>CM074578.1:21532500-31532500 GCA_037305975.1 Chrysolophus pictus
AAACAAAAGCTCATTCCACAGCAGCTTAGGATTTATTTTCCCAAGATTGGCTCTAAATAATCTACTAACATTAATGAACATTAAATAATTACTGAGGAGTAAAACAGTCTCTAAAAAGAAAATTGTCACAGGATAAGTCCAGTTTAGAAACAAATAATTCCCATATGTATTAAAATATTTTAAGGCAACTTCACCTCTACAGGCAAGCTATTCACATTTATAGGCAAATGCTATTCAGATAAGTGATGTTGATTTTGTTTTGAAACTTCGTTTGTCATTCAAGAATTTCATAACATAGTTGCAGCTACAAAGACAGGATTTATTAAGGACCTAGCAGTCTGTTAGTTAAAAGCTGTTGAGTCTATATGTAATGGGCAACAGCAAGTAGCCATCTTCAAAAGAAATAAGTAATATACTTCCTGAAATAAAGCTGTTGTGTTTTGTGTGCTTGTGTTTTGTTTCACTTTTAAAATGAATTAGTAAACATTCACAACATTTACCAAAAAATCCTTTTGGAATTTTGCATAGGTGCTATTATGGAAGGAAAGCCAAAGAGATTAAATAAGCATATGAGAACTCACTTTTCTGAGGATCCATGCACATGATTTTGTTTATACACAAATGCAGATAGGAGATAAAATATTTCATCTTTAAATTGATGTACAAACTTAAAACTTCTGTATTTCCCGCTTTTGAGATTGCATTTTCTTTATTCTCTATTTCTGCTTTTGTCATATATACATATTATATAATAGGAAAAAATTAATATATATACTCTGAGTTTAAATGTTTTCAAGTCTTCTCTGGTTCATCTAAAAGTTAGTATTCCTAGCATCTACTTCAGCTGAATCACAGAATCACAGAATCACCAAGGTTAGAAAAACCTACAAGATCATCCACTCCAACCATCCACCTATCACTAATAGCTCTCACTACACCATATCCCTCAACACAACATCCAAACGTTCCTTAAACACCTCCAGGGTTGGTGACTCCACCACCTCCCTGGGCAGCCCATTCCAGTGCCTGACCACTCTTTCAGAGAAGTAGTATTTCCTAACGTCCAGCCTGAATCTCCCCTGGTGCAGCTTGAAGCCATTCCCTCTAGTCCTATCACCAGTTACATGAGAGAAGAGGCCTACTCCCAGCTCACTACAACCTCCCTTCAGGTAGTTATAGAGAGCAGTAAGGTCTCCCTTGAGCCTCCTCTCCTCCAGACTGAACAATCCCAGCTCCTTCAGTCACTTCTCATAAGGCCTGTGCTCCAGACCCTGCACCAGCTTTGTTGCCCTTCTCTGGACCTGCTCTAGGACCTCAATGTCTTTCATGCTGTGAAGAGCCCAAAACTGGACTCAGTACTTGAGGTGCAGCCCCACCAGTGCTGAGTACAAGTGGACAATCACTGCCCTGTTCCTGCTGGCAACACTGTTTCTGATGCAAGCCAGGATGCCATCAGCCTTCTTGGCACCTGGGCACACTGTTGGCTCATGTTCAGCCGAGCATCAATCAATACCCTCAGGCCCATTTCCTCTACACAGTCTTCCAGCCAGTCTGCCCCAAGCCAGTAGTATTGCCTGGGGTTGTTGTAGCCAAAGTGCAGGACCCAACATTTGGTCTTGTTGAATCTCATCCCACTGGCTTCATCCCAGCTATCCAACCTGTTCAGATCCCTCTGGGCCTCACTACCCCCAGGCAGATTGACACTTCCAGCCAACTTCGTATCATCTGCAAACTTACTGAGGGTGCACTCAATGCCCTCATCTAGGTCATCAATAAAGATACTGAAGAAGACAGGCCCCAGCACCGACCCCTGGGGACCACCACTTGTGAATGGTTGCCAGCTGGATTTAGCTCCATTCACTACCACTTTCTGAGCCCGGCCTTCCAGCCAGTACCTTACCCAGCCAAGAGTGTATCTGTCCAAGCCACGGGCTGCCAGCTTCTGCAGGAGAATACTGTGAGAGACAGTGTCAAAGGCTTTGCTGAAGTCTAGGTAGACTACATCAACAGCTTTCCCCTCATCCACCAGATGAGTCACTAGATAGTAGAAGGACGAATGTCTGCAAGCAGAATTTTTAACATTCTTTCTCTCTCCAAATAAATAATTAGCAATTGAACCTGCAAAATATCAAAAGCAATCAAAAGCAAATTTAAAATGTCCTTCTAAATCCATCTCGCTTCTCAACTTTCAAGTTTGAATTTTCTATAGTCAAAATACTTAAATCCAAAGGATGTATCTGTACTACAAATTACACTCTCCTCCAGAAAACTCACCAGACACCTCAAGCTGTAACTAACAGCTCTTAAAAGGGATGTAATAAACAATTATGAAGTGTTTTAGGGAACTCACAGAGAAAGATGCAGAAAAATAAGGACTGAGGAACACGTTCCTGTTCTGAGAACACAGCTACCACGTAACCTCTGGTGCTGGAATTCACTCAGTATAACACATAGCCATACGATTTCTGTTCTAACCCAATTTCTAATGCAAAGTCAAACCAATCAAAACTGGAATCAACTCTTCCTAAAAGAACAAAATGTTACAGTGATAGCATTAAAGACCTAAATAGGTTTAAGTGATGACTTATGACATTGTTTGCACAGAACCCATCAGTTTTGACCTGAGCAGCAGCTCTGAACAGTGCCTCCACACAGCTTACAGGGGCTTACAGGGGCCAAGGAACATTCCTAGAAAATGCTCTGGAGATCTTTTGGAGATATGAGAGTGTTTAGCATTCTGGAAGAAGCCACATATTGCCAGTTTCAGAAACTGTCTTCAGGCACACAAACTAATATAGTGGCAATCACAGGTAATAAGAACTTGCAGTAATTATGAGACAGCAAACGAAGATGCTGGGTCCATTGCTTCCTCTTTGTGTGTCATCCTTAACTAAGCAATAATACACATTTAATAAAAGCCTTGTTGATGTGCACTGTCAAACTTTTAACACAGCTTTTAGCTACTTCAGATTTTAAAATCTGACTGGCCAGTTTATTTTCTTTCAATGTAAAGAGGAGAAAGAATCTGTAGTGAAATCATGCAGAAGAGAGAGTTCTTTTTTGTAATCAAGATCAACTACATCTTGGATTTATACATCAAAACAGTCATCTCAATCTTCACTCAGAAATCAGCTGGAGCACAGAAAAGAGGAATAATGTGTTTTCTATAAAACTTCTATTTAATCAACAAATTCACTATACTTTTAAACACTTAAGAATTTTGTTTAAATGCAGCATCTCAGAAAACCAGAATACGTTAAGCAAGGCTTGAAAGGCTTGAGGGCTGTTAACTTATAGCTCCAAATACGTTTTGCAAATGCACTAAGCAGATCCTCCTTGATCTTCTCCATATGTTCACTGGGACAGGACCTGGACTCTCTGCTCTGTGGAAATTCTGCCTGTAAGATCTGACCTGTCAGCAAAACGGGAAATGGTGGCAGCAAACGCAGTACCTCTTTAGCAGGCAATGCTAAGGCTTTTGATGACTGGGTACATGCCATAGTGCAGCTCAGTGAGGTCTGTGGATCTACACAAGCAACCACAACAAGACAGCTTCCGCTGCCATTCCCTAAGCCCCTGGACTATAACTGGCAGCACAGCTTTCAGGAGAAGCAGCAAGCTTACAAGTACAGCTTCCTTAAAATCTAACCTCTTTTCCCATCTATCTGATTAAAAAGGATTTTTACTACAATCAAGTTGCTTCAGAATTACAATGCATTGCACTGTTTTCCTTATATCTTAATATATTGTACAGCTTAGTGTGATAATTCTGTGAGTTCCCAGAGTACGGTGAGTTTAAAAGTGGAATTATAGTACTGTTAATTCAACAAGACACACATGTGAAAATAAGCATTAAAAGTGTTTTTTCCAATTCTTAATTTATCATCAATACACTTTCATTTACCAAAGCACTGTAAAAGCGAATTACCATTGGTATTCACCATAAATTGATTTCTCCACCAATGACATATATCCTACACAATAAAGAAAAGGCAATAAATGACAAGGCAAAAGTGTTCTAGGAACTGAAGTGAATTGTTTGTTTCACAGAAAACTGGAATATTGTGCACACAAAGAGCTCCATAATTAACAACCTAATTGAAAGTCTTTGTCAAGAAAGAAATTCATTTTGTTCTGTTTGTAGGAAAGATAAACGGGTCTATGTGAATCATTAAAGCACAATATGATGTAGTACTGCTTAGTTCAAGCTGATATTCATCATAAATCAACAGCAGAAACCTTATTCATATACATTCAGTGCAGTTGAATCCAGTGAATACAATATTTCAAATGTAGGATACACAGGATATGTTATGCAAGTATTCTAAACGAAACAGATCTGTTTTCTTTGCATTCTGTTGAATCCCAGGGAAGATATATAACTATGATCAATAAAGTAAGATTAGCTCTACTCAGTACCAAGAAATTTTCAATACAACTGTCCAGAAGATTAATATCTGGAGATTATTCCAGCAGGATGACAAAACCCGAGTACCAGATGCCAAGTTATCAATAAGAACAGCAGTATGCTTTCTGAACTATTGCTTTCATTCTTATTGATTCTTGTGAATGAGAAACTTTCACAAATTCATTTAGTTTCATTACATGTGTGCACTTGGAACAGATTTATTAACATATCTGTATCTGTTTGAATTGCTGAGTATATTTTTAGTCATTCACAATGCTTCACTTTGTAGTCTTCAAAAAACGCCAATTTCCTACTTTTTCTAACAAGCAATTCCACACATTCAGTGCATACAAAACCTATACTTAGCTATCAACAGTACAAAGCAGACAGCAAATATACTTGCATGTTTTACAATGACTAAGTTGGCAGTTAACTTGTTCCTAAATTTAATAAATAAATAATTAAATAAATAAATCGATTTGTCTCTTCCTGTTCCACATCAAGCAAAGAGTTTTTATTTAAAGAATATAAAACTAAATAAACTTTATCCTTGGCCTTCATTACTTGTTAAACTGAAATGGAATTTAATTATCAAAGTTTATGTTAAAAAAAGAAAGAAAGAAAGAAAGAAAGAAAGAAAGAAAGAAAGAAAGAAAGAAAGAAAGAAAGAAAGAAAGAAAGAAAGAAAGAAAGAAAGAAAGAAAGAAAGAAAGAAAGAAAGAAAGAAAGATAAAATGGGAATTAGCCACTTTCTCAATAAAATGCTAATCTGGTTTGCAAGCCTGTAAGCTATTTACACTTGAGATAATATTTCAGTTCACATCAGTGCATTTGATTTCTGGCACTTAACCTATTTATGCACCAGAGATATTGTTTTTTATTTACATTTTTACTATATTTTTCTTTTTGCTTTCTTCGGGAAAAAAAAAAAACCAAACAAACAAAAAACCCCCTAAGTGTACTTATTCTCTTTATAGTAGTCTCTAAGTAATTATATAGATATGGCATGCATTTTGAAAGTTGATTGCTTCAGTGTACTGTATTAATGCTTACTCTAGCAATTCTCAGTCAGTAGTATTTGATTAGTAGTGAATAAACAGTGTGTAAATAACTTTAGGGAAAACCTCCTAGGCACCAAAAGGTTATTAAAATAATGTACAACAAGACATTTAAGCAGAAACCACCACTAGCAGCCCTAGGATGTGTTTTATATGGCGTTCAATGCAATCTGTGTAAAAGCCAAGAAAATTTGATTCAAAAGAAACAAATACAATCACTTAAAAAAAAAAAAAAAAAAAAGTTATTCTGCACTTATTGGCAAACGTTACCCAAAGAAATTTTAAAATCACTCTTCACAGAAATATATATTTTATGAAAACTCCTCTATTCACATTACTTACTATTTTGAAAGTGTTTGGTGTGAAACTCTTATGCAGCAAAATATTATGTACCTCAGTAATGTATAATGGCATCTTCACATATCTAGTATACAAAATAGCCCTTTCTTCAGACTTTATCTATGTTTATATACTTTAATCATGTAAAAAAGTCCTAATGACAGGATTGTTTATAAGCACAGGAGGAAAAGAAAAGAGCAAGATAAGAATTTTATTCAAGTATTAAGGAAGCAACACGATATCTTAGAACTAAAAAGACCTATAAAACCTATTTCCTACTTATCCAGGCATCTACAGTCTGCCAGCCCAGGAAATGGAATGGAGTAGGACAGAACAGAACTGTCTCACTTCTTCAGGGCTAACCAAAATTCAAAGAATATTACTGAGGGCATTATAGAAATGCACCTTGAACAAGAAGCATGGGACAACAGCAATCTCTCCTGGAAGCCTGTTACAGTGATCAAACACTCTTATAGACAATATTTTTTTCCTAATGTCCATAGTCTGACACAGCTTTGTGCTATTCCATTGTGTCCCACCATCAGTACCCAAGAGCAGAGCCCACCACCTCCCTCTGCTTCCCCTCCTCTGGGAGCTGCAGACAGCAGATATTGATATATTGACTGTTTTTTTGCTCCCTCTGTCAAAACTCTTAAGTTGCACTGACTGCTGCACAAAGATAGATATAGTCCCTTGACATACACAGAAAATAACTATATCAACAATTGGAAATAGTATCAATTTTATATCGTAACTTGAATGTATTGCTGCTAGCATGTATCAACATTGTTCTGTTTAGACAATGGAAAATAATTTGAAATCTTACAGAGTATGAAGCTTAATGAAGTTGTTTTTTAATACGATCCAAAAGACTAAATCTACAAACAGACAGATGGAAGGATATTTTTTATCCAAATACAATTTCTTTTCTTCCTATTATTCTAATGATTGCAGTGTTATCAAGTTGCATTTCTAAAGTTTTTTTTAAATATTATTTACAAGAATTATTATCCCTCATCCCTCTGACTTACAGCAGATAGACCATATTGGTAACTTTTATTAAGGGTTCAGTTCTCCTCCTGAAAAATTAAGAAATATGCAAGAATAACCAGACCTAATTTTTTAAAGCACAGATTTTAAGGTCTGTAGTCTCATTGCTTCTGCTCAAGTTTCAGTAAAGCTTTAAATTACCCCTCTAATGCAAGCAGAACATAAACACAGATCTAAGTGCGTTGATGATGAGGAAGCTGTTCAGCTGTGGATCATTGTCTCTTAAAGTCTTGATAATAATGCCTTCTTGTAAAGATACAATAATTATGGTGCTTACTGAAAAAACAGTGTGTGGAATACTAGTTGCTCTGTATTATTACTGGTCTCTTGTAATAAGAAAATCTACTGCAGTGTGACATTACACTTTCCTGTCTGCTTTCCTTACAAGACCAGCATAATGATTTCTTTCACTTGCTGCACCACAATAGCAGTTTCATTTTGAAGACAGAGAACTATTCATTTTGTCTTAGTAAAAAGGAGGCTATGACAGAATCCATGCTTAAGTGTGAAGAGAGACAGCGGATGTGACAGGTAGTTTTTCTTGTCCATCTTCATTCCAGATGCAGGCTGCTGATGACAAATGTCTAACTAAAAGGGGAAATTATAACTACTTTTCACTCAAATTCTTGCCCAACTTCTACTCCATCCAATCTTTTCACCAAAAGGACCTAACATTTCCTGAAAATGAAATCAATCACATCTACTTGGATATTTCTGGTGTATAAATAATCCAATAAATTATCATTAAAAAGAAAAAAAAAAAAAAAAAAGACTAGAAAACATTGCATGTCTGCTGCAGTCAGTACTCCACGCATTAGATAGTAGAATTGTATTTTGAATGAGTAACATAGAATCATAGAATCATAGAATCACTCAGGTTGGAAAAGACCTTAAAGATCACTGAATCCAACCACAACCTAACCATACTACCCTAACTCTAACAACCCTCTGCTAAATCATGGCCCTGAGCACCACGTCCAAACAGATTTTAAACACATCCAGAGATGGTGACTCAACCACCTCGCTGGGGAGCCCATTTCAGTGCTTAACAACCCTTTCTGTAAAGAAGCATTTCCTAATACCCAACCTAAACTTATCCTGGCATGACTTGAGGCCATTTCTCCTCATCCTGTCACCTGACACCAGTGGGAAGAGACCAACCCCGCTCTCGCTGTAAGAGAAGCTATTTAACTTCTTCCTGGAGAAAGAACATATACTCTGAGGACAGAAGTTTCAGGAAGGCACCAGTCACTGCTGCAGATACTGGGTACGTGCAACATTAGCTACTAAAAAGCAAATCTACGTAACCATTTATGGACCACAGAAATATACATCACTTATTTAGGTACATAACAATAGTTCTGGGGCAGGTTAGAGTTGACCTTGTAAAATTCAAATCTAGACAATTATGTTTACAGCACTGAGTACTGGAAAAGAGTAAATATATTGCTTTAGTGACAAATACCATATGTTCTATTTGTTTTAAAATATTATTAAAAAAAAAAAAAAGTTTAAAGAAGAAAATCCAACAGATGAGCAGATTATTGAATCAGCTGAGCATCAAGATATTTTTAAACTTTTTTGAAGGCAGATGATACCTCATTTGCTATTTTCATCTTAAGCCTTGTTGGAAATTTAAGTAAAAAAGAGTAAATATCACAAAGGTTACTTAAAATTCCAGCTATAAACTATGAAAAAAAATCTCCAAAACAAGAAAATGAAATGAGGATTTGTATTTATTTCACTTAATGTACTGTTAATTACCATATTTTTTTAGCAACCAAGCATTTTTATTTCAGCATATGTGAGGAATGGTAGTTTTGTCTTTCAGAAAATGAGAACTACTAAGATTCTTGCATATCAGTTTCATGCATGGAATCAAAGCTTTAAGAGAGATCTTAGATATTTTTTAACTTATAATCCAGCCATAAGATCTGGAGCACTATATCATAGGAAGCAAAATATATTCTAATCACAGAGGAAATAATCACCCACCAGGATTCAATACATATCATCAGAAAGAATGCTTTTACAATAATAGGTTGTAGTGAGCCAATTATATCGCATAGCATACTTGGCTCAGTTTCATATACATTTTCATATTAAAATATGCAGTAGTTGAAGTGTCTTGATATATGCAGTCCCTTGGTACTTCTTCACTGTATATTCCACAGACTGTCAAGTACCGCATCAGGCTTTTGATTTGCTCCAGGCACCAGCTCATAGCAAATGACCGCAAAAATAAAGAGAAAAACGTCAGCTACATTTTTATCTAAATCTGAAACAGGAAGGGTTATGAAATATATATTGTCACTGATGCAAACCAGGAGAATCTCTATGAACTTGATTTCCAAAGAGAAAAGAAAGTCGTATACAGCTTGCAAAATTGATGACTGGGAAGACAAAATCTATTTAAAATTCATGTCCCACACAGTCAATCAAATCACTGCCCTTAAAAGAGGGCAATACCCTCCTTTTTTAAGCAGAAAAATGAATTTTAAGAGCATCACTGAACTGTGAATTTCATTTTTCCTTGTCTTAGGTGTCCTAACAGGCTCCAGAATTGAACTATGTAGTACAAAACATATGCATGCATACATACATTCATCTGTCCTCTGTGTTACATATTTGAATCTCTGAGAGACGGAATAAATGGATTCATTCTCAGCATCTCATCTTCCCTTCTAGGTTGACTTGTGTCACACACTGAATATTCACTCATTTGTATTACAGCCCATATTTATTAGGCAGTACAGTTAATACTTTTAAAAATATTGGTATAACAAAGAATTTGAAATGTTTTGAAAAAACATGTATTTCTCTCAGACAAATATCTCTCTCTCTCTCTCTCTTTTTTTTTTTTTTTTAAACTGGAATGTATAATTTCCATCATTACACCTGTCCAGAATGGTTCCATCTGCTGTTAGCTGGGAACTGAGTGAATTTCACTAATCTTTAAAAGATGCAGTTTATGATTCTAGCCATGAACCACAGCACATGACTACTAAAGCTTCATCACAGTGTTTGAATTTCTATTTGTGCTTATGTATGTGAAGGCAAAAATGCATAACATTTATTAATTTAATTCCAAATGCACCATCATTTGAAGCACAATGTTTGTGTAGGTAAAGAAAAATGTGTCCCTTTAAAAAACACCCACTTCTTGTACCACTTTTTCTACATTTTTTCTTGAGTTTTGTGTCCTTAAAAATACATATATGTGTTCATGCAAATACATAAATGTCTTCACACTTATAGTTCATAGCAAATAAAAAGATACTCAATTCCAACTCCAGCCAGATTTATTTAGTCTTTACTTAGAAGTCACTTTTCATTCTGTGATTACAAGGAGAATGTAATCACTGCCTCAATGTCATTTGAGACATAATACAACATATAATGAAGACTTTCATTTAAAAAAATAAGAAAAATTCTGATATATTGTCATTCAATATGAGGATTTTTATAACATATCCTGATGAAATTAGTATTTCAACTAGAGGACTACTTCTGATTATAGTTAAAAGACTGTAACTTCACAGAAGTTAGAATAAAACCAGATTTGAATGGAAGACAAACAGGCCACAATAAATTTGTCCTTCCATTTGTTTTTTGCGGCCAAATTACAGCTTAAACATTATCACTTTATTCCAATAATAATGTAGATAGAAGATGATATTTAAAAAAAGAAAGCTGATAGATACTTAAAGGTAGGCTCTTTTGAAATATACAAGTGTCTAATTAAAGTGGGAAAAATAATAATATATGCAGCCTTAATGCTGAGTTATTGAAAGCTTTACCAGCTGATGTACTATTGCAGTATTAACGAATCAGTTCATTTAAAAAAAAAAAAAAATGTATAAATAGTATAGGCTTATGAAAGAAAATCAATAACATATCTTTTTCACTAAATAATATGAAAAGGGTTACTTTAATCAGACTGCTTTACATGACAAAAAACAGCTGTCTGCTCTCCTATATGACAGGTCTGTCTGTGCAAGGTGGGGTAAGAGGAAACACCAAATCTTCTCCAGGGATCATGGGAAGACTTGAAGAAAGATTTGCAATACATTTTTATACCACCATCATAGGCTTTTAGAGAGATTTCCTCCACATTTAATTTGATGGACCAAATACTTATGTACAACTGAAAAGAGGTAGTGTCTGAAAATAGTTTGCATGCTTTAAGACTGCTTTACAAGGTGAAAGATTGTGTACATCCATTATGATGTGAGAGTCACCTCAGAAATACATTCCTGACCTAAACTGCAATGCTCACATGTACCTGAAATCCCTTTCAGAAAACAAAGCAGCCTTTACTCTTAGCATAATGTAGGAGAAAAATATGTGGTTGAACTAACATGTTTAAAAAATATTTGATTTCTTCTTGTACCACGAGACTCCCAAGTCCAACAAAACTGTCATATGCATCTCACTAAAGAGAGGTATTTGATTTTCAATAGATACTTTAATCAATATTCAATTTTCCATAGAATTTCATATTTATTACCTTTACATTTTAATAAGGGCTAACAGAGGTTTTCGTACTATCTTTGTTCTAAGTAATTATTCACAAGTCCTCTTAAAACTATATGCTTTGTGATCAACCACAATCAGATGCATTAAAAAACTAATTCTATAAATCTATAAATTTTTTGAAAGTATACAGATGTGTCTATAAATATTTTCAGATCTCTCTGTAAAGGAGAAAATATCCAAGTTCCATCTGCTTTCTTGAGTTTTTTAATTTGTTTCTGATCATTAGATTCAAACAATGCAAGCTTAAGGACATTTCAAAAATATTCTAGCTCATCATATTATTCTAGAGTAATCAGCATATGTTTTCATCTACTGTTGGAAAGAAAAAGAGTGTCATCTTTATTCTAAGAATGATAAATTCATGACTAGAACACTTTCGGTTCTTCACCCATACTATACCATTTTTCATACACTTTTACCCTTGTTCTTCATATGGGTGGGTAGAATCAGAGCTACTTAATCATAAGAATGAAAATCATTATGAAGAACCTAAAAGACTAATATTCCAAATTGTTCACCTTTAGAAAGATATATGTTTAATCTGCAATAAAAGTGAAAATGGAAAATATGCCTTTTAAATTGTCATGCAGGAATTTTCTTACACTGAAAGAGTGAAGCAAGCCTCCAATTTGGCTGCTTGATAGCAAAACCACAAGGCACATCCACAGTACCTCAGGTTTACTAGAAAGTAAATCAACATCTCAGACTACTTTGGAGAGGAAGCTGAACTAGTCCAAGTTGTTGACTTTAGACAACACTACTGTTAATGCCTTTAGTCGTTCTGGAGTGGATAGGTCATGTCTATGCTGAACTTCATCTTGAAAGCCCTATATCATAATGCTTAGCATTCCCCAAACTACTAGCCCCTATAAAATTATTCCTTATCTTATCTGTAAATGCTGTTATATTGGCAAGTAATCAGTCTTGTCTTCTCTCCATTGACTTCTATTCCTAGATCTCACTATAGAAAAGGACTGGAAAATCTATTCTATCTCCCCAGCTGGCCTACCCTGAAGTAGGATAAACCAGGAACTCCTCCACAATCCTCCACAGATCCCACATCAGTGTAGTTTCTTGACAGCAGGCCTGGCTGTTGCTAACCAAGCTCTACAAACTTGCCTGAGCTTTCATCAAGACTCACATCAATGGGAGTGAAAACAGCAAACATAATCTCCTGCTATTACCTAGAGATGCTCAATACTCTCAACTCCTTGGGAAAATGCTCTTATCACAATATCATATGGCTATTGTTTACATCAAGGATACAAGGGCACAAAAGCCTTGTAAGTGAGCAATGTCTTCTCAGTAGGCCACAATCTGGGCTGCAGTTGGAAGGGTTCTAATAAGAATGAGCAAGGAGAGTCAAAGGAAGAGGGCTAGTGGAGAAGCTGCAAAACACACCTTACTGCTGGTGCCTCTCTGACACGTCTTAATAGCTTATTTTGACCAAATAATCATCCCTTTTCCAACTGTGAAGATTTCCTGAAACCATTTTGGAAGCTGTAATTGTATTGAATTTAAAAATCAATCCATATTGTTCACAGGCAGAATGCTGCATTTAGAAAGATGTATTTACAGTGTTTGATATTTAGAACAGTAAATAAACAGAACTGTCCATGTGTTTTGAGTTCATAAGTACACCTCTTCCCTCTTTCTTCTTTTCTGTAAGTGAATACACCAGTTCTGCTCTCACTTTGGTTCTCATCAATCTAGATTTGTTCCAAGTTTGCTAAAGAAACTGCTCCAGCAATTCAATAAAAAAGAACAGAACTATCATTTTAGAACAGGTTCACAATTCAAGTACAGGTGCATAAATCAGCTAACCCTGTTTTCACACATTTAAATTCCACAGCCACTTTCTAGCCAAGAAGCACATGAGAAATGTTTTGTTTCAGTAACAGTTCTGTCCTATATTAACCCTGTCTGTATCACAGAAATCCTGCAAAAAGCTACCAAGTCATCTTGACACTTGTTTTATATGAGTGTAAATGCAATAAGAACACAGTGGTATAAGTATGAAGTGAAAAATTACAATGAAATCCAGAGGACCTCAGTAGTTTATGTGATCCTCTTCCAACAAGAGCTCTTTTCATTAAAAGAAGAACACAAGAATAAACATAAGAGACTGTGAGCTTTTCACTGCATATCAGTTAAGAAAAGAAGCACTGAGATGACTTTAAGTCTTTCATATTGACAGCATCTAATACCATTAGACTTTATTCACAGTGTTTATAGAGGATGACCTCATTTATGAGAACTAATAAAAAGCTCTAAGAACTTAGAGCAATATTAATTGCAATATTAATTATTCTTTCTATAGTTCAGCCATAACTACTGTAGCCTTTTCATAATAAAACCAGAATTGCACAATTAACTCCTGTGATATTCTCAGTGGAAAACATAGGAAAAAATACAAAATTCATCATGAAAATATAGCTCCATATAATCAGTACTTCAGTGTTAAAATTAGCACACTAGTTACTGCTTGCTAAGTAACTAAACAAAAATATTAGTAAAGAGATCAAAAGTGATTTGAATATACACGTAAAGGCAGCCCACAGAACCCTAGTAATTGTGACAGTAAATAATGTTCAGAATGCTCCAACATGTAAAATAGCAAGGTGTCAAATCAGGTTTTTTATTCAGCTGCTGTGATCAGCACGGATTTGTTTACTGAGCCATGAATCAGGAATTCCTCCCTAACAATCGTTAATCTGTGCTTCTTCATTACATCATGTAAGTGACACCTGTAAATCTAAAAGCAATGAATTCAGCAAAGGAAATCCTTGTACCCTTCTTCATGAATCCTTCATGAGGGGAAAATAAAAGATCGTCATTGATCTAATTTTTGTTAGATGTTGAAAGGTAGCTAATCTCTTAGGAAAGTTCAGCTAATCTTAAAATGAGACTGGTCAATTATGTTCACAATGAAAATGGTTAAGTGGTGTCACACACATACCTCTGTGTTCCTTCATGTTCTGACAGTGTCTTATGTTCAGCGTTTTTACTAAAATCCGGCATTGCTATTTTTTCCTATGTAGTTTTCAATCACTAATATTCTTATTATTTTTAAATACAATAATAAGATACATATTTTAAAAACCTTCAGTTTATCTTATTATTGTGCAGTCTTATTTCCAAGACAACTGGCATTCTGATTTTTTATTAATTTTATTCATTTGTTTTTTGTTATTGTCTTTTTTTTTCCATTTCACAGAATCATAGAATCACAAGGTTGGACAGAACCTACAAGATCACCTAGTCCAACTGTCTTCCTATCACCATTACTACCCATAAGCTACTAAACCATGTCTCGTAGCTCCTCATCTAGACGCTTCTTGAACATTGCTAGGGACGGTGAGGCCATTCCAGTGCCTGACCACTCTCTGAGAGAAAAAGTTTTTCCTTATGTCTAATCTAAATCTCCTGTGGTACAACTTGCAACCATTTCCTCAGGTCCTTCCTCAGGTCCCAGGTTTGTTGCCTGAGAGAAGAGGCCAAGCCCCTCCTCATCACAACCTCCCTTCAGGAAGTTGTAGAGTGCAATGAGGTCTGCCCTCTTCTCCAGCCTCCTCTTCTCCAGACCAAACAATCCCAACTCCCTCAGCTGCTCCTCATAAGACTTGTGCTCTAAACCCCTCACATTTACATCACATTAGGATCACATCTGTTTGGAAGACTTGGAGACTTGTTTCACTAAAACAGACATGCACTAATTGATTGAAAAAAAATGAATTTTATAGCTATGCATTGTGAAGCAGGGTAACTACTTCATTAACAATGGATTTCTAATTTCAAATATATTCACAATTGAAATAGTGAAGTATTAGAAATGAACACTGAGACTGCATGGTGTTAGCCTCTTGCAGTAAACAGGCACTAAAATATTTTTCTTTTCATTAATTAGCACCAGTAAACAGACACACTAAAATATTTTTCTGTTTCATTAATTAGCACGCCAATCTATATAGAAATTACTTATGTTGTTACTCAATATATGCTGAAATATTTAGGATTGATTTCTAGAAAGCAAGATTATTAATAACTGGGCATTGTGTCCATAACCAACCAGCATACTGGCTGCTACAACAATAAGAAGAAGACACTTTTTGTAAGGACTGTTTCAGAATATGCCTATTGGCTTTTTGAACCAAAAATGTCAGAAAAGAAAGTTAATAGCTCATAATGAAAACTAGCACTGGGAGAGGAGAAAATGTTCAAAATGTAGAAGAAAGGAAATGATATTTCCTTCTTCTTCCCCACTGCAGAATATTCCTATTTTAAAGTATTTTGGACTCTTGTCATCTGCTTAATAAATCTATCCTGAGGTAATGAATATAGACTTTAATCTGAGCTGTGTTAGACTTCTCTGAGTAGTAAATATGATTAATGGAAGAATAATATTTTTAAGAAAAATCAGATGGAAAAAAGTATCGACCTCTACATTAACTAGTCTTAGTAATGAAATGACATCAGCACAATGAACTAAAAAAAAGGATAAATTCAGCTCTAAGAATAATTATCTAATTTATTTCAATATCTATTCACATTTATTTCCTGTACTTTTTCCTCAGTTTGCTGAAAGTATTGACTGCTGTAGAGATTTTGCACCTATCCATTTTGAAGTGAGACCAAGACTTCAGACTTTTTCAGAGATTACTGAAAAGTCAATAGATATTAAGATTTATAAGAATTTCTGACCTTGGCTAGATTCTTTTCATCTAAACTCCCTATATCTTCTTTTAAAAAGGTCTACTTTAATGTGAAATGAAAGTTGAGGTGAAAGGTTCTTTCTCACATTTCCAGTACCTGGAATGATCCATCCAGTTCTTCCTCTATTATTTCTTTTCTATCTTTTCTCCATAAATTTAGTGATCATTAAAGTACAAGACTAGCAGTACTGTCTGAGCTAAACAGAGTGCCCAGGCTCCACATGTTTCGTGTTCCAACTCTACTGAATCACTTTTTTATCTTGACCTGCAAGCTACCTTGTTATTCCAGTCCTTGGCCTCTCCTGTGTAGAAGCTGCCAATCATATCACATTTGCAGTGTTTCTTATAAGCTGTGAAAAAAAAATCAAGATGAAGATGAGACTACACAAGTAATTTTTGCCACTCCATCTCCTGAGTAAAAGAGAATTTTTTTTTAATTGGCTCCACACTTGGGAAATGATAACAATTCCCTGTGACTTTCCTGTTCCAATTGCAGATTTCTTCTATACAACATTCTCCTAAACCTAAGACAAATGAAACTCTTAATAGTATCTTTCAAAGAAAATATAGGCCTTTCGTGATGCTTCCTTCTTTTACAGGGCTTTTTAGTTATCTAAATCATTCAATAGCAGTGAAAGAGCTATGTTTGATTCTCAGAACTTTCAGGCAGTAACATGCTGATAGCATGTTTATGCATATTTGCATACTATGCACACTACACAAAATGCTCCTTTTTTTGGTATGTAAGAACAGGAATGAATTTACCTAAAATGTCATGGAACAGAAACCTTAAAACAAAATCTGCTATCAATTCTGCAATACCCAACCAGTTAAGTGCTGAGAGATACAGTTCTACTCTTGAAGCCACCCTACTGAATACTACCATAACAAGGGACTAGTTTTCACCTCTTTTGACCCAGCTGCAGTGCTGGCAACTCTTGTTTCCACCTCAGAGCAGAGTCAAGGCATATCTTTGTCTCTTCCATTCACCACGCCAGATTAAAGAAACTATGCAACCTAATCAAGAAAGCTTTTGTACAAAGCACAAGGCCAGATGGTTCCCTTACCACTTGATGGAATCTCATCTATTCAGCACTCCTACTCATATCAGAATCACATCCACCAATACGTCTGTTCTTTGAAACACTGGATCTGACCTTTTTAAGCATTTTCATTAATGACCCAGATGATGGGGCAGTGTGCACCCTCAACAAGTCTGCAGAGACACAGAACTGGGAGCAGTGGCTGATTCACCAGAGAATTGTGCTGCTATCCATTGGGACCAGGACAGGCTGGAGAAATGGGCTGACAGTAACCTCATGAAGGTCAACAAGAGGAAGTTCTGTACATGGAAAGAAGCAAGCACATGCACCAGCACATGTTGAGTGTCAACTCGCTAAAAAGCGGCTTTGTAGAAAAGGATCCAGGAATACTGATGGACACCATGTTGAAAGTCATCAACTAGAATTTTTTTAGATTAAATAATGTTGCAGGAATTTAAAAAAATGTTCACCAAATGCAATTCTGAGTCATTTCTTCATGTAGATTTTTACCTGTTGTGAAATACCTAAGCAGGCTCTAATGTCTGAAATACAAAACATAATAGCACAGTAATTCATAACAATTCTTTTGAATCACAGGGAAATAAGTGGTTTGGGTAAAGAGCCCTTAAATAAGGGAGACAGGCAACCATTAGATGTTTATCTCTGATTCATAAATCAGTTTCAGAAAGTCAGAAAAAAAGTCAAACTAAAACTAGCATTAGCGAAAGTGATTCAACAAAACAAAACAGTGGCATCTGGTATTTGTGTTGGAGATTTGTGTTTTCGAGTATTACATGCCTGCCAGTAACTGACTTCCCTTACAATTATACTGTAGTCAGGTCCCCTGTTGATTTAGAACTCATTAGCTTTGAATTGTAGTGGCTTGAACTTACACATAGCCAGGACTTTTGAGGTTTGGCCATTACTATCTTAAATTACAAATGAGATGAGTTCTTTGTGCCACATGGTCTCATTACATCACTATCACACAGTACAGAAAAACAACTGTCAGTTCTTATATTAAAAGGGTCACAATAGGAACATAAACAAATATATTTCTGGTCAAGGATGAAGTACATTGGCAGAGCTATTTAAGAAATGCTTTCAAGATTAGATGATGCAAATAAAGGTACTTTGCCATTACTAATGACTGTAACACTTCAGGAAAATGTTGGGTACAGATTAAAATGTATTTGAAGCTAGTCAAATTTGGCACACTTCGTATTAGTATATATATTGCAAAGAAATTCTGTGAATAACCTGAAAAAGAAGTAATTCCTTTTAGTCTTCTTAGATGTGTTTAAAATATCATGAGAATTTAATAGAAGCAGCAAGATAACACAATGAGCTCAATGTCTCTCTTGTCTCCCCCATTGACTTGCCTCCAAACAAAATCAAGTAACATCTGCCAAATGCCAGCCTGTTCAGCTTGCTAATGAGTTTAAAAATTCAGAGTATGACCGTTGCTCAGCAACTGATAAAGAATACCAGTCACATGGTGCTACAGTTAATATACATGAGACCTTTACTCCTCATTTTCTAAAATCCTATGAAAAAAAGGATTATTGAAAACACTATTTTTTTTCACAGGAACTCACTGGCTGCCTTTTTAGCATGGTACTGTAATTTGTTCTAAGGCTTGTGAACACCAGCATTCATGTGACTGAAAGGGTGCTTAAGTTTTTCAATCACATACCTTTTAGTTCATGAATTTGGATGGTGGTGGAATTGTATTCAATTCAGTTGTTTGCTGACCATTTCAATAGATAACAAGAGCCAAAAGCTGTAAGTGCTTTAAGCCTCAAGAACATGCCAGTGAATTTGGCTGACAGGCTGTTAAGCTAAAACTAAATTGAAAACTATAATCAGAAGTGGAAAAGGGGGATCAGAGGACTTAGAAACTGTGGTTTGTGCAGTAGAGATGCAATCAATCTCAGAGAGAAAAAGACAGGAGGGTATCAGCTACCCTGTCAAGACTGCTTCCTCATCTCATCTGGTCCAACAGAAAAATCTCAAATTGACCATTAATCAATCCATCAATCAATCATCCAGTAATCAGCAGTGACATGAGGTTATAATGGAAAAAATTAAAGAAAAGAGACACAAGAGAATGTTATTCCACCTGACACATGAAAGAAAGACTGTAGTTACGGAATTGCTCTGTGAGAGATGACTCCAGCATGCAACAATTGCATAATTAACCATACTGCCATTAGTGAATGGTGTTTATGTAGAAGTTACATTGTTGTTGTTACAACATAAAGTGTAAATAGTTCTACTTTGATGTATTCAGATACAGTTATTATTAACACAGTCCCAGGCCAAGGCAAAAAACTTCCATGGTTGCATTTAATTTCAGAAAGAGACAATGCCTAAAAAGGAGAAAGCTTGTCAAAAAGAAGCTGAAAGGGGCAATCTGGAGAATTAAATCTTTACCGAGAGCATGAAGCTTCCATAAAGTAACTGCACTGGAAATACAGTGCCAAGGAAAATACCTCTGAAGAATAGACTGAAAAGGCACAAAAGAGCTGAAAACTTGGCTCACTAGCAGGGTAAAGGAGGTTATTAGAAGCAGGAAGGGATTTCTAAAAAGCTTAATGAAGAAAAGAACTCTGATAGATAAGGCAGATAGAAAAAATAAGTTTGAGAAGTAAAAGAGATTTAGAGATAGTAATATATGCATATATATATATATATATATATATATATATATATATTTTATTTTATTTTTTTTTCCTGTTTTCTCCCAAACAAATCAATATCAGAAAGCCTGTGGGTCTTCTTAATGATCAAGGTATAAAGGGGACATTTAGGAAATACATGCAATTGCACAGGAGTTAAAGAACTTCTTGGCAACAGTGTTTGCTTTGATAACTCTGGGGAGATTCCCAGCTCAATATCTCTGTGCATGGAGATTCATCAGAGGATCTATCTAAAGATAAAGCAGCTGTAGAGGAGATCATAGAATAAATTAAAGAAATTAGCAGTAGAAAATCACAAGGATTAAATAGCATATACCCCTTGGGTTCTACAGGATGAAATAACTGAATAACAAGGTGTGGTAAACGTCAGTCCATTTTAAGAAAAGAGAGCTGAGGAAGATCAAGGGAATTGGTAGTCTGTAAGCCTGATACAGATATTACACAGAATAGTAGAAACTATATTAAATAATAGGGTTAATAGACATTTGCATAAATATTATGAAGAATCACTAAGGAATTTATAAAAGAAAATCTCCCTTTTGAGAAATACTATTTTGGAGATCTGTTTGTTTTTTTGTTGAGGAGGTCAACAGAATCTCACTTATGAACTGTGTTCCTTCTGACTCATCTTTTCCCTAAAAGCTGGAAGTTTTGCAACTTGTCGAGGAAAACAGTTTTTGAAACAGAAGTAATGTAGAAATACAGAGGATGGTTCCACAAGCCCTCAGCAAGATGCAGTACTTCATTTGCCCCGCATGGCTGTAAGAAATCAAAGTTTAATAGAGTGACTTTGTTGTACTGTGCACAGTAATGTTGGTTTCAATATGTTTATACTTTCTTACAGTTTCTCTAAGCACTGTGCAGCTAAAATCAGAATAACTGTGGTCAGATAACTTGTGCAAAACAGGTCTTGCAGGTAGATTAAGGCTCATGCAAATTGCAAAGCAGATATATTGTAAGAAGACTTTATTAAAACAATGTATAATTTGAATGCTGCTTTTCATTAAATGAATCTCAACCTGAGAACAGAAACTGAAATCTGAAATCCAAGACAGCATTATATTTCACCTCTCATATTAAATTCACACATATTTTACCCATAACCTTCTGGATATAAAGCTGAATATATTGAAACTTGAAAAGATCAGCTGTCAAAAAATAAAAATAAAATAATAATTCAAAATGGCCTAAAGAGAACTTAGGAGAATTGCAAAGTATGACGTAGAGTCCTGAAAAATCAGTTGCCATAATACATTTTGACAGGTCACTGGCAGAATTCTAGTAAAAATATATATTTTTTTTTCCTGAGGTGAAAGTGATAAAGTTCCATATCTATTGCATGTATTTAAAAGTTCTTAACTCTTTGCCTTTTGCGTTGCACTGGCACCACACTGTCATCAGGCTGAGATTTTGCCCAGAGACACTGACTGCCTCACACCTATTTTGCAGCTCAGTAGCATCTGGTATCTTCCCTACTGCCCTCTGGTGCACTGAAGACAGAAGCCGCTAAAATGTCCCTAAGCCATAAATAACACTGCCAAAAGGAAACAGAAAAAGATTGCATTAATTTTAATCACACATATACACATAACAGCTAGCAAATCAAAAAACAAAGCTTTTTTTACCTAAGAGATATAGTAGAACTTCCATAGTAGAGACGTATTCAGTCATTTGGAAATATGATTAAACTTATGTTTATTATTTAAATAATGTGTCAAATCTAAAATAGTAGGCTGTTAGTCAATGCAAAGAAATAAATACCTATAGAGAATGGTCTTGCCTATTTCAAACATCTGATTTCCCTTGCAGGAGTTCATGATGACTAGATTAGATTACGTTAAATTATACTAAAAAAGTGATTTTGCAGGTACTTGTATCAACCCAGCTAGTTTTGGTTGTTGGTTTCATCAAACTTTAGTCTGAGCAAACAGCCTGCCTCCAACCAATTTAATGTTATATTTCATCTGTGCACAGTATTTTTCATTCTCTAACTTAATTTTAAGTTGGATAAGCCATTGTCTGGTAATAAACAGGCTCTTTCCTTCACCTTGTGAGTGGCTGCTGTGAACTTGTACGAAATACCTGTATAGGAAATGGAAAGGACATGGCAGACATCATTCGCAGTACATGTTCAGGAAAAACAAAAGAACAATAACAAAATAATTCCACAGGAAGTTGTTCAACACTTCTATTTCAGATTTTTTTTCCTATGGAAGACTTTTGCATTTCTTTAAAACAGCTGCAAAAAATGCAGGAAAATAGACAGCAGTGTGTTTCCTGTGAGTAAAAGTTCTGCAGTGAATTGGCTTCAGAAAAGTTATCAACACTCAGATATTTCAGGGAAACATATAATACTATCCTTCAGAGGCTGATATCAAATTAACAACCACAAAGAAACCTACGAAAATACATTATAAATATATGGAAAAAAAAAGTTTTTTCAGCATCATTTTAAGCATAACTTCTCAAGCTGATTTTTTACAGCCGTACTCCTATCAAGTATTTATAAAAATACTGGTTACATGAAACTACACATTATCTATTTTAAGAGGTTGTAACTATTTATTACTGAGAATTTCACAGTAATTCACACACTTCCAAGTATTTGTCCAAGAACTGTGTAAGCATCTTTGCAAACAGTATGCAGAAATTGCAGGAAACTTAAAATGAGTTCCCAGCACCCGAGGCTTGCATGGAATACAATGCATTTTCTCTCTGAGGACTGACTTTCTTTCCCCATTCCTTTTCATAAGCACAAATGAGCAATACTTCAAGTGCAGCTTAAAGGACAGGGACCACTCTGTCAGGATTACTGAGGAAGCCAAACGTAATTCTGATTCAGTTCTGTAGCTTTCTGCTGGGCTGGCACTGGGAAAACCAAGAAGGCAGCAATATAACAAGGTTGCTGTTCCAGAGACGTGAATACGAGCTCAGTTCTTTGGATGCAAACCTCCCTGTGAGTGCCGGGAGAGCTGAGCAGCATCCAAAGTGGGAATCACAGTAACAGTGTGTCAGTAGTCCAGCAGGATCAGCCTCACGGGGGACCCCTCTTCTCATGGAATTTGTCACCTTGCAAGTTTTCAGTCAGGTTTTTTTGTATGCTTTGTATACAGAAGTGTTTTTCAAGATCTGTTTAAGAAGAAAATTAATTCTCTGTGTCAGATGGAGGGTATATCTCAGCCATAATTTGTTTTAATGAAAATGCATACATTTCTAGATGTTAGTTCTGGCAATAGTTCTCATCTCAGTTCTGATCTTCCTCATTTCCTGCTGTTAGAAATGATTTATGAGCTGAAGGCTCTGATTAGAACTGGCGTTTTTGTTGGTTTTGTTTGTTTGTTTGTTTGTTTGTTTTGGCTTTTCCAAACCTAATACTGTTTCGGATGATTTGGATTATTTTAATTGACTAGTTAGAAATCTTCAGGTTTGGGGGAAAGGTGTGAATTGGTTTTATTTTTACATACAAGTATGCAAATGTTCTACTCAACAGCCTGCTCTCCCCTATGCCTAGTTTGCTGTCCC
Organism: Chrysolophus pictus; assembly: GCA_037305975.1. Taxonomy (NCBI): domain Eukaryota; kingdom Metazoa; phylum Chordata; class Aves; order Galliformes; family Phasianidae; genus Chrysolophus; species Chrysolophus pictus. Next base: position 21,555,874 of record CM074578.1, read on the forward strand.
TGAAGTCACAGCTGCATTCTGCACTCATTATTCCATGCAAAGATTTGACTACTGGTTTGGGGGGCCGAAGTTTCTTATACTCTGCAGAAGGCTACAGCGGAATGAGTTGAAATCCTGAAGTCATTTAAACACCTCTGGGATCATGAGAGAGATAAGTATATTTTTCCAAATTATCTGGGGAAAAAAAAAAAAAAAAAAAAAAAAAAACCCACAATGTTTGTGCATAACAAGTGAACAAACAACCGTCTTGGAGTCCAACTTTCACAAGAAATAGTGAGAAATGAAGAAAGGTTTCCAGGAACACAAGCAATGAAAGGTTTGATCTCTTATGATGGCATAGTCCAAAAATCTTTCAAGAAATGTTCAATCTTAAAATTAACATTAGAGTTTGAGGGTGAAAGATAGATAATTTGGTTATTGTCACCTGAAGCATTTCTCTGAGCTCGCGTACAGACTAGACAAGACAGCATTAGTGATTAGAGCATTTCTCCTCCATACCCATAACTCAATTTTTTACATTCATCTTCTAACTGGATTTAGAAGACACAAATCATCTGTTTTCAAACTGTTACTTAAAATTGCATCAGGGATGTTGTAAAAGATCACTGAAATATCCTCTGACCAGGTGAATATATGGGAGAGAAGAAGAAAAAATTATAGTCTTGGAAAGAAACTGCAGGGACAGCTAGACCACAGGCAGCCTGGAAATTGTGAGGGTAATCTGAAAAGATATACCCATCATCGTGTGTACTGCAGTCATAATGCAAGCTTCCAAAACATTGTTTCAGCCAAAAACAGAAGCTGTAAAGCCGAGAAACCCCTCTCCTGCCAAGTAATTTCCAAGTTCTCATTGTAACTCACAGCATTATTATGATAGTATTTCCTCTTCAATTTTAATTTTCCGCTGTCCAACTTTTTCCCTGCTCTCTAAAGCATACACTTGGCTTCCAGACAGAAACAGATAGTAGCTAGGACATGGAAAATATAAAATTGTATGGCAACATAAACTCTCACAGGAATGGTACTTACTCTCAACTAGACTATCAAGGTTCCTAACAGTTAAAAACACCAACATCAAATTACACTTTATTAAGGATTTTAACAGTTATCATTTCCAACTCATGTGTACTCTATCACAAAACATCAGAATTGGACAACATACATATACGGCTTTCTCCATTAACCTGAACTTAAAGTCCAAATGTGGGATAATTCTTGGCTTCAAAACACAAAGTTCCTAAATAAGTTATCTTTCCATTCTTTATGGGAAAAACAACTGTTCACTGAATACTTCATGCCTTTTCCTTTCTTTTGGCCTTAAATCCCTCCCAATGAACATATTTGCTACATGCAACTGCTACCTTGCTTTCCTCTTTTGGTAAGACATTCAGGATGCGCTTTCTTAAGTTTGAAATCACTGCTGTTTGCTTTTTTTTTTTATCTTTGTTTTGAATGCCCTGCAATACTGCTACTCCTTTTTCTTTACCGTGATGTTTATTTTGTTTATATGTTTACTTTATTTGTTTGGAATGCTTGTCAGCTCAATTTGACTAGTCTTCTTCTCTACTCATGTATAGATTTTTCATTTTTGTTGAGCTGTTTAGAATATCTGCATAAATACTTCATTATTACACTTTCAAGTAAGTAAATGTATGAAATATATTTTATTCATGTTTAATATCACAGCAGATAACAACCCTACTTGAAATACTAATGGAGAATGTTTATCTAGCAGCATTCACCCCTATATATGCATGCCATTCTATTATATTTAAATGAAATCCACATATCTGCTGAAATCTATGCAGTTATTCGATGCTGTACTGATGACAAAAAAGTAGGTTAGTACATAAGTCTCTTGAATACAGGACTGGGTGACATTTGCTTTTGCAACTCAGAAATATCGTTGTCAACCCAAACCCATGCCAAGAAAACTTTGTGCTGTTCTCAGTAACACTATTCTGATAAGGTACTGGCAGTCTCAGAATGAAACATCCAATGGTTAATAAAGAAATATATGTGTTTCTAACAGGCTTAAGTCCTTAAATATTACTTGTAAGATGGCACTGTAATCATACTGCCATTAGATAATTAGATATACAGATGTATTTTCAGATATCTTGTATAAAAAAAATAATTTCCAGGTGCTAATAACTAAAACAGTCCACAACCACAAAACAGGCTTTACCAACCAGGAGAGAATTATTGATATTTGTGTCACACACATTAATCATCTTATTACATATTTAATACATAGCAGGGATGCTCTAGTTACTTCAGGTTTCTAAAACATTTGACATTTAAATATCAAAGCTAGATATTTCAGTTATCCATACATTACTTCACACTGAGATCTGAATTTTTATGTTTTTCTTTCATTTTAATCAGTTCAAGTCTTCTTAAGTAAGCTTCACAAATATTGTCACAGGAGAAATTATTGTGTGACTGCAGAATAAATCTTTTCAGTTTCTAAACTAATGAAATTTGAATGGGTAGTTGCTAGTATCCTAATTACTATATCGAATATTCAGGAATTTTCACATTGCATATGAACATACATAATGTATACATATGCATGAGTCTATATGCGCACTTGAGCATATAAACATGCATAAATGCGCACAAGACAAAAACTGTGTAAAGATTCTGTCACTTATATTTAAATGTTTTTGTGATGAGATAGATTTATTATTTCTGATATTAACATACATCAGAACTAACTGTATGTTAAAATGAGTCAAATTTATTTTCTGTGATTAACAATAGTATTTTCAGTTCACACAATTTTAAATTAGATGAAGCAGATGAGTCAAAACTCCTGGAAAAGTGATCATTTACTTTGAAATAAGAGCAACCAATTATTTGATCATGTATTAAACATGTCAGTGAATCATCAACACCAAGAATTTGATATTTCAGAATCTGCTTACAAGTGAGTAACTCAGCGCAGTTATTCCATCCAATCAGTGGAATGTCAGACCTATTTAAAAGTTCCTATCTCCAGGATCTTTTCAGAAAAAAACAGATGTGTAATCTTACACGAATAAAGACTGCTTTTAAAGCAAATAAAGGCTGTCTTAATGCTGTTTTGGCTAACATGAATAATATTATTTTTATTTTCTTATATTTTCTTTTAAATATATCCATAAGGTATCGTTATTTGCAGGTGAAAGAAAGTTAAAGAAAATAGTTAAGCACTTAACCTCGAGTAATCGGCTCTGTGTCTGAATAGCCACTAGATGGCAACGTTTCAGAAAATTATCTTCATAAATCTGGAGGCAGCTACAGAATATACATTATTTAAAGGTTCATTGAGTCTTCTAAATGAATCTGTCAGTCAGTAAGAGGACCACTCGCTTGCATTTTGTGCAGTCTCTACAAGTTTCTGCAGAAATCACACCGTCGGAGGACCTGAGGAAACCGAGCATCTCCAGAAACCAAATGAAGAGCTGCAGAACAGAGACAGGTCAAACTGCCCATGCGAAGCAGGGCAGACCCAGCCTGCTCCCAAAAGTAAGATGCATCCTCAGGGATTCTGCAGCTGCTGGATGCTGCACAATTATGAAAATGATTCTCAGCTGTGAAGAACCGAGACCCACCCACTGCTGCAGGGGATAATTTTAACTAAATCAGGCTCTAAGTATCCATATTCTCAGCCCTTTAATTTGCCAAGATGAGGAGTATGTTCTGAGAATCTGACATGTAAGATACTGTAGATGAATTTAAAAAGTCTTTTGTAAATTACAAAGTCGTTATAAAATATTTTGCTCCTACAGATACTAATTTTAGAAAAAAAAAAAAAAATTGAGATAAAATGTGTGGTGAATATTTTCCCTGTTTCCCTGGCGTGAAATAAAAATGTGTATAAAAATACATAAAATAAGACTTCACACTCCTGAATACTGAGACAACCAGAATCATACTAGGTATATCCTAGACCCCTCCTATCCGGTTAGCAAAGTGTTTACCATCTATTTGTACATAAAGAATTGGAATAAAAGAAATCAAAATCAAAGTTTACAACAGTAATGTTTTTCTTTACCACTTATGCTTCTTGTGTCACTGGGAAAATTCATCACGTTGGAATGCAAAGGAAGATGTCCTGACAGCTAGTTCTCTGAGGGCAGTGCAGGCAAAGCAGCCCTGACTGATGTTTCAAAATGGCACCGCAAAGTGACCCCCACCCAACATGGCCCCCTTAGGGCATGGGCTGTCCCCCAGTTGTAGTTGTTCCACAGTTCGTATTTCATGAAATCCCTTTCAGAGCTCACAGCAAGGGAGATCTGTTCCAAACTGTACATTTCTTTGAGTCAACATACTTACAGAAAACACTTCAATTATACATAGGAAACTCATTTAGAAGCATTTGGGAATGCCTTCAATTGTGGTCAAGGTAAGAGGGATTGATCCTCAAATATACACACACACAAACACATATACAACATACATGATATATCGAGTGCACATATTGTATAGTATAAAGAGTATACTCTTGCATTTTGAGTGATTTGAGTATATTGCTGCTTTTTAAGAATCCTTAACTAGTTACTCAGATAATATTAATGTACTTTCTCAATAAAAACATCACTGTATACATTACAAATAGCATCTCAGTTACTAAAAATAATCTTTATGGAAACCCTAAAGAAAGTATATATATATATATATATTAGGTGTTCTTTCTTCATTAGGATTACCAGTTAATGAAAAGAACATTATCAGGAGTCCAAGCTGGCCATCTCCGTAGTGAATAAAAAGGCTACCACTGAATTTAACAGGGAAAAAAAAAAAAAAAAAAAAAATCCCTTGCAGTAGCATTTGCAATGGATTTTGACATCAGGCATCCTGAATGTTCTCCCTCATGTTGAAGTCAGCATTCAAATAATCACTCCTATCCATCCAGAACAAGATTAGTGGTCCCTCTCAATGCTTCATATCTCCATGTCTGAGAGCAGAGGCTTGCTACATGATAGCTCCCTTGTCAGAATCATTTGACACAGGGGAAGTCCAAGGTCACCAAAAATTAATCCATGATCTGTTTTTTTGTCTTTGCGCACTTTTGGACAATTCTCAGGAACTATCCCTACTGAACAGCCTTTCTGCCCTCATCTGTCTGCCAGTACTCACTGCAGGGACTTCTGAAGTGATCCACATCCAGACATCACAAGTTACCAAATTGTTCTTGATAAAGTCAACCTTAAAAATTACATTGTGAGTTGCAAGAATTCAAGAGGTGAACCAGTGAATAGCTCAGGCAATCATTAAGAGAACACAGACCATACAGGAGACAGTGGCTAGTCCATTGTCCCACTTCTCTCACATCCTTCATTCAGAATCCTATCACCAACATCAGCAAAAAGGGAACATCTTTGTATCAGCATGAGGGTCAGCACCTTGTTCTCTCTCAAGTAGTGCTTACTCCATGACCTGAGCTCTACATGCAGTCAGTTTGAGAGACCCAAAACCACAAGTTTCCCTGTAAAAAGTGCTTGACCATGAAAACACTGGGATGCTAAAGTAATGCTACAAAATAGCAAAATAAGAATGCTCACCTCCATTTCATATTTTGCTGAACTCAATGTTATCAATGCATTAAATATAACCTGCATAAGCTTAATACATTGGCAACCTATGTGGAGGCTATGCCTCTCCCTACGTTTTCTAAACTGGAGAGAGGTGGGAGGAACTGCCACTTTCCTGGAGCAGAGCATCTGCACATACAGGTTTAGATGTTCAGTCTACAAAATCACAGAATGGTTGAATATATATTGAAGTAACCAATTATTTTCACAGAACCACAGTTCAACCATAGGATGTAAATGACCCAAAATGCTATCAGAGTAGGCAATGCCTAAGATCATGCTTCTGAATTCCAGTCTACGTGCTGCCTTGATCTCAATTCCGGCAGAGTATAGGCAGGTTGAATTTTAAAATTTTCATTGAGGCATTTTTATGTAATTGTATAAAATGTACAACATTATGCAAAATATCACAGTACTTCATCAGATGGTGAAAATAATTATATTAAAGATCCTCAAACAATTTATTATTTTGAAAACTGTACTGGTCATAGAACTAGTAAATAGCTTTAAAAGCAGAAATATAATAATTTTCAAGCATTTCAAACTAAATATCAGTAATCTCAATCTCTAAGTTATACATAATGAAAAAGGAAAATATGCATTTAACAGTGAACAGTCAAAGCAAACTTCATGCTGGAAACTGCTGCTAACAGTAAAAAGCATCTCATTTGCTTTTCTTTTTTTTTTTTCACCTCTATATAGTTGATTGTAATATCAAATTTTCAAAACTAACTGAGCTTATTAGAAGCAATTTTCACATTGCTTTTGTATTCCATACAATAAGTTATAGGTAACAGAAAGCCAACTCAACTTAAATTCCTTAAAATAAAACACTGTAGCAACTTAGTAGCACATGCAAGTAGCCAGGTGAAAATCATCGTTAGTTGAAAAAAAAATATTTCAAGAGGTAAATAAAAAATAATTGTTGAAAAAGTCCCTCATAGTTTTGCTAAGAACAATCTCTAGGTTTTTAAACCTATATTTCTCATGTCTTGTTTAGGTGATATTACTGACATGTTTCATTTCAAGCAGTATTTATGATACTGTGTTTTGAGAAATCCACTGCCATAGGTTGCAGTGAAAACAATTAACTCCTGGACTAGAAGCTGCTGTTGAAAATGCCATTTCTGACAGGACATTTCCTATAAGAAATGCATGTTAAAAAGTAAATCAACATGGTCAATATTCAGAATGACATGTAAGATGTAAACTTTGCAGATTGAGAACTATTTACTTTTAATTTGGAAAATATCTTTACCAAGAACTGCAGACCTCAGTGTCATTCTACCAGCCAACACATCTACCAGCCCACAGAACTGTGCTTACTTCTTGCTCTGAGCACACATATCCCTTGTTTGTCTGCCTGTGTGTCTCACGGAACTGTCAAGAACTCTCACTTCTACAAGTATCTAATACTCTTACATGTCCTAATAGCTTATGCTACCATGTCCCCTTAAAATGCAGCAGGCATTTATGTGGTGTGCAATTTTTAGTTTTAGTTTTAGTTTTTTAAGGGGGAAAAATACAGTTTTATCCCAATGCTTGGGATACCTATATTCTTATGAAATAGAAAAGATTATTAAAGATTAATTCAAAATGTTATTTGCAACTCACATATATCACTTTCAAGAAGAATCTCAACTTTCACAGAAGCATAAATTGATATCTTAATAATTTTTTCAGATTTCACTCTTTTAATCTGTCGCAGTTACGAAATGTTACTGTGCTACATAATACCAGCTCCTTTAGAGTCAGTAATGATGTTAAGTCAGCCATTGTACAAGCGAGTTTCAGAAGTGCCAACAGAAACAGATTTTCATCTCTAATCCATTCAGAAGTTACTAGTTCACCTAAAGCCACATTTTCCCAGATGAATGACCTGTACAACTCCATAGATCTATAAGTCTTCTTGAAAGTAAAAACCCAACAGTGATCCTAGATTCACAGAATTGTTAAGGTTGGAAGAGACCTCTAAGATCATCTAGTCCAAACCATACATCCACCACCAATATCACCCACTAAGCCATGTCCCTACATCTATCCTTTCCTTAAACACTTCCAGGGATGGTGACTTCACCACTTCCCTGGGCAATCTGTTCCAATGTCTAACTACACTTTCTGAGGGTGATGCATAGTTTATAAATGCAGACAGAACAAAAATTTTGTTCAGCTTTTTCACAAATTGCATTTCACAATATTGATATAACACATATCGTTATATATAGCAATGTCAACTGCAAACGTAGAATCCTTCCCTTTTGCAAAAACTAGCATTTCACATCAAAATGCTACAGAGGGAAAAGAAAATTTAATTGGGGTAGCCCCTAAATTCCAGCTGATATCCTCTGCATGAATTTGTGTTGCCACTTTCAACAGCAAAAAATCATAGTGGGATACTGGAAATATTTAAAGGCCTGCAATGAACATCAGACAGGAAAAATATCTTCCAACATACTTCCATTTGTAATTGGAAAATATCTTAAGAAACAGACAAGAAATAAATCCTGTCACTTAAGCACTTAAATAGACACATGAGCAGCAGAATGCAACACGAGCAACCTTCTCTTGGATGAGCAGTCTTGCTCATCCAAGTAGCCATCCTCAATTCGGCTTCAATGCATGCATGCTGGGAGCCACAGAACAAGGCAGTCACAAAAGCAGCACATTCAGAATTAACCTGAGCAAAAAAAAAGCAAGCTTTTTCTTTTTTTTTTTTCTCTGAAATTCTCCCAATATTCATTATGTAAGGTGATGTGAAAAAATGCTTCAAATATCTAGCCTGTAAGTATATTTTGCCAATCTGCACAGGGAAGATCTGTGGCCTTCACTTTCCTGTTCCATTCTCACACTGGCACCGGCTATGGAGTCACTGAACATGCTATGACTGAAGCAAACCAAGTAACTGAGGCCCAGGGAAGAAACTGAAGGTGCTTCAGACTACATCAGCTGGCAGGGATGCTGAAGGGTGAGGTCACTGGGTCTTGTTGCTAGAATTTGTTTGTTTGTTACAGGTAGGTTCATCAGAAACCATTACTGGGCAGTAAAGCTGCAGAAAAAAAAACAGAAAGTATTGATAAAGCCCCCGAAAGGTCACAATTAAGTATTTTCCTTTGAGCTCAGCAGAAATGGAGGAGAAGGAAGTAAAAAAAAAAAAAAAATCTGAAGAATTCATGATGTGTGCTTTCCTATTTTTGTGTTCGTTTTTTGTTTTTTTTTTAAGCATCCAGGGAAAGTGAAGTGATAACGACTTATATTAATTTGTGTTTCTGCAAATCTAGAAGCCTGCTAAATTGTTAGTTGGTTTTAAAGTCAGTTAACTCCCCAGATGGCATTTCACCAGATTAGCTCCTTCTCAGATTGATTTTTCCTTGAGTAAAAGAAAAAACTGCACAGATGAACTATAGAAAAAGAAGAAAAAAAAAAGAATTCAGAACCATTTCTAAAAGCTGTCACCTCTAATGCAGAAAAATCTTTGTCCTTTTATTTTTTCATAGCATGTATATGATAAAAACTTGCTTTTGCTTCAGAAGATGAAATGCTTGTTTGGATTTTAACTTCTTATTTTTAAAACCTTTCAGATCACAGCTTTAAAAGTGAATCCTTTTATTTATACAAGACACTTTCCCACATTTTGGGGAGCTGACACATGAGCTTGCTTGAATTCTGACTGCTTTTTTTAAACCAGAAATAAAAGCTACAAGCAGTTTATTCCCGGGACCAGTTAGAAAGGATATTATTCATTTACTATAGATTAATTCAACCATTAACTGGAGTTTACGACCACGACAGACAAAGCCATCTGCGAGTGCATTCATCATGTGCTGTAAACACAATGGCCCTGAATGTTCAGGAGATGCAGTTATAAGCAATCAATAGCTCCATACTTTATACTGGTGTTATTAATGGCAGGCTGAGGGAATTTTCTCATGAGTTTGATTTTTAAGTGTTTGAGAGATGTGACCAAAAGAACAACTGAAGGCGGGTGAGGGGGGGGGTTCAAAGCACATTCATAGCACATATTAATAAATACAAATAAACTGACAATTTAGGAAGTATGGATGGACAAGACAGATAAATGTCTTTAAAACATCAGCAGAGAAATAAATATGCTGTTAAAAGGCAATAACCTGCTTTCATTTCGGAAATTCTTGTTTGCCATTTTCAAGTCACTGAATTAAACCCCCATTTCTGCCAGTTAATTCCATACCTAAATTTTCAGTAGAAACAGATAATAATTTATAAAGACTGACGGTGGGGTGCATCTCATAAAATATGTGTATTTAGATGCCATGCAGGCATTTTTAAACTAGTCAACAATAAAAGAGTACTATATTTTCTAAGGAGTTATTTTTACTTTAAAGCAGATGAGTTAATTAGATCACATGAATGGCTCTCTGGAAGTGCCCATTTTTTTACACTGCTTATAGAAGAAACATAGGGAAACATCAGCTATAGTTTTCTGTACTACAAATACCTTAAATGAAGTAAGATGAATTGAAATCTGACGATATATTTTTATTTTTAAAGGCCAATCATTGGTGATGTAGTCTCTTACTCAACAAAACTCTCTTTTTTCACTATAAAGTTAGTGACAGCAAGTTTAATGTAAAACTATCATGCAAATATTGAATTATAACTGGGATGGTCCTTTCCTACAGAACAATACATTAGAAAAAAGTTATAAGCAATGTGTATTGCATGAGTATAGAGCGTCTTTCTACCACTTATGATGAAGTGATATCCAGAGTTCCAGATATTCTTAGACTTTGTGGAGAAAAGAAAAAAAAAAATCTATTTTGTTTATATCCAGAGATGTGCATTGATTTCTCTCAAGACAAATTAACCTTCTTCCATATGTTTTCACTTGTAGCTGATCCTCAGCTGTTTCCTACAGTTCAGAAACCTGCCACCACCTCTTTTTGAGGACAGCCTATGATATACACCAGGGATTTAACATCTCTGGTCAACTTTGGATCCATTGGCATTTCTACAAGAATCTCCTACAGAAGGACAAAAGTAGCACCTGTGGAGACAATCCTATCCATATCCTCTCTTGGAGAAAATTCTAAGTACTACAGCTGAAAGGAATTATTTTGCCTGATCTATAAAGAAACATTCTACTATGTTCTCTGAAAATGTATGCATATGTTTGCTCATAGGCATTTTTTACACCTAAAAGCATTCCAGACATAAAGCAACAATGCATACAAAAACTTAGCACTGTTGTCATTTAAATTAGAAATAAAATATTTATTAGTATGTCCAGATTTAAACATTTATAGTTTAGATTTCCAGATATAAGATAGTTTATGTTATTTCCAACACAGAAAGAAATATAGACTTTTAGAATGCTTCTACAAAAGAAAACGCATCTTGGCAGAGACTCAGTTCAACAATAAGACACCTAAGTTTAGCTAGATATCTTCTATAATCCATAAGGTTTCTTTCCATAATCAACAGAGAAACTCAGTACAGTCACGAGAGTGTAAAGAATAATTTAACTGACAAGTCTGTAGATGTCTATTTTAGGGTAAGCTTAGTACTTATTCTCTTTGTCTAGCGTACTTTGTGTTGGTACAATTCAGAATTGAATTTGACTAATGTATCTTTCACAACAGAATTATATTTGGCTTTGTACTGCACGTGAGCTAACTTTACAGCTCAGCAAGATGATAAAGCTATGCTTGAGAAATACAACCAAGACAACTGTTGTAAATGCAGTTAGGTAACTGAACACAGTTTAGCATCGATATAAACAAAATATATTTTTGTGAGAATATTCGTCTTATATCAAGATATTGCTGAACTATCTCAAAGACTGTTTGCCTGCTGATATGAAATGTGGTATCCTCTACATCGTGTGCTGAACCACTGTCACTTCATGTTTGTGAGATAATGCATAAAACTCAGCACTGCACTACACTTTAAAACAGCAGTATCCAACCATAAATAAAAATACTCATATGTAGAAATATTCTCATTTAAGATATATTTTAAAATATATATGATGAGAACAGTTTGTCATATAGTTGTCTTCCTTAAAACGGACATCCTACCATATATGAAATACAATCATAAATTATTTTTGGATTTAGGAATATAAGAATTATATCAACTATTTTTACTATAATACTGAAACAAATTATGAAGCAATCCCTTCTGACTACACGATCAGGTTCTTACACATGTAAATTTTATTAGGTGCAGATAATTAGTAAGCAGTAATTCATCCAAGTAAGCTGTTATACAGATGACAGAAGATTCATATAACTTAACTATCCAATATATAAAATCCATTTTCCAAATGACAATATGAAGGTATGAAGACCATAGTCCACAAGTTTAAATTTGATGCACAACTTTTTGGTAACCAAAATATTTTTCTCAGTATAATTTTGTTTGAAGCTTCACTGTGGGAATTTAAATATAGTCACTGCCTAGGCTTACTCTTAAGCTTCAGCAGACAATGAACAAGCAAACAAGCCTCAGCAGATGCAGAACGAAACAGAAATGTGTTTCTCACAACCTTGTCCTGGTTACAGTTCACAGAATCATAGACTGGTTGAGGTTGGAAGGGACCTCTGGGTCTTTTTGGCCCAACTCCTGCTCAAGCAGGGACACCCACAGCAGGGTGCCCAGGACCACGTCTAAGCAGTTTTGGAAGATCTCCAAGGAAGAGACCCCACAACTGTTCTCTTGCTGAATGTCACAATCAGTTGGCCACATAGAACCACCAGCTGACCCTAAGATATCAGCACATAATCAGTACGGAGCAGACTTTTGGTATAAATATATCAACTTTGATTTCAAAACTAAACATTCTTTTTCTCTTAGGAATTTATCTTCTATAAACACATCTTCAGTTTACTTTGCAGGTTTAGGAGAAGTAAAACAGGCATAGACTTACATAGTTAAAGCCTGTTTTTGACTACTAGTAAATCCAGTAAGTAGAAAATGAGTCATTCAAAGATTTTTTTTTTTCCCCCATAGGGACTTTCATATCTAACACACATTAAAATGAACAAAAAACAAATAAACAAACAAAAAACAACACCACATTCTAGTCATGACAAAGATGTGAGAAATCAGACCTACAAATTCTTATTATTTGTCAGTTGTAAATGGGTATTTTGTATGTAAGGGGTTAAAAACCGATAAAATGATTAAGTAACAAATTTGAGAATAAATTAGTGCACACTTTGCATTTGTAGTATAACCAAGCCATGTATTTTGCTGAAATAAATATAGTCTGTCTAAATTTAATTATATTTAAAAGAAGAAAGCATTTCTTAGTTCAGAAAAGCTTAATGGTGACTGCCCACTAAATTCCATACACATTATCTCATCAGTTCATAATAATTTATTTCCTTCAAATTTCATCTTGTGTCATAGTCTTATACAAACCCATCTATCAATCAACAATACTTGTAACTGGTTACATACTCTCAGGAAAGGTTAATGGGGCTACTAACATAATCTGCATCAAGATCAGAGGATATGATGCAAGCTCATGTGATGAAAACAACATGTAGCATTTCTATTAAAAGCTTTAAGAATTCCTTTCGGTAAAACGCAACATAGAAGATATCAACCAACCAAAAGTGAACTAACTGAACACTGATGCAATTTTACAAACCTGAGTCCAGCTCCCTCTCAGAGGGAAAAGGAAAGAGAAAAGAATAAGGGGAAAATTAAAGCTGAACTGACGTATTGTGAAGAAATAAGTGAGAGGATACAGGCAGTTAGTATTTTAGTATTGAGAAGAGGAACTCCCAGTCTTGTAATTAAAGCAGCAAGAAATTCTCTTGGCATCCAAATATCTTTTCTCTTTCCTTTGCTCTATTCCTCCCATACAACAATTTCTGGTTAAATTTGCTGTTAGTTTGACAACTCCAAGTTAACAACTGCACGTCTGTGGAATCAATGTGCCATTTTGCTGTTATTACAGCGTTCACCATGCCTGTCTGTTGTCAACCAACTATATGTCCAGCCTTTCAGAGTCTGAACTCTCACTCAAGCTTAAAGTTTAGCTCTTACTGATTTGTCATTGCTATCTTAAAACATTCTTACAAATATTATCTTATTTTACTCAAGATTCAAGTGGTCGCGTATTGGCTGAGCACTTGTTAAAAACTGTCTTCTCCTCAAGTACAGCCTTTTTTGTTATTTGACGGAGAGTTTTGTAATTACTGGAATGACTAGACCTACATAGTCTGCCCTATACCGTGGTGGCTTTAATGAACTGCAGTGCTCCAAGTCCTGCACAGGCTGGAGTACTACTACAACTTCTTCAGAAAGACCTGAGAAATCCTTCACTGAATTCAGTAGTAAGTTATTTGAATGTCGAAAGAACCACAATAGCTTAAAAACATCTTGATGCAAGCAACACATTTGCAAACCCAATGGGAACAAGATTGATAATGATATACTTTTGATTATAATAACTGCTTTAAATGGCAAAATAACACACATTTTCCTGCTCACTTTGATCACATCTCAAGTGTCTCTTGTTTTTCTTTTTCTGTTGTGTTGCAATTCTTTGTTCGTGTACTGGATGACTTTGGGAAGCTCTGATATTTCAAAACACAAGGCAGACATTAAAAGTATCATGTAGTAGGATAGGGAATTGAGGGTTATTTATATCCATTAAACATGTTGTCTTTAGCTCAAAGAAACACTATGCAGTTTTATTATCCAAATACATTTTCCTTGTCTTTTTACAGAAAATATATGTTAAGTACCACTGTGTTTACGCTACTTCAGCACTGGACCAGGGCAGAGATCTAAGTAGACTAATTTGCTGGGCCAAATTATTTATTGACTTCAAAGAAAGTTCTATAGCCAGGTATAAAGGCCTATTTTAAAGAGATGTTGTACTTATGTTCTGCAGAGAGCTCTTCTGTGACCCTAATTGAAGCAAAAAGTACCTATGTATGTCCCCCAGGGAAGCCTAATTAACCAGATGAGTTCAGATCTTCAACAAATATGATACTGCAGTTATCCTGGTGGATGCGGTACTGCCCATCCTGCATGGATCAGATTCCTCACTCAGAGAGAAAACTTATCTACTGGCCATTATCCGCATCGGAGATTTTAAGGCACATCTCTAGCACTTTCCACCTCTCCTTCTTTGTCTCCCTTTTGGAAAATAAACCAAGACAAGGAAACCAGAAAAAAAAAGCCAGAGGCAGAATATTGGGGATTCTACTGCTCTCAGACTAAGAATGATCAAATGCTACTTTAGAAGTGCTCTAGACTTCAGACTATTACACCACTGGGAACTATCACTCCTACAGATTTGTCCTGAGCAGAGTGCAACCTGTCTAGTTGGACATGTGCAGTACTTCTTATATTCTCCATAGGAGAGGTAGACAAGAGAATTAACTGAAACAGTTTGTCAGAGGTCTGCTATTTTTTACCCATAACGTCATTTTCTGTATCAGAACTATATGTGCCAATATTAAACAGGCACTCGAGGTTCTAGGAAGCTTGCTTTTTTCTAGAAGTCCTGTCTCAATTGCATGTTACTTTTGGCAAATTAGTTCTAAACACATTTAATTATCTTCCCATGAAAAACTTAAAAACAACTTCTTAATATGTAAAATACAAATAGCATACAGTCTTCATACAATTCTGATGGATTTTTTCTCTGAAATACTTCATCACATAAGAGATCAGATCAAACTAATTCACTTTTATTAAAGGTATTTTCAACTCCTTTTTTCAAAGTTTACATTTTCTTGACAATATATTCTTTCTTTTATTATTATTTATATAGCCATTATTATTATTGGAGACAATTTATGGAGAGGCATTTTATCTGGATCATGTCCCTGGAGAGGTTTGTTGCCTGCTAGGTGCCCACATCTGGGACATCCAGAAGAAAATTTCAGCTATGATAAAGCTGGACAACTACTATTCCCTCTTGGCCTTTCAAACTGGGTCACATGAGGCTGGAACCAAGAAATTAAAAATTTCAAAAAAGATTTTATGTGCCTTGGAGAAATGTTGAAGACATTCGGAGCACAGGTAGCACTCTCTTCAGTCCTCCTCGTTGGAGACTGGGGTCCGGACAGAAGGAGAAGAACAGATCCATTGAATGACTGGCTGTGGGAGTGGTGACATGCTGAAGGCTATGGGTTCTATGATCAGGGATGTGCCCTTGACAAACTAGCAATGCTGACATGGAACAGGATGCAACTGACCAGGAGCGGCAAGAATATACTAGGCAGCGAGCTTGCTGAGCTCAACACCAGGGCTTTAAACTAGAGCTGTGGAAGGAAAGGGGTGCTCTGTTGTGTGACAGAGAGCCAGGGAACACTGTCACTTTAGGAAGTAGTGGGGGAAAACTTCAGACTTGCCCCAGAGGTTTGTGGGAGGGCTCCTCAAGGAAGGTAATGCATCCATAAGCCCAGCTCAAGTGTCTCTATACTAATGCATGCAGCATGAGAAATAAGCAGGAGCTGGAAACTGTGGTGCACTTGGAATACTATGATCTTATTGTTATCACGGAAACATGGCGGGATTATTTGCATAACTGGAATATTATTATTGAAGGCTATAAGCTTTTCATAAGTGATAGGCAAGGTAGGAGGAGTGGGAGAGTTGCTCTCTGTGTTAAAAAGTGGATAAACTGTGAGGAACTCCCTTTGAGAAACAGTCAAGAACAGGTGGAGAGCCTGTGGGTTAAGATTAGGGATGGGACCAATAAAGGACAATTGGTGGTTAGAGGCTACTATAGGCTGCCTGATCGAAGGGAGCCTGTTGATGAGATCTTGCTTCAGCTGCAAGAAGTGTCACACTCACAGGCTCTCATCCTCATGAGACATTTCAACACCCAGACATCTGATAGGAAAACAACACAGCAAGCTGCAAGTGATACAAGGGACTCCTGGAGTCCACTGATGATAACTTCCTGGTTCAGATACTGGACAGACCAACCAGAGGGGAAGCGTTGTTGGACCTGGTGCTCACCAATGTGGAGATTGTTAAAGAAATTAAGATCAGAGGCAGCCTGGGCTGCAATGACTGTACCCTGCTTGAGTTTGTGACCTCAAGGAACATGGACATAGTAATCAGTGGAGCCAGGACCCCTGAACTTCAAGAGAGCAAACTTCGGGCTGTTTAAGGAATTGCTGGATGAGATCTTGGAAGCTTAGAGACAAAGGAGTGAGCAAAGCTGACTACTTTTTAAGGATGCCTTTCTGGGGGCACAAGAGCCCTCCATCCTTCAGAATAAGAAAGCAGGGAGAGCAGGCAGGAAATCAATATGGCTAGGCATGAACCTACTGGTAAAACTGAGGGAAAAGAAGGACATGAATAGGCAGTGGAAACACGGATTTGTCACCAGGGAAAAATACAGGAATGCTGCCTGGACTTGCAGAGATGGGATTAGGAAAGCTAAGGCAAAGATGGAACTGAACTTGGCGAGGGACGTTAAAAATAACATGAAGGAGTTCTACAGGTACACTGGTCTAAAGTGAAAGGTCAAAGACAGTGTACCTCCTCTGCTAAATGAGAAGAACCGCCTACAACAGATATGGAGAAGGCTGAGGTACTCAATGAATTGTTTGTCTCAGTCTTCACTGGCAGACAGGATTCTAATATTTCCAAGATCCATGAACCTCACATCCCTGAAACTCTTGGTGGGAACAGGAAATGCAAAGAGAAACCTGATCTAGTACTTGATCTAGTACTTGGCAATCCTGCCTGTGGGTTGGAACTTGATGATCCTTGAGGTCCCTTCCAATCCAAGCCATTCTATGATTCCATGATTATTAGAACGTTCTCACCTTCACTGGAAGTAAGACCTTGTCTACACAGATTTCTAAGTAGACTTAACGTGAGACAGTGCTTAAGTTTGTAGCATTTGGAATATCTCACCCACTCAAACTCCTAATTTTCTGTTTACATCCATTCTCCAAATCTTATAGAATTCTTGTTTCCTTTCATGCAAAGCCCAGAGGTCAGGAGAATGTGAACTAATGTGTTGCAAAAGGAATGAGAAGATTGGACCAATACATGATGAAGAATGTGGCATAAAAAATATAGAAGGGTATGAAAACAAGAAAATAAACTCTAGTGCCTGCAGAATATTAATAAGTGAATATAAATGGCTGGTGTTTAAGCTGTTGAAAGAGGAACAGATATAGAAAACATAACGAAACAAGACAACTTAGAATTAAAAAGTGTATCCTAATTCAGACAATAAGATATCTTCAGGAAGAAAGATTACATAAAATAGGAAGCATTTGTTCAAAAATCACTTTTGAAAGGATGCATGAGACACATAGAATGGGAATGACTGATTTGTAGGAGATTTCTAAGGTTTTGCATATGTAAGATGGGAAAACTGAAATAAGGATATAGTCGGGAAAAATTTAAGATGTTGGCAACACAGAGGAGATACCACATCTCTGCTGTCCTGCTGAATTCTAAGGGGATTAAACTCCCATTTGAGCTTGAAAGAAGCTGCACGACTAAGGACACAAACACAGCTCTCCAAAAAGAAAGTAAATTATTTCAAAGGCACTAGAAGAGGCTGTAACTTGTCATGATTAACGTGAGTGCAGACAATTAGACTCCACTAAATGGATGGATTACTTTGCCTAGTGAGCAACATGGAATTTTTGACAGATAATATTAGTTGCACTACTGTTGCCTAGTTCTGTATTCCACTGTGATGGAAAGGTTTGTACTGGAGACATCAGCGTCCTAACTACTTGAAGAATAAGGCTGCTGCATATATTATTAAAAGTATATTGAATAGTAAAATTAAAAAATATACAGTAAACAGATAGTAGTAAGTAGTGATAGTGCATAACTGATGTACTGACTTGTGCCATACTCTTAACATGTTGTTATACTCCATTTCACAAATCTGAAGGTTTGCCAAAAGTATTCATTAACATTTACCAAAATTCATACGATTCATTTATCAAAATTCATACCATAATTCAAACGATTGTACTTCTTCCATGAATGCTCATTTTATGCAGTATATTTGTCCTTCATTAAATTTTAGATATCTCTATTGTCTAATAATGCAACGTTGCATCTCACCCTTATTATTGGTGCTAATAAGCTTTTTTTTTTCCTGAGTCATAAATGATGAGTGCTGACTGCTCCTCAGTCTCACAAAGCACTTAGAGCTTACTTAGAGAAAAGTAAATAAATACATTATTATTTTTAATATACACTGTGTATGTATTAAATATTTAAAATTTGACGTCTGAAGTATGGCTGGGATCAGTATCCACTGCGATACCAAGTTGCACATTATCTTCTATGAGAGACAGACTACTGACTCATATTCACATACTTAGCAAAAACTGAACATAGTCTAACATGTTTCTGTTTAAGTACCAGTCTATTTACCATATCACACTATTCAGGTACATTCTATTCCATATAGACATCAGAAGTGTATGGGAAACTCATCTTCTAGCAATACCATGTTTAGAGATTTCAAATATTTCCACAGTCTGCCTCAACATGAAGCCAATTTTTTTTTCTTTTTTTTTTTCCTTTTTTTTGTTGTTGTTGTTCTGTAGAAAAATAAAAGGAAAACTCTGAATAACCCAATCTAGTGTGAGGGAAGGAAATCTGATGTTACAACTGTGTAGCCCATCTGAGCCGTTGGAAAAAAACTCTTCTAAGCAAATACATTTTGGAGTTGACAAATCTTTTGTTTATAAAAAATTTCCATTTTTATTATTACTTTTCTAGCACATTCACCTCTGTTCTTCCCAATTGCTTTCTACCATCTCTACCAAGATTGCTGGTGTTAGAACAAGAATTTTCTAGTTTCAGTGGAGAATCTAGCTCATTCAATCTGTTTAAGTCTGCTGGCACTGAGAGGCCATTGATAGACACAGTTCCCTGTCACAGTCAAGATTTTTAAGGGCCCTGTCACAGAAAATCAATGTTTGCAAGAATACTGCATTACCAACCTGTTATACAATTCCTTCACCTTCTCGTGAAGCATTTTAAATCCCAAAGTCACCAAAACTTTAATGATCAAACAAATCTCTTTCTTTTCTTACTGTATTTAGACAACAGAGCTAATTTAACCAGTTACACTTAATTAGATTTTGTGAGAAGTGATTCAAAGAACACAAGGTAGGAAAAATAAAATATATATGTATTCAATAAATAACTAATAATTTAAAGAATGTGCAGCTAACACTCTGCAACTTTGGCTTGATATACCAGTTTTAAAACACAATTTGATAAAACTAGAAATCACACCACCCAATTTGACTAGCATAGCAGTTTGGCAACTGCTTTCTTGATCACTTGAGTTGAAGACACCACCTAATGCCAGTACTCTCAACAATTCTTCAGTATGGGAGAACTCCGCCCAAACACATACACACCTGCCTTCTGAAGGAAACACATACCCATAGATGAGATTCTTCGCAGATGAAATTCCTCTTTAATTGCTATGTATAGACAGCTAATTATACTAACTTCTATGACAGTAAATAAGCATCATGCCTACCACATGATTAGGCAAGAGACAAAGAGCAAGCATTGTTACTTGAGTAAAGGAAGGTAAGGAGAAGGTCCACAAAAAACTAGGTATTGGGGATCATTCATTTGGTTTTCTACTAATTCATATTTTTGCATGCCACTGAACTGAATTAAATGGCTCGATGTTCTAAAACAAATTCCACAAATTGGCTAAGGAACTGTCCAAATCCCCTATGCCAACTTTTCAGTTCACAGTATAAAAGCTCTGTCTTATCTTTTCTTTTCTTGTATATGCAAATGGTGTGTTTTTTTAATCTTTTTTTTTTTTTTTTTTTGGGGGGGTGGGGGGGAGGATTGTTTTGTTTTTGAGGCAGGAAATAAGCTAGCTTAAAAAATATTTTTAGAACTGATTATAAAGAGGCATTCTCAGAACTACTGGTATTTTCAGTCTAGCTTACACAATGTAATCCTGATGATGAAGGGAAAGCAATACCACAAATGTTCAAACACCCAATAGCCCAGCACCTGCATTTGTCAGCTGCTCATCATTTTCCATGCATTTTTACAGCAGGTGACTGCTCCTCAGTAAGGCAAAATCATGTTGAAATTCAGCAACTGGAATCCTAACAGCAGGAGGAAGTGGCATCCAAACAACGTATTAAATGCACACAGATGTTTCAACAGCTTCAGCTAAGGTATATCTTCCCTATAGCAATAAGCACATTAGCAAGGTTATGCTTCTCATTCTCACGTTAAAATCCTCTGGCCTATTTTCTGAGACAGTTTCAGCCTAAATTTGTTAATTTAACGCAGGGCATAGCCAAATCTCCAAGTGAGACTTTTTCTCAAAAAAGGATCCTGTCTGATTTGCATCACAAAGATGGGCTGAAGCCAGTTGAAAAGATGCTGATCCTGCAACTCTTTCTCAGGTAAACAAACAAAATCAAAATGGGAACACTCCTATTTATTACAACAGTACTATGAAGTTCTTTGATGGGCCAGGGCTCAGGCAAAAATAGCACAAAGAACAAAGTAGGGCTAAGTCCACCCGGCCATAACAAACCATGCATAGAACTGATAGGTACCAGAATTTTCTGAGAATTAAATCATTTCCAATTCTTTTGGTATGTGGTAATCAAAATGTTAGTAAATATGAGTGAGTTACTGGGCAGGTTATCAACGTATTATTATTATTATTATTATTATATTTGCAGAAATTGGTCCTAAGATTACAGGGGGAATTAGAGTGTGGAGGTGACAAATCCGTCCTAGTAAACCTAACAAAAAATGTATTGGATGACAAAAAAATATCCCATCACTGAGAGCTCATCACTTGCCTTTATTACTAAACATAACTGAAATTCTTCCCAAACACATTGTAATCAGTGTTTATAAACTGAGAAATAGTTTCCAAAATGAGATTTATTATATACAAGTCGAATTAATACTTTCAAATCACCAGATAACTTCTTTTTAGAAGAAAACTATTCTGTTATCTGATTTCCATACCTCCCTTTGCAATAACTAGGTTTTCAATAAATGTTGTTACATGAGCTCTATTGGTGTCTGTGCTATTTTCCTGTTACCCAGATTTTCTTTCATATTCTTCAAATATTCTTCAAATAGATTAGGGCTAAAGAACACTCCAACCTATTACCAAAGACCCAGTACTGCTCACTATTTGCAGGATGTGCTTTGCATGGAGGAGAAGAGTCACTCTCAACATTGAAGTCATAATCACTGCTCTTTTCTTTAGCTGCCTTCTTTTCTCTCAGGGTTGCAGGCTGCATTGATTATACACTGATAGCTCTTAAATCACTGCTAATGGCAAGAGTATTTTTAGCAATTGGAATAAAATTCACACCAGGAAAGTGCAGGTGGTTGTGAAATTCTGTTTGAACAATTTCTCTGCCAAATTTCCTAGGCCTGAGGCTAATTTTAACATATGCATGCTAGGTTTGAGCCTTCTGGAAAAGAAAACACATCGAGGGAAATTGCAATAATTTTAAACATTTTTCCAGTGTTATCGAATAACAAAGTTGTTAAAAATACACAACATTAATATGCAATACAATTTTTTTTGCAGTGACAGTTTTTACTCTGAAACTACAGGAAATATATATGAAAGGAGGGACGATGAACTCAAACATCTGATTTGTACATGGAGATAAAATGGAAATGAGCTGATACAAGAAGATTAGGAATTATAAAGCATACTCTAAATAGACTCTCTTTTCTCTCCACATACAAACAAGTAGCAATTCCACCAGGCTGAATGTGAATACTGCTGATTTACATAACATCTAAACATTTGTTTGTTTGAGAGCCAAATTCTGCAACATAAATGAGTAATCCTTTACTAATACAAATGACAAGAATTAAACTATATCTAAATGAATGAAAAATGGACGTCTACTTCTTTAATTCCAAACATATATCGTGGTTTGTCAATGTGTAGTGCATAGGATGTATTTAAATTTAAAGTGATGGAATAACAAAAATATTGTCTAGTCTGCACTGCTGCCTCAGAACAGGACAGTAGATACGCCCCTCTAGTTTGTAATAAGTGGTTCCAAATAATTTATAAAGACTTGTTACAAACAAATATGGCACCTGCCAAACACAGCAGAAGTACCAACTTCTGCTAGCAGAAGGAAAGAACCATACCCTGTGTTCCAAAAGCCAGAGCATTTTATAGACAGGGCATAACGCACACTTATTGGAGAGATAGCAGGGAATAATGGTATAATACAACTTCTCTTTACAAGTTTTCATTTACAAGTAAAGAGGTTGTGATTATTTTAATATGATCCTACTGTTACTGCTCATAATCTGCTTATGAAAAGATAATGAATATCAGAAATTTAAAAATAAACAAAACATGTTTGAGAATTCTTATTCTCTGTTCTCTGTAAGTACCAGTTTCAACTTCTGTCTACTTCAAAATAATTAAAATGCTTGCAACTGATGACTTTTCAGGTTTACTGCATCTCTGTGCAGATAAATGCTATCATTTGCATTGTATTTCACATGAAGAAAATAACAAGAAGAAAGTGACATTTTCAAATTATTTTCTTGAATGTACAACATTGATATTATAAACTAACAATAAAATTTTATTATTTTGCATTTATTATATTACAATGATAATAAACTGGTCAATGATGTGGTAACCATAAAATATTCACCTTATTTTTTGGGAAGCACTCTATTGGTTGTTTTTTTTTTAATTATTATTTTGTAGCAAAACTTTTTTTTTTTCTATTATCACTTTTTCCCTGTTCATTAACTCAAAATCTCACATGACTATATAATCTTTCGAGCATTTTTTATTGTATTATACTAATTTTTCAAGTGGCTATAATATTTCATTTGATCGGTTTTGTCTTATATCGCTCTTGAAGTCAAATCTTGAATTCAGGTCCATTTGATTTTCTTTCTTCCAAATAAAATAAAATTAAGATGGTTGTTGTCATATCTTACAAAAAATTTATTTGTGACCATGTGACAAAAATTTATAAGGTGACTTATAGAGAATTCAGGTCTTCATTTCCCTTTTTTTCCCTCTATTTATTAAATCATCAAGACAAAGTTTCAGCTTTCTGCTTAACTCAGTTTTAACAAGCCCACAGTTTGTCTCAGTGACAAATGAGAGAGGATATCCCTTGTGAATGAGATTCACCTGATCCGAAAAGTTTCAAAGAACAAAATTATCCTTTTTATTAATAACCTTCAGAGCCAGTAAGCTTCCACAACCAGCCATGGTAAAAACAATGCTTCTCAATTCGACCTCAAATATGTACAGTAAATACTTCTACAAGTAAACTGAACATTTAAATTATTTTAGTGTATTTTAATACTTAATATCCCTTGGCTCCAAGAATACTGGAAATAGAACTTACAACATGGCTGCAATTTGCAACACTGAAAAGGTTCCAAACCTTGTGATTTACATTTCTGAACTAACAACGGCACCACTGTCTGTCATTCCAGTTTGCTCTGTAACAAAAGTTAAATTCTATTCAAAAATTTGAGCTCTGTTATAACCGATTAGGTATGATACTGACTTTTCTCAGTTCTTTGTAGATTTCTCTTAGATTCCTCTAAAGATTTGCATAGATCATCTTCACTTAAACAAGGAGTCTACAGAAACTTGTGCTTACGTTTAATATAAATTATGTAAGAAATTGATTTATATCTCAAGATTATCTCTCCTTTAAGTTGTTGCATTAAGCAAACTCTCACAGCAATGGTGAGATTGTTAGCAATAAGATAGCTCTTAATTTCTGTATGTCGAGGGATTAGAGCCTATTCTACATTTCTCTTTATTGCTACTTTCTACTAGGGATTACAGTAATGAATAGCTCCTGGTTTTGATGATATTGCGGCTGCTTCTCTGTAGCCCTTTCTTTACTGATGTGATTATGTAAAGTTATAAAAAGATACCGCAGCCTCACTGTAAATTCAAAATATTAGCATTTCTAAAGAATCTATTGAAACAGCATCAAAGGTTGTCAGAGCTTTCAAACATGGCCTGCTAAAGTAATACTCAGAATAAAGGCTGTTCTCAGGTGACAGCCTTTTTAATAAGAATTTATTTTACACTTTTCTCGAAAAACATTAGAAATGCAATAACTAAAAAAAGCTCCCAAACATCACAATTTATGACTTCCATTTTTAATTTCATTAAAGGTCAGTTGCACTGCAGACTGCTTTAGCAGTTTGTGTAAAATTATCATAGGGATCTTCAGGTACTTCCTCTAACCCAGAACTGTTTTCCACACAGTGTATGAAGAATGCCAGTCAACAGAATGTTTTTACTGGATTTTGACTATTTCTTAACTGTTTTCTCTATGAAACTTGACTGATTAAATGATACGATTCTTATTTTATTTTCAGTGCTAGCGTACATTTGGATCAGAAAAATCAGAACAGCCAAAGAACGCTGTTCAAGGATTCTTCACATATACCTAAATCACACTTTCATTAGATGGATAAACCAACTGAACTTTCTTCACATTGACTAAACACAAACACACCGACTTTATACAAGGCTTGAAACATCTGCATTAACTATGAACCAGCAAGGCAAAGATGTCCATGAATCTTTCACATTTCTGCCTTTCAATTCCTATTTCCTGAAATAACTTTTTAAAAACAGATAAGCTATACAAACAACATTTATTATAAAAGTACTTAATGTATGCTGCACTTGTGTGTTTATAAGTTACCAGATAACTTCTATCTTTGCACTTTTGTATTTGGAATTCTCATTTCTTGACCTGCTCAGGATTTCAGCCAGTCAACAAAATGAACAGTCTACTAAAACATCTTCCTGAAAGTAAGTAGGCCATGATAATGACAGACTTTACTAATATCTACTAAGCTTTTTAGCATATCAAATTAAGAATGCACAATGGAATTTTTAAGAAGAAGAAAGAAAGATTAATTCTTAATGAAGTCATTGTACACAATTCACACATCCAGTGTGGAATTTTAATTCTTTTTTTTTTTTGTTTGAACACAGCACTCAATAAAACAGCACTCTCTAGCCAAATCTTATTAACTGATTGTATTGTAAAGTTAAAACCATTTTCTATCTAACATCTACAATTAAGTATGTATTCCCATATATTATCATCCTATGAATGATAAAAATTTTAAAAAGTACAAATTATAGTGGTATCTTCACTAGCATCTCCAACTAGGTCACTGTTACAGAAGTTACAGTCTAATTGTATTTTTATACAATCAAAGCCCAAAATATTTTTTCCCAAATAATATATTATTAAATTTAATCAGCCTACGAATTACATTATATGCTTCTGTTGTAGAGAAGTTTGCTAACATGGTAGAGATTACTGACTAGTAAAACTGTTCTCAGTTTAATTATGATACTGAGTTTTCAGTGAAGCCATGTATGGGCTACTTTGGTCAACTACCTGTAAAATCATCTATGAGACACCATTATTTGACAAAAAGATTAGAAGTTACTTTCTACCTACACTGCTCAAGAAGCACCAATAGTTACAATAAGACTTGCTTTATATTTGTATGCTGTATATGTTGTACAAATAACCAAACAGCATTTGCACAATTTCTTTCATGGGGAAAAAATATATATTTTCAAAACACACTCGATAAGCAGAGTTTGATGTTGGCTGTATTTAGATGAAAGAACATACAAAAACTGAAGAAGCAGTGATGTGAATGCATTATTAATTTTCTCTGAGGTAAGAATTTCACCAACTGGATCCCAATTTCACCAACTTCACCAATTTCACATACTAAAAGTCAGGGTTTGACACAGAAAGGAGGGCGTGCTAAATCTAGGGGCCACTGGAATTGCAATTTAGATAATAATGATCAGTGAACTAGGAACATTGACTTATTTCTTCTTTTCACTTAAGCTGTAAGCAAACAGTTCAGAGCCATCGACATTCACAGAATCACAAGGAGAAAGCCAATCCCTAATCAGATATCAATGATGCAAACCTACTAATTTATATGATATCCAAGGACAATCTGAATAAACAAGACATTTCCCATCTTAACACGTCAAGAAAGAATTAGTTTGGCTTTGTTTCTTTTTCCTTTGCCATATAGCTTCCTTCCTCATCCCATGGCTGCCGCTCTTCTCATAATTTTTCATCCAACACAGAGAACATAATGTTGCCCAACATCCTCCACAAAAAAGTATGTACTTTGAATCCTAATCTGCCTTTCATTTGCCTTTCCATATAGTAAAACCTTGTTACTATGAGGTAAGTTTAATTCAATCGATGAATTATCTTAATATGCTCTGTACTGTATAACAGAAAGGCCTAACTTGTTTCACTACATTACTGCTTTCTTTAATGGGTGTAAATGAGAACCAAGTCCTTTATCAACTTGTAAGTCATTTTAAATTGCTCTCTACTGTAAATGAGTAAAGAAAGTACTTCTGGAATGTAGGGCAAAGCGCTCTACTTTTCTGACCTCAAGTTATAATATATAAGATAAAATTCTATTTTTAGCTCTGAAAGATTTTCTTGGAAGTGCCTGATATAATTGTCTGATATATTTTAAGTTTCTGATTTTATCTTTATTGCTAGTATTCTCTTCTGCCATATTATGCTATTGTTGTTTAAATTGGAATTATTTTTATAATCTCTCAGATTTGACTAAGCTCTCTTAAAAAAAATCTGTTATGACAGATATTACTTGTTTGATATAACTCAAATATCAAAGATATCTGCCGTTTCATGACTTGCAGAATATTTGCTTGTTAATTTAAAAATATGGCACTGCACATCCTCTATTAATCTTGGAATTACAGAAATGTTAATTTAATAATTGATTACAACCTCAATAAGATTATAGCATTTTTTTTCTTTACCTCTTACCACAGAGCACACTATTTAATCACTGTAATCATATTTATAACACAGCATAAATGCATTGTTATTAAAAGTAGGTATTATCTGTAGAACGCACTATACCTATTTATGCATGTTTTTAATAATATAATATCAATGCAGTCTTTCAAATTGAAAAAAAAAAAAAAAAAAAAACATATATATACCTTTTCTATGCAACTATGTTGTCCCTACACAACATTCAGCTCACCAGTGTCATTTTTTCTCATATATTATGTATTGCAAAATCAATGTTAAAATGCATGGTAGCTTTTAAATATTTGGGCTGAATCATTTGAATACAGCTTTAAATACTGGTGAACATTTTTATTGGGATTATTTTTTCTTTTTTTTTTTTCATGAGGGAAAAGCCCATTCTGAAAATACTACCTGGCACTTCCATTTGGCAATTGAGATAGAGTTGCCATGAGGGAGCAGTATATACAAACAGTACAGTTTGTACATGGGTTTAGCCTGAGTAATCTGCACACACTGAGGCTTTTGAGGCTTGTACTAAATGGCTCTATTTCACAGGGGATCCACAACCACTGTCAGCCCATAACTTGCAAGAAAGCTCATTTAAAAGCTAAATCACTGAGTCACTGAGTAAGGGACTTGGATTTTAATAGAGCTTAAGGTCTGCAGCCGTCAAAAGTTAACAGTGATAGAAATTCTGAAATAATTTTATTTCTCTAAATAAAGCAAAACTTTGTCGTTAGTTTGACATCATTATTTCCTATGTAAGATACGGTAGGTTATTTATCTTCAAAGTAATGAGCTAGAAGAACAGCTATTGAAGTAGTTACCATTCATGAAAGAACAAGTGACCTTAATTAAGAGATTTTTTTCAAGTATGTTCTTAATTCAGAACATTTCCAACATGAAAAACATGAGAAGTTACCATCTTCTCTTCAAAAATGTGAACAGCTGAGCACCTGTCCATAGGCTTTTAAGAACATGGCTTTTTTTCACTTCTTCCTTCAAAAATGTTAATTTTCTGAGAAGTATATTCATTTTTATGGTTCACAGAATCATAAAATGGCCTGAGTTGAAGGGGACCGTAAAGGTTAAGTTTCAAAGGGAGCTGGAGCTCCCCATGCATATGCAGAGTTGCCACCCACCAGGCTGCCCAGAGCCACATCCAACCTGGGCTTGAACTCCTCCACGGATGAGGCTTTTGCAGCCTCTCTGGGCAACCTGTTCCAGTGCCTCACCAACCTCTGAGCAAATAAAATTTCTTCTAACATCTAAGCTAAAGTTTAAAGTCATTCCTCTAGGAAAATAAAACACAATGGAAATATACTTATTTCTCATTTGTATGTTTTGTGTAAATTTTAATCAGCTACCTGAGTGCTGAGCTTTCTGGAGGGTGTGCAAATCATTGATCACCTTGCTGCTGAGCCCCTCCTGTTTTCTTCTCTAGAAGGGAAGCATCTACTTTATCACACTGGAGTTTTAATGTCCAGGTGTCGTTTTACATGCCAGAGATTTTTTTTTTTTTTTTTTTTACTCCAGCATACTCTCTGAACACTGGCATGTTTATTATTAGTATTCATTATCACCTGAAAAATACTTTGGGATTTAAAACATCTCTCTACCTGGGGAATACAGAGAAGCTCATTCATACTTTTATCTCCTGCAGAATAGACTGCCCTAATACTCTGCTCAGTGATCTGACAAACAGACAGATTACTGAGCTTCTCAACTGTATATCACAAAGAAACACAAGCATGCTTCCTTGGTGATAGTGTCACTACACAGCCTTCCCATAAAACAAAGGGAGAAAGTTAACATTTTTATGTTAGACTGTAAAGGAAAAGAAGGCAGTAGTGAGGAACACCAGTAAATCTAGGAGTCTTTTTTTTTCAGCTATACAAGAGTGATTGAACCTCCTTACAATCAGACTAAGTCCACACAATGAATTTCTAGTGTCTCATGATAGAATGACTTTTTTTTTATGTACAGGACACCACTAAGATTTAATTATTTGCAACACAATTATTTCCTACTAACGTGCTCTGCAAAGACAAACTTTTTTAAATATAACAGTGACTCAGTAATGTTTATTATAAGTACATTTCCACAAAGAGTTGGGCTAAATCCATCAAACCTGGACTCCTATTAAGTAAGTTCCTGACCATGCAATCTTTCGGAAGATAAGATCAATCACACATAATTTAATATACAATCATTGTGCTATTAATTCTTCTGTAAGTGAATTGTCATCTCATATTCTCCACTTACTTGATAGTGATACTAGACACTTGCTTGAGAAAGCTTCCCAAAAGAAATAAAAGCTTAACTTCCTCAAAATATATCTGCTAAATTTAGGTAGTAACAGCAAAACAAGTGTTTGTTTGTTTGTTTGTTTGTTTTTGAAAGTAAACTAGAATTACACAAACTAAAGATTTTACTACAGGATTTGTAGAACTATTCACGTACAGATCCTTAAAATCAACAGTTCTACAGCAAATTAAAAGTTTAAGTTACTGTGATTTTCCCCCTTTATTTCATTTCAGAGGCTGAGTTCAAAGAATAATGTCAACACACTCTTCTTACAGCAGCAGAAGTAAAAAAGATTACATTAGATTTGATGGTGAATCTTTTAAATGTAGCCACTGAACTACAGAGTGTATTTGGTCTTTCAGTAAAAGATAACCATCTCTCCCAACCACTTTTTTCAGTTAAAAAAAGAAAAAAAAAAAGCATTTTTTTCTATATTCTTTCTTGTTCCTTTATTACACACCATGTGAAATAAATGTTACAATGGAATTTTATCGATTTTTTTAAATGAAATAAACTTAGACCTGTATATTTGATACTCAGATTATATGTCACAAAATTTGAGACATAATTAATATTTTGGCTTTAAAAGAAAAAGGTCTTTTTTATTTCTCCTTTTTTTTAGATTTTTCAAACAAGGAAACCCAAGTGATAATCTTTGATTATAACCTGAGGGCACAAATCAACACATAGGTCCAGTTTACTTCTAACAGTAGCTGCTGGTGTAATCAAAAGAAAACCTTTGATTTGCATGTGTTACTGGTGCTGGGAAGAGAAGAAGGAAAACTACAGAGGATTTGAGGATGGCAGGAGAGAGTTGGCCGTCAAATATTCTTTCCTCTTAGAAATGTGTACACTTACATAAACCAGTGAAAGATAACTCTTTGAAATCAGATAGGATTCAACATGAAGTTCAGTTTCAAAGCTCAAACCACCAAAACAGGTCTTTATTATGGCAGTCCTACAATCTACTCTGAATTTCCTCTTCAGCTGTGATGGAGTAGAAAAGGGAGCACTGCAACTACTTGGCTGCTTTCAGAAATATTGTTTTCTGTTCGCTGTACCTTTTTTACCTATTGTAATTGATAAAGGAAAAGCAGCACTAGAAAACTGAAATCAATGAGCCCAGGAAGATGATGTATTTGAAACAGAGCAGCAGCCTCTTCTGCCCCAAAATCTTTTCAATTGAAAGAAATTAATAGGGCAGTTTATACATAGAACTAACTTAAAACCACTTGATAAGACATTACAGTAAAAGAAATTGCAGTGCATGTCCATGTGTTTATATATTAATAAATAGCAAGGTCTGATCTTGTAAGACTGTAAACAACTACAAAATACAAAAAGTCAGATTTAATAAAGAATTTAAGAAGGTAAAACAAGATATAACTGGCTTAAATTGGACATGAATTCTAAGATGTAATGCTGGAAGCCCTTGCTGATTTGTATGCTGAGTGACTTTGAAAATAACATAATTGCAATATCTCCTTTACAGCTCTTTAGTGTCATGCACAAACACTTAAACATTGACAGGCTTCAGATGCTTATGCTCAAACCCAACTAAAATCTACAAATCAAGTTCTTGATTTCCTGAATTCTTCAAAAAGTTTGACTTAATAAATATTTTCCCACATACAAAATATGTGATGGGCTTAAATTGAGAATGCAACCTCTGTTTGTTTTTTTAACAGTGGTAGTAAGTGGGAATGAACTTGCTTTTTTAAAAATCATATAATCATAGAATCCTTAGAGTTAGAAGGAAACTCTGAAGGCCATTTAGCCAAACTCCTCTGTAATGAACAGGCACACTGCAGCTAATCAGGGCCTTATCCAGCCTCACCTTCAAAGTTTCCAGGGATGAGGCATAAACCAAAACACAAGGTAAGCTGTTTCAGAGCCTCACTACCCTCACTGTAATTTCTTTTTTCCTTATATCTAACCTAAATCTACCCTCTGAGTTTGAAGCCATTTCCCCTTGCGACAGATGCCACTGAAGACTCTGTGCCCTTCTTTCCTATGGTTCCCCTTATGATACTGAAAGGGTGCTATCAGTTCACCTTTGCAGTCTTCTCTTCTCCAGGTTGAAGAGCCCCAGCTCTCTCAGCCTGTCCTCATAGGAGAGGGGTTCCATTCCATGGATATGACACCAAGCTGTGAAGTGCAGCTGACACACCAGGGGGATGGGACAACATTCAGAGGGACCTAGACAGGCTTGAACAGTGAGCCCAGGTGAACCTCATGAGGTCCAATGAATCCAAGTGCAAGGTCTTGCACCTCACTCAAGGCAACCTCCCATTACCAAATTATTTTTACAAAATATTCAAGATCTAATTTGATCAGTTAAAAGAATTAATACGCAAAGTAGTATATCAGAGTTTAGTTCATTTCTTCCATGAATAGGGAGACTCGTTAACTACCTCCAAGTTCCAGATTCCATTGTGGATGATCAACATAAAATAAATGGTAAGTTAAAAAAAGGAAGAGCTTCAAGCAGAGAGTGTAAATGATACCACTGTTTTTTCAGATTGCTGCAACAAAAAAGTATCTACATGATGCTGCAGGAACACTACAGTCTGTACAATCTATAAAACTCATTCAGTGCTAGATAGTTCAATGACAGAACACAGAGTGTCTTCAGGAACAAATCATTTGAGTCAGTGAGAATCCATGATATGATACACTGCTTACAATGATGCAAAAAAATGAGCAATTACTATCATGACATCTGTCCATCCCTGCCCTGCCATTCCTAAACCATTTCTTTTCCTCAGTTTCCATAATAACTTATACCAGAAATACCTCCATTAATTCTGACCTTGTATCAATGAAAAATTAAGATTTCCCAGTTTACCCTCCCTGATTGTTTTTAAGCCTTTGTTTACAGATTTCTGCATTCCTATGTAGCACTGTGCAGCATAGATTATTACTTCCAGTCGTCTTCTTTTTTTTCCCCCCCCCAAGTCTTTTGAATCTCTCTGCATGACAATTACTTGTTTCTTCCCCCGCAAAGGTCTAATTACTGAAATGGTCTATATTTAGAAGAAATAATGGTTAGTTTTCCACTCATGTGAATTGCTAGTGCATAAAGTCAGGTACCTCAAAATGGGATGACAGTGTTAGTATACTGAAGTGCAGCTAGCATGCGAAGTGTGCAGCTGTTTGGAGCTAGTTAATAGGACACACTGATGGCATGAGCATCTTATTTTCTTCTTGCAAGACATCTTAACAGGAACTACAAGGAGGAGACTTTACCCACTACATATTTACAGCCTGAAACCCTTTCCTTAAACATGAAGACTGTGCTTTTTAAATAATTTTTAAATAATTTTTGTGAAATGCAATCCATCATGCTGGAAGCATCTTTTGATGAAAGTGTTTCGTCCACAAAACCAGAATAAATCCATTACAAACTGGATGAATAATAGTAGAGGTGGTTTAGTAACTTCCCCGAACATTTTCAGCAAAACCAGTTACAGGGACTGCTACAGAAGTCTAGCAAATAAAAATTTATGAAAATGATAGAAATTCTGTATTATTCACATTATATATTGCTTTTAATAGTAATTTAAGACCATTTTGTTTCCTTTTCCTGGTTTTTGTTTTCTCAAATTTTGATTAGATTGTCAACTAGCATAAATTAGCTTTATTTCATTGATATAATTGAATCTTAAGAAATCTTAAAAAATATCCTATGTATCATTACCACTTAAATTATTTTATTTAATACATATTTATATTGCTGGATAACTGAGATTTTGTTACCTTTAAACTTCAACTGGATAATTAAGTGCCTTATTCCTACACTTAATCCTACTCTTAATTTTCATTTCTTTTTGTTCTGTGCTATTTTCTTCTTGGTTATAAGCATGCAGAATGAAGAAATCCCCACATGCTTAACAGAATCAGCTCCAGTAAAGTTTCTCATTCTCCCTTTCAAGACTTTCTAAAGTTTCCTGGCACACAGCCCCACCTGCATTGCAAAAATGACCCATATGTGGTGATTCTGTGAACTCCCAACCAAACTGACAAATCCATCATGAGGAGGGTTTGAGACCTCAGTGGTGTCAGGGATGATTTGATAAAGGTTGTTATTCTCAAGGGCCATCATGTTATTTGAAGGAGAGCCATAAACACAAGGAAATAGTGCATAGGCTAGGTACAAGCAGATATTTCCTGAGTACAAAAAAACTGTTAGCAGAGACCAAGCAAATTGTTTGGATGGAATTTCTGGATGCATTTTATTTAACTAGGGAGATTAAGCATTTATATGGTGGTTAAAGAAAATCTGGAAATGTATGATTATCTTCAGGAAGACAAATGAGACAGGAGACAAAACATAAAACAGCCCTAATTTTTTTGAGACGTAACAAGACTTGATAAGCACCAATCCACTCAGCATGAAGAGAAGCCTCTGATACTGCTAGCATTTGATAGGAGCAAGCTCTACATTCTTGGAAAAAAAATGCATACTACCAGCTAATTATGGTTGTCAGACAGGATTCTGCTGTTTTGTCACAGGAGTAATAACTCCCATGAGGACTGTGAACACGTTGTTGAATTGTGGTGCCACACCAGCTTTGCAGTTTCTATTCCAACATTTCTAGCCAAGACCAAAACTGTGTTGCCAAGAGAACTGAAATGTCTGAACTATAGACTATCTCACGCCAAATTTCAGGTACTTTCTCAAGTTCTATTTTAGCAGTTGGTAAGATTACACTACAACTGAGCCATTATTCATATATTGCTCCATTTTATGCATTCTGTTTCTGTACTGCCCAGTGTGCAGGACAAACTATGCGTACAATGCACCTCATCTAGGAGAACAACTAACATCAGAAGAGTGGGAAAATGGGACACAAACCTTGTACAATAACTTAAAATTACATCCTTCTCATCTCCATACATTGCTTTCAACCTACTGTTACTCATTTGCTGTTTTTATTCAGACATCATAAACTGAGCAATTTTTTAGATGATATCTGAAAAACAGTGGGAAGGGAGGGATGAATTCCAGTGGATTGTATCAAAAGGGAGACAGGCACTGGGGAAAACTTAGCTGCAATACCTTACTTCACACAGCAGAGGGACTGAGAAAGAAAGCCTCCCACAAACATGGAACACTTGGAAAAATGCTTCTGACTCCTGCTGCAAACCCAAGACTAAACATACGTCCAACCATGTGTGTATGTACACGTGTGGATGGCTTATGTGCATATTGGTATATACATGTACACAAACATAACCAGCCTTTTTCAGGGGTGGATGAAAACGAAAGATACTGTAATGCAGATAATGAATCACACTAATAACAATCAAATATTTCTAAACTATTATTTCACTGTTATAATAAATGGCAAATATGTACTATGGTACATCTATGTAGATGTGTGAAAGATATGTGAAGATACTCTATAACCTATGAAATGAGATCAAAGCTTACTGCCACGGGTTACTTCACATTATTATGCTTGTTATGATAACTTCTCTATGAATCCTAGTATTGTTTAAAAATTATAATTATGATAATTTAAATGTATATTCTCTAATGCTTGCCATCCATCACAGGTTTTATTGCACTGTATCTGATGAAGATCTCTAGTGCAGAATAAAAAGCAATGGCAGAAGTGCCAGTCTCTGTATTTTTGATGATAAAAAGACAGAGTACTTGCCAGCAGCAGCTTGCTGTCAGTAAAAATGAATCTGAAACAGATGCCAACTGCATCAACAGTTTGAGCCATATACATTTTTTATTAGACAAAG
Source organism: Chrysolophus pictus (assembly GCA_037305975.1). NCBI lineage: Eukaryota > Metazoa > Chordata > Aves > Galliformes > Phasianidae > Chrysolophus > Chrysolophus pictus. Next base: position 21,591,371 of record CM074578.1, read on the forward strand.
ACATAAATTGTGACCAAACTACATAGGTGCAAGGCACAAAGAATACTACAAATACACTTCAAATTCAAACAAATTCAAAGTTCTCTAGTACTCTATTAGATAATTAGACTATTCTGTTCATATCTAGGGCAAAATGATCATGATTAGTTAAAATATGTTTAAAAACAGAACTTGGAAAATATATATATATATATTTATACTTCACCTATATAAAAAAATGGATATTGTTTTACTAACACCTGTGTACAAGGACTTATGTATTTGAATTGAAGCATAATTTTTCAGTATTTTGCAACCGCTAATTGTTCTATACTCTATTTAAGGTTTATATCAAAGCAATTTGTATAAAGTATTGGATACTTATGGCTAAAGATTACTAAGCTCTTTCCCTCCTACTCACCTCCCAAGGAGATCATAAGCCTCTAGTTTTGTCCAATAATGAACAGGGAAAAAAAAAAAAAAAATCCTTAGACTTGCAGAAACACAAACTTACTTAAAGTTTTGATTTACTTTAGTTTTTAACATTCAGTATTTTGTAACAAGTCTTATTTCATCATGTTTCAATTCTTATCTATTTCAAAATGTAATTGAGAGTTTTACTTTCCATGTTATCACCCATTTACTGAGCTGTTCCATTGAACTAGATACTTACATCTCTTTAGAGATCTCCTAGAAAATGTGTGATTCCATTTCAAAAATAAGTTGGGGTTTATCAAATAAATTTAAGTTCAAATGTGTTTCTTTATTTCATATATTTCATTTCATACCAGGGTTTCATATTCCCAAAGTTTCCAAAGTACCTAGAAAACAATGTATGGGACAGGATAGGACAAAAACGTTGAATCTAAACAAAAAACATGAAAACAGTTATTTTATGTTTGAATGAGAAAGCTAATGCAATTGCTTGCATGTGTGTACTTGCATTTTCAAGGAGGTGGTAAGAATTTTGTTTGTTTTCAGTATTCCCTCTACACCTAATCAGTTTTATCTCCTAATTGCTACCTTTTGAGCACAGAATAATAATTTGATTCACAACTATCCCTTCTGTAGCCTACAAAATGAGCTATACTATCATTTGAACAATTTTCCTGTTCTGTTTTTCTTGAAATGCTAGGGAAATGTTACAAGAACTTGTAGCCAAATTACTTGTGCGCAGTTTATCTTGTCTTACTGCATATTTTTTCAATTCAAGTTGTCTACTGATTTTTAAAATTATTCTAAGTATCCATTCAAACTGTCTGAATGAATACTAATTACAGATGTACTTGAATTTTTCTTAAATTATTCAAAGGACATATACAGACTATTTTCTAACTACACTGCCTTAGAAGTAGTTAGATGTATGTTATATATTTTCATCTCTTCCCCTGAAGTGGATGATCTACTTTTTATAAATATAGATACAAAGTGTTAATCGCATCCAAGCTTGCAACTCATCAAGTTTGTATATTTGTCATACACTGAAGTTTCAACTGACCATAGGTGGCTGTTATTTGACTGAATTTTCTCCACATCTCCATCTGCCCATCTAGACTAGTTTACAAACAACTCTATTAAAGACCAAGAGGAATATTAAATATTTTTTTTTCTTATGAGATTTGTTTCATGTAGTACAAAAGATATTCAGATTTATGGAGAATTGGTACATTTCTGGCCTTCCATCATAACAATTTTAAAGAACTTATCTGCTTACACCAATCTAAAAAAGGCCATAATGAATAAGTAGCACTCAGTTCAAATGTTACTTGTGGAGAATCACATTTTCTACTGAAAGTGATAGAAAACTGGCCTCTTTTTGCACTTGCAATTAGTACAGATTAGTCTGTAATGTGCTTCTAATTCTGTGTGAGAAGAGAATTCAAAACTATGTCAACTTCTCTTATCCTGAAAGGCAGAACACATCATCAGAAAGGTAACATCACACTACAGAAAATGGAAAGTAAAAAGCAGTGTTATGCTTTAGTATGGCCTACATTGTATGACCAAGATCAGATCATTCTTACAAGGAAGGGAAAGATTTAAACTTTTCCTTTAAAACCATAGTGCAAAGAAGTGTTTCAAAGTTGCTGACATGTTAGAACAGAATAAAATAGGTCAGGGGAAAGACAGAAAAAGAAAGGATTAAAAGGTTAATGTTCCTTTTATTTTTTCTTAATCTACAAAGGATTCATGTCCTTTTTGAATTTTATCTCTTGTTAAGCATTGTGCTTAACATTGTTAATTATACAGGATTTTAGACTATCAGAAAAAACAAAAAGGTAAGGATTAATAGTGAATCCATAATATAAACCTGTGACCTTTTTCCTTTTTCAAACTTGCAAATGTCTCAGTGCCAGCCTTAAGAATCAACAGAGACAAAAACTCAGTCCTTGTGTCTGTTTTTGTATTTCTTTGAGAGCCTGAGATTGTGAAGAAACAACTACAACCCTAGTTATTTAAAACAGAAAGTCTCCAGGTAGCCCAATTCACACGTTTATGCTAAAGCAAACACCTTGTTTAAAAGTACTTGTGAGCAGGAGGTCACCCAGGAGCACTGGGCTTCCAAACTAGATGAGACCTCTGGTGGGAAGGTGATGAAAATCATCAAAGGATAAAGATATCCACAAAACAGGTATTTTGTTGATTCATAAACAAGTTGTCTATTCATAGGTTGAAAAACTACACTTAATTAGAATTAGATGAAGGAATCAAGGCTAAATTAAAGTAACTCTTTCCAAAAATAAACCTAATTAGCATGAATCAGAAGGGAGTCTCTGGATGCAAAGCTAACCTATTCTAGACAACTGAATCAGCAAACACTATACTGGGTCAAAATACCTCAGTAACAGAACTGGAAACACTGAATGTTTGTGTGAGTCTAAGAGAACTGGGGAAGAGTAATTAAGAATGAGTGATTTATTTGAGAAGAATTTCAGCAGAGGAAAGAATGTACAAGAGAGTCAAAAGGATGACTTCAGAAAAAGAAGGAATGAGGAATATGACAAAAAAGAAGAGAAGGCCTTGAGATGTGAACTTCACATGGTAATTTACCCTATACATTTCAGAACAGGAAGATGTTTTCACTAAAGTCCCTGCACACATCAAGGAATTAGAACTAGAATATGAGGCTAAATAGTTTAAGCAAGATACAAATACCATCTTTAATATAATTCTTAACTATTAATTACCTTATTTAACAACACATTGTCATTAGCTGTAAAATGGTAAACAAACAATGCATAAATGTTGTTGGCCATTGAAATGGATTAGTATTCATTAGCACATATCTTTCACAGAGATTAGTTTTATGTTGGATGTGGTCATAACTCACATCAGACATTAAAGTCTGTCTTGCCTCTCAGTAATGTTCCCCTAAAGTCTCTGTTTATCTGCTGATTGGAAAAATAACATCCCCTGAAAATATTACCAATAGCTACTGAGATAAGAACATCTCTAACTTGGTCATTTTAGTGGGAAATAAAAAGACACATATTTAGTTTTATCTCAATTAAAGATAAAGTAGACAAATCTGAAATATCCTCCTTGAAGTGATTAAATGATGGTGTAGTTTGGCCATACTGCAAAACTATAGGCAACAATTTGCATAGTTCTAAAGTCTATAAATGTCTAAGCAATAATTATGAAGCCTTAAACTTCTATCAATTTGCAGATATTTTTGCCTCTGACACAATTCATATAAAAATGTTCAGTGAAAAATTAAGATGATAAACTGATCTGACTGAAGAACTAATTACACAAAGATAATATAAAATGCAAAGATATACTGAGATAAGATTTTCCATTAAAAATGGAATGTAATACACGTAAATTGCTGGGACATCTGCTTCTTTAAAGCTCACTTTACAAAAAAATGTGCTGTCTTTTGACAGGTACAGATTCTCTTTAGATTGAAAAACACATGATACATTTCTGAAATTATCTTTGTGGTGGGGAAATAGGATTAAACTGTAGGAAAGAAAGGATTCAGAAAAAAAAAACAAGTTTGACATTTTTTGCTATATTATTAAAATATTAAAATATTAAAATATTAAAATAGAGGAAGAAATTGATAGCTTATTTTGAATATTTCTCTTACGATGGCACTGAGGAAATGCCTAAAATTCCAGGATAAATTTTGATCATATTAATTTCAATGTACTCAGTAACATAACTGTGAAGAATACCAGAGTAGTCATAGCAGTAAAATCATCAGTTGAGTGTATGTGTCAAAGAAAGGTGTCTGTAATAGAGAAAGCAATAATAAAGATCATATCAGCAGTTTTCACAAGATCACATTAGCTCTCCAGAGGGAAGATGGCAATTCTACATAAACAAAAATGAATACCTAGCTAATGAATAATACTGTTCTTTTGGTCTGCACTAAGTTCTTTACACTAATCTCTCGTATTTTGAGACTTTCTCTATTTCTTTAACAAAAAAGTGTTTGCATTTTTCTTTCTTTCTTTCTTTCCTGCAAGGAAAGAAAAAGAACCTATGACTGACACAACTATACAACTGCAGCAGGATAAAGATACGGACACTGCATGTTTTCTGCTTGTTGAAAGCAGAACAGATACAAACAAGAAATATATGTCTACTTTGCTTCAGTCTTTTGGCTGCTCTGCTTATGGATTGACTTTGAAGGCTAGACAAGTAATAAGATCAGCACTGCTAAACTGGTTTCAGACACATGAGATAACAGTAAGTGTTAACAATGCAATGCTGTAGGATGTTCAGCTTGCGTACCCCACATTTAGCATTTGCAACTGAGCTACTGAGCCACAGTAAAGGCTGCAAGAAGCTCATAGATTTTAGAAAAAGAAAGACTTGGTGTTATTTCAGGTTGGTATTATTTCAGTTTCAGAAAATCCACTTTGTTTTTCTTTTAAGGTAAAATAATTTTTTTAAGCTTTCAATATTTGTCTGCAATTAATTGGCAGTAGTGAAATATATAATTTTGTGCCTGCTCTTAAAATCAGATATGACTCTTACACAGCACCTATCATATTTCTAAAAGTATCAACTAAATTTTATGAGGTACAGAATTCATAAACGTATATACCTTTTACTACTTTTCTACTGCTCAAGAGTATAAATTTGAAATCTTATTGCTCTAATGTTGGCATGACATTAGAAATATCAAGGTCTGTGAAAAATACTATATAGTTTTCTATGCTATGTAGCCACAAAAAAAAAAAAAAAAAAAAAAAAAAAAAAAAAAAAAGTCAGACAACCAATACTCTGTACATAGTGACCAATGACAACATAAGCACAGTTTCCTAAAAATTCTGTTTTCCATGAACTTAAACAGCTGATAAATACGGTCATTCACATAGCTTGTATTAGAATTTGACCTAAGTGATAAATATAAAACAGAAAAACCTGAGTCACAATTAGTAGGACAGAAGTCATTTGGCAGTATACTTCTTCAGGTGATAAACTACTCACTTGTTCAAAACACAAGACTTACTAAGGCACTTGTTTTCCATTCCAAGGCAAATTTTTTTCCCATACTTGTGTATGTGTTCCCATATTTTCTCATATTTGTATCTTAAAAATAATACAGACTATTGTGATATGGTTTCAAAAATGGGAGAAGCTGTTCTCCCCAAAAGTTTATTTATTTCATTACAGGCTTTGGTCTTGATTTCTGATGCTCTTTAGAGTAAAGAAAAAAATTGAAGTAATTATTTTCATTTTGAAGGAATTGTCTCAACGACAAAATAGAGTCAAGTTCACTCTGCCTCCTACCAGGGAAGACTGAATTATTTCTGCAGAATATATAATAGTAGACTGGGCAACAACATGAGAGAGATTCTGCAATGATCTGTTTCTAATAGAGGACAAGGTTTAAGATTTTGGCTATATCTCAATAATTGAAACTTGGTGTGAATTTTGAACATGTCATGTGAGTGATCCAGTCATCAGTCTTCGGTTACAGAGAAATTTTTCTCTGGTTGTTTTTTTTCTCTCCTACTCCTCTAGGATCCTGAGCAATAAGAATTATTTTGACAAAAATTTCAGTGAAATCAGTACATTCCAAAGGGGAAAAAAAAAAAATCTGTTTTGATAAAGTCTGCATTTTTTTACTATATAGTTTAAATCCTCACATTCCTGATTTCTCCTAACAGCATGAAATATATTTTATAGATAGTTCTAAGAGTAACTGAGACAATATGTTTGAAACAATATGCCAGTGATTGAGTCACGTATTCACTACATCAGAATTGTTGTCACTTTCAACAGGCATACACATTCTGTCACAATAAACTTAACTAAAAATCTGAAAATCCTTGAAAGGGGCTTTTTCACTTTGGCTCTTCATATTATGGCTAAAATGTGGTCTCTATATAAGTTATTCCTAAAAGCCAGAGCAGCATTTCTTCATGCTCTTATAGAAATCAGATATATCACTCAACTTTGGGGGCCACTATATGAGAGAAGCCTTGAGGCAAGTTTGAGGAGCAAATCTGCTGCCATGTAACACAGCACTGAAGAAATGTATTAGCTCTGTTACTTTCTTTCTGACTGAATAACTCAAGTCAAATATGCTCTTTTTTCAGTTTCTATTTTCACTAAAAATTCAAGCGTTTTCATATGGCACTACAAACAATTTGGTGTTGAAAGGTTTTCCCTTGAGGGAAATACAATGCTCCAAGAAGACAGTCACATGGCTTCTCTGAAAGACATTTTGTATTTGTCTGCAGAACACTTTGGATGACAGAATTAAGTAGACAGTTCTACAGAGAACGACAGAGAAAATAAACTCCTCTGCCACATTCATTTTAAAACAACAAATATTTTGATCTGCACTGAACCAGAGCTTCTTTCATGACTTAGAAACACTTAATATTTCCATTGCTATTTAAGGCACAGAAAAGCTTCACATTAAAATAAAAAATCATCATTCTTGATCACCTTTCCTTTTTATGAAAGCTACTACACCAATGATTTGTTTGTTTGAAGTACTTAATACCTAATCCCTAGAGGTTGATGCATGATTTGATTTGAAATCTATGTATTAAAATTAGAAGTCCTTGTGAGAAATAAAAGATGAAAGACTTAATGGAAAAATCATTACAGAGCAAAGATTGTGACAGAATATATTTTATTAAGACTTCCTGGTAATGGAATTTCACTTGGTTGTGATTTTATATTTTTGTCCTCTTATTTTCCACACTAAATGTGCAGTGGCTTTCAGGTCAGATGGCACTCCTATGCAATTTAAGCAGAAGAGTTAAAAGGTGATATTTACAAAGCCATTTGTGAGTGATTCATCAGAAATGAATTCTTTGGAGAGTTAATTTTGAATAGATCTTTGAACTTGATATTGATCCCTGAGACTTCTGAAATCAAATGTGGATTTTATCAGGTAACATAAGAAATCTATTAGGTTTTATGCTTGTACATAGGTAGATAAAAGAAACATTTTGTCGTTTCATTGTGTTTTTTTATTTTTTTTCTTGTTTTTTTAAGTTAGAAAACTTAGATTCAGAAAATAAGATCTTGTGATGGTATCATTATAAGTCTATTTTAGAAATAAATTGCTAAATTTTAAGAAAAATTTAGAAGGTTGCTCAATTTTAGCCAGAATTATAAGAAGTGCAGTGGGACACAATACTGTATGTTGGGTTACAGAAAATAATATATTCTATTCTTTCAAGTGTCTTGGTTTTGGCTGGGAGAGAGTTCTTATTTGTAACGGATGACACGGTGCTGTGTTTTCGATTTTTGATGAAAACAGTGTTGATAGCAAACTGATGTTTTGTCTGGTTTTGAGCAGTGTTTCCACTAAGTCAAACATGATTCTCCTCCTGGTGCTGCCTTGCCAGCGAGTAGCTGGGAGTGCACAAGGAACCAGGTTGGGGCAGTACTGAGAAGCCTGACTTCAACAGGCCAAAGAAATGTCTCATACCATATAGAGTCATGTGAATCAATGCAGGGAGCTGACCAATGGAGGCAGATGCTTCTTGGAGACTAGCTGGGCATTCAGTTGCTGAGCAACTGAACTATGCACCATATGTATATCTTTATTTTACATATCATCACTATTATTTCCATTCCTTTTCTGTCCTATAAGACTTTATAAGTTTTTATATGAAACTATGAGTTTTACATTTTTCTAACTCTCTCACTCATCCCAAAGCAGGAGAATTGAGTGAACAGCTATGAGATGCTCAGTGGACTGCTGGGCTAAACCACAAGTAGACCACTTAGTAGAGCAATAACTGCACCATTAAAAATCACAGACTTCAAGCAATATAGTAATTAAACTTTAAACAACACATCTAGTTTAAGAGCTTTAGAGTGCAATTGAAGGTCAGTTAACATACTTGTAATAGTTGCACCCCTTCCAGAATTACTTAAACAGCTAAGATCTCTACATTTCCTGATACAGCACCAAATTGAAGTATTTATATCAATCTGTTATGAAATATCTGAGATAATTTGAACAGAGAGGGAATAAAATTCTGTTTAAATAAGAATTCCTATTTTCTGTAGCAATAATCATTCTGCCATTGTACAGAAACAGCATAAAAGCAATTTATTATAGCAGGTCTTTTTGTTAGGAGTTAGAATGAGGCAAAGGATTTAACAGGAACATCTTGCCTATACAAGCCTGCCTTTCCGATGTGTTCACCCCTTTCCAAACAAATTAGCCAACAATTAAATCAAATCTACTGAGAATAAAATAAAAAAAAACTTCATGTTTTCAAGAAAAAATGTCAAAATAACAGACAAGAGAATTTGTAGTTTACTAACAGAAACCAATGGTATAAGACACAGCCATACTGCATGTACAGCTGCACACACAGCAAAAGCATTACCAGAGAGCTCTTCACTACAATTTATTGTTCTCTAGACCCAGAGTGATGTGAACTACTGTGAAATTCTAAGTAAGCCAAAAGAATACTGAAGAAAATTAGAAAAAAGAAAGAAACAAAAAGGATTTCAGAAGGAAAAAGTTTATTTTTTCTTTCCCAGTTGTAGTCTGACATATTGCTATTAGCTTAGGCATTTATGAGAGAACATGGTAAGCACCTGAACTTTTTACCGATTTTGAGTAAAGTGCTACTTGACACTAACCTACTTACTCTTTTAAAATATGCAATCATATTAGCACCCATCATAATAAAATATTTCTTAGAATTTAAATGCATTAAATAGGTGAGGCAATGGTGACAAAATATCACAATAAAATGGATTGTTACCTTAAGCACAGAAGTCCATCCAGGACAGGGGTAGATGTCACTGTTAGCTTTACCTGCTCTTTCTGCTTTCCAGGCAGTGATATGCTTTGAGAGCACCTCTATACAGTTGCCAGCTTCACCTTGATCCCAAAACGGTAACTAGAGACAACTGGTTGTAAATAAACCTCAGTTTGTCCTTGCAAACTAGACCAGAGAGAACTGTAGCGTTCTTTGGGTCAGCTCTCCAGTAGCACAAAAGTCAGTGATCGCATAGAGTTCTAATATAGGCATTGACTGTTAAAAAGTCTCTAGGCTGTTGTAAAATAGTACTGGACCAGCTGTGTTCAGCTATTGACTTAGATATACAATGTGCTTCAACATATCAGAAAGTCCTCTGATGACACACACACACACACACACACACAAAAAAAAAAAAAAAAAAAAAAAAAAAAAAAAAAAAAAGTTTTACAAATGAACTTAAAAGACAAAATACCTAACTACAAGATGCATCAACATGAGCTGCACTGTATAATATCTTCCTATTTATCCTAATCTCCATCACGTTTTTGATCTCCATATCAAAAATTCTAACACTTAAGACTTTTACAAGTGTTAATATCTTGACCAAAATGAAACAATCATGAAAACTTTCATGATTAGAAAGAAAAAGAAATCTGAATTTTTCACAGACATCAAATAAAATGTTTTGCACTGTAGGAGAAAATGTTTAACTTTACTTGATGGAAACAAGTCACCAACAATGAATAGGAACTTTAGTGAAGCCTATGTGGCTGTACAATACATGTGACTGTTACAAGAGTGAGTTCTCCGTAATGAAAATCTTAATTGCAGTTCTTGCTTAGCAGCAGTTGATAAAGAGCAATGAATTTTTGATACGTGTTCTTTTTCTGTTTCTTTCCCCCAGATATGCAGTATAACAGACATACATAAAAACAGAATTTTACCTGAATTGTCACAATCAGGTAATATAACTTTGGTTCAACTTAGGTAAATTAGAACTGAGTGATTGCATGGAGTGATTGCTAATCTTTGAAATTATAAGCATGCTCTTGCACATTTTATATTATTCTTCATGTACTTTATAATGAAAACCACAAATCCAGAGGATTTTGCATTGATTTTCAAGTCAGTTGCTTCTGTGCTTGCGAGCAGTCAACTTAAGTTTACTTCTGTTATCATAAATCAGGAAAAAAAAAAAATAATAATAATGAATTCAATGAAGAATGAAAACAATGCATTTTGGGTTTAATTAGATGTAAGCTAGGATAAATCTAAACCAAAAATTCAAACTACTCTACTACATCCTTTTGTTAACAGCGTATTTTGAATGTAATTGAACAATCCATTACACGGAAGAGTAGGATGATCCACAGTCTAAGAAATTTCACTTATAATAAAGTTTTCATTTTAAATATCTTGATTGTGAAGGAGTGATTTTGTATATTTTACTAAACAGTCAGTTTAATAGCTTTAATGACAATTCATATCCATTCTTCTCTGTATTCCCTATTTTTATAAATTTATCTGTATTTCAATTCTGATGGTCATTTGTAAAGAACTGTCTCCATTTCCCTAGAAGCCATATCAGAAGATGAGAGGGAGCCTTTGTAAGAGCCAATGTTGCTCCATTCACTCCTCAAATAATGAAACTCTACCCCTCAGAGGAACAGCAGAATAATTTGGACAGAGCAAATCTAGAAAATATATGCAGGGACTGCAATAAACAGCTTATAATTCCCTGCATGTGAAAATAAGTAAAGAGCTGCTGGATGTTCAGACGCCACTGACTTGAACTTTCCTATCTTTGCAGAATTTTACAGAAACTGATCTTATGAAAGGAAATCTAATTCCTGTATTTTTCTGTGATACCTGCACATCTGTGGTTACGAATCTTTTCACTACCTATAGTTAGAGAAGATGTTCTCCCTTATATAACCATTTTGCAATAGAAAGGAGGTCTGAAAGGAATTGTGTCTAAACACTGACAAAGAGAACGTGTTTTGATTAAAATAGCATTATATTTTCTGAAATTGTTTCACAGCATCCTTTTATAGGAAATTTCATTCTGAGCATGCACAACCAACAACCTGCAATGATCACTTTGCACCTTTAGTTTTTTTTTTTTTAAATCCCTCCCATAAGGCACGTAAGCATCGTTTTAGCTCAAATTTTCTGTCATGTGTATTTTAGATGTAAATTATGAAAGATTTAGAATACAGCTGTGATATATATGTATATATATATCTGTATACCTACCTTAACTGTCTATATATACCCAACACCTTTACTGAGGTTTTAGATGCTTCAAACTTCAGAACAGATCTGTTTCTAGCAAAACAAGGTAAACATTTCTGGAAATTTAAGGACATGACATTGTAAGATTTCTCCAAAAGGGAAAAGACAGGAAAGAATTAACAGGTCTACATTTTGCGGCTGTACATAATTATGAATTCTAAACATATCTAAATCGGTGCTTAGCATTCTTTAGCTAGAACGAATTTTCTTTCACATGAGAGCTACGAGAAATTGCTCTGAATATGGGTTCGACATTAAAAAAAAAATGATTTTTTTTTTGAAATTTTGCAATTTTCATAATGTGTAAGAAAACAAAGTCCAAAGTAGTTTTTTTTTTTTTTCTAGTATTTTCCCTCTTAACTGTGCACAGAATTAATATTTAAAACCATACAAACTCATGCACACATAAGTTGAGAGGAAAAAGATTTATAATCAATTATGCGAATTCAAACATTTTTAAAAAGTAGGACAATTCTGGTGCTGCAAGTCTGTTCCTTTAGTGTTTTAATGTTACATTATTCAGATATAACAACAACTGTGTTAGCTGCAGAATAATGGTTCTAATGACATTTCCACTATAGCGTGTTCCTCTTAGGACATGGCCCAGATCTGGTGGGTAAGACCTCAACTTATCTTTATCGTGCCACAGGGGAGATGCACGTGCCTGGTTTGCTCCACATCCTACTGCAACCACTTGGCAGGAAAACAGACTTCAGTGCTTTTATCAAGCCAAGAAATTCAACACTCTTGATTCCAACTAGCACGGCAATGGCTTGTATTCAAGAATACTATTTCACATGCCTTTAAATCTCCCCATGATCTTACTTTTCTGCTTCCCCAACTTAATTAAAACATAAAATTAAGTGGAGTTAGAAACAAAATTCTAGTCTGTGTGATTTTTCCATCATGATAACTAACATTTTTACAGTACCTAGTTTCTATTGGATCATAAAGCCTTATCTAAACACAAACCAATTCACAAATCTTCACAAATGTAAATCATTTTATACACATCAAATATATGCTACATATAAAGAGAAATATATAAATTATTTAATATTTCATATTGATACTGTGCTTATTTTATGACATAAAGAAAACAAAAAGGCCACATACCAAAAGAAAAAATAGGTAAGTGCCCACAGTGTGAACTGCTAAAATTGCAATCTGAAGGGAAGCATAAGCTCATTATTCTTCAGAAAACATTTAGGTCTCATTTAGAAGACTGAAGAGGCTCTTATGTCCACCCTGTCACAGTATCTGTTCAGATTAGTAAGAGACACATTTCCTTCTAGCATCATGTCCTACATTTTCTACAGAAAGCAATTTGCCATCAAAGGATTTGCCAACTTTCTGAAATCTGAAGAAAGCAAAATGCTGGGCAGAAGTGACAACAACATAAATATTCTGGTTCCACTAAAGACATCCATTTCTGCTTAGAGGATTTGGCTTAAGTAACTCCTTTGAGAAAGCCTGCTAAAAAATGAAAGGATTTAACTTCAGGCATCTTGCAGTAAGTCTCTGTGCCGAAATGTGTCCTCTCCTTTCCAGCACTGTTTCAAGATTCCTCCTCCCCTTTTCAGCTCTAGTCAGAAAAGTATTTTCTCTGCGTATGTTTCTGTGAAATGCTGTCAACACCTCCCTGAGCATATAGTTGCGAATGAAGATAGAAGCAGGACACATGGCAAAAGATGGAGCCTCAGTAAGGATTCTCAGTGTGCGCAGTACAGGAATTGAGAGGAATCTCATGATTACTAGGCGGTGTATCTAAACCTCTCTATAGTTTTAAAGCTGATTACCCTGACATAGGACAGTACAGATATTAGGTACCATGGGCTGCCACCAGTTTCTACTCTCACATATTCCTGCCTATAGTTCTGTTCTCAGCACCCTGGCTTAAGCCTTGCCCCAGTCAGTGCTCACCACTGTCCCTTGTGCTGCTATCAGCAATGATCTGACAGCAATTTATCTCCAGAACATATGTTTTTATTACTCCTCTACTTCCTGGGAAGAGTACCCATCTGAAAAATCATGCTTCACATTGAGTGGAGGAGCATTTTGACTTGTGTTAAATATGATCTGTCTGCCAGAAGTCCCGTTTCCATGCTGCTCATCATCTTCTGATCATTTGGCACCTTCAAAAACCAGATAGCAAAACAGCGAGGCAGACTGCAAAATTATACTTGATAAATTCTATATTTTTTATTTGTTTCTACCTTTGTTATCTTCTGTAATTTTCAATGTTTCAGATATATCACATTATTTTCCTGTTATCTGCTATATTTCTAATCCACAAATTTTGGAAACTCGTGTGCATACTAGTGCACAAAATAGATTTCATATATTACCACTTTCTAAATTCCAAAGGTTTTAAAGAAAAAAGTGTTAAACTTACAGCCATCAAAATAATACAACTGTTCCCTGACTAAAAGAAAATAAAATAGTGTAACATTTTACTTGGTTCCTGTAAACAGTATGATAGATCTCTCAATGATAATGTAATTCATCCAAAAGACATCTGTCCTTTGCTGTGTATTGAACAAATTGTGCAAGAAACCAGCAGAAGCTAGTGGTAGTGTCAGCCATTTCAGGAACTACCTTCCTGATCTTTACTTGAGACTGGTGCAAACCACAGAACAGCTGCCTTTCAAAAAACTGAAAGCTCTTCTACAGTTGGTTGTTGTAAGTCCTAGATTACACTGTCAGAGTTTCTGCACTATGCCTTTGCTCCAAGGAAGGAGAGAATGTGCTTCAACAAAGGAAAACATGATAAAAGGGAAATGTTCAGATTAATTTGTAGTTTCGTTGTATGTTCTGCGCAAGGGCAAGGTTGCATAGTCCTGAACCATTACAGCTGACGCACTTTTTTTGCTGGAGTAATTCTTATATGTATCTAAAAATAAAGAGTATTTATTACTTACCAAATGTTCAATAATTCAATTATGAAAATATGTGAAAAGGTAGAAAATCAGTATTTTTTCTAGTGTAATATACAGGAAATTGAAGCAGGAAAATATTTTTTTCTAAGTTGTACAGTGAAGAATCAAGAATTATTTTTTATATCCGACATCAGATTTTTCTCTCTTTACTGATAAATTTAAATTTATTTGAAGAAACAAATGCTCATGATATTTATAAAATGTAATCTTAACATTGCTATTCTAGGATTGCTAGCAAACTACTTTATTCAAACTCTTACTGGAAGACAGTATTTATGAAACAAATGAAAGTAAAGCTTACTGCAGGTCCCACTCGATGTAAAGCAGTTTGATCTACTTCATAGAACTCCTTAGTTTTACAGTTACTGACAACTGTTGCCATTTTTCAGCACATCTGCTTTCCAAGACTTTGAAGTACAGAACATAGGGAGTGTAAAATTATGCAGCTAGTTATATATATATATATTTAAAAAAAAAAAAAAAAAAAAAAAAAGGTATAATGACTCTACAGAAATCCTTCTGTCATATTGCACTGTGACTGGTTGGGTTGTTTTTTGGTTTTTTTTTTTTTTTTTTTTGAGATCAGTAAGGTTATTGGCAAAGTCAACATCCCCACTTTGTTGGTAAGTGACAATGAAATCATTCTACACTGCACCTGAACCACAGACCATTGGCTTCACAGTGATTTCCTACCTACCTAAACAGACTGAGTTGTCATGGAAGTGCATGACTAGGTTAAACCTCTAGCAGAGAAGGGGTAAAAATGATAACGATGCTACAGGATTACAGGAATTTCTGCAAGTCAAGAAAAGCTATGGCTGCACAGCGTTGGGCAAGTTAATTCTCTGACCACAACGTTTATTTAGCATAACAAGAATGCATGTGCGTGTTTCAAGATTATTATATTTTTTTCATCTATTTTTTGACATCGTTTTGTATTGATCATTTGGATTCTTTACTGTCTTGAACACAGTTTCTGACTTTCTATTCTTTGCCCATGAGGTCTAATTTTATTCAGCCCGAAAATTTTTAGAGATCTTGAAAAGCATTTCACACAGGATAACTTTTTAGGTACCTACGTTAGGAGGTTAGTCTCCTTAAGCTCCCTGGATCAGCCAAAGAGAGCTAGTTTTCTTTAGAATGATTTTTATCATTATGTGCATGCTGCAGAGGATCTAAATGTACATGCTTCAAATCACCCTCTGGAGGGATTCCTTTCTCTCCATTGACAGCATGGAATGGCTTGGGTTGGAAGGGATCTCTAGTTCCAACTCCCCTGCCATGGGCAAGGTTGCCAACAATGGCCCAAGGTGGTTGTTGTACTCACCATTTGAGCTCATTAATTTCCGTAACGCACAGAAACTCTGTGTCTTTTCAAATCTTGTAACCTGAACTCAGTCTGCAGAACCATGCTGATAACACACGGATGTTGTGGTTGTTGTTGAGCAGTTCTTGCATGGATTGAGACTTTCCTTCCTTCTCACAGAACTCTTCCAGCAAGCAGGCTGAGGTTGGGCTGAGGCTGAGAGGGGACACAGCTGGGACAGATAATGAAAGAGAAATTCCATGCCATGTAACATCATGCTCATCAAGTAAATGGTGCAGGAGGAAGAGTTTTTCCAAAGCTGCCATTGCTTAGGGACTGGATGGGCCTGCTGGTGAGTGCTTGCTTTGGCATCAGTACTTACGTGTTTACTTCTTTATTCCTTACTTACTAACGTATCAGATAATCTTTTCAATTTTATCCTCTGGATTCCTTACCTGTTGGCCAAGATCAGCCTACCAGAAACATCTTGCTGAGCTTGACTCATATCATTCAGTAGATTCAGAATTACTGATGTGGAAACCAGCAAGAAAAGTCTTGTTCTTAAGAATAACTCAGATACCCATCTCCACAGCTAATGTGAATAGATTCATACAAATTGCTTTCCTCCAAATATTAATGCAAAGAAGTACAGAGAGACAATAATAATAAATAAAAAATCTACACCTGTGCATGTTCCTCTCCTATTGTAACAAAGATTTCATCTGGCACTTTTAGATGCTGAGAACCAAATTCTATTTTTGCATACTACAGATGCACTTCTACAGCATCTGAAGCCACAGTTGCAAGCCATCTTGAGCTAACATTACTTCCTATTTTTGTAAGAGTCTTTCTTTACTTCAGAAAAGAAAATAAAACTGATAATGCACTTTTTCCCTATAATAAAGTTCTGAAACAGCATCGCTGCAGTTTTAGAAGTTAAAGCATTTTCCATAAAAGCAATCAAAATTCTAGCTAGGTTCTGGAAGTCAACAATTTCTCAAGTATGGTTTTACTTTTTTATTACTGTTGTGGCATTTGTGTTATAAATTGTCACAGCTTCACTCTGTGTTGATTGATATTATAATGCATTTGGCAAATATCTGCATTATGACAGACACTTACACTTTGTTTGCGAATGTACCCTGGCATATTTTTTAACGTATTTAACAAAGAACTGCACTGATTCACAGAACATGGGAAAGTTCAGATGTGCCCAGGTGTGTGCAAGTTAGGATTATTCAGGCACGTCACCAAGTGATAAAAGCCAACCAGGAAGTTCTCACTAGGTGTATACCTTCATAACAATATTATGATAAACACCAGCAGCCGTGCTTAAGTATCAGTTACAAATGGCTAACAGCGCTAAAAAGTTTTCCATATAAATGGAGGATAAATATGCATACAGTATGCCCATTGTAAGTGCAAATTGCATGTTATTACTTCAACCATCATCTGTAAACAAGCAAATCACTCCTTCCTTTTTTCTGCTTTAAGTTTGGTTATTAATGTAATAGGGAAATGCTACACTGGGATGTCAGGAATTCAGTCAAAATCATCATCATAATTACAATAAAGAAATCATAAAGCAATGAATAAGTAGTGCTATTTTTGTGTATTTAGTACTTTGAACTTCCAACTTTGAGTCATCCAAAGTGATCTTGTACTTTAATCTTCCACTCCAATATTATTTTTTATACTACTGAAAACAGATGTAATCACGGCAGACTATCATTTTTTCAGGTTTTGATCTCATCAAAAGCAAGATCTAAGTAACATTAAAGTATTTTAATGAAAAAAATTCCAAGCAAATTTGATTCTGTTCAAAAAATAGGGCCATTTTCACTCAGATCTTTAATATCTCAGTCCATTAACCTGAGATTTGTATGAAAATGACAAAGTTTATCATGAATAATTTTGAATAAGTAGCAGGGAATATTCTTCTGATATAAAAAGGCACCATAAGTTTTCAATACTTAAATTCCTACACATAGGAGTCCCTTCTTATTTGTGAAGTAAATAATCAGTAAAATTCAATTTAAGTCCTCAAATCATGATTTGTTAATGCAGTGTTCTATTGTTTTAGATAAAATAAGCATATCTTTTACACATACTGCATCACTTATCGCTGTCTTTTAATCTCAACTAAACTAAACTGAGAATGTATGGCTTGTTTTTCAGAAAGAAAAACCCAAAGAAATTTATGACAGTGTTGGCCAATTCCCAGTGTGGGAGCTTTATACAATACTTCTGAATGCATGGGGCCTACATTAATGTATTACATGTGCTATATTCTAAAATAAGATACAAAAGTAAATGAAAAATAAATTTTAAATGCATTTCTAATATTAGAACATAAATGTTTCAATAATCTTGGCTATTAATTGCAAGACTAGGAATAATATCTGCAGCAAAAAATGAGACTTCCATTTTGCTGCAGATAATTATTCTGAAAAATTAACTTTCATTGTCCATAAGGAAGAAGTATACTTTATGGATGTGTAACAAATATAAAACTATCAATATATGTTTCACCAATATATATTAAAAATTAGCAGTGTGGCTAATTAGCAGTGTCCTGAATTACTGGATGCCCCTAAGATAAATGGTCATGGGGCAAGTAAAGATGAAAAGCAAGTAATACAGAGCAGGTAAATACGTAACAATACTGAGCATGACACTTTATATTCTTAGGTAGTGAAGACAGTCTCATTTTCTTTCAATGATAATATAAGTGTTTATCCCTAAAAGTCATATAGACAGTTAACTAGAATGACCAAATACTAACAGGCAATTTTTTTTTTTAATCAGGATTGGGGAAAAAAAACACCTCCAGAACATGATTCAGATGTTGTGATTTGATGATTCTCTATATTTTTTCCATCCACTATGAAAGAGTACTACAACTACGTTCCTAGTGTAGCCATTTCGGTTTTGTGCCTTTGGGATGAACAGTCTTATCTCTACTGAGCACACAGATAAATGTCATTGTTCTTAACCTCTGCAGGCCTGAAACAGCACATGCGACTTCTTGATCTTCAAAAGAATAAAATGAAAGTGGTCTGCAGTATTTTTGTTACAAGTAACCACTCACAAAATATCCCACAAATAAATCTGAAAAAAGTTTCCCTCTAGTAGCAAATAACATTTTATAAAATATAAGTATAATAGCATATAAATAGGAAAAGAATGGAATAAAATTTATGCACTGAGGTTCATACAAGGTTACTCAAAGTAAAGATATACAGGACTCTATTAAGCTAAATCAGCATGTTGTGCTTCCAATTCAGTGAATGTCTCTTGTGAACTCAGCATCTCTGAATGCTTCTCAATGGTACAACAGAGCTCTGTGTGCAGACAACTGACCTATCTGTCTTCAGAACTGCCTAACAGAGTCGTATTTTTACTGTAACATCACAGGCATCACAGCTATAACACTCTGATAACTCAATGGCACAGCTTCCAAAATGTCAGCTAGCTCATTTTTACTTCTCTGCTGTCTGCTAACTGTCTGCAGAACCTGCCCCTCTAAAGGAAAAAAAAAAAAAAAAAAAAAAGCTCCTACATTTTTCTTCATTTTCCCCCATCTTTTTTCTTCCCTTCCCCCACCTCAAATCAATCAAACAAACAAACAAACAAATAAAGTCTTTGCTCTTTTCCCAGAATACTCAGTTATTTCCATTGCTTGTTTTGCATGATGTCCTTCCAACTCCAATATCTCATTTGTTTGCACCACCAGCCTGAGCTGTATCATTTATCCAGACAACATTTCAGAATAGTCAGGAGTAATGTTCTCATCTCACTGTAGAAGGATTCTTCAACTTTCTCTCTTTAATTTTCCCTTAACTTTTGATACCGTACAAGTTAATTAGTAATGTTATGAATTCTACAGAAAACAAATATCAAGAAAGTTTCAATTATTATAATCCTCATCAAACCCACAAATTCTTTTAAAACCTTAAATATCTTAATATTATTGTTACTAATTATAAATTCAAAGTTATCTTTATAGTTGCATGTAAAGTATCTCAGACACAAAAGCAGTTATCTGACAGGATAACAAAAATCTCCAAATTACAGCCAACAAAATCATGGCAGTCTACAGACTGAAAAAATGCCACTGAATGAATAAGCAAAAAGAAATGCGGAAGAAAATGTGAAGCACTGATTTACAACCTGTTAAGAAACGATAATGGATGCTGGCACAATCCACGAACAGGACATTCTAGACTCATTGTGAAGACTTATTTCAGGGGACACTGCCAACAAAAACAAGTAATTCAAGCCACAGAAATCTGTACAAGTCCGTAGACTTCTTCCAATAAAAAGTCATTATCCATCAATGAATTTACATTTCAGAAGGCTTTCTACTTTTTCTGGTTTTCTTTTTTTGTTGTTGTTGTTGTTGTTTGTTTGTTTTCGTTGTTTTTTTTTTTTTAATAACCTCTATTAATAAAGCCATGATTGAGGTTTTCTTCTAAATCCAAATAGAAAAAAAATGTATACTACCAAAAAATCTACACCATAAAAGAAAGAACAATAAAAGATGAAAAGGCAATTTCTCTGGAAAGAGAGATCATCTACTTGAGTGCTGAGTTTGGACAACATTGCGGCTACAAATCCTCACGTATCCTGCAGTCACCAAGACTTAATTCAGAAAAGCAAACATAAACTGTATGTTGGAATAAAATAGATTTGTTTTTTACATTACTGTGTGGCAGAAACTGAATTCTAAACAATGACTTGTAAAACAAAGATGCTAAGTGGATGTTGTTTTAATTACCAGCTACATCCATAGAGATTATTTTTATTTCTTCCTAAGTACAATAGGTAGTTTGTGTTCACACAAAATATAATGAAATATGTTTGATTCTACTTTGTAGTTTCATTACTCCATTTAATTTAGACATTTGACTAAAAAGGAGATGAGAAGCAGAAGAGCCTGAATCTTCTACCCTGTATGATGTTTTCTCTAAAGGCTGTGGAAGTAGTAGTTATTCTCTTATATAAGACAGCTTAATTTCCACAGCAGCAGAACATGATTGATGTTGAGTTAAAGAGGAAATCCCTCAGAAAGGGCTCACCTCTCTTAGGTGTCTGCTCTACCAACCTGATTTATTGTTGCCATAGCCAGGCTCACACAAGATGCTGTGTAGTTATCCAATAAACGTGCTAGTATATACCTGAAAAAGTGCCGAAGAGGATATTCTCCATGGCCCCTAACTCTGCCTGTGCCTCTAGTTACTGCTAAGGAGATTTCTGAAGAAAGAAACTTTTTCTCTAGCTACATACAGACCATTGAGTTCTTCCTCACTTCTAGCTGCTGAGAAATATGATGCTCTTCTCCTAATCTTAATTAATGTTTTTGTGCCTAACAGTTCATTTCAAAAAAGTCTATGAAAATGGAAAAAAAAAAAAAGAAGAAGAAGAAAAAAAAAAGGGTGAATCAGTACTTTTAATATTGATGATTTTGAGCTGCATGCAAATCTGGAAAAGCTATATATGGACTTCTTGAGATCAATTTTCAGGTTAGTTTTACCTTACATTGGACTCCCCTCGCAAACCACACCATAATATGTCATCACAACCACTATTAGTAATGCTGAGCCAGCAACAGCAAGAGCAAAAAGGGTCATGCAAGGTAGAATAAGCACTGCTCAACTAACTCTGCAGAACAGCTGTTCCACAGACGAAACCTACGAACACTGATTACTGGAAGCTGCAAGATCGCAAATAGAGAACTAAAGTTCAAAAAATTCTAAGCAAACAGAAACAGTAATGCTACTTCTCAGAAACTACTGAACACAAATATAAAGAGGAAGAAGTTGCAGTCAGAATGTGGCCTTTCTTGAATTAGATTAGATCCATTAGATCTAAAAAGATACCTAACTCTTACAGAAGTTCCACTACCAAAAGAAACTTCGAGTTCCTTCAGTAAATATTTGATGTTTACTTGAATAGCAAATATTTCATACCTACAAATCTCACATTTAGCATCTGCACGGTTCGATCCTTTGTTAAAATTATTAGAACAGCCAGTGTATTCCAGTATGGTCTAGAACCAACTCTTAGAAGACCATTACATTTCTGTCAATAACATTTTGAAAACAAGGAAGTTCTATCTCACTGTCTATCTCAAAAGTATTTACTTGTGAACTATAGAAAGAAAAAAATGTAAACTTGCAGTCTGGGGGAAGATTTGAACTGTGAGTGTGAATATGAAATTACAAAATAATCCTAATCAGAAGCAACCTCTGGAGGTCATTCAATTCTATTCCCTACTAAAGTTTGCCAGTTTAGATCAGGTTACTCATGTTGTACCCTGTACAGTCCTGAATATCTTCACTGATGAACAAAGATTCCAAGGAACTTGTTCCAGTATTATTTGACCATCCTCATGGTATTTTTTTTCCTTACATCTAATTCTCGCATTCCAAATTGTGTTTGCCATCTTTTCTCCTGCTGCTGTACAGCTCCACTCACTCCATTGGTCTTGTTGCATCTGGTCTGTATTCTCCAATCTGGTATTTGTAGGCAGCTTCCCTTTATCTTCTCACAGCTCAACAGATGCAACCTTCCCATCATTTCCTCATACATCATGTGTTCCCATCCTTTCTCCTGCAGAACTTCTTCCAATACAGTCAGTATGCACCCTGAACTGCTGAACAGAGCAGTTCCAGTCATAATACAAGACTTTGTGTTCGCTTTTATGCATTTGTCAGTCCATTTCTCCAAGTAGTCCACATCACTCTGAACAGCAACCCCTACACTGTTCTCCCTCTCTCCTGCCTCTAAACTTAGATAACATTCATAAACTTGCTGAGCATACGCCATTCCTTCATGCATAACATTAAAAAATATATTCAGTTCCTCGGTGTTAATCCCCTATTAACTAGTGCTAGTTACTGATTACCAGCTGGACTTCACATCATTGATCCCACTTCTTCGATACCAGTAGTCCAGATGGATAAAAATCCATCTTATTGTTCATCTATCCATTCCACATATTATAATTTTTTTAATAAAGTGACTGAAGAAGATTGCAAAGACATTGCTTGTGTTAAGATACATAATATCCAGCGTTCTCCCCTTGTCCACAGCATCAGTCATCTCATAGAAAGTAATGGAGTTAGGTATGATAAATCCTTAGTAAATCTATGATAGTCTACTTCCAATCACCTTCTTGTTCTTCATCCATAGGAGGATGCAGTGTGCAACCTTCCCAGGAACTGAGGTGAAACTTAGAGTTCTGTAGTATCATTGGTCCTTCCTGTTGTACCTATTGAAGATTAAAGGTTTGATGGTGTTTTTTTTTTATTTGGTTGGTTTTATTTGTTGTTGTTGTTTTTTGTTTGTTTTGGTTTTTTGTTTTTTTAATTGCCTTTCTCCAGTCAACAGAAATCTTCTCCATTTTCCAGGAGCTTCCAGAAATGAAAGAAGACAGTCATGCAGTGACATCAACCAGCTCCTTCAGCACTCCTAGATGAATCCCATCTGGTCCCATGGACTTTTATGTGTCCAGCTGGTATAAACAATCTCTATATCCAGATGTCAGTAAAAATACTAATATAAATAGGGCTTCCATACGTTTTACTATTACAAGAGAATAATATACAGTTTGATACAGATGCTGTACAAATGATGTTGAAATATCTTTACAAACCTAATGTCTTTCATCTCCAACTTGCATTATACTGTGAAACGATCTTAAGTGTGATTCAAAGTATCTTCATAGATGCTTCATTCAGGAAAAATCTATATGCTTTACTCAAGATGTATATAGCTCTAGAATCCCTAACGATAGCTAGAATTGAATATTCAAGCTGGGAAAGCTTTTAAGGTTTATGTTGCTCACAATAAGACATTAGTGACTCATGTACTGTTATTACACATTTTCTCTTTATATGATTCAGCACAAAGAAAGAAAAGTATGATTGACACTCATAAGTTAAATTGATCCCAAAATAAATGATGGTCACTATGCAATTATTCTGATAGATGTCTTCATTAAAATAGGCAAAAAATGAGAGTTATATCATAAATCACATCTACTGTTATATTCTCCTTCCTCTCTGCTTTTGTTAGAAACAAAAATACACAAGAACTTGTATCAATCTATAGATCACAATTTACTTTCTTCAAACTGGAATTTTTTCTAAGAGAAAAGAATTTGACAAACAATCATCAGAAGACTGCCCAGAAATCAATAAAGATATTGATTGCTTCAGTAAAAAAAAAACAAAACAAAAAAAAAAAAAATTCACAACCTGCTAATCTGGAAGGAAAATATTCAATAAACTTACTACATTTTTACAAATGTACAGAACTACAAAGTTGCACAATACATAGCATTTCCACATACAACTTGCTCATGATTCTTCACTTTTCCTTCTTCTGTTCAAAACAAATGACAATAGCCAAGTCTGATCAATGTACTGCCAAATTCAAATGACCCCCTGCTGCGTGTACAACATTACCACGTGCTTAGGAAAGCTAGTTTTAGTTTGAAAAGTGTCACAGTGGGGAGCAATGTTTTCTGCCAAGTGCCAGTTTCTCAATATTGGTACAAGACAGAAGAGGGCATTGCTTATGTGAAATGACCTCTGTATTAGCCTTCATTTCTTTTCTCTTACGAAAACATAGCAGTGTGTTGTCCCTAGTGTTTCCTTGTATGCATTAAAAGTCCTTGTATCACCATTCAAATCTGGCTGCAAGGCAACTCTCTACAGTTTACCAGGCTTGAAAGGATCAGAGGAGACAGGCACTACTGCTAGCACAACTTTTACATATATTGGAATACTTCAGACAAATGATCATAAAAGAAACAAACTCAGTGTATAATCTAATCTCCCACATGGCATTAGTCCTATCTACTTTCAAGCAACCTCCTCAATCTCTGTAGGCAGAATTTGCTGATATAAATTTCAACATTATGGAGTTTAAAGGCAGATTTAATTTCTATTTGAAGTGAACTTCCAAATTCCAGTGACACAATTCACATTTTTTTCTGCCAAAGCTTCAGAAATAAATAAGATTTAATGTCTCCTTCAGATCTGTTGAAGAATAAACATCATAAGAGTTTTTTCTGCAGTCAACTAGTAATCAAGGCAAGATGAAACACAAGATCAGTAGACGTAGATTTGTACACTCTGAAAGTTAAGCAAAAATCTCCTTATGAAAGAACAGGACCTTTTTTTACTCAAGAAAGTCACCAGCAGGTCAGCTGTTTCAATGGTGACTAGAAAAATATAGTTTTTTTTTAATTCATATCTGAATTCTATTTGAACAAAATGAAATCTTCAGAATTATGGAAACATAAGCATAAATTTCCACTTCAGGACCCCGAGGAGTGGGAGGGACAGCTGACTTTTGACGACAACAGGTAAAGAAAAGCTCATATTTTCTCCAGCATATCAGAGCTTTAATGGGGAAATACAACTTTTTTTTTTATTGTTTTTTATGGTGACCATGATCTAAGAACGATGTAGCTGAATTACATTCAGTGCTTTGCAAGTTGTAGTGCTAGTACATTATTCTAGCATGTAGGCTGTTCTGTGAACTGCCTTGCACTCAGTGTTAATGTACTGGTATGAAGGGGAGGGCAGAGCATGGCAGGGCAGGGGAGAGATAAGAGAAATAAGCTACTGTATCTTTCTACTAAATCACCTGAAAAAAAGCTGAGGGGGTTGAAATACGACTTAAATCCATATGAAAAAGCAACAAACAAACAAGAAAAACAAACAAAAAAACAAAAAAACCCTTCTAAAATGTGACCAGGACCATAATACCCATTGCATTAGCAAGGCTTTGTGATTTATTATGTTGTCAGAATTCCCTCTGTGTATAAAATGGGTACTTTCCTAATCCACATATTTATAACTCACAAAACACTATTAAAGTCTACGCATCTGTCAACACAGATTTAAAAACAACATTGTAGTGAGGTCTCAACTTGATTTCACTACATTTGCAAATTACACCACAATACAGTTCTTTATAATACACTAGTAGATGTAACTTATTGAAAACCTAGGTTGATAGGACTCAGCAGCCAGCAGAATTTAAAATTCACTTATAGCAAGAAAGATAAATTAATAGTTTTTCAACAAATCTTCACTTGAAAGTTGAACTGTGAAACCTAAGCTTAATATATACATTACCTTTGTTCTGTGAAAGCTGGATCAAACTCATTTTACATCCACCTTCACAAAAGTGGTTTGGTTTTATTACTGAAAGGGCACAGATACCTCATGGTAACTGGAATCTTCAACCATAGGTTAAGACACTTAAATATCCTATGAAGTGCATCAGAAAGATTAGCATTTTAAGTATGAGAAGAGGGTAGCATACTAATCGGGAAGCTATGTAAGCTTGTGGACAGAAATCTTCAGAAGAATTTCTGGGAAAAAAAAAAAAAGGCTGGAAAGAATCTTCTCCCTCTACTAGGGACTGTCGCTCATGTCTAGGAACAGTTGGCTACATCAACCAGCTCCTCAGTGAATTTCTTCAAAAAACTGAAAATGCAGTGTATACTCAAATTCAGTAATCCTATGGGTAATCTACTCAGATAATGAGAAAAAATAATAATAATAAAAAAAAATCTCCACCCTTATCACACGAAGCGCTTGAATTTCCAAAAGAATTCCATAACTGTGTGCATTTAAAAGTGTCCCTATTCTATACTGCATTCTATACTAGTCACTGTGAAAATGTTGAAACCAAATCTTCACACGTATGTCCTAATCCTGTTTGCAATACAGGCAGCTCCTTTCCCTGTGAGGCAGGAAATACTCAAGCATGAAAACTAGAATGCATTCAGCAAGAAGAGCTTAGCCATATATAAGCTCAGTTTAAACCTGTGATGCATGATCTCAATTCCAATCCTCAATAAAAAATTTAGTAAGGAAGAGGTGTTAGACTGTATTCCATTGTCCAAGGAAATGTTTCAGTCAATGGGTTCAGAGCAGACATAAACAGTCTCTCATTATTCAAATCACGCTGTGCTCATTTCAGTAAGCATATCCAGGGCAAAACAGATTACAAAAGAGATGGAGGACAAACACTCATTCATCATAGAGCTCACGTGACAGGCATCTTTGTGTTATCATGATCCTGATGGCTAAAACCACTTGCAAAAATGTATGCATAACTTTGCAAGTCACAGCTCAGATAATTTAGATACCTCAAATTTTTGACAGGAATATATTTGGACTTCAGCAGACCTAGACTGGAAGTATGCTTCAGTCTAGGAATCAGTAGACAATAGCATGTTTACAGAGATGACCAAATAGGTCTTCTGAAAAACTGAATTTTTACCACACTTTACAGCTACACTGTTTCTGAACTAGAGCGAGTTCACATCTGGTGAGCAAGGAGCACAGGCATAATGAGCTGCTTCTGTCCACGTTTATCCACAGAAACACACCTGTAATCTCTCTGTAGCACCCTCACGATTTCAGTTCAAAAAGATTGTTCAGAGAAGTATAACTTAAAAAGCTTATCTGACTTCTGGTCCTCGGTATATTTTTGTTCAGCAGAATGAAAACATTTGAAATGCTTCAGCTTTCTAAAAATTTGGTGTTGTTTGGCTCCACCCTGTTTTTATACCATCTATAAGAACCCACTGGGTTAAGAATAATAGCAAGTACCTCTGATCGGTCACTGTGGCAGGCAGATGACTTCACACAGCTTACAGAAGTGCTTGTATGATTCATATTTAATTTAATTTACTAGAGAATAGGAAAAAATGAATGGAAAATTAGACTGTGTCTGAGAATAGAGATACAAGCTGATGAAATATGAAGAGAGAACATTTCTGATTATAATTTTCTTCAGAATATGTCAGTGTCTACTTTAAATTGCTGTTGCAATATAGTATTTAGCAGTAGAATCTCAGTAGAATACAATTCACACATTTCATCAGATCAGCATTAAGAACTATTACGTGCCTTCAAAAGAAGCTAATAGTAGTTATAGATTCCATTAATTTTTTTGGTGGGAGTCACAGCCAAGATACAAACTCTCTGCATCAGATTCCATCAGCTAGCATTATAGTTGATAGATCTTCAAATGTACCAGATATGCAAATCTCAATGCAATGGGAGCATATTGTAGCTGCTTAATAGCTCAGACTATGCAACATTTTGTGCTAAATGTTCATACATTTACCTTTCATTTCTAACATCCAGGTTTAGTAAAAGAATTTATTAAAATTCTAAAAATAATTAAAAAAAAAACATTTGTAACATATGATAATTAAATAAGAGAATAAGAACATTTTTATTTTAAAAAGTAATGTTAATTCATATTTTAATTAATTGCTTATGTTATGATTTAATCTAAATCTGCATCTGCAACAGCTTAAAGTTAATTTTATAGGGTTTTTCATACATAAAGCAGAAACAATAGCTAAAAGTGACTTTTGTTCCAAAGTATATTGATAGCTCCTTGTGGAGGCAGAACTTTTTCTTATTATAAAACCATTTATTACGTCTTTACTTAAGGTGGGATGGCACAGTCCCACAGCTCTCCCAGTGCAGGGCATGAGCTGTATGGGGACCACCTCAGTGCATGCATCTCATCATAAGGGCACAACTGTGTGAATATGAATGTGATACAGACATCCCAGAGGAATAGGAGACTGAAAGGGAGCAGAGGGCAATTTTCCATCACTACGTTGGTCAAGGTACTCTGTGCAGAGTGATCCTATGCAATGCCAAAATTCAGAGAACAGACTGACAAGATAATGTCTTCAGTTTTCAGCTAGCAACAAGTATGTCTGAGGAGAAATACTTGCAAACAAAGAAATATCTGAGGCTGTATGCCTTCAAGATGGATCCTCCAGGGGCCTGTCTAACCTCCATGTTTATTTAGAAAGGACAGTAAAAGGACAGTAAATACCAAGAAGTACTGATTTTATTTTTTTTTTTATCAAATTGTCAAAATGAATATTTTTTGTTTTTCTACAAATATAATCAACACATCACTTGCAAGGGTTTTGTTCCAGAGAGCTGAAGCAGGCTTTTGATTAAAGAAGGTTCAGGTGGATCACATCTTTTCAGATATAGTTAATTTTTGATGAATTGGTACCTTAGTCTCTTTTTTTTTAATGATCATTCTGCAGCATGTGGAGGCTTTTCACAGCTCTTGTGTCTATATATACATCCTTAAGAAATGAATGTACACATTTGTCATCTGATCCCTGGTTTACACTGTCAAGTCTTCTGAAAAATATCTGACTTGGAATATCAGTGGGCTGCAACTGGTGAACACTGTGCAGTACTTTCATTCTACGGTCTCAAAGACTATGCAAATACCCTAAAGATACTGCATTGTTTTTATGTAATCTAAACACGTAACACCCTGTGCTGCTAGTGAAAAAAAAAAAAAAAAAAAAAAAAAAAAAAAAAAAAAAAAAAGCAATGATGTTGGTACGGTTTCTGTGTGGCACATAACAAAAAAATGTTCTTGATGGCTGTCCAGTGTTCTTATATATCACTTTGAATAAGTTGACTTTGTAACTTCTCCTTTAGACTGGAACTGGTGGTTAATAGCAACCACTAGTAGCAAAATAGCAATAAAGTATTGGAAAATGAGACTCCCTCACAGCAGTGAGCAATCCAAAGAATGTGAATGAGATCAACTCCAATGCACTATAGCCTCCAAGTAATGATATACTTTGTAGAAAAAGTAACTGTTTCCTTTCAGCAGAGCACTTAATTGATTATATGTCTGCAGTTCACACAAAACTATTAAAGGAGAATGTTTATCAGATTCAGTCTGCACTGAAAAGGTTTCACTTTTGCCCTTCACACAATAGCATTTGATTTACTAATTTGCACAAACATAAGTAGTATAATGATTAAAACCACTGTTTCTCTCCTTTGTGACCCAGTTTTAATTACAGCTCATCTGGTTTTCTGTAACACTGCCAGGAAAAAGGGCATGTTCAACAAGCTGTTTCTAGGCAATACTCATATACGATATATTAGGGTACTTCATCAGTTTGATACCATGATATAGCATCATTCTTTTCTTTTTCCTCCCAAGCACTTTGCTCATTGTTCATTGTATACCTTGGTAACTTAGTATCCTCATCATAGTAGTTACAGGGTTACTTAAGTCATCCTAAGGTCTGCAAGGCAATTTTCTACATTATTGCCTACTTGCCAGTAAAATAGATCTTGCTTCTTCCACTACCAACTTTAGGATGATCATGCTTGCCAATTAAATTAATCAGACTGTAGCATTCAGTCTCACTCTGATACAAAGCATTAAGTAGCCAGCACACTTAAGCAACTCAATCTCTCTTCATTTTGAAAAGCTGCCACTGATTGCCCGGTTGTCACTTTTTTCCATTACTAGTTTATAACAAATACCAGCTCTATAGAATGGTATGACCTGCAGCTGACACCTACATTTTAGCTTTTCATTTTCTCTGCTCCTTTAATAAGAATTTCAAATATTCAGAATTTTCTTTCCCAGAAATTTCAGAACTGTAATTCTTGCTCTTGTATAGAATTTATAATGTTTTATTATTAAATATTGGAATTTCCTGTAGAATTTTTGCTTTCTTTACTTCATAAGCAATCTGTGGTGCAACTTTCTAAGAGGGAGGGAGGGAGGGAGGGAGGAAGAAAGAGAGGGAGGGTGGGAGGGAGGGAGGAAGAAAGAGAGGGAGGGAGGGAGGAAGAAAAGCAGGGAGGGAGGGAGGGAGGAAGGCAGGAAGGCAGGAAGGAAGGAAGGAAGGAAGGAAGGAAGGAAATAAAAGAAAATAAAAAAAAATCTGTTATTTAGGACTCCTTTAAAACATTAAAAAATGGGCATCATACGTGATGAGTTTTCTGGCTGCTAATGTTTGAAAACTTTCTAAAGCCGTACTTATACCAAAAGTGCAAAGACTTCAAAGCTAGCACCAATAAATCAGCTTAGATTCAAAAGCAGTATTACGGTTTAGTTTGATGTTCTCCTTTGATCCCTTCCTCTCTTCAGTATTCTGCAAGCACTTTGGAGCTGAGTTTTTCAGGAACTTTTGGGACCAAATAGAGTTTACTGCCTTAGCCTTCCACTCCCTTGAGGATTTCTGCACTGTATGTCACAGCACTATGGAAGCATTCCTATGATCTTCAATATCTTCTAGCCACTGGGGATTAATTGCACTAGTGATAGGTTTGTGGTAATTCATAGATGGTGATAATATTATGTTATGTCAATTTATATACACTTAGCCAGCACACGTTTTTCAAAATATTCATATTGCTCATAGAAATACATCCCTACACAACGAAAAGAAAAAGTAGCTCTCCAAATACCATCCATAAATTCCAGAGAAAATAGCTAGTCTATCTCTAAGTAACCTTCCATGGGATTATCTCTTACCATCTGTGTGTTCACATTTTCCTTGTCCTTTTATTTTTTTCCTCCATGCCAAATCACGTAGAGAGTAACAACCAGCAAATGTTTCTTCTATGTAATTCAGAAGACTGACACAAGCAGCAGCCTTGCAGAACCTGAGTGATTCGCTGTCTGTTAGCAAAGTCTTCTCCTTCTGACACATTCAAAAGTTTGATAAAATTGAGATTTCCTAACTCTTAGTGAAGAATATCAGATTCATGATCCCGACAGCTCTAGAAACAAATGCTACATTTCTTTCTTCACTGGTTGGTTTGCCAACATAAACAGTCCAGTTTTGTTGTATACCAAAGCCAGACCTTCTCCTCCTTGGAGTAAATCATTCAGTACGTATCTTTGTGCCAATATCTGAATTAACACAAAGATATTGTAGAATTCTGTACAACCTGTAGATGTTAGTACTATTTGTAGAAATAATGTATTAAAAAGATAGAAAACGAGGGGTATTTTTCCTTCTATGCCTTGTTTTATGCCTATAAATTTCATTCAGATTTAAAAAAAATATTTTATTCTCTATTCAATATTGTAGCCTATAGTTAGGCAAGTATTCACTTGTAGAAAGAGGGTTAAGGAAATACAATTTAGAGTCCACACTTTTGAAGTAATTAAAGTTTTACCCTCTCTTGCAAAGCTTTATGTTTTTGATGTAACAAAGTGTATTTTGTTCTGCAGTGGAACAAAACCAAATAAACAAAACTTATTTAAAGACATTTCATATGGCAGGTGCTTTCCAAGAAAAATCCACTTTCAAGTCTAGATACTGAATCAAGTCATTTAATTTGAATATGGAGAACAAGTTAAATATTGCAACCCATTTTTTTCTGAGCATACAACCAGTCCTGTGTCTGTGACTGGGAAGTTAGTAAGCCTTAATAAATATACATATTATATTCACTAAGAATTTGACTTCAAAAGTCACAGATTTTAAGAGAAAGTTGAACACGTAATATAGGATAAATAATTTTTCACAGCTTTATAAAGAGATGTTTTGGAGAACCATAGCAGTTTACATCTTGCCTGTTTCTAACACATAAAAAGAAAAAAAATAAGGGCTTTGTGTTTCTCCACAGACTGAAGTCTTTGTGAACGCAGGCTGTCTTTAAATTAGTAATCTCCTAAATTTAAACTAGTCATCAGGTAGTAAACCTAGCAGCTCTCTACACAGTTTTCTGAAGTTGAATTTGGCTAGCACGATATGACTATGTCCCTCATATGTCTCCCTCATCCTTCTATCATCCTTCTATCCTTCTATCATTATTCAAACATTTTATTTTATATATTGATGAATTCAGTAGCCAGTATTTGGCTATTAATAATCATTAAAAAAAAAAAAAAAAAAAAAATAGACCAACACGTTTTTAGAAGCCTTTCTTAGAAATCTTGAGTATTCACACCAAGCACACAGATAGCCGTAGGCAATGACACCTTGTCAGCCACACAGACTGAAATATATTTTGTAACAAATTACCTAAAACTCTTGCCCTTATCCTGCCCTTTTCCTTTACACTGTCTGTCATACATTGCAGTATGTGAAAGGATAAGGACATAGACTCCTGCCTATTTCAACTCTTCCTGATATTAAAATTTCCTAATTATCTGACTTCTTCATATAGAACTTTCATGCTTCCTTTTTTATATTCATTTTTTACTGTTTTGTTTTTTTTTTCTAAGGGGGGTGGGTGGAGGGGAGGAGGGAGAGGGAAGACCAAATCTACAATGAGTATTCCAGAAAAAAAAACTACCATCATGTTTTTATAGAAGTACAACATTTTTTAGCATTATTTTTCTACACCTTCATGTATCTTAATGTTACTTTTTTACGTTACCAAATTTTGAGTGGATGATCTGAAGAGGCAACCATTTGTGACAGATTTTATTTTTCCTTCAAGAGTATATACATATCACAGAACTAATGATGTCAACCTATCAATAATTTAACCTCCTGTTTTGGAACTGCGCTCCCATAGGCATTTTTAATGCCCGTTTTGCTTAAAGATTTCCCTACTGGACTCTTTCAACCCCTGTTTGGCATAACAATTTCCCTTAGCAGAAGTATTGAAACACATCGTAGCAGTGAGGTTGCTGCCTTGCTCTAACCATCTCTCATTATTCCAGCAACAAAGTGACTGCTGTTTTGCACTCCCCAGTTTCAAACAGGTAATGATTTCAGAAACAATACTTTTCAGGTGAAGTTCACTTCCTGAAGAACATAGAAGGGCATTTCAAATGGTGAACTAAATAAAAACTGTTTAAGTCCAAACTCCACTGGCCACTGTTATCTAACCGAACTGTACAAATTGCTGCTCAAGTCTTTCATCTTGAGGGTTTTAATTAAAAGACTATTCATTAAAGATTTCTTTATGAACTCACAAAAATACACTTTATAGGAAGTTTTTCAGAGCAGAATTTGCCGTAATTTCTGATTGATAAGTCATGTGATCTGATCTGCTTTTAAAGACCATCAAGATGCACAACCCAAAGCTCCCATACATATTCTGTTTGGGAGCTGCTTTATGAATATTGTTGTTAGTAAGGTTTTTCTGAAGTCTAACCTGGCACTTTCCTGCTGTAGTTTGAGTGCACCGCTGGTCTCCTCTGTGAGAACAACATAACTAAATTCTTTTCAGCAACTGAAATTCTGAGATTTTTTATGACCTTTTCCCCCCCTCAATCTCCCTCAATACCTTTCCAATTTTCTCTAAGCTAAAGTTCATTAGGTTTATGTAATATCAAATTACAGAAGAAAAATATCTGTCTACACTTACAGAAGAAAGATGCCTCTCTTGGTGGTTTATCAATGCACGTAAAAATGTAACATACAGAGGTTGTAACATAAATCTAAAATATATTCCTTTTGGCAAGTTACCATGTTCCAGTGTTTCCCGACTATGACAAATTCATCAAAGCAAAAAAGTGCCTCAGGGAAACTTGCTAATAACGTGGCACAATGTTATCTCCCCTGAGGAAAAGGAAAAAGGATGGGAGCCTTTTCCTCTAATTTAATTAAAAATGAAAACTTTCATTAAAATAGGATATATCACACAGTATTTTAAGAAAAGTAATCTCTGTTGTGTTCATGAATCACTATTGTGTATAAGAAAATTAAATAAGATAAAATTAAACAATAACAAATGGGTACTTCATGGAAGCACTCTGCAATAACTTTAAGGTTTTTTTCTTAAGGTAGAAATAAGTTCATCAGACTGTTTCAAGACTTTTTTTTTTTTTTCTTTTTTTTTTTTTTAGGAATGAAAGGCAAAGCAAACAGAAATCATTACAGAATGAAAGATGAAGGGATGAAAGATTTCATGTTATATGCAAGTGGGAGCTCTCCATCTACCACTGACAGAAATGATTTAGGATGGTCAGTTATTGGTGTCTTTCTCAACCTGTTTAGTCGCAGTACTTAGCTATATGACACAGACTTTATGCAAACACTTAACTAAAGGTGAAACAGTTTAAACAGACAAAACAAACAAAAAAAACAGCACTGTTTTATATAAGTAGTAAACTACTGGAAGGTGATCATTACATAAAGTTACTTTCTTTGTCAAAATAATTATATGTATTTCATAGAACTGTAGACATTAGAACATTAGGTAGGGATAGTACATCAAGAAATACTCTACTCAACCTTCTCTTTCTTGTAGCCTAACTACTGATAATATGCTATCTGCATGCATTCCGTTCACAAAACATTCAATCACTCTCTGTCCGAGAGAGGCCAGAAGCTGGCCAGTCTGAAACACAAATTAAGTTCTCCCACAGTACTTCATCCTTCTCAGCTACCTACTTACTGCTGCTCAACTTAACAAAGAATTCTTCATCTGATGTTGTCAGCTTAGGAAAATGTTACCTTTAAATTCTTTGTTTTGTTTTGTTTTGTTTTGTTTAATTAAAAGTTTAATTCTTAAAATCTATGACTGTGTGAATTTTAGAAACTATTTTTAATGATCTTTTAGGTTTTAATCTTAAAAATTTCTGCCCCAACACATTTCAATTGCATTTTTTTACTAACCAACACAAAGAATATGAACTATTTTACCCCTCGATCATAAGCACAAAAGTTGAGGCACTAGAAAATAATGGTCTCACTACTGTGAGATCATCATCTGGTTACCATTTCTTCTCCATTTTCTGTAAGACTGCACTTCATTTTCAGTTAATACTTATATTTCCTATTATATACTTTTCTACAGCTTGCTTATAAGTCACCACATGCTTATGGATAATACATCCAAAGCTTGGAAGTACAATTGTAAAAATGAAGAATGGCAGTAGCAGATGAACGTAAATCATTCTATTGACTACTGTCACTCTCAGACTCGACATGAAAATAGATGCAGCTCAGGAAGAACAGAAACCATTTCAGTACAATGGCAGATCAGTGTAGGAGGTGCAGAATTACTCTGTAGCTAAAAAGAGAATCTGTAAGTTTGCCAGTCTTCTTAAAAAGTAACATAACAAGAATTTGACAAGACAATGATGGAACTAGTTTAAAGCAAATTTATGTGAAAAAAATGTTACATTGCTGGAAAACATTTTTTTTTTTTTCCCCTGTCTTTTTTTTTTGTCTGAAGGAACTTTACTTGTTTCTCCCTCTAATTTGTTCTCACTTTCATAGCCCCCCTTCATCTTTATCAATCTGTGGAGGTGCTCACAGTTTCTACACTTCAGTTAATATTAATTTCCAAACAAGTATGCAACAGGCAGGGAAACGTCTGGTTAAGCATCACAAAGAAAAGCTGGTAGTGTTTCACATCTCTGCTTATCATTTCTAAGATAAACTGGATTCTTTATCACATCAGCAATGAATTTCCATAACTAAAATCATCCCTTAGAAGAAGGATTGGATTTTAAGTGTGTTTGCTGGCTGGGACTACAATTTGTAATTTGTTAACATTCTGCTAATTTTGCATGTAAATAAACAAAGTTAAGCTCACTAAGTCTTTATTCTACTGCCTTAATTAGTGTTAAATGCTGCAAAAAGTGATTTTGTTACTGAAATAAACAGTTAATTAATGAGAAAATATGATGAGAAAACAGAACAGGAATGTTTGCATAAAAGTTCTCTCTAATAAATCGCAAAACTTCCAGCTCACAGACTATTTTGTTTTATTTTGCTGGAAATGAGATGCTTAGATGCCATCCAACAACACCATTGAGGTTTTCTACTATAAAAAGCAAAATTATGTACTTTTACTGTTAGGTCTTTTGTAGGAGGGTTAAAAGGCATAAGACATTGTGCAGTCAACCCTTTAGGGAATAATCCCCTCTCTGTTGTATTAACAGTATTTAATGGGACCTAAAGAGTGGGACTCAATACAGATTGTTTGAGTAGACACCCAAAAAGCATCTGAACACATTAGTTGGGTGCAACATTTACTCTTTATTATAAGGGGATATACACAATTCCCTTACTAGCATTTCTGAAAAGGAGCACTTCCACTCCTCTGAGTGATGCAGCAGTTCCCAGAATAAAACCCAGGAAATTATCTCCTTGCTGATCCCCAGCCATTTGCACCAGGCATGCTGCCAGCTGGGAAATAATCATCTACAGAGAAGCTCAGATCTCTGTACAGTTTCAGCACAAGCAGACTAACGATCTCTAACGGTGACTTTATGATCTGTTCTCTTCCTCAAAAGATATTCATTTATACTACATCCCATAACAGATCAGATAGGATGGATTTCAACACTCCTAAATTCATCTCAGGCAGTTCAAGTCCAGACAGGACTAAATCATTGAAGCTCTTTTTCTTCTGAAAAACTGTTCGGATTTTGCTGTTGCTGACGGAGCAGTGATGACTGGCATCCTGCACAAACAGCACTGGACTGATTTGCAAACAATCCTAAACTCTCCTTGGTGAGTGCAAAGCATCATTCGGATTGGCAGAGCAAGGTTTTCTCGGCCTGAAATCTCATCACACACATTGCTGATCAACTGCAATAATATTTTACAGTTGCTGCTTATGGAGTAGATGTCATAAAGCTCTAGCGGTTTTCTTTCATTAGTCACTGTATATGCAACCTTCACTAATTTGTTGCATATGTTTTGTGACTTTACTTAATTTCCAGTGGAGGTGTTTTTGCTAGGCTTTGATTAGTAGTTTTATTTGCTCTGTATGTCGCTGTAGATGTGGTATGTCATCTTTCAGAAGAGCATTACATACGGTATTAGGCTTATGCCACACTACTGGAACTGGGTGGAGCACAGAAGGTGTGAATTGCAGACTCTTGAAAAACTAATCTACTGAACTTAATAAGGATCTGATGGCTAATGTAGGCTAATTCAGAAACAGAAAAATTCTAAAGCATTGGCAGAAGTGGATCTGCTGTGTTTTTTGACCTACTGTTTTTTTTTTGTAGGTTGTCAATAACACCAGTAAAATCAATTGTGAACTGCACTTTTTGTTCAAAACTGATTATTTAACACCACAGGATTATTTAAGAAGTTTGTGAAGAATTCCAGACACATAGTAAATATGGAATAGTACATGACCTAGAGAAACTAGAACAACACATTAGGAATGCCTTAAGGAATCTGTGGATTTTGAGGGGACTGGCCCAATAAAGCTTTAGAACCTACCTGATACAGGTACTGTAGAAGTTTGATAACTTCAGCTGCAACACAGATTTGTTTGATCTTCTGATCTCAGACTCTCATACTGTAAGAATACAACCTCTAGCATGGCCATATTATGAAATTTGGGCCAAATTCACATTTGCAGGCAATGGGAGTAGTGCAGCACAGACAACATTTTTATCTCCCTGCTGATTTAATGTATCAAATTGTTCTGGGATTAGATAGAAAAATACTGCTAGAATGCAAATTACTAAGAGGGAGGAAATGGTATTGGAATTGTATCTAATGCACAACAGTCTGAATGCAAAGAGGTACCCTTATCTTCACTAACAAAAGCAGCTCCAGCTCTTACATTCAGATCTGCATAGTACATCTACATAAGTAAACTAAACCAGACTGGGCAAAGGCTAAACATAAGTATTCATATGCTGTCAATATTGCTAAATTGATACTCAGTTCCTGAAACAACATTGGATTTTGCTGGGAAGACTTTTGGAAATAACTACTCAAGTCTTAAGGCATAAGGTAGAGGTCGTCCATGAGCATGCAAGTGAAGCTGTACCATAACATTCAATCTCTGGGACAGAAAATTGCCCCTACCATAGTCTATTCACTGATACAGATGCCTGAATAGTCTCAAAGCACTCTACAGTGGGTAAATTACAGGAACAGAGTAGTGTACTGCAGAGGAGGTTCCAGAAAATTCATTAGTGTGAGATATATGTATGTTCATAGATGAAAATGTAAATCTAAAATCACTTTAACGCTACTCATAAGACAAAATGTTAATTGTATTTTCCCATATTTATAGCATAAAAACATAACAAAAGAAGTTCAGAAAAACTTCCACATTTTTCTGAATAGCATTCATAGAATGTCAGTTGCCTTTAATGAGTGCTACCTCAGACTATTGAAAACAAAGGTTCTAAAAAGCCTTGTTTTCCTGAAGTTACAACTTCTTTCTCATTCTACCTTATTTTCTCACAATGCCTGCTAAAAACATTCCCAAACCCCTGCTGCTCCCTGAGCACCTTCTCCTGAGATATCACTGTTCCTATGTTCCTCAGCTGTCTTCACATGAAAATGGATGACATTTGCTGAGCCTGGTTGAGGAATATGGGATTGTCAGTTGTCCAGACAGTAAAAAATTTCATGGAAAGGCTGTCTGCTGCCTCTCAGACTGCATCTCTTTTATTAGCAGGGAGCTAAAGGGTGGTTTGTTTTTTTTGTGTGTATGTGTGTTGGGTTTTTTCCCCCTCTTTTTTTACATGGTAGAAACGAGCTTAAAGATTGACTTTTTAAAGAACTTCCTTCGGGGAGGTAAACTGGAAAAGAATACACAAACAAAGAAAAAATCAATGCATGACAGAGACTGTGACTCTCCAGAGTCTGAATCAATGTAAACAAACCTCAAACCAACCCATTTCAGCTGACAAAAAAAAAAAAAAAAAAAAAGCCTGTGAATTTAGAGCAGTCATCATCAGCCACAAGTATTTTCTCACAGCAGCCTCCTAAGCAAGTCATTCTATAGATGAAAATTTTGTACTGAGAAAAGAGTTTCAATGCTATTATCAAGAAGCTAAGTGTAAACGATGATAAACAAACAGGTAACATTTTAAGGAAAGCAAGACAAACTAACAGTGAGTACCAACATCACAAAAATTGTTTTCAGTGTAAGTTTAATCATTCCACAGGTGCTTATTATTCAATAAAAATAAAAAGCTTTAAACCGGACTTGATATTGTTTCAAGAGTGGTATGATGTATGCCAACAGCCTTACGTAAAAGCAAATAAAATCCATGTATATATGTACATGTTGAACATATAGTACGATCCAACGATAAATTCTCTTTAATAATGTTTTATATTTGCCAAGTCGAAAAATGAAAGTATTGTTGAATAACAGAAATTTAATTAATATAGGAAAAATGGAAATGATATTTCCAGATGAACAACCCCCCCCCTCTTTTTTTCACATATTGAAACACATTAGTCTTTCAACATTTGACAACATATTTGCCAAGTCCTTTCTTTGAATCATCTGTATCTAAAAATGTATGCCTTGAACACACATCTTCACAAAGCTGTGCAGTGTGATAACAAGCATTACAAAACTTTTCTCCTGAATAGGCACCTCTATATCTCAAAGAAGTACTGAAATGTAGAGGAGATACAACCTTGATTTTATCAATTTTTGAGTATAATTATCTTACGGTAAAATCATCTGGGATTGAGGGCACTCACTAGCTTGGAAGATCAACCTCTAAGTGACTCAGATTGTACCACAGTAAGTGGTTGAGTTTTAAACAAGGAATTCAAGACATAACACAAGGCTACTGACCTGACCTTCAGTGTATGGTGATGAGTTCTGTTGCTAAATACCTTGCCTTCTACTACAACAATTAAAAAAAAAAAACAAAAAAAAAACTGTCAGATTTTTTTTTTTAATAGTGCACTGACACAATTACTGGTACAATACAACATTCAGCTTGACTTAGTACTTGGCCTTAACTGTGCAAGTAGCCCAAACTGAGATAATTGCTCAGCAAATCAAAGTAGTGAAGTGAAGCAAGTAATTATGTCACAAATTGCTGTGCTAAATCATTTTTTTTTTCACCCTCAATAAGTAACGCAAAGTAACTCAGCTCAAGCCTTCATCTTCAACAAGAAATAGAAAAATGTCACATTATTTTGTCTTCAGATTATACAACACTTATTTTCTTTCCAAAACTTTAAAGCTCATGAAACATGAAATTGTTCTAAGTATAGAAGCTATGTCTTTAGAGCAGAACAATTTTCTCCTAGATAGGTCAGACCCTGAGTAAGGCATTGAAAGTTAATCACCATGCAGTACTTCAATTCGAATGCTAAAAGGTGTAGAAAGAGTTCAACAGATTCTATAATAATTTTTTCCTTAATAAGCATTAATTCTACTTGCATTGAACACAATGGGGGCTTGATTTTTAGACAAATATTTTGAGAAAATGAGGACCACTGATTTCCTATAAATAAGTGAAAATTTAAAACTTCAACATTATTTTCCTTTTTTAAATATAGGCTTTGGGGATAGGAAATAAATGGCAAAGAAGTGATTCATATCATCCTAAAATAGTACTCAAAGATAACTGAGATGAAAGCTCTTCAGAGGTGTCCGTTTCTCTCTCTTAGAAGAGGAAGTCCATATTCCCAGATTAGATTTGTTCTACTTTTAGAGATGAGACTCAGTTTAAGAAATTTTCAGGAAGGCACCTACAGATGTACTTGTTAATTTCTCTTTAAAGTCAACAGAGATCTGATCCAATGCCAGTTGAGTGAAACAGCTTACTGTAAAGTTAATATCGGGACAATTTTAATGCAAGTAACACCTTCCATACAAACTGTTCAATACGAAAACTCTCAGGAAACAATCACCAGCTCAAAGCAGAGTCAACACTGAATTCAGATCCAGTTGTTCACATTTTCCATTCAGATCTTGA
The DNA here is from genome assembly GCA_037305975.1 of Chrysolophus pictus. Classification (NCBI taxonomy): domain Eukaryota; kingdom Metazoa; phylum Chordata; class Aves; order Galliformes; family Phasianidae; genus Chrysolophus; species Chrysolophus pictus. Next base: position 21,632,572 of record CM074578.1, read on the forward strand.
AAATCCTCAAGGACAGAGATACTAAAACTGGAGAAGGGTTGCCTGCTCCAATGTTAGACTGTCCTCAGATTTACTTTCTTCTTATATTCAGATGGAACATCCTCCCTTTGTTTTTAACTTGTCTTTTTCTCTTAGTACCTCTCCTGAAAGCAAATAGCAGCTCCACTCAACTTGTAACCTCCCCTTACAGCACTAAGGGACAATGCTGTTAGGTCCCCTTCCAGCCATCTCTCTGCAGATGAAGGAAGTCCATTCCTCTCAGCACCTCCTTACAGCTAAGTGGACAGCTTGGTAACTCTGCCAAATTCATTCCAGTCCACTGAGGGAGAAAAAAATGGAAGTAGTATTCCCATGTGGATTAGTAAGCACCAAGTAAATGGGGCAGAGGAAACAGGAATGCACCTCAGTCTATTGCCTGTGCTCCTACTGATGAAGCCAACTGTGCTGTCAGCCTACATCACCATCAGGGCATACTGCTGGCTCACATTCAGTCAACTGTCACCTAGATCCCAAGTCCTTCCCCAGCAAACCCATGACCTGGCAGATCAGTCTCCCACCTGTACTAGGAAAGGAATTTACTACAGGCATAGGATTTTACATGTGTCCTTGTTGACTTTTGGACAATTTCTCGGGGCACCTAACAGCAGCCCTAAACCTGCACACATTCCCCTACTTTGGTTTCATCAAGCTTACTAATGGTGCACTCATTCTCTTCATCCAAGTCACGGATAAAGGAAACAAATAGGATAGGTCCCAAGATAGATTATATTGATCATACAGTAGGAGCTAAGACCCCATATACGCATTAAGGCATGTATAGCCAGACAAGCATAGTTAGGTGTCAGGTGTTTAGTTTTGCACTAAAACACAGTCTAGATGGTTAACTGTCAGCTGAAATGAGTTACATTCTTCACCAACACTCAGACAAGCATTTTGTGTAAATAAGGTATTATACCTTCCTTAGTATGGAAATCTTTTCATACATAGGAAAGAAAAAAAAAAATCCTCACTGCAGCTTACAAATTGTGCCAAATAAGGCACATTTATTATTATATCTCTAGTGACCCAGAGATGCATAAATTGAGTGTAATATGGCATCACTAAGGATTTTGAATACAATGGAAGATGTACTGAAATTAGTCTAGTAAAAGGCATCATAAATCAGAACTTTCCAGTTGCAAAAACAACCTGCACATCTTATAAGAGAATTCACATTCTTAAAGAAGGTGACACTCAGGAAGCCAAATGAACAAAATAATTTTGATGTTTTTTAGAGGGTAGCAGAGGAATAATGAAGTTTTTGTGAAAAAGATTAAACCGAATCTGTTCAACTCATAACAAAAGAACAAGCAACACAGATCTCAGTGATACAGGTGCCACTGCTTACAAGCAAACCATAGAACTGTTCTGTTTTGTTTTTTTTTTTTTCTTCCGTAGAACTATGTGGTAGTCATGAAATTTTAGACATAACTTCACAGAATCACAGAATCACATAACGGCCAGGGTTCGAAGGGACCTCAAGGATCATGAATCTCCAACCCCCCTGCCACAGGCAGGGCCACCAACCTCTCCATTTAATACTAGACCAGGCTGCCCAGGGCCCCATCCAATCTGGCCTTGAACACCTCTAAGGACAGGGCATCCACAACTTCTCTGGGCAGCCTGTTCCAGCAACTCACCACTCTCTCTGTAAAGAACTTCCCCCTGATATCCAACCGAAATCTTCCCTCCCTCAGCTTAAAACCATTTCCCCTTGTCCTTGCCATATACTCTGAATGTACCAAGTTTCAGAGCAGTCAAAACAGGTTTGACCGTCTTTTATACTAGCTAAATTAACTCAATGTATGAACACAATGCTCTTACGAATTCTTTACATTTTTGCTTTCTGTCATAAACAGAAACAATATTGGGAAAGTAAAGTTTTATTTTTTCTGAAGCCCCATGCCACCCTCTGATGCAGACTTCATGGTCACATCACTGCATCACTCCTCCCAGCAGACCAGGGTCACGTTCACTACTGAATTAACTATACTGTTTATTAAACATATATGAAAAGTGCTGCTGCAGAAGTAAGAGACTTAAACTATTTTAACACAAACTCAGACATTTTTCAGATTTAAAATGAAGAATGTGGAAGAACTCATCCCAGTTTACAAAGGAAGAAGCAGTATGCTATAGCAAACAGGTTCCTAAACATTTGCATCATTTAGAGAACAAGAAGAGGATATTTGTTTAATTAAGGCATCACGTGATGCTGATAGTAGAGCAAGACCACAGAGATTGCAAAGGATATTTTTAACCTTGAAAACACCTTTTATATCTCAGCTCATGACTGCTGCTGTAGTAATGCTTTAGCTGATTAACTTTCTCCTCTGAAACGTCAAAACAAGTGTTTGTGTTGATTTCATTTATTAGCATTATCATAATTAATTGGAAAAATAGTATGAAAACCAATGGTAGGATAACCAATCTATGTTAGCTCTGGAAACTTTATGAAGAAAATAATTTCTTCTTCGCTTTCTTTTACTATTAAATCAAGTACATTGTGGAAGTCTCTACTGATTAAAAAGGTTTTTCTCTTAATTAAGCATGTTCAATAGACATGTTAGAAAAAGGATGCATGTGTTATTCTAAGTGTTATTCTAAGATAGCTTTATCATTAAAGTCAAAAGAACAATAAGACTAAGGAAGATTTTTCATTTCTTTGGAACCTTGTTTCTGGAAAGTGTGAGGAAGCATTTTTGTTCTGCTATCTCCTTTTATTCTGTGATTAACAATATTATCTTGCACAATATTTCAAGTGTTATCATTAGCCAAACTGAAATGAAAAAGTTACAATCCTAGGAGAGAAAAAGATTTTGCATTAGCAGGCACAATTTCCATCCCCATAGCCTACATTTACTTATATGTATCCAAATGCATAGCTGCTACAGAAACAAAATAGCTGATTAAGAGTGTAAATTTCAAATAAGCTCAGTACAAGTGCAAACTATTATTCCCCATGAGAACTTTTACAGACATTAGTAGGAGCAAGATTAAGCTAATACTGTTTTTGAAAAATTAATACTTAATTGATCAACTTAGTAACAATGCAATTTTTTCTCAAGTTTTTGGTACAGCTGTAATGTATGAAGCATAAAAAATGAGTCAGAACATTTTGCTGAACAGTTTGCTTTTTCCTGAAGTCTTTATTTACGTGGGTTTACAGATCTTTATTTCAATTCAGGTTCCATGTGTCGTCTGAGCAACTGAAGCAAGTGGACTTCAATTAAAAGTGCATTTGCACTTGATGTATCAGGAATACATGATCATAAAATTATATTTCAAGAAATCATCTCAGTTCAGTTATAGAAATTGGCACAAATTTCTTAAGAAAAATGAGTTTGAAGGATGAGATAAAAAGAATAAGAAAAAAAAAAAGCAGAGTAAGAAATGTTCAGTTTTTAGGATAAAACATTCAGAATTCATAATTGTACTAGTTATGTTTCTTATACAAATGGTATCCCAGAATCACAGAATTGTAGGGGTTGGAAGGGAGGTTCAGAGATCATTGAGTCCAATCCCCCTGCCAAAGCAGGCCCTCTACAGGAGGCTGCACAGGTAGGCATATAGACGAGTCTTGAATATCTCCAGAGAAGGAGAGCAGCTCCTTCCCAGCTAAATGTGACCTGTCATTATCCAAGTCAGTCTTCCTATTGCAACATGCAAATCAGAGTAGCATTACTTTTGTGCAAGCTTAAATGTGAGGCATTAGATTTGATTTCCGTTTTCTGAATTACAGATCCATAGAACGTCAGAATGACTGAAGTTGGCAGATACCTCTGATCCTTCTGACCTAACCTCTGCTCAAGCAGGGACGCTCACAGCAGGGTGCCTAGGACAATGTCCAGGCTGCTTTGGAAGATCTCCAAGAGAAGACTCCACAGCCTCTGGGCAGCCTGTGCCAATGCTGTTACTCAAATCCTCTCCATCAGAAATAAAGCAAGCAGAAGTTTTCTATGTTACTCTAACCAAGCAGAAGAGTTTTTAAAATAAGGTTAGACTTTTACTTATTATTAAAATATTGCTTGTAACTTCTGGATATTGTTTTCCTTTAAGAAAAAGCCTTTAAGAAGAAAAAGCCCTTAAGAAGGCTGCGGGGTGACCTCATTGCAGCATTTCAATACCTAAAGGGAGCCTACAGAGGGAAGGGGAATCAACTCTTTGAAAGGGTGGATAACTGCAGGACGAGGGGAAATGGTTTTAAGTTGAGCGAGGGGAGATTTAGGTTGGATGTCAGGGGGAAATTCTTTACAGAGAGAGTGGTCAGGTTCTGGAACAGGCTGCCCAGAGAGGCTGTGGATGCCCTGTCCCTGGAGGTGTTCAAGGCCAGATTGGATGGGGCCCTGGGCAGCCTGGTCTAGCATTAAATGAGGAGAATGGAGATGGCCCTGCATGTGGCAGGGGGGTTGGAGATTCATGATCCTTGAGGTCCCTTCCAACCCTGGCCATTCTGTGATTCTGTGATTCCTCACATAGTATGTCCTTGTAATTGCAGGATGTCCCTAGCAAAGCTTTTACTTTGTGCCATCTATGACGTGCTACACCTGAAATAACAGAAGCAGGTTTACAACACAGCTTTCGAAAATAAGTATTCTAGATCTTTTTTTAAACAAAGAAAATATTTAGACATGGATATCACAGCTAATTGTGTAAATACAATACCTAGAAAGTACGTTGTCATCACTTGTTCCTTAAGCTTAGCTTACAGCTATATCAATGCCTAAACTGTAGAAATACAATTCAACTAAAAATTAAAATTTCAGTACTTTTCAACTGCAAAACTAAGGTCATTCAAACAATTTTCATCATTCTACTCCATTGTGAATCTGAAGCTTCACATAACTAAGTATCACTATAGTAATTAGAATTCACAATTACAGTACAAATAAAGCACCGAATTGTATAAGAAAATTCTAGTAATTCAAATAGGAACAATGAATCATAGAAGATTTGATACCTACATGAACTTAAACTTGCTACAACTCCACTCATGTCAACACCTTAAGAATAACAGGTACTTAATGGCATAGTTTTCAAGAATGAAGTTATTTTTTTAAGAATCACAGTAATCAAAAGTAGAACTGTAAAGATCTTTATAACTAAATCTGTACTAAATCTGAATTATGCTTTCTATTCCCTGAAGATTTGCAACATATTTTTTCTTTTTTTTTCTTTTTATATCATTCTTGCTTCTTTACTTGTATGAATACATCTATTTCTTCTTCACAATCTTTTTCTACAGTGAAGACTTGAAAAATATTTCCCTTAACATTTTTGCTTAAATCATTCTGCTTTTTTTTTAATGTAAGTATTTCTTCAAGTGCCTGAAGTGAGATGGAAAATTCAGCCTAAGATCTTACTAGCACATAGAAGAAAAAAAAAAAAAATTCAGAACTCTTGAAGTTATTCACCTTCTTCATATCACTACCAGGAGCACTGTTTGGTTTCTTCCCTTACACACCCAGTAGAAAGAAGGGGGTGTTCACTCATGATTCATTATAAGTTTCTAAGGTAATGCTTTCTAGACAGTTTCCCTTTGAACGTGTAGTATGCATGCAAAGACTACTTCTGTATCAGCAAGGAATTTTGCCACTGCCTTTCTTTGACCTCTATCCAGTTTATCTTAAGGGGCTTACTTTTCTTCACATCACTTTCCTTCTTTCTGTGATACCTTCAAATCTTGTTCTTACAGCTACTTTAATGTCAGTTGCAACTACATGCAATAGGTGCTTAGAAGCTAATGAATAGTACTCAACCTACAGCAGGGACTTCAGAACTTCACTCAGACCATCACTTCTTTAGATGGCAAATTATTTAACCCCTTTGAAAAGAGTACTCTGAGTATCTACGATATTTGCCTAACAGTAGTTCTATCTAGTTCCTGTTTAGTATCTACGTACAACAACATACCCAATTCACCATAGCCCGTTTTGTTGCTTTTTAACAACTTAGAGAGAGGTGGAGAAGAGCTATGAAATCTCTGGCAAAAGAACAATATCTGAAATTCAGGAATGATCTCTGTGTTATTTCAAGGGCAATCCTCCATTAGAGCAGAAGCATTCTCCTTCAGTACGGCCTGATTTAGCTGAGCAAGCTACTGTAGAAGGAAAGGAGGATCACATCATCTGCCTCATTACTTTCTGGCCTCTTTAATTGTGGAAGGGAACATAGAAAAAGTCTAATCATATTTTAGAATGCAAACTGAACATTAACAGCTGCACAAGCACTTTCTTTGTGTTATTCAAACTGCAAAGGCCTCTCAGACTGTATGTGAAATGCTCTTCGTTTTTAACTTCAGAAAAGAAACTGTACCACTATGTTAATTATTTTTAATCTCTTCTAACTGCCACATTAGGTTTAATATGAAAGTATTATCACCAAACTAACCTTAGATTACATTTTTTTCAACTGTTTTTCTGAAGAGACATTCCAACCAACAAAAAAACCTTACTAAAACACTGTAGTATATTTAGGTACAATTAACCTAATCCCAGCAGAGATTTAGGAGAAAATAACAGAAGGAAGAAACAGTGAGGACGAAAAATTTACAGCGATAATCACAACGTTACATTAATAGAGAACACATTTATTCCAGATAGATACATTTTGTGGGTAAGCACATAGTGGCCCTATAAAATGAATGGCCAAAATGTATAAAGTAGGAGTGTTTTTTGTTATTACAGCACACATTCACAAGAAGATTTGCACGAATAGAAATATCTGAACTATGACTGTATGAATAATATATGAAGACCTGAAGAACAGTAAGAGACCAAGATTTTGATCAAAACTTCAAGTCTTTTTGCAACGAGAATATTCAAATAATCTGGCTTCATTTCTTTATTAATATAATGTTATCAGTGTTTTTCTTTGGCTGTACTGTCTTTCTACTTTGTGTGCAAGAGAACTAACAGAAGGGAGGAATGCATTTCAAACTACTTGTGCGATTGTTTCCTAAACATAATTTAAAATATATTACTCACTCTGAATGATAAATGTTTCAGCACAGCAGTAGAAGTCAGGTATAATACAGACAATATTATATGGTCAGAATTTAACAACGTATTAAAGTACTAAACAGATTTCCATTTTTCACATTTCAGCTGAGTTGAACATCAAACAAGTGATCACAAATAACTGTGCTGAGTCACACGTTTTTACTAATTTAGTCCTATGTTTATAATCTGAAAGGGCATCATTTATCCATTTAAACACTCATTTTAACTAATGGTCCATGCAATTGCTTACAGCAAGCATCTTTACCTCCCTGCTTGTCTTTTCAACATCTTTGACAGTAGATATAACCAGGAGAAGAAATATGAATTTTAAGACTAAAATAACTTCTTTATAGAAAGACTACATTTTCAATGTGATTCAAATCAAATGTCATAAAAGATTTATAGACTTCTACGAAGCCTTTATGCTTATAAAAATATCTACATAAAATGATTAGAATTAAGTTTATATAAAATTTCAAAGTATGCAGAAATCTGTTTTACAGATATTACTTATCAGGCTCCTTTCAAGGATGGTACCTATACCCATACATATACTAATGATAATAAACACAAACTTTATTTTCTTGTATATGAAGGCAACAGGATTAAATGAACATAGATGACTAAGGATAAATAAGTCAAAAATAAGAAGTGTATAGGAATGCAGGCCTCAGTTTTTACATGTGGCCATTAAAAAAAAAAAAAAAAAGTAAAGGATGAAGGAAGTCATGGTGTCGCCTGAAGAAAAGGAGACTGTACCACTTAGGAATAACATCCACTACCTTTTTCCACCCAAATTTTTCAAGTTTCTGGTGTATCATCTTATAATTCAGCTGCAAGATAAAAGGTCTCCACATGTCTAAATTTATGTCTGTTACAGTTGAATACTCCAATATATTTTACATAACAATAGGTTCCTTTTCTCCCGTGATGGTACTGAGAAGAATTTTTAAAAATGTTAATAAGAATCGACTTATTTATTTGCACTTCTGTAGACAAAGAGAAGATGATGACAGAGCGAAGCATCTTAGAGGCTACTCTTGCAGATCCAAAAGCTGCTGATTCACATGGCTACTCTAAAGGAATATTCACTAAAAGTCAGATTCAATAATTTTCTCTGTTCAGTAAAGACTTTAATAGCACTTTCTAAAGCATGATAGGACCTTACCAGTTATATTGTGTGTTTTAGAAAGTATTTCCTGCTTGAGAAAGTATTCAATGGGTGTAACCTGCTTCTTTTTAACTATTTTCTTGTTAAGGAATAGTTTATAGTTTCTTATTATAAACTAAGTTATAAAAAAAAAAATACTTCAAATTTTCAAGCTACACAGCATTAAAAGGGGAAAAGAAGGCTAAAACTTCAAGCAGGACAAAAATTCAGAATGCAAGCAATGCTTTGAATATGCATGTACTATATACTATGTTTAGAAAGAAGTATGCAAGTGTTATGGCAGCAGTCAGCAGATGGTGCTGTTAGACATAGTGACAATTTCTTTCTCCCGGAGCACAGGGATAAATAAGCTCTCACAGTATTTTTTGTGGCAGTCACGATTTTTTCTCTCCACCTTGACCAGACTTCATTGTTAACAACTGACTTGCTTTGGGTTAACCTTGGAAGGAAGCCTTCCTGCTTCAATAAATTAACGTCAAACAAGGCTTCTGTTTCAACAGTCACATAAGTAAACAGGCAATATGCAATGCTGGGGAACTTATATTAGAGAATGTTGAGATGAGAGGGGATTTGTGTTACGCCTGTGTGCATACTGCCTGGTTCTTGTTCACCAGAGGGTTAAGGCTGCAGGTAAAACCTGATAGCACAGGCACAGAGCTGAAGCAAGAGGACTGCAGCTAAAATGGGAGATTTTTTTTCTCTCCAGTTCTTCATACTTAAAATTCACACTCATTTCATTCTATTTAGTACATCCAAGGAGCAGGCAATCTGTTGCACATATTTTTCCCTTTTTAACCTAAAATTCTGTGGTATAAGTAGTTAAGGCTTCACTGGAACTAGTACATTACAGCATTTGTCATCTTTCAGCTGAAAATTAAACTGAATTATGCTCAGGTTGGATGTAGTTATCACGGCAGTGGAAAGAGAACTTCAGTGGTAGAGCAACTTGCCTATCAGCCAACCCAAGCAAACATGATTTTAAACAGAGAATAACACAGGGAGAATAAGTTTCAACCTTGTTTAATGCAGCTTGTCTATCCAGTCAGGCCCACGCTGACTTATATTATTGTGTGGGTCAAATTAACATAAAAGTAAATTTCTTTCTTCTAGAAATTGTCTAAATTATGATGAAAATTTCCCTAGGCTTTGCTTATCAAGTTTACTCATATTTCATTATATTTAAATTTCATTATTTCATATATTTCATTAAATTTAAATATTTCCTATTTTAATATTAAAGATTATAACTCCAAACAAGGTAGGATTTCAAAGAGTGAAAACTTTCAAATAACCTAAACAGGAAAAATAGTCTAAATTAAGTTCCCACGTGTCATATTTTAGTGTTTTTTCTTCTTTCCTTATTGATTTCCTCACTTGTATTGGTTCATGCAGCAATTGCTGATCTTTTTGATGTGACTCTCATTTCAAATTGCTGTGCTGTACACTAGGGTAACATAGCTTTGTAAATATATTTTTAAACATCCCACTGTACCAATGTGTTATAATTATTTTCCACTTACTACCTGCTCTGGTAAAATTGTGTTTTCTTACTCTTTATAGTAGGTGCTCTAAAATAATTATAAATGTTAACATATGATAATCTATTCTACCCACTCCTGGTAGCTCAGGTCAGCATGGGGAGAAGCCCTAGGTCTATCAAATGGGACTTTATGACACTGGGGAAACTAGCTGAAGGAGTGGAAGCTGAGGAGATGTTTTCCTCTATCCCTTCAGCAGAAGATACTGAGAAGAAAAGAAAAACCCATCTGATCAATATATTCCTAAAAGACTGGTGCCATTGCAGGAATTAAGGGTTTTTTTTGTTTGTTTTTTAAATCATGGGACAGTTTATTCAGTGTCAAACCTGCTGGTGATAGATGAGAATCCACCCATCTTAGAAAGGATTCTAGCCCAAGAGCTGGCAGGGTTTACTGAGAGGACTTTAAGCTAGGTTTGAATGACGAAGAAAATCAAACCAGGCTCACCAGAGATGAGCTTAAGGGCAGTATGCCAACACTGGGAGTGAGACCAGTAGCCCAGCTGAGGTGCATCTACACTAATGCACACATCATGGGCAAAAAACAGCAAGAACTAGAATCCACTGTGCAGCAGGAAAACTATAACTCAGTTGCCATCACAAAAATATGATGGGATCAATCCCACAGCTGGAGTGCTATATGCTCTTTAGAAGGAATATGTAATGAAGAAGATGCAGGGGGATGGCTTCCTAATTTAGGCAGTGTTTCAACACTAAATGTTGGGAATGATAAGGTAAAGTCCTTATGGGTGAGGATCGGGGGAAGGCCGACAAGGCTAGCATCCTGGTGAAACTTTATTATAAATCTCCCACCCAGAATGCAGTGACAGATGAAGCATTCTACAAGCAGGTGACAGAAGTCATGAAATTGCTAGCCCTTGTCCTTGTGGGGGGCCTCAAATTACCCAATATTTGAAAATACAAACCAGCCCAGAAGATAAAACAGTCTAGGAGGATCCTGGAGTGTGTGAAAGACAACTTCCTGACACAACTGGAGAGAGCCTATCAGGGGAAACACCCCATTAAACCTGCTGTCTGCAAACAGAAAAGGAATGGTGGCGAATGTGATGGTGAGAAGCTGTCCTGGACATAGTGACCACAAAAGAACAGAGTTCTCTATTTTTGGTGAAGCCAGGAGAGGTCAGGAAAACTGCTGCCTTGAACTTAGGAAGGGCAGACTGAATTGTTTAGGATGTTGGGTGGGAAAATCCTCTGGGAGTCAGACCTGAAGGGCAAAGTGGTCCAGGAAGGTTGAACATTCCTGAAGCAAGAAATACTAAAGGTGCAGGAACATGCTGTTCCCATATGCCATAATGTGAACTGGCAGGGAAGAAGACTGGCCTAGCTGAACAGGGAACTTTAGCTCAAACTCCAGGAAGGGGTCCGGGGGAAAAAAAAAAAAACAAAACAGCAGCTGTGAAACAGCGGGTCACCTATTACAGAATTTTAAAGAGCGCAGCACGCAGGTTCTTATTTATCACCGGCAAAAAATGCATAGCTAATTGTGGACATTGCTCAAAAAAATTACATTCTGTAGCTGATAATTTGCTCTACCAAATAGTGTTATTGCATTCTTTCTATCTGTTATATTTTCCATATAAATATATAGGAGGCATTATTTTTGGAATAACCAATACACATTATGTATTCATTCCCTTCAGTGAATTAGTGAGTTTTAGGATTTGAGATACCACTGCTAATTCTCATTTCTGAATGAACAGTTTGCAACATTCAAAGTTCAAATCTTGCTGGAAACAGAATCAATTTCATTGCTTCCAAAAACAAAACTAGTAAATTTGTTCAGTATTTAGAGCTGTTAACAGTATTTCTTGAACAAAGAATAAATACCTGTGTAAGTGATTTCTAAATTGATAGTGAAATTCCATGAAGAAAAGCTTAGAATTAGTAAGCCTACAAGGAGTGTATTTTCTTTTTCCCCTTATACTTCCTCATCTCTCACAAACAATAATAAAGAGAATCCAAAATGAATGTTAAATTGCCTTTATAGCTCTTATCTTTAAATGAAACAATTTAGCCTCTATGTTAGTTATAAACTAACTCTTAAAAATAATCAAGAAATTAGGGGCAGCTAAAGTGGCTGGAAAACTTTGAAGTTCTGGAGCATTAGCTAAACACTGCAAACAACATTCATTCTTTAAGTGGTTATGACATCTTATTTTGCAACACACACAATAGCAGAGTAATATTGTGGCTTTTGTTTCTTAATTTTATTTTAAAAGGCACGTCTCAAGCATGAAAAAGCCTACTACCGATGAGCATGCAATAAATGTACAAAGTATTATCTTCAAAACTAGCAGTTATGATAGAATTCAGGTAATCTCACCACTCTGTACAATCTGCTTATAGATTGAATTCATTTCATACCTCAGGCTTCACGCTCAGTTTTGAGGGTACCACACTTGTTGGTTTTCTTTTTTTTTTTTTTCCCCCCTCTCTTTCCAATTTACAGGAATATTTCAATAAAATGATCAATTTTGCATGCAAATTTCATCACGCAAGTTTGGAAAGGATGGCATGTGGGTAGGATTTGGCCAACTGTGAAAATTTTAAGGGCTAAGAAAATTAAAAACATAATGCTGGAAAAACTGCTTCTTTGCCAAGGTGAACCTGATCACATGCACAGTACTGAAATATGTTCCACTTTGGTTTTGTGCATTAATGTTGCCATTTGCTAAACTCCTACAGCAGAGCTGAAGTGACAGCATAGAGCTTCAGTCTCCTACACACAACAGCTGTCCAATCACCCACTGCCTTATTCCCTACCCTCCCCCCAAAATGCAGCTTTTCAGTGCTTTCTTGCAATTGATATTTTAAAATAAAATCTGCAGGATAAAATTTAAAAAATTAAGGAAGCTATTATTTAAAAAAAAAAAAAAAAACACCTCTATATGGCTGCACTGTATCAGAATGAATAAAAGATGAATGCAACCCCCCTCTTACTGCTAGTCAGTTTGAAAGCTTACTTCACTTAACAGAATACAGGACAATTCAACTGCCTGCCTGCTGATGCCTACAGTCATCTAATGAAGTCAAGAAGGACATTTGGCCAAATCACAGAATCACAGGTGTTGGAAGGGACCTCCAGAGATTAATGAGTCCAACCCCCCTGCCAAAGCAGGTTCCCTACACCAGGTCACACAGGTAGGCGTCCAGGCGGGTCTTGAATATCTCCAGAGAAGGAAACTCCACAACCTCCCTGGGCAGCCTGTTCCAGTGCTCCGTCACCCTCACCGTAAAGAAGTTCTTGCACACATTTGTGTGGGACTTCCTATGCTCCAGTTTCTGGCCATTTCCCCTTGTCCTGTCTCCGCACACTGCTGAAAACAGTCTGACCTTGCCACTCTGCCCCCCACACCTTAGATATTTATAGACCTGGATCAGGTCCCCTCTCAGTCTTTTCTCAAGGCTAAACAGACCTAGGTCACTCAGCCCTTCTTGATATGAGAGATGCTCCAAGCCCTTCACCATCTTTGTGGCCCTCTGCTGGACTCTTTCCAAGAGATCCCTGTCTTTTTTGTACTGGGGAGCCCAGAACTGGACACAGTACTCCAGATGAGGCCTTACCGGGGCAAAGTAGAGGGGGAGGATTACCTCCCTCGACCTGCTGGCCATGCTCTTTTTAATGCAGCCCAGAATGCCATTGGCCTTTTTGGCCACAAGGACACACTGGTGACTCATGGCCAACCTGTCGTCCACCAGGACACCCAGGTCCCTCTCTGCAGAGCTCCTCTCCAGCAGGTCATCCCCCAACCTGTACCAGTGCATGCAATTATTCCTCCCTAGATGCATGACTCTACTCTTGCTTTTGTTAAACCTCATCTGGTTTCTTACTGCCCAGTTCTCCAGCCTGTCCAGGTCTCGCTGAATGGCAGCACAGCCTTCAGGTATTTCAGCCAATCCTCCCAACTTCATATCATCAGCAAACTTGCTCCACTATCCTCTCATCAAGATCATTTATGAAGATGTTGAACAAGACCGGACCCAGCACCGACCCCTGAAGAACACCGCTAGTTACAGGTCTCCAACTGGACTCTGCACTGCCAGTGACGACCCTCTGTGCTGTGCCAGTCAGCCAATTCTCAACCCACCTCACCGTCCACTCATCTATCCCACAATTCCTCAGCTTTGTTATAAGGATGTTGTGGGAGGTCTCTGCTGACCACGGAAAGCTGCACATACATAGCACATTTAAGTTGACTGCATCTTTTAATGAACAAGGCAAATTTCTCACATTTAACAGCAGAAAGCTCCATTTTCTCATAAGATTCTTCTTCCAAAAACAGTTTTTCATCTCAGAACAGGAGTGGGAGGGAGAGACTGTGCCACTTTGTTTTAGAATATCTCATGACTTTGTGTCAGTCTCCAAAATGAAAGATTTTTTAAAGATTCAAAGAACACAAATACGTGGACTAATTAAAGACAATCTAAGAAGATAACATTCTTAATTAAACCGCATTTGAAATCAGTGATTTCCACAGAGATGAGGCATGCTTTTCTACTAAAATTCCTTTCAGTTTAAATGTTGACTTTCCGTCAAGCAAGACGTGATCTAAACCTTACATTAAAATGCTCAACTTGAAGACAACTAAGTTAGCCTCTCAGATTTCATTGTAAAGTTATCACAAGCAGACAGGCACCTCTGCTTCATCGCGATTCACTTCATGTTAACACAGGCATATCACATTAATTGCCGTCTGAAAATACTTAATGATTATAGCTAATGACTAGCTCTGTAGCCGACTACCAGGAAGGCAGGGATTTACTCAGGTCCACCCCAACTGCAGGCAAAAAACTGAACTTCATTTCATCACTCAGATTATAACGGAAGCTTTAACTAAATCACAAAAAACATTGCAAAGCTAACCTTTATTAGGGAAAGAAACTGATTTATACATGCAAAATGTTTTGTAACAATACATCTGTGTGAACCAGTTTTTCTAATCAAAACTGAGGGTTACTACGGTCAGTCTTGCCATGTCTAAACTTCTCCCAACTTGCCTGCAGCATTATTTCATTTGGTTTAGCTGTGACAGTAATTTCTCTAATTGACCAGATGTCTAAGGCTAACATCCACCTCCCTCCCTCCCACCCCCATGGTTGCATTGTTTTATATAGATAATTGTATCAAACAATTATTCTGTGCAAAGTGAACACAATTATAGTTTAAAGGAAATTAAAGGGCTGGTTTGACTGCAGAGGCTTTGAAAAGTGGAGATGCAGGAGGCAGCACTGGGACGTACATGAAGAGAGGAAGAACAGACTTGACACTGGAAACTCCACAGATACAAATAACTTTTAGGAGGTTAAAGAAATACAGACCAACAAAATTGGTTTTAGGAGTATCAAAGACAACAAAGTAGCAATATCCAACATGCATAAGAGTCACTGCATAAGAAGATGCAGACACAGCATGGAAATGCAGAGCACTGAAGAAAGGTATAAAATTTTGCAAGTGCACAAAAATGACCTCAACTGCATCCTGAAGTGACAAAGAAGAAACTAGAGGAACCAGAGGAGCAGAGAGGGTGAGCATAACACTAGAAAACAAAGCAGAACATAAGTAATGTATGTGCACATTTTTTAAACTGCACTGCTGTTCTTATTTTTTCCTTTTCTTTAAAGCTTGATCTGGATTAATAATGATAAGGTATTTAAGATTAATTATAGCAAATAATATTACTTGGTTTTACACACACACACACGCACTACTGCACACACAAGATTCAGTACACCCAAACCTGCTGTTTTAACATTCTAATGATTTTGTTTTTATAATCCACTGACACCACACAGATGTGCCTTGCCCTGTTAAACAAGCATAGGAAAGCAGAGATCTAAAAGTCAAGAAGATTGTGTAGCCTTCTATGCCTCTCATGGCACTTTTCAGGTCAATCCAATAAGCCAGCTTCGAAGAACCTTAAGGCAAGATATCTTAGAAATCTATCATGCATGAATAATGAAATATAGTTGTCAGGAAGTCTTTCGATATATACAGGATGAAAGATTTCAGAGGGTTTTAAGTTGGTGTTAAAGGATGGCAATAGAAAATACATAATAACAAGTACTCAGGGCAGTTTTGCCAACTCATTTATAGCAATTAAGTATACTTAATGAAATTAATGACATTATTTGGGTGAACAAATAATTGATATTCACATAGGCTATATACACAGTGGTCCAGTAATACTGTATGACAGCTTTGGCTTCCAACGTACACAAGGTGAAGACTATGTGATGGTTTTAACAATTCTTAAATATCAGTTACCTATACAGCCAACCTGATCCTCTTCTCCCCATTTAACAGGCATGTGGCATACCAGTTACTTTATTCATTACTGAACAAGATCAGTGCTTTAGTCAAAATTCAGACATGCTTGTTTTGAGTGTACTTTGTTGAAAAGTTTTAGCTATGTGCTTTATTATTCCAATTACAGAAGGAAAACATGAAAGGTTATGCAAATGCAGCCCTCAATGAGAAGAATATAAATAACAAAGTAATTTAAAGTACAATTATTAATAGTTTAAAGCTATACAACAGAAGATGAAAAACAAGGTGTGTAGCTGTATTTATATAACTATCATCTGCAGTAATAGATTATGCTACATTTAATTAATCAGGATAATGGCCGCTGGCTTCCATAAGGTAACAAAGCCAAGGTTTTATTTTCTGGCCTCCCAACCCAAAGGTTTTATTTTGAAAATAATGATTTCACTCTGCAAAAGTCTAAGCACTGTCAGTTTAAAAGGAATGAAAATTTGCAGGCAGTGTTTCCAGATGAAACTAATTTTTTTTTCTAAAGAAGAAAAGACAAAAGCCATAAGCCATCTTTGCCACATTAAGTAGGGCTGTAGAGTAAGTATAAAGTACAAAGTGGTCAGCAAAAGTAACTCTTATAGCATGCAGAGTTTTGGGTTTTTTTTTTTAAAGTCAGAAATTTCATCCAGAATTAAAAGTTCAGTTTATATAATGAAGAAAAATAAGCTTAAAAAGAGGCTCTACTACAAACTAGAAATTTTGATAACTATGGCTGAGAACATACTTATTTTCCGAGAGAGAAATTCCCAGCTCAATTTTTCCTATTTTGTAGAAGTCAAAGAAACAAACTTTCTTGACAAATAATGTAAATAATGTAAATTTCAGGGAAAATTAAACAGGAACAGAATATAGGCACCTTATGTAACCAGCACTCTTTCTTAATATAGACATCTTGGTAGTTGGTAGAAGTCACTGTTTACAAGAAATTTGGGGTAAGGATTGGACTGAGATACAGGCTGCTTAACTGAAATCTTATCTCTAGTCAAATTATAAGGCTATGAACATGAAAAATTATTCCCCCAAATCCTATTTGGCTGTAAAATGGAAAAAGCAAAAATGCCAGTTATGTTGAGTCATGCTGCATGACTTGTTTTAGAAAAGTACTTTGAGAAAATTCTATACATTACTTATTTGGCTAAATTAAAAAAAATAAAATCCAACACTATTTCAGAATTATGGGAGTTTTGACATTATTGCTCAGTGATCAGTTGCTCTAATAAGCCCACTGCTCTTTCTGAAATCATTTTGCTATTGCGTTTGTGATCCCAAATAGGAGAACAAGTTTTGGGGAGGGAGGCTTACAACCCCACTAAATAATTACCATCAACACCAGGTTTATTACTGCCCTTTGCATAAGAATCAACTAACAGTAATTTTTTATAAGGATCAATAAGTCACTAGAAGGCACAAAATAATCTCTTCTTCCAGAATCAGAGGCAGTCAAAATACAGTTCCCAAACCATCTTAAATCATGTAATCCCCTTTTCAACAGCTAATAAAAACACAAAGGCTGTCTTTACATTAGCGATTGAGCTACTCAAGCTGGAAAGCATAATACAGAGGGCATAGCTCAATAGTGGAATAACATAGAATTCTTACAGAATTCTTCTTTCCTTTAGGATTAAAAAAAAAAAAAAAATCATTGGTTGATAACTGATTTTCCATCAGTTCAAGTAGGACTTATTCAATCATATCAAGTTTCATTTCTTTTAGAACATAATTTCTTTTGTTCTCTGAATGCACATATGCATTAAAGATAGTCTTCTACAGCTGTTGCAACAGAAGTGAACACTTCTGACAACTAAGTCATCACTCCAGATTAGCTATGAGGAATTCCATACAAGAAAGACTTTCCTGCACCAAGATTCTGCTAACACACATTATGCCACATTTTGATTCAAAAGCATCAGTTTTATTTTTTAACTGCCCTAGGATTCCTTCCTTTATGACATCATTAACAACAACTCAGACTGTATCCTTCCAAATAAATGTTACTTTTAAGGAAGTTTTAAAAGGAAAAAATGTTGGTTGTTTTGTTTTTCTGTGCAAGCACTGCTGTCACTATTGGTCATCTGAATTTATTAAGAAAACTTGTACTCAACTTCATTCAGAGAAAACAATTACTTCTGCTCCAAAGAGACAGAACTTTAAATTTCAGCTTAAACAGATCCCATTTCAATCTGTCCTTCATTATTTAAAACTTTCAGTTTACTTCTTCATGTCCAAAAACAAACAGTTCTAATGCTTTTACACAGACCTCACTTCAAGAAGATAACCACAAAAAGAGTAAGCAGGACACAAAAATAGAAAAGCAAATACATTAGCCTGTTAATAGATGTTATGGCCAAAGACAGTCTATGGTTAACTACAGTGCAAGATGTGTATCTGCAAGATACACATTCACAAGAATACAAAAGCTATTTTTCTACAGTACCAGTAGTCTTTGCTTTCACTATCCAATAAATACTATTTAAAACAAAAACCTAGTCTGAGCCTTTCCCCTTTAAAAAGATTAAACTAAGATCTTCCCCCATTTTATATAAATACCTGAGATTGCCCCGACCCAAGTGCAGCACCCTGCACTTGACCTTGTTGAACCTCAGATCTAAATTTAAATTGCCCTTTTCTCTGAAAATCACATTAGAGAATAGTTACAGATATCACACTACCTATGAGTAAGACATCCTGCAGAGAAGGACTTGGGGGACCTGGTGGACGAGAAGCCAGCAGTGTGAGTTTGCAGCCTGGAAGGCCAACTGCATTCTGGGCTGCATTAAAAAAGGGGTGGCCGGCAGGGAGAGGGAGATGATTGTCCCCTTCTACTCAGCTCTTGTGAGGCCCCATCTGGAGTACTGTGTCCAGATCTGGGGCCCCCAGTACAGGGAAGACATGAAGCTCTTGGAATGAGTCCAGAGGATGGCCACTAAAATGATCAGAGGACCGAAGCATGAGGAAAGGTTGAGGGAACTGGGATTGTTTAGCTTAGAGAAGACAAGGCTCCAGGAAGACCTTGTACTTGAAGAGAGTGTATAAGCAGGAGGGGGAACAGCTGTTTACATGGGTCGATAGTAATAGGACAAGGGGGAATGGTCTTAAACTGAGACAGGGGAGGTTTAGGTTAGATATTAGGGGGAAGTTTTTCACACAGAGGGTTGTAACACAGTGGAACGGTTGCCCAAGGAGGTTTGTGGATGCCCCATTCCTGGAGGCATTCAAAGCCATGCTGGATGTGGCTCTGGGTAGCCTGGTCTAGTGGTTGGCAACCCTGCACATAGCAGGGGGGTTGAAACTAGATGATCTTTGAGGTCCTTTTCAACCCTGGCCATTCTATGATTCAATGAAAAGGGCTCTAAAGATATTTGGATACTTGAGGAAAAGCAAACAAACGAACCATAGAATAGAATCATAGAATCATAGAATTATAGACTCCTATTGGAGAAGCTGAGTGAAGGAGGAATGTTAGCTTAAGCCCTGAGGCCTGATATTTTGACTGCATCCTTGCTGATGGGGAAACCACAGTGTCAAGATAACTATCTGAACTCAGTGTCATTACAAGAGGCTATTGTCTCCAACCTGGGTGAGGAAAAGTTTCAATCACTTTTTAAAAAGTAGTTTAGAATATTCACTCAAAATAATTAATATAAAAAGCACACCAAGTGACAAACATCTGGGGACAAGAAGTAAGAGGAAAAAAAATTCTTCAAAGAATTCACTGTGGAAGTGTATCACCATATTCTACTGCTGATGCTGAAAAGAATTTAAAAAGCTTCAGGGAAGATCCACAAGGCAGGAGGACGTGACTGCCAGTATAAACGTTAATGCTGCGTCTGAGCAGAAAGCTTCAAAAATTCAAAGACTGAAAGAAAAAAAGCAGAATACCCTAATGGCAGGTAAAACAGAGGGAAATGCAAGAGTTCCTTCTTGAGAAAAGAAAATCTGCTACTGTAGAACAGAGGTCAAAGGAAAGGTACTAGCACACATTAAACAAACCAGTTATAACAGACTTGAACACTGTCCACAAACTCTACACATACATACATCTTACAAAATCTGTTTAAAAACAAAAACAACAGCAGCAACAACCAAAATCAAGGTAGTCTAAAAATGAGCCAGTGATTGCTAAGGACAATCTAGTGTTTAGTAGCAGAAGGCAGAATATCCTGGAAGGTCAATGGTATCCTGGGCTGCATCAAAAAAGAGATGGCCAGCAGGGAGACAGAGGCCACTGTTTCCCTCTGCTCTGCCCTCCAGAGGCCCCATCTGGATTACTGTGTCCAGGTCTGGGGCCCCCAGCACGTGGAGCTGTTGGAACAGGACTAACATCCGCACTGAGGAAGACTGCAGTATTATCAACGTTGTAGTTAAAAACAGTAGTCTCTTATAAGCATACCAAGAATTAAGTTTTTCCAACTTTCAGAATGCTGTGTTCTTAACAGCTGCATTCCCTGAGCAAATACATGGCAGAAAATACTTTGGTATAAGAGAGATCATATAACCATTTCACCATGCATTATTTAAAGCACACATGTGCAAAACATTTCAGATATTGCTCTCATTTCAAAGAGGATTTTTTTGCTGTTGTTTTATTTCCAACCATACTCAAGTGTTCTTTGTGGGAGGAATACTTCTGAATTTTCCAGAGAAAGTTACTACAACAATAAAACTGTGCTGAAATTTATTGCACTCAAAGCATCTTAAAAAAAAAAAAAAAAAAAAAAAAAAAAAAAGTTTGTTATTTCCATTCAAGAAACAGGAAATTGATTGATTTTTACAGGAAATTAAAGAAAATTACACCAGTTGCAAGTATATTACTGTTCTTCCCTTTCCCCACTTAGGGCTAAATGTAATGTTCTTACAATGTAAGGCATCGTCAATAAAAAAAATACAATACAGAAACAGAATTCAATTCCCAAATCTTTAGACTTAGATTTAATTATTACCCATAAGTGACAATAATGGTCAATAAATTGTTCAGCTGATTAAGTTGAACTGAACTTATTACTTCTGAAATGTATAAGTATTTTGATGTTTATATGTCTCAAAATCCCATGGATGAAAGTTGTCAGAAAATAAGAATAATTCAAGCATCCCATCTGCACTGAGGAAGACTGCAGTACTATCAACGTTGTAGTTAAAAACAATAATCTCTTATAAGCAGATCTATAAACCTGATGAAGTAACGATACAGTAAAGAAACCTACATTTCAGTCTATGATCCAGGCAACTGCCTAGCTACATCAGTGTCTTGTTAACACTAATAGATGGCTCTTGCTGGAGTACTGCTGCAAAATCAGGTTTCGTTAAGTATAAATATTCATGTGGCATATGGATGACAGCAGGCAGCGTCAGATAGGTTCAAATAACGTTCAAGTGCTCAGGGTCCTAGTATGTGATTTCACTAGCTTCACTGTTTTTACATATTGCAAAAACACAAAGGACTCAAGTATTTAATTTCTACACAGGAAGCAGGGAATTGGGAATATATTCACTAGAACACAAAATTGAATCTCAGCTGAGGCAATGGCATACAGTGCTATCTCCCTGCAGTGGGTACTGGCATATTTCCTCAGAGGCTGTTGAAAGGTGATTCACGTACCTTCTTTCCTGGTTCAGTGCCCTAACCTCAGTCACTACGGTGTAAGTTCAAAGGAGCATCTTTCAGAAAGTAAGGGAGAAGCCTCCCAACAGTACTGCCTCTGCTCTGAAAAGCATAAGCTCAGCATAGCAGAGAATCCTTCCTGTTTGTCAGGAAAGACTTCTGTCAAGCCACCCAACATGATCACATTAGAAGTACTGACTTTCAATAGCACAGCCAACACTGAAGACACTTATCAGTTACATTTTTTGAATGTATGAAGATAGCAATCCTAATAAGATGAAGTTTTCTTATGCCTGTGAAAGAGTGATCTATCAAAAGTGTTTAAAAAAAACAAAAACAAAAAAACACTTCTGCAGACTCCCAGAATATGGGAAGTTTATGCAAATTAATTAGTTTGGATTTTTCAGACCTGCTTCATCCACTACTGTAAGACAAGTGGTACAACACCAGGAGGTTTCCTTTGCCTGCCTTTACACAGGGACACAAAGGCATTTCCCTGTTTCAATAATTACTTTTGAATCTTGTACACTTCCACCTTCCATCCAAAAATCTGTTACAAAAAAAATCACTCCCTTAGGTATCATTATAAATATACATATTTTTTTAAACATGCTGCCTCTGCCAGCTGACATGCTGTTAAAGCTTCCCTCCAAATAAGATGTTTAAAGCTGCATTTCTCAAATTGTTACAACCATGGTGTCCCAAAATCTTAAATGGCAGCAATCAGTGGCACTTCAATCCTCCCAATGCTTCCAACTGAGCAGTAATTCATTTACGCCAGAGAAGAATAAAGAGCAGGCTAACACCAGGGACAACTAGACACTTTTACTAAAAGCAAACTAGCTTAGGGATAGGTAGCCAGCAGAGCAGCTATTAAGATCTGCAGTGACTATTAACATCTGGGTTGTATTCAGCTGTCTCAGAGAGACCGATCACCTACCTACTTACAAAATTACACATGGCATAGTAGCAAAAAATAAAAATAAAAAGAGTAGTCAGGGAGAGTTATAGGATTTTTAAAAACTATACATTTTCACTGAGTCTATTGTCCCTTATAGTAGTTATGAGTTTGATAAAGAAATCACTCCCAATTTTCAGAAAATGAACTCCTAACACCCCACTACTACAAATCCTTCCTAAGCAAGCAACCTACTCCCTCTGCCTGTCCATAAGCTACAATGCTCTCTGTCAAATGACATCCACCGAACTTTGGGAGTTGGCTGTCATATTCTGAAGACAATTTAAAGCTTGTGGACAACACCAGATTTACAGCATTAAACCTCAAAGGAGGCAATGTTGTTTAACTAGAGAGTGGTGCTATCTGTCGCCGTTAATTACAGATCTTCCTGCTGTGGTTTTTACGAGAAAGTAGGCCAGCAGGAAGTGTCATTATATTACAGCCTGTGGCTCTGTGCATGTGCTCCCAAGATGACAGTCAAGACATCCTTTAGCATTCTTCACCATCTTTTCCCATATGAAAAAACCAACTGCTTAGCTTGCATAGAAGGATGAAGTATATTACCATATGCATCTGCTAGAAGAGAAAGACACATCTATGTAGAAAGCAACTTCAGACTGAGGTAGCAGTTGCTGGTGACCCATGTTCCTTCTCAACTTACCTAATAAAACTTGAAAAATATTAAACTTTCCTAGCCTTTCATCACAGTCCTCATCCAAACTTAAAGCAAACAAACAAAAAAAGATGGAGAAATTCTTGCTATTCAGCTGACAAAGCTTTAGAGGAATAAGCAAAAGGGGAAGAAATACCAGGGAAAGACAAACTGATAAGCAACCAATCCCAATAAGGAAAAGGTACAGAAAATTAAGCACAAACAACCAAGCTAACACTTACACAATAGTTTAAATACAATTCTGAAGTTACACTCAAACCATCCTCGCTACCCAAACCATCCTCGCTACCCAAACCATCCTCGCTACCCAAACCATCCTCGCTACCCAAGCATAAGCAACTGACTTAATACCACTGTATCTGATCACTTTCCCAAAGTTTGCAGATCTCAAAACTTTATGTACAAGTCACCACATTACAAAAACTGATCCAGTCCAATTTCATGAGCTTAACTCTTGGTTAACACTAGAAGATATGAAATGCTTGGACTTATTTTTTGTCCCAGAACTGTGCAGGCATCACTGTACTCTAGTATCTTCCACAGAACTGGCTTTGAATTGCTTTGGTTTTGGAGAATAAAGGAAAAGAATACACAGAGTATAACATACGTACATATACAAGTTTTCACCACTAGAAGATTATCTATTGATTTTCAAGACCAGTTAACATCCTTCTCTTTTTCCCTTTTTATCATCCCTCCAGTCAGGCACTGCCTAAAGAAGCTGTCAAAAGAAATTCAGAAAATAACAAGAAACCCATTTAAATGTAAGCATTTCCTAATCCAGCTTTAGAAACCTGACAAATTTGATTAAAAATCCCAGCTGAAATTAAAGTATTAGTTAGATTGAATTAAATGTCAAAATGAAGACTTTGTCCACGATGTAGTAGCATTTAAATATGCCAGAAAAAAGGTTATGCAATTGTCAATGATGATTCAAACCCTAAACAATGAAAATGGAAATGTTTCAGCATCTAAAATGTATTTCAAGTAGAAGACCAAATAAGAAAATCCTTCTTACCTTCATAGATAGCTTTGAAACCTTGAGCACTGACAGCAAAGTCTGTGGTGAAACAGAGGGTAAGGATAGAACCTGTGCTCACTATAGATGATGGAAGCTGAAATCCAGATAACCTGCACAATAAAAGAGGTACAAGTAATTAAAACCTTTAAAAGAAATAAATTAAAGCTCTCCTCTCACCAATAGACATGGTTAGCCTTATACCTTACACCTCCAGAAGAGGAAACAAATAATTAAATAAAACTTTGATATATTTTAATTTGAATAATTAATAATTTCACAGCCTCGCTTTACTTCAGGCCACCTTTAACTCTCACATGTGAAAACATCCAAGACAAAAATCCATGCCTGAATTATACCACTCAGCTGCTGCCTTGTCTTTCCAATTTTGAGTTTTGGAAAACAAACAGTGACTTGAATGAGTCAGAGATCAGAGTGAGAGAGAAGAGCTTTAATAAATACAGATGAAGGAATATAGTGAAATCAACATAAGTCAGGGAAGCTTTTTGCAATTTATTCCATTTTAAACGTTGCCTCCCATGAACTAATTAACAGCTTGCTCTAATCTTTTCACCTTCTGTGTACTTGTCAACTTATTACTTCTATTTCTTTCCACCTCATTTACTCCAATTCTGGACCTAACTAATACAACTTTTTCCTCAAACCCAAAACTGCAGAACTACCATGCAGCTTACCACATCTTACGTTCAGGCTTCTGTATGTTCTGTCACCTTCACTATCTATCTAGATGTTACAGTTTTTAGAGAAACATTCTTCTTGTTCTATTTAATAAATAATAGTGGTGATCACTACTGTCCTACATCTGTAATGTACAGTTATGACAGTTCATTATTAATTTAGAATATGTATTTTCTGATCTTACATGCACGTTTTCTCTTTCTTTGAGAAGGGTTTCAAAGTGCTCTGTTTTAGGAAACTGGTATCTACTGCGGGGGAAGGAGGACAAACAAAGTTGAAACACAGAAAGATATAACTTAGCTTCAATGCTTCACAACTTGTAAGCAAGGAGTGGGGGGGGGAGAAGTCACTCAAAAAGAAATTATTATATAAATGCAGAACTACACTGTTTAGCTACGTCATTCCTGGTCAGTATTTGCTCCACTTGATAAGGCTTTGATTCATATGATTCATAATGACAACAAAGTAGTAAGGGGTCTGGAGCACAAGTCTTAGGAGGAGCAGCTGAGCGAACTAGGATTGTTTAGCCTGAAGAAAAAAAAAAAAAAAGACTCAGGAAGACCTTATTGCTCTCTACAACTACATGAAAGGAGATTGTGGTGAGGTGGATGTCAGCTTCCTCTCCTGCCTAACTAGCAATAAGAGAATACCCTCCAGTTGTGCAGGGGTGATTCAGGTTGGATATTAGGAAAAACTTCTCTACAAGAGTAGTTACATGCAGGAACAGGCTGCTCAGGTAGGTGTTTAAGTCACTGTGTTCAAGAAATGTTTAGATGTTGTACTAAGGGATGTGGTTTAGAGGAGAAATATTGGTGGTAGATGGATGGCCGAAATGGATGATCTGGGCGGTCTTTTCCAACCTCAGCAATCCTATGATTCTATCTATATATGACCCCAATTGAGCCCATTTGAGCTGTTGTTTCTAGGACTTCCTGTTTTGATTCTATTATGGTAATAAGCATCACTCCTATAATGCGGACTCTTTACAAGCTCATTAACAAAAATAGCTTCTGTAGTATCCCCTTTGAAATACCAGATCATCTTTTTATCTAATTGACATTGAAATTTACATTAAAGGAAGATAAATATGTTTATTCACAACTTTAATCACCACACCTAAACTTCTTACAGACCTAGGAATAGGTAGGTATGTAGTAAACTTGAAGGAAATAATACATTGATTGTAAATAAAAAAATAAAGTTTTTTTCAACATATCTATTGTTACTGCAATCCTAGAAAACATTACAGGAAAATCTCGAATAGAAGAATTCTATGTTTCTGTTGTTCAATAGGTTATCTGAGTGCCTCTGCAGTACTCTTGCTGTCCAGAATATTTCTGAAAGCCTTTATCATCGTATACAAATAAATTAAGTGACATCAAATGCCAAGAAATTGAGAGAAAAACTAGATAGATTAAAATTTTGAGCATTATTCATAGACTTCAAAGTAAATTCCATAAGGAAAACAGTGTTAACCTATCAAGTCTTTTTTCTTCCCTTACTAATATTTTTTGCTAGGTAATTATAGCTGATGAATCATTTCTTGTTTTGCACATTCATTTTATCATGCAGAAGAAATCACACACCCTCAAATGTTCCTTTACTCTGGAAATATACTTTGGCAATTAATATCAAGGCCTTCACTGCATCCAGAATGGGAGCAGTTCAAAGCAGAGAGGTCTGTGTTAAGAAAGTCCCACTAATAAAACTGCCGTTTGATAAACTTGTACTGCTTCATACTGAACATATGGCAATACCTTTAAAATACTGCCATTTCCTTAACTTTTACTAACATGAATCTGCACAAAGCACACACTAAAATACTTTTTAACCATAAATGGGCTATAGTTGGCTGGTCCATAAAGAAGAAACAGAACCTATAATGGAAAACCCAACAAAAAGCCAGTACTGAAGTTGGACTTCAGACTGAGAAACAAGCATTTCTTTCTACAGTATCATTTCACAGATCTTGTCATTCAGACATTTCTATTATGGACTACATACATACATATATAAGATACAGCACAGCAATAGCATACCCAGCAGATCCATCTGCTCTGCTCGCATCTCCACTTGTGAGGCAACATCTGGGGACTCTCTGGTACAAAACAGGCATTAACAGGCTGCAGCAAGTGCACTGCAAGGCTATCAAGGTGCTAAGGGGCCTGGAGCACATAATGTACATACAAAGAGCAGATGAGGGAATGGTATTGAGCCCTTAACAGACAGCAGCTAAGGGTAAAACTTACTGCTGTCTTCAGCTCCCTACTGGAAATATATGGAGGTCAGTAAGTGTTACATGAAACAATAAAGACCTGCCTGCCATCACTATCATAACTTTTCAGGATTTACACACTATTCCTAAACTTTTACTGAAGACAACCATAAGTTCATACTTTCCATGCCACACAGAAACACAAAGGTACCGGGAGACACTAACTCAAAAATAGTTCTGATAGCAAGTGAAGCAAATCAAACAGCACCCTTATTGCAGCTCTCTAGAAATTCCTTGCTACATCACAGAAGTCAAGTACTAAATAAAACACACTGAAATGTATTTAAAAGATGCTATATCACATATGGCTTAACTGGAAATTATCCAAGAACTACAGTAAGAAAGAAAAAGTAAGAAAAGCTCCACATCTTAGGTATACAACATCACAAAGTCAGTAGTATACATATTCCATTAGGGGCCAGAAAAAAAGCAATCAAGATACAAATATTGGATCCCAGGTATTTATTGTGGATATAACTCAGTATTTTTGTGGTGTGTTGGCCTTGGCCAGCTCCTAGACCAGCTCCTCTCTCACACCTTCCCTCTCACTTTTTCCTTGGTCTACATGGGTTCTCAACAGGCTGTGGTTCCTCCAGGGATTACCCACCTGCTTTGGTGCAGCTCATGGAAACCTATCTGTTCTGGCATGGTCTCCTCCACAGGCCACAGGGGAATCTTGGCTCTCAGGAGAACCTCCTCCACGCTCCTCCTCTCACCTTGACCTTCACAGGGTTGCTTCTCATGCTTCTCTCCATCTCACACTGAGCTCTGCAGCATTTCTACCCTCTCTTAAGCCTGTTTTTCAGAGGCACTGTCATCCTGGCTGCTGAACCCACCTGTGCCCTGAGGAAAGGCTGTTGGAGCCAGCTACCCTGATTCTTCCTCCCCTGCAACTGTGGCTGCCAGCACCCTCACTCAATACTTCTGTAGCATTCTCTGCTCACATCATCTCTTCAAGTGCACTTCAATTTTATGCATTCTAAAGCCAAATTTTTAATATGTTATCTTTGTAATTTTAGTAATCACTGGCCTGAATAAGTTTAAACTGCTTGAACTTAGGCAGAAGAGAAGCTAATGCAGTAATTTAAGAGACAAAGGTAACTGAAGTCTAACCACAGAAAATAGCTGTCTTGCTATCTTTTGCTGTCCTTAAAAAAAAAAAAAAAAAAAAAAAAAAATCATACTGTAGGAACGTGCATGCAATTGCATTCTCAGCCTATCTATCCTGTAGCACTGTGCAAATTGCATGTTTCATGTTCTGTAACTTCTTTAAAGATTAAAAAAAAATAATAATAATAATCTTAAAATCAAGTGCATTAGGTATATTTCACTCAGTGTAATATTTCTGTTATGTGTACTTATGCCTATGAGCATTTTGAAGATTTTTGCTTAGGAAAGCAAGTAATCTCATGATATCCGTAGGGAACCAAGTCCTCATCACTTCCAGGTGCTGTGGGGTTCTGCAGAGGAGCAGCCATGTTTCCCACTTTCTTTGCCAAGTTCTGTCAGACACTTTGGAACCTCTACAAAAGCTACAACATTACAAACACAGTTATAAGATATGTATCCATAATATGACCTTTTAGGAAGGGTAACGTTTATGATCCCTGAAGATCCTTCCACAAATTGAGCGAAGAGTCAGAGGTATTATTTTAAAGCTCAGCCAGTTACAACTTTTGTTAACTTCCAAGAAAAAAAAAAAGAAAAAA
Source organism: Chrysolophus pictus (assembly GCA_037305975.1). Taxonomy (NCBI): domain Eukaryota; kingdom Metazoa; phylum Chordata; class Aves; order Galliformes; family Phasianidae; genus Chrysolophus; species Chrysolophus pictus. The sequence continues at coordinate 21,661,588 of CM074578.1, forward strand.
AAAAAAAAAAAAAAAAAAAGATACTAGCCAACTAAAAGTATCCTAGAGAACAAATAGCTAAGAATAAAGCATGCAGCTTTGTTTGAGCATGCACAGTACTGCAGTCCTATCACTTCAGTCTTCTCCATACCCAACATCTTTGCAGAGAGTTCAGAGTTGAAAGCAGATCATAGGTAAACAAGATCATTTCTCAAGATAATAGCTAGTATATTTTATGGTGAAATTGTGTAGATCAAAATTAGAGTATATGATCTTATGTGCAAGTTTATACTCAAGCAAATGATGTCCACCAACAAAGAAACAAACGTATGCAGTATTATTTCCCAAATCCTGGAGAAATTCCATCTCCCTTGTTCATGGCTTTAACTTGCATTCTGCAGTAAAGCTCAATCAGCAATAATAATAAGTTTTCTGTTGGCTTTTTTTTTTTTTTAACTCTTCTTTTTTAAAAAAATAAAAATAAAAAAATAAAAGAAAGTTGTCCACAGTTGTTCCTCAGGGTCATGCTATTACCTCCCTTCATTAAACAGCCCCTAAAGGAGTTCAGAAGGACACACTCTTAAAGCATATATATAGATTTCCCCTCATTTTGTTCATCATCATCCGATGACATCCCTGGGGTAAGCTCCTGTCTGTACTGGCTACCAACATTGAGAAGACTTACCATAGGTGAAGGCACTTAAGAGTACGTAAAACCAAGAAACAAACCTATTTCATCAAACTAGGCTGTAACTTGCCATATACAAAACCACAGAAGACTTATTTTAATAATTTACATCAATTCTGCTACAAGCAAAAAGTGAAATATCATCTCATACATAAAGGCACAAGAAAATACTATAAAATTAGTACAGGATCTCTATTTTCTAAATGACTTCCTATAACAGAAAAGCAAGGTTAGTGTTTAAGTCCCACTACGCCCCTCCACAACATTTTTCTTTAAATCATGTTACAGTAAGAGGGAAGACATAAAGCAAATGGCCTAAGGTCAGGTTTTTCATCCAGAAGCACAAATTTGGTGATTTCTCCTAAATGTAAATTAACCTTGACTCATTCCCCTTAAAAAACGTAGAGGAAACGCCACAGCTGATAGAGCCCCGGATCAGTCCTCCACAAAAGAATTAACCTTTGCTTTCTACCACTCCAGTATAAAGAAAATACCCAGCAGTAACTCTTTGCATTGATGAGTACTGAACAGCTTTCTTTCCTAAGAAAACAACAATAAAAGTCCCTTATCTCTTTCCTTTCTTCAGCAGTGTCAAATCTGTTCCTGTATTATTCTCCACAAATACAGACTCCTACATTATCAACTCCTCACACATACCAGGCCTACAGCAAAGATCTTATGCTGCTACTCTTCTAACTCCCAAAATCCTACTCACACTTTTCATAAAAAAAATTAATAATAGAAACCCATTGACTTCTTCCAGCAACTATCTCCTATAGTTCACTACACCACAGGATCTCCCCACCTGTTCCATCAATTTCTCATTTTAATAATTAATCAGGTACTTCTCATTCCTTCTAATTAGATTTGGTTAAGGTGTGCACACTTCATTAGTGGGGCACTAGTCCAAGCTTGTATAAAAGTTGCTTGTTTGTTTGTTTGTTTTAACAACATGCAGTATACAAAAGGCTTATCTTTTTACAGTCTCAATTCTGAACAGGCAAAAACTAGTTTTTAATTCAAGCCTATCATATAACTAAGTTCACATGCACTTTTTCCATGATAATGTGGAAACTCCTGATGTTTCCTATGAGTTTGGCTTGACTAGACATTAATTGCAAGATCACAAAATTAATATTCTCATAGTAGGTGGAAGAAGAAAGCAACTGGAGCAAAAAGCTCATACAATAACGGCCAAGGAAGTCCCCTTAACCAAAACTCACAGTGTTTAGCTAGAAAGCAGAAAGAAGCTGCAGGCTTAACAATTTCAACAAAGTTAAGAAAAAAGAAGCTAGCTTCTCTAGATAATGAGTAACTGTCACTGCAGCAGCATCTCCATCCATTGCAGAAAATCCTGAACTTGCAAAGCCTGCGACTGCAGCTAGCAGTATGGGAGCAGAGAAGTGTGACAGGAATTTTCCAGTTTCAAACCAGCACAAATCTGTGAGGGAACTGAAGGTGTCAAGAACGTGGTGGGACTCAGGGCTCTGGCAAGGATGGCAGCTGCCGGGAGAGGCCTGGGAGGTTGCAATGGCCACCATTTCGTGGACAGAACTGGGATCACATGGAAGTTCTGATATGACTCTCGCATGCTGCTAACGTCTTGCACAATGGGAAGTTACTTCAGTCACTATATAGCTAATGACTGTACTTTAAAAAAAAAACTAACATTTTACATAAGATCAGGTGTTCGGGGTTAACAATTCTATGAGCAGACTGTTTTTCTGCCTCCCAGCTATAAGCAGCTAACAACATTTTTAATTTAACAGCAAACCTTTTTTCCAATGAAAGGCAGAAAATTTTTCTGTCTTGGATTACATTCTATATAAAATACACATTTGCATGATAGTACATAGATACTTAGACCAAAGACACCTTTGAAGTGTACTGGTACATGAACCCAAATGCATCCAGTAGGTGTTACATATGTAAATAAGAATGTTATTTTGTCCAATTAATTAATTAATAATTATGCTCCAAATAAATCCTATTTTAGCAAATCACATAAACATCTTTTTTTGGACTGAAATATATCTTCTGGACCATTACCTAGACCCCTACATGTTTTAGCTCACTAAAAAGTCAGATGAAATTGGTAATAAAAATACAACAATAAGACCATTGTTGGTAGTAGTTTATAGTTGGGGGTTGGAACTTGATGATCTGTAAGGCGCCCTCCAACCTAAGCCATTCTGTTCTACGCCACCCACACTTTGTCAAACAATTTAAGATATAATCGTAGAAACTGCTTGCATTACTAAGTTTAGCTTATATTTTCACGAGTTTTGTCTGACTACTGTCACACACAGATGTCACCTTCACTGTTCTTAAAGGTAGATATGTTGCATTAATCCACAAAATGGTATACTGATCCACTATTTTATACAGCCTCAGTACTGAAGCTAGTTTGTATTTCATAGTCATAAGGTTTTAGAGAGAGAGCTAAATAAGACTGGAAACAACACTGCAGCAATCAACAGTTGATTCAACTTCAGAGTAACTGAAGTTGTAATTTATCTGAAACTTTGCTTTATGAATCCACTCTAGATCACTCATAGTACTGTAGTTTATATTCATGCTGCCACTTGTGAGTGGTTTAGAAATGAAAAATATAAAGAACTTTTCATCTGAAAAGAAAGAAAAAATAAATAAAATAAAAAATCACCCCACAGCTCAAAACCATATCATAGGAACACAAATGTCTCTACGCTAAATGGAATTTGGAAAGGAAGAAGTCAAGAAGTCTGTGAAGAGCACTTTTTTTTTTCTTCACAGACCAGCCACTAATAACTGAAAAATAACCCCCATTTCCAACTCCCTAGGTTTTACAGGCTCACCTTTTATTACAGTATCAGAGCACCTCCACAAAAATCAGTGAAATGAAGCCAGAGAAAATGGAAATGGAATGATAACAAGTGGTTTAGAAGCCATGCAACACACAAAAATAGCCTAAGGGGAGAAATAAATCAATTTCTGAAGCTTTCTTTTAACGTTTTTACAAATTGGATTACAGTAGTATTGCCAGTTAAAAAAAAAAAAAAAAAAAAAAAAAAAAAGCCTTTTCTAGCATTTTGGTGTCACAATTTTAGCACAGACCTTGCGGCAAATAAAATACAGTGTCAAATATTTGAATAGATTAGATTTTATTACAAATAGCATGTTTTTCCTTTGCAGGAAGAAGGAGGTAACTAAAAAATACAATACTTTCCAAACATGTATGTATTTGATAATCAGTTTAGATAGTGCCCAATATTCCTTCTGTAAATAAAACAGAAGATTTATGCCTAGAAATTTATTCTGAGAATGTACACAGCTTCAAATGTGCTCTTTGTGACATAGTAAAATTTTGAATACTTACATGTAATGGTTTTGCAAATTTTCATTGTCTCTTTTGCACAAGTTAACTGTTCAGATCCATTCAAAATATATAATAATGTACTTACTGTAGAATCATAGGATATACTGATCTGCAAGGAACTCCAGGGACCACTGAGTCCAGCTCCTGGCCTCACACAGGAGCACCCAAAATTCAAGCCAAGTGTCTGTGAGCACTGTCAAAAATTTCCTTGTACTCCAGCAGCTTGGGGCTGTGACTGCTCTGGGCAGCCTGTTCCATGCCCACTGCCCTCTGGTGCAGAACCTTTTCCTGATATCCAATCTGATCCATCTCTTGCACAGCTCCATGCTATTCCCTCATATCCTGTTGCTGTCACCAGAGAGATCAGCACCTCCCCTTCACTCCCCAAATGATTGAAGTAATTTCCACGACATTTGTTTCCACAAATGCTGATCCGAATTTTTAAAAAAGAGAAAGTAAAAGTGACACAAAATTAAAAACATTCTAAATAACTGATTTTTTATCTCTCTCTCTTTTTAAAACAAAATGCAAAGCTGACCTCTATACTGCATTGATGTTTTACAGAGATTGATCTATCCTCAGCAGACTAACCAGATCCAGAATATTCAAAATTGTATGTCTTAACTTTTCATGTCTCATTTTCCCATTTAGAAAATAAGGAGAAAATAACAACCTAACAAGATCCTTTTGAAGACATACACTTTTTGTAAATTGTAAAGAGAATTAAGGCCATAGCATCAGTATATTCCGTACTTGAGATCAATAGAAAGTTCAAATAATTAGCTACTGTCCTGTTTTAGACAACTCATTTTGGCCACTGAAACACAGACCTCCAGATAGTTTGGAATTTGACAGGAAGTGTTTGTCAGAGCTGAATGACAAAAGTCTGTACTCCAGAAAGCACCACCAATGAAGTAATTTCAAAATCAAAAGCTTTCAGAGCAATCAAACGAGAGCTTTCCATCACCTTCTCTGTCTTTCCAAACTACTTACATTTTCAGGGTAAAGAATCTTCTCCAAGCGTTACTGTACATTATACGTATTGTAAGTGTGCCCCTAGGACTCTTTTCACTCAGACAAAGAATGTATCTTGTTTCAGAACTGAGGAAAGGATTTTCTTCCATTATCACCTCATTATGACTTTCTTTTTTTCTGAAATTAATCGTTCTGACAGCTCTATTTTGAAGGGGTCAGGCTTTGACAGTTTTAGACTGCACAAAATTCACTATATTAACTTTCTCCCCCCATGTTTTACTCCCAAGAGAGCTATGACATTCTTTTTTTCTATACAAACCTTGAAGTCCATTATTTCTACACATCCTACTAGAATTTCAGTGCAGTATACATCACTTAATACTCAAACATTTCCTGTCAAAATTGTTGCCTGGCTTGTTTGTCCTTTATAGGAAAGAAATCTAGTGGGAATTTCCATGGGTCATAAAATTCATTTTATCTAAATTTAACTTTTTAAAAAGACTTCTGCTGATAAGTAGTTTTGATAGTTTCAAATGGCACTTACAGAAGTGCCTGCTGCTACTAGTACAGAATAATGGCCAGTTCTCAAAATGTCTGTAATTATGGGAGTGCTTTGGGATAACTTCTTTTATTGTGTCAAATATCATAAACTCATATTTTCTTTCAATATATCACTTACATTATTCAAAATCTTCCAGAAGGTAAGTTGTTGCTTGAGTAGTTCAGTGCTTCACTTCAAATGCCTTATTTATGTAGAGTATGAGTACACCATAAAAGGAATGGAGGTAGCACTGCTCATACAAGGATATCTGACATGGGCATCTTGTCAATGTACCTTCTAATCAATTGTTCTTCAATATATTCAGAAGTTAAGAAGCAGAAAAATCTCTTACAAAATTTAATAGTTAAAAATTTTTGGTAGCTTCAACCTGAAATATCACATCCCAAAAGTAAGTTTTGAAATATGTCTTACTGAGAGATATTTTATCTCTTTCTTTCTGATCATTTTCTGTGCTTATATGTTAAGTCACCTCAGCAAAGGTTTGCCCTCAGATGCATAATTTGATGGTTGAACTCCTCCTATTAGAAAATTCTATCTTGTTCTCCTGTCCTTTAATCCCTATATATGTAATATATCATTTCAGGGCTTATGGTCATCACTGACATTATCAATAGTAATATCATTTTTAGTTTGGAACAAATTGTTTCTCATGGATGACTTGCCATAACAACTGTGTTTAGGTGAGTCATATTTTGGTAGTTTAAAATGTTCTCATTCAAAGTATTTCTTCTAAGGAAAGGATGCATGCAATGTCTTTGCTGCTCACATTTCTAATCTCAGCAAACACTCTTTTAAAATTGTATTATAATATTTAGACATTAGTCCCAAGCAATGGGCAGTGTCTAGTTAGCTGAAGCAATATGAATATTGGGCAAATTCTGCATATAATGTGTATAAGATTTTTGCAGGAAAATGGTGATGCACTGCATAATCTGTCAGGCTACCACATTTCATAACATTGTATTGATTTTGTAATATCCTGCAGACAGTTTTGTGAGAGCTGCTAAAAATTGCCATTACCACTTTTGTCTAGATTATGCAAGATCCTGAATATCTGAACACAGGTAATAGTTTTAATTTCTTTTAACTTTAATACAGTATTTTATATCACCAGAATCAGATGATACTGACAGGTGACCTGCTTGTTTCTAGCACCCATTTTTATAGGCAGCCTGCAGTCTGTCCATAAGTATCCACAAGACGAGATTTTGTGGAAACCAAGGATGTCTGTTTGAAGTCAATACTGAAGTAATTATTGTTTTAGGAGAAATTTCAGTTTTATGCTTTCTGTCTTAACTCAGAACTTGACTCCTATTGTTACTTATTCTCCTTAATTTGAGTAGGATTTTAAATTAAAGTTAAATCCACTGCTTAGGATTTCTTTACTGATAGGTATATTTTTATAATCATTGGCTTGTGTTTATGTAGAACTATCAGTAAATCTCAGATTTTTCTCAGATACTTCTGACTTACTGAAGTTGTTATTTTAATATAGAATAAGACGTCTTTGGTGAAGTCTCTGATGACCATGGTGCCCAGAAAAGGGTTTTAAAACCAAAACAGTGTGAATGATTCTATATGCCTGTGGTACAAGCATGTTTTTGGCTTCAGTAGCATTTGGCCATTCCTCTGACAAGATGTTAATACTGGGATTAACTATCTCCCCAAGCAGGGAAAGGGATAGAGAAGGGAAAGGGACAGAGAAGTATGAAATAGCTGAGAAGCAATGACTGCAATTCACTGCTGTGGATGACAGAAAAAAATACAAAAAGCGAGAAAACCACTGAGATTAACAGAAAAATAGGATGGCCATCTATGGAATTGAGAAAGAAAAGAAAAGAAAAGAAAAGAAAAGAAAAGAAAAGAAAAGAAAAGAAAAGAAAAGAAAAGAAAAGAAAAGAAAAGAAAAGAAAAGAAAAGAAAAGAAAAGAAAAGAAAAGAAAAGAAAAGAAAAGAAAAGAAAAGAAAAGAAAAGAAAAGAAAAGAAAAGAAAAGAAAAGAAAAGAAAAGAAAATGTGAATGAAGATAATATTCAAAGGAGATGAAGAAGAAAGAAGCCATAGGAAACAATGGCATATGTTATGGAAACAGCAAGTAGCCTTATTAACTTACATATCCTTAGTCAACACTAAGAGAATTTGACTGACCTGACAATATTTCTCCTACAACTTCTCGAGGAAGAAGTAATAACGGAAGTTGTTAAAGAGAGATTACTGAATTAAGTGGTAAAGTTTTAGATTTCTATTTTAAGATCCAGATTCTGCAAATGAGGGAGTAAACCATTCTGAAGCATTCAGTTTCTACTTGCATTCAACATCTAAAACAACGTATTTCTCCCCAACAGCTACAAAAGAAACCCAGATAGATTAACCTTCATGATTAAAGTGTGCCTTTTTAAAATAAAACTCACAAAAAAAATAAAAGAAAAAAAATTAAAGCTATCTGAACTGATAAATGAGATGGATGAGAGACAGGCAGCTAAGAAACTGAGAAAACTCTAATAATGATGGCAATTCTCCCTACAAGTGAATCTGAATAAAAAGATAGATGACAGTCAAGAAGGTGGAACACAAACTAAGTGTGAAGGCTGCTGTTATTGTCCTTGCAGTCTAAATAATAATAATAATATAAATAATAATAATATAAATAATAAAAAAGCAGGGTCCTAATTTCAAACTGTGCTAGAAGTTTCAAATAGAAATTCATGACAGAAAAATTTGAAGAGGAAAGGCATGGATACTTAAGGAAGTATTACCCTAAAAATGGATTTTTTACCCTAAAAAACTGCAATTCCTATTTCATACTACAAGGAAAAGATTTCATTTCCCTCCTCTTTATATTCTTATGTTAGCTACCACTTATGTCTGGTGTTCTTTTTAATTAAAATTCCTTACTAGCAGACGCTAGTGCTTGCAATCTGTCATTCTTTAACCTTTTTTTTTCCCTTTCTTAGAAGCCTGTGTTTGATTGTGGCATAAGAGAGCTTGACGGACTGAACAACCTAATGAAGTTGTTTTTGCCTTATCCGCTACAGATCTGTAACGCAGCTTCATTGCTACCTGCTCCCAAACACAAAACATACCTTTCATTGATTTTTTGATGGAACACTATTATCTAATACTGCAGAATGAGAGTTCTTTCATCTTTTAATTTTCATATATTTTGTAGTATTGAAAGCTTTTATGTATCCTGTGTCATTTCATCTGGGATGTATCATTTAATGATGTATCACCACATATTAAAATAATCCACATTTACTTGTGTATCATTATCTATTCCATATTTGCTTTTTGTTGTTGTTGTTGTTGTTGTTTAATGAATACCACGTTAAAACCAAGAACAAGTGGTATGGGAATACAAATCCTCAGGGAACATTTATTTTGGAATAACTCCAGTGTATTTCTTATGACTCCATTTAATCATCTTCGTTTGCTGCACCTTGACTGATAAGAGACCACTTACAGTAGAACTTTCTGAATATGTACAACTGGCGTATATTTCTCTTGCTCTATGAAAGTACTCAGATTTAATTTATTAAAAAAAAAAAAAAGTTGTTTTACTTTGATAATAACATGTGTACATAGAATGCCATCATTTGATTAAGGCTTTTGAATCTTTGACGAATAGTGGAGAGAAACATGGATACCTTTAACTCCCCTACATCTCATGAGGTGATGCCTGAAAGATGGTAGCAGCTGCAGTCTTTATTTTAGGGAGAAAGTAATCTTGAATTTGTGAACTATTTCCTTTTATAATTTCAACCAAATTAACTATGTGCTTATAAAATGTTGATAAAATGGTACACTTTCCATTGAAAAAGGCCTCTTAGTGGAAGAGTCCTGTGTAATCCATCATCTAGAACACAAATTCAGTCATAAATGAACAGAAGAATACATATAATTCTACAAGTCATAGCATCTGAGATTTATATTAAGTGACTGAAAGGTAAGAAACTTAAGCATCCACAGCAGATATTGAGCAGAGAAAAAAATCAGAAGTGAGAAGCTCTGAATTTATTAAGGGTTGGATTATATTAAGGGGAAGAGTTAGGAGGGAGACCACTGGTAGTATATTCAAGTCCATATTCTTGGATTAGTCTTATAAAAAAATGTTTAATGCTAGCTTTAAAAAAAAATAGTAGGAGTAGGAAAGTTATAGTAGGAGTAGTAAGAAAAAGTAGACAAAGTTGTCCAGACAAGAAGAAGGATTAGAATAATTTTAAAAAGGAGAGAATAAATTCAAAAGTACACAGACATCTCTTAAGATCAAGTAAATCATTTTTCTTACATTGAATCTATTGGAAGATGACCTAATTTAGAAAGATAAAATTATCTGAAATGAATAGTATGTCCAGAGACTAATAAAAAGGAATTTAAAATAAAAAAAAAAGAAAAAAAAAAACAGGCCATTAAGATGCTTGTGGGCATGACGACACCTCATGTTAGGCAGAGGATGTGGAAGCTGGAAAAATGGAGGCAAAAGTATGATTTAGAGCAGTAGTTTATTATTTATTTTGAGAGACAGATTTAATGAAGAAGGATGTATTCTTCTTAGAGGTGCCCAGTGAAAGAATGAGAAAAAACAATCTGGATTTAAAAGAAGAAAAATTGAATATAGGAAAGAAATTCCTGAAAAATACTGAACTTGATCACTTTTCAGTGCTGTATTACTATTCAAACAGAAATTTTTCTTGGGAAAATAATATGGATAACTGCACAAGATTATACTAGTCAAGCTTTAAGCTTTTGTTCATATAGTTAATTTCTCATACAATAAGCTCCCAGAAGCAGCTTTTCCTGCTTGAATTATAGTGATCTTTTTTAGGGCCATTTCCTCAGTTCATCACTCCTGAACACCTCAACACCTGTTTTTCTGAGAGGTACTAATCTTCAATTTTGGGCTAATTATATTGGTATTGTGAAATATTTGCATAGTAAACACATGTTTTGTGAGTAAACACTATGCTAGTAAAACTGCAAATTTAGCACTAAAATAGCAGTTGAAAATGCCATGTTGAATATCATATCAGAATGACAAGTTTGGACAAACCATTAACCTAAGCTACTATAACTGACTGAAAAAGAAATCTCTTTGGCAGCTATCTTATCAAGAGAGGAACACAGGAAAGCTCATATGCTGATGCTCAAAGGAATAATTGGCGAATATGTTTTTAAAATACTGATATTAAACTAGACAGTAATAGTTACTTCCAGTAAAATTTTGTATTAAAATATCATCCTTTACATTTGCTATATTTCTGAACAACTCTATACTGTTAGCATGGAACTAAAACACAACTGATTGACCTTTTAGTTGTACCAAAGTTCTTTAAATATGTAATGATGGGATCCAACATGTATCATCATAATTGAAAAACATAAATAAATCTAGCTCAAAATAAAGTGCCAGATAAGTGTGAAGCATTAGTACTCAGAAATAGTCTAGTCTGCCAGAAGCACAAGCAAATCAAACCATGAATTAAAAATTTAAAAAAGAACACTTAAGATCATTGTTTCAGCTTTACAACTCACCAAAAAACAGATAGTCCCGACTAGACACTCAGTTCATAGCAGCCACTGCAATGGTCAATAATGGTGAGAGGAAAAAAAGAGAGCAGGTTTTTTCCATTCATCGATATTTTGCAGATTATTACTTTCTCACCACATTTTTCTGCAGACACAGACCTATTTTAACAATTCCATGTTAGCCAGTTGTAAGTATTTTCTAATGTGCCCACTATTTCCTTCAGAAGCTATTTGATACAAAATTAGCAAGTTTCAGTGCATAAGCCTACAGATTCAAATCACAGAAATGTTTAGACTTTTTTTTTCCTGTGAAAAAGAGAAAAATTGAGATAGAGATGAGAAGAATGCTATCAATTTGCATTACTTTTTTGATTATTTGCTTAACCTGTTAATTCCTCCAAAAATAGAGGAATGTAGGTATTTTTGTGTGAGTGCTTAGGGGGTTGAACAGACCATTGTAGGACAGAAAGAAAGTGATGCATAAAGCCATTTGCATGCTGATCTAGCAGAATCTCTAAAAATGCAAATGTAACAATTTAAATTGACATTTATTAACTTCTGGAATTCTAAAGAAAAACATGCTAACAAATAACTTCCTTGTATATATGAAATGGGAAAAATCTATTCCTTAACTACCTGCCTATAACTATGTAAAGAAAAAAAGTGGGGGACTTCATTTCTTAAGACGTATAAAGATATGAGAGTGACCAGGGTTTATGATTTAGGGTGTAGTGATTTGATTTGATTTTAGCACATGCACTAAAAATCCACATCGCACAGAATCATAGAATCGCTTTGGCTGGTTGGGACTTTTTGATCCACCTTCTTCAACCCCTGCGCAAGGAAGGACCAGGCTGCCCAAGACCATGTCCAGGCAGTATCTGAAGATCTCCAAGGAGAAGATTCCACAGACTCTGGGCAGCTGGTGCTACTGCTTGGTCACTCGCATGCAACATGAGTATTTACTGATGCTGAGACAGAACCACAAGCATTTCTAGCATATTTCTAAAATCCTGCTTTAATTTATAATCAAGATAAATTTCACTTTATCCCATTAATCCTTTCATTTGTTCCAAATGATTTACATGACTGCACTCCAGGAAGTAGAGTACATAGTGAATGGTTTTGCAAAGAGTATAGAAGAAAGTTTTTCACTGGAATCTCTATTGAGAACAATGATCAGAACCATTCAGTAATATTTGAAAGATTCAGCATTTCTTCTAACTCAGAATGTGAAATGCATAACTAAGGCATTTCATACATGGATTACACTGCCATTACCATTGTGGTGTTGTAGTACTGTGTGGGGCAGTCATTTGAAAGGTTCCTTGCTGTTTACTATAAAACATTTAAAGCTGCTGGCCCTACTGCTTTTTTAATAGAACACACCATGTACTAACAAAACCAAGAACTTCTGTCTATCAGTAAAACAATGCAACAATGTTTATCTAATCTTTCCAAGTTTCTAGCATCAACCATTCCACTATGTACTTATGCATAATTTGCAGGAAGATAGTAATTTTCAAAATTGCTAATGTTCTCTTCAGGTGGTTTTGCAGTTTTATTAAATATTAGTGCTCTTTGCTCTATTTTTTTTTTCCCTTCTAGCCTTTCAATTATTACGGTCTTTAAACTATTCCATGTCAGTGGCTGCATTGCTGAACCTCAATTAATAATTATTCTGCAGGTAAGCTATTAGTACCATCAATTTTTTTTCCTTTGGGATCTTTCTGAGCTATCTTTTAGAATATTACTGTTTTATTATTTATGTAAACAATGTAAAAGTATTTGCTGCTACTTGATAACCACTTCTGGCTTCAACAAGAGTTTAAGAACAAGTAGGCATTGGTAGTTTTACAACTGAACGCTCACACCTTATGTCCACTGAAAATAACTTGTGGATAATGTCAACAAATGCACATATAATTTTCAAATCAGAGTGACACAATCTATTAAGTTACAAACTGTAATAATATCAGAATATCAGATGCTTTGGAGTGAAACACTGTGGATGTTACCATGACTGTGATTATTTATACTATACAGATATTAAATCAAAATGTATGTCCAAATAGCTAACTGGCCAGTTATATTTGGATATGGTTCAAAATCCACAAGCAAAGAGAAGTTCATTTTTTAGAGCATGAACAGGTTTCCCTAAAGGTTAAAAAGAACTTTTTCCCAGTATCTTTGTATGTATCTCGCAGCTTTGTGGACTTTTCTCTGAGGTACCAGCATCCCCATGATGAAGTTTTAAAAGCCAGTGCAAAGCTTATAGTGAAGACCATGATGCTGCCCAGCTGTCTTTTATGTTACTAGTTGTGTTAGCAAATTGGGTTTTGCTGTGCAGTGTGGTTTTGTTGTGAGCCCATCAATGTCTCCATTTGCCATATGCAGGTCTGGCTCTCCAGGCAGTTTTGATGCATTTGAACAAGATATTCCCAGTGCTCCAGAGGGGCATTAGGTTAAAAACCAACACATTAGCTGTACCACCACTGAGTCATGCAGTATGCATATAATGTTTTTTGTCTTCAGTGAACCTTGCATTATATGCAGTGAAAGTACTTTGTCCAGGAGCAAGATTTAATGAAATCTGAAGCAAAGCCTCTGACCCCACAAAATACAGATGTGCAGGAGGCTCAGCATCAGCCACTTCTATCTTCTGTTCTGTTCCTATTGCACCTAATTGCTTGATAATGCATAAACAATCTTTTAGTGCCCTCAGTTTACTGAATCATTGACATCGAAACAGTTCTGCTATTTTTTTTTTTTTTTTTTAATGCAAATGAGGCATAAAGGAAGCAAAGTGCCCCAGGGAGTTTTTAGGTAAAACACCAACTTAGCTAGGTAGCATAAGTTGGCTTGAATTGCCTTTTCTACTTCAATCTCCTTTTTAGAAATGACCTTTAGTTTCTTATTTTATGTGTAACCATGAAATATATGTTACATACACATACATACACTATAAGTACATTTACTTTATTTACTATGTATTTTTATTACATAAATTAAGTAAACTATTTATATCAATGTCAGGTAGCAATATTTGGTTTCTGGATCTATAATGCTACCTGCTGTGCCTGCCATGCATTCAGAAAATCTGTACCCTCGTTTGCACACTGCCTGGTTATCTTGAAGTTGTGTATTGCTGATATTATAGAATAGTGTTTGGTCTTGTCTCTCATTCTTTTCTAGGAAAATTGTCATGAGTTACTCCTCAAGGTATGATTTTTGTAGATCCTATCCCTTTTGCTAAGTATTCAATAACAGCTCTCCTTTTGCTAGCAATGTGAGCATCCAAGCCAACGTTTTTCTACATGTAACTTTTACATTAATAATGCAACTAGGGAATTATATAGAAAACAAAAGTGTTCTCCTGTAGGTCTATATAAAATAAACAAATTTTTAAACATTGTTTTAGTTTGGAATTTTTAATTGCTGGGGCACATAAAGACAGTGCTATCACAATTTGTAGCTTTGCAGGACCTGTTTTTGGATATCTGATCCTCTAAACAAGATTTCAGTGCAATAAGCATCTAAGTCATTTATGAAGCGTAACGGGAAAGTTAAATGCCTCAGAGCTGGAGATTATAGAACAGTATTAGCCATCTAAGAAAGGTTAAAGATGATACTTTAAATGACTTTCTGCAGAATGGCAAATCTTTACCTTCTTATAGTAGGAAACTAGTAATACCATGTGATAAGAATAGGTACATTTGAGTCACAACAAAGGAGGTCACTATCTAAAGGGAGTCGCTAACTTTATTAGATCCCCTGTAGAGAATGTAATCTTTACTGTAAGACATCTGTATCTCTACAAATAATAATGTTCAGTAACTCAGTGCATAATCTTGGTATGAGTCTGTTTTCCTATTTTCTTTTGTCTCTGGTGTTTTAAAACAGTTATTCTACTTCTTAGGTGAGAATCCCATCAATACACCTCTTAGCTAGCCCCAAATCACATTTTATTGCTTCCAGATAGGACTTTTCTACTGTTCCAAAGAGACCTGAAGATGCACATTTCTGCATGCCAGTAATCTTTGGAGCAAGGCAACTAGTAGAAGGGATTCTGGCTTCCATCCTGTCCTCCAAACCAATCATATCTACATAAGTTGCTCTGAAAGTAATGCCTCCTATTTATTTTCATAGAAACCACACAGATACAAAGAACACAATAACACTATTTGATATAACTAATTCTTGGCTACAAAACTGAAAACTGTTTTTCAACATTGTAATCACCATTAGCTACACATTTTTGCCAGCAATGAAAAAGTGCCTGCATGTTGCTCTCGTAAAAATCTGCCACTTCACTGTTGTCACTGCCTAAATATACTAACAGCCACTGCTTGGTCTCCATCGATGCTCAGCAAGTGTCGATAAATGCCAATGGGTGCAATTTTTTCTGCACAGAAAGTCAATGACAGACCTATCCACGCACTTCCATGATCCTTGAGGTCCCTCTCAACCCAAGCCATTCTATGATTCTATGACTCTATGAAAACTTAACAAGGCTTTCATCTAAAAAGATGCTGGGACAGACATAATATCCACACTTTATGCAGTAACTCTGAGACTAGCACCCTAACCTAACTGCGAATTGTTTAAATTCAAAGCTTGAGAGGAAAAAAAAAAAAAAAAAAAAGAATAGAAATCCTGAAGTAACTGAAAAAAAAGAGTATTCCTATAGATCCACATTCAGGTAGAGATTATCACCTTCCAAAGCCTTTCTGAAGCAAATGACTTTCTCTCATTGGCTGTAAATGGAGGCTCTTAATTTAGGTCAGCAGCATCTCAAGGTATATAAGAATGTGAATAGTTTACTTGGGCCAAATTTAATCGTAGCTGTATAAGAAAGTTTCAGGTCAGACAAGAGGACTTAAATTTTGCTTGTTTGTAGTAGGCAACAATTCAGTAAGTATTTTTTATTGGAAGTTTGCCATTTAATATTCAACCATATCCTGCTTTTAATCATCTATGGACTTTTTTTGGTGTGGACCTGTGTTCAGTATACATTCTTCAGTCTTATTTAGATAGGTAACATGTTACAGTCTGCCGTGAACTAATGCTGAAAATCTGCTCGTCCTCAATTTTTTGCCTATATTTAAATTAACAAATATAGATAAGCCTTCAAAGCAAGTTTTTGAAAGGCTGTGCAATATAACAAAGTCAAATGAAATGTTTCAAAATCCTAATAGGATGCATGCCTCCCCCCTATTTTGAAAGAGAATGTATTTTGTGCATCACAGTAGTACTGTAACTGATTATTTGGGTAAGAGATGGTTAAAATTAGTTTACTATTTAAAGAAGCAAAAGAGAATTTCTATGAAGTCATTGTCTTGATTCCTGGAAGATGCCTTCAGCTGGGTTTTGGTAGCATTCAGTCGCATCAGAACCAGCTATTATTTACAACAGTGAATAATGATTTTTAAATTTCTTTGTTTTTGTTGTTGTTTTCCTGGAAAGAGAGATGCTAGGGATGGAGAAAAGAGCATACATTGAACTATCCTGTTTGTTTTCTATTTTACCTATTCCTTGGAGTGTCTATTTCTATCCTTTTAAACTTGTAATTGTTAAAGATACTCAGCAGAGAAAACAGATTTACAAAATAACTCATCCTACTATTTACAAGGTCTGATAATTGAATTTGTACTGGTAAACATTTAATTACCTAAATTAATAACATTTTTTTGACCTCTAATATAATCATTATATCAGTGGATAGGGATATTTCATGAAAGCAATGCACAGTACAGAGTTCTGCTGGAAGACAAACATGCTGTATATTCAAGACCTGCCTCTGCTATTGGAAACAGAGATTGATATTTATTTCAGTCACTTGACCTTGCCAGCCCTTTGACTATGGGAGAATATATGTAGCCTTGGAAGAACAGAAGTTTGATAACACAAGGTATATGGCATTGTCACCTAATTAGATTGCAGCTAATAGCTAACCAAGTCTTTAGTTTGCATATTTTACATTTTAAATGTAAAATGTAATAACAAACATCATATTTTTCATTCTTTATTGAGATAATAATACAATTAATTTCAGTATCAAATATAATATTATTCTGTTCAATTTTTCTCATAACAACTACATTTCACGAAGTATTAGCATAAAACTAGCAATATAATTTCATTATTAATTTTGTAATGCATAAGAAAGACATTATTATTTCATTGAAATAATATATTTCATTCGTAGAATTCGGAGGTATGAATCTAGAAACTAAAATGTGAAAAAATAAGAAATGTTTTGTTACATTGTGGCAAATTATGCAATAGAGGTCTGCAATATTGGTAGTGCAGTATTTTCCACAAGAGGAAGATATCCGGAACATAGAATCATAGAATCACCAAGGTTGGAAAACACCTTCAAGGTCATCCTGTCCAATCGTCTACCTACCTTCAATACTTCCCACTAAACCACGTCCCTTAATACAACATCTAAAGCTTTAATGTATACGAAGCCTTTTGAATGCAACATTTACCTTGTGAGTTGCAAAAGCTGTAATCATTCCTTTCATCTCTTGTTACATCTGTTGTGGCTAGTTAGGCAGGCTAAGTGCACTCCTGTTGTGAGATTATCATAGCTAGTAAATTTAAGAATGTGTGTTTGTCAACAAGCTCTGTATATAAACAATTAAAAACAAATAGATTTTAAGCACATTGCAGGAACAAAAAATAAATATAGCCAATAGGAGTAAAATAGTTATCATTAGCTGCCATCACTAAAGCATTGTGACATTAGGGTCAGTGAAAAATAGAAATGCAAAGGTGATGGTGAATAAAATAATTTGGGCTTTTAAACGAGCCCATTATTTTTTGTCCACGCTTCAATGAATGAAATTAAAGAGCTCCAATAGCGTAATAAAAAGTCCATCTTACATTTCTCAGAATGATTTAATTTTTCTACTATATATTCTTCACAACTAGATTCAGCAGGAAGCTGCACCTTGAAGAAATCTTGATTTCAGTAAGATTTCAAAATGCTTATGTAAACTAGATCATGTTAAATTTATTCAAATAATGATGTTAGAAAACAAAATACGCTATTGTTATGAAGTGCTTGTAGGTTTCTTCTAACTAAACCTCGTAGAACTTGAATGCAATGTGAAAATTTCTTGCTAACAGTGAAAATGCACAATTTGAAATGAGCCTTTTCCATTGATTTGACTATTGTGATACTGAAAGTTTTGAATGGTAGAGGGGGAGACAAAAGTCTCCTTTATTTGAATATCTGCCTGGCATAAAAGATGCTCTTTAGAGCAGATTACTTTCAAAGCTAAAATTGCAGTCAAAAATATATCAGGAAACCTGTCCTGTTTAACAACTAAAGCAAATTTGTTATTTTGGGAGACTTATTGCAACACTGATGATCCTTAGCAGGATGCTATCGGGAAATGCTTTACCTTTAAATGTTTAAGGGCTAAATATTTTAATAGTTATTTAACATGTTACAGTAATTCATCATGTGCACACTGCAACTTAAGTAGAGAAACCACTGACAATGTGTAACTAATAGAAGGGCAGTGATTGATGGGAGGACTGTTTGGGCGGCGTCAGCAGTGCCACCTCTGGCAGTGCTGAGGCTGTGGGTCCCAAATATGCTTCCACAGGCTGTGTCTGCAGTATTCTTCAATAGAGATGAACTATCTCTATAAAAAAGACAAAAAACAGGCTTTTACTTCTGGACTCCCAATATCAGTTTGCACCTTTGAAAGGCAGTCAACATTACCAGAGAACAACAGAATAGCTTTTGTTTCCAGAGGCCCAGCCTACTTAAGCATACCAGCACTCCTTCTCTTGTCTCCCAAGCCTCTCAAATTACTGCTCCATGGCTTTTATTCTGTGGTACTCTTCCCCACGTCCAGGCAAATGCTGCCTGGAATTTATGTCTCACTTAACGAGGCATAAGCTAGGCTATTTGGAAATTAGTTTTCTTGATTTTTTGTATTTAAGGGATGATGTAAGAGTAAATTAAAGCAAGGAGCTAAGACAGTTTCTTAAGATAAACCAGTCAACAGAAGACTTACAGTATCTCAAAAAATATTTTATTTGTCCAGAATTGAAAGATAATTATAATCAGAAAAGAATTTTGAGCTAACTTTGTGCTTCATTGCCTTTCAGTCATCTACTAATTTTCCTGAAGATTTGACATGAGGACATTGTGTAGTCCATGTGAAAATGCTCTAAATTAATGCACCTTTGGGAAAGCAGAACTAAGGTACTTGAATCAAAGAATCAACTGTCTGTCAACATCAAGAAAACCACCTCCACAAACAGCTCTCTACTGAAGTCCTTAAATTAATTAGTCCCTCTACATAAAACAACAATGTCCAGGTTAAATCAACTCTGAATTCCACAAAAGAAGACAACAAATCACTTCAGTTTTGAATTAAGGACTGAGCATTGCTCATCTGGGGACTGGAGCAGTCAGATAGAGAAAAAAACTGATAGCCCGTCATTCACAAGGATCTGATCCACTAGTTTCACAGTGATTCCTGGAAGCAGATTTTGTATGGGCATGGATGTATGTGAAAGTGAAGGGATAGCAGATATAAAAGTTGTGCAGGTAGTCTGACTCGTGATAGTTTGTGAGAGGCAATGGGATAGTGTCTCGCATTCTCCAGCATGGGGAAGGACTGTGAACTTTGAAACAATCCAGTCAGTTTCTAAATCAGTTTTCGATGTGCATAAATCTAGATTTGCCAGTGCATAGACCAGAAATTGGAAACATTGTTCTTAGTTTTGGTGTTCTGTTCAGTGTTGGCATTGTAAGTTGGAGAATGAGGTTAGAGATCACTGGAGGACTTATAATGGTGTACAAGAGCGTCGAAAAAAAAATGGGACACATCAAAAATTTGGAACAAAATAAAGGCAACTATTTGGGTTTTCTTAATCAGAATGCTTTTAAGTACACTATTGACCAGATTTAGCAGCCTATGAAAAGCAGTGCAGCCCACGAGAATGGCTGTTTTTGTCTTACAAGAGGGTACAGGGGAAGCAGCTTGAAGAAGTACAGAACTGCTTCTGTATATGGTATTTGCCAAGAAACGTATTAAGGGCAAACACATCTGTATTTTGTATTAGGCACTCTGTTATCAGCTGTTGCTGGCCCAGAGCTCAGGACCATCCGATTTCTACACCTGAAAATCCTGGTCTCATCAGCCATGTTTGAGAAGGGGCCTCTGAAAGCCAGAGCCAAGAATGTGGTTTCTAACTGCTCACTCTTCACCACCATTGCTGGCCAAGTATAGTAAGACATCTCTTATAGTAAGACATTGAGTTCCTCTTCAGTGCAAGGAATATCATTTCCCAAATCCAATATGGATGAAGTCTTTGGGTACTTATATGGACAGCCTAATAAATCAAAAATCTCAGCAAAATATTAATGTAATTGGGTAGACCCTACATAATCAACAAAATCAAATAATTTATAAAACAGTAATTTTGTCAGGGAATACCAAGGGCCTGCCTTGTGGCAGGACAGGAGGCAACCAAGAAAGCCTTCTCTTATGGGAAATAGTCCCATACGATGGGACAAGGAGAGCCTGGGGCTGCCCCATGAAGTCCACTGATGAACCAGACACAGGCAGCCCAGCCAGAAGTGAAAGGAGATGGGAATAAAGACAGGAGACAAGTCTACAGTGTGGATCCTAGTCCACAATGGGTCAACACCAGAAAAAGGGCTAGAGACAGGCTGTAAGTTGTGCAGCAAAGGCTCAAGCAGGAGACAAACTTCCACAGTGCAAGTCCTGGGGCCCCATCTAGGAAGTGGGGCCATAGGAAAGGCTGGAGGCCAACACATCCCCAGCATAGCCCAGGCAAGAAGTGTGGCTTGGAGATAAACTGAATCAGGGAACTTGTCCCTTGGCAGGGCTGGGGGAGGCCCTAGAATGATCAAAAACAGTGAGACCTAGTGAGGGTTGGAACTAGATAATTTTTAATTTACTTCCAACCCAAGACATCCTATGATGATGATGATGATGATGATTCTAATGGTGCCTTCAAGACCCCAGGAAATGCATAATTAGACTTTAATTCTTAAAAAATAAAAATAAATTTTAAAAAATCATTAAAATGAGATATCAAATAATTGTATATTAGCACAACACAATTACAATTGTAAATTTTTGCATCACAATGATTAAACTGTTCTGATCCTTCTTTATCCAGTGTTTATTGATACACTGAAAAAAATAGTTGCAGTAATGTTCTTTGAACTACACATCAAACAGAAGGCTGAAATGATACTGTTGACCCTACTGAATAGGAAGAATTAGGCTCATGAGAGGCCTCCCTGAGTCATAAAGTCATAAAGTGAATTATAAGTATACACCTTTTACCCAGAACAAGCTATAATTAACTAGGGAATTGAGCATTGACTATATGATAACTTGATTGTCTGGACTATATAGACAAGTACCAGGACTTATTTAGTATTAAACATTTTGATTCATGACATTAAGCTGTAATGATAAAGTGGAATTAAATAAACAGAAGTCATTTGTATAGCCAGTAAGAAGTTCAAAAAATATAATTCTGTAGCATCAAGGACAGATGAGAAATGCTTGGAAAATGAGTACAAAAAGAAGACTGTATTTGTGAGATCTGACAAATAGGCTTAGTGGAACTTCCTGGTTATTATCACAGGTTAGACAGTTCTTGTCCTGTTGCTCTGTGGTATGCTCCTTATGCCCGAGTGGAAAGAACTACTTTGCTTTGAAGAATACAGAACCAGAACCCTGAGTTTCTGTCAGAAGATATCCAGTGTGAGATAAAAAAAAAAAAAAAAAAAAAAAACAGCAAAATTAAAGAATGCTTCTTATATTCTATCTAATATGAATTAATGTTTCCTTTACCTATTGTTATTTCAATCTCTTTCAATTTCTAGACAGGCAGAACTGAACCTGGCTTAGAAAAAAACATTTTAAGGAAATTATTTATTTGTTCTCCATAGACTTGTTAAAAGGAAAACAAACAAACAGACAAAATTAGACAGGAAACATCAGTAAGTATTCCTGAAAAGAAAACTGGTCTGCATCTTCTCCATCATTTTTTTAATTATAATTTTCATATAATTTCATTTTTTTGTGCCCCCCTTTTTAAAGTCTGAATAGAATTAATAAAATTTTACACTGCAAAAGTTAACATTAATGTTTTCATCGAAGTGAATGAAAATATGTGTTTCCCAAGACTCATCGCTCTCAGTTAGATTTACTAAAGATAAATAGCTTCAAATCTTCAAATAGTTTAGCAAAAGAATAAAATAAGAGATTACTTGAATGCATAATACCTTCTCATCAGGCAGAAATGGAAAGCGGCGCTAATAAGAAAAGAATTGAGAACAGTAAGGTGAAGTGGAATTCATACGAAAATGAGGCACCTAAGATTATTCTTGTCTGTTTATCTGTCTGGAATTCACCTTTAGCTGACCCTGAGAAGTGTCACCTAAATCTGATATTTCCATATTTTATAAAGTGTATATGGGAAAAGTTATGAAGTTCCCACAAATTTCTTGGAATTTATTTTGGTTGCATGCTGTTAATGCCCTTTATATTTCTCTTGTAAAAACCTTCAGATTTTAGTGCATATGTGTGTCAGCAGCAGGAAATGACACTGACAAAGAATGGTGGCAGATAGGAAATATCCTGAGGGAATGGAAAAAGAAAAGATCATGTCAATAAGAAAGATTAAGAATGGATTCAGTTCAAGGCTAAGATACCCAACATTAAATGTCTGAATGTAGGTTTCTACAGTCTCACAATAGCCCATGGTACAGTGTCAGTGGAGCAGAAGAGGGGTTTGGTTCAGCCTGTGGTAGGTCAGCGGACTCATCTCTGAAACAGAATGCAGTGAGTGTCTGTGGCATACACTTATTCAAAGAGCTTTGGTATTCAAGCAGCATTTTAAAACTTTCAAGCCTTGCACTGAAGAATTATGATCATTCTATTGTACCATTAGAATGAGACCTTTTGTGCAAGAATTTTGTGTCCTGATGATAAAGAAAAAGAGGTATATGGGCATAAAGCTTATAATTAGAATTATGCATCATTGGAGAATCCATTTAATAAAACAATTTATGCGCTTACAGAGAGCTAACAAGTCCTCCTGAATATACATTCAGTTTCATAGCTTCAATAATGAAACACAGCAGTATTTGTACCATTTTTTTAACAAAAAAATATAGTCACCATCCTGCCTGAATGAGTAGAGGCTACAGCCACACTTACTTCAAACATCTTTGATTTTTAAATCTTGGATTAATATTTCAGACCATACACCATAATTAGAATCTCCTTAATGTGCTTCATTAATATAGAAGTCACAAGATCTTGTTTTACAGACTAACTTTCTAGTGAAATTGCCCATAACTATGATAAAAAAAATCCTCTAGGAATTGGGTTTCTTTTATCTATAGTAATGAGTCTTCCATATTGCCTACATTTTTAGCAGCAGGTATGAAGCTTTTGACTGTGATTTCTATTTCCCTGGGGGTCTGTTTCTATGTATCAGCACAGAGGGATGAGCAAGTTTTCAATTCGTTTTCTGAATATGAAAGTTCCACTGGCCAATGAACATTTGGACAAAGCTTTTCTATATTTATTTTAATTGGGGAAACAAAACGTAGTCAATTTCAAAGAAAAGGATGAAACTCTGAAAGATGTGAATGTAGAGCTGAAAATAGAGTTCATGTTTCCTTCTACTCCCGTGAAATTATACTGTCAATAAAATACACACTTTGCATATTTAATTGTATTTAATACCATGCATACTATACTACATAAAATGATCATTATCCTTTTGCTAATTAATGCGGCATTTCCATATGCTGACACTGTCGTTTCAGTGGTGTGTCTATTTTTTTTTGTTGCCATGCAAATGAGCATTTGAAATAAGCAAGTGTGAGAGAACACTGTCTTTTAATGAATAAGAAAACACTGTAGGTAAAGTCATCTGGATAAACATCATGCATTTGGTGTAATTATAGCAATCAGACTATGGTCAATACGCCCCTTCAAACATATCTGAGTTAGCTGAAAAAACATTGATAATAAACACTCTAAACAATATGAGTTCTGCTGGAATATAATAGTTATAATGATAGACAAACAACTTTATATAGTGTTAAACTAAATACATTGCTGAATTTTCACAGATAGAGAATTACAAAAGCAAGGTCCCAGATAAAATCCCCTAAATCCTCACAAATCTGCTGTAGAAAAACTAATACAGCAGATCTGACAAGCAGCGTGTGTACCAGAGGTGGCATACAAGGGAGCTAACAGGACCAGCTGCCTCCTGGATTGAAAAACACACTTTGTGAGACTGAGATAGTGATGGTTTTGTCGCTGAACATCACTTTCATTCAGCTACAAGAACAAATGTAGTCAGTGATATTTAGCAGGGTACCAACATCCTAGGGACTATTGTAGGCCCTCCAGACAAAGGAGTAAAGGTTAAGTCTTTGACAGCTTTAGGAAGTCTTCATGAATTGATTTCAACTGAGTTATAATCACAATAGCAGGGATCCCTGTCATCAGAGCATGTACCTTCATCACTAGCTGTAGATAAAAACAAATATTTTTATGCTATTTATCTTGCATGGAAAATCACTTAGAAAAACACAGTAGTCAAATACTTTTCAAAGGCCAGGCATTCCTTTCATTTATTTATTCAAATACCTAACATCTCTTATCAAATATGACCTCTGTTTTCTTAAGCTAAGATAAAAGCTAATATTTTTTTTCTAAATCCATGTATTTCTATTCACTGCTTCATAAAGATGGACAACATAATGTTACAGTAAACTAGCTAAATATGAATGGTAGCACAACACAAAAATAAATCAAAGCAGCCTTGCATGGAACATGAATGGGAGAAAAGGCAAGCTGCAACTTTACAGGATCTTATACACAAGCACTCCAATAAAAAACTAGCAACTCCATGGCACACCTCCTCTGAGGTGACTTTCAGAATGAACCAAAGAGTGCATAGGCAAAGGTATGCACGTGTTACTTGTGCTTCTACAGAGTAAAAAAATCTAAAAGTTTATTTGGGAACTTAAGATGAAGAAATTAAGCTTAATTATTACCTAAAAACTTCCCAAGGGAGAACATTTATTTAAATATATTTTGCAATTTAAATATAATTAACATGGTATTAGCAATTCCAACAACAAACTCATAAATTGGCAATTCAAAATGCTCACTTGATTTCATTTTTGATCAATGTAAATATCTATCTTGGAAATGTTTCTAATTTTGTTGAACAAAAGATATTAGAAATGCTTGTCTACAAAGAAGAAAGAAGCTGACGGTGTCAAACATCTCTCAAAACGTACTGAGCGTTTCGCAATTGTTGGTCCTTACAATGCCACTTTTTGGGAGTAACTGATATGAGGTACTGTAAATCCTCCTGGCAAACCACTGCTGGGACTGGCCCCAGGAAGCAGCTCTCACTGAGCACAGAGAAGCTGCAAGGCTGGCCTTCAACACAGATGTGTCTGTACTGGTGCTCAAAATGAACAGTTTACGTGCCAGGATCAAATGAGGTAACACCTATAAGCACTTCCATTTGAAATTCTGTGACAGAGAACATGTTTAATATGCCAGAAACTTACTCAGAAACCATCTTATTATCCCAAAGCTACCTAGCATTCGGAACAATATATGGGCAGGCTCTATAGATATACTGGTCCTTATTTACCTGTTCTACTCTCTCAGCTCGCTGTGTGTTCCAGCAGATGCCTGGACTTGGAGCACACTGCTTGTTTGCAGTGCTGCAACTCATTCACTATCCCATTCTGTCACCCACTTGCTGATTACTTGAATGGGCCCACACTTTTCCAGCACAGACCAATAGCTTTCTGTTGTTTACTTAGGGGATCTTTCACATTTCTTCTAATAGCACTTCATCTCCACCCTTTTCTAATTCCCAATTACATGTTTACAATCCTCTTCAAAAACTTTTGACTTATTATTTTTTTTTTTTAATGTGGGGAAAATTATTTCATATGCAAAAATCGATGGGTATTACATACATTTTTGTTTTTTTAATTTACACATACATGCAAGAACTATCATAATATCTTCACTTTGGCTTTCTCATCAAGCTGAGATAATACGATTCTTACTGACTCCAACTGTATAAGGTTACTCTTTATGAGTCTATTAAAATATGACTGTAGAATCACTAAACGATTTATAGACTACTTCAGCTTACTTTTAAGCAAATTTAATTTTTACATTCAGTAAATTTGCACTTGCTTTTTCATATGGGAATGGGGAATTTTTCACACAAATATTATGAACCTTGAAGTGTACCAAAAGGACAAGCGTACTTTAAAAAGTAGTTAAGTACTGGAAAGTCATGGTAAAACTTATTAGAATTAATCATAGCTTTATCATGGCAATATAAGATGAAAGATCTGTGGATACTTCTATATTACAAGCCCACCAACTTTATCTGGTGTTGAACAAGATCAGATAATCCATAAATCATTTTGATCTAAATTAATGAAATTAATGAATATAAACAATTATATCTTTACTACTAAGGAAAAATCTGTTGATGTACAATTGGTAATATCTTTCCCTTAATTAAGCCTTAATTAAACTCAACCACAATTTGAAGCTCTTGTTCCTTCAGTAAAGCAATAATGGCTTTGCAGAAATAAGAACAGCCATGCTCAGTGGTGTCACTTCAAATGCATGCGAGCTGTATAAAAGCTCTTAACATTGTCAGAGCAGAGACTGACCCAATGCCCTGCATCGAGCCACCTTGTGTTAATGCCATTGCACAACACACAGTAACATGGTACACAGAAGCTGGGAGACACAGTGGATCATGTCAAGGAACCTGATAGAGCAGCTTGAGGATGTCAGAGTACATTGAGTTTTTGTGAACTTCAGTGTACCCAGAAGCAGTATGAGATCATGACAGTACGAACTGAAAAGCAGAGGACTATAACAATCACACCGAATGCAGTTTCATACAATGTATGTAACTATAGCTCACATACAAATATCATGATTGATGCTGATTATAAATCATAAAGAAACTTGATTTACAGTCCTTTCTTCTCTTAATTTACTGCATTTGTATGTATTATCACGGCCAGAAAAGATAAGAGTATACTAAACAGTAAGTACAAATATTCAAGACAAAGCTAAACATGTGCAGAAAATAAAATGGATTGTTGATAATAAATATATCCATTAATACACTGCAGTATCATGAAAAAAATCACAGGGAAAAAAAAAAAAAAAAAAACTAACAGTGCAACTTCAGCCTACACTTCATCACTACGGAATAGTTTTGGAAAAACGTAAATTATTTCTTAAAAACAAATTCTGTCACTTTTTGTTTCATAATACCTACAGGCATATGCTGTCTGTATACCACTGTCCTAATTAAGAAAATTCAGTAACAGATAAAGCACTAAAACTACTTCTCCTCATTTTACTGGAACTGTTAAATATAGCTTGATTCATGAGGCTAGAAAATTGCTCCATTATTTTCCATGGGATTAAATATGAGCTCCTTTAAGCTGGTCATTGTTCTCAAAAAATGTTTGCCTGTCTTTTACAATGTCTTTTAGGAGTCAAAAGGACATATTTTCTAGTTTGCTTGACAGTCTTTTTCTCTGAGTGGGAACAATGCTACAAATAGTTAGAATGCTCATGAGGAGGGTTATCAAATATAAATGGGTGTCACTAGATGTCACTATTTTGCAAATGGTCTCATGGTCCTACTTAGCCAAAAAATCAGAACATACATCTTGGAGAAAGTCTTGCTTTTAAAACGTGCTTTCTGGCAGGTGAATGTCTTCTTTTTTATTTGGAAGATGTATCATATATTTTGGTTGTTATGGCATCAGTATATTTATAAAATGTTAATGTAAAAATCAGTATTTAATTCCATGCTTTGTGCTTTGCATAGTGTGAGTGATATAAAATGCAGTGACTGGACTACCTGGATGACAGCCATGCCTATGTTGGGCTATTCCCTGGGGCTATTTAATGCTGCCAGAAAACTAAGTGGCCAGAAAAAAGGAAAGTGCATTTATGAGATATAATGTTTTGAATCACTTAAACAATACCTGACTGAAATATACCTTTATGATTTCAGCCTGAATTTCAAGTTGCTTTTCTCTTGTGGGGAATAAAGCTCAATCTTATGTTCTTCAGAGAAGCTGCAACCCTTTTTTTCGGTGGAGAGATCAAACTCTCAGATATCAAATCCATTGCTATGTGTTATTTCTTGTTTAATACTTCAGGGTCAGGACTAAGAAGTAGGCCTCTGAGATTTATATCTTGAGTTTGCAATCAACCCTTTTTGTGAACTTCAACAAGCCAGTTATCTCTCTGTTTCAATTTCCTCATCCACAGAGAAACAGAATTACAGAAGGGAGACATAACAGGATGTGAATAGAGAGCCTGAAAAGGAAAAACTCTTTTTTCCTGATTTTTTTTTTTGTTGTTGTTTCAGGGTTTTTTGGTGGTTTGTTTTGTATTTTTAATGTAATTGTCATTTTAAATGTACAATGTGAAATACAGCAATATAACAAATTAAAGTGTTTCCTTTTAGCAATCGGTATGATATACACGCTAGGAAACAGGAAGCATTCCGATCATTAAAACATGAGAACAATTCTGTAATTCACATTGTATAGTTCAGAAATCAACACAGCAGAGTGCTAATAAACAACAGATATGCCCTGAGGAGGAGATCTGTAAAAGTCAGAACTGTCAGTCATTGCACTACTTATTTTGTCTGTCTAAATAGAATAGTTTTCTTCAAAATTGCCATGAACTATTTTGCACGGTGAACTTTATGAAGGAAAAGATATTTTTATTAGTTTGGACAGGGATCAGCTTTATTATACATACTATTGATATTATATTTATTGTTGCCCGGATATTATTTCATCATGTTTAGACTTAAATTTGACTTTGAAAATGATGTTAACAGAAGAGATTGTTCAGCAAAAAATTAAACCTACCTATGCACTGAGGAAAAAGACAATACAAAAGACACAAGACAACTACTGATGATATTGGTCCACTTCTATGATTTCTCTGTTAGAATATGATATTTCCACAGGCCAAGGTCCAACATCAGTATCAAGCATAAAAAGGCCTTTTCTTCCCATTAGAAACAACAAATCTTCTAATATAATACAACAAGGGAAACTATCCAGAGGGACCTTGCAAGCTTGAGAAAAGGGCCCATGCAAACTTCATGCAGTTAAAGTAGGCCAATCCTTCAGATTGGAGCAGACAAGGCTTCAGGGAGACTTCATTGTGGCCTACCAGTACTTAAAGGGAAGCTACAGGAAATATGAAGAGGAACTCTTTGATCAGAGAGAGTAGTGACAGTATTATGGGTAGTGGCTTTAAACCAAAGCAGAGTTGACATGAGGAAGAAATTCTCTACTCAGAGGATGGTGAGGTGCTGGAACAAGCTGCCAGGAGAAGTTGTGGATGTCCAATATGTAGAAGCATTCAAGGCCAGGTTGGGTTGGACTTTGAGCAACCCGATATAGTGGACGGTGTCCCTGCCCATAGCAGGGGGAGCAGAACTCATTAATCTATAAGGTCCAACTCAATCCATTCTATGATTATATGAACAAATGTATAGCTAAACAACAAAATGTTTTCTATGACAAGATCAGTTATTAAAAAAAAAAGTCAGAAACATGTTAACATTGTCTGATATTATCAATACATTATTGTAAAGCTAGCTCAAGAAGCAAATAAACAATGAAGTATCCCAGCAAACATAAAATGCAATGCAACTAAAAAGAGGCCAAAGTATGAACTCTGTTGTTTTTTTTTTTTTTTTCTGCTGCTGAAGTAATTTAAAATGCTTGAAGTTGTTGCTACTAATTATGAAATAATCTCACCAGTTCACTCCTAAAAACTTCAGAGTCAGTCTAGAGGGAGAACAAGAAATTATTTAATTAATGTACTCTAAATAGTCAAGCTTAAATTGTGTCTCATTATAAAGCCTCCCCCACTGCTGCTACTGGCTTCTGGAAATACAGTGTTTCCACTTATGTGTCCAGGGCTAGAGCTAAAATAAGAGGTAATTAAGGAAACATTAAACCATTGTTTACAACAAATTAAAGAAGTTTTATGGTGCAGAAACTACAGAATAAAGTGATTCTGCACATAAAGCAACATGATGCAAGAAGTTAACTGGAGTACCCTTAGAGCATCAACTTTCAATGAAATCTACAGCAGAACAGAATTAATTTGTTGATTCTGTTATCTGGGTTAGGCATATCAGTTTGTCTTAATTCCAGTTGTTTCAAGTAGTAAATACATTTGATCATTCCTTTACTGTGTTAAAGACCAGTAACATTCAGCCAATCTGGACCATATCAGGATGTAAATATCATTGAGGATGTAAAGTACAGGCTTACTTTATTGAGCTCTTGGATTTGAAGAAACCAGTTGTTTTGAACTCCCATTTAAAATCTTGGAAAATCTGGGAAAATTTCAGAACAAGCAGGAATATATTCTGAAGTAATATATTCTGTTAGTTTGAAAGGGTTTCTTAATTGAATTTCTAATAAGAAGACATCAGAAATTCCAATTATTTCCAACAAGGAAACCACCAAGTCTTACCTACCTCTGCCTCCTGCTTTATCATAAAAACTAAAGTAGAAAAGCTGACATCTTCCTGCACAGATGGAATATCAAATTAAATATTAAATCCTTAAGACTGCAATACTTCTTTTACAATGTTCATCCAAAGGCTTTATGACAGCAGTTCATGGGAAAACAAAGACTTCACATGTAGAAGCAGCAACAAATAAAATAATATATATATATCCACATACATATGTGAGTATGTTCAAGAATTATGCAGGCAATGAGAGAACAAAAGATGAGAATGTCTTTGAAACAGTCACGAAATTATAAGCTGTAACACCTTGAGTAAGGAAAATCGTTTGATTTTTCAAACTGCTCTGATAACAATTCTTCCATTCTACCAGCTGTTGGAGTTCAAAGCTGCAAAGCTGCAACTGACACAGCTGGCTGGGGATGCATGAGGTAACATTTCACTTAGCTCAGCCTGTCTACCAAAAAAAAAAAAAGGAAGAAATGACATATGTACTTACATCTGCCCTACCTATTAGAATAAGCACACAAGCACTGACATCACATACCTTTTTAAAAATAATGCCTAGTACAAACTATGATTTTGATTTTAAAATATTCTTCCCTTCAAATCAACTACTTAATAATTTCGTAATTCACTTTTTTTGTATCCATACATTAATATTTCATATTGACATTTTTCCTGTGAATAACAAATGAGCCAAAGTTTTTGTTGCAGAACCACAGGAAGATCTTCCTACAGTAGCTGTCAGTGAAGATAAGTGCTCGAGCTCATTCTGATCCTTGGAATAGTTGGCATTGGCCCTGCCCATTCTAGGGCCTTTTTACTGTCCAAATTAATTTTACAAGACTGTCTCATCTGCCTAAAAGCAAAGCATAGCGAAGACTGCAGCCATGCAACATAAAAATATACCTATTTAGATACATTTCATCTTTAAATAAATGTATAAAATGTATAAAAAAATTCATACATGTTTATTTAAGAATGTATAAAAAAAACACTAACCAATAAATGCATATTCAACACTTTCTTCTTAAAAGATTCGTTTAAAACTATCTCTGAGTTTTTTATTTTTGGTTTCATAAATATCGAGAGAAGGAAATAAAATCCTCAACCTTTGCATTCTGAAACCTTCAAAATGCATGAATACTATCCTTCTAGTCAATAAGATTTACAAATATATATTGCTATATGTAAAAACGACTAACAAAATCGTAACAGTACATCTTCCATTTACATGAGAAAATACCTACTACAGGAGAAATGCTCAAGTACTCTTTGACACTGAGTTCATATCCTTCAAATCAACTTAATAATCTTGAGTTAACCATAGTCATTTACAATTGCCTGGTATAAATCAAAGATTTATTTCAACAAGCATCAGAAGGATGATGAGATACCCAAGCTTCTCCTGTGCACAGTTCCCCCTACATTTCATACATACCATGCACAGTCCTCACTCTCCAATTGTGGAAGCTCATTTTAGTATTTCACATTCTCTGTAATAACAGCTATCTCTTTTTAGTGATTAAAATACTGTATCCTCTCTTGCAATGAATTAATAACAAATTAACCGTAGCATGAAGCTGACTGATATTAAGAATTTATTTTCATGCAGCTAGATATCATAACTTAACAACAGTCTTAGTTTCAAGGTCAAACGACAGAACAAAACTTGCAAAGTACTGTACAGCAGAACCTGGTATCTAAAATCTGTAACTAATGTTTGCGAATACCAATCTGGTAAGTTCTTTACTACACAAGAAAACAAAAACAAAACAAATAAACAAAAAATCATTAATGAGACATTATTTGGTGTTTTCATCACTGAACTATAGGATGGGTTGTGTTGGAAGGAACCTTAAAGATCATCTAGTTCCAACCCCCTGCTGTGGGGAATTTCCAAGCAGTCCACAGTTTATTCACTTCTGGCTTTTCATATCGATTCACAGGAATGCTACAGATACATTAAATATATTGTCAGCTGGATTGTCATTTTCTTGAGTCAGTAACATTGCTTTTATTCACAGTGATGGATATCAAGCAAACACCAACCTATGTACAGGAACCAGGGGTAAACAGAATACTGATGCTGCAGTTCTTTGGGTTACACATTTAACCAATAAGCAAGAATGTATCAAGCACATATATTATTAAGTTTTATCCAAATGCCTTTGCAATTGCATTTTCCTTCTTTCAGTTGTTAAATCATAGAAGCAGAATCACAGAGTATCACATGGAAAAGTGAGAATCACACAATCCACAAGAATCATCCACACAGAATCACCCCAAATGCAAACCCTACGTCTGAGAGCACCGTCCAAACAATTCTTGAACTCCAGCAGGCTTGAGGCTGTGACGAATGTTTTGGAGAGCCTGTTCCTGTACTTATATTGACTAAAGAAACCTACTATTAGTGAAACATTTGCATCTAACCTGGAATTTAAGATGTGTAATAATAATCCCAGTTTTTGTATTGTCATTCCAAAATTTTATTTCTGACCAGCAGTACTTAACTGTGACTGTATTTAGGCATATATAAGTGGAGTTAAACTGTTAAAAGAATTTTTATTGCATCTATGCAGTTTCCTTTTTACCACTACAATAATTGTTTCCCTCAGAAAAGCAAAGACTTTCCAGATTTTTTTCTTTCCAAAATTTATTCAATTGTAAATTATTTAAGTTTAAAAATACAGTTGTCACTTCTTGATCATGAAACACTCCTTGCTTATATGGGATAGATTCAGTGTCGCTTATCAGTTGTGTTTGCATACTGGTTTTATAATAACATTCTAAAGATCAGGATACAAAAGGAAAACAGTTATGATTAAGCAAGTGTTCAGGGATTTCTCAGCAAGAAATGCATAGTCTGATCTTGGTACGCGTTATAATTGGGCCTTATATGGATACCTAAGACAGTTAAATTCCCTTAAGATACTTATTACCAAAAATTGTCACCTAAAGGCACAGCTGGGAACCTTAGTGATTAGCACTGAAATTACCTGCTATAATTACA
This sequence comes from Chrysolophus pictus, assembly GCA_037305975.1. Classification (NCBI taxonomy): domain Eukaryota; kingdom Metazoa; phylum Chordata; class Aves; order Galliformes; family Phasianidae; genus Chrysolophus; species Chrysolophus pictus. The sequence continues at coordinate 21,695,332 of CM074578.1, forward strand.
GTTCTTTAAACTGTGTTAGAGGAGAGAGACATGAAGACTGTCTCTTTTATTTCTTTTTACATCTGACTACTAAGTATTGTCCAGCATCCAGTAAAATGTGTTGATGCTGAGTGAAAACAAAAATGATATTCATTTAAAAAGCACCCCAAGATGTTTAAATGCACTCTGAATAATATTGGATGTCTAACCACAGATGTTGGAAGAGACAATGTCAAATATTTCCTTCTTCTGACGCATTTTGTGGACAGTACTGAAACTCTTAAAGAAGCTCCAGAAGACTTAGCCATGAGTATGTTAAATGCTACACACTGTTGAGGATATCACAGCACATAACACATATTGACTGTATGAGCATAAATCAGATATTTTAATTTCATCATCCTCTACCTGTTGTGAGAGAGAGGGATTGACTGCAGGGCAGGGAAGAGATGAGGGCTGCTCCCGAAGTAAAGCCTCCCATTTTATTATGTTAGCCATGACATTAGAGGAGGATGTTCCTGATATGGCAGTAGAGGCTGAAGCTTCTCGCCATTATTCTATTACATTTTGTTGCCACGTGAAAGATGGCAGCAGAGGGGCAGTCTGATGAAATAGTGTCTGACATGGAAGAATGTATGAAACAAAGGTGTGGAATTCAATTTCTCCATGAAGAGAAAGAGGCAGCAATTGACATTCACTGATGCTTTGCTGTGCTGAACATTGAAAGAGACCAAGCAGTGGATGTGAGCACAATTAGGCCATGGCTGGTGTGTTTCGGCAGAGCAACAGTGGGTCACCTCCGTTGGTGCAGATTTTTAAGAGTGCAGCATGCAGGTTATTGTCCAGTGCTGGTGAAAAGGAATAGCTAATGGTGGTGACTATGTTGAAAAATAGTCTTTTGTAACTGAGAATTTTCTCTGTCAAATGGTATTATTATGCTGTTTGTATCTGTTGTAGCTTCCACTGAAACAAGGAGGAGTCATTATTTTTGGAGTGACCTACATATTTTACCAAACCCAGCAATTACTAGGAAGGTAATTGTTTCAAAATCTTCCTACAGCAAGACTGGCACTTTTATTGTTATTTAATATCAAGATTATAAATGAAAATTCACTTCCTAGGTCACTTCACAGTGAGTTCCTTGACATTGTGAAGCTTCCTGGGATACAAAATATAACAAAAACCTTGCAATGCTTTATAGGTCTCGTGTTTGTCAAAATGTAGCTCTTAAGGACATACATCCCAGGTCTCCTACATTGAAGATTTTTCAGATGTTAATCACAAAAATGACTTAGCAGATTAAAAAAAGATTCTAAATGCATACTCAATGCACAGTGTGATCAATAAGCTTTGAAAGTGTCTTATCAAGGTTGGAAACTCTCAGAAATTCTCAAAGAATGCCAAAGAACAAACGACAAAGATTTACACTGATAAAATCTTAATGCACTTCTACTGAAATTACTGAAATAACTGTTTAGTATATATAAAAAAACAAGTTTTAATACTCTTATTATCATTTTTAAGTATAAAAATTCTGATCTTATCTGAAATGCAACCTGATTAATTTAAAGCACGTATATTGCACTTTGACACTTCACATGAATAAATGTTTTTCAATAAATAATTTGCCAATAATTGCCTCATTTGTCTACTCATTTTAGGGGAAAAGTTCAAGAGCAATAACATTTAAAATCAGCAAATACACAGTAGGGGTTTTGTTTGTTTGTTTGTTTTACAATGATTTAACATGAATAACTACATCATTATTTTTAAGTGAAAGTTTTAGACAGCAACCTGTAACTGCTCATGTCAAAATGTTGTGTAATGGCTCCAAAAGAACCATTAAATTGTAAATGAGCCATTTTTTTAATTTTTATTTTTAAAATCTAAATACATACTTTTCAATAGAAGTTTAGAGTCTTCTGGTGCCACTCTGCTCTATCAGATAAATAGTATTTTAAGAATAAGCATACATATCAATATCTACTCCTATTCCTATATATATTCAGCTGTGCACTGTTCTAAAATATGTACACATACATAAATATGTATACACACATAAAAGGCCATAAGCTTTTTTTAGCTTGTCACTTATCTCAAACAAAATGTGCTTTATTCATTTTGCTTTCACCTTATTCAATGATAAATATATCGATTTTGCAAGCAATTCTAAACTCTGCCTGTTAACTTGTAAAAATTGCCTGTAAAGTATGCAGGCATTGAACAATGCCAACAAAATGAACATAAATTCTGAATGAAGTAAAAGCATTTGCAAAAAAAAAAAAAAAAACAGTGCATGATTACAAATCTCTGTGTTTACTCACATGGTATTTGAATTCTCATCAACAGAATGTTATCAGAAAGACTGTAAAGAATGAGTATAACCTAAGTACACCACTAAACCAAAAAGAGACAATTGCAAGTTCTTGCAGAGCCAGTGAACTCAAGAGAAAAAAAAAAAAAAAAAAAAAGAAAAAAAGAAAAAGCTGCACTGATAGTTCCAGTTTGTGTCAGGCAGTTTTCTTGTTAATAATCCTTAGCGGTCTAATTGCTTAGCATATCCATAATTCATATTTTATTTTTCTGTTATTTCCTCTGTTATATGTTAACCACCATAAACAAAAGAAGGATCTGTTTTTGCCTCTGCTGGCACGTTAAGTTACAGGAGTCTCAACTTCAGCTAGTTCCTGATTGAAAGCTTGACTTACTTTGTGCATATTACAGCTCAACAACTTATTGTAACATGGGGGCTCCCATTCTACAACAGAAATACCTTTCTGTCCTACTTAAAGAAAAAAATGCTACTGTCAATGCCAGTCATTTCTGGGGGTGGTCTTTATGGCCAACCCAAGAATGATCTACCAAGGAAGGTGAAAGCCACACAGCTGATCCTAAGCACTAAGCCACAAACACGCTTAACTCAGTGGTGTGGATGCAGAGGCTAACAGTTGCTTAAGCCTTCATCCCACCCATAAATTGAGCTCAATTTTTAAAGCCAATCTACAGGCCTTTAAACTTATTTATCTCTCTCCTTATGCCTATAAATCACTATTTTAAACCAGTTTAATGATCTCGAATGCACTTATTCACGATTTTAAAACACTTGGGACTGAGGCATCTGCAGTTGCTTGAGGGCTAATGAGGTGTGAGCTAGGTCAGGCAGAGACGGTGTAAGTCCATTACAGCAAGAAATAAGAAGTGAAGTGAAAAAGTGAGTTTAAAGAGAGAGAGAGTTTAACACACAGGGAGGAAGCTGCCATTCCTACATTGTGGAGTGGGACTATCAAAGGCAGAGTAGAAAGAGGGTTGGGGGTGAAATGAACAAACGGAGCACAGAGGAAAGGGGACTGGGCAAAGAACAGCCCTCTAGCAAAAATCAGATGCACTGAGGAACCTGACTTTAAAGATGAGAATGCTAGTTCGCATTTCATACATAAGAACAAAGGTGAAGTCGGAAAAGAAATTCCAGGGGAAGCAGTGGCACACTAGAAAGAAAAGTGGAGACTTTATAAGCGAAGAGGTTACTTACAACCTTGGTGGAAACATCAGGCCAGAAAGGTAGCCCTTTCTACTACGTCTGAAATCAAAAATACTTTATCTGGGAAAGAGATTTTCAGGATTAAAGAAGTGTTGACTATTACTCATTGGGCTAAGACTACGATCCCATCTGAGTACAGCCTATATACAAACAGAGAAGGAAAGAGATTTATTAGCAGAAGAAAGAATTGTACATCATCAGGAAATGGAAGCGATGTGAATTTTATGGAAGTGTAACAGTTAGGGTGCCACTAACAGACTGCCACCTATTTAAGCAAGTACTTAATTACCAGAAACCTAAGTCAGTGACCATGCGAGCACAATGTGTAAAACAAAATGGAACTGTTTTGTTTTGTTTTCTCAAAAAAATGAAAACATCCATCACAAATCTGGGGGTCATCAAACGCCTGTGCTCAAGAATGAAGACATTTCTTCAAATACCAACATGAAGCAATTATCATTTGTTATACGAATCATCCTTCATAATTATTCCTATGATTAAAACTTGGCATGCTCCCAGAAGCCCCAGTGAAGTACTGGTAACAGAATGTGTTGCTGTTCTCATACAAAACGGGGGGCAACAGCATGAAAACTGTGAAATTGGGGTGTTAACACCAATGTATCAGATAACACAAATATTATATTTATATACTGCTTTGCAGTGTTGCTTGAAGTGGAAGTTGTGTAATTCTAGTTTGCCATTTGTGGATTCACTACTGCACCTGCTTACAGCCTTTTTAGAATGCTAGTGCTCTTCTGCAAAGCAGAGCTTTGGAGGATTTCAATGCATTCCTTCAGGGCTGATGGCTGCATTGAAAGGACTCTAATAAGTGGTAAACATTGAAAAATGAGGACTCTTGACATTAGGTGAAAGACACATAGCCTGTCTCCTGAGACAATCATAAAATAAATTGAGACATTAACAATGTCCTTGCCCTCTAATACATGCAGGATGGAATTGTTATAAACTTTGTCTAATGCAGTTAAATAGGCTCACATAAAGGCACATTATTAATAAAAGGAAATGTATGTCTTTGTAAAGGGAGGACATCTCCCTAAACCGAATACTAAACACGTTACATTAAAAAAAAGAAAAGAAAAAAATATAGAAATAGCAACATTCCTATAGATGTAAATAGGAAAAAAAAAAAAAGTTCTGCTGATCATCGTCTCCTAAGCCCCATTTGAAATTATTCATTTACACATTTGGACTTTTTTTTTCCTTGTTCACAGTTAGCATTTATAACTTCACATCACAGCTCCGTTTCTTAATACAGTAATTTATATGCAGTGAAAAGCAGAAAGTGGCTGATAGCCACCAAACAAAATCTCGATTGGGAATAACAGCTTTGGGTGATGGCATCTAAGGCCATGGGCCAGAAAGAAAAAAAAGGACAGGGGGTTGGGGGGATGGTTTAGAGAGTGGATCTGAACATGACCATTCATCTAACATAAAAGGCAATCGATTGCCATGCAACTCAATAGAACTGCTGATTTGGAATTCATTCAAATACACAGCCCTGAACAGAATCCTTGAATGAGTAAACAATCTGCTTTTGTTAAAGACACATGAGTTCTCTCATCATCTGACCATAGAAAACAATGCACAATAAATATTCTGAGCTCAGGTTAATTACAAAAGAAACTTCCCATTCAGTTTTAGAAACCACTCTTTTAAAAAAGCATAAGTTAATACTGAATTAAAAAAGTATTCTCAATCAGTGTTAAGCACTCTCCAAAATATACAAATAATTTCTTTTAGAGATAGATGCCTCCACATTTAAAGGCAGATATAGACACCAGGAAAACAAAAACAAAAAAATAATAGCAACAGATACGGAGACTAAAAAAAACAAAACAAAACACATATCTCATGACTATTTTATAATCCAGAACTAACAGCAATCAACAAAAGGGGTTTTGCACCCTTAATGAGAATAACCCATCCAAAATGTATACATTAATCCAAACTAAAATTAATTTGGTTGCTTAAATTGCTTTTTCAAGAAAATAAGGCAGACAAAAATCTGTAACATGATTAGATAAAACTATACAGAAAATAATAAAATGCAATTCAGATCTATGATTCTATCGTATCATTCCATTAAAAAAAAAAAAAATGAAGGAATATAACTTTATATGGCAAACGCATGACACTTTTCTCATCAGTTATTTAGCTCAGTTCCATATATAGACCTGTAAATTTGTGTCAGTTAGGAAATGAATATTTGATTTTCCAAGCAATGTAATCAAAAGCCAGAGTTAAGTCTGCTATTTTTTATTTTTTAAAAAAAAAGGAAGTTGAGAATTTGAGAATGTCATAATGACTCCAAAAGTGAAATAAATTGTTGCAACTCTGCAAGAAAAATTATACACTTTGTCTTATAGTTTGCTAATATTCACTGAAGATCTTGTTTTTCAAGTTAATTTTGCTGTGAACACTATCACCAAATTTTTCAAATAAAGAAATTTTGTTTCTGAATTGTGAATTTTGCAAATAGAACTGAACTAACATTATCAGATGCTTAGAGTAGAGCTCTTGTTCTGGACGGTATAGTAATTTTCTGGAAAAAAAGGTACTAAAATGACAATAATTCTATACAAATCATTCAACGATAAGTGTATGTTTAATATAAGCGTTTAATATAAGAAGAATAAGGATGTAATATATGTCATATTTCTTCTTAATACAAGGTGAAATAATTTCACATCTTGTATTAAGAAGAAACATGGCATAACAATATGCAAGATAATTTAATTATATAATAATTATATAATAATTATTTTAATATAATAATTATTTATATTATTATATAAATATTTGTTATATTATATAATTAATATTATAATTATTTAATAATAACAATAATTATATTTTATACGAAACTTGGTGTTTTTTAAAAATGGAAATCAATAGCACAGTTGATGTAATCATGAGATATTATGCTTTACATCATGTAACTTTTTAATTTGCAAAAATATAGTGAAGATTCAGGGAATTGGGGTTGTTTTGTCTGGAGAAGAGGAGACTCAGGGGAAACTATATCACACTCTACAGCGATCTGAAAGGAGGTTGTAGTGAGGTGGGGTTCAGCCTCTTCTCCCAGGTAACAGTGACTTTTTTTCTTTTTTCCAGTTTATTTTTGTTTTCCACAGCTGTGCAACCTGATAATTCCATTTGTTTAAATTAGTTATTAAATGTTAGTATCTCATTGACTGCTCCTTGGCTGCAAATGTAAACACCATTTCCACTTTCTAACACTGGAAAACTGCCACTTTTAGATGGCGTGAGCAGGTGAATGGCAGATGAAAGGTTGATTCATAGAGATGCTCAGAAAGAATTTAATGCTGTTCTCATTTATTAGTACGCTGAAGTCTATAGAAACAAAAATAATCCTATTCCACTTAACAAATAAACTATTTCTATCAATTTTTATGGAATCAATTCAAATTTTCCAAATGAAACTTGCAGCTGTAGCACATTTTTTATTAATTTTTCCCATTTAAGGCAACTATGAACATAAAGAATCACGGAATAGCTCAGGTTTGAAAAGACCTTAAAGATCATCCAGTCCAACCACAACCTAACCATACTATCCTGACTAACAATCCTCCACTAAATCATGTGCACATGAGCACCACATCCAAATGGTTTTTAAACACATCCACGGATGGTGACTCAACCACCATCCTGGAATTAAGAGCCTTCCTCTGTTTATATGCTGGGGAGAAACAGTGAGACATTTCCTTTAACACTGAAGTGGTCCATGTAAGCTCTTTGTATATTAAATGTTCCATTTTTCTAAAAGCCAACTAGTTATTAGTCATTCTTGACACATCCTCCACAGAAGTGACCTGCTGAACTGCTCGCTGCTTGGAGTGAGGAGGGGGAAGAGAGGGTGTGTTTTCTGAAAGTCTGTTTACATAATTTGAGAAAATATAAGAAGCAAAGAAAGTATTTGCCTGATCTCCCGCTGACCTTGAATTCTGTAGGGCAAACTACAAAAGTTATGTAACAATTAAAGCAGACAAGAGGAAGGGAGGCAGATTCTGGTGAATCCCCAAATATAGAAATGCTATATATGATTAAGCCACCGCTTTTTAAAATCTGTCTGATGCATTTTGTGAGCTCACTCTTGTTTTAATTAATGAGGTTAAAAAAAATAATATTCACCATTAATTTTTAACACAACAAAAATTAATTTAAAGTAAGTGGTAACATTATTCCCAGCACCACCATTGTAAAATGTAATTAAAATTACATTAATTCCTCAAATTTTAGCTTTCTCAAATTAGGGAAAGTTTGAGTTTGGTATTAAACTTTAGAAAATAATTGTGTCTTCCAGACACATTTCAAATATTTTACTTTGTGTAATAGTCATTTTCTATTATGGCAACAATCAGTAATGAAAAATAGGCAGTAGGATATTATATGCTTCATAATTTTTTATCATCTTGAAGGTATTTGAGTATTAAGCTGAGATCATTGTACAAAAATGCTGACTTGGCCCAGGATGCATACAGTGATCTAAGGAGACAGGCACTGTACTGCAGCAATTATGGTGGTATTAAGAGCCACCTCTCAAGAAGTACTATCCAATAATTTAGATAGAATAAAAAAATAAAAAAATAAAGTTGAAAAGATGAAGATGGAGAAGGAGTCTAATGTTTGGGTCTTCTTCTAATTCCAAAGACTACTACTCTCCACTTTGATCTGCCCTGAACAGGCTGAGGTAGAAATTAGTGGAGAACTTCCATAAAAGTGTTCCAAGATGACAGAGATTTCTCTCATGGTGGCTGTACACATTCCTTCTTTATTCCTAAAAAGTCAATTCAGAAAAGAAGTCTTGACAGATCATTGTTAATTTATCAACAGTGTACAATGCATTTTGGAAGAAGTGCATTTGCTGCAGCCTCTTTAAGGGGAGAGAGTTGCACTCAGGATTGACAAAACCAGCCAAATAAATTAAAATACTAAAGAGTGGCTGTTAGCAAGAGATAAAAAGCAGATAGTTGATGGATAGGAAGATACTTATCTGAAAATATCCTGTGAATTACCCAGTACTTTTGAAATACTAAATTTTAAAGGAGAAAAAGAGAACATAAGTAAAGCTAGGTGGCGACATGCTACAGCTGTAAAACATTATCTTCCAATGTACAACTTCAGAATGATTTACCTGTCAAGCATCACATCTCTAGAGCCCTGACCTTGACCTGTCAGCCTGGATGCATTAAAATACTTTGCCTGGCCTCTAACACTAATAATGATCACAGGCTACAGCATTTTTCAGAAGAATTCTTTAGAATGCTCTAAAAAGCAAGAGTAAAAGAAGAACAACACAAAATGCTTCACATCTGTTAAAGCTAGCCCTGAACTTCTTGTTTGACAAAAAAAGGTCAGAGGGGGGTAAAAAAGACAGATATTCAAGAAATAAAGGTGTCATGTATTTTGTTCTAACCATATAGAAGGATGCAATATAAAAAGAAACATTGCTGGCATTAAGGACACAAACTTAGCACTCCACCTCCTTTCTTAATGCTTTCAGAGAGTATACATTTGTACATGCAAACTTCCAAAGACTGTGGTCAGAAACAGGACTGAATAAGTTTAATGAGATGATTCTAAATAGAATTAAGAAATTCCATATTCAATACATGCTGTGTATATTTTGATAGGAGGTTCCCATGATGATTTCTCCCTCCTCTCAAAAACAGAAAAGAAAGGAAAAAGAGAAGAGAAGAGAAGAGAAGAGAAGAGAAGAGAAGAGAAGAGAAGAGAAGAGAAGAGAAGAGAAGAGAAGAGAAGAGAAGAGAAGAGAAGAGAAGAGAAGAGAAGAGAAGAGAAGAGAAGAAGAAAAAAAGAAAAGAAAAAAAAAGAGAAGAGAAGAGAAGAGAAGAGAAGAGAAGAGAAGAGAAGAGAAGAGAAGAGAAGAGAAGAGAAGAGAAGAGAAGAAAAGAAAAGAAAAGAAAAGAAAAGAAAAGAAAAGAAAAGAAAAGAAAAGAAAAGAAAAGAAAAGAAAAGAAAAGAAAAGAAAAGAAAAGAAAAGAAAAAAGTCAAAGCCCACAAATATATCATCTCTCTCTTACAGGAACTGTTAAGAAAAAAATAGCAGTGCATTTTAAAACATTTCCATAATGAAAGCACACTTGACAGAGTTTATAGTAGGTAGTGTAATTAGTTCGTATTTTGTTGATTGATAGCTTTTGTGCATGTTTTGCCCAAAATGTTCTCAGTTCCACTTCTGGGTGCCATACAGACTGATTTCCTAAACGATACAATTTTGTGCGTATAGGAGTCCCACAGTAAAAGGCATTAGGTGGTATGAAAAAGCCATGGCACAAGCTCTTGTGATCCCGTTAGCATATACACCCTCTGCCAAATGGCCCAACTCCCTCTCATCCTATGAATGTCCAAAATATACATCTTCCAGTGTAGGAAATATCAAGGGTAGACTAACTGGGTGAATCTCAGCTAAATGCCTTCTAGAGTCTAGCAACAATTTTCTGCCACAGTGCTTTCAGGAATGATAAAGATTTAAGCCACTTGGAGAATGCATTGCAATTTCTCTAAATTGATGGAAAAGGGAAAGACATCACAGGAAGTAAAAATGTGTATTTTTGTACATTCCAAATATTAAGTTTTAATTTAAACTGAATTTCATCAGATGTACTTCAAAACAAAACTTCTATTCAGCAAAAATGAAGAGAATCTACATCCCTTCTCTCTCTCCCCAATATTTATACTTATGTTCATTCACTACTATCTCTCATCTCTTCACAATTTCATTGTTTTTACTTACTCTCTTTAGAGGATTACTCAGTTTGGAGGTTCTAAGTTTGCACCATTTTACAGATCAGAAGATATGGCCCAAAGGAGCACTTTCAGGAAGGTCACTCATGATGAGGTGCCATTGGAAGGCTGGAGGAAGTCAGCTGACAATGTAAGAAGCTGCTCAGATCACTGCCTGCTCTGTCAGTGTCATGGAACAGAGGAGTAAGTTATGCCATCCTAAAAAGCCAGCCCATGTCCTACTTCACATGGTGCTCAATTCCTGCTGTTTGGCACATTGATTGATCCTGGCTCCTGGCTCTCAGCTCCCCCTGACAGTGGCAGAACAAAGGTTCACAAATGTGGGCAGGGCACAACTTTCCCCTATCCTTATTCCTCCAACCTTCCACTTCTCGTGCAACTTCAAACTAAATGACATTTCCTGCACCCACCTGAATTCTCCAATCTTTCCTTGATTCTTCACAAACCTCTAGGAAACCCATTTGCACTTCTAGACTTCTTTCAGCATCCCTCTGCAAAACACCACTTCTTTTCTCCACTGCTGAGTATTCCTGTGCTACTCCTATTTAAGTAGAAGCAAGCAGAATTGAAAACCTACATCTACAGCAACTTCTTGCCAGAAAAAGTGTCTACATTACAGCAGTGCTTTGTATTTCACAATCAGAGTAATTTTAAATCTTTGTCTGGATCTAGATTCAAAGGACTGTACTTAGATAAAGAAATACATGCTATATAGCAAACTGAAGTTTGGCATTTTAGATAAGCATCAAACAGCACAAGCATCTTTCAATGCCCACTTGTTAATAAAGGTTTATAATTTCCAAAAAGAACTACCTCTTAGAGTATATTTTGTTTTCTAAAATGGCATTGAACTTTCAGATAAATGATGCTGCATACTATACTAAGAGCTTTGGAGTCACAGCACAAGGGATACTCTTAAGTGCAGTTTTGATTCACCACAGAGTAGCCCGACTGATCAGTGCTTCCAGTGCTTCCACAGCAGACAGCTTCAGTCTCAAGGGTTCACTGTCACTTGCACCACTGCAGCATGGCACAAAGAAGAAAACTACAATCTGCAACTATGCTGAGTAACATCAAGGCACGCACGAACTAAGTATATAAGGAATATAAATATACAATTGCTGATTTTTCATTAAACTGCAATAGTCTATTTTACTAACATCGTCTACATGAAAAATTTCATTAATTACCAATTTTGGAAATAAGTAAAGAAAAGATAAGTTGCAAAACTTATCTGAGTGAACTTAATGCAACATGGCACATCAGAAACTTTGAACATTATTTAAAGAAATATAAAACTACACATAAAAAAAAAAAAACCTAGTAGTCTCAAACAGACAAATATTAAAAATAATATTTTCTTAATGTTATGTGTACAGACTCATTCACAAAACACTTCCAATATCAGCCTATTGTACCAGTGTCTCTTCAAAGATGAATTTCTAAGAAACAACTAAACAGCTATAATTCAGACTACTAAAGCTTTTTGAATAATAAAAAAAAGAAACTCTCTCTTTTTCATAAAACAGTATCATATTATCACTGAGGAATTACGAAGACCTCCACTCCTGATAATTCATTTGGATACTGTAACAATTGCTGTTTATTTTCTGTGCACTGCTTTTTTTTATCTACTTGTAACTCTGAAGATCTAGTGTATATTATTTGTTGAAAAATTGGTACGAGAAACAGTATTTTAGAAGTGTTACTTCAATAAATATTTGAGGTATGAATGGATTTCTAATTTACTTGGATATAAATATGCTTAACTCACAACTAAGAAATAAATACTACTGGAGATGTGAAGACCAGAATAGCTGTTTCACTGTGTTCACATGTAAATGCTCAACTGTGAGGCAACCAGAACTGAAATAAGCATTTTGAGGCTGTGTTACCTTTATTAAAGCAGCTCTCAAAATTACGGGATATGTTACAAGAGAAACTACAAAATGACTCAGAAGGCACTTTTGTTTCTGCAGACATGCCTGCACCAAAGATCATAGAATTACAGAATGGGCTAGGTTGAAAAGGACCACAGTGATCATCGAGTTTCAACCCCCTTGCTATGTGCATGGTCGCCAACCACCAGACCAGGCTGCCCAGTGCCACATCCAGCCTGGCCTTGAATGCCTCCAGGGATGGGGCATCCACAACCTCCTTGGGCAACCTGTTCCAGTGTGTCACCGCCCTCTGTGTGAGAAACTTCCTACTAATATCCAACCTAAACCTCCCCAATCTCAGTTTAAAACCATTCCCCCTTGTCCTATCACAATCCAACCTCAAAAACAGCCATTCTCCCTCCTGTTTAAATGCTCCTCTCAAGTACTGGAAGGCCACAATGAGGTCTCCCCGGAGCCTTCTCTAAGCTAAATAATTCCAGTTCCCTCAATCTTTCCTCATAGGAGAGGTGCTCCAGCCCTCTGATCATCTTAGTGGCCCCCCTCTGGACTCGTTCCAAGAGCTCCACATCCTTCTTGTACTGCAGGCCCCAGGACTAGACGCAGTACTGCAGATGGGGCGTCACAAGAGCCAAGTAGAGGGATCAGTCTTCAAAAATGAACGGATCTTCCGAATACTGAAAATCTATAAAACTGTCCCAGTTTTGACTATTACCTTCTCTGTTCATTATTTCTTATCAGTGCAAAATCCTAGGAAATGATGGATTAACTTTAGTAACAAACTATTAGATGAACATTCCAAGATCAAAAATCAAATAGAATCAGTCAATGCGAATTGCTGTGTGATAGGAAGGCCAACATTTTTTTTAAGTATTCAGATGATCTGGCAATATTTAGTCACTTGTTCTTCTACGTAATGAAAGTTCTGAATCAAAATACAACTAGAAACAGATTTAATTATTTCTGTTATGCTTCAAGAAAATCCGATGCTCTAAAATGCTGATGAAGCCCTAGAAGATGAGAGACTGCTAAAATTAGGAATTCAAAAAACATCCTGTGAAGATATTCTGAAGCTTCTTAAATAACACTTTAATTCTTAAGTAAAATAATAAAAATAATAAAAATGAAACAATTCAGAAACATACATACTCTGAATCAAAGATATTTTTTCACTACTATTATTAAAAAGAAAATACTCAAGAAGTCCTCTTTGAAAGAGGGACTTTTTATCCCATAAGATTTAGTGTTAATTTATTTTTCTTATTATGAAGAACTTATGAAAAAGTAAAAACAAAACACTTTTCATTGAAAAGTAGAAAACATCAGTAAAATATATAACAAAATCTCACTTCAATGTTTTCCACTAAAAGAAAAAGTTTTAGGTGTTCCCATCTAATTGATATTTAGCACTGGTTTATTCATATTCAGTAATACATTTTCTAATTCTTTCTGCAATATCTCTTGAGATCCTTAATCGTCTTTGCCTCCTATGGGGTCCTGAAGTCCTCATAGGCTTTGCATCTTCTACTGCCAAGTATATGTAGAAAAAGGGTGTAAGAGAGATGTAATTTCTACCTTGCACTATATTAGGGAGCAATCCCATGTTTAAACTGCTCATCTGAGACATCTTCACTACCACGTGACTAGATCTTGTAGATTGAATTTTTTAATATTTTTAACTTGATTCTACTTTCATGTTCAACATGGACTTGCATTTTTTCCTAAAATATATTGGTATGCAGAGTTTTGACAAATCAGCATATGTTCTGAACATAAGCAAACATTTGTTTTGCATGTATACAATTTCAACATTAATAGTGGACGAAAAAAAAATCTGCTAAATTCAGACGTACCCTTGATTAGCACTTTTCATTCTTTAACACCCATTACAGATTTTATTAGAATTTAAGGGGAAAAAAAAAGAATGAAATAATGCAAGAAACATTAAAAAATATTCTGAATTACACCACTGTGTTTTTGCTGAAAACATAACCCGGCATAAGACAAGAAGGCAGAATATGACATTAATGATATTCATGTGAGTAGAATCAATGCATCATGTTGTCATAAAACTGGCATTTTCATTTCTCACTCCCACAGACACAAAATAGCAGCATCCAATATGCTGCCAAGGCAATGCATACCAGTGGTAAAATGCATTCAAACTTTCAGATGCATAAAACAAATGTCTGTTTCAGAGTGTCTTAGAAATGCTCTAGAAGTAGCCAGAAACATTTTAACTATACTAAATAAATTACAGTTGAAGAAAATACACTGATGTGTAGTGGTAGACAATATTAAGTTGTAAAGAAATCCATTTGTGTACTTGCTAGGCTAAGCATGATATGCAAATAAAGAACACAGCTAACTTATACAACTGTTACAAAACAGTTCACTTTTCTTGTTCTCTCAAATGCTAGATACAACACTGAATTATAAGTCTTTTAAGACTCACTACATTTAAAATGTCAGAAACCTACCTAACAAATTTCAATAAGATCATAATAATTTTTCACTCATTAACAAAAGTTGTCATTTGATTTCATCACTGGAGAACAGAAAATAATGCTGATGTTGAGTCCAAACAAAAATGCAGAGGGCAGAAAATCAGAAAAATGGTTAGGTCAGTTTCAATTCTTAGCTATTCATTCGTGCAGTGTGTTTCATAGCATAATAACCTCATGAAGGAATGAATAAATAAATAAAAATATGAAAATGCCAAATATGTTTCAATGTCAATCATCATCAACAATTTTGTCAGATTGCTTTTTTTTTTTTTTTTAGAAGATAACTCTTTTACTACAACTGTGCCATACAGTTTCCCTCTATCTTTGACCTCAGCCAACAAATTCAGAACATACTAATATAATTTATGGCATAAAATGCGACCAACTTCTTGGTTTGTGTGATGTTACAATTACATCATCCATAGCTATATCCTTCTGTTAGGACAAGTTCAAATTCCTTATTCTTGGCATTCAGTGACCCAAATTACTCAGCCTTAACCTATAACTTTGACCTCGTCTTCTTCTATGTACTAAGGACATGAGTTCAGCACCACTTTAATTTCCTTCTACCATTTTATCATTTTATCTTTGTGCTCTCTTTCTAGCTGTCTCACATTCATAGAATGCCTTCTTAATCCCTGTTTACAGACCTTATTCCTTCTTTTTGTAAATTACTTCTAAAACCTTTTTTCCTGAAATCTATCATTAAAAGAATAATCTAATGCAATTGAAAATCAAAACTGTATGCATGTCTGACAGCTAATTGCAAAAGCCTTTCTAAAAATTATAGTCACATTTCCACCTCTTTTTGTTTACTTTCTCCTTTTCTGTGTCACATCTTGTTCAGTAACCTCTTCATGATGGGGAGCTTTCCATTAGCTGCTCCGTCATCACTTTTCTTTGCTCAAAGCAATTTGTGTTTGCCCATGACACTATGTAGACATTCCAAAGAGGAATGGATGATAAGGAGGATGTCAGAATAATAGAAGACATAAAGAGCAGTATTTTTCTTACAGTGGACACCTGGACATCTCAATACACAGAAAATGAAATGATTGGAATCTCTGAAGCCCCCAAAACAGCATTTATCCATAAAATACATTTTTCAAGCTCCAGAAAAACACCAATTATTAAGTTAAAAAAAAAAAAAAAAAGCCTAAAAACAAAAATTATGGCGTTTCACAGATTCATCCCATCATCACCATCAGAACAACACATTTTAGGGAAAAGAAATTTTGCCATACTTTTCTTTTTGATGACTTCAGATATTTTGTATTTGTCATTCACTGATAGCTGTCTATATGCAAAACAATCATGTAATAACTTGATGATTTTTCATATACCAAAGGATGTAAAAGATGTATTAGATTTGTTTGGATTTTTAATGAAAGATGAAATGATAAGAACTACTGTCTGCAAGACAGATAAAGACTTTTTTTGTATTCCCTGGCTCACTGTTCTCTGGTTTAGGAGAGTTGTAGCATAATTTATAGACATAGAAGTGGTATAGTTAACTTTTGCTATATACAATACATATCAGAATGAGTAAATGAAAATTAATAGTTACATGGTAGATGCTCATAAGTGAGCATCTCAGTTATTTCTTTTTCAGAAGTGCTTCCTTCAAACTGATGAAAAAACAGGTGCCAACAGCTCTAGTAAATGCTATGGAGTGACAATATTGATAGCATAGGGAAATAACTATTGGCTGGCTTTGTTTCAGTGAAGAGGAGATAAAAACACAGCTACAGCATTTATGAATTTATTTCAAATAGAATGTCCTCCTGAGTTCAATTTATACTAAGAAGAATGCCAGCTCTTTAACAGAGATAGTAAAGATCAAATTCTGTTTCCTTCACCTCCTGCAGGAATAAACCCCAGGAGATGGCAGCATAGAGACAGAGACTTGAACAGATGAAAACTCTTAGGCTCCATAAATGGAACTTGTGTGACAAGGAATCATATTAAATATTAAAAGACAACCATAATCAGTATGTTTCTGCTGCAAAATTCTTCTAACAAGACAAAAAATTCTAACAGGACAAAAATTCTTCTAACTCTTCTAAAAGTTAAACACTGCAAAATTTAAAAGAATATACTGGACTCTTAGACATATATGTTCAAAATTTACACTTTAATCCCTGACTACTGTGAGGTATGCCACTAGTTCTATAAATACCAAGATAATTCTGATTGCTGAAGTCATGGTAACTTAAGCTAGCAAAACTACATTCTGAAGTCCTTTAATTTTATGTTAATACTAGAAGCATAAAAAGCTGAAATGCAACAGGATATGCTTCCCCTTACAGTTCAGCTGCTCCCAAGTGTTACTGTTCACTTTTAAACCTGGTAGCTCACTGTAACCACAACATACAGGGCCCTGACTGCCTTTTGCAGCCTGACTCTTCTATATTTCAATTGAGTGCTTTGCATTTTATTTTATTACAATTAAGGTCAACCACAATATGAACTGAAACACCTAGTTTGCCACATCTACATCCTGGCCAATTGATCTTGATTTATTTGCCCTATTTATTTGTATTCGCTGTTTATGATTAAAAAATAAATAAATAAATAGAAAAACTATCTGATTTAGCAGCCTGTTGCTCTCTAAGTGCTACTCAGATCTTCTTTCCTTCCTGCCTATATATTTTCCTTTATTTTTCCTCACTGCCTCCCTCACTTCCTTTCTTCCTCTCTTCTTCTTCCTTCACTCATTTCCATTTCTCTCCCTCTATTAAGCACTGCACACTTTGGCCACACAAAGAGAAACTCAGAAAAACATCTGTTTGCACTCAGATCCAACAAAAAACTAGGAGGACTTAAGAATGCAAAAGATTATGAATTTTATAGACTGAGTCATTAAACTCGTCTTCACTAGTTCTTGCACTTAGTAAGGATAAAAACAGATGATAAAGATGTACCAAACTGGAGAGATAAAAGGACTGCTCTGAAAGTAATGCTTCCTATCTTATTGT
Source organism: Chrysolophus pictus (assembly GCA_037305975.1). Taxonomy (NCBI): domain Eukaryota; kingdom Metazoa; phylum Chordata; class Aves; order Galliformes; family Phasianidae; genus Chrysolophus; species Chrysolophus pictus. Next base: position 21,713,042 of record CM074578.1, read on the forward strand.
GTTGGTGGTATGGCAGTAGATGCTGAATCTTCCCAATAATATTCCATTACACTTTGTTGCTGTGCAACAGATGGCAGCAGAGGAGCTGTTTGATGTCTGACATGAAAGTGCATATGATGCAAAGGCAAAGGTGTGAAACTGAATTCCTGCATGAGGAAGAAATTGCCCCTGACATTCATCAACACTTCCTGAACATTTATGGACATCAAATGGGATGTGAGCACAGTGATGCAGTGGGTGATGTGTTTCAGCATTGGTGACAGTGACAGTGGGGCGCCATCTCTGGTGCAGATTTTTACAGGTGCGACACACAGGCTCTTGTTCATTGCTGGTAAAAATGCACAGCTAATGATAGTGACTATGTTGAAAAATAGTATTTTATAGCCAAGAATTTTCTCTACCAAACAGTGTTATTGTGCTGTTTGTATCTGTTGCAGTTTTCAAACAAATAAATAGGAGGCATTACTTTCAAAGCAACCTATATATAAAGAAGAAATTTTTTACTCAGAGAATGATGAGATATTGAAATAGGTTGCCCAGAAAAGTCTTTGGTGCCTCATGCCTGGAAATGTTCATAGCCAAATTAGATGGGAATTTGGTAACCTACTAGTGAGGTGTCCCTGCCCACGGCAGGGAGGTTGGAAGCGCATGACCTTTAAGGACCCTTCCAATCCAAGCTGTCTGTGGTTCTATTTTATGATTCTACGCTAAAAAAAATTATCTTCTTCTCTTTCAAAACTACTTACTCTTCTTAAATTGTTTCAATTTCATGTACTTTCTCAGCTAAAGCAGTTCACCCTGCCTATATGTTTGAAGTATTAAGGAAGTCTTGTCTAATCTTTTCTCTCTTCCTCTATTTTCAGTTCATTTGAACATCTGTTGTAAAATTTCTGGGTTTGCAAGACGTTTCAACCCCTACAAAAGAATTAGACATTGTTTAGGTAACCGTTTGAAGTCAATGACTGCAAATCCAAACCCTGTTTCATTTTTAAAATGTTTTCTCATCCCACATCACTACTTTCTGCCAGCTAGTATCCTTCAGTACACTGATCACTGTTTTAGCAAAGTGCTATAATTTTGTACATTGTGCTTTTGGAAATCATGTTAATCAGCACTTGGCCCAAGAATAAGTCAGTCAGATGGGAAAAGGAAAGAAAAGCAATTGAAAATTGCATGCTGTGTGGCTATTTATGTGATCCTTTAAAAATTCAGATGTGCTACATATCACTACTTTTTCAGAAGTTCACAGTAATTATCAATCTGATTTTAATGTTAAATAAAATGATATTACACTGGTTAAAAAAAAAAATCAAAGGGACTGTATCCTTAATCAGAACACTGAACATCCATATACAGCACCCTAATCACAATTTTCATTTCTGAAATACTTATACTGCTTAATTAGAGAATCACTTGAATTCTCATGTTAAAGCTGAATTTGCAACACATCTTCAAGAAGAGACAAAATAACAATGAAAACAACCCAAATGAAAAAGAAAAAAACAAAGCTATCTGTGTCTGTTTTATACACATTTTCAAATGTTTATCACAAAACTTCCAACATGAAAATATACATTTACTACTAATCCAATGAATAGCCTGTGTATTTTTTCAGTTCAAAACAATTCCACTATGGATGTTACTTGCTTATTTTTGTAGTAGTCTTCTTTAGCCTGTGTTAACCTAAGATATTTTTGTTTTAATGGAGTGCTTCTTCTCAGTGGGAGCTCAGTGTGAATTCAGGCAAAACCCTTCTCTGCATACACTGCCAAGGGACACACTCACTCCCCCTATATTGGGATTTCACCTTTTCAGTTTGAATATAATCAGTTTTACCTATTTTTTTCATCTTCTTTTCCTTCAAAGCAGTATATGCTGACGAGGGAGTGTCATGGCTGTATCACCCATTAGGGCAAATTTCAGACTATTTTTTCATTTTCCCAGTACTAATTATGCATTAGATGTAAATGGAGCTATAGTTCACTATCATGTCCTGTTGTTGAAAAGACAGAAGACAGGTGTAACTGTAAAAATAACATAAAAACTCTTTGAGGTAACTTGTAAAAACATGCAAAATTTTCACAGAACCTTGATTTTGGTCAAATGATAATTGCTTAGGAAAGTGCTCACCAAAGGTCCAAAATACCAATCAGTTTGAAGTTCATTCTAAATGATATCCAGGAAAGGAACATTTTCTTGACAACAGAGAAGGTCACGGAAGAAAGTGAGGAAGGGAAAAATGAGTTGTGCTAAAGCAAGTCTATTACAAAGGTGAAATGTTCTAGGATTTCTTTCTAAATACAATTTCCTTGAATGTAGTACTACTTTCTCCACTGTAATAAAGGACATAGCAATCACCTTCGGCTAAAATGCTGTAGGAAAGGGAATTCCTGCATTCAGCTGTAAGTCATTCCATACAAATAAATATGTAGAAAGAAATATAGATACTATGATGAAATAGAGATATAACGGTAGAGTTAAGTAAGAACTATAAACATAAATACAAATGCAAGTATGTTACATATTTTATATATGCTTGCATATATATATATATATATACACACAGTATAAAGCATTTGAAATTTTGCCATAAGTATTCTGTAGTAGAACTATTGTGATTAACAATCAAAATAAAATTGTAACATTCTACAATACTTCAAGTAAACAGAGGAAAATAAATAAAAATAATCAGAGCAGGAGTTTGTCTTCATGCAGACAGCATCTGTTAATAAGTATACTTTATAAAACAAATAGTAAAACTAGTTTAGTTTTGCGTATTAATTGTACAAAAACTATTTTTTTCATATCAAATCTCACACCTTTTTCTTATTTTACAATTAAAAATAAGACATCATAGTTCTCATTCTTTTTTGTACTAAAAGAATAAAACGAGATTTCTAAATTTTATTCTGCACTACCAACAGAACTCCTATCTCAATAACAGCCACAGTCATGAAAAAATGTACTGAAGTTAAAGGATATTTCAAGGGTTACCAGTAACATAATTTGAAGTCTATACAGTTGTCCAGATATAATACGATGACTAAATTTAACTTGTAAAGTCTTTAGTATCATTAATAGGAAGAATCAAATTTACTCTGATACAGCAGTCCAGCCTATTATTTAAAATAATTTCATAGTTAACTTGTCATAGAATCCTTTAGATACACAAACAATTGTGGAACAAGGTATGCACACTTTTCAAAGCACAGCAACATTCTAAACTTGGAAACAGCATAGAAGACTACAATTATAACAAATAGTTCCTGATTATTAACATGCAAATAGAGCTGAATGTATTTATGTTGTACACATTAGTGTGCATATATCTACATATATTAACATTAATAGTAAATGTGACAGTTGAAGAAGAGCTATTGGAAGATGGCATTTGTTTTAAGTACAGTTTTTCTTTACATCCCCAATGGCAAATGTAAAACAGAAGTAGACTACCAAACTGCCAAAAATGCTCTTACATTCTAGTTTTCATTCAGATTTCCTTTTCATCTTCAGCTGACAAAGAACACATTGCAAATTACTTTTGTAAAATACATTAGCTTTTAAGTGATCATCACATTAATATAAATAAAACTTAACCCAGTGAGGAAATACAAGAACTAGTAATTACCAGATATCATGTATATCTTTGTTTGAGATTATTGTGTTGCATTTTTTTAATTTAGAGGAGATAAAATGCATTATCTTTTTCAGATTTGTTATATGCTGCTTTCTTAAAAACTTATTAGAAACTTTGAGGGGAACTATGTGCTTTATTCTATTTTTTGAGAGAAAAAAAAAATCAGCTAATGTTTCTGGATTGAGAACTTTTGCTGGCATGGCCTATCTCATCTGGAATAAAAACTAGAATTCTACTGCAAAAAAAAAAACAAGTTTATTGTCAATATGAAATGCAGCCAGAGCAAAAGCTGTAGAATATAAGAAGTTTGAATAGTGAGAACTGTATATAGGCCTCTATATGTATAGTTGGGTGTAATTCTAATTTCTTTGAGAAAGAGTTCTGCTTCCATTCATCATTTGAAGTTCAAGTGTCTTTCTCTATGAAACAATAACTTTAAAATCCCACTACCAAAGGGTATTTCCCATCACTAGGTACTACCAACAAGCACAACTAGATTTTTCTTTGGTTTCCTTGCACACCTGTAACAGTCACTGTTCCTGCTTTTCAGAATGCTACAGCCAAAAGGGGTGTTGCTTTTAAACCAAAACAAAGAGATCAGAAAACGCTTGGCGGCTGTCTCATACACTCACAGCTAGGTTTAAAAAAAAACAGATTTGAAAAGAAAAGAAATCAAAACCAAAGCCCGCCAAAATCACAGTGAGAAATCCCATGGAGCTATACAGATTTTCCAGCACTTAGTATTGATTTTGACAAGTGACCAAAGCAACTTAAATAGATAAGGTGGATTTGGAAGACAAGCATTTTTTTTATCCCAAGGTATGGTTCTCTGCTACCAAACCAAACAAAAAATCCAAATCAAATAACAAATAATTACTATTTGTAACAATATGAATAAATGCAATTTATTGAAAAAGAAAACAGTGGAAATTCTGACTGCATGTATTTCTGGATGCATTCAGTGTTAACACATAGCACACATCACATACTATACCGGGGATAGACCTCTGATCTCCTAATTTAACTGCAAGGAAAACAGGCCTGTACACAGCAGGGCTCTATGTTGCAAAGAATGTATTATTTATAAGAATGTAATACCTCTTCTACAAACCATTTCACTGTCAGTTTTGACAGATCTACTGCAGTTTACATAAATGGATGTATCCCATTTTCCCATATAAATTGCTTAATAATATATATTAAGGTCTACATCTTTAGATTTCAACAAGTCACATAAATTTCAACTCAAGATTTGGGGTGAGGTAGCATTCATACATGCATCTGTACTTTCATCCACAAAGTCCTTAAAAAAAGACAAATGCGTCCCTTTTTCAGGACAAAACATTTCCAGCCAGGATCAAAGTGTTCAAATGGTGTGGGCACATCACCTTGGATTCAGAACACTCATTTTCTCATTAGCTATTCCATCTTTGTAAGAAAGGTCCTAAATTCAATAACTCTCGCTGGCAGGCCAATTTGTTTTTAACAGCTACACTCTTTGCAAGACACCTTGTACTGCAGTCATGGGGTTTTATTCATTTGAATCATATGGCTAAATATAATTATAGCCGTCAATTACTTTGTACTTTCAAAAACAGAGAAAATGTCTTACATTGTATATAAGGCACCATTAGTGGAATTGTTTCCTTCTTAACTGGCAGAGGTTGGAAACGTTCTCCAGGCTTTTTGGATTTGTCACATTTGCCCCTCCCCCCCTCTCTTTTTCTTCAAAATGTCCAGAGTTAATTTTATCCAGTGACTTTTACATGCAGTTTTGACTCAATAAATCTTAAATTCTTTGCTTCAACAGAAAAGGTATCCCAACCCCCATCTGAAGTAACTCACAGCCACCATGGTTAGCATATTCTCCTGAACTAGTCATGTTCCTCTCAGCTACCTGAGCTGAACATAGAACTTCTTGCTGCAGGCTATGGCAAAGTGCAGAAATGCATGTGAGGTCAGAGAGAGGGGACTGGGACTGCCTTCACATATCATCTTTTGCTTAAAGAGAAAACTGAGCAATGAATAACACCTAGAAAAGAGAAGTCAGCCTAGCTGTCCCTTAATGAGGCAGTCTTCCTAACACTGGGGCCTACTGGTCTTAATTTGTTTAGCTTTGACAGAAACACACTTTGTGGGCCTTTACCATAGCTTATCTCGCTTCTGGCCTCAAATGTGTCAGTAACAGACATACCTAGCATTTGTTAAACTCTTAAAATGAGGGTACGTGCGTGCTTCCTGCTTCAGGATACAACCCTGTACCCTGTCCCTAGATTCCTAGAAGCACCTCCATGCACTAAGTGGTCCATGTTATGGACAGGTTTAGAGCTTACTCTTCTCATCATCTCCTTGGCCTACTTGCCAAGCACTGTGGTAGAGGGCACTTAATGAATGGATGGGGTGTTTTCACCCTTATTCTCATTGTCTAACATACCTGATTGGCATCTCACTGAGCAATATCTAATGTCAAGTATCTTAGAAGATTTAACTTTCAGAGATCTAGTCATTACTGATTTTCTTTCTTTCTCTCTCTTCAGATGGAATGCCTGAATTCCTGTTCTGTTTTAAATAGCAAGGAATTATCAGTTCCTTGTGAACGTTTCATTTTGATTTCTCTTTTTTGTTTGTTTGTTTTTTCATTTTCAGTTCTTTATTTCTGAGACCAGATTTGAGACATTTCTATGAGTTTGCAACATTTGCCATGTTAGCCCTTGCCAGAACTGTATCACCAACCATGCATAATTTCAATGGTTATGAAACGTTTCCAACACATTCTTAGGTAACAATATCCTTAGGGAATATTTTAGAACAATCTGACCTTCAGATTTCTTTCATACAACCTATGATTCAATAGTAACAATTTTACAGCTCAGCTCTGTAGCAGTAATTTTATTTACTTGACTTTATTTTAATATACTTCCTAGAAACTCACCTGGCAGTCATTGCAAAATTACATTAAAAATTATAAGCAGATGGTTTTCCCAACTTGCTGGCTATTAAATTCATGTCATCACCTTCTCAGTGGCATTTAACATAAAACAGAAATGTTCAGCAGCCTTTAATAATCACTGGCTACACAAACTAGATCAATTATATCAAGACAGCTTTCAATAACTCGCATCATTAAATTACAGTGAAAAAAAGCAAGCTGTTTGCAAACATCTTCTGTGTCTCCAAAGTAAAAGACTCAACTGTTTGCACTGTATTAAAAGTTGATTCACAAAATTTATAGGGAGTCAAAATGCTACATAGAAATATTATACCTAAAGAAGAATGACACTGGAGTAAATGCTAATACTTTATATCTTCACTCTTTATTGTTTATTTAAGAGTGGAATCAGGTATTACACACAGCAGTTCACGCTCCTCTTAACTACGTCCTTGGATTTCAAAATTATTTTCAAGAATACATGTACGGTTGAATAGAAATCTCCTTAAATACTTCAAAATTTTAACCACCTAAAGTAATATACATTTAAACTTTGTCATTTAAAAGTTAAATGTTGTAACATTATAGTTCTCTGCAACTATGGAAAATGCTGAATTACATTATCATTTAAAAAGGCACAGAGATTTCTTTAAAAAAAAACTGGTTCTAACTTATTTCCTTTAAACTAAATGCAATTTTGTAAACACAAATATAATGTACATCATAACCATTCCAAATAAAAAAACACACGAAACCCTAGTAACTCAAAGCTTTTAGACCATGAAACAGAGCAGTGATACAAGAAATTTATAGCATACATAAATTGGAACATCCTATTGCTGAGATGAGAAATGGCCTTTTTTTCTTGAGATGAAAAACCCCTCTCATTTGTAGGCTAGGTCAGAGAACACAACTGAAATACATCCACCTTTTTTGAGAATTGCGATGAAAGTACTTTCACTAGGCTATATGATCTCCATAACATAGTTATTCTGTACTACACCAAAATGTAACTTTTAAAGCAGTTTCAAAAATGAAGGTATCTATAATTTGACTCAGCATCTCACATACACAAGTTCCACTCAAACTGAAGAAATATTATCATCTAATCTCCCTAAATGATGTGAATATCAAAAATATTTCTAACTAATCGCTGTAGGATAACAGCCAAACTTTCATCATGGACTATTTTAAGTATGTTTGTCATATTAGGCACATGCTTCAGATAACAAATCAGTACATAAAGCATTACATTCCTAGAGAAAGAAAATCTCATAATTGATTAAAAAATATATATATTGACGTTTCTTTTGGGCCTTGAGCTATAGAGAACCTGATATAGATACCTTAATGAACTTTGGCCATTACACTACTGGGATAGTGGTTTGACTTTGTAAAATGTTCTTTACCTTTGTTTGAAAATGGGAAAGGAACCCAAGTGAAAAGAAAGCTCAGTCTAAAGTAGGCAGATGTTTGGTCACAGTAAGGACCTTTTCAGAGAATACCTAAGCAAAAACTCAGGCAGAATTTTTTTCTTTAAATAGGAATAGTTTTTCAGTACAAATAGAATTGGTATTATATTAACATTTGTCTCACTAAATGACTATACCATATAAAGTGAGATAATGAATTGGAAAAATCAGCAATCATTTCTGATGCTAGCCTGAAAATTACAAGCTAGTTAATAAAAAGGTTTTAAAATAATTTTGTTTATTGATAGGAGGAGGAAAAAGAGAAGAAATATACAAGAGTACTGAATTTAACATTATAAATTTTTGTGTGGGCACATAAAACACCAGATTTCAAAGACAGAAAAAGATTAAACAATCATACTGAAAGATTTATGGCTTGGAATTACAACATAAAATCATCTATTCTTCCCAATGCTTTGTCGGGGCTACTTTTGCATACACAAGAAGCCCTGAGCAGAACAGGGCAGTTCTTCACCAGAACACGTGTTTTGCACTAACTTAAGCAGTATGCAGAAATAGCTCTGCCACTCTTGAGATCCCCAGAGTTTTAAAACTGTATATTGAACTGGGAAATTCTATCTTGAAAAACCCATAGAAAATCACAGAATCACAGAATGGCCAGGGTTGGAAGGGACCTCAAGGATCATGAAACTCCAATCCCCCTGCCACATGCAGGGCCACCAACCTAATGCTAGACCAGGCTGCCCAGGGCCACATCCAATCTGGCCTTGAACACTTCCAGAGATGGGGCATCCACAACTTCTCTGGACAGCCTGTTCCCATCATCCTGCAGTTATCTACTCTTTCAAAGAGTTGATTCCCCTCCCCTCTGTAGGCTCCCTTTAGGTATTGAAATGCTGCAATGAGGTCACCCCGCATTGTAGTAGGAAAGATGGGAGAAACGTCTAATATCTAATTGAGGGTTTTCTGGGAATTGCCTGTCTCTCTGGGCCATGGCAGTTGGCATTAAGCTCTGATCATCTCTTAGCATCAGCCTCTTGAGCATCAATGTTCCTCCAGCACAACACGATTATGAGCATTCATTACAGCATGGGCAATCAGCTGGGTCACTTGAGGCTGACCACAAATGAAAAAATATTTTGTGAATTGCTCACAACCCATGAAACACACTCTGGGAGTCCTGAAAAGGAGACCACATTGCTTGAAGGGATGGAAAATCATCTGAGGGCACAATAACATGAAGTAAAGGTAAACCACATTCTTAAGAAAAATGCAGCATTTGATTTAACTGTTCCAAGCCAGTAGAGATGGCAGAGCTGAAACTCTCAAACACTCCTATGTCTTTGTTCTACACTGGATTTCAATTTGCTAATTAAAACTTGTGCAATTATTCCAGTCATGGATTTAAACAAAACAAAAACAGAATTTATTCTAGTTATTTCAGATTAATTTCTTAACTCAAGGCATTAGATCACTCTTTTGAACCTGAACACCCGGATTAATACTTCAGTGACAGTAAAGCAGATAGTATAAACATACCCTAGAGCTTTTTCCACAAATCAGACTTGGTTTTCTGATCTTAGCAGTATGAACAGCTTGTAAATGTTGCTCCCAAAAGACTGTAGCTGTCTTACGGCTGGATAACATTGCCTCTGGAAGTTTCAGTCTGGAACTGCTGACAGGAACTCTTGTCAGTACATTTCTTCAAGCTTAAATATCCACTTAACTGTGACTGACTAGTCAGGATACTGAATGACCACCAAGGCAACTTCAAAGTACTCTTCTCCATTTCTTATTTTAAATAAATGATTTTCTCCTGATGTTCCCCATAGAGAAACAAATAGGACAAGTTCAGAGTTTTGAGTCTAGCTTTTGCTTCCTTCTTCAAGACGTTGCCCCTTGAAAATATTAAGGGAGATACATTTTAAGGATTGATAAGAATGACAATGATCTCTTCTCCCATTTTAATTGATAGAGGGCAGGTGTCATAACACCTCCCTGATACCACTGCCAGACTTTGCTTCCAAGTGTCATTTATATTAAGTGAGAGCACTGAATAACAGAAGTCAATAAATACTGTATTTCTGCAAACTGTTCACACATGGAAGGTGGTGGATGAGTCTACCCATGAATGTCATAAAAGGAACTATTATATAATCAATAATCATTCAGAAGAAAACGGAAAAATTGTTGAAAGAACAACAAAGTAGAAACTGTCCATTATTCTCTGTATGCTCAGATTAAATAAACAATAAATGAAAGGAAATGAAAGAGGATAGTCACAGCAAGTTGTCATTAGAAAGATGTAATGGTTAGATAAAAGACTACTCTGAAAGATCATGAAGCCAAGTAGGAGAGTTGGAGGGTTGGGCTTTTTTATTTGCCCAGTTTTTAAAAAATTAAGAAAAAAATACTTTTTTTTCTAAAAGAAAAAAATAAATGTCCATTACTCACTCTCTAATAACAGATAAAAAATATCAGCAGGCAAAAGATTTAAATGACACAATGGACCAAATGATAATATCATGTACTGGCAATCATCAAAAGAAACAAATTGCCAAGTGAACTTCAACAGAAAAATCCTTAAAATGATAAACAACTAAAAGCAAGACTCACAGTCAGAGCCAAAAGCCATTCATGATCAGTTACAACCAAAAAAAAAGGGACAAATGCAAACACAAGCTGGAAACAAGCAAAACTAACTAACTAAATAAGATTTAAAAGGACATGGAGCTTGGGTAATAATTAACACAGTATAGAAAATGTGGGACTAATTTTAAATATCCTTCCACTGCAGAGCAGCTCTCAGTTCAGCTATGCTATAATTACAATTAGTAGGATGAAATCCATGCTAGAAAAATGTTTTGATTGCAAAATCAAATACTCAAACTGAGGAAGTCTCTGATTTACACACAGTTGTCTCATATGTGTCTGTATTTCAATAAATATATCAGGAAACATATTTAAACAAAAACAAAAAAACCCTACAACCATGAAAGTTGATTGAACACTGTATCAAGATGAATCCCATGAGTACTAGTGTGGGTGTGGGTTTGTGTTTGTGTGAGTATACAGAATTTTAGACAGATTTATTTTCATAATTTTAAGTCTTGTGAGCTTGGTTTTCTCACACATGCTTTATGTGAGAAAGATTTGTTAGAATTTTCTTCTGTTCTCTCTAATTTGTGCCACATAACTTCTTAGCATTTTGTTTTCAAACAAATAACCAAGCCACTCTCAAAATAAATCATATGTTTATTTTTATATACGTAAATACACATATGCTAAAATTAATGCATTGTCCTTAAGCCAAATGCTGAATTATTTCATATTAGCAGACCACTGACTAGATATTGAGACCATAGACAAAAATGATATTAAACAGTAGGAAATGGGCCAGTGGAAGTACTGAGGAAAGACACTTTGAAGGATGTGCACAAATGAGATATTTTGTATGTAACAACTATTACTTTAATCCCATTTCAGCCACTGAATTCAATGGGTATGGAAATAAAGCCATTACAATTACAGAAAATTTGTCCAGCTCGTGGAAATTTCTTCTATTGCATATAACAGTCTTAATATCTACAATCTAACCTCCTTAGTTCATGCATATTTCTCCCCTTTTTTCATATTTTCTTTCCAATTTATTCAGATATTTCTGGTTCTGAGGTGCTTAGAACTGTACACAATAATGGATGTGTAGTCTAGCCAGTAAAATAGGATCTGTCATCTCTGAACAGTGACGTGATGCCCTTTTTGTGCAGGAAGCATTAATTATAAAATATTTTTCTGAACACTCATTCTATCATACAGCTTAGTGGAAAGAAAGCTCATCATGCCATTTCTGCATCTAACCCTGAATACCATTGCAATCAGTACAGGGTAAAAAAAAGAGTACCCAGCAAGAACTGAAACATGGGGATATTTTAATATGTATTTATTAGTAAGCTGTTGATGATGCATACAAGTGGATACAGATGTCAGTTTCTCTGTGCTATATAAATTTGGGTGATGAATATATTTAATTTTGCTTTCGAAAGCTTTTATTCACAAGATGCCAGATCTTCCCTTTAAATGGAAATATTAATTGATATTAGGAAACTCTGTACAGATATCTTTGGTGAGCAGAGCTAATATTTCTGTCACGATTAAAGCACCTCATTAGGAATACAGTATCAGGTCAAAAAATGTGTGTAAATGTGTATTATGTGAATGGCTGCCTGAGACCTGATGCAATGCCTATAGACATGAATGTTAAGACTACTCTTGCCATCAGAAAGTTTAGACTTCATTTCATACCATTTCATTAGATGCTCTACAAGGTGCTAGCTTAGATCACATCTACTCAAATAATAGTACTGCTAAATCACCATTCCACTAATACTAAATAACTACTTGTCCTGATCCATCCTTTTCCTCTAAAAAAAAATAACATCAGTTTCAGAAATCTCTTAATATTTGCAATGTAGCTCTGAAATATGATACCATATTTAAAAGCTTGAATATAATCAACAAAAGATTTTTGCCTTTTATTATACCTACATACATTCTATAATTCTATCATTTATTCTACAATTTCTGTGTTGTATTGCATTATTTTTAATGATAACTTGCTTGTTGTTTTTTGTTTTTAAATACTGTATAAGTGGCAATTGCAAGCAAATTACTATCTTCACTGTACTTTGAAATAAACCTGTGTGGAAGATTGCTAATCTATAATTTGTGAATGCTGACTCAGGAAGCAAGTTGTGATGCACTCTAGGTGAAAATGATTCTGAGTTAGTTAACAGAGACTACCTTGACAGCAATGAGAATAAACTTCAGTGCTTCAACAATTAGAAAACTGTTGAATCAATATGCCTCAAGAAATCTTTCTGTTGTTGTTAAATTCATGCTGCAGATGAATATATTGAAACTTAGCAACAAATTTCCATATGCAAATTAAAATAGAGAAAGATGTTGCTATAAAATGTGTGCTTACAGATTCGAGTGGATCTTTGCCAGTGTACCTCATCTGACAGAATCACAGACTTGCTGAGATTGGCAGGGACCTCTGGGTCCACCTGGCCCAACCTCTGCTTGAGCAGGGATATCCAGAGTGGGTGCCCAAGACTTGGATATCCTTTGAGGTCTCTAAGAATGAGATTCCACAGCCTCTGGGGAGCCTGTGCCACTGCTCTGTCACCTGCACAGCACCAAAGCTCCTGGTGCTCAGAGGGAACCCCTGTGTTTCGGTTTGTTCTCAATGTCTCTCATCCTAACACTGTGCAACATTGCAAAGAGCCTGAACTCTCTTTAAAGTCACCATTAAAAGGTACTGATTCTCTCACTAATTATTTCAGAGTTCACTAAAGTTCCAAAATATTGATTTTGGAAATTGTTTTTTCAAGACATCACATCAGTTCTTGTCTCAGCACACAGTTATGACTGGAAATGCATAGTGACCTGGAGTGAGGTAACTGCCTAAAAAAAATTATAATCACATTTTATGCATTTGCTGATTGTTAATTTGTGAACAATCTATCAGTGAATAGTCCATTTGTAGAAAGAACTGCAAACTGTATAATAAGAAAATTGAACAATTCTCACTGTTATATGTGGTGAGGGACTGGAACAGGTTACCTAGTGCTGTGGTTGATGCCCCACATGTGGAGACGTTCAAGGCAAGGCTGGATCAGGCCCTGGGCAACCTGATCTAGCTGCAGTGTCCCTGTTCATTGCAGGGGAGTTGGACTAGATGGCCCTCAGAAATTCTTTCTAACTCTGTGATTTTATATAAAATCTGCAGAGTTTATGAGACTTTCAAGAGTTCAAATGAAGATTTTATTTTTTTTACTTGAATAACATCTTTTGTAGGATCATCAAAATTTAACCTGGTCTAGATTAACATAAAGCAGGAAATATATTTTGTTTTATCACTATTATTAATTGTCCAAGGTGCTATTTACAACATGTGGCACCATTAAAAAATGCAGTATACCAGCAATAATAATGTGGAAGTTCTCCTACTGCCATTACACGAGTTTAAAGCATTACTCTATGGCTGGAAAAATGAGCTTCATAATTTATGGCTTTCAGCATGTGCAATTTCAATTACAAAACAATTAATGGCATTCTATATTAAATTTTAACATAATAGCTCTATTTTGCATTTTAAGTATTCCAGATTTGTCCCGCATGTTTGATCCTTTCAAATTTGGAAACAACTGCATCTGAAATGCACCCACACACTTTGGCAGCTTTATACATGCACATTTTAGGTCAGAAATATTTCTGAATATTTCTCATATGCAGAAGTGTATTTTGTTTGGAGGCCCTTCCATTTGGAAAGAGCTACATTTGCACTGAACTGTGGAAGAATCTCACCTTCTTTACTGCATTGTAACAAATGAGAAACTGTTGAAAAGGACTCCAGAGAAATCAGTCAAAATATTTTACACAGTTATGCTCAATTTATTTTAAGTGTCTAAAGTAGTTATTGTGTAATGTGCTCAGTGCAGAGCGCTGGCAGAAGACTCTCCACAGAAAGCAATTAAATATTAAATAAGCAGTCTCTATCACTTCTACCAGGGTCGTCCACATCATCAAACTTCTTGTCTCCATATCACAGACATTTTGTGTTCTACAAATTAAGTCAAAACATCTTGAATAAAAAGACACAATTTCATTATACAGATTGCCATGATAATTTAGTAAGCAATCTTTTTACTTTTATGCCATACTTTTTGTTTTCACAATTGTGTGCACCTACGGTGATTTACCACAGACACGCAAAAGGGAAAAATGGTTCAAAGGAATATCACACCAGAACATTACCAAACATTGTTTTAGAAGACATCAGCTATTGTTCTTCCTCACCCAAATTAAATTATCATAGTGTCATGAGGCACTGGCACAGGTTACCCAGAGAGTGGTGGATGCGCCATCCTTAGAAATATTCAAGATAGGGCTGGACAGGGCCCTGAGCAAATTGATAGAGCTGTAGGTGTCCCTATTCATTGCAAAGAAATTGGACTAGATATCCTTTAGAGTTCCTTCCAACTCAAATGATTCTACGATTCTATAATTTTATGATGACAGAATTTTTGTTTAAAATCCCTCAACTGACACTTAAATTAGACTGAGTTTGCCTCATTCTTATGGAAAGCTGTAAACAGAATTCTCCCCAGCCACAGCCTTGCATATTTGCAGTGTATTCTACAGCTGTGAGGACTTTTACAGATTTCCTGAGAAAAGCAATTTAAAATTGTTTTGTTTTGTTTTGCTTTTTGCAAGTATAAGCAAAAGATTTCTAAGTTAAGATCCATAGGGCGTAGTTTAAACTGGAGGATTTCCAAATACATAAGCAGAACACTTCATCAAATAGGAAGGAAGCAGTCTTTAGCATCAACTATTATTTATACACTTATCATAAGATACTGTAACAGACCTAGACATTTAGAAATTCATATCCTACACACTGCTGCTGAAACTGAAGCAGCAAAAGTAGAAGACAGAAGTTTTCTACAGAAATACTGAAAATTCAAGGCAGATTCCAATCCCAGAAGTCTCAGTTAATGTACAGCAACATAAGTAAAATTCTACACAGAAAAATGCCTCTCAAAGACCAGAATATGAACTACATTTATCCCTGTCTTTAGGCATACGAGTTTCCGAGGCAGAAGCTTAGGGTCTGTGCCTTATCATTTGGACACAGACATATATATCCAAAACATTATTTGAAAGTATTGAGTGAACAAGAAATCACTCTGGATGTTTTTGACTTTTGTTTACTTTCTCTGTGTGGTGTAAATCCACTGTTGAGGGGACAGTCAACATACAGTCATACCATGCCCATTCATTTCTGAAAGTGATCAATAGCAAGTACCTAGAAAACAGTGCAAGGCCAGGACATTTTAAAGTATTAAACTTTCCCAGCCATTTAAGTTACTGCAATATTTGCTGTCAAAATCATGTCTTCTATATCACATTGCCTGAGATACATTTTCCTTCCACAAATTTGTATGCACAGTCTTTGAATCCTGTAAAATTTTGGCATCTGAAGAAGAATTAAACTTTTTAGCTATGCACAACCGTATGAAAAGATGCATCTTTTCCCTACATTGAACTCATCATCTCATGTATTTAAGTGATATACAGATGTATGCCAACACTAATGTTTCAGTTTGGGTCAGAATGCATCTCTGAAGAAAATCGAATCATCCCCATTTACCAGACTTGGATCTAGAATAGTATGGAGGAGTCAGTTTGCTGCTGGATTGCTTTTGGACAAAACTGGCTTGGAAGATGAACCCTGTTAAGCCACTCAATGCACTCCACTCATAAGTGTATTACCATCCACTCACAGGAGTAGACCAGTGTCCCTTGCCCCAGCCCCATGTCTACAACAAGGGACCTGAAAAACAGCTATCTCACTTTACAGATCTGCCCCAACTATGCCATGATAAACATGCCATTTAAACACAGGCTCCTTCACCTGAGAATCCACAAATAATTGCAAAGGATTGACATGTCACAGAGTGCTGAATAGAGTGATAAACTGTATTTTAACATCTTTGCAAATGTCGTTCAGAAATCTTCTCTCTCAGCCACAGATCAAGATCAAGGAAGATGAAATCATAGGAATTGTGAAATACATTAGAATAGCTCAAGTGGAACATTTGGAATTAATCTAACACAAGGTCATTCAACATGGGAGTTCCCTGAGAATATATAGAATTTATACTCCAATATTCTTGTTTTTCCTTTTTTTTTTTTTAGCAATTCAACATAAAATCATAATTTGATATTCAGCTTCCCATCACTTACAAAGGAAAATTAAGCCAGTAGATAATTTAAAAGTAAGGTGATACTAGCCTACTAATTCTGAATACTAATAATAATCTGGAATCTTTCATCTAAATTCCCATAGTACTACTGACTACTTAGTGTCTTTTTGTTGTTGTTTCAGTATACATAGTTTTGACATTGTGTGGGTCTTTTAGAATTTCTTTTCTTTTTTTCTTGACATTAGGTGCAAAAAAGACTACCTCAATGTCAATATTTTTTGTTTCATCATACCAATTTGATCTACTTACTTTTTAACAGCTGTACAACACTGCCATACATCTGTAGAGCTCCAGATGACTACTACATCCCCCCTTCTGGGAATATTACTAGTTAAGTCATCTCTATATATAAAGCCTAGAATCATTTTAGTTGAATTATCAAGTTCACTGTGTGCAATATCTTGCTGTTACCCAAGTTATCTTTAGAAAGTTGATATAATGACTGCTTTTTCAAGAATATTTACATTATTTATTTATGTACATATTATCGTATGTCTTGAACAGACTTAAGTTATTTAATAAAAAATAATAAATACATACTACATATGTACAATAATACATTCTAAAATTTTATTTTAACTTCAGTGTATTCCGTAATTCCTCTTCTTAATCATCAAAAATAGTAGTTTAAGTGGAGATTACTGTTAGGCAATTTAGATCAGTAACTTGCCTGTCTCTTGGAACAAAAACCTTTGCCATGCATAAAGATTGCTCCTACATCATCGTGCATCTTTATCACTAGATTTTAATTAAGAAGGAAAGAAATAATCAGTAAATGTCTCTTTGGAAGAGCTTCTAAAAGGTCAGAATTAAAAAAAGTATTACACACTTTTGAAAACTGTTCTTAGCACCTAGAAGATACTAACAATGCAGTTAATTATCACAGTCAGTCTCTTACATTAAACCTCTATTTAATAACATACCAAGAAAGAGAACACCCCATGGTCATGTTCTGAAAACAGCTGAAAGCAGCTCTCTGGCTTTCTCACACAGTAAGTAGCAATTCTATAGTTTCGTAGCTTATGGCAGGCTAATCTGGCAGACAGGTAATATCTTACTCTGGAATTAAATGAAAAAATGTTTTCTGAAACCAAATATTAATACAAAACATTCTGGGAGAAAAAAATCTAATATTCAAAGTGTAAGTAAGTTATGCCCTCAGAGACCCAAACTCACCTCTCACCCCTAAGCACACTTTTGGTATGTTTATGCCTAAAGAACAGCCACACACACAGATTTCTTCATGGTAAAAATTGGACTGCTCTACTTAAAACATATATAACTAACTGGGTTTCCCTTAATTTAAGGCATTAGGGATCACATGATCTGATGAAAGAAAGGCCTGTGATATCCAGAAATGTTTGATGCTTGTTCTGTACATACATAAAAGAAGAAAATGAATTGCAAACGGCAAAATACACAAAACTTCCTCTCATATCTGAAAAAGGAGAAGGAAATGAAAAAAACATGAGAAAGCAGGTAAGTTGGTGATTAAAGCTGATGACAGAAGCTATCAGAAAGTGAGACAAAATGTCAAGAAGAAAAGAAGGAAGAAAACATGAATTCAGGAGATGGTAGAAGAGTATGAAATGAGAAATTCTGTCAAGTTAGTATCCCAGAATAGATAAGATCTTGGGAGATGTGAAAAATATTCCAGTAACCAGACATTACTTAAGAATATTTTATGATAGGAACAAAATTTAGAATCTTGACAAGATTTTTATACTTCATGATTGTTCATTTTTTTTATTAATCTTCTCTTCAAGAAACTCCAGAGTAAAAAGTATCTTCTATTACCTTCTTCTACCATCTCATTAGTTTATTGAAGCATTCAGAATAATCATCTTTAGCTGATGTGTGTAAATTGAAGTTTTAATTCATTTCCTGACCTGGAAATAGGATATACTCTTCCGTAATTCTAGTGTTTTTACACATAACTATTAATTGCCAGTTTTCTAACTTTTACCACCAGAATTAGTCACTGAGAATGTGGGGCTTTTAAGTCTTCTACATTCTGCTATGCATTTGTCTAGTTTTGATTATGATTATTATTAAATTACAAGCACCATTCTTCAATGGTCAATCTTTCTCAGAGAGATTTTTAAGTTAGTTGAATTGATGAACTTTTTTACCATCTTGAGTCAATTATCAAGCAGAGCACATGATATTCAGTGCTATAAATATTCAGAAAAGATAACAGATAGCATTATATTTCATTCAGTGATAACACTTCTTCCAATATATTCTTTTCACAAATAAGGAAACTATCTAAATACAAAGAACAGACTGGTAGTCTTCTGAAAATTGCACTTCAAGAATTCAGTTTAGGGTCTTCCTACAGTTGCCCATTGTAATCCATTATTCCATGATCTACCAATCAACGAATCATTTAGAGAGCCCAATTATCAGCATTTGCTGTAATCTAGAGAATCGAATATGCTGCTATCACTATCACAAATATCTCATTTGCTGTGCCTCTAACCTCTTTTAGTGACAGTGTTCTCCCCCTGCACGTTCCCTCCACCTTCATCCCTCAAATTCCTCCTCCAGATAAGGCCTTGCACAGGAAAACAACAAACAATGGTACTGGTAACAACCATAAACCTGTCTCAAACTAGAGGTGGTTGAACAAACTGATAGCAGGCACCTGGGTCAGCATGCAAAGGACCAATTGAGCATGCACCTAAAAAGCAACCTCAGACTATGATTCAGTCATCTTACTTCATATATTTATGGGGCCAACAGCCCCTGCACAGAAGCTGGTTTCATGACAGGATCTCCCCTTGAGCAGGGACAACTCTCAAGGTTACACCTGCACAGAGATCCCTTACATCTTGACAACAAAACATCTTGCTGATACAGATCCTCAGTAATTGATTAAGAGTTTGTTTTAGGCCTTGTTAGCTTTGCTAAGATCATATCTTAGAGTGACTGTAAGCTTTGTAAACTTCACTGAGCTTTGATTATGTGCATAACCTGTTAGATGTAAACTGGGAATAGAAGTGGATCCAGCTGCACCTAGGCTCCTTACCTCCAAGGTTTTCATCCACTACATTTTTCTAGTTTGTTTTTGGCTACAGCTGTGAAAAACTTTTAAACTTTTAGTTGCTTGCAAAGCTATTAAGGTCAGGATATAGCTGAGACAACCAAAAATACTACATATGAACTACATACAATCTGAAATTAAGCTGAAGTGTCTTTTCTTTTCTTAATAATGCAATCACATTCTACTACACTGTTTACATTAAATGATTGTAATACAGTAAACTTCTCCCATAAACATCAGTTTACATGCATACTTTTTATTTGTAAGTTTCTGGAATTAATATAAAATGCATGATAAATGTTATGGATTGAGTAAGCAACAAGAAAAGTGAGGAAAAGAGACAGTCATGATATGCAAATAATCATATTTATAGGTATAAATATACCAAGATTGTTTTTTATTATATGGTAATCTCCATCAACAATTTTTTCTATACTTGATATAAAACAAAGCATAACTTGAGTACACTGATGTATTTTCTGGCCTCCTACAGAAACTTGTTTTGATCAGATATGTTATCATTACAACTTCAAGTGATCTTTCCAAATTTTGCCAACCATGACAGTATGGAAGAACTAGTGTAAATTCTAAGCTTTGGCACATCCTGCATGAACCACATGATTTTCAATACATTAGTGAATATTACGCATTCTTTTTCAGTTTGTACTGAAATTTTTATTTTATTACCAGTGTAGGAAGTTCTATTATAAAAAAAATGTTGGAAATAAACATAAAATAAAAATGTTCTACAAAATAAAAAAAAAGGGAAAATACAGACCAGGTAAGCTATTGGAAAAAAATCCACATAAGCACAATAACAGCTGATTGACTGATTCAAGGGTTCAAAGACAGGAAATTAGAGGAACATAATTTAATAGTTAAAATTAATTAGCTATATCATTTTGCTGTTTTTCTCATTCATCTATCACTCCTTGTAATTTCAAGAAAAGGAGCTAACAGCAACAACTCTGATATCAAATTTTATATGCACAGAAAATATTTAGGATAAACATTATCTAAACATATCAATTTGTCGGTTACTTTTTCTTTTTGAGTTATTTTTCATCTACTTGATGAGATTTTTGCAAGTGACGTGGTCTTATAAATATTAAACATATTTAAACATTTCACTGATCTCTTCTTTTTAGAACCACACTGCCAATTTTACTCTTTGCAAGATATTTCAAAGAACAATCAGCTTAAAGATAATTTTAAAAACTCAGGTAAATAATGAAGCTGTTTTAAATTATGTATTTCAATTAATACCTATTTATTTTAGATCCAAAAAGCAACAGAGAGACTTCAATTTCTAGAAAAACAGAAATAGCTGACAAGGTTCCAAAAAATCCAAATCCACTTCCTTATTTTTAGACTGTGTATTGCTGTAGATGAAATTCCCTTACATGAAATCAATAAGTATGTGCTTTTAAATTAATTTTTCCACAGTTAGTCAAAAATATTGATTTTTAAAGCTTTATTTTCCTTTGATCTGAACATATGTAGTAATCTTCTGTAATTGTATCAATCTACAAGTTGCATTTAGTACTCCATAACTTACTCTCTATTATGTGCTACTGTTTATCCAAAAGAAGATATTTCATTGTATGTAATTACGGGAGAGCATAAGCAAAACATCAAAATACAGCAGTCTAAAGCTTTACCATTAGATACAACATTACACCCTGTACAACATAAAAAATATTCACTTCCAAGATCAGGGGGTAAAACTGGTAAAATGAAGTCTTTGATAATAGAGAAAGCCCTGATGAAAACTTCCACAGAATCACAGAATTGCTAGGGTTGGAAGGGACCTCAAGGATCATGAATCTCCAACCCCCCTGCCACATGCAGGGCCACCAACTATCCCACCTAATGCTAGACCAGGATGCCCAGGGCCCCATCCAATCTGGCCTTGAACACCTCCAGGGATTGGGCAACTTTACAGTAATCTTCTTCATCTGTAGAATGGAAGTAATAATACCTAAAATAATTTTTAAGAATATTGAGATGCATGCACTAAAAATATCCTATACGTAAGATTCACACCTTTTTAACAATACACATCACAATAATGGAGGTGAGATGTATTTAAAAGCAGCATTTGATGCTGTCGATGATCTATGATTCTATGATTTGACAATTTCTCTTTGTATTCCTTCTCCTCATACTCTCATTAATCAAATCCAACACAACTAATAATCATGCCAAAGCAAAAAGGACATTTCCCTTAAATGAATAGGTTGAAGACGTGCTTATTAGACTTACATAGTTAGATGTAAAATAATTTTGATTTTGAAGCTGATTTGATTCTTTAATTAAGCCTGAATTTAATTCTTGCTTCTAAATTGGACCAGGAAAAATGCAAGAGTTATGCATAATTTAATTTCCTATTACTTTATTTCTATTCAAAGCTGTTCTTCATTAACCACTTAGCTATTGAGTTAACCAGAGTGGGACAACCCAAAAATACACAGACTGAATTTCTCATTTAGACCAAAATAATTCTCACTGACCTCAGAATCAGGTCTGAAATCAAGTTAGAAAATATAATAATCCATAAAGACTATGTGTTTTGCTCTTAGGCACTTTCAATTGAGATATGATTTTATAATTAAGTTAAAAACTGGTTTGCACTGCCTTAAGAAATATTTTAGGAGATACTGTTATAAATAGCAGTCTCTACGTGTCCCAATTTAAACACCCAGGTAAAATTAGCAACTGATTCAGAATAATTCTCATGCAACAACTAATAATTTCTTTAATTGAGATATTAATTACTTCTTTGCAATTTCTCAAAGTAAGATGACACAAATATTACATGACTAATATATACAAAGGGAAACAGTACAAGAGTGAAACACCCATCTATATAATTCTTCTTTGTTTTTAAACTATTCCTTAATACTGCATATGAAAATAATTTTCATTCCAGAGTAAAGACTTACATTTTTTTGTTCAATCTGTGTGCACTTATTCAAGTAAGGCTAATAAATTTTCCCTGGCACGGTAACTGAGAAGAGATCCTTTGCTCAGCCTATTTTTTTTTTTTTCCCTTGTTAAGTGACTTTAGAAGAGAGTGGTTGCATTTGAAAGGTCTGTGAACTGGGAAGAGATTTTCAGAACACACCACAATTCCTCATGACTTGCACCCCAACCACATATGACTTCTGAGATAGCCACCGGAATTACAGTTTTTGAGGAGTAGTTTGATGTCACAAAAAGAAATAAAGATACTTCCCAAATGTTGTAGCTCAGTAGTTACAAAAAGAAATGTCAGTTTAAACTGATTGTAAAGTTGTTCAAAAGTTTGTATGTATTGAGCTTTGTTACTACCAGAGAAAAGGAATGTAAACTGCATGTTAGTTTTCTGTCTTTTCAATGAGAAAGAATGATAATTAGCATCCACTAAATTTCACAGAAGATATTTTTGAGATCAGTTATGAAATCAATGAAACCAAAAGTTTTATACTGATGGATTAGCTCAAGGCTGTTCTGATACCATAGAGCATGTGAGCAACAGGAATTGTAACTTCCTTTTAATGAGAAGAATTACTTTTTTGGATGTGAATGGTTTGTGAGCAAAAATCTAAAAAATAGATCAATATAAATACATTGTAGAACTAAACATGTTCTAATATATAGGTTAATTCAATAGCTAATCTGTTAATGAACAGCTTTAAATATTCAAGATAGAGAAGAATGGAGAGTAGCAGAAATGAGATTTTAAGGACAAATCACAATGCTAGCAAATGTAAATGCTCTACATTTTACTTATGTCACAAATACAACAATTTATGTTTAGTTTTGTTGCCATTGTTCTATATGTGGTATCAGTACATATCAATGGTCTTTCTCTATAGTTAAACGTGTAATATTTCTCTGCTAGAAATTCAGACCTGACTTGTCTCTGAGAAACACTTTTTTTTTTTTTTTTTTTTTTTTTACTGGTTTTCAGTGAAAGAAAGGTTTTGTTCCCCTCCTAATAGCTTTCTGTCAAATTTCTGCCAATATTTTTATAAGATAACAATTTTGGAAGATTAATGACCCAGGATACTAAAGGATACTAAAAAAGAAGAGATGATGGTAAACACATAAATTCTACTGCCTTAGTCAAAACATGTCTCCTGAGTACCAGAAGGTCAAAAAAGAAAGAAAAAAGGTAGAAGTGTTTCTTGAGTTTCAGACTGTAATAAGCTCTAACAGATTAGTGCAATAGATAGATCTCTACGAGGTCCTTAACTTGGAAATAGCTGAGGTTAATAAATGTTTGGAACCAAGGAGAGTGATCAGATGTCAAAAGCATTTCTTTACTGTACAAGAAAACCAGGAAAGCTCCAAATTCCTGAATCTCATCTCTGCCCTAGTAACACAGTATTTAAGACTCATCTGGTTTAGTAATGTTGTTTCAGCTCAGTAAGCTGTAATCATCGGTTTCTCTAATCTGACTTCTAGTGACTTTTTTTGCTGTAATATTTGCCTTACATCCATTGCTTGTCGCAGAAATGTACTGGATTATTTCTTTTTTTAATTATTCATGTGTTCTCCTGTGGAAACAATGCTCATAAGATACTCATTCAATATGTCTACTTCTGTACATATATTTGATTCAAATGTTCAAGTTTGATAAAACAGTGAGGTATAAGATTCAAGCACTGAAATTTCCTCAGTAGTTTAATTTCATACTTAAACACTTTGGAAGCAGAGACCATGAGAATACATAGAAGATACTTTCAAATTTCATTTACCAAGCCACATATCAAAGAGAAACATCTGAAATTTC
Organism: Chrysolophus pictus; assembly: GCA_037305975.1. Taxonomy (NCBI): domain Eukaryota; kingdom Metazoa; phylum Chordata; class Aves; order Galliformes; family Phasianidae; genus Chrysolophus; species Chrysolophus pictus. The sequence continues at coordinate 21,737,698 of CM074578.1, forward strand.
AACACACAGAAAAAAGAAAAAAAAAAAAAAAAAAAACACTTTTATGTGATTTTTTTTTAACTTGTCCACTAGTCATACGATCAGCTCAAACTATTTCTGTACAAGCTCATTTCATTTGCACAGAATTTAGCAATGATGTCATAAATTATGTACAAAGATAGTAAAATCCAGTTATTTTCATGTCTAGAAACAAAGGAGGAAAAAAAAGCATAGAATCATATCCTGTCAAGTCAAAAGGAAAGCATATTGAGGCAAAATAATGTAATAGTTGAGTTCAAAATTTGGCATGTATATATCATCACATTACACATGTATATAAATTAAACAAAATAAACCCTCTTTATTTAACCATGTAAATTCAGTGTTTTCAATCTGAATGATCTTGGGTCCGATTACTGCCAACTAAACTTAACCTGATGGAGCTCCCTGTTCCAAGCTTGATAAGGAAGCATGCATAGATCTCTTCCAGCAAGTTCACACTCCCTAAACTTCTGTTTAGAAAATGAGACAAGCTCCGAACATACACTGCACAAGAAATATGGAATGCTCTAATTGGCCCATTACCTGAGCAGACTTAGCAGACTCTCAGTGCAGAGTGTGAACCACAGGGTGGTTGGCAAAAGCAAGCTTCATTCACACTGTGATTTTCAGCAATCTGCAGAAAAATAATCCACTGAAAAAAAATGTCCCAGTGCAAGTAATCCTCAAGAACCAAAGCTGTATCTGGAGCTTTGACTGCCAAGAATCTATGAAAAGAACACTTAGCAGAAAACCAAATTATAAATGTACTGGCTTGCTCAGATAAGAAAGAACATAAGTCTGACTACAATTACAAATGAACAAATAAATAAAGCCACTAGTGAGACTTTTGGATAGTCTTTGTCCATGAACCCCACCATTGCAGACATGATGGCAAGACGGACAGGACCGCATCTTCATATATGGTCTAGAAACTAGGTCTATTTTAGGAACACTGACAAATGAGCTATGTATGTGTAATGGCCTGTCTACTTAGCTCCATGAAATGATCTTGACCCCTGCACTGACGTAAAACCAAGAGGATTCACAGTACCACACAATTGTTTATATAAGAGGAGATAGAAAACTATTCAATCCTTTGTTTTCACCATCTAGAATCTCATCCTTTCTATAGCTGTCAGTGCTATGGCAAATTATTTGTCATTTGTCATGATAAGTGGTAGCATTTAAAGTCCATTCTGAAAAATGTAAGTCTCATTAAGGATGGATGTTCGGAAGGCTTGAAGAAAGGTCATGTTGTGAGGCTGATGTTTCAGTGAGTATTGCACACGTTAAAGAATTCTGCATTTCTTACTTTTGAGAGCTGTTTCAGCAGCTGAAACAAGAGAGACAATTCAAGGGTGAGCCATACAGTGTTTAGTTTCTCTTCAACCTTTTGTTTAACATAGAAGAGCTGTTCAAAGTTTTCCCTGCAAGTGTCTGAATTACTCATGCATTGTTCTCCACTGCGCACATTTTCTTGTGGACTAAAAATATGCTGTAGGTAAATCCTTTCATACAAGCATACCACAGGTGCTTCTTTTCCTTTCAATGATACCTTTTTATTTTAAGCATACTTTTTTTTTTTTTTTTAATCAAACTATGCACTTCTGAAAATCTGCACATTTCATATGTACTTGGGTCTTTTTTCAGAAATTAAGAAGCTATTCAATGTTTGAAGATCTATAATTACAGAGAAACATGCATTTTATAAAAATGTTCAGAATAAGCTGCATTCTAGATTCTTGGTATAAAGCCATCTGGGATAAGATAAACTCACATTTACCATTTAATTCATGATTAAACTAATAATAGCTTGAAATTACAAGCAACTTAAGAGAAGCAGTTATTACTACTGAGAAAAAATGGCAAAAATATTTAATATTTACTTAGACTTACTGTAGAAGTAACAAATCTTTTTGTTACGATTATGAAATTATTTTATGAAAAGAAAAAAGGTTTCCACAGGTTTCCATATTTTGAATTATTAAATCCTTTCTGAAAATGGTAGATTGTTTGAAATTGCCCAAAGCACATAGTGCCTCGTTATCTTTAAAGATTAAAAGATTAAAAAGACAATAGATATAGACTGTTTTCTGTAAAATTATGTTATTAACAAGACTATAAGCTAAACAAAAATTAAATGGAGTAATACTCAAGACCAAGCAGAAGTTTAGAGTTAATTCTTAGACGTGTTTCAGATTGTCTGAGCAGCTACAGTTAATATTAAAGAACAAACTCTTAAGACAAAGGCTCCTGTTTTGACACTAGACTTGAAGCCTTTCACAATGGTATGCCTTTTTCTGATCCCCGAGAACATATTCAGAATCATTGCCATATTCAGTTATGATTCATATACTAAAATTGCTGCTTATATTATCTGTAATATTCTAGATGTTCTAGATGATTCTAGCCACTCATCTATTACAGTGTACCAAAGCTGTATTACCAAAATAATTTTTCATGTAAGTAGTGGTGCACTTAGTTCAGGAGTAAAAATCATCCATTCACTTTTCTAGAAGGGATAAGTGCCTGGCATACACTACCTTAATTGTGTAATTTAATAATAGATTCAGATTAAAGCACCTTTGCACTCTGCTTTGAAGATCATTAAACTACCAAGAGAAAGTATAATTATTTATTTATTTATTTTTTAAAAGAGGTTCTGGACTCTATTTGTTTTTTAAGTTCAAACTTGAACAAAATAGTGATGCCTGAAGTCTATTCTTTATTCAAATATTATGTAAAAATCACTGGCTTTCCAGTCACTTGTACACAGGATAACCTTCTTTAGAAAGTAAAAGAATGTTGACTGACAGCTGCTCAGCTTACACTACCTTTAAGTAAGTAACATGCTTTTTATGGAGCTTATCAATTTAAAACATATGTTCAAATTTTTTACTTGCCTGGGCTGCACTGACTGAAGATCAATTGTCTTGGGCTGCATATAAAATATATAATAAACTTAATGTATATAGGTAACATTTTAAAGTATATTTTTTAAATTAAAACTTAAAAAAAAAGAGGTCAACAGAAACATAAATCCAGTGGGTTTAAAGACCTCTAGGTATCTTTTTCTTCTATCGGCTATTATTATCATAGAAGTAAATTCATCTTCAAAGAAACATAAGTGCTCTGACCTAGTTAGTGCTAAGCAATAGGAGAAGGAATGTCAGTTGTTAAAATCTGAGACTTCCAAATACTTTTTTTGTGGCATAGTAAAAAGCAAGTAGAGTCAAAAATTAAGCAAGGTTGGCTAACTACTAGGAAAAAAAAGAAAAGAAAAAAAAACAATTTTCATAGAAACTGATCTAACCAAATATATTTGGTTGAAAATCTGTCTTGTTTTGCAAGAGAATTATCTCTTAGAAATAAATTAATGGATTGCTCTTTTGACCAACTGAGATCATGTTTTGGACAGTGACGAATTTCATCTGATTTGAAAAACTGTTTTTTTTTCTTGACTTCAAAATAACGTAGCCACAAAAGATCAGAGAATGGGTTGCGTTGGAACGGACCTTAAAGATCATCTAGTACCAAACCTTCTGCCATGGGCAGGGATGCCTCCCACTAAAGCAGGTTGCTCAAAACCCATTCCAACCTAGTCTTGAACACCAGCATTCACAGTTTCTGTCACTTTACAGTGCATCACCATCTTCTGATTAAATAATTTCTTCCTAATGTTTAATATAAATGTACTTAATTATAGTTTAAAGCCATTACCTCTTGTCCCTGCACTACGCTACATCTGATAGCCTCTCTGACTTCACTGCAGGCCCCCTTTAGGTCCTGGAAGGTCACTATAAGGTCTCCCCAGAGACTTCTCCAGGCTCAAAAAAACCAACTCTCCCAGCCTCTCTCCATGGTAGAAGTGTCCCAGCCCTCTGATCATTACTGTGGCCCTGTTCAGGACTCATAGCAATCTGTCCATATCCTCCTCTTACTGAGGGCCCCAGAGCTGAATACAGTACCCCAGACAGGGTTCTAAAAGAGCAGAGTAGAGGGGTATAATCACCACCTTTGTCCAGCTGGTCATGCTTCTTTTGATGTAGCCCAGGATATGGTTGGACTTCCGGACTGCAAGTACACATTGCTGGCTCATGTTCAGTTTTCAGCTATGAATACCCCAGGCCTTTCTCCTGATGGATGCTCTCAATCTGCTCATCATCTAGCATGTATTCCTGTCTGCAACTGCCAGCTGAGGTGCAGGACCTTTTCTGTTGCCCCTGTTGAACTTAACACAGTTAATACAGGACCACTTCTTAGGCCAGTTTGGATAACCTTACTTCCACTTGCTAAGGGTGCCCTCAGTCCCACCAACAAAGATGTTAAACAACTCTGTTTCCAATACTGAGCCCTACGGAATACTACGTTTCAGTGGTCTCTACCAGGACATACAGCTATTGAGTGAAACTCTGTCAGTGCATCTATCTAACCAATTTCTTATCCACTGAGTGGTCCAGCCATCAAATCCATGTCTCTCCTTACTATCATCTGGGACAGTGTCAAATGCTTTTCATGTGTCCAGATAAATGACATCCACTGCTCTTTCCTGTAACCAATGTAGAAATCATTGTAGAAGGCCACAAAACTTGTTAGGAACAATTTGCCCTTAATACAGTCATGATGGATACACCCTTTTGATTACTTTCACTAGCTTATCTAGGAAAAGGAGTTTTTATTCTCAATGAAATTCCTAAGGACATTAACATCTAAATACGAAATAAGTACTACTGGAATTCAAAAAAAGACATTCTCTTCCCCAAAATCAGCTAACTTAACTGGTCAGTTGTTTCAGACACAGTTCTTTCTGTGCATATGTTTACAGATACAAAACTCTTGTTTCAACATGAGTTCAACAGCTCAGAACTTGGGTTCTCTGACTGCAGAGTTCACTTTATCTTGCAGGCTTAAGTCAAATACTACCTAGGAATGTAGTTCCCAGCCATTGTTCCCAGCAATGCCTGGGAAAGCTGTCACCCTAAGCAACTAGCTAATGTGCTTCTGTCTGAAACTGATGCCATGGAGTTACATAAGAAAGCCTGATAGTATACCACAATACACAAAAAGTTAGTCCCAAAGAATTTTGACACTAGATGAGTTTACCAAGGTCAAGAATGAATTCTGATTACAGAAACAAAACTATACATTTCTGCCAGCTACGTAGCAAAGTGTTAGTGTAAACCACATTCACTACTCATTAACTGATTCTAAAGCATGTTCATCGATGCAGTCAAATACACAAAATAAGTCACAATTAGAAATTAACTGCAATGCAAAGAAAGTCCTCTCTAAATCAATGCTCTATTGTCTGTGCTGTATTTTGTCTCTTCTTTGTTCTCTTCATCAAAACAAAAACACATCTCCATCTCTATTCATTGATTCTATATCAGCACTGCAGACTGCAACCATTGGAAAAGCAGTCAATTCACAGATACAGGCAGCATGAGGAAAAATATTCTCCTTAACACAGCTTGCTGCTAGAAAATCTCCGTGCTGACAGCACCATATGGATTTTTTTAAAAAACTAGGCAGCTCCATTATCATCACTGAATGGCTTAGGCTGGAGGGGACCTTAAAGATCATCTAGTTTAAATCCCTCAGCCATGGGTAGGGTTGCCAACTACTACCTCAGGCTGCCCAAGATCCCATCCAACCTAGCCTTGAACGCCTCTAGGCATCAGTCATCCACAACCCCCCTGGGTAACACATTCCACCACCCTCTGAGTGAAAAAATTTCTTCTTAACATCTGACCTAAATCGATCCTCTTTTAGTTTAAAGCCATTCCCCCTTATCCTATCACTATCATGTCCGAGATCATGTAAAAAGTTGGTCCCCTTCCTGCTTGTAAACTGCCTTCAAGTACTGAAAGGCTGCAATGAAAGGCTGCAATGAGGTCTCCCCTGAGCCCTTTCTTCCAGAACCTAAACAACCCCAATTTCCTCAACCTTTCATCACAGAGGAGGCACTCCAGTCCTCTGATCATTTTTGTGACCATCCTCTGGACCCCCTCCAACAGCTCCACATCCTCACTGTACTGAGGTTCCCAGGCTTGGACACAGTACTCCAGGGCAGAGTAGAAGGAGACAATAATTTTGCTCTCCCTGCTGGCCTCCTCTCTTGACACACGCCAGAGTACTGTTGGCCTTCTGGGCTACAAGAGCACACTGATGGCTCATGTCCAGCTTTTTTACCACTAGGGCTGTTCTCAAGGAGTTCTTCTCTCAGTCTGCATACATATTTGGGATTGCCTCAACCAAAGCACAGCAATGTGCAGTTGGCCTTACTGAACCTCATTAACTTCTCATGTGCCCACTATTTTTCACAGAATCACAGAATGGCGAGGGTTGGAAGGGACCTCAAGGATCATGAATCTCCAACCCCCCTGCCACAGGCACAGTCACCAACCCGTCATGGTTTTATGCTTTCTGGTTTTCAGTATTCCGCATCATAACCTCATGTAGTGCACTGGGAGTTAAAGTGTTAATGCTCCAATTCCAGGTACCTATCCCTATACATTACAGAAGTCATGGGATCTGACCCTTCCAGGTGGGGCGCTCTCTTACTGCCTTGCAGTGGGTGCTGGAAAGAAAGGCGTTTTCCTAGCCGTTCCAAGTTTTTCAGGTTTGACTCGGTCTCAGGAACTCTCTCTTTCCTATCTTATTTATTAGTCTCAATTTCAATTAGATTGTATTATATTGTGTTATCTTGCATTCCGATATCATAGTTAGTAAAAAAAGTTTTCCTCCACAGATTGTTGCCACTGTTTTTTTCTTCCTTCCTTGAGCCCAGCTCCCATCTCCCTGTCCCTTTTCCTTTTCCCTGCCCATTTTGTGGGGCCAGGGAAGGAGGGCCAGGGGCTGCCCCCCTGCCATGGGCATAGATTGATCTAGTCAACCCTGTGACACAACCTTCACATTTAATACTAGATCAGGCTGCCCAGGGCCCCATCCAATCTGGCCATGTACACCTACAGGGACGGGGCATCCACAACCTCTCTGGGCAGCCTGTTCCAGCACCTCACCACTCTCTCTGTAAAGAATATTCCCCAGATATCCTACCTCAGTCTTCCCTCCCTCAACTTAAAACCATTTTCCCTTGTCCTGCAGTTATCTACACTTTCAAAAAATTGACTCCCCTCCTGTTTGTAGGCTCCCTTTAGGTACTGAAAGGCTGCAATGAGGTCACCCCACAGCCTTCTTTTCTCCAGGCTGAACAAGCCCAGCTCCCTCAGCCTGTCTTCGTAGGGGACGTGCTCCATTCCCCTGATCATCTTTGTGGTTCTCCTCTGGACCCTCTCCAACAGCTCCCTGTCTTTCTTGTACTGCGGACTCCAGACCTGGACGCAGTACTCCAGATGGGGCCTCACAAGAGCAGAGTAGAGGGGGACAATCACCTCCCTGTCCCTGCTGGCCACCCCTGTTCTGATGAAGCCCAGGATACCATTTGCTTTCCAAGCTGCAAGGGCACACTGCTGGCTCATGTTAAGCTTTTCATCTATCAAGACCCCCAAGTCAATAGTGAACTTGCTGAGGGTACACTCACTCCCACTGTCTATGTCACTGATAAAGTTATTGAAGAGCACTAGTCCCAAGACCGACCCCTGGGGTCGTGATTAACCTTCACCCATACACAGAGCCACTGAAAAAAACCTCTCTGGCTATGCCCATTCAACCAGTTCTTTATCCACCAAATAGTTCACCCTTCAAATCCATATCTCTCCAATTTAGAGATAAGGATGTGGTGAGAGACCATGTTAATGACCTTGCAGAAGTCTCAGTAGACACTATCATTTGCCCTTCCATTGTCTACAGATGCCGTAACTCCATCATAGAAGGCCACCAGATTGGTCAGGCACAATATGCCTGTGGTGAAGCCGTGCCAACTGTCTCAGATCCCTTTCATATCTTGCATGTGCATTAACATCCCCTTCGGGAGGAACTGCTCCATAATCTTCCCAGGAACAGACATGAGGCTCACCTGCCTGTGGTTCCCCAGGTCTTCCTTTCTTGAATACAGGAGTGATGTTTCCCTTTGTTGAGTCACTGGGGACTTCAATTGACAGCCACCATTTTTCAAACGTGATAGAGAGCAGCTTGGCAACCACATCAAACTGTTCCTAGCTAGCACATTATCTCTCTGATTTAGCAATGCTATCCCACACCTTGTCTTTAGCAGGCTCACTCTCAACTCCTTCCCCCTTCTAACCTAATTTAAAGCCCTATCAATGAGCCCAGTCAGCTCCTGGGTCAGAATTCTTTTCCCCTCATGATCTAGGTGGACCCCATCAGCAGCCATCAGGCCAGGTGCCAAGTGAACTGCCAACAGCTGAAAAAGCCAAAATTCCTACAGTGGCACCAGCACCTCAGACGTTGTTTATCAAAAAGGGTTCCCTGGTCCTTCCAGCATTCCTCCCCATCACTGAAGGGACAGAGGAAAACACCACAAATACTCCCACTCTATCTACTAAAAGCCACTGTCCCCTGAAGTCCCTTTTGATAGCCCTCACACTTCTCTCAGCAACTTCACTGCTGCCAGCCTGAACTATGCGTAAAGGATAATAATCAGAGGAGCAAACAAGGCTGGGGATTTTGCTAATAATGTTGCTGATCCAGGCCCCAGGGAGGCAGCACACTTCCCTACGAGTAGGGTTTGGTCAACATACAGAGTCCTTCATTCCTCTCAGGAGTCACCCATGATGACTATCCTCCTTTCCTTGTTGGCAGAGCCAGTCTTGAGGAATGAAGTCGACCTCCTTGCTCTAGACAACCTCCTGAGTGGGAGTTACTCCACTAGTCTATCTCCTGCTCACACTCCCTGATGCTCCTTAATCCCTCCACCTCCTCCCTGAGCCTTGCCACCATATTGAACAGATCATCCAACTGTTCACACCTCATACAGGTGGTTTCCTTGCCACCCTCCAATGACAGCAACAGGCTCAGGCACAACGGTACCCAGCATTTCCTCACTGACAGAAATTCAATTGCTCTGCTGAGGCAATTCCTTTGTTCAGTGTGGAATGCCATCACACCAGCGCTGTCCACCTGCAGATAAAATCACTGAGAATTCTGGACAGTGATTATTGAAGAATACAATTTCCAAAAAGAATAAAATGAACATTATGACTGTATATTTGCATAAAATCACTACTTTTCTAAAGCACTACAGTTAAAGTCTGAAGACATTTTACAGTGGAAGAGTATTTTAGTTTTACTTAAAATTGTTTGAAAGTAAGAATTTCACTATGAACTTCTAAGCCAGTCTTGCACTGGTGTGCAAATTAGCAGCTGGAAGGGCATACAAAAATAAAGCCAAGTGGAAAAAAACACATCACCTAGATACGGTTCCCTTTTTAGTTCAGGCTACTAACAGAGCCATACCAAAGAGGTCCCTTTGGTATGGAGCCAACCAAAGAGGTCCCTTTACCACTATCAACCAGAGTCTAATTTTCACTACTGGGCATAATAGAGAAGGAGAGGCAGTTTGTGGAAAGCATAAGACTTTCCTGGTAAGCTCTCCAGGGGATGTAAGATCGTGACTGTGTTCCAGCCCATACTGATGAAGCACCTTCTCTGGCTCATATAGCAGAAAAGGAAGCTGCTATACAGCTCTGTCCATGCCTACACATCAGGTCTCACTGCTCCTACTGAAACCCAAGATAAATGCCTAAATCACACAGTTTTATTTTTGGAAAGAGCAAGATTACAAACAGGTAGTGATCTAACTTTACTTCCCACGCTAGAAACCTAAATTCATGATCTGAGCTAATTTTACAGTCATAAATTCTTTAAAGAGCTATATCTTTTTTTATTTTGTCTTCGTGGAAAAAGTTACTTGTAATAAAGTTCATGTATGGAATATATATATATATATTTCAGCTTGCATTGTAGCAAGACTAAAAGTGGGAAACAGTACAAACTCCCATTAGGACTTAGTAATATAGAAACTCAGTATTGTCCTCTTGGGTCACCTTTTGATTCAATAAATTTCTACCTACAAAACTATCAGTAAGCAGATTTCCTTTTTCAACCTGGGAACAAGCAATCAAATAAGAATTTCCAAATGTCTTATTTTCATCTAAGAATGGAAATTTAATTCAATACAGAACCTATTTTGGCTTCCATGGTAAAATTAAGAAGTGACAGACAGCAGAACCTACACTGAACCCTTGACAGACAGCACTGGATCACATCTCAGAAATCTGGAGAAAGAAAACTGTTAATGTGATTCTTAAATCTCGTCCATGTTTTTATGTGTTATGGCACTGCCACCTTTAAATAGGCTTATTTTTCATTAACACAAGAACATTTAACTTCAGGATGGGTAGTCTGGGATGATTTCCAAGTTGTCTGTTCAGAGGTGTACATATAAAGTAGCAGTAAAGGAAGGCCATATCTTAAAGAATATTTTTGTTTTTACAAGGCCATGATAATTTTGGATAAACTTCTCTTTCTCTTCCACAAGTAATTAACTTATCTGCACAACTTTGAGAGATTCATGAAGGTATTAAAAATGCAGGAAAACAAAAATTCTTTTTGATTCAGAGGAATTTTGGTAACATTACAGCACTCCTCCATATGCCTCTCTTTTCTTGTTGTCACTTACTATCTCCTTCACTTTCTTGAGACCACATACATTGCAGTTCTAACTATGCATCTGATTGCCAACAGTGAGCTTTGCCCCTGCAGAGTCTTTAGATACCTCTGCTTTATTTCAGCTGTACAGATACATTGAAAAGATTAAATGACATCTATACTAAGATGTACTATTTTACAAAAAGTTAATTAATGTTTTAAATCCTGAAACTTCCTTTCAGTCATTACTAACAGCTAATGAAAGCAGCAAACTTCGAGGTATCTTTGAAGACAAAAAATATTCAGCTACAAGACATTTTCTGCCAATTTGTCTTCCAAAGTACAATGAGCCACAAACAGACTACTACACTGATCATGTTTCTTCCAGATCTCCTTGGCAGACATGGGAGAGAAGAATACCAGATGGAAATCGTATACATCTATAACTGATAAAAAGCAAATAAACTTCATATTTTTAAACTGTGAATAGTTGTAAAATTTCAATATAAAACTAATGCAAATCAGACTGAAATAAAAGAAAATGCTTACACTACAACACAGAGGATGCTGACACATAGGATTTTTCAGATATTTTTCCTCCCTATTATGATGTCTTATGAAACTTAATGGGATTGTGAATGACTGATGTACTAAATGGGAGAGTAGGAGAGTAAGAAAACCATATTTTTCAGATATAGAAACTACTATAAGACATGAAATATACCCATATAGGGTATCTTCAGTACAGATATGAAATAAAAAGGGCATTAGGTATATGACACACTGCAAATCCTACTTCAGTGAGACTTGATAATCTTTTCTTTATCGCTAATAAGAAAAACCAAAGCTTAGAAGAACTACCTATTCTAAAGAGATTTTAGCATTACTTCAAAGCAGCTTTTGTTTATACTTCAAAGATGTGAAGCAAAACCAAGTACCAAGGAAAGAAGGAGCTTCCTTTACTCTTTTTTCTACACATGAAGAGAGCAGAGAACAAAAGTTTCCATGCCATATACGAGAAACTGAGAATGTAAAGATGGCTAGCAATTCATTTCTGTTCAAAGCACTTCACAGCGATGGATCTTGGACATCTGAGAGAACTCAGGCAGGCTCCTCCACAAAAAAAAAAGAATGATTATTAGCAACTGGGGTCTAACAGTAATTGAGAGAGCCTCACATTATCTACTCTCAGGCACAACTTGAAAGTTTCCCTATCTCTCACTATAGCAAGATCTTTCAGCTTAACTGAATGCTTTTTAGTCTACTTTCATATTTCTTGTTATTTTAGTCTACTGTCATGCTTTATTTGACCTTGCTGCTTACAATTAACATTAACTTTTCAGAAATTTATTGAGTTGATACAATCTTTCACACTAAGGAAATTAAATATAAAAAGGAAAGATCACTAAAATGGCAAGTTAATAAGTTTTTTTTTTAAGAATGTGATCTGCATTTCTCAGCAGTGAAAAGCAATTATCACATATTTTTGAGCAAGAGGACTGGAACTGTTTTTCTAAGAGCAGCTAACTAACTAGGCAAAAGAAGTTAATGTATTTTTGGTCTGCATTAAAAACATAAATTAGCCAATTAGTTAAAAAAAATAAGCAGAAATGAAGATTCAAAAGAACTTTCTTTTCATTCTGCATGAAAATGCAATAGTTTTCTCTAAAACAAGGAAACATGTCAGGTAAATAAAGAATCCAATCTTTTCCACGATGTTTGATTGTTTTTTTTTTTTATCACAATGTGCAAGTAGGATGCCTTGTACAGGAGAGATTTCATGGGTGTAAGAGTTCGCTTTTGCTCTTTACCCAATACTCATCTTCCCAAGCTCTGAATATCTCCTAAACATTAAAGATTCTAATAGCTCTCTGTCAGATAAAACAAACAAATAAAAGCCTCTCTTAAATTGTTATTCGTGGAAACTACATTTCCAATACTAATTTAGTCATTTATTTATTCACCAATTTCATTCGGTAAGAGCTGTTTGAAAATTGAAGTATGTCATTTGCCTCAGGTTGTCCTAAAACATTATTCTGTAAAGGCTAACTTGGAGCCACAATGAACTCATAAGAAATGTCAGTTATTATTCTGCAATAGATCAAAGAATATCTTTTAGTATATTCCAATGAGTATCTGTGATCTGCTGAAGAATTTCTGATACTTCTGTTCCTTATAATAATGTCACTTACTCTGAATTTATGACTAAACATGAGAACTAATACTGAAAACAGAAGATATGAATTACATTATGATTGAGCGACAAGTCTACTCATGACAAAGATGAACTTCCTCCATGGGGAAAAAAGGGCAACCTTTGACAGTTGTCAATGCATGCTGAACACTAATGGAGACCAAGCAGTGGTTGCTAGCATACTGAGGCAGTGAGTGCTGCATTTTAGCAGTGACAACAGTGACATGAAAGACAAACCACCTTATGGACGGCCATGAAGATTTTTACAAGCTCTGCATGCAAGCTCTTGTTCATCACTGGTGAAAATGCACAACTGGTGGTGGCAACTGTCAAAAAATAGCGTTTATTGCTGATGATTTTCTCTATCAATTAGTGTTATTGTGCTGTTTGTATCTGTTGTAGCTTTCATAGAAAAAAATAGGAAGGCATTACATTCAGAGCTGCCTATGCATACATCGAAGAGTTACCTACTTGCTAATAAACATTAATGCAAAATAAAACTAAGCACTCAAAATATTCTTCAATGATTTATCACTCTTACTATAACCCAAAAATGAAATACACTTATTTGTTCCAAAGTAGCATAAGATCCTTTGCCTAAAGGCACTCAGTGGTTATGCCTATAAAGATATTTTGCAGGCAGGTAAGAGCTCTAGTCTGCCCACACTCTGACCCAGCAGGAAGCTTTGTAGTAGCATGCAGTGCCATGCTGAGCACAACCTAATTGCCCTTGCTGACAAGCAGTGAAGAGCAGATTGGACTCTGCTTACTACTGGTGATGCCAGGGCTGAACGTATGCAGAATGAACTCATACATCTGAATTGCTGTGAGCACACCAAGCATTCTTTAGTTTGTACAGACTGGTGAACAGTCTAAACTCACACTGATTTACCATGCCTTCATTTTTCTGGGTGGATGTGGGAATAAAATTACGCATTTCCTTCTGGCTCAGACTCTGTGACAACACCAAATGGAACTGTAACATTGCGAATTCTTGCTCTCTTTCCGACTTGTGGATAACTGGTGGCTAGTGAAACAAAATTGTAACAATTTTGTGAAGGCTTCAGAACAAAAATCTTTCTCTCTTGTGAAAGCTGCGGAAAAAACACAGGTTGTTTGCAAGCTCAATGGAAAAGTCAGGAGTTAGTCTTGTTTAAGGTGGTCCCAGGTTCCTCCCCGAACCACAATCCTCCAAAACCACCATGCAAAGGCAGAAGTACAGCCAGTATGGCACACAAATGGCACGTGATACTGGACACTTTCTGCCTGGCAACAGCTCCTGGCCCGATTGGAAGGGACCACCATACGGCCCTGCCAACCCCACAGACAGGGGCACACGCTCCACACATCCTCAACTACCTCAGTGACAGGAGAAGGAGAAGTGACCCTCAAGCATCATGAGATCCGTGGTGGTGATTTGCTTTTCCTTCCTTTCTTTCTCATTTTTTTTCTCTCTGCCCTTCTCTTGTCCTTTCATTTTCCTTGTTTTTAATAAAAGCACACTCTTGCTTAATCAACACCTTGATTCTGTTCTGAGTCTTAATTCAGAGGGACTGGGATCAATATAATGAATCGCAAACCACTTTGGATTGCAAGAGTGGATGAACTCAAATAAAATAAATCTCTACTTTTTTTGCCTTCTACATTTTGGGATGGTCCAGGGAGATTGTTTCTTTGAATCAGTGAAGTCTGAAATTTGTCCCAAGTAAGAGGAAAAGAGAAGTTAAATATAAAGTGACAAATAAATGCTTGCTATGTACTTTGGGCTTTAGTTCAGGCTCATAGTACTTAAAAAGCAATTTACATGTAAGAAAGAAAGAATTCAATTACAGTAGAAAGCAATAAGCAGATGACTGAATGAACAAGATTAAGGTAAAGTGGGTGAAAGTGAGAAAGGAAGATTTGCTTTATTCCACAAATTCACTTTGTGGTGGTTTTTTTTGTTTTGTTTTGTTTTGTTTTGTTTTCCTACAGATAATATTGCATAATAAAACTCGGACTTTTAAACTGTAATTTATTCAATTATTATCTTACATATTGGTAAGGTAGGAAATGAGGACATAAGCTCTCGTTTCCTATTTCATCCAGGAAAAGGTTATCAATTAAAATGCTTGTAAAACACATCATTCCAATTAAGTATAAATTTAGTGGTTTGTTCACTGAATTCACAAACTTGATGTATCAGCTATATCACTCTCCTTGTGCACCTGTTTTCAGGTAAGAGACTAATGTTTCAAAGTTATATTGATTTTGTCTACTAGAAAAGGTAGGTTATGTGCTTATAAGAAAATAACTAATTATGATGAGTTGAAAGGAGCTACATGCAAATTTTTAGGTTACTTCTTGTATGAGTTTAATTGAGTTAAATTTTCCTTAGTCTGTAAATGAGAGAAGACTAATGAATTTTCTTTTTAATCAGTAAATAAGTCTTAAATAACAAATCTCTAGTGGAATCATTATTTTGTTCTCCAATTTGATGGAGATTTTGAAAGGTTTTTATAGCAGCTAATTTGTTAGTGGGTAAATAAAGAAGTTTTTCTTTTCTAAGGATTTATCGTATTTTATTTTTTAAACCACAATGTTACAATTTAAACTATTACAGACAGCAAAAATTTGAGCAATTAAAGTATCTTGGACTTACAGAAGGGTTTGGGTTGTAAGGGACATTTAAGGTAGTCTAGATCCAAACCCCCTGCTAAATGCAGGGACACTTCCCACTAGACCAAGCTGCTCAAAGCCCCATTCAGCCTCGCCTTGAATGCTTTTAGGGAGGGGGCACCCACAGCCTCTCTGAGGAACCTGTTCCAGAGTCTCACCATCCTCACACTAAATAATTTCTTCATAATATCTAGTCTAAATCTACCCTCTTCCAGTTTAAAGCCATTTCCCCTTGTGCTGTTGCTACATGCCCTTCTAAAATGTCCATCCCCAGCTTTCCTATAGGCCCCTGTCAGATAATGGAAGGCCGCTATAAGGTGTCCTGAGACTTTCTATTCTCCAGGCTGAAGAGCCCCAGCTCTCTCAGTCTGTCTTCACAGGGGAGGTCCTCCAGTCTTCTGATCATCTACACAGCCCTCCTCTGGACCTACTCCAACAGCTTGATAACCAGAAGGTGTCTCATGAGAGTAGAATAGAGGGGCAGAATCACCTCCCTCGACCTTCTGGTCACATTTCTCTCGATACAACGCAGGATACAGTTGGCCTTCTGGGCTACAAGCACACATTGCCAGCTCATGTTGAATCTTTCATCAACCAACACTCCAAAATCCTTTTCCTCAGGGCTGCTCTCAAGCCATTCTCTACACAACCTCTATTTGTGCTTGAGACTGCCCTGACTCAGGTGCAGGACCTTGCACTTGGCCTTGTTGAACTTCATGAGGTTGGCATGGGCCCACTTCTCAAGCTTCTCCAGGTTCCTCTGGATGGCATCCCTTCCTTCTAGCGTGTCAACCGCATCACTCAGCTTCACACCATCTGCAAACCTGCTGAGTGTGCACTCCATCCCATTGTCCATGTCACCTTCAAAGATCTTAAATAACACAGTCCCAACACCAATCCCTGAGGAACACCACTCGTCACTGGGTTCCACTTGGACATTGAACCACTGACCGCAACTTTCTGAATGCAACAATCCAGGCAGTTCCTTATCCAGTAAGTGGTTCATCCATCATATCAATTTTTCACCAATTTGGTAACCAGGATGTCATGCAGGACAGTGTCAAATGCTTCGCATAAGTCCAGTTAGATGATGTCAGTTCCTTTATCTACTGACGCTGTAACTCTATCATAAAAGGCCACCGAGTTTGTCAGGCATAACTTACCCTTGATGAAGACATTTTGGTTACCACCAGTCACCTCATTTCAGTCTTCACAATATCACAGCCCAAAAATTTGTCTCTGAATTTGATGTTCTCACTACATAAAATTAATTGAAAATCTCAGTAGTTTTATGTGTACGTCTTGTGTGTAAATGCTCTCTTCCTGGCTGTAAGCTCACATAAGCAGATTCTAAGCAAATTTCCTTTGAAAACTTTCAAACAAATAAACATTGTCTTCAATTGTATCCATATACTTTGCAGCCCTGCTCTGACCTTAGCTCTGAAATTCGCTCCAGAATAAACTCAAAATTAAAAAGACAAAGATTTTGCTCTTTTGGAATAGAGAAAACAGAGTCACTCCCAAAACACCAGGACTACATCCTATATAGAATCACAGAATCACCAAGGTCTGAAAAGACCTATAAGATCATCCGGTCCAACCATCTAACTATAACCAATAGTTCTCACTAAACTATGTCCCTCAACACAACGTCCAAACATTCCTTGAACACCTTCAGGGTCAGTGACTCCACCATCTCCCAGGGCAGCCCATTCCAGTGTCTGACCACTCTCTCAGAGAAGTAGTATTTCCTAACATCCAACCTGAATCTCCCTGGCGCAACTTGAGTCCACTCCTCTTGTCCTATCACTAGTTACACAAGAGAAGAGGCCAAACCCCAGCTCACCACAACCTCCTTTCAGGTAGTTATAGAGGGCTAGTTCATTCTTACAGTTTCTTTATTTCTAATCAGCTTTCTCAAGCAAGACTCAGGAAGAACAAACAGTTGACATAGCTGTAGTGGAGGAAATAAGATACAAATGATCATAAATTTTCTAAATTTACCAGATTCAATCTGAGAGAAGAACTGGCTCTAGTACGAAGTATTTCTTCTGCTGGCAACTTGGGCACTGCCGATGTTGAGAGGCTGCAGGACAGAGAACATTTCCCTGACTCAGGCAATAGAAAGATACTTCCCACTGCCTTAGTTGTCTGTTCATCATTCCTATGTACAAGCCCACATTGTAGCCTGCCCAAATGTCACTGTTGCATCCGTTTGTTTGGTGTGATGTAATTTACTCACTGCTCTATATCCATTTTATTGCCTCTTTTTGAAAATCCAAGAAAGAGAGGTGTTACATAAGAAGTGTGTACTTTATTGCCCATAAATGTCACTTTACTGTTAGTGCAGCTGCCTTCATTGGATCTGTTTTTACAATTACAAACAAAAGACTTGATTTAGCACACACTAGACTTCCTTACTGCTGAGCTGTGCATGCTCCACATGTGTTGGCAGCTAGCTTCCTTCAGATTATCGTACTAAGGCTCTACAAATTTTTAAGCATAAATGAAGGTAAGAGATGCTTAGAAAATACAGAGCTGGGGACATAGCATTCTGTAAAGAGTTTTCTGAAAACAGTGAAGGAATATGAACAGTCAGAACAGAGGATCTCAGAACACTTTCGGAAAAGGAAACAATTCCATTTTAAAGACATGATAACGAACTGTATAAATTACTTTACTTGACTATACTAAGAACACTCTATACTTTTACAGCTTCCACCCAAACACCTTCAAAAACATTATAAACATTCAAGTACTTACCACGTAAACACTATTTGTCAAAAACAATAGAACAAAGCTTACATGGATATTTCAAAAATAAGAAAAATCTCTTATGCAAGTCTAAGGCTTCTGAAAGCTGGCTATCCAACTAATATTTTTATCTCAACTCAATCACATTAAATTCTGATAAAACAGTACAAAATTCCAATTTCTTGAAGAAAACACTGAGTTATAATGACCTCACCCAAATCTATTCGTGCTATTTTGATTCAAATTTCTGATGAATTTTTAGGTATGTGCATTATGTAATATGCTGTATTTATTCTCTTCACGTGCTTCTTCCTAAAATTATATTGTCTTATAAACTACTGAAATAGTGAAATATTTGACCAATTACATGATTTTGAGTACAAAATTTGATGGGAGGTAATAGAACAACATAAATTTATAAATAAATGATTAAATATTTATATCAATAAAAACACCACGTAAACAAAACCTGCAAGGGCTACTAAAACAGGCCATTCCCTCTAGTCCTATTGCTAATGAAAATGGAGGAGAGGCCAAATTCCACCTCGCCTCCATCTCCTTTCAGGTAGTTATAGAGAGCAACAGCGTCTCCCTTGAGCCTCCTCTTCTCCAAACTAAACAATCCCAGTTCCCTCAGCCGCTCCTCATTAGACTTGTGCTCCAGACCCCTCATCAGCTTCGTTGCCAGACACACTCCAGGGCCTCAATGTCTTTCCTGTAGTGAGGAGCACACAACTGAATGCAGCACTCGAGGTGTGGCCTCACCAGTGCTGAGTACAGAGGGATGATCACTTCCCTGCTCCTGCTGGCCACACTATTTCTCATACAAGCCAGGGTGCCATTGGCCTTCTTGGCCACTTGGGTACACTCGCTCATGTTCAACCAAGCATCAATCAATACCCCCAGGTCTATTCATTCTATACAGAAATCCAGCCACTGTGCCCCAAAGTCTCTAGCGTTGCATAGGGTTGTTCTGGCCAGAGTGCAGGACTGAGCACTTAGTCTTGTTGGACTTCATCCCACTGGCTTCAGCCAGTTCAGATCCCCCTGTAGGGTCATCCTACCCCTACGCAGATCAAGATCAAGCTGGGAGAAAGTGTCGTTTGTAGACTTACTGAGGGTACACTCAATCCCCTCACCCAGATAATCAATAAAGATACTGAATAGGACAGACCTCAATACAAACCTCAGGGAAACACCATTACTGTATAGCCAGCTGGATTTACTTCTAAAGTGTGACGTTAAATCCCTTCAGGTAAATTAAGCAATTTAAAATTCATAAATGGATTAGTAAAATATCGTGATCATGAAACAAAATGGATAGAACATGAGCAACACCCTTGAGCATGGGAAACTGGGCCTCCAAAACATTATAGGCAAGAATGTCTTAAGGTATTTGTCTTTAGAGGAAGATACCATCAGCTCTATCTTGCATTTATGAGCTTGCAAAGACTTATTCAGACTAGGTAAAGAGAAGTTCTCTCTCTCCGTCAGTGAGATGATAGAGAATGTAAAGCATGGACAAAAAGAATATAGTGAAGTAGTACGAATAACTAAAAAAGATATGTTTTTAAAATAATTTCTCCTTTCTGGCTCTTTATGTTGAAAGGATGAAGTTGACAAGCTTTCCTTTTGGCTAGGCCCTTTTGAAAACAAAGAGAGAACCTATGATTAACGGTTGCAGCAATAAAAAATAAACGAGGACAAGACTGTACTGTGAAAGCAAACTTGAACAGTCCATAAAATGCTGCCAAATATACTGAATAGCCTTGAAAATTGGCTTTTGTAAAACAAATCTCTATGCTCCTTATTACAATGCTAAAATTAGTGCTTCATTTTAAAATTTAAAATATATAATTCAATAATTGCATAATTTACCTCATCTATGAAATACATCTCCTCTTTCTTGATTATTTTTGATTGCATGTTTTTGGAGATCTGTGGTACAGTGCAGTCTGATGACAACTGCAACATTATTCTATACTCATTACACTCCTCCACTCTTTCTTACCTTCAGATGGGGAGAAGCACAGTGTTTGAAACTGAGGATTTCAGAATCAGCATTTTAGCAATTGTCAGAATCCCTGACTACTTAGGTTTTCTATTTTTCCTCATGTAAACTTTCTCATGTGCGCTTTTCCATTTCGTCCCAAGTGTTGTAATAGGAGCAAACATTTGAAGAAAGATTCTTGAGACCTTCCTCTTTCCTTACACTTAGAAAGACAAATCCTATGTTTCCTCTGCATTTGTCTATTTGCATTTTGGTTGGTAAATACCAAGCTTCTTAGATTAAAAAAAAGAGCCCAGATTTCTATAATTTTCAGAGTTTCAAAAATTCTGTTTCTTTTCTACACAAATGCACTATCTTTCAGTTCTTCTCTAGGTACAATTGCTGATGTTCACAATACTGATGCTTAAAAAACTGATACTTAAAAAACTCTTTCACAAAAAAAAAAAAATCAGAATAAATGCATGAAGCAAGCTTATTTTGGCAGATGTGGGAAGATCACAGGTGGGAAATCAGAAACAAGATGAGGGAAAAAAGATAGATAATACATAAATAGGGCCATCTAAGTCCCAAGTTGTGCCAAAAGCCATTTCTTCATCTTTCATTTCTTCCCCTCAGGAAACCTTGGATATAAAAAGCCAGACAGAACAACTGTGAATCCTCAGGAACATACAGAGGTACCGTTTGTCAAGGTGTTCCGTCTTCTTCGTGTCTGTCAATGCTAGCCATGAAACAACAAGAATGAGAGCACACTAAACCTGGAGTAACCCAAAACTTTGGAGCTACAGTTTCTACTCTTGCTACAAGTTAGTATTCACACCTCCATGAAGGTCACTGAATACCCACTGTACTAGCCTGTATAATATGATGTTTAACTGATATTGAAAATTTAATTTGCATGATTTTGCTTTCTGTTCACAAAGGTCAATGTATTCACTACTAGGTCACTGCACATTAAATACTGAGATCAACTGCCCTCATTACAAGCAAAAGATTCATACGTACTAGTCTAAAACATGGTTGTTTCCAATCTAACAGACACTCATTCACTGCTAGAATGCAATTTTTTTTATTTTATATGTAAATAACTTACTTCTCCCCCCCTTCCCCCCCCCCCCCCCCACTGGGGAATGTTGAGTTATTCATGGTAATGTATTCTTTCATCATTTTTTTTTTTCCTTAGCTGCAACCTCTTCCAAGCTTGGAACATCTCACAGCAAGCAAAGAAACTAACATCTTTTTCACACAGCATGACATTAGAGTATTTGGCTAAAGGCCCTAAAACACTGAAAAGAAATAAAGAAACCAACAAAAAAAAATCTTATACATGATCCTGTGTTTCCTTGTTACACTCAATTTACTTTCTCATGCTTGAAGCACATAACAGAAATTTGATGGCTTGGTGTTTAATCTTTATAAGAAAAATAAGCCTATTCTGTTCCATTTTCCATTATTTCTAGAGGAAAAAATACATGAAACTATGACAGAAGGAGAAGAATTTTTCTTCTTAAATGGCAGACAGAGCCTCAAGATCTGTGTGCTGTGGAATATTTATTGGAGGACTCTACACTGTAATTTTTTTCACCTCCAAACAACTCTTATTTTACTGCAATGAATATGGTAACCTTTTGCAGTGAGTGCATTTGAAGTCTCAAGGTTACTGTACAGATTTTCAGCTTTTCTTCACTTTATGTGTTTCAAGAAAAAGCAGAACCAATTCTAATTAGTAAATAAAATGATGAACAAAATGTGAGTGACTATTGTAACCTCTGATACATGCACAATAGCGGGACATTACTATTTGATTTTACAGTTTTGTGTATTAAATTTTCAAAAGTCAGGAATCTGATCAATTCATCTTCTTATTTGCTAGCACATATTAGCCTTTGAAAGTCATTACATAAAACGGAATCTGACAAATATAGACTGTAAGTTATCTTTCTCAACACTGAGATTTGACTAATTTGTATGAAGTGATGGTCTCTGTGCTGTTTTCTGGTACGTTCTCTAATTTATTTGAATGTGTTTGTCTTCCATATCTAATATCACTCATGAATTACACTCTATCCTAAAAAAAGTCCTGAGAATTTCCAAAAATAATAATACCTTCCACTTCACTTAAGCAATATTTCCTCAATTGAGCAGTAGTCAGCACTTCTGCTGTAATAAAAATGAGGACATATTTACCTTTCAAATATTGTCCTGTTTTATATATTTTAACTATGCCTTATATGACTACCTTCCATAACACCCCCGTAACTCTTCATCTCTACACTACTAGTCAAAGATTTCCACTTCCACCCTAAAGTAAATGAATTGTTTTTCTAACTTCTGTTGTTACAACCATCTTATATTAATTAAAAACGCATTTTTTAAAGGTTATATAAATGATTGACAGCTTAGATGTTAAACGAAAGCATGGTGTATTTTTTATTGGAAAGTTTAATCCTTTTTATGTTGGTTAATTCATAAACTATGAGACAAGAGGATGTCTCTTGGTGCCAGGAAATCCCATGTTCTTGGAAATCTTCTCTTCATTACTTCATCACCACAGAGGGAGAAAAAATCTGTTCTCTTTCTGAGAAATGTTCTGAGGGAAACTTTCAAAATTGTAACACCAAGCTGCTATGATTTTTATTTAAGAATAGTAAAATGTAGTGTCAATAATACAGTATCTTCCTGAGACTTTGTTTTTCAACCAGGTTTATGCTAACTGATCACCAAATGCAACACTTGCATTTCCATCTACTAAGAACACTTTTCTCAAACAGGAATACACCAATTGTAAGAACAGCAGTCTCACATTAAATTAACTATCATCTGTTTCTTCTTCATTAAAAACATTATGACATGCTGGGGGTGAATGTGACATTTAAGAAAGATGTCAGAAGACAAGAGCCTTGTCCTAAGAAGCTGATCTAATTTTGACAGTGTCAGCAGATCTGGTATGACAGGAGGAGCAGAATCTCCTGGAAACAGCATAAATAATTTTTACACAGCGTTCTAATAAGATAAAATATGATGGAAGTTAGGAAGGTGATTCACCTATCTGAAGTAATAACTTCATGTAACGTAGCAAGAGTGAGAAGCAGAAGGATACAGATGCCTAGGCTATTGTGCCATCTGCTTTCTGCTTCTGTAAGACATTTTGGAAAAAAAAAAAGCACCACAAATGTAAAACAAGAGTAATTAATCCATTTCCTTAAGTAAAATATGTATAAATATCTTAAATGTCTAGAGACTGCATTTGCTCAGCTCTCTCTTAGTAAAGTGGAAACCATTTCCAGGAAATGAAATAGAGGAATAGAACTAACTTATACAGCTTTGCATTTGACTATTAACTGAAGGACTCGCCTTCTTTGGTTGGCTCTGATAGCATTATTATTATTATTTTTTTTTTTTTAAGTTATAATAAATCTGAGGTGTTTTTGTGGATGTCTTACCTGAAGTGCCTCAGAGTGCCTACAGCACATATGTCCTATTTAAAAATTGCACTGTGTATTTATGACTGTCTATTTTACAGCATGAACAGAAATACATGCTTCGTGAAATATTACAAATATTTGAAGAAGTTAGATGAACTGGATGTAGCAAATATATTTAAGAACCTGTGAAAAAAAACTCCTCATCCTTTCCAATGTACAAAGCAAGGTATTGATCAAACAGTCCTATGTGATGATCAAGTGGAATGAAATGTAGGGAAGGTGCAAGAAGAAAAAAGCAGCTTATAATATGCATCAGTGTGTTTACTAGATGTCCATGGTACAGTTTAGGACAGCAACACAATGGAGTTTCTTAGATGAAAGACTGAGACATGAACAAAATCTAAATAAGTTCTTCATGGTGCCCATTACATACTGCTGTTGCTTTTTAAAATAAGGAGGAAAGCATGAGAAGTGCGCCATACTGACTGGAAGAAAATTTTCTACAGTTTACAAAAAATCAAATCCTTGTTGTTTATGAAGAGAATATGCATTTCTGTGGTATAATTTATCTCAAGCTAAAAATCACGTGTGACAAAGTAGGTGAACGACTCTTTAAATTACCTGTTTCTCTGTACTGACTGCAAGGGAAGCTCTGAGTGATGAGGTAAAATGCTCACTAAGAGTAGACTAAATTTGTCTGGGGAAAAAGCGTATTGATGTGCAGAACAGAAAGTTAGACTCATAAAGGGTTTACTACTCCAGAAGTTTGATAAAATCCTTTGGATACATGTTGCTTAACTTCCAGTGCTCATTCAGCAACCAGTAATGAGAAACACACACAATGTCTTCAGAAGAATTAGGCTTATCTCTTCAGCAAGCAACAGGCAGTAAATCAGAGACCATTTGCACTCATTCACTTAGAATAATGCAATACATCTCGAGCATAGAGGATTTTTGAGATTATGAGTTTTTGCAGATAATTACACAATGGAAAAGAGTTTCTCCACCTCCCAAACACACACACACACACACAAAAAGTATTTAAATCTATTTAAATTCCCATTACACATGAAGTCATCCGCAGTCCTTAAAAATAATAAAGAAAAAAGACAAGACCAATCCTATCATGAAGTTCAGATCTGAAAAAAGACAAGACCAATCCTATCATGAAGTTCAGATCCTGGTGGCCACAAGGGCACCATCTCTGCTCAAGTCCTCACTCAATCTAAGGAAGACATAGGGTGTAATCAATCTCACTCACATTCCTAAAGAATCCTTAGTGAAACTCAGAACCAAATCACTTAGTATTTCGGACACCATAAATAATTATTTACTCACAGCACAACAGCTTTAAGAATAGACACTAAGACCCACATGGATTTCACAATCAAGCCCTTCACATGAACTAGGCAACTCGGGATTAAACCTGGGTTTCTTTGGCTCTCAAATAAGCACCCCAACCTACCTGTGCTGGCCAATTTTCTTAAGTGATGCATCAAAGTTAAATGCACTGATATGAATTCTACATAAAAATCAGCTGATCGTAAAACTGCTCTGCTACACTATCAAAGGGGACTTCTTATCCTGATTTCAGGAGGTCTGTAAAGAAACGAACAGCTTAGCTCTATATTCTGCAAAGGCACGACAAAAACATTTCTGAGAATGCCAGTAGTAGAGAGAAATTTTCTATATTAAATCAGTCTTATAGTAAAGGGATTAGGTATAAATTCATGATTTATATCTTTTGAATGTACTGCTTTTGGTATCCCACACGTTTGCTTCAATATACTTGTTACAGTTTTCCTCACCTCATACACACCCCAAAATGCTCTAACTCTCCTTTTTATGAGCCTTATGGAAAGGAAGGGCTTTTGTTGCTCATACAGTATATAAGTGAGATCAGTTTTGGGGGCAAAGAAAGAGTGACTGAGAAACTGTAATGGACTATTGTCTAATTCATGAATTAAATAATTATTTTAAGAAATAGAAAACATTGAATGGATTGTTCAATATTGTATGTACATTTGCATTAACTTTCAGCATAATTTTGTTACTTATGGACATATTATGCATATTTAGCTCCAGAAGCCTAGTGAACAAGACTGTCAGTAACTAAGACAAACATGTCTTAGTCTAATATTACCATCTGTTACTTTCTCTTCCTTGTCATTTTGCTTTTCTCTCACAATGTTGTACACAGTAGGTTCTTCAAAGAGAACCGCAGAGTATAGGTGTGTGTTATGGGAGTGGGACATGAGAAAAGGATGTATATAAATATGTTTTAAATTGTCTTTTTGCTGAAATACAAGAATAAAAATGAGGTTTGCGGGTGGAAGAGAACATAGACGAATCAATGATAAGAATAGTCAGTCAGTAGTAAATGTTCTGTAAGGGTGCAGTTTCCTGCCAAATTGGTATTGAGCCTATTATTAAAGTTTGTCTTCACTTTCCTTATGATCAGTGTCACTCTCATTATATGCTTTCTTCATCAGTTAGCCATGTTTTGATAAATTCATTCAGTAGATAAGCACATATAATTTTCACTCGCAGTAAAGTATGAGACCAGAAATAACCAAGACCTACAGCACTTTTTCTTTTTTTTTTCCACATAAGTGTGAAAAGCATGACTGTCAAAACTCAGTGTCCCTGATAATGTCAGTAGATGCTCATTTGAATATGAAAAAGATGAAAACTGAGGAAAATTTCTAAGTAACACTGAAAACCGTACATTTTTGACAAAGCTTGCTTACAAATTTTGTTTTACAAGCTGAACTAATTGTGACTGGCTATCAGATAATGCTGCATTTCCACTGCATCAGCTTAAAACAGACCGTGCACTCATCTCAAATGCCTGAAAAATTGTAATACTGTAACTAACCCTATTATCACTACCTTCTGGTCCAGCACAGGGTGGCTCTCTTACCCAAAGACAGACTATGATCATACAGTCAGTAATCACAAGACTCAGTTAAGACAGGCAGGTAATTATCAGATGACAGCAGAGAACATGATTCACAGTTTAACCTAATTACATGCATCAGAAATATGACGAATCAGTTATTACATTTCATAAAGCTTTTTTTTTTTAAATTTAATTTGTTATCAAGTTAGCACACAAAGGATGTTTTTCCTCTCCAAAACAAGCAGTCAAAATTTCTTCAGAGCATATATGTTACGTACAAATTTAAAAGTTACCTATCACAATTCTATAGAAACTGGCAAATCCTGCAATACAGTTGCATAGTAACAATTCTCCAGACGGGCCAGATTTTATTAAGTGGATTTCTTTCTCAGTGAGGAGTCTAACTGTAAATTCTCTAGAGGCTGTGCTAGGACATAAACAGACTGCTCTCTGACCAAAAACTGGTCTAAGAGTGATTATACAGGCAGAATTTGGGGACGCTGATCAGCAAGGCTTCTGTACAGAATTCTATCAATTCAACAAAAGGATTGTCTTTGAACAAGATGGGAAATGGAGAAAGAGAAAGAACAGCTTTAGGCACATTGCATGTGAAATAAACAATTATGCGCAAACAAAGTTAAGCAGTTATCTCCACTCTCAAAAACTAACGTACTTAAGAGTAAAAAAAAATCCTTACACAAAGAACAATCAAGTCACCATTTCCTACCATGATTTCTACCATTCTATCATCTAGTCAGAAACTTGATTGAAATTTCTGGAGTCAACTGTATCACCAGTTTACCCTAAAGAGAGTTTTAAAGGTGCATCTAACTTTCAAGAGCCGTAATTTTCCTAACTGTATTTATCTATCTTCTTAATATAATTTAGTGTTCCACTTCCAGAAGCTACATCTTACAGGAATTTATCCTGTATCTAAATTCTAAGTGAAAAATTGCATTTTCTTAGGAGCTTCTGAAACAATCACAAATGTCTCTAATAGATCCATACCCACACTGGCACTTGCCGCTGGCAAAATCTTCTGGTTTTTTGTAGCTTTAAACATTTTTAATGGATACCCCAAGATGGTTTGTTATGTAAAATATCTTTCAATAATACAGAATCAAGAAATGTATAGCTGTTTGACCTAGATCACAAATATGTTTATTTCAAGCTGAAGTAATCATTATTTCTAATATATTTTCATTCAATTACAAATAACAAGGGAGGCAATGTGCACCTCTTACCTGAAATTAAAGATCTACTCTAAAATGCTGTAATGTGAAATACATAAAAGCTATCCATAAAAGCTATTCATAAAGAATATCCTGTCTTTCTCAGCAGGTTATAAGATGTCTTTAAATGTGCTGAGTAATGCTTTTTTATTAGAAAGGTGCTTCTATACAACTAATTTTTACTATCAAGTCAAGTCTGATTGTTGCCATTAAGCAATAAGATTTCCTGCATTCTAAAGTTTCTAAAGTGAGAGAAGTAAGTATTTTATGGAGTCACATCCCAACTCTTCACTTCTAACTAATACTTATGGTCGTGAAACACTATAAATGCATCAAATCATGGCTATAATTTACAGAACTCCAGTCCAAGAAGTAAGGAAGAGGTGAAGAAGGAACACTTATAAGTTCTGATGAATCACATAGTATAACCAGTTTAATAAGGAAATTAAAAAGGTATCTGCCTCCACACTGGACAAAGAAATTGATCCTAACTACATCTTCACTACAGTGCCACATTTATTTTTTAAAGGAAAAAAAAAAGCTGACTGAAAAAATCACTTTAAAATAGTTTTCACTATAAATTCATGGATTTCTCTGATCTATTAAATTAAACTATTCCGCCCACCCAAGAAACAGTAGTTTATGTGAATCCATTTCAAGTAGATTTTCCAAGGTGGAAGTTCAAACAATACTCCAAGATTTGGGAGAAATAAAAAAGTATTATTTTTATTATAGTATGTAAGCTTTCAAAAAAAAAAAAAATTAAACTGCTCAAGATTTGGACTGAGGAGTTAAAAATCCTAGGAGTAGGATTCTCACCTTTTAAAAAAAAGTTTTGAAAATAAAATGCCATGTTGAATCTGCCACTATTGCACATATTTCTTATGTTTCCTTCAACTGCATGCCCTTCATGATGCTGGTGGAAAGCTTCTATCAGCAATTAGCTCATCAGACATATGGTTTAGTTTTTAGGTAGTTCTGCATGGAGCTGGAAGCTGGACTCAATGATCCTTACAGGTCCCTTACAGCTCAGGGTATTCTAAGACTCTGTGATAAAAAAAAAAAATGAATCACATTTTAGCCTTGTGGCTAAAATCTGGCTCTTTCTTCATAACACTGTAATACTTGAGAAAGAAATCAATCAAATTGGTTGAAACATAAAAGGGAAGGACATTCACTAACATCTTTACAGTCAGGAACTCGCTAATAAATTTCGGTAACCATACTATAGTTTTATTTTTCTTACAGATATACAGGATACCAGACTGTTCTGCTGGAATTATTCAATAGTATTGCTTTTTTTTTGTTTTACCGAACTGAACAATAACTGTTTCTGTTACTTAGTGCCATGATAAAGGAATATTTCAGATGGAAAAATAAATGTACTCTGTACTGTGGATAGAGGGAAACTGTGTTCATTCCTTTAATATCTCCTTCAGAAACTCACCAGCACACAGATACACACAAGTAAATAAACCAACAAGTGGATAAATTGATTTGTAGGAAATATGTGCAATGCAGAAGTAAAAATAAACAACAAAATAAAAAAATCAGTAAATTTTCATGGGGAAGGCAAAAAAAAGAAAAAAGAAAAAGAAACAAGGAATGGTAACCTGCACAAAGCTTTAGTTGCTGCAATGTCAGCAGCTCTGTACAGAAATCAATCACTCCGCATTGTTTACTGTTCTCTTGATCCCAGAGAAAAGGAAGATGGATGCCTTTTTTCAAAGAAATGAAAAGACAAACCTCTGAAATTCCAAACATGCTGGACACATGATAAATGTTAGTTTAGTAAGATAAATAAAAAAAGGTTTAATAAAGAGAAGCCCAAGCTTCAAACTTTTACTTCAGTGAGCTTTTTTTTTTTCTTTCTTTCTTTTTTTTTTTAATCTGAAGGCTTGGATTGTGAAGTTGTAAAGAATTTGCACGTGGTTTATTACTTACTGACAAAAAAAAAAGCGGATACTGTTCATTTTTTTCTTATTTCTGAATGATTCAAGAAAGCAGGAGGAACATATTGCTATTTAACATATATTGTGTATATGACTGTCAAAAAATTTTGATAAGCTTTATTTTAAAGCATGCTCCGTTAGCAACTTCCATCTCCCTCCTACTTTACAGCATCATTAGAACAAAAATCTTTACTTCAACTAATGTAAGCAATAACAAGGAACGCCTAATATATTACTACCTAGACTGCAGTATACTACACAATGCATAGGAGGCCTCAGAATGAAGGCAGACAATTTAAAACCACATTCCAAATAATATATATCATATGTCCAAAATTATTGTTACTGATAGCTGTGTGTACACACAAAATATTCATGTCTATACATCTGTGTCTTCCTATCAGCATACGCAGTTTAATTAGGAGCTTTTCTGAATAAGAAAACAATGACCACAATTTCCTGAAATTTATTTCTGAGAATTTTCCAGGACCTTCTGAAAGACTGAACTGATGAATTGAAAAAGATGATTTCAAAGCATATTCCACAGATCTCCTGTAAGGAATTCTTAAGTAAACCAAGTATGCAACGCTAAAAGAATTTTAAAAAATACGCTTACGCTCAGATTAATCAGCATTTGATTCTTTCTAGCAGTGGAAAATCAATATGTAGTATAAATAACCCCAGAATGACTTTTGAAATTGAGAAAAAAATGTTGAACAGCTTGGTTCAAATTCATGTGCTTCTGGAAGATAACGTATCTATGAATAGTAGTACACAGATCAACAGCTCAGCTTGAGCAGTTTACTTCTGCCAATCAATCAATGTACACTGATTGACACTCTCCGGAGCTAGCCTATGCCTCTGTGACTCTATTCCCTATGTTCCATCAAGACATTTTCATTTCTATCTATAAATTGATACAATCATACCTGATTAGAGTCTAAGAAGGAAAATATCAAAATAAATACTTGATAGAACATCAGCTACTCTGAACTACTGAATGCAACTCTATGAAATAAGCTCAAAGGACTACAACTGGGTAGTAAGAGACTTCTCCCAGAGAGTTTCACCCACATGAATTCTGTCTGTTACTAGTTAATTGTGTATAACAAATGACAACTCCTTTGCAAATTAAAATGCTCATAAAGAATACATTTTACATCTTTCTTCAGCTTAATTGCATTTTGGTCATATTTTGAAATCTCTTTATCCACTGACAATGCAGTATTTAAGTTTTACTAGTTTGTGGTTTTTTTCCCCCCTCGGTAATGGAAGAGGATTGAAAATACATGGTGTGATTAATTACCTGGTTTCATTTTTGTTTATATAGGAAAAACTATGGTACTCTAAAAAGCGTTACCATAACAGGTAGCATTAGGGTTAAAATTTCACATTTCCTCAAATATATACATACATACATACATCAAAACTTGCTTTAAGTTCTCTGAACTTTATAGTGATATAAAAATAAAGGAGTTTTGGCAATCTTTTAACGGATGGTTTTTTGGGCCACAGATTGTAATAATCACACAGAATGAAGAAGTGCTAGTCTGGTTTTATCTAGAACAATAGGCAGGCGTGATATAGTATTTTTAGATCCTTAACTGTTCTTAGCATCATTCTTCCTATTACAACCTTACTTCTCAACCTCTAAATAATATATCTGACAATAATCTATGATCGCTGCCATGTATAATTTGTTCCTTTAAATGAGTATACACTTTAATAATGCACTAACATACAAAGTTCATACACATCTTAGAACTACGTCTCTTTTCTTCCTCCATAACTTAAAGTTACTTATACCTTTACCTTATCATTTCAATTTACATTATAAATGTTGTTCTACTTTCTTAGTTTTAAACTATTTAGTGAAAATACGCTGGTGAATACAAAAAGGTTCTTCAAGAAGCACAGTAACCTAGCTGTAATCTAAGCTGTACTATTTCATTTTACTCAATTTTACTTCAACTGCTATAAAAGGCAATACAAAATCTGTGACAAACATTACTCAAATGTTATAATTTGTGAAAGCTATACAATTACACAACTATTTTTAAGAAAAATCTCGACATTCTGTATGATGGCTAAAGAAATATAGTTATAAAAAAATCTAGCACAGTATTTTCACCTATGCAAAAACATGAATAATATGCATACTCTGAAGGGAAAGCTCCAAGAAGCTCTCTTACACCTGAACATCATCAGCTAAAATGCAAGATTATAATTTCCAATATCTTGCTGAGTGAATCGTCTTCAAATGTGCAATTGTAGAAAGGCACACCTGTGAATTTCCTAGTGCAACTAAGCTGAGGAAAAATTAAGTCACAGAGCACAAGTTACGTCAGTAACATCCTGTCAAACAAATTCTGCTTTTCTAACATTAGTGTTCTACAAAGTAAACTTTGTCTTCTACTTTCATAACCACAAAACATCAAATGGTGCTCTTCCCTTAAGCAATTTTCTACTAATAGATTAGTATAGAAGCAGTGGGCATGTTATCTACTGATAATAACAGCATTTGATCTAATCAGAAGTACTCCCTGTATATAAGTGATATAAGTACTAAAAATCAGTAAGTACAGGAAAAGAAACACATATACTGCACGGTAAAGCATGGGTAGCTCCACAATTTTCAAAACTTTTTGCATTGAGTCAACAATCATTCAGAACATTATTTTTGTCAGAAATGCGATGACACTCACTAAAAATGCAGAACACATTGGTGATGTTACAACATTTGTTTTAACAGTATAATATAAATCAGCATCATGCAAAAGAGCAATCAGAAAACAGAACTGACAGTAGTGTTTTACAGTACTTCATAAATCTCATGCCTGAAGAGAAAATGACAGAGCAGAACCAACACCAGTGCTGATTTTTAATCACTGCTGTCTAGATCTAGCAAATGGCTGAGCAAACAAGTCACGTACCAAGAAATTAATGTTCCAAAATCTAAAGTCATGTTCTTGAAAAGCTTGAAGATCAAAAAATATCTGTAAATCATCCTTCTAATTTTAGTAGTACTAAAAGATATAAGGCACCGTAATTTCTGAACTTTAGAAGTCCCTAACTATATAAAAATTGTATACACGTGTAGATGCAAAAGACTTTCAATTCTGGCAGTCAGAAAATTCTCAGCTCAACTCCTTGGTATCTGCAGGTATTTAATCTGGTATTTCCAGGGGTTGCCTAACACCCACTAATAAGTCTGCCTCTCAAAGACTACTGTACTGCCCATCACTTCGCCTATACCATATTCAGTGGGATACTTTTTGCAGAGTAATTACCTTTTCCTTCAAATAGTGTTGGCATAGTATTACAAAAGTGCGATCTCAATAGGAGTACTTTCTAGGAATGAGGACAGGTGCCTTCAGGAGAGGGTCCCTATACCAAATCTAGATTCCATCATGGTGACAGATTAAGAAAAGCTACTTCAGTGCAGAATTTTCTTGTACTCGGGGTTTTTACTGCAACTATCCCTGAACTGAGTAAATTTGAACTAAGATTGATGCTGCATATAACCAGAGAATGAGAGAGACAGAAACAAACGAAGATAAAAAAGTACCTTACCTCACTTTTAAATTGCCTTGCTGTGGCTGTCCATCGTAAATTGACAGTATATCAAAATCTTCCTCGAGGGCAAAAGTATGAAACGACAATTGTATCCTGTTTCGTTCTCCTGTGATAATGATCCATGTACAGTTGGCATAATTTGGATAACCATGAGGAAATCCAGGGCTTTCTATAGTACCATTCGGTCCCTGTACTAAACCTCCACAGTTTTGACCTGAAGAAGAAGAAAGCAAAACAAGCATTTCAGTGGATTTTTCCTCCCACAGTACATATTCTTACATGAGTGACTATATGGAAACTTAATGTTATATTTTTTCTTGTATTCCAAACACAATGTAAAATCACATTTGTACTGTTCTTCTCTCTGAATTCAAAACCGCACCGTTGGCTTTTCTTAGACACGTATGTTCTTTTTATGCAATTAATCATTATTTGAGGTTACGTAGCATTAATAATGTATGACATATTCATCCAAATGTGAAAATAAAGCATTAGTCTTGATGCCATAAATTCAACAGTTGGACAGTTTTAGTGTGAGAGAGCATTCAGAGGTTTTTTGGTGCATACCATTTACAATTTTATATATATATATATATATATATATATATATATATATATATAAATACGTAATATTTTTATATAATTGTTCTTGTAGAGAGATCTTATAATATATAAACTATAAGGGCGTTTGCAGATCTGAAACATGCCTTCAACATCAAAAGTAAACTGCAGACACATGTTTATTATGCGTTCTGTTGATACCAACAATAATATTGTCATGCTTAGAAAATGCAGCCAAATCTCTAAATATAGAACATTTAGTGTGAACTTTGTTTTTAGGATTCAAGAATAACAGCATTAAGGATTTACTCAGCAGGTATTTGTCTGGTTTGTACATCATCCAGACCCTGTGAGGCTATAGCAGCTCATTCACGGGAAGTCTTCAGCAAAAAGCATTCGTTTACTGTGCACACTCACTAATTTTCAACTCGATTTTGTTAATCCCACACACAGTTCTTGTATTGTCTCTGACCTGAAGAGAAGTATTAATGAAACATTTGAGGAGAAAGAAGTTTAAGGACATTCTCTGCATTGTAATGCTTGGATTATTATACGCATTTAAGCACTTCAGAACAAGTGTAATCCCAGCATTTATTGTTATACCTAAACCAGGAAAGCATTTCAGGCTGCAATTTTATTTTTAACTTCACAGTAGTAGGTTTCTGAGACTGAATCTTTCTGAGCAGCGCTGTCAAATGCTTGTGGGAGGTTTTCAAATCTTAATAAAATTGATCTAATAAAAGAGATTCACAGTTAAAACTAAAGAACTAATAGGTAATCATTACTAAATTCAAATCTAACAGAAACTCTAATGAATAGATAAAAAGGCTGCAGGGATTCAGGAGGTCTTTAAAGTAAAAATCTTCTCTAGCACATCTATCAATTGATTCAGATTGCTTTAATAAAACACTGATGTTATTAAACGTTCCTGGAGAAGGAACATATTATGCCATGAACACAGTACGAAACTTTCAGTTATGCACTGTTCATTGTAATTTGTCAGTATCCTTGCAGATTCTTGGCATTGCATTCCTTTTCCTACAACCACAGCAAAAATGTCACACAAACATCAGGGAACAATTTTAAATAACTTAACTACCACAGAAATATTTCTTTCTGAAAATAATAAAAGGAAAATTATAGTGACCACCCACTCTCCTAACACTGTAATAAGGTACTTCACATCACCAACATCCAGAAATCCATTTGTGTAAATCAAATCAAGTATCTCCTGTAAGCCATGCTTCTTTCCCACCACCCTGGAACGAAAGGGTTGATTTGAAAGAGGAGATCAAGTGTAGATCAAGTGTGAGTTAGCAATTTGCCTAAAATCTATCAAAGACAGAGTTCCCTTTTAGGAACAGAAATTGCATTAATAATGTAACACAAATGTTAGCTACATTTTAGACTTCTAGCCAGACAAACAAATTACCTCCTCAGTCTCTTAGGAAACACTTAAGAGAACACAGAAAATTGCTGATGCTAGCAAGTGATTTCTTCCACCCACACAATGGTCCCAGTCCTGCAGACTCCTGTGTGTCTACCTGCAGAATTTCCTGCAGCCTTCAGTGACTGTTCCTCCACACTGACTCTCAGAAGCCCCACTAAGCCATGTCTGTTCCACTCCTCAATCTATTTTGACAACTCTAATAGCCCACATTTTACCACCACCAGGATCATTTTCATTTATTTGAGAAGAAAAAAAAGAATAATTTCAGTCTACTGAAAAATCTCCAAAAAGGTAAGATAATAAGAATATGAGGAAGAGGAACTATGAGTAAAGAAACTAGAGCAGGAATAATGGATAGAGTAGAATACTTATTGAATACATTTATTTGAATTCTGT
Source organism: Chrysolophus pictus (assembly GCA_037305975.1). Taxonomy (NCBI): domain Eukaryota; kingdom Metazoa; phylum Chordata; class Aves; order Galliformes; family Phasianidae; genus Chrysolophus; species Chrysolophus pictus. Next base: position 21,773,399 of record CM074578.1, read on the forward strand.
ATAAGCAGAATCTGAATTCTATAGTTTACACTGAAATTTTCCCACACTTCAGATTTATTCCAGAAGGTGTTTTACTAATCCTTACGTGGATTCAAGTTATTGTGCATTGTTCTCTTGGAAAATAAACTAATGATAAATGCGACAGCCAAGATTTTATCTCCATTTAACGTAGTCATTTCTTAGCATCTCTAGCCCCTTCTTCCTCCAGTTTGCTTTTGCTGTCTTCTACGTATTTATACACATACATATTCACTGTCTATTCACTTTATATTTGAGAAGCACAAAGTAAAAGAGAATAAGACAAGAAAATGTTTTTTGTGCTATTTAACTTTGCTCTTGATTTTACATGTCTCCATATGCATATATTTATTTAGTGACCTGGTAAAATAAATAAAAATAAATAAATGAATAAAAATGCTGAATATATTTAATATATAGCCAACTCCTAGCAATCTCTCTGCTGCACACTGGAAACCGCAAAGAGCATTTCTTTCTAGACCTTAACAATACTAAAAGAGACTACATGAGATGTGCAGTCCAAGAAAACTGGCATCTGTTTAGGTCCCTGCCTGAGTTATGACTCAAAATATGTTAAGGGAAAGGATATTTGGAAAAGGATCATCTGCTATCGATATAATACCTATTTTGTCAATAAATGTAAGCCCAAATCCTCTAGAACTGTCAAATGTTACACCTCTGCTGAGGAGTAAATGCAGCATCAAATCACTTAAAATCTAAAAGTGAGATTCAGTAGGAGGATATACTTGGAGAGCAGGAATGAAGACACTTACATGTGACAGGCAACAGCAAATTAGATAAGAGTTGACAATGAAATATCATGCAAACAAATGCAGTTCCTAACTGCAGAGACACCACGGACCAGTAATTGGATACTGATGAGATTAATTATGAAGATTTTGTTTCTTATGCGTGCATTAATAGCACATCATATCCACAAACGCCAGAGAATTCAGAAACAAAGAAAAAGAGAAATTAAATAAATTGAATACACTGACAAGAAAGTATTAAAGGAATACTCATATTAGCAGAGTTCTGCTGGGCTGAACATGAGCAGAAAAGAAATGTATGCTGAATACAACTGAACACACCTAAAAAAGAATCTACTCATGCCATTCCCTTTAATTCTTGGCCCTTGTCAAATATACAGATTAAAAAATAAATAATGCCATTTTTCATTGAGGACAACATTATTACACTGAATTATTTCAATACTAAAAATGTATCAGACTGCCAATACTTCATTAGTTCGACATCACATCGTTGTTTGTATGAATGCAAATTGTATTATTAACATTAGTTTTTTGTTGAATCTTGCCTCAAAGAAGGTATTTCAGGACAGATATTTTAAACTTTATGATATAAAAAGTGTAATATAAAAAAAACTGAAGCTCTTGAGTTGTAGTTTAAAAATCACTGACACTGATTTCAGCCTTAGAAACTAAAGCTTACCTTAAAAATAGGGGATATTTGCTTATCCCCTACAAAGACTGCACACACCAGCTCAGGCACAACTTTTCTCAGCTGAGAACCGTAAGCGAAAGTACACGAGAAAAGCCTACAACTGCAATTTTGCCTTAAGAACTGAGGTCAAATAGGATTCGAACCACTAAAAATCAGTAGAATTAAATACTGCTTTGCCATACAACTTCAAACAAAATGACAAAATGCGAACAGTCTAAATATCTTCTAAAAATCAGATACTTTTCTAAACCTTTATACATATGATAGCTATATTTATTGCATCCTCTTTTACCTGTAACTAATTATAAGAACGAGAAAAGTACATATTTTTTTTCCACGTAGTAAAATTGCAAAATACTTGTATAACAAACAAAGGAAGGAAGAGCCACTTTTCTTCTTACAATACATGTTATGTGGAAAATGGATATAGATTACAGATGCATACTTATGCGCATACATATTCACCCACATTCACAGAGAAAGTAGTGTCTGCATGAACACAGAATCATAGAATGGCCTGGGTTGGAAGGGACCTCAAGGATAATGAAGCTCTAGAACTCCCACTGCAGGTAGGGCCCCAACTTCCCCATTTAATACTGGACCAGGCTGCCCAGGGCCTCATCCAACCTGGCCTTGAACAGATCCAGGGACAGAGCATCCACAACCTCTCTGGGCAGCCTGTTCCAGGACCTCACCATTCTCATAGTAAAGAGCTTCCTCTTGATATCCAACCTAAATCTTCCCTCCTTTAACTTAAAACCATTTCTCCTTGTCTTGCTATTATCTACCCTTTCAAAAAGTTGAATGATACACATTTTGAACAAAAAAAATAAAACACACCATAACTATAATAAAGTCACAGATGTTTAAGATATTTTGAACAATCACAGTAATGAAAATGAAATCACATTTATTCTTGTGACTGTTGAGTGATGTCCTCCATTCTTCAGCTACAGAAGAATGTAATACTTGTGCTGAAGTCAAGAAGAGATTTTGATACTTGAAATTTGTGGATGCTCCATCCATGGAGGCATTCAAGGCCAGGCTGGACGTGGTGTTGAGCAGCCTGATCTAGTGGTTGGCGACCCTGCACATAGCAGGGGGGTTGGAACTGGATGAGCATTGTGGTCCTTTTCAACCCAGGCTATTCTATGATTCTACAGTACAAAATTCTTAATATCTTTCTCATTAAATCTAAAAACATTTGAAGTCCAGCAAGATCCTAACATTCCCATTTTCTAAAGCCTGATCCTAATCTGAATTATACTTATTAATAAGAAAACAAACAGTTTATTCAGGCCAGATCAAAGGAAGTAGTTTTTCTCCAACAGCAAATCAAAGGAGGTACCTAGAAGAACTTCCCTAGAGAACTGTTCTCATCTCCAAGATCTACATCTCAGGGATGAAGAACACATCCCAGCAGAAGAACATTTTCCATTAGCCTTGCCTTTATATTTAGCAGCCCTTAATATATTTCTCTTCCATGATCCTGTTTTCATTAACTTCCAGGATCTTTAATGCATTGTACAAAGAATTCTAAAACATGAAAAACATTTTTGTGTTAGTTCAATAGCTACCATGTGCTCATTTGACGCACCTTAGATATTTATGTTTATGTCCTTACCACCATGGGATCCCCTTTAAAGAGGGGAATCTCAGGTAAAATTAAGCCGGAGATTACAAAAGTAGTAAATTCATTTTATTTTTGACTGTCTTTAAAATTCTGGTTAAACATGTGGTGCTTGTGATTTATTACTATTCATTTCATCTGTTTGATCCATGATCTGTTCTACCAGTTTTTCAACTTTAAATAGACACACTGAGGAATATTCTACAAATAAAATTTCAGACAGGGAAGTTTGATTTTTGTTTTGCGTTTTTGCTATAACAAAATCTTCAGTCCTTTTATATTCTGAACTGCCCCAGCCAGGCTCACATATAGGCTCCTTGCCCAGCTGTGTTCAAAAGGTGAACAGTTTTTCATTTTATCATGTTGCTCTGCAATGATCTCGGATACTGATGTTGTGTTTCCAGGCAAGCCTTCAGAGGGCCAAGGAGCACAAAAAACTTGCCGGGATCTAGCTAATACATGCACCTTCACCTAGCTCGCTTTAGCATTAGCTCCCTCTGGTAGTCCATATAAAATAGCATTAATCACTTTCTTTGAATAGATAGGCAGCATGAGTCCCTTAGTCCATCCTTTCTTTCTTCTCCTTATGTGTGAGATCTTAATTATAAGACTTATTTTATATTCCCTCTTCTGCACAGAAAATTCAGGTCTACATCTTTCACATACTAGGAGCACCTCATGTTTGTAATTATGTCTCCCATAACTCATGCACATGCACGCTTGCAGGAATTTTGCTATTTCAAATAAGTATTAGCCAAAATTTAAATGACTCTGAGCAAAGCTCATGACCGTAATAGTTTTGAAATGTCTTTTAATGAGAAAGGGGAAAAAAAGTTCCCAATGTAGTGCAAAGACAAAAGTGCAAGCATAAAACAATAGAAGATTTTCTCCTGAAGTACAAGTTACTACAGAATTAAATTGTTGTTGACATTAATTCATAGTCCAGTCTTGCCACAATTTGTTTTAAATCACACTGAAAAATAATTTGACGCTCTTACTCCAATTTCACGTATGTTTTATTTTTCCTACATTAAGTTAATGAGCTAAGTTGCTGACTATCACAACCCACAGCTTGATAAAATTGATCGCTGCTTACTTACAGTGATACAGTATTTTCAAAAAAAAGAAACAATCAGAAACTATTGGGTCTGACCTCTTCACTTTATCCACAAGCACAGGCACTGTCCCCTCCTGACATGTAGCCCTCCATGTACACCCACCTTGCTGTGCAGACAACCCCTCATTGACCTGGTCATGAGATAAGGGGATCACCTTGGCCTTGCTGCATGTCTGTCACCAGCCCAGCCCGCACCCACACGGCCCCAGGATCTGGTAGCAGTGCCAGCTGGATACCACTTCTTAAGGGTGGCTTTGCAAGGCAGCAACTTGTTGCCATCAAATGGATCAGCAGAGCAGTAGATAGGTGTGAGACATCAGTAGGTGGCTGCACACTTACTTGCTTTTCTCCCACCTTTTCAATTGTGCATTTTCCCATGCTACCTTTCTTTCCTTTTTCTACTCCAACTTCCCTTGTAAGCCCCTGGTATTTCCCTGCCTACCACTAAGGCCCTGCAGCCGTCAAAAACCTCACTGCGCTGTGTGCTTCTCCATTAGTGCTTTTCACCATTAGTGTACCTTGAAACTATCTACTCAAAGTGTTACTGCCCAATGAAATTGTTACTTCCTAAATTAACTTCAGTCAAGAACAGAAACGTCAAATGACCAGACATGCACAAGCACTATTTTTTGAGGAGTGTTTCAAACAGCATTTGGCTACTTCAGGTATCCTTTAAACATTAATTCTTAAGTAACTCCCACACCACCATTAAAAGCCACTTTCTGAGGAACCTATAAAATCAGAAAGTATCAAGTTCTCTTTAACTGAGATATCGCTGAAGATTTATTTGCAATGACAAGCCACCATCTTCACTGGCAGAACTGAAATACACCAGCCAGCACTGATGGGACAAGGAGCTTACAGAGCATCTTTCTGCTTGGTGCCAGATTCTCCTTGCTAGTTATTTGCCAACTTTCATGGCCAGGAAGAGCTGACACAGCAAAGCTTCAACATCACCAATATTTAAATGCATTTAAGATGGTCCCAGGCCAATGTGAAATGAGTAAAATTTAACTCACTATGAGCTCGCAAAACCCAGGGAAAAATGTTTCATTTCAGGAAGACTGGTAATAAAATGTGTAAAATTTTATCCGGAATCAGTAAAAACAAGCTTATTGCTCATCTACGGTACAGTCATATGATAAATATCTTGCACCCACAAAGGAGCACAAACAGACAACAGGCGGAGGTGTCCAAACAGGCCCCAGCCCTGGCTCCTTTCAAGCCCATCAGAGGACACCTCAGCCCATCGCAGGCCCACCTCCACACACCCAGCAGAGTACAGGTGTCCCAGGGCAAGGAGAAGACTGACTGTAGAATGCACAGTAAGGAACACCCTGCCTGGGCCTCTCCCAGCATCACATTAGGAGAGTCTTAGCTCCACTATTCTGACATGAAACCTAACAAAATGGAACAACAGGAGCAGCTCTCCCAAATTCTTTTCAAATCGAGATTGAAGCCACTGTCTAAGAACACCTTATGGAATGCAGGGGAAAGGCATTTTGACATTGCATCATTTACTATGGGTTATTTAGGGGAGAAACCAACACAAAGAAGAATGGATTTTGTTCATTTTTTAGCAAGTATGAGCGAGCGTATGTGCATTTGCAAAGACGCAGCCAGATGAGACAGTGAGCAAGTAACCCGGGTCAGGAGATGGGGAGAGTGTGTCACTGGGAGAAACTGCACATCCCAGAGGTCTGAAAGGCCAAGATCTGTACTTGTGTGCCTCCATGTGTGACATCACAGCAGTATGGCTACTGGAGAACCAAGAGAGTCCTGTCTAGCTCTGAATGTGTGTGTGAGCACACGTGACTGCATGTAGGTCTGAGTACCTGCAACTGGAGCAAGGCTGTGCCCTTGGGCTCATATTCCTACAGCTGCCAACTATTGCAGGGAATTGGATCTGGGGGCAGCTATGGGGACACTGAGTACCTAAGACCATCCACTGGTGGGAACCATGGCCGATGCAAGTCTGTACTAACAGACCTGCATCTGGACTAGCCAGAGCAGAAACAGAATGATGTCAGTGGCGTTGTTTAAGTGGCATATATGCGGTGATGTAAGCACATGCTCAGCAGGTATGAAGTCTGCCAGGAATAACTTCTTGCCACTGGCTAGATGCAGAGTCAGTGCTGCCATAACTCCATTATCAGCTGCCAGATTCAATCCTTCCTTGCACAATCAGTTGCATCTGAATCATTAAACATTCTGGCGTTTGGCAGCTATAACTTAAAATAGGGAAAAAAAATGGCAGCTAAGTTACAAAATTTAGATTGATTTCTTTTAAACACAGATCATTCCAATCCTACAATTTTTGGCTGTGCCTAGTCTAGGACCTTCACTGAGTCCACCTTATGTGAGATGAACAGTCAGTAAATGTTAAAATGGATGCAGTAATTAAATTCTGATACAGGCATTCACAAAGTGATTGCAACTTCATCAGTCTATAAAACATTTTAAATTCAGATCTTACTTTTAGCCACAGGATATATACACATTCATTGTGTTGATTAAACAGAAATGCTGGTGTTTTCAAAGTCTCAGATCGGTACTCTGAGAGTCAGGCAAGAGCTCTGTGCACAATTACTTCCTATGTACATTTAAGCCTTTATCCAGCATCCAACTGAAATTAAATCATTGTGAAGGTTAAAGATAAATATTACTGTTCAGCAAGAAGTTCTCTAACAAATGCTGCCATAATGGTAGCTATGCTGTGTACCAGAGCAAAACATCTTAATTGCTGGTATGCGGAAGTTTTTCTCTATTTTAATGAAGTTTTCAATGCTGAAATGCATATTATACATCAGTTGGATTAGGCTGCCATTACAAATAAAGAAAAAGATATTTCATGTTGCCTTTCCAATACAGAAACGTACAAAAGACCAATAAATCAGTATTCAAACAAGTTAACGTGGAAATAAAACATGGCAAAATATGTTTCTCTGCAGGAAAACATTTTTTGAAGGCTTTTTAATGCTTTTTTTTTTTAAAAAAAAAAAAAAAAAGAAAGAAAGAAAAATCCTGTCTACACCACCAACATTTCAGTGCCAAAAAATTAAAATTCCATAATTGCTCACTCAAGGCTACAGTTCAGCAATCCTTCCTTCTGACAAAGCAGTAAGTACTTGGCTAAAAGAAACTAAATTACATGTAGGTAATTTTATTCCTTTTCCTTCTAAACCAGCCTGGAAAGGCAGAGTTCTCCAAACTCTTAGTCTTTCTTTGCAGTAACTACAACTGTATTCAAGATCCATCAAAATGAAGGAATAAAATGCATTAAGAAGAAAGGAAAACAATTTAAGTTGCATACCAGCTATGAAATATGTAAGAGGGGGTGTTGAGCAGAGTTCTTTCAGCCTAAAATTCTACATTGTAAAGCCTCAAGCTAAAGATAGATTTAGTGCCCTTTAAAACAAGACTAATCTTCATAGTTGCAAACTCATTCTGCAGATGGAGATCATTGAGGATACAATGAATTTTATTACTTTGTTTACTTTTCTAAGGTAACATACAATAAATTGAGGCTTCAGGTAAACATCATATTACTGTTACAGGTGCTTAGCAACAGCTAGTAAAGTGAGACAACTGCATGGCTAAGGAAAAGAGCTGATCTCATGGTGAAATAATAGGGTAATAATCTCAATTCTCTTCTGAGCTTCACTGGACTAAGAGCAACTCAGCTTTAAGCACACTATGCAGAGAAGAGAGGTATTTTGGTAGGACTTCTTGATTTCACTTCTGCCAGACTTCTGCAACATAGAAGGTAACTGCCTGTACTAAATCTGATTACTTCAGTTTTGTCACTTTCATTTTTTATTGATGCCACTCTCCCAGATCACTTCACTGAAAGCCCTGTTCACATACCAGGATCTTAGAAGAGGTTTTTTATTACAATCTATGTCACTGGCTGCCTAAATCATGAGGCTGGGAACTGTAAAGCAGTTCAAGCGGTCTGGTTTTATGTTGGAAAAATATACTGTCAAGAAGCCCAGTTCTGAAAACTGGGAAAATCCATATGCCTCGTCAGAACTGCCACGTGAGCATCATCTGCTCTCTTCCTTTTCCCTGTTATTACTTTCTTTGTGATTTCTCTTATCCTGTAGACTTTTTAGCGTTTTTCTCTCCTTAGACTGAGGCTGACTACAGTAAAGTTTCAGATTAATTCGTTCATGCTACTTTAATTCATTCTTCTCTTCACACTTAAAGCAGAACCTCTTACTTTAGTGTTCTTTAATTATCAGTGCAGAGTCAACTGACACCAACTGAAAAAGACAAATATGACCTTCCAAATTAGATTGCTACAGCACATTGGAGGAGAGAATGGGCGGTAATAAGTTCTTTTGCAGTAACTCAAGAACCTCATTTCAAAAGGCAGAAGACTTAGTTTTAAAACTGGATGTAGAAAGATTACATAGTATCACAGAGACCTAGACAGGCTCAAGCAACGGCCCAAGAGAACATAATGAGATTCAACAAAGGTCTTGAACCAGGGTCTAAGTAACCCTCACTATCAGTACAAGCTGGGGGATGAACGCATAGAGCAAACCCTGCTGAAAATGGCTTGGGAGTACTGATGGATAGCAAACCAGACACGAGTCAGCAATGTGCCCTCAAAGACCAAGAAGCCAACCATATTCTAGGCTGCAACAAAAGAAGGTGAGCAGATGGTGAACAGATCGAGGGAGTTAATCTTGCTCCTCTACTCTGTGCTGCTGAGATCTTAACTGTCACTTTAAATTGTATTCATTTATACATCAATTATAATTTCCGAGCTCTAGGCTTACCATTCAGTGGCACCACTAACACAAGTTCACACTGGATTATTTGCTATTTTTTTCACAGTAGTAAAAATCAAATTCTTTAATTTGCAAATCAGATAACAGCTTTACAGATGCTTATGTGGTCTCAGACAGTTACAAATCATATTAGTAAAGAGCAGTGAATAAGACTGACAGTTCCTTCTGACAAATGAACTCTTATATCGGCTAGATATTAGGGACTGCATAACTAAACCAATCTCCATAACATTTTTGGAGCTCCCCTACAACATCTTCCCTTTAACATTCTCACTGAAGCATTCTTTAAATATTTTCACTGAGCAAGTAAAGCCTGTTATTCAAGCAGGGACACTAATAACCTTAAAGTTGTACTGAATTTTCATAAGGCACAAAAGAAAGAAGAAAGTTACTTCTTAGATGAAGTTTCATGCATTAATTGCTTTTTATAATCATCTCAGGCAATAAACAAATAAATATAAATTAAAAAATATTTGTGACAGCAACATGATATCCACAATCTCTTGTATGCACCATAAACACAGGGTTAAGCTCTGTTATCAAAGCATATTCGCTACCTCTTTAAAAAGAAAATTCTCTGCGGTTCGATAAACTGCATCTTATTTTTGTGCAATATTGGGTTAACCACGTGGATTCTAACCTGTTTCTGGTATCAGCACAGTCTGAGTAATACATATTATTCATCAGGATTGGCACTGTATTCTGTCCTAATCAGGGCACGGGAAATATTTCTCTATACAATGTATGTACAATGCACATGAAAGAAGAATTATTTAAATGAAAAATAATCTAAACAGTGCAAACTATATTATTTTATAGAATCATAGAATCACCAAGGTTGGAAAACGTCTGCAAGATCATCCAGTCCAACCATCCACTTACCACTAATATTTCCCACTAAACCATGTCCCTCAGTACAACATCAAAACATTTCTTTAACACTTCCAGAGGGATGGTGACTCCATCACATTGCAGGGCAGCTTGTCTCAGCACCTGACCACTCTTTCAGAGAAGTATTTCCTAACATTCGAACTGAATCACTCCTGCCACAACTTTAGGCCATTCCCTTTAGACCTATGGCTAGTTACACAGGAGAAGAGGCTGTCACGGAGTTGTCTCTAGATCTATCTGCATCCGTGACAGGCGGACAGCAAGCCGACAGGCGGACTGGCCAGGGAAAGAAGGAAAGAGAGAAAAAAATTAAGTGACAACAGTTTCCTGGCTGGTCTGGCCCAGTCCTGTGACTAATGAGGCAAGATACCCACAGACCCATGCCCTCGGAAAAGGGGAAGGGCAGAGAAATAGTAGATGAGTTTAAAAAAAGGAAAAACAACAACAACAACAAAAAACAGTGGTAACAATCTGAAGGGGAACGGTAATATCAGAATGCATAGCACAATACATACACAGTATAACACAATACAATTGGAATTGAGGCCAGTGGATCAACCAAAATGATAGAGAGCATGTCCAAAACCGAAGGCCTTACTCTAAAGCTGCAGGTGAAAAGCAGCAAGGGACCACATGCTCCACGGCAGGGAGCAAAGAATGAGAAGCCACTGACCTGCAAGGAGCTCCATCTCTCATCCTCTGGGGAATGCAGCCCCTCCCTTCCCCCTCTGAGAACAAAGCTCCTAAAAACAGGGATGCACAGAACATTAACTTTTTAACTCCGAGTGCTTTACGTGATGTTATGATGTGAAATACTGACAACAAAACCACAACAAGGCCAACCTCCACCTCACCACAGTCTCCCATTAGGCAGTTGTAGAAAGCAATAAGATCTCCTAGAATCTCCTTTGCCCCAAACTGAACAACCCCATTTCCCTCAGCTGCTCCTCATAATACCTGTGCCTGAGACCACATCCCAGGTTCATTGCCCTTCTCAGAACCCTCTTCCAAGGCCATTAGAAAAGTTTTATATAATTAAAATGTAGTGAGCACTACAGAATGTGCACATGTAAAACATGATTTTCCATGTATTTTTGATGTTAATAACTTTACAAACATTTCTAAGAAAAAAAATAAACAACCTATGACACCTTTTAGTTTTTAACATTACCAGAGTGGGAGTGACACAACAGACACAAATTCCCTGGTGATTACGAAGTACAGGTACGTGAGACATACAGGATTGGAGCTGAAATATGTTCTAATAATCTTGACAACATGGAATTTAGTACCATATCTTTCATATACTGCAGATTGGTTGCATACTATTAAAAGTTAACTGAGGGGACAAAGGCTGGAATGGAGGGTGATGAGCCTGAGACACGATGTCAATAGCTGACACAGTCACAGCAGTATTTAAAACAGAGTAGCTAGACACTGTGTTGCAGTATCAGTAACAAACAAAACTGCATGAAAAATTATAGATGTGATTCAGCATTGTTCTGTATCTTTTGGCTTTATCTACACTGATTGAATGTGTGCCAAAATGTTGCCATTCTGATTTGGTGCCCTCAGTTTGTACTGGAGTAAATTACTAGAAAGATTCACGTATCTCTCTGTACATACATAAGATCAAATTTTATTTCTCCCATACTAAATATTTTTCAGTTTTATTTTTTCTACTGTATGTATCTCAAAAATTTAGATTCATAAACAATGGCATGTAGTACTGTGAACTGTGAAACTGAAAGTAGTGTTTGTGTCTGCTTTAAGCTGCAGCTAATTAGGATAATACTAAAGAGTGTTATCTATTTGTATATCTATCTATATATTTATGATAGATAGACTACTTCTAATTACTAATTAAACTGCACATGCACATGATTGAGATAGGTTACAGAAATAAAATGCATTCAAATAAATTAAGAAACTTAAATGATATTACAAATCAGAACTGTGAAAGACACAAGACTATAAGTTATCATCTACTTAGAGAAATGAATTCTCCTAACCATGCAACACTTCATGAGATACTGTACTTTTTAGAGATTGTTTGCTTGTACTATATAATTGTTTCTTGCAAAAGTAAGATGGATGTCATTTCCAAATACCAAATTGAAAAACCACCCAAACATTCAGCTATTTATGCAAGGTCAAGCACATGAAATTGCAGAAACTGCATTTATGTTCCTTTGGGAATTTTCATCTGTTTTCTGCCCTCACCTACTGCCTTCACATGATAACACACAACATTAGAAGAGACTACTTCCAAACTGGTTTGCTGAAAGCAATTTTTAATCCTTAAGTCTCATTTGATGCATATTTGAAATAAGTAGAAGAGATTTACTTTCTGCAGTAATATTACAAGCAATACGCTCTTATATTCATCTTACATTAAATACTGTACAACAGAAAAAGCTGTCTACATCACTGACATCCTCAGGAGCCTCTCTGATTGATGAGAAGCAGACAGCCAGAATAAGCATAGCAAGAAGATGCTATTCACACTGGCACTGCTAAGGTTGGTTCTGCCAGGGTCAGTGTCAGGTCTGTGCTGCAGAATGGCCTTTGGACCTGCAAGCAGTTCTGATGCATGGTCACTGCTTCCACAAACTGACATGGAGACAGGTTTCTCTAGGCCACATTCTATTTACCCATGGGGTACAGATATACTTAAGGTCTTTTCTCCATAAGTATATCAATTTCACAAGGTACAACAACACAGACCACTGTTTCTCTAAGCCTGACACAAAAGCCTCGATAGTTTTGATAATTGGGGTATATAATTTTAATTAAAATAGCTAAGACATGAGGCTGGTTGAATGAGATGATTCTGAGATCCTAGCCTCTCTGAACAGTAACACAGTCTCTATGACTTGAACCATCCAGAAGTGCAACCCACACTTCTGTTGAAGTTAACGACAAGGCTTCTATAGCTTCAATAAGAGAAGAATCAATTCTATACATGGACTGAAATTAATTATGTACCTGGCTTGCTTGCTAGAAGGAGACAGAAAATTTGAGAGTGAAAATACTGGCATGGTTCAAGAGAAGTAAAGACAACATTCCTTTGGGAAGCTGTGCATGGCCATCAGTATGTTCAGGATAAAACTGTAAAACATTAGCTTTCATTCATGTTATATCACATTGCATTATGTAATGCTATCTTACATCTCATCTGAGAGGCAGATTTTGTAACAATTCTGTTACAAAACATAACAATATGGAAAAAACAGAAAATATTTGAGAACATGTTTACTCTGGTTGAGGGGACTAGTCAGTTTGCAACTAACATAAAACAAACTTAAACTAGTTTAAAATGTTTCTTGACCCTTACAATAAAAAAAAAAAAAAAGGAGAGAACAACTTGCCAGTGCTGCACTTCTTATACAGCCAGCTATAAATTATTAATTCAACCCACATCATACTGGTTATTAGATTACAGCTGCACAATTCATTGCTGAAATTCAGAAAGTGCTCACCTCTAGCATGCCCCTAGCACACCTGTCTCTCAGCTTACCATGCTATTTAGAACTTTTCTTACTCTAGGGGAATGTAATCATACATATATAAAAAAAATTGAACATATGGCTCTTGTGGCAGAAACTGTAAAATTGAATTTTCCACACTTGTTTGCTGGACAGACAGCCAAATGCTGTTTCATGCTTCAGCTAAAATGCAGTAACTATAATATCCTCTCTGTGTCATTGTAACCTGTACTTGAAAAGGCTGTATAATTTACAGTAGGCTTGTGAGCTGGAGTCATTCAACCCATACAAACAATGTTCTTACAATGTCACAGAAAAGAATGAAGAATTAGCATGCTTTGAAAATAAATGCACGGTATTCTATATTTTATAACAACAATTTGTTGATGATAGTCATAGTCATTATAAATAATTAAAAAGTTAAGCTGTTTTCATTTATAATTCTTGTCATTTGATATAATAGGTATTTTTCTTTACTTGCATTTACAAAGTGTTGATTCTTTAGGCTATTAAAATATCTAGAGCCAGTAAAGAGAATATCAAAGGTCACATATCAAAGTATATCCACTTTACAATCACAGCTCCTGGAGAGAGACACATCCTGCCACTTCCCAAATTTTTTCTTGAGGTCTTCAAGAAAACATTATATACAAAACAGGTTTATTATTAAACATCTTTGATTTATCACAACATTGCCCTCTCCTCAAGTCAAGTGTCTTTCTGTCATGCTCTGTGGATTTTCAGTTGATGTAAGCTGGCATGTTTTCACTAGATACATCAGATCAGATCAGCCACGATACTAGTTGAGTTCCCAACACAAACTGATCTTGCTGCCCATCATTTCTCCTGCACTTCTTCCTCCCATTTTCCCCCTTTTCTCTGCCTTTCTTTCTTCACTCATTCCTTCCTTTCATCAGTTTTCAAGTACTTATTTGCAATGGCATTTTATGCTTTACGTAAAAATTTGATCTTTTAATGATGCAGTATTAATTGCCTTGATATTTCTATGTCTCTAAGGCAAAAATACTGCATATGCAATTAGTAATCAAAGAAAGTGCGAGGAAAACGTCTAGCTGCCTACTGTACTTGTTAAAGCTTTTTCTAGACCTTCTGGTTGTTTAGTTGCATGAGGAATGCAACAGATATTGAATTTCAGCTACTACTTCACATAGAAGAGTTGCAGAAAGGCTTTCTAGTACAGAGAAATCCTAGGTAACACCAGTACAGAAGCACCATCTCAAAGCAACACTCAATTTTATATGCAAAACAATGAATTCTAAATTACCTATTAGGAATCAGGTAATCTATTACAGTTGCTGGCAGTGTTCATAAAATTCTAAAATCCAGAAAAGCGAACAGAGTGTTTAAAATCATTAAAGTTGGAGAAAAGAAACAGGAAGTGCCATTACATTCTGCATATGCTCACTGTTTAATCTGAGCCACGTATGTAGGTACAGGCCTACAAACTTATCAGAAAAAAAAAGAGCAGAAGGATGATGGAGGGTATGAAATAGCCTCCATTAGAGGAAGACTAAACAGACTCAAATCTTCCAGTCTTCAGCAGAGTTAAAAAATGAGACGCACAGAATCAGAAGTGTAAGAAATTTTTTTTTTTTTCCTGTAATTCCATTCTGTTTTTTTTTCCTCAGTTTTCATTACTCAACACCTTTCTGCTAATAAGTTTGAAACAAAAAGAGATACGTTTTTACCAAGTACATAATTAAACAGAGGAACTCATTTCAATCAGAAAACAATTAGACTGTAGCAAAAGAGGAATAAGCAAAGAGGAAAAAAAACCCACAAAACTCTCAGATTATTTTGAAAGGAAATATACAACCTCAGCCTCAGAAAGTCCCCCAGGTACATATTTCTAGAATAAAAGAGATATATTTTGGAAAGCATGCTCACATGGTTCTTACAGATATTCTTTGCATCTGCTACAAGCCAGTAGTGTAGATAAAATACCAGACATTGTACACTCTGGTCAGACTCAGTATGCTCTTCATACTCTTTCCTGGAGATGCCACTGAAGTGGGAATACTCCACTGTTTAAAGCTTTTTAGTAGTTTCTACGATTTAACAATTCTGTTCTTCATTGAAAGATATTAATAAATTGCCCATTATTAGGAGGAATACCAACCATTTCTAACCATTGGCTACTGCCTTCATGGAATGTAGTTACATAGTTTTTATAAACTTGTTTCCATGCCTTTGTGATTCTTCTTCAATGTAAAAACTAGAAGTATTATTATGCCAGTCTGATTAACAGTAGTAGCAGCTGATCAACATTAGTAGTGATAGTAGTTACTATCAATTGAATGCCCTGAGCAGTACATTGGCAATAAATAGAATTTCCAAACTTGCCATGAAGCAGTCATACGATGGGAGCTTTGACAGAGAAAATGTTTGCATACCACCATGAGACTAAACTAAGGAGCAATTTATTATCAGTGAACCCTTTCTGTCAGGTAAAAAGAAAAAAAATAATAACAAAAAAAAATAACCACGGAAATTTGGGTTTCTAAGTTTCTGCTTTTCATGGATACTGTTCACTAAACAACATCTATCATTTTTCAAGAGCATAGCTATTTCAGGCTGACTGTTCTAATAATGAGGTTTTGATACACGTGCAGACAACAAGAATTTAAGAATTATCTTAGAAACTTCATTTGGATTTTGGCATTCACACATGAATGATATAAGTCACTCACTGAACTAGCTGAACTTGCAGTAAGTATGTTTAGTAAATCACAGATATTTTACAGTAATTTTTCGGATTTTTTTTTTTTTTTGTCCAGAAAGACAAAAAGCTATATTACAAGGGCACACATTTTTCTCTTACACACATTTTTCTCTTAAAGTACTGAAGCTTAACTCTTTGTCAATTAAGACACAGCAACTTATTAAATAATTGGATAGTAGCCAACTGCACAGTGGGATAAAGTGTCTGAAACCTTGAAATGATGAGCTACCATGGCGGGAAGATATTCCTTGAAGCAAAACTTAGAGTAGATTGCTGTTTTCAAACATAATCTGCTCTAAAGCATTTACCTTTCAAAAAGTGTAATGACTGAGAGGGCTGACAAAATCCTTCAACAAAACACAGATTTTCCTCATGCTGTATGTGTGCAGAACCATGAAACCAAGCTACTCTCAAAGCACAGACAAGAATTTTCCCCTTATAAAAGCATTTGCACAGAAGGAAAAGAGAGCAGATGCACATTTCAAGCATTTCCCAATTGTGAGGTATCTGTATAACTAAAAACCTGACTGAATCAGATGTCAGTGACATATTTATGTAGGATTGTCCTGTATGTGAGTAATTTGCAAAAAAAAAAAAAAAAAAAAAAAAAAAAAAAAAAAAAAAAAAACCTAAGTAGATTTTAATAGATTTCAGGCATAAAATAAAAGGAATAGTAACACTTTGCAAGTTTCAGCATTTGGTTTTTGTGGGTTTTGTTTGTTTGTTTGTTTTTGGTTTTTTTTTTTTTTTGTATGCAATGAAGTCCTATTAGCCATAACTTCACTGAATATCACCATTTCTTAAAGGACTGGCACGATACTTCAAGACTTTTTCCAGTTCCTAAACCAATATTAACATTTATTATTTTTCCTGAATGTGCAAATACTGTATCTATTTACCCAGTTCTACCTCTAGAAAAAAAAAAAATCAAAATAAATGGTTACACTTAATTTAATACTGAAGCTGGAGTTGAAATGTGCTTGGGAAGTGGAGAAACTGTATGTCTCCACTATCTATATGAATCTACAGTTAAAACAGAGTCTGTTATACTTACTGTTTTGTTTTTGTATTCTAGTTTTAGAACAGAAATATCACCACTGTTTTCTTCCTCAGTAAGCATGGTAAACCTTCACAAGATTTAAGGGACTGAACAGAGCATGTTATTTCCTCATTCTCAATGCACACATCCCAGGCCAGCCGTGACTTTTCTGTCCTGACTTCCTCTCAGTTGCAATGGTTTGAAGTTATAAATAAATAGTTTTTGATTTTCATTTAAAAAAAAAAAAAAAAAAAAAAAACCAAAAAACAGCATGCACAAATACCATGCAATAAGGGAAATAAATAGATTGATAAATAAAAGAAATAAAAGTGGAAAAGCAATGAAATATAGGAAACTGAACACCTACAAGTGACAGGGTGAAGAATTAGAACCGCAGCAGGAAAGACTGAGGCAATGAAAGGCAGAAGATATGCGAGAGTTTTTTGGCTCTTGCTTTCAATAATCTCAAAAATAAAACCAAAATGAAGCCCAAGGCCATCAAAAATGCAAAGCATGGGAGAAACACAACTGAAACAGTATCTCTTTATGCACTTTTACGTAGTCTTTAAGGTGATTACATATACACCATTTAAAACATTCTCTCCTTTATATCCAATCTCCACGCATTCATGAACCACTCCTCTTTCTTCACACCATTCTCACAAGGTTCTTAAAGTTTCCTCCTCGAGACTATAAGAATTCTTCTTCACATCAACGAGCAATTTAAAAAAAACAGCAAATTAGAAGTAAATTCCAGAATTTTTACATAAGTCATAGCGGCTTTACTACTCAATTCCTCCAAATTGTAATCCTTGCCATGATAAAATTTCAGACAAGTAGACTTATTACACATTCACTTTCTTTCAAAGAGGGATTAAAATTTCCACACAAAAAGGAATCTGTCTAGAATTAAGCACTCAGAAAACACTATCAAAAAGGATTATATAATTTCTGCTCCTATCTAGACTTTAGGCACCTGTCTCAAACAAGCATATAGGGCTTAGCTAACTCAACTGAAATCTAAACAGAGCTCACATTTCTTCAAAATACTAAAATACAGGGAAAATTCAGTATTTAACCTAATTTCACAACTGTCTAGACAGAAACACTTTAGGAACAATAAACAATATTCAAATATATATTATTAGGTAGCAAATTTTATTCTCTTTCTCCTCCTTGTGTACTTATCATCCATAATTTAGAGATTCTAAAACGTCAGGTTTTTGCTCTTGATTTTTTTTTTTTGCTTTGTGTTTTTTTTTTTTTTTTAATAGAAAAAAATAATGTGCAATTATCCAATACTGGATAGCATGAAAAGTCACATTTTAAATGGAGCATCCCAGTTTTATTTCGTAAAATTCAAATTCTTCCATGAGCAATATTTTCTGTCACGTATAATTTAACCTGCAAACATCACTTCGTCATCTGTAACATAACCTAAACACGTTCTTTAAAAATTACTTAAACCTACTTCAAGTTGAAAATTTTACACCTCACAGACATACTGTCCACATTCTGCAACATTATTTAAAGCCTTTCTGAATGTACAAAACCATTCTATATTTTTCCCCCAATTATGTTTTTGCAAAACATTCTTATTTTACATACATCATTTTGCAACACGGACTCAATTTGGTAGAACAGCTTTCTAGAAACCTTAATGGCCACAGATTCCACGTGAATTTAAGAACAGTATGGATGTGATTCCTCTCACTTCACTTTAACCACCCAAAGTTAGTCATGTAATCTAAACTAGTAATCAAGCCTCCCATTTTAGAGATGGTTGAATATTTCAGTAGTGTGACTCACTCCATTTCAGCTTAGATATAAAGTTTAGTAAGATATGAATCACATATAAACAGCTTTCTCAACTGTCTACCTAGCAAGCTAAGATTAGACTAGATATTTAACTCTTACATGGCTAACAAAGGAAATAGCGATATAACTTTCCAATTTAGCAATACATTTAACTATGCATCAAATTTAGGAAACACAAGTAATTCCACTGCCTTCTTCAGGAGATCTCATACATTTAATTTGGGCATGAGATTGATAAATTACTACTGAAAAACATTTTAGCAATTTTTCGAGGTTGTGTGAAATTGATACAAGAAATTAATTTGATTTAATATACAATCCCTGAAGCCTATTTTCCATAATTCATTTTCTTATTATAAATTACGAAGATTTTAGCAAAATAAATTAATACCAAAAGATTATGTATTATTTTCCTAAATTACAAAAGACCAAAATGGTTCCTAAGTACATTACAACTGAAAGAAAAATCCTCCTAAGTCTTTATTTGCTGGAAAGCCAGTACTAATAGGACTTAGTTTTATATATATATATAGTTATATATATATATATATTTAATTCAGAATATTACATTGTCTTCTTCTAGAAGACATAACAAACAAAACATTTAGGAGAACTTTCCATATGAACACGTTCATAACTATTTTTTAATGTTGAGAAAAAGGAAGAATATGATTTTTTGGTCTTATTTAGCCTGATGGAGAGTCTAGTGATCTACGCAGGACTCCATGATGGGAGAAGCTGACAGTCTGTATTGAAAAAGTTATTTTGAAACACAGTTTTTTTCCTAATCCATGCTCTTAAAAGCAAGAGGAAGCTTTATATCCTGGCTTCAGATACGCAAAGCTGCACCATAGCAGTGCTCATTACTCTTAGGAGACTTATTTTAATGTTTCAAATAGAAGCAATAGAAGGCTTGCCAAAAATACATGTATTATATGTAAATACACACAATCACAAACACATTTTCACGCTGAATGCAAAAACTGCATTTATAAAATGGTTTTCAGATGTAAAAAAAAAAAAAAAAAAAAATCAAGAGAATTTACGCTCTTCCTTGATTTTATAAAATTTTATTTTATAAAAATAATTTTGAATTTAATATAAATATATATATAAAATTTCATGACCAGTAAGATATACTACAGGCATTAAGATCCCACAAATTCTGACAAAATATACTACCCTTTCTCCTCACCCGTACCTCACTACTAGTAGTTAAAAATTCCTCCATGTCTCAGAAAAGCTGTGTAACTGTGTTATTTACTATTTTCCATTGGTCAAAATCCCTTCTCAGTTATAAATATATTAAGGATTACAGGTAAGATACTGAATACTGCTGCCTGCCATTAGTGAATAGATGGTGCAGATGAGCAGTACTTCTTGAAAAGCTTTTTTTTTTTCCTGCTCTCCAAATTTCATAAACAGAGAGGACATCATCTGACAATTGTTACACACTGTGAAAAGTAAGAGATGGTAAAAATAGTGAAGTATTACATAGCACATTTCACAGCAGATACTAGCTATGGTTTTGCAGTAAGTTAGTGTCCACATAACAAATATCGCGGTGTCACAGCCTAAGTTTTTACACAAGAATTATCTTGTATATAACTTTATTAAATGTGAAGCAGCAGCACAAGCTTTTCATATCTAAAGGAATGGGGATTTCTCTGTCTCGTTGCCAGCAGTTAATTCCTTTCTTCTACCGATAACCAAATGCTACACATAATATCAAGAGAGAACTTATGGGAGTGATTCACTTAAGCACAGGGTTATTCTTGCTCTACATACAATGCTGGAATACAAAAAAAAAAAAAAAATTCATAGACTTGCACAAAATCATTTGAGTGGGACCATTACTGCACTTGCTAATGGGTTTGCACAGTAGGAGAAAAAGAACTGAAGTCCCCTTTCACTCCACAGAAGATGAAGGTTCTCCAGGTACTTTCTAATTCCAATAGGATGCCTCACAGAAAAGACTGTCTTCTTTTACAAGTTTCAAGACCTTCTTTTTCAACATCCTTAATAAAATATATTTCTGCAGCATATATGACTTACTGTCTTGCATGCTATGAAACTATGCAGAAATTCACCGTCAGACTGTACATAAAAGGAAAACACGAACACTCCAAAAACAGAACTTCTGGATCTAGAAACACTAAGGATGAGAGAACCCAAAACCTCAAATCAGCCGCAGGACAAAAGGGGTACTGGTAGACCTCTGGGCTTAACGTTTCATGCAGATTAGTTGGAAATTTTGTATTTCTTTCATATTGGAACAAAACCCTGTTACTTTCATTCAGCAAACACTTCCATTGTCATTATAGCCAGCACATTTTCTGAAATATTACAAGGTGGGTTTTTTTTGTTTGTTTGTTTTTTTATTGCAGAGACTACTATTAACTCCACAGTGTTTATCACTTCTTGCTTGCTGAGCAGATCTTTTTGCATCAGCCAAACTACCAGCTAAGTAAAATACGCAAAATTAAACAGTTGTTCACCTTTTATCAAGAATGAAGTCTAAAATTTGGATATGAATAAAACACTCTTATGAATAGTTTGCTATGTCGTCTATATACATCCTTCAGTCCTTGCTAAAATATTAGCGTCTTCCTCTCTTTACACTCAGAATTTTCCCCCTCTCTCATAAACACATGTATTTGCATCCTGTTCTCAATGACAAACATACATCAAGACTCACAAGTCAGATGAGATTTCTGCTGTGAGGAGAGCTATTCTTGAAGTGAGAATTATCACCTATTTTATAAGTAGTTACAGCTGAAAAGAACACACAAGCTTTGGACTAACGTCCTCCTTAAGTGTGAGAGAAATCAAATTTATTAAAAAAAAAAAAAAGAAAAGAAAGAAAGAAAAAGAAATGTGGAACTGAACACAAGTTAGAAACAATTGTTCATCTCAGATGCAGAAGCGTACTTCCTCAACCACCTCCTCCATATGCTGTCTAGAGGTAATGCTGCCTCATCTATTCAATGAAAAGGTAAAGACATTCTCCAGCCAGCTACACTAGATCACAGGACAAATGAAATTCCAGCTATGGACTCACAGTCACATACAAAAAAAAGAGCAGAAGCTCCTATAGCGTGGCTTACAGATGGATTGTATTGAGTATAACATGAAGTTGTTATAACTACATTTAACTGAAATTAGAATTCTGAGAACTGAAGAAAAGAAGTTACAATTTATGAAGCGGGCAGAAAACTCTTAAGATCCCTTGCAGAATGTAAGGAGGACCGGTAAGGGGAAAAAAAAAGAAAAAGAAAAGAAAAAAAGAAGAAGAGATACAAAGAGGACACAAAAACCACTCCAGTACAGCAACAGTTGATTTTATTCTCCGAGAGTTATGAATTTGGAGTTCTGCAAATTTGAAATTACTTGGTAGGCTTCTCTCAAATTCAAGCACTGGGAAGTTAGAGATGTCTATTTTATAAAATAATAATAGCCTCACACTTAGAAATCTGCATTTCCATCCTTTGTCTGTTGGCACAATAAACTCATTTTGCTTGCTGTAGTCATCAAGTTCACATATATTAGCTTTATTCTATATATTTATAATACTTTACTGGGTTCAAAAATGTCCTCTGGCAAACGAAGTCAATTCCCACATGAAATGGCATGAAGTACTTTAATCTAAAGCTTCTATTTGAAACTTTTCCAAAATACATACATAAATACGTCTGCAACAGATCAGATGAGAATGGAGACATCATTTTAAAGAGCAGCACAGTTGGATCAGTCAGAATAATTTCAAGTCATCAAAAAAAAGAGGCCATTCCAAAGATGAGACATTGCTTTTCATTTACAGACAAGTTTTCACCCAGAAAATCTGCCAAAAATGACAGAGTACGTACAAGGGATGCTCTGAAAGTAATGCCTCCCACTTTATTACACTTCATCATGTTGGCACACAACATCAGAGATAGATGTTGGTGGTATGGCAGTAGAGAAACTTCCCACAACATACCATTTGTTCTACTTATGAAGTAGTAAAATTGCTTCTGACAGGTTCTTCACAACGCCAGGCAAAGCATTTGCAAATACACCACAGAAAGAAGAATGGAACTCACCCAGTTAGTAAACAGGCACTCTGGTTATGCAATACTCCTTCAAGGGAAGCAGCCTACAATCAAGAAAGACTTTCATACCAGGCCTTCGCACCAGCCCAAAGTGGCTCTACTGTGAGTCCCCCCCTTCTGGTCATACAAGAAACACAGCTGCAAACAATGTGCCTGTGCTCCCTGCGCCAGCCGCACCCTTTCACCAGGTGCTCAATCACCAGTCCAAGCCCTGACCTAACAGTTCCTCTACACCCCTAAACTTTACTGCTGCAGAACAGGTGGTAGTAAAAGGGCAGTTTGACAAAATGGCATTTGACATGTAAATCTGTATGAAGGAATGATGTTGAATTAAATTCCTTCACGCAGAAGGAAATGGCACCCACTGACATTCACTGACGCTTGCTGAATATTTACGGAGACCAAATAGTGGATGTGAGCACAGTGAGATGGTTTGTGGTACATTCAGTAGTGATAATGTTGAAAAAATAGTGTTTTGTAGCTGAGAGTAGTGTTCTTTGTGTCCTTTACTGTAGTTTCTGCAGGAAAAAAATAATAATAATAGCAGGTGCTACTTTCAGAGCAACTTACGTAAATCTTTGTAAGGATAGATGATAGCAGATATAGCTTCTTTAAACCAGTTTCAGAACACCCAAGAAAGGTAGAGGTCATAATCCGGTAATGGAGAAGGAATTGCTTTCCCCTTTCCAAAGATCAGGGCTAGCCAAATACCCCAAAGAAGGTGTACGCAGAGTAGTGCATACTTCCCTTGCAGTTGTCACCCCTTAAAGGAGGTTAGGTATAAGTGCACACAGAGTCACACAGGTGAATAGCTTGCCCCTGTGTTCCCAGGGCTGGTCACACACCTTCACCAGGTGCTCAATCACTGGTTCAGGCTATGACCTAACAGCTCCCATACAATCCTAAATCAACATACTGAACTCTGTTTCATATTACCAAAAATATGGAAAAAGACATGCAAATTGAAGTGTGAAAATACATTTAAAGCATTTTATATGAAAACAATGTCACGATCATAGGTGTGGAATGTATAATTTAACTGAGCTGTATGAATACAGGCATCACAAAAAATATTTCTACTCCAAAACTCAGCTACATTTCATAATACCATCCATTTATTTGCATCATTTTGGAGCCACAGGTACAAAAGCATTTCTCAAAGAAGTAGTGCTGGTTTCAGAGCTCTCTACTTACACCTGTTCACATCAATACTGATTTCATTATGTCGTAATCTGAATTAATAAATTAACTCAGATATACATTCAAATATAACCTAAAGAAAAAAAACTATTTTTTAACAAACCAGTATTTCAAGTCAGCTCCCAAGGCAACTTCACAAATGCTTTTAACAGTGCAATGAAGGGGCGGAGAAGGAGAAGCTGAGAAAAGAAGAAAAAAATCATCCTAGAGAGTCTTTGAATCTCATCTCTATATCTAAGCACAAAAAAAAATCAAAACTATCTATGGAAGAAGACAAAATTCTCCCAAACCCTTACACTTGATAACATGACTCTTTTTCATTACTGGCTTCACAGAGTATTTATGGGACAATGCACAGACATTAAGCATTTAAATCAACAGTTCAATCATAATTTGAGCTTCCTTGTGCTTTCAGTATGGTTAATGGGAGATGATGGAACAAGACTTGCCTCTGTAGACCTATTCTGTAGTCTGACTCTTATGCTATTCTCTTATGCATTAAATTGCATCTCAGTGAAACACTGACCACAAACTTTCTATATGAAAGTATCTATTTGGTCAAAATAAAATAATCTGTTTTAACTTTGTTCTCAAGATAACCATTTGTTAAATTGAAGTAATGTTGTAGTACTGAAGTTTCCTTGTATTGTTTTCTCATAATATAATACTAATTAGTAGCATATTAATAACATTACAGTAGTTCTACTTGACAGTTACTAGTAGCCATTTGGAGCAATCATTAAATGAAAGCTGATGTATTTGTTTAACCAAGTGTATGGTGCACAATCAGCTGACTGCATGGATGAATAAAAGTACAGCATGCTGTGGCCTATGCTACAAAACAGAACTAAGTCAGCATAATATAGTAGTTATGTATGTATACCTGCTACAGAACTGGAGTTGGTAATATTCACTACTTATTTCTAAATGGAAGAAGACAATTTTCTACATCTTATAATTCAGCACATGAAAAGGGTGTCTAGAATAATTTATAATCTATAATATATTAAGCATAACTGTATCACATCTAGCTTACACACCATGTGTTTCAACCTACGCGTAAGTGTGCTGTTTGCTATGAATATCTGCTGCATGAGTTTTATCTACATCATAACAAATACTGCTTTGGTACATACCTTACCAGAACAATATTATTAAAACCAAACAAAATTACACTTAAATAATAACTGTTATGACACCAAGTTGAGTAGTACGGTTGACACAATGGAAGGAAGGGATGCCATTCAGAGGGACCTCGACAGGCTAGAAAGGTGGGCCCAGGTGAACCTGATGAGGTTCAACACAGCAAAGTGCAGAGTTTTGCACTTTGACCAGAGGAATCCCAGGCATCCATACAGACTGGAAGGAGCGGTCCTTGAGAGCAGCCCTGCAGAGAAGGACCTGGGGGTCTTGATGGATGAAAAACTTAACATGAGCCAGCACTGTGCTCTTGCAGTTCAGAAAGCAAATGGTATCCTGGGCTCCATCAGAAGAGGAGTGGCGAGCAGGGACAGGAAGGTGACTGTCCCTCTCTAATTTGCTCTTGTGAGGCCCCATTTGGAGTACTGCGCCCAGGTCTGGAGCCCCCAGTACAAGAAAGACAGGGAGCTGTTGGAGAGGGTCCAGAGGAGAGCCACAAAGATGATCAGGGGCTAGAACACTCCCTCTGCAAAGACAAGCTGAGGGAGCTGGGCTTGTTCAGCCTGGAGAAAAGAAGGCTGCGGGGTGACCTAATTCCTGCCATCCAGTACCTTAAGGGAGCCTACAGATAGGAGGGGAACCAACTCTTTGAAAATGTAGATAACAGCAGGACAAGGGGAAATGGTTTTAAGTTGAAGGAGGAAAGATTTAGATTGGATGTCAGGGGGAAGTTCTTTGCTATGAGAGTGGTGAGGTGCTGGAACCCAGAGAGGTTGTGGATGCCCTGTCCTGTCCCTGGAGGCCAGACTGGATGGGGCCCTGGGCAGCCTGGTCTAGCTGGGGAGGTTGGTGGCCTTGCATGTGGCAGGGGGGTTGGAGATTCATGATCATTGAGGTCGCTTCCAACCCAGGCCATTTTGTGATTCTGTGAACTGGCACTTCTTTTTTTTTTTTTTTTGCTAAGGAAAATTCAAGAGCCTCAAAACACAAAATTGACAGAAGTTAAAATTCTCCCATGGTATTTTATTCATTTTAATAACATGTTTTTAATAGTTATTTGCTAACACTATTGCCCACAGAATCATTCCAAACAGCTCGAAACATCTACTGCAATACAACTTTAAAAGACTAACTTGCAGATGCTTATAATTCTTCTCTGCTGTTAGACCTTTACTATACAGAAACACATTCCTGAACAAATCCATTAGATATATTCAATTTTCATCTGCTTGTCAGGCTTTTGTTGTGGCTTTTTTTATTACATTTAGTACAATTATTACAGTAGATACCACACACCATGCATTAAAAACTGAGAATGTATTTTGTTAAGCTCTGGGAAGCACTGTTTCCTCTCTTAGCAAAATAAAATGAAATAGCATAAAATTTGCAGGACTGAATTCTCTCCAGAGCTGCCTTGACAATTTGGATAAACCAATCTGCATTTTGGAAGACCATATGTCCATAAAATTATTATCATAAGCAATGGACCTGGATGTTACGGGATACATTTAAGTGTCAATGTAATGACCAGATGTTAACACACATTGTAGGTACTTGTAAAAAACAACCAAGCTTTTAATACTGGAGAGAATCTAATTCTTTTCCTAGCACTCCCTTCCCAGCAAACACTAATTTTGTTTCCGTTTAACCAGAGCTCTCTTCTTCAAAAGTTATGATAAGAAGTAATTTGCTTGCTTAGTTCATACTCTTCAAATTGCTTTCACATCCACCTCCTGTCCAAATCTCTGGGGATTGTAAGAGTAACCCCATTCTTGACCCAGTGGAAGTTGCATAAAGGATATTGAGCTTTAGTGGAAAGCTCAACATATTCTGAAAACAAACCAATAAAACATGCACCAGGGTTCTGAGGGTTTTCTGCCACAAATGGGGCTTGCTTTAGTTTGTTAGTGGAAGTAAGGAACTAATTATCACAAACTGATAATTCAGTGCTAGCCTTGCTCAGAAACACTTTGATTTTTCAGTTACACGTCATGCAAATGTAATATGGTTTACATTACTTTGCTTTCTCAGATGTCCAGGACCTATCTTTAAAAAAATAAAAAGATAAAAATAAAAGTAAAAAAATAAAATAAAATAAAAATAAAAATCCAACAAAAAAAAAAAAAAAAGGATTTTAAAGCTAACATTCACTAGCCTAATTAGTCAGGCTAATTTTCTAGACTAAGCACTGAAGGCATGGTAATTTGAATAGGTGCTCACTTAGCAGCTCCTAACATTCTAGCAAATCCAGCTTAAAGCACTGAGTTATTTCCCTGCACTGTTATTTTGACCTGAATTGGTTAAGTTGATTAAGCCAACACCTGATATATGCATTTGTAAAGACTTCACTGAGGAATGCCATTACTATAACCTAAGCCTAGACACAGCTAGCTCTGTTTTACTGTTTTTTTTTTTTTCCTACGAACAAAAGAAAAACAAATAAAAATAATAATTAAAAAAAACCAATCCTAACAAAACACCCAATGCCACCCAAACCCCCAACCCTTTACTGAAAAAGGAAACTGGGACGGTGTAGACAGAAACTACATAAGGGTTAAATTTTTGACAAGAAATCAAGGAGAGACAATGAAATAGAAGTATTTGACCTTTTGGATTGTTGCAAGGTAGGCATTCCAGGAAAAGAATTGCTCTTCCTTGCTTCCTTCCCGTACAACTTCGCTGGCAGGCCACCCTCAGGTATCCTCAGTGACTAGTACAACAGTTCTGACAAAGAAAATGTCTGCAGCAATCATAATCAACAGAAAGCCAGCTTTTTATACCAGGGCTATGCTTCACTGTTGCTTAAATGAAAAATGTCTGCTAATCTGTAAGCTGTTATGAACCACTGAGGTCCAAAAATAGATCCAATGAAACAATCTAATTTAAAATCTACGACGTTGAATTAGGGAACTACTTTTAAAAAATCCTAACTATAATGCCCACAAGGTTGAAAGTGATTAAATTTTCATCGCATCTCTTCACCTGACAACAAAAGGTTTATTAGTTTATTCCCTTAAGATCAGCCACCTGACTGAAGACAGCATCCCAAGTTCTGGCTTTTTGAAATTTACTAACTAAACAACACTGTTGAACCAGATTTGTCTACTCTGAACATGCCTCCCACACACTGATAGCACTGAGCTCAGCACAAAGCACACTAATCACAGTCACTTAAATCTCAGTGCCGCTGGGTATTTGCATAATAACCTATTGGTTACAAGACTCAGACTGTGTAGGAGGCCTGGGTCCTATTCTTGCCTCCACTTGACAGGATTTAAATTCAGGTTTTTCATTCTGCAGCCATCATCCTCTGAAACAGCTATTCCACACTTGTTGAAAAAGGACCATTGTTCATTCACCTCAGCCCATGGAGCCAGAAATCCAACCAAGCCAAAGAGAACCTCATCCTGCAGCCAGTGGAAACCTAAGACCCATCTTGAACATTCCCCTAATAATGGAGAAGCTCAGATTTGATTTTTCATTTTTGGCAATGTTTAACGTTTACATGCTTCGATGAATACTGAGTAAAAATCCAAATGAATAAAAACATTTAAACGGAAGCACAGGGATTGATACATAAAACCTGCCCCACCTTTAAGTTCTTCACCATATTTATTCATCTGCAGATGAATAAAATCCTTGAAATAGAAGCATCTCCTTATGGGTATATATAGAGGTATATAATTTTTCATCTTGTACTTCTCTTTCTATAGTGAACTGAAACTTATGGTATCCTTGACCCAGAGTCCTATAACAAGCCAGAAACAAGAATTAATTTTTTTACAGATAATATAAATTCTAATAATTTTAATGGCTATTAAAGTTTTATGTTTTTTGATTTTTCAATTATTTTTTGCTTCATAAGTTACCTCAGGTAATTTTTATATATACATGAACATGAGGACCAGGAAAAGAATAGGAATGGGGAAAATGCTGTAATTAGCAAATACTCCATTTTTTTCATTAGCAAGGAAATAATTTTTCAAGGCAACATTATAAAGAGAAAAGTATGAAAAATCTTCATTTCATGCAATTCATAAATGCATTTAATGAGCTCCACCACAGATCTTGTGACTAACATGTTAAGTATCTTTCAGGTGACCTTGATTTAACTGTATAATTCACTATTATTCATAAGTACCATAAAGCAATATTCTTGATGAGTCAGAAATTTCCTATAATAAATTCTAAGGTAAAATGTGGATCTGTATATATTGAATCACTATTTATATGCAGGTCTATTCCAGATCTGCAGTTTGTGAATAGTTATCTCATAAAATCTTCAACTTTTAAGTCATGGATTGATATGTCTTTTTATAGCATCTTACTTTGTACAAGAGTAGAAATAGCAAGAGTTCCATAAAATAAGGTGCTTTGCTCCTCTTTAGTACATTATCTGAGTCAAAACAGTGTTGAAAATACTGTCTCTCTGCAAGTGAATAAATGCTGCTTTAATGGAGACAAAGAATGAAAAAGTCCAATTTTTGATTTCTTAAATCTGGACAGAACCAGAATATTGACAGCAAATCATAAAGAGTATTTTTAAATGGCAATGAGACGGAGAGGTTTTTGATGTTTTTTTATTTCATTATTTTTTAATAAGTTCTTAATTTCACATTTCTGAAACAATTTTACCACAATCGTCTTCTTATTCACACCTGCCTGATTTTGTAGCTGAACACCAACATGAACTATGCTAAAGTGAGACAAGCAGACATTCCAGGTCTTTCTTTATTTTATGTCTACCACACTTAAATTTAAGAGAAAACTTCCAATGGAATTTGTTAAAAATATAGTGGTTTTTTTTTTACCTCCTCTGTAAGGTTACATCAGGAAATGTAGCTAATATGTAAGGAAGTATTTTGTATTCCTAGTGAGAGAGGTTATCTGTGTAGGACCTCAGCCTCACATGTGGCTGAAACTAAATGTACAGATGAAATTTAGAAATACGATACACAGTGTGCGGTGTAAGATTGACTGAAGGACAAATTTCATTGCCAGGTGTTTCTGCTTCTTAGCTGAAGTGATTCTGAAATACTGTGTTATCCATTCCTGAGGATATACATTATACCATTTGAGTTTCTTGTTCGGAACTCAACATGTGTTCAAAATTGGTGAACATATTTTTTTCTTTCAAGTATCAGAACAAAGTTGTTATGCTTCTTTCTTTCAGGTGTAAGAAACTGATAAAGCCTTCTCTCCAAGTGAAGATTTGATGAATTTTCCAGTGCATCCCGTGGAAAAATTCAAATATGAGTTCCCTAAGAGGAAAACAGCAAGCACCAGAACCTGATGTGCTGAAGAAAACTTCATTCAGTACTATGGAACTGATATAGAGATGCACAATAAT
Source organism: Chrysolophus pictus (assembly GCA_037305975.1). Lineage (NCBI taxonomy): Eukaryota > Metazoa > Chordata > Aves > Galliformes > Phasianidae > Chrysolophus > Chrysolophus pictus. The sequence goes on from CM074578.1 coordinate 21,804,187, forward strand.
GACTTCTGCTTTCTTAAAGACATGGTTTCTAAAATTATCCCTCACACATCTGAGGATATGCTTTACTCTTTTTGAAGCAAGTGGTGGTTTATTTTATTTGAGATAACAAGGCAGTTGTGTATTTAGTGATGATTCTTTATATTTAAGACAAAATTTGTGGTATCTCTCTGAGGTAGTGCCAGATGGTTATTAATCTTTATTAAACATGCATTGAGTTATTAACTGTAATAAATGTTTTCTCTAATTTCCTAAGCCATTTTACCTTATGTCCTTAAATTACACAGCAATATTTGTCACAAGCTGCATTTTCATGGTTTTATCATGCAGTTATATACAGGAGTCTCTAGAAAATGAAAATTTAAACTTCTTATAAAAAATCCCATGAATAAGGAAGCATAGGCAAATGGTAGGAGGATGAGAAATAACAAAACAGGCCCAGCAGAAAGTTCCTCTGCTTTTACCCTTCTTTTATAATAGTCAAGATTTCATCTTGCATTTTTCATGACATCATATCCGCAGGGAGCATTCTGCCATTAGCATGTAGCCCCTCTTATGCCAAGGCCCAGGAAATGTGCTTTTGCTGCCCTTGTCAGCCTAGTTATATCTCATTCAAAACCAGTACCCTTCAGGCAGCAAACAGATGTCGCTCAAAGCTGTTCAACAGAGAGAAAGGGAGGGAGAAATAAGACAGAAGCTAAGAGAGAAAAAGCGTGTCTACTTCTGCTCTCAATATGCTTCATGGTGTCTTGTCTCTGTGCTCTTAGGAAAGAATACATGAAGCCAAAAGCCATCAACCATATGACAAGAACTAGCACAAGAGTTACCAGCATATCTATTAGAAGTACCCACATACATAACATATTCCTAGACACCAGCACCAAACGACACTGTGCTGAGTGACACATCTTATTCTGCTTCTTTTCCCATGGCTCAGCAGTGCTACAGGAGGTGACATGTCAGTGCAATGCTAATCATCATCCCACTGAATTTCAATTGATTTTTAATGGAGAAAGCTGTGGGCTCTCAGTTGCTGGCACTGTAGAAACTTCATCTCGATAAGTTACAGAGAGCCAAGGGGAAAAAAAGCAATGTGACCAAAATAATGTTCTAAAAGCACACAACATTAGATGATTGCAGGCAACACCACCCTCTCCCTGTACTAACAAAGTGTTCACCTGAAAAAACTTGAAAATGCTTTAGAAAGTCAGTAGTAGGTATGAATTAAAAGTGTTTCCACGTATTAAGTATCCCAGATCACTAGCAGTTACCTTGTCTGACAAATTCAAGGCTGACATTTTCTTACCAAAAAACAAAGTAAACAGAAGAATTCAACTATGTAAAAAATTGAATTCTAAAAGAAGGATAGAAAATTCTTCTCAACTTCAATTAGCCTAAAGATGGTTGATGAAGAAGTTCAGCCAGAATCTTACTGAAGATATCTAAGATATTCTTTCACATGTCATGTTCTGGGGGAAATATTTGGATGATACTAGACTTTAAATCCACATTATCAGTGAGTAGGAAATCATATTAGCCCAATTTATGGCAAATAAGTCTGTGCACATCTGCTAAATGCAGACCATCCACACGCAACTCAATCATAAGGACAGGAAAGCTGTTCCTACTGTTAGTGGTTAGAGAACAATTTTAGGCTAAATAGGGAATTAGTCTGAATCCATATAGAAATGTGTACAGCCTTAGGAATCATGTGGAAGGAATATAAATAATGTTATGAATCTTTTCAAAGTTAGTAATATGAATTCTGCAGCTTTTCTGTGTTTCCAAGTTTTTAAATAAATTCTGCTGATGCAGACTGCAGATACAGAAAATGATTATGAAGAAGTCCTCTTGTTCCCAAGTAAACAGCTTAAGGAAAGGATGAATTCATTCTTTTATACAGAGGTTTTGTCGCAGTGCCTCACAACTTCAGCATTTGATCTCTTCAGTTTCTGAAGTCTTGATCAGGAAGTGTGAAAATAAGAACTTTCATTAGTATAGATGATCTTCTGCCATCTTTGAATAAATACACCATAAGTCTTCCCTTCGGCTCATTGTATCACATCCAAGATCTCTATCTCTCTATCTCTTTAATGAAGACAGCTACTTAATAAAATTAGGAAAATTAACAATTTTTATGGTATTTCTATGAAACATTCAAAGATTCTTTGACTTTCAGGGTTGCTAGGGAACTATAATATTTATAACTGATAAGTCAGACCTATAAAGAGAATTCGGGAAAGATTTTTTCTAGAATGAAGCCTAGGGGAAAAAAACAAAAAGCAGCAGTTGCTTTCATATTTGCAACTTCACTGGTCCTTTCTTCTTTAAAATATAAAATATCTTTATCAGGACCATATTTTTCTTTTTCATAATTGCACATACATTTAGGAAAAAAAAATAGATATCTTCCTCAAAGGAATTTATAAAGGAAACTGAAGTATAAAACTGAGGAGGAGGATAAGAGCACCAAGATCTCTTATTGATTATATATTTTCTGCCCTCAGGTAGAAAAAACCCAAAACCCTGACACGGGAGAGACGCTGAACTCCAGGCTTCCAAGCATAAGCAAAGAGTCTCTGTGTAAGAAAAGGACTGTGAATAGAATGCTCCAAATTTCTCCAAGTTCTTCACCCCTTTTACAGACCAGCTGAGGGAGCTCCGGGCTCAGCACACTGGCTACATCCTGTTGGGAATGCACATTTCCAACCACTTGTCACGTCCCTGCCCTGCCAGCACTCACATCCGAATGCCTGGCACAGGGTGCTAACTCAGGTAGCAAGACTCCACTCCCATACACTCCCTCATGCCTTGGCCTTCTCTGACACTGAAAGCCCACCATCTCCTGCATTATTTATCACTGGTTTATGCTTGAAAAATTACAGAACAAATGCTGATATGAATACCTATTTTCGTGTCACAAGTAGTTTAATTTCTAGAGTATGTGTTTCACTTCAGTTGCAGCTGATAGGAAACTTCCTTCTATTTCACCGAGGCTGCATCAGGCAGAATGAGAATAAGGATTGGAAACAGCCAACAGCAACCATCTCAGGAGATTAATACTGAAAGATTAACATGCTGACAATATCGTCCTATGATTACCAAAAAGCTGTGTAGGCCACTAATGACAATTCCAGTGAATATGCACTGGTTTAAATAATGAGTCCTGTGTATTTCCTTCTGCTCTTTTGCCTCTCTGATATGAATATTTTCAAAATTACAAGTTTTAATAAAAAATTTCTTCCATCAGTCAGTGTTAGAACATCTCTGTGAATGACAACTGACTTCCAACGTGTGCTTTCTAATTCCACTGCTGCAGTTACTCAGCTTTTGGTAAAATCTATGCTGTGCATGGTTGTGTGGAGGATTTCTGAGGGGAAAATCACAGTGGAAGCAATTCAAGACACATAGTTTAGGAGGTCTCAGGTCTCAAGTTAAAGCTGATTTTTCCTCTAGGTAAATACACTTCTATATTTAAACAGGTAGAGCCTTACTGTTCTGCATGAAGAGACTGTTGACAACTGTATCTATTCCTGATTTAACAGCAAGCAAAAGAGGCAATCAAAAAAATACACATGAAAATAAACATAGATCCTCTCAAAACTATCCCCAAAAGAACCTGACTGTTTTGAAGTCATATAGACTACCAAGAACAACAGTCACACAGAATGAAATGCTGTAAAGGATTATGTACAGAAAGACACAATTAATCCACCAATGATTAACTCAGGAAAACTAAATTCTGCCGATCAATCTAAACCACTGTGACGTACCTAAAAAATAGTTTTACTGCTTCTAATCTCACACAAGAAAAAAAAAAAGATATGCTCTAAAAACAGAATTTCAAGTGGTCCTAAAAACAAAACAACCTCCCATCAATAAAGCAGAAAGCAGAATAGATCTCTTAGAAATGATAATGGCAATCACTATGAAGAAATAGAGACCCCTAAATTTGGTTCAGCAGTACTGCTATCTAACAATACAACTCTGATGGTCAGCAGACTGCATCTTTGCCATTGTGAGTCCAACAGCCTTTCTATTTGCACTGCTCTTTTCCACCACCAGCCACTGCCTCTATTCCACCAACACTTTCTGCTTTATAGGCACTAGGGAGGGCCATATCTCTCCCCTCCTCTGTGGATGATGGGACACTAAAGAGGATTGAAACTTCTACCCACAGGAAAAGAACTGTATGTGAATATAAACTTATTCAACTAAATTTTTGATTATGTAAATTTCCAGATTAGTTTTATGTGAAAAATGGTTTTGAAAGAACAAGACTGAGCCTTTCAGGAAACCATTTGTGTTAAGGCCTTAATAAATAGACTGTGCAAGAAAATGCATGCAGAGCCAGGCTTTGTAAGCCTGTATCAGTTCTTAAATCTATGAATTCTATGTAAATTAGCAACAGAGTTTTTAGACTTCTTTTCTTAAACTTTCACGTCTTTATCTCAAGGAACCTTACCAAACTAAATTATTGGGGAGTGAATTCCTAGGGGCATTTTAATATTAAATTTTAGTCTTAGGCATCATATTAAAATATATTAGCTTTGTTCCACCATGCAGTATTTTAGATATTTCCTTTCCAGGAAAACTGAAAGGAAAAAAAAAAAAAAAAAAACAACTATGAACAGAATAACAGATTCCCACTTATCTGGAAGAGGAAGAGTTCATTAAATTAGAAATGCTGACATTGATGGATGCTGACAGTAGAGAATCTAGTCCACTGTTCTGAAAGAAGATAGGGCCATATCCAAGGCCTCTATTTTCTTTTCTACATGGAAAAAGCCCTATTGCATGTGCTATCATTTGCAGAATTATAACCCAAACAGAGAAAACTGGTTTATTTAGCTATGGTTCTTCATTCTGTTGAGGGAGCATACCAAAAAAAAAAAAAAAAAATCTCTTCCTGGTGGGAATCAAGGCATATCAAATTGTATTCTAAGCATTTTGATCATAGTTTAAGCATGCAGAAATAAATTAAACGTCTGCCGCAGTGTGTCTCCTCATATACATTAAATATGAAATCAATTTATGTTATGAAAGGCTGTAAATGAGTGAGTATGTATATAAAAATGATCCTTTTCAATTTTAATTCTATTTTACCTTCTATTCCTCCTTCCAGAGATGGAAGTATAATTTTGACACACAGCATCAATACAGCTTGAGGATCAATATAACCTTGTAACGTTGTTTCAGATACGAACTGAATGTTTACCATCGTGAACTTCATTTCATGAAGATACTGCAATACAGTATACTGCAGAAACAGCCACGTATATATTAAAAATGCTTTAATACTGCTTTTAAATGTCACTTGTGAAGCTTCAAATATAAAGATGGAAATTAGTTAATTAGGAAATAAAAGGATGCATCTTGTAAAGTGTATCTGTCAAATAACACAGATTTTATTTGCATCATGAGCATGTACAGCTTTTCTAATGACATCAATCTTTGGAGAGTCTGATACACTTATAAGTCTGTCCAATCTCATTATTCATTTTGCTTAAAACGATTACGTAACTGACCTTAGTAACTGACATGAAGTTATGAAATTTAAGAGATAATACCATAAGACAAATTCTTCTCACTATACAAAAATTATAATTTCTAACATTAAAAAAAAAAAAATTACTAATTTGAATATAAGATTCCTACCTACATTTGTAAAACAGATCTCCCTTTTCAAGTAATGCAAGAGATACTGCGCTACGTAACAAAGCAGCTTTAATAAGTGCTTTCTTTAATACTGGTAACAAATATTTTGAAATTAAATTCACTACGACCCAGTATTTTCAGCAAATTACTCATCCTCTTATGTAATCTGGACAAATATTTCCTATTTTTTTGCTATCTTGTTAGTCTCATTATCATAACAGTACAATCTTAGAAATCATCATTCTAAAAAATACCTGTAAGCAAGTGGTCTTTTTGTGTGGACTTATTTGTTTTGTTTTGTTTAGATATGGATCAGAATTCAGTTCTGAGGCTTTTAATCAATTTAAATTAAAGTACTTAAGCCGTACATGGACCTTTCCCTGACCTGAGTTGCAACATGACATTTATGTCTTTCCCTACATTTCAAAACACATCCTTAGAAAGTTCGCTATAAATTATGGATTTGATTTTACAAATATTTTCTCTTTATTTACAATTTATATTATCTATGTACTGTTTTACCGAACAAAACAAAAAATCCAGGGTAAAACAACATAAAAAAACACTTTGCATGTGCTTACTTTACACAAAAAGGTGGCATTATAGCAGGGCAGAATAGTTCATAAATGTCTAACCGAACAGTTAAATTAAAAACAGAATAGCTAAAGGAGCTTCTTCTAAACTGTACTTCAAAAATTCACTAGTGCAGAAAGAGCAAAAGAGACTGCAAAGACAAAGATAAAAGGTAAGAGCTGTAGTTACATGCTTAAAGAAAATTTTTGCCTCTTTGTTCTATGACAAGAGAATTCTCAACAGACATTTACATAAATAACCTTTCAAGCGTATTAAAAAACCCTCTGTATTTTGTAGCAAATTTAATAGCTATCAGAAATTCTGTGGGGTGTAGCAGAAACCACACACTTTTTTTTCTTGTTGTCAGGTAAATTCAGTTTAGTGATCTCAGGCAGACGTAGTAACAGAGAACACTTCCAAGAATTCCCTGTTTGATTCTCTTTTTGCAAAAAAAGCAAGTTTAAGCAATTCTTACATCCATCTGCCAGTGTTCTGCCCAATCATCATTTGCATTCATCCAGATAATTCAACTTTTTTTGACATTATGCTCTAAACAAATCAAGTGAAAGAAGAAGAAGATGAAGATGAGGTAAAAGTTCATTTTCCCTCACCTTCCTTTCAGAAGTTTTTACTCTATAGTTTAATGAGTTGCCGTGAGTAACCTTAGGGGAAAAAAAATAAAAAGAAATGGAAGAGCTGGGAGAAAAAAGCAGTTTTTCTTTGTTCCTATAAACATGAAGGAAAACAAACTTCTTGATTTATAAGCCATAATGTGGAACTGAATTTTAAGTGAAAAGGCAAAAGAATTAACTGATAAAGGAATCAAACTACCGCTACTTTTTTATTCTTTCCATAGGAGTAATGTAATTTTCAGTGCCTGACCCAACTGCAGTTCCATCTCTATTAATCAACTGGCCCAAGGCATTCTGTGAATTCCTGAAGTAAGCATCACCTGAGTAAATGGGCTCTCCACAATTGTTCAAGTACCAGAAGAGCCAAGAAAAGAAGGGCAGAAAGTAATTTTTGGGGTCTTGAAGTCAAATACAAGATGTTTCAAAATATTCATGTACTGGAGGCAATTCAGATACTATTGTCCTACAGAACATTAAAGCAAATATAGCAGAGATAACGGCACTTCAAGGAAATAATGTTCTTGCTAAACGTAATCTTGTGTTTATAAATGCAATATTCTCACAATTTACACTTCCATCTAAGAACTTAAAAACAAACTTGCCTATTTTTTTCACACTGTAATTAAAAGCTCATTAGCTATATCTGCTGAAAACACACAGGTGCACGTATTTGTATGCTTTTAACTGAACAAACAGCAAAATCAATCTACAACAGTAAGATTCCATCTACAACTGATAAAGTAAGGAGTAAAAAGAAAGGGAAGAATCCTTCTAAGAATGCACTTTCTCATTTTCAAAGAGAGATTTGAGCTGCTGATTCGCTACTCTTACTTTTGTACTTACAAGCACAGAGGCAATAGTTTATCCAACAGACTAGTAACATCATAAGACATGATTGTTTTCTCTATTCAGAATACAAATCAAAGGAAAACAAGAATGCACAGTTAGCAATTTTGCTAGAGGTGTATGTTTAATAATCCAGAAGAAAACAGAAAAGAAATGGAATTTCTTTAGTTCCGTAGTGTCTATTGAAACTTCTTTAAAAGGTTCCAGTTGAACATATGCTTTTGTGATAAATCACAATTAAAAAAATACAAAATATATGGAAGAACACAATACTCAAAAGTTAGCAAGCTGGTCATCTCACAGGTGAGAAAATACTGTGCACACAGACTGAACTAAAGCACAGAAAATATGTCAATAGAAAGTTAATGTAGGGAAGGAAATATCATTCAACAAGAGTATTTTGTTTAGAGCTCAAGAAAAAAAAAAAAGAATTTGAGAAAAGCAGGAAAGTATCTAAGAATTCTGTAACCCAGAAAAAGGAGATTTGAATATAATAATACTGTGGCATAGCTCTGTGGTCTTACAATTTGACTGTGAGTAAAAAATAGCTGAACTTTAAGTAAAAGATGGGTGCTGATCTTCTGCGTGTTAATGAGAAAGCAGCTTATCCTATTTGTCCATTTCCTTGCTGGTGGGATGCAAATAATAACACAGTGTGTAATAATGAAAAGTTATATGCGGTAATAAACCATGATAATGATGGTACATGAATATTGGATTATTTTATAATGATTTTTTAAAGTAGGAAAGTAAATGTTGGATTTTTTTTAACTGACTGAAACTCACAAAGTTGTTTTTAAGCCTGATTAATTATCCAGCTCTAACACTCTGCTTCTTACATCACAAAATATACCCAAAGTCAAGTAGAGAAGATATAATAAGAGCTTCTGGTAATAATAGAAGGGTTTTGAAAAAAGAACTTGCACATCAGCAATAGCAGTCTAAGTGAAACTGTGATGTACTGCTAAAATAAAATTAAACCGAAAACCCAAAACATCAGCAAAAATGAATGGGTTTACATTCTGAGCTTCTGTCTGGAATTTCAGCTGAGTTCTTCTCTCTGATAAAATTTAACACATATCATTATAGGAAAGTCAATGCTGGGTATCTATTCAGATGGACAGCAATTACCAAAAATGCTTCCTCTGCTCCATATGTTAAATAGCTCTATTTATCTTTATAATATTTGACAAGCTTATCACAAATGGAACTTTTTCAGTATGTACAGATTATTTGGACTTTTTTCCCTTTTGACCTTCATCTCTGCCACAGACACTCGTGGGATCAAATGTAATTTATTATCTTGTGATACTGCCGCAAGCCACCTTTAGGAAACCAGAACTATTATTTATTTTCCTTTCTCTTCTTCTTTTTTTTTTTCTTTTTTTTTTCTTTTTTTTTTTTCTTTTTTCTTTTTTTAGGTTTTCTACTACTATAAAATTACACTGCTATAGCAAACACAGAAACAACTCTGCTCATTTTCTTGATAAAACTGTATGACTGTGAATTTGGGAAATCTCTCCAAATCTTAACACCTCCATAAGTGAACTGTGACCCAAGCAGGAAGTTGTCACAATCTTTTAGCTTTCCAATAGCCTTCATAAAATTATCTACTTTCTAGTAGACAGTGTCCTCATTAAAAGAGTAACATTGAAGTTGTTAAGGTAATTTAGCTAGTAAAGCTTCTAACAAAAAATAAATTAAATATATATATATATATATATATATATATAAATTAGACCTATCTCATTTTCCTCACCTACAATATGCAGATTGGTTGGAATATTCCACTATAATACTCATATCATACATAGCAAATTCTATTCCTCAGGGCACTGGTATGAATTAAGCAGACAACACTGAACATAACCAAGAAACTCAGTTATCTTTAAAAGACTCCAACATTTAAAGATACACCTGCTATAAATAAAAGGTATCCCAGCTATAATTAAGCCAAAAGGAGTTCTTCAAGGACTGCTGCAAAAGTAATGCTTCAAGTTGCGCCAGAGGAGGTTTAGATTAGACATAAGGAAAAACAACTTCTCTCAGAGAGTGATCAGGCACTGGAATGGCCTGCCCAGGAAGGTGGTGGAGACACCATCCCTGGCAGTGTTTGAGAGGCGTCTGGATGAGGAGCTGTGAGATCTGGTTTAGTAGCTTGTGGTAGCAATGGTTGTAGGAGGATGCTTGGACTGCATGATCTTGTAGGTCCTTTCCGACCTTGTGATTCTATGATTCTGTGATTACACCTAGTAACATTCATCAATGCTTGCTGAATGTTTATGGAGACCAAATAATAGATGTGAGCACAGTGAGGTGGCAGATGTTGTGTTTCAGCAATGGCAGTCATGATATGAAAGACAAGCCACGTTGTGGGCAGCCATACAGATTTTTACAAGCACAGCATGCAGACTCTTGTCTGGCAAAAATACATGGCTAATGATCGTGGCAATGTTGAAAAAGCGTTTTGTAGCTGAGAATTTTCTCTATAAGATAGTGTTATTGTGCTCTTTGTATCAGTCCTCATTTCTGTGGAAATAAATAGGAGGCATTTATTTCTGAGCAACTTATGTTCTTGTCCTCACATTGCTACTACTTAGTTTCAGGTCTGTGCTAAGCCCCTGGGAGGCATTACTTTTGGAATGACCTACATACATTTTAGTCTTTAGAAATGCTTTCCATACGATTTGTTACATTTCAGCAAAAGCTGATTTTAAGGCTCAAATACTGAAGCAGCAAGAGTATCCTTTCTACTTCCTTGAAGCCATCTTTCACTTTGTTAGTTTAAAGAATGTTAAAAATGAAGCTGTGCTTTCAGCCTCAAATAATCCAACTCAGCTATGGAAGTTACTAATGACTTGGTTTAGAGAGGATGGTACTAGACAAGGCAACAGGTTTCCAGTCACTCAAATTCTTTTGTCAGGAGTAACAGTGTGGCTCCATGATATTAGTTCTAAAATTTGGGAAAGATTTTCCTTCATGCAGAGTTTTTATTGCATATTATACGGGAAGATCCTCCAACTTCAAAGACATTTTGGCAAAATAGTTGATTTAGCAAATCCTTCCTTTTTTCTGGAAGTCCTTCATTATTCCAGAGTAGTCAGAGAAAGAGATCTGCAGTCTGGCTGCAGGATTCCTCACAGCCACCCCTTCCAAGTGCTGTGGAAACCTCCAGCACCATGGGACTGCCTACTGCATATGCACCCACGATTCCTCCTGTTTGTTCTTAGAAAAGCATCAAAATTTCCAAACTCTAGTTTCCAGCATTATTTTCTTGTTTGCTTGTGTTTGTGTTGGGTTGGTTTGTGGGTTTTTTGTTTGTTTGTTTGCTTTTTTTTAACGCTTGTTTGTTTTGAGCTAATACAGCTTAAATCTGACCAAATTTTGTACAGATTTCTTTAGGGCAGGAACAGCTGTTTCAGCTGCCACTGCAGGTTTAGAACAAGTATGAATTAAGTCAAGTAGAAAACTAACTACTACAGGAGATACTATTATAATCCATTTAATGTTATTCCTTATGCTTGCGTAAGTTTTCCTAGAGAATTTTTCTGTTGCATATCTATTCAATACACAGCAGTGCTCTGGCCTCCAGAAAATGGCATAATATGACTGTGTATTTGGGCCTTTTTGCAGAATCAGTCATCTTATGAGTCCTTTTGTATGGTCAATGATGCTATCAGAAAAAGCACTAATATCATCAAAACATACAAGAAATTAAGGTATGAGGTTTCGAAAAAAATAATGAATGTGTGCAATGGTGAGATTCACACAAGGTAGTACAATGTGCAGAAATGGATGTACTTCCACAGGGTGGAATTTATCTAACCAAAATATGGTTTTCTATTTAATATGACAGATTTTATAGGAAGGTGGGTATGGAGAGGCACCATACCATAAATATCACATCTTCTTGTGGAATCAAACTTATGTGACAGACATTGGTCAGTTTCAGAAATACAGAGTTTTCAGAGATTAATATAAGGCAGTGGGAGGATGTGTCAACTCATGATCATTACTTCTTTCTTTTTTGTTCCCCAGTAAGGACCTTAAATGTATTGTGGACACATATCCATTCATATATACTGTGGAAGTAATGCAACCACAGGACAATCCATCAAACTGCACTTCTTTCTTCATCTAGGTCTATACGTTAAAACATTAGAGAAAAGATTTTTTCTACATGGGAGAACTATCTGACCAAGACATCAAACCCCACCCAGTCTTTAAAAAGGTAGATACCATCAAAGGAAATGGTAAACCAAATTATGTACAAGAAAACTTCAGGTGAATTGAAGAACATGAGTAATAAGGTCGAACAGCCCCTTCCTAAGAAATACAGGATTTCCTGGACTTGAAATCTTCTCTGTTACCTCCACGTTAGGCTTAATTTGGTTCTGCATGGTTGACTAAATTCACTGGTTTGGTTCATTAAAACAAGGAAGATGCCACTCTGTATGAGCAGATGGACTATGTTCCTTTTCCCCATGAGCCATGCTGGATATTGTATTCATAAATCGATAAGGAAAACTCATTTATTCTCGCTGCATGCAAGTGGAGATAAGACCTGTAAATTTAAATTTTAAATAAACAATGCATAAAGCAGATGCACTTGGTTTTTGGAAATGAACTAGTTTCTTTGGTGTTGTCGTAGAAGTCCTGATTGTATGCAGTTTCTTATGTATAATCTATGAAGAAAAAAAAAAAAAAAAAGAGAAGAAGAAGGAACCTGGCAAAAGAATATCGTAAGACAGCCAATTGCTTATAGCAATACCATGTCCTTGTCAAGAAAATAGTTATGTTTAAACCCTAACTATTCATTATAAATCTAGCATTTTGAGTACTCATTTGTTCCACATTTTTATTGTATGAACATACAGAACAAGGAGATTAATTATAAGATAGAAAGTTCTATTTTAACAAAAACATTGGGCATAGTTCCAATTTAGTAAGCAAACCTCCCAAGTCATCGAAAATATACAATAAAGTTCAAACACTGGCAGATTTAAATAAGGAAATTTTAATCTGAGTGTTCTGTTTTCCAGCAGCTTAACAGCTGTGTGGCTGCCAAGAACTTAATGCACTAAAAATATAATTTACCTATTTATTAATAAGATATTGTTCATCCAATCTATCAACTAACCTGAGGAACACAAGCTAAACTGTATTCATCCAATACTTAGTTTTCAGTCTCCCGTTACTGCTAACACCTGGTCAGTGTGTAGGAAGAATACAAAACATAAACACGCTTGCAGCATTATACATTCTGAAAACCAGTTTCATTTTCTTTTCTTCCTTTTTTTTTTTTTTAACAAAAACAACACATCAGCAACAAAAATCCCACAACTAATCAACCTCCCTCCCTCTCCCCAAAAAAACGAAACAATACCACAAACTCCTTCTACTCTGAAGAATTGCTATGAATTACTTGCCTGGGATATTTTCCATAGTTCTTCTCAGCTCCTCTGAAAAAAAACTCATCTCCTCCTCCTCCATAAATATTAGACATTTTTTGAAAAGGAATTTATCTTGTTTACAATGTGATATTAGGTTTCAGTATTCTAACTGGAAGCCCTTTCTTCCTTAAGCAAATGACACAATACCATGAAAATCCTCTTCTTTCTCTTTAAAATGGCTGAAATAAGGCTAGATTAATTTTATGTTTAAAATAACCAATCCCCAGATATTTAAATGTTTTATCTCATTGTAGAGTTATAGCTAGAATTCCTTTGAAATCAATTTTGCTAACTTTTAGCGAGTGTGTTAATTGAACTAAAACAGACAGACAGGAAGGAAATAAAGAAGCAAGGAAATGTTACTGTTTTCCAGACCTCACAGTTAATTTAAGTAACAATGAATAAAAAGAAAGATGTGCCCATGGATTCAATCCAAGGTCCCCAGTATCTGAATTAAATTAGTTAGGAGGCTGTAAGAAATCTAAGGACAATGAAGAGTTGAGAGTAGAGTGTTCCATGAACCAATGATGCAGGCTGACACATCAACACAGACATGATTATGCAAAAGGATCACATCAGTCAAGCTTACAGTACAAAGGCAAATGACATCACATATGTCAAATGTTTCATATCCCATGTTTAAATGTTCATTGTGGGAGAAGAGGAGAAGAATGAGAGAAATGGAGGTTGCTGAGTGAGAACAAAAGTGCACATTCTAAATCTTGGATGAGAAATATTGAATGAGCATGATGATTGCACCTCCAGGAGTGCCATTAAGAAATCATAAAAAGCCATCAGAAAGTAAGTGCATTGTTCTAGCAATTAGGACATATGGTGGTGTCATTAGTCTTATACACTGCAAATGATGCTTGTGGCTGCATATGTACAACAGCACAATGTGATCCTGAATTGCCATGGTCAGAACAAATGGACATGGGGATTTTGAATCCCAGAGAATAATTCACATTCGTGTCACTTCAAATGTTGTTGTAGCTCAGTGCAGTAATTCATTTATACAGCAGCCCTGAGGCTGCACGTGGGACCAAGTCCAAAATCTACTGAGGCCCAACAGTTTCAAAAGAAAAAGAAAAAAAGAAAAAAAAAAAAAAAACCCACAACAAAACAGCTGAAACATATAAGTAATGGTTTTATATCTGAAATACTATGACAGGCATCGTTATGCAGGAAATAAAGCTATTTGCTACCAGTAATTCATCACTTCCTTGAATATATTACATGATTAAAGCAATTTATAGATAAACTTTTCTTTCTTCCCAAAAGCTAGGATTCTGAATAGTGTCTAAAACTGATACATTCACAAAAAAAAACATTCTGTAAGGATTTATTTATATTCTTTTACATCCTGAAGCAAAGCTAGACTTCTAAGACTGTTCTAAGTTAAGGCAGACACCCGTAGATCCTTTTTAATATTGATAAAAAGTGTGGTTTCTGGTGCTGTCAGTTGTCAAAACAGCATCCCTATGGAAATTTAAGCCTTCTGGTGTATCCCTATTTCATCTGTATCTGAAGAATAAGTGACAGTACTGGTCTTTGAAACATGTAGATAAAACTTAGGGCCTAACAGGCTTAATTTAACCAATGAGGAATCAACAGCCTACCATTCTCTAATGGTTTTACTTTTGACTAGTTATAGTTACACATACTGAATATATTAAAATACATGGGATGAACAGTAAAATGAAGAAAAGAAGTTATAATTTACTTGGAGCTCCCAGCAGTAAAGAAGAGCATAAAATATATACTTCTTTGCTTATAACACATGCAGTTTTCTAAAATAAAAAATATTTCTATATAACATTTTTCTTGTTTGATCATTGTTTGAAAGCAAACTTTATAGATGACTTCACCTATAGTTGATTAGAGAGACTTTGGTTAGATAGCTGTAACCCAGGGATCACTTTGAACATTTCCTGTCTTTTTCTCTTCAGACCTTAACCAGCTGGACATGTGCTACATATATCCATTTTACTAAATGAAAAGATGAGATCAAGAACCTTGAATGTACTAGTCCCACATTAAAAATGAAATACGTCTATATTCAGTTTTTGCTAATGATTTCCTAGTAATGCACAATTCATCTTTCCTCTACAAATACAAGATCTCCACCATTTTTTATGATGCAAGCTGGCAGTATGAGGTAAATGTCTCATTCAGAAAAATGTTAGAGGTTGGCTGTAACAACAAAGAGTGAGAAGAGCTATATTAGAATTTTAAGAAATTCAAACACAGAATTTGTTTACTGCTAAATGTATTTCAAAAGAATGAATAGAACATGCAACTTTCTCACTTGCTCTGTATTGCATTTCTTCCGTAGCCTTCTTTCCAACAGAACAGCTACCCAGGCCCTGTCACATCTGGAGGTGTGAAAATGGATACCTGAACCAATTCATGGCTATGGGTTTTTTTCTAAACAAGAACTTCTATCATTTTGTAGAAACTGAGAGGTACAGAACTTTCTCTCTCCTCCTACAGTCTGCATTATCTCCAATGAGCCCAGGCAAGAAACTCTACAATGGCAGAACTACTTGATTAATCCTCTACCTCCACCATCCATGAAAAATATATACACATTAAAATTGTTTTCCATTGTATTTCATTAGCAAATTTAGTTAACTGAATTCATCTACTGGAATCTGAAAGTGTTCTTTCTTGCTCTAAAAGAAACTCCCAGCTCACAGTGATTGCCTGTGGCCTGTGGTAACATCTGAGCCTTCACTGACAAGGATTATTGACACGCTATTGTGAAAGGATGGAACAAAGCGGGACAGATCACCTTTTAAATTAGACCCAATTACTATTCAGTCTCAAATAACTATTTGTGACAGATTATTATTTAGGCTGTTTCTTTATTTTACTCATGCATGTAAGACTTCTAGACAGCATACAGTAAAATCACTGCTACCCTGAAGAGCACAGAGGACAACCTTCCTCACACAGTCTCCAAAGAGATACATTGAATCCCTTGCAGAATATTTGAGAAATGCAGAAGACCTTTTTAAGTATTACTAATAGGTTGCTCTATAAGCTGTAGTCTCACTTTCTGTGGGTGTTATGTCTGAACTGTGGATAAGCTGAATCACTGCTACTGAGAGCATACAGCTGGCTCTGACGCAGGCCAGCATGGGTCCAAAAGGATTTATTAGCAAGGCATTTTCTGTGTATATGTCACCTTACAAATCTGGTGCCAGGCTCAGAAGCAGCTCAGCACTAGTTAGTAAGTCTGATAAATATCAGACAACCCCATGCAGAGCAGGTTCAGGATTCTCAGCAGTCAGCAGTCAGAATCTGGAGAGCTGGAAAGCATAACACACATACATTTGCATAGCCCTTGACAGAAACAGTTCGGCTCAACACATATCGTTTCTTATGGTCTAAATTGAATATGGATCTCTAGAGATGCATCATTCACCACATGCCTCAGAGCTCCCAAGTCCATTTGCTATCCTGGGATAAATCCAAATGCAGGTACACTTCCAAAATACTCCCTTTGAACATGACAAGTTGTCTTTTAAAGGTAACACTGAGTGCACTGAGAGCATAACTATGACATTTTTTGCAGAACACACTCAACCAAACTTTGTGAAGCTATTCAGCTGCATTTACACGACAAACTCCAATGCTTTTGCTTCTGAAAAGATAGTGATGCCCTGCCTTCAACTCAGTGCAGATCAACCTCAAGTTGTTCCAAAATAAGGCCCAAAAGACTTGGCATAAGCCTGACTGATGGCACATGGGAATCTAAAAATCATACTGTTTATAATTCAAATATCTGTTAATAACTTTCATTTGGGCATTTTATTAGACTATCCTAACATTAAGTGTTAAGTGCATATGCTAGTGCAAAAGCCTGTAAAGAGCAACATCTCAAGAAATCATTCCATTCAAAATGAAAGGTAAAATTCACTGTCAAAGTTGCCTCTCATGACTCCTCATTATGTTCCTCACTGAAGTAACTTGTCATTTTAAAGTGTCAATAAACAGTATGACTCTAACCTGCATATTTGGACTAAAATTAGTAGGAATATGTCTCCCTGAATTTGAAAAATGCAACAATGATTCAAACGTAAAGCATATGCCTTGCTTCCCACTAGAGAATTTAGCTGACAGCAATATGTACTTATACATGCTGACTCAATCCTGTAGACAAGTATTCACGTAAGCTCTACCCATTCCTAACTTAACAAATTATGCTGCATATCTCTTAACCTCAAATCTTCAAACTTTATCAATTATTACGAAACTTCTTTCCAAAACAATTTTCAAATGAAAAAAAGATACGTGGTAGACAGTTGTGTATTAGACTCGTTCTGAAAACACAACTGTATATAATAATGAGATTTGAGATAAAATATTTGGAAAAAAATACACAGAAAATTTTTAGCAGAAAAAAAAAAATAGCAAAGGAATTGCTAAAATTATGGAAAAGATTATTATCAGTTGTGCAAAAAAAAAAAAAAAGATAAAGATAATGCATTACAGTAATAGAGAAGATAAATGCTTTACCCATTTTTGTGGGTGTCCCTTTATGGAAAATTTATAAATCACTACAGGGCTGTATTTTATATCGGACAGATTTCTTATTAGCAACATGGATGAACAGCGTTAGCAAATAGATATCATTTGCTTGTTTTGTGTTTTGTTCGTTTTTTTTTTTTTTTTTTCCAAATAACTCATAAACACTGATCACAGGAATACTGATGAGAAATCACACGTCTGTTATCCTTTCCTTCCCATTCTAATGTTCACATGCTTAACGATTAAAATATCTACATGTTAATCAGCAACAACAGGATTCTCACAGGATTATAAGCAGAGAACTAACTAACCTGCCTAAAAACTCATCCTTCTGTATGCAGAATATTCACAGAAAACCTTCAAAACAATACTCTCATAAAGCAGAAGCTAAAAGCATATTGTGGGATTTGTTGTATCTTATGAAGTCTTAAGAGTGTTTAGCTGAGGAAACCAAGCTGGCTTCCCCCCCAAAAAATGGTCTGAAGAAAAAAAAAAAAAAATTATTTGTTTCCAAAATTATGTATTCATTGTAAAATTGTAAATATTCTTTCCAATTAATTAAAATTTTCATGAACAGACTGACATGTGCAGCCAAGAAGGAGGAAAAAGATTTGAAACCACAATCATCAATCGCACATGTGTTTAGTATCAGTTTATTCACTCAAGTTTATTCATCTTCTTTGTTGGTTGCTTTTTTTTCTACATTATATCGCCATAGAGTATATACAAGCCCATCATAACCCAAGATATATTAAAGCATAGCAGATACCTGACAAGAAGTGCCTGAAATTTACCTTTATTTCTTGACTTTCCATTCATATTCTCCTTCGTTATAACAAAAATCTCTGGTGCTGTCATGAGTGAACAGTGTAAAGGGCTGTACCTTCTGAGTAGTCTCCATCAAGCATAAGGAGGAATCAGGTAACAAAGTTCTGATATAAAAAACAAATGTCCAACATTCAGCCAAGTTATGCATCACAGAACTCTAATGCAAATGAACACTGCAAAACTTGTGACAAAACAAAAAGCATCAGCAATACATCATAGAAAAGGCAGTTATCTCTACCCTTCCTTTCCAAATATGAAGAATTTGTTCCTCATACTGCTATACTGGAAAATCTTCTGACCTTCAACCTTGCAATTGCCAAAAACTAATGTGGAAGTCAGGTTATAACTAGCTTACTATTACAAAATGTTTCTTCTGTGTGGTTGCCATTACTTTTCCGTCATTGAATGGTGCGGGTTGGAACAGACTTCAAGAATCATCAGATTCCAAACCCTGGAAGCAACCACTAGATCAGGTAGTAGATCAGATTGCTTAGGGTCCTCATCCTGGCCTTAAACACCTCCAGGGATGGAGTATCCACAGCCTCCCCACGTAGCCTGTTCCAGCACCTTCCCATCCTCACAGTGAAGATCTTCCCCCTGACATCTAATCTAGATCTCCCTTCCTTTAGTTAAAAACCATTCCCACCTTGTCCTATCACTATCTGCCCGTGCCAAAAAGAGTTGATTTCCCTCCTGTTTATAATCTCCCTTTAAATATCGGAAGGCCATAATGAAGTATCCCCGCAGCCTTCTATTCTTCAGACTGAACAAACCCAGTTCCTTCAGCTTGTCTTCATAGGAGTGCTTTAACCCTCTGATTATGCTTCCAGCCCTCCTCTAGGTCCTCTTCAAAAACTACACAATTTTTCTTTGTTGGGAGCCCCAGACCTGGACACAGTACTCCAGATGAGGCCTCACAAGGGCAGAGGAGAGAGGGATAATCTCCCTTGCCCTGGTGACCACCCTTCTGATGCAGCCCAGGATACCACTGGCTTTCCTGGCTGCAAGTGCACACTGCTCACTAATGCTAAGTTTTTCATCAACCAGGTTACTTAAGTCCTTCTCAGCAGGACTAATCTCAAGGACTTCTTCTCCCAGTCTGTATACATTACTGGTAATACCCCAACCCAAGTGCAAAACCTTGCACTTGGCCTTGTTGAATCACATTAAGTTTATATGGCTCACTTTTCAAGCTCATCAATGTCCTTCTGGATAGCATCCCTTCCTTCTCTAGTATTAAATGCACCACTCAGCTTGGTGCCATCTGCAAACCTGCTGAGGGTGCATTCCATCCCATCATCTATGTCATCGATAAAGATGTTAAAGAGTATCACTCCTAAGACAGACCCCTAGGGGATGCCATTTGTCACTGGCCTCCACCTGGACACACAACTATTGACCACAACCTTCTGGCTGTGAACAATTCCTTATCCATCTAATAGTCTACTCTTCAAATCCATATATCCTCATTTTAGAAATAAGGAGGTAGTGCAGGACCATGTCAAAGGCCTTGTGGAAGTCCAGGCACATAGGTGAGGCTCACAACCCTGTAGCTCTCCAGGTCCTCCTTTCTCCCTTTCTTATAAATGAGAGTGATGTTTCCCTTTTGATCATCTGCAAGAGTGAAGGAATATTTCCATAGATTCCTCTGCTTGCGTTTCTAAGACTACAGTTACAGTTAGTACATGAATATTCATTAACTTCATTGACCACTGGATTTCAAAGTGGCCAGAAACAACTTAATCTTGATCATCTGATTAAAAGAATTATGAGACAATTACCTAGAAAAGCAATTGGCTAATCCTGATATTTTATTAGATAATCCCATAAAGCATGACAAGATAAAATTAGTTATTTAAATATAATCTGTCATTAATCTTAGTTCTCCAAATTGTAGATATGAGTTATAAAATAAAAGTAGTGATAAAAGCTGCATAGATTGCATAGATATTTATTCATTTTAAAAGTCACAGGCCAACTATTAAATCATTTAACATAAATCACTCCTATTAGCTTTTTAAGGCAATATGTGCCAATAATTGCATCTCTGAGTTCCATATTTCTTAACTCAGACTTTGACATTTAAACAAAATAGAATGATTTTCAAAGGTACTGAGTTTGTTTTTAAAAAATATATATATATATTAGCCTAATGTTAGATCTAGTCTATCGCTCTTTAGATATGTAGAACTAGCAGATGAGTCTGAAAACTTGTCCGTTCTCACCCAAAATAGTGAGTTTTCAAGCTTAGAGTCAAAGTTTCAAAGACAGGTGCTCAGAGCCAACAAAAAAATCACATTTAAATAGTTTTCATTGATTATTTAAGTAAACATCATACTACTGTATTGTACAAACATTGCATTAACTTTACAATGCATTTCAGCATTATTCATCCCCATATGAAAATATAAATTCACATGTTGCTATGCCTAGCTTTTACACAATATTAAAAATACACACCATAGCAGAATAGCAGGTACTTCTATACCATATAACATACTGTCTCTTTGCACTTGAATAGTTACAGTTTCATTAACTCATTTTCTGTGTTCATAAATTAATTGAATCCTTTCATTTATGTGTTAATGCTATTAATTTTATGACAGCCCCGCAATTACTTGAAAGCTATAGTTTATACTTAAACCCTTTTAGCATCAATTCTTGCTTTACCTTAAATCTTTGAAATGCATTTACTTTTTTTAATGTGTTGCCACTTTCATTTCCCAAAAGCAAGGGTAAAAAGGCACATTATTTTTGACTAACCAACTTGTGCTTTAGGCAGCAAATCAACAGCACTGTAGTATAAAAATGCAGACAGCAGTTTTGGTTTTCAATTGCCCTGTAAGACAGGTGGTTTGCCCTATTCAGTTTGTCAGAGCTGATTACTAGATATGAGCTTTTATATTTTTTATGCTTAGATGAAGATTTTTCAGATGACAACACCCAAGGTTAATCTCATAATGGTTAGTAGATAAGATTTTGCCTACAGTGACACTTAGCTTAGAAGAATCCACCACACAATATTCAGCCATGTCAATCAAGTGGCATTTAAATTCTAGTTAAATGCATCATTCTTTAAATTCTGTTTTATTAGCTAATTAGTTACAAAAACATCAAGTGTTCTAAAAAGTACCTGAACATTTCCTAGAAAACAAATCATAACCCCAAAGATGTGGGACTTTTTTAGAGATTTTTTAATTTATGTTACATTTGTGCAAACTAAGGTTTCCCACCAGGCATGTACTCTCAAGTGCTAATGAAGGCTTTATTAAGTTACAGCACTTATCCATGCAGTACTACATTTAAAAACCTAAAATACATTAAATAAGCTTTAAGAGATCACACAGGTAGCTTTCACTTGACAAGTTTTATTATTTCTACAAAATAAGCTACCACAGAAATGACCTTTGTGACCCAAGGATTCTTCATACAACCTTCCAACACCAAAGACCTTCCTTCAGATTTTAGCTACTTCTCTCCAGCAACCTCTTTGTCTTTCTCTCATTCCCCTGCCCTTCTTTTTCCACAGTGACAATAGCACTCACTTTTAGCAAGCATTGAACTCATTTCTTTTAATTTTTAACTATTTAGCATGGGGCGTTTTGTGGAGCAGTCCAAACTGAAATCCTTCTGGTTGTGCCTGCATAACAGTTATGCTTATCAATACTTATTTTTCATTATTTTAACACATTTGATGCTATAATTTATTGATTTCAGCAATACTCTTCAAGAACACACTCTTGGAGCTATCCTATAAGATCACTGATGACTTTACAATCCCTTTCATCTTCTCAACATGAAAAGCAAATGGCAACAGCTAGTAAGGGGAATCCAACTCTGTATTTTAGACACACATTTTTCTCCTTGCAACACAATCCAGAATATGCACACATATATTTCTACTGACTACAGTAAATCCCACACATTGATTCAGAATGAAAGCTAATGTACAACCTCTAAGATAATAAATAACCTCATTGCTGACTGTTACTTGTATGTCCCCCAGGATATTGTTACATGTTGAAAAAAAGCAAGCTGAAAATGAAGCATCTTAGATTGTTGAATTCTTTTGTTCACGTAATTTACAGATCCTACATTTTATCTTACTATTCACAAGTGCCTTTGCCATAGATTCTCCCATATTCTGAGTATTTTTCACCCATTGTAGTGACACACTGGAACAGGTTGCCCAAGGAGGTTGTGGATGCCCCATCCCTGGAGGCATTCAAGGACAGGTTGGATGTAGCTCTGGGCAGCCTGGTCTGGTGGTTGGCGACCCTGCACGTAGCAGGACAGTTGAAACTCAATGATCATTATGGACCTTTTCAAACAAGGCCATACTATGACTCTATGATTATATAGGTACAATGAGTTCTATATCATGTCAATGGATGTTCAGCGTGCAAACAAAATGTTAGAGATCTTTCTAGACATAAAGATAGAACTACGTGATATGGATACAGATGTTCCTGCAATTGTATTATCCAACAATGAAGTACACTTTTTGTATACATGCATTTCACAACTTTTCCAAAATAAAAATAAATAAATAAATAAATAAAATGCCAAAATAAAATAAATAAAAACCTATAGAAACAAAGCTACACGGAGATTTTTTATTTGTCTGATTTACTTTTTTTGTAATTCGCCTCTATTTCTTTTATTTCACAAATTAAGTGTGGTAAAAGGCACACAGCTAGCCAGACAAGTTAAGCCTTTTGAACTTCTGAACTCGTTTTTATCTCAAATATTACACTATGTGAATAAAGAGAAAAAATTATGCTTTATTACTTTCCAGATAAAAACTGAGTTTCTGATTTTTTTGCCATATTTCAAGAACTGCACCTATGTGCAGAGCATGATGGAGATTACTTAGACATCAAAACTGCTTCTAAATTTTAGGTGTTAGGTAACGGCTCTCCTTAAATTTATTCTGGCAGGACTTGTTTCTGTCACCTTGCTCCTTCCCTTTATTAGTCAGAGAATTTAAGTACTTGCTTTAGAAGTAATGTTTCACCATTTAGAAAATCCTAAAGAAGGATGGGCTGGATATTATCTCAACATTTATTTTAAGTCTTTGGGTTCTAAAGTTTCATATAACTTTGCCTTAAATTGTGCAAACATACTGTTTGTTTATTCAGTGCTAGTTTGTCTTTCTACTGCAGCTAAGCTTTCAATCTAGATATAAGGTATAAAAAATAAAGTATATGAAAAAATTGTTACATAATCCACACATACCTAGCCTTTTTTTCTCCTTTTTTTTTTTCTTTTTTGTCTTTGCCTGAGGCTACCTTTCCTTTTTAATATAGAATATTCAGCAACAAAGGGCATTAGTGTCTTTTATCCTCTGAATTTTGCTTTTTAAACATCCGCCTGTACTGCCTGGAATACTTAAAGACTTCTAACTACTGGCTGAATGAAAAATACACTTCTTCTTTGTTCATGGCATTCCACAGTCCAAGAGTTGGTTTCCATGACTTCAGCACTGCTCTCATTTCTATATGCCTGTTACAGTCAATGATAACATTTGCTCTGATTTCAGATAGATTTCAACCAAAATAGCACTTTCGTGAATGCCAAATGCTGCTGAAGACATCAATGAAAATGTACGTGGTCTCCTCAGAGATGTGGAGATTCTGTTCTGAAACTGGCAGATGAAGCTGGTTCCTGACTGACAGTCAAATACATCCAATGTTATCCAACAGGACAACAGAGAAGCCAGACAGTTATTTCAAAATCAAATGATTTTCCAGTTAAACGTTTTACATTTTTCAAGTGCAAAACTGGTAAAATGAAATATGCAAACAAATAAAAAAACACGTATTTTGCAGAGGGGAAATAAAAACAGTAAGACATTTAAAATTTTGTTTTACTGTTTTTTTTTTTTTCTTTTTAATTTGTACTGCAAAAATCATTCTTGCACAGCAGAAATTCATTATACTCATGCAAGAAATTTACCTAAAATATGTACTGATACAGTTTTGATTACTTTGCACGCTGGTATTGACTCAGACCAGATAACATTGTAGCAGTTTCAACGAGGGTGGAAGTCAAGAGTCAGAGGAATTCTGGAGAAACCCTAAGAATAAAACAGAATGCAAAAAGATCCAAAACACGTAATGCTGAACAATCTTCTACAGAAGAGTAGAAATAAAAGTCATTAAAGAACAAAAGCCTGCAGCAGTTAAAAACAAGCTGATTGCTTGCTTTATCTTGGGGTTATCTATCCCTGTCTTGTCTCTGTGAGATAATTATTGACTTTTCATAATCCATGGTCTTGAACTGTTTTCAGCACATTTTAATATCACACCTGTTTCTTCGAAGGCCTAGTGAGACTGAAGCTATGCTTACTTTATGCAGTACTACTCTTTTAACTTCAGACATCAGGTTCATGCATTGCTTCAGATTATAGAAGATTACAGAAGATTATGGAAGATTTATTGAGCCAGTTTTGAGAGTAGTGCACATGAAAAAATTTATATCTAAAATAAATGAAAAAATATTCTGTAATCAGCAGTTTTGTTTGAACCTAGATAACTTTGCTGGTTCTTAGAAATTCCCAGGCCAGTACTTACACAGTTCTCCTTTGCGAAATAAAACAACAGCCTCAGATCAAGGTGTTTCATGTGACAGGAGATATTCATATGAAACAGTAGGTGACATGAATGTCAATGTTGTTCTAAGCATTCAGTCAACTGCTGCTCTGTTTTCAGTATGTTTTAAAAGGAAATGGAAACACTGCTAAAATTAACAGTAGTAGTATTCATTCTTAGGATGAATACGCCTGTTTTGGAGGGAAAGATTTGGTCTGGAAAGATATCTTTTGTCTATTGCCTACAATATTTTGCTTGATTATTTACCATAACTGAATATAGGTAACTTTGCACTTCACTCTTTCATTCACTTAGTTTACAGATTAATGTCCAAAGCAACAGTGTATCTTAAACAGTTTGCTTATTTAGACTTCTTATTCAGATACTTGAAAATTATTTTATCTTGGTAATAATATCTATCTTGGGGCCTTCACATAAGGTTGGTCCTTTCCTACATGGAAAAATGTAGGTGTAAATAAGTTCTTGCATACATTAATTCCACAAGTATCTGTGAACAGATGGCAAATTGTTGGCATTGGTAGAAATCTGGGCAAGCATTAGTGACAAGGATAATAAAGTGGTTTTCTAAAGAAAAATTTATTAATTAGCACTGGAAAGGTCCAATGTTTCTCAGCATGACTAAAGAATACTTCTTTTCCCTAGAAGATTAAAGCATAGATTATTTTTACTTTAAAGAACTCTTATCCAACAAAGCAATAGTTTATTTCTTCTCCTTTCCTTTCTCTGTAAAAGGGAATGAACCAGAGAAAGCATCTGGTTCAATGGAGTGGAGAGAATCTTGCTGAGCTGATCTGAAAGTTGAGTCACAAGGTTTTGATCCTAAGTCCATTCAGTTTTCTTACATCACACATCCAATCTCTCTTCTCTCCACCACACTGAGAACAATTTCTGGCAGTTAGCTTCTCCTTCATACATATTAAACAAAATGCTCTATAAGACAACAGTCTTCTAAACCTTAGGACAGTAAGAATAATCATAATTCACCTATGCATCTATTTTTTATGCTTTATTTTTGATACATCTTGGTTTATATAACTATTTTATGCAAGAATAGTCATAAAATGTAAATGCATTCACCCTACACAGGTCTTCCAAATGGAAAACATTCTCAAAAAATGTCAGCATTTCAAAACAGTCAAAACTCGGAGCAAATAAACAAGCAAAAAAGAAAAGGATGATTTTAGAGAAGAAATGGGCAAGGGGTACTTGGCTGCAGGTTTCTTGCTAAAGTTAAAAATTATTTCCTATCATTCCTATCATAAATTTATCATCAGATGATAAATTTAATATTTCCATAAGCCACAGGAGCTTTAAATATTTGACAGAGCAGAGTGGGACTGCAAACAAAAAGAAAAAATGCATATAGAAACAAAATAAAATGAAGATCTATTGTTTTACATGTCTTCAAAGAACAGTATTTCAAGTCATTTCTCCTGTTAAGGTTCTTATTTCCTATGAAGAAATAAAAATGAAACGATAGCATAACAAAAAGCAATAGAAATGTTTTCTAACAACATTAGATGATAGCAGCAGCCAACAACTCAACCAGTGAAAGTAAAAAGCTAGGAACACGTCATGGCATTTACTACACATATTGCTTTGCTATAACAAAGAACATTTTTTAGTACAGAGATTACAAAAGGGACTACAAAAGTCTCTCTACTATAGTCCAACTCTGCAAATCATTTGCAAATAATTCACCTTGATACTATTCCTAATAACTTTTCTCAGCTAGGAGTATAAAATGCTACTTTCTGCTAATGTTACTTATCATTTGCCCATTTAACGTTACTTAGTCTTCTCAAGAAAACCTGCTTGCATAGTCACTCTTAAGCACAATTTAATTTAGAAGATCACAGTAGAATTCTAAATGCTAATAAACATGAGAAGCCAGATTTACTTAGAAATGATATACGTACAATACACCAAGGTCTATATCAACTTTGATTCCTAACAATAGTAGAACAATTTTTTCAAGATATTTTAACTCTAGTAAGTTTTGGAGTCAGTAGGTATGATAAAAAAAAATATTAGTACACTGCATATTGCATTTAGGAATATATTATGATCTACTGCGTCATCTATGTGTAATGCCTCAGTACATAAGGCTACAGTTAGCTAAATACACGCAGAAAACTGATGTGCATCTGAATCAACTTGAACTAGTTGCACTTTAAACAACTTAATTAACTTTTCTTTTACTGTAGGCACTTAAAGACCCATTTCTGTCACCAAGTGTCAAATCAGCTACACCAGTCAGAAGCTGTCAACGCATTCGTTGAACCCTTGTGAAACACAGCAGTTGATCTTCCCTTGCTTGTTCTGACAGACAGAATTTTCCTCTCAATTTCCATTTGTGGCTTCATTTTAGAAAGATTTAACTATATTGCCAGTCCTGTTCTTCAAAAAAGATTCCAACAAATATAATCCCAGAGGGATCCAGAGTAAAACCTAAACACACGTAGCCAAAGAAGGAATGTTTACAATTTATAAAAAAACAACTTAAGTATCAACTCAAGCCCCAGCCATCAGCCTTCAATCACTGATTCACATTCCTGAACTGCAGTTAACTTGAAATTCACTCTCCACATGCTCCCATTTAGAAACATGCAACCTTTGAGGAGACTGCCAAATGTCAGGCTTGCAGGAATCGGTCCTGCAGTCCATCCAGCAGTGGCAACTGAAATGTTGCTGGGTCCTTTGGACATGATCCTGCCTAGTTCGTATGTCCATTACTATGTCTTTTCCTCCTCTATGTAGTATGACTATTGTAGGGATTCTTTCAGAGAAGATACAATATTATGATAATAGACTAAAATTACTCACAGTATTTGCATCCTTACAGTGTGACTTAAACAGAACAGAATCCCACAAGTTAATATTGGGTCAGATATAGACATGGAGACAAAAACTAGTCTTTTAAACCACATATTTAAACCCAAGAACATCCTAGCAGTTGATTTTTACTTTCATGAAGAACATTTTCTCTAAAAACCCAAATGCCTCCTGAGTATTGTGTGACTCTGGTAAACAATCACTTCACTTACTTGAGTCAGATTAACTCCAGAAGTAAGTTTTAGGTACCCAACTCACAGTACAGACTTTCATACATAGGATTTTGGTTTTGCTTCAGAAGAACTGAGCTATCAAGACATTTTTGTCCCAGACAGTGGTATTAAATCAATATCCTGAACAGAGAAATCCCCTAGAGAATGCAAACCACAGCATTCATTATCAATGCATTTCACCAAGCAGCGTAACAGACGCTAAGAATAAACAGGAGTGCCAGCTTTCACCACTGTATGCTAGCATCTGATAGGAAAATCACAGTGTATTCTTCTTCAGTAGTTTAGAAATGCATTGCCTGCTTTTCCTTTGGGAAAAAAATGAAAATTTACATAAGTTTTAAATCTGGCATTATATATCTGAATTGGAGCTGCCTTAAACTCAATATCCAAACAACTTCTTTCACTTATGACTATTAAAATGCATTGAGTTTAAAAGATTTACTTCAGACATACATTGGACAGGTAAGTAAGTATATATGAATCAGTGGTTTAACGCCACTGAAGTGAATGCTGAAGTAAGTCTCAATCATAATTGTCAAAAGACTTTAAACACGGTATTTCAGAATAAATATATATATGCAAACTACAGTAAATTTGTTATCATGATCACGAATGTCAGTTGGTAATATGACTGCTAATAATCATAGGTAGCAACTTAAAAATGGAAATGTCTGCACTTTAGGACTGAGAGCTTACAAACCCTTTTCTTCTCTTCTACACAGACATTAAACATCACTATTCAACCTGCTAGATTATTGTATTTAAGACACACTCATTCTGTATTTAGCTCAAAATGTTGTTAAGTTAAACAGGAAAAAATATTTCACCTCTTGAAGTTTTTTTGTTTGTTTTTTTTTTTTCCCCTTGGTATAATGACATATGTAATCACTGCCTCCCTCAATAAACTTTGCTCACTTAAAATACTGAAACTCCTTTGAATGTGAGGTGAGAAATGTGGCATAGCATTGAAGAAAAGAACAAAATAAATAAATGGAAAAAGTAAGGATAAAGCATCCATATAAGGTACTCCGGATGGAACAGCTGCACTGAAATTGGACAGAAAGACTACATTCAAACATGTCTCAATAAAGCCTGCCCTACCAGTTGGCTTTACTATATTTCTTTTCCACAGTTTTGGAGGGTAGGAACAGAATTCACAGCAGTTGCCCCTGCCCCCAGTACAAATAACTTCAAATGCTTCAAGATTTGAGATACAAGAGGCTGCCCTCAGACACCCCTAGTTCTCATGGAAATTACATGAAGAAGCTATAAACAATCAAGAACCTTCACTTAGCTTTATCTATAGATGCTACTGAATGTCGAGAAAGGTCAAATTATTCGACAGGTCAGGAATAAGCGAACACTGAAAAGAAAAAAGAGATGAAATGCTAAAAACCTTGAAGTTATTCTTTGAGAATTGTCAAGTGAACCCTTTATTCTTTTATTTATTTTTTTAATAACAAAATAATGTTATTAAAATAAAGAGCAACTTCTAGCAAATATATTTGTTTGGAGGAGTTGCAGCCATCTGGAATCAAGTTCTCTCTTCCATTACATGAAGCGTCAAGCTGAACAGAAGCAAAGGAAGAACTTTCCATTAAGAACAACTACGGACCATGACATAACTTTTTCAGAACATTTGGAATGTTCTGAAATATTATTATTTTTAATAATAAGCATTTTGTTAGGTTTCCTTTTTATTTGCCAACCATGGTTAATATGTCCTTGTTGATTTGTTGTGTTAAAGGTAAGCAAAAAATAAGATGAAGATAGCACATAGCTTAAGTAACAACAAGTGCAACTTTGTGTTAGTAAGCACTGGGCAGCATATCAGAACGCTATTCACTACTCTGACAGTTCTTGCAAAACAGGAACATGATCTTTCACCAGTCAAGTCTGTGTCACATGAGTTGCATGCATATTCACAAATGAGATGGTTTTATACATTATCAGTTCAACTTTCAGACTGATATGGTATAAAAGGAGAGAAGGATTTTGGACTCACATGCTGCTTCAGGTAAAACTCTTGCCTCTGGGATTCTATCCTCACCCTACCCTGAGATCTCATGATGCTAATTATACAAGAAATGGGAGTTACAAATGCATCATTGTAAGATTCTTCTCGGTGGACCCCTTTCATTACCATACTTTTCCAAATGAAGTCGTACCATGAACTGAAATATTTATTTAAATTCCAGTGGGAACTGAATTTGTTCCCTTCTCATTAGTTTCTCCCTGAAAAAAACAGTGTCCTTAGATACATGCCATAGATTTCTTGTGTATGAAATACCCTGGCTACATCTCTACCTACATCCCAAGGAATATTCTTATATACCTTTGAATCATTAGTAAAGAAACAGTTACAGTGAACTTTTCCTTCTTTTCCTTCTTTATGCAGTGTAGTGTGGTATCTCAAAGATATCCACTAGGGGCACACTACCTGAAAATTAAAAATATATGTAGTAAAATTCACATTAATACCCAAAACTGAGATTAGTTTAAGCCTTATTTAGTCAGATGATATAACTATTTCGTATAATACAAAGTATTCATACTTTCATAAACAAAACAGTCTTTAAGGGTGAGCTGTTTTATATAATTTAAAATATGCAAAGTCAAGCTAAATTTATATTCTGACAGTTGAACAGTTAACTTCATATATCTAGTGATGTAATGACAAGACAAAGAAAAAATATTACCCTTATAATATACTTTTGCAGATAGAAAGGATAAAAATGAAAAATATGAGTGAGTATTCAAAAAAAAAAAATCATTATTTACCTTACTTATGCTAACTTCACTGAAATAAATCCTGATTTTAGATGGTTTTCTTTTCAGCTTCAGAGTGAAGGGAGTGAGACAATTCGTAGCATGTGGTGTTGATCATATTGCCAATATCTATAGAGAAACAAGCCTTCCTGCACCATGCATCAGTATAAAAATGGATGTCGTTTAGAAGTATAGTTTTAAAACTACTACTAAGAACACTCTGGAAATATGAAGAAACAGAATAACAATTTAACTGTTAGAACTTTCTCCAATAGCAAGAACAACAGAAAATAACAACCAAAAATCATTCACTAAAACCCTGAAGCAGCTACTTACAAAATGCTAGGCAAGCCTTTGCTTTTTTGAATTCTTACTGAGCTTCTATCTGTGACGTAGTAAAGACCCAGATGCTATCTCACAAACTCTGTAGAATTATCTGTAATAATTATATTTAGAGGAAATTTCAGTGTGTAGTTTCTGAGAAGTACGCAGTGATGTGCATGATTCTTTCTCATGTGTGCGTTTATTTTGATTTTCAGACAGACATCTTTCAAAAAAGCTCAAATTGAATGAACAGTGTTTGCAAGCATTCTCTTAACCAGCCTCCACATTAGTGCCTTGTTATCTTTGTAACACAGAGAAGAGGCATCCACTCTGTGGGAAAACATGGACATGCTTTTTCTAATTATATCATTCTCCTTCCTTATTTGCACATGGTAATCAGAGCCAGTTTATTTATAAAATTACTTAGTAGTGCTGTCTAGTATTTAACACTTCTGTGGTGTTATGAACAATGTAAAACATTGATATTAAAAAAAATATATAGTATATCTGAATAAGCATATGAACTGGAAATGAAAACATAAGTACACAAACGTAAATGCAACTGATCAAACTTTGTGTAAATAAATTGAAAACTTACCCTTAAACTGAGTGGGTGAACAGCAGTATTTTTGTTCAGGCATGCCTGGATGAAAGAATTTTACTGACTACCTAGCAAGGTAGGTTGTCTACAGCTTCCAAACACAATTAAATCTAATCTACATCTCTTTTGTTCTCATACATTTTCATTAGATTTGGAGTTTATTAAGAAGATGTTAATTTATCCTCTCAAAAACACAGTTGCCTCCTAACTGCATAATATATTTGTATTTATTGTATGATAATTTGAATGACGCTGGGTAAAGTAAGCAGCAAGGCTGTTTTCTACTGATTAAAAAGTTAAGTATTTTTAATTTCTTCCATTGGGAACCCAAGTGCATTTGGGCATGCCCGAGCCTCATACTTGTACACTTCCCTGCCTCCTTCTGCCTGAGCTTGGGCTCCAGGCCAGCAGTGCACAGAGTTTGTCCCCAGCCCTGTGTCTGGACAACTGCTGTTACTCCAAACTTGCTCCCTGGACGTATCTTGGACCCAGTCTGTAGCTATAGGCCCCTGGCTCTGTCCAAACAGTTCAGGTGCAAGAGACTGTACCTCAATGGCAAAGACACTGCCCATGCCTTAGTTCCCAGCTTGGCCCCATTTTTTAAACAATCATTTATAAGTTGTTGAAGACAGGCTAACTGAATTCCAGTGCATGGAAAAAGTGCAACATTTGTCTTGCAAGAAAATGGGCATATGGTCTTTCCTTCACTATAGCTAGTACATTCACAGTCTAGGAGATCACCTGTGTTTTGCTCAAGCTTCTACATAATTTGATTAGTTAGAGTTAATAGTACCAAACCAAGTGACAAGGAAGTTTTCATGATTATATAACATTACATTTACATGGGATTTATTTTCCCTGTCAGACTTCATGAAATCTGCCAGAAAATGCTACAAATACAGAAATTTGTGAGCTATTTAAGAATAAATTGCTTAAACATTCTGAAGAATAACGAATATCAATAAGGAGTCTGAAAAACAGGATGAAAAAGCACTTTATAACCTAGAATTTTGAAAAATGCAAGATTCTCAGTAGAGTTAAGATTCAAAATAAATACAAGGCTAGTCAAAATGGATTGAATAGTGGAATGGAATGGATTGCACAATAATCATCAGCCTTTGGCTGTAAGAGCACAATTAAACATCATCTCAATACATGGCCAATATGCAAGTTCAGCTCCAAGAGTATACACTAATGTTCTCTTCTTTTCAGATTACTGAATCTTTTCTGATATGTTTATGAAGAATACAGCACAGTGTTTTATATATTAATAAAATCAAGTTCTAGAAGATTCTTATATTTGTTCTGACAGTAGAAAGTTAGGTGGGAAAATCTTAGAACCTGCTGTTCTCCAAGTATATGTGTACCTAAAAGAAATACCCTGTAGAAGCCTAGCTTTGAAAAATCCAACACCTTTGAAACACACAGTTATTTCATGTGAACTGCTGGGAAAGTTTCTGCTGGTTCAAGCAATGGTTTCTGATGCGCTGCAAAGATGTCATTTGGAGCAATACTAGTTCCATGAGGACATCAGAGACCACCACTCTGAAGCATCAAAACCACTGCCACACCTTGCCACTTTCAGCACAGTTATGAGTCTTTGCAGGTCGCAGATGTGAATTAAGGATGAAAGATTTTTCATACAAAATTTGTAAACTGTCTTTTATTTATTTATTTATTTATTTGCCTGAAAATGGCCCACACTGCTATATTTTAGTAGCAGTTCTATTAGAAATCAAATCCCCAAAATTGAATGAAAATATTTCACCATCACCTCTGAAGAGATGTGGAATTTGATTATAACATATTACTGAAATATACCTTGAAATAGGAATGAATATATACTTCAGAACAGAAATGAAACAGATATATCTGGTTCCCTAAAACTTTAAAAATAGCCTCCTTTCCCCACAACACCCATCAGCTTTCAATATACTAGAAGTATGTCATATATGAGCCAATCAAAGATTTTCATCGCTTCTGATGTCAAGTAAAGCCTTTAAAGCTGTAGCATGCTGCACAATCACAACATGAAACTACCATGTAAGTAAAGCATGTCAAATTTCATTCCATAAACTTTTTATACTATGAAAGCCTAGCATTTGGTACCATTAGCCCAAATACCATTTATTTGATTCAGACAAACTATGATGCGAATTGTGACTGATTACTAAAAACCTCATATTATTACTGATTACTTATATCTTCTCCTCTGCTTTCTGTAGCCAGAAGGCACATGGCAAACCTCTGCCTAGAAGCAAGTCTAAAACAGCCAATAATTCAGTCTAATTACTGCTGAAAATATTTCCTCTCCATGGTGTAATTTTAATTCACTTATTTTATATCCAAGGACAGAAAGACAAAGGGTTGAAGAGATTGTTCCTACACAATTGTCATTTTCACATTTCCTAAGAAAAAGGCAAAGCCAAACCATTTGGGCACGAAAACTTCTCATACTGGCAGCTACTACCTCACTTCTTAGTTCTGGGTTTGACTTTTCACAGCCTTCTACTTTCTACTTTTCTTTTCAGGGACAAGGCAATTCAAAGGATTTCTATCAGGAAGACTAACTTCCCTCTCTTGCTGTTTTCAACATGAATCAGAGCAGAAATCCTCCTTCGGCACTTAAAGCCAAGGCAGCTAAAAATACATGCCCTTCACACAACCCAGTCACCCAAATACATATCTACTTTCAAACCTACTTACCATGGAACTGAAATGAAGCTTTGTCTCATAATATACCAGCAATATAGTAAAGAAAGAAATGTCAAATATATTTACTGCATGCTTTGCATAACCACAAGACAACAGCTAACACATGCTCTCTCCTTAACTGAGATCAAACTTCCTGGAGGCTAGGGCCAGGACACAACACCCCAGGAGGTGCAAAGCAGCTCCTGGAGTTGTGCATGTGAGGTTGGCTGGCATCAGCTGTGATTATGCAGAAACCTAAAAGCTTGCTTAAGATATATGACTCAATCAACTGTCAAGAAGCCATCCTCATAGCAAAAGGTCTTCCACCCTACGCACATTACAAACAAACAGCAAGACAGTTTGAGTTGAACTGGCTCAAGCTAAACTGGCTAGTCAGCCTGGCTTGGAAAGTGGGACTCAAAGCCATTTCATAATAGTCTCTGAATATATAGTTTGGAGAAAAGTGAGGAAATGTAGACTGTGTTACATTGTACTAGTTCAGTGTTTTGAAACATCTATGGATGATAATGTATATGTATGAGTGTATGTACTGAACAACTACTGAGTCTACTACTAATCTACTAGGAGAGGCTTGTTAATCTTCCATGAGAAGTTCAGCTCTTTTGCCTCACCATTGGTAACGCATTTATTCTCAGAAGCAAGAAAACATCAAGATTTCAGTGGTAGCACAACTGCTTATCCTCAGACTTACAGGAGGGTGTCAGCATGCCACTTATTGACCTGTTTTCTGCCTTTTTTGCTTACCACCCTAACACATTTTTACATATCTGTATTTCTACGGAATTTAAGAATTCTTTGTATGAAAATCATTGTATAGACTTACAAGTATGAGAAGAAAATCACTGTGATTTTTAGTATTCATAATGTTAGGTTTTTCTTTTTTGTTTTTTTTACGTTACCATTTGGAAAACCTGGTCTGCACTTGTGAGTTTTTACCAATCAATGGTAAAAACACTAAGTGACCACTGGTGTCAATAAAAATTAAACATAAAAAATGATGCTTTTTTTTGTTTGTTTTAAACAGCATATAATTAAATCTACTCTGCAATATAACACTGAGGTCAAGAATTTTTAAAAAGTCTCAGAAGCTCTTTTGGGAGTGGAATTTTTTGAATTTTTTTTTTAATATAAAATTCAATTAGCTCCTGCATTAGATTTCTTTTTGATGACAGCAGCTTAATTTACAAAGTTGTACAAGTAAAGTTTTAAGAAAAATGCGTAGAAGGCAGAGGGAAAATGGACAACACACTGAAATAGGAAAATTACTGGGAATTAGTGCTTTATTAACATGCACACATTCACTCTAGTTGAGTTTAGATAATTATTCTAGTTGAATAATAATCCTTGTTTAACTTGGATGGTAAAGAGTTAAAGAAAAAGCACAATAAAATACCAAGTTAATAAAGTTTTCTACTTTTTTGTATCAGTCATAAAATATCAGGCTTTTTCTAAATGAATAGTTTGGAATTTCTTAAAACTGTAGTGGTTGACTCCTTCTGCTTTCTTCTTCTTAACAGTAACTTTGTGCATGAAATGGAAGATAAAGACTGCCAATAAATTATTCATGATGTTCATATGATATAGTTTAATATCCAGTTGTTCTGTCTCTTATACATAAATATACAGCATCTTCTGTGCCTTTCAATTACTACAAACTTAATGCTTTGTGGAAAAAAATTGCCTACTCATTTGGACCTCCAGAAGATGTGAACATTTTTATATCTCTTTCATTCAACATTTAAAAGGTCTGTAGTAAACAAGACAAACACATTTTAAAGCAACTTTACTACTACTGCTAATGACAGCAACTTCAATTAGCTAGAATTTCATCTCTGTAACAACATGCCTGTTTCACTTTTAACTCACTGAATCATTTTTATCTCCAAATGACACAAAGAGACCTTGAGGTAGATCTGGTCTTCTAAATTATGTAATACATCTTTACTTATTTTTCCTATCAAGAATAAAGCCACAACAATTTCTTCTGTACTTCTAGCTGCCAAATACAAACTGCAATGTTTCAAAGCAAATCAGAGCTCTTAAAAGTGTTAATTTCCACTATCCATTTCAGATTATTCTAATTTGCCATAAAATGTTTTAATAGAACATTAAAATTCTTCCTGCCAAAAACCATTACTATAGTGTCAGCAAGCACTAAGCTAAAAAGGTTCACTGTCACTCAGGATCTGAGAAGCAGGACATGCTCCAGCTCACATTACGGTGAGTGAACAAATTCATATTGATTGTAATGAGTTGGCCAAGTACCTTCACTGAGTTGAGATTAATATTGCCCATTGCAGAAGTTTATAGCTGAAAATTCTGTATGTCTAAACAGGATTTTTCCTGTAAATGGTCCATGCTGAGGCATTTAAATTAGCTCTTCATTTTATAATTTATAACTTATTTCCTTAAATTTATACAGAGTTTTAGAAACAAGTGTTGCTACTAAAAAAATGTTGTTGCTTGACATATACTAAACAGCAGTTATTTACCTTATGACAAATAAACATAAATCTTTGCAGGTCAATGGATTTAGCAATGTAAAGCAATCAGAAATCACTAGACTTTAATGAAAACTGTTAAAAACTGTAGCAAAAGGTGTGGCTCTGAAATAAGAAGATAAGAAGAAAAACTCATACATGTCATGTATGTAAGTACTAAATATTCTTCTAAATAAAAAGTGAATAACTGTTAGTGAGTGGAAATACATTCCCCATGGAAGCCTATTTCCTGATAAATAAGAATACTTTGGATAGGAATGCCTCTATCAAAGGTCAAGGTTCAGTGGGATGCCAATAGTTAGATTCTGTTTAAGCACTGTAATCAATAAATAGTAAATAAATGCAATAGACTGATTGTGTGTTTTAAGTTTATCATACAGTTAAACACTTCAGTAAAACTAAATTTGGAAAAATAAATGAGATTTTTTACACATTTGTAGGAAAGCAATTCACCTATACAAGAATTCAAGTTGACAGCAAGAGTTCACAAAGATAAACAAACAAGCTGACAATAACCTGAAGCACTGGTGTTGCTGATTTTCAGTCACATTGCCACAGTAGAAGGGAAAAAAAATATTAATGTTGTTTTTAAGGATTAAAAGCTCTAACACTAGCAAAAACTAAAAGCTTAGTATTGATATCATTATGTCCCAGTGATATTCTCTATTAAAGTCATTAAACAATCAAAATAATAGGAAGATATTTATCAGACTTTAGAAGTTTTCTTGAATATCTTTAATTAAGAAATAAAGCCAATATATTCTTTAACTATCCAATTAAGTAAAATGTGACTTCATGAATTCAAATATCTGTCTCTTAAAGAATTCAGAGTTTCATCAGTGTGTCTTTAAAATTTCACATATACTGAATTTATTGAAATAAAACTAGAACAATCCAGGCTGAAATAAGTGAAAAAGCAACAGCGCACACTACAAGATTTCTGAAGTTATATTAAAGAAATTAAAATAAAAATAATAATAATAAAAAGCATTGTAATTCATTTGTTTGCTAGATTTCATATCCAAATGCGCTCAAGAAAGAATGTGCTGTGCTGAAGGTCTGTAGAAAGCCTTTAATCATTCAGAGCAAAAATAAAACTAACCATTCGTATTAAAGGATAGAGTAACCACCATCCAACATTAAAACAAATTTCACTGTGCAAAGGTTTATGTGACAGTCCATTAAAACAGTCCCTGTGAAGAGAGAGAAAACATGAAGGTCATGGCACCAAAGGGTATTTTTATCTTCATAAAATGCCATGAGGATGTGACCTAGCAAACAAAGCAGAAGCCGAAGGCATTCTGGTAATAGAAGATAAAGTTTGAGAATTTCCAAAGAGATGAATTAAGCCTGGACAATCCGAGTCATTCATATTTTTAAACTTTTCATTTTCAAAAATACTCTCTGAAAGTAATGACTGCTTCAAGCACAGAAAGGCAGTCAAGTTCAGCCAATTAAATATATATATATTATCTCAATTTAAACACAATGGAATTGGTGATAGAAAAACATCAACTATTACACATTTTGCTACCATTTTCATTTTGATGAATCGTTCAGAGTAACATAAACAGTCACATAAAAATGGAAATGTTGCAGGTAACCTAATCAAACCGTTCTGTTAATTTAGAAAATGTTATGCTTGTTAGAGAGAGAGAGAGACTGAATAATTGTGACCATTCACTTAAATAAACTGGAAGATGAGTGATCATTTATGTCTCATCACAGAATCATAGGGGTTAGAGGGACCTCTGAAAATCATCTACTCCAGCCCCCTGCCAAAGCAGGTTCCCTACAGGTTCTAATGCTGTTCATGCTGTCCACTGCCTCTTGGAGGTTCACTAGCACTGAGGTGTGCCAGTTTTGTACTAGATTTAGCATAGACATCAGTGAACTAAAGTGAAACAGGGAGCCAAAATTAAATATTATGCTTCAGATTCTTTTTTTCAGCAATACATGAATAAAAACTGCACAAAACCCCCACCAAAAAAGAGTGCCTTAATTCTTCTAAAGCAGATTGACTACAAAGCTGGGAAATGGTGCGGTGATTGTCCCATCCCTTTTCCTCTATAGCACAGGCTGTTAAGATTTCTCTGAATTAATTCACCCTTGAATATGAGCTTACCTTTTAGGGGAAGAAATTACCTTGACAAGTTGTTCTGATATTTAATTACTTACAGAAGAGACTTGCTTCTTCTACGGAATCATGAAGCTTCAATTTCCAGCTCGTGCTGTTTATTAAACTTCAATATTTTCACAGAGTGTAGGTGCCCACATGCCAGCACTGAGGCTGTGGGTCCCCATGTGAGGCATGACTGGGGCTGCCACGTGCCACACACAGCCAGTTCCTGATTGCCCCACTACAGGGCATGGCTGCACCCTACAGCCAAGATGGCGGTGCCTCCAGGAAAAGTATTGAGAAAAGGTAAAACACTGCACAGCACAGTGAGGACTGAGGAAAACACCTGAGAGGAATAACTCTGTGAAGCAGAGTGAGAGAAGGAGGGAAGGAGACACACTAGGCATGAGAGCAGAGATTTCTGAAGCAACTGTTGTTTTTGGAGAACCCAAAAATCCGGAAGATTTATCATGAATCAGTTCAAGAGAAGGACCCATGCTTGAACAGGGAGAAGTACAAGGAGGAAGGAGCAGCAGAATGGAGCTGTCATAGACTGGCCTCCCTTTCTTCATCTCTTAGCTCCAACTGGGGAGAAGAGAAAGGTAGAAGAGTTGGAAATGATAGGTTGGAGCTGAGTCTGGGAAGAAGAATATGGGGAGAAGCTGTTGTTTTAGTTCTTTTTTTTTCCTCACTATACAAATTATTTAGTTGGCATTAAATAATTTTTCCTGAAGTCATCTCTGTCTTGTCCATGATAGTAATGTGTAACATTTTTTCCCATTTGTTTTCTTGTCGTGTCCTGTTTAGGAAGGAACTTAAAAGGGTTCCTGATGGGTGTCTGGAGTTAGCCAAGATCAATTCACCTTATCCTTTAAAATGGAGACACTTTTAACAAATTATTGCAATATTATTAGGTGGTTATGTACGTTTAGGACAGTTGCTTACAGATTGTTGTTAAACATATCTATAGTGCATAACAACAAATACATCAACTTAGAAGCTTCAGTAGCAAAATGTTTTTTAAAACTTACTTCTTACAACTCTTGACTCCTTCAGTATAAGAGACAAGTCATTCTCTTTCCCAGGAAGAGAAATTGTTGTTTTTCTCTTCTTGGTGTGGGTACTGAGAATATTGCTCCTGTAACATGAAGCCTTTAGGTAGAATACCTTTATGTTTTGTATATCATGTCAGATATTATCTATCCAAAGGACCAAAGAGCAAAAATTAAAAAACAAACAAACAAACAAACAAAACAAAACAAACAAACAAACCCTAGCATATATACACATAAAACGTAACTATTTATTTCACATTAAGAGAGTTTAGATGAAGACCAAAAATAGCATTAGGGCTTTTGAGTGAAGCTCCTGTGTAGCAACGCTTTTAACTTCTCAAACATCACTTACACGCAGACAGCGTTTTATTCAGTCTGAGCAATCATGGCATTCCCAAAAGACACTGGCTTTCAGTCTTGTGTTGCATGTTCATCTTCAGCAAACAAGATCACTGCCCATGATACAAGAGCCCTTTGTTGTCCATTATATATATTCGCTTGTAGCACAGTGCTTAGGTAGCTTATGCTTATGCCAGGTGCTTGAAGCCATGTCTAAAAGAAGCCAAATAGGCACAGTGTACAAAACTAAGACAATAAAATATCTATTTGTGTAAACTTCAAGCTGGAAAGGAGAAACCAACTATTTCTGTTAGAGCACTACTTCACTGCGTATTCATTGTACTGCTGTGTTCTCAAATATAGAATGGATTAGATGTATATAAACTGAAATGAACCACTTGCTAAAGGGAGCATCTCCATCAGAGGATAGAGCACACTTGATTTTAGTAAGTGGAACTATCTTTGCATCCATAAAACAGCTCAGACACTAATTGATCAAACTGTCTCTTGTTTCAAGAAAGAAAAGTGTACAGAATGGTCTAAAGCATACATTCGAGCTATATACTGACATGTCCTCAACCAAATCAAGTTATGGACATAGAGTATTGTTATATGAAGTCAATTTCCTGACAACGCAAACCAGATTCTGAAAGTATGTCTAAAGATATTGGCTCCATAAAACTTGTAACAAAATACCTATTGAGATCAATAACAACAACTGAACTGATCCCATCCTCACACATCACAGATACTCCTGACATTACTGCCGGAAACTTGTAGGTGTAAACTCTTCTCTAAGTACTGCTTGATGATGAGGTCATGTGGCATGTCCAAGGCAACTGGGGGATCAGGCCCAGCCACCATGTGCTCATGAAAGGCAGATCCTGCTCAATGGCCTTCTATCAAGTGAACTGCTTGGTGGATGAAGGAAAGGCTATCAGCAGGATTGCTGTTCTGCTCAGAGGTTAGAAAGAAGGATTTTTTGTAACAAATGAGGACAGTGAATCAAAGTAGTTACTGCTTCTA
This sequence comes from Chrysolophus pictus, assembly GCA_037305975.1. NCBI lineage: Eukaryota > Metazoa > Chordata > Aves > Galliformes > Phasianidae > Chrysolophus > Chrysolophus pictus. The sequence continues at coordinate 21,845,841 of CM074578.1, forward strand.
ATTACTAATCAAGCAGAACAGAAAGTAAATCCTGACATTATTCTAATAAATTTAAAATACAAAATTCAACTCAAGAACATAGGAAATGTCTACTTCATAAACCTTGCACATGCAAGATTTAAAATCCTGCATGAGAAACACTCTGGCTTGTTCCAAGGATGTTAAATCTGTTATCTCAAATTATTTTCTATACATGCAACAGCTTTTAAACACAATTATTTTATAGATAATTAAGGCTTCAAAAAATAAGATTCCACCTGTTTTTTAAAGAACAACAACACTGCTTTTAATTTTCACTCTCTTTCACACATGGCTGTAAAAGTTCCCCCTAAAAGTATACTATTTGTTAAACTTCACAGTACCATGAGATCTCTATCTTCTTACAGTTATCACCATCTCAAAGAAATCCACAAAAACATCCACAAACACTCCATCCTTCCAGTAAGAGAATTTCTGCTTAGGTACATATCATAAGGAAGTCAGATATTTCTATGTACACTGCACTCTGACCCAACAGTCAGCTAAGCAAAAGTTCAAGCTAGAAGAGAAGAATGGAGAATGTGAAGCAGAGAAGATGTAGTTCCCTTCATTTCACCAGTCTCAGAAGGAGTTTTGGAAGTAGTTAATAATTTGCATCTCCTCTCTACTACTGAATACCAACATTTTTTGCCAATATTATGATTCCATTTGAAGCTAACACAGAGATACACACAGATAAATCATGACACTGATTTACCGGTATAAAGCACACATAGCATGCATAGCTCTGTTTAAAGTCCAAACTGAAAAGTTAATTTTGGGAAGGGAATACCTCACACATTTCTCCTGATATGAAAGCTGATACTTAGAATAATCATAAATAATCTCAGAGGGGATAGTTAAAGGCTTGAAAGTCCAGTACTCTGCATTTCCCATCTCCAACCCAAAATCTAGGTTTTGAATTTGCAGAGAAAGATACAATTCCCTCACAAACTCAAACACTGGTAAACATAACTGGATTGCATTATCGAAAATCTTCTACCATCATTATTAATTCAGGATTAATCCAATGATGATGTAGGTAAGTACTGCAAATTGCAGAGTATGATGAGTAAGTATATCTTACTCATCAATATACATTAAAATATTAATATTGTAATGAATGTTGACAGAGACAAATCAGCTACCTATTTTGCTCTACGTAAAACAGTACCTTTCAAAAAAGCAGCCATGCAAAACAGAAGTCAGATACACACATAAGTCATAAATAGGCATGATACAAATCCAAAAGAATTTTGCATAGCTATAACAAGATTTTTTTTTCACTCAGTATAAACTTGAGTTTGTACTGTTTGCAAGTTTGTGTGTTCTCTGCTTATAGAACGGCATTTTATACTGCCACTTGTCCCATTTTACTCTTTTAGGAAAAAAAAAGTTCACTTTAACACATAAATATACAGCCTTTGTTTTCTATCTTTCCTTTCTTGAAAATATTATGGTTTAAGGAAAGTAATGGATTTTTTTTTTTTTTTAACATAGATGAAATACCTTATGTTCAGAGCTAACTTACTTAAAACATAGTAATAAGTAAAATCCATAAAGTTTCTTTAGCCAGCTTTTAGAAATTTGTGTGTGTGTGTGTGTGTGTGTGTGTGTTTTTAAATCTTTACTTTTTCTCATCCATTTATCCCTCACTTTTATCTTTCACTGTCCAACTGAGAACCATCCATTAGTGGTAAAAGATCTACACTGATTATAGTTAGAAGACTGCTTATAATAGCTTCCCAACTGGTACCTCATGGAGGGCCATACACCATTTCAACTGAAGAGGATGGCAACATGCCTACTGACATTATTAAAACTAAAATTAATTTTATGTGTCCAAAGCTCAGTAAATCTATTGCTCCAACTGATTTTTTCTTTTCTTCTCAAAGTCTGCATGTCTTTCTTCAAGCTTCTTAGAACTAATTAGAAGATTCCAACTTCTGTGCAGCTGCTAGATTATTTTTGAGCTGGTAAAGGAAAAATTATGATATAGTTAGATCTGCACTTACAAAAAAAAGGGTCTCATCTCGAGGGATTCAGGTTCTAAAAAGCATATTCTGCCTCTCAAAGTCTGCATATTACCTTCTCCATTTCCCTCACCTTGAAATAAATAGCATGGATAATGAAATGTTATTTCACCTGAGACAGTAACACTCAGGACAACATTTTGAACATGGTCAGGTGAAACCACATTCTACTCACACTTTTTAACCTTTTTCATTACATTACCAATTTTTCATTTGTCTTTGTATTAGACATATAACCTGAGAATCATAATAATGACTGGTTTACTATAATAGAGATTCCTGAGACTCCAAGTTTTACAAAATTCTGATAATATCTCTAATAACATGATGGAGCAAGAGAAACCTAGCAGTTCTGCAATGTGGCAGAAAACTCTATCAATCTACACCACAGATGTGTGGAAAAGCAGACAGACCTATTTTATCATATGGTTCCAAAAAGTCTTCTTCCCTTTCTGAATCTCTGGGTGCTATTTAGGATTTATATAGAAACAAGACAGTTCATAGAATCATAGAATGACCTGGGTTGCAAAGGACCACAATGATCATCTAGTTTCAACCCCCAGCTACGTGCAGGGTCGCTAACCACTAGACCAGGCTGCCCAGAGTCACATCCAGCTTGGCCTTGAATGCCTCTAGGGATGGGGCATCCAGAATCTCCTTGAGCAACCTGTTCCAGTGTTCCAGTTCTTTGAATCCCTTTCACTTTATTGCTCTACAGAAAATGAACCTGATATTAAGAAAATTCATTGAGATGTGATGTTTCTAAACAGTACAACAGAGTACCCATGGGGAAATACTTAATACTGTTCTCAAGAGTTTCTGAGCAACAAATTTAGATCATAAAAGAAAGTCAAAAATATCAATTTGCTACTCATCCACCTGACACTAGTACTTTTCACACACATGAAGTGCTGTAGCTTCAAGTGCAGAAAAGCTGAAATATTTTTAAGTAATACCATTCTCTCATAGAATTTGGCAAGTTCATAGAATATTTGTTAAATCACAGAGAATAAACAAATGAATTTTATATTTGCAGAATTTCACTTTCATAACAGCGTTATGTTTGAAAGCTTTCTACATATGTGAAACTTTTATTGTCTAACTCGGGTTTGAAGTATTTTAATTCCTAACACATAAGCACACAAACGTATTCATTGCGAGGTTAAACCATTAACCAAATCAAAAAAAATTAAAGGTATTGAGAAGTAAGTTGAGTTTTGGCAGCTATAGTAGTATTAGCTGCAAATTCTTCCTTACTTGCCATTACAAATTGATGAAAATATCACCAGGCTGAAACATTAATAAGATACCAACCAAGATTTAATCAAGATCATCTGTTGGTTGACAGGGGAAAAAAAAAAAAAAAAGAAAAAAAAAAAACCCTGCTCCAGAAGCATTTTCTCACTGACAAGAAGAGGCTTCTCTTATTAACTCCACAGCTCTCAGAATATAAAATCTACGCTTTGGATTTTGTGATGTGTAGGTGGCTGTGTGTGTGGGTGTCTGCCAACTAAGTCAGAATGTCTATTGTTGCATTATTAGAAAGCCGTCATTAAACAGATTTGCATACTATCATACTTACTGGAGCCCAAGAATAAAATCATATGCTCTCTAATTCCTAACATGGATGACTGTGTCAAGAAGAGATCACTAAAGCATTAAAGGCTTAAGCACATGGCATTCAGAAAGCTTGATTTTTCCAAATATGAGGGCTGTCAGCATATTGTATGAGAAATAAGAAAAGGTTAAGTGGTATCTTCTCCGTCTCCTAACTACTCTGAAAGAGATTGCTTGAAAAATCTCTTTGCACATGTACAAAAGCTTAGCAGGCATTCATAAATCATTGTTTTCCTTATTAAAACATAAGCTATTATTTATTACGTCTACATTTCAACAAAAGCTTTATGCTGAGTATACATTCTTCCTCTTTGAGATGATACTGAACAGTATCGCATCCTTGTAAATGTAAGCATCATGAGGTTTACAATGGGGTAAAGCTACATTTCATCAGAATGAACAGATTTGATCCCAACATATGTAACTGTAATGTGTGGACAGTCATGCCTTGAGAGGATATAAGTAACATAACTGATGCTGTTTTTCACCGAATTCTGGCTGGCAAAACTTACAGGACATTTGGATCTGCTACTTCTTATTGCTAACAATGTCTGGACTGTACTAATACACTTCAAATTCAAGGTGAAGCAAGATAGGCCCTTTTATGATATTATTTTGCCCTGTGTTACAATACTGTAACTATAGCTTGAATTCAAGGTGTCCAAGGAGAATTATTCTACTTTTTTATCAAGCAGTTCCTGGTACATCCATGTTCCATGTAACAGGACTTAAAATCAAAGTACTCCTTTATTAATGGGGACACTGATAGTTGAAATGAATAAGTAACTGCTAAACCAAGGTTCATAAACTGACTGCACACACACATACCTGGGGCAGTGGGCTGTTGGGTCTCTCCTGGTCACTAGAATCTTAAGCTATCTGTCCTTTCTAGTCTTGCACTCCTGCCACCTGCCAGCAAAGGTTCTTGTGGTAGCATTGCCAGACTTAGGAGGAAGAGACTTCAGTGCAAATGAGTTAGCAAGTATTACAGAAACAGCAAACAAGCCTATGTAACAAGGAATTTGTTTCAGATTCCTACTAAACCCTTGTGACATGAGAATTCATCCAGCTGCACAGTTTAGTTATTTGAAGTAGTGACTTCCAAAGATAAAAGTGCGTGTTTCTACACATGACTACTATTTCTACAGGCACTAAAGAAAGTTGCAAGATCACTGCTAGGTGGCTTTGGGTTTTTTTTGTTTTGTTTTACTAGCTTATTACTTAACCTTATTTTTCCAATTTAAGAAAAGGAAAGGAAATATTTCATAGAGAGAAGAGTTTACCTCATTCTGAATAAATTACAGCCGTATAATTAAATCCTGTTTATTTAAGCTCACTTGTTGAAATAGAGACCTGCTTGTTGAAACAGCTACATTTGTTCTCACTCTGTCCTAGAAAGCTGTGTGTTCTGCTGCTGTGACTAAACAGTTGTTTGTTCCAGCCAGAAGATGACTGTATTTCTGAGAGCAATTTCTGCATTCATAAATCAAACTGGAAGGAAATATATTTAAAAAACAGGAAAGGTTAATTGTTATTACTGCAGTAGTCAATAGTTAATAAATGTAGCTCCTGTGTCAAAAGAGACAAGCACTTAGGTGGAATCAGTTAATGCAATGAAGAAACAGGTAAGCACAAGGAAAAGGCAATACTGGTCTCTCTGCAGAGTGTGGTAGTCTGGGATTGCCTGACAACCCACAGGCGGTGCAGCAGACACCAAAATAAGGCCAAAAAGAGCACAGAAAAATCTGTAGCTGTGGTGGAATGATGACTATGATGCACCTTCATCTTTGCAGCTAGGATAGGCCAGAAATATACTCTTTTGGCTTAGTTGCTGCTTTTAAAATGAAAATTAAGCAGCAGAACTGGAGCAAGCCTACAGGATTACATTTTAAATACACTTAAATGAGATTCTGAATCTCTAGGTTAAAATGTCTTATCTTTCCATTTTTCTGAGCAAAAAAAGATCTAGGCTTTAATTTTCTCATGAAAATTCATGAAGAAATAATGAAAAGCTTGTTGGTTCAAAAGACACTGCTGGAAAATCCTTTCACTGGTACATTTCAGACAGTTGTAGTTTTAAACCATGGAAATGTGAAGGTGAAAATCTTGAGGAATGCAGTGCTGTGCGGTTTTCACTGATGTCATTCACAGTGCATCCATCAAGGACATGGATCAGGGAGCCTGAAACAATTTACTTTTCAGGAGCACCTTCATTTCAGAAATCAATTTCAGAGTCATAGATTACCCCGAGTTGGAAGGGACCCATAAGGATCGCCGAGTCCGACTAAATGCCACCAAGGAGCTGTGCATGGAGACTATGTGGGCCACACTGTGCTCTCATTTTATTTAAGAAGTTAATTTGTGCAAATCATTTTAAAAGTTTATTTGGTTTTATATACCCATGATGAACACCCTTCATGAATAACAAAGGTTCCCTTTCTTAGTGAGCTTCTCTGTTGACAACTGAACAATTATGAGAAATCTAAAAAGCTAACTCAGACTTAATGTCCATCTTAAAAGGGAGGGAAGCAATTTTCTTTCAATAAGGCCATAACCCCATAACCAGGCTAACAAAGGTTTGTCTCACCATTCAGCACTGAGGAGTTCACACAAGACCTCAGACTGCATATCAACTCTTCTGCAGACTGATGGTACACACTGCATTGGAAAACTTATGGCAGAGCAAAAGATACTGAAGAGGAATGCCATTTTGCTTAGCTTATTTGCTTCTCATACTTGGAGCTTATAGTAGAACACAGGATAAGTTGTAAATAATTAAAAGGCATCATGATAAATAGATGAAGAAAATTAATTTTTAAGTAATAAATGGATTTCTTACTGTCCACTGTTTTTCAGACATCAAGTCACCCAGTCAAGAGAGATTTCTGAAAGTAGCTTTATTCTGATCCTAAGCATTTTGCAAAATTAATAGCCTCTTTGCTATCCACCCAGAAGGAATGGGTACTCCTCCTAAGGATATATCTTAAAATGAATGGCAAAAGTGCCATTTACTTTCTTTGGATAATTAATCTGAAACAAGTCCCTAGTTCAAGATATTATTTCCTATTAGTACTATGTTCCCATAATAAATCATTAAGTAACATGTCAGATATTAATGTGAATTAAAAACTGTATGACGTATATGGAGGCCAAAACTTCTTGATTTCTTTCACCAGTTGAGAATTTAATTTTAATATCCTTTTCACCTAAGATAAAAATCTCTCAGCATTCTCACCTATTATATAGAAATATATTAACCAGGACTTTTTTAATATGTGATTTTTTTTGTCTTTTTCTTTTTTTTTTTAAATCATTCTAAATACAAACACTTCACATTTGAGTAATGCTAAGCATCTTCTAGGGGACCATCTATTGTGTACTACACTTGTTTTGTAATGTTTTTTAAGTCACAGTTAATTCCTAAATTTGACTTTGGGGTTTTTAAAGCTTTGATTTTGCCAAATTGTCCTGATCAAACGATGAAGTCTGAAACAGAGACAGCTAGAAAGTTTATGTAATTTGATAGCGTGCAGGTTGTTGGTTAATCTGATCCACTAGTTTCTACTTACTGTGGACCTCTGCCAGTGCATTTTGATAGAAATAAAGCATTTAGAAGGTGATGTTAGTTCAGGAAATTGGATTAAAAAATGAAAATCTGAAAAACGATTCTGAAAAAAATTTATATATATATATATATATATATAATACACATTCTTATTTCAGCTTATTTCTTTTAGTATAAAAAAGAAACAGAAAAACAAGATTTTGAACTGCAAAATATCTGTACAAAGAAGTGACATTCAATAAAAGTAAAATCATAAACAGTAGATACATTATATCTGAATTTATATTTGCAGAGTACATTTGCATATGAGGAAGTCCTCCTCCATCTTCTGAACAATTATTGGAAAAATTTACAAGGTGTTTATCAAATTACTTTATATTTTTATTCAATCAAATAATTTTGATATATTGAATGGCTAAGGGACAAAGAAGCTGGATATTTGAGTTGTTCATTAGGCAGTTTTTCTAATCAATATATGAATGAGCATTATTGATACCTCAGAGCACTTTTCTGGTTTATCAGCTAAGTAGCTCTAGTCAGGCCTATCTGCAAATCCTGCCTATCAAATGGACATTGTTGAACTGATATGAATTCTATTCTCAAATAAAGAAATCAAAATGTTGAAAGATAGACAAGGATGTGCTTTTACTGATTTTCTTTGTAATATACAGCTTCTTTTATTTGCCTCTCACAGCAACAGAGGGTCTCAATAAAAAAAAAAACAATTTTTTTTAGCCAACGAGCATAAAGTGTTTCAAGGTACTATTCATGATACCATTCCTTATTTAAGATGTAATTAGATGTACTGTTTATAAGGTTTTAGTAATCAAGCAAATGCAGACTAAATGTGTTTGACAGAAAAACATTCCTTCACTTCTGAAGCAAGTCATGTATATGTGAGGAGAAATAGAATTACAGTATAGTAACTCCTGGCATTCTGATTCTGTCATCAATCACAATCACAAAGCATTATTTCCCATGTAGCTCTTCAAAAGTAAATGTATCTTACAGGATAAAATAAGGGCTTGATATATAAATTTAAACTACACCATTTATATTTTCTACAGATATAATTATGAAAAATGTTAGATTTGGAGTAAAAGACTGCCAAGTTTTCACGTGACTTCCTATATTTTTACTGACAATTACTTGTTTTTCACTCTTCCACTTCAGATTTAAAAACACTCATTTGATCTCTCTGTTTCTTTTCTGCCTCTCCTCTGTTTTCTGCACTCTTCTTTATGCCTATTCTGCTGCTAGCAGGTGCTCATAGAAGTCACGGAAAGTTGAACAGTACACTATACAAGCACATATTTCAATCCTATTTTTTACAATCAAAGATTTGCTACTGCAGTAGTCTTTACAATGGACAGAGCAATGTAGCTGAAGGGATAAAAACACCAGAACACATAAATATAACCAAATAATTGCATGAAATTTAGACAGAAATGTAACAGAAAGAGAAAGATCTATTCCTTTACCTCTTTTTTTAATGAAACTGGTAATAGAAACAGTCTGAGACTATCAGTGTCAGAAAAGAGGCCTTAAGACTATTTTGTATTTGCTGACCAAGTTAGAGGAACAACTTTTGACATTTTCAGTGTTGTATCAATTCAGTATCCTCCAGAGTTTTGCATCTCCCATGGGAGAGCTCTGTACTTCTATTCATATCTGCACAGTTGAGGGCAATCATTACATATCAGGAAGCACTGAGCAACTTTTCAGAACAGAACCAAAGATTTCGCTCACTCTTTCACTTCCAGCACTGTTACAGGCATTACAGTTAGAACTCCAAATAAATAGTAGGCAGTTACAAATTATATTAAACTGTTGTGCTGTTTAGAAAGCTCAGCTTGTATTTATGACTGGAAACAGGATTTCCAAACCATTTCTTAGCATTCTAGGGAAGCGAATATCCCCTTGTATGCAGCACTGCTGAGACTGCACTTCATATACTGTGTTCAGTTTTAGGCCCTTCACTGCAAGAACAATATTGAGTTGCTTGAGCAAAGAAGAACAATGAAGCTGATGAAGCGACTGAAAAACAAAAGTTATGAGGAGAGGCTGGGGAACTATGCTTGTTTAGTCTGGACAAGAAGAGGCTGAGGAGAGACCTCATTATTCTTCAGCTACCTACAGCAATTAGGTTAGTAGTCTCAGGTATAGGTAACAAAAAAGTAATAGGAAACAAAGAAGCAATCTGACGTTGTACCAGGAGAGGTTTAGATTGGATATCAGGAAGAATTTCCTCACAAAAACGGTGGTCAAGCATTGGAAAAGGCAGTTGCCATCCCCATTCATGGACATATTTAAGAAATGTGTGGATTTGGCAGTAAGGAATATGGATTAGTGATGGGACTTAGTAAGTCAAGTTCATGGTTAGACTTGATAATATTAAAGGTCTTTTTCAACCTAAATGATTTTATGATTCTATTATTCCAAAAAATATAGTAAAAAGTCAGCTGCAAAAGTCCCCAGCTAGCTTGCATATGCTCTAAATGAAACTGGAAGCAATACACAGAAATTCATTATGCCTACTAAGATGTTCTCATTAAATGCTAGGCTTTCTATCTCATAAGACTAAAGCTCTCCACTGCCCAGAGTTCTCATTTGAGTTCTCATTCGGTGTCTCTATATGACACTGTATTTCAGAAGATCATGGTTTTAGCTTTTTTGTACTAGGCTAGATGGCTCTGCATAAGAATGCTGCATATTACTTATGTTAGTTAGATAGTGACATATTTGAACTGTAAATGGGATATAACTACCTTCATAAACAAAAAAACATACAATTTTTGTCAGCTGTACAGTATCAGAGTTAATTTTTATGAAGTCACGTATTTGCTGTACATGTATGTAAGAGTCGCAGATTCAAATTCCCTGAAAACTCCTTACAATTTAGACTTCATCTAATTTTCTTCTTTAGATTTTAAGAACAAAATCAAATATGATTTGTCACTAAAATGCAGATATATACACAACTGCAATTGGATATCTCCTTTCTCAATCTGTTGTCATTTGAAGCGGAAAAGAGACAGCAGCAAAACCCAATCTTGTCAGCTTTCTCTACTCTAATTCATTGGCTTATTTTAGCCAATTTTCCATGGAGTTTTGAAATGTAAACTAGTCTATACTTGATGACAAGTGGAAATTTATAAAATGGACATCTGATTAAACATACAGTAAAAGTCAATTTATTTTAAAAGATTTCAGCTTAGTTCACAAGCATCTAAAGTTTGATTTAATGTGCGACCTCTGTATTGATCATAAGCCTTGATAAATCTGAATGCCAATTACCAAACAGATTATTCCATTATTGATAGAAGCAGTTGTGTTTTATAAATATGACTTTCTCTTATGTAAAAAATAATTGGATCTAGTAGCTCTACTATAAATACAATGAATTATCTGTGATTAACGCATCATTCTTTCAGTTCTTACCATAATTTTGCCAAAACATAAGGAAGTGCTCAAACTATGTTATAAATACATAAATGCAAAGGAACACAGTTAATCATAAAAGAATTATTTTCTATTTCATTTAAATGCACGTATATTGTTTTCCCTCCCAGCATCTCCATCTTGCAAGCCTATCTCCTTTTGCATTCACTACCCATTTTGCCAATGAATACAGAAATTCTCCCAGAATTATCTTAGCCTTCCCATGTATATTTTTTATATAGGCTATTTACCACAGAGCATAATTTCTTCAGCTGCCTGCCAAAGCTAACCTCAATTCCTTCCTTTTTTGCTTACTAACATCTCTCCTCTCCCCATCCCATCAAATCAATGCCATCAACAAATTTGAGATGCAAAACAACTATTATTTGATTATTTTTGCTGGATTCCTGAGGATCCTGCTGACACTTTTTATAAATATAGACTATCCCTACCTGGCTTTGGAGGAATATCTTGTACAACCAGACAGCTCTTATTTATTTCAACTATTAGTTTAGCACAATTACTCCTTATTTATTTATTTAAGCAAATTACAAAAGGTCCATTCCAAGAGAAAGTTTTAGTCACATTGAAATATTCCATATCTAAAATAATAATAGTAATAATAATAATAATATATTTACTGTATGAAGTACTTGTAGTTCTCATGTATCTAGCGATTTATATTTCTAGGTAGTATGGAAATACTCAATAGCATATATTTGCATCCATATGCATTAGAACAAGACATTTTTCTCTCCCTTAGAGACTGAGAAATAAACAATAGTCATTAGGATGGGTGAGAAACAGAACTCAGACATTCCTGACCTCACAGACTATTACCTTTTTACATGAGCAAATGTGAGCTATTTAGCATAGGCATAACTAAAGTATATTTTATGTGCATAGGAATTCTTTCTGCTTCTACAAAGAATATTTATGACTATGCTCCAGGAAATTGTTCTTCTGTAATTTCTGAATGTAAAACTACTCTAACACATTTACATTTTGTAAATTGATAACATATGTTGTAATTTCATCTTCATAACTATTAAACAGCTTGACAAAAAGCACTTTGCCTCTGTAACCACAGAGTCTCAACAACTGTTTTCATATATCTTGGAAATGCCTCTATTGTTTGGGAACATCTATTTTGCATCAATCGTGTTACTTGCTGTAGACTGTTTACCTGTGACTTTCATTTCCTTTGGAATCACCTCTGAAATAAATTCATTTCAGGACACTGGATGAGTTTTAATGTTAGCATGCTGGGACTGAGTCACGTGATTTTTATTGATATTAATGTGCACTAAATTCCTCATGTGATATAAGTATTGGTGCCTTTAGGAACACGTGAACAGCATGGTACTTCCGAGCTGCCAGGTTTCCTCATGATATCAAGTACTTTAGCTTAGTCCAGGCTAAGAATAAGACAGAATACCTTATGGCTTATAGGCATAAAGTGGTAACATTCAGATATTATCTAGAAATATTTATTTCTAAAAGCCTCTTAACAGTAGACTCATTTAAAAAAAAACAAAAACAAAACAAAAAAAAACCTGCCAAGTTCTATACACAGTTGTTCTAAGGCAGAACATTTTTGCAGTAATTTGGAAAAATATTACATTTTCATCCAAAAAGATGCTCTTTCACTTTAAAAGTGTAGCCTGTGTCATGACAGGGTAAAGCATTCACCTACTAAAGAGATCCCAGCACGTCTTGAAACCCACGATCCTTTGTACAGTACAAAGTCTCTCAGATGTGCAGGAAACGAAAGCATACATCATGACAATGGCAATACTTGAACACTTTCATGCCACTGAAAGATACAAAACCTCTTGAAGTCATAGAAACGTGGAAAAACTTGTAATAGTGTGACAAGTCCTTTACCCCACCACCATACATTCTTCAGTTCATGATGCCATTGTAAAATAGACAATAAAATAGAGAATCACACCTGTAGCCAGTAACCACTTGCAAGTGTTTGCCAGTTCTTCGTTCTGACAAGCCAGATCAATATGGAAGTATAAAGTGAGAAAAGTAAGACAGGTGAATGAAATGAAAGAGGCTCCCACTGTAGGCAGGCTAGTTCTTACTTACAGTAATAGAGTTTAGATCAATATAACTTTGTGGCTAGGGAAGAGAGTTTAAATGTTTTACAACCTGATGTTTTCATCACACCAGCCAGCTAACAGTCTCTTTAAGATAGCCTAGAGCTAGAAAAGTGAGATTCCTCCTCTTCTGTTATGGTTTATTCACTTTACTATATACAAGGATGCTTATTCACAACTGCTGTCCACATTGAGACTCTTTCACTCATCCCTATGCACAGTGGAACCCCCATACGATGAAAGGGCTGTTATTTTTCTAAACTTGCCAAATACTTTGCTTAATACTATGCTGTTATATGAAGAAAGTGACATCAATTGACATCACTTTGCATTTATAACATTCTAGTTTGTGTCTGTGTTGAAGTTAGCACATTACATTGTAATGAAGGAAGAACTGTACTTCTAGACTATCCAAGAAGATATTGTATTCACAATGAACAAAATATATTGAACAAATTCATAGTATTATGGTGCATTCTAAAGGATTATCCATTCCCAAAAACATCTTAATTTCTGGGGAGAAAAAAAAAAGGCATTTAAAATTGCATCTAATATATTTAAATAAAGTTCAAAAGACATCAAACTGGAGTAGAAAAATCTGAAAAATTAAGTTAACTGCATCATGGAGCATTTGGTCAAGTATGCAACTAACAAAAAGCCTTACATGGATGCAGTAATTTCTTAAACATTGTAAATGGAATGCAGCACAAGTGGCAAGCATGAGAACATGGCTGAAAGTTTATGAAACAGGATGATTATTGAAGATTGCAGTACATGCACAAGCTGCCTAACTCCCAGGCTCTCTGCAGATACACCAGCTCATGGAAATTTTAAGGAAGAATGTAAGAAGGAGTGTAATCGTTGTGGTTTTCATTGTGACATGGGGTACTTTCCCCTTTGCAGAAAATAGATGGTCAATTCCTTATTACATAAAGGGGTTTCACCCTTTATGTAATAAAATTACATAAAATTATACCCTTTATGTAAAGGAACAGGCAGTTTAATGATTCCGTTTTATCACAGCTAAGAACCTGAGATATTCTAGTGCTAGCACACATTAAAATGACTGCATGTACCTTACAAGTAATACTGATTTTGAACTGAACCTGTAATAGCCCCAGAAATTTCATTAAATGTGTAACATTTATTTTCCACACTTTAACATGGAACGCTTAGAAAAAGGATGGCATACTGTATGGTCAAAAAACTGCAACTCATTGTCAGTTCAGTTATGACACGAAAGCACACTGTATGGGATTTTGCCAGATGCCTGTATGCTGTTCCAAAATTCAGGTGACTTCAGAAATTAATGAAGTGATAAAATACAAATAAGAAAAGTAAATGGGTCACATTTAAAGAAGTAAAGCCAGAGGAGGCTGATGATCTATATCTATTGCCTGTCCATCAATCACCCAAATCTGATCAGGAGCAGTCACTGGGCAACTGATTTACAAAAGCTGTATGTATAAAAGGGAGAGACCAAAACGAGCAGAGAAAAAAATGTGGGTGACTAATCATTTATTAAGCACAATCAGAACTTCAACCACACAAAGAAACTGTAGGCAACTACAGAGTATAAAAAGATTAAATTTAAGAGAGAAAATCCTGGTTTTGCTATATAAAAGGAGGCTCTCTATTCAGTAATGCAAATGTGAGCATCCAGAGCCATTTAAGTTCCTTACATATCCAAATCTTGTGGCAGATATATCAGAGAAAGGTAAAGAAACCTGGGTCTTTCTAAGAAGAACATGGAGTCCATGTGGAATACCTTAGAGTATTTCAAACATCACTAACTGTCTGTGTTTATAAAACTGAGTTGGAGCTCAAATGCCTCCATTGGCTTCACTGAAGCTTTGATTTTATGCCATCAGTCAGACCAAGAACAGGCTAGGCTTCACTTAGCAACTCCAGTGATTAAAAATGACCTTCCTGGGACAAAGGTGAATTGAATCTGTTATCTCCATCTTCCTTCTTGCCTTCAACTATGAGAAGCACGTTGTTCCTCCAAACCAGAAACTACAGCTGGACAGTCAGAAACACAAGAAGATCTTCTTCAGGACATTGGTTGTTCAGCTGAACAGGTACTTGAGTGTGTCTGGAGAAGGACTGTCAAGTAAGCTCAACGTCAAAGAATTAAAGAAGGCCAAGATTTGACTGGGTTTGCGCACTGAACTCCATTTTCCTCAAGGTACTTCCTCAGATAGTTATTTCTGTTCAGCTGTTACAGAGAACCTAAGTTCAGGTGGAAGGGCAGGTTGTTAATGCATGTCCCAGGCCACCTGGCAAGAGTGGCCTGTTTCTCAGAGAATAAGCATGATCTCTTCTTACAAAGCGCTGAGTGTTCACCAGATCTTGAACTGTGCAAACTGGTTTTCCAAACATGAATCACCCAAAAGGAAGTCAAATAAACAGCATGGAAGAATGATTAGAAAGCTGAGTGACAGAAATTCAACAAGCCTTTAAGAAAATAGCATTAAAATCATGAACAAGGCAATGTTTTTTGCATCTCACACAGAAGTGAAATAAACATACTTGGGAAAAAAAAAAAAGAGAGAGTATCTATCTGTCAGAGAAGAAAGTAATTTCTGATGGCTAAAAAACTATTTCATTTCTTCTACAAGTCTGGATGAACATGCAGCCCATCAAGCTGGTCTGTCATATTCAGCAGCAAACCCACCACCCACAGACCACTGCTTTCAGTCAGAATGCTAAGGCACTTTTAATATATAAAAAATAAATATTTGGGATTATAGAGGAGGAGAAAATTTCACAGTCCGATAGTGAAAAATGTTTTTTTGGGAGAAGAAATGCAGGGGTGGCCTTGCTTTTTAAAAATAAGTTTTGAAAAACTATCAGAAATTTGAGTTTCTGCATGCAAGAACTGGATAGGAGAAGATAAACTTATAAAAGCAAAACTACTTGGTTGCAAGATTATTTAATCCTTAAAGCAAAAAAGCTGCCTCTAGATGTAAGAATGGTGGAAACATATAAAGAAATTACAAGAACTAATCCCAGATCACTCCCATTGTTGATACTGACTTCAGCATGACAGCTCCCAGAGCAGCTCTCTCCCCCACTTCAAGTAGATGTTTAATGCAGTCTTATACATGATGCTCACAGTGTCCCTCCCAAAGCTACTTTTGATGGATTGTAATGGAACAATTTTTTGAATGGAAAAAACACTACCCTTAGACGTATCTTAGCAGTATCAGTAAACACTATAAAGATCTTTTATTATAAATTATCACTATTCAAAACAATGAAGCTGTAAACACACTTCTGCACCATTTCTACACCCTGTAATTATCCCGCATATTATAGTCACTGACAGCAGGAATTAAAAACTGGCATTACAAATTCAATGTCTGCTTTTGGAGATAGAAAGAATCTCTTGTAAACAAAGATCAACAATATATTCCAGATAACACACTGTGTCTTGTATTGGAATAGCAGTGCTGCAAAATATGCTTTTCATTTAAAGATCTTTAAGCTTTCATGGCTATGATCTTCTTCCAAGGCAGAATTTCCAGAGAGGGTTTTGAGATATGTTTGCATAACAACTATATGTTCACAATACTCTTAGGAAATTTCAATAAACTTATCTGTCAAGGAAACATTTTGTCTATTTCCTCTCAAAAACACTAATTCCTAGCAAAGCTCCAGTTAATAAAAGCAATAAATACAATAAATAAATACATCTTAAAAAAAAAAAAAATGAAAGAGAAAAATATTCAGAAAAAAATATAACATTTTCTTAACTGCATTTTAGAAAGCTGATATAGTAATTACAGGAATCAGACCTAAGATAAAAAATCTAGGGGACCTAATCAATTAACTGTAGCTATGCAAACAATAACACGTATGTAAATCGAGTTATATAACTGCACAGGTGTCTACACAACAAAGATTACATGGGGCACTTAGAACTGGACAATACTACAGATAAAGTAGATAAACAGATGCTGAAAAAGCCAGTTTTTCATGCTAACTCAGCAGGTTGGCAGCACCAGCAGTAACATAAGTATTTACATTTCAGGAGCTGTATGATTTTATGCCTTCATTCCTTGAATTCAACATTAATGCAGCTTCTGTTTTCTCTCTGAGTCTTAGTTCAAATTGCTTGACCCTCTTAGCTGTTATGCAGTTGGATGTTCATGAGAAGTTTATATAAAAAAGCCACAACATTCCCCTATTCCTATCTTGCTAAAAACACTCCTTAAGCTGTTAATAACTGCATGGCAAGATACAAACAGGTACTTATCCTTACCATTACAGACAAGAAAGGAATAAATTCCATCCTAAGAGCCCAAAACTCTCATTGCTCTTACATTCAGGTTGATTGTCGGAGATTTGCAGTGCCAACCAATAAACATGCAAGAAGGCCTGCAAACTTTTCTCCAAATGCAAAAGGAAAGACTCTTTAGAGTATAGCTTAACTGTAAGAGCTATCAGTAGAAGAGTACTTGAAGAAGATGACTAAGGAGGTCTCTGCATTTAAATTTTGCAAAAACATTAGGTGCATACACACCTAAACAAATCACAGCAAAGTGTTTTGGCATCAAGCTTCTTCTCAAGAAATATTTTGAGAGAATCTAGGTGAATTTATTAACTCAAATTAAGCTGTGTTCATCTCATTATGATCTTCTATGCTTATAACATTTTCCTTCAATTTGTGAAATGTGAATATTCCTATGATGTCGATCAATGTTAATGACTATTAAAAGCAGCCTAACCAATCACATCATTTTACAAAACTGTTTCCTCTGTATTTCTATATTTATATTTCTATAGGAAGCCCCATTCTTATGTAAGGATGTGATCACTTCTTCCTTAATTCACTTATTGCCTTCAGTTTCAAAGTACCTAAAATTGATCACAAAGATAAAACCATATTTGATGTATTCCCTATATTCTCCTCTACTCAGGACAATCAGATGTCTCTTTACTATTTTCTTCTCAGCTTCTAGTTTACAGATTTTTCAACTTTATTTGTCAAAGTAAAATTACAGAATCATTTGGTTGGGAAAGTTGGGAAAAAACACTAAGATCATCTAGTCCAATCAGCAATCCATCAATGACATCAAGTGTCATTTACATCAGAAGTCCAAGCTAGTCCAAGCTTAGGAATTATAACAGCTACCATATTTCCATTGTTAAATGGAGGAGTAAGCAACTCTTGTAGAACAATCTGTTAGGAAAGATTAAACAAATCCAAGGTCTTCAAAAAATTATGCATAAACTTCTTTCTCTTGTGGAGAAGTTGTTCCACTCTAGATGACATTTACCTTATGAATACCATCCACTGTATCTAAGCTTTTGTTGTCAGTAACCCAAAAAAATCCTTACCTCCAGCAGTACAAGGAAGGCATGGTGAAAAGCCTATAGAACAGCCTGTGAGTGTGCACAGGTAACTTTCTTACACTACAATAATACACCACGTTATAAACAGCAAGATTAGAGAAAGATGTATTCTGAAATCTTGTATTTGCCTCGACTTCCAAAATAGTCTTTTTTATCTGGGAAGTAAAGTGTGATCTTTCAATTGAAATAATTCATTTTTCATTTCATGCTTACTGAAGAAATACTATGAAGGGCTTATATATTGCTTCAGCTCTACTGAACAGCAGTATATTAATATAAAACTAGAAAGAATAAAAAGCAATAGAATCAGAGCTGTACAGAATCCTTCAAGAAAACATCAAACCAGGAAAATCCGAAGTGGAAGCACTGGAATTTTATAATTTCCTTGAAAAGCCATGAGAACCACAGCTGTACTTCTTGGAGCAGTGGAAGAGGAAATTCCCCCAGAAAAGAATTTGGTAACAGTTGGAACAACACACGTTTCTGGACAAGGACATACATTGCATTAGGGATCACCATGGAATTCCCTGCTGTGCCCAGTTATTCTCACCACATCACAGAAAAGGATAGGACACACAGTTCAATATTTCAAATGTAACAAGATCTTAAAATCGATCTGTTAATTGCTGATTCAGATTCTGAAAAATGGACAGCTCAAATTCTCATTCATAAGACAGAGAATACTGCAGATAAGTATTAAAATTCCTAATCTGCTGCATCTACTCCAACTTATTATCTACTAGCTGTCAATACTAAATACATAGTACAAAAAATTAGAGGCTTTTTTTTTTAAAAAAAAAAAAAAGAATTACCCTAAATTCTACACAAACAGTTACAGTTCTCAAACTGATGATATCTATCCAATGCAAATTGATGTTTTCGAGTTTTCGACAGGACAGAAGTACTCTGGTAGATGACGTTAACTATTTCAAACAGCAGTTATCCCCTTGTATTTTATATTCTACAACAACAATAATCAGAGAATCACAGAATGGCTTGGGTTGGAAGGGACCTCAAAGATCATCTGGTTCCAACCCCATTGTACCATTATACCTTCACTGGAAAAAAAAATGAGACACTACTAGAATTTATCATAAAAACAGGTTTCCATAAAAGTAACACCTCTACTGTTTGCTGCCAAGACATATCAAGTACCAACTGCAATGGAGGAGCTAGAATGATTGTCCTGCTGAAAAACAGATATTCATAAAGGCAACAGAAACTACAGGTACTAACGTATCAAAACATTTGTTATAAAGAAGAGAAATGGGACAGTTAGAGAAGCCTGCTTCACTGAATCTCCCTGTCCAAGTGGTTGTCCCAAGGAGCAGGAACACAAGGACTAGACATCATAAATGGGATCTTCTAATTATTAATCCCTGCTTACAAAGGAAGTTAAGGATTGTTTGGTCACTGCTCACTTAAATAGAGAAACTCTTCTACTTAGTAGAAAACGCTGGATAAATAAGCTGCTTAACTCTTTTAAAACATGCTCTTCCTGAAATTGAGGTAATGCTAAATATAAAGAGTTCATGTATTAAAGCTCCTATACACTGAATGGGAGTGAGTATTATTGGTAAGGTATAAATCTTTCCAAGCATTTACTGAGTCAGTCAGTTGATTAACATTTTCTGTGCTTACATACACTTTGAGGATGATATTATCTCGGTCTAATTGACACAGGAAATAATTCAATCATAGAAAGTTAGTTTTCTTCCAATTCCAGATATTTGAACTGTTCATTAATTTTAAAGTCAGAAGAAATCAATACCAGCCAATCTCATCTTTATATACAGTTACCTACTAATGTTAGCTTGCAGCCCAGAAGCTCTGTTTAATGTCTTTGAGAAAGACTTACAGTTGATTTCAAAAAGGAATCTACTTACTGCTTGAAACACTGTTACTATGCTATGTCTAACTGACATTTAAAAACTATTAAAAAATAAGAAAACAACATCCCCACACCTTGTGTTTACTTCTTGATTTCAAATCACTATAATCCTCCACTCCATTTTCCTTCCTCTAAAGAGGAACCTAAGAACCACAACTCTTGTCTGCACATAGGTACATCTTGATCATTCTGTCAAGAAATCTCAAATCTCTTCTTAGGTAAAAGACACCAATTTAACTTACGGCTTTCTGACAGACAAAAAAGTACATGTGGATTTCTCCTTGAAAAAACAGCGTTCTTTCTTTTCCCTCTTCAAAACAGCTTCAGTTTCTCTATAAAGCAAATGTTTATGGACCTAGTTCTTCCATATACTTGTTTTCCTCAAAGCAAAATAAAGCATCATAAACTGAATTGTCCCTCATATTTCTGAGGAATCCTTAACTTCATTAGTCTCTTGTGCTTGGAAAAGCTCTTGCTTCTAGTTCAGGACAGGTGTATTGACATTAGCAATTTAGTCCAAATCAGAAGAGTATTTAAGTATGTTTCCTGATTGTACATATTAGTACATATACTGAAGCAGATTACATGGATGGGACTTCTTTTTCTATTTGCAAGGGGAATCTCTCAATTTTTTTCAAGGAGGGAAAGAACAAGAAATGACACAAAGTTCTATGGTTTTAAAGCTCACAGTTAATTTCATCATTCCAGCAGGAATTCACATTAGTTATAAGACCAAACAATAACTATGGCTAACACATACTTTTCACTGTTGCCATCTTCAGCTACTCTGTAAAATATTTTTTTTAAGAGTTTTCCTCCTATTTTTGCTGAATATTTCACTCCCAAGAGAACTATTGACAACATAATGAATACCCAATATAAATTATATCTACCTATTCGCATATTTCAGTTATTTCATTCAAATGTAAGTCTGTTGTTTTTTTTTTTTAAATCTAAGAACCCACTATCAGGCACATACATTTGATTAAAACAATATGAACAAGCAACAAGTTAAATGCACATCTTGAATTCGATTATGAAAGTTCCTTTATGAATCTGAATTTCAAATAAGGAGTTATGTATTATGTAGTTGTCATATTATGACAAGACTTTGCATTTTAAAAATAAATTCATTACACAGCTTGCAATAGATTTTTTTTTCCTTTTAATAGGTATCTTTTATGTAGATACTCTATCACAATAGTAATAATGCCTTTATATAACTTTAATCAATTCTTAGATAGCCTCAAATTATCTCATGTATAAAAAGGTTGGATAGAAAAAAACATCTCAGGTTTATTAAATTGCTCTCCGAATTAGTTGTCCCAAGAAGAGAATGACCAATGACATGATGTTAGCAGGTAGATAAAGTACCTACAGACTACAATAATTGCACTGGAATCCACCTGTTCATGCACACACAGTGCAGAAGGTTTTAAGAATGTGAACACAATCCAGTGAAAATACATGGTTCACATATATAGTTGCTAATTTTTTTATGCTTATAACCATACTGAAGTATGCATCATCACTGAAGCAAAAAGGGAAATACTGTTTGTGTGAGCAGAGAGTGTGTGCAGCCTGATGAAAGAAAAAAAAAAAAAGAAGAAGAAGAAGAAATTATCTACACTTAAATAGAAAAAAGCCTGATTAAGAGGTTAGAATTACATTACATTTGGTGAGGATGAAAAAAATATTCGATGTTTTCAATTTGTGGAAGTAGCTAAATGATATTTCATTTAGAACTGCAAAATGAGAACATATTTTAACATATCTTTTTTATTATTCCACCAAACACAGAAGTTTGAGAATGTTTTAATCATGTGAAAATTGTAAAGGAAATTAAAATGCAAGATCTTGTAAAGCTTAAGAAAAAAAACAGTAACTACCTGGGTAACATTTGTACTAACTCTGTACCAAAGGTATTAAATGTACATATATTTATAAAGTGTAAATAAGAAACTAACATTTTTATCATTTTGAAAGGAATTGTATAATATGTGCACAGGTAGTGAACCCAAGGATTCTGAATGCAATTTCAGCTCGCATACAAAATTAACCTTTCATATGTATGTCTACATTTCCCCAGAGATGAATTTCCTGTCATATTTCACAAGCAATTTGGGCAATGCTCAGTGTTTTAGCCCATCTGAATTATGAATACACCTACACATTCCATAATGTAACTAAAGAATGTTTGCAATTCTTGGGCATGATGCAAATTTATTCTAAATAACTGTAAAAACCAATCAAGCATACAGGAATAAAGCATACTTAGTGAAGCTAATCCCACACATTCTTTCTTCCACTGTCTCAATACATCAAATAGTAATTATCTCGTATTTAACATAATAGGACCTAGAATATTTAGCCTGAGAGTACTCAAACCAGTTAAATACAGATAAACATCTATGATACGGAAGGAAAAATCTGCTTTCTTCTTTAAAGGTCACTGACTAGTAATTATTTCACTGGTAGCAAAAAAGCAACAAACCAGAGCTACTACCATATGGATTATGACTGAACTTAACAGCATTATCTTTTTGCTATGGCAAGTTGATCCATGCAATCACAGAATGGATTGGGTTGGAAGGGACCTTTAAGATGAGCTAGTTCCAAAACCCTGACTTAGACAGGGACATCTCCTACAAGACCAGGTTGCTCAGAGCCCCATCCAGCCTGGCCTTGAACACTTCCAGTAAAGAATTTCACCCTAATATCCAGTCTAAATGTACCCTCTTCCAGTTTAAAACCATTTCCCCTCGTCCTATTGCTACACAACCTAATAAAAAGTCCCTGCTCAGCTTTCTTGTAGGCCCTCTTCAGGTACTGGAAGGCCACTATAAGGTGCCCCCAGAGCCTTCTGATGTCCAGGCTGAAGAGCCTCAGCTCTCTCATCCTGTTCCCATAGGGGAGGTGCTCCAGCCCTACGATCATCTTCATGGCCCTCCTCTGGACCTGCTCCAACAACACCATGTACTTCTTGTGTTGGGGCACCCAGAACTGGACGCAGTACTCCAGATGGGGGTCTCATGAGAGCAGAGAGGCAGAATCACCTCCCTCAGTCTGCTGATCACTCTTCTCTTGATGCAACCCAGGATTTGATTGGCCTTCTGGGCTGCAAGTGCACATTGCCAGCTTGTGTTGAGCCTTTCATCACTTTCTCCTGTTTCTGTGCTTGGGATTTCCACTACCCAGATGCAGAACCTTGCACTTGGTGTTGTTGACTTTCACAGGGCTGGCATGGACCCACTTCTCAAGCCTGTCCAGGTACCTCTGAATGACATCCTTTCCCTCTGATGTGTTGACTGCAACTCTCTGCTTGGTGCCATCTGCAAACTTGCAGTTCAAATTAAAATGTTGATTCCTGTTGTTTAAGGGGGGGAAAGTTTATATTTTTCTTTGCTTCATGAGAACAGAGGGAACCAAAGTGAGAATGGAGGGAAAGGAGACTGGATATGATATTTGTAACAGGAATGTTATTAATATAAGATCTGAGATACTTATTTGGTTTCTATTCATACACTGCAGTGATTTCCAGTCCCTACACTATTCCACTATGCTATAAAGAGAAACAAGATGATCTTGGAAAAAAGGTGGAAAGATTCATTTCCCATAAATACTAATACAGCATGCTAATCACTTTATTCCTCAGCCTCATGTTAGTAAGTACTTCCAACTTCAGCCTACTTTTTCCTGAAAATGTCACTGAAAATGTTTATAAGCCTTGCACTGACTGTGAACTTTTGAGAGGGATTTAATGGCAGAGCACGAATGAAAAATTCACATGGAATTTCCATTCTGCAGACTTTTCTACCAGACAGCTGACTGCACATGTGAAAGCATGAAGTCATTCATGGAATTATGCGACTTGTTAGAATTAGGTAATTAAAATTATCCAAAATTTTAAATACCAGAATAGACACTTTCCTGAATATTATCAACTTATTATTTAACATAATGGATGCACTTACTAAACCATAATTAGTCCTTGACGACATAAAATTACATATATATACAACATAAGAATAAAAAATAAGATACTTAAGTTTTCCATTAATTCTGATTTGTAATATTTGATACTCAATATTGTTTATACTGTAATGGATCGATATGCACACTTAAACAAATCTTGTTTTTTAAACAAAATAATATATAAATAAAATGTTCTTTTTCACTTGTGTGTTAGTAAGTATATCACCTGAAACTTAGCAACAAAAAAAGTTAAACAGTAAAGGTTATTCTTCCTCAAATAATTCACTCCATCAGCAGGATAACTGCCTTGCTTCCTCACATTGGTTTGAGTTTTCTCCCAATAGTGAGGTGCCTCAATACAAAAATTTTAGCAGGGCTGATCCTTTTCCCACATCATATCTGAAAGGTGCTTTGATCTTTCTGTCAAGCATTTTGTCCCTCTCTATGATGGTCAAAGCCAGATTTGTAAAATCCCACCTCTCCCAGCCCACTAGGAGCTTTTGATGAGGAAATAGAATAGCATGCAATGCTTAAATTGCCTCTTAGACGTGATCATGTTGGCTATTCTATCCAGTAAAACATCCAGAATTATCCTGTGGAGTACCAGGACTGTACAAAGAATTGAGTCTCCATAACATATTCCATCGATTGGATCAGACAAATCATTGTTCATTGGATGATCCTTAGTTCTAACCAAAGCACTATTAACTATTACTGAAAATACTGAATAGTGGCCTTGTATGCCCAATAAGCTTTTTTATTTTTATTAATCTGTGTGAACATAAAATCCCATAATTTTCTCTGCTGTAATAAATTTGCCTTTATTTCATTTGTCAGTTTCACTTCCAAAGTGTTCAGGGACAAAAGGTTGACAAGCCTGTTTACATGAACAGCAATGCAACTCCTCCTACACTGCATGTCTGGAACACAACAAGTCTTTGTTGTATTCTGTATTCCAGTCACTTCCACCAAGCCACAGTTCTAAATCAATGCAATCTGCAGTGTTGGGTCTGTATCATTTGAGGTGGTGAGAGCTACGAAACAAGTGGCTAATAGAAATTAGAAGCTTATCCAATGGTTAGAATTACACAGCTGCATTTCAGGGTTGTTCATGCCCATGCACTTGAGTCAGAAATTTCCCAGTTATCCAGGAAGCCCCAGCTAGATAAGAAATGGACTGCTGTGCAACATCATACCAACTAGAGCTAAGATGGCTGGCTGAGCTACTGGCCTCCTTTTCAGCAGCACATGTAAATGGTGCAGGAATCTGTGGGAGGGAACGTCAGACCTTCCCCAAAGGAGTTCCTGCTGTGTATAAACACATTTGTATGTTTCAGTTGTAGATCCACGCCACAAACTCCCCAGACAGCTCCTGCTGCAAAACTGATCAAAGTGTACATAGATACATGAAACAGTACAAACCTTTCCTAATGATGCAGTCACATAACTGACAGACTTCTGTATGCAGTTAAGAGAGGTTCTGCTAATCAGTGGCTATTAATTGCATATATACTGAAACAGTCACATAGGAGCAAAGGCCAACTATGTTACTGGAATTCTGTAGATCAAGTTCAGTGAGTCTTTTTCCCATTGCAGCTGGGATGCATCCCTTCAAGGCTCCTCATGATGAAGACTCCTTTTTCCATCAACCAGCCACAGGGTTTAAGAGCTAATGTCCCCCACATGAACATTACCCAGTGCTAAACTCCCACAACCTTGTCTGTTTTTAACAGTTTGTAAGTGTCCATGTAACAACAGCCAGGTACTCGGTGTGTATATGACAAAGTTACATTTTTCTTATAAAAAAGATCCACGTCTTTTCACCCTGAGCTAAATTTTCCCTTTTCAAAATATCTTATGAAGTACATCCACCCACAGTGTTTCAGCAAGTAGGAAAGTGGTGCAGCAGCCTAGCATCTAGCGGTAACACAGCTATCAGAATATAATGTTCATAGTGCTGCTATGAAGTAAGCTCTGTAGGTTGTAATTATTGAAGAGCCAGGCAGCATGTGCTATAGAAGTAAACACATTTCATAACTGATGGAAAGGAAAGTTCCACTGGAAAGCACTAGTAGCTGATGAGCAAGTCAGACTCAGCAGGTTACCAATCTTTCCTGTCTGCCTAGTGGTCTGCCTACCACCTGGCACTGCCAAACTGCAACTCCTGGAGTGCTATTGATGAATAAAAGGCCATTCAAATGAGTAAGGACTGAGGAGGAGGTCAGGAGCAGCCCAAGAATTGGTTGCAACAGATTATTAAATATCATGAGTCAGATCTATAAACGGTTTTCTGCAAGAGCTGTAATGAAAACTCCCTTGGTGAATGCCTTTGGCATGTTAGACATATCTAAGGAGTGAAGTTGTATTGTTCTGGCAGTTGTGTCCTATCTTCGTGCTCACAATGCGACTGATCATCAGAGCTGGTATGGGGAAGGAAGCTTTCCTAGCATCTAACTAGAATTAGTTAATGTGGGTGGGGTGGAGAAGGAGGAAGGGAACTCAGTCTCCTCAGCTTTCAACTAAGACTACATGGTGCTATCAACTCATCTCAGTGATTTTTTGGGTCTTAATTTACATTAGATACTTAGCTCATATCTGTGTTCCCCTCTGGTATTCAGTATAATCTGTCCCAAGTTGAAATAAAATTTGAATTTAATTTAAGTACAGGTAGAGAAGGCTTAACAATCTAGTATTACATAGATCTATGCTCATAACTATATATATATTTATATAACTATAAATATATACACACATACATACACACATGTACAAACATGAACCAATGTCTTAAACTCTTAAACAGCACTTCCATATAGGGGGAAAGAACATATTATGCCATGAATATCTTATCTTTAACCTTCTACACTGCACTCGAAACGTGCTGATTAGAGACACCCACTATCCATTTTACCCTGTTGCTAATGAAAACAAGCCCTGCATTCAAAGCTATTTTTACTCTTCAGATTTGCATAATATAGCTGTGCTCTGACTCAGATTTCTGCAGATGAAGTGACTTTTTCCTACTTCATAAAATTTTCTAATTTGAGGTCTAACCAGTAAGATGATTCAAAGACAGTTTTCAGATCCCAGCTCAATTATTCTTCTTAGTTAGCAAAAATTAATAAAACTGAATTACAGAGCTGTAACTCCAGCCAGTTCATTCTGCTTCATAAGCATAAGGTATGTTTCTGTCATGGGTTCTCATAAAAACCCCACATGAAAGAGATCCAACGAGAAGACCACTTGAATATACAATTTTTCAACAAAACTGACAGTATAATTACTTTCTTTTAATTAAATCTCCTTTTTCTTAAAGGCCCATGAGAGATAAACTTCAAAGCAAGATAACGCATCTGTTATTCTTCTGTACATACATACATTAAAACACTGAACACAGATAAGAACACTGCTTAGCAGATAAGATCCCAATTTGCAAAGACAGAGAAATCAAATCCCTCTTTTTATCTGCATAAGTTTTCTTGTGACAACACTCATATTCTTTCATCCCTAATTCTATTAAAAACAGGACAGCAGGAAGGAGGATGATCAAATACTATGTTAACAGAAATTGATATAGTAGAAAACTCACGCAGGGAAATTCCATCTAAGCCTACTAAATTCAGAAATAGTATATTTGGCTCAAGAAGTCCCAAGCAAAAATAGCTGAATCATAGAATCTTTTGAGTTGGAAGGGATCCTTTAAAAGTCATCCAGTTCAACTCTCCTGAAATGAACAGGGACACCTACAGTTCAATCAGGGTGCTGAGAGTCCCAGGCAGCCTGACCTCGAGCATCTCAGAGATGGGGAATCTGTCACATCTCTGAGCAATCTGTTCAGTCCCTCACCACATTTACTGTGAAAAACTTTCTTCCTTATATCCAATCTAAATCTCCCCCCTTTTAGATTGAAACCATTTCTCCTTGTCCTATCATTCCATAACATGAGCACTTGCAAGCTATCAGAAAAGTATGTATATGTGGTTTCCCAGTTCTGTGCTCTGCATTAGCATTAAATCTTTGAAGCAACATAACACTGATATCCTTTTTATTTGATGATTTAGAGATATATACTCAAGCCCACAAAAACCAGGAAAGAAAATCGGCTCTGACAGTTTTCAGAGTACTTTCAACTCTTCCTAATTAAACAGTAAAAAGATTGAGTAAAAACATTTTCATTACAGCTCAGAAAGCAGTATAAGAGAATTTGATTTCACTTACAATCAGCATTCAGTATTTTAACAGCAGTTTCAATAACACTTACATGTCATTGATCTGTTCATTTGAAAATCTATGTTGTTTCAGCACCATATCGTTTCTTAGAATCACAAAATCACAGAATATCCTGATCTAGAAGATACCCACAAGGATCACTGATTCCAGCTTCTGGCTCCACACAGGACTGCCCAAAATTCAAACCCTACGTCTGACGGCATTGTCCAAATGCTTCTTGAACTCTGGCAGCTTGGTGAGCCTGTTCCAACCAGTTAATTTTAGACTAACTTAAAGATTAATTTGATTTCTTATGTTGATGTTAACAGAAATCAGAACACATTAGAAATAACTTGAAAATATAATAAGTTTATGTGAATTAAGTTGTTTAATGATAGTTTTTTCATTATTTAGTGCCTACCATGTTAGTGTTAATTTGAGGAGGAAAGCATTTCCTGATAAAGAATGAAAAATATTTGCTTTAGCTACTTACTAAGCTGATATATTGCATAATACAGCAACGTATCCTACAGATTAGTTATCATTTGTTCATGTTGAAAAAACAAAAGTTTTCCATTATGGTAAAGTACACAGCAGTTTTCTAGTTATCAGAAACATTTAATTTCCACCCCATTAAATTAAGGATACTGTTGAGGTATATCACCCTAGGATTATCTTAGTGAAGTTGAAAGATTATTGAATGTTTCCCAGCTATTAAAAGTCTAATATTAATATCAGATGAGATCAAAATTCTAAAGTTCTCTGAAGATGGTGGATTCACATCCAGTGCCTGAATAATAATTATAGATAAATTAATAAAATTTAAGCCACATCTAAAATTTAACTACGGGATGTGTTATCAGAACATTACTTTGATCTGTACAAACCACATAATCATTAGAATTTAAGTTTGGCTTTACAAACTGCTCAAGTATTACTTGAATATATCCAACAAAAGCTGTTAAGCAGAAGTAAAAGTATTAGGTCAAATGTCTTATTATTAACAACTTTGCATATTGCAATTTATTTCATAAAATAACATAGGTGATTTTATCAACAGTTCAAATTTTGCTAAATACTGATCCAATAGCACAGAATTCACCTTTAATAATGTAAAATACAGAATACCTGAATGGTAGCAGTATTAAAATTGCAGTAAAAAAGGCAATAATAAGGAGGAAACCAAATGGTCCCCTCTCTACACTTGGTTTTCCTCACATCTGTTTGGAAATAAGGCAGTGAGGGCTGCAGTGCAATCTTCTAATGACACTTTCTAGAACAGTTAAGGGAAATTTGGGTGGTTCTTCAGTATCCAGGCAAATAATTTATAGAAAACGTCATCAGTGCACTAGCTGAATGCATCTCATTATATATTTTATTATAGTATCATTTTATGCACACATTTGTAATGTGAATTTTCTTTGCATAGGAAATTGGCAGATAACCCAATAATCTGAAAGAAAATTGTTTAGTTATGTGATATTTCTGCAGAAGTGCAATGTGTTGGATTACTGCACTATCATAAGTAGAAGATAATGTCTTTACTGGGTGTCTGGAAAGAAAGAGGGATAAGAGCTAATCAAATGGACTAATGCTTAGCTACTGTCTGTGGTAATTACTGGCACAACATTCAATATTAACTCTTTCCCTGTATAATCTAAATCACAGTGCACATTTAATGTTTTTCTTTTATTTATCCCTTAAACAATTTTCTCTGAATGCACTATTTTGAAGAGATGACATTCTTATAATAAGAATGCATTAGCTATCATATTGGGAAACACAACTCCTGCAACAACAACAACAAAGAAAACAAAGGAAAAAAAAAAGAACACTGAATTAAGCAAAGATGGATCTGCAACAAAGGCAAGGCTATCACTTCACAAGTTGTCCTTGACAACTTGTCCACAACAACAAAAGCCCAGCACTGAGATTGTAACAGGAAATGAGGGCAGCTTTCATAGTTTTCAAAACACAGAGCAGATAAACAAAGGAAAATGTATGGCAACTACTATCTGCTTGTTGATCACAAGGAATAGAGTCGTGAATACACATGAAAAAGGAATAAGGGGTATATTACAATATAACACTTAATTAAAGTTTTAAATACAGCTGTATCATTTTTATCTTTATTAGGTTTTCTTTTTTAAATACCATTTTCAACAAGCTTATATTACTTGAGCATTACAATATGTTCACAATTATATTTTTGGCCACGTCTGCCACAAAAGTATCAAATGAACAGTCTATCAAGCTGAATTTTATTATCACAATTTATTTTTAAGGGAGGCCTTCTATTACAGAATCACAGAATGGCCAAGGTTGGAAGGGACCTCAAGGATCATGAAACTCCAACCCCCCTGCCACATGCAGGGCCACCAACCTCCTCATTTAATGCTAGACCAGGCTGCCCAGGGCCCCATCCAATCTGGCCTTAAACACCTCCAGGGACGGGGCACCCACAACCTCTCTGGGCAGCCTGTTCCAGTACCTCACCACTCTCTTTGTAAAGAACTTCTCCCTGACATCCAATCTAAATCTCCCCTCCCTCAACTTAAAACCATTTCCCCTCGTCCTGCAGTTACCTACTCTTTCAAAGAGTTGATTCCCCTCCTGTTTGTAGGCTCCCTTTAGGTACCGAAAGGCTGCAATGAGGTCATCCCTCAGCCTTCTTTTCTCCAGACTGAACAAGCCCAGCTCCCTCGGTCTGTCTTCATAGGGGAGGTGCTCCAGTCCCCTGATCATCTTCATGGCCCTCCTCGGGACCCTCACCAACAAATCCCTGTCTTTCTTGTACTGGGGGCTCCACACTTGGATGCAGTATTCCAGATGGAGCCTCACAAGAGCAGAGTAGAGGGGAACAATCACCTCCCTGTCCCTGCTGGCCACCCCTCTTTTGATGGAGCCCAGGAGCCCTATTCTCTTTATCCATAGCAGAATTACTGTAACTTCTAACTTAACTCAGGGTATGTTGAAATTAACTGAAGCAACAGAATCAGAATTCAAACAGCTTACTTTTCATTTAAGGAAAAAACATTTACTGCTGCAAAAATTATGGTACAATATCTGCAAAGGTTATAATTTGTTTTGATTTCTTCAGTATTTTAGCATAGAATGGGGTTTTGGTTTTTTGTTTTGTTGCTGTTGTTTTTCAATCTGGCTACACCAAGAATGAGGAAAGGCAGCCAATTACACAGTTCATCAGTAACTTTGCAAAACTACTAGCAAATATAAAGTGTATTCCTTTCCTCTGTTTTGAAAGATTATGATTAATTTTATGAGTTTTGGCTGTGTATCATCAGGTATAGAAACAATTTACTTTTTGTAGCATGATGGGCTTCTAGACCTCCTGTCATACAGTTATCAATCTGGAACGGAGGCTGTTTAAGATATTTCTATTTTTTTTTCTGTGCCAGTGAAAGCTCAGAAAGAACCCAACAGCTTTACTACCAACTGCTACTAGACCAAGCTGAACATTAAACAGATGGAAACTATTACTAATAAAATTGTTTACTAGCTAGTTGTTCAAAGAACCCTGTTGAATCCAACCATGTTGCAGGTTTGCTGTAAATGATAATGAGAACAAGAGGATTGTTGTCTTCAATAACAAAGTCTTCTAAATAAATCAAAGTTCAAAGGGGTACAAAGGCAGTATTGCTCAGTAAGACATCAGTAACTAAAAGTTTGAGTCATCCCATGAATTAGTAAGGTCTGTTCTGAAAACTGCAACTTCAAAATTACTTCAAAGAATTTGTGTATTTAAAATACCTCCTTAAATAAATCATAAATTGTATTATTTTGTATGGTAGTGAATCAACTCATATTTTTGCTGACCAAAGAAATTTAAATTGATAAACTAGATGATTTCAAGTTCTGTTGCATCTTTTCATAACATATTATGTTTTTCAGTGTCATCTTCTGGCTGTGACACTTTTTAGCATATTCATAAGAAAAAATGTAAATACCTAAAATTCAGAAAACAGCATTTCCACTCAAAAAATAGCAAATATATAAATGTCTGTATGTTGACTTTCTCCATAAAAGCATATCAAATCGTTCAATGGTATTATGACTCCAAACATGTTGACACAATCACTGAAACCAGACCTTAAATGAATATGTTTTGATGTTTAGTACTTGGACCTATAACTATGGGGTTTTTTTATATGCAAGATCTGCAGACGTGATTACTGAACTGTACAAATGAGCAAGTATGACTCCTTTAGACCGGTTGTCTAGAATACAGCTAAATAAACTGAATTAAAAAGGAAAGACAGGCTGGTGAGAAAAGAAAGAGCCTAACTCAAACAGACAATTTGAATGTGAGGGGGAAAAAGAAACAAACAATCTTTTATGGAAGAAACTGGTAATATTTAGATGGCACTAGATCTTCCTTTTCATGACAAGATAAACACAGTGCAGATGAGATTTAGCAAAATCACTCCTCCACAGAAGCAGTGGAGGAAAGGTTCCTTTGTACATGCAGGGAGATGGAAGAGTAGTATGAAACTGTACATAGAGATAAACTCACAGCTCTGTGTGAACTTGCCTCAAGTTTTTCATTTCAAGGAGGCTTCAGAAAAGAGAGCCTTTGCAGTTACAGCTAGTGTGGTACATTACTTCTTGTATGCATGCATCAGCTGTTACTTTGATCAGCACCAAAGAACTCTAAAGCTAAAAGCAGAACCTGCAGTACCTTTGGTCAGGAGAGACAAACCTCATATACAGCAGCAGAATTTACTTCATTTCCTTACTGCTAGTGAGGGGAAGTGATAATGTACATTTACGAAGGGACCACGTATGTACCTGTCTATGCATTTCTCAGACAGGATATAGAGAGATGCTTCATAGTGAGTATCAATGAGTCCCCTGATGTACTGTCACAATGCCTTTTCTCAATCAGATGTGCTTTCCTTATCTAGTTCACATGGAGTAACAGAAAAAGTAAAAGAAGGATACATGTCACCACATCAACTCAAGCTTTATATACTTATTTGATGGCCTTTCTTTAACCTCTGCAGTACAAAATAAATCTGCAGAATAAGCTTTTCTATTTGGGGTTTACCTTTGAAAGTATATGACTTAATAAGCTTTGTTTTCATAAATGTACAGAACCTTTGGGATACAAAAAGCACCTGAGAAGTTGTCATGGTTTTGTGATTTTTGGTTTTCGGTATTCCACTTCATGCAGGGCAGTGGGAGTTTAACTGTTAATGCTCAAGTTCTGGGTACCTGCCCGGAATAGAAGAAGAACTATATTCCCCAGGGGACTTTGTGGTCACAGAGAGTCTCGAGATATAACTCCTGGCAAGGTCACCTGATGCGCTCTTCTTCGCCTGTTTTTTTTTCGTCGGCTCTCCTTCCGTCTCCCTGCTGCTCAACTGGACTGCGCATCTCACCTCAGTGTTGTGGTGAGGCCTATCCACCTTTCGGACATTCTCTCTCTCATTATACTTGATTTATTAGCTTCAATTCTAATTATATTGTATTATAGTATGTTATCTTGCATTCCAATAATATATTTAGTAAATTACTTTGTTTCTCCTCAGATCATTGCTGCTGTTTCTAATTATTTTGAGGTCCCGTCCCCTTTTTCCGGAAGCGCGGATCTGCGGATCTCTCCACCCCTCTAGTCACGGAACTGGGCCGAACCAGACAGAAGTAAACAGTTTAAATAAGTTACTATATATATATATATATATATGATCTGAATATTCATTTCATATTATTAACTTAAAACATCTTAATCCTCAAGTACTGCTACAATGATAATCAACAATAATTAAAAGCCAAAGGATCTTTCTCTCATATAAGCAAAAATTACTTCCCAAAATAAGTTTACCTAGAGAAACTGAGGATTCATTCCATTTGGTTTTAGCTGTCTAAAAATTAGGTAGATCAAGGTGATTAATTCACTGACTGCAGTGGGAGTCCTGATGACCACCATGCTCTAAAAGCTTCACGAGATACCTAACAAAGGTACTGAAAATAGTCAGTGGAAAAAAATAGGAGCGTGATTCATCACACTGTAGCTCTTGTCAAAGGTTTCTTCAAGACTAACTCCCAGTCTTAAGCTTTAGATGGTTAAAGATAGACTCGTTAAAGCCTACCTAAATCATCATTTAAATCCCACCTAAAAGCTATTCAAATCCACATATGCCCCTCACATGCACAAACTTGCACTGAAGAGTTGAAGAACTCACAACAAGAAGTCAGCTGGCATCACTGTAAGTTACAACTGCAGCCACACAGTCTGTTGATGAACTTGAACAACATAAATACATGTTAAAATATGCTTCAAAACAAATGCAGTTGTGTTACTGAATTGTAATCTGACAGCTGGCAAGAAAAGCAAATCTACCTCAGATTCATACCCTCAATTCACCAGTACTGAACAGCAATGAAACTTACCGGGCAGTTTCTTCTACTGTTACTACTGCAATAAATTTCAGTGTTATTTAGATAACAGCCTCTGGACATTCTCAGAAAAGCTAAAAACTGGTAAGTTTGTAAAAAGAAATGGGTTTGGTTATCTTTTCTTGTACCAGATATCGCCTCTCCCTGACATTGAACAGCCATGCCATGAAGTTCTTCAGGCTACATTCCCATTGAAACCAAATTAATTGCCTTGATTAGACAATGCAGAAGGTTCAGCAACATTGGCATAAGCAGCTTCTCACTTCCTCCTTATGTAGTTACCTGTTCTTTCACCATTTTCCTTTTTCATCATAGTAATTCCTTTATGCTGTTCATGCTGCAGGCCCGAAACTGCTAAGATTGCATAAAACAATCAGTGAGCTGAAGCACAGGAGTTTCTATACCAGGCTAATTATGGATGCCATTCTTTAGGTTCTGGGTGCAAACAGCCATAGTGTTGCAGGCTAAATTTTATTAATTTTATCAGATCTTCACAACAGATTCCTTATTGTGAAGAGAAGACATTTTCTCCTGATTTCCTCACTGACACAAAAGCAAGATGGTAGCAATTTGGAGAAAATTTTGCTACCACACCTCAGATTTAGTACTGCCTTAAGATACAAAAAATGATTCTGCAAGGAAGCTTTGATCAAGGAATACAAACTAAATTATAATCTTGTCCTATTGTTGACTGTGGCAAACAGAACATTCACAAAAGCCAAAATGCCCACTGACAATATTCATGATAAAATCATGCTTTTATGAAATGGACATTTCAAAGTTTTCAGATCTACTGTAGTGCATATTCTCCTTTCTCAATGAACCTGTGGAAACTTGTAACCAACAGGTAGCTGAAGCTAAAACTATACTGCAAGATACAGCTGGCATCAGCATCCTTCTCCAGAGCTCTGCCCAATTACTAAAGCATTACTGATGGAAGTTACCACTCAGATCTGCCTAATGCAATAACATATACCTACAAAGAAATTTCAGAACAGTAATTTGGCTCTAGAGAAAGTCTTTTAAGCACTGATGTTTTTCTGGTAAAGGCAATCAGCATATGTTTTCAAGCATCTAATTTGCCTGTGGATGTATAATCTGTGACTTTATTTTGCATAATCCTTCATCCCAGCCCTCTTTTGGAGATACAATCCTATAAACCACAAGAAAGGTTCAACACATATCAAAAATGTATCAGTAATTTTACTCTCATGAGTAAAGTCAAGATGAATAAACAGCAAAGTGAAACGCTCTGACGGTACACATAATCTTCCAGCATCACTGTTGTAGCATGACACATTTTAAACATTTCTAAGGGAACAATTACAGAGAAAACACACTTGAAAGGCTTCTGTTTATTAAGTTCCCTGCCTTTCATCCCCTTGCACTTGCCCTCATCGCTCCCAGCATACCTTCACCCTGCAAAACTCATCTTCCTCATAGATAACCACTTGAAAGTGAAATTCAAATGGTTAATTTGAGAAATCCTTCTCTTCCAACCATATGACAGGGTACTGCTTTTTTTCAAACAGCTCCATACGTGTGCAGAGGTTAGCTGCAGTGAAACATTACAAAAGAGGAATATTGAATTATGATTATCTTGTGACTCCTATTCCTCTTTTTTTTTTTTTTTTTAAATAGCAGAGAATAATAAAACCAATTTTGATGAACAAAAATATGCTTTTCTTTATATTCCTCAGTAGCATAAATAACACTGCCTTGTTCTGTTTGATCCCAAGAACTTTTATACTGAATATAGTCAGGGACAAATTTGACTCTCTATATTTTTAAATGTATTTCAATAGTTTGCTTCATTATTATTTAGAGGAACTCAACGAACAGCAACAGAATTGCATGATGTTGTACCACATGGTGCCAGCTGTTGGCTGATACTGGCTCACACCATTACACAATATTATCAGATGGTTGTCTCTAACATGTAGTGGAAGTCATTCTGGCTCTCATCCAAACTTTAATAGGGACTTTAACCTTCTAGACAGCACTGACTGCTGTTAGCAAGAAAGAGCCTGCTGGAGTCCCTCTAATTTAGACACATAATGTTGTATAGCCGCTTTTAGGAAGTGAAGATCCTAAGGCTATTTCTCATTTAAAGACACTGCATAGACAATTAATATGGGAATCGGAATGGAAAACACTCCAAGTCATCCTCAGGAAGGATATGGATTATACATTTGTATCCCAGAAGAACTACAAAATTGTCATTACCCAGAAGAAATCAGTGCTGCTATTCAATAACAACATAGAAATGATATGTGGAAATGGATTATTTTCCCCACTCTAACTAGTAAAACAGCATGTTTGGATTCATATCGTACTTATTATGAGACAAAAGTGATCCGAAGGCTATCTACCTATAATAATGCTCCATCTCTGCCTCAGTGCTTCTCGGTGTCAATATGTCAGGGCTAGAGACAGCTTGCTCTGTACCTGACAGTTGCCAGTTTCATTACAACTAGATGTGAATGCCATTCACTATTTATCCAGCACATACTTTGTATGAAATGCAATATCTGTGTTAACCCTGATATCTAGCAATGTTTTAGCTCCGGCACATCAGCATGCCTGGGAACATATCTCACTCATTTGCAAAATACCTTCTTCGGTATTCTAGTTTGGTTCTAGTCAAGAACAAGGCTAGCCTTCAGTTTTTATTTCACATCTGAGAAACAGTTGCTTCAAGTCCCTCCTATAGGACCACAAGTCTTCTACAAACTGGTGTGAAGCACTAATTAACAGTTCTGTGAATTTCGGGAAACTCCTGGGATGGAAGCTGACACTGAATGGAGCCACCAGAGAAAAATATAAAGTGACAGGTTTGTTTTCACATCAGGGTACTACATCTAGAAAGGAACAGTCATCATAGTGGTGATCTTAAATTTTATCACTGCAATAAGGGCTATGCAAATACCTTGACAGTGAGCTGACTGATAAAATACAAATACAAAATTTTAGAACTGAACTACAGCATTAAAGGCTGTGAATTTTTAATATTTGAGGGTTTACAGGAGTATTTTTGTCATACTGACCTCTATTTAGAGTGATAATTTCAATAATCTCCGCATTGAAATTAAGCATACTCATTTTTTTATCTTAACATTTGTCCATGATTTAAAAGATAGATCTGTTTGCGTTACAGATTTGCTGAAAACTCCCAACGAGACTGGAAACACCCAAACGAGAGCTGTGGGCCGCTATGACTCTCACCAGTAACATTCCAAGAAAAGATAGGCAGTAAGCTGCAGGGTGCTGCCTGCCCGCTGTATCTGACTAGACTGGGAGCAGCCAATGTACTCTGAGGGAAATGTTTGTCTTCAACAACCTTGGGCCATGGTATTCTTGACATTCACCATGACCGAGAAGATCACTTTGACATCAAAGTTTTTTGGAAGATGTTTTCTACAAATCTGCAAAAATACTTCTGTAGCGTTTTTGGAAGAGTTTAGCATACAGTTTTGCTGAGGGGAATGAGACTTTGTTAGATTAAAAAAAAGTCCGCGTAGTCGAAAGGTCACATGAGCATCAGACATCTGACAGAAAGGATGATGATCCTCCACAAGGCTCCCTGGATTCCACTCTGCACACACTGAGTTTATGATAAAGAAATACACCAAATCATATCCTGCACAAAATCCCAGAGTCACGTGCAATACCACAGCACTGAAGAAACACATTCATTTGCTACAGAATTATCTGATTTGAAACCTATATTGGCAGCAAGGAGATAAATATGACAATATCATATAGTTTGACCTCAAGCTATAGCCAGTCTTCAGAACACAATATGTTTGAGAGCAAAGCTGCAACATTTTACAGAGACTTCACATTTGATAGTTTAAATCATTGTAAAATTCCTACACAGCTGGACAAAATGTAGTGGATAAGAGCTGAAAATTTCCCTTCCATGAAGTACACTTTCTCTTCCTTGTGTGTAAATGAGATAAACACAGCTGTCTCTTCACTGCCTTTTTTTTTTTTCTTTTTTTTTTTTCGTCTTTGACTGTGGTGCTTAGCTTATCTCATTTCAAGACTGGAATACACAGATGAGCAGCTCAGAACCTCCCCCAGGATTGATATATATTTTTAATTTTGAATTAGCTAATGCACTTGAGATCATCTGGAGGAGGATGACCTGTGCCTGTTATCATATATTTTAGGCTAATACAAGGTTTTTCTAACACAAATTTTTAAAAACCTTCAAAGCTCATAATTCGAACTGTTTATACGGTTCTAGATAGAACCGTATAGACCACTTATTCTGGGACACAAAACAAGCCAAAGAAAGATCACTTCCTGGAAAATCTATATAGAGAAAATACTTAAGAAAATAAATTCAGTTAAAAGACAAAAATAAGTTTTGTTTAAAGAGGAAATTACGTCACAGCAAGATGCATATATATAATGAATATTCCAAAATTTTCAGTAGATTGCTGAGAAAGATACTTTATAAGGTTATTTTATAAAACCCCTGAGATACACACAATATTTTTTTTTTAACTCCTTAAAATAAAAATATGATTTTTTTCTGGCAATACACACAGAATGCTTGGTCTCTTATACAACATAACTTGGTATTCTTAATTTCCGTCTATACCAGCCCCTTTTGTTATCAAAACATTTTTTCAAAAGTACAAAAATATTTAAGTACTCTTTTTCCCTCCTGGTAGAAAAATAAGTGCAGATGTTTATACAGCTATTGGATACCGAAGGTGTAAGTTCTATTTTTTTTAAATGTGAAACAGCAAAACCACAAACAGAAAAAAAATTCCAATGATTAACTTAAGAGTGAAAATCTGGTGGTGTTAAAAATGTGACAGTTTTCAAACAGCTGTAGGTACCTCAGACCTAGAATCCATGAAATATTTCAAACCACTGCAACACAGAAAATAGCACCAAAAATATGAAGGTTATAGATAAAAAAAAATACACAAAACAAAGCCTGGCAATAAACACAGATTACACAAAAAATGTAAAAGGTAATGTGCCAACCTCATGAAGTTCAATAAGGCCAAGTGCAAAGTCCGGCATTTGAGTTAGTGCAATCCCAAGCACAGATACAGGCTGGTTGGAGAACAGCTTGAGAGTAGCCCCGAAGAGAAGGATTCAGGAGTATCAGTTGATAAAAGATTCAACATGAGCTGGCCATATGCACTTGCAGCCCAGTAGGCCAACCATTTCCTGGGTTGCATCAAGAGAAGTGTGATCAGAAAGTCAAGGGAGATGATTCTGCCCCTCTACTCTGCTCTCATGAGGCCCTCACGGTGTACTGCATTCAGTTCTGGAGCCCCCCCAACACAAGAAGGACAAGGATTTATTGGAGCAGGTCCAGAGAAGGACCACGTAGATGATCAGAGGGTTGGAGGTCCTCCCCTATAAGGACAGGATGAGCCAGGGCTCTTCAGCCTAGAGAACAGAAAGCTCCAGGGGTCCTTCCAGTACCTGAAGAGGACCTAGAGAAAAGCTGGGGAGGGACTTCTTATAAGGGCGTGTAGCAACAGGATGAGGAGAAATAATTTTAAACTAGAAGGGGATAGATTTAGGCTAGGAAAAAATTATTTACTGTGAGGGTGGTGAGACACTGGAACAGGTTTCCCACTGAGGTTGTGAATGCCCACTCCCTAGAAGAATTTAAAGCCAGGCTGGATGACGCTTTGAGCAACCTGGTCTAGGGAGAGGTGTCCCGGTCTATAGGAGGGGGGTTGGAACTAGATGATCTTAAAGGTCCCTTCCAATCCAAACCTTTCTATGATTATATGATTCTATGACCTGATTAAACATTTACTGTATTCTCATCTTTAGGACTGCAGCTTCTATTTTAACATATGAAGCTAAAGTTGGACAGAGAATAACCCAGTCACTGGATTGTCCTGACACACTTTTCCAAGCATTTATTTCCTTAAGTTCTTCCTTTTCCATCTCTTCTTTTTGCATTTCATGTGAAGACTATTATGTGTAGTTGACCAAGTTTCTGCCTTCTCCAGGCAGAGACGAATGCTGTACTGGGTTTGGATGGGATGAATTCACTTTATTCACTACACAAGAAGAAAAAAGCATTTTGGTTTTGACTCTTAACTCTCGAGGAGACTGCTTTGGCTGATCTTCAGGGTTTTAACGCATTTGTTGCCCCTGAGCTGTGCCAGAGTCCCATCCTCCCACCTTACCCTCAGGGCACACATGACTCACAGCAGTCTCTGTAGAGACACTTCAACACTTAGATAATTTAAAAGATCTAATTTAACTGTCTTAATACTTAGACATTGTTATATTAAGCCAAATCCCTTCTTCCCAGTATTTTCTGCAATGCTGTCTCTTTTCCTCTGCATGAGGTATTGCATTTTCAACCATATTTAACATCTTGGTTTCAACTCTGGCCATTAAGTAGCAATCTTATCAGATGTAATTCTCCTGTTTTCCTATGCAATTACATAGGAAATCATTCCAGTTGGAGCATTTTTAGCAACACAGGAAATTCCACAGACACAAAAAGATAATATTGATAAGAACTCAATACATTTGATACTATTCACAGCATGAAGTATACAGCATGGAAAACTCTTCCCAAACTTAGGAAAAAGGTTGAAGAAGTCTTAACACAGGAAACACCTCTTTCATGGTGAGGTGTTTGTGTACTGAAACTCTGCAAGAAAAGTCACATATACTTGCGTCACTGAAATTTGATTAAGGTAATGTTAACTCTATTTCTTCCAAAATATTTTGCACTGTCTCTAACCTACATCATTTTCATCCTCTCTTCGTTTTATATTAAAGGATTAGAAACAGGTCTCAAACTTTTCAATATACTCTTTATCTTTGATATACATTTTCATTTTTTCCTTCTTGTCCTCAGTTAAACAGCTGAGTCTCTGATTATAAATATTGATAAATTATATCCAAATAGGTAAACAGAAATGCATTTGCCACATTTTCTAAATAAGCTTAGAGGAACATGTTGATCAGCATCCAAATCTCTGAAGAATAGCTCACTGTAGCAGGAGAAGATTCCTGGTGCTTTATACCTTAAATTTCCACATTGCAAAGCAGCAGATAAATAATTGAGATTTTACATCAGATCTGTGTCACATACTATACATTAATCCTATTCTATTTCTAATAAGCACGTTGAGATCAACAGAGAGAGCCCCCATCTATCAGGGCCTCAAATCAGTCTTAACTCTTGTCTTCTACAAACTCCTACTTTACAGAGTCCTGGGAAGATTTTCATATGATGAACTTCTCCAGATTTCAGGAAGTTCACAATGGTGAGCAAACATCACTTATCTTTTAATTTTCAAAGGAACTAAGATTCAGAAGGCTGCTAAACAGTTTGTCAAAGCTCACATTGCCTAGGAATCACATCAAAGTACGTCAAAGAAGAAGCCTTTGTCTCCTATGAGTATAAGAAACACAGTCTCTTTCTTGAGTATGATCTATGAGTACCTGATTAATGGCAAATATAGAGTGTAAGAAAAAAATATCTTCAGCTGTGTTACTTATTTTGGCTTGGAAGTGGGGAAAAGAAAGAAAGGCAGAAGGAAGTTAGTCTTCTTAAGCAGTTACTTATCTATTTTAGCAGACATACAGAGATTGAATGGCTCATATGAAATAAATCTCAGTCCAGTTGCCAGTGAACAGACACCCAATTTTGCAAGCCTTTTCTCTCATCATGACAGTGCAAATGACTTACTTTCTTCAATTGGTGAGCTTAAGTAACTGGGCTCAGCTTGCAAAATTGAGATTAATTTCATAAGGATGTATTTCAGCAGCACTTTTATGCTATCTGTAATTGCAACACTTCATTCTACGAGGAAGTGTAACAATGTAATTTCCTACCTTGAAAAGAAATGCAGTAATAAATAAGTTTACCAGGGATCTTTTCACCAATAAGTAAGCAGCAATATTTACATCTTAAATAAGAAATATCTGTTCTAAAGCTTCACCTCATGAAATATCTCATAATAAAAGAAGAATCATTTTATTTTTTGAAGAGTGAAGATTTTTTTTTTAAATCTTCTTTTACCTTCATTTCTAAAATCACCCCATTTCTCTTGGGAAAAAAAAAAAAAAGTATTTTTCTTTGCTGTAGCTTTCCTATAAATTTCTTCATAAATAACCATACATAAACTATTGCACAGATGAAATATGCTACCAGCAATATCTTTACAGTAGCATGAGAAGCTCTATAGCCATTATGGGCTTCCAGCATATAATCAAAAGAAAAATTACATTCACAATACTGAGAGAACAGCTGAAAATACCAACAAAAAGCCTCCTTTCTTGACTAGTTAATATTTATTAACATGACATTTCAGTAGTGGCCCAGTGAATAATGCACATCTTTAAATGCTCTCTATCCATTGGGACACTTAAATGTAGATGAAAGAAAAGAGTTCCTAAGAGCCTGTATATTGCCTTTAAATTACAGGCAACTCTTTTGAGGCCTGAGTTACAAACACCAGATGCCACTTAGAACCTTCACAAATAAAACTGATAGGTTTATTACTGTTATGAACACTAACATGCACATAAATACAGACAGTATCAATGTCAGCAGACAACAGGCCATAAACACAGTCCAGAATCCAAAATATAATTAATAAG
Organism: Chrysolophus pictus; assembly: GCA_037305975.1. Classification (NCBI taxonomy): domain Eukaryota; kingdom Metazoa; phylum Chordata; class Aves; order Galliformes; family Phasianidae; genus Chrysolophus; species Chrysolophus pictus. The sequence continues at coordinate 21,889,092 of CM074578.1, forward strand.
AAAGGAAAATATCACCAGAATGGGCACTTAAGGTGTAAAGAATTCTTCTCTGCCCATCATTAGAAATTCTCTTATCAGAGAAAGGCCAGATTCTGTTAACTTGAATACAGCAAGTAAAATCTTACTGCTATCTTCAGTAGGGCTAGAGCACATATGTGGATTCATATTTTCATTCACCGGTTCAATCATTTTTTAATTTCAATATTTACAGCCTTTGGCATTCCAGACTAATGACTTTAAGCTTCAAAAAACAGGCAATTGGCTTTCAACAACTGCAGAGTCATCTTTTAAGCTCTTCTCTAAAATTACTAAGACGATTCTTTCCATTTGATGTAAGTTGAAAACATTACATAGCAAGGTGGATTTTAGAAACAAAGTTTTTAAAACCACTAACTTTTGTGAATGAGCTACAACATTCCATAAAGTATGTCATATCAGTATGATATGGTAGGAATTATGACACAGTTATATCCTGAAGAGCGTGATTAAAGTTAGGAAGAACTGACAGTCCCACACATTTAAAAGCTCTGAAATACAAATGAAAAATCAGAGGACATATACCTTTCTCTTTGAAACAACTACAAAAGACCATCAACAACAAAAAAATCATGTACAAAAATATTTAAAGAAAATAAATGATTTATTCTATTTATGTCTTATGAAACTAGTCTTTTCATTTTCCTCCAATATTCAAAACTTTTGTTGCTCGCTATAATAAATGCATATAAAAGAATTCTTCTAATTACCTTGCATGAACTCTCTCTAACCCATTTTCCAGACAGCAGCTGATTTGCTCAATAGATATCAAAATCCTTCTTAACCCTGTCAGTTCAGTCCCAGCTTCACTACTTCATCCAAGATGGCTGGAGGACAGCCACAGGGAAGTATCTTCTTCCTTCCTGTTTTGGTCAGGACTGTGTCAGGAGGAAGATAAAAGGGCATTAAACCAGTGGTTCCCATCAGGCTTGCAGGTAGGAGAAGAGCAGAAATTCTTCTGATTTTGATGCAGTGGAAGGGAGGAGTGGATCATTACTGATTTACTTCAGAAATCTGTCACATTTTCACACAGAAGGAGAGATGAGAAAGGATGGGGAAGTATTCTCTGCCTTAGCAGGACCCGCTAGGAAATTAGTGTTAAGAGGTGGGCTAATGGGACCAGCCATCTAAAGGCAGCACCCAGCAGGCAGCAGGGAAATACGTTACAGTTGTCCCAGCAATTGACAGAGAGATTAAGGCATATGCATACCCGTGCATACACAGAAAAATACTGAAATTAGTGAAAGATTGTATTATTGTATGTTAATGGAATGATAATGACTGAACTGGATTAGATCTTGCCTAGGAAACAGGTACAGGTAACAGAAAAAAAAAAAAAAAGGAAAAAAAAGTTGAATTTTAGTATACTAGTAAGGCATGATTGGCATGCTGTGTAGAACACAAGCCAAGGCTGAAGAAGAATGCTACTTCATCTGTTGAATCCAAAAAAAATTTACATTCCCTTGAATGTAAGAGTACAGTATTAAAAGAGAATTAAGAGTACAGTATTAAAACAATGAGGCAATCCTTCTGCACTACCTTATGAATCCTTAATATGACCACTAGGCAGCCTGATCTAGTATTAAATGTGGAGGTTGGTGGCCCTGCATGTGGCAGGGGAGTTGGAGATTCATGATCTTTGAGGTCCTTTCCAACCCTGGCCATTCTGTGATACTGCATAGCACCCAGAAGAGCAGCATTTTCCTTCATCAATTTTCACTAGAAACAACAATAGCAGGCATTCCAAGAACAGCAACAAAAGTTCACATAATTGAAAATAATCTGTGGCATTCAGAGCTTGATCTATTGTCTCTCAGATAAACAATAAAAAAGAGGTGTCTAAAAATATGCATTAAGATTTGATACTCTGATGAATATGGATATTCTCACAATCCTTCCCTTTCTTTGAATTTAGAGTTACATAACTTCTATTCTACAAAATCAATGTGAAAATGATCATGGTAATTACATGTAATTTCAGTACTCTTTGTAAGTATTAATCTAATTGCATTTGAATTTAAATTTTCCTCCTGAAAAAGACAAGGAATTCCTTGCCTGTTTGTTCCTTTAAAAGATGTTCTCTGAACTTAAAAAAAAAAAAAAAAAAGACAATTGCATTTTACAGAAGGAAATTCTGATTTTTACATTAGAAAACTAGGTAAGAATAGGTTTCTTTTCCAGTGTTTCAAGAGACTCCTATTTCCATCAAAATGATAACTCTGACCAAATAATTCAAAGATAAATCAATTTATTTTTGCCCAAGATAAATGCTAAAATACTGAATATCTGACAGTAAGCTATTTTTAGTATTGCATACATTTGTTTACACTAAGATCAGTATAATTTAATGTATTACACAGATCAGGCACTGTCAATATATGTACATTTACATTACCAGTAAATACAGCACATTTTGCTCATGATTGTGCTATCACCCAGTAAAAAGTCCTTTAAGATGCTTAATTTTTTGCTTGCTTAGTCAGAGCATCATGAACATGCCCATGACCTCAGTGATCTATTGAAATTCTGGCAGCAAATATTTTGTATAAACAACAGCTATAAGATTAACAAATGTCATATTAGCACAGACTTGTTCCTCTTTGTATTTTATCCCAGTTCGTAAAAAGATCAAATTTGCTCCCTAACTTTTAAAACAAAACAGTTTTCACGATTGCAGAAAGGGACAAGAAAAAGGAACATACTGTACTAAATATGCTCATGTTTTTCTGTCCAAACAGGTGTTACAACTTTTGTTGGAATATATACAATTTTTAGAATAATGCCTAGTGCCCAAAGTAATTGCTGCTTCCTAAAACAAACAAACAAAAATCAAGTATTACATTTGATGGACTCATTCAAAAATGACTGCTTAATCACAGAAAACTAACTGGTGGCACACATGACTTCATTCTGTGTCCATGTATAATTCAAGCACAAACTGATCAATTGCAGCCACACATTTTGAAGAATCATCTGAAATCTCACCTGTGTGGTTCCCCGAACAGTCAAAGGCTTGTTCGAGATTCTGATTAAGGCCTTCTTTGGAAGGACAGGTTCAGACAAAAATTTTGAAACTTCTGAAAAAATCTGCTGACCTAACATTAAATAGCTCCTTTTATCCATCCCCACTTCTATTTTTATGTCAAGAGAAAAAAATAGAAACAACACAACTGTCCTGATTTGAGCCTATGGTGCAAAATGTGGTGATTATTCACATAGTACCTAATTTTCCTACTCTCTTTACAAGGAGCTTAAGATTCAGAAACTAAACTCTGCCCTTAGTCTGATCAATTCTCCCTCTCAGTCCTAAAACAGAGCAAATAATGCATGGAAAACTGACAAACAACTTCATTTTCAAGCTAAATAAATAATATCTCTCACGAAAACTAACATGGACAGGAAAATAAGTATCTGAATTTTAATCTAGTATGAGTGCTATTTAGATTGATGCTTCACAATCTACATTAGAAAGCCATGTGTAAGGTTCAGAAATTCAGTAAGGATATGTAGTATATCACGTAGGAACAACTGAGCTTGTATGAAAGGAGTAAGATATAAAAAGAACAAACTATCCCTCACTGAGCTCAGTTTTATTTAGCAGACTTTAAGAATGTTGAGAAAACATTTTACGGTGATTATAAAAAAATTTATCTTCATCATAATTCTCTTTAAATGCCTTTACAGTGGCCCACGGTGTAAGTTCAGAAACCAGCACAGGAATTACTATATTCCACTGTAATAGAGACAAGGTCAAAAAAGGTTACAGTACTACATCAAGAGCTCTGTTACAAACAAGCAGTTAATGAAATGACTTGAAAATCACTATGGGTAATATCTAATTAGCACATTATAATACTCCAGTCACATTTAAAGTTATTAGTTGTTTCTAATGAAGCTATAAGTAAAATTCCAGAATATTAGAAATTTTAAGTACTAAATATTTTTTGAATAGTTTTTAATGTGTCAACTAACAGAGTTTTTATTTTCATTAAGAATTAAAGCAAAGCTTAAGTGTCAGAATTTTCAGTCAAGAGTTATTTCTATCTTTTATTAGATACAGTATGAGAAAAAAATAAATCTACATACTGAATTTATATCTTTTAGTGAGCTATGGAGCACTGTAGAGAGTTAAAAATGGATCTTTCCAATACAGCTTTATTAGCTTCAAATATTGTTGTTTTGGTTTTGTTAGCATTTATATTTTTAATGTTGAGAACATTAGACAGAAAATCAAGTCAGTAGTCCTAAATGATGAAAAACAATTGGTCTTTGGAATGTTTTTCTGCTGCTGTGGGGAACAGAGAACGATGGCAGTAAGTGATTCTTGTGACAATAAAAGATAAATATTTCCGTAATGCTTTTGTTATGACTTTTTTGAGATATTATGATTGATTTTATTGTAGCCGCCATATATTTTTCATCATCATTTTCCCATTCACCAGCCTTATATTCTTGACGTATTCTTGCAAGTAGAAATGTACAAGTCTCTTCCCTCTTTATGATATACTTTATGTACTCTATATACTTCCCTCTTCATACTTCTACCTTTTTATTTGAAAAAAGTTTGGATTTTTGTTGCCTCTTTTGTTGTTGTTAGATAATTACTGTATCACCTTTTTGTGCATTTAGCCATTATTACAGATGTATGTTTAGAGAGTACACCAAATAATTGTTTTTCATTACCTGCTACAACATGAAACAAAACATTCATAGTTCTACAATCAACCACCATATTTAGCAAATCTCTGCATATTTGAGATAGCTTTATTATGCAATTTACTGTATCATGAGAAGTAGTTTCTCTTAATATACTACAGTCAGAAAGACTTCACAACTGATTTGTAGCAACTAGTTTAATCTGAATTCCTCTCCAGTGGATCAGATTGAAAGTTTGTGAATTTGGTAAGTTCCTTATCATACATGCATATTTCATGGATGTATTTATAATATTTCATTAATTGAGCATATTTTAATTGATGCTTTTCTAGGTATAGATAGGCTCCTATAGATATGGAAACTTCAAGTACAGCCTGAATTAGCATGCATCATATATTAGTCTGACTAGTGGTCTTTCCTACTTGATCACTTCATCTGTATTCTTATTAAAAATAAAACTGAATGCAAGAGATGAATGTCTATGTCAATTTAAATTTCCAAATTTTCTATGTTCAATAATATTCTCTACTTAAAAAAATGCTGTTCTAAAATTCTGCAGTTCATAAGAAACTAGCACCCTCTTAATAGGAGTGTGGTCTAGACACTGTTGGTGTGCACTAACATCAACTCAAGCATCTTCCTGTTATAGTTTTGGTAATAGCAGTTTATCAAGTCTCCAAAACAGATCAGAAGTGCTGAGGTATGGATTTCTTGTTTTAGAACCAAGCATGATTCTATGATCTCAAAAGAACTGCCTTTTTTACAGCTGTATTTTAGACTTCCTGCTAATGTCACAAAATCTAAAACAAACACGCTATTGTTTTTCCTGAAGCGAGACAGGATGGCCACTTAGAATCTCTAAGTACATAAGCAAGTAAAGTCTTAGGAATTCTTACAGAAAGGCCACAGTAAGATAATAAACTGAATAGCTATACAAGGACCTAAACCAAAGAGGTTTCCATCTTTCTGTGAGAAGACTGTGAAAGAGTTGAGATTTTACAGTTTTTTACTCCCTTTAATGGACACCATGGATTCTCAAATAATCTCCTTTGTATGTTGCCTGGTAAACACAAGGTGGGCCTTAAAGAGCTACTAATTCATTATCTCACTGACACATATCCATAAGAAAAAATATTATGAAAAGCATTTACTCCATTATATAACTTCTCCTTCAGAATCAAAATTCTGAAATACTACCCTCTCTGTAATAGACTTTCTACCCCTTCCCAAAAGCCAGCTATATCAGAAACTCTAAGAAAAATCACTGCTGTCTGGTAGGTTCACACAGCTTTGGGAAAAAACTCTAGCAAGTGCTGTCCAGAAACAGGAAACATTCTTCCAACTGCAAATAAGACCAAAATTAAGATAAGTTTGGGGAAAATAACACATTTGGAAACAAAACTATCCTTTTCCAAAGCACTTCACCTTATGTATAGTTTTAAATTAAAAACCTGTCCTGTAGAAAACACAAAGCAATTACATAGCTGAATGTGTTTTCAGGCACCGTACAGAAGAATTAACAATAATACAGCCCTCAGGGGCAGAAAAATTGTTTCTACACTGTTGCTTTGCTTTGCTAGCCATGACCAGAAATACTGCTGCCTAATTTTATTGCTAGATGAAGGACTGAATCTTTCATTTAGATGAAGTATGGTTTCTTGCTGAAAATCTGAAAATTCATTTTTGAAGCTTTCTGGTAAAGACCGGCTCTCTTAGTCTAAGATAACTGAAAAGCTAAAATCTGATGCTTCAAATTTTGTGTGGCGTTTTAGTCCTATTCTTTTTCAGAGCCAAACTTCAAGCTGACGTCAGCTTCTCCAGTGGTGAATTTCTACTGAAATTCATAGTAATGTACACTGATAACAACAGCCATCCAAAAAGCAATGATATGCACATTCAGAAGCTGTAACTTTTTTCTGTATTCTTTCTTTCATGTTTTAAGATGGAAAGCAAGACAGGCAATACACTGTTCAAGATATATAAGTCCTTAATAATAAAAGCTCTTCAAGACTCCCTGAGATTCCTTATAAAATTACACAGAAGACTTAACAATAGTTTGTATTAGTTATTGTGTACTTCACTTCCCTTTCTAAACCTTTCCTTTCTTATTTTGCCTTTCCACTACCTTCTTTTAAAAGGACAATAGAAGGAATACCAGATCTGTTGCATAGAAAGGGAGAAAACACAGACTATGTATAAGCAGAATTACCTTCGATTAGATTCATGTCAAAGTTTTCCCTGAAGCACCATAAGCATTGAAGATTTTAGTGTCCCATGTCATAGAAATCAGGTTTTGCTAAAAAAAAAAAAAATGAAAGACTAAATCTCAAAATTAATTAGATCTGAAGAGTTAAGGTATAAATGACAATGCTATTCATTATTAGGTCAGGAGTATTGAGTAAGAAAAAATATTTCTGAGTTGCAAATGCAATAAATTCTGTCTTATACTTTTCATTTTGTGTGACATCTTGGAGTTCTATTTGTAGGGCTTCGTTATAAACATTTCAGATATCTTTGAGCTTTCTTTGCTGAGCAGGATTAAAGAAGATGCTGTGTGACTTCTTGGATCTAACATAAAATTCATATCATTCACAAGCTTTTTTTTTTATGCTTTTTTTTTTTTTAATGAAGAAAAGCAGGAATTATTGATTTATCTGACTTGCTGACAGAAGATCGGGTGGGAAGGCAAAGATCTCCTTGGAGGTGAGTCATAATGATAAGGTAAGTGCCTTTGAGAAAGATTTTTTTGTTGTATGGTTGGTTTTTCCAAAACTTTTCTTGAAAACAATAAGCCTAAAAGGAATGAAAACAGGTCTGTAGCCTACTGAGTTTTCTCAACATTCTTGGTTTCATGAAGCAACTTGTTTCATCTTGTTCCTTTTTACCTGACATGGGAGACAAACTTGAAAGCCTATGAGAGAATCTATATTGATTTCTTAAGGATGGATTAGAAAATGGGAGTCTTGAGGAAAATAGCTGCCATTTCTCTAGTGCATACTTTAAAAAAAAAAAAAAAACCAACACATCACATCTCTAATAATTGATTCCAGCATTAACAAGTAATAGCCATAAAATACTTCCCAATAGTTAAAACTGAACGAGGCAGAAAACTTCCTTCGGTCACGCTGCTTATCTTTGTCTCACTAGCACAGACCTATCCAAATATTAGCAATGCTGATGTCAACAAATGCTGAAAGACGTACACTATTGATGTTACGGATTACTTGTTCAGAATCTGAAGAAACTACCAATACCAGCTTATGGAAATACTTGTATACTTCCTTGTTTTTCTTATCAAACGTTTCATGTCAGGTTGTATATGTAGGATTTCAAAAATTGCTGTGTAAACATTGAATGAGTTATTTTACTCATCTGGACCAGTAACTGATGAATTGGGGTAGGTTTTTTTAAAATGATCATTGGTGAGATAGCATTACATTAATAGCATCTATCTGCTATATAGCAATAACTGACATTTATTATAATGTAGCCATTAGGGACATTACTATCTAGGTGAGAAATTGAGATAGAAATGCAATTTAGTACTTAAACATCTGGTTTGAAATAACTCAATTCCCTGGAAAAAAAGATTTCAAATCACTGCAAAGCAGCCTCAGATCTTAGGCTTTCAAAGTAGTCAAACTAAATACCATGCAATTTACTCTGTGGGGATAATTAGACTACTATTTAAGAATGAAGCTCAGTCTGCTGTGCGGGATTACTAAAGATCCAGTGATACTATTCATGGGAAAAGTCTCAATCATTCATACGGGTCCATACTGAAGCTTCTACAGTAGTCAGGCTAATAGCCGTACCAAACACAAATATGAATAAATTCAACTGTATGGCAGCAACAATGTTACTAACACACATTAGGTCCTATTATCTGAATGACTGTGTAAAAACATATAATTCTGTGAGACTTGAAAATCAAATTTTGCACTAGCTAGACTCAGAAATGAACTATCAGAAGCAACTGTCTACAATAAAGTTCTTGAACTTCTGGAGCACTTTCAGTTAGCCAGCATTTTCCTCTCTATAAAATGCTTCTGTCATCTTACAAAATAATCCTATATAGCTATTTAACAAATATATTAATACTATCTGATGAATCACTAACATAGAAACTGCCAAGTTTGTTTTTGAAATATTAACTATATACTAATCAGAGCTTCAAGGTGGAACACTTCCCAGTTTTGAACACCCAGTAAGTGCAAAGCAAGAGTAATCTGGCCAAAAAAATACACCATCCCCGTTCTTCCAGTATGTATTTAAAATGTATAGCTAAGTGTTGTCAAAAATTAGCGTGAGAGAGATGTACCACATCTAACTTCAGCATGTAAACTTCAGCATGTAACCTTAGGCTAGGTATAGTCAATACAGACATAGGCACCTCCATAAAGCAATTGGTCTGACCTTTCTTAGACATTTCTGCAGACACCTGCTTCCACCCATAATTATGAATGGAACCACAGTGACTTACATAAGTACTGTCAAGCAATGAGAGGCAAATCCCATCCGATTATACTTTCAATTCACTGTACAGTCTGTGCAAATTCCATGTCGTCTGTGTTGCACTTGAGCATCAATATCATTTGATTTGGTGACTCTAATCTATCTCCTTTAAATTGGATTTGAATTAAAGCTTGAATAGTGCAATTGTCTAGGACAGAATTTCATACTGTGTGCCATTTACATATGTCCTTTAGATTGCTAAAATAAAAAAGCTCAAGCATTTCTTTCTCTTTCAAAAGAAAATTCCATGCATGCCTACCTTAGTTATCTCAAATCACTTATTTTCTCTAATAGCTTGAATGCTGAATGAACATAATACAGAGCTGAGAGATACAGTAGGAGATGCATCCCCTTCAAAATTGAATATTTAATTAAAAATTGTTATTTCTGAAAACAGAACTATTACAGAAGTGCTGGAAGACTTGCTGCAGGAACTAACAGAATACACGGCAGAAGTAGGTTTTAATTTCTTCCTATTTACTCCACTTACCTTTTTTGATATTTGCGTGTGTGTACATACACATATATAAGGAATGTTACTGAATGTTCCTGCTCATAAACTAAAGCATTTTAAACAGATACATACTTTAAGCAAATACATTTAGTTTTGAAAATAAACTTTGCAATGCAAAATAAGAAAACAGATCAACAAACACTAACAGAAAGTCCTGCCCGGGGGACAAAACCCCATGCAACAGCAGCATCTCTGGAAAACAAGTAGAACACAAATCAATAGCATACCATTGCAGCAGAGAATGCCAACCGCATCTTGGGCTGTATTAGCAATAATCCAGTCAGCAGGCTGAGGACAGTTATCATCTCTTTCTCTTCTACACTTGAGAGACCAAATCTGGAGTGCTGTGCAAGAAAGAGAAAGGCACGCAGGAACAAACAAAAGAGCAAGCGAAGACGGCAAGAAAAGTATGGAGAAAGTAGATGTTGAGGTATTCTGTGGCTCCTCGATACTGCTTTAGTTTGGCAGAAATAGGCAGAAAAAGCGCTAAAAGAAAATCTTTTCCTGCAAAGTGGGAGACTCTTCCCTACAAGATTAATGGATCTTTATATAAATCCATGCATTGATAATCATCTCTCCAGAAAGTAGTGCACTTTTCAAGCAACTCAAACAGGCAAACATATGTTTTTACATAATATAGGACAAACTAAGTAAAATTATGCTTTTAAAAACTAATTACGTAGAAATACTAGAGAAAAGAGCAAGTGGAAATGGCAAGAAAAGTATGATGAAAGCAAAGCTCATCACATTTAAACAGATGGGGAAGCAGAAGGCCAAAGTTAAGTGATCTGCCGAAGGTCACGCTGTTAACTAATGATAAGACCTCACAACAGTCACTCAATGTGCAGGAATATTCAAAACTCAGCAAGCCTCCTGCACTCACTCTTCTTTGGACTAAAATTTGTCTGCTGTTTCAGTCAACATACTAGGGATGAAATTCAGACTAAATTTTACACGGAGAATTTTCTTCCTTAAGAACCTTAACTAAGGTTAACACAGAGCAAAAATGTATTTAAAAAAAAGTTGAAAAAATAGTAATTTCATACTGTATTCTATTCTCTTTACATTCATGTTCATTTTGCACTACTACATAAAGCAGAAAGAAGAAGCAAAAAAAAAAAAAAAAAACAGCTTCTTGCCCTTATATTCTGATATGCACAATACAACACTCACCCTATAAAAATAAATGTTTCAGTAATTTTACTGTACATTAAAAAAATAAAAATAAAAATAAATAATAATTTAAAAAAACTTAACTAACTGCAGCAGTACAATACTTCCACAGCAATAAGCTTTTAGAAGCAGAAATCATAGGGAAGAAATTTAGAATAGGAGGCTACTGAAAGAAACGTGAGACTCCTTATCATAAGAAGTAAGAAAATAGATTTTAAAAAATCATGCATGGTTATACATAAACTCAAAATGGGATGAGATTTATCCATTTACTAGAGATAGTAGATATAAAAGATAAGAAGGGTTAAAAAACAGTATTAATGTAGCAGATACATGGACATATTTAATTTTTTCCCCATGTAAATGAAATTTAAGATGTGAAGCAGGTGCGTAACAGTGAGGTTGTTGCTGAATAGGACTATCTCTTATGTGTTACTTAATGGTTAATGCACTGCCACATTTCCCAACTACTGTTTACCATCTTAGACAGCTTTAGTTATACAAAGTAAAATCCTAAAGCCATCACTAGTGAATTTTTTTATTAATTAAAACAGCAGTTTTCCCAGGAGAAGACAAATCAAAAATTTTAGATGACTGTTAGAATCTGACAGATTTTTCTTTTTAATTCTATTTTTGGAATATTCATAATTGGTGTCATGTTTTTCTTCCCTGCTCCTCTCCCCATTGTGTTCTAATTGCTTGTAATTCAACAAAATGTCTCTGTGTTTGCTATTTCTTAATTTGCTCCTTCTGAAATTATTAAGAACTTATTTTTAAGGAGGGCAGATTTCAGAAATGAATTTAAAGCAGATGGAGAAGACAGCAGGAGAGAAAAACCAATAGGCAGCAGGTGAACAACACAGTAGGAGACATTTTGTTTCCTTGATTTTTGTTTCTTGCTACTGAAGAAGAAAAAAATGTGCAAAGAAGATCTGTAAAGTTAAATTCCTATTAATCCTCAAGGTGTAATTTCCTTAGTTCTGGCTGCTCTTGGCATTCCCAGAAGAGTTACTGAAAAGAACAACTGTTTCACAGGCTTGTTCTAAACATTTTCTGCCTTATGACCATAGCCACTAAACTATCTCTAATACTATCTCCTATGTGGTTTATTTATTGGCTCTGACACCCACTGGTTTTCAAGTTGGCAAGTTGTGGAGATTTCTGTCCTCGCAGCACTAGCTGACTTGACTTTCACATTTTCATAGAATCACAAGGTTGGAAAGAACCTACAAGATCATCTAGTCCAACTGTCCTCCCACCACAAGCCACTAAATCGTATCTTGTAGCTCCTCATCCAGACGCCTCTTGAACACTGCCAGGGACAGCGGCTCTATCACCTCTCTAGGCAGGCCATTCCAGTGCCCGACCACTCTGTTTTATACAGTGTTCCATAGAAAAACCATATTCTGTATGCTCTGCCCACTGGACGCCTGCTTTACAGCCGAGCTGTCTGGACAAGCCATTTTTGATTATATGCTGTCTAGCTTAACAGAACTGCAATATTGTTCTTTGCTTGTTTCTACTTTTAAGCTCTGATTCCACATTTGGTCACAAAGCATTCGGGTTGCATTCAGAGAGGAACCTTGGTACGGTGTCTGGTTTCTTCTTCTCTTTAGCTAAGTACGCTGTTGTAGATAATTCATACATGCTAAAAACTGCTAAAGAAATATTTCTCCAAACCTGCTTTTTTGAAATCAAGAGGGAATTTTTATGCATACACAAGCTGAATTAAACCTACACCCCAGCAAGGTGGGGGTGTGTTCAGACTTTGAACAACAGTGCCCAACTTCGTGTGAAGAATAAAGGTGTAAAATTGTTTATACCTCAAAGAATCCAAGGAGTTTGTGACGTTATTCAGAGGAAAAAAAAAAAAAAAAAAAGAGCTAAAAAATTCTTGCTCCTTTGAAGAATTCTGCCAAACTTCTCTCTGCAGATTCAGCTAGCTAATGCATCAAAAGCATGTCCTTTGGCAAATGAGCATTCACATACATGCCAGTAGTCCTGATTTACTGCTCCCATGGCACTCAGAACATCAACAGTAAACAAGAATTTGCTGAGCTTCCGTATGTGTATCTTAAAACCTTTCATTCCCATTCACCAGTCTTAGAATGTAAAATTAATATGCAAATTAAAATGGTTATCCTATATATTATCCTATATGTTTAGGATTTAGCCTTCTATTAAAGTTTGTATTTATCCATTAGAAGCCAAAATTCAGTGACAGATGTAAGAAGACAATCACAATCATCTTAAGGCTGGCTGTTGTTAAATAAGATTTAGCTACATTTTTTTCAAAAATCTGACTTTCTCCAGTTTGGTTTGATTCTTTATGGTTTATCCATTTATCACTTAGCCATTCTTAATGATACTATGAAAGCTTCTAAGCTTCTGAAAGGATGTTCTAACATAACTTGTCATCTTCAAATAATAAATGGAAAATATTCCTGCAATATGTGCTGTTGGAACTATTAATTAAATGTTGTAAGAAATAGAAAATTTACTAGTTCTTAGGAAAATTGCATCCTATGCTCATATACACACTGGGCACTAAAATATGGGGACCCTTGGGATGCAACTTAACTGTAAAACTAAATTTAAAAGGTTAATATTATGTCATAGTAGGTTGCTAAGTTTATGACACCTTAATGGTTCCCTGCCTGCGGGCATTATCAATAACAGTAATCTTACTGCCACCACTAATTTAAAGAGGCTGGTATTTTGTCATACTGCTAGGTTTATGATGTCAAACTAAGAGCTGTATGAGGGATGAAATGGTAATTTAAGAAAAGATGAAAAAGATGCATAGGAAACTCAGATAATAGGCTTGCTTTTCTTTCAACTTTATGAGGATGCTTACACATTCAGAGTTGACTAGTCTTTTGATACAGTTACCACTTCACTTTATCAATATTGAATAACTCATTTTTAAAAGGCCTGTGTTTCTTATGGTAAAAATCATGGTTTGATTTGTACAGGCACTTAGCATAGACAAGAACAAACACCCAGGCTGGGTTTAAAAGTAGGCTATATGCCTCCAAGCTGTATATAGCTTAAACACACCTGTTAGAAGTTTCATCCTATATCCCGAAGAAGTCAGGTATCAATGTCAGCACTTACAGCTTCCCAGTTAAATGCGTAAACATTCTATTCTATGATTCCGTATGTCTTTTGTAAGGATACAAATGAACGCTGAAATCTTTTTCAGAAGACATGCCTAGGAAATACGTCCAAACCTCTGCAGGAAAGTGCTACTCAGCCTGAAGTCCCACTGTTACTTCTGCCAGGCAAATAACATTTGCACTGCACAAGATCAAATCATCATTTAATTGAGCTTTTGTAAAATCAGTTTAAAAAGGACCCTGATGTTTCTTCAACCTCTCCTTTTTCAAGAGCACATATCTCAAACTGCAGGGAACAAATGAGGCCCCGGAACACAACACTGTTTATTGTGAGACCATTAGCAGCAATGGCAGAGCTGTCATTCAGAGTGAACTGCGTACTGCCATGTCCATTACGATTCTTCCCAGCATAGCCTACTCACAAGGTACACACAAGACGATTAGAAATCCATTCTGATGGTTTTATATAACTGTAATCCAGATGTTGATATCATTTATCAGCTACTTTTATTCCTTCCTCCTGTACTGATACAGTACAGAAGCAGAAACATTTCCTCTAGTTTGTGGGAAGAGAAATGTTGTTAATTTCAAAAAAGAACATCTTTCCTCTTGCCACTCAATGCCAGAGTAATTGTTTTAAGATAGTAACTATACAGTACTTAGCTATAAATTACTTGTGCTCTTTGAAAAACCATAAATCTGCAGCTAAAAAGACCAGGCTCAGTCAAGGGAAGGATGTTCATCACCTTCTCAGTATAAATGCAGCCAGATGCCGAAAACAAGGAACAAATCATCTCCTTGACACTCATTTGCAGATGTACCATAAATGTTTCTTATCAAAAATCCTAAACATACAAATACACCTAATAGCAGAGTCAGTTTGCTTGTTTTCTTAATTGGATTCAAATCTTTGCTGAAAAATGAAACAAACTAGAAAAAAAATTGAACAAATGCAGAAGTTAAAGAAGTCTTAGAACCTACCTTTTTTTCCATAATCAAAATGTTTTTAAGACATTTTAAGATATTAAGACAGGGTTTTAAGACCCTTTCCTTGGCATAACCACAATCCAAACATTTAAAAAGAATTAGTAAGGTCACTTTTTAAATGGAAATCAACACTATATAGCTTAAAAAAATTGAAAGCACAACTGAATTCTGAATGCCATACTTTCTCATACACATTGGGTATCACAGTAGCAAAGAGAAATGATTGTCCCTGCAAACATTTTCCAAATATAAACATTCTGAACTCACTTAAACAGATTTATTTTATAATATGCAGAGTAAGTGATATTAAAAAACTGATATTCAGAGTGTCATCATTATTAAACAAGGCTGTTATTTTACAGGGTCCACTCCAAACAATAAAAATCTATGTGCTAACTCACTCCCATTTAATGTAAGTGAAAAGTGAGGTTTCTGTATGCAGCTTTGATGTTCTCCTATTGTTAGAGGCTGAGTATTCAACTTCTGCTGACTTTGAGAGGTGGTGTTAAAGTATATGCTGCATGCCAGCTGTTTTCTGTGGAAGGGACCAATGCTGAGATCTTACTTGAACAAATAATTGCTACTGAAGGAAGGTCCAGTAAAGCCAGACCTACAAAGTCCTGTTCTATAGGCAATACTTAAACACATTTTAAAGCAGCATTGTGCTACCTTGTGCACGATCAAGGTCACACAGAGTGATTAAAAATGCCTGAACTATGTCTATACTGTATCTTAGAAAAACATTACTACCAGAACAGCACTACTGGGAATTGCTGGTTCAAACAATCCTAGTCCAGGCTTGAATCATTTATCAACCTCTGTCTTGGGAACCGCAGTACAGTGCTTGCATATAGATTCACAGTAATAAATGTAATTTTATGGTCTACTCCATACACATTTTCAATCATTTCTCTCAAGACATACTTTTTTTTTTTTTGCCACCAAAAAGTGCTCAGCTCTCATAAACTCACGTCACAAGCCCTAGAGATCCCACAAAACAATAATTACATTGAATCTCATATTGTGCTGAGGTTCCTAAGTAATTTATTATCTTTTAATGCATTAATATTTCAGTGCATGTTACAAAGTCATGTCATTGCAGACAGTCTGAACAAGTTTTAAGTTATCTGCAAAAGGAACCAGTAAAGATCAATTCATAACAGCACAGTGCTGAAGCTGGCAAAGAGGAGACCAACCTGTGCTCCACTGCCTGCAGCATGCCTAAACTTTGCCTGGTTCTAGAGCAAACTGCTGCAGCATTACATCAGGCATGGTTCTCCTAAGATGCTCTTCCTGCACAGGGAAGTAATCAGATCCTCAAACCGCTGGTTCTCATACAAAGCTTTATTATGACCAGGTTTTCATAACTAACTCCCTTTACAATGTTGAATCAAAGAATTTTGTTTTCCACTTCAGTTATTTTTTTAATTTGCCCGTAAGCATTCACTGATCCATCTATAAAATATATTTTTCACAGAAATCATCTTCCTTTCTTGTTAAGAAGCATGTTTAAAACATTTAATATTTCTCTGCAACCTTAATATAGTAAAACATCTGTAAACCTGTACACATGAACTGCAATAAAAAATAATGGATGGTAAGCAAGAGATGTATAACTTGAAAGGATATATTATTATATAGACTCCACATTCACCTACTGATGTGAGAAAAAAAAAGCAAAAATGTGCTCAAAATTTCATCCTTAATATCACAGCGATACACATTAAGTCAGGAAGCTGCATGTTACAGTTTCCATAGCAACCATAATTCAATCTCCTTTTGCATTTGTGGTAATTTTTAGCAAAGTATTTGATGTAATTGTCATGTGGGTGCCAGTTTACTTGAAAAAATGGTGTAACTGCACATTTGATTATCTTTACACACAGTGCATAGCTCTGCAGTCTCCACAAGCACAAAACTCACAGGGGGTTCCTTTATGCCTGTGTCAGTACATCTGGTGCTTGGGGGGTGTCAGGTGAGCGTTAGATGGGATTTGTGACTGTAGGGGATGTGCACCACATTTTAAACATTTCAAACATCTGACCTACCAAAGCTCACTCTGGAGAATGCTTCTATTGATTTTTCTGGAGACACCTACTCAGGTAAATGCACTGTCACGCAGCTACAGCCTGCACTTTTAATCTTTCGTCATTATTTCATAAAAACATAGTCGAGAATACAATTCTTTTGAGGAGAATTCCCAAGAAATTTTCTCTCTTAAGGATTATTTCCTAAACAAAATCACACTTCAACATTTTTTACTAAGTAAAGCCAACATTCTGACAGCACAAGAATATTTTCTTCTTTCCAAGGAAAGAAAGCAAAAGGTTCACAGGAGCACAAAAGGCACTGTCTTCTCTTCCCAGGCTATTATGAACAGTAAGCACTGCTTTTCAAAACTCAGTAATTTTACTGTTTTATCACTTACTAAAAAAACATATCTGGATATATATAAAAATACCCTGAAGTACATTATACACTAACAGCCTACATTTTTATGTTGAATATTTTTAAGCTATGGAGGAATTGCTTCTGAACCAACAAGTTCATAATTTGTGCCTGTTTTACTTAAAAGCAGTCAATAAATATGAATGCAAATGTATAATGAGTATTAACACTAAATCATTATGATTTGGAAAGTATTACACCGAGTTTCAGCTCAGAGTTAAACTTGATGACAGAGCTCAATTTTTTTAAAATGTGATTTGAAATTGTAGAAAAAAATGTGATATTGCTTTAAAGGAGCACAATGACATCTTAAAAACAATAACTTTTGACCTTTCTTCAATATATTATGAAACATCAAGACTCCAGACAGACTGCTGTAGCCCAAGAAGTATGGTATTGCCATTACCAGTAACAGGCAAGAAGATGAGCATCAGTTTAATAGTGCTGACCTCTGAATTTTTCAGGCAGTTGTGTTTTCTCTTGGCTTTAGCTTCATTAGTGTTAACAGCTAATTGCTCAGAGATCAGGTGACTACTGCCTAATTTGGTTTTACCTTTAGTGCAATAATCTGGTGTAATGACTATAAGCATGATAAATTAATATATTTCCTTAGCTGATAAGTAATAATTATTCACTATAGAATGATCTGAAACCTTAGAATGATCAAGTAGTTCATTGGAGTATGTACACAGGATGATTGCAGAGCCCTTGAAGTTACAGGCACAGATTGACCCTACAGATCCAAGGGCTACAAACAAGTAATCAATCAGCAATTACTGTTCACTAAAGTATTCAACTTCGGCCATTTATAGTGAGAACTGTGGGCCAACGAAGCAAGAAAAAACTAAGTGGGTGATATTAGCAAAAGTATAAAAATAATACAGGCTGACCAAGAGCAAAGAGAAACAAACCTCCACCATCAACATCACATCTGTTTGGTATGAACCTGAGATGCTGTCCTACCATAACAGCATATTTCAAAGAGAGCCTTGCAACAGGAGAAAAAAAAAAAAGAAGAAAAAAAAAAAAAGGTAGAATAGTAAGAAGGGTATGTATAATAAGAAAACTTAGCCCAATTAATAAGCAGATCATTTGGACTATGAGCCTGATTGTAAGTGGAATTATAATTGCTTTGTGATTAAACTGTTAAGATTTCAATTAAACCAACACAGTGTTACCACAACCGCTACATGAAACCCAGATTCCACACAACGGAATTGCCCACAGAAACCTCACAATGTAATGCAACACTGTTAGACTAGCAAAGTTCAAAATAAATGAGGGGAAAAAAGAATCTGGAAGAGTTTGCAGTAGTTAAACATTATTTTTCATATATTCCAGAGACTGCTCTAAAAAGGTGAGATCTCATAACCACACTGGAATTGCACAAAAGACCCTCAAACTGAATATGCTTCATACTGTTGTATTATCATACCTGGACTGTCATTAACAGATTGGCTGGATCTGCACTTTGATTTAGTAAGACTAACAAAAGTATTTGAATTATCTTCTATGTATGTTTATAAGAGCTGACCCAGAGAGGCTGGCAGTTTTAAACCTAAGCAATGTTTAATCTGTAAATGCATCGAACTGAACCAAGTTGATTTTCTGACCTTTTAATCTTTCAAGTATAAAATCACTTGAAAGACAACTTGGAGATATTTCATGCATAAACGGGAAGAATGATACACACAACTGAGGAAAACTAAAAGGGAAGTTTGAGTATTTTGTAATGTGTTAAGCACCTTTCATTTTGAGCTTTATTGGTTTATAAATAGATCAGCATACTCTAGAAGAAGCTGATGACTTCTAGAAGAGGCTGATGACTTCTAGAAGAATATAGGCAAAATTCACACAGAATCAGCTTTCAAGAGGAGGATAAAAATAACATCGCACTTGACTGAAATTGTGTTCAGATTTCCCTTGCAATCTAATTATGAAAAACATTGCAGAAAGAACAGAGGAAAAGATGTACTTCCACAAAAAGAAAAGAAATAAAGAAATAAGGAAGCAAGATTCTAGAATTAGACACGGTAAGAGGAATCGGGAGATGCTGACTCTTTTCTATCTTGTTCTGCAAAGAATATCAGTCTTAAGAGAATATCCACATAATTTACTACTAGCTTTAGTCTTGGTGAGAGCAGAACCTATGTGGTAAAATGGGATAGAAGAGAATTTTGTACATGGAAAAGTTACTTGAAGCTCTACAGAGCTGTTGTTCCCCTTTAGCAAAAAGCTAGCTCGCTAGCTTACAGAATTGTTGCGGAGAGTTCGTCAGTGTTTCAAAGCAACAACATCATTAATCAGGATACTTCATATACACGTAGCACCCGTTATTATTTGCATGTTCCGAGATATACATCACCTAGGCAAAAATCAAAATACTTGAATGCAAATACTGTACATACAACCCTTAGCTCTGGCTTCAGAGTTGTTCAGCAAAATGATTCGATCAAAATAGACTGTTCCAAGGTGGATATCCAAAATGATCCTGCCTTACAGAATCATTTTCTCAACTGAAAATAGCAAAGGTATGCATTTGGATCTGAGCCCAGAATCAACTCCCATATTCTGCAGTTTAGTTAATGAACTTATTTTAGCAAATGTTGCTGTCTGAAACAAAGCAGGAATTTTTTTTCTCGCATAAAACTTCAAAAAATTTTCAAATGACAGATAATGGCAGACTGCCACTATCCAATAATAACAGAAAAAAAAATGTGATTCATTTGAGTTCATAAATTACATTGTGGGTTTCTCTACCATTTCTCCATCAAGTCTCATGAAACTGTAGATTAATGCAAATCAACATGGCCGTTTTGCATTTGATTGGAAGTATTCAGGTTCATCAACATCAGTAGAACTCTGTTTTTCATGTCACACTGGTGCTTCCAGAACCTGATTGAGAGCAACCCTACTGAACAAACACTGTAAATCCTGTAATGGTAATCTAGTAAAGATACGCAAATGTCTTGATACCCAGCATGGCTGCTCAATATTAAAAGAAAAGACATAATTTTTGCCCCTTAAACCTGTGGAAATAACGTCATCAAAGACATGTTTTCCTAGTGCCTTGAGCAACTGGGCAATAAAATTAGTTGTTTCTCATCCCTCCATCTTACTTTATTACAAAATACTCAACACATAAACAATAAAGCACAAGTGAAACGTTTTCATTAAAACCAAGGTCAGCTTTCTGAGGATCATTCCTTTTGTACAGTTTTCTCCTTTCAGAAGCAACTACTTACAAATCAATAAGAAGTGATCCTAGGGACTGTCTACATGCTCCCTTCTTAGATTCTCTATATCTCAGACTGGGGACTCATGACCATTTTTCCCAGCTGGTAATCACCATTCAACATTACAGGTGCTGTTCCACCTCAATCAGCCAAGGTAAGGCTGATTTTCATTAGTTGCACATGTGTCTTCCTATTGTTTAATTCAAGTGTATTTATCTGCACTATTCTACAAGCATTCCCCACAGAACTCATTGTGCTCTGTCCAGATGCTGAAAATGGGCCATACAGCCTTCCTAAAAATTAAAGCACATCAGCTGGATACTTGATTCAACACTGAAAATCCTAACTAGCATAAACCTTCCATATATTTACAAATAATAATAATAATAATAATAAATCAGTTTAAAAATGTATACCTACAAACAGAGTAATGAAATGAGGATGAGTAATATTAAAAAGTTTTTCTAATGAATTATTAAGACATTACATAAGACACTATCATGCATACTTTTATGCCTGCTTACATTGTTGTTGTAAGTCTTCAAGGCACAAGTCATGTCTGAAACTATTGGATCTAATGCAAAGACTGGGGAAAAAAATCTGTTTTTTCCCCCCACACATAAAAGTCAGAGCCTGTACCATTTTAATCACATGATTTCTATTTGCCCAAATTGTAGCCAAGGTTAGGCTGCTTCTTTTTCAGGCCATGTATTAGAAGTCATCTAATCAGTTTATTTATCTACTACCTTAAGAGATAAAGGAAATGTTCTATTCCCCTTTTATAGCACACCTCTCTTCCTTACAATACTTCACCTGCAATATAGGCACTTTTAAAGCTCAATTTGGTAAGGGTCCGGTCCATGAGTCCATGAGATAATGCTGACTGCTATGAGACCTGTCAATATAAGTATTAATAAAATAGTATATTTCCCACTAAATAAATAAATAAATAAATAAATAAATAAATAAATAAATAAAATCATATAATGCAGATCAGAGTCATAACAAATCAGCATATTAAAGAATATCAGTTTTGTAACTATGACTTGATTTCTGTCTCCCTCTCCATTTTATAAGCAGTTTCCCTTTCTGATGAATGATTACTGAAATGATGTAAGTAAATTCTTATTTTGAGAGTCTGTACAAGTGCACTTCTTTCATTTTCATTTTTTATCAGACAAAAAAAAAAAAAAGATTTTCAAGTAACATTTGAAAAAGAAGTCAGAGATATGTTTGCATTTTTTCTCATAAATTCTGTCATTTTTTTTAAATATTTATTTAATATATTTCCAATTCCTTTCTCACACAAATGAGTAGGATGTTCCAAGGCATTGCTGAGGAAGCAAGCAGAAAGCTGGAATAATTCTGCCCCAAAAGCAGGACAGATTAAGAAGCCTCATAGGCTATTCTCATGGGAGAAAGGTCAAAAAAGAAGAGCATAAATCACAGCCTAAGGATTCTTTCTGCCCAATATCATTTTTTATATTAACAAAGAGGAATCTCAAGTCAGTGGTGCCTCTTGCACATTCTTCTTCCAAGCTGCCTTACTGAATTTTAGAAATCCATCTTTTCCACTGCCAAGAATATTAAAAAAACCTTTCAAGATGTGGCCCTGAAAATGGAAGTTGCACAAAATTATGTCTTTGAACAGCATGTACAAATACTGAGTGTTGTAGGAATGTCGTGTTCAACTACAGCTAGCCATGACCTTATTCTCACAGAGTCAGAGGGCACGTGGTTCTGCAGATGCCAAGTCATGTTTTAATTCACAATAACAGCTTTTAAACATGATGTAAAAAGTGTTGAATTCCAGTATTATAATGTATAACATTTCGCTGTTTTAGGATTTTGAAACATGTCATGTCTGTGTGTAATATGAGTTTACTTCTGCCAGATATCTTACTTCAAATAAAAGCATATGCAAGATTTCTCTTGTGCTAGTATTTCTTATGCTTTTTAAAACATTCACTAGACTAGAGAACAGTGCTCCTGTTTGAACTAAACACAGTACCAGTCCAGAATTGCACTGGCTACAAAGAAAAGCTACTAGAAAGCTACAAAGCTTATGGAAATAATTGACTTGATAGAAGATGTGGTTTATTTTCATTTTATCCCTCAGTGTCCATAAGAGAATTGATTTTACAGGGGATGAACATGTTTATACGTGCAATAATGTAAGGAAACCTAAGATATTGCTTTGCCCGTATACACTGAGTGTGGTGAAGCACTGGAACAGGTTGCCAGAGATGTGATAGAAGCCTAGTCCCTGGAGGCTTTCAAGGCCAGGCTGGATGGGGCTCTGAGGAACCTGATCTAGCTGTAGATGTCCCTGTTCATTGCAGGGGGGTTGGGCTAGATGACCTTTAAAGGTCTCTTCCAACTCTTAAGGATTCTACAATTCTATGATTCTGCGACCCCTAATTTTATTGCTGAGGATGTGCTAGTGCCTTTGCTACTGAATCAAATATTTCTACCTTAATGAAGAAGAGTGAAGAAGAAAATAAAAACAGAACTCACTTAAACAAAGGTACTGTATAGATTTATTTTCTTATGGATTCGCGCTACTAAACAAACAACAATTGGGATCACTGATTTTTAAGGAATTCTTGCAGGTTTATTTGTAATTGACATACTTTCAGTATACCTTCAGTTGTACACATCTATGCTACATCATTTAATAAAGAAGTTGCTTTCTCGTGTTCCATTACAGCTGGCTAATTACAATCCAGACTTCGTGCGCCTAACTTTGCTCCTCAGCCAGCTGGGAGGTCTCACCCTCACAAACGCCCTAAATTAATCACGCGGGTTTCTGAAGACATACACTTTTCAGTTATGCTCAGCAACAAAATCGATGGTACACATGCTGACAGTGCTTTTTAGAACAAACCTGCTCGGAAGCAGGACTGCACGCTCTTTTCCTTCCCTTTGTAAGTAGTGGCTTTGTTTCAAAAACACACCGCAGCGCCCAGCGCTACCGAGGAGGTATTTGCAAAATGGCTGACGCCCTGACCCAACGCCTGGCGCTCCGATCTTCACATTTCGCCCAAAGCGCCTCACCCGTTTGCCGGTGCTCCCAGTAGATAGGTGGAACGCAGAGCCGGAACCGCGGCCCCGGGCGGGAGCGCCCTTCGCTTCTCGCCGAGCGCCACCTGCCGGCCGCGGCGGAGCGAGCAGCCGCGCCATGCCAGGATGGCACGGGCCCCGGGATGCGGCCGTTCCCATAGATGTGGAAAACGGCATCCGGGCGGCAGCCCCGTCTCCTAAATCCTAACTCGCGTTCAGAGATCAACATTGGACGGTTATCCACATTCAAACCTTGTGCCAGAGACGAGGAGGTCCTGCTCGAGCTCACACCACCAAGCACTCAGCTCCCCAACAGGCTTCCCTGCTGGCACTTGGCGTCTGTCAGCTGTGATTAAGGGCTTTGTGATAATGATAACGGATGAGCTACAGAAATGCCACCCAGAGATGCTAAAAAATTTCCTATGTGGTTTCACTATACAGAAGATAAACGATGCAAGAAGGTAAAAGGACAGAGTAAATTCTGTCTGTCCCAGTCTGACAGCAATTGAGGAGTTAAAGGCGGCTTTGGTGAGTCCTGCAGGTGGGCAGCAGCAAGGGGCTCACTGGGCACCTGACAAGGTGCTTTCAGAAGAAGCACTTCTACATCACCCATGACTGAGGTGCGGATCTGTATTCCTACAAAAAGACAGAATCGATACTGGGACTGATGCTCTTTAATATCTTGATCAGTGATATCAACAGTGGAGTCAAGTGCACCCTCAGCAAGTCAGCTGATAACAACAAGCTGTGTGGTGTGGCCAACATGCCCAAGGGATGGCATGCCATCTAGAGAGACTGAGACCTACACCAGCTTCAGCAGTGGGCCCAGGTGAACCACATTGAGGTTCAACAAATCCAGGTGCAAGGTCTTGCACCTAGGCTGTGGTAACCGCCACTACCAATACAAGCTGGGGGATAAAAGAATAGAGCACAGCCCTGCTGAAAAGGACTGGAGGGTGCTGGTGGATGGTCAACTGGACATGAGCCAGCAATGTGCCCTTGCAGTCCAGAAAGCCAACTGTATCCTGGGCTGCATCAAAAGAACCATGGTCAGAAGGGCAAGGGAGGTGATCCTGCCACTCTACTATGCACTGGTGAGGCCTCACCTGGAGTACTGCATCCAGATCTGGAGTCCTCAGTACAGGAGATATGTGGACCTGTGGAATTCCTCCAGAGGAGGGTCACAAAAATGGTCCAGTGGACAGAACACCTTCCCTGTGAGGACAGGCTGAGAGAGCTGGGGCTGTTCAGCCTGGAGAAGAGAAGGCTCCATGGAGATCTGAGAGCAACCTTTCAGTATCTGAAGGGGGCTATCAGAAAGAAGGGGAAATCTCCAGAAAACAATAACCAGAAGGCTTGAAAATTACCACTTTAATAGGCAAAACAATCAGTTGAGCCAAACGTGGCATACGATTTCACATTATATATTGCTGCCAAATTCCCTGTACCCCTTTAACTTGGAAAGCTACAAAAATTCATATAAACTGGAGTAATAAAATACATTCTTCTGAAAAATACAAAGAATGACAGGCTATCTGAAAAAATCACACTTCTTAGAATGACTTTTCAGCAGACTATTTCTAAAAAGTATTCTGAATTGTTTCTCACTATTAATAAAAAATGTTCAAAATAATCTACAAAACTATCATTTGGTGATAGAAACATTTGCATAGACAGGATATATCTATACAAAACAAAAAATATTTTAAAAATTTAAGATAATACATAGGCCAAAGTAAAATATGCACAATGAAAACTATCTTTGCTAAAGTTATGAACAGTATTAATATATGAAGTAATTACGGTGATTGTAAAACACTCAACATCCAAAAATAAAGAAAGTGACTAACGGATATGTTTGACATGAAAATGTGAACATTCCTATACAAGTACCATTCTTGCCTCAAAGTAGTATTCCATTTACACAACAAAACCTTTTATATTACTGAAGAAGTATCCCATTTCAACTGAAGATGTTAAACCATGTAAGAATTGTGGTTTATCAAGTAACAAATAAAATCAGGTTAGACATTTTCAGCAATAACTAAATATTAAATCTTTGATTGTGAGTTGAACCTTCATGGCATTTGATAAAGAAAAGTTCCCATGAAAAATATCATCACATTAGAAACTGAAAATGTTGGGATAGGGAGGGAGAAAGATAAGCACCAGAATTCTGCTGATCCTTCATAAAATACTAGCGCAAATCATAATACAGTGATGCAAAAGTAGTGTAAGTGCACCACAGAAAAGGCAGATTTTCTAAGGCATTTGAATAAAGGATGGAGTTAACAAACAGCAAATAAAAGTGCATTCTGTGTGAAAAAAAAAAAATCAAAGGAATTATATATTTTTTTGTCTTTATTCTGCACTCAAATTCTCTCTAATACTTAGTTTTAATGCAGGTCATAGTAGGAGAAAAACAAAGCAACGACAACAATGAAAAATCCATCAGTCCCTTCCTTCAGCCTTGGAATTCATTATTTATCAGTCCTGGTTGAACTGAAAGTCTACCTCCCTTCATAAATCATCATCAATTGATAGTTTCTTCAGGTGACCTGAGGGGGCAAGAAGGGCTTCTAAATTCTTAATCCTATTGTTCACATAGGAAATCTAGACGTTACCAAAGAAAAAAAGATGGAAGGAAAGGAATGGGAGATCTAAGACAAGGAAAACATTGTTGGATAAATAACCTTAATTCCATAGCCAAGCTAATTGTAATAGATATTTCTGTATGCATCAAAAAAGAATACTGGATATCAAGGAGCAATATACTCATGACCAAGAAAGATGACAAGAATGATTCTGTATTTAGAGTTAGATACAGTTGCCTTAAAAGAAGTGAAGAACAGATGTAATTTTGTCATAGTGCTCAGTATTACATAATAAATTATCTAGTTTTTATATTCTCTATCATACTTACTCACTCTAATGTAAAAATTGTATGACTTTTTGTCATTAGTAAATTTATCTTCAAGAGAGGCAGTCTCAGATCGACTTCAAACAGTGCAATAGTCCACTAGAAGCCAGACTGTGGTCTAGCATGGAGAAGTGTTGTTCTTCCTATCTCCCTGCTGTAGAGACAGAAAGCCACCTACTATGTAGAGATGAAGAGGCTTTTGTAGAGTGTCTGTGTGCACTGTGGTTTGGTTCCTACACATCCATAGCTCGTTTCTCACAATCTTTCTCAGAGGTGGACACATTATGTTGTCACATTGTGCTGTTGACAGTTAGGGTATGTCCAGGGCAGCAAGAAGGCAGAGTGCAGGCTGCATTATCACTGCAGCAGATCTTTTACAGGAAAGCTGATTGCGGGGAGAAGCCTCCATAAGGATACTGACTAAGACATTGCAAATTTTCTTACTGTAGCTCTGCAACACAGCCTCTCCAATATCCCTACACTATATGTCCAGAATCTAAACATTAGAAAGCACACTCATTGACGGATTCTACCATTCCCATCTGAAAGTGGAAAATAAGTGAAAGAGAGACACATTCATGTAGAGATGGCAATTACATTTGGTTCCTGAATAATAAAATACTGGGGAGGAGAGGAAGACTCATTTTGCTTCTTAAGCAAAACCTGGTGCATGCTAAAATCATATCCTGAGCAAGTCAGTTTGCACACATTTTCTGCACAACATCTGCTTCTAAAACATATACAGTGTTACAGCCTGGGATGGAATCTACAGGTTTACCACTGGCTAAGTAAAGGTTATCCCCCTTTCAGATGATCCAGCACTTGAAAGATGCCCCCCACCCCCAACTATCTGATTTATTCCACCATTACAGATCATTCAGAACTCTCTGTACTGCTAGATGTGACTACCTCCGCGTGCTGCAGCTTCTCATACTTCACAGCTGCCTTTGAATGTCATCCGTTAATTTCTCCCCTCATCCTCTGCAGAACTCTTCCTACTGCTGTTAATCAGGCCATTTTGTTTTCTAATTTTAAATCAGTTACAAAACCTTCTCTCTCCACCCCCAGTGCATATGGGCAGGTTTTCTTTACTGCAGAGCTCTCAGATACCAAAGTTAGAGCATTATTTATTACTAACATTGTCTAATATCTCCACCACTACCTACACTGTGTAATTTATCAAGGAAAGAAAACAAACCAGTGCTTTCCCTCCTCCACTAGTTGAAACTGTTTAAAAGAAATCCAAATGTTTCCTCAAGGCATAAAGGAATTCCATGATTGGACTCATAAAGTAACTCAAGTATCCAGTGCAGCTGGAACAATCTGTGTACTTGCAAGGGGAACTCTGGATGGCAAGGAACCCCCAGGGTTAGACATGTCCCAGTTCTTAATGAACTACTGTGGGCACTGGTTCCAGTACTAACTGTTAAAATATATCTCTTTTTCTGGTGCTTCCCAAGTAACAGCATGAAACATTTTCTCAAAGGTACAAGTTTGCAGACGTTGTTTTGAAAATCTTCTAATGTTGTAGCTGACAGAGGCTGTCATTGTCCCCTTCTAAATGGCAGCCTCATATCTATATCATTCAGGAACAGTATGGCAGACACTGTATGGGAGACTTGGATTTCATGTACCTTTCTGCCTGAGAGGATTAACAGTTTTTTCCCCCCTTCAATCCTCTTTAAGTGCTTCAAATGAGTTTCTATCCTAAAATTTTATCACTAGTTCAGCAGATGAAATGTCCACATAATCACTACATTTGCCTTGCATTACTCCTATCACTAGAATACAAGAAAAATAAAAATTAAAAAAAAAAAAAATTGCTCTCTAGAAGATACAATTTCCAAAGGATACACTAACATGAAAGAGAAGCTTTTGTCCTGGGCCAAACAGCTGTTCATAAATAATTCAAGCAAAGAATAGAACCTCGATTTGCTCAATCAGGAATTCCCTGACTTTGTCATGTACTAAAAGGGTGAAGAATCATGTTCATACCTTATGTGGTAGGACACTTGGTTAAACAGATGAGACCATAATGGGCCCTTCAAAATATCAAAACACTACAGGTTTGGTAAATTTTCAGGCATACGATTAGCCCTGTAACTGCATTTTTCTGAGTCCCATTTTAAGTGTCTACAGTTTTTGAGGGTCAAATCAGTATTTTTTCAACACATTTAACAACAAAGGTGTTCAAAATGTTTAACTTTAGCCTAGTCTATTCCCACCAAAGAAATATTTACAATATAGTGAAAACAATCTGCCCTTTTATTATGCTCAGTCTCCAACACTGGTCATTTCTCATGCAATCAATGACCTTGATAAGAAGATGGGTAGACTAGATTTGAGCAGTGCTGTAGCATTATGAATTCATAGCATGTAAGGTATTTCAACGTGAGAAAGTAGTTGATGGGTGGTCATCATGCCAGTCACATCTTTTTGAAAAGAAAGAAAGAAATCATGTAACTGGGTTTCTACCAATCTACTAAATCATTGGATCAATCCGAATCGAGTGGTACACAGGAAGACTATCAAACACAATCCAAAGTACCTCAACTTTGTATGTAGTATGTGTTGGTATAAGCAGCTCTATTGAAGTAACATCATATAGCATAAAAGGGTCAACTGGAAGAGCATTTAGTACATGGGAAGAACATTTATCCTGCCCATTTCCAGTCCACGTGGATGGTATGACTTTATGTCTTAACATCTATTGTACAACTCTCTGAATTTTGTGACACTGATATTCAAATCTATTAATCTACAGCTACAAATAGGTACATAGAAGACCAAAGGTATGAGCTGTCTCTAAGAACTTCACACAGTTAAGCACAGAGCTTTCACTGTAGCAAAAGAAAAGCGGGAGTTTAAGCTAATGGAGATAATGTTCAACAGAGCCTGGAGACAAAGAAAAATTTGCTGAGATGTTTACCATATAAACCAACACTAATTCTGCTAAAAAGAAAAAATAAATCCCGTTTTCCTGTTTTATGGAGCATATATTATAAAATGTTATAAGATATAAATGAACAGCCACTGGAAACAATAAAATATAGGGAAAAAAAGCAGTAGGTAGGTAATTCCTGCCCACTTAATCTATAAATAGCACTTGAATGTTTAGGGTGCTATGCTGCAACAGGCTACAGTCTCTTTCTTTTTTCTACTTTGGTTTCAGAAATGCAGGCTAATAGAATATGTGTTCTTCTAAAACTGCTTTAGAGACAACTCAGGCATGTAACAAAAATAGCATTCAGCAGCAATTTAATCCAAATTGCTCTTAGGAAAATACTACTAATTGCCCCTTTTGCACACTACTGATTTAACATCTTCAAAAATATATCTTTGCTTTGGTTCATTCATCTTCTCCCTCTCACAATTAGCAGTTGCACATAGCATACAGATATATTCTTCTTTTCAGGCCCTCCTATTTTATTTCCAATGTCTAAAAAAAAGGAGATTTTGTATCTTTCTGGTCCTCGGGAAGAAGGGATGTAAAGGCACTCAGCAAAGATCCAACAGAATCTTAAATGTAAATCAAAATGCAGCTTATTCAGCCATAGGATTCGTTCAGCTTTTTCAATATCCATTCCAACTAGACAATTTCTTCTTTTCCATTAATTTAGAAAAATCTTGCTTTCTAGTCTGAGCTGAATAGATTTTTCTTTTAGATATGTAGCTTGCCAGTGCAATAATATGCTAATACTCATTTTTATTTCAAGAGCAAGCATTTCTCTCTGGAAAAGATGATTATTATGTTTAGAATGGGTTGCTCTGCCCTCTAAAGCTAATGAGAACCATTGCCCTCCAGCTGTACTTTGAACAGTAACCCATACATGTGTAGCAAAGCCATTGTTCCACCGTTAATCAGGCACAATGTTTATATTTTAACCTTAAACACATCAAATAGCATACCATGCACATATCAAATACTTTTTCAGAAGACACTATCCTTATGTGTTTTCATCAAAATAACTGTTTCCTTCTCTTTTATATATATTTCTGTGCACAAAACAAGCTGGTCAAAATGTCATGAAATTTCTGTTTTATTTTTTGCAGAACACTCTGTTAAAGAGGAAAAAATTGAGGGTTTGCATCCTTTTAAACAAGTAGTGTAGCATACACTGTAAATGCTCAGCATGTTAGTATGCAAAATGCATGTACCTAAACAAAGTAAATAATACGTACTAATAATGGCACAGGTTCAAAAGAAATTTGAAATTCAAAGACATAAGAGAAGTAGCTGAGGCCCCTTGGTGTGTTTAGCCCAGAGCAGAGGAGCTGAGGGGAGGCCTCATGGCAACTGCAGATCCTCAGAGGGAGCGGAGGGGCAGTGCTGAGCTCTATTCGGTGGGACAGCGGCAGGGCCCGAGGGAACGGCGTGGAGCTGTGTCAGGGGATGGCAGATGTGGGTTAGGGACAGGTTCCGCACCAGAAGGCAGTAGGCATGGCCCCAGGCTGCTGGAGTTCAGGACAGGGCTCTCAGACCTGGGTTTGAATTTTGGGTGGTGCTGTATAGAGCCAGGATCTGGACTCAGTTATTCTTGTGGGTCCCTTCCAGCTTGGGATATTCTGTGAGATGATGATTCTATGAACTTTCTGCTATATTAACTATCCCTTTCCTCAGCTCTGATATCAGAGTCTATTGATTCAGAATTAAAGTGGCAGTCGTAATTCTCTTTTGCAGGCTTCAGAGCTTGAGCAGAGGACACAGTGAAATTATTTTCTTCTCTCCCTATAAGCATAACAGAAGTGTTTACTTTTACAACTCTGCCTCCTTTGTGCTACACAAGTGATTATAGCTACCAACATGCATCCTCCACTCCCTGACATGAAGACTAATGGGGTGGGAATGGTTTAAAGCAATGTTCGCTAACACTTTTTCCAGCAGAATTACAGAAGAACATCACCAGCAGGTCAATATGTTTTCTAAAAAAGGAAGCTTTGAGAGTATACACAACAGAAATGCAGGATATATTGATTGTCCCTGAATCATGTTAACGCTCCCAGCTCTCCTCTGTCCAAAATCTCTGTTCAAGCACAATTAAGCCCTAAATTAGCCAACTAATGATAAACAAATGATGATGGACACTGGAAAAAGGAGATATGTGAGAAAAAAAAAAAAGCAACCTAGTCAAATTCTAACGTTGCCATATTGGATGTTCCTTTCCACATCTTTTGTGCATATTTAGTCTTTTCTCCCTCAGCATAGCCACTGCTGACATAGGCGGTGAGTTGCCAAAGGATGAAAATCAGCAACATAAGGCAAGCTAGAAGATGTGATTTCTAGGAAAGGCTTTTTGAAAAAGCTCATAATAAGTCACATAATGAGAAAGACAGCAAGTTTACAAATGCCTTGTCAGGAAAAGGGGGTGTTCTGAGCTATTACAGAGAAGAGAGAGGTAGAAAAGAAAGGGGTGAAAACTAAAATGAAGCTTGTATCAAAACTGTTTAGACATAGATAAAGATTGAACTCAAAAGTGAGAAGAAACATGGATGGACACTCAGGCGTCCTAAGGAAGGAAATTGAACTGATGGAATAGCAGCAGGTGGTGATGATTTTTCCTGCTGTCTTGTACCTATTGATTAAAGCACATTTGTCTTTCCTATGGGAATTTGTGGAGTCTGAACTGTATAAAGGAAATTAAAAAGTAGTTGCACTTGCAAGCATTAAAACTAATTGGCTGCAAACTTGATATTTTTCATCCACAGTAGTCATAAGGTTTAAATACACTTAGGTGCTCTGTTAAAAACAAACAATCAAACAAACAAAAACAAACAAACAAACATAAAACCATTTAAAAAAAACATAAAAAGCAATAATGAAGATATTTTCTTTGATATAAATGCAACTTTTAAAAAGGAGATCTGAGACAAAAAAAAAAAAAAAAAATGGAAAGCAGCAATGAAAAGTCATTCATAATCAATTCATTTTAGTAGTGGCAAACAATCATGTTCTTCCAAATCAGCTGGTGCAGCATCTCAATTGAAAATGATACTGCTCTGGGTTATGCTAAATTTATATTGCATGTATTGTAAGCCTTGCATGATGAAATCCCCAGGAGGTATTTGGATATAAAGTGTATACATACCCTTGGTCCCTTGGCAAGGACTGAGAGCTGCTTCAGGGGAGATGGGCATTGGCCACAGGAAAAAGTCACATACAAAATAAGCACATTTAGTGCTACAATAGGGAACCTGTTACATATAAAGCCTGGTAAGAATTACTTTCACAAGAAGAGGCTTCAAGGACAAGAAACATTTTCATCCTTTTCAAGGGCCTGGGGTCTCAAAGAGAGATGATTCTCAGGAAAAGTACTATTGTAAGATACACTATTTACTTAATAAAAAAAATACAGGAGTGTCCACATATGAAATGCATATGAGACTTTTTCTGTTCATATATAAAGATTTTAACATTTAGGCACTTTGTTCCCTGATAGGAAATGCACATGAAGGCCTGTCAGACAAGGCAAAGAGATCCTTTCTTTTACAGTACTCACTCATCTCTTTTCAGACACAGCCGGAGGGGAAGTGAGGTTGCTATGGGTCCCAATCCTGTTTCAAGGTCTATTTCTGCATTTTATGCAATGACTGTCTAATGTAAGCTTCATAAGGGATGAGAGCAGGAAGGATGAGATCCAGCATTCAGTGTGCATGCTAACCATCAAGCTGCACAATCTTGCCTCTCTTTTTTCCTCTGAAAATATCCCAGAAGATGAGAAATCCGAGTTTGAACTACTCCAGGCTGTAGATGAAACTGACTCTTACATCCTTCACTTCTTTACTGGCAAAGATATTACACAGAAGCTTATGGGCTAGGTGTGCTTCATTTTATAAGAAAGCAGTAGTTAAAAGCATGGTTGACTTTGAACAGTCTTGTGACTGTGCAGTGAAGTTCCTCATGTTCTTAAATGAAACCCTCTACATGCATCTTCTGGGTCTCAAACGGTGTTCCTACCACCCTACTGAATCTATCGGACACTTCTGCAGCTGTGCTGAAGTCCTGAAAGACTTTAAAGCAGGAGGAATCAGTAGCTTTTCACAACAGTGAAGGACGGGTACTGGCTGAACAGTGGGTTTCACATTTTCAGTTCTGAACTTAGCTGCCAATATTTTATTTTATCCTATCAGTTTGGGAAGATTAAAAAATATATTTTGCAAACACACTGAATTACAATTCACACAAAGCAGTCACTGTTGTTGGGAGTTAAAGAAAAAGCTCAGGAGCAACAAGAATTTGAGTATGACTCAAAGACCAGAATTAAATACCAATTTCAAGTTATTAATGTGATCAAACAGATTGAAGATGGCTGTTTAGTCCAGTTTAATGTACCTTATGAACTCTGTAAGCTTGAGGAACTAGACTCTTAGTTATTTTTCTTAAAAATACACTCTTAGTTATTTTTCTTAACTAAGAAATGTACATGAGACCTACAGCTTCCTTTTGATTTGTTCAGAGGCAACCCACATAGCAGGTAATTTTAGGCCATTCCAAACCACTTACTAAAGATGATATAAGGCTGGTTGCTGGGTTTTTTCCTCTCTTTTTCTTTTCCTTAATTAATTACCTCAAAAATCTTTTATAATGGATAAATAGAATGAAATAAATGTCTAACATACAGTGTCTTCCAACAGGCTACCCATAATTAAAAATAGTAATTAGATGATGCTGATGCACTTAAATCACAGTATCATTTTGTTTTTCAATTAGCGGATTCTTAGAGATATTCATTGTCAGCAATAAAAAGATAAAAATACCCCGTAGATCTGAAATGATACTATAATAGGAGACTGAACGCCAGATTTTGAAGATACATGGTGCACAAAGACTCAGATACCTGGCATGTTTTCAGAAGTGCCTAGATGCATAACTGCTGTAGTTTCCTGGAAACAGGCCTTGTCAAAAATTCTTTGATGAGACGACAGGCTTAGCTGGTAAAAGTAACAGTGTAGATGTAATAAACACTTGCAAAGCTTAGCACTACATGACACTCAAGAGTAAAATACTTGCACTATTTGATATCAGCAAAACATGTGTCTAATGGACACAGAGCCAGCTAACTGACACGTCTGGAGGAGTCACAGACAACATGGGCTCAGCAGTCAGCAGGGGCACTGTGAATACAACACTGTAGAGTCAGAGCTACAGAGGAAGGGCAGCTCTCCTTGCTCAGGGGGGCTGTGATCCCCTCCTCCAGCGACTGCTGGGGAAAAAATGAGTTACAAGATTCCTCCCCTCTGGAGATTGTGAAGGCAGCTCTGGTGCCAAGGGGCTCATGTCCACCCTGAGCACAAGCAGGAACAAGTCTGATGTGGGGATAGCCCCAGTGTGCTCAGGTAAAAGCCTCCCTAAGCTTAACAATACACATAATAAAACATGGGCAAAGTGGTAAACGATGACAAGGCAACCAGCCCTTTTGGCTGTGATACAAGCACTGACCCATTCATGCATAATATCTTAATAAAGCCTAAGTCACACACCCAGCAAGGCAGATAGAACAGGGGACACTGACCTGGCCACCCACTACCCTGGAGAGGATGAGTCCTTGGGTGCAGCATTGGAGCTGACACTTTTCTGGAACAGCCACTTTTGCTGGCCTCGCTCTTGGGCACCTTACAGGCCTCACAGCAGCAATGCCACAGCCCATCACTCCTCAGGATGACCAGGACCACCACCCACAATGGAAAGGCCCCTGGCAGGGAGTGCTGCTATGGGGCCCAGACATGGCCCAATGCAGGCCAAATTCGTGCAGGGTCCTGCTCCACTGCATGTCCTCCCAAGTAGGACTGAATATAAACTTTGTATTCTCATCTCCATGACTGAGCAATAATTCTATCTTAATTTTGCAGACAGAATGATGAGAAGCTTGTTTAAAAAGCCTGCAATCTGGAAAGGAATTAGGAAAGGCATCTTAAACCCCAGTGCTATAACCCAAGAACCACAGCTCTTTTTATCACCATATGCATAACGAGGTATAGTTGGCTGCCTTCAGAAATATTCAAGGTCACGTTTACTGACGTTTGTATTCATTCTGACTTTTTTTTTTTTTAAATGAATCAAGCCATTCCCCCCACAACAGGCATATTTTACTCTGTGCTCTCTAAATAAAAGTGAATGTAATTGTTCAAGGCCCCCGGTGATGGGCAAGCCACTGCTGCTGAGCCCATACCCCAAGCAGCAGTGCCACATGGAGCCTTGCCATCTCCTCTGCCGTGAAAGCAGACCCAAAGCACAAGAAGGCATCATGAAATGGCTTTTGTGCACTATTTTCACCTCTCTTGCCTACCATTCTAATGTTGTGATATCTTCAGATGAAACTGAAGGGCTGAAAACCTCTCTGGGTATGAAATACAATGCCGTTGTCAGCTGAAACACAAGGAGGGAGATGACATGTATCTAACATATGCTCTGTGTGATACCAGAGGCTAAACTGCTGTTTCAAACCACTGGAGGTTCTTCCTAGGGACATGGCATTGCCTGTGTCTTAAGCGCAATAATTCCGCCACAGGATAGTACATATTACTATCTGAAGAGACATCACTAGCAGTAAGATGTTATTTTTACTTATGCACTGTTCTTTGTAAGTCAAATCTTATTTTTCTTCATCTGTCTCACTACCTGGCTGCCAGAAAAAGCCAGTGGCAAGTAAAATTATAATGTTACCTTCAGACCCTTATTAAATACATTATTATCAAAAATGCGTGATATGAACCTTATAAGCAACAAAGAAATTCAATTTACAGATAAGATACAGCTTTCCTGTGGAGACTTTATCTTCTGCGTTTGCAGTAATATATCGCACTTAGACCAGCAAATGATAATGACAAATTGAGATCATATATAAAGTAAGTCCACAGACATTACAAGTACATAAAGCAATAGCAGTAAATATGTGTGAACCCCAAAAAATGAGAAGAATACATGATTGTGCAGTAAGATGGAAAGGTGTGGACCAATAGAATTAATAAAATACAACAGAGGGAAAGTATTGCATATTCTTCTCAGAAGTAATCAGGTACAGAGTATAACTTCATACATAATATAAAAAGCTCAAATGTTGCTGCTTTTCATGGGATCTTATTATATTTCCTTTGTCAAATTTTGCTGGAAATTAAATTATTTAAGAAACTCTTGTTAATTAATACCATGTTTCCAATTATTTTCAGAAGTGCGTTATTTGCTATTCATCAATTATTTATCTCCTCTTAAGAAGACAGATCAATCCTGTTAAGAAAAAATAGCAGTCACACAACATTTAAAACGGGCAGCAAATTACTGAAGTAAAAAAATTTGTAGGAACAAGTACAAAAAAATTCTACCTCAGTCTGTACATAAATACTTAGAGCAGCCAACACAAATACGAAGGGGAATACTTTGCCATTCATTTGTAAACCAAAGAGAGCCAACACTCCTATGGTGCAATCCTGGTTCTATTAAAAATTTCCAGGAATTTTGCCAATTACATCAGTAGTTCAGTGATTTCACCCCTGAAATCTCATTTTTATTGATATGACTTAGCTACAGAGAGTAATGTTTCTTTTTTCATTAAGGCAGATTCTCAGCATCTTTCACTAGCAGTTGATGCCTTCACACTCTGTGTGCCTATTCATGATGTCAAATGCCATCAAACAGAGCTGCAAATGAAAGGTTATGAACAGAAGTACTTATGATTTTCCTATAATCTCTGCCATATTTTTAAGGGATAATCATTATGTCATAAGGTCATTCAAAATGAGGCAATTGAAGAAAATGCCTCCCCTTGGCTTGGTTTCCTCAAGGAAAGAAGCTTCTACAATCATTCTGCTAAAATCTATCCGTCCTTCTCTTCCCAGTAATTTTTTGGCCTATTGCATAATATTAAGCAAATTCAACTAGGCAAGAGAGGAATCAAAGATATTAAGGCCCAGCAAGTTTCATTCAAACAGGTAAAGAGAGAGTAAGATTGCATTAATTCCTCCACTTACCCTGCACTCGCTCCTTATGAGATGTCAAGGAATACATACAAGTGACTATAGTTGAAGCATAAATCCAGACAAAGCCAATTGTCATTAATATTGATTCTCATTGAAACTGCTCATATTTATTAGCTGAGCTTCTGTGAAGTAGGTAGATAGATCTGTTCTAAATGTTTTAGGCTGTAATGTACTTCCTCTCAATCTATATTGTTATGAATACTGTGCTCATTTCAAAAAGAAAATTAGAAAGTCTCCTGTCTAGACATTGTACTCCAGTACTATTAAAATGTATTTCTCAGTACAGGCATATTCAGAGTTTCAAGGAAGTTAGCTGTTTTTAAAAAGCCTGAGAGTTCTGCTTATTTTTACTGCAAGTCAAAGCATTTGTTTTCATAACTTTCTTATTGAACACTTTTGTTAAGAAATGTTGCTAGATCTTAAAATATACTTAGCTAAAGACTTTCAAAAGTCAATAGTTCTATAGCGCTTCTTTCAGACCTTGCAGACATCAGGTCAGTTTGTGGTGGATTCCAGCAGGCCGGGGAGCTACAACTCTCTGATCTCTTGAACACTGAGTTCCTTTCTTGTCAAACCCTCATGTCTATGGATAAAACCAAAGGTATTAAAAGGAAAAGTGACACTGGATCAATTTGGAGAAAACAAATCAATCAATCCAGTATTTCTCTGACTGGAAAGCACAGCCCTGCTGAACAGTAGGCAGCAGACCATTGATTCGATTTTCTCACTTAGCTGTGAACATATGAAAACAGAAGAACAACCATTCAGGGTCAGACCAAGAGCCCATCCAGTAGTATCCTTTCTCCTGTTAGTGGCTGTAAGTAGATGCCTACGGGAAAGTGAGAAGAGAGCATTCTGCCTTGTTCTCTGTTTTTTTTTTGTTTTTTTTTGTTTTTTTTTTTTACCACTTTACCTCATAGTTTCTAGTTTTTCATTTGCTTTCTTAACTAATGCTGCATGCAAAACTGATGTTTTCTTCAAGCTTACATAACCCTAAGATTATATTTCAGAATACAAATAATTAGCTAAAAGATCATCGTCTCCTAAGTTGTTTGCCTTGTGTTTTTTCCTCAGTATGCATCACTCTGTGTTTATCTGCACTGAGAGATATTTTTCCAGGTTTTATCTTCCATATGACTCTGCTTTTTTTTTTTTTTTTTCTTTATTCCTGAAGAACTCAGTATCATCCTAGAGCTCAGGAATGCATGAAGACAAATTCTTCTATATAATAATCATAAAATAAAACTTCTGAATGTTACCTCAGTGGAATTTCTCACTGGCTCAACATGTTGCCAAAATTCCATTGATGAACCACTCCTTGCCATGCTGCTACTCCTTGCTACTGTTGCTAGCTGCAGTATCACCTTAGATCAGGATGCTATTTCCTCCAGATAGCAACTCACCACTGTTTAACTATCACCGTGCTTTTCCCACTAGGCACCAAATCATGTATATAATCATTTTACTTTGTTCCAAGTTACTATTACTTATTGACTTCATCTCTCTTTAGGTTCATTAGAAAGAGTTTTTACTAAAATACACTCTGTTACTTTCCTTCATAACCTTAATGATTTAATATCATATTATCTCTTGCCAATGGACTAGACCAGGTTGTGATGCCCTCAGCTCTCGTGATTTCCATTCTTTGAGCAATAAGTAAAGGGAAATCATTCCAG
Source organism: Chrysolophus pictus (assembly GCA_037305975.1). Taxonomy (NCBI): domain Eukaryota; kingdom Metazoa; phylum Chordata; class Aves; order Galliformes; family Phasianidae; genus Chrysolophus; species Chrysolophus pictus. The sequence goes on from CM074578.1 coordinate 21,928,406, forward strand.
AAACTATTTGGGTTTTATTAATGATTCATCATGCAGTCTCCATCTCTCACAAATTATTTCATCTATTGTTACACCTTGGATCTCATTCACAGAGGCCCCTTCACCAATGATTAGTTATTTCTTCCCAGAAACCAAAAAAACCCTTGAAAGCTTGACAATGTCTACACTTCATTATCCAGAGTAAAGACTTTGATCATAGTAAATTGTTCATTCAAGACAAACTGGACACAACGTTGTTGTTCTTCAGTTGTAGAGAAAGAATATCACACTTCATCATAAAGCACACATCAGTTTAATCAATACAATCAAAAATGTTGCATTGGCATTGTTGCACTGCAAATGAGTTACAGTTTATTGAGTTTATTTCTGTTTATTAAGAAATGTCAGCAGAAAACTCCTTCATCTCAGATTCACCTTCTAATATCTCTAGCTGTAAGACCCTTCCTAAAAATCCATGGGATGTCTATACTTACTGTTTATAATCTGCACAATAAAAAAGTGTAGATATAGAATATGCATACTCTCCATTATAAATATTATATGACTCCTATTCACAAATGTATATTTTCAGCAAAGAAAACAATATTGGGCACTTATCCTTATGCAAAAATGAACTATGTTTATGTCAGAATTTTAACAACAATTAAGTAAAAAATTGATATATATACTGATGTGTAAATGAATATACATATGTATCTACTGTATTTTAGTAAATTGCTGGCATGTGTTTTTGTGTGCATTGTGACTCATGAATCATGAATCCAATTCACAGCTTATAATTTCCCATTAAATTAGTGCTTTCCATATGGTATCTCCAACGCAAAGCCTACAACCTATTTATTCTTCTTAAAAATCTTACATCAAGAACACACTGTTCTGGAATTTAAAAAAAAAAAAATGTTTAGAATCAAATTATTCTATTATGCTTAATGTTTTGTTGTTGTTGTTAAGATTTAAGTGATTTCTTGTCTTTTTGGCCTCTATGTATTACAAGCTAGATGTTATTTCTTTCTACTACTGGACTAACATAAACAGAAGCAACAATCATAAACAGGAGAGAAGTCTCACACACACTACAACATTTACTTCCAAAGAAACTACTAAATCAAATCACCTTTGTTCTTTTACTGCAGCTGTATTAGAATATAAAATGAATATTGTAGGCAGTCTGCATTTTCTTGGACATATACAATAAAGAGTCTTACTAACTTAAATGGAAAACGCATGCATGAAATCTTACCCCCAGGTACATACTTGAAATCAGCTATCCACACTGCATGTTTTTGGGGAAGTTGCATTGTAAGTGGTTCATAATCAAATTTCTTTTAAAAATAGTAATTCAAATAAAAGTGAATGTATTTTATATAAACTTGCTCTATTTCTGAAAAATACATGAACACTTTTACAAAAAAAATAATACTGGATGTTTTTCATATTATTATGGTTATTTTGCCTTTGCCTATACAACACATACCACAGATTTTCCCTATCATCTGTGTGGGAAAAATTCACATTCTTACTGAATAGACTCAGCATCTTTTTACAGATTTTGGACATAATTTCCAGAGTTTGTTCTACAGCCAAATTGCACATAAGGACTGATTCAGTATACCATTCTCATTTTTAATGAAGTTGATTGAAAGCTTGCTACGGTAAATAGGAGTAGAACTGAGCAGTTTTGATCAGTTAGGTGGAACTACAGGACTTTCACTGTTCTCAAAAGTCCTTTAGAACTATCTTCAGCTCACCTCCAAAGAGTTTATAGACTACAGCTGAGGAGATTTTATTCTTTAGGTGCTCTCAGTGCTCCTCTGTCTCATCTTTGTAACCAGACAGATAGCAAAAATGACCTGCAATTTCCTTCCAGGGCAATGGTTGTTGCAAATCTGACCTTTTATTTGTGGTTACATTGTTTTCTAGGCACTGGCCTTCTGGCAGAGAAACACAGAATAAAATGTAAATTCCTAAGTAACGAAGAGTTATAGCAGTCAGATATAATAACAGAGTAAGTATTTACATAAATCAATATAGATAATATAACCTATTTTGGAATAGGATGCTGATTCATTTGGAAGTGATATACATAATTCTTTTTGGATTACTAGCCATCAAATACATTACCAAATTTAGCTGGTGATTGTCATTTAGTACCATGAATAGATAGTAAAAAATAACAATGTATAAGTTTAAATGAAAAGTGGCTAACAGTTGTTTTCTACTTTCTAGTCTTTAGTATCTCTTTCAGCACCTGTCTTGGTAATTCTCCACTGAAGGTTGCTTCAAATAGCCCTGTAAGTTATTTCTGCTAGAAATCTAGTGCATAAAACTCGCTGACAATGAGGATTTACTCTAGAAAAAATATGGAAAAGCATATGGGTTCAACGGCTAGTGGTTTAAAATCATTATAACAGCTGAAAACATCTAGTAGTGAGTTTAGGAATCAAAATACCAGAAAAACAGTTTTCTTCCTCTGCAGTGGTCCCTCAGCTATCCCTGTTTTGGGGAGAGTGTAATTTTCCAACAATGCTATGTCAGTGTACAGGCACCAAAATGCCATCCAGTTTCTTTTTGCTACTGTGTGGCCTTGCAAAATCATTCCTGATTTTCTGCTCACCGCTGCTGAATGTCTCCTTTGACTTTACTGTGTTTAAATTTTTCTTTCTGTCTGTCTACATGTCTTATGTAAAATCACATTTCCCCCACATGAATTTTAGAATTCTACTTCTACTTTCCCAATATCCATGTCCTCAGTTCCCTTTAGATGATGTTTCAGTTTTCATTACACTATCTAGTCTTTCAAAATACATTTATTATTAATTGTTTTGATTAAATTATTTAACTCTCTTCAATTTCAAATATAAATACATTTACTAAAATCTGATCTTTAGTATAAAAGGACTTAGCTTTTTTTCTCCTGATAAGAACATATGAATAAGATGGTTTCTACTATCTAAAATATTTAAGGTAAGTTATTAAAATGGGAAAAAAGGAAACTAGCCAGAAAAAGGAAACATCAGCAGCAAACAGTTTCATGCAAAACAACTCTGTTTGAGGAAAAAATGGAAGACTGGAGTCATTACACTGGTGAAAGTATCTCCATATTAGAGACAGAGAAAAATCTCATTTCTGCTGCATACTTGTTCAAGGAGAATGTCTTTCCCATAAAGCTAAAAAACATTCATTAGTGATAAAAGTATTCTATCTTTTATGTTAAAGTTGGTCCATTTTATGTATGTAATTACTTCTTTGTAACCATCACAAGAACTTAAGAACACCTGAACATTTCAGACAAATGGTGCACATGGCCAATTGTCTGTTTCAGCTATGGCCAGAAACAAAAGCAAAGAGTAACAAGGCAGTATATGGAGGGCATTCTCTAATGCCTTCCTGAATGGGGTTTTCCCAGCTTGAATATAGTTGGTTTACTTAATAGCTACCAATGAAGCTCTTTCACTTCAAGGTAGTTTGAATCCTATTACTAATCAGTACATTCTAATTAATAAAAGTTACAGAAATAGAGTCAAGTTTCTTTGCTCTGTCATGTAGAATATTTTGTTAGTCACTGGCTCAGGATGTTAAAATGAAATTTTTGTGTTATTGACTGCTCAGTTCATAGTGCGTACAACACTGAATGTCTTTCTGTCTTTGTTTTTGTTTTTTAAGCAAAACAATATATAGTTAGGAGAAGAATACAGAACATTGTAGTTGTTAAGTGTTATCCCTTGGAAACATGGGCTTTAACCTTCCTAACAGAAAAAAAAAAAAAAAAAAAAAAGAATTAAGACTGACACTTCTGCTTCCTTGATGGTTGTTTACCTCCCAAGCCATTGGATAGGGCACCAAGTCAAGATTTAGTTTCTTCTTAAAAGTAAGTTTTTCTATCAAAGCTTCATTTTAGATCAAAGGAACTATTCCATGCTGAAAAAACCATGCTTTAAGATGCTAGTAAGATTTTATTTTTTAAATCAATTCAGTTCAAACTGAACCAATCTTCATGCCCCTTTATTTAAGTCTGGCTGCAGAAAAAATACTACTAGTCTAAAGTCCAGATTACACAGTGATTATGAATACATTTGAAACCACAGCAGAAACAATCCAGATGAACTAATTAGGTAAGTCTCATATATACACACAAACATGCACTCCAATTCAAAATCAACTTTAATTCAGTATTAGTTAATAGACATGTGAAAGGAAACAATTTCACAAGCCAGACTTAAAGAGAGTGCAAAAATAGAAAATGCAGGTCTCTATTAACAACCCTAATTACCTTCTTCTTGCTTACACAGATTAAAAATTTGTTTAAAAAAAAAAAAAATGGTATTCTAATATGCATGAATAAAAATATTTTTAAAACTAAATCTCTTACTTATATTATGCAATTAAAATTCTGTCAACTCAAAATTCCTGATCACAATAGTAGTATATATTCTTCCTACTGCAATTACAGAAAAAAGAATAATGCTCAGCACTATTTGATCTTGCAGTCCAGTGAAATTCAGTGACATCATAGAGTGGCTTGGTTTGGAAGTGACCTCAGAGATCACCTAGTTCCAACCCCCTTGCATGAGCAGAGTTGCCAATCACTATTCAGGCACTCAATCAGGCTGCCCAGGGCCCCATCCAGCCTGGCTTTGAACATCTCCAGGGATGGGGCATCCAAAATATCTCTGAGCAGCCTGCTCCAGCATCCCACCATCTTCTTAATGAAAAATTTCCCCCAGATGTCCAATCTAAATCTCCCCTCTTTAGTTTAAAACCACTGTCCCTTATTCTATCACTATCTGCCCATGTAAAAAAGTTGATTTCCCTGCTTATAAATTTTCTCTAAGTATTGGGAACTGGGGCTGCTTAGTTTGGGGAAAAAGGAGGCTGAAGGAAGACCTTATTGCTCTCTTCCATTATCTGAAAGGTGCTTACAGAGAGAGCAGGGTTGGTCTCTTCTCACTGGTGACAGGACAAGGGGAAATGGCCTTAAGTTGTGCCAGGGGAAGTTTAGGCTGGATATCAGGAAAGATTTCTTTATTTAAAGGGTTGTTAAGCACTGGAATAGGCTTCCTAGGGAAGTGGTTGAGTCACCATCCCTGGATGTGTTTAAAAACCATTTGGATGTGCTGCTCGGAGACATGATTTAGCAGAGGGCTGTTAGAATTAGGGTAGTATGGTTAGGTTGTGGTTGGACTTGATCTTTAAGGTCTTTTCCAACTTGAGCAGTTCTATGATTCTATGCTGGAAGGCTGCTATATCAGGCCTCCCCAACCCTTCTCTTTTCCAGACTGAACAAGACTGAATCTCTGAGCATGTCATTGTAGGAGGTGTTTCAGCCCTCTGATCATCTTCATAGCCCTCCTCCGAACCCGTTTCAAAAGCTCTATTAAAATTCCCACCTATGTGACTTCTGTGGCCCCTATATTGAAGCCAAACAGTGTAGCAGTGGAAGAATCTAGTCACTTGGGAACTAGAAGGATAAACATAAAAAGAATTGTTACAGGTTAATATAAATTTAAGCAACAGCCACAGACTAATTATGACTGTTTCCTTAATAGACTAACAAAAGAGAACTAAATGGTAATCAAAGTTCTATGCAACATTTTGATGCAAGGAATCTCCAAAAGAAAAAAGAAATATGTCAGATTGATAGAAAAGAGGGAACAAGTGAAAAAGGGGAGAGTAATGGAAAAAGGAAAACAAAAACAGAAAGAAATAGAATACTAGCTGCAGCAATTTTTGTCATTCATAACTTGCCTTAATTGTCTACTCTCTAAAACTGCTGCTGTAATCTGAAATGCCTCCCTCCTGATCTGATCAGCAGACTAATGTAATGACTTGACTAAGAACCAGGAATGTAGATCTTGCTATTATGTCAGATTCACTTGGATTTTAATGCAATATTCCCTCAGGAAGACTCATGATTTAATTAAAAACATTATGTTTCACTGTCCAGCACAGCACCTGCAGCATCACTTAGCGTGTAAATCTTGATTCCCTAGAGTGAATTGCAGCTGACCTTTTTGATTTCTAGTTAGCAATCATTTTGCAGATAAAATTTCAACCATTTCCTATTTAGCTCATAAATGCACTTCTGTGGCTCCAGTTCTTGAAATTTTATGTTTATCAAAGCAGTATTTCAAATTTGCAGTGATTTCTCCCCTCAAAATACTGCTGCTACAACAAATACAAGTAGCAGAAATCACAGTCACCTATGATTTAGAAAGTGATTCACTTCAAGGAATATAAATGCTTCTGAACAGAGCTGTATGAAACAGCTTGCAGCTGAGTTAGTTGAAGCAATGTTCTCAAAGAAATTGTTACCAATGGCAATGTATTCTAACATAACCTTAGATGATACAGTATTTTCTATTCTAAGCTTCATAATCAATAGATTGCTTTGTCCCAGTTCCTTTTTATGCACAGGAAATAAGTCAAGGAGTTGGAAAGAAGCCCTCTCTGGGCAATATTCCAGATCATGAAAAGATGGCAATGTGGAGATGTTAAGATAGGTGGCTTTATGTAAATCGTCACATTTTTAGTTACAAAGTTAATCATTCTATCACTTCTGATCGCAGCAAAGCGTGTAGAATTCTTCTGCAGAAGACTTCTGCTTTACTTGTCAAGACCACTGGTACAGAGACAAAAACTGAAATGTATTTGCCTCCATTCACTTTGGAACATAATGAGATCTCTCTGTTAGCTGGTGATCGACCAGGAAACTTCTGTATGCTGCAGTTTATTGTTATTTAATTGATGATCAACTACCATCATAAGCATACCTGATGGCCACACAACCAAATGTCAGATAAAATTAAGTGGCAATGTAATTGCAGTTCTCAATTAAGACAAGTTTGCACAATTATGTATCTGGAAACAAAAAAAGTAATCTCTGTAAGATAAAGGATATCTCCAGATTTTCCAAAGACCTGTTACTGCCGTGCTCTAAAAGGTCATATTTATTTTCTTCCAGTAAGCACTTTGGAGGAGCCTGAAAATAAGATCTGGGCCACTCAGCTACTGGATTCTCATGTTTGGGTTTCTGGGTTGAAAACACTTCTACAGGCAAGCATATCTCTCTCTCATACATATTTTCCTAATGCACTATCTCCGCCTGAATTAGATATTGTAAATTCTTCATTACTAAAAGAAAGGACAACACTTATAATTATGTTGAGAATAAAATTGCGAAGGTCTGATCACTACTGCCTAGAGTAAACCCATGACCAGCTGAAGTGGATTTATGAATGTGTTGTACCACTGGACAGTCTCTGTATACTTAGTTTGACATATAAACTCCAACTCTAATTTTTTAAAAAGCATTTTCAAAGTGAATCTTTTTTCAAGAAGAGATCTCAAAATGCCACTGTAAATTTCCCTGTGTGGAAACTGGGCTTTTATTCTGACACAAGGTATGAGATTGAGGGGAGCAAAAAAAAAAAAAAAAAAAAGTAGGATTTTCAAAGGTGATTGATTCAGTGAAGTGAAAGTAAAAAATTAATCAGTGTAACCTTTTGTCCTTTACTCTCCTGTAAACTGTTTTTCTTTGATTCCTATAAAGCATGTAACACACTGTTCAGAAGATGCAAAGTAATTGAACAGCCTAGTGTTGGAATGGAGGTAATACATCTTTCCTGAACCTCTCCTGCCAAATTTCACATTTTTAATGGCTTACAAGTTCAGGATGAGTTGCTGAAATGCAATCTTATTTTTCTCTTTCATTTTGACTGCTCAACGTACAGCGGATCCTGTGGTCAGGCACTAAATATAGCTAAGCTGCAGCAGTGAAGAAAGCAATAAAGACTTAGGGCAGGCATGAGTGACATCATTTTCTTCAGTCTGTGTAGCCTGTTTAAACAGACATCTGTACAAAACAAGGACTGATTAAGAATCTCCTCATCTTTACAGTTTTCACCTAAGGGACTACCAATACTATTAAGATAATAGTAACATAAATTCTAACACAATTATACTAAGTAAGGATGGGATGAAAAAAATGTAAAAATATGACAATGGCATAACCTTTCAGTTCTTGCTATTAACTACTAACACAACTCTATCATACAAGAAGAAAATTTGCATATTTAGGACTACGTAGGGTGCAATGAGGATTCTGTCCACTTTTTACATGGGTAAGTATTCCAGTGGCCTGACTGACTGCTAGGGCTAACATGAGTTTGGTATCATATACAGTGTAAAGTCTGGATTTCATCCAGTCTTGGCAATCCATGCCACTGAGATGCCAACAATTAATACAAGCATTTATATGGACATAACTATCTAGTTGTTTAGGATAAAGAGATTAGCCATAAGCAGATGTGATCACTAGCAGTGATCTACTTAGAGATCACTATAAGAGCTGACTACTTGAGAGAAGTAGATTGATATAAATGACATAAATACTAATTCAAGTCATCACACAAAATCTGAGACAAAACATTTTTTTCTTCAGCTACTATCATGGTTAATGATTTAAAAACTACTCTTTATAGACTCTTGCACATCTGTATTTCTTGGTTCTGCCCTCAAAATGCACTTCACTATGTTGAAATATGAGTTTTAGAAGCCCAACCAGCTACAGGAGGGGGGAAAAAAAAATAATAAAAAAAAATTGGTAGACAGAATGCTGGAGTGACCCTGCAAACATTATGAAGTTCATATATAATAAGCTTCTGCCACCTACAGTGCAAGAGATGTGTCAGTACTCATCAGTATTAGGAGACCATTCCTTTCACAAACCAGGCCTTAGAGAAACTTGTCACTGCAAACTAAAGCATTTGAACATACCCATCAGTGGAATACACCTATGGCTACAAGTCACCTTCCTGCTCTGCTCCAGAAGCTCTTTTCTCTTTTTTCCTAAGACAACACAATGGAGCTCTGGACTAGCTTTCACACATTCCTTTAAACAAATGTGTATGAATTCAAGACAAACAGTCATTTAGATATTGCTGGCTCACAAACAAATCCTTAGCAAACACACTTGCTGCGTAACTACCTGATGCCTTGGCTACCCTCCTGCCCATCTGTCAGGATGGCACCCTGCCTGCTCCCAAGTTGGTTGGACCCTTCTAGGGAGGCATAAGTGCCAGACAGCCCTGACTTTTGCAGACCTGCCTTCTTAAACCTGCAGGAGTCCCTCCTCCATGCCAGAAATGAGGCATTGGCACAATAGCTTTCCCCACAATTGATCCCACCTGTTGATACTTAAACAGTGAGAGAGGGGGAGAAAAGAAATAGGAAAGTGATGCAGACAGGATTTTTTTTGCTGCCAAGAAAGCAGGTGGGGTAGCAGCAGGTGTCTGATCAACTCAGGAAGATAACAGGGTGTCAAAATGTTTCTAACGGGAAGCTTGCAGGATTCCATCCAAAGACAATCAGCATATCCATCAGTGACTTCAGGGGGCACCCTTTTGCATTCTTTGGTGATATATAAGAGAGAAAATAAGTCAACAGTGTAAAAAAAAAAAAAAAAAATTCAAATGCTGGCTAAATACTGGTAATAAACTGTACCAGTATTCTCTTTTCACTGACAAAAGGACAGTAACATAAAGCAATAAAGGGACATGCGGAAGGTCTGAAAATAGATATATATGAGATGGACCTTTTCAAATCCAGATTAGAAAGCACCTGAGTGAAACCCTGATCCCACAAAAGTCAACTAGGCCAAATTTTTATCTTTTGCTCTGAGTGATAAACAGCTACGGAGGTAAACCAGTTTATGGATCCAAAATATGGTCCACAGATTTCACACTTTCAGCTATGAAGAAACTGAAACATGGAAGGGAGTTCCTTTAGACTGAAAGGATCTTTGGAAGAAAATGCCAATATGCAAAGCCCACATTCCTTACAGAGATAACTAAAAACTGCCATCCAAAAATCTGTACAATTTGCAAGGCTGAAATGTCCTTTTGAGGTTAAAATTAGTAATGCATCTGTCTCTAAATAAATAAATGAATAGAAATCCTATCATTAATTATTATCTCTTCATCAGTGTCTGGGACAGCTTCCCAACTGGCTGAAATTCTTTTCTTTTTTCTCTTTCTTTAGAGAGCCACCATGCTGTGTGGTCAATCATGGCCGGCTATTACATGTGTGATTACTTTTCCTGTCGGAATAATCTTAATCCCACTTAATTTCTTCATTTTAATTTCTTCTCCTTTGAAATGTATATGAATTAAAATGAAAATAAACATGTTGTCTTTCAAAACTAATGATGTGATAAATATACCTTTATGGCAGCAGTTTGGGACTTTCAAAGGAACCTGCCGTTCAAATAAAGAATTTACATCATAATAACCTTTTTCAATGCCTGGTGCCAAGAACAGAATTCAGAGCCTCTCTTAGTTTCCTAGGCTTGTTTGTACACACATATCCAATGACAATAAACTACAAACACGGATCTGAAAGGCAAAATCTGTATCTAGGACTCCCCAGATCCACACAGCTAGCCTGAAGTAGAGTTACAGTCTTCCTTTCTCTTTGTTTGGAAGATTTAAACTTCTCATGTACACGAACATGTTCAAACACTGTCTAGATGCCACTTTAGACTACTACACACTTTATCTGCTCTGGATGTCAGTTTCTAAAGATTTAGCCTTATTTTTTAACTTAATTCGGATTTGACTTTTTAATTGTCTCTGAAAATAAAAGGCAACCAGGACTGAATGAACTTTCATTAAGCCACAAGGTTTAATAATAATGGTAGCACCAACAAACAGACATGTTATTTGCTGCATTACTCCTACAGCAAAGAATGCAACTACCCTGGCTCCCTCTATGGAGTTAGTAAGTGTCAAGGTTTTCAGGGTGTGTTTCAAAAATCTAAACATAGGCATCTGTTTTTAGAACATACTACCTGATTTACTGTTGCTGCTCCAGAAAGGCTTATCTGTCTGTGTCATTTCTGTCAGCCTATGCAGTTGTCTTGATGGATCCAAAGGCATTAAAATAGCACTTCATATGAACATCTACTGAACCTCTCACTCCTCATACATCTTCATTATACATACATGTGGCTTAATTTTTTTTCCCTTACCTTTGCCTTTAAACATAGCTATAATCCAACAGAGAAGTAAGTGCAGTCAAAAGGGAAAATGAGAAACTCACAGTCAGTTTCTCGGAGTGCTGAGCTCCCATTTATTTCTATAATGACAACAAAATGCTGCTCCATTCATTTGTCTTTATGGATACACTTTTCAAACATCCATGTGTAAGGCAGTTCAAAGCTATGAAACAATTTTGGGGACAGCAGGACAAGTTTGGTAAAATTACATATGGGGCCATAAAACCAAATGTCAGCAATATCACTTTCCATAGTTTATATTTTCCACAGTTTATAATTGAAACTTAGATGAAACACTGTTGCTGCCCAACCTGCAACAATTTTGGAAGTGATCTTAAAAGATCACTTAGTTGCAACCTCCCTGCCATGGGCAGGTTTGCCACCCACCAGATCAAACTGCCTAGGGTCCCATCCAGCCTTGCCTTAAACACCTCCAGAGATGGGGTATCCACAGCTTCTCCAGGCAGCAGCACATGCCAATGCCTTAATCACCCCGAGTGAAAAATTCCCTCCCAATACCTAATCTAAATCTTCTCTCTTTTAGTTTAAAACTGTTCTTTCTTGTCCTATCACCAAAAGACTATGTAAAAAGTTGATCTCCATCTTGTTCATAAGTTCCCTTGAAGTACTGTAAAGCCACAGCAAGGTCTCCCTGGAGCCTTCTCTTCTCCAAGCTAAACAAGCCCATCTCACTCACAATCTCTTCACAGGGAGAGGTGCTCCAGTCCTCAAATCATCTTCATGGCTCTCCTCTAGACCTGCTCCAACATTTCCACATCTTTCTTGTGCTGGGGGCCCCAAACTTGGACACAAGTGGAGCCTCATGAGGGCAGAATGTTTTCACCTTTTCTTTCCTTCTCTTATCTTTAAGAAAGCTCAATCAGTAAAAAGCAAACACCTGGGACTTTAAGAAGTAATTTATGTTGGAAGAGAGATGGGAATTAGGATGACGTTTCCTTATTCTTGCAAAGACATTACAGCCATTTGCTTACAGAAAAGCATATCTGCACATTTCGTCAGATCTCACACCTAGAACTTTTTGATCTGATATGCAGCAAGCCACTCTCAGTATTTAAAATAGCTTTCTACATATCAAAGGATACCTTGAAATTAACCCAGGACAATCTGCAAAATTCCAATTTTTTAACTTACAGATAATCTGCTGGCTTTCCACTAGATACAGTCAAGCAATGCGGAGTACTGGGGCCGCGTAGCTCTTCATTTGTAAGTATTAACTATATTTAACATTATTTTGCTGGGCATTCTAAGATAGATGACAGAAGCTAAGTCTGCTATATTTCAGCTTCTGGATTTTATAAAATTCCTGATATGTCTTAACAGGTCTCCATTTCTGCCTTTTCTTATTTAAATCAAAGAGGTCATGTCATCACATGTGGAAATTTTTATCATATTATTCTTCCCCCAAAACGATTTCTGTAAGATTTGCTGAAAAGTTTTCTTCTTTGTTAAATACTGGATTTATTAAACACAACTTTTTCTATAATTTTTTCAGTGTTACTTCAAATGGTGCCTAAAATACTGGTTTTCTGAAAAGTTGATTTCAATCAAGACTGAAATACCTTTTCTGCAGGCCAGAGTGCCTAACCACATATTTTGTAATATACATCACAGGGATATCAAAATATGTACAAGAAAATGGTTTTCAGATATCCAGCAAAAAGAGATGTGTCTACCTCAAGCATCCACTGCATTGTTTCACAATCTAAACATTTGTTTTTACCTGACTTATTCTAAGTCTCAGTTTAAAAAAAATGAAATTTTAATGGAGAAGGATGATAACATCTCTCATTTCTGAGAATTGCAGCTTATTTTTGGAGATATATTGAAAATAAGGCTGGATCCTTAAATTGTATAAATCATAGTTTCATAAGTTTCACAACAAAAGATTTCAGTGGGAATCAGTTTACAGAATTGAGGGTCTGGATCACAGATTCAGATCAGCAACTATAGGAAACAGAAATAGAAGTGTTCAAAATAACCATCTCTTCAAAAAAATGTGGTCTACTTTTCAGCTGAATTCAAAGACAACTAAATCTGGTTCCATTGTATGAAGCCTTTAAAGCAAAATAGGAGGAGTTCATCAGGAATTGTTTCTAGATGTAATAAAACCCATCTGAAAAGCAGTTCTGTAAGAAAAGATAGATGTGATGGAAACAGATGAGATTTTTGCAGTTCTGAGGCTTCTGAGCCAAGGAACAGAGGCTTGTACATGCAAGAGGTCTGATGCTCAAGTATGTGTGCTGACTGCTATTACACACCCCAGAACAGGGAATTCCTGCATGGGTGGAAGTATGTCAGAATGGTAGCTTGCTTCCTATGACAGGAAATTAGAGACACAACCACCTCAAAGAAAAGGAATTGGTACAAGAAGAGTGGACTTAATGAACACGATGAAATACAGCTCTAAAGACAGAAAGATTAGATGCTAAGAATAGAAACGTTACATGAAGTACTGCCTCATGAACTGAAGTGTGTGAGGATACAGTACAAATAGGATGTCTCCTACTGTCTGCAAGCTTGCAGTGATACATTGCCTTTGTAAGAAGATGACAAAGTACTAGACAGAATTCAAATCTCAAATAATAGAAAGGACCCGAATCAAACAGAATTGTACCTCTAAGAGACTTGAGTTATGCCTGTATCTCGGCCACAACTAGGGAAACAAGGAATGCCATAACTAGGGAAGTTACCATATGTTTGCTTGAAAGTTTTCTCTGTTCTCCCTCTCACTTCTCTCATTGCTTCTTTCGTCTTAACCCACTTCATGCTCTTTTTGAATGTTTTCATTCAGGTCCAGGCCCTTCTTTTCTAAAGACAGATCTCAATTTCTTTTATCCATACACCTCCATACATCTTAAGCATAGTGTTTTTTCTTTTTTTTTCTTGCTCCTTCAGGCTAATTCCTACTCACATCCTCAGATCTTTGTCTTCATGCTTCCCTCTTCCCTTGACTAACCTCCTCTCTGATCTTTTGCCCTGAATACCCTCACACTGTTACTGCCTTTGTTCAAATACTGCTTTTAGGAGGGACCTTTTTCAGCTGACTCAATTTTTAAAGTGAATAAGAGTAAAAGAATTGTAGAATCATAGATTCACAGAATCATAGAAGGGCTTGGGTTGGAAGGGACTGCAAGGATCAGCAAGTTCCAACTCCCCTGCCACAGGCAGGGCTGCCAACTGCTGAATCTGGTACTAGATCAGATTTCCCAAGGTCCCATCCAACCTGGCCTTAAACACCTCCATGAACAGAGCATCCACAACCTCTATGGGCAACCTGTTCCAGCACCTGACCACTCAGTAAAAAAATTCCCCCTAACAATAAGGAGGATTCAATAAGGAAATGAATCATGTTCCATGCCCCATTTTGCTTCCAGTCCTTTTCCAGAGGATTAAATGCCTGCCTCTGTGATTATTTGCTTATTCAGAAGGGAGGTACTTTCTCTGATTTCTTCTGTTCAATAGGTAAAATGTGTCTTCCTGGAAAAGAACTTGTGTTAGACACTGTCACTAAAGCAGAGCAGTATCACATGGACACTTTGGAAGAAGATGACATCCAGAAACATTCAATGGGGAGTAAGACATCATGTGGCACCCAAACAATTCAGAAAGGGATTCAAACTGGCCAGTGTGCTGGACAGGAAACTTACTGTGTAGCCTGTTCAGTGAGCAGCTACCCTGAGGCAGTCAAATAGGAACAAAATGTTAGAAACTGACTATAAATCTGAAGTCCCACCTGTCACTGCAGTCATTTATCTCAGCCAATATAGATACTTTCTTCTAAACTTATCTATCTATAGAATTTTTTCCCAAAATACTAGCAGGGAGACATACACTTCTTCTGAGGTATTCGTAAAGACCAGATAAAAAGAGCTGTAATAAAAAGTGGCTGCAAATTTGGAGTTGTTATTGAGAGTGGAAAACTTAAGTTCATTTCTTTTCTTGGCCTAAGGTAATGAAAGCCACATAATATAATTTAAGAGATTGATGCCTCATTCCATACTTTTCATGTTGAAGTGATCTTGAATAAGTTAAGTATGCTTCAGTGAGTCAAAATGCAGAATGAATTTGTGGTTCAATGTTATGCGGAGTCATCTTTGGTGTTGGTAAAGTCTAAATTTTCTCCCTATTTTGGGAAGTGTGTATCGATTTTATTCAATATGTTTCATTTTTCCTCGCTGCCATTTATTGTTAAGAAAGATTAACAAAAACAGTGATTTGTAAATAAAGGCAAAAGAGTAACCACAATTATAAAATGCAAACAATGAGCAAGAAAATAGTGTTTGAACAGGAAAAACTAGCAGTTATGCCCACCTCCTAAATAATTTCCTTGCCCTTGTATTAAAACAAAGGAGGTAATCTCCCAGGGAGTGAGATAGAATTTTCCTTTAGGGAGAACTAGGACTGCACTGTTAAAGCTTTATCATTTCATTAGAGTAGATAATTAGGTAATTAGAAAGATTAAAAGTTGACAAAGCAACAGATTCAGATGAATTATAGCCCACAATCCTAAAAGTAGCAAGGGAAAAGGGAAAGCTCTGGATTTAAACTGCTGATAATCCTTAAACAACAAAGGTTAATAGTAGAGGAGGTGAGGGCAAATGTTATTGCTTATCTCCTGTTCAAAATATATTTCTTTAGTTGGAACCTCTCAGGCTAACATAAGGAAGAGGGTATGGAAGGGAACATCACCCTTTCTGGAAAAGAGCCTGGAAACACTTCCTACAGACGGCAGCCTGGCTTGTTCCAAACACTCTGTTCTTCAAAGCAGCTGAGAAGTGATGGAGCTGTATCTGGGACTCAATTGACCTTAGTTAGAGAAAGAAAATCTTTGTACTGTCTTAATTTGAGAGTGTTTCAGAATAGGTTTCTGGAAAATTTTTGTACTGTTTTCCCAGTATAGAACAGATATAAATTACTTGATTTAATGTAATTTGGACCTTAACTTTATTTCTCTATTCAGTGTAAGTAAGAAATATTTTCTCCTTATTTGCATTTAACATTGTTATTTAGCAGTTCCAGTTTCTACCAGCATTTCGATACAAACATACTAGCCAAGAGGAGATGGCAGAATCAGC
The DNA here is from genome assembly GCA_037305975.1 of Chrysolophus pictus. Taxonomy (NCBI): domain Eukaryota; kingdom Metazoa; phylum Chordata; class Aves; order Galliformes; family Phasianidae; genus Chrysolophus; species Chrysolophus pictus. The sequence continues at coordinate 21,944,555 of CM074578.1, forward strand.
AGGCTTACAACCGTTGACTTATTCAGCCACTGCAACCCAGACAGGATTGCTCTAATGAGAAGATAAGACCTAAGTGCCTAATGAATATGCTGAATTAGCACGTTCCCTGATCTGTCCTCATCACATAAGCAGCCTAACAGCAAACATAACAGCTGTCCCTTGGAAGGACCCCAGGGGGGGAAAATTTAAAAAAAAAAAAAAAGCAAGTAAAAATCACAGAACTTCATTTAGAGGTGGATTTTTATTATAGTGGCACCTGAAGGCTCGCTCTAGGAACAGAACCAGTTTCAAACAAAAAATTCAGGCTAATATATGGTTTCAATCTTTATGAGTCACAACCTTTATACATCTAGAATATTATTATTATTGCTATTGTCGTAATTCATGTGGATTCAGAGACAAACTTTACACATTTTCTAGAGATAATTTTGCATCTTAGAAAGTAATTTATGCCCTGCAAAACAGCATCAGGACACCAGAAAAGTATGTTCACAAGTGCATGTGTTTACATGCATAAGTAAGTCAGTCAGTCTGTACAACACTGCCCCTTCCAACTAAACAGGCAAAAGAGGACATAAAACTGGTTATGTTTTCCATACTTTTCATGGGATTATGTACTCATTTCTTCACTTACATACACCTTTATATACAAACACAAGTGTACTCAAACACACACACACACACAAAGAAGCTCTGTTCCTTCTGGGCAAGCCTATGGCTATACTTTAGCAAGCATTTCCAAAAGAAAGCCAATCTTTAGTATATTATCATAGAGAGAATATAATATCAAGCAGTGAGTGTACAGAAATTCTCTGCACTTCTGAGAATGGACATGCTTGGCCAGTGGAAGTTGTGGTATGGAGCCAACATACACATTAGCAAGAATAAGTTGTCTGCAGTTCTATAAAAAGATATTTGAGTACTCTAAGTATTACTAAAACACACTGAAATATGTGTGAATAAGATGAAAAGTGCTCAGAAATGCAGATGCTAATTTGATCTTTGAGATGACTCTGGTGTTCTAATGCTTTAAAACATTTTTTCACATTTAAGATTTATATGGTATGTCATAGTGAGTATTACAGCCTCCCCACATCAGTTTCCTATGCATCTCCTTCATTTAATGAAAAAAAAATCTTAGATTTTAAACCTGTCTCTTAATCTTTTATCATAAGGCTCCTCTTTATTTCTGGTCTGTCATCTCTTTCTCCAGCAAAAGTAGAAGGCTACTTTTGCGTAAGAAATGATTAAATTTATTCTTTTGTGTTAGCCTCAGTTTGGGTCCCAGCCTCTACCCTGATGAATACTGCTATGAATTTCTGTGGAGAGCAGAAAGGTGGAGCAGAGAGCAGAAGAAAGTTATATATAAAGCCTGGTGATCAAACCTGGATTAAATATTTAATTGAAACAGATTATTAGTTCCTAGTATGGGTCTGTTAATTCAGAATGTTGGAAACAGATGGGGGCTTTGTCTGTGATTATTTTGATGTGTGTTTTGTTTGCTTGTCTTGTTCATTGTTTTTGTTGTTGTTGTTGTTTGTAATTTTTTTTCTTATTTTTGAAGAAAAGAGAGATACTACAATTATTAGAATGTTATTATGGAAGAAGAGCAGAAGCAGATTAAATTGTACTGGTACTGCTTTTTGTTCTTGGGCAAAGGCCCAAGTTTACCACTGAGGGGCTAATGATATCTTCAAAATTCTTCTGCCAGAGACTGCTTCTCCATTTCTCATTATAATCAAAGCTGCTGATTGATGCTGCTGCTCAGTCATGAAAGTTGAGTTTCTGCCTGTACCAAATATGTGGCTGTGGAGCAGACAGCTGTCCCAAGCCCTCACAGAAAGCTCTTCCCCTGCAACATGTTCAGTAGGAGTACATTGCCCAATGCTGACAGCTGAGAGCACTTCTGCAGGCACCCTTACAGTTTGATCACTCATCACTCTTTTCCTATGTGCACCACTATTTCCTTGTCTATTAAAAGTGACCAAGATATGCTGAAAACTGGAGTACTTAGATCCTGCAGCCAGTAAGTTGGAATAAATAATACAGATTCTCAACAGTCTGCAAACCCACAGTCTCTAGCATCTGTGTACCTAATGCCATGTACGCAGTGAGAAAAGTGAAGACATTATCTTTCATCAGAGACTATGCATAGGTAGCACTATTGATTTCATTTTTTTTCATAATCTTAAGGAGCAGAAAAGATCACTTTCCAAAATTACATTCTCCTATATTGATAAAGACAAATTATTGAGTTGGCATTTTCAGCTCTTATCATTCCGTCATGGCTGAGTGGAAAAGATACATAACTCCTGCCAACCTTACCATTTCCACATTTGCTAGAACTGAACACTAGATATTTTTTGTTGAAAAGAAATATTTTAGCAGAATGGAATCTCTACGTGTATAAAAGGTATTTGACATATTTTATTGTGAACTTTCATGCATATATTCCCTTTTCAGTTTCTGTAGCTAATCAGAGGCAGAAAGTGAAAGATAAAGAACTAGAAGTAAATCCACCTAATAAAAAAGAGACTTTTTAGTTGACTTAGGAAGTTTCTTTGGCAGTTGCCTCTAGCAAAAGAGAAATACTATATTCCCAGTGAAACATTATTATCAGGTGGATTTTTAACACAAAGACTCCTCAAGCCCTGAAGGCAGACAGTCTATAAAATTTGAAATCTTAGAAATACTAGGCGAGGAGATAGCTGGTATCTTCATTTTTTCTTTAAGAGGAAAGGAGAAAAATCTAGGTAAATCAGTTATTTTAAACTTCCATGTCTGACATTTCTCATAACAACAGATGCTCATTTTCATATTTCCACATTCAGGCTCTTCTCTTCTGATAACATTTCTTTAAGAAATAGAAAGCTATACAGTTATTCATGTCCTCTTGCCCAGTCTTACTCTTTAAACAAAAGTTCTGAGCCTGTATTTTCCTCAAAAATCACTTTTACTTTGCTGTGGAATGCTCAGAGACACTATACATGACTAAAATTTGCAGCAGATTATTTTTAACTTTATAAGCTCATCCTTTCATAATTCTTCATGCAACATTTTTATTCCATCTTTGATGTTCTGTATATGGAAGGCTTGTGAGTTGGGGCTATTCAATCAAAGAAAAAGTCTTTTTTCAGTGTGTCCGAAGGCATGTTGTTAAGTGATAAATAATCCTAAAAAATACCTATGCTATGTTTAAATACTGCAGCACTACAGTATTTACTTTTCAAAGCGCACTGGTGAGGAAATGGGCTCCTTAACATTCTATTTTCTGAATAATGCCACTCAGCATAGAAATTTTAAGAATAGTACTGCACTTTTTCCAAGTCAAAACAAAAATTAATAAGGAAAGCACCGTAAATCAGTTGTTGAAAGTTCAGAGCAACAAAAAGCTAAGCTTTTACGTTCATTTCTAGAAAATAGCTGGCAGATTCTCAAGCAAACAGAAATTTAAATTTCCAGCTGCTTGCATTAATTTACCTACAGGCTTTGTGACGCATTCCACATCCAAGCCTTCATAGAACTACATATTTTAAGGTAAGACCCTCTGATAACTTAACCATACAAAGCTAAGTGTATAGTGAAGCAAAGCAAGACAAAATATAACCTTTAAGTTCTTCTTAACCTCAAAAACAAAGATAATCTTATATATCCCCTATTGATTTGGCAATTTTGCTTACAAATGTTTCTCTATGCAAGTGATAAATATAGGAAGCTATTCATGAAGAATAATTTGTGTGCAACATATACAGCTCCATACTGTAGAAATTCCCAGAAAGAAGAGTAGAAAAACATCCATCCCCCGATAACGAAACATATAGGAGCAAATCATATGGATGTAAATCTTCATGCAAATCAAAAGAATTTATTCTATATTTTCACTGTGTAGAGTGTGATGTTTTTCATCAGAGGAGACTATGCATGGGACCATGAAGCCTCAAGAACAACCTGGTTGCTGCTGCAGTTATGACCTTTCTGTTTCCTGGTTTGCCTGTAGATACATTGTAGGGGTAGTACTTAAAAGAGAACATGTAAGAATAATGGTAACAACTTCTTTCTTTTCTGTGAATATACTGATTGTATGTCTGCAAACTAGAAGATAAAATATAAGGGGATTTTTGCATTATCTTGATCCTGACTATCTACAAAGGTTCAGAGACAAGCTGGTTAAGAAGAGTAGCATTCTGTGTTATATAGCAATTGGACTCCTAAAAATTCTACATTTTGGAAGTGATCGGGTCTATGAGATCTTGTATTCAGTCCTGCTATGTATCATCATTACACTTTACTTCATTCTGTTCTTTTATTCATTATTAAATCAAATAGTATGAGTTCAGCTATTATTAAAGATTTTTATTTTACTAAATCATATTTTTGAGAAAGACGCTATTTTTTATCTTAAAATATAAGAAATGGAAAACTCAAATAATTCTGTACATAGTTTGTCCCATATCACCATAAATTTAAAACTGTAGCCCTAGCTTTAATATGCTTTTTTCTTTGCTTCTGCTTTCAGACATTGGTTCTCATTATGCTTTTTTATTTCAAAATGAAGATCCATTTAGCATAGCATACAATGCTGTAGAATACACCACTAATTATTTGTAATAATACGTAAGTTGCTCTGAAAATAATGCCTCCTATTTATTTCAATGGAAATTACAGCAGATGTCAAGAGCACAATATTGCTGTTTGATAGAGAAAATTCTCAGCTACAAAGCACTATTTTTCAGTACAGTCACCACCATTAGTGTACATATTTGGCAGTGATGAGCAAGAGCCTGCATGCCACACATGTGACAATCTATACCAGCGGAGATGACCCACTGTTTCACAGCTGTATGGCAATACACCTCACTGTATTGTTGTACACCACCTCACTGTACTAACACTGAACTGTACTAACTATTTGGTCTCCTTGATGAACTGCAACTATAATGTGCTGACAACTGTAAAGGGTGTAATTTTTTCCACATGAAGGAATTCAGTGACACACCTTTGCCTCACATGCACTTCCATGTCATATGCCATTTTGCTGAACTATCTTTCTGCCATCTGTCACATGGCAGTAAAATTGAATAGAATCTTGGAGGGACAGTTCAACCTTTACTGCTTTCAGGGCCCAACATAATAAAATAGGAGGCATTACTTTCAAACAGACTTCATAATACAGGCAAAGGTTACTTGACCAGTTCCTTAAGGCCTCAGAGAAGTTTTGTTATGATTATCTAGAACATTCTACCAATTTTATATCATCTTTTTTAAATGAATATCCAAAATACATATACATATTAGTCCAGTACTGTCCCTTATCAATATCACTTGGGAAAATGACTTCCTTACTCCGATTCATTGTCCCTGAGCAACCAACCCCATAGCTGTGGTCAATGGTCTTTGTGTGGGAACTCATTTGTCTTTGGACTAGTGCTTGCAATGGGATTCGAAAACAAGCATAAGCTTTGAGGTAGATCCTACTAAGCCTTTTCCTGTAGTAAACTTCTCAAAGATCAGAAGGCTTATAAACTAAAAATAAGGCAAGTTTTAATATAACATGAACTAGAATCCTGAGTTTTTAAGGAGAGAAAACTCAAAGAGAGTAGAGACAGTAGAATAATCACATATGGAGTTTATGAACAGCTTCATCACTCTGTTCCCTTGCAGACAGGTTCTGGCATCTGAGCTTGGTTCTTCTCAACTCAGTGACCTTCCAAATGCCATCTGACCAAGCCCACTTGTTTCTGGTTGCAGGAAATTCCTTTCATTGTCTCTGAGATCTGGGTTTTGCTCTCTGTCCCTCACCACCATATCTCAGTTTTCCTTTCAGCTCCAGTCTCTCATCTCCATGCAGCCACCCTTGCATCTCTCATAGAAGTTTATTTTCCTGATTGTGCTCAGTAGCTCCACTCAGTCTTTGTAAAGAAGTATTAACAAAATGGAGTCAGGCACACAAAGTCTCTATTGACTATCTATCAACAGACACTATCGACTGTCCGTTCTTCATTCAGTAACTCTGCTTTTTTTTTTCTCTTGATTCTGATGGGTAACTTTACATTTGGCTGATTTAGAACACCTTTTGTTTAGATTAAATCAAGTATACAAAGTCATCTACTTAGATATCTCCTAGGAGGACGAGCAACTGAATATAGCTTTCCAAAGTGATGTGCTTAGCTCAGCTGAGCCAGAGCAATATTATTCCAATGAGAACTTGTTACAATATAAAGATTGAAATACTTTATCAGTATTAGATTTGATAAAGAGTTTTCATAAGCTTGTGCATATACATTTATTGTTTACATTAACTTAGAAGTTCATGTAAACAGGGTTATCTATCTGCAGTCTAGAAAAGGTGACAAATGCCTCATGTATGTGTAGCAATCATTAGAATGCCTGCCTGTCCACCAGACCAGTGTAAAGATTATAATTTTTACCTAGCCTAATTAACAAGTATATTTTTATTTATGCTAAAGAAAGCATTTTTTTTTCTCTGTCTGATAAGATACAAAAAACAAGTGTGGTGTCACTGTAAGTTAAAGTGCACTGAAAAGTCAATATTGTCACTGAAATAAGAAGAGACCTTTGCAACTACAATGCACGACCTCTGCAAATGCAGTATGAGGAGATCTATTGACAAGCAAAGCACATTAGTAATGTTATGCAATAGCAGAGCTGAAATACATAAAGCAATAAAGTCTCAGCAATCATTTCATTCTCAAAACACCCAGACAAAACAAAACAAAGCAACAGCACTTCATTAGTATAATTAACCAATAAATACTAAGCAGAATTTAAATAAATAAATAGATAAATAATAAAAAACATAGAGCCATTGGCTACATTCTAATTAAATTAGGAGTATAAGAAAAGTAATTTATTTAATGCAAGAAGTCCATAACAAACAACTGGCCATTAACATTGATTATCATCAAATGTAATTTATAACTGTGTTAAAGTGGATCCTGACGATACTTATTCTGGGGGGGAAAAGTGCCTCTTTGGGAGGACTTGCTTGGAAGTTAATTTTGTCACTCACTAAGTATCCACAGTTACGTTTTGGCAAGTCAGTAAGCATCAGAACAGCATCAGTCTGATGGTGAATTGGACTGGCTGAATGTCAACTACACAAAATAAAAAGAAAAAGATGATTAATTATATTTGTAATCCTTCCACCTTCCTAAGAAATACAAAAATTCTGCTCTACAGGTGAGTCACTGCAGAAGCTCTAAGAAGATAAATGCCACCTGTAGTTCTGTTTAGATAGGAGACTGTAAGTTTGCATAACCACAGGTTAGATTTGAATACAGGATAATTTTAATGTTTCAGAATTTTTAAACATGGTTAAGATTTAAGAAGCATTCATTCAAACACTTCAATTAACTACTGAGACAGACTTGTTGTCAAACCCTTTTTGCTAAATTTTAATGAGGTTTAATGTCTCAAGCTATATTTTTATTATGAATTAATGTAGCAGATCAGTTCTCACCTTTCAGTTTATTTTTTATTGGCTTATCTATGTTTGAAGAAGTGGTATAAAAAGATTTTGTTGTTTCTGGTTTGGTTTGGTTTTTTACCATAAGAAATCTCACTCTGCTCAGAGAAGAGTGGGCTCTGCCAGGGAATTACCTAATGTTACAGGAGTAACAGGGAAAAAGTAAGAGCAGAGTCAATACTGGAGTTACCCAGATTTTTCAGTACAGATCTATACTAATTTTGTTATTCCAGATAGTGACTACAGAATGACCAAATTTCTGCTTTCTTGTCTTACCCAGTGATGCTGCAAAGTCTGGCTTACTGTAGTCCATCTCCAGCACTGTTTAAAGCCTGAGAATCTGACATTGTGTCACCAATTTTCTGCAAGAATGTTCAAAACTTGAATTAATTCTGAATGGTGTATGGGTAAGTTTTGTCAGACCATCTGGGTGGCATCCTGACTGGATTAAGAAGCAGCCCACAGTAGAAAATATTTTATTATGAAGGATGCTTAAGATACCATGAGCTTTTCAAGAATTGTAAATGTAAAACAAACATCTTGTTATAAACCCGTAAAAAGAAAGAGAAGGTGCAACACAGACACGTTCCCAAAGTATGTATACTAACTGCTGTAAAATGGGAATACTGAGGACCAGAGTCAAAATACAGGAACATAATGTACATAGACATATATTAACATTTAGAGATGTATCTACGCTACTGTTCCTTCAGTTGATTTCTAGTTACCATATAGTACATTCATCTGTTCACCGCATACTAAATAAAGACAAATAAATCATTCTTTCATCAAAATGAAACCTAATTAATTTTGCAACATTTAAAACATGCAAAGATTTTTCTATAAAACCATTGTGCTACAAAAGGAATTATGGTAACAACCAAGACATTTAGAGTTCTTGCAATTTTGAAAAGGGACCAGACTTTTCATGAATTATGCAATATTATTTAATATTGACAATATTCATAAACACAGTATCTTCCTTTGGAACTGTTAAAGCTTGTTCATCTTTCCTATTGATTTTCAATTCTGCTGCTTGCATTTAGCACTTCTAGAAATCCCACTTCAGGACAATCTCCTGAAGGCATTTAGAGACAGGAGGGATGAAAAAGATTAGGAATTTTCAGATTTCTTCTAGATTCGAAAGGAAGACCCAAGGTAGACAAATGCATAATAAATTTCTTAAAACATTTATTTCAGGTACTCAAACCTCTGAACATCTAATCCTCAACACACAGAATTTTTGATTCAGAAATCTTTCTACTATTTATCTCATTAAGTGCAATCTTCATTAAAATGTAAATAGAAATTAAAAAGTAATTAGACATTACCTAAATTTAAATACCCCTGCTCATGATGCATCGTGTCTTTCAAAGGTCTAACAACTTATTTGGCTAAGTGGGCTAGTAGTACTTTATCAGTTTGATAACTTATCCTTTTCTTTTAGTTCCTTTCAGTAATTGCTTCAGTATGTAAGTACTTTCCTTTAACTGCTACAGAACACTGTGTTAACCAGCAAGTAAGTGATTATTCAGTTTGTGGACATGAGTTCGACTGGAAGTAGGCCCGTTCCTTTCTTTGTATAAGCACCTAAGGAAAATTAGGAAAAGCAATGCTAGGAAAGGCAATTAGTTTACCCAGTGTAGAACTCAAATGAAGGAGGTGCAGAGTAATCTAAGATTTCTCCTTTTTCCTTCCTTTTCTGTCCCCTAGCACAGCAGCTCAAATGTGATTCCTAGACAGCAGTAGCAAGTCTATCCCATTTTGTTCTACAAGATTGCACTGATTTGATACCATCATTACCATTTTTCAAAGCCCTTCCTACAAAAGTTGTGAAAGTAGTAAGTTCCTTGTATGCTGGACTGTGCTGTACCATCTGTCCTATGTCATCCAACTAACACAGCTGTGGAAGAAGAACTTCAAAATATTTTCAGATTACATTGTTTGGAGTATCATTTCTAGGTAAAAAAAAATAAACAGTAAAATCCTGCTCTCTTTGGAGGAGTTTTGAATGCCTATTGCTATCCAGCCCTTTTCAATTGTTGAAGTGTCAGAACCTTTGCTGTTTTCGAGGAAAAACTGAACAGACAAATTACAATTTTATTTCTAGACTACGCAAAATTCTTACCTTGTTGATAGCACTTTCTTAACAAACCTTCACATGATTTTCTGTTGTTCTGTTTTGGCAATGAACTTGGCTATCAAAGCCATAGTTAATCTCTTTACATCTCATGATTTTTTTCCAGCGTGTTTAGATCAGATATGAAGAAAAGTTACACTAGTAAACTCTAAGGAATGTATTTTTCACTGAGATAACCAGTAGGGCATAGCTACCTCAATCAGCATCAGCATTTTGATCTGTTGTTGAATATTTCCCTGTGTCGTCTACCTGACTCGTGTAATAGATCACATAAGGAGGTCTAGAAGAACTGCAAAATCAGTGGTATCAGATTATTATTAAATTTCTAGAGTTTTAAATTGGTATAAATCTTCCACAGCAGTATTGATACAAGCAGCAAAATAAACATAGAGTAGCCTGATTTATCCACATTCTGGCAGAGCACATAAGCCTATCTTAATTGTTTTGTAGATGAGGAAACTGTTTAATAAGGCTAACATCTTTGTTTTAAATGGCCACATTCCATTCTCAGATGTCTGGCCTGATATGGATAAGCTCTGTTTTCAGATTTTGATATTTTACTGCTAAAATGGTGCTTCATACCTCAAAATCTGAAATAAGTCACCTAAAATTTGAAATGGAAAAGTCAGTGAGTAATAGGAATACGCTGCCCAACAGGACTTCACAGATAAAAAGTTTATGACAAAATGGAGAATGGTATCCTTGTCTTCCGATTTCTGGTTCTGCTTTCTATAAATGCAAGATCAGATAGTCCTTGATTCAGTTTGAAGCTAAGCTTATTACTAATAAGAAGATGCAGCCTATCTCACATCTCAGCATGTGATACTCAATCTTGATCAGAGATATCACATGCTGGGACCTGCTGGAAGCTTTGCTGATTAATCCTCTGTATTAAGATGAGGACAGCTGTAATATACTTCATTTTATTCATATCGGCCAGGCTCCTAAGAAATTGCCAATTCAACCCACAGCTGGGCAAAGATCTGGCATTCTGACAATACTCCATCAGAAATACACAGGCATGCTAATACCACCCACAAATGAGAAGACATATTTACAACATTCCTGTGAATTTGTAACCACTGGGAGAAAGAAGAGGAAGATCAAAAGTAAAGCTGCAGCGCAAAAGCACAGATCTTCAGCTCAAACACTGCTGAAAAGTAGAGCTGCAATCGAGAGCCAGTGGGAAAGGTCAGGGAAGAGACTGTCACAGTTTTTAGGGACTGCAGGTGAGGAAAGAAGCAATCTCCAAGATTCACTCTACCTTGGTCAGAAAAGACCTGTACGTATGATTCTGAAAGATGTTTAAAAAGGGCCAATGAACAGAAGGAGTTCTGCTGCCCAATAATTTACAGATGTCTCTGTACACATCTACAGCTAACAACAATGATGTTGCAGAAGGGGAACATGAAAGGAAATGAACAGAGATTTGAAGCAAAATTTTTACAAAAAGATCATTACCGTTGTTTTGTATAGGTTTCTGCTTACTGCTGTGTTTGATGCTGCCTGTGTATGTTTATGTATGCAAATAAATAGGTTTTCTGGCACTATCAGGCTCTATCATACATTAACCAATTTGTTTTTTTATAAAACAAAAGAAGTCTCTCCCTGAAAAGAAGGTCTGCAAGTTAAATTTCTCTGGGTTATATTTCAAAATACTTGACCTACTGAAAGTGAGCAACTGAAACCTACAGATTGAAACACACATGTTTACAATGTTTAGTTGCAGTGCACTTGCAAAAATGCATTTCTCCCTTATTAAACAATGTCAGATATCTCCAGCCCATATATTATTATTTAAACCCTGAATATTGATTTCTAATGCTTCTTTAGAGAAATGCATTATTGCAAATAATAAAGAAAAAGCAACATTCACATAAATACTAAGTAAAGCATGTGTTTGTATTTAAATTACAAACTTTTTCATCATTCAGTCTTTCACAGATATAGGACATCTACATGATATTTCATCAGTATGTTAATAACCAGTTTGCAAGTCCTAGACCCTAGGAACTGAACCTATATTGACAAAGGAATCGCACATGCAGATTTGCTGCCCTCATATTAGAGAACAAGCTCAATCTGGAGATGGAAGATGTCTCCAAATCACTGAACAAATGAATCTCAAAGAGTGATTAGGAATTTACTTCCTTTATATACTTCATAATTCAGAAAGTCCTGAGCAATAAGTAAAAATGCTGGGTGCTTCAAATAGCTTAACATGATGCAGCTCAAAGCACAGACACTCGGAATCTCTGTATATCTTTAGCCTTAGTCCACATCAACTTCAGAGAGTGGAAAGGCTACACAGAGTTTAAACCCTAATCCATTTAAAAAATACTTTTCAACTTTTAATATCATTCTGTATTATTTTTGTGTCATGGAACATTATTGTTATTTTGAATATATGGATATTATTGAATATGAAATTTGCATGTGGAATGTTCAATATTATTGCCAGACCTGCCATATGCTTAGCAATATATAAAAAAACTAATTATGTGTGGAACAGGGAAACAAAAATCTGGCTAAATTCCTAAATTTATAAGAGCATGAGTTTACCACCTCTTTCAGTGGAGTCAGGGTTAGTACACCTCAGAGCAATAAAAATGACACAACAAACAGACAACAAATGACCACAACCTTTGGTAACACAGAAATGAACTAATTAATTTAGGCACAAAGAATTTTATTTGAATGAAATAATCAGTTCCCTATTCTTATGTGCTCATGTGTCATTTTATGTGCTCAATGCAACAATTAAAAGAATAGAAATGAGGTAAATTAGGAAAATTATATTGGAAGCAAAAAATCTAATTATCAAGCCAAATTGTATACACCCAGTCAGACTTCAGTTGTTTGCCAAGCCCATCATGGTTAGTGAAATTGCCACGTGTATTTGTGCAGCTGTAGTAGATGCACCTCAATGAAGTCTAGAAAATTACACTAATGAGCCTTGCAGTGATTTATTAAGACAGCCTGGAAGGTGATTTAGTAATTTGCTTATAAAGAACTCCTCATGCCACTTGTTTTACACATCATAAGAGTGTTTCTAATAATGTACAATAAGGCACTTCTTTGAAATAAAGTTCACATTTCAGAAACTACTGATCTTTTCCAGAGCAACTGAATTAAATAGTATTTTGACTTTTTTCTTGTCTCATCCTCGCAGGCGAAGTGAAACACCTCAGAAAGATGGAAGCAGTTCCTCAGGTACCTATGACACACCTCCACGTGTATGTAATCAACAGAAACGTTGGAAATACAATGTCATTTGAAATTTGACTCGTAGCCACAGCTGTGCTCTTTTAGGAACTGTAATCCTGCCATCCTGGATGCTTGAGTAAGATTTGTTTAACTTTAGAGGCATTGGTTAGCAGTACTGAAACACAGTACTGGATCACAGAGGCTTAGATTGAAATTTTCTTTGTTAAATTTTAATAAAACTACTTCCTCTCTCTACAGATTGGCAATAAGTCACAATATTAATCATTTTCAAGTTTTAATTGTATGCATGTGTTATCATATAATTATCTTTTAATAATAAGTTTAAAATACCTATGGTACTTTTCATTAGTTGTTTTGTCATCTTGCTTCTAACAGCATATTTCCTGCAAGAAAGGATAATAAAATTGCCCAACACATGAGAGGTTATTTGAGCTGAGTACAGTGTGGCAGCATCCACATAGCTCAGGTAAGAAGTTTCTTGTGGGTACCCATCATAAAATAAAAAAGACACTACTTTTATCAAGCTACTTCTTGATAAGAAAGTACTATTTCAATTTGTTTTCCAGTGACCCCTCTGGCCATTTCAGGAATAACAACGACAGGCTCAGTCCCATTGATCGGAGTCATCAGTCAGCTCAGCTGCATAGGCATTTATCAGACGGTTGCACAAGGAAAGTAAATAATGATGATAAAGAGCGGATTTATTAAAAATAAAGAAGGAAAGAAAAGAAGAAAGAAAAAAGAACAACCTTTTCTTATGTGTAAAAAATTGAATGAGGAAACATAAGTGAAAGATTCATACTTAGGGCAATTATGCCATTCTATACCAGAACGCAACACTTTCATCTCATTAATGGAAGAAGTAGCATTAAGATATTGAAAACAGCCAATGAAAATAATATTTTGTAGAGTACCTCCTACAGTTATGTGATTCTGGATAAACATGAAATAACCTTTCCTCCTTGCCAAAGGAAGTTAAACAACATCAGCTATGAAGCTACAGAGGCGGTGGGCTCTTTTTGGAAGCCAGACCCTGGGAGCAGCATGAGCACTGACATGAGGTGAGGATTCCAAACGGTTAAAGAGAAAGAAGCAGAAAGAGATGCGTTGCCTCTTGAGAGAAGCAGGACATTCTTTCCTTTTGCCAAAATTGTTAGTCACACAGAGCCTCATTCTTGAGTGGGATCTGCAGATATAATTAGTGCTCAAACTCTCATTTGCATTCCTGCTATAAAAGTTAATATTTTACATGTCAAATAACCCATATGGATTCACTTTTAATATTAAAAGCACTGCTGTTCATAATGCATATGCAGAAGGCTTTATTACATTTATTAATGTCTCATACCAGGTATCTTTTGTGTTAGGATAATGAAATATGACTTATTAATGCAGTTGTGAATCTTTCTGTTAATATTCTGATTATAAATGTGTTTAATCTACACAATTTTAATGCATTCTGAATCCCCATTAGTCAGAAAGATAACTTTTTTTCTCCCTTTGCACAATTTAGTCTCACATTTTCTTGGAAGTATCCTTTTCTGTCACTGCAAGTGATGCCAAAAATATTTGTAACTGTTGAGTCTCTGCAAAAGTGTGACGACTATGTCTGAAAATGGATCTCTGCTCCATGCAGCTCCATGGTTGATCAATTGCTAAACATACAGGGGTTGGAGCACTAGAGTACTAGAAAATATCATGAAAATGAAACCTACTATTGTTAAAGAGTTTGGTGTACATCTCTCTACACAATATTTTGAACACTACTTCTAAACAGCCAAAGCTAAATCAGTCAGCTGGGAAGTGAGATCTTTTCCAAAGCAGTCTTTGTGAAAGTATCCATTGAAAGATTCTAAAATTGCAGTTAGCATAAGTCCTGTGGAAACACCTGTGACATCCATATGAATAGCAAATGAATTATTTATGATCGGTGCTATTACAATGAATACTAACTGAATTTGTTACGTGCTGTTGAAAAGAATATCAAGTAAAATCACAATGAAGCCATTCTTAAATTGAAGAGCTCCTTCCAAAGAGTCTACCTAGCATAAACTTGGACACAATAACAACAGCTAGGGGAATATTTATCGCATGTATAATATGTGCAGAAAAATCATCAGCCGCCTGCTAATGTATTCAGAACAATGAACAAAAAAAGACATAATCATTTCTTATTTCTTTTAAGAAACACTATAAACCGTGAGCATCATTGCTACATGCTGCTTTTCTCACTGGCAGTCTTAGATTTTCTACATCATTGTACTATGCGAAGCTGTCAAAATCATCTCCCTGCCTTGATTCAAATGCAGTTGTCAGAGTGATTGAAGGGTTAATGCCAGAGAAGTACAAATGAATACAAGACAATTAGATAGAGCTGTTCACATCACAGGAGTGTTCGGTGAGTTACTATCTGTACAATTCCTACTGACTCTGCAAGCTGGAGGGCTAGCTTATAGATATTAATGTACTCAAAAGACTGTAATTCACTCCTTGGCAGGGCTAGTGTGGTCAGGAATTACAAATACAGTAATTAGCAGTGAGTGTGCAATCTTCACAGCACAGATCACAGTCACACTCCTCAAGGCCATTGTTTCCTGGGCTGGAGAGAGGAAATGGGGAAGACAGCCTCAGTGATTTTTCTTCGTAGAAGAAAGGCTGTGCTACAGAAAGCTGGATTCAGTATGGTGACAATGCATCTTTCCAGTATAAGTTAGTATAATAACTGGTGTCAAGAATCATAATGTGGAGAAACACACACACAAACACAAAAAAAACTAGAGAAGAGGTTTTTAACCATATTCCCATTTAACTCAAATAATAACTTGCTTTAGAAGCTGACGTTTAACATTTTTGTTCAGGCTTTTTTTTTCCCTCCGCTGCATGTCTTCCTATAGGAGTGTGATCCACCATGGTAGGGCTTCCATGGGGCCGCATTAAAGCAACCCATAATATTACAGTGTGCCTAAGAAATCTACCTCTCTGCATTTAAGCATCGTTAGTAAGGGAATCAAATACAAAAATCAAAATTACAGCATGTGTTATAATTACACGTTACTGCCGTTAATGATACTGTTATTAAATATGGATGGCACTAAGGAGAAGATAAGGGGATAAGTACATTGTCCTGATCAATTGGGTGACCTGACAAGCAAACACTTGATTAGGTTACAGTAACTTACCAAACTGTTCCCACATCAGCCAGGTTATCACCATCCTAAGTGTACTCTCATTGAGTCTTAGAGAAACTGATCTGTATTGATTTATGACTTTACTTCATATCTGGGATGAACTACTGGTATTTGGTCATGTCAGCTTAGCTGGAGTGCTGTTTCTTTGTGTGCTAACGAATGTTTGCATTGCAAAACCATATTGCAAACTTATCAACTAGACATTTTATATTAAAAATCTAAAGATAATTCCTAGAATACTCACACTCAAAACTAAAATAATTTCAGATGATATATATTCAGCAGGCTATTGTTAATTTATGACACTCATTTATGGTCAACCAACATGATCATTCTCCATTATACACTGCTTCACAATATTAACAGTCATGAAAATGACGGTCAAAAAACACTATTTTAGTTAAGTAACTACTTATGCTGATGTTGTACTTAAATGAATAAAACCAGAATAAATGTATAGTTGTATAAAAATTAGCCTTTAGTATGTGAAGCAATAAATGAATCAAAATGTGATGAGTAAAAGTAACTAGAGCGTCAGAAAAATAGCTCTGAAAAGGGACTTAATCACCAGCACTAGGGCAAAGGGTTATGTTACTGAAACCTCACCCCTAGGCACCATGTCTTCAGCAGGAGCATACCCTGGGCACATACTGGTTAGCTTCTGGACAAAATCAAAATCTATTTAGTACTGACCATCTTGAAGCATAATAAACAAGAATATAGACAGATGATTTTTCTCCATCTGTGTTGTGCGAAAGATTTGATCTGATGACTGCTTCTAGAACATTTCAACAGATCAGACAGAGCACAAAATGAAGGCAAGTTGTTCCTTATGCCTTATATATGGTTTATATAAGGCATTGGTCATGCTGAAGCAGCATTTCAGCCAGCATTTTGACAGAGGTACTCAAATTCACATCTCCTCATCTTTGGGGTATCATAAACACAATGTCTGTTCTCAGCCTCTCCTTTTGAAATTCACTAGTTCTATATAACATACATAAATATTCCTCAGTTAAGAAAGAGCATGATGTAAGAAACTATAAACTAGTAGTCTGATTATATATGCAAGGTTGGGAAAATCTAAGAATCTGTCATTCTGACATGGTATTTTTTTGGAATTTAGAGCCATACTGTTTGTAAAAATAGAAAAGGCCCTTGCCACATGGGTTTCCAAACTTCCCACCTCTAGATGTGCACATCTGACCCAATGTCTCCTGAATCCTTTTCTGTCCAGTAGAAATGCTTCAGCAAGAAACACAACCTGTACACCCTACTTTAAGAGTTAGAACAACTTCAAGGTGAATAAGAATTATAGATACAGATCTCCTATTTGTGGAAAAAGAAAAGACATTCAGAATTAGCTGCAACTAGACAATGTATAATGACCATAGTGCTATTCCCTCTTCTCTGGCACCACTGTTTAAAAAGTAGTCTTGAATTGTTTTCTGTGAAGAAAATATCAGGCACCCTGATTTAGGAGAGGTTTCTACAACTGACTTGTAATAAAGGATGAGTGATTCTTTGACATTCTAAAAGACCAAAACATCCTCCAACTGTTGTCCCTCAGATACTTCTCATTCAGCCTGCTGCTGTTTGGGATTTTGCTCTGAGGCATCTAACACTCCCTATACAAACACGGGATGTCTGGTGCCTAGAGAGATGGTTTTGATTCTAGTTCACTGTAGCACCTGAATCCTTGAACAGGTCTTTCTCTAAATGCCACTTTGAAAATAAGATTCTGAATCCTAAACCACTCAGATGGATTAACATTTTATTATCATTAAATACTACCGTTACTATGTTGTCCACTGAGCTCAACAGGACACTTGCTATTCTTTATAGAGAGAAGTCAAAAGGTTTTCCCTTTGATATCCAGTAGATCAAATTCTAAATGTGTATGGAAACAAACAAACAAACAAACAAAAAACCACTTGTAAATTATACTTGTTCCTGTATCTCTGCAATTCACTTTATGTGTGCTCTGATTATTGGTTGTCTATCCTACTGTATCAAAAAATATCCAGTGGAGTCCTGATATCCTAATAAAATCCATCAGGAAAAAAGACAGAGTCATAGTAGTAATCTTTGAAAGCAAACAACAGCTCCACTTCAGGCATTCAGGTTTTTTTGTGGGTTTTTAATATGTTTGTTTGTTTGTTTGTTTATTTATTTTCATTATTAAACTAAATACAAACTGCTGAGACAATTTGGAAATAATTCAAGTCATTTCTACAATCAAACTTCCTATCTGGAGTGGGCCATGCAAAACACACAGCAAATACTTGTCAGTGATAAACAATGTTCTGAGAATTATGGGAATTTCGATATGCTCTACTCCTGTCAAATTCTATTACTTTCTGGACACCATAGAAATCTGTGATGATATCTTTGTGCTTATCAGCTACTAAAACTTTATAACTTAGCCAAATAAAGTACATTAATACTAGGATCTGAATTTTTTTAAGCTACTTATTTCTGTAAGTATTTTAAGTGGAAAAAACAACACTGCCACAGAAACAATATATTTCTTCACTCGAAATCTGATTTAAAATTTATGCTGTCCTTCCAGGGTAAACAATTTATCAACTTTTTTTTTTAAAGTAAGTACGGTTTGGGAGCATGACCTGAAAATTGTTTGCCTGTTTTTATATATAGCTCCAGCAAATATCTAAACTTGTGTGTTTTAAGCAGCATGTGATTAATAAGCTGTCTACCACAGGTGATATTCTCAAGACACTTATAAAGAAGAAACATTTTTTTGCTTGACTTCAGTGTTAACAGAGTAAATACACACAGAAAGAAATGCTAAATAGAAAATAGTGTGCCTCTTCTTTACTCAGTTATAACAGCCTGTATCAAGTAAATCTTTTCATTTTCTTCTTTTCAAGAAACAGCTTTTGCTGTCAATGTTTCATAAAAACTGTTCTGCAAAATGCTAACCTGGAACCTTTCTGGTTCAAAAAAAAAAAAGACTACTCATTATCTAATCAGAAAATGTACAATGCACTTCTTAATGCCTGAGAAAAATAACTTCAAAAACTCCTGCTGTGTTTATAGAGAAAATAAAATCAAAGTGGGCTAATAAGAATCAGGCCCTTAACTTTGACAGAAATCACACCTGCAGACCTCCCTCTAACTCTGTATCTTGTAACAGAGAAGGAAGAATAGAGCCAGCAGTTCAACAAAAATATGATTTTAGTCTATATGTTTTCCTCTAAGTTATTCTGGCATTTGCTATAGGACATCTGAATGGTGAAGAAGCAGAATGAGAAGGGTGGCTGGAGGGTCTGGCTGGAGGAAGAAGTTAGGCGAGGGGCTGCTGGTTTTCTCCCCACAAGCGTCCCCACCAGCATCCTCCCCAACTGCTGACCTTGCTGCTGGCCTCAGTGCACTGCGCGGCTGTGACTGGCAGCACTGCCTCTGGGGGGGCAGTGGGGCCTTGCTTTGCACCCTGAGCCGGCTTCTTCCTAGCTGCAAGGTTAGATCTTTCACTACCTGTAAATGTGAGCCCACTGGGAAGCCACTCAGAAGAGGTAGGGCTTCACTGCAACAGAAATCTCCAAATCACTATCCTAAAAGCTATTTCCGTCTCATCTTGGAAACACATATGCTTGTGTTTTTTTCCAATGACTTCCACATGAAAAATGTAAAAACATCTCTATAAGATGCTCAGGTTTTGGTTCAGATCAATCTAGTTTTCTTTGTAGATGCTTGTATGATGCTGTGTTCTGGAATTTTGATGGAAATAGTGTTGATAACACACTTAGCTGTTGTTGTGCAGGGTATACTCAGAGACAAGGACCTTTCTGCTTCTTGTACCTCCCTGCCAGCAAGGAGATGGGAGAGGACAGAACCAGGATAGCTGATCTAAATTGGTTAAAGAGATGCGGAACATCTGCTGGCAAATGAGAAGCAGTAAATGAATTCCTTGTTTCACCCTGCTTACATGCATGGCTTTTCCTTTACTAAATTGTCTGTATCTCAACCCATGAATTCTCACAATTTTACCTTTTCAGTGCTCTCCTCCACACCATTGGGGTGAGTGAGTGGGAGACTGTGTGGTACACAGTTCCCTGATGGAGTTAAATCACAATTGTTAGAGCCCAAAACTTTCCAGGAAACTCCACTACATCACTAGGATACCATTGTTCCGTCCTGACTCCTCCATATCAGTCTTGAATTGTTTTCATCTGAGTACAACATGCCCTAATGGAAGTGTGCCCTCTATAATGCTGGAACAGGATTGATGCAAGAGGAAAATGTCTCATTGACCTAAGTTCCCATAGATGCTCTGCCTTCAGCCGGCGTTTCCCCCTGTGCACTGTATATACATCAACAGTGACTGCAAATCCAACAGTAGATGAATTGATTCAGAACTGTCACCAAACTGAGGCCACTTTGGAAAACAATATTTTCATTCACTCAGGCTACCATTGCAAAGTTAGCACTGAGTGGGACTTGTTTGAACTGAAAGTCCAGGAGTGTATTATGTGAGCCTAGGCATATAAAGAAAAATAAAAGTACAGAAACCGTTAGACAGGAGAATACCTGACCAAGGAATTAACAACCCTGAGTCATAGAATCACAGAATTGCTCACATTGGAAAAGACCTTAAAGATCATCAAATCCAACCACAACCTAACCATACTACCTTAACTCTAACAATGCTCCCATCACGGAGTTATCTCTAGATCTGTGTCCCTGACAGGGCAACAGCAGGCCCACAGGTCCACCAGCCCAGGAAAATAGGGAAGAGAGAAAAAAAAAAGCGTCAGCAGTTTAGAGGCCAGTGTGGCCTGGCCTGTGACTAATGAGGCAGTCCCAGGAGATGGGAGAAGGGGGAAGGATAGGGAGACAGTAGATGGGTTTAAAAACAGAGCAGCAGCAACAATGTGAGGAGGAATGTTTATTTACTAAGCATGACCTCAAAATGCAAGGTAACACAGTACAACACAGCACAATTGAAATTGAGGCCAACATATTAAACAAAATGAGAGAGTGTCCTAAACTGAGGCCTTACCCTATAAACTGCAGAGGGACCACGTGCTTTTCTGCCAGGAGCAAAGAAAGAGTCTGCAGACATGTGAGGAGCTCCACCTTCCCGCTCCAGGAGCAAAGTCTGGGGAATCCCCCTCTGTGAACCAAGAGCCTGGAAACAGCAGTCCATGGAACCAGAACATTAGCTCTTTAACTCCCATTGCTTTACATGATGTAATGATGTGGAGTACCGACAAAAAAAAAAAATCATAAAACCACAGCACCTCTGCTAAATCATGTCTCTGAGCACCTCGTCCAAAATTAAGTTCTTCAGGCTGTCTGTTGCATAGGCATATTAATTGCATGTAAGCTTTGCAAGGTATTCATTACTAAAAGTAGAAATGATTTACTCAAGAGAATCAAAAGACACTGGCTAATAAAGGAGTGCTACCACAGGCAGCCCCTTTTCATTCTACACCAAACTGTAATGAGAGATGCAGGTGTAGTGGCAAAGTGAGGGCCATAGGAATAACTATACTGCATTGAAGAGTGTGGAAGAAGGATATTATTATATTCCAAATATCTTGTTATTATTTTTTAAAATTAAAGAATGGCTTGTCTTTTGGCTTAGCAATAGAATAGGATTGCTCGTAAGATGGGTTGTGGAAACTAGAAGGAAAGAAAGATTTCCTTTTCACAGGACTGAGTGAAAATCTTCTCTCTAAGTGAAGGAAGGGGGTTGCAGTCATCAAATCTGCTGCTCTATACTCCTTGATCATGCCTATTTAAGATTCTATTTCAAGGTGTCTAGGTATACTCACACAAGAAGTAAAACTTTACACAGACTTCTGGTTTAAAATTTGGGGAGCAGATATTTGGAAGTTAGGCACCATGGTACTGGTGTTTTAGCTGCAACGTCACTTTTTGGACAGAGTCCTAGCTAAAGGAATGAATGTATATTTAAAGAAAATATTGAATTTATTAACTTCAAAGCTCTGAGTCATACAGCAAAGAATCCTTCCATAACTAGGGGAAAATGCTCATCTTCTGAGAATATTTTTCTTTCCTAGCAGACCTCAAAGCATAAGAAAGTCAGGAAGAGATGAAATCTGTCAATTAACAAATAGCCATTCAATCAATTATACTTCATCTTGCTTACCTCACTTTTCTCCCATAAAAGCAAATGATCTTTGTGTTTACTTATGCATATTATTTATTTCCTTTTTAAAATTATAGTTATTTCTTACTGGAGTGCAGATATTTTAGAAATAATACAAAGATCCCTTTAGAATTTAATCTAACTTTTACCAGATTTAAGTAGAGGTCTGTGGAATAATCAGTGATTGGGTTAAAACCCGTACAAATGCAATGTGTTTCCTATTTCTGCTTTATGTGTATGTGTACATAAAACACATATACAAAGATATTCATCAAATTTTTCTACCCTATATTAACGATAATCCTTATACCTATGAAAGAATAATGCAATTCGTTATATAAAATACAGATTTGAGACCATAAAATGAGAATCCCAGATCACAGTCCAGGCACAAATCTTATTTGAATAAATTACTGTGTCTTTTATGTGTTGTTGTTTTTTTCCCTTGTCTATGTAATTGTTTTATTATAAGATTCCTGGCACAAGAAAGTTCTGTCTTCCATTTGCATGCATACACAATAGGACCTTAATTTTGACTTGAAACCCTGGGTCCTACTACAATAAAAATGTCATATATTTACCTCATTTATAGTAAAGCAACACAAAGTTCTTTAATATTCTTCACCTGCTCACCTGATTCATCTGTTGAAGCCTTATATCCTTTGTTTCCTTAAAATGAATCTCAGGAAGGAAATATTATTTTCCTGAACAACTATTAGCAATATTGTAGACCATGTCCTATAGACACTTTTGCTATAGTTTTGTGTAAGCTAACACCATTCTTTCATTCTTTGCTTTCTTTGATATGCTTTCTGTCTTCTAAAGCATCTTCACATCTTTTTGACCTTTTAAAATATTGCTTTGACCTGGGCTGATGGCTTCAATTTATTTCCTCAGTAATTCCCAATTTCTTTTCTTTCTCAGTATATAAGATGGTTGTTTTATATAATGACTATTTCCTAATATTGTTTTATGATTCTAGCTTAAATTTTGTGCATTTTACTTTTTTTTTTTTCCTGCTAGTAAATTTATATCAGAGATACATACCTTTTTTATATGATCATACTGCTCTGCGCTTTTTGCATTTTTTTTTTGTTCCCACATGAGCCATAAGTCTCATTACAAATTCTCACCCCATCACTTGCATTCAGATGTACATAATCATGAACAAATACATGAACAACAGAGGTCCTAACACTGATTCCTTGCAAACTCTGTCCAGGCTTTCCCTTTGTGGCCTACATTTTCACTATTTTTCCATCCAACAATTTATTTGCCTTCATTATGATTCATCCTAGCCATTAATCTGTGATGTGGTGCCTTGTCAAAGGCTGACGAGTAGACTGCATCTACTGAATTCCCCTTATCTATAGTGGCAGCAATATCTTCAAAGAATTCCAGCAGGTTAGTTAAGCATGACCTCCCCTGCCTGAATCTATGCTGGTTATCCTTAATCAAACTGATTTTCAAGCTGTTCTTTCACACTTCCTTATGGTAGTTTAATTTTTCCCACAACCCTTGTTAAATCCAATCATCTAGAGTTTCTTGGATTGTTGTATCTTTTTTGAAGACAGAAGATTTTATTGCTTACGTTCAGCGGCAGAAGTTGTTCCTAGACAGATATGTTCTTAATTTGTCAGTATATAGCCTTTCAGTCCTTCTGGGTCCCTCACTAGCAGTTCAAAAATATATTTTCAAAACCAGATTTAGATTTGAAAGTGAAAATTACTAAAAATACTTCTTTCACACGTGTGTTCTTTATTCTGTGAGTGTGTGTTTTATCACACATAGTAAAAGAGAGTAAGGTACACTTGTCAATAGAAATATTTTGTTCACTTTGCAATTATGGAGAAGGGGAAGAGCTTTCCAGGCTTCTTAGAAAGCTGGGATAGCTATCAAAAGCTGTTCCAGATGCACTCCTTCACTTACAAAGAGCCAAAATGCAGTGTGTCTCCAGAGGGAAATGGACTTTGTGATAAATTTACACATCTGTGACCTCCAGTCTCAATTACCGTGACTCCTTGTGCCTTGAGGTGAAAACCCATGTAATGTTGCAGCTGATAAGCAATGCAATACACTGCCAGCACATCACTCCTGTATATCAGAACTCCCTGGTTTAAGTTCAAGGTCACAGACTTAAGCTGCAGCATTTCAGTGGGTTGGGTTGAAGTATTTCAGACATATCTTCCTGTGTGGCAGCAGCTTGCAGTCAATCCTGCATTTAAAAGCAAAGGAAATGTTTTTTACATGATTAGGAAAATGGACAAAACTTGAAGAATAATGGAAGGTAACTATGGAACTACCTCCACAATAGATTCAAATGGCTGCAATTCTCTCTCTCAGACACAAGTACACACATGTATTTATGCTATATTCATTACTATGGTAACTGGGCACCTTAAGACAAGGCCTAAATTTCCTAAACTCTCTGATATCATTGATGATGTCAGTAGAGATGTGGCAAATACTTCATTAGTCAAATGGTGTTGCAACTCTGAGCAATAATTAAAAAAAAAAAAAAAATAGATCTTAGATAAATATAAACTGCAAGTCAATCTCAGTGATAATACATACCCTTCTTTGTGAGATTTATGTTACATTTTGTAGCTTTTTTTCAAAGAGTGTAACTTGATGATTCTTGATGTCCCAGTCATAAAAGCTTCTGGTTATTCCTTCAAATGGGTTGCAATTAGATATTGCAGCACCTACCTTTTACATGTTTACTGGCAAATGAACTCCAGAGAAGCATTCTGGGTTGGCCTCTTACAGTTCCATTTTTCATAGAATTACTGAATATTCACCGAGCAAGACAGAAATTCAACTCATCACTGATGTGACAAGTAACGCTCTGTGTAAGAGGGGACCAGCAGGAGGCCAAGTAATGTTTCAGCAGCTTTTTTAATACTCCTACTGAGTTCCTTCAAGTAAAGTTTGAAACCCAAACCTTCTACCTCCAAAGGACACTTTTACAAGAAACCATCACAAAACCAACAGGGGAGAACCTAGGGCATCGCAGTAGATGCTTGAAAAAAGGATGAGAAAGTAATTTTTTGAAGAAGCTGAATGTAGGTTTTCCATAATCAAGGTAAGTGCTCCAACAGTTATATTACTCTCACTACTGTGGGAAAATAAAAGGACAGTAGTTCCACATTATGAATATCTCATATAAGGCTCAAATTGGCAGGTGCAATTAAGGAGAGTATAATAGTCTTATCCATATGAAAGAACTGCTGTATTGGAGACTCCAATGACTGTTCAGCAAAAGTACTACACATGTATAAGACACAAGCATTTGGGGAATGCTAGGTATGCAATTTTAGCCTCAACAAAAATTTTCTAATGAAAGAAAAAGGCGTGTATAAATCTGGGTGCTTCTGGAGCTAACACAGTTTTTGAGTGGTAATTCAGTAATCTAAGTATTAGATGTAAGTATCTTCACAATAAAGGGAAATCTTGATGCTTAAATTCTTGTGTGTGTTTATTTAGCTCTGAGTGTCCTCAACATCCATGAAATTAAATAGGAAATGAAGAGTTTGACACATCTTAGATTTAGCTCTTGAATTAATAAGTTATATTATGTCGCATTAGTATAATCAGCAGGTATTTATTGTCTGAAATTTCCAGATGTACATTTGTATTCTCTACCTACATATTACAATGCTATACCTGATATTTTCAGGTATATATTGTTATAATAACCGGAGGTGATTCTAGGCAGAAAGAAGAAAAGACAGATATTGAGAGATTAGCTACCCACCAATCTAAGCAATGTTATAGCTTATCAACAAAATCTCTTTCCATAATCTTCTCTGAAGAAACACCATTGTGCTAACTCACAAAATCAACTGCACAGAACACCTGATCCTTCAATAAAAGCAGTTGAGGTATTTAATAGAGCCCTTTTTCATACTTTAAAGAGAGTAATTTTTAAAAGAGACAAGTTTACCTTATAAACAAATGATTACACTGTTGTTTACAAATGACCTATGTCTTCATTAAACTACTGAGACATAAAATGAATAATTACTTTCTAATTAAACACAGCAACTATCTGTAAACTCAATCTGCTTTTTATCATAAAGTATTCTTACATTTTAATAAATGTTTGATTCTAACCAAGCAGAGGAAAAAGAAAAAAAAAAAAAGCACCTTGCTTTAAGAAAGTTTTGTTATCCCATGAAAATGGTTCTCAAACATTCCCTCACCTCATTTAAATTGCAGCACATCAGATACATTATATCCTTTTCCAGTCATTCCTTTTGCAGTCATTTCTCTAAAATCTGTCTTCTGATCAGCTCTCTAAAGCTAAAAAAATTGTTTTTTTTTTTTGCATGGACGGGAGGAATTAATGTCTTCTTTTCATGAATAGACTATCAAGAAATATTCAGAAATTTCTCTTATGGAAATGAAAGAGTCTTTCAGAAAGAAAGAACAAGATCAGTAACAGGAGATTTGCTAACATTAATGAAATTCTGTTTTCTTCTGCCTCATGTTACTGTAATATTTTTTTAAAACACATTTATTTGTGTTGTTTTGGTTTGATTTTATTACTGATAATGTCTGCTTTTCTACAAACACTCCTTAGAGGAAGAGGAGTCAGAATAAAGGGAGAAAGCAGAATCTGTACAACACAGAGCCAGCTTACACACTTGTAAGAAGGCTTCTGTCTTAGAAAACAAAAGAAACAATTCTCTTCCAGATAGTGACAAACTAAAACCAGAAACATAATAATTGGAGAACACAGAATATCTTGCATGTTTTTCAGGATTAAGAAAAACCTCTAATTAGGGGCAAATTTTACAATGTTCTTTTTTAATTTTTGGATATTTGTTCTAAATCTAGCTGTTGAGGTAGAAGAATGAGGTAGAAGAATGAAGAATGACACTGTTTCTGGTATGTCAATACAATAAGTCTCTTCCCAAACCTTTCCCAAGAGGGATTTTGCAATGTTTTCCAGAGACCTGGAATTACTTGCATTACCTGATTTCCTCAGAAATCAAATCCTTCACCAGATCCCATCATTAGAGTTTGTCTCAACTTGCACCAGTTTTTACCAGAAAGAAAACATCGTCAAGGTGACTTGTGACCACTGATACAACTGATGTGGACTGCCAAACCACAGAGGACAAATTATGGCACGTATGTAAGATGAAGCTTCTGTATAGTGTATTTTATATTGCTAATGAGATACTAATACACTCCATGGAAGTCAAAGTCAGTGGGAGAGCAGATCACCAACCAGCCGGTTTGCTGTAAAAAGTCCTTATCAGGACTTAATTTGCTAAGCATTTTCTCTTCTGTCACTCCAGAAATATCTCATAAGGCAAAAAGTGTTAAATGTCATGGCTATTTAGACGATCATGGTGTACTGCCTTTACTATCTATTGGAAAGCAAATAATCAAAATGTCATCGATGAGAATAAATCTAAGTAATAAGAAGGTAGGATAAAGGAAAGCAGCTGTTTGCACTGAAATGCAGGCTATTATTCTTTTAAGTGCATCAGCAACACTGACTACAAAATCATTACCATTAAAAATTATGGGAAATGCATTTGGGAACCATACCTTTAGTGTTACTTGGAGTCAGCCAAACGTCAATATCCAGATGGAACTTTTAGGTGTAGTTGGGAAAAATATATAATTTAGACATCCACATCACCCTTTCCTATTCATTAGACCCAAAGTTCTAAGTGGGGTGAACCATTTCCAAATAGCTGGAAGCACTCAAGGAAATGAGGAGGTAGAAGCTTCAAAACAAGCAAAATGCAGTGCTTTTCTGCACAGCAGGAATTAAATTGTAAAGCAGATTGTCAGAAAATAGTGTGGTATTCTGAATTATGAATAGGTTCAAGAAGAGTTTTGTGAAGTTTAAATTTGTTGATGGATGTTGAACATAGATGCAACCTTTGGCTAAGACTTCCCAAACTGACCAGAGGCTGCTAAAAGGTTGTCTGTATATCTTCTGTCCTGCACGTTTTCTATGCATTTGTTAATCACCATTGTCAGAGAGAGAATATTCTGATCTGATTTGATGTGTGGCTTTTTGCATTTTTAAATACTGAAACCTAAAGGCTGAAAGATTACCAATAAAAAACAAACAAACAAAAGCAAGCAAACAAAAAACCCTTAACTTCTTTTAAAGACTAAAACTTAAGCAAATTCATGGGACTTGCACACAATCTGGGCACAGTTTATGTCTGTGACTTATTTCTTCAGGAGTTAGGAATGCCCTGTGGCTGCACATTGCCCAGAGTGTACAAGTCAACACAGATCAGACCCTGGGTGCTTTTCTTTCTGTGAATGTCAGATAGCCACTATGGAGCACAACAAATCCTGAATCTTACATTCCTTCAGCAGAGGAGGAGATTATACAGTGACAAGAAAGATAAGGTCTGCAGAAGGAAAACGTTAAGGAAACAGTAAGAGGAAACAAAAGATAAATAGTATTTAATGTTGTGAATCTGATGGTGCCAGTTCTGCCAGCACTATGAGATGAAAGCATTATTATCAGCATGTCAGTGTAGAGCCTATGCACCAGCTCAGCAACATGCCCAGCATGAAGTTGCAGCGGGCTGAATTTCAGAAGACATCTTATTGCTTGGATCTGGTCATGCTGGAAATAACATTCCCCCAAGTTCAGTTTTCTTTCACAATGCTGTCCATTTCTTTTCCGCCATATTCATACAACACTTAATGAAATGAGACTTTATATGCTGGGATTTATCAGAAAAGAAAGGAATAAATCACAGTATGTGAATATGTCCTGGCATAACAGACACTTATTTAAATAACTATAATAGTAGACCAAATATCTTAGAAAACAGATGAATGGAGGACATCATATGACAAGAGTAAGGATTTATTTAAAAAAATAATAATCCTGACTGAAATCTCCACTATAAGCTGTCATGCTTTTTCACATGTAACTTCTTTTTTGAGATAGATAATCTTACTTAGTGGTACTACTGGAGAGCATGTCAATGAAATACAATTATTTCCATCAGTTGCCCATGCTGTCCCCTGCGCTGAATGCCCATCCTTCACCTGACACAGTCACTGTCATCGTTATAGCCTACTTTTTCACAGTTGGCAGTACAATATTTTTACAGTGTCAAAGAGTAATTTCTTTTTTAATTGATTTTTTCCCCTTGGGGGAATGTGATCCTTATGGACATCATTCTTTTTGGGAAGTGCCTAGACAACAGCAGTGTCACTGAGTACATTTGAGAAGCAGACTGCTGTTGAGACTGTTGCACAAAATGTTTCTGCTTTTCAAAGCTGTATGTACCAATGCTGTGTGACAAAGTACATTCAAAACATTTGCACAAAGCAATCCATCCTGCAAATACGATCTGCAGAAAGATGCACAAAAATACCACATGGAGCTTGGTGCCTATCCTAATGTGCTGAAACAGGGGAAGTCTTTTTCCACCAGAGCTGTAAAGTTCAGCATCATCCCTTATGAACCGCCTGCTTCTTAGCAAGACAAATGGAATCCCAAAGAACTGCAATTAGTTACCATCAATTTGGGATGAGTGTATAAAATGATGAATACTTGCATAGGTAATAAAGTGGAGGTGGAACTGATTGGTTTTAATTTGGGGCCAAGACAACAGCCTCCATTAACCAATACAGCCAATAGTCTATGAGTTGGCTACACTCCAAATTTTTATTTGCTGCTGCTTTTAACATTTGCTCTGCAATCACAAACATTTTGTTCCTGGGTACATCAGATCCAGGGTTTTTGTAGGCACAGAATTGCTTAAGTACAACAGCTTTAACGAAAAGCAAACCACAGCTTCACTTGAGAAATTCTCATTGCTAAAAAAATAATACAATTCTAGGAAATTATTATTGGGAAACTTGACTTAATTCAGATACTACCTGGAAGACAACAGAAGTTAATGCTGTACGCTGTTGTAAATCCATTCTTTTTATGGCACCATATTACCTTCAGATTATGGTGATTCTGAGTGTAAAATTAAGTACAAAATGCTGAGATCTGCAGTCTTTTCTTAAAACAGTGGGAACTGCAGGTACTCAGCATTTCTGAAAATAAAGTAAGAATAAAGATATCTGCAAATCTAGACTCTTGACAATAAACACTACCTTCTGCCCCCTTTCCAGTCTCTTTGAACTTAAACTGAAATTTGGTTGTGAGGTAAAACAAGCTCAGACAGGTGCTTTAATGGTTCCATACATACATGTTCTTTTATTCAACAAATGGATATCTTCTTCCATCAGATATTTCAGAAAAAAAGTGTAGTTTTTCATGTGGAATGGGTATGATGAGATCATAAGTGTATGCCATCCAGAAGTAGGTATCTTTATCAAAAATTCATATAGGTCATAAAGTACCACTTTAACACTGTGAATACACCGTATTATCAGTAAAGTGCAGTGAAAAAGACAGTTACGAAGTAAAACAGAAATAAAGATTTCTCTGCAACACAAAGTCTTGAGGTCCTACCCTGTAGTCCTTAATCAACTCCCACTCTGAAGGAATGGGATAGAAACACTTTCAAAAAATAGCCATGCTCATAGAGGTTGAATTAACTGTGGTCCGAAGTAGTCCGATGAGACAAGGGGGAATGGTTTTAACTAAGACAGGAGAGGGATAGTTTAGATATTAGGAGGAAGTTTTTCACTCAAGAGGGTGGTGAAGCATTGGAGCTGCCCAAGGAGGCTGTGGATGCCCCATCCTCGGAGACATTCAAGGCCAGGCTGGATGAGGCTCTGGGCAGCCTGGTCTGGTGTTGGTGACCCTGCACATAGCAGAGGGGTTGAAACTAGATGATCTTTGAGGTCCTTTTCAACCCAGGCCATTCTATGATTCTATTATTCTCTATGATTCTCTAAGTAGCTTGATAGTGAACTAGTTATTACTTCAAAAAAGATGTATGAAGCTATCTGAAAGGAGGTCGTAACTTAGTCCCCCTCTCTGACAGACAGAAATGAAAGATCTGAATATACAATTTCTAGCACAAGAACCTTGGATTTATGGGCAAAATGAGAACCAACCCTAAAACAAACAGTTAGGAAACTCAATTTAATAAAAACTAATGATTAAGTTATATATTGAAAAAAAAAAGAAAAAAAAAGAGGAAAACTGAACTTACTTTGACACAACTTCTCAATTTTCCTTCTAATGTGATATGACTCATCTCAAATCCATTGGAAAAGAAGTAAACAAACTACACCAACTCAGTTGCCATCATCTGCCAGGAACATCTTAAAAAGAAAACTACTACTGAGGTACTTTTCTTGTCTTCACTATAGATAAACTTATTTACCCAGTGGAAGCAGCAGCATTTTGCTTTATTTGCTTTATTCTTTTACCATGTTTTTCTCATTGCTAACAGCAACCAATGAAATACCTCCTTAGGTCAATAAATTACTTCCATGAGAAGTAGATTAACATAACTTGGACTAGTTTTGTTTATTTTCAAAGCAATTAATTTAATGTGAGATAAACATAAAAATAATAATAATAAAAAGGGGAAGTTCAGTTTGTTTATTAACAACATATTTTATATGGGAAGTATCTTAAATAGTAATTTAAGCAATTTAAGACAAAAGTCTTTTGATTATGTTCCTCATTCACTGAACTAATGTTATAATTGGAACTGTAAAAGAAATAAAATGGTTAGTCCTTTTTTATTCTATAATTCCTCTCTAATCTAATTTCCTCAAAATAGCTGCAAGACAGTATATTGTCACTAAGATCAGAATGACAATTATAAGCTGGCCTATCCACTCTTCATTATCTGTTATTGTTTCTATGATGGCAATTTCATATTATCACATCACTAATAAATGAAATCTAAATCACTCGATAACACATCTGAAGTCAGCTTCTCTGCTGATGTAAATCAATTGAGATCCATGGAGGGGATTTCAAAATGTTATATTTCTTAGACTACTTCCTGTTTGTAGATCTTAAAATCCACTGGATCAGGCAGGCCCTTTACTGGGCTAAAAGATACTAAAACTGAAAAAGAGAGCAACTTGATTTTCCAAAATATTCCCTGAATTACTGCTTTAAAGAAAGGACTTTGAAGCTTCTCAAGAGTTGACAGGAAAAATCTAAATTGTCATGGCAACATGAGTTGAAGAAATTCTTCTTTGCTGTTTGCAGAGATCATCTCCATGCTATCAGCCTGTTTACTAGATGTTGCCAAAGAAAGCAATTAAAGGTTGATCTCTTCTCAGAAACAAATAAGTTATACTATTGGTGAAAACAAGTGGACTGAGATACACTTCAGCTAGGTCAGAGATTTTGAGGTACCACTCATCTCCAATACAAAAGATGTTTCTGTGATTATTTGCATTTCATATTAATGATTAGGAACTCAAATTCTCTTTATCATTATTAGATTTGTTCCGGCATCCCTGTTTTAATGCAAGGTCTCTCTGTGATATGTGGCTCTAGTAAAGGTCAGACTCCAAGACCAGAAAGGTTAATAAGATTTACTTTTTTGTGCATGTGTGTGAGTTCCCCCACCTTTCTATCAGGTCAGAATCCAATACATGAGCAACACAAACTGTCCAAATGAGGACTAGTGTTTATAGGACCTAACTAGTTCTGCAGCAGAATCCTTTATAAACACTATTTTAACTACATTATGTATCTGGGGGTGGGGGTGGGGGAAGGAAAATGTCAGTGTTCATATGTATTTCAATTAAATAAAGCCTTCCCTATAAAGGTTTCATACAGAAAAAAGTTAGATATGACCAGGTACACCCCACAGTAAAAATGCTACCATGGCTGCTACCGCTGACTTTTTAAAATCTATTAACATTACATTTTGTAGTGTGAGAGACATTGCAAACAATGGGTCAAGGTGTGTGCTGGGGATATTTATGTGCTGAGATAAAGAAAATCAATTTCATTTCTCAAGAGAGATGTCTACAAATGCAGAGGGTCAATGACTTCGATATTAGCAGTTGCTTGATTGTACAGAGGTTCTTAAAGTGAATGACAAAACAGCTTTTTCCCCCCAGATGCTTGGCATGACTCAATCCATGTATTATAAGAAATATCAGCAGGATGCCAATAGAGAATCTGGCTGCTGGGGCAAAGCTAAAACAGTATACTTAGTCACTTGGAAGCAGTCAGATTCTGCATTAATATCCCACAGACATGAGTGAGAACAGAAAGATTCGTCATGACTACTGGTTTCTCAACCAGAAGCATAGAAAATTAGCCTAAAATTAAGTGAAATTCTATGCTTTTGTTTTAATTCCATTAAAATGACCCCTTTGAAAATTTCACTGTCGTACAGGAATCTTTACAGGCCGGACAAATAGCAACAATGGGTCAAAATGTTCCTTTTTGCTGCTTACTTTCTTAAGTACTGCCTTGAGAAGCATCTCTCTGTCCTGATTTCTCATTGTCACTGTCACCTGCACTCCTTTGAGCGCAAGGCAGATTCCTCGATCCTGGATTCCTGCAACATCTGGCAGCTCGCTCCTTGGCAACGTAACTCCTGGTTGTGCACCTTTAGCTGCACTGCACAAAGCAGATCGCTGGATCTTGGTTCCCATGGATCCATGTTGTGTACATCATGAGGCCAGGCTGAGCCCTGGGGCATTCCTAAAATGCAAGCTCTAGCCCAAACACAGTGCTCAGAGCTTAAGTTCTCTATCACGTCTGTTGGATACTCTCTGCAAAGAGAGTCAAGCTCCCCCGTCCGTTTCAGAAGCGAGCATTGCAGGAGCAGTGAAGATGCTTTAAATCCATCCCACAGCTGGACCAGTGTACGAAAAACATCCTGTTTGTGACCTCCAGTGTGTTGAGGCCCACCCTTGGACCTGAGCGTCACACACAGCCCAGTGCTGGCTGCACTTTGGTTCCCAATGTGCTGCGGTGTTGATTTTTCAGCAGCTGTGCAAGAAGTCTGAATATTTGCATTCTCTCTGTGAAGATGACAGTGAAGTAACACAGGTCAAAGAAAGAAAATCATAATTTATGAAGTGTTATACCTCAGCTACCTTAGATCTGAAAACCATAGGATGAGAAAAAGAAACCTTACCAGCCCCAGATTTGCCCTCGACCAAAGATCTGCTTCAAACAACAGAACTGTAAGTACATTTCAATTAAAAATAAAATAAAATAAAAAAAACAAACTCAGGTGTTGAAATATATTTATATGTTAAAAACAAGAAAGACAGAAAAGAAATACGAAATATTTTGTGTTTTGCAAGATTTGCATGAAAAAGCTATCACCTTGAAAATGAGTAAGAAGTAAAGGTGCTGCAAAAGGTATTTTTAAAATGCTGACAAAATGTGATGCAACACTTTGCAAAACAAACACTGCACACATCGTTTTATTCATTATTATTTATTCAGCTCTCTGTCAGCTGCAGAGCTGCAAATGTTTCTTTCGAAAAGCCACTGTACAATGGAGACATGAATACAGAACATGATTCTGTACTTCAGTATCCATGGGATACTGTAGGAAAGACATAAAACATCCAAAGACTAAAATGATACAGGCTTCTCTGTACATTGTTCTCCATAATTTCTTAAAGGAAAAAAAAAAAAAAAAAAAAAAGTAAACATTGGAAAACAAAAAGAGGAAGCAAGGCAAGGAACAGATTAATCCATACTTGGAGATACTGGAGATCTTGCTTAAAAACAAAATATTCTCATAAATAAATAAAGCTTTTAATACCAGCAATATTGACTGCTTGGATTCATCCAATTTTCCTTTGTCGGTCACAGTGTAAACACTGAGAAGTGCTTGGCCACCAGAGCTCACATCAAATGGGATCTGGATCCACTGCTCATCTGCAGTACCTGCTGCATCTGCCTTATTTGGAGCACCAACAATTTCAGCAATGGCTGATCCAAATATTGCCAAAATCAATAGGAATTTCAGTTTCAACTGCAGCAGGATAGAGCCCTTGTTACTGTCCAAAGGGAAGTTTTCCTTGTCAGAGATGACTTCAAAATGACATTGAAAGAGGTGGAATCACCATTTCAGTACCATATACACTAATGTATTGATAAAATGAAGAATCTAACAACAATAAAGTTTCAACAAAAGGTGATTTATTTTTGTACTGGAAATTAGAACTTCACTATAATTGCAAGGAATTGTGATTTTTTTGCTAAACTTTTGGTAAAGTCCAATCATTGATGATATTCTGATTCATTAAGAGGAATTCTGATTAATTATCAGTAGTGATTACATCTGTTAACTGAATGTGCCCTCCAGGTAAAAATTGCAAGAAACTGTTGTCGTTTTCTCTCTCTCTCTCTTTTTTAATGACTAAGAAATGCAGAACAAAATGTTTCTCTCTAAGCAAGTCAGACTTGTTATTGGCAATAAGATGCAGTATTACTCTTGTAAGAGTTTTCATTGCATGCATGTCTCCATTTACTGTTCAATTACTAAATGCAGGCAACTGATGAATGTTGCCTTTGTGTGTCAATATAACACCAGCAATAATCCAAGTAATTTGTTTAAGCAGTTATTCTGTAGAGAAATACTGATAACAAATACAGCGTAGATTTTCTTGAATGTGATAGAAGTGTCATAGAGCTGAATGAAATCTTTCATCCAGCCAGAACAAAGATGTGTGAGGACAAAGTAGCATCTCACAGCTTTCCTCAGGCATCGATGACATTTTTCCCTATTTCAAAAGTTACTGGTTGATAAAAATGGCTTAAAGGAAACTGCATCTGACATAGAAAAGTAAAGTATCTAAGCAGAAGAAAGTGATTCAGAAGCATTAGGAGAATTTCCATATGATTCTCATTCTTTGCTCACTGAGAAATTGGAAGAGCGTTCAATTTAGCTAATTTGAATCTCCTTAATTTTGCAGCCACATGGACAGCTAGAGGCCAGCTTCTGAATCAGGGACCCTGACTGAAAGCCAGCTGCATGCTCAAGTTTTATCAGAACTCACGTCCAATACTTCTGCTACTGCTTCAGCGCCTCAGCTCAAGCAGCAGTTCCTCTTTCAGCGCTGCAACCCCTGCCGGTGGCAGAAAGCCCAGCACCATGCTGTGGGAGCTCCACGCACACTCACAGCTGTTCACCAGCAGAATAATGTCAACATTTTCAGAGACACAGCAGGTCAGTAGGGATCCGAGCAAAACGAATTAAGTCGTATCCCTAAAGTCACTGGAAGTCTTCTTTATACGGTCGCACCACTCAGCAGTTACTTCTCACAGGAAAGGCTGTGAGAGCAATGTCAGCGTGGAGGTGTGCAAGTGACATGGCTTCCAAAAGTTGGAATCGGTGGTCCCTGAGGTATCTCAGACCTTCTGGGGAGCACGATACACCCTGAATATACTGATTTCTGTTTCAAACACTGACTCAGTTTCAGACTGTTCCTAAGTCAATGAAGCTGAAGCTTTAATGTCTGTAAGTAGTACCGGGGCCAAAGTCCTATACGTAACTTGTGAAAACGTGTGTGTATCAATGCATGAACAATGATAGTACCGTACAATGAGTAACAGAGATGAAGAGTTGGATTCTGTGTCTGTATAGAAAATTAAAAAAAAAAAAAAAAAAGACTACAGGGAAAGAAAAGTACTCTACTTCTTCCCCTAAAACTCAAAACGTCCACACCTGATCAAAATCACACATGTTTCTGTAAAAGGCCATGAGAGTGACAGTCACTAGAATAAACAGGAAAAAGCTCACATCGTGCTTCCTCTATCTACAGACCACTGAAGATGCTGAAGTGCCCTCACAGACCTCACTGCATCTACACATGGCCTCGCATCACCAGCAACTGTTCACACCATGCCCTGCTCCACCTGCTGGGAACCCCGTGTTGGTGGACAGAGGGATGCCAGGTCTCACAGATGGCTTCTGAGAATGGACTGCTTGGGGAATCCTAGTTGAACTGCAATGTTCTGCACTGTATTGTATTCAATTTTTCCATACTTCCTATTCTTATACAGAGTTAAGGATGTTGTATGTATATCTCCGTGCAATACTACAGATGTGACCAGAGCTGGCTGCTGCTTTCTGCCTTTCCATGGCCATTTCCCCACTGCTCTGGAGCTGGGGTGGAGAAGGCACCCACAGAGCACAGAGTAGTGCAGTGGGTATCCAACACCCAGCTTTTGTTTGTTTGTTTTTTCCCAGCTCATTTTCACTCAAATTGCTTCAGCCTTCTCTGGAAAGGAATGGAGCCTCTCTAGAGAGAGCGGCTTCACAGAGTGAGAAACACTGCTTTGGAGAGAGAGAAAATACATGACTTTAAAAGAGAGAAACATTCTCAGTTCAACAAGAGGAGGCCTTAAACATAGTGGTAACTTTGCGTGATGCAATTATTTTGACAAAGTGAGAGCAGCAAACAGAAGGTACATAAAATGTTTTGTTTTTTATTTCTTAAAAAAAAAAAAAAGACAACCACAACAGAATGCTAAGCTATAGATGTGGGAGTTCTTCTACTGCGCAGATTTGATTTCAGACAGAAATGTGTTTCTTTTGCTATTTCCATTAATCTGAATGATACCTCTGAAGTTGCACCAGGAAATAAAGCCTTATGCACATTTTGTCAGAAGCAATTAGGTGGCGATTGAGGTGCTGTCACTGGATATCGGAGCAAGCCCTGGTAATGATCTCAAAACTATACATTGGGACAGTCGAACATATGAAGCAATACGTATTCCTCTACTGAAAACAGCAGATCTCAGATCACAGCAGAAAGATATTTTAATCATTAATCTTGAATTTTAGTCTGAGCTCAGTCTAAATCTATCATTTCCTCCCCAGCAGTTTGGTAGGGTTTTTTTGTTGTTGTTTTTTTGGTTTTTTTTTTTTTTGTTTTTTACCAAAAATGGCATTGACATATCTGGTGTTTCAAGTACATCACGAGTTTTTATGTTTGCTTTTGCAAGGATATAGCCCATTACAATTAGCAAATGGCTCTACACACATGGCCATCTGAGTGCAGAGCCGAGCATCTGCTGCTGCTGTGCAGAACATCACTGCTCCATGGGGCAGCTCCAGGCATGGGGCTCCTGCACAGCACCCCAGCTTGATTCCCAGTGATTTCTGAAGCGTAACAGACAGGGAAGGTTCCCCCAAAGGCTTTCCAAAATACTCAGACAAAACGCCACCATGGAAATACCCACAGAGCTGCGCCTCGGATCTACCACAAGGAACGATGACGTATGTTCATTTTCATCCTTTCTTATTCCTTTAAAAAGTTACAGACAACTGCACAGCAGCAGAGGGTTTCATGGTGAGGAACACTGTGGAAATCAGCCCACCTCCCCTATACTGATAGATAAAATGTGTGGCAACACCTCCAGAAACAGTACTTCATTGCTTTTTTTAAATCACAAAATCCCCAAACAAACCAAAGCCCATGTGATTTCCTATTGCAGCCCCTAAGGAATTATTCAATTACTGAGGGGACAGTAAACAGGCAGTCCTGGGGACCAATTCTTTAAAGCAGTGTGTGCTCTGGGAAGCCAAGGCTCTCCGTGTTCCCAGGGAAGGAGTTCTTTCACTCTCTAAACTATAAATGCAATTTCAGCCTCAGGATTACATTTGACTAAATATAGATACCTGCGCTCAATTGCCTGGGAAGGTAAATGGGAAAGAATTATGTCAAATGTCCCCGCTGGTTCCCCTTCTACCTGTTGTTTGACTTCAATATTAAGTCAGTTTGTAGCCCTTAAGTAGGTGTATTGCTGCTCCACATTAAGCGCTGTATAATTACATTCTGCAGAGCGGCATCGGAGGCAGTGCCCAAATGTTCCTGGCAAAGCCTTTGTATGTAAGCAAAACACGTCGGATCTCCGCTGAATAACCATGATCCAGCCTCCAGCTTTTCATATGTGCTGTCAGCCATGAAAAGAAAACACTTAAATGTCAAACGACAGAACCAGCCACAGTGTATTTAACAAATGAGCCGCGGGTGTCGGCCCGCTGCAGCGCGTCCCGGGGCGGCGGGGCCGGGGGGAGACCGGGAGCCGAAGTTCGGGCACGGCGCTGACACCGAATGTGGCCCCCCCGGACCATGCGGGGGCACCTCGCGAGGGAACAGCGGGCGGAAAGCGGAGGCAGCGGCGGGGTTCGGGCGAAGGCGCGGCTCTGGACCGGACCCGGCTGCGGCGCTGCCCAGGAATCACGGCCCCGGGGGTAAGGCTGCAGCCTCGCCCCTCGTCAGGCGTCCTACCCACCTCCCACCCCAGCACGGTGCGAATAAAGCGTAACAGTGCTAAAAGCAGCGACGAAAAATAAAATGGTGGGGACGACGCGAAGCGCCGCGGATGGGGTAAGGGAACCGCACGCAGCGCAGAGCGCGGGGGAACGCACCGTCCTCCCGGAGGCGGAGGGGAGGGCTGCGGGGACGGTGCCGCTGCGGGATGCGCCGCCCGCGCCCTCACACGCGCATCCGCACCCGCACGGGGCTAAGGAGAGGCGAAGTGAATACCGAGCGGGGAAGTTGTTGTCCCCAGCGCTGAGGTAGCGATGGGGCTGAGGCCAGCCCCGAAGTTGTGTAACCCAGTTCTCTGCCGTCACCCCCACCCTCGTTTCCCCTCCCTCCCCGCATTGATTTTAAGGAGGACCCCAGACGGGGGTGGGAGACGCCGCGCGGCCCGGAGCCCTCTCCCCTCGGCATGCGGGGGGACCCCGACCCCGCACACCCCCACAGTCCCAGAACTCGGGGGTAGTGGGGGCGGCCGGGGGCGGCTCTGCGCGACACCCACTCTGCGCTCCCCCTGAGCCGGGTAAAAGCGGGGCGACGGAGAGAGAAAGCCGAACTTGCCGGCCCGGGGACTGTCTCTCCTCGCACGGTGGCGAGTGCCGCCCGGGCATGTGTGGAGAGCGAAGTGTTGGCAAACTCCGGAGCTGCCCAGGAGCTGATGCGCGCAGCTCCACTCGCGGCGCAGAGGCGGCTGCTGCCCGGCTCCCGGGGCTGAGGGTCTCCGCGGGGAGCGGCCGGCAGGCAGAGAGCGCTTGGGGAGCCGGGGGACGGCGAGAGGAAGGGAAGGGGAGCAGGGGGAAGGAGCCGGGGCTTTGGGAGCCGGCGGCTGGGAGCGCAGAACGGAGCGCGGTGAAAGAGAGCTGCTGAGCCGAGCCGAGCCGAGCTGACCTGAGCTGAGCTGAGGGGTAAAGCCGTGAGCACAGCTTGCGCGAATCCAGCCCCTAATGCAAGAAACCAAAATCTTACCCTGAGCCGCAGCGAGGATCCCCGCGCAGAAAACCAGCAGAGCCTCGAATTTCCTCCACGCAGTCATGTCTGCGGTTATTCCACACGCACCCGCGCTCGCACCGAACCCCCGGCGGCTCTCCTGGGCTGCGACCGCGTCCTCGGAGCGGCGGCGGGGCTGCGGACGGCGCCGGCTCAGCACCGCGGGGCGAGGAGAGGCGGGGAGCGGCGGCGCGGCTCCCGGCGCCTCCTGCAGGACTGCGCGGGCGGCTGCCTGCGCGCTGCCCGCAGCATCAGCCCCGCTCGGCGCCCGCGGAGCCCCGGCGCCGCCGGCCCGCCGCCCGCCCAGGGGAGGGGAGGGGAGGCGCGCCCGGCGCGGCGGGCAGCGCGGCAGCCACGGCCGCCGGAGGGGAGAACCGGGCGGCGGCGGCGATGGGAGAGGGCTGCGGGGAGCGCGAGGGAGAGGAGGAGGAGGAGGAGGGGAGAGGGAGGGATCGAACAGAGCGCGGCGCAGGCAGCGCGGCGGAGGGGCTGCCAGCCGCGCGAGGAGCCGCCGTCGCCGCCGGACTCAACCATCACTTCCCACGGAGAGGGGAAGGGGCCGGCGATGCGCAGCCGAACCCGCAGCCGCCCCACGAGATCTCGGGGCTGCCGCTGCCCCCCGCGGGTCTCCGGGGACCAAAGCTCCTTCGACTCCACTGCTGCCCACAGCCCCCCGGGGGTTCCGCCGCATCTACATCTTCTCGGGCAGCCCCGGGCGGGTGTGCGGGTGTTAGGCGAATTGGGGTGGGGATCCCTTCGAACTCAGTCCCCGTAGTGGAGGGACGGAGGCTTTTGTGTCCCAACGTGATCGGCTGCTCACGTCCAAGTTGCTCATCAGAGCGAGGTGCACTTCCTAAGGGAAGGTGAGGAGCCAGTTCAGCTCTCTCCTTGAGGAGCAAAGCTTTGCCATTACCTCTCCATGCCCAACGGCTCCTGTGGCCAAGAGAAATTTCTGCCATTAAGTAACCATTCAAAATATTAGACCCTCCAAACCAACCCATCCCAGTACATAGCAGCACTGGATAGTGCCTTCTCCAGCACCACTCCAAACCCGTGATGTTGGTTCCATGAGCTTGTGGAATGAGTGCAGAAAGCTGCAGGACCTCGTGGTGAACCATTCAGAGTCACAGAGATTGCCACCACCACCACACACTGGGCCTAACGGCATAATTCACACTCACCTCTCTCTGTAATTAAAATACAAAGGCTCAAAGGAAGGAAAGAGCCACAAATACCTTTGGAAAGCTAGTTTCAAGGTTGTAAATGTTCACTTATGATGAGTTTTTTCTTTCATGGTAAAATACACAAAGTTGTTTTCTCATTGTGAGTTTCAAGAAGGTGGTGAACGGGCCCTGAACGAGATAGGCTGACTTTGTAATAAGCCTGTATTTATGGTTAAACGTTGCAGTTCTCAGTCAAAAAAGCCCTTCGGGCCCGGCGAGCTGCCGAAATAGACGTGGCACTGCTGCCATCTCGTGGCCGCCCCTTCCTCCCTTTTGCCGCTCCTCCTCTTCCTCCCCTTCCCCGAGCTTCCCATCAGCTCCAAGTGGGACCAGAGCACTTTCACGGCATGGACGGGGCCATAGATTCGTGTTTTAGCAATGCCTCGGGACTCAAGTTGGCATTTGTGACAGTGATGCTATGCTGATAGGTGTTCGTACCGGCATCACACAGCCGGAATGCTGCACAGTTCCCCCATCAGTGCTGCTCTCTGTATACACCTCTCATTTACCTCTGATCAGGGGCAAGGAGAAGTCCTAATGATCCCCAGGGAACAATCTAAACCAGAGAGGTCACTAACCTTAGGTCGGGATTCTTCATTTCTGGCCTGCGCTAATCTGAGAATTACATTTTTGCAGAGATTCTTCTGCTGCTGCTGCAGCGGGTCCAAGTGCAGGTCATGCTTCTCTCTTTCATTTCATCATATTGTCTGTTGTGCTGGAACAGTTACAAAGTCATAAACCCCCTCCCATGTGTGGGTCAGGGTCTAGCTGCAAACAAATGCTTGTATGGTTTCTTGCTGCCCTGTTTAAGTAAACACTCTGAAGCTGAGGAGCTATTGTTTAACCCTTCTCACAGCACAGTCTGCAGAAGCTCCAGTATCCAGTGATACAGTGTGTTGGTTCATCCTTGTTAGATTTACTGAACGGCTTGCCATTCTTCTGAGGATTTTCTGGGCTTTTGGGAAGGGTGCCTTCTTTATGGAGTTAAACAGGCAGTAATTTCTTCCCATCACAGCACACAGATAAGGCCAAATAGCTGTGCACCACAGTCACTGTCACTACAAAAGAATCCCTTCTCTCCTTCCTCACATCCT
This sequence comes from Chrysolophus pictus, assembly GCA_037305975.1. NCBI lineage: Eukaryota > Metazoa > Chordata > Aves > Galliformes > Phasianidae > Chrysolophus > Chrysolophus pictus. The sequence goes on from CM074578.1 coordinate 21,987,230, forward strand.
ATAACAGTAAGCCATATAGGTAAACATTGGCCTTCAGCACATTATCTCTTGTCCCCTGCATTTTTGCCTTACCCTGATAAACAAGACAGCACAGATCACTGGCTGCTGCCTCAGGCTCCAAGCAGACTCAGGTAGAGTCACTATGACTTTCCCAACCCCTTTGGGTCCCAGCAGCTCTGCCAAACCCCACAGAGCCCAACGATGGCTGTGCATTTGAGGCTTTGCACTCTGGGTGGAGGAGCTCTGCCACCCCGACTCCTGCATTACCTAAACACAGTAATTACAGCAGCTGATCTAACCTAATGACTGTAATCTCTCTATTGTATTTTAAGCACCTAACGTAGTTCCATAAAATCCCCAAATTTATGAGTTTGAACAGAGGCAATATTTCTCTCTATTCCCTATAGACGGTGTGGGGGAGTGTATATGTCAAGACTGTTTGTACTAATCGGAGTGATTTAAAGGGAACTTGACAGGGATTTATTTTTAATTGAGAGCTTGTCCTTTTGCTTTCCTGTGCCATATATAAAAAGGTCTGAAATGTTAAATTTCCCCTTTTCATTTTTCACCTTTTTACATTAATAATTTTGAATTCGATTTTCTATGTTGTTGCTTTCTGGGAAGAAGAAACATCTTGCTGTGTGGTGCAGGAATATCCATGCATATCTAAGCAGAGCTACTGGTTTGGAACAGAGCTGAGGACACGTCATATACTGATTAAAAACGGATGCTTGGGGGAACCCATAAACAGACTTAGTTCTCACCATCTGAGACAGCAGCTTTGCACCAGAAGGTTATTGTGAAGTCTCAAGTTTAAGAATCTGAAAGCTTGAAATTCAAAATAGTATGCTGGAAAAAAAAAAATCTTTAAAAAGAGCCTTCAGTGGAACACTGATCTAGGGCTAGCAGGTCAACTCCAGGGAAACTTTATCAAAATGTTGGTGGTTGCAAGTTTTTTGTTTTTGTTTTGTTTGTTATACATGCTCTTTAGTTGCTAGCAAAAACAGAGTAGTGTTTTGAATGCTCTCACTTAGCACATTCTCCTTTTGATAGCTATTTTCAGACTTGAAACATTTCATGATCTTTTCTGTCCTAATATATTCTTCAAACTAGAACAATGGAAAACTTGTACATGTACATACGTTCTGAGCCCCAGTTTGTTACATCATAAGAAATAAAAAAGATGCTATGTCACTCACCAACTAGGTTAGAAAATTTGTTTCTGAGATTCAGATATGATTCTACTTTCTTTTTTGTGGTAACGTTCTGTCCATACTAGAAATTTATCTTGTAAGATTGACAATTACGATTACCACCTCTACATGAGCTACAGCTACATCGTTACTTTATACACTGTACCAGCACAGACCAATAAATGTAAGTATCAAAAGTCTTCCAAGCTGGAAACCACTGAAAAGAACAAGAAATTTTTGTAAAAAAGGAATTGTTTTATGGACTGACAGGCAGGACATGTCAAGGTAACATTAGTCAACAATTGGGGCTACTACTGTATTCTTGTTCAAGAGGACCCCTGGGGCTAAATTAATTGCTCTACTACATTATATTCCCTCTGGAGCACTTAACTGAGGGGAAACAGTTGGTGAGGCTGTGGGGGGAGACCTGTGCTATCTGCTTTAGAATACACTGAAGCACTACCTGTCTCTCTGGGGACAGGCTTCAGCACAGTTTCTTGGCTAAACACATACACCAAGCTCATCCATCCTTTAGGTAATATTAATAGTTAATGTTAGGCAGATGAGACTTCTGATGGATATTTCTGTCTTCAAGGGAAGGTGGGATTAGTAGGTGCACTCAGGGTGCCTGTAGGAGACAACACCAAGGACATCTGTTTAGGTACAGTTGTTTAACCATGAGTTTTTTAAGGGTTAACAGAAGAAAAGGAAACTTTGTTGAAGCTGTTCCAGGAAAATAGCCAGGCTTTTTATTTACTTGTTTGATCTAAGTTGTGTGTAAGGAGATCCTGCAAAGCATGAGATGTGCAAGGGTGGAAGTTTAAAGCAAACTATTAACAGTGGAGTAAAAGTAGCTAGCATTATGCTCTAAACAAACAAGCAAGACAGTATCTTGACTCTGAATAAAATGTGAGAGTGTTAGGAAGCTTTCAGAGTGCTAAGCAGTAGTTCCTATCACATGGAAGAGAGAAGGAAGAACCAGTGGAGGGAGGCAAAGAATAGCTCAGGAAACAATCCTTTTTTGGCAACAGTCCTCATAAATATGGGAAGGGCAAGTCTACTTTTGTCAGATATGGAAAGATACTGCTATTACTGGGATAGCAGAATGGAAGTTTGATTGTGAGGAGAAATTGGTCTGACCTTTGTGGAGGGTTCCGTAGTCACATATACTGAGAGGCTGAGGCAATGACTCCTATTTATTTCACTTGAGCTTGTCTTGTCTAAGAGTGCCATGGTGCTGAATGATGTACAGCTGTGCAGAGAGATTTAATTATGAACACATGCTGAGCATATTAAGAAAGTGCTCTTATTAGCATCTAGTGAACTGGTGTAACATGAACTACCATGGCTCTCTTATACTATTTGTTTAAGCATCTGCAAGAGCCATGCTTCATCCTAGCTCTCCTCCCATGGTTTCCTCTTGATGAGCATTACTTTTAGTCTTAAAACTCACTTGCTTGGATCTAAAGATTTTTTATATATAGTGAAGATGTAAATTAGAGTCTTGACTTATGCTTTGAACTAAATGAGAAAGAAGGGTTTGGTGTAAGGAAAAGACAAGCTTTCCATTTTATCCAGGATGAGTTGGAGCTGTTGGCCACATATACATGAGATGTTGGAAAGGCAGTCTGAATTTTCAATTTGACATAAGGAGATCAGTCTGGAGTAGACTAGTATACTTATGAGTCATTGGCAAACAAATGATAATTGATTCTGTATTTGCTGATGAGATCACACAGATAAAAGGTGTAGCGAGAAGAAAGAAAGGAATCAAGGACAGAAAGCCCACACAGTAATTTGAAGAATGAATGAGAAGTCACTTTGGTAATCAGGTGGAGAGACAATTGTTGGAGACCTGGACGTACAGTATTCTAAGAAGAGCTGTGTGTCAGGTCAGAGTAGATGGAAATCATGTCCTCATGAAATTCATCTGGAGTGTAGGGCTTTTACAAATAATAGTTTCATAAGGATCTGAAGAAGGTTAAAACTAAAGTAGAGAAACAGAGTTAGTTGGAATGGAATTTCTGAGAGTGCTGTAGTAAGATCATGAGAGAAGAATTAGCTGATAGCTAGGAATTGTAAGAAAAATAATAGGAAATGTAGGTAAAACCATGACATTTCTAAGATTGCAAAGGTTAACTAATAATAAAAAAAAAAAAAATAGAGGGATAAATTGTCAGAAGACAGGAAAGAGGACAGTGAGAGTACAGGTCATGAGAAAAATGGTGAGAAATTATGAAACAGAACAGATGACTGGATAGGGTAGAGGCACTAAAAGAACTAGTGGAGTCAAATGAGGTAAGCAAAGAAGAAATTTTTGAGTCTGTAACCGAAAAAGACAAGAAGGGGAGGAAAGAGAAGAGGAAGGGGAAAGGGAAGAGGAAGAGGGAGAGAAAAAGAAAGGGAAGGGAAGGGAAGGGAAGGGAAGGGAAGGGAAGGGAAGGGAAGGGAAGGGAAGGGAAGGGAAGGGAAGGGAAGGGAAGGGAAGGGAAAAGCTAGTAGCTAGTAGGAGTAAAAAAGTAATTTTAAGCACTTATTTAAAAACTATCTATAAACATCTCTTTTTTCTGGTGGGAAGACAAAAGAGGTTTGTCATGAGATTCTTATTTGAAAAATAATTCCTCAGCTCTGATGATGGGCTCACTGGGTGTGCTAACCTGGGAGGTAGTAATAGTGACAGTTTCAGTAGAACTTTGAATAGATCCTATCTGGGATAGGAATAATCTTAAAAAGCCCACAAGCATCAGTCTTGCAGAAATAACTTTTACCACACCTCAAAATCTTTTTTGACAGTTCATGAATTTCACCCACAAACCTGAATCACCTGATTTGTGCCAACCCACACTCCAGGGATCTTATATCAGTCCCTCATAGCAGCCTGTGAAGGTCTGCAGAGGGAAACTTTTGGTGCTTGCTGGATTTCACAGCTAGTTACCTCTTTATTAAATGGAGAGAGAATCTGACCGTCTTATTTAAGCAAACTACTTTACAAAGTTAGGATTTAAGTGATTGAATATCTCCAAATGGTATTTCTTTATGTGTTATTTCATTTATGTATTCATCTGGTTGTAATTCCTGTTTCCACCTCATCATATGGCTACACAGATGAGTTACAGCATAATAAATGGGATGCCTTTATGGAGATAGACTAGAGCATTTTCTTCCCCGTGTATGGATTTTAACACTATGAAAAAGGTCTTGTATTCCCTTTTCCTTCAAAAGAAATTCCCACAATTACTGTGAAATAACAGTACACATGAATGTGCACTGCAGAGAAGCCTTTGCAAACCGGGAATCTGAACTAAATGGCAGCCTTACTGCTGACTTTAGTGAGGACTGAGTCTTGTCCCATGTCTTACATGAATATCAAGATTAGAATCTTGAGTGAGAAAGAAGTCTTAAAATTAAGCATCTGTTCCATTAACATTTCAGTTGCAGTATAGCATCAAGCATCTCATAACTTTACTTTTAACAACTATTTATTTTCTTATGTATAAACAATCTACTGTTGGAATTTGCACCTGTGAAAGAGAAGCTTAATGTGTTCTTCCAACAGCAGCCCATTACCAAGTTAATATCTCCCTCCATAGGAAAAAATCCAAGGGGTCTATCAGTAGCATATAGCATATAGTGATTAGAGAGTGATCATATATTTTCATTTCTCTACTCACATATTGCCCAAACCAGATGGGGACCAACCAGATATTTGAAATACAAAGTTTGCTATAATTAACCCATCAGTGTAACCTCAGTTGTCTCCCCAGATATTGGATTGCCTGACATTAGGTAATTGGCTTTGCTGGTATCATCTGAAGGCAGGGTTTTGATCAAGATCCTTACTGTGGCTTAAGTAATGGTGGCAAAATGCAGATCTGAAGAGAGACATTAATGATCTTCATCAACAATGGGCTTAAGTGTCTCTGCTTGCTTTAGCCAGTCATGAATTTTTCATTTGGAAAAATGGAAAGAACACAGGACCACATCCTGTTCTTCGTGTATCAAACTAAGGGAGCTTCACTGAATGAACATTTTGCTCTTTGCCATCTCACTTTCTTTTTGAACAGCATTTTAACCTGCTGTTCTAGAACAGTGAGTTGTAAGCAGTGATGACCGATCCTTTCTCCCTATTCCTTTACAGTTCATTTAATTGCTGAGTTGGCATTCCCTTTTCTCTGTCAGCTTCTAACTTAGATTCCTTTCCATCTCAAAAATATTCATAAGGTAGGCTTTTTTCATTGAGAATCAGTAACTCAATCTGTCCACATGACTTATGTACTAAGCACTGAACTTACCATAGAAATAATCTGCTTCTAGATTGACCTTCCACTTTCCTGGTAGTTCCCATTCCTCTCTGTTAGTAAGTGTAACCCCTAGATTGTAGATCTGGAAGAAGAAGATGAAAAGCCAGTATTACTGTCATTTTTCACATGGACTGCTTTCTGATTAAATTATTTACCATCCATTTTTTTGCAGCACATGCATGTCATGTTTACTTGGCATTGTGTAAATCTCTTTGGTTTGAGTCCCCCTAATAAAGTATGAAATGATTGAAAAGCGGAGAAGGGACTTTCACTAGCATCTATTTTAAGCATGTAATAATATGCTTATAAATTTAATATTATTAATAGTAAATAAATTTAAATATTAAATAATAATATTTAATATTAAATGAATTTTAAGATCTTTGAAGGTCTAGTTAACTAATTTAGAATATTATTAATACTTGTGATCATCATTATAATTGGAAAAAATAAAGAAATAACTAGAAATTCTGAGGGGTTTTTTTTGTTTGTTTGTTTGTTTGTTTTTTTCTTGTGATTCATTCTTCCTCATGGGAACATGAGTATTTCTATTACAAATTCTTTGAAGATTTTGGGTAGGTCACCAAAATTCATTTGATCCTCACAGCACCCTACATTTTCTTGTGGTTATGTGGAAAACATTAATTAGTGCCTGCAATGAAACTGACCCACTCTAAGATTTTTTGAGCCTATGAGATCGATGTGGGTCATTTCATTAAAAGAAGACATTAAAAAGATCATTAAAAGGTAGCAGAATATGGCCAATTTAGGTTTGCCAGAGATTTAGAAATAGATTCCGTCAATCTGGAAAACTACAGTGAAGCATCGGTGGAACAATCATCTCAGTTTTTTTTCCCAGGACCTTGGTGTTTGATCATTTATTATCATTTTGATTTTTTTTATTAGAATTATTTACCATAATAGTTACCAGAAAATAGCATTATGTGTAAGAAATCATTTCAGAAATTGTTCTGATGTGTTGTACTGTACACAAATGGGTGGTAATGGTATTAGTGTGTTGCTAGTTCCTAATATGTTCCAGAGGTATTCATATTACTCCAGGTCCCTAAGTTCAGAGCTGGGGCTGTCTTTGTAGTTAATGGAGAGACAGAGAGACCAAGACCCCTTTTACCTAGTTTTAGTCATCTAGCTGAGAGAGACAGAGAGCTCAGACAGTAATTGATCACTACCCAAGAGTATTTTCTTCATTCTTTGTGTAGATAGCTTGCAGAAATTATATGCCTAATATTAGGTAGATGGCTCAGTCCTGTTAAGTAAGTGCTGGTGCTGATGTGAGATTCTTCATCTTGACCGGACTGATATACTTTGCACATTAGAAATGAGGCAAAGCTCATCTTGGGAAGGAGTAATATGATCCCTAGACCAAGAAGAGAGAAACTTTTGGTGTCTTTTCCATTTTGCATGTTCACAGATGGCTCTGTCAGTCATTACAATTAATTCCATCAGATTTAAAATCAAGTCTATTGCAAAATAAGGAAACATGCTCTTTTATGACACAGATAACTCGCTTAAGATTTGCAATGAATACAAGAATACACAATACAGAGTCAGCACTGGGTTGATTTGTTATACTGTAAACTTCTGGCAGAAATTTTCAAAGGCATGAGGGAGTAAGGAACCAAACTCCCTTTGGCATTCAGTGGGTGTTCAGCATCTATCTGCCTATTTCTGCTTTTGAAATATTCTCCTGTACCAGTAAGTGGTCGAATTGTAATGGGTAAGCCCATAAAAACTGGAGCTGTCTGTCCTTTTCTGACTTTTAAAATGATACCTCTTTGAAGAATAAAGTTCTTAAAACAGAAAAAGAAATATCAGTGAATCTCTTATCATTGTGGGCTTTATTCATGCCACGAAGCACATGCAGGGAATGCATTAATGTTAAGAAGAATTATTCAGACTTGTAAGGGATGTGTAATTGGTAATATATTCTTGCTGTTGCTTAGAATAGGTCTCCGTAAGAATCAGGCTGTAGGTGGAGCTTCTATATGTTTCACTTTTAATCACAGGACTCAACTTTTTAAGGAGAATTCTGTTTATTATCAGGAGAGTGCAATCCTTTTTTTATAGATGTTTGTGGTAGGCTGAGACCTCCCAGTGCAGTGCCACCAGCCAGCCTTCTTCAGAGGCATAACTACATAGCTTTGAATGCAGCTCAGCACAGCTAACATGCTCTCATCTCTTCACCCTCTAAATGCTACATAGACCCTATCCTGGAAGTGGAAGTGTGGTTTTCATTTCCCTATCACTCTACCAAATGGTAACCACAACAATAATCACCACTAAAGATAAACTGTGCAAACCTTTACATTTCAGACAGACCAAACATCAAGAATATTTAACCAGGCCTAATGTAACTAACAAAACCTTGAATTAGATGCTAAGACACAGCTCTTATTCACACTAATAAGGCAATACTTGTGCAGAGGTATGCTACAGAATAACCAGGTCCTTTGCACTGCTCAGTTGGGTTTGCAACGGTTTGATGTGCTCAGTTACGTTACGTTTTGCACTATGAGCTATGGTCTATTTTGTTGATTATCCATATGTTTAAATTATGTGACCCCTATTCAAAATTAATTTATCCCTTTAATTTCATTAACAGATCTGTTCTGTAGACTCCCATTTAATGCGAGTTTTCACAAATTCATCTTGCTCATTCTCCGGGTTATTCAGTCTCATGCAATCTGGTTGTCTGTGATGTATTTTTTAATAACTTGGGTATCTGCGAAGTATCCTCCTGGGCCTGGTGTTTTTGTTTGTTTGTTTGCTTGCTTTCTTGCTTGTATGTTGTCATTGTTTAGGGTATTTTCAAATTAATGTTATTTTAGGACATTGACCCTTAGTGATGTTTTTCCAAGTGAGATTCAGGAGAAATGTAACATATTCATGGAGGCAAACATTCTTACTTTAAACTTCTCAGAATTCTCGCAATTCCTAGAAATTCAAGATACCTAACACTGTAAAGGAATCCATATGTATTTATGTATAGTACTTTTCTCACTATTTGCTATTAGCATATCAAAATCTATATAGTGACTATAATGCTAACAGTAGCTGTCAAACTTGCTCACTTTAGTTTGATTGTCTTCAATTTTCAAAGAAAACTTTCTCTAAAACATCACCTCTGGAGATTGCTCATATGCGTGGACTTCCCATAATAATGTTCTTGACAGCATCAGCTGCAATGTGTAAAGGTATAAGTCTGAGCACACCAGTTTTGATAGGAGAGAAATGTAGTCATTTGATACAAATCAGTTCTTTAACAGGAACTGATGTGTACACTGATACCATGGAATCATGGAATCGTAGAATCATATAATCATTGAGGCTGGAAAAAGACCTCTAAGATCACCTAGTCTCACTACTAACTCATCACCACCACGCCCACTAAACATGTTCCTTAGTGACCCATGTTTTTTGAACTCTTGCAGGGATGGTGACTCCAGCACCTCTCTGAGCAGCCTTTCCAGTGCCTCACTGCTCTTTCTGAGAAGAAGTTTTTCCTAATATCAGTCCTAAAAGAGTAAATAATTCCACAAGGGTTAAGAAATGTTTTGGTAGTCAAGGTGTTCAAATAGATTCTTTACTGTATTTGTTCCTGAGTAGTTTAAGAAAAGGAAAGGAAAGGAAAGGAAAGGAAAGGAAAGGAAAGGAAAGGAAAGGAAAGGAAAGGAAAGGAAAGGAAAGGAAAGGAAAGGAAAGGAAAGGAAAGGAAAGGAAAGGAAAGGAAAGGAAAGGAAAGGAAAGGAAAGGAAAGGAAAGGAAAGGAAAGGAAAGGAAAGGAAAGGAAAGGAAAGGAAAGGAAAGGAAAGGAAAGGAAAGGAAAGGAAAGGAAAGTTTGTTTCTGAACATGTAAGTTGTGTTTATTCTATTTTTCCCCACAAGCTTTCCCTGAGTTTTTTGGACAAAGAAAATACAGTTAATGCTCTTGAATAACAGAAATACTTTCTGTATTCAGTGGTGATTTTATTGATTATTAAATTAAGTTTATCTATATTATTATCTGTCAGAAGTGACTTACATCCCTGCACCTTTATCAGTTTTCATTATCCTTAGCAGAATTCATTTTGTGGATTTTTTTTTTTTTTTTTTTTTTTCTGGAAACTGGAATTGACATTGCAAGGCAGATCTGGAGGTACAACGAGTAGGAGAATGGAAGGAAGCTGAATTTATTCATGGGATATTTACTACAAACAGTCAACTTTTTGTAATTTCCACAAGTTATTATAAGATCCTCAAGTTCAGTTTTGATGTCTTCATTATATGTAAAGATATACAATTATTGCACTTGCGAAGTCCAGTAGCTTTCATCTGTTTACGTGCTGAGATCTGCATGAAGGTAGATTAACCCCTGTGAGATTGCAGTTATACCCAGCATATCAGTTTGCAGTCCTTCCATTTAAGATGGCATCACAAGTTGAAAGTATGGAATAAACTGATATTTTCTTATAAACTCTATACTAAACAATATGAATGTTGCAGTCTACACTTTTTCTGGCACAGAAAAAAAAAAGGCAGAGATCTCATCTGGAGAACAGGCGATGATTTGTACCCTATAAAAGCACTGCTTGCTTTTAATGTCTGAAATTCAGTGTGCAGTCAAGGACAGATTTTTATGGAGGATCTGAGTCTGTTTTTGTTCTCACACTTCTGTCTTCCAAGCCCTCCATAAACACAATTACTAAAGACTGAAGTAGGAATTGTGCTTGAGGATTCTTCTGTGATAGAAATCTGCGTCCGAAAAAGTGAGTTTTACCTGCCTAAATCATTCTGATTATTACACAGCTAAAGGTTCTGTAGATTTCACTGCTATTCCCATGAGATCTACGCGTTGATAAGAAGTTGTAAATGCCTTTGTGAAATTTTGATATTGCCTCCTCTTGTATAAATGGAGGGCAGTGTGGTTCAGATGAATGGAGCCATGACTATTTACCCCTTGGAGAATTTATTTCTTGGGGATATAGCAAGAAAATATTTCAAGTTTTAAATGTGCTATTTCCCTGGTGCTCTTAGTCTAGGAAAAATCAACATCCATTTTGATATATTTTGTTTCCTGATTTGTATTTGTCATCAATGCAGAAACCAGAACTTTAGCTGACAGAAATTGATGTGGCCTCATTGATTTTTAAGGAACAACGCTGATTTACACGACTTGTGTCTCCTGTCCCAAAACACACATACTAAAACAATTTTGATGAATTCTGTGATTCTGTAAATATTTCCTATCCCTTGGCAATGGCTTATAACTGCATGCCTCATTGTATCTCTGTCAGTTAATTCCTATTCACCTAAAATATAGCATGATACAAAACATTTATTTCTTCTACTCGAAAGGAATCAGCTCCTTTATGTCTAGATCTGGCTGTTCTTGAATGAAGTGATCACCAGGTCTCCATTCCTGAAAGCACTTAAGCACTTGCTTATTTTTACTGGAGTGTCATTGAAGATGCTTGCGTAATAGCACTGAAGTGTTTGCAAGGACAGAGCTATGGAGAACCTGCAAGATAATGTGCAAAATATGGAAATTGGACTGAGAAAACACAGGGAATTCAAGCAGACAAGTATTCCAGAGTACTGATTCTACTGGGTTTGCTTCAAAAGCATGAAAATAAAGAAAAAATATACCATATTAATTCATTTTCCTTCTGGAGTAGCATCCCTTACAAAGGAATTATTTCATAAAACTATATTTTCTTGGAATGACAATGAAAATTAGGTTTCTTTTTTGAGTGAAGCACGAGAAAACCCACCTGTGTGCATAAAATATGCTAAACTATTCCTCTGAGTTTAACTCTCTTCAGTACAGAAAGAGATCAGGGCTAAAGCTCCATTGCTCTGTGGGCAAGCTTGCCAGTTCATGAGCTGAAACATCCCTGAAAGCTATTCTCTTAAGTTCTGACCTGCCATTTAACAGCTGAATTAATTCTTGCTTAACTACTCTACCGACTAAATCTGACTAGTACATTCAATTACTTCTGCTTAAAAAAATAAATACAAAATTAATTAAATATTAATTTCTTAATGTGGAACAAAAGTTGGTTCTTCAGTATACATGTTGTCACAAATAACTCTTGATGTTCCTCTTATTATCTCGCAGACGTGAGTTGGCACACCCACTGCACCTAAGAATGTTTCTCCCTCTGGCTTGCACCTTGGCAGGCAGAACTCTGGGGCTGTGTGTACATATGTAGATATCCCTGAAAGCTGCCACTGATAGAACTGGGTCATGATTTTGTAATGAGAGGGTGGAGACTGCTGCCCCAGACAAAGCCATCAGGTTCTTTTACACTTTTACAGCACACAACCTGGGCTGCTGCTTTTCTCACTGTGGGAGTCGCACTGTAACTTTCTGGCACTGACTTCAGGGGATTCATACTGACTTACAGTGGTATAAATCAGATTTTGCTAAGAATGCAGCCTCTTGGATTTATGAACTGGCTACCAGTATTTTTTACTTTGTCACATTCACTACACCTCAGAGATTCTTTCCCCAAAGTTAATATTTGGGGTCCCTCTGAACATGGCTAAAACACTTTTATCTGTCTTCCAGAATTATAAAACATTATTTCTGCTAATGGCAATATGAATCTGAGCTGTGCTGTTTCACCTTGTTTGATATAAAGTGTGCATTATTCTGAGTCACTGTTACAAAAATGTCACTAACAGAGACAATTCTAATAATTCCAAATGTTACATCTGCAAATCATGCCTGATGCTTTGCAGAGTTGAAACAATCCATATTGCAATTAGTTTTTCTAAATAAATAAAGGGCTCTTGCTTGATCACTTTTTAGGTCTTTTGTAGTTCTTCTGCCTGTGAATGTCTGGAAGGTATTGTGTACAGAACTATGTGTAAAATACACATTTCTCATTTATATTCTTAGTCAAATTGCAGTTAAGGTTGCTATAGTGACTAATACCTTATACAGAACACATGGCAAGAACAAAACATTGAACATAGCCTCAGCAATAGAAAACATAAAGGGAGTCACTTAGGGCGTGGTAGCCTTTGTATCATAGATTTAAGAGCATTCCTGCCAGTGGAACTCGGAGGACAGAAGAGCTGAGTTCGCTGAGGAGCCTGAAGCAGGGCTGAAGAGACACCTGCTCTGTCAACAGCCTCATTCCTTCTTTGCAATACCTTCTGCTTTCTTTTTTGAGACTTACACATGATGACACTTCTCTGTTTGTCTGTCGTTGCCTACAAACAGAATGAGTTGTAGGCATCCATAAACAGCCTCCAGCATGATACAGCCTCCAATCACATCTCTTCCATTATCCTAAATGAACTTGGCACCATGAAAGATATATGCCCCAGAGAAAAATAAAAGGTAACAATAAGGATGAGATGGGTGGAACAGCAGAAGTAGCAGAAAGATTATGAAGCTTTTTTTACAATAAAATCTTGAAGAAGCAGAGAATGGGAGAACCCGGGGCAGGTGGGAGGAAGAAATAGGAACAGGAAAGAAGTAAAAAGCACACAGCTTGTAAAGTTAGGGAAGCTGGGAGAAAAAAGAAGAAAAAGTATAAAGTATCGAAGATATATCGCTAAGGAGGAAATAGTATGACAGAAAGCCTTTGGCTTGAAAATAGCAGTGTATGGTTCTCTCATGAGAAGGAGAGCTTGAAGGGCACTCACAGAACCTGACATGAGCATGAGTGTTCAGTGAGTTCCCAGAATAGATGGGAAGAACCACTTGTATGCAGGAGAGCAATGGGAGATTGAGAGAAACGTGTCACATGGTTGGTCTACAAGCAGCAAAGCCTTCAGAAATTAGTACGTGCACAGTCACCATGGTTTTCTCTTTCAAAAGCTCCCTTTCAGTCCTGGACTTCACTTCCTCCCTTTTATTGCTCTGTGCAGAAGTTGTCTCTGATATTTTCTCAAAGCCTGTAGATCCCACACAGTTCTCTCACTGACTGTGAGAGAACATGAAAATTCCTCTCCTCGCTCCTCATTCCTCTTTCTTCTACTGCCTCTTTTCCTTCTTCCACACATTTTTTTAAAAGAGATTCTTCTTTAGCTGCCCAGGTCAATCATGCTTCTTCCACCCTTAGCTCCTTCTGCAGTCTGTGAAAGACAATATTATCATCTCTGTACCATAAGGGATCCACCAGCACACAGTTTTACAGCCCCAGAAGGTTTGGAAGTGTGCCACTGGAGAAGAAGCCTTTCCTCATTTGCTGCTGAGACCTGTCAGACTGCCTTTCTGCAGAGCCTGGAGCTGCTCGGGTTAGCAAACAGTTTGAAAAGTCTTGCCTATTCTCTTACAGCAAGCTAGCTTCTCCGTGCCTTACATTTGGAATAAGCAGAAGGTAGAAATGTTGGCATCAAAACTGTATGCTTCACACTTCAAGAGAAAAATAATTGCAGATAAACCTTCATGAACATAGCAAAACCCAATAAGTTTGGTTTAATTTTATTAATTACCTTATTTGGATATCCTAGGTTTGGTTAAGGTAAATCTAACTGCAGTTTGAGGCACAAAAAAACATTTGTTTATTTGAGAATTCCAAAACCCAATAATCACTACTGATACATTTTTTGAAAAAGAGTACTAGAAAAATATGTGACAGACGGCAGCAGAGGGGCAGTCTGATAAAATGATGCCTGACGTGAAACTGTGTACGAAGCAAAGGTTTGGAACTGAATTTCTCCATGCAGAAAAAGTTGTACTCATTGACATTCATTGTCATTTGCTGAAAATTTTTGGAGACCAAACAGTGGACATGAGAATAGTGAAACAATGGGTGGTGCGTTTCAGCAGTGGTGACGACGGCACAGAAGACAAACCATGCTCCAGACAGCCATGCAGAGCTGTCGTATCACGAAATGAAGAACATCTCAATCAGCTCATTCACCTGAATCAGAGGATTATGACCAGGGAACCGTATACAGAGCTGAATATTAGCTTCAATACATTGGAAACAATCGTGGCTATGTTGGAATATTGCAGTTTTTGCCAGATGGGTCCTGTAAATGCTCACGTAGGAACTGAAAAAGAATTATATGCATGTTTGTCAGGAAATACTGAACAAATATGAGGCTAAAGGTGACAGTTTCTTGGATTTCATCATTACAGGCGACAAGATGTGTAGTCACCACTAAGAGCTGGAATTAAAACATCCGTCCATGGAGTGGCGACATGTGAATTCCCCATTGAAATAATTCAAGGCACAGCCCTCAACAGGTAGAGAGATGCACACTTTCTTTTGGGTTAGGAAAGGGGTGATCTTTCCTGATTTCCGGGAGCCTAGACAAACCATCATCTCTGTCTGCTACATCACATTACTGACTAAGCTGACTTCTAGAGCCAGGCCAGAGAAGAAGGCCTTTCTCTTGCACCATGATACTGCCAGGCCATAGTTTGAAGGCCATGGGGCACATTGCCGTCTTGGCTAGGCAGTCCTACTGCAGCCACCGGATAGTCCAGATTTTAACATCTTCTGAGTTTCATCTGTTCAGGACAATGAAAGATGGACTGTGTGGGCAACATTTTCCTTGTAATTATGGAGTCATAATAGACGTGAAATGGTGGGTTACCTCCACTGGTGCAGATTTGTATGAGCACGGTATGAAGGCTCTTGTTCATTGCTGATGAAAATACATAACTACTAATGGTGACAATGTTGAAAAATAGTGTTTTCTAACTGAGAATTTACTCAACCAAACAGTGTTATTGCGTTTTTTGCATCTGTTATATTTTCCATGCAAGTAAATAGGAGATATTTCTTCTGGAACGACCTATGTACCTAACCTATTGAGTTAGAACCAAACTGATTAAAAAAGTGTGATTTGCTTTTATCTGCAATATGAATGATTGGCAGTGAAATACGGAGTGTGAGGAGCTGGTATGTCAAGTTGCATTATGAATTACTTATTTTTAGAAACTTCAAGAAAAGAGCCTTCGTAGATTTTTTTAGTTCATAGTTTTTTTAGTTCAGTGAAGTGCCCCTAAACTTATAGCACATTTCTAGAAACAGGCTATCCATACGTTCTACATCTAAAAAGCTTTACTTCTGAAATTCTGTAAGTTCCCCACTCAGGCCAACAATAAAATAAAATAAAAAGCAAAAATCAAATATCTGTTAGTTTTGTCCCCTTATTTCCTCCTTGTTTGGACCCTATAAAGTAATTGCAATGAATTTACCCTTTTTTAAAGCATTCTATTAAGCACAAATGTATTACGTACAAGGAAAACATGAAACTCCTGGGCTCTTTATAAATTCAGTTGTCTTGATGAGAACATTTTTTGTACAGAGAGGAACTTTATGTCTGGCTGCACTGAAGTACAAGAATTTCAAATTCAATTTCAGCTAATCTTTAGCCACAATGTTTCCTTACTGTGTTTCCATATTAAAATGTTTGTTTTTTTGTCACGTATTTTGTATGAGTTCATGCAAGAGAGAATCATGCCAACACTGTTTATCTTTCTCAAGATTGTTTTGAAATGAAAGGAAAAGTGAAGAACATTTGAGTATCTTTCAGTGTACAACCTTTATAGTCAGTTTGCAATGGTACTAGGGTAATAATTTAATTTCCCTAAAATGCAGTCCCCTGATTCCCTCTTCTTCTCTCTCTCCTTGTCCTTTCAGATTGCACCTGACAGATAGAAAGCTGATACCAGATGATAATGTCTCATGTTAGCTACTAGTTCAAAATGTTGCCTTTCTGAGCCTCTCATTACCTTGAAGAAACGCTGCGTGGTAGCTGGAATTGGGATAAGAAAAGCATCACAGTAGAGCAAATGAACTTCCACAGAAAAAAATTGGAAAGTTTTAGGATTGTAGAGGGAACAACTCAATAAAATAAGACTGAGGGGTCAGAAAATCACCCTGGAACTTTAGAAAACCTGTTTTTAATTTCTTTTAGGTCATAAGATTCGTGAGCTTTTTTGTCTCCCATAGCCTCAGCTCTCCCAATACAAACTGAAGGCAGTGGCCTTTCCTTGACATACAGGAAAGCAAGTTTGATAAGGTGAATCTGTGTACAGGGATAAGCAGTGTGGATGCGAGCTCACTCTCTGAAGACCAATCCAGACAGACGCAAGCCAGCAGAGCTGCAAAAGCTGTGTAGCTCCATCAATTTAGTGCTGTCCCAGAGCAGAGAATCTCTGATAAGTCTCAAATTGCGCTAGTGCACAGCAGTACACTCATATGGCAGCAGAATTTAAGATGGCTCTGAATGGCACAACAGCAAGTAGAGAAGGCCATCCCAACTCCCAGCCCCAGCACCACTGGTACAGAGCTGTATCTGGAGGTACTACTGAAGTGGGAGATGTAAATATTTGCAGTGGGAGATGCAAATACCTGCAGCTTTCTCCTTAATGGGACCATGGAGACAGGTATATCTCTTTGCGTGGGTCTCCCAAAGTTATGGCTCTGAATCAGAATTACTGGATTAGACTTTATATGCTTGGCTCATGTCTCCAGTTTATATCTCCAGTACAACCACAAACACCTGGGAATTTTCCTGTCTTTTGTAAAGTTGACTTTTAGTTTGTATTTTTACAAGAGAAGTGAAAGGACAGCTTAATCTTAACCATGTTCCTCTGGGTAGTTACTTCACAGGATTATCATTTAAAATAGATCTTGTTTATTAACTGATCAAACTGCAGAGCAAAACTAGTTGGACATTTTTCTAACCACTAGTTCACTTGAAATACTCTCTCAGGATTTAATCTCTTGATGTTTAGGTATTATATTTGCCAAGCTAAATTTTTCAATGACCAGATTTTCCCCTTTTGGGGACCATTTCATTGCAGAGATTTTTGCTTTCAGTTACTAACTCCCAATCAGATTACTTTAGTTCTCAGGGTGACCAATTCTTCCTATACGATACTGCAGTCGCACTCCACAGAGTGAGTCTTTTGTATAATCTCTAAATTGCACATTCTCCTTTTTGTACTAAGGTCATGGATGACACTCTTTAACAGTAGCAGTGTTTACAAGACTGATCCTTAGGTCCCTGCGGTCTCCCTCAGCAGCAGTGATGACAGCTCAGATCCCAATATTTTGCAAGTGAAGTCAGAATGCATCACTTTGCATTTACCTGTACATCAAATCTATTTATTTTCACATGCCATTTTGTTGCTAGTCACTCAAATTCTTAAGGTTCTTTTCAATTTCTTCACAGAATTTGTGCACCATCTTTTCAAACTGATTAACTTGAATAAATTAATCACCTCATTTTTGACACTCTTTTTCAGACTAAGTAGCCCAGAGACTGCAGCACAGACCTTGTAGGAACCGAGTGCTGTTCTCCATCCACAAGGACCAAGTATTAATGCCTGCTCTCTATTTCCTGACTTTTAATCAATTATTTACCCCTTTCAACCCACACTTTCTTCCCATGGTTGCTTGGTTTCTTTAAGAGCCTTTGGTGTAACAGACTTGCTAATGCTTTCTTGAAATTCAAAAAGACTCTATCAACCAAATCTCCCTCAGCAGCCTCACTATTAACTCCTCCAAAGAGCTCTGGCTTTGAGGTAAGAACTAATACTTGCCCCTCAGCACAACAGTTTTCCTTTCATCCAAACCTGTTGTTATCTTCCCTTTACATCACTCCTTAGGACTTTCATGGGGAATATTTTTTCTCCAGAAAAGCGCTGATAATCTAAAAGTTGACCTAAATTTAAAAGGGAAATGTTAAACAGAGGTCTAAGGAATGCCAAAAGTAAAACAGAGCTTTTGTTTGAGGTTTTACATAACTTGTATGTGCCTTTTAAAATTGTCTTTTTGATGTAAAAATATCAATATTACTTCACCGGTTCAGAAAAAAAAAAACAACCAACACATACACACACACCAAATTAACTTTAATGATACGTCCAATATTTCAGCAATGAATATAAAAGCACCTGTCATGAAAAACAATCATGACAAGTGTTCTTTGTTTTCTCAAAAAGAAATGGTTAAAATATGAACACTTTCAAATGAATAAAACAAACTCCTTCTCCAAATAAAATTTTTCATTATATATATCACTGTGCTGACAGCAGTAGTATCCTCTACTTCCATGTTTATATTCTTATGCCTCAGGACAGTCTTACTGTCCTCTCTGTATTTATTATTTCTTCCAGTGGAAATCATTGACTTTGAAATGCATTGCACCATTAGCCCCTAACTCTCTGGCCCCAAGTTTATACTTGGATGTTTTGGTATTCTATGGTGCCTCATCCTCTAATTTTCTAAAATATTGGACATGTTTTATTCCTTCTAAGATGCTGTGTATTTTAGCTTTATTTTTTTTTTTTTTTGCTTCGTTTTGCTTCTATATTTCTCAAGTTAGTATATGGATATTTATAGTTTTTATTCTTTGCAGCAAGAGCTGCTGCTACAGCAAGCAGAACCTGGCATGCTGTGGGAATGCACTAACAAAGGCAAGACAGCACACTGGCCTTTGCACTGGGACATGCATGGTGATGAGCAAAGCGCATTTCCAAGAGTGCAAAAGGAGGAGGGAGAAGGTTGGCTCAGTGCAGATGTACTGTTGTGTTAGCTGACTTGCTGTGCAGCTCCATGACCAGCAAAGACCCACATCACATGCACACTGACTTTCTGCTGGGCTGCAACCTAGAAGCAAGCAGTTTTCTTGTTAAGGAATATTATTTATGCCTGAGAAAATAGTTTGCTTCAGGCTTTGAATTTTAGGGACAGGTTGCACAGTCTGAATTCCTTGGCTGGGTTCCTTGGTGAAGGTCACAAAGTCTGCATGGACACACCTATTACACCATATGCAGATAGACACACATGCACACACACACAAAAAGAATTACAAAAAGTAGGGAGTAAAAAATACAACATTTAATTAATATATTCTGCTTAAAACCGTTTATATTCCATCTTTCACTGGAAGAACAAATAAATTAGATCCAAACACAGACAGATACCAAACTAAAATCATTTCAGCTATACACAGAGCATTAATAACTGCAGACTCTTGAAATACAAAGCAAGGACTTTGTATTTTACAGGAGAAAAAGGAAGAAAAGACTTATATTTACTCAAAATATTAACATTTAATTTTCTGTAGTTCATAAAAAGTATCACATTTCCTAGCTCATGTACTTGTTTTTTTCTTAGTGACCAGGAAATATGGTGACCATGCAAATATTTTCAGTATAATCCTAAGGAAAAAAAAAAAAAAAAGTCATTAGCTTTGGATTTATAATGCATTATGTGTAGAAAATAAAGGATTATTGCAAGATCTTTCAACACATAGTCATGCTATCTGAGGCTTACCGTGGCAGATAGGTTCTCTTGTTCATAACAAATTTATAAAGATTTTGCAATACTCCATACATGGCAAAAAATGTAAATTCCCAATGTCATCTGCAGATATAAGTATAATATGTGGAATTATGGTTTGTTTATTTACTCTTTGTAGGTTTAAATGGAAATGAACGTTAGTTTTGCTCTAGTTAGCAGACAAAAGATATCTAGATAAAAAGTTGTAGAGCTCCATTTGTCTCTAGTTGATTTTATGACTGAGCTCCCAACAGTACGTATCCCGTTTTAATAAAACATTTTGTCATTTTAATAACTGTAGAAAGTCAGACAGCACTGGAACTCTGTCTAATGATTGCATTACCCATAAGAAAACTCTGAGCTTAAGAGTATTATTAAAGGGAGTCTATTAAAACTCCGTTTCCAAAATGTGAAAGGGATCGTAAACCCACTCAGACCCTAGTGGCTTCAGTGCAATTTGATATAGGTGATAGAGATACAAGATACCATTGACTTAGAAGGCTCCAGGGAGACCTCATTGTGGCCTTCCAGTACTTGAAGGGAGTGTATAAACAGGAGAGGGAACAGCTGTTTACGAGGGTGGATAGTGATAGGACAAGGGGGAATGGTTTTAAACTGAGACAGGGGAGGTTTAGGTTAGATATTAGGAGGAAGTTTTTCACTCAAGAAGATGATGAAGCACTGGAACATGTTGTCCAAGGAGGTTGTGGATGCCTGATCCCTGGAGGCATTCAAGGCCAGGCTGGATGTGGCTCTGGGCAGCCTGGTCTAGAGGTTGGCGTCCCTGCACGTAGCAGGGGGTTGAAATTACATGATCATTGTGACCCTTTTCAACCTAGCCCATTCTATGATTCTATGATTCTATGATTCTGTGATTCTATGGCTTATCTTCATTTGCTTATTTATCTATTGCAGATCACGGACTTTTGTGCTGAAAAACCTATTATGAGATTGTTTGCTTTTTTCTGTGTTTTGTTTTGTTTTTTAACATTTGAGATGATTTACTCTGAAGTTGTGCGCTAACAACTCAGAAACTGGTTTGGATCTTTGAACCCTTGTGAAAAGAGAAAGAGCTGAGTGGCAACTTCAGATAAGCAGTTATGAAGAACGTCTTTGGCAACCAAATTATATGGAATTCACTATCCATGATTATATGGAACATCATTATTCTATGGAATACAATTAGTAATGTGGAATGCCGCCTAAATCAAGAGCCAAATATGTGATAAGATTCATTTTTTCCTCCCAGTCCTGTTTTGTCTTATTGTTGACTTTGCCTAACATAACAAATCTCTCTCAGTTTGGGCATTTAAAAAATAATCTATCAGGGTCCAATAAGCCACCTTTGATCTGCCTTGTAGCCAGTGGAACGAACGATCACAGATTATGGTTAAGCGACTAGGTTAAGTGAGACAAATTTCTCTTGGCAGTGCCCAGTTTTGTCAGGCGTCTCATCTTTAATTAAGTTAATTGTTTGATTAGTTTAAAACAAAACAAAACAAAACAAAACAAAACAAAACAACTTTTTTCCATGGATATGTTTCCTAAATAAAATCTGCGTTTCTTCTAAGTACGCACAGCTTATCCTTTTTTCCAGCTTTATTACTCAAATGAGCTTCTTTATGTTTAATGTTCACTGTGCTTATAGATCATTTCCATATGAACAGGCTGATTTTTATCAACACAGAAGTTTTCTATTTTTCCTGTTGTTAACTTTACTGTGTGACAGATGGATCCTGTGCCATCTCTCTGAATAGGTAGGAAACAGTTATGAGGATGGCTGCAAAGTTCACAAGGAACAACACAAGTATGTGCAAAGCCTCTCAGTTTATAGACTTAAGGGAGAGTGATTTTCTGGTTCTTTTAATAAAACAGACTTTCCCTGTCTCCTTCAAGTTAGCTGCTATATAGTCCTTTATTTAGTTGCTACGTTCTGTGATCTTTAGTTACCATTGAACTTTCATATGAAATGTCATGATGTTTTCTAAGCAAAAAACGTGTAGTTGGTCAGGGATTGAATTGGACAAAACATTATAGAGTACAATAATAAATACACATGACAGGACTAAAACCATGCAATTGATTGAGATAAGAAATTTTTACAATTATGTCCAGACCTGTGGCCCAAATTCAGCAAATCACTGAAGCATGGGATTAACTCCTGCTTCACTAAATGGGACTTCTCATATACATGAAGATTACACATTCCTAAGCACTTTGCTCTTTATAGACACTTCTGTCCTTACTTCCCTTCAATCACACGCCTCCCATTCCTCCTTACTGGAAATAAATATATAAATAAATAAAATTAACCTGACTCCTGTTCGCCATGATCCCCCAGGCAGTCTGCTAATACAAGCACAAAGTGCAATCTGAGCTAATGGAGACATATCTTTTACTATTACCAAAGACTGGACTATTGCAAATGCACTTACAGTTTATCATTACTGAGGCATCTTATTGTTGATTTTTTTTTTCATTATTATTTACTATTATTGCATGTAGACATTCCTACTGGCTCAGTCTTTCCTGGGGCTTTCTGACATAGATAGCATTGCAAATCCGGAGTCTTGTTTTTGGATTTCTGAAAATCTCATGCTGATATTGAGTTGTAGTAAGTTTATGTAGGAAGATAAGAAATGGTCATTGTCGAGAAAATGCATGGCAGAGAGCACTCCTCAGAATAGATATCACCTTATTTAAGATTGCCATAATATTTTTAATTTATAGTGAATATCTCACTGTTGATTGAAATATCTTTCAGAGATTAAAGGTTCCTACTCCCAGGACAATTGATTCCTCCTGACATCTTCAAATGGCTGAATCTGTCCAGTATTAAAGCTCTCCTGTATTGCTGGAGTAAGAAAAAGGAACCAGGTAACGCTTTCTATAAAAGGTTAAATTGTCTATAGATTTAATCTATAGATTGATTAAATTGTCTATAGAACAACCAGAATTTCTGTAATTTCAGGAGAAATGGGGCTGCTAAACAGCACCTCAACAAAAGTAGGTTTCTGTAACTGAAAAAGAAGGTACTTCTGGCTTGTTGGAAAGTTCACTTTGCATTACTTCATTACCATACTTTTTTGCTTTCTTTCCTTTCTCTTCCTATTAGCTTTTTTAATAAAATAAAATAGACTTCTTTCTTTTCAGCACTTCTGCACGTGGTATATGTGATACTTCCATCTGTGATACCTCACCTGAGCCTATTTTGCTATGTAACTGTAGTGACTCCAGTTAAGTCAATGAGAAAATGACCGAGTTTAGCGGTGAGCCAATTGGGCTCATTTCAGCAGTGGTGAATAGTTGAAGGTTTGTCTCATCTAATTTTGTATGTCTAAAGTTTTTTGTCTAAACTTATTCTATAGAAAATTGAGAGCACTGTGTAGACAGGAAACATTTCATGTTATCCTGAGACAGACAGGAATCACCGTCTGAAGGCTTGTCTTTTCTGCCACTAACTTTAAAGTGAGATGAGGTGATTAGCTTTTCCTTAAATAAAGTCACGCAATGTGTCTATAAATAGCTGTGAAGCTGAAAGTGTATCGGAACATTGAGGTAACACTGACACGTTGAAAACACTTAAACTTACAAATTGGCATGGATCTGGTTGCTTGCTTGCTTTGGTTCACTAGATTTCCCTTTGAATCTGGCCTTAAATCAACTGCAACTAGTAGTTTGTGAATGAAATGAAGAACAGCTGTGCCTTCATAAAATAAATCTCATAGACGCGGAAATCACTCAATCAAGTTAGTGGGAAAATTAGCATCTTTACTTTTCATTTCCTCTCGTCTCACAGAGAAGTTTCATTAGGACTGACAGAACTGATGATACTGGATTTGCAGAAGTTGATCTATGGAACCATAGATGTTCTTCAGACTTCATTTTTGCTGATAATTGAATCTGATCTACCACTAAGTTAATTATTTCAGATTTTCTGTACGTTGTGCAAAAGTGATTAACACAGGCAGTACACAGCGATATACTTCCACTCATGTGGCAGACCATCAAAACAATGGAGAAACCATGACTTCTTCCTACTGCAAGCAATTAATCAACAAACTTCCATGTTTACCACCTTGTTATGTGGCTCAGGTTGGAGAATGTACAGCCTTGCTTTTCTTATTCCAAAGCATTGTGCCATGAGACGCCAACCAGAAGCCAGATGGGGTGCTCTCTCGTGGGGCGGATCATCCTTCACATGGGCATGCTCACAGTCCCTCTGAGCTGATACAAGCAGGCTGTTGTGTTATTGGTAGTAGTACTGCTGATGTTATTCCAACCTGTGTTTATGGGAAGGTTATGCTGTGACTCTTACGAGTTTCAATTATCTGGGAAGAGAACATTCCATTTTCAAATCGGTTATTTATAGGCTATAAAACACATATGCACATATTGTGGCATGATTTTACATTAGAAAACTTTAAATTTAATTTTTCCCATGTCCTTTCAAAGTGTGAAGTGAAATGAATTTAACTTGCATGCTAATAAGATTCTGCTTGCTTTCTTTAGAGAAGGCATGTACTTTTAAAATGCTCTTTCTAATATTCATTTTCCACCCACTGGGTCATTCCTTTTATTATCAGTGATTAAAACTAAGCCTCTGTGCTTGTAAACTTGCCCTGTCTCGATGAACACTCACGTCTTACTAATGATAGTTTAAAATATCCTATTGGGAAAACCTGGCCAGCTGAAAATGGATTCATAGATGGAAAGGCAGAAAGAAAGACGAAAAATATTACTCATCTTCATCTCCAAAGCCACGAACATTCAAAACCGTTCTACAATTCAGGATTGAGTGTCCTAAAGCAAAACTAGAAATGTATTTGCAATTTAATATTTTTTTTTCTCACTAGTAAAGACATTCTGATATATCAGAAAAAAATATAGCATATTATGTGATACATCCAGCAAGCTGCTCATATCTTTTGGCCGCAGTAGTGGTCCATATGTTTGACATCCTTTATGTAACCCAGTGATACATCATTAATTGTAACTTCATGCCAGGACGATTGGCAGGCTCTGTGGACAATGACAACAACTACTGCCTCCTAAAATTCTTTGATAAACTACAGGGAAATTTTCATCTCTTCTTATAATCTAAAAAAATATATAGCGTTCTGGGAGTCTCACATCCTTGTACTTTAAAATGAAAGCAGCCTGTGGGTGAAAAAAAATTGTTTCATACGGAGCTGCAGAAAGGATAGAGAAATACATCTCTTTAGAATCTGAGAATTATTTCCAGTGGTAAGTGGAATTGATGTTCATTTAAAATTCAGTCTTCATTTATTAATTTGCAATATCCTGTAGGGGATTTTTTTTTTTAATGGTCACCAGCATACATCAAAACCAGATCAAACCAAACTCTTTTATTTTCCCAGGTACTGAATTTTCTTAGGCACTTGAAAACTCTTAACCTTGACAAGGACTTGTTATTATTATATGTGTAAGGAAGCAATCAAAACCTTTATAGTACTGGATTCTATCCAGTTGACACATACAAATTCCACAGCACCAAGGATTTTCTGAATCCTTTGATATTTCAGAAAGCTATTGTTTTTCTTTCTTTCTTGTGCATCTTCAATCTTTCAAAAGTTTGAATACAACTGTGTATGAGAAGTCAGCAAACTAGATGGCAGATGATTGAACTTGAGAAGAAAGAAAAGGGTTGGGAGGTAAAGGGCAGCTAGATTTCAATTTGTGTGTGGCCCAATATGATTTGCTTTCTTTTAAAGTTGAAAGGACTCATTCTTGCTTGATAGTTATAGATAGTTATAGTTGTGGTAATGACTATAAATATGCCAATTTTCAATTTGGTACAAACCAATGATTTGTACTTTTATTTTCAGACTTGTTTTCCAACTGTCATATTGGTCTTCATCAGACTGTTCACCAACTGTATTCTCAGTGCCTCTCTTACTTCAGAAGAAAACATTTGTTTCATTTCATGAACCCGCTTTGCTACTAAGAGAAAAAAAGTATTGCCAGGCACACAAAACAGCCTTAGCATGCCTGTAAGGATGTATCAATTCAATTCAAATTAATGTAATACAGATACTTGTCCTGTCTATGTCACTAGTTTTATGCCTGAAAGTGCTATATGATTTCCAAGCAGGTTCATTAATTTACTAGCTATTAAACTAACATGAAAAGCAAAGAAAACAAACTAATTTAGGTTTATTTATTGAATCAAGTCCAGAAAAGGCATGTCTGTTCTTTAATTGAGTGGCTGTGGGCTGGAATGTGACATATCTTTGGGGAAAAAAATCAAGGATTATTTAAGTGATTGTTTATTTCGAGAAATGCAAAACATGCAGTCTGAGAAGCTGAATCATTACAACAATTGCAAGGGGACAGAGTGCTTTTCACACTGAAATGAAAATCTTTGCATAGATCATCTAATCTGTGTTTGCTGTTTGTTGTTGTTGTTGTTGTTTGTTTGTTTTGTTTTTTTTAATCTTGTTGAGGTACTGACATCAAATTCTATAAAAGTTGCTGGTTAGGACCCACAGCTAGATATTTCACAAGCTTTTTCAAAAAAGTACTATGTTAAATTACTCACTGATATTATACGCTTGTGCTTACACTCCCATCTTTCCTAGAACAGGATGTATACAGAGAAGGTTTTTATTTTCTCACAATAATTTGTTTTATTTTGAAGGAAAGGTTTCTGCATTTGCATTGAAGAGGGGTGAAATTCATGATGCTTCCATCCTCACATGGGAGAGTGCTCCAGAACTGCTCCTTCTGTCAACATAATTGCCTGCCCAGCTGATAGCTCCACCACCCCTGGGGAGTGGATCCTTTCAGCAAGGCCTTTATCACAGTGAGAAATTATTATCCCCAAAGTAACCTGGATCTAGCCAATTTAGGGCTTTGAAGATTAGGATTAGAACAAGAAATATGATTTAGCATTCACAGAGGAGCCAGTATACTGCTCACAGCCCTGGGATGATGTACCAAAATTGACTTATTTTGCTTAGCAAGCAGAGTGATGAGTTTTGATCAGCTGCCCATTGAAGGCTATCATTGGCACTGCCAGTGCAGAATATTACAACAGTGCAGCCTGGGAGCCATGAATATGTACAAGGCTATTGCCAAGTCAGCATCTGAGAGGATGTTCATAGGAACAGCCTGCTGGCTCATTGTGGATGAGAGAATTTATTTTTGACAGATTTCACACCTGGGAGGACAGCAGCTAACCCTGAGGCTCTGAGCTCTTGTGATGGTCAGAAAACAGACCCCACAGTTGAGGACCTTGTCATGGATTTGGCTAGTTCTTCAAAATATCACCCATTTCCTGCTAACCTTGCTACTGTCTTGTTCAGATTTATTCTCAGCCAGCTGAATCTCTGTTCAGAAGCTGATCTCCTGTAGGCACTGAGGCAGATGGGAGGCAGTGCTGCTAGAGTATGATGTGAGAGATGGTTTGAACTGAGAGTCAGTAACATACTGTTCACTGTGGTGGTTCAAAAATATCTCCTGGTAGATTTACATGTATGGCTACCAGAATAAAACAGGAGACTGGAGAAGTTCACCAGCAAGGGGCCCAGATAAGAGGCACAGTTACCAGTCACAAATGTTTTGGATCGCTCACAGCAGAAAGATTTGATCTGGCCTTGTTCAGTTCACTCTGCTGTGAGAAGCTGCATGCTATGGCTACAGTGGCAAAGGTAGCTACAAGACTCAGCAGAAGTACAGGAGTTTTATCACAGCCTGTGACTGTATTTCTGTAAATATAAAAACCAAGCAGAATTGTTCCCTAGTGCTCCCTCTCTTTTAACTAAAACCATATTTAAAACCTCATCAACAAATAATGTGATGGTGGTTTTATGTGAAATTAGTTAATTGCCCTTTGTTGCTGTTTCCTCTGGGACATGGATTACAACAGAGGGAAAGTATAACAATCACATACAAAAAAAAGCTGTTCTGCCATCTGTTTGTTGATTTTTACAATTCTGCATATTCAGATTGCTGTCTAAAGAAAAAAAAACTATTTAAACTTGTTAAAGTTTTCATTTCTTCATCTATTTTCATTTCAAATAAATGCAAAATGATCTGAGAGTAACATTGACAGTAATATAATAAAATGATCAAAATGAACAGGAAAGGATACCTCAAAACATCAGTTTTATTTATAGATAGTCAATTTTCAGTCCTTGCAGACCTATAAGTCAAGAATAAATTGGTTGGGATAGAATTTTATAAATATGTGAACTAAAGAAACTGCTTCCTGTGAGTGCTATTCTCTTCATTTCTGTATCTAGAACTATCACTGAGGAACTTCTGATTAAAAACAAACAAACAAACCAGAAGTAATGCTACATTTATGTAGAGTATCCTCTTCCACGGGAGTAAGAAAAAAAGGAATTTTAGAAGTGTGTATATGGAAAATGATTAGTTCATTTCTCAAAAATAAGATTTGGATTTCTGTGTGATGGAAGGGACAAAGACAGATCCACTCAGAGGAGAGGAATCCTGTGAAATAATACAATGCTGTAGACCCAGTGTGATCTCATCAGATTGACTATATGTCTCTCTTGTCTCTGGATGATGAAAGTTAAAGTTCTATTAGTCAGTAAAACTGCTTGTGTAATCCCACAGTGATTGCCAAAAATGTTTCACTTCACTTCAGGCACAAAATGATCTATTCTGAATAGCGGACAGCAGATCTGAAATGGCTGGGGCTAGCGAACAGGCAGATTTGATATAATCTCAGAAAATTCTTCAGAACTATCTCATCCTGAGAAAAGACCTGGACAAAAACTATCTAATCTACTAATCTGTAAAAGATAGATGGTCCAGAATTTTCTTTAACATCCTTGAAATTGGCGATGCTAAGCTTTTCCCATTCTGGTAAACCCTATCGCTAAAAGAACTTATATCAGCTACAGTAAGGCTGTGGGCAAGGCACTAACTAGTTTTATCTAGTGAGTCCAAATAATGATGTGTTGGTTGCTTGCACTCCTGTTTTGTGCCTAGTAGTGTTAGATAAAAGGACTGCTAGCACTATGGCATAACCAGGAGCTGCTGCTACTACCTGGCACATTCTTCACAGACTAGAAGCATGACTGGCTCAACAGCTACATAATTTTATTTAAAAAAACAAAACAAAACAAAAAAAACCTTTGTTCCATTGGACTGCTGCTCTGCATATTGAGCAGACACACACACATCACACAAATCACAGTAGCACTTCACACTGGTAGCGAGGAAAGTATTTTTCAGATTAATAATTCAAAGCTAAAGCTACCCCACTGGAGCACTGGAAGGGCAAGACAAGGCTCACAGAATGAGGACAGATTACAGGTTAACAGAGGCACCATCACATGAAGGAATTGCTTATAGACTATGAAATAACTATAATACATTTGAAGAGATCTGAGGACAATTCTGTGAATTTATCAAACCTTGAAAATAGGCCATGTATGTAACCACGAAAGATTAATACACTCTAACTCTGGCCTTTGCCTCTCCTATTTTCCTCTCTGATATCATGCTTTGGCACACTAATAAAAATAGGTACAGTTTTAGTGCCTTATTTCCAGTACAAGTAGAAAAATGTAAACAGTAATCTGAATAATTCTTTTCTGTAGAGATAATATTTCTCATTCGTTTGAAGTTAACAGAATGAGTTAAGTATAGAAATAACTAGCATACATTTCTGCTGCATATTTATAATCAGTTTGTTTTGTCTCCTTTTGTATTTAAAAGAAACAACTGACTTAGGATTTGGTATTTAAAAAATAAATACAGGATGAGGGTACTCTATATCAGTGAATTTCATCCTGATAACCCATGTATGAGTAAGCATGACAGAGTTGCTGCAAAAGTTGTTTGGAGCTGGTCTTTGCTCGAAGAGGAGACACGTCACACAATGCTGGTCACTCTGGTGCCACTTGAGGCAAACCTTCTTTGGGCTATTTGCATCTGAATGACTCCTGAATCACAATGCATGTGGCTCTGTAAAGAAGTACAACACATTGAATGGTATAAAATCGGCCTTGACATCATTTGAGAAGAATTGGCTGAGGTCCAACTCACCTATTTTTAGAGCTGAGTACTTCACTTTCCCTCCATCAGCTACAAAGGAAGCCCGGAACAACTGCAAACTTAACTCAATTAGGTACCTGGTATTACATTAGATCAATTCTGGCTTTACAGCTTAACTCAGCACAGCAAATTTAGAGAGCTCTATGGCTGAGGCTACACAAATAAAATATAAGTTTTATGTAAGAAGTATGGTGTACGAGGGGAAAAAATTGAGCTCAGTAAATGGTGCAAGAAGCAGTGGACACAAACAGCAATGACATTACATTAACAGCAAATTCAACTGGAAACACACAGAGAAGAGTAATCAAAAGTCTTTTTGTTCTCATGGAGCCTCTGTAACTAGCTCAGAGTACTCACTGTGAAGAGACAAGTTGTTCTTTTCTCAGTCCATTGGTAGGCAGTGATACACACACCATTATCAAGTGCATTACGTTTTCTTAGAAGTCAATATATTTCTGACAGAAAATATGTGCTTTTTATACATCAACTCTGGTGTGGAAGATGTCATTTTGTAACTAAGAAGTACAAGACTTAAATGGAACTGAGGTGTTCATGTACAAAAAGAGCCATCTGCCTGCTGGCTAATCTTGGTGTAACCCCAAGCTCCATGTCTCCACTTGGCTTCATAGTCTCTCCTTACCTAGAGTAACACATCTCTGCAATGCCGAGTGTCCTGAATGCCTAAGATTAACTGCAGTCAGAAATGATGTATGCTTCGAAGGTCCCTGGAAGGTTTGATCTACACATTTTATAAGTGCACTGCGCTCGTTTAGCAAGCAGTCTTCGAAAAGATCATCGTAACTCTGCTTTCCATATTAGTCAGCTACTGAATTAGTCACACAGAGGAGGAAGAACCTGTTTTTAATTGATTCCTCAACCTGAAGAAATCCAAACTGCTTGTTCCTAGAGACTGACCTGAGCACTAAGCATTCATCTATAACAGATGTGGAAAGTGCAGGCAGAGATAAAGGTGAATGGAGGCTTTTCCTTTTGGAGTTGAGCTATTATGCAGCAGTGAATTTATGATTCATGTGGCAGGAAGTGCAAAAATACAGCTATGACTATCCAGTACAATGGTTACATGAGAGAGTTTCACTCTCTTTTCCTATGACTCTTTTTAAAACATTGGATGAACATTTCTAAGGCTCAGATGAATACCTTATCCACCATAACACACACTCAAGTGCTCTTTAGCTCTGTTCTTCTCTGCCACTCCCCAGTTTAATTTCATTAACAGGAATTCATTATGAAAATGAATTTTAGGGTTGTTGTAAGTTTTTGTGCCTTATGTTGGCATTCAACTACATGCTAGAAGATAATTCTAAAGAGGATAGAAAAACCTCTAATGAGAAGCAGTAAACAAATACAGAGAAGGGAAAAAATCCAGTAGTGATTTAAGACTCGCTGACATCTCGAATTTCAGTGGAGATTGGACTGTTAAGATCTGCTAGCTGGAAATTCACCATATGAAAAATGATTGCGCTAAATAACCACAGAGTCATATCACAATTTAGATTGAAAAGGACTTCTGGGGAAGGTCCTGTACTTCAGTACAGGAGAGGTGTGGCCTGTTGGAGCGTGTTCACAAAAATGATCCAAGGGATGGAACACCTCCCCTGCTAGGGCAGGCTGTTCAGCCTGGAGAAGATTCCAGGGAGACTTGAAAGTAGCTTTTCAGTATCTAAAAAGGGGCTATAAGAAGGAAGTGGAAAGACTCTTTAGCCAGGTCTGTTGTGACAGGACGAGGGAAAATGGTTTCAAACTAAAAGAGGGGAGATTTAGGTTGGACATAAGAAGAAAGTGTTTTACAAATAAAAGTAGTGAAACACTGGAACAGTTGCCCAGAGTGGCGATGGATGCCCCATCAAGGGAGACATTCAAGGCCAGGCTGGACAGGGCTCTGAGCAATCTGATCTAGCTGTAGTGTCCATGTTCATTGCAGGGGAGTTGGACTATATGACCTTTAAGTGCCTCTTCCAACTCAAATGATTTTAAGATTCAAAACTGACTTGTTACTGGGTTGTTAAAGCAGCCCAATCCATGATTAGCCTTCATTAGTGCAATAATATGTAGTGACTCAAATTTCACTTGTGTCTTAGGATCATCAGCTCCTCGTCTGCAGAGTTGGCCTTCCCAGCTGCTCAGTTCACAGTCAATACTATTGTGTGGTTTCTTGAATTCTGAGTGCTGGATTGTGTTGTTATTGTTGAATTTCATGCGATCTATGTGAGGCTGCTCCTCCTGCTTGCTGAGATCCTTCTGAATAGCAGCATCAATCCCAGCACAACAAATGCTTCTTACAGTCATTCAGACCTATTGGATCTTATAGATATTTGCATAATTTAATACCTAAATTTTGGTCATCCGCATAATAAAATGACATCTCTTGAACTGAAAAATTCACAATATGTACTAATAAAATTAACACTAAAAGATTTTGATTTAAAATATGTTCTATTGGCCATTTTTGTCTAATAGAAAAGTATTCAGAGAAAATATGCATTTGTTACAGAAAGGAATGTTTAACTGATTTTATGGGAACGAAAGGACTTGTTTTATCTTTAGGAACAGGCAGCAACACTCAGATGATTCTTTGATTTGGCTTCAGTTTAGGATTACGTTTTGTCAGTATTTCTGCTCATGCTATTTTAGTTCAGAATGTTTTCTGACCTTTCCTTTGGATTTCTTGGTTTCTAACTAGTCACACACTTCCCTCTTAACAGCTTTTCTGTAGTGCCTACCACTAAGAGATCCTCTGCAAATTGATAATAGAAGACGGAAATATTTTCCAGTACCAGAAAGTAGTTCTACATATCTTCTCAAGGATTCCATCTTCAGAAGAAGCTCTGGTTATTAGTAAATTCTGTTAAATAAGATGACTTTAAAGTCAGATTGAGCCACATGTAGTCTAAGTCCAAATTTTTGTACCCTTCTTTTGAGAAATTTGAAAACCAAATTTCTATTAAATGAACAAATTTTATATTTAGCTGCCTGAGAACAGCTGTTTTAATGACGTTTTTCACATTGTGAAATGTCATTTCGGCCTTCCAGCTCCTGTTCCAGAAAAGTATGAATCTCATGTTAGCTCTGTGGCTGTATCTTCTAGCTTTGGCACAATCATCTTAGATACATCCTGATACATCTGAAGAGGCATTGCATATCTGTACAGGAAAAATAATCAAGATCTGGCTGTGTTGACTGCATCTCCACTAGCTACAATGGAAGCCTAGACTTCTAGCAGAGATTTAGATATTTATGTTGAAAACACCCTGAATGGAATTCACATCTGGAGTAGAATATGTTAATGTACCAGTATAAGAAAGACAGGAAGCTGTTGGACAGGGTCCAGAGGAGGGCCACGAAGATGATCAGGGGACTGGAGCACCTCCCCTATGAAGACAGGCTGAGGGAGCTGGGCTTGTTCAGCCTGGAGAAAAGAAGGCTGCGAGGTGACCTCATTGCAGCCTTTCAGTACCTAAAGGGAGCCTACAGAGGGGAGGGGAATCAACTCTTTGAAAGGGTTGATAACTGCAGAACAAGGAGAAATGGTTTTAAGTTGAGGGAGGGGAGATTTAGGTTGGATGTCAAGGGGAAATTCTTTACAGAGAGAGTGAGATACTGGAACAGGCTGCCCAGGGAGGTTGTGGATGCCCCATCCCTGGAAGTGTTCAAGGCCAGATTGGATGGGGCCCTGGGCAGCCTGGTCTAGCATTAAATGTGGAGGGTGGTGGCCCTACATATGGCAGGGGGGTTGGAGATTCATGATCCTTGAGGTCCCTTCCAACCCTGGCAATTCTGTGATTCTGTGATTCTGTAATGTAGGTTTTTGCAGGTAGAAGCTTAAATGTGAGATGGGCTCACTACTGTTGGAGACAATGGTAGTGAATCTAATTTTCTACATACGAGATAACTGTTTGATGTTGTTGAAAACCATGCCTCTCTAGAAGACACGACTCACCAGTATGCCCTGTGACATATTTAATTGCCCTGTGCAACTATGTTGGATATGCTAGATCATTGCAGATTGTAATGGATGACTTTTTTAAAGGTTGCTGAATCAAGCAACCTTATAATAAATAGATATGAAAAATTTATCCAGCTGATTCTAAAATAGACACCTATACCTGTAGGCTTTCTGGGCAGAATCTGACTTATAAAGTTAGGTGAACTGAATCTTACCAATTATATCACAAACACAAACCAAGCAACCTCTCTTGGTACCTGTCACAACAAACACTTAATGCACAAATGTGGGACATATTTTTAAAGTTACACTCTTTGTTGATCCCTCAGGCATACAATAATATTTTGCGTGGAATTTACCTTACAGAATTTTTCTCCTTGCAGAGAATAGCATGGTTCTTTTTGACACGTTCATTCTGTTCTTTTCAGTCTATGCAGAAATTTATTTATTATTTAATATATATACTGACCCATATACTGACCAACAATTTACAGATTATTGCAGATTTTTGTATGCATCTTCTGTACACTGACATAATAGGGCATACCTCTCTAGGGTTATGGTCTAGGGGATAACCTTGGTATATTTATTCTTCAGTATCTCCGAGATGCATGTTGTATTATTATTCTGTTTTATTTTGTATTGTCATGGTTTCCTGATTTTTGGTTATTGGTATTCCACATCATAACATCATGTAGTGCACTGGGAGTTAAAGTGTTAATGCTCCAGTTCTGGGTACCTGTCCCAGAAGAGAAGGAGAACTACGTTCCCCAGAAGACTGTTCACTATGCTGCTATCATTTCTGCTCAGGGGGAACAGATGTAAGGCCTTGGTAGATCATCTGATCACTCTTTTTTTGATCATCAATCTCTCCTAGCTGCTGCTTGTCCCAACCCTCAGCACTAGCATAAGGCTTACAGTTTTCAGATACACTTTCTCTCATTTTATTTATTAGCTCCAATTCTAATTATACTGTATTATATTGTATTATAGTGCATTATCTTGCATTCCGATTCCATATTTAGTAAATTAGTTCATTTCTCCTCAGATCATTGATGCTGTTTTTAATTATTTGGGGTCTCTGTTTCTCTTTTCCGGAGGCATGGATTCATGAAATCCCTCCACCCCACTAGTCACAGAACTGGGCTGAACCAGCCCATAAACCGTTGACATGCGTGAACTTCCTTTTCAAGACCATTTACTTATTTTAAATCCTAGCAGGGCATACTTATATCTAGCTTTAGTGTAAATTCAAAAAAAATTTTATTCTCATAAAAGCTACAGCTTTCTTCCCTGTATAAGAATACTGTATCAGAATTTTTTGGGTGAAGTGAGGTGAAATATATAATGTTTAATTTAGATCATATTTTGTTTTAGTGAGGATAAGTTTTTTTGTTTTGTTTCTTCTGACCATAATTAGTCTAGAACTTCAGTGATTTATTTTCTGCCAAATGTATTTTTCTTACAGCAATGTTGTTACCATTGCTTCTGGAAATGTATAGAATTATACACCCCTATCCAGCTTGAAATTAGTATCTGTCATATTTGTTTTTATGAAGATACAGTCATGCAAGGCAATGTTGCCCATTACCCTTCCAAAGAATTCTGCTGAACAAGAAGGGATATTATTGCCTCTTGCGCATCCATTTCATATTCTACTGATGCCTGCAAACTCCTGCTGTGAAACATAATCTTTTGTACTTTTTGAATTTTTTATTTATTATTTTTTTTTAGGTCACCGTTGCATCACATTTTAGTAAACTGTCATTTCAGTTCCGTCTTTACTATAGCATCTTTTGTTCCCCCGTATTGGACAATTTTGCAGCCACAACATAAGATCCTCATCCAAATAAGCTTAGCTATATGACTGCTTTATTTCAAAGCAGGTAGTCCCCATTTCTGTGGTGATTCCTCAAGAGGTCAAGAGGTAAAAAACCTCCAAAACTGACTCCTTTTGTTGAATAATATATTTTTTTTTCAGCAATTAGAGTATGACTTTTACAATTTTTTGCTACTTTTTAAGTTACATTTATATTGTTAGCCAAATTCATTTGTGGGCTTCAAGAAGAGCATTGTTTTGCTAGTTAATGAGGAAGTTGTAAAGTTTTATTAATTCTTAAAAATGTGGCACTGGGGGACATGGTTTAGTGAGCATGGTGGTGATGGGTTGACGGTTGGAATGGATCATCTTAGTGGTCTTCTCCAATCTTAATGACTCTATGATTCTAAAATAAATACAGAATATTATTTTAAAAGCAATCCAGTAGTTTAGACATCTAAGTTGCTGATATCTGTGTGTGGGTGAGGCAAATCCCACTCCAGATGTCTTGTCCAAACTAGTTATCTAGACTTTGTCCATAGTGAATGGAGAGTGCTCAGACTTTCCATAAGATAATTCATCTTAACTGTTTTGGACCTTATTTTAGATGAATATTAAATCCCATTGATTACTTCAGAAGTAATGGTAAAATATATTTAGAGGTCTAATTGTCAGGGAGATCTATATCATTTGTCTTCCTAGTGTTGGTTTAACACAACATTGCATATGGTAATAATATTTATAAACAATATAACTATTACCGAGTGCTGCACAGAATACAGTACAAAATTCTGTAGAATGTGGATGTAAACTTAGCACTCTTCTAAACAAATGAGATTGACAAGTCTGTGGCATAATTGGACAAGAATAGTGTATATCTTCAAACACAATTCTGTAACAGCTCTATGTAGGTGGATTTCTCTATCCCAGTGTCTGCAGCATAGTCATAATTAGAGGTGTGTATGTTAGTTTTGGATTTCTCACTTGAAATTAAACATGACAAAACAACTAATCTCAGCATATTTGAAGAATACCACACAGATCATCCAGTATTACTAACCACTATTCTGAGTGTAGAGGCAAGAACAGATGGTTTCCACAAAAAACGAGGAACAGGTTTTTCCTAAAAGGTACTTTACAAAACTCAAGGTTTTTTGTTTTATTTTGTTCACAGTAATTATCACACTCGCCTTGGGCAGCTGATTTGCTGAGGTTGTTATTACTGAATTAAGTATCGGAAGATCCAACTTAAGTGATGATTCTCCATGGAAGCTGTGACTCCAAAATTATTGGCTTCTTGACAGTTATGTCAGTCCTATTGTTTTGAAACTGAAAAAAAGTATAGGAGGCAGAGTAGTCCAAATATCACAGAATATCAGCATAATATTCTCAAATCTTAGTTTCCAATACAACAATATAAAGTGGTTTAAAGAAAAAACAATGGAAGTAAAAATTACATATTGTATATTGTGATTGTTGTTATACAACTTGAGTGTTCTATAATTCCCCAGTATTCTTTATTGTTCACCAAATGAAGAGCTGTTCAGCAAAAGAATTTTTTTTTTGAAATATGTGAAATAAATCAGAAATACATGAAATCTGAGAAAGTTTATAAGTTATTTAATATCCTGGTGTATACTTAGTCATAGTTTGCACTACTGTCATCTTTTAAAAAGTAGTTGAATAATATCCCTCAGAAATAAAATTGGACTGTGTATTGGATCTGGCTGGAATGGACTAAATTATGTTTTACATTTGTGGCCAAAACAATGCAGAATACATGATTTTGCATAGAAACAAAATTAACCATCAGAATGAGAAACTCTAACAATGAGTTTGAGCTGAAGGTCTGCCAACAATCTTCCAGCAGGTCTCAAGCAGAATTTCAATGCCCAAAGTCTGTTTCATCAGGGAAGTCACACTTCAAGATACACCAACCACAAATGTGTTATGCCATCAGTATTGTATGACATCAGCAGATTGCAATGCTGGTAGCATTAAAATTCTTTTCCAAGTGAAACAATGTAATTTAATTATTTTAAAATAATTCCTGGTTTAATAGATAGTTAGAAATATTGGAGAGATCTGATTTGGCTAACCTTTAGAGGATCAGGTTTCTATTAGCTTGCTGTTTATTCCTATTCCCTAAATATATCAATCCAAGAAACATCAGGTAGTTGAAAAGCATCTCAGGCAGTGGCCTGGAATGGAGAATGTACAAGCAGGAAAAACACAAATGAAATTATAATGTAACTTTGTGTTTATCAAGTATTTCTCTGCTAGAGCAAATTGAACAGAAATAGCATGTTGATCTTAATTCTCAACTGGGTTGCCTCTGCTGAGATTCTAACAGACTACTGTAGTATATATATTTACAGTGCAAATGTTGGAACGTGCAAATATGAAGTACACTCTGTCAGTAAGTGAATTCTAGCTGAGGAATTGATCTCATTACTGAGTAATAGATTAAGAAGAAAAGAAGTCATTTTAAAAGGTTTTGGATAGGTTGTGGATGCCCCATCCCTGCAGGCATTCAAAGCCAGGCTGGATGTGGCTCTGGGCAGCCTGGTCTGGTGGTTGACGACCCTGCACATAGCAGGGAGGTTGAAACTCAACAATCATTGTGACCCTTTTCAACCTAGGCCATTCTATGATTCTATGACGCTAAAAAACTTCTTTAAAAAAATGCACGTACAAGTTATCTCAGGTTTCTGAATAGCAGATGAAGAGAATGTATAGCTGAAAGCAGCTCAAAAAGGCAGGTTATATTCTTTGGCCATATAGCCAAAATACATATTAGTTTCAGAGGTATTTTAAAAACAAATCATTAACAAAACAATGCCACTAAAAAAGAGTTAATATGAATTAGGTTCAGGTCTTTAATGGTCACCTCTGTCAAAGCATTATAAAACATAATGATCAATTTGATTGAAAACTGTAGGACTGATAACTTTCCTTTCTTTGTGACTACAAAGCCTACATGAATCTAGTTTCCAGGGGTGCTGACTTCTCCACCTGGTGCGTACTCAACTCAGCATCTCTGAAAATAACCACAAGGAAGTATGATAATCGTCAGCTAGAACTGAAGCAGTCCTGGGTCCCTTTAGGAACTGTAAGCGTTTATGACTTACCCAGTGTGGTAAATATCAAGCAACTCAACTGGGGTCAGTGAAACTGTATAAAAATTATAAATTGTTGCAATTGTTGCCTTCAACTCAGCTGATACTTTGGTTTGCTGCATTGCTACATAATAATTATTTTTGGAGACCTTTACTTGACTGTACTTAGTTATTGCTAGTGAACGTATTTCTATTGGCAACTAAATATTCCTAATGTTGCCTATCAATATTACACAGTTTTCTGCTGAAGTATCCTTTGAATATGTTATTTGCTTAATATGAAGTACTTTTTATGCATTAGTTCATTATAACTCACATCTATATGTTCAGGATTTTGGGAGATGACGACTATACATTTTAAGAACTCATTCAACATAGTTCACATATTGTTCATCCATCCTTATATGGACTATCTTCCATTAAAACATTGTTGAATATTCTATCTTCTTTATATTTTACTCAGGAGTGATTGAAGACTCCTGATATGGAAATTTCTTAGTATTTTAGATGTAGCAAACTTCTATCTTCACATCAATTTAGAGAATGCAAGTGCATGTGCCAAATAAAATCTGATGTGCAGATTATTGTGTGTTTAAGACTAAACTCAGGGAAAACTGGTGCATTAGACACACAATTTTGGCATCATCATGAAACACTTTTATTCCAAAATAAGTAAACAGAGTCACAGCATTTATTTTTATTCTGTTAATTTGGGAATGTTGTTTATTTAGCTTTGGTTGGTATAAATCTGTTCTGCTGAAATGCTAAATTGAGGTCTACAGAAGTGGTTGGGAAATTAGATGTCATTATCTTCAGGTCTTGCTCTTTCTGCTCTAGAAGTGCAACCATCTGCAAACAACAGCTTTCTAACAATGACACTGATGATGCACACAAACAAGACAGATTAAAAAGTTTGAATGAGTGGATTCTAATCTTCACTTCCAGGGTAGATCATGAACTGCATGATCTAATTTTAGTGTGAAGGAATCTTCAAATACTGATGGCACAATGAGTCATTTGACCAAACCACCATACTGTTGTCAGATAACACTGGTCTGCTTATTTAACTATCATTATTATTTTTCAGTAGACACTGAATGCTAGAGCAACTGACAAGTTTGTACTAGGGGTTTATAAATAGTAAGCACAAAGTTCTGTTTTTATTAATCTGGTATGGAAAAAAGATTTAGCAGTGTTGCAGTACTGCAACTGATCTTTAGTCTAAAAAAAAAAAAAAAAAAAAAAAAAGTATCACATGCTTTTGTATCACTGCATGCCAAGCTTAGGTACAACTGATATTTTCCCAAGCTGAGTAACCTAGACTTGAGTTACTCAAAAAAGGGTAAACCAAGCCCACAGTTGCCAAATATTTCTCAAAGAAATGTCTACCATGAGACGATAAGGCTACTGGTCAGGGCTTATCAGTTCTTACTGTCAGTCTGAGACACTGGATCAGAGATGAGTCATGTTCTGGCTATCCTGCTGCTAACTCCAAGAGCAGTTCATACATTTTCCCCTGTTATTGTTTATTTTATATTTAATTCTATATATTCACATATATACATAATATAAAATAAGGAGAGACATATATGTCCCCTTCAGGCCAACTCTTAAAAAAAGGATTAGTTAGTAGGGTGAAACCTCTTCTAAGAACTCATAGATGAAGTTAATCAATGGCTTTAAAATAAACTATGCTGTTTCATAATATTCATTACTTGTGTATGTCCAAAGGTGTTTATTTTATGTTTAGTTTATCTCTTATTTTATGTTTAGTTTATCTCATTAGTTAACTAGGAATTGTTCTGAGCACTGGACAGTAGTAGACATTTTTACAAAAACTTGAAGTTCTTCCCACCACGAGGTAACATTGGTAAATGCCGTTTATTAAACTGTCTCTCGTTCTCACTTATATTTTCTCCCCTCCTTCTCCAACATTAGAACATGTACCAAATACACTAACTCTGTACGCATTTAACTTTAAGCTATACTTCAATACATCATAGACATAGACAGTTTATAGCATACATTTATCATTTATGTCTGTAGAGCAATCCCCATGGAGTTGGAGTTGGAGTGTGCCTGAGGCTTTGAATTCAGGTTTTTTGTTTTTTATTCTTTTTTTTTTTTTTTCAGATGCCGTTCTCATTCTGCTTGGTGTCTCCAGTAGGTTCCTTGGGCACTCAGTCTAGGGTCTAGGCAGTAGCTTGCCCACAGACCCCAATCTCCTCCAGCTGCCAGCTCCTTGACCTCCAGGCCCCCTAGCTTACATCTTCTCACATCACTAGTTCTTATCTTCCTTGCCAGCTAGTCCAATCTACAGTTCACTAACACTCAAACATCTATTGAAAACAGAGAGCACACTCTCACAAAGGATAATTACAAATAGGTTGTAGGAATACAGGAAAAATCATGGCAATCAAGTACAGGACTGTTGACTGTTTCCACTCAGTCATTCCCTTGTGTCTCATTTTCCCTGTTTTTCCCCACGCTTTGCTCTTTGTTAGTCTGCCTCAATTCCTCCATTTTCCCACCTTTGTTCCTTCCCCTGTATATTCAACAATATTTCATACAGTTCCCAAATTCCCTTCCTCTTGTATCCTATAA
Source organism: Chrysolophus pictus (assembly GCA_037305975.1). NCBI lineage: Eukaryota > Metazoa > Chordata > Aves > Galliformes > Phasianidae > Chrysolophus > Chrysolophus pictus. The sequence continues at coordinate 22,028,553 of CM074578.1, forward strand.
TAAATCCTTTATCTAATTAGGTTTAATACCTTCAGTCTGAATGGCATTCAGGAGAGAGTATCCTTGAGGTACCTTGGTGGTTTTGTACTGGGGACAGGGCCTAACCCTCCCCTGTGGGTCTTAGAAGCAAACAGTGCAGTATGTTTCACTGTCAATTAAGTTACTAATGCTTCTCTGTCTGTTATAATGCCTTTGATAACTGGATCCTTGTGTTTAATTTGATCATCCTTTAATCAGAATACAGTTTTCTTGTTGCTTGAACTTCAGTGAATTAGTATGACACTATATGCACACAAAAGTTAGTTTCTAACTTTTTTTCCATTTTCAAAAAACAAAGTTGATGTTCTACATGTTGTCATCCTGTGCTGCCATGCTTAGGCTCACACAGCATGCAAGCTGCACTACTTGTACTGAAAGAAGGCAGCTGAGAAGAAGGATCAGTTGCAAATGTAGTTCTCTTCAGCCTCATTGACCACCCTGTGCTCAATATTCCAAGTAGCACTACTGATTCACTTTTTAGGTCCTTACATCTATTCGTGTCTTTCCTTGGACAAGTTCTTTTAGTTCTCCTTCATTGGAAGTTAAAATATATAAGAGATTTTTGGGATCCTTTGAAGTAACTACCAATGAGGATGCCATTAACAGCAGGAGATGGACTTTTTTGTGCTAGTCTCCACTTGAAACTAGATATCACCTGAACAAGTTTACGTGACAGGGTGAAGAATAGGTACAAGATTTCAGTTACCTACATTGTCTATACAAATACTATATGACCCCAAAATTCTTTCAAACCAATATAGTGAGTTGCAGAAGCAAGGAGTATGCAAGGATTTCTTTTTGACTTTTGATGACAATTTAGAGTGGCAGAGACATCCAGCCTTTGGGTTGGGGATAAAACACTGGTGCATTCTGTGCTGTATTCTCTTCAGGCTCCTTGGGAATCCATTCATGTCTGAATGGATTCCAAGGCTCAGAAGAAAATTAAGATACAAACCTCACAAGGAAATCTACACTTAGACACTTCTCAGTGTTTAGCATTGTGCAAATCTAATTTACGTCATTGCTTTAATTAAAACTACAGTGATAATGTGGCCACCTAAATAACTCTGGAAGGATATTATGAAGAGAACAAATATTTCTGAGGGTCATATTTCATTATTTGCTACTTCAGCATTCGTTTGATATGAGTATTTACTTCTGATCCAAAGGGGTGGGGGATTGAGGCTAGGAGACAATGCAAGTAATAAGCCCTGTGAGGGTTTGGAAATTTGGTTCAATAAAACCAGATTGTTTTCTTAGATGTCTAGGAAAAAATGTGATGCTGTTTTGCTATGCAGACTGAATAGGGATTGTTATTCAAATAGAGCAATAAAACTCTCAGACAGATTTAACTAAACCACCTCTCTATTCAAGCAATAGATTTATTTTTTTATTTTTTATTTTTGTGTGTGTGTGTGCATAGAAATGTGGTTTATTCTTTTGTCTGCATTTCAGCATATGCACACTGTATAGTACCATCAGCTATAGGTTAACCTTCATTTGGTTGAGGTAAGGATGTTAAAAGTGTCAGGTAAAGGTGCTGTCACTGTTTTAGTCATATGATTGCAATAATGCTTGGCACTGTCAGGTTCAAAGCCATGTATGTTCTTGACACATATTCGTTGTGCAGAGAGCAAATGACATTAATACCACTAATGCGATATGTAAGTATTCTGAGTTACCTAAGAGCCATATTTTTATTAGTATTGGTTATTTATTATTATTTATTATTATTAGTTTATTACACTGAATGACACGTCTTCTTGATTTACATTATTACAAGTTATGATTGGGATCAGGATCCAACCTGTGAGTGATGTATACATGGCCAAGCATTGAGTCCACAGTACCTGTGTTCTCAGTCAGACTCCTCTTCTAGATACATTTCATCCTTGCTGATACTCAGCTACAAACGAGTTTAATGCCATAAATCTCACTAATAGCAAAATTCCTAAGCACAGCCTCAGTACTTCCTGTTTAGCTCACACTCTGTAATGAGTAGTTGACCCTTAAAGCAAAATTATTGGTGTTGAATGCACCTTGCAAAGGAATATGAAATTTACTTCAGATTTTACCAGCTGCTGAGAAGCTGCAATAAGCAAAAGCTTAAGTGCATCTGGCAAAAGTGTGCTGTTCTATGTGTTATAATAAAGAAGAGGAGCACACACAGATGCTTTGGGCTGCAGGCTCTGTCCATGCAAGCCTTACTACCTCAGCCTTCCATGGTTCTGTGCTCCATAGCAGTTCTGTCATGCAGTAGCTTGCTGATCTTCAGCAGGCAAAAAATCCTTCCTCTGCACCTGTGCTCTGAGCAAGCCAGAAGAGAGGGCAGACTCAGCAAAAATATTTTTTTTAAAAAAGAAGAGCCTTCTTGGAAGGTTTTTGGTTGTACTCTTGACATTTATGGAGAAGTACATTTTAGTATTTATTCTAATATTTAGAAAGTTCTCCTCCAAAAGGTTCTTGTCATTGCCAGACAGACATATGCATTGCCAATCAGTAAGAATACCTCTACAGAACTTGTCTGAAATATATCTTTGAAGTATTTTAATAGTCTATTGATTTTTTTCCCCATTAACATACCCTGAATAGAAAGAACAAGAAGTGTTTTTTAAGGGGCAGACAAGACTCTGCTTTCTGTGCAGAATTTAGAAGTAATTCAATACCCACTAGTTTTTTACATTTCCGTTACCCTTTAAACATGTTCTCCAGTGTTACCATGACAGAATAGTGTTAGCATTTTTACCTTATTTTAGCTCTTACACCACAGAAACTCTTATGTGTTTTCTTCCTTCTCCCAGCTGGCGTACATTTGCATTCCCTCTGCTTCTTGCCATGTCACATTGTGGGTCTCTATTTTTCATTATGACAGAGGGAAGCTGATCCCTCAAAGTCAGATTCTGCATTTGAGCAAAAAGCTGGCAATTGTCACACTTCTTCAATTCACCAGGTCTTTGGCATGGTGGCAGAGCAATTCTGAGCACTGCCTCACAAACATACATTATTTCCCAGTGCCTCATCTGCTGGATCACACATAGAATACAAATTAACAGTAGATGCCAATCAATACCAGATTTATGGCTCCCTATGCTGCCATTGTTGTTCCCCTGTGCTCTTATCAGATTTTCATGTCCAACTGTATGTTCACCCACACTTTGCCTCATTCCCTTTGCATGAATGAGTAATGAAGGCGCTTCTATTTTTGAATCTGGCAGCTCTGCTATGCACTGACTCCTGTGTAAAAGTTCCATGGACAAAATTGAAGAGTGGCTATGCATGTCTTTCTATTAAAGTCCAAGGCATAACTGTCTTATCCTGTGGACAAAATGTCATTTATTTAGGAAGAGCTAATGCACTGGCTTGATTAAGTTTTGCCCCCAGTCTATTCCCATGAATAATATTTAAATTCAAATCTGTTCCTCCCCTCCCCCTCCCCCCCCCTTCTACAGGGTAACAGGAGAATCTCTGAATGCATAAAGAAAGATGTTAAACCAGGTTAGTCAGCATTTTTCCAGGAAAAAAAATAATCCCATCTCAGCTAGCCTTATTCTTTTAGAGACTTCCTATCCAACCATTGTTTGTTAAATATGGTAAAAAGTAGCTTAGCTAAGTTTTGTTTCATTCTGAGAACCATATAAATCTTTATCCGTTATACTGCATATCTCAGGAAGTGAAAGGTACATTAAAAAGAAGTTATTTTCTGATTCCCTTTAATGTCATTCTCTTAGATATTTCTGGTTACAATCAATGGTACTTCTCCCAACTCTTGACAATCTTACAGAAACTTCTGGCTTCCACATGATCAAACATCACTACAAAACACAGACTTCCCATGGCATTTCTTTAAGTGATGTATGTTATTCCCTATTGTAAGGCTAAGTTCTGAGATAAAGCTTTAGTAATCATAGAAATCTTTATTATTAAAACAGACCAGACTTTTGTTGAGACACACATTGTCTTCTCATGATTTTGATCAGGATATGGATGACATATTTACTAATCAACTTCTTTTAAGCTATTGAACTTGGGAAGTCTGCATGAAAGTCAATAAGAGACAGGAAGCCTTCATTTCTGAAGCTAAGGCTGAAACTTTGTTAAAGAGAGAGCAAACATTTCTTGTAATGTATCTGTCACAGAGATGTGTTTATAACCACCTATTTCAAACCTGCCTGGATTCCACTGAAAGAAATGTGGATTAGATGGGCAGTGTATTATTGTTTCTTGTGAAAAACAAAAGATGCAGTGCAACTCCTTAGCCTGCCGTTTCCAAAGATGTGAAGGCTACTCTTCTCAATGAGTGCTGAGTGTCAGCAGAGCTCATGAAATTGCATTGAGAACAGAGAGAACTATTCTTATATAACACAAGACCTCAGCAGTGACCCCCCAGAAACACAATCATCTAGGACCAATGGTTCAAACATCATAACAAACCAATGCACATTTTCACTTGTGAAAAATTAAGTTCTTAAGCACCAGGAAAATAGATTTCCCCAATAACTGTTCTGGGAAAATCTGCAACCAAAGAGATCCTCATTTACAGCAACTGTTCAGTATGAAACACAGTTAAATTGCCCACACAGCAACTTTGCAGTCCTGGAGCTATACAAAAGTATTCAGCCCTTTTTATCTTTAATTCGTTATCTCAAAGGCTTGCCTATTCTATTTTGAAATTATTTTTGCATCTAAGGAGGAAAGAAGTTTTTGGGCTGAATCAGTAACTCAGATGATTTTTGTGTGTAAGTGTTCAACATATATTTCTCTGATGCATGGTGCCCTAGACGTTTCCTGGAACTGTGGCTGGAAACAGCCCTTTTATTGCTCATTTCTCACTGCTAAAACTCAATGAAATTCAATTATCACAAAAACAGTCAGTAGGCTTCAATTTTGCGTGTCCTGTTACTTTTTAAATTTGGAGTGCCTCCCGATTGCTGTCACAGCTATTGCATTGTCTAAATCAATTGCTGTGGCATGCTCACTAAATTGAGAAATGTTGTTGTGAATGCATAAGAGGTCTCAAATATCAACAGAACTAGATGCAAACAGGGAGAAAATAAAAGGTAAGGGAATTTTTCGTCTGCTACAAAACTTCATTCCTTTGTCTGATTTCCTCTGAGGATTCACCAAGGGACAAATAATATTTTGCCCCACCTGCTGGCACTCTTATTTCAAAGCTTTTTAAATAGACAAAAGTACTGCAAATGCTGTAGTTCAAAGAGATGGTTACAGGTGGAACTTTATAGCTCCAGGCCTGAAAGTTATCTTTCAAACACAAATATTGTATTTCTTTTTCTGGACTATTATTACAGAGAGATGTAGTTAAGGCCAGATTGTATCTCATATATTCAAATGCTTATGGAAAGACAAAAACTACAAGAGCTCATCCATATGCTAAGGGACCATTTCCTCCCTGTTAAGAAGGGGTTGATAAACGAAAGGAAAAAACTCCATTCTTCCCAAACACTTATTTGAAAGAAGGTTAAAGCATTGACCTCACTAAGGACATTGCACTTCAGTCTGGTGGCTGTGGAAACACTCTCGACTCCTTTGTTTTTATATTAGCAAAGCTAAGAGAGGACACAAACTACCTGGCTGAAGTCAGAAGCTGTTTTTTGCCTTTCTTAACTTTAAAAGCACATTTGGGATTCCAGGAAGAAGCCCTGTGCATTTGAAACTAGAATCTGGTTTCCACATTTACACACATATGACTTTCATTCAGTCACTCAATAAGTGGAAAATGCACACAGACATGCATTCATTAAAAGTTACAAAAGAAAGGGGACTTTGTACATATTGGAGAGAAATAAAGTGCAGCATGGAGGAAAACAAGCACAATTCCTGTTATGTAAAAGTATAAGCCTAATGTAGATCAGACAAATTTTGCTCAGGGAGTTCTCTTTTCTTTATTCAGCTAGCTCAGAAAAATAAAGACACAATGCTTCAGCAGACTGGACAAAGAAAGCAAAGAAACCAAAACCCAGGAATGGTGAATTGTCTAAGTGAAATGTTGATGTACTAATATTAAGACAATATTTCTCAAGATTGGACTGTTCATTTATGTAACCGAAATATTGCCGTTTTTTCTTTTTTTTTTTTTTTGTCACATTAAAATATATAGATTGCAGTTGAATCTTTTTTCCAAGTCAAAACTGAGTTCATCACGCACTGCTTCCTCTACATGTAATTCCACTCAGATGCAGCTCCAGTTCTAAAGAGCATCAAACCTGCATATTTCACATCTGTGAATTCCCAACTAAGGGTATTCTTAGGAAAAATCCAGCACTTCCACAGATTAGAGAAAGGATCTAGCTAGGAAATCTAAGCAGAGATGCTGTGGTACCACGCACCAGCCTTTAGTCTGCCATACATTTGATCATCTAAGTCTCTCAGTCAAACACAGTTCACTCTTGCTGGGTACAATTGTATCACTTCTGCAGTTTTGTATCACAGGGGTTCCTATACTGGAATGTGCTTCATTCCTGATGTTTTCAGAGCTTCACAGGGTCTTCACTGTGGGCTCCTACAGGGAGAAGCAGAAGCAACCACAGGTAAGGACAAGGACATCCTCTTCCTTGTATTTTTAGCCAGCTACCTTTTGGGCTGCTGGCATCAGGAGGATCTTGCCTGATTTAAATTCAAAGGGTTGTGAGTAGGACTGGAGGAGGGTCAATAGAGGCAGGTACTGTAGAAGGAAGGAGTAAAAAGGAAAGCAGGGGCTGTACAATGAGGCTGATGAAAGGGTGGGTCCAGGTTTGTGGAGGTGAAGGGGGGGTCAGAGATTGAGAAGTTGGATTGGAAAAGAGGAGGAATAAGTACGAATGAGTGGTGGTGTATGGGAAAAAAAGAAGTGAACAGCAGCACAAAAATAAGAAGAGGTAAGACATCCTTTATTAGCAAAAGGAGACTTAAAAAGGTTAAAAGGGGACAATGGGAACATCACATCACATGTGATTTCTTCTTCAAGATTCCTGCATACTATCACTCTATTATGAGTGAGTAGAATTGCTCTGGTATCAGTTGCAGCCAACTAAGGAGAGAGCAGTGTTTTCGGTAGGATCTTTTCTTCAGGAGATGAAATATTAAGGTATGGTAATTGGTAGATTAGACAAAAAGTGAGAGAAAGAGCAAAGAGTTAAAGCAAATGAAATCATCCAAGAAAACTGTACTCAGTCCACGATTCTGAAGGGAAAAGTCCTCATCTCAGCCTGAAAAACTCATGTAAGCCAGAACGAATCCTAGACTTTTTAATCATCATTTTCTGAGATTGACTACTTAATATTAGTTAGAGATTTTAGTCTTCACACCTCTGTTTGTCTTCTCAGTGGCTATAATGTTGATAGCCCCAAACCTTAGTTTAGGAAATGGAAGATAAGAGACTGTCATTAGGCAGCATTCACTTTTGACCACTGAAAAATATTGTATTAAAAGTGCAATTTGTGGAATTAATTATCTTAATAATAAGATAATGTAGCATTACACTAGAATTTCTTCACTTTTCTAAGTTTGCAAACTTTATAATGTACTTCTAACTTTGTTATGTGATCTTCAAAGTCTTACAATATTTACTTTTTTAATATACATTTTGAATTAAATTACTTAGTCATATTTCTTTTGTTCTTTATCTTCTTGTGCCAAAATCACTTTTAGTGTTGCAAAGAATCAAAAATGACAAAATCAGTCATTTTGTTCCCATGCAGGATTAATCCAGTATCTGGATTCATTTGCTTTTCCTGTAAAATGTCAAGTTTCACACTGAACAAATGCAGATATTCTTCCTCATTTTTTTCAACAAGTCCCTTCATTTCTACATTGCATTGTGAAGTATAGTATTAAAATACTCTGAACACATAAATTATAATTTTAAACTACTTTCTAGGGAAAAAAAAAATAGCCTCTCTCTAATCCTCTTGTTTTTCAGGTTCAAGAACCTCCAGGTTTGTATTACAATAGCCACGCCTCTATCATCACTAAGTACACAGCAGCAAAAAAAAAATTTCAGGTAAGACAGTTAAAACCCCTGCTGTAACTCTGGAATGACACAAAACAAGACCTTATTTGGGATAAAATCTGTCTGCATATATTAGTGCAGTTCTAGTCAATGAAAAGCCCACTGATTTTGTAGATACTGGGAAGAATTCATTGTGACTGCATAGGGCTTCAGCAGCAGTTCCCGAAGTCAGTGGTAAGCCCTGCAGTTGGGAACAAACTCTATTTCTCTAAGTTCTTTTTAATAATCTTAGTGGGTGTCCATGTAATGCCTTGTGTAATCAGCTGTGAAGAAGTCTCAAGTTTTATCTTCCAGTCCTTCTAGCTTTGCAGATGTTCAGGTTTGGGAAATGTATATAAACCTTCTTGGCAATTACACAGTGCAATAGATTTTTCCTGAGAGGCAGGTGGTATAATGAGTGTCACTAGTCTATCATCTTCCAGAGGGTCAAAAGGACAGAGATTCAGCCAAAATACGCACTGTAGGACTTGCAGAGTTTAAAAAATAGATTCCACCCCATCTCCCCCACTCTTTTTTTTTTTTTTTTTCCCATAAGTTAAATATGTAAAACTTACATAGGTGACTCTTATGAAAGCTTTATTTTAAAAGTCATTATTAGCTTTCAATCAGTGAAAAGATAAAAGATAGTGCTCTCTTCCCAGCCCTCTCCCACATTACTCTGGTGCTGTGGCTGCTCCATGTCCCTGTCAGAGATAGAGCTGTAACACTATGTTTTACCTGCATATGGCCCTAGTATTAGCAATTGCAAATGCTTTTCACAAAGTCATGAGAAAAAGGACAAGGGTCAGAGTGGTGGATGGAGAGACTGTGAGGAAAAAAAATTCCTTTAATGAACTGCAAATCTTTTTGGGTCAGTTTCTGAAATAGGCATTGTTGCATGTACTGTTTGGAAAATGTGGCCTAATTCATTATTTCCATGTGACCCAATGTAATTATAAGGGGAACAAATCACAGAGAGAGCCTTTTGTTGCGTGCATACATGCATGCTTGTTTGAATAACCACGTAAAAGACCCTGTCACTAAAAATGCTTGGATGCCTAAGACGTTGTGTGATATATTTTTGTGAAGCGTAGTTAAGAGTGGAAGGTCTGGAAAACAAAGGTTATTGACTGCTCAAAGTGAGCATGTTCCTTTGTGAAGAAAATGGCATTTTTCACCTATACTCTGTGGGTATTCATTGTTGAGAGATTACTGCTGTAATATGATCAGACTCTCTGTATTCTAAGGGAAGACGTCTTATAAGAGGGGTTGTCTTCGTAATGATTTTACATCTTCAGCTTCTGGAACCCAAACAGTGAAGAAAGTATGCTGGGAGACTCTCCCACTAGAATTGTAAAAGGTCCACAATAGGGCAACAGTTGTAGAAAAAATTTCTCTAATCCATACCACATCAACATCCAGTCCTAGATAACTGTGAGTACAGCACTTAACATCTGCATGTGGTCAAGAGCTTCTGGCCTTTCTTTCAAACACAGTTCTAGCCTCTATTATCCCTGCTTGAGACTAAACAGTTTTTGTTCTCCTATAAGTTCAAAAACTGGAGTTCTACCCTTTAAAAAGTGCAGTTACAGTCATCTCTTTGCTAGCAGGTGCAAGATGCACTGAGTAATTGATCTGAACTCATCTTCTAGCACCTGCTTTGAGGGACATGCAGCAGTTCTGGCTGTCCCTTACGCAGCTGTGTGAAGAATATAGTATAAACTAGGCTACAAGATCCTTTCTCAGTGTGGAATTCATATACGTCAATGAAGATGTACAGATACAAGAATAGGATCTCACCACAAATACACCTCATCGAGATAGATTAAGTATTCAGCAAATATGTGTTGTCATCAGGGCCTGCACCTGCTGCGTTATTATTTCTACTAATTTATTTACATCACAAGGTAAGACAAAGAGTGAGGAAAAAAGATATCTTCACATCGTTTTCTTGAATTCTGAAGGCAAAACTCAGAATGAATGCACATGGATAGAAAATTAGTAATAAAGCATCTTACCTGAATTAGCACAATTCTTCTGTAGGCTAGCAAGCTGGCTGCTGTATGATATATACCTTTTTAAACTGAGCCTCCACTCTTAATGGCCAGCTACAGTACTGAGACGTAAATAACCCTGAATGATTAGCAATAAAGTTCTGGAGAGCCCTAGGCAGAGGAGTTCCTACCAGATAAATTAACTTCTAGCACTTACAGGCATGTGGCAGTTTGGAGAAAGTCTAATCCTTTTATCTGGCGCGCTGGAGGGCAGCTGAAAGGAATCAGACCTCCTTTGTCAAGGATAAGTGCCCTGTTGTGCAAAACCAATGAGCTGAAAAGAAGGGAGCAAGAAGGACTAAGAAATACTGCAGAGAGACTCTATTGTTAGCTGCTTGTCCATCCAGCGTTCTGAAAAGCCATCTAGGTAGAGGAATTATACGCGCTACTCAGACTACAGGATTACATCACCCCGTACTGCTTTTCTTTGTGTCCTAGTTGCCTTTCTCACCTTCATGACAATTCAGATCCTATTAGAAGGTGTACTCTGAACACTTTTGCTCTTAGTCATGAACGTCTACCTTGCTGCTTGTTGGATAGCTTCAAGTTGCAAATGTCAATACTACAATGGAGTTTTTTTCCAGTAAACTGTCCTATACAGAGTGCCCTTGTGCATCTGAATTACATACACTTACCAGGTACTCTTGGAAGGGATTAATTTTATGAATGGAGGATAATGGCACTTAACTTGTGTGTTATCACAAGGGTCTATAACGTAACAAGAAAACTGCTGATTGATGTAACTTGTCCTGAAGTAAAACAACATCAGCTATGTAGGTGTTGTCCAAAGCTCAGCAGAATAGCAAGAGATCCTAACACAGCATATATTGGCTTCACTTCACTAGTCATAAGCATTTTTATTTTTTTCCCCTAACAAGAACCATTTTAGGATTTTTACAGCATTTATTTCTTTAAAATCGTGGTAGATACAGATATTGTGTTGTCTAGTGAAAATGTGGTATTTATTTAATGATTGAAGAGGGAAAGTCTCCTTCCTCTACCTATTTGACGTTGGTAATAGCTAATAAGATTGCTAAAACCTCCAGAAGATGGTATTGTTTTTTCTCTGTAACAGGCTCATCTAGAAGCATTATTTTATGTACAAATTAAAAATTCTGAATAAAAAGTAGATATACGTATTACTCTTAGGCAATTTGAAAGAGACAAATGGAAAGACAATATGCATCTTATTACTTGATCTACAGAAAAAAATATTTGTCTTTGTGACCTGTCCTGTAACATCGTCTGTCTGCTTCTGTACCATCCAATAAGGAAGCTTTATGTTGGAATTTTCCTCTGCTCTGTCAAGCAGTATCAAGTACTGAGATGCTCTCTTTCTACACTTAAATTTGTGGGAAGACGAAATCTTTTTCTGAGTCTTGCTCTCTCATAGATTTGTTTGTTCCACACTATAGAGACAGATGCTTCAGTTTCTCCCTCATTGTCCCCTCAGGATCTTCAGAACTTTAATTTTAATCATTCAGGGTCTTTTACATCTCAGTTGCTGTGGCTGGCCACTGAAACTGGAGCTTTTTTTTATAAAAACAAAAGCTGAGAACTTTTTTACAAATCCCAAAAGGAGAGTGCTTCAGCAGACATCTTGTGCAAGATCTCAAACATAAAGAAATGTGAAATGAGCAATATATCCCATTGAGTTCTTAGTACCTTGCTATGACAATGACTCCTGTACTTCCTACTCTTCTTTTTGAATTATCTTTCTTCAGACCCAAGACACAAACTGTGCTGGTAAAGCTAGTGTAAAGAAGGTCAGAAAGATGTTTGCTAAAGCTCTGTAACCGTCTATTATATATTTCTTAATGACTTCTGTGTACCACCAAGGAAGCTAAGCAAGGAGCAAAATGCTAAACAGAAAAGTCAACTATAATGGAGATGGCTTCTGTTCTGTGCTAAAGAAGATTGCAGACAGCAGTTGTACAATGGTTAGCTGGCTTCTGAATAAATTGAAGTAAAAATAGTATTTTCATATTCAAGATGATGTGTTATCTAGTTCTTGACTAGTCAGTACTTATCCATCAGTATTAGAATTGCCTTTCCATTTATTTCTGGCTTTGCTTCTTATGTATGTAAGTGTATGAGTGAGCTGCCATGCTAACCAAACTGCCTTCATAAAAACACTGGAAGACAGATTCTTTGGGGTACCTTGCTAAACTTTAATTGACAGCTCCTCTTGTTACAACATGTTTTCAGTTGATAAACTCTCTGTTTCCTTGAGCTGCCTGGTTGTCAAAAGCCAATACTCAACAGCCAACAAATCATGAAAAACAGGAAAAAAAAAACAACAAACAAACAATAAAGTTTACAAATACATCCTAATACAGGAAAACAGTTTCAGATTCATCTACAGTCTGATTTTAATGCTCCCTCTATTCAAACATTTTTTTCCTATAACAAAATCTTATACAGGTGGACAAAATGTAGGTTTACTGTCTTAGTTCCCAATGAAAAGTCATTTAATCTGCTTAATCTCCTTACCATTTTTGTCCATTTCTGAATGAATCGAGAGTACCTGGCTGTATTTGCCAGTGGAAATTGTTTGAAAAGAAAATTGAGTGTTCGATAATGATTAGTCATAGCCAGCAAGTGCATGGACAGGTACAGTTGCAATACCACTATTAGGTCCTGAACATCTGTATTCTAGTAACTAGTGCATACTGCATGTAGTATTACTACATTTTGTCCATCATGCTCTCTCTGTTTTGATAGCTAGACAGGCTAACCTCTGCTATGTTCTTATTGTTTAATTGTACACAAAGATGTATATTTTTCCTATTAATAAAATCCAGGAACCTTATCTGCAGAAGGTTTAGTCCTAGCTGTCTCTTCTGGGTTTAGCACAGAGGGACTCTGATCTATGACTTGAGCATCCAGTCACTCATGTGAAGAGGAAATTCAAATCTTAACTGTTCAACCAAAATAATTCAGGACTGAAAAACAACCTGATTTAGCAGGAAAGAACACCTGCCTGCAGAATCAAGTTAAACTGCCTGGAAGCAGGAGTGCCAGAGGGGTAATGTAAACTTCTTGCTGATAGGATAAGAGATGTCACAATGTTGATTTATACTCTTCTTTTACTTAAGCACAAATGTGGATTTAATTCACTTCAAGGGGTACAACAAAAAATCCCCTTCAGTTTGATGTCAGAAATGAGATTGCTGCTCACTGAAGTAACAGAAGTGACTAGACTGGAATTGGAGGGGAGACCCAAGATGACACCATCACAAGAGTTAAGAGATCCTAATTTTAAAATTTCTCTTGCATATGAACTCCATCTCTACACTGTCTCCTGTCTGGCCACCACATTAGCAGTAAATAAGCCATATGTCATTTTCATTTGCGCTTATAATGTAAAGATCAGGATGCAATTAAGAGGATGAATGCTTTATATTTTGTTAACTGAATACTGGTAAATTTTGTGTTCTGATTTCTTAGGATTTTTGAGAGTGCTGAAAGCTCAGATTGTGTTCTGGAATAATTTCTACTGGAAACAAAAAGTTGTCTCCTGTGTGAAGCCAGCTTAGCGAGAAAAAGCTTTTGTTTAGCCAAGTAAGAGAAGACTGAAAATCTCTCAGTTTGAGAGAATAAAGTGGAAGATTTGTCATCTTGGGAATGCCCAAACTTCTTCTACCCCTTTGTTGTGAATAGACCTTAGTTTCGTGCTCCTTGTCTAAGGAGAATCAAAAACACATGTGCAAAATGGATCAAGTTTTCTCCTGTCTGAATCCAAAAGACCATTAGGTTCCATATACCATGATTTTAGTGCCTGTCTGGGAAAGGGAAGGGGAGAAGCCGTGGGTCCAACCTTCCCACCAGCGGAATGGTTGTACCTGTGCCAAACCAGAACAGCAGTTTCTAAATGAGGGAACATTTGACAGGAATAAATTCATTTTACTTTCACCACTGCTTAGGAGATGTTTTTTTTTCTTGGGCATGATGGTGAACAATCACTGGCAGAAATCTATTATAACTAGCTGTCAGAATAAGAATACAGAAATTGAAAAACAGGATGAGAAGATTAAGTCAGGCAAAAATAAAAGTAAAGATCCTTCTAGAATTTCTGCTACAGCACCTAAATTTTTATATGCAAGTATCTAGTGCTACTGGACCAGACCTACTCCTGTGTCTTGATCCTCCGAAAGATCTGTTAGAAACTTGAGTGCCTTCCAATGCAACTCCACTGCATATAGTCTAACCAGTGGTTCCAGTTCAGAAGTCTGTTGAGGCAGGTATCTGTGTAATTACAATGGTTACACAAGGAAACTTACCTTATATATCTTGTGATGTAGGCTTACAAACAAGTCTAGATTTACAGGATTATAATGTCCCTCAAACTGATTCTTCAGTAACCTTGTTTATCAGTGATTTTCCTTCTCAAAGCTGTAATTGATACTGGAGCTTCTTTCTCAGCTGCTTAGAGTTCAGAAAGCTGGTCTGAAATATTCTTTTAAGATAATTAGTGCTGTGGGAGTGGGTGAAAGCATTATTCCCACCTGAGCCAATTCACTTGCAAATTGGCCCACAAAGTGACGAGCGTACCCTCATCCCAGGTCCAGACTTCTATGTGAACTTTATGGAATTAGAACCACAGCTAGGAACCACAATTTATTTTTCCCTATGGTGTGTATTTGGATTTTTTACATCATTAGACTGGAACAGTCATGCTGCTAACAGCTGAGTTCAACTCCATTGACTTGGAGATCCTTCCCAAGGTTCTGAATGGTGGATTTTCCATTCTAATAATATGGGAAGGCACTTAAGAGCTAAACTAGTAAAAATTAAATGTAAAATGAATCACATCTTCCAGTGGTTTTCCTTTATCTCGTTTCTCAATAAGCTGAGGAATACTTGTATTTTGTCAGTTAGTAAAGAGAGGAAAATAGACAAGCTAGGGAGACAAATCTGGAATTTTGTCCAAGATCTGCGAAAAATCAATGATTTTATTATCCCAAGTCACTCAGTTATTCATGACCCTCTGACTATTCTGACCTCTATCCCTCTGCATTAGCTATGTTGCTGTTACTGAACTTCTGCCTTATTCTTTAACTCTCAACACCTTAATTCATAGTTTTATTTTGCCTTTACATCTCAGGGACAACAGTACACCTGGACTAGTTTCCTCAGTGGTACTATGAATTGCTCAGTGTTTTCTGTCAGTACTCAAAATGAGATCTAGATTCTATTATGGTCCCAAGTGTCTCAGTCTTCATAAAGGATGGAGATGATTTTCTGGTAGCTCGCTCCATTTTAGAGGTCTGACAAGAAGAAGCATTTCATCTACTTTTTGCCTTAGCCAAGAAAGAGCACAAAGCACCCCCAAAGAAGGTGCCATTCTGTAAGCCACAGGCTGAGTACCTGGGTCATAAAATTTCAGAAAAGAAACACAGACCAACCAGAATCTCTGCTCATCAATTCTGAAACATGACTACCAAGAAGCAGCTTTGCTTTTTGCTAAGAGCAGCTTACTCTACTTTGAAATTGGAGCTTGCTAAATCCCCAGCACTACTTTCCTTTCTTATTTCTCTGAAGCCTCTTTCAGCAGGTCTTTCTCTATGCCTTTGTGCTGTGTAATGTGATGATTTAGATGTTCTCGAGAGTGTCGTCACTCCATGCTCTGACATCTGATATTCCTCTATCCATTCCAGACCTCCTATTCTTTGCAGATGGTTCTTATCTGAGGAATGATGTAGGCAAACTAGTTGCAGATTACATTGTTTGCTCCCAGTTTGAAATTTGTAAAATGTTTTCCCTCCCTGCTGTTTCAAGTGTACAACCTGCTGAGTTTGTTTTGCTCTCTTAAGCATGTACCTTCACATTGGGAAAAAGTGTAAATGTCTATGCATTCACAGTATGCATTTAATGTTTGTCATTCTACAGGTTAATTCTGTAAATATCGAGGATTTGTTAACTCCTTTGGTTCCCTCATCTGGAATTTCTCATGATCCCCACATCTCAGAGTTACTATATCATGTTTCTCTTCATACTACTATCTCTGAAATGCATTGTTCTTCTCATACAGGTGCATTAGATGAAGTAAGCCTTGGAAATGCAAGTGTTGATGCTGCTGCCAAGAGAGCTGACTTTGATGGGTCTCCACTACATTTTTATATAAGGCAGTTCTTAACTCTGACCTTTCAATTTTGATTCAATATTTGGCCAAATAACAGAAGTTGACTTTAGAAGAACTTGTGGTTTTGACGTGACTGTGCATTATGCTTGGATCATATAAGGAGATCTCATGACAGCAGAACATGGATAGTTTTTACAATAAATAAAAAACTACTACAGGAGGATGTACTGTAAGGATCTACTTTTCCCACTGCTTGAATGTATTTAACACAAAAAATATTTTGTACTTGTAAAAGATAGTATAGATTTAGATTATGTTAGGAAGATTTTTTTTTTTTTTTTTTTTACTGTGAGGATGATTAGGTATTGGAATAGATTCCCTGAGAATCTGTGAATGTCTCATCTCTACGTGTGTTCAAGACCAGGCTGGATGGCCTCGAGCAACATGATCTAGTGAAGTATATCTCTGACTATGACAAGGATATTGGAATTTGATGAACTTTAGGGTCTCTTTCAACACAAACTATTCTATGAGTATTTAATATACCAAATGGATGAAGATTACTGGGAATCTCATGGGAATATATGCAATATAATGTCTGCTTAGTGTTCCTAGGTCTTGTAGAGTGGATGTGGAACATTTGCCGTACTCTGGGACTTTTGGAAGCAAGTTGTAACTATTATGCTGGAATTCGCGTTAAATTTGTAAGTGCTTACATATTTGATGAATATCTAAATTCTCGTATGGAGATGTAGTCAGTATGTTCACAGTCCATGTAGACAATAGATTCTGGAAAGATATTTAACCTACCAAATCTTGAAAAGAGGATGCAGTTTTCTAAGTATAGATGCCTACTGTCAATTAAGATATCTTGAGTCTTTCATCTATGACACAGAAGTTACTTACAAATATTGATTTTCTACTAAGGTTGGGTGAGACAACCCATGCTACTTGAAATGACACCAGGTCTCCAGTTAAAACAGGGGAAAATAGAGAATGGTCAGGCAGCAGAGAGTTTATTCATTTGGTCACAAGTTGACATAGAATCATTTATGTTGAAAAAAACCTCTAAGATTATCTAGTCCAGTTGTTCACCTACCACCATTATTGCCCACTAAACCATGACCCTTAGTGCCATGTCTAGCCTTTCCTTAAATACCTTCAGGGACAGTAACTTGTCCATATCTTTGGGCAGCCTGCTCCAATGCCTAACCACTCTTTCTAAGAAGAAATTTTTCCTGATATCCAACCTGAACCTTCCCTGGTGCAGCTTAAGGCCATTCTCTCTCATCCTATCACAGCTAGTTGGGAGAAAAGACCAACCCCATCTCACCACAACCTCCTTTCAAGTAGTTGTAGAGAGCTATAAGGTCTCCCCGAGTCTCCTCTTCTCCAGGTTAAATAGTACCAGTGCCCTCATTTGTGCTTCAGATCCCTCTTTATTGCCCTTCTTTTGATAAGCTCCATGCCCTTGATGTCTTTCCTCTAGTGAGGGGCCCACAACTGAACACAGTACTCAAGGTGTGGACTCATCAGAGCTAAGTACACCTCCTTGCTCCTGATAACTGTATTATTTCTGATCAAGCCAGGATGTCATTGTTCTTCTTGGCTACCTGGCACAGTGCTGGCACTTGTGCAGCCAAGCATCAACTAACACTCCCAGATTTGTTTCCTCCACACACTTTTCTATCCACTCTGTCCCAAGCCTGTTGCATTGCATGGGTTTTTATGACTAAAGTGCAGGTCCTGGCACTTGGTCTTGTTGAATTTCATTCCATTGGTTTCATCCCATCAATCCAGCCTGTCCAGGTCCCTGTGCAGAGCCTTACTACATACAAAAAGACATCTTGTGTCATTTGGGATATTTTAAGTTATCATATACATTTACACAAATGCAAGTCCAGATGGAAAAGTCTTCTGTATGTTTTGAACTGTGTCTGCCACATTCAGTGGATATCTGGTAACCCAGATGTCCTAGATAAGACACTTGAAAAGGTTCTATGTAACTGTGTGTGGGTATAATACTAGTCAATGTATATCAGTGTGTCTGTACTTTACAGATGATTTAAAAACATATATCATTTAGTCACAGTTCTGTTTGGTAAAAACAGAGACCCCTAATTTCTATCCACATCATGCACACTGACAACTATATATACATACTAATCCTTTTCTTCCAACTTACATCTTCTAGCTGTCATCTTCAAAAAAAAAAAAAAAAAAAAAAAGACTTCTGAGGCATCAGTATAAATAAAGTTTGTATAGGATAAAGAATATTTCTGCCAATCTCACACTACTTCCTGAGATGACAGTAATATTGCTCTCTTCCCTAAATAACAAATAATAATGTAACCACTGTAGACAGTATCAGAAAAGAAATGTCATGGAAATATTCAGTATCCAACTTAAGCATGCCAGCAAGAAATTCTAGTCTGGTCAGAGACTGACACGTAGTCAGATTCCTCAGACTTCATTTCATTTTTTTACTTGCTGCTTCTGGTGATTTATTTACACAGCTTGTTTTTTGACTCAGATATATAATTTTAGCATTTTAGTAATATTTTCTATTTCCATGGCCGATGAAAAATCTTACATCAAATTATCATGCTATATCTTTAATAGATTTGCTGGACCTACCTTTTTGAATAATTGCTTTTGTTGAAAATACATTGGTTGCAAGAATATAGTTTCATCCATCTGCACATCTCCAGACAGAGTTACAGAAGGGAAAACTCATCCTTCATAATGATTGCAATCTATTTAGCTCTACAGAATTTAAAAATTATTTAGTGTTTAAGCAATTTGAAGTACCTTCAAGTCCAAGGCAGGAACATGCTTTAGAGTTTTCAGCCCTTATGCAAGTTCTGACACTGACTTCCTTCATGATCTTGCTTTCTGGCTATGGCCAAACATCAGGTGAAACAGTAATTCTATTTCTATTTCTATTACTGTACATGTGTGCACTAATTGTGCAATTGGTAAAATATGGAAAAAAAAATTATGTGTCAATGTACTTTTCATGCAACATTTTCTACGCTGTACCTCTCTCCCAGATACTGCTGGTGGTAAAGGAAAGGAACTTTGCTAGGCAGACTAGTCCCTACCATGGAAACAGTGCCAACATTCCAGAAAAGGCTGTCAATCACACACGCATTTTGGTCAAGTGAAGTATTAGATAGGATTCAAACCTCTCATCTGTAAAAAGGTAATGATCTACTTTGTCAGGATAAAATGTATTTGTCACAACTCAGGATTTCTCCTTGTTATGTGTACAACTATACACAACTTAGAAGCTACCAGTAAGTCTTACTAATTTGATATGTTGCTCCTATTTTAGATGTTAATATCCTGCATTTCAGGAGATAAGGGATTTTTCTGGTGTTTAATTCAAAATAATGTATTAAAACTTAAATTTATTTGTCATGAAAATCTTTATTACAAACAAGATTGTCATCTAAACATCACTTAAAAGGCAATTTCAAGTTATTATTTTTTTTCATCTCTCAAAGATATTGTGATCTCTTCTTTTTTTCCACTCAAAAAACGGGAAAACAGCATGAGGGTAAGGGAAATTGTTTTAAAATAACCTAAAAGATTCTATTCTATTTCTATTATCTGATATTTTTTGTATTCCATTTAAAAGTTTCAACAGAATTTCATAGCCATGAATAACATTGTTTTTAATGCAACAATACAAACAATTTACAAGTCGAACACATTTATTTTATTTGCCATATACACTGCAGAGAATCACATTTTCTGAATAATGTCTTTAAATCATATATTTATATCCTTCAGATGAACACGCAATTATTCTTTTCCTCTCTTAATAGGGAATAAGCAGCTGTTCAATATGGGTAAAACAATATAAAGCATGTCAATTTTTTGTTAACTTTTTTGTACATTCAAGTCTATCCTTACCAGTGGTGTACAATCACTGTAAATGAAGTTGTAATAAAAATACTTCACTGTTTTACATTTGCTATATGTGAACATTATGTTTTTTTCCTAGAAAACTGTACTATATTTTCTAATGCTATCTTTTGTTCTTTTAATCAGAGATACGTGAGTTTTTCTTTTCCTCAGAAAAATCTTTTACAAACGAACAAAAAACTCACTGAACAAGCCAGAATATACAAGTAAGCAGTGAACTTATTGAACACACGTATTCAGGTACATTATACTTCTGTCATTACATGCTTCGCTGATTTTTTTTTTTGTCCATGTGGTCTACTTCTCAAGGGTGTTACCTATAGAAATACATTTTCTTTCACTATTTCTAGAAAATACGGTTTGTATTTAACAAATGAGTATTTGACAGATATGTCTCCTGTGTGAGAGCATAAAGAAGCTTAAGTATTAATCTCATAAGAACCTCCTAGACTCAGTGACAAATTTCATAGAATCATAGAAATGCTTGGATTGGAAGGGACCCCAAGGGTCATCAAGTTTCAACCACAGGCAGGGTCACCAACCTCCACATCTGGTACTAGACCAGACTGTCCAGAATTCTATCCAATCTGGTATTGAGCACCTCCAAGGATGGGGCATCCACAGCCTTTCTGGGCAGCCTGTTCCATCACCTCACCACACTCTCTGTGAAGAACTTCCCCCTGACATCTAATCTAAACCTTCCCTCCTTGAGCAAAATTTTTTTTTTTTTTAAATTTTTTAAATTAAATTTTGATATTCATTCTCATAATTTTCTAATACTGACAACGCTCCTTGTGAATATCTGTCTGTATTTTGTGGGCATGGTTGTAAGTGTTGAAAGGCTGAGAGGCTGCTCAGTTGGGTATACATGTGGGGGAGTTCAGCACATTCCCCAGCCAACATTCCTTGGGTGAGATGTGGCAGGTATTCCTAGCATGTTTCTACCACAGTTAGTCTTGCACAATAAAGAGCTGGGGACTTAACTATTAGAAGGTGCATTATTGTAGAAGACTGAGTTGATAGTGTTCACCTGGTAAGGCAAAGTCAGATCTGTTTTCCTGAGTCTGTAGCAGCATCTTGATCATAAGCCTCCCTCAAATAATAAGAGTGCCTTTTCAAATGGGGCTGTGTCCTGTTGTGAGTCTTGCTGCTTGAACCTGTTCTATATTATACAAACAACTCTGCATTTCTTTAGACACAAGCACTGGAACTCTTCTCACACGGTCACTGTGGATGGAACCACAGGGGGAAGGAAGAGATTTTATCCATGTAACGTATGATATAATATAACCTGAGCCATGGCTAGAGAACAGGCCTTGGTCCATTTTAATAGTTATGACAAGTAGCACTATAAAAAGTACTTTCCCTAGTTTCAGTGGGGTGCAGTGATAAAAACCAGGCAACCGATTTAGAAAATTTAATTGGGTCTTCCAAAATTAACAAATGGAAAAGCTGTTGTTAGCTTGAGTTAAATAGTAGACTTCAAGAGAGAAGACATAATGAAAAGAGGTGTGGGGAAGGGATGGCTAAGATGACCTACAGACAGACTACTCATATTTGTCATGCTTCTGGCAAGTCCTACTACTTCTCTGAAAGAGAGGAAAGAGTGGTCAGGCACTGGAATGGGCTGCCCAGGGAGGTGGTGGAGTCACCGACACTGGAGGTGTTCAAGGAAAGTTTGGATATTGCGTTGAGAGATATGGTTTAGTGAGAACTATTGGTGATAGTTGGATGGTTGGACTGGATGATCTTGTAGGTATTTTCCAACCTTGGTGTTTCTGTTATTCTGTGAAGTCACTCATTCTTCCTGAAAAAGCAGGAAAGGAGGGCCAGAAGACCACTCTCAGCTGAACATCAGTGCTGTTTTGCTATTAAAATTGCATGCTTCATTAGAATTTCTGTTGTCTTCTCCTTATTGTCCCTAGTCCTGTTCTGTCAAGTGATAGTACAACTTTAGCATCTCATAAGAGTTACATGTATCTAAAACCATTTAAATTGGGCAAATGGCAATTGTTAATGGTGACAAGAAGTGTAAAAAACAACAAGCATAACATTTTAATAAGATGAGTAGAATAGTGTGCAACAGGAGATGAGATAAGAATCCTACATCACTAAGCAGTTTCAACACCAGTAAACTGTGATTTCTAGGGAATCACAGGGAGAAAAAAAAAAAAAAAAGAAAAGGAGATGTGGATGAAAGGCAACAGATCTTTTTACTCTGCCCTTTGCTACCCATATAATGTGAAAAACCACTGGAAATAAGCATGACAATAAAACAAATACGGAAGATACCTCAGTCTTACATATAGCAAAACAGCTGGAGAGTTTCAAGAGAAAAAAAAAAAAAAAGTGAATAAAGAAATACAAATTTCCAGAATAAAATATGAGGAGAGGGAGAGAATGCTTCAATTCAGTAGTTTAAAATGTATTCTTTTCATTAAAACAGTGTGTTCTTTCCAAACTTTATCTGCTTCTGATTTTGATCAGAAATAAATTTTGATGTTAGAAGAATCCTTATACGGTTGAAATGCAATATTTTAGACTAAAAAAATTCATAAGAAATCAGTGATGTTTAAACTATATTGAACTCTAAATCAGTCCCATTTTAAAACTGAAAGGTGAAGAAAATCTGCACAGCAGCACATTCAATTGTGCCAAATGTGCGCATGTATTGCCCGTGTTTCTCAGGTTCATATCCCTTTTCACTGAATAGCCAATATCTGACAGCTCTTAATGTATGTATTGTCATAGCACTAGCATACTTTTATCATGAGTTTATTGACAGAGCACAGAAGCTGTATGTGACTAAACGACTTGCCGATGTTCACCTAGGCAGTCTGAAGTCTGCTTAGCAGGAAAATTGAAGTCTATTCTTCAGATTTCAATGCTAATGCCCTAACCTAATACTAGGTTCCCTAACACTAGAATTACCCTTCCTTATTTTGTATCATTTAGGAAACTTCTTTTCTTTTACACTGGTAGAAGATCAGTTCTCTGCCTTTGTAGAGATTTGATGGGTATAGTGTTCATCCATTCTTGAATATGTTTTTTAAACCGTGTGTGAAAGGCAAACATGATAGGTTCAGAGCTTATTAGTTCTATGATACATATTTCGTACTCTGTGTGAAATTTTTTCCTGATGAAGAGTTAAAAACATATTTTCCCACCCTAACACTGTCCAAATCCCATGGCAGTGTGTCTCAAGTAGCTTTTACAATGAGGGAGACATGTGGCGATTCAGGAGTGTAATATTGGTTTGTTTCTTACATAGCATGAAACCAGTGAAGAACTCTTACACAATTTCAGTTCATTCTTAATCAAGACAAACTGGGAAGATACTAAAATGAAGAAAAATTTAACTATATATTATCTTTGCTGCCATCTTAAGCGGATAGGGATAGACTGTCCTACAAAGAAGTCACAGCATTGGAAGAAGGATGGCAACTGGGAAACCTGCATGCTTCTCAGCATCGTGGAGAGTTGTGGAAGTGATAACTCCATGTTTGTGTTGGTTAGCCAGATGGACGGAAGAATGATTGCTCTGTGTCCTACTGCTTTGCAAATAATTAAAATAGAATTGGACTGATTGTACTGTTAATCACTTACATCTTTCTAAATATTTCTAAATATTTTCAATAAAATTAATCATGTATTCTTACATATTCTTCTACTGACAAAGCATTATGTGTTCCTTGAGTTCAGAACCTCATGAAAATTTGTAGCTCAACCATAGAAAACATGCAGTATTTCCAGGGACATATTCAGATGGGAGGGATTTTGATTGCTACTGAAATAAATATGTAAAAATATGAAAGGTGAAAATTACATTTGATCAAAAGAATATGAAAGTTAGGCCCAAAAAATTGTCTGCCAAAGTATAAAATCAGACAAGAAGCTGCCTATGAGGATGAAAAATAAGGAAAAAATAATGCAAATCAAGAAAGATATCCCAAAAGGTGAGGTTGAGTGAAATTAGTTAAATGAAAAAGAAAAAGAAGGCATGAGAGAGGAAGGATGAGAATACTAACATGACATACGGACAAAGATGACAAGACATGGTATATAAAATTATTTAGGGAAGTCACAAAATTTTATAGAGTACTGAATACATCTAAAATTTATCAGTGTTTCTGAAAGTGAGCTGAAGGTGTTTGACAGCCATCATGGACACTTAAGAGATAGGACATAGATGCAGCTTTTTTTAAGCAGATTATTGGAGAAAAATAACTAGATACATAATATAATTTCATCTGAACCACACTCTGAGCTCATATGGAATAATGCCAGGGATGTACAATGCAATTACTTCTAATAATCGTCTGAGAGAACTACGAGATATAAAATTCTATAGTTTCAAAAATGTATAGAAGAGAAGTATATTTCTCTGAACAGTATTACTGTTGTTATTGCTTTCTCAGCAAAGTAAATTCTGACGTCAAAAGGTGGCATACAGATGAGGAACAGAAATGTGTCCAGCAAAACTGCTACAGCAGTATTGTTAATGATATTTAAAATTGAGTTTGAGACTTGGCTCATATAATTATTTTGTGCTTCTAAGATTCAAATTTACTGGAAATGTAGATTTATGTGCGAACTAAGTTCTGCAAATAGATGTTAAGAAAGATAGGCATCTAGAATACTCAATATAGGAAATTGAAAATAGATTTCTCATTCTAGGAATGACTTCTTGTTTAGTATATAATATTTGGAAATACTTTTAGTATTGCAGTCTTTATGTAATAACAAAATTCATTCTATTCCACTCTGCAGGTCTAAAGGAACTGGAGTTTTTCCTTATACAACCTTGTATGGCTCTCAGCAGGAAAGTGCAGGTGGATTAATTCAACTTAACGGAAATAAAATGACATCTTTCATAACACAGATACATTTCTGAGACTTGTCACTGTCAGCCCTGGAAGGTGATGCAAAGATTAATGTAGTGGGGTGCCGCACAAAATGCATTCTAAAAAAGGAAGTTATCCTTCAGCACAATGCATCTTTGAAAGTATGCATTCAAGGAACTCTAAAAAAAAATCTCTGCTTTTTGGCTGCAAAATTTCTTTTAACTGGAACAGAAGCTCGGGACTTTTCTATGAACTCTTATCTCTTGTGCTGTGTACTGGACTGCGTGATGTAACCCGCATGACATGTTGTCTGATGGAGAATTGTGTGTCTTGTACTGCCATAATGGATCATAGTATGCAGTCAGATTGTTGAGCCTACTTGAAGAGATAAGTGTAGAGTGTTCTTTGAAGTGTCTTAGCTGGGTTTGTCCCAGTTAACATCACATACCAGATAAAATGTTACAGAGTGCTTCAAGTAAACTGAAACTTACAGACTCTTTTAAAACTACATTTTAGTGCTTGTGGAGCATGTTTCCAAAGCCCAACATAATCCCTGGGTAATAGCACTTTCCCTGAACTTTGCTTTCAGCCTGTCTGTTTTCTGGAGTCATTTCCATCAGGATATACAGATTACACAGCATTAATCCATAAATGTCATTTAGCATTAAACTCTACCCTGGTAAAACAGTAATTAAGAAAGATGACACTAGTTTGTCTTTCTCAGCTTGTCTGCAAGACAAATGGTACTGTTGACTATTACTTACTGTTATCTGCTCAATAAGTAAAAATTTCAGTGATTTGTACAAAAGGCACATATTGAGAAGATTAATGCACCTTTTAAATCTAGGAGGAGAATGGAGACTCTACTGGGAAAGTACAAAGAGATGTAATTATTAAAAACATTTTTTTACTGAGGGTAAAAAGCATTTGGAGCAGGACTCTGACAGTTACTAAGTGAGTTGACTCTTTTCTCTGAAATACTTAATTTCCTTAGTTTGCAACTTCCCATTAAACTTCAAAAGTTTTCATGTTGATACTTGAATCATTGTTATCTTTAAATACTCTTTAAATACATTCAAAATAACTAAAGAAAGATGTGGATCTTAATATATCTGTCTCAGCTAGAGGAAAAACAATGCTTCGAGCCACTTTATGTCCTTGTTTGTACTTCAAGGACAAAGCAAGCAATTTTAGCAACACTGTACCTATTTGCTGGTGTGTTTCCTGTCTTAAACACACTGAGTGCACATTCACAGCTTTACTGTTCTCAGCCTGAGTCCAAGCATCAATGCTGCAGATTCAGCTACAGTTTTCTATATTAATAATAGAAGCCCAAATATAGTTCAGTCTTTCACATAAAAAATACGTATATAAATATAGTTCAGAAATCTCCAAATAGTTGTTGATCAAATCACTCTCAAACACAAAACATGAAGTTACACTGACTATTTGATTAAAAGAGCTCCAAAATTTCTGTTTTGAAGGACAGCATCAGTACTTAAGTCCTAGCAATCAGGAGACACACATACTGTGCTTGGTTTGTTCCCATTACCAGGGGGGGGTGGGGGGGGGGGAAGTGATTAAATGTTTTGTGAGGGATCACTTCTTTTATTATCTCTTCTTTAATGATCTTGCAAACCTTAGGATCAAAGCACAGCATGCTTCTTTGTCAACAGATCAGTTGCTTCATCCCTCCAGCTTACTTCTTAAACTCAAATCATATGCTCTCTATCTCTTCATTTTACTGCCTCTTGATTTTCTGATTACTTTTCTGTATGTTACAGATCTCATACTCACGTACTCATTCTTAGAATGATCCTCCATCATATGGTGGCCAAATGCAAGCTAAGTGGAGCCAGCCAGAAATTAGCAATTGGTTTCCATTGTGTGACTTGTGGAGATGGTAACCTCAGGATAAGAGAGTCAGAGCTTAATATCTTCCTGGAAACAATTGTTAGGTTTCCTGAACTATAGCACATATTCAGTATGAATGGGACAGGTAACAAGTTAAGCAACCTTTGGAATTTAGGTTTCATTTGTATTAGTAAATGAATCACAAGCTTATTGGTATTCTGAGAACTCAGGGTATGGGTATGAGCCACTGTCCATAATGCTGAAGTGTTAACACAGACTGTCATAGTTCTGGTTTGGGCCAAATTACACTTTAGGCAGATAAAACCTTGTACAAAATTATGGAATGATAAGGAACAGAGACTGTTCCCATCTGGTAGTTTGGATGTTGATTAGAGACTTACTGGATGGATGTCACCTGTGTCAAAAAATAGTGCCCAGCCAATTTTATTTACAGGCACAGATCTAACTAATGAGTCCCTGAAGAGAGTGGATCCAATGCAACATGTTAACATGTTGGCAGCTGTCCTGTCCTTTCAAGCAAAAGATTTATAAGCAGATATATAAGATACAAAAGCTGTTAGAAGTCTGAGATCACCCTACACCAAAGAATGGAAAAAAAAAATTTTTTATATATATATATGTAATTAAAAAAAGAATTAGAACAGGCACAACCTTGGAAAAAAAAGGCTGGAGATCTAGCTCCTGTTCAGGAATCTCTAACTAACAACTGGTATATCAAGTATGCCTTGCTTTTAGGCATCAAATTGCAGCCTGCTGTTTCAATGCTGTATTGTGTTGTAACAGCTAATTAGTCACTCAGCCTTTGTGTTCACCACAGTCCTCACCCACATACTTCAGCATGGGTTAAGAGGCTAGGGAGGTATTAGCCTTTCCTACCTCAGCTACTCTGAAGCAGAACAGTTTTAATATCTTCACCTTGCCTTAATGAATTGTGAATCCCATGCTTGTCATTTTTAATGAGGTCTGTGATTGACCTTGTGATTGATAATAGTGGTTAGCATTTTCTGATAAAACAATACATTAAATTTTGTATAAGACATCCAAGCCACTAAATCACATTCCATTTAGTCTAGATTTTAACTCATTTTTCCATTTTAGAGATTTTTTTCAGTTGCTATAAAACATATCACTTTTCTAAAAAAGTTTCTTTTCTAAAACGCTCCCCAACCTTAGGTATAAAACGTGGCTAAATGTTTATATTCTTTAATATATGTGGGTCACTCTGAAACTAATGCCTCCTATTTATTTCCATGAAAAATATAACAGATAAAGAGCATAAGAACACTATTTGATAGAGCAAATTCTCAGCTACAAAACACTATTTTTCAACACAGTCGCCACGATTAGCTATGTTGTTTTGCCAGTGGTAAACAAGATCCTGCATTCTGTGCTCATAAAAATCTGAACAGCTGTCCAGAATGTGGCTCATCTTTCATGACGCTGTCATCAGTGCTGAAATGCACCACTCACCACCTCACTATACAGTCGTCCACTGTTTTTTCTCCATAAACATTCAGCAAGCAACAGTGAATGTTAGTGGGTGCCATTTTTTCCATTTGGAGGGATTCAATTCCACATCTTTTCTTCCTACACTCTTCCAAGTCAGCCACTGTTTTGTCAGACTGCCCCTCTTCTCCTATCTGTAGCATGGCAACAGCATGTAATGGAATCTTGGTGGGAAGGTTCAGCCTCTGCTTCCATACCACAGGCATCTGCCTCTGACATGGGCAAACATTATAAATTAGGTGTTTCTGTGGGAGCAGCCCTTGTGTAATGTACACTATGATCTAAAACATATAATGTCTTCTGAAAAATATTTTACATTCTTTTTTATTATTATTATTTCAATTAAGATCTAAATTAATATTTTTGTATCACCCACAGAGAATCCCTTCTGCTTTAAACACTCATTTCTACAGTGTTGGCATCACAACTTAAATCAATAAGACACTTAATTCTGTGTGTATATATTTTTTAAATTATCAATCCTTTAAATATCACCTTTTTTGATGGCTACCAGGGATGTACTCTCTTTAGTTAACAAAAGATAAGAGGTCTAAATCAGGCTTTGTCCATCCATAATCAGTGGAGAAAGACAGGCAACTCCAGAGGGTGATTCATTCACTTCTAAAATAAAAAGGATGAATCACCCTCTGGAGCTTCTTTCTCTTTACTCTTGATTGCAGAGGGAATCTTGGTGGTTGCTGTATAAAAAGACATGATTATTGCAGTCATTTTAAATGAACATAAATTTAGGTTGTCAGAAGTTTGGTCCCACCTTGCTCCATTATTTCTGCATATTTCCATATCTTCTGTGGCATCATGGAAGTGGGATTTGGTAGATGATTGGTTTAAAATTGGATATGGATTTGAATTTTTTTGCCCATGTTAGGTTTCATCTAGTTATGCTCTCTGATTTGGTTCACACTGTAAATGCAAAAACTTCACACCAGTATTTGCATCTCTGCAAACAGTAATCAGCAGAACTTACTTTGAAGCTGTAGAAAAGCGTATTCTTAGCTTAATGTGACTGTGTAACCGCAGACTTAATTGCTCAGCTTATACACGAATATGTCCAGGTGAGATGAATCTTTGAATGGAAACTCAGATTTATTGCCTAAACTTAAGTGCCTAGTGCCATTTGAGACTGTTTATGATAACTTAATAAGTTTTATTTTGATTTGGGGTTTAGAACTTCATCTATTCTTAAAGGTTGAATTGCATCTATGTCTTCCACCAGGGAAACTATGGGAGGAGTGTGTCCTGAAAATTCCATCCTTTTGAGATATAGACAAAGAGCTGATGGCAATCTTATTTTCATTTACATATCCCACAGAAGGAATGGGCAGAAAGGCTCCTAAGAAACCCTTCCACTTTAGGTTGTGCAGCCCTGGCTCAGAGACCAATGTCTTCGTACTTCTTACAAAGTACAAGCTCAGAGAGGCGTATGTATTTTTTCCTTCCCGTCCTGTAATGTTCATGGGATTTGTCTTCTGTCTCATTTGATGATTAAACATAGCATCTTTTTAAAGTTTGACATAAAACATAAGTTCAAGAACTAAACTGAGAGGAAGGAATTGCCACAGTGAACACCTGGAACCTCAGTAGAGAGGTGAGTCCAGTCTTTTCTATAATTAAAACTCTTGTTTTTCAAAACAAGATAAACAATTACACACAGTGCTGTCCCACTGGGAGATCCTACTAATTCTGAGCAATGCTTTGTAATTGCTGCCCTGGGGCCAGAGGCACAGACACCAGCCATAATTCTGACAGTTAAAAGGTGTAAGTGATCCAGTGCCAGTGGCTGAACAGGACACTCTTCCACTCAGCTGGAGTTTCAGAAACATCAAGTGAAAACCATTGGCCGTCATAAGGAAACATGAGAATAGCCATTCAACTTGCAAACTGCATTCCTCACTATATTTTCTTTCATTATGGCAGCATTGTCTTTTCTTAAAAGAAATAATTTTATATATAAACAAGTTGCAGAGCTTTGAAGATTCATAGCAATTCCAAAGAAAATGTGAGATTTAGGAAATAAAAAAAAACCAAACCTTTGCATTGGAAAAAGTATATATTTTTTTCAGGAATATTCAATGAGAAAATTTTAAGAACAACTAAGTAAAATATTCATCTCAAGATCCTGATCTTCAGAGTTACCTGCATCGACCTCTTCTTTGTTTGCTTAGAAGAGCAAATTTTAAAAGTGAAAATGCAAATCAAAATTATTTCTCTTTCCTTCACATATGTAAGCACAAAAAGACGAATCAGTTAGATTTAATTCATTTTTTCTGAAAGTTAGACATCTTCCACTAAAACAAGATATAAATATTTTATACTGTTCAAAGTCTGATACGTCAAACTTGCTGTAATTGGATGGATGTGATTTGCAAAAACTCAAAAATCATTTGAAGGATTGTCTCAGCACATGACCAGCTATGCCCTCCTAAGCTCATCCCACCTAGCTATGCTTGTTGATAAGCAGTGATTGCAGAAAGAAAATACCTTTGCTCCTCTCTTTACATCTCTTTTCTGCATTTAATTTTTATCTATTTCAATTGTGAAAAAAAGGGGACCTAATAATAGAAATTTTCACGATGAAGCTTGAAAGAAAGAATAAAACAGTAGCCATTCAATGATTCTGTGACTGTCATTTTGTGATTTTGCATGAGCGTGAACATGAGGCACTGGAAGAAGTGCCTGGGTTGTACTTACAACCATAGTCCAAGTCCTTTCTTCAGCTACTGTTCAAGCAGGAACACCCAGAGCAGGGTGCCCAAGACCATGCACATCATCATTTACCACACTGTTCACACCTACCATAACTTATCTGATTTATTCACAAAATCCTGCTTGGCAACTGTCAGTTCTAACAGAGATTACAATCTCTTGGTATCTTAGTATCTAACTCTGAGCTAGTAAAGTTCCCCTGGCATCTACCTTTTGCTGTGTAATCACTTAATAGCTAATTGTGTAGCTTATATCTTCACCATTACAGGATTAATTAGACCAGCATCCCTCTGCCTGTCTGGCCTGTAAAACTGATGTAGTCATTATGTTGTCAGCTCAGCTGAACAGAGATCCTATTAATTCTTAGAGCACAACTGTTTTGTGCAAACTCAGAGTGTAAAAAAGTTATCACACCTGTCTTTTCACTGGAGACAATGTTGGTAAACTTGCCTAGGAGGGGTGAAAACTTCAAGAGCAAACAAGCACAGAAGAGGTTTGCAAACAAGCAAAAAATGATTTTTTTAATTAAAACTATCAAATGCATAGAATGGTAGCAAAAATAGTTTGCCTATTGTAAAAATCAATTAGCTTCTGTTCAGAAAAAGAATTCCTTTACCTTTTCAAAGATGCCAGCACAATTCTTGGATCAGATAAGAAGAACAATAGAAGAGCAAGCCCCCTCTCATCTTCTCTTATCTTCAAAGACAGATTATGGTTGTTACTCCTTCACATTTTAAAATGTTTTTTTGGCAGCATGAATACAGGGAGCAGCTCTCAGCATAGTGTCAGAGTACGGTTTTGTCTGACAAAACTGCAGAGGTGTGCCCTGTTTGATGCAAAATTTTTTTGAAGTTTATCTGAAAAGAAAGTCACATCAGAACATATTCCTCTAGTTGTGCCCAAAGCCTGCAGAATTCCTCCTGGGAAGTGATGGACGGAATTCCTTGTGCCCTATGGACTGTAATAGCATGAGGAGGCCAGCCTACTGCATCTAAGACCTTTTCCCCAGCAGCCTAGGGATAGGGTAGTTTAGCAGATGTTGAGAAAGTTTCTAGATTTGCCTGGATTTGAACTCTGCCAATTGTTCTGCAAACTCTGACTGAAGCAAAGAGTGTTCAGGAAAGTTTCGTATCTGTCTTATGGCTTCCCATAAGTCTGAGAAGGGTGTAAACAAATGAAATTTTGGTAGTTTGACGAACAAGCACTCAATATATATACCTGTAGAAAGTTTAGGAACATAATGAGATAGGAGCATAGAAGCAGGCTTTGGGAAAAGCATCACTAAAAGTGCTAAAGAAAGAGGCAAGTCTCTAATGTCCATGAACGACCTGTCAGCAACAGGCTGGAGACAAACGCTGGAAAACAGGACATTTCATGAGAGCATTAAGGTCCTTACTATAGGGAATACCACTACACAGTAATCACTTCTATAAAATGAATTTTTATTGGATGTAGCTGGCATCTTGAACATTAAGGAACACAGACAGTCTCATAAGTAAAATTATCAGCCCGTGTTATTGGGTTACAGAACTGTTCTCTGCCAACCCAGTACTGCTGTGACAAATTATGATCATCTCGATCAGCCCAAGTTTTGTTCTTAATTAACTCAATTTAAGTAACCACACAGCAAGCAGGAGCATTGCCTATTCCTTATATGCATTTGAAGTTACAATTTGAAAAAAGCATATGGAAACAAATACTAATAATAACAATTTTCATTATTATTTCAGGAGCTACTTCTAGGAGGATTTTATCTGTACCTCTCCAGGAAAAGAAAGGATAATATTACAAAAGTATCTATTTTCCAGCTGGATGAAAGATATTGAGAATAGGACTAAGACTTACATAATTGAAATATTTGAAGACCAGAAAGTCCTGGCAGAGATATAATGTTTATTTTTCACTAAAGGAAACAAAAATCTTTGAGCAGCTTGGGAAGGCTAAATTTAGCTGCTATATGCATACATCTTACAGCAAGATCAGAACCTTAATACTGATCTCCCAGGAGGCTCAGGAAAGGGAAAATGTTAATGGCAGATTTTTTTTACAAAACCAATAACATAGTGCTATGAGTGCTATGAGTGCTATAATACTCTATGTTCACCAGTGTTGCACTTTTTCAATAACTGTTTATGGAACAATGAATTCTGGACCTAACACAAAACATGTATTTTTGACTTATTTTTAATTGTTATCTGAATGTTAACTCACACATATTTAAAATCAGCACTTTTTCATGAATTTCATAGTTGCTCTTGGAATCTGTCCTGCACTGCTAGAAGTCTGTTCAATGGAGCATCTCTGCATGTTTCAGGGATGCCACCACTCTTAACAGCCACATGAAAAAGATTCTATCTCTTTAAATTAACTTCCATAAAGTAATTATTTGATAACTGCAAAGCAAAAAAAAAATAATTAATTCCTTATCTTTGGCTATTTTCAATCTTCAGGTATTGTAAAAATAATCTTTGACAATTGTTCATTACTATTTCCAGTAACAGTTATCACTAGAATTTCAGCTTTTAACAGTCACTGCTTGGGGGATAGAAAGGAAATAATATGATACAGTTAGAGGAAGGCAACACTCGTACAGAGAAGAATGTGTACTGCCACAAAGAAATCAGAGCTGTCTGCTAATCTCATAGTACATGTAGCACGGGAAATAGAGCTTCCCTAAATACACAAGTCCCTACCACTCTGGCTAAAGAAGACTTTTCATTAGCTGTCAGTAGATTAGATTTTCTGGAGGAAATGGCCAGAAGTCCATTGATGTTGGCAGAACTAAATACAGCTCTTTAATGCCTATGCAGATCTCAGCCTACGTGGTCTATCTAGTTTCCTAACTGATGCATAATTCACTGTATGGGCTGCTCACTGACCAACTCCCTTTTACAACTATGCCAGAAAGCATATCTCTGCTTAGTTGTTTAACTCATTTTTCTAAGGAAAAGAGGCTTACTTTTATTACTGGGATAATGTTTGTCCTCCTGTCTGTTGTGCTCATCTACTGTGTTTCGAATGTTTTGGATAAATTTGATGAATTTCAAAGGAAAGAGGTTTTAGAGATAATTACTTCCCCTAAGTTTTGCGAGTAGAGAGGGAAGAGAAAACAGTATTCAGGCAGAAAAATCTAGGTTAACTACAGTATTTGTGATGCCTTTCCCCATAGGGTGTATTTGAACTTAGGAGAAAAGGGAGGAATCTTCTGAAATGTGAAAATGTGAGTGAATACTTCATCAGATGAAAATTAATTCAATTAATTTTCATTTAGAAATAAATAGTATGTCTGGATTTTAATTTTTTTTTACAGTTAGGAAGAGTCTTTTCAAATCATGTTTTCTCCCCACAAAATCTGATTTTTTTGGTACATTATTAATCTTCTCTCTGTATGATCTTAATCTCTGCTCAATCTTTCATAAATGTCATAATTTTTCACATCTTTATTCATCAAAAGAGACCACTGAAATACTTACTGAATTAGAAAGATGGAATTTCTTCCATAAATCAAGGGACAGGCTCTTCAGATCATATTAGCCTGCACTACAGTTAGCTAAGATCACAGAAATTTTATATATATATATACATATATATATATACATATATATTATTTTTTAAAAAACTTTAAACTTTAATAACTCCGGGCTTTCATGCATCTATCTGATTTCCAGCAAAATAATAACACTGAAGAGTTGAGAGAGTGTCAAATCTTTCTTCTAAGAGTCTGCAAAAGCCCCTTTGCCTTCATACTCACAGAAGGAAATATTCTACATTACTACACTGCCTGACTTCCAAGATGCCACTTTTAAACAGTTTTTTCAGAAAATCACGTCTTATAGATTTTGAAGACTTTGAACATTTCATAGTAAATACAGCATTATCAATTTTTGACTATGGAACTAATACACTATCTTTGTAATTTTGAAAATCTGAAATTCTTTGCATACACATGGTAAGACCTTTTCTCCACAGGAAGAAATAACCAGACAATTTTACATAAATATTTGTTATGTTGTCCTTGGTGAAGTACTCTTCTTACAGACTTAATTATGAAATTAAATGAGATTTATCCCAGATGATTAACAGGATACTTTTTGAATTGGATAGCATGTGAATATCTTTTCTTGTCCTCAACAATATTTGGAATTTAGAATGATTTATACACTTACAGCACTGTTGTAAAAAAGAATCACATAAGACAAATCTCATGCTTGAATATTTCAGATCAATTACTTTACATAAAATAAAAAGGCTGGTATATCTATGATCATAAATTTGTGGAAATTTCTTTATGTTTTGAAAGTAGAACATCTATCCTTAAGCTGAACATAGTAACAGTGAGGAAGAAGTCTATGAACACCCCAGGCCCAAGACTGAAGTCCGATTGATTTCATCACTATCAGTTTCTTCATGCTTTGGCATAGTTATTTCTATCACACAAGTTTCCTAATTAACATTATGTATTGTAATAGCTCTATAATTTCTTTTATTACATACATGAACCACTTCTGAAACTGGATAACATAGGTGGACATATGCTTTGTCACATAGGTGGCACTTGCTACTTGCACTACCTACTCTTGAAGTAGGTTAGAAGTAGAAATTAGATGGCTTAGATCAAAACCAAGTTCGGAAAGCCTGTGTTTGGTGAAGTTGATCACAATGGAGATGATTATGTTCATATAATTTCCGTTATCTGAATTGAAACTTACATAGCTCACTCCGAAAGTAATATGTCCTACTAATTCCATGTAAAATGTAATAGATACAAAGAGCACAATAGCACTATTTGATAGAGATACAAAAAAAAATTTTTCAACATAGTCACTCCTGTTAGCTATAATTTTCAATGGCTTCAATGCTCTGGAAATGATGGTGGCCACACTGGAATATTGCAAAGACTGCAGCAGGTGGACTCACAAATATTAACACAGGAACAGAAGGGAACACTGTATGCAAGTTTGTACAGACATACTGAACACATACAAGGCTGAAGGTGACAGTTTCCTGAATGTCATCACTGTGGGTGATGAGACATGGTATCACCACTATGAGCCATACTCAAAATGGAAGTCTGTGGAGTAGTGATATGCAAATTACTTGCTGAAGAAGTTCAAGATACAGCCCTCAGTGGGTTAAGTGATATGTGTCATTGTAGGGGAACTGTTGGATCACAGCCTGAACCTCTGATTAACCACCTGAGGCGAGCACTGAGTCAGCCGTGGGAGCACAGGTGAAGGCAATTCACTTGTGTGATTGGAAGGGGTGGAGCCTGGCTCCACCTCTTCTAGACCCCCATTTAAGAGCTGACTGCAACTAAAGAAATATCTCTCTCTGGGGGTTGCTCCTCATGGAGTTCCTTGCAAGCCTACAACACCAGTGAGCACTTTTTGTTTATCTCTAATTATCTTTTCTAATGTGGTACTCTTACTAGCCTAACTTCTCTGTATACTTACTGATCTTACAAAACTTTACAACATCTGTTTACTTACTGATCTTACCTTACGATTGTCTTTTGGTATATGGAAGGTGTGATCCTTCTAGATTTCCTGGAACTCAGAAAAACCGTCAGCTTTGACTGCTATGTTGTGATGCTGAACTAATCTGAAGATTTCAGCTTTCACAGTCAGGGTAGAGAAAAAGTCAGCCTTTCTCTTGCAACATGGTAGTGCTAGGCTAGTACCAGTTTGAAGACCATGTAACACACTGCCGCTTTAGGCTGAACTGTTCTATCACACCAACCGTATACTATGGGTTTTGTGCTTTCTGACTTCCATCTGTTCAGACCAGTGAAAGATAGATTACAAGGGTAACAATTTCCTGGGAACAACACCATCATAGTAGCTGTGAAACAATGGGTCATCTCTGCTTATGCAGATTCTTATGAACGTGGCACACAAGTTCTTTTTAATTATTTGTTAAAGCATTCAGCTAGTGATGGTGACTATAGTGAACAATAGTGTTTTGTAACTGACAATTTGCTTTATCGAGTAGTGTTATCTTGCTCTTTGTATCACTTGTAGTTTCTGTGGAAATAAATAAAGGCATTATTTTCAGAGTGGCCTAACATAGTGAAACGTTCTTGGAATTAGAGTTAGAATTAGAAGTGTTTCACTATTTATATTATTAGCCTTACTGAATTGTAAATATTTGATAGAAAAGGATAATCATTCAATTTTAGAAAAAATAATTGGAAACACAGTGTCCATTAAAGTAATCATTCATAAAAAATTAATGTTATTAAAAATCTAAATACAAATACAGCAACCTTTTAATCATTAAGGTAGAACAAAAGCATTTGTCCATGTAATAGCAACAAAGTAAACTTATAAGTACTTTGATGGCATTTTAAAATATTGATAGCGTTATAGATTGAAGTGGTATATTTGAGGCGCCTTACAGGAATAGACCAATTTAATGTCCTCAGGTTCTTTTGTAGTGGATAAGCTAGTAGTATGAAGGAGTAAATGTTGCGTTCTTTTAATATGGGTAGATACTGACTGCAGAAAGAATGGGTTTTATTGTCTCTGAGGTAATCTGAAGTGACAAACATCTATTTTCAACTGGGAAAGTTGAACAAGCTCTATGTAGTGTCCCAAAATGCAACATAGCATTGTGGTCTCTAGGAATGTAAGAAATCTTTGCTTTTAGAAATACCAAAAAACAGAAAGCTGTGAAAGTAGCATCTTGCCTTGTACTACAGAACTCAGAGTTAACAGAAAGCTGCTGTGCTCTACAAATGTTGCTGAGCTTAAGCTGATAAGAGCAGCCACAGGTTGAGGAATGAATTTGGTGAAACTTTTGTTCCAAAGTTCTTTAAAGTTGAGGTTGAGAAGAAAGGGACAGAGTGATTCATTTAGTGTTGTTATCTGCAGCCCATTGATTAGAAATCTCCCATTAGAACTGAGAAACAGGAGGTCAAGTGTCTGACCTGAACTGAACAAGGCATAGCTGATCTTGATATTTCCAAATGGATTTCTAACTTTTGAGAAAGATTGTCAGTTGTCATGGTGCCTGGAAAGGTAGGAATTCATGAAGTTCAGTGGATGAAAAATCACTTCCAACTCTGTAATCTACATTTCTAAGGTAGAAAGATATCACCAGGTTCTTCAGGAATATATTGTTTGTCTCAAAGAACTCAAATCCTTCTGTATCTGTTCAGTCATATTAGCAACTAGCATCCATTAAAAAAAGAAGATTCACCTATATTCATCTTAGGCGAGAAGTATTGCTTTTATTGTGGTATTTAATAGGAATATCTATTTTAGAACTGATCAGAGCTCTCAGGTGGGCTAAAGCTAAATGGAAATTATAAGCTCACTATTTACAAATTTTAAATAAGAGGATATTGTTTGAATGCTTAGTGCTTGTCTAAATCCTGCTAAAAAATTTATCATATATTATTCTGTGTGATAATAATAGTGAATGGTTTTTGCTATTAAAGTTTAAAAGATGGATTGTCAAAAGCAATCAGCAACCCAGTAGTTCCTGATTTCATAACAATATGAGAAGGCAGACTGTCTGAAAAGTTCATTTCCATTTAAACGCATAAACGAACCAGAGAGATATTTAACTCTCAACATATCCCATTGAGAGGAATAGATCTGTTGAATGCACACTCTTGAGAACAGAAGTGCTTCATTTAGTTTCCTAAATGGGAGCCGAGTTTTTTTTACATCACTTCTGCGTTAATAAGGAAGCCTCACAGATCAAAAAATTGTGCCAACATAAAGGAGCCAAAGTAATAAGATTCTCAGATGAGTACATTAACTTACTACACTGATTCTTGCACCCCGCTTGTGTAAAACAAACTGATAAAATGTACAATAAAGAATAAGATATATATTTTTAGAATTTCTCAAAATGCTTTTTACTGTTTCCAGTGAATTTCACTTCAGAGTGACCAAATCTGCTGGGCCCAGTGTCTGGATTTCTAACAGTATCTGCTGAAGATTGAGTTATAAGCTCGGGGATACAGAAGTATTTCTTTCATTTTAGGCTTTCACCTTCTGAGATTGCTAAATATGTACACGCAATTTCCTATTGAACCTTACTAGATTTACTGGAAACTGTATACTGCTCTGACTATACCTACTCTGTAGATTTTTACAGCATAATGATGCTAGTATAGCTTGTGTAACATATAGAAGCATTTCTCCAACTCTCTGCTGTCTTATATGCATTTATTTCCAGTTTCTTCCTGTCAGCAGCTCGGTGACCTTGAGTCGTATTACACCTTTGTGCCTTTGAATCTAAGAGTAGTAGTAGCTCATCTACAGGAACAGCAGTATTACATGCGAGTTACAACAAAACAGGCTTAAAATGTTTCTGTCTTTTTTAGTAGAGAGAGAAGGAGAGCAGAAGACCGTCAAAGAGTTTTAAGGATGTGAACAGATCTGCTGTTTTCCACATATTCTATCTTGGAAACATATGAAAGCTTTCATCATCTCAGAGAAACCTTTTCTATTATTCACTAAAATGTGCCTAGAGAAGTGGGATGTAGACTTTGCCTTGAGCATCTGCATTTGGATTGCCTCAGATGATGAGATAACCTGCAATGAGTGACATAATTGATTTTTGTGTGTCCATTTGCTTTGAGTTTTCTCAGTACAAATATCTTCCCTTATCAGGGAGGCATCATTAACTAGCACTAATTGGATTTGGCTCTGGACAGAATGGGAAGACAGACAAGTTGTGTTGGTATTCTGACTTATTTGGAGCACTTTTAAACTGAGCTCAAAGAAAAAAAATTGAAGTTCCCAGTGCAATACTACATTTACCGAGATATCTCTTGCTTTGTTTCTTCAAGCATAAATCTCTGTGGGTGAAAAAGTATATTTAAAATCACAGACAACTACTCCAAACCTTTTAGAAAATTAGATATGAGCCATTATGGAAAAGAAAATACTTATGGAAGTAAGGTTGAAAATGTATTTTTAAATTAAAAGTAAAAAATTTAAAAAAGAGAAAAGGAAAAGAGTTCACTTATGCGTGAATTTAAAATAGTTCCTTGCAGTTTTATGCTTTTTATGAATTTTTCCTTTTCTTACCATTTTCTGATCAGAAAAAGAAGGAAAGTAGAGGGGAAAAAAAGAATCAATATTAGACTCAGAGTTGCACATCTAAAAATGGCATATTTCACATTTTCTTTTGCTTTGCCTTTTTATACCATAAGCAGTGATATAAAACACACAATACTGTATTAAAAGTAATGAAATTTAATCTGAAGCTGTACTGGTGTTCCTTTCTTTGAGGTCTTTTTTTTTTCCCACCTTTTTGTACTTTATTTTTGGCACAGCATTAAAATTTTACTCAAACTCATGAAATAGAAGTTTTCAAAGAAGTTATCGATATTTCTTGCTCTGGAAGGTCATACTTAAGATAATACATGAGAAGGGTGTTGAATTGAAACATTTTGCACTACTCTTCATTGTTTTTAAAAACATTCCTAATTCTTTTTTTTTCTATGGAACTGCCTGCTGGTCTCTGTCATTAACACAGTTGTACCGGTTTCCTTCTCACAAACTCAAATGAAGTCCATGGTGTTTGGATCCCTTGCTTCTCTCTCATATGCTTGTCTGCTGAAGGAGATGCATGATTTGTGTAATAAACTCCTAGATGGGCAAAAAAATCTTGCTTTTTCACAAACAGAGGGGTATTCATTCTTTCCCTTTTTCTTTGAAATTCATCTCCTTTTAGTTTCATGATAAGACTGTAACCCTGCAGAAATGGGGACCTAAACCATCCAAAGGAATATCTGTTTTACAGAGCAATAATCATGAAAAATATGGGTGATCCACTTGATGAGAGAGTATAGTGTAAATATAATGGAGAGAAATAAGAGCTAATAACAGCTGACTTGCCAAGTCCAGGGCAGAAGTACAGGCATGACACTAGATTGCATAAGATGGCTATGCAATAACCATATCCTGGGTTGCACCAAAAGAAGCATGCAGTTTCTATTTTGACTGTCAGTTCTGTCTGGCTTCTCCTGTACCTTTTCCTTGAGTTTCCAGAACTTTGCCTCTAAACTTTTTAGGATTTTCTCCTGGAACTTGAAATTCAGTTATATTTATTTTTGGTAACATGAAACTATTCAGTCAGCACCTGTGTACTAGTTTGAACAATTAATGACTTCACTTTTTAGCATGTTTCTTCCCTCTTGCACTGTGAGTAGATTAGTTGGCAGTTTTACTGGCAAAAATCACTTGTGTGAGACTGACATGTATATGTGTATCAGCCCTAGACCAGAAAGAAAATGTTGCAATTTTCACAGGTTTAACCATTACCAACATCCTGGTGTTATTTTTATTCTTAGTGATGGCTAAATGCATTCACAGAACTTTTAGAATTCATTTTGAATGACTTTAATCTCTGTGTAAAGTCTCAGGATCAGAAGATATGGGCTGGCATGAGTATCAACTACACATGGAGCGTCAAATATACATGGAAAAACGTGCAGTCTTTCATTTTCTTGTCTGCATATTCCTGCTCCTCAGAGTACGCAGTCTTAAAACCACTTCCCTCTCTCATAAACCCAATCTCTTACCACAAATACCTAGATAAGATTGTGTTGATTTATTTTTTTCACACTTTTGCAAAGAAGAAAAGGCTATGTTTAAGGTGGTTAGATGTGGTCTAGTCTGTGTTCCCTGTTTGTTGTTCTGCACTATATATTTTTGCTCCAATATTGCTCCAGAGGTCCTAAAACAGTCCAGCTCAACTATGGAAAGAGAAACCCCAGGACTACCACTCTTCAGTGACCTTGTCAAAAGAGTAAGAACTTACTCCCACCTTGAGTGTTTTCCTGGCAACAACAACCATTCCCTTTTCTTGTAAGTGGACATACTGCTGCTCTACTAATGTGATGATTTTTTTTCTGCTGGTTTGTGTAGCCTTAATCTGACCTCCCTTCTCTTTTCCCTCTGGTGCCAATTACTATGAACATTTTTGGAATGGACTGTGTTGGAAAACATATGCCAGCCAGGAAAACAATAATGCTTCCAACCACTTTCCCCACATGCTTCTAATATAAGTAAGTATTTGTTCTACTCTTGTTCTGGGTTGATCTGTGGTTGGCACTGTTTGCATTGTCATTAACAACTGCTTGACTACATGAGACATTCAGCTAGGTAACAGCCAAGAGAACTTTAGCTAACTTATTTGGAAAATACCAATTTATTCTTTAGTACCATTAGGTGAAACACAGAATCATTTGAAAACCTATGGCATAATTCTTCTCCATGGAACTCGATTGAAGAATTCTCATTGCAAGAAATAGATCAGGCTTAATAATAGCCCTTTAAAAAGTTTTTTGCATATGTATGCACTACATAAACCATGTTTCTTTTACTCTGGCTTCCAAGTTCTTGCACAGACATGTTTTTTATTGAAGGATTTTTCTTTTATTACTTAGACATCTTTCTGTTTCTTTTGTGGAGCTATTACATACACTCTCTGGTTGTCTTTTATATTTTTTTTTTGAGATTTATAAAAGTCCTCAAGCTGATTTTTTTACTTTATATTTTGTATTCCAAGTGTTTTCATCATCTCTCTCCCCTCCTGAAAATGAACAAAGAAAGCTGAAATACTTTTCAGTATGTGACTGAATCTTTTCAGGAATATGATATTTGCTTAGCATCCTCTTCATTAAAACAAGAGAGATGGAAACACACGCATCAGGCAGGTCAAGCCAAGATGCAGCTAAATTGCTTTTTTCTGCCTTTGCTCCTTGAATTAATTTCTCGCTCACATTCATCTGTTCCAAGAAATCCTTAGATTCCAGGCACTCATACTTGTCATGCAGAGCTATCTAAGTATTTATCTGCAAAGATAAATACTGAGAACCTTTGGGATAGACTTGAAAAGCATACTTGCCCTCAGTGTTTGGTACAGAAATTGATCTGTGCTGCTTGATGTTTTCAGCTCTTCTAGTCTAAAGCATCCTTCCAATTTATTCTACGTTTTGAAAATATTTCCAGACCTGCTGTTTATTTTCAGAAATAACTTCAAATCATGAAACATTTAAGGGGCAATATCTATGAACTTTTAAACCACCCTATGTTGCTTTGCTGCCAACACTACATTTGCCTTTATTATACCCTTGTATATTATTCTCATATATATCTATGTGAGAATATTGATATTATATCAGCATTTAGAATGGGCAGAGCCTCAGAAGGTATAACTTTTAAATTCAATCACAAATGACTAAATGCAGGATGGTGTCAGATAAGACATTAAGGTTGAATCATTTCTTCTTTAATTCACATTGTTCTTCACCTATACATTTATCTCATGAGACCTGTATTTGTGTCCACCCTTGATATCGTTACAAGAGAGAGGTTCTGCTGCTGCTGCCCAGCTTCTCAGCACCAACACAATCTTCCCTGCATGTGTAGTTCAGGCACAGTATTTTTATTTCATATTATGAGGACAAACTGTATTGCACTTCACTTTTAAAATTCCCTAGTAAATGAATCTATTCTATTTGGTACAAACTGGGTGTGGAAGATGGTTTACACATTACAGTTCAAAGTAGCCAAGGATGTAGCATATAACACAAGGCTTTTCCACTGTCTTAAGGGAGTGGTGTGTCAGGGTCACATACAAGAACAATACTCTAACTGCCTAAACATGTGTCTTCTGTACTCTGAGGAAGAGACTTTCCATCCCTCCTTTTGAAATATGAGTCAGTGGTAACCAGGAAGGTGCTTTATAAAATATTTGGACTAACAATGGCACTGAATCCTTGTTGACTGTTATAGCATCTTTTGTTGTACAAAATGTTTATCTTTTCAGGGTACTCCATATGTATAAATATATTT
This sequence comes from Chrysolophus pictus, assembly GCA_037305975.1. Taxonomy (NCBI): domain Eukaryota; kingdom Metazoa; phylum Chordata; class Aves; order Galliformes; family Phasianidae; genus Chrysolophus; species Chrysolophus pictus. Next base: position 22,072,421 of record CM074578.1, read on the forward strand.
TATGATCTATGCTTCTATACTAAACAGCATTGTGAATGAACAGCATTTGGAATATGTTTTTGTTATTCTAGAAAAGGCATTTCTGAAAATGTGAGCATAACTATAAATTGTTATTCTTGAGGCTGTGAAGAAAGGTGCCTGGTGCATTTATTGTTTTCAAATTAGGCAGTCCTGTAAAATAAGTATATTGAATACATTTATGAAATGTATGTGATTGTGAGTATCAGGAGCCATCCTTTGATTCCTTTTTGGTAAACACAGACATCAACTTTCTGTTTTCTCAGTAGCAATGTTTAGCTCTCATTAGAATTTGTGTGAACAGAGTAAAATTAGGAAGCTCTAGCAAATACGAGATGCTTCCAATCTATGATGCTGATCCTCTGAACACTTTAATCTCTGCTGCAGAATTTCTCATGCACGCTAAAATTGTACACATAATTCAAAATATAGGAGAACTATGGATTTATAAAGAAATGAAGTTATGTTCTTGTTAAATTCATCCTAGGTGCTCAATGGTTTTGGAAGTTTTGAATCCTAAGAATGTGCTGTGTGGGGAAACAGAGAACAGGTAGATTCTGTAGGATCAGCCGGCAAAACTCTGCAAATATATAAACATTTATGTATTTGAAACATCTGATATTGTTTTAGAAATGTATTTTAAAATCAATTTTTTATAGAATAAGAAGTGGTAATAGGACTTCAACAAAAATTTACTGATGAATAACAGTATCTATCGCAGAAAAGTTTGTTGTACTAAGCTCACTGTGAAATTTCAGTGTTTCATATACTGCTGGTATTATATTTTAAAAAAATTGGTATTTAATTGGAAAAATAGAAGATTTTATCTGAAATCAAGAATATAATTTTCTTTGTTGCTGTTCACTAGAGACCAGAGAGAAGTTTGGAACTCCAACTAGGGTCAGTGAAAGTTTTGTCACTACATTCTGCTCTTGGTTATTGGTTATTACAGATCATAACATGAAATTACTCTTGATGGAACAGAAGAAGTTCAGAGGTAAACATGAAAGAGGCAATCCCTTGTACATAACTACTGTGCAATTGATGAAACCCTTTAAAGAGAGAGAGAGGACAGTGTATCACCTTCACATCATTTAAACTTTCTTAAAATTGAAATGAAAGAGAAAAAATGGTAAGATTATTTCTACTCTAAATCCATTCTGACAGTTGCTCATTGTCACCCTCCTCCACGGTTTGATGAACAGCTCACACATTCTTGACCAACTACATCACAAAGGTATTCAGGAATGTTTTGCCATGTTTGAAAAGATGGTAGCCCCTAGTTAGGCTTTGCTACCACATCCATGCCTCCAAAACACTGAGATAAGAGAAATGCAGATAAGTTGAGGGTGCATTTTCCCCTAAACAAGAGTTTATACCTAAGTACAGTACACTTGCACCTGTGAAAGCTTACTAGATAACTAAAAATACTGAAAAATACTGTTACTAAGAAAAATACAACGGAATGGTTTTTAACAAAGAAATTATCAGGGAAAACTTGAAGTCTGAAGTTAGCCAGAATTCACTGTAACCTGATACTGAATTCAGCACTTTTGCTGGGGAAAAACAAAGAGGAAAAAAAATCCTAGGGTTGAAATATTCAACTTTGACCTTTAAATAAGTGTGTTGAAATTAATATATCAACATCTAATTTTTAAAAGAAGACAAAGGACATAAAAAATCCTTTGTATGTCATTTGGAATCTGATGAAAAGTTCTGTTCACATCAAAGGTACAACGAAGAAGAAAAAAAGTCTTTATTTCTGCAGTAAAAAAAATCAAGAAAGTAGAACATGTTGACCCAAACAATTTTAATTTTGTTCATTCAGCCACTGAACTGAAAAATCAATTATTCAGATCAGTTTGGTTGCCAGCGTTCTGAGAACTTCTTAGCTGCCTGCTGGTTTTCATGTGAGAACTGCTGTGTTGATTTCAACTTACAAAGAGGGGTTTTTCTGTTGTTTCATGCTGCCAGCTTGGGCCACACTCCTGTCTTTATAATGAAAACTTGAGTATTCTCTTTGCAATATGTATGGATCCACCTCTTTTTTAAAGAAAGTCTTCTCACTGGTGTACCATACCATTAATTTATAGATCTTCGAGGAAAGTTGGAAGGCCTGCCAAGCTTTCAGGAATTTGGGGACAGATGTAAGGAAGATGAGGATTAGATTTCTATAATCAGAAATATATTAAAAAAAAAAAAGCTTTAAAATTCATTTACTTGTAGATTTTTTCATCAAATAATGTGTGTTTCTTTCAAATAAAGAAGTACTGTGCTGTTATCATTTTGGCCTTATGCTATGGTCTTATACTTTCCTTTTAAATCTAAGCGAAGTTTACCTAAACTTTGAATCATCTTTTTGCATAGGCAAAAATAAAAATCAGTAAAAGCAAATTCTAAAACCATATTTAATAAAATAAAGATAATAGTAATAATGTAACGGTCACATTTTGAGCTGTTCTAATAGGTGTTATTTTGCTTTCTATACATGGGCTCTTCCATCTGATGTTTATGGCCAAAATGTGGTTCTTCAAATATGTCATCAAACTAAGTTGACTGAACTTCAAAATAAATGTTACATAACCAAGTTCTGGAAGAATAATCAGCAAGGAACACAACAACTACCACCAAAAATATCACTATCACCACCAAAAAAAACCCCAACAAATCAAAACAAACCCTAGCAATGGTATACTGATTTCAGTTTAGACTGCTGTAATTGAAAGGAGAATTTGATGGTTTTGCACAGAATGATCTTTCAAATTGTATGCTAGTAGTGACAGAGGATATAGCCTGGCTTATACTTCTCATTTCTAACATTATAAGTGTAGTATTACAGACGATGTTCATAAAGCCTTAATTAGCAAAATGCAATTTTATAAGCCTACTCATGAAAGCTGGACATCTGAACATTGGTAACGTGGTAGGACATGGAGAACAATGAGACACTGGTGCATTTCTGATAATTCTGTTTCTCTTATTTAGAGGATGTAACTTAGAGGTAGAAGAATATTCAAATCACATGGTAGCTACACATGATAGAATACAAGAACAGTTTGGCTGAGTACTTGAAGGGTTAAGCTGTACAACTATTTCTTTCCTTTCCTAAATAGATTTAAATTCCTCTGGAGACAATATTTTTGCTACCAATAACCACAAAAGTGCATACTTCAGACTGTTTGTGTCGTCATATTGACTGTGGCTGTAACTGGGAGAGACAGAAAGGAAGCAAGGACAATATCCAAATTTTAGATAAAAGGGATATTTGTGCGTTTTTTTTTTTTTTTCATGCAAATAATACCTGATTAAGTTCAAAATAAAAATAATTAAGATGAAAATTAATAGTCACGGTGGCTTTAAAGCTTTTAGTGTGACGTCTTCACTTTCTTCATTGCATTTTATTTTTCATTTAGTCTCAGCATCATTTTATTCTCAAAAACTTGGCATTTGGGTAAATAATCACCTTTAAAGTATTACTCAAAAACATTTAACTTTGAAGAGTAAATAATTGCAGAATCTCCAGAGTAAAAAATGAAGGGAAAATGGGGGGAAAAAAAAAGAAAATATGGCATTATGCTTCTATAAACCATACATTTTTATGTGAATATATGTATGCACGTGTAGAGGAATTCACTGAATGTGATGTAATACTCAGTCAATATATCCTTAGCATACTGATCTTAGTTTAGGAATGCCTGAAATTGGAGAAATGGTTTAAAAGGCATGAGGGAAATAGTGAAGAAAATGCCATGCCAAATCCTTATTTAGAGCACTGTCTTAAACAGATCAGTGTTGATTGACGCATAAATTTAGTTGTATGAATTTGTAATAAATCAAGTGAAAGATTGCATCCATCACGCAGACCAGAGGAAAGATCATGGGCAACATCAGGAATTCCCTCCTTGCTCCATGGTATGCTGTTAGTACTTGTTTCTTCTAGGAGCACTCTCTGTGAGTGGCCAATCAGTCTGACAAGAATTGCAAAGCATCATGCAGAGCTGTTTAGGGTGCTGTCACCAATGCAGCAGAGAAGGGTTTTCTAGTGTTCAGGGGGAATCTCCTGTGTTCCAGTTTATGTTGACTGCCTCTTGTCCTGGCACTGGGCACCACTGAATAGAGCCCAGGTCTGTCTTCTTTGCACCCTTCCTTCAGGTATTTATAGATATTGATATGATCTCCCAAGCCTCTGTATTTCCAGGTCAGCCTGGAAATACAGTCTTTCATTAGGAAAAATGTTCCAGGAAAATGCAAGAGAGTACAGATTCTCTCTGTCTGATCCATTTTCTATCTTCTAGGTTGTACACAGACTTTTCAGGTGTTGTTCCAACAATTCTTTTAAAAGCTAATAAGATTTTCTTTAAATTGAAGTGTTGCTGAAATGCAACTGATTTCTCTTCAACTTCTTCACTTCTGTAGACTTCACCCTTTCATCTCAAATTCCATGAAATTGCTAACTCTTTACTTTAAACATCAGTCTGTTTCTTCTGGATGACTTACAGACCTGTGGATTCCTGCAAGGTGTTACTAGTCTCTAGGAGATGGATTATGATGATTTAACACTTCCAGGAAGAGTCCCTTTACTTCCCAGTATCTCTTAACCTTTAACTCTGTTTTCTCAATGCTTTATCAGTCCCTAACCTCTATAAGATGCCTTCCGTGCTATTCTCATTTAACCCTGAATCACTCGAATTCTTCTGTGACTCATTTCTCAAGCATATTGTATTAGGTATGCCTTCGTCCCCTAGTCATAATTCTTGTCAAAGTGTCTTTCCAAAGGTTTGCTCCCACAAGATATGATAATCAGGTGCCATATTGTGGCTAGAATGAGTGAAGTCAAATGTTGTATCAAGCCAAGGAACCTTGAGTAGCATTTGGAATAAACTTCATAAATTTATAAAATAAATTGACTGTTATACTGATGGGATGGGTTTTTGTGGGGAAATAAGAACTCAGTCAATCTGTAAAGTTTCTTGGGAACTAAACACAACTCTTTGCTGGGTATAATTGAGTGGACTCTGAAAGAACTATCAACCCTTTTTCTTTGGCAGTCTGAACCTATAATCTTCGAGATTCCTGAGGATTGTTAGAATTGCTATGCAATTTTTACCTTGTAGTCATGCTTCTTTTCTGAAGACTCACTACACTGGATCTCTGGGTGCTCTACTTAACTGCTCTTTTCTTTAGATCTGAGACTTTATTTAGTTGTTCAGCTCTGCTGACGAAGCTTTCCTGCATTACACCATTAATATTTTAAAGGTTCTGAGACTCCTTGTGTACCAAATGTGCAAACATCTGTTCATATCCTTTGGCCTGTATGCTTTGAATTTATTTTGTTTCTCCGTATATGATGACAGTTACTAAAGGGCAAGCACAAGTTAACAAGGAATCAGCTCTGACAAACTTCAACCTCTCCAAGCTCAGCCTAATGTCAGGCTTCCAAAATCTATTTATAATTTTTGAAGTATAATACCATGGTTCTGAACGTATTTTTTTCTTTATATCGCTTTCCTTTTAAACAACAGCAGATCAAGTACAACTGCAATGTCTGGCAATCCCTTCAGTGCTTAACCCAGTGTAATTCAGAGGTTCTAAGTATACGTGGTTACTAATTGTGTCCACAAGCATAACCAACCACTGGTCTCTATGATAATATAGCAACAATTGCCAGAAGGTGATTTATTTAATTCAATATGCAAGAACTGATTTTAAAACAATGAAAAAAGTGATGTTTGCAGTGGGATAAATGAATGCCGTATTTCTCATCTGCATGCATTACCTAGGGGAGGAACATAAGGATAATTTTAAAAGTTTACATGCTCTGTTATCTACAGAGTATTGGAAGGAACAAGCTCTGTCAGCGCTTGAAAATGAAATTTTATATTCTCACCAATCTAGCGGTTTGTATTGCTCTGCTTGTCTTCAGCAAGTGGTGCTTCTGTCTGTCATCTACTCCAGACTCCAAATCGCGTTGTCTCTTGTTTTTATGGTGTTTTATTGACAGACTGCATTTTCTCACTGGCCTCAGATGGTTTTAGTGCACATTATCATAACACTGTCATATTTCTCTGCTTATCAGTGTTGCTAGGATTACATTGCGGCTGGCTCCACAATCCATCTGGAATCAAATTGGTCATTGATCTAATATTGCAGTTTATCGGTGCTGCTGGGATTACATTGCAGATGACTCTGTATACCAGCTGGAATTGAATTGGTTGTTAATCTAATAGCATCACTGCAAATATGGCAGCTTGAATAGCTGGTTACCTCCTTTTGTAGTTGCAGTGTAATGGATATCTTTACATTGCTAGAGTCAAATTATAGATACCTTTTTCTTCAATGGAGATCTCTGCTGAATCACTGCTTGTATTTTCCTCTTACAGTTTCAAAACTCATTTTAAGACAAAAAGCAATTTTGTTTCAAAAATCTTGTTTGTATAACTCAATGGCAACATACTGTTCTGTCCCTTTTTTTCTGTATGACTTCCAAATGCAATAACTACACTGAGACAAACCCTTTACTTCATCTAACATTAATTATTCAAAAATAAGTGACCAATTGCTAGGACACAACCTGAACCAATAATTGAGTACCAGGTTAACTCAGGACATGCAGGTGCAAGCAATGCACCTAGGCAACTGGAAGGATCCAAGGTCTACTCCTCCTCACTCTCATTTAAGGATTAGCAACCAAAGAAGTGGGATCTGTATTTTGAGATTGTTCCTTTTGGAGATTTCCTTGACCTTTGGAAAGGGTAAATCCCTTGTCCTTGTATCATCTTCTGAGCTATATCTTGACGAATACTTTTTGGAATGTGTTTGTATCCTGGTAGAAGGCAATATTGGTGCCTTCCCTTGCTCCACATCTCTTAAAATAAGATTTAAAAACTTGTTCTCAGAAGGAAGGGATAGGCCTTTTCAGAAAAGTGTTTGTCCTGCTTACCTTTGATTTTAGTTAATATTATTCATCCACTAGAGGAACCTGTTTTCTACATTAAGTAGGGATAATTAGGTTTGACTACTCTAATTTTAGTTAGCTGAAATTTGATGTGGTGAATTGTCTGCTCTGTTTTCTTAGTTAATTTTACTCGACCTGTAAGTTTGTGTAAATTACAAGTTTCTGCTTTTGTTTCTCTTGCTGGACAGTTCATTCTGCTTTGCTCTCGCAAAGAAATCTCCTCTCAAGAATATCTTCCATCTCTTGTCCCACACATGAAAATAGATTAATTTATTTTATTTTATTTTTTAGGGTTACCTGTGGATGTTGTAGTCTTGGATTTGTACATAAGTTCCTCCAAGGTTTCCACGAAACTACAGCAGATACAAAAGGAATAATAATACTTTTGATAGAGCAAATTCTCAGCTGCAATATACTATTTGTCATCACAGTCACCACCATTAGCTATGCATTTTTGCCAGTGAAGAACAACGGCTTGCATACAGTACTTGTAAAAATCTGCACTGGTGGAGGTCGCTACTTCATGGAGGAACTCGGTTTCACACTCTACTTCATACACACTTCCATGTCAGATGCCATTTTATCAGACTGCCCCTCTGCTGCCATTTGTAACAGAACAAAAAAATGTAACAGAATATTAGTGGGTAGGTTCAACCTCTACTGTCATACCATCAACATCCAGTTTGTGGGCTAACATAATAAAATGGGAGGCATTACTTTCAGAGCAGCCCTAATAGTTGCAATTTCCATTGGTGAACTAGTAATGTTTCCCACAGCAGAAATAAATAACACTTTTCTAATGAACAGTGAACAATAAATAGAAAAATATAAACAAATGAGACGTGAAACCCCAAGATAAAATTTCTCCCCACAGTGGTAATATTAAAACTTTGTGCTGGGTAATAACACACTTATGAAAAGGTTAGGAAAACACTTAAAGAAGAGGGAAAGCCAATGCTAGCTATAAATACTTTGAGTATTTTCTCTGAGCACATTAACCTTACAGGAACTAAATATACTTGCTGAATGTTTATGGAGAGCAAACAACCTATGTGAGCACAATGAGGAAGTGGGTGGTGTGTTTCAGCAGCAACAACAGTGATGTGAATGACAAGCCACATTCTGGATGGCGGCGCACAGCTGTCACAGCACAAAATGAAGAGTGTCTTGATCAGCTCATCCATGTAAAAAAGCAAATGGTGATGACTATATTGAAAAATGGTGTTATGTAACTGAAAATTTGCTCTATCAAACAGTGTCATTGTACTCTTTGAATCTGTTGCAGTTTCTATTAAAAAAAAAAAAAAAAAAAAAAAAAAAAAAAAAAAAGAAAGAAAAAGCCAAAAACTAGAGGAATTACTTTTGGAGTGACCTGTGTATAACTATTGGGAATCCATCAAAATAATTGAAGAACAAAACTACAATTTTTTTTTTTTTTTTAAATTTTAAATTATGCATTTAATTCATGTTCAGTGAAAGTGTATCTTTGATACTGGAATATTCACATCTTCCTTCAACTACAAAAGCTTCAAAAGAATAAAGAGAAGAATTCTATCTACATGAGGCTGTTATAATTCTTATTACTAGGGTAGGTAAATAGGACTTAAAGAAAAAGATGAGAGTCTGGTACTGATTTTCTTGACTAGGAGACAAGTTAGGTAAACTTTTGAAAGTCAGGTAGTGGAACAGTAAGAATGAAATACTGCTCGAATAACAGTGAAGTTAAAACTCTCAAAACCCACAGCGGTATAAAGATATAAATTTTTAACCAAGCTGATAACTGTTTGAAAAACGAATATGGTCAAGTCTACACGTAGAACTGGGAAAAAAATGTACTTTTTTTGATGGACTTCGTCTTCTGTCATCAAAGGCCATATGCTGACAGCTGAGCATCTCTTTCAGCATCCACAAAGGACTCCACATGGAGGTGGGAGCTATTGCTTCTACTATGTGAAAAGATAAAATAAATCAGTCTGGGAGTTCGTGAAATACGTCAGTAGATCATGAAGTTTGCTTCAAAGTACAGCTGGAAGTTGAAATCCTGTTGAAAAGTTAGGTACAACTTTTTCTGACCATGGCTTTCTCTTGCTGTGAAGCATCCTGTGCCCTGTGAAAAAAAACTGGAGAGGGGCAAGGAGAAAGGTTTGTATAATTTCTTTCGGATACACAAAAGAGTATCAGTGCTTGTGGAGAACTGCAGTTCCCCCTAACCTGTCTCCAGCGGTGAAGTGCTCAGACACCCTACTGTTAAAAAAACAGAGACTGATTTCTTTCAGAGGACACTGTTTTGTCTGCTTGCTGTCTTCTTTGTTGCAACTGAATGTAACAATTCACCATGGAACAGCAACAATATCCAAGATTACTTCTAAACAAAATGCTGTCCTTAAAACCAGAACTGTTCGAAAATAATCCAAGTAATGCATTGCCACCTACAATGGTGGAAGGAGGACCAGTCTTAAAGAAGGAAATGATTTGTTCAACTAAAACTTTATTGCATGGAAAGGAGGACACCTTCCATTCCTCTCTTCCTTCAATAAGACATCCCTAAGCATATGTTGCTGCCACAGTGCCATGCAGACACTAAGCTAAAACAGGCAAAGCATGCTTGGAGATGTCTCCAAAAAGAAACTGGATATGAGAATCTCCTAATTCATCTGTTTAATGTTGCATGAAGTTGCCACTTAAATCATTGACTTAATATCTTGGAACACATGTAACTGTTTATCTTAGTAGAAACAAAGCAGAGTCCGATTAACACTTTGTTCTTTGCTAAACCTAAAACTTTTCTTTTTCAGCACAATCTATAGAAAGAAAATGAAAGAAGCAATTTATTCTAATGGCAATTCCAGTTCAACGAATTTCCTGAATTTCTTCTCTTAAGGCAGATATTTTGCTATAAGAGGGTTCCACTCTGTTACTTTAAAATGAAAACCATTTGAAATAAATTAACATTGGCATATGAACAGCTTGGGGAACAACAACAAACCAAATGAAAAAGAACAAGGCAGACTGCTATGGGAAAGGAGAGAAAAATCAAGAAATCCATTTGCAGAAGTAAAAGCATTAAAGGCACCAAAATAATCAGGCTAATGGAAAAAAAAATCAGATGAATGTAGCATTAGTGGACGATAAGGATGTAATTCACAAGTCAGATGAAATTGTTAAGAGGCTCGATCGATATACATAAACCCTAACATCACAAAGTAGGCTAACCTCAAAATACTGAATATACCAAAAGAAGCAGGAAATAGTCCAGATAAAAAAGAAGATGGAGGAGTTAACAAAGCCAAAATAATATATTGTTAATGAGAAGACATAGTGGGGGGACTAAGAGGGGGTGGAAGAGGAACACAAAGCTGTTATTGTGAAAGGAAATAAGTAACAAAGGGATTTTTTGTTCATAATGAACAATTTTCAAATGATGAGGGGCCTGGAGCATCTTCCTTACTAAGAAAGGCTGAGAGACCTCAGACTGTTCAGCCTGGAGAAGAGTGAGAGGAGATCTTATCAATACTTACAGATATCTAATGGGAGGATGTCAAGTGGATAGGGCCAGGCTCTTTTTCTTGGTGCCCAGTGACAGAATAAGGGGCAGTAAGCACAGACAGGAATATAGGAAGTTCCATACAAACATGAGATAGAACTTTACTTTTACTGGAACAGACTGCCCAGAGAAGCCATGGAGTATCCTTTTCTGAAGGTATTCAAAAGCCATCTGGACACTTTCCTGTGTAATCTATTGCAGAGAACCTGCTTTAGCGGGAGCGTTGGACTAGATGATCTCCAGAGGTCCCTTCCAAACCTTATCATTCTGTGACTTTGTGATTTACCAATTTCTTCTAAGATACAAGTCTCTGAAGTATAAGGAATGAGCTATGTTACTGAGTTTACAGTTTGAGTATTCCATTCAGACTGTTAAGCTGGCAGCAACCCATCAGTTACCCTTAACTCTCTGTGTAAAGCACACATAGTGAGCAAAAATAACCCCATGGCAATGAACATTGGTTGGTGCTTGCACTGGATCCTGCACCTGCCCTCTGCCTTAGGGATGCAAAAGTATCGTGAACAAGAGACAACCATTTGGGATTATGAAGGAAATGCATTCTTACTCAGGCCAAAGAAGGAAGACAAATACCAGTGAAAAATCTAATATTGTGAAAATGTCATATCAGACCACCTTGTCATTTCAACTTTTAAAACAGCATTTGTATGCTCTGACCATTTCAGTGGATGATTAATCGTGATGTTTATGCCCTCAGATAAGTCAAAATAGCTCACAGGTTTAGTGCATACTGAATTCCTTTTCTTAGTATTATGCTGAACAAATGTGCGATTAAATATACGTTCTCCGTACATTTCATACGAACAGAAGCAATAGACCAATCACATAACTTATATAAATTATTTTGGAGAAACCTTGTAATTGAGACTCTTCAAATGGGAAAATAAGTAAAAATATCTCTTCTGAAAATTGCAGTTGTCCTATGCTCAGAGTAACGTAAGTACTGGATGCTCTCAATTTACTCAGCTGATGTCAGTAGGGGCTGTGAGTGCTCAGAACACTGTCTGACATTACTGTGAAAAGAGCCCGCTCAACAAACTGGTACTGTGAGAAGTTTCTCTTTATGAGATTTCTCTCTGTGACTAGTGAACTGCACTCCACTGTAACTGTAGCAATAATTCACACTCCCCTCACATGTTCTAATCTAGTTCAGCTAGCAAGAATCTCATCACTGTATACTATACTTGCATAACTAGTTTGTATATCTATTTATTGGTATAGCTTTCGCATTTAAAGAATTAATTTCCTGGATCATGTTGAGGAAAAAAAAAAAAAAAAAAAAGTAAAAAGGTAATCTACTGAAGAATGAACTATCTGTTCCCTAAAATTACAATGTATTACCTCTTTAATGAATTGCTTCAATTTTTCCTATTTTCCTATCCAATGTTACAGGACTGTATTTCGCTTCTTCTCAAGTCTTTTGGCATCCCGCTCTCAGTATATTTACCTCCTAATAATAATAAAAAATACTCTTGAGATTTAATAATCTTGTGATGAGAAGATTCTTTCTCATCAGCAAATAAAAATACCTGAAAGAGGTGCAAAGAGGACATAGCCAAGTTCATTTTAGTGGTGTCCTGTGACAGGACAAGTAGCAGTGGGCACAAAGTGGAACACAGGATGCACATTCTGAGCACCAAGAAAAGCGTCCATGCTGTGTGGTGATAGAGCACTGGCATAGGCTGCCAGAGGCTGTGAAGTCTCCTCCTTGGAGATCTTCAAAAGGTGCTTGGATGTGGTCCTGGGCATCCAGCTCTGGGTGTCTCTACTCGAGAAGGGGCTGGGCCGGATGAACCCAGATGTTTTCTTTCAGCCTCAGTCATCCTGTGATTCTCTCATTTCTGAGTGCATTGAAAAGTATCTGCTTTGTTACATTTCTGCACAATATGTGTCTCTTTTCCAAATGTTCTAATTTCATATTTAGCACCACACTGCAGCATTTGGTATCTGTGTATGATATAATAAATAAATAGACTATCTGAGGAATTATATATCTATGTGTTCAGTAATCTTCCAGATTAGAAACAGAGAATACATCATATGTTAGGATGGTGACTGCATATAGAAATAGGTAGTTCCTAGAAGGTTTTCCCCAGGCTTTGATTCACAAAAAAGTGCATCTTATCTTATCAAATTTGCTGAGAAAAAGGCATATAAAACTCATCTCAGACCAATTTTTGCCAAAATTCATTTACCCTTCAGAAGATTGTAGTTAAGATTCTGTTTTTGTATATTTCCCTCCTAAAGCGAAAGAACTTTGGATGAACTTCTTGAAAAAGAAATTGTGTTGCTCACCAGTTTTGATATTATAATACCTCAAGATATTTTTACCAAAGGAGTATCAACTGAATAGACTTCAGTAGCAAACAGAAATTTCTTCAGTAAGCTCAAAGCCACTGTTGTTCTATTGATAGCTGTAGTAAAAGAAGGAAACAGAAGCCTGCAAAAGACTTGAGAGGAACATTAATGTATCAAGGAGTGAGTGGGTGGGATAAGATTTGAAAGGTAACATCCTGAGGATTGATTAGATTGAATCTGTCTAAAGGCTAATTGAAGCCAAATGAGTGTTACCTGTTTTCTGTATACCAGGAAAGATTTTTTTTTCTCTATGGTGTGTAATCAGGCTTCCTAGTTATATTTACTTGTTTATTTTAATTGATAGATCCTGATAAGACCTTGTTTTAAACAAATAATTTGATAAGAACCTTATGTCTGTGTTCCAAACAGTAATTTTTATCTTTTAGTGAATATTCATCCACCTGAACACATTAGTAAGAAGACTACCTAACAGACTTGTGAGCTCTCTTAAATAGGTCAACAGTGATGTCAGGGTTGGCTGGAACAGACTGCACTAGCTGGCAATACGTAGAGAGGAGCTGTGTAAGAGACTACTTTGTTGTGCAAAGCCGAAAGAATCTGTAATAGAAGATATAAGAATGGCGGTAAAGGCGATAGTTTTGTGGTATGGATTTGCAAATTACTGGCAAAACAGATTTTCAAAACATGAAAGCATGCAAATCAGCGTGGAATGATGCTTAAGCATTGTACAAATAGAAGAAACTCTCATGCAGGATTCTAGCAAGATTCACTGCATATCACATTACAGGGAGACAATGTATAAAATACTACTTGCAATCCAATTGATCCATTTTTTTTCTGTTTTATAAGGGGAAATGCATCAGACTGGGAACATTTTACTAAGTGGTGTTCTATAAAAATATACTTTCCTGGGGAAACCCTGTGCTTACCTTTAGTGATTGAGTAGTACACATGTGAAATGCTGCATTTCTAATTAGAGGGCAACTGTACTTGCCATGTGTAGTGGTTGATTTTACATTTATTTTTTTACAATTGTTTTTTTGTTTGTTTGTTTACTACCCATATATATTCAAGTCAAATTCAAGTAAAGCCTTTATTTTGATGTTAACTCTACAGAGTGTAGAGTTGCTAAGAAATATTTGCATATTTCCCCTAGAGGAGTTCTGGCCATAGTTTTTCTGACTTGTGTCAGCACAATACACACAGAACAATGGGGAAAATGCTGTCAATTCCCTTGCTTCAGAACATTTACCTGACAAATCTGAAGTATGAAGAAGCTGAAGTACCTCCTCAGTGATAACCAAAATCAAAGAGAAATAGATGCAACATGTTGTTTATACTTTCAGCTCTTGGGAAAGTACATATTACTCAGGGGGAAAAAGAAAGAGGAAGCAGTTCTTCTGGCCCACAGAGCATCCTTATCATCCTGAGCAGTCACTAGAAACATGGATGCAAATTATTGTTTTCCTGATGCCAAAGAAACTGTGAAGGCAGCGTCACTTAATGTGGTAGAAATGAATAATTTCTGCTCAGAGATGAATCTGATATAACTAGACATAAACTAGACATTAGTGTGGCCAGCAGGAGCAGGGAGGTGATCGACCCCCTGCACTCAGCACTGGTGAGGCCACACCTCGAGTACTGTTCAGTTTTGGGTCCCTCACTACAAAAAAGACATTGAGGCCCTGGAATGTGTCCAGAGAAGGGCAACAATACTGGTGAGGGGTCTGGAGCACAAGAGTTGTGGAAAGTGACTGAGAGAGCTGGGATTGTTCAATCTGGAGAAGAGGAGGCTCAGGGGAGACCTTACTGTACTCTACATCTTCCTGAAGGGAGGTTGTGATGAGGAGAGTTTTGGCCTCTTCTCCCAGGCAACAAACAGGACCCGAGGAAATGGCCGCAAGTTGTACCAGAGGAGGTTTAGGTTAGACATAAGGAAGAACTTTTTCTCTCAGAGTGACCACTGGAATGGCTGCCCAGGGAGGTGGTGGAGTCACCGTCCCCGGCGACTCCAAGTGTTCAAGATGCATCTGGATGAGGTGCTATGAGATATGGTTTAATAGCTTGTGGTAGCAATGGTGATGGGAGGACAGTTGGACTGGATGATCTTGAAGGTTGTTTCCAACCTCTATAATTCTATTATTCTATTAAAATTATTTCAAGAAAGCAGTTTGGAAACAGGTTTTTGTTTTACAGTGGAAAGTTCTGGGTGAGAGAGAAAATTGTCAAAAGATTGGAATCACACAAACTACTAATAAAGATATATCAATATGATGTCAGAATCTTATAGGCAAGTTTAATTTCCATGCAGCAAAAAGTATGGAGAAGTTTTTGCCATGGAAATTATAAACAATAACCATTTGCAAACCTTAGTAACCTGGTATTATTCACCCTATCTTCATCTCTTACACTCATAAACATTGCACATTTATTTTGTTCTTTTAAGAAAAAGTCAAGCAAAAAAAAATTTAATTTGAACATGAACATCTGAATTTGTTTTACTTCTGTAAAGAGCAGTGAAGATTACAGAAGTAATGTTTCTGGTTATCACAGAGCCAAGAGTTTAATGAAACTGAATTTAGTTTCATTAAATTTAGTTTCATAGTAAAGATTTGGTGAATTCCACTGTTTATTTTTGTATATATTCTGTGCTTTTACAAATCTTACAATATTTTGAGGCTGAAATATATGAAAACTGTAATTAAAGTCGAATGTATTTTTTTCTGTACAAGTTTTGCAGACAGACTTACAGACTCACAAATGATGCAAGGATGCATACCATGAACACTGATGAAAAAATATCAGCAGCAATAAATACCAGCATGAATAGCCCCATATAATTGTCAATTTTAGATGCCAATTTTTATTAATATTAAAACTGAATGCTAGATATGATTGATAACTTTTATTATCAGTTCTAAAATTTCACATAACTTTATTTGATAGTCATCAATATGAATAGTAATGCACATTATATTCTTATATGCAGCTGAAATAGTATTCATGGAGGTTCTAGAAACAAGGAACAGGTAACTGACTGGCTCTGTTTGGGGACTGCATTGCATTGGAAACATATCCTATCTCTTGTATTAAAGCAATAGAAACGCAAATGAAGATTTATTCAGAAGAATAAAAGTATTCTGTCTTCCAATTCATATTCGGAAAAGCAGCAAGACAAAAACATTGAGTGATTAGCTGCTCACATTCGCATGTGAAAGACAAGAAGATTTCTTTGAGAAAGTGCCCAGAGCTGATGCAATGCTGGCAAGTCCCCATTTCCTTTTAATAGCTGAGGATTTCCCATGACAGCTTTGTACTTTACTATCATTGGTTTCAATAAAATACACCAGAGAAGTACTTGAAATGACTGTATGTAATTCAAAGGAGAAAAGGAATGATTCTCAGTGTTCCCTGGATCTTTCCGATTTAACATGATTAAGAGGCATGCTCTATTCTGACCCTGTTATCCATAAGATTTCATTTTGTGATGAGGGAAAATGAATTGCAAAAATGTTGAGTGAGTGCCTGTAACAATTTATGAAGATTTCAAGCAGTTTTAATTGGTTCCAGAGGTCCTTGTCAGATAGTTGTCTGACTGGCGTGTCTGACATGTAGCTTACTAAAGAAGACTTTGTAATGACTTACTGAAAGGGTTAAAAATTATATATTATATATATAATTGCATTGCTGCAGTTATAGCTAATATGACTGCAGAGATGAACAATGAAAAAGGATCTCAGAGATCAGGAGAGAACATTATCTCAAATGCCAGCTTGGTTCCTAGTGTTCATAAACAACAAAGAGGGAATAATATCATCCCTTCCTGTCTGCACTTCATTAGAGGAATTCTCAGAAGACTAAAAGGGGAGACAACAAGTAAAGAACTTGCAACTTGGTTACGTTAAGAAAGAACAAAACAAAACAAAAAGTGTCTTATTCTCTGTCCTGCTTATATTCATAATTAAATCTGGCTCTAAGGCACAGTTGGAGAAAGTAAGAGTGAGAATTACCATGAGTAAATATTATTAAAAATTTGTTAGAAATTCTCCCTGTTTTAAATCCATTTCTGATGTGTTTATGACTCTTTTAAGTTAGTTCTTAAAGAGGACTTCTGTGTACTAAACAGGAAGTTCACACATTTCTTTAAAGGAATCTTGTAAAATACTCGTAAAAAGGGCATTTTGAAGTAATTAATATGATTGTCTGCATAAAAAAAATATATTCACTCCAACTATGGAACATAGTACTAAATTCACCAAGAACTTTTGTTTGTTTGTTTTTAATTCAGAGTATTGAAAAAAGCTGAGAAAATTGAGAAAACCATAAAATCACCACAGTTGGAAAAAACCTCCATGTTCATGTAGTACAACAATCCATCTACCACCAATGTTTCCCCACTAAACCATCTACCTTAGTAACATCTGAATGTTTCTTGAACACCTCTAGGGACTGTGACTCAAACATCTCATTGGGCAGCCTGCTCCATCACCTGATCTCTTTTGGAGAGGAAATTTTTCCTAATATCCAGCCTGAACTTTCCCAGGCAAAACTTGAGGCCATTCCTTCTAGTCCTATTGCTAGTCATGTGGGAGAAGAGGCTGACCACCACCTCTGCAACCTCCTTTCAGGGAGTTGTAGAGAGCTATAATGCTTCCTCTGAGCCTCCTCTTCTTCATACTAAACAATCCCAGTTCCCTAAGTTGCTCCTCATAAGACTTGATAATTCTAGAAGAGGGACAAGATAGAATACCAAATTCCTATTACTTTTTTAAAATATGGTGTGGCTTCAGGGCAGATGTTTTACAGCTAATTCTGAAGCTTAATAAACTTTTCCTGCTTAACATCTAAGAAATTGTAAATGTCTGGTCTAGCAATATTCTAGAGGATTTCCTTTCCTGAACAATGAATGAAGTGATGTAGGTATTTGAACTGTTTTTACTCAAATGTTAGGACTCAGTTCACACAAGAAGCAGATGATTTTCTCCTAAGGTATTTTCAAAGAGTGTTGTAGATGTTTTTCAAAGAAGCATTAAACACCTTTTAATGTACACTTGTAGTAAATAGTATTCTTCAAGAAAGGTCTTAGTTCCTGTATGAAAAAAATGTGAAAATTGTTAGAAATACTCCTTGAAATTGTTCCCCAGAAAATGATATTTCAACAAATATAAGTATTTAAAGACGATTCATGTCATGGAAAATCTTAACTGGGAATGACTGAAGTATTTTCTTCTGAAAAGATTAGAATAATTAGTATATATTTTTATGATAATGACAATAAAAAAAGGACACCTGTTGTCTATCAAATAGAACATTAAATATTTTTTCTATATGTCTTATGTATCATAAATGTGAACTGTTAATAATACAAAGCAAATAATTATGTTTTATGTCAAGGTTTAAATAACATTTAAATCTCAGTTCTCCCATACCTAATTTTACAGGTAATTTAACAATGTATATAATTGTCAATATATATAATTGCTTTTTAATATATATCTAATATAATATTATAATAACAATTAATTTGAATATAGTATCCTCATGTTCATTCTACCATTTTTGGAAGGAAAGCTACCTACACTGTCTATTACCTGCAGTGTTGGTATTAGGTTTTTATTGCTCTTCAAATCCAATCACATTTAATAGTTAATTTAGCATTTAAAGTTTGAGGATTTCCACAGAAATATTTAATACTCTTTTCTGCTTAAAGTAGTTCTCTAACACTCAGCCAAGCTTTTCTGAAACTAAAGATTTATCCTAAATTGTGAATGCACTCTGGGGAAGTTTCTCACTAGCTTTCTTCCTCTAGAAATTCCAACTGTTTATTTTCCTGATGCAATTCTTACATCTCCAGCAGTAGAGAGATTTCTGGTTTTGGCTGACCACTGGGTCTTTGACTTCCAAGATGACCCATTTTTTCTAGGGAAGGCCTTAAATAGCAAATATATGAAAAAATTAGTTACATGGCCTTATTAGTAATAGACCTCTATATCTATATCTCTACATTGTAAGGAAAGACTGACAGAAGCCAGAATGCCCTCTCAAATTAATTGGGCATTTCATCTCACTGGTAATGCTTGTAAAATTTCAGCATTTCACTCTTATTAAAAATGATGGCTTACTTAACTGTATAAATAATATCAGTTCCTAGTCTTCCTATCCATTTCTCAGCATTTTCATCTATATAGCTAACTGCTGCACTCTTTCCACTTTCCTTTTCCTGTAATCTATTTACTTTTTATAATTTATCTTCTCCCACCTTATACTGTTCTTGCCTTTATATAAAGTCACTCCAGATTTTCTTCCTATCTGGAAATAACTGAACCTTAATTTTTCCTCTGCCTCCTTATGCTCTACTTTAGTGATAACACCTCACTAATCCCTTTTCCTTAACTTCACCATCCACAGAATCCACCATCAGAAAATATTTCAGTTTTTCATTCCTTTCCTATGATTTTAAACTTCCTATTCCACTGGGTTTTTAATCTTACAAGATATTTTTCATTTTCTTCTTTACTTCTGCTTTCTTTCCCTAAAACCTTGATCTGTCTACCAACTCTTTAGTAGTGGTAGACTCTATTTGTGTGTCATCTCATTCATTTGCTCCTGGTACAGCCACACGTGTACCCCATCACATCATCCAGCCTCTCCTAAATGTTTATTTTTGTAGCATAAAATCCATTTTCTTTTGCAATTTTTATTCTTTTCCTTCCTCACTATCCTCTTGGTTTGAGGTGTCTTCTTAGTATTCTTTTCATATTTGTTGCCTGCTTTCTCCTTTTCCTTAGCACTGACCCTGAATTGGATATAGATGAGCTCAATGTGGTTACTCTCCCCTGAGATATGGATTTTTTCTCATTTAACCCTCTTTATCTCTTTTTCTCTTAATCAACATAGTCCCAAAGCCACTTCCTTTGCTGCCTTCCCTCCTCACTTCAAGCCCTCTGGGAATCCTCTTGTATTGTCTCTTTCTTTTGCTAACTGTTGTGTTAGCAAGAACCAGACAATTCACTCTCTCTTCTTTCTTCCCTCTGTAAGTCTATGACGCTGTGGCAAAGGACAAAAGTAGTGCAAAATCAGCATTAGCTCCTTTCAGGGAATTCTCTGAATGCTTTTCCTCTCAGCTGCTCAAGCCTTCTGATCAGACATTGAGAATCAGCTGGTGATGATGTGAATTATCACATTTTCAGTTGGATGTTGGAATTGCAAGGAGGGTACTAAATGAGATATTTTCTGCTTTGCTTAATTGACATTCCTTTAAGAAGTTACAGGAATTCAAGGTGAACATGAAAAACAACTTTATGTTGAAATGGCTTTAGCTGTGAGCTATTTCCTCACTGAGTAATGAGCATCAAAGAAACACAGAAAAACAAGCAAATTCTTCAGCATAATTGTGTAACAAAAGCAAAGATCTAAAATATTTACTAAGGTAAAGAATTCACTCCTTTAATGCCTAAATCTTCCTTTAATTCCTGCTTCAGGTTGCTCTTTCTAATGCAAATAATTTTCAGCTATAAAAATGACAGTTTACTTAATTCAGATGAAAAATACAACTTTGGTATTGAAATGACTTCATCGTTCAGGATGATGGGCTTTGCAGTAGTGTGCTGAGAAACTGTAGCTGCAGGAAGAAAGATCCTGCTACTTTACACAGTCAACTGTGTCTGGACAGAAGGGGAACTAGCAATAACAATAACCAAGTTCTTAGAAAAGTTTTAAAGTTCTCAGAACTCTGACATCACCCTGCAGAAGTCTCAAGGAACTTCAGGTTCTGTAACACCAACTGCTGATCCTTGAGGAACAAGATTCAAGTATTGGCTAAGTGCTACGTGTTTGTATGTAGTTAATAAATGGTAATACTTTTCAACGAATAATGTCACACAAAATACACTTTAGTGAACATAGCAAGGATTTAATGCATGAGAACAATAAGTAGTTTGAAAAAGACTGAGTTTGTACTTCATTTGTATAAGTGTACTAAAACCCTTCAACCTGACTAAAATGCTGTTGCTTTTTGTTGTGTTCAGTGAAAGCTGCTGGCAAAACAGAATCCCACAAGTAAGGTTCATCTTGTTATACTGGAGAGTGAACTTTCACTTGCTGTATCTGCAATCTGTAGGTAGACTCTTCCCCCAGTTCTCTATGTTAACTCTTGTAGTCTCCTGCTTGGTATTACCTCTTCTGGGGAGGACAGAAAAGAACAGCAAGGTAATGAAAGCAGATTCCCTGTGCAGCATTTCTGTTATGGGTGATTGAAGTGACAGTGACTACAGCCTGAAACCTCAAGACAGTGTGCTACTGAGATGTGCTAGCCCTATGATCTCCTGCCATCCCACAGACCCTTCCCTAAGCCTAGGGATTTCTTCACCAGTCAGTCCTATATTGTGCTGGTGGTTTTTTTCCCTCATCAGTGGTACTTTCAAATGAATTATAGGCACTTTTGTCCTCACAGTACAAAGAGAGATAATAAACAATACATTAGACAGAGTCTTACAATCATAAGCGGGTTGAAGGAGTTAGGAAGGATGCAACAGAAGCTGACCCCTTGCGTAGACTTGCACCAGAACCTGTCACATAAGCTTCAGCATAAGATGCCTTAACCTGGTGTTTTATTCAATGCTCCATGCCAGCTCTACTTACCAAAATCTGTGTACAAAAAGTAACCCCTTGAGGACTCCCATTCCATGACTGTTAAAAGATATCATTTCTCAGCAGAAGGGAAAGTTTGCTGTCTAATATGGGGATGTTTTGGCATTCCAGCTTCCAGACAGTTTGTGCAAGTAGGCCTTCCTGCCCCCTTTGCCAAATCACTGCTCTGTCATAAGTGACCAAGACTGAATTTTTTCACTTGCACATCCATGAATTGCCATCCCTCCACCATAACTTCTTATTTATAGAGAAAAGGTGACAATAATGTCTAGTCAACATTTGTCAAAATCTTTAAAATCTGAAGATAAAAGAAGCAACGTATAATTACTAGGTATCATCATTAGCTGTAGTAGAAAATTTCATAAATATCAAACTGTGAGTATGTGAAGTAAAAGACAGCATCCGGGAGATCTCATGCACTTGCCATCAATGTCTTGACAGATTGTTATTAAAAACTATGCCTGAGCTGGTAGTTACTTGCTTTACCATGTAAATATAAAGGTTTACTTCTTCTGAGGCTGGGACAAACATAAGCTGGCAAGGACAACTTGCACTAATTGTATTTTGCTGAGGTGTGTATATTCTTCTAATAAATATTGTAGCACTGCATCGTTCATTAAGTGGAATTTGAAGAAAAGGGGAGAAGTATGTAGGCACTGAAGAAAATCCAGTGATTTAATGCCTTCAGAAAGGGTCTTAAAGTATTAGGCAACAATTCTTATTCTCAAATTCCTGTACCCACAGTAGACTGGAAATGCATCTTCTCAGTGATTTGTGGTCTTGCATGTCTCTCATTTCAAAATGTGTTTTATCAAAAGTAAAGGGAGCAAAGTCTGCAATTTTTCATGAAATGGGATGTAGGGATGTGAAATTGCAATACAAAAAAATGCAGTTTCTGTGCACAATTAATTCATAAACGACTATGGGAAAATAACAAGGCATTATTTTCTTGTTACATTTAGTAAGATTTGTTGTCTTCTGCAAGTCTGATTATCAAAACACTGCAGTGGCAAAAGGTATTTCCTTTTCAGTGTCATAAGTGGATAAACACATGTTTTATCATCCCTATTCCACCCACAAGCTACTAGAGGAAGAAATGATATGCAAATTATAGTTATTTTGAAACAGGTTCATCAGACATATACCTTAATATAATGAATTAAAGAAAAGGCAAAGAACACCTGCATGGCTTAGAAAATGATACAAAGAACTAAAATAAAGATTCTTTTTCCTCCCTCCTTTCTCATACAATAGACAGGTGCTTACCATTTGTACTAAGTGATGTTGTGAGATTACTCATGTCTTAAGTACTTCTTGATTTTTCAAGTGTTCTTCCCAGGAGTGAAGCATTACAGGAATGAGACAGGAGAGATGAATGATATGCCATCTACCATCCCCTTTCACATAAGCAGAAGTCACACGATTTCCACACTTTGCACAGTTCCAGTCTCTCGCTTTACATTACTTAATAATAGCAGCAGGCTTTAAAGAGAAAACTGTTCTGTTGAGACATCAAACAATGCTTCAGTTTTAGT
The DNA here is from genome assembly GCA_037305975.1 of Chrysolophus pictus. Taxonomy (NCBI): domain Eukaryota; kingdom Metazoa; phylum Chordata; class Aves; order Galliformes; family Phasianidae; genus Chrysolophus; species Chrysolophus pictus. The sequence continues at coordinate 22,095,459 of CM074578.1, forward strand.
TACAATAGCAGACTGACGAGAACAAAATATTGTCAGATTTTCTGGGCAAGTGCATCATGTGCTAAGTAGGACTATTCAAAAGAAATCTGAAAACAGAGAGAAAGTAGTAAAATATTTTGTCCCTTCAGAATGTAAAATTGGTTTAATTTGATTGCTGATGAGGTTACTTTAATCTGGGACATATTTCAGAACACCTGAGTTGCTTTGAAACATTATCTTTTACCTCTCAAGGTGCATTTCTGGTTATCTTTGTTGAGTGTGTAATTTTCATGACTAAATGCAGTAAGGATATTTTCTCTTTTTCAGAAAATGTGGAAAAGGCTTATTTCCTTTTCTTTTACCTTCCCCAAAATAACTAGAGCAGGCAAATCAAATTAAGGAAATGAATGCAAAATAATTGGAAAGGTCAAGTGATAAAGAAAGCAATAGATTAGATAGTTACACCAGATAGTCCGCCTTCCTCTCTGTAACTGAAAATAAAAGCCCCTCTTATTTGTTGCCTCTATTATGTGAATGAGAGATAGGCACAAACATTTGGTTTCTGTTTTACATCAGATGAGTTTTTAAATAATTCATACTTAAATGCTTTGGAATAAAAAGGATGAAAGCAAGTGGTTTCAGAACAGGAACACAAAAACTGGCTTATGGAGACACATTGTCTCTTTAAGAGTCTTTTTAAAATTATTTTTATGATAGAGGGAATATAGTTCTTGAACTAACATTGTGAAATTTCACTAGATTTTAAGAATATCCTTAAAAACCCTACAACTTTCCACTTTCTAATATTAAGCAGAATGCTGAATGTAGCATAGGAATATGAAACTAAGCAATGACTCAGCAAAGAAAGTAAGCGCATTTGTAGGTTACTGGGAATATTCAAGGACATAAAAGATACATATATGTGCAAATGCCATAAAGAGACAGATCTAGATGTTCTTAAAGATATTTTTCACTGTGGCTAAATGCAACATGCTTTCTATTATGATTTTTGTGTGAATTGGTAGAATATTCTTGTTCTTAATTTAAATCACAATTACATTTGTTCGTGCTGCCTCATCAATACAAAAAAGCTCTGTGGCTGAATTCTGGATGTCATCCAGCTACTGGATCCTGTTACATGAGTTAGATGTAGAGTTCATTTGTGTTCCAAAGGACTTATTCACAGATCTTTAATGAAAATTCTATGCCAAGATTGTACAAAATATATTTGTTTTTCTTGCCATTTGTGAGGGTCAAAGAAAAATTTATGCAAAACTTCAAGCTTTCTGAAACATTCAGAATGCCAAGATCTTTGGCTTCAGAGTTGCAAGTGTGAAGCCAGAAAATAGATGGAGCTGGCACTTTCAAAACTGCTTAAAATAGAAATATTACAAAAGTTGCACACATGTGCAATAATAATACTTGTTCTGATGGCAGGAACGCCATGTACTTTTTACATTTTTCTTCTTTTTTTTACCTCTTTTAAATACCTAAGTTCTGTCATCCCTCCTAATCACTGATATCTAACTCAGCCAATATTTTAACCATCAGAACAACAAGTTAGAACAGCTTCCGTTTTCAGCTTCAGGTTTTGAGCCTCCTACTGTAACAGGAGTACTGTAACTGAACATTAACCTCTTCCTTCCTCTGATACTTACACACTTATTGCTGCCCCTAGAATTTTTCACACATCAGAGTTTGTTTCCTTTGCTTAGTGAATGAAGTTGCTCATTTCAGATGAAAAATAGCCAGATACTCACCTACGAAATGTGAACATGCATTAGCACAAGCTGCAAAAATATTTGATATGGTGATTTTTTCTGTTGCAAAGGGAAAAACCATCCTTGTTCTCCACAAGAATTTATGATCAGTCACTGTTCAATACTTGGAGCTCATGTGAATGCATTCTGGGCCTTTCACAATATTTGCGTGACATCTGGACCAATTCAGCTTTTAAGTTCAAAGGAAGAAGAATTCACAAGTGTGTTCGATCCCCCTATGAGCTCCGCAGAGAAGAGAAATTACATTTGCACTTCATTTCATACCTTTATTACTGTCTCAAGGATAAGTGCACAGCTCTGTCTGACATTTTGTGCTGAAGGAATTAAAGGAGAAGCAAACTTATTCCTCTGGACTATAATTTATTAGAATGTGAAAGTTATGTTCAGTGCAGCCACATAGTTTTCCTCTTTCCTTTTGCCATGCTGAAGCATCTTTCCTTGAATGTTTGGCTTCTGTGATTTGGGAGAAGTATAGAGAAAGGAGAAGAATACTAAAGAAGGAGATTCTCCTCCATGGCATAATCTCTCTGGAATTTTTCAAGAAACCCAAATATTCCCATCTGTTTTTCTAATAAAAGATGGAAGTCATTAACATAAATCATCTCACTGCCACTGAATTTGAAAATTCATTATTTATTAAAAATAACAGTTGTGTGATATGCAGTACTACAATGAACTGAGGCTGGACACTATTTTGTGGCCTATCCAGATCTCTGATTTCATCCCTTTTTTTCACCTGTCCCTTCATAAGTCTGTTAAAGTATAAGGACTGCTCCAAAAATCATAGAAACAGAATAGTTTGGGTTGGAAGGGACTTTTAAGATTATCTAGTTCCAACCTCTCTGCTGTAGGCAGGGATGCCTTCCTCTACACCAGGTTGCTCAAAGCCTCATCCAGCCTGGCTTTGAACATCTCCAGGGAGTGTGTATTCACAACCTCACTGGGCAACCTGTTCCAGTGTCTCACCACCCTCACAGTAAAGAATTTCTTCCTAATATCTAGTCTAAATCTATCCTCTTCCAGTTTAAAGCCATTTGTCCTTGTCCTGTCATTACACACACACATAAAAAGTCCTTCCCCAGCTTTCCTATAGACCCCCTTCAGCTACTGGAAGGCTGCAGTGATGTCTCCTTGGAGCTTTCTCTTCTCCAGGCTAAATAGCTCCAACTCTCTCAGCCTGTCCTCATAGGCGACATGCTCTAGTCTTCTGATCATCTTTGTGGTCCAATTAAATGCCTCCCATTTTATTATGTTGACCTACAACACCAGCGGCAGATGCTGGTAATGTGGCAGTAGAGGTTGAACCTTCCCATCAATATTCCATTCAATTTCGATGCCATGCAACAAATAGCAGCAGAGGGGCAGTCTGAAAAGATGGTGTCTGACATGGAAGTGTGTATGAAGCAAAAGGGTGTAATTTAATGTATACATGCATAAAAAAAATTGTACTCATTGACATTCATCAGTGTTTTCTCAACATTTATGGAGACCAAATAGTGGATTCTTTTGAAATGATAGAAGCAATAGAAGTGGGAATTATTTGGAAACATGAAAAAAAATAGGTGGTGAGGCACAGTAATTAATAATAGATTTGCTAGCAGAGGGTTTCTGTGGGTATTTTAAGCAAACTTTGACATGAATATATGGAAATATCAGGATTGTACTTCTTTACATACTACAAAACACCTGCAACCAGAACATCTAGTACTGGAATGAGAACAATAAACAGGTGAAGAAAACTTTGTTGAAGATGAATAGAAGTAAAGAAGATCACAGAATAATGGAATTTGGTAATATCTGTAGTTGGTACACACCCATAAGAATCATTGAATCCAACCCCTGACTCCATACAGGACCAGACAAAAATCTGATGTATGATTGAGTGAATTGTCCAGACTCTTCTTGAACTCCAACAGGACTGGAAACATAGAAGAGGATATTTTGATACTGCACATTATTTTTTACTGTTAGCTATTTAAATTTAACTGTTTACTATTATTAATAATCTGAGCACATCTGCAGTTAATCCTAAGTGAGGTAACCAAGAACAAACTTCACCAATCCCAAATCAGCAATGCTGTCCTTCTGGTGCAATACTGCCTTTAGCTGTGGTCTGCAGTGCACCTTGTCAGACTGTAACCTAATTTTAGTGAGTCACACGTCATTTTTCGTAACTTCAGCAATTAGGAAGTTCCAACTGGTGCAGAATACCTTTTCTCCACAGCTCCAGCAATTACAAGCATTATCAAGTTTATCTCTTCTGCCCTACTCTGTCTCCTCGTAGATTATCAAATAAATTCAAGGTCTTTGTTCTTATCATAAAAGCATTCCATTGCCTGGGCCAGGGCTATCTAACACTGCAAGCAAAAGCTGTGAGATAAACACTGTTTCTACAGTAAAGAGGACTTTTTTTGATGTGAAGTACAGGATTTTATACTGTTCAGTAGGACTGTGGAGTAAACTCTCTGGAAACATCATACTTCACTGTTCTCAGTGAAGTTTCAGTAATTTATTGTGTTACTTGTGTACCTGAACAATATTTGCATATTCAAAGCATCAACTTTTATTTGCAAACTGATAGAATATTGTCCTTGAGACTGGAAGATTTAAGTAAAAGCAGATGGACTTGATATAAATTTTTATGAACAGATAAAGTTTTGGTGAAATCTAAGACTAACTTTACAATCTGAACTAGTACACGTAATTTCCAGTAATATCTGCAATATTCTGTCACTGAGTAGTGACAGATAACAGTGTAAATGACCTGGTATTATGCAGTATTAATGTTTTCCAAAGATGTTCCTTTTTAGCTTTTTAAAATGTAAGATGAAAATCAAATGAGAAAAATAAAAATATGCAATTATTTCAGCTGGACTCTAGTAACCATAGACTTAGAAAGTTTCTAAAGCTCTTATTTTCTAGATACGAGAGGTCTATGAGAATCCTGATGAAAAACTGTTACATTTTCATGCAGACTCTGAAGAAAATATTAAGGCTCAGAATCCTCTGACCCTTTGCATCCCAGAAGGTAATTCTTTCTTACATTCTTTCATCCCAATAAGTGAGAATTATTCAAAAATCAAAGCATAAACTATTTTGTCACCTTTTTTAATAAACTCTTTTTCCATAACTTAGCTTATAGATATGCAGATAATTTGACTGACAGGATAATAAAAAAAAAATATATAGTATATAGCTAGACTGATGCACCATTCTTAGACAAAGTGAAGCTACAAGGGCTGAAGAAGATATTACTGAATTTTAGAGATGAATAGTAAAAAACTGCCAACAAGTCTGAAAGACAAAAATCAAGCACAGTAGTTAATTACATATTGTATGTTCATTTCAATGGATTTATCCACAGATTTGATGTTACAATGTCCTGTGTATTCTGGTCCTGATTAGCAAAAATGCCTAACAATATACTTAAACAGTGTATTCACTTAAGATATGCTTATTTAATTGAATACCTTGACCCTACCTACTCAGAATTAAACGTGCACAAATCTGTTCACTTCATCTGAGTGATTTAATCTTTTTTTTTTTTTTCAGAGAATATTAGGATTTTTCAACAAATTAAAACTAACAAATTTGTAATACTCCAAAAGCCACTAATAAAATTGCTATGCAAATCTCAGATTCAAAATGTCACAGTGATGAATGTGCTTGACTGGCAGTTTTTTTCAGCATAGATCAAGGTGTAAAGAATCTTTATGCACATAGCTATTATGGAAGCTTTGTTTATTATATTCTTAAAAATATAATGTCTATGAGAATTCAGTGACTGTAACAAACAATACAGAGCAGCTTTGTAACAAACTATTGCTAGTGGAAGCCATCTACTAACAGCATTGTATACCATGAACCATTTTTAGTGAGTCCCAGATGGTTTATTTAATCTCACAAAGACAGTGGGGATTGTTCATGAGATTCTAGGAGACTTGTTATCACATAACATATTTGAGAGATTTTATGGTCTGCTTCAATAATTCTACTGACAATCGCAGCCTGGGAGGATAAGTGAACTAACTCAGTGGAACAGTTATTGTTGTTCTTGTGTCTTCTTTTCCTTCATAAACAATTTTCCAAAATTTACTGCAGTAAATTTGTTACTTAGCATTTGATTTATTTTTAAGCAATCTTGATAGCATTTTTTCATAAAAACATTTGTCCATAGTTTGCCCTCAAACATAACCACTTTCAGCCTGATCATAATAAGGCTGTATGTTACAACAATTACCATCTTCCCTATTTTGTGACAACTGGGCAAAATTTATGAATCCCTTGAGAAAAGTTAAGTAAAAATATAAATAAACAAATTTGATATAAATATTTAGGATGCTTCAGAATGTAAACTGAGGTAAAAATTGCAATCCACCAATAGGCCATAAGGGCCAGCAAATGCGTTTTAGTCTTAACAACTCCAGTTTCTCAAAAATATTTTGAACAAAGCCAATTTAGAGAGAACATGATGTAAAAAATCATAAGACTCAATTTGACTCATGCCTCTTTATAGCTATTTTCTGGGTCCTGGATCTCTAAGAAGAACACAGATAGAGAATTCTTAGGTGATGACAGTTACCCTCTGCTAGAAAAACCACATATCATGCTGTATGATCAGAAAATGGCTTGGGTTGGAAAGATCCTCAAAAATCCTCTTGTTCCAATTCCACTGCCATGGGTAGGGTTGTCAACTGATAGATCAAGCACTATATCAGGCTGCCCAAGGCCCCATCTAGCCTGGCCTTGAACACCTCCAGGGGCAGGGCATCCACAACCTCTGTGGGAAGCCTGGGCCTCTCCACCCTCTCAGGGAAAAGCTTCTCTCTGACATCTGCTCTAAATCTCCCCTCTTTATACCTAAAACTAATCTCCTTGTCCTGTCAGTAACTAATCGTATAAAAACCACTCAGCTTTGGTTTTTGCCAGACTCACTCTCCTCAAGATCACAAATTCTATCAGGGCATGGTCACTACAGCCCATAGTGTCTCTAATTTCAACCTCTTTAGTGAACTGCTCTTCATCAGTGATCATCAGGTCCAGCAATGCATCTCCTCTGTTTGGTTTGACTAATACCCGGATCAGGAAGTTATCCTCAATGCACTCTGGGAGTCTTTGGGGCTGCTTACAGTCCACCGCATTGCCTTCCCAGCTGACATCCAGATTTTTGAAATCCACCTTCAAGATGAGAGCCTGTGAGCACATTTCTTGTAGTTGAAGCAAGAAAGTCCGCAAGCTCTTTCAAACCAGGCTGCCTCTAGAAGACTCCAACCACCACATGTTCGTTATTGATCCAGTCCCTGATTTTCACCAACAACCTCTTAGTCTGTTCACTGCTGTTCTCAGAGACAGCTCTTTGCACTCTATCCACCTCTCAACATAGAGGGCAACATCCCTGCATTTTCTCCCCTTCCTATCTCTTTTGAAAAGCTTGTAGCTCTTGATCATCATGCTCCAGTCATGTGAATCATCCCACCACATTTCTGTGATTACAATTAGGTCACAGTTTTCTAATTGTGCCATGACTTCCAACTCCTTCTTTTTATCTCCCAGGCTGTATGCATTGGAGTAGAGGCACTGCAGTCAGGCTATCAGCAGCATTACCTTCTCAGAGGAGCCTTCTCGAGATTGTCTGGGACAATTGTGAGGTTTTTCCCTGCTGTTTCCTAAAGTGACAGTGTTGGTTGCTGTTATCTTCTTCTTCTCAGCAGGAGCCACCTAAGGCAAACCGGGAAAAAAATTTCATAAGTGCCATGCTGTTTTTTCACTGAGAGAGGAAAGTAAGCTACAGAAATGTGCAGTTCTTAGAATATTTCATGATCTATTTAATTCTAGATATCTTCCATTTCGTAGTTCATTTGATTTTTCTTCATGTTGTCTTAAATGTATGTTACATTTAAGAGCAGATGAAACAAACATTAGTAAGATCTTGGTTCTAATACAGAGAGCTTATTATTGCCAGGAAATTCCAGATCTATTGTTATTTAAGCTACCTTCTAATTTCTAGAAGCATGAGTCTGTGTCTACTGTTAAATGACTTTTTTCTCTTCTTTTAAATAGGCCATAAAGGTAGCATGAGGTAAAGGTAGCAAAGTCAACATATATTGTGTGATGAGACATAAACCACCCTACAGTGAAAAAACTTGGCACATTAGTAGCCCCAGTTTGAAAGATCTGTGGTGAGACATAGAGTAAAAAGAACAGTTAAGCAACAATCCACAGATACAGTGCTGGCAGCAATACTATCCACACTGGGGAAATCAATACAGTTGATTGGGACTTTAAAAGTGGTGTTGTAGAGAGTCATCAGGGCAGCTTACAAATGACCTGCAGAAAGTTAGTAAGTGATTGGCACAGCATGTATTTGAAAACAGTAAGTAAGCCAGAAGCTCGATGGAGGAGCCATATGTGCCCATTATTTTAAAGAAAGAAAAAAAAAAAAGACATTCTCAACGTGGTCTTAAAAGAAATTCTTTTCTAAATAGAAAAAAAAAAAAAAAAAACCTATAGGTATCAATAATCTAATATATTTGTGCAAACATTAACCACTTCCAGACACATAAAGAAGAAGAAAATAATCAGGAGCAGTCAACATGTCAGCATGGATTAACCAAGGGGAAGTTATGCTTGACCAACTTGATAAGCATCTATAATTAAATCACCATCCTGATGGGTGAGGGGGAGTAATGCATATTGTCTTTCTGGACATCATTAAGACCTTTGACACTGTTCTGTCCCTCATTAGATCTTCATAGAGAAGCTGTTGAAGTACAGACTGGATGAGCAGAGAGTGAGGTAGACTGAGAACTGTCTAAACAGCTAGAACCAGAGAGTAGGTCAGCAGTACGAAGTGTAGTTGCAGGCCAGTAGTGCGCAGAATCTCCAGGGATCTATACTGCGTTCGGTCCTGTTTAACATCTTCATTAATGATTTAGACAATGGGGTAGAGTGCATTCTCAGTAAATTCATAACTGATACAAAACTCAGAGGAGTGGCTGATTCACCAAGAGGCCATGCTGTCATCTAGAGGGACCTCGGTGGGTTGGAGAATTAGGCTGACAGGAGCCTTATGAATTTCAGTAAGCAGATGTGCAGAGTCCTGGACCTGAGGAGGAATCACCTACAGGTACAATACATCCTTGGGATGACCTGCAAGAAAGCAGCTTTTCATAAAAGGACCTGGGAGTCCTGATGGACAGTGGCTGGACATAGCTGAACTGTGTGCCCTTGTGATCAAGAAGGTTAAGAATATTCTTCACTGAACTAACCAAAGTATTTCCAACAATTAAAAAAAGAGAGAGGATCCTTACCTTCTACTTGGGTAGCTGAAGAACCACTTGGAGTACTGTGTCCAGCTCTTGGCTTCTTAGTACAAGAGAAAGCTGGATATACTATGAAGGGTCCAAAGTAAGTCCACCAAATGATCAAAGGACTGGAACATCTCTCCTATGAGGAAAGGCTGAGAGAGCTGGAATCATTCAGCCCGCAGAAGAGGCTCTGGGGTAAACAGATAAATGCCTGTAAATACCTGAAGAGAAGATACAGAGAAAATTGAACTGGGCTCTTTTCCATGGTGCCTAGTGGCAATACAAAAGGCAACAAACAGAAACTGAAATACAGGAGGTTCTCTGTGAACACCAGGAAGTACTTTGTTACTGCACAGATGACAGAACTCTGGCAGGTTGCCCAGAAGGTGTGGAGTCTCCTCCTTGGAGATCTTCAAAACTCACCTGAACGTGATCCTGGGTATCCTGTTCTGGGCATTCTTGTTTGAGCAAAGGCTGGGCTAGATGGATCCAGAAGTCCCTGTCAACCTAAACCAATCTAATTCTGTGACTTTCTGATTCTGTGACTTTCCTGTAATAGGATAGAGATACTCATGCAGAGCTTATGCATTCATTAATTTGGGGGTGATGGTAGAGGTGATTTTTTTACCTTTTGCTACCCTAATAAGTGCGACTGTTTTCACAATATGATTGTTTTACTGGTTAGCTAATTATAGTAAAATATATACTTCCCTCAATTCATGGCAAATACTAAATAAAAAATGGAAATCTCTGCAATTTTCTGATTTTTCTCTATTATTCCTAATTCCCTCTTGAAAAAACAGTGATGCCTCTGTGGAGCTTCTAAGCTCTGAAAAAGCTTTCATGCATTTGTGTTATGAAGGCAGAGGTTTCATCAGGTATGGATATAGAAGGAGATGATTGTAAGAGACAGTGTGTCTGCTTTTGTAAGAAAGCTGCAGGCATGTGTAAGCCAGACAACAGGAGAGAGATGCTCAGTGACATCCAGAGAAATACTTTGTGGTACAACCTGATAAGAAGGTAGAAAATAAAAAGTCCTATACAATTTTATGGGTGGGGAAAAAAAAGAAAAGCCTTGAATTTATGAAGAAATAAAGAATTTCCTTTTGTTTAATTTATGTAAAATTGAGAGGTTTTTTTATTTTTCTCCAAAAGAGTGTGGAAAAGTCATTTGTGATAATGAATTTATCTCTTCCTTCCAACCATCACAAAAAACAGCAAACAAACAGATAAATGAATAGTTCAATGAAAATCAGCCAAGTAAACCATTGGCCTTTTTTTTTTTTCCTCTAGGTGCAGAGGCAGAAAGGAAATTAAACTTAAGCAGTTTACAGACTACAGTTTGTCAGGGAGTACAGAGAAAAGGTCTGAAAGAAAATTTTATTCTGTTACTATTATACATCAAGAATATAATATTTTTTTTTCTTGAGAGTGAGACGTGGCAGGGAAAGAGAATGAGAGACCCATGACCCAGAAAGAGATAGGATTTTAAATATCTTTTTTTTAAAAAATCCATTTCTTATTTCAGAAAATGTTTATAATATCAAAACAATTAATTTTGTTGGAAAATTAGTCTTGCTCATTTAATTTTGTTCTTTTAAAATATAGCAATTCCTACAAAGAAATCCTGTCAAAAAAAATTGTTTCTAGCTTATTATGTGAGCCTTACTATCTGTGGTCTTGCAGGTTCTTTATCCTTATTTATCTTTACAAATTTACCCTTCTTTATCTTTAATCTTCTTTCTGTTTCCATTTCACTGTATATACCCTGTGCAAAACTTTAACATTATTCTGTTAACTGAATGCATTATTACTTGTTCTTGCTTAGTCTTTTGCACTACCCTAAGGTGCTATGTGCATTTCTATAGACAACTTTGCAAAGCCAAATCTCATCATTCTTACCTGCCAATGGAACTATATATTCACTGTTAGTACATAGGTAAATACTGTATGATAAGAAAGCAGATAGTGTTAGGAGAGTAACGATGCTGTATTCTTGTAGATGTATCTCTGCTTTGTTGTGTTTTTTTGTTCCTGTTTGTTTGTTTGTCTTAACCACACTGTAGAAGTTCCTATAACTTTGTCATTTATTTCATTCTAAAGTATTATCTAAACATGACTATTTATAAATATCCATTCAAATAAATCAACATATCATGTAAAAAAAAAGCCACAACACTCTTTGTATCTTCTTCATTTTCAGGGAAGATAAGAAGTAAATATTCTGTAAGCAGGCAGCAGAGATGCACAAATCCAGACACAGCATTTTTCTAAAGTCAACCTCACTTGGTTTTCTGAGATGTCTGAAGTTATGTCAAGGGACAGAATGGTGTCTACATTTTCTCAGACAAGATATAAGCATTTTCAATTTTTGTCTGGCTTTCTTTATTGAAATCTTTACTGGAAGGTATCAGAAGACTAGTCTTTAAGGATGGGCATGGACAAGATCAGATGACATGGGATAGAGCCATGGGCATGGGACTTACATAGATGCTAGTAGTGCTTCCAAATGCTTGCAGTACAAGTTGTGAGCAATTTTATTACACAAAATATATGTAGTGTTTAGGAGAAATGAACTGACAATTATCAAACATGTTGAATAGTGAAAGCATTGATGTGTTTACATTTTCCAGGTCAGTTATTTTCAATAAATAGTATAGCATGAGCTTCAAAGGATTCACTGAGGGCAAGAATAAATGTTGCTGCTAACTCAAGACTCTCTTTGTAATAGCTTGGGAACAAAATAATAGCAGAGCTAAAAAAGGAGAAAGAAGATCCATTCATCATATCCAGATGTATAGGAATGGCAGAGTGAGAAATAATCATGTAATACAAAACTGGGAGAGTTAAGTATAACCTACAAGGATGACTCTCTAAGAGTAATATGCTTGGAGCCAAGACAGACCCCATCATCCAGGCAGAGAAAACTCTACCATCTGATAGCTTCATTGTACATGCAGGAGGACAACTGTGGAAGGCTATTTGGTCTGGAGCTGATAAAAAGTACAGGAAAAGCTGTCCCTACTGTTTTGCTACATTCTCTTTTCAAAAGTCAAGGAAGGTAAGCAGTGACAGTAAGACACTAGGGTTTTTGTTTGCTTGTTTGCTTATGGGAAATGTTTACATTTGCTGATTGGCACTGTCTGTCTACCAAGAAAAGGTTCTATTGCAAAGTCTCTGACTGCTTAATACTGAACTTTGAAGTAGCACATCAAAATTTATAGCTTTTTCGTCAAAATACATTTACTTTAATTATTCAATGGGATAAATCTGTATTAGCACATATCTCCCTGAAGGATGGGAAATATGTATTATCAGATCATTGGAGATGGGCTCCCTAGACATGTGATTTGATATGCCCTACAACATTCATTTAGATAGTGTAAATTGTGTAACAAGCACAATTATCACTGCAGCTAGCTAATGATAACACTGTGAAAGGTTATGCTGTGGTATGAAATATTTCTTTTGACTGATAATAGTTATTGTTCTATTATTTCACTTAATTGAAGTGAAAGGATTTGCTGATGTGATTTAATATTGAGTTTTTAATTTAGATTTTCTTTGCAAAACTGTCATGAAAATTTACTAGTAGAGGAAAAAATCCATTAACACTACTCTTCACAATAGTGACCGTTGAAAATGATAACACTTAGATATTTTAATCAGCTGTCAAAGATGGCCCATTTAGCCTGAATGACTAGAATTTGAAAAGGCAGATTTAGACAATGCTTTGTTTAAAGTCAAGGCAGGCTCCATCCAAAAAAAATTCAGATGCGGTTTTCAAGTACTGCCTCATAAACAGTCTTTGTTATGAATTTAAATTTGAGCATTTTTTAAACTAGACAAGACTGAAAGTAAATACTGTAAAATTAAGAAATAAAATAAACTATGAAATACATCAGATCTCATGGATTCCAAGTGAAATTAAACAGTTGTTTGGGAACTAGTACTGTTAGGGACTCCTGCCTCAAACAAGGAGGCTGTTGATGATGTTGCTTGCACCAAATATATCTGCTAGATGAATTGGGGTGATCTCGTTGACTGTAATCGTGTACTCGGTAGTGCAATTTATATGGTTTTATATTTGTTCAGACATAAAACTCAAAGAATGAACTCATAATGTGGACTTAAACCAAGGTCACAGATGTATGTCCTGGAAGAAATACATGACATTTAAATCATTTTGATAAATTTGAATCTTCTCCCTAAAGACTCAACATCTGGAGCTGTTGAAGACCTACTGAATTATCAAAATTAATCTCTAGACAAGTAGAGATGGTATCTTGAGGAGTGATCCATTTCCTACTCAGTGCAAGGATATAAGCACACATGGGTACTCACCTACTATATCTCCTGGTGCTGTACTTCAGACATAGGGCTTTCACCCTGTACTCACCATGGAGATGGCACTTTGAATCACTCACTCATGTTCCCTCAATTACTGGCACACAAGCACACATGAACCACGGCCCAGCCTAACTGTTGGCACCCTGCATAATCTCTGTTTATCCTCCCTGTCCTTGTTTTTCAGTTTTTCCTCCCAAATTATCCAAATCCATATCTTCCATCACATTTGATTCCCTCCCCCACCCCCTAAACATTCCATAGTAAGTCTTGTGCCACTGCAAAATGCCCTTGCACTGCATAACACCCCAGGCACAAACTTGCTCAGTCCAAAAGGGGACCAGGAGAGCTGCTTCTGTTGACCAGTCATGATAGGTACAAAATTAATCATACCAATATCCTACAATGCTCTTGAGACATTAAGTGGTCTGCAATTGAACTTACTGAGACCCAGTATTGAGAACATATTTTAGTCAGTCTTATACACTGAATGAGTTTTGTGATGCTTTAGTATTAATATCATTTCTTTCAAAAAAGATATGTTCCTGAGTTGCATACTGCCAACATTTAAAAAATGTTTTTTATTATGCGGTTCAAAGATGAGAATTAGGTGATATTCCTCTTCATATCAAGAATACCAACTAACATGTTAATTCCATGTCTGACTGCATACAGTGAACTACAACACAGCCCACATACTCTATCCCTTGAAAACACCTGAACTGTAGGATAACTTGTTTGTGCCTGATGCACAGCTGTGACCAGATGTTACTTCATAATAAAATGGCTGTGAAGGGAAATACCCATGTAGGGAGCAGTCATAGAGACAAATAATGGTTTTCAAAGGTATTTGCAAAATTTTTTAGTGATTGTGCACTCAGAATGAATCATAGAATTTTAGAATGGGTTGAAAAGGACCACAATGATCATCTAGTTCCAACCCCCCTGCTATGTGCAGGGTTGCCAACCACTAGTCTAGGCTGCCCAGAGACACATCCAGCCTGGCCTTGAATGCCTCCAGGGATGGGGCATTCACAACCTCTGTGTGAAAAACTTCCTTCTAATATCTAATCTAAACCTCCCCTGTCTCAGTTTTAAGACTATTCCCCCTTGTCCTATCACTATCCACCTTCGTAAGTTTTGGAAGGCCACAATGAGATCTCCCTGGAGCCTTCTCTTCTCCAAGCTAAACAATCCCAGTTCCCTCAACCTTTCCTCACAGGAGAGGTGCTCCAGCTCTCTGGTCATCTTAGTGGCCCTCCTCTGGACCTGCTCCAAGAGTTCCACATCCTTCCTGTACTGGGGATCCCAGACCTGGATGCAGTACTCCAGATGGGGCCTCACAAGAGCCAAGTAGAGGGGGACAGTCACCTCCCTCTCCCTTCTGGCCACCCCTTTTTTAATGCAGCCCAGAACACAGTTGGCCTTCTGGGCTGCAAGTACACACTGCTGGCTCATGTCCAGCTTCTCATCCACCAGGATCCCCAAATCCTTCTCTGCAGGGCTGCTCTCCAGGAGTTCTTCCCCCAGTTTGTATAAATATCTGGGATTGCCCCAACCCAAGTGTAGCACCCTGTGCTTGGCCTTATTGAACCTCATTCAGTTTTCATGGGCTCACTTCTCCAGCCTGTCCAGGTCCGTCTGGATGGCTTCCCTTCCTTCCAATTCCCTTCCTTGCACTGCTTGGTGTCATCCACAAACTTGCTGAGGGTGCACCCAGTGTCATCATCTATGTCGTCAATGAAAACGTTGAAGAGCATCGGTCCCAAGACTGACCCTTGAGGGACACCACTTGTGACCAGCCTCTACCCTGACACAGAACCATTGATCACAACCCTTTGGCTGCGTCCAGCCTGCCAATTCCTAATCCACTGAACAGTCCATCCTTCAAGTCCACACCTCTCCAGTTTAAAGGGAGGGATGTGAGGGACCATGTCAAAGGCCTTGCAGAAGTCCAGGTAGATGACACCCATCACCCTTCCCCCATCCACCAAAACTGTCACTCCATCATAGAAGGCCACCAGATTGGTAACAAGATCTGCCCTTGGAGAAGACATGCTGGCTGTCTCGAATCATCTTGTTGTCTCGTATGTTCCTTAACATAGCTTCTAGGAGGATCTGCTCCATGATCTTCCCAGGCACAGATGTGAGGCTCACTGACCTGTAGACCCCTGAGTCTTCCTTTCTCCCTTTCTTAAAATAGGAGTAATGTTTCCCTTTTTCCAGTCACCGGGCACTTCACCAGACAGACATGATTTTCCAGATTTGATGGGGAGCTTCTCGGCAATCACATCAGTCATCTCTTTCAGAACCCTAGGATGGATATCATCTACCCCCATGGAAAATTCTGAGGGCAACATCATATGCCAGCTAGATGCAAACACAATATTTTATTGTGTTTGCAATAGGATCTAGGATGACTAGGATCTAGGACAAACATTTTTTCACTATCAGCCATCATGAAATCATGAATTTGGTAAATCTACTGAGATTCTCTGGAGAGCTTTTCAGGGAAAACAGCAAAATGCCTTGATCATCTAAGCTTCCTTCCATCCTTGATACATTCTTCTCCTTTAAGGACAAAATTGGGTAGTACATCCTTATTATCTGCAGGTGATCCCTTTGAATCTAGTTTATAGCTCGTATTTTCATTTTCATTTGATAGCTTCTGTGGAAATTCTGAAATCTTGCAAAAAAGTTTTTCTGAACTTTTTTATGTCCAATCACAAGAAAATGGTAAGGGATATTATTATTATTATTGAGTTTCTTTTTAAAAAGCTCAGATTTTTTTCCACATGTTTTTAATCTTTTGCTTGTGTGATGTTGTTCTGTTGTGGTGTTTTTTTTTTTTTAATTTTTTATTTTTTAAAATGTATGTATATGATTTCTTTTTATTTTTTCCTTTACAGAAATCAATTCTAAGGACACCTAAATTTAAATGTATTTCTTTATCTGACGTTGTTACTGAAAATGCTCCCAAAGTTGATAAATCTTTAACTGCTAATAGATATGCAAAATATCCTCCTGAAGAGGTTTCATCTCTGCATGAAACAATATTGATGCTGCAAGCAGGAGAATCTCTATTTTCAGGTGAGAAATCTGGCCAGTATTGTGTTTTCTTAGCCTGCTCTTTTCTGACAAATTTGTTGTACACAAGCTTTCATCCAAGCATATATGAATAAAAGGATTTAAAAATTCATGCATTAATAAAGGAACATAGGAGGTTGTGTTAAAGGCATTAATAGAAGATACAGGGAAGGACAGCAGATGAGTTTTATTCATATGGGACAAGACTGATTATGCTACTGTATTTATCTCAGAATTGTAAGGGCTGTTTTGTTTGTTTCTTTGTTTGTTTTATTTGTTTTCAAATATCCACATCCTAGATTTTACAAGATATTGAATGCCTGCCTGTCTAAATGTTTGTTTCCAAGTCTTTCTTTTCTATAAATTGTTTTAAGGGAGTGTAATCTGGTCCTCTGTTTGCGGTGGCTCATGATTTCACCTTCATTGCCACTTGAGAGCTAAAGTATTGCTTTCTTCAACACTGCTGTCACTTAATTCACATGAGAACCCATAGAGCTCCTTCAAAGTTATTAAATAGAAACAGTTGCCTGGCTCAGCTGAAAGGGTTTAAATAGTATCTCACTTAAATTTAGATGGATGACATCTATCTGAAAATGTTACAAAATACTTAAATTCAGCAGGTTAGAGTTTTATTGTACACAATCAGGACACATCCTCATAGTGTAAACACTGTTCATATTTACTTTATGAATAAGCTACTAGAAATTAACTTATGTTTATTCAAAATGTAATCTATGTAATCAAAATCAACTGGTATCAGTCTGTGACAATACACTATTTGGCAATAGACAGGTACAGGAAATATCTTCCAGTTTTATACATGTAAATGGATGAAAGCATAAATGGAAAATACATTCTATTAATCATCACATGTACATCTTCCGAATGCCATATTTCACTATAGTCCTTCCTCAGGTTTTCATTTCTTTTGTCTCAATTTCAGTCCCAATGAACTCCAAAAATATTTACTCAGGAAAGAAAGATCAGGTGGAAAAGTGCAAGAGTGCACTGAGTGTGCAGTTGGAAGAAGATGTAAAAAATTAAAATACAATAAAACTCAGCTGTTCTACAAGTGAGAGACAAAGAATAAATAAACACCAAAAATGAGTTCAGCCTGCAACAGAGCAATAAATCTGTTTTTAAATAGCTTATATCTTAGGGGGGAAAAAAAGAAAGTAAAGTAATTGAGAAATATTTACCATGACCTTTCCATAACATACAAATCTGACTATTCCTATTTCCAACTATTTCTAATATTCCCAATAATTTTGTGATCTTACTTGTTCAAAGCTTCTGCACATTCAGTATTGTCTCATATCAAAGATTATTCTGGAAAGAAGTTGGCAGGTCCCTCATTGGTTCATTTCAAAAGTATGAATACCATTCATTAGAAAAGCTTTTGGAATGAATTGCTTGCAGCATTGGGGTGAATGGTGCATTTGTGGCTGATGTAAATCACTCATTCTTCACTTGCTTAGTTTCACATCCTTTTGGAGATGGCTGCAGTCCATGACTCAAACCCCAGATGTAATAATGGCGGTACAGTAAATAAAAAGAATATCATGTCCTGAAGTCCTAGTAATGGAAAACTCAACAGCTAGCACTTATCAATAAATTAGAGAAAAAGTGCCTGTCGGTAGAGAGTTATTTGAAAAACTGCATAGCACAAACAATCCTGAACAAAATGTTTGGCAGCCTATGGTCAGTCAGTAGCTTATCATCATTAGACTTTTTCCAAACAATAATCTCCAGGAATTTGTTAAAGAAAGAGTAAAGTAAAAACCGCTTCTCCTTAAGAAGTTTAAAAACTGTATTGTCAGCTTTCTTATCCCCTCAAAATAAACAACAGGGCAGTCATACAGGATAATCTTTTATATCACTTCTGTATTGAATTTGAATTACAGTTCAGATAATGTCCTGGTTTTTATTGATAAAATATAGTATAGATGCAAATGGAGTTTGGTCCTTCCCAAAGGATTCATGAATGCAGAATGATGTCACTGAAAAAGGTCAAATCAGCGCCACGTCTGCATTTCCCAATACAAGTTTGTTGAAGAAGAGCCTGATTTATGTGACCCAGGGAGACTGTACAAGAAGTAGAATGTCAATGGTTTACGGGATGGTTCAGCCCAGTTCCATGATGAGCGGGATGGAGGGATTTCGCAAAATCTGCGCCTCCGGAACAGGGAAACAGGAGACCCCAAAATAATTAAAAACAGCGGCAACGATCTGAGGAGAAACAAACTAATTTACTAAATATAGTATCAGAATGCAAGATAACACAGTATAATACAATATAATTAGAATTGAAGCTAATAAATCAAGTATAATGAGAGAGTTTGAAAGGTGGATAGGCCTCACCATAACGCTGAGATGAGATTGCGCAGTCCGGTTGAGCAGTAGGGAGGAGAACCTGACGAAGATGGACCATCAGATGACCTACCAAGGCCTTATATCTGCTCCCCCTGAGCAGAAATGATAACAACACAGTGAACAGTCTTCTGGGGAATGTAGTTCTTCTTCTCTTCTGGGACAGGTAGCCGGAATTGGAGCATTATCACCTTAACTCCCAGTGCACTACATGATGTTATGATGTGGAATACCAATAACCAAAAATCATAAAATGATGACAGGAAATAGCTGAGAGAGTCACTTGAAAAACACACTCCTGGTACAAAGAGAAATCCTACTGCAGACGTGCTTTCAATGCTGCAGAAGAAAAATCCTACCCAAAGGGCATCTTGAACTGATTCACATCTTTGACTGGTCTGAATGGGTGACATCCATCAAAAAGACAATCTAAACTACTAGTTCAAGAAGATGCTTTAATTTTATCTATTTATTTATGGCTTTTTTTTTTCTTTTTTTTTTTTTTTCCCCAAGGGATATTTTACTAATTAATTAAATATTCACTGCTACAGGGACTGGCTTTAAGATCACTCACTTCTCAGGTGAGGGAATTATGTTTAGGCTCCTTAGATTTAATCTACACCACCAGAAATAGGAGTAAATGCTACACTCAAATCCATTTACAAAATGTCATTTAATGGCTCCAACACTTTACTGACAGAATGGAGCTGGATTCAAAATCCCTTAAGCAGAAAAAACATATGAATCCAAGTACCCTTTATAGACGCCTTCTTAAAAGGGAAATGCTTCCTCCTCTTCCATAGGTGTGAGCACC
This sequence comes from Chrysolophus pictus, assembly GCA_037305975.1. Taxonomy (NCBI): domain Eukaryota; kingdom Metazoa; phylum Chordata; class Aves; order Galliformes; family Phasianidae; genus Chrysolophus; species Chrysolophus pictus. Next base: position 22,115,144 of record CM074578.1, read on the forward strand.
TCGTGCTCCCTTCTCACACTTTTCTTAATGTGATAGAAGTTATTTTTTCTACAGTAACTTAAATGTTGAAATAAAAAAAGGACACCTTGTGAAGTGAAGATTATGCTGGCACCTCTACTGAGTCTTTATAAGGTTTCTTCACTAATTCCAATCAAGTTTAAGGCAAGAAAGGCACAAGAAGGAATGTTGTGGTATATCGCTTTATCTTTTGCTCAGTGAGTTACCCAACAGCAAAATTAATTCATTGAGTCCGTATACATAATGGATGGTATAAATAACATTTTATGAAATTATGTTCAGTTCAGTTATTATAGAACATGCACTGTCATTTTAATAAATAATCATTAAAATGTGTTGTAGTTATGTATCATTTTTATCTTAATATTTTAAATTCCACTATCTTTGCTGAAGCCGCAGAGTACTGTTGACTAAGATGATAACTCTAATTTTGCACTTTTTTTTGTAATGGAATGAATATTAATATCAAATACTAATACACAGTGATTGTAAAACCTTCATACTTTCCCAACACTCTCCCTTTTTCTCTTTATAAATATATGAAAAGTCATCTCACTGCTCTGTTTGAAATCTCTCCTTAACTGTTTGTTCTTCTGAAATGCCTAAAAGAGCCATGGGAAGAACAAAGTGTGCTGTGACCTCTGTTTTTCATTGGACTCTTGGAATTATCTCTACAGCAGCTACTTTATGCTATATCAAATCTTCCTATCTGACACAGCACTTAAGGAAACAAACTTTGCCTGAAGGATTTTCAGATTGCAAAACCTCTTCCAACAAAGTGCAGCGTTGAGAGACCATCCTCAGTGTGACCAGAAGGCAGCTGTAGCCACACTCATTTCTCCTGAAGCCAGAGCTTCTCCCTGAGTTCTCATATCTGGTCATGTTCTCTGCAGTGTCCATGTCTGTCAGAAACTGGAGGTCAGTCAACTACAGATAGAATAAGGACCCAGAAAGAAGTCATGGTGATGCTTCCCTGACAGTTCAGTTGCCCTCAACAATATGGCAGGGTAGCATGAGGAAGAATTTACAAGGGAGGCAAAAGCCTCTTGGATTCTCCTACATTGCAATAATATGTATGCTGAGTGCCTCTCTGTGTGTTTCCCTATGACAAAGACAACAGCCTCTCCCAAGAATATAGTAATTCTTACCATGCCTATTGCTCATTTCCTTCGTTACACATGGTGAAGCTAATTTGTGATGTCTCATGAAATTGCAAAAACTAGCAAACATATTGTGAATGATTTTTTTTTTCCCCAAAAGATTAGAATTTCCAACAGGCACAGAATGGACATATTTGCAAAGTACTTCTTGAAAAGTGAAGAATTCATACAAATATTGACTTCAGGAACATTTATACTGTGCTATATTTCAGCACATTACTAATTCTTCAATGAAGGCTCAAAGGATTTTGTTTAATTTATTGTGCTTTTTTAACCAATGAAATAAATCACTATATGTTTATGTATATGTGATCATTTAGGTGTGGACCCAGGAAAGGTTATGTCCTGGAGAATGGCAAGTAGTATGGATACAAGATTACAGTCTGGATAAACATTAAAATTGTTGATGTAATATGTCCAAATCAGAGTAAGCACAAAGTTATGCTGTAAAACAAAACGTGTTCTTTTTTTTCCCCCATATTCGTTCTTGTCATTGGTAAAGAATCTTTGCTGGTTTATTTTTTCCTCAGAAGTGCAAACTTCTTCATGTCAGCGATTGTGCTTGCTTTGCACAGCAGAGGACAGCATGCATTTTTTTTTCTTTTACTGCTGACACTATCCACATTTTGCCTGATGTGCTTTTCCATCCCCACCTTCACCTTCTGCACCCTGTGAACATAAAAGATAAAAAATAGATTAAATGCAAGGGAGCTGAAGAAACAGAAGTGATCACGCAGCTCCTGATTTTCTCTGCTCAAAGTAATACTGTCACTTTCACCAGTAAGAAGAATCTCTCATATATCATGTGGGATTCAAATGAAAGGATATCGCTGCATTAAAAATTCAAGACCGCATTTTGTCTTTGTCCGTTATTATTCAAGTATACTAATTGAAATCAAAGGCAGCATTTGACACAAATGCATACAATCTGACCTAGAAAATTTTGAAGACAGGCAAGTTGTGTGCAATGATTGTGGTTGTTTTTTGAACAGAAATGTCTTAAGATTACTTTAAAACAATGGTATTCTGCGATTATTATTTTTTTGTCTATTTCAATGAAAACCTTTATTGTAAAGGAAACTATTACTCTCCTGGTTTCAGTCAGTTTCACACACTAAAAGGTTTCTTTGTTTTTTATATTTTAAGGAACACACAGATCTCCTATTTTCAAACAAAATACTTTCTCTTCAGAAAAGGAACACAGGCATCCATCATGTATGTTTTGCCATTGATTTTTACAGGAGTGTTGAATAATGTAGTTCTGTAGCACAGACATTCTCAGTGTCTATATGTATGTTTGTACGTCTGAGATAGAGACCTTTTCTTTCTCTTTCACTCTCCTGTTTTTGGCAAGCTTAGCATGAGGATCTATTTTTTGACAAGCTGCCACTCTCGAGAGGGCATGAAATCTGCATTTCCTTTCATCTATCTGGATTAGGGGATTATCCTGCAGTCTGTTTGGTGTCTGAAATTCTTTACATCCTTCATTTTTGAGTTCTTAAATCTAATATAACAACAACAGGTGTGTTTCTAAGATTTGGCACTTGTTTAGGCGAGTGAGAGGTTTTATCATATGGCTGATTGATATCTTATAACCACTTTTTTTCACAAAGACCTCATTTTAGAAAGTAAGAATATCATAATAAGGAAGTCATGCTTTTTATTTTTCTTCTTTTTTCAATAAAAATACATCAAACAACAAAGCTGGAAGCCTGCCTCTATTATTTGATCCAGTTTCAGAAGGGAGGAGGGATGGGAAGCAAGAGAAGAAAAGAAAGGAATTAATTAGAGCAGCAAAAACTGTGTAAAGAGGAAGGTTTGTACAGTCTCAAGTGTAATGCTGGAATAAGAAAAAAAATTTAAGTTAAAAAAACTTTAGAAGCAAGTGCTGTTTCAGTTAATCTCTTTCCCATTTCCAAACTAATTATAACAGCTCTAGACTAAGTGCCTCTACACTCCCAACACCTTCACCCCACAGGCAGGAATACCAAATCAACTGGAAAGGAGCAAGAAGTGGAGGTATCCTACCACTTTCTACCACCAGATGTGCACTGATCATCCTCACCCTCTTCCTCGTTAAGAGAGTCTCCATTAGTTTGGACCAGATGTCCTGGGCCTGGTGTGTGGCAGCACTATGGTTTTTGCTGCAGTTTTTCAGGGAGGTGTCACTCACTCAAGTGCAGAGATGCTCACTCAAGTGGCAGAGATGGTGAACAAACAAAAAAAAGACAATCAGTCCAGCTGGAGAGAAAAATAAAGATTAAAAGACATAATTCTGCCTACAACAGGATTATTCAATCCTATTATAATAATAAATCTGAGACAGTGGCCTGTACATTTTAGGCCATTTTATTTTTCTTTAGGTCTTTCATGTCTAAACCAAACTTCTTCTCTTTTCTAACACTCAGCTCCCAACCTATTTTGTCAATAATTAATTCTGCTATCTGTCACAGAATATGTCAATGAATTCCTTCTCTCTCTGTCACATGAATACCTTGTTCCTCTATTTTTTTTTGTTTGTATCAAAAAAACCACAACCCTAATAATTCTTCATCTTTTCAAACTGCTCCGAAAGGAACATCATTAATCCTTTCTGTATTTGCTTCTGAATAAGAACCTAGGCACTCCCCAAGCCCTATATTTAGAAATCAACTGATACATATATAAACTGTAATATATAGGCTGCCCTTGTGCATAATAATTAACTTCATTTAGAATGGAGTGGGCTCAAAATATCAGAGATATTTTTTTGATCTAATTATCTGTTTCTGCTAGTGCCAGAAATGTAAAAAGGATTTTTAGGCACTCAAGACCATATAGTCTCTACCTAAAGTGGATCATGCAGTCTAAATGAGGCAGAATTCAGAGGAGAAAAAGAACAAAGGGATGTTTGTACACATCATCTTGTTCTTTGCCTGAGTGAATAGACATACTGTATTCTCAAGTTGTGGATATGATAAATAAGAACAAGTGAAAATGGGGCCTTACAATTAGGGTTATTATATTTTCAAGTGAATTTTTCTTCTTCGCTTTAAAGCACTTTTTCCTTAAAACAATTAAATATTAATTTTTGTCCTCTTTTTAGGAAAATGGAAAATTATATTTAATTGTCTGGAAATGAATTTGGATACTGATATTAGATGACACTTAACTATGCTCTTAAATTTTATAAAGAATGCTCTGAGCATAACCACAATGAATATAAATGTTTTATTAGTTACACACCCAAGAATAAAGAGAAGTTCTACAGATGATGATTGTGCAAATCAAACTAACTAAATTGGTTGATGAGGAATGAAAAGCTAATTTTCTTAGGCTTAACAATACCAGAAACAGTATCTTTTTAAACTGAAAATCAAGTGCTTATTGTGCTAATAACACAGGTCATACAGAATCACAGGCCATATAGAATCATAGAAAGGCTTGGGCTGAAAGGGACCTCAAGGATCACCTAGTTCCAATCCTTGTGCCTCAGGCAAAGTTGCCAGTCAGTAGGTCAAGTATTAGATCAGATTGCCCAGGGCCATTTCCAACCTGGCCTTGGGTACCTCCAGGTCATCCACAGCCTCTCTGAGCAGTCTGTGCCAGGGCCTTACTGCATTTTCAATGAAAAACTTCCTCCTGACAAGTAATCTAAATCTTCCCTCCTTTAATTTAAAACCATTCCCTCCTCTAATTTAAAACCATTTCCTCCTCTTTATTGACATAAAAAGTTGATTTCCCTCTTGTTCATAATCTCCCTTTAAATACTGCATGGCTGTAATGAAGTCTCCCTACAGCTTCCTCTTCTCCAGATTGAACAAGCCCAGCTCCTCCAGCCTGTCTTCACAGGAGAGGCACTCCATCCTTCTGCTTATCTTCCTGGCCTTCCTTTGGGCCATTTCCAAAAACTCCACATCCTTTCTGTTGAGAGCCCCAGACCTGGATGCAACACTCCAGAAGGGGCCGCATGAGGATAAAGCAGGGAGGAACAATCACTTCACTCTCACTGTCTCCACCCTTCTTCTGGTGCAGCCCAGGACACCCTTGGCATTCCAGGCTGCAAGTGAGCTCTGCTGGCTCGTAGACAGCAGCCCAGACAAGAGAAAGATGCAAGGAAGTGAGATGAGGGAGAACAAGCTGTAGAATCTGTAAGAATGAGGAGAAGACAGAAAAGCCAACATTGGTATAGAATGAGATAGCAATTCTAATCAGAAAAGCAAAGAGCTGTAAAGTCTTGCTTCTTACTTGAGGCAGTCCAGAAGTACAGACCACTTGCAAGGGCATGAAAGGTGTGCTGTGTTCAGGTAGAATAATAAGAAGGGAGAGTCATGCACTGCAGCCATGGAATTTAATACTTGGAGAAATGCTGTCTCACTCACAAGAAGAGGTTCTTATAGCCTGCATTTTTGCACCTAGCTAGACAGTAAAGTGACATATTTGAACTAAAATTGCGTAGCTCAAGCATCAAAATGCACATTAATTTCCTAGTACGCATTCTTTTACATTGCTGCAATGTAATTGGCATTCTCTGAAGATCAGAGTGGTGGAACTTTGATGATGTTGCAGTGCTGGGACACACGTAGCAAGAAAATCCTTTAATATTACAGAACTGCCACTATCAGCTTTATTCGGCCATTTTTATCAGAAATGTGTATTATACTGAACAGATTTATAATTAATTCTAAACACAAAGTAAGCAGAAGCTACTAAATTGGGTGACTGGTATTCCCGTATGTGTACTACATGGAAGATACTTCATGGGAGCACAAGAAATCTTATATTGTGTTGATTAGAATAAAAAATACTCCATCCCAGGTATTGCCAACAGCTTTGTTATCTACAACACTGGCTACAACCTACAGGCTACATTACTTGTCCTGACTATAGTTAAAGACTGTCCTTTTTATCTTCCTAGTTTAACAGAGGGAGATGTTAAATCAATGAAGAGACAGACATCATTCACTAAAAATATCTATGTAGAGAACTTCCTGGAAAGCAAAAGGTTTCAAGTCCATCCACTGTGTTATGCCCAGAGCAATTCAGAGGAGTTTTCAAGTGCATCTAATAGGGGAGCATAACGTCACTATCTTTAGACCCAGAGGTTTCAACGCGGCAAAATAAATAAATAAATGGATAGATAGATAGATAAATAAATAAATAATAACATTTCACTCTAAGCTTTCCTTTGACGTGTATAATAACTTCTATTTCATTGAAAACAAACATTCTAATGAAGTCAAAATCCCTTTTTTGTCCAGACTTGTGATTGAATACAAAATATAAAACATTCATATGAAAGAATTTTATATCAATATGTATGTCTATGAAAAGAAACAAATTCAGAAATACACTTTCATTTTTATTCTAAGTCCTTTTCCAAGTCAATTCATTCAAAATCCATGTTTTCCACTCCACAAAGATGATGTAGACTTCATTTTTCTTGTTATATGACCTTGTACATTGTCAAATTAACCTTACCATCTCTTTACCAAATGACGCATAGCAATCTTTATTACCAACCTGCCTCTAGTATTATTTACTTCTCTACCAGTGTTCATGTCACCCACAAATTTATTTGTATTGATTTTATATTTTCTTCTAGAACACTGATAGCATCACTGGTCCCTGGTGCACATACGGGAGAACCTGTAATCTATAAACACTCAGTTGATCAGTCTTTAATACCTTGAATATGGATTTTGTGGAGCTTGAACTGTGCCATACTTTTAGCAATTTCTTATGGCTTCTTAAGACAAATAGCCTTGTGTTCTATCTCTAGATGAATTATAAAGGGTCTAGTTACTATCTTAGATCAAATGCAATCTCATCAAAGAAACACCATTTGTTTGGAGCCATTTATTATGAAGCTATGTTAATTGTCATTAATTATGCTTTACTGAGTACTGATTATCTTTATTGATTATATCCCATACTATTCTCTATTCGTGCCTAGATGAAAAGCAGTCTAACTTAGCAGCACTTTCTGTGTTTACATCTTCATCCTTTCTTAAATTTTGCTGCAATAAAAACTCTTCTAAAGGTCTGATCAAGTTAATACTAGACAATTGGGAAAAAATTGGCCACTTCTATCTGTCATAGGCCACAAAACAGTGAATCTCCTCTGTCACAGACAGTGAACTCCAGTTTAACAGCCCTCCACCCCCCAAATACTTTTAGTGTAGATTTTTGGCAGATTTTTGTCGTAGCCAGCTTACATATGCTTACCTTTAGTCCAATACTATTTGTTATCATAAATGCTCAAACTTTCTTCGGAATATTTTCCTTGCTCTTCTCTGAAGTATCTTTCAAATACCAGTCTTATGCTTTTCATCTCTTCTTCTGCCAGGCAAAATGAGGTATAATTTGATTTTGTATAAACAAGAGAAATATCCTATTCTGATTATCATAGTGTTAGTTTTCCCTCCAACAGTTTCACTTGTGACCAAGATGCACTTACTACTTAGCAATGCCTAATGAGTTCTATTTCCTGTTTTAACTGGAAATGCATCAGTTGAAGATGATGTTTTTTTCCTGAGACACGCTATGCCACTTGTTAACAGATATTCGGTTCTGACTAATACACCCAGCTCTCTCTTTTCATTACATATGAGCAACACCAGATAGTAGCTCTGATTCAAGTTCACAGACAATTCTATTCAGTGATCCAGTCCTGTGATTTAAAAATGTTTAACCTATTTAATGGTGGCTGTTAATCATCCTCTTGAGCTAGTAATAGAAGAGAATGTATTTCATTTTCACTAGAAGATATGAACACCTGATCTTCACTCCAAAGACAGAAAAGTACTCAATCAAGTAGTTCAGCCTCTTCTGTGTCATAGGGATGGCTATTCTTGTCAAAATTTTTAAGCAGATCCCTCTCAAAAAAACATGAGGAATATAATTCTCCTGGTATAAAGTTTCTATGTATAATATCAGGGCATTTTCTCATCTTTTAATCAGAGCAAAAAGAAGCACTTTGAAAAAAAGTTAAACGGTTATATATATCTAATGATTAGGTTTTGAGTCATCTTCTGTGTATTAAGAAGGATGAGAAACACAAACTTTGATGCCCATTTTTAAAACATCTCTCTTGTTTTAGGTTTCTTTTATATATATACACATATTTCTGAAATAAATGGACTTTCCTTGAATCTATTAAACTTTTGAAAAAATTTATAAGTTTTCTTCAGAGATGTCTGGGACCTCCACTACAGATTTTGTAAAATGTATGTGGTGGCAGTAACAGAGACAAGGAAAAATGGAGGCAAGTTAGAAGTGAAACATCATTTCAATTCCAGAAAAAATAGGTTCAAGTTTCATAATTAAAAATGGCTAACAGATAAAAGATATCTAACAGAACTACAATACCACTAGAATGGCAGCAAGTCTCCCTTGTTAATTTGCCACTCAGATGCTATAAATCAGCAATTTTCTTCCCCTATCACGCACAATTATGAGCTAGGTGACTGATGACATACAACTTGTTACTATGGTTTAAGTTCTTACTTCTGACAAATATAAGGGGCAGAACCACACTAGAATTTATTAAAGTTTTCTAAAAATGCTTAGGTATTCTTGCTGAAATAATCCAGTCAAAGAAGAGTATCACTACTTACTGAAAGCTGCTTGGAATAAGTTATTCCTACTTCCATTTTAAGATTTTTGTAATTTCTCTTATACCTGTTACTATGTGAAACGCTCTGCTGAGCAAGCTAAGTATAAGATTTAAGAGAAGAAGCCAAAAATGATTGATCTCAACTTCTACTAATTAAATAGTAGTTCATATTCCCTTCTTCATCTCCCTATCCATTTTTGACTGTCTTGGAAATAGCTACTTCTTTCTTCGCATTATGCATTTAACCTCCTTATTTTTGCCTGAAGAATAATTGGAGACGTGAGAAGCTCATACCCAGTATCTGAGGGCCAAGTGCTGCCATTGTTGTGTATAGCCTAATAACGTAGAAGAAGCCTTTAGTCTGCTCACAAATCAGTCAGTCTCTTTTTCCTTGTCCAGGAGGGTTTAATGTCACTTACATTCTTGCTTTCAGTTTCATTTTCCAAGCTAAAATTAAATAAATGTATCAGACAAAACAGTGGGACTCTCCCTCTGTAGCCTAATTCAGAAAGCACAATTATTTTCTTTCATGATATCTCAAAATTTTATATGAAATGCATCACCTTTTTCCAAGGACTTTAAAAAGACATACTGTCTAATTAGTGGAGTTGCTGGTGCTAGAAAAAAAAATCTTGCTGAGTACTTTGGATATCACTGTTGTTTGAGAACGTTATGAGAAGGTTTCAAGATCTTTATTTGGTGTGTTTGGATAAAAGAATTTTCACATACTTTTCAGAGATTCTAGGAAACTTGCGTTATTTTGGCATACAGTTGAGCTCTCTCCATTATGTTCTGAACCAGCTCAAGCAGCCAGCAATAATACTTCTGCGAATATCTTAACTATGATACTTCACTTACACAAATGGACATTAAAAATCTTCCAAGGATACATCTGCAGAGACATGCTATTGTACTGTAAAACATCTCTTTCGGACAACAAACAGATCTGAGATGGCAATCAGTATTCCCTAAATAAGGCACAGCTGGGTTTCTCACCCTCAGCAAGCCTCGCAGATCTTTCTATAAAATAAATAGTTCAATATGTCACAAGGAGAGGAGTGAAGGGCACAGCAGTACTTTTGGCTGCAGTGAAGTACCTACCTGCTACTTGTAGCCAAGGCTCTCCTAGTGATAGGTGTCTGATGAGGTTGGTCTTTTTTCATAATAAGAAGTTACTTATCTCAGCCCCACTGAGGCATCATTCACCCCAGGACCACATTTTTCATCAAGAATGAGGAAATCTAGCTCCTTCTTTTGCCTTGCTTCATCTGAAACTGGATGCTTTCATGCCTCACAGGAGACTGACACAATTAGTATCCTTTCAGTGGTTTTTGGGCCCCTGAGTGACAGGTATTTCACATTCTACAAATAAGTAGTATTTGGGCCAATAGAAAGAAAAAAAGATGAATGTTTATCACCAGTGTATGAGATAAATTAACATCAACTCACTTGAGATGAAGTGCCACTGACTTTGAATGTCTTCTACAGTTTCTAGTCATTTGCAAAAAAAAGAATCTTCCAACAAAAGGACGAGTACAGTTGATATATTGACTTTTCTGGTGGTTAAAGACTCCCAGCTAATGAAGAAGTAAGTTCAAAAAAGAAACAGAGGGATGGATTTAACGTCATTTCTTGCCTCTCATTACATTTCTGACTGCAGTGACAGTATGCAATCATGGATGGGTGCAACAAAGTAAGAAACCAAGAATTTAATAAAAAACAGGTTAAATTACTCTTAGTTGTGTGAAAAGCTGTCTAAGACAGACTTGTGGTTGAGCTTCTTGCATGGTCTTTGGTGACACTGCTCAGCAGTGTCATCTCAGGAAGCATGCAGCATTTTACCACTAGAAGTTTGGCTGTTAAATGGTTGTGAGACGAATGACACTGGGTTAAGGGTTCTGAGATTCTGTCTTTTAATTATGTGTGAGGACATCTGCCTACCCTTTTTTTATTAACATAGTTGTCTGCATTCATATGTATAACAGAATACTTGAACATTTAAGGGGTATGTTATCTCTCTTTTTCACCATTTCATATTTATCATAAGACAGCTGTGTAAACTGTAACTAGGAAAAAAAAACCCATAATGCTTTTGGAAGCATCTCTACCTGGAGGTGTTGTTTTAAAAATGTTTTATTCAGCACTGTGGAGTTTTGAATTTCAAGATGAATATTTTATAAAATCTTTTTTGTTCAAAAACAATGTAGTGGCTGGCAATGTGGTTACACCTTGAAAAAAAAAATCAGCAAAATGTCAAACACCTTTTCATTTTTTCTTGTACACTGTAAAGTACATAACTAATTGCATATGTTACCATACAATTCACGTGATATTGCATCACACAGTTCTTAGTGCAATCACATACATTTCTAACATGAAGAAATAAAGGAATCACAGTTGATATCAAGTGGCTTAATTTCAGGGGCAAGGGATCTTCTCATAGTATTTCATAGGAAAATTTCTTGGTGGTATATACATCATGCTAACAAACCAACCTATTGGATACTTGACATAACAACACAAGAGCTTGTTGTTGACATAACAGCATGTTTAGAACTTCACATATTTTTATTAACTATTTTGTAATCCAACTTGTCTGCCTGCCTGGTATTTTTGGAATCTTTCAAAAATTACATGATTTTGGAATCTTTTAAAAGTTGTATGATTTTTGAAGCATTCTTTCTATTCAAATGAGTTTGAAAACGGAATTTATGCAACTCTCACTTCTGTGAAAGATTCACTGTGATTTAGACATAATGATGATTGGACCACAGAGATACGGCAAGCTATATTTCTCTGTCTATAATTTTCTCAAGGAATAGAGATGATTATTGCCACATTTCTTCATCTTTATTTAATTACGTATCTTGGAAGTTATACAAAGTGAAGATGGAAATAAACTGAAATATTTTAACAGCAGGGAAAATTAACTCTGAAATAAATACACTGATGCAATAAGTAGAGTGAATATAAGCCAGTGTATCTGTACCATTAAAGCTTCCTCGACTAGAAAGCTCACTTGTTCCAGACTAGTAGTGCTCACTCATTTATACTAGTACAGAAAGTTCAGTGATGGTTGCATCACTATGTTGCTATAATAGTTTCCCAGGCATACAAGCTGTTTCATGGGCATATACATTTTCCTTGTAGCAAATGCTTAATCTATGACCTATTTAATTCTCCAGAAACAACAGAAATTTGTGGAGGAAGACACTGTCACTGTAGGTTCCTTTTGGCTGTAAATGGCCCATTGACATTTACCACGGGGCAGGCTTTCCCCTGAATCACTGGGGTGTGTAGTTGCTTCTGTCAGCTGAGGAATTTACAAAGCCAAGTTAATTCTACATGTTCACCCACAGTCTCCAGACAGAATAGCTTATTTATCAGCCTGTCTCTGCTATACACGAAGCATGATGTGGAGAACCCTGAGCTAGCAGAGATGCAAGTCAGTAAATCCACATGGTGCAGATCAGCTCTATGCCTGACCTAACAAGCTCTGCTCTGCAGCTATCTTTACTAGCTTGAATGCACTGCTGCACAAATGTGGCTTAGCCCGCAGTCAGACCCAAGCTGATTCACATCCAGTTAGCTCAGGGAACTCTGCAGCATGCACATACTGCTTCTTGTTCTGCTTATCATTAGCAAAGCCAGGTCAGATGCATTTGTGCCCCTGATGTAGACTGATTTATGTGCCTGTTTGGAAACTCATCTGAGCAACGCACCATGGAAGACAGATACAAACCAGTAGTTCAGGTTGGAAAAGTTTAATATTTCTTAGAAATTTTGATATCTGAAAAAGTTACTGTTGGCTTATTTTTAATTAAATAGAAATTATCACTTAGCAGTAGGGATTTTTGTATACTATTAATTTTTGTCTTCAGCATAATAACTTTACCATTTATTTACTGGTAAACATTGCCTGAAAATGAGAGAGTATCTTTGACACATCACACGGAAAAATGCAATAGCAGTTCCTTCCCAGAAGGATTTTTAAGCTGATTTTTAATGTGAATGCAAACTTCTAATTTCTAGGAATCCTCAACAATGGAAGGTTAAAACTAGAGAGACCTGCACTTTCTGCATAATTAAAGCCACCTATCCCTTTCCAATCTACATAATACTCATAATTGCATGCAAATTATGTGATTTTCAACTATTTGTAAAATCTGTTTCTATAATTAAATGCAGCACAACAATGTTTTTAAGAGCTCAGAGACATCACTATGAATCACACGTATCCTGCAAAGCCTCATTATCACAATCAGAACTCAGAAGACAACAATTTTGTAACAAACATTGTAGTTTGATACAATGGATCAGGCATGAATAGTTTAAGGAACCATGGCAAGATCTTGTTGATTGCTTCTTTTAACATAAATAATAATGATAACACAGGCCTTTAACAAAGGCATGTGTCTCTGGGGATATGGCATTTAATGCGAATGGAATGAAACTGGCAATGGTCCAGCCTGTGAGTGTTCTCACTTAAAACCCCTACAATTAACTTGGTTAATGAGAATCATGTTATACACAAAGTAGTTCACGACATAAAGCTGAGAAAGAATCATCATGATTTGAGTTAATAGGGGGAGAAGGGACAAATTAATCCAATTACCCCTTTTTTTTTTAGTTATTCCAGGGAAAAGCAAATTTCTTGACAATCAGCTTTCGATGCATTTCCCCAATTAATGCAATTCAATAAAATGAAACAAATCCATGATGTCATTAGCTGAGTTGTGCTTAATGAAGTTGTGCTGTATGAAACATTAACTGCAATGCTGAAGCCATTTCTTTCAACTGGGATATATGCATTTATCATTTCAGTACATTTACTCTGGAAGTTCCAATCATGGGGCCTTATCACCATAATCATCATGTCCTGATGAATCTTCATAAATTAGCATTTTGATCAGTGTCGTCATTAAGCTCAGACTAGGAAGAATTCTATCACTCGGCACCTCCTTGATAATCGAAACTTCTCAATGGCAAGAAGTTCCTGATGGATAATTGTCAAGCTGGAAATGCAAATAACAGTTCTTCTGTTATCAGTTTTGTTCGGCTGCTCTCTCTTTCACAGAAGTGTGTACAGCGGAGTGATTGCTGTAATGTTCTTGTATAAACAACAAAAATTTTCCTCAATAATTATAAGTACAGTCAGAAATAGAATCATGCTCCCACCCATGACAAAATTTTAATGTTCTCCAGTTTCATTTTTATGATTTTTTGTTGTTGTTTTGGTTTTGATTTTTTTTTTTTTTTAATTTAAATGAAACAGTGTTACTCAAAATATGGAAAGATTCAAGTCTGATACCTAATACTGCAACATCTGTTCATGTGAGGCAACATTATTTAGAAAAAATCAGGTAGGACATACTGAAAGCAATGATTACTTCTATGTGGACTATTGGACCCAGGCAAAAGCTTCTGACAATATTATGAACATAGCAACTAAATTTGCTGAACTAAAGCAGAAAAATGGGAATGATCTTTCTAATAAACGCACAATTCTCCCCACAAAAGCTTTACTGATATAATCATTATGAAAAGGGAAACATCAGAGTGCTGGAAATTGTATCCCTAATATTAGATTATCTGGCAGACATAACAGAGCAGAAGAAATGGGGTAAATCGCATTGGTAAGTTCAAAGAAAAGAGAGGAAGAAGCATTTCACACAACTGGCCTACAAAGGCTGTTTAAAATGAAATGACTAGAGATAGCAAGTTATATGATTGTAGTAGGGTTACTGCATTGATTAATGTTTGAATATTCCTATATCTTTGTTTCCTAAATTTTCACTTGTGTACAGCTTTAGAATTACATCCAAACTATTTAATAAGCTGCCAAAATATTAATTTATTTTCATACACTAATATTGGTCCAATGAAGAAAATTAGCATTCATTTATACATAAGGAAAGAGCTGCCAGTGTGCAAGTTATAAGCAAGCTCTATCAGACTTTATAATGGCTGAGTGTGAGTTTTATTTATTAACCGGCATCATTTGCATTATTGACATCTCAGTTTAATTTAGATTATAGTTGAAAAATAGCATTACAAATAAGAGATCATTAAAAATAAAATTTGAAACTGATATGTTTGGCTTCAACAAATCTTTGACAACAAAAAACTCCGTTTGATTCATCACATATTTGCATATTCTTTATTTTAGAACAAGAGGAAGGCCATGAGCATTAATTCAAAGTTCTTGCATTAATTCAGTATTATTGACCTTTTACTAAAAGCAAGCATGGAATGCAAAGTCCCATCCAGGGAGAAAGCTGTGAATCAGAACTTACTGATTCTCTCTGTAATTAGGACTTGCTTCAGGTTTGTAGACAGACCTGTAATGAAAAAATGATTTGTAGGCAATTTCAATCTTAAAATTAAGGTTTAGTTTGCCATGTAAACATTTTTGAATATTAAGCGAGTCATATTAGAGAGAAAAATGTCTTTGCATCTGTAGATAAGATTTACTTAAATAATAAATACTACGTAATTTTACATTTATTTTAATATCATAAACTGAAACCAGAGGAAATTTTCATGTTCAAAGTTGCATAATTCTGAAAGTATTTTAATATCACTTTTTAACACTTCAACATTGAAATGAAATTTTAAGAAAAATCTGTGAGATCTGCTTTATCTGCAAACTTCTCAGAGTATTAGTAACTTTGGAAGAAGAAGCAGTGATACACAATTGCTATTTCATTTAAATGCACTCACTGAAAAAAACGAATGTTTCTACAGCTTTACTACTAGTTTGTTCCATCCAGTTGTAGCTAAGCAACAAGAATTTTGTCAAGATTCTGCTGTCACTGTTAATGTCCCCAAACATATGGTTTTCCAAAGCTATAATTACAATTTAACAGTCGTAAAACAAGATGGCAACTATCATGGGACACAGCCTTGCAGATCTTCATGCTACAAATTAAGCCTATGGTAATTACATTAACATTGCCAGAAGCAACCAATCCATTTTCTTACATAAAATCAAGTATTGAACTATGTAGTTTTCAGATAAAAATTTCAACATTTATTTGCATAATGTATAATGAGTTATATCAAGTTTTCACTGTACTCTACTAAAGCAATGTAAAAATATTAAGCATCGTTTAATCACAGTAATCCTCAACATCTGCCTGGTATTTGGGGGTTTGCTTTCATGTTTTTTATTTTTTATTTTTAATCAGTACCTAAACATGACGTGGTCCTGTTTTATGCACAATATTGAGATCTATAATGCACATACTTCACAACATCTACTTACACTGACAGGAATTTTTTTCTAAGTAGATCCATTAATCTATGGTTAGGAGAGCAAGCCTGTACTAACACTTCCTATAGTCATATCTTAAAGTATTTTATCTGTGTTTATTCCTTCTATGAGAAGCAAAGACTGTTTCCTACAATCACAGTCTTGTTATTGTTGTAGGGAGAATTGCTAGAGAACAGGTGGAGGTGGAGGAAATACTCCAGAAAACAGCAGTTGAATTTAATCCACATTTCTGTTCAGTGGAATCTGAATGAAGCTGAGATCTCAGAAGTTTATATATACTGCCATTAATAAGATTTTTAATTTTAAAAGAACGTTATCATAGAGATGCAGGTTGTCATGAGCATATGATAAAATCTCATGACTTCAAAGCACACAACAATAGAAAGAATCACTATAATGTTTAACCTCCAGTACACTTTCCAATGAAAAAAAATCGAGTGAATACCACAATGATGATAAAATATTTAATCACTTGACAAAGACAAAAAACAACAAGTACTTTTATTTTATCAGGAGTGTGATACTCACTTTGAGTAGATTAAAGTTTCACAAAAAGTGTTCTGCAGTTCTGCCTCTTTGAATATGATTCATAAATGAACTTAAAAAAATGAAAACAAAAATATGTCAAAGCTTTATATAGAAAGATTTCTTTCCAGAACATCAGACAACGTAATAAGCTAATAGATGCTAAGAAATTTGCACCTAAGTTCCAGGACTTATGTCTGTTTCTGAATTCCTGGTAAATAGCTTGCACTTACTATCACATTTGTTATATATGATAATATTACAATGTAGTTAATCTCAATTCCTTTGTAAATTATTATTTTATAAAATCACAAGTCCAATTACTTTCATTTATTTATTACATATTTCCATCTGTGCCCTCATTCTACCTTCAGTTTGAATTCTTGTTCTTATATTCTCTCCCAATTTGCTGCAATCTGCAATAATTTCATAATGTTTGTCGTTCAAATTCTGTAGCATAGAATGGGAAATGGGAAAACCGTGCCTTCCACTGGTAAGTAAAGAATATAAGTAATAATATGTATAAGAATAGTTTTTCCCCTAATTCACCAATAATTTTTTTTTTTCTCTCCTGGTTCATGAAGAAAGGGGAAAAATAAAGAAAGAGGAAACTTTAACCTTTATGCTAGACTTCTTAGGCTAAAAAGATAGGTTAAAATTATATTGAAATAAAGAGAATTTTTGAATTTGAGAAGGATATTTTTCTAATTTCTTTTTCAAAATATAATTTCTGCATGAAAGGTGAATAAGTCAAATTATATTAATACAAAGGAGAAAAACCTATAAAAACATGTACGGAACAAAAGTGTCCCTATGGCAGAGAGTTAAGTAGAGCGTTTAAGAAGCTTTGATACAGATCATTGTCCATTTCTTTGTTTCAATAAATAACAAATATTATACCAGATTGGATTATGAATTGGATTAAATATATATTATCATTAACAATTATAATTCTATCATGGTGAACTCAGTTTGGCCTCAATTATTGCTGTATGCATCAAGTGATACCTTCCAGCTATCATAAAAAAACAGGAGAAAGAAGAAAACAAATGAAAAACAGTAGGAGAGAGCTGCCCAAATAACAGATCACTACCGCTGCTTTTTTCTTTGCACCTCTGTATTTCTTTGCGACTTTCTTGGTACTCCTATAGCTAGCATTAATAAAAAAGCTTCCAAACTAACAGGAAAGATTTAAGAAATAGAAAGAATTAATGAAAGAAATGAATTAACTGAGACTTCTGTATCACTTAACACACTTGCAGCTGAAGGAGATTTTTGTAAATAGTACTCCTCTGTTCTAATTAAGTATGCCCTACACGTTCAGGGAGATACTCATCTAACATTGCTCAGCTAACACTCAAGGTGTCAGGCAGTTAAGCAGACAGATACCCTCTGTTAAGGAAGATTAATAAGCCCCTGTCAGTTGACAATGCAAAACATCCAAAAATATCTATCTGTATAGGTTGCCGTCAATGCTTCTTGTAGGGCCCATTGGCATTGTCTACAGAAGAATGTTACTTAGTTTGTAAAGATATTTAATCTTTCAGAGGCTGAAGAGAAGTGAGATGGATCCTGCTCATACTGTATTTATTGCATCAACACATTATTCACAGTTTAAATACTGGAAACATATAAACTTGATTATTATAAATTACAAATATATGACCCAGCTCAACAAAAGCCTGACCTTTGTGTGCCTGTTGACACCTCTGAGTTTCATGTTCATATATAATGAAATAATTTGCTGCATTTCACCCTTGACAATTTTTTCTCCTTCTTTTAGGAAATCAGATAAACAAAACCTAGAAAATACACAGTTCTCAGGGACACCAAGGGAAAAGAAGGAAGAAATGTGGTTTCAATGTATGTAGGCCATATTTTAAGAAAACTACGCTTTAAAACTAAAAGAGTTGCTCCAAAATAATGCCTCCTATTTTATTATGTTGGCCCACAATATTGGAGACAGGTGTTGGTAATATGGTAGTAGAGGTTGAACCTTCCAACCAAAATTCCATTAGATTTTTTTTTGCTGTGAGTCAGATGGCACCAGAGGGGTGGTCTGACAAATAGCATCTGACATGGAAGTGTGTATGAAGCAAAGGTGTGTGATTGAATTCCTTCATGCAGAAAAGACTAGTACCCACTGACATCCATCAATGATTGATAAATGTTTATGGACACCAAATAGTGGATGTGGGCACAGTGAATTGTTGGGTAGTGTGTTTCAGCAGTGGCAACAGCTACTTGAAAATGTTCCAAGCAGCCATGAAGATTCTTAAGAACATGGCATGCAGACTCCTGTTTATTGCTGGCAAAAATGCATAGCCAGTGGTGGTGAATATATTGAAGAAGAGTGTTTTGCAGCTGAGAATTTGTTCTATCAAATAGTCTTATTGTGTTCTTGGTATCTGCTGTATTTTCTGTGGAAATAAATAGGAGGCATAACTTTCAGAGCAACCTATGTGTTTTGAAGCTCTACATTTTAAATCAACAACCAAGATATGGAGCTACACACACACACACACACACACAAACAGACAGACTTCCATATAGTTTCTTTGTGTTGGACTAAAAGAATGCTGACTTCTGTCTCCTAAGCCCATCTCACCACCTTTCAGTGTATAGGTAACCCACTGTGATCTGAGTGTTTATTTAAACTACTACTGAGGCTTAATTCAGTACATGCAAAGCTGCTTAAAATAGACATTTAGATGTGAAAGCATCTTGGTGGTCTTCATGGTGATAGCGGAATGAGCAGGGGGAGATAACTGCAGAACTGCAGACTTTTGCTGCAAGTATTGTGAATACACTTGCTGAAGATGTGAAAGAAAAATAACTCATGCTCCTGCTGTGGCCCAGTGGTGCCTATTGAAGCTTTACTTTCCCTTATATGCTGTAGGAAAAATGCTAAGGTATAACACTTCTTTACTGAGAATATGGCCAAAGCACTAGCAGATCAAAAGGGAATGGTTGAAAATAGGTAACAAACACCATACACATCATTTACATGGTTGCATCTGTTACTTCACTTCCAAGCTTAATGGGTAGCTTAAGAGACCTCCGCTGAGTTTATTTTTAACTGACTACATCTGGAGTAAACTAAACACATAGTTCAGTCTTCTGTCCTTATATTTTGACTTCCACAGAATTACTTTCTGTTACCAGTCTAGATAGATGAATATTTCAGATTTAACACTTGCTCATATCTCATTCAAATACTACTGTTTAATTTGAAACATAACTGTGACCTTGTAAAGTATGTTTTTTTCAGAGAATAAGTATAAATTGTTATCAGCTATTGTTAATATTATTACACACATCTATATCAATTAGTTTATTTTGAAAGAAGAGAATAAACTTATAAAATTGAAATCAGGTATATTGCATACTCTACTGTATATTTATCTCTTTGAGAAAAAGATATTGCTTAATTATTTTACAGATACAAAATGTATAAGATTATTTCTGGAGCATGTAAATATTAAATTGTTCCTACAACAACAACAACAACATTTTAGGAACCTTGATGATTCAGCTGGAGATTAAAATTGCATACTTTAGGTTTTTTTAAAAACCTAAGGCTTTTTCAAGTTAAAGATGATGATGAGATTTATAAGTTGATGTAAATCCTTACAGTGTTTGGAAGATTCTCTGTATTATAAAGAAGAAAAATAAAATATGCGAGAAAGGAAATTAATAGAATGCTCTTTTAAAGATAAATACATATACTAGTACTGAAAGAGGAATCTCTAGAACATTGAAAATTAAATAATCAAAACCGAAATATGAGTTATTTTTGTTCAGTAATGAATAGCTATGAACTAAATCTTATAAAAAGACATTGAACAAAAATATCCTTGAGATTTAAACATATTTTGTTTATATATTTTTATATTTTTTTCTACTATTCAAATGATAACATCATCTATATACCGTCAAGAGAAGAACAAAAGGTAGTTTCTTAGGGTTGTTTTCTCTGTCTTCATCTGAAATGAAGTAAAGTTTATGAAAACCTCAGTATGAAACATTAAAGTTTCTAAGGAATCTTAACTTTTTTTCTACGTGTGTCCAAACATCCTGTTTTGATTCTGATCTTCATTAGACTGGTAATATCCATGCAGATTTCCAGTACAAAACTCACTTACCTGTGTCTCCCCAGGGTGCTTCTCTGGAAGGACTTTCTGAAACATTTCACCAACATGTCATCGCAGGATCTGTGGTGTTCAGAGCCACTTTGTATGACACAAGCCTGGTAAAGGCCTGTGCCACAATGTGTTATTTACTTAGTATCTCAGTTATTAGGAGGCTCATCCAAGTGAAAAACAAAAAGAAATTAAATTCTCCTCCTGTTATGAAGCCTCCTGTTGAAACACAGTCCTGTTGAAATCTTTACCTTTATCTCGAGAACAACACTACCTGAAAACCTCACATCTTCTTTAGCAGTTTTGCGTTCCTGAAAGAAGAATGCAGACTGAAGATTGAGTGAGGAAACAGGTAAGAGGAATGTACACATATTTACAAGCTCTTTATTATGTATGAATTACATGAAGGTAATGAAAAAAAAAAAAAAGGAAAGAGTTAAAAAATATAAAAAAAGTTGCGTGTATAAAAATAATACAACACCACTTATACCTAACATAAAAATACCACTTTTACTTAATTTAAAAACACTTTCTAAAATGACCACTTTGACAATTCATTTTGAGTTTGCCTGACTTCTAAAGAGAAGAAAATAAACAATACAATACCTTCAATAATTCAAAGTGGTCTTTCTCAAGTTGGATGCGTTTAAAAACATATTTCATCTCAAATCTATTTTTCCTCTCTGTAGATTTCTTTTCATGTTCAGGAGCTTCATGGGCAATGTTCAGTTATTGAAGTTCTTTTTATTCAGCTGTTCCTTTTCTTTCTTTCTTTCTTTCTTTCTTTCTTTCTTTCTTTCTTTCTTTCTTTCTTTCTTTCTTTCTTTCTTTCTTTCTTTCTTTCTTTCTTTCTTTCTTTCTTTCTCTTTCTCTTTCTTTCTTTCTTTCTTTCTTTCTTTCTTTCTTTCTTTCTTTCTTTCTTTCTTTCTTTCTCTTTCTTTTTTCTTTTCTTTCTTTCTTTTCCTTTTTTTTTTAATATTCTAATATTGTCTTTATAATTTTCAAATAAATTTTCAATCAATATTTTCATATAGATTCTGTACAGCCCCAGGAAACAACAAATAATATTCTCTTCTAGCAGTGAAACAAAATACACTGTTCCTCTAGATGCACTGAATTTGTAACCTCTATTTTTCTTTCTAATGCAACATTTTCTTAGTCTCTAGAAACTAATCAAGGTCTTTCGGGAGTCTGAACTAGGTCTCCTGAAACTCAAGTCATATCAATATCCCTGTCTGCATCTGATTTACAGGAATGCATCTTCAGTTCATAGCTCATTCCCCTTACGCTGTCTGCATCAGATTTCACTTGTACCTGGATATGACATCGGCTGAACTAACATCCTCTCTGCAGCTCACTTCTTGTTACTTAATGTCAAATACTGTTATTGCAAAAGTGCCAGCTGGAGTCTGGGGGAAGGGATACAGTGGTTTCCTAATGAAGATTTACGATTAAAACAGAGACAAGCAAAGCGTTCACATTCAGCATGTTTTTATAAAACAACAACAAAAACAACAAAAACCCAAACATTACAGGTTAAGTCCAACTGCTCAGGGATAAATTAATTAAGTAAACTCTCCATCTCATAGGGTTCATGTAGTTGAAATTTCCTAAGCCTTCTGAAAAATATTGGTAAGAGAAACATAAATCATATTGTCTAATATGGCAAATTCCACACTGTCTTTGGCAACTTCATTTCCTATTTGGAATTTATTGCACTAAAAAACGGGAATAGTATTTTGTTCTGACAAAGTCATTAGTGTCATATGTTTGGGCATGAATGTGTCAAAGTCCTCCATTTACTTTTGTCACGGTTTTGTGATTTCTTTCACTTTCTATTCAGCTTGAATGTTGAGTAGTATAATATAATTTCTTTGTTTTGTATAGCCCCATGCCTTTTAACTAGCTTGTGATGAAAGATTATCAGCTCTCTACCACTTGGGATTTCATTTATACTGTGGAAGGTGCCTGACTTGATTCATGTTTACAAGGAACTTTGAAAATAAAGATATGCTACTTTGATCAATTATATGTGCATTTGACTAGAATCATCAATTCTAATCTATAAGGGCCATCAATTGTGGACATAAATATAAATCAGACACTGAGAATATCTGCACAGGTGAAAATAGTGCTTTGACTAAGGGTGTACGCTGGCAGGTTTTTAAGACCTGCTTTAGTGATTAAACTTTTGGATAGAGATTTCCTCATGTAATTTAGGTATTTCTTTGCCCAGATGTGCCTTGTAGCCCATTCTTTCTAATGTAAGAACTGAAGACAATGGGGAGACAGAAAGATCTCTGAAGATCCATTCTTCTCCAAAATATAGATCTTTAACTGGAAAATTAGTGAATATAAGAGAGGGTGGATTCCAGTGCAAAAAAGCTCATCTAAAGGCATTTATACAATAATACTGTAATAATTGCAATATAGATATTTTATTTAGACCAGTTAAACTCTTATTAACTCATAAATAGAAAATGTCACTGATGACTAGGTATGTTTATGAGATTAGGCTTCTTCAGATACCTTTATTTACATTACAGGCTATACACTTAACGCTGTACCGATTGAGAGCTCAGGGAAAGAGAAGTCTTCCAAAATAGGCACTTCTGAACAAACATGTATAACTAAGTTTAGTCTCATCGAATGCTGTCAGCTACCTAAGATAGCACCTAATCATTTTTTAATAAAAATGGTATTTTGAAGATAGATAGGCTGAATTGCCATGTAGTTATTAGATGATGGATAAACTCCGGTTTAGGGAAAATTTGGGTAGATTACATTCATTTTCCATGTATGTGTGAATCATCCATTGCCTAAGCAATTGAGTAGATTTGCTCAAGTATATTTTGGAGCATATTTTTTTTATTTAGGGTACCTTGGACTGATCTTGGATATACTTATTAGTACACTGTGATCAGGAAAGTAATAAAAATGTTTAGAAGATCTGGTAGGAATTCAGAAAGAGTCTGTTGTACTTGTAGCTGAGTATCCTGCTATGCTTACACAGTTCCAGTCTGAGAAATTTGGAATGGTAAAAAAAACAACACAGGGAGATGAGTAAGAAGGTTCTCGGTGGATATAAGGAGTACTGTAGCCACAGACCTTGCATGATTATATCTAAATAATTGCAGCTATAATTCTCCGAGTAAGAATTTTACATATGTCCACAGTGTAAATTTGCTAGAAATTTGTAGCTAAATTCTCAATAGAGTCCTGTGCTGCAGTTTTTCTCTTACACCTTCAAGGAATTTTTCTGAAATTGTCACTCTGGTTTGCTATAGATAATGTATAGGTGGTTCCCTAGAATGAATGGGTACTCAGTGTTTTCTGTGACTCTTTCATGATTTGTGAAAGAATGGTCTGTCTGACAAAAATTCAGATAGAGTAATATAAATTCGGACAGGCTCATCATAGTGCATGTGCTGAAGGAAGTATTCTGGTTCCAGCAGACGTGGAGTAGGTATATAGGAACTAATGGTTAATTCAGGGGAGGGAAATATGTATGGAATAGGTATTTGCTAGCAGCCTTGAAAGACAACGAGGAATTGAGATTTGAGGAGAGAAATTGCAGACCAGATATTCAGTGGGATTGCATATAATCTGTTGTTGCACTCTGGTCACTTCCTGTAGGCTTTATGATGGGCACATGTTGATAAACTCTTCAGGATATTTCACTGTCTAAAATGCTCTTGGAGGAATCATATGAAAGACAACTCTGTAAATGTCTTTTCTTGTTTCAGAAATCACTTTCTCTGATGGGACCCAGAAATGAGCTCTCTGCACCATTAGTCATTTAATCCCTGCCAGAAAAGAACATGCTGGTGGCTGTCAAAAGGGATATAGAAAAGGGGCCAAAAAAATCATTTTGTGTTTGTGATAAGGAATTTTGCCTTCTATAATACCTTTGTTTTTATAATATCAGAGAATGTACTGCCCACAATACTCAACATACACAGTCTTTAAAATAAACTGAAGGAGAACATATCTAATTTAAAGCACAACAGTTTCAATCTCTGTTTGTTTTTCACTGCATTTATTTTTATTTTTTTTTATTATTATTATTATTGTTATTATTATTTTGGTTAATAATATACCTGACAGCAGTACAATATAAAGCACACAGTAAATGTTCTCTCTGTTCAATGGTCAGAGATTTTCCATTTCATCTATCTTTTACAACTATAGCAATGTCTGTGCAGCATATGCATCAACTTTCCAGCAATCTCTAAAGGTTTTTGTGTATTTGAGATATACTAGGCTCAGAACTCTGTATCACAAACAAGATTTATACTGCGATTAGTTTTACTATTTGAAGTGAGCTTTAGTAACAGGACATAGAATATAGAGCTCTATTAGAGAAGAATCCTTCTGCTTGATGAATGCAGGGAAAAGGGAAATGGAATTTTAATGATCTACAGCACCTGTGTTTTGTTGGGTATACAATGGAGTTTTCACTCCTTAGCCTTGTGGAATCTGTTAATTCTATTGAGCTTCCAGGTCTAGGAGGCATGGGAATACCAGGAAGAAACATGTTTTGATTTGGAAATCAACTAAATTTTAGAGACAGCAAATATTATAAAGAAAAATCTTACCATGAGAATATTCTAAAGCCAAAACCAAACCAAAGCCAGAACAAAATATTCACTACTTCTCATGTTTTTAAGCCAGTCCCAGTACTGTGACTCATTATTTTAGGATCTTTATTGTCATTAATGCTGAGAAGGGCATAACTTCATCTCACCATAAAATACTCCAATAATAATTTAATAGCTGTGGAATAGGATCATTTTTACATTGCTTATGCTTGTCAGCAAAAGCCTGAACATTTCAATAATACACTCTAATCTCTTGTTTTTCCATTTGGGAGACTCTTAAGTTCTGTTCCCTGCTATAGATAAACTGATCTTTATTCATAGCTTTCATGAAAAATAGTGATTACCCTCTGTCATTATGGGAGAAGGTAATCCTTGATCTTGTTTGTGGAATATTTTTTGTTTTTATTTGCTAATTCATTAACTTTGTATATCTGCAGTATATTTACTATCAGCTCTCCTATTGGCCCCAAAAACAGTAAAATAAACAGAACAAAGGCAAACCCTTCAGGGCAAAGAATGTGGACAAGTTAACATTTTAAAAAGTTTTAAAGGAAAATACAGTTTAAACTTATAATTCTCTTTTCCGTAGTACTCCACTGGCTTCCACCCACAAAAAAAAAAATCTCTTGTAACTTTCACATGAAAAAAATTGAATTTCCTTTGGAGCAAAATCATAAGGTCATAAGCCTTCATCTGAGGTAATATAATTTCTAGTACAACTGCTTTTACAAAAGTGTTGACATGCCCCTTAGAAAGTACTCAACCACAAAGTTCAAATGGCTTAAAAAAATTACCACTTGAACTAGTATGGTGATCTGTCCTTTCCACTTAAAATAAATTAATATATGGTTTTTAGGAACAAATTTTAAAACAAGAATTAAAAATATTGCTTGTGTGGTCACACACGAAGGACTAACTTGACCCATTCTCATCTCATTTTATGCTCAAACTGAATTATTGATGTTCTTTTTCAATAAACTAAAAAAGAATTCACAGTTGCTACATGGAATGTGATTGATGATTTGATCCTCCATCTGAAAGATGAATGGTTTAGATCAGAGTAGATTTACAGCTTCACAGTAAGATAATCCAACATGTTATCTACTTGTTATACAAAACACTGCTTCTGACCCAGAGCCATGTCTGTCTCACCAAATAAAGCAAGTCCCATGAGAAAAAACTATGCAGGCGGATGTATATTTCTGTGTGTGGTACCAAATCAGATTTAAGCCCCTCTTCCTTACAAAAGGTTTATAATCTGTCTGAAGAAGTACTACTGATTTATATGTGTTTTTGTAAAAAGATACTGCTCTTCTTTGGGCCAGCAGATACATGACAATAATCAGATTGTTATAGCTCTGTTTCTGTTAACTAGAAAATCAGCAGAAGCAGAAAACTGGAAAACTGAACTGTTTCCTTTCAAAATAAGATTTTACAGTATTATACAAATTTAAGACTATTCTTGTACTTCTGCTGAAAGAGCTATAGCACCTATTAGACCCATGCCACAAGTCTGCTTCATGAGCCATAAATTGATTGTATCAGAAATTATTAAAAGAAAAAAAAAGTGGTCCAGACTTTTGCAATGATAGATCATAAAAGTGTCAGGACTATGCCTCATCTAGTTAATTTCTCCATCCCAAACAATCTCCAGACTTCACAGTAGTTATACGTGATATAAGACACTGCTAATTGAAAATCTTGTTCAAATTCTAATGGTTTGAAATTTGTTGAAATCACAAACACAAGGAATATTTTGTAGTTTTGGTATAAAAAGACTCATATGTGGCTTTGAATCACAACTTCAGGGTTTTGTTGTTGTTATTGTTGTTGTTTTTAATCAGGCTGACAGAAGGCATGTCTGCCTTTACTCTTCTACTATTGTTGACTAGCGTCCTACTGCAAATCCACCTTCAAGGCTGATTCCAGCTTCTGCGCTCATCTATAAGCTGGATATCTACACCCAGTCCATGCGCTGTTCTGATGATTCTGCTGTACATTTTTTATCTCTGGCAGATGCTCAAACCCCTATTTTCAGAAGCCAATGATATCCTACAGCAACAAGTTCTACATTCAAATTGCATATCAAGTGAAAGACCACCATTTTGCCTTCAAAAGACAATAGTTTTTAAATAACAGACATGCCCCTCTCATAATAGATCAGCACTTATGACAGAAATTATTATGTAAATACCTAAAATAAAAATGAAATTCAGTTTATCACACAAGCTTCACTGTAGAGACAGAATGATTTTCTGAAGATAGCAATGTTTTGTAAGTTTTGTAACTTGAAACTCTGTCAGAGGACTAACTCTAATCTTTCTGAGTATTTAAAAAACCCTTGTTTATTGTGCTGTCCTTGTGTACCTGCAGAAAACAAATGCGTAAGCTACAGCAGCTCTTGGAATTACGGACTTTAAAATAGAATGTTAACTGTTTTCAGAATTTACTGGACTGTACTCTATAATCAATCAATTAATTGTTTTTGCAGCAATGTTCAGAGATTACATTGGAAAAGAAAAAAAGTGCTGGCATTTGCCTATTGTCTACTTGGAGCAAATGCTGGAAGAGAAGAAACTTCCTGTTACTGGCCTGAAACAATCCTCTTCTAAATGGTTCCCACATTCCGGTAATTAATCTTTTCTCTCATTTCACAGAATTTACTGGAGTGATCATCTCTGTCATAGCCAAATTCTGCTCAGTGTTTCACATCTCTCCTTCCATGAGATGCTTATATCCCATAGATATACTGAGTGTGTTACTGGCGCTTAATCACTTCCCGAGCACTTACAGCCCACTTCTGCCCCTGTTGCCCCTGCTGCTGGTACTTTCCTGCTCTAAGTAGAAGGTGCTCTTCAACATCATTATCAGTGACATAGACGATGGGATCGAGTGCAGTCTCAGCAAGTTTGCTGATGACTCCAACTGAGTGGTACAATTGATATGATAGAAGGAAGAGACATCATACAGAAGGACTAGGACAGGAGTGGGTCCATGTGAGCCTAATGAGATTCAACAAGGCCAAGTGCAAGATGTTGCGCGTGGGTTGGAATAATACCAAATATGTGTACAGTCTGGAAGAACTCATTGAGAGCAGTACTGCAGAGAAAGACCTGCAGGTCCCAGGTGGACGAAAAACTTAACATGAGCCAGCAGCGTACACTTGCAGCCTGAAAGGTCAACAGTATCCTGAAGAGGGAGGTGATTGTCCCTCTCTGTTTTGCCTTCATGAGGTCCCATCTGGAGCACAGCATTCAAGCTTAGGGCCCACAGTATAAGAAGGAGGTGGAGCTGTTGGAGTGGGTCCAGAGGAGGGCCACAGAGATGATCACAGTACTGGAGCACCTTTCCTGCAAAGAAAAGTTAAGGGAGACAGGCTTGTACAGGCTGGAGAAGAGAAAGCTCCAGGGAGACCTCTCTGTGGCCTTCCAGTACACGAAGAAAACTTATAAGCAGGAAGGGAACAGACCTTTTACACAATCTAATAGTGATAGGACAAAGGAGAATGTCTTTAAACTAGAAGAGAGGAGTTTTAGATCAGATATTAGGAAGAAATACTTAACTTAGAGGGTGATGAGGCACTGGCACAGGCTGTGGATGCACAGAGGCTGTGGATGCCCCATTGCTGGAGGCATTAATGGCCAGGTTGGATGGGGTTCTGATGGCAACCTGATCTAGTAGATTGCAACCCTGCCCACTAAAAGGGGGTTGAAATTCAATAATCTCTATAGTTCCTTCCAATCCACGCTATTCTATGATTCTGTGACTGGTTTGTGACGGTTTTGTTTGCCTCAGGCGGGAAAAGAGTCAAAAACCTATTTCTTGCTCCAGTGAGTAATCCAACAGAAGAAAGACCTTTTCAGGGTTCTTATACATCTGTTTAAAGGTATTTTTTTTTTCTTCCCAGAGCATTCAACTGGACTAGTTCTTACTGAAATTTAACCAGATTTAAAAGCAAATTGTGTTTCCTGAAATTGTAAGTTGTGATGTGGTCATTTTTTTTTTTCTAAATTGACAGTCCTTGTAGCTAGCTTTCCTAGGGACCTAAACAGGACTTGCTCTTTTTTCGTTTGTCAGAAATATTCCAATACTGCAAAAGGATAAGAAGAAAAATATTATTGTGATAGGAGCTAAGAATTGGATTCTCTTACACTGAGATTGCGCACTCATGACATTTTCATATTCATAATTCATAATTTTTGCAGATGCGAGTTCCTCGTACAATGCATAACATACACATTGATAACACACACTTTTAGTTTGGAGGAACACTGTCTCACTATCTTGCATTTCAAGTCAAGGGTCACATGTACCAGCAGCTGATGAAAATTCACTTGTTAAAATCTAGATATTCCCTTGTCCTCTATAGGACATCACAGAGACTGAGCTAAGTTTAGTTCTCATAAAAAGTGTCAGAGTTCTCTATAAATAGGACTTTCCTTGTCCTTCTTCATTGATTTTCAGCTAGATGGCAAAATAAAAGGCTAGAATATAGCAAAATTGTAATGTTCACAGCAAGAAGCAGTGTAAGCATTATATATTGTCAGTAATTCAGACCGTCTGTTTTTGTTGGGATAGAGTATAGTGTATTTCTTTCATGCGGTACCAATGTCAAAAAACACAACAATAATATCCTTCTCTTCTGGAAAAACATATGCACTAAAGCAAATAATTCAGATAAGCTGACACTGTATAACTCAACAGGAAAAAATATTACTATTAGATGCCTATGGAATAGGAAAGTCCCAAGAAAGTGAAAACAAATTTGCAATGGAAAAAACTGATCATTAATGGAGACACTGCTAAGTTTATGCAGACTGTTTTCCATGTTTTAGCTTCTATGAAAGATCAAAGCTAATTTGTCGTTGCTTTATTGTATTCTTTGTAATAGAAATCAAAAGAAATTGTACGATAATGAGCTTTGTCTCAGTGTATGACACTGAGTTCAGATAATAACTGTAACACAGTCTCTTGAAAATATATTTTGCAGGTCAGTCACTCCAAAGGCATTATTGCCACACCATGATCAATTGTTGTTGTTTTGTGTCAATCAAGACTTACTATAATACATTTTGAACTAATTTAATTTATGTAAACCATGCATGTTTGTCATTTTATGAGTTACTATAAAATAGAATGTTCAGAAGATGAGAAGCATCTCACATTATAATAGCATCATTAAAGGTGTATTTTGACAATAAATCTGCCTCAGGGAAAGGTTCTTTCTCTGTCATGCCTCGCTCTGCTTCACGATGAGCCAGATGTTCTTCAGAAGCTAATGTAATGACCAGTGCTAAGTTAAATGCTAAACTCAAGCTAACATGCTTACTCCAGTGGAAGGCTTAGCCTGGACTCAAAGCAGGCAGAGCTAGCTCTCTAGCTGTTAGAAAGTACTTCGATATTTCTAAAAGAGAAACTCAGAGCACTGGGATGTCTGTACACTCTCATTAGTCTCCTAAGTCAGAAAGTAAGTAGGCCCACCTGGCAGGCACCAAATACTTTACTTTCCTTCTTTACAGCTCATCCTTTGAAAGAACTGACTCACTGTTTTTTCTCTCTCTTACTTCCAAAAGCAAACATACTTTAAGTAATCAGCCTTGTCATTGTTTTCTAATTCTGTTCAGAGCATCTATATTATAGGAACTCTGGGGGAGAATAGCAGATCATGAAACAAAACTGAGTTGGAACTGATCTGATATGGAGCACAGGCACTTGTGCTTTGACTGTAAAAGAGGAGTGGTGTCTGCAGAGACAGGCCTACACTGAGACATATGGATTTATAAACATAACCCTTCAATGCTAAACTGTGACTAAGTCTGGATTTAAATTCAGCCTAAGTCTTTCCTGTGATGTCTTTATAGAATCCAGTCTTCAGTTCTTCAGCCTGCCTCCCCAAGGTCATTCCCGTTATTTCTACTGGCTTCAATAGAGCTAGGACTGGAATATGGTGCTCTGTCATGGTTTAAAAAAATGTAAAGCCACAACACTATCACTACACAAACATAATATTATGTGTTTGCCTGAACAATCCTGGAAACCACAGATTCCAAGGGAAAAAGGATTTCTGATTTGAAGCCATTGGCATTCATCACTACAAATCTTCATGGCTGGATTTCCTCATTACTTCAGAAATAAATATTTTCTTCTTACCTTTTCATGTGTATTAATTTAGCCATAGATAAACTGAACATTATCTATCCTAAATATTGGTGTAATTGTTATGTAAAATAACTGATTAAATGCCCATATAGATTAACTATTAGAGACAAAAGTTTGCCTCAGCTACTTTTCATGTTTATATTTTATTTTTCATTTGCACTTCTTTTCGCAGATGCATCAAATCAGTCCTAATAAACAGAAGAGGGGCTGCCAAAAGCATCTACTATAAATCAGATTCGCCATTCTTGTGTCATATACTTTTCAATGTATGAGGTAACATTTTCTTGAATCTATCATTATTTCTGTTAGATTTTTGTTTTTCTTTTATTTTCAAAAATTGTCAGTAAATGTGAATGGTAATGAGAACAATTTGTGATGGTTAACAACAAAAATAACACAAATTATTCTCACTTGTATGAACTTCATGATTTTCTAACACAAGATTAATGAAGTAATAATGAAAGAATCCATATAGCAGTCAGTTGTATCAGTAATAAATAAATAAATAAATAAAAATTGTAAGTTTGATTTGAATGGAGAATTGAGAGCACAAAAAGTTGCTCTATTTTTAAAACGGAGATTTTTCCTACTATATTTCAGAATTTTAGGTATTCTTGAAATAAAAATTTATGATGGAAACTTGTATCCTTAAGTACTGTATGCTGATATACTTTCTGTGTGAGGTTGCAACACATACTACAGCAGTATGTCCTATTCACCATGTCATTGATACCATAAATATAATTCCTTGGTCAGGTGAAATTGTAGTAGTGTTATCCATGTATAAAGTTATCACTGTGGGCTTTCAGGACCAGATGGCATGTTCTCATGTTTGAAACACTTATCTCCAAGATATTAATCATCTCAGTATGTTCTAAACATGTGCAATAAATAGCAAAAGGCTTGAGTTGCATGAAGCGCAAAGCACAGCATTCATTATTCATTACTATTTTCATTCAGAAATGTTTTCATTCCTTTATGGTCACTTTCTCTTATCCCTATTAAATTATAAGTTCATATCATTTCCTTTGAAGTATGATACCTGGGTTCAGCTGCCTTCTGACTGACTCTGATATACTAATTATCACATTAGTCTCTAGCAGTTAGAAAAAGACACAACAGTTGTTTTCATGTTTAAAGTTATATAATAATTTAATAAAAGTAGCCATTTTTTCTTTGCAGAGAGTATGGTCTGTGAATCCCACTCACTTTGTTGAAAATGTAGGAACAGCTTTATAGTCGTGCATGCCTGAGCTTACCATAGACTTTGTTATCCATCATAGTAAGAGATAATTCCTGCTGTGCTGGGCATTTTAACTTTAAACACAAGGTGTTCATTGTAGAAATAAGTGTATGAACTGTTTGCAATTTTGTCAAGTTAACCCCCCTTGCAGAGAGCTGACTATGATATAAGAACCTACTCAACATTACACAACATCGTTTCTTAGGCTTCTATACTCAAGATCAAACTAAATTTGCAAAAGCATTATTTTTTTTTTCAACTTAAGAACCCCAAAAGTGAATCCATGCTGATAAGCATGACAGAAATCCAAGGAAGAAAAGATATATCTTGTACTGAAAAGTTTGCAGGAGAAGAGGTGACAAGTGTGAGTAGATGGAACTGATGAGACACAAAAGCTGTTTTCTTTAACCATCAGTTTAATCAGTGAGTATCATAGCTTGAGAAATAGTCTTTTGAACAAGATTAAAAATACAGGCATATTACATGAAATTTTAGCTAATGTTTTTTACTTTGATTTGATTGACTTCTGGATAAATACCTGTCTGGGCTGGTTCCAACAGGTCTGGTGGGGGGCTGAGGAAACGTTTAATCACAACAGCTTTGTACACTTCATGTTGCCACACCAAGCTGAGAAGAATAAATAGGAGAAAAGATAAGAGAAGAATCTAAAATCTGTAGAGTCCTTTCAGAAAACCTGTGCCTCAGTCAAGCAAATATTTCCTTCTTATCATTAGCAATTAGTACACAATAAATCCAACAGAGAGTAGAATCAATAAGTAATTGGTAAAGTAATGATTGAAAGCAAAGCTTTGCAACCTCCTTCATGTTTCTAGTATTTAATTTTTTTAGTCCTGAAGTCCACCAGGATTATGAGTGTGATTCTCATACTCAAAGTAATTTAATCACTTTTGTAAGAATGCATTTGATTCAGATTCACTGAGGAGGGTGAATATATTGTTCCATTATATTATGGTACAGATGAACACAGTAAAAGTTATGAGAACTCTTATTGTTGGCTTTAAAAATGTCAAGGTTGATTTAATCCTAAGTAATTAATGCACAGAAGGAAGAAATTAAAAGGAAGTTACATATTTAAAAAATTGCAGCAGCAACATTCTTAGGAGATAGAGCAACAAAAAATAATTTGGTTTTGAGGAGAATGAAGAGAAACTTCTAGAGACATCATCAACAAAATTATACATAAGAGTGAATCATCCATTTATCCTTAAGATTTTGTAGGCAATTGTTAAAAATTCCAACTGTAGGTTAAATTATGCAACAGATCATCAACACTCGTAATGTACAAAAAAATCATGCTATCAAATTTGAACTTCTATTCAGTTCTAAGATGTAGTCAATCTGAAAGAAATGTAGATTTCTATTTATTTCCATGTAAACTACAACAGATCCATGTAAACTATTATTTCCATGTAAACTACAACAGATACAAGGAGTACAATACCACTATTTGATAGAGAAAATTCTCAGCTACAAAACACTTTCACTGCTGCTGAAACACACCACCCACCACCTCATTCTGCATCCATCCACTGTTGGCTCTCCATAAACATTAAGAAAACATTGATGGATGTCAATGAGTGCAATTTTTGGTGGTATTACTTTTGGAGCACTCCTCTTGTAACAAAAACATTGAATAGCAGTGAAAGCTCTTTCCTTTGTCACTGTAATACATTGTGAATTTGGACAAGTTACGTACCTCAAGTGATGCAATTTTTCCATTTCTAACCTAGTATTCTTAAAGGGATAATGTATGAAATTTTAATTAATGTTATTAAAATTTTCTTACATTTCTGAATGAAAAATCAGGCACTAAAAATCCAGATATTATTTAACTTGATAAGTAAATGATCTCTAAAATTAAATGAAGTATTAGATGAACAATTTGTTTTAGATATTCACTCAAGCGTTTTCCTGAATTCATTCTGTAGTGGTGCATTTACTTAGACATTTTGCATTTCAAGATACGCTTATTTGTAAGGATATGTAATATGTAGGAAACCAAATTTATCTCAGTTTGTTCTCCTGGAAGGCACTGGGAACAACTTTTGGCAAATAGGTGCATAGTCTATGATTTTTTTTTTTTTCATTCATAACTCATTAAAAAAATATCCACAATTTCAGTTCACATCTGATGATTAATTCAAATTATTAAAATAAAAACAAAAAATACCCATCAGCTCACATTATTCCTATCCAAAGTACAAAACACATTGCCATGCATTTTATGACCACTGCACTTGGATGTCACAGACTGTATGGATAACTCCATGTTTTACTCTGGAAATACCCAGAATCAAATGTTAATCAGACCAGAAGAATTGCCTTTGTTGTTGCTGTTGTTTTGTTTTACAAAAGTTTTCTCATCCTCTGCAACACATATACATAGATTCAATTTTATATCAAAAGCTCTAAGGTTCTTTGAAAACTCAAACTATGTTTGAGACTAAGAAATATGAACACCAAAAATAGTTAAAATGACAGAAAAATGATGTATTGCATAGTCCATCATCTTTGCTTGTCACCAAGATCCTAAAAGTGAACTAACTGCTTGCATAGTGGCATGAAATCTGATTTGCACTAATCAGCCAGAAAGAAAGGGAGCATGAAGTAAATTAGTTGCAGTGATTTCATGTTTTATGACATATATTTCCCAACAAACAACAAAAACCCTCACAAGATCCAATTAGATGTTGATGCAATAAACTTTTGGAAAGTCAGTTGAAGTGCTTTCATTTTTCTGTAGTATATGTTAAGAAGTATTACAATCTGCAGTATTTGAATAGTCTATGTAGTCCAAAACTGCTTCGCACAGACTTAACAGAAATATTTTTAGAATGGCATGGGGTCTTCCTTTCATTTTTTTCACATATACCCATGAATTTTCATGGGCAAAGTTGTAGGCTGCAAGAGTCAATTTAATGAAATAAACAATACATTATAAGAGTTTCTCACCAAATTATTTGCTGGTTACACATGTCAGTAGAAAATCTAATTATCAAAGCAGTATTTACATAAATTAATTTAAATGTTGATAACCAATACTAATAAAAAATAGATATTTAATACAAAAACCTGATAGTTTCTCTGCTATTAAATATCTCAAGTTAGATCATCAGGACATGGAAATTAATTAGGTAAATAAATACAAATTATTCCTTTTAAATTACACTGAATCGAATACACACTTAATTTCTGTTTTCAGAAAAATGATTTAGGATAAACAGATTGGTGGTATTTTTATGTGCTTATTTATGTTCAGAATATTGATAAACCTGCACCAATAAATAATAATGTTAACCAGAACCAATCACCACCCTAAACCAGTAATTTCAGTTTTGCTCAGCACTGAGACTTCCTAAATATTTCTGAAGACAAATCTACCAGACCTGCAGCCACATGCTGGACGTCAACTTCAGCATTAAATGTTATGAAAAATGAAAACCTGCCAAAGGAAAAGCCGGACACAACTAGCACTTAAAATTTCAGACGTAAAGATCTTATAGATTATTCTGTTCATCAATCTAAACTGAGGTAGAAATGTATAGTATCGCTTCAGCAGCTAGAGCTTTCTCAGTGTTACATTGACATCATTTATCAAAAGAACATTTCTTTTAAATAACAGATGAGTGTCACTTGCTGACTGCCAAGCACAGAAAATAGTTACGATACTGAATAACACCAAAGGTCAGTTTCCTTTCTCTTTCTCCTTTGCCACCACTTCTAAGAATAAAAGAATGCCATTAAAAGATCAAGAGCTCTCACAAAGATTGAAGAAATGAATAGCCTGCAGATTAGCTTTAGAGAAAAATTTCAATATCTGTGTCTGTCTAACAGTACTTTAAGCAAAAAATCTCTGCCTTCTTGCAGTTCATAGAAGCTCAGTTTAAGAAAATAGAGTCATAGAGTCATAGAATATTTTGGGTTGGAGGAGAGCAAACTTGGAATCTGTCTAGATTTTTTTATCATGTCCTCGAATATTTCATTTTGTTAGGGAAAGTAAACAACTAGTTAGAAAGGTGTGGCTAAAATACTAAATTTCAGATTTTCTAAGCAAAAACTGGAATGAAATCAGACTTTTCAAAACTTCTCAATCTTGATTTTTATAACCTAAATCCAATGCTCTACTAGGCAGTGTTGAAATACAGATCTCAAATGAAGTAAGCCCCCATACTTTATTAGCTACAAAGTAAAAGATGCATCTTCCATTTCATAACCATTATCATCTGGAGATTTGAGAAGTGCAAAAATGCTAATGAGTGCTTCCAGTTCTAGTCTTGTTCCTCAGTGAACTGCTCGAGGCATGGGAGGGGCAGTCCAGATCTCTGCCAGGGTAGAGGGCTTCAGATTTTGAGTGGTAGAGCAGAACCCTATCTGGACACAGACGAGGTGCTAATGATGTTAAATCTGTCAGCAAGGTCTGTTGTTTTTTGTGCAGCTTACTGCCCCAGAGCTGAAGGTTATGCGAGCACAAAGCTTCACAGTCCCTAGCCTTCCTCATTATTACAGGTAAAGAAAATGTGATAGGAATGAAGAGACTTATTGTGATGCCACAGGAAAGTTCAGAGGTATAACATAAATCCAGTCATCTTTTTGAGGCCACTGTGGTTATAAGATTATAGAAAAGTCATGACGGTTTGTTAGCACAAACTATTCTATTTTAAACTATTTTAAGACATTTACACATTTGTAAACAGTAGCCAGGCCCAGCAAAGGAACTCTCTACTCTAGATCTGGCTGTTCACAGTCTGACCTGCTCTGACCTGCTCATGATCTGTCCTCAGTTAAACATGTT
Organism: Chrysolophus pictus; assembly: GCA_037305975.1. Lineage (NCBI taxonomy): Eukaryota > Metazoa > Chordata > Aves > Galliformes > Phasianidae > Chrysolophus > Chrysolophus pictus. The sequence continues at coordinate 22,152,678 of CM074578.1, forward strand.
CAGTAGAGAGACTAATTGGGAAGTACATACAATTCTACCAAAATAATGAAGAACAGAGTAAGTCAAGTTGCATGTTCATTTTTGGAAGCTGTGGAGAACCTCCAAACCATCTCCCTTTCTAAGCAGCTAGCAGTGCCACATGGCACTGTGACAGGGGATTCAGCAGTCTGGTCAGTCAGTATTTACAGTGACCCAGAATGTATTTTATGAGCTGTTTGAATCATCTGCTCATCAAGTTCCGCCAGGGGCAAGAGGTTAGACATTGAGACCGCTGAGACATCAATTATGAACTGGTATTGAAAGGGAAAATATTGTATCAGAGGAAAGGGTCCACAAAGCATAAGAAATATAATGCAGAAAGTTCCATTCCCAGACCTGCTGCATTAAAAATTTGAACCTCGACACCCTGACAAGATATTTTCAAATGGGACAACATACAAGCAAATACCAAAAATTTTATGAAGAAACATCATCATTGTCAAAGTTTAAAGGTTTTTAAAAGAAAGCAAGCTAACCACTAGTAAAATATAAAGATTCTTCTGTTCAAAATATTTGTGAAGATTTTCTATCTGGTTTTATACTCCCAGCTGTATGCTTGTATGCACCTCTAAGTGAAAGAATACAAATCAGTGCAAAGGTATTTGTTCAGGAGTAATAAATGGCAGGTGAACTTCAATCTCAAATGTGAAAGGATTTTAGAAACAATGTAAAAAATATATATATCTGCATGTATATAAACAAATTAAAATAAATAGTTGTTATAGTATTAGAAGAAAAATTTCTTTTGTTTGTATCAAGGTATTTGTATTTATTTGTGTTTTCATCAATAATAAACTTGATTCAGATGGCTATTAGTTTGAGAGAGCACATTAAATGTATTTAAAAGTACTTGCCATAACACATCAAGTCGAGTAAATTATCATTTGTAATATACAAAGATATTTTCCACAATTATTCTACAGGCAGTATCAGAAATATACTTTTAATGACCTCTGGATCTTTTACACATACATTTTAGTCAACTTAGCTTCCATGCCCGACTATTTTCTAAATGGTGTTTGAAACACTACAGAAAGAGAATATGACAGAAGTTTTTAAGTGAATACCCGAACTTCTCATGCTATAATCTGGAACATCAACTTATTTCAGCTATATCTGATTTCTGAAACGATGGCATTTGACAGTGTCATTTTCCATTTTATAACCAGCTTCTGTTGCAGGCAACTGAAATAGATATTACTTCTTCCTTACTACCTGCTAAATTGTTAGTTTATAAGCTTGAATTGTCTTTAAGTTTCTCTTCTCTGCTTCTTGTTCTCATATTAAAACAATATTTTTTCCCTTGAGAGTTTCCTCTGCTTGCTTTCTGACAATATTTCTGCCCTGCAAAATCTAACACTAATATCATCGAGTATCTGTTCATTTTCTCTTACCATTAGTCTTTCCTAGCTTTTTTTCAAAACATATTTATGCATTTGAATAAGTATATTTTTAAGAATTACAATTTTCTTTCTGTGATACTCCCAGTAATTAAATGTTGAATTAACTTTTTAGACTAGCATTAAGCTAGCAGGAACACTGTAATATGCACTGCACTTAACATGAGCACCTGCACCTTGGCTGTGTTATTGTCTTTATACCTAAAGTTGCACTCTGCAATGTACAAAATGCAAGAGAACAGTACACTAACTTTAGCAGATAAAACTGTAGGCAGTGTATAGTTATTTCCAAGTAAAATAATATTGGCTTTTTTAGCATCTGGAATGTTAGTCAGATTCAGTTGTTTTCTTTTTTTTTTTCCTCTGGGCTCTCCCTTGTGAGGGAGAGAAACTGGTATTGGAAACACATTTCTCTCTTTCTGCTTATTTCCCATGAAGATGTACAACTCACTTTTCTCAAACATAGCGGAAAATAGATGAGGAGGGCGTATCTTTACATTCTGTTTCCAAACCAGCACTCAGTACCACCTTCTCTCAGGAACGGTGTCATGAAGAGAAGCCCAAGACCTATCAAAAGGGACCTTAGACCACTGGGGCAGTTAGTTAAGGGAGTGGAAGCTCAGCAGGTGTTTCCCTTTATCCTTTCAGTTAAAGGGAAAGATCATGAGAGGAACAACAAAACCCAAGTGATCAACACATGGTTTAAAGGTTGGTGCCATCAGAGGAATTTTGTTTTTTTTTTTTTTAATCATGAGACAATTTATTCAGCACCAGGCCTGCTGCCAACAGATGGGATCCACATATCTCAGAGGAGGAAAAGTATTCTAGGCCAGGAACTGATAGGGTTCACTGAGAGGGCTTTAGGTTTGAAAAAGAAAGGGAATAAAATGAGGCTTATCAGCAGTAAGCTTAAGGGCAGCATGTCAGAACTGAGTGAGACTGATAGCCCAGCTGAGATGCATCTACACTAATACTTGTAGCATGGGCCACAAACAGTAGGAGCTAGAAGCCATTGTGCAACAGGTAAATTACAATTTAGTCATCGTCATCAAAGCGTGGTGTGATAACTCTCATATGAAGTGCTATAATGGAAAGCTGTAAGCTCTTTAGACAGGACTGGTAAGGAAAGAGAGGCAGTAGGGTGTCACTTTATGCTACAGAGTATTTTGATGTTGTAGAGCTCAGTGTTGTGAAAAATATGGTCAAATTCTTATGGGTAAGGAAGAGGGGGAAGGCCAATAGGGTGAGCATACTGACAGGAGTCTGTTATAGACCATCCAGCCAAGATGAAGAAGTAAATGAAGCGCTCAACAAGTAACTGGCAAAAGTCATATAATCATTAGTTCTTGTGGGGAACTTAACTTACCCAACATTTGCTGGAAATACAAGGCAGTTGATAGGAAGCAGTCTAGGAATTTTCTGGAGTATGTAGAAAACAGCTACCTGAAGCAGCTAGTGAGAGACCCCACCAGGAGAAATGTTGCATTTGGCCTGCTGCTTACAAATGAAGAAGGTCTAGTGGGAGACATCATGATGAGAAGTTGCTTGGGCATAGCGAATATGAGATGAGTATCTCTCAGTCCTTGGTGAAGTCAGCAGGAGGGTTAACAAAACTGCCATTTTGGACTTACAGAGGGCAGACTCTGAACTGCTTGGGACATTGGTTGAGAGAATCCCTTGGGAGTCAGTCCTGAAGGGCAAAGGGGTCCAGGAAGGCTGGACATTCCTCATGAAGAAAATCTTAAAGGCACAGGAACAGGTTGTTCCCTTGTGGTAAGATGAGCTGGTGGGGGAGAAGACCATCTTGGCTGAACAGGGAGCTTTTGAAGAGACTCCAGGAAAGAAAGAATTTAACATTATTGGAAGAAAGATCAGTCAACTCAGGAAGAATACAAAAACAAGTTGATAGAATATACAGAGAGAAAATTAGAAAGGCAAAAGCCCAGATAAAACCTAATTTAGCCAATGTTGTTAAAGTTAGAAGGATTTTGATAAATATATTAACAGCAAGAGGAGTGCCAAGGAGAATTTCCATCCTTCATTGAGAACTTTGTCATCAAATAACCGCCTGAAGTTAACTAGGGAAATGCTACTTCTAGAGAAAGAACATGAGTTAAATGAGAGTGACAGGAAAAAGAAAGGCAAAAACCACTATGTAGTTGAAAAAACAAAAACAAATGAAAATAAACCCTACCTAAATTCAATTCAGTAATTCTACTTGGCCATTAACTGAAATGGTAGGAGGAACTATAGTCTGAAATTCTACAGAAAAATATATTTTGTATAACTAGGTCAAAAACTCTAAGAAAATGCATTGATACTGTATGGATTTTAAACACAAAGTACAAGAAATCTCCCGGGAAAATGTGTTGGTAGCTAGACTTCCTTTATATTAGCAAATCAAACATGCCTATGATTGCTATCTGGCATGAATGTCAAAATGCAACTAATCAATTTTCTCTACTTCTTTGCTCTCAAATCAAAATCCCTTGAATCCCTATTAGGGCTGAACCCTGGATTATATGAAGCCATGACTGACAACTAAGAACTCTTTGGTGGAGTGCTAAAGTAGTTTGGTTCCAAAGTCTGGGAATGTCTTTTTTTAAATGATTTGTAGAAACTGTGCATGTTTGTCTTGAAAACATGAGCACCAGGCATATAGAATATATTCCTAACACTGGATATGCTGGAGTAGGAGAAAAGCAAAGTAACAGTGGTTCATATTATTGCTCTAAGTACAAGAAAGTGTCTTTGCTATTTAAGTATCCATATAATTAAAGGAAAAATAGAAAATATGATAAATGTTCTTTAAACATGCATTAATATCTAAAGTAATATGTTACCCATGTGTATGTAGAAAAAATGCCTAGCTAAAAATATTGAGCTTATATTGGGGTTCAGAAGTGCATCTGAGCTAGGGATACCTGTGTAGAATGTTATTGCTTCCTATTTAAGCCCATTTTATTTCCAGAAGAACACTAACATAAGAAGGAGACCACTGAAAATTGCATAGACTCAGAACTCTTATGTGCAAATACTGCAAGGCTTCATGTGTTAAGTAGGAATATATTTTATAAAAGGGATGATCCTATAAACCTGAGAAAATATAGAAAGCTAAATACTAAATGGTGGTAAAGGGATAATATGCTGGGAAGTATCACTATTTTAGCCCATTCTCTTCCATAGGCATTCAAGCACTATTGTCTGATACAGAAAAAAAGTGTTAAACAGATATTTGATCTGGGCTTGTTCTACTGTTCCTGCTCTCCACTTAGTTCATGACAATTACTGAGACAACTTTTTATTTATCATTACTTAGATTTATTGAGAAAGCCCATGGTTTACAAATGATTCAGAGATAAGGCAAAATATTATTGAATAAGCACTATGTGCTGATACATTTGAGCTGCAGTGCTTTTAAGATAAATCAAGGAATTAACATTCATGATAGAGGTTACTCCTTGAACTAACAGAGACAAATGGACAGCTAATTGATTGATAGATTATTGAATTTGCTTTTTTGGTGAGCTATTTACTAAATTATAACAAATACATCAGTGGACAGCCTAAATATGCTTATGTAGATAGCAAAACTTGAAAATGTGAGGAAGAGCACCAGTTTTTTGGAATTACCGAAGGCCAGTTTCATCTACTTAGTAGTCTCTGGTGTAAGTCAGTTTTAATGTTCTGAAATGTACTTGCCTCTTTGAAGAGAAGTCTTCAGCATGTACCCAGCTTCTTTAGCTGAGGAAACCTACCTAGACACATTCACTACCTTCCTATCCTGACACACTTAAGCTATTCTATATTAGGATAGTATAAGAATTCATTAGCACTTGAGTTCTGCCTGCTGTTGTTACAAATACCAAAGGAAATGGGAGTGGGTGACATCGTGTTTTTAAGTATTACCCCAGCTGTACATTTATAATAACAATTAATAAGGCCCTATAATATATTAAATGTTTTCAACTAACTTGAAATTGCACCAGGTTTTTTATTTACAATTTTAATAAGTTCTTACATGCGGCAGAAGATGCAACTTAGGAGACAATACTTTTGTATCAATAGTTTTTTTGTTTTTTTTTTTAATTAGAAGAAAATACATATTGGTGTTTACTTTCCTGTCAGGTAGTATGAATTGCATAATAGCACAGATATTCAAGGATATTTTTTGTATGATTGCGTATGACTTTAATGTAATAGAGAAAATGAAATTTTGGCATACGCAATCTTGTTCTAAAAGTGCAAGCTTGATGACACTGCTGTAAGATTTATAGAGTAGGCAAGACATTAGATCAATACAATCTTCTAGGAGCAACAGTAATGTCTTCAGTAGTCTACTTTCTCGTCCTAAAAGTGCTAATTGTATAGCAGTGCCTCATGGATTTAAGGGTTATGCTCCGCTGAGGACTGATCTATGAAAAATTACTGAAGAGGAAAGCTTAATGAAGCATAACGAAATCTAGTTAAACCCATCTTTGCTACTTGATTTTTATTTCAAACCTGATTTCAGACTCAAGCACTATACTTAGAGTGTTCAAATTCAGTTACCAGAAATCTTTGATTCTTACTATCAGCACCTGGCAGATAAATGAAACGTGCAAAGACAGAGATTTCAAAGTCTACAGCAATTTCTTCTGGCAGAGTTAAAAATACATATGGTACAAGGTGAACTGTTTACTCTGTGCTTTATTCCATGATTTTTTGCGATAATTCCAATAGTTTAATACCAACACTTTGTATCCTGTAAGATAGCATCTATATCAGAGAATAGAAGACTATTTCCTCTCTGGATACCTCATATTACTGAGAAATTAAAGAGCACTTTTGTGAAATGAAAGAATTAAATTCCAGAATAATGTCTGAATTAGCATAAAGTACCTCCCAAAGCTGTAACTTCCAACCTCTTTTTGACCTGCTTTTACTGAAGATGTTCCTTTTTTACTTCAAGAAAAAAAGGCAGCTAAATATACTCTATTCTTTTCAAGCAGCATGCAGATTTCAGGAAGAATTCCCAGTGTAAGGAAGGACATGATTTTCAAAGAAAAGGAACAGTCAGTCTGACTAAATACTTTGGACCATTTCTTTTTTTGTACTTACACAAAGTTTTACAAGATATTGTACAAAATTAGGAAGAACTTTTAATAAACCATTATTTTAAAGGCATAGTTCTGTTGCTGTAGGACTACTTGTTCAGAAAAACCTTAAAGGCTTCTCAGCACAGTAGAACTAATAAGGTCCTTTTTGAAGCTCTTTAGTGCATGAGGCCTATTGAAGAGATAGCCCTTGTGATAAGTTTTAATGGACTATTCAGAGTGCAAGAAAATACATATCAGTCCAGACAGAGTCAATAAATCAGTGTTTTGAATGAGAGAAAAATCTGTTTCAGTAAATAGGATTTATTTTGCAGACAGATGACTGTAAAAAAGTTTTAAATGGAGAGTAAATTTTAAAAAATTAAGGAAAAAACCTGAGTGCTATACTGTGTGTTCTCATTATAACTCTTATTGCCTTGGGAAAGGATTTATATCAAGGCAATTAGGGTCCACACTGACTCACAGTGGCATGAGTTAGTCAGCTAATAGCCCAGTACTGTCATATTCTTTTTTCTATTTCTGTAGTTGGTGTCTTTTTTCATCCTAAACACCAGTTTCCCTATAGAGACCAATTAAGATTTGGGGTCTGTCTCAGTTCTGAAAAGCTAGAGTAGTTCTTTTAAGAAAGGCCTTGGAGAAAATCAGAAGTGTACTTCATTTTTTAAAGCAGTGATCCATCTACGGCAGTGAAGACTTCATAGTAAGGCAACACTGAGATCTGAATTTTAACTGTGATTAAATCTCTCAATCCAAGACATTAAGAGAGAAAAATAAGTAAAAATGGCACTCATTAAGTCTTTTAGGGACAGAGGAATTTTAAATACATATTTTGCATTGGAATTTACATTTTTATTGAGGTAATTGAAAAAGTTTTTTGAACTATTTTCATTTCCTTCCTATTTATTGGGATTCCTTTTCCTTAGTTACTGACACACCGTATACTCCAAGCTTCAGACACAAATACACACCCCGATATCTTCTTAGATTCATAGTTCTTTGTTATAATTAATCTCATACCCTTAATCAGTTCACTATTCTGTTTTCTTCATACAAGAATTAACCTGCAAGACCTCCCAAAATCATCAGCTAATTTTTGATTCCAATAAAGCCAAGAATTGCTAGCTGCACTTTATGTGAGCTGTTGGACAATTAAAGCTCAAGGCAGAAAATTGAAACTATGAAATTATGACTGGAATAACATGACTTTATAAAGGAGGATAAAACTGCTTCTGGTTTCTCCCTTCCCAGTAATCTCCCTGCCCCTTCTGGGTTTCTGTGGTTCAGAGGAGTGAGCATCTCCACATGTAAGCATTTCATAAACAAAGCTTTTGAGCCTTGATGACTTGAGGAAGAAGATTCATTGTCTTCTATCAGGATGTCTCATTCCTGGACTATTCTTCCTACACATGAACCATTCCCAATAATTTTCCTGTTGGTTAGATTTAACTTTCCTGCTGAAACATGTCAAATTCCTTTAGCATCACACCAGAATAGGCCGATGCACATACACACACTAGAACTGGATAGCCTCTTGGCACTGTGGAGTAAGAGAAGACAACCAGGGACATGTGCTGGGGACTGGTTTTAGGATGCTTGGAGCAGAGTCTCTGAAGTGGGAAAAGGAAAAGGAAAGGAACTGTATGGGTCACAAGTGTTGAAGGACACCAGTGGCTGGCTGAGCTGAGGGGCAAAGCATTTATCCCAGAAGACTGTGGTCTAGGAATTTTAATTCTGCTAGCCAACATACAGTGATGAATAAACTGCCTGACCTTGTAGCAGTAAAAATGCTTTAAGAAACATAAGATCTTAAAAACAAAACTGCAGTATAATATCTCATCTTAAAATGATCGAATTTTCAGAAAAATTTCATAGGAACTCATAATTTCCACATCAATGATATTACAGCACTGTTCCTTTTAATTACCAAATGTCACTCCAGCAGCTAAATGGTGCATTAATTACCTAATTATTTAGTAAGGAAATAAGCAAAGAAATTTTATTTGACTTAAAATTTCAAGAGAAAATAAATCAATTATTTTTAATTCAACAGTTATTTACTTGGTAATCATTTACCAGTTTGTTGGTAGGCTTCAGTGTCAGCTTTGTTTTGGTTAATTGAATATTCTTAATTAAAACAGCTGAACCCAATCCATATAACTTTAAACGCAGCCCCAAAGGCAGCACTTGGTTAAAAAATGTTCAAAGAAAATTAATATTTGAAGTACAGCAAATACTCTGCTGGTTTGCCAGATGAATTACTACAGAGGTTAATAATCAGACTTTAGAAAACATTGACATAAGTTTAATTCCCCTTTTTTGGATGAGGCTACTAGTCACATTAATTGGTGCCTGTCCCTGAGAAGGGCAAAAATAGTAACTTCATTTTTTATAACAGCGTTTCACAGAGATAACTCTAAATGCATGCAAAGATTATTCTCTCAGAATGTGAGTGTTTCGGAACACAATAGCTTTATGTTATGTCTCTTCAAAATACATGTAATTATTATCTGTTTACAAAAATAGATGCTGTTTCCTAAAGAAAAAATTATCAAGATACTAAGTACGTGTTCAAATATTTCCCAAAGATACCAAATCACTTATGTTATCTTTTGTCTTTTATATGATATCCACAAAAAACAATCAAAATAAATTTTTTTACTGCAAAAATATTCAGGGAAGCAAATGCTAAGATGGCTCATGAGTAAATGCCCATGAAACTTTGAAATCTTGTGTGGTTTTGAGACTGGAAAGGAAAAGAGAGTATTTGGAAGACAAGTACTAGAGGACTAACATGATAAGAGGTTATGAAAATGCTACAGTCTGGATATCTTTATTCTTTATGACAGTCCCTGAGGTGTTTATATTTGGTCCATCAGTATAAAATGTATTTCATAGAATGTTTCAAAAGAGGAGACTTTGAAACACACTTTGAGAACCCAAGAGCATGGTGAAATAATTTCTATCTATTAGAGAAGAACAAGCCTGTTTTGTGAATAGATGATTTTATCTCCTGCGTGCAGGGTGTATCTTCTGCCTTTTTTCTCTGATGTCACACTGAAAGGGTGTACCTTTAATATCTCAACAACCCCTGCATAAAAGAGTAGCACTCTACATACTATCTATTGGGTTTCAAACTACTAAAATCCCTACGCATTGATTCTCAATTTTAACAGAAATTTATTTGCTTCAGCAAACTCTGAAGGTCAAAGGGACCCTTAGGTCACCAAAACTGATCTGCATATCCAAGAGAATACATTTTAAACAATTGCATTCAGATATCTCCCTTTCTAGCCCAATAACTGATATTTGATTGAGGCATAGGTATGCTGTGATTTCAAGAAAATCCACTTCTAATCTGAAAACATGAAGATACTTGAATTGCAAAAATTTCCTTGATTCTTTGGTAACTATTTACCACTTTATGATTTCAAAGCTCTCATTTTTCATTTGGATTCTATTACAAGTTTTGTTTTAACTTTGTATGTCAAAGTAAAGATGTGCAAGGTTTTCTGCCTGTGAAGATACTCACGTAATAATCACCTCAGCCTTTTAATCATAACAGATGAAGAATCAATATATATCAATATATATCACTATATAACTCCCAAATTATATTATAATTTAGTTCAAAAGGAACATCTGCATACTATTTAGCCCAAACACCAGCCCAATGCTAATGCTGTTACTCGGATCACATATACTGTAGACCACTCTAAATTACAGAATTGCCTGTCTTTCCTGTCTGTATTCTTTTTGCCATTATGTCACACCAGATGCATCTGCTGTTGTGTTTCGTGGTTACTATGACTGTCATATCCTATTTGAGTCACTGTTGTTTAGAGTATATAACCCATTACCCACAGCAGTCTGCAGTCACTGGACTTAGATGTATAGTATAACTTTGACTGTGTGAAAAAATACTTTGTTTGAAGGATTGCAGTTACTGAAAAAAAACAACAACCTGGGTTAGTTTATTGCCTCATAAATTCATCACTATTTGTCATTTTATTAAGTCTTATTTCATCAATGTTATTTTAAAGTACATAGGCAATTCTGAAAATAATACCTCCTATTTATTTCCATGCAAACTACAACTGATATGAAGACCATTTAATTGCTCAGCATATTCAGAAAGAGTTAACACATCACCTTGAAAAGATATTCTAGATTTAAAAAAAAAAAATTATGGAAATTAAAATGTAGCAATCTGCTCACCTCCAATTCTCTTTAATAATTATTCTGTTTATATTATAAGAGCATTTTTGTAAGAAGCAGGATGCGGGAGTGAAGTAAAATATTACTACGAAAATACTGCCAGAGTTGTGACAAGTAGTGAGCTTGAAAACTAGTTCTCTAGAATATTGGAAGAGAAATGTGCAATTAATCATCCTTTAATTGGTAAATGTGTCATTAACATAATTTCATTATCCAGGGTAAGTTCTCACTACCTGGAAGTACTAGCATTTACTGAAAAATAAGTTTTGTCTTTTATTTAGTCCATAAAAAGAGTAGTTTGTGGTTTATGGTAGAATATATAGTACAGTATGATGTTACGGGAAGAAAAGGATGCTTCAATACATAGTAGTAGACATCCTTTATTAAAAATATTCTCATAAGCAGATGATATGTAATAAAAATGTACCTAATATAGAATTAATTCATAATTATATACATACAAATTTCTAATTTAATTAAAAGCAAAGCTTCAACCTGGATATCAGTTTCATTTTTTTTTTTAACGTCTGAACAGCACCTGGCTAGATACTTATTTCTTTGCATATTCAGTAGAAGTCATCAGCACATGATCTTGCATCTGAATGCTGAGCAAAATCAGTATTCAGTCAGCTTATAATGAAGGGATATTGCCAGATGGATCTTGCCAGGTGTTAGCAATTAATTGTTGATATATTTGGGGAATATTTAAAAAGATATTAAAATATAGAGTCTTCCTGCATGAGCTTGCTGCATTATTGTTGGTTGCTGATTATGTGCATTTTTCCTTTTTACCATACACAAAATGTTGAAAACAGATCCTTCTGAAGAAACCAAAGACTCTCTCTCTAGCAAAAGAGTAGTTGTATGTCCTGTTGAAATCAGGGTTTGGAAGATGATTTCAGAATATGTTTTAAAAAGAAACAATGATAACACAAAAATTTATTTTTATATAGCTGTTCATTTTCAGCTTGTTTGCAAGGCTTTCTCTTCTTTCCTCTTTAAATGCGTATTTCAGTATCAAGCATAAGACACTAAAATTAAAAAATCAAATTAAAAAAGCATAACCTCTTGTTAATGGTCCAATTATGTTTTTAAAGTGCTGAAGGACAAACAAAAATGCAATTTAGCCAATCTGTGATTTATGACATATGATGCAATAGTTCAGCTGACAACAGTAAAAATTGATTTCACCTGTTCCACAGAGTGGGAACAGCAGTGGAAAAGCTACCATAGAGGCTTATTCATGCTTTACCAGTAATGCAATGTTTGTCAAGCCTGTCCTTGGTACTGTAGTTCATTCTTTGCCAGCTCAATTTCAATGTCTCAGCTGGACGGCAAACAGCAGTGACAGTGGAGTCTGTGATAAGAATACACGTCTATAGCATCTAACCTGTATGATCTGGGCTGAGACCACTCCATAGGCTTCCAATCAAGTTTAGAACTGATATAGTGATGTGACTGAATGAACTTAAAACATGACAGTTAATTTTGGTTACTGCTAAAAATCAGCACTTTTTTTTTTTTTTTTTAGCAGTGCCAGAAAGCAGTCCTTGAGCATTTTTCTGCTCTAAAGTAATTCTGAAAGATTATTAAAGTAGTTAGAGTGAGACATAAAGATCCTTTGTTCTTTGTACAGGAAGAAAAAAAAAAAAAGGTTGGATTCATTTCACCCATTTTGGTATCTAGAATGTTAGCAAGCTAAGTCTAAGTTAGTAAAATTTGTGTGCTCTTTGAATCAATAAAGAAAAATAAGCACATCCACAGACTAATTAATTTGACCCGTGTCATGGGCCCCATTTACAGTTAAATAATTCTCCTATTTGATTGATGATTGTTTATGAAAGAGGCCAAAACAAATTAGTTTTAGAAAGATAAGTATACTATATATACATAAGTTACTCCAAATGTAATGCCTTCTGTTTCTTTCCATGAAAATTAAAACAGATACAAAAAGCACTGTAGCACTGAGAAAATTCTCAGCTACAAAACACTATTCTTCAACATGGCCACCACCACTAAGTAGGTGTTTTTGCCACCAATGAACAAGAAGATCCTGCATGCTGCGCTTGTAAGCATTTGCATGACTGTCTGGAACATGGCTTGTCTTTCACATCTCTGTCACCATTGCTGAAACACAACACCCATCACCTCACTGTGCTCACATCCATTGTTTGGTCACCATAAATGTTCAGAAAGTGCCCCTGAATGTCAATGGGTGCAGTTTCGTTCTCACAGATGAATTCAATTCCATGCCATTGCTTTATATGTATCTTCATGTCAGAAACCATTCTGTCAGACTGCACCTCTGCTGCCATCTGTTGCACAGCAACAAATGTAACAGAATTTTGGTGGAAAGGCTCAACCTCTACTGCTGTTCTACCAACATTTGCCTCTGATGTTGTGAGCCAACACAATGAAATAGGAAGCATTACTTTTGAAACAGCCCACACATTTTAATATGGCGCATTGTTTTACAGCTAGATATTTTTAAAACATTGTGTATTACTACAGAAAGAGCCCAGAAAACTTTTCTTTCTAATGTTATGTTGCCCACAGAGGAAGAATTTTCTGTCACTTCAACATTTTAAACCAATTCATATTTTTCTTGAATAAACACCACAATGCGGAGAGAAGTTATGAGGCTGATACTCAAATCATGTTTAAATTTGATGGCTTACAAGGAAAGTCAGGTAAAAGGAAATATTCCATTCAAATTTAGATGTTATGTGTAAGTATCTGTATAGGTATCTCCCTATACAGATAGGTCTTCCTAGACCTAGAGAGGTCTGGGAATCAATTTGTTTTACATTCCCTAGGTTCTCCTGCACAGGCTCTCTCTATTGTTCTTCAAGGTCAGGAGTCTAACATCCCATCTTACATCTACAGATCTACTCTGGAAAATCTCAAATGATCACAGGTGCCTGTGCATTTAAACTAAGCCACTAGCTAATGTAATCAGCTGAACTTAAACCATAATTCTGCTGAATGTAATCATAACCACGATGTGATTTTGTTACCCCATTATAGGCATCCACCAAGATGCCCAAGATTATCAGAAACATCTGCACATAACCAACAGACACAATAGAGGGCTTATGGGGAAATGTTTCTTTCTGGTGCACAAATCAGCTGTGCGGCTGGATATAATCAGCCGAACTGCTTTCAAGGCTCATCTGAATTATACCAAGTTAGGTTCCACTGGCTATAATGAGATGCTGAGTTATCCAGCATTAACAGGGAATAACCATGTAAAGATCCCTAACTTTAAGTCTTTTAGTCTTGAGCTAAATTCTGCTCCTGAAAGTTTAGAATGGTGCCATTATCTTCCAGACTTCAGAGTTCATGTTCCACATTCCCTGAAATGCATCAAAACTGAGATAGGAATGTACAGAATCAGAGTTACTACTATCCTGTATTTGCTTGCTCTAGCTAAAGAATTTTATGCTGGTGCATCAGAGCAAAGGGGCTTGAATGCCATCAGGCTACTCCTCAGGCATAAGAGTTTCTCTAGCAGGAATAGAGCAAACACAACTTGCTTCTTTATCATCTTCCCCTTTTAAAAGTGAAAAGTTTGTGATAAAGAGAGCATGGGAAGCACACTGCTCTGCTCCAATGATATCTTGGCAAAATTTTAGCCTCCCAGGTAGCAGCTTGACCAGTCCTGCACTTCTCTTCTGTAATTCTGAAAGTTTAATTACGTATGAGATGTATACTGATATCTGTGTTTAAATCTGACTGAATGTTTGCACCCTGGAGGGCCATTCTGGGTGTCTTTGAATTCTCAGTGAACATAGGAAAAAAAAAATAACTTTTTCTATAAGAACCATCACTGTAAACTCTTTTTGAGTAGGCAGTGCCTCAAGATTTAGAGGGAAAAGTTGTGATTTGGGGGAAATATTCAGGCTGGAAACATCATGAAAATAAAGGACATGGCATTGATGGAGTCATTTGTGGGATAGAAATGGGAAATTTAGACTGGTTCTATTGTCAGTGGGGAGACTGAGGAGCCTCTAAAAGATGAAAATCCCATGTACATAAAACAAGAAAGACCTTAAGTGATTGATTGAGCTTGAGACATGTTAGTCCCTGGAGCCTAAGACGTTGAATCAGAAATGGACATTAGGCACCCATGTCCATTTTTTTTTAATGATTGAAACTAATTAGATAAATTTCCCATTTACAGCTGAAGGGGGAAATTAACTTCTGAATCAGTAATTCATGTCTAAGCTGTGTGACAGTGGCGCCTGAGCTGAGGTCCTGGGTTGCTGTCAACAAATCATAGAATCATAGAATGGTCAGGGTTGAAAAGGACCAGAGTGATCATCTAGTTTCAATCCCCTGCTATGCACAGGGTCACCCACCACCAGACCAGGCTGCCCGGAGCCGCATCCAGCCTGGCCTTGAATGCCTCCAGGGCTGGGGCATCCACAACCTCCTTGGACAACCTGTTCCAATGTGTCACCACCCTCTGTGTGAAAAACTTCCTCCTAATATCTAACCTAAACCTCCCCTGTCTCAGTTTATAACCATTCCCCCTTGTCCTATCACTATCCACCCTCATAAACAGTCATTCTCCTTCCTTTTTATGCTCCCTTCAAGTACTGGAAGGCTACAATGAGGTGTCTCCCCAGAGACTTCTCCAAGCAAAACAAGCCCAGTTCTCTCAACCTTTCCTCATAGGAGAGGTGCTCCAGCCCTCTGATCATCTTAGTGGCCCTCCTCTGGACCTGCTCCAAGAGCTCCACCAGAGCTTTACTTCCTTTACTGTACAGATGCCCAGTCTCAATCAGCTGCTTTCTTCTGTCCCTCCAGCTCCTGCCTCCCATTGCTTAGACCACACTCTAACTTACCTGGCACTCAAAATAAGACAGGGAAGTTCTCTTCTCAATAGCAGATTATGTCTTTCAATTTTATATATCACAAAATGCATGCAATCTTGGCTGAGACTAACATGCATCGAAAAGCCAGTTCCATATTAACTCTCTTAATCTCCAAAAAGATCACATCCAAACAGCATGCTAAAGATTGCCTGACCTGCAGTCTGTGCTAGACTTCTAACTAGAAAATGATATAGATAGTCCTATATTTGTACCTGTCACTCCTGTTGATGTTCAGATGTTACCCTACCATGTGCAGTGAAATGATGGAAACAGAGGAGAGCAATCAACAGAGGATGGTCCTTCAGCTCACTGACTCACCTTTTTAGTTCCTTCTTTCAGACACTGGATTTCTGATATCCAATCTGGAACAGGTTAAACCAATTATGAAAGGAGAATCTGAGTCATAATTTCTTGTTACATGTACATTTCTGAGTGACTTGCTGAAGATAGTCTGCATGTGGCAGATTGCTAACACTGTAGAACATATAGCTTTATTACAAATTCTGCTATTCAGTTGTAATTTTTTTCTGCCTCAATATTCATGTTTTATTTGATTCAATGTCTGATTTAATCGGCTTGTGTATGTATATTAAAGCAATTTATGATTGTCTGTGAGAATCTATGAATTGATATCTCACACTGTTAAAGATAGAAAGTAACTGCTCTGAGAGCATGGTCATGGCATCAAATAGTCAATTCATTTCAGTGATCACACATCTGGCACCTTTTTCATATCGGTGCGTACTTGCACTGATGCAGAGCATTGTGTTTTTACTGTAATCTTCCTCAGACCAATAAATCCACTCTTTATCACCTAACTGAACTGAATACTATAAGAAACCTCTGTGAAAGAAAGATGGTATAAATACTAACCAGTTAAAAATTGAGCATGTTTGTTATCAGCAATATTAACTAATGAAAAATACTTCAAACCAGTGACAAACAAGCATTCTTAATCTGACATTTTAATGGGATACAATCCAGGTGAAATTGTGCAATTTTCAAGAGAATTACTGAAGGACACAACTGTAAACAGCTAAGAATCCCAATTTTGTCCTCTACCTTTTTACCAAAGAGAAAAGATGAGTTTTCATAGCTGTTTGGTTTTCCAAGTTTCTCTTTGAAGAAAAGCCATGGCATGGCTCTTTTACTGTTTTACCTTTCTACCTTGTCCACAAAAGAAATGAAGTACTTACCTGTCTTTTCTCCAACTTCCACCTGATACCACCATTCTTTCAGATCCCACAATGAAATGCTCCTTTCTCTTTAGTTTTCGCCAGCTGAACAAGGATACGGATTTTTTTTTCTGGTGAAATTGCCTGACTCCATTAACCATCCCAACAAACAAAGAAAAAGACAACACTCCCAACATTTTTGAAGAAAGGACAAAATTTCCCTATTCTTTGACAATAGGCTCTGACTTCACTCCCCTCGGCTACAACATCCGTGCTATCCTCCAGAGCTATCCAGTTTGGAAGCTGCTTTCTTGGAGCTTCTCTCTGCTGGATACAGTGTGCTCATCCCTGTGGGGGAAAACAATCTTTCCCACCACTTCCTATGCTACATTTTCCATATGACCAAGGATGCAGCCACCAGAACAAGGAAAATGTGCATTCTTCTCCTGCCTGTCTCCACACTCATGGTCAGGACAAAGAGAGCCCTGAGAAATCTTATCCGGCTGTAGGTATTCTTGTTCTTTGCAGGAGAGTTGGACTAGATGACCTTCAAGGGTCCTTTCGAACTCAAAAGATTCTATGATCCCATATTTTACTTCACACCAGGCTCCTCTTTTGTCTTCTCTGTTCACTCTTCTTGTCATACTCAGAGTGCATTTCTAGGAGAATTCTTGAACTTGAGTATTCTCCACGATAGAATGTCATATTGACATTGACAGTTTTCCTGAAAATTTCCCATGAACTGTGAGAGCTTGCAAGCTTTTTTTTTTTTTTTTTTTCCACAAGTTATTCCAACTGTAAAGAAAGTTGTGAAAATACAACAATCCTATTGCACCAATGTACTATGGGACAAGTTAATTGCATGATCACATTCAGTTTTTTTTTTTCTTACCTTGACTCACCTCATTCCCTACAGAAATTGGAGTACAGAAATCAAAGGATAAAGAACAAATATCGGAGCCTGTAAATGGACTCATATGAGACAAATTCCTCTCACATTTGTGATTTGTTCGGTGTGTGTGCATACTGAGAATAACACTGGCAAAACATGCAAATACAGCAGATGTTTATTTAATGAATGATTAGTAAACAATTCATCACTGCTTTTTGCATTATCTGAACTAAGGTTCAACAGAAAAGTACCATAGGTAAAAATACAGATACAGAGAAAAATGAAAGAATATTAGATCAGTACGCACAAGACATAGATTGAAAATTTTAACATATGCTTTAATTTACTTTTGAGTGCTTTGCTCAGCAGCCATGAAGATTTATTGCTATGACTTTTCATATCAAATTCACAAGAAAAAATGTTCTACCTCTTATCATTTTATTTATACACATACATTGAAATATTCTCTGTGCAGTTGGTGTTAGGATTAAACAATATGATGAAAAATCTTGAAATCCACCTCAAATTAACCATGCTGTCATGGAAATTAAAAAAAAAAATGTATCTACAATGTCACGTTTAAATCACATTTGATATTAGGTTGTTTGATATTTTTCAGGTGAGAAGGCTTTGTCTTGTAAGATTCAGAAAGTGATCCATTTTTAAAAGAAAAAATGTCTGTCCCTGTAATATACAGAAGAAACCATTTTTCACGTTTTCTCTTTATCTTTTTTTCTTTCTTTTCTAGAATTTCAACTTCCAGCTGCAAACTCATTGTGATATGTCATATACATCTTGCTATATATATGCATCAATGTAGCTTTATTTTAAGGCAATTGCATTAAATTCTATCTGATGAGATTCAAGTCCATTTCACACCATCATTTTGGAATGGTACATTTAGAATTTTTGTAAAATAAGAATATTTGCTAATATTCTGATAACAAGAGAGTTTCATTTTGACATGCAGTTTGTGAAGAAAAGATTTGAGAAACTATAGCAGCATTGCTTGGAAACTTTTGTGTCATCTTCTGATTGAACTGACTGAACTTAACAGAGACATTTGTCTCATAGATTAAGGTGATTAACACTCACATTAGTCAATGTGAGAAGTTTATCAGGCTATGCTGTGTTGTACCAAAATTTTGCTTAATATCATGAAACCAATTAATGCACGAAGAGCCTCATCAGATGTGCACTAAGGACAATGGGAATCTTTCCAATGGTTTCAGGAGAGGTTTACTAACATTGCTGAAACATGTAGCCTTCACTAAGAAAAGAATTCTGGTATGAGGATCTCTTTTTAATATATTTTTTACCAGGCTGCATCTTTTCACAGGAGGTTGACTCTGACACTAACTATTTACCTATTGACTGGCACTGTAGATTTTCAGGAAAACATTCTAATTATGCCAGCATAGTCATTTGTACCCTTACCAGTGACTCACATGCTTCTGATTTAACATTAACATCCTTGTGTGACACAGTGGTATGCATTTTAGCAATTATTTCAATAACTGTGTTTCCACTCTTTTATACAAAATTGTTTAGCATTTCTTGCATTTGGAAATTCAGTTAGTATCAGAAGGAATAGTTAAGAACTCAAGCTTGTCTTCACAGAAGTTTGCACTTGATTAGATGGGATTATTGAAAGAAAATAAAACGTGTCAGATACATACTGGTAAGTGAAATATGCTGCTCTAGAAAGAGCGAAACTAATACTTTATTAATTATCACTGAAATCTTGAATTTTAGCTCTGCCTGATGTAAAAAATTATCCAGGTCTAAAAGTCACTCAATTTGTATAATTGATGTAACACGTGGAATTAGGAAACTAAAGGAAATTATTACATTGTTTGATTAGTTTCTTTATTATTAAATATTTTTTTCCTTTGGTAATAAAAAAATTTCTCTTGCTTTATTGGTCAGTAAAAAATAATCCTAGAGTTTCAACTGCTTTCATTTCTATCAACTACTCTCTGTTTTTCCCAGAAAATAACCAAGGCATTTCAATTTTGTTTTTATTTGACCTTAGCAGAATTGTTCTCTTAACTCTGCAAATTCTCTTCCATTTATGTTTCTTAGGCAACATAATTTGCTTCAGTTCACTTAGTACACACGTTTTGACATTTGTCAACTGACAGATAAGGCCATCAAGTAAAGGTAAATGAACAATCATCACTGAAAACCTTCCTTCCCCCCTGTTGATCAATCCTTGATTAATATACTCTGTATTGTAACTCAGGTATCACTGTTACGCCTGTGACGTCTTGCTTCTGAAAACAATACTCATCTGAAGATTATTGCACTCTATTTTGCTATTTTCACATCTGCTTTTCTGATTTGCTCATTATAGACTTGCTTGCATTAGTCTGCAACAGTGAAAGCAAAATTTTTTACTGTATACAGCAGAATTGTCTCTAGGCTTATCTAAAATTCCTTCACACTAACACTGTGGAACTTCCACAGAAGTTAGGCTGTTTTCTCAAATAGTTTCACAGTGTTAAAAGTGGCCTATCTTAATCCCAGAATTATATTTAGTAATCAGAAAGACACTGAGAAACTAAATTGAAACTTCTGAACTGTGATTTGTAATGATTTTGGGCAGCATCATCAAAATATTGAGAACTAAATTTAGCCAGCAAGAAAGAGTGCTTTCTTTTATTGTCAACTTCAATTAAAACCTTCCTGGAAAAGTTAACTTTAGCTGTAGAGTTTGCATTTTCATGCAGTATACTTTCAGGAAACACGCCTCTTTCAGGAAAACAAACAAAAAAAACAAACAATAAAATAAATAAAAACCAAGAAGCACAAGCAACAAAATTAGGCCAAATGCTGATATAAACTTCAAATATCAAGTATTCTCTGTAGAAATATAATATGCATAGCAAAAATTCATTAGTTTTAAGAGAGGGATAAATGCTCCCTGTACATATGTATTTCTCCCTCTCTCTCCTTGTTTTTGTAGTTAACAGACAATACTGAGACAGTGAAAAACATTTCCAGCAATGGAAATTACAGCTTATAAATATTTCACACAATCTGATGATTATACTTGATTAATTAGTTTTCAAGAAGCAAGTTAAAAGCCATGAAAACATCAACAAAACCTTACTGAATAATTTCTTAAAGAAAAAGTCAGTAAGCAGATAATCTCAATAGCATCAGTATTAGCAATTGCAAGGGCCACTTATCTCAAATACAATTGTTAAAACAGGAAGAAAATTGTAGTATTTTATTAATGGCCATTTTACATAATATAATTTTAATAGTTACCCCAATATGTATCCACATATATATACATATATACACAAATGATCACTGTTTTGGCTGAGATTTTAGTTCTGATTTTTTTTAAGATACCACCTGAAACATAATTGTACCTCTTTTCTTAAGTTTGCATCTGAAATCTCTTAAGTCTACTAAATCGTTACAATAGATTTCATTATTAGTGCTGAGTGTTTTCCCACATCCACCAAGATCACTCAATATCCAATGAACAATTACCATGAAAGTCCAGTAGCAGATAAAGGAAACGTTAGAAGCCAAGCAGCCATTTTCAAGTTGTATGGGACCCTTCCCTCACGCTTAAAATAGAAAATTCAAGAAAATATAGACATTTTAAAAAAGGTTTTCTTGCTGTTAGAAATTTAGCTTCAATTAGGCTCAGTGTAAATGTGTTGAATGCATTTCAGTTGCTGTATTTTGCTTCATTACAGGAAAATCTGAAGAGTCCACAAGTCTGCAATGAGAATATCATTCAGAGAAAGGCTTTTTCTGCTTCCAGGAACAGCAACATAGAAGGTAGGACTTTCAGTCACAATATCTAAAAGATTCTGCTTCCTAACAGAAGCACTCAGTAAAAGATGGCAAATCTCATTTTATCCTAATGCATAGTAAGAGATGCACTCTTTTTTTAATTAATGCATAAAATGAATTTTGAATTTGGTAGGACTTAAATGAATTTCCTTGATAGGAGAAGAAACAAAAATAGAAAACTCTGCAGCTTGTGCATACATGTAGAATGATTATTTTGAGAAAGAGAATCTCTTTTGGAAGCAGAACGCTGGCTTATGAGAGAGTTTAAATTCAGGGAGAATGTTCTCTGGAGGTAGAGCCCTGCAGCACTGAACAGAACTCTTGGGAATGCGGTTACTTCTTTCTTGAGAATACAGTTACATCTGTTTCAACAGCACTTTTTCTTACCTAGATAGTTAAAAGCCACAAAATGGAAATAACTAGATGTTGGTCTTCAAAACTGGAAGAAATAATCCTAACAGAAAAAAAAGAGTACAAGGCAATAGCTAAAGGTCACAGATGAGTTCTGTCCTATATATTTTCATTTCCATAAGAAGTAAGGCTCAACAGATATAAGGTACATGTAGTTAGATTTAATCATTTAACACAAGTTTGCAGATGACACCAAGTTGGGAGGAAGTGTCAATCTCCTTGAGGGTAGGGAGGCCGTTCAGAGAGATCTAGATAAGCTGGATCTCTGGGCTGAGGTGAATGGGATGAGGTTCAACAAGGCCAAGTGCCAGGTCCTGCACTTTGGCCACAATAACCTTACGCAGCACTATAGGCTTGGTGCAGAGTGACTGGATGACTGTGAATAGGAAAGGGACCTGGAGATGTTGGTCGATGCTCAGCTGAACATGAGCTGGCAGTGTGCCCAGATAGCTAAGAGGGCCAATACCATCCAGGCCTGCATTAGAAATAGCGTGGCCAGCAGGAGCAGGGAAGTAATCAACCCCCTGTACTCAGCACTGGTGAGGCTGCACCTCAAGTACTGTGTCCAGTGTTGGGCCCCTCACTACAAGAAAGACATCAAGGTCCTGGAACATGTCCAGAGAAGGGCAATGAAATTGGTGAGGGGTCTGGAGCACAAGTCTAATGAGGAGCAGCTGACGGAGCTGGGATTGTTTAGTCTGGAGAAGAGGAGGCTCAGAGGAAACCGCTTTGCACTCTGCAACTTCCTGAAGGGAGGTTGTGATGAGCAGGGGTTTGACCTCATCTCCCAGGCAACAAACAGGACACGAGAAAATGGCTGCAATTTGTACCAGAGGTTAGACATAAGGAAAAACTTTCTCTCAGAGAGTGGTCAGGCACTGGAATGGCCTGCCCAGGGAGGTGGTGGAGTCACCGTCCCTGGCAGTGTTCAAGAGGTGTTTGGATGAGGAGCTACGAAGTATGGTTTAGTAGCTTGTGGTAGTAATGTAGATGGGAGGACAGCTGGACTAGATGATCTAGTTTCTTTCCAGCCTCACGATTCTATGATTCTAGGATTTTATTATTTGAATAAATTATCCCAAATAACAATACCACTATGTCTACCACTAAAAATAGTAACCTTTGCCCAATTTACAGAACTCTAATCTGGAATATTCCAATATATTTAGAATAGTCCATAAAATTTTCTACTATCCTAAACTGCAGAGTCTGTATTTATCCCTGCAGAGCTATTTCCTGCTGCATATGCTATGCACATGCAATGTAATAATGCATTTTCATTTTCCATTACTATCATAAATCTTCTTCTTTACTTGATGCCTGCATTTCATCTTTTTTTTTTTTTTTTTTTTTAAATCTAAATGACTTCTGTCTCAGCAAGGCTTCACCACAATTCCTTTCAAAGACTTTGAGAGGTGCCAGTCTTGGCACCTGATCTGATGCACTTAAGTATAGCTCTGATGCACTTAGGTAAGACAGATTGCTGCAGTAAGCAGCAATCTTTGTGAAAACAAACACAAGCTAAATGCCTAAGTAAGGTGGACTGATCTAGACCTTATTTTTTCTTGAAATGGAAACTAGAAGAGAGAAGAAATTAAAAGATAAGAGCATATGTCAGCATACTGTAATTTGCATTTTTCTTTGGTCCTAGTCCCTGACAGTTCCAGAAGTTCTGATCCAGACTACTGACAAAAGTCCTATTAATGTAGCCTATGGGCTGTGATGGTTATTGGACAAATGTAATTCATCAGTTTTTTACCTGGTCTCCCCTGAAAACTTTAGTAGTCACATTTTGTGCTCAAATGTCATGGATTCATATATTCTTCATTACTTTTAGTGACACAAGTCAAAAGTTCAACACTGGAAGAATAACAGAATTGCTGAAGAGTTGGCACATAGAGAAGCATCTAGTGAATGTGTTTTGTTGGACTCGAATTGTTGTTTAGGAAGGAGTTAAGAGCACACACTAGAGGGAAAGAGTATCTGAGCAGCTGCAGCAAAAAAAAAAGTATTTAGTGTCAGAACTGCTAAAAAGGATTTAAGATAAAGAGCAAATAAGAGTTGACTGGGAAATACAAAAGGTGTTCTAAGTATCAAAACCTCTAGTTATAGTATAGGGTTCATTATTTCTTTATTACTAAACCTTTATTATTCTCTGGGATCACTGTGTGGGTAGGAGGGAGAAACAGCAAACAAAACCAAAAATGTAAGCAGAACAGTCAGCAAGATAGCTGTTGATAGTAACTTTTACATCATCGATGCAAAATTATTTCAGACAAGAACAAGAATAAATCATTTAAGAGATTCACCAAATCCTCTATCTTACCTCAAAAAAAGGTATGAAAATATCTCAAATTTTTGTTTGAAGGCATTTTATGGTTAGACTTCTGCCTTGAAAAATCGAAGTATATGCCTCTCCTACAACATATTTTAGAGTTGAAACATTTGTTTCCATAGATTAATATCATATTAAAACAAGATGAACTTATTTCACTGAGTTTTTTATATTGCAGTTTTCCTAGTTCTGAAATATTTTTCTTTTATTATGTGAATATAAACTGGGACATCCCAATCTTTTCAGCCTCTACCCAGATGGAAGCCTTTCCATGTCTCTATCTTAACTCATGCTTGAATTCTCCACATGACAATTTGATCCACTCTAAGTAGGTTACCATGCCAACCTCCTTAACATCAACCTTTGCAAGAAACCACAGACAAAAGTGCCAAATAATACAGAACAGCAGTTCTAAAATTACAGCAATGCTTTAAAATACTACCACCTGGTGGTAACTGAGCATAAAAATGGATGACCAAATTCTGGTACTGACTAAATACCATTTCAAGCCTTGAGAAAGGTAGCAAACTGATAAAGGAGAACTAGTAGGATCACACAGTGTTGTACTTACAATGACCTGTGGCTGCACCCTGAAGAGGAAATATGACACATCCAATCTTGTAACAGTTATTGTCATGCATTATACATCTTTTGTGCATCTTAGTTCATGTAAAAGGATGTAAATAGAAAGCCCCTAAACAAGGTGGTTATGGACATGGTTCACTATTTGATACTAAGTATGCAGGCTAATTTTTCTGTTACAAAATAAATAATACAAGTACACAAATAAGGAAAAAAGGGCAAATTTTCTACAAGTGTAAATCCACTGAATTCAACAGAGATATAGTACAGAAAAATTTGATTTGGATCTCCATTTGGCAATTGCTTAATGAAATATGATATGCATTAATCAGTAACTAAGATAAGATAGAGGAGGCAAATGTGTATTTTTGCAAATATCCAGTGACAGCTATTCAAATCTTTTCAGTTGCCACTTTCAAGTGATAAAATGCATATTCTCTGGGCAGCGAAACCAAGAACACTGAATACTTCAGAGATGTGAGTTAGGCAGGCTGAGGATTTTTGTTGCAAACACCACAGGCCTGGTCTGATCTCCCTTACACAAGTCAGTACAAGGCTGATTGCTGGCTTCAGTGGAATTATTTCTGATTCATACTGGATGAAGATCAAAATAAAGTCCTCCTCTAAGTTTAATTAATTTTGTTTTCGTTCTTGCTCGCATATGAATTAGTAGTGGACAGTTAATACATATGCATCAAAATTTCCCTGTTAACTCAGATGATAGAAGCATATGTGTGTTTCACAAAGTGTTGTGTGTCAGTGTACCTGGAGAATATCATTTTAGTTTGTACAGACAGATCATAAGGGAAGATACCCATAGGTATGAGAAAATGACTGATAATTTGCATAAACATCTGGCAGTGTGCTAGGAAGGCCAAAACTCTCACATCGGTAGATCATGATCCGATTGCTTTGCTGCTTCTGAATGGCCCTATATATCATATATTTTACTATTGAAATTACAGCTTCCTTTTCTGTTTTTCAAATTACCATTGAGCATAGATGTAAATGTGATAGCTTTTCTGTTTCCTTCAGAAATAGAAAATTCTTCCCCATATGTGAAAGTTCTATTCTTCTTGAAGATATGGGGTTTTGGTGTGGATTATGTTTTTTTTCTGCTGTTGTGTTCAGTTTCCTACCCCAGAATAATTTTATTGATTGACAGATGCATAATAGACTGAAATTCATGGTGAAGTTGAAAAAGAAAATAACCTATTTTGCAGTATAATATTTCATGTTAAAAGCTTTACAGTAGCAGTCACAATAATTTAAATTCCCGATATTATTTTCTATACTATATAACTGGGACATCTCTTTGCACTTGTATTTTATGATGGTCACTGCAGAAACTGACTACTCTGATGTAGATCATCTTTTTCAAAGAAAAAATGAAAGATTTCAGATGAGGAGGTCCTTCCCATTTTTCCAGAAAAAGGATAGCATTTTAGATTCTTTTTTGTCTACAAAATTGTTTCTGGTCTATATAATTTCAGATGACATTAGAATACTAGCATCATGTTCAAACACAAAAGATTATTTCAATTACTTAAGTCCTTTCAATTAGTTAAGAACATGTTGATTTGTTTTTTTTTTTTCAACTGGGACTTAACTGGAAGCTGATTTGCACATTCCACTTGTTCTTTTTTCATTATAAGCATCTGCTACTAAATTTATGTCAGTAATCCAAGAATTTTTAATTTTTTTTTTCCGTATTTTTGCTCATGTTTCTGAGGAAAGATCAAGAAATAAGAATTAGAATGTTGACATTATTGGTTCTGTCTGAACCTCAGTTATTACTGGTGTTAATTTGAAACTGCAGAATAACAGACCTTTTCTTACGAACAAATTTTCTTATGGGAAATCACAAAATACTGAAAATACTTAATATGCTCAGGATGCAGACATCTTGTGAATTTTAGTATTGACCTGGCTTTCTCTCAGGTGGCAATATGGTAGAGTTTTAAGAGCCTTGCTGAGTGACAAATGGAGTGATAGACTGGGAAAAACAAAGCAATTTTAGTCACCCCCTACACACATACACACTTTTAGAAGTGTTTTAAAAGTGTTTTAAAGTTAGATTACGTATTTGCAGTTTGTTAGTCCAGCAGGTTGAAGGTCTGATTACCCAAAAGTTTTGTCAATGATAGGTAGCAGAAGGAAAGGTATATCCAGACAGATGAACAAAATCACTGTTGAGAGCTTCTGGTTGAGGTAGAAATCAGGAACTATGAGGTAAGTGAAATGTGATTAAAGTCAGGACAGCTGGCACTAATAAACAGGAGTCTCAGGGGGGACAATCTGAAGGAGCATGAAGAGCGAGGGAGACAAAAGGACTAGAGGAGAAAAGAATGCCATGATATCAAAGACACTGATATGCACATGCTTCTAGAGAAATCTCTGACAGACAGCCACATGATGAGGAAAAAAAGAATCTGCAAATATTTCAGTTTACTCAAATAAGGAATGCCTTAAACCAAATTTAGGACAGAGCACCATACACAAGTGGAATTAAGAATCAAGGCCACACTAATGCGGAAGTAAAGCTGAAAATACTCGGAATATAAAGCGAATGCAAATCTGAAATTAAAAGATCCAGCCAGACCAAACTAAAATCTAATCTTTAAAATAGGTAAAACCAGCAACCAGTTAGACTTTCAAAAAAAAAAAAAAGAATAATAAGAAATACAGTCAATAACTCCTTCGAAGGATGATTCTTGAAGATGAAAGAAGTTATTGCAGTAATAGAACCATTTAAAATAGTTTAGAAGTAGTTGGTGACACAACTGTACCTCATGATGTACAAACTGAGACATCAGAATGATTGAAAATTCCACTGAAAGTTTCTTTATAGAGAAACAAAAAAGAGAAACCTCTAGGCAAGTAACCTGAAATGCTAGCAGCATGACCAGAATGATCCTTGGTGTAATTCCATATATTTGGAGACATTTGTATCCTAAACAACTGTTGTGTTGAGTCTCATTTGAACTTGATGTGAGTGGCTTCAACTCCCTTGATATCAATGCAATATGACCAGCTTAGTCCAGGAGGTCTGGATTTGGCGTAACATGTCTCTAGTAGTAAATTGATTCTGTGAAACCCGCAGTTTGTCAGCCCTTTTGATATCTGCAGTCTCTAGAGATCTGTCCCCTTCTAGTACTGCATTGATTCATTGCTGAGTTGACCTTTAAGAATGGACCAGAATAGAATAGAATTTAGTTTGTATAATGAATTTCATTCAGGAGATGTCTCCAATGGCTGACACACCAATAATAATACGAAGATTATGTGTAAAACACATAAAAACAGTTGTAAATCAGACAAGAGTACATACACTGCCATGAATACAAGACTATTATAAATGAGAAAATAAACATGGTTTGCTTTTATTTGAGACTTTTTCTCCTTTCCATTTAAAGCATGATATCACAGAAATCATTTTGCATATTGGAATACACTAAACAACAGCATAAACAAATTACTAACTCTTTCAATTTTTCATTCTTTCAGGTTTAAAAATATTTTCTTTTCTTCAGATGAGAAATATGTTTTTAATTTTCAGATTTACTTTAAGTCAACTCTACAGTTATTTTTCATATGTGTGAGGCTATGCTTTGTAGTTCTTGAATATCTCTCTCTACAAAGCTTCCTGTTTATCATGGCAAACCACTTTTTCAACCCTATTACTTCCTTTCAATTTCTTGATACTTCTGTAGTACCATAGATGTAGAGAATTATCATCATGCTCTTCATCTGAAAGACCAAAAACGCTTTAAATGGAGCAGTGATAGAACAGTATGCTGATACACTCAAACTGTTTGTGACCCTGCAAATCCAGAACTTGCCTTACATGTTTTTATATTCACACAGTTTTATTATGCTTAACAGGACTCCTAGCAGCTGAATTTCTTGGTGTGCTCGTGATCACAGGGAGCTATATAGCACAGTAACAAAGAGTGCATGAAGCACTTGCTTTGATAGAAATGCAAAGGGCAAGCATGAGGAAAAGTAGTCTATGAGCCTGAAAAGCAATGAAACCAAGGAATAGAGGAAAGCAAGGAGTTCAGTGTCAAGAAGGCTAACTCAGAGAAGTTTGGAAATGCATACCAGCTTCTTTATTCTGTGTCAGCTATCACTCAGTGCCTCAGCTCAGTGCCTTTCTATTGCACATTTTATATATTCTTTTTACTCATGTAATATACCCAGGAATGACTAATGTATCATAAAACCTATCTTTGTGGGAGAATGTTGAAACTTCTGAGATGCTTGTCTTGTTCCTAAATGCAGCTTTGAAAATCCACTCTCTCTGTGTGACTGGTAAAGGATTTCCTACTCCTCTGCACCAGCTAATGGATGGTTATAAAATGCCAAGAAGTGGTGCATAAAAAATCACAGAATCATAAAATTATTTGGGTTGGAAGATCATCTAGTTCCAACCCCCCTGCTACAGACAGGCACATCCCTTTAGATCAGATTGTGCAAAGCCCCATCCAGCCTTGCCTTAAGCCTTGCCTCTGGTGAGCGGGGGGGGGAAGTATCCACATCCTCTCTCTCATCCAGTAAAGAATTTCTTCCTAATATCTAGGCTAAATCTACTCTCTTCTAGTTTAAAGCCATTTCCCCTTGTCCTGTTGCCCATGCCCTTATAAAAGTCCCTCCCCAGCCCCTTCCAGAATTAGAAGGTCTCTATACGGTCCCCCTGGAGCCTTTCGAGGCTCTTTTCTAGGCTGAAGAGCCCCAGCTCTCGCCCTATCCTAATAAGGGAGGTGCTCCAGCCCTTTGATCATCTTTGTGGCCCTCCTCTGGACCTGCTCCAACAGCTCGATGTCCTTCTTGTCTTGAGGGCCTCAGAACTGGATGCAGTACTCCAGGTGGGGATCTTACGAGAGCAGAGTAGAGGAGCAGAATCATCTCCCTCAAACTGCTGGTCACACTTCTCTTGATGCAAACTAGGATACGTTTGGCCTTCTGGGCTGCAGGTTCACATTGCTGGTTTACATTGAGACTTTCATCAACTGACTTCTCCAAATCCTTCTCCTCAGGACTGCTCACAAGCCATTATCCACCCAGTCTTATTTGTACTTGGGATTGCCCCAACCCAGGCGCACAACCTTGCACTTTGCCCTGTTGAGCTTCGTGAGTTCAACATGGAGCCTGCCCAGATCCCTCTGGATAGCAACCCTAAACCTCTAGCATGTCAACAGCACCACTCAGTATGGTGTCCACTGACACTGTAATCGCATCATAAAAGGCCAGCAAGTTTGTCAGACATGACTTGTACTTAGTGAAGCCATGTTTGTTACCACCAAACAGCTTATCTTTATTTTCTATGTGCCTTAGTTGGGCCTTCAGGAGGATCTTCTCAAAGATCTTTCCAGGCACAGAAATAGGACTGACTGGCCTATAGTTTCCTGGATCTTCTTTCTTTTCCCTTCCTGAAAATGAAAGTTTTATTTCCCCTTTTCTAGTCAATGGGAATTTCATCATACTGCAATGACCTTTCCAATATGATGGATAATGGCTCTGCAACTTCATCTGACAGTTCCCTCAGAACCTAAGGATGGATCTCCTTGGTTACCAAGAATTTGTGCAACTTCAGGTCTTTTAGATGGTCTTGAACCTGATCTTTACTTACAGTGGGCAAATCTTACTTCTCCCGGTTTTTAACTTTGCTTTCTGCAACTTGGGCAGTATGGCTAGAGACCTTGCCAGTGAAGACTGAGGCAAAGAAGTCATTAAGTACCTCAGCTTTTCAATAACCCTCATGACCAGGTCTCCAGGGTCCACATCTTCCCTGCCTCTTCTACCTGTAGAATTTCTTTAATTCCACTTTATGTCCCTGGCTAGATTTAGTTTTGCCTGGGTTTTAGCTTTTCTAACCTGATTCCTGGCTGCTTGGACAACTTCTTTTTACTTTTCCCAGGAACCCTTTCCTCCTTCCACTCCCTATAAACTGCTTTCTATTCCCTGTAGACTTTCTTTTTGAAACTAAGTCCAAGAGTTCCTTGTTGATCCACGAAGGCCTCCTAGCATTTTTGCCCTCAAGACATCAGATGTCTCTTGAGTTTTGAGAACTTTTCAAATACAGATTTTTTTCTGAAAATATACAAAGTAGATTGCAGCAGATGGCTTGTTCTGTCTGGCAAATCCTTCTTAGTTCGTGGCTCATTGAACTAGTAGTGTTATTATTGCCTTGCATGTTAATTTGGAATCTATGTGCTAAATTTCATTGCAAAATTTTATGATGAAAAGATTTGATATGTGAATACATCTGCTCTTAGTATCTACAGCTATTCTAGATATATTTAAGCTGGATTTTCAACTCTCCTCTAAAACTTGATTGGAAAAGGAGATTGTGACTAGTTGCTACAAGGTTAATGCAATATGCATTTTTCCTTGTGATGTGGAAACCTAAAGGTTAAAAAGAAAAAGTGCTTTAATGAAATAATTATTATAAAATTGATTATATTCTACGTTTACAGCTGTAAATTTCACTTTCTTGTAATATTTTTGTTAGCACAAATGTTGCTGAAGAACTTCAGAATTCATACACTATACTCTGTTGGTCTCTGCAAGGCAATTTTCATTGGAAGAAATGTAAAAGAAATTTAGAAATTAATCTTCAGCTTTATGTATTGGATTTCTACAGGTCTTTTAGTGATTAAAATTTTAATCACCTGATGATTAAAGGTTTCATTACCAGGCAATTAGCACTTAAATTTAAGTGCCAGGCATTTAATTCTGTTTTGGAAGTGGAACTGCCACTTACTGGGTACTGCATATTTGGTTTGATGCACAACAGATAAACCAAGAGCAAAGGGACCAGACAAGGATGTTTTAAGGGGAAGTCTCAGGGTGAAAGCATAAGAATAGTGTAAGCATTCACTTTAGAGGGTGTCAGAAGAAGGAGATTTAGGTCTAAAAATGGAAATGTCATAGCAAAATGGGACTGGTAGCTCCGTCGGGAGCAAAGAGGGGTAGGAGCTCCCCCCCACATCTGGACAGGGCCTGGCACCAGGGCCTGTCCTACCACACCAGGAATCATAGAATCACAGAATCATAGAACCTCCAAGGTTGGAAAAGACCTCCAAGATCATCTAGTCCTACCATCTACCACCATTATTTCCACACTAAACTATGTCCCTTAGTACTATATCTAAACATTTCTTTAACAGTTCCAGGAATTATGACTCAACCAGTTCCCTGCACAGCCCATTCCAGTGCCAGACTACTATTTTGAAGAAGAAATTTTTCCTAATACCCAGCCTGAACCTCCTCTGGCTCAGCTTGAGACCATTCCCTCTAGTCCTATTGCTACTTCTACAGGAGAAGAGCTGATAGCTGGGGTTATCCCAGCCTCATGCATCAACCACCATCCTGCACACAGGGGCAGGCCAAGGGGGGGAAGCAGGAAACCAGCCTTGCTGAGGCCTCGGTGGGACAGGAGCAGATGGTCCTTTGGAGCTGCATGATAATACGAATCTTGAAGCAGAGCAAAACTTGCCCGGGAGTTGGCCACAAAGAATATTTTTTAATCTTCTGTGTCTTGTGAGATAGAAACGACTACTGAAAACCTGAATAGTTCTTGTAGCACATTATAACATGAATTGTTACTTCTTTTGTTTTCCATAGAAAGATATATTTAGCTGGGAACCTTCTCTGTGTTACTCTATGAAAACTGAACTGCAATTTAAGCAAGATGAATTTTTATGGGTTTATTTCAGAACTGTGGATTTTGCATATTGGCACTGAATGTTGAAATGCCAATCTGGAAGCTGATTAGTTCTTTTCTTAGCTTTTGCTAGTTTTAGCTGCCTCTTAATCATATTTTCCCTTTTTTCCCTTCCCACCAACAGGAACATTTTAGTCCTAGAAGGGCTGCACAGATTTTTCCAGTATAAATATATAGTATTATTTATCTGTGAACAAGCTGGATTTGTTATTTCGTTGTAAAATATTTACAGTAGGTATTGGAGCTGGTATGTTAGAATTTTCTGATCTTGCAGATAAATAAATTTTAAAGAAGACTAGATTTTAAAACAGACCTTGTTTTGACTCATTTCCATGGCTCACTTTGATATTAGAAGAGCTGCATTCATTTATCAGTCTAGAATGGAGCTTAATACGTTCCTTCAGAGTTGACATGCTGTTTCAAGATAATGTAGGGATTTGAAACTCTAACCAGTCAGTCAGAGGGATAGGAAGTTCACTATTTTAATTGATTTTCTTGTGGTTGGTTTGTTTTACTTATTTCTTCACTGTTCTAGTACCCTCCCAGTAGCCACATTCATGCAATTTAGAAATGTGTATTGCTTGTTGTAGATTCAGTAAGCATGTTAGGAAAAAAGAATACAATAAAAATCCAAACCATCCCACATGTATTACTTAACTGTTTTTATTTGGTAGAAGACAAATGTAGTAAGCATCGAACTAAATCTTGTCCTTACTTCTGCTGAAATTCTGGATAGCAACTAAAAAAGGAAGCATCAGATTGAATCAAGCACTGAAAGAGCTATATATGAGTAGGAAATAGATGGTAAGCATGAGCTGAAATAGTTTTTTTCAGAGATGAAGTTAAAAAAAGCCCAAAGCATTGTAAAAATATTTTAAGAATGAATGCTTGATTTCAATTTAGTGTTTTGGGAATAGCAAATAGTACACTAAATTGTTCCATCACCTGAAGAAATAATGTAAAGAGATGAAGAAATACTCTTTCCAAAGCAACTGCCAAAGAAATATCTAACCTGGATTCCTAAATTTTTTCTTTTCTTTCTCTCTTTCTTTCTTTCTCTCTTTCTTTCTCTCTCTCTCTCTCTCTTTCTTTCTTTCTTTCTTTTTTAATGATAAAAACCATGAAGGCTGCACAAATATTTTTATATATATATTTTGTGTGTGTGTGTGTAAAAGAGGTCATTACAGTGGTCTCTGCTTGCATGAATAACTGTGTTGAGTCAGACTGGATTCTAGCACAGAAGTGAAGTCTGAATCTTGGTTTTGTTCATTTTTATCTATATGATAAAGCCCTGTAAATTTATAGTGGAAAATTCTACAGATGTTATAAGCAGAGCTGCAGCTTTTCAAAGATACAACTATATGGTCTAGAGAGCAAGTGGGGTAGGATTTGTCTCATCTTTCTTTTAACAGAAATTCACCTAACTGCTTTTACATAGCTAGCTCAGGAGAAAAGGGCTTATGTCCTTGAGGTGCTTATTTCTGTTCCCTGACTGCAAAGTGGTCTGATTCAGACATGTTTGAATTATGGATATTTATGTCTGATGAGAGGAATTTTTTTCCTTAGGAGAATGAAGTTCTTCCTCGGGTGTTTATATTCAGCTTTCATTTTTATAAACCTTAAATAAATCTGGATCATCAGCAACTTGTCATATTTCCATGAGGATGAGATGAATCATGCCCTGGAAGTGTTTATCTTTTTGTTTTAGCCCAAGTGCATGACTATGCAGATTAAAAATCTGTAGACAAATGTGGTTATAAACAAATTAGATGGGATGAATTCAGCCCTGAGTATTTTCTCCTCTTTAGCAGACAGCCATAATGCTCCTAAGTTGGAAATGATCTGTCTCAGAATGAAATGTTCTGTACAACACTGGTGGGAGCTACCAATAAGATATTAGGTGTCAACTTAAGTAACAAGAATTAACAGATCAATTGCTGCAAATTCTGATATTTTCACTGGCAAGACTGACCTTGGTACTTTAAGAGGAAATGGTTTTTTTTGTTGTTGTTGTTTTCTTTTTCCTCCCTTTTGTTTTTAATATAAGTCTATCGTGAAGCAGGAGACAGATATATTTATTAATTTGTTTATAATTCCATGTTTATTATTGTATTGAATCTAAACTGAGCTTACAAGTTCTGATGGATTTTAAGTAATTACAGTAAGAGAAAGACTAAACTCATGAGTTACTGAAGTTGAATCACAAGAGAAAATCTTGATACACTAAAGTAAGCATTTTTCAGTTAGTATTTTTCTGTCTGGCTTATAAGGGTCATTTGAGGAAATTATTTGGAGTCAGGCAGAACAATTTCTGAAGGAAAATACAAAGACACATTCATAGAAAAGGACATAGCTAACTAGATTTAAGGATGTTATATCTAATTAATTGGATGTAACCCTATCGTAAACTAAATTAATAGGCAATCAGACTTTTACACAGCTATAGCCTGCCTGTATTAGAAAGACCTGGTTGAAAATAATAGTAAGGAGATGGTCAACTTTGAAAACAGAATTAATACTTTAATATACATAAGCATATGAAATGGAAAATAAATAACAGAGGTTTAGAGCTTGAAATATATTTGCACACAGAGACATTTATTTAATCTACGAAACTACAATGAATAGACCAAATAGGAAATGTAAAATGATCTGTATACTTTTTCACATTTACCATACGATACTTTCTGTGGGCTATGAGGTCACTTGTGTACAAAAACATGCTCTAGAAAGTTTCAACTTCCAATACCAGTCAACAAGAATTCAGAAGATCAGCTGATCACAACAGAGTTGCAAGAGACTTCCTTTTTAACTGAGCATCATCTCTCAACAAATTAGAAATAAATCAATGATTCCTGTTATAGAAACATAAAGACAACTGTTATAAACAACTAAATACATGGAACATTTAATAACAATTAGAGCTGGTATGCAGGGACAGCTGTCTTTTCTTATCTTCTAGCAGTCTCTGCTCAATTCTGAGCTATCTGAAGATGGCAAAGATGGTAAAAAAAGCAAGACTTTAAAAAGCTGTTTGCATACAAACTGATAACTAAGTTGTTTAACAAAATATTTAATGTAATATTTTAGGTATTACATCTAATCTGATGTTTACTTATCCAAATGCAATCATGCAGTGCAAGGATAAAGATTTTAATACAGTAAGTCCATGTACAAAACATCAGGAATTTGGGAAGCAGAACTGAAGTTTGACTTTTGCAAACTTACTGTATTGTTGAGGAGGAGGAGGAACTTAGAATGCAATGTGAGAGGAATTGCTGACATTCAGCCACTTAATATCATTGAGTTTATCTTCTACTGAACAAAATTAATTGATTTTAATTGAACGAATGGTTCAATTTTGAGCCAATGGGTCCCTAACAGTTAGCATAGATCAGTACACACCTTTATTATTATGCATGATTTAGAATATCAGTGCTTAACATCACACTACACACCAGCTGCAAACCAATTAAAATGACTGTAGCACCACTGAACAATGAACTAAAACATCAGTTTTGTTTTGGCATACACTTATCTGTCAGAGCAAATATTAAGATGTTGATCAATAAAGAATCCCAAACTGACTCCAGCAGATCTTTTTCTGCTGGCTAACCACAGTCATTGTTTGAAGGACAGTGATGATTTCACATCAGTGTCCAACTAAAATCCATTATACTGCTCTCTCACTACTGTTCCTTAAAGGAAGAGGAAGAGGAGAAAATATGTTGAGAATAAAAAGGCATGTGGATGACTTGAATGAATGAATGAGAAAGGAGAAATAAACAAGACTTTGTGTGGAAGCAGAGAGAAGAAAATAATTGTTTTTATCTTCTCATAAACAAGGGATATTTGGTGATATCTGGGGAAGCAGGGCCTCAATATTAGTGCTTGTTTGTGAGGATGGAAGTTTTTAAAAGGAGAACCCTCCCCTTTTTCTTGCTTTTTCAGCTTTCATTGCTGAGTGTGATGTCGTCTGTTATGGAATATCACTTTGGTTGGATTACACCAGTTGCCTTGGCAATCTTTGGGTTTCTGCATGCTTTTATTCACTAATTTAGAACTATTTAGTACTTTTTTCCTATGAAAAGTTTCTCTGCAATGTTTCCAAGCACAAGTCAAAGTTTCAGATAAGGTAAAGAGTTGAGCATCACGTATCACATCATAATGCATTTTCTCCAGTCTTCAAGTCAAGTGTAAATCTTTCCCAAAGTCTTCTGAAACCTCTCAGAATCCTTTTAAAAATGTAGACACTGGTGACATTAACTTGTTCCAATATCAGTCTGACTAGCATAGCATCTAGTTTGCTACTCATGCTGCTTATTCTCCTCCCTTTAATATATTCAAAGGCATGTTGATTGGAAAATCAACAGATTCCCCTATGTTGCACATTACTATATTTTCATTTGACATTCTTCAAATGAACTTGTTTGAATGGACAACGTACTACCCAGATTGCAGTCTGTAACTGGCCTTATTTAATCACTGTTTGTCATTTTTCAAATCTTTGAATTACTCACAGATGTTACTACGTATTTAAATTTAGCTCGTTTAGATCAACACTAAAAGATACCAATATTAAATGATAACAACATTATTTCATGTTGACTAAAACCCCACAAGAAACATACTAATTCAGCAAGGATTCTACTTTTCTAGTTGCTTTTTGAGATCTGCCAGTCAGCAATAATCCAAATGACCTGACAGCTGTTGATACTTTGTTATGATACATTTTAAGTTAGCATGTGACAGGATATTAAACATAATTTTAAAAAGTATACAGCATTTACACATTTACTTTCCTCATCCAAGTTTTTAATCTTATCCAAGCCACTGATGAGAACATAATAGCAATACAAAACTGTATGCCTGAATTTCGCAAGAATGTTCGACTAAATATCACTCGATGCTTGATTAAAAATTTTCATTATGTAAAAATAAGGAAGAGATTTTGACGTCATTTTATTAAGCAGAGAAGAGATCCCAAAATGTAGTTGTTAATGGAGGTTCATCAGTCTGTGTGGCATTATCCCAAGGGATACTTTTCCAATTTCTATTCAATAATTTTTCTCAAGAAGGTAGACAAGAACATAAAATGTTATCTGGATTTGCAGGTGACACAGTGATGAACAGGATAATAAATAAGAGTCACAATAAATAAACAAGAGTCATAGTACATGCATGTCTTAATGTGCCAATCTAATTTCTGAATATACAAGGGATGTTCCAAAAGTAATACCTTCTACTTTATTACATTGGCCCATGACATCACGGGCAGATGGTGGTGGTATGGCAGTAGAAGCTGAAACTTCCTGTAAATATTCCATTCAATTTTGTTTCCATGCAACACATAGCAATGGAGGGACAGTCTAGACAAATGTCGTCTGACATGGAAGTCATATGAAGTTAATGTAAGGAACTGAACTCCTCCATAGAAGAAAAACTAGCACCCATTGGCATTCTTCTGCACTTGTTAAATTTTTCTGGAAACAGTGGATGTGAGCATGGTGAGGCAGAGGATGATGTATTTCAGCAATGTCAACAGTGAAACAGTGAGCCAGCTTCACTGGTGCAGATTTGGTGGCATATGCAGATATGATGGCATAAAGGTGTTCGTTCATCACTGGTGAAAATGCTTAGATAATGGTGGTGACTATGTTGAAGCGAATAGTGATGGCTGTGTTTTGTAGCTGAGAATTTGCTCTATCAAGCAGTATGTTGTGTCTTTTGTATGTGTTGTAGTTTCCACGGAAATAAATAGGAGAAATTACTTTCAGAGTGACCTACATATAAAGAGGGAACTATAGACTAAGAATATACCACTGCAAAAACAGTTGTTCATACTGTTACTATACTACTGTTGATTGTCTCTCAACCTCGTTTAGAAAAAAAAAAACAACAACTGCTTGTTAACTGTAAAACAGTCCTTATAAACTCAGACTTTAGGGACTCAATTTATTCTTTGAATCAAAGTGGAGGTTAAAAGGTAGTTTTATTCCCATATACAGATACTTCCACTTTGAAATGAAATCTGATCGTGAGGGAAAAGGAAATATTTTAGACTTGCAGACAAAAACATAACAAAATATGCGCATTCAACCTTGACACAGAGACAGTAAATGTAATTAGCAACGTATCAAGGAAGGTAATAGACGTGCTGTGGCTCTGAGTCTGTAAAATGAGATTAGATATCTTTCTGGAAAACATGCTTTGACTCAGCAGCTGAGAAAATTATATACATTTCAGACCAAGTGATCATAATGGTCTGAACACAAACACCACGAATCTGCTTGTCAGCTGAGAAGCACTGGCAAAGAAAAACAAGAAGTAACCTGCCAGAATTTAGTCTTCTCATGGCTTTTGAAATGGCAGTATTTTGTTTTCTGTGCTGGTTGAAAGTATCTGGAACAATATAGCAGATCTCCCCTCCAGCAGGCTGAAGAGGGACCTGTGGTTGGACAAGAAAAACAACCAGCTGACTTCTGTGGGGAATAGAGCAGTATGATTTTTGTACGCCAGGGTGGATGATGTATTGAAAGAAAACAAGCTGTAGGTGATTGAAAAGCATTGGTGAAGTGATGACTTCAGAGATGGAAACATTTCAGCCTGACAGTGACCCGAGAACACCCTAGAGAATCCTGTTAGTGATGCAATCTGACCTAAATGACTTGATGAGCTGTGCCTCACAATGTCAGTGTTATTTCAGTGTAAATCAGCACAGAGAGCATATACTTGCAGTATAACTAGATAAATGCATGGAAACCAGTTGAAAACAAGGCAACTAAAATCTTTAAGAAAGTTGAAAATAGTTTTACTCGAAGCTGAATGGAACTGAATGGAACTGGTAAATCAAAAGTTAAAATCCATAGGATCTGGAGTGGTGCTATATGAAATGTCATATAAACTATTTGAAAAATGGATTAATGAAAAAACGCTTACTAAACCAAATTGCAGCTCAGGCATTACACCTTTGACTTTGTGCCTTTTTTTTTTTTTTCTACCACACAGCTGGATTAATTGACATGAACTTTCTAAAGAGACGAACACAAACATTTACAAAAGGCAGCTTGCAATGTGGTTAGCAGGCTTTTAGGAGTCATTTGGTAAAAGCTTGAACAACCGTGTGAGAACTTCAACAGTGGAACAGTTTGTCAGAATGAAACCTTAAGCAGATGGTTCTAAATCACTGCAACTGCATACTGCATATGCTAAATGCTCGAACAGTTCTATGAATAACTGAAAGCTGTACACAAACATGGAGAAAAACAGCAGATGTGTGAGGCTGATGTTACCTGATTTCCATCGCATGAAATCCTATCACTGTCAAAAGTGCCACCTCTCCCCTCCATAAGAAAGTGACTTTTTTAAGTTGCAGTTGATGAAGCTGATCATAAATGTGTCCATTTCAAAATACTGTACCTCAGCCTATTGCTGTGGAAGCCAGGAGCTTACGCTGAGACAGAGAG
The DNA here is from genome assembly GCA_037305975.1 of Chrysolophus pictus. Lineage (NCBI taxonomy): Eukaryota > Metazoa > Chordata > Aves > Galliformes > Phasianidae > Chrysolophus > Chrysolophus pictus. The sequence goes on from CM074578.1 coordinate 22,192,717, forward strand.
AGGACCGCTATAGAAATAGTTCCAAACAGCATTTCTAAACCCTTAATCCTTGATTTAAATGTCATCATGAAGCACGTACATATCTTCTGTTATTTTACAAAATGCATTTCCCTTTCACCAAATAGATAAAGTCTTTCTCCCAGTAATTCTGGTCCATGGATTTTTTTTTTCCATATCCGTAGGGTCCTACTCCAAGGTAATGGTCAGAAGTTACAATTGTCTTCTTGTTCAGCCTTCATTTATCATCTCATTCTCTAGAGACTTGGTCACCTCAGAGAAAGAGACATGAATTTGGACCTATCTGTAATACTGTTCGTTTTACAGTGAACTGTTAAATTTAAGAAATACTTAAGAGTGTATACAGAACTCCTTTCTGTGATAAGTGCTGCAACTTTTGCCTCCAGAGCTCTATCTCCTGAGGGAATTTGTTTCTCTGAGAAGTAAGGGCTCCACAGCAAAAAGACAATTCATTTCTGCTAAGTATAAAGTATGGTAAGCTGAAGCAGAAAATACAGTCTTTGGTTACTGAATGAATGAATATTCATAGGTAGGAATCAGTCAAACTAAAAGACCTTCAAGCGTAAATACATTTTTCCCCACTGTTAATTGATTTTATCTGTTTCCTCCAGTATTTGGCATTAGTGGATACTGCAGGCATCCTTCCACTACATTTCTGATTTTAGTGTAGCATGGTGGAAGTTTGGTGTTCCCAGCACTGATTATAGAGCTTTTCACAAATCTATAGCAGAATGCAGGTGAGAAAAACATGATGGCATATGTAAAGTGTAAGAAGATAATACTTTCACTATGTTCCAAGAATACATGTAAAATGAAACATTCTGTGATATTTTAGCTTATGTACTCTTACATCTGAAGTATAACGTGAACCTATGAGAAATTGGAAGAAATAAAATAATTTTGGTTACTTGTGCCTGAGATTTTCAATGTGATACCCATTCTGATAAGCATCTCTCATCCTCGAAACTGACAGATTGACTGAAACCCTCAGAGTCCAAAGGTGTCTTTGGAGCTCAGAAGTCAATGCCAAAGTGTAAGAACAAAGTGCATTTTTAGCATACAAGGTGATTTAACATTACTAGGATGTCTTCCTAGATATGCAAATTTGGGCCATCTGAGAAACACAGTTTTGAAGCCTGGGTATATTTTTTGCTTGTTTAATAGACAGCATTCTGATGCTGAACCTTCCAGCTTTCAAAGGTTTAGGGTCCCCAAGTAAAGTACGAAGTTCATATTTTTTCTATAAGATTTTTTTTCTAATGTAATCTGTCAAAAAGCTATTGAAACTAATAGAGTCCTCCTCTCTAGCTCCAGGGACAGCAATCACTGTATCTGTCTTGTTCGTATCAATAAGAAGCCTATTTTTTATTTGTCTAGAAAGCAAATGATATCCATTGTATTTTGCATCATAAAATTACCTATTATATTTTTCATGCTGAGAATTTGGATAACTGTTCTGTACATAACTGAAGTATTATTATTTTATTTTATTTTTAGTGCAACAGCATCAGCATGTAAGAAATGATATGATGTAACCTTCTGTTGGAAGGTGAAATTTTCAAACAGTATCATAAGGTTTCCAGAACCATTGTCCATGATTTGCATAATGTTATGGTACAAAGAATAAGACACAGAGAAAATTGTCAGTTATTTGGACACTGGTAAGCTAGTGTGTGCCTTTTCTTTCCTTCTCTCTTATTTTGTAGAGGAAAATATGAAGAAAGGAATGATTACCTTTTCCTCTAGAAGACAGATAAATAGAGGTGCCTTTGTACTATTATCTGAAGAACCATGCAACTAAGTTCTCATTATAATCAGTAGAGATTTGATCTCCGTTTAATCAATGTCCACCAGGGTTGACTTCCATTAACGACCCAATGCATCCACAGAGGTTCATGATGCTCATGCAAGAGAGCAGTGGAAGCTCCATGACTGTTCATTTAACTTATTCCTCAGATTTCTCTGCTTTTATTTCTCTCTGAATTCATCTCTGTCCCTCCCTCACTTTCACCTTTCTTACAATTTATATATGGCAATTCCTCTGCTGGATTAAATTACAGCGGTTTCATTGGTACTGCCCGAGATCTTTGATGAGAATCTTCCTAATGTCATCCTGCATCTCCCTTGAGATCATGCAATATTCTACTCTGATACTTCTAAACCCAACAAGAAGCAATCTTATGTTACATTGTATATACAAATTATACAGAGTTCATCACTAAACTCTCCGAATGACTTCCAATATTAATTGAGAAAATTACTAACATTTCAGCCAGGACATTTCTCTCATTTCCACTCCCTGTGTGCAGCTTGTGGTTTTCGTTTCGGTAAATATTGGTTCCTATGTTTTATTTTTTTTAATTTATTTTAAATGAAATTAGTTTATAAATTTATATTGAAAATGACTATCAAAGAAATATACCTGACAATTGCAGCAGAAAACAATGAAGTATGAGGCTGCTATTAAACCCTAGAGAAAGCTCTTCCTGTAGTCCCATGGAAAGCCCTTTTCTAGTACAGATGAGCTGTTCCTAACTGCTGTTCATTGTGCCAGTGGATTTAATTTGTTTGGCTACAGTTCCCAGCACACAGCTTAACCATTTTTTAGGTATACTTAGCCCAGAAGAATAGAATAATTGTAAGAATTTTAACTTGACTTTTTATTATTTAGAAATAAATAAATAAATAAAGACAGAAGAGAGGAGAGGACAAATGAGTTTGCAGCAGTTGAGTTTCAAAAAATTACTAAGGGGACTATGACTCCGCAGTCAGAAATCGTGAGACCAGATGTGGCTGCAGGTACTCTAGTCTAACATTCATAATAGAGGCCATATAATGCTATTGCTGTCCTCTAGTGAGTTCAGTAAATGTTGTCTAATTAAAATTGGAGGAGGTTGAGTCACTACCCTAGCTTTCAGTGAAATAGATTCTATTTTCTTTACAAAAGCCCAGTTTTGTTCTGCTTGTATTGTAATAACTATTGAAATTACTGCTTGCTTGAAGCTGAGTTTGTCTGGAAGCTGAAACTGCTCAAAATATTAATACAAAAATTGGCCTCTTTGTTCAGGAGGGAGGCACAATTAATGCTTCTGCTAAATGAAAAGCTGCAGTGTAAACCTTAGCAGGAGGCAAGAGGTGAGGGGGAGGTTACATAAATCAAATGGGTTGCCCAGAGAGGTTGTAGATGCCATGGCAGGGGTTGGATAGGCTGTAAAGTTCCTTCCAACCAAACCACTCTATGATTCCGTGAAACATAGCCTAAATTGAATTGTGGTCTTTTACAACTGATATGGCTAACCTCTGCAATTGTTCAGAAGACATTTAGAATAGGTGAGAACTAGACACAGATCCCGAGGGATACACTTTGTTAGTCAGACATGTGTTTGATTTTCCTGCTAAAGAATAAGTAGATAATAGACTATTTTTTTTTCTTCTTGACTTAGAATCCTAGGAAATATTTCCTAGAGAGACTCCTTAAATTTGACAGTCTTTCAAATTGGGTTTCCTATGTGTACCAATAGCTTCCTTTTTGAGGCAGAGAGAATTAATTGTGTTGAAATGATTCCAGCACATTTCGAATATTCCTGGTCTTTTGACTTAAAATATCTTAGAAATATAGGGTAAGGAACATTAAAAAATAGGAAAGATACAGTGATATTTAGTCTTCTTTCTTCAGGAATACATTAGTGACTGCTATATATAATTTTTACCATTAGTTTTCCAGTCCCAGAATAGATCCATCCAGGCTGTAGAGGCCATTTTATTCCTTTTGGAAGTTACCAATGATGACTTCACAGTAATCATGTTAAAAATCAGTAGTCACCTTATATGTGACCATAGCAATGGAACTTATCTCAGATATTCAAAGGGAAAAGGCTTATTCTTTCACTTTAAGGGTCTTGATTTCTGAAGAGAAGTCATCAACTTCGTTATATATTGTTTGCATTTGATCTACTAGAGTATATGTTCAGGAACTTTTAGTTTCTTCCTAGCCTTGCTTGGTTTGGGTCACTGAGCATGGAAAAACATTCTATAAAGAAAGGTAGGAGCTCAGTAAGGGAGTTTTGTGTAAAAGTAATACAGATCTGAATTTCATTTAGTTAAGAAAAATAAATATATATTAACAAATAAACATGTGTCAGTCAATTCTTCCCAGGAATATCTGTCATGAGTTAACTAGATCAATCTATGCCCGTGACAATACTAAATTGAAAATACATACAAGAATAAATATTTTGAGTGTACAGTAATAAGTATTGAGTGCTGCAGTCTATTGACATTTGTTTTAAAATTCCAGTGAAGTAGAATTTAAGAAAGAATATCTAGCATTCAAAGCTGAAGTGGGAAATTAGTAATAATAAATTTAGGAAAATACCCTAAATATTTTTCAAGCAAATGTTTCTATTGTTTTTGAAAATTTCATCATCTGTGTGAGCCCATAGCAATGTTTATGTACTGTATGTAAAAAGTGACCAATCAGCTCTGTCAGGAGAATATGAACTCCATAGCAGAAAATGTTTCTTTGCGATCATCTCAGCTTGCATTCAGTCCTATAACAAACAAAACATACATACTTATAAACAGTACTATTTTGGAGTAGATAACTTTTGAAAGATTATTGAATTAAATTCATTGCTCTAAGAAAATATATGGCAATAAAAATAATCTTTACACTGGTAATAGAATATCCAAATGTGCTTATCCTGTCATGACATTGACTTGCCAGGAAAATCAGTAAATGAAGGAAATATGAGCATTTCTTTGCACTGTTTTTTTCTAGTTTCTTCTCTGACTTCCAGTATAATACTAGCTTTTTTATAATTTACTGTACTGCCTGAGAGGATCCACCGTATCTTCCAGTCTCTGCATAAGAATGAGTTAGGGTTGCAGACATTTAGACAAATAGAATTAATCTGTATTCATGGTGTAGAGAAGCAAGAACTCTCTCTCTCTCTTTTTTTTTTTTTTTTTTTTATCACTTCCTTTTCAAAACAATGGGTTAGCTTAGAGTCATGTTCAACCATGTCTTTTTGGCTTAAAAACTCCTTATGTGTCGTGCAATGCCTGGACTGAAGTGAACAAAAGGAGTTGCAAGTGTGTCCATGCTGAAAGAGGTACCGTCTGGAGAGTACAGGAGCCTTTTCAATTCAAACTTCATTCCTTTCAAGAAAAACTTCAGTCACTCATAAATTGGATGGGAGTCTTATTCAAATACTGAACTGGTGAGAGTCATAATCTGCCTCCTTCTGACAGAAAGCAGTAGAACTCTCTGTGTTTGCCAGAAAGTTGTTTGGACCCAATTATAAATCCTTAAAACAAACTGTTACATCTTCAGGGAGACAAAGGGAAGGATGTGATGTCTAGAACTTTTGACAAATCTTACACCTAAGGGTCTTTGTGTTCCAAATGAGTTAACTTCCCGTCTTTCACTGAGAAGAACAGAAAAAGCTAAATTAAAGTGAATATATAATTTGGGGTTCCAAGCTAATTTCAGGATAGAAAACAGCTGAGCAGGGATTTGGAGACCATAATTTTTTTACTTAGTTATCCAAAGTGGGATCTAAGTGGGACTTTGGAGTAGAGCAGGACATAAATCTCCTTTTGTTAATCTGGTTTTTCTTCCTAAAAGATTGGATTGATGCTACTATACCCTATACAACATAAATCAAGTGGTAAGATCTTTCAGTTTTTAATGATCTATGAGGGATGAAAGGCTGTTTGATGTTTCCTATTATTTATTTTTGCCTTTTTCCAAAGATCTGTCCTATATTTATCAATGTGGCACCAGAGCATCAGCTTCAAGTATTTTGAATCATCCACTCTCACCAGATTTCTGTTTTGAAAATGTTATGCATGTTGACTTGCATGCTGCTCATGGCTCCTTGTGGTGACAAATTAACACACTTATTTTTTACAATCCAAAGTGGGTTGAAGCTCCCAGCCCTCTAAAGTGGATGTTCACAGTTAGTGTGCTGCATGCCATAATGCCAAAAGTGATTTTTTGACCAAGAGAATTACATAAGAAATGCTCAGGAAATTAGCAAATTTTGACAGTTGCAGACTACTCAGTGTGCCCCCTGAGAATTCCATAGCCTTTGCAGAAACTGCGTGGAATAACTGACCAGACCCTTTGCAGGCATTTGGTTGTCATTTCCTAAAGTACAAATGGAGCAGTAAAGGCAGAAGTATCACTACTTGACAAGAGTTACTCACTTCTGTGGATTTCTCAGAAAATGTGGGTGTTTAGATCTAAAATTGCTGATGAATAAGTCAGGCCAAAAAGAACACAGGAGCCACAGGAACAGCTGGGAGTAAATCTAAACATATATTTTAAATAGCCGCAGGTGGGCTCAGTGAGCAGGTGTAAAAATTATTATCGTAAGGCCAAAATGTCTGTTCTGGGAAAACAGTGAATGTTTTGATATTAGTCTGTATGTACGAAGGGGAAATAGCAGTTCAGCGGTATATTTAAGCATGTGAAAAAGTCTATTCCTGAAATTATAATTGAGAAAGATCCAAACATACAGCACAAATCGTGGATCCTGAAACCTAACTAAAGCTTAGGATGTAAAATGATTAAAACGAAAAAACATGCCCGTCATTTCTCCAAATAATAAATTAGATTATTTTTATCTGTGAAAACTTTTCTCTATTAATGTTTTTGCTGCTCTATTCTATTTTTGAATCTCTATTTTGAATCACTATTTTTTGTTTGTCAGCTATCCCATCAGCTACACATAAGTAGCAGTTGTTGAAATGAGTGGGACCTGCAGCAGGTAAGGTCACTGATTCTATGTGGTCTTCTCCCTTTTTTCATTCTGAAAAATATGGTATGTAAATAAATAACATTTTCTGGAACTAATAAAAGAAACAATACCCTAGCCTGGTAAAATGAATAAAATATATTTCAGTAACTCTTTTCTATGTATGTGGTGCATTTTCAGGTAACTTGACTTTCTCCATTGTAAAACGCAATGTTTTGGAATGTCTTCCAGTTGGGGTTCATTGGCTTATGAAATGAATTTGGCGACCTCAGTTAGCAGGTGACAGGTGTGCACACAACACAGAAGCAAACACTTCTGTGCTGCTGGCACCAGGATCCAGCTTTGGCCACATTCCGAAAGCAGAGGCCAATCACTAAAGCAGATGTGGACAATGCAGTATCCTGATGGGTTATGCAGGTCAGGTTTGAGGCTCATTATCAGGAAAACTCACATCTGCTGTTTGCACTTTTAGCCTTTTCTTCAATAGAAAGGCCACTCCAGAAAATAGAATACATTCTTCAAGGCATGCTGTATAACCCCCAAGAGGCAGCCTTGTTAGGAAATGGGAATCTCTTAAGTAGAATTTCAGTAGCTGGATGTTTCCTTAAAAATGAAGGCTTCTGAAGGAATAGCAGCATAAGAAGAGTGGATTTTGCTTGTATGCAGTGCCAGGTTTATATCAACTTGGGAATTAAATCATTTTCTTCTGAAAAAAAGAAAAAAGTTGCAATTTAGAAAGGATGTTTTTCTGCACTGAGAGAATACGTATTCCAAGACCTGCAGCTATTTTTCTCTGTGCTGCAAGACAAACAATTTTGAACCTTGCTGACAAATATTATTTAAAACATCAAACTCTCATACACCTAGGATCCTTTAAATGACTTTTATGATCTTTCCTCTCCTCTGGAATCGACGTACATAACAAATTTGATGTTTTTTTGAGATGCTAAAAAACCTACTGCTTCTCTGCACTCCATAGCTTCACACAACCTGACATCTTTATTTTTGTGATCCACTGCATTAAGAACCCTAACCTACACAAATTTTATCTAATCTCTCTAGGGCTGTCTAACTAAAGACATAATTGTTGTAATGGCAAACAATTGGCAAGTCATTGGTTGCAGAATGTGTCAGAAGAAGAAGAAACAAGAAGAATCCGTATTAATTTATTTTTAGGATTACCACAATAAGAGATGAAAATAATGAAAATATAACAATTTAGAGGATGAACATCCCAATATTGTCCCAATTCACAAATAAAATTAACCATTAAAGGGGGAAAATAAATAGAGTATAATTGCAAGCCCCCAGAAACTGATATGTATACTATGATACACCTCTAACAGAAATTCACAATGGATGAGTGAGACAAATCATTCACAGCCTTTGATATAAGTATTTTATGTCACTCTGATTGTACTTCTTTTACTATCTGAAATAACTCCATTATCTCAACCTCAGTTTTTCCTCTGTTGCACAATCTCATCTGTTTTGGAAGCTGTGTTCTACAACAGAAACATAAATCAATAGCAACAATAGTAAAAGATATGGAGAAAATGCTAGCCAGCAGATTAATCATTTTGCTTATGTAAATTCAAAGTTCAAGTCCCTTTCATACCTATCTGCAAAGATTTGAATCCCATAGGGCGAGAGAATGTTTGAGCTATCACCCTATTATCTATTTAGTGCAGGATACCTTATTAAATATTAATACGAATACATTAGATTTACTCTTTTTCTACACTTTTTTTTTTTTTTTTTTAAATCTGAATATGTCTGAGCAAATTAAACTGAAGAAAACTGAATTTTGGCACCATCTACCAAATAATGGATTTTTTCTATTCCTAAATGAAATATTGTTAGGTAATAGTGATTTTAACAATACTGTATCTGGTTCTGAAAAGTATACAGCTCAACAGTGTAAATGCTCTCTCTGTTATTTTTTGGTTTTAAATCAAGTTTAGCTATGTTTTCCATCAGGTCTGTATTTCATTAGTTGAGAAATATACCCTTAATATTGAAATTAATTAAATAAATTTTGTTGCCATTTTGTCCCATGTTGTTTAGGTCTACATAAATGTGAGAAAATTCAGCTTTCTAATGGTGACAGGATGTTTTTAACAGTAGTGTCTCAATCATGTAAACTTTGTGTGCATCCTGTCCATGCAGAAGAGCCCGTTGAAGTCCATAGGAATCTAACATGGAGGATGTACACCCACGCAGAAAAGAATCCAAACCTTGATTTTACACACATTTTCTCATATCACTGTCCATTCTGACTAAATGTGACTAAATGTGGGTTGGAATATGTGAAGGCCTTTGGGATTTTTCAATTCTTATCAACAGACAGACAGATAGTACTTAAAAGCACACAATCTTAGAGTTTAAATGTTAAGTACAACTGATACTTCTAATACAGCCATGTGAGGCTTTGATTATTTGTTAACTGCATTGTTTCCCACTTTATTTTCAAAAATACATATGTCCTTTTCAGATATTCTGTAAACTGATAAGCTAACAAGGTTGTGACAATGAAATCAACAAATCAGCTCTGTTTTTTTGTTTTGAATTAAGAAATGGCTCAGTTACATAATGATACAGCTGTATTATATCAGAAGGATTATCCTGTACCCAAAACGTATATCGTGAAAAAGCAGAATGTACTTAAAGCACTTATGAATGCCCTTTTCTTCTCCTGTGGCAAATGTCCTGTACCACTGCAATAGGTACAGTCATATAACCAGAAAACGGATGTGCTGAGTCCCTCCTTCAATGAAAGGAGTACGTGTCTTACAAGTGACTTCCTGCAATACAACTGCTGATTTTTGTGTTGTTAGAGTACTTTGACACAGGTTTAAGATTTAGCAGAGTCAAGAAAATTTAATTTCAAGCAATGCATGTCATCCCATTAACTGCACTGAAATATTGGTATCTTTGCGTATCTGTGAAGGCTTGAACAAGAAAAAAATAATAAAAAACATGCAGATATAATAAATTAACAATGATACATCATAAAGTTGGGAAACTCAGAAACATTTGGAAATATTTGAAGATTTCTTCAGTGAAAATGAATTTGGTTCTATAAGGTTAGGTTTACATTATTTGTCTCTGCTGCTTGACAGGTCAAAAAAAGAACAATATTTTGAAAAGTACCCCCAAACTGCTTATAGATGCAGTTTACATAGTTCTAATAATCATATAGCTTATGACTTAAGGTGAACAGAACTCTAAAGGAAATCACTGTGTGATATATTTTAAAAACATATTTAAATGGCTTTATTTCCATATATTGACTGACTTAATTTCCTTAATTTTAAAAAGGGTCTGCTAAGGCTGTTGGATTAGGCTATAAAGTAACAAATTCTATGTTTAGGAAATGTGTGAGGCTTAAGCTCCCTGTATATGGCACATGCTTTATGACAAGTTATTATTGGACTTCATAACTCACATGAATCTTTAATAAAATAATGCATAATCCAAAATACTATAGCAGGAAGAGCCTGAAAGAACAGAAAACGAACGTTATCTTAGACTGGAAGCCATATTTTTGCAAACCAGCTAATTCTCATAAGAGTGCCACAGTGTTGTCAAAAACTAGCTCTTAAAGCTTACTCTCAACCTTTCCCATTTATATCTTTGAATGCTATTATGGGATGATAACAACTTCTCTGAATGGCAACAAGATCATCTCAAGGATATTACCTCTTTTTGTAAAGATAAATTAAGTTTATATTGACCAGAATAGTACAGTGGCTGCATATTAGAGAGTTAACTTGATTATTAATGTATATTACAGTACTTTAGGCAGAAGGAATATTATAGTAGTTGCATCAAGATTTTGTGCATACAAAGTATATATTTCCAAACATCAATCTTCTACCCTCTACTCTCCAGTTACTCCTAAATGGCAGTATGTCTTATAGAGTCTCAGTGATCAATGAATATGTTTACCCACATGGCCAGGCTGTGTCTTGTCCAGCACAGCATACATTCTAAATAATTAACAGATGACAATATTAAAAACACTTAAAAATCCTTGGGTAAAATGAGAATTGTATAAAGATCTTTTGGGGAAATAAAATATGTTATTGAAAATATCTTGGAGCATAACTTTGACATTTTCTACATTTTGCTGACAAGCTTGCATATCATCCCAGTAAACTTATATTTGAAATGGTCTTTCTCCCTTTCTCCAAATTTCATTTATTACTCACATGTTTTCTAGGTAGCTCTATTGTCAAAGAAAATGATTACTTCTTCCAGAGGTTTATGATTAAAGAGAAGATCCAACCGGAGGAGGCAAAGCAGAGATATTAATATACATAGTTAATTAGCACATCATTTAGATCAATTATAGGGCTGAACTATGGCCTTAAGTCAATTCAGTGAGCTCTGTCAACTTCAAAAAGCACCAGATAAAGCCCTATATGACAGACTTAGGAAGCACTTAAAAGTATATCAATAAAAAGAAATGTATATGGTAATACATATATTTTTCTGACCTCCTGCATAAACATTTCTTTTTAAAAGAAGGATAATTTCTAGTGAGATCACCCTCTGCTCTTACTATTTAACTACTGAACTATTGCATGCTTTTCCCTAAGTTCACACCACAGTTGTCCTGTTATCTCAGTTTAAGGCCCATAACATTTCCCTTTTGTACTGAATAACGTCTTAATATCCTGAAAAATGCTATTCTTGATCATGTCCTTCAGATGTTGCTCAATTTTACATGCAAATAAAAAAGAGCTTTTAGGAAGGAACAAGAAGTATTCAATATTAAAAATGCTTAAATTCAATAAGATATATAACAGTAAGTCAGGAAAAGATGGAGATGAATGCAGTTATGGAGTAATATAAGCATTAATAAACTGAATGAACCCAAAGCAGGCCATGGCATGAATTTTCTGTTTTTTGTCTGTTTTCTGCTAGAGAAAATCTCCCTCACAGCATCCTGGTGCCTGCAGTGTAAGAGCCAGCATCAAGTAAAACAGTTTTATTCTGGTCTGTGAACTGGGAAAGGCAATGCATCCTCTCGATAAACCTAGGATATTAAATATTTTCTGCTAAAAAGAAAAGTCCACTCCTGGCATTTGCAGGTGCTATTCTCATGCTGACCTTGTGCATGATGTGCAGCTGCCCATCTATTTGTTTATTGGAAGAAGTGAGTCGGATACTAGTTTTAATGGGAGATGAAAATATCTGCCTCTGCAACTGAATAGCCTTCAGTTCTGGCCTGTGTCAAAGCAGCACATCTGTGTCCTTCAAAATTAGCTACTCTTGCAAGATGTAACCATACTATACAGCCTAATGATAAAGATGTCTTCCTCCTTTTGCAAACAGCAAAGCAAGGCAGAAAACAAATAACCTGTGATTTCCATATGAGCTTATCGAGCTAAAAAGAGACAATATTTTCTAAACAACTGTACGCATAATTTTAAACACCTGCCTTCATACTCAACAACACATGAGGACAAAACTATTAAATGCAGTTTTTAGAAATGCTGTCCCTCTTTCAGGATTTCCAGTCACCAAGTGGAGTTATTTCTTTCAGTGGTAACTGCCCATTTAATATTATGCAGCAGAGGTCTCTTTTGATGTTGAAAAGAGGAATGAAAGGATTGACTCAACTACTAGGAAGGATCAAGAAACAGGAAGTCTAAGCATTTTCATAAAATAAATTATGTAATTTTAAAATATGCTCCATGAATTGAACAGCTTATTTTTAGTTAAGGACCTTACCTTTCAGCAATGAACTTTTTGACTACTAGTGCTTTCCAGAGCTAAGACAGTCCTTTCCAACTTACTTTAATTAGCTTTTCCTTTCTTTATTTTTAAAGGAATATTATCCTTTTTTTTTTCTTTTTTTTTTTTTCTTTTTCTCTGTGTGAATCCCTTACCTACAATATCGCCTTAGCCTAGTGGGATTGCACATTACCCCTTCTAATGCTGTGCATGTTCTTTCTTTCCCTGCCGGCCCTTGCAAAGGGCATCTTTTCAGAACTCTCACTTTCTGGGTTATGCATCACTTGGTACAGCCATGTGCAGGAGTGCAGAAACAACACCTCCCCGAAGGCCACCAGCAAGCAGCAGGATGCCTTCCTCCTTCTGTGAAACAGCAAAACAAGGCAGAAGCAGCACACCATGTTTGGGGATTCCTGGACTCAGTGGTATATATTTGGACACAAAATGTATTCACTCAGGGGATATGGTGCGGTCTCCCTTTCCCAGTTTACCACGGTGCCTTTATGCATGATGGAAACGTACTTCACATTTCCATTATTTTTGAAGCTCATGCTGATATGAGTCTTCATCTTCTACAAAGTCATTTTAAAATACCACGTCTGTTGCTTTGAAAATCTCTACAAACATTACATGTGTGACTATTTTACACTGACAACTGAATGAACTGAATGTGCTTGGTTGTGAGAACAAGTCTGCTAGAATAATGAATTCATGCATAACAAACTACCTAACTGAGCTTACAAAGAACAATCTCTTCCTTAAGAGAGTACTAAAAATTATATTCAAACTTTGCTTTGTGCCATTACAGAGCAAGACTACATGTATGATTTATAACCCTTTATATCCAGCTTATTAGAAATTTAGTAGCACCAAGGAATACATTTCAACATCTACCTAGATTCTCACTTAATTTTAATTTAGAGTCTGATCAAACACTGTAGGCCAGACATCTTCATCCTTTGAGTAGTACTACCCCTTGACATGTAAAATCTCTGCAAAATGCAATCTCTACAAAACATAGAACTTCCTGAATATTTTCCTGGAGGTTTTTGTTTGTTTGTTTGTTTGTTTTGTTTTGTTTTGTTTTGTTTTGTTTTTTACCCCATCCTTTCTCCTTCCTATTCCAGTGAAGAAGCAAGTGATACGGTCGCTAAGTTTCTGGTCACAGAGGGCTGCTGGAAGCATACCAGAGCCTTTACAGAGGTACTGAGCCCTTCCCCTCTGTAATTCTCCTCTTGTAAGCTCTGCAGTACTGCTGTAAGTAAGCCTCACAATATGCATAGTTCTATACCTTCTGTTTCTTTTCAAGAAGAGGTATAAGAGCATACACTTCAGCAACACAGGTGAATATTCAGTTTTATTGTTATATGCCTGCTCCAGAAACATAGTACATGAGTAAGCACTGTGCATTTTCCCAGGTTCTTTGCTTAAATTTTTGCAGATTACTTGCTCTTGTGCTTGCTCTTTGACTGCCAACTTTTTTTTTAATGTTTTGCTGTTGGATCAGTGTAAGTAAATTTCACTAAATTTTCTGTCTCTGTATGATTAAAAGCAGGGGTTAGATGAAATTCACACGTTTGTTTAAAGTATTTTGAAACATCTGCTGAATTGCAATCAAACTCAACCTGGTCCCAGTAGGCTGGGAGAATCAGGGCAAGTTTTCTTTCTGAAAAGATGAGATATTTTCCTAGTAGTGTTTAAAACAAAAAAGAAAAAGTTACTTTCCTTGAGTTTCTTATCAGTTTGAATACTGTGTAAAAAGAATAACTAAAATGAAAACAAAATAATATTCATAGCAATAGTGAAATAGCAGACTTGTTTAATTTATATCATGTAAGTGAATGCAATGTGGAATAATGAAATAACCTCCCAGTGTGAACAGTGGAAGCCCCTTCAATTTGAGTTACTTTAATGTAGATTGTTCAAAGAAATTGAAAATGTAGTGGGGAAACAACTCTTCATTAACCATGAGATGGACAAGGTGTCCTAATAAATATTAACTGTATTACAAGAAATCATTGTTACAATAGCAGTAATAAGCTGATAATGCATTCTAAAGGCATGTCCTAAGGTGTGCATATACAAAATCAGAATAAGTCTGCACCTCCAGTGGGCATGAAAAATGAAGCAATGTTACAGAAGACTGAGGGAAGATATCTCAGCAGTTCAGCAAATGCATGTTGCCAAGGCAAAGAATTTAGGACACAAAACAATGGAAACTATCAATTGAAATATAAAAGAGAATTTTAATACTGTAAGTCCTATTTATTCTACCAAAATAAAATCTCTTAGTTTTTAATTAATGCTGCTGTATTTTAGAAGAGTTAGTCAGCTGAGATGCACTAGTAATTTACCACATATCAAAAGTGGTACTAAGTGTTACTAAGATTTCAGACTATATTCAGATTGTAATTCAGTGATACTACCTGTTCTAAGTGAAGTCAAATGTAAAAATCCCTCAACCTTAACAAGATAAGATTAAGCCTGCGTTTCTCTTTCGTCCATCTTGCCTTGCATATACCTAAAATCTGGCTCTATCTCATAGCAGTATGACAAAGATCAAACAAGTTTCTACATATTTTTGATTTAGTTAAGGAGAAAAGTATTAACTAGTGTGATTATCCTTAGTTCAGAAAGAAAATATTAGCTCAAAAAAGAATGAGGATCAATTTCCCAACTATAACTATCAAGCATACTGCAGCTACTTCATATTTCAAGTAGAATTGCTTTTATATTTTTCTATTTTTTTTTATTGGCTTTGTGATTGTCATGACCTTCAATTAATCGGATCAGACATCATACATAACTCACAAGCAATTTACAAACTGAATTGGCAGTTGATCCTTTCAAAGAAAGTCCATTCCAGATTATAAAAATAAGATCAACTAAGAGTGGCTCTGCAATGGTATAGCTCATACTTGCCCTCATTTAAAGAACTCTGTTATAATAGGCTGTTTTTAATACTCTGTGAGAGTAGTTGGTTCCTAACTGTGATAAATCTTCCTATAATCACTCCTTTTAACAAGATCAAACAGCTTAGTACATCCAAAATGTTTAATTCCTTCAGGTTGATTGCATTTATCATCAAAGAATATAAAGTATATTGCATGACATTTGGAAAATAGCTTTAATTGCCCTTTTATGCATTATCAAAATCACAGAACCCAGAGTGAACAGGAATATCATAAATCCTACTGTTTTCAATGAAAAAAAAAAACAGTATTTAGAGTTTGAACCAGATGTCCTCCAGATAACCACTCAACCCAAATTTATTCTGTGATTCTATGTTTAGCAACTACAACTATGAGAATTACATGTCAGAGAAGGTGTCAGCCAGTTCCTCTGTTACAGAAAAGAATAAGAATGAAAATTTAAGCATTGCTTTTCATGAAAGAGCAACAGTGTTAGTCAAGCTTAGGGTCAGACCTAATACAGTTTTAATGAAGTATAATAAAGAAGGGAAGGAAAGAGTGAGAGGAAAAGTGCTGAAGAAGAAAGCCCTACAAACTGGGAAGGAAAGCTAGGAAGAGAATGGAAATCCTAAGTTTGAGGGGTTAGATTTGGAATTCTGATAAATAAGAGATCCTTATGAAAACATCACAGTAAATATAATGGAAGAATTTGGAGACATTGAAAATTCTATAAAAGACATTCAACAAACTGAGGGAGAGCAGCACAAACTCTAATAAGTGATTAAGGTTGAGAATGTAGCAGTAAGCTCGTGGCAAGTTTTCTGCAAAATAAAATACAACTCAGACCACAATATGTAGAGCTAATACTAAGGTGGAATATATGACAGTATGAAAGAAGAAAGCAGTGGTTATCTAAGTGGAACTCTGGTCTTTAGGTAAGCTTAATAAAGAGACTTGTATTGTGGTATGAAATGTTCTTGCGACTCAGAGTGGCATCCTAAAAAGTAGAAGACTCTGAATCAGCTGCACACTGAACCACACATTGGATCCATATGGTTCTGACAGATTAGGGTATGGCAGAATTTAATCCTTTTTTCATCTTTACTGAAGCTTCTACTTATGCTTGGTTACAGCTGGCCAGAAGTGTCATTTGAGAGAGATACAGTATGTTATGCAGTGGGTAATTATTCATAAATTTAAATCAAGTATAGCAAGTAACTCAAGCAGAAGAAGAATGTAAAGTTCAGAAAAATAAATATTTCTTTTTCACAAAAAAAAAAAAAAAATCTTACAGGCCATCAGACTGCAAGACTTCAAACAAAGCAATCATAGTAATTTTTTTTATGTTTGTTTTGTTTATTCTCCTAAAAAAAAAAAAAAGCAATTATTTTTATATTGTGCTAACCAGGAGCTTAACATTTCTCAATCTCTCCAGCCACATTTTAATAAAAAAAGCTATTTTCTGTCAGGTTCTTTCAACATCCATTTGCAGCCTCAGAGTTGCTGCTCTGTGTAGAGACCTTGTAACTTCCACGAGGCCACCATGGGAGATGGAGAAGCAGATGACAGAAATATCTCTTTGCCACTTCACTACAACCAACCTGCCAAACACTCATCAGATCATAGAGTCAGTCTGAGCAACAGCTCAGTGTGCCAGTGGACAGCGTATGTGGCTGACTCACTCGCTGTAAACACATGCCAACTGGCACTGACTGAGAATTTTTCAACAAACTGATGTTGATAGAAAACACTGATTTGTCAAAACTATACAGTGGGAATGTACATACTAATTTCAGTATCCAGATGCTGATCTGCTGCAGGATAATTAATAACAATATGGAATGACTCTACCCTGAAATACCAAGGTCCTACTCTGAATAAACTTGCAAAGATCAAACTATGTTTTTCTGCACTGAATGTATAGAGAGCGTAGGAAAACTGGTCAGCAAGGTTACATACCTAACCTCAGGGTATGTGAGCACCTATCCCCTGTTCAATCTTTTCATCCCAATGACTTCTCACTCAAAGGAAAAGCTGTTCATAATCTCCATAAAAATGAAGTATCAAAAGTTATCAATGAAACTTCAGAACACCAGGTGTCTTACAAGTTTCATAGCAAATGTTTGAAATGAAAAAGGCCTATGTGGAATTAAGAAGTGAGATCTTTGTGTTCTATGATTCACTGCTTGAGCTGTTTATTCGATCTTCCTTAAGAGATGAGCAGAAAATACATTTTTCAGTGCATAAATGTTTTGAGAAATAAATGTTTTCCTGTGCTCTTTCAGGATAAACCTGGTATCATAGAAATGTGAAAAAATATTAGAGCAAGACCTTGAAGACTGAATCATGACACATTTAGTATTTGGGTATTTCAGTCCAAGTCTTTGTCTTTCTAGATTTTTGGAATTGTTTATACAAAATGAAATGTATCCCTGAAAAATATTCAGAGGTCCATAATCATACAACAGTCAACAGACCATTTTACAAGTCAGAGAATTTACCTCAGAAGCAGTAAGCTTAACCTCTGGGGTGAATTAAATAGAACAAGGAATATACATATTTGTAATTGCTGCTGAAGTAATCCAGTTCTCTCTCTACTGGTATTTTCCTAATAAGTAAAATTTCTTCTATTTTCCTACATTTGACAATTCTTTATCCTCAGATAAGGTCAGGATATTTAGTTCAAACAATAATTTGAAAAATGAGCCTCTTCTATCAACAACAAACATATATACAATTGAAAAATTCCCCAGTAGCACTGATTCTCTCAACTGCTATAGAAATCTTAAATTCCTCCTTACTTCTACCAATAAACTGAATCCCCAGACAGTTCTTTGCACAGAGCTCAACATCCAGATTGTCTGAATTTTCTGTAAATATAATCTCACACCAAAAATAGGATATTTATTTCTCTCATAGCAGAAAGGACGCCCTATCCATTTTCCTACTCCCTTGCACTTGTATATTGTTAGAGCAGATGGTAGAAATTTGCTTTAGCAGTTAATCTCTCCAGTTTGGGTGTCTGTAGGCAGACAAACACCTTACATTTTGCTTTGAGATTTGGTGGAAAGTAAATTAAAATTATGAAAATAATTCTTATTGAAATTCATAGATTTTTTTTCTGAAAGTTCCTTGGATGTTTCTCATTCTTTCTATGGCTGTAATCTTTCCTCTGAATACCTGGAATAAATCTCGGCTTCGTCAGGTTATAGCCATTTATAGATCTTGGCCTTTACTTTAACCAAATCCCTTTCATTTTCTTTTCCCCACCACTACTAGTCTTGCTCTATTCATAAGAAAGAAGCAGAAATTTCCTTTGAAAATTTCTTCCATCAATTTGATTTCAGCACTGCTCTCTCCATAAAACCCTACTTGAATCAATATTTCCTAAACTTGGGGCGTCAGGCTTATATACAGGATTAATAATTAGTATGCTATTTTTAAATATGGTATTATCAGTCTTCTAGTGTACAGGCAATAGTTTTTAGTTTTTAGTGACACCCATTGTTCATTAGCAAATGACTTTTTTGTGCATGCATGATCAATGAAAATACAGAGCAAAATCATTTGTAAGATCAGTCATTCAGGATTAAATTAATTTTCAAGCATGATGTTTCAAACTTTTACACAATCCTCTGTTGCCAGTCCTTTCTCTAGCTCTTTGCCTAGTTTCAGTTCTTTTAATAAACCTTATCACTCTCAACACCTTCAGTTTAATTTCTCTTGTAATGATAAAACATTTATTTTGAAGTCCAGACAGGAAAATCTGACTAAATTTCTTTAATGATAAAATAAATTATTTTAACAAAGAAAAATAAGTTTGAGAAAAATCTGCCTCTGTAGAATTTTACCCAAACTGCTATACATATATATACATACATAAAGCTTACTTTATACTGTTCCTTCACTTGCTTAGACTACTTTTTCATTTGTACCTCAACATGTTTTTTATTTTCACAACCTTTAAAGATTTATTTGAATGAATGAAACAAGAAGTATAATTTCATATCCAATTTCTTCCTGCATTTGAACTTCAAGAAATTTTATCGTGATGTTAAGTATTGCTTTCGTCTCAAATTTAGCCTGTTTCATTTAATCCGATGTCAGTCCACCCAATTTTGTAATGTTCTGAAAAATTGCTAAGTATTCTATCTCATCATCTAGTTTATTGACAGAGATATTCAACAATAATAATTTCAGTTTTAACAACTAGGATATTCCATGTTTTACTGGCCTACAACTGAATTTCAAGTCAATGACTTTAAGCTGGGCAGTCCAGTCAGTTTGGAAGGGACCTACAAAGTAAAACTGCCTCATCTCTTCAGGGATAACGAAAAAGTTAATAAAAATATTTTAAATACTATTATTTAAATTAAAAATGTAGATTAAAAATATTATTGAAGGTATTAACCAAATGCTTCTTTAACACTGAGAACCACAGGACATCAACCACTTTTTTAGGAAGCCCCTTCCAGTATTTGACCATAAAGAGATTTTTCCTAATTCCCAGTCTGCCCCTATTCATATGTATTTAATAATAAAATATATATTTTTTAAAACTCTACATCTTGTAGAAACTTCAGAAGATGAATAAAAAGAGATACGGATGATCTGACTGAATGTAGTTCTGAGAATAATGCAACCTGACTCAAAGCCAGTGAAACAGAGAAGGGCTACACTGAATCTAGAAACAAGAAGATAGGGCTTCTGTGAGTGAAGGTGACAAAATGCCTTGAACTGCATGCTGAATCCATACCGCCTAATGACAGATCAACTCTCATTTTCAAAACCTGAAAGAAAGGGTTGATTTTTCTTTTTTTTTTAGAGACTGAACGAGTACTAACTATAAAGCTAGGCATTTCGAGAAACGTTTCCATCACAGTGACAAGCATGTCCATGTTTTGGAACAAGGAAATTGGAAATTGAGCCTCCGTTATGAATATGAAATAAAGATCGCTTCAGAGGTTCAACTGGCAGGTATAAAACCAATGCCAGAATTGCCAAATAGGCCTGCAGAGGTAAAGAAGATGGAAAATAAGGCAAAAGCAGCTCAGGTTGGGGACAATCGGGTAGAGCATTGTAATTAAGCCACCCGGCTTCCCATCTGACACACTATATTGAGGCTACTGCTAAATATCCTCGTTATTTTCATCTTGAATTTAAGTTAAACATTTTGTTTATTTAGCCCTCTCATGGAATACTGACCTTGATTTTTTTTTTTTGTTCCTGAATGTTTTATCATTTGATTACTGTACTGCTATTTCTTGCTTGGAATGAGTTGCCTACTATATCTTCTTCATTCATTTGTAAAGAAAAATAGAAAAAAATAATAAATATATAGTGTCTAAAATACATTTTTTCCTATAATTTGAGCTCATTTTGTCCTCTCTCTCTACATTTTAACAAAAATGCTATGCACTATATTAGAAGCAGAAGTGTGTTTTTTCAGATGATTTTCACAAGTCAATGTCTCACTTTTTTCATAAGCTCTTTTTCTTCCTCTTTCTAACATTTTAATTTCATTCCTTTCTTCAATTACAGACTTTAATTCTGGGTTCATTCCTGTCTTTATAGGGTTGCATTTGCCTTTCTTATTTGCTGTCTCTTTTCTATTCTCTCTGTAGGCCAAGCATTCTTTTTTAAGCATTGATTACTGTAAGTAAGTTGTAATTGAACCCGAAACAGATAATGAGAATTGTAGCTGCCACTGTGTGATTTAAATCAGAATGGTAAAAGATAAGAAGGGAAAATAGCAACTGCAGAATCAAAAGTAACCACTGGAGTAAGGGGAGACATAGTCAGGATCGAGCACAAAACTGGTAAAATTTCATAGGGGATAGGAACAGATAAATTGTGAATACCTGGAATAAGGAGAAGTTAAACCACCACCAGGTTCCTACGACTACTGGGTGTCTGATGAAAAGTTGATTAGGATTTCTTAATGAAGCTATACATATCTGATTAATTTTACGTAGTTATGCAGGTATCCAGTAAAAAATGGTCTTGGTGCACTTATTGTCCTTTACCTTAGCAGCAAACTGCTCTGCTGCCTAGAGCCCAGGCTACTCACTGTGAGCGCAGCCTGCCTGTGCAAGAATGAATGTAAAGTTGTGGAAGTTGCTAGGTTACTGCAATTCCCTCAGCCCTAACATCAATACTAGAAGGAGATCCTTAGGTCACACTCTTGTTTCAGACCAACTGACTTTCAAATAGGTTTCCAATTCTATTATGAGTGAGGCGTGAAAAGATGAATTACCATTTCTTCAAATAAATTTGATTTTTTAAAATTGTGTATGAAAGAAATACCCCACAATAAAAGTAGGTAACATATCTTGCAGGGGCCTAGTTACTCTGAAGTAACTCTTCCACTGTAGCAGGGTTTAGTAATATGGTGTTTTGATATTTGTATCTACAAACAGTAATAGGAATCACCCTAGATGAGAGACAGAAATCCACAATAAGGATTGTGATATGACTTCAGCCTAATCAGAACTGCATTTTGGTGTTTTTGTGCACTTCAAAGAACACTAGGTAAAAACATGCAGGGAGGTTGTATAAGTCTTCTCTTTAGAATCCCTTAAAGAAGCACAGCTCAGTTATTTGCAAATACAGCGTTAATTCTAAACACTTCAATCATAAAGGAAAAAGTAGTAATTTACAGGTTAATGCCATGTGTATGAGCCAAACATGGTTAAAACATGACCTTACAGGCTTAAAGGAAAGCCTCCTCTAAACAAGGAGGCTGTATATCTGCAAATTAAATAGTGTCAGGGCTCAGGCAAAGGTCCTGAAGCTGAATTCCTTATATCATTACACAGCCTGAGCACTACTAAGAATACTTGCTGCTCGTTCAGCTAACACACTGCCAATGACAATTCCCAGGAAGTAGTTTGGATCACACTACCCAGGAGGATGAAATAGTTTGATAGCTGGGTAAAGATTGTCAGAGGATGGGCATTGATAGTGCTGTGTTTCCACATTAATAAAAAAAAAGCCTGTTGTCTACATACACCTCAGATGAAATGCTCAGATTTCCTATTAAACAAACAAACACACACACACACGCACAAAACTGAACAAACAAACAAACAAAAAAACATTTAGGAAAGGAGTCAGCCAGCAAATGCATGGAAAGCCTGCAGTGGATTCTTATCCTGCGTTTTTTTAGGGGAAAATTGTGTAAGAATAAGAGTTATATTGCATTTAACTGCTTTCAGGACTTCGACAGGTTGTGTGAAGGTATTGGATGTATAAAATGATAAAGCATGAACATGGAATTTTAAGAAATTAGGAAGTTTAAATGGAGAAAAAAAGTTCCATATCTGTGGAATCTGTGGAATCTATTTATCTGTGGAATGAAAACCACACTGAGATGTTCATTTAATTACATTATTTCTTCAACTTTTGACACTCTATAGCTTAGAATCACTGTGATAAGTAGATATGTTTCTCTGCAAATATACCTCAGGCTCATGTGTGATGAGCATTTCTCCACCATGCAGAATTGCTCCCAGTCAACTGCTCTGTACTTCTCCCTTGCCTCACCTGTATTTGTTCTACCATCCTTCACTTTCAGCAGTCTGACAGTGCTCAAGGAAGAAGCATCGCACTTATAAGCCATCTCAAGTTAAGTTTGAACAGTGCAAAAATTATCTACACTCTGATGTCTGAGCTCATGTACTGAGCATATCAGTGGACCATAAAATTTTTAGCTTGCAAATAGCTGATAACAAGGTGTCTTTCCTATAACACCATCAAAAACTTTGGCAAGGTTTCAACCATCTATTTAGAGACAGAAGGAAGGCTGTGGGAAGAGTCACTTGTCAAACATTCCAGAGATCATGTAGAAAAGGCATGATTTGGAACCACAAATTTCCTTGAAAAATACAAGGGGACTTATATTAATAAAATTGTATTTATTGTTGACAGAGAACATGGAAACAAAACATGAAACTAGAAATTTTTCTTTTTTTTTCTGGAGCTGGAATTTAGAGTGAGAGTTGTTTTTGTTCTTTAATAGCAAACCACAACAAATAGCAGTTAGTAGTAAACTTGAAGTTCAAGTGTCACTTAGGTAGCTTCTTAGCTGAGCATTATACAGGTACTATAATGTCTAGACAACAATAACTAAGTGGATTTGGTAAGACACAATATGATTTCTTTACTGATGTCTCTGTGAAAGCACTTGAATCTCAAATGCTCAGAAGCTGTGGAGATCTCCCACTCTCCCACACTCAGTACTTTGAATTGCCCATTCATTTCCCTAAACCAATATTGCAAATTAAATTTTATGTATTCTTTTCCACCATTTTCTAAAAAATATTTCTTCCCACACCACATCAATTACAATGCCTTTAAAGTTCTTACACGATTAAGCAGAGCCACCCTTTCTGGAGTTGCTTTGCTTTTTTGTTGTTGTTGTGGTGGTGGTTGTTATGCAATAGTTACACTTAGTCGGTTATTGCAGTGCCGCATATAGTTGTTGATATGCTTCTTCCTTTGGGATGGAGGTGAATATATTTATTTTGGTCTTTCAAAACTATGGTGTACAATTCCTAAGAAATTATTTAAACAACTGTTTAATATGTCTGCAACAATATGTTCAAGGAGAGGAGAAAAAGAAAGAAAAAGAGTAACAGCAGGAAAAGAGCAAGGAATTAAAGACAATGGAATAAGGAAAAGAAAAAAGGGAAAAAAGGCAAGGAAAAAGGCTAAGAAAAAGAAAGAAATGGAAAAGGAGAAAGAATCAAAATTTACTTATTCTGATCAAGAGATCAGAACTGTACGCAATCTACTGCTTTTTGTAAAATTTGCATGCATCTAGAGGAAAGTGGTAATTGGCAGACAGAACAAGCAAATGCAGCCACACTCATTCATTAATCTGCCCAAATATCTGTCATAATAGAGAATGAGAAAAAACACTAAAAAAAAAAAAAACAAACAAAAAACCCCACCAAATTAGACTTACTGTAATTTTAGTCCAAAGATGGCTACTGCCTGAAGGAAAGACTCAATTACTAAATGCCAGATGTAACTCAGAAGAAAAAAACAACAACACATCTGTAGTATGGGAAAATATGTAGGAAATCCACTCAAAGAGAAAAATGCCAGATGATAAGGCATTTCAAAATTAAATTAATATTACTACATGTAGTTAAGCTTTCAAAAATATTGAATGTGTTTCGAACAACCTAAGTAGGTGTTTTCAGAGGTAACTATTTGCCACCTAAATTAAAAGTATAGTGTTATTTTATTTAACATAAAAAGACAGAAGAACATATATTTACTTAAGTAAAACATGAGTAGGATCCATTTACTTACTTGCTGTGCTTTGACAAAACCTAGGAATATTAAGAATCTATCCAATTAGATCTATATAATCTGCAGTAGGGACTTTTGTGATGACGTCACTGCTAGGAAAGAAGGAAACCCGTAAGCTTCAATTTCCTTTTGTTACACTCGGAATTCTCACAAAAAAATATTTGAAATAAACGGGAATTATCTTCTCAGGGTCCCATTTTGAATAATTAAATTAAATCTAACATGAAACTAGACCAAGAATACATTAAAAGCCATAGTACTCTTAATTATAGTTCACAGAAAATACTTTGCCCCTGTGTAACATCATCATCTATTAAAATTTCATTATTAAGATTCATAATGCCTAGAGCTTAGTTCTTTTTTTTTTTTTTTTTTTTTTTTTGGTAAATCTGTGCATAGTGATTAAGAAAACCACAGTAACACTTTCTCTCTCCCATGGCGTACTGAAGTTTTCAATACAGCGCACTTGGCAGTAACTGGCTATTCAGTTTTAGTTACTAAAGTTAATGCTGCATACTTTCATCAAACAGAAAAGAAAACTAATTCATATCATAAGCATTAAGAAAAGTCTGTCTTCTGGAAAATTAAGAATATTTCTCCTGTGGTTTGAAGAAAGGAAATTATAACATACCTTCCTCCTGCTCTCACTTTCAGTTCATCCATCCTTCAAAGGTTTTCTGGTTAGAAGAAAAATAAGCTCCCTCAGTTTCCAGCGTGTGCTTTTCCTTTCAACAGAGTTCATATACTGCTGCTTTAAAATTAACTCTCACCTTGTGGCAAATGGAAACCAATGAAGCAATCAGACTCCAGTAACAGCAGCGGAATATGTTTCAACAACTTCATATAAGGAACGGGAAAACAGTAATTAAAGTGTAGAAAACCTACTAATGGAATCCACAGAAACAGAAGAAAAACTTCTTAGAGTCATTCTGCCTTTCCTTTGCCTAAAAGAAGTGGATCACAGCGTAAATAAAATAGATTGATTTAGGACCCTGGGTTCTGGTGAAGATCACAGATGATTATTCTAAGTCTCTCAGCTATTTCTGGGGATCCCAACCTTGAAACATATTGTTTTGTTTTGTTTTTCATTGTATATAGCAGAAATGTATACTCATAACTAATTGAGAGTTCACTCTTTACATCCTGCATTTATATGAGTATTTCCATGCACTTCTAGAATCATAGACTCATACAACTGTTTAAAGCTGGAATGGAGCTTTAAAGGTCATCAAGACTAACTCCCTTCAAGTAATAGGGACACCTGCAGCTAGATTAGGTTGCTCAGAGCCCCGTGCAGCCTCAACTTGGATGTTTGCAGGGATGGGGCACCACCATCTCTCTGGGCAACCTGCTCCAGTGCCTCACCACAAGAAGAAAAAGTTCTTTTTCCACTTCAAGAATTGCTGTGGAAATGACTTTTTAACATAAACATGTAAATATTACTTCCTACCAGTTTCTTTGCAATTCTGTAACATGCAATAATGTAACAAATAAAACTGAATGCACTAACACCATCTATAAAATCTTACATAGATATCAAGCTTGACTGTCTGCTGACAGTTGATGCCAAAGATATACAGCTTGGCCATTTGGATTTTCTCAAAAATGTGAAATTTATTTATAGCTGTTGCTTTTTATGTTGGAGTAATGCTCCTTAAGCCTTACGGTAAGTCCTTAAAATTTAGTGGGGTCTTTGAATAGGAAATGTAACTGACTGCAAATTATCAAGCTGTCACAGAGGGAAGGGGAAAAATCTGGTCATTGTGTCCTGGGACTGTAGTCATCATTATGGAATCCAAATATACGGTCTGAGGGGAGAGAATAGCTGTCATATTATGTGCAGTTCCTTGAGTGACAATATTTGTATGGATAGGGGTGAGTGAAGGCACTGAAATTTTTCTGACTTTAGCTGTCTCCCTTATCTAATTTATCATCACTGTTTTTCATCCTTTCTTTTCTGCCGCCCACACTCTCTAATAATCTCTTTTCCCTTTCTGCCACCTTCCACCCCCCTCCCCCCCCCTTTTTTTTTTTTTTGAAAACATTCCACTGCCTTGCGTGTACTGTTACCTGTACAAGAATTTTTCCAGTAAGCAGAAATACTGAAATGGAAGTGCAATGAGAAATCCTTCCAAAGGAAAACATACCTGCTAAAAACATACCTGCTACCAGAAAAGGAGATTTTATTCCTGGTATAGTTAAGCCATACCCTGGAGTGACAGATGCTCTATGAAGAGAAAAGACCATTTGCTTTTCTAAGCTTCACCTACATATTGATGATGGGCAGTTTCAGGTTAAGTTAGTCCTTACATTTAATAGCAACATTGAAAAAAATGCACATATATTTTAGTTATTGTTTCTTAATACAACTTTCTAAAGTTTGTGACTCTCCTGGCCATTGAGAACGCACTACTTTTAAGGAAAAGACCCATTCATAGTTTAGGTAAATATATAGAGTAGGGGGATGCTAATCTCAAGTAATACATCTATAATTTCACACAAAGAACTTTTTAATACAAATGGAAGATTTGAGGAAATACCAAAATAATTCCAGCAAAGTCTGCCTGTGCACAGCCCTGCAGAATTTTCCCCTGTTTAAAGTCAGTCACTGAAGTAATTAATATTTCTGTACAATAATTTCTTCCATATTTTTTTTTCCTTAAGCTGTTCTTTAATGTATATTTTTAAGCACCAGGTTCAGTACCTGATATTTAGAGTTCGTATTAGCCAGAATAAGGTAAGGGCGTGAGGGGAAGGGAAGAAAAAAATAAAGAAATACTTCAGAGAAAAGTAAGAGAAAAAAAAATAAAGAAAATCGAAAGAAAAGAGAGGAAATCAAAATACGGATGAGGCAGGCCTAAGAATTTCTAATGTTCCCTAGTAGCAGATTCTGTCACTGCCTAAAGCACCAGGCTGGTACGTGAATTGCACCTTTTCAAGGTGAGAACACTTAAAGCAAAAAAATGAGGGTGGAACAAGAGCGAACAGAATTCACATAAGCCAGATGTGTGAACTCACCTGGGGAGCAGTAGAGATAAAGGTTCCTTTCAGAAACATTGCAGCCAAGCCATAATAAAACTGTTAAGGACACAGAAAATGGGAGCATAGCTTAAGTTCAATTCACATTAAATATTAAGAGTTTAAACTGTGCTAACTTTTGAAGAGCCTTTCGTATTATCTGTACAGAATCAGCAGCCCTACTTGATTTTGACATTTTTTTAATATGAGTTTGAAGCTGCAGCATAGAAAGAAAAATATATGAATAACATTAAAAACTACAAAATAGTAAGATCAATGCATTTTAACACAGGCTTTCTTCTTTAATTTCCAGCAAACGTCCCTGTACTCATTGCTGACAGCTTCGTTTATGCTGGCTTGACTGAAAGACAAGCACCCAAAATTGTCACAATTCTGTTCTGTACCTTGCAGCATGAATGTAAAGAAGAAGTGGCAGCTTGAGCCAGGAGACATCCTGATGATGGGAGAAGGGGGACATTTCTCAGAAACATTCTCTTTCACCAACCTATTTTTGGTTAGAAATTGTATCCTGGAGTTTAAAACTCGGACTCTGATTTAAAAAATATATATATGCATATATATATATATATTTTTTAAATTAAAAAAACTAAATGATTGCATGCCCAACATTCTCCTGCCATCTATCTGAATCCTTCTTCTCCATTCACTGTTGCTGCTCAGTGTGTTTTCTGAGACAAATTTCAGACTTCCTTTTTCCTGTCACAGACATTGGAAATGAAATTTCAGTAATGAAAATGTGGGTTCCTTCTATGTATTAAAATATTTGCTATGATGAAATGAGCCCTACTTTTCAGTGATGCACAATATTCAATAAGGAATCTGACTGTTGCTCATCCTTGTGAACAGTAGCAGAGCTCTTCAGATTAAGAGGGAGTTAAGTGTTTGGAGTATTTTGTATCATTTTTATCTGGAACTTGACAAAAAGTTGTATGATTTTTTTACAGGTTGTGCTGTGCTGAGTCATCAAAATTAAATAAGGCAATGGGGGCATTGTGTGTGATCCAGCATAGTTGTTGCTGCCACATCTTATTTACACAAAACACAAACATACAGTAAATTGCATTCTTGGTGGCAAGCCATGTTACTCCCTCAGTAGCACTTTGTATTTACAGCTGATGAATCAGATCATGGGGTCAGTAGTTACGTAAAGATACACTAATAGCTCAGAGACACCAGGATCAAACATAATGATCTTTTGAAATCAGCAGTTTTAAAGGATCCAAAATCCTGAATGACAGGTACTAATCTGAACTGGAGAGAGAATATGGGTGAGGGTTGGAGGAATGGGGAGGGTTGAGGGTAGAAAAAAGGATGGTCTTGGGGTAGATTGCAGTGGCTTGGAGTTTTCCCCATACAAACAGCAGGGTTGAGTCAGGCTTGAATAACCTCATGTTTCTCTCTCCCCCCAGTACAGACACATTCTCAAGCTTCCTCTGCTCATGGAGATACAGCAAGGGTAACACCTGCATCTCCTGCCATCATGGACAGAAAACGCAAAGTTACTCATGCAGACACAATGAAAGCAGATCCATTCTCATGGATGCAGTTATATTACACTTCATGCAGACTGGTCCTACTGAAAAGAATACTGTATTTCCAGCTAGTCCCTGGAGAAGAAGATCCAGACTACTTAGTTTAGGTTCATAAGTGTTGACACGGGATCTCCTTCTCGAGAAGAAGATCACACTCTCTTGCCTCAACAGGCTGTGTTAGGGCACCATCTGATGAGGACTAACTCACCCCGCCTGGAGCTCTGGTCTCATCCTTGGGTCCTAAATGCAATTTGATCTGAAACAGTCACTGCAGAAAAAATATGAGTCATCCTGTATCTAATATCCTTACTCTAAAACTCTATCATAAACTGGCTGACAGAGAGTATCTTGGATGTGTTTAAGAGTTCATAGGATGCAGAGATAAATGAGGTCTCTCTATTTAAAGGGTTATTGTCCTTAACCCTCTCCCTACAGGCAGACCTTTGTTCTTTGGAGAGCTTAACTGAAATCAGCATCAGTCAGCAGCTTCACATATGAGACTTCACAGCTCATATACAACTGGAGGTTAATTAAGGACAAGACACAACAAGTGCATTATAGACACTGAGAGGCAATAAGAGAGAAAGGACAAGATTACAAGCAATCCTGCCATTATGTAGGCTAGCAGAGTGCACAGCTTGAGAGTGCAATATATAGCTTGTAAATTGTATATAATTTTATAGTTCGAAAATATTGTACTGAATCAGTACTTCTGTAAATCCCACTAATCCTTTCCCTGGATCTAACAGCACATCCACAAAAGCATCAAAATGTCTTACTCCCATTAAAACGCTTGGCATTTTCTGAGTTCTAGGGCAGGTAAATTCTCTCACAGCGATAACTCTTAACGATCCCCAGTCCTATCCTTGATTAACCAAAAAGCAGATCCAGATTGAGTGGAGATTCAAGTGAAAGCTTCAGGATCATGTCTGTAAACCTCACTTTGTACTTTTTCATTGTAACAGTAATGTATTTCTTCATTACCATTTGTACCAAGGAGAGATGAATGTCTTTGGGAGCGGGGGTGGGGAGCTCATTTTTCCCATTGGGAATAGCAGCTGCTTGTATATAAGAAGATAATAAATTATAAGAATAACTTAGAAAAGGCATAACTTCAAGATGTTGTATTGAAACTACTTATCACTGTCAAATATTTCAAGAAAAATTACTCAGCATTTGCATGTAATGAAAAATATCACTGTAGAATTCTGACATGTAGCTATAGATTATCAGCCCTGTCTGGTGTGCTACAAAAGATAGCTAGAGACTATGATGAGAATAAATGAGACCAGAAAGCAAACAAAAAGCAAATGAATTAGAGACACTATCAAACCACATCTTCTGTGTTTATGCTCAGAGCTTTTCTGACATGGCAACTCCTTCCAGAATCCACCTTTTCTTCCCATTCCTGGCAGTTCCCTGGAACAGTCTCACTCTCTTCTCAGTCTCTGACAGTTTTCTGGACAGATCAAGGGCAGATGCACTCCCTTGGATGAGGATTTCAGCAGTTTTACACTGTGGAAAGGAAAAGGTTTTGGCCTGCATAATGCACTTCAGTATGCAGTTGTACTCTTTTTTTGCCACACTTTATAACTGAGTAAGAAGATGGAACCAAGAAGAACCTTCCACACTCTACATACTCTACATCAGATTTCTTATACAAAGCTGGAATAGACACATTTTACTTTGACTTCCACAGATCTGTTGTCCATGACAAAGAGAAATCCATATATTACGGATTTCAGAAGCTACCTACAAGTTCCAGGATTGATGATTGACCAAACACCATGTCCATGTTGCTAAGAACCTAATATTTGGATGAAATTGAAGGAGTTTGTTATGATAACTGTAATTTGTATTGCAACTGTAGTTTGGATCTCTTTATATATTTGGATTGTTTCAACAAGCACAATTATCTCAAATACCTGTTACAATTTAATTCAAAGTGCAAGTAAATTATCCTAAGACTTCAGAGATCTCATTATTCAAATGAAATAATCACTAGATAATCAGTGTAATTTTTTAGAGATTATTTGGAAAATCAAAACATGCATTTTAAAATCTGTGAATGAAGCCCCAGTCCTAATGAATCAATAGGAATTCAGAAGCTGATTTAGAGGAGAACAAGATTCCACTAGGTATCACAATTTCAATAAAACATGGGACTTTAAGACAAAAGAACACGAAATAACTTAAAATTTATTCTTTATCTGGTAATTATCATTCTAGAAATTAAAAATCCAAGGTTGCTAAATGTCCACATTTTATTTAGCTCTTTAAAATAGAG
Organism: Chrysolophus pictus; assembly: GCA_037305975.1. Lineage (NCBI taxonomy): Eukaryota > Metazoa > Chordata > Aves > Galliformes > Phasianidae > Chrysolophus > Chrysolophus pictus. The sequence goes on from CM074578.1 coordinate 22,224,335, forward strand.
TAAGAATTGAGAGAATTTCCTGTAGCTTATTAAAATACATGTGCTCTCTATCTTATGATGAAGCTCTAAAAACTCACTATGCACTGTCTACTCATACCAACAAGCCACCCGTTGCACATATTTTCTCAATTTGAGATGGCACCTTGGTTATGTCATATCAGATGCCATGAAAAAACAACTTTGAAAGAGATTAGATGGATTATCTAAGATGTCCAATTCATATGTATAATTTCTTTCTGAAGACCAGTAATTTCTTCATTCTCTGCAATATTTGTCACAGTAACTTGGCATCCGTTTTTACTCATTCAGTAGTGGAGTGAACGTTGTGTAACAGTTTGCTGATAAATGTTCTGGACACACATCGTTTTGCCAAAAGCATAGAATGAACAATAAATATGTTAATACGACTTCAAGAAGAGATATGTATTTTATATCCAGCAGCTGTTACAACTTTTCTAATATTCTCCAGTGATTTATGACATCACACAGAATTCATCCTCTCACACAACAGGTGTATTTCAGCCTCTATCAGATTTTCATTATTGGAAGAATGTCTCTAAAGAGGTATGGACCAAATTTGGTTGAAGTGTTTGACAATTCAATAAATTTGATAACATCTCAAAGGACTCAAGATTACTGTCTCCTTAGTTTCTTAGTCACTTATATTTAGAAAATAATACAGAGACTTCTTTTAATCTGCCTTACAGTGACTTCAATTTCTCCATAACAGTTACTAATAAACACTATATTTGGCACACAATGTCCATGTTCTTTCACAAATGCCAGCAGGATTGCTTATACAAATGTCTCTTTGTATTTTATCTCCCACGGAACAGCTGACTGCACATAGGAGTCATTCAGAGTACATTAATACTAGCAGAATGCTCGATGCCAAAGAAAGGATGGACCCTCATCTTTCTCCAAAAGGCTCCAGGTGTGATGGAGCAAAAGGGAAGTAACAATCTGTTGGCTTCTGCTGGAGAGAAAGGAAAAGAAAATGAGTCAATAGACAGGCCTAAGGCTTCTTTGACTATATATATTCTTTCATGAGAAGTGGGTTGTCTCTTTCAAGAAGCAGAAGTTTTAAAATGTTGAAGAAGATTTAAGTTTTACAAAAGTGTAGAAATGTGGCACAGCTAATTACACTGCATTGACTCTTTGCCATCATTAAGTCAGTCACTTTCATTTGCAAATGCTGAAGTTTTAAACAAACAACTATGTGAAGGAGTCTGTGTAGGGCTTTTCTTACTGGTAAAAGCCCTGTGTGTTAGTTGTATTCACAGTGCAAAGAGAAGAACTTATTAACAAAAGTGTGGTTGTGGCACTAGAAGAGTCCGTAAACACCAAGCTGGGCAACTTATGCTGCAAGCAGCTCTGTAGAGCTGACACCTTTCAGTCTCACAGGGTTATCATGGAATACATGGGACTTCTCAGCCTCAAACTGGAGAGAAATCGCTCCTGTAGAAACTAGTATGTAGCCAGATGCTCTAACAGCTGTCCCACCAAGTAGCTAGAGAGGAGAACCATGAATAGTTACTGTACTACAGGTAAGGGGAAATCATGTGATTTGTACCTCTTTTCTCTCAACTAAAGGGTTGCTCTTCAAGTCAACAGTATGCTTGTGAGTAAGGGAAGAAAAGTAGCTCACAGCTTTGGCTTATCCTCACAGATCTGTTGATGAGGGCTTGAGCAGTCCTCATTAATCATCCCAAAAATTTAGTCCATAATTCCGTGATGACCATCAAGCACAGAATTTTTTCTAGGACAAATAAAACCTTAGGGATGAGAGTCCAGGTTTGCATTTTTATCTGTACAATTCAGCTAACATAGCCAGTTGATCATTAAAATAAGCTTTCTCTAATCAGAGCTTGTGTCCCTCAATCCTTGGCATCTTCACTGTTGATCTGGAAGGAATCTACCTAAACTTGCCATCATGGCTATTTAACACAGGAAGCTTCTAGAGAGACAAATACATCAATTGTCTACCTGTTTTGTTTTTGTTTTTGTTTTTCCCTAGCAGCAAGGCTTAGATGTTGGCACATCATTTTCAGACAAATGTAACCTGAAAAAAATAACATCACAGATTAAAAAGAGTTTTTACCACTTTATAGGTGGTATAGGTACTACACAAGTAAACCAAAATTGAAGGCATAATGTTACTTTGAAATACTGTGTTCTTTTGTGAAGGCTCATACCATAAAGTGACCTCTCAAGACACAAGGACTCACAATATAGGGCCATGCTAAGATTCTTCCAGAAATAAATAATCAATAGAGAGCTACCCTACTGAGTGAGAATATTGCAAGGAAACAACATGTTATGGAAAAATACTTCATCTTATACCTAAGACACAACAAAAAAAGGAAGAAACAAGTGTTAAAACTGCAAGATGTGCAATAAGACTGTGATCAGAGCAGAAACTGGTAAGTAAATCTGAAAAAATTAAATCGCCCTTTTTCAGATACAGAGTTATGGGGCCTGCACTGTTTCTCTTGCACACCCACTGAAAGCATTAGGAGTGACACAAAGAATACAAGATCAGAAGCCCGCAGCAAAAACAGGGCTCAGCTGAGGTGCTCAGGGAGTTTATGTTCTCTCTGCTAAGATAAATTAGAATAACAAATATTGTGAGAGACTAGACAGGGAGTTCACCTTGTTAAGTGGTTACCGTTTGTGCCGCAAGTAGAAACATAAACTAACAAGATTATGTCTGACTTACAAACAGGCAATTCTTTACTTAGAAGAAATAACGATACATTTCTGTCTTCATGTGGACCTTCAGTGTGTATTCTTTTAAGAGTTAGATTTTTAAACCTGAAGATTTCCTTGTTTAATTCATTATTTATATTAGTGTTTGCATCAATATTTCAAAGCCATCGGCCATCTGTGAAATGCAAGTTTAAATTCAGAGAAGCAATTACATGAAACTGTATTTGAAAATATGAAATTGCTAGGGGAAAAAAAAAAAAAAGGATGAGAGCAAAGTTCATGTTCTCTACATATAAACTTAAGAAGTAATTCAAATGCTAAGATAGCAAGTCTCAGAGGCTGTCTTCTTTTGGTAGACCCATGGAATCATTCCGTGGGCCTCTACGCTCTTAAGAACAGTCTCTTGGGCCTTAGGGTTATTATATATTTTAAACCCAGCAGCTCTCATCCTTCTCATTTCTCTCATGAATCATAGAGGAACTCTGCCATGTTACATGACACATACCCATAGCTTCTTTTACACATTATGTAAAACTGTAAAACGTCTCCCACAATTGCCATTATACCCCAGCTATTTATTGTAATTAATAATCTTTAGTTCTTTCAATCATAACAAATAGATCATGGTAAATTTTTATTATTGATATAAGACTCTTAATCCCCTCTTAGAGTTTTATTGAGAGAATCTTTCAACTTTGCATCTTCTGAATCTAGCTAATAAATCTGATGAAATGCTAAAGCAGAATTTTCTTTTTTTAAGCAGTGGAGCTGTGAATGTGAATTATGCGGCCTCAAACTCTCAAAAATGAATCCTGGCTTTCTACTAAATCTCCACTAATCTTTTTTTCGAATACTATGTAACACCATATAATGAGAAAACCAGTAACTATTATCTTCAAGTACACATGGAACAGACCATTAACCATGGCATGATACGGTTGTATTTAGGAATTGTCTACAAGTATGAAAACTGAAAGGCAGAACTTTCAAAATCATAAATATATACGTTTATAACTTTTTTTTTTTTTTTTTCCTGCAAATGCAGAAATTTCTAATCTATGAGAATGAGATTTGTCATAAATGTTGCACACTGCATTTTGCGGACTTGAGTCTGACTTCTCAGAATTTGCTTCAACTTATTTTCAATTGTATATACTTCTGAATTTCATTGGGCTTTCAATGGGCTTTTACTGTGCACAGGTTCTCCTAAAACAAATTTACTTTGAAGTAAGACTAACAACTCTACTTCACTTACTCTATTTCTTTGGACATTACTACTTTGTCCTGCCAGTCCCTATTTTTTCTTTAGGTTATTTCATAGAATCATAGAACCTTAACTATATTTAACTATAACTCAAGATTTTCTACCAACAGACAAGAAAACGTGTAGGATTTGTCTAATGAAGTGTATATATCTGCCTCTCATTTAACTCTTATTGCTCTAAGCGTAATCTCAGAAAAGTAACAAATGAAAACCAGCATAAACTCAAACAATTCTAGGACATAATTCATTTAACTCTGATGCAAATGATCAAACTAATGGAGCTAACTCCATTTCCCATTGCACCTTTTCCTTTCATAACTAACCAAAAAGGGAGAAGGAGATAGTTGTTTCAAGTGGAAGGATCTACTTTCTAGATTTCCACCAAGAAGAAAATAAATTATTTAAGTTGGAATAATTTCAATTACTTTCTGAGGCCTGTTTTGTTAATCACTTGTGTATGGTCTCTTTTTCATGAAGAACCAACAAGTATTTGGGTATGCACATTGATTAGCTGATTCTTTGACCAGCTTTGCAGTATACACTCCCTTTAAGTGACAGAAAGTTCCCAGTGGAGCTGGGAGCAGTGAAGTTAACTAGCATTAAACTGGCCTTCCAAATTCATCAACTTAGTCATGTACAGGTATACAGTCAACAGGCACAAGAGTATATTTGAAAATATGCCTTTTAAGTTATATAACACAGCTTGCTGGAAGCTTAAAATTTTACACAACCCAGAGGATATAAATCACTAAGTATATCAATCACTGTATTAAATTAGAAAATGTAACTAGAATTTTAAAACATAAAAACTTAGTATGAATCATAGAATGGTTTGTGTTGGAAGGGACCTTTAAGATCATGTGGTTCCAACTCCCCTACTACAGGCAGGGACACCTCTCATTGCAGTTGATTAATATTCCCATTAGTTGATCGATATAGCCTAAAAGTTCAAGGATAGGAATTAATTTGTAGTAAGTTAATCTCAGTAAAAAGGATTTCGAACGTAAAAGAATGCAGTGTTACCTCAACAGTGAGATTATTCTTTCACCTCCAGAACAATGTTATTACTTATTTATATATGATCTGCCTCTCTGCAAAAAAATACCTGATTGTGCACTGTATGCAAATACACATGAGTAGATCTAGACACAAAGTATTTACTAAGAATATAAAAAATAAATCTTATCCTGAATCCTTTCATTTCCCAAGGCTTCTCTAATAAAGACATATTTATACTAATGAGAGATACTTTAACTATAAATCATTATTTTTCTTTACTTCTCTTCCTTTAGTTGTAAAAATACAAATTTCACATATTTTTAAAGGAAACTAATTATTTCATCTTTTAGCAAAATAATTAATAGTGTGGAAACAACTATGTGTTTGTTTTTTCTTCTGAAAACCTCTTCAAACATGTTTACTTAATAAATTTCTGTGATGTAAATAAATGGCAGCATTTGTTTAATATTATGTTAGCTGTCTCTTACTCTCAGTTGTTGAGACACCTAATTTCTTTATATTTTCTCATGATGATTGGAAATGAAGAAAGGCTAAGAGAACTGGGTCTGTTCAGCCTTGAGAAGAGAAGACTGAGAGGGGACCTGATCCAGGTCTATAAATATCTAAGGTGTGGGGGGCAAAGTGATGAGGCCAGACTCTTTTCAGCAGTGTGCGGAGACAGGACAAGGGGAAATGGCCAGAAACTGGAGCACAGGAAGTTCCACACAAATGTGCGCAAGAACTTCTTTACGGTGAGGGTGACGGAGCACTGGAACGGGCTGCCCAGGGAGGTTGTGGAGTCTCCTTCTCTGGAGATATTCAAGACCCGCCTGGACGCCTACCTGTGTGACCTGGTGTAGGGAGCCTGCTTTGGCAGGGGGGTTGGACTCGATGATCTCTGGAGGTCCCTTCCTACAATTCTGTGATTCTGTGAAGGGATCATCCCTGTAGTTTAGATAAGAGTATACTTCAGGAGTCAGTGAAGTACTGATTTACCTTGACATTTAATTGACAAGCATTAAAGCTAAATGAATGAATTTATAGAATGAAGTATACCCATAAGCAGTAGGCTTGCCTAAGACCAGCATTATCCTTAGATCTCAGGAAAGACTTAATTTGAAAGCCTATGTGAGATTGAATTACTTATGGCAAAATTCTCAAATATGAAAAAGTCACAAGATACTTCAAAAATGAAATCTCCATAGTTTAAATTGGAAATACAGCTCATAAACCACTAGGATAGCTTATTTGAAGGTGATAAATTTTCCATTACCTGGACTTCTTATGGTCTTCTTTTAGCAAAGCACTTAAACTTCCATATCCATAAATTCCATTGTCTAGATATAGTCACAAACATTTGTGTCCAGGAAGATGGGTTTTGTGGACTATTCAACCAAGAATGTAAAGCTGTCTTTGTAATATACTCACAGGAGAGGTGCAGAATGCAAGCATGATGTTAGTAATGTAGCCTAATGGAGCTGAAGTCCTGCTTCTTTCATTAGTGTTTGGTATGGAAGAAGTGCCAGCGGGTCTCCTAAAATGTATTTAACAGTGAATGGGCATACAGCAGATATAACCAAGCTGTAGAATTACAAGATGCAAGTAAAAACATAGAATCAAAGATGACTGGTATCGAACAGAATCTCCTTCTGTCCGTAATGAGATGAACAAAAGTATAAACATGTTTATGTATGACCACATGATAGTCTATTTCTCCTCACAATTTAGCATAACTTTTAGTAAAGCAGAAGCTTGACTTTTTCTTTTCTTATTCTTCTATTATTTTTTGTTTTTAATTTAAACCACTAGAGAGGCAAAGATCTCTAATAAGAGCATGAGGCTTAATGAGAATGAGTATAACTTGCAGCTTAAGTCATTATGCAGAAAAATAGCTTATTAGCATTCTCCAGATAATTTAGCTCCTGTCAGCAAGATATTATGGGGGCTATGAATGTTCTAGATTTGTGTTAATGATTAACTGGTCAGAGTAGAAATCTTTTGTCCAAAATGGTACATACCACATATATTTCCTGCACTGCTGTGGCGTTTGGTTAAATAGGGTAAGAAAATGTCAAATCAGCATGTCAAATCAGTATGCAACCTCTCTTCTTTGAGAAGGACAGAATTGCAATTTGAAGCAGGTAGCTACGCTATGCAAGTTCTACTGGTAGGTGGTTTCTGGAGATGACAATTGCTCCTTTCTTATTTATCCTGCTGAATTCTGCGTGCCTGTCTAAATCCTTCCCTCTGGGTCCTTCAGAAATGTCATGTCATAATAGACTGCTCCTTTGGATAAAAAGGCATTGACAGCACAAAGGCTGATAGAGACCTTCATATTAGAAAGTCTGTGTGTAATTTTTCTCCCTATTTGCATGTTTAACAGTACCCTAAAATTGTGTTCGTTGATGTCTATAACCAATTGTAAATCAGGTGTCATTCCCAAACAGTTACTTTCCCAATAAACTGAGAAATGCCACTCAGTTAAGAGTAGGATCTTAGTTCTTACCGATAGTTACACAGTTCCATGACCAAAGCATCCTCAGCTTTGTAATTCTACAGCCACTCTACTAACGTGGAATGGAGTTATCAGTGTTTTTGCATTCATAACCAGATATACATCTACCAGAAACCTACACCCTACCCTAATCTGAGCTAAGAGGACTTTTGGTCAGTGCTTACGGTGCCTATTAGTTTGAAACATAGTTTTGCTGAGGTGACCGAAGGAGCTAAAGAGGTACAATAAATGGGTATTGTTTTCTGGTGGGAGATTGTAATAATATGCAACAAAGAGTACAAGGGAGGCAGGAGGAGCTAACCTTCTGCCTGTAGAATATTAGAGAGGAACTGCAGAACTAACATTTTTCTGCCTCCCGTTCCACATCTGTAAGGGGAAGGTGGCTAACAAACATAAAACATTAAAGACTGGACAAGGTTCATGTATTAATCGTTCAACAAGACTGCTTTCATGAACATAGTGACTCTTGAAACGTTACAGCTTATTTTTGTACCGGTACACATTCAGCAGATACATGTTGACAAATAGTGTTGCTGTGCATGCACCAGGTATATCTTATGAGATGCCTGATGCATTTCTAAAGTCCTTTTCAAAAATGGAGAGAGAAAGGAGCTTCTGAAAGCTTCCAGTGAAAAAGCCTGCTTGTTCAGGTTCCTATAGTAGACAGATGTGAGCTGCCTATTTGATGACTTCAGAGGCACATATGTGAACAATGTTTCAGTTAGGCAGACTGGATCCTGCTGTGGGATTTTTACACCAACTCAGACCATGAGATGCTCTTTTTGTAATCAGAAGATGAAGCATTTTACATATTTTATGTTACTGTTATGCAATTCACATATTTGTCACAATTTTTAACATAACTTCAAATGCATAGCAATGCTTTTAATGTAAACCTTCTTAACAGGAATATTTTTCACTGTTAATGCCTTCCTTTATGCCACTTTCTACCCATTTAAACAGGTTGGTGTGTACATTAACAATGTTTCCCCCCCTCCCCCTCCCCCTTAATATTTGAATTAATACATATTATTTAAATATAAAAAATATTGAGAATAGTTATGTAACAAGATCAGGACCTGATTCACCAGGGAGTTCAAAGACAAGAAAGAATGCTTAACAAAAGCCAGTTTTATTAAGAGAGTATATACATCCTTTGCTTTGATAAAGTCCATCCTAATTGATGGCAAGTGGCAGTAACAGGATCCAGAACCACATGCATTAGATCTCATTCTTATAAGCCCATATTATTAAATATTGAAATGAATGTCAAGCACATCTTTTCCTATATAAACCTTAAAATAGCACTGCACTACAATACCAAGGTATTGTAATCTCAGGCTTCAAAGATGATTTGGAAAATGTTTCAGTTTTCTTCAGAACCATATATATTTATAATATGGGAACATACAAAACATTTGCTTGCTTCATATGTTGCACAGATCTCTGTAAAAATGGAAAGATTGCCGAGCTGGGAATGGGGCTCAGGAAAATATTCCACACAGAAGAGTCATTAGAAATAATTTTAATACACTTATTTTTACAAAATTGAAGTGTTGATGAAAGGACCCCACAATGAGAAGGCTCTAAAGAGTATATTTAACATAACTGCTATTACTACATTCATCATTAAATTATTATGATATTTTATTCTGAATTAGAGTAACAAGACCATCAGAACTGCCTTCAAACTAGAGTTCTGTGAAATGCAATTTTCACGTCCCCATGTAATTCCATGTATTTGCATTACAGTCTCATGTAGTTTCACATATTCCAAATGCTGCATTAAGGAATACCTTCAAAAAATGGTTATTTCTTCCATTGAAATAAAACCAGAGAGCACATATGGTCAAAAGCACAAAAGGATATTCTTGAATTCCTCTGACTGTTCATCTTGTGTTTTCCTACAGAAAACACCTTGGTGACACAGCTCTGTTACGTAACTGCTGTGTCCTTGGTCAGCTTTTTTTTTTAATAAGCCATGAGAGATAACAACAACTCTCACTGAGAGGATTCTCTTTCAGGCTGGTTTGTCTCTGAGGCTCTGCAATGACAGCAGCTTTCAGATAGCAATTTTTCATTTCAGTATCACCCCCTATGGTAGAATGCCATTTATAAATTCTGCCACAAGTAGTTGATAGACAACTGTTGGAGTTAGTTTGGCCAAAATTTTACCAGCTCTTCTAAGAAAAAACACTTTGAGAGAAATTGTCTCATGTTTTACCCTTCTCTCCATGGTCATTCCAACATACTCTGATACCATCTGAAAGTTGTTGGCCATTAGTTTGAGAAAGCATTTTCTGGTTGCAAGGAACTTTCTCCTTCACTCCAGCTGATTTCAAAGGGAGAGTGTCCTCTTTCTCTTATCACCTAGAAGTCAATGGCTAGGGACCCACCACACCATTTGTTGCAACAAACAAGAAAATAGTCCATAGCATCCTGGCAGCAATTGCTAGCACTGCCAGTCTGATCTGATCTAATACCCTAGATTCATGAGCAAAGAATTCCCCTGCCTGAAATATCCCAGCAGTGCTGTGCAACAGCTGAGCAGCCAGGTGCTTATCACACCAGGATATCTTTCTGTTGCTCTCAGTGCAAGTGCACTCCTCTTCTCAATATCCCCGTGGAGAAGACTCATGCATATGGAAGAGCTATAGCACATCACGCTCAACAACCCAAGGGGGACTCCTGCAGCTGCAGGTTTCACTGCCTGTCTGAGGCAGCCTACTGGATTGACACTCCCTGTGTCTGAAGACCTCTTTATACGCAGAACAGGTACACCATTGGCAGCAGCCATGCGAATCTCTCAATTAGTAGCTCAGATCTGAACTGGATTTGAACCAATAATCATTAATGAAGAAAGTGCCTTGTCTTTATTGTTCCTGACAAAAGATCACAAAATACCTTATAGTATTTTGGTTGGTTCCTTCCTACAAATTGTTGAACTTTGCATGGAGTCTGTCTTTGAAAAAAAGACTTAGCATTACTTGTCAAAAACAACATTATAACCAAATGGACAACGAAAACTCGTTGCAAAAGATATACTACTCTTTTTTCAAAAGAATCTATCACAAGCATGGTAGCCCCAAAAATAGTCTCCCAAACTCTTTCTGTGCTACTGGCAAAATCTGTCACTTCAAGCTGCAGTAAGACAATGAAAGGCATCTGTCCAACTGCTTCAGAGTTCAGCACAGGCCTTCCATGACAAAAGTTTTCTGCTGTCTGAATGAAGACCATGTATCTGTTGTCTGTACTGGCCCTTCCCTCCAAGGAGCAGCTGGGAAATAACTGTCCTAATGGCCACGTTCTCATTTGCCAAAGGGAAAATGAACATTATAGTTCTGCCTTGGGAAGCACTATGTTGTTCATTATTTTACCATTAGAAACAAAATAGAAAAAAGTTGATTTGCGACGCAGAAATGTAGTACCAGGGAAAAATGCAGATCAGCTCAAAAAGTGAGATATCACATTAAATGAGTTGACCAGTGCATACAAATTTTTATGAAAGTTTCCACAAGCTACCAGGCAAAATCACCTCAATTACATAAAAAGCATAATTTTGCAATGTCTGGCTCACTGAACAAAATGATACCACTGCAAGAGATGCTCAGATTATCAAACCTCATAAGGATAAAGAAATAAAATACCAATTAAATGCAAAGTTACTATAAAATGTGGCTACAAGAAGAGAAGTTGGGGAGGGAGAGAAGGAGGCTTCAACTATCGATTTTTCCCAACCTTTTTATTTTTTCAAACCACTGGAATACATTATTATCTAATCAGACTTTTTTTTTTTTTTTTTTTTTGTAAGAAGTAAATAAATAGATGGTTTAAGTGTTATTCCCTATTGCAGCAAGAATATTTTTCCCCCACAAACTTCATTACTATTATTTATCACATTTTAAAATACACAATTATTTATATTGGGAAGGGAAAACCAGGTGATCACCTGACAGGAAAATTCAGATAATGCGCTCCAGCAAATAAAAATGGTGACCACCTGCCAACCTCCAATAATATTTTCTCAGTGGAACAGCAATTCAGAAGTAATTCAATCAGATATTCAATAGAAAATTATTCCTGTTTTACAGACTGCCATCATTAACAGTGGGGCCTGTTTTTGCTGCTTTACCACTTTGGCATGTAACCAAGGATCATGAAGTATTGGATTTCCTCTCATGCTGTTTCAGTAACAGTGATACAAACTGAACAAGATAGTATCCAGAAATGTGAATAGAGGCCTTTACATGTTCCCATAATCCAATCTGTACTTCCATAATGATATCCAAAAGATTCTTAAGTGGGGAAACACTCATAAAAACCAATTGTAATTCTACAGTTATATGAGTAGCATGGTGGTAATGCATTTTAGCTGTGACAGGCTAATGGGTGCAGTTACTCTGTGCTTCACAGAGATGTCCAGGAGCATGCCTCAGTATATTGCAGACATATTTCCTTTCACTGGAGCACAGGCAGACTGGATCCTTCCAAGAACAATTCCGACAGGAAAAACACACAGACTCCCCCCCAAAAAATAGCAGAGTTCAAGACTTTCCTTGCTAAGGGATTGCTCCCACTGCAGGGAGATCTCTGCCTACCTTCTTCCCGAGCAGCTTGTGGTTGGGTGGTAGCTGCTCCCTGGTGCTGGCATCCCAACAGTTCTCTCCTGTCCCTAGGCACTTCTCCCTCTGGCCACTACACATTGCTTTCTCATGTCTCTAATTCCTTTTATCTGCAGCATGCATCATATGCAGAACTAAATTTTTACAGTCTTCTTTCTCACAGAAAATACAGAAAATTCATGACAAGACTTTTTTTTTTTTTTCATGGAAACACTCCCACCCAACTATAAGTAACCATAACAGATGCATCTCCCCTGACTCCTCTCATCATCTCCTCTTCTTCCATCTGTGGCCAACAGAAGGCTCTTCTCCTTAGTTACTCTGCATAAAGAAACTCTCCAACTTACACACTGGAAGAAGAACAGTGTCCTAGCACATGTCCTCTGTGCTATATGGTGCATCACAGAGTCTCATTCAGTCTCACAGAAGACTGCAAAGTAGGCCATTTCAGCTATAAATGAAAGCCTTGAAAGGTCCTCTGAACATCTGCTCTGTTCAGCACAGGCTATAAAGCAATTCCATCTCCTCAGGATGAAAAAAAAAAAAAGGATCTCAAGCTTCATCAGTTTAAATTGTTCACAGCACGCTCATCAAAGTATATTTTTAAATATACAAGAAGGTTCAAGCCTTGTCCAGGTCAAATATTGTGCACCTAGCCTAATAGGTTTGCCTCAGCTTTGAAAAGTACCTGGAATACTTAAGTATTTATGATCAGGATTCATTTTTTTTTCTTGATTATTGCACCAAAAATTAAAATGAAGACACAGAAGTTGATTCTATTTTTTCATTCCTGCTTTTGCTTGTCTGAACGCAATTTCAACTTGTAAAGAACTAGTATCTTATTCTCAGCTATACCATGCCTTAATATCAGTGTTTTTGTCCTCTAAGGTTCTCTTCACTGTGACTAACAATAGAGACTGTTTCTAATGTTCCTATCTATTTTGAAATTCTATAAGAATTTAAGATATCAGAAGTTATTTTGATCTGAAATGTTCTAGCACGATTCCACTATCAGGGGAATATGCTGTCAGATAGAATCACCCACTGGAAACAATCAGAGAGGAACCCCTGTCTAATCACAGTCTGTCATTTTTTAAAGTGCAAAGTCTACAGAGGAATGATACTGACCACCAGACGATGCCTGGGAAAGCCATCCCAAAGAATTTAGGCTTTCATGGTGACAGACAGTAAGAATTTTACTTAAGGCTGTGTTGTGCTGTGTAGACACAACGTGGCACATGCATGTGCTACAATAGCATATAGGAGATATATGTTTAATACTGAATAAAAACAAAAATCATAAGAGGAATAAATGAGTTACATTTGGAAAAAAAAAAAAAGAATAAAATTCAAGTAGCAAAATTGCCATTATGAAGTTTTAAGAAAAGACTGTCTATCTACAGACTGAAAAATGTGCACAGATGGGGTCAGATGAGTTCATTTGAGGTGCCAGCAATATAAACTGCATTAAGATAATCAGAATCTATCTGTAATAATGGCAAAATATTCTTCTAGGCTCTTATTCCTCAAGGTATTTCTTCTAAACTATTTTTCCAGGGGAAAAAAAAAAAAAAAAATGGTTTACATCTCTGATATTTCTGGTCATAAAATTTCTTTGCCTGAAAAAATCTAAGCTTTCATGAGCTAGTCCAATAGCTTCACACACATGCTGACTACTTAAAAGCATTGGGATTACATAACACGTCTGAAAAGACAACTTATGAAAGACCCTCTGAAGTAAGAGCCATTAAAATAAATAAATAGAATAGAAATACACTTAATAAAGGACTGTCTTCTTTCTTGGGATTCTTTTCAGAGATGAACAGTTTTAATTTGCAGATGGCAAATCTATATCAAGCCACCTTAAGCCAGTTCCATGCTGATCTCTAAGGCCAACAGAGTGAGAGGCTGATATCTCACCTGCAGTTCAGGAAATGTGAGGAGAGATTTCAATTCAAACCTCTGCAGGAGCAGAGAAGCTGTGTTTGGAAGTTTCTTTCTTGGTGGTCCGTACATTAAAGAGAGCTCCCTAAAAGTGAACAGATTTTGGTTTCTCATTGCAGAAGGGGTCCTTTCAGGCAATTATACATTGTAAAATGGAGATTCTACGCAAGCAAACATCTACAAATAAAAAATAAAGACTTCTCTTTACATAAAGCATGCTCCTCATTAAAATTTACAGCTTACATATTTTTTTTTCCATTGCCATTGCTATACTGACACTTTCTGCTTTGCGTCTGCAATAAAAACTCCTTTTCCCTTCTGTCTACGATGGAGCATTTATGCTAAAAGTCTTCATTTTGCCAGGCAGTACAGAGAGGTTTGTGGGGGAGGGAGAAGAAAGTCCTGGTAAATGTATAAAATCTGATCCTCATATCCATATAGGGGTAGTATAATTACTCATAAAATGGTCGTTTCCTGCCAGTAACAGAAACCAGTCAGTAATAAGAGCGTAAGAAAAATGCAGAATGCAGAACAAATCCCAGAGAAGATTTTCAGAAGCGGGAATAAATTCCTACAGGTTTTACATCACATTGGGGTAACTTTAAAAGCTTCAGCGTTGTAAAGACAAGCTTGCAGGGGATGAAATAAAACACATTCAAATTGCTTTGTGCATGCAGACATCTGCTTCTGATGAAAAGCACATTCTCTAATAGACTGTGGAGGGAGGTGTGGTAACAGGTCCCTGTGTTTTCTGGAGGAAAATCAGCTCTCATTTCCCATTTGCACAGTGTTGCTGTGGTGAAGTTCTGTCAGGTGCCTGGTCCTGTGTAATTCTGAATACTTCCAGACTTTGCAATGTTTTACCACGTTAAGATGGTTGAAAAATGAAAAAATAGCTCAGAAAAAAAGATGAAGTGAAAAAGCCATTCTTACTTCAAGAGTTGAAATGAATCATTTTGTGATATTTCAAAATTTTGTCAAGACCATTATCAAGTATATTTCCAAAATGTAACAAAGGCATATTTTTAAAATCCCAATACATTTGAGAAAGTGGAGATAAGTGCAAAGCTAGAACACAAACAAACAAGGAAACAAAAACACTTTTGATTGAGTCAGTCTGATAGGAAGATCTCTTAAATTGTCAATAACTTTACACAGGAGTAAGGTACTTGACAAAATATGCATTTGGCTCTGGTTTAGTAAGAATCTGAATCTAAATAACCAGACTTAAAGTGGAACCTTCAAGTAATTGAAAGCTAAAGTCAAAATGCTGCTACAACTATCTGAACGGTGGTTATGGTGAGGTAGGAGTCGGCCTCTTCTCCCATGTAACAGTAATAGGATGAGAGGTAATGGCTTCAAGTTGCACCAGGAGAGATTCAGAGATATTAGGAAGAATTTCTTAGAAAGAGTGGCGATGCATTTCTCAGGAAAGTGATTGTGTCACCATACTGGAGGTGTACAAGAGGTGTAGATGGGGAACTGAGGGACATGGTTAGTGGGCATGGTGAGGATGGATGAACTAGCTGTTTTCAGAGGTCTTTTCCAATCTTAATGATTCTGTGACTTCAGGGTTCTCTGAATTTCTCCAAGTTCTTACTTTTTAATAATTTTATGTCCCATGTTTAACAGTGTGTTTCTTGTTTTGTTTTTTTTCTTTTGTTTTTCCTGTAAAGTTTGTCACGGCTAAATTTGTACATCACAAACCATATCTACACAGAGTATAGAGCCAGTGCAACAACTCTGGCTTTGTACTAAGTAACGTCCAAAGAGTAAAATGGAATGATGGGATATCTAAGATCTTTTTTTAAAATGCACCAGCACACCATAGGAGATAGAGCAGGTAGAATTTAATTTGCTATCTGTTTGTTGCTGACTGAGCAAGCCTGGTTCCTATCAGATCCCTGATGAGTTTGATGAATCTTATCACATACTGTATCAGTAATTTGTCAGAGACCTTATTTTTCTTTATGCAGCAGATAGTCCCTGTGGCTTCAATTCAGTACCACTGGGTAACATCCTTCCCTGAGCAACCAAGAATCAAGAATTCCCTGAGCAACCAAGAGCCAAGAATTATTTCCAATCCTCTGTATCTCTCAATGGGAATTGGATAACCGCCTTTTGTTCGATGATTTTCTCCATAGAATAGTTACATTGTGAGAAAAAATATTAGTGATGGTTTTAGAAGTCACTTTAAATCTTAAGAATGGAAAAATCTCATAAGATTTGTATTTGAAGATGGCCTTTATTCTTTTTTTTTTTTCTAGTAGCATTCAATTAAAGAAACATGCCAAGTAGTCTCCAAACTACTGGAATAGCTGGTGAGTTGTAGTAACAAAGGGTATATAAATAAATCATACAGTTCAGGAGTTGTACTATACTGTACAACAGAGTCTATCCAGAGCAATCATTACTCAATGAAAGAACTGCTATTTCAGTTTTTTACTATCCACTGAAGGGTACTTTTGAGAGTATTCATTGACAATATGCTGCCAAAAACACTATTTGGCAGCTAGTAACAAAGTGATTCTAAAAAAGTACAGTGACTTTCCAAGGGAGTTCATCCTACTATATTAGTGAATTCTTCATTGCAGCAATTTCCAGCTTATAATATCACTAATTATTGTCTCTGGTACATAGTGAATAGCTGTTGAATAATGTACAGAACGTTCTCCTCTGCATCAAGTGAATATTGGCTAGTTCTAGTATATTTAAATAATGTATTTCAGACAGATGATCATTTTCCTGTAAAAAAAAAGGCTTCTGATATGATGAGTTTGTATTCTTGCAACAGGGTTATACACATACAGCCTGTTCAACAACTAAATTTCAGATTATAGATATTAGTAATACTTTGCATTTGTAAAATAATACATACAGCTGATCTGAAAGTGAGTTATAAACGCTACAGAGTAATCATCATTCTTATTAGTAGTCCTGTTTCACAGGTAGGGAAATGAGATACAGTATTGACTACACTAGCACTGCCAAATCACTATGACTAATTTTATATCAGACTAATCATTCACACATACTCTTTTAAATCAGTAGATATGATTCCCAAGAGGGGTCCTCCTTGAATTCCCTACTTAATACATTGATTATGTTTAGTCATTCAGACTTTAAAATGTTGATCTGATTGGCTTGAGGATCGGAAAAATTTAGTGACAGAGGTATAAATAGCCATATTGTGACTTCTTTGTTCTTTTTCAAACACTAGAAAAGATGTTATTTATTTATCTATTGCAAAATATATTTATTTTCTTCCCTCCAGTTTATAAAAGCCTATGCTGAAATTCAAATTTTCGGTGCATACACTATTGTTTTTCTCATCTCTCTATAAGATACCTCCTTTGGACCTGCTCCAATGACTTCAAAAAGGACGTGGATTTGTTGGAGCAGGTCCAGAGTAGAGCCATGAACATGATAAGGGGCCTGGAGCACCTCCTCTATGAGGACAGGCTGGGAGAACTGGGGATCTTCAGCCTAGAGAAAAGCAGGCTCCAGGGTGGGACCTTATAGCAACCTTACAGTACCTGGGGGCATACAGGAAAGCTGGGGAGAGACTTTAGAAGGGCAGATAGTGGTAGGATGAGGGTAAATACCTTTAAACTGAAAGAGTGTAGATTTAGACTAGATATCTGGAAGAAATTCTTTACACTGAGGGTGGTGAGACACTGAAACAGGATGCCCAAGGAGGTTGTGAATACCCCCTCCCTGGAGGCATTCAAGGCCGGGCTGGATGGGGCTTTGATCAACCTGATCTAGAGGAAGGTGTCCCTGCCTATTGCAGAGGGGTTGGAACTAGATGACCTTAAAGTACCCTTCCAATCCAATCCATTCTATGATCCTATGATTCTGTGATTTAATTGCACAACATTACAAATAGCACCAACGAAGAAATCTTTTTGTCAAGATGATAATGACACGTGGTATGTCCTTGTGCATTGGTGTACTACCGCACAACTGAACAGTTCTGTGGACTTGGCTCTGCATGGAGCCTGTGGGGTAATCCAGGAACAACACAGGCTGGCACTAAGCTTGGACTTCTCTACACCTCACTCTACACTGCATTTGGTATCTTCATTCTGGATTTAGAGATGCTGAATGTCTCCCAGATCTAGAGCATACTTGGGCAGGGACCTTTCCTTTTGCAGTTGTGCTGGCAAGCTTTGGACAGAATCAGTTTCTGTTGATTAACAAAAA
This sequence comes from Chrysolophus pictus, assembly GCA_037305975.1. Classification (NCBI taxonomy): domain Eukaryota; kingdom Metazoa; phylum Chordata; class Aves; order Galliformes; family Phasianidae; genus Chrysolophus; species Chrysolophus pictus. The sequence goes on from CM074578.1 coordinate 22,242,594, forward strand.
CCTTCCAGAAGGACATATGAAAAGCCAAAAATTCCTTTCTGTCTTACTCACTACTTGAAAGCTTCAGGTCATGAAATACCTTCAGCTTTCCTTTTTTATTTTTTAAATTTCCATCTCCATTTGAGAAACAAAAAAACTGTAACATTGTAGCTTTTTCAGAATAACCACCTACTGTTTTCCATCCTAATTTATGAATGAATTTTTTACATATCTGATGGCTTCATATGACTGAAGGAGGAAATTCTAACTCAGAACATTTCAGCTGGCCTGGAAGGTCCTGAGAATCCACATCACTTGTTCCTCCCCTAAGTACTAGTGGTACATTGAATTAAAAATTCAATTAGATTTGAAAGGCTCAGCTGGCCATCATTTTAGAACAGTATCAAAGGTATTGAAATCAGCGTATCCTATTCCTTTCATTGGCTTCTGAAAAAGCAATCAACGAGAGAATACAAAAGTGTCATTCTGGCATTCATATGTCACTGTGAGATAAGGACACTGTTGTGGTTTAACCCAGCAGTGATCCCATGAATAAGATTGCCTTTGCCCAAGGCAGAAATAACTCAGACTGTCTTGCCCATCATTTTCTTTGCATGCACCACCGGGACATTATTCCCTCCTACACTACACAGGAGATTTGATTGGGTAGGACCAGCTCGATTGGCAGATCTCCAAGTGTTGACTAACCAGGAGGCTTTTGCTAAATGTGAGCCTCAGTATTTGAACGTTCCATTACTCTCAATGTAGCCTTTAGCAGTCCACTGTATTGTTCAATTCTTTCAGAAGCTGGTGCATGATAGAGGATGTGATACATCCACTCAATGCCATGCCATTGAGAAAAACTCATTAGTGATGTCCGTTGTGGCATAACATTTGGCTGCCTTTGACTCCAGATCATATTAAAGCTCTAGCATGTCTGGAACAGCAGTGTTTAGCAATGGTGTTACTTCATTCAGGCCATGACAGTTTACTGCTAACCTCCACTCTCCACTAGACATTTGCACTGGCCATACGGGACTGTTGAAGGGTGAGTGAGTCTTGCTGATTACTCCTTGGTTCTCCAGTTGGAGAATTCATCAATTCTCAATTGATGAATGGGAATTAGGGAGTCCTAGTTAGTGTGACATTTCTTCCAGTGCTCTGTTGTAATAGCCATAGACACCTGCTATTCTTATAGTCCTAGTACAACAGAAGAGTCCTCTGAGAAACCAGGCAAATTAGACAGCTGCTTAGTGTCCTCCATCTCCAAGGCAGCTATACCTAAAGCCTGCCAGTACCTTTTTGGATCCTTGAAGTACCCTGTGCTGAGATAATCTATAACAAGGTGGCATGAAGCTTCTGGGCCAGTCACAATGAGGTGCTTTTGCCACTTATTTCTGGTTCAGCCTCCAGTTACCTCTTGGAATTTCCCTTTCACTCCAGGCATACAGATAGCTTTTGTCCCGTTATAACATGATGGCATTAGAGTACACTGTGCACCACTGTCCACTAGAGCCTCAAATTTCTGTTTCTGATGTGCCAGGCCATTGAATCCACACAGTCCAACAAACCTGATTGTCCCTTTCCTACACGTGGCTGGAGGCAAGGCTCCTCTAGATCTGATTATTGTACTCATACTGTGTATAAGAACCAGAAGACTCACTGTCAATCAGCGATAAGATTGGACCATCTTCTCTGTTTGGAGAACTGCCTGCTGGAAACTGGAGCAGACATTCTCCTGGAAGGACTCTCTCTTGTGGCTGTTTCCCATTGCAGCTCACATACCTGTGCAAGTAGGTTTGAGGTAGGTTTTCCATCCAAATTCCCCATATACTCTGCATAGTCATACAGGTAAAATCATAGGATGGTACGTGGTGTGCACCAACTGTATTCTCTCTCTTGAGCAGAGGAATGCTTACTCCTAATAGCTGAGATATTGGTTTGCACAGCTGGGGAGCTTGGCATGTCATCTTTGAATCATTGGAATTTCTGGGACAGTTTCTCCACAGCTGAGACACAGGTCCACAGCAAGGAAGAGAGACTATCCCCATACTGTCGAAGTAGACCAGCCACTTCATCCTCCACTGGTCTTTCACTGTATTTTCAGTTAATTCCTGCCAGGGTGATGGCGTATGATGATGTATTCTGTACAACTCTCCACCACATCAGTCATGTACATATTTTGTCTTCTGGAACTTAGGAGCTGGTATTCTCATTCAAGTTTATACTACACATCATCTCTACTACTGCTAGCTCCCTCAAGCACTGGATACCTTTCTCCATGGTAGTGTATCTGCCTGGCTTAAATGCCATTTCTTTCTTGAAAGGATATAATTCCCTCACAGCTGACAGGACTCGCCACCACAGGATGAAAGTCTGTGTCCCTTTTCCAATTGCTTTGTCGATACCACTTTCACTAGAAAGAGATCTCAGCTGCTTCACTTCATTACCTGCTAAGTCCAGGCTACAGGTTCCACCATCCAGAACAGGAGCAGCCAGGTGGCAAGGGGTTCATTTCAATGATAGTCATAATCCTTTAACAAATCTTACAGCTCATTTAATGTTAGAAGTCAGACAGTTTCTGTCTCTTTCTCCACTTCCCGTTTTTGTGATGTCCTCACTCCATCTTCTTCTACAAACTTACAAGTTTCTCTCTTTGTTAAACATTCTGACGTCTGTAGACATTTTTTCATCTTGCTTATAGGGGCAAGTGATACTAATATTGGTTGGTACTATGGTTGAACTCTGGAGCTTGTCCTACAGGGATTGGAGTGACTACAAGGTTGGATGTGAGGGTCATGGCACCTGCAGGACCTGTGGGAGTCAGAGCAGCCACAGGGCTCTACCTCTGGCACAGGCCAGGCTCCAGCATGCTGCAGTGATTTGTGTCTCTCTAGGATTGTCAGGGCAACAGTACAAATATTCTACTACTTTTTCAGGATACTGCAGTAGTTCAGAGGTGGAGTTCCAAACTACTGGAGGTGTCTACCACTCTAGGCAGCTGTCCATATCATTACACACTCTCTTCCACTCTGAACTATCCTACCTTGGGGCAGATTTCTGGGCACAATACTTATATAATTGTTTAATCTTAAATGTAACCTTTGCACACATTAATGACAAATAGCAATAGGAGCACAATGGTTTGAACATTCCAAGGATATTCAAATTCTCAAGAGCTATTGTAACTACAATAGGGAAAAAAGGAAAAGTTAAAGAGAAAGGGAGGCTGAGGGATTGCTGGAAAATAACCTTCCCTGTCTCAAAAAGCTGCATAAGTAGTGAAAAAAAACTAGCATAATGACTAGCAATTATCAAACTGCCACAACAAACACCCTATGTTAACATGCTCTGGTCAGGTCTCCTGTTATTTCTGTGCCCCACGTTGGGCACCAAAATGACAGTTGTGGTTTAACCAACAGGTGACTCAACACTGCATAGTTGTTCACTCACTACACATTTGCTCACCAGCTCCCTCCCTTCCCAGTAGGATAGAGGAAAGAATCGAAAAAATACCACATAGTAGAACTCATGGGTTGAGATAAAATTATTTGCTTAGTAAAGAAAAGGAAAAGGATAATGATTACAACTATATAAATATGCATGTATATATATATAAATATATGTGACAATTGATGCACAATTATTATCCTCCAGGAGTGTAGGAGAACCAGATGAACTGCCACTCCCTACAAACTCTACTACCACAAGATGTCATATGGTATGGAATATCCCTTCAGCTAGCTTAAGTCAGCTGTCATGATTGTGTCACCTCCCAGCCCTTCATTAGTATGATCTGAGAAACTGGAACAGCCTTGGCTTATACAACACTGCTTAACAATAACTATTAAACATTGGTGTTTTATCAATATTGTTTTTCTCCTAGAACCAAAATGTACACTCATACCAGACACTCTGAAGAAAACAATTCTGTACCAGCTGAAACTAAGACAGACTACAGGAAACACCTTCTTCTTCATGGAGATGAAGAGGAATAAAGGACTTTGCAGAAAAATTGCAATCCAAAATTGAATATTCATGTTCTTTTGGCTGAAGAAAAGTGAGAGCAGCTACTATTTAAGCAATATAAAGTTATGTAGGAAGCATTTAGATATTTCATAGTCCTAGAAATAAATCAGAATTCTAAGTTGGAAAAAAAAAATCAGAGAGACTTTGTGTGGTACTGATGCAAATAAAATGTATGGTATTTAGAACATAAGTAGGTACAATATTAAGCCTAATTCCTAAAGACTACTGAAGGAAATAGCAGGAAGAGGAAAGATTGGGGATTTAACAGTTGACAGCTGAGAATGGAATGGCTGCAGCTGTAAAAAATTTTCTGGTTCAACCAAACCAACAGTCTAACTCCGTATATTTCAGAGGGAAGGGGAAGGGGAAGGAAGCAAGCATTACTCAGGGTAAAATAAGAGAAAGAAAATCAGCTACAAAGGCAGAAAACCCTCCAAGAAAATTAGAGTATTCATCAGACAAATTTTGATAGAAAAAAAATGATTGTTACACATGACAGTTTGATTTGCACCATATGTAATCTGTAAATAACATTACAAATTTTTTTTTCTTTTTGTTCTAGACAGCCTGTAACAACAACCACTAAAATGGGCTCTGCTAGAAAGATGGGCCAAGTTGAAATAAAGGTGAGATTAGTGGCTGCTGTTCAGTTCAAACATGTTAATGGTCAGAGCTTTAAAGAAATTGAGACATTCCCCAAAATTCTGTCTGCACATGTTTTCTACCTGTCAGAAACCATGCTGGTTGAAGAAGCTCGACTGCCTTTTTTTTTTTTGTTGGAGCTTTTAGAGATTGTTTGAAAATAGAAACAGCCCAGAAACTTTCAGAAAAGACTGGGAATTCAGTGTGGAGCCAGAGAAGTATCTGCTGTGTAAATGGAGAAAAACTTTGCAGATAAACTTCTGGCTGGGAAAGCGCTTTAGAGATATCGGAGAGAAGCCAAATATTGCTGTTTTATTTCTACTTTATATGGGAAAATGAGAGCCTGCATATATTTTCTGAACATAAAAAATAAAGTTTTATGCAAAAGTTCTATATAATTTTTTCTTTCTAGCTGGTGAAACCTTCAGTGTGTATGTAATAGCAAATTACTGAATGCAGAAGGAACATCAAAAACCATAACCAGTAACAAAATATATTATTATGGGCAAAGAATCCACAATGCAAGGTGCATTTGGGGATGAAATTCCAAATCAAGTATTCATCTACTTAAGCAGCCTGTTGTTAAAACTCGCCCTTGGACATTGATCTTCAAGAATGAGTGCTTAATCTGTCATTCTCCCTAACTAACCTAAAATATGCAAATCTTTCAGATCTAGATTTCTTCGCAGCTTAGTATAAATAAAAAAATATTGCAATCTTAAGAAAACCTTTGAGTCCCATGATCTCTAATAATTTACCCTCATCTTTGCCTTAACCACCCTTAGATAATTATCACCCACACCAAGTAAATATCATAGTTAGAAATCATCAGTCTGTTTACTTTGGTTACGTTTACACCAAATTCATGTAGCTCTGTATTTTCCTGGTTATTATTAAACCTTAAATGAATTAATGGCAGTATCAATCCCCCATCATACTTCCTTAGGAAGGTTTTTCTACCTTGTTGTGGCTTCCACGCAAACAGGATCTCAGACCCCACATTCCTTAAGCCTACTGGTTAGAATCAATGCTAACATATCACAGACTCTGACTCTTAGAGTCTGCAATGACTAACTTTCTGAGAGTTAGTCCAGCTGCAACTTTCTGAGCTGCAGTCCAGTTCTTAATTAATGTGTTCAGATTAGATGACTGAATAAATATGGCACAATTACCAAAAATGAATCAGCCCTTTTAAAATTATCAGGTAGCTACCTACAAAACAAGTCTGTGCTGAGAGATGACAGGTAAATATAATCTTTGACCCAGTCCTCCATACAATGCAGAGGTTGGAATTGTAGTCAACTTATTTCATTCTCTATGAATTAAAAAAAACAGCTCAGCTATTTTGACTTACTTCAGTCCACGTTATGCTTTTCTATACTGAATGTAACTCAAGTACTCTATAAACATTTACATTAAATTATCAGTTAAATATTCCATTTCCTTTGTTAGTATTTATTCTTTCCAGACTACACGAGAGATGCATTTTAAGAAGATTGTGAGAGGAAAAAAAAAAAAAAAAGAAGCAATAGTGTTAGCAGAGTCAAACAACTTAGCATGACCCAAAGCTGAAATATCGTTTGCTATACCATAACTTCACAAAATTAAAATTTCAGCTCCGTGCCATAGGGCAGAACAGGTACCATAATTTAGTAAATAATTTAGTTTTGATGTCTGTATGATAAGACTACATCATTCTACCCCCTAGTTTCTGAACTTGTTGCTGTTTCAAGATAGTAGTAATAGCATTGGAGAATACATCTTTTGAAAGGGAGTCAGGCTCAGTGCAAACTCTTTCAGCAATGAAGAAACTACCATATCTTGTCTGTGTTAAATCAAGCCATTCTGGTGGTTAATAACCTTCATTCATAGACACATGGGCCTTTTCAGCTTCCAGGCACTAAATCTTATAACAATTTTTTTAATTGAGTCTAATTGTAATTAACTGTTTTCATATTCAGAAGTTCTTCTGCGCTTTTAAATACAGGAAAAACAAGTCAGAACATTTTCTTGAGTAAATTGCAAAGTCTGGCTTTCTCTTCCTCCAGACAGAAGTCTTATGAACACTGAAAGCTAGGATGTACAAGAAAGGTTGCTTTCCCACACCTCCCATCCCTCGGCGAATGTGTCTCACTTTTGTGTCACCTGTTCCTTATTAACACAATTGTTACTCGTATTAGAAGAAACCACAGACAGGAGAGAACAGCTTTTTTTTTTTTTTTTTTTGCCAGATTTATAGACAAAAATCTGAAGAAAATAATCTTCAGGTTGTAGATACTAGATTTTTTTGGCTCTCCTCTGGATGCGCTCCAACAGGTCCACATCTTTCTTGTACAGAAGGCTCCACATCTGGACACAGTACTCCAGGTGAGGCCTCACCAGCGCAGAGCAGGATCACACGCCTTGACTTGCTGGCCACACTGCTTTTGATGCAGCCCATGTTACAGTTGGCTTTCTGGTCTGTGAAGGCTTGCTGCATGTTAAACGGGAAAAAAAGATGACATGCTCCCTCAAATTGCAAGAAAATAATACAACGCACAAACTGAAGAGCTGTTTTAGATATTCCCATTTTCACTTTACCAAAACCCAGAATAAAAAGATGTCAGGTGGCCCTTCCACAGGTGCTTTTGACTGGTTTAAGTATGCCTGACCACCATGTGAGTTACTTTTTGTGATTGCCACCAGTAAAGATCTCATCCTTCCTATTCAATTTCCAGGGAATTTGTATACCTTCTGTAAAGCTATGAATTTCATTCAGGCTGCCTAATATTTTGATGATACAGTGCTGAATGTTACGGTACATAGCTTCTGACAGACAGACCGCCTTCAATGGTAACTATTCCGTTTGTTGCCTGAGTAAAGACTTACTTTAATTATTCAATTTGTGTACCATGTGAGGGTTTTATTGAGGGTAACTGTGCTGCACAATTTACTGACCTGTAGAAGGTCAAGTGGATATAAAAAGAGGAGGAAAAGTTTTGGTGAGGCCTTATGTACTGCCTAGGAAGTAGGGTCATTGAAAAGAAAGTTTAGATATTCTTCCCAGCTACAAGTCTTAGATTTTACTATTCTTCTTTCAGTTAAAATGAAGTTGGGGTACAATGGGTTCTCTGCCTTAAAGATTTCAATTTTCTGTTTAATGGGAGTTGGAGAGTAATAGGAATAATAATGAAAGCAGAAATGCTTTGTAGCTTTTTGCAGAATAGCTTTTTTTTATTTTAGCAGAGTTATCTACATTAAACCTCTCTTAAATGTAATCATTGAAGTAGACAAAGAAAAACATCATGCTTAAATTGAAGAAACAGAACTATAAATGATGAAAACAATGAAGTGGTCATTCTATGCCTCTTCCAACCATCTAGTGACCTTTTCATTCAGGCATTACCATTAAAAAGCAAATATTACATGCATATTTTATATCATTTCAGAACTGCAGCTGCAGGAAAATCAGAGTGTTAAGTGAACAGCCTTCTTAATGCACATTCAAGAATGATATAGCATGTAATTATTGAAATCACTGATAGCAACTGCATAGTTCAATATGTTAAAGGTATCACACTCTTACACTACGTTCCCTCCCTGTTTTTTTTCTAAAAGAAATCCTCCTGTACTTGAATTTTTCAGTTTCGGTGTCAGCTAAAATTGAGTTTATTTTTGAAAATGTGATTAATATCCCATATCCAATAGCAGCTTTCATTAATTTTTATGCCATTTCTGTGAAATAAAAATAGACCCCTTTACACCATGTTTAGGCTCCTTTATGCATTTTACTAATGAGCTTCTATGTTGGAGTCATAGTTAAATTATTTTGTCTAATTAAAAGAAAAGTTAATTCCTTGATACCCACAGTCAACATTTCTTAGCCCTTCATCTTTCTGCCAATAACAGGGTGTGCCAGAACTGCCAGGAGAAAGGATGGCTTTTTTGTGTTGGTTTTTTTTTCTGGTAAAATCACTGGATTAGGACTCAAGAGATCTAGCTTCACTGTAAAATTATCTGTATGACCTTAGGCAAGTCACTTGATAGATACATGCCCTACAGCTATATCTGTAATCTGGAAATAATACCTGCCAGGTGTGGTTGAGACAAATTTCCTTTATATTTAGAGGTTTAGATGTTACTCAGAGTGCTGAATTCTATACGAAACAATGAATTTGAGAATATGGCTGGAATAAGAAAAAGGAGTTGTGAACTAAAGAAATACTAGTACTTACAGTAAAAATGGTATAGTAAAAATACTCTTAAAAACAAATCCACTACATAATACTGTATAGCATCAAGAAAAGAAACTTAGAACTCCTAGCAATTTGGGTGAAAAAAAAAAAAAGCCTCTCCAGGATCAATTAAAGACGCAAGTATTGCTCACAACTCTTTCTGTCTCTCCAGGCCTAATGTTTAATTACTGGCAGTGCTTTGTAAGTCTCCTAGGAAAATTACTGCTAGTGCTTCATTGTGAATATGAAGGGATACCTGGAGGGGAAGGACAGAAAATGAGGAAGCAAACTATTACAGTGATAGCCCCCAGAGAAATTTTGGCTATTATCATGCATACAGCAACTCTGAAGTTGTGATGATCACAGGGAAAGCAACAAATACCTGCATTTGATTTTGCTGCCATGAATCTAAGAGATTCAGCTAACATCAGAAAGCAATGTGCAAAGACACCATTCTCCTAAACGTAGCTGTAGTCATTCTTAACACAGTAGAAAAGGGATAAGAAAATCATCTTTATCCACTGTGCTATATAACTACAGCTAAGTTAGCAAGACTGTGGCAACCATGCCTTTTGTAAAGCTCAGGGAAGTTTAGGATTCCTGCTAAAAAGAGCTTATATTTCAGGAACAGCTTTGAGCTACTGAGACAATGGACAGGAACAGGGAGAAAGCACACTAATGAAGAACAATCATATAATGATCTGGGATGGCTCACCTGGCTACAGGAGGCCATTTTAGGTATAGTTGGGCCACAGAAATTATGGCTTGAAAGAAGGTACTGTATATAAAAAGAACAGAGAAAATATAAATGGTGAGCTACAGCCACAAACTAGACATATTTATGTCTCAAATAGTGGAAACAGATGATCCACCCCAATAAAAACTTCAGCTCTTCTTGTCTTCATCACTTTTTCTCAGAGAATTTTTTTTTTCCCCTATCCTGGCTATGAGGCACATTACCTACCTGGCAGTTCTCCCATCTCTTCTTTTTTGACTCACTTTCAGCAGGAGGTAGAAGAAGCCAGACAAAGGAAAAACAAATACATTCAAGTCTACTTGCCAGACAGTGGTGGGAAGATGAAATTCCTTGATCATGGGAAGAAGACAGGAAAAGGATGAAAACACAGAGGAAAGCATTCTTACGAGACAGCAAATGCACAACTTTGTCACTCTGGTAAACCTAAGTTAGTAACTGTGCATTACCAACCCACGAAGCTCACTTGTATGTACATACTTAAGGGGAAAAAAAGATTAATTAAAGATCTAAAGTTCACAGTTATGCATGGAAATTCATTAAATATGCAGTAACAAATGCAGTTTGATTGCCTGCAGTATGTTTTTGTTGTTGGGTAGGATTAAGACTATATACTTTGCTAATCTGTGGCATTCTCACAGTAATAATGTTCAAATCATCTCCCTGAGCCCCTTGCCTGCTGACACAAGCGGTAGTCAGGTACGGAAGTATTAAAGCTGTTAATATTGGTAAGACTTACTGTGAAATTCAGTATGTAGTCACCAAAGCTCAATAAAGTTGATTCAAAGGGTTGTGAAAAGGTCCATTAAAATGATGGGTTTGATGTAGAACTTATTTTGCATGAGAAAAAAAAATAAGCTTCTCACACCTAGCAGGAAAAAAAGCAGCAAAAACAAGGCTGGGTGAGGATATCATTGTTGTCTATAAATACATTAGGGGAATAAAAAGCAAGGAGAGTGCTCCTTGTATCTGTTGTAGTTTCCATTTAAACAAACAGAAGACATTATTTTCAGAGAGATCTATGCAAATTTACTATAGCCAGAATACAGTACACAATCTCCACTTCCTACGTACACTGTCTAATTTCACCAACACACAAAGGAAGTACAAATTGCTGATGTCTACATGCATTGGACTGACTGCCTTCTCCTATATGATATCTCTTATTTAGCCGCACTCAAAATACCTTTGTCATAAGACAAGTCTGCCTGTTTGGCATTGTTTGTATTAATTACACAGCAAAGGGGACCACATATAACAATTTCATCTAGCACAATGTGAAAACTTTTTATTAAACATGAAATCTGAAGTGTGAGAATTGCACATATAATTCATTTTCTTATATCATAGTACTGTCTAACACTTTTTAAAGTAGATATTACTCTGATAACCGTGTAGCAAAACCAGTTCATATTAATTTATTTGGAAGAAGACAGCAGAGAATGGTGCTACAGGTACCCCATTGCTATACAGAATTGATTAAGGAGTAGAGCTACACAGCAGGAGGCAATAGTAACTTATAATTAAACAGCTAGGTTAAACCCATCACAACTGTTCATTGTGTAACTCCTGTGACGTCAGTCAGGAAGTTTTCTCCAGCAAAAACATCTCCAAGAATCAGAGAGACTTTATAAAATATAACCATAGCTGCAGTTATAGAAGATTAATTTTACTGAAAACCATTAGAGGTAAAAAGGTATAACTTTTTTTTTTTTTTTTTTTTTTTTTGGTGGAATCTTCTAAGAAAGCTATAATAGCAAGTCTGTGACAGTATATTTTTGCCAATATTGCTGTATCAGTGAATTTCTGTGATCCTTCCTTGATCTTGTTTTTGAACGAGATAACTGCAGTCCCATTCTCTATGACTCAAAAATTGCTATGCCAATCAATTTATCTATGCGAACAAGCTAAAAAAGCCATCAGGGTTCATTAAAAAAAAATAACAGTACTATATGTCAATAAGCCAAAGGATCTCTCCTGAACAGTCAGCAAGCAGTTGACTCTGAGAAAGCATGAGGTACAACCGAGGGCATGATGTTCAGTTTTGCAACAGTAATGCAACAAATGCCAGTCAACACCAGGAGATATCGACACACCAGAATTTATACTCTAGATAAATTCAGAAAGGTTACAAAGCAACGCCTATAAGAGAGCTGGCAAGACTGCCTGTACTTGCTGTGCCAAGTGAACTTTTTCACCTGTGCCTCAGCATGGTAAGAGGTTAAAGTACGTCTCATTTTGTGTTAAACACAGCATGCCTTGTATATATAAATTCATTTTGATTCACACATCATCAATACAGAAAATGGTCAAGACCTGAAGATCCACACTTCTATGATGGCTATTATTAAAGTAATACCTCCAATTTTACTATACTGGCCCAAGATGTCAGAGGCAGATTTTGGTGGTATGGCAGTAGAGGTTAACTCTTTCATCCCACTATTACAATGCATTCTGTTTCTGTGTGATAGATGGCAGCAGAGAGGCAGTCTGACAAAATGGCATCTGACATGGAAGTGCATATGAAGTGAAGATGTGTCATTGAATTTCTTCATGCAAAAAAAAAATTGCATCCATTGACCGATATTGATGCTTGCTGAATGATTATGGAGACAAAACAGTGGATATGAGCACAGTGAGTTGGTGGGTGGTGTGTTTCGGCGGTGTAAAAATGACATTTCTTTTGTTAAAAAAATTTATGTATTGAATCTGTTATTTAATTTTTTCATTATTTATGGAGTGTTTTCTTTTTCATAGTAAAGAATAATCAAGAGAGCCTGACTGACCTTCACAGTAGGAGCTATTATACATGTCAGTTTTCTTATATCTTTTCTTGTGCTTATTCTTTCCATATTAATTAGCCCTTAATTTTTTAATCTGTCTTTACTTGTAAACTCCCATCTAAGGCTTCCACAGGGAAATGAATATGGTTTTAGAAAAGAAAACTTCTGTTAAATAATCGAGAATCTCTTTGAGGAAGATGGAACAAACACATCAAGATAAAGGGGGGCAGCATAAAAAATTAAAAGTAAGCTTTCTTTTCTTTGCATACTGGAAATACCTCAGGCTAAGAGTTTATTGAACAGGGCATATGTTATTATCTCCTTCTCAAGGGACTTGCTACCACAGGCTTTTTATCCTCACTATTAGTTATGTTGGCAGGTGTTCCTCACAGCTCAGAGCTTGGCCATTTGGAAATCATGATTTAAGTTATATCTGAATCTCAGTCTCCTGACAGGTGCAATTTAACGTCATTCTGTGTTACACAAAATATGTTTCTTAAATGCAACACATCAGACTATTATTTTCTCTAGTATAGAGCAGAACTTTTCTGAACACTCCCATCTGATTTCAGTACATTGCTTGTAACTCAGATCACTGTGCCTAACACTTCACTTATTCTTGTGAATCTGTCTCTGCTTTTATATGACTTTGGTTTAATAAAACTTAAACCCACATTTCAAATTTTTGCAAACTCACCACTGATCTCAGAGTCAGATATTGCATTCTCTAGAATCTGAATGCTTGGATGCAAAGAAAGTGCTGTCCTACATACTGAAGTTGATTAGAACACAGACATTGTGCTGACTGTCTTGTACAAAATTCTGGTAAATGTTTACTAACATGTTTTGCGCAATATATTTTCAAATGAGCTGCAATGCTGTATGATCTTCCTGCCAAGCATGCCAAAAGCAAGGATCAATGACTTGCCAAAGGCAGGGGTCAACGACTCATGCTCCTGCTAAAACGTAATTAAGTGAAGCCAACTGGAACCTCCCCCAGGAACCTGGGAAAATACATCATGACACCTGAGCATTCTAAAATGAGCAATACTTCTCCACACTAGGCCATATCTCTAGTTATCGGTGCTGAAATGACTTAAATTTTGTGGAGAACAAGATAAATGGTTTGGAAAACCTAAATAATTGACAGAAAGGAACATTTTCACTTCTGGGTTTTGTTCATTATCAGCCTCTCCTCTTCCTACAGCTGTCAGTATGCTGGCAGAGTACCTTTCCTCTTCCTGGGTTATTCACAGTTTACAGTTTGTTGCCCAGCCTTAGAGAAATCCAACTGGTTGGCATAGGCAACTGCTGTTTTTCCTAAGTGATGTATAGTTTCTTGGGATTCTATCAAAAATACAATCTGAAGCACTGATGAGTAAGGAGCACCAGACTTCCTATCTGAGACTGCTGTTTTGGAGAACCTCAACCTCAAAAGCTGTCATTTTTGCCCCTTATTCTTGATTATTGTTTTGAGCCATATGGAGGCATGTTCCTTGTCCTCTTTCAGCTCTTCTGGCTACCTTTTTCAATTAGCTCTGCATTGAGTTAGTTTTTGCTTAGGAGTCCATCAGAGACTTGGCAGACCCCAAGAACATATTCCAAGAATACTGAACACGACTTTCTCATCTATTTGTTGCTGTCAAGTAAGTACAAATGTTGTATTGAACACAACAATGAAAAGTTTATTTTCCAAGACATAATGGCCCCAAGTGTTAGCTTATATGCATGTGTATGATGCACGATACTGCTGGGAATGTCTCTGCATGTCAGTGTGTGCCGGAATGCATCCCTTTCCTCAGAGGTGAGACTGTCCATCTGAAGTTCTCAAGTCCTACATATAGTCCTCTCTCCATTACCCAACAGATGTAAGCAATTGGACCTTGCCTTCGGGCTTACATCTGGGGTTGAGACATTTCCAAATTACATGAGCAGGCCACAAGCACAGCACAAAATAAGACACAAATTTAATACAACCATCTTCTGTGGTTATGTGTATACAAGATGCTATCAATATGGAGGGTCTATTTGTAAATAACAGGTGATCAAATCCACTTTTAGTTTATTTTCTTTTATATACAATTTTAGAGTGTACTCCCTAAAGATAGTCAAGCTAATTTTGAAGCGCTAAAAGTATATTATAAAAGCTAGTGAAACATTTCAGTATATTCAAGTTAGAGACCTTCTTCAAAGTTAGGACAAGACAATACAAAGTGTTGATGGATTGGAAAATGAGATTTGCCAGATCAATTATGTCACTGACTTATCTATGTGGGTAGCTTACCTCCTACTGTAGCCAGAAAAACACTTCCTCAAAGGAAAACGCACCAATTCAATCAGCTGCTAGCTCTTTATGTTGGCTTTTTTTGGTGTGTTATCATTCAGAGAGAAATATACACATTTCTTACTAAATCTCATCAGATGATAGTCTTTTTATATTTTTTTTTCCCCAAGGCAAAAGGATGGATTTTTTTATTCTCCTTTCAAAAGAATATTTTTAGAGGTCCATTTTGAAGAAGTCTGCAAATATTTTGGAATGGACCTGGGAAATAAACCTGACAAAAACTGAACCATCCCTTTTCTAAATATTACATTGATTTATAAACTAAAGCAGTCTGATGCCTACATGTCAAATGGGAATAAATCTTTGTGTCTGTACACATGACTTAGTCAGGATTTGGGCGCAACCTTAACTACACACTCTTCTCTGCTTGAGAGAAATAGAAGAATGTAAGAACTGCCAACCTATGGGCATAACTTCTCTTCCACAGTAGTCATTAGAGCTGAATATCCTGAGAAACTCATGGTTATTCCCATGTGTGGACAAAAAGGAGAACACCAGAGAAACTGTCTATCAGAGAAATGTTTTGGAGGGCTAGTTGTTACTTCTCCTAGAATGATGCCCCAAACTCACCTCTCAAAACTAGGGGTTTGGTTTACCCCAGATGCTCATTAGATGTTAGAAATGAAGAGATATGAAAAAGGTACTTTAGATCATATAGACCTTGTAAAAAATCAAATACACACACAAAAACAAACAATAAATGTCTGACCAAAAAATTACACTACACAGAAGTATAGCAAGTAATGAAAGAAAACTGAAATGAAATGAAATAATGAAAGAATTGCTTAGTAAAAACAGAGAGGGATAAAATCTGCAGAAATGGAGAGCTGAAAAGGGCAATGCTGGAGATATTTTCTTTTTTTGAGGTTCCTTGTACTATTGCCATGACTCTTCACTGATCTGTATTCCTTTACCACCTCTTGCTAGGTTTACATCCTACTGAGCATCATGCTGAAAGTGATTCATGCTTTTTTTTTTTTCTTTTTTTTCTGATTGGATTATTCCAGGCTATATGAGGCATGCAGCAAGCTCTTCAGAAATCTGCAGTTCATATTTTTCCAAGAACTATAAATTCAACATCTACCATAGAAGCATGCTTCTCATCTTTAGTGTTTTAAGTACATTATACTGCTGTGGGTTTTTTTTTAACTTCTTCACTCTATTTCTACAACAATCAGTCTCCACAAATCCACAAGATACCTCATTCAAACTGTAGTCCTTTAAAATCATCAAGTTATGAGTAACCACATTTGGACTTCAGGCAGGTCATACACCAAAAAGAAACATAGAATTAGTGAATCATTAGTGAATGACAGAATTCACTAATGAACACAGAATTAGTGAATCAAAATAATTTAGGTTAGAAGAGGCCTCCTGAGGTCATCCAGATCAACCCTAGTCTCAAAGCAGATCTATTCATACTTGGTTTCCTAGGACTACATCCTCCTTAGTCTTGAACATCTCTAATTATAAGTAGTCCCTTTCATCTCATCTTCAGGATGAAAAAACGCAGGTAACTCAGCCTGCCCTCATATGATACATGCTTCAGCCTTCTGTTATCCTAGGAAGCTTCCAATGGCATCAATCCAGTATGTCAGTCACTTTTATTTACACACTCATGGTAAAGGAAAGTGTATTTTTCAACTAAAATAGAATTTCTAATTTGAGCTGGAGGTGAGGAAGAATGAACATCAGGTAGAAAGACTCTATTGTTCATAGTTGCATCAGAAGTCTTCTTGATAGTGCACCATGTAACAGCCACGTTTGGTCCCCTCTGAAAAAGCAGTGTGTTTTATTTCTTCTAAACATGCAACAGTATTGATTTTTATTACTCCTAATCAAATCGGTTATATTTCATTTAAATTTCCTTTGTCAGAATGTCATGTGCCAAGTCCAAGTGATACTGGCCTTTAAAAAGAACAAAAGAACATTCACACACCAATCACATTTTTCATGACTTCCTGGTAACCAAATCCTAACAAATCTGGGAAATGCTAAGCAATTATATAGAATGATAGCTGAAGAACATACCACATAAAGATCTTTAATGGTTTGCAAAATCGTATTGAATGAATTGCATTAAAAAAAAAAAAAAAAAAGGCAAAAAGATCTTTATTTTAACAGTATGAGAAACAGAAAGACACAGACAAAATGCATGTCATTTTCCTTGTTTCTCTAAACATCTTCTGGGCTTATTGATGTTTAAGATCTGTGGGGATCCACTGGAGCATTTATCATCCTTACACAACACTTAGAGTGTCTCATGTTTCACAGACTCTCTCTTTATTTGATTCTGTTAGTCTCACAGATAACCTAAGTTTTCTATACATACAGAAAGTCTTCTTTTCCTTCCTCTACTCTGCACTTGAGTATTTCTAGAATTCTGTTCATGTTTCCCTTAACAACGTATTTCTTTTTTTCCATCTCATGAAATTCCTAATCCACAAACTCTTATATTTCATAAGCTTTTTTTCTAAGATTGGTTACAGAAAGTTGAAGAGAATTTTCAATGTAAGTAATATTCTACAACCAACACACAGATAGACCTCCCTATTCCATGGTAAAGCCATCATTAGAAGTGTAATTAGAATTTATTTTCCTAACCTTTTCCCTTTTCCTTTTTTCTTTCCCTTATCTCTGAGAATATTATATATATGTATATATGTATAGAAACAAATTTTATTTTATGAAAAAAGCAGAGAAGTTCTAATCTTATTTTTTCCCTTAAATAGAATATTCATTTTCTGAGCAGACTGGAGTGCATATGCCTGTGGTTCCTCACCTGAGGTACAGGCAACACTCTTCTCCCAGAAAAGGGAACTGAGCAGGATAATGTAAACATAGCAGGAAGAAAAGAAACAAGGAACAGAATTTCAAAGGAAAAGCAATAGAACTGTGTACTTTATGGTAAAGGAGACATACTGTGCCCTAAGCTGTTTATGGGGAAGTATGTCTACAATGTGCTTTTAATTGAAAGTTTCTTGTAAACTGTTACACTGTTTTACTTGAATATTATCTGAGTCATTTTTGGCTTTCACCAAAAGTGCCTTTACCTTATCCTTAAAGAACTCGTTGTACACAAACATTTTCTTGAGGTAGAATTTCCATGAATTTGAATTTACAAGAGATGGTCTGAAAGTACTGCTTCTTATTTTATTACGTTGGCCCACGACATCAGAAGCAGATGTTGGCATGGCAGTAGAGGTTGAACTCTCCCAGCAGTATTCCATTACATTTTGTTTTCATGAGACAGATGGAAGAAAAGGGGCAGTCTGGCAAAATGGAATCTGTCATAGAAGTACATATGAAGCAAAGGTGTGTCACTGAATTCCTCCTTGTGGAAAAAATTGCACCCACTGACATCCATTGGTGGTGAATGTTTATGGAGACCATATGGAAGTGGTGGGTGGTATGTTTCAGTAGTAGTTATAACAACCATGAGTCACTTTTGCTGGTGCAGATCTTTATGAGCACGGCATGCAGGCAGGCTCTTGTTCATCACTGGCAAAAATGCTTAGCTAGTGGTGGTGATTCTGTTGGAAAAAAGAAAAAAAAAAAAAAAGTGTTTTGTAGCTGAGAATTTGCTCTATCAAATAGTGTTACTGTATTCTTTGTAATTGCTGTGTTTCGCAATATTTATATACACAGGAGGCATTACTTCCAGAGCCACCTTCTTCATATGATAGCAGAAGACTAAACGGATGTGGCAGGTCAAGTTGATATAATTAACCACTATCCAATAATTAACCAATAGTCCTTGCTGTTCAGAGAACCAGGAGAGTCTGGGAGCTTTTCAAGCTGAATGTCTTATTGTGAGCAAGAGTTGATCCATGTCATATTTATATGCTTGAACTTGAGCTAATCATCTCTGGAGTAACACAGAAATATTAACCTTCTACAAGGTCGCAATACCTTCCTCCATTTAAATGCTGCTTTAAGCCTACCGAAACTACAATACTAATGTAGCAGATGACAACGTTTAGACAGACTAAATGCTATGAATTCTGCTTATCACAGAAATCAGAACTGCCTATTTGTCAATGTCGGTCTTCCTATGTTTGCTCTGTACACCTGTTACCTCACTTTTACTTTACTCAAGGATCACAAGCTGTTTAAAAGATGTCTTTTTTGGCACACACATACAGCACCCAGCAGAATAAGTCCCTGACTCCTGGCTAGGAACTACATTATTACAATATTACAAAGCACTTAATAAAGATATTTCTAACAATGATTACAACAAACACAACAAAATCAACAGTAACAACAATTTATTATTTAACAATAGCAATGAACAGTTTCAGTGGTCATGTTATTATTACCACAGTTGTCTGTCTCTGGACAGTTTTTCACAGACTGATTTCTGGAAACGACTGGGGACCTGAAGGCTCAGAGCTGTGCTTTGCTTGAATGCTCTCCTTTTCTAGGCAGTGCACCAGATCTATTACTGATGAAATGCATTGAAAATGCTTACTTCCAGGTCAGCAAAGAAACTGATTCCAGACAGAGTGCTTTGTTAGGCCTCTTCCTGAGGTATTTTTTTCCAGGACTGATGATTTGCTGTTGTGGCTAAGATTAGCTTTAAAGGGGAAGAGGTGGAAATATGGCTAAGCCTAAGGATGAGATGCTTTGCAAGTAACTAGAAACACACCCCCAAATTAAGAAGTCAGACTGCCACATAAAAGGGAAGAACTAAAAAAGGAATCCACTTTGCTGAAAAGAGCTGCTGTAGCCCAATTGCAGGAAATGTCAAGAGAGTATGAGTTAATGTTTTCTTCCAGTAAAGAAGGATGTGTTTCTGTTCTTAGGATCTGCACCTGGAAACCCCTTCCTACAGCTGAGCATCTTAAAAACTCATTTCTTTTCTTCTGAAGAAATTGTGGCACTGCTTTTCTTTTCAGCAAATGTTCAACTGTTGGAACACTGACATGTGTTCACAGACCAGGTTTCTCTGCCTAGTCTACAGTACAGTCTAAATCTTGGCCTATGCAAACGTACAAAGCACTGGCATCTGTGGGAAGACCTATTGCTTTTCAAGAGAGGAACTCTTCATTCATCCTTGTTGAAGTGTTATTTATATGCAAGATAATTAAACTCTGGTGGAAACAGAGCAAAGCAGAGAACAACCCTACAGCCAGTATTTCAGCACTCTTTTAGGAGACTCAGGTTTGAAGCAGTACTGTAACCCCTACTTCAAACTTTGTATAAAACAGAACAGTTCTACGCCAAAGACATTTAAATTTGTTTTATCTGCACTGCTGCACTGAGAGTACCACCATTGCCTCCTCCCTGTTTTAGTAGGAAGAGGGCCTTTGCTGGGAATTTCCAAAGAAATACACTGAAAATTGTCCAACTGTTTATTTGGCTTACATGTAGGACTGAGGAAATCCCTGATGTACCAAACAGTGTCCCAGTTTATTTAGAGTTGCACAGATATAGCCAGTAAAATCTATGCATTTGGATCAAGACTCACAAAGATTTTAAAGGTCTTGAATCTGAAGCACTCACTATTACTCTCAGTTAAAGGTTGACAATTAATTAAAAGATGGCAGGTTAAATCCCTTTTGGGGATCAACCTTCCAGCAGCTACAGACTTTTACAGGCTTAGGCACTGGCTGAGTAAGGTCTTATAAATGCGACTGGCACCTAAATTTTAGAAAGCCCCAGGTGTTTGAAGTAAAGAGCTTAATTCAGTCTTGTCAATCTAGCTGTTTCTGTCTATCTTTAATCTCATTTCAACTTGTCAGACCTGAACTTTCCTCAAGGATAGATTTATCTTTGTTCACTGTCTATATTTGCTGGTAATAGTTATTTGCCATTTGAGGATGCACAACTAATACTGAGAGATATCCTACTTATGTTAACTAAAATTCTTTGGGTGATATACTTTGAGAAATGTTCCTGTTTTATTCCTGTTTTGCTATTACAATATTGTTGCAGTCCATGTCACATTATCACTGGTAAAATGTGACTTCATTCTTTGGTTAAAGTGCAATTTTCTATACTAAAATAAATGTTTCTTTACAACATACAGACGTACATAACATTTGTTTCAGAACTTCATGGTATTTTGATAAAAAAAATAAGCACTATGCAATATCATCCAAGTACATGCTAAATCAATTACAAACTAACTTGCTGATATATTTCAAATAGTATCTGTGGATGTGCAACCATTATTAAAGAGAGATATTCCTAATGGATGTGCGCATGAATTGACACATTGAGATAACATCGTCACCTGTATGTAACTATAATACTGCAGTTCCCAATGTATATAGCTGACACACAGATTGCAGTGTGGCTGCAATTAATAAGGTCAATATGTTTTACAGAGGAATCAGAGCTTCTCAACAAGCCAGACCGCTTCATACTAAAGGTGACTGCAAAATAAATACTGAAGAACTACGAACACTGGCCACGCCTACAGAGTAAGACAGGGTCACCTGGAAGCTAAGGCTTCTAAAACAGTTTGAGTCACTACTAAGTTAGTACCTTAAGATGAAGTTGCATGCAACACAGTGGCAAGAAAAGTTAATATTTAGGCCAGGATTTAAGAAATGATTTTATCTCTATGTCATGTGTTGCTGGAACTTTCTTGAGAAAACTATATATTTAGTTCTGCTGAGATTAACTTCATAAAATACGTACACAGTTCTGTTCCATTTTTCCTTTTTAAAAAGAAGATGCTGAAACATCTGAAAACATGAAGAGCTGTTACAGTTATTCAAAAAACTGAAGATAATGCCTTACCAAGGCACTTAATGGAATCAGTTTAGATTATACAAAAATTAAAAAAAAATAAGAAAGGTAACTTAATTATGGTTTGTTAGTATCTTCACAGGAAAAACATATTGTATTTTAACAGATATAATAAATCCACTTTATATAGATGACAATCACATGATCCACCAGTGAAACATATATTTCTGAATGAAAGTAGAGATGCAAGGTCTGTTCAACAGCAATAGAGAAAAATTAAGGGTTGCAGTAAAGCAAGATGTTATGGGCAATTAAAACTACAGGAGTAGTTTTGCTAGGGAGGATATAATTGTTCCAAATGGATTTTCTTTGAAGGCCCAAGAATTCCTATTTTTTGTCAAGTCATTTTAGAAAGTATTACAGCTTCTTTAATGACCAAAGTGGCCAAAACTTTCATGTTCTGCTCCACCCAAAATATATTTTTGCAAGTGAGGTATATCAAGTGTCACAACGAGAAAACAGAGCAGTATCTTTTTCTCACATGGGTTTCTTTCAAGCTGTGCTAGGCTCCCAAGACACCCATATTCTGTTCATATAACTGTGTAGCCACATCAGTAATGAGCTCTCATGGCTCTGGCAGGTTTTGCACAGAGGAAACTATTCCCAAAGGAACATTCCATCTCATTGTGTATGAACACCATGCCATCACATGCTCTTGGGGTGTGAAAAAAATATGAGTAGCTGCTCATATCTGTCATTTGTTGAAAGAAAGACTAAGCTGACAACTGATATAGTGGCTTGTGTTAATTTGACAATGTTCACTTGAGACCGAGACCGGAGCATTTATCTGTTATCTGAGCCAAACTCCTGTCATACAGATGAACAGGTAAGGCTTTCATTGTTTTTGTGCCACTTTGTCCCCTAAGCATTGCAAGGACATAAGAGCAGGAACTATTTTACATCCACTTTCTGCCTCAAGCTATGTTCTGAGCTTGGCTCCAACTGTTTGTGAAACAGATTTTGCTTTTCTAATGGAAAAAAAAAAAAAAAAACCACAACATTTTGTGATGAAGTTTAGAAACCCACAAAAAGTCTTGATGCTTAGACACAGTGCTTGCTATCACTGAATTAGAGCACGGTCCCTGGAGAAAAAAAGAATGTGGAGCAAATGCCTATACTGACTAAACTATGAAAGACAGAGAGGAAAAGCTTAAATTTGAAGAGACTCAGAGTGAAAAGCGTGGACTGGACACTGCCAAAGAAGGCCTTTATATCTATCTATCTATTTAGAACTCATACAGAAGTGATGCTTCCCACATTCTCAGCTCCCAATTCTAGCAAAATAATGGTAGCAACTAATTACCCTACTCTCCTTACAGACAAAAAAAAAAAAAAAAAAAAAAAATTGAAGAGAAATCAAAATAGTCCTTCCTCCATAAAGTTCCATAGCTGATGGAACATGATGAACTTATGCCAAGCTTTCTCTAAATCACACACTTAGTGTTATTTATTCTCAGTAAAGCAAACTTTTGACATCTCCAAAACTGTCTTTTCAAAATCTGAGTATTTGGAGAACATTTTCTAGCTAGCTATTTTTACTGCTAAAAGTCTTCTCTTGATTTTTTTATTAATTTGTTTGTTTATTGTAAAATGGCACTTTAAGAAAACTTGAGGATTTACAGATAGCTGAATCCTGACATTGGGGCTTTTGAAAACTCACAACAGATATGACATACAAAATTAAATCATAAGGCTTGCCAGCACAGAATGAGTAATGTGAGAAAATAATCTTTGTATTTGCATCTCAGATACCTCGGATATCTGCAAGCTTTTCCTTTTCGACTCTAAAATAACAATCAGAAATTCTACTGACACTTTTGTAATAACCAATTTCTAATTTGTTCATCTGAAGGTTGATACAAGGATTTTCACAGCAAATGCCTCGACTTGGGAACTCGTTTTGAGCAAGAAGTAAGCATTAAAGTGGTATGAAAAAATTACATCCTAAAAAAATGACATTCTGTGAAAACAAGCTTCAGTGATGGACATAAAAAACTTCACTGATCTCTCTGCATTTGGAGACCTTTGTTTTTTTCTCTATTTCAAATTCTTTCTATTTTTGGCCAAACATTTTTTCTTCCCACTTAATTCAGTTGGCTTATTGTTTGCTCCTCATATTTCAGCAAACTGTGTCTCACAAGGTTATTAACTCAGTATATTTATATTCCATCTTCCATACACTTTATCAAGAACAAATCATACATTACAGTTGTTGCATTTGTTCACAAATTATTGTAAGGAATAGTTATGAAGCTTTATGTCATAAAATGCTTATATACCTAGGCTCGTAAACTGATGCAAATCTTTTCTGTTTATCTTACTGTAAAGAAAATATGCATTCAAATTCCATAAACAGGCTTATTTACACTTGAGAGGATCTGAAAAGAGAGAAACATTTCTTTGGCAGAAGCCATGGTTTAAATTGGGCTTTATCTTCTTCCACTGCCTGTATCACAGAATTTTGTGAAATATCACCCAATTTGAGTAGTTCATGGCAGGGTCTAATAAATCTCTGAAAAAGTTTGCTAAATGGAGGAAATATACATACCACTGCAAAACCAGATCAGAGTGAATTGTCACTGGTCATTTCATATTGAAGATAGCCAATATGGTTTCAAGGCAAGTTATAATTCAGTTTCTAAAATATGATTGGTTTTTTGATCATGACATTTCAATAGTATAACTCAATTTATTTCTACATTAAAGAGAAATATTGAGACTGATGGCAAATTTTTATCTCCTGAAGAACAACAGTCACAGATTAACTCCTTCCTCAACTCTGTTCAACTGCATGTAAAGAAGAGTCTCTCAGGTCAACAGAGCTCTACTCCACTATCTTGTAATGTACCATCTGGTTTCTGATCACATTAGACTGTTCTCAGGAAAAGCAACTTCTGATTACAAGGATCAGAATGGGTTTGTGTTAAGAGATGGTTTGTGCCTCAAAAATGAAAGAAAGAAAAAGTTTTCCATATCAATTTCAAATCCTCATACTTTTGAATTTCTTATTCCTTTATCTCTGCTTCTAGAAGGATGTAGGCTGAAATATTACAATGAGAAGGAAATTGTTGTATACACAGAATTGTAAAACAGTTTATACAGATGTCTCCTCTTTTCCATCCATGTCCAAGCAGAGGTGCCCATCGCTCTGTTCATCACCTGGTACTCAAATGGAAGTGGGACTTTCACAACTACTACTGTCATCCTCAAGTGACATAAGGGGATTCAGGAAAGTAAAATTTACTTTTTCTACATTAGAGTATTCATTTCATATCATGATGCTATAATGTTTACAAAATTCAAGAATATTTGTAAAACCATCTTCTCAGGCATTACTCTTCAAAATCTTTGTGAAAGTTTCTTCAGCTGTCACAAGTTTTTCAGAGATATGAGCACTCAAATGGCACAAGATAGTTAAGCTTAAGATCTAGAGATCAGAGAAAATATTTATTCTGAGTAGCAAGGAGAAAGCAATTTTATAATTCAGTAGTTTTATTTTGTTAGCATGAAACAAGCTGTTGAAGGTTGTATCTTCTTTATTTTTAATTCTAGTAATAATAAAATTAAATATGTAGATGTTAGGTGAAAAAATGTATTTTTTAAACTCCACTGCCATGAATTCAAGTGGCTTCATGCCATCATCCAGGTGAAGGAGACCATGTTGGCATGGAATTGATAAAATTGTTTTATCACATCATTCTACATTCTACAAATGCCAAATTCTACACAGGTAAAAATAAATAAAGAAATAAAAATAAAGATATCCTAGACTGTTTTCTAAAGTTTATAAAAATGTCATTGGTGATAGTTTGTATACATCTTTTCTTTTAAAGCCTTCCTTACTATGTAAGTATGATGTTATAGACCTTTCTGAGAGGCAAGATGATCCTTCTGGGAAATGAAGATCTCTTTTTTTAATACTTCAGAGTTCCATACTGTTAACACCTCAAAGGTTCAAAAAAATACATATTATTTTTACTGCTTCATATATTTGAAAGTAGTTACCGAGTCAGGATGCTTTACTTAGTAAACTGCCTTGACCTCAGCTCATGAATTTTCTTACTTTCTCCAGTCCTTTGCCCCATCCTACCTCAAAGGAGGGAGCAGGCAGCTGTACAGCACTTAGCTGCTTCTAAACATTACCTCCCACCCAGCTCAAATGAGTCATGTCAACCTTGCTTCCACCTGACGGAAGTTCTTTAAGAGAAATTTCACACGGCAATGTCTACCTCAAAGCACCTTGTAATTTCTTCTTCTGGCAATTTTTTTTTTTTTTATCATTTTGAATTAGTCAGAAGGGAATGAAACAGGTAACAGGGAAGAAAGGCAGATCAAATAGAGAAGCTAGTTGTAATGGGAAACGAAGCTGGAAGATACTGAAGCATGGTGTTTAACCAAACAGTGATGTTTAATAAATTTATGACTGAAGTCTATGAAGAAATCACTGAACTATAACAGATTAAAATTATTATATCTGGGTATTACAGAAAAAGGGGTAACACTCCAACTTCTTGATAGAAATGCTTATATCACTGCGTCAAACTCCCCAGGGGGACCATTCTTATAGAAAAATTTTCCTGAATATCTTCCTCGTATACTGCAAACAATGATATATCTGAGAGAACTGGTAGTAATTTTTTTCTTTTGACTTTTCTAATACTGGCAGTCTGTATGGTTTCTAACACTTCTACTATAACAGCATCATTTGCTGTTATATATTTGATTTCTTGAAGAATTTGCCTAGATTACACTGAAATCCCCAATAAGAGGTATCCCTCTTTGTGAGTTTCAGTGTCATGCTTTTATTTAAATTTTGAAATCATCCTTGATACAGTTACAAATAATTGTGAAATATCACTGTGTAAATTGAAGATGTTTACATAATTTGCTAGGATTAAACAGAAATGTCTCTCAGTTTTTTTCCATTCACTGTTGCCCCCCTTGACATCAGCCTGTTAAGAATTCTGTCTCTTCAGATTGTGTCCATCAGAAAGAATTACAGTGTCTAGCAGTATCACGTAATTGATTTTTATTTTTTAATTTGGAGGCATAAGCTCTCTGAATCTAGGAACTGCTGCAGCGAAGGCTGTCTGAACCACCTTTTGAAGTCTTTTCCCCTCTAAGGATCAAGGAAGTTGTTTTCTTTGGAAAGACTTCTTGTTCTTGTTTTCTCTCTTTTTTTTTTTTTTTTTTTTTTTTGAAGGGAATGGAGTCCATGTATTGAATTGGACAGGACACAATCTGAAAAAAAAGATAACCTGTTCATTAAAGTTGTTCTCCAAGCTGAAAAGCACTGTGTAGAAGCATTTTATATATTTCTTCAGTAGAAGTCCTGCATGATAAACAAATCACTACAGCCACAGTTACCAAAGGAAAACAGTAAAAATTTGATTCATCTTCTTTAAATTTAGATGCTTAGAGGTCTGTAGTCAATGGAAAGAAACAAGAACTTCTAAAAGGTGATTCTTTAAACCTCTTTCAGAGGAGTTTGACTGGTATGAATCATGTTCTGGAAGTTCTTATCCCTCCTGACTACAGCAGACTAAATTAGACCAAACTCCTAACTGTCCTTTCAAAGACTAAGATATATCCCCACTAACTCAGGTCTACAAGCAAAGCAGGTTTTCTTAGCTAGTCAGCTGTGTTTCTTCTGCCAGTAGAGGCATCTCCAGAAGGTGGTTCTTCCTGTTCTAAAACTAACTGATACTGGCTCTCTTGAGGTACCTGTCACTCCACTGACTAGAGAAAGAAGGAGCTTATCTAGTTCAGTTCAGATGTCTAATTTTTAAATAGACATTAAAATTAGTATCAACCCAAGTGTTCCTTTTTTCAGCTTGAGATTTGGATCCAATTTTGCTGTGGTTTGAGCGCTAATGGCTGCAAACTGAATCAGTTTCTTCTCCCTCCAAGCAGGAGAAATGTCACAGAATACTCAGAACTCTGAACAGTGAGCAGAGAGAATACCAAGTGGATCCGCTACAACTAGTAGTTGAAGATTAGGATCGAAATCACTATGCTTCTAAAGTAGGATAATGCCAGACTTCCACTCTACAGATATTTTGAGAAAATAAAACAGATGTTGTCTGAACAACCTAATAACATATGTCACAGAATGGCTCCTTGTCTCGATCCAATTTATAGGAGAGAGAGGAGGCTCTTTTAATATAACATACCCGGTGTGAGATTAAGAAACAACAGTTCAAATGTTGGTCCGATCGGTTTATTATAAATCCTAATCAGGGAGATGGGGAAGGGAAGGACGGCGATAGGTAAGATAGGAAAGAAGCAAGAATTGCATAAAGTGGGGATAGTTACCACCAGGATCCAGCAGCGGTCCCCTTGCACGATGTTTCGAAGGTCCGAGGCAAAAGCAGCAGCATGGGAGAGCAGCAGCAGCGCGGCTGGCCTTGGGCAGCAAGCAGGTAACAGGAAGAAGTCTCAGAGCCAATCCGGGGGGAAGCAGCAGGACTCAGGTAGCAGGCCCAGGAGTCCGTCAGCATGCAGGAATTTTGTAGTGAGGAATCTGATGGCAGACACCTTTGTTCTTCTTCAGCATTGTGGTAGAGCGCAGAGCAAGTCCAGGAGGGAGAGAGGCAGGTCATGAGACTTCTCATGTCAGAAACCTCTTCTTCATGAGAAATCTGTTGCCAGAAAACCTCACCTCAGGGTTGTAGGTCCCCTTTTTATTATTCTTCTTCTGCCAACATGGCATTCCTGGGCACTTGGGTAAGAGTCACGTGCAGTACCTCCTGAGATGGCCATCTTCCTTGAAATAAACCCGCACAAAAGACCGCTTCACAGCCATTAAACTGTGGCTTATCTCTGTCTGGTTGCCCTTGGCCTTGTCCATCTGTGTCCCTCAGACAAAGGATTTCACAACATTTTCCCAGGATTTGTCCATCAGTGTTCTCAGTGTTCTCCAGACAAAGGATTTCTCAACCCTTGCCCAGGACTTGCTTGGACTTGTTCATCTGTGTCCCCAGCAAGCTTTGAGACAATGATGTAAGAGAGTACTCTCTTACACTCCTGAACATTTTAGTAACTATTGTTAGAGAAAAATTTTAATGTTGTGTTTACACAAGCCCTGAGAGAAACACAAAATATGAAACAGCCACTCACTGAGAGCATTGAGCATATCAGATGATAATTCTGGATATTTTAACTTCTTAATTCAATTAGCAATCTTAATAAAGTTGAGATACTACTTTGGTGTGTATTACACTTTTGAACATATACATGCAGAATATATATATATGTATTTATACATTACATTTATGTACATGTATGTATATAAATACATACACAGTTGTTTCTGAAGTTGTGTTGGGGCTTGGTAAGTTATCTTAAGTTAGTTGAGATGGGATAGTGTACACACTCAGCAGTAATTCAGAGCAGTTTGAATATCTAAATAAAATTTAGATATAAATATAAGATTTAACATATCATTATTCAAACTATCGCAAACTTTCCAAACTTCCACAATGAAAGAGTAGTCAGGAATTATTGCTGTATTAACATTTGGTAAGAGCATTACTTAGAAGAAACTACAAATCAAGGTAATTTTGCGTATTTAGAACATTATGGAATTGTTATTTCAATTGTTAACTCTTCATATAGTCTAAATCTGTGCAGATACTCAGATTTTTCTATTCTTTAGTGTCTAAGTACTTAGCCAATAAATAACATTATAAGATCAATTCAGTAGAGTCACTGAAAAAAAAGAATCACAGTCAGAAGAGAAGCTTCAGTATGGACAGGCCACTTACTAAAAAGCAACATTTATTTTCAAAAGACAGAAGTTTTTTCAGAAATGGTTTTCGGATGAGTCTGGCATATTCCTATTTAAGGAGCTATTTATAACTTCAAAACTTTTTTCCACGTGGTTATTTAAAATCAGCTTGTGTTTCTGTCATGAGAAAAACATGCTCTCTCTTCTATAACTGTGTTTGAGTCAGATATAGGAAAAAGTAACAACATCCAAAAGGAATTAATATATACAGTCTATAAACCCACCAGGAATAAATAGATAACCCCTCCCAGCTTTACCATTCATCATGAGAATAAGGGAAGTGATACCATTTGAATTCAAGCTGGTCATACCTATTGCAATTGGCTACTACTCTTCAATTAGAAAGAAAGATTATCTAATGAGATTCCACTGGCCAGCTTGATAATTCCTTCTCCAGATGGTTATATTTAAAAGATTAAAAAAGGGAAAAAAAAGGAAAAAGTAATTTATGAAAGATGAAAAACCAGCCAATACTACTGTATATCAGTTGAATAAGCACTGTAGCCAACATATTTGTTAGTAAAAAATAATGTTTTCACTTTATGATTTCAGCACTCCAATTACTTGCCCACCTTTACCTTTAAATCATGAGAAACTCAATTGGAAGACAAAAAAAGTTACACCAGTGCAAATACAGTAGAACACAGAGGACTATAACATTTCAGCAGTTTGACCCTACTCTAATTGAAATCAGTTAAAAATAGTTCCAGAGACTTCAGTGCAGCAGAAGCAGCCCCTAACCACTGAGAAGCTGGCAGTTTTTACGATTTCTGAATGCCGAATGCTTCATTTGGGATTTAAAGAAATATGTGATTAAAATCTAATTTTGTCACAAGATGTACTCAAACTGAAGCCGAGCAAATAACTGATCATGAATAATTTATCTGAGGAAATTTACCTCTTTTCTTTGTCCCTGAACAACCCTGAAGAGATCACTATTTTTTCAAATTCACTTCTACAGGCTTTTTTGATTCTGAATCAACAGAGCACAGATTCCTTCACATAAGGATTACTCAATCTTCACTCTTTCAGCTGTGTTAATTGTTTAAAATTAGTCAGAAGTCTCATGATGTATCCCACTAATAGCATTTCTGGCAACACAGATACTCCTGAAAAAATAAATCTATTAAAAAAAAGGGAACAAGGAAACCACTTACATAAAAGCCTAACAAAATATCTTTCATTTTCTTACTTCAAAAAGTAAAAAAGGTCATAAACATGGGCAAAGCATATTTTCTTTTTATTTTGTTTAACTAAGTGATTAGTCACAGATTTTCTCTATTTAACCTTCCAACTAATCTCTACTTTAGAGGTTGCTTTGTGGAAGAGAATTAAGAGAAAGTGAGTTGCCCAATCCTGTGCACGTGGTACAGGCACAAGCTGGTAGTGTTAACTGCTGTCAAGTCTCTCTCTAAAATTTGCTGTGATGTCTTACTCATCAATTTAGTTTATACAAGAATGTTGGTGCTCATTTTTTGAATTGCTTGAGTCAGCTATCTACTCTGTATATGTGTTCCTCTGTTGTTAATGAGGCTGACTGTGTTTGGGCAATAGTTATTAATTTCCCATTCTATTCCAAATTTCCCCAAATTTTCTTCTGTGATTGTTATGGGAATGTAAAGTACTAACAGTTAGAAAGAAAAACTGTACTGAGAAGCTGAAAAATGATGTACACAAAGTGAGGAAATTCTTTATGAATATTTTCTTGACAAAAAGCACAATACTGTTGTTTTGGCAAGAAAAGAAAGGTTCTACTAGCTTGTATTTTGTGCTGTCAAAAAACACCTCAAAATCATCCAGAGATAAAAATGAGCTGTTATGTATTTACAAACTATACTCTGAAAGTATCCAAAGTGGATTAAAAGAAAAACTTTTCCACAGTGAGCAATGCCTCAGAAACTGTAAATCTGAAAAAAGAATAAAAAATCAATATTATGAATATTTCTTAATTTAAAAGCAATTGGGTAGGGTTGCACAGTTGTCATAATAGACATTTCATTCTTAGGAAGTTTGTCTTCCTGAAATTTAATGTGAAAACATGACAGCTAAACAAACAGCATATTCTCACATGAAATAATAACACATAAATTCAAAGAAGTTGCGTGATTATTATTCTTTGACATCTATTTGAAAAATAAATTTAGTTTTATTAAAAATTGTTCCACCATTAAGCAAGAAGCAAACTGCAAGGAAGTTGAGAAAAAGTCTAAAATGTTTTTAAAAGTAAAATAGAATTTAACTTTAAAGTTATTCTTCAGGAACATATCAGAGAAGGAAAAATCCAGGGCAGAAGGACTAGGAAAGGTCTTGTACACCAATCAAGGCTACTTATTAAATAAAGTGCTACTTAAAAGTAATTCTGATTACTTTTAAAAGTCGAGCAGCAAAGGAAATACAAAGGCAACCCCAGTGCAGCATGAAGCACCAGCTTAACAATGATCAGAAAGGGAAGCTGGAATATTGCAGCACTGCTTCTAGTAGAGTAAGCAGAGCATCAAAAGTTTAACAGAAACAGCTGATGCAGGTTTGTAGAAAATATGTGTTACTTCCCTTGTTCTGATAGGATCCTACTAATTCAGTTACCTGTCCATAGGAGTAAAGACAGAGTCATAGAATTGCTCAGGTTGGAAAAAAAACCTCAACATTTTAAAAGCAATTGAATTTGAAAAAAGCATTTACTTACAAATTTGAAAAAGTTGCAGAAAGAAGAAAGGAAACAATGTAACTTAAAAATGTTTAAAGTAAGATGGAAAAAAAAACAACGATTGAAAAAATTCAAGTGCTGAAGAAACATTGCTATTGCAAATAGACTGCATATGACTTGAAACTGAATTAATTAGGCATATACTTTGCTAGGAATTTTCAGCGCTCTTGTTTTTAATATGAAAGGTAATTTATCAAATTTAGCTCTTTCTGGAGGAAAGTTTCAAGGAATATTTCACTATGGAGTATGCCTCAAAACATAACTGTGTGAGAATAAGAGTTATGAAGACTCATTCCGTCAAACAATAGCCTATTGGTAATAACACATAGGTATGGGGCACATACCCTTAATGTTTTATTTTCTCTGATTTTAATGAGCTTCATCACCTCATGGGAATGCCTAACAACATCTACTTTCCGTAAGACATAGAACATGTATTCATATATATTTAGTAGAGAGCAATTGAAGAAAATTCCAGATGATATTATTTATTTTGTGTGTAGTTAAAAAAGTCCTAAAAAAGTTAAAAAAGCATTTCTTTCAGAAAGAGAATCTAATTGTTTTTCCAAAGAAGAAGGATTATACTGAGACAGGAAAAAAAAAAAAAAGATTTAACAATGCTTGTTTCTTTATAGCTAACATCCTGATGAGGATTCAAAGAAAAAAAGATGAGTAGAAACAGGTGGAAAGCTGTAGGTATTCCCTAATTCTTTATGATTTCTCTGATTTTCTCCTGGCAAGAGTGGGAAAACATTCTGGCACCATTACCCCAACGTTTTGCGATTCCTTTCATGTAGCTTGTGAAAAAATGGAGGTCGAGTCATTTGACAGTGGAGCCTGCAGTGCTTAGTAACATCAGATACTGAACTGGTGATGCAAGTGACATATGTTCTGTGATCCTGCTCATCTAAATACATGGGGATTCATACAAAAAATATTTGATCCCAAGCAGCGAAGAGACCTGTATTGAGACCTTCACACTCCTAGCCATCACAGATATCCATACAAACATCAGTGCCCTGACTGGTAACATACCTTTTATTTTTCTCTCAGTCTGTTAGGAAAGTAACCTTCAAAAGATGTTTAAAACACTGATGTTTTCCTTTAAATATATCTTAGGTTATCCCTGGCTATGCACACACTACCTGTATTGTTACACCTGTCTGAAGGTGTCAGTTTCAAGCACACACTCATTAAGTGCAATAGGGTGGCTTTGTATTTTCTAAAGATTTCTCAATCTTTCACAATGCTAAGCCTGGAAAAAAGGGTAACTGAGAACCAGACATTTTCCAGAATAGATGTCTATCAAGGAAACACATGCATCTGCTAAAATTTTTAAAACATAAAGGGGCGGAAAAAAAATAGAACAAGATATTTAGCCAACGTAGCTGCTTCTGCCTGAATCTTATTAGGAAGACTTCACATTAACCACCCTGCTGCAAAATTGTGGAGGCAGTAACTTCCCACAAAACGACAGCAGCAACCAGCATGGGGAGCAGCAATTACTGCATCCAGAGCAGACATCTGAGGAGCGAGTGGCTGCCTGGAAGGTCGGACTTTGTGCCCTCCCGCGATCTGACAGCTCTCAGAAGGTGCGCTGGCTAAAAGAGATTACAACTGAATGATGTTTTCCTCCTATTTCGCACAGTTCCAATATAAGAAAGGCAAACCATCGTCACTGCTAGCCTCCACTGGTCTGGAATCTATTTTTTAACCATTTCAGTTTGAGCGCCTCCACTGACTGAAGTAATTCCAGCTTCTAAAAGCAAAGAGCATTTTGCAGGCTTACATCTCTAGAACTTTCAGACACCCTAGAGACGAATGTGGTTTTAGAATATATCAAGGAAATACAAAATCTGAGATATATCGTATAGGAAAAGTAAATCCATAGAAATTATTTTTCAGAATTCATCCCTTGTGGCCAAGCAGTATTAATGAGAATCTAAATATGGCACTATGTCTTCTAAAATATTTTTAAACTATATAACAGTGTTGCAGAAATAATAAAAAGACACCTTCATACACATTCTGATGTCTGTCTTAAGGTCAAGTAATAAAATCTAGGAAGAATAAAGGCAATTTAATTATTTCTGTAGGTCAGTGAGCAGTTAACATTGGTATTCAGATGTAAAACTAGATTTAACACAGATGGGATAGGTTAAATGTTTGAGTATATGCATGCCTAAGATCATAAATAACTGTCAGAGGGTTACAATATATATAATTCTCAAAAGGAATTTTGTAAAATGGGAACCTGAGCCCTATTGAAAATCTCATTTAATTTCAAGGTATGCTCTCAAGATTTATATTCCATTAAGTATTTACCATATGTGCTCCTCTGAATCAGATGGCTAGAATCCCTGTTGAATTGCCAAAGGGGGAAACGAACACATTTTCTAACCTGTAAATGTCTCTTGTTGATTTGGAAGTCACGCGCTACATGATCTATGATTTTGAGGCTGCTACAGAAATGGACATCGATCCATAACATCAAAATGAAGAAGAAAAAAAAAACTTTTCTGTCAGTACCTTTGTCATCTTTGCTGTCAGCAGTTTCAGGACTGTCAAAAGAAGAAGAAAAATAAGGTAATTTCCCTAAATTATAATGCAAAAGGAGAGGTCAGTTTCAGTGACTGGAGCTGGCCAAGAACTTTAAACAGAATTCTTTCCACTAGATAATGCCATGTGAGTGATTGGAAAACTCAGGGAATTTAATCAGCTTCACTCAAATGTAACAAATAATTTAATCAAAGCAAAATTAAAATTAATAACTCACTTTTAAGTTTCATGTTTTGTCTTTCATATGATAATATTCATCCTGCATTGTATTCACCATATATCTCACAACAGCCTTTTATAAAATTATATGAAATAGTTTTTCACTATTGAAGAAAAATATCTCAGCATTACTAGAGCAAAATCTCTATTTCAATATTACAGAATCAAAGCGGCTGTAGTTTCCATTCCCAAAAATCTGGACTTTTTGCCCAGGAGAAAAATTGTGTTCTGAAGGGCCAGAATTTATCCTCAGAATAAAAATTCCACTTTCTGAACATCTCTAAATTTCAATCTTCCTATGAGATTATTAAGGTCTTAATTATAATTAAGGTCATTTGTAGTATTCTTTTCCAAATAAGCGATCAATAAGCTTCAATGATGGATACAGGCAGCATATTCAGAGCATATCAAAACTGGTTTCTACAGTACCTAAATTCTTTGGTTGACTTGTTTTTCTTCATTCAAACACTTTCTTTCCTGTTAATCCTGATTTGGTGAGGGGATGCCTTACATTCTAGCTAGGGTATGTTTTTCCCTCTGGCCAAGCCTAGTTCTAAGTCTTTTCTGACAAAGGCTTGCACTGAGAACAACACTGAGGGATTCAGCCAGAGCTCTGGTGCCTGCTGCTCCCCACATACAGGGCCAAGTTCTCCTGCCAGTACTCCGAATGTACTGGGCACATGTGGAGATGAGCTCATTACAGTAAATGACCAAGGACTGGCACTTCATAGAGCAGTGGGACAACCTTGAGCTGAACCACGGAGCAGCAGTACCAGCTGCCTCAGCATGCTTCAGCTCACACTGGTGTTCAGGCTTATCCTCTCTTGCAGGCACATTCCTGGGGTTAATTGTCCTCCCTGGTTCAGCTGCTGCCTGCTCCATACTCCTTACACAGCTGGCTAAGAATTAGAAGGTCCTGATCACCTTCCTGTGACATCAAGTCATAGAGTATAAGGAGGATGGGACTTTGCACTGTATAAAGGTGCTCCCTTACTAGTGCAGCACATAAGACAAAAAAATAACTTTGCCAAACAGGAAACAAAGATCACATAAATACATGGCTAACTTTATTTTTCACTAATTGAGCTGTCAATCCTGGATACAACTAAAGCTGTGACATGGGCCCAGTATTTGCCTATGCAACACCTGTGCTTCATTCCTTTTCTAAAATGTCAGGATAGCAACTTTCACCATCATTAAGCTCACTTTATAAAATCACAAAAAATGATTCTGTGCTGTAGAATAGAATCTTATGCACCAATACTGAGTTTCTTTCATTACTCACCATAATTTGATTTCCTATTCTTGTGAGAATACAGAATATGACAAATGATTTGAACCAACAGACCTTACCTTGAGATACAATGTGCACTGTTATGAGTATTCACAAAAAAAAAAAAAAGAGAAAAATTTATTTTGCCAAGACTTCTCTTTTCCATAACATTCTGAACTTGGTGCATTGGCTGTGTGGTAAGAAAAAAAGATGCATATTTTCAATAATTATATATGACTACCATAAAAGATCATATGTCGCTATTTCCTTTCTCTATAATTTAGTACGTTTTTTCTGTCCCTAAGTCCTGTATGAGGTTCCAGGTGCCAGATAACCTACGCTTGAATGCATTATAGGTAACCCAATCTCCTTCAAAACCTTAGCCAGAGGCAGATTATTATTTCAGTGGAATTACTGTTTTATTTAATAAAGTAATTACACATTTAATCTGTTTTACTGTCTATACAATTCTGTAGAAAGATTTTTTACTCACTGTAGCCATAACATGTAAGGGAATCTATGATGAAAGTAACCATTTATGTAATATACCATATGTTTTTTATGGTCTGAAAGGAAGATTGCATTTTGCATACATGGGAATTTATGAAATAGATAAGGATTCTTTTCGCCCTTAGTATTGGTTCTGATATGAGCACGTGCCTGGGGCCAACAATCAGGTAGAAGAGACCTGGAACAGAAGATATGATCTCACAGAAAATAAGGAAAGAATGAATTAGGTATGGTGAATAGCATGTGAATATAAGAATTAACTTCCTGAAACACATGAAAGGTCCCTCTAGTACATATTCTGCATTAGTGGATAAATCAGTGGTATTGGTATTTGCTTGAAAAACAAAATGTACAGGGTGATAGTATCAAGAGAATGATAAAACAGAGTAAAAAGACACTCTCAGGAGTATGTACAGAAATGCATACAGCCTGAGAAATGGAAAGGAGGAACTAAAGCACCACATACAGTCACAGAACTATGACAGTGCAGGAATGTGCATGGAATAGCTCTCCCGACTACAGTGCTTCAGTGGATGAATAGAGGCTCTTCAGAAAGATAGGCAGGGAAAGAAGAAAGGTGTGAATGAGCAACTGAGATGTGTGGAACTCTTGAGTGTGCTGGGAAACAGTGCTGGTCAGTAGCTCATGGGTCAGGATGAGAGGAGAGGTCAGTGAAGGCAGCACTATGGAAGGACTGTGCTACAGACTACACAATCCAGGTGAAAAAGTGGACAAAACTTCTCATAAAGAAATAAATAAATAATTTTCAAACAACCCAAGGAAGTATACTGAAAATATTGAAGTTAAAGATTCAGTGAAGAGGGAGGAAGGCAAATACAGAGCACAGACCCTGAGCTTCAGGAAGGCTGATTTTGGCTTATCCAGGGACCAGCAAGCGGGATCTCATGGGGGACAGCTTGAAAGCACAAAAGAGCTCAGGAAAGCTGCCATATCTGGGAGAACAACTTCCAGATGCAAGAATGTCTGTGCTGATATTCAGGAAGGCCTATCAGGGACTAGGTTGGCTAAACACAGAGTTTGTAGCTGAGTTCTGTTGCAAACTGTCAGCACAGGAGGTGGAAGCACAGACAGACTACAAAAGAGGAATTTATAAGCAATCTTGAGAGATGTTTGGAGAGGCAAAGCTCACCTAGATTTGGTGGACTCGAGAGACATCAAAGGAAACAAAATTCTATTGAAACTCTGGAAATAAAAACTTTGGAAGAAAGAAACTCTGGGGCCATTGCTGAAGAAGACAGGTGGTATATTGACGGCCAACGCAGATAAAAGTTTTAATCAATAAACCCCTACAACAGAAAAATTCTGAGGAAATTGTTACAGGCTACATGGTCAGGAAGCTCAAGGAAGAATGTAGGGAGTGTCCACAGCTACTACAAAGATAGTCTCACTTATCTCAGAACAAAGGCTGGCCTTTTTTTTTTTTTACATAAAGTGCCTCATCAATTAAGTGGATCAAATGTAAATGACTTTTGCAACATTAATTGTTTCCCAGAGTTAATTAAAAGAGCGTGAATGTCTTCCTGAGTTAGCCAGATCTACACCAGGGAAGTGTAGGTGTGGATCAGTCCAAGACAGAGTATGAAAACCAAGCAATCACCATATGAACTTAGACGAGATCAACAAAACACTGCTAGATTCAAAACATTTATTCCTTCCTAAGAATGGGGGACACTCAGCATCATGACAGTGTGGTAATGGGATTCACATTTGAACTGTGATTCAATTACCTATTGCAATTGTTCCCTTCTGTAAAATACATACTGGAACTTCAGTGCATTGCTATATCACTCTGCTAAATCAAAATCTCATGTAACATTTGAAGATTAGTACATTCAGTATTAAACATTAAATCCTCCTCATGTGGAATATCTAAAAGAACCTTGTCAGAAAAACTTGCACTTTGACAAAGGTAATGAATGGCATCTTTGCCTCAGCCTCAATCAGCATCTCTGATGTACGCAGCAAAAGTGTTCAAGGAATTCAAGGAAAAACATTGCTGCACTGGAGTGAGTTCAGCCATCAACAAGATTATTGGTGCTGGAGCACTTGGCCTTTGAGTAGAGGGATCTAAGCTTGTGTCTTCAAAGAGATGTAAAAGCAGCCACAGAGCCTGCAGGGAGGATACCATGTAGATGGAACCAGGCTCTTCTCAGCAGTGAGGAGGAGTATGGTGGGAGGAGGAGGTAAAGGTCATAAATCAAAGCAAAAGAGATTCAAACCGAATTATGAGGAAAGGCTTTTCCACTGAGAGAGCAGTCCAGCACTGAAGCAGGTTGACAGGTCGTGGCTACATCTTTGCAGGTTTTCAAAGCCCTGAGCAATCTGGCCTGATCCCACAGCTTACCCTGTTTTGAGCAGGAGCTTGGGCTGGAGATCTCCCAAGGTCCCTTCAGTCTGAATGGATCTGTAATTTTATTCACTGAGGACACACATGGAGAAAGGAGGAAAGAAAGTATGATACTGAATGGTCTTTCAGGACAACTTAGGGTTGTCCTGAGCCAGCAATTAATTGTGTTTGCATTTTATGTTCAATAATTATCCCTTTCTGAATTAGCCTAATTCATTCACCTGTCTGACATTCAATATCAATACAATATCAAGACCATTCTTTAGCAATAGCATGAAGGGTTCTTTGCAGAAGCTTGTTTGCAACCCCTTTGCTTGAGAACTTACTCCAGGCCATTTTTGAATTCTGAGGAAGTGCAATTCATTGTTCCTAATTCTTATTCTCAATGACATTTTTTATTTTGTTAGTGGATTTTGTTGTTTGGACTTTTTCCCTACTTTCTGCTGCTTAGTCACCTCAAAATGGAACAATCTTAATCCATTCAATAGCTTTGGTCCATTCAATCCGTTCAATATGTCTGGTCCTTCTCTAAACCTTTTTTAGTTTCACTTCATCTTTTTTTGAAAAGATAGAAATGAGAACAAGATCTTCACCCAGGATTTAAGGTTTGGATGAACCATAAGTGTTCACAGGAACATAATAACTTAAACATAAAATATCCTTTATTAATAATTCTGAGCTTTCTTGTTTGTCTAGTACAAAATATTGTGAGATGTTTTCATAGAATTATCCATAATAACTGAAAGATTTCTCCTCAGAGTGGAAATACCTAATTTAGAAGCTATCACTGTTTTTCTCCAGGTGTGTTACTTTGCATTTATCAACACTGTGTTTCATCCACCACTTCATCACCTAGTCATAGTGTATCATGAGACTCTCCCCTAACTCTCTTCAGCTGGCTTTGAAATTTAATACACAAAAAAAAAAACATTATCATGAAAACTGTTAATTCACTGTGTATCTTCTCTTCCAGACAAATGAATACAGTGAGAAGCACAAATCCCAGCATAGTAAAGCATTGCATTTCACTAGTAACTGTTCCCTAGTCCCTGTCAAGCTGCACCTTTAATTTCTGTTTAGAAAGCTCCCTCATAATTAATATTCAACTTTGTAAAGCTTGAGTTCCTGCAGAAGTCTGGGGAGGATTTTTGCCCCAGAAGAAGTTTATGTTTGAAATCATGATTGTCACCATCACAGTGGCACTTGTAAAGTCGATGTTTTATAGCAAAGATCAAAGGCAAAATAAGAATTATGTGGAATTTACTGATATTCTTAACTTATTTACCTTGCTTGGCTTCAAACTTCCTTTCTCTTTTGCATCTGTCTTTCATCCTCTGCTGCTTGTAAACCAATTTTGCCCTGATATTAGAGTATTGTCTTGACTGTCTATCTCCTATGGCATTTCTGATTTTCTGTATGTCTGTGCCATTTTATCCCCATCTTATTTTTAGATTTCTGGCATTTATTGCAACATCTTAACATTCCAGTTACCTAGTCATATGTGTCCTGTTTACAAAAGTCTTCATTTTTTGAGACTGCTTTTTCACTCATCTTACCTGAATTTTATTCACACCTGCAATATGTGTCACAGGTGAGATGTATAAAGAGTCACCATAAGCCACAGGATGCTGTGAGTATGTTTCCATGTGCAGCTGGGGGTATCACACTTTCTGAAGCATAATCCCTGCAAGCTCACTCCATCCTCTACCCCCTGTAAGTCTGTCTCTGTACTGTTAATTTTATGGAGTTATTTCACTGGCACAACTGACTGTAGTACATCGTGTAAAATATAAATAATATAAGCCTGTAGGATGACTTATCAAAAAGTTTTTAAACTAGGGTTGAGGAAAATCTGCAGACAATGGAGTCACACCGGGCCACTGAGAAAATCTGGCTAAAGTGTCATTGGTTGGAAATTGTCTTGTTGTTAAAATATGGCTTTATGCTGCAATGTGCCTGACTTTCTTTCTCAGCATTAGACTAAAAATATTTCTAGATACAAAATCACTTTCTGTTGTCATTCTCATGCTCAGTGTATAGTTAACCACTGTAAGAACACCAGGACTTTTCTGTGTTGCTCTGGGGAAAAGGAGGAATAAAAGGGAAAGCAACTCTTAGAAAATGGCTAGGAGCATCTTTATCTTCTGCAGACAGGGATCTTATCAACAGTTAGGAACAGCAAATTAGTCATCTGTAGGATGACTTTTCCCACCAAGAGCTTATTGTTGGATATTCATATGATTGTACTTGAAGATAGATAAAATCACTACATGTGGAATTATTAATATTAGTGATAACAGTAGTTATAAATTTCATTTTATCAATGAGGGATTACTTGTGATAAAGAGTTTCTGTCCAGATAGATTTCACTTATTTTCCAGATTACTCATCAAACTCTACTAGCTCAGACTTCTATTGAAAAATCTCTTCTCTTTCCAATAGTCTTTTCAATGCTTGGATAAATTTATCTAGAGACAGTCTGCACGACTCATCTAGTAAGGAGTGACTCCTTACCATCAGCTCTGATAGTAATAAAGCATGTTTTATATTTATAGCACTGCAGCAATAAAAACAGACAGTATTTGTACTACTAGCAGAAAACAGTTAATTTAGTTTGGTGTTGCTAATTGACAAATGTCTGTCAGTTTTTTTGTTTGGTTGGTTATTTTGAACTTAGATCCCCTGCATTTCTTCAGCTTCTGTACTATAAGTCTGCCTGATAACAACTTATGAAAAATGACAGAAATATGCTCTTCATCCCACTGTTGGTAAAACTGAAGCAGAGTTAGCTCACTGTTTTCTCCAGTATAAGCATTTTTTTTTTGAATCACTTGCTTGAAGTAAAGCACCATCAACAAGAAAGGAGCTAAGATATATTTAAGCCTGCATTGTGATCCAACCAAAATTCCTCAGGGCTGTTATTTTCCCTGATATTTTGAAACTTCTAGCAAATGATCAAAGAAACAGCCTATTGGCATAAGAGGGAGTGCTGTGACTGATAAATACCTAAAACTGTGGATTCTGCCAACGTTACAACTCAGGAAATGGCTTGCTTCAAAGAAGCAGGAAACAAAATGAACATTTCTAAATGTGCTTATTGGGGATAATAAAGTTGTTGTCTTCACATATTTAGTCCTATTAGGCAGATTGAATGATACTTTACAAACAAAATTACACTGGACATGAGAAAACAAGCATGTGAAAATAAACATAAAATAACATTTTAAAAAATCAAGATTTAAAATGATTTTGTGGAAACAACAGCAGTGTGACCTGGTTAAAAAGAAAAACAAATATCCACATGTATCTCAGGAGGGTTGTGGTATATTCATGCAATTTTATTTTCCACAGGAACAATCTTTTAAAACAAATTATGTAAGAAGAAAACACAAGATATCTGTTCCAAAGAAGCTGACATCCTGTCATTTAAAGGCAACCTCCAAGCCATTAAAACATTTGATAGTGAACTCATGTATGACAGCATACTGACTTAACTGTAATATCTGTTGAAAGACCTATGTCTCAAAGTTACCATGCTGCAATTCTGTGTGGTAACCCCACTTCACACTAACCAACCAGGGTTTCATCATCCAAAGAGAAATCTATAACATTCAGAAGATACCACTGACTTGTTGTTCAGTAATAACCAGGAGACAAGAGTCATAGGTTTTCATTTTGTGCATATACAAAAATCACCAACAAATGCACTGATAAAAGCTTCTGCACAGCTATCCAACCAATCTTGCTTTACTTCTTCCAGTCTGTTTAAGATTCCAGGTTCCCCTCTACATATAATTTCCAGACAACACTAAATCAGAAATGTAGCCTAAAATAGTATTTCACTACAGCTACAGATAATTTAAGTTCTTCAGATTCCCCTTGGAATTCATTGGTTGTTTATCAGGATGATCATTCTACGGATGTCTTTCAGAATCTATGTGGTAAAACTGATTGTTTGGCTAAGCAGCTAAGCACGTAGAGTTTGTAGAGTTTGCTGTTGCAGTCACATTTCTGTACTCTTTTCCTGTGTCTCCAAGTATACATTCAGGTGGCTACTGCATTTTTACTACAACAACCTCTCTTCCTTGTTTAAAGTCTCACAGAATTTTCCTCCCCTCCTTCTTTCCCTCCTTCCTTCCCTAATTTCTTCCTTTGTTCAAGCATGAGTTCTGTGTTCTCCATATGCAGTCTCCTGAAGTGACAATAGCCCAATAAAAGATCTGGAATGTCACAGGCTAAAGTCATTCTTCAACAAGCAGTGATCTAGCAGGATAGTATGGAGAACACTTATTGTAGTATGACAATATAATGTTTCAGAACTTCAGCAGCAGAGTCGTGAGCTCATTCCTAGTAATCTGTACAGGAGATACAGACAAATGTAAGGCAAAGAAGAAATTCTTCTCTACTCATGCGAAGAACTCTTTGTAATGGCACTTTCTTGCTATGTCTACAGAATGTTCTTTGCCATAATCTTTTTTTTACCTTGGCTGTCTCACAAAAAATGAGTTTGCCTTTAGGGTGAAAACAGAAGCTTATAGAGAAGCAGGTTTCTTTTCTGTTCCTGAATTCTACTGTGAGTTACAGGCCATACTCTTGTTACTAAGGACTTTCTATTTGGTCTGTAACTACATGGAATTTGACTATCTGACCTATGTTTGGGGATTTTCCGCCACCCATGAGGCAGTAGATGGATTAGTTCTTCTACAGAAGGCTGGATTTCTATGGATTCCTGAGACAGCACTGTCCCCTGATACTAATTCCTCTGTCCACAGCCTATTTATGGGAGAAAGCAAGCAGTTTGCCTAATACCTGCAAATCAAAAGGTTGTATATATTTCCCCAAACTCTGTTACTGGATAACCAGCTCTGTTCTGATTCTTCTAAGCCCTGCTTCAGTGCCTACTATCAGTGGGCTTCCATGACTTGGATGGATCCAAAATATGACTGGACAACAGTTAAACATTGGAATGCAGAAACAAAATGGGGTTGGAATAGTATTAAAGCTTTTGCAGACTTCTGTACAAGCTGTCTCTTAAATCTATTTCAGATAATTGAGACACTTTTATTTTCATAATTTGTTCATCACATACACTCAATCATGATCTTCACACTACTGTAGAATTGCAACTTATTTGGACTTCCAGGATGATAGGATTTCTGTACTGAAAGTATTGATATTTCCTTCCACCTGTGTCAGTGAAATTAGTAGATTATGTGTTAAAAGCAGTTTCCAAACAATAAGAATTATTGAGTATTGCTAAAAACTTACAAGGAAGATCTGTAATCTATATTAAATGAATTCCAGTTTTGTTTATTGAAGTTACGAAATTCTGGACTGGCTCTGAATAATCAAAATAAAAATAACTTAAAAATAAATTAAAAAATATATCCATATCAACAGCTCATGTAAACAGCTCATTTAATGGAAAGAAAGTGAATGTGTAATGCAAAATCATTTCCAAAGAACGCAAGGGATTAAGGGGATTCACAACTATCAAGAAAATTGAGTTTATGCCAACAGTCAGCTCAAACCCTCTAGCAGAGGCTTTATTCTTGTAAACAAAAGAAACTTAAAATGCATCAAATTTAGTTTCTGGGTATCATATTTATGCTCTGCAAATTAGCCATTTTACTGTAATTTTAACTCATCATCTGACATAGCAAATCCAAATGAGACAGTAATGGTCCTTCCATTATGGGCTTCGTTTCTAATTATCAAGATCATCTGATAAGCCCCAGCCTCAGTTTTCAAGGGACAAAATATGCAGAAGTAAAATTGCCTGGCTAAACTGATTTAATATAAGACTTAGAGCTGAGGATTATAAGGCTGTAATTTACCATGATATGCACAAATCCCAGGCACAGCACTGTCATATGCATTTGAGAAGGTGTATGCGTTTTGATAGCATTGGAAGTAGAGGGCAATGGGCAGAAAGAAACTCAAGGGTGAAGTATATTTTAGCAGCTTGAGAAAACTCCTGAACAATTGCAGAGAACTTG
Source organism: Chrysolophus pictus (assembly GCA_037305975.1). Lineage (NCBI taxonomy): Eukaryota > Metazoa > Chordata > Aves > Galliformes > Phasianidae > Chrysolophus > Chrysolophus pictus. Next base: position 22,287,522 of record CM074578.1, read on the forward strand.
TAATGATTTTCAATATATCTCTGAAAGACAACAGGGAATGTCAATTTTAAAACTCTGCAGGAAAAATTTTGTAGCTAATCATTCTCATTTAGAATCATACACAAAACCTCCATATTTTTATCAGCTCCTCTTTAGCATGTTCAGAAAAATAGGATTGGGCTCCTGCCCAGCTGATGGAGCTCAGGGACCTGAGGTCTCTGCCCAGACAGGCAACTCCCCTTTTCTGGGGATGTCTCAGACAGAAGTTCACTGGTGCAGGCACACATAAACTCTCCTGCCCTGTGAGGACCCTCAGGTGTCCAGGCTGTCAGGTGTAGCTCCAGGCTGGCTGGAGCTACATGCACCACACACTTGTTCCCCAGGAACACAGCTGCCTGCCACCTTGGATATCAGCTCAGATCCTCCAGCTGCTGATACCCCTGTACACACTCTACTCATTGGATAGTCTATCTTGGAGTTTGCTAGCTGACCACATACACATCAAGCTGCACAAGATACAGAAGCTTGGTTCTCCCAATAGTGGCACATGGACTGTCACTCCCTGTACCACTCCAGCTACCAGTATCAGATCAGTCCTTCTCAGGATATTTTTTGGGGACACGCTGTTCCCTCCCGGTGGCTGAGGTTAAGGACACCCACCTGCTCCAGCTGCTGGCACCAGGACCCTGTTGGTTCCATCAGTTCACTCCCCAGGCCTGGGCACCCACACCCTGGGCAAACTCTGAGAGCTGTGCACCCTGGTAGCTGACACTTAGACCCTTTCCTCCTGTCCAGAGAACAAATGGCAAGACAAAACTCATTAAGCTAATCCCTTCTCTGTCACAGGCCAAAACTATCAGGGAGCAAGTTAACAAGCAAACAGTGTGGATGATCACATGCATGTGCACAACCCATGCTTCAACCTGCCTAATGTACTATTGTTAGACAGTCGTGGCGGTTGTTCATATTCTGCTTCAGGCATAATCATTATTTTTGTATGTAACGGCACTTAGGCCAATGGTACCTATAGTTATGTCATGAAATTATCCATTTTGCAAACTGCTGTACTCATTGAGGATGTTGCAGCTCTGAGTCGCTCTGCCAGAGGTGTTTCCATAGCTCATTCCGTGGGGAAGGATCATGCAAACTCTCCCTCATCTCCTTCAGGCAAAGTCAGTCATGTTAACTTAATCTGTAATGAAAGTGGTTTAAGCTAAACTGACTAACTTTGCCAAAAGCAGGTTAAGGAGAAGCCATGGGATTTCTCCTGCTGGCAGGGCCTGGGTGGACAGAGACATCAGTGGCAATAGGCCACTGTTAAAGAGGTCATATGATGGATAATAAAGGCCTCGTGGTCTTGAGAGCTGGGTTTGGGGGATCAGGCGCCTAAATACAAATCAATTAAACCTTGTGTGCAGCTGCTTGCTTAATGAATGCCTACATGCAATAAGCTGGCTGTTTTCTGAGAAAGCAGCTATAAACTAATATAAGCCAGAGGTAATTATCTTATCAAGTGAGTGAAAAGTTCACACTGATGGGTGGACCAATTACAGACTAATGTGCATTTAAAGATCTTGTGACATAGGGCCATCAGTGCTTTGTTTTAAATAGAGGCTGATGCTATCGCAAACCTTCTGAGCCCCATGCAGCTAGAGGCTTTGCAATAAACCAGTTTTGCCATCCTGTAAGCTGCCATTTGAATAACGGCTTCTCTTTCAGGAAAGAAGTCCTTGCCTCTGGAAAGATGTTTCAAGTATATTTGCACACAGTGTCTGACAGCAGCTGGTAGCATTAAGCCCTTCTCCTCCTGGTCTCTCTGACAGAATCATGGATTTATTACATATTAATCTCAGAGATGCTCAGCTGGCGATGACCTACAATGGACACCCCAGGTGCACTGACACAGCGGAAGAGGTAGATAGTCTCAAATAAGAAAGTTACGTGTTTTACAAATTATGAGGGAAAAGGTTATACTTCACCCTCTGTGTTGCATCTGAATAAAGTCAAATAAAATAAAATAAAATAAAATAAAATAAAATAAAATAAAATAAAATAAAATCACACTTGTCCTTGATACAGTGTCAGCAAAGATTCACTCACAACTCTATCTTTTATCTACAACATTACGCTGTAATACTGATTTATGGAGTTGCATCTTCCTTCTTTCTCCACTGCCATACTCTAAAACCTGCCAAAACTTTTAATGGGGTCATGGTTATAAACAGCGGAAATTGTCTGGGATTAAAATAGTGTGGTGACACATATACTGCTTTCCTTCAGTTGCATGTTTTTTTAACTGACAAATTCCGGTGTGCAGATTTTCAAAGGCCACCAGCAAGCCAGAGTGTCAGCACAAAGATTAGAGGCTAAAAGTTGCCAGCTGAGGGTAAACAAGTATCACAAAGTAGAAAGGGAATGAAAGAACTCTGCTGCCAACACCCTTGCCTAGCATAAGTGATGAGTGAAAAGGTATTTACTGCTATTCAGCCATAAGGAAATCGTAATTACTTTGTACTGACAGTGTGGTGCTGAAAGTCATTGTCTGAGCCTGGATTTGTAAAGATTGTGTTTCCGAGATATCCTTACACAGTTTCAGAAAAGTGGAAGAGAGAAACCAGTAGAGGTAGCACTTAAAAGATTGAGCAGTACTTAGTTTAGAAATTAAACCAATCTAAAATGTTCATTGACAAGTCTTACATTCCTACCATGGAACCACAATAACTTGAGTGGTCACAGGTAAGATAAAGCAGCTGCTATTTGTTTGTAGCATTCATGGGCTTCATGCAGCATTTCTTCAGCCCCCTCCAGTCTCCTGGTTCACTTTGCAGCTCTTGGCTGCACAACTTTTCTTAGCTTGTTGTTGCAATTTGCATTCACATTCCTAATTCAAGCAGCAGGTGTATCACTTAGTTCATATCATGGTAATGCATTGGTACTAAGACCACTATTAAGTGCTTTCAGTTTGAAGGAGTAGAGAACAACAGATGTGGTCCTAAGGTTTGAAACACTCTTTCAAGAAGATGAGAAAACAGGCAGAATGACAAAGAATGTGGGGCAGCTTGTTTCTAGCTCCACAATTTGTTCATAATAGAAGAAGCACCGTGTCTGTCACCAAGTCATTTTCAGGAGATGCAACTCTGGAAATAACTTTTCATTGTCAAAATCACCTATGCGCTTCTGCAAAGACACTTACTTCCTAAGGTGATGCTCCCTAAAGAGACAGCAACTTAACAGATCTTGGTATCACTTTCTTTTGGTGAGCATGCTGTGGCGTTTCCTGCCAACTGCCAACAGCAGATAGCTATATTTGGATTAGTGTGTCTTTTTTAGAACACTGATCATTCTGTTATCAGCATCATTAGTATAAATTACAGGACAATCTTTGCTGTCCCTTGAGAATCACTAATGGAATTATATTAGCAAATTGGATCAAAGTTAAAGCTTAAATACAATAAAATACTAATAACATTACTTGAACAATGTTTCTTAGGTTGAGAATATGGCAAAGAAAATATACAGTCACTGTATTAGAACCTTTTTTTTTTTAATGAATTGCATGAATAATATGCTAACCTCAATTCTTTCTATAATGCCCTCTCATTTTCATTAGGAACAGACTTACAAAATTTGAGGGCTGTAATTAAGGTAAATGTGTTTTTCAGATAGGTAATCCCCTTTTGTTTATGCCTGCTAGCTACATATTGACTGTTCTCATTTGTATTAGCACACAGGCACTGTATTTTAATTAAGTAAATAGAGTTTCTCATTAGCAAACGTTAATACTTCACATATTTGGCTTAAGCATTTGAAGTTGTCCAGGAATGTTCGTTATCACTCAAGTTAGTTTTGCATACTTGTCATGTGTAATTAGGTAACTCCATTAACAGGTTACCCAGCACTCATGCAGTGACAATGTCTAAGTCAACTGAAATGCTTATTTGCTTTTTCTATTAACAAAGGAACTGACCATTTATTGAAATCTGGTAATATTCAAAGATCCTAACATATCAAATTACACACTGAAAAGCAACTGAATTATAAACCGATTATATAACTGCTGATACGTATGAAAGTAACTTCTTACTTGGAGCCTGCTACAACAAAGCCATTTAACATCAAGAAATACGGGGCCCTGCTCTGTTATCTGTAAAGAGACAGAACTGTCATCTGTCAGCAAAGATCTGACTATGTAGGGATCCTCAAGTGCTGAAAGACTTCTTCAATTTAATTTATCCATAAGGTACTGTGAGTTAGTTGCTCTGTTACTTGGAAATTCATAGTTTAGATCAGACTCATCCAGGAAAGATGTTAAAAACTGTAGTAGATGCTCTTGTTGCATTTACAATTAGCATTAGCCTTACTATGCCTGTGATGCCTTTTGCAATTTGGAAAAGCACCAGATACGCAGGAATATTGAGATGAGTTCAGAAAAGATCAGAAGCATTCATGGATGTTCAGATGAGATCAGATATGGAGTTCTGGTTTATGCATTATAATTTAAAAAGTAGATTATTGTCAAATAACAAAGTGTTCCACACATCCAGTGATAGCTTTGTAATGTGAAAATCACCATGACCTCAGAATTTGGCAAAGCTAAAGAAAATCCTGACAAAGGAACTAGAATCACTGATTGGAAGAACCTTGAGAAATGCAACATAAAAAGCACACTTTGAGGTAGAAATCTGCAAAACTGAGCAAATGTGTTCCTGTGAGCATGTAGATAATCACCATCCAAATCATAGAACACCAGCACAAGCTTGCTATAGGCATCATTTTATGTACCAGTGGTGACCACAGAACATAAAAAGAGTTTGATCAGTGGATCCATTTAACCTAAAAAAAGAGGATGTCCTTAATTAGTCAGTTTGCCTCCTAAGCAATTTGTATTCAGTTATTTTTTAGCTTTTTCAATCTGAAATGTAAATAAGTATCCATGACAAGCTTGAGCCACCTGGAAATAATTGCTGTCATCACTCATTTCAAATACTATATTGTATTTGGATACAAATTTAGAAGAAAAAATATATTTCACACATTAAATAACCTGATCACTACGAACTTCAGTGCTTCTGTGACCTAAATGCAGTGGAGAAATAATTAGCTTTGCAATCTGAAAAGCCAGTAGAGCAGATTTCTGGCAGAAAATAACGATATTAAATCACAGAATCCATTGTGAAGGACACAAGGACAGGAGTTTCTGGCAGCTCTGTCCTCACAGTAGTGAGAGAGCATTAGCTGGCCATAACTGTTCAGCACATCATGATGACAGAGAGGAGCACTTGGATCTCACACAGCTTGAGCTTTACAGGTCACCTCCATCCAGAAACAAATCAGCAGTAATCGGAGATCAATGCTGCACAAACACAAAATACTACCTACATGGGGCAACTGCATTTTGCCATCATTCCCCTTTTCTTTTCAGTGTAGACCCGTACAGAGTATATCACAGCAATTTTGTCTTGAACTCACAGACATGTAGATCATGGACAAAGTCTACCTTGAAGTAAAAAGGTTATGCTCTCTGGCGGTCACAGATATTGCTAGATGTTTTTCAGCCCTAGTCCTAGAGGTAAAATGTGGATTTGTCTGCATGGAGATCCCCGGCTAGAAGTGAATGAAAGAGGTTCAGAAGTGGCATAGCTTGGAGTAATAATCCTCTCCTCCAGGGGCTACTCACAACCATATCCATTGAGCAGTCAGCACAGTGCTGGTGCAAGATTGTTGTTTCTATAAGCCAAAAAAAGGTATCTCTGCTCTTTGCTACTCTGCTGTGTAGATAAAACAGTTCACTTAGAGCTAGCTCAATTACCAGTTTTGTGTTGTATCAGATAGAGAAGGCAAGAAGACATTTATTTTGAAAAATGTCTGTTTCAATAGCCTAGGAATGTTGGCCTAATTGGCCAACATTCTATCAGGATGTACCATATAAAACTATACATCCAAGGAAATACTGATTGCAAGAATTGTGTAATTCACAGTGACTAAATATTCCATATAGCTTATTCACACTGTGCAGGTGATGGACTTGTTTTCATGACCTATTCCAAGATACAGAGAAAACTAAAAAGCATTTAGTTGTTGTACTCTTGCATAATGCCTAAAGTACACTGGGTGTTTAATCAAGAAGGAGAAAAAAGAGTTGTTGCTGTTGTTGTGGTTATCATTTGCTGGGTTTTTGTTAATTTGTTTGTTTTTGTGGGTCTTCTCATTCACAGATGACCTTCAGCATGTAAATACAAACCTACAGCTATGGAAACTGGTTAAAGTCTGAATAGTTTCAATGAAAAGTTTTCTGCATACAGATTTACAAATACAACATGCAGTCTTATCTATGTATTTACCAGTCTGTCTGGCTGGCTATCTATGTATACTTAGTCTGTTCAGAATCTTAAAGAAAGATAGAATTATTATGTGAAAGAGACTCTTAGGCTATCACTCACTATCCGTATATCAAATGCAGTATGTGCCCCACTAAGAGGAAGAAGCTTCAACTCCTTGTTGTAATAGTCAACACATACTCTTTGCATTAAGCAAAGCAGTCTGCTGTCACTTTGCATTAACCAATACAAGTCACCAATACCACTTAGTTTTCAGTAGAGAAATTTAGACACTCCTGTAAAAATCTTGAGTAGAAGTTCACAAAAGTAATCTATCTTTGAGGTGATGGTTACAGTCTCCCTGTATAGTTCCAGGTTATTTTACTTAATCCAGCCTACATCCTGCAGGATTTTCATTATGCATACAAGGCACGGGTCCCATCCTTTCCAGTATGATAAACAGCATTAACATTACTAGCCACTGACCTCAGATTAAACTCTTTAAAGAAAAGATTCACGTCTATGGTCACTGAAACTTTTATTCCTGAGAACTGTTACAAGGTGAAAACAAAAGAATGAGGGATATATTACTAATATATTTACTGTCATTTTCTTGTTTCTACTGAAGTCATCATGTTCTTTCACCACTATGAAAACAGCCACTGGGAAAAATTATTCCATGGCAACTCAATAGCTTGTAATGACTTCTTGATAGAGAGTTCCTTTCAGGCATCAGAAACAGTTTTGATTTTGCTTGAATCCTTCTGTGGCTGGACAATAAACCCTAACACTGGAAGAAGGTTCAGTGGGCACAGACAAAGGCAGTGTGCTCATGAAAACCAGGGTGCAATGCACCATGTGCCTGACCACAGCTGCTGTAAAGGAAGCTAACTGTTTCAACACAAAGGGGACCAGAGGGCGACCTCAGTTTTAAATAAATGACTGTGTCATTTGAGTGGATCAGCTGGTAGTGTAAATATTTCTTCCCGAGCTATAGGGAGAGTGAATGCTTCCTGTTAGTGTTATATTCAGCATGCCTGCTCATCAAGTAGTGTTTACAATAATGAGAAGTAAATGAAAAATAAACTGGCATTTTCTTTTAAATTTATACACAAGGTAATACCATTTTTATATTGGTATTGCAAACATCTTCCTTCTCAGCTATATTTTTATAGCAATAAGACAAATTGATTTCATGTTTTATTTCCATTTTTTCTCTTTTCACTGCAAGTAAAAAGTATGATGTTTAAAAAAAATGTTAATATTCTATATGGAAAATGCATGACTTATTCATATTTAAAGGTACCTATGAATTGAACAATTCATTAAAAAAAAAAAAAACAGCTTTTTTCTAATGCTAGCAATTTTATACATGTTAATCAAATAAATTATGTCCAATTCCTTCAGCTACATAAATTTGAACAGCAAAATCTCTTCCCACGTTCTGGAATGGAGAAGGGGCTCATGCTTTGCTTTGCCTCTTTCTAGACAGATTAGTGGATAAATACAGATGCAGATAAATAATAAATGTTAGTTGCTGGTAATTAATATACCCAGTAAGGAATCTTGTTACAAAATTATTGCCCCTCACAAATCAGAAATTAAGGTCAGTGCTGCAAACATGTAGGATTGACAAAAGGGACCTAAGTGCCATTGGGAACATTACTTATCAGTGTGTGCACAGCTTGGAGTATTTCAAAACTGTCTTATGGCATAAAATAAAACCTTAACATCTGGACTCCTAGTCAGAGTGGATGCCATGATAGAGCACCACTGTATAACTCCTACAATTAGTTTTCTGGCTTTTTGAGGTGGCAAAAATGCAGTTCCATTCTGAAGAAACTCTACAGAGACACTGAATGGAACTAGTCTAAATACTAATTTAAATAATTTTATTGATATTATTTTTAATTTAGTCATTCAGATTTACAAATTATGCCTATGAATGAGATCCACAGAGCCCACTTAGGCACCCAAAAGAAAACAATGTATTTTCAGGAAGCTTGTTTTCATAGTCAGCAAACTCCAGATGTATTTTTCCAGTCCTGGAGGCATCTCTATTATTCATTGCCAATGTTTTGAATTGCAGACATTCCCCACACACCTTGTACTTGTACTGTTACAAGGACTGTAGCAGTATAGATATGCTGTGTTATATTGTGATAACTAAGTTCTGTCCGCTTCCCTAAATAATCCTCCTTGCTGAACATTTTCAGGCTTTCTTAAATATTTCAAAAGCAATAAAGCCCAGCAGAATATATTGCCTCATAGTTACTTCAAAGGTAGAAAATAACACTCAAGTCCCACATTTTCGGTTTAGGTTAACTTCAGACACATTTTTATTCCAATTACTGTTAACAAGAAAATCTAATTAGAGCCTCTTCTACCTTTCTTACTGGATTCAGGTCACGATAAGGGTCATGGAACCTGGAAAAAAATGACAAAAAGGACCCTTAATTGATGTATGCTTGGCAACCATTTGCTAGGAACTGGAAGATCTCTATTTCACTTGTTTCACATTACATGAATCTTGGTATCTAAAAAAAAAAACCATGGTGCTAGAACAAAACTCTAGGGATCCTTTCATTGACTCCACACTGGTGATGAGGTTCCCCATTTGTTGTTCTTCTGACACAGCCCAGGAGAATCAATGTGGGACTTCCCCTAAGTAATCTACAGACAGCTAATTAGGTAGCTCTTCTGGGAACAGAAAAATAGATGTGCAATTTTCTAGCTAAATGCTCTAGCCACAGATACTTTAACAAGAAAAAGCTTTGCCTAGCACACATGGCCCTTCAGAAGATCACGTGTATCCAGAGCAGACAGAATCTGTTCAGATAGCAGCAGAAAATGGAGTTGCCACTCCAATGAACAGACCAGATGTAAGCTGAGACTTGGTGGTCAGCAGCACCTTTTTTTATGTAACTTTGTGTTTCCTGAGGTGAAGATTTTCCAGTTTGTCATTTGCCCAGAGTTGTCTGTTACACGGAGCTGCCATGGCATGGAGCATGTGCCATTCTGCTGGGGCCAGCTGCCCACACAGGAAGTTCACAGAGAGATTTGCCATCTCTAAATTTCTTTACTTTCTCATATAGGTGTTTTATCTGCAAGGAAAACAGGCCTATATTAACAAATTATTTTGTGGATTTTATGATCTTTGCTCTCACATTCACATATTTTTGTCTTTTGTTGCTGTTGGGATTTTATTAAACAGATTTACAGCTAGTAATAATTATTTTTTAAAGATCAAGACTCAGTTTCATACTGTGAGCCTTGGAGAGACATCATTAAAAATACATATTTCTGATTATACGTAGGAAGGTCCATCTGTTTTTGCTAACCTTTGAGGGGAGGTTGGTGGTTTGAGGTACAGGCTGGTGCTTGAGGTGTTAGCTTTTCAGTACGTGCTGCAGCTCAGAGGAACGACAAGCTCATCTCACTGTATCTGGACTTTGCAATTTTAAATAACTGCCAGGACAGTTACGGTCCATATGTTAGACTTTTTATTTTACTGTGAACCTAATGGACAAGTAGAATAAACAATTCTTTTTATATAATATTGCATCTCTGTAGTAGATCAGATGAATACACACTGGAAAAAGCCCAGTGGAGGGCAGCCAATATGATGCTTAGAAGGCTTAGGAGTATATCATCAACATCCATAAATACTTGAAGGGAGGGTACAAAGAAGACAGAGACAGGCTTTTTTCAATGGTGCCCAATGTCAGGACAAGGGACAGTGGGCACAAAATGGAACACGAGGTGCTGTCTGAACTTCAGGAAGTACTTTGTTACTGTGTGGGTGACCGAGCACCAGTGCAGGCTGCCCAGACACTGTGGGGTCTCCTCCTTGGAGACCTCCAAAACTCACCTGCATGTGGTCCTGGGCATCCTGCTGTGCATGTCCCTGCTGGAGCAGGTGTTAGGCTAGATGAACCCAGAAGTCTCTTCCAGCACCATCATTCTGTAATTCTATAAATAGCCTATCAAGATTTTTCAAATTTCAGCCAAGATTTAAGTTTAAAAAAAAAACAAAAAACAAAACCAAAACACACAACAAAAACCAACACCCAAAACTATATGTTTCTGTTTACAGTGGGAAGGATGCAGGAGTGTGTGAAAGTGAAAAGTTATTTTACAAACACATTATAACTGACCAACTGTGTTTAATTCTCTACACTAAGTTTGGTCATCAGTTTAATGGGATAGCAAATTTTCTTGGAAAAGGAAACTAGCATAGAAAGATCAGAACTGTTTATTTTCTGTGAGGCTTTCCACTATATATAACTCTATATTGCATACTAAATAAAACCTGTGCTAATGGCGGAGAATCTGAGCGACTATCAGACTTTCTGAAGGCACTGGATGTGGGAAGTCGTATTTCTTGTAGTTTCTAATTTTTGTTGAATGGTATTTGGTATCTTTAGCTGCGATCTCTAATAACATGCCTGCCAGCAAAACCTGATGATGACACATATGAATGATATATAATCATGAATGGATATAAGAAAATAAATGTGTGTGTGTTTTTGGAAGTAAAGTCATAATGGCAAATACGTAATGAATGGCTATTTTTTCTGAAAAAAATGATTTAAGGTAACAGAATATGTGGGACATACACTGTCAGCATGACATGATGACAAAAGTATAATGCAGACAAGGCATAACTAAATTTGAGAAATCTGAATAGGAGCATGGATCTGGAATACACCTAGAGAAGAGCACTAATGAGTACTAAAAATGTGTACGTGGATTTCTCTGTCCAGCTCTGGAAATCGCATTTCAAAAAGAATGGTGAAAAATGGGATGACATTCAGCAAAGAGCAACAAGATTGATTTTAAGTCCCTCTCTCCTTCAGGGCAATGAATCTGCTCTGGTACTTGTACCCGCACAGACTTGCCATGTAAAAGGATGTACCACCCACAAACATTACTCTAGTCATAAAATGAGCCAGCTACTTTTCAAATCCAGCTCTGATATTTTATTCTATGACTTCCTGTGGCTATGAATTCCACATGCTGAGAATAGACATATCTATAAATAATCTTAATAACCACCGTTGAAAAGTAGGTGTTTAGGGAGTTTTCAAAACATATTTTATTTACCTGACATACAGTAGGAGCTCTATTGTGTACAGGGATTTGTGATACATTTTAAAACTTGCAAAATAAGAAATTAAAAACCGTAATAGACAGTGTGAATATACCCAGTTCCTTCTAAAATGCAATGAGCTAAAGAATCTATCCTTAGGATGAAAAGGTCATTAAATGCATTTTTATGTGGTATCTCATAACAGCACCACATTTATCAGTTTCTTATACACTAGATGTTAATGTGGGTATGCACACACAATTATAAGTGATATAAAAAAGAAGTTACTGGGCACATAAATCAGATAGTTTTCAAGCGTTAATAACTTGTCCTTAATAAAAAATCTATAACATGCTGATAAAAGCAAGTATTAGGAGAACAGTAATTTACTTGAATGAAAATAGCTGCTTAGTTAAAAAAAAAAAAAAAAAGTTGATCATTTAATATAGCTTTAAATAATAAATAGCAATTATGCAAGGAAGTTAAAGATAAAAGATGTAAAAGTACAGAACAACATGACAAAAGAATAAAATTTGGACGTAATAGAATTGTCTTAGGCCAATAACTTCTGCAAATTTACATGTTAGATCATGTCTGAGCGCTTTATTCTTTCAGTGTGTATGCATTGCATGTTTATGTACCATTAGAAAAGCTAATTTACAGAAATATCAAATATCCAGAATAGCGTGGGAAAAAAGCATGACACTTCTGCCACAGGATTTTAAATAGGGAAACAAAGCATACCATAAACTTCAGAACACACGTGAAATAATAAACACTGAAAATATTCAGATTTCATTTCCCAGAAATAGCAAAACTCTCAGCTTCCTTCTGAACCTTTGGAAATGAACAGTGCTGTGAGTTTTGGTAAGCTGCTACAGACTGGCTTTACACAGCCAACAAAAGGACTTCAGATAATCTCTTAGAACTAAACCAACAGTGCAAAAACTCTGTTGCAGGGCAACCCCTGCATTGTCAACAGTGCCATGCCACGCAGCAGTTTCAGCCTGTGCATGCCGTGTACCCGAGCCTTCACACAACCTTGAACCTGCAATCTCATAGCTAAGTTGTAGCAACACTGAAAAATACGTTTTGAAACCAGGGTTCTGGCTTTCGATTCTTCTGTTGTGGCCATGAGAAAATGTATTCTTCGGGCAATGCAATTAAACAGAAAGACAGCTGAAAGCTGCTGTCAGAATTACAGGGAACTTTGTAAATAGGCTTCATTTTTTTAGTTATAAAATGCTTGTTAACAGCTTTCTCGGAGATGGCAGAACTTTACAGTTTAGCACAAGAAAATTGTAGACATTTCTTTTTCTCAGCATTTTAAATAGCAATTCTCAATCCTGTCTATGTTGCTAAGTAAAGAAAGGCATCTTCGGAGAAGAAGAATTAGGTCTTGCTTGCTGGAAAGTGCATAATTCTCCAGAACTGGGATTGACACACAGAGGAATTGAGTACTTTTGTGTCTCAGATCAGAGAATCATAAAATAATTCAGGCTGAAAAGGATGTCAGGAGGACATTTAAACTTGTCTCCTGCTCAAAGGAAGGTCAAGTATGAGATCACTCAGTTATCTTTATAACTGACAGCAGAAAGGATTAAAGAATGTGATTAACTGAAATATATATCTAGAAATGCCAAAATAAAGATAATAAATGTAATTATGTATATACAGGAATAAATATATATATATATTGTTTTTAGCTGTTCAGATGTCTGAACTACTTTGTGAGTTCCAGTTAATCAGAACAGCTGTCCTAGAAAATATCTTTCCTTTTAATGGCAAGAGGAAAGAACTCTTTTTTTTAGGTTTTTTCCCCAGTTTAATTATCTGTAGTTCCTGTCATATTATGTAGCACTGTAGGAGACTATAGTATGGCCTGTTTTTCTCTTCTGTAAGGCTATCAGTGTAATGTTGCAATACTGTACCCAAATTATCAATTCCTGATTTCAGACTTTAGGCTGCCTACCACATTCTGAGAGCTCAGTGATAAAACTATGCAAATAGCATTCATCCTAGAAGTTACTTTGAAAGTTTACAACGATTACTTTGCTACAAGTCTCAGGCAGCATCCACATGTTACACAAATGCAATATAGGCAGATGTTTCTAAGGTGAGTTGCCAAAACTGCATTTTTATGCATTATATACATTTAACGAAACATTGAGGAGTCCTGTGATACTACTTCCACATCATTACTACCATTCTTCATGTTCACATTTATTAAGAGCCTGCCTGCCTATCCTGGCAGTACTCGTGCTTGTACAAGCAATATGGAAGCACTCATTTAGTTTGTCCTTATGCAGTTGCCGATGTTTATGTGCCCATGCCATCTAGGCCCACTTGTATCACTAGAGAAGATCGATGTGAAGAGGACAGCAGAACACCTAGAACTGCTTGCACCAGTATGTTAGAAATAATAGCAGTAATAATAAAGACAGATCATGTCATTTACAAATGGGATGAAGCTCAGAAAAGACAGATGCATTCTGACCTGTTCAATACTTATTGAGGAGGAAACAATGGTGGTACAATGTGAGCTAATATATGTATATAAGAGTTGCACTTCTTTTCATTCCATCTTTTTTTCCTTTCTCAGCCAGCAAGCATTTAAAAGTCAAAAGCTGCTTAAACCTAATACTAGAATCCCCATTTGTCATAGATATGCTGACAGACCTCTACCAATCATATCTTCATCTACCAATCACAGATGAAGCAGCATGACTTTGGGACTATGAAACTTAACCTATGATCATGAAACATCCCTAGGCAGACTTAGCATTCTCAGCAGCGATCTTCAACTACTCAGATACAATCCATGAGAACAAAAAGTTAAATTTTCCTAATTCCTGTGGTTTTCAGCACCTGAGGGTTTGATTCTGCCTTCGCAGATGGAATATATATAGACCTTCATATGGAGGTCTGAGTTCCATGATATCTTGTAACCCTCCCAGCTAATACATATACTAAATTTGAATATACTTTGAGTATGTGTAATGTATAATGTAATAATATAGCTGTAAATACAAGAATTAGAATTTGTACATTTTGAAAGTTCGACTTTGGGAGTCTTTTTTAATGCATACATATTTCTGTGCAGAAATCTTAATTATTTGCTAAGGGTTCTGGTACTTATTTACCCTTCATTTGCAAATATGATTAATATGCCCACAGGAGACTTTTTTGCTTAGAAGCAAAAAGGTCATCTAACCATCTTCATCTTGACTGCTCCAAAAATCCAAGGAGCTCCACTTCTTCCCAGTACTTGGATGAGAAAATATAAATTTTCAGCACGTGTCCATCCATTTTTGGAGAGTACTAGAATATAGACCTGGATGGAGTCGGAAGTCTTCAGTGAACACTATTGTCTCTTCTTTCTTATTAGAGAAGGGAAGCCAGGTCTGAAGCAAGTTTATCAGTAAGGTGAGATACTTCTGTATATGTGTTATTATACCTCTGTTAAAGGGGAAAGATCTGATGCCCAGTTTATCATCAGAATAATGTGGTAGGTCTGTCTGGAATGGAGTTAATTTTCTTCGTATTAGCTCATATGGTGCTATGGAATAAAACAGTGCTGATAACACATGAATGTTTTAACTGGACAAACAGTCTTTGCACCGTGACACTTCTTCTACCCCTCCCATTGAATAGATTTGAGAGTGCACAGGAGGCTGGGAGAGGACACAACCAAGCAAATTACTCAAAATAATCAGAGATATTCCGGGCCATAATAATGTCATGCCACAGGAAGAGAAGAGGTGGGTGGTTTAGGGGTTAGCCTTCATTTGCTTAGGAACAGGCTGGGCATTGTGAGGTGGTTAGCAACTGATTTTGCATCCCTTGTTTGTTTTCTTTCTCTCTTTGTCCAAACATTTCTTTCTTGTTTCACAAATTTCTCTTGCTTTTGCTCTTCCTTTTCTATTCCTCAACTGGAAGTGAGAGGGTGAGAAAATAAGTGAGTGAATAACCTCTGTGGTGTTCAGCTATCTACAGGGATTAACTTACAATGTGATAAAACGCATGATGTGTAATAGACAAAAATGCTAGAACACATGTTTATATTGTTAAATACACTTATGTACTGTTTTTTGCTGCTTGTTTCACACTTTGAAATGTTATTGACTTTCATCTCAAACTTAGTCACTGGTCATTTTCAGATTTATTATACTAATTCACATCAATGAACAGATAGTTGATTAGTGACTGACATTAGTCCTTTTTTCTTATTCTGGGAATGATTTACCATACACAAAAGGGAAACAGGTTGATTTATTGAAATGATCACATTTAATATCTTGCACTAAATGCCTGGGAGAATAATGAATTACAGCTAAGGACAAGCATCTTCATTTTGTCTGTAATCACTCTAATGTCACCGATATGTTATTGGTTCCAAATTGAATGCTATGGAGCTTTTATTTTATGTATTCATCCATTTCACCTACAGTAACAGACAGGATGATGGAAAGTAAAATTAATAATGAAAAAAAGGGTGAATTTGGAGCAAAGACTAGGCAAAATGGAAAATAAGCTAAGAGTCTTCATATATAACTAGCGAACAGAGAGAAAAGAGAAAAAGAGCTGCAGCGAAGTCAAATTTAAGCCTGAGTCACAGAATCAGAGAATGGTTTGGGCTGGAAGGGACCTTTAAGGTCATCTAGTTCCAAACCCCCTGCACCTCTCTCTTGACAGGGTTGCTCAAAACCAATCCATCCTGGCTATGAACACATCCAGGGTCAGAGTACCCACAAACTCTCTGGGCAACTTGTTCCAGCATCTCATCACCTCCTTTGACCTGCTGGTCACACTTCTCTTGATGCAAACCAGGATACAGTTGGCCTTCTCAGCTGCAAGCACACACTCCTGGTTTACATTGAATCTTACATCAACCGACACCCCCCAAATCCTTCTTCTCAAGCTGCTCTCAAGCCATTCTCCACTCAACCTGTATCTGTTGAGTGTCCCAACTGAGGTGCAGGACCTTTCATTTGGCCTTGAACTTCATGAGGTTGGCATGGGCACACCTCTCAAGCCTGCCCAGGTCCCTCTGGACAGCATCCCTTCCCTCTAGTTTGTTGACTGCATCACTCAGCTTGGTGTCATCTACAATCTTGCTGAGGGTTCAATCAATCCCACTATCCATGTTGCTTCCAAAAATATTGAATAGGACCAGTCCCAGCACCTATCCGTGAAGAATGCCACTCATCACCAGTCTCCTGAACACTGAGCCATTGACCACAGCTCTGTGAATGCAACCAACCAGCCAATTCCTTATCTAGTGAGTAGTCCATCCAAGAAAAGACTGTGGATATTCAACAACAAAGTTATACCACACATTTGATAGGATAGTAGTGCTTTCTCACAAAAAGTTAAGTCCATGAGATTTGTCTCATTCTAGGAACAACTGCTACACTTGCAAGTAAAGGTTACTGGCACAGGACTAAACCTTGGAAAATTGGGGTTCCAGTCTTCTACTGAAGATTACTGCCTGTCTATGCTCAAAACATTTGCTTTTTCTATCTCTTAATTCTTCATTTATGAATAAGGATTAAAATGCTTTTACTGTTTAGAAAAGGTAATGATATTGAATCTACTAGTAAGTTTTCAGGTGCTGTTAACACTTTTGTTAAGCCATTTCTTACAAGCACATTCACTTTGCATAGGACTTTTCGCATCGCATACAATCTAGTGATAAATTGCACTGACCTGCAGTCAGGACATGACGTTACATTAGTACTATCAGAGCACCTCCTGGAAGAAGATGCTCACTTGTGACTAGCATTTGTGTAGATCCAAAGAACCTATAATGAAATCAAAGAAATTACATTAACATATATATCTGATCTATACTATCTACAGCTATTCACTGAAGTAAATGGATTTTATAATTCTTTTGCTCCATCCAGGTAACTATTTTACAGTTAAACTAAGCTCACCACCCACCTTTTTCTGTCACTAGTCTTCCCTGAAGTGCAGATCAACCTGCCAATTGCAGACACCCTGCTGGGACAGAACAGCTGCCTCTGGAGGAATCTGTGGAGAAGGTATGTCCATGCCCCAGACATTGCAGGATTAAAGCATAACATGTTCTTTTTTTAAAATGCTTAGTAAATTAGAAGTTAGTGGTGATTTAACACAAACAAAAATAACAAAATCTCCAGAGGAGTTTATGTTGACAATTTTATCTTTCAAAACTTATTATCTGTGACCTGAAGAAATATAGAATATGTAAAATGCATATAAAGCAGTTTGGGAAGTTCTGTTGTTGTTTTTGTGTGAGTGCCTTATTTCCCTGGAGGTTAATGGCAACATTCCAGCTATCTGCAGGACCACTGGGGTTTACTCCACAGAGACATGTTGTGTCCCTAGATTGGGTACCTCCTACTGACACAAGGAAGCTACACACACCAAACTGAAATTACAATGTGGCTTCACACCATTTCTGAAGTTATTAGACATACAAAGCAATAGATAAAATCACCCAGAAATCTTCCTTTTAGAGGGCTCCACATGAGTCTTTCTGCCTCCCGTTGTTTACTATTTAAAAAAGATTACCATAGTCAAGGTTGATTTGCATTTGATAGCAAGAGCCTGTTTAAACCTGCATTCTGCTGGATCTCTGTTTCCTTTGCAAACAATAGTGATGTTGTTTATTTCATTTATTATTGCAACAACATTGACAGTCCTGGGAGATGCTTGAAAATCCTTTCACTGTGCTTTCCAAAGGTAAGTTAAACAGCATCTTCTGGGAGATACAATACATTCTCAGCAAGGCCAGAAAAACAAAACTTAACATTTATCATTTGCTTAATTGATAGAAATGAGTGGGAGCTTTCTCCAAACTAGCTATCCACTTGACAAAAGCGTGAGGAGTGATGAATGCATTTGGCTAGGCAAACACAGCTTTTTAATATACAAGTATGTAAGTATGCCTTTATACACAGATTGATACGTAAGTTTTAGGAAAATTTGATATTTAATTTCAGATACATGAAGTATTATTATGAATAATACTCATAACTGTTTGCTTACTATTTGATATACCAACATAATGCGATATACATGTAGTGTTCTTATAGTACTGGTTTTCTTATTCTCTTTCAGGTCAATTATGTCATTTCAGGCCTGGATTTGCAAAAAGCTAACTGTATATTTAACTTCAACCATGTGAGCTTTCCAAGGTCAAGGTTTATTATTGTTCCTGTAATACTGCTAAGGTATTGTTTTTATTTCCTTTCAAATCTTATGGTTTTCCCTTGTAGCACTAACTACAATCTTCTTAATCTTATATAAGACTTACATTCATTCCACAAGCATCCTAAGCAACAATATAAACAAAAACACAGAGATCTAAACAGTTCATAATAGTGATCCCACAGAATTTAAGCATGTTGTCAGAGGAGTAAAATTCAGTATTCTACTGAAAGCATGTTCAAGATGGAAAGCAAATTATGTCTGGATGAAAACAGTTACTTGGATAAGAAGGAATTCTGCAGGCATGTTAAACGATAACAAAGGATTCAAAGGAACCTATGTATAAAAGAGGAGGATTGCATTATGACAAAGATTTTGCTGAATTTGCATTGGAGAAGCATGGAATATGCTTTGATGTTTCAATAATTGCCGTTGCTTTGTCACTTTATCCAGACTACTGTTAGCTATACAAAAAGCTGCTCATAAAAAAAGAAAAAAGAGGGAAATCAAAGACAATAATGTGAATGACAACTGCAGGAAAAATAGAAATGAGTAGGTCTAGTGGGTGAAAAGGTCGAGGGAAACTTTACACTGTGGTAGGTCTATAGAATTAATGACAACTTTTCATCATATCCCTATAGTTTCAAAATAATATGTGAATGAAGCCACAACTCTTGCTCAGTGGTCTTGGTAGGAGTCAGCAATTGAAATTCTGTCTACAGTATTGAAAAAGCTGTATTTTCTTGAGGAAAATGAAAATAACTCCACCATCCAAATCGTCCTGTCCTGTAGCATGCTACTTAATATTGATACCTAAAATCAGTTACATATCTTTTCCCAGTAAAATTTCAAATTGCTTCTTAAATTACCCTATAGACTCACAAAAACAATCAAACAAAAAACCTTTAACCATGAGTTTAACATTTGCTAATAACATATTTATAATCTTTAGAAATGTCTCAAAAAAAAAATCCTGAAAGGGAAATGGAAAGTTCTGAGGAATTATATATTTTTCTTTTCTATTTCAATTTTCAGAAACAAACATGTAACAACTAAAATTTTCTGAGTGATACAGAGAGTCCTTGTTGTTTAAATGAACCTACTTTGGCAAGACTTTTTCATTTTTCATCCATATTTTATAAGGCAAGTTTTTCTGGCAGGCGTGTGCTACAAGTTGTATTTGTAAGTGTGGGAATCTACTAACCTTTAAATTTCATCTGGACCACTTAGCTCAGCTGTGTCATGCTTTCCTTCAGTCTTTATACAGGCATGAGTGTTTGCATAGTTTTAAAATTTTTCCAAGGAAATTATCTTTACAATAAGAGATGGTGTTGATCTTAAACCCAAAATTGCTGAACCATACTAAAATCTTAAAATAAAACACCTACCTACCATATTTTCTCTTATTTTTGGCAAGAATTATAGGTTTGGAATATTTTTCATGGCACATTTAAAATCAAGCCAATATTTTTGTTGTCATAGATGCTCAAAGGAGTAACTTTATTTAATGTAGTACAACTGACAGCTTCTGTACCACATAGTAACTAGCAAGAGTTCAAGAAAAGGATTTATACAGTTCATATGTGATATCTAAAAATAAAATATTTTTTTCCCAGTGTAGATGCAGCCTTTCATTTAGATTTAGCAGGTAAGAAATAAATCAATGTGTTTCCAAAATTGATACAAATTCTGTCTCTTTTCCTATGCAGATATCACAGAAATGTGTCTTGGAGATGAACCTCTGGAGGTTACCTAGTCCAGTATCCTTCTCAAAGTAACAACACTGAGTTTGTCTATCATGGCATAGTTTAACTGTGATAAGAAGGATTTGAATTTTTAGCTGAAGATTAAGGCTCAGAAAAGGAAAACAATGCAGGAGGATCTACCTAAGCTAAAGACTCCAATTGGCACAAAAGCAACTGGCCCTGATTAAGTGCAGGCCAGAAATTCAAAGGAAATTTAAACTATCAGAAGAATTCAATTCTAATGCGACTCTTGAGGGCATTGTAAGTGGTTTCAGAAGAGAGGTTATTAAATCTGTGAAGGATTTTCTATGATTTGGTCAACTACAATAGCAGGAACTGGATTCAGTGACCATTTTTATAGTAGTATGTTACTGTTCTGTGCACAGTAACTGGTATAACAATGGAAGAAATGCAAAAGAAGGTGGGGTGAAGCTAAAAGATTTTGTTTTAGGTTAATTTGATTCTGAAAACACAATCTCCATGCTAAATCTGCCTAGAGATATCTGTTCAAATTCTATAAGCAGCCTGTCTGGTCCCTTTCTCAGAACATACACAGATTCAAGACTGCAAAGAGTTAAAAATTGTGCTTCTTGAAGATCGATCTCAGCTCAGCAGGGAGGAACTCGAAGATCAAAGAAGGGATTTTATTATTTTTTCAAGAAAGAAAGCAAATAGAGAGAGAGATTATTCTCTTTATCAGCAGGGGTGCAGGTATCCAACCTTGTAGTGGCAGCAAGTACCAGTGTTCATGACTTTGGATGCTATCTTTTTTGGTAAAACAAATATTATTCTTCATTAGTTTGTTTACTTAGTATGGATTTCTTTATTGAGTTTAGTTTAACAAAGATTGCATTAGAAGGAAGAAAATGATTTCCGTAATTATGTTTTAATAAAAATTAATTGCTCTTAAATTACAGATAATGACTTCAGCTAGCAGATAATGAAAGAGAAAGCAACAACAACAGAAACAACAAATAATCTAGGAACACAGGTTACATTTCAAAAAGAAAAGACCAAGAGTGTGGAGATTTTAATTATGATAAATGTTTTAGCATCTGACCTTCATCTATTTGTTTTACAGACGGTTGGAGCTTATATCAACCACAACAGAAGAAAGTGCTTGAGTGAATTAATGGAGAAACATTGTACAACCTAAAGAATTCACAAGTTTCACATACTGAAGGGCAAGATGTCACATTTCACAGAAGTGGTAGGCAAAATTTTCTGTTTCTTTTTTAGTCAATTTTTACTGTTTGCTTGCAGAATAGAAAAATCTTCAATCAAAAAGTTCTTTGATTTCTGTGAAAAAAATAAAAGTGTAATTGGTCCTCTCTTAATGGGACTTTCCCCTGCACTTTCAATTCCTATATCCTGGGAAGAAAAAGGAAGGGTTTTTGTTTGTTTGTTTTTTGTTTTTGTTTTTTTTTTTTTGTCTCTGCAGAGATATGTGAGTCTGTTTGTGCTTCTTAAAAAAAATGTCCTTTTGGTTAACCATGCCATTGTAAATTTCTTTTGTAAGCTACATAGAACTTGAATAAAATTTCACCTTAAAGCTACAATAGCTATCCATGAAGTATTGAAAAATCTCACTAAAAATTGTGCTATTGCTTATTCTTTTCTAAATTTCATTTTAAAATTCTAATATATATATATATTAATGTAGTTTATATTTATCAAAAGCTGGATCTGGAATAGAACACAATTGCAGTCTTTGAACTATTTTTATCCTTTTTCAAGAAAACTCCAGAAAAAATGACAATAACAATGTTAATTTCAAATCCTTTGAAACAAAGAGCTTTGAAATGTCAACATTTCAGTAGTGAATTTTTCTATTTTGTAACCATTAATTTCATGTCATTTTGTAAAAGAAAGAAGTGTGTTATATCTACGCATTAGATCTATGCCAAAATACAAAAAAATATTGCTGACAGAGCAAAAATGAGGTTTTTTATTATTCTACTCTGAAGAAAATGGTGCAAGAGATGTATTTCACCCTTTAATTTGAAAACAAACTTTTAGCATCACTGGATAGTTTATTTATTATTTACTATTTTTATTGAAGAAGATCTGTAATAAAGCTTATCTGGTGGAATAGGAACTGCTGGTAAATAAGATCTGCATTTTCTGCCACGATCTCCCATGTGTTCAGAAAAACAATCAGATTGACAAAGTTTAAATTTCATTATCATTTTTTATTTGCCAATTGCATGTGATCAGCAAGTTCTACTTTGTGTCCAAAGTCCTGGCTTGGAGGATTCTACAATTTATAGGAAACACTCATAAAACAGAGAAATCCAAGGAGCTTCAGTTGATCCAGTGGCTCCCCTGTGCTCTGGAAAACGTGAGAGGTAATATATTCAATAACATTCTTTTCAAGTAGTATTTAATGCAATTATCAATGCTCTTTTTTATCCAATGTGAAACCAAAATGTAACCCAATGCGGTAAGCATGGACAAGTTTAACTGCTGCTACAGTTGTTATGGTGTTATTGTGTACTTACACAAATATAGTAGAGGATATGATATTTTGTCATCATTTAAACTTCATACTAACATTTCCTTCCCTTTGAGAATGTTGCTTTATCCCTAAGCAGAGATTTTCACTGAACTGAGCCCTAGACATGCATGAAACAACTGTACTGTTCCTCACTGAAATTGATTTTCATTATGACAAATTCCATGGAGTAGATGGAGGTAGGGGGTGAGAGAGGTCTGCAACATGTATTTGGAGCTGTGGTGAATCACATTATCCCTCTGAGCCCAGCTTTAGTACCCAGAGAGAAAAGTCTTTTCATTTTTCTATGCTATGCCTGAAGATGCAGTATTAGTGTATATATAGCTTGAATAACTGGTTAAATTCATACTTAAACTTACCCACATATGAGTTTGAGGTTTAAATTGAAGCTTTAGTTCTTAAGCCTCCCAGATGCTTTGGCTGCACCGAAGTTTGAGAAGGTGTTTCCTTTAAAAACCTGCTTTCTGACTGTAATTTATTCTGTGCATCACCAGGAAAATTACAGCTTTTCATCTATTTCCTGTATGTTGTCATGTTACTGTTTTTGAAAACCTTATTGAAAACTTCAAACATTTAAAGAAAGAAAAAGAAAAACACGTTTTACTGTATTTCCTAATTAAGCCTTTTGTTTTCCATTTTTGTGAATTTCTGCTTGTAAACTGTAGAAGGGCTCTTAGATTTTCCTTAAATAAAGACCTTGTCATGTGGTGAGGGGCTGGTCTCTGCAGCAACAGTGGAGTTGCCTCAAATCAGGTCTTCTGCTAGCAAACTTGGTGCACTCTCCTTCTGGAAGGCCAGGTACAGACAGGACTTTTGCTCATCCTCTGTGTAACCTTCTCAAAACTGAGGTCTAATAAACACTTTACAGGATTTTACTATTTTCTCCACTTAAGTAGCATAAAATATCTCCTTAGGTAGAATTCCTTCTGATTTCTATAGACATGGAGTAGATGTCACATTTAGGACACAGAGGTTACATCTCACTGCAAAGCAGTCTGGAAGAGATCCCTACCCAGTGTTGTTAGATGGCATGATAACCATCCAAACATCTTTCTCAACTGCCCCTTCTTCCCCCCCTCCCTGCACTCCACCTTCATCCCTTGTACAGAATGTAAGTACAACTGGTACAACTGCTAAAATTTTGAAGTATGAAATTTTGGTTTTAGTCAGAATCTGTTCACTGGAGGTGTTCATATACTGCCTGGTTTCTCTTTCACACCTTTAAGTTCTGTTATTCTTTATGCATGACATTTCTAGAAAGTAATCTGTCATTGATATATTCAGGGGAAACAAAATCATATCCTTATGCATTACTTGCATAGGAAAAACATGTTTGCATTCAAATAAGGATTTTATCCATTCATGTATAATAAGATTTTAACTTCCGTTTACCTAATTAATTCCCAACAAATTTCTGTTTTCACAGAACTGTGCAGTTGATTCCTCACTATCCAGACAGATAATCTTTCCTGTGTACTCAGTGACCTAGCAATTTTAGAAAAGTAAAGACTTTGTCAAGTAAAGTATTTTTTGCTCTGATCTGCTTTTCTTTCCGGTAAACACATAGTTAGATATATCAAAACACAATATAGATGTTCCATTTAATATGGAGATGATTAACATACCATTAACGTTAGTAGTTTCTTAGCCTGTCTTTCAAGCATACTTTTGCTGTTTGTAGCAAACTAATCCTGTAGTTACTCCCAGGATTCCCAGCTTATTTTGTATAACTGAGATTTCAGAAGAGTCTTATATGTGTGTTTGATCCAAGAATGTCTCACTTACATTTGCTCCAATGATGCAGGCCAAGATTTGCAACGGTACCTGCATCTCTCATAGGCACAGGTGCCTAGGCATCTGGAAGGAAACAAAATATGCCATTCTGACATTCAAGTTTGATTGTCAGGATGCTTGATCTGTATCAGTGCTTACTTCATTTTGTCCTAATATCTTGTTTTCACTTGTAGATATGCTTCTGAGAATTGACGTGAGACAGCCTGAGAAGGAAGGAGTAAAGATCCATTTTCACTTTGGATAGCTTTGCTGCACAGAAAAAAAGATCTGATCCCCTTGTTTGACTACTGGGATTATAGGTGCACCTTCTAAAGACAACCAGAGAGCCCTTCAGCCCAAACAAACAATTGACCTGAGAAGTCTGCAGAAGGATTATTTTCAAGTTCATGGGCATTTGCTTGATTGCTCTGCATATCTACCACTATACCACAGTGCAGAATGTGCAGTACTGTAAGTTTTCTTATTTCCTATGTAACTAAATACAATGCAATAAAAATAAAAAAGTAGGGAGAAATCTTGTATGACAGAAAGTAGGAGAGGAGAATGGATGGGTGTAATAGGCAAAGAAAAAGGAAACACAGTGGAGTCAGAAAACAGATATGATTTTCTCAAAAATGACTAGAAATTTTGAAAATCTTCAGATTTAAATGTTCAAATATTAGATGGTCAAAAGACTTTTATTTCAAGTGAAAATATTTACTAGTTTCTGAAGACTGTTATTGATTTGTTACCTTTCATAAGATAAAAAAAAATAAGGCATTCAAAATCACCTGTCACATTTGAGCCACAGAGCTTTAGTCTTCTCCAAAGCCAGGAGAGGCTGCATATAACTAACGATGGAAAATTATCAAAATCAAAATGTAGAAGGACAGAGAAAATAAAGAGAGAATGCAACAGGTTTTTTTAAATCATTTATTAAAATTGTGTTTTCATTTCAACAGTTTATCCTCAGATCCACTGGTACAGCCATAAAGCTGTACCATTACTAAAATACCACTATATTTATCTACTACTTC
The DNA here is from genome assembly GCA_037305975.1 of Chrysolophus pictus. Lineage (NCBI taxonomy): Eukaryota > Metazoa > Chordata > Aves > Galliformes > Phasianidae > Chrysolophus > Chrysolophus pictus. The sequence goes on from CM074578.1 coordinate 22,313,177, forward strand.
CAACCAGGGATCACAGGCAGGGTCTCATTGTTTGCACAAATAAGGAGCATTGTAAACAACAACCAAATATTTATAGTAATGATCCTTTTCATTTATTGGCCTTGATTATTTTCTTTCCTAGAGGGCCAACAAACCTAAGAGCAGTCCAGACGTATTTTCTCTGTGGAGCAGATTGTCATCCCTATCTTACTAGTAAATGTACTAATCCTATCCTCTGGCAGCCAATAAGAGCACTTACTCCTCTATCTAAATACTCCTATTAGCAGCCAAAGTCAATATTTAGGACACAGATTGCTCATTGGATTCTTTGCAGTCTTTTTTCAGACATTCCAATCAGTTGTAGAGGCCCAGGAACACTGCAACTTAAAAAATCAAATGAACGGAGGAAAAAGGGAGTTCTTCTTAGAACAACATTTGCTAGCTGCCTCTTCAGATAAGGAAATGTGCAGCACAGTGTGTGTGCTGGCCAGCCTCCAAATAGCACCATGAATCCCTGGAGCAGGTCCCAGAATTTGAATCTGAGCAAAAGATGCCTAGAAAGGGCATGTTGCTGGCTTTCCAAGAGGAGAATCCACTTGGTTCTGAGCAAGGGGGATGATGTTGCATCCAAGAGGAAATGTGCTGGTGGTGTTTCTGAAAGACATTTACAGTTTTTAATGGTGAAAGATCAATAGGTCATCTTCCTCATATTTTAGGTTCAACTTTCCTTACACTATCACACATGCCCATACAGGGCAACATTTTTTTTTCTTTTTGTAAATTGCAACATGCCAAGGAATGAATACTGATATGCATGTCTTCACAGTATTTAGATGTCATCTGCAAACAAATCTTCAGCATGCTAATATGTCAATGCTTGTTAATCTGAGAAAGCCAGCAATACTTTTAAGACACATTAAGGCTCCATCGATTTCTTAAGAAGCTGAATGAAATGAGATTAAAAAAAAATTATTCATGGATAATAAAAATGTAACTGCATTTGGTTCTATGATTAAGTAAGGGAGCAGTTAGGGGAAGAGCAAAGCTTCTTAGCAGCTATTATAGGGACAGAACAGCCAATTAAAATTCCAGCTGCAGAGGGAGAGAAATGTTCGATCTGGAGTAATAATAATAATTAAGTGTAGAGAATTTTAAAGGAAACATATTGCTTTTTGGTCCCAAATTAGTTGATGTTCTGAAAGGTCAATTGCAGTGGGTGTGACTGAGCTATCATCATTACTTGGAACTATGGTTCTCATCTTATCCCATGCCACCTATCCTGTGCTGATCATGCCAAACGCCACAGATTTCTCACATTAAGAGTGCCTTCAATGCTTTTCAATCTATCTATTCAAATAAAAAGGAGATTTGCCATGCAGCTAAAGATCATATCTTGTAACAGTGTGGAAGCATGTTAGGTCCAGATGGATTAAAACCATCCTCTGCTAGGCTCTCATTTGATGGTGGGACGAGATGATCTTAGTGGTTTTTCCAACCTTAATGATTCTATGATATTCTACTTTAAGTCCAAAAATAAGACAGTTGAATTTGGTTAGAAATGCAAAGGTCTTTAGCACCTGTCATTGATGATCTTTCAGTTGTAGGAATGCATCATCTTTTCATTGTTAGCCAACTACTCAGTATCTCCTTCACCCTCTTTTGTAACACCTAGCATGTAGATCAGGCTCATCTAAATTGACGGACCAAAAACAACTCTAGTCCTTCTCTGGCTTCATGAACCAGTTCAAGAGAAGCACTAACTTCCTCTTTGTCCATCTTCCTTATCTTAGGAAGAAATTCATGTACGTTAGTCAAAGTTTTGCCACTATAGCCCATGTCACGTTAGTCACAGGCCCAGGGAACCCAAAGTACTGAGACAGTAAGCATGCACATCCACTACTTCATCTTGATATTACTTCAGTCACCAAACCTCCATGAAAGAGTTTGTAAACTACTTCAGAATTCTCAGCCCCATCTATCCTTCAATGCCATCAGTGCCTCCTTCAGTGGTGATCTCTGTCACGGAATGCAAACAAATACTATGGCAGCAGATGGCATGGGATAGCTTATTGCCTTTTCAGGATTAAATATTGGCATCTGTTCATAGTAGATTGTCTCCTCCCTATTACATCACCAGTATTTAAATTATCTATCTCCACTATCCTATGGTGACTAATCAGTACAAAAATTGGAAGCACATTTCGATCTAGTTTATTTGGTATACTTGCAACCTCAGAGTGACCATTTTAGATGAGACTTGTTTTAGAGACCTAAAGCTCTGAAAGATGTCACCAAAATAGCTTTAAACAGAAGTGGAGCAAAATTATTAGTCTTTCGCTTATTTGTTTGTGTGTTTATTTTAAGCATAGAGAGTGGTGCAAAAAGTATCAGAGAATAGAATGAGAACTAGGGAAATGGCTCAAGGCATGTTAATTAAAAAGCAGTGAAGCAAGGAAATGTTCATTGTTGCTGGCAAGCATTTCTCATTGATAGAAATGCTTCAGGTTCTGTGAATAATGTTACTCTAACCATTACTGCTGTAGATGTGGTTAATTTACACTACCATTTCTGGACTCATGAGAGGATTTTGCTTTCAGGAGTCTATGTTTTGCCTAAAATATATGAAGTTTCTTGCCAGCCCTTTGCCCAAGAGATTACACCATAGGCATTTTGTATTTCTTTCCTTCCACATCACTCTCCAGTATATCTTGTAGGAATGTTTTGAACAGCATTCACTCCGGAATTCCCAAGCACCACTAACTGTGTTCTTTTTATTACTGGATTTGTTTATCAGCTTATGTAGACTGATATTTGTATTTAAAGTCCCAAAAGAATCTTTCCTTGTAAAATATGATGATCCTGTCTGTCAAACTTCGAGAGACTTATGTCCAACATTTTCATTTTTCCTCTTCCAACATTCCAGTAATTATAATATTGCTATCTACTACTCAGTTTCAAAAACAAACAACAAAAACTGCAATGATTTTTTTTATTCTTTTTGTTTTCCTGACTTTCCTTTGGTGTGATTTAGTCAAAGATAAAGTCATCTTATGAAAGACAAAAAAATGAAAAGCCTACTCACAGAGAAAAAACTAGCTGAGCTGAAGATGTAATTTAATCAATCTGTGAACATAGGTCCACATTCAATTGCAGTTTAATCATGTACCTTCTATTAATTAGTTGGAAACATTGTCATCTGAAATCAACTAGATTTGCAGATGTCAAGGAGTTGAACAGTAGAAATCCAATTTATACAGGTACCAGGATCAGATCTAATTCACAGAAACTTTATCTTGATGCAGCTCTACTAGATTTTGATATCTTATACATATCACATAGAGTAAGATGGATACCAAACTTTCAGTGACTGATGAATCTGTTATGGATCCTACCTCTTGTTAAGCAAAACACACTGTTCCTAAGATGACTTTTCTAGAAATCAATAGGAAGTTGCACTTACAAATGGATAGCACAGTATGGTCAATAACCATGAAGGCCAAGATGTTGATTTGTTTGTAGAGATTTTCTGAGAAAATCATAGAAAGAGAAGCTTTAATTAAATAAAATTAGCTTAATAATTTTGTTTCTACAGAAGTGAGCAGTGCTCTGGGGAGGGACACATTGAACATTCTTTGTTGCAATTATTTGTTTTATAGCATTATAACATATAGCATTAGCAGCTTACACTTTAGCTTGTTAGAAGAAATGTAGATATTCACGCATATATCAAGTCATAGAGGATACGTCCAAAAGATGAATTTGATGATGTTAAAAGTAGATATTTGGGATTAACTGATAAACTCTTCTCTATTTGTATTACTTCTAGAATTTCAGATAAGAAAAACATTAACAAAAAGCAAGACTATACAATTTTCTTTCTCCTGTATAATTATCATTGAACTTATTTCACTTACAGTATGAAGTCAAGAAAAAGCAATCAGAATTATTTAGAGAAACGCAGCTTCCTCAAATAAAGCAATTATAGAATTATAGAGATAGACATAATCATCATGCTGTCATATTTGTCTTCCAAAACTGCATTTCTGTGCAACCTACCTATGTATCAGTGAGGAAATGGAAATTGGATGTTTTGGGCAGAGTTTGGTAGAGTAAGATTCTCTCTTCCCCATATTATTTCCACTTAGTTTATTTTATTTGGCTATTTGCCAAAACAAAAGCCACAAAAAAAAAAAAAAAAAGAATTACTTTGCCCGTGTGAAATAACATAGAAAAAAAAAGTACTTCTGGTAAATTAAACAAAGTAGATGTGCAAAAAATGACCAAAGTATTCCATCTTCTAGCAAATTACTTTGAAAGGCAAGAAGTTATACACTAGAGAAAACAAATATGAGACCTAGATTTTCAACAATCACTTTACTTGTTCATTCATTATCAGTTTAGCAAGCTTGAGAACACTTTTTCCTGTGATCAAATTTTTATTTGTATTAAAAGTGAAAATCAATTTACTTTGTGATGGGCATTAGTTTCAGTAGAGCAAATGTAAATGCTTCACACCTTTCATTGATGCCTGAATTAGACCAAATTAAAGGACTTGATATGCTTGATTGAGTGGTTATATGCCACTTGTCAATATTACTGTAACAAGCCATACCGAAAATCATGAATTAGTAACGCTGAAAGAGCACAGGGAAAATTGCTGGAAGATATTTGAGATAATGGCATTTTGTAGTGGTGCAACAATAGGTGTATGAAATTATGAGAATTGCATGCAATTAGGCTTATTCTACTTCTAGAGCTTTGACCCAAGTTTCCATCAATACCAAAAGTAATACTAGAGGAAAAGTCAAGTTAAAAGTAAACAAAATTTCACATATGTTGATCATATTTGACTAGAAAGAATATATGTAGACAAACAGCTGCTTCTAATGACATAGTTCCTGACCAGAAGTGAAATACTGAAATCACCTTCTGGGCCCATAAACTGTGCAACAGTATAGTAAGTGAGATGGCAACAACTTTTTAATAATTGTAATAATTTCTCATTTGGGCTTTTTTTAGTATTTTTGTGACTATCTCATTTTAACACCATTGTCTTTTTATTATTTGCACATAGATACAGGTAATTGCAACTACTTCATACAGAAAACAATGAATGCATCATTTGGTTTCTGCTTTTGGAGAATTTCTCAGAGATTTTTTTTTTAGCACAGATACTGCTATTTTCTTGGCATGGTAAATTTTTTTTGTTCATTTTATTTTGCATTTTTTGCATGTTCCCAGGCTTTAATTCCAACATGTTAAATTATCTGCAGCCTAATTTTTTTTTAAGATTATGCAACTTCTCTTTTTTTTCAGTTGCTTTCCATGAAACTCCAAAATAGGAGCAGAGCAGTACTAGTTTCTTTTATCTTACGGTGTGTTTCTGTAAATCCTGAAAAGAATTCTGGAATAAATTGCCAAATCTTTAAGATCCATAACTAGATTTTTCTGGAGAGAATGATTTGATGTGTTGCATTTACTTATTACTTAAGCTTTTGGACTGACATCAATGTTCTGTGGGGATTCTCTTTAGTTCACATTATATATGACAAAACATTCTTTCATACAGAAACATTTTCTGACACAATGTTCATCTACCAATTCTCAATTTCCTCTTCCTTACTCAATCAAAACAGTGCTCCAGCAGAAACTCTGAACATTGGTTTTGAAGATGGTGTCAATACCATCAACTGAAATATTTTGATATAGAAAGTGCTGGAGTCAAAATGGCTTTTTTCTTTTTTTTTTAAATTTCATGTAGAATTTCATCCAAGAAATTATCCTGCCATGATTAGATAGTAATTTTTCTACTTAACCCCTAAAATTAAGCACCTTGAAAAGTCTCTAAGTATTAGTATGCTTTGATCTTGCAATCATTACCATTGTTCAAGGAATTACTGAGCCATCATATACACTGTACTGAATTTCATTCATCCACTTAAAGAGAAATGAATTCAAACTGGTATGATAGCAAAGAAGTACTATTAGAAATGGTCTGAATTGAGAGCTTAAGAGAAGAAAAAAACTGCACTTTATAAAACCATCAGGGTGATAAATGTCAGAAAGAGTGAAGAGCTAGTTTAAGCTAAAAAATAACACCATCAAGAGAACAAATTAGTATAAATAAGTCCTGAATAAACTTCAGCTGGATTTTACCCATCTGAAGAGTGAAACCTAGAGATTGTCTTCCACCTAGATTGTAGAATACAAACCATAGCTGATCTCAGCTACCTTTAATAATTCAGTTTTCTACCTCATAATGTCTGTTATTATTCTTGTCCTAGTAATGCTGTTTAGCAAACAAACTGATCAAAACAACCGATTCCTTAAAGATAGCATCCCTCATCTTCCATTCATTAACAATTTAACTCTGTTCAGGAAGGTATGGTTCCCTCTTCCTCAAATATTGGCTCAACTCTCCTCAGGCAAGCTAGTAAAAATGCCCCTGAAAAACATACTTTTTTTTTTTTTTTAATTACTATTCAGCTATGTTCTGTATAGACATCTTGTAGAGGTCTTACATATTATCAGAGGCACATATTTTGTGATCTGCTTGCCAGATAAACAATTTAAACCTGTTTTCTTGATCAAGTGCCAGGTGGGTTTTTTTATTATTTTTTTACTATTATTTTTTTTCCATTTGAACAAGTCCTCTGCTACCAGCTGCATAGGCACACCTCTGTGAATACTAAACTGACAGGGATGCAGAACAACAGAGAGGGTTTAGGGAAGTGTACCTCAAAGCTGAGAAAACTGAGTTCGATAAACAACACACATAATTTTATAAAGAATTCAAAAGTTGCAGGTAGGCAGGTCTTCTGAATTATCACAAAATGCACTCAGCTGCACATTTTAGGATTAGGCATTAAAGCTGGGAAAGAGGCTGGGAAGCAGGAAAATAAAGCCCAGTGGAATCTGTTAGCTGCCAAATCATGTTTGCTTGCTTAAAGAAGTATCATATTTCACTAATTGGATTTGCTGTCCTGCAATTTTAACCTTTCCAACACTTCCAGCAGTCCAATCAATACTAAGATGTGGAGAAAATCAGTTTAATTCTAAGGTTTCTTTTCCCAGGTAATTTATCCTTATCATACCCAGGCTCTTTTCATTTAATTCTAGTTGTTGCTTAGCACATGAGAAGCACAGTATTAGTACCGTTATGTATGTCAATTCTAAGGTCAGCTTACCGCTGCATTACTGGCAGATCAGTTGTACTGAAAGGTAAATAAGTAGAACCATCTGAATAACACTATTGTCAAAGGTCAGGGTAAGATGCATCTTTTGATCGTGTCCCTGTGGATGTTGCATTTCAGCAACTACCCCTTACCATGCAAAATTACAATCCACAATTTACTGTCTCTGGCTGCGATGAAGTTATGGTGCTGTGCTTTGCATTTGTGACTAAAATGATGTTGGTAACACACCAGTGTTTTGTCTGCTCTAAACCAATTTCAATCCACAACCTTTTCCTTCTTATTTTGCCCCCATTACATTGTTATAACCCAAAGGGACACTATGAATTCCAAACTTATCAATACTATGACAAATATTATATTGTTATACTTATCAAGACTTTGCTTATAATAAATCTGTGTACTTATGTATCTCATAAAGTAACCACTGCTAAGTGCATCAAACCAGTCCCATAAGTGGTGGACAAACCAATATGCAAAAAGTGAAATTAAGAAAAATGACCTCTGAAGATACTGACATGGGCCCAGGGGAGGGACCAACAAAATAACAGACATTTTCATTTCAAAGTTGATCCATGTTACAAGATTTGGAGTGTTGTAGAGATTAAAAGTCAGTCCTGAACTCAGTCCAGAGTAAAGAGTCAACTCAGCATTCCAGCAATGATTCAAACTGTTTAAAATACTAGAGAGAAATGGGTATGTGCAGAGTTTATCAGGAAGAGAAGTTCCATGTGGGTAAGAGAACAGGCCAACTTTATATCATAGAAACATAACAGGATGCAGGACGACACCATTTCAAATACCCAACAGATGTTTTTAATTTCTGTTTTTCTCCAAAGACAATCAATGGATGACAGTTTCTTACTTTCCCCAACAAAAAAAATAATTCCCCAGACTATTTTCTATTATTTCTGCTACCACTATTGGCAGCCACAAATTCCCACTTTCTCAGAATATTTTTGACCTTCTCAGAAAACAAATAATTCCCCAGTTTCTCACTTTGCCCTTACAAATGGTGACTTTAGAATTTTTCTGGTTCTCTCATGTGCAGCTGCACTACAATTATACTAGCTGCACCCCTCAAGGATGCCTCTGATTCACAGGCTGAGTGGCCACGCTAAATTCCCAGGCTGACAGATTTTTTTCCCTTGTCAGTGTTTTAGCAGTCATTTTAGGTTAGTGTTTTCTCATTTTGGTCAGGTCACTTCTCCAACTGCTCTCAGTCCTGCTGAGGAGGGGGAGCTAGAGGACAGCTATGTAGGGGTCCAACAAACAACCAGGGCTCACAGATGAGACACCCTGTTTTATAATAACCCACAGTCATGTGAGTCATGTGAGTTGCAAGGAACTTCAGCTGGTCTAGCCCCCTTCTCAAAGTGGGTTCCATTACTATAGACTTTTCCAGATGCGTTCCAAATGCCTCAAAGTACAGAGATCCCACAGTTTCTCTGTATGCCGGTGGTTTGACTACGTGCATGGTTCCAGGCTGAACCAGCCCAGATTCTCACAGGACAATTGCTCCAGCCCCTGACCAAGCTTGCTTCAGTTTACTGCTGTCTCAACTAAGAACTGGGTCACAATACTGGGTATGACTGCACTTTCTCAGCAATTCTGGTTGTGTTTGGGTACCCGCAGTTCTTCCTCTTACAGTTCATGTACAGATCATGTATAGATACATAACAGCCTTCTTAAAATGAAAGTATTAGCCTATTGTGACAAGAGACAGCATTTCCTAAAACAGCAGCTGGCATACTCATCTATCTTAAAATCTTTTGATCTCCTGATGATAATGAAGCTAGTTGTAACTTATTCTGGTCCCACAAGGTCCTGTGTCTCAGCTGGTTGCTCCAAGATAATTACTCTCCATGGAGCAACTGTTCATTTTTAGACCTGCAGGAGAGTTCTTTTGATCTCCTGTGTACCAGGAACATTTTCTGTCCTGGTTCAGAGCAGTTTTTCAGCTCAGCATTTTCAGAGGTAATGGTAACTACATCTTTATTGTCTCCCATGCTCTGACTTATCTTGAACCACTCTTTTTGTGCCTCTGAAAAATAAAAGAATCTGCTGATTTACTAAAGAAATATAAGTGTGTCAGTAATCACGTCCATGTTTTAAATGACTCAGTTATTAGAGTAGCATTTTCAATATACCACTTGAGTGATGTGTTGCACAAGAATAAAACAAACACTTTAAGAAATTTCTCAAATCTCTTTCTGGGTAGTAAAACAGCACTAAGCATTTTCTTCTGTGTGAATTTCCACAGTGTCATACTCACAGAGAAGAGTTTAGCATTTCAGTACTAGACCTTTCACATTGGAAAACAATGCTTCTTGAGCAGCCATACAGCTGTGATCATTCTCTCTCTCTGCCAGGTTGCTGTCTCTGTCTTATCCAAGGACATTGGAAGGGAGCTGGGAGCCCTCTTGAGGCTGGAAAATAAAGAAAGCTAATCAGAAACCCTTCCAGCTTTATGCTTCAGTGCAAAAACTCACAACCTTCTAATAGCCAGACCAAAACACTCAGAAATTATGACAGAGCATCTTCTAACATATTATATCTTCCAGCTGAAATAGTTTTAGAAACCAATATAAACATATTTTAGAAGTCAAAACCTTGGTTCCAGTATTGCTGGAAAGGCAGAAGCAACTGTGTGTGTTTTATTTATTTAAAAGCTAGTGGTTTTTCTAGATTTTTGTGTTGCACTAACCCATCTCTGCAAATACTAATAAATACGAATGTCTAAATGTTAAATAACAAATAACAAATGACAAGTAATATTTTTTTAACTTCCTTGAGAATTATTTAAAGAAAAAAACTTGTTCATGATAACAATTACTCAAAAGTTTTGGTGATGGTGGAGCTGTGTTGAGCAAAAAGAATGGCCTTGCAGTGGGAGCTTCCAACACTCGTATGAAATGAACTCTATCCTATCCAAAAGAGATGTTTCACAGTCCCTGGAGGTGTTCAAGAAAAGTGTAGATGCTGCACTGTGGAACATGGTGAGTGGGTACGGAGGAGATATAGGTTGACTGTTTGGCTAGATAATCTTAGTGGTCTTTTTCTACCTTAATGATTCTATGATTCTATGTATGAAAATAATCCTCTGTTTTAAATGCAAGTTATCATCCTTAATAGGTTGAAACAGAGGAATTTATCAAGCCAAAGGCACACGACTGTGTGAAATTGCTCTGAGCACAAGCACTGCTCCTCCTTACTGAGGCAGGATGTTTGTAACACAGAAATGTTTTGAGCTGAATACTAAAATTCAGAAATTATATTTTTTTATTTCTGGAATACAGCACAGTGCAGGTACTATAGCCTGTGTATTCAATGTCTGTGTATTCAGACAAATCTGGGTGATAGCTTTGTTAAGTTAAGTTAAATATATTCAATTTGTCTCTGAAAATATGAGATTCAACTTATCATGAGATAAGTTATCTACATTTTGGGAAGTTGAGCCTCTGAGAGGACCGAAAGAACAAAACAAGTGACATAACCTCTCTTCATCTTTCTGTGGACTTCTATAAAAAATGAAGATGTGAATACCATGAAAATAAAAGCAATTGAACTTTGCAGACTTGAAAAACAAGCTCATGAATTATTTTGAGATGACTATTCTCCGTGTAAGTACAGCTGAGTAAGAAGTCCTCTCAATGAAGTAGTTTTTCATTACATTTCTCTGCTCACCAAAAATGACAATAAAGTCTTCTGCTGACTGTATAATGAAAATCAGAGGCACTGTATTAATTGTAACATGAAAAAGTATTCTGAATGATATTGTTTTGATGCCATTTGGATCTACTCTGAACCGTAGCTTTCTGCATGTCTGTTATATTAAGCAAACTTCAGAGAAGATAACGTTTTGTAAATTATTTACTAATGTTATATAAATACATATCTGAAGACTGACTGCTTGAAAACTCACAAGGTATAATAGAGATACTACATCAGGAAGTTTAGAGTTTTATAACAGTTACATTCATTGGGTTTTTTTGCTAAAGCAGCCAACAGTGAGAAGGTAACAATGTCAAGGTTAAATAATGATATGTCAGATAACACTAACACTAATTCATCTTCTAAATTGTGCATTCATCCACTGGAAATAACTGAAGAGTAAAAAAGACCTGAACATACTATTAAGTCAGGTTGATTATGAGTTACCAGCATGACAGGAATATTAAAAGGAAAATGTAGCTGTAGGATGCATTGGGTATTCATATACCGAATACAAGAAAAATCATATTTGCAAGATTATCTAAGTTTCTGGCCACTCACATTCAAGATGAAAGAAATCACATGGAAACAAGCATGGAATAAGAATATGATAAGTGAAAGGGAAAAATCCAGAAGAATATTCTTGGAGGGATAGCTTGTATGATTGCCTCTGGTTAACACAGAAGGAATAGATCTATTAAGCACCAAAGCTGATGTAAGAACAGGAGACATATATATGTTTTTCTATATGACTGCAGCCCAATCACACCCTTTCTGTCCTCTTTTGTTGTGAAGGATGCAATTCTTTCTGATTGTGGAATTTCTAAATAAACAGGGTCATCAAATTAAGTATACTTATATTTTCAAAGTTTACTATTTGACTTTAAATTATATTAACTCTGTTGGCTTATTTGAAGGAGGTTTGTTGGAGAATGGGAGATTCCAGAGAAAGATTTTAGAGGAAAAAAAGATCAAATTGTGACATTTGTATATATACGCATTTATGTAGAAATTGCAAATAACAAGGTCATTGGTAAGGATTCTTTTATAAATTTTGTTATTCCTTTGTTATTTCTTATACAGAACATCTTCCTTTTCAATCTGATTTACAAATGTGAAAATAATATATTTCTTCATACTCACTTTCAGTTTGCACTTTTGAATCTGAGCAGTGTCTCAAGCTTTTATGTGGAAATGATCTAATTCAAAGAAAGTTGATTCTCACTGCAATTGGTACTGTTACTTCTTGAAGACAAATTCCTATTCTCTTATCAGAAAAGCTTTATACCTTTTAAATTTCAGATTTTGGTATTTTTGTTCATTGCTTACACTCACTGAAATGAGAGGCAGAGTGGACTTTCTGATTGCTAGGAATGCTTCAGTATATAACATGAGTATAATAATGAGTTATTCTCCCTCAGCAGTGATCAGATAGGAGTTTCTTAGAAAAATTACACAGTCTGACCTAAGAAATAAATGGCAGAGTCGTTGTTAATGATAAGAAATGTGTTTAGTAGGCTTGCATTCTCTCATCAGTATCTTCCTGTCCATGTTTATATCTAAGAAATGATACTGTGCAGTGTATCAAGTTGTTAAAGAAGTAGGAAGACAAGCAACTTGTGTTAAAACAACACTGGTCTCCTGTCTTGTGCATTCAAGTTTCCTCAGGAAGTAAGATCTTACCTTGGACATTCCCTCTGTTTGCAGTTATCATTTTAATTATCTTGTCTGGATTGCATTCATCTCTCTATTTTGTTTTCAACAAGTTCCTTCTGTCTACTTATCAAGAAAAAACATAGCCAAAAATATGAATGCATCTCAAGTAAAATCACTTTCCAAGAGCATTATATCAAAGGAGCAGATATGAGAGGCAGTGATTTTTGTTAGATGAGCATTTGATCAACTGTCAGAAAGAGAAATCACTTCAATACAAACCTGCATTAATAGCATGGTATGCACTGATATTTTTTAAAGAACTTCAGTGAAGAATGCTGTTTTTTTTTCCTTTGTCCCATTCAGGCTAGCAACAATGAAACAAGAAATCCATGCAGATAAATCTCTGCTGATCAGGTGAGTGAGCAATGTGGATGAGAAAAGCATTAGTGCAGGAAATCCCTACAGCATAGAAAAGGCTGTGATTTCCAGTCTGACTTCTGTTTGGGTAAGAGAATTATTTTCAACATGGTTGCTTAGTTTACATGGTACTGGGCTGTACAAAAAGATGTGCTCCAATGAGTCGTGTCTCAAAAAGATGCCAGTGCTTCCTATGACATAGTGCACGATACGGTGAGTTTTGTACTGAGGGACCCCATCGGAAACTTGTTTTCCTGTGTCTCTTCTTACCACTATCAAACAAAAATGTTTGAGAATCTTTTAGAAAAATCCTCTCTTTGCTATCAATTTCTGAACAGAACTTCAGAACAGCTATGAGAATTGTTTTGTTTTGTTTTGCTGGTTTTTTTTTTTTCCATTAAAAATATACCTGCAGCTCCCTTGGAATTTTATTAGTTTGTTATTCCTTTGTTGATGTTGACCAAGATCCAGGCCCACTATGCAATTTTACAAAGTGTTCTATAATGTGGTTTTGCTGCTAAAATGATGTTCAACTGTCACCCTGATTATGCAAAGCAAGAGACTGACAATGAAACTACATCAAAAACTGAATTAAATTTTTTCATCCACTTCTACAAGAAATGTCAAAACAGAATATAAGTTCATTTTGTTGTAGAGGTACTACACTTCCAGTACTATGGGAAATTAGCCCCTTGTGTCTGTATCATAGCATAATTACCATAACGTTTAAAAATATTTTTATTATTTTGGCCAGTACTTCACTGGTAGGTAGCGATGTCACACAAAATTAGATATTCTAAGTTATATCTAAACATAAGTCCAAAAGTTTTCTTGCCCTAACATTTTTAGTAAAGTCTCAGATGCTGATCCCCTTTTTCACATTGGATAATGTCATGTTCCACAGATAACCACACTGATATCAGGAAAATCTCTTGGAGTTTAAAGGGCTCTTGCTACTGATGCAATTCAAAACTCACTTTCCATAAACCCCCGATCAAGTTCTTGCCCTTCCTTCATCTGCACATCTACATTCTGGTGAGGATCCACTGGAGTCAGCTTGAAAGCTGAAATTTGAGTTTATTCTCAGCACAATAACAAACATAGAATTTCAGTGTTCTTGGGTACTTGCTGTAGGATTTTAGACATACTGAACAAGGAGGTTGTGGAATCTCCATCATCAAAGATATTTAAGAATAGATTAGACAAACCTTTCTTTAGCATTCCCTTTCAGGAAAGACGGACAGGCTAATAGACAGGAAAAGCTCTTGATATCACTTACTCTAGCATTTATGACTCTACAGTATGAGGCAGAGGGACATAACTCACATTCCGATCACTAGAATGTGAATCAAAACATCAGGTATAATCCTGAATGGCTAGCATGAAGAGAAAAGTGACATTCTACTTTTCATGTGCAGGACTGATTTTCATGTATACCTTCTGAAGAGGGAAATATTTCCTGTTCTTCATTGGAGAATAATTTATGAAACTATTTTTGTAGACATTTTGGATATATTCTAAGGCACTCTTTTGAACAGAACTTCAATAATGTTCCCATCACAGTTCAGATAATGATAGTTTCCTTTTTCAATATCCATATCAGCAGGAGTTACACCAATAACAGCACTTTAATATTTCTTCCCTAGGCACACTTTATGTGTTTTTTGCTGAACTCAATATGGTGAGTGTTTGTAAGGCTTTTCCTCAGCATTCTTAACAGAGTAATACCTGGGGGATATGGGCACTGAAATTCTTACTATTGTGAATCCTGAACAAACCTAAATGTTAAATACATGGCAAAATATTGTTGAGCCAAGGTGGCTCTGGTACTGCAGAACTCGAAGCTCTGGAGTAACTGATAAAATTAGACTTGGCTCATATATGAACAGACACTGGGTAGATGAAGGATATTTGAGTATCACTTTTGAACTCACATCCATAAATTCCACCAAAGTTGCACACTAGGGGCTCAAGTACTTTCAGATCTGGCCATCTGCCAAGTAAACACAGAATAGAAATGGCAGACACAAATATTAGGAATGGGAAACCCACATTAAAAACAGAATAGGAATATTAAAATACACCATAAATGGCAGTGAATATCTCACTGTATTTTAAAATTGAAACTGGACATGATAGTCGTCAAATCATGGGCTCTGCCTGTCACACATGTCCACCATTATTGCAAGCTCATCTATATCCCTGAGTATTTCTGGCTTCCTGGATTTCTTTCTTTCTAGAGCATTAGAGTAGAACTGCTCAGAAAGTGGGACATTCTATAAGTTATTAAAAAATCTTAAGCCTAGATTTCTTGCTTATTCAATTATTTCCACATGGCCCTTATAATATAATATAATAAGGCTGGTCTTGCGTATTTCAGAATGTGTTACTTTAGGAATCATTTCTCAGAAGGTGTTACTCTCCGATACGCAGGAAAATAATTTTAGCCACAGTGTAACAAGCATTTAGGCTTATTTTACTGAGCATTGTGCTTGGCACTGGGGGGAAAAAAAGCAGTGTTGCACCTAATACCAAGCATTTCTGTGGTGGTTTCTAACCATTTATAGCAGTAAATAGTGCTTTCTCCAAATTAACTTAATCACAACAAAGGGAGAAAACTGGAGAATAAGACAGCTCACAAGCAAACCTTCAAATGACCACTTAGAAGAAATGAAGTATGAGACATGATCAGACAGGAGAAATCGTAGACCTTGAAGGTATTTTAGTGATCATTAAATCCAGCCACTGACATAATAGATGAGCTGTTCATATAAGCCTACCATACATCAATATAAAACTCCTTCTAATAAATTGTATTTGCCTCAATGACAGATCAAGTCCTTTACAACGCTTGTATTTAACATCGGAGATAGCTGTGGTCTGATAGACCATATTATACAAAACCATGTCTTTCATTTAGGATAAAATATGTGGAAAACGTACATCATGATGCAAACCAAAGACCATTAAACTTGATGCACGTGTTTCTTCAAAAAAATGTGATTTTCCATAATAAGCAACAGAAATACAGTATTACCAAGAGAGACCACTGAGTAAGACGACAGGTTCTAGTTTTCCAAGTGTTTTGCAGAAAACTAATACTGTCCTACACAGAAATCCCTGTGCTGCCTACTCCCTCCATTATCACCAAGTTTTGGGGGTGCTGAAGTATAAGGTTATAAGATAATCTAACCATTTAACATGACTCCAAAAAATCAACTCTGAGCCAAGCCTTGCAGCTGAGACACTTAAACTGAAAAGGCTGAAGCCATATATGTGCAAAAATGTTTAATTGCTTAACTTCCTTGGGTCAAGAGAAAATTGAATGTAAAGTACTCAGGATAGCTAATAAATCTGACTTATAACCTTTTTGTTTCCTTAGTCAGGAAGCAATTAAAAATGAAAAGCAAAATGGAAAGAATACAATAAATTTTAAATGCTGTTATATTCTTTTAAGCTGTAGTTCCCTCTTCCTAAAATATTTTCCTAATTTGATATTTTCTCATATGCTGGATAAATGGAAAAAAAAAAAATTAAATCTGTTTTTTAAAAGTCTTTCAGACTTTTGACTTAAGGGACAGAAAGGATTTCATAAATTTTTTGGCTGTTCAAACACCAATGAAAAAGAATTTCAAATATCTATGCCAACAACTGAATGGTACATTCCTAGATACCCCAAAATTCTTCATTCCAAATTTTTAGTATAAGACTTCTTTCCAATAGTCTGAGTAATAAAACATAAAAATCATAGTCCAACAATTTGTGAACAAGGTAAATCCAGTTTTGACAAATTATTCACAACAAACTATTAATTCACATCCTGCCTTCAACTATCATAGAGTACTGTATTATCAACCAAAGAGTTCTTTAACCTTACTGGATGTCATAGCAAGACTTCTATGTTTCATTTGCTGAATAAGATTTCATTTGTTTGCTTTAGGGTTAGAAAGTACAGAAAATGGCATTACATGACAATGCAGTTAGATATTTACAAATAATTTCAATTATAGAATATAAATCCTTCTTTTTTTTTCATCTGTAGTTTCATATTTGGTGTATTTGATCTCATTTATTCCACTGCAAGTACTTGATTCTCCCCTTCTAGAAGCTGTAAACTCACGTTACAATTTGTGTGGGGTCAGAAGTCATTTTTTTAAAACAATCTTTCTGAAACACTGGATTTCAGTGTGATGCTGATAAAACTATAATTAGTACAGAGAAGAACATCCTACATAGTACTTTCTAAATGCAGTTTGCTTAGGTAAGAGCATTAATGATAGTATCAGCAGCAAAAACTCCTGGCAGTGTACTAAGTTGGGTACACGCACAGAAGGAGACATTTGGCTGCTTAAACAGGATTAATGCCTCTTTGGAGGAGTTTGCATATCACTGGTGGGATGCTTATCACAGCATAATAATTCTAGAACGGGCACATATTTATATCTGGACTCCAATGTAAGAGTCACCTTAGTCGTGTCCTAAGCCACAGTGGCAAAGTTTGCCTCTGGAACCTCATGTCTGATTGGGAATTCATTCCTCACTCATCCTATGAGCAAAGCAAAATGTACTACCTTAAAACTTCTTCATTGAGTTGAATAAGCAAATCACTTTGGACCAGGTAAGAGCCCCATGGTTACTGATATGGCAAAGAGGGAGGCTTACGTTAGTCACTGAAATATTTGTGGTGTAAATAAGCAGAGCTATCCTACTATGGGGAAAAGTTAATAGAGGTGCTAATGATCATCTTAGTTGTTGGTATTGCTTAAAAAGCTTGAGTGGGATTGTTATTGCATTTTAATTGCTATTTGTGAGTCTTATTGATTTTATTCTGACATACATAGAAGACAAAGTAGATACACTCAAACTGCTAACATTAAAAAAGAAAATGGCTGAGAGCTGCAAACTGGGGTATATCACAGTTTATCAGGAAATTCCTTTGTTAATTATTTTCTGGTCTTAGCAATGTTCAAAGGTCATTCATTGCTTTCTAAATTTACAAGCTTTACTGCAAGGTTATATAAATCTTCACTCAATTGTTCTGTGCGCAAGTTTTTGTAACTACTGGCTGCTCCCAGCTCATTATATGTGTAGGAAATTTATACGTTTGGAGTTTTTGATTTAGGTTAAATTATCTGAAAAAGGTGCCTGACTCAAAAATGTACCAAAAGAGAGTGATTCATATACAAATAATCATATAAGATATGCTGCTCTTAAGAACAAAATCTTTAAAATTTACATATTTTTAAGTTCACAATTCCCACGTTATTTTGTCTCAGAATATGGATTTGAGAAAACATCATATTGATAACATTTTGATAAAGTAAGCAAAGGCTCAGTTCATACCAGGTGGCAGGGCAGTCACATGTTTCTGAACTATTTTTAGCTAAATTACTACTTAGAAGTCAATAATTGTATAGCCATCTTGGATACAAAAGGAAGTCTTTGCTAGCATCTAATCATGCTTAATATCCACTTACTTGCAAAATAATGGAAATTTAAGTTCTTATCACTGGTTCTGCCTTCAGAAAAGACTTTCTTCAATGCATTGAACAATTTCTCTTTTCCTTGAGTTTTGAAAAAGTAGCGTTGGGACTCTCTTGTTCTAATTCTTGCACAACAAGGAAAAAATAATCAATAACCCACCAGGAAATAATAAACCTAGTACCACAGAAAGAAGAGTCTTCAAGATCTTAAAAAGAGTAGCATCCTGGGATGTTCTGTAGACACTAAGAAATTACTAGCACAGGAACTTCAGAATTTAGTTGTTCAAATGATTAAGATGAGGTTTTAGCAGAAGATCTAGTATTGATTTTAGCCCGGAACACAGAACTCAGAAGTGGAAGTTTTCATGGCTGTAAATGATTTGAGAAGCCTTTCAGCTTTGGGGTATTTAATGGGATCAACTGTTATTCCAGTAGAACAAGTAGTGCCAGAAAATAACTCAACTTAGTGCTCAGAGGCAACAGGCACCAGATCTCCCAGGAGATCCACAACTATTTGTGTATCTGTAACTCTAAGTTTGTTTACATACCACATGGGCCTTCCACCATCTTATTTCACCAGAATTTTGAATCACTTTATGTTGATTTGGATTTTGTACTGATGTAAATGAGTACAACCAATAGGCAAAGAAGTAATTCCTAACATTTTTTGCCATTAAACATGTGGACATATGACAGCATTTTATCAAGATGTGTCATTCTTCCAGAAGGAAATTTGAGAAAGGTGGGAAACCAATGAGGACATTCAGTTTAAGACTGTATTTGTATTTTCATTCTTCTAGTACATGAAAAATTGCATAGTATTTTTGAAATTACATATTACATTTTCAGCATCAGAAAAACTCATGGTAATGCTGTTTATTGTCACAAATTTTCTTCTTTTTCATTTGTCCCCCTGTGAGCCCAGAAATACTACTTGTTGTGTTATAACTCTGTGTATTTTCCAGCCCTACTCACAAAGAGTAACAGGTTTTTGTTTTTGTTTTTTTTTTTAAATGTATTTCTGAAACATAATTTTCCTTCCAATTATATTTCAGGAGAATGAAAAACCTCGTCTACTATTTAGGGTACTGTCCTAAATAATTTCATCCCAACAAAACCTGTCATTTTGAAGTAGACATAGCTACAGTATCAAAGTATTTTTCCTGCTGAATATGTTTTCTCAGTCTTCAAAGACTTCATCTTTACTCAGAAGAAGAATGGAGTCAGCTGAACTATAAAATCTGCTCAGTTTTGATGGGCAGGTTGATATGAACACTAGGTAGTCTTTACCTAAGAGATTCCAGTTTTTTTCAAAAACTGAATAAAATTAAAAAGTAATATATTTTTAATTGTTTTTCCATCTGAGAGATTTCCTATTGTTTGTTTGCTTGCTTGCTTTTCTTTGTGAAAATTACAAAATATGCATTTAGCTTGTATTATTCATATTTCTCTGTAGAGGTATATACGTTCCTGTCTATCTCATTTGGCATAGCTCTACAGTGGATCTACAGCCCTTCTATTAGTGCTTCTTCACTCACACCCATGGTTTAGTCTTGTTGTTACATCTCAGAGAGTTCAACTCTTCTGCTTAGAAGAATGCCATGTTCTATGGAAAAGAGATACGAAGTCCCACTGGGCAGAACTTTCAGATATCTTTTCTTTGATGTATCTTCTAGTTGCTAGTCCTTGTTAAACCAACTTACAAAGACTCAGCTAGAGCTATTGCACCACAGAAAGCTTCTAATATACCAGAGGATATGTGCTCATACTCTATGGGAGTTAGTGATCTACTCAATTTTGCAGGTATCTGCAGATTGTCATCCATGTCATCCATTTACCTCTACCTTTAAAACATAACCAATGTTGCAGCCATCTCACTAAAGTTTTGAGCCCCTGAGAACTTCTTTTAAGGATGGTTTGACTTGACTCTTACAGTGCTCTTACAGTAGTAACCAACCTGTTCTTCTAGCATCTTAGCTATAGTTACCAGGCTGTCATCTGTTCTTCTCCAAAGGAATATGTATAAAGGGGAAACACATCACCAACAGAGACTTCAAATTTTTCTGCAATCCCTTGGTCTTTGAATTCAGCTGGCTGAGCTATGTACAGTTCATAAATTCTTGTATATCTTACTGTATGAAAGTAAAGCCACTATCAGCAGATAAGTAGACCCAGCTACTTAGCTCCACATAAAATGTTTAAGTTCCTTATTTATGACTGAAAATTATTCCTAGCAGAGGGAAAGTAGAAGGAGAGTTTGTAATGAGATCTTTGTTCTCTTAAATTCACTGCTATCCAGTTTGCTGGAGTCAGTCTCTGATAAGGTGATCTCATAAATAGCTGACAGGGAAGAGGCAATTTATATCAATACAAAATTTGCAAAGGGCAGCCAGCAAGTCATTGAAGCCAGGAATAGAGCAAGATTTGAAGCTTTTAGCTGCCTGAAAAATTTTATATTCTTTGTGAAACCAGTGAATCTAATACTGGTTCACTAATAATGTGAAAGATGACACCTCAGCAGATTATCACTGCACAAAGTAAGCTGTCTTCACTAAAAATATGTTCTGAATATCAGAAATTCAAGAAGCGTAAGGTACCTTTTTTTCTGATGATCTACGTAGCAAAGCAAGGAGCACAATTGGATGAAGAAACTTGTAAGTTCTGGTGGTTTGATTTGTAATCCTACACTCACATCAATAAGCTCTTATGGATGTGACTGTTCACATCTATCCCATTAGGTTTACCATCAATCTGGTCTCTAGTTTAAAGCTAATAGAGAAGATTTTCCATGCTAATTATAGCTTCTAAAGACACAGTTTATTTTTGCCCAACAAGAGAAATTTTAAATGAATACAGGGCTCTGTTTTGGCAATATACAGTTTTCCTGAACAAGCACATTTTCACTTGGACTTGGTTTCACTAAGTTCGTAACCAAGTTTGTAACCTAATTACATAAGAGGAGCATAATTATGTATTTCAGTTGAAAGCAACAGCCAGTAGTTCAATCCACAGCCTCCACAAAGACTGTTAAAATTACTAACAACAAAAGCTTTCCTTTAAAAAGTAATAGCAAGGCTGATAAATAATAACATTGTTTCATGTTTCTAAATAATTTATTTGAGGTTTACCCAAATCACTGTATCTGTTTGACTCATGTCAAACAACAAAGCATATCCCACTCTCAGTGCATGTAGGCTTCACTCAGATATTTAATGCAGTACACCACTATTAACATTTTCTGAAGTTAGTGAGCATTCTCTCCCCACAGCAGAGAACTATTCTGTTACTAAAAAAAGGGAGACGTATTCAGTCAAATGGTGAGAGCTTTCAGCTGAATCAGTTGTTAAATGACCATAACTTGTAGTTTTCACTCTCTAGTGGTTATTCTAGCTTTAAAAACAACCAGTCCATAACAATGTATGAAAAAAAAAACCCACACATTTGAAAGTCCAGGGATCATTCCAGAGTTGTTTTGGGTTCTGAAGGAGAAATAAAAGCTGCCTTCCTGATTTTCAATATGTGTGATAAAAGAGAGAGTTGGAGACTACAGCAGGCTAGATTCTTTTAGCTATAACTAAAAAGGGATCTGAGTCACTTTGTGCCATTCTGACTTCATGAAACTGTAGCATGCTGTCAGCCTACAGAGCAGACCAAACTTTCATCTAATTAAACTGAACCGCAACAAATGAGCCAAGTCTGTATCACAATGTAGGGGAAAAATCTTGAATTCAAGATCCCACATGGAATCTCTCATTGGGAAAACATGGAAGTTTCTTTTTGTGCTAGGTAACATTTAGAAATGAGAGATAAAGTAGTATAATAGATTAGAGCAAGCACCATAAGGTGCTACAGCTTCAGAATATTTCATGTAGTACCATTAGTAGCCTTCTACACAGAATCAAAGAATCCCAGACTAGTTGAGGTTGGTAGGCACTTCTGTGTCTTTCTGGCCAGGTCCTGCTTGAGCAGAGACACTCTGGTCCAGGTTACCCAGGACCACACATAGGTGGGTTTTAAAGACGTCCAAGGAGGTGATTCCACAACCTCTGGGCAATCTGTTCCAGTGCTCCATCATCCACACAGCACAGCAGTGCTTCAGCTTGTGCCCATTGCCTCTTGTCCAGAATATCACTGAGAATAAGCTCTCTCTATCTTCATTGTATCTACTCTTTATTGCTGAGGTCCTTCGAGCCTTCTCCAGGCTGTCCAAGCTCTGGCAGCCTTTCCTCATAAGAGTGATGCTCCAGTCCCTAAATCATCTTAGTGGCACTACTTTGACCCCTTCCCAATTTTTCATGTTTATCTTGTACTGAGGGATCCAGAACCTGACACAGTACTCTAAGTGACACCTCACCAAGACTGAATAGAAGGGAAGGATCACCTCTTCACCTGCTTTGGCAATACTTTGTCAAATGCAGTCAAGAATACTATTAGCCTTCCTAGTGGCAACATCACATTGCTGATTCTGTTCAACTTGATCTCTCCTACGACGCTGAGGTCCTTTCTTTCAGAACTGCTTTCCAGCAGTGTGGCCCCTAAGCAAGTCCTGGTGACTGGGGTTACTCCTCCCCAGGTGCAGGACTTTGCACTTCTTGTTGAAATACATGAGGTTCTTGACAGCCCATTTTTTCCAGCCTATGCAAGTCCTTCTGGATGACAGCACAGCCCTCTGATGAATCAACCACTCCACCCAGTTTTGTGCCTGTGAATTTCCCAAGGATGCACTCTCACCCACTGTCTAGCTCATTAATGACTGGATGCAGTACTGACCCCAGTGGTACTCTGCCTATAGCTGTTAAACCTTTACAGGCTAGTTCTGAACTTCTGACATATCCATCAAAAAGCTCCTTGGCATATGCACATAGATCTTTGAATGTAATGCCTCCTATTTATTTCCAGGGAAAGTACAACAGATACAAAGAGCATAAGAACACTATTTGATAGAGCAAATCCTCAGCTACAAAACACTGTGTTTCAATATAGTCACTGCCATTAGCTGTACATTTTAGCTAGCAATGAACAAAAGCCTGCATGCTGCATTCATAAAAATCTGCACCTGTGGAGGTTAACCACTGTTGCTGTCACCACTGCTGAAACACATCACCTACTGTCTCACTGCGCTCACATCCTGAATGCTGATCTCCATCAACATTCAGCAAACAACAGTGCATGTCAATGAGTTTTTCACACCTTTTCTTCACATGCACTTCCATGTTAGATGCCATTTTATCAGACTGCCCCTCTGCTACTATCTGTTTCACAGCAACAAAATGTAATGGAATACTGGTGGGAAGGTTCAGCCTCTATTAATATACCACCATCTTCCTCCTTTAATGTCATGGGCCAACATAGTAAAACAGGAGGCATGCTTTCAGAGCAGCCCTTATACATTTACAGGTGCATGTATCTAAGAAAGGAAACTGGTCTCAGTATTGCTGCTGAAACACGGCACCTTGTTCACTTCCAGGAATGAGCTGTGTCACACAACCTACTGTGGCATCATCCAAAAGAGAAGGGTGATGACAGAAGCAAGCTTAAAGTAAAAGTTACATTAAGAAAGTCTTATTTTGGCCATGGAAAAGCAAAAGTGAATGTGGACGTAGGAGTACCAACCACAGGCAGGAAGCTGTTTCTGTGCTACTCTTCAATAGTTTCAACACAATTTCAGAAACTCTCTGCTGTGTGTACCCACCTAACCCCTACAACCTTCATGTCAACAGCTGAATCAGCACAATGCTGGATTGGTAAGGAATTGTAAGGGTGAAGCCCCAGCAAGTGGCATCAGGCAACAAGTTTGAGAAAGATGATACCCACAGCCTGGAGATACATGTTTCTACTGCTCACAGGAGCTGAGAACAGTCCAGAAGCAGAATTCTGGAAGTGATGATGTGGAGCTAGATGATCTTTAAGGTCCCTTCCAACCCAAATCATTCTATGAAAATGAAAGACTGGACTTTTGATGGTGATATTATAAAAGCAGGAAGAGATGGAACAGAGAGCTCTTCTGTCATGAACACAGATACAGTCAACTCAGTTTACCACCAAAACATTCACTGGGAGACTGTGGATATGTTACTCTTTGGGACATAGCCTGCTCACTGGGACTGGAACGAAGTGGCACAACATAAGATGTGTCTGTATGGCCCATGCAATCTCCTAAATCATTCTCAAGCATAGTCTAGCATGCCAAATGTTTAACAGCAGGCGACTATAAAGCCAGTTGTATCATATAAGGTTGGGAATTTGTCATTACATAATAATACGGAAGACACAGCAGTTGGGCTTAATTGCTAGATATATTGTGAATATATAATATTACAAAGAATAGACTGAAAATGCATTCTTGTAAATTTCTGGAATTATAATATGGAATATAATAGGTTTTTTTGGATTGAAGTGGTAAATTCAGGATTTGCAATAGGTTTGAACTTGCTAAAGAGTGTTATGGAGTCATTCAGAAAGGTGTGATGCTGCTATCCTCTTTAGGGAATGCACAAGTGTTAAATCATTTAAATAAGTCACTGAGAAATGACCCTACATTTTCAAGCAGTTTACTAAGTGACAGGAGAGGATTTCTTGTTCTGAAGATCAGTGATAGCAAATAAGAAAAGCAAGAAGGCAGTAATAATCTTCTAATCAGAGGGCATCCGAGACAAACTCAATCAGATTTTGATGAGTATGTTTATAGGACTGTAGGTTCTACATCCAGAATTATAAGAGATACATCAACAGAAACCAATTCATATTATCATTTCACCAGCACAGTTTATGAAGTGAATGAAACAACATATCCCAAGATTGTGATAAACTATCAGTGCTCCTAACTTACAGCAATCTAAAGCCATACATACTACCTCTTTGCCCTGATGGCAAGTATTTGAAAATCATTGATTCTTTGAGGGTCAGGAGGCATACAGCTTAATTCCTGGTGACATTAATTGCTAGTGCTTCAGTTATCAACAATAGGTAGGTAGGTAATGACATCACGGAGAAGAGAAGTTGTCAGCTATCTCTCTCAGAAAAGTTTTACTGCTGTTGAGATGATGAGCTAAAAGGCCTGTTGCTGTCATGGTCAGCCTGTGTTCAGGAGAAGCTCGGAGCCATCTGTCCCGTTCAATAGCTGCAGATGATATGTGCAGACACAAAAATCACAGCACTGTTTGTCAGTATAGCTTACACAGGAGCAAGGTTAAAGTCAGAAAACACAGTTTTCATCCTAATCATCTGTCTTTCTTACACGAGGGTCTGCTATACTTACACAAGTTCTTTTTAAAACTTCCAGTGAAAAAGAAACGCTAGCATCTGTAGGGAGTCTATTCTAGCGTTTTGCTAACTTTGCTGATAACCAGCCAGGATATTTCTTTCTTCAGTTTAGTATAATGTGTTCAGTTATAATGAGATCGTCCACCAGTCTCTGACTGCTAATGCTAGTCCACCCAGATGGAGACCTTGAGGCTAAGCAACAGATCAGGATGAGGGAGAGGACGGCAATGTGTTCAAAACCTAGCAATCATGTGAACCCTGGACAGACCTTTGCTTTTGTGAATCAAGCCAAATCCTACAAAGTTTTTACAGTTGATAAAAACAAGCAAGAATATATTGTCAAACATTTAACTAGAATTTTTTCTTATCTAAAAAAATGTAACTAATTCTGGTATTGCCAATCAGATTCCTTATTGAAGCATCAAAGTCAGATCTTCTTGTTTCTGCATGGACCTCAACATTCTGGAGTTTCTCAAGAGACTAGCACTCGCATTAAGGGTATTATCTCAAGTAATGGAAATGCTCTGAGATACATTAATGCCATCTATGGTGCTTACCACCACAGTTGTTTTCAGACTACACATAACTCAAGACAAAATCCTTAGAAAGTCAACAAAGTTGCCTCCACTTTATTATTTACCAACTCAGCTAAAATTAATATAATTAGAATTGATATGGACAATCAAATGGAAAGGAGTTAGTATAAATGTTAAATGAAACAAAGTGAAAAGGAATCAGAGCTGTTTGATCACATACTTATACAGAAATGTGCAAGCAAGAAGTAGTTTTGACTGAAGACTGAGATCAAATTTGTCAAATTTTAGTGACTCAGATTTGGCATGGGTATACATATCTGGGCAAATAAACAGATGCTTATCTGATTTTCAGAACTGTTGAGCATGTGCAGTTGCTATTGACTCTTCTGAGAGCTAAACGTATGTGATATTTCAAAGAGATGAGATGGCATTTTTATTCAGATGCATAGGCATTTGAGTAATGCTATCTTTGTGCTGCTAAATTTGTGATTTTATTACCATCACAAGTGGCTTAAATGAGATTTCCTCACACACAGTCCCATAAGCACTAGTGTGCTGCATTATCCAAAAATCACTGTTTAAACAACTTTGTATTTGAATACTTCCTCAGCTCCTTCATATTTAATGTAGGACTGCATCTGTTCTTACTTGATGAACATGGAGTAGGATTACTGACATGACAAACTGACATGACAAACTGGATGGTTGTGCTTAAAATGCCTGTTTAATAACACAGTTCTAGATAAAAATAATCAACACTTTATAATATTGACCTTATTGACTGTCAGCATCTAGAAGCCTATCTGGATAAGGACTAACAAACTGGTTTTGAGCACTAGCCCTACTGCTAGTAAAAGGAAGGAAATAACAAAATAAAAATCCTAGGGGAATGAGCAAATTAAAACGACTAAAGAATGAAATTTCATTCTAGTAGTTATTTGGAAAGCAGATTTCTTCTGCTTTGTGTCAGGCACTTAGCATTACTGTTGCGCTAAGAGAGTTTATGAGAGTGATTAAAATAAAACTTCTTGGAAGAGAGGTGCCACTAGAGACTTCAGCATCACCTGTGAAGTCATTTATCAACTGTGAAAACACAGATCTCTTGCTTTATTAAACATCTCTGTACAAGCTCAGTTTGATGTCTGGGGCCAGATATTCACCTGGCAGAGTTCCACTGAAGTCAATAAACCCATATTGATTTACACAAGATGAAAATCTAAACCTGTAAGCTTATTGCAGCATCACTAAAAGGAGTGATTAATTGTAGCATAGAATCACAATATGATAATAATGCTCGGAAACCTCCCCAGAGGGAGATAGAAATATACTGTGTCTTTCTGCAAAGCATTATTTTCATGCAGACTATCTATTTTTGAGTTAGAGATTGTGTAGATTTTAAAATTATTTTTAAAATAAGGATGATAATCTTGTTACCATCTCAACTTTATCCTGCAAAACACTTAATAACAAAGTAGTGGCATACAATTGCTGAAATCCTGATTGACAGTGAACCCCGGGTATGTACTGATCCTCTTGAAGAAGGCTGTGTGTTTCCCACTCAGCAGTGTCCTACAGAAAATGTTACCTTACCATCCTACAGTATGGTTAAGTCTGTGCTCTGTGCACACCCCCAGGCTCTGCAATGTCTGCTACCTACCCAAGATTTTGGCTGACTCTTCTCAAGCCTATCTCTGATATGGGGCAGCTGCATAAGCCTTGTTCAGGTTACTGGAACAAATGATGTGTGGCACAGCTGAACAGAGCCACATCAGGGCCTTCTACACCTATTTTTCTCATGTATTTAAGTTAAAATGGTTGCCTTCAGTCCTACCCTGAGCTACATTACAGGTATGCCAGAGCCAAACCCTATGTGCCCCAATGTGACCTCAGACCTGTTGCATCACAAGAGACCCATCTGGGAACCATCAGGCAGTGCCTCAACAGCCCTCACCTTTCCTTTCTCAGCCACTGCAGAATGGTGCCATGCAACACCGTGCAGTGGGGGTCACTGTCCCACACCTCGCTGACACCCAGCTCCTGGCTGTTCTTCACTGATGAGCATCTCTCTGGTAAAATAAACCCATAAGTACTACCGGTACTATTGGCAGTAGGTATGTGTAGATGAGCAGAGATTGTTTTGCACTTAAAAAAAAAAAAACCTCTACAGTGTCATTTTTATTTAATATTAAATTTTGCAGGAGTGATCAAAGCTGAGTCTCTTTTTTGATACTTCTACACAGAAAGCATCTGTGCTGTAAGAGTTTATAATCTGAGAAGTGGAATGGAATACAGAAAATTGCATCCAGAGCACTATGGTCCAAGCAAACCATCTCTGTGCCTCTACTTAATCTTAATAATTGAAGAGAGCACTGGCACATTTCCCAAGCTACAGCCCCATCAGCTGCCACACAGAAGTGTGAGACACGCCAAAGGGTTCCCCCCAGCCTCTCGTCTCTCTGGAGCTCACCAAGTAGTGATGCAGTGCCCAGTCCTTTCCACACTGAAAGACACCAGATGTGAAGGTGCAGAGAGAATGGGTGCCCAGGAGCCGTGCTGTCCAGGAGGCTCAGCCTCTTCATGCAGCATCTCAACAGAAGTTGCAGCAGAAGGCATATCGACCTTGCTACGGTTTCACGTCATCTTTCTTGTTCTGTCATGAATTCAGCACAGCAAAATGAGCTAAGCTGGTGCAAAAGGGCAGGGATACATCCATCACAGGCTCCACCTGGTTGATTCCCAGGGGTTAGGTCAGAACCAAGCCGCCCTTGACTGGCTGATTTCCTAATTCCCTACTCCATGGCAGATCTGGGTCAGCAGAGAGAAAATGAAAATAGCAGATGTAATACACTTAACATGAGACTCCCACCACAGCTGAACAGTTAATTCTGAAAGCATAAAGCCCACTTATAGAATTGTAAATAGTCAAGATTGTAAATAGTCAATGTAAAGTCCAAACTTTAAACATGCGAGTCCTAACAGAATTGAACTGTTAAAAGACAGAATCCTTCATTCAGAGGAGTTTACTGCGGTGCTGTATGCTCAGCAACAGAGCTAAATGTTAATAGCACAGGGAAATCAGGTGCAGGTCTGACACTTCTGTGTTGTCTCTCTCAGCATGAATAGCTTCCTGAAATGGGAGCGAGTGTGATACAGATACATGATCCTGATACAGCTGCTGAAATGAAGTGGTGTAGTTTTGGGGAGCCAGGCGGGTGGCAAGGTTCCTGTAAGTTCCCACTACATGGCAGACCCAGGGCACTGCATTTCAGTGGCTCATTAGGCATTTTAATCCTGTTTGGCCATTCTCTGAACTGTCATCTTTTCAGGACATCAATTTTTTTTCTCTAATTCTATTGATTTTAGCAAATTGCTTTGTCCTTCTGGTGATTTTCAACTACATACAGGAAAAACTTGGAGTGCAAGAGGAAAAACAAACTCATTGCGCTCCAGCAAGTTATACTATTAGACCTCTCTTGGGACAAAACAGAGACTTCAAAGCTGAGAACATATGTAAACGTTACAAAAATAAACACAAGTTTCTGGATGAATATAGATCTCACATTCATCATTCAGCACAAGAAGAACATTTGTTGTCTGGCGCACCAGATCTGTAATTACACGCCAGTTTATTTTCAGTGTGTGGATGGTGTAATTGCCCGTGCCCAGCTTTATCTGTTGGTCATCAGAATGGTCCAATCATGTGCCATGCCAGCACCTGTCATCTGCAAACTGTACTCCCATAGCCCAAACCTGAATGCTTGCTAACACTACTTTCTAAATCATGTCTTAAAAAAGCAAAAAGCCACTAAAATCTGCTCCATTAATTATAAGGTGTCATACAACATTTAGCAAACCAACAACATAACCCCTATCCAGTTTCTGTGCCTTGTAGGTGAGCTATGATTTCCCCTTACGCCTCCATTTTACAAATGATTTTAATAACTGTGTCAATGTACTGTGCTACAGGAAAGATGCATTCATTGGTGTAAATGTAGTGAAGTCAATGCAGCTAAATACTGTAGGACCCAAATCTCATTCGTGGTTGGGAGAAGAGGTGTTTGGGTGCTTAGGGAGTATGTTTCTATTCCTTTAACACTTTGTAGTAAATTATTTGCCAACATAAAATATTTAAGCAGCTCTGGGAGTCAAGAACAAAGCCCAGAGTGAATGCTTTCACAGGTGCCAGTGCCAGCAGTATTTTAAAGGACGGCTGAACCCTCGTCCATTCATTCAAGAATGTATCTGCTGTGCACAGCCTGTGTGGATGTAGTTCCCACATGGTAGGAAGTAATTGGCCTATCACTGAAGATAAAATACATCATATTTAAAAAATAATACAACATAAATACATGTCTTTATGCATTATTCCCTACTGGTTGACTTTGAGAGGCTCCTCTCTCAGTGGGTTTTGGTTCCAGTCTTCACACTGGATTTAATTCATACACTTCACAGATGGTTTAGAACAATTTTCAACAATCAATCACGAAAATATATAAGAATCATTTACACCACTGTTTCTTTGGTGTGGGAAAATTAATGACGGGATTAATCTAGCATTTAGCAAGCAATTATTCTTACTCATTCTGACCTTTTTATTATGTATAAAACAAAAGAACAGGATACAGTCTATAGCTAGTTATATTTAGCCATTGTCCCAGATATGGTTAGCCATTATCCCCAGAATTTTAGGTCTGTATAAAGGGCAAAAATAATTTACTCAACAGTCAGAAACTTGAAAAGGTATGTTTAGGAACATGTTGTATAACTCGCACATCTTTGTGTTCAGAAATCTCCTTTCTCTTCAACTCAGCAGACAGCTTGGCAGGGTTTATTAAAGGGACTTACCAGCTTAATAAAAATGTGCAGCTTCAAAACTTAATTTAAAATCTGTTCAGGTAGTTGTTACCCTCACTAAAAATCAATGGACCAAATCTCACACATCTCATATATATCACCAGAATTCCACTTAAATCAAAGAACTGCCTTAATGTAAGTGAAGGCAGCATTTGCCCAGTGGGAATGTTCATCCAAGTAATCACTGCAGGCTTAGGCCTATCCTTGTTATGTGTCATCACTCACTCAGAAATGTCAGATTAATTAATTTCTTTCTTTTCAGTATTTTTTCTACCACCCCACCCCCTTTCCCTTCGCCTCTCCCCCCCCCCCGAATCAATGAAAGAATTCTTTGAATTAAGAAAAGAACTACTGCAAATCCTTAACCTCTAAAGATAGGATAAGAGCCTTCTCTTCTTTTCCTCTTCACCTCCAAGTCAACAGCTATGAATTAGCAGCATAATCTAGTATCTCTAAAGTATGAGACTGTATCTTAAGCTTCTTGTTTGTGAAGAGCTTCAGAGGCTGAGCTAAGTACCCAGGGAGATGTGGTGGTAAATAGATGTAAAGCAAGGCAAGCAGTGGAGGAGTAAAGGGAAGTAATCACAAAGAGTGCCTTCAGTTCAGGGGAGACCTGACCTGCTTCTCTAGCTTCCTGATAGTGAACTGGGGATAATTACCAAATAGATAAGACAAAACAGAATCCTAGATGTAGGCAGTCTGAAATTGCTCCCCGGAGGAACCTCTTTCTCTACTGCAGACTTTTCACATCACTTTCTTCCACTACTCAGTCCATCTCCATGCCTGCATTTTTAAAAGAAACATTTTTAAAGAGTATTGTGTGCCAAAGAGATAAACAAATACCACCAAAGGGCTGGAAAGAATGCCTGTTAGTGAGCTTGATTTGCTTATCTTATCAGAAAAGAGGTCTGAGAGTGAGTAGGTGAAGGTGTTGACGTGCTTTCATGAACAAAAAGTTCCGAATACTAAAGGTGACTCTAATCTATCAGAGGAAGGCATAACAGGAACCAGTTGGCTGGAAGCAGAAGCCAGACAATTCAAATTAGAAATTAAGCACATATTTTTAACAGTGAGAGTAAGTTCTGCTTACTGAATATAAGAGGTGATATAAGGTTAAGCATTTGTTATTTGTAGCAAAAAAATTTTATAAATAATGGGATTGTTTTGCATATTGTTATATGAGTTTTAAAAATCAATGAAGTGACTGAATTTTTATGGCATAAATTGTCATATTTATTGCAATTAGCAGCTGCAATTCATCTAGAAATCAAGCCACAGAGGTTGAGTATACTGATGTGATTCACAAATATTCATTAATGGAACATCACCTAATACTATAAATAAGTATTATTACTCTGATTTCACATATATTTTCCCATATTGGTGAAGTGGTTTGTTCAAAGCTATATAAAAAGAAAAAAAAAGAAAAAAAAAAAAGGAAAAAATAATTAAATAGGACTATGGCAAAACAAGCATTAAAACCCAGATGGGAAGTCCTGGTGCCTGAAAGTCATTTGCTGATTCTAGGGGGAAGTGAACTTCTAACTTGCTTTGTAGCTCAGCTTAAATTTAAATCCATCCTAGGCACTGTGGAATGTTTTTTACTCTGATCTGAAGCTTGTGTCAAAAAAAGTACAATGATCATTCCAGGTTTATTTATTTTCTCCTTTTTCTGCACTGTCATTTGACTATCAGCCTGAATTATCAGATTACTTACTTTCTTCCTACTTCATAATATGTTAATTGTATATCCTGTGAGAATGAGGTGAACAGAAATTAAATTTCATTTTCAGAAACATTTGAAAACCCATAAATAAAATGTACTGAGAAAATTAAATCAGGCTTTTATTCTTCGTTCTACCATTGATTTCAGTCAGATGATCCCCCTTCCCAGCAAATAATAGAAAAGGGCAGAAAATCATCATGAAACCATTTCCATCCACTTGTCATTGAAGACTATCCCTCTTCCTCCTCAGTTTGACACATTCCGTCTCCTTAGACCAAGACTTCAGAGTCTCCCTTCCTGATGCAAAAAAAATGCAGCACTTGATACCAATCATTCCTTGATTCAATAAGCCACAAAACTGTCTTCCCAAGAATTGTCTCCCTCACCTACTCTCCCATCCAAGAAGGAATTCCTTTTCCATGATTTCCATAGCAACTTCCGAGTGACTTTCCATCTGCCTTTTCACACAATAACTACGTCAACTACCTGCTTAGCAAAGTCAGCAGCAATTTCCATTTCAGTCACTTGCAAGTTGACCTGAAATTTCTCTTCCCAAGGAAATACTATTACTCAGGAAAGGGGCATATGTTACCTGATACTTTTAGACATTTTGCCTTGATTTCCCCTCAAAGTCACCCTTTAATGGTTTTTGCCCAAGCTATCCCTTTACCTCATATGTGCAGTGCAGTGATTGTTTGACTCCTCAGATGGTGTCTTGCTCTAATTTATAGGAGGAAGTTCTTTGATATATGTATATTCGGTGTGAGATTAAGAAGGAACGGTTCAAATGTTGGTCTGACCAGTTTATTATAAACCCTAATCAGAGAGATAGGGAAGGGAAGGACGGTGACTGTTATGAATTAGGATGATGGGGAAGGGAAGGAGGGTGATAGAAAAGACAGGGAATAAGCAAGAATTGCATGAAGCGGGGATAGTCACCACCAGGATCCAGCAATGGTCCCATTGCGTGCCATCCCGATGGTCCGAGGCAAAAGCGCCTCAACAGCAAGCAAGTAGCAGGAAGAAGCCGCAGGGTAATTCTGGGAGAAAGCAGCATGACTCAGGTAGCAGGCCCAGGAGAGTCTGTCAGCATGCAGGCATCACATCGTGAGGAATCTATTGTCAGAAACCTTTCAGGGGAGAGCAGCAGCAGCATGACCGGCCTTAGGCAGCAAGAAGGTACAGCAACAGAGTAGGTCCAGGAGGAAGTGGGGCAGGACATGAGGCTTCTCATGTCCGAAAAACCCCCTTCTTCTTCATGAGGAAACTGTTGCCAGAAAACCTAACCTCATGGTTGTAGGTCTCCTTTTTATCCTTCTTCTTCTGCCAATGTGGCATTCTGGGTATTTGGGTAAGAGTCATATGCAGCACCTCCTGAGATGGCCATCTTCCTTGAGATAAGCGCACCCAAAAGACTGCTTTCTGGCCATTAATCTGTGGTTTATCTCTCTCACATTGCCCCTGGCCTTGTCCATCTGTGTCCCTCAGACAAAGGATTTCTCAGCCCTTGGCCAGGACTTACTTGGACTTGTTCATCTGTGTCTCCAGCAAACTTTGAGGCAGTGACATAAAAGATCTCTTACAGATGGACAATACACTTGGCAAAATGTTCCTCGTAGGAAACTGAGAAAGCTGAAAATATACAATGTAAAGGGTTTGAAAATACCAACAAGAAAAGGAGGTTAGTGAAAAAGACACATTCCTTTTGGCTGTAATACAGAATAAGGACATGGATGTGATAAAACATGGAAAACATTCTTCCCAGCCCCAAAAGAACATGCACATCAAATTTAAAAATCAGCATCCAGAGCACAAAATAACAGTATCTCACAGGCAGAAAATAAAGGAAAAGTCTGTGCCATTCTGTGGTGTCAACTGGAAGGATGTGTAGGGCATCCATCTGCACAGTTGTAAAATACAAAATTAAATGGGCTATAAATTTCTTCCCCTTATTTTTTCAGCTTCATACTACTATGATTCTCTAAAGCAAGTCAACAAACAATCATAGGAAGAAAGTCTTCATGTCTGTTAAACTTGGTAAAGCTACTGGAGTCCTTTGCAGCACTGGAAGGAAAATAAAGAAATGATTCAAGGTCATTGCAAATGACAAGATGCAGATCCAGCAGGGCTACTGGTGATAAGTACATGAGACAGAACAATCAATACAACAATGCAGATTCTTTTCTGCTGTGTGCTACTGAGAAGGTGGGCAGCAGTAATCCTCTGTACATCTCTTCTGTAAACCCAAGTTTGCCAAATAGCACCAAAGAGAATTGAGACTAAAACCTATTATCTGCTTTCCCAAAAACACAGAGCATAAGATTGGTCAAATCACAGTAAAACACAAATACTGTTGAGCACACAAGTCAGATTAGTTACGAAAAAGACTCATCATTGAAGCATGACCCAAATGTAATGTGAATTATAGAAAAAATTATGTCTTTTATATCTGAAATAATGATATAACTGCAAAAGTTTAGAGAAAATTTGGCAGAAACTGTTTCTGTTAAGAAACTAAGAAGAGTGCAACGATTACAGGAATAGCAGTGCGAACAGAAACACTGAATAAGTAAGTGAAGCCTACATAAAAACTGAAGTACTACAGTGATAGACACCAACTAGAGGAAGGCATCCTCACAAGTATCTTTGACTTCTGTTTTGAAGGAACTTTGAGAAAGGAAGAACACTCAGACCAATTCAGTAGAGATGTATTCAAGTAAAAATGAAAGTATCTGCCAATGTCAATGGATCAAAGGTTGTGTAAATTCACATAGACTCTGATAAGTTAACAAATCTGTGAGAAAGTCCTGAACAAATTTATAATTTTTACACCACTAAAATTTCACCCATGACTTTGAAGCCGTTAGTGTCAGCAAATGAAGGTCAGTAAAACCATACTTCTTAAGACAAACATCCAAGAAATGCAAGTTGTCAGCATCTCCAAAGTCTTTGAGGGGCACCTTGAAAATTATAAGTAGAAATATAATGTAGTAGACCTATGCAAATGTACATCATGAAATTTTCAGGATCACTACTCTCCACAACTGTCTGATTGAAGGACACAGAGAAGATAGAGCCAGATGCTAACTAGAGGTGCACAAGAAGCAGCAAACACAAGTTGGAACAGCAAGCATCAATGGATGTTAATGGATGTAATTTTTTCCACATGAAGAAATTCAATCCCACACCTTTGCTTCATAACACTTCCATGTCAGGCATCACTGTGTCAGACTTTCCCTCTGCTGTCATCTGTAATGTACATTCCAAATAGTGGAATATTGACAGAAGGGCTCGACATCTGTTGACATGCCACCAACATCTGCCTCTGATGTAATGGGCCAACACAATAAAATAGGAGTTATTGCTTTTGGAGCAGCCCTAGTACAAGTGGTAGGTGCTGCAATAGGCAGACCAAAGAGGTTGTGACATCCCGATCCGTGGAGATATTTGAATCATAGCTGAACAAAGGCCAGAGCATCTTTGTCCAGTTTAATTTTTGGTTGCACTAGATGATCTCCACAGGTTCCTTCCAACACAAATTATTCTGTAAGTCTATGATAATATGATCTCTGTAATGCTCCAAAAGCCCATGATTAATGGTTCTATTTTTAGAAGTATCTGACTACTATAGGTAACCAATTTTGACATGGAGGAAACTTTGTGTGCAATTGCTAGGCAATTTTTTACATCATATTTTGCACTATTTAATGACAATATTTGTTAATACTAGCAATAAGCTAATTTCAAATAACAGAACTCAATAAAGATATAAAAAATCCCCTAAATTTAGAAAAATACCACACAGATCAGTATCAATACAAAAAGAACCTAGAATGACCTTATGAGCATGAGCAAAGGTATAGCAATTAGACCAAGATTCCTTGTTAAAGTTTATTAAGATATATATGAATCTGGAATGGGAGGTAAGAGGGTTCTGTAGGAAGAGTAATGATCTGAAGGTTCAGAACTGTTTGTTCACTGAAGAGCTTCTCTTGATTCTTAACACTGCAAAGTTGCAAGAAAATAAAATCAGGTAGATACTTCCACAATAAAGATATTGAACTGCAGTGACGACTCAGCACTTAGAGAATGTTGAGTCTGATGATACAATAGTAGGGTGAATGGTCAAATGTTGGCAAAGTAGTTGAATCTGTGAAATAACCTACATGAATAAAATGCAATGGGTAATCAGTTACTTTAGGAACAGCTAAACATTGAAGAGTCTCTATTAATTCAAACATACACGATTGAGAATACATACAGTGAGGTGAAATAGCAACTGAGAAGATTCACCATCGTTTCAATAGTCCTGAGAACTGTCACATAGAGAAAAGGCAATTCAATTGTCACAACAACAGAACACTATAAAAACCACTGACACTCTAATGGCTGCCCCCTATTTGGAGAAGAACTGTTTAGCTGGCAGTATGGAAAAGTCACCTCTCACTGCAGCTAATGTCTTGCTAGGGCAGCAGGTGTGCGTGCTGGCAGTGCCAGTGCAGCACAAGACCCTTACGACCTCATCTAAGAAGAAATGCCAAATATGATATCCAAAAAACAGAGTATTGTAGAAACACTTGTAACTACACTATCAGTTTCTTTGAATGATACTTTTCATACACATTACCTAACAGGTAATTTGAAAGAGTCTTTGGAGGTGGTATTAAGACATTCTTTCTTTCTTTTTCTCTTCACCTTTGTATGTGTTAAAGTGTTCTAAGCTGACATGCTGTGAATTGAGGGTGCTTTTGAAGAGCCTTGTTTTGAGTCTGATTTTGTCTCATTTTACTCTATCTAATAAAAATCTGCATTTGGGAAAACAGGTTAAGCAGAGACAAAAAAGTGAAAAAGCATTTCTTATTAATAAGATTGTGAAAGCACATACACAGTGTCAAACATATTCACATTTCACTCCACTTATGAGTGATACTAATGCACTCTCCACAAAGCATATTTTCCTAAAACAAACTTCATCTTCGTCTTTGCAAGCTGTTTGAAGAAGAGACTTTGTAATCTCCAGCAGAATGAACCTTATTAGGTTGCAGGTCATTTAACCGAGTGGCTTTTTATTTTTGAAATGTGCAGGCTGCTTTTGCTGAAGATCCTGTTGGCATGAAAATACATATTTAAGGTGAATCAAGTACGCTGGTTAAACAAAAAAGAATGATGTAATTGTCACCTTCATACTTGAAGGCACAGAGGTATACATTAATTTAATTTTCAAAAGAGATCATTTAGGATTTTGCATACAGTATTTGACCCCAAATATAAAGATTAATTTATTTTCCATTATAGAATATTAAGGTTTATTAATCTATTATCAAATATCCAACTATCTTACAAATAGCCCCTTTTAAAACAAGTTGAATTTGTTCAAATTACAAAATGGGTTAGATAAACTTTTAAAATTTCTTTTGTTTTGACCATGATCTTACACATGCAATTTCATCTTGCAGTAATCTATGGTAGATCAGATGCTATATGACCTATCAATAATGAACTGTCAAACTGTTCTGGTAATCATCATTTTCATGAAGCCATCAAGAAGGACACTTTGGTGCTTTGGGCCCAGTCATGAGACAGCTTCATCAGAAAGACAGCTTAGTGCTATGTCATCTGGTGGGACAGTCACCAAGGCCACAATGAATATTGTGTCCAGTTCTGGCCCCCTCAGTTCAAGAAGGACTAGGAAATGCTTGAGAGAGTCCAGCACAGGGCCACAAGGATGATTAAGAAAGTGTAGCACCTCTCTTACAGGGAAAGGCTGAGGGAACTGGGTCTCTTTAGCTTGGAGGAGAGGAGACTGAGGGTTGACCTCATTAATGTTTACAAACATGTAAAGGTTGAGCGTCAGGAGGATGGAGCCAGGCTCTTCTCAGTGGCATCCAATGATAGGACAAGGGGGCAGTGTGTGCAAGCTGGAACATAGGAGGTTCCACATAATTTTGTGAAAAAACTTCATCACAGTGAGGGTAACAGAACATTGGAACAGGCTGCCTTGAGAGGCTGTGTAGTCTCCTTCTCTGAAGATATTCAAAACCCACCTGGACGTGTTACTGTGTGACCTAACCTAGGTGTTCCTGCTCCAGCAGCAAGATTTGACTACATGATCTTTTGAAGTCCCTTCCAATTCCTAACATTCTGTGATTCTGTGAATGAAGCTAACAGACTTACACAAAACAGAGGAGAAAAGTTATTGCAGCAGGCTTTCTCCTGCTGTTGATAATTTGCATTTACATTTTAAATTCCAGCCAATCCATTTCCATGCTGTCACTGACTCAGTGCCCAGAATACATGCTTTAAAACTACAAGCTTGTAGATTTTAGTAGCAGAATAAACTGAATGCCTCTTCATCACAGTTGAAAGACCAGCTCCTTATGATAAGAGCAATGTGGTGTTTTTCTGTTCATGCCTGAAAGTCAGGAAAGATTGCTGCATTTTAAATAACTTTATTAAATGATTTTGATCAGCACATGTCTTTGTCCCTTCAGAAATTGTTTGAGCGCACACATATTTGCCCTTGTGTCTAAATGTCCTCATGGAGGTTCCTTCAGGAATTATTCTGTAAGTCTATTGCCCCGTCACATCACTCTAAATTCCCTTTTGCTATGCACCTTGGAGAAATCAGGAGACTACTAAAGGTTAGGTTGTATAGCAGTGAAAAGAAACAGATGTTATTTATTTATTAAAACAAACTTCCAGATGGTTCAAGATCACCACATTGTGCAAACAGCTAGCTTAAATGACTGTTTGATTTTATTGTCATTACCCTCCAGTTTCCTTCTGCCATCACTCCCTAGTGTTTGTTATGCTTCCTTGCTTCAGCAGGTGTCCAAGTACTGTAAGTTATTTGAGAGATGAACTCTGTGTTCTTTTACAGTTTCTAGAAATCTTTAGAACAAACAAAGTAGAACAATAATGGTAACAATGGATCACCAAATCAGAATAAAATTGTCCCTATGACCAGACATAAGAAAATCCCATTAATCTTTTAAATCAAACTGATCACCAACACTTCAAATGAAAGTCAGGCAAAAAAAAAAAATTACAAAATTTATTTTTTCCTCACAGAAGTTTCTTTTCCCACTCTGTAGCTCCTTCAAAATAACTGAATTTTCATATACCATACCAATTTATTTTGTGTACGTGCAATTTAGAAGCTCTCTGATAAACCAAACAGCACAAAGACAATTTATCTGTAGTCTTTCAATGGCCAACAAAGTGTCTCAGCATGCTGGCAGAGTGCAGGCTGAACTACAAACACTTACTTGATCCAGTGCCATGCATGCATGTCACAAAGCATGTACAGTCCAATAAGATTAAGCCACACTCAGCCCTGAGAAGATACTGCACTCAAACAAGGCTCCTACTTCGGAAGGAAACTGAGAGAAGCAATGGAAGAAAGTGTGGTGGAAGTTCACTGTTCTAACTGAAGGATTTTAGCAAAGATTTACATTATCT
Organism: Chrysolophus pictus; assembly: GCA_037305975.1. Taxonomy (NCBI): domain Eukaryota; kingdom Metazoa; phylum Chordata; class Aves; order Galliformes; family Phasianidae; genus Chrysolophus; species Chrysolophus pictus. Next base: position 22,353,459 of record CM074578.1, read on the forward strand.
TAACTTGAGCGAGACATGTCTAGAAAATTTTGATAACTTTTAAATCTTCAAAAAAAAAAAAAAAAAAAAGCATAGAAATCAAAGTTGTAGACCAGATACTGAAGTTGCAGACTTCTCAGACAGAAAAGAAAATGAAAGAAAAAAGGAAACTGTGTTTATAGTATATCAACAAAATATTTCCAAAAATTTAGACAAGTGGCAGGCAGATGGAAAAAGTAAATTAGGCAGATAAATAAAAACAAGAAGAAAAGAGGATAACCTAGGTGGAATTTAAAGAATAAATTCCTTTCAAAGCAAAAGCAAAAACAAATAATAATACAAGCATTCAGAAGAACATATCTTGAAAAAATTGATATAACTCCTAAAGTGGAAAAGGAAACAGATAAAGAGGCTAAAATCACAAAGAATTATGATTTATTTAGATCATCCTCTTGCAAAGAGGATACATAAATGATTCCTATGAGAGAATAATACTGTTTTTAGACACCAGGGATAAGGTAGTGTGAATACTGAGATGTTAGAAGAGTCATTAAACAAACTGGCAAGTTAGGTAGTGCTGGTCTCTGACAGTATACAATCATAAGTTCTGAAGATGCCTAGTACAAAAGTGGCTATGATTTTAACAAAAACTGTATAATTCCCCAGGAATACCCAACCCTAAAAAGCAGGAAAAATTCAAGTTAATGCATTAGTGATAACCTGTTGCTCAAATGGAATGTTTCCAAATAGCAACAGCTTCTGAGTCTCCAGAAAGATTTTCTTCTGCCTCCAGCTGATAATGAAACATGCTGCACACAAAAAAATCAATCCCATTCTCAGAGCAGCACAAAACCTTTCCGATGACTTCAGCAAAGTAACAAGTACTCAGCTCTGAGATGTTTGCCAAGATTAGTTGCGTGGTGTATCACACCTTTTACAGGATAAGACCCCACAGATGTTTTGTACCGCAGTGTACAAAACTAATTATATGTGAGGTCTCTTACATATAATTAGTGTCCATGGAAGGTATATCACCTCAGCATCTTATCAAGTGCAGATCCAAAAGGAAATTAGCACAGTAAGCTCATGGGACTTTTTCTATCCTCAGTTTTCCCAGCAGATGTGAAACACTCAGAAGTCAATCAGTCCCAGTCGGGTTCAGACCTCTCTAAGGAGAGCCTGAACTGAGGTATCCCACATCTCAGTGACCCTTGTTGAATGTGATGTTGGGACTCTTTAGAAGGTCTGATTTCTTCATCACTGAACACATGAGATTAACTTGAGGACTAACCAGTAGAGAGTGCTAGATTTGGTCATCCCAACCACCTGTTGTGAGAACAATCATTTTCCAAAGCACATTCAGGAACCTTAATAATACATTAATATGATCAAGGATACATTTGAATTCAGGGCTGAATACAACCAGAGTTCACGCTTTAAATGTTGAATTAATCCACCCGGTCTTATCCCTATATTCTCACAGCTATGTGGTCTTCCTGCCTTTCAGTGTAGTGCCAATATTGTTTGCCTTGGCACATTTGCCTTCTGCTAATGATGCCCACTGAAAACCGCTTCAGGTATTGCATGCATTTTAAAATTACACAACAATAAATACTTGTACTCCTGTTAGCATTTTCACAGGGTAAAGATAATCGCTGAATTTATTTTTCAGTGCTGAAATTTTTGACCTGTCATTCAAGCTAATGATATAGAACACATTTATTGTTTATTTTGCTACCACTACTTTAAGTGGTGGAAGAAAGGCTTATAATTCAGATGAGCTACTTCTCTGAAACTGTCACACAGCAAGCAATTAGAGATGGCTCCGACAGATGGGATTTTGCCCCTACAATGCAAGATCCCAATTATCTCACATACAAACTGCCATGAGAAATGAATGAAGAATTAGGAAGACTAAAAACATTGTTTAACAGATGCATTTGTGTTAGACATTCTGGGCTTACTATGAAGCAGTGGTGGAAAACCAGGGTCCTGTTAGCTGTTAAGCAAGGCTAAAGCAGACCATTAATGGCACAGGAGCACTCAGTAAAGGAAAACTGACCACATCTACATAGGATGCCAAAAGGCTGTGAAAGTGTTATTAGTACTCTCAATGGGAGTCAAATGTTAATTTATCTCCACATTGCTGGATAGCCTAGAAGCAAAAAAAACCCAGTGCATTGTCCAGGTAATGCACAGCCAATTGAGTATACCCATCCTTTAGGTCATTGCTAATAGAAATGAGAGAGACAACTGGTAACACTTTCTACCTTTAGCTCTGGAAGATGCTGTTTTACACAAGGAGTTTCCATTTCTTAATATTTACCCATTAATCGTAGTCATGCCCGGGGCTCCAAAGAAGATATCCATGAACACAAAAGAGCTCTAATACACCATGTCAGACAAGAAACCTAAAAGGGACTCACCAGTCACATTGTGAAGCTGTTTGGAATACCTTCATTTTCTTCTCCTGTGTTTTACTTTGACCTTTTGGAAAATATGCTTGATATAAAGTACTACCCTCCTGTTTGATGTATGAACTTTTATTTCCACAGGCCATTTTGTATGTAAGTATTTCAGATAGCTGAATTACTCCCAGCCTACAGTGTACATTTTCAAAGGGACTATAAACACAGAAAGAAAATTACAACATCTAGCTTTATTGGAAGTGCTGTATCTGTCTCTAGTTAGTTAGGTAAGTGAATAAATGAACGAGTGTAAAAACAACTAGAAATGACACTTCAGTTATTTTTTGCTAGCTTGGAAACTCTTAATCTTGTAATTTGAGTTTTGAAATTCTGTTTCTGTATTCCGACAATGAAATATTTCCACAACAGCTCTGGGACTGGAACTCAGACAGGTAAGAATCATCTGGATCATTTTTTCTCCAGCCAGAAATTCAAGCTGGGCCGGTGTGCCCTCAAGCACTCATTGCAAGTAATTACCCTGCTGAGGGAATACAGCCAGAGAAATGTTACAGCATTACTATTATTACTTTCTGGATTAAGTAATAAATATTTAAGAGAGTAAAGCTAGCCTGCATGAAGTGAGAAATGAACACATGCCAAAACCCCACCTACTCAGTGTGCACCTTAAGGACTCTTCTACCTGAAATAAACAGCAAAAATTATTCCATTTCCTGATACAGGAGGCTCTCATTTTCCTTAAAAATATAAACTTGCCTTCAAATTTAAACTGTAGTTCTTTATTAGTTACTTTTATAAATAGGTCTCATCTGTTTCTTTCAGAAGAACACACTGAGGTCAAAACAACAAAAGCTAGTTCAATATGAGGGTAGTTTCCAGCATGATTTCTTCTCTTTTTTCTCCAGCTTACAGATCTCCAGACCTGTGTAAGAGGTGCATATCTTTGTACAGCAGTTAAAGCTTCTGACAATAGGGTCACACTTTTTAGATACTTTAGCACATAATTTGAACATAATTCAAACTCTTGTGGACTCAGAGATTCCAGAATGAAAATCAACATGTCTGTTATTTTCCATTGCCGTGCCACCCTTAGTCACTCAGCCACTGCCCACTCGGCTGATAACATTCTCTAAAGCACTAGACTTTGTAAAAAAATAATTGTAAAAATAGTTAGTAAAGAGAAAATAATGAGCTGCGATTTGTTCATAAAAATCTTTCATATATATGGCATTCATTTTCATAGAATTGTAGAACCATTGAGATTGGAAAAAGCCACTAGTCCAATTGTCCACCTATCACCACCATGCCCATTTTCAATGGCCCCATCAGGACTTGTTTATCTTTCACTGCACTTTTATTCAGTGTAGGAAAGCTAGATGAAGTTTAAATGGACAGGCATGATACAGACCTAAGTAAATATTTAGACTTGTTAGATGTTATTTCTAACATTTTTGTTGTTCAAAAGTATTTGTGAAGATGATCCATGGAAGGCATACATTCCGTAGAATTTAAAGAAGGCTCTTGTCTATTCAGCATGTAGCAAAGGAAATCTACATATTTGGAGTATCCTAAATCTTTCAGTTCATAGATTCAAGGATGAGTAAACCTGTGACATGTTGCCAATATTTCTAAAATGCTAACACCCAAGGCAGTCCCCCTGAATGCAGTGTAGCCCCATTCCAACTATGATGAATGCACTTCTTCATGAACTGGAAAGGCATGTGTCATTCTTCCAAATATCAGTTAGCCATTTTACAACTTCTGCTTCTTTATAGGAATCAATGATGTAATCTGCTTCAGCTTTATACCACAGCGATTCTCCATTTTTTCATGCACCCACTACCTAAGAACACTTCTACAAACATAAAAAAGCTTCTACCACTATGAAAAGAATAATGAAGAAATAAGACACTGGTAAAGTATCTTGTCTATTTACTACCATTATTGCCTTGCTTTAAAAGAGTCTGGGGAAGTTCTTATTTTAAATATATTTTTATAAGAAACCAAGGCATGGTTTTAACACAGACTGAAGTCCTTAACTAGAGCATTGGAAGGAAATCGAAGAGGATTAAATAGAGGACTGCAATCATAATATATTTCTAGAAAAATAAAGTGTAGAATATCAAAGGCTATGCAATATAATTATAAAGCTGTTGAAAGCCAGAAATTTGCTTGACTTTGACCCTAGAAAGGCAGATAATAGTCTCTTTTGAGAGATCCAGATGAAGCCCACTGAGAAAACTTGGGTGCTTAAAGGCAGACCCTGCAGCTTGTTTTTAAACAAAGGATGCCTTAGAGACTCATGCCCTCACATGTATTGATTGAAAGACACATTAAATAGGCAGCTTGGTTATTCCTTTAAAAAAAAAAAAAAAAAATCCCAACAACTTCACAAGATCAGACCAAAAGAGCTTCAGTAAAAGTAAATCCTATCTCTTTCATGTTAGAGGTGGGCTGGATTTTGGTGGAGGTGGAGGGGGATGCAGTTGATGAATGAGGACATAATGGTAACTGCTAGGTCAATTCTGTGCACAAAGCTCATATCTCCTCATAAAACAACAGTTAACAAAACACCAACCATAACTTCCCTGCAGCATTATCTGTCAGGGTAAGCAGGTCAGCAGGTGCTCAATGCAGTGTACCTTCACTCACAGCACCTGCCATGGTCAGCACTGCTTCCATGAGCTGTTCTGCAAGGTTACTGCTCTCATCCTAATCCTGTCTCAGCAGCAATATGCAAGCCAAAAATAAAGGCTGACAGATATAAAAGTACTTTTTCATATCACAAACTAAAAGTAAATTCTGCCAAGTAGATACCAGAGTATATGATTTTTTACTCCTTTTTTCACACTTTATTTTTCATTTGTTTTTTCTTTTTCCTCCCTCCCACCCTCCAGTTTAACCTCCCTACTGGCAGGAGTTAAGTCTTTTGTAAGAGTCCTTCTAAATCCTAAGCAAGTTCAAGCCAGATGGTTACTACTATATCATAAATATTATAAATATTATAAATATTATAAAAGTTTGTATCTCCTTTTCCCACAGGAGTGGATCTTTGCCCAGAATTTTCCTTCCTAGGAAAGTTCTTGAAATTATATCACAACAACAGTCCATATTTATTTACTCTCCCCTCCAATATTATATAGAGTTAAATTTAGCTTCTATATTTTTAACATCAGAGCATGCAAACCTATTGCAGGTCTGTGCAGGAAATAGTTTGATAAGATGTTTAGAATGAATCTGTGGGAAAAAAAAAAAAAAAACATTTTCAGACTAATTCTATGATTCTATGGAATGTTCCTTCAAACTTAAGACAGAAACCACCAGAAATAACATGAAGAAAATGCATGAAGGAAGTGATACCAACTCTTCTTTTTCCCAGACGTCACAACTACTGAGTTCCAGTGATAAAAATGTGCATTTTTTTTCCCTATAAATAGTAGTTGTATCTAATTAAATCTGGTTTGAAAACTACATTATATAGCTTGTTGGAAATCTCTTGTTGAGTACTCTTGCAGTCATTCAGATGCAGTTTATAATGTTTACCAATAAGTTTGCAAATGCAACCAAACTAACATAATCTGACCTAATTTGAACTTCACAGAGGAATTATACAAACCTCTTAAAATAGATATTAGCAAGAAATTCTTTACTGTGAGGGTGGTGAGACACTGGAACAGGTTGTCCAGTGTGGTCATGAATGCCCCCTCCCTGCAAGCATTCAAGGCCAGGCTGGATGGGGCTCTGAGCAACCTGGTCTAGAGGGGATGTCCTTGCTTATAGCAGAGGGGTATGAAGCAGATGATCTTAAATGCCTCTTCCAACCCAAACCATTCTGTGATTCTATGAAAATAGTTGATTTTCTTTTTTCCACAGATAAAAAGGTACAGCTTACACCAAGGATGTGACCTAAAGTGCCAAGAATTTCAGTCAATACTTTGACCTACAACCTACTCAGAATTCATTTTTTTGAGCTCCATATTCCAGAATTTGTTTTAAGAGGTGTATACAGTAGAGAAGTCAGAAGGAAAAGAAACCCATTCATAAGGATCTACTGCTTAGGACTTCTTTTTTTCACCATCATCTGAACAAAGATCTTCCCCAGAGTTCAGCACAAATCTCACCTGTGTAATGCAGATCCAGAACTCTTTGCACTTTTTAAAGGCTTTTTTTATTTAACTTAAAATATTTTCATTATCTTGAAGACTAATAACAAATGTAGCAGAGTTGATAAGAGATGAGTAAAGAAATTTGGTCCAGGCTAAGAAGAAAAATCTTACTTTTGTCTGAGAAAAGCTGGATGATGTCATTGACTCCTCAGAACAGAAGAGAGTCTGAAATTTCTATTGACCAGCTACTACAGCCAGGACTATCATTACGTGCAGAAATAAATGAACATGAGATGAAATTCTGATGATTTCTGATGTTCACAAAAAGTCTAACCATAATACCTGGTCAGGAGAGGAAGTTTGTATTCTAGTGGAGTACAGATACAAAAAACTTGTCTTTATACAGCATCTCATTTAATTCTTTTTTTTTTTTTTTTTTTAATGTAGTTTATTACTCAAACTTTTGTGTACTTAAATGTCTCTAAACTTGTTAGAAATTACATGTGTATGGCTTCAAATTCAATAATGAAACTGGAAAAAGACATTAGGGATTTTAAACCAAACGTAGCTCAATATATAGAAATATTTGCTATGCTGCTATTACAAACAAAATTTAGGAATAAAAAATATAACATACAGTGGAAAAAAAAAGACTTTTCTTGACTATGAACTCTTCAACTTTAAACACAAATCTTTGTAAATTCTGACACGCAGAATGGGAATGCTGTGTGTTACTCTGGTGTTGTCACAACATTAATACCTACCCAGAGCATTGTAGTCCAGTTCAACATGCATAAAGCTAGCTGACACTTTTAATAGCACTTTGTTCAGAGAGCATCCTGGTTTTATCTGGAAAATTTCACAGCCTAACGTTCAATGTTGCCACTTAATTCTAGAACAAATGGGAAGGAAGCCAAAAGCATAGGAAGGCTTTGGAAATTCCCAATTAAGAGAAACCTTGACACACTGAAGCTGTCCCAAGGACAACAAAGGGCAAAATGATGCTTTTTCCCTTCCAGCTCAAAACACCAAGTCAGTTCCTAAGTAAATGGGATATAGTCTTCGGTGATCTTCTCACTTTTCTCAAAGGAAAGGGAGTGAGGAAAAAATGACAAAGAAGAAGATGGATTTGCAGTTCTGTCATTGCCATTCACCTCTAAAGTCATAGCTCCATGGTACAGAGACTGGGAGGTTTGACCTTTCTTAAGTGGTCACTGAGGAGAGGGAGACAAGGAGTAAGTTTCAACAAAGGTCACTGAGGTACTCTCTCCTTGCTGAAATAAAGCTGTTTTGAAAGAAAAGTGACACAGGAAAAAATGAAAACCAGATGCAGTTATTCTAGATGCATTTCACAATAGTAGCTGCTGGTATAAAGTTAGTTGCCTCAGTGATCTTCTCACTTTTCTCAAAGGAAAAAATCCATTAAGAACTCCCTTAGAGACCATAATCTTCTCCTAAAAGAATCTAGAAAGTATATTTTGGATACCCTAACCTTCAGGCACTTAATAGGTGAAATGAACCCAAATCTTTACCAAATATCAGTAGACCCAAATTTCACATTGTGATTTCCCTAAGAAAGGAAATACACACTCAATGCAGAATGTTTCTTGGAAGCAATGTCAGCCCAATTCACCTTCAAAGTTTCCCTATCATGCCCTTTGTGCCTGCCCTGTATGCACAAGAATACAGGCAGGCAGTGCTAAGGCTCAGAAGCAGAGGTCACTGTGATAATGATGCATACCAGTAACACCCAAAAGGACCAGATCATGATTTAGGATGTTGGGAAAGTACCTGTCATGCTTTATAGCTATGTGTCCAGGCCTGGAGCCCCCAGTACAACAGAGACAGGGAGCTGTTGGAGAGGGTGCAGAGGAGGGCCACGAAGATGATCAGGGGAATGGAGCACCTCCCCTATGAAGACAGGCTGAGGGAGCTGGGCTTGTTCAGCCTGGAGAATAAAAGGCTGCGGGGTGACCTCATTGCAGCCTTTCAATATCTAAAGGGAGCCTACAGAGGGGAGGGGAATCAACTCTTTGAAAGGGTAGATAGCAGCAGGACGAGGGGAAATGGTTTGAAGTTGAGGGAGGGAAGGTTTAGGTTGGATGTCAGGGGGAAGTTCTTTACAGAGAGAGTGGTGAGGTACTGGAACAGGCTGCCCAGAGAGGTTGTGTGTGCCCCATCCCTGGAGGTGTTCAAGGCCAGATTGGATGGGGTCCTGGGCAGCCTGGTCTAGCATTAAATGTGGAGGTTGGTGGCCCTGCATGTGGCAGGGGGGCTGGAGATTCAAGATCCTTGAGGTCCCTTCCAACCATGGCCATTCTGTGATTCTGTGATCTGTGACTTCTTTTTGTGTGTCATCTCTGTTTTTCCATCACTTCTAGTGCTCTGGCCAAGGGCAAAGATTTACAGTTTGATTTGAACACTGCCTCTAACACCCTAACCACTCTAACTTGACCAGGTGTCATGATAATAAGTAGATGGGTAACAAATCACAAAAAGAAATCCACATTTCCACTACTGAGCACTGACTGTTATTAGTAATAATTAAAACCTTACTTTGGAAAAAACTCTGTCCAGCTGAGAGCTCTTGCCCAGAACTTTTGCCAGTTGTGTCCAGCTTGGCATCCTAATCCTTGAAGAATTAACATGTTCAGAGTTGATCATCAAATTAAAATTCCTGTATTATTATAACAAGTATCTATTCTATCTATTGTGGAATTACGGGGGACCTTTATACATACAGCACAGCCTCCACAGCACAGGTATTTACAGAAAGAGATCTGAAAAACTTGCAAGGTAAATCTAAGGTGATAAGAAGGCAGAATAAGCACGGGGAATCAATAAAATGATAAAAGTCAGCGAAAGAGTGCCATATCAAGAGGCACAGCAGAAACATTCACAGATTAAAGGGAGGGAATTTTAAGAACTGCAAATATCTAAGCAGTAGGAATCATCTAAGACGTGACTGAGTTCAAGAGAGAGCAGCTTAAATTTATTTTGTTATGTTTGGAAAAAAAAATCTGCAATTTCAGGTAACAATTCACAGTGGATAAATTTGCATTTGAGATGAGGGAAAAAAAAAGAAAATGGAGACAAGGGAGGACTATCACAACTGAGTACAATAAGCACTATGGTGAGCAAATGGCCATTCTACTTACGCTGTGCAGGGTGTCCAAATAGAGACAAATAGCACTTCTGCCTGGCATGAGATACAAAACATAGCTTCAGCATTTCACTGAATCGTAATAGTTCACATCATGTAATGACTGCAGAGAAAAGTTACCTGATCGGAAGGAGTATTTTATCTAGGATATTTTTTTCATCCCAAAATCTGTTAGCATCACCAGGCACCTGAACACCAGAACCTATTCATGTGAGTTGAAAATTGAATATCATGTGTCTTGCCTGTTTTTCATATTCAAAACTGAAAAAACTTGTCCAAACAACAGAAGCAAGATGCCAGTCTTTCGTGTCACACCAAGCTTGACCTAAGTTAAGGGATTTCAATAGTTTTGTTGATCAGTTGTAGCATTGTTTCACTGCTCACCATTTTTCACAAGTAGTAAATTAACTGCATTCCTCCCACATACTTCTGCCTCCAATCTTGCACCAGGATGATAAAGATACCTTTCCTCTCTCCAAAGAGCAGAAATTAGTTTCACAGTGGTCCACTTTCTGTGTGAAGGCAATGCTGGCCATTGGCAGTGAACAAAATGGTGGAAGACAGTGCCTTTGTAACAATTCCATCAGTGAAATATATGAAGAAGTTAACAGAAGACACACTGCTTAAAAGGTGCTGTAGGGCTTTTCCTTTTGTATGTGTGTTGGAAAATTTGTCGTATTATCTGTTTTCCAAAGATCCAAGCTGCTGATATTCTTTTAACAGCAGTTCTACAGGTACCACGAACTGAATCAGTACATAAAGTTAACACTGTTCCCCTGGGAAGACAGCTGAAATCACATGCCAATTAAAATCTTTCAGTGTGTTCACCTAATAGCAAAATATTACAGCAGCCTACATAGTCTAGTAGTGTTCCATATATAAAAATAGCTTTCCAGAAATAACTACCCTGCTGTATTGGACTACTGAATTTCCCAGAGGGCCAGTTACTTTTGTTTTATGTGTTAAAATGCTTGCTGTAGAGTGAAAGTACTGAACCCGAATATATTAGTAGTAGTTTGCTTATTGCCTACAAATGGCATTTAAACAACAGTAATACTGCTTCAGTCTTGGAAGGATTTTGCGTTCTGAATTTTGGCAAGTTGTTAGAATAATTCTGTGCTCCATTCCCAGAACATAAATCTCAACACAGTGGGTATATATTCTCAATCAAATTACTATGAGGGGTGGAAGCTTCACAGTTGTCCGAATACAATGAGTTTGGCAAGATAGTTCTATTATTGTACTTTTTAATCCAACATTTTTTTCCAGTGCTCAGCAAGAGCAAGTAATCAGAACAGAAAGTGATTCCAAAATGTAAATTAGGGTGTCTGATGTAGGGATCCACTGCATATCAAAAGTCCTGTATCAAAAATATTTCCTTTTCTAGTTCACTGCTGGCAGTCAAACCTTTGAAGTGCGAGAATTGCTTTTCTAATCCATGTTATTTTAGTATTTATTTTCACAATACTGCACATGGTCATACATATTTTTGTTTAGAGGGTGCAATTTCCATTAAATTTAATTTCTTATTTTTGCAGCTTTAGATCTAAGACAGCTTCTATTAAATACCATAACTTTCCACAAGACACTTGTTGAAGACGACTGGAAGGAGTGTGGTTATGAAATGATGCCTTTTCTTAACACATAGCCCTACTAATTGAAAACATGGAGCATGACTGTCATGGAGGTATCTAAATGCTAAAAGGTTAGACTTTAAGCCTAATGAAGCACGTATTCAAAACAGTTAAGACCACAGATCCCTCAATCACTGCATCTCAAAAATGTCATTAAAATTATTCTAATGAGGATGCTAAGCATTCAGAATCTGCATGGTCAGACTTATAAGTAATGCTGACATTGTTTGAAATCTCTTATATCCCTTTATGATATTTACCTGACTAAGGAATTTCACAATACAGTATTTAAATAAAATAGAATTAAGAATATGAGTTAAGCAAACATTGTTAAAGTTTCAAAATATATTTAGAAGATGGCTCCCAATGATGCATAGTCATTCATTTCTAGAAAAGAGAGTAGTTAATGTGCAGACAACATCAGTGAAGTATACACACTACAAAAGATGAAAGTATTTCACTCAATGCATATGAAAGAATGGATCAGTATGTTCACAGAGGTTCACTGAACTCCATAAAGATTCAAATATAGATCTGATTGCAGGAGCTGAGCTGCAGCTTTTACTTTGACACAGAGCCATGTGATGCAGGGAAGAAAATAGATCCATGTCCTACCGCAGTATTATTAAAATCCTTGTCTATCTAGGAACACATACTACTTTGCTGTAGCTAAGTACAGACAGTGTTGTTATTTATTATTTGCATTATGGTAGCTGCCATCAAGTACCAGCGTTTCAGTGAGTTGATCATTATAGGGACATTTAGAGAGCTCACAGTGCTCATGAGAGGCAGTATATCACAAGAGACAAGTGTGATTGGGTAGGATGACATTACAAATTAGAAATTGAGCAAGGAAGTCTGCTGAAGTCACATACTGTTTCTCTGTGTAAAGGTACAACCATACTTAGGCATGTTTCAAAATGTGGTTCTGTACTAGACAGAAAGAAAGGAGGGATCTATGCAACAAAACATTGCAAGCAAAGCATATATCAAGCCTACAGTTTTTTCCACAAGTTTTGCACACATTCCATTCTCGCAGAATTTTTTATAAATTCATTTTGTTATAGTACTTATTTGAACCACAGACAGAGAGAATGAATCAGTCGTAGTTACCTAACTTATTTTTTCTATGTGACACGATCATTTTCCATAAAAGATTTCATTTATTATTAATATATACATAAAACTTATGGAAAGAAAGTAACTTTGGAATATTGAGAGAAATAAATATGAAACATTGTATATGAAATAGGCATTACCTCCTTGTTTGGGTTTAAAAAGAAAGTAGATGCTGAACAAAAAGGCATTTAGCCTTGAAGTGAACAATACTTCTGGGAATGGCTGATCATTATTCTGTTTAATGTGATCTTGAAAGTGAGATATTTGCACGGAATGCAGGGCAATGCAAAAAGGATGTCTTTCAAGTGAAACAACAGAATGCTTCTGTAACGAAACTGTCAGCAGTAAGGCTAGATGCATGGAAGTAGTGGACCTCTGCATTTGGTGTCATATGAACATAAAGAAAAAAAATCAGAACTTCACATTTATTACAATTAATAATACTCGCTGACTATGTTTTCAGGTATGATATAAGGTGGCCAAAAAAGTCTAGGCCAAATCTCTAGATTTAAATTCTCTGAAGTGGTAGGTATGTTTGAATATAAAATTTAGATCCTGAATATAATTTCTCATCCTGGCACATTAAATCAATAGAATATATCTGTATCTTCAATGCAGACACTAGCATACTTGTATAACCTTGACCTAATTTGAATTTTGCAGGTGTTGAAAAACAGCAACTCCTTAAAACGGTTTCAAGTATGATTGTCATAATTTCATAACTCTTATAGCTATGAAAACTAAAAAATAAGTTACAACATCAACTTTAGTGCCTGTATTCGCTAGGCAAATAAAGCTGAAGTTATTCAAGTCACTAAAAGAGCCATTTTTAGATTCTGTCTTTTACCTCTTCTTTCAGATGTCACAATTATATTTCATACAATTTGGAAAATTCAGCAGTGGATTTATTATAACTGTCTCCAAAGGTAAAGAATTTCTTTAACCCTGCAAATTAATGATTCCATCAAAGACTTCTGTAATAGAGAGAAAACTAAGCAAAATGAAGGAGAAAAGAAAAGGAGGTCAAACTTTTAGTGATACTCCTGATTCTACAGTGAAATAGGTTGTTTTAGACAGTAAAAAATCATCAGAAAGAAAGGGACAAGAAGAAGAAACATTTGTTTTTCTAACTATTTTTGTGAAAACATATATGAAGATATCTCCCTGAAAAACCTATTTCTTTTTATTCCTGAACAAAACCTTCCATTGCAGTTGTTAAGTGGATGGAGCTAGGCTCTTTTCAAAAGTGCCTAGCAATAGAACAAGGGGCAATGGGCGCAAAACAGGAACTCAGTTCCTATATGAACATGAGAAAAATCTTATTTACATTGAGGGTGACAGACCACTGGAATAGGCTGCCCAGAGAGGCTGTGCATTCTCTTCCTCTGGAGACATTCAAAGTTTGCCTGGATGCTTTCCTGTGTAACCTACTTAGGAAATCTGATGATCTCCAGATGTCCCTGTGATTCTGTGAAAACATAATAGAGTTGGACTTTCTGTACTGTTATTGTGTTAGATACCTTTCATAACATTGGTCACTAGTTCGTTTCTATTTCTTATAGGCAAACACCTATCACCCTGAAACTAGAGTGAAGGGGATAGGGCAAATGATTTTCTCATGTGCCTATTTTCTGTGATTATTCTCATATAGAATCATAGTCAAAGGAAACATTTATTCATTTCTTGGACGCATCTCTGAAGGCTTCGCCATTAGTTTGAAAACTACATGTTCACTGAAATGTAATAGGTATGTGATCTTAAGCAATATCAAAATTATTGTTTTCATGTCCCTAGAAACCGATATTTCAATCAGTTATATCTAGGCAGAGCTGAATGAAAGAAGGATCTTCATCCTTACCTAAACACTGTCAGCCAGATCTACCTCATCTAAGACTTGATAATATTTTTTCTACAGCTAGAGTCCTTGTTGGTCATGGGATATGATCTAAATTTAAATGCACACATTTAAAATTTTGTACTGTTTTTAATCTACTGCTAGGCAGAGAATGGAATGAGTTCCATGAGTACAGAGTACGGTAAAAACGAAAAAGAAGAAAAAGGAAAAGGAAAAAGAAAAGGAGAAAAGCCTATGATCTTCTCCAAGGAAAAGAGATGGAGAAATAATGAATCACATTTCACACTTTACTACAAATTGCAGTGATGAGTACATTTCAAGGGCTCAGCTTCCAATTCCCATTTCTGTAATTTTAACTTCAAAGTACAGGAAAAGTAACTTCAGTGATGCCAAATATACAATTTGGACTCAATCACAGAAGTTTGTTCAAAGCTTTCTCAGCTATTGTTGACAACTCTACAACAATTGTTTTGTTGTCAGCTGCTAGGACTGGATCAATAATTATGTTTCTACTAATGCTTTGCTTAGATGGAAGCAGAATAATGCATTATTCTTGTTCATTTAATGGAAAAAACAGCAAAGTAAATGGAAGGAAAACAAGAAATGCGATTAATCATACATATTTATCAAGTTGGTGATTGCCATCATAGTGTCAAAAATTGTAATAGCACGAAATCTTTTCACTTCAGGGCTACTAGGATTTTGGAAAACTGTTAGTAAAAAGACAGGTCTCACTCCTCTCCATTTCAGCTCCATGTCAGCACCAGAGCCACAGCAGAGCTGATCTCCTATTCCCCACAGCTCTGCCCTGCCCAGACATGGGCCCTGCCTAGCTGGGCCTACCTACAGGACGCTGTTCTGTCCCAGCCTTGGCCCTGTTCTAGGGAGGCTACCAATGCCTGGGGCTGCCCCAGTGCCCCAGCAGATTCTGGTGGGGTGGTAGGATAGGCCCTGGTGCCAGGCCCTGTCTGTACTCGTAAGGTCTCCATTGCCCCTCAAAACGACATAAACCATTTCCTGCATGTTAGTAGGACACCTAAACATAGACGTATGGTCTCAGTCCACATTTTCTGCCCCTAAAGGTTAATCCAAGAAAACGTCTTGTATGAGATTTCCTGGACAAAAAGGAATCAGTCAGCAAGCTGAGTAACACAACCCTGTCAGTCAGATTGGTATCTTTAAAAAGCCGTAAAATTTGTTAAACTTGTGAAAGGCGACAGTTGTTCTTCAGCTTCAACAAAGGCCTTGGTGTTCTGAAGAAACCGGAAAGAATACTGGAGCAGATGTCTCAGAGATATTGCTGTGGTAATAAATGGCTAATATGACTTTTGCATGATCACTCCTGTTTTCTGACTATCTACTGCAATATTCTTCCTTCAAGACTACAAGAGCCCCTTTATTTAAGTTGATATTGTTTGTGTTCCTTTGCATGACATTGTTTTATAAAATAAGATTATATCTGGATACCTCAGATGAATACATCGACTCCCAGGCAGAAATAGACCTAACATGTATTCTACAATCTGAATGACAGGGGTTTTGCTAGCATTTTATTAGAAATAGATAAAAGACAGTGTTGACAATTTTTGGTCTGACATGTCACTCCTGTATAGGAGAACAGTAATTGTACCACTATAATCAACTGGTGCAGTCTCGTATTCCCAAATGGATAAAATCACAGTTTATGCCCATGAATAAATGCTGCAGCACAATAATTAGAAGGAGCAAGAGGGAATGCCTTTATGGTCTGGTGAGCAGTGACTTGAGCTGATGCATGGCTTTTTGATTTCTTCTGAAGATGGTGGTGCTGCTAGCGCTTGAATTGTTTCTGCCTGCACTTTTTTTTCTCAGTTGCCCCCCGCAGAAGGTTAATAGCAGGTTTAGAATGCCAAAGTTTTCTAGCCAGTGAATCACAATTTCAAATTTGTCAGTTAGTGATGTGAAACCAGCTGCTATTTTAAGTGGAACACTTACACTTCCCTCCCGCCTCACTCCACAGATGCTCTTCAGTTGTATGAAGAAATTGATCATTTTGTCTCTTCTTCAAATCTTCAGAATGTCACTAATTTCTTATTTACCACAAATTTTTCATCTTGTCTAAGTTATACTGTAAAAGCGCTTCAGCTACCCAATACGTTATGTGCTGATCTCACAGCTGGATAGCGAAAGAATGAATGATAACCAGCACAGAATTAAAATTCATAAGTATGTAACTTGTTGTAAACACGAAACTGCATCCTGTCTGTAATAATGCTGTGAATTAGTATACTTAAGTTATTTCCAAGTTAAAAGTGCAATAATCCCCTTAAGAAGAACAACTTGCAGATGGTTTAGTAAAAATAGACTGATTTTACAATTATTATTTTCTTCTGACTTTCATGCTATTTATGTTTTGTGTTTCCCTCGACCTAGACAGATTTTATTAACCAAATGTCAGCCCCAAGCAGCTGCAGGGAGTCAGCAGTTCAGATTTGTATTTTTCTACATCTTCTGGGGCTTTTCTGCTCTCTGCCACAGATAACAAATATTAGCATAAAGGAGAAATATGAAGTTTTAGACATTTTGATCATCCTCAGGAGAAGTCCCTGTCAACACAGTTTGGCCAAAACCTTCCTATTCTACAACCACAGAAGAAAAACTTTGTCATTACAGAATTTTGACACTTCTAAGCATGCTTGCTCATCTTTTCTTTCACTTCCATCATTATGATTCTTTATCCCATACGCTCCTCTGACATCCAGTTTCTCTCTGCTCATAGATCATCCTACACTCAACTTTCAGTGGTTCTTCACATCAGTATAGAGTCTGATCATAGATCAGCAGCTACAAAACCGTAATTTTCATAAATAATGAAAACATGGCAACTTTGACATAGTATCTGACTCTGTGCAAAGAAAGTGATGTCATCACCTGGTTAATTTAGGAAAATGTGAAAACGTTCACAGATTCTAATTAAAAAATTCTGGCTTTTAGTTAGGTTTTTTTTAATTTGTTTGTTTGTTTGTTTTCATACTGCAGGACAATTATTATAACCAGTTACTCAAACTGAAGTAGTTTTCTGCCTGTGTGAAGAAAAAGAAAAGGTCTCGTAAGTGATAACATCTATCCATGGTATTTCCAATGTTACTACTACTTAGTGTTCCTTTCTGCCTCAGAAGCAAATATTTGAGGGCCCATAAGCTTAGAGATTTTAAAGTATCATACAAAATAAAGTAAAATTTCACAGGTCCATTTTTGATGCCCTGCAAGTGAATAGAAGAACTAAGAATATACACTTCTGTCTTATATCCATCACCATGGCTTATCATAGGAAAAGTACTGTCATTTAACATTCTAATTCAACCAAAAGACATTTTTGCTTAGCAATGTCAAATAACAGAAAATTGAGCATACTTCCCTTTCAAGCAAAATTAACACCACTGTAGACTAAGAACGTCTCCATGTCCTTCTTGTAATGAGGGGCACAGAACTGAACACAACACTTGAGATGTGGCCTCACCAGTGCTGAGTACAGAGGGACAGTCACCTACCTGCTTATGCTGGTAGCGCTATTTCTTATACAAGCCAAGATGCCATTGGACTTTTTGACTACACAAAATATTTTGTTTGGATTTGATTCAAGGTTAGAATTGATTCTTCTTTCATATAAATGAGTTCATTACTCTCAATATACCATGTCTGTCAGTGTAATATACCTCCTAATGGAGACACGTACTTAAAAAATATTGAAGTGCAAATTAGTAATATGCTGTACATAAGGAAGGGGAAGGGTATGTTGTGTATCAGTTACCAAAAACATCTGAAATCTGGTGTGAAGAATATGTGGCTGATTTGTTGTGATTTATTAACAGCCTATATTGCCTGTTTGTAGGACGGGATGTTTGTTTCAGCTTGCTAGAATGTTTACTATATGCTTATGGTGGTTTAATTTTATAAGAGGGCAGTTAAAAAATGTCAAGAAGGCAAAATGAAGATTCTCAACGAGCAACCTGATTTCAAAGGCACTGGGGAACAATACATGAATTATTAAGGTATTTCAAGGACCAGCCAGATCATTTATTTTGCCAAGACCAAAAGCGTTGAGATTAGAAGAGCAGTAACATAGTAAAACAATCGCTCTAGAAGGAGAGTGGAAGCTTTATAACACAAGACTAAACTTCGAACTTTTGACCATGGCAAAAAGACAGAAATTTTCTGCTAAGCATTTTAGCTCCAGAGAGGATGTAAATGACCATAATTAGCTTTTTCATTGTTAAAATAATGTTGTGAAAGGTGCTGAATCTTGACCTTATTTGGTACAGACAATGAAGAAAAACATCGTATCATTTCCAAGCTCCCCTCTACAAGTAAAAGCCATTTTTAATGGAAGGTCAAGTGCTGAACATGCAGATGATGGCTTTTGTTAAGCATTTTGTTCACTCTAACTGAAGTGATCACTAAGGCTGATGACCATTAACCAAATTGCCCTGCCATATAACAGTAAGGCAGTATTTCTGGGTTTCAGCTGTTACTGTTTTCCTCCCTGCTGTTTGTAGTACCCACTCCAAAGCTTTAAAAAAAAAAAGAAAAAAAAAAAAAAGAAAAGGAAAACTTTAGTCACGAATTTAATATCCTTCCATGCTCAGTGTTTCCCCTTTTTGATACAGATTGCCAGAGCTGTATGTTATTGCTGTCTTTCATTCTCTTAACATACATGAATTCTAATGAATGCCTGGACCACAGTTAAAATATAGAGATAAGAGACACTTAAAATCCAGTAATTAGCAGCCAAAGCATCTTTGTAAACAGAAAATGTCAAAATAATAAGAAGCAAGCAAGCATGAAATAGTAAAAACAGTGGACTTCAGTGATAAATAATCAGCTTGACAATAAGGAATATTCAGGAAACAAACAGAATTAATTTTCAATTTTGGTCCTTCAGACCAACAAAGTAGTCCACAGACTTATGAATGTGCTTGAATTTACATATGCGAGTAGTAGCAGGTTGGATGAACAAGTGCAGAAAGTTAAAGAAATTTGCAAACTTGCAGTGACTTTCCAGTGGTAGCAAGATCAAACAAGCATGAAAAGCCTAGGAAAAGGTTTAACACAGTTAACATGGAAACACTTAAAATCAGGAGGCCTTAAGTGCATAGGCATTGAAAACCAGGTTCAGTATGCAGTTCAGTCAAAACAAAGGAAATTAGAAATTTTAATACTGTACAGTAACATTCCAAAGTCTGCGAGGCATTGTCTCAGGAGGCAGACACAACCCTGAACAAAAGAAGAATGCAAAAAGTCCCAAATCCCACAGCACTACTCAATAAGGATAGCAGAAATTAAAGCTCCATGAAGACAACCAACAAGGAGGTAGTAGATAGGGCATAAGGTATCAAAATATGTATATTCATTAATTTGTAAACTGGAGTTAGGTGGGTACAGAAAAGGTATGACTCAGCAACCTTTAGGATTTTATTAGGAGACTGCATTATTTTGTTCTCTGTCAGAATTTGTGTAGGGCCTCAAAGCACCCAGAATGAAAGGGACTTTGATGGTAAAAACTTAAAATTACAATTAAAAACTTACAACTCAGAATTATCTGAGTACATTAATAAGGTAAATTTAAAAGGAGATACCTGATTGAGAAAAATTTACTTAAAAAGTTAAATTGAGATCATCATTCAGTATTTTAGCTGCTTTCTATACTATATATCATGCTGATCTGCATTAGCTTTGGTTTTTATTTTGTCCTGTACACTTCCCTGGAGAAGTTATGATACAGAAAATATGCAGCTGTTTCTACACAGGTCACTCCAAAAGTAATACTTCCCGTTTATTTCCATGGAAGCTACAACAGATAAGCTCGTGAAACACCACTAGACAAATTGAGCAGGATGTTATTTGTGAATCCATAACCATGATAAATTCATATGTTGAACACGACCAGACTCATAGTGCCGTATTGTGGGCATCACTCAAAACATTACCCTTTAATGTGACACCAACATAATAAAATAGAAGGCATTTGTTTCAGAGCAGCCCTCATATGTGGGAAAAAAAATGAGCAAGGTCACCTCATTTTGTGTTCAGAGAAGCATTAATGGCATCTCAGTATCTTCCAATAAGAGCCCTGATTATGTATGTCATCACAGTAAAGTACTAAGCAGCCACAGCTCCACAGCAAAATTAATCAATATGCAATGTACAGAACTCCAAGCAAAATTTTAGTACCATTTTTAAAAGTACCTTGAGGTACACTTTGGTAAATGTAACTTGCAAAAGGTAGCCTGAAACCATAACAGCCAGATAAGCACAGCTTTCTTAATTTTCTTTTCAAAAGACTGAAGTATAAAATAGAAAAACATATATCACATTCTAACTAAGCAACAGCTGACAAAGTACATGGAAGGTGCTTCTTAAACTCAAGTTGCCTGCAGTCAAATATACATAGAAAATGCATTTTCTGGAACTTGATCACAAAGGAAAATTATTTCCATTAGGTCAGCCTGATGTGATGCTTCTGTTGACTTACAGGTTATACTTTAATCACATCTTCTATATTCTGAATTACTTTTAGGCTCTTGGATGCAAGTACACAGTGGGAGCTAGCATGAGGACATTGTCTGTAGGACACAGGAACTTATTCCAGAAATATCACTTTTTAGTAATAGTGCGTAGGACCCAAGCAGGATGAGGTCAGCGTAGATCGAGTATTTGATCCTGGACTGGCCATGCATGCAGATGTAGCACACTTAAGTATGCACTGTATTGCTTTCATGTATGATGTTAGTATTGTTGTAACTAATGGAGTTATCCATGAACCTAATCACTTTACCGTAACAGACACACATAAATCCTTCTTTTTTTTCCCCAGTAGTGGGCACTCTCCTGCTATTTTCAGTGGGGGCACATGCAATACATTTAGAAATATGCAGAGTTCTGCCAGAGGACTCGTTTAACATTTTGCATTAGCATTAGTCTACCTCTTGTGTATGTCACTTATGTTACAAATTTCATTAGCAAGCATGAGAAGTGTGGTACCATTAAACTTCTTCATGTGACATTCTCCTTTTCTGTAAATGTCCAGAAGAATCCTGTTGGTTTTTGTTAGGTTTAGACAAGGAAGCCTCAGGACACCATGTTTCTCTTGCATAGCCCCACACAGTTACAACTAGCTTTTGAGTGGGCATCGCTAAGCATGTTTTTTACTGAAGGAAATGAGCCCTTTGCTCTGTATCGTACTTACGCAATGGCTGCTCTTGGTGACAATCTGCTCTGCAATAGCTTCTGCCTCCCTGACTTCCTTTCCCCTTTTCCCACTCCTAGGAGTTTGTGTTTCCATGTTCTGCATGATATTCAATATTCTCTACTCAGAGCCCTAGGTCAGCTGCTGAATGATTGGAAATGTAGATGGACAGATGTCCTCTTGGGCAAGGCTGCAGAGCAGATTTGACAGATTTTTAAGAAAGCTTTTCTCAGGAAGCAAGAGCTCTCCATCTCCAGGTGTAGCAAGTCTGGAAAGGAAGGCAAGAGACTGACATGTCTGAACCAGAACATACTGGTCAAACTGCAGAGCAAGAAGAAAATGCACAGGCACTGAAAACAGGGACAGGCACCATGGGAAGAGTATAAGGAAGCTGCTAGGCTGTGTAGGGATAGAGTTAGGAAAGTCAAGGCCCAGCTTGAACTAAGCCTGGCAAGGGATGCCGAGATGAACAAGAAAGGCTTCTACAGGTACCTCCATCAGCAAAGGAAAGTCCAGAAGGGTGCACCCCTCCTAGAGGGTGACACAGGCAAGCTGGTAACAATGGACAAGGAAAAGACTGAAACTTTTTTTGCTTTGGTCTTCTCTCTGATAACTGCTCATCATACAGCCCATCAATGTTTTGTTTGGTAGGAGGGGATTAGAGAAGCAAAATTCCTCTCACTGCAAGCAAAAATTGGGTTCATGACCACTTGAGGAACCTGAACATCCACAAGTCTATGAGTTCCAATGAGATGCATCCTAGAGTCCTGAGGTAATTAGCTGATGTAGTTGCCAAGCCACTCTCAACAATATTTGAAAAGTCATAGCAATCAGGTGAAGTCCCCTGTGACTTGAAAAAAGGCAACATCATATCCATTTTTAAGAAGGGTAAAAAGGATTATCCCATGAAATAACAACCTGTCAGACT
This sequence comes from Chrysolophus pictus, assembly GCA_037305975.1. Classification (NCBI taxonomy): domain Eukaryota; kingdom Metazoa; phylum Chordata; class Aves; order Galliformes; family Phasianidae; genus Chrysolophus; species Chrysolophus pictus. The sequence goes on from CM074578.1 coordinate 22,375,894, forward strand.
CACCTCTGTCCTGGTAAAGATCATGGAGGAGCTCATCCTGTAAGCTACGCTAAGGCTCACGGAAGGCATGGAGGTGATACAGAACCAGCATGGCTTCACTAATGGCAAATCCTCCTTGACCATAGTGGCCATTTATGACGGTGTCACTGCATTAATGGACAAGGGAAGAGCCACTAATGTCATCTATCTGGATTTCAGAAAGGCTTTTGATGTGGTACCCCACAACATCCTTGTCTTCAGATTGGAAAGATATGAATTTGATGAGTGGACTGTTCAATGGATGAAGAAGTGACTGCAGGATCAATCCAGAGAGTGATGATGAATGGCTCAATATCTGGATGGAGATCAGTGATAACTGGTGTTCCACGGGGATTAGTGCTTGACCAGTACTCTTTAACATCTTCATCAATGACGTTGACAGTGGAGTCAAGTGCACCCTCAGCAAGTTTACTGATGGCACCAAGCTGTGGGGTGTGGTTGACACACCAGAGGAATGGATGCCATCGAGAGGGATCCTGAGGGATCCAGACAGGCTTGAGCAGTGGGTCCAGGTGAGTTTCAGCAAATCCAAATGCAGTGTCTTACAAGGTCCAACACCTGTTGGAACACATCCAGCAGAAGGCCAAAAATTGCGTAACATTCCTTATACAATTAATTGGACACAGATGCTTAAGTCAAGGTTGCAGATTCCCTTCAGGAAGTCACAGCCATCAGATCTCTGATGTACTTTGATCCTTTACTTGATCAAGTCCTTAATCTGTATACTGAAAAATACATTTTTATCTTACATAACTGTACCTTAATAAATTTGAACCGGAAATTGTAGCTTTAAGCAGGCACTTTATGTGTCCTGTATACTGGACACAACACTTTAAAATGTCTTCCAAGCTAATAAAAAATAATGCCAATACCATCACAACACTCTTCACAATTTGAATTCATTTAAGCTTTGACAATAAAGGCAGGAAATGAATGAAATGGGAGCAATTACAACAACAGGCAAGCAAACAGCGAACTCTGTTCAGGGGGAGCTGCCAGGCTGCTTTCTATCACTTTCCACGCTTAACTTTCTTCAAGGACTACTGACTTATTAACTAGATAGTTTCCATCATAGCTTCAACAACTTTGCTTAGATTCCCAGGACTCTCTTCAGCAAAACAATATCATTTTTCACTTACTGAATGTTCAAGGACTAATAATTTAAATACAGGGGTTTTTTTTAAAACAACAGAAACTGCTTGATCTATCATAACAGAAAGCAGGTCACTAGCTGATTTTCAAAATCTGACTAATAAAAAACTCACCTATCAAACACAAAGTTTGTTTGACCATTAGGGAATAGATGAAAGTGTTAAGAATCTAAGTTTAAAATACATGAAAGGAAGAGAAAAGATGGAAGACAAGAAGAAAGAGGTGAGAGAAACGTAAACTTCGTAAATATTCTGGGCTCTTTCCAAGGCAAACACGGTGTAAAGCACTGCATGCATTTTGGCTCCATCAGTTTGAATAATACTATGGTGATCAACATTTTTACTCACAAGAATTTAGGCAGATGCACACAGAAATTTTGCAGCATGAGAGCTTTTTTATAAAAAACAGGATGATGGAAAGCACTAGCCAGGATCAAGCAAAATACATCTTCAGCAACTGTTAGATTTTTGTTTTCTTGTTTTCTTGTTTTTAAGTAAAATTTGTAGTGTGATAACTAGTGGAGAATCAGTATTTTCCTCACTGAGTCTTTTGCAATTTTCCATAAGTGTTATATCACCAATATCACATTTTAGCACAATAGTGCATAATTTCAAATCTAATTTTAATGTCATCAACTCTGTCATAAGTGGAAAACAGAGGTGAAAGACTAGTTCATAAAAAAGTAATGAACTTGCAATAAAAATTGTTATGACAAAGATTAGAAGCTGACAAATCCATGAGGAAAAAGTGTTATATCCTATTCTTTAGATAATAAGAATAACTGAAATGTCAAAGCCAATAAAACTGTCTCTAGTTTAAGTTTTCAACAACTTTTAAATTTAATATTAAATTAGGAATGAAAACGCAGAAGGATCTAGATAAAAGCACTACTGTTGCTTGGTAATTAATGAATTGAAGTGAAGAAGCACTTGGACTAAGTACACTCCTAACATCACCATAAGCACATTCTTCATTTAGTCTGAGATTAACACTGTCACTGACTAAAACATCACCACCTTGGCAATGGAATAATAGATAGTTTTTTTCCAGCAGGACTCTTCATGACAAACCTATCTCTCGTCTGCCTATATATATTATTTATTCTTTAAATAAAGACATTGATCCAAAAATAATACTGAGATTTTTAAGTGCACAAAGAATATAGCACTATTAAATTACTGGTTTGGAGAAGGTATCATTGAAAGCTTGTGCCATGAGATGATTAGCTTTGCTTCCATCTTGTTCAAACTCACTTTAAAATTAAGGTGTTGAATTTATGCCAAACGCTGTGACAAAGCATAGGCTGCAGCTGAAGCATCGGGAAAGAGAAAGAGAGAACTGGGAGCCATTAACAAAGCAAAATTGTGATGGTGAAAAATTGAAGTAGAAGGCAACATATTAAAAGAATCAGCTATAATGGTTGTTATGCAGAGCCTTGTGATGGTGCCATTCTACATCAAGTAGAAGAAAATGGAAATAGAGAAGGGAAGAATTATCTCAACAGTTTTGGAGAATGGAGACAATTTGGTCAGGAATATTTTAACATAGCTTCTCTTCTTCTTTCTGTAAACTATTGCAAAAAAGGCAGCAAAATATGGTTTAATAGCACAATTAATTATAGTTTTGATGTGAAGATCTGGTATAAAGTAGAGATGAATATGTCATATGAAATAAGTAAATGCAATGAGAAAGAAGTAGGACTTCCAGTTGACTATAAATCATATCAGAAATTATCTGAAAGTGATACAAATCGTGGTGTCCTATTTCCTTAATGTCATTGAGGTGATCTGTTCCACTTAGATACACAGAACCAAAAAAAAAAACCAAATCAGAAAAGACGGTCTGCATGTAACAGCACAAATGCACAAATGTTGGCCAAAGGTGGCACTAAGTAAAAGGTTCTTCCTGCTCAGTACACAATGATATATTTTTATCAGATATAAATTGATATATTGACGCAAACAACTTCCTAACAATCATGAGAAAACAACCTAGATTGAAAGCTGGAATTTGTACCAACTAGTTCTTTATCCTTGCAGTTAGGATTAAAAAAAAAAAAAGAAGACAAAATAGAAATTGAAAATTGAGTTGCCCTTTCACTCTTGCAGCTGTCATATCCGAACACAGGATATAACAAATGGACAAAAGCAGTAAGAGGAATCTTGCACTCTTGTTGACTACAAGACTCTCACTTGTGCAAAATGAAGAATGTTTGTTGGGCAAACATTCTGCAGAAGTGCATTTTTATTCTGTTTTACTAATTCATTTCTGAGAAGATGTAAAATGTAAATTACTTGATTATAAAGGACTTGTTACAAGATGAACGAAAAATAGCAACCAACCACAAAATAATCTCATCAGTAAGCAACTGAAGGTTAAGTGTCATTCCTGCTGAATTAAGATTCTCTCAAGTAGGTAGAGAGCTGTGAGGTCCTTCGAGGATATTTTGTTTGAATCCATCAAACTACTTAAAGAAAGTCCAGTTCATTTGTATCAATTGATGGGTCTACAGATAACCATCAGATAACCATCCAGAGCCTGAGGTGCTCAACTACACAGGAAGCCCTGGATTCAATGTTGTCTTCATCTGGCTGTCCCAGTGTCTTATCAATGGTATTTGCATACATGCTTTTACTGCCTGTGGGTACAGCCACACCCAAAAGAAAGAGAAAGGGAGGAAAGCACTGTTCAGCAGAGAATGGGAAGAGGGGAAGAATCTCTAATTTAGGATATGAGATAGGGAATGTGGGCTCTTTCTTTTCACTTAGAAGGATTTTTGCTTTTGATTTTTAGATAGTTCTTAGATAGTTCATTTGTTATTGTTGCTGTTTGGTGGGTTTTTTTTTTTGCTGTTGTTGTTGTTGTTTTGAGGAGGAGTGTGTGTTTTTTCCAATAACATCTTATACACCCAGGATAGAAGATGTGGAGCTGGTATTCTCTCCAAAGCAATAAACAATTTAGAATCAGATTAATGGAAAAGCTCTCCAGTTGGGAAGCTACCACATGAAGCAGGCACTGCTACCCATATGCTGATAGTACATGGTATAAAGGTTTTACAAATGCCTAGCAAACCAGGTCCTTTGAGGACTTTGCAATCTGTTCAACCAGCTCAGAGGTAAATGCTTAGCACACTGCAGTTCTGCACATGCTCAGAAGATGAACTGTCAATGTCTAAAGAGCTACAGGTTCAAGGAGCTAACAAAGCAGGACAGAATGTATGGTACATATAAAACTCAATGGGGACTAAATCTTACTGCATGAACATACTGCAAAAGCATATTAGTATAGCCTAGATTACTGCAGAATTAAAGAAGTCTTCAAGTAATTTTTCTTTTCTCCTTCTCTTTCTTTCTCTCTCATTGTATTTTGTTGTTGTTGTTATTAATTGCCTATAAACCTTTAGCATCCCCATTTAAAAAAAAAAAAAGTAACAACATAAAGCAAATTTTGAATGTGCATTAAAGGTAAATCATCAAGGAAAATTGTGTCTTCTCTAAGAGGATCTAGAAAAAAAATATATTAAAAAAATAGAAATACAGATAAAACAAAGCTAATACCAAAGAGTGACACCTGCTTTTATAAGTCATAAATTGTAAGGCACAACAAACAAGATGGGATTCAAAGGGAATGTGAAAACACAATTCAGTTTGAGAAACATAGTGAAAGCTATTTTACCTTTGTCAAATAGTATCTGCACTTCAGCATCCACAGCAACAAGTATTGGAACTCAAATGGAATCAGTTCGCTCTTGAAATAAATTACTTGCATGTTCCTGCATGTGTGATCACTATTAACAGAAGAAAGTTTAGGATCTCATGGGCTGTCAGATATATATATATACACAAAAGATCTTGAAGGTGACCTACCTAGCTTTTCATGCCACATAATTGAGAACAGATTTCAGTTATGTCTTTAGACACAGAATAAAATAATTTTTTTAAGTATTAGCCTAGTCAATATTTTACAGCAGTAATCTTTATTTTATATTATTATTTTCAGTTTGTTATCATTAACAGTATTCTCATTATTATTGTTCTTGATTTTGTTGCTATCACTTATTCGGAAAAGCCACTTAGTCTCAAAATATTTAAACTCATCTGCCCTAAATTATCACTTTGAGAATAAGGACTAGCAAACTTGTATGTTGACATCATACAAAACATGAGCAATGCAAATTCTACAGGTATGGGATTCAATCTGATTAAAGCAATAACCCTAAAAAAAGGATAATTTAGAATTAGAGAAGGAATTATCTCATTATGAAAATATTGTCTTATCGCACTCATGGGCACAAAACAAGATGAATTTTTATTTAAATTGGATTAAATTGTCTTTTGTAAAAACAGACTAAAAGAAACTAGGTAGCTGATTTTTAGAATGGAATTTATTTTTCATAAGTTTAAATATCTACATTTACATATGAGCTTCTCAACTTGCCATTTCCTAGTATTTGATACTGAGCAACTGATAAATTCAGGGAGTCATTCATCTGATCTGTTTCTGATGTGTACTGTAGGATAACACACATCACACCCTGGGGAGATCTATTTCTCTACAGTGACCATAAAGAGAGTTTCAGGTGACTAATTCAGGAAGTACTATAAGTATACATTTGTTCAGAGAATCCCACCCAGTCTTCATGTGTTCTTCAAGAGGGATGTGATCTAGCTTAATGCTAGGAAACTTATAAGAACATACTGAGGAAGTAATTTAGAAGAAGAATTTAAATTTCCAGGATCAGCTGATAAGAAATTACCATAGTGAAATCTCCCCTAAGTTCTGAAATACGACTCATTGTATTATAAAATTAATTTTTAAAATGAGCTTATTAGCATAGAGTGGCAGTCATCAGCTTGTAAAATGTATGAAGACAACTTGGAATGGTAAGATAGAATCCATAAAGAGCACTTGGAGTAATCACTGTACATCCAGCTATGAGAAATTAAAAACATCCACCAGAAAGAGCAGTGACACTTGCTTGTTGGTCAGTATTTGAAGACGTAAAGAAAAAAGGCTTTTATATCACTGAAGTTGTCAAATGCATTCCTTTAACTTTTCCTGGAGCTGTTAGGCCATCATAAACAAATTCTGAATATTTCCAGAGTGTAAATGTAAATTTAGAGAAATCCTTCAGGAAAATACAAATGATTGGATTTGGAAATATGCAAAAAGCTCTTTCTAAAATCAAATGGTATGCATATACTTAGTATAAGACTGGCAATGTATGAGTTCCTACTAGTTAGGCCCTATTCATCTGCTGCAGGGGGACATCCACTTACCTAGCATGGAGTAGACATGAGTATCAACAAGCAGTGGAGGAAGTTGCCCAGAGGGATGCCTAGAGAGGTTGTGGAGCCTCCATCTATGGAGATACTCAAGACCCATCTGGATGCCACCTGTGTGACCTGTTGTAGGGTACCTGCTCTAGCAGAGGAGTTGGACTTGACAATCTCTTGAAATCCCTTCCAACCCCTGTAATTCTATGATTCTGTGAATTGTACTCTCTGATTTTGGAGGCTTCAAGGCCACACTAGACTAAATTAACTTCCATGTTACTCCCCAAATATATGATTAAATGATTTTTATGTGCATGTATGCATACATACAAAATTATTCTGATTTACAAATTATGCCAAAGTTAATTTCTGATTTTCAAGGAACAATGCATAATAAAAATGTCCTAAATGAACTAGGAACAAAATGCAAATAGCTATGGCTAAATGAATGTAAAAAGTATCTTTGACTCTGCAGCTTTGCTCTTGTCTGACAGCAAAAGTGGTATTACAAGAAGGGACTAAAATAAATCATACCACTTTGTTTCTGATGTATCTCCACACACAAAGTCAGATATAGGAAGTAATTCAACTGCTTGTAAACACTGAGCTATCTCCATTTCTATTCTTCATAGAAAGAGATAGTTCCCAAGTCAGCATTTCATGATAATTCTATCAAGACTACCAAAATGTTAAAAAATTGATTTGATTATACTTATTTCTCTTTTTCTCTACTTCATACTTCATTTAGGTAATCCTTCTTGCCATCACTTTCAAAGGGACAGATAAAAAAAATGAAAAGAAGAATTTGTATTCATCTTATATCAGAATTCCTTTATACAAATGATACTTACTGAAAAGGTAGAATCTTGAGCTCAGGCTAATTAGACATCTCAAGATTTAAAAAAGTGTAAAACCCAGGTCATCTAAATGCACTGAAAAATATGCTAGTAACTTTATGCTGGGAGAGCAATATTTTGTTTCATAAAGTATAAAGTTAATACATAGAAAATCTCTAACACGCTTGTGTGTATTTAATTTGGAAATATAGGAGTAATTAAACATGTAATACTTTTCTCAATTTGAAAACTTGGTATTATAGTGTAAATAACAATATAGAATGACAGCAATGAAATAAAAGTACATTTTTAAACATTCTTGATCAATTAATTTTTTATGAGAACAGTAATAACACTATTGGTGTGGAGGTTTTTTACTTAATATAATTTCATGGACCATTGCTCTGTACTAACAAATAGGAATTCATAAACTCCTGTTAAACCATAGCAACAAATTTGCATTTATCATGAGAATTATGAGTATTTTCTGTGGGATGTTTCTGACTTAATAGCAGCTTCAACACCATAGTTAAACTGATTTCAGCGGTATTGCACTTAATATTTTTCAGTGTGTGACCAAAATCATTATGTAGCTATGGTTCATCAGATAAATCTGGGAGCCAGATTCTACTGGCAACTTCTTTCAAACACAGAAGTCCAAAGGAATCTTCATGAGTCACCTGGTATAAAATGTCCTCCAGCTTAATGTCAGAAGGGCATCCACTTCATTTTAGATGTCAGAAGTACTCTAAGTATCTAAACAAGGGTGTCTATATCCGTTTTAGATCTTCTAGGTAGAAGATCTTCATCTCTCATCTCCTAGAGTTTTATCACGAGAAATATCTCAGAAAGCAAGCTTTGAGCCAGAAAGCAAAGGATTCATACACTAGGATATCTAAGCCCCCTACAGGGAGTTAGCAGGAACAGAATCTAACCTACTGAGGACCTATATCCTTCTTTATTGGCAACTGAATAAGGAGATATTTGGGAGCCTTGAGCTGACTTTGAATACTATGGTGGGCTAACCCCAGAAGGCAGCTCAGTCCACAGAGATGCTCACTCTCTCCCTACCTCCTGGCAGGATGGGGGAAAATAATTGGAAAGGTAAAAGTGAGAAAACACATGCGTTAAACCTGTTTAATAGGTAAAGAAAAAGCTGAGCATGCAAGCAAAGCAGAATGGAGAACTGAGTTACTACTTCCCATTGGCAGGCAAGATGTTCAGCATTATCAGGAAAGCAGGGCTTAGCACACAGGACAGTTACATGGGAAGACAAATGCTATCACTCCAAACACATCCGCTGTCTTCTTTCTTTCCCCTAGCTTTTATTGCTGAGCATGGCATCACATGGTATGGAGACATTCTTTTGGACTGTTTGGGTCAGCAGTCCTGGCCACCCATCCTCTTTTGCACCAGCGTCACTGGTGTGGTAACACCAGAAAGAGAAGAGACCTTGATTCTGTGTAAGCATTTCTCAACAATAGCTAGGTTATAATAACTAAGGTGAGTGTGTTATCAACGTCATTTAAGTCACAAATCCAAAACATAGCATCCTATGACATACTATGAAGAAAATTATCTCACCCCAAACCAGTCCAAACAGCTAGGTTTAGACAACATAATTCCACTTGGGAAAAAATATTTATTAGCATCAGTATTAACATGAACAGTAGTAGTATTTATGTCTGAACTAGTTTTATTAGGGTCATTTCTAGTCAATAGGGAATAGTAAACTCTTTGGGATATAATTCTTATGAATTATCTTTCATATCTACAGCTAGTTCAAATGACACATTAGAATCAATCATTTCTTAGCAATGGCTATAGAGGAAACCCTAGTAACCATCTGCACCTACTGAACATATAATGACTTAAAGCATTATGTTATCATACAATCCAAGTAACTTGCTTCAATCTATCTATTCTAAATGTTTTGTCTGTTTGTCAGTACAGTACTGCATGCAGAACTTTTTTGGAGGAAAAGAGTAGAGGGGCAGTTAAGAGAGATTTGCTTTCCACTGATAACACACTTGAAGAGATAGTGAAGACTCATAACTTCAGGATGAAGGATGTTACTTATCCTGCTTCACCATGTATTACGCAAGAACATGATTGCAAGGATACTACAAAAATAAAATATGTCAACAAATGTGCAGTATCTCCAGGTGCAGAGTAAATGTATGAGTGATACATGAGACAAGTATCAGTCTTGAATGTACCTCTCAGAAGTGGTTACAAGGATATTCTGCTCTTAAATGTGCCGTTTGTGATCACATGCCTTATTTGTAAATGAGGATTTGAAAGATTTGTAGATAAGTATTTTAATACAAGACTCTCTTTCCATCAGTCTTTCGTTCAAATCTTTGTTTAAATAAATGTAGTTCATCAGCCTAACCCCCCACAGATACTGACTACATCACATATCCCAGACAATTGCCACCACTGGCAATCCAGCCAGGGAAGTCAAGCTCTGCTGATGAGTCAAGGGTGAGATTTGGTGAAATAAAGTGAGCAGTGCAGGCTCAGCTGAGGACACTAATTCCATTCTCCTATCAGATGTACATTATTGATCTCAGCAGTCTAAAACAAGAGTGTGTATTTGATGCAGCTGACAGCAGCCTTCCAGTTAAATTGCTTTTCAGCTGGCAAACTATTCTGTGAGCTTTGTTACAAAGAACATCAGTAAATGCATGCTTTCTTTTTTGTACTTCTAACCATAGTTAAGACAGTGAGTAATCTGAACAACTATTTAAATATTATTAGTCACTGCCTTAAATATGTGTAAACGGAGGCTGTGTTTGGTAACAGCTGGTGAGGAAGAATGCACCATGCTGAGCATGGCCCGCTATTCTCCCCAGCAGGATGTGTCCAACTGCACATGATAGAGAAAAATCAGCAAGGTCCATCATAGGTATGGGCCTACATTGTTTGGGGAAAAATTCTTTGGGAATAGTGTATTGAGACTGTGCAATATGCTGGTCCAGGTGATTCACAAACAAATTTCAACTGGTCTTACAGTCTCATTCCTTTTTGTTCATTGTCTTTCAAATAAATTAAGTAGAAGAAAGGGAAGAAGACAGACAAGAAATCTCTTCTTAACAATGTAGAAAAGTAAAATATTGCCAGTGAAATATTATGAAAGAGGGAGATCTAGAATTTGAGAATATTTCATGCATCCGTATGTAACCCACTCCTTATAAAACCACTCATGCTGCATATCTTTTTAATACAGTATGCTGAAAGAAATTGGGCATGTATGAAATTATCCCATCCTGAAAGAATTCTTAGATAGTGGTATAAAGAGTGGGATCACAAACAAGCAAAATGTGAGAGAAACCTGAAAGAAGAGAGGTATAAGAACTATACAGGGATTCAAGGGGAAACAGTGAGGGTGAAGTAAGAGAGTCAGAAGAAACATAGCAGTTAGGAGCAGCCTCTGAGAAGGAAAAGCCCAGAAGACAAAAGTAGACCTCATAAAAAGGAATGGGAGGCCAGGCAAAAGCAAGAATAGCACTTGTATAAACACTCCAATGAGAACATACTTCATGCATCTGTGAGTTTCTTGCAGGAAGACTTTAAAAGACAAAGAAATATCCCATTGATGGAGACAATTATAGCTGTTACTAAGTGAAACTACTGGGCATAACACTAACAGCCTTACAAAGAACTCCTTTAATGTATTTGCTTACACAGCCTACGTGTTTATCTGAGCAGAGGCCGTGCTTTTATTTTGCATGTACACAACAGGGGCCTCATTCCTTAACTAGACACTCTCAGTGGTGACATACCAGTGACAACCAGCAGCATCAAATACTGCCAGGAAGCGAATGTCAAAACTTAACTACTCCACTATTCCACTATTGGTTGTTTAACTGTGGCTTTGTGTCTACCCACTTCATCTGATGGGAAGGAACTAGCACAGAGATATGCTAAGTGCTCCTAAGATGGTTATAAATACATGGAAGCAAACAGCAAGAATACATAATGCACATTGTTGCTGTAGTTTGGGAAGGAAAAAAAAGGAAGATGAACTAAGATAAATTAAGAGCCAATTTTCAGGTATTCTTATCACTGTAAGTACATTGTACAGTGATACTCTGCAGAGGGCTGAAACATTCTCAAGCAGGGTCTAAAAGTTTAGGCTATTCTATCATTTCCAAATTTGTTGTGCAGCCACTGCTGTTAAATGGTTGACATGATGCATGACCCCAGCAGAGGATAATAGCTCAGCATGCTGTATGAAGCCCACTTGAACTGCTCTGGCAAGAACAAGTGAGTTATTAATTATCCCACAGCTGAATCTATTGAAGACTTATTAACGCTAATTCAGAAGAAAGAGGCTTGTTTTATTCCCAGCAGTGATGGAGAAGCTAAATTAGACTGTTATTAAAATGCACCTAATATTAAGGCCAAGCCTCTCAAAGTAATGCAATTTTAAAGTGATATTAGTAAGATTATCTGAAATATTCTTGACTCCTCTAGAAATATTACTACTGTATTACTATGCAATTACTATTCATTGCCAAATCAAACTTTCTTTTACTATGACATTTAGAATAACCTTTAGAGCACCAAAACTTATCTGAACTTATACCAGCTATTCATGGCCAAAAGCTAAGTCTGCTGGTTAGGATTTCTTTAATGTTTATTTTAGATATTCAAACTGATTACCATATAAAAATCTGTCATGAATTAATTCATAAGGAATTAAAGAACACTTGCAAAGTAATTCATGAAATACTTTAAAAAAATTACTATCACCAGCAATTTAAAAATCGCTATCAGAGGAAACCAGAAAGCAGAACTGGCATTAATTATATTAATATTAAAGACTTTTTCTGGGTTACAAAAACCAAGAGTAAACAAGAGCTTTAGGCTGGAATTGGAAACAAAAGCTAGAAATATACTCTGTATTCTTTCAAGAAGTTTGAAAATCCAACAGAATGCTACAAGGTTAGGTTTATTTGTATATTTGCATTTAAATAACAGCTTCCATTTTAATTGTGCCTTTTTCATCTGTGCAGGCATTATTTTGGGATAAAAGCATCTTTAAATGTCTTTTTTAATTAATAAAAGTAAATCAGCAAGGATGATATAGCAACTTGGAAGTCTGTAACAAACTATATTTTCTATTTACTGGAAATGTAAGCATTTAAATTTGCAAATATATATACTTAATTTAAAATCTATTTTACATATCTAATAATAAAAAGATTAATTTTACTTTAAGGATCGTCCAGTCCAACCTCCCTCCCATGGACGGGATATCTCTTGATCAGGCTTCTCATCCAACCTGTCCTGAATTAGTCATTGCTTAAACAAACTTTATACCTTTAATTTAAACATTCCCTTGCATGATTCTTTAATCCAGCCTAGTGCTAAAGCATCTAAAATAGAGTTAGCTGAAAGTTGCTGTCTTGAAAACTGTGCAGATGATGCATAATATTGAAACTGTAAAATCCTAATGAAACTGTCAGTGGACCTTGTTTTTTAATTGAAATTTCCCAAATTATTTTTCTGGGCATGATCTTTAGCACTCCATTCAATCTTACAAGCAGGCTGCTATGAAGGTTATACCTGACAATGAGGTATTTGTGTCCTGCATTCTCAGTGTGAACTTAAGCATCATTCAGGAATAGAGTGTGTGCCTATATGTAGCTTACGTGTGTTGTTGGGATTTTTTCCTAAAAATCCAGAAAAAACCTTGGGAGAAAAGCACAGATCCCAGGAAGGGGTGGAATTCAGACAATAAAAACTTTTTTGTTTCTTATATTTATTGTGCTCCCTCTGTCTGTCTGGAAGCATTATCGCACAGGCACACCATTTCCAGGAGTTCCATCCTGCAATGCCCAACTCCCACCCCATTCGGCTCAGGGAGCCTTCCTGTCTGACACACAACTCTCACTGAATCATAGAATGGCTTGGGTTGGAAGGGACTCCAAAGATCATCAAGTTCCAGCCCCCCTGCCACAGGCAGGGTCACAAACCTCCAAAATCAGCCCCCAGCTCAGGGGTCCCCTTCAGTAAGGCCCTTCATAACTCCATGACTCCTTTCTTTCTCATTTTTAAGAGAGATCTTTTGCCTGACAGAAGAGAAAATGTTCATTTCAAAATGAAATAACTTTGACATTTCAATTACAGCTTTCTTGCATCCAGATAGATAATGTTTAATAAAGATCATGATCACATGAGAACCATGGGCAAAATCTGCTGTTGCTGGCTGGATTGACATAATGCTGTATTATGGTATGTGGAGTCAATTTTTTGTAACACTCAAAGCACTATTTCTACAGTGGTTCTTTAAGAGAGACAGACCAATCACTTTTTAAATGCGAATAAATGTTTTGAGAGAATCAAAGCTTTTCTTGAGCTCTTAGGAGAGCCTCGTAATAAAGTGATCATGTCTGGCTGTCTATTAAAAAACTTTCCTGGTACTGAATGACTTTGAATATCCAGTACTGAAGCCATCATCTGCAGGCATTTCCAAAAGTGACCATGAATTTTCAAACTGACAGAAACATTTTAAAAATCTTGACCCAGCAAAGTGCTGAGCGGTTTTCCTAAAGTGTTGCACAGACTCAAACCAATTGTTTTCAGGGAGAATGTGGCTACTCACTGGATTTTAGGAATACTCAGCATTTTGCAAGATTTAACTCTGAGCATCCTAATTGAAAGTCAATGTGAGTTAGTTTCTAAAATTCAGCGTCTCCAAGATATTTCAGGGCTTGAAATCAATGGAGCCAGTTCTCTAAGTGCCTTTGAAGCTCAGAGTTTTCATTTTATGGAGTTTAGTGCCACAATGCCTCCTACACAAACGTCCATAAAAAGGGTAGGATAAACTGATGTATTTATATGCCTGCCAACTTCTGCAACATATTTGTAACTGTCAAAGAAACAATGAATTGCAGGGGGAAGGTGGGACGTTCTTAGAAATAAGAGCATCATTTATGTGTGCCATTTGTAGAACAAGTATCACAATTTTTCATTGTTAAAGAAAAACTAGATTGGAGAGAATGATATAATGTTGATATTCAAAAATGACAAAAGAAATGTGGTTTAGCCATCCAAGTGTGTTTGAAAAGTAATAAGATGCTTTTTGGCTATTTCATGTGGAAACAGTATACTGTTACTAAAATCTTTGGTTTCACTTTGATAAAAAATGCATCACTACAGTATTTTTCATAGACCTTAACAGAACAGCAGATCTGACTAACTTTCCCAAGAGCAGTCAGTATATGAAAGTTACTAAATGCCTTCTTTGTTTCAGTTTTTACTGCTAAGACTGTCCCTCAGAAATCCCAGACCCTGAAGGCAAGAGTGTCTGAGGAAAGGAAGACCTCCCCTTGATCAAGGAAGATCTGGCCAGAGATCATCTACACAAACTTGATGTACACAAATCCACAAGCCCCTGTGAGATGCATCCACAAGTGCTGAGGAAGCTGGCAGAAGTGATTGCCAAACTGCTCTCATCGTCTTTGAGAGGTGCCTGAGAACTGGAGAAAAGCCAATGTCACTCCAGTCTTCAGGAAAGAGCAAGGAAGAGGAGCTGGAAAACTACAGGCCAATCAGCCTCACCTTTGTTCTTGGGAAGGTGATGGAGCAGCTTATTCTGGATGTCTTCTCCAAGCAAGTGGAAAAGAAGGTAGTTGTCAGTAGTCATCAACATGGATTCACCAAGGGAAAATCATGCTTGACCAACAGGATAGCCTTCTATGATGTCATAAGTGGCAAGGTATATGAGGGGAGAGCATGAGAGTAGTGGATGTTGGCAACTTTGATTTTAGCAAAGCTTTTAACACAGCCTCCCATAACATCCTCATAGGTAAGTTTAGGAAGCATGACACTGATGAGCAGACAGTGAAGTGGACTGAGAACTGTCTGACTGGTGAAGCTCAGAAGGTTGTGATTAGCAGCACAGAGTCTGGTTTGAGGCCTGTAGCTAGCAGTGTTCCCCAGGGGTCTGTAGTTGGTCCAGTCTTATTCAACATCTTCATCAGTGATCTGGATGAATAGACAGATTGCACCCTCAGCAATACCCTCACTAATGATATGAAGCTGGGAAGAGCGGTTGACACCAGAAGTCTGTGTTGCCATTCACCAAGACCTGGACAGGCTCACCCAGATTTGGGTGGAGAGGAATGTGATGCTATTCAACGAGGGCATGGCAAATACAGAGTTCTACATGTGGGGAGGAATAACTGCATGCATCAGTACAAGTTAGAGGCTGACCTGCTGGAAAGAATCTATGCAGAGAAGGACCTGGGCATCTTGGTAGACAACAGGCTGGCCATGAGCCAGTGGTGGGCCCTTAATGCCAAGAATCATAAGACTCATAGAATAGCCTGGGTTGAAAAGGACCACAACGATCATCGAGTTTCAATCCCCCTGCTATGTGGAGGGTCACCAACCACTAGACTAGGCTGCCCAGAGCCATATCCAGCCTGGCCTTGAATGCCTCCAGGGATGGGGCATCCACAACCTCCTTGGCCAACCTGTTCCAGTGCATCACCACCCTCTATCTAACCTAAATATCCCCTGTCTCAGTTTAAAACCATTCCTCCTTGTCCTATCACTATCCACCCTCATAAACAACCATTCCCCCTCCTGTTTATATGCTCCCTTCAAGTATTGGAAGGCCACAATGAGGTCTCCCCGGAGCCTTCTCTTTTCCAAGCTAAACAAGCCCAGTTCCCTCAACCTTTCTTCATAGGAGAGGCTTCAGCCCTCGAACCATCTTAGTGACCCTCCTCTGGACCCATTCCAAGAGCTCCACATCCTTCCTGTACAGAGCATGCCCATCAGGTTAAGGGAACTCATCCCTCCTTCTCTGCACTGGTGAGGCCACATCTGGTGTACTGTGTCCAGTTCAGTGGAAGTCTATAAAAAATGATTAAGCACCTAGAACATCTTCCTTATGAGGGAAGGCTGAGACCTGGAACTGTTCAGCTTAGAGAAGAGAGGCAATCTTATCAATGCCTGTAAATATCTAACGTGCAGAAGTCAAGAGGGTAAGGCCAGGCTCTTTTTTATGGTGCACAGTGTAACAAAAAAAGGGCAAAAGGCACAAACTGGAACACAGAAAATGTTCCATATGAACATGAGGAAGAACATTTTTTCTGTAAGGGTGACAGAGCACTGAAAAAGGCTGCCCAGAGAGGCTGTGAAGTTTCCTTCTCTGGAGATATTCAAAACCTTCCTTGATACTTTCCTGTGTAAACTACACTTTGGAACCTGCTTTAGCATCAGGATTGGATTAGACTATAGTCAGAGGTCCCTTCCAACCCATACAACTCTCTGCTTCTGTGAAATTTGTGTACCATCTGGCAGAAGACAATAAAAAAAACCCATACCAGTGCCATATCAGAAGAGCCTGATAAGACACATTCACTAATGGCCCCAGCTAAGTCTATCACCCTTCATAACTTCCATCTTCAGTCCTTTCTAAAGGAAGTCAGAGGTGAGAAGGAGTCATTCATAACCAACACATGGAGAAGTTAGAAGTGATTCGGCCTCTAAAAGTCTGCCTGGTGGATGGACTAAAGCATTCCCCAGAATATCCCTCAGGAACTGCCGCCTCCACTTCTACTCCTGGTAGCACAGGCTTTGCCTCATGTCTCTTGGACAGGAGAAAAGGAAAGATCACAATCCAAGGGCTGATAATTAGAAAGCTGCAACACTCTCCTACAAAGAAGGGCTGGGGGAGCTAGGCTTGCTCAACCTGGAGAAGGGAAGGCTCTGGAGAGATCTCACTGCTGCTTTTCAGTATATAAGAGAGCTTATAAACAGAAATGAGACCGACTTTTTACACAGTCTGATATTGATAGGACAAGGGGGAATATTATTAAACTAAAAGATGTGAAAAGGAAATTCTTCACAAAGAGGGTTGTGAGGCAACAGAACATGTAGCCAAGAGAAGGTGTAGATGCCACATCCTTGGTGTTCAAGACCAGGTTACCAGATAACAGGGGAGTTGGAACTAGATGACCATTAAGGCCCCTTTCAACACAAGCCATTCTGTGATTCTGTGATTAATCTAGCAGGCAACTCAGCACCACAGCTGTTTGTTAAGTTCACCCAAGTGGGATGAAGCAGAGCACTAGGAACAAAATAGAATTTGTGAGTTAAGATAAAAACTATTTAATAACAGAGAAAATGAAAATGCAAACAACAAAAAAATGCACTGATAACTATATTCATACAATACAAATACTCACCACCTGCCAAATGGTAATGCCCAGCCAACCCTCTCAACCAGTAACCAGCACTCAGCCAACTCCCCCACAGCTTTCTAGTCTTCCACATGATGTCAAATGGTAAGGAATAAGCCTTGGCCTAATTCAGGTCACTCATCCTGGTTCCACCCCACCCTGTGTTGCTGCACTGTAAGGGCAATGACTGTTCCCCGTAAGTCACTTGGCTTAGTTCTTTTCCCCAAGTGTGCTTCCATGACAGAGCAATCACCAAAACATCAGCATGCTAGTAATACTGTTTTGGCTGAAAACATGACTGGTAACTCAAAAGGTATTGACGTTCAAGGTGATTGCTCAGTAATCTATGTTGTGCATGTGCTAGGTCTTAGAGAAATACTCTGGGCGTTTGATTGCTTCTAACTAATAGAAGTGCTCTGCACTAAGGCACCAGTAGCACAGCCAGGCCTTCCTATAGCCAGGGCCTGGTAGGGCTGCCCTCCCCTCCTGGGTCCTGGTTGTGAACCTGCTCAGGGGCAGGAAGTCCACAAAATCCATTCACAGTTAGGAGTTCACAGTGTTTTTTCTTTTTACAAAAGTGCATCTTAACGCTATAGTTGGATTAATCTGGGGGAGGCGTTTTCTCATATAATCCAAATTCAGATTGGACATCCTTCCTCATTTTTATTTAAAACCTGCTGCTTAAGTCAAATGGCTTTAATGTGATCTTTCTTGACTCTATCTGAATACCACTTTTTATCGCGAAATATATTATAGGAGACTTTTAATCTGACTTTAAAAGGAAAAGAAAAAGTGAATGAAATACATGTAAACATATAAAAGCAGACATTAATCATTTATGCAATAAAATGAATCAAGGTACAATTAGGATTATCTCAATAACTATATTAGGATCATAGCAAGTGTTGCTAACAAAATCCTACATGCTTACATGTGGTTTGGTTTTGTCCCCCAAGTTTCAGCACCTGGACAAAAATGAGCGGAGCTGTTGCTCTCAGCAAATAGAAACTGGAGCACTCAAAAGCAGCAGCAGTGCTGGGACACATCGAGCCTAGCTCTGGTTCTACCTGCTCTACCTTATCAGCCTGCAGAGTCTGGTGCTCACTGTGAGGGGTTGTGGCAGCTGTCACTGCTCTGTTCTTTCCTTCAGGGACATTGCATTTGATTTCAGATAATGCTTCCATCAGCTGCCACAAGAGCTTCTCTTCACACATGCATAGCAACCTGGCAAAGTTGTAAAGTCACAGTTTAGCACTAAGTGTTTGTGAGCTTAGGTCTCAGTTGAGAACAGTAAGTCAAATGAACCCTAATGGGTGAATCTCATCACAATAAATCATGCCTAATACTGCTGATGGCTCAGCCTGCTACATATGTTTGGGATTCACCACACAAGCTCACCTTGCAGTCTTGCCTGGCCAGAAACTATGACAGGAGAGAACTCAAAACTTCAGTTTAATTGTCTGAAAACTGACTTCAGCAAGCTCCCGTGTGAAAAAAATACTTACTATGGCCCAAACAGGTGACTAGCCTGTGAGAAAGGGCTCATGCTATCTTGGGAACACAACTAAACTACCTCTAGCTTTCTGTATGTAGCTAGAAGAAATGTGCTTGCGAGAAACTGTTCTGTATGTGTAAACCAGTCTCCTTGCTTTCTGTGAATCATAGAATGTTTGGGGTTGGAAGGGACCTTTAGATCACAGAATCACAGAATCACAGAATTGCCAGGGTTGGAAGGGACCTCAAGGATCATGAATCTCCAACCCCCCTGCCACATGCAAGGTCACCAACCTCCTCATTTAATGCTAGACCAGGCTGCTCAGGGCCCTATCCAATCCGGCCTTGAACACTTCCAGGGATGGGGCATCCACAACCTCTCTGGGCAGCCTGTTCCAGCACATCACCACTCTCTTTGTAAAGAATTTCCCCCTTGACTTCCAACCTAAATCTCCCCTCCCTCAACTTAAAATCATTTCCTCTTGTCCTGCAGTTATCAACCCTTTCACAGAGTTGATTCCCCTCCTGTCTGTAGGCTCCCTTTAGATATTGAAATGCTGCAGCAAGGTCACCCCGCAGCCTTCTTTTCTCCAGGCTGAACAAGCCCATCTCCCTCAGCCTGTCCTCATAGGGGAGCTGCTCCTGTCCCCTGATCATCTTCATGGCCCTCCTCTGGACCCTCTCCAACAGCTCCCTGTCTTTTGTGTACTGGGGGCTCCACACTTGGACGCAGTACTCCAGATGGGGCCTCACAAGAGCAGAGTAGAGGGGAACAATCACCTTCCTGTCCCTGCTGGCCACCCCTCTTTTGATGGAGCCCAGGATACCATTTGCCTTCCGAGCCGCAAGGGCACACTGCTGGCTCATATTAAGTTTTTCATCTATCAAGACCCCCAGGTCCTTCTCCACAGGGCTGCTCTCAAGGACCGCTCCTTCCAGTCTGTATGGATGCCTGGGATTCCTCCGGCCCAAGAGCAAAACTCTGCACTTTGCCGTGTTGAACCTCATCAGGTTCACTAGATCATCTAGTTCCAGCCCCCCCGGCATAGGCAGGAGCACCTCACACTAGACCAGGTTGCTCAAAGTCCTATCCAGCCTGGCCTTGAATGTTTTCAAAGAGAGAGCATCCACATCCTTTCCAATGTCTCACCATCCTCACAGCAAAGAATTTCTTCCTAATATCTAGTCTAAATCTGCCCTATTCCACTTTAAAGCCATTTCCCTTTGACATTGCTTATTCTGATAAGTGATGCTTTATTTTCTCCCTCCGTTATATATATGATCACAGTACAGCCGCCACCAATATCTGCTGGGGGGAATCCCAGGGCAGACATTATATCTGTCAGCTGCCACTGGTAGCAAGAACTTGGCAGAGACTGACCAGCTAGCTGCTCCCGTTAACCCGAGTACCTCCCTATTAAACTGATGAATGTTAACTTGACTCTGTGTAGTTCCTTTGGGATCAGTAGTCCTCATGCAGAAGTGCTGGTGCTTTTGCATTACTGCTCCACTTTTCTTTCACCTTTATAAATAAACAGGAACAAATTATTTCTAAATGAAATAGAAATTCCATTGAGGATTTCTCACATAGTTGTGTACTGAAGTAGTATTTTTAATGGGTCCAGTTCCATTAATCCTATATATATATATATATATACAGTAGAAAATATTTGAGGAATAGACAATTTAAAAACAATCTAGTTGCATATATTTCCAATTTTCCTCAGTACAAGATAGTCTTTGAATAAGTACACATGCTTGTGAATGTATAACTGAAAAAAGTTAATTTGAAAAGCTTACTGGTTGGAGAAAAGCGCAGAATAACAAGTTCTATTTGTGTCTTATTATTCAAACTGAATTTGAATGAAGCATTTCTCTTGTCAGTATTTATTTATACTGTGCCCAAAGGTGTATTATCTGTTTTTCAATTGCTTGTCAATATGTTTATCTGTTAAAAAATCAATCTTTTCACCATTAAATCCACTGTTGATGATAGATTTTATATATTAAAGGGTTAGTTTTAATGTTGCTTGTATATTTTTCAGAAGAAAAACAAAGCAGCCATCTTGTACTGCTGTAACCTCTTGACTGTTTTCTTCTATATAAATGTAAAGTATTTTTAATAAAACATATTTTATAGGTGGTTTGAATCACAAGGGATCAGCAGGCAGTTCATTGTTATGCCTGTGAAGATGTAAATAGTACACATTGATTTTATCTTCTGCAGTAATAACAGCAGTAAAAATTGTTGATTGTTAAAAGACAAAGTACTAAAAGAGAAAGAAGAAAAATAGGAAAAAAAAATAAAAAGGAAGAAAGAAAGAAAGGAGGAAAGAAAGAAAAAAAAAAAGACGAAGAAAGAAAAGAAATAAAGTGTAAAAACAAGTTATAGATTTTTTTTTCCTTGCTTCTGGCATTAAACACATTTCACCATCCAAAGAAGTTTTGCTTCTACTTTACCTGTTCAGAAAAATCATGTTTAATGGCTTCTATAGATTCAGATGACAAATGTAAGACTGCATTCCTAAACAAGCAGTGCACACTGCAAGAGGAAGTAGAGAACCTCGATCAAGAAGTGAATGAGAAAGAGGTAGGTGCAGAGAAACAAAAGAAAAAAAGCAGAAGCTGATGAACGGCAGTGAAATCTCAAGAAAGTAATCTGTGCATCCATCGGAGGGTGGAGTTTGTGTTGAAAGAAAAGAGAATATCTTCAGAAATGCCCTTGATAAATGGATCCCCATGTTTTATCTAAAGCCGTAAAGTATATTCTGCAATGAAAAGTGTTGAGGGGGCGGCTGAAGCTGCAAAACATTCCCAGTCTTGCTCACGAAAAATATATTTTCAGAATCAAATACAGAAGGTTCAAAATGTTATATGCCATTTCGTATTAGCAAGTGGTATCTGCAATTAGATTTACCTCTAAACTACATAAAATAGTTTCACAGATTTTTGAAGGATTACCTGACAAAATCCAAATGGATAACAAAGCCCGCTTTTGCAGGGAGCTAGATGTCACATAGCTCTGCATTCAAGCAACTGATCTAATAGAAGTTATTCATCTCAGGCATTATATAAGCTGTGGAAGCTGATAATCACGCCACAGAATTAGATGCTAGGGTTACAGCTGCTGATCTTTAACTGTCAAAGTTTGCAAATATTGGTCTTTGTCTACAGTACCACCTAGTGTTAAAAACTCTTATTTCTGAGCTGAAAAGAACTGGATTGAATCCATCCATTTTCTTTCATCTCCTTCGTCCAAAACAACACCGAAATATGCAGGAAGGGTGCCAGGAAGGGCTTCTGTAATGGCAAGTCTAAGGCAGTGTAACCTTCACACTTCTGTTTACTTAACAGAAACAGAATTTGGGGTCTGAAAGGGCTTTGCAGTTCTGGCACATATGACAAAAGTCCCCCCAGTATTATGCATAACTGTAAGTACCATCACATAAAGCAGCAGAAATGTTGTCGGGCTTCTTCACATCAAGAAATTACTGCACAGTGAGCAAGGCTGCATTTGTGGGCAAGCCCCACAATGGGACTCCATAACCTGCAAAGAAGAGATGCTGTGTTATTTACACCAAGACAGTCCTTGTGAAGAACAGAACAGAGTCAGCAACATGCTGAAAATCTACGTTCCTGCTCCCCATGTGTTAATTAGCCCAAATACATGATTATCATTTTTTTTTGCAAAATATTCTCCCAGACTGCTGAGGGAGGTGGCCATGAAAAGCCTGCCTCCTACCTACCCATCTGCCCAGGAAGCCTGAGTGAGATGGGCAGGAGAGATAGGCAGCTCAGGAGACCAAGCACCCATGTTCTTGCCTAGGTTGTTAAGCAGCAGCCTCACATCCCTGAGGCAGGAGGAGCAAGACTTGCTGGCCCCTTTGCTGGTCATGCAGCTCCTGAGTCTGGCCCCTGGAGCCAGGCAGGTGGGCAAGGTACCAGGAGGCACTTTATCCAACTTAAGCATGCCATGCCCTTTTTGGACATGCTCCCACAAATCCTTTCTAGCAGAAAAAGGATTTGCCCCACAATTTCTTACCAGCTCCATCTGGGGCTTTCCAAAATACAGTATCTAGAAGGGAAGTTCGTAAAGTGATAGGCACAGAAAGCTCACCACATGCATTCAAATTAAGCAAGAACAGATACAGCAAATGTGAAAGGATACACAGCAGGCACATTTACTAAACCAGAATGGAGTGTGACTACTGTGAACTCCCTGGAGATTCAGCCAGCCTAAGCACATACTCCTCTCGTTAGAACTCCTGTGACTAATGAGTAACTGCCAAGGCAGCTCCATGTATATTTTATGGATTTACTTATAAATTTAATACAAGAGTGGGCCAGAGGAATGAGATAAAGATTAAATATATAGCAAAAATTTGTAGCAACGTCAGCTAATTGCGTAGCTGAGGCAGGAGGTGTTAATTACAATTATAGATGAGGCAGCTAGTAATTCACATTAGTGAGCATAGAGCAATTATCAACCTGCTGGTTTTCTTGCTACTCATAATATACGTGTTTTCACATTTCCGAAGGAACATAATAGCTGTATTGGACAATGTAACTGAACAGTAATGGATATAATGCCTATTTAGGTAACCTACAGCTGTGATGTTCAGTATTATCACAGAGATATTTTGTTTCATTTGGAATAAGTCGCTATCCGGAGAGCTAACATTTCTACTGCTAGACTTGAGTAGAAAAAAGACATCATGGACATTTCACAGATGGACAGACACACTTCATTTCTAACATTAAGATTTACAAACACAAATTAACCTTGGCTCTGGACCTGAGGCAAAAGTACAGTTTAAATTATGCACCAGTAAGAAATTAAATCTTAGAGTATCAGCATCAGTGCATCTCTTTCGAAGTGATAAATTGGAAGAATTTCACTGACGTTCAACTGGAGAAATATAGTCTCCAATCTTGGCGAATGTATTATTACTGTAAGCTTCCAGCTGGTTTAACATGGCTCACCCAACAGAGACCATACCATCATTCTGGTGGCAGCAGAGACAAGGTGTCTTGAAAGAAGGTATTGAAGACAAGATGACCTTTTCAGGATTAGGACTCAAGGGGACTTTGTGCTTGCAAATCATGCCTATGTTCTTCACCATGTATCAGCTCCAGTGGCAAGGCAGTGGATGATGTGTCACTGCACGGCTTCTCAAGAAAGGCAGAATGCTGGTTTAGCCCACAAAGACTGTAGACAGAAGGTTGTTCAAAATTATGCTCCATTGATAGAAAAGCAAGGTGCTTTCCAGTTGTCCTGATATTTTATACTACCAATGCTTGGTGCTTGGTACTATGTACACTATAATATGGAGAAAATCCCTTTCAGTCAAATGGGAGTTCCTCATCTGAAAATAGTCCTCTTTGGGATGAACTTTGCATGTTTGTACTGACAGGATGCTTTACTGTAGTTCCTGGCTGTGCCTTGCTCTTGATCACTCAAGCCTCAAACAAATGTTAAGAAACACTATTGATTTCATACTGAAGCAGTATATGGTCACATTTTGACCACACTTTCCATATGTTGATGTCATTAGTTCAGTCACACTGAAATTCAACATAAGGATAACAATTAAATATGCAATTATTGTCTCAAAAACAGCATCTTTCTGGACAGATGTTTACCTAATAATGGGTACAAATGGGATATTACAAAAAAGCTACAGATTTTCTGCTTGTTTAAGTACAATTGAAACTTAATTCAGTGTTCTAGGTGTATCAAAGAAAAAAGAAAGACAGGGAGCTGTTGGAGAGGGTCCAGAGGAGGGCCATGAAGATAATCAGGGGACTGGAGCACCTCCCCTCTGAGGACAGGCTGAGGGAGATGGGCTTGTTCAGCCTGGAGAAAAAAAGGCTGCGGGGTGACCTCGCTGCAGCATTTCAATATCTAAAGGGAGCCTACAAACAGGAGGGGAATCAACTCTGTGAAAGGGTTGATAACTGCAGGACGAGGGGACATGGTTTTAAGTTGAAGGAGGGGAGATTTAGATTGGACGTCAGGGGGAAATTCTTTACAGAGAGAGTGGTGATATGCTGGAACAGGCTGCCCAGAGAGGTTGTGGATGCCCTGTCCCTGGAGGTATTCAAGGCCAGATTGGATGGGGCCCTGGGCAGCCTGGTCTAGCATTAGGTGGGAAGGTTGGTGACCCTGCATGTGGCAGGGGGGTTGGAGATTCATGATCCTTGAGGTCCCTTCCAACTCTGGCCATTCTGAAAGAAAAGGAAATCCCTTCCAGGTTAATGTACAAAACAAAATTTTGCTATATTAGGAACAGCGTTTTCTTACTATTTATTGCTTTTAAATATTTGTAGAATTCAATGGAAGGAATAATGGCAAGAACCAGGTAAATATTTTGAACAAATTCTATGACTATTTACTCAAATTTTAAAAGAAATTTATTTGAATTGCATTTGCACCATTTCTGTGTTTCATTTCTGGATTACATTCAGCAAAACCACCTGCCCAGTAGAAGATTTATGTATTACATAAGTCAACATAGCTGCTATTTTGAGAGCTTAGCTGAGATACAAAGGGAGTGTGCACTTCACTCTTTCTATGCAGCAATAAATACACCTAAAAATATGATATATCTATGTGTGCTTCTTCCTGTAACTACATATAGGCTATCACCCTGTCTTGATGTGGGATTTTTTGATCGGCATGATTGAAAGGAACTGATCAAATAGTATGTAAATATGTATCATCCTGGACATCCTACATCCTGAAAGTTCTGAGAGTAGAATGAGAGCCACGTTAATGCCATAAACTGATAAATAAATTGTAATTGTGGAAAAATGTTAAATATCCAGTAAGATTTTGATACCAAAATAATTTTCTGGACTCATTTGTCAGCTTGAAGAATGATACAGACACAGTGTGTGCTTTTCTCTCAATAAATTTCCAGATTGCATTTCCAGTTGCATTTTTGAGTCTAAATGCGCGTTTCCATCACCCTTGTGCTAAAAATCTCAGAACCACCACGATGGGATTGAGACTCAGATGAAGTCAGAGCAGAGGGCTGCAAATTGATTAAATACCATTTTGCTGGAGAATAACAAACACAGAGGAGTTGTCTCACTCTTAAATGCCCCAAGATAACTCAAGCGGTAAAGACAGTTCCTAAGTTTAGAGAAACATGAGAAAGGTCTTGATTGCCCATAGGAAATTTCTCTCCCATTTCTTACTCCTCTCTCCCAGTTGGTGTTGCACAGTAGTTTTCATCCTTTCTCAAATCTGCTCCCCCAGAGCACGCTCAGTATCGCTCATGGCACAGTTCTGGCAGCAATGGATCCTTCTGGGAGCCAACTTTGATCTGACATGGGGCAGCTGTTGAGCTTTGCTCACAGAAGCCAACCCTGTAACACCAGTGCTACCAAAGTCTTGCCATTTAAGCCCATTGTAAAAATGTAAAATAGATTTTGAAGCATATATACATGAAAAGATAATAGAGATATCAGTCCTGAAGAAGATTCAATTAGGGTTCACTTTTGTGCATAGCTGCGCTGCAGTCACCATCCCATGCCACAACATGAGAGCCAGATATATCGTTCCTTCAGTGGAATATAATTAATACTAATACTTCTCTTCAACAATCTTATTTAACTAAATTCAAAGACTATAAACAATTCCAGTAATAACAATGAGAAGCTAATGTATATGATTTTATCCACAGAAGCTCAATGAGATTTTTCAAACAAAATTATTTCTATCACATGAAGGTTTACACAGACAGCAATACAGCACAACTATCTTTGTAAGCATAAGATCCGTAACAGTTTCTGATATTAAACATAGATTGAATTCTTAATTGTTATCTGTTATGAATATCATAATTTAAATATGATTTTAAAAATAGATGCAAATGTAACTATCTCTGAATATGTGTTGTATATGTATTTTTTGAACCAATTGTCACCACTACTTCAATTAGCAAGACGTGCATTTCACCTGTGCAAGCCCAAAGCCTATTTTAGAGGGGTTCATAGAGGACTGAATATCAGTTTCCAGTAATATCTTTGTAGAACTACCTTTGTGTTCAAACAATATGCTCCTTTTCAGTTCAGGTTTGCTTCCTTGCTCCAGATGTTGTTATCCACTAGTTAATGCCAATTCTTCCCAGCTGAGGTGTGGCCTAAATACAGCTTTTAAAACCACTGCACTCAGACAAAGCATGTACTTGGAAAGGAATAGACTAGAACCACAAGTTTGATGCATAATTTTAATGCCATCCTGGGGCATTCTCTTTACTAGACATTCAAATAGCTACTAACTAGACCATTTAATGAGTTCTTTGTTCTGCCATCTATCACAAACTCTTTGAGGAACTCCTAGAGCAAAAATGCAGTTAATTCACTTTTTTAATGGAGCCATTAAAGCAAAGCCAGTTCTCCAGCAATGCATTATGGACAAATACCTAAAATCTTTCAATTACGTCTGATACTGTGATTCACATGCAGGAACTCTAGACATAAATTCCAGAGCAAGTGTAGGTGTCATCAGAAGGGGACATGTGAGAGGCAAGAAAGTGCAGGGTCATTGGGGACTTTTCTCTGAGTCATAATACATGGATATCTTTCACTTGTGAACTTCACATAAAAAGTGCCAAAATTATCATTGCTTTTTTAAATCACTGTTGCTTTTTCTGGGAGTTTGGAAGACATCCATTATTAACAATAGCTTCAGTATAATTCTCACTCTATGACAGCACAGATGATTCCAATCTGCTGGAGATACTCACAATTTTCATTTTATTTATCTAGGCAGAGTTGCAATTGATTTGGCTTTGCCAAATGCTATAAAAAGAAGTAGCTCAACTGGAAAAACTATACCATACCTGAGGAGTGATCTGGAGTAGCTGAAACACTGAGGACAGCCCACTTCCAGATGGGAACTGCCTGGTTGTGCTAGGAAAACATGCCCTGAGGTGTTAAGTTCAACTCTACATAGGTGTTGGGTAACCTCTTCTAATTCTGACTCCTTTCTCAATTTAGTTCATTTCTCATTTCATTTTGGTATGGCTCAGATTTTGCCATCACAGAGACACCTGTAGAAGACTGAAATCATGCTCTAAGTGAATATAAAGCAGAAAAATATACAAAAAAATAGTCCATAAATCACTGTAGTTCACTGACTTCTAAAAAGATTAATCCTGTTCATTCAAATCACTCACTCAAATCAGAAGTTACATCATAGAAGATAAAAAGAAGAGACAAATTAATTTTGGCAAGAAACCTAAATAAATATAATAGGACCATAAAGAATATTTTTCCTATGTATGCATAAAATCTTTCGACATTCTGAATCCTGGAAGCTTTCAAAAATGTTAACAGGAAAAAAAAAAAAAAAAACTAATCACAAGACAGCAAAGGAGGTAATTGTAAGGGTTTTTGTTTGTTTGTTTGTTTTTGTTTTAATCGTGCTTATTCATATTTTCCAGTTGCAAAATACAGCACATACTCTTATTAACTGACCTCAGTGGCTGAAGTTACAACTGTACCAGTATTAATCCTGTCCAGAAGATCACAGTACATCGATCACTGTTAGCGTTCCAAGTAGGAGTTAACCTGAGTGGTGTAGACCCATGCTGTGTGCTGCTATCATGCTGCACATCTCCACCAGCTATGGGATAAACTCAGCTAGCTTGTGGTACCAGAGGAGCCTGCGGGCAGCACACCCTCCATACCAGCTATTACACCACCTGCTTGACCTTGCCCTTACCTAAAAGTGCAGCAATAAATTCTCATATAAACAGCATTTTGGTCTGACTGTAGAAATCATGAATAGAATAGTTGCCCTTTAAGAAAACCCTATAAAAGCTCAAAAGTTGAAAACAAGGGGAGATTTAGGTTGAATATAAGATCAAAAATTTTTATAGCAATGGTTGTGAAGCATTGGAACAGGTTGCCCAGAAATGTGGTGGATGCCCCCTCCCTGGAGGCACTCAAGGCCAGGCTGGATGGAGCAACCTGGTCTAGAAGGAGGTGCTCCTGACTATAACAGGGAGGTTGGAACTAGATGATCTTAAAGGCCCCTTCCAGCCCAAACCACTCTATGATTCTATGATTAGGTTATCTATTTACATCACTCTGAAAGTAATTCCTCCTGTTTTTTTTCCATGGAAACTACTACAGGTACAAGAAGCGCAGTAACACTGTGACACTAACACTTGTTTGATAGAGCAAATTCTCAGCTACAAAACAGCATAGTCACAGCATTAGCTATGCATTTTGGTCAGCGATAAACATGTTACTGCATGCTGCACTGTCACTGCCGCCACTTCTGAAACGCACCACCTACCTTTAGCTAGTGTCAATGAATGTCAGTGGATGCCATTTTTTCCACGTGGAGGAATTCCATGCAAACCTTTGTTTCATATGCATGTCCGTGTCAGACTCCTTTTTGTCAGGCTGTCCCTCTGCTGCCGTTTGTCACATGGCAACAAAATACTATGCTACCAACATCCACCTTTGATGTTGTGGGCGAAAATAACAAAGTAGGAGGCATTACTTTAACACCAGACCTCGTATATTACCCTTTCTCTTTACAGTGTGAGCTCCAACAAATGGCATTTAAGGGATACTTTAAAAACTCTGAATGCCTTTCTTTCCTGGACCATAATACATCAGCAACTCCTGGTACAAAAAAAATACCGTATCTTCTTTCTATAGCCTGCTGTAGGAATTAGGGTTTGATAGTTGGGTTTTGTTTTTTTTTTTTTCATTTTTCTATGTTTATGGGGTTTCATTTCACTTCATTTTTCAAACCTCTTAAATTTTAACAGAAATAAGTTACCAGGATAAGTGAGGTGTTAAAGGATCCAGTGGTCATCATTGTTTTCTGAGCATCCAAACTTCAGTTTTGCCAGCAGTAGGAAATAGAAATGTCATTTTGTTTTAAATCCTTGGCACTTAGGATCACAGCATGTCCAATTGCTGGCAGAATGACAGGCAACTGAAAAGCCCTGACACACTGTAGTACAGGCATCCATCATTATGTCACCTTTTCCTTTCACCTTTTATTAAAAACTAAATTAGAAGACCGACTTAAATGTTATCAAATTCAGACCAAAAAAAAGGTCTGGGCACAGACCTTACATGCAAATTTTGAAGCAGAAAGAACAAATTCTAAGGATTTATTAGAATAAGACATGGAAGATGGCTTATAATGAAAACCTACTACCTGTCTTCAGTAAGTGACAGTGGTGTGAAGCATTATTAACAGCTCTATTTTTACTAGGGGAAAAAATAGATGAAAAAGGAAAGGTGCAGGAAGTTTAAAATTAAAGCTAATATGAGAACTAAGAGAGCCTAAGAGAGCTCTCTGAGAAATTTCACTCCAAAAGTTTAGAAGTTGTAGTTAAAAGTGGCTGCTAAAATAGGCATTATTTTCATATACGAGAGGCTAATAGAAAAGGTCTAAAGTAAAATAAATATTCTATTTTTTCTGGAGCTTGCCATTTTCACTGTTAATCATTCAGATGCAGAACAAGGCACTGCTGAAGATTTAAACCCTCAACTGAGCATACAGAGGAGCACAAACACTATGCCTCAGGTTCTTCTCTTTTCTTCTCTCCTAGTTCATGGGAAAAAGAAAAATAGGTCTAGTCTGGACCACTTCCAGTAGTAGAGTATTAGCCCTTGATGTACATGCTCAGTCATTTCAGGTAGGGATCTGCAGGCAGAAATACGTCCATGATTACGTGAGACAGAGCTTCTGTCCCTATCACTGTCCTTATGATATCGACACAAAGCTCATGACCACTCATGTAAGTCTTATAGTTTGACATGGGTGTTTTTACAAAATGTCATTGAAAGCAATGCAACTTTATTTTCTGATCTTTTATATTTCCTTATAGAAAAGTCAGACTGCGACACAAAATATTCAGAGAAGTTCAGAAATTATTTCCATCCGCCACTGGTGTTTGGCTGGGGGACATTTTTTTTACAGAATTTTTGTTGTTGTAAAAATAATTTTAAAAATTATCAATCAAAACACTTGTGCTCCTGACTCTTTTCTGAAGCCCCTCAAAAGCAGAGAGGAGATGACAGAACAGACAGCATCACTGGGGTGTGTGATGTTTAACCAAGGGAAAAACAGTGACCTAAACCAGAGATTGTGTTTGTTCTGGAAATGACAGCCATTACTCACTAGCAAAAAATCACTCTAGCTTACTAGCAATTAAAGTTAATGATAGAAAACAGGAAAATTATCTACGGCCTGTTTTCAAATAATTAAATAAACCTTTTTGAAACAAAAAGCCAAAATCCTTTCCAATAATATAAAATCTACATTTATAGGCTCTTGTTAGTTTTTTTCAAACTCTGGAAGCATACAAAGTTTAACATCCCATGAAATACTGGAGCACAGAAAAAACTGAAAGACAAAATCCATGTTGGTCCTCGTAACTCCCACCTCCTCCAGTACGACTCATACACTTATATAGTAAAATAAATAGTGATTTCTTTTTCCGAAGGTAAAAATGACAGCAAGAGAAAAGGCTTGCTATTGTCTTATAGCAACATGAAATCATATGCAACTGCTCCATCTATAATCAACTCCAAAAACAGTACGTTTAAAGGAACTGTTCCTAGCATCCTAGTAGTGATATGTATTATGCACAGCTCCTGTCTCTGCCTGTGATGCTAGCGGTCAAATATAAGGGTTTTTTTTCTAATGGGCTTTTTTTCTAAATTGAGCACATAAAGCAACTGAATTCACTGAAGATGATTTATATTGTCCTAGCTCTATCACAGAGAGCACTCCTAAAATAACCAATTTAGAAAGCTAATGTGCCCTACGGTACAAAGCAGAGAAAATAAAATGAATTTGAACTCTTCAAAGCATTTTGCTAAAGATCTCAATATCTCTTCATTAGACTACCTCAGCAAGATTAATCTTATCAGAAATCTGACTGCTTTCAGAATTGGCTGGAATTGCCATTGCTTGGCCACCAAGCAGTGAGATGCAGACTGTTATTTTAAGCATGAAATGATCATCAGCTCTTCTGTATTTACTATAAATATGACCTGAACTTTCTAAGAGGCCTTCAACCATTGTTTCACTAAGAAAAGAGTGAACAGAAGATGGGTTCTCAGAAGGATCTGCTACATGGCTTGCTGTTTGACCTGTTATGTATGGTATATAGCCTATTACAGGCATACCTCCAGATGTTTCAGGATAGATTTTTCTTGTTGAGAGCTGATCTTCTTTATGATCTCTTTGCCTCTATAGCTGTACTGCCACAACAGTGTTGGTTTCCAAAGTAGACAGAAAACTTATATCCAAATATACTAAGTCTTGAAGAAAAACAGAAGGTCTGTAGAGTCCAAAGTTAGTGTTAGGACTGGATATCCATGGCTCTTTTTGTACTGGACTTGTCTTACTCTGGTCTCATTGCCCCAATGCCTATTTATGCCTAGACTTTCTCTTGCAGTTTTTATTTCATCCAAAATTCAGTTTGTCCATACTGAATTCACAATGTGAACTGGAGAAAGTACTTGGGAAAGGTCAGGAGCTTCACTTCAGAAGTTCAACTCCTGATCTGAACTAAGACACTATTTTCTGTATGCTCAGAAGACAAAAAGTAAAAGCGGTAGTTCTGCTCGTGTAAATTTGTTTCCTCTCTAAGTGACATATAGTCCATTACATCCTTTCCTGCTCATACAAGATCTCATACAAAGCCGACTAGCTCATACTAGCAAGAGTGTGTCATAAATCTGGTATACAAGTAACATCAATAATAAATAAATAAATATTAGTTCTAAACAGGGGCAAAAATCTTTGCTTGTACACTGTTCTTGTAAAAATGATAGATTTATTCATCCTGCCATAGACAAGCAGAGTTGCTGACATTTAGTGCCATTTCTGTATTTTCTGAATTTATTAGCATTATATAAAATGCAGAATCAGCCACCCAATGCAGAAAAATTTTATTTGTTGGATGTTTGGGTTAAAAAATGAATAGATAACACAAAGCCTCCATATGTATGTGCGTGTACATAAGCCTTTAAGCTATGGTTTGCACAGAAACTGTCGTCAATTTTAGAAATCATCCAATTATATTCTTCCACAAAGCTACGAGAGTGTAAGAGTAAGCTCACATGTATATGGTAAAGATAAATGTTTTCCTCTGCCTCACAGATATTATTTATATTCACCAGTACAGTTCCCATCATTTTTACGTAATTCAATGCATTGTAATGACTTTTAAGTAAATAAATGCTTAAAAAATAAAATAATCAGAGAAATTCAGACAAGAGCTTGGGGAAATTTTTTGGTGAAACTTTTACTGTTAGGGAGAACCCATTTATCAAAGTCTTTTATGGGAACAGCATGAATGACACTTACTGGAAAAGGTTTTTGATATCTAATATGGACATGGTAGAAATACAGAAGAAATGCAGGCAACAGAAGCACTTGAAACTGCAGTTTATTCTCTTAGCTATAGATGTCTTTCTATGAATCAATGCCTTAAGAGCCCATCTTTCTCAGAATGCTTTTTCCTATGGGTGATGCTTTTCTTATTTCTGTAATTTATTATTTATTAGTCCAGGGAGAAAGAAAGACTATTACACACAAAAAAGCATGAAAGCAGTGGTCTCCAAACTTTTTTGATTATGCACCTCTATCAGGAAAAGAATTTTGAGCATGCATACCCAATATCTGTATGTTTATTAAAGGCTATTTACATGTACTAATATGCATAAAACAC
This sequence comes from Chrysolophus pictus, assembly GCA_037305975.1. Taxonomy (NCBI): domain Eukaryota; kingdom Metazoa; phylum Chordata; class Aves; order Galliformes; family Phasianidae; genus Chrysolophus; species Chrysolophus pictus. The sequence continues at coordinate 22,409,628 of CM074578.1, forward strand.
ACATAAAAATAAAATAAAAAGGAGGAGATAAAGGTAATTACTATTTTAAATTGTACTGTATTTCATTTCTTAACAGTACAAAAATTTTTTCTTCCTGCACCCCAGGTACTGTCTTGCAAATCCCCTGAGGTGTGAGCATGCCCTGAATTTGGAGACCATTGCACTGGAGTACTCACTTCCTTAATAAGAATCTAGAATCATAGAATCATAGAATTTAAAAGAGTGGGGGCTTGAAGTTGGTTTCCCAAGTAAACCTCTTCAAACAAGTCAAGGCTTTGTTATGGTATTTAGGATGGTTGTACCACCAGCCTGTTTTTCAAATTCTGTCACATCCCTGGGAGGAATGCATGTTATTATTTCAGCTATCATGATTCTTAGTTGCTTGCAAAACAACCTACTAGATTTTCAGTACAAAGAAATTGCAGTGACATATCTATATTCAGTAAAATTGCCATTACTCAGTAGAATGGCTTAAAAGGATTTATACTCCTGTACTTCAGTAACAGCAATAGTTACCCTTAGATTGTTCTAATTTCCTGTCACCTTTTAAAAATACTCAAATTACTCTTAGGCATAGGTAATCACTTTCAAATTTGCACACAAGAAAGTTTTAAGCTGAAAGATAAATGTTTAATACTCTAAGTCCGAAAAAGCATATCAGTCTTTCTTCACTGGGTGCCTGTCTATCCCTGCCTGATTTCCTAAATGTTCCTTCTGAGTCAGTAAAATGCATGCAGACTGCCTGCTTCAGAAAGATAAGCACCTCCTTCTCTTCTTAACATGCTATTCCTAACCAAGTTTAACATGCACAAACCCAACTTCTACCCATTTCATGGGAAGACTTAAAAACCAGTTGTAATCAGCAATATGACTGATTTCACTTGCTATTATGGTAGGTTTTGTACCATTTCTGTAATGATAAGCTGTTAGAGAACTCACCTAATAAATAGTTAGGAAATTGAGCAGCCTGAGCTCATCCCAAAAGATGTGGGATTAACCATCTGGCTTAATGTTATTGTGATGTGGAGTATATGCCATCTGCCCTCAAAGCTAAGATACTGAAAACAGAAAACAGTTAGGTGGGCCAGACAAGACCTGCTCTCTAGTGGCTAGGTGATTTGTGTCACAGAAATTTCTAGTTCCAAAAATGGCCTGGAGCATGGACTGAAACTCTCTTTTTTCACAGTATGTATTCCCACCACTATAACCAGAACTATCTGTGCTCAGTTTTCATCCAGATCTTTGATACTTTTCACTACATAAGGGTTTGGATGCAAAAGAAGGCACAGAAAGTCCATTTACCCATACTGGAAAAGAAAATAATGTTATTTCTATTGAGTATATTTTAAATCATGTAATACATACATATGAAGAGCTGCTAACCTCAGAAAGTGTAACTATAAGTTACCATTTTAGTACATAGTTTTGAAATCCTACATATGACACAAAGTCATATCAGTAACAGCTATCTTTGGTAATTAATTAACACTATGAATTTTATGCTGCTGATATTGTCTTGCCATTTTTCAGTTTATCAGCAAGTAGCTCATTTTGCTATAAAGTTATCCTACTGCACCAGGTAACAGAAAGCTCATTCCAGTGCTGTATTGACAATTTGGAGTTCTTGCTCCCAAGGGGAAGAGTGCTTCCTGGCAGGTACTGAGTACTCTGCCTGGCATGTCTTTTAGATATGTAGAACCACAGTGCTGGCTCAAAATATAGAAATATTGTGTTACTCAGAAATGAAATTCTGGTTCAGGTAAGTTCACACTGCTTTTACTATTGCCTTTTCTGAACATTTGGGCTAGTATAGCCTCACCTGTACAAATGCCCACAGAAAGCCATTTCTGAGTCAGTAAAATCCATGTATTTTTTTTCAATGCTAAAATATGAATTGTCTTAATTAGAAGTAGAAATGGAGATGGGTTGTCTTATACTTCAGAGTTAATAAGAAAATGCTGGACTGGTTTTGGCTGACTGATGGTAGCCTCAGTAAGAGATTATATTTTCAATTGTAAGAAATTTACAGATCTCTTAAGGAAGAAAACATTCCAGTTCTACACAAACTGGAATCCAATCATGTGCTCTATGACCACTCTGTAATGTGAAGAATTGTGTTAACAACCATTGGGGTGTACAATGGATAAGTCATGAATACACCACCTGTGCTTTGTTTTGCCATCTCAATACTCACAGTAATAAATAACCCAATAATTCACTTTGCCACAGAATCTTATCTATATTACTGCCAGGTAAAAGAGAATTATTTTTAGATGGATGGATTTATTTAAAGATGACAGGATACTTTTCTCCCATACCTGACTTCCTGAGTGCCCATGAAATTATGAGCAGAGATGCCTGATGGCCAGTATCACAGTTGTATCACACAGCTCTTCCTATCCAAAAGAGCTTCATAAACATGCATTTGTCACTTCAGACACCATCAGAGTACAGCAGTATACAGTTTGGGGAAAACACTTTAGCATTTGTGTATTGTCTACCTACACTACAGCGATTAACCTCAGTATACTCTTATGTGTGGATACTTACATAAATTTGCATATTATATTAAGTCCTTGTTTATCTTTTTTGCATTCATTCTGTACTTTCATTCAATGTAACTCTTTCATAGACAGTCCCAACACACAAAAGCCTTCTATTTTCACTCCCACTCTGTTCTGCACTGGTGTAGCCTCTCCTCAAGAACTGTAGCAGTTTTGAGCACCATACTACAAGACGTAAAACTATTAGAGAGCATCCGAAGGAGGGATATTCTGCATGGAGCCAGGAGGTGGACTCAGTGATCTTTGTGGATCCCTTCCAAATCAGGATATTCTAGGACTCTGTGATTCTAAACTGGCATATATGTATGTATGTATGTATTCTTGCCACATCTGTCTCCACTTATCCCATGTACTCCATCTCTTCCATCCACACTTTCATAGAAGCCAGTCTCTGCCTCTGATCTTCCTCATGCCTGCCTCTGATCTTTCATAAATAAATACAACTATGATTGCTTCCTCCCCAGGGACTATGGAGCAGGGGATTTGCAAATGTTGGAAACAGAGATGAGCAGCAGGAAATAAATCAAAAACATGCAAAGGCTATAGAAGATCATGAAAAAGAAGACAATATATTAGGTGAACAGCAAAGGATCAAGGATAATCAGGACTCTATTTTATGAGTATATGAATTTTCAGAAATAGAAATAATTTTGTTTTCAGAGTACATCTCTCATTGACTAATGTTCAAAATACATATACATGTACATATACATCATGCACATTTGCCTCAAAATCTATGAAGCTCAAAGAAATATTTGATGCTGAGGAAAAGAAAGCATCTATTGACAGGACAGCGTTGAGCTGATGTCCAGAAATTATGGTGCTTTGTCTCACTGGCTGGAATAGCAGCTCTTATTGAAGAACTGTTAACAATTCTAAACATAAGACAAAGCTCTGGTTTGTCAAAAGTGAATGTGGAGGAAATATGGGAAAATAAAGAAAGCATGCACAAGTAACAGACCACTGCTTTAGCACACCTTGAGCACTCCAAAAGATAGCTAATGGCCTTGACAGTACACCTCCAGATGAGTCCTGAAAAGATCTATGGCCTTGCATTATGTCAGTGCAGAAACTGGTGACAGTTTTTGAACCTATTCAGGGACACATCTCCTGATATGGCCTCCTCAAACTTCCATGGTTAAAATGTCTCATAATACTAAATCCAGAATATGTTCCATGTTATTTCCATTTGTAATATCAAAGTTATACAGTAAACTAAAATGACATTTTTCTGTTTTAAAATATTTTCCAGTAGCGAGCCACAGATCTTCTGTGACAGTAGCAGGCACTGTGAGTTTTTTTCAGATCCATTTGCAGAAAATTAAATATGTGTTTTATATCCACTTTTATGCCTAACATAATGGCAGCTACATCAAAAAGTTAGCATAGACTGATCCAAGATTTCCCATGTTATTCTTCGGTTGACTAAACCATCAGTCCCAGCGAAATTATTTCAAATAAATATAAATGTACTTAAACCACTTTCTCACTGAATAGGTTTGTTGTTTTATTTTTCTCCTAGAAATATTACCTGCAGTCTCTCTCTAGAAGCAACATCTTTGCTTCAAGTGGCTCCTGTAGTATTTGCAAACACTTCAGACAAATGGGCTTTGAGAAACGACTGAAAGTACACCAGAGCAGTGCCATACACAAATAAAAATATCAGCTCGTTTGATTATGACTTGAACCCTACCACTGTCATACTGATAACTACCCTTCTTCATTCTTATATTTTCGTTACACCTCAAGTACAGGTCATGTTCCCCTTTCAAGGTCCAGTCCACTCCTGATTTCACAGCTTCCATTCAGTTTTCAAAATGAAAGCAGATTCCACTGCCTAAGAAAATTTTCTCCTTGTCTTATGCCAAATTCGTGAAGATTTTTTGCTAAGTATCTGCAAAGACTTCAGTTCTTCCTCTTCAAGTCACTCATTGCATGCTTGCCCATTTCAAGCAGCCCTTCTCCCATTCCCTGCATAGATTCTAAACTGCTTAGAGACTTTCTTTTTCTGGTCTGTACGCTACTTGAAACAGATAATGACTGATGTGCACAGAGGAAGCTAACATATAATATTAATATTTTTTCCAGGAATATCAAGAAAGGTATTCTTAGGAGGAGTACTTTATAATGTCCCACTGAGGCTTTTCATTAGGAAGCATGCCTTCCACTAAACTGGTACTAGAGATGAATCACCAAAAGCATCCAGGGATCCTTTTAAGGGATTTTAAGTCAGGCAAAACTATGCAATAAGAGAAAAATAAAAGAGGTAAATATAGCAAAGCAGAAGAAATAAAGTGATGAAAAGTGTTGTTTTTTTGTTAAAAAAAAAAATAAAACATCTTTTGCTTATCATAGAGCTACTCCACAAGCATTTAAAATTTTCTATAACGATTATTCCATGTTCGTGTAGAATGATTTGGGACATAAAGAATTCATTTAATATGCTCACTGTTTATAGTGTTTAAAAATTCATGAACTCACAGCATAAACCCCCATAATGAAATGTATGCTAAATATTCTTCCTTTCAAAAATCTATGCCACACCTCCATAAAAGACAATTGGGTAGAAAATGGAAAAAATGAAGTGCAAAGACTGAGGTACAGAACTGTTACAGTAGAATAATTACTGGTGTAAATTTGCACTGAAGAAAATACTATAGTTAAATAGTTATGGAGATTTTCAAGGTAATTTATATATTTATATAACATTAATGCATACAAGACAATGGTACATAACAGGAGCAGGATGTGCACCATGCTTATCATGACTCCTAGTTTGCACGTTATTGTTCTACAGAAGTAACAAAATAGATTAACTATTCTGGTTATCTTTCTAGATAGAGTACTCTAAATATCAGACACTCTTTTTATATTGGAAGGCAGCACAAAAGAGAAGAGATCAAAAATTACCGTTTTTCTCTTTTATTTATTTTGGTAGCATTAGGAGACTCTAAACATGGATCAGAAAAACTCTGTGCTTGGAATTGCACAAGAATTAAAAGAAGAGAGAGAAAGAGAAGAAAACATTACTGAATTTTTGATCTCATAACCTGAACTTTGAGACTTGATTTTGATTTCATAACGCATAGGTATATTGCACTTTTTCATTCAGCTCAGAATGCAAAAGACAGATGCACTTTGTAGTCTCCTAGGAGCCTTCTCTTCTCCAGGCTGAATAAGCGCAGCTTTCTCAACCTTATTTCATAGAAGAGGTGCTCCAGCCCTCTCATCATCTTCGTGGCCCTCGTCTGGACCTGCTCAAATAAGTTCACATCCTTCTTACTCTGGGAGCCTCAGAGCTGAATGCAGTACTGCAGGTAGAGTCTCATGAGAGCAGAGTACAGGGGGGAAACTCCTCTCACACCCTCCCGGCCACACTTCTTTCAATGTAGCCCAGGATACAGTTGGGTTTCTGGACTGAAAACATGCCTTGCTAGTTCACTTTGAGGTTTTCATCAACCAACATCCCCAACTCTTTTGCTCATGGCTGCACTCAGTCCATTCTCTGCCCAGCCTATACTTGTGACTGGGATTGCCCCAGGAAATGTTATCCAGAAAGCTTGCATATTTGGTTCTATATGCAACCTGAGCAATTTTTAAACATTAAGTCTTGAAAATCCTGAAAAACTCTAATATGTTCAACATATCAAGGTACATCAACAATATTCAAGAAATTTTAGCTCTGATGGACCTTTAATGTGATGACAGGAAAAAAAAAACATTTTAAAAGTAATGATATAGCACCAACTTAATATATTACTGCCTACAGATGAACTCGTTAAATGCAACTATACCTGTGGTTTGTATGACAGCACAAATATTTCAGAAAATAAAAATATAGATCCATGAGGTAAGATAGTCGTTCTGTTAGTCTGAAAAAGTCCATCAGAAATTTCAACAGGAATATTGTTTGCTAAAATATCTGCCAAAATGAGCGTTTCCATCTCCATGGATCTTTGCTTACTCTGTGCCTGAATAACTCCATGAAAACAAAATTCTCAAAAAGCAGAAAGCATGGAAGAAAATAAAGTTATTTTAGTCACCATTCAATAAAAATTAATATTCAATTTTTTTGAGTTTTTCTTCATTCTCACAAAACTCTTGTGGCAATTACTGTTCTACCTTATGTACCAAAGGTTTTCTTTTCTTTGTATACATACTATTTTCAGTCTAGCCACAAAGAGAGACTTACAACCAATGAAATACAGGTTTCATGAATTTTATAGAACAAAACACTGAAACTATCTGAATCAGAATAATCTCAATATAGATATGCATTTCCACACAAAATCTGTGGTATGTTTATCAGTTTATTCTCACACTCAGCATGGTAAATCATACACAATTGTTAAGTTCCCTTCTTGTATGTGACTGGACAAAACTACATATACCGAGGATGCACTGAGATTCTGGTCCAGTTTCACCTTTTCCCAAAAGGCACTTATACTGTCATGTATAAAATCTCTGTTGTGACCATTTACACAAAAACTGCATTAACTATTGCTTTCATTGCCTTGTACTTCCTGGATTTACAAGGAAAGATGTGTCAGGCAGCAGAGAAGAGCATATATATAGCATATCTGTTTCTCTTTGACTCATGTTAGGAGTGGAGAGCCAGGAACTCAGTGAAAAGCATTAGAAGTACTGAACCTGAAACATTATTTTTGAAAGCGTAACATTAAAAATTTCAACTGGAGATATGAAGCTTTACATAGGTGTGAGAAATGTGACCACACAGTTCTCACTAGAGCTTTATTTTGCTTTTTCTGTACTTATGCTTCTCAATCTATTCTCCCATGCTCAGCTGCACTAAAAACTTATTCTAGTCTGATGATAGAGTAAATCTCATGCCTAAAAAAAAGCAAAAATACACAGCTGTGAGCATGGGAAAAAACTACCTGCCAACTCAGTTGTAAAGGTATGTCAGGAGGGTTTTCTTCCTCCCTCTGAAAAAAATGTGAATAGGGTTGTGATTGCTTCATGTGGAATTTTATCCCATAAAGTCATGCTGTATTGCAACATTTCATCAGCTTCTTATCAGTCTTTATTGGGCATCTAATGACACTTCAAAACTGCATGGTGACCTTCCCTTGAAATTCAATGAAATTAGGAAGTCTGACACTGTGGTCGTAGTTTCCCCCTTTTTAAACAGAAAGCCTAGTCCTGCAAAAGTTTCAGGCAAAAAACTGCTAATCCAAAGAAAGTTTCTGACAAAAAAAAATACTGATTAACTGTTTGCTTTGTTTTTTGTTTTGTTTTATATAAGCATCATCGTTTCAGCAACATATAGCACAAACATAGACGGGTTTTCATTTGAAAAAAAAATCTGATTCTGATACCTGATATTTAATATCTCTGCCTAGATAATCTGGAAGGCAATTTGGATGTTGGATTAAGAAAACCAAGATTTTAATGTTCTAGTGTTTATGATAAGTTGAGATACTGATGTTTACAGGCTTGGGTCTGAAGAAAACCCAAATATGTGACAGAGATTGTGACAATGAATATCTATAGCCACTGGATTTATGAAGCCCACAAGTGTAACTTGACAGCATGCAGCTCAGAAACCTGGAGGATGCAGATTAAGCAGGGATTCAGCATGTCAGCACTTATTGGTGTGAATTTGTAGGCACATGAAAGCTCTGAGCAATGCCTAAGCGAAACCTTGTCAATGTTTTTTGATTTCCAATAGCTACAGCAGAAGTTTGTATATTGAGGAGGGCTTCCCAAGCTGTTGCCCTTTCCAAAAATCACTGGGAAAAAAATTACTTACAGTGCTAGAATGTGTATTGAGTCATTTTGTTACACTGTTAGAACCTAGGTTTAGACTACAGTGTGCTTTCTCAAGGTGGTGACAAGCTTCACAGAGCTCACAGGTCATATGTCAAGCCATTATTCTTCTCAGACTCTTCCTGCCTTGTCTTGCCTACAATTACCTGATCAGTTTGGGAAGAATTTAGATGTTGATAAGCTCCTGAAAACCTCTTACTTTTAATATATAAAGTGGACTTTGTGTGAAAGTCATCTTTTTAAGAGCACTAGATTTTATCCTCACTATTCTCACTTAAGCCAAAGTGACACCAGAGACAAAAGTCAAGCAACTGACAAGTATCTTTTATTACACCATTTTATCTATATACATGTGGTTAGTAGCTATTAGTCATAATTGTGTAAGATTGTATATAAATACAAATAATGTGCTGGATATCATGCAGCACAACTGCATATAAAAGCATGCATGGGCCCTGGAGAGTAATACATATACACTCAGTGAGGTACAACCTCATGATAGATACAAACAGGTTTCTTAGCCACAGGCAAACACAAGATAAACTAAAGGCTAATTTTACAAAGCTCAGAAAAACTTGAACACAGATAGAGATTTTTAAAAGGATTCCAGATGATGGCCTCACCAATGCACTGCACGATGGTACAAATATTTACCCTTCTCTACTGTAAACAGTTTACCATATACATTCTTCCTTTGCCTGTCCTTTTCACAGATTTGTCCTATTGTAACACCCTCGCTGATCCAGATCATTCTCCTTTCTTGTGATTTCCAACCAACGAGGAAGCCCCAACTTTTGGAAAAAAATTATTGTCATTAGTCACTAAATAAAAGATTTGGCACTTTTCATTACTAAATATAATTCAATTCTGAACCCTGAGTCCTTCAGATCATCCAAATTTTTCTTTGCACTGATAATACTTCCCAAATTTTGTCATCAGCAGGTCTCATTATCTCAACGTTGTGGTTTAATTTGGCAGGCAACTAAGCACCACAGAGTCATTTGCTCACTCCTCTCCCCTTGAGATGAGCTGCCCAGAGAGGTTGTGGAGTCTCCTCTAGAGATAATCAAAACATGTCTAGAAGCTTTCCTGTGTGACCTGCTGTAGGGAACCTGCTTCAGCTTCAGGATTGGGCTAGATGATCTCCAGAGCTCACTTCCAACCCCTAGGACTCTGTGATTCTGTGAAATACAGTTAAACCAAGAACACAGGTAAAGTCTACAAACATGACAATCTATATCCTGGAAATGACTAAAAAACATACAAGAATCCTAGTAGATTAGCAACTAAAGATAAACTCTTGCTATCTTTACATTGCTATCACAGTGCCGTACGCAGTACAGTTGAGAGTAATCCAAGGAGACTGCATTGAGGTCTGGGAGTTATGTCTAGAGAAAGGTGAAAATTCAGCAGTATAGAAAATAGCACAGGATAATTTGAGGGTTGAAAGCCTTTCAGTGAGAGACAAATATATCTATCTGGTTTTATTTAAAAAAAAAAAATGAAGCTATGATCTGGTTACAGAATATAAGTGCATTTGCTGGGAGAAAACACCAGGTGCTATAGGCTATTTAATCTCACAGGAAAGCAAAGCAGGAACCAGTGTCTTGAAGTTGAATCCACACAAATTAATGAGAAAGTTGTGACACAAAATTTCAGTGATAAGAGAGTGTAAACATTGAATTTTCCTATTATTGCCAAAAATCTTCAGTTAATGATTGGATCCATTTGTTAAAGATTTGCTTTAGAAATCCAGTTTGAAATGCAATGATCTGTTTTGAACAACTAAGCGATCCAGCAAATTTGACCTTAAATTTATGCATTACACACAAACTACAGTATAATCACTCTATTATCCATCAGACATTCTCACTATTTCTGAGACTCTACCAAAAGAATCGATATAAATATTTATTCGATTTAAAAATATTTTTAGTGTCACTTTAATCTTTCATCAGCAGTAAAATAAATCCTCTAATATCAGCAGTATAACTGTGCAGACATCTAAAGAAGAGTGAAATGATCACCAACACATTTTAGAAATGCAATAATTAAATATAAATTGCTTTTTCACACATTATACAAGTGCAAGGTCTGATATTTCAGAAATGCTGTGATTGATAGCAAGGACTTTAAACATGCTATTTCCTTTCCAATAATATGCCCTACCAGCGGTATACAGCTCCCATTTTAACACTGATGGATCACAGAATATTGGATCGTCATCCTGTCACTGGTACATTACAGAATATTGCCTGCCCTGGTCTTCAGGCCATATTGACAGAAGTTAGCATTTCTGGTAGAAGCAGAAAGAATGAAACATTTCTCTAGGAAGATGTTCTTTCCCTGCTTTTCAAGAAAGGGCATTTTGAAACTAATCAGTAGATTAGAATGTTAAAAGAAATCCCACCAAAAAATGTATGGGCAAAATGGAGTAGCGGGAACATGTATCATATGAATTCAGTCTTACAAGCACAACATCATCTTTGCGATATGCCAGACTCAAGAAAGTATGTGTTTAGACCTTAAAAGAAAGTCAGTGGAAAAAGCTGAATTGCAAGTATAGAACTACTCACTATAGAAATATTTATTACACAGTGTAAAAAATGACATAGCTTACGTGATTTATGCCTGATGTGGGCAGATATTCATATAATTTATTTAGAAAAAATGCAACAGATTGTGATGGTTCTAGTTTGAGAACAAAAAAAATACATGAATTTAAACATAATCCTGCAAACAATGACTGTTTCTCAATACAATTTTTAATTGAGAAGGAAGTAGATTCTTTTGAAAAGACACGATAAATTTATTAAAGTACTTATTTAAATAGTGCTAAAACAAAATAGTGGAAACATTGGTGGCTTTAAGAAATAGCTCAGGGTTGTTTTTTTTTGAGGACTAAAAAATGGCTAAACTATATTCCATTCTAAATACAAATTTGCAATTGTGTCCTTCAAATGAGAAAATAAACACTAATATTTTCATTCTTATCCTCTGTCCAGCCACATCATATTGAATCAGAGCAGTGTAGAGGAATCCCTGTATCTCACCAAGGAACCAAAATGCAGTTACTTCCTAAGGAGCATACAAACAACCAGCATTCAGGCACACAGGCTTGTATGAGAAACAAGGATGAAGATGGGGCCACTGCTGCAGAGATCATGTCCAGAAATTTAAATATCCCACACCACTGTCCCTTTTCAATCTCTTTTTTTCTTTTTTTTTTTGGTAGAAGAAGAGGAAACAAGGCTCCCACCCCCTTCTGAGAGAGCTCTGATAATACTTTCACTATGGATAAAATGAGAACTCTTCCTAGTGAAATCATTTAGTCACGAAGACTAAGGGAAATAAGGTGTGTGATATCACAGCTACTTGTCAAGAATAAAGTACAGGGAAAAAATAATTGCGAGGAGCAACAGAATGTGGATTTGAGCAACTGTTCTTGATTTTATCAATTAATTCAACAATACCAGACACTGGGGGAAAATGTGTCTTTTCATTTGGCTTTTCAGATGTTGATCAATTCTTAATTATCTTTAACTGTATTGACCTACTCCCACTGTTTGTGCCATATGCACTAATGAATGACATTCTAAAGAGCACAAGAGAGCAAGGGATTCATTTATTTTTCACTTCATATAAATACATACTGTTCCCCTATTTTTACCTCTGAGGTTTGCCAAACTTTGGGGCTGGCAAGTTGTTTGTTTGAAGAGATGCTGATAAGGAAGTAAGGAGTTTCTCTGATGCAATCCTGTTTATTTACATCAACTTTAAGAAAATACAAAATCCTTTAGTTATGGTATTCTTTGGTAGCTCCTTTCTTTCTTCCTTTCAGATTTCTGCTTTAACAATACAACAGCCAGAAAAACTTTAGCTTTTCAATAGCTTTTCATCTGCTTTTCTTTCATACCCAGAAACACTTAACCACATTTGGGACTAAGCCTGCAGTCTTGTTCATTGAACAGCCTTAACTGCTGTTTTCCCCCCACCCTGGTTGTGCTTCTCTCTCTTGATGCAGAAACAAAGTATCTGGCAGAGGAGGTGAAAGCATTGAGAGGTCTAAGCACAAAACATGAGAGGGAAAGTTCTGTTATGCAAGCAGATAGATGACGTCACTGTACATAAACAGAGAAAAAACACATGCCTCCGGAAAACACAGGAAGCAAAGAAAATATACTTGAAGAATGAAACTGAAAACGGAGATTCATTAGAGCACTTATCCCTGTTCACAGTGCTTTTTCTCCCATGGCGTTGATAGCCGTGTGCAAAAAGTTTGTGGAAGATAATTCCTCTTTATACTGGAAAAATTTAGAAATGAAATTTGAAAAAAAAAAAAAAAAACAAACTTTTTTCCAATGCTGAGAAAAAAGAATAAGGATAATCTGAATTTGTATTTTGTTCAGTGAAGATAGACATGCTTTTCTGTTTTCTGTTCTCTTTTTCCTAAACTAACCTAATTTCTCTTGATCAGAGATTGAGTGATTCATTCTAGCTTCTGCCAAATATCATGGCAGCCAAAAATCTGTCAGAGCCTATCTTTTCCATGCTCTGCTATTCCTATGAGAGCAACTGGGACAGGTGCTTGGAGAAGGGTTTTCTGACTTTATGGAAAGGAAAGTTGAGGTCCTTAGGTCATGTTTTTTTCTGCAGCTTAATGGTTTCATACCAAACAGGAATCTGGCTTCAGAATTATGATGGATGAGTCCTTTGTCTGACTCGTTGATCTGGATGGAGCAAGATAAGTGAGAACTGGTCTAGCATTTTAAACTAAAGTCTGTCAAACAAAGAAGCCTTTTTTCTGTTGATGTAAATAAGAAAGAAGGTTACATGGAGGCACATCAAATACACAGATGACTCAACACGGTACCTACAAGTGTTAACAGAATGAAAACAAACCATGTTTTCAGAAGCAAAAAACCAAACAAAAAACCTGTCTATCATTTGGAGTCTGCTTTGATATATGAGGTGTGATTTGAGTGCTTGGGTGCTTAAACTATGTGCATACCCTTTCCTGAATTCTACTCTAAGAGTAAAGTAACTCTAGTTGTCCTGGGCAAATATAAATGCAATAATAGCTTTCAAAGACTGCCAGATAATAATAACGTTCCAGAAGACAACTCCCAAATAAACACTGAATTGAAATAGCATTTGTAGTGCCTTGACAAAATCAAGAGTTGTTCCAAGTACTTTTCACAATCTAGGAGCTTAATCCTGAACTGTATATGCTTTCAGGATTTAGTGCTTTGAAAAAAGAGATAAATTTCTCATCATCAATCATCTCATTCACAACTTTGGAATTTTCCAAGGATAAATGCAACTTTGTGTGTGGCAACATGAACAGTGAAAGCACAGTTTACAATTTCATCTCTAAAACAGAAATTCTATTTCCTACTATGGATTTCCAATGTTTTAAGTATCTTTAAATATTCTGTACCATAGAATTAATCTCTTTGAAGGCATATGTCTGCTTACATAAGTGCCGCTGCATCAAGGCCCATATGCTTGCTTTACTGCATGAGAGCAAGAATGTGCTATTTTAATTTTTTCTTTATTGCTTTCATCTAAAAAACATTTCCCCCTTGTGGTCCATGGCTACATATATAACTACGGTTAACATAACCTGAAGAGAACATGAAGGCTGGGGTAAAATGTCCACAAGAAAACACAGTGGCGGAGGTTCTTGCACTTCACCACTAAATGCAGTTGAGTGGTGGCTTGTATCAAGTGCCTGTGCACAGATGGATGCAGTGCAGGACGTGATCAAGCAGAATTAGAAGTTCTTGTATATCTGCAGAAGTGATCTCACTGGGATACAGAAATGTGGTGGGATGGCTCATGTGACTCAAGCATTATCGTGGCTTTCCGCCCAGATTTTTTACATTCACCCACGCTTTTCAGGAAAGTCTGATTGAAAAAGCAAGGAGGAACAGTTGAGCTCCATGTAAAAGAGTGGTTCAAATACACAGAGCTGTGCCCTGAAAAGAGTCACAGAATCACAGAATGGCCAGGGATGGAAGCGACCTCAACGATCATGAATCTCCAATCCCCCTGCCACATGCAGGACCACCAACCTTCCCACCTAATATTAGACCAGGCTGCCCAGGGCCCCATACAATCTGGCCTTGAACACCTCCAGGGACAGAGCATCCACAACCTCTCTGGGCAGCCTGTTCCAGTACCTCACCACTCTCTCTGTAAAGAATTTCCCCCTGACGTCCAATCTAAATCTCCCTTCCCTTAACTTAAAACCATTTCTTCTTGTCCTGCAGTTATCAACCCTTTCAAAGAGTTGATTCCCCTCCTGTTTGTAGGCTCCCTTTAGGTATTGAAAGGCTGCAATGAGGTCACCCCGCAGCCTTCTTTTCTCCAGGCTGATCAAGCCCAGTCACTAATGAGTCATTAACAAGTCAGCTGGAGAAGGATGGCATCCGATGGGAAGGGCTTCACATGGAGCAGGTGCAAAGAGAGACCATGAAGGAGCATCAGAGATGAATCATTACAGACTGACTGCAGCCCCCCATTCTCCTATACCACCTCAGGGGATGAGGTAGAAGAGGTGGGTGGGTGGAAGGTGGCTTTAGTTTGCTTTTGGTTCTCTCTGCTCTGGTTTGTTAGTAATAAACAATAAATTATATTAATCTCCCTATCCAAAGTCTCTTTCACTCGTGGCAGTCAATTGGTGAGTGATCTCCCCATGCTTACATCATCCCTTGAGCTCTTTTTCATGTTATATTCTCTTTTCTTTTGAGAGGGAGTGAGGAAATAGTGTGGTGGAGTCCAGCTGCCTGTCAGGATGAAACCACCTGGCACTTGAGGGGTTTTGAATCACTTCAATACGACTGGGTGAAAGCAAACCAGCAGTTTTCTGGACTGTTGACAATTTTCTGATACAGCGGATCAACAAACTGACTAGGTAAATGCTCTTATGGACCTTTTAATGTCAGTGAAGTAGGAGCAGGTATGGAGGTCAAGGGCAGCCTTGGCTGCAGTGAACTGGATCATAGCACTGAAATTCCTAAGAAAAATGAGCACAACAGTAAAACCTGAAGCCTGAGAAGATCAAACTTCAGCTTGGTCACAAATCTGTGTGGCACAGGAGACAGTTTCAAACAAAAATTGAAAACTTGGGGAAGCAGCTATGTAGCTATCAAAATGCTTATGTATTTATCCACCTTCTACTAGTGCAATGCTCATACTCTTTCTACAACGATAATATAAAAGAGTAGGGATAAAGTCATTAGTCACCAGCCATTCACCTTTTTGAAAATGAGAGTGGAAGTCAGAAGGTAGTTGTGTTAAAGTTTAAATATGAAGGTTAAGTGATGGTTAATATTTGCATAACACGTGTAACGTAGACCATATAGACAAGGTGGATTATATAATGCATATACTTACCACAGTGCATATCTAATACATATGACAGTCCAAAAAAAAATCCTTGTGTCAAGGATTAGGTTCCAGTAGAGGAAGAACATTTTCTCCAGAAGGCAGTCACTAGGCTTCTACTTTGAAGTATTTAATATATAATCTTTACCACATACAGAGGAAGCCTATGAAAATTAGCCTCCTGCATCTGAAGTTAGTCTTTGTAAAAACCTGCTGATATCCTGCCTTATAGTATGTCTTCATATAACAGTAGACCAAATAATTGGACTGTCAAAAAAATATGGCAAAGGCATTGTACACAGAAGGAAGGGTTTTTTTAATTCTTAATTTTGAACTTCAGGAGATCACAAAATCAGAGACTTTTTCTATCTTCATTTCTCTCTTTTTGACCATTGGTTGGAATCCCAATCTAATGAGTAAAAAAATAATAATTTTATGTATTTAAATATTAACACTGACTTTACAAAAGTAATCCTTTTCCTTACTTTTATTTACTGATTAATCATTCAATTTTTCTAGGAAACATTTGGGCCCTTTTCTAAGATACTGAAGGCAAATAATATATACTTTAAATTTGCTTGGGTACAAGTACAAAATCAGATCTTTTGTAAATCAGAACTGATAGCAGAAAAAATCATTTTCTGCTAGATTGTAGTGCAAATAAATCAAATGTTTAATTAAACTTGTTTACACAACACTATACATGCAACCTAACCACATCACATTACTACTCTAAAACATTTTATATCACTCTGAAGGTCCTTTAGACAAGAGTTCAAAGATAATTTTTTGCTTACTAGGGATATTTTTTTCCTATTTATGTGCCTTGAATATGTACAAGGTTAACTTTGAAAGAGGTGATGCACTCCCTCTGTGCTTTCCATATTGGGAAAAGTATTTTGGATATGTATCTGTTTTATCTTTATTTAAAAGGATTTCACAAATAAATTGTCTCATACTTTTCTTCATGATCAAAAGAGAAAAGACCTTGGCAAGCCAGGATCAAAAGAAATTTAAAAATAATCCCATAATAATTCATTTTAGCAAAAACAAATATATGAAGAAGTCAAATAAGACTGAATAGACAGACAGCAAATAAAAGTCATAAATAAATAACAACAATTTTCTGACTGTGCATAAGATGTTTCACGTAATACAAAGAACCTACAGAGAAAATCAACTGTAAATATTGCTTCTACTCTTTTTATGTAAAACAAAGCTTTCTGCTTATGACTGAACAGTTCTTTAGTAAACATATATCGACACGGTAGAAGGAAGGGATGCCATTCAGAGGGACCTCGAGAGGCTAGAAAGGTGGGCCTGATGAGGTTCAACACGGAAAAGTGAAGAGTATTGCACTTGGGCCGGAGGAATCCCAGGCATCCATACAGACTGGAAGGAGCAGTCCTTGAGAGCAGCCCTGTGGAGAAGGACCTGGGGGTCTTGATAGATGAAAAACTTAATATGAGCCAGCAGTGTGCCCTTGCAGCTCGGAAGGCAAATGGTATCCTGGGCTCCATCAAAAGAGGGGTGGCCAGCAGGGACAGGGAGGTGATTGTTCCCCTCTACTCTGCTCTTGTGAGGCCCCATCTGGAGTACTGCGTCCAAGTGTGGAGCCCCCAGTACACAAAAGACAGGGAGCTGTTGGAGAGGGTCCAGAGGAGGGCCATGAAGATGATCAGGGGACAGGAGCAGCTCCCCTATGAGGACAGGCTGAGGGAGCTGGGCTTGTTCAGCCTGGAGAAAAGAAGGCTGCGGGGTGACCTCGCTGCAGCATTTCAATATCTAAAGGGAGCCTACAGACAGGAGGGGAATCAACTCTGTGAAAGGGTTGATAACTGCAGAACAAGAGGAAATGATTTTAAGTTGAGGGAGGGGAGATTTAGGTTGGAAGTCAGGGGGAAATTCTTTACAGAGAGAGTGGTGAGGTGCTGGAACACGCTGCCCAGAGAGGTTGTGGATGCCCCATCCCTGGAAGTGTTCAAGGCCGGATTGGATGGGGCCCTGGGCAGCCTGATCTAGCATTAAATGAGGAGGTCGGTGGCCCTGCATTTGGCAGGGGGATTGGAGATTCATGATCCTTGAGGTCCCTTCCAACCTTGGCCATTCTGTGATTCTGTGATTCTGTGACGTTATTTCTTGAACTTTGCATAGACATTTTTGCCTTGTTATAGCTAAATATGCTGGATAGGAATGTCCTTGGATTCAAAAATAAAAAGGCAAAGAAGAGATGCTGAGACGCCAGCTTCCTTTGTGCAACATTTTATATATGAGAGACGCTCCAAAAGTAATGCCTCCTATTTTACTATGTTAGCGGTGTGATAATAGAGGTTGAACCTTCCCACCAACATTATGTTAAATTTTGTTCCCGTGTGACAAATGGCAGCAGAAGGGCACTCTGACCAGTTGGTGTCTGAAAAGGGGTGGAATTGAATTCCTCCACTGACATTCATCAACACTTACTGAACATTTATGGAGACCAAACACTGGATGTAAGCACAGTGAGGCAATAGGTGGTGCACTCTAACAGTAGTGACAGCGACAGTGGGTCACCTCTGCTGGTGTAGATAGTTAGAAGTACAGCATGCGGGCTCTTGTTCATCACTCAGAAAAATGCACAGCAAATGGGGGTGACTATCTTGAAAAATAGTGTTTAGTATCTGAGAATTTGCTCTATCAAATAGTGCTCCTATGCTCTTTGTATCTGTAATAGTTTCCATAGAAATAAATAGCAGGCGTTACTTTCGAAATGACCTATGTGAAAACACAGAAATAAAAATACTGATGAGTATTTAAGTTCAGCAATTGATTCAATATTGAATGTTTCAAAGGCTGTGCTTTTGTCCTTAGAAAGTGTGATAGCACAGTCATATTAGGACGTCAAGCCTGCAAAGATTTAGGGATACTTTGTTTAGTACTGAATACCATGGAATTATCAGGATATAAAAGTTTATTTTTCTCATTATGCATGCTCTAAGGCAATAACAATGCTGTAAACATTCAGTAAACTCAATAGATCAATAATTAAGTCAAACTCATTGTCCAGCTTTAACTTTCTATTTTAAATAATCTCTGATATACTCAAGATAATCACTATAACATTGCACCAATCAACAGCAATTAGGGGAAGAGTGACTTATATAGCAGATGAATTTTAAAGCTTTGTGAGAAAAGTCTCTGTAGATTCTTTCAAAAATCAACAGAGAGAAGAAAGTTCTCCAAGTAAAAAAAAAATGAGCAATTTAATTAGGGTCCAGCTCTGAAACAGCCTTTGCAGGAGCCGTTCAATTAGCTATAAAGAAAGCCTAGGGAAAGATACATTTTATGGACAATCTCCTCTGTCAGTATAAAATTGGAACCCTGGCTGCTGGAATAGTTATTAAAGCTTAAGGTACAAAATCTTAAATCAATTACCATTTGGTCTTAAATAGACAGAAAAAGGAAAACGAAATGGATTGAAGTACACAGTAAATAATTACTCACAACTTCTAAACTTCAAAAGAATGACTCAGGAATGCATTTCACTGGATGTCCAAAGTGATTTACAGTTGCATCATTCTTCTCCAATATTAATATTATCGCTGATCCCCGAGGCTGATATCAGACTTTTCAACAGATACTGTTCATACTTCTTATGCAGTTTAAAGTCTAGGACAACAAGCAACATCAGAGAAGATAGAAGCTTAAGATCATATACACATATGCTACATGTATGCTGTATTACTTACCTGTATCTGACAATCTCTGGCATTTTTATAGATAACACTGCTATGAGAACTTGTTATTTAGGTAGCTGAACATCTCCCATTACAGTGTTCTGCATTTAGCTGCGTATAATCTTGAAGAAGAAAAAAAAAAAAAAGCATTAGTTTCAATTGAAATTCTTTTTCATTCCATGGCTAAACTTCAGGAATACCTTTGTCAGGCTGATTAAACCCCCCCATGAGGATCACTATACAGTAAGTTATAATATAACTCAAATGAAAGGTACTATGAGGGCTATTTTTCCTATAAAAATTTAGTACTCAAGTTCTTTCACTTAAGGCTTCCAAGGCATGCCTTATCTAACTTCATGCAACTATATCTAAAATTATCCAGGCTGAAAAACTCAGTGTTGCCATTTTACACATGCTCTGTAGAAACTTCTGAACTTAAAAGCTTTGGCCTTGAGTAGATGCTTGCTTTGTTTGGTGAGCCTGCTTCAGATGGTGCAGAGTAATGCTTCCTATGCAGCTGCTAGTTTGGATGTCAGTGGACTGCAAGTAATTCAACAGCAAAATCATCTGTACACAGAGTAAGAGTGTTGTCCTCTGTGAGCACTGAAAAACTGCAGACATTCAAAACAGGAAAGAAGCTGAGCCTAATTGGGTTGGCAAAGACATGGCAAGACAGAGAGAGAAAAGAGCCAGGGGATGCAAGCAAGTGCAAAGAAAGGATGAGAGGGGATAAGAGCAAAACTAGCTGGCAAGGGTTTGGGGCTGTGATTGGGTATGGAACTGGAAAGGACATGTGCAAAGCAATGGGACATATGCCAGGATGAGCTAGTGTGCTGGGGGGAGCTGCTGTAAGGCAAAGAAACTGGAGAAAAGATAGGGAATGACTGGACAAGAAGAGATGGGTAGAGATTATAGCCAATATCTGGAATGAGGGAAACTGTTGGATAATGCCCTGCTGTATCCTGCAAGGATGGCGAAGGGAGTGCAGGATTTCTGGACAAAGACCATTTGTTTAGCTGAACAGTCTCCTAGTTATGCAGTAAATTACTTAATAAAGGATTAACAGATAATTCAGTTGCATGGACAGGGAAGCAATGGCTGCTATTTACGTGTTACTTTCAAAGCTCTTATCACAATCTCTCAGATTCTCAATTTGTAAGAAGATGCTGGAAAGGAACTCACAGAATCACAGAATTGCCAGGGTTGGAAGGGACCTCAAGGATCATGAATCTCCAATCCCCCTGCCACATGCAGGACCACCAACCTTCCCACCTAATGCTAGACCAGGCTGCCCAGGGCCCCATACAATCTGGCCTTGAACACCTCCAGGGACGGGGCACCCACAACCTCTCTGGGCAGCCTGTTCCAGCACCTCACCACTCTCTCTGTAAAGAATTTCCCCCTGACGTCCAATCTAAATCTCCCCTCCCTCAACTTAAAACCATTTCCCCTCGTCCTGATGCTATCTACCCTTTCAAAGAGTTGATTCCCCTCCTGTCTGTAGGCTCCCTTTAGATATTGAAATGCTGCAGCGAGGTCACCCCGCAGCCTTCTTTTCTCCAGGCTGAACAAGCCCATCTCCCTCAGCCTGTCTTCATAGGGGAGCTGCTCCAGTCCCCTGATTATCTTCATGGCCCTCCTCTGGACCCTCTCCAACAACTCCCTGTCTTTTGTGTACTGGGGGCTCCACACTTGGACACAGTACTCCAGATGGGGCCTCACAAGAGCAGAGTAGAGGGGAACAATCACCTCCCTGTCCCTGCTGGCCACCCCTCTTTTGATGGAGCCCAGGATACCATTTGCCTTCCGAGCTGCAAGGGCACACTGCTGGCTCATATTAAGTTTTTCATCTATCAAGACCCCCAGGTCCTTCTCCACAGGGCTGCTCTCAAGGACTGCTCCTTCCAGTCTGTATGGATGCCTGGGATTCCTCCGGCCCAAGAGCAAAACTCTGCACTTTGCCGTGTTGAACCTCATCAGATTCACCCGGGCCCACCTTTCTAGCCTCTCGAGGTCCCTCTGAATGGCATCCCTTCCTTCAACCGTGTCGACCGCACCACTCAGCTTGGTGTCGTCAGCAAACTTGCTGAGGGTGCACTCGATTCTGTCATCGATGTCATTGATAAAGATGTTAAAGAGCACCGGTCCCAAGACAGACCCCTGGGGGACGCCACTCGTTACCGGCCTCCACCTGGACATAGAGCCATTGATGACCACCCTCTGTCTGTGGACTTTCAACCAGTTTCTTATCCATCTCGTGGTCCACCCATCAAATCCACATCCCTCCAATTTGGAGATAAGGATGTGGTGGGGGACCTTGTCGAAGGCCTTGCTCAAGTCCAGGTAAATGACATCAGTTGGCTTTCCCTTGTCCACCGATGCCGTCACTCCATCATAAAAGGCCACCAGATTGGTCAAGCATGACCTTCCTCTGGTGAAGCCGTGCTGGCTGTCACGGATCACACGCCCTTTCCTCATGTGATCAAGCATGTCATCCAGGATGATCTGTTCCATGATCTTCCCAGGCACGGAGGTGAGACTCACTGGCCTGTAGTTCCCGGGGTCCTCCTTGCTCCCTTTCTTGTAAATGGGAGTGATGTGACCCTTCCTCCAGTCATCCGGGACCACACCTGACAGCCACGACTTTTCAAATATGATGGAGAGCGGCTCGGCAACCACCTCAGCCAGCTCCTTCAGAACCCTGGGATGTACGCCATCCGGCCCCATAACTCCTGTGACCTTAGCAGCAGCCTGAAAAATTCTGTATTTCTGTCTTCTGCTTTAAGTAAAATTATACAGAACTACAGTTCTCCTTTGGAAAATAACATACTTCTCAAGCACAGGCAGCAATACCGTAGCAATTTCTCATTCTCCTATTATATACTGGAGTTGTATTTATCTTTCCATATGATAAATAACAAATTTTACAGACCTCCGCACTAACGTGAAATGATGTAATAATGCAATAATGTACAATGCCAGAAGTAAAGATGACAATGCTGCTTCATATTACAAGAATAACAGATAAAGTGCTAGATACTTCAAAGTATTTTCAGGGACTTTAAATTTTATTTTTGATATGTAAATATGTGGTAAAACATGACAAAGATAAGGCAGTGCTATAAAATTTACACAGACCAAATTATTTTCTGTCTTAGTTTCAGCTGGGATGGAATTGTTTTCTTCAGAGTGTATGGAATGATGCTATGCTTTGGTTCTAGGAGGAAAAAACAATGTTGATTACACACCAGTGTTTATAAAGGCAATCCTGCTAAGCAGGATTGTACAGAGCCAGAGCCATTCTCAGTGAAAGGCCAGGAAACTGGGAGGGACGGAATTAGGACAGCTGACTTAAACTGGCCAAAGGGATATTCCATATGATGTAGAATACCATTATGCTGAGGAGTTTTGAAGGGGGTAGGAGTTCATTACTCTCTCTTCTGCTGCTCAGGAGGCTAGCTTGGCATCATTCAGGGGGTGCTGAGCAATTGCATGTGCATCACTTGTTATATACATTTATACATACGTATATATTTGTCATAATTATTATCTTTTTCCTTTATCTTAGTAAATAGTTTTATCTCAGCCCATGAGTTCTATTTATATATTTTTTCTCATTCTCTCTCCCATTCCTCTGAGAAGGTGTTTAGCTACCTGCTGTGTTAAAGCACATTTTCACATACATGTGAGTGAGAGAAAGAAAATGCAATATATCTCACAGGTCAAACACAGTGTCATGAAATACTCATACAGACACAGTAACTTTTATACATTGTTCAAAACGTTTCAGCTTTCTGACAAAACAGCTGAGAAACAAATTCTAAATTCCTCTTAAAGATTTCCTTTCTAAACTTCCAAAAGACTTTATCATTTTCTAATTAATAAAAGGCTTTTTGAGCATCACCAATACATCACCAGTATCACGAAATACTCGCACTGTCTATTCCATTGCATCAGTGTGTTTAAATAAAACTGCTTAGGCTCAGCATGCCTGTTAATGTTGCTGAGCAATATCATACCTAGCAAAATCTGAGAAAGTGAGCACAACCCCGAGCACTGCAAGAGGTGACAACATATAATCATGTTTCATATAACATACAATCTTGAGCACATTCAAATGATCAGAAAAGAGAAAAATCTATTCACTCATCTTAAAATAGTCTAGCATTTTAGGAGTTACTTGTACTTACAGAATTTTACATTGCAATTGTGATTGTAAAGCTAATGGTGTAGTACTGAATTCTCTGTTATGCTTAAAGACTTCTTTAGCTTTGGGCTCTGTTCAGATTGTTCCTGCTGCAAGTTTTTTTTTTTTTTTTTCCCAGTTTGTGTCTGGCACTGCATTTTTAAAAAGTCACATTGGTTAATTTTCTAAAACCTCTTAGAGTAAATTCTTAAGAAATGTCTTCAATGAATTTTTAAAAGGCATGCTACTTAAGTTACAATACATATATGTGGGGATAATTACCATGCTAAGCATCCAATTTATGATATGAGATGGCTATAAAGTTTTGCAAAGCAATTGTTCTATCTTTGCTAAATTATAACCTTAATTGTAACTCACAAATGTTTCTAGGCATCTGTAGCAAACATTATGAATGGTTCAGAATGCACATTTTTTTTTCCAAAGAATACATCTTCCTTATGTAGTTTACCTGTCTTGCAGCTCTTACAAATTTCAAAGCAGATGAGCACCATCTAGTTGTTTCTACACCAAAGCTGCTGCCCTTTTATTTAACTGGATCTACTCCTTTTGACAACATTCATTTTGGGGATTATAAGTAACAAGAAAATGTTAAAGACAGTATATTTGTATGTTTTAAGACATGAACCCCCTTTGTATTAATATCTCTTTCTATATGAATACAAGAAGATACCCAAGCAAGGGAGAACTCAGTCTATCAGAATTTGCTTGGTTCTATTGCTTGTGTGGCAAGCAGGATTTGATGGCTAGTCAGAGCCTCATGAATCTATGGGTATAACCTCAGGAACTCCCTTTTCTGTTCTTAGGGATGTGAGTGAGAGCTGCTGGCACATTCTGCCTCTGTCAGATTCCTCAGAAAAGAGGAAAGTAGCAGAGGAGTAAGATAGAGATTGCTAATGTAGGATAAATTTCCATTATGAGTTGTGAAGAATTTTCTTGTTGTGGATCAACAGAATCAGGATTTTTAGACTAGATGTTAGCAGCATTCTTATTATTGAATGCTGCATAGGTATTTTACGCAGACTGCAGAGAAATGCAGTCAGGATCTTTGTTGTAATCAGCTCAACTGCAAACTAATACTGCAGATTATCCATACAAAATTAAAAATAATAATTTTACCTCTGAATTCTACAGTTTGCTCCATCTCCTGTGACAAGCCCTGTGGTTACTCCAAGTCCTGCAATGAACAAGCCCTGCAGCTGCTCCAAACCTCACAGCAGACCTGTGGCTGTTCCAACTCCTGTGACAAGTCCTGCAGTTGCTCTGACCTTTTTTGACAGACCCTGCAATTACTCTAGCCCTTCTGATGGGCCCTGCAGGTGCCGTGATCCTCATAACGAGTCCTGTGGTCACTCCAATCCCTGTGACAAGCCCCACACTGGGCACCAAAATGACTGTTGTAGCTTAACCCAACAGATGGCTTAGCACCACACAGTCGTTCACTCACTCCTCAACTGCCAAGTGGGGTGAGGGAGAGAATTGAAAAAAAAAAAAAACAAAAAACAAAAAACAACAAAGTAGAGCTCATGGGATTGAGATAAAATTATTTACTAAGATAAAGGAAAAAGATAATAATTATGACAAATATATACGTATGTATAAATGTATATAACAAGTGATGCACATGCAATTGCTCAGCACCCCCTGAATGATGCCAAGCTAGCCTCCTGAGCAGCAGAAGAGAGAGTAATGAACTCCTACCCCCTTCAAAACTCCTCAGCATAATGGTATTCTACATCATATGGAATATCCCTTTGGCCAGTTTAAGTCAGCTGTCCTAATTCCGTCCCTCCCAGTTTCCTGGCCTTTCACTGAGAATGGCTCTGGCTCTGTACAATCCTGCTTAGCAGGATTGCCTTTATAAACACTGGTGTGTAATCAACATTGTTTTTTCCTCCTAGAACCAAAGCATAGCATCATTCCATACACTCTGAAGAAAACAATTCCATCCCAGCTGAAACTATACAGAACTATATAGCTCTGCCTATAAAAGAAACTGGCAGGAGAACAAAGAAGGTCATTGTATCATTTTTACAGTTTCCCAAGTGAAAATTATCTTCATTCTGAAAAACTTCCTAAGGCTGCATATCAGAAGGCACCTGGGGACCTACATTATATACTGGACATTAATTTAAGAAATTCAAAAAGGTTGTAATACACAGAATAAAAACTATCTCGTTGCAGGCACATTTCTTTGCCCTTGGCTGCTAAAATAAAATAAAATAAAATAAAATAAAATAGAATAAAATAATCCAAATTTCAAACTTAACAGGCTCGATCATTGGACTGGAAGGAATAAAATCAGCTATGTATTGACTTTTTCTGAGAAACAACAGAATGCAAGTAAACCAAATGTGGAGAAATATTCATAAACCTATGGACTTAATGATGGAGTTGCAATGGGACAACAAGGAAAAGCACGAAGCCCATCACTGTATGTTTTCTTATTACAGTAGAGTCTGTAAGTATTATTGGTTGAATTAAGCTTGAGACACAATGCTCCAAGCCATTCAAGTTAGAAGCTTGCCTTAACCAGTTATATATCTCATTTCATGAAATTTGGTACCCTGGGAAACAGACAGATGCTACAAATTCAATTCTTTGAAAGACTTGCTAGGAGCAGATTTTCATGACTCCTAATGAGGTCATGGTTTAATATAAATTGAGTTGAAGCTTTTTAGCATTGGAAAAGAACATTTGAAGTTAAAATCACCGAAATGTATTTTCATGAACCAGTGCTATCAGTAGAAATGTTCTTCTTCAGGTTTGTTTCTCTAGGAACCACTGAAATAGAGAGATTGCCTTTAAAACAGTGGATCCCATCTTATTTTCTATCACAAACCTAGAATTCTGCTGAACTTTCATAATCTTCATCCTGGAAATTATGCTGACCGGCCAGGCAAATAAAAATACATATAAACAAATTCAATAATAATAAACAAAAATATGAAAGACCAGGTAATTCCATCTTTAATAAATATACTTAATACATTTTATACAACTTTATTAAGACCACTGTGCCAACACTCACCATACTTCTTAAATCAAAGCCTGATAAGGTTGAATTAGTTAAAAAGAGGAGAAAAATGAACAGAGGAAATAATTCCATATGGACATCAGTCAGCAACCCCACTGGAAGTAGAACAGTGTGTCAGAATATCAAAACAAAGTCACTGGCAAGTCTCCAGGACAACAGCTGTACCACACGTAGCAAAGTCATACATCACAACAAACAGTCTCTGTAGGAACACAGACTATCTAAATAAAACCCCAAATGTTCCTGATTCTTTGCTTCTTGGGAAAATCTATAATGTCAGCCAACACTCCAGTGGGTTGCTTTTCAGCCCAGCTATGGTGTCCCAGATCTCTATGTGCTTTCTGCATCCACACAAGTTCTTCAAGCATCTTTCTTAAATCCCAAGCAATGGGATACTCTTGTGCAAGCTAACTCTTCCACAGATCTTAACAAGATGCAGTAAGGCTTTCCTATTGCTTTGTCAATCCATTTGTCTGTACTACACAAATTAGTTGTTCATCTTCACTGTCACTGATCTTGCTGCCTTTTCTACTCACTCTGACCACATTGTATTATAAAGCTAAAAAAAAGGTTACATGTGAGACTGGGGAAAGCCAAGGAGTATGAGCCCTGCCAGTGCTCTAGCTACAGAGAAGAGAAATCCAGCATGGAAATATCCCTATTTAATCTCTTCTCCAGCCTTTATCCACAATGAAAGGTATGAATTGTCACACACATCTGCAGTGGAGCACTAATTCCACATCTACTATGTGCTGAGAAGGCAAGAGAAGAATACAGTGTAGATATCTCAAGAATTCAGACACACCACAGATACATGAAAAAAAAAAAAAAAAAAATTAGTCCACTAGGGGCAGCAAGTTTACACTCTGGCAGCTGGATTTTATTTATTCTGGGGAAGGAGAGCTGTCAGTCCAGAAGAACCATCAGGGAACAAGTAAAAGCCTAGTATTAAGCTGTGTGTAGGGCTTCAATTTTCTATCTGAGCTATGGGTAAACATGCCACCAGTGCCTCACTTTCTGCTCAGATGACATGGACTGCTGCAAACTGCCATTTATTCTTGAGCCTGGAGAAGGAATGCTGTAGAGCTGACATCTTTCCCACACCTTCTTCTTCCAGTACTTCAGTGAGCTGCTGGCTGAGGACCAAGGGACAGGAATCTGCAAAGGAACTAAAGTTGCTGCAGATGCTGTTCCTTGTCCAAAAAGAAGTTCCTGAGCTTTTTTGTTTGCTTTCAAGAAGAAAAAGGCAGGACAACAGCGAGGTCAAAGAGTGGTAAGGCAAGTGTTATGACAGTGTGTATAAGGAAAGTGCATTCAGCATTATGTCAAAGGAGGACAGACAGACCTAACCGATTGGGAAGTAACACTAATTTTTAATTATTTTTTTAGTGGCATGCAAAATTCTTAGTTAGCTCAGCTTACTGCTACAGTATTTGTTTAAATAAAGATTTGGTTTAGACACTATGTAGCCACTACAGTGAGCAGAGCCATGTCTCTCAGTTGATGGAGAGAAGTGAAGGTGCTGACAGGCAGAAAGCAGCAAGGATATTATGGATGGTGCCATGCAATGGCAACACATGAAATTTTACACTTTGCATTTCTGCTACTGAGAAAAGGGCTTTCTTCCTTCCTTTGTGTACTTAAAAGAGAAGTCACACATTCACTAAGTAGTGCTTTTGCTCTGTAAGTGCAGTTGGCCCATTTAGTAAGTATATTACACAGCTGATTATTCCCTCTATAATTGTGAGATCTTTTCTTTCCCTGTGAAGATTTTTTTTCTAACGTTTCTGAACAAGCTTGTTAGAGAACACTCACTGCCAAAGTCTTGTCCCTTACTAACAATCTCACCTGGACCTCAGCCACATTCCTTCTCTGCAACTCTCCCATTTTTGTGAACCCCTCTTGCTCTCTCTGCTTCCTCTTTCTGTACTGTGAAAACTGTTCATGGGAGAGGAAAGCTATCTCTCCTTAAAGAATATGTACTACTCCATCCTGTTTACTTCACATTCAGACTGACCTCCCGGTCAAAACAGAACCATTTTATCACAGTAAATTACAGCCTCTTGAAACAATGAAACTTGATATGAAATATTCCTGCTAAGCATAACAGGACATAAGGGCACCCAGAGAAAAAGTAATGAACGAACATTAGCTAATTAATTCTTGTAACATTCCTATGCTACAGTGGGAAGTGGGAATGATTAAATCAGACTGATAAAGCAGATGTATCTCATAACATAATGAAAATACATTATTACATGTTTCTCACATTAAAAAGTAGAAGTGTTTACATTAACTCCCCCCAGCACCACCTTGCTGGTACTTTTTCGCATTCAGCCGTGAAATCTTCGGTCATTATCTATGAATCACTTTGGTTACCCCTGAATTTAGCAAATAAGGTTTTTATCTCTGTTGGTCAGATAGCCTACTTTCAGAGTGGAACAGCAATGCTACTAAACTATTGCAAAAATTGCTAGCTGTGTTTCCTTCTTAGTTTCTAGGAGACTTCTGAACTCAGTTGAGACTGCAAAGTTATATAAGAATAGTTTTTAAAAATGAAGAAACTGCTTTCCCTGAAGCATTTCAGATTGATGATTCTTCTGGTTTTCTCTCTGCAACCAGAAGCACCGTTCAGCTTTGATTCATGTAAAGACCATCTTCTGGTGTGCCTCTTCCTTGTGATGTGGTGGATATAACTTAATTTTCTAAAACTCAATATTCTTGTTTTATTACCAATTTTTTTTTCTTGATTATTGCTTCTTTTTTCCTTCCAGATTATGTACGTTTCTTGTCTTCAGCTATCAAGCATAACTTTCACTTTAATATATGTCATACTCTGACTTCATACTACGGATGAAATGATTCTGATGTAATGATCACAGACAGGTCTGGGATAAGGACATAATTTTTCTTTTTCTCTCTGAGGCCAGATATGAATAAAGCTCTGATTTTTTTACTTTTTTTTTTTTTCTCACACACTGTAGAGGCACAATCTGAAAAAACATTGATCACCACTAAATAATGCAAAGACCAGAGGCCTTGTTTAACACTGTTATCAAAAAATGAGACCCGTAGATGATAATATGC
This sequence comes from Chrysolophus pictus, assembly GCA_037305975.1. Classification (NCBI taxonomy): domain Eukaryota; kingdom Metazoa; phylum Chordata; class Aves; order Galliformes; family Phasianidae; genus Chrysolophus; species Chrysolophus pictus. Next base: position 22,439,418 of record CM074578.1, read on the forward strand.
TGTCTTTGTCAGTGAAGCGCATTTAAGAATCTTCTCATTTGCAAGATCTCCTTATGACCCCTTCAACATGCTCTAGAACGGATCATTAAGATAACACTCTCAAAAATGAGTCGTGGAGAAGACAGTACCTTTAACATGAATACAGACAGCAGCGTATCATTAACATCTAACAACTTACTGCCAGAAGCAATGGTTCCAAACAACAGTGGAATTCACAGGGGTAAATGGAAGATGTAATTTCTTAAGCCTTTTTCACCTTCAGAGATATTTTACGATGAATGTACTTCCCCACAAATGGATGAATTGGATGTACACCCAAATATTTCAAGTCTTTGCATTTGAAACAAGAGGAACCAAACACTATCCTTGCTGTTGTCGTGAAGTTCAAAAATGCCCCTGATATTTCTCATACTTAGAACTACAATGAATAGTAGAGCTTTTGAACTTCTGGAAAGAATACATCATCCTATATTATTTTCTCTGTGCTTCTAATAAGGCATACTGGATCTAAAGTCCTTCCCTTGCTAGGGCTTTCTTTATTGTTACCTTCACCAAAAAGACATAGACCTCACTCATCCCATTGTTTCTCCTGAGCTTTGCTGCTTCTAGAATTCCTCTCTGTAAAAACACTTTATCTTTTCCTCAGCCTCAAGAGAGATTCAAATCCTTTATATAACCCAATAAATTGTCAATAAGAACTTTTTGTTCCAACAGAAAGGCAAAGAAGATGAATTCTACACCTCTGAGTACATCTCTAGAGCATGAATCCTTTTACAACCTCATTTGAGGCTCTATATACTACTTTTTATGCAAGTATAGTAAGTATAGCAATGTATGCACTTGCTTTTTGTCTCGTACAATTTTCCTACTGTCTGCAGGTCCTAAAGAGAATGAGAATAAACTATTTATCCACTCCAACATTCTGCCTTTCTTGAAAATGTCATGTTTAGCACTGATTTTTTCAAACCAATTAACAGCTTCAGTTGCTCAATCCCAGTGTCTCAAAATATCTTGTTTCAGAAGTAGATGGACAATGTTTTCTAACACCATCTGCAACTTAGAAAGATAAAAGAAGTTAACAAAGAGCATGAACAAACAATGAATTTGTCATTCCATGGCAACATCGTTTGTACATACTTTGCCTCTTGTAAACAACTTTATCTCTCTAGTCAGTGAGAAAGGATAATCAATCATTCATTTGCTTCTAGGTAAGAGCATTTACTTTTTGGCAATCACTAGACAAGCTGTTATGCTGTAAATGAACACTATACTTCCATACTGACTTCTCTAAAGGCCTGTATCTTAAGTGCAAAATGTTCTATACAATAACCACACCAAAACATAGGCGCCCAAAATTATTTTTAAAAGTTCAATCACAAGTCTGGAATCTGCTCTTCATGCCTAAACTGCTTTTACTGTGAGCCAAGATCTTCAACATCTGTGTCTCAAGCCTCAATTTTTAACTTACCAAAACCAAGGTGAAAACTTTATCTGGGTGAAAACAAAATAAAACAAAACAAAACAAAACAATTTCAGAAATGTTATTTAGCTCTACTGGGTTGCAGGAAAGAAAAACTAACTATTCCAACTGACATTTCTTTACATATGGTAATGTAAATATATGAATTAACATGATAGAGCAAGAACAAAATAATCTTTTCAGTGTTTAGCTTTGTGTTATACAATATATCAGAACCACATTATGTAAAAGAATACAGGAAATGAAGTTGGTAGATAGCAAAAAATAATGTCAGTCTTGGACTTCATCCAAAATAATCTTTGCTGTAAACCCTTAGGTTGCCTTATAAAAGCCAAACAACAGTCTGGCTATTGGTGGCTTTCAATACTTTCTAATCCATGGATTTCTAAAGTTTTCCAGTGGATATATATGTCATTTTAAATTTTCACATCCATGGATTACTGTATAAATAATACTGTTCATATTGCAAATCCCTAAGAAATTATGTATGTACCTATAGCTCAACAGAGTAAAAACACTGTCATAATAAATAAATTCATGTAAGCTTTCTGCAAGCATTGCATCTGGTCACTCTTAACAGGTGAGCACTCTTCTATCTTGCTTCATAAGTTATGAATAGACTGACAAATCTGCTTACTTCTGTGATAGGTTTTGTTGTAATATGATGATCTAAATATATTCTCTCTGTGCCTTACTGAGAGAGGAATTTGAATCCAACTTCAAAAAGCTGAAAAGCAAATAGGTTAATCTTTATCACTCCCAAGTCTCCCATCTACCATTTCCTTCTTCCTTATAATCCATTCCTGAATTTCTTTCATTTAATATTAGATGGGTTGTATTCATTTCTGGCTTCACTAGAATTACATAAGGATTAGTTTGACCTTTGATGACTAAAGACATATGATGAGCAATGGAAACAATCAAAACGGTAAATGGTAGTTCATCTAATATTTGTCATATGTTCTGGAACAGTAGCTGCCAGCCTATAATCTGCTTGCATATGTAACAGTACCGTGACTTACACTTAGTTCTGTTGTGCTTCTTCCATCTACTTACTTTGATAACAAATAAAAATAACTAAACATAGCTAGAGGTGTGCAAAAACATTTTGCAGATTTTATTCCAAACACTGTTCAGATATATTTGAATAGGAGGGAGAAATGAACAAGCAGAACAAAAAAGAAAAAAAAATAATGTTTCCAGATTAACCATTTTATTAAATGCACAGAAAGTCACTAGGTAATGGGAACTCCAGTTGACTCTATTTATACTGTTCATAAATACTACATTAAAAACTAAGTGCTTCATAATGTTCTGGAAAACAGCATTCTCAGTACTGATCAGTTCTTCTCTAAAAGACCAGGTTGTTAGGAGTGAAGGGTAGAGAATAGTTTTCACTCCACCTTTAGAACATCATCCTGATCTACAGCATAAGGTGAAAGATGTCATGGAATGTTATGGGGGTGCAGTTCCACACTGTCTTAAGCTGGTCTATGTCTGATGTCTTTCCGTCCCTTTCTCAATCATGTCACCCTGTACCTCACCTCACATGGGCAGTGTTGCTGAGAAGTCATGTGATGATCTCTTTCAGGGAGGTGATCTAGCTGAAAATTCATAAATTTAAAGAATAAGTTTTCTTGGAAGGGATTTGGGAGTTTGCCTAGTCAGAAACAACACTGACAGGAAAACATTTTTCTTTGGTTCTTGAAAACCTCCAAGAACTTTTATTCTGTAATACTCCATGGCAATCTGGCACCCAGCTCCCTCAGCTTTTCCTCACAGGACAAGTGTTCCAGCCATCTTGATGGCTTTTCACTGAACCTGCTTCAGTTTATCCATGTTTTTCTTGTACAGTGAGACCCCAAACCAGACTGCATTATTGCCAGAGATTGTTCCTGCCCAGGTTTAGGAAAAAAAAAAAAAAATTACTGTTTGTTCTGCATCTGCCTTCCACTACTTTCTTTTGATGCCACTGCTTCTTTATGGGGAATCTTTTCAGTTGTACTCTCCAGGCATCTCATCATTCTGTAGGCACAAATTGTATCTTCTCTCGCTTGGCTGTTTTCCAGTCCATTTCCAGGTCCATTTAATCATATGGAATCTATTCTATACTTTTAAGTATGCCAGTCACACTTTTCTGAACCTGAACTCAAACTTTATTTAACTTGGGAAACAAGATCTGCTGACAGGATGTGGGCAAACTATAGTTACACAAATAATAGCGTTGCTTGTCTATTTCTGAAGAAACAGTAACTGTCTATGTCTTTCTATGTCTACTTCATCCACAAGACATTCACTCCAGAAGTAAAGCACTTTAGATGCCTTCAAATGAGCTTCGATCATTCATGTCAGGAAGACATAAGAAGTTTACACCTCCTACTGTACTCTTTATGTACTTCTTCAGGAGTTGAGTCAGCTTCTTTCCTGCCTCAATTCACAGCCTGAACTCCAACCTTACCCTACCATCACTTTTCCTGAGACTCGCATAAACTGCTCACAGCAGGAGGTGGAAATTTTTTAAATTGCTCTCACATGTATCACCAAGATGAGCCTGAACATACCCAAAAGGACAGTATTTTTAAATAGTATCTTTGGTACTGCTTTACCAAATAAGAATAGGATCATTAAGTACTTTGGATACACTTCCTTAATGCTATCTTGCATAATCTACATCTGCATCTCCACAAAAAACTGGATGAAAAGCAAGCGGTCTTTGGTCAGTAGTCCAGTACTTCATTGCTTGAGAATATCACAAACCTTCAACAGAGAATTTTATACTGAGGTCAGATAAACTAGCTTTTCCACCCCTTTACAGCTGCTATCATAGCCTGAACCACAGGCAGTAAAAGCTGTCTGGAGGGCAGATACATAAGCTTTCCACAACAGCATGAACAACAGAGACATCTGCTTATTAGCATGTTGTCAAGTCATGCTCTCAGTTATATGATGGACTGTTATTTTTCAGCATGGTGCTGTGTTTTTCTTCTGTGATAGGCCTTTAGGATCACAGTATGTCAAAGACATTGTCTCACTGGGTGAGTTAAAATTTACAAGGGTATGTCTCTATCCTATTATCAGCATTTTGCAGACTCAAACTAAAGCTAGTGCTGTGTCAGCAGGTTTGTTGTGGATCTGAAAGGGGCGATTTCTTAAATTACAGGATAGAAAGAGAAAATAAAATTAGTGTCTCTGCCTCAGCTGAAAGAAGAAATAATAACTGTTTTTTCCTTCCTTGAAAAAGTTCTCACACTAAACACGTCATTTTCTTGATCATGAACATCAGCATTAGAAAATGAGCAGCCATCTCAATGATGAGAACATTTAACAATTTTGTAAGACTACATGATCCATTATATTACCCTTCCTTTATGGCAAGAAATAAATGTCCCTCATAATTTTGTCCACATACTGTCAAAGACAAATAAGAACTACCAGGTTTTTGCAGATGATAAATGCACATCTATCTGACAAGCTCATGCAACATTCTTTTTCTAATACTGTTCACAAAGTTACTTTGGCTATTAAAAAAATTTTTTGTTTGTTCGAATGCTTTTCTGCTACATACTAGCACTCTACAAAACATATACTAAAATAAACAGAGAAAATATGAGACAAGAAGTTCCCCTTCTGTTTAGACTGAACTACTACACAAAACAGAAAAGCTCTCATTATTCTGTGGAATAGAAGCATAAAGCCAGTGATGGCAATCTCAGGAGGCACTCTGCTTGTGGAGAAGAAATGAGACTAGAATGCCCCTGAGGCATGACTCCTCTATCTTATCTACAACAGTTCTACAAACTATATCCAGCATGAGTGTCAGATAACAGTTCAGTATGAAAAATGTCAGAGTATCCTTTCACCTGTATAGCCCCAATTTTGAGCTATATTAGCACCACTTTGGGTTAGTTTCCTGGCCTGTAATTCCACTGTGCGTCATCAAAATTCAGTTCTAACCAGTCGGAGGTGGCTACTCCTGAGCCCAAAGATATCTTTCTGCTGCAAACTTGTGAAGAATGATTTTCCAAACTTTTACCTCAACTAAGACAAGAGAAAGGAAAAAGTATTTGGGGCAATAAATGGCATAGGGAAGAAAGGAACAAAAATTGTCAATGACATAAATTAGGATTCCTGTGATCACACAATCATAATACCTGGTTTTGCTAAGGAATTTTTTTTCTGGACAAAGGTAACAGAGATTAAATCTGCATTGCTGTAATATATAGTATTATATAAAGTTTGATATGTGGTACACTGTTACTTCACATGAAAAAGAAATGGAGTTCTTCAAGAAGTTAAGCTGGAAAAGTGTGTGGGGTAAAATGGCTCATAGCAGAGGGAGAGCCAAAGACAATATTCTAAAAGAGATCCTGAATGATCCAGTCTTAATTCCATTAAAGTTTTAGATCCAGCTATGATCCAGTCTACTAACATCGTTATTTTCATTTCGAGCTTGGAACTAAAATGTGTGATAATGAAATTTGCAGATGGTTTAAACAGAAGCTTTATTAAAAGAGATGCGGACTGGAATATAGGAACAATTGGATGAGCTCACATATTGGAATGCAGTGAAATTAGAAACTAATAAACAAGCAGCTGCAATGACAGAGCTCATTAGCTGGAAATATTAGTCTATCACAGTATAATTAAGTGGCCATGAGACAACATACATAAGATTCTAGTATAGATTATGTAAGGTTCTAAAAGTTAAGTATTAACATAACAGTACATGGCAACTGAAACACTACAGTTTTGTATGCTATTTAAGAAAGCCACATTCAAACAAAATGAACTTACAAGAACATTTAGCCTTACTGATAAACTGAGAAGCCCACCTTGACAGAAGAGATTATAATAGTTTAAATGGGCAATCATAACTGCTTTCTAGAGCTTTGTCCATGAAGGCAAGGTGCACGTTTTGCAGCTCCTCTAACCATTTTGTCCTATCTCTGCACCTATAATAGCTAAGAAGCATTGTAGAGAAGACCTCTTCAAATATATTCTGGTTTAAAAACACCCAGGTGCTGTATATGTAGATTGTCTCACCAAGATTTGCTTCTCTGGGGGAAGTAACATATCCCAGCCTTTTCGGTTTATCTGAGATTCATGGTTGACACTTGGAAACTTAGGAATGGACAAAAATAAAAAAAGGATCAAAATGTTGTTTGTCCTAGTTGAAAATCAGCCCATAAAACAAACCAGCCAACCAAAGTACACCGCCCGATAATAAACAAATCTAGACTATACTTAATACGTACAAACTCTCTTAATTGTTGTAGATATTTTTCATATGATTCAACGTGAGTCTTAAGAAGTGACTCATAGCCCACCATATGAACTGTGTTTCAGAGGAATGAGCCTTGTCTCTGTGTTACAGTCTTACAGTACCCCATCTCAAAGATCCCTTCCAATTTTAATCAATGAAGGAGAGGGAATATTCAGAATTATCAAGGAAGTACTTGAGAATACTGCTCCTCTTCATTCAATTTAGTATAACCGCTCCATTGCAGCTTTGTTTTTCCAATTATTTTTTCAACATTATTTGGATGTTTAGGAAATATTTAGAATTTCATAGGACTATAACCTCTTAGGAACGTGATCTACTCCTTCATTTAGGAAGTCAAGTGAAATGCTGCTTTTACTGGCCCTCCCTTTTTAGACATAACAGAACCTGTAAAACTCTTTCTACACTTTGCAGCATTCGGTAATTTTTATGTTGTAGTGGCTGTACAGAAATCACTCCACCTTATGCTACATCCCCAGTTTATGTACACCATGAAATTGTGTATCAACAAGTCTAGCAAGTCTGTTAAGTGGGCACTTAACAGTAAGTTTATTTCTCTGCCTTTCATTGCCATTTGCAGGAGTTCATTGCCTCACAAGAGCTAAAACATCCCCATGTATTCAAACTGGTAAAATAGTAACTGCAAAAATGTATTCCTACTTTCTGTAAATACTATGGGACAATGAATGCTATGAAAGAACTGAAAGATAATATTTGCGTAAGAACTACCACTACTCATGAAAATGTGAAATTTTGCCATTACCAGAAAAGTTCTCATAACGCCTGAAGCAACTGTGAGGTCAAAATTTCAACCATTTAAGACAAAAGACCGTAAATTCATTGGATACTTTTGGTATTGTACATATTTGTCTCCATCACAACAGGGTGAGTAACCCAAATGCAGTGTTCTTTGATGTCTGCTCTCTGAGCCTACAAACAGGAGGGGAATCAACTCTTTGAAAGGGTGAGTGACAGCAGGACAAGGGGAAATGGTTTTAAGTTGAGGGAAGGGAGAGTTAGGTTGAACGTCAGGGGGAAATTCTTTACAGAGAGAGTGGTGAGGCACTGGAACAGACTGCCCAGAGAGGTTGTGGATGCCCCATCCCTGGAGGTGTTCAAGGCCAGATTGGATGGGGCCCTGGGCAGCCTGGTCTAGCATTAGGTGGGATGATTGGTGGCCCTGCATGTGGCAGGGGGGTTGGAGATTCATGATCCTTGAGGTCCCTTCCAACCCTGGCAATTCTGTGATTCTGTGATTCTGTAATGAGCCGCACCAGATTCCCATAGTCACTAACCTTCACTGTCTTCACCGACAAGGGAATAAGAGCATACCACTCTAATTGTACATTTCAGCATACTTATTACCCTCCAAAATCTATTTAGAGACAGAATTTTCTCCACTCGCTAATTTCCTATCATCCCAGCTTCATTACATGCTTTCAAAGCCCATTAAAAGCTCACAGACGTTTCCTTGTTCTACTCATAACCTCTACTTTAGGAATGCTTCTGAAGGAAGTACTAGTACAGCACCTTTATTTTGCACCTCTACTGCCACAGAGCACATCCAGCCTGGCCTTGAATGCCTCCAGGGACGGGGCATCCACAGCCTCCTCGGGCAACCTGTTCCACTGCGTCACCACCCTCTGTTTGCAGCATCTCTCCTCACGCTTCCTCCCGCAGCCACCTCCTCACCACCCCTCCCGCCACAACTCCCTCTCCGGCCGTACGCTGTGGGTCCGGCAGCACCGCGCAGGCGCAGCAGAGCCCGGCAGCACCGCGCAGGCGCCGCGGAGCCGCGCGGAGGAAGTTTGAACGGTGGCGGGCATCGGAGCCGCTGATGGAGTCCGTGCTGAAAGGTAGCGGCCGGGCTCCGCGGGGGCAGCAGCCGTCGGGCTGCAGCGGGCGCCTTCACGCGGCCTTCCCTTTGGGGCTGACGGCCCTGGGGCTGCGGTGAAGGCCCGGCTGGCGGCGGTCTTCTCGTTCCTGCGCGGCCTTCTCTGGCGTGGGTCGCCCCGCGGCCGCAGGAAGGAAAGGGTCGGGACGGGGCGGGCAGCGCCGTGGTACCCCGGCAGGCGGCTCTCGGTGCCGGCGGCCGTCTCTGCCTGCGCTGCCGCTGCCGTCCTCGTAACGCATTGGGCCCCGGCTCGGCGTGCCTTGCGTCTGGAGAAATTTCTCCCCCGCTGGGTGACCCTCTTGGATGTCGCTTCCCCACTACAGCAGCCACCTTTCAGGCCTGTTAACCTACCTCTTTCAAAGCTCTTCTAGCTCAGAAAAGCTCTGGGCTTTCTGACTTTCTCTTACACCTGCAATACAAAAGCTACGAAGGGTTTTCTCCTTTGTGAGAATGGGGCAATTACTGTAAAGCATCCCTTTGGTCCTACGGCGAGTTCGTGCTGCTTTGAAGGGAACTCTCTTCACTGGTAGGAACGGCAGCTGTGAAGGTTTTAAAGCCTCTGTTGAAGAAGAAGGAGAAGAAAACCTTGGTTGTTTTGAATATTTTTTACAAAAGAACAGCCCAGCAAAAAGCTGTCCTGGTCCAGTACTAAAATGAACGTGTGTGAAATGAGGGAATTGGTGTAGGCTTATGGTCCCATCAGCATCTGAAGTCAGAGCACTGATAGTCATTTATTTCCATCCGATCTGGCTAAGGTGGTGTTCTAGGTTTCCTATTTCTTTTATAGATTAAAAACTTAAGCACTGGAATGGGCTCCCCAGGGCGGTGGTTGAGTCACCATCCCTGCATGTGTTTAAAAACCGTTTGGATGTGGTGCTCAGGACTTGATTTAGCAGAGGGTTGTCAGAGTTTGGGTAGTATGGTTAGGTTGTGGTTGGACTCAATCTTTAAGGTCTTTCCCAACCTGAGTGATTCTACAATTCTAATTTGTAGCAATTAAAAAACATTAATCTTTATGACAGTACTGCAGTTAGAATGTAATTTTGTTTTACATTTAAGATCATGGATGATACATATGAACTTCCAATTCATTACATAATGTGTGTGAAGAAATGCCACCTATGACTACAACAGATACAATAACACTATTCAAAAGAGCAAATTCTCAAGTACAAATATTGTACTGCAACATAATTACCATTGTTAGCTATGCATTTTGTCACTGATGAACAAGAATCTGCATGCCATGCATTGGAGGTGACCCACAATCAAAGCTTTCGATTTTATTCCTGAGCTCTGAGTGTTGCCTGGCCTGCAGTTTGTTTAAAGTTGGTTTTGGTGAACTGGCATTCCTCCAGTTTTCTGGAATTTTCCTGATCTGCTATTCAAAAGGGGAAATTGGTATGGCTGATGCAGTTATAGGTCATCCTAAGTCAAACTAACAAAGGGATTATTAAAAGATTCATTTGCTTATCCTTCTATGTCAATACATCTGGGATTGTGGTGGGCTTTTTTGGTTTTTTATTTTTAATTTATTTTTTTAAGACCTACTGAGCCATGGCTATTTTATTCCTTAAAGAGATTCTTAATCTGATTGATAAAGTAAGCTGCTTAGGTGCAATATATCTAAACTTCTGTAAAGCAGTTGATGTGAAAATTCATTAGCCCTTGTGATAGATAATTAATTTCTAGGTGATTTGATGTAGAAAAGGTGGAATTTTAAGTCAATTGGGAATGGTTATTTCTACATATTTTTATTGGGATTTGCTGAAAGGGTAATTCCATATTTATTTCAGTATCTTCTGCAGCTTGTGTTATGACAACTTATCTTAACATTTTTTATTTACTTGAAGATTAGCAATATTAAAACCAGCCATAGAAAGATACTGTTTTGTCTATTGAGTTTGTAACGTGTTCTAAAAACTGAAAAATTGTTTAACGAGTGTCAATCTTATTAGTTTATTCCAAGTAATTTAAGGGGCAGAAATACTAAAAACAAAATTCTATTGCTAATACCTGATATATCGTTCAAAGCTATTCTTGCTGCTGAGTGTGTACGAAGGGAGTATTAAAGCAAATTATTTTCTGAAGGACAGTTTAACTAGTTTTACCACAGTGCACTTAAATATCTGTTTTTTTCCCTCTTCTGATTCCAGGTATATATGCATTTGTAGAAGTTTGGTCATCTAGCAGAACAGAAAATTACTCGAAAACCTTTGAGCAGCAACTTCTTGATATGGGAGCAAAAGTAAGGAAACTATTTTGAAATTAATAGAATAAGAAAAATTTTAATTTCAAACTTTGCTTGTTCTGCTTGTGTAATTCTTTGTTGTAGAAGTTTTTAAAGGGCAGGAAGGAAAATAATCACAAACTTGAGAATATATGATTATGCTTTAAAATTCTTATTAGTGGTAGACAAGAAATACATATAAAGCCTTCTTAAGTATATATAGTTTTTTTTTTGGCTGTGCTGTGAAGTCTATTAAGTTCTGTTCTGATGGCTCGTGAAAATTGTGATAAGGCTTCACAATTGTATTTTGTTGATCTGGAAGTAGCTTGATAAGATGCAAGATATATATGAGACTATGGAGCTAGGTGAGACTATGGAGACTATTCACCAGGGCCGAAAAGGGGTCATCCTGTCCCTTCATTATTTAACTCCTGGCTGGACACTACCTTACCTTTTGTTGAGCTAAGCATATGGTAGTGTACCAGCTTAGCTTATTCTGTCAGGAAAGAAAATTATGATATTTTCGTGTGTTTTCCACTGATGGTTGGTTCAGATGTACCAAATTGAGGTTGGTGATCAGTGAATGACCTCCAGGGTCAGAGATGAGATGAAAGAAAGGACTACTGCATGTGACTGCACCCTGACTGATGGCTTCATTGTGAGAGGGAGGCCTAAGGTAGTGATGCTCCATAATTTGGTGGTAAAGCCTTATCACGCATCAAGTGTCCTTAGCATGTGGGCTAAAGCATGAGCCCGGTAACTAGAAATGACAATACATTTGTATCTGGAGTCATAAATTTTTCTGAAAAAGACTCGTTTTTCCTAGATACTTATGGGTTTTGTCTTTTGAAAAGCAGTAAATCAACTTGCTATCAGAAATGTTTGGAGAAGCTGAATAGTTTTATTAAAACCAAATGTAAATGCAACATTTTGGGAGCCAAATATAGTTATGCAACTGAGCTAAACAGCAGAGAGCTACATAACTACTTCTGTTTGACTGTTGAGATGTTGCTGTAAAATGTGAATAATTAACTTGATGATTTTGGTATATTCACAACAACTGATTGAACAGTTTTATATTTAGAAATGTTGTTTGTAAAGAACGGAACATCTGGGACTGAAAGCATTATCATTTAGTTGTTATTAGAGGTTTGTAACTGAAGATTTAATCAGTTTTGCGTCACAGTGAAAATGTCAGTTGTGATATTAACTATGCTTATCTGAGTTTCCTGTATTTCTCACCCTTGTTTTTAAAGTGTTCTCTCATAGTTGTTTTTTGGTAGCATCAGTCTTTCCTCAGAACTAGAAGTGATTACTATTATTGAGAATTAGTTTGTGACTAAGATGACGTTACCTGTATTCTAAGTTTGTGAATTCTTCACTAAATGAAAGATGCAACTGGCATTTCTTTGGATAGTGGCAACTAACTTCTTTACTGATGGTTTCATAACAATTTCTGGCTACTTAAACAATAATGATGTAAGATTAGTCATGTAGAGAGAGTAGGGAAATGGAAATGCTAGCACAGAGAAAAGAAATTATGAAAATAAAAGGCTACTGTAGCCCTCCAGCTTGTTTTGCATTGACTTGAATAATCAGACTTGGGCTTTAATTGCTTCGGGTTTTTTGCAAATACATAAAAGATCAAAGCAATCCTTGACATACTGTTTAGAATAAATTCTTGTGCTAGTGTTTCATGCAAGAGAAACAGACCACTCTGTCTTGTTTCATTAATATTTTCTGACTTTCAGACTCAAAGATGAGATCTCTGTTTAATTCTGCAGGTTTCAAAAACTTTCAACAAGCGTGTGACACATGTAGTCTTCAAAGATGGACATTCAACTACATGGAGAAAAGCACAGAATGCTGGTGTAAAGATTGTTTCTGTACTCTGGGTGGAGAAGTGAGTACTATTGAGTAAATGAATATGACCTATTCCACAAAATTCCACAAAAATGACCTGTTTTTTCTTATGTACCTGAAACATTGTTAAGTCTATGAGTAAATGATAACTTATGACATTTTTTTCTATTATAAAATGTGTTACTTCCACAGAAAGATGGTGTGTTATCTGTTGAAAATGAGTATGTTGAATTAGCTGCATGGTATATTTGTTTAGTGTTCCACTCCTTTGCTCTCAGGTGGCATGCACAGACAATGAAGACCACATATTTATGCTGAATTGAATTATTCCATTTCCATATGAAAAAGTACATTTCATCAGGGACAAAAATGAAGGAAGTATTTGTACTGTTTCTGTACTTAGTCCCTATAGACAGAATATCTCATAGCAAGAAAGAAAAAGATCCGTATGTAGTCTGTCTTTTAAGGTATTTGTCAGGTTCTTGACTACCATAAGGAAAAAGTTATATTAAAAAAACAAAACAACAACCAAAAATTTGAACATCGCTGCTGTTTTGTTTGTAGTCCATGGCATCTCCTCTGTGTTTAAGAAGTGGTTGAAGCTTAACTTAGATTTCTGATAAAGTGTAAAAACATACTACTGGTTTTTAAGAATACACATATGTTATATTCAAACACTCCAATTCTTAAATTGCTGTGATGATGGAAATTAGAATATAAGTGAGGTAAAAGGGCCTTTTCTTATCAATTAAGTATCGTGTGCTTAGGGAAATAGCAATCTGAATAAGATAAAACAACACGGTGCTCTGAAGCTTTGAGATCAAGCTTTTAAGCCTCAAGAAACTAACTCTGTCAGGATGCCAGTACCAAATGAAAAGTTATAACAGTATCTAGAAGAAAAATGTAAGCTGTTCAATAGGAAACAAAAAGCTAGTATCTTCCTGACATTCTTAAAAGTATTCCTAGCATTAGGGCAAGGTTTTGGTGTATGTCTTCTTGTAACTGGAGAAATCATCTGATATAGAAGATATAGAGATGTGCTTATTTAGGTGGGGGCAGTGATAATAATGATGAGTGAATAAACTTCTCTGTAATCTTTCTCCTCTGCCATTCATCCCTGCTTTTGCTGCCTGTGCATCTGAGTTTGACCAGCAAGCCCTTGTTCAGCCATGCTGGTTTCCTGCCTCCTTTTACTGGTTTCTGAAACATGGAAATGGAGAGCTTGTTTGATTTCAGAAGGGTGTCCTTAACGAGCTGCCAGCTCTGTTTCACTCTTTTGTACATAAGGACAGCTTTCCAGGGGATTCCATCCAATAATTCTTTACACAGCTGGAAATACACTCTTCTGAGGTTCAGGGTTCTGACTCTGCTCTTTGCCAGGCCTGTAACATGTAACAGGCCTGTATCATGGACTCAACCAGGGCATGGTCACTACAGCCTAGAATGCCTCTGGTCTTAACCCTTTAATGATGTCCTTTGCTCTGGTGAGCACCATATCCAGTAATGCTTCCCCTCTGGTCAGTTTGTCTTATACCTGGTCCAGGAAGTTACCCTCAGTGCACTCCAGGAGTCTCCTGGATTGCTTGCAGCCCACCGTGTTGCCTTCCCAGTAGACATCAAGATGGTTGAAAACTTCCATGAGAAGAAGAGCTAGCAAGTGTGATGCTTCTGGTAGCTGAAGTGAGAAGGCCATAGATAGGTTCAGAATGATGGCAGACAATGGCATCAAGAATGACTGAAAGTATAAAATGATTTTCTTACAAAATGTGATTTGAAGAAACAAGAATTATCCTGGAAAAGAAGTGAGAGTGGCGAGTCAGAGGTCTCTCTTTCATATGAAAACAAAGGTTAATATAAAGATGCTGAATAGGGAATGAATGTATATTATTCCTTCCCTAGTAGAAGAATTGGAGAATTCACATGAATTTGACTGGAGACAAATACTGAGAAAATAGTAGATGGTTTTTAGCAAGATGTAGTTAGGCTGTAACTCCTTGCAGAATCAATGTAGACTGGAAAGGTTTATGTGGATTTTAAAAAATCCTGAAGCAATTAAGCAGTTTTATAAAAAAAAAAAAAAAAAAAACAACCAAACAAACAAATACAATATTGCCTCAGACCAAAGCAAAATGGGAAAGTTTGACTGTTTTCTTATATGCTCTTGGGTATTGTGATATTGATACTATGTGGTATTTTATCCAAGCTCTACTCTTTGATATTTGAGCCCTGAAAACACCAGACAAGGAAGCAAATCATCAACAATTACTCCAGCATTTCCTGATTGTTCCACTTCATGCCAAGTATTCTCCCACTTTACAGCTGTTGAACCACTACTTATGAACCGTTCTGCATGTGTTCCACTGTTATGTTCCCCTGAGTAGTACATAAGCCTTTCATAGGAACATGCCCTTTGACTTGAAAAACTGTAATATTTGCTTTGCTTTTAAAAAACAGCACAAATTATTCGTGTCAGGGCCTGTGTGAATGTTGCCTGTTACTTAAGAGTGCTCTTGCCAATGATCTGCCTGAGATAAAGCTTCTGCTTCATGAGTGTGCTTGAGCATAAACTGAATAAATGTGGTTCCATGTGGTTTAACAGGAAGTAATGTTATCCAGAAGAAAACTTGAACATAAGATGACCCCTGAAATTTCAAAAAATTCATAAATCCAGAATACATTTCTTTAAAAAATAAAAACAAACAGGTTTAAAATCATAATCTAGATTTTAATAATAGCCACAGCAGTTTAGCAGGTTGATTATCATTTTTAATTGGTACTCCAGACAACTCTAAACTCTCTGTTAGCTTTTACAAACATGATCATTAAAGTAATTTGACACTAGGTGTCACTAGAATCACAGTCTTCTAGAGGAATTCTTGTAGTCTGCAAAGGTTTTGGCTCTTTTCCATAATCAGTTTTGCTACAGAAAACGTGGTTCAAGAATGAAACATTACCAGTTCTGACTAAAATATATCTTCCATTAACGTGCTGATAATCAAGTTCTTGTCTCAACACCCTGCATAATGTGCAGATATACGATAGAGATGTATGATATTCCAAGATAACACGAGTCCCACTAATCTCAATTCAGACTTAAAGTATTTAAAAAGAAATCTAGGAGTAGAATATCAATTTGATTATTTTTATTTTTTTTAATTAAAAAAAAATATAGAGATAGCTTTACTTCACTGCAAGGGGCTGATTTTAATATTGTATATACAAAGAGAAGGCAGAAAATGAAACTAATTGGTGAGAATTAAGAGCCAGGATCAGATGAAGCCCACGTTCTCATTTACCAGAATAGGAGCATTATCCTTTCTTTTCTTATTTTTCCTGACATACTGTAGATTGTAGGTGAGTCTTTACTGTCATCAGAATGACAAATAACGATTAAGTATCTCATTAGCTAAGGAAGAATGAAAACCTAGAATCCCCAGAAAATTAAAAAAAAAAAAAGGCTAAATCTTACAATCGCGTGACTTGGTCCAGATTGTCTTCATTCAGTGATTTTTGAATGTGTGAGGGAATAGTATAAGTATTATCTTCAAGTTTTAGAGCACTAATACAGCAATTTAGAGAACATTGTCAGCACAAAAAATTGTCATGTCCTTTATTTGATATGTAGTATAAAGTTGTTGGGGTTTGGGTTTTTAGCATTGCAGTGGTTATGCTAAGAATGCGTACTTGGAAAGGGTTTAATGAATGCAGAACTCAAGTAATTTTTTTTTTTTTTTTTTCTAGCAAATGTTCTCATTCTTAAAATGACAGCTCTATTTTATTACACAGATGTCGAGAAACTGGAGTACGTGTTGATGAATCTTTGTTTCCTGCAGCCTACAATAATGAAGGGTTACCACTAAAAGTGAGTAAAATTCTAATAGCCTGACCTTGAGCATTTGAACAGTTGATTTTCAGAGCTTCCTGTAAACTCTGAATAGGTTTTTAAAGATAATAATTGAGTGTTTATATTGGTATATAAAGAAGTAAAGATCTAAACAACGACAAAATGATCTGCTAATCCAGACCAACTAACTACAATGTGCCTTGTGTTTCACTGAGTTGTGACAAGTACTAAAATCCTCATTTTGAGGGGGAAAAGGCACAACTTTTGAGCAGTAATGTTGCTACAAACAAACAAGGAAAAAAGAAAAAAAAGTTGATAGCTTCATCTCCCTTTTACTAAAATCTGATCAAAAATATCTATTTTTGTAGTTTCTATTCTTTGTAGTTTCATATTACAATTTATTTTGGAAAATGTTAACTTTGCAATTACATAGAACTGTTAAAGAAGTGATTATAAACCAGTGTTAAACACTGATAGTAAATACTGTGTTAAAATGGTAGGCAGAAAGGAAGTGTAGTTAGGGCAGATTTTAACCATATACTTGATAGTTTTACATGTCTTCTAGCACAAATGTATGCAGCCAAAGGACTTTGTTGAGAAGACTCCAGAAAATGATAGAAAGCTGCAGAGAAGACTGGACCGGATGGCTAAGGAATTAGCTCAACAAAGGATAGGAATTAATGCAGGTAAGAATTTCTTTGGACTGGCATTCGAATATCTTAGTTATTTCTTGAAAGCCTTTAAAGTGAATGAATTTTTGAGGATTTATTTGTTTCTTTTTATGCTTTTGTGCACATCACTATAACGGATAAAGTTGATTTACATTTTACAGAGCTGCTTGCAAATTTGCGTTTTGTTGGAGTTTTTTTTTTAAAAACAAAGCAGTACTCGATCTGTTGTAATACAAATTGTTATTAGAAATTATGAATAATTAATAGTGTACTTTTTTTTTTTTTTGCATAGAAACTGATATCCCGGTTTTACTGTTTGAAGATGATGGTTCACTTGTGTATAGCCCTGTTTCTAAAATAAGAAATCAATGCAGTGAAATGGAAAGAAGAATAAATGAGATGAAGGAGAAAAGAGAAAATCTTTCTCCTACAGGTAAGAAGTTAAACTTTATTTATTCATGAGCATACACAAAAGGCCACCATTTTTATTGCTGCATTTTTTGCTACGCTTTTCCTGCTTACAGTAAGAGAGTTACTCTTACTGTATTTTTCTTGAAATATTTAATTACCTAGACTCAAAATGGAAATATCTGAATAGAATTGTGCAAGATAGTACCACCGAAATCAGTTAGCATTAATCATTATGTGGATAGCATTTTGCAAGGCATCAGCCCATTAGCCCATAACTCATTTGAAATGAACGCTGACTGCTTAGAGCTTTGAATCCCACTGAAATGCAGAGGGATACTGATCTATAAATGATGCATGCAGAAAGGGTGGGGCTTGTTTCTTTTACAGTCTGGAATTAGAGCTGTTGTTATGCCTTTTTTGTACCTGATGCTTTGTTTTTATGATTTGATCTGAATGCCTCTTAAATATGATGATTGAACCTAAAACTTAAGTGTATTTTTTCCTTTTAAGTCATTTGGATTTGAACTGATCCTAGAGTCTGTATGTTCTTAAGACTCGTCTCTTATGTATATTCTGTGCCTCTGACCACCACAGCTGAAGGGTCACTGCACAGTACTCCCTTCTTCCCAAAGTTTGCATTTCTATATTGAAAGTGACATAAGATGACAAGGAAGACAATTTTAACAAAATAGAATTTCTTAATATGGTTTGGGAATAATAATGACTAGAATAGACTTTTAAGTTTGTAATTTGCTATTACAACTTGGTTGAACTTTATACCAAGATTCTAAATCTTATTTCCTATTAAATTCTAATGTGAATCCCATAGTTGACAAAGATTGTAATGTTATTACTTCCAAGCCAACAGTTTAAAAAGAAGTTCCAAAATGCTAAGGTACCTGTTCAGGTACTGAAAAATGGGATCTAACAAAAAAAGACCTAGGTGAATAAAACCAGTTGACTTGAAAATGCAGATCTTGGTGATTTAAATCTAGAGTTCTGCTGTATGGAGGCATCTCTACTAGCTGCAGAAGTTATCAGATTCTTTGGTTAAAAGATCTCAACTGGCTTAGAAGCACCCATACTATTTCATCAATAGTTTTCTTTCATTCTTTCATTTCAGAAAATTATGGTGCTGAGTTTTCTAGAAGAAATTTGATTCATTTGAAAAACCTAATAAATTTTTTGTGAGTAAATAAGTTTGAGATATTGTTAAGCAGTCTATAATTAGTTGTCAAAGCAACCACATATCTCTTAAAATTGAACTGTTTTTGAGATATGAATAGATGCTGTAGAAACTTGTATGTCTGCACATAGAGCTGACTAACATATCATTTGCAAATTCGTAGCTTCCCAAAAGTTTCAGGTGCCTCTGTGTTGCTCACAAGGAGACTGCCCCTTGTCTACCTCCATAACTAATTCAGAAGACACATTGCAAGGTAACTATCTCAACCTTACTTACATGTTAGAGAATTTAAACGTAATACATGATCTGTATATCTTATAGACTTATATACTAAAATAGGACTTTACATGTTTGTTCTATTATTTATATTTAAAGTTGAATTATCTTGGTTTTCTGCTAATTGGCAGAGTATGCAGGAGTAAGAATTCAAGGAACTGGAGCAAGAGAAGTAACACTGAGTAAATGTTGTGCCTTACTGCTGTGTTGCCTGTGTCACTTTCTTGTGTGACAAGTAATTCTATTACTTGTTAATGGCTTCTTGTTCTGGCATTCTATCAGTTTACTGATATAGGAATTCTGTAACACTGGAATAGGCTCCCCAGAGAGTGGTTGAGTCACCATCCCTGGATGTGTTTAAAAACCATTTGGATGTGGTGCTCAGGATATGATTTAGTGGAGGGTTGTTAGAGTTAGGGTACTATGGGTTAGGTTGTGGTTGAACTCGGTGATCTTTAAGGTCTTTTCCAACCTGAGCAATTCTATGATTTTATGTATGGAACACAGATAGTGATGTGATGTGAGAACAAAGTAAAAAATAGGACTCACAAAACTGGACTGTCTTCCAAATTTCCAATGGAAAAATTTGAAAACCTAATGCATTCTCCAGCTTAAATATTCAGAAAGTGACATGTTAAGGTTCTTGTAGTCAGTGCTTTAGACTTTAGAGCCTGTGTTTTGAGGTAGTAGCAGGACATAAGGCAGAGAGTGATCATGAAAGTTGTTGAGCTACATCTGTAGGTTTCTTAACAGCATAAAGAAATATGTCCACAATGAGTAATGTACTTCATACTGCATGTCTCCTGTCAGTCAGAACAAAAAGATAAGATGGATTTTAGTAGTAAATAAGAAGTCAGCTTTTAGAATTCATAATGAAGACCACTTGTTTGGACTGCCTACTCCATTCTCATCCAGCAGTAAAGTGTGTGTATATATATATATTTTCTGTACGACGTCAGTACAACACTTAAAATATATATCTGTCATGCTGGCTTACATGAGAACAGAGGCAAAATTATACACAGTGGTATTCTGACACAGCTAGATATGCCTTCATGCAATTTCAGAAAGAAGTAGTAGCTTGATACTGGAAGTAGCATAACTATACCACTAAACTCTTTTATCTCAGTAAATTGGTTGTGTGCTGATAAGGTTAAACATCGATTTGAGCACTTTACCTTGAATATGCCCCTCTAGCATTACAGTTGCACTATAGATTTTTATATTACAAGGGCTGCTTTGAAAGTAACGTGCTCTATTTTATTATGTTGGACTGTGATGTGAGAGGTTGAACCTTCTCACAAATACTCCATTACATTTTGTTGCCATGTGACAGATGGCAGCAGAGGGGCAGTCTGACAAAATGATGTCTGACGTAGAAGTGTGCACGCAGCAAATATGTGTCACTGAATTCCTCCAAGCAGAATAAGTGACACCTACTGACATTCATCACACTTGCTGAACGGTTATGGAGACCAAAGTGTGGGTGTGAGCACAGCAAGGTGTTATGTTTCAGTAATGATGCCATCATAGCAGCTGTGAAATACTGGGTCACCCCTGCTAGTGCAGATTCCTATGAGTGCAGTATGCAGACTCTTGTTTGTTGCTGGCAGTAATGCACAGCTAATGGTGGTGACTGTGCTGAAAAATAGTGTTTTGTAGCTAAGAATTTGTTCTATCAAATAGTGTCCTTATGCTCTTTCTATCTGTTGTAGTTCCCATGGAAATAAATAGGAGCCTTTACTTTAGGAGCGATCCTCTATATCCCTGATGATATTTTCCATCTCTGATATTCAGTCATGGTGACCCTTTTGTTTGTAAGGCTTATGAGAGTGCGTTGGTTGACATTTCAATTGCAGCTTAATTCAGAATGTACCAAATTATACCATATGTTTAAATCGTTATTTATATTTAGTGAGGAAATAAGATTGCTGTTCCCCTAAAACCTACAGCAGCACTAACAAAGGAAGTATTGCTGAAACTTTGCACTCAGCATACATTTGTTGTAAAAAATAGAGTATAGAAAATTGTATGGAACAACTGGATTCTTAAAACTGTATTTTGAATAGTCAAAGATGCAAGACTATTTCAGAGGAATTTACTGTGAAGGGTTATGAATGTTTTTTTTATCATCTCCCAGAATAATTTCTTTAGAATAACTAAAATAAATGTTATCTTTTTCCACGTTCTGCTTGGTTTTATTGCAGTATGTTGGTACGTAGATTATGATACTACCGTGTATTTAATTTCTTCCTAACTCTGGAAAAACTACAAGAAGATGAGTAATTCTGCGGTTGCAAAAATGATTATATAGATTTCAGCTAACTCTATCAATATAGAATCATGCTGCTTTTCTCACACATTCGAGAGTTTCTCTGCTTTGTTTTAAGATAGGGTTTGTAAATACTTAACACATAGAAATACATGGTAGTAAAACCTATTGCAGCTTCTCGTCAATATACTTTGTTTCTGTTTAATGACTTGGCCACTGAACATTCAGGTAAGTGGTTTCATCCTTGCTTTTTCTTTTCAATAATTTCATATGTGTTTCACTTAGAAATTTTGTTCTGTTCCTGTTTTCTTAACTATCTATTTTGCTACTATTCATATTTTACAGGAGAAAAAAAGAAAGACTGCTTGAACTCAAGTTGTGATGACTTTTTTGGAACTATTACATCAAAGAGACAGAAAAAAGAGGTAGAAAACATCTGCGATACTCAGACTCGTACTCATGTTTCTGTGAGTGCTTCAGTGAATTCTTCCTCATGTGGCTGTGAGCAGAAGAGCTTAATTCAGAAGCAATCTAGCAGAAGAAGCTTAGGTAAAAAGCGGATTTTGCAGAATACTTTGCATGATAATTTGTATTTAGAAATTAAAGATCTAGAAAAGTTTTCAGAGCAAAACCATAAGGATGAAAGTACAATGACTACTTCAGTTGCAAACAAAACTTATCTTCTACGAATCAAGGACTTGGTTCATACTACTCCTTCCCAAAAAAACTGCTGAGTTAATTACTCTTAATAGTGCTTCGAATGACAGTCTCTCTAATTCATTTGTGAGCAGTGAAGAATTAAATGCACATTCATTTGATATAAGGTTCCCTTTTGGCAGAAGTGATAGTCTTAAAGAACACAGAAAAAGAAATCAACTACAAACATTGTCTAACTTTAAACTGAGTGCGTCAGGGTCTAAAACGGAGTTCTTGCACTGGGTTACTACAGATAGCAAGGATCTGTGTACTGTTGAGGCTTCTCATGAGGACTTCTTTTTCTCATCTGATTTGAATAAAGTCCAGCTACAAGGTCTAAAATAGTCCCAGAATCCTCCTGAAGTTTCCTGCAAAGAATCTTTCAGAGGCATGGACTCAACTGATAGGTGTTCCTGAAAGCTACATATTATTTATGAGAGAGGCAGAAAAAAGTCTTTTACAGCAAATCATGCTTTAATAAAGAAGTTTACACTAGCTGAACATACAGAAAGCATGCCATTAAATGGTATGCCTGATAGTGAAAAAGCTGAAATTGCAGGTTTAGATTAAATTTTGAGAACGATCTGCCTCAGTATGCCCATGCCTATCCTACAAAATCAGCATGAATTGCTGTACTCACACTCCTGGTAAGTCTATACATAGAGACAGAAAACAAAAGAATACCATACTGCATTAGAAATACTTGTACAACTAAATGCGAAATGTCATTCTCAATGGAAAAATGCTTGAGAATTACACAAAAAGAAAAAAATGCTGCAGTCCAGACTTTTACTTAAATGACTGTGTAGGAGCCAGAAGAACACACATTTGTATTCTCATATACTGCAAACATAAAGTCATCAGGAGATAAGGAAATTGGCTTACAAAATGCAACAAAACTGTGAGCTGCCTTCTTCCTATAATGCTTGGCATTCTGTAAGCTTTATGCTGCTATTCAGGCTGAAAGAACTGGGTCTGTTCAGCCCAGAGAAGGGAAAGCTTTTGGGAAACTTGTTTGCTGCCTTTCAATATATAGAGGGGTTTATAAGAAGTAAGGTGACAGACTCTTTAGCAGGTTCTGCCCTGGAGACATTCAAGGTCAGACTGGACCAAGCTCTGAGCAATCTGATCTAGCTGTAGATGTCCCTCTTCATTGCAGGGGAGTTGCACTACATGACCTTTAAAGGTCCCTTCCAACTCAAATAATTCTGTCATTCTGTTCAAGACTTGTTTAGGGTAACAAGTTCTTCATCCTTTTAATGTTATGATACTTATGTGAGCTGTCTACAAGTAACTGTCAACAGTTTATGGGCTGGTTCAGCCCGGTTCCGTGACTAGCGGGGCGGAGGGATCCGCAGATCCGCGCCTCCGGAAAAGGGAACAGGGGACCCCAAAATAATTAGAAACAGCGGCAACGATCTGAGGAGAAACAAACTAATTTACTAAATATATTATCGGAATGCAAGATAACACACTATAATAAAATATAATTAAATTTGAAGCTAATAAATCAAATATAATGAGAGAGAGAATGTCCGAAAGGTGGGTAGGCCTCACCATAACACGGAGGACTGAGGTGAGATGTGCAGTCCAGTTGAGCAGCAGGGAGAAAAGGGAAGAGCCGACGAAAAGCAGGCAAAGAAGAGCGCATCAGGTGACCTTGCCAGGAGTTGTATCTCGAGACTCTCTGTGACCTCAAAGTCCTCTGGGGAATGTAGTTCTTCTTCTCTTCCAAGCAGGTACCCAGAGCTTGAGCATTAACAGTTAAACTCCCACTGCCCCACATGATGTTATGATGTGGAATACCGAAAACCAAAAATCACAAAACCATGACAGTAACTATAAAGCATAGCATTCCCTGTTAAAATTATTCTTATTTCACAATTTCAAATTACTGTTAAAAGCACAAAACCTCTAATGGGAAATAAACCAAACAATTTCTAACTTTTCCTATAATGAAGAGTGATTTTGACATTTGAGGGCACACAGAATCATATAATATTCTGAGTTGGAATGGTCCCTTGAAGATCGAGTCCATCTCCTTCACATGGGGCAGCTGAACAATGTGTGAAGTAAGCATCTTTTTCAGTTATGGCTTTGTTTATATGGAGCTGATCTTTGCTTTTAATAACAATTTTAAGAATATTATTTATACTTGAGCATTCTTAATTTAGTTTGGGAAGTCAGGAAAATTCTAGAATGATACTGTGAAAACGCTCAGTTCCAATAATTTTCTATCAGACAAAGATCTCAGTGAAGCAGCGAAGTTTTTATTCATTAGTGCAATAGTGGGCATGTATGCCCCTGTGGCAAAGGAGAAAACATGCACTTGATCAGTAATGCACTTCTCATTATATATTCTTTTTTTTTTCCTCCCATCATGGGTAGTTACTTTCATGTTCCCCTGTTGGCTAAGTATCCAGGCTTACAGTCTAAGCAACACATCCACTTTTCCAAATGAAGTCTATCAGCAATCTATTGTTTTTAGGATCATTCTGTACATTTCTATGGATACAGGAGAGCAGTATTCCTTGAAGCTGTCACACCTGTTTTGTTCTGTGCCAGGCTTCCCTACCCTGCTCTCCATTTTTTCTTCTCTTACTACTTATGAAAGCCACATTTAAGAAGAAACCCATATCAGAAAACATCTAAAGGTTACGAAGCCCAATTCCTGATTTATGGTATCTATTATGCTGTGCTAGCAAGCATAAATTTAATTATATGTTTAATTTTACATTTATTTAGCAGTCTTCCCCTTGCGTGTTCCTTTGCAAAAGCTCAACGTTATTCACGCTTGATCATGCTGGGTATTGCTCAAGCCTTCTGGATTTATTTCCTACCCTGGCCAGGATGTCCTAGCCTCCGCTCTGTTCTGCTGCTCAGCATCTTTCTTGTGAAAAACAGCCTTGCATCCATTATAATGCAGCCATTTTATAAGAATGTTATAAGTTCAGTAAGGGCCTATACTTTGCTGTTGGATGTATCTACTGCAAAAACAAAAAACTTTCACAAAGCAACAATTACATTATGCCAAATTTGTTATTTAAAGAGCAGAACAATTTTGGTTTCATGCCTATGAAATCATTCACTGGGAATATTACAGGGTAACTGTGTATATATATCAGTGGGAATTGAGCTGATCTGCTTTTTTCGATTCTTTACATCTGTGTACATCACTATACGATATTTAACAAACAATAAAATAGATACAGGTTTACATTATGTAAGTGTACAGTCTCAAATGTATGAACCCACTGAATGTGTTTTATGCCTCATGACAATGTACTGAAAGACATTCCTTAATTGCTGCATTTCATAATATCAAAGAATAGTGTTTTCTTATTAAGAAATAAAAAAATAAGGAAGGAGGAAACATATGTTACTTTAAAACTTAGCTGTGTCAGTTTATTTGAGAGTTAATTCTAAATCATGAATTCGAGTGATGAAATTGAGATCAGTATTCTAGCATGTTACACTTTTATTGGACAACTTGTTTAAGCTCCCAGATTTTGGAGTAGAGGATTAAGGAAGGGTATTCAGCAAACAAAAGTTACCAGACATTTTTCCTTTTTTTCCTTTCAATCCTTTCTGGTTATAAGCTCATCTGAAAATAGCAGAGATCAGTAATAAAAACTGAGTTGTATTTTCACTATTAATGGAAGTTTCGTGGAAGAAAATTAAAATTGTGTTTTAAACTTCTAACTGTGACACTGTAAAATGTAATACTTGAATATTTATTAAATATAGTTTTAATACATTCTGATGTTTATTTTCTAATACTTATTTTCTTTATTTCACGTCCATGTTAATTAGTAAATAAATAGTAGATTGCTTTGTTTTTTATACGTTTTACATGGTTTGAAAACTGGTAAATAGTATATTATTACTTACTCCTTACATATGTACGGTTATGAGTGATAAAATGGTCACTGTAAGATTGACTCAATATCTGTATATGTTTAAATATCAAGCATTTTTCTTACCCCGTTTTTAAGTTAGTGGCACTCCTACTCTTTAATTTTAAAGTAGAAATTTAACTGCTGGGTTTTGCATGTCAGTGCCTAGATTTCTAGCAGTTACAGGATGAGCATGATGGGGCTTTGAGTTTAAGTTTACGGATATACAATAATGCCATTGTGAATGTAGACAATCTGTGTCATTAGCAGAGTCTTAGAATTTCCTTGTCATTCATGTTTTAAATCATGCCCAACCTGCAGCCTGCAGGTCGCATAGCAGCTAGAAATGTGGCCCCACAAGACTGTAAACTGTTACCAATATCATGTGATTTTAGCAATATTTTTCATGAATAAATGTGCATAGCTTCAGTACAGGCTGCATAGGCAGCAACAGAATGCTATTAGAGGAGGGCACTGCTAACTCCGCCTGTTGCTCTCACCACTGCACTCAATTGAGCCAAAACCAGCATACCTTACATATTACACGCATGCAACTTGGCAGATAAAACACCATGATTGCAGATAATATTTCAACTGCCTGTGTGTGTGCCTGTGTGTGTGTCATTAAGCAGACATGTAAGTTTTCTTATTTAGTTAATAAGCTTGAGCTTGTCTTATTGTGTATAATAATTTCATAAGTTAGTAAGTTAACGTGTTTATTAGTTTCAGTAAAACAAGATCAAGTATCCCACTAGTTTTTTGTTCTTGTTGCCCTTTTTTATGCTTTAATAAGAAATATTTTTTTAAATGTGGCCAAGGCAGGCCATCAACTTGGACACCCATGTTATACATCAATTTATCTTGAAATCCGTTCCATCTGTTTACAGATCTTTCAGTAGGGCTGATGGTAAGATAAGTTGGCACGTAAACTACACCGTTTAGAACGCTAATACTTAAATTTAATGAATTCCTATGACTTAATGTCAAAGCTGTAACAATAAATAATATTAGCTAAAGAGTACAAGATTTTTTTTTTTTTTTAATCATCCTAAAATCACTTAAAGTTGAACTGGAGCTAGCATTATTTCCAGTCTTGACAGTATGTTTAAGGCGTAACTGAGTGAATTTAGATATTTATAATGAATATGGAATGCAAAATTAACTTATTTGGCCAAAGAACATGAAATAAGATCAATTATTGTTTAGTAGGTGTTGTTCAAGACTGAGATAAGGAATTGGAAATATCATTCTATTATTTAGTACAAAAATGATCAAGTTTGATTTAGATGGGTGTGTTTTACCTGAGGTTCTAGGTCTAGAATGTTGAGATAGGTGCTTAATGCTTCTAAAATACCGTACATATCTTTAAAATTAAATTTAATTAATTAATATTATTTTACTTATCCTTTAAAAACAATGAGGAATGAAGAAAAGTTATGCTCAATTCCTTTGTTTTTTATCTTCACAAAACTTAATTGTAATGTTTTAAAACAAGACGGACGAGTATTTCAAAATAGAGGGATGAGTTAAGGATTATTTTGATGTTGGATTTATAAAGTCTGATGACACTTGCCATAAAAGTATAGAATAGTAGATGTGATGTAACTTAACTGCAGTGACACTTTAAGATATTCATAAAGGAGAACGCTACAGATAAAGCTTATAATAAATGTTTATGATTTGACTGAACAAAAACTAGCCCATAGTATCTAAGCATTACTTGCTTTTAACTCAAAATATGATATGGATTTTTGAAGATAATATTCTGATTCAATGGTGATAAATGATCGTGAATAATGAGAAACTTAAATTGTAAATTAAAGCCATTCTGTTGTTGTAATTTGTTGTAATAATCGAAAGACCTCTCAGTTATGAAGATGTTGATACCAGCCATTGAGCAGTGTTTTAGGATTTAGAAGATCTAATCACGCAGTGAGTTTGCTGAGTGTTTGGATTAAATTTGTGGATAATAGTGAGTACAATTGCTTCAAACAATTCTCTCAACCTTATCAGAAATGCCCTAGGAAAAGCTACTGAAGGTGAAAATCTTACTTTTAATTAAAAAAAAAAAAAAGTAATAGCAGAAACATGGGCAGGGGAAGTAGGAACTGGATTGCAATGAATAACCCCTTACTTATGTAATATGCAGAGTCCTTGAGTTGATAATTATAAAGGTGATGGACTTTCCTTCCTGTCTTGTAAATGCAGACAACAAATGAGAATGAAGCCAAACTGGAAAGAGGTCCAACCATCACTGGAACTCTAATCCAAGTCTTTGGATTTAAATCTAAGTGGGACAAGATTCTTGAACCCAAATTCTTGAACATTTGGATCAAGAGAGTCGAAAGGAATATTTGAGCACTTCTCGCTGCCCTGCTTCCCTCTCAGAAAAAAAAGAAAGAAAGAAAACAAGATGCTTGTGTATTGTCATTTTACAGTGAATTAAATGACTGAGAAGTCTACTGGAGTTTAACAGACTGATACCTTGTTTTTAACCAGTTTTCACTATGCAGTCCTCCTGCTTGGGGTGAAGCAACGGAGTCAATAATCTCCTGACATATTTTGTGGCCCAATATCTTTTATTTAAGATTGAAAATAAATGTTTAGTAGTAGCTTTCTAAACTCACATTTCCCAAACAGTGACATTTATTTTTCTTACCTTCTTTTTATTGTGTGGCAAGATCTTTTGTCCTCTTGCCATCTGTCTTGCTGTATGATTGAAGATGATGGGCCTTAACGCAATAACAGATACCTAGGTCACTTCAAAAGTAACACCTTCTATTTATTTCCATTGAATAGAATAGGCAGTTAGACTTTTAAATATGGTAATATTGAAGTAATGACAGGATTATTTGCGAGAAGTTGAATTTAGGTCACTTCAATCACTATTTATTAACTTTCTTTAAATGATGTCATGTGTTTCTTTAAATGAAAAATTAATGAATGTCCTAACATGGATTCAATTGAATTAAATTTAGGAAGAACAATTTACCTCATTCTTCAGAAATTAAAACTTCATCAAAACATAGATCAAAGCTTTTTTGTCTTTTGCAAGCAAGTTAACTTCTCAAATGAATCCAGAATTTTATCATTTAGAAACAAAATTGACAAAATTAAATATATGTTAATTTAAAAAATAAGTGATGAGAAATACTGCTTTTTGTTGTATATTATAGTACCTTCTCATGGACGGTGCCTTTTTCTAAATAACAGGATCTATATACTTGCATGTGCTGTCAATCCTTGCCTGCTAACAGCTTGCTTGATTTGTTTACAAATTGTCGTTTGAAAATATGTTTTGGACCCTCAGGTCATTTCAGATAAAAACAGTGTGTTCTGAAAGCACTCATGTTTCAATAAGAAATATAAAAACATAGCACCAGTGCTTCTAAAATATTTCGTTGTGTATTCATAGAAATTGCAAAGTTTGAAACAAAAAGCTGTGTTGCTCATTCTCTATTTGTGATTAATACGCAGTGCTAAAAATACTAGAAATTACAATTAGTTTTATAATTAGTTTATTTAGAAGATGAGAAACTGAAGGATAAAGTCAAGTGCTCATGTATCATTTTTCTTTTCATAACTGAAACAATGGAAAAATAACTAATGCAAATTTTTAAGTTAGATTTTTTTAAATTGTACTGAGCTCTATAAAGTGTGGCAGTTTCATTTCAAGTTTCTAAATTTGTATTATGTTTGGTTTCTAGGTGATGAAAATCGTGTGTCAGAGTATGATGTTACTTATGGTTCTTGCAAAGTTTTTAATGGACAAAAAAATAAGCACAGTGGGAGGGTAAGAAAAACCAGAAGACCCCAAAAGGTGAGTTTAACTGGACATATTGTTAAGCTCTTTTTGAAGAATCACTGAGTGCCTTTGTACCTACAAACAGAATATGCATGCTTTATGCACGTCTTAAAAAAATAAAAACATTTCTAAACATTACTTTCTTTGAAATATTGCATGAAAGGTGCTCAAAAACAATGCATATGGCCACTGAACTCAGCTTTCTGTAAACGTGTGGTGGCAGTCGTGTCATGCATTTTTTTTCTCATATATGTGTAGTAGATCATTCACTATGGCTGTTTCTGAAGAATAAATATTCCATATTTCTTCTTATATTCTTTTATTTAAGCATAGATTTAGCAAAATTTATGATTTGAGCTCAGTCTTGGTAGGAGCAAATGAAGTGAGATGACTGGGTCAGCACTGGATCTTAAGGTCACTTTGTCTTCTGAAAGTTTTGTTACAATTAAATGTAAAACTGATAAGCAGGAAAATAAATAGTAGCTCTTTTCATCACTACTATAGTAAATTAAAATGAGCGCTGAATTGTTTAAAAAATGGGAAGTCCTAAGGCACTGAAGAATGTAACAACATGAAAAAAATTGGACAGATGTTTCATTGTTTTCTGTAGGTGGAGTTTTGAAAAGATTGATCAATTGTTTTTAATCTTCTTACTCTGAAGTTCTAAGCAGATGCAGTTACCAGGCTGTTCAGTCTTTCAAGCATCTTGAAGATAGAATATTATTTTTCATGGCTCAGTCATCTGCTCTTGTTCAGAATTACAATTTGACTTCCTGCCTGTGTCTTATTGCTTGTTACTTTTTAAATTGTGCTGTGCATATGTCCCTGCTCATTGCAGGGGAGTTTAACTAGATGGCCTTTAATGGTCCCTTCCAACTCAAACAATTGATTCTGCGATTCTGTGAAAGTGTTCACCTTCTTCTTCTAAATACATACAGTCATACCAGTTGTAAAACTAATAAGAATTATATAGAACATATAAATCAACTTCACTCTAGATCTGTGTCCTACAATAAACATATTAAGAATGCTTCCTCATTAAGCTGAAACACCTGTTCAGAAAAGTTTCATTTCCTGTAACAGAAATCTTATGAAAGCTGCTAAATATGTATCCATAAACAGTCAATGGCCATAAGGCTGTCTGTGGGAATGATGCCTGGAGATTTGTCACATTTATTGGCACTCATTCCTCTTCTGAGTAATTACACTACAAGAGCATTGCATCGTAGTGCTAGTTTTGATTTTATTTTCTTAATGAAAGATCCCAACATAACACAATAAAAAAGAAGAAAAGGCAGTAAGAAGTTGATTTTTAGTTTTTCAAAGAAGAGTCAAAACTTTGGCTTTACAGAAGGTGGGGTGTTTTAATGTTTCTCCTTTCTTGTTGCAAAGCCTGCTTTGTGAGGTGTTTACTAGTAACAAAGACTAAGCAGTAACTGAAGAAAATTCATATTCAATATTTTCAGATAGCTTCTTTCATATCCATCCATTTCACTCGGGTGATTTGATTTGAATGTCTGTGACACAGTAGCATATGCTTTATTTCTTTTTATAAGTGTGCTGTTGTAATTTTAAAAGTTTCCAGTTGTGGTTTGTTCAAATTAATATTTAGGCAGTGTTCTTTTTTTCCTGATTGAAACATAAAAAGAACTTTACAAAGTGTGTTACATTAACACACTGCTTGACTGAACTGAAAAGCAGCACTTGCTATTTTCTCTTCTTTCAGCAATTGTCTGTTAATCTGTATTAAGCAGTTATTAAAGTTTAAGACCTCTTGCTCATAATTTATATGCATACGTATGTACAAAATTTGTAAAGCCTATGTAGGAGATCCCTAGGAAATTCTTATTGAAGAAATTTTAACAGGATGATGTCTTGGACTGAACTATGCTAGGTATCAACATTTTTATAAATAAATAAATTTCAAAGCTTCTCTGGTACCAGTCAAACTTCTTTCAGGAAGCTTCATAAAAACAAACCAAACATGATGTGAATTTTTAATAAATATAAACACATTTTTGCAATGGCTGCAGCTTAAACATTATAGCACTTTGCCTAGTATTTGATGAGTGACAGTGAAGTTAAATTAGAAAATATTTCCTTTACCTGAAGCAAAAATTATGAAATTCTTCTGTTTTGTCTTTTGACAGAAGTCATAATCAAGATATCTTTAGCTGCTTCTTCGTCACAATGTTAGATTGCATTCAAATTTCCTTTTCTATCTATACTATTAATATAGACTTATTATTTTGCTCTTTAACATGGAAGACTTCTAATCATAGCTACTGAAATTATGTAAATTATAAACTAAAGAAAGCTCTGAAGACAGAGCAGTTTTAATGACAACTCCAGACATGCTAGGGGAAGATAATAAATACTTTCAGGAATCTTTAATGGAACAAGTTTTTTGTTCAAAAAGAAAAAGAAGATAAACAGTAACAAGAGTTTCTGTGTATTGTTAACATTGAAGTCTCTAAAGGTAGATTCAAAAACACATTTTAAAAAATGGTCTATGTGTAGTTCCTCTAAAACTTCCTAGTTTTTAGATCAGTCATTGAGCACAGTTCCAAATTCTTCTCACGCTCAGTTGATCAAGATATATACTCTGATTTAATGCCTATGAATGTCAGCAGGTGGCTTCCCTGATCCAGAAATGTCAGTTTATGATACTGGGTTGCAGAGGTAGAATTAAACCTTTACATACAAAAGGTGCAATTTTCAAAGTTTTCATGAAATGAAATACATAATTGATGGATAATTATTAAGTATCTTGATGGATAATTAAAATCATATTTTGTCAGAGAAGGCAGTATGGACCTAATAGAATCTATCTGCAAAAAAATAAGAGTTCTTCCATGATAGTTAGGAAGCTTTTATGGTGTGGACCAAATATCTGTTGCTGTAATTTTAGGTGTTTTGATCCCAGAATGTCTCATGTTCACAAACTGCCATATATGAAGTAATCCTGAAAATGCCTGACTAGCTCTAGCTGATGACAACTGAATAGTTGATTATTGTTTAAATCTAGTTGTCTGCTTGGTGCAGCATAATATTGAAAATAGGAAATGAGATTTTGAGCAATCAGCATTGTGAGACAACTAAAAATGACAGGATTTAATGTTATAAGTCACATTATCTTCATTGGAGTGCTGAAATAGGTCACTGAATGGCACACTGAAATTCAACAGGAAAGTGTACTTTTACTGATGAGACACATCTTATGATGTTACTATGACCAAAATGTAGCTGTGTTCATTAGTTTGTTTCAAACATTCTGAATTTATAGTAATATTGACATTCAAGAGCAGAATATAAATAAGAAGTGTTAATTATTGTTCCATACAAATGGAATTTGCAGATACTCATTTGATAAAATTCTTCTTTATTTTAATGTAATGTTAAGTAGCAAAAAAATAAGCCAACTAACTAAATTCTGTAAGAGTGATCCATAAGTAAAACTAAAATGGGTATCAGCAAGGTAAATATGAGATAAATAGAATTGCTGAAAAAGTATTTGCAGTGAAAATTTGAAAACCAGAGTTTCAAAATACTGCCATGGTGGATTAGTACTTACTGATAAGTGCTCAAGCTTTTCTTTCCAGGACATAGCTCAGTAAAGAGTGCCTTTGAATCTCATGTTTGGAGGAAGTTTTGTATGTCTTGTTTATATCGTTAATCTCATAAGTATTTTTACCCAACCTGTGCAAGGCAGTTCTGATTTTTGACTTTGTCCACCAAAGTCACTGACCCCCCACAGATCCCACTTTTAGATGAGGGCTTCCCGAGCAGAAGCTGAATTCTTGGCACCTGCTGCTGAACCCTACAGTGAGTTCTTTGTGCCTTATCCTAATGGCAACTTCATAGTTATAACCTTGTGAAGATGCTTACGTTCCTTCTATGAACTTGGCTGATCTATGGCCTTGTTTCCCTAGAAATCATTCTCTATACGGTAGGTTTCATGCCAGCTTTTTCGGACTAACTTCTGAAGTGTGATGATCTATTTCTTCATTTGAAAAAATTGTCTTTTTAAGTCAGTACCTTTCTATGGCAAGAGAT
The DNA here is from genome assembly GCA_037305975.1 of Chrysolophus pictus. Taxonomy (NCBI): domain Eukaryota; kingdom Metazoa; phylum Chordata; class Aves; order Galliformes; family Phasianidae; genus Chrysolophus; species Chrysolophus pictus. The sequence goes on from CM074578.1 coordinate 22,473,279, forward strand.
ATAACTTCCTTTCAACTCAAGTTTAGAGTGTTTCCTGCTTCCACAGGCACACTTACAGCTACTGTTCACAGTCATAAGTTTGCTGTTTAGAAAACTGGAAATGTATCAAGACAGTGATATAGGTCATTGTTAACTTTGCAGTTTGGCAACTAGGAAATTGTTTTAGAGTCTTCCATACCAAAAAAAGGTAGATATGGGTAAGATTTTCTTCCTTCTGAGAAGAAAATCCTAGAATCCCAATTTCTGTGATGTACATTTATGACATCTCCATACTTTTTCCTTAGAAGTCTATGGGAATCTGATGGTGGAAGATGGATGGAAGATGGACAGCTTAGGTGCAAGAAACAAATTCAACTTTTTCTGACTCTGAACATGAGGGAACCAGTGCATAAACACTGCATAAAAAAGGAGAACATATATTCTTTGAGTGCTTGAGACATGCATACTTCATTACCAAAGAAGTATGCACAGTGTCTTAACTAATTAACTGTAAATCACAGTTCTTTTCTACTTTGGGGGTATGCTGTTACATTTAACACTGACGTCATGCCAGAAAACCAAGCAGTTCATTGGACTGGAGCTGGTTTGGTAAAGATTCAGCACAACCTATTTCCTTCTTCGCATCAGAACTGATTAAATCAGTTCACCAGGAACTTATTAAAACATCTTTTTGTTTGTTTGTTTATGATATGTTTAACTCTTGAAAAAATGGATGTGCTACGTAAAGTTAAAAATATTTGGCGTAACTCTGTAGAGTGGTAATCATTTAGTTGGTGGAACTATTTTCATAGCTCTTGAAAATTATGATAAAACAGTCTGAACAAAATACTTACTAAAAACCATTTCATCAACATTTGTCATATCTTCAATAATATTATGTTAGTAAATTAACACTATCATTCTGTCTACATCAAAATTAAGATCTTTATGGATTAATGTGTGATCTTTGTAAAATTGAAGGAGCTTGCAAAGAATTTTGCATAGAACTGTAATAATAATCCAAGATCATTTAAATAGAAAAATATCTTGCACCTCATCACTCCTTAATAGATATATTTCTTTGTACTAGTGTAAGAAATAAGAAATGCTGAAATCAGTGACTGTTCATTTTAAGTGTGTACTACAGAAAGTCTTTTTTAACAGAATTGCATACAAGTATGCCTAATCCATAATCCTTCAGGATCCTAAAAATACAGAAGTAGGACTTTTTTGTTCTTCCCTTCCTAAAATTGACGTTGTAGCTCAAGGCCTTCAATAAGTACTGCTCAGCTAAGTTGCTTAGCATGTTGTCTAGAGGACAGCAAGGCTTTAACTCAGATCATTGACTATCTGAAACAAGTGGGTTACAGTCTTCTCAGCAGAGTATTTACTGAATTTTGCATTCTTAGATTACAACACAAAGCTAAAAAAACCTTGATTTTTTGGAAACTTCAGACTGCTGCTCAGGAGTATATTCACCTAAAAGTCCGCTCTCCTCGCTGTACAATTGGCAATCTCCAGAATATAAATCAAACTCCAGCAAACTCATTATCTAACAGTTGGATTAAGCAAGATGATTGTTTAATTCTTAAAATATTTCCATCTCTAGAGTCACTACAATGGAACTGTCTCTCTTTGTGCCTAGGTTGCTTCTGTCCAGTGTGTGCATGCTGTAAATCGTACATCAAACCACTGGTGTTTTCAATGAAGTAGCCTGTGCAGATAGCTCTTCTTCTGATCCTTCCATGATGTGTGTCCACTGACCAAAATGGATGAATGATGAGGGATTAAAATCAGGCCATTATTTTCTCTGAAGCTGCTCTATTGTCGCAGATTGACTTTTGTAACTTGGTTTTTAATCTCATGGTGAGGGCCCAAAGTATCCCAGCTCAAGCTTTTTGTAGTTCTTTTAGTCTGACATAATTCAGGTATCTGAAGAAATTATTCATTTCATCAGATCTGGTAATGAAAGCATAAACAGCTTTAATGTCTGAACAGATAAAACAGATTTACTCCTATACTGTACTTAAATTTTTGTTGAAATTGTTCAGACAGTGGCACAAACTATTTTTGTTAAATTTAAGGGCGAGGAGCTGCATGAAGGGTTTGTGCTAATTGTCTTTGAAATTTCTGGTTGCAGACAAAGGTATGGAAAGGAGAATCTTTGTTACTCTGCCTTCCCCTTACTCTTTGTCTGTCCTACTGGAAAAACTAAATTCCTGGCTTTGCCAGATAAACCTATGAAACTGCAAAATGCTGTGAAATCTATCCTTTGAAATGAATATGATGTGGATTTTGTTTTGTTTTGTTTAAAACATGTTAGCTATTATGGATGCATGTAGAAAACAGAAAATAGCAGTTAGTTGTAAAGTGTGTCAGCATTAGGCTGAAATCAGTCTGAATCTGTTGATCATTCTTAATCTTGCCAACAGAAGTTCTGGGGTTCTTTGGCATTGAGGGAAACGTAATTCCCAGATATGTAATTTCATTTTAATTTTTTCTTGTTATAGCTTACATTGTGTGTGTTGTTTTTTGTGTGTTGTTTTTTTTTTTTTTAACCTTCCTCATAGTAGTTCTGATTTGGTTAATGCTGGTACATTTTTTACGTCTCATTAGCACCAAAGCAGAGGTCTTGTTTTTAGTCAGGAAATTATAACTGTAACTCAATTTGCAGACAGAGAAAACTGGAAAAATGTCATTATCAAGAACTGATAAGTGGAGTAAGACCAACCAGAAAGTAAATTATAGCTTTGAATATTCAATGTTTAAAACTGCTGAATAGAAATAATTCACTATAATTACCAATTATTCTCAGCTGTGAGCCACAATTATATGGATAGAATAAATTAACATAATTTATAGGTTGTTTCTAAAAACAGCTTTAAAGTTTTCCATTGTCTCCTTCAAACTTTCCTAGTTTAAAAAAAAAAAAAAAAAAAAAAAGTGAAATTAACCTAATTCTTGATAATTCACATGCTGCATCTGGCTCTTTTTTGGGTCCTGTATTAGTCAGTGAAGAATATGGCTCCTAGAATACAGCTGTTAAGATCAACAGAATGTATAGGAGTTCTGAATCTATTTCAGAACCATCTGATGGAGCTACAATAGCCAAAGAGTAAAAGGGTTGGAAGAGTACAAAATGGTTGTCATAATGCTCTTGTACTCTCTCTCTCCCCATATTTGCATATGAATGCACTTCTTCCCTTTCTCTCACATTCAAAAAAAAGCCCTTTGTCCCTAGCATACTGGCCAAACTACACATCTTGAGTTGAGTTGAGTTCTGAAGTTGAAAGTCATTTTCTTTCACCCATCACGGTATACATTTGATCTTAAGAGTATTTCAAAGCCCATTTCTTTCAGAACTTGTCAAATTAAAGGCGTAAGAGAGCATTCAGTCTGAGGAATACACAATTCAGAAGTTATATTTATTGCTTGATGTCCATCCTTGGAAGAAACCAGAGGTCTATGTTCTTGACCCAAACAACTCATGAGAGTTTTTGAAAAGCAGGTTGTACAAACAGGGCTTTTCTCTTATTTTCCTTCAGCTCCAAGAAGCACCTGCTTAAAGTTAGAAAAAGAAAGAAAAACATTTTGAGGTTGGATGCCTCTTCTGTGATGTGGGGCAGTTCACATACAGGATGTATCACACTATGTTTCTAGAATTGAAAAAAATTGACAAATACTGCTTTCTTTGAGGTATTGAAATGCATGTAATGTATTTCATAGGATGTGGAGAAATCTTGTTGACAGATTCTAGAAAGAAATATTTAATGCAACTTTAATCTTAAGAAACATATAAAGGAAAGCTGAGGCATGTAAATGTTCTATAGGAGTCTAATACAACCTTCATTACAGATCTAAAACACGATCCAGAAATAAATGTGCTCCTATTTAGAAAACAGAGGTGCAACTCCTCTTGACTGGGAGAAAAAATGATAAATTTTAAAAGGTCTTATTCATTCAATACCATTTTTTCAGAGTTGTATAAGTAATAATCCTGCTTCAAATGTGTATTAGAATACATAGTGATGCTCACCAGATGTCTTTTTGCTAATCGGAAAAGAAAATGCTAACTCAAAACATATTTTGCAATAAAAGAAAAATGTAAAATAAAAACAGGCACAAATAGCATTGAAGAAAAATTGCATAGCAAGACAGGGAAGAAAGCAATTAACTTGAAAAATGTGCTACTGAAAATTAAAACTATTTTGCTAAGTTTTCTGTTTGGTAACTGTATGCAAGTGTATTAAAGAGAACTGCTTGTCTAATTGAAGCAATAAAACAAAATGTAGAAAATGACCCCCCCTTACTTGCAAAAATATGCAGTTTTGAATGAAGATGAAAAAGTAGTTTGGAAGAAATTAAACTTAATTTCAATTTCTACCTCCTGTATGCATGTTTCTGCATTCTTGAGTCTTTGAATGGTGCTGATAACAGTGACAAATCACCCAGAATATTCAATATACCATCTTGTTTGTTGTGTGTTGTAGCATAAAGGCTAAAGTTAAAAAGCAGAGTTTTCAGAGTCGTGTCAGGACAAGTGCAGGTTTCCCAAGTTGTGTGGATACAGTATTTTCACTTCCCTAAAGTTAGGTACAAAGGAACTTGTAATGAACATTTGTTCTCTGAAGCTGAAGAAACAGCTGTAGGATCTCAAATTGCTCTGGCCTTGGTTTATGTAGTAAGCCTTTTAACTCAGCTTTGGCAAAATCAGTAGTCTGATTAGTAATGTTTTCATTATGTTTATTAAACATCGTGAGAAATTTTTCTGCATGTTCTGAACAGACACATCAGGATCTCACTTTAGAGCTAATATTACACAAGGACCCCAAGAAACTAGTGCAATTATTTTGTGTGGATTTAATTCCAGACATCAATTCAAAGGAGAATATTATGGTCATGCTGAAGCATACGTATTCAGTATAGATTGGGTTTCAACCCAGAAGGAATGGACAGAGAATACATTGCTTCAAAGCCATGCTCTGTGCCTTTCCAGGATCCCTTAGAATTATTGATTCCAGGATCCCTTGAAGTTATGTAGATAAAACAAAATGTGTTTGGACACTATGAGGTACATCCTTACTACTGCATAGCGTAGCTTCACTTGTGATGGTCCATCACAGTGTTCAAGGCCAGGCTGGATGGGGCCCTGGGCAGCCTGGTCTAGTATTAAATGGGGAGGTTGGTGGCCCTGCATGTGGCAGGGGGTTGGAGATTCACGATCCTTCAGGTCCCTTCCAACCCAAGTCATTCTGTGATGTCAAGCTTTTCAGGCTAGCAGTATGTTAATAATCAGAATTCCAAAAATACTGAGTAAAATTTATCCCAAATAAGTATTTCAATTTAAAATTTTCATCCTTTCATCATTTGAAGTTATATTCTGTTCTATAATTGTTTATTTTTGCCTCTTCATATTCAATATGTCAAATGAACATTTCAGTTCAGAAGTACTGTAGAGCTTACTGTTGATCCTTTACACTTATTTCTTTATATTTACGTAATACTGTCTGAACAGTTTTTTATCATGCGTTTGAAAAATATTGAATATGCTACATAATTTTGCTTCTCAATAATTAGATAGTTTATGGGATTTATGTTATTTATCCACTTCACCCACAGAATGATATTAGCATCTATATATTGAATTTGTCATCTTTTTAACTCATCTTGACCGTGTAATGTTTCTGAATAATGTTCTTTGGAGCAAGCAATAGTGCAGAAGTAGAAAAAGAGCAGGAAGTTTTCCACCCAGAGGGTGGTGACACACTGGAACAGGTTGCCCAAGGAGGTTGTGGATGCCCCATCCCTGGAGGCATTCAAGGCCAGGCTGGATGTGGCTCTGGGCAGCCTGGTCTGGTGGTTGGCAACCCTGTACATAGCAGGGGGTTGAAACCAGATGATCATTGTGGTCCTTTTCAACCCAGGCCATTCTATGATTCTATGATATTAGTCTTCAAATATAATTCCAAAGACTCCATTTGTAAATAAGACAAATTGCTTGAACACTTAAGTGGACAACGTTCTGTACTGATAAGAGAGGATGGATGGTGTTGCATCATAATATCTTCCTCCTTCTGTTCTATGATTCATTACTGTATCTTTCTCAAGTCATTTTTGAACTGTGCTATCAAATGTAATCTCAATACATTACAGGAAACCAGATTTTGGTATACTGGAGTGAGGTTAGAAATGGAAATGAATATTTGTTATGGAATGGTACATACCCAGACAAGAAACTTGAAATTCATGTCTTGATTTTTAAGGTCAGAAAGAGTTGTTTTGAAATCATTGTAGAAGTCAATTGATCTACTTTTTCTACAAAAATAAAATGCTAATTTATACATTCTTGTACATATTTATGTACAATATGTAGTTACAGGTAATTCTTAGGTTTTTCTTATAAGATTAAGTCATGTTGATCATTTTATATTTGTTTGATCATTGTGTTCAGTTATATGTTTCTCTGATATTGGTAAATTAGTATTCTGTCCTACTTTTGTGCATGGTGGAGGCCTTATGTTTATTACTGATGATGGAAGGATACCTCTTCTTCTGCTTTCTCTAGCACTAACTCATGAAACAGTAATTTAAAATCCGTGTGAGACACTTTACACATAAGATAGGGGATTCTGCTGTGACTATGCTTTCTAAGGTATCTCAGTTTTGCTGTTGAATGCATTTCTGTATTCTTTGCATTTACCTTTTTAATTATTACTCAGTCAACTTTTATTCGTTAAGCATGATTTAAGAGTGAAATAATGTATATTCTTTAAAGTAAAGAAAAACTTATTTCTTCAGTATCTCAGACAGATTTTGTCTTTCTTTTGTAAGAAATGGAAATCATTTTAAATTACAGGGATTCGTTGTTGTAGTTAAGCTGCCTTTTCATCTTAATCTGATCAAGGAAAGAAAAAGCAGAAGACAAAAAATACTTTTGTGTGTGTGTGTGTGCTGTACTAGTCTTGAAATCTGTCACTTTGTTTTAACTGATGAAGAACTCCATTTTTTCTTTCTCCTACTGGATGCTTTGATACATAATGAAGGGGGTTTCTTTCCTTCCATATCCTTAACGTTTAATATTTCTAGTATATATGTCAGTTAGTACTGCCTCTTCCCAGAATGACACTGTAATTATCAAGTAGTTTAGTCCTTTTAATAGTATAGTTAATCAATTAAGTTTTTTCAAAGAAGAAATGTTTTCAGGGTTTTGATGTTTTCTTGTTTGCTTCATTTTTTTAGCCAACAAGGACACTAGTCATGACGAGTATGTCTTCTGAGTAAGTATTAAAAAGTATTAAGTATTAAAGAGTATTAAGTATTTTTACTTTCTCAGTAAGTTTAACTTAAATTTTTATAATATTTTCATCTCTATACAAAATGGAATTTGTCTTTGGGCCATATATTGAAATACTTCATTTCATTCTATCACGCTGACTAGAAGTACACACGTACCTGTGTATGTTGTTACTAACTACACTTTGTATGAACGTGTGCATATCTGTGCTGTTATGGTGCAGACTGGAATAATGGTTCCATTGGCCTGTAGGTAACTTCAGAACAATAAAACCAAACTCAATCAAATTTTGATTTTTTTCTCAAGGAACTGTGAGAATTAGAGTTTTTTGTAGTAAATAGTCTAGGGATGGAGTTCTGAACCTAGCTTTTTGCTCATGTCTTATAACTGTTTCTATTAAAAAACAAACAAAAAAAAAAAACAAGAAGTCTTAATGATCTGAAACAACAGTTTAAAATATTTTCATTCATATCTTCTTTTTTGTTGCTGAAGAAATACCAGTTCTAGGCTTTTCGGCCACTTTTTTTCAAAATATTAGAAGCAACTGCAGCTGTGTGTTTGTGGAAGAGTTAATATCTTTCTGGCAGGCTCTTATCATTCTCTTAAAATTTTTACATCATAAAGACTTCCAAGAAAAATAAAATTATGTATTTTCTACTGTATTTTCCTACAGTTTTTTGAATTATTTTTCAAAACTTGAGGTCTTATTTCTACTACCCACAAATCTCTTTCAGCGCTGAAGTAATAAAGTCATGACAGTTACATAGTAAGCAATCTGAAACAGTACTTAGTGGCTGTCCTCTTAGAAATACTTTGTAAATGGTTGCCAGTAGCAATTAACCAGTACACTACTATAAAGGTCAGAAATGTAAAACAGTAATAGTATTTTTCTTGTATTTAATATGAGTGGTTTCTATTAACGCCAAGACTACAAGTGCACTATGCTAATCATGTCATAGAGGATCATTGTGAGGGAGGGAAAGATAATAGCTACAGTCCAGATAAGGATAGTGGGAAACAGGCTGTGATGTGCCTTAAAGGAGACAGCAGATCTTGACAGCTAGGGAAAAAAAAAAATGTTCTTTTGTTGAAAGAGATCGTTAATAAGTTACTTCTTTTGTGTTGATATATGCTGACTTTTCCTAGAAACAATTTACTATTTCATAAAATAAAAATGTCTGTTGATTAAAAATTTGCTTTTCTTCAGAACTTTTTCATCAATATTTTGCTTCTGACAGTCTGCAGTCAAAGGGATTAGTCATGCTATAGTGAAGGTGAAGGTAAAGGAACTGCTTCTGAAACAACTAAAAAGCAGAAAATAGTCCTCAATAGGACTTGAACTGGCTCAAATCCAGTTCTACTATCCAGTAGCTACAATTACAGAAGTAGTCCATTAGAAATTTTAAGACATGCGTTCAGTGGTTTCATGGTATCGAGTTTTGAGAATATTTTCAGTACTCTCATTGATATGCAGCCAGTTGCTACCTATTTTTCTGAGTCACAAATTTAGTGAAATTTTGCTGTAATTTTGTATCTGGTAGATTTTTTTTCAGCTGACTGAAGTACAAGCTGCTGAGTTTTCAGTGCAATTGATAAGATACCTTAGATTTGAATAACGTAGAAGAGGACCTCTCTCCTCTCACCTAAGACATTTTATATGGACAAGAAAGAACTATAACTTCAGAGAGTATGTGGAGTTGCCTCTGCTGAGCTTAGGCAGAGTTAGCCTCTGTGGGTAGCAGTGTTTCAAAAGCTTCACTTGTAGGCGCTATCAAGTTAAAACTCTTGTAATTGTGAATATTAAACATTTAGTCAAGACCAAAATTCACACTTACCAGTGGCAGAAGTTAGGCGGTTAAGTCAGTGGTTCAGTTTTTAACTGTGTCCACATATGCTATCACCATTTGACTTCTTTGAAGTTAATTTTTGACACTCTTTGTTTTTACTATTCCTTTACTTGCTTAAATTATTTATTTATTTATTTATATATTTATTTATTTTAAAGAGATTGCTATACTGAAGATGTTTTATTAGAAAAATAAAACCACTGAAGAGGTTTTATTCGAATTCCTTTAAGTAGCTAGGATATTTGGGGATCTATAATTGAGTTACTTTTGATGGAGTAAAATGTAGTGAGAATGAAGCCCAGAGGCTTCAGAAGATGTTCTTACTGTTCTCATTATATCTGTTATTAACCTCAGTGTTTTACCTGAGAGGATCACTGGTGTGATACCTGTGAGTTTGTTCAAGGTTGAGCTAACTTGTTTTATTTTATGTAGGAAGTTATAGACATTTTCAGTAAGTCAACTGGGGGGAACGGAGAGGGCACTGGCATCGGGCTTCCCTGTATTATTTATAACAACAATCTTTAGTTAAATTGTTCTGATTAAATTGTTCCTATGCAACACCTTTTTTCTAGGGATACCAAAGTCACTGTTTTCATGATGAGGTATTACGTGCCTCAGTGTAATGTACATGCTAGAGAACTCAACTTAGCATTCCAGGTATAGGTGGTCATTCTCTATTTTATATGGCAGTCCATGTGGAGGTAAATTTATTTAAAGATCAGTGTTTTTTTTAATTTAAACACTGACACAGACATAAAGATATTAAGCCAGAACTTTAAGACTTCTCTCTAAAGTTAACATACAATTTTATTTGAATAATGAAAATCTGGTACTTCCAAATGACATCCTTTGAAGAGTGCTGCATCCAACTGTTTACATTTCTTAGGAATACTTTTTTTTTTTAAGTACAACAGAAACAACCAAGAACGAGCCTCTGTTGTATTAGGCATTGTACACAAACAGTATGTTAGATAATTCCTGACTCAAAAAAGCTTCTATTTAAACAAGCAAGATAGATATGGGGTATAAAAGAGCTTTGATATGCAAGTAGATATGATTGTGTGCTGACAGAAAAGGGTCTGTTTGGACTCTGTGGAAAGGCTAACAAATTTTTGTCTAGCAAATGGGTCAAGTCTGAGTGAGGGAAGGATAAGAAAGGATTAGTGATAAAAGACAAAGTACAAATGTAAGAAAATTTGAGATAATTTGTGTATGAATGTTTGCTTCCACAATCCTACCTATCCACTCAACATTGCATCTTTTTGTCTTTTTGCTCTTTTTAGGAAACAAAGTACGGTAATTCAGGTGGTGAATAAACTCGGAGACTTCTTGTTCTCAGACGATGTATGTGAAACAACAACTCATGTGGTTACAGGGAGTCCTCGTCGTACCTTGAATGTTATGCTGGGAATTGCTCGTGGGTGTTGGATTGTTTCTTATGAATGGGTAAGAAATACATTTGAATTTTACTGCAAAATAAATTATGCTTATTTTGTATAGCTGGAATGTCAGCCATATTTTTGTCCATGCTGTGCACAGTGTTGCAATGTTCAGATACTCAGGCTTGGAGTTAGCTGAATTTGGGAAAATTTGATTTTTTTTAAAGCTCTGTGTTACTATGGGTGTTGTCTTTCAGTACTTAATCTGACCAAAGTATTCCTGTATTGAACCTCAATGTTTATTTTAGAAATGCTTGAAATCTTTCCATCCAATGGCATATGCATTATTTTTGGACAGATTAAAGGCTAAACAAACCATTTTGACTCAATATTAGCCAAGTTACATTTTTCAGTTGGATCCTTTTATATGCTGATTTAATATGTTTCTGTTCTATTCTTAAATGTGTATTGTGTTCAACATTGGTAAACATGAAGAGGAATTTTTAGGTATTTTCCTGCATGATGAAAACCATTTAATAATAAGGAGAGCTTGTAGATGAGTAATTTGGAGGCTATGTAGTTTACAAAAATGATTCCCAGATATCCAGATCAAAGAATCACCACATAACCTCAAATTTTTTTCTGAACTGCCATGTCTTTACATGTTACTGGTAACTATTTCTGTACATAGAAGATAACTGTGAATTGCTGTGCTGGTTTGACTGAGATACAGTCACATACATTTTTTTCGTAGCAGCCTATATGTTGCCATGTTTTCGGCTGGTGATCAAAATAGTGTTGATAACACACCACTGTTTTAGCTGTTCCTTAGCAATACTTGCACAGCATCAAGACCTTCTCTTTTTCTGTCATTCCCACCCACAAGTAGACTGGGAGAGGACGCAGCCAGGACAGCTGATCCAAACTGACCAAAGGGATAGTCTATGCCATATAATGTCATACTCAGCTATAAAACAAAGAGGAAGCTTTCATTGCTTGAAGACAGACTGGGTATCAATCATCTGGTGGGAATGATTACATCATTTGTATATTTGCATGTGGGGGTTGTACGTGGGGGTGTTTTCTTTTTTTTCTTTTCTTTTTCTTGCTTTTGCCCTTCTAATTCTTTCCCCCATCCTGCTTTTGGATTGGAGAGAGTTGAACAGCATCTAGATGGGAGCTTTGATCCTGACTGTCAGGATCAAACCACCTCAGAGATCAACTGCAAGATAATTAATTTGACATCACAGATGACAGACTTTCAATTTTCCTCATATTTTCAGAACTTCAAAATAGTGCTGTTGGAAATAGATTTTCATCTACAGTAAGGAATTGTAGAATAACTAATTTCTTTGTTCTTTTTTTTCAATAAATACTTCACAATCATAATGTGTATGTAGTTATTTAAAGAAGTTGTTGTTTTCAGAAGTTCTTGGTGATTAACTTCCCTTAGAATAAAGGATACTGCATGTTTGATCACTCTAGTTAGCTAGTAATGTGCTTTTGTGGCTGAAAAAGACCAATAGCATCTTTTTCTGTTTCACGTATCTGTGCTAAGGGGTTCAGTTAGACAGTCTGGTTAAATAAATGTCATATGACATATGAGCATTTTTATTTCTAATTATGATGCCTTCCAGGGAGCTTACTGCTTGAAGGGAGCTTACAAGCAGAAGGAGGACTGACTTTTTACATGGTTTGATAGGTATAGGACAAGGGAGACTAGCTTAATGACTTTAAGCTAGAAGAAAGTAGGTATAGGTTAGATGTTAAGAGGAAATTTTTTACTCACAGGTTCCCCAGAAAGGTTGTAGCTGCCCTATCTCTGGAGGCATTCCAAGCCGGGTTGGATGGGATCCTGGTAGCAACCTTTCAATATCTAAAGGGGAGCTACAGGAAAGAAGGGGACAGATTCTTTAGCAGGGTCTGTGGTGACAGAACAAGGGGAAATGGCTGCAAGGTAAGGGAGCGTAGATTCACGTTGGACATAATGAAAAAATCTTTTACAATGAGGATGCTGAGGCACTGGAACAGGTTGCCTAGAGTTGTGGTTGATGCCTCATCCCTAAAGACATTCAAGGCAAGGCTGGATAACACCTTGTGCAACCTGATCTAGCTGTGGTGTCCGTGTTCATTGCAGGGGAGTTGGCCCTCAGAGGTCCCTTCCAACTCTAAGGAATCTATGATTCTATAATTCTAAGTCAGAAGCAAACTTTCAGTGACTTAAAATGGAGAATTATTGCCTTTGTGTTCCTGAAAACTAAATGTTATTGTTAGTGCTGACCTAATTATTTACTGCAGAGTCTGTTCATGAACTCTGTATCTGATCTACTTTTTATCTAGGAAACTAGATATGATGCCTTTGTACTCAATTCCAGAGCCACGATAGATGAGCATTAATCCCTCTTCTGTTGAGATAAACAAAATTGATCTCTAAACAAAATTCTGTAAATACTACAAGGATTGATAGAGGTTATTACTGCAAAATTGGCCTGGAAAATAAAATAGGATTACTTAATCATAATTAATCTTTTGGGCTTGTTTACTCTATTTTTGTTTTTTGCCAGTTACTCATAGTACAAACATCATTTTAGTACTATACAGACATGATGTACACATTATAGAGCTTGGTTCATCTGTTGCTACTTGAGATTATTTATGAAGAAATTGTTTTCATGCAGCACGTCTCAAAGAATTGTGTTAAAATTTCCAGTTTTCTTGGTTTGGTTCAAGTTGATCATCAAACGAAATGGCTTAGATTAACCAGTCTATTTGCAACAAGTATATACAGCTCTAAGTATAAAGCTAACAGATTTCAATATTCTCATTGTAAATTATGAGTATTAATTGTGAAAAAGTATACATAAGTGCAACTTAAAATTTATATTTTATAATGTTACAGTCTTAACTGAATGTTTTTAAATAAGTGTATTTTTCTTGGCTAAATAGAATAATGCATTATTATATTTCGGATTACTTTAAAAATCTTTGACCTACTAATCTACTCAACTCATTTTTAGGTTTGGGATGCTATAATGGCTATAGAAATTATTTTCATCTTTTGCAGCTGTTGCATTTTCAGATATTTGGTTGTGAGTTTTCTAAAAAGTTTAACAAAGTTTTACAAAGTTTAACAGTAAGAATAAATGAAGATGCACATTTTACTTTATTCCACACTCCCAGTTGTTTGCAAAACTGAACACCTCTACTCCTCACACAAGTAAAACACCATTTTCTATATCACACAAAGCACCAGCTTTTGTAGCAGTTTTATAAGAGGCTGCTGGTTCCCCTGTGTAGTGGAAATGCTAAGTCATGGCCTGAACCAGTGTTGATTCCTATCTGGTGGGAAGGCAGGGCCAACCCAGGGGAGCTCAGGTGCATGCATTTCACCTGAGTGACCAGAAGGGGTGGAGCTAGGATCTACACCTTCCCAGACCTCATTTTAGAGTTGGCCTTGGAGGCATAGGTATCTTGCTGGGGATCCTTACACACTTAAGGCCTTCTGAAAATAAGCAGATTCTTTCCTTTGTTCCTGCAGCTGTTGTATTTGAGCAAGTCCTCACTTGCTGCAGCGTAGGACCTTGCTATTCTTCTGTAATTGCTGCATTTCCATCATGAGATGTCCTGAAAGTTGTCAAACATAAACTACTTCAGACTGCAGACTATATAATTTGTTTCTGAAAGCAATAAGATCACTTTCTAAATTCAGTTTGTAACTTGCCTCTAGTAGTACCACGATTTGGGTAAAATAACTCTTTACAAGAAAGTCACAAGATGGCCTAATTATATGTTGGGAAATTAAATTTACATTACTACCTAACAATCAGTCTGTTTAGCTTAAAGTCTCATTTTGTGAGCTGTAATACTATAATCTCTGTGAAGTATAACATGCATCATGCCAACTTCTGTCCAAGTGAAACATCTTATAGCCCATATTTTTTTGAAATAAAATGTTATATTTTCATTGAAAACTAATAATATATGGATTTGCTTGGCATTTTATTCCAAAATAATTAATTTAAAAAAAAAAAAAAAAAAAGGCGGAGACAGAAGTTGCAGTTATTTGTGAATCAAGCATGGGAGAAATTCCACCTATTGATGAAATTCAATTTCTTCTAAGATGAATAATGGCAACAATTTGATGATGTGTGGCTGTGCTAACAGTAAGAAATAGACTTTATATGAAATGGCTGTAGAATCATTATGCGAGTGGGAAATGATCCCAAACACATGGATTTACTTTCTCATGAAAATCCATGTACCCTATTTTTTTTGGTATTTATATACTTCTTGTATATATACTTAACATAACACCACTTGTTGCTGTGGGAGCAATAGGTATTAGGTAGTTATATTTTTGAAGTCGAATGTATAGATTGTCACTGGTGGATTGTAATGTTTTTTTGACTTGTAATTAAGTCTTGCCAAATGGTAACTACAGGAACGATATTGGAAAATATAAGTGTCTGTAAAAGGGTAAGGTTGTTGAATCGTGTGATAGGGAACAAGTTTGCAAAGAATTTACTGCTCTTTTACACATAAGGGAAGTTTTGTGGCATCAGTTCACGCTGAAGAAGCCACTGAGGAAAATAAACTTCTTTTCCATCAACGTGCCCTCTAGAATTCAGATTATCCAGAAATCAGTAGGAAAATACTATTTATACGACATCAAGGCATCCCCATGATAAGAACCTCTGTCTTTTCCTGTAAGGATAATCCTCTTACCAATGGAAGGGTAGTTACTGAACACTCCTTGCAAGATTTTAGAAATTTTAATCTACCAGTTGCAACCCAAAATTATATTTTTTTTAAAAAATCGTTGAAAAAATCAACCTAGAAAAATGCTTTTACAGAAAAAATAAAAGTATATTTCAGTGTTTGAAAACAACCATTTTAAGCAGCTGGTAAAAGATACTTAGAATGAGATCACAGTTCAACTACTGTATTCACTTGCCCATCATGTCAGTAGAGATACATTTCTGTGGCAGCTAGAGGAAATATTTTAATGTAGTTTCAGTTTTTAGTACACAAGCACGAGGAGTCCCAATGTAGGTTAAAAAAAAAAAAAAAAGTATAGATTAAGTATTCATTAAGTATTTTTCATGTTATCCATCTTGTGATAGCCCTTATTAAGAACAGAAGTCTGAAACTTGTCCAAAGAGTTAGAGTCACAAGTCTTTAAGGGTCACATTCACCCAGCATTTCAGAGCTCAGTCAAATGCGAATGATTGTGTATTTTCCAGACAGTCAGTACTCTGCAATGGTAGGAACCTTTTTATTTGTGGTCTATAATGTTCAGCTGGCAAAGGAAGTTAGCAAAGAGGAAGTCAGAGCTTCTCTTCTTTTCAGGCTGAAAAGAATGTTGCGTAATCCCAGTTAATTGTCAGAGTTGATATTGGGTCCAGTATGGTTTAACATCTTTGGTTATGATCTACATGATGGATGGAGGGAAGCCTCAGCAAACTTGCAGATAATACAAAAACTAGGAAGAGTGTTTGATATACTCTAAGAGTGTGCCCATTCAGAACAACCATGACAGGCTGGAGAAATGGACCAACAGGGAGGTCCCATGATGTTCAATAATCAAGAGAACATAACTGATATCGTATGGGAATTGTTGACATTCTTCCCTTTTGACTTCCTGTTTGAAACCTTTATTCTAATGTGATGTATAATAATGCAAAAAGTTGACTCTTCTAATAAATATCCTTGTAAGGTTTTGAAGTGCAATGTGGCTATACATAGAAATATGACTGGTATTTTCATCATTTGATTTATTTATACTTTGAAACTGCTTGATTTTACAGACAATCATTTTATTTGGATAAACAAAATATCAAGCTATCTGTTGTAACTGCACTGTTAGTTTTAATTTCTTTAATTAATTCAAATGGTTTGCTTTTTTAGAAATTATAGATGTTCTACTTATTATTTGATTTATTTTAGGTTCTGTATTCTTTGGAATTTGGGCACTGGATGTCGGAGGAACCATATGAACTTTCTTCCAACTTCCCAGCTGCTCCTGTAAGTTTAATTGCCTTTTAAGCTTGTTAACATTCTTTTGTTTCTCTGAGAAATGATTTGCCCTGTACATAGGTTTTGTGAGCGAGAATGGCATATAGAAAAAAAAACAGTTAAAGAAAATGGCATAAGGAGTTATTTTCTACAGCATCTTGTACTTTTTGAAGTGTATACGACCACTAACTTCTGAAGAATTCTGCAAAACCTTTGGTATGCATAGAAAATACAAAAGATTGATTCACCAATTAAAAATTGAATCAATTTGCTTCTTTCTTAAATACAAATGCACTTCAATTTGTGGCTTTTTGATTACTATCCTCACTTGAATGTATACTGGAGAGACATATTATTGCCTTATGAGATGTCTCAGGTCATGGTGTCAATGTTTTCAGCCCGGAAATGACTTTGGGGATGTAGAAGTACTGTAGGCTTCTAAAACTAATTTTTTTTTTTGTCTTTAATTCTCACAATACTGTGTTACAAACTAATGCAAAAGTGTTTTTGTTGAAGGGTGGTGTATCTGTACAGACCTAAGTGTATCTGCACATGTTGTAATGGATTAAACAGTAATTTAATTTTGGATATAAAATATTCAAGCAGGTTAGTAGTTGATTGCTGTAACTTTGTCAAAAGGTTTTCACGTTTTCTATTACACTGTTACAGCAGCTAGATAAATATTTTTTTATCTGCTACTTGTCTCTCAAAGTTTCTAACAGGCTTTGAAGAAAGAACATTTAATTGAGATTGAATTTTACTACTACCATAGTTGTATTAACTGCTAAGGAGTTATTTTAAATGTTATTTTTAAATCTATATATTTTTGTAAACTTATATGTTCAAGATGAAGTCTTTATTTCATTATTTTAAGCTCTAAGTTCTCAAAGTGTAGGGAATCTGTAATAATTTTCCTGAAATAAGCCTGAAGAAATTAATCATCAATTACAATTTTGTATATTTTCCTGAAGAATTCAGTTTTTATATAGCAAATGCATGAATGGCAGTGTTTAATGTGAAGAATATATTAGCATGTTCTTTTCTTTTCCTTTTTTCTACATTTGTACAAAAAGAAAACAACACTATTTCAGGCCAAGCTGCTTTGAGCTTTCTGTTTCTTCTCAGACCACCTTGTCTCCTAAGTATGTTATCAGTAACAAATTGCACGGCATTCTTTGGAAGTGATTCCAGCTGGTGTCAGTTTCTAGATTCTGTTTACAGTTTTTATTCCCAATGCAGAACTTCAGAAGGGTGGAGAGATGGTGAGGAGATAAAATTGAAGGAGGTATGCATTGCTTGTTTGCAGGGTGCTTTTGTTGAGGAACAAGGTTGATGTTGAAAGTCATAATTCCATCACCTTCCCAATCATTCCTTTCTTGAGTCATTCTGGAGTCCAACTATAATAGATACCTTATATTTAAAGATAAGATTTTCATTTGAGCTTGAGTGGAGTTTCTTATTATTTCTTCTCAAGAAGCAATATGGAAAATGAAAGGGCATTCTACTTTTATATACTGTTTATTTGATTACAAGCAGGAATTAAAGAAGGGATTATATTACTGTTGTATTCTGATTTTTTTGTACCGAGTCCAAAGAAGTTGTTGCAGTCATCTTCCTGTGGTATTCTTTCTAAAATATCCTCTTCTCTCTTCACTTCGATATTTGTAAGCAATGCAATCTCATTTAGGTAATGTGATGATATCACTGTAAAACTTATTTACTCTAAAACTTTACGTTCATGTTAATGAATAACTACTCTGGTCTAATGGTTGGCAACTCTGCCTATGGCAGGTGGGTTGAAACTAGATGATCTTTGAGGTTCTTTTCAATCCAGGCCATTCTATAATTATATTTTAAAAATTAATGAATTTAAAGTCTTGTTAAACAATTGATCTGCTAAAGATCTATCTCAGCATCTTTGATGACTAGTCATCAGAAGGAACCTTTTACTTCATGTTTTTCCCCAGCAAATTGAAACTAACCATGCAGTGTATAGTTTTGTACCTTTGTTTTCTTACTAAAACAATGATGTTTAATAATCAGAAGTTGGCATCTTTTTTCTTGGCCAGGTTAAGCATGCATACTTTGCCAGATTCCACTACATTTTGTTAGATGATTTTTTTAGATTATTGGGCTGAGTATGCTTACTGTCACAAATATTGGGAGTATTTTCTTTAGTCATCTGATGAAATGCAGTGAGGGAGGAAGCATGTTCTTTCTATCCAATTTTATGGAATCATAAAATATCCTAGATTAGGAAGTAACACAAAGTTTAGTTCAGTACCCTGTTCTAAGCAGATATAATTAGATGAAGATAATCTTTTCTGGTCCACCCTCATGGTATTAAACAAATATAGAAGTCCAGCTAAGTAGAATTTCCCAAATTCCAACTTACGTTCATTGTTCCACTACACTACACTTCCAAGAAGGGATCTGGCTCTGTTTTCTCTGTGTCAGGTAGCTGTAGACAGCAGTAAAGTCTTCCCTTCTCCTGTCCAGGTGGAAAAATGCCGTCTCTTTTTATGTCATATGCTGTAGCTCCCCTACTATATTGGTCTTTAATTTCAAGAATTTCTAAGAAATGTCTTGAATTTTATGAAGTGATTTTTAGACTGACATCTGCATATCCTTAAAAGTTTCCAGGAGAAATAATAAATTACTTAAACAGTAATCTTAGATACATTGAGATTATTGTGCACAACTCTTCAGATGATGATTGTTAATTTACATTTATTAAATTTACTTAAAATCAGTTCATGAGGTAATATTGGGAGTATTTTTTATCTCTGATACTCCTTAGTAGTGCAGGTATACATTTTTAGTGAAGAAGAAAGGTGGTGTTGCAAGTGGTAGAGTATTCTGATAGCAGTTTTAATGACTTCCAGTATGAAATGTAATAAAAAAAAAAAAGCAAATGTTACCCAGTAGATGAATTTATTCACATTGTGTCATACACAGAGGGCCTACTTCTTCATGGAGAATTTTGAGGAGGGGGGAAAAAAAACAAACCAACAGTATGTTCTTAGGTA
Source organism: Chrysolophus pictus (assembly GCA_037305975.1). Lineage (NCBI taxonomy): Eukaryota > Metazoa > Chordata > Aves > Galliformes > Phasianidae > Chrysolophus > Chrysolophus pictus. The sequence continues at coordinate 22,492,822 of CM074578.1, forward strand.
ACCTTCATATTTTTTTCCTGTTTTTTCAAATGTAGAAATGTGTTTCTTAAGACACAAGCATAAATTGAATTGCATCAAGGAACATTCACATGGTTTTTAGATTGTTTTTACAAAATGTGTAGAGGACCATGGTACCACGTGATAACTGACTGTGACAGGCAATCAGGCATCTGGTGTTAATGCTATTGTCTCCCTTTATAAAATACTGCTCAGTTATTGTATGGATAGTTGACAAGGAAATAAAAAAGTGCAATCATCAGAACAATGTAAAGAAACTCATACTATATTATAACTTGCAGGGATTTTTGTAAATTAAAGGTCGTGATCAATAAACATAAACTGGAAAAAAACAGTGATTTTGTACATGGCATTTTCCAAGAATAAATGCAAAGTCCTCTGTTAAATAAAGTAATACAAACTATTGGAAAAAATCCCTGAACAAGTGTAAGAAGTTAAGAGGCTATGGGGGAGAGAATGTATTAAGTACTATATTAAGCTAATTACAGGACGATATATTTTTATGTACATAAACAGCAAACATACTCAGAGAGATAAATAGTTCTAGATCTAGGTAAGTTTTATATTAGAGTAATGTTTGAAGTTCAGTGACGAGGCAAAATGCATATTTCTAAAACTATTTTAGATATTTTTCACAGTTCCAGTTATTTACTAACACATACATAATATAAATGATCAGTAAAACACAGTCCTTCAGTTGTCTAACAGTTTCTTGGATATTCTTTTTATTCAGTCATTTGGCCAAATCACTGTTATATCGGGTTGATGCCTTTAGGCTTTGTGTCTAGTTGAATAATATGAGCTTTAACTGATCAAGACTATTGCAATTCAAGAATTGGAATGAGCTGATCTCTTCAGAATGCTAGTGCTGTATTCTGGGCTTGAAAATGAGAGTTGCAGATGTGTTTATATGCTTGGCAAGTAAAGTCTTTGAAGACTATACAATACATAATTCACATAAGAATGCAAAAGCATTTAGAAATCTGCTGGTCGAATCATCATAGTCGTGGCTTTGAGAGAGTATCCCGAGCCTTTCCAGTAGTACCACTTAATACCATTGAACTTGTTGTTGTTCTGTCGTAATGGATAATACATTCCATTGAGGTTAGAAGGACCACATGCATCAAACCACCACCCTGCAAGACCAGAACACAAAGATAAATACCAGCAAATGAAAATGTCAGCACAGATAATTTATAAAATAGCATACATGAAGATTTTAACACTTTATTGTCCCAACATGAGAAACAAATCCAAACCCAGTATTTCATTCTCATGATTATGACGTGTTAATATAAAAGATTTACACCCAGCCCAATATGGAAAGGTATTAATTACATATTCTTAAAGCTTAATGTAATTTCTAGGAGTTTAAAGTTGAAAAGGGAAGGTATTCAATCTACCTTACTGATATCAACTATTACTGACAATCCAAGGGCAGAACTTTACTCAAACTGTAATGATATTGAGTTTTCTTTGCTTTTCATCTGCCCTTTTGTAAATTCCTGTCCTTCACAGATGTTAATTCCTTTCTTAATTATTTTTAGAGGATTAATTCAGTTATTTGTTTTAGTTCTATGTGCAGATCAGTTCAAAACAACTGTGTTGAAACTTGGTAAGGAGGAAGAAGCAGCCCAAACTTATTTTGCATCTTTGTGGTCTTGACCTGTTAGTTGGTCATAGGGAAAATTTATTTTTATTAATAGGATAATATTTTTATACTTCTGTTATGAAGGCGATAATGTGCGTGTTCTGTTTTACAGGGCAGCAGTCCAATTATCTTTTTGGATAAACTGAAAGTCTTTTGTGCTATGGGGAAACAAAGCATTTCTTAAGAGATAACAAGAAGAGAAGTCAAATTTACAAAAGCAGTTGTTTGCATTACAGACTGTGGAAGGCTAGATTGACAAATTATAGAGTGATTTGTGTAGCTAAAGGTAAAAATTTCATTGAAAACTCCAATAGCTTTATGAACAGTCACTACAAAAGTGTAGATGCCTCTCACGTGGTTTACCTTAAATGCATGTATTGACATTTCATAATTGTATTGAAATACGTAATTAAATACTTGTACCCTTCTGCAGCACGTACTGTGTATTCATCAAGTCTGGGAGTTTTCTTCTCCTTTGAATAGTTAGAGAGTAGTTAGATTTGTGCCTAGACAATCAAGAGCCATTTCAGGGGCCACCTCTAAAACAAATTTTGAAGTGCTTTGGTGTTTTGATGTTTGGGACTCTGTTATCATTCCTTGGAAGAAAAATCTGCTGCTACTCTTCTTAGTTTCACAATCACAGTCTTTCTTGTACCTAAGCAGCTTGAGAGGCTGCTTACTTTTTTCTCCCCAGATTTTAACTTTTCGTTTTACTTTAACCTCTGTCGAATAATATTTGTCAGAATATTTCATTTGAAGTCACCACACTAGTGTTTCCATCAGCTCTGGACTTCTTCAATAATCAGAATTTACTAAGTTGAAATTATCACTATTTATCTCATAGACAATTCCAGTGCCAATAAAAATAGGAAGACTGAGAAACAAAAAAACATTCCTACCTCCTGTTAGCATTTGTGAACATTTGCAAATACATTTGTCATTGTCTGCATCCTTTGTGCTAAAATCATTTCCTGGTTGGCTTATACTACTTATTTTGCCTGCTGTCCCAGTAAGTCCTTTAAGGTGGATCCTGTAGAAGTGGGAAACAGAAAGACAAATATTACATTGAAGTTGAGCATCCACTCTTGTGAATGGTATCACAGCATTTTTTCATGAATGGAAATGGTCATCATAATACCTTGATGAACAGCCTCCATTTGTAGAAATGAACATCTTGTTCATGTCATATTAGAAGAAAACAAGAGCAGATAGATTATAGATTGTTTTGTATATAATATCTTAATGTTTCTTAATAATTTAAGTGCATTATGTGCATTTTTTAATCAAACTTAACAAAAACTTTTTTTGTTTTTATTTTGCTTTTAACACAATATGGCAATCTAGCATTACAATTTTGCAGCTACGAGAGATAGGAACATCTCCTGGACTTTCAAATACCAACTAGTAACTGATGCTTTAGGATCTTCACAACTTCCATAGGTTTCACTAGGTTGTATTTAACAGTTTGTTTCACTTATCTGGCAAGTTAAGCTTGTATCTGCTTATATCTAACTGTATCTTGTCTGTATCTGCTTGTATCTACTACTGGTATCTGCTTATGCACCCCAGTCTCTCACAGGGGTAGAGAGATCGGGGTGCTGAACATGGGAGGCAGTTACACAGCTCTGACAGTTTCAATGTTATGAAACTGTGTGTGTGTTGAACTGAGTGGACTTGAACCCTCTGCCCCCATATTAATTCTTTGCTGACTGCATTTCTGCGTCAAATAGCTTACCCTTCTCACAGTTATTCTACCACATGTATGAGAACCAGCTTCTCCCCAGATAGGTCTTGGTTTTGCACATCATTCTCTGCTTATGATAGATACTGTTTTTCATAGTTTAACAGATTGTTTTAACCCATTTTATGTTCTTTTTGAGAAAATATTAGAAACAAATGAATTTCCAAAGATTAGCTCATTACAATTTTTCTGTAAAATCTCAAAGTTAAATATCCTGTTTTTCCTAATGGCAAGTTTAAAGCTTTATATTCAAACACTGATCCCTGTAAGCCAGTTTCAAAAGTATTGCTAAATGTTCTGAGCAGAAAGCATGAACCTAGGCCTGAATTGCAAGTACCATTTGAAGCCTAATGCAGGCAAAGATTTATTCATCTCAGTGGTTTTTAAAAATATGGCTTAGAAAAACAGGAGATCATAGTCAATTGAATATAAATTGAAATGAGGGATTCTGACTAGATGTTTTCACCCTGAAGATAGGTGAGCAATGGAACAGACTATGAAGCCTCCATTTTTTGGAGGTTATGAAGGCCCATGTCAATAAAGCCTTGAGCAACCTCGTCTGAGATCAAGTAGTTGGGTTCAGAACAAGTTCGTTCTGAATTCAATTCTTCTGTGGTTCTGGGAAATTTTAATTTTATGAACCAACTCATGATCTTCCAGCATTCAGATGTTTTAATGTTTTTAATATAATGAAAGTTGCCTTTGAATGCTTTTTTCCTTTTTTTTTAATTCATGTTAATCTGTTCTTTAAACCACTGCATCGATGACGCATTCCATGTTTGGTTGCATTTTGAAATAAAGGATCTATTTACTGACAGTCATCTTAGTTTTCAGTGATTGTTTTTTAGTAACGTAACTGGACAAGGGCAATGACCTATTTCACAAAGTTGTCTTTGTAAGTATTTTAATGCATTCCTTTAAAAAAAAAAAAAAAAAAAAAAAAGTCTCTGCTGTTGATTCTAACTGTTCCCAGATGAAAAAAACATTTGCTTTGGAGGTGAGATGGCTGTGTACTGCTAAGGCATTAAGACCTTACATTCAGAGTGATGGAGATACCGATAGTTTTAGATTGCTTTGCATAGAAGACTTGAGTTGAAGTAACAGCTTCAGTTCTCTTGGGTATCAGATTGACTTTGTTTACATCAACTAGATGTTAAGAGATCTTGGAGAAATGTAGCTAAACATAGCTATTTTTCTCTATCCAGCTTTGTGAATCTGCAAGATTCTTATGAAGAAACGTTTCCTGGACCATGCAGCAGGAAATTATCAGTTATTCTGTACACTCTAGTTCTCCTGCATCTAGTCATACTGTATGTACTGCTTTGACAGAGAGCCTGCAGAATGAAATATGAACTGCCCATATATTTCAGTTGTGACTGATACTATTTTAAAGTGTATAATTCTTTGATAATGTTTCATTTCTAACCAAACAGGTATGAAAAAATATGAAGCTTTACATTTTGAAGTGAAATGGGAGCATAAATAAAATGTGCAATAAAAATTGCTTTTTAAAATGACAGTTTTATAGGGAATGAGACTGGACATTCGGTATTAACTTTATTTTCATATGTAGGAGCATTATTTTTAGAGAATCAGGACAGAGGATTGTGGAACAATAAGGTAACATTACTGTGCTCAGAAAGCTCCTACTATCAAATGACTGAAGTAGAAAATCTCCTTCAAGTTTTGTCTGTTTTACTCAACCACCTTCCAGAAATCTATTTATTCCTTGGAATCATGATTTTATATTTTCTTGCATTCAGAAAGCCATCTGCAACATTAATCTAGCAAATTGTTTTTCCCTTGTTTTATTTTTTATGTAAATAACAATGATAGACATTAGTTCTACAGAGTAGAGTTGGCTTCAAATTTTCTTTAAAAACTCAGGAATTGTTTAATTTTATTCTGGTAAAGAGACACCTAACTAGTAGTCTAAGCCATACTATTTAAAGGCAATGTAATTCAGTAATAGAATTTAAGATATATTTCTTTAAAATATATACCTAGCTGCATGAAGCAAAATTCTGTTCAGACGAAAGGAAAAGCAAATTCAGAAGTAAAATTTATCTAAAAGTTCTCTTCGAAAAACTAGCCCATGGTTTTATGTTTTAAAAAAAGAAAAAACCTATCAGGGAAAACCAGCCCACCCCCCCTCCCCCACCCTATCTACTGCTGAGCTTTAAGTGTTATCAAGTGCATACATAAATGCATTAATCACTGTAGATAGCTGTTATTATTCTCTGTTAAGAATATACTTGGATGGACCTTCATGCCCAGAGCAGAAGATGGACACAGGTTCTCTTTTTTTATTCCCCTCTTTTCTCTGCAACTGCAGATGTGTTCTAACTATTGAAAATTGTGCACTACTATCTGCTGTATTGGTATATTTATCTGATATTATACTATACCATCTCTTCATCTTCACGAATCTGTTTTCAGATTCACCTAGTAAACATACATTGTTTCCTTTGAAATGTTGTAGGGAACAGGTTAAAACAGAACAAGCATGTAACACAGGTACACAATTTAAAATAATCATCAGTTCATTTTTTTAAATTCAGTTCAAATTTTTCTGCTTACCTGTATTTTTGTTCTTCATTTGCCAGATAGAATTGGTCATACAAAGTATACGCTTCGTTTCCTTCCCAGTCCTTCAGGATTATTTTAAGAACATAGCGCTTCTGATTAGTCAGTTGAGAAACAAACTCATTTCCTAGCCAGTACTCCCCAGCAGGATCACCAAATCCCTGTAATTCAACAAATGAAACACAGTTACTTAAATATACAACTTTTTTCCTTTGAGTTTGAAGAGATCCCTTGATCAGTTCTTAACTTCAGTCTGCTAACTCATAATTTTACTGGATCTGTGAAGGAGAATTTATATTTCAGATAAAGATCTTTATCTGAAATAATGTATCAGTATTACTTAATAGACCTGGGGCAAGTTGCCAGAGGAAACACTAATATAGGTAACTTAAAAATATAGACGTATCAGTTGATGAAAGGAAAATGAAGTTTCTCTTTAAAAACAAACATCACACTTGTATAAATTGTTTGTCAAGGCAGATTTACTACTCTGACTCTTTAAAAATGAACATCTAAGGATAAAGACAGCTTTCAAAACCTGCTTACGTTCTAAGGATGCTATTGGTATTACTTTATCAGCAAATTTCAGATTATAATATCCAATATTAATGCCTCCAAAAACATTACTTACTATCTTGTACTCTTTCCATGTCCGGTGAAAATCCACACTTCCATCTTCACGTCTCTGAAGAACTGTCCAACCTCCTCCATTGCTTTCCATGTCACAGTAGGCCTATCAAAGTAATTACGTAACAGTGTAAGTTCCTGCACCCAAGTGAAAATGAAAACAGAGAGTATATGCTTTATGTAGTTCTCCATCCTGGCAAGTTTTAAAGTGTGTAATGTATTAACCTAAAAGTGTTGGTTTTCATAATTTTCATACAAATCATTTGTGATATCCAAAATAACCTTTTGGTGGTATTCCTTCTTACCAAAATCATTGTCACAGTGTACCTATACATGCCCTTAAATCATGACTGAGTTGCACTGAAGCTATATGTCTTTCTCATCCTCTTCCACTAGAGGTGTTCTTATTAGCACTAGCAGTGAGACTCTGGAACAGATTGTGCATACCCCCTCCCTGTAAGCATTCAAGGGCAGGCTGGATGGGGCTCTGAGCAACCTGGTTTAGTCAGAGGTGTCCCTGCCTATAGCAGGGGGGTTGGAACTAGATGATCTTAAAGGTCCCTTCCAACTCAAATGATTCTATGATTTTAGTTCTTCGAACTGATACGTGTGCCAGAAATGTTTTTGAAGGGAAAGCAAGCCCTCAGAGCCACTAATATTAAACATATTAGTGTTTCATCAAGTCATAATATATAGGAAATCCAAAGCAGGTACTGTTTTTTAAGGTTATATCTAGCCTCTGTTCAACATCAGAGAATCATGCAAATTCTCATAAAGAAAAGAGTGAGCTGGATCAAGAATTAGCAGTTAAAGTATGTCATATGAATTAAATTTGACTGGAAGCAGTAAATTTAATTTATACTGCTTCATGTAATTTCTTATATATGAACTTTTTTACTAATGTCTATATTTAATGACTGGTAATGGTTTGGTAAGAGCATAGAAATTTAACTTAGTAAAAATAAAAATTTCTTTGAGCATATTATCTAAATTTCAACTCATCTGCAATTATTACTTTAAAGATATAATGCCTTAAAATAGCAAAATATTTTAGTTCTAAAAAGATTGCAATATTCTCAAACTGGATGTTCTTTAGACTTTGGCTTTTAGAGCCAAACAAGTACTGGCTCTAAAAGGAATATTTTGTATGTGGATGGCAAGATGGTTGACTTCTATATGTACTATGTACTCTTTGGGATAAATACTGGGTAGCGGTAGTAGTGCAAATTTTTTTCTAAAAATGGAAAGCAATTTTAGTAGGAACTGCAATACAATATAGAAAATTTGAGAAGAATAGACTTTTCTTATCAACAGTGATGGCATAAATTGTATGTAAACATTATCGTATATTTCTTCCACACACACAAAAATTCATCAGTAAGTACTTCCAGAAGATGCCAGTTAGATGTTCAAAATGGAAATTCTTTTCTTTATTGGGTGGAAAATATGGCATAGGAAAAGGGGATTTAACGGTTTACATTGATGCTGTATAGAGTCATAATAGCTGTTGTGAAAGGTGAGTTAGTGAAAGATGATTATTGTTGTTTGAAATTTCAGTGTATGGTTTCTTGCTGTTGTTCTTCACAGTTGTACACTTGCCCTCTTGTAATAGCTAAAAAGTTGATATAATTTTTACCATCTGTAAGTATAATAATATGAAACATTTAGCTTATGGGCTTGACTGGTATTGTATAATTTTATATATTCATAAGTATTTTTAAGGATGGAGATAGCCTATTTGGTACAATAAAGATTAAGGAAAAGATTCACTTAGTTTAAAATAAGTACAATAAAATGCTGTTTTAGCCAGTAGATGGAATAGATTCTTAATGATCTCTCTGTGTGAGAAATCTAGGGAGAGGAAGTATTTATTTGTACTAAAAAAAAAAATCATTTTTCAGTAAAATGATACACATTGGAGGCTTTCTCTGTCATTTCTAAAATACAGCTCTTCTGACCTTTCCTTCTAGCCTAGGTTTTATATTCTAAAGGAAGAAATGTAACATTTCATAGAACTAGTAAAAATAGATACCAAGATTAGACAGGCAGCAGGAGTCTTCAAACAGTTGCCAAAATGAATAAAGAGATTAGCATCTCAAATTACAACAAATTGGCAAGGGACATATATGATTTATCTTGTGTACTGCTTCAGTACTTGCAGTTCTAGCAGTTGAAGCACTGTGAAAGTTGGCCTTCTGTGATGAATTGACAGCATAAGTAGAAAAAAGGGCAACTGATGTAACCTATCTGGACTTCTGCAAGGCCTTTGACATAAGCCCAGACCACATCCTTATCACTAAATTGGAGAAAGATGGATTTTAAGGTGAATACAAAATTGGTTGAATGGTCACAGTCAGAGAGTTGTTAATGGCTCAATGTCTAGGTGAAGGCCAGTGATGAGTGGTATCCCTCAGGTGTCCATCTTGGGACCAGTGCTCTTCCACAGCTTTATCAGAAAGTGGAATTGAGAGTACCCTCAGCAAGTTTGTGTATGAAACCAAGCTGAGTGGTACAGCTGACACAACAGAAGGGAGGGATGTCATCCAGAAGGATTTGGACACACTGAAAACTGGGCACACGATAATCTAATGAGGTTTAACAAGACCAAGTGCAAGGTCTTGTACTTAAGTTGGAGCGCTCCTAGATATGTGTACAGACTAGGGGAAAAACTATTTTAGAGCAGCCCTGCCAGAAGATGTTAGGAGTGTGGGAGATGAAAAACTTAACATGAATCAGCAGTGTGGGCTTGAAGCCCAGAAGGCAAACTGCATACTGGGCTGCATCAAAAGAGAGGTGGTCAGTCGGGTGAGAGAGATGGTTGTCCCCCTCTGCTCTGCTATTGTGAAGCCCCATCTGGAGTACTGCATGAAGGTAGGGGGCTCCCAACTCAAGAAAGATTGGAGTTTTTGGAACAAGTTCAAAAGCAGATCACAAAAATTATCAGAGGACTGCAATACCCTTCCTATGAAGAGAAGCTGGGGGAGCTGGGCTTATTCAGCCTTGACAGTGCTCAGGGGAGACCTGATATCAGCCTTCCACTACTTAAAGAGAGCTTGTAAGCAGGAGATAAATCAAATTTCTACACAGGTAGACAGTGATAGGACAAGGGAGGAACAGTTTTGAATAAAAGAGGTGTGATTTAAACTATATGCTGGGAAATTTTTTCACTGAGAGAGCGGTGAGGTACTGGAACAGGCTGCCCTGAGAGGTTATAGTTGCCCCATCCCTGGAGGTATTCAAGCCAGGTTGGATGCAGCCCTGTACAACCTGATCTAGTGCCTGATTTAGTGGTTGCCAACCCTACCTGCAACACACAGGTTGTAACTAGAGGATCTTTGAGGTCCCTTTTGACCCCAGCCAATCTATGATTCTGTGACAGCTAAAGACAACTGTTTTTCACCTTCAGCTGAGGATCAGTGCTATACTATATACTACAAGATGCACATAACCAAAAGTAGTCCTTATTCCAAAGATATAAGTGTTTTCAGATCCAGTCTCTGAATGGTGAGACCAGCTGGGATATCAGGATGAATAACCACTACAGTTTTCATACCACAGCAGCTGTGGATGTTCCACTTTGCATCACTTCTGGCTGTTTTCAGAGCAGTGATGCTCATAAATTGCTTTTTAGTCATGATGCTCAATGATTCTGTATTCTACTTTATTTCCTAGAGATATGACTAGATAAAAATTGCAGCTTTATTTTCATTGTTGTGGAAAAAAATAGCTGTATGTCTGGTTTATTGTGTAATTTATCCTAATACCAGTTACCAGCTGAAAAGTGAGGTGACCAGACTTCCAAAACTCAGAAAAAAAATCCTTATCAAACCACCACCCACTGTTGTATTAAAGAAGCTGCACATACACCCTTTTTTTAGTGCTTAGGGTTTGAAACTCACGATGTATGTGTGTTCTAGCTCTAAATTCCATGGAATGGACTCCTTCTGGAGATAACTTATCTAGTGATCTATGTGATCACTTATTAGAAAAATTATGCGAAAATATTTTTGCTGATAAATTCAGGTTTGCCTATATCACGTACTGCAATGAAGTTTTGTTTAAAGAAAATGCTTATTTGAAATGTATGAGTTCTGCAATGAAAGCCATGCTCAGTGGTGGTGGAAATGGGGAACAGCCCTGACACTGTTTCAAAGATTTGGGACACTATGTTGGCAATGGTTGTGGTAGTGGTTAAGCCTAAAATAAGGGAGTCGTCCAGGCTCAACTGTTCTAACTATAATCAGGAGGTTAAGTGGTTCAAGTTACTGCTGTAAACACGAAGCTGCTGACTTTTCATGAGTTTGCTTCTGCCGTTTTTCCTTACGTCAGCAGTCTCTTGCTGTTTTTCCTCTGTGTTTTTAAAAGGACTTAGCTTTTGTCCTGATGCAGAACAGGAAAGTTTGAAAATATTAATGGAATGAAATAATTGTCTTCCTTTCATCTCTCAGTATGCAATATTTTAGTTTTATATTATGATGGGAGACAAATTAGTAGAGTGGGATCAGTTACACAAATTACACAGAAGTTGTTTATAAGCTTGTTGAGAGGTCAGAAGGTGTTACGAGAGGAAAAGATGAAAACATAAACAGCAGTGCAGCACTTTTGGCAAATGAAAAAGGTCATTTTGTTTCCTGGTTAGAGTGGCTATAAACAGTTGAAAATGGTAAAACATGTTGATTATCCCTAAACCTTCTCTTCCCTTTGACAACTCTTCTTATGCGTTTCTATTTATAGTAAAACAAACAAACAAACAAAAAGCCTGTATCAGATTAGAACTTTTTAGGTTTTTTTTTTTTTCAAAAAATTCAAGCTTTTTTGTCATTTTTATTTTATTGGAAGTAGGCAGAATAAGATTAAAATTCTTTTAACATTTAATTAAATTTAATTAAGTTACTGTGTTGAACCTGTTTTTTTAGCCTATTGAATCACTGCTGTCAAAATGTTGCAGGTTTTTTTTGTCGGTTTTTTTTTTTTTTTTTTTTTTTTTTGCTAAGTGTTTTAGGCCTTTATGTTCAAAGGTAAAGCATTCAATGCTTTACAGTTTAGGAAGCTGTTTCAGGAATGCAGTATTTTAAGTTTCATTTTGGTAGAAATCTGATTGATTTAAGTTCTCAGATCATATAAACTGACTAAAAGTTTGACTTTGCAAACACTGTGTTTCTGACACTCATTACCATTCTGTAATATGGCATGCACTTGTGTCCGCTTTTAGAAAATACTGATGCTCTTTGTACTTGAGAATAAAATTAGAACCAAAGGTAAACTCTTGAGGCAAGTCATATTAGGAGATTCAAGGACTGTATCTTGTCCTGAGATGTCTAGGAAAGACCGCTGCAATCTTTTCCTATAGAGATGCAGTAACTTGCACTTAGAGTTGTGATTGTAGACATCTATGCTGCTTAAATACCCTTTTGCTTCATGCATAATACCACACTTTATTTCATCTTATGTAACTAATTTTCTTGTGAAGCAGACGTGTCAAATATAGCTGAGGTTATTCCAAAGGAAAAGCAGTCTATTTTCTGGAGACACAAATTTGCAGATACCATTATTTCACTAGATGTTATCTGCAGAAATTGTAGTTTTTGTTTCTTGTATTTTGTGGATCTTACCCAAACAAATGGCTTATTTCCTTCAGTTGAGAACTTTTAAGGGTAAAGATCACAATGTCTTCCTTGGGCTATTTTAACCAATTATTTACTACTGAAGTTTTACCATTTGCTTTTCCAAATGTTCCTTCACTTTCTTACACTTTGTGTTGTTTTTCCTTTTTCTAGGCTTTAAAAGATATTGAACTACAGCAAAACCACTTATCTTACCTTTTATTTAAGCTATTTAAGGCAGTAGTTTCAAGGAAATTTCTTTATCACCTTTTGTTATTTGTGCTGATCTAAACCGAATCTCATACATGGGTTCAGTACTAATAGATTGCTTACATGACTACACACCCTTGAGAACTCTTCCATGTCCTTTTTTTCTGAAGTCTGATTTTAACTCCTTTTACTACTTGAAGGGCACTGAACATGTAAAGAACTTAGAGGAAATGGGAGAATGTTGGCCCACCTGGCTGCCTTAAATGCTAGCTTTGACTTTCCTTTTTTGAGGGTGTTGTGATCTTCAGCTTGAGAAGCTGCACAGGAAGTTCTAGTTCAGTGTGATATCTCATGGGATGCTGCATTCTTCTAACATCCAACAATAAACTAGCTGTTAAAGTAGTCAGTGGTCGTCATGTCTGTAAAATACTAATAGGGGATATACACTGGTTTGTCCTGATCATGGGACAGGACTATCTTCCAAGAAGAGCAGTATTTTATTTGGAGGCTTTCTTGCATTTTAGGCTGTCATTGTTATCTGTGCCATTCAGCATGTAGGGCAATTGTATTGGAGTTGGAGATTTGATAACCTTAAGTGCTTTCATCTTCTTTTCAGATACTCACATCCACATCTATGACTGCCTACATGAAAAAAATGCTAAAGTAGCTATTAACTAACCCTTAAACTGGCATGTTTACTAGATCAAATAACTTTTCAACACATACTATGTATTTATAGGCATCCTACCTTCTTTTCCTGTGCAGTGTTAGGAAATGTTAAGGTGTAGATTCCACTTGTTGTGAGTCCAGATTTGAAAGCTTCAGCACAGTCTTTGAAGCTGATTTGCTCCTCTTTAGCTATGAAGTTGTTCTTAGCTGCTAAAAATGCAAGAGAGAGATAATTAAAATTTACTAACAGTTATGTAGTCAGTTTATAGTTTTGCAGTTCCAAACATATGCCTGGTTCTGAAAGAAATGACAGATTAAGTTACTAACTATGCTTTACATTATATTACTAAGAGATTTTATTCCAAAAACAAGCATGGTTGCTTGGCAGGTTGAAAAGTGTTGATGCTGAGCAGAAACAACTTTGTATGTACCAAACTAAAGCTTAGCACCTCAGGCCAACCCACTCCTGAAACATCCCTTCTGGAATTCATTTGTGTAAAAGATACATTTTAATATCACTAAGCCTTCTTGTTTTACAGAACATCTTTTTGTTCAGTTCTTTATTAACTATGAAGGTTGGAATTTCCTGACATTTAGCCTGCTGACTGATAATTTCATATTTGACCCTTCAGAGGTTGGTTTTGTGTATTTTCCATTTTAATCTAACAAACACAGCCAGTTAGTACAAAGCTCTAGTTGCTATATAAGTATGTGCATGTATTATAGTTGCTTAGTATTCTGTTCTCTTTGGCTCACTTATTCATTATATTACCTGTTTTCATGTTTTGCCTTAAATATAAAAATAACACATTCAGTGTTTTAATTGCTTTTCCACACTCCATTGTTTGTAAACTGTCTTAGAAGCTTTCCCTGCTAATTTTGTCTTTTTGGCAAACATTCATTATTTTTTCCACTCTGGCTTTAATGGTGGTGTAGCCAACATGACTTTGACTTGTTTACTTATTTGTGCACTAGCACAGCAGATAACATCAGCAGATAACATGTACAGCTTTGCTAATGGTATTTAAGGGAATGGTGCCAGTTATTAACACACGCATGCAGAAAAAAAAAAAAAAAAAAAAAAAAAAAAAACTTGGGGATTTCACTTTGTTTAGAAAAACCTACAACATCATATTACTAAGGACTTTTTAAAGTGAGGGCTTAAAGGACTTTATTTTTTAAAATGAGTACTTTCAAACACCCTTTTCCTTTTTTGATCCAACTAGAGTAATGCAATATAGTCCATTAATACTGTATTTTAAGTTGTAATAACTGTTTAAGAATTTTCCTTGTATTTAATTTTAAATTCCTTTTTTTAGAGGTGGCTTGTGGATTTCTGGCTCAGATAGCTTTAAAGGCAAGCATGATAGATTCATTACTCTTTTATATAGCACATCTCTAACTTCTAAATTTGTCAGAGTTCCATATCGGACATGAAGTTCAAGATAAGAAATTTGTTCATATGTTTAACATTTATCCATAACTTTCACAAACCATAGCTTTTGTGGCTTTTAATGGAGGATGTGAACCTGCATAAATGTGGAATCTATTCTTTCCTTCAGGACTGCCAAGCATATAAGGAGTGAGATTATTGCCTACAAAATTTGTTACGCTGAATGATTTTTAGGATAAGTAGAGAAGATTTGCTTTAAGCCTGGAGGTTTACTACTCAGGGCTGGTTCTTTCTGTAGTCTGGGGCATACACAGGTGCTAATAACTGCACCAGTGCCAATTATTTTGCCTTTAATAGCCATTATAAATTGTCCTTTCTCTGATCAATTCTATGTACATTGAACAGTGAGAGGTAGCAAAACCAGTATTCGTGAGCCAGGAATAAAGGCTTTCAAGCCTGTATCATGCGTTCTAACCTAGGTATGTGGTCAAGAGAAAGTGCACTGCCAGATGAATGAATACCAGGTGAGATGAATGATATTTGGCATTGCTGTAGTTTGCAGAACTACTGGAGAGCTGAGTAGCATAAGGATATAAATCACAGAAGATGAGCAAGATAATGAAAACAAACCATTAAATGTTTTTTGCTGTTGGTTTTTTTTTCCCAGAAAAACAAGTCAGTTAACTCAGATGCAGAATTTAAGGCAAAAAAAAAATACAGTTTTTGGGAAACAGAAGTATGGAAAAACTGGTAATTAAGCTGAGTTTGTATTGTACGCAAGCTAGGGAAGGTCACTGAAATGATATGTGTGCTTTCACTTACAGTTTGGTGTAGATATCATAGTAAGTAAGTTATGAACAGTCTCCATCAAATCATGTTGTTGTTTTTGCAGAACAGAGTTGTTTACCGTAGCTGTAACTAACTGCTTTTCTAGTTCTTCTATAATGGAATTCTGTCTGGCTACTAGGACTTGAAGCTGATCTTTCTCGTCTTTTATTGACTTCAGCTGAAGTGTGTGCTTGTCTTCCATCTCAAGAACTCTTTTTTCTAGAAAGCTAAATAAAAGATTACAATTAGGACGTCAGGAAACAATTCTGAGCTGATGTGAAGAGCATTAAGCCTGTTGCAGTGCTTTAATTTATTATAGAACTAATTAGTTCATAAATAAACAATATTATCTAGCACAGTTGTATCGTAAGTTTTTGAAGTGCATCAGTTGGGTCTTAATTCAACATTAGGAAATGAAAGATATTGTTTAGTCCTGAAAAATGGATAGTAGTTGTAGTAGTACACGAAGAATCAGTATAAAATGATTGTAGATCCAAAATAACTGTTGCTTGTGACTATGAAGTGTCTTGCCTAATAACTGAGAGAATGGTATTCATAATAGTGAAGGACTGCATGTTTTTATCTTATTAAAAGTCAAAAATAAGTTAAAGATGAACCTTTAAACATTTCAAATATCATGTATTACAGTAATTGTTATATTTATATAAAAATACATTAAAATATGTAATAATAAAAATATATTTAAACTGTTAGTTTGACAATATATGTTCTTTACAATATGCAACAAAAATCATATATATTATAGTGTTAAGACCTGGAAGAATGCAAATAATTCCTTATTCGTCTCCAGTGTGGGAGCTGGCTTGAATGGGTGATTAGGTGGAAAGTTATTGCATTGGTTCTGGTGCAGACAGAGCTAATATTAAAAGATGCATAGCCAGCGGGGCGAAGTTTGCCTAATGGACAATATGGTGTCTAATTAGGTTGTCTAATGGACATTCGGGACAACATGGAAAACCTGTATCATGGGGCAAACCTTTAAAAAGTATTTCTCTGGTAATAAACTAATGAAATATTAGGGCTGCTACAATCTGTTTTTCTCTTCATTCTTCTTTGCACAGCAGAGGTGTTTGAGGCCACGACATAAACTGAGTCAGGGAATTGACATGATTGAAAATTCATCTGCTTGTCTTGGTGAGGATAGCCACCAGTACTCTTGTCTTAGCACAAGCATTTCTGATTGTTAGATCAGCTTCAGTTGTCACAAAATTAAGCTTTCAATTCTAAGGACAATTCTTGAATTGTGATACAATTGTCATTTAATGAAACATGCATTTTTTTTTCCCCTCTATGGAACATAACCACAATTTTTTTCTTCAAGTACTTTGCATGAAAGTAGAATTGTAACTGAAACAAATAAATTTACTAAAGTTAATGTTCCTCCCATAACAGAAAGCTGATGTGGTTGCATAGAAGAGTAATATAAAAATAAGAATTTAACTGAGAAATGAGAATTGAAATTTAATCAGCATTTTGCAATTTCTAAAACCAGAATTTGAAAAATGTCACAATTTCAGTAAAAAATTAAAATTTCTACATTGAAGTTTAAAAAAAAAAAAAAAAAAAAAAAAAACGACACAAATATAGTTTCCAAACCAGTAAAAGCATATAAGCACTTCTAAAAGTACATAAAGGAATAGCATTTTATCGAACTGATAGGCTGCTTACCTGTTTTTTTCTTGTAATTTAGTTATCTCATTGGTCTGAACAGAAATCTGTCTTTCTAATTTATTTGTTGAAAGGGAATGTTCCAAAAGCTGAAGTTCAAGTCTGGTTGTCTGGTTTAGTACCTAAATAAAATACAAAAAAGTATTTGAAAATCAAGATACATCTTTTAAAGCAATTGTAATTTCTTTATGTTGTGAAATCGTGTGTAAACTTATACTCGCAAAAGTTATTTTTTGAAAATTAAATTTAGGTACAAATGCTCTCAGAATTAGAATGAAGAAGAATACACGGGATTCCACTAATTCTGTTGTCCCACTACCATTTATCACTGGGAGTGTTTCAGTAATATGCTGCGTTTCTGACCAATGATTGCAAGTTACTGCTTACATTGGTTTTACCATTATACCTTCCCTTCTGTTATAATGCTCTTGTTTTATTACTGGAACTATTATGGCTGTTAATCAAAAAATAATAAGAGTTGTTTTCTCCACCTTTTGTAGAAAGAAAGCACTTTGTGTATCTCTCACCAGTGGAAATCTTGGCCCAGTTCTCTAAAACCAGTAGTTCACTCAGCTATTTTCCTTAATCCCAAAATATATTTTAAAGTGTTTAGCATGTGGCCACATTTGTCAACTAATTCCTTGCATTTTAATATCACCTTTTGTATATGGATTGTTTACTGTCTATGTTTATTTGTCTCGAAATGAAGAAATTAAGAAACATGGAAAGTGCTTCTGTTTTGTACTGGACTGCATTACTTTGAGGCATGTTTTCTAGAAATACTTTCTCATTGTTTTAGAACAGCTTTTTTAATTTAGTAGAATTTGGCTTTCATTGGCAGGAAGAATTGATTAGTCATGTCCTTCATGTTAAAGTGTCATTCAGGACACGATTTCACAATTAACTGTAACTGAAAATTATTGCCAAAAAAGTGTCCTTGAGAGAGCAATTGTTCGGTTAATTTCCTTATGTTGTTAATTAAGACCTTCACCCAGCCACCAGTAATTCCAAGCAGAGGAGGAAAGTCAGTGATGATTTTCTTCCTCTAAGCAGAAAATAACTGAATAATTTCCATCAAGTCATTACTGTGAATAAATACATTCTCTCAATGTGTGCAAAATACCGGGCTGCCTAATACAGTTAGAAAGTTGAATCCACATCTGTGAACTATGAACTGTCTGTTTATCAAAGAATTCACAAAGGCTCATGTTAGGTTTAAAAGTATATTTGTATTCACAGGATGAACTCTACAGATAGTAAAATGCTAGCAAGGATTTTAGGTTTTATGCATTAGTAACATAAAATAGTATGTGCACACTTATGTTCATTTGTCTGGGGATTACACACATTTAATTTTCCTACCATGTTAGCAAAATTACAAATACACACCATCCTACATTGATTAGATTTGTCCTTATCTTAAAAAGTAGAACATATTAAAAACTTGCATTCTATTTCACACAGTGTCTTATTGTAGTCAATGCTTCCCAATTAAAGATAAATCTTTCAATTTTTTTGTTGTTTGAAATTGTTTAGAGATTAGCATACTGTTGGCAAGTTTACTTGAATATAGTTTTCCAGTAGCTGCCACCTAATTATTTTTTTTTCTTAATTGTCTCTGGTTGGTTGGTTTATCACTCTGTTCAACAAGAGCAGTATGGTGCATTGTGCTGGGAGTGATCTGGAAATGATCTGTTCCTTCACTCATAGCATCTGTGAAAACACTCTTTAAAAAAACACATTTTCATTGATAAGAATTTTTTTTAAACACAAAAGAAAATTCAAACAGAACAGTTTAGTAAATAGAACAAAGGCAGAATGGGAAGGAACCCTGTTTGCTAAGATCTGGTGGGGAGAGGTGAAAACTGAAGAGCTATACAAGAGTTGTATAAAAGCATACTGTTACCAAAGTGTTTGCTTGAACCTAGAGTAATAGTTTAAAGAACATTTTCTTTGAAGATGGATATAACAACTGTCTTCTTAGACAATCTTCAAATCCTTCCATAATAGAAGTCTTTCATGTTACCAAATATTTATGTTTTCTTAAGATGGGTAGAGCTGTTGATGATAATCATAGAAAATCCCATGTTGAACGGGACCCACAGGGATCGTTGTGTCCAACTCCTGGCATGTGAATGAGCAGATGAAATATTTTCAAAGTTTAATGAAAAGAGATGCCAAGAGGTTTAAGGTTAGAGCATTATTGGAAAAAAGAAAGAAAAAGTATGGCTACACGAATGGGTTGCTGTTATAGCACAAACAAACAAACAAAAAATCACTTTTATCACCAGCAAATTTAAGGAAGATGCATTTCTTACAGATTTCCCTCCAGCTCCCTGGTCATGTCAGTGCTGACTCAACAACTGCACAAAAGTTTCCTGGAACAGGTTGCCCAAGGAGGTTGTGGGTGCCCTGTCCCTGGAGGCATTCAAAGCCAAGCTGGATGTGGCTCTGGGCAGCCTGGTCTAGTTGCTGGCGACCCTGCACATAGCAGCGGGCTTGAAACTCGATGATCACTGTGGTCCTTTTCAACCCAGCTCATTCTATGATTCTGTGATTCCTGAGCTGTGGGCTTTTCCTAGCTACCTGGACAACGGCATCACCAACTCCACACATATCTCTCTCAGAGATGAGTATATTCTTCCTAATTGCTGTTAGGACACAGGAAAAGAAGTAGCAGAAGTACAGGGGCTTGCACTGGGAAAACAAGGACCTTTTACTGGAGAGTGATTGTGACTTTCAAAGGATCAGAAAAAATGTTAGAATGGTACTGAGACTCCTTAGGCACAGTTGCAAGCCCAGAGTTTGGCAATAACCAAAAATACCCAGTAAGAATTACCTGGTAGTCCAGACAGTTTAACTGCAGTGGTGATGCTCAAACACAAAGCAGTATTTCCACATGTACAGACAAACACATATCCATACAGGATACTTTCATTTTTACATAATGATTGACTTCTAACTGATGAACTGCATAATGTAACACTAAACTGTGTTAAATGTGGTTACAGGCGTTTGGGAAGCAGAAGCATTTTTAGGTTGAAATTCTTTACTTACTTGTGCTTCAACATCTGTTAATTTGCGGGTCTGCTCAGCTGTTTGATTTAGTAAGTTTGTGCCTATTTCAATCATTACTGCAGTCTGGTTCTGCACTGCAGTTTGCTGGATCTCTACCATTTCTTTCTTCATACTGTCTTGGATGTAATTCTCAAGCTACATGGGAAAGGAAAAAAAGAAGATAGTTGCATTCTTTAAATGTTGGAAGGGGGGTGGGTAGTACAGTAAGCCTGCTGTCTGCCTTGCTAAACAAATTTGCTTTTTTGTCCTTGTCTGTTTTCTATTTCTGCGGAGCTTCCCAACATTAAGCTCTGTCAGAGGAAGGGCAAAGATGACAAGGAATATGTGGCCATTTATTTTCTAAAGGCAGGAACACATTTGCTGGAGGTAGATAGAACAGAGCGGTGAGAATGCTTGCAGACACTGGGAACTTCTTCTATGGTAGTGCTCCCACCATTGTAACCACCAGAGTAGCTTCACCAGCTTTGGCAGCGATGGGAATTTTTTAGAAGACAAAAGCTTAGCAGTTTAGTCATCTTCCTGTATCCAGACTCAAATATTTTCAAGAGCATTTTTCATCACACACTTGATGTCAGAGAAGGGGTCGAATGGCATTTAACACTGATGTGCGTATTTTTATCAGAGAAACTTTCAAATAAAGACATGAAACAGTAGGAAAACCCATAAATACTTTAAATACTTATTATTTTGGAATGCAAAAGCTGTTTAAAATACTTGATTCCAAAGTTATTTCAATGACTAAACTAATGAGGCTTTTTTGGTAGTCACTTTAGAGAGGAACATGCTGCTTTCAAAGAAAGCAAGGAAAAAATTCAGTTAGCATTTCATGAAATCTTTCTTCCCTTATGTCCTGGATTATCCAAAGCAATATGATTTTTTTTCCATGCTTCTTTAAAATCATGTTCTTGACAACTCTGCAGATATTTCATAATACATTCATGAGTCAGTTGCTTATCTTTAAACTCTGTTAAAAATCATTACTGTTGACAGAAAATTTCTAGAATTAAGCTTCTACCTGAAATATCAGTGATGCCATATTTCTACTGCTACCATGTTCAAAGTTATGAGCCTAAATTACTTCTCTTTGTAAGGAGTTAGGTTACAGCAGTAAGAAATAGATTCTTTTTCACTGTCTTTCTAGTTAGCTTTTCCAAATTATAGGTTAAAACTGCTTCATTTCTAGTGGTTCAATGATTTTTTTCCGGAATCTAGTGAATGTTTTTTTTTAAAGCGTTGGGAAATCTGAATCTACATGCATATGCCTATACTCAAAATCAAATCTTTCTTCCAAAAAAAAAAAGAAAAACCAAAAGAAATGAAACCTTGCTGGCAAAAATGAGTAATTTTTAACAGACAAATCCACCAAAAATGGACTGTGGCTGCTGCAGAAAGCACAAAATATCCTTTCAAAATGTGAAAATTGTAAATCTGTGTAAGAAAAATTAAAAAATAATAATTTCTGACAAGATATGGGATATGTAAAAAAGTTTAAAAAAATAGCTGAAGTTAACAGTTCCAAATTACTGGAGTTTAAGCAAGCAGAAGTATTTCAAAACAGTAATTTTAAAAATCCTGTTTGCTGAAGGGTCGTTTTTTTGTTTGTTTGTTTGTTTTCCAATTCTTTAGTGCTTTTGGGGGAAAGTCAATATAATACAATTAGTAGACAAGTTGCAAAGTAATCCCTGTTTGCACTGCTGTTAGCCATAATTGTTTAATACAAGACTGAATAATGAATTTGGCTTCCTAGTGTCCTGGTATGGATTTTGTTGTCTGTGCAATACGTTGTGAGAGTTCTTTGAGGAGGGAAGGTCATAGGGAAGATTGATTTGAGTTTGGGGGAACTTAGAGAAATGGACTCCATTTTGAACTCCTTTCTCTGTGCTCTCCTTAAAATGAGCCAGCTTGATAGCTTACCTGTATCCATTATCTATGAAATAAATACTGCTCTTGTTGATCATTTCTTGAAGCTATACAAACACTAGATCTTTAAGCAAACTTTTTCATGATATAGTTATTGAATACTGAGTTCTTTCCTTTGCATTTTAATACAACTAAAAATTTGACTTTGTATGCTGTTGTACTGACAAAAATAAGTACCTAAAGACTGAGAGTTTGTAGCTTTTGCTGCTCAGGGAAGACACATAAGTAAGATCATTCCAACATTGTTTGAACAAGAAAACATGCTGAGCTACAAAGAAGATGCTAGTAAGTAATAAATAGCTCACATGTATGCTTTGTTTAAAATCAACATTATTTTAGTTTTGTCCAATGTGACCAGACGTTTAAAACACTATTTGTTTGTTCACTCCATTCTTTGAACTCTGGTGAACTGGAATGCACAACAGAAATTTCTGTCTTGGCACAAGCTTTGACCCATTTCTGTTAAAATGCTGCTGTATTTACCACCCAGCTATACTTCAAGAATTAAGTAGCTAGCATTTTAAAAATAGCCTTCAGAAAACACTAAGTGTTCTTTTTATGACAAGATTTTTGAAGGCTAGAAGTCAGTGTACAGTCAGTTGATTTGGAGCATGATAATTTGATGAGGTATCTTCAGTTTTCATCATACTATGGCAATTCAAGTTCTTCCCCATTCCCCTGTTACTCCTAGATATTCCTCATTTTCAAAAGCCTCCCTGCCAGGGATGCATCTAGTTTGATCAAACATGGTAGAATTTTAAACTTTACTACATTGGATTATAGTGATAATTTTAATAGTAAAGCAAAACAATATTTAGTGCAACGTAGTCCAAGGAGATGTGCAAGAATATGAAGGTTTTTAGATAAAAATATATAATTCTTCACCAAAGTTAGATGGTGCTTCATAAAGACTGAGAAAAATTAATGTGTATTCTCTGAAGGGGCTGCAGACATGAGGATTAAACCATTTGAGTCATTATTAACTTTTGAAAGTGAAACTGCAAAGTTGGACATCACTATGGGATTCTTGGAAAAGACTTTTACTCTAAATGCACTTCTGTTAAAAGAAAATGAAGGGAAATCTCCAGAATCAGAATGCATTTGATTTGCTTCAATACAACATACGTTTCCAATATGAAAAAGTACTGAAAATATAGTTTTTCATTTAGGAAAAAAAAAACCCATAATAGAAATAAAGGAAGCAATAAATAGTTCAACAGAGTTATCAAGAGCTTTGATTTTTTTTCACCTCATTAAAAGGAATAAATTATTTCAATAGGTAATTGCGAATATTAAACCTTGTTCTTGAAGGTTGGTTTCCTGTTCACTGCAGGCAGAGGTCAAAATGAGAATCTGAGCAAGGTCATATCTTCAAATAGGGTTACAGAATTGCAAGACTTCTTTGAAAATGTTATCACTGAGTTATTCCAAAACCTACAACTAGAATATGAGTTAATTCTGGGCTTAAAGGTAAGGTAAACAAGCTAAGGTAGGCTTAGGCAATTCCCTAGCTAAAGCTCAGCGCTGTAAGGTTGTTCTGATTACAGTACACAAAACCTGTGATTACAGTTTAAGGCATCTGGCAGTTCTGGTTGCAAGATTTTAAACCCTTTGTCACTGTGCTTGCAACTTTACAAAGCAGTCTTGTTTAGGTACACAGATCTGCATCTTTGTATTTTATTTGAATATCCTTAAGTCTATTGCCACGTATCTAAACACTGTCATCTGCTTTTTCCAAACAATATAAATTTAATGTGATGCATTCTAAACCACTGAAGTATTATTCTCTTGGCTAAAGCTTAACAGTTTGTCTTCAAATCTGTTTTCAAACTGAAAAATATTAAATAGACAACTTAGGGAATATGGTATTAGTGCTTACTTGAAAGTATGAAATATGAAATTCAAAAGAGATTTATCTTAAAATTGGTGGCCAGTTTCGTTATCTGGCTCATTTATTCTAACTTAAAGCAACATGAAGCATCAAAGTTATATGGATCAATTAAGTGTTTTTTTTCCCCTAAAAGTCCTACAAGGCATAACTTCAAAAACCCCTTCTGTTCTTTCCTTTGTATTCCCTCCTTTCCTAATTTTGTGCATTCTCTGAATATACATATCATGAAAGTCTCTTTTCTTGACCCCAAATGGGTGTATGTACCCATCTCTATTGATTTATAATCCATTCACAGAATCACAGAACTGTAGGGGTTGGAAGGGACCTCCAGAGATCATTGAGTCCAACCTCCCATTCCCTATTCTTCATACAATGCTGAAGTGCAGAAATAGAAAATGTCTATACTTCTTTTTGCTTTTGTTAGGGGCTGTTTTTATTTATTTGTTTTAGTGGCAGGTGCTTTCTTTCATCTTCTAATACAAATACAAGAATTACTAGCGGGATCCTCTCCCACTGATCTTAGCAAGAGCAGTACATATTCCTGTTGCATACTCTCAGAATGGGAGGCTGTTGTGTCTTCTTGAAAGTGAGTGGAAGAATATTGCAATATATGCTTTTGTTAAGGCAGCTGTGGCTGAATTTCACCACTAACACTGAGGAATTGCAGATATTTTGAAAGAGAGCAGTTCTTCGTGGCACACGTCTTTGTAGAGTGCTCTTTATCAGCTCCTGCCAAGGAGTCTGTTTCCTTTATGAGCAGTAGTGTGGTCAGAATTCCTGAATGAGGGAGAATGGCTTGGGTCATTGACAAGAAGGAAGGGGACAGGAATGAAATGTTCCAGCTCCTATCCAACAGTTCAGGAGTGTGGCAGTTTGGTTCGCACCACATGTCTGTCTTCTACAGTACTTTCCTTCAATTTGGAAGGTGCACCAGGAATTATTTGTCAGAGTTCTCCTTTGCTGTGTGACTCTTTATGAGAAGATAATTGTTAATCTCCTCTTAATTCAGTGAAGTATAAGGCTTTAGAGTTAACATATGTTAACCTCCACTGCATGATGGTTACTTTGTAGTAAATGTCAAAACCTAATAGCTGACTCTTACTGATGTATCTTTCTTCAGAAAATCAATAAATACTGCCAAAAAAAAATTGTAGGAGAGAGGGAAAGGAATATTAATACCTCAGTACCTAATCTGAAAGAAAGAATTGCTTGGTAGTTAGAGATTCAGAGTGTAGTGATTGCAGAGAATGTGGTGTTGTCACGTGGTGAAGTGACCAAGGGATGGAGCCCGTGTAAATCGTCCGTATTTGTTGGTGGTGTGGTGAGGCTCATTAATTTGGTGTGAGGAATTCTTTTTGCTCATGCAAGTGAAACTTGTGAAAATTATGTAACAAGTATATATTTCAGTGATAATTCTTAGCTTTTCAGTGGTTTTTCACGGGATTTTGTTTAATGAAACATTTTAAATGCTTTGTTAAGACTTTGGCACGTATTCTTGAAAAAAAGTAAATATAAAAAATGAAAGCACAGAGGGAGAAAAAGCATGTTTTTAAAAATATGCTTAAAGTGGAAAAGCAGCTGGGAAATTTAAAAAAATGTATTTAAGGTTTGAAATATAGTTATGGCTACATATTTTTAAAGAGACAAAATTCTCTAAGGATATCAGTTTGGGGTTGTCATGCTTCAGGACTTCAGATCATACGAAATCTTAAAATCTGCTTAAAATACTTCAGCTAACCTGCCAAAAGATGTATTGGAGCACATTTCAAAGTATTATTTTAATAGCCAAGATTGTCTGTATTAATTTTTTTATAGGCTTTAAATTGTCAGGAAAGAAAAGGCAACATGTGGAGTACGTGTTAGCAAAAATTTGTATCTGAACTGTTAGGAGAGGTAGTATTTGTTTGTGAAGGAGGTGAGTTTGCCAGTTCTTATTTAAATGAAGAGCCTTCCTAATTGCTATTATGTAGTTTGCATCTACATTACAGAATGATTTTCCAAAGAATCAGTAATTATTTGTACATTTTGTAGACACTTAATCTTTTTTTCATTTAAAGTTATAAATGAGGTCTTGGTTTTGCTCTTTGCTGCCAAATGATTAGTCTATACAAATGAAATTCTTATGTTCTTGGCAGAAATTACAGCATACGAATATATATTCTTTCTTTTCTAAATGTTACTCCATATTTATGGAAGAAATAGTACTGGCTGCTTGCTTCACATTATGGAATTTGTCTGTTACTGGCACAAATGGTTTTTCCATATAAAGTTTGGTGATTTCTTTTTAATGTTTATAATGCAATTCTGTCAACTGTAGAATTTATTTTCAGAAAGAGTGATAGTATTAATCATTACTTTCTACCCAGTGCTGTGTCCACTGGTAGAAGTAGGTAGATGGCTGGAGCAGCACGATCATTTGTATAATGTCCATTAGAATCTATCAAGATCCTTTTTCCTTGTATTAAATGTGGGTTACTAAATCAAGTAATTTACTACTTTGAGAGACATCATCTGTAGACTTGAGAAAGTTCCAAAAGCATATGTATTTAGGTTTTCTCATAACTTGTCTACTGAAATCTGAAGATCATCTTTATTTTTTTGTAATGTATTCTTTCTAATACCGTACCTGCTATTAGACCTCTTTGAGGTCAAAATTTATCTGAAGTCATACCTCAATAGCCCTGTATTTAAATCAGCAAAATCTTGTATGAAAAATATCTTTAGCCACATAAACCCAGTAACTGCTATGTGTCATGTATGAAGCTCAGCTGCATTTGATGGAGTTCATTCTGTCTAAAAAGTGATTGCTGGCCAATGCCTCCATGCTCCAAACACGTTCCTTATTTTTCCTTGAAGTGGCTCTCATTTACATCACTGGACTATTTGACTAAGCCTGCATGCACTAACCTAAGAGAAAAAATGGGAGGATAAGGGGACAGTGAGCAATTATATGAGACCATTTTTTAAGTTTGCATTGCGGCTACAATGTTTGACATATATTCAGGTGTCAAAAGCTTTTGTTATTTGTCTTACACCCCTACTAAAAATGTCCCATTCTTTCACAACTTATCTTGGGAATTTAGACCAACTTAAATCTTAACTTAATTAGCCCTTCGACTACCTGTAGACATCATGTGGAGATTTTGTACCCTGTGATATTGCATTTATATACAAAACTGAACAAGATGGAAAATAAAGCAACCATAAGTTTTGCTCAGTCCTAGTGCTAAGGCAAAATAAGGAAAACACTGATAAATCTCATCAATTCTTTTTCAAAGTGTGGACGAGACTTTCCTACTTCTCATACTCCAAATGCCATGAGTATCTGTAACCCAGCCATGCTTGGTCTTGGCTGCCTGTCCTTGTTTCAGAGTAGCAATGTTCTTTGGATTCTGGTTGTGTCTGACTTCTTCATGAGGGATCTGAAACAGAATCTAGCCCATAATTTGAAACCTTTGGTTTTTTTCAAACTTTGTAAATACACTACTGACATTTTGTAGAAGCTCATCCATGTATCCTTAAATTTCTGATTCACGTATACATATTTACGTATATAAAGACATAAAATGCAATTTTCTTGAAGACATTTTAACAGACTTTGCTTTCAGTTCAAATATCAAGTATATAAATTGTTTATCTGTACTAGATGAAGTCTACATTTGGAAATGTTTTTTGGGGAAAGACATTCTGGATTGTATTGAACAGGGGTAACAGTAAAATGTAAGGCATTTTTCTAAAAATAAAGTAGTGTCATTAATTATGCAAACACAGCAGTTTCATCATAGCAGCTCATAGAGGCAATATGAGGCAATAAGCAGAACATTCTGCTTAATTTGCATATATGTAATTAATGCAGCACAACATTTCCAGGTTCTTTATGTATGCTTACATTTATCTTTGCACATGACTGCAATATATTATAAAAATTCCAATTTTGCTGAGAGTTTTTATCTCTCTAAACTAGCTTTCCTAATTGTTTTCAAAATCTATCAGCGCTGCTACTGCTTAAAGCTAGGAAGAGGGGAAAAAAAAAAAAAAAAAAGAGGAACCACTATGCCTTCCAAGACTCATCTTGATAGTCTTAAGAAAAAATATTTTAGAAGGCATTGCATCAATCCACATCAATGAGACCTTCAGCTATTTTAAATTAGCTTTTATTAAAATGACACATTTTTCTAAGTTTTCTAAGTCAGTTATCAATTTCAGTAGCCTCTGTATTTTGGGGAAAACGGTACACTGCAGAAGAAAAAAGTGACTGTGTCTGAAAAATGGACATTTCTTTTCCTTCCCTAGTGCAGGAAGTCCCTATGGACTATTTGCTGTTTCTCAGGGGAGGGAAAACAAAAATCTTTTGGGAATGTATATGGGAATGCTTGAGATGTCTCTTTGGTATTAGCTTTTTACATGCTCCATTGAGCATGTCAGCCTCTCCAGACCTCCAGCTAAGATTTTTCTCTTATCTCGTTTTCCTGTCAGCAGACAGAAGGTGAAAGTAACATCATAAATGAATACTAGCTGAAAGTGAGCTGTGATTTATTAGGAAAAAAAAAAAAAAAAAACTAAATTAAACTAAAACAGTGTAAATAAAATACAAAAGATTTAAATGCTAACTCTTAGAATAGAAAGCACATTATATGCAGAGATGATTCTGTTAATGCCATTTGTGGACTAAGTTTATAACTTAATCAGATGCAAGTGTATATCTTATATAGGGTAAGATGTTTATTAAGTGTTTATATTTTCTATCAAAG
The DNA here is from genome assembly GCA_037305975.1 of Chrysolophus pictus. Lineage (NCBI taxonomy): Eukaryota > Metazoa > Chordata > Aves > Galliformes > Phasianidae > Chrysolophus > Chrysolophus pictus. Next base: position 22,521,477 of record CM074578.1, read on the forward strand.
GAAAAAAATTCTAACTTTCATTGGGAATAATTACTTGAATAAAAAATAAATATTACATTAATATAGCATGAAACTAAATGCATGAAGTGCCTCTATTGTCTGCACAAATATCGATAAAGAATTACTTTCACTATGTATTCTTGACTGAAAGTATTTTGTACCTAATAGTGAAGGGTATTACAGCATCATCATACTTTCTACTACATATTTTGAACTAACTGCAACAGTCACAATTAAAATCATGACCTGGAAAAAGAAAAATAGTACCTAGGGAAAGGGAATAGGCATTGAGATCTGAAACTATCCCGAGGGTAAACTTAGAATCATAGAATATCCCAAGTTGAAAGGCATGCATAAGGATCATTGAGTCCAACATTTTGGAAGTTGAGCTCCCAGGACTCCACACCCTGACCCTGCTTTGCACAAGTGATGTCTCACAGTACAGTCTCCTACTTGTACCTTTGTTTTCAGGTGCTTTGTCGCTTGGAGGATGACATAATGTGCTTTGTACGACCAGTGAAGCATATATGTTTTATGGCACATAGATAAGCATTTTGTACGAGACATAAATAAAATCTCAAACATTGTGAATTCAAAAAATATTGCTAATATGTATTCATCTTGACAAATATTTTAATAATCTGAGTTTCTGCACTGATAAAGAAATAATTTTGAAGTAATTTTGAAGTAAAATTTAACAGTATCTTCAGACCTCACCTCAACTATTTGGTGATTAACCACTCTCATTAAGAGTTAAAGATTAAGGCAGTAATCTAAGATTCTGAACCACTGTTTTTCAAGATCACAGCTAAATGATATTTCTTTTAGAAATCAGGGAAGGAATTCATAAAGTTCCCATTAGTCTAAAAATAAAGAAGAAATAAATAAATAGTCTGAGTCATGAATGGCATTTTGCCGAAGTTCAGTAGCACTGAAGCCAGGAAGGCATGAAGCCAGTGATGCTTCTGCCATTCACTGAAATGAATATAAATATTCCTTATTATGTGGAACAAGCCACAACAATTCAGGAACAAGATTCCTTATTTACTAACCACTTAAGAAATACTGCCAACCCATACTAAATTTTTAAATACTGAGTTATAGCACTGAGCTATCATTTCACAAATTGAATATTCAAACTTTTGAGAGAAAACTCTGCAAGTTTTCAGCTGTATGTTGTACTTGCATGGTACTCTCAGTGAAATAAGACTTCCAGACTGGTGTAAAGATGAGATTGTAGCCTAGAAAATACACATTTGGGTAAACACAGGTGCTATCCCAGACCTAAAATAATGCTTTCTCATTTTTGTATTTTTTCCATTCCATCAAGCCACAGGCAGCGGAAAATAAACTTTCTGTAAGGTATGCTGAAGAGAGTACTTAGGATATATTTTTTTTATGAAAGGCAACAGCTACGTAGCTTTAAGTGCTTTAGAATTTTTTTAGCCATTTTGTATCTGGTACAGAGTTTCCTAATAAGAAACTACTTTTTCTCTCAATTTACAATATCAAGTGAAGCTTGTTAAGAATTCCTCTTTCAACAAAACAGCTTATTTTACAGAAGAGCTCGTGGTGTGATACAGCAGTTTTCTGAGGAAACATGAAACAAATTCCTCTTCTTCAAACTATGCTACTGGGGAAGTGAAAGAGAGCTAGGCGTTTACAGCTCATTCTCAGTGTTGCTTTCTAGGGAAGCAGTCATCTTGCATTCCACTTCCAACCAGGAGGAAGAATGATTCGGAGTTCAAGGATCAAACTAGTTAGGAAGCTATGGAATACAATTAGTCCCTTTTGTAAGCTATAAAACTGGGTGTCTCCTTTTCCAAACAGAACACCTTTCAGCATGAAAAATCATTAGATTTTTTTTTTTAATTTCACAGATAGAGGAAACTGAAAGCACTTTGAGAAGCTTTTAGACTTTGTGATATATTGAATGCCAAATAAAGTTTAAGGAGGTTTTAGAAGGTTTTCTGAAGAAGCTTTGATAATGCTAGTAAGAGAGAGTCATTCATTTGAGCTGAAAACACACCAGTTTTTGAATGTTCCAGACTTTAAGATCAGCTGCTGATTTCAGTTTTGAAGAACTGAATTTCCCTACAAAGAATTCACAGACTGATTTTCCTGTGCATTTCCAAAAAGAGAAAACCTTTATCTCACATGGTTCCTTTTGTAAGCCATTATGCATCTCTGAGACAGGACAAAGAAACAAAAGTCTCCCTTTCCATTGCTTCCATTGCTAGTACGCTACATGGTCAGGGAATGGTGCTGTATCTGAAAAGTTACTAATATTTCATCTCAAGCCTGTAAATTCCTTGTTTGCCAGACCAGAGCAGTCAGAGAACTTCCCTGACGTTGCTGAGTTACTGGGTCAGGGAAGCAGGACTCCAGAACCAAAACGGACTTGACTGACTATAGCACAGAGTTCTGCCTGAAGGGAAGCTCAGGTGCTCACCTCTGCTTAGTTCAAAAACTGAACATCTTGTTAGATTCTGCTCAAATGGTACTTATTTATTTGCCATTGTTGTTCTGTTTGCACAGTTAAGAGTCTTGAAAGCAAAAGCTTCTGAGGAATTCCATGCTTGAAAGATAAAACAGGAAGCTACTGCGTTAAGAGTGGTCAAACACAAATATTTGGAAAAAAGATCAGCCCTTATAGTCAGTATATTGCAGAAGCAAAATGTAGTGTGTGACACACATTCTTGAGAAAAAAATATTTTAAATGATGTAATCCCAATAAAAAAATATTTCTTTTTGCCCCAATAGCTGGGTTTATCTATCTGAAAGTAAGCAGTTCCATTTATTGGAACAGAACCAAGAAGAAAACCTCCTCTTTGTCCTTGGTGTCCTGCAGAGTTCTCAATTAGTGATGAAAAGTCACCTCTTGAGTTGAGTTCCAGTCAGTGCTCCTGAAAGCCTAGAGCCAGACAGCAGCCTCTTGGAGCCTTTCAATGAAGACCAGAAACAGGAGCCAGATCCTAGCTAAACAAACAGCTCTATTGCTATTGATTATAACAGAAGGGGAGCAGCTCTCAGCAAAAATGGCTGAGAACCTAAGTATGCACTTTAGGATGGATGGGTATTACATGAGAGGAAGCTCTCTGTCTGCAATAGCCCACTGAAGAGAGAGACTTTTAATGGTACTTTCAGGATGCAAGACTGCTCTGAAGATGACTAACCAGGTATAACAATGGAAAAAGTACAAGACCATTGATGCTACATGCAGCCTCTTAACCAGAGGAGTACACGTGTAGGTGGGAGTTGAAAATAAATTTAACAGTAAGGACAGAACAATCCAGATTTTAAAATCCTCAGTGACAACAGACATAGTGAAAAGTGAATTTAGACTGGACAGTCAGGAAGATGAATGGCTTTAAAGAGAAAAAAAGGGAAGAAAAAAGAAAAAAAAAAAGGATTCAGATCTGCATAAGTGCAAAATTTTTTGTGTCAGGGATGTGAAAGGCAACTAAGAATTCATAAAGACAATGAGTTAAAAAAGAGAGCTGGAAGAGTGGAATTGTTTAATTGACTCCAAGTTTAAACAACATGGTGAAGTTGGAGGGAAACCCACTGGGGAAAATGAAGAACTTGACTGGATTAGCCTCTTGGGAAGCATTACTCCCACAGTGACTTCAGAGGGCCAAGAAAATGGAAATGTGCATTTCCTTGTGATTAAAATCATCACTTGCATTCCTGCTGGTATCCTTACTAGTTAGTCTACATGAAAGAAAGCCTTAGAGCCTGTGTTTGATTTGCTATTTTATTCCATTAGCAACTTCAAATTGTTTAAAAAATAAGAACATTTTGCCTTTTAAGACAAACAAATTTTTAGATACATAAGATGAAATCTCAGGTTCACTAATAAATCAGTGGGAACTTTTCTACATGCCTGGGATTTTGTATGCTGTCATCAGAGCCTTCTTAAAATAATCAAGTTTACCCTATCGAAGAAGATGTCAAGACACGGATAAGTTTCCTCTGCAAGTAAATCAAATAAACATGAAAGTGTCAGGAAGAAAAATATAAGGATATTACTAAACTATATTTAAACATTCTCCTGTTGCTGGTAAACTGTAGTTTAACTGTTTGTCCTATTCTCTGCTGTCAGAGTCCTTGTTTGTATTTGGTAAGTCTTCAGCAGGGGTCACACTGTTTATACTTGTTTCAGTTTATAGCTCTCCTAAGGGTTAGGTTATTAGTGTTGAGGTTTACCCTCTCATTACTTGGACTCCATTTCATCACGTCAGGGTACTTTTCACAAAACGTTCCCATTAAGGCTCCAGTAACAGTCATATTAAGTTGGTTGATTTCCTTGTTTGTTGATTTTGTGTTGCATTGCTGTTGTTGTTTTTATTACTGTTACTTCACAGGTAATCATTATACGAGACAGAAAATGTGGCTTCAGGATGGAAGTTTGACATAAGTGAAAAACAGGAATAGTCAATATGAGGTCAAAATTTGAACCTCTTCCAAGGAGATTTAGACTTTTTTTAAATTAAAAAAAAATAATAATTTCCTTAAAACCATAAAAAAAATCTAAGATTGTGTTTGTTTTAACTCACTCACTTAAGCTGTCTTTTTCCTACTGGATCAATTTATTTAAAGTTGTATTAAAAAAAATGTAGGTTGGTGTTACCTTTGAATAGCTGAATTACCCTGTTTATAACTTTTTTTTTTTTTTTCTGAAAAAAAGCAAAACTGGAATTTTTTTCCGTAAGTCTTCACCGGGGAATTTCATTGAATATTAATTGTTTGAAATGGATAGGTTCACTGTTAATGCAACAGGAATGTATGGTCAGCACTTCTAACATTGTTACATGTATTTCACATGTGATCTGGAGTGTCTGTGACATTTCAATATTGACTTCTGCACAACTGAGGTAGACGGTCAGTTGTGGCTGGTGAAGTGTAAAATGAGGCTTCTGCTCATGAATGAGTGTCACAACCTCTTGAAAGAGCTGCCTTGTATTTCACACTGAAACTGTTGATTTGAACTAGGATCTTGCAAGTGTTTACATCTTGTGAATGGGAAATGGGGAGGAAAATTGTTTCAAAGAAAAGCAATCGTACACAACACAACATTGTTGTAGCTCGAAGGACCTGAGGGAAGAACATGAAGTATCTCAGTATAATCCATACAAATTCTTCAGAGGAAGACAAAAAAAAAAGATGTTTTTTAGGTGACAGCTAACAAAATTGAACCTCTCAGCTCACTCAAATGCCTCAGGACAAGACTACACATCAGGTCACGGGATGAAAGGCTTCCATCTGGTACACTGACGTCAGGTAGCACCTGTGGGGGCTGCAGGGGGTAAGGGCTGTAGTTACTGCCCAGGAAACACCCTTTCCACTCAGCTGGGCGTCTCCTCATTCCAACACCCTGACAGAATGGAACAAGGGAGATTTTTTCTTTCCAGGACCACACATGGCAGGTGCAGTCCTGAAAGCATAGCAGTGAAGCTGATCCATGAGATGAATGACCCCTTAATGCTTGCATTGTGAAAATGAACAGGTCTGAAGACTGTTGTTTGGACTAAGCTTATTAAACTGTTCAGTCAGGTTGTTATTTTTTCACTAGAGATTTAAAGAATTTCCTACTATTTTTAAGCAGGTACAATTTTAACTTATCCAGAGATGAGAACTTCAGTTTTTCTCTCTATCGAAAAAAGTCCTATTAGGTGGAGTGATAATTAAAGATCAAATATTTGCCTAGGTGTGTATCATGTAGTTTTGACAATTTATTCAAAAAGCATAAAAAAATATTGCCTCTGAAGTAGCTCGAATGCCACCATTGTATAATTGATTATGCTGTCCCACAAAAGCATTCTCTAACACGCTAGTTTTAACTATACTAAATTATTCCAGTTATCACATATGCTTTCAGGACACTTTTGAAATGTTACCAGTAGAACTGTAGAATCATAGAATCCTTAGACTTGGAAGAGACCTTTAAAGGTAATGTTGTCCCCTACAATGAACAGGGACACCACAGCTAGATCAGGTTGCCCAGGGCCTGATCCAGCCTCTCCTTGAAAGTCTCTAGGGATGGGGCATCAACCACATCTTTGGGCAACCTGTTCCAGTGCCTCACCACCCTCATTGTAAAGGACTTTTTCCTTATATCCAACCTAAATCTGCCCTCTCTGCTTGAAACCATTTCCCCTTGTTCTCATGCCACAGACCCTGCTAAAGAGTCTGTCCCCGTCTTTCCTGTAGCTCTGCTGTAGATACTGAAAGGCCGCTATCAGGTCACCTCGCAGCCTTCTCCAGGCTGAACAGCCCCAGCTCTCTCAGCCAGTCCTGGTAGAAGTGTTCCAGTATCTCAATAGTTACATTAATAAGAAGCACTACAAAGTGTAAAATAGAATGCCTTCTCAAGAATTTAACTTGCTAACATTGAGGTAGTTGTGATGTATCCAGCAAAGCTTTTTAATTTTCTCCGATAATACTTAGATCATGCTGCAAGCTGTTCAATAGAACACTCTGTTAAGGTCTCAGCCACATTACCACAAAACACTACCACAAAAAGCTGATTTTAATCTAACCAGAATTGATGACAGAAAGTTGAAATGTTATTCTCCAGATGGTACCCTGTATAGGTGTTTTTGCTCAAGTCCTGAATACAAATACAAAACTGAAAATATTACTGTTTTTGTGTGAAGTTAAAATACTAGTGACTGGGGTTAACAGGAATTTCTGGAGACAGCTGAACTGTAGAGAAAGTTGATGGCACCCAAGAACTGTGGAGTATTCACTCATCAAGAAATGGAAATGGTTCTCTCCTTATAGCTTCTGTGAATAAGGTTATTCTGTGAAGGATGCTAGACTTCCATGTTTTTACTAACAGGAGTTAATGGAGAGAAAGTTGTGTATTCCGTCAGTTTCTCATTTTTTAGCAGTAAGACCTTCTTATGACCTCAATAGGCCTTTGGAAGATTATTAGATAAAGTAATTAAGGTTGGTATGGGCAGTATAAAAACAATATGAAAGTTCCTGTAGCTCCCTTCTCTTTTTCCAGGCTAAGCCATAACGTCCTGGAAGTTGAAATGAGGACAGCCAGCCTCTTCATCACGCAAATAGCAGGATGCATTTCCTGAGCTTGTAACCAGCATCTTGACTTTTGGGTTAACCTGTTGCACTGACAGATGAAAACTAACATGGTTTTCAGTAATTATTTGGCCTGGAAAACATAGTGAGCATTTTTTTTAAAAAGGTACTTAAGGATAGAACTGTATTTTTCTAGGCAGCTTGAAAACCAACACACTGAGTGTTTGCAGGACTATTTAGGTGTGGGATTTTTATTTTTTTTTTCCCCACAAAGTATGGATCTGGATTTTGTAACTTGAAGAATTCTTTAACATTTCCCCTAAGTTTCAAATAGACTTTAGATTCACCAAACAGTAGTTGAATTGTAGAGAAAAAAACATGAGTCTTTTTCCTCTGCCCCATTTCCTAGAGATGTATCTGCTAAAGGAAATGAAATGATCACAGAATTTCCAGTAGTAAAGTGCTCTTTCACATTTTTGGTATGTGTGAGGTTATTTGGTATAATTTGTTCCACTGTGGAATGTGCCATATCTCTAAGGCATTTCTGAGTATTAAATTACAGTGCCATACCTCTGTTTTTTTTCCAGATACTTAATCCTGCAAAATTATCTGATCCTCCTATTATTTTTTCACCTGCAATTTATGTTTTGTTACTTTGAGAAATTCAAATACTAAAATGACAGGTAAAAATGTGTGTGCTTATCCTAAAGCTTCTCGCTCGGTCCCACAGAAATTCCCTTTTTCCTGAAGGTTACACTGATATTTATAGTGCACTGACAAATTGTTTTCTCAGTGGTTTAGCTGTTATTACCAGTGAGAGATTTACTTGGGTGCGTTTCGACTTCCCACATATTTTCTCAGTATGATATCCTTGTTTCATATACTAGTACATGCACAACGGTTTTTTTTTTCATTCAAAAGCAGTCTTTTTCCCATTTTCCCTGAGTGCTTAAGAAAATCTGCAGTTTGTCCTGGTATCTGTAAGACTCCCATCCGTAAGCCTCTTACTGCTAACTGGCTGCCAGAACCCTTTTTCTCTGAAGCGCAACTTGCATCTTTTGTTTCATTCTGTCAGGATGTGGGAATGGGGACACCAAACTTGAAGGAGAGGCCATCAGTCCTGATTCAATTATCGCTCCCCAGCTGTTTTAACAAGTGGGATGTGTATTGGTATATTTTGTATCATCTCTGTAGCATGTTCCATGCTTCTGCTATCCACTTATGTCTCCAGATTCTGAGGTTTATAAAATGTATTCCAAAGCTGCATGCCAGGATAAGAGCTGTGCAGCACGCTAGCTTTTGCAACTTCTTCAGCAGTACTGATAAATCTGCCTCTTTAAGGGGAATTTCTTTCCGCTTTTCCATTCCTCTTGCTTTTCTTCCAGGCTCAGAAGACAGACTGAACTTACTCTAGGGAGCTAATTAAGATAGTCTGAGTCATCTGACAAAATTCTGGGTTTGCTAAAATCCAGAGAAGGATTAGAGAGTGGCACCTCTCTGCCGTAGACCCTAATCTAAGCTCGGACAGCATATCTTCTAAATCAGCTGGCAGTGTTTTGCATGTCTGTCCCTATAATGGACGTATTAGTGCAGAAAGACAAACTTACTCTGTCCTGCTCCTGCCTTTCAGCCAAAGCAAAATCCCATTCACAGTAGGTGCAACAGGAGTTTCTTACATTAAATTATAAAAAAAGATACGAATAATTAGTGATTTACTAAGTTACCTTGGTTTACTGTCAAAAGTTTTGTGAATTGAATAATGTATAATGTGGTATATTTTCACAAACGCAAACGCTGTAGTGTGAAAATGAGAATAAAATACAGTCACAGGAGGTACCGATATTCCTGTTTTGAAAGTTAGAAACGGAAATGGTCATCTGTGTCTTTTAGGCAAAATTCAGTTCTAGGCTTTGTCACAGTTTGCTTCTTCTGGTCAGGAAGAAATCAAGAAAAAGTTATCGGTTGTTTCTCTCGGTAGACTTAGAGGGGGTGCATATTACTGAATTAAGTCATGATGAACAACAAAGAAGGAGCACTAACACGTTAACTGTCTGTAAAATAAATACCACTGTGGAATTCAGTCTCTCAGCGGGAGGTTCTAAAACATTCTAGAGATTGTGCTGTTGAGTTTTGCAGTGTATTTATTGGTTAAGCCTGTCAACTCAGACATTTCCAGGCTTATTTCCTGTACGTGCACTTGAAGGAGCAGAAAACAAAACCACACTTATTGTCAATAACTGATGAAGTCTTCCAATTTGCTATTTGGACCAGCCAAAGGTGATTACTTTGCGATCATATTGATAGCAAACAGAGCACATGAAAATCTACTTTGAATGCTAGTAAGAGACTGGTTCAGTAAAACAAGCATCTGTCTACCATATTTTTTTCTAATCACATCTTGAACATGATGAGCTCTCAAGTTCCATTTTTTCTTGTAGACTTACACACGAAAATCTCTGCTCCTTTTCATGGGTTTCGTACAGTCTCATACCTGTTTCATCAATTTGGTACTTGTGGAATGACACAGAAACAGTCTTTACATAAGTTTTTAAACACACACAAGAATAATTTCAAATCTTTTCACAAGAATTTACCTACAGGAGATGCAACAGTAGACTGCAGAGTCAGATCATCTAAAGTAGCTCGGAAACTTTATCCGATAACTTGTACTATTCTCAAATTAAAACGGTATTTTCTTTTTCGGTCATGCCGGTATTCTTTTGCTTAGCAAATACATAGCTGATATACAGAAACAAGCACTTTTCACATGTAAGTGAAAACAGATGCATCACTTAAGAAAGGAATGCAGCCCTTGATTCAGAGTCAGAAACATCTCTTGCGTATTTCAAAATCCAGTGCTTTACATATATTTGTCCTTATCTATTGCATGCAGATGTTTTTGGATGATGCATGTCAGAATATCTTTTTTATATTTGAGATATGCACTTCTGTACAAGTATTGCAATAATTATAACCATTCATTGGTACTTATTCATAAAATATTATACATATATATTCCCATACATCTTAAAATGTCAGAATATGTTTTCCCTAGAGAAGAAACATGTTTCAAAATGACAAAGAGTTTCTAGCTTCCAGGGTAAGAAAAAACAAAGATAAGTTCAGAGTACCCAGACATACTGAGTCTCTGTCAGCAACGTATTCCCCTTCTAGGATGGTTCACAGTAAAATTCTAGTTTTAGGTTTAATGCTGACTCCTGGCACAGATTTTAGTTTTCTAGTTTTCTTTTGACTTGCTTATATACTAAAAAATAAATTCCCTACGTCCCATGTGCTATTATCGGTTTCATCATAAATTGTTTTCGACTGTTTCTAAAAGGAAAGAAAAGATATGACCCACTTCTCTTATGCTATTGCTTTGGACAGAGTCCAGCATCCTCCTGATCTAGTTTATGTACTGAGAAGTAAATTCGAGTGAGCATTGGGTTATTTCAGTGCCCTAATACCTGAAAAAACACAGCCCCTTCAGTAGAACTGTCATGTTCCAAATGATTAAACTGCCATTATTTTGGATAGAGATTTGTTTAATTGTGGACCTTATGGGAATTGTCTGTCTTCTGGGAATATTTGAAAACCCAGTGTTATATATTAAGAAGTTCTCAAGGATGATGCCCAGTGTACGTGACTACAATTAAAACTTTCAGTCTTGTATCTCATCTATATCTGTATCTCGAAGTCTTACCCCCTCAAATTGAAAATCTTACACTTGTAGTACATAAATTGATCCCCAAGTAGGAAAGGTCGTAGAAGAAAGTTCATTTCAGGTATGTTATTGCACAGTTGATCAAGGGTTTTGCCCTTTGCTCTACAGCATCGCTTACTGGATTACTGCTAAACACTGGATTAGGGGGAATAGTGGTTTGTCCTGGTATGTCATCTGAACCCTTAAGCATAATCTACTTTTGAAAAGACATTCCACTTATATGTATGGTATGTACAGTGCTGGCATAAGGCATTAAAGCAGTATGGACAGAAAAAAAAAGAAGGGTTTTCATGAAGCAGCAGCCAATTTAATTGGTAGCAATGGCAGAACAAAGTCTTCTGCTCTGTATGCAGGAATAGAGCAGGAAAGAACCTGACCCTACATAACAAATTTTCTTCCCATTGTGTTTGTCCATTAACCAGATAAAGCGCACACTTCCCATGCTGTTCCATTCATACAGCCTACTGTTCATTCAGAAACATAATGTTTCCTTTAGTTGATGGATTAAAGGCAGGACGGGGGAGGGAGGAGTGTAAAAATGTTTTGGGATGTGCAGGACTTCAGGAACAGCTTTGAAAAGTTGATCCGCACTAAAAGTATGGCATGTATTTTTCTTAACTTCAGAAGAAAACAGGTGGTGCTGCCTCTTCAATGAGCAAAACTAACCTTTTTTTTTTTTCAAAAGCAAAACCTAGAGCAGCTTCCGTGCAATTGCTAAGGCATTAATATCAGGTTATTTTAAAATTAATTTTATTAATTTTATTATTATAATTTTATTAATTTATTATTATAGTTTTAACACAATACAAAAGCTATGTGAACTTAAAAATTCTGTTGTTACATTTTGGTAACTTGAAATATGAACCTAGGAATGTGTATTGGTGATCTTAAAAAATAAAAGCACTAAGACATCAAGCGAACTAAGTAAGCCACTTTAAAGGTTATTGTTTGCTTTTCATCTTCACTTGGCAGACCAGGTGTCACCAGCAAAGCAAATCTGAGGAAAGGCAACTTTTGTTGGAGTCTCTTTGTGAACAAAACAGATGACATAGAGAGCAGGTGTTAAAATAGTGAAAAAGGCAAACAGTGCTGATTTTACAGGATGTTTAGCTGTGGAACAGCTAGGGAAAAAAAAAATCAGTCTGTTCTACAGCATCTTGCTTGGAAATCTGTGCTCAACTAAAAGAAACGCTTCTCTGCCTTGTAAAACAGAATCTGTCTTTTGATCCCCTAAAGAATTGGTTGGAGGCACTTATCCTATTCCTCTTGTAGCTCACTTCCCAGAGGGTGACAGGAAAAGCGCAGTTTTTACTAAATAAGGATGCTGGAATTTGCTGGCTGCTTTCTGTTTACCTGATGTCACTTATGATACTGTTTTCCTACTTAAGTGGCATTTAGCAGAGGAGCTCCGTGTGTGATTTTGTTGTTTATGCTGGGAAGCTGCTTACCAGCTGGGTAGATGAGGCTGTGTTACTTTGTGAGGTTTTCATCCTGCACTGCACATCTGGTAATGTCAGTCTAACATTACAATAGCGAGTGTTGTAAATTAATAAGTAGAAAGGTAAGTCCATATGTGGAGGGAAGTAAGTTTGCCTGTGACATTAAAAGAAAAATAAGGCTACTGACATTGCTAGCTTTCCCAAATTTATGGGCTTACACATCCTGAGCCCACGAAGACAGACTTAGATGCACACTTTGAGTGTGTGCGTTTTGAATTTAAGCTTTTGTGCCTGTTCTCAGATAGATGAACACAATGCACTTTCTGCTTTGAAGAGGCTTCTGCTTCTGAAACACACAAACTCACTAGCAGGTTTCTTTGATTCTGTCACACTAGTTCTGTAATGCTGTAACTAATGAGTTAAGGCAACCCCAATGCAAAATTATGTTATAATGATGTGACTTCAGAATGAAAAAGGGACTGCTTACTACAGAGAATTCTGAATTCTCTCCATTTGCAACATTTCTTTAATAAACAAACCCGTAGGATCGTTCTACAGTCACTGTGTCAAATTCTCAGTTAAGTCCTTGGCATGTTTACTGCTTGGCAGATGGGCATAAGCATAGAACTGTACATTTGTGATGCAATTAAACTGTACTGTCACTCTGTTCCAGGTGGCAGTGAGATACACTGAGCTGTCTAGAATCGAGTTCCTGTAAAAATGTGGCACGGTGGTCAGGTTTATTCTCCAGTCACATTAAGAATGGATGCAGTATAATGTTTTCCAGCTGTTTCAGATATAATTTTACAAATGTTGTCATTTGGGCAATAAGTCCTTTAGTTCCAATGGAGTGGCACTAAAAGAAGCTATGTGGCATCTGAAACACCTTGGGCCAAGTGTGTTTTTCCTTGAATATTTGTATGTCTGAGTGGAAATGTTACAGGATGTGAAGGATATCCGCCAGTGAACTTTCTTGCAATCCCATCACTTCAGCAGGCTAACCTCGAGGCAAGCCAAGCTGGCATTCCTCACGTGGAGCTACACTTATCCCTGTGGCTTTACCTACTCTCTTTTCTGCCTACAAATTCTGAGATCACATTTCAGTTTATTTTTTTTATCATGCCTCAGTTAACGGCACGTTCTATAATGTTTAAACAGAGATAGAACAGCCCGTGCTGGTTAATTATGCACTCTGAGCTGCTGCTCTCATGTCAGAACCTTCAGACGTGCTTGTTGCCCACCCGTGCCATGACTGGTTGTCCAAAAGTCAGAGTGCAACAGCAAATCCTGCAGAACTGTTCCTTGCTGAGCTAGAAAGTTAACTTCTCAGACTTGAGACAACTCGTGGATAGACAAGCAGGTCAGAAACCTAGCACAGAGCACACACTGTGTGAAATTAGGGATGCTGGAAGGGAAGAAGCCCATCACGACATAGCTAGGGAGATACGGCAAGCCCGATTTGTAGGACAGAAACGTTATCCCACCTTCAGGAGCCACTGGGTGTTGTTCTCCATGATGTTCTCCAGCAGCTGCAGCCTCTGCACGGAGTCGTCGTAGTCAAGCGGCGCGTCGCGCTGCACGGCGTTGGGCACGTAGGGCGGCCGGCAGCTGTCGGCCTCGGGCAGCAGGAAGGTGTAGCTGCACGGCCCGTGCTGGACCTGGTACTGCTTCTTGCCCGCCGGCTCCGCGCCCTTCCCGAAGGCGTTGTATCCCGCGGCGAGGACGATGCTGCAGCCCCACGTGAAGTAGACGCTCAGCCGCATCTTCCTGCCCGCGGAGGTCCCGGCCCGGAGCTCGGAGCTCAGCGCCCCGCGGCCATGCGCTGCGGGCGGCCCGCCCGGTGCCCACGGAGAGCCGGCCCGAGCTCCGCCGCCTTCCCACCCCCTGAACGCCTCCTCCCGCTCCGCCGCGTCCCGAGCTGCCGCCGGTGCTCGGCTCCCCCCGTTCCTTATATGATAAGTTGGTAGGGGAAGGCAGACATGCGGAGGGGCCGCCCCTCCCTCCCTCCCTCCGCGGGGGGGTCCATCGCCTCCGGGAGAACGCGCGGACGCGGGACGGCGGGCAGAGCCCCGGGGGGAGCGGGACCGCGGCGGATCCGAGGAACTTCCTGGGCACGGGCGGCCCCGCCGCCGCTCACTAGGCGCTGCTCCGAGCGGGCAGCGCTCCTCAGTGCGGTCACGGTGATGGGAAACGGTTCGCGCGCCCGTTTGTGCTTCTGGAAGGAACTTGGGGGGTTGTTTTTATTAACTCGCCGAGCGAAGGTGTGATTTAGCTTGTGCTTAAGGCATGGTGTAACTCGGCACTGTCCGGAGCGTGTGGCAGCGAACGGGGGCACGTCCTTGCACAGGAAACAAGAGGGGGTGAATTAAAAGTTTTCAGCCCAAAGCAGACTCCGTATGTCAGAGGATCTCTGACCCGAGTAGTCATTTATGTGCGTGGCTTTCAGGAGCAAATGTTTTTAAGCTCATCCTTCTTTTTAATTGGTTTTTATCGATATGAATTGGCTGTGTCTCATAGTGATAACATCGACGTGAGCTGCAAATCCAGCCTCGCACAGCCACCAGCACCAAGGCACTGCCTGCAGTAAGGGGCGGTTCCTGCCCTCCCAAGTGGGAAACACCTGGAAAAGGTGAGGGAACATCTCAGAGAGGAGATGGAAGCTTGGCTGGACAAAAGGGTTGTAAAAAGGAGCTTTGCCCTCCTCCGCACTCCCATGATCTCTGCAATGAGAAATGACCCCACAAAAGCAGAGCACTACCTCACCAGCCCCTGGGAAAGAGCTGCGTGCACTGAAATGTCGGAGGAGTTTCCTTTCCCTCTTGTTGGCTTCTAGAATCCAGCACTACAGAGCTCTGATTCCTGGAGAGAAACCGCCCCGCTGCTCTGCTCGGCTGGGGACTATAAGCTGTAGGTTTCTCACAGTTAAAATAAGGGGAATGCCATGCTTGTCCAGCCAGCATGGATCAGATGCCAAAGTTTCAGTGGTAGACGGAAGATCCCAGTGTGCCTCACCACCATCTCTTGGGACAGACCATCTTACACAGCTTGCTGTGTCTAACATAGCACATTAATGTAGTTTTACTCTTTATATCGTGAAAACTGTGTTCAGGAGTTGACGAAAACGATTTTAACAGCTAACTGCATTTGCTTACCTTATCAAAAGTGGTTGAGATTTCTTTACATAATGCTTTGGTACTTCTGGAAAGGGCAGTCTCTGAAATTCCATTCTGGAGACTCCCAGGAAGGTTGGAGTTCTAGTAGGACTGTGAGCTGTGCAGTGTTCATCTGCCAACCTTCATCCTTCCAGGCAGTTTACATGGAGGAAGGTGTTCAGAGTTTGAGATACAGTCAAGAATATTTTGTACAAAATGTACATATTTGTAGAGTTTGGCGTGAAAATGATATATTTCCCATCCGTTCAAGTTTCTGTGGTGATAGCAAAGTATATTAATGTGACAGCCACCTGCATTGCTACTGAAGTTTTGGTACCTTTCTGCATAGTGCAGATATATTTTGTTTTCTTTGCAGTAATTGAAAGTTTTGAAAGAATGTTTAATGTCATGTGCATAGCAGTTTACTGCAATGTAATTGAGAAACCTGCTATTATGCCACATGGATTAGATTTATACGCTGTGTAGGATTTCTAGATATCTAACCAGACATTCAAATTCATTATTTGATTTGAATGCTTTTTTTTCTGAAGTTAAAAAGAGAGCTTCCTGTTGGCTTGTATATAACTGTCCTTAAATTGTCTGTTCCCTCTTCTGTTCTTCTCAAAGCTAGCCTAAGGAATATGGGGCTCCCACAAGAGCAGTGCTGAAAATCAGCATGCTGCAGCCCTGAAAGCATCTTCTTGATGATGAGAACTGGAAGATGGTCTTAACTGTTCTGCTTATATTTTCTTTAGTCCCTTCATGAGATAGAAAAGGAAAAGATGAGGCTGAACAGAATAGTCTGTTAGATGATTTCTTTTTAATTATTATGCTTCTACTCAAGGGACTGTACACATATAAAAGATGAGATTTAAGGGATACTGAGAAATTGTCAGAGAGGCATGATTACACCAGCAGTTCAGGGATCTCAGTTGAGCTTATCACCCATATGTCACACTGGCAGGTCACATCACCAGCCTGATCCTGCAGCTCGGCTTTGCTGGATTTTTGAGGAGAGATTGGAGAGACTCTGAAGGTTTGATGTGGGGCCTACTTTCCTTTAGGAAAACCAATACATGACTCTGGGAGGCCTCCGACCAGTACCACAGTGGGGAACAAAGCGGAGCTTGGAGGCTGCCTGGCCACGCTGCTGTATCTCGGACCTCCACTAGGGAGAACTGTGGTTGTATGAATACTGGGAGGAGAAATCAGTTCACCTTTTACAGTTGTTTTTTGTTGCTGTTGTTGTTTTGAATGAATGAATGGGTGGCCAATTGCTGTGGCAGCTGTCTGCAGCTCAGGGAGAAGGTACGGAAAGTGCAGGTATCCTTGTGCAGGAGGCAACAAATGCCAGGTGGCAGACCGTACCAGCAGAGCAGGAACCACCAGTTCTCTGTGCTTCTCACCCACATGAGTAGCAACCTGGGGATCACCCTGCTCACGTTTCCCTGACCTTTCCTTAGTAATTCCTGGCTACAGTGGCAGTAACTGAAGGGAGAGGGAGAGTTTTGCTATTTCCCCATCTGGGTCTGATGGACTCATATTACTCTAATGAAGAATTCTTTCCCACCACCCAGGAACGTTAGTGAGCATTCACCTTGCCAACGGGATAAATATACATCCCTTTAACCCATCACTACGGGAGAGTGCTGCATTTGGGGCATCTTTTGGAGCATTTGTTTGTGATCCTTCACCCTTTCCATCCCCTCAGGAGCAGCTTTCCCAGCTGTGGAGGAGGAAGTGGTCTTCTCTGCCTCTCTGGGGAATGGAAGCCAGGCAGAGTTCAGGGGGAAAGAAAGTAGTAACAGCTAAATTTGGAAATCTGGTGTGAAAAGTAAGGCCAGTTAAATACATTTTTGTCCTTGAAAACTGGGGAGGAGGAAGGAAGATGCCTGAATGCAGCCTTTCTACTGAGCCTCAGAGGCATAACAAGTATTCTACAGGGCAGGGCTTGTTCCAGAAAAGCTGAATGACAGAGATCTGACTCCTTCCAGTTACAAGGTGTCGCAGTTCATTCTTAGCCACACTGAAGTAGGAAGGAACGTAGATAATTTGGCATGGAATCTTATACATGCCAGTACGAGATTTAGTAAAAACTTATAATTTGGGCCAGTTGCTGCTTCTCAGTATTTTTATGTTCGTTGTTCTCATCTTTATCTGTACTGAGGGTATGGAGCGGAGTGTTTGCATTCATCATACATTCATACTACAAAATGAAATACTGATGCTTACTCTGGGATTTCCTGCTTGTGTTATAGCTGAGTGTATATAATATTTGACATAAAATAGCAAATAAGTGCTCAGTATATTTAAAGTACAAATTAGAGCTTTCCCTTTTTAGAAAGATGATACTCGCTCTACAGAACTCACCTTATAAGAAGAGCTGAAATGTATATTTTGTCAAAACTAAACATGTAGAACGTTTCACCAGATGTGCTTTAGGCAATTTCCTTTCCTGGGAAACAGCAAATTCCCTTACTCAGCCAATCCTGGTTTTATTCCATGCTGCGCACGGCTAAGCTGCTTGGAGAGAGATGCCTGGATACCACTAACATTATCTTTCCAATTATCATTTACTTACAGCTGCGCAGCTTCTGTTTGACAGGCAAATGCAGAGATCTTGTGAGACCTCCGATAGCAAAGGAAGTATTAGATTTTTCTGAGGAAATATCAGAAAATGTTTACTTTAGTCTATATTTGCGGACTTTGCCACCTAAAACACCAGAAGTGTTGATTTAGTAGATAAGCAAGTTCTCATTTCAGCAATTTTCATGTTTTAACAAGGGAAAAATAGTAACAAAATAAGGACAAAATAAAGGCACAACAACGTGAACAAGTAGTTCTTGGTGTCACATACTTACAGGGATGCTTTATCTACACGTGAAGCCAAAAGCTACAGTGCGTGAAAGTGGACCTGCAAAATCAGGTCTGAGGTGAAACATTTTCTGCAGCTTGAAATAAATCAATAAAGTATTTTATATATTCCTGTTTTTTACATTCCTCACATTTTGACACTTAATATTAAATCCTCACCTTTGGTTCCTGGTACTTTCATGTTAGTTTATGGTAGTTCCATTTGCTAGCTTCAAAATATTTTCTTTCGCTGGGAGTATTTCAACATATTTCTCAGGAACAAATGTCAGCAAGGATAAGACTTTTGAACTCGTAACTTAAAAAACAGGGAACAGGATCTTGAACCCTAGTAGAATTTTAGTCTGCTAAAAATCTTATCTGTTTTGAGATCTTAAATGCTTTGAAAGAGAGAAGTGCCAGATTATTATGTTTTCCATGAAGCCAAAACAAATTGCTTTCATCAAGACCCATAATTCAGTTCTTTAGTGCTTCTAAACTTAACGGCTGTATCTTACCAATCTTTCCTCCTCTCCCCTATTTTCCTTTCTATTCCATCAGAACTTCTGCACTGCTCTCTCATTACATCTTTAGCAAACTCTCAGAATTCCACTCACTTCTGCAGCTGCTGCTTATTTCTATTCATACCCAACATCCCTTGTAACATCTTGTGAACTCACAGTCATCTCTACGTTCTGTCTCCAGTGTTTCTTCACGTCTCCTCTGAGTGCCTGTCCTTATGAAGGGAGGTCATTTATGCACTAATTCTCTCACTGTACTTTTACTGAAGGGACAGAAGGTCAATAGTCTTACCACTGAAAAGTTCAGTTGTCACCCTGTCTCAGTGACTCAGTCTCCTTGTTCCCATCTTGCCTTGTAACATCTAATCCATCATTGCAGTACACAATATTTTTCCTAGATGACACATCACTTGTTGAAGCATAAAGTGGCCAAAAGTAGACTTTGGTTTTTCCCTTGGAAATGCTCGTTTGCAAGCCACATGTTCTCTTTTGCAGCCAATGCTGCCAACATCCTTTCTTTAAATCTATAATCTGCAAGTTATCTTGATATCCCTTTCTTACTTGGTATTTTATTCTCTCCATTTTTTGATGCTATGCTTTCAGTAGTGTCTCTGAAATTCTTATGCTGACCTTCATCATCAATGCATTGAATTTTATGACATATTCTGTCTGGCTCCTCAACAACATTTGAAAAATTGAAATAAGCTACTTACAAAGCTTATTATATTAGTTCTGCTTCTTTTAGTAAATTACACTAAATATTATTTTCATAATAGTTATTAGACAACTGTCAGAGCCTCACACAAATGGACTTCTTTACTTGCCTCAAATTTGTTTTCATTTTTGGAGTCTCTAAATGCAGCATCTCCTCGGTACAATAGATCAGCTTCATTGCTTACTTTGCAAGCACTCGAGCAACTTCCTTGGACTGCCTTGGTTACACCTGCAATGTCTTTTCTCAGATAATCTGACATTTAATGTGACCATAGTTTCCACCTGAATCTTTATTTTGATATTATGCTTTTGTTATGTAACATCTGCTCAGAACTTTTTGACTAAGATCACATTAACATTAAAAGAAATTGCATCCTTAAATTTACACCTGTGCGTACATCTGTGCTTAGGATGCTGCAGATGCCACCGCACCTATAATATGTTTGGTGTTAGATTGGAACTTTGTGGTATCACCTCTTGAGCAACAACAATAACATAGAATTATGGTTTTGTTTTTTTTTTTTAATTCCTGTCCTTATTGCTTCCATGTAACAAAGCTGCAAAATACTTCTTAATTATTACTTTTTAATTAGTTTCATCCTGATTTTCTTAATCAATCCAAAATTTCAAGAAACATCTGAAGTAGAACATGCAGATATCTGCACAACTGTAATCTGTGCACAAAGTCTGTGCAGATATCAAAGAAGATTTTCACAGCGCGCTACAGAAGTTCCTATTGATAGCACAGATGGTAGTTTTTCATACTGTGAGCATTTTTTAATAATGACTGTTATTTTAATCTTTAAAAGATGAATCACCCACATAGAGGAGTAGGAAGTGAGTCCCATGATTATGACAAATAGTTGCTATACGTCCTTCCTCCTTAACATTTTTATATTGTTTGGCTAGAGTGCCCTAAAGGCTTTGTGCATTCTCTTCAGAGTTACGTGATGACAGCGCATTGTGGCTGGTAACAGGTGTAATTACATCTTGAAGTCGAATAGCACAAGTACAAAATGAACGTGGAATTACCACTAGTGTTAAGGATCTCACAATTGGGCTGCTGAATATCTGTGACAGCTGTAAGTGCTGTACCTTGTCTCTCCCCCATGCTGGGGGAAGTGTAATACAGCACTTGTTTAAACAGGTTGCCATCCGTTTGAAACCGAATGGAACAACTTGCATGCCAATGTGTAGAAAGTGCTTCTAGTGAGCCCTTTAAAATCAATAACTGCTTCTGCAGCACCATGTGCATTTGCTCTGCACTATCTAATTATACCTGAAAAAGATGAAGAGATGTTCTCACCCTCTTTGCTGAGATATTGTCTACATGCTGCTTTGAAGACAGACTTACAGTTTTTTGTATTTGGACCATTTAAAGCTAGAATCCTTATGCAAGGCTTTCACTTGTGTTGTGCTATGCAAGTGTTGGATAATGCTCACGTGAAAAAGCTCTGAAAGAATCCAGAAGGCTTTTGGAAAATGAAAAATCTGCCTCACCAACATCTCAAAGAAAAAATGTATATGCAGTTTGTTTAAAGAAATGCACTCTAAAAGTGTCCATGCAGCTGATGATAATCTGGCCTTCCAAATAACCCCAGTCCTTGTGATTTAAACCTTTCCCCTGTAAAGAATCCTTCAGGTTAGTGGAAGGTTCCCGCCTCTGCTAGCAGCACATTCCATTGATAATAACAGCATGTCATGCTTCCAGAGAGCACGTCCAAGTTCAGATTCTGAATTCAAAGATAAACTGATGTCAAAGAGAGAATGAAAAGGAAGTGAGAAACCGTATAAGAGGAATAAACAAAGTTTTCACAGACAGAGAGGACATTTATGGCAACAGTAAGGTACCTAGTTCCTGACATCTGTTTCCCTCAAGAAAAAAATACAGTACATATGCTAACCTTTTTATGGAGAGTGCAAGAAAAATATTTGCAGCTTATTTTCATATATTCATATTTGTTGAACTGTATTGTGGATATGTAACGTGAAGAGGATAAAGGAACTGAAAACTGTTTTTGCACTCCATAAAGATAAATCTTTGCTTTTTTCAGTGCTAATAAATGTAGTCCAGTAATAGTTCTCATAAGCAGTGCCTAGCCTCTTGCTGATTCTACAGCACAAACTGGGAGTTCTTTTTATCATCCATCTCTCTGTTGTACAAGGAGAGGAAGGAACTCAGAGCATGCTGTTGATTTATTTTTTATTTTTGCACCAGAACTTGTGATGGGACAGAGGAAAGACTACTGCACACTGATACCAAGAGTAAGTCCCCTTTGAGATTAGGCAGCTTGCCTCCTTATGGCCACCTAGTGAAACTAGGATGTACCTCACTGGCTGGGTAACAGTCTGCACTTTATCTCTGCAAATAAATCATGTGCTGGAAAGATAATCCTCCATCTCCAGTGGAATGTGTATAGAAGATCAAATCTCTTTTGAGTATTCTATTTTATCGCAATGTAAACTAATTAGGAAGTCCTTTTACTTCACTTTATCTAAATCCAAATTATTAATGAGTAGTTTCACTACACAGAGAAAATTCAGAACTCTGAGTCTTTATTTTGTCCCACTAGAGATACATGTAAATGAAATCCAGTGGCAGTCATTGGTGATGTCTGTGTTGACTGAATGTGAGTCCCCTCTCAGGCTAACTACAGCCAAACTCCAACATATATTTGCAAATATTGTCACTTCATTCAACATTCACTTTCTAACCTCAGGTAAAACATGAACATGGAAAGTTTTGCTTGTAGCTTTATCTTCTCACTTGATTCTTAACTCAATGTCTTCAGTCATATCCGTGATCAAACTTTACTTTAAATAACCAGCATGCCTTCATCTTTAGGGTAACATTAATGGTTTTTACTACTTCAGCTGTAGCATGGGGGATGTTATCAATAGCAGTAGCCAGTGAATAGCATTTTTCTTAAATATAAATAGCTTTAAATCTGATCCATAAAATTAATAATCAGCTGATGTTATTCTACTAATTTCTGCATTCCTTTGCCTGTTTCTTACTCAGTTTTCATTTCTAAGAAGTGTTAATAGAAGTGTTTACATTACATTTAAAATAATTACTAGATGATGGCCTGACAATTAGAATATCTCTTATATCAGTCGCCTTAGGACATTTTCTTTTTCTATCAGTGAAAATTATGTTCTTGTGGAAGATGTCAAGGTGGGATTCTTTGATTAAATATAAACATCAGATCACCCAAGGCTTCCATGCAGTCAAAGGGATTTCTCTCTTCTGATCATAAGGAAACTTAAATAACAAGCTCAGATGAAAGCACCTGAGGTTAGTAGGAATTAATGACATGCAGTTCACTAGACATTACAAGAGCTGACCTCGTGCTTATTATAAAAACCTCATTGCTGCAGACTGTGGGGAAGATAAGAGGCTTTTGCAAAACATTTTTCTACAAACAGTGATGAGAAATGAGTTTTACATCACCCGATTTCTTGTATTTTGCTGGAATTTCCACTTTCACTTATTGAAGAAGTAATGGTTGCTTCAGTTTTGAGATGTGTCCCCACTGTCTCAACATTTTCTTACAATTTTCAGACTATTATATCCCAACTTTTTTCTGTTGATTCTCATTTCTTTCACAGTGGATTTCCTTGGACTATGAATTGATTAAAAACCAGACTAACAGGAAATTCAATCTGAATTGAAACAAGCTGCCCAGGGAGGTGGTGCAGTCACCATCCCTGAAGGAGTTAAAGAAATATGGCACTGAGGGACATGGCTAGTGGTCATGATGGTGATGGGTTGACAGTTGAAATAGATAATCTCAGTGGTCTGTCCAACCTTAATTTTTCTGTGATTCTATGATTCTAACTTCATTCTTCATCCTGAAGAGATCATTCCTTCACATTTTTCAAGGTTAAGAGCATCATACCTTTGATAAATGTCAGCTGTAGTGTTTAAAAAGTGCCTGTTCTGGAACCCCCTTGCAAGGATGAAGGATGGCTAGCAAAGGACGGAATTTTCAGCCAGCTGTGCATTATTCCAGGCAGGACTACAGTAGGCAGGGAAAAAGTTAGGATTTATGGCTTACGCTTTATTTTAATTTTATACCGAGTACAAATAAATATTTTCAGAGGCAAAGATCTATTAGTCGGCAGAAAAGCCTCTCATGAGAAGCAGTGGGATCCCCGTTGTGTGAGTAATTTAATATAGATGGGCAAAACACTGAAATATGTAAAGGAAAATCCAGTGCTGGCAGCAATAAGAATTAGGTGACCTAATAAGCTTTTTCATCTCTAATTTTTCTCACTAAACCCCATCACTTGCCTGAAAGAAAGAAAAATATTTATGTTGGACCTCTATGTGAAAAGTGCTTATAGAAAAAAAACTATCCTTCTCCAGATGACGAAAGTGTAATTAATATATTTTAAATAATTCTTGCATTTTCTCAGAGTCGTGAAATTAAAACTGTCAGCCACAAGTTAATATTAATGCCTGCAAACTGATAAGCACAGTTACTGCACTATTGCCAGCAGTGGATTTAATACTGGAAATCACAGTAGTTTTAAATTTCATAGCAATAGTAGAACAATTGCATTTTATATTATTAATCGTAGTGGTGAAATTTAGAAGAATATAGTTAATCCTATTACCAAAATCATGAGAGTGAGACTGTGTTTCATAGATTGTTTTTGCCCACAACAGAAGCTGCTTGGCTAATAGAAATTTACAACCACATTATTCTCAGACATGTATTGCTTTATTGCTACTTTTGTTTTCACATTTTACAAAAAGTGCTTTTTTAAATGCTTACAGTAAATGATGTAAAAAATGTACTCCATAGAGCTTATGAACATAACAATCTATAAAGTTAGGGTCAGACTGCTGATAACTTTTAACTAATTTGAAACAGATTCTTTTCTGCCTTTTAAAACTTCTATTTTATTCTATTTGAAGCAGGCTGTCCCTCGTATTCAGATATGTACCTCATCAGTCCTGCAGTACAATGCAGAAAAACTGCACTCACCCACATCTTACCTGAGCTTGCTGATGCACAATTTTAGTTTGTTGTACATCCAATAAACAGAAATAGCACATACTTGTGAGACAGAGGTTTCAATAAACAGAGAGCCTGGGGGCTGAGAAAAAGGTGATGCTTCAAGGGCAAATTGTGGGCCTCCAATTTAGAAGGCCTTTCTAGTATCAGTCAGAAGCTTTTCCTGAGGTGTGTAGTGTGCACTGTGGTCAGGAGCTGCTCAAGTAGGCAGAATGTGGGTCTGGTCTCCATTACTGTAATTTGCAGATACCCTGTGTCTGCAGACAGAGGATGGCCCAAGGCTTTCAAAGCTGTTAATGACATGAACTGTGGCCAGGAACTATGTTTATTTGAAACAGAACTGTATTTTAAAAGTAAGCCAGAATGTGTGAATCCTCAGCCATTTGCGTGAAAATTTTTTTTTAAAGACAGATTTCTCACCATACACTCACTGGACTAGTTAAACAACTGTCATTATTTCCAGGGAGTGTCACCTCTACCACTAGTTGAGATACTGGCTTTCATGGCTGGTTCAAATGAAAACCAGACTTTCTAGTAAATGGCACTTAATTCACTCATGAATTTCTCAATATTAATGAATTCATTAATAGTTCATTCAATAAATCCCATATCTTTGCTGGATTTTCCATGTCAGAATGAGACATCTGTTTCCAGGAAATTAGATAGTAGATGGTATAGTAAGTATTGAGCCATATTACAGCTGGAGGATTAAACTACTGAAATGAATGGAAGACAAGCAGAAATGAAGATATTCAGGATCAGAAATAAAGGAAGAATGCTTTCTTATCTAAGAATTATAGAATTGTTTGAGTTGGAAGGGACCATTAAAGGTCATATAGTCCAACCCCCCGGTAATGAACAGGGACACCACAGTTAGATGAGGTTGCTCAGAGCCCTGTCCAACCTGACCTTAATTGTCTGCAGGGACGGGACTTCCACCACCTCTCTGGGCAACCTGTTCCAGTGCCTTGCCACCCTTATTGTAAAAAGCTTTTATTATATCCATTCTAAATCTCCCCTCTTTTGGTTTGAAACCATTTTCCCTTGTCCTATCACAGCAGACCCTGTTAAAGAGTCTGTCTTCTTCTTTCTTACAGTCCCCCTTCAGATATTGAGAGGCTGCTATCAGGTCTCCTTGGACCCAGTCTCAGATATTTCTCTCCCCAAACTCCAAACTTCTTCAGGCTGAACAGCCCCAGCTCTCTCAGCCTGTCCTCATAGGAGAGGTGTTTCATTCCTTGGATCATTTTTGTGGCCCTCGTCTGGATGAGTTTACAAGGTCTATGTCTCTCCTGTACTGAGGGCTCCACATCTGGACTCAGTACTCCAGGCTTTATTGTGTAACAGAGATCCAGACCAGAGAACAGAACAGGAGAAATATGTGAAATGTAAATCCCAGTGAGATTCTCACTGAAAGAGATGTAAATTTAAAATTGATGATGGAAAAGCCAACAATATTTTATATATCTAGCTCTGAGTGTTTTTCTTGTATCTGATCATACATATAATGCACATTCAGACCCTCTTTACTGGCATTCATTGTACCTAGTGAGAAGTAAGTCCTCTTAGTCAGCTAACTCCAAACATGACTGAGTACCTCTGAAACTTCAGATTAAACTAAAATTTGTTGCCCTGCCTACGTGAGCACAACGTGGACTACACTTACATTCATTGTAGTTACTGGTTTAACAAGAAAGCTTAGCTGAATAACACTTGGTCAAACTCACTGTAGTGGCTGCCAGTAGAAATTTTATAATGTGCAAGCTGGTGCACAGGCAGTTTTTTCCAAGCAGTTCAATTCACAATCAGCAGGAATCCTGAAAACCAGTTACCTTTGTTTATCATATTTTCATTAAGAAATGAGTTACTACTTCTGCCATGGTCTCACTTTAAATAGTAATTCAAGGAGCATTTTATCAGGCCACTGCTTTCTGCAAGTCATATGCTGCTTCTCTGTCTAATTTCGTGTTACCGTTATTCTGCCCGCACTGGCAGTATCCATGGAACTCAGAATAATCCCTACTTACATTTGTTTCACTGCTATAGACAAGAAAGAAAAGAACTTTCATATATTCAGGATGAGAATGCAAATTACTATTTTTATTCAATAAAGACAGATTGTTGAGCCTGGCACTAATTTTATCCTTTATTACCAATGAAGACATGAGAACTTGAAGTACATCCTGCTTCCATACCAGGGAAGTTGGCTCAAACTGGAAGGAGGAAGACATATCATAGTTTTTTTGTGGACTGTGTTCTTTAAATGTTCGTTTACAAAGGCATTCTGAGTCAAAAGGCCAATTTTATCCAAGCAATGTTTTTTAAGACATATTCATAAAAAACAACTTGGATAAAGCAGGTTCAGAAACCTGTTATGCACCTAACGATTGCTCAGGAACCCACTTTGGGAATGCTGCCCACCTACCAGTGTGGCTTTCTTGGCTACTGTACCTGTATGTGAGCACATGATCGTGTCCTTCAGCAACTTGCTTGTGACACACCAGCTAGGTGCTACAAAGAGCTAGCTCTGTTTTGGCTACATACCTAAACTTCTGTGATAAAAATAAGTGCATGTAATTTCTTTTGGCCATATTCCAGTCTTTGGTTATGGCACCATGAACTTGCACATCTCAGTAATAGAATCCTGATGTCTTACTGCACTCCAGTCACAGAAACTCTTCACTGGTTATTTTGCTTGTAGTGTTAGTATATGCCACCAGTTTCCTCTCTCTGTTTGACTGATTTGAGCTAATGTGGAAATGAAAAATGATTAATGTGAAAGTTTTGCTAAACAAAGGCCCTAAGTGTTGACAGGATGGCTGATTCCAAAACAGATTTTTCTCTGCATATAAACATAGTATACATTTCATAAATGAAAACTGCAGGTTTTCTTTGCTTGCTTGTTCTAAGTGAGACGACGTGATCCTTAAAGGAGAAGAAACACAAGGATGTGTTTCCATAAACTTGTTGAGAAATAAGTGTGATAACAACGCATCAGAAAAGTGAGCAAAATCTGAGCTGAGGAAGCTGGAATTGATGTATTAGAAAGAAGAGAATTCAACCCAGTGTTCTCTGTAGCCAATGTTCCCTGCTAGAAAGAAATTGAGGTTTATCTTGCTCTATTGATACAGTTTGAATAGATTTCTGCTGTGCTGTAATTGATCATATTCTACTTCTATGTTATTTTCTGATCAATGACCTTGTGCCTCTAGAAAATCAAGATTGGAGAAGTAATGTTATTGCTTAAAAACAAAAGTTTTATTTTGGTCTTTTTTCCATGGTAGCAAAAGCCTGGTTAAGGTTATGTGCCTTTGTCTATTTGTTCTCTTCTGGTGATGTTACAGTGTGATTGTGTTTGCCTGTATGATTCATTATAGGCATGCTGGCAGATGGTCACGTACACTTTGCAATAATGCTTGATACTAATAATAATCAGCTTTTAGCTTTTATATTTTTTCTATGGTAAACTGATAGTAATGCATGTTATCCTAATGCCTAGGATATGGTTGTTTTCAATCACTGCTGTCAAATATATTATCCTTCAGTGAAGAGTGTATTTATTTATGCTCAACATTTCACGAATAGAAGCTAAATTACATGTATGGATGACAGCGACAGAAGAAGTAGTGTTCCATCTTTCTCGTAAGAACAAGGTGAAAGAGTAATCTTCTGAGGAGAGTGTATGCTAGAAAACTTCTTGGCTCTTTCATATGAATAATCTTTTGTTGTTTAAACCATTGGAGCCCCACAGGAGCTATAGAGATAAAGCTGCAGAAATCCTGCTTTGTCTCACTTGATCCCCACACTTGTTATGGTAGAAAGAAATTGTTTATGTATGTTTTATTGCATAACAACAAATCAGGCTTATATGCAGTGCTTATCTGTAATGATCAAAATAATCAGTCCAAAATACTTTCCATTTACTTAAACGGTGAAATTAGAAAGCACTACTTCTATGTAGAGCAGTTAAATGTGTATAGCAAGTGACGTTGTTTTATAAGAGGAAAAATGTGTTGAATTATGTGCTCTTATCACTAAAATCTGACACAGATACATTTAATCATTCTTGTAATACTGATAGTAACGTATTTAATCATAGTTCTAAGTGGAAGTGCTGAAGAAGCCACAGTATGGTGGAACTTTGTGGGGACTATTTATAGCTGTCTTTGTGTTTGAAAAGGAAAATCTCTCATCTAGCAGTTTTAGTGGAGACAGCTGCTGAGATGCTCTTGGTGGTTTTTGTTTATCATAATGGTAGTACACTATATCCAGGCAGTAAAATTAGTTATAAATCTGACTCACTTAGAGCAGCATGTCATGCAGTGGTTCCAGCAAAAATGAATCCTAGTAGTTTAAAGTTCCCTTACTTTTAACAAACTCCTTGCTCTGCTTCTTCATTTAGTCCTAAGTAAAAAGATGTATTACAACTCCACTGATGTTCAAAAGTCTATGATAATGAAGCACATGACAGTCTGTAGAGTGTAGGATCATGGCCTACAGACTGAAAAGATATTTTTTTCTGAAAGAAATTCGGCAATAACATGACAAAGAAAGTCTTCTTCATCTCCTGAGAACAGTAGAAAAATTAGCTGATACTGCTTATCTTTTCAGACTCCTATAAACAGATCTAAGGTGTGGTCTTAAATGCTGTGTTCTGTCCTCCTAAAACTGACGTTAAAACAATTCCCAGCTAATATGAAGAAAATACTATATGAATCCAATATATATGAATGCCAATATGTGAGTCCTGTTAGTTTTAGTTTCAAAGATATAAAAGTCATAATAGAGTCTTTTGATTCCTAACTTTCATACCTTTGCTTCAACCACATGAAAAAAAATTATATCTGCTATAAAATGTAATCATAAGATAGTTGCAAAAATAAATTCTATTCTCAGATTTATTTTGCATTGTTTTTGATTTACTAGGGTTATGTGTATATGTATGCATATAGAGACATACTTCTGTTCTTGTTCTTACTGTTTAATGATTTATTACATGTTGATGAAATTCTGTTATAGGCCTTGGAGGCTTTTCCAAAGAAGTTCTACTGTTGTGTTTTTCTTACAATGATTTATGTCTTGTATATTGAAGCTATTTCCTATTTATCAGAACTATTTAAAAGATCATCTAAATTCATTTTTTTCAAATATTGTTATTAAATAATTGCCTGAAGAAGTTCCCAGAGGCTGTAATAAAAAAAAAAAAAAAAAAAAAAAGGGCCTCACAATTAGAAAGGTGGAATTTCTTCATTGTTTTTTACTGGACATAAAACAGGACTCCGCATCCCAATGCATTGTACAAATCCAAAACAAAAGATAGCATCTGCCCCAAGAACCTTTTGATCTAAGGAAGAATATTTCCATCCTTTTTTTCTGACCTGTCTGGAAGGTCACACTTTTTCCATGTTCCGTTCTACCAAATTTATTTGTGGCCCTGAAGCATTATTGACTTCATTTCGAGTTTAAGACTGGCAATAGTTGACATGAGAGACTTCTACCTGTGGAACTGATTCCAGGCTAACCTTATTCCAGGCGTTGCATGACTATTTTTAAAGCTACCATACAGAGAGACATTTAAGGGGAGTATGCCTGCCTGAGGGAAGGGATTTTTATGTGTAGTCTGAAAGAGGCTGAATTTTGTTGGCTGTTTTAAGAGTATCTGTTAATTAGTACCTTTTAAAGTAATGTGTTTTGGAGAATCCAGGGGAAACATGTAAAATTTTTACTTAAGACCAGCTTCCTGTAGTCAAAGGAAATAAACATTTAAGAGTCAATTTAAGAGGTACCTTGCAAGCATGTTAAAACTGAAAAACTTTAGATGTCTTCCAAATAGTTTTGCCTAACCTCAGACATTCCTATGTGATGGGAGATCATTTTCAAGCGCCCGAAAGAGCTGCAGTTTCAACACAAAGCAAGGTCAAGCACTTTATGTTTTATTGAGGAGTAGTCTTGAATTTTGGGTTTAGTCCAACATGAAGGAGGTAAACAACCATCTGTATGTTGATTAAAAAAAGTTTTGTGCTAAACTTTGTAATTTGAAATTATATGGCTGGGTCAGTTGTGGTTTAGAGGAAAAAATAAAAGGACAGCATAAACTAAAGTGCTGTTTGTCCCATTCCACTGAGTTTTCAGTGTGACTCAGCATAAGCTTATAAAACAAAATATGTGCTTTCTTAAAGCAGTGTAGTTCTGCTGTGTTCTGAACTTTGTTATGTGCATTGGATCAGTTGCTGCTTACTCATGTAGGAGATACCTGGAAGAGATTAATTAGCTGGCATTCAGACAAAGCAGGCGAAGCATTCTGTCTTTTCTGGAGTTGATGAAATCATTTGTCAAATTTAGGATTTTTTTTCAGGATTAACTGGACTATTTCTGGCTTCGTGCTGTCTTTGAAGATATTTGAGATGTAGTGCGGGCTAATTCTCTTATCAGAGGTTTTTATCACCTTCTACTGGGTTCAACCATTTACAGGGCATGCTCTTTCTGCAGCATTCCAGATTTGTCTGTCACACAACTCTACAGGGTGATTGTTGCTCCTACTGCATCTGCCTGGCAATTTACCTGATTTATTAATAAAAGAGGCAGTGCTCTTCATGAAGATATAGAGTGCACATGAACACATTTTAGGAATAGTTGATTTATTTGTCCAAAATGGAATGAGTCTAATCATATATCTCCTGGTATAATGTCATTTTTAAAATTAGAACTTCTGTCTTGGTGAGTCAGCACTTCCAGTTCCAAGGTTAAACAAATTTGGAATAGAAAACACGTATGTTGCATTATGTAGGCTATATTGTACTTAGCCAGACATTTTGTTGTGTTTGCAGGTATGCTCTTTAACTTTTTCTGTGGAAGTTGTCTTTCTCGTGGCAATTGCAAATAAAGACCTTTGATCTGTAATCTAAACATTAGCACAAACTGGTAATTGAGGAAAGAGAGCATTGTAAAGGATTTTTATAGCTCTGATCTTAACAGATCATGCTGAGGTAAACACTGGATTTTTTCTCTTTGGAAAAAAGTTTCAAAGTATGTGCTATAATATGATCTATTAGGCTGTGATAATAGGTGAGATTGGCCATACAGAAAGGCATATTTCAAGTTTTTTCTAGTGTTCTAAGAATGTTTTTCTGTCACTTCACAAAGATGGTGTTATGTTTGTATGGCATTAGGGGAATTGACTATTACCTTTAATAGCTTTGATAACACACTAGTAGTGAAAAACCTGTTAACCGGGCTTCATCTCAGACAACTGCATGCCATAATCAAGTGTGTTTCAGAAGCCAAATTAAATTGAATGAAAGAAGTAACCAGTAAGGACGTTCTCCTGAACATTCATTCTTACCATGATGAATGTTGCTTGTTTTTCTCTTCTCTTTAATTAGAATGTTTCTACATTTGCCAAAGAAAATGTTGGAATGCAGACAAAAACTGAAGTTATAGGAACAGGGCTTGATGTAATAGCTTATTTGTAAAGGAAACACAACTTGTTTGGTATTTTATTGAAACAGGAAGTTCAAAACCTCAGTACACACAAGTACAACAAATTCTCAGGTGCTAGTTGAGTCATTTGTTGTTGGAAGTAGTCTCATAGAAGGCTTCCCCTTGATTTAGTTTTAATCTTCAATTAACAAAAGGAAGGAAATTACATACAGATTTAGTTTTAGATTATGTGCAAAGCTCTGTGACTTTTTAGCTGTCACTCTGATGTGCACACTTTGTGAGCATAACACTGACACAAATAGAGTGTCTGAGTGAATATATTCAGCTTTTAATGTGCATAAGAAGCCTGATGTATTTCATTATGAAAAAATGTAGAGCTTGCTTAATCAGAATACTCAGATTTTTCTCCTTGTCATCTCATACATGATTTCAGCTTTACAGCAAGTTGTAGAAGTAATCATTAGCGATAAGATAATAATTGATAAAACTACTGTTCGAAATTTAGTATGGGATTTTTAATTTTAATTGCTATGTTTGTTTATAATAATAAGTCTAGTATCACAGAATCATAGGGCTTGGAAGGGACCTCTGGAGACCATTTAGTCCAGCCCCCTACAGTCGGTTGCACGGGAAGGTGTCCAGGTAGATTTTGAATATCTTCAGAGAAGGAGTTTCCACAACCCCCCTGGGCAGAATTCTCCAGTGCTCTGTAACCCTCAAAGTAAAGAAGTTTTTCCCCTTGTTTTTATGGAACTCCCAGTTTGTGCCCATTGCCTCTTATCCTGTTACTGGGCATCACTAAAAAGAACCTGGCCCCATCCACTTGACACTCACCCCTTAGATATTTATAAGCATTTATAAGATCTTCCCTCAGTCTTCTCTTCTACAGGCTGAAGAGTCCCAGGTCCCTCAGCCTTTCCTCATAATGGAGATGTTCCAGGCCCCTAGTCATCTTTGTATCTTTCTGCTGGGCTCTTTCTAGGAGATCGTTTTCTTTCTTGAACTGAGGAGCTCAGAACTGGACACAGTACTCCAGCTGTGGCCTCACCAGGGCAGAGAAGGGGGAACGGGGGGGATGGGAAGCGGAGGTGGAGGGGTGATAACCTCCTTCGACCTTCTGTCCATGTTCTCCTGTTCTTTTTGATGTACCCCAGGATATAATTGGCCTTCTTGGCCACAAGAGCACACTGCTGGCTCATGGCCAACCTGTTGTCCACCAGGACACTCAGATTCTTCTCTGCATGGCTCCTCTCCAGCAGGTAGCCCCTAACCTGTACTAATGCATGGAGTTACTCCTCCCCAGATTTAGGACTCTATTAAACCTCATAAGGTTCCTCTCCACCAAACTCTCCAGGCTGTCTAGGTCTCACTGAATGGCAGCACGGCTTTCTGGTGTGTCAGACACTGCTCTCAGTTTTGTATCATCAGCAAAATTGCAGAGAGTGAATTCTGTCCATTCATCCAGATCATCGCTGACGATGTTAAACAAGAACAGACGCAGTACTGATGCTGGGGAACACCACTAGTTACAGGCCTTTAACCAGACTCTGCGCAGCTGATTACAACCCTCTGAGCTTTGCCAGTCAGACAGTTCTCAATCAACATCGTTGTCCATTCATCTATCTCACACTTCCTAAGCTTAACTACAAGGTTGTTATGGGAGACAGTGTCAAAAGCTTTGCCAAAGTCAACAGCTTCTGCTCTGCTGCTTTCCCCTCACCTACCCAGCCAGTCATGACACCATAGAAGGTTGCCAGGTGGGTCAAGTATGATTTCCCATTGGTAAATCTATGTTAACTACTCCTGATAACCTTCTCTTTCATTAGATAAGATCATGCCGATACCATGTAGTTTTGTTTAGCTGCAAAGTCTTTAAAAGGTGTTAGGAATTTGTCTATGTTTTGTGTAGAAAATGTGTCTTTCTCCCTCCTTCAGAAGTCTGTATGTCACTGGTCTTCTTTGAATGAGAAAGATTTTATTGAATTCCTTCTAAACCCCAAGAATACTCCAGTGTGAATTCTTTCCTCTATCAGTGACTTGAGCAGTGATGTCTTTGTAGATCCCTCTGTACTGGTCCAAAAGATTAGGATGAGTGCATTAGTGCTTTCATCAATAATATCGTTTTCATGAAAAAATCCACGAGTAGCATTAAAACTATCATGTCAACTCCTAAAATACAATTTTGGAATAAAAGTAGACACATTCAGATTCAGAGAGTTTACAGGGTGTTTATAAACCTTCTACCATCATAGTAGTTTGTTATAGGACTAAAGTTGCATATGAGTTATGCTCACCTTATTCTAACTGTTTTCACTGGGAGTTCTGGACTGGGATGCAGTTGCTCATTTTATATACAGTACTTGTTTGGTATTCTTTTGTCTTTGAATTACAACTGCTTGGTTGTGCAGTGAAAACCTCTTGAAAAGGCTTTTTGCCTTTAACACCTCAGATAAAATCTAGATAAGCTAAAAAGTAGTAGCCCATTTGTCCTACCTTGTTCTTAGACAAAGAACAGTAAAAATATAGGAATGGAACTCAGAAAGAAGAACAGGGTCAGCAGTCTGACCTTAGATACTTTGCCCAGCTACTTTAAAAGTCACTGTAAGTCCAAGACTATAATAAGTCTGGCTCATTCTCTGTTTTTAACCATGTCATTGCTGGCAATCTCAAATATAAAACAACAACAAATTCAGTAAGGAAGTTATAAAAACATTTCTAAAAGAATTAATAGTAATTACATCTGCAGTAAACAGAAGCAGATCTCTCTGTACAGAGAAAATAATCTTAGTGCCAGGTAGTGTGCTTATACCCCAGTAACTTCCATAGCATAAAAATTACTCTGTGCTCACAGCACAGGTCATTATCCCTCAGCTGCAGGAAAGACCATCACAGCTTGCTGCCTAAATATATTTACAAGTCCTTCCTTTGTTAATCATATGTTTATTGCCATGCTAAAATGTAACAAACGTTCATGAAAAGAATCTTCAAACAGAACATGTTAAGAATGTCCTTTCTTCAGTAACTATGAAGAAATTGGTACGCTCAAAGAAGTTCTTTTCGTGAGTAATTGCCATCTGAAATGCACCTAGATAAATATTTAAGCACTTTTTAATCGGTTCTGTGTGTTGGTAGCTCCATTTTTACTCAGTGCTGGAGGGTAAATTGTCTTTGTTTTCCACACTTCCTATGGGATTTTCCAACTTGTGATTTAATTAGGTGAAGAAGAGACTGTATTACACACACGCAATTACTGCTGCCATGGAGGAGCAATTACTGCTAGTCATCAGGGAAACTGTAGCCCAGTAGTGGAGCTGATGTGGTTCTCAGGAGCTTCTGAGAGTTGCCCAAATATTTTTTTAACTGCCAGAATTCCATAGCAGTTGCATCCATTTGTGTGATGCCAAATAATGTCTTTGACATTACTTTGGGTTTATTTCAGTAGTTCTCAGACAATTTTAAGGGTTTTTCTCTGTTGAATATGGATGTAATTTCAACTAAGCTTTTAGCGTGTATTTTAAACACCAACCATTCCCTACTGCTAATTGCTGTAATACATGTGTTTCACTCTATATACAGAGAATTAAACACAATGTTTAAATGTTAATGCTATGCTCATTAGCAAGCATCTTTGTCAAACAATTTAAGAAAAAAAATACAGCTTTTTCATTATGTCTGCTATGTAAAGAATTGTTATTATTGTTATAGATTGAGTGCTGAACACAACCATTTTGTATGTTTGTTAATGAGAGAATACTTCAGGCTGCCCTACTTAGATGGTACTATTTTTCTCTGTTGACATTAAAAAAATTAAGAAAAAATAAATAAAAAGCAAGAAAAAAATTTAATATGTAATTTGCTGATGCCTGTCTTTTTAAAGCCAAGTCTGTATTATTTGTCTCATTGAACCAGATGAAGAAAAAGATTGAGAAAAGTCAGTCTTAAGAAATTTGAACGAAGATGAACTGACTATGTTCAAGCTTTGATATATTTCATAAAGCTGTTGAAAAGCAAACCATGAAAGCCAGATTTATGAGCTTTTTTAAAGTTATTTGTAGATTCCCAAGACGATTGTGTTCCCATCACTTACTGTAGCCTTTAAAACTCAAATGACGCTTAAAAATATTCATGTTTGGCACACACTGAGTTACTGCCGGGCGTTGCAGTGGCATTCAGCTAAAACTGAAGAGTAGAGAGAAGAACGTACTCCGCCTCTGCTTCAATTGCTGCCTGTTGAGGAGAGCAAAAGAACTCACATATTCATACTTGAAAGATAATACAAGAGGGTTTTGTTGTTGTTGTTGTGGGTTTTTTTGTTTCAAGTTAAGAGTCATTTTATTGTGGGTTTAAACAACTGTATGGGGAAAGAGCCTTTTGGGAGCATCTGCATAACCCTTCACATTTGCCAGGCTTTTCCTTTCAGCAAGATCACTGACTGTGTTATTATTGGAATATAAATCCTTTTATTTATCACAGCATTATTCATCTGAACTTTGCCAGGTATAGCAAATCTGTTGACAGCACTGGATGTATCATTTACTGTTGAAGGCGAAAGGGAGGATTCCCTACATTCCTAAGTCAGCAAAACAAATGTAATCTTTGGAGATGATGCTGCATAGTATCCTGTGTTGATGAAAAAGAAAGTTAGATTGTCTAAAATGTTTCAATATCTGAAAAGTCTAAGGTAGTTAAAGTGAGGTTATCATTTTTTAGTGTATTTTATGCAAATAGTAGTCTTCTGTGACTAATATTTTAATTATATGCAGCATTCAACTACAAGGAGTAACAAGTTGATTTCAGTGAAAACACGTCTTACGGAATTTCTGTTTCAATACAACTGTTCTGAACATTGAAATACACTTAGCTTCAAATGTATTATTTCTACCCATGTAAATGCAGATTTTTTTTTCTCCCATGTGATTAAACATGCTGTTTATTTCATTAATACTGAATTCCTTAAGTTTCTTCACTGAAATTAATGGTATATTAATAGAATAAGTATTGGTCTCATGCAATAGGTGCTAATATATAAAAATACATATAATATATATGGGATAGATGTTGCATGGTTCTGCAGAGCGGATGTGCAGAGTTAGTTCTGAGAGCACCCTGCACACCATACTTGCCTCAAGGGTCTGGACTAGGTCCAGTCTGGACTCCTGAACCAAGCACATGTTCTCATTCTGTTTCAATACAATGGAATCCAATCTGTGTGCAATAGCTGCTCCCCAATAGGAACCAGAGGTAGAGTCAATAGGAATGACCAAGGGCTTTATTTCAAAAGCACTCTTCCAGTTTGAGTTGAACCATGAGGAATGTTGGTATCTTTCCTGATGAAGATCTTGTGAGAATAAATCCAGCAAAAATAGATCTTTGTCAGTTGTGAGGAAAAACAGGCCCATCCAGGTATTGCCTGTTTTTTAAAGTTGCCAATACTTGTCTAAAACAAACTATTTAGAGGCTGAGATCTTCTCAGTTTGTTTATTGGCTCAGCTGCATTTGTTCACTTGACAGCTGTCTGAGTTAAGAGAAGTTTTTAATTTACTTCTTTTCCATTTTGAGATGTATGAATTTGCAGAGTGAGTTAGATGGAGTCATACCAATAGTGCCAGATGAAAAATGGTAGATTGAATATGACTCACTGCAGATCTCCACACAGGTGATGTGTGCTCCAGTCAGCTCTTTGTCGTACTAAAATGAGGCCACCACACCAGCACACTTCTCAGTTATGGTATTAAATTTACCGCTCTCCAATCCATATCCTTCATTTGTTATCTAAGATTTTTCTAAGTTACCAGGCAGGAAAATCTGATTAATGATGACCTAGAGTAGTAAAACTGTAGATTCTGTAAGTGGCAGCTGATCCCCAATTTATTGGAGAGAGCTTTGTTCATGTCAGTATTGCAAATTAAAATACGTATTTGAGGAAAAATCTCAAGTTGCTTTAAAATTCTTGCTGTTTACCCTACAATTCCAATTGCAGTCCAGTAGAACTTCTACCACTTGCCAATTTGAATGTTAAGGTGTTTTTCAGTTAGTCATTCATGTTGCTTTTCCTTTTTCAAAGCAAGTAGTGCAGAAAAACCCTTTTTGCTATACTGTTTGCATATTGAATCATAGAATGGCCTGGGTTGAAAAGGACCACAATGATCATCTAGTTTCTGTCCCCTGCTATGTACAGGGTCGCCAACCACCAGACCAGGCTGCCCAGAGCCACGTCCAGCCTGGCCTTGAATGCCTCCAGTAATGGGGCATCCACAACCTCCTTGGGCAACCTGTTGCAGTGCTTCATCACCCTCTGTGTGAAAAACTTCCTCCTAATATCTAACCTAAACCTCCCCTGTCTCAGTTTAAGACCATTCCCCCTTCTCCTATCACTACCCACCCTCATAAACAGCAATTGAAGTTCCCAAGCATGCACCTCTACTGATTCCTAATTCCACACAGACAAATAGTATCATTGAGGTCATGGGCATTAACCATGTGCGTAAGGATAAGATTGGAATTAAAATAACCTAAAGAGATATAAGAAATTATCAGAAATGGGCATGATGGAGTTCAGCAAGGACATGTGCAAAGCAGGAGGAAAAATAGAATGAGATTGAAAATGCAGTATTGCTGCCAAATGAGCAAGTAAGTGAGAGGATCTGAAACAGATGTCACCTTTGTCATACCCCAATCAAATGAGCAGGCTTATTAAGATGTGCTAGCAGGAACGCCCTATGCAAAACACACATATAGCCTTCACTGCACTCAGCAGTGGTGGAGCCTGTGCTGGAGCCTGGTGTCCAACTTTGGGCACAGCACTTCAAGAAGGATGTGGAGAGCATCCAGGGGGAGCATAACAAAGTGATCAGAGGTCTAGAAAATATGACCTGTGAGCAAAGACTGAAAGAACTGTGTTTGTTTAGTCTAGGGAAGAGAAGACTGAAGGGAGACATGATAGCAGTCTTCAAATATTTAAAAGGTTGTTGCAAATAGGAAGAGAATAAATTGTTCTCCATGTCCGTTGGCACTAGGACAAGAAGTAACGGGCTCAAAACGCAGCAAAGGCAATTTAGGTTGTATTGTTAGGAAAACTTTTCTGCCTGGAAGAGAAGATAAGCATTGGACTATATTGTACATGGAGGCTGAGAATTTCTGTCTTTAATTTTAATTCCTGGGGGCTTGTCACTGTAGTATATGTCACTTAGTGGTATGCCAATGGTGCACGGCATGGAGTCATAGTTGGCAAACTCCTTTTCTGAGAGACACCTGGCACAGTATTTGAGTGAGGAAAAAAGAACCCAATTATAATTGGCAATTATTTGCAGAATTTTGAAATAAGCTGTGAATGTTTTATGATCCAGAAAAATCCCACTTTCTCCAGCTAATTGGTAATGAAAGTATTCTTAAATTTCACAGTTTCTTTGTGTTGAAACCACATGCAAACGTATTTAATTCAGAACATTTTCGTAGTTGCAGGCACAGCAAAATGGGCACATATTACAATCATACAAGGCTGTTTTTAAGTGATTTGTATTGGAAATACAGCTCCTTCATTTGAAGACATCCTCAGAAGGGGAAAGA
Organism: Chrysolophus pictus; assembly: GCA_037305975.1. Lineage (NCBI taxonomy): Eukaryota > Metazoa > Chordata > Aves > Galliformes > Phasianidae > Chrysolophus > Chrysolophus pictus. Next base: position 22,560,954 of record CM074578.1, read on the forward strand.
CATTGTTTCAACCTAATTTGTTTTTACTAATCTATAGCTGATAGTGTTGATATTACCTGCTATTTAAAAATAGTCCTAGCTTTGGAAAACAAGGAAATTAAACTAAAAATAAGTGAATTTGTTATCTTTTTTCCTGCAAAAATTTTCTCTGCCGGAAAAAATGGTTCAAAACATCTTCCAGTATAATTTTGAATGTCCGCCAAACAGTAGAGTTATTTGCCAAACGTTTTTATGCCGTATTCCCGCTGAGACTCTGTCTCTCAGAAAACAAATTGGTGAAATTAACTTTTCTTATCAGTCTATGGGATTCGAGAGAAGCAAGGTTGTCTGCCAACACATAGTGGAAAGAAACACTATTAGCTAAATTGTCTGGTTTCGAGCTTTCTTCCCTCCACCCTCGTCTTGGCCAGGAAACACTTACACGAAGGACTGTGCAGAGGAGGGGAAGAAACTGTGTTTTGAAGAAGTTTCCAGATAATGTGGGTCTTTACAGTATGTCATTTATCTTTCTTTTACTTTCCTTTTTATTTTTCAAGAGCTGACATAGAAAGTTTCGTTTTTTTTTCTGGAGTGATTTTTCCACCCTATCTTTTAAAACTTTCTCCCTCTGTTTCTGGCTCCGGGCACAGTGCACGGGTCTCTACTAAACAAGAATGCACCAACAGCTTGCTGTGCACCGCTGTCAGGCTGCGTGTGTGTGTCGGGGTGCTTCTGTCTGTTGGAAGGACTGTGCTTCTCTTATTTGTCAGAAAGAGATCTTCTGTTTTAGCCAAAAGATACCAATATCCGGTGGTAAAGGGTTATTTCAATAAAGATTGCAAAATATGCACGCAGTGTTTGTAAATGATTTGCATGAATGTTGCAAGTTGAGCTTGAAAAGCATCTCTATCAACGATAAATGTGTTTTGTGCCCATTTGTGGAATGAGGTTATTGGTGCTGTTGAGGCAGTGGGGTGATGGTGTGGCTTGGTCCAGCCTGGGTCTGGCATCCATGCAGTGTTCCATAAGTATAGATATAAAATCTACAATTCTTCAGAGCCAAAGAGCTATTTCTGTGTGAAGCAGCTTGCTGAATGAAGTTGTTTCCAGCTCTGAACATGCTTTTATACTGGAGAGCACCAACTTATTTATCTCAAACAGCATTTCAATGTGCATTTTAATTAGAGATTGTAATGAATATTATTTTAATTTTAAATCTGTCAGTGTGTTGGGAAAAAAAAAAAAAAAAGCAGTGGACTGCTAAAATAAACCACAAAGAAATCAAACTAAAATGCTCAGTTCTGAAGTAGAAACTGTATGCCACCCGTTCTTCCTAGAAAAACATAGTTGCTGTTTGGATAGTCACTTCTATTCTTCCAATCCTGATATTTAGAAAGATGAAACAGAGCATTTCTTCTTCGTCCTGCAGGAGAGCTCATGCATTGTTAACACAAACTTCCTTGATCCTGGTGAGGTCCTGCAGATTCTGCACATTCCTCCCTGCAGGATAAGCGGACTTTCAGAAGTCTGCGTACTGCGATGCGCTCCCCTTTATCAGAAGCAGGCTGATGCTTCACTTTGGTGAATGTGTGTGAGCCCTTGATCTTTACATGCACATGGGGGTTCCACATATGTTTTTCTTTTAAATTTTTACAAAATGACAGACTGTCTGAAGATGCACGTAACCATGCAAGAGTAAATTTTCCTAGCAGACTAGTAGCTGCGAGTGTGTCCTTCCCAAGGGCTTTGTACAGAATGACAGTAACTAGAATTATGAATGTTACTCTGTACCGCATATTTCTCTGTACCGAAACAATATGAATATTAAGATATTTGAGCTCAAGATTTCTCTAGCAATATCTACCAACTGTATTAAGCAGGCATACTAATTTCTGTACCTCTTTTATTAAATCTGTAGATTATCAGATGTAAAGGCTGGGGGTTTTATCAGTTTTATGTTCTTATGGCACTTAGTAGTTGTGGAGTGGTGCCCTAATCCGGTGGTCAGATCATTTCACTTGTGGGAGTGTGACATTTATCAACTTCAAATGAAATAATACGTGCTCCTTGGCTGTAAGTTATAAAATCTACAGTCTTCATGTCAGCAACTTTGTCCTCTGCTGCTAGCATTTGAAAAAACCTATTTGTTATCATTGCAAGTAACATTAGCCAATAAATATTTATTTATTGTAGATTTATTCTTCCCTATCAGAATTTCTAGCAGAAATTAAGAATAAGGATTTACACAATACTTATGTTTATTGTGTAATGCGTGCACAAGTACAATTCTATATATTTTTGAAGCTGGAACTTCACATTTTGGATTCTAACCTACAGATACAATTTCTACTAATTGCAATAATTCATAAGGATATACTCCATTTAGCTTTTGTGAAGTATTATTATTCTAATGGCATTTTAGACTGGAAATTTATCCACGTTCTGTGCTCTGAAAGTACACCAAAAATTGTGTGCTGTTCATAGGACATTAGCAGTTTAATTGCTGAAAAATGTCCAGGAGAATTCATTTTCTTACATTTTCTATTGCATTAATTCAGGTATCTATCCAGAGATGTAGCTTAGGAGAATAACATACATGGCTCATGAAGTAAAAATAATTGCTGAAAATCAATTATTATCTTTAGCTTTCTTATATGTATCCTAAATCAACATGTGAACATGTTGGTTTGGTTTTTCTTTTAACTCTCACCCAATTGAATATTTTCTTAAAACGCTGAAGTTATGACATGATTCACTTGATGATGAACTGTGTGCCACCCATTCTTGTTCTTAGGCTGAAATTTTTCACATAAAATTGAAAGAAAAATAAGGGAGTGGGTGGATGAGAAACAGATTGTTGTATTGCAAAAATACAAATCAGATGTAACTCCATTTCTTTCAGCATTTCTCAAAGTGAAAGCAAGCATGCAATCAGATATTCCCCCCCACTTGCTCTCCTTTGCCTTTCTCCTCTTGCTGCTGTGCTTCAGGTCCTCATTTAACAAACAGGCAATGCTTTGTGGCTGTGATGGCCATTTCCTGATCCTCACACAAAGATCACATCCTTGGACTTTTATGGGGGTTTGTGTTTCTGCATCCCATGCAGCAAATTCTAGTTTTAGTTTGCTCTTTTAGTTTGTGGGGATTGAAAACCAACCACAGGAAGGAGGGTAGCTGATGAAACAAGGAGTTCTATTTATTTATCATATTTTCTCCGTAAATTTTATTTCTGTCAAGATTGATTTTTCCTTTCAAAATGTAAGTTCAACAAGCATGCATTAATGGTACATTTTTGAGAAATGTGTACAATATAACAGTGTGACAGAATGAAGTTAACACTTGGGATCATTGCAAAAAGAATAAATAGATGCTTTCAAGAGATTATTATTTTTTTTAACCCTCTGCTAATAAATCTGGTTAGAAAGGAAAATTGATGTCACTGTCAGATATAGCAGGCAGTGGAGCTCCCTGACTGACACAACTATAACTAACAACCAATACACCCCCAATTTATGGAAATAATCACTTTGGAGTGCCTAAAGTTTTCCCAGACTTGGTCTCAGCTGAAGAATTATTTATTTTTTTTCCCACAACTTACCCAGAATCTGTGTGGTTTCAAAGAACAGGGAACGATCCTGGAGTGCTGTGAACCCTTTGATGTTGCAGAGGCAGCTGAGTCAATTCAGCACTGAGGGCACGTTTGGGCCATTTAACCCCACAGCCTAGCCTGGTATGGCCAGCTCTGCCTCTATCGTGGTTCTTTCAGGTTCATGGGGCAGAATGCAAAGCAAAACTCAATATAGCCCAAAAGCACTGAGCATGAATGCTGCTGCATTTCCCTCGGTGGAAAATGTGTGTGAGAATCCAGTGTGCTTGAGAAAATCCAAAGTGGGGATTCAGACAAAGGAAAAATAAATGTCAAGTTCTATGACAAAGCTTCCTTTAGCTGTTTCAGAGTTGTATATATTCCTAGCTCATCCTCTTACAGAGTGGATTGGTAACACACACAGCTGGAACTGTAATGGAAGTTCAAGAAAATCATCTTTATATCATGTCAGCATCTCACTGTCCAGGGTTCCTTTAGCGTACAGTAACCACACAGAATAAAAGCTGTGCATTGTGAGCGTGCAATGAGACAAGTATTACTGGGTGTGCAAAATTTGGATTTCCTGACTTGATGATTTGTTGTGTAAGTATTTGCTTTTATTATTAATTTAATCCAGAAGTTCTCCCTGCATGAAGACCTACCATACATGTTAGTTTTCACTGTGGTGGCAGCAAATAAATGCTTTCGGGGAAAACATTTGTGGAAGTGGGAATACAATTAGCCCTTTTAAATCCTACTCCATTAAGTATATGAAATAGCAGGACTGCAAGAGTTATATTTTGACTTATGTCTAAAACAAGACCTGTTGCATTTTCAAGATAACAGCTTATCATAACTAAACATTTTCAGCTTTAAAATCATAGTGTTCCAGATTGACAAAAATAGTGTAGCATCTGTCTCCATGAATTAAATCTGATTTGACTTAGGTAAACAAACATTAAAGACTCTTGGTAGTTGTCTTTCTTCTATCCCTTGCTGCTGATTTGTCCAAATAAACAACTTCAGAGATTTTCTGTGTGTCTTACCAGCTAAGATAGCATTGTATCTATCATGAGGCTCTTCTGAGATTGATGTGCAGGGGCTGCTATTTTTCACTTGATGATAGTTCATTCTTTAGTTCTATGACCATGCTTACCACAAGCAATTTGCTAGTTTCAGGATTGGATGGTTTTTTTCTTTATTGACAAAATTGAATAATGGCAGTCTCAGTAATATCAAAGTCATGACACTGCCCTGTAGGCACTGCTCAGAGATTGCAAAGTGTTTTACATCTCTGAGAAGTCTCATTTCAAGACACTGATTGTGGCCCCGGACTCACAAACCTGGTAGCATATGCTACAAGTGTACTGTGCTTAGCTTTCTGTATTTCATGACTCCAAGATGCCCGGTGGGTAGATGTTTTCTGCTCAGATGGAGGTAAGTGGTACATGCAAAGTTCAAAATCAGATCTTCTGCACATGTGTGAAGTATTACATGCCAACATATGTACAGGAATTGCAATCAGATCTGCTCACTACCTGAGTGATGAAGAGCTCTCTGCCCCATGTATCATTTATCTGGCCAAGAGTTAACGCTCTGAACTGAGCGTGGGTCTTCCAAACAGTGTAACTCTGCTTTGATGCTGAGCTCAACAAAATTATTTAGAGGCTGTTCTGACTTCCATGAGACAAGATTATGTGCCATGTCACTCGTAAATCTAAGTTCAAAAAAGAGAAGAAAATAAAGGCTATTTTTTGGATTGTTCTCAAGGGTTGGGCTTTTTTGGTCTGGTTTGTCAATAGCAGTTGCTGTCTCTATGACTTGCTGAATTCAGAAAACAAAGAATCGGCTTAGTTTTATTCTGAAGAGAGCAGCCAAGGAATTAACAGTAACAGAAATCTGAATTCTGTACTGATGGAGGAGAGCTCAGAATTAAGACTCGGACTGACTTGTCCAAGAACAGCACAGAGGACAGTGGCATGGAAATGTGAGCTGTAAAGTCAAATGCTGGCATGGGTTTTATGCTTCTCTAGTGCTTCACCTGCATAGTTGGTCATAAGTGCTAAAGCAGTGCATCTTGACCTTGTTCTAAGGTTCTGTGAAGACTCCATGGAACTATTCAGCTTTAAAGCCTTTGCTAACCACGTGAAGATCTTATTTGGCTGCACATCCGTGAAGCACATGTACTGTTGCATTAAAATCTCAAGTGCCTGTGGTTTCACAGCACATTCGTGAAATGGCTGAAGAAAGAAATCCACTCAACAAGTAATTCTTTCAGCTACCAGTTACACCTCCTTCACTGACTACAGTTTCATATTCAGCCAGATACATACACAGTGTCCTTATTGCTATGTAAGATGCTCACATCGATCACCTGTATAAAAGAATTCAAGCATCACATGATCTGAAACCTTTACTTTTGTTCTCATCTTACTTCTGGATTATTGTAAATCTTCAGAATATTGACATGAGATGCACACTCATAAATGCTAGATACGTTAATTTGGAGGGTCAATGGCAATCTCACTTTCAGTATTTCAAGCTTGATTTTTCATTTATTTTAGTATGAAAATTTTGTATTGATTACCATGGGTTGTACACTCGTTCTGTGCACTGTTTTTCTTTTATGCACAATGTAGCTAAAGGAAATCATTTAACTGCTGAGCCATTGTTCTTTCTGATAGATAAAAGTAAGAATATTTACTCCAAATAGATAGAGGTTTTCATTGGATGGTGACAGTGGCTGTACTGCATTCACAGAGGACTTTCTTTTTTGCTATTGCAGAGACAGAAGTGTTTACATGAAACTGCTGATTTGCTTTGAGTTCTGTTTTGTCTGTGTCACTTCATTTATCTGAGATAAAATACAGTTAATACAGGAACACAGTAAGGGAAAGGAGATCATAGAGTAGCTTAATCTCTGAACTGGATAAGTTGGTAAAGCAGCACAGTGTTATAAAGGCTTCCACAGTTTGTATGTGTGGTGGATGACAATAATTATTTAGAGTATCCTTTAATATGTCTGTGTGGTGCCCAGTGTTATAAATGTAAGAATGTAAGATTCTGGTGAAAGACAATTTTGTCAAGTCCTTTAAGAACTCTTACAGGTAATCATCTGAGCTGTACCTAAGGAGTCTCAGCTCTGGTTTTGGAATTATATCAATCAAGTGTACCATGTATGGTCATTTAAGCTCTTGTATTAAAACAACTAAAATAATAAAATGTGACAAATTCATTGCATAGTTTATGCAAAAGTTTCTGATACGGCAGAAAAGTTCATATTCATATACCATCATTCTTATTTCTTGAATTTAAGACAAGGATTCTTTTTATTCTGAGTAACACAGTTTTTATTGATTTCTTTGTTTCCTCAAATACAGATCTGCAGGCTGCAGCGTCACCTAACAGCAGGAAACTACCAGCTGAATCTGTTTGCAAACCAGCCTGTGATGTTTGTATCTCCCACCAGCCAGCCACCCTGCAAAAAGCTGATGGAGCTTATAGAGCTGTCAGGAGGAAAAATATGTAAAGCCCTACGTCAGGCAAAAATCTGCATAGGAAAATACCCAGGAAAGAAGTATCAGGAAATAAAATGTTTATCAGAAAAATGGATTTTAGGTAAGATGGAATCACAGAATCACAGAATGGCTCAGGTTGGAAGGGACCTCAAGGATCATGAATCTCCAACCCCCCTGCCACAGGCAGAGCCACCAACCTCCCCATTTAATACTAGACCAGGCTGCACAATACTTCATAAACACTGTACTTCAACACATATAAAACATTTGGGAATATGTATTCAAAAATTGACTGTAAAGAGTTTACTAAATTGAGGTTTTAGAGAGAAGGAAGTGAGTGGACTGTTACCAGTAGGTTCCCAAGAAGACTGTCTCCGTGGTGAGGACTTTCTGTTAAAACTAACACTACTTTATGATGATCCTGCTACTCACCCTTATAATTTTTCCAAGAAACAATTTAATCCAAAGATTTTCAAATTTATCTTGTATGTGACTGCTTCACTTAGAACAAACTAGAAACGGGAAAACTGCAAGGGAGAATTACTTTAAAAGGCACATATGCCAGTGAGCTGCGTGGAGCTTGATGGGCCAAGCTGAGCCCATCAGTGGAGCTGGAAAACTGTGTATCCAACTGCATGGAGTCTCACACATTAGATAAAGGACTGAGTTCTTTGTGCCTTTTACAGATTTCTCAGATTTCTTTTGCATTCTGATAGTGCTTTGTATAATTGCTATATTCTGCCCATGCAGATGGGTTTGACAATGAATCTGCGGAACTTGTAAAACATAAGTGTTTCTATATAATACCTTACCAGGTACAGGTCTTTGAAACTCAGCCCCTTTCTCAGTAACACAATCATAGAAAAATAAAAGCAGTGACAGCCTGTCCCTACAAATTGTCATCTTAATCAAATAAATCAAATCAAATCTGAAGTTATCTTATCTTTGACACCTCAGTGTTACGATCCAGTATGTTTGTGTTTATCTGCTGCGTGCACCAACTGCCAGTAAATTCACTCAAAGGTGACCACAACAAAAAGCCTCTTCGTAAATAATGCTGCACCTTTGTTAAACTTAAGCAAATTGTGTTTGCAATATTATCATCTGACTGCATTTATTTTTAGCGTCTTTCTCTGTCTGTTTTACATCAGAAATTGCTCTGAAATACATTACTGCTCTACAATCTGTTTCTTGTGCACTTGATCTCAAACAATCCTGCCTTTTTATTTCTTCTAGATTCAATCACTCAACATACAGTATGTCCTATGGAAAACTACATTTTTCAGCTGTGAGCTAACTCAAGAGCTTCCATATGGCTGTAAGGAAACAAGCCCGCTTTGGTCTCAACAACTAACTAAGCTGTGAATAAAATTTCTAAGAGAATGCTAATTACCTATTTATAAATATAGTTAAATGTTTTTATATTTTTATTACTTGTGAAAATGATGATTTTTGTTTTCTTTTAATAAAGTTCTTTGATCAAAGTCATCATGCTTCCATTTATTTGTTGAAGAACCTTTGGATCTAAAAGTTGAGTGAGTCATTACTCACTGGGAGGAAGTGGAAAGATGCTTCCCAATCCCTAAGTGGATTTGATCCTGTTAAGGTGCAGGTAACTGCTGTATGTGCACTGTGTGCTGGAGCTAGCTTTGGTGTAGTTAGCAGGAGCTGTGCTGCCAGGGCATGGATTCCATAGGGTCCCACTTGGACAGCTGGAGTCCCATGCTGCTGTGTTTTTATGAATCTTAGAATGGCCTGGGTTGAAAAGGACCACAATGATCATCGAGTTTCAACCCCCCTGTTATGTGCAGGGTCACCAACCACCAGATGAGGCTGCCCAGAGCCACATCCAGCCTGGCCTTGAATGTCTCCAGAGATGGGCCATCCACAACCTCCTTGGGCAAACTCACACCTCCCATTGTAAAGTTCTAACTTATATTTTCAAAAAATAATTGAAACTCAGTAAATATGCTGAGGTGCCTTTAAATGCCTCAAATCTAGGCTGAAACTGTGAACAGCTACTGATCCTGAGTCAAATGAATTAAGGCAGCACATCATGCATATGCTGTCGAAAATCAGACTTATCACCACATACTTTGGGTATGTTTGAAAAATGCATACAAGTGTCCTAAAAGTTAAAATTCTCTTCAATCTGTATATTTGTTTTCAATAGGTGTAAAGATTTGGATATCAATTATGTTGTGATGCATGTTTAGTTATAAAGGCACAACTTTCTTTAAATATTTGCAGGATCCATCGCAATAATATATCGTCATTGCAGAGAATAATGATGTGTTATCCAGTAACTTAATGGCAGCTCATAACTCATACCTTCCAAACTCCATGCTCCCCAGAGTACTGTCAAACAATGGAAAACCTGTACTGAAAACAATGATTTCAAATGAATATTATGGAACCACCAAAGCATAGTGATTTATAAATACTGCTGTTCTACTACACTGCTACAGCTTCTTGGACCTGGAATGGAATTGGAATGCACCTTTTCTTTAAACTTGAGGGCTATCCAGTTTTTTTTCTTCAGAGGTTCAGCAGTGTCCGGGTGGCAGGCTGTTCAGTCCCAAATTAGCATTGTTGCTCTGTAAAATGTACCCATTTTACACATCATAAATGTATAACAAAAGTTTCCCATAATAATGGGAAAACGCCAAGTTAAGATTATATTAGGGAGAATTAAACTGACTTTATTTTCAGAAATACCAAGCAGCTGCAATTCAAAAAGATGTGATCTTGTTTTCAAATATCCGAGTAATGCAGAGCTTTGTTTTAAATACAAACTAGGAAATATAATTAATTTGCATCTTTTACTTGCTTGGTTTTCTGACACGCACATTCTTAACAGTGTCTTACCTCAGAAAAAATATGTTTGATACAAGAATTAATAATCAGGTCCCTTTGCAAATCCAACTGCTTAAAATTGAAACTATTAACCTAATGACTGCAGAGCACTGGCAATGCGGTATCACTCTTCACCCTTGACCTTATGAGCCCCTTTATTAAGAAACCAGTTGCCAAGGCCTATAGACCAAAATAGAAATACTTAAATAAGTTGTGACATGTGAACATACGGTTCCCAGTAAGTAAGAGAACCATTTGTTTGAATTATATTGCTTAACTTTGAGTATTACGACCTCCTAGTTTATTTTGCAGTCATTTCCTAAGTGTACTACACATAGAAATCTGTCACTATTAATTTATACAATGTAACATTCCAAATCAATTTTCTCATAAATCTTCTTAAGATGAATCTCAACTATTTAAATTGTAAATTCTTGGATCAGCATGTTGATCTTTATTAGTCACACGTGTAACAGACTTGACTGCGAAAAGTCTAATATGCTTTTGTTTTAACTAAAATGTTTCAATCTATCAATTGAGATAATTTCCACTTAAATTACATGATTTGCTAGATATCCCTGTGTCTGTTGACTGCTCTTGCAATGTCTGTTTAGGAAAATGTAGCCAGCAGGAAATTAAATGCCTAATTTTGGTCTCATGAGGTTGGTGAGAGAAGAGCTGTACAGCCATATTGTCTGTTGTTTGGTAATAGGACATAGCAAACGTAGGAGTGATTAGAATTCCAAAGACAAGTGTGTTGTACAGGCAGCAAAATGAATCATAGAGTCGTAGAATCATAGAATGGCCTGGGTTGAAAAGAACCACAATGATCATCCAGTTTCAACCCCCCTGCTATGTGCAGGGTTGCCAACCACCAGACCAGGCTGCCCAGAGCCACATCCAGCCTGGCCTTGAATGCCTCCACGGATGAGCATTCACAACCTCCTTGGGCAACCTGTTGCATTGCCTCACCACCCTCTGTGTGAAAAACTTCCTCCTAATATCTAACCTACACCTCCCCTGTCTCAGTTTAAACATTCATTTTTTATAGCCCAGAGTCTTTCACACAAGCAGCTTCTGATCTATTTACCTCAATGTGGATTCTTGAATCCTCAGCTCTGAAAGGGAGACGCGCTTCTACTCCAGCCCTTAGCAGGAGAAGAGGCCAATGTTGACTGTTCCTTACGTCAGCAAACTCCAGAGGGAGAATGATGAAAACTTGCCCAATGTTTCATTTGCCAGAAGAAATCAGCCAACCAAAATAAACTTGCATTTGATACCAAGGTCCTAAATACAACAATAAGCCAGGAAAAAAAAAAAATAAAGAAGAAAAAAAAAAGGCACAAAACCCATCAGCATGGAATGGATTCACGGGTAGTTCTGTGCTGATTGGTTTTAAGATCTTCCCAAAGCGCCGTACTTCACGGATGTTCTGCCACAGCTCAGCACTGCTGCACACTGCAGCACTGAATGCTATCAGACTTGCCTTAGAAGCAAGCTGCTTTTTGATTTTTTAATTTCCTTTTTTGTTTTCAGTCAGGCATTTCTGTGAGGGAAAGGTTTTCTCCACCTCAGCTTTTTTTTACCCTGCGTGAGTGTCTTTGCCATTCATTTGTGAAAATGGCTTAGCTGCTATCTGTGCTTCTCAGGGCTCCCACACCCTGCCTATGCAAAGTCTCCAACAAAATCACATTGTCATGATTAAAGAATCATCTTAGTTAGCTTATTTTGATGAGGAATCTGTTCAAACCAAAAATAAATAGAAAAGCCAAAATAAGTATTATTCCTTCCTGAGATTTACATTGGCTGAGTTAATTTCTAACAGCAGTTTAAATCTCAGCATAGATCCTATTTCAACACATTCCACTTGCATTGGTGGGAGAGGTGGATCTGGATCTTGCATTGGTGGGAGAAGTGATACCATCTGGATGCACAAACCACCACTATCTCTTCCCTCCTTCTTTTTCCGCAGACAAAGAGATGCTTTACCACACTTCACCTAGCTTACTGGGGACTCACACTGGCAAGTACAGCAATACTGAAGCAAAACACCAGCATGACATTGGAGAGTGTGCTGTTTAAGTTGTGTCAGCACAATGATGGTAGGAAAACTGCAGTCTTGTTCAAATGGTATATCCTTAAAACAAACCAGGATACAAAACATTTTCTGCATTGTTACAGTGACTAAAAAATGTAAAATTTGCTAAGGATGCATCTGAAAGCCAGATTGCTGGAAGCTTTTAAGGCAGGTAGAATATATATCTCTTTTTCTCCTTTCTCTGTTTTTGTAATCAGTTTTAGATGCAACTGCATTTAGGATGCATACATCGAGTGAGTAAAAACTATACATTCACAGCCATCCTAGCATATGAACCATCTGGTGTTGGTCATTAAAATACACATTGTTGAGCTACTTTTATGCTTCTGGAAGATTTCCTGATTCATCCATGGGCAGCTTTTTGGGGGGCTGTTACTTTTTCAGTAATAATAGCTAGCAAAATTATTGCATCACTTGAATTTCAGTTTGCAGTTCCACTATAAGAAACTTCTGTTCTATTAATTGATCTGTATAGAAGATAGTTTAGGCACAAATGCATTATGTAGGAAAATGTTAACAGTACATTTAGTGCTAGCATACGCATTGCTCTTTTTTCCACTTTTTTTTTAAACTGATTTTTAATTATTTATTGTTATTACTATTACTATTATAATTGGTGTAGCATCTAATCAACTTAGGAACCGTAGAGTTCCTGAATGTGTATTTCTGTCATTTGTAGAGCATAAGATAAATGTATCCAAGGAACAATATCTAGAAAACTGATTAAACCATTTTTTTCCTCAAGAGCAACTCACAGCCCAGAGGAAAAAAAAAAAAAAAAAAAAAAGGAATATTCACTCTGACTGGAAACTGGAAAGCATGAAAACTGTGTCTGTGCCAGCGGTCTGACTTCTTTAATGACAGATCTAATAACAGAAAGCCAAATGACTGCAGTTCTAGTGCATTAGACAGATTTTTATTCCTGATCTCCTTTTATTGCTGTTTTTCAGAATCAGCTCTTTGCATGACATGACCAAATGGAGGATTCTGGAAGAGAATCACCCTCACTGCAGCATGGAGCAGCAGCTCAAGACACGATGGTTTCAAACTGCTAGTGGTAATAGATAACAGCTGCTGCTGGGCTTCTCAGCACAGGTGCCTGCTTTTGCTCTGAGCTGGCAAAGCAATGTTTTTCTTCTGCTGACACAGGTGTGGAACAACCCTCCAGGCACCACAGAGCAGCTCAGGCTCCTGTGCAGAGCTCAGGTATTGATGGGGAGCTGCCAGATGTAAGGCAAGGTAGGACTGTATGTTTCTTTGAGCTGAACAAGTTAACATTCCTCAGAGGGACCCTCAGGGGCTGGGGCCCACTGCTGGGAATGGAGCCCTCCTAGCTCATGAGACCTGAACCTTCACACGACTTCTTCCATCCCGGCTCATCTTGTTTGCCTTGTATCTTCTGCTCCTAAAGCACCTAATCTACCACCAGAGACAGAGCTGTCCTTTGGAGGTCATTTCCCAAGGAGATTTATCGATGACCAGAGTGCTTTCTATGTTGTTTTCCAATCTATAGAAATTTTGCAGTTACATATGAGGTGCTGCAGGTGTTGGTACAGCTGGTCCAGACAGGTTTGGATTTTGTTTCTTTCTTTCTCTTTTCTTTTTCATTTTTTTAAATGGCAGATTTAATGGAATTACACAGCTATGGCTTATAAGAGAGAAAAAAAATCTAGGTCTTTGGGGAGGAGTGTGTAGAGGGAGCTTGTTTCACAATATTGTCACTGTGACATGATCTTTTAATATCAGCCCCAGCAACTGGAGCTGAAACTTGGAAACTCATCATAAGGAGATACTTTCTGCCATACATGGGTGTCTTTTACGACTGTGCCTTCTCAAAACCTTGGATAATTAAAGATATATGCTTTCAAAGTTGCAGGAGATAGCTTTTCACTGAGAGTTGTTACAAAGATGACCTCGCATGTAAATTACAATGCAGGATATTTAAACACAAAAATCAGAATAATGCAGAATAGAGCACAGTGTGAATAAAGAAGAAATAGACTTATCAAAATGGAAAAACAGACCTCACCTCTAGCCAGAGCTTTTGCATTACAGAGTGACTGGACTTCATCTTTTCTACTTCCACGTTGTTCCAAAAGAACTATTTCATATATAGTGCCTACAGATTCCATAGCGTTGTGTCAATCAAGTTCATAAAGCAGAGTCTGTCTGACCTGATGCTTTTATCCAAAGCATAAAAGTTTTCCTCAGCCAGGCTCCTGCATTTTTATGGAAACAAGGTTTTATCCTTTCTTCTCTGTCAGAACTGCTGGCCAGGCCCAGAATTAGTTTTCATCTTAACTGCTGTTATCTTTCCCTCAAACAACACCTTCTACCAAACCTCTCAGCTACCAAACTCCTGTTCCAGATATAACTTGTACTGTTCTCTGTTCTGTGCTATCTTCCCTATTTTAGTCTCTGCTTGTTTCATTCTTCTAGTTCATCAAAAAAACCTTCCTGTCTTTTCCAAGTTCCACCACATTAGTCCCACACTTCCTCCCAGCTCTGACATCTATTTTTTGATTCCCATTTTTGTTTCACTAAAATTTACCATTCTTGAGCACTGAATCTTCTGTGTATTAATAACTACTTTCACACTTCTGTTTCCTTTTACATCTTACTGTAGAAATACATTCTGCAGTCCTTCATCCTCTCCATGTCTTGCTTCAAACTACACTGTTTCTTTACTTTGGGTAGTACACTGCGAACACATGATTATGGCTGGCCAGTTACAAAGCTGTATCCTGAGTTTCTGACAGGCTAAGAACTCTATGTGATGCACTCAGATGTTATTATTCTATTCCATCCCTCTGGTTCATCTGCCTCCTTTGCACATTCCCAAATTCCCACATTCCCTGATTTGTTTGAGAGTGGACAAGTGTCTGGGACCATCAGATTTTACTTTGCCATGAAGATGGAAAAGAATCATGAAGAGGAGATTCCTACTGTCTCAAGGTAAGGAGACATAAGGATATGTTTACCTACTTTCAACAAACAGCAAATACTGAAACGTTATTTCAGAAAGGCTGTGTAGACATCAAACATATGCAACATATAATATGCTTAAACCTTAGATTAATTTCCAGGCTTTTTTAGACTTAAGTAAGGCTGTTTTTTCCCTCAATAATTTTTAGTTGTTGACTTGGTTACAGGGATGGGAAGAGGTAAAGGAAAGAGTGCTGTTTAGATTTTCTGCTCTGGAGGGAAGCATGCCAGCTCACCCACTCCAGAATCAGAACTCAGTAAGGGAGAAGTTCAGTAGTCCTTGGGATTCAGAGAGGAGCCAAAGGCCGAGGTGAACTGTACCTATGCAGTATGGAAGATGGCATGATTTTAAATGTTCTGTGCAGTAGGTGTAACTCTTCCATCAATATGGCTAACCAAAACAACATCCAGAATTCTACACTGTACTGTTTAAATGTTAAGTTGAGGTAACTCAGGGTTTTTGAAAGGTAAAGGTTTCAGTTTAAGAAATGTATAAACATGGACCTACTCTGATTATAGCCAAACAGGCCAATTCAAGTGAAAATCAAGACACTTGGAAACTGTGTTAAAAGCTTGCAAATACTTGACCTCTGTGAAGAGCCTGACTGACCATTCTGCCACTAAATAACATGCACTTAAAGAAATCTGGTGCTCCTCCTCCCCCCACTGATTGAATATTTCTGAATAACTTGAAATTCACACCCACTTGAAATGCTGACTTGGGAATACACTTTTTTGGATGCATACTTCATCGTATTTCAGCCCCTACACAAAGATAAGCGTTTTAGAAGTTTGAAAGCAGAGCATTTCCTCCTACAGAAGAGAATTTATATTTTCCCTGACATTGCCCAGGCAACACAGGCTTGAATCAAAAATTGACACTAAAAGCAGAGTTCTCTAGTCTGGGAATCAACTCTGTTATTTTATTCCCAGCTACATTCAGTATCCTACTTGATGAAGAGAAGAATGTCCTTTATAACAGCAGGGATGTTGAACATATTTGGATGACCTAAATAAAAGCTATTAGAGGGCATGAAGATACAAGTAAAAGAATCTGAAGTTACAGAATGATCCAAATTCAGATTCACTTTTCCCTTGCATTATTTGGTCTTTTCTCCTTCAACACCTTCTCTTCTTCCTTCCCCTCTCCCTGCTCCTATGCTTGTGAGTTGTTTTTTTTTTTTAATATTTTGATACAAGTAGTGGCATTTTGTCAACTATATATAAGAAAAAAAAACATTGTATGAGAGACTGAAACCCACAGTGCTCCCCTAAATAACATCAGAGCCACTAAGCTATAGAATCACTTTTCTTCTTTTGTTGTTCCATAAAACTTTTGTATATCTACAACAGCAGTGATGAGCCACAGATAAATGTGGAGGACAGAAAAATCTGATGAGAGATATGAGCTTGAATCTACCCAGGTTAACAAGGGCTTCGGGCCCATGTCTCCAGTTCTTTACGTCTCTATGAACATTACTCATACCTGACATGCAATTGAGAGAGTATAAGATGAAAGCCTAGATGAGCATGAAGTCAGCAGAAGCTGGAATATTCCTCGTAAAGGTTGTCTGAATATCCAGTGAGACTTCTCCAAGAGATTATCTTGAAGTTTCTCAGGAAATTACATCATTAATGAAGAGTGGTATGTTTCTCTGAAAGCTTTCTCTCATGCTTAAGTTAGATATTTAAAGCACAAGTAACCCAAAAGGTGGTTGCTAGAATTGTAGCATCTTCCTTTGCATTTCCAAGCATGCATGCATGTAGTTTTATCTCTGTCAAAAAGAATGCAGTATGTTTTCAAAAGTCTTTGAAAGGGGCAGCAGAGTTCAGCCTACAAAGTGATCTCTGTTTGAGAAATGATTACATAGATAGGGATTCTCTTAACTGGAAAAGAGAATGCTGAGAGGAAGATGTTGTTCTTCACTCAGCATATAGGTCTATAGAACTTAATGAATGCTAAAACTCTGCATGGATTTAAAAGGAGCAGGACACATTCAAATTGAAACAACCTGTCTCAGGAAGTTCTTGAGGTAAGAATTGTTGGAGGCTGAACAACTCTGCTGAATGGCATGGTGGATATCTCAGATTTGATAGAACTAATTCCAAGTGCGTGCTGGTCTTTTTGTATAAGATAAGCCAGGTAGCAGTTATATGAGATATCACACACCTTGCAAACTAGTTGGAAGTAATGAGTTTGATGATCTACAATACTGCAATACTGCAGAAATACAACATCCTTCCTGACAATGAACCACTACATCTAGTCAGGTCAGCAGACAAGATGTATGTGTATGCTGCATGGGTGGCTACAGCAGTTTGAGGAATCCTATGACAGCTGTCTGCAGTGGCTTCCTCTGTAACTGTCACCCTGAGATAGTGTAGGCTGAATCTTACAAATAGTGCATTGCCTAACCATCATCTCACTAATTCTGGAGGTGGAAGTCAGCATCCAAACACTCTTGGCAATAGTACATTTGTAGTTCCATCATTTCTGCATCAAATAAGGGGTGCCTTCTCTTTTCTGGAACTCCTCCTACACTGCTGAGAAACCATGTCTTCCCATAAGGGCAGCACTCTTCATGAACCAGAGACTATGAAATGTGTATATAACCTCCAGAAAGCAGTCAGCTCTTCCTACTCCCTCTTTGCACGGATGCCATCAGCCATTCTTTGTGGCATACGGTGCCTAGCAAAGCTTTCTTAGTGAGGATTTTCAGAACAGTTGCAAACCATCTGTAGTCGGAAACAGTCCACACTGCTGCTGCAGCTACAGCTGTCCTGGGGAGAGCTGAACACAGCGCATTGCTCTCACTGCATAGAGCTGCCAGCTGCAGAGCAGCAGTGGGCTGGGTACAGTGCAGCCCTGCAGTACAGCTAACAAGTATCTGGCTGTGAAATCACTACAGGGGGCTTCTTCATTTTGCTGTTGTTCACTGGAAATGTGTTCCTTACTGCCGAGTTTCTACTGCTACACACTCATTGATTCAGTGCTCAAAATCAAGAAATCAGACTGAATGAACCAGCACTGGAAAGAATAGTATTTCCATCCACACTGTTTCTTAGTTATTTACGCATGAACCTTTCCAGTAACGGCTAGGAGTCACTCCGTACTTGAAGTAGTTGTACTTTGTTGTTCTTTCCTGGAGCCATTATCTTAGTAGCTGATGATAGCTACTGATTGATGCTATGTCTTATAACTGAAATAATACTAGAATTCTAGGCAATTAATCAAAAACAGTGTTTCAAACATCTTTGGGAAACAAGTGAAGCCACACTTGATTTCAATTTGATAACTTCTTGGCAGAATTAGCTTCACTTATTGAGGTAGAAATCTCTGCCTTTTGCAGGTCAGTGTTCTGTGCTGTCATAGTAAATGTAATTTGCTCACATTAGTCACCTTATCTTTTCCCCAGTTGTTATCTTAGCTGCTGGATTCTGTAAAACCAGTGATTCACAAAGATGATCACCACTTTACTTTGTAGTAAAAAAAGCATAAGCATTCCTAAGCCACCATCTAAATGCAGACTTCAAACTTCTAGCACAGAGAAAAAATTGTGTATGAGTGTACAGTCTCAAGTACAGGAGTCTCCCAGGAAAACTGGATGGTACAAATTGAGTGTGGGAAAATGCTAAGAGCTTCAGGTCATGGCTGACATTTAAACTCAACACCTCTGCTTCTACACTGCTATTACTGGTAGTCAGTGACGTAAAACACTGCTTTGCTATGGTTTTGATGCTGAGATAATTTCTACAATGAGGTACTGAATACGGCTGTATTTACGGACTTAAAAAACTCTGCAGAATATCGATATGGGCACCAAGTAATACCCACATTTTAACTCAAAGCAAGTTCTGATATCTGCCACTTTAGTAATGTACTCCATCCCATTATTATTGTCAGCTTCCAAAAGAAACAAGTGAAGTGATTTTCCTCTCTTCACATTTAATTTCTGCTGCACCAGAGAGGCTCAGAGTGCTTCCTCTTTGGCCATTGCCTGTGGTCCTTTTAATAAAAGTTCAGGCCAACATCTGAGCTGGCTCAGCACAGGCTCTGCCAGTCCGCTGATCCTGAAAAACAGACTGGTGGTCTGGACTTCAACCTATTTTCCCTACTGTTTTTAACTACACTGATGTAAATTTTTTTCTGCTTTATTGAGAAAAGTAATCAGCTCAATTTCTGATGAATTTGAGGATTGGAAAAAAGGAGAACAGTGCAACAGGAGAAATAAATTTGAAAAATCCCCTTAAGAACACCCAGCACTGTCTTAGGTAATGCTTAAGAAATATGCATATGGCTGCTAATAAGGCTGTAAATGGCTGCATTGCTGCCAATAAAAGAAACCATCTGGTAGGTCTGCCTATTAAATCATAGATTTGTCTGCAGCCTTTCAGTTCTGTGTTTTCTTGCTGCAGGAGGTTGCTTAATCGCTAAGATAATGATGACAGTGTTAATAAGATGATTTATGAAGTTATCAAAATGCCAGTCGTGATACGTTAGATCCTAAACTCGAATCATGCTCAGTTTGGGCTTTAACTGTGCCAACTTTGGCCAAACTGTGACATGCAGTAACAGCATGGGTACACCCAGTCAAGGCATTATAGTTTTCTTCTTTCAACAGTGAAAGCCAAGTTCTGACCTGGGGAGGTTATTCTGCATGTAATTACAATATAATTGTGAAGTCTGTTATATCTGAAGGAGGGGTACATAAAAAAAGGATGCCTTCCTTCAAAAGGCATTTTTTGCCCCAGGAAACCTCTTTGTCCACCCCACTGTGGGTCTTTACAGAAATACAGCCAAGTTAGGGTAATGAGGGTAAAATAAAAGAATAACATGCAGGCAGTTTGCAGATGCATGTATCCACACATGTTTTTATTTACGGATACTGTAGGCACAGACTAAGGCAATATAGATACCCAAAGCAAATATGGTTGTCCTAGGGGCTGGAAGGATCAAAGACAGCACTAGCAAGGGGGAAAAAATAAAAATAAAAATTTGGAGTTTATCACCTACTTGATTAGCAGAATGGTCATGCCACTAATTGCAGCAGCAATTTGCTGATCCTAAAAACATGGCAAATTGCAAACAATACAAGGTTAAAGACACATGCACTGATCTCAGCATTAAGCTTTCACTGCAGGACATTTTGGCTTAGAGGAAAAATAGTGATCCAGTTTGTAAAGTAGCAATAATAATGCCATAGGGCAATTCTTTCACTATAGTTGTTGAAATGTTCAGTAAAACCCTTTAGAATACAACTCCCTGAAAGAGAAAACCACACAGCAAACACTAACAAGTGTGACAGTTCCCTGCTAAGGATGGGTGGCACTGAACTAATTCACAGCTGTAAACCCCTTTGGCAAGATTTGGGGAAAGTGCAGGACACTGTGAGTGCCCTATCCCTGGAGGTGTTCAAGGCCAGGTTGGCAGGAGCCCTGAGCAGCCTGACCTAGTGAGTGGCAGCCCTGTCCAAGGCAGGGGATTGGAAGTGGGTGGGCTTTAAGGTCTTCTCCAACCCAAGCCGTTCTGTGATTCTATATCTCAACTTCAATTGTTCTTGGTTTCCATAAGCCTCACCTAGCCCTGACCCAGTGTCCAAACCACCATTTAATACAACCAGTAAAAAGCATATGCAACTTCTTCAATCAGATTTCTGGCTTCACCCTTTAAACCCAAGAATAGCTATAAATAGTTTGTAAATGTCTGGGATTTCCACAGCCTAAGTGAGGCTATAAATAGTTCTAAACATTTTCCCACTTCATGCTTTTGAAAAGAACATTCTCCACTTCCTTTCTTGGAGGGCCCCTGGGAATAGCGCTAGATCGCAGCTCAGAAAATAATGTATATGAGGGGAGCTGGGCAAAACAGAGCTAATGAAGCTGCTGCTAAACAGCAGCTCTCCAATTAATTTTGCACAAGGAAAGGGTCAAGAGTCTCTTCGTGTTCTTGTTGCACCCCACGATGCTCAAGGAGGCCATTCATGGTGCGTCTCAGTCGGCAGAGCCTGTGAGGGCATTGGGCGCTGTTTGTTTCTGAAGGAATCCGTTTTCTCCAGCCTCACGAGCGATGGCAAGATTTATTTGTATTTACTTGAAGTACGTGTGCGTTCAGCGCTTGGTAATTTAAACACTGAGGCAGAACACGTCCCTTCGGCTTATTTTTACGCACGTCTTCGGCAGCCTCAAGGAGACGCCGGTTTGACTGGAAGCCCTCAGGAGGGCAAAGCGGGAACGCCGCGGCGAAACCCGGCTCCGCGGGCCGCTCCCTGAGGGCTGCACCGCACAGCGGCTCCGCGCCCCTCCCGCACCGCCTGCACTGCGCTGCGGCGCCCCCTGCTGGCGGGTCCCCGACCGCGGAAGTGAGCGCCTCCGGGAAGGCGGAAAAAGGAGAAGTTTAACCTCACGGCTGAGGTCTTCATTTAAATAATTGTCTTTCATTTACTGCCTGTTGCCTTTTTTTTTTTTTTTTTTTTTTTCCTCCCTAAAGTCCTTTCTCTTAAAAATCTCTAAAATTTCCAAAATCTATCCCACTCTTGATGTGAAGAGATTTGAAGTTAGTGCTACAAAGGATGGTAAGAAATCATTTGCTCGGGGACCGCAGATCACGTGATGGACAAATATTTGCAAGATGCAGCCACAGGGAATGGCTTCCACACAGAGAGTTCAGGAAGTTCAGACTGGTAGAACAGCTCACCCCAGAGACATGGACCATTTCCTTTGTGTGGCCCAGAAAAAAATGTTTGAATCATAGAATCAATCATTTGAGTTGGAAAGTACCCGTAAAAGTCATCTAGTCCAACTCCCCCGCAATGAACAGGGACACCTACAGCTCTTTTAGGTTGCTCACAGCCCTGTCCAGCCTAACCTTGAGTATCTCCAAGGACGAGGCTTCCACCATCTCTCTGGGCAGCCTGTTCTAGTGCCTCATCACCCTTACTGTAAAAATCTTCTGCCTTATATCCAGTCCAAATCTTCCCTCTTTTAGATGAAAACCATTTTCCTTTGTCCTGTCACAACAGACTCTGCTAAAAAGTCTGTCCCCTTCTTTTTTATAGCCTCCCTTTAGATACTGAACGGCCTGAACGACCCCAGCTCTTTCAGCCCAACTTTGTATCTTTCCAAAACACAGAGTGCCTTCATGAGAGCATTTTATGCCTGACTTACATATGTACAAATCTAGATGAGCAGTAATGAAAGACCAGATTCAAAACAAACATTTTTAAATTGAGCCTAGGAACTGGCAGGGATGCTGAGTTCCTAATATTAGATGGCAATGACTTTTGTAAACAAAGAGCATGAGAAGAGAAAGTCCTAACCCCATAGGACTCTGGCAGCTCAGAGAACCTCCACAGCGTAAGGTGTAAGTGTGTGATGACAAAGACTGAGCGCACAATGAAATGGTTTGCAGAATAGATACAGTCAAGCCGAGATGCCTCCAGGCATCTGAACTTGTTTTATTTTGATGCTTCAGTTTTATATGTGTATCTGTGCTGTGGCAACAGTGAAGGCTCACTTCAAAAATGTCTCTTTTTTTCATTGACTCAATTTTAGTTGGTCCAGATAAAAAGCTGTTGAAATAATGGAAAATTCCTCATAATAGAGAGGATCTGACTGCTCAGGGAGTCAGAGAGCGCTTGACACAGCCACCCCTCAGAACACTGTTGAAGGCTGTGGAAGTCCCTTGTTACAGAGGTGACTGCATTTTTTTCTTGGACCCTTTGCTGCCAGAATATGGAAATACTAACAAACCTTTTTATCACAGTTGATCCACCAAAAAGCAATAATTGGACCAGTGTGTGCACCGTGGTCCTCTTACAACACTCCATTCATCACAGATTATCTCTATATTAAACTTAACTGTGAGAGAAAAATAAGTAGTGGCTCCATAGCTAGCAATATGATGTGAGCCTCATCTCTTGGTCAGGGAGAATAGACAGTGGCCAGTTCATACTCTCATTCACAGTATTCTGTTTCAGAATTGAGATGCCTGTGAGACCGAACTGAAAAAATTCTGCTATTTTGATAACAGGAACATTAACCACAATTTTCGGAATGCAGCATTCCTCCCTCCTTGGAAACACCATTGAGAATGCAGCAAGGATTACAGTTACTTGGGATAATCCCAGATATTTGTGTGAACTGAAAAAAAAAAGAAAAAAAAAAAAAAAGAGCATTGATGTTCCTCAGACTATTTTTTTTCCTTACAGTCTTGGTTTTCAACTGGGACTCCTTTGTTAGTAAGTATTCATTTTCAGAGCCATAATATGAGGAGTCTGGTCCCTGAAGCAGCAATTTCATTCATCTTCTTTTCATGCAGACTTTTACCTTTGCCTGTCCCTATCTCTGTAGAGTGTAATGCAATTCACTCTAATGTATTCAACCCAAAAAGCTGCTCCTATTTGGTATGGAGCAAGGTCTTACAGAACCCCAAAGCCAAGCATGTGATTTACAAGCCAAATTAATATGCTGGGAGGGGTTGGTTCAAGGAGAACAATTAGCACTGTTTTAGGCAACCTCTAATCCGCAGCTGAATGTGGAAATAAGCTGAGCTAGGAAGGAGTTAAATGATCAAGCTAAAATGTTATTTAAATATAATGAATTAAAAGCTCCAGTCTAGCTGCAAAGAATAAAAAAAAAGGGCACAGGCTTGGCTATGTTCCTAAGGCAGTAAAAGCAGTGTTCAGAGAGAAGGAAATCTTTGTCTGAATGCAAAAAAGGAAACTCAAATTGGCAAAATGGAGCAAGGAAAATGTATCTGCGTGATAGCAAGCTGAGAGAATACAAATTTCCCTCAACACAAGGAGAATCTTCACAAACATTTTAGTACGGCCACTCTCAAAGCTCTCATAGTATAGTCAAGGTGAAACCCCAGAAATTTCATAGACTATTTTTAAACCATCATTTAATTTTTAATTCTTTCTGTCACATCTCACTCTCCTGTTTTCCACTCTGAAGGAGAAAGGTCATTCACTTCTTCCTCATTTCTCTGTGTTATAAGAAATGCTGCCTTACAACTGAAATATACTTCCATGGGTTCCAATGGGGCTTTTGCTGATTATTTCATTAAAACAGGGACATGATCACCAGCCTTCCTGAAG
Source organism: Chrysolophus pictus (assembly GCA_037305975.1). Classification (NCBI taxonomy): domain Eukaryota; kingdom Metazoa; phylum Chordata; class Aves; order Galliformes; family Phasianidae; genus Chrysolophus; species Chrysolophus pictus. The sequence goes on from CM074578.1 coordinate 22,585,074, forward strand.
AATCTGCAGGAAGTGGAAAGGAACCTTAATCTCTTTTCTCTTCAAAGGAACGTATTATGTTTCTACATCTAGGTGGAAGCTGGTCCATCTTGGGTCCAGTGCTCTTCAACATTTTCATCAATGACCTGGACAGTGGAATTGAATGCACCCTCAAAAAGTCTGCTGGTAACTAAGCAGCTAAGCTCAGTGGCACAATTGATACCATCCAAAGGGACCTGGACAAGTGTGAAAGCGAGCCCATGAGAACCTAAAGAGTTTCAAAGGTGTCAAATGCAAGGTTTTGTACTTGGGCTGGAGCAATCCCAGATATGTGTACAGACTAGGAGAAGAACTCATTGAGAGAAGCCCTGTGGAGAACGACTAGGGGGTTCTGGTGGACAAAAAACTTGATGCGAGCCAACAGTGTGTGCTCACAGCCCAGAGGATAACTGTACCTGGGCTGCACCAAAATAGGGGTGGCCAGCTCTACTCTGCCCTAGTTGAGGCCCCATCTGGAGTACTGTGTTCAAGCCTGGGGCCCCCAGCACAATGGGGGATGCAGAGCTGTTGGAGCAGTTCCAGAGGAGGGCCACAAAGATGATCAGAGTGTTGGAGCACCTCTCCTATGAAGACAGGATGAGGGAGCTGGGCTTGTTCTGTCTGGAGGAGAGAAGACTCTTTGCAGGCTCCCAGAACTTAAGGGGAGATTATAAACAGAAGGAAGTCTGGCTTTTTACACAGTTTCGTAGTGATAGGATAAAGGGGGATGACCTTAACTAAAAGGGGAGATTTAGATTAGATAATAGAAGAAAATTCTTTACTTAGAGGGTGATGAGGCACAGGTTGCCCAGACAAGTTGTGTATGCCCTATTCATGGAGGCATTCAAGGCCAGCTTAGATGGGCTCTGAGCCTGATCTAGTGGGTGGCAACTCCACCCATTACAGTGGGTTGGAACTAGATGACTTTTAAGATGTTTTCCAACCCAAGTAATTCTATGATTATATGATTAGCTAGAGGTGTGAGAATACACTGAGGTGGTATGAGTGCCATGGTACGTGGTGTGAGTGCCATGGTATGAGGAGTGGTCCCACCTCCTTCTCACAACAAACATAATACCGTATGGCATGATTACCCTTCACCCTTTTTATCTTTTTGATGGGAATCTTCCATCAGGAAGCAGCGTGTGAACACACGGCTGAGTGCAGCATGCTCATTCCATCCAGCTACATCAAATGAGATATAAAGTGAAAATGCCTTATGAGCAAAATATGATCAGATGCTTCAGCACTAGCCCTTGAAGGACGCCAGTGAGTTTTTATGGGATGCACCCCTTTTCTTAAACCGTAAGCCTGCCTTTGAAAATCAAGTGGGGAAAATTAATTCAGTTTCTTGGAGGCCTGTATTGCTTCAGAATGCATTCTTCCTCCCACCTTGCCTTATAGTGAGAAAGTCTCAACTGAAGACTGTGAAGGAGGATGTGTGCTATCCTGGAGCTACAAAGTCCTCTAAAGCCACTAGACTGAGTAGGCTGGATGGAGAGACCTGTCAGTCAGCATGGTGGCTGACAGGACAATCCACTCCACTTCACTCCACAGATCCTGTGGAATGGTTTTTCAGTGATTTCACTTTGCCTTACATGGCCTTGCCACCCAGTTCACAGCATGGTTGGCACAGAATTGCAGAATGAAAAAGACGGAAGTATCTTTGAACGTCATGGGTCCAACATCTGCTCCAGCTCAATAATAATTGAGCTACAGCAAAACTAATCACTTCCTGTAGCTCTCTTCTCTCTGAGAAGAAAATTAAAGCTTCATCCCAGCTGGGAGCAAAGGGACATTCCTCCCCCACTGTGAATACAATAAAAACGTGTCATGGTGCTTCTAAGGAAACTCCATTTAAAATGATTGTCTCTGTTGAACTGCCTGTAAGGAAAGACCCCAAAATAACCCAGTGAACATCCAGTTCAATTCATCATTGTTGTTTGTGACCAATGCCAAACACATCCGAGAAAAGGCCATTACTTGCATAAATTCCTGCAATCATATGAACAAGGAGAAATGTCTTCCTGGCCTGGTCTTTGGCCAATGATACATTAATAGCCTTTGTAATTTTCTTTTTGGTACTGTAACCGCAGAGCTCTACTTCGAAATAACTAGGACATTGGAGATTCCCTAAACATGTTCCCATGAGAGAAGTTTGTAGTTAAGTTTTCAGAACTCTGGTAAAGTTGCTCAGGCAGGAATTTAATGCCATTATTCTTTGCAGTGACAGGAAGAAAGAAATCACCAGATAATACTGGAAATTAATCCCTCCAATTGGTAATGTGATATTACATGACCTGCTGATATTTCTGTCTGTCTTTCTATTTTCAAAGAAAAGTGGATGAGTAATTCCTATCTACTGCTCTGATAGTGACAGAGGAAACAATTTAGAAATTATCAGCTTTTATACATATATGCTTATTTCTCTTGTAATGGAAGGATGGAAGTTTAACTGTGTTCAGCACTTTTATAGCAAGTTTTTCTTATGAATCTAACTTTAGTTTTACAGGACTGGGTTCTGTGTAACTAAGGAGTACACTTGCGCTGCTGCATGGGAAATGTCTTGTTTTTAATGAGTTGCCAACTTAATGACCTGTGGGATTTCAAAGTTCCTTTTTGGTTTTAAAGGAAATGATTAATATATATTCTGTCTTTAATTATGGTGCTATAATTGTGTGAAAGAAATTCCATTCATTCTTTTCTTCATTTAAGTGTTTTACATTTATGAATGTTAGACAATATATTCTTATAAAAAGCCTGTCTCTAAAAGAGATGTATATTATTCACTTTCAAAATGAAGATTGATGACAATAATAGTGTTCCTCATTTTTGGGTCAGAATATTTGGATTCTTACTTTAAAAAGCATGTACACATTGTTTAGAAGATTGCTTGATTAAAATAATGTAGATTTATATGGAAATAAATGACATGGCTTCAAATATCTATCGATGCAATACCATCCCTTACTTTTTACAATAACAACAAAAAATTATAAAACAGGAACTCTCATGTGGATATTTTTGTTGATATCTAATAGGCTACTTTAGCCCATAAGCACATGCCCTTTGTTAAATTTGGATAAGTGCTATTTTTAATACATTTCAGAAAGCAAATCTTAATTCTGATGCTCCACCTGCATAATCTAAAGATTTTCTAGTTCTGAAAATGATTATTGACTTCTTTTTTTTCTGTTTTTGCCCCCCGTAACCAGGAGAATACCTTTCTGATTTTATTTAACATTGTCTATATTCACCACATACGAAACTCATTCCTGCAACTCAGCCATTTTGATCCCTTGCTTATCAGCCAGATATTTGTCAATGATCTGTGAATCTCTAGAAATAAACTCTTTTCTTTGGCTATCCTTTGTACCTAAGGAGAGCTTGATGTTTCAAAAACTTGATGTAGAAAAACTCTTTTTTTAAAGTGCATGAAAAGAGAAAAACAAACAAACAAACAAAAACATGGAGATGCAGAGTACCTTTCTCCCACAGCTTACTGAGCTTTTCTGTAGCCAGCACCACACCAACCACCTTCCAGGTGCACATCTAATTTGCCTTCCCAGATGGTTTGGCCTATGGATCAAGATCCACACCAAAACATGGGTCTAACTTAGCACTAACTTAGCTTCTGTGACCACAAATCTTCCTTTCACATACCTCCCAGATCTTTGTTTCTGTAGGGTTTTGAACAGAAAAAAGATGTGGAAAAGATGTGAAACTTGCATTCGCTAATGCAATTCACAGCTTCTCATAGGCTCTTCTCCTTCCTGCCAGAGAAAACTGGCACTTGCCCCAGCAGCAGCATTGCTGTGAAAACAACAGACAAGGAAAGGACCATCCCCATCATCAAATCCCAGTTGTCTGCTGTCCATCTCAGGACAATGCCACATAATCCATTTATAAATGTATAAACATCTATCTTAAAACTACTAGGAACTGTTGCTTTTCCATACCCACTAGAAAGCTCTTATTACCCAGAGACAAGCTTCCATTATCTAACAGGAATACCTAGTATTAATCCGTCAGAGTATAGACTTGAATTTTGCATGATTACATTTAATTCCACTGCTACTTCCTCATTTATCCAGTTAACTGTAGGCATTTTGCCTTTCCAGAACTGTATCAGGAAGGGTATAGTTTAATAAGCTGTTCTGCTTCACAAGAACTGCATTACAGTTCTGTTAATAAACAGAAACTACTCTTCTACCCTAGGAAAGTTACAGTGACCTTTCCTGTTACTTCAGGCAGGAAACTATACCTGCTATTTCTGATAAATTAGTGTGCCCAAGTCCTCTGCTAGAAGGGAAGAGCAAAGTACAATTGCAATAATGCATTACCACATGGTTATGAAAAGAAGCATTGAGGTAATTTTCAAAAATGTAATTGTGCAGCCAAGAAAAATTCTGCTACGCTAACCAACATAGTTATAACCTAATATATCAACTCAAGAACCTGAATGGTTAGAGATATTTGGAAAAATAGTCAAAAACATAAGTAAGGCTGATTTTCTGAAGCTTTTCCTCAGCCATGCTTCAAGAAACTCTGCCTCTGGTTTAACTGTTAGCTATATCAAAATAAACAAGACAAGCAATTCAGTAAAAAAGAAACGATACTTTAATTTCTCTGTAAGTAGGTCTGTAGTTTTCATAATAATTTCACTGTGCCCACAGGTGAACCTAGCAAAGGGAACCAGTACAATGACACACCACTGTGAAAGGCCATGCCATTACAGCTTCCTCTGCCCTCATCCAGCTGCTCAGCTTTGCACCACTAGGAAATAACCTACTTTTGTGGCAAAGTCATTACAGAAAGCGTTTAACAGCATCAGCCCCAAGACAGATCTTTGAGGAACTCTGCTTTCACACTAGTTCTCTTTTCTCTTTAGACAGTTTCTCATCTTGCCTGAAGCTCTAACACTAATTTTCAGGTTCACCACATTTAATAATTTTCCATCTGGCACTGCGTTGTGTCCTTTATAGAACCTGATGGCTTATTGCATTTTATCAGTGACCTTACAAAAGAAAGACACCACGTTTGTCTGGCATGAACTACTGTCACCAAATGCATTTTGAATTTTAACCTCTTTTACAAACTTCCCAGAATCACAGAATGGCTGAGGTGGGAAGGGACCTCTGGAGATTTAGAACTGCTCCAACCGCCCTTCAGCTTTAGCAGCTAATTGCCCATTTAGCCTCTTTAATCCTTTTTTCCACCAAAAATAGATTTTAAAGCCCTGCGAAGTCAGACTGACAGACTATCCAAAATTCTTTTCCTAAATATAGCACTATGTATTGATATAATTGAAACCTTGCAAGTTGTGGATTCAATGTTATCTGTTTTCTTCATGCATGCAGCACATTCTGCCTACCCTCAGCAGACCGTGAAAGCACTCTTGATAGAAGAGCAGTAATTAAAAAGTCAATAAATTCCTCTGTCAGGCATTTCAAATAGATTAATAAGAAATGAATAAATTCTATATTACTCAAAGTAGAATTGGATGACTTCACTTAGCTGCATTTACTCTGGAATGTATTATCAATCGCTGCTGTACCAATGCTGCAGTTCTCTGAAGGCCTCTGAGGAGCAAGGCCATAATTTCTGCAGTTTGCAGCATTGATTCCCAGCTAAGTCTCTGAATTCTCTTTTCCAACAGATAATTCAAATGATTGTGTCTCCGAAGAGGAGTTAGGCAGATGTCAAAAAGTGTAGAGCTGTGCCATATCATGTCCTCAGTTTTACAGACCACAGTATATGTTGAAGATTATACTGCCCTATAACACTGCAGCCACCCTTGAGAGAACAACACTGCTCCATCTTTTCTTCTCTCTTCTTACATACTGTTTCTTTCAGAATGTCTTCTCAGACATTATGCCACTGGTCCAGGGGTGTTCACACATGATTCTTCACTTTGATTCTCCCTTTCTGGCTGCCTTCTAATTGTTCTGCTCTGGACAGGGGAAGATTTTAAGCCTGGACTTTCGGAACATGTTGACAAAATGGGGACAGTCAAGAAAAAAGCAATTAACATGTGAAGAATTTAGAAAATATGGTCTATAAATAGAATATTGAAGAAATTATATTTGTTTGCTCCACAATAAGGAAGACTGAAGAGAGTTCAGGGCAAATGTCTGGTAACAGCCCTCATAAAAGATGTAGAAGACTAACTGGGTATGTTTGAGATTTTCTTAATGCACTGCGTCTGAAATAGATCTGTCAGTTTTGCACTTCTATGCTTTAGTCTGAAGACAGAAAGCCATTACCAATGCCATCTGACAGACATTTTGGGCCCGGAGATTTCACTATTAGAGCCTTTGAGCACTAAAATGGTTATTTTTGTGTATATATCTGAATAATTTTATTTTTCTTTTCTTGAGTACTTCCCTGAGGGACACGGAGCTAAAGATGGTCTACAGCAAAAGCAGGGGCAACTCTCCTCCCTGTTAAATCTGTTCAGTCACAAATTATACATGAGCATACACAGAATTATGACTTTGCCTGAGTGTACCTTCCCTGAATCTTTTGTTGTAGGTCTCCAAAGAATGAAGATGAACAGAGATTACATTTGCTGCTGTTAGGTGTATTATTAAAATATTACATATATTATCTTTTTTTCTTCACTGTTACAGTGTCAGACAAGGACATCACCTTCCCTCTACTGGGAAAGAGGGAAGACAGAGTGAAGTTCAGCCAACTACTTCCATGTCTATTCTTGCACTAGGGTCTCATCATTAGGCAAATTGTTCGAGAAATGCATCAAGATCAAGTATTCTGGAACTGGAAACTGTGATGAAAGCATTGTGTGAGGCAGTAAGAAGACTAACTGCTGTGTCTGTCTTCTTTCTACATGGTTTATTGCTTCCTAAGCAGACCGTTATACCTCTTGTCTTCTGCAGTGCACCAGCATTAAAGCAAAATGCTCCAAAAAAGCTGAATAGAGAAGAGTAGCTTTGTACTGCAAAAGACTGTGATATTTCAGAATGTGGTTTCTTTCTGTCTGGAACAAACCTCTCTTCAGAAAAAGGGCATGACTCTGCAGCTCCTAAGATCTGCATGAGGTGGACTGCCCTAGAATCATGAGCCACAAGAGTCCCCACCCAGCAGGCTGCCTCATAGATGAGGACACAGAGATCCCCAGCCATCAAGGGAAGAATGCATTTGGACACTCTGAGAGCCATGGCTTGCAGCACTTCCCAGATCTCTGCCAAGGAACCAGGTCAGCAAACTGTCAGGAAGCTGGGTAGAGTTCTCATTAAAACATTAAGTTTTGATGACTCAGCAAATGCTCAATTAAAAACATGTCAGAAATTTTCCAACCAGCTATACTTGTAATCTAAACAAATAAAGGGTATGGGGAGGAAATAATGTCCTTACTCTACAGCAGAGGGACTGAGGCACAAAGATATGCTAGGTGCTATAGAAAGTCCAAACTTGGGAGGTAAACTTAGATTCCATGCAGTCCCTTAAGTGCAAGGGTATCCTTCCTCTAAACTTAATTAATTTGCCATTACAGTGACCATGTGATATAAGTATTACTTTCATTTTATAAATAGAAACCAAAATAACTTGTACAAGCCTGTATCTGAGCCAGGACCACATTTCCAAAGCTGCTAAGCTTTAGTAGCAAGCCTACCTCTTTCTTCCATGGACAACGTACACAGACAAGATATGGTCAGTCCTGGTGGATGACCTTACTTACATAATCATGCTAACTGTAGCAGTGGTGTATATTCCTATGACAAAACTATTCTGCGCTGTGATTATAGTAAAACTATATTGTCTATACAAAAAAGCTGTTTTGTTATGAAAAAAGCCCTTGTATGTAGTTGTGGGTAGTACAGAACTAAAACTTCAGCTAGAAGATAACCAATGCATCCCTAAAATCTCATACATACAATTCACCTGGCTTTTCTGGCCCTGCTAAGCACCAGGTACAGTACATAAGCTCTTTTCCCAAACTGTTTATTACCCAAGTCTTTTAGACACCTGTAAGCAAAGATTAACTTTGTCCTTCAGCTGGGTTTCCACTCTGAGCACAAGCACAAGCCTATCTGCAGCCAACCCTGTGACATCACCTGATATTATAGTCAGTACATGTTTTACTAATGTTCTTTGATTTCAGAAATTTGGCTCTTTCTTTTCTGTTTTATCTTTGCTTATCTAAAACTTGGGGTTGAAGTTTCCTGGAGTGAGTTCTAGGGAATGCAGCTAGCAAAAATATGTTATTCTGCTGGTATTAGAATTCTGCTGGTATTAGAATCCTGGTAACCTTTTTCTTTTCTACCACTTCTGTTCTTTAAACAGGAATTTGAAAAGTGATAATGTAGCAGGAAGCATTGGTGCAGTGGATGCAACTTCTGCTATTACTGTGAAAATCTGCTCAAATTTGGCTAAACTGGAGGCAGGCAAACAGGCTGAGCCATGGTACTTTATTTCTGCTGTTCTCCCACTGTTCTCCATGCCTATCTGAATGCCACAGAGAAAGAGGCCACTCAAGTTAGGTTCAAAGAGAGTGGAAACTTGACCAAAGGAATAGGAAAAGACATAACTAGATCTGTTGGTTGAGGATGAAACTGCATTGAGAATTGTTTGAGAAGGGCTGGTCTGTGACCGAGAAGGCAGGAAGTAAAAGTTAAAAATGCTTGAACAACAAGACTTTGGCACAGAGAGGAAGGGATAACAGGATTAGGCTCCCAAGGGAGCTAACTAGGATTCACTAGGAAAAAAAGAGACTGACACTGTGTAAGAAATGTGACTGGGATGCACAAGAGTCATGGGAGTAGAAGCAGCTAGGTTTGCCTGGGAAGGAGATTGGAAAGCAGCATGTAGAAACACAGCAGCACTAAGAACAAAGGATGCAGTTTGGAAGTGAGACTGAGAGTCTGAAGGGCGAAGGCTGGAAACATGGTAAGGATTCCTCCTCTATGAAAGGAGAAAATTTGGAGGTTGATGAAAGGTGCTATGGATCCAAATGATGTGGAAAAGATTGTGTGCAAAAAACATTCCTTTGCAATCTCTCTTAAGAATCTGGAGAATCACAGTTTCTCAGGGTCATCAAATATGTTTTAGAATCACTGGCAAAGTTTGTTTCTCTTCTTTTACTAGTTTGGTTTAATTATGGATAAATCCTACGATAGTGAACAAAATATTTCACATGAATTTTCAGTACATATTTTTTGTAAAAGAAGAACAACTTGCAAAAAGTGAAACCTTAGAAGTAAGCAAATGCCATGACTAAAGCTGGCTATTCCTTCATGATAGAGAATATAGTATATATGGAACAAAACTCAGTAAAATTAAGTATGGAAAATAGTTTAGAGGGAATATTACAGAAATGACAAAAAATCATGAGTGGCACAGACAAGAGAGTGGAAAGGGATTTTCCATCTTTTTCAATACAAGCTCTAAGGTAAATAAAATGTAACTACAATGAACAAATTTAAAAAAAAAAAGGTGATTTTACTGCTTGCTACAGGATACTGTGCAGGCTAAAAGAGTATACGAACAAAGAGAAGAATGGACAGGTATGTGTAAGATAAATCTGCTGGTGATTACTGATGTGTATGTAGAAGTCAAACCTGGCTTTAGGCACTGAAATACAAATGGGATGGACATGGAGAAGGCTGGAAGAGCATGGGAGAGGCTTACCCTCTCCTTATTCCATCTGCATATATATGCAGTTCTTATTCAACTGTAGGTGGGAAAAGTATAGCCAGGCAAGAAGACGTTTTACAGGAGGCAGAGAAGGACTGAAACCTGCCTCAATTAATGTACATCTCAACCCAAGTTTCCCTTTCAATAGTAAAGGCATGATGCAGAAGAATGTGTAAATCACACTGTGAATGCCCATTGCCATCCAGGGGCATAAGACAGCAAATCTTGCTGTAGGACAGTTAGCTCAAGACATAAGTTTGCTCTCCTGGGCTCCTCATAATTTTCTGGTGGTAAAGGACATAGTCTCTGAGCAGCTCATGAGAGTGAGGAATGGAACAAACAGAACACAATCATGTAGATGTAGATTTCTGTTGTACAGCCTCCTTGTGTTCTCTCTGAGGGGCAGCCAAGGAGTCACATGGTGCAGGAGACCTGCAAGGTAATGTTACAATAGTAATGAAAAGCGTTCATTACTCTGCACTGCTATTATTCTCCTAGGTGATGGGAGATACAAGTCTGACAGCCTCAACAAACTGAATCCATGTCTGAACTAGTTGTATACCCATGCAGGTTGATAAAATAGGTGATACTGGCTTCTTTCTTGGCCACGCTTAGAAAAGCAAGAGTATTACCAAGAGAGACATCTTTGGGTTGTGGAACTCAAGCTGACAGACACATTTCTGAAATTCATAATGAGATCCTGAGAGGCAGTTGTTCAGACACAACGCTGTCCTCAGCCTTTTCTTTATTTTTATCTGACTTTATACAAATACTCATTGAGCCCACTAATTTTAATTAACTTCCTGCTCAGACTGTTGATTGCTGTGGGTTTTATTTTTAATTTCTATTTAGTTCTCTACATGACGTGCACTTCATAGAAAACCTAAGTATGTCTTGGATTCCAGGAATTGAATTAAGATGCTTAAAACTTTATTTTGATCAAAGGCCTCCTTTGGCCTTAATATCTGTCTCATTTCCCAATATATAAATGGAAGTAAAACCAACAGATCATCTCACAGGATATTGTTGAAGATAATACCATCTACAAAGGATAAATTATAAACCTCAAGGCAGTTTGATGTGTATCTAATGCTATCTGGCTTTGCTCTGTCTAATTGATAATTAGAATGAGTGGGTGACAGAATTGTGAAACACCATCATGGGACTAGCAGCATGAGAAAATCCCTTAGCACTCTGAGTCAGTACTTATAAGCACAATTTCTGGTTCCTTCTCAAGGCACAGTTTCAGGCACTTTTTACTAAAATGAAATTCTGATATTTTTCCAGAGTTTTGTGAGTTTGGACAGTTTAGAGATAGCAACCACTGACAGAAGAACCTATTGTTAGGTTCACGCCAAATTAAATTCACACCAAACAGATTCAGATCCTTGGGTATGGCAGATGCATACCTGTTTCCAAAATTACAGTCTTGTTTATTCATATTTCAATATTGTGGTAGAGAAGAAAATGAAATACCTTAACAGAAAAGGAGCCCTATTATGCTGAAAGCAAAATGCCTAGGAATTAAGTCACCTGATAGATTGCCATTACAGTTCAGGGAGGTGTAATTAGGGCCTATGCTTTCAGAGGAGTAAAACTTGAAAATTGTAGAGAGGGTCAGAGCATTTTTCAGATTTTGTTCCCATAGTTTAGAATGTTCCCATAGTCTAGAATAGACCAATATTCAAACTCCCATGGTTCAATTCAGAATGATGTAAGATTAAAAGTGTCTTATGAATTAAGAGAAGCAAGGAAGAAGGCAACATCTCACATATAATTATTGTGGCATATCAGCTTCTTGAACTGAAAAGCTAGGGTTTCATTCAGTTATAGACATTTCAACACCATATTATTGATATAACTATACTAGGAAATAAAAAGAAGTGCTAAGCCTTAGTGCAAGGGACTGCATACCTTCCATGTGACTAGAAGTTAAAACAGTGCCCTGTACCTACACATTTGATAATATAGACTTAATAATGAAACTGTGTTAAAATAACCTCTTAAAAATAACAAATGACCAAAAGCAGAAATGAATTGTGCATCTGCTTGTGTATGTCTGCTTGGTGTGGGATGATGGCAGATTAAGAAAATGAAGAAGTGTCACATGAAAAAATAAATCAAAAAAAGAAAAAGAAGGAGGGGGCATGTTATAAACATGCAGAATGTAAAATGCAGCAAAGAAAAATCAGGCACTTGTTTGCTTATTTGCTCACTGGTAATACAGAAGAAACAACATTCAAAGGAACCAAGGGGCAACCACTCTAAAGCTGGTAAAGAATGTGTCTGTTAATATATAATGAATTAAATGGGTATTGATGTTCAGTTTTATCATTGGACTAAGTCAGATTCAAGATAAGAATATAGAATAGCCATGTATATAAACACACATACAAGAGGGCCTCTAAAATCCTAAACTGAAAGAATATTATTAAGGTTGCAAAGTCATGCACTTAACTATATCAGCAAATGACAGATTAAAACTGCTTGTTTGAGTTCTATGGAATCTGGTACTATGTTCCTACTAGACTTCTAATGCATTCAGTGCACAGAATGTGCATTATTGCTTGATGAGCTTGGTATTTTATCTCCCATTTTGATCAATGCGTGCCTTCAGTTCTTATCTTATCTTAAATGATAGTCAACCAATCCCCCAGTGACAGAATTGTTCATTTCTGCAGATTTTTTTAATAATATCGAAGTTTTTCAGAAGTATGAGTGAACTTATCTCTACAGTAGTCCTTTAAGGAAATATACGATTGTACATATACAGAATCAGATGTCACAAGTTCATTCCTTCACACAAATGCTTTTACTCCTTTCACATTCTCTTCACTATAACACAGATTTTCAGTCTGTTTACTTGAAGACTTCAATCCCATCTCACAAGCTCACACTCTGCCTTTAAGTTCAGCCAGCTGAATTTCCCCATATTTTCCCAACCCTCTGCCATTTCCCAATTGCAGCTCACATTCTATTTAACAGACTGCTGATCTACATTTTCTCTTTTAACTGCAGTGTAATTAGCCAAGCACACCTAGCTGCCCTGAAGCCTAGTCTCTCTGCAGTCTCCTTTGTGAAGCAGCATGTCTGGATCCTTCCAAGCCTGTCCCACCATTCCAGTTGTACAAGAGTACTTCTTCATATATACCTCATTGCATCTTTCTGGCCTTAGCTTTACCTGCTCTGTACTGACTTGGACTACTTTCTCCATCCTACATTGCAGTGAATTGCTTTCTCTTTCATGTGGCCATGCTGTAGGCAGCACAAAACAGGAGCTCCTTCCTCAATTTTCCATCTAGCCAGTCTAGAATTGCCTGGACTACAGCTGATAAGTGCCTGCCAAAAGAGGCCATGATGGGGAAAGTGCCTCTCCTGGTAGTCCTGAGCCAGGGTGGTGTTTTCAGTCACTCATTGGGGACAGAAATGTAAACACTGATGGGGACTGACAGAAAGTCTGCCATCACCTCCTTTTGGAGCAGGGAAAAAAGTGCTTTGTTAGAAATACAAGAACTATGGAGCGTGGCAAATGAGAGATCTCACCGCAGAGAACTTTCAGTAAAAAACAGCACAAGGTAAACAGCAGCTAAGGACAACAGGGGCCCACCCCGGTTACAGTCTGGCAAAGGGAATAGAATCTTTACACAAGGCACCGAGCACACACTTCTTTTTAAAACGGTATCTTTGCCAGCTTCAGGGTAGGGTTTTTGTACAAAACAAGGAATAAGTACTTCTCTGTGTACTCATGTGTCACACTAAACTTCCTCTCGGAGAAGACACAGCGGCTTTCTACAGGACCTATTGCATTTTTGCATTTTCGGGGCTGCTGCTACAGGGCTACTGCGGGCCCGAGCTGCAACGTGAGGGCAGAGGAGATGCGCAAGGGCTGTCAGTGTGCTGGGAGCTGGTGGAAGCGACATATCGCCTGTTCTTAGTGCTGCACTAGCAGAAACCGAGAGGGTGAAAAAACCAAGTTGGCTTCAATTACGCCACGCCACGTTTAAATGTACGCTCCTTGCAGGTGATGGAGCGCCTCGCTGACCACCGGACACGCCTCCAGCACGGCTCCCCCGGCCCGGCGCTGCCGCAACCACCTCAGAGACCCGCGGTCGGGGCTGCGAGACGCCCGCAGCACCCGCTCACAGCCGCCCCGCGTCCGCCCGGCCCGGAAGTTCCCCGCAGGCGGCGAGGGGCCGCCTTCCTGCCGGCGCGGCTCCTCCCCCGGCCGGGCAATATGGTGGCGGAGGCGGCGTTCGGGGAGCCGTGAGCCGGTGCCCGCTCCGCGCCTCCCTGCTGGGGGCGGCCGCTACTGCTGCTTCTCCCCCCCCCCCACCCACCCCGTCCGGCGGCTCTGCTCTGCCCGGCGCGTTGGCGATGGGGCCGGCGGGCCGTGTCTGAGCGCGCTGCCCATGTGGGTGTCCCGGTGAGGCCGGGAGCGAGCGGGAAGATGCTGCTGTCGTTGGTGCTGCACACATACTCCATGCGTTACTTCCTGCCCGCCGCCGTCATGATGGGCACGGCGCCCACCTACGTGCTGGCCTGGGGCGCCTGGCGCCTGCTCTCCGCCGTCCTCCCCGCCCGCTTCTACCGCGAGGTGGACGACCGCCTCTACACCATCTACCAGAGCATGGTGCTCTTCTTCTTCGAGAACTACGCGGGCGTGCAGGTGAGCCGGTGGCGCGGCGCGGGGCTTCCCCGCGGCGGCCGGTGGGGAGCGGCGGGAGGCAGCGCTGAGCCCGCCCCGTTCCCCGGGCGCCCCCGGGCTGCCCCCGCCCCCGGAGCTGCACCCGCCGTGGGAAGGAAGCGGGCTGCTGCCGCGTGCAGGTGCGGGCTCCGGCCTTTCCCTGCCCACGCTGACGCTCGGAGGGCAGAGTGGATGCGCTGTGGGTGCGCCAAGAAGAGTCGTGCCCGTGTCCCGTCTCTCCCCGAGTGATGCTTTTCGCGGAGTCTCGGTGATGTGTTCGTTTTGCAGGTTGGAAGCTGAAGGAACGTGACGCCAGTCATGCGCTGTCAGTGCTCGGCTGGCAGCCTACTCGCACGCTTGAACCATGCGGCCTGCTTTGCGCATCCATGGTGCTGCGTTGGTAGTGGATAAAAATGTAGCTGACTGCAATTGCACTTCGTACATCTACATTACATTGGTACACCTTCCCACTTCTGTCACAGTTTACCTGCTGTTGGGTTTGGGCCTTTGCTTTTGGATCAGCCACGGACCGTGGTTATTCAGTACCTCAGAAAGCGGAGCAAGAAGGTTCAGGTTAAGAAGGCAGAGCTGGCAGTCTGTCCTGCCTTACCAGAGAGTTTGGGTGCAAGTAATAATAATGCGCTTCACCATTTTCTCATCACGTGTTAAATGGTTGTAAGAACTATATTATTTGTTTAAAATTTGTAAAGCAAATAAGGAGACTTCTAATTCAGTATTCAAAGAACTGTTAAGCAAATGATGTGAAAAGGGTGTTTCCTGAGCCTCAGTCTGGCTGAGTATATTGAAATTTATTTGAAATTAGTGTCAGCTTCTTGGAAGTAAAGAATAACAAGCGCTTCCATGTTGATTGGCAAGTTACAGAGCTGGTGTAAATAGGTCCCTGATATTTACAGCTTAATTATTCATCTTCTGCTTTATTATATGTTTGTTTCAAAATCAGGCTAGGCCTCTGCTAATTTCTGCTCCTGAGCTGCAGCTGTAGGTCTCACTTAATAACAGCTCTCATGGAAACCCACAAAGCCAGCTGGAGAGAGAAAGTGTGCAGAATGGCACGCTTTGACATCAGGTTGAATGGAAAGAGTACAAAAGGAAACTGAAGTCTTCTCTTAGCCTTCATTAGTTATTGATTGACTCAGCTTGTAGCTCATGACACCTCAGCCTTTCATCTTGTCCAAATTAGTTAACTTGTGATTTAAAAAAAAAACACAACAGTAATTCACAGGTGAAGTACTTGGTGTTTTTTCTCCCTGATTTTCTATCTTTATTGCAGGCATTTTGATGTGTAGTAATGCATGTCAGTTATTAGCTGCTGAAAGTAGCAGTACAGTAGTCTAATTCAACCTCTTGAAAGATGAGGGAGCAGAAGATCAAGTTATAAACTGTAACAGGAAAATTATTCGGGTTTTCTACAAAGAATGTGCACACAGTAGCAGCAACTTAGAACTTTTGATAAAAGATGCCTGTCATGTTAAAGTACAGAAAGGACAGCGATAACCAAAATAGACAAAAAGGCCTCCGTTGTCTGTCCATCTTTGTTTTCTTTGGTTACATGGATAAAACTTGGTTCATGCAAAAAGAAAGGAGGGTCTGATACAGGTGATCAGTTAGAGCAGTGTGAAAGTAGAGGTGCTTTGTCAGTGAATGGCAGATGATCTTGGGGGAGATAAAATGGTACAGGCAGTGCTGAAAACAGAGCAGGGCCCACAAAACCAGCTTGGCATATGTCATCAGTTAAGATAGTAACTGAGACTCAGAGCTAAATAAAAACATGGAAAGCACGATATGTTTATGGAGAGGCAAGAGGGAGAATCCTTAAGAGTTGTTTCATTTAATTGGGAGTATCGCCCATTTGCTTAAGGAAGAGAAAGAGGGTGTCCTTTCAGACCTGCTCATGCAAAAGCTGAATTTGTTTAACTTGAAACTCACAGTGGAAGGTTAAGTGTGTGCCTGAATATTTGAGGTTGGGATAGTAACCTAAGAGCTGCTTTAAGGCATTTAATTGGCTGCAGAAGTGTAGCATCGTTAAATGCAATCTCTCCTCAAAAATATAAGAATATTATCTTATGCACCTTCATAAAAACAGCTGTAATGTTTTACCAGGATTAAGACATCATAGTCTCTGGAAGGATGAATTCAGCATTGTTTTTGAGGTGTGTTAATTTTTTTCAATCAATTGAAATTTATTGGGATAACTTTTGTGACTAGATCAGTGGGAAGCCAAGAACTTCCCCCGTGAGAGTATTGTAAAATAATGACTTTGGTGAGACTACACGGTAGAATTACACAGCTGTCTGAAGTGACATTTTCTTAGCACTTTCACAGTCTTACCCAAAACAAAAAAAATGTCTTAATATAATGTTCTGCTTAGCATTCTTTGGCTTCTTATGCATTTGTAATTTTTCAGTACTGTAGCAGTCCTATTCCTGTTAGGAATATTTGAGATGTCTTGTTCTCGATTATTTGCTTTGTTGAAGCTTCCATGTTCAGTGGCAGTGGAGTGCTAATAGGCTAAAAGTTGGTTTGAATCTTGAACATGAATTGCTTTTATGCTGGATGAAATAGCTGCATATCTTGATATTTTTTTAATCTTATTTATTAGGAAACGAAGTTTCTGTGCACCAACAGCTTTTAGCCCATAAAGTCTTTCCATTGCAACCGTATGCATGAGTACTTTGTTCTTTTTTTCTCCATGACTTGGGTGTTTTTAGCTAAGTTTATTAAACCAGAAATTCCAATTGATGTTAGGAAGACTTCTCATCTTCATAGCAAACGCTTCAGTTGTGAAATGTAGCCAGATAGGGTGATGCTCTGAGCTGCAGGACAGAAAGCCTTGAAAGAGTAACAATTTCCCATTCTCTTAAGTAATTGACCTGAGATCTAAAATAAATACAGAGTTATAATTGTGGACTAGTACTGAGTATTTACATTGTAAATAATGGCACATGAAATAAGTAAAAGTTGTGAGGTCTGTGTTTTTGTTTGTATTTTTTTAAATTTTCTTATACTGTAATTTTCTGTCTTAAATTTTTAGTCAGCTCTGCTAATTTTTTTCCACCAAAAGGATTTGTTTTGCAAAACCTAAGTAGAACTTGAGCTAAGAGAGGGTTGGTATATATTTTCCAGTAATATTAGAATTCTTTAAGTGCATTAATGAAAGCAGTTATATTGCAAGGACATCATGCAAAATTTGGCTTTAGAGAGTTGAAGAATCAGTATTTAGAGTTAAAAAAAAAAAAAAAAAAAGCCAAGACCTGCCAGTCCTATAAATTAGATAAACTAGACAAAAAAAAGTTATGACTACAAAATGAGAAATCCTACTCTGTTCTGTAGATTTGTTGGTGCAATTGCAGCTTGACAAATATCCATGAATTTTATTAAGGAGCTATAAATATATAAAATTAATCGGTGCGTGGCATTGTGACAGTACTCTTCAAACAGTCTCCAGAATTATAATGTCATAACAAAGCAAAACTGTAAAGATGGTCTATTGAAAAGTGGAGCAGGGAGCAGTTATGTTGAATCTCACCTGTCCTGCTGGAAGCTGCAGAAGGTGCTACTATACGCTTTTCTAGGAAGAATATATATGAAATGCTTGAACTCAGTGTGAAGTGAGTAGAAAGTCTTAGAGTAAAGAGTGTTGATTTGATCAGCAATGTGACAGAGCAGTCATTGATGCAAACAGGTGCAGTTCCTGTGCTTTGGAGAACTTGCATTTGCTTGTGCTAGCTGTAGGTTTGGCCCCAAGTTTCCAAGTCATCCTATAGCATGTGAATAGTGTGAGTGACTGCTTTTGTCTTCACTGCTTTAGGGTAGTTCAGATTTCTACATTCAGACAGCACAGACAATAAACAATCACATCTTAGCATGGAATCTGAAAACTGAAATAACTGAGAATATGCCCTTGGTTAGGATATTTGAAGGGCTGAAAGGACGAGAAATTCAGCATGATGAATGGTGTCATCTCGCTATGACTCTTTGCATCTTATCCCAGTTGCTGTCAGGGTGGTGAAATTAATGCCTATTGTGTTTGTGCGCAAGTTTCAGGTCAGCTGAGGACTGAATGTTCTTCAGCTTTTTTTGTTGTAATTGTGTTTGATATTTTGTATGGAGTGACAGTGAAGAAATAATAAAGAAATCATCACTTGGTCCCGCTTCCTAAAGGATCATTTTCCATCTGAAAGATTTGACAATTGAACAAAATCCATGACTGAATTAATGTGCATGGATTTTGTTCAATGCTTGTGTCAGCTCTCTTGCCCTACCCCCACTTCCTTCTGAACAGGAATTTTTGGAAGTGATGCTTTCATTAAAGGTATTATGAAATTCTGTTTTTCCTTGTCATCACAGGACTCTGGAAGGGCTGTTGGAATCAAATGCAACCTCAGTGTTGTTTTGCAGAGCTGTGGTGTGTCTAACAATGATTTAAAAAAAAAAAACATGTGAGATCCCAGCTAAGCAATGAAACACACTTCTTAGGTTTGTATTGAAGCTCGTACTGCCATGTTTCAACAAGACTGGAAACTACTTAGGATTTGAGCCATATTAAAACTTCGCGAAGGCACTGTGCTACTGAACTGTTGACTGTGCTGTCTTGAGAAGTAGAGCCTGGGCTCTGTGCTTCCTAAGAGATCTGTGAGGAGAGAGAGATGCTCACTGTTGCAGCCTACTGCCTAGAAGTGAGAGTTAGGAGGCCTGTGTTCGTCTTTATTCCTAGAGCAGCATCTTTGCTGGTGAGACAGCTTTGTTGAGGAGGGAAAAAGTTCCTTTTCTAATTGCTTTTTGTCCAAAGACGTGACAGGGCCTGAATGCCCTCAGGATGAATGCCTGGGCAAATGCTTCAACTGGAAAGTTAGAAGGAAATGCTGCTTCTCATCTTTCTTTGGTTGTGTTTGCAAAGAAGGTGCCTGTAGCTGCTCTCCATCATTTTTTAGCCTTATTCTGTAGATGTGTGTGTGAGGTCTGAGCTCTCCCCTCTGGAGCTGACCTGGCAGCTTGGAGGATGGGGGAGTGAGTAGTGAGAGGTGCTGGAGCCGGGAGACGCAGTGCTGCAGGTAAGGCAAGCCCCAAGGGCAGGAGGAGCCTGGGGGGGCTTGCATCTTTCCTTTTAGTCCTGCACTGTGCTTGGCTTATGGCACGCTTTGAAAATAGTATGAATGGGCAACAGCAGCTCTTGTAGGTGATGCAGGCACAATGAGAAGCTGTTAGCTCTGGGGAGGCGTGTTGAGGGGTAAGGGTAATTGTAAGCTATCGTTTGTCTAAGGGTAGAAGTAATGAAATAAATCTAGGGAATGTGATGAACACTTGGGGATTGGTGCAGTGCTAAGAGAGAAACTGAGAACGTAAGCAATCATTTTTGTGTGGTAAACTTCTGAAAGAAGCCCTGCTCTTTGCAATGAAATTTTCTTGCTGTGGTGCTGGCTCTGTGAAGGCAGCTTGCTCTGGCTCACCTCATTAGAGATTTCAGACAGCAGCTCTCACCAGGTGTGCATGTCTTTTATAGTATTACAACAAAGTCCTGTGTGCTGTAGTAGAAGAAATTAAATGATACCTGCTAAGCCTAAGGGATTCTGCCTTTACACTGAAATGGATATCTAATTTTAGACTCTTACGTTCAGCTGTGGTGTGAGGCAACAAAAATAGATACATGAGGTACGTAAGCTTTGCACTCGTTCTTTTTTAGATTTCGATGAAGATATATTTGCATATATCTTAATTTTTGTTCTGACTGCCTTTGGTTACTGCTGTGAAGGTGAAAATCCATCGTGACGCTGGTTCTTTTGTGCATCAGCTGGGATTGTCATGTGCTGCAGCTTCTGGCACAGGGACAATCTGGAGAGAATGTAATGTGGGATATTGCATGGTTATTGCAGGTTCTGCTCTCCATCCCACCCTCTTATATTTGAAAAACAGTTTGTTTACTCATTTCATTAGCTGCTTTAGAAACAAGTTGTCAGTTACCTGCACCAAAACTACTGCTGTCTGGGTTTGTAATTCAGAAGTTTTATGTGCAGGTTTGCCTGGCGTTTATTCCCTAACTGATAAGTCACAACTGAACCTGAATTTTATGTCAGCCTTACCTAATACTGTCTTTGATTTAAAACTAATATCATAAAATCATAGAACGGTTTGGGTTGGAAGGGACCTTTAAGACCATCTAGTTCCAACCCCTGCTGTAGGCAGGGACACCTCCCATAGTGCAGGTTGCTCACAGCTTCATTCAGCCTGGCCTTGAGCCCTTCTAGGGAGGGGGCAACCTGTCTGGGCAACCTGTTCCAGTGTCTCACTACCCTCACACTGAAGAATTTCTTCCTGATATCTAGTCTAAATCTATCCTCTTCCAGTTTAAGGCCACTTCCCCTCATTCTGTCGTGTATATTTACGTTTTAAAAACAGCAATCTCAGAAAATCCTAAAAAATAATAAAAAAGAAATCAGTGTTTGTCAGGTATGAAGGGCAATGGAGTCAAAGGATAGGTGTTAAAAGCATTTATAAAATTCAGATTCCAAGTATTTAGCCAGTGAGTTTTACAACCTCATGGCTTGACTTCTAAGTTTTCTATGTTAAGATATTCAAATTAAAATGGATTTAGCCTTATAGTGTATTCAGTTCTTAATGTAAGTTGTGCAAGTTTTGCCTGATTTGTTACCTCTGCAAATACAGTTGTTATTTATCACATTAAAAAAAGAAAAAGCATTTTTAAACTTACGCATATAACTTACACATTTTTTGTGGTTAACAGTGTTTTGTGGTCTATGGAGTTTGATATACATTTTTTTGTTGTTGTTGTTCCATGTTCTTTCCTTCTTCTTGCATAACACATCCAGATATTTTACGTAAGGGTAACTGTTAATTGAGAAGTTTTTCTCCTGCTGCTATACCATCGGACTCTCATGAAGAGAAGATTCTATTCCTAGTTAAATGTTTGACTCCAGTTATTGCAATCTACTTACTCAGGCTTACAGAGCGTCTCTTTTTTTCTCAGTTTTAGTTGTATTAGATAAAGTAGGCTCAGATGTCAAAGATTTTGATGTTACAGTTATGAGGAAGCATAACTACTCCAGGGAAATGTATTCTTTAATCTTTGTTCTGTCAGTTTGAATTTATGCTCTGAAGAGATTTGGGATGAAAAACGGAAATTATTTTCTTCTTTTCTTCATTTCATATCTGTCACTTGCTACTTGTCATCTGCCCTGTTGTAGTTAGCTCCTCAGTGTGAGACTAGAAAACTGTGCGCTTCATGCTAGTTTGATGTCTTTCTTTTTTTCCTTCGGTTGTGAAACTACCTATGATTTGAACTCCTGTATTTAAGCAGGTACCTAAATGTGAAGAAAAACAGTATGACTTCCAACTGTATTGTGGTAGAGTATTGTTTTCCTCTTGCGTTTGAAGACCTGGTCCCATTTTCTGAAGCTACTTGACAATCTGGAGGGCATGCATGTTCCTCTTGCAGAAGCAAGCATGATGCACAGTGCTGAGCGAGGTGCAGGTGACCTAGCTCATTTCTGTGCTGTGGTGGTGCAGGAAGGTACAACAGGGATGTTAACTTCAGTTTTTTTTGAACCTGACTCAAGTTTGCTGTGTTTGGGTCTGAAGCCAAATTAGGGCCAGCTCAGATTCCTTCCTGTATGATGTCTTCTGTTCTGTAAAGGTGGGTTTGCCTTTTCCTAGAAACCCATTGTGCTTAAATTCTAAATACGTACTGAAAAAAGTGTACGGAAGGGGTTATTCCAGTGAAAGTAGAGATTTCTTCATCTTCCCCTTCCCCATACATGCGGTCTCGCTGATAATGTTATACCAGTTAAGTCTGTACTTGGTGTGCTCACCTGTACGAATTTTACAGGTAAGGATTTAATGAACTCTTTCTTGGAGTCTTTCATGGTTAAAAGCAGGGAACCCGTTATTAAGAGCTCTAGGTGGAGGAACACTCTAAATAACATCACAATACAAGGTTTCTTGCTTCTTGCTGGTGTGAGATGCCAAAGGATTAAGTTTTCAGAATATGCTTATGTACCAGGGCACTGTAATTTTTAATTGTGGGGGGGAAAACATTACGTATTTTCCACTACAGAAGAGAGCAAAGTGAACAATAGTTACATTGAATGTGGGTCATTTTTTTTTTTCTTTTAAGGAAATGACAAAAATCTGAGGAAAAATTCTTCAGAGATGTCTAAGGATTGTATGGGAATGTCATTCTCTTGTAATGAAACACGTGAAACTTCCTTCCACTCTTGTGCTGGAAGGCATGTGCAGGCTTTGCATCATACTGAGGTGCCAGATGTTCAGAAAAACCCTTCTGTGAAAATCTCAGCTTATAAATAATCTCTTTTCACATCACATGTGTTATATGTATCTGAAATATGTGCAGTACTTGTTTTGAAAAAAGAAGGGCACTTTTAAATGGTATTGAATGTATGCTGGAAGGGCTGGGAATCTCAAAAACAGTTTGATTTCTTTTTTTCTATTCAAAAAAATAAAAAGGAAGAAATGATGGTACTCTCTTCAGCTTAATGAGTTAATGAGCACAGGCTGTACCGATGCACTGTAGCAGTTCATTCTTTCTACGTACACTTCTTTGAAAAGCTGCATTTAGCAGTGTGTTTTCAGAAAAGAGAATCCCCCGTCCTCAGATGAACCTTTTGAAAGCACTGAGCAGTGTGTTAGGGCAGGATGGGATTTAAGATCTGCATCTGTTTTCAGTGGCCTATATCCTGGCAATTCAAAGCTGGCTGGCTCAGTAGTGCAGTGTTGTGAATCCCATTCTGCAGCACTGAGCTACGGCAGAAGCCAAGAGCTCCCACTTCTGGGTTGTGTTCCATATCTGAATCTATGTAGTTGAGGATCATTGTTTAAGTAAATACAAACTGAAATTGCCCTGACATATTTTGTGTGGTAACACCTTGTTCCCTCTGAAATTAATCTTTTGATCAGATTGGTAATAAATCTGTGAATAAAATTGTCATGTTCTGTCGTAAATCACTGTAGGCTTTGAGGAGGGCTATAAAAACAGGCAGATAATGCTTCTCTGGAGGTCTTTAATGTCTCAGTCCTCTGTGTAGCATCTGTAAAAGATCCAGGCAAGCAGGAATTACTAACAAAACTAGTCCTGGTAAATGAATGGTAGTGCTCATCTATAGAATCATAGAATCACAAGGTTGGAAATGACCTATAAGATCATCTAGTTCAACCATCTTCACATTACCACTGCTACCACAAGCACTAACCCATATCTCGCAGCTCCTCATCCAGGCGCCTCTTGAACACTGCCAGGAATGACGACTCCACCACCTCCCTGGGCAGCCATTCCAGTGCCTGACCACTCTCTGAGAGAAAAAGTTCTTCCTTATGTCCAACATAAAACTCCTCTGGTACAATCTGTGGCCATTTCCTCGGGTCCTGTTTGTTGCCTGGGAGAAGAGGCCAAACCCCTCTTCTCCACAACCTCCCTTCAGGAAGTTGTAGAGCGCGATGAGGTCACCCCTGAGCCTCCTCTTCTCCAGACTAAACAATCCCAGCTCCCTCAGCCGCTCCTCATAGGACTTGTGCTCCAGATCCCTCACCAGTTTCCTTGCCCTTCTCTGGATGTGTACCAGGGCCTCAATGTCTTTCTTGTAGTGAGGGGCCCAAAACTGAACACAGCACTCGAGGTGCGGCCTCACCAGTGCTGAGTACAGGGGGACGATCACCTCCCTGCTCCTGCTGGCCACACTATTTCTAATGCAGGCCAGGATGCCGTTGGCCTTCTTGGCTGCCTGGGCACACTGTTGGCTCATATTCAGCCAAGCATCAACCAACACCCCAGGTCCCTTTCCTCTTCACAGTCATCCAGCCAGTCATCCCCAAGCCTATAATGCCGCATGGGGTTGTTGTGCCCAAAGTGCAGGACCCGGCACTTGGCCTATAAGAAATGCCTCCTTCATCTTGCAGGACAGTGAGCTTTTTTTCTATTTTGGAATGAGTGTGTTAGTTATTGCCATTGCTTGATTCACTGTAGTACCGTGGTGGTAGTGAAACTACCAACTACTGACTGACTACAGTGAAAATTAAGTAATTTACTGTATAACTAACTAGAAAATTAGAGAACTTACTTCTTATAACCTAATTATTTGAAAGTCTTTGTTTGAATATGAAGAAGTAGGAGAATGCACATGATTATGAAGTTTGATTTTTCTTGATTACTAATTTATTAAAAATATTTAATGTTTTCGTGGTTTGAATCGTGCAATCATCAAGATTGGAAAAGAGGTCATCTAGTCCAGCTGTCCACCTACCACCAATATTTCCCCCACTGGTTTGGTGCTGAGCCTGAGCAGTTGACCTCAGATTTGTGCAATTTTGCATTAAGCAGATAGTCTCTTTGACTAAAGAGCTTATGAGGTGTAGCAATAATATGATAATTCCTGAAAAACTGTATGTGATCTAAAAGGATTTTTAAGAAAAATATTATTTTAAAGTAATTTTGCAGTATTATGAGGCTGTAAAATGCTGGAACCATCCTGTTCAGTGCTTGGGGGAAGTTTTGTATCTTTCTGATATAGAAAAGTGAGATGTGTATTTGTTAAATGAGAATAAAAGTGCTTACCTGTCTCCTGTGAAGAAAGATAGCCATTTTTATAGTAGAGCATCTGGAAACTTGTGAAATCTGTGGCATCAAGCAGGAGCCTCCAGTTGTGTCCTGCCTTGAGCCTGCTCTTGTCAGGCAGGACAAATAGATTCTGTGATCTGAGATACTTTGTTGAGAAGCTCGGAACAATTGGTTGTGTCACGAGGCAGAATTTTAGGAGAACTGGGAACTTAAACAACTTCCCACGTGATACCTGTAGTATTGGAATTCAAGTACTGTTACAGTAGTTCTCTTACCACAGCAGCAGTGCTGCAGAAGTCAGCTCGCCCAGGGTTGTGCGTTGACTTCAGAGCCATATCTAGCAGTTCCTTTGGAGGTTTGTTGATGCAAGCTCCTCCCTTTTACCACAAAATTATTTCCAGTCTCTTTGCCAAAAAGATGCAAAATGCATCCTAGGATACCGATTATTTTAATAAGCACTCCAGTTGTAGCAGTGCACTGCTAACAAAGAAGCTCTTGTTCTGAAGAGCTTGCAATCCAAGTTATAAAAGTAGTCTGGCAGAAACAGGGAAGTAGAGAGAACTGTGTGTTTTAAGGAGAGCAAAGCTGAATGCGTAAAGAATATGTGATTGTTTTAAATGAAGTGTTGGATTTATTTCTGCAGTCTTCTGTTTCTCTTGTCTTCCTCCAGGAGAGGGAAAGAATGTTCTGTTACTGTATCTCTGCTTTTATTCATCTTTCCAGTTGCTGTTGCCTTGGTACTTGAGGCTAACTTTTCTCCTGTTCTGAACCCTCCCCCTTTTTTGCTGCCACATGTTCCAGTGCACATCCCTTCTGTTACTGAAAAAATAGTGAAGAAGTGAGCATTATTCCACAGTTCATGCCTGGTTTCTATGAACAGGGAGGAAGGGAAGGGGGGATGGAGGGGAGGTGATGGGACATCACAGGAGATGGCTCGTGTTTTTACCACCAATAGCCAGCTGTGTTGCCTTCCTGACACGGAAGCAGAGGTGCTAGGTCTGTGTGTAGGTCAGCTCCTGAACTGCTCGCATGACTGACCACATCCAGTTATCGTATTAAGGTAATCTCTCTGCTAGGAGTTTCTTGCGGTCACCAGTTGGCCTGCATGCAGGACTTTTAATAGCGTGATTACTTTCCTCTCTTGAATTCGTTTGCCATGGCCCAGTTTACTGAGCCAGTGTAGCTAGGATGTGATTAAATGATCTATTTAATTTTCTTTGATGTGTGCAGGCTTCTTAAGCAAGAAATAGAAACCTTATTCAGAGGTGTCCACCTTGCTGCTGTGAAGCCTTTTGCAAATTACAGTGTGTTTAAGTGCAGCTTCCATGCAGGACTGCTTTGCATAGCTCTGCAAGTTACCACGCTTGTACAGCCCTGGCAGAATAAGTTGCACTGGAAGAAGCAGAAGCTTCTATGGACGCAGAGGCTGGGTTTCCAGATCACCCAGGAGCCCATTTGCATGCCTGGATTGGCCTATCACTGACTTAGTCTCTCCTCTATAGGAGAACTTGTAGCCTCCTCTGCCTTGATACCTCCAAGGTATGCTTTGTGCCTGCTTAGTTTGTGGACAGTGGGGACCTGGCCCTTCTACAGAAGGGAACCCATTAACATCCACTTGCCTTTATCTGAGCCCAGTCTGTATTGAGTTTGATGTCACTGCTACATAAATGAATGAGAAAGACCCATACCAACAGTAATCGTAGACTACAAATCTGCATTTTAACTATTTTCCCTCAGATCTCTGTTCCATTTAGCTTGCTGTGTTGCTCTTCCTTTCAAGTTATTTTCTCTGCTGGACTGTGCTTTTTTTCCTGTTTTTTTTTTTTTTTAATGAAACAAGAAAACACCTATTCAAACAAATGGATGACTCGCTTGCTTCATTGTGACAGACAGCACGTTTACCTTCTCAGTCTTTCAAACTGATACGCATGTGGAATGTGTACGTATTCATGCTGTTGGCATTTGGAGAGCTTCAAAAGGGACATGTGCATAACCTGGCACCCTGAACACTTGTTTTTCCATTTGGTAAAGTCCTCAAATACTTGCCTTCATTGTGTTCCCCAGATACCTTCTGCCCTAGCAGTCTGAGAAGGAGTTGGTTACTATTGCACAGTCTGTGGCAGCAGTGGATTCTATGGAGACATTGCTGCAAGGCGTAACACAAAGTCAGCTTTTTTTCTATAGACCATGAAGAAAAATATTGTGTTGCATCCTTCAGCTATAATTTTTACTAGGTGCTCAGATTTATCGAAAGGTTTTGGATTGACAGAAATTGAAGGCTTGCAGGCAGGGGACTTTTCCCCTGCTTATCCCCAAGCAGAAGAGTTCTTCAGGCATCATCTCAGAGGGAAAAGGACAACTCTTGTGCAGGATGCATGATTTATTATGAAAATTTTGAGAAACACAGCAGCTTCTTAGAAGGAATGTTGGATGGCTGCCTGCAGAGCAGGACTGTCCTGTGAGAGCTGAAGAAACCTTGAGGCAATAAGGCTGATGGTGCCACTCCTATCTGGTTGTAATATATGTCATGTAGTTTGTAGCTCTCATTTCCTGTCCTTGAACATCTAATCTGTGAATAGCTGTTTGCTGGCTTTTAGTGAACCTTTTCTTGAGATTGCTGAAACGAGTGATGGTGCGGTTAAAGCATTCTCCTAGGCTGAGCCAGTTGTGCAGGCAAAATAGATTTTTCAGATTTTCTCACTCCTTCCTTCACTCTGAAGTCAAATATCCTTTCTTGTCTTTAATGAGAACTAATTATAAATAGAGCTTTTCAGTTCTGCAGAGTCATATGGCTGTATGTTTTATCGCGGTTACAAAATGTTGGTTCATTACATATAAACATGTTTTGGCTAACCGTTACGGTAAGGCTGTATGTTGTACACAGGAATCTACTTACAGTAACAATGAGAGGGTGTTCCTCTGGGATTAAAAAGTGAACTACATCCAAACCTATTGAAATGAAAAGTAATACAGATTAACTGTTATATTTGGCAGACGCAATCCATTATGTTTCTTTTTACTTATGCAGTAGTCACAAGTGAGTGCTTTGAATTGTGGTTCTGATCACAGTGGAATTTTGACTTTGTACACTAAAAGTAGAGTTTTAGAAGTTAAGATAATAAATTATGCATTTCAAACCCTGTTTTGTTTCCTTCTGTGGGATAGCTCTTACAGTGTCAAGGGCAGATTTTGTTTTCCTCTTGTTCATATTTTCTTACCTTTCATAAAGCACAGACAGCATTCAGGACCTTTGGTTGTAGTGATCTCTTGTATCAAACCTTTTCCCTTCTTCCAAATTCAAATAAGTCATGTTCTCTTTACTGTACACTGGATGATCTCTTGTTCACATATTTACTGAATGTCTCAATTTCCCAAGATATGGTTTCTTGTCTTGAAAACAAATTTGCTTAACAGTGCAGTTGTATTTGCAGATAAGTAACACTGTGAATGTAAATACAGATTTTTGTGGGATGTTTGTATAGTGTTACAATACAAAAAGTTATCTGTTTGGTGTAACAGGTTAACTGAGATGCAGGCAGATATTTCAGAGGTGCTTATAAACATGCTGTAGGGATGAATATGAGATCTAGCACGCTAAATGATTTTGATCAAGTTTTGAATACTGGATACATGTTGATAAAATATACAGACAGTCCATGCTGTGGAACTGGTGGTGATATGTGGGTAAAGCTTCCAAGTAGTGCTTTTGTTTTGGTGAATGCTGTCCCATCAAAGAAGAATTTGTCTTTAATACAGCTGATTTCTAGAAACGAAGAATATAGCCTATTAGTATTGGGAGAGTGAGGTGGAAATCTACCTGAAGTGTACTGATTGGAAAACTCAGCTGAGTTAGGTAATGAAAGTATCTATAATATACTGCTATAGACATTCTTCGCTTGATAATTGAAATAGTTTCATTCATTTTATATGTGAAACAAACCTGAGTTTATCCTTTTTAAAAGCTGTTTGGATTACGAATTCTGCATCTTGCTTTTAATCACCCTCTCAGGAGGCTGTCCCACTAATAAAGACTTGGGAGAAAAAACTGCAAGGTTAAAAAGTGAATCTTAAAGTAATGGAGAAAAACAGTACAAAATTATAATAAAACCTGAAGCCCAACTTAAAGATATTTCCATTCTCTTTTCCCCTCCCATCTTGTGATTTTTTTTTTTTTTTTTTTTTTTTTTTTTTTTTTTTGCTTGCTCTTGATGGTTAAAATTGTGGCAAATGGTTGAGATTTTTTTATTTATCTAATTCAGGAAAACTTACAGCTTTAAATTTAACAGAACTCATAACCGTGTGTCTGGATGAAGCATATGCTGTATATTAGATTTATGAACTTGAACAATGTTTTAATGTATGTCTGAAGGTTGCTTTTACCTTTAATTGCATTAGGGATCTTGTGAATGTAAGTTGTCTTCCATGGATCCCATTCTGAGGCTGAATCATAAGTACAGAATAAACTTTTTGTGCCCTAATTAATTAGTATTAACTTCCTTGTTGATAAATAGATTGTATGCATGATGGATTCTGATAAATTAATGGGATTAATGATGCTAGCTTGCTGGCAGTTTTCTTAGAAAATAGGTAATTACCTCATTCGCTTTTATCACTGACTAATACAGTGACTGTAAACAATAAAGTAATGCTTCATTTTTTGTTTTTTAGGTAATAATCTATGGGGATTTGCCAAAAAATAAAGAAAACATAATATATTTATCAAATCATCAGTGTACAGGTTTGTATTTTTTCATAACGTTTTTATAAATCTGCTCATCTGTTTGCTGTGTTTCGTTCCAGCCTTGCTTTAATGAGCTTTCCATCAGAACTTCTAGCACATAAGCCTGTAATTGTATTTCTTTGTACAAAACATGCTTTTTCTTTCATCGGTGGCAGGTGTAAACTAGTTTAACTAAGCATTCTTGGCTTTTGTCTTTGCAGTTGATTGGATTATTGCAGACATGTTGGCAATTAGGCAGAATGCACTTGGGCATGTCCGATATGTTTTGAAAGATGGATTAAAGTGGCTTCCATTGTACGGGTGGTATTTTTCACAGGTAAGCCCACTCACTTCTTCCTTGCTCAGTGTGGATCAAATATATATGATGTACTTCCCTTTTGTTTATTTTCTGTTGGGAAGATGGGGTTCTGAGCTAACGTTCTTTGAATGTAAAGATAGCTAATTTCACTCTGTGTAATTAGATGTGTATCTGAGTTGACAGAGTTATTAAAGAATCAGTTTATTTATAAATAAATACTTGTTGTGGGCAGCGTTAATAGCTACAGGTACTGCTGTAGAACCTGTTAGTAGCTGTTTCAAAATATTTTAATACTTTGTTCTTTTTACTATGCAGTTGCTCACTGCAGTGAGTAAGTGAAAGCAGACTTTTTTGGGTGTGTTTTTGTTGTTTTTTTTTTTTGGTTGGTTGTTGTTTTGTTGTTATGCTGCAAACTGGGAGTAAATTCACATTTTTAGTGAGCTATTTGTTTTTCAATTGTTTGGTTTTAACACAATGTAAAAGGGGATCTTAATATAGCTGATGTTGGTGACTGTTGAAAAACTGTTTTGTAGCTGAGAATTTGCTATATTAAGTAATGCTGTTGTACATCTGTTGTAATTTTCGTGGATATAAATAGAAGGCCTTACTTTTGGAGTGACCAACTTTCTAGTTTGCAAAGAAAAATGTGAAGAATAGGCGACTTACCTCTCCCTGTTACCAAGGAATGTATTGTTGATAGTGTTTGACATTTTTAGTCTAAATTCAAAACAGAACAATTTTCCCTTGTAAACTGTATATCAAATATGAAGTGCCCAACGTTGGTGTTGTATGCTTGACCAGAGCCAATCTTGTGCAAATTGGAAGCTTTGCTCTCTTTGTTTTTGGTTGTGTGTTCCTGTCTATGTTTCAGCACCCTCACTCTTGCATCCCTAAGTTGAGCATACAGTCACTGGTGGGAAGAGGAAAGGAGGCAGAACAGCCTTTTGCTGGCATCAACTACAACTGTTATTGATTGACTCATATTTTGCCTCCAATAAACCAGTGCAATTTGGATTGGGTTTAGAGGCTGTTGGAGAGGGGAGACTCAGATCCATGAACTCTCTAATTTAGTGTGCTGCGAAGTAGGAAGTGCCTTAAACAGTGTCCTTTCCCAGTAATCAGATGTTGCTTTCGTTTGGTGTAGGCACCTATAGAGGTTCATAGCCTTGGATCATGTCACCAATAATGCCCATCTCTAGGAAGCGAACTATCTCACTTTTATTTTAGAGCACAGGTATTGTTGAGGTTCCTGCTTTCTGTTCAGTGTGTAAGCAGTTCAAGTGTTCCCCGAGGTATCTGTAGATCAGGTTCAATCAATGTTGTTTTCAACCTGAAAATTGAATGTCTTTGTTGTCCTCTGGATGACTGCCCTAGGCAATGAGTGAGCTGTAAAGCCAGGCTGAAGCATGCATGCTTGCTGTCCTTTCTTCCAAAATGGTACTTACTTTAGAAAAAAATATGCTGCAGAAAAAAATAAAACCATTTGTGATTTATTTTTATTGGTACAAAGGTTGCTCTCCCAGTCTCCTAAATAAATACAAAACATCACACCCTGTTGCCACATCCACCACCTCACTGTATTCACATCCACTGTTTGATGTCTATCAACACTCAGCAAGTGTCAGAGAATGTCAGTGGGTGCCATTGTTTCCACATGGAGGAACTCAGTAACACACCTTTGCTTCATACGTACTTCCATGTCAGACACCGTTTTGTCAGACTGCCCCTCTGCTGCCATCTGTCACTTGGAAACAAAATGTAATGGAATATTGGTGGGAAGGTTCAGCCTCTGCTGTCATGCCACCAACATCTGCCTCTGACATCATGGGCCAACAGAATAAGGTAGAAGGCATTACTTTCTGAGTAGCCCTCGTTCTTGTCCCTACCAAGACTCCAGATCTCTGCATTTTGATTCCCCTAAGGAGGTGGTGACCAGTCTGCTACGTGCTGTTTCTGTTTGCCTATAGTCATTACATTGGTGATGATTTAAGTCTGATTAATTAAATTACAGACAGGATATCTATTCCATCTGCTTTCACTAGGTGTCCAAATTTTTTTTCCAAAATTTTGGAAAATGACTATTGCTTTGTGGAATATCCGGTGCTCAGTTTCCTGTCTGCTATACTGACTGTTAAAAGAAGGTTCCTGTGGAAATTAATCCATACACGAGCTACACTTTAATTAAAACATAATAAGTAAACCTGTTCAGCTTCATATTCCTCAAAAAAATACAACTACTATGAGATGCAGTGATGGATATACTTTATCTATATAGATACGTAGTTAAAAATATATATATGTCAATGAATTACATTTATATGTAAATGTAATTCATTGACATAAATGGAAGGCAGCTTACTGACAATGGTGATGCATGTGTTTAGGTTACGGATACGGGATGCAGCAGGACTACAGCACACACTAATAGGTATTTTTATTGTTTTTATCACACCAAACAGTGCAAAAACATAAAACACTTCCTGCCCTTCCTGTTGATGTTCTGTCAGTGATGTCACTTACACTCCACTAAAAGTTTCCAGAGCCGCGTAATTACGACATGCTCACAGAATTCATATTCCCTGCCTCAGGTAAACATCCTGTTTGGAAATAAACGTGGTCTGGATGTCCAGGAGAGCGAAATTCAGGCACAAAGGAAGTATATTTGTAAACATAATCCATTGTTGACCTAGAGAGGGGCTTTTAAAGTACAGCGGAAAAAAATTAAAAACTTAAAAACAATACTTCCAGAAACGTGTTTTGAAAAGCATTCGTATATTTGATCTCTTACTGAAAAGGAAATGCAATACAAATCGGGGAATTTGAGCTGTATACAGTCGCATAACTGACATTCTTCTTTGAAGGCAGATATCTCATAGCAACAAAAAGAAAGGAACTACTTAATTAACCTGTTATGTTCCGGGTTTGATTTATTAGGTAGTGAGATTTCATAAAGCTAACTTTATTATTTTTGGATGGGTGTAAAATTTGTTTTGCCCTATCTCTCCACCAAAATGCAGCTAGCTCTATTCATCTTATGCCACCTGGTGAAGTTGGGACATAACTTTGATAAATATTTTTGATCTCTGAAAGTTTGCTTGACTCTTTGACAGAGGAAATAGGTCCTTTCTGTTGTTCAGCATCAGCTCACGTACACTTCTGGTTGTTTCTGTATTTTAGCCAATTATTTAGCTAGTGTGACATGTTGCCTCTTTAGCTTTGTATCTCTGTGCTGCAGGGAAAGCAACACTTTCCTAGTTGGGTTACGTGCAGTGGGGGGTGACCTTACAGTGGGTTGTTTGTCTGTTCATATGTCCAGTGTCTGTATACTTGCATGTACATGGGAAATACAAGTCTATTTCTGAGCAAGAAAGTAGTCTGAGGTGGGGACACTGGGTTTGTCATTGGTGTTGTGGTGTCCCTAAGAAACTGTGCAGCAGTGACTTGGTTTCTGCATGTTCACCGATCTTAAAATAAGGAGATCTTAAAATAAGGGGTTCAGCTGGTTAGTGATTTGCTAAGTAAGGGAAGACTTTGATGAATGAGGGATGACTGTTGTCAGTGCTAGAGATAGCTGAGAGCTGAGTTCACTCAGAGTGATGACTTGCAGATTATATGGAAGTCTTGTACAGTAGATGCTTCATTTCTCATACCACACCGAGTTTGCCCTTCATCAGAGCTGTTGTCATGCTGTCACTTTCTAAAATAAGACTTCTGTTTCCCTTTACTACTATCAGATATTAGAAACAGCCTTACATGTGAAGTGTGTAGATAGCACATGGCTGTGTTTGTTGCACAGCTGATGGAAGGTTTTTCTGTTCACGCTGTAATCTGTCCGATATTGGTAAACTGCTCATGTGCTGGGGCTGTTGTTGTCTACCATCCTGCTTAAGCCCTGCTTAGGCTTGGCAGATCCCCTGCCAACCAGAGCCACACAATAAAGCATTGCAGCTGACTGCTGCACCATGGAGGGAGGCACAGATACTAATACAGAGTATTTAATATTGGAGTTAATGCACCGTTGACATTTTCCTTTTCACTGCAGCTTTTGGAGGGCAATATGTCTCATCAAATATCACTAGCTAAGCAGTTGCACAGCCATCTCTCCACACCATGAAAAGCAAAGATAGCCTTCTCTTCTGGCTCTCTCCTCCTAACCCTTCAGCTTTAGTCCTGCCTATGGTGCAACAATTAGATGATAGCTCACTCACCACAACACTGTAGTTTCTACAACGTACTGTATCTTCTCCTGAAATATTTGGTTGAGGTTCAGCTCTTAGAAGTTTTATTGTCACCTTTCAATTAGTGGTGTATAAAACCACAAATAAACAGAAATTATCTGACAAATCCTAGTGCCAACAGTCAGGGCAGGCAGAGAAGGGTATGACTGAGTTAGGAAATGAGGTAGAGAATCCCTTAAGAAGATAGCATTTAAAAATGAAATTGTTATTTGGAAGATTTTTTTTTTTTAATTAATTGCATCAGTTGCTAATTTTGAAGCATGTTTGTTTACAATGTGATGTGGTTAGGCTGTACGTAAAGCAAAGTTATGGAAGAGGGGGATATGATGAGGCAGATCTAATTTCTTTATAATACTTGTGTGTGTTTGTGTGCTTTTGTCATCATCCCTTTACTGAAGTTTTTGTGATAAACTGTGTGGAACAAGTTATAAAATGAATCTTTTTTCCAGGAAATGGTCTAACTTCTTGTAGTGGTTGTAAGCTATAATACTTTCATAGAATCTTTTCCCTTATTCTGTTTTTACCTTGGTATTTAACTTCTTTATTAAAGGTTCAGTTCTCTAGTAAAGTACATGAAGACATTTTCATGACCCATGATAGTTACTTGAGTTCTAATTTTTGGATGTATAAGTATAATACATGTAAGTCCGATATTTGTATTAGTCACTGCTTAAGAGGAGGCACATAGCATTGAATTAGTTAGCTTATAACTACTTGTGAGTGAATTCTGTTGTGTGATTTCCCGTGATCTACAAGTTAAGGTGCTTGTCTGTGGTCGATTTCATTGCTATCTTCCAATCAATTATTTAGCACCTCTAAACAAGATACTTCAAGCATCTTACAATATTCTTTGTAGGTCTGATCTTTATATAAACAGATTCTGTGAACTTACTTGCATGCAAATACAGTTTCAAGTGCTTTCATCCTAGCAGAAATTGTCTTGTAGGTAATTTACAGCATGAGTCATAAGGGTGAATGTTACTGTCATCTTCTCTGCTCTTTTATCAAATATTTCACGTTAAACTATTTAAATATGTAATCCTTTTCATTTCTTTTTCTGCTAGCATGGAGGAGTCTATGTTAAAAGAAGTGCCAAATTCAATGAAAAAGAAATGAGAGGGAAGTTGCGGGCCCAAATGAAAGCTGAGACTCCGGTAAGATTATACCTTGTTTTCCCCTCCTCTCATCATTTCATTGACCTTTTTAGTGTCAAAGCCTCATGGGAGACATGAGCTCATGCTTCACATCCCCCACCTACAAGAGAACAGTCATGGATTTTTTTTTTTTTTTTTCTGTATTTCTACAGTTACTTTTTCTGATTGGAGTCAACTCCCTAGTGAAACTGCTGGAAATTAGACTAGTCCTTTTATGAATGATATGAACTTTTTGATTCTGTCTGTAGAGGGCAGGAAGGATTTAGATGAATATTAGAACGCTTATTAACTGCTGATGTAACTACTTTGGCAACCATATCCAATGTTCCCCATGTTTCAAAAGACGGCATTTTGACTACTGCATTGTTCCTTGTCAGAAACTGGTATTTTTGTAGAGTACTAGGTGTTTATCCTTCTGAAAGTCAAGAAGTATTCTTCCCAAATCTTAATTAGTCATCCCCATGATCAATCCACTGTTGGTGATTGTGACATCTTAAAACTGAGCAATTTTGTCCACTGCACTTGCAGGAGGAGAAAAGCAATCAAAATTGACAAAAGCAGTTCACAATAATTTTCTATTTGAAGAATGATTGCTAGTGCCAAGTGACTTTTCTCATGACTCCCTTTATGGTTTGTGGCTCAGTGGTTAGAATCAGCGTATTTCGTTTCCATTACTTGCTGTGCATTAAAATGTTTCTTGCCTTTTTGGCTAGACTTATGAAAACCAACTCAGGCAGTCTTGATATAGAACAGTTACGCTTTCATTTTATATAAAATGATGTGATTAGGACTTTCCACTCCAAATACTAAACCTCTTAAAGCTGAAGCCTGGGTAAAAGGAACATATTGATTGTTGTGACCTTCTTTATACTCCTTTTTTTCTTGGAGATAATGTGTTTGTGTGGATGTGTCTGTCTTGGAAAAGTAAACTATTTTTACACTTACTGATTTCTTTAAATGTGTAAAGCATCCCTGTTGAAGATAGGATGAGTTTGAGTGCTGGCTTGAACTAAGATTTAGCATGAATGTTGTTTTTTTTTGTTTGTTTGTTTTTAATTAAGTAAATCTATTTCCCATTTTGAGAAGATAAGTTACGGTGGTCAGACATAAATTACCACAGCTGAGTTTTCTGGCTGACATGAAATGACATCATTTCAGTAGAATTCCACATGTTCCACATGCTCCTCTCACAGGGAGCAACTCTTTCCAGCACACCAGCAAACAGTGTGTATTTTCTGTAGCACAGTGTAAAGCAGACAAATAGACTTTTTGTCTTTCTCTAAGGATCTTTCTGTAAAGATGCTGTAACTCTGTACTGGAGCATTGTGTTGATAAGGTCCAAATTCTGGTTTCAGTCACATACACAAAATGCTTTCTTTGTTAGATTATACCTTTGTGATATTGTACTCTGTAGTTAATAAATACTTTGTCTTTGTTAGTGTCTCTAAAGTGTTTTTGCTAGTGCAAAATAGAAATTTAGGATAGAAAGTAGCTTAAACATATATATGTTTTAGCATTACTGTATAGGTTGAATGTAGTGCTTGCTATTCATTGCATCTTCATGAAACACTCTTTAAGACTGTGTAATTTCTTTGATTAGTATGTTTGTTCTTCTTGT
Source organism: Chrysolophus pictus (assembly GCA_037305975.1). Lineage (NCBI taxonomy): Eukaryota > Metazoa > Chordata > Aves > Galliformes > Phasianidae > Chrysolophus > Chrysolophus pictus. The sequence continues at coordinate 22,622,085 of CM074578.1, forward strand.
TAGCATGCCTCAGTGTATCATCTGGGACTTTGTTAGCTCAGAAATCTCTTCCTGAGAATGCATTTTCTGTTCTGGAGTTCATTGGCAGTTGCTTAACTGGTGTGAAGCATAGGCATGTTTAGACCTGTCTATCTAATAATGTCTAGAGAAAAGATGGCCGTATTCAATAGCAGTAAATTGTGCCTGCATTACCCAGGAGAGTTCTGAGATGTTGAAAATATTGCATTACATTGTTATTTTCTGTATGTAAGTGGCAAAGATTCTGCTTTCTGTAAAACTTGCAGCGTAATTGGATAAACAAAGACAAAGATCTGTGAAATGTATTTGAAGTCATCCCCCTAAGCAAAGCACTGGCTCAGTTTGCTTTCATTAGTCTGGATGGAATCTGCTGGCGGGGTGTTTTCCCACAAAGACCCACTGATTTCTTGCTCAGCTTCTAGTTGAGTCTGGTTTTCTGACTTCACTCTGCATTCACTAAAACACAGGGGGTCGCTGTAATAATAACGTTTTGGTTGTGATAAGCCTTGATTTGAACTCTGCATTAAATCACTCTGCTTTATAGAAGTATTTGGATTTTTTATTTTTTAATGTAGTCTTAGGAACGCATGTCTATAAACTCACCTAATTCTGCATGTCTTTTGGAAACCCGTAAGTAGCATTCAGTGATGCTCCAGTGCTATACATTGACTCAAGAGTACTGCATTAGTTGAAGTATAAAGAGAGATTGAAGCATAAAGCTTTTCTTTAAAGCTGCTCCCACTGTGGGTTCTGCTTTTCATAGTGGATGATATTTACACATGATTAATAAATAAAGTAAGTCCAGAAGGCTTTTTTTCCTGGAATCTTCTCTCTTTCTACTCTTTGATTGTGTTTGGACTGAAAAACTAGCCTGTCTCAGCTACTGCTTGGTAAATTTGGGACCACTTGGTATGTTTGATTTTTGGTGAAATTTGGCTGTCTGGAAGTTCCTTGGAGTTGGAAATAGGGCACAAAAACTGGATGTGCTTACCAAGCACTTGTTGCCATTGTCCTCCTATTATGCAGGGTAGCAGTACAGTAGAGAATAATGTTTAACCACTGTAAAAGTGTGCACTGTTTTAAATCACTTTCAGTCAAGCCATATGAAAAGGGACTCTTACACTTTACAAAACTGACATTGCCAAAAGCCTGTTTACTGAGACAAATGATTGCATACGCTGGGGTAAAAAACAGACCACTGAGCTGTCGTATGAGGGAAGACTGAACTTTCTATAATCCACTTTATCTGAGAATTTAGATGTAGATGCCATAATGCTCTTCAACCTGCAATTACTACTGAGAGAAGACGTGATAACCCGTGTCCTTAGTGCATTATTCATGAAGAAACTTTTTGGCTCTGACTTAGTGGTATTCACATCAACTGTAATGCTTTTAAAATGAAGACATTTTAATCAGTAAAACAAGTATGCCCTGAACTCGTCAGCACAAGAACAAATTGCTGCAGGTTTCATGTGAAAATAATGTGTACTACTCTAAATTTCTGTTAAAATTTATGCACTGGATGCTGCAGTTCAGAGTAGGCTTTTCCTCTGCTTAGTGAGCCGCTGTGATTTGGTTGTTGTAAGCATGTGTGGTGGGTTTTTTTTTCCTTTAATGTAGTGCTGGAGAAAATCTTGCCTCTCAGCCACGAAGGGAAGAATTATTGCCAATAGAGAGAGATGGAAGGGAATCCATGTTAAGGGTCACTTGGTTATTTACAGTTTCTCTCCACATATAGTTTAAACAAAAGAATCCAAATGATTAATGTTCAGTCTGTCCGGAGACATCTCTGTTCCCATTAAGAAACTAAGACGTGTAGGAAGATGGACCCAGCCCTCCTGCTCTAGTTAGAGTAGCAAACCCTTCTGTTGTTTTACTGCCTCCTTTCACTTGGTTTCTTCTAGATTTTTCTATAATGAAAAGTAAATTAGAGATAGAAAGCAGAAAACTAAGGCAGCCTCTTGCCTCTCACATTCCCAGTAGGCTTGGGCTAGCAGTCCGCTGTGGCTGATCTCATGTTGGGGCAGGGGGCTGCGTGGCACTATTTCCTCATTTAGGACTCCACCTGCCTTCAGCATCCCCTTCTGTCCTGTTGCTCCACCGTGTTCCGCTTTGCTTCCCAGAAACAGTGCAGCTTTGGCTTGGATGCACATTAAGCTCTGATGGTAGCCTAAAGCACTGCTCCTCCTGTATTTTCATAGTAGAGATCTTCAACTGCTAAATTTTCTTATTTCTTCCTTGAAACTCTTTTACATCTCAACTCATCACGTAACTGTATATCATGTTAACTATACACATCTCATTATTGGACCTTTCAGTGGGAAAGCTCATTCAAAACTGTGGCTTTGTTCACAGGACATAAAATCTGGCTGATGGCTAACAACTGGCAGCATAACACCTTGTGAGAGACTATGGCATAGTTTGAAGGGCAGCGTAATTGGATAAACAAAGACAAAGATCTTTTTGTGTCGATGTTGTTTTCAAATTGTACAAATTTCAAAGTTGTAACAAGGTAAAAGCATTTCTCAGTGCAATAATCTATCCAGCAGATACTTTATATAATACATATAGTATACATACTATACTCAGTCTGCTTGTTTACAAAGAAAGTTGGCTTTTCTGAACAGCAAATTTCAGTTTGAAAACATGACTTGTGTTTCTGTCTGTCATGCCTGGAGAGAAGGAAACCTGCCTTGTGAGATGCTGCATCTGGTTGCCCAGAGGAGATAGATACCCCATCCCTGAAGATGTTTAAGTCCAGGCTGGATGAGGCCCTGGGCAATCTGATCTAGTACTTGATCTAGGGGCTGGTAACCCTGCCTGTGGCAGAGGGGCTGGAACTTCATGATCCTTGAGGTCCCTTCCACACCAAGCAATTCTCTGATTCTGTGATTTAGCCCAGTACAGCCAGCATTTAGCTAGTTACTGTCTTGTTTTTGTCATTCATGTGGCAACAGTATAAATCTCTGTCATCTGAACCAGTGCCAACCAAACAGCAAAAGCCTGAGGACAGATACATTAATACAGCTGTTATAAGGCTTAATTTAATTATTTTGTCATATACTTTCTATTTTGTAAATCCCCGGCAATTTCTTTATAAATCCTGGATGTCTTTGCTTGCTTTCCTTATATTGATTTTTGTATTTTGTTCAAATTATGCCAGATATGCTTTCTCATACCATATCTTTCTCAGTTATTGATCTGAGTGTTAATGTTTCTCATTTGGTTCATCAGAAGCATATCTGTCAGGCAATAGTCTAAACAGATATGAACCCATCTAGTTGCCAGGATGCAATCATGAAAATAATAAAATAAAGGAAATGCATGATTTAATATGATTTTGAAGTTTGTAAAATTTAATTGTTTTCTCATGTCATGCTCCTGGGAACAGCACCATAAATGCAGGATATCTTCAGTCAGTAGTACCACTTTCTTGTTGCCGTATGTTCTTCTGCAGAATGGCAGCTGCTGTCTGCAGGGACACCCTTCAAATCCTTGTGTATGGACAAGTTTTCTCTTTAGCACCTCCTCTGCCTGTATGCTTACAGGGCTGCCTTTGTTCTGCGTTCTGGGGACTTGTGTCTTGCTTCATGCCCCCTTCCCCTGCTCCGGCTACACCAAGTCCTTTTCTGACACTGTTCTGTCTCAAGGACTTCCTCAGCTGCTTCCTCCTGTCTACAAGCCTGCTTTGCCCCCCCCCGTGCCATCGCTAGTGATCTTTTACAACGATGAGAAAATTAACAGAGTTGCTGTATACATGAAAGCAGTTGTCATCACCCATTCCTTTAATTTATAGAATAAGAGACAAGTTTACGGACTTCACACTGGGAACTCTTCAGGTAACCTGTGCCTCTTCTGGTTTCTTGGCTGGAACCAAAGTCAGTAACTAGCTGAATCCTGATCCACTCTTTGGATCTAGAATTGATCAGAGATAGCATCCTGACACTTGTCTGTTATACAGAAAGAGTTATGAAGAGCGTGACTTCCCTCTGAACAGAGGGATCTATTTAGCTTATGTTCTTATGTTAAAATTGGTTTGTCAGAGAACTGGGGACTGTGATAATGCAAAGATTTTTTTTTTGTCTTTTTCAAAGAAAGTAGCTTTTATGTAGCTAATGGCTCTAAATGAAAGATCTTGTAACAAAAAAAAAAAAAAAAAAAAAAGGCCTTAACTGCATCTATTGTTTCGAGGCAATTAAAATGCTCCTACAATTCAGCAGTTCTTAATCCAAGTTCAGGGGAGCTTAGTTAGTTATTAAAATCTTAGAGATTTGTAGTTCTTATAATCTCTGGATATAGTGCTTAAGGTTTTAACTTCTGCTGCCCATGTTGGGAGAAGAGGAGCCAGTGGTGCAGGTAGCTTCGGTAGGCTGGGTGCAGTAGCAGAGTGTCATTAGCAACTGTCTGTGAATGTAATAGGGCATCTGTTTGCATTCCTGAATTTTACTCAGGTAAAGGAATCCTAATGGCTTGCATGTTAGGTTTGTATATGCTGAATTTCAAGCATAAAGCACTTTTTTGTCTTGTTAGTATGCTTTTAATTCAGAGGTTTCAGATTCTGATCAGCAAACTTGTTCAGCTGCTTGTGTTTTAAAGATTTAGAAGAGTAATTAAAATATAATTTCTCCCCTGCTTTGTATTACACATCTAGCACCGGGATAAGTAGATTCTGTGCTCTGTTGTGTAATCAGCTTTCAGGGCATTTGCTGCTTTGAAGGCTGTTAGTAGTGCTATGCGTTTTTAAGGGCTGATCTCAATACCAGAAAAGGTTTTCCTCTCCTGCACATTTCACTTTCGCATTATAACCACTATACTACACTTGGGAGCTGAGCAGTCAAGCTGTAATGAGGGAGGAAGTATCTTCATCTTGACATGCTATTTTAAGGATCCAAATTACATGGTTTGAATATAAGTGCCTTTATGAAAAGAGAAATGCATCTTAGTTTGAATATTATGCCCTTTCCAGCTAATTCTGGAAAGTTTTCTTTTGCCAGCTAAATATTTTTAACATGCATGCATACATGTCTCGAGAAAGGTGTAAATTTTAACTGGTCTGGGAATTCCTGTGTTCATCCCTGTGGTTATGCTGCTGCTGTTATGATAAAATGCAAACTCCATGCCTCTTAAACCCATTTTCATTTGCTGTTACTTTTTCATTTAGTTGGTGCTGCTTTTTGTTAGTTTTTTTTTCCCCATAATATCTGTATACATCTTGGCTTTCTGCTGGTCTTTGAAAATTCTTGGACTTTACCAGTCTCTGCAGTCTGTCAGTTCTCCTCCTCTGCAAACATGCTGTTGCAATACAGCCTTTCCTCTAGCTCCATTCAGCTCCATTCAGGAAGTCTTGCAGCTCATCTCTACCACATTCTGCTGACACTGGTTTTGCCATTTTAATTTTTTTTTTTCTCCTCTGCTAGATTCAAAGCTACATACTACATGTCCCTCTTTCTTGATCTTGTACTGACCTCTCCAGTTGGCTCATTTCCTAGATTTCTTTCCTTCTCTGCATTTTAGTACATTTCCACCTTCCTCTCTGCAGTAATTCTGGAGAGTTCACTTGCTAAATTCTTTCTTTCTGCATTCATTCTTTTCTTTTACTGTTCTGCCATCATCAAGTGCAAAATACCAACACACTTATATTTTGTGGGCCAGGAGCACATTATAGTCCTGTTTATCTCTTCTGAGCTTTTATTTTACCATGCATCATTTTGTGATGTATTCTCCCACTTGTCAAGGTCTTTATGTACTCTAGTAATCTTTCTTGTACTGTTTTATAAATCCATTATCTCGTTTCTTGAGACTCATTTCTGCAAAAATAACAAAGAAACTAAATAGCCTAGGCAGAGTAGGCATGATTTTGCTATGCATGTGTTAGTTTATGTTCAGTTCCATCATAGTTACTGTTGGTTGCAGTAGCCTTTTCTTCTGTAGATGATTATGAAATTTTCACAATTAAGTGTTGTGTATGTAGGAGATGATGCAGGGCAGGGGAGTGTGTTGGAAAACACTGTTGTGTTTCAAAAGCAAATTGAAAATTCATCAAATTATGCAAAGCTATCCATTTAAGTTCATAATATATTTGATAACTCATACGTGAGTTGAGATCCATAAAGGCACACATCAGAGCCATCATAATTTCAATTAATAGTATTCCTAATTATGAATGGCACTAAATTTAGATAGTATAAAGAAAGGTTAGATACAAGATATGTATTAAAGCAAAACACTTCTTATTTAATCTGTTGTGATGTGTCAAAGGATAGATGTTATATTTCAAGTTGAATATTACTTTGGTACTATTCTTATTCCACTTAGAAAAACAATACTGTTATTGATGTCAGCTGTTCCTGATTTCCTTGCTTATGTTAATGCATGTTATCTTTCTTCCTAAATCACCTGGACACCCGTGGTGTACATTCTAAGAAAATTATTTTGAAGTCCAAACAATGAGCTAAGAAATTTTTAGCTCAAATATTCTGATTTTAACTTTCTATACCTAGGGTATTAAATGGTGTGAACTAAATGCAGTGTGCATTTGTCAAGTGTTGGTAATTTCTGTAAAAGGAATCAGCTTGAATTCTTTATAAGAACTTTTTGTTTTGTTTTGCTTTTTCATCCCTCAGATGTATTTAGTGATTTTTCCAGAGGGGACCCGTTACAATCCAGAGATACCAAAAGTCATTGCAGACAGTCAATCATTTGCTGAAAAAGAAGGTAAGCAGAAAGATCTTTATATCATTCTTTTATTATGAGATTAACATATGTTATATAAAATGTTAGATAAAATGAGGAGGATCTCACCTTAACTGGACTGTTAAGTCTGCCTGCTTGATACTTAAGGGTTAGACTCAAAAAAAAGCCAATGTTTCTCATACTGGAGTAACATGAATATACTTTGTGTTCAGATGTTTCATGCATTTCAGATTATAAAGGAGCATGAATTCGCAAGAGAATTGTCTCTAGCTTTTATTTATATGTATTTATGAACACTCCTTTTCCTACTCTTGAAAGACATAGGAATAAGCTACATTGGACCAAGTCACTGATTGGTCTAACTTGACATTATAATTCCATGTACGGTTGTTACTGACATAAAGAATATTTGGCATAGGGAATGTTGCGCCTCAAAGGAAAGTCTTCCATCTCTTTCTCTTGAAATACTGTTAACACTACCATTTCTTTTGGGTTTGTTCTTCTTTCACCTTCCAATCTTACTCCTCCTTGGTTGAAATTTATCCTGCAGTTGCCTCAGTGAGCATTGGCGTCTTCTCCATAACCACAGATAGAATTATTTCATCTTTGGAATGTCTTGCAAAGGCTCCCAGGCATTTTTATTTTTCTCACAGCATATGCACAATACACGTAAACTTTTAACTCCAACAGTTCCATCAACATGTTTCCTGGCTTTGTTTTTTCCTGTTGACGAAAAGTGAAATAATTCATTCTGAAGGTAAACAAAGACTAACAAATAGGTCTGGTAAATTCATTTCTGTGACATGCTGAAATGAATTCAGTGTGAATGCTGTGAATCAGCCTGTTGATATCATCAAGCTATTAAGCATTGTTAGTTCTTGTCCAGAAGGATATATGCTTTTCTTCTCATCCTTGGGAAGAATGGAATTTGTTTGCACGTATGTGCAAGAGAGCTGAAGTCATAACATATTTATTCATCACTTCAGCTTCCTGTTGGAAATGAAAGTCAAATGTTTCATTTAGTTGGCGGTTCTTTGAGAGTTCAGAAGGGATGTTGGACATGAGGTGTTTCTTTCCTCTCTTCTCATTTTTCAGAGAAGAGAAAGGGCTCTCATTGTCATTAATTTAATAAAACTCTGAATGATATATCTACAGGTTGAAAAACAGTGAATATAATAATAACCTGTTTTGTGCTTTCAGAGCACCTGTTTGTTTCTTCTAGTGCTTGTCTCTAGGTTTGGTCTGTTTTTATTTTGTAAGGGTTACTCCTTCTAAAAACACTAAATACGTGTACTTACTAAACAGGAAGCTCCTTCTAGTTTAGCATAGAATCCTGTTGATCTGCTTTTCCCTGTTGCTGAATTCTTTTGTTGTTATTGTTCACAAAAACTTAGACTCTCCTCAATTTTTTATGTGGAGAGGGTGGGAACTGTCCCTGCAATTCAGTGGGAAGATTGATACTCACTTGAACTAGAGCATCCCTGGCCAGGATGGCCAGCCTGCCTGACGCTAAAAGCTGCATACCAAAATATCCTTATGGCTGGGAGCCACAAGGCACAGACCATGTATGTCAGGGACCTCCAAGGACAAGGAATTCTGAGTGACTGCCAGCAGGAGTTGACAACTATTCCCTAGAGCCCTGCCATGCAGCAGTGCCAGCCATGGCTTGAGGCTTCTGCTTGGCAGCCCCATTGCCACCACAGTACTAGCTGCTGGCTGCACGCAGGGACTCCAGCACAAGAGCTGCGCTGAACACCTTCCCGGTCATGTATTTTGCTATGGTTTTTAGAAAGTCAAAATGTCCAGTAGCTATTTCAGTCAGAGAATGAGGGCATTCTTTAACTTAAATTTGTCCTTCAGTCATCATGGAGAAATAAAATCTCTGATTTTACCTGGTCTTTGATGCAGAGCTTGGTGCTTCAGTGTTGGTTTTACTGACATGCAGGGGAATTTTTGTTGTTTTGTAAAATATGTCTTGAAATGTGAGTAAGCTTTATAATGATATTTTTTCTTACACTTTTGCACTGTTTATGTACTGAGGAAATAAAGCAAGTGTAGTATAGAAAAACTGGTTTAATTTGCAAGAATTAAACTTTGACTTGGTGTTATTTTCTCTGACAGATGGAACCAGAGATATTGTACCCAAAGATAACACAGCTATTCCTAGAGCACAAACATAACTCGTGTTTATTATCATGCTGTCTGAATTACACATAGTTATGTCGAAAACAGTATATGTTTTATTAGTTTTTCAGAGAGGAAGCATGAAAAGGTTTTGTGGATTCGGTGTTTATTTTTATTTTCTGTGGGCCTGATTCTCTTCTAGAGAAGATTTATTGGCTTAAGCAGAATTATTGGGCTGAACTTAATTACCTGGTCTTAATATGACCTATTGAGTTGCATCTCATAGCTTGATATTCTTTTAAAGAAAGTATAAGTAATGGACACAGTCTCTGCTAGAGACCAATTAAAATATGTATAAAACCCAACCCAGAAACAAATGCAAAGATTCACATCCCAAAAGCTTTTTTTCAGATTGCTGGCAGCAACTATTATGTTTTTATCATTGATACAAATATTTAAATAAATCTTATCTGTCTATGAATAGGATGAAAAGATATCAAACAGCAAAAGAATTTAAAGGTGATTGAGGCCCCCCCCCTTGAAAGGTAACTTTTTAAAAATACTGATTGTACTTTATATTACAGCTTATTCTGTCATTAGACTTGGGTTCTGTACAAAATACCAATTTTTTTCCACTGCAGTTGTTTTCATTGAGATACAAAAAGTTGCTTACTTCCAGGGACCCTAGTTGTGTGGTGATAAATTGAGAATGTTGTCATCTAAGGGCAGTGTGACTACCCTCAAAAACTGAAGATTATTTATTCTGCACATTTTACAGATGTCAAACAATTCCAGTCCAATCAGATTTTTACCCATTGTGGAACAGACAGCATTTTAAACTAAAAATATATTAATTTGATTGTACTGCAGAAGGAAAAATGTGCTGACTGAATTTTGAAAGCAGAAGTTACCTCTTAAAACTAAGTAGTTTGGGATTGGTATAGAAGCTATTTGTGGAAAAAAAACTCTCCACAGAATTTAAATTGTTCTAGTATTTAACTTTGTGCTTCCAAACTGTAGTACTTGCTAGATTTTCACAGTCAGGAAACAACATAAGCAATGTTGCCAGAATTTCAGGTGAAAACATCTGTCAGGTTTTCACATTTTTGTCAAATAAATGATGCCCCCCACTTCCAATCCATTAGCATCAATGCCATCTATGTAGATGGATTTGAACATCAGGAGAGGATAGCAAGGATCGTGATGAGAAGTAAGTGATCACATGAGATGCTTCCAGCAATTGCTACCAGGATGCTCTTTTTTTTCCCCTCTGTATTTCAGCATGGATGGTTACTCTTGTGTTTCCAATAGGACATCTCCTAAGAGTCCTAAGGAAATATTTGCACTTACTGAAGATCTAAGCATGTGAAGGCGAGTTTTATCTCTTTTCCTGGGTTTTTGCCTTCCAACTTTCACTATTTAAGTATATAGTCAGTAATTTTAAAATTTGCTTTAGTTTTTCCACTGTGGTGGAATGATTGCCATCTTCAAAATCTGGTGTGGTCATTCTGTTGATATAAAGTCTTTGATCAACTGTTCTAGGCATCTTAAAAATGCTTTTGTTCTCCCATGCTAGTCAATTGGATTGAGTTTTTGAGTCTATGAAATTACAATGTGTAAATAACAATCTTTCATAGGGATGTAACTCAAATCTTGTAATGTTAGAAGTAGTATTTTTTTATTGTATATATTTGTTTTGAACTGTGAATTTTTTGAAGCATATTACTGATACTGGACTACAGAACAACCTTTCAGTAGAACCCACTAAATACTGGACTTTTTTTGTTTTATACCAACTTCTGGCATAAAATATGTTTTGTCTGTATGTTTCCATAATATATGTGTATGGATTTTTAATAATTTCCTATAAGTTAGATTTCTGTAATGTTCTGAACAACCCTGAACTTCTTAGGTTTAGTAGAATATGAATTTTATCCAAATGTTAAGGAATGACATTTTAAAGGTTTGAAAACAAATGCGAACAACCCAAAGTCCTCCAACTCCTAATGTTACTGTTAACTTCTGACAAGTCAAAGAGAACATGATAAGCGTGGTAAATTTAGCTTGATTTGCTGTACTGATTGAAGACAAAACAATCTTTCTGAGTGAAAAGCATTTATGGAATTTTGTATTAATGTTTAATTTCTAACAAAAGTCATTTGACCAAGGAAACATTTCAGGTATTCATTTATCTCCCTAGTCTTGTGTGGAAAAGTTGCAAATATATTCATTTACTGTCTCCCTTGCTTTTGTCTGGAAAAGTTGCAAATGTAAATGTTCTTTTAATGCAAGTTTATCTTGACTAGTATCGTGCCTTCTACTAAGATGTTTGTGCGTGCAGGATATGCTTATCTCAAAATTGCTTTTACAGGTCATGTGAAAAAGAGGTGTTTCTACAAGCTAATTAAAAATATTTCCCTTCTAGATCTTGGCATTGGTTATAGATCGTATTTTAAAGCAATTTGAAGTATTTAATTTCCAGAAATACGATTTGAAACTGTCTTTAAAAACTGTCTTTTGGTGATATTTTTTTTTTCACTCACTGATGTAAGCATTCTTGTTGTAAGAGGGTGCACTGAATTTTGGAAAGGAGAGTAACATTTTTTTAAGTGCTGTGTTATGAGCGCATCTTAAGTAGCATTTGAGAGATATACGCTTAGGATGAAGAAAAGATTTCTGTTATCAGTAGTTGTCCTTAGAAAATCAAGTTTAGGAAAGTAAGAAGCTATCTTATATTCTTAACTTATTTCTGAGTTTACCCATTACAGAAAACAGTGTACCAAAGTGTGATGCCTCCTGTGGTTTGGTGTGGGATTGCTGTACTCTTTCTGAGAGGATTTCTTACTTCTCTTATACTGTTGTTCATAAGAAAACTCACTTTTTTTTCAAGTGCGTGCAAGTTTTTAATACTATCAGTTAAGACTTTTGTATGCAAGTCAATGGAATACTACCATACAAACAGCTTTTTAGTATTCTCTCTAGTTTTTTCAGTGGCAAATGATAAGAAGAATGTTTTACATTAAATGAAATTTAAAATGGCAAAGATCCCCATTCCTACTTAGATTACCTGTTTGTTTGGGTTTTTTTCAAAGAGATGGGAAAACATTGCTTTTCGCTTCACATTAGCAATAACTGTGTTATTCCAAATTGTTGTTCCAAATGGATGTTTCTTAATAACCACAGTCTCGGTGTTCTCACTTAAATTCACTGAGGCAAAAAACTTTTTGTAGTAGATGACTTGGCAGACTTTGCATAGAAAAATTACAACTATGGCTTTTAAGAATCTTACTATTTAAGAACTTTTTAAGTGCACACAAGCAAATGACTTTGTACCTTTGTATCTGTCATTTTTTTTTAAACTCTTCTCACCTGTTGTTCTTTTTTTTATATTTTTATTCCAATGAGGATGTGTGTTTTTTGATGCCTCTTTAATGCTTCTCAGTGATCATGAGGACTTATGGCCAGTTACCATGCTACCTACTGGTTAGGTAGCAAACTGTGCCTGAGAATATTGGAATTATGGCTGAAACTTGCTGCTGTGCACCTAACTTTTCATGTGGGGATGGAAAGATACAGTGTATTATAACTGTTTTTTATATGAGCACATTTTTTCTACAACTTCCTTGGCAGAATTTCATAAAAATCTGTTACATGAGAGAGTGTATAGGAAGTTGGAGATACTTGCAGGCTGGGAGAGTAAGCTCCGTCATGAACGTTGAGCGCTCCCACCATGTGTAATTTTGTATGTCTCTCTAGACATTGGTTTCAGTAACCAGACCTTCAACTACTGAGGGTGTTCCAGTAGGCTGGGGTGAACATAGTTTTAGGTGTGTTCATAGGACACCAAAGAGCTGCATATTTAATCAGATATTACTGCTGTAGGAACATGTACACACACACACACGGAAAAAGAGGAAAGAAAGACCTAGATGGTATTAAACTTAACTCATTGGTTTTTTTTCCCTCATTTTCAATTTGTGTTTTACCATCAATTAACATAATTTTATAGGAGGAGGAAAAACTAGTCAGACGAATTTGACATCCACTTTAGTGAGAGTATAACTTTTGTTGATCAGATGTGTTAGTGCTCATGTAATACACAGGTTTTCATCATTTAGAACAGGTTTGTTTTTTTTTTTTCTTTAATTGGTTTTGTTTCAAAATAAAGTGTGTGCGCATGTCAGAAGTAAAATTATGACTAATGCAGGATTCTGAAAATGTCGGTGGGTGGCCTGCCTGCACTGGAAGCTCTGTGAGCTTTTGGCTCAGTTTAAAGGAAAAGCAAGGGAGATCTTCTCTGTAGAAATCATTGGAAGTGGCCTCAGAGATCATCTAATTCCAACCCCCTGCCATGTGTAGGGTTGCCACCACCAGATCAGGCTGTTCAGGGCCCCATCTGACTTGGCCTTGAACACTTCCAGGGATGGGGCAGCATGTTTGAGTGCCTCACTGCCCTCTGAGTGAAGAATTTATTTGAAATTCTGACCTAGATTTCCCCTTCTTTTAGTTTAAAATCATTCCCCCTTATCCTATCACTATCAGGCTGTAAAAAAGTCTGTCCCCGTCCTGCCTATAAGCTCCCTTCAAACACTGGAAGGCCGCAGTGAAGTATCCGCAGTTCTCAGCTTTTATGTCTAACTTCATCCTGAGAAATTAGATAAATGGTGCCTTTGGGTTTTTTTGTTTTTTTGTTTTTTGTTTTTTTTTTTGGTCACTCTTTTTCTTTTCTGTTTCCATGAAAAAAAAAAAAAAAAAAAAATTCTGGAGATGCTAATGTTTCCTAACTAAAACTTTTGTTTCTTTCAGAAAGTCTGCAACAAAAATTTGCATCTCGTATAATCTAGTTAACAGTTGCTGGTTGAGGTACCATTACTCAGCCTATTTATTCAGATTTTCATATAATTATAATGATTTCAGAAGCCCTTGATACAGTTCTCTTGTATGCCTGCATCATGACATAACATTTTTTGGTATTTTATGCTTGTTAATCATTTAAATATAGGCTAATATAAAAGAACAAAGCTGTAGTATTTTAAGGTAGAGTATTAATTATTAGGCATCTAGTTTGTTTTGTTTGGCATTTAAAATGAAATCTCATGACCTCAAATACTTTGACAGAGTTCTAGCTTAGTATTGCACAACATTAAAAACAGTTTAAGCACAGTGTATTTTGTGAATTGGATGGAGGCAACTTGCCAAGGTAACTAGACTGTAGCTACTTGGGTTTAAATTCAGTTATGTTGATTTTAGCTAAGATCATCAAGTAATTGCAAGATTCTTTAAAAGGATGTGTTGATCTCCTATTGCTGATGCTTGTTTATCGTGCACTGGCGCTATATTAAATAACAGACTGTGGCCTTTATTGATCTTAATTAGATGAATACTCATTTTGAATCTGAACCTTCAAGGGTTTGCAGGTAGCACATGGCATAAGAGAGACTTACTCTGCAGTTGGACTTCTCAGATTGTCACTGGCCATCTTCACCACCAAAAATGTGCATGAATTAATTAAAGAAAAAATTTAATTAAAAAAAAAAAAAACTGATTAGTCTTAGATATGTGTATTTTGTCTAAAGAATTGAGTTCTTGTTGAAGCCTGATTTCTCTTTTCCTTCCCCACAGTGCTAGTTTGGGTAACGGGAGGATGAAATAGGCAGGAAAGGAATGACAGTGCTTTTAGGGCAAAATTAGTGTGTTAGAGAATTCGTATCAACAAGAGTTATTTTGAGTGCAGTGTCCACACTAATACCATTGCTGTCACAATGCTAGAATATTCAGTGCTTCATTTACTGAGTAAACATTTAGAAACATAACATAATTAGCTGTTTGATGTAACAGTTCACAAGCTAAAAAAACATTGCCACCATATTATCCTTCAAAATATTTACCCAATCCGTATAACATTTTGCATAGACAGTTATCGCTACTGCCGGTAAGGCTTAGAACAATGACTTCAGAAAGAGTGCTAGTAAATAACCTTTTATCTCCCTGTTTGATCAGAAAGGTTCTTAGCAAATATTAAGAAATCAAGATAATTATTTATGCTGAAATTTTCAATTTATATACATATATAGAAACCTTAGAAAAGTTTAGATGCTATACTGTTTGGTAGATATGTGCATAATTTTAGATACATACTGTACTATCTTTTGTGTTGATTTTCCACGTGGAAATCTACGTACAGCAATACCACAATATTTTGGCTTAGAAAAAATCTCTTCTTCTAATGTCAGGAGTGAATACCACTGATGGGAGGTACAATTTGAAAAAAAAAAATTTTTTTTGGAAAGTAAATTTGTGAGAAGGCTAGAAAACAATAATCACAGTCATATTCTGATATTTCTCTTTGTGAAAAATACACATAGTACAGCAAAACAGTGATTTTTTTTTTTTTTCATAAAATTCAGGCTTGTTTGTAGAAGCATTTTCAATTGACTGTAGAAGATCTGGTGTATTTTTCATTTTGCAATTCATTGTATATTAAAACTTTGGAAATAGAATAAAGTTTATACTTTCAAGCTCAGCGTGCTTGTGTGTTCTTCAGTATGCTTTTGGTGGAAATGGTAAGCTGAAACAAACGCTGATATGAAATGCTGTTGTTAGGACCTGCAGATTGCTGTTAAATTTGACCTTATGTCTGTAATGTACCAATCTCTACATCTTATCCTGGATGGTTAAAGGTAACTGCAGATTTCTATGACTGTGGTTTTGTTAATGGCTAAGCCATTCTAATAGCTTGTTGGCAGGGAAACTAAGAAGATTTCATCTGTGCTGTCAACTTGGTGCTGTTTTCCCTCTCCACTGCTTAGTTTCTGCTGGGACAGTGCCTTGATTTGGCTGGTGGGAGAGTAGTGCCAGAGCAGTACTGTCAGTAGCAGGTGCAAGCCTGCAGAAAAGAGTAGCAGAGTCATAGCTGCAAGGATAACGTTGAATTCCCCGTTTTTCTCAGCAGCAAAAAAAATTGGCTAAAGCTGTCTTGAGTCTAACTGCTTTCTGTCTCCTTCCTCAAAATGAAGACAGTCAGCATAGCCATTATCCCAGTGTGTGGGCATGGTAATAATGGGTCGATGGTTGGATTAGATGATCTTAGAGGTCTTTTCCAACCTTAATGATTCTATGAAAAACAGTGAAAAAGAGAATTGAAAGTAGAAAATATCAGATATTTAAATACGTTTGCTCACACTATAGCTTTAGAGAAATCTTTCAAATTGTTTAAGCATGTGTAATCTAAAACAACTGCTGTTTAATTACTGTGGGATAGTATTAGGATTCAGTATGTTGATGGAATTGGTTTGTCCATTGGAAGTAAAATGCTGGATGAGCATTGTACGTGCTTAAATTTATCTGTGTGTATGCCTCATCTACCAAATCTGCTTCTGAGTCAGGGTCTCAGGTGGTGATATTCTCTGTGTCTTGTATTTCTCAGTTAATTATTTTTTTAACCTATATTGGACAAACAAGCAGTAAGGAGAAATGCTTCATCATCTATGAGCCACCTTAGAACCATCGCTACCTCAAGAGCAGCAGCT
The DNA here is from genome assembly GCA_037305975.1 of Chrysolophus pictus. Taxonomy (NCBI): domain Eukaryota; kingdom Metazoa; phylum Chordata; class Aves; order Galliformes; family Phasianidae; genus Chrysolophus; species Chrysolophus pictus. The sequence goes on from CM074578.1 coordinate 22,638,449, forward strand.
GTAACAAGGACTCTTTTGTTGAGCACCCTGTTTGTCATTAATATCCTGTAATAATTCTATCTTCTACATGCATTCTGTAGAGCAAATGCAATGTGCACGTGCTCTCTCTCAGCTGAGAAATGAGATTAAAAATAATCCTTTTGTGATTTTTGAGTGGGGGTGCTGAAGTTTGCTGGCATGATGTTCATTTTGGAAGTATCACTCAAATTACCTTCAAACACTTTAATTTTCTTCCTAGGACTTGCTGTATTGAAGCATGTGCTAACACCACGTGTGAAGGCAACTCATGTAGCAATTGACACAATGAAAGACTATCTGGATGCAGTGTATGATGTGACTGTGGCATATGAAGGTACTGTGGACCACAAAGGACAGAGAAAACTGGCACCATCTATGACAGGTGAGTTGATGTATATAGACATGCTGCAGCCACGTGTATGTTAACGTGCAAAGACAACTTCTGGTGCTTTTCAGTGCTCTGGAGATGATCTCCACAGTGCTCCAGCCATCTTACCACTCCTTGATAGACATCAGTGATTAGTGACTTGGCTTAATAATGCTTACCCACAGCATTCCTGTCCTCTCCTTCCCTTCCCTACTTGCACACAGAATATTTCTTTGGTCAGATTCTGTGCACCACCAGTGCTCTTTGGAGTTGAAATGAACTTGAGGCCACGAGCAGCAAGTGCTCCTTCGTATTTCATCTAACACTGGCATTTGATGTGATTGTAAATTATCTTTCTTCCTGCTTTTTTTATATGTAGTAACATATTTTCTTTGTAATTTTTCAGATTGCTAAACATACCCAGCAACCTTGTAAACACTGCAAGCATTTGGTACAAGTGGGCTTTACTTACTGCATGTAGTATTTTAATCATTTTTAGCACCTTAAGAAACTAGGGTAAATTAGTCATACATTCTATTGGTTAATAAAAAGTAAGTTCCAAGGTATCTGCTGGGGAAAACATGGGCAGAAAGCTCTGAAATTTGGTGAGTGGTGAGTTGTTTCTTTTCTTTAAAAATTCATTTATTTATTCCATCGCTGGAGGGCTGAATGGCATCTTTCATTCCATTTGCAGTTGGTAGGTCCCTCAGCCATATCTGAGCATGTCTGTTGTTAGTTGGCTCACAATAGTACTTTCCAGTCTTCTGCGATTTGGGTATTAAGGGCAAAATATGCGACATTAGTTCAGCTTTGTGTTTTCTAAGGGGCTTGCAGGTAAATTCTTAGCTAACTTATCACTCCTCAGCTGGCCCAGCGTCAATGTGGGGCTAGTACTTGGTTCCTTCTGCTAAAAATAGTTGCCAGTACAGCCATTTCCATCTCACTTTGTTAATGGGTGCAACTTCTTGATGGTGATGTAAAGTTCATCCTTCCAGATGCTGGTTTTTAGAAGTTCTGGGATTGTGTGTTTTTAAGTTTTCACTAAATTTAAAATTTTCCTGAATAGGTAGGAAACATAACTACTAACGCTGTGTATTAACACTTGTGAGTTTTTAGGATAGTTTTGTGGTTAAATATTGAAAGTGGTTTATATGATTTAATGTATTTTACTGAGGACATAATCTTCTTTTAAACTTAGTTTTGGAGATTTTTATTATTTCGAGTTTGTTTGTTTTTTTAAATACATACCCCCTTGAAGATTGACAACCTCCCTCTTACCCTATCACTCAAGATTCCATTTGAAACAAATGGAATTGTTTCCCCTTCCCTGTAGCATATCTTGTTTCATGGCTGGATTATTAGACTCTCACACTGGACTTTTCACTGCCTGATCGTTAATTAAGCTATTAAAATATCATTACCTAATGATAAAATGGCAAATGTTCAAATTCCTTACAAACCCTCTTCACCTATTGAGCTTTCAAGTTTCTATGAAATATAATTACGTAAACAAACCTAGCAAACTGAATTTCCCTGTTGACCATTTCTTGTGCCTGGTGTCAAGTGGTAATTGGTTTGAGGTGACCACTGCACATCCAGCCTCCTCAGGACTCCGGGACAGGGAGTCCAGCCTTCATGGCAGAGCTACATATACATCACTCAGGGATGTATCAGACTTACTGGTGAGGCTGGAATGATTACTGTCTCAGGAACACTAAAGCGAGTAACACAGAATGAAGTGAAGCCAACCAGTTGTTATCCATTACAGAGTAGATAAAGGGAATATCCATCCAGAACATTCCAAGTTACTGTGGCAGTCACATATATTCCATATAATATAGATTATGTAGATTAAGGAGGCTTTAAAAATTACAGAGGGGAACATTCCTTTAGACCCTCCAGACACAACATGAAAGAAAAAAAAATAATAATTTCTGATGTAGAAGGTCAAGATCATCTCACTGTTCTCCAACAGTCCAACAATTGGTCTGTTCAGTAGTATAATACAATAAAAAGATTTGAATTAATATATTATTATTTGAATTGTGTTATTTCTATAATCTCCTTGTTTAAAAAGACTTTCTTAGGAAAAAAAGATTTTTTTTTCACCTTAGAAAACTGAAATATCATAGTGTTTACTTGTTCAACAGGATTAAAACCAAGCACAGTACACTAGCGTCTGGAAAAATGACCTTCCCTATCCTTTCTGCATTTGTGCTTAGAGTAGAGCCATGAATGCCAGGAAGGTCTGATAACACGCCGCCTTTTAAGAGCAGGCAAATTATTGTAGTATATCCTTTGAAATGAGTTGAATTTTTTGTGGCTATCTTTGCACTTAAATATTTTATTGGCACTTTCCAGCTGGAAGTTCTGTTTTCAAAGACATAGATTTAATTAGTAGTTGCATACAGTGACATTCCTTGTTGTTAGTGCTTCACATTCAGTTGTAGCTAATGGTTGCGATTTGTATTTTGTGCATTTTCTACCATGTATTCATTATTCATTCCTTTTCATTCCAACAAGTTTGGATCTTGTTATGTTTCCAGTGGAATTTTTCCCCACATGGCAACCTCTCCAAAGAGTAACAGTTTCTCACAGACCCCTTTCCTCTCGCAGTACTGGAGATGGTTTGTCCAGATCGTTAAAGACAGACCATGATGAGTCCTCACAGGAAAGACCGTGCTACTAGACTGTATTTATTTGTGATCCTTAAAATTCTAAGATCCAAATAATCACATAGGCAGTTCATCACAGCTAAGATGCAGTTCGTGTTTAAATTCTTAAGCAATTTAGAAGCAAAAGAGGAAAGAGATAAATGCTTGTGCTGGATTTGTTCATAATGTTTTACTATAGCAAAAGCATATATTATCATTCTTCTTAAAAGAACCTGATTTTCCTTCTCCCAAATGAATGTGCTGAGTGTTGTTATCCCGCGTTGCTGGTGTTAAGGAGTAGCTCTCATGGGACGTGGGAACTGTTGTCATTCTTGCACCTGAAAGAGCATTATGCACACATTTACATCTTTATTATTTTGCCTGCAGCCTGGAGGTTTTACCATAACCAGATGGTATTTTTCTGGCCATTGTAGATGAAAGAGTGTGTGAAATAGCAGCATGTGACAATGGTAAACATTGAACAAAAATAGAAAGTACGTGTAGACTCTGTCTTGAAGAAGTCAGAGGAATTCCTGAGAATTATTGACTCTGCTCTATATCAATTCCAGAACAAACACTTTGAAAGCGTGTGTGTGTGCACATTTCTGAAAATCAGTACATCACTTTGATCGGTATAATTTGAGGAGGTCAGACTAGCCAAACTTCCCTGGGGGAAATTACACTTTTCCAAATGTCTGTGCTTGTATTAGGACCCAGTTAGGCTGTGAAAAACAGAACAATAGCAAAGAAACTGGAGCAGTGGAAAGCAGCCTTTGTCTGGACTTTAGCCTGAATTTGATCAAATCTGCTGTCTTTTAATATCCAAAGAATGATAACAAGCACATAGTTATGGATGTGTTGAAAGAATTAAAAAACATACCATATATGAACTGATAAACAGTATTAGATATATAAAACATTCAAAAATGAGATTTATAATGATGAAGTGACTAATAATCTGTTCAGATCTCTACTAGTTGTCCTTGCGTGAAAAACATTGAAAATTAAATTGCAGTTACTGTAGAGCAATTGAAAGGATATCAGTTAGAAGTGAGGCTGGATGTCAGCATTGGTGACATCTCTGGAGGTCCCTTCCAACCCCTGCAATTCTGTGGTTCGGTGAAATTTGCAGCGAGTGTGGGATAGCTTTTATGGCTTTTTGACTTTCACGGTAAATCTAATGTCATGAATTTGTTGTGCTGCATCTGTTCAAACAAAATTTAAGCTATTACCTTTCATATTTCATAATGTAAATTTTCCATTGAAATATTTGGAGTAATTTTGATAATAACACTGGTTGGGCAGCAAAGTTCAAATGATATTCTATCTTACAATCATGCTTGAAAGGAAAACTCTGATTTTATTTAGTGTAAATTATTAAAATATGACATTTTTAAATGCAGTGATTTCACCTGGTACCACAGCATAAGTAATCATCCGGTTTTAAACGAATGCCTTTTCACTTGTCCTCTGTAGGACTAGATTTGTCACTTTAGGACCTCTGTCATTTCCTATTAAAAGTAGTTCGAGGAGCACAAAAGCCTGTCTGTCAATTTCAAGTGGCACTTTAGGCACAGATTTGTACTTGTGTGTCAGTGTTCTGCTCATAAAGGCTGTCTCGGTAAATGCTAAGTATTTTAGTTCTGTAACAATAAACATTGTGCTTCTGTTTGTAAATAACAGCATTCACCAAACAGTGGCATCAGTTCATGGGAATGTATACAAGCTTTGCTGTAGTTCCTTATTGGACTCCAACAACCAGACAAAACAAGTCTGCCAGAGCATGGTTGCCAGAAGGAGTAAGGACATCTGACTTTTTACCTATCTCAAAGTAAGAACAGAAAGAGATTTGGAGTTCCTGTAGCCCAGTTTCCTGCTCCTTGCAACAGGGAAACTCAGATGCCTGAGGGTAGTAAGAATAAGGCAAGCATCAGTGATACTTCTTCCCAAACAACAATCATTTGTGGATGCTGCTTCTGTGTGTTATAAACATGCCCTCAGTGGGGATAATAACTCCTCCTATTTCCCCATGAGCTCAAGGTGTACTGACAAGTGCCTGTCTGATCATAAACAAGAGCATTGTGCATCTCTGTTATCTTGAGGCAGTTCCTACTGAATGTAGGCATCTGTGGCTTACCTTTGGGAATGTAAAATCAAAAGACACAACGGTCATCAGCAAACCTTTGCTGAACAAATCAGATTTTCAAAGTATTTACCCTGGAAGCTTATAAAATCACTCTGCTCCATGTTCCTCATGCATATGTGCAAGGAATGCCCACACGACATTAATGTACAACAGCTTGAGGAACTCCTGATCCTTATGCAGAAGTGTATCTAAACCCTGAGGATAACAACAACAAGTTTAACTTCTTCACACCGTCAGGTTTGGCCAGAAATACATTGCTGCACTGAGAGCCTATGTTTGTTTTCAGTTTGGGGGAGTTTTTTTGTACATCAGAGTCCCTTTTTTTTTTTTTTTCCTGCAGTGTTTGTGGTACTGTTCTCTGATTATCAAAACAAGCTGGCTGAAGAAAAGGGAAAAACAGAAATACTAACAGTACTGGCATAGCTCCTAGCAGATCCTGTTTACTGCCTGGAGAGATTATTGTTTTGGATTGTTCCAATCCTCACGTTTCTTCTTTTTTTGAGTGTATGTGTATTACATTTTTTTTCCATTTCTGGAACTTGAAAAATGTGTCAGGGAAGTCTGAGATATCTGTATGGGGAGTCTTATAAATCTGGTCCTTTCCAGCCACCATCTGTGAGACCCTTCAGGTGGAATCCACAGACCCAACACTATCCAGGCTGTTGCTGACAACCTGTTGATCAAAACTTTTATACTTCTGTAGGAAACTACAGAATTTGGCCAGCATACAGTATTCACAAATTGTTATAGAGCAGCACGAAGGCCAAAGTACGTCTGTTAAAAAAAAAACAGATTAAAGCCATTCAAAGATTGCTTCAGTGAACAGTGATGTGCAAGGACTCTGGGTCTTCATCAAGCAACATCTTGTTCCAGCAATATAGCTTACAGTGACATCTGCAGCTCTCTGGTGCTGATACCAGTGCAGAAAACTGTATTCACCATTTTTAAATACAAGTTGTAAAAAGTCCTTTATATTTGGATGACTTTAGAAAGGTATGAAAATATCATTATCTACACTTGAAATCACAGGATTTGTTAAGATGCAGTTCTTATCTGATGTCCTTGGGATCTTTAGTGTTTTTCTTAAGCTTTCACATCTTTCCCTCAGCTTCTGAGGTGCTCAGGGACATGATTTAGCTGAGCGTTGGTAGAGTTAGGGTAGGTTGCAATTGGACTAGATCTTTAAGGTCTTTTCCAACCTGAGCAATTCTATGATTCCATGATTCTATGATTCCCCTTCTCCAAACTGAAAATTCAGCCTTTGAAGTATTTTCTTGTTTATAATGCTGGTGCTTTTCCACCTTAAATGTTTTAGTTATTCCTTTCTACTGTATTATTTTCTAATCCTATATTCCCCTTGAGATACAGAGTTCAGAATCGCAAACCCTCTAAACTGTGGGCTCACGATCTTTTTATATAGCTGCAAAATGGCTCCTTTTGCCCTGCACTCAATGTCAGTGTCCTTGCTGATGCTGCCCAGTAATCCGGGGTGATTTGGGGCTGCTACTATCTAATTGAGAGGATAGTTTCGGAGAATCATCACTGAGCTCCCAAACTATAGCCACCAATTCCAAACAAAGCATCATATTTCAGGTTTTTTTCCCCATACTTATTTGGGCTGAAGCTTGGCTGCCACATTTTTCCCTGTTTGCTCAACTTGGAGGTCCTTTAGATGTTCCTCATCACCACCTGATATCTGATTTCCTAGAAGAGCTTACGATCTCCTGAAAAAGATCTGAAAAACTGGAGACTTCATTGTCTGCTCACTGGTCACAGTGAGGAATAAAACCAATCCTAGCATCACTCTCTGGAGAACCCCAGCTGCTGGGTTTTTTCCATCCTGAAAAGTGACCATTAAGTCCCTCCATTTGTTTCCTCTCCTTTAAGCAGCTTTTAGTCTATAAAGCGTCATTTCCTCTAATCCCATGGCAGCTTATTTTCTTTAATAGCCTCCAGTGTAGAAGCCTGTCAAAGGCTGTATGAAAATTGAAATATATCATGGCCAGCGAATCCCTTCTATCCGCCTGCTCCTTGACACTGTTGTAGAAAGCCATCAAATTGGTGAGACAGGATTTCCCTTTAAAGAATCTATGCCAATTCTTTTCCAGCAGACTGTGATTATCTCTGTGCTTAGCAACCTTACTACAGGCTCTGCTATCTTACCCAAGGATGTAGGACTCTTTGGTTTGTATTTCCCAGAATCATCTCTAAAGCCCTCATCTGAGGAAGGGAAACTCCTCATTTTTCTGGCACAGTGGCTGTTTGTGATTATGGGTTACACATTTTTGTTTTCAAATTCCACCTTTGAGAGCTTTGGGATGAATGCTGTCTGGTTTTGCTGACTTCCTGGCATCTAGCATGTTTATTTAGTCTCATACTTTCTGTCTGTTTACTTATTGATCGAATTCCTTTGAGCAACGTGGTACAACGTGGTATCGCGTTCTGCGATAGGTGTAGGGGTGAGACAATTTCAGCCAGAAAGACTGATGCAGGCAATTATTTGAGCCCCTTTTGTATGGTCTTACCAGGCTCTTCACACCTTTGTAATCCAGCAGTCCTACTAGTTCTTTAGCTGGTTTATTGCTTTTAATGTATTCAAACAGTTTAATCATTAGTGCGTCCTTTGCATTTTTATGTTCCTTTTCCATTTAGATGTTGTATTAAGGGTCATGGTTTAGTGAGAAATATTGGTGATAGGTGGATGGTTGGACTGGATGATCTTTGAGGTCTTTTCCAACTTTGATGATTCTGTGATTCTGTAGTATTTCTGTGATTCTGTAGTATTTTGACACTTTATCTTCTCCTCCTCTGTGCACTCTCCAGTTATAGAATTCCTTTAATTGCATATGATGGTTCTGCATTTATTTTACTGTTGTTACAGACCACTTTTCACTAATGCTGTGCAGTACTCTAGGCCCCATTAGGAATGGCGTCTTTCCTTGTGGGTTCTGCAAATAGTTGTTCCAGGAAGCCATTTGCTCTTTTCTCCTCTGCACCTCATCTTGATGAAGCACTGGTGTGGCTCAGTAAAGGAAGAGCTGGAATCTCACGCTCCTGCTGCCAGTCCTGTAATTGCAGCTCTCAGTCTGGCTTAACACTCTCACCACTGTCATCAAGCTTATAATCTTGTTAATAAGGCAATCTTGACGCCATCTAACATATCTATCTAGGATGTATTTTTTAGAGATACACCAGCAAATTTTTTTTTGCTTCTGTCTCCTTGTACTATCTTTATGCTACTGTGCTGTATAAATTCACATGCTGCCATGCCCTCACCTGTATTTCCCATTCAGTCAAATTCTTGTTCTCTTGTCTTCATGTTAAGGTTTCCTATTTGATGTAGAGGCTTTTGAGTTTTGTCCTCACATTAAATTTTAGCCATGTTCACTTCCTAAGTTTGGCCAACCTGAATGGTTGCTTTTCCTGGCCTTTTACTTTTCCCAACTCCTAGCTGAAGTACTCCCTAAGGTCTTTTCACTGCCAGCACCCTGGCTTAGTTGAGATTCAGGAGAATCCCATTTTTCTTGTATCTAAAGGTCCTCCAGCTGCTAACATATTTACTGCACTGTGTCCTTCATAGGTTAACCTGGAGAAACAGATCTCTCTCTGCCCTTGGTTTGCTTTCCTTTCCAGTGCTGTTCCACTCCAGCATGGCTTTATTTTTCAGAGCAAGCAGTGAAATAGTTTCCTGGCAGCTCAACTTGAGGTGATGGAAAGCACAGAGCTGAGAAACAATGCATTACTTAAATCTGTGTTTATTTTGCCAATTGGTGGTTAATTTGGTGTACAAAAATAAATGAAAGCAGAGAGATAGGATTTCATTCTTTTGAGGAGGAGATCATTTCCAAACTGCTTTGATAGCTGAATTTAAGTCCACGCTAATAGAAATCTAAGAAGTAAAGAAAGCATCTGCAGTTCAGAGAGGAATATACATTTGCTGTCATGGGATTGCCTGTCAAACTGTACACAGGACAACACGTTGTGTTTTGTTACTGAAGAGGATGCATTGTTATGTGTTCTAAATATTAGTTTTTTTGAATAAAAATATATTATTCAGATGTCAATTTCCTGATACCACTCTCACCCTATTGCAAACATTACTGAAGTCCGTTAAAATAGGAAATAACTGGGGATTGTTGAAGTGGATTTGACTATATCAGGCTTCCATTTCCCCTTTCTTAATTGTGAAGGACTTTAGCAGTAATGATGAAGCACTTAAAGAGCCAGTCTAAGAGGCTGAAATCTGAGCTACCCTATTGCTGTCATATTCTAAGTGCATATAAAACCAGACTTCATTAGTAATTGAAGACTGGAATATCTGTTTAAGTACAGAGTCACTGCCACAACTTCCTTAAGGGGCAAGACAAAGAATTTGGAGTGCTGAGATAAACTTCCATGCCATCATTAGGGGAAAAGTGTTCTAAAGCCATTTATATATCCCTACTCAGTATCAGGCATGTGTAAGTTTTGAAGCTTCTCTCCTTCCCTCACTTTCCCTGGTAGTGTTGCTAACTTAAATAGAATTAATTGACTTTTGAATGTGAGGAGTCGAACACTGACAGAACTTTGCAGAAGTCCCAGCAAGCAAAACAGTGCACGCAAAATCTTTGTTTGCAATTAAAAACTCTGGGAAACTGGTCCCTATAAACTCTGGGAAATCCTGAAAGTAATTGCATCCCTTTCATTAATTCTAATTCTGCATTGAATCCTTCATTCCTGGGTTAGCATTATTCTGTCCCATAGGGAGAGGGTTGGCAAACAGTTTAAGAAGAGAACTGTAAGGTCCCCTTTATTCTTTTCAATACTTTCCTTCTGCTATGATTGGTCATTCAAGGCATTATAAACATCCTGCACTTGTATCCATTATTTAACCAGATAGAAATCAGAATCAGTCCTCTTGGCCCCCACACAAGTTGTTGATGGTCATTTAAGCCAAATCATGCTTGATCCTTGATTGACTAACACTGTCTCTGGTATGCTTGATTATAGTGCATGATTTGCACTTATATTTTGTCTTTTGAAGGAGAGTTCAGGCTTGCCTGTTCCTGCTGTTAATTACAACAAATTCTGGCAAATTTAGGGATCTGAAAACCCTGTCAGATGTTGGCCTTAAGGGCTAATGTCCCAGAAGTTGGATGTAATTTGCACATAATAAATTGCTTCAATAAGATTTTGTTTCTTAGCTTAATTACATAAGTCTTTGGGGAGTTAAGCTAAATGTGAAATTAAGGGTCATGGGACCACCACAAACCTTTAGAGGCTGTGTTGATAAAATCCAGCTGTTTCTTCTCAAAAACAACCTGTCAGTAAACTGTTCTTATCCACTGGTGTTCTTAAGTGATTGCAGTGATATTATGCACCTTAAAAAAAGAAAAAAAAAAAACAACATTAGTTGCATTAGACCATTTAATGAATTGGATAGTTAAAGACTAATCAGGTTCCCTGACCAGCTTGATTGCACGTGTTACAAGGTCAACTGCAGATGTACTGGATGTCCAGGCTTTGGATAAAATGGCTTTGAGTCAATGGGTGGGAATATTGATTCTCTCTAGAGAAGTCCTTATAGATGCAGATCACACAGCCTTGAGCAAGGCTGTACTTAATTGTAAGGCTGTGGAGAAGAGCATTGGGATTTGCATAGGTGGGAAGAAGAAGTTTTAGGATCTTCAAATCTGTGGACAAAATGTAGACTGACTGAAGAAGACCAGTGCAGGGTGTAGAAAGAACAGCTTGCACTGGAACTTCAGTGTAGAAGAAATAGCAGCAAGGCTTAAAGTATTTCTGGAGGGGGGCTTATTTCAAAGCAGATTAGTGGTGTTGCTACATTTCAGACTTCGATGGGGAAACTATTCCTTTCAAAATATCAGCATCTTACTTCATGTTTGTTAACTTGAGTTTGATAATGCACTCTGTTGCTATCTTTAAATAATCAAATACCAGTCTTTTTTAAGAAGTATAATGTTAGTTTTAAAATTATCACATGGCTATTAACAATCCTCTCATCTAACTTAGAATTTCACTTTTGTAATTTTCTTTAATCATTCATGACTGAGATTATAAATAACATCAGGAAGGAGCCATTAGTTCCTATACAGAACAACCTGTGTGCTATGAATAAAAAGAAACGTTCACCGTACAACACGTAGAACATTTGAAATATATTTTAAACCTAGACCTTCAGCCAGAGCTGAATATGCATGACAGAGATGCTTTTTATAGTAGTACAAAAAAAACCCACACCATTTGGCTTCTAGGCACTTGTTTTCTATAATGCAGATCTGCGTATTTTTAGAATGTCCCAAGTAATAGGGTAATGTCCTTCCAAAAGAGGATTTATACATCAGTGAACATTATAAGCAGTTAAGATACAGACAATATGTCCATCCTTTTAAAATATTGACAATACACTTTTAGGTGCTTGTAGAGTGAATGACCTTCATATGGTGACTTGGATAGTATCCCCAGAGAATCAGATCTGGAAAATCCTTTCTGACCATTAAAAGCAGACAGGAAACCCTCTTCTCGGATACATGAACCTTGATTGCATCGTGGCTAGGAAAAACATTGTGCATGAGCCTGAAGACAGTGGTGTGTAGATATCATCATTCTGGACCTCCAAGTCCTTTGCTTGCTTGCCATCTATTAGCTGTAGCTGGAAGATGGCTTTGCTAAATCTTTAAGAGCAGTGCTACATTTAGTGTTGGTTGTGTTTGCTGTAGCTAGGAGGTGGGTTTGTTTCTGGTTGGAGCCCTTGGCCAACCCTTGAGCTGACAGTGTTGCTCTCTGTGTGCTGAGGTCTGTATAGTGAAGGACTCTCTCTGCATGAGGACTAGACGCAGTCTGCATCAACATGGCCTAAGACTTTACTGATCCCTTTATCTCTTCTCCTTCCATCCCCCTTTGCAAACACACATAAATGCATTTGCATGAACAGGCTTTTAAAATTCCTTAAGGCAATTTCTAGTATATGATAAGGATTATAATGTCCTTAAAAACAGAATAATCTTGCCAAGAAAGCAAGCAAACGTGGGGAATATCTGCTTTGACAGACAATAATAAAGATGTACATGCAGTGACAATTATTTTGCACAGACATTCTTTGAGATACCCCTAACAATTACGGGTCAGTCTTCTGAACGTGTACATGACTGTCCAAAAAAATGTCAACAACCTGAAGGGACCACCCAGTCTGCGTTAGATTTGTTGCCCATCTTTATAGTAGAAAGGCACTTCTCCCTTTTCAGAATTTGAAAGTTGTCCAAAATTCCAAGTACTTTCATGCACACATCATTAATCTTTTTGTATGGGGATGCTGTCATTCCTGCAATCCCTATTGCTACTGATATATGCATATTAATAGACAAACGTTGATGGATTTTTCATGCCAAATGTAGTATTCTACCTTTTATTTCTTGTAAGATATTCCACAAAGCCATTTGGATAATGGCGTTTTATCAGTAACTGGCTTAATGCTTGCTTGCTACATTTTTCCAGGGAAAAATTGAGGAAATGGGGAAGGGGAATTGCAACAGGGCTATTTTTCATCATCCAGGAGCAAACAAGAGTTAGATTTTACTAAGAAAAGAAAAGAGGATTGCTAGCTTTGATCCAAATTGCAGGCTGGATAACTTTGTTGCAGAGAAGTTACTTTGTCAAGCAATACAGAGCAAGCAGATTGCTGCTGAGGTAGAAGTGCGATGTTTTCCTGCTGTGCTTTTTAGAACATTCTTCCGTGCCACACCTGATAGCCAGCCCTTCAGAACAGCATGTAGGTCAGACGGCTGCTAAGTTCACTGAGGCACTCAGAATTCAAACATAATTAGGGAAGGCTTTTGAAAACCAAAGTTAACCTTTCGAGGCATTTAACAGCTGTGAGGTCAGACTTTCAGCATATTTTAGATGAATAAATGCTGTACAGTGTTTCTATAACTCGGCCCTGTTATTTTGTTCTCTTTTAGAGTTTCTTTGCAAGGAATGCCCAAGAGTTCATATTTTCATTGATCGAATTGAACTGAAGGACATTCCAGAAGAGCAGATGTATATGAGAAGGTGGCTTCATGAACGTTTTGAAATAAAGGATAAGTGAGTAGCATTGAGCTGAACTTTCTGTTTCAAGAGGCTTGCTTTCTTCTTTTATATTTATAGATATGCCTATGATCTCTGTGTTACCAGTAGCGCAAGCTGTAGGACTCTCTGAGGACAAGTTGTGTTGATACTCCTGTGCATATTATTGTAATACCTCTGTGATTAAAGCTGAAATCCATAGGTTTTAGGCCTTTCTTAGAGCTTCAGAAGCGTGTTCCAGGCCAGACTCATACTCAGAGTTAAATGTAATTTATGTTCCTGAGGCTGAGTCGTGTGCAATGCAAGATTCTCAAGGCAAACAAGCAAAGAGAAAGGAGATTTGCTCTGGCTTAGTAATTAGCATTGTGGCTAGACCTTCCTAACTTTGGTAGGTCTTGGTCCAATCTCTTTTACCAAAATTGTGCATGCATCTTCCATCAGGTAGTGATTGGATAAGAACAGAAGTAATCCGCAGATGCCTACCATCTGTTCCTATTGCCTATCATGGGAAATTAGGTAAATTTTTAACTGTCCCAGCCACCTTTGAACCATGGCACAAATGCTTGGATCTCTCCAGCACCTCTAGATAAGGTCACTAATGAGCATTGTGTGCCAAAATAAAGATGTACCTAGATGTGGGATTTAGGTATTGTCAGATGTTGATTTGCCATGTCTGAAGACCAACCTAAGGGAGCTGAATCTTTTTACCTTCTAAATCACTGAATATGTTATGTGAGTCAGAAATTTGCCAGGTACTTCAGGTGTGCTTGCTTTAAAATTATTCTGGCATTCCATGGAAGAGTAAGTAAATGGATGAGTTTGACCTGTGATTTTTGAAAAATTAACACGCTTATCTGTAAACATGGCACTGTTACAAAAGTGACTTAGAAGTTGAGAATCTGTAGGTAATTTCATTTCCTAGACAAGGAACTGGTATGTAGCACAGAAGGCTGTTCAGTGTCCCACAAGCAGTCTTCTAGTGAAGACCTGCAAAATTGAACAGTGATCGTCTTCATCCCATTGTAGACTCCTGTTGACTGGAATCCTCACTGGTACCAAAATAATCTGTCATGCACATTTAGAGCTGCAAAAACCTAGAATTTTCAAATCGTTCATTACTGTTTATGAAAGATAGAGAAAAAAATTACTACTGAACCTGTAGTGTCACCTTTTACTCATGTGTGTTTGACTTCCAAAATACTTTGTCCTGTGAGTCCTTGTTATTTGTTTATTTCATGAAGATACTTTACCTCCCACTTCAATTTCTAATGACTGTGTGATATTTTATCTTAAGACATTGCCCAGTACTCTTGGCTTATTTGCTGAATCCTGAATGAAGAGGGTTATTTTTCAACCTTTATATCCAATATGAAATTGTTCCCTAAGGAAAATACGCTTTTACTGCTGACAGGGCTTCAGATTGAGTGCTCTGATGCTTGATGTTACTTTTACATCGCATTCTTAAAGCAGACCAATTGTTTGAACGTGCTGCAGATGAGCTGCTACCTATTGTTAAATTGTTGGATAAGCAACATGTCATCAGTAGCATAAATGTGACCATATACTTTTCTCTGTTTATAGGTTACTAATAGAGTTTTATGATGCAAAGGATTCTAAAAGAAGAAACAAGTTCCCTGGAAAAAGTGTTCATTCCAAATTAAGCCTCAAGAAAACTTTGCCATCTTTGCTGTTTCTAGGTGGCCTGACTGCTAGTATGCTTCTGACAGAATCTGGAAGGAAACTTTATGTAAAAACGTGGATATATGGGACTTTAATTGGCTGCCTGTGGGTTAGCATTAAACCATAAGCAGATGTTAGTCTCCGGTCAGTATGATGTGCTGTCTTTTCTTGCACATTGCACCAAACTTTTTCCCAAATTTATAGTAAAAACGTGTAAATAAAGCCTTATCGACTGAACATTGGAAATAATAGAATTTGTGACCTAAGCCTCTGTGTGGTTGGTCTGGGGAAAATAAATGTAGTTTTTCAAATTTGCTACTCATTTTTGCTGGAATAACGGCAGATAAACTGGGTCATATGATAAATGGCTTTCCCTATGAACTAATACCCATCTCTATCTGCAGATGAAGTATGAGTTATGCGTAAGGGTGTCTTAAGTGGACCTGTGAATGTATTTACAGAGATTAATTTAGGTTATATATTTATTCTTCTGATATTCATGTTGAATTTTTGTTACTCCTTGGTGCATTGCAGCAGCTCAGTTGCATCTGCCCCAGCTGTATCGCAAGTAAAATCAAAACCTTTTTTTCTCTGGAATTTTGTTTTTCAGTTTTAACTAAATACTGTGTTCTCAGAAAGGGCCTGGAAAGCTGGCAAATCATGAGACGCTCGCTAAAGTAGAATAAAACGTTCATGGGGAAGGAGTTCTGTTTATCTAGTGCATGATTTTTGATTCTCTTGCAGTATTAGCCGATTATTTTTCATACACAAAACATTAAACCGTACTGAGCAAACAGCTTATTTTGCGCACCATGTATCTGTGCATAAAAGGAATGTGTGCAGTATAATGACATGGGTTTTTATTTTGTGGCCTAGCCGGGCTGTAGTCCTCCTTGTGTCTGCGTTGCCCGCAGCGCGTCGGGCCTTCCAGCTGGGCTCACAGATTCGCCATGTCCACGTGCCATAAGCAGCAGTGAGCGCTCACAACTCCCTGTTACCTCACCAGCGTTGGGTGTGAGCTGTGCCCTCTGTGTAACACGCAGACCCACGGTAGCTTCAGGAGCGTGGGTTATGGTAGCAAGCAACCTTCAGGTGTCCCTGTGAAATACGAAGCACGTGCCTTTTCCCGCTAGTCTGACTTAGCCTGATGTCTCATAAGCTGGCACCCATCTCAGTGTCATAGTATCACATTAGATTTCCAAGGCATCCCAGGCGATGCAGATTTCAGGGGGACTGAAGTTACAGGGTTGATGAATACAACTTGCACAACAGTCTAGGAATGAAAGAAATGTGCATCCTTTCACCTGCCTGAAAATGTACTTCTAAAAGCAGAATCACCAAACCTTCACTACCAGAAAGCCTGTGATTGCCACAGCTGGGATTTTTATTGGGGAAATGCCATTTCCTGATATCAAGGGAATTGTCCATATGTATAGCAACGGGGTAGGAAAGAGGATGTATTTTAGCTTCTTCCACTAAGGAATCAGACTCCCTGTGTGAAAATGATGAAAGAACTAGAGAATATTTTTGTATCACACTTGCAAGCTTTAAATGTGCACCTCTTTTTTGCTTTGGTATGATTTGTATTGCATTAAAACGCGCCATGAATTAAAATATCTCTCTGAAGATTATAACTCCATTTTTCAGATTCCACCGTTGCCAGTTAATTGGAAATACTGCTTCTACTGTGGATTTTGTTTCTTGTTGGCTTTTTTTTTGTTTGACAGAATGATGACAGTTCCACCTTAAATTCATTTGGTACAGCTTTCAGGTTGCAGCTCTGTGTCCTCCCATAATGGATTTTGTCACTGGAGTTATTTATATCGGTGATTGATTCAGGATATGTTGATGAACCATGTTAAAAACAATGACTGGGAACAATGTAGAAAAACAGTATTGTTATGAGGCTGTGAAACCAGAAGAAAAAAAAAAAGCCATTTTATGTAACAGCCAAATGTGCTCACTTGTAGCTCTTCCTATGCTCCGCTGACCATTGCCAGTGAGTGTAACCTGAAGGCAGTGTTATCGAGTTAGTTTGATTTTGAATCACGGAATGAAATTCTACTCTGTCATGATTAAATTTCTTTGTAGCAGCTAAGAATAACATTTAATTACACATCAGAAGTATACGCAGACAGCTTAACTCATTTGTAGAAAAATAAATGCTGTTCTGGAGAGCCTAATTACCACAAAATACTGGACCTCTCTTACTGTTTACTTGTCAGGAATATAATTGACACAGTGCAACAAGCAGGATGTTTATTTTGAATGTTACTTTCTATGTTACTCTTAGTTGTTTTTTTTTTCCTTGCAATTAATTTATAAAGTTTTGAAACTGTAATTTGCTGATGTATTTGGCACTGGGAGTATCACATGCTATTTCTAAATATGCACTGATATTAACTTGAAATATTTCTTCATTAAAATAAGAAGAGCTGATGCTCATTCAACTTTTCTGTCCTGTCTGCTTGGTCCATTTTTTCTATGTTTTTATGTTTGCTATTTGGGTTAACAGGAACAGTTCACAGAATAAGGCCATGTGTGTGGTTTTGAGTCCTTGGTGGAAGCGTTTGTGTAAGAAGGAGTCAGTGAAAAGAAAACATCCTTGTACTTTTCTTCTTTTCTTTGCAGCTAAAACGTGTCAGAACTACTTTGTGCTGTGAGTCCCAACTCAGTACAAGAAGGACATGGAACTCTTGGAGCAGGTCCAGAGGAGGGCCACTAAGATGATCAGAGGGCTGGAGCACCTCTCCTAAGAGGAAAGGTTGAAGGAACTGGGCTTGTTTAGCTTGGAGAAGAGAAGGCTTCAGGGAGATCTCATTTTGGCCTTCCAGTACTTGAAGGGAGTGTTTAAACAGGAGGGTGAACAGCTGTTCATGAGGATGGATTGTGATAGGACAAGGGGGAATGATTTTAAACTGAGATAGGGGAGGTTTAGGTTAGATATTAGGAGCAAGTTTTTCACCCATAGGGTGGTGGTACACTGGACCAGGTTGCCCAAGGAAGTTGTGGATGCCCCATCCCTGGAGGCATTCAAGGCCAGGCTGGATGTGGCTCTGGGCAGCCTGGTCTGGTGGTTGGCAACCCTGCACATAGCGGGGGATTGAAACTTGATGATCATTGTGGTCCTTTTCAACCCAGGCCACTCTATGATTCTATGAACTCAGCCAACACATAGCCAGTTGGGCTGTAATAGCTTTTACACCTGCACCAGTTGCTGCTTATTAATAATGTTCATTCGGGTGCAGAACAAGCAAGAAATGGGCTCTGCTGCAATGGGTCTTGTACAGCCAACTCTGGACATAAGCAGGAGGTGGGAAGAGGTACTGCAAACACATGAAGTGTATATCAGTAGTAAATGTCATGTAAGTTTTAGTGATGTGTTATATCTGAGGAGCAACCTGCATTCTCAACACCTCTTATTATTCCTGTTGTATCTGCGCCCCTATAAAAAGAGATTTCCCTCCACACAAATATTGTTCTTCTGTGTCAAATGTATGTAAACCTTTGGTATTCAGCAGCACTCAACAGCTGTTAGTTACAGAATTTTACATTTATGCTTACTTCTGTGGAAGGAAATGGGCTAATAAGGAAACATTAACTGAAATAATGGAGAACATAAAAAGTGAAGTAAGATAGAAAACTAAAGTGATGCTGTGACAAAGAAATGACTGAGCAGGACAGCAGGGGAAGGTGGAATGAGAAAGAAGAGAAAGATGAGTCCAAATCAGACATTTCTCCAAAGCTCTGTGCTTGGACTGGCTTTATGGCTGCTCCAACTTACTGCAGCCTTTTGCTGTCTCCTCCAAAGCATTATTCTTTGATTTTTCTCCCTTCAGTATACCACTCCTCCCCCTGCAGCATACCACTACAACTGTTGGCAGGAGCATATTTTTAGTACTTAAAAATTGGCACCTGATTATTTTGGCATTTTGGAGTGCATAGACTCTATACTCACCTTGAGGGATGGAAAGGTAACTATTTTAGGAGTGGATAATGAAGGAGCCAGGAGGAGGTTTGGGGTTTGGGGATTAGCATTGCTAAAAATGATGAAAGGCTTCTCCCCTCCCCAACCTCCAAATAAAAAACCCTTCTAATGGCACAAATTTCAGGTCAGCCATGCCTGAGAAGGCAATGGAAAAAACAGCTAATGGGTTTGAGATCTTGTCACCTTCTGTATAAAGTCTTTATAAAGACTTTTCCATTGTAAATATGGATAGCAGTGGTTAGCTGTAGGTCAGCTTGGCTCTGATGACAAGGCTTGGAACATGATGGGGTTTCTCTTGTCCTCATTCTTTTCACGTCCTTGTCTGTCTCATCAGCTTGGAGCTCTAGCAAAGGAGATCTTAGCATTTTCAGAATTTGCTAAGCATACACCAGCAAAAAAAGAAAGAAAAAAAGAAAAAAAAAATTATTTTACGTTTGTATAATGGTAGATGTCATACAACTGAAACAAAATACATAATAATCCAGTGAAGGAAAAGCAGCAGTAACCTAATGCAGAAAGATTAGAAACATCAGCTCCAATCCAGCATAAATCACGTGTGATTGATTCCAGGGAAGATCTGTTTTCCATGTGGAGACGAATTTCCTTGTCACCGTGGTGAATGTTTCTCCTACCAGTCCTCTTTCAGTCCCAGATCTGTACCTCCACCCTTGCTTGACTGGTCTGGTGTTCTCCTAACAGAATCCCTCATCACCAGAGTGTGATTTTTCAGACACTGTTGTGAATCTCAGATTTCCTCCGTTCTCCTCTCTGACCCCCAAGTATTTTTATACTTGTATTCAGCTAGATAAACTGCTGATGGGTCATTGATGCTTACCTCCTTCAAGCTACATTCTCCTCTTAAGGACTGTACTGGGTGAGGAAAGCCTCTGGCTCCTTGTGAAGAGGCTGAGACGTTGCTGGTGTCTGAGACACGGATTTTGCTGTATAGAGAGGTTATTTGTAGGTCTGTACTGGATGTGTTGGAGGGTTTCTCCTTCATTTCCATTGGAATGTGCTCTTCCATTGACAGGCAGTTTGCACAGCTGTAAGTAAATACACAGGCTAGAAGCTACCCTTAAAAATGATGTTCCTGGCACATATTTGTAATATGAAAACTTTGTTAGTTACGCTTGTACACACTGTGTTTCACAGCCATTCTGCTTCCCTTTTATCTTGTGTGGGAACTCAGCTTTCGAATGGCATTTTGATGCCTCGTGTTTGTCTTCCCTGCATGACTAATTCAAACCAGAATTGCTTTAACCTGTTTGCCTCCTTAGGAGACTAGCCCAAAGATAACACAGAGGAGACAGATGTCCAGAGGCAGAAGTTGCTGTCTGGCTGTGCGGTGCCATCCCTAACTCCTGCCCCGGGGTAGAAGACAGAGGAATGTCCAAATCCCCTGCCCTCTGCTCAGCCACTGGTCTAGGGTGTTTCTTTACCTGAAAATGAAGAGCCTAAGGACAAAGTAGAACCAGAGATTGTCCCTGTGCGTGCTGGCTGTTGTAGCCTGGAGGCTCTGGTTACAAAATGAGGAAAAGGGGGAAGGATTCTGTTTCGAAGTGGTGTTCATATCTGAACTTGAGCCAGCAATGCACTCAGGTGGCCAGGAAGGCCAAGGGCATCCTGGCTTGTATCAGAAGTGGTGCAGCCAGCAGGAGCAGGGAAGGGATTGTCCCCTTGTATGCAGTGCTGATGGGACTGCAGCTCAAATATTGTGTTCAGTTTTGGGTCCCCCACTGCAAGAAGGGTATTGAGTTGCTCAAGTATGTGCAGACAAGAGGAATGAAGCTGGTGAAGGGACTAGAAAACAAGGGTTATGAGGAGAGGCTGGGGAAATGGGATTGTTTAGTCTGGAGGAGAGAAGCCTGAGGGGGAGACTACATTATATTCTACAGCTACTGAAAGGAGTTTGCAGCAAGGAGGGTGTTGATCTCTTTTTCCAGGTGACAAGTGATGGGACCTGGAGAAAGGCTTCAAGCTGTCCTAGAGGAGGTTCAAATAGGATATTGGGAAGAATTTCTTCATGGAGAGAGTGGTCAAGCTTTGGAACAGGCTGCCCGGGGCAGTGGTGGAGTCCCCCTCCCTGGAGGTATTTAAGGGAAGTGTGAATGTGGCTCGGTGACAGGACTCAGAAGGTCAGGTTGATGGTAGGACCTGGTGATTTTGAAAGTCTTTTCCAACCCAAGTGACTCTCTGTTTCTGTGATTTTTAGAGTGGGGTTTGTTTGGAACAAACCTGTTACCTCGAGGGCTCCAGCAGATGCGACCCTTGTCACTGCTACACCAGCTTTGGTCCTAGAGTTGCTGCATCAAGACCCTCCTTCCCCATCTTTGTCAGATCCTCCCATGAAGGCTGAAATTGCCAAAGTGATTTTGCACCTCTGAATGAAGCAGGCCTTTGGCTGTGCATAGCTGTGCAGCTGTTTCATCCAATTGGGACCACAGGGGAAATAGAGAGGGAAAAGTTAATTTGCATTTGGCAAGATGTGAGAGTTAACACTTCAGTGATCTCAGAAAGTATCGAATGCTGTTCAACATCATTAGGCACAAATAAGAGAATATGCGGAGTTCTCATTCCTGAAACTTGAACTTAAGGTATTAAGTTAAATTACTTTTCATTCTGTATGCATAATACTCCCTGGTTAAGATTTTTCACTTATGTTTTAACAAGCATTGACATCCATATTCTAGGAGACACATTATTGGCATTGCCCTTGTATTAGTTTGCTCTCATGTCTTTCAAAGTCCAATTTGATGAAAAGAGTATTAAAATGTACTTCTTGTCACATGAAGAATATAAAAAGTTTGTTCTACGTCAGGGTGCTTTAATAAATTGCTCTTGATCACAAAGCATTCAGTTGTTATGGTCAGGTACTGATAAAAGGGGGAAAGATATTTAAAAAACACTTTGCTAATAGGGAGGAAGAATAAATTAAAACGAAGAATTACTTCCTCCTGAAACCACACAATTGTACATAGGACTCAGTTGTAGTCCTAGGCTCGTCTGCTCTTCTAATAGCAAAAGATTAAATGCAGGTGAAAAACATGATCTACGCTGCTTTTTAAAAGGACAAAAAAGTAAAAAATTGCTGAAGGAATGGTGTTTTTATTGTCCAAAAAATGACCAGAAAATATTCCAAAGACCTGACAAGTAATTTTGCATAGCAAATAGTCCTAGTGCCAGTACAGGATATGGTATTGTCCTCTGTGTTTAAACAGTAATAAGAGATTTTGTCTATGTATCCTGATACTGTCAGTTGTATTCCTGTCCTGTGACAAGATAACAACTGATGCAAGGAGCTGCAATATCTAAAAAACATCCAATTCTGCATCACCATGTTGGGGATTCCAAGTGGCTGCCGTTGCTCACTTGGCAGCGTCTGCTGTAGAAGGCAATAGGAACATGTACAGCACATCTACAGCCTGGATAGAGGGACTTCTGGTAGAGCAAATGTACTTCGTGGATCAAATATCTTCATTGCATTTCATGGTTGTCCAGTGAGCGCTCTCGTTGTGTTTTGTTTTGCAAAGTTTTGGAGCTTTTTAATACATTCACTGTGATAGCATCAGGAGATGTATAATTCTGCCTTTGTAACCAGGCATATTTAATGCACATTCAGTAAGGTGTGGGAAGGCCATCTGAGTGAGTACAGGGAAGAAGAAATAATGAAGTCCCTTGCATCCTTCCCTGCACGTGGTCTCATGCTGCCTTGCAGCCTTCGCCTTTCATTCTCATTCTGATTTCCCCCAGCCTCCTCACATTCCTGCCTTTCCCAGCATTCTGCCAGGACTCACATTGTCCACTCCTCCGAGATCAGTTCAGCTGATTTCTTCCCATAGCCCAGATACAAGCAGGTTAAAAGTCATAAAACAAAAAAGTCCCCACACCTTTGACTCCAAATGTTGGGATTTTGTAAGGGCAGCCCTTCTCCTTCAGCCGCAACCCTGGAGTGTGTCCCACAGCAAGGATCTCACCGGAGAATGAACCCAGCGAGCTCTTGCAGGCTCTGCCGAGCACATCTGAGCGACAGCTGCTCTGGTTTTCTTCCAAAGCTTTACAGAATTGGCCAAAGTGGGACAGTCTTTCCACCGAGATTGCAGAAAGTCCATCCCAGCTGTAAGGCTGCTACTCTGTCCCATTCCAAGTCCCCCTTCCAACAGAAGGACTTCCAAAACAGTACTACAGGTTTTCAGGGGGGATTGCCAGAATACTGAGAGGGGGACATGGGCTCTCCTTTGTGTTAAACCTGCCTATGATTAGGCAAAGGAAAAAGGATGCTCTCGGACACATTGAATTTGTTTGGATGAGGGCTCTGAAGAAAAGTCAGCAAACATATACCTGGTAAGGAAAGTTTTGGCATAAATATTGTCCTATTGGGCAAACGAATATGCAAGGCACTTCTACATCCTACATATTTCTGGGCTGTCTTTACCATAGGCTGCAAATGTAGCCTGGATTGCTCCCCACCTCAGCTTTAAGCTTCTGGATAATTTAGACAGGACTGACATGGAGTCAGCTGTGGTTGGGCCAGGTTTGAGTTCAGGCTTGGTTTTAACCAGGTCTCTTCAGTGAGTCCCTTTTGTTGCTTGACAGAGCCAAGAGTCTCCCATCTGCGTTGGGAAGTCTGGTCACTGGAGACAGACCTGGTAACACCAACATATGCTGGGTACTTAAATCAGGTTATAAAGGTTTATGTAGACCAAATGATTGAAGCAGTGAGCAGCTAAGCCATGTACAGAGCACTTCAGCATGTGTTTCTCTCCCTTGTGTAAAATAAATACTGCATTTTCTCCTCTGGGCATTAATTTCTAGCAGCTCTTCGTGAGCACACCTACATCACCAGAAGCACCAGTGTGTTTCTAAAGTGATGCTCAGGTCCTCCTGCCATCCAGGTGAGGTCAGCGCTGCTAGAACTGGGTTGGTTGGCTGGTATTACTGACATATGCCTGGAAAATGTGATAGCCTGGCTATAAAATGCCTCAGAAACATGAGGCGTGATGAAGAGGGGAAGAATGCATCCTTTAACTAAAATGATTCAGCTGTCTCTGCAGCATGCAGATTCTCAGCTATGCAGCAGGCACATGGTGGTATCCCCAGGCTCATGGGACTCTTTTTGTGGGTCTCCATACTTTCCCCAGCTCCTCAGGCAGGCGGCCACAGCTGGAGTCTGCATTTGTGTGCTGTGCAAGCTGGTGATGAGAGGCAGCGCTGTGAGGCCCCGGTGCTCCACCATATCTCAGAGGGCCCATGGCTTCACCTGTGTTCAGAGAGGAGCCAAGGAACAGCTCCCTGCAGACAGAAAGGAGCAGTTTGTACAGGCTGAGAGGCTTGTCTGGTGTTTTTTAGGACTGAATTCATTTGCAACAGCAGCAGATCAGCCAACCCCAGGGTTTGGGCCCAGTTGACCTCTGCAGTTCTTCCATGAGTAGAGCTGCTGTGCAGAAGGGCTGGCAGCACCATTCCCACTTACCAGCCAGGTGCAGGGCTGTGAGGAGGCTGCTGTTCCCCTGCAGAACCCACATCAGGGGCTGAGTGCGCTCGCAGCCACAGCACCTCACTTCTTATGGGATCTGCAGGTATGCGTGGGGAATGCACACATCTCCAAGCACAGGAAGACTGGTGGCTTCCTGCGGAACATTTCTGCAGTGGAACAGGTTCTCCCTGTGGTGAAAGTCAGCCCTAGCTCTGCCTGTGAGGCTCCCATCGAGGCTTCACGCTGTGCTACTTCCACCACAACAAGGCACTGCCGCGATCAGCGGCCCCTGTGCTCCTGCAGCTGCATCAGATGGCACGTATGGAAGATTTGGGCACAAGGATTGCTGTGGCATTAGCAGCGTTTTGGGCCAGGGTTGTGTTTTAATCGAGTCTCTGCAGCGTGTCCATTTTGTTGTTGGACAGAGCTGAGAGTCTGCAGAGGCCTGAACCAGCAGCACCACACATGGAGAGCGGGAGGGCTGACAGGGTACGGCCGTGAGAGCCCAGGAACCGCAACGTAAGAACAGGAAAGGAGTCAGAAAAGAGGGCTGCGATGAATATAGTGTGCGTTCGAGAATCTTTGATGCCCATCGCTGCGGTGTGGTTCTGCGAGCGCGGCACACGCTAGCATCTACCACCACCTCGTGGTGAGCGGCCGGACATCGGCTTCCGTGTTGAGTGCTGCCGGGACGAGGAAGGGGCAGCGAGAGGTACTGCTGGCACAGGGGGCTGCTGGGCACCACTGAGCACCGCTAACCGGCGGCGGTGGGCAGCACCTGGGGCTCCTGGCCTGGCCGCCCCGAAAGCAGAGGTAATGTGAGCCCAGGGATGCTCCCCGAATGTCCGACTCAGCGCTCACTGTGTGAGCAGGGGGTTGATGCCTCCTTCACCCACACAGAGGGTGGTGACGCACTGGAACAGGTTGCCCACGGAGGTTGTGGATGCCCCATCCCTGGAGGCATTCAAGGCCAGGCTGGATGTGGCTCTGGGCAGCCTGGTCTGGTGTTTGGTGACCCTGCACGTAGCAGGGGGTTGAAACTGGATGATCGTTGTGGTCCTTTTCAACCCAGGCCATGCTATGATTCTATGATTGGGTTCAATGTACTGACCCACCTAGGGTCTGTAGGAGTAAACTCCGCTTTCCCCCGGTTTCCTGCTTTTCAGCAAAGCCAAGGAGAGGAGGAGAGGTCCCGTACTTTGCCTTTCATCTCCTCTGTTACTCTGAGCGCTCACCAGCGTGGACTGTTCTGCCTCTGGAGGCTGTGCCAAGCTTCCTGCATTCCTCCTCTCCCTTTTTGGCTGTCCAGCCGAGGGAGAAGGTGCCTGAAATCTGTGGGCAGCCATTAGCAGGCCTCGAGCTACAGCCCAGCAGACAAAGCACTTGGCATCACGCAGGTCTCAGATAGCTCGAGACAGTCCCGATACTCACAGCTACAGCTGGCCTCGGAAGCAGCCTCTGCTCCTCCTTCTGGGGGCTGCTAAAAGCAATAGCAGAGCTGCCTAAGCACTTCACCAAGCAACTGCAGAATGTGCGTGGTTTGTATTTGGTGTTTAGCATCCTCTCATAAGGTATTCTGCCCTCCTCTGTTTGGGCCATGGGTTTGGGGAGAGATCTGCCCTTCTGTAACGTTGACTTTCTCCACCTCTGTTCTCTTGATATACAGCAGATAGGGAGCTGAGGAGAGCAACGGAAGCTGTTATATTTAGCAATGTTCCCACAGAAAAGATTGGTCATGTTAGGCAATGTCTGATGCATTTCATCTAAATGTTATGCTGTGATCCAGGAATTTCCATTGCCCAAGCAAACAAGAAGCCCAGGAAGAGTAATTGTGAGCTTCCTTTTAAAAGGAAAAACCTACACCGTGGTTAGGCTAGGCATGCTGGAAGCTCTGTTCCTCTCTTACTTTGGAAAGTCCTAAAATGCATCATGTGCATACACGTCAAAATTCACTGCCACTGCCAAAGCTGCAGGTTCTGCACAGGACACGGCCACGGCCTGAGGTTTTTACATGTGGCACATCACTCCCTTTGTGTTCAGAGACAATGGCTCTTCTCCAGTTTTTAACAAACTTGCACTAAATCTTGGAGTCACTGCACTGCTGCAAGCTTTGTTTCTGCTCTCAGCTCATTCTCTGTGGTGTTAATGACCTCTTCAGCATTCCTAGCGCTTAACTTCCCATGCAGAGTGATGCGTGATGAGACCAGGGCTGGATTATGTTATGTTCTAACAGCATTTCTCAAAGTGATAAAAGGAAATACCTGCAGCAGGTCCAGAACATCCAAGGCATCCTGGGATGTGTTCAGCAGCATGGCACACAGCTTTGCACATTTCTGTCTGTGTGGCCATGCTCAAAGGAAACTGCAGAACAACGAAGGGAGAGATTTGTTTCTTCTCATGGTGGAGGACCAGATGCTACAGCAGAAGCAGGTTTGGTATTACAGTGAGGGGCCTGAGTTCTCAGTGAGCTGTGGAGAGACAAACAAATGGGGAAAATGTAATCACCTCTCAAAAACCAGACAGTATTTATAACTTTTGTGTTAGCTGGCACACTTACTGCACCCTGTAACCTGCTTTGCCTCCACACAGTATCCTTATCTTCAGGATCTTCCATATTCTTTACTGTGTGTAGAGAACATAACTCACATTGCCAACAGCTCAGTTTATATTTGGTTGCTATTAAAAGCTGGGGGAAGCCAATAAAAGACACCAGTGGCTCTGAGAAGCTCTCTGCTCTGCAGGCAGTCAGATGGGATGACCTTGAGAGCTCCTCCATTACTGGTTGCTGCAGTAATCACCGCTGCTGAGAAAATGAGCCTGAACAAAATGAATTCAGCACAGTTTTGTTGCATTTTTCTGTACTTGTTTTTAGCTGACAGCCTCCCACGCTCTCAGCTTTCAACTTTGTTTCTCTGCCATTCAGTTGTCCTAGAGGTTTCCAGCCTCCCTACTCTGTGCCGCCTCTCCTCTTTCTGTTCCCTTCCCTCCTCGAGGTCTCTGGATTGCTGTTCTCTGGGCCAGACACCTGATGTATCTCTGTGTGCTATTTCCTGGTACCCCAATCTTCCTCGCTACACCTCTTGCTTTTACCCTGACCCTGCCTTCTGTATTATTTCCCACCATGCTGAACTGCCCTTCTCCCCATCTGTTTTTGCCCTGTGCTTTTGTATTCTGGCTTAGATACCGTTAGTTGGCCTTGTTCTTTGTTCTTGCATTTGAGAACAACTGCATTTCTTTAACCTTCTCTATGATGGTCTCATCATCACTTACACTCCATCGATTTCATTGATTTCAGCAGCACCAGAAAGAGTAAGATGTTGTGGTACTGGAAATACATCAGGACGCACAAGTGGCAAAGCAAGGAATGGAAAACCTAAGGTAATCATGTTCCTGTGCTTCACAGGGCAAGCTCTGGCAGCAGTGTGGATTTGCAGGAGCCAGGAGCAGCAGGGGATGTGCACCTGAAAGATGCACCTCAGCTTTCCAGACCCAAGCAAACCAGGCTCACATGCACAACTTCCCAGCATCCTTGCTGCAGGACCACATCCTCCTCTACTAGCCACCATCTCACATTGGGTACCACGAGTGAATTTGGGGCTGCAGACGTTGAGAGAAGCTCCTGCTGCACAACCTGCATTCTCTTTCCTTTTTCCCCAATGGCCAATGACAAAGAGCACTTCTTTTTCCCACGTTATTGATCTCTGAACTATGAAACCCAATGAACATCTGTCCCTTTGTTCAGCCAATCTGCTGGTGCTTTTTTTTTTTTTTTTTTTTTAACAACAGAGATGTATTTGAACTAGGGTGAACTAGGGACACAATTTCTATTGATGAAAGCAATACAATCAGTCTGACCCCTAATGCTAGGCAGTTTGTGCAACACAGCAGCACCTTGTATTGGCTTTGTTTGTTCCCCAGCTTGTACTTGGGTCTTAATTGCCAGATCATGAAAAAGAAAATGTAGTAGTTGCGAGCAGCACAACAGCAAAGAGGGAAGATTTCCAAACAGCAGTTCGTTATCATGCAATCATAAAAAGTTGCATTTAATCCATCGTTGTTTAGACACAATGATTTGACACCTGCAACACGTTCATTCTATGTAATTCCCATTAGCTATGTTCAGAACTCATTATGTCATTCCAAATCCTGTCAAAAGTCCCCAGTTGCCACAACGAATGCATCCCCACACTGCTTCTTCAGTTTGTATTTACAGAAGTTCATTCTTTCCTGCCTCTGGTTGAAGGACAGTTTTCAAGTGATCAAAGGCTCTTTCCCAGATACTAATTTAAAAATCAAAACAAGTCAAAGAGCAAATGAATGACATAACAAGAAGAAGGAAGGACCTGCTGAACCACCTGGGATGTCCCATCTCAGCCAGAAGGAAGCAGACCCTGGGGTAGGCAGCATGGCCGTGCACTGCATCTCAGACAACCTCTGGATGCTGGAGAAGTGCAGAGCACAGCTGTCCCCAGTGGTATGGGAGCTAAGAGGCCCTCACTATGCACTTCACTTTGCTTCTAATTACTGTAAACATTCAAATTGCTTTTAAAAAAAATCAAAATGCTCTAGGAATGAAAAAAGGGTTTGGAGGAAGTGGTTAAAATGTGGAAGTGTATTAAGTCACGTCCTTAGAAGTTGCATGATATTGCAGATTTCTCAGAATAGCTGCACCAGAAGCTGTCCTGACAACATTCCCAGTAATACAATAATTGTATGTGTTTTACATAGAGCAGATTATAATGCAGATATGAATATACTATCCCTTACAATTGTACTATCCCTTGAATTGCTGAAATACTGAAATAAATTACTCTTTAGGACTTTACAGTGGGTATATTTTTCATAGCAGGAATGTTCAGGAATGTATACATCTTTCGTTTTCCTAATGGACAGTGGCATGGCTTTCCTATGTTGCCCTGGAGACCCAACATTTACTTTTATTTCATTATCCAGAGCTACAGAGTCCATAAGTGCTGGCGGAACCACACCTTGCAGATTTGCTTCAAACTTTTCAGCTGTCCCTGTGTATGCCCATACCATTTTCCCATCCCTCCACCAGTTCATGCTGCATCTCAGGTCCCATCTGGCAGTCCTCTAGCCAGAGGTCCCATGGGCCCTGCTGCAGCCCAGCAGCCCACGGCCAAGTGCCTCAGGGAAGGTCTCGTATGAGATTTGCCAAGAGACTTCATTTAGGCAGCAAATGCACTTTATTGGTTTAAAACAAACAAACAAACAAACAAACAAACAAACAAACAAACAGGCCTGATGCTCTGTGGTGGAGTTCAAAGCATACCTCCATGACTCTGAGCAGGTCGGGTAGTTTCACATCCCTTCCCTCACCTCTACTGTCATGGAGCTCAGCAGTTCCAGCCCCAAAGAAAGGCTGAGGTGGGAAGGGACCTCTGGGGACCACTTAGTGGAATGCCTCTTCTTATGACCAAGAACAAGGTGGTCAGTTAGGATCTGAGTATCTCCAAGACTGGTCCATAGGGTGCTGGGTTTTGTACCATTTTGGTGGCAGCTGTCTTGAGGTGTTCCCCAAGCTGCTCTGTGAGTCCTTCCATGCAGACCAATAGGTGACAACTGATAAGACTGACTGACCAACCCTGCCCTGTGGCAGCTCCTGTGGCAGGAGACCATCATGTCCAGGCTGTAGCATGGGCCTATCTGCAGGAGAAAACATGGAGCAAGGGAAGTACCAGCTGATGAGGGAGAAATAAAGGTGGAGAGAGGTGAGATAAGGGTTCCCACCTCAAGAAGAAAGGAGGGAGGGTGGGATGTGAGTTACAGAGACCAGAGATGCAGGTAGGCAGAGTAAGATCCTGAACTGAGAGCAGGCTGTTAATAGGGGAGGGATGCATGAGGTTGACATCCCGGTGTAGTGGGATAAAATGTTAAAGGAAAGATGAGGTTGGAATTGTCTTCTTTAGTGCTTGTGTACTGCTCATCCCAGGCATATTTGGAGTCCCTGCTGAAAAGCTTTTTCTGCTCTTTGCCTTGGTCTTTCTCTGAAGCCTGAGCAGGCCAGAAAGATAGAGCCCCACCACAGGACTCTTTTCGTGTTGCCTCACTTTTTCTCCCTGGGATCTGTTTTGTTCTAAGCTTTGTGCTCTTAGATGTTCCAGCTGCAATGATTTTTATCAGGCTTCTGTCATGCAGGAAGCCTGATGCCCCATCAGCCTTTCAACTGCAGACTGTTTAATCAGGTGCACAGAGGTAGGCAGAGAGAATTCAAATAATGCTCTATCCATACAATAGCTATTGTTTCCTCTATCTCCCAACTCCAGAACTAGAAGAAAAAGATGTTGTTTCCCATCTTCTCTTCTGAAAGACCGACTTTTCAAACAGCCTTTTGATCTGCCTTCCACTGACTGCCAAGGCAACGGGCTCCTGGCCTGCATACAAAAGGTGCCTGCTCTCCCTCTCCTGCTCAGTTCATTAAACTTCAAGGCCTAATTCACTGCTGTTGTTCATTTCAAGTTGAGAAACTTCACTGCTGTCAGGTTTATGATGCCTCTGTACCATTTTGGGTAAGATTTCATTTCTGCTTTTCAAAGCAATATGTAAAAGCATAGAGAATGAGGCCTCTGGAATTAATTTCCTAATCAATAACTTGTATCAAGAGAACCATCTCTCAATGACTTTAACACAACTCAAAGTACGTCTCAAGAAAACCAAAGAATTGACCATGAGAGCAATGAGAGAAACTGAGCAGATAAACACAGTGGTCTTGGTAATGTAAAAGCTGCATGGATGTGAGATGTCTGCATTTCATTACTTTAAAGAAATCCATTCCTCTCCTCTCATCTCTCCTTTGCTCGGCCTATGGCAAGGGAGAAAGTTCATCCCTGCTGTAATCCAACTGAAGTCATCTTGATCTTGTTTTTTTTAATGCTCACTGCTGTGCTTTTTGTATTTATATGAAGAAATATCAAAAAGGGGGAAAAAAAGAGATTGAGAAAAATTAGGCAAAGTTACAATAACAAATGAGATACCAAGAAAAGATTAAAGCAAGAAACAAAAAGTTACAGCTCAGCATGGTGTCAAACACATAGAAAAGCAGCATTTTATCTTTAACTCTCCTCTTCCCTCTGTCTATACATTTGTCTTGTTAGACAGCTTGACACGATCTTGTTGTCCTACATTGCTTTGATACAATTAAATCTTAAAAATTGAAAATGGAGGAGAGATAAAACCTTGCTTTTAAACAAGGTAGATATGTTTCATATACACCATGTTAATTCCAACCAACGCTAATGTGTTTGTTTAAGACCTTGACTGAGATTCTTCCCCAAAGAAGTCAGGGTTACTATCAATTCACTTCACGTCTGCGTGCCTTTTTTTCTTGCTTTTTCTTTTCTGTAATCCTTTCAATGATGGCCTCCCCTGTGGCACAACCTCAGTGGGGATGTTGTCTTCCTCTCAGAATGAGTAGCTGGAGAAAGCACATGAGTATGGACCTCCCTCTTCCTGTACCTCTGCTTTAAAATTGAATTCCCCTCCTATAAAATTCTTTCTTTTTCACAGTATCATCTCCTCCACACACAAGTTTCTCAAGGAAAGAGAATCTATGTCTTTTTGCTGTGAGAAGGTCAGCTCCACGCTGGAGCTCCTGCACAGCTTTGCCAAGGCTTTACATAAGTACCCCTGTCTACATATCTATATGTATGTGTTTGTGCTTGTAGGTACACATGTATACGCATGTATAATGGTAATGCTTTAATATTAATAAAGCTATGATCCTGTTGAATCTTCCAAAGTTAGGGACAAAGAAAGAAGGATAATTTTCAAAAAGGAGCCCTCTTATTGACACATCTAAATCTTATCTATGTCCTCTTTTTGTCTGGGCCTAAATCTCAGTGTCTTAGTGTCCAAGGTACTTATTATATGTGGTAAAACTGCTTTGGCATAAAGCCTGATGTAGACAAATCTCTCGTCTCCTTTTTATTTAGAGAACAATAACATGAAAAGGTTAACCAAGAATGGAAAATTGCAAAGTTAAGTGCTAGCAATAAATAAATATCTTTTGTCTTCCTCCCTATTTATTTTGAGCAAGGAACAGCAACCATTGCATTATACTCTTCCTACTGCAAAGTAGTCTCAGTACTGCTAATGCAGAGCCTACCCTGGCCAGCACTAACATCATGCTGTATGCACTCTTGGGGATATCTGCTGTATAGACTGCAGTATCGTATCAAAATATGCATGTAAACCTCAGTTTTAGAAGTAATAGAAGTGCTGTGTCCTAAAGTTGCAAAGCTCATGTAATAAGAAATGTAACAGCAACACTGCACTCACTGCTTGGTGCAATGGTTCCATTGCAATTACTAGTCATGGTGTTTGTAGGGCAGACCTGCACACAGAAGCAATCAGGGACAGGTGTAAACTGAAGAGTCCACAGTTAGAGACCTGTAACCTACATGCCAAATACTCCTGTTTTCTCCCTGGGGTAAAATTCCTTTGTTGTCAGGTTACAGCTGTGTTTGTGAACTTAGCAAAGGGCATCAACCCTGATAAATGCATCAAAGTGCATCAAAGACAAAGCTCAAAATACGGATGTTGGTGGCAATACAGAGATAATGAAAGTAGATGTGTACCCAGCTCGCTGAAGTGGAAATACATTTGTATAAACGCTGCACTTTTCTTTGAACGTAGGGTGGCCATTGAATCATGTAATAGACTTGTTTAGGAATTATTCAGCCTGTTGAGACATTTTAAAGATATTTCTGGGTTGCAGTTATGATTTTGCCACTTGTATCTCGGTAAACAACCAAATACAGGGCAAGCCAGTCCTCAACGAAGGTGGGTTACATAGAGCACTGCAGTATTAGTCATGTCAAAAAATGTGGTTAGAAACTCCCTTTAGATAGAGAGCTGCTAACCTTCTTTCTCAGGCACATTGTTGAAACCCCAGGCAGGTTCAACAGTTTAAAATAAATAGTCCTAATAATTTACATTTTAATATTTATTGATATTATTTCACAGAATGACAGACTGGTTGAGGTTGGCAGGGTCTTCTGGTCCACCTGGCCCATTCCCTGCCCAAGCAGAGACGCTCAGATCAGGAGGATAGTGTGACACAAAAACAAAAAAAGCTATTGAAGTTTGGCACTACCCAGCAACCTCAGGTAAATAATAAGCAAGTTCTGCTAATTCCAAGGCCATCCTCCCACATGGTTTTCTTTTCCTTTAGAACTGGTGATGTCTTCCTTTATCTGTTCATTTGATCCACGGAGTAAGTGCAGCCTGCAGCATCCATCCAGCACAGGACTGTCCTCTACAGTAGCCAGCAGCAGAGGTACATGGGCACAACCAGGACAGCGTGAAGGTTGAACTTTCTCCTGATATGTCTTCTTGATCTCCAGGAATTTAGGAACTTCCTGATGTGAGAATTCCATTCAAGTCCCTGTATACCAATGGATATATTTTCCATGAACTCACCCCATCCCTTCTTGAATTCACTGGCACTTTTGGCTTCTGCATAACCTTTTACAATCTTATTATATACTCACAAAAGAGTTTTGTTTGTTTTTAACTTCCTTTGGCCATCTTGTTGAGTGCTCTCTCCTCCTTGTATTCCAAGAAACAATGACTAATCATTTCTTTTTTAGCATCTCCTCAATGTTTGTCACTTTACAGGCTTGAAGATCACTCTCATCCAGCAGCTCTCCTCAAATTGCAGAATGCAGCCGAGTTAGTCTTTCTTCACAACACTTTTCTTTGTCTCTTTCCCAGTCCTCCCACAACCATTCTATACCAGAGTGAGTGGAACTAAAGAAAGCATTTAATAACCCTGGGCACAGGAGCCCACAACAGAGAGAATCGTGTGCTCCTGTTGGCCTATTTCTCCAGTCTGCCTCCATCCTCCTGAATGTCAGTCCTGCCCTTGAGTGTACCAGCTGCTCATCGCCTCCACCGCACTTCAGTGTCATCTGCAAACCTGTTGGAGTGTCTTCCCTCGGATGCTCCAGGTCACTGATGAAAATGTTAAGCAGGAAAGGTCCCAGGACAGATTCCTGGAGCACCCTCCCTTGTTGCTGACCTTCAGGTGGAGTGCAAATCATCAGCCACTGCCTGCTGATCCCTACCACACCTTTTGGACTAAAGGTTGCTGGAAAATTTGCATCTGAAGGCTTAGGAAAACTTGCTAAGTAGATGTTTGACAAACTTTCTGAAAATTATCAAGATCATTCACTGAAGGCCTGGGGTTTTAGTTACATCAGTTTGATCATTACTTCCAATGGAATAATTGATTGGAGCAATTTTCACCTTCGGCTCTCCTGCAAAGAATAGCCCATTCCATCCACTCTGATACAGATTTTTAAGATTGATGTGATAAATCAGTGGAGCCACCTGTCTCCACTAAGGAAGGAGCCTAAGCAACTAGCAGCAAGTCAGTGAGATGAACCATACATGTGTCATCTTTGTATTTTAATTTTAATTTCACTTCTGTAAAATGATGATGTTAATGCTCTCTTGTTCTTCACACTTCTTTGAACGGTATGTAATTACTAAGGTGTCCTATCTGATGCCTAGAGTAACGATAACTGACATATTTTTAAGCTTCTCATTTGCTTCATGCTACCACTATTCATGATGAAGGGATGGAAGGCAGAGTTTCTAGAGTATATTAGTTCTGAGCACCTGCACACAAATCAAAAACCTCACATAGAAGAGGCATGAAGGGAAAAATAAGGTAGTGAATTTCCATAATTTCTCATTCTCTCAACCTTTTGAACTGCTGCCAACTTCATCACTAGATTGCCATATTTCTTATTTTTCTGTTTTTAACAGGAGATAATTATAGCTCATTGTTCCACAGCTTACTGTGTAAAATGCTGAGCAGTACTTCTGTCCATTCTCCTTTGCTCTGAGAAATCTTAACTACTTTTGACTCTTGTGTCCCAGATAGCCACTACTTAGTAGTTAAAAGTTCATTAAAATGAGGCCAAACATAGATGAAAATGCCAACAAAAACATGCCTGAAGATATAGATGACTGTCATGGCATTGCCAACAGAAACACATTTTCTCACACTATATTTTTAAATGTAACTAATGAATATTTTATAAACTTAAGTCTATTTGATGAAACTGATTTTCTGCAAAGTAATTGTCCTAAGGATGAGAAATTTAAAAATGTAAATGATACTCTGAAGCAGAAGACGCATTCTGCAAATATCCATGTGTGTTTCTTTCATGACCTAGGGTTCAAAATTCTTGACTGTTTTGCTCTGTATGGAAATAAGCTTAACCTACAAAGCACAATTAAAGTGAAGATGGAAAAATCATGTTTGAGTTGCACTCCTGCACTTTCCGCAATTGGGAAAGCAACAGTTCCCTTGGGTTTCCTTCTTTGGCTGTGAAGGCAAATGGCAGACTAGTGTTTCCAAAACATTTCTCTGCTATTCCATGACATCGATTAGCTCAATGAAAGGAGATTCCTTTTTCCATTCTTATGATTCAAACCCAAATTGAAAAGCACAACTTTAGAAAACATTCTCTTAGAATTTCCTCAATACTT
The DNA here is from genome assembly GCA_037305975.1 of Chrysolophus pictus. Taxonomy (NCBI): domain Eukaryota; kingdom Metazoa; phylum Chordata; class Aves; order Galliformes; family Phasianidae; genus Chrysolophus; species Chrysolophus pictus. The sequence goes on from CM074578.1 coordinate 22,674,362, forward strand.
TTTTTCATTTGAAGTTTCCCACATTGAAAGGATGCTTGGAGCATCCCTTCTCCCATCCTGAACTTTGCTCCAGCTTTTTTATTCTTGGATTGGTAGGAAGAAACCAGCACTTTTCTCACTAGCAGGAAAACAGAGTGGGTGAATAGGGTGCCAGAAACTTAGATTAGGATAGAGATTCATCACTGCCAGATGGGACAAAGGTCAAATAATTTCTTACTAGAAAATATCTAAAAAAGTGGAGAGTGCTTGAAGGCCCAAGAATTAACTAGTCTTTATCAGTCTCAGAAACAGATTGGTCAATCTTTTCTTATCACATTTTCCTTAACATTCTGGTGCAAATGATTAAAAGACTCTTCAGTTCAAGATGAAATCAGGATTCCTATCCACCTCACGGCAATAAAATCTAGCTTCCTATACTTAAACCGAACTCTAAAACACTAAACAATTATTAGCAACCTTCGTGTTTTGTACCAATGGTGGAATTAAGAATTAGTGGCAAAGAGGAGGATGAAACCTGCACGGAGTAATAACAGTATGCCCATGTGTCAGTAGGCACAGCTTACAGGCCAACTTGTTTGTCATGCATTTCACTGACAATGTGATGTTCAGACATGTAGCCTGAAATAATTGCTCAGAGCACAGAGTAGAGCAGTTCTAGGAAAGATACAGTGTCCACGCCCTCCGCTTGGGCACTGGCTGGCAGGAAGAGGATACAGATAACCAGAGGTATGACTGTCTGTTATGACGGGACCAATTTTTTATTTGCCAGAGGAAGCAGAAATCCCCACACAGACTGTTGTTCCCTCATTCCGAACAGTTTACAGCATTGTTTGCAATGTATTTCAATGAGAACCTGATGGTTGCTCAGAAAACACAAAATAAGCCTATCTGCTCGTATTACGCTATGGGCTGATGAAAAGACAAACATCAAGTTCTTGTTAAAGAATAAGAGAAAACCAGAATGCTTTCATTAATCTATTAGAGGCCTGACATTGTACCAAGGACCACTGACTAAACTTGTACTTATTTTAGAAGGAAATATCTGAACTAATATTGATTGGTTATTGTTTATGCTATAAAAATGTGATGTAGTAGGAACAGCTAGGCACTGCATGGACAACCTAGCAGGATATGATGTATATCTTCAAGGAGATGGAAAATCACCCATATGTTAATTATTTATTGCGGAGGAGATGAGATGCTGAAAAGCATACAATTTCCACTAGCAGTGCCAGGAGTTGAGAACATATGTTCCCTGTATCTTCAAACCTTCTCTCTTCTGGTATAACAGAAATCTGAAATTGTTCCTACATTTTTTTAGTATTAACTGATGCAGAACTTCAGGAATAATGATCCAGCCCCAAACTGCTGTGTTTACATGAACCAAAACAGAATAAGAAAAATCTGGTGAGACATAAACATAAGAGAAACAGGTTCATGCAAATACATAAGATGAAAAAGAAAAAGAAAAAGAAAAAGAAAAAGAAAAAGAAAAAGAAAAAGAAAAAGAAAAAGAAAAAGAAAAAGAAAAAGAAAAAGAAAAGAAAAAGAAAAAGAAAAAGAAAAAGAAAAAGAAAAAGAAAAAGAAAAAGAAAAAGATAGAAATATCCATCTATGTGATCACCTTGATAACTTCAAGAAAGACACCACTTTCCAGTTTGGTTTTCAAAAAGCAACATAGTGCTTTTCCCTTATTAAAGAACTTAAATGATTAGTATTCTTGTTTGTATGTTATTTCCTCCACTTTAATCTTCACAGGATCAGTGAAATGTTAGCTCAGCAATACTTTCTCTCTGAAGTACAACAGGCTTCATCAACCTGTTGTGCACAAATATCTGATAATACATAGACTGATTTAACAAAGGCAGTGCGGTATCTAACTTGCCCATTCCTTCCTGTCCCAAGATAGTAAAGATCAGAGACACGAGACATTTATTATATTTTTCGTATGACTGAACAGTTGTCATAAAATATGTAGTTCTATTAAGCTAGTAAACTTAGAACAAGCATACTTCAGCTGCCTGTGCTTTCCCATCCCAAACAGGGCTTTCTGGGATGAAAGTTGACCATATAAACAGTCAAATCCCACTGCATTTTTTTCCTTCTATTTCTGAAGGACAGTCAGTTAGACGTGAAATGTAGGATTGAAATTAAAGGATGGCTCCAGATTTGGTAAAGTGAGCGGCTCTTAAGATATATAGATAGAGTACACATAACTTCTGATGATACTTTTGTATGACACCCTTTGTCCAAAAGAAACTCAGACAGAGGTGAATGTTTTCATACGGAGCTGAAGAGCCATAATCTCCCCAGGTGAAGTTGTGGAGATAGGATCTGTGCAGATATAGGAACTAGAGCATCTATCTGGGGCTGCAGGAAGCAGCAGGAGAAGCAGGCTGTTCCTAACTACATCAGAGCTGGCTGTGCACCAAAGATCTACCCTTGATTTATTACAAGACCTGTGACATCTTGAACAACCACAGTTGATTGGGATGCTGGCCAAGCCACCACTTCCAGTACCACACAGAAATCTGATGCACTTCATGTATCAAATAAACAACATTTCTGGGGGCTCCAGTGTGTACCTGGGTGCGTAAACTGCACCAGGAGCGTACGAGATCTGAACACAGCATTCAAAATCTGTGTTTTGATGACTGCTCTACCTGAGACCTGATCCCCAAATTCGTTCCCTCTCAGATGAATTAGACTGAGCAAAGGCCTGACCTGGGACATCCACCATTTAACTGACAGTTTTAAAAGCTCTTGTTCAAGGAAGAACACACACCAACATGGATGTGAGCCTCTGTGGAACAGCTGAAGGGAGATCCTCTCTCTTCCTATGCTGTCAAATCCAAAGTTGAGGAAAAAATATCTGCAGACCATGAATGCAGCCGAAACAGGCACATCTGTATATTTTCCTGCACTCCACACCGAGCCCCTATTTTTACCCACTGTTATAGCTAAGATGGCTGAATTACAAGGTCACATATTATGCTGAAGGCCATATCATGAGTCATTTGATTGAAACTCTGCTCTTCCTGGCTCTCAGTCCTTTGCTCTACTCATTAGTACACACAATATAATGAAACGTTGGAATATCCCCAGAAGGGAGTCTTGCTTAGACCACTTCCTCTGTAGTTCACCAACACAGACCTCTGTTCTTGGCTTGGGCAGCTTTCCAGCTGAACTACATGATGCAAAATAACATGTTCAGTTTAATTTCAAGTGGGAGCAACTACAGAACTTCAAACTACAAACATCGTTCTAAATTTAAACAAAAGAGCAAGGGGAATTTTAGGGAGTATTCAAAAGAGTAAACAGTACAGAGCCTAAGCAAATATATAGAGGACACTATTCGCTTTTCTTATTATCCATCTTGACTAGCATTCTTTGATGCACTTAAGTAAATTATGACCTCTGTTGCCTTTTTAAAGGAAATAATCAAACCTTTTACCTGAATTTCTAACCTAGGATAAAACAAACACCGGAAAGCTGGTAAGATTAACCTGCTGTTCTGACTGCTGGGAAATTATTGATAACATTAGATATTTTATTAAAGTTGGATTCTATTTAATAAAAATTTAAGAAAAGTTTCATTTTATAAACTCATAGGGTGTTGGAAATAAAGATGTGATAGTTCCCATGTAACCTCATAAATTCTCTTGCTAGTCATTCTTGAGTCTACAAGCTCTAATAAAATTCTCATGAGAACACAGTATTCATCCATAAAAACTCCTGAACCCCCCATGGGATTTGGCTGGTTTATAAGGGTTCAGAGGTTCAAGCCTGTGGTTTATTTATTAAAATTTTCTCAGTAAATATATCATGGTATAATAGATAACAACCACACTGTTCTGTGCTAGTAACATCCGTCTTCTATAAAATGTAAAATATAAAATATATGAAAAGTGAGACTCGGGACCAATGAAGAACTTGAAGTTGCATATAAATGTGGACACATCATTGGATTTTTCTGAAAAAGAAACTGAAATCTTAAACAAGAATGAGAATTTTCTTCCTTATTTTTCTCCTTACAAAATCACTGTCATCAAAAAGCAGCTCACGTGTTGTTCTATGTAAAGCTATGAAAGGGGAAGTTCAGATCACCTGATCTCTTAACAGACCAGACTGAGGTTAAATGTTTATAGTCCCAAAAGATGAAGATAAGTTGGAGATAACATAACTGTAGTATTAGAAGTGTGAATCTGATAAAGAACAGCATGTCAGTGATAGCAGTACAAGTGTTTTGTGGATTCTGTGGTTAAAGGCTCTCAAACAACTTTGCCTCCTTCCTCCACAAAGCCTCCACACAAACCCTAAAAATGAAAAGTGTAAAATCCTTTCCTAGGAGCCAGAGAAGAGCAGTAGGAATGTGTCCAACAACAGTAGCTTTCATGAGGCAATATTATACTCAAGATTTGCTCACAGATCACAGTGAAGAGTTGGACGGTCAGTCGGTGTCAGTCAACTGTGACACAAAGTCCTTGTTCCCACCATGGCTGCCAGCTTCCATCTCCAAAAGCCATCTCTAAGCCACGGTCACAGTCTCCTCCAAAGGGTACTGCTTCATGCAGCTGGGTACTGCAGTCCCACCACACCACAGGCCAAAAATATCCTTACTATGAACTGTTGAGGCTGTGCATGCCATTGGCACTCTCCACTTTCTCTAGTAGTACTGTCATACTCAGAGAAAATGGGGTATGACATGGAAAGGAAGAAAGGTACTCAAGAAATAAACTTTCCGTTTGTGTGTGCACGCAGGAGTGTGTGTGACAGAGCTGGTGTCTTTCATACTGGCAGATCCAATACATGTTTAAACAAAAAATTGTGTGTGTAAAATTCAAGTGTTCAACACGTAAAGCAACCAGCAGAAATCTTATTTTGTTAACAGAATCAAGAGTTTGGCCCTACAAAGAGAGCACACTTTTATTTATCCTTAACCAACTGTACCTGAAGTTTGAGGGCACAGTACCTTTACACCTTTGTAAATCTTTTCTCTTGAATAGAGCTGGCATTTGTATTTGTCAAATGATTTATACCATAAGATTAAGAGAAAGCAAGGGAACACAGCATTCATTTAGTTTTGCAAAGTAGAAAACCCATTATAGCCCACTCAAAATTTGGGCTTTTGGAGGTCTTATTAATATTTATTGGGGATCTGATTAATGTTTATAAATATCTTAAGTGTGGGAGTTGAATGGACATGGACAACCTCTTTTCAGCGGTCTGTGGGGACAGGACAAAGGGAACGGCCATAAACTGGAGTATAGGAAGTTCCACACCAATATACGAAGGAACTTCTTCACAGTGAGGGTGACAGAGTACTGGAACAGGCTGCCCAGAGGGGTTGGGGATTCTTCTTCTATAGAGATATTCAAGACCCGCCTGGACGCCTGCCTGTGCAGCCTGCTGGAGGGAGCCTGCTTTGGCAGGGGGTTGGACTCAACGGATCTCTGGAGGTCCCTTCTAACCCCTACAACTCTGTAATCCTGTGAAAGCTTCTGCTTGCATTTTATCTCCAGTGATAATAGGAGCCTGTAATTTACATAACACATCTTTTGAAAAATCTCCGATTTACAGAATGTAGGGAGATCATTTCAGCCGATAGCAAACTACGGAAATGAGGGAGAAATAAGTTTGTGACAGAAAGGCGTAGGACACAAACATGAAGGACAATAGAACAGAACACTGTATTCCCTTGGAAAATGTAGAGGATAATGGGCAGTCCCATTATAAGTTCTGTCAATGGATTACCTTCAGCTTGTCAAAAAATGTGAGGAGATATTAAGTGCCTACAGATGGTCAATTCGCCCAACAGATGGCCTTCCCTGTGGCCCACACTGATGTGCCCAGAGCAGTGATTAGAGCCCAACTCAGGCAAAAGCAGTGGCATGTTTTGCAGCTGTACTTTTGGTGGGAACCAGAGCTTTCTCTGCAGTCCAGTTGCAATTCAAAATACAGCCTGAAGACATACTGGAACAATAGCAGTTGCATAGCTTTCTCCCACACTGTTTATACTGCCATAAATTATGCTGCATTGTGGGAAAAAGCTATTTAACAATTAAATTAAGATCCTATAACTTATCTGCATCCTTTCTAGAAGAACAATTCTGCAAATACTTAATACATTAAATTATAAACACATCTCTCTTCTATCCCCAAAAGGTGAGGATTCTGCTATAGATCAAATCATCAGTTACACTATTGGCCAGAAATCCCCAAACTCAAGCCAACTGCTCACAAACCAAATCCATAACTGGCATTGATACTATATTAATCACGTAACACGTGGCATTTGTTAGCACTTCCCCACGCTGTATGCAATCTGATTATTTCCTTACTCTAGTTACACTTTCAGCCTCAGCTCTTCTTTTATGTAGAAAATCCAAAAAATAAAATGATCCAAATGTCTTTATTACCTCAGAAAACGTAAACTGTGAGAGCATTAAATGTAAATTCTTCACTATCTAGTAAAGGCCCAGATGGCCTCTATCATGTTTTTCCAACAATCCAATTTACTGCTTCTGTCTCATTGATGACCCCTTGATTGAGAATCAGAATAGGTGTTCAAGCAACATTTAGTAAAGTAACTGTTAAATTTATTTTCAGGTTTTGGAGCAGAGTCTGGAAATAGGGTTGCCTGTCTGTTTGCAATACCCTGAGCCACATGGAATGAACATCTGAGCCTGGCAACTATGGGCCTGGAGGGAATGCACAGCCCCCTAGCACAAGTGGCCTATTTAGCAACACCTGTAAAGACAGAGTTGTGTCCAAAGTGTGTGTGCATCTGAATTGACCAGACCAAACTGTTTGGTCATTGACCAAGCTGATCACGTTGCAGAAGATGACCAAAAGCCAGATTGAAGAGCAACCAGGGATTTACAGAGTGATTTGACACAAAGCAGGAGTTGGGCTGGAAAGAATAAAAGTGTAAAAAACTCTTAATGGGAGGGAGAGGTTTGGGTGGGAGACAGCTTTTTCCTGGCATGTGGCTGAGCCAGGGTGCTGTATCAGCCAAGGAGCTGCAGGGAGCCGCAGGGACTGCAGGAAGGTAGAGACCCACATCTCCCACAGAAGGTGTCTGTAAGCAGTGAAACACACATCCTTTGGGAGAGTTTTTGTAATCCAAACTGCCCGTGAGTAAAGGCTGCATACAGCCCCATGCGTGGGTCTCTCTGTAGGTGTCAGTATGTGCATATCATAGAATCATAGAATGGCCTGAGTTGAAAAGGACCACAATGACGATCTAGTTTCAACCCCCTTTCTATGTGCCATCCACCAGACCAGGCTGCCCAGATTCACATCCAGCCTGGCCTATTTAAGATCTCCAGGGATGGGGCATCCACAGCCTCCTTGGGCAACCTGTTCCAGTGTGTCACCACTCTCTGTGTGTGCATATGCCAATACTGAGAAAGCTTTGGGATCAACTATAGAATGATGCTTAGAAATTCATAGGTTTATTAATATTCTGTATCTAGTAGTATGGTCTGCCTGTTGTATTACAGATCTGGAATGCAAAAATCACTGATCATCCATAAAATAATGAACTGCTTTGATCCTGATCCACATTAAACTATATGAACACAACAGTTTTTCCCTGCAACATCTAGCAAGTTGACAAAGTAGACAGAGCCCTCTGTAGCACAAAGATTTCATGTTTTCTTTCAGTGTTAATACTGAACAAACTCAAGCAAAGAATAAATTCATGCTTAGTGAACCATGTCTAAGTACAGGTGAAACCTTATGAGAGCATGCGATATTTTTCTCCTACTCAATTGTTTTGAAGTAAGGCATTGCTCATCTGGTAATTTGCCACCAATTTCCCACGTGTTCATACACAGATGTTACGTGGCAAGCATTTGTAATACTTAACATGTTGTATTCCAATGGGGAGAGCAGCACTCACTGGTTCCACCATGTTTTTCCATTCGTGTTATCTGTGAAAAGAACAAACTGGGCTGGATTTGGAGCTCAGTTACCACAGTGTGACAGAGAAGAGAATCAGCCCTAGCTAAGCCCTGCTGAAAAAATCAAAATCCTCACCGTGTAAATGGTTGCCGCGTGTTGCAGTCTCACTAATCACATAGCAGTGTTTCTGGAACAGAACTCAGAACTTCCTTTTTTTTTTTCTGCAAGACAGACAAATCTTTTCAATTCTACCCATTTAATTGGCCTGGCCAATTCTCCTTCCTTCCATAGCTGTAATAACACACTCTAGTATTCCCCAAGGCCTGTTTTGTTGTGCATGCCTGAATATGCAGTCAGTGCTAATTCACTGTAACCCTGCTGTCTTGGCTTTCCCAGACTGCATTGATACAAACACAGGCATTTGGTCCAAAATGTGGACTTTCTGGTAGGCTCTCAGTCCTGAATATAGCTCAGCACTGATGTGCCAGCAGTGACAGCAAAACCTCTGTGCATCTTTGCAGCGTGGACATTGCCTAATCATGAAGGCCCTAACACTTAACTGAGCAATGAACTTTGAACAACTTGGTAAAGGAAGCAAAAAATCAATTTCTGGGCTGAGACTGTAGCTGGGTGTCCCAGCCAAAGATAATTGCATTTCGAAAAATTACAAACCTCACATGAGGGTTTATAGTGGAAAAATACTGGCAGGCCATTGTCTCCAGCACTGTATTCACAATGCTACAATTACAGTTTACCATAACGAGTGCAACTCTGCGGCCAGAAAGATGGTAGGAATGCAATATTTTTCTACGGAATATTTCTTCCCTCATAGTTTTTTGGCTTGAAATCTGGAGTACAAGTTGTAGTATTGTTGGCATCCTTTTCCTCACATTTTCACATTTTGGAGCTGATTTACACAAGAGCCTTAGCTTGGTTCCTCCTTTTAGGTGTAACGATAAAAATGACTTCCTTTTTTCCACACTTAAATAGTTGTTCATGAAAGTAGACATGCAAACACCTCCTGTAGTCTGATAGTTAAAATCCTCCCCTTACACCCACAGCAGCACACCCTTGGGCATTAACAACAAAAAATGAAGATAGCTTTTTTCACTTTTTCCACAGTAAGTCACCAGAGTTCCTAGGTGAGGTCCCTGAAGTCTCCCTGAGATGTGTTTCTCCAGGTCTGGCCTGGCAGGAGACACATCCAACCCTCACTGTCTGATGAAAGCACCACAAGACCCCATGCCCACCAGGGACTTCTTTGCTACATAGCTGTAAGAGGCTTCTGGCACTTTGACACTGGAGGAACAGTGGAAAAGTCTTTAGCAGAGACCAAAGATCTTCTGAGTATGCACTACAGCACTGTTTGATATACCCTGGTGTATCTAATTGTGGGATGAGCTTTGGAAGGAGAATGAAAATGTCTGAACTGTTAAAAATATGACTTCTGATAGGTCTAAAAGATGAGTTGGTAATAGTTCCTGAAGGCTGCTGAGTAGTGGGTGGTCATCCTTCCTGGATATTCCAACTCTAATGATCTCTGAAAAGGAAACAGGGTCAGAATCTCACTGGGAAAGTACTGGAACAAGAACATTGCTGTGAGAATCCAAGCCTTTTCACCACTTTTTCTCAGTAATACTTATGTAAGCAATACTCACGATGTTCATGTGGTTAGCTACAGGCAGAAGGAATACTCATACAAATAAGGGTTGGGATTCATGCCTAGTAGTGTGTCTAATCTGGCACTCTCATTCCTTCAGCTGCACTAAGCAATTTTCAGCTGGGGACCTTCAGTTTATATAACCAAAATACATTGATGTCCTAGGGGAAAATGTTATGATAGCTTGAAAAATCTTTCCTGGGACATGATTATTAATCAATTTCTGTGCAGACAAAGCAGGAGGATCCCTGGTGGAAAAGACAGCACCAGGAGGGCTATAGATTAAATCCCATTTCTAAGTGCTAATATTGTGTGGATTGTCCTAGAGCTGTATGTTTCAACAGGGAAACTGCTAGTGATCTAAATACCGTGTTTCACTGACTTAAGAGGACTAGAGATACCACCTGCAAAAGAACAAATATAAATTATCCTACCAACCTCACACTTTACCTCACATGCCTCTTGACACTATACCCACTGCCTTAGTTTTATAATTCCAAATCATATCCACTCTCTCCAAACTGATGCCTATGCTACAGAGAGCCTCCCTCCCTTCCATTTGCTCCCTGAGAACGTGGCACATGGGTTTGAGCAGGATTTCACTTCCTTCTTCCATACATGAGCAAAGATCCCAAGGATCATCAACTCTCCAAGGCTGCAATGACAGAGCAGAAATGTCAACAGTAAACATATTTCCTCAGTTTTTGATGATTGATCATCATCACTTGGCACACAGTTCACTGGGTCTCAAAGCTGGGTCAAGGGAGGGACCGAGAATGAAGAAGCCAGCAATTGAAATAACTCCAATTATTACGAAATCTCAGCTTGAACCACAGTCTGTGCACCCCATAAAAGTCAGGCTCTCACAGATCTCCTCCCTCCGGGAGGGAGGCTGCATTTACTGTCTTGGTGTGAGAAAGATCTGAAGGATGTTTATGATTTGGATATGATTGCCTGTAAGATCATAAGACTGTTCATAGTGGACTTGACTGAAGGTGCAGCTAGCTCTTGCCTCTGTGCTGGACCATTGACTGCCAACAAGGAAAGTGGTCATGTACTGATGTCTAGGAAAGAGTAAGTGCAAGATATGAACATATGACTTTTATTCTAAAACTTTCATATCTGCAGGCTTTTTTTCAGCTCAGGGAAGGCACCTTGAGGTGCTTTAGTTGAGGCATACCTTGAAGTATGCCTTAGTGTCTCTGCTAGAATCTGAGGAGGGCAAGAGACTCTCAGGCCTTTGGCAAGCAACCTACTGTTTCTCGGTGTATGAAGCTGAAAACAGGCCCGCTCTGTGAAGCACACAGTGGTGAGAGGCATCTGAGACCTGATTTCTATCATAGGACCACAAATACTGGGGCTGAGAATGCACACACACACCCACACAACATCCCTTCTTCCCAAGAAACTTTCATCTTCACAAGTTGTTTTCAATCAGATAAAACATCACACAGTGACAAACAAGCAACTTCAGATGACTTTGAAATCCCTTGGGGTTTCACTCCGACTTCCTGAACTGCTCTAAAATCCACATACTTGTTAAGAAAGATGAGAAATTTTGGCTAACTCGGAAGCACAGCACAGCCAGCGTTCCTAATCTGGATTTATTTAAATGAAGGATTTCTGAGGTACCGAAGAGAAAAATCTCCATTTTTTCAAGAGACAGATTCATTTGGCACCACTGCACTGATGAGAACCCAAGGTAGTTTGATCTCTCACTCTTAACCCTTACTATATCCCTTTGACCAGGCCTGCTGGGCAGAAACTGTTTTACATGTGCTCTGCCAACTCACTGCAGATCACATTCACACTCACCCATTTATCTCCTTCAATCCTCCCAATATCAGGTATACCTAGAACCTAATTTCACTAGAGGCTTCACCATTAAAATCCTGTTGGATTGCCAGTCTTCAGGGCCCACAGATGGCATGTGGGCATATACCTTACTTCAGTGTTTGCCAGCTTCCAGAAGCAATTGTTTAGTTAGACTTGGAATCTGGGAAGATTCCAGAGACCATTAAACAACCATAATCCTGAGTTGCATTTCACTCAATTTACCAAGACTTTTCTCAGTGCCACTTCATAAGGCTTTCCTACAGGTAAATTTCAAAAGCAAAGTCAGAGGGAATACGCAGCTTCAGGTTACCTCACTCCTTCTCAGTGATTCTTGCACACGCTCTCTCGAGCTTCCCACCAGGTCCCAGCTCCTCCTCTGTGCCCCGGCACTTGTTGGACCCTCCTGAGAACAGACTGCACTAATTAGTTCAGTAGAAAAACATGTATATTTCTGACCGGTTAGACTTTCACTGGGCTATGGGGTTGACTCAGCCATTAGGACTTGGGAGAGAGAGCAATAAACATCAATTACTGAATAACATAAAGGATTGAAAAGGAAAACTGGAAATGAAAAAAAAAACCCTTAGAAGCAGCTGACCATTAAATTAGAGCATCATCTCCTCTGAAATCACTGCCCAATCACTCTTTTCTCTGCCTGTTTCTTTATTCAGGCTTCAGTTCATGTCATATATGTTTAGTTCATAGAAAGATTCTTATTTTTTGTGGCTGTTTATTATCATATATGTTTGAAAAGATTATTTCACAGTTATTATAATGAGCTTTTTACAGTTAGACTGAATGACACTGACCCATGCCTTCCTACTAAATTTTCCAGGAAGCAACAGCTCAGGACTGAAAGGTAACGATCCATAAGAGCTGCCCAGTGAAGCTCTACAGCAGTCCTCTCAGCCTTTTAAAACAGCCTTCAATTATTTTAATACTGCTGTTCTTCTCTCTTCTTATATAAATGTGCGTGTATGAAAGCTTGCAGAATTTCTTTTTAATGGTCACCTTTTTGTATTCGAATATGACAACAGAATTCTTTCCTATTCAACTACAGATTATTAAACCCGAAGCCTCTGAAATAGCATTTTTTAAACTAGATTTTCCTATTCTTCCCTTTCTATAGGCCCACTTGTTGAAAAGAACAATCTTTTGTGCAAAAATCTTTCAGAATTACAGCTGTCTCAGTGAACATAGCTGCTGCTTTTTCCTGATTCAGGATCTTTGGTTTTTTACGGTACTCAGAGAATCATCGAATGTCTTGGGTTGGAAGGGATCTTAAAGATTCTCTAGTTCTTACCTTCAATTCAGTGTATTCATTGCTAATATAGCAAAAACTATAAACAGCTTATAGCAGGAGATGGGTCTTTCATGTGATTCTTTCTGCCAGCACCCTCCCTTCTAACAATGGGTAGCCTGAGCAAAAATGTTGAAGGAGAGGGTCCTCGGGTATTACATTTCAGCCCCTTAAAGTCTTCTTGTTTTTTATAGAATGCTTGCAAATCAAGACAGAAGCTCTGCTGGAGTATATACATATGCTTGGATGTGAGTGTAGATGGACCTAAAAAAGAGATGTCCCTTTACCAATACAGATGAAATCTTTAGGGGAGTGGGCTGTATAATATTAAGAAGCTTCCTCTCAATATGTGACCTCTCTTAAGATCACATTTCCATGAAAATGGAAAAATGTTCCTGAAACTAAATCTTGCCAAATATGAAAACTGTTTTTTCTAAACCAGAGAGACATTGAGGCTCTTGAGTGAAATAGTTATGTTTATAATGGACAAAACCATGTATTCTCTAAATTCATCCTTGTAATTGGCGCAGCTGTTGTAAATGGAACTTTCCAAAAACAAAGCAAACAAATCATGATATCAATCAAAACAACCAAAACAAGCTAAAATAAAACAGCTGGAAATAGATACCCGGCAGGGGAAATTTCAGCTCAGACTGGCAGTTAGGAACAATTGAAAATGAGAATAGAAAGCGCTGAGCAACATTTACACTAGCCTTGTTGCATGCTCTGTTATACCTCACTGCTAGGGATGAGGGGTGTGATTTACCATGATACCAACATACTAATTTAATGAATTCTCCTCACACAAAAAACCACTCCCAAGAGACCATTTGTTCTGTAAAACACAGCAACAGTTTCACAACAGACAGTAGTTTAAGTAATAGCTTAGGGAAAACAATACCAAATATTTTTCATAATTGAAAATACAGAGGAACCCTACAAGCTGTGTATAATTACGAGAATTCAAATTTAGCCCAGACTTCAGTGAGGAGTATCATTGAATCAGTAACTGCAACTGGGCATTATCCTATAGGTGCCAAAAGACGCTGTAGTTGTTTATGTTTTGGAGTCACCTCCAGTAGGACTGCATGATTTTGCTCAGTTTAATCCAGTGCTTATTTTGTTTATGTTGTGTTTTTCAAGAGCTGCAAGTCTCAGAATGTTTCATAAAGAAATCCAAGATTTCTGGACTTCAGATTAATGAACCCGATTTGGTTTGTATTTTGAAGCCGTCCTGCCCTCAAGTGTCCTATGCTTGTTTTCCAACAGTTGCTGTACCTCTCGTCTTCCTTCCCACTGAATCTTGTGAGATAAGAAGAATGGTTCTATTTTCCACTGAGCAGGCAGACTTGGACAGCTCACATGGAGTGGGTTTGTGTCACAATTAAATGCTAACAGAAAAAACAAATGGGACATTAGTAGTGGAAATTAAGTGTGTTAAAACCCTAATGAGAGTACTGATAGACTTTCCAGCAAATTCTTTGGAGCGGAAAACTCCCACACCTTTAAGCAAAGAAATATAAAGGAAAAACAAGATTTTGGCAGGGATTTTCAAATGACCCCTACATAAGGCAGGTATCCAACTTGCATTACATGGCATTGTGTTTCTCTCCCTGTGGCCAGGCTTATGTTCAGCTGACTTGCAGGAACAATGGAAGCGTGGGGAATGTCACAGCAGGCACCTCCAGCTACCACTGAGCTACATGTCCCAACCGATCAAGAATACTAATTTGAGAGAAAGCTAGCATCAAGGAAGATGAGAAAATATGTACAAAAATAGCCTGTAGTGGAATGGCCTCAAACAAACAGCACTGGAAGATGAGAAGGGTAAAATGCTAGAATAACCATGTCAAGTGGTCTGATAAATCAGCTACGCGTGTAGTATCTGAGTCCTGAGGTCTGTTGGTTTCCCTGAACAAACAAACAGCATGAGCATCCTGTCTGCATGTCTGCCAGAGCAATTTCATGCAGATATCCCTTGGTTCTGAAGACACAACACTGCAGGTTTGGGTAGTGTGGCTGGAAAGCCGCACAGAAGAAAAGGATCTGGGGCCATCAACAGTCAGCTGAACATGAACCAGAGGTGTGCCCAGGTAGCCAAGGAGGCCAATGGCATACTGGCTTGTATCAGAAATAATATTGCCAGCAGAAGCAGGCAGGTGATCATTCTTCTCTAGTCAGACCTGGTGAGGCTGCAACTTGAGTACCGTGTTCAGTTTTGGGAGCCTCACCACAAAAAGGACATGGAGGCCCTGGAGTGTGTCCAGAGAAGGACAATAAAGCTGTGAGGCGTCTGGAACACAAGTCTTATGGTGAGCAACTGAGGGAACTGGAATTGTTTAGTCCGGAGGAGGCTCAGAGGAAACCTTATCACCCTCTACAGCTAGATGACAGGAGGTTGTGGCGAGGTGGGGGTTGGCCTCTTCTGCATAACAATAATATGCTTAGAGGTAATGGCGTCAAGCTGACCAGGAGAAGTTCAGGTTGGATATTAGGAGAAATTTCTTCTCAGAAAGAGTGGTGAGACATTGGCACAGGCTGCCCAAGGAGGTGGTGGAGTCACCATCCCTGGAGATGTTCAAGAAGAGTGTAGATGTGACAGTGAAGGACACGGTTAGTTAGAAGGGCACGGTGGGGACGGATTGATGGTTGGACGAGGTGATCTTATAGCTCTTATCCAATCTTAATGATTCTATGATTCAACGCAGAGAATAGAAGTGCTTTGAGCAATGAATTGAGGGAGAGCCCAGCACGAGAGGCTGTGAGCAGAGCAGGGCCTGGCTCTCGGTCATGGGTTTCAGGGTGGATCTGATGGGGTTTTCAGACTTAAAATCCTAAGTCAGACTACAGATCTTTCACGCTGCCCTTGGAGCCCACGAAGACCAGCCACCCCAATGCTGCCCAAGGAGCTTCCCGAAGCAGCGGACAACACTCCCCGAGCCGAGGGCTGCAGCTGCACAGCCTCGCCTGGACCCTGCTCTGCCTCCCGCTTCTGCCAAGAGCCACAAAACGGCGCTCCCCCCTCACGGCGCCACGATGGCAGCACAAACCCGCCGCCTTCCTCGCTCCTCGCCCGGAGGAGGTCCGAAACCGCCAGTAGAGCCCGGAGGGAGGGCGGAGGGCGGGGCGGAGGGAGGTCGGAGGGCGGCGGGGCGGCGCGGCGGAAAGAGGTACGGCGGGAGGCGAGCGGGCTCCGGGGGGAGCGATGGGTTTGTGCTGCAGCCGCCTCCGTTCTGCCGGCGGGAGCTGCAGGCTCTGCCTGCCTTCAGCGGGAGCGGGGCCGGAGCTGGGGATGGGGATGGGAGCGCCCTGCGCGGGGCCAGCCGGCGGCTGGGCACGGCCTGCCGAGGCCGTGAAGGGTGGTGGATCAGAGGGCAGCTCTGAGCCCGGCCCCTGACCTCGTTTTCAGGGCTGATGTCGTAGCGCGGCCTCGTTTAGCCCTGTAGTTCCCGAGAGAACTGCAGCTGTGCGGGGATTGTTGTAAGTCGCTCCTTCTGGTATTAAAGGCTTGACGCCAGGCGATGGTGTGCTCTCGTTCCTGCCGTCCCATCCGCGCCAGACACGCCTGCTTAGGGAAAAAGAAGTACGCGCTAAAAACTCAGAATGCACTTGATTTGGGAGAAAGAAGGGAAAAGCACGGCCTTCCTGCAGAGAAGCACTGAAAACCTCCAATCCGTGCCGCGCTGCAGGGCTGTGCCATCCTGCCTGAGGTCCCCGTCCTGTGACCAGGTTGGAGGAGCGCTGAGCAGTGCTCTGACCAGCCCTCAGCGCAGTGCAACAAACCCCACGCTCAGCTCGCGCCCAGCTCACCGCTTGTGTATGTGTATTTTTGGCTGGGAGCAGCCTGATAGAAGTATGGTATGCCTCTGTACTGAGCAGTAAGGAAGGGCCCCAGCTGGTGACAAGATGATGTGACAGCCCATAGATGCATCTTTATCCTTTGAATGGTGTGATACAGTAATAAAGCACAACTTCCAAGAGTGAGATGTTATTTAGAACACTTTAAACAATGTGGGTTTTTTGTTTTTTTTTTTACCCAAGTCTTCAGCCGCTGTACGTTTTTTCCCCCCACAGTTGGGACCATGGCTGTTGACTGGATTGGGTTTGCATATGCTGCTCTGTTGGCAGTTGGAGGTGTTGTAGGATACACTCGTAAAGGTGAGTCCTGATATGTTGAGGTTGGGGAATCTCTTTCCTCTCTGCTACGTTTTGTGAAAAAGAAATGGTGAAAGGCATGTAACTTGTGCTGTAGTGAACATGACTGCATCTTAAATCCAGCCCGTGCTGCTAGATTTGCTTGGATCAGCTTATTCTTAAGTGGTCACTTCTTTCTGTTTATCTAACTGATGGGTTTGTTTTCGGGGCCAAAGGCTGCTCTTACTTTTGACTCTCAATGTGTTTTGTGCCATTTCATTTCCTTTAATTGTTCCTGTGTTAAGCACAATAGATTATCTTCAATTAAAACATATTTTCTATAGAGGCATCTGGGATTGATTTGGGGGTTTCAGATGCACACCAGGGAGAGTACTTCGTATTTACTTCTTCTGACCTGGTGGTTAATTATGTCTGGCATTTTTAACGCTGTACGTTTTCACTCTAATTTAGGCAACCAGGTTTTAAATTGTCATGTACTTTAAGGCACATTTTCCACATTTGAGTCATGTCGATGGTGCTTGCAGTGAATTGGCCCAGCTGGCAGCAGCCTTCCTGAGCTGAGTGCAGCGCACCGGCAGAGGTCGCAGCTGTGCCGAGGACAGCCGGAGCTCCCTGCTCGCTGTCCCAGGGTGAATGTTCCAGCAGTGCAGCAGTCTTGTTCACCATGGCATTATCCATTACGATTCTTGGGATTCAGGATCACCGAATCCCAAGTGTGTGCATGTGTGCATGTTTGCTCCTAAATTAATGGCTTTATGTCTTTACTTTCTGAAAATCTTCCCCCCTTCCTCCCTGCCATCTGCTCTCACTAACTATTCCATTTGCTTGTTTTCTTCTGTCTTTAGTAGCTGGTCAGTCCTTGTGGAAAATGTGATTTATTTATTTTTATCAGTAATGATTTCTGTTTTCTTGCAGATTCTTGATTAAAAATGTTCAGTATAACAGGACTGGGATCTATATGTCTTCTGGGGTTCTGGATTCTTCCTTTGTAATCATTTTGGAATCAGATTAATCCAGATATTGCCTGCTGTGCTGATTCTGCACTTTTGTCATATGGTAGCAAGTCAAATGCCTATTCAGAAACCAAATATACTGCTGAAACTCTGGACTTCATGAACCAGTTGTGTAATAGCATTGAAAGGAAATGTCAAGTTAATTAAAAAAGACATCCTCGTTGCCATCTAGTTGTTTGGGGGTTTTTTTTGTTACTTTATTTTTTTTAGATCTATATTAAATGTAATGTCAGTGATACCATGGCATCCAGTTTAGCCTTTATATGCATTGACCATAATGACTTTAGTGTCATTTTTCAGAGAATCCCAAGTGCTATAAGATACAATAAAAATGAATAGATAGTCCAGAAAGGTTACAAAAATGCTTCAGAATGTATGCATGATAAAAACAATAGCCTAGTTCAGGTTTGTTCTTCAAAGATCATTCTTCCCGAATTACAAGTATTAGTAGGTCCTCATTCTCACCCTCTAACTTAACAGACATTGCCAGTAATGCTATACAAGAGAATGACTAGGAGGGGTTACAGAAATGCTGCCTTCTTTCACACAGGCTGAGTTGGCTGCACAGTGGCAGACACGGCTCTTATTTTCAGAATATTCAGATAATACTGCGTAGAGAGAGTTACTGTGTAGACTGAGCATAAAGACATTGTGTTGAAAGATAACACTTGGATGTTTTCTTGCAGGTAGTAAAATTTCCTTAGCTGCTGGTCTTACCTTTGGTTCCATGGCTGGTTATGGAGCTTACTGTGTAACACGTGATCCAAAAAATGTGAAGATATCATTGTGTAAGTGTTTTACTACAGTTTAAAATAATAAAAAAAGGAGACTTCACTGAAGTGCCTGTAAAAATCTCTCTTGTTTTAAGCATTGTGACAATTCTTTGGTTTTTTCTTAATTTTTTTGAAATAGAATTTGACACTTCAGTTTAGCTTGCAAAATTCAAGAGCTTATGTGTGAAACTACTGGCAAGATAAAGCAGCTCAATCACACAGAACCAACAGGTGTGTAACCACAGTGCTGGGTGGTTACGTAACAATGTACGTGTTGTGAAATCCAGCTGAGAAACGTGGAAAAGTACTGGAATGAAATCATAAGAGACAGATCAGAATGTAACTTGAGACTTAAAGATGATGTAAGATAAAGTCTTGCATGATGTTGAGTGTCCTTAGCTCTCAATGAAACAAATAGTTGATGAGGTGATTTTCTTTACTGCCAAGAAAGGGTACAAACCATGCAATAATTATCATCCTAGCAAGCTTCCATGAAACCTTCATGAAAGCAAGGAACTACCATGTCTATTGAAGGGGTACATCATTCACCTCATGTAACTGATTTGCAGTAAGAGTTACTGGAAACTTCTGCCACTCATGATTTTAGTACTGATGGCTTAGGCTGTGGTTTCACACACATTTAACTTGCATGTAATCCAGATTGTGCTAGCAAACAGTCACTTTTTCTGACCTTAGTTAGAACTTATGGTAGAGCATTTTTGTTGGCTTTATGTTTGAAATCAACTGCAGCTGTAAAAATGTCTTCCATTTAATTTAAAAAAAAAAAAAAAAAAAAAGGTAGTATTCACACCAACTGGATTCTTTGGTAAAGGTAATCATAGTGTACCTGAGCTGCTCCTGCATGGTCTAAAATTGGATATTTAGGATTTGCAGCCATGAATTTACTCAGATTACTGACATCTGGCATTTGCGCTGACAACACAACCATGAGTGTATGTAAATTTGTAGTCATTCAATATGAGATGCTGTTAAGCAGCATCCAACGTTGTACTTTTGTGGGTCAATGAAATCATGAATTTGGATACAGAATTTGTGAAAAATTAGAACTTACTACGTGTTGATTGTTTTCCAGTTCCCTTGTTTTAGAAGGACTGGTGTATGATTTCCACAAATGGAGATATCAGATGTAATAATCCAGGCTCTCTAATAAATGTCTGTGGATTTTGTTGAAAATCAGAATGCTTTCATTTGTGCTTAGCTTTCTGAAGTACCTAGAGCAACTAGAGCATAAGTGTGAGAGGCAGCCTAAATGCATGGAAGAGGGTGACTCTTCTGAGCATGGAAACTAGTGGGGTAAATTAGAATGTAATGAGACAAGTGCCCCAAACCTTTAAAAAGGTAAGGAAGAAAAATCTTCTCCTTAATTGTGATCATCTACAGTATCTGTCACCTACTCAGGAGCCTCCTACAATAGTGGAGGTAGTGATTCAGTACAAGTCCTTGTGTGGGGGTTCTTGTAACTTGTCCTATGTGCCACATGTATGTGGCATACAGATACCAGAGCCAAATTTCCCTAGTAGTTTTATAAATTATTTTTTCAAGCATTTATCTACTGTTGCTGATTTGAAAATGCTTGAAAGAAAAATAAAAATAAAAAACAATAAATAAATAAGGGAAGGAGAGTCCACTGCCCCTGAAGTGAGCTCCTGTGTTTTCTAGACTGCTTACTGATTGAAATAGGTGTAGAAATTCATGCTTAAGTTTGTTACTGAGAATGCAACCCAGTGCATTTGCTGTATTGAGTTGCTTTATGAGTTTTATCTTTATGGTTTTGAGCTGAATTTGGCTTTATTTATTGATTATTTTTTTTAACTGATTAAAAGTGAAATGTTGAATATTCAATGCTTTTGAAAATCAGGTCTAAAAGATAAACATCTTAAAAACTCCCTGGCACATTTGAAAAGCTGAATATTGGTAACTGCAGGGACATCACAAACTAAATCAGGCATGTTTTGTAGCTTCTAATTAATTGTAAATATACTCGGGGCCCTAGACAAGATACATGCTGTGGAATAGTCTGCTCTTCAGACATTCCTGAGAGGATCATAACTATGGGACCAGAAAATAAGAGCAAGGGATAGTGAAGCAAGCTGTCTTTAATGAGCGCACATGCTTAGCCAAGAGACTTTTGTTTGGAACTACCAGAACTTGTCACATAATGTTGGAATGAGTTTAAAACTCATTTTTGACAACTGTGAGCACAGCACTGTCCACAGAAGGTAGGGGAGTTAAAGAGAGTTTGCTGGACCGTTTATCTGTTCTATGAGAATAGAAGAGCTGCTGGAGTGATACAACCCAGCTGTCAGCCCTGCCTCTACCCTGTTCTAGGAAGCATTTCAGGTGTCAGTTTTTTAACTCAACTATAGCTATCTTTGCAGTTTTATGTATTCTCAATCTCCTTAGCAGTCATTAGCCTGATTTGGAATCCCTAGGCCTGGTTGACTGGTCTGTTGCTACCTCTGTTTTCAGGTAAAAGGTCCAGGAAGAAGATGCAATTCCTTTCATGATCTTTGCTCTCCATTGCTTATGCTGCACCTGTTGCCCTGTGGGGCTGCCCACCTGGTGTTGCAAGCCTTGCTGCAAATCAGAAGTACTTACAACCACAGTGCAGGAGATGTTAAGCCATGTCCTGGAGCAGAAATAAAGGAAAACTTTCAAATCTAATTTTTAAGGCTTAGCAAATACAGAGCTAGCATCTAAAATGAAAATAAAATTAAAAAAAAAAAATCACAACAGTTTGTGTGTTCTAGCTCCTTGGATAGCTAGTAAGAAAAACAGTTGCAGTGTTGAGATTATGACACACTGTATTTGTAACTCAGCATAAATGTTACTGTTAATGAAGAGGATTCTTCCAACTTCATTGGTAGCCCCCATGATGCAAATATACGGAGGAATACAAATTCACCACCTGACAAACTTGCTTTGCATCCACAGAGAAGGATTTAGCATTCTGCTGCACCTGGAAACTATCTGCAGCTGAAGGGAGTCCTGGTAATGAATTTTGGGAAAGCAAGAATGTTTTTACAGATCTCTCTCTATGATCTCACATTTTACTAAACTGTGTTTTGTAGTAAAACATGTCAGTGACCTTTGATTATTTTCCATATTCCTGATAGTCCTGTCTGAAAGAGGTAACAAATGCATTGAATTGTTTTTTACAGTTTCAGCTTTTCTTTTGACCGTTATAATGGGAATGAGGTTCAAGAGGTCCAAGAAACTGATGCCGGCCGGACTTGTAGCAGGCCTGAGGTAAACATATATTGAGGATCTCAATGTAAAGATTTCACTGATTTTCAAATAGTTGCTACTCAACATCTGACTCAAGCTAGCATCAGCGGAGGTTACTACCATCTAGCAGCTGTATGGTTTAAGTGAAATTAGTTTGGTCCTGTTTCCACTGACCTGCTTTTTGTCTCACTAGGCAGATACATAAACTGAGGACAGCATTTCTCAGCAAAGAAAGGAGATGTCTGCAGTTAAACATTAATGCATGTTGATAAGGGTTTTGGAAGAACCTGAGGAAAGCTTCAGTGCTTCCATACAGATATGCATAAAGCCAGTCATCTAACTTCATACAACAGTCATCTTACACACACACACACACACACACACACACAGAGTTGCTAAAAGTTATAAATCAGGACTGAAACTGCAAAATGTTATTTTCTGTTGTGTCAATGACAGAACAGTATGCTTAGACAGACTTTTGGTGGACATTGATGCTATAGATTGAAACACTTTGAAAGATTGCTTACTAGAGATTCTAGTGTCAGGTATTTATGAATGTACTGTTGTTTAATGATGATTTTCACTGTTTATGCACAATTGTATTTATGGACTTTTTTCTGTTTTCTTTTCTACAGCCTTTTGATGATTTTGAGGCTTGTTTTTATGCTTCTGTAGGAGAATGTAGTAACTTGAGAACTGAAGTATGTCAGCCATGCCCACCTTGCAAGCAGGCAGGCTCTCCATACTTGAAAGACAAATTGGAACACAAGTCTTATTTTGCTTTTATCTTTTCAGTAAAAGATCAATACCTGTACCCTAATTACTGGCACTTGCCAGCTGGTGTTTTGCAAGCTATTTATAAAAGCTAAAACAGTGGTTTGTTAATGATACATTTTGATCTGCTTAAGCAATCTGCTGACTCGAGGGACCTTTACCTCTAAGTTTGATAGCTTTCAGAGGT
Organism: Chrysolophus pictus; assembly: GCA_037305975.1. Classification (NCBI taxonomy): domain Eukaryota; kingdom Metazoa; phylum Chordata; class Aves; order Galliformes; family Phasianidae; genus Chrysolophus; species Chrysolophus pictus. The sequence goes on from CM074578.1 coordinate 22,697,217, forward strand.
GCTGAGCACACCAGGAGACTGCATAAGCATTGCACTGTATCTCAGAGATGTATTGTTTTGAAGTATACTTTTGTAGCTTCTGTAATTAAGTAATCAATTCTAACCACGTTGTTAGTCACTAATGAATAAAGGCATGTGCCTGTACTGTCTGGTACAAAAACCTGTCTTCCTTTTGAATACGTTTATCTTCTTCTACTGTTTCTAAATATCAAACCTACTATCAGTGTTGAAATAAAACTTTGAAGCTTCTCTCAGTTTTTTTATACAAAGTGAAGTGTCATTTTATCAGGGGAAGTTGGATGAGCTGCTCTGTACTCATTACTGATTTAAAACATACACCGTATCATGAACAACTATCCTGGCACTGAGGGATATGATTTAGTGTCCCTTATATCATAAATATACATATGTATACATAACATGCATAAATATTATTAATATATGTATTATTATTATACATATTGTTATAATATTATATAATATATATTATTATATAATAATAAATATTATATATAAATATATATGTTTTATATGTAAATATTATATAATATTATATATATTATCTATATAAATATTATTTCTGAGTGTGTATCTCTGGTCTCAATGCTACACCAATCCATTAGCAGAATACCAAGCTTCCTTTTTCTGGCAGGGGCTTAAGTGTAGTGTTGCAGGCTGCTTGAACACCTAAGGCATATCTGATCAAAATGACCAACTGCAAATAACAAAAAAACTCACCAGCCCCAGCTTCCACCTCGAATCTTTAGCTAGCAAATATTGGTACCAATCACCACCAGGTGTCACCAGGCTTATGTGCAAATGAGCTGATATTCTATGGATTTCAGTTTAGGACCCTGATAAGTATAATGACAGCTGGACATGTAAGATGTGGTTCTTTCTATCCTGAATTAGACCTTCAAGGCCAGTCAGGGGAATTGGACTGCTGTGTACCATAATAACAAGTTTAGATGACCGATGTTGTAGATGAGATGAATCCTGCTTTGAGTGAGCTCTACTGAAAAGTTTAGGCAACCTACTGCTGAAATGTAGATGCCCTCCATCAGTTGCTTGCTAGCTCATATCCTAAATGCAATGGGGTTTTGCATTGTTCAGTACCTCCAGAGTTGAGCCATCTTTGCATTTTCAGAATTACCCCATGGGCACAAAGCCAAACTCTAACCCAAAAGCTTTTGTCTAAATACCTGTGCAGCCCGAGCAAGTAATGTTCTTAGCAAGTCTACTGTACCCCTTGGGGACCAAGCATGCACTTACAGAATGCAAAGGTGATGCCCTGCGTTAGTCTCTGCAATGCTTTGACCACCATTCCATTTGGAACAGAGGCATAGCAACACAAAACTTCTTAAGTACTATGATGGGCAAACTGCCCTTCTAGTTCAAACTGCTACTTCCAGCTAGCCAAGCAATGTTAATTTTAAGAAGTCAAGAACTAATATGAGCAGTGTGTGGGTGATTGGGGTGTTCCAAATTTGTAATTCTGAAGTACATTATTGGCCCATACAAGTCAGAAAAGGAGTTAACTTTGCCGGGCAGCAGTTCTGTCTATAAACTGGTTCATAGGTTTATCTCCCTCATGTTTGAGTCTTACTGAGAAAAACAATTAACTGGAAAGACAAAAAGAGTTTATGTCTATATTTCTGAAGTGGACGGTGACGATTCCCATCAAATGAGGGTAAAGAATCTGAAACAGGCTTTCTCTCAACAAGACCTTAAAGCATCTGCAAACTCTTTTACTGAAAAGGTAAGCAGGGCTGCTTGAGAAGTGACTGGGAAGGTAAAAGAGTCAAGTGCCTTTCTCCTCACTGCAGCAGTCCAGCCATGCCAGAATAGGAGCAAAGAATGAGTAGCAGCAGACTAATTAGACACATGTACTTTGATCTTTCAGCAATCAAAATCTCTTCTAAGAGATTCATGTGAGGATTAAAATAGTTTCTTACTTTCAGCCATAAACTTACAGAGATCGTGAGATTTTATTTATTTATTTATTAATACAGACAGCAAATAAATGCACGGGGATACATAGAATTTTGACCAGGGAAAGTAAAAAATGAATTACCAAATGTTATAGAGTGGCTCTTTTGGGCTGCAATTAATAAAAAGGGAGGGAAGAGGCTTCGTTGCAGTGCTTTGGAAACTACAGCTGAAACACTTTACCAGGCATGTACTGCAATTAATGGCTAACCAAACAGCAAACATTAGTATATTTTATTTCATGTAACTGATGGTAGCAAGAACTCTTGGTAATAAAACACTGCCTTCTGTAATCAGCAGGTCCAACAGCCTTTAATCTAAATTGTCTTCCATCTCAAAGATTATAGGGCACAAACTACAGAATAAGATCTACACAGTTTACACTTAAGAGGCACAGCTTAGGTAATATACTACAGGCACGTTATCTGTAGCAGCCATGTGATTAGATATTGAATATTTTCCTCACATTAGCAATTGATTTCTCATCTGATGGTGGCTTCCTCTGGCTGCCAGGCTGCAAGAATTTTTTGATTGTTGGGACATTGCTCATTCTTCCTTTAAAAGCCTGTAAGAAGTAAGAAAGCCAGTGAAAGCAAGGAAATTATAATCCCATCCTTTATAGCTTAAAAATCAGATGACTTGGATTTTTTATTCTCATACATACTTATTAAGCAGAGAACATTAGTAGCTACCTATAGCCAGATCAGCACCCAGTATTTTTCATGAAAAAAATAATGTATGCATATATATTTGCAAACATGTCTCACAACATATCGGTCTTTTTGGAAAATTGAGGTGTGAATATTCTAATCAGGAATGGTGCTATAGAGTTTCCTTGGTTTTCCAGATGTGGATGGGAGAATTTAATATTAAAGAGTAAAAACTCAGCTGGAAAAAGTGAAATGAAAAAAAAAAAAAAAAGGAAAAAACATAACCTGAATCCAAATACTACAGATGTATTTGGGCTAAAAAGAATCTAGGGCAGGAGCACCTCAGTGCAAAACACCACAGAAGACAAGAAAGAAGAAACACTTCTGTAATACAGTTTCTCCAAAATGTAATTTTGCTAGCATAAGTAGGATAGGAACTGCAGCCACAGCAAGCCATAACCTTCTGTCCTGATGCCCAAACATGTTTGAAGACATGTTAGTGGCAGTGGCAGGACCAAACTGGTAGAGTCAGTAAGTGAATTCCTGCCAGCTGAAAGCAACTGGGAGCAGCAGAGCTGAAGGAAGGTGACTGTGGGGGTGTTCAGCTTGTTTTAGTCAACAGAAGATCAGAGAGCTGCCAGCAACTCAGTACAATGGTTCAAAAGACTTAAACATCAATGAGCTTTTAAAGCTGGGCAGTGAAATGTGTGTGTTACATTCCATGCTGAGATCAGATGATCACTAACCTGTAGCAGAGGGAATGCAGACAGTATATCAGACTTAAGTTCTTCTGTCATTAAAATGGCTTCCAGCAGGTGGATGTCTGCCCAGCTTAGCTTGTTGCCAACAAGATAATCCTGACCATGGTCTTTTAAGGCCTACAAAATAAGAACAAATAAAGAAGTCATACAGTATGCAGTGATTTTACCTAGACATAACAGACAGATTTCTACAGAAATAAACAGCAGAAGAAATCCATACAAGAACCCGTAAAGATGATTCCTACTACAATCCCACCGGCCAATATTAGCATAAAAAAGGCAGCGACTTCTGGGAGAGACAAATGCCTGGTACCTTGTTACAGCTATTTCTTACACTGCCAAAACAAGCTCCACCAGAACCTGACTGCTGAAGCCATATGGAAACTCTCAAACAGAGCATCAGAACCAGACTTCCTGCAGTACTTTGAAATTACCATTTGCTGCTCATAGTTCCAAGTGATCATATCTAGAGAGATTTTCCTGTCAGGACTGCATAAGGCATGGACTGTGAACCCTGCCAAGCTGATTCAATGGACCACTGAAGTGGCCAGTACAGAAGGAAAGTTATTAATTCTTCTGACAAAATTAGCTAGGCTAAAAGTCATGCATTTAGTTCTGTCTAATGTAAGTTAATAAAGACTATTTTAAAGACTTTTCCCCAGTAAACATTCACATTAAAACTTGTAATAGTTGCCTACGACGCCATAGACAATACAAAAGTTGCATTTTTCTGGATTCCAGAAAGTTGTATAAAGATATCCTCCAAAATATTCTGATTTCCCAGAGCTAGCTTGTAGGAGCAGACTCCATGATGATTTTTTTATTGAAAACCCCTTCTCTCTCTGACCTCTTCCTTAACCTCTCTCTGCACTCCTCCTAGGGAACCAGGAATTTGAGCCAAACATGGCTGTGTAGCCTTGGCACAGACATGGAGAAACTGCTACAATGGGAGAAAGCGCTGCAAGAAAGTCTGCACAGCATAGCCATGCAGGGCACAAACAGCAGCAGGAGGTGAGGATCATTGCTAGCTCTAATTCAGAAAGAAAAAAATGTTAATAGACTCAAAAATAAAAGAACCTAAAGAGAAAAACAAAATAAACAGCAAGTTGGTAGGAAATGGCAACACAGTAACACAGAGGCTGTGTTCCTGGGAGCAACAGAGAACAACCCTTCCTCTCTTGCCAACTCCTGTGCAGCAAAGGCAGGCTTTTTGCGTGCTTTGAGTGCAGTAAGTGTACTAATGCTCACAGCTCCTTAGAGGCCACCTCTTTAGTGCGTGCTAGCCAGCAGATAATTGCTTTCCTGCTTTTAAGCTCGATACATTCTGTTCGTCACATCTCTCTGTGCACATCTAAGGGTGCCCAAATAAAGCAATTCAGAAAAGGACAGTAATAATCTCTAGATTACTTCCATTAAAACAGTGGGTTCACGAAAAATCACAAAATTAGGTCCTTAATTATAACACGTGGTTGGATTTAACTTTGAACATCAAGGATATGTACACTTTTAGGCAGGAATCTCTGAAGGCTGGCAAAGGTATTTAAATGAGGCATTTGTGCAAAACAATGGGAGCAACCAGCCACTAAGCTATGTGCAAAAAGTTTAAGTCTACTACTTGCAAATTTTCTCTTTGAGTAGTCTTTAAGACAGCATACAGTCCCAGAGCTGTACCACCGCCTGCCTTCAAGCTATGAGTGTGGGGCTGGGGCAGGAGGGCTGCACTCTGCGTGGCTGCCTTTGCCGACTCCTGATGTTTCATCCTTTACCTTTTCATAAACAGGAAAGTATCTGGTTGTAGCTCGTTCAGTGATTAAGGCAATATTTTTTTCTTTCACATCGGCTGCTTGAAAAGGGAGAGCCATGATCATTCCCATCAGGTCTGTTGTTCCCTCCACATACATATCAATCCTGAAAGAAAAGGTTTAAACTCCCATTTTGGTTATTTTCCTGAAATACAGTACTTAAGAGATCACTGAGTAGGATGCTTGTTAATGAATGTAGCCTAAACCATTGGTTCACTTTCTTGTTCTTCCACTTTTGATTCTAGCTCAGGTCTTTTGTTTTCCCAAACATCTTCAGAAACAGGCTTATGGTGTATGCAACAAGCAGAGTATAAAGCAGAGTCTAGCAGATGCTCACACTGTTTTCACAGAACCACAGGGGGTTGGAAGGGATCTCTAGAAATCGAGTCCAACCCCCAAGCCCCCAGTTTTCCACTGATACCCTACTCATCTATTTTTTATGAGAAAAAAATCACATGTGCAAGCTACTATGGAAAATGTAACAGTTTTGATGTCAAATCATAAAAGGATCCAGGCAAAAAATGGCTGCCAACTGATAGAATCATAGAATGGCATGGGTTGGGAAGGACCTTAAAGCCCATCCAGTTCCACCACCCCTTCTGCAAGCAGGGTTGCCACACACTTGAACACATCCAGGGATGGAGCATCCACAGATTCTCTGGGCAACCTGTTCCAGTACCTCAGCACTCTCACTGTGAACAATTTCTCCCTCATATCTAATTTAATCTACCTTTATTTATTTTAAAGTCATTTCCCCTTGTCCTGTCACTACACTCTCTGACTAAGAGTCCAGCATCTTTTCTGTAGTCCTATTTTAAGCACAAAAAATAAACAGCTCTTAGGCATTAAAACTGCATTACTGTTCTGCAGTTACCCAGCAACATAATGTAATTCCTCTCTGGTAGTTCAGATAAGCCTGAATGTGGCCAGAAAATTCTAATTATACTGATATCTAACAATCATCTCTTAGTGTCAAAGTCTGTTCAAGCTGTCTCTGGATCTGAGGGGACAAAGCACAAGTACGTTATGTGCGGCTTTACACACAGTCATCTCAGAGCAATATTCTTCCCATATACACTAAAAATACTGAAAAAGTATAAGTAAGGACAGTATGTACTGCTACTGTACCAGGCTCTTTCCTTCAGGTCTTTCCCATAGAGATTGTATTTCCCTGCTATGTAGCAGAGGATGGCTCTGGTCTGCACCATCTTCATCCCATCAATTTCCACCATGGGCACCTGCTGGAACAACAGGGATCCATCTGGGGAAGAAAAAAAAAGCAAACTATTCAAGCAGTGTAGTACTACACTGGTTCTGAGGAACAGACTTAATAACATGTCATGACATTTCTAATGCTGAGTGATGTAAAGCTTTAGCAAGGCAATCGGTTCTCTCAAATCTCTTTACAAGTCACATGATATCAGAGATCTTACAGAAATCTCATCTCTCACTAATAAAAGTCAGAAGAAGCTCCTTTTGTTCCGTTGATGTGAACTTATGTTCAGAGGACAGTCCACAGACTCACCATTGCGTAATTTTTCTAGGTCTTCTTTTTTTTCTATAAATTCTTCCTCAAACTGAAAAGTAAAGACAGAAAACAACACTGTAACACTCCAGAGTTAATGGGAAAACAGAAGGGAGTCTGAAAGCCGGACTCCACCTCTCCCTACTATTTCCCATACCTCTCATCACTGTGTTGACTCCTATTCTTCATCGCTTTTCCAGCAAATAACCCTGAACTACACCATCCCAACCCATCAGTAAATGCACAGTGCTGTACACTATAAAAAATCTTCTTCCATCATAAAGCTCTGCTTACTTGCACGCACGAGCAATTCACAGACAGTGAATCATTCACTGAAAAGCAGCTCACACCATGTGAAATATTGAGAAGTTTTTAATATGTTATGCCTGTTTCTGTTACACAACATTTTATGCCTCTCTTTCTCTTATACATATAACTGAATCATAGAATATTGTGAATTAAAAGGGATCTACAAGGATCACTGAGTCCAACTCCAGTGATTTTTGTCTGTTTCTAAATGAAAAAGATGTTTGAATGAGAGCACTTGTGCTCTGCAGCTCTTCTGTCAGCAGTACTCAAAATGAATGAGCACCACTAAAAAAGCCTTTTCTTTCCAGTGCAACGCAGTGTCTAAGAGAATAGTTTCAAAGCATTGCATTCAAGCAAAGAGTGAACAGAAATTAAGATGCCTTTGGACAGCTGTCACCTGGTGTGAATCTAGACAGCTCCCCATTGGCTTCAGTGCAGCTTTGCTGATTAATCTTAGTCAGGTCCTGATCAATGAACAAAAAACACGTTTTTTGGAGATTGTGTTCTGGACTTCCTCACATGGTACCCTGAATTTATAGAAATTCAGACTGTTCTGGTCTGTAGCAAAAATTTAAGATCTCCACAACATGAAGTATGTGTCAAAAATGAACAAATTAATTATTCTTTTTTGCATATTAAAATCAAAGAATACCTTAAATAAAATACAAGAGAGTGTGTTACTGAATGTAAGCGTTCTGCAGCACAACAGGTGATTTTGTACATATCTCTAAATATAGAAGTACTTGGAAAACCTTTCCAAAACCAAATCCTTATTTCAAACAGAGATTAATCTTATCACTTTGTAAAATTAGAAAAAAAATAAGGTACAAACTTCAACCCCAGCTGCTGCTAACAGCCACCGAATTGACTCCATCTTTCCCCTTCCTCTGGTATAGTGAAGCTTAGGTTTCCCCGCCATGATTTCAGAGCTCTTCTTTCCTAAGAAATTCAAGGAGATATCTTAAAGAAAGCTTTAAAAAAAAAAAAAAAAAAAAAAAAGCATATAAAATGTTCTGTTCCAAACTATGAAACATCTGGATCAAAGTAAAAGGACAATCAAGACCTAAGTACTGGGGTTTGACACAACCACAGTTCCTGTGGATTTAGTGGGGAGAAAAAATGGAGAACAAGAATCAGTTCAACACAGAATTATTACCGAATAAAGTAATGCAATCTTTGCAGTGGGTGTTGGGTTTTGTGACAGCACCTAAGTCACACTAGAATCACACTAGAAAACCTACTACATGAAACTGATCACTTTGCAACAATTGCAAGCCCGAGACACCAGCATTATTTTTAGCTCTCTTGTTCTGAAGTTTGCTCTGAGCACTAGCTGAACCACATCATACATTATATAGCGTGTGGAATGACTTCAAGATCCATTCCAATTTTATGAACAATTAAACTGTAACAGGTATGCATATCTTATTGACACTGAGAACACAACTTAAAGATTCATGCCAAACAAATGCAATCATGATCACCTCACCACTGGATAGATAAGGCCTGGACAATGCTCCCAACATCAAGGGCTGAAGTCAGACCACCAGATAACGGCTCAGGGATTGAACTTGGTCCTTTCAAAGTTTCACTACCACCAGGTGCAGTCACATCCCATAGTACAAACCTGGCAGCTGAAGAAAGGTTGACTGCTGCTGGAAACAAAGTTAACACTGGACTCTTTTCATTAGTGAGTCCCAAAAGATAACAGCAGATTTAGTAAGAGAACAAACTCACAGACTGATAGCAGTATTTCATCATCTGATAGTGTTTCATCATCAAGCCAAGGTTTTATCTGTTTTCCATGGGCACGTTTTATTTACTCTTGTATAGGCTTTACAGCATTCAATTAAGCCACAAAATGCACCTTTGGCCATAATCTCACAGGTGCCAGTGAAAATGCAGAAATGAACAGCATAACAGTGAGAGTAGAAAGTGCACCTCCAAGCTTCTTCACTGAAGTTCTTTATGATGGGCAGTATCTTCAACATGCCCTATTAAGCAACAGCCATTGCTTTGCAGGAGAACCATAGTGCTCCAGCCCAAACTACTGGTCTTCCAAACCTCTGCTCAGCTGACACTTAGCCATGTTTGTATTCCCAAATACCTCAGTCTCTTCCACCAAAGTTCTAATAAATATGCATTTGATAACAAAGCCTTGGTTAAGACTTGACAGTTTAGAGTGGTAAACAGCCTAGAGCCATTTGGTGCCTAATACTCAAATATCAACAAGGCATTTAGGGAAATGCCTTGTTACAGCTAGCTCACCTACACACAGATCATGATATACATCACTGAATTTCACAGTATTCTCCAGAAGCTGGCAGCCCATGGCTTGGACAGGTGTACTCTTTGCTGGGTAAAAAGCTGGCACTACGGCTGGTCCCAGGCAGTAGTGCTGAATTGAGTCAAATCCAGCACGTGCCCAGTCACAAGGGGTGTTCTCTATGAGTCAGTACTAAGGCCGGCCCTGTTTGGTATCTTTACTGCTGATACCCATGAGGGGATTGAGCATGTTCTCAGTGAGTTTGCAGATGACAAGTTGAGAAGAAATGCTGATATACCTCGAGGTAAGAAGACCCTACAGAGGCAACAGGATAAGCTGGATCAATGGGCTCAGTTCAATTGTATGAGCTCCAACAAGATCAACTGATGAGTGCACTTGCACTCCCCATGTAATGCCATAGGCTTTGGGCAGAGGTACTGGAAAGCTGCACAAGGGAGCTGGGGCTGTTAGCTGACAGTCGGCTGAACAAGAGCCAGCAGTGTGCCCTGACAGTCAAGAAGGCCAAGGATATCCAGGCTTGTATCAGAAACAGTGTTGCTATCTGGATTAGGGAAGGAACTGATAGAGAGGACTAGAGGGCCTCTCCTTCAACAAGAAGGACAATGAAGCCCTGGAACATGTCCAGAGAAGAGCAAGTAAGATGGAGAAGGGTCTAGTCCACAAATCCTATAAGAAGTGGCTGAAGGAACTGAGGACGTTTACCCTGAGGAAGAGGAGGCTCAGAGGAGTCCTTATCACTCTCTAACAGTCTCTGAAAGGAGGCTGTGGTGAGGTGGGGGTTGGCCTCTTTCTCCCAGGTAACAGCAATAGGATGTGAGGTAACGGCCCCAAGCTGCACCAAGGAGGTTCAGGATACTGGATATAAGGAAACATTTCTTCTAGAAAGAGTGGTGATGCATTGGAACAGGCTGACCAGGGAAGTGATGCAGTCACTATTCCTGGAGCTTTGCAAGAAAAGCGTTGATGTGGCACTGAGAGTCATGATTTAGTGGACTTGGTGGTGATGGGTAGACTATTAGACCAGACAATCTTAGAGGCCTTTCCCAACCTTAATGATACTATAACTCAATACTATTTCTCTTTCCTGTAAGGGGGTGACTTGCACTACTCCACGTAAAAGTGCTCCCAAACAGCATTTCTTTCAGAATTACTTCATTCTCTGGTGCTCCAGAAATAGGTGATGTCTCCAGTCCTCTCCCCCTGAGGACAGAGCTGCACTCGGGGGCCTCACACCATGCACCAGAACTGGACCAGCACTCCAACCTCCAACATGTGGGTACAGGCTGGGAAATGCACTGCAAGGGCAGGCTAGCTAAGCAGAAAGGGAAAACTTCCCTGACCTTCCCCAAGCACAGGGACAGCTGGTAAAAATCAACCCAGCCAAAGCCACGCTGGCCAGCGTCAGCAAAAGAACCCCTGTACCAGGCTGTAATTGTGCAGCACAGCTCCTCACAGACTGGCCGAGGCCTGAAGCTCTGGGGCACGAGAGGAAAAGCAGAGATCTTCCAGCAACGGCAGCGCTGAGGGACCCAGCTCTGGGCTTTGGGCTGAACACCCACTGTGGTGGCACCGTGCTGAAGGGATCCTGTCGCCGCTCTGCAACACACCTCCTTGCAAAGCATCGACTCACATCCGAGTAGCAAACTTTCACCTTTCCCGAGCAGCACGGCTGGGCCTGAAATCACAAACCGCCCACATCTGCTGCCTTGGGCCTCAGCTGCACCCACCACAGTGACTGCTACAGCTGTGAGCACTGTCTTCTCGGTTCTTTTTTTCTGTGCGTGTGTGTTTTGCTCAAAACAACTGTATCACCCGCCTTCCCGGAAGTAGCACAGGAGCAAACTTCCGAGCCTGCACACAGTCCGCTGCCCGAACTTAAACGCTCTTCCTCGTTGCACGCAGCCCTGCACGCAGCCCGGGGCGACGCTCTGCTCCCCGCACACACTCGCGCGGGGCTGCTCAGGCAGAAGGGCCTTGGAACACAGACCCTGCCGCAGCCAGCTCGGTCTTGCGACTGCTATCGCTTACCAGAGGGCTGTTTCCACTGGAATTCGGGCTAAACGTTCTGATCCAAGAACTATTCCTTCCACCGCCCGAACTGGAAGAGGAGCCTGGAAGAGGACAAAGGAAATCACCACCCGTGATCGAACGGCTGAGCCGAGCACAGCCTCTGGGCTCCGGGCGCCCGGCCGCTCCCACCAGAGCCAGCCGCGGCCCCGTGCCAGCCCGCCGCAGGACCACATCCAGCGGTACGGGAGCACCACCCTCGCTGCCTTCCTCCCCGGGCCACTCGGAAGCCCCGCACCAGCCGCCACCCCTCAGTTCGGTCCCAGCCCAGCGCGCCTCTCCGCCCCCAGTACCGCCGCTGCAGCCGACCGCAGCCCCTCCGTCGCCGCCGCCGTACAGCTTCCGGCTCCGCCCCCGGAGTCCCGTGTCGGCGGTGGGCGGCCCCGGGGCTCCGTGCTGCCGGGCGCTGCGGGGCGGAGCTGCGCGGCTGAGGGCGTGAGCGCGCAAAGGGAGGCGAGGCTGACAGTGAGAAGCTGAAACGGCCTTGGCTCGGTGGGAGCACTGCTCAGCGGTCAGCTCAGCTCCAGCAATATATCAGCACGGTTTCCATCAAAAATCCAAAGCGCAGGGCCGTGGCAGCCCCAGAAAAGAGGCTTAGCGAAAAGCAGGTGGTGTTAGCAGGAGTTTCAGGGCCTGGAGGTGGCCCAGCTCCACGCTGGGAGTGCTACAACATCACATCTTTCTGGTTTCTGCTGCTGCATTTACATACGTGGGTGTTGTGCTGAACACGTATTTACGTACTGCACTTCCTTGCTGGCCTCTCAGTAGCACAGCTGGATTTCAGGCACTGTTACGCGCAGCTCAAAACTGAGTTCAGTATCAGCTGGCAGCAGTCAACGCAAAGCTACGCATGTCAGGGCCCTGTGGCGCCTCCTTCCTCAACCGTAACAGCTTCTCAACTCTACAGCTGGCTTCAAGCATTCCTCTTTCAATCGAGTGCTCGTGGCGGCCACGGCTGAGTTTGTTTTTAAAGGAGGTATTGGTGAAGCGGCCGTACAAGAGCCTGCAATGCTACTGACAAAACAGAAGTGTAGTGGAACCACGATCCCAATGTACACCAAGCCGAGGAACATCTCAGCTCAGAGGAAAGCTGAATTCAAACATTTCATCTCCGTTAGGCCAGAACCCGCAGGTTCTGCCAAGCTCTTTCCAGGATGGGTGTGTTGTCCACGGCTCAGGCTAAGCTCCTACGTATTCCAGCAATGCTAGGAAACACCAGTAAGAGAGAGCAAGGGAGCCCTCGGATGAGTGAGTAGCAGCAAGAAGTCACTGAACGTACATGTTAACATCAACTTTATTTCTGGAAAACTCTTTAAGTATTTAAAACAATTTGTTAATTTTGAGACAACTGAGTTAACAATTTCATTTGCCAGTGTGCAAACGAATCTTGTGAAATTAATTTCATTAATTTCACATTGCTTCTCAAGAAACACCACAGACAATGGAATGGAGTTTCAGTGCATTTAGGCTGCTGCTCAGTGGAAAATTGCTATCACATTTGGTATATCTTTTTCCTGAATCAGTGGTTTCTTTGCACTGCCAGGCTGCAGGAATTTCTTGATGTTGGGGATATTGCTCATTCTTGCTTTAAAACTCTGCAAAACAAAAGGGAAATCAGCACTATGCTTAAGACCAATGGCAACTCTCAGAGTAACAGTACATTGGGTTACATGAGCCTGGTGGCTGCATTTTGGAGGTATTTCTCTTTAGAGTGTTTATAACTTATGCAGATGCAGAACTCAGACGCATCCAAAGCACGTTTGCAGATGATCCGAAGTTAAGAGGAGCTGTTGACTCTCTTAGAAGTGGGGAGAGCTTGCAGAGAGAGTTCTCAAAAAAACTGGAAGGCTGGCAGTAACCCACCACACTGAGTTTAACATGAGTGCATGAATGCTGGATTCTGCACCTGGGGTGCAGCAACCTTTTTTGAATGTATGGAGAGAGGCTGGAAAGCAGCCTCGATAAAAGGGATTGGGGGTTCTGGTTGATGACAAGTTGGACAAAGCCAGCAGTGTGCCCTGGCAGCCCAAAGGGCCAACGCATCCTGCGGTGCCCCAGGCCCAGCACTGCCTCTGGGAGAGGGGAGGGGTTGTCCTGCTCTGCTCTGTGCTGTGCGGCCTCATCTCCAGCACTCTGTGCAGGTTTGGCTGCCACAGTAAAATTGTTACAGTGTCCACGTGGGGCTACAGAAATGGCAAAGGGTCTGGAGGGCAAGAGATAGGAGGACTAGATGAGATCCCTTCAGCCCTGAGCAGAGGAGCTGAGAGACCTCATGCAGCTGCAGCTCCTCACAGGGAGCAGAGGGGCAGCCCTGAGCTCTGATCTCTGTGACAGCAACAGGGCCCAAGGGAACGGCATGGGGATCTCTCCAGCCAGGGTCAGACTGGGAATTAGGAAAACGCTCTTCACCAGAGGGCAATGGGCATGGTCTGAAGCTGCCAGAATCACAAGAATTGGAAGGGACCTCGAAAAACCACCTAGTCCAATCCCCCTGCCAGAGCAGGAGCACTTAGATTAGGTCACGCAGGAACACATCCAGGTGGGTTTTGAATGTCTCCAGAGAAAGGAGACCCCACAACCTGTCTGGGCAGCCTGTTCCAGCGTTCTGTTACCCTTACTGGGAAGTTTTTTCTCAAATTTATGTGGAATCCCCTATGTTATGGCTTGCACCCTCTGCCCCTTGTCCTATCACTGGATGTCACTGAGTTCCATCCTCCTGACAATTTATAAACATTAATGATGTCACCCCTCAGTCTTCAACAAGCAAAAGAGACACAGCTGCCTCAGAATTATCCTACAAGGGAGACGCTCCACTCCCCTAATCATCTTTGTGGCCCTGCATTGGAATCTTGCAAGGAGTTCCTTGTCCTTCTTGAACTGAGGGGCCCAAAACTGGACACGCTATTTCAGATGTGGTCTCACCTGGGGAGAGGAAAGGGAGAGGAAGCATTCAAGGGGTATTTGGACACTGCTCTCACACATTGGATTTGAAGTTAGGGTGATCCCCTGTGGAGTCAGGAGCTGTAATCAGTGGTCCTTGTGATTCTCTTCGAACTCAACATATTATGGGATTTTAAGAATCTATGCTTCAACCTACTATACATTTCAATACCCTGGTGGCTGAGGTGACAGAAGATCACCATAACCACCAGTATTTCAGGCTGGCCAAAACCAATTAAGGTATTTGCTTTTAATTTTGCACTTATTTCCATACCGTCCCATCCCCATATTTTCTCAACCAGTTTAAATCACTGGTTCTGCTTCGGTTTATTTCCTTTAAAACTGTCTGAGCAATTACCTGCAAGAGAGGAAATTTTGCAAGTGCATCAGGCTTCAACTCTTCCAACCACAAAATGTTTTCCAGTAAACTCACATCTGCTTTGCTCAACTTATTGCCAACAAGAAAGTCATGCCCGTGGTCTTTCAAAACCTAAAAACATGGAACAGGGAACAGAAGCAGGTGTGATATGTAGGCATGTGATATGTAGACATCACACTTAATGTTACTTAAAGTCATTCTCTCATGGAATTATCCCTGAAGCAAGAAGTAATGAGAACATCTGTACTGCAAACAGATCACCGCTCTGTCATCACAGCCATTCTACATCTGTCCTTTCCCTTCTGTGTATTTTTTTTTTTTTTTTTTACTGACAGCTGAGGACTAGCCCTCTTGCCTTCACTTCTGTAGCCCCTGTAATTAGAGCACTCTTCCTCACTCAGTGTTGGTCTACACATCTACACACCATGGAACACAACTATCACTGTACAAAATTTACAAGAGACATGAATTCATCCCAGACCACAGCAGGAGTATCTTGGTCTCATTCAAATGATGGGTAGCTCCCTTATTTCACACCTGTTTCTGCTTCAGTTTGGAGAATATTGCACTGGGAGCTCTCTGCATGTAGCCCGTGCCTGCTTCCAGCTCACCCATCTTCTCCTTTTTTTTCTTTTTTAATTACAGAAGGACCTGTACTCCTTCTTCTGAATGTATGCTGCAATGGTTCTAACGCATGTTTGGTCAGAGGGTCCTGTACTTCAGGAGGAGGCTTCAGGTAAAAGCCAGTGCTGTTGTGGCTTTTTTCTGAAACGAATGCAGACTGAAACATGGACATCTGTGGAACTCAGTGTGTCCTGGGTTGTTGCAGCTCTGCGTATCTCCTAAATCTGCAGTGTCTTTTGTCTCCTCTGTGGTGTTCTGTCTCCAGCCTTATCTCACTCCCACCACAACCAAAGCATTCACACTGAATTTTTCCTTTCTTTTTGTCTGAAAAAAAGACTGTGTAGATCAGGGCTGGTGTTTCAGGAAAACAATATTAATTAAGCTACTAAATCTTTGCCACGTACCTTCTCAAAGACTGGTAAGTATCTGTTTGTGGCCTTGTCCATAATATTTGCAAGATCTTTCTCCTTTTCATTAGCTGGTTTGAATTCATGGTACATGATTAACTCAAACAGATCTGCCAATCCTTCCACATACATGTCAATTCTGAAAGGAACAGATCCAGTTGGTCAAGTCAAATATAGGAGTTCTGAATAGCACAACAGGAACTAGCTTAAACCCATCAGCAAAAGGCTGTACTCCATCTTTTTTCACCAGGGCAGACATTTCTGTGCATTTAAAATTTTTCAAACCCAAATACAGAATTGGCATATGTGTTCATCCAAACCCACACTAAAACTCTAATCAGGCATGTTCAATTTAACATTAGATTTACACAATTTCTGACAAGTATCTTGAAATATTTGACATCTACCGAATAACCTAAAGCATTTTAACATTCTTCAGGTTAAACCTTGTAACGCCAGTGCTTTTTTTGTTCCCTGATAAAGCACTGATCTCTGATTTTCAGAAATTCCCTGCTGCCTTTCTCCCTATCTTATCTACCTATTTATTACTATTGTAGACATCACCTGCACTCACACATGTCAAAACATGCTATAAGAAAACTTCCTGAATCTAAACGTCTTGTGAGTTAAATGTGAGCAGAGAGATTCTTGTGTCATGCAGAAAAGCAGTACCAGCTATGAGCTAACAAACAAAGGTAGTACTGGTACAGTACAGGGCTCTCTCCTTCAGGTCTTTCCCGTAGAGATTGTATTTCCCTGCTATGTAGTTGAGGATGGCTCTGGTCTGCACCAACTTCATCCCATCGATCTCCACCATGGGCACTTGCTGGAACAGCAGAGATCCATCTGGGGAAGAAGAAGACAAGGAGACGCTCAGTCTGTGATTCAAGACCATCTACAGGGATATGGGAAAATAACCACCAATGTTGTTTCTCATTTGTGGCACGCTTCCTCAGCCTCCTTATACAGTGTGGAAAAAGTACTTTGGAAACCTAGACTATTGTTAATATTTATGTTTGTGTTAAATGTTAATATACACATTAATATGTCTTTGTGACTCCTACACTGACTTTACATTGGCCAAAAAATGCTTGGTGTTTCACATGATTAGTGCAAGAGCTAAATACCACTTGATGTGAGACTGTAGTTGTGTAAATCCCTTCCTGAGGAAACTCAGGATGGCAAATGCCACTCTGAGTTAGATATCTTTGAAAAGCCAAACAATGAGCACAGATGTGTAATTTGGCTTGGAGAAAATGTGAGTAACCAGGCTCACAGCAACGGAACCTATAGAGAGCAAGGTGAGCAATTGACAATGGGCTTAGACTGACACAAAGAAGGTGCCAGCAGGAAACACTGTTACTGTATGGGTGATGGAGTGCTGGCAAAGCTTGCCCAGAGCCTGTGGAGTCTCCTCTTGGAGATCTTCAAAAGCTGCCTGGATGTGGTCCTGGGGACCTACTCTGGGTGTCCCTGCTTAAGCTGGGATTGCGCCAGATGGACCCCAAGGTGATGATTATTGCATCTCACTGTTCACTGCAGGGGAGTTGGACTAGATGGCCAGCTGCAATGATCCTATGACTACGTAACTCCATACAAGCCAGTTGAGGCTTCCTTCTCAAGAGACATTAGATTGCTCTGAGTTTCTAGGACAAACAACTCTATTCATTACTATTATTGAATTATTAAAAACTAAGGGAAACTTACCTGTCCTTAACTTTTGGAGATCATCCTTTGTTTTCAGAATTCTTTCTTCAAACTGTAGGGAATACAGAAGAAAAATTGTTCTCTGATTGCATGTTTTAACTTCTGCTTGTCATGACAACAAAGGCCCAAAACACAACGCTAATGGAAATTTTGTTTTAAAAATGCCAAGTCATGTTTTAAAGAATTAGTTTGCCTTTGCCATATTGTCTCCTCATCCCTCTCCCATTCAATTCATAGATCTTCTGGGCAAGCTGCTAAGGTTCTAAGGATGCTCCAAAAGAAACGACTCGACACTTCACTTCTTTTTTTTTCCCCCATGGAAACTACAACAGCTACAAAGAGCAGAGTAACACTATTTGATAAATTATCACCAAGAAAATACTCTACTTCAACATAGTCACCACCATTAGCTATGAGGTTTCCTTGGTGATGAACAAGAGTCTGCACGCCTTGTGAGTAAAAATATGCATGGCCATCTGAGATATGGCTTTTCTTCCACATCGCTGTTGAAAACTGTTGAAGCTCTTTGCTGTGCTCACATCCCCTATTAAGCCTCTATAACTGTTCAGAATGCAATGGTCAGAGTCAATGAGTGCCATTTTTTCTGCATGGGGGAATTCAATTCCACACCCTTGCTTCATACACACGTTCGTGGCAGATGCCATGGTATCAGACTGCCCCTCTGCTGCCATCTTTCTCCCAGCAATAACATAGAATGAAATATTGCCAGGAATGTTCAATCTCTCCTGCCACATCACCAAAATCCACCTCTGACATCATGGGCCAGCGCAATAAAAAAAAAGGGGCATTACTTTCAGAGCAGTCCTCCAACACTGATATCAGCATAATATATATGCTGTTTTGGACACTGAGAGCAAACTAGAGGCCATCAGAAGGTGAAGGGCTCATATCCTCTAGTCAGAGGATAGGAAGACAAGTTCTGCTCCTGTGGTTTTAACTCTTCTTTTACTTGTTACAAAAGACACGGATATTCAATGCTAACAATGGGACTGACACATGATGCTTGGAAGAGAAACAGGACCTGTCCTCATAAGCTTGGTTCTGGTTGTGCAGTGCATTAAATGGAGAATCTGAAACTGCTGGTATGTCCCGTTATTATAAAGAATACTATAAATGACTATTTGTCACGTGCTCTTAGTATAACAACTATATACAAACCTCAACTCCAGCAGCTGCTAGTAGCCACCTTATTGGTTCCATTCGGCCTCGTATACTGGCATAGTGCAGAACTGGCTTCCCAGACATGTTTCCACGTATCTGATTTCCTTCTGTCTAGAATAAAGAAGAACTATCACAAATCAAGAAGGATCGGAATCCGTTCACGAATCTCCAGCTGGTTCTTAAGCACCGCTCAAAGTTGTCTTCTTTTAAACCAATGACTGATGCTGCAGGACTCTCATCAAATCAGCAGAGGAGACAAGAGTGAGAATGTATTGCAAAGTGGTACTGTATTTCACACGTGCAGTTCAGTTAAGCACAACTGTGTACTGACAGCACGTGGCCCATATCAGGGAACATGCAAAGCAAAAGACCGCTTCCAGCCCAAAGCGTTCTGCTCAGACTGAAAGTCTGGCTGTGCAGTATGTACTGAATAAACTCAGTAATTACTGTAGTTTCTCTGCTAGAGTTTACGATCCATCATAAAGTGACAGGAAGAATTTTCCCCCCTATTCTTGTTCACATTCCTAGAATAGAATCATAGAATCATTAAAGGTGGAAAAGACCTCTAAGATTGTCTTCTCCAACCATGGAGCCATCCCCACCATGCCCTCTAACCACGTCCCTCAGTGCTACATCTACGCATTCCTCGAACACCTCCAGGGACTGTGAGTGCACCTCTTCCCTGGGCAGCCTGTTCTAATACCTCACTGTTATGGCTGAGAATAAATCGTTTTCCTGAACCTCCTTTCCTAATATCTGAACCTCCTCTGGAGCAAACTGAGGCCAGCACCTTGCCCTATCAACTGTTACCGTGGAGAAGAGGCCGACCCTCACCACGCAACAACCTCCTTCGGTGTTCAAGGCAATAAGGTCTCCCCTGAGCCTCCTCTTCTCCAGACTACACAATTGCAGTTCCCTCAGCTGCTCCTCATAACACTTGTGCTCCACACGCTCCACAGCTTCACTGAGATTATCTGGATGTGCTCCAGGGCCTCAGTGTG
Organism: Chrysolophus pictus; assembly: GCA_037305975.1. Lineage (NCBI taxonomy): Eukaryota > Metazoa > Chordata > Aves > Galliformes > Phasianidae > Chrysolophus > Chrysolophus pictus. The sequence goes on from CM074578.1 coordinate 22,716,847, forward strand.
TTTGCTACAGGGAGGGGCCCAAAACTGAACACTGCATTCAATTTAACTCCGTTCAGCAGCACTTTCTGGGCCTGACCACCCAGCCACTTTTTTCCCCAGCACAGTGTATGCCCATCCAAGCAATGCGTTGCCAGCTTCACCACTGAGAGACTGTCAAAGCCTTCAGTGAAGTCCAGGTAGACCATATCCACAGCCTTTCCTTCATCCTCTTGGCACGTCACTTGGTCATAGAAGGAGAGCAGGTTGGTCAAGCAGTACGTTCCTTACATGAACCCTTGCAGTTTATGCCTGGATTCCTGGCATCTGCGCCTTTCAAAACCAGTGCACAGCAAACACAGTGACAGTGTTGGCAGCACCCACTTTATATTCATGTCACAGTTATGAAAAACCAGTCAGCAAACAAGCAGAAGCATGAACAGCAGCAAAAAGCAAATGGCTACAACAAAACATATCCCCCTTGTAAGCAGCATGCCATTGTCTCTAAAACAGGAACCACTGCACACTTCTGAGATCTACGCTGATCTTTCTTCAAACTGTGTGCATACAAAGCAGTTGATTATTAATTAATCATCTGATGCACAAAACCATGTTAGCAAAGGATGAACCTGAAGGTATTTAATTCAAAAAATCCATCCACAGACTATTGCATCAAGTACATTAATCCTTCATGCATATCCAAATGCCAAAAAGCTTACCTTGCACAGACTGGAACTCAGTCTGAGCTCTCAGCAGCTTTGCCCTGAGGTTATGGAGCTTTTAGCCCCTCCTACACAGCAAATTGCAGACACATCTGTGTTGTTGGGTAACACTGTTTCTTAGTTAAAACATTTAGTTTTAATCACTTATTACCTACAAAAGACAATAAACTAACGCTGACAGTGCACATATGTAACACTTGTGAGAGGTCACCATCATTTTGGACAAGCATGACAGAACCGAATTTTCACTGTATGGCAACTTAACAATAGTCACAGCTGCTGAAAACATTCCACAGTTTACGAAATAATACCATGATACTAACCCAATTTTAATTAAAATATTTCATGATTTTGTAGTTTTGTTCCTCTTTCCACATGTTAGAACAACAATTTCAGCTGGAATCCTTTGTCAGCTTCCTTCCCTTCCCTTCCTTTAGAAGCAGGGGATGTTCAGATTATTTTCATCTGAAGAACCGCATTTTTGAAGACAGAAGTGTTTATTTCTTTCTGACAAAGACACTACTCTGGATTTGACCTGGGGAAAATGATTGCTGCTAGTGAGAGCAGGAGGTGGTGAAAGGAGAGTGCTATCTGGAGGGCCAACCGCTGACTGTTTTATTTGATAACTGTGTTGATACAGAAGAGTTTTCTATCTTATGATCTCCTTTGCCCCCAGCCTCTTGTCTAATCTGTATGGTTAGTACTGTTGTAGGCAACACATGCACGCAAGGTCAGTGTGCTCTGAAAAAATGTGCTGAATCACCCCAGGCTTGAATGTGGGCCAGGACATTCTTCTGCTGTAACAGAGAGGAAGAATGAACTGTAGTGAAAGAAATGAGCTGTTACAGTTCAGGGCTCACTCCTTCTGGTGCTCCTCTTAGATGATGATAGACAGCACAGATTTCCTGCTGCTCTCCTTTTAGTAGACCTAAATATGGGTAGGAGGAAACCCTCACCAAGCACTGGAGCCACAACCAATACCCAAAACAAAGTCAGCAGTATGCACTCTGAATCATGAGAACAGCTTTTCTATATTGTGAGAACAGTCCTTCGCATATCTTGAGTAAATATAAACTGAGGATGGAGGCTTGCATAAATGTAAGCTTAAGAACAGAGTGCAGAGGAGGCCATGGAGCGTGTTGTCACGTGAAGATAAGAATGTAGAATAGATGTATTGTTGTTAAAGATAAGATGGCAAAACAGATGCCTCCGCTCTGTGTAACATCAGTGGGAACTCATTTGGGCTACCCTCACTAAGAGGTTGGAAATTTACAGTGAGAATACACCCAACGACCACCAGAGATGTTATTTCTGCCCTTGTCCTTGGAACGTAACGAATGAATGTATAAACTATGCTTTTAAATATGTAGCTGCTGCTTCTCTTGGTGTGCATGCTTGGTGGGAGCGATCCCCCATGAGTCAGCCCTGTAATACAGGGAATACCTGCTAGGGAAAATCTCTAATATATACCTTAATAACTTAACAGAGAGAATACTCAGCACTGCTGCTGCTGCTGGCCACCAGCCTGTTCCCATTTGGGCTCTTCCTTTAAAATAAGAAGACAGATCTATGTAATAATTGGATTCTCATATACAACACTGATTTCCTGAGCAGGCGTAAGAATGTTTTGCATCATCAAACCTTGTCAATTTTCCTCTCCCATAAAATGTACCAGAATTCCTTTGGCTTGGGCTGCAGCTACGCTCAAAAATCCAAGCCAGTCTTTGAAATGTAAGGGAAATTGGTGCATGCAAACTGCATTGTGTTATGGTATTCATAGGAGGAGGAGGGAGCGTAGGGAAGGGAACTTCAGCTGTGACTAAGGAGACCTGCAGGGATATGCCCGGCCCTGCCTTGCTGCAGACACAAAGGACACATCTGGTGTTCTATTTTATTCAAACCAACTGGATACTTCTTGTTCTTTCTGAACTGCCGCTGCATTTGTTCAGCACACTTGAAAAGCCCAACTCACACATTCAATCCCATGACACATTTCTCATGAGTTCCACCCTCAGAATCCGGCTGGGTAGGTACTAACCAAACAATCTTTTAAACTCAAGGATAACTTTACGCAAGATAGCCTTGCAGTTATCAGTTACATAGCTCCAGGGTGTGACCTGCTCACTGCTGCTTTTAGAGCTCTCTCTGCACATTCACATCACGACTCTCTCCTCTGAAGCACATCCCCTGCTTTGAGATTTTCTTCACATTCCCTCTAGTTTGCTCCCTTTCTCTTTCCTGCTTAGCTTGCAGTTACAGTTTGTGTCTTCTTGGCAATAAACCATTCTTACTGCGAGTACAGAAACACTCATCTCCACGGAAGCTCATTATGTTGGGTGCTATCTTCAACATGCTCTATGAGGAACTGCCACTGCTTCACAGCACAACTCAGCCCAAGCAACAGGTGCTCCAAACCTCTGCTCAGCTAACAGCTTGCTCTGGGGATTCCCAGACATTTCAGTCTCCTTCAGCAAAGTTCTCCATTCACATAAGTAGGTGCTTGACAACAAAGTCTTGATCAAGTCGCAATCAGACTAGAGCTGCTCGATGCCTAACTAATACCTCAACAGCAATAAGGCATTTAGGAAAGTGCCTAATTACGGCTACATTACACGCACACACAGAAGACCACAATCTATGCTCTATTTCTCTTTCCTGTAAGGGTGTGACTTGCACTACTCCACGTAAAAGTGCTCCCAAACAGCATTTCTTTCAGAATTACTTCATTCTCTGGTGCTCCAGAAACAGGTGATGGTCTCCAGTCCTCTCCCCCTGAGGACAGAGCTGCACTCGAGGGCCTCACACCATGCACCAGCACTGGACCAGCACTCCAACCTCCAACATGTGGGTACAGGCTGGGAAATGCACTGCAAGGGCAGGCTAGCTAAGCAGAAAGAGAAAATTTCCCTGACCTTCCCCAAAGCACAGGGACAGCTGGTAAAAATCAACCCAGCCAAAGCCACGCTGGCCAGCATCAACAAAAGAACCCTTGTACCAGGCTGTAATTGTGCAGCACAGCTCCTCACGGACTGGCCAAGGCCTGAAGCTCTGGGCCACGAGAGGAAAAGCAGAGATCTTCCAGCAACGGCAGCACTGAGGGACCCAGCTCTGGGCTTTGGGCTGAACACCCACTGTGGTGGCACCGTGCTGAAGGGATCCTGTCGCCGCTCTGCAACACACCTCCTTGCAAAGCATCGACTCACATCCGAGTAGCAAACTTTCACCTTTCCCGAGCAGCACGGCTGGGCCTGAAGACAAATCACAGACCAACCACATCCGCTGCTCCTTTCCCCCGGCCCCAGCCCAGTAGGTCCCGCTCCCAGTGCCGCTGCCGGACGGGACCCTCGCCGTCCGTAGCGGATCGCTCCCTCGGCCAGAACCCACGATCGGGAGCCACCCCACAACTCGGCCCGAGCCCAGCGCGCCTCCCCCCCCCAGTACCGCCGCTGCAGCCGCCGCTACAGCTGACCGCTGCCTGTCCGCCGCTGCCGCCCCACAGCTCCCCACCCGTCCCGGAATCCCGTGTCGGATGTGGGCGGCCCCGGGGCTCCGTGTGGGCCACGAGCGGGGCGAGGAAAGAGAGGCTGCCCTGAGAAGCTGAAACGGCCTTGGCTCGGTGGGAGCGCTGCTCAGCGGTCAGCTCAGCTCCAGCAATATATCAGCACGGTTTCCATCAAAAATCCAAAGCGCAGGGCCGTGGCAGCCCCAGGAAAGAGGCTTAGCGAAAAGCAGGTGGTGTTAGCAGGAGTTTCAGGGCCTGGAGGTGGCCCAGCTCCACGCTGGGAGTGCTACAACATCACATCTTTCTGGTTTCTGCTGCTGCATTTACATACGTGGGTGTTGTGCTGAACACGTATTTACGTACTGCACTTCCTTGCTGGCCTCTCAGTAGCACAGCTGGATTTCAGGCACTGTTACGCGCAGCTCAAAACTGAGTTCAGTATCAGCTGGCAGCAGTCAACGCAAAGCTACGCATGTCAGGGCCCCGTGGCGCCTGATGCCGGCCAGGCACCTCCTTCCTCAACCGTAACAGCTTCTCAACTCTACAGCTGGCTTCCAGCATTCCTCTTTCAATCGAGTGCTCGTGGCGGCCACGGCTGAGTTTGTTTTTAAAGGAGGTATTGGTGAAGCGGCCGTACAAGAGCCTGCAATGCTACTGACAAAACAGAAGTGTAGTGGAACCACGATCCCAATGTACACCAAGCCGAGGAACATCTCAGCTCAGAGGAAAGCTGAATTCAAACATTTCATCTCCGTTAGGCCAGAACCTGCAGGTCCTGCCAAGCTCTTTCCAGGATGGGTGTGTTGTCCATGGCTCAGGCTAAGCTCCTACGTATTCCAGCAATGCTAGGGAACACCAGTAAGAGAGAGCAAGGGAGCCCTCGGATGAGTGAGTAGCAGCAAGAAGTCGCTGAACGTACATGTTAACATCAACTTTATTTCTGGAAAACTCTTTAAGTATTTAAAACAATTTGTTAATTTTGAGACAACTGAGTTAACAATTTGCAAACGAATCTTGTGAAATGGAGTTACACCATGCTTAGGCCACTGCTCAACTGAAAATTGCCAGCAGGCTTGGTATATCTTTTTCCTGTAGAGGTGGTTTCCTTGGGCTGCCAGGCTGCAGGAATTTCTTGATGTTGGGGATATTGCTCATTCTTGCTTTAAAACTCTGCAAAACAAAAGGGAAACAGCATGACAGTTAAGAGCAATGGCAGCTCTCAGAGTAACAGTACATTGGGTTACATGAGCCTGGTGGCTGCATTTTAGGGGCATTTCTCTTTAGAGTGTTTATAAATTATGCAGATGCAGAACTCAGACACATCCAAAGCAGGTTTGCAGATGATCCAAAGTTAAGAGGAGCTGTTGACTCTCTTAGAGGTGAGGAGAGCTTGCAGAGAGAGTTCTCAAAAAAACTGGAAGGCTGGCAGTAACCCACCACACTGAGTTTAACATGAGTGCATGAATGCTGGATTCTGCATCTGGGATATGGCAGCATTGGATGTACGTACAGAGTGGGAGTAGAGAGGCTGGAGAGCAGCTCCAAGATAAGGGATCTGCGATTCCAGTTGAGGACGAGTTGGACATGAGCCAGCAGTGTGCCCTGGCTGCCCAAAGGGCCAACGCACCCTGCGGTGCCTCAGGCCCAGCACTGCCTCTGGGAGAGGGGAGGGGTTGTCCTGCTCTGCTCTGTGCTGTGCGGCCTCATCTCCAGCACTCTGTGCAGGTTTGGCTGCCACAGTAAAACTATTACAGTGTCCACGTGGGGCTACACAAATGGCAAAGGGTCTGGAGAGCAAGAGATAGGAGGACTAGATGAGATCCCTTCAGCCCTGAGCAGAAGAGCTGAGAGTCCTCATGGCAGCTGCAGCTCCTCACAGGGAGTGGAGGGGCAGCCCTGAGCTCTGATCTCTGTGACAGCAACAGGGCCAAGGGAAAAGCATGGGGAATCTCTTCAGTCAGGGTCAGGCTGGGAATTAGGAAAATGTTCTTCACCAGAGGGCATTGGGCATGGAACAGGCTGCCCAGGGCAGTGGGCTTGAGTTCAAATAGTGTTTTATTTCAGATATTGGGTTTGAACTTCAGGTGATCATCCATGCAGCCAGGAGCTGTAATCAATTGTGCTTATGACTCTATTCCAACACAAGGTATTATGGGATTTTAAGAATCTATGCTTCAACCTACTATACATTTCAAAACCCTGGTGGCTGTGGTGACAGAAGACCACCATAACCACCAGTATTTCAGGCTGGCCAAAACCACTTAGGATATTTTATTTTCTTACCCTTCCACCCCTGTATTTTCTCAACCAATTTAAATCACTGGTTCTGCTTTGGTTTATTTCCTTTAAAACTGTCTATGCAATTACCTGCAAGAGAGGAAATTTTGCAAGTGCATCAGACTTGAACTCTTCCACCATTAAAATGGTTTCCAGTAAATTCACATCTGCTCTGCTCAGCTTGTTGCCAACAAGAAAGTCATGCCCGTGGTCTTTCAAAACCTAAAAACACCGAACAGGGAACAGAAGCAGGTGTGATATGTAGGCATGCCACTTAATGTTACTTAAAGCAAGGTCATTTCCTCACGGAATTGTCCCTGAAGCAAGAAGTAATGAGAACATCTGTACTGCAAACAGATCACCGCTCTGTCATCACAGCCATTCTACATCTGTCCTTTCCCTTCTGTGTATTTTTTTTTCCTTTTTTTTATTTTTTTTTCTTTACTGACAGCTGAGGACTAGCCCTCTTGCCTTCACTTCTGTAGCCCCTGTAATTAGAGCACTCTTCCTCACTCAGTGTTAGTCTACACATCTACACACCATGGAACACAACTATCACTGTACAAAATTTACAAGAGACATGAATTCATCCCAGACCACAGCAGGAGTATCTTGGTCTCATTCAAATGATGGGTAGCTCCCTTATTTCACACCTGTTTCTGCTTCAGTTTGGAGAATATTGCACTGGGAGCTCTCTGCATGTAGCCCGTGCTTCACTTTCCTGACACCATCTTGCAGCTCACCCATCTTCTCCTTTTTTTTTTCTTTTTTAATTACAGAAGGACCTGCACTCCTTCTGTATGTATGCTGCAATGGTTCTAATGCATGTTTGGTCAGAGGGTCCTGTACTTCAGGAGGAGGCTTCAGGCTAGTGCTACTGTGGCTTTTTTCTGAAACAAATGCAGACTGAAACACGGACATCTGTGGAACTCAGTGTGTCCTGGGTTGTTGCAGCTCTGCATATCTCCTAAATCTGCAGTGTCTTTTGTCTCCTCTGTGGTGTTCTGTCTCCAACCTTATCTCACTCCCACCACAACCAAAGCATTCACATTGAATTTTTCCTTTCTTTTTGTCTGAAAAAAAGACTGTGTAGATCAGGGCTGGTGTTTCAGGAAAACAATATTAATTAAGCTACTAAATCTTTGCCACGTACCTTCTCAAAGACTGGTAAGTATCTGTTTGTGGCCTTGTCCATAATATTTGCAAGATCTTTCTCCTTTTCGTTAGCAGGTTTGAAGTCATGGTTCATGATTATATCATACAGATCTGCCATTCCTTCCACATACATGTCAATTCTGAAAGGAACAGATCCAGTTGGTCAAGTCAAATATAGGAGTTCTGAATAGCACAACAGGAACTAGCTTAAACCCAACAATAAAAGGCTGTACTCCATCTTTTTTCACAGGGGTAATACTTCTCATATATAATACTTCTCAGTATATAATACTTTTTAAACCCAATTAAAGAATTTGCATATGTGTTCACACAATTCCTAACAAATATCCTGAAATCATAGAATCACAGAATCACAAGGTTGGAAAGGACCTACAAGATCATCTAGTCCTACCATCCTCCCATTACCACTGCTACCACAAGCTACTGTTTAGTAGCTCCTCATCCACACACCTCTTGAACACTGCCAGGGATGGCGACTCCACCACATCCCTGAGTGAATGGCTGACCTCTACTGAATAATGTACTGAATAGCCTTTTAACATTCTTTAGGTTAAACCTTGTAACGCCAGTGCTTTTTCTGTTCCCTGATAAAGCACTGATCTCTGATCTTCAGAAACTCCCTGCTGCCTTTCTCCCTATCTTATCTACCTATTTATTACTATTGTAGACATCACAAGCACTCACGGTCAACATATGCTATAAGAAAACTTGCTGAATAAATGTGTTGTAGTCTAAATGTGAGCAGAGAGATTCTTGTGTCATGCAGAAAAGCAGTACCAGCTATGAGCTAACAAACAAAGGTAGTACTGGTACAGTACAGGGCTCTCTCCTTCAGGTCTTTCCCGTAGAGATTGTATTTCCCTGCTATGTAGTTGAGGATGGCTCTGGTCTGCACCAACTTCATCCCATCGATCTCCACCATGGGCACTTGCTGGAACAGCAGAGATCCATCTGGGGAAGAAGAAGACAAGGAGACGCTCAGTCTGTGATTCAAGGCCATCTACAGGGATAGGGGAAAATAACCACCAATGTTGTTTCTCATTTGTGGCATGCTTCCTCAATCTCCTTATACAGTGTGGAAAAAGTACTTTGGAAACCTAGACTATTGTTAATATTTATGTTCGTGTTTAATGTTAATATACACATTAATATGTCTTTGTGACTCCTACACTGACTTTACATTGGTCGAATAATGCTTGGTGTTTCACATGATTAGTGCAAGAGCTAAATACCGCTTGATATGAGACTGTAGTTGTGTAAATCCCTTCCTGAGGAAACTCAGGATGGCAAATGCCACTCTGAGTTAGATATCTTTGAAAAGCCAAACAATGAGCACAGATGTGAAATTTGGTCTGGAGGAAACCATGCTAACAGCAATGGAATCTAAAGGGAGCAAGGTGAGTCGCTGCAAGGAAAATGGGAGCACACCACAAGTGCAGGTTAAACTCAGAAATCTAGAACTCTGGCTCCACACAGATTATCAAACAGCAGCTTTGTGGGCAGCCTAAAATATGAATGAGTTGCACGATGATGTGCCTGGAAAAAATGTACAGACGTGGGGCAACTGGCAATGGGTTCATACTGATACAGAGAAGGTGCCACGTGAACACCAGGAAACACTGTTACTGTAAGGGTGATGGAGTGCTGGCAGAGTTTGCCCAGAGCCTGTGGAGTCTCCTCTTTGGAGATCTTCAAAACCTGCCTGGATGTGGTCCCCAGGATTACTCTGGGTGTCCCTGCTTGAGCAGGAGTTTAGGAGTTGTGCCGGATGGACGCCAAGGTGATGCTTACTTCAGTGCGTGTCTGTGATTCCATCAGTACCAGCCAGTCTAGGTTTTCCTTTCAAGAAACATAAGATTCCTCTCGTGTTTTAGGACAAACAATTCTATTCCTTATCATCATTGAATTATTAAAAAACTAAAGGAAACTTACCTGTCCTTAACTTTTGGAGATCTTCCTTTGTTTCCAGAAATCTTTCTTCAAACTGCAGGGAATACAGAAGGAAAATGGTATTATGATTGCATGTTTTAACTTCTGCTTGTCATGACACAACAAGGGCCCAAAATACAACGCTGTAGAAACGCCAAATCAGGTTTTAAGGAATTAGTTTGCCTTTGCCATATTGTCTCCTCATCCCTCTCCCATTCAATTCATAGCTCTTCTGGGCATGCTATTAAGGTTGCTCCAAAAGTAATGCCTCCCTTTTTTTTTTTCTCACCCCCCGCTAACCCCATGGAAACTGGAATACGTAAAAAGAGCAGAATAACACTGTTTAAAAGAATAAAATATCACCAAGAAAATACTCTACTTCAACATAGTCACCACCATTAGCTATGAGGTTTCCTTAGTGATGAACAAGAGTCTGCACGCTTTGTGAGTAAAAATATGCATGGCCATCTGAGATATGGCTTTTCTTCCACATCACTGTTGAAAACTGTTGAAGCTCATTGCTGTGTTCACATCCCCTATTAAGCCCCCATAACTATTCAGAAAGCACTTGTCAGTGTCAAAGGGTGCCATTTCTTCTGCATGGGGGAATTCAATTCCACACCCTTCCTTCATACACACGTTCGTGGCAGATGCCATGGTGTCAGACTGCCCCTCTGCTGCCATCTTTCTCCCAGCAATAACATAGAATGAAATATTGCCAGGAATGTTCAATCTCTCCTGCCACATCACCAAAATCCACCTCTGACATCATGGGCCAGCGCAATAAAAAAAAAGGGGCATTACTTTCAGAGCAGTCCTCCAACACTGATATCAGCATAATATATATGCTGTTTTGGACACTGAGAGCAAACTACAGGCCATCAGAAGGTGAAGGGCTCATCTCCTCTGACTAGAGGATAGGAAGACAAGTTCTGCTCCTGTGGTTTTAACTCATTTCTTTCACTTGTCACAAGGGACATGGATGTATGCAGGACTGACACACGATGCCTGGAAGAGAAACAGGAACTGTCCTCATAAGCTTGGTTCTGGTTGTGCAATGCATTAAATGGAGAATCTGAAACTGCTGGTATGTCCCGTTATTATAAAGAATACTATAAATGACTATTTGTCACGTGCTCTTAGTATAACAACTATATACAAACCTCAACTCCAGCAGCTGCTAGTAGCCACTTCACTGGTTCCATTCGGCCTCGTACACTGACATAGTGCAGAACTGGCTTCCCAGACATGTTTTCACGTATCTGATTTCCTTCTGTCTAGAATAAAGAACTATCACAAATCAAGAAGGATCAGAATCCGTTCACGAATCTCCAGCTGGTTCTCAAGCACCGCTCAAAGTTGTCTTCTTTTAAACCAATGACTGATGCTGCAGGACTCTCATCAAATCAGCAGAGGAGACAAGAGTGAGAATGTATTGCAAAGTGGTACTGTATTTCACACGTGCAGTTCAGTTAAGCACAACTGTGTACTGACAGCAAGTGGCCCATATCAGGGAACATACAAAGAAAAAGACCGCTTCCAGCCCAAAGCATTCTGCTCAGACTGAAAGTCTGGCTGTGCAGTATGTACTGAATAAACTCAGTAATTACTGTAGTTTCTCTGCTAGAGTTTACGATCCATCATAAAGTGACAGGAAGAATTTTCCCCTCTATCCTTGTTCACATTCCTAGAATAGAATCACAGAATCATTAAAGGTGGAAAAGACCTCTAAGATTGTCTTCTCCAACCATGGAGCCATCCCCACCATGCCCTCTAACCACGTCCCTCAGTGCTACATCTACGCATTCCTTGAACACCTCCAGGGACTGTGAGTGCACCTCTTCCCTGGGCAGCCTGTTCTAATACCTCACTGTTATGGCTGAGAATAAATCGTTTTCCTGAACCTCCTTTCCTAATATCTGAACCTCCTCTGGAGCAACTTGAGGCCAGCACCTTGCCCTATCAATTATTACCATGGAGAAGAGGCCGACCCTCACCACGCAACAACCTCCTTCGGTGTTCAAGGCAATAAGGTCTCCCCTGAGCCTCCTCTTCTCCAGACTACACAATTGCAGTTCCCTCAGCTGCTCCTCATAACACTTGTGCTCCACACGCTCCACAGCTTCACTGAGATTATCTGGATGTGCTCCAGGGCCTCAGTGTGTTTGCTACAGGGAGGGGCCCAAATCTGAACACTGCATTCAATTTAACTCCATTCAGCAGCACTTTCTGGGCCTGACCACCCAGCCACTTTTTTCCCCAGCACAGTGTATGCCCATCCAAGCAATGCGTTGCCAGCTTCACCACTGAGAGACTGTCAAAGCCTTCAGTGAAGTCCAGGTAGACCATATCCACAGCCTTTCCTTCATCCTCTTGGCACGTCACTTGGTCATAGAAGGAGAGCAGGTTGGTCAAGCAGTACGTTCCTTACATGAACCCTTGCAGTTTATGCCTGAATCCCACGTTGTCCAGAACAAGCCATGTGATAGCACTTAAGCTGTTCTGCGCTTAAGCTTCCCTGATACAGAGGTCAGGCAGACAGGACTATGGTTTGCTGGATCATCTTTCCAATTCTTCTAAGAGAGGAGTGTCACATTAGGAAGCCTCCAGGCATCTGGAACATCCCTGGTTGACCAGGACTGCTGAGAAACAATCAAAAGCAGCTTGGCAAGCTGTTCCACTAAGTCTCCCAGTACCACTGGGTGGATCCTATCTGGCTCCATGGTCTTCAGACAGACCAGGTAGAACAGCAGTTTGCTAACAGTTTCCTCCTGAACTCTAGGGGCTTTATGCTGTTCCCTATCTCAGTCTTCCAGCTCATGGGGCTCAGTACCCTGCCCATAACTGGTCTGACTCTTGAAGACAGAATTAAAAAAGGCATTAAGATCCTCAGACTTTTTCTCATCCTCACTGGTAATGTTGCCTGTCGCATCCAGTAAAGAATGGAGATTCCTCCTTTACAATGTAGACAACTGTTCCCTGCTGAGATAGAAGGCCGCCTTCCCCACCAGCTCATCTTATGGCACAGGGGGACACTTTGTTCGTGTAACTTTAGGATTTCCTTCTTGAGCAATGTCCAGCCTTCTTGGACCTCCTTGCTCCTCACTTCCTTATGAGTAAGGATCGGGGGGAAAGACAACGACTTCACCTTATCATTCCCAGCACTGTGCTCAATCTAATTCACAACAGTCCCCATTCCTCTCCTTTCTTTAGGCCAGTGCCCAATTTTGTTTTAGGTAACATCTTGCTGGCAATCAGCACAGGCAGAGCCATAGAGAAATCCCAGCTCAGTTCTACTCCAGCTCAGCACAGGTATGCCCACCTGTGCACATAACCACGTTGGCAAAGAATGCACCTGAAGGTATTTAACCCATGAAATCCATCCACTGACTTTAGCATCAAGTACACCAATTCCCTAAGCAACTCCAAAAGCCAAAAAGCTTACCTTGCACAGACTGGAACTCGCTCAGAGCTCTCAGCAGCTTTGCCCTGAGGTTATGAAGCTTTTAGCCCCTCCTACAAAACAAATTGCAGATACTTCTCTGCTGTTGGGAAACACTATTTCTTAAGCAATTAAGACATTTAGTTTTAATCACTTATTACCTACAATAGACAACAAACTAACGCTGACGGTGCACGTATGTAATACTTGTGAGAGGTCACCATCATTTTGGACAAGCATGACAGAAACAAATTTTATACTTCCCATTTTCACTGTAGGGCAACTTGCTAATTAACAGTAACCAGAGCTGCCAAAAACTTTCACGGTTTAAAAAAAAATACCTTGACACTAATCCAATTGTTCATGATTTGGTAGTTTTGTACTTCTTTACACATGTTAGAACAACTATTTCAGCTGGAAGCCTTCATCACCTTCCTTCCTTTCCCCTCCTTTATGGGCAGGAAATGTTCCTTCTGAAAATGTTCATGCTAATAAAAGTAGGAGATGGTGAAAGAAGAGTGCTATCTCGAGGGCCAACTGCTGTTTTATTTGATAACTGTATTGATAGCAAAGGGTTTAGTATTGTATGATCTCCTTTGTCCCCACATCCTGTCTTATCTACATGGTTAGTACCTTTGTAGGCAACACATGCACCCAAGGTCAACCTGCTCTGGGAAAAAGTGCTGAATCACCCCAAGCTTGAATGTGGGCCAGGACATTCTTCTGCTATTGTTATTGCAGTACAGGGCTCGCTCCTTCTGGTGCTCCTCATAGATGATGATGCACAGCACAGATTTGATGCCGGTCTCCTTTCAATAGAACTAAATCCAGGTAGGACAAATCCCTCACCAAACACTGAAGCCACAGCTGATATCCAAACCACAGACACCTGAATGCACTCAAAATGTCAACATCTGTCATGTGTGAAGGCATCTGATTTTTAAGTACTTCTCTCTTCAGATGAACCATCCAGGTGGGAAAGCTAGGGGAAATCTCTAATATATACCTTAATAACTTAACAGAGAGAATACTCAGCACTGCTGCTGCTGCTGGCCACCAGCCTGTTCCCATTTGGGCTCTTCCTTTAAAATAAGAAGACAGATCTATGTAATAATTGGATTCTCATATACAACACTGATTTCCTGAGCAGGCGTAAGAATGTTTTGCATCATCAAACCTTGTCAATTTTCCTCTCCCATAAAATGCACCAGAATTCCTTTGGCTTGGGCTGCAGCTACGCTCAAAAATCCAAGCCAGTCTTTGAAATGTAAGGGAAATTGGTGCATGCACAAACTGCATTGTGTTATGGTATTCATAGGAGGAGGAGGGAGCGTAGGGAAGGGAACTTCAGCTGTGACTAAGGAGACCTGCAGGGATATGCCCGGCCCTGCCTTGCTGCAGACACAAAGGACACATCTGGTGTTCTATTTTATTCAAACCAACTGGATACTTCTTGTTCTTTCTGAACTGCCGCTGCATTTGTTCAGCACACTTGAAAAGCCCAACTCACACATTCAATCCCATGACACATTTCTCATGAGTTCCACCCTCAGAATCCGGCTGGGTAGGTACTAACCAAACAATCTTTTAAACTCAAGGATAACTTTACGCAAGATAGCCTTGCAGTTATCAGTTACATAGCTCCAGGGTGTGACCTGCTCACTGCTGCTTTTAGAGCTCTCTCTGCACATTCACATCACGACTCTCTCCTCTGAAGCACATCCCCTGCTTTGAGATTTTCTTCACATTCCCTCTAGTTTGCTCCCTTTCTCTTTCCTGCTTAGCTTGCAGTTACAGTTTGTGTCTTCTTGGCAATAAACCATTCTTACTGCGAGTACAGAAACACTCATCTCCACGGAAGCTCATTATGTTGGGTGCTATCTTCAACATGCTCTATGAGGAACTGCCACTGCTTCACAGCACAACTCAGCCCAAGCAACAGGTGCTCCAAACCTCTGCTCAGCTAACAGCTTGCTCTGGGGATTCCCAGACATTTCAGTCTCCTTCAGCAAAGTTCTCCATTCACATAAGTAGGTGCTTGACAACAAAGTCTTGATCAAGTCGCAATCAGACTAGAGCTGCTCGATGCCTAACTAATACCTCAACAGTAATAAGGCATCTAGGAAAGTGCCTAATTACGGCTACATTACACGCACACACAGAAGACCACAATCTATGCTCTATTTCTCTTTCCTGTAAGGGTGTGACTTGCACTACTCCACGTAAAAGTGCTCCCAAACAGCATTTCTTTCAGAATTACTTCATTCTCTGGTGCTCCAGAAACAGGTGATGGTCTCCAGTCCTCTCCCCCTGAGGACAGAGCTGCACTCGGGGGCCTCACACCATGCACCAGCACTGGACCAGCACTCCAACATGTGGGTACAGGCTGGGAAATGCACTGCAAGGGCAGGCTAGCTAAGCAGAAAGAGAAAACTTCCCTGACCTTCCCCAAGCACAGGGACAGCTGGTAAAAATCAACCCAGCCAAAGCCACGCTGGCCAGCATCAACAAAAGAACCCTTGTACCAGGCTGTAATTGTGCAGCACAGCTCCTCACGGACTGGCCAAGGCCTGAAGCTCTGGGCCACGAGAGGAAAAGCAGAGATCTTCCAGCAACGGCAGCACTGAGGGACCCAGCTCTGGGCTTTGGGCTGAACACCCACTGTGGTGGCACCGTGCTGAAGGGATCCTGTCGCCGCTCTGCAACACACCTCCTTGCAAAGCATCGACTCACATCCGAGTAGCAAACTTTCACCTTTCCCGAGCAGCACGGCTGGGTCTGAAATCACAAACCGCCCACATCTGCTGCCTTGGGCCTCAGCTACACCCACCACAGTGACTGCTACAGCTGTGAGCACTGTCTTCTCGGTTCTTTTTTTCTGTGCGTGTGTGTTTTGCTCAAAACAACTGTATCACCCGCCTTCCCGGAAGTAGCACAGAAGCAAACTTCCGAGCCTGCACACAGTCCGCTGCCCGAACTTAAACGCTCTTCCTCGTTGCACGCAGCCCTGCACGCAGCCCGGGGCGACGCTCTGCTCCCCGCACACACTCGCGCGGGGCTGCTCAGGCAGAAGGGCCTTGGAACACAGACCCTGCCGCAGCCAGCCCGGTCCTGTGACTGCAGTCGCTTACCAGAGGGCTGTTTCCACTGGAATTCGGGCCAAAAGTTCTATCCTTCAACCACCCGAGCTGGAAAAGGCTCCCGATAGAGTATAAAAGCAAATCACCGCCCGAGACTGCACAGCAGAGCCGCAAACTGGGTCTCGACGCCAACCTAGCCGTTCCCCCACCTCCTGTACCGCCGCAGGAGCCTCCCCGCCGCGCACAGCACTCCCGCTCCACCCCCGCGCTCCTCCCGGCCCTCCGGGAGCCGTGCTGTGCCGGCTGTGGGCGGTCCTGGGGCCGCGGCATGGTGGTTTGGTGGCTGGCCGGTGCTGCCTGGCGGCGCTCTGAGTTTGCGCCTCCGTGCGCGGCGTTGTTGTCGGTGCGCGCTGTGCCTTGGAAACGCACCGCTGCGTTTGGGGGTTTTGCCACTCATGCGGCAAGCTCGCCCAGTTAACTCTGGGGAGCGCCTGTAAGAGAGAGCTCTCCGATGCGTGAGGACAGCAAGATGTCACTGAACATGCACTGTAACGTCAATAGTGGGACTTTATTTGAGGAAAACTCTTAAGTATTTAAGACAGTTTCATCCAGAGTACCGCCTAATTGAGTGATTTGCTTTGGAAGCATTTGCTTAGGCAAAAGAAAGAGACATCACAAACCTTCTCACTAATTTCATTAATTTCACTTCGCTTATCAGCAAATACAAAGATAAAAAAAAAAAAAAAAGAGTTTCAGTGGGTTTAGGTTGATGTTCAGTGGAAAATTGCCATCAGATTTGGTATATCTTTTTCCTGCAGACGTGGTTTCCTCTGGCTGCCAGGCTGCAGGAATTTCTTGATGTTGGGGGTACTGCTTATTCTCGCTTTAAAACTCTACAAAACAAAAGGGAAACAGCACTGTGCTTAAGGACAACGGCAGCTATCAGGATAGCAGTTTGTTAGGTTACATGAGCCTAGTGGCAGGTCCCCATTCTAGGTCCAGTCCTTTAATGTATTTATAAATGATCTGAATGTACGACTCAAATGCATCCAAAGGAGGTTTGCAGATGACCATAAGTTAAGAGGAGCACTTGACTCCCTAAAGGGTACTGTGCGGCCTCACCTCCAGCAGTGCGTGCAGGTTTGGGTGCCACAGTATTACAAGGAAAATAAACCATTAGGGAGTGTACAAAGGAGGGCTACCAAGAAGGTGTAGGGTCAGGGTGGACATGGAATAGGCTGCCCAGGGCAGGGGGCACTGCCCCAAAAGGCCAGAGTTCAAGGATAGTGCTCTCAGATATGAGATTGAATTTTGGGTGGTTCTCTGTGGAGCCAGGAGCTGGAATCAATGATCTAAAGGTCCCTTCCAACTTGAGATATTATGATATTTTAAGAATCTATGCTTCAACCTCCTGTTCATTTCGATACCCTGGTGGCTGAGGTGACAGAAGACCACCATAACCACCAGTATTTCAGGCTGGCCAAAACCACTTAGGATATTTGCTTTTATTTTTTTTTTCTTACCTTCCCACCCCCATATTTTCTCAACCAATTTAAATCACTGGTTCTGCTTTGGTTTATTTCCTTTAAAACTGTCTATGCAATTACCTGCAAGAGAGGAAATTTTGCAAGTGCATCAGGCTTGCACTCTTCCACCACTAAAATGGTTTCCAGTAAAGTCACATCTGCTCTGCTCAGCTTGTTGCCAACAAGAAAGTCATGCCCGTGGTCTTTCAAAACCTAAAAACACAGAACATGGACCAGAAGCAGGTGTGATTTGTGTGTCACTTAACACGATATCTTCAAAGTAAGGTCATCCACTGCATGAAATTGTTGCCAAGTCAAGGAAATGTAATGAGAATACCTGTAGTACTATCAGATAGTCTGACCACTTCGTCATCACAGCCATTATACATCAATCCTTTCCCTTCTGCAGCTTTATTATTATTATTATGTTTAACTGGCAGCTGAGGACTAGCCCTCTTGCCTTCACTTCTATAGCCCCTGTAATTAGAGCACTCTTCCTCACTCAGTGTTGGTCTACACATCACATGGAACACAACCATCACTGTACAAAATTTACAAGAGACATGAATTCAGCCCAGGCCATATCAAATGATGGGTAGCTTCCTTATTTCTCACCTGTTTCTGCTTCAGTTTGGGGAATATTGCACTGGGGGCTCTCTGCATGTAGCCCGTGCTTCACTTTCCTGACACCCTCTTGCAGCTCACCCATCTTCTCCTTTTTTTTCTTTTTTAATTACAGAAGGACCTGTACTCCTTCTTCTGAATGTATGCTGCAATGGTTCTAACGCATGTTTGGTCAGAGGGTCCTGTACTTCAGGAGGAGGCTTCAGGTAAAAGCCAGTGCTGTTGTGGCTTTTTTCTGGAACAAATGCAGACTGAAACATGGACATCTGTGGAACTCAGTGTGTCCTGGGTTGTTGCAGCTCTGCATATCTTCTAAATCTGCAGTGTCTTTTGTCTCCTCTGTTGTCTCCAGTCTCATCTCAATCCTACCAAAACCACAGCATCTACATTTATGTGCTAATTTGCCCTTTCCGTTTTCCTGAATAAATGTTTATGTAGACCATGAATGAAATTTCAGGAAAACAATATTAATTAAGCTACTAAATCTTTGCCACGTACCTTCTCAAAGACTGGGAAATATCTGTTTGCAGCCTTGTCCAAAGCATTAGCAAGATGTTCCTCCTTTTTATCTGCTGGTTGGACAACGTTCATCATGATTAACTCATACAGATCTGCCAATCCTTCCACATACATGTCAATTCTGAAAGGAACAGATCCAGTTGGTCAAGTCAAATATAGGAGTTCTAAATAGCACAACAGGAACTAGCTTAAACCCGTCAGTACCCCTCCATTTTTCAGGGGTGATACTTCTCTGTATTAAGTTTTTTCAGATATGAATACAAAATTGGCATATGTATATCCAAACCATTGCCAAATCTCTCATTAGCTATGTTTAATCAAACAGTGGGTCTATACAATTCCTAACAGATATCTTGAATTATGCTTATTAAATTGAAGCATTTTAACATGCTTCAGGTTAAACCATGGTTCCCCAGTGCTTTTGCTTTTTTCTTTCTGATAACCATTTGGACTCTGATCTTTGTAAATTCCCTTACTCCATCCTGCCTGCCCTATCTATCTTTTTATTACTACTGTAGACATCACCCACAGTCACGGTCAACACATGCTGTAAAAAAACTTGCTGAACCACTGTGATTCTGAATGTGAGCTGAGATATTCTGTGTCACGACATATTTTGTTATGCAGAAAAGCAGTACCAGCTATGAGCTAACAAACAAAGGTAGTACTGGTACAGTACAGGGCTCTCTCCTTCAGGTCTTTCCCGTAGAGATTGTATTTCCCTGCTATGTAGTTGAGGATGGCTCTGGTCTGCACCAGCTTCATCCCATCGATCTCCACCATGGGCACTTGCTGGAACAGCAGGGATCCATCTGGGGATGAAGAAGACAAGGAGACGCTCAGTCTGTGATTCAAGACCATCTATAGGGATATGGGAAAATAACCACCATTCTTATTTTTGATTCCTCACTCTCATAGTATGGTGTGGAATGTTTTGCCATAAGATGATTTATTAATGATATACTAATAACTCATTAAAAGTTTCTTGAAGTTTCTTCAAATCTGAAGAAGTACCCAAATGCAGATCTTTCAGCAATCATATGCTGAAAAACACAAGTCCATAACTGCGTGGCCCTAACTCAGTTGATTTTTTTTGAGGTTAGTACAGTTTCTAAATACTAAAGGATCTGACCCATCATGCACCAAATTCTGTTGTGCCTTAGTAAGGATTTTGGAAACCCAGACTTCTGTTAATGTTTTACATTAATATACATATTGATATTTATCCTTATGACACCTACACTGACTATCTACAAAACCATGCTTGAAGCAGGGAATAATGCTTGGCAATTCACATGATTCCTGCATAAGCCAAATACCAATTGGTGTGAGATTGTAGCTGTGTAAATCTCTGGCTTGTCTGTGGAAATCTTACACTAGGAAGGAAGAAGGCAAAATACCTCTGGGAACTGTTGGAAGAAACAGTATTTGCTGCATGGAATCACATTTCTTAATACAGCTAACCCATCAGCTGTGTCCACCTTTGTAGCCACACAAAGGCAGGCATGCACACAAACAGAAACCTTTTGCTATTAAAGATATTTTCATTTGTACTCATACCTCAAAATGATCTGACTGCAGATAATATATTGACATAGAACAAGTGACAATGAGTAAAATGGTTCCCATCTGAACACCAGGAAACACTGTTACTGTAAGGGTGATGGAGTGCTGGCAGAGTTTGCCCAGAGCCTGTGGAGTCTCCTCTTTGGAGATCTTCAAAACCTGCCTGGATGTGGTCCTGGGGACCTGCTCTGGGTGTCCCTGCTTGAGCAGGAGTTGTGCTGGATGCACGCTGAGGTGATGCTTACTTCAGTGCGTGTCTGTGATTCCATCTGTACCAGTCAGTCTAGGTTTTCTTTTCAAGAGACATAAGATTCCTCTCATGTTCTGGAACACACAATTCTAATGGTCATTATTATCTGATCATTAAAAACTGAAGGAAACTTACCCGACTTTAGCTTTTGGAGATCTTCCTTTTTTTCCAGAAATCTTTCTTCAAACTGCAGGGAATACAGAAGGAAAATTGTTTTCTGACTGCGTGTTTTAACTTGTCATGACACAACAAGGGCCCAAAATGCAATGCTGATGGGAATTTTGTTTCAAAAATGCCAAATAAGGTTTTGAAGAATTAGCCTTTGCCCTACTGTCTCCTCATCACTCTCCCATGCAAATTTGTATTTTTGTGCCCATCTCCTGAAGTGGAGAGAAGGCGCAGAAGTTTCTCTTCTGAAGAAATAGCAAGCATGATGCTGGAAAAGATTTATACTACAGATCAGGAAGAAATTCTTTACTGTGAGGGTGGTGATACACTGGAACAGGTCACCCAGAGAGGTTGTGGATGCCCCTCCTTGGGGCTAGATGGGGTTTTGAGCAGCCTAGTCTAGAGGGAGGTGTCCGTGCCTGTAGCAGAGGAGTCTTAAAGGTCCCTTCCAGACCAATCCTTTCTATGATTCTATGATTCTGTGCTTGTGTTCTGAGCCCTGACAAGAGATGTTGCAGGGAGGAGAATTGAAATATTCATGCTGAAAAGGTGGATTCATGTTAGAGCTTCTATTCCACAAGCTGACAAAAGGAGAGATGAAGAGACTATCTGCTCTTTCAGCTTTTTGGTATGTTGCCATCACAACAGCAAACAAAAAGTTCAGCTCCTAAAACTCACATTCCCTGCTCTATAATCTAGAAATAATTAAAGTTAAAAAAATAAAGTGTTTTGTTAATATACAGTATGCTCAGAGATAAACTTAGTTGTAATAGGCATAATATATATGCTATTTTGTACATTGAGATTTAACTAACGGCCTTTAGAACATAAAGTGCTCGAGGACAATAAGCCAAGTTTGAAATGATTTCTTTCAGCAGTCACAAGGAAGATGTGTTTATAATGCTAAGACTGTGCTTGTCACATGATGCTTGGAAGTGAAAAAGGAAGTTGCTCCTCCTGCAAAGGGTAAGGAAATGATGATCCTTTGTTTTGTAATGGCTGTGCATTTTTTTTATAAGGAATACTATAAGTGAGTATTTGTCACATGCTTTTTAGTAGAACAACCATAGACAAACCTCAACTCCAGCAGCCGCTAGCAGCCACCGTACTGATTCCATTCGGCCTCGTGTGTTGGGATAGTGCAGAACTGGCTTCCCAGACATGTTTCCACGTATCTGATTTCTTGCTACCTATAATAAGGAAGAACTATCACAAATCAAGCAGGATCAGAATGCTGTTCATGAATATCCAGCTGGTTTTCAAGCTCTGCTCAAAGTTGTCTTCTTTTAAACCAGTGACTGATGATGCAGAACTGTCATCAAATCAGATGACATAAGAGAGAATAGACTGAAAGGTTGTAATGAATTTTCAACACACAGTTTAGTTAAGCCGAACTGTATACTGAAAGAATTTGGCCCATATCAGAGAATGTGCAAAGCAAAGATCAATTCCAGCTCACAGTGTTCAGCTCTGCCAGAAGAGCTGGTTGTGTAATACACATTGCTCTATACACAATATAAACTTAGTAATTGCTGTAGTTTCTTCGGTAGCCATTAGGCTCCACTTTAAAGTGACAGGAAAGATTTTCCCCTCCCTCCTTATACACGCTCAATCTATTTCAGAACAGTCCCCATTCCTCTCCTTTCTTTAGGCCAGTACTTGAAAATACAGAATTGAATTTGTCTCTGGTATCATTTGGCTGCTGTCACTACAGGCAGAGCCAAGGTAAAATCCCAGCTCAGTTCTACTGCAGCTCATGCTGGGATTTAAAGAAATAATTGTCTCCAGGCACGTGGGCACCTGCCCCATTCAGAACCAGGGCACATCAAACACAGTGACAGTGTAGGCAGCACCCACTTTATATTCATGTCACAGTTATGAAAAACAAGTCAACAAATAAGCTGAAGCATGAACAGCATCAAAAAGCAATTGGCTACAACAAAACATATCCCCCTTGAAAGCAGCATGCCATTGTCTCTAAAACAGGAACCACTTCGCACTTCTGAGATCTAAGCTGATCTTTCTTCAAACTGTGTGCATACAAAGCAGTTGATTATTAATTAATCATCTGATGCACAAAAGCATGTTAGCAAAGAATGCTCTTGCAGATATTTATTCACAAAATCCATCCGCAGATTTTAGCTTCAAGTACACTAATTCCCTTTGCATACTCAGAAGTTAAAAAGCTTACCTTGCACTGACTGGATCTTGTTCAGAGCTCTCAGCAGCTTTGCCCTGAGGTTATGGAGCTTTTTTTATGGAGCCCCTCCTACAAAGCAAATTGCAGACACATCTCTGCTGTTGGGTAACACTGTTTCTTAATCAATTAAAACATCTAGTTTTAATCACTTATTAACTACAGGAAATTAATTCCTGACTAGTGCTGACAGTGCACATATGTAACACTTGTGAGAGGTCACCGTCATTTAGGACAACTGTGCCTAGTTTTGTACCTTTTCATGCACATTTTATCAATTATTTCAGCTTGAATCCTTCATCAGTTTCATTTCCTTCCTGTAGAGGTAGCGGATGTTCCTTCAGGACATTTTCTTCTGCTGAATCTCATTCTTGGATATAGAAGTTTCTGTCAGAGATATTACCCAGGATTTGACCCAGGGAAATGATTGCTACTAATGACAATAGGACGTGGTGAAAGGAGAGTGGTTGATATCAGGAGGGCAAACTCCTAACTGTTGTCTTTAGATAATTGTGTTGATTCCTAAGAGACAGTACTACATGAACACCCTTGCCCCATCCTTCTGTCTAATCTACATGGTTAGCAATGTAAGCATCACATGCAGGCGAGGTCAAGTGCTCTGTGAAAATCTGCTGAATCACTCCAGGTCTAAATGTGAGCTGGGATATTCTTCTGGTATTATACAGAGGAAGTGTGAAATGTAGTCAAAGAAATGAGTTCTTATGTTGCTGGGCTCTCTGCTTTGGGTGCTCCTCATAGATGAAGAAGGATAGCACAGATTTGCTGCTCAGCCACCAACACCAGAGTGTCCACACCGTGGTGCATGTCCCTGGGCATCTACCAGCCTCTAGCCACTTCTTTGACAAAAATAGCATTTGATCTCAAAGCTCATTTGAAGCAAAGGTGTGTAATTGAATTCCTCCCAGAGGAAAAAATTGCAACCCTTGAGATTCATAAAGACATGCAGAACATTTATGGAGATCAAACTGTGTGTGTCAGCTCAGTGAGGAGGTGGGTGGTGTGTTCCTGCAATGGCAACAGTAACAGTGGTTCACCTCTTCTGGTGTAGATTTTAAGAGTTTAGCATGCAGGCTCTTGTTCATCACTGGCAAAATGCACAGCTAATAGAGGTGACTACGTTGAAAAATCTTGTTTTGTAGTTGAGAATTCGTTCTATTGATTAGTGTTATTATGCACCTTGTATCAATGGTAGTTTCCTTCTTAATAAATAGGAGGCATTACTTTCCAAGTGATGTACGTATTAACTCACTAGCAGATAGACTATCTGTTAATCATTTTCAAGACTTGCCTTTACAAAGCCCAGAACTTTAGGAAATATCCTAGAAGGTCTAGGAACTGCACCTACTGGGACTTCACCCTCACCGTATCAAAGAACTGAAAGGTAAGATTTTGAGCATGGAAGTTAATCCCAGTGTAGACAGCTTGGGTAAAACTCATTTCACCTAAGTTTGTAGACATCTACATCCAGTCCAGCCATCTGATCTCCTTTCAATAGAACTAAATCCAGGTAGGACAAATCCCTCACCAAACACTGAAGCCACAGCTGATATCCAAACCACAGACACCTGAATGCACTCAAAATGTCAGCATCTGTCGTGTGAAGGCATCTGATTTTTAAATACTTCTCTCTTCAGATGAACCATCCAGGTGGGAAAGCTAGGGGAAATCTCTAATATATACCTTAATAACTTAACAGAGAGAATATTCAGCACTGCTGCTGCTGCTGGCCACCAGCCTGTTCCCATTTGGGCTCTTCCTTTAAAATAAGAAGACAGATCTATGTAATAATTGGATTCTCATATACGACACTGATTTCCTGAGCAAGCGTAAGAATGTTTTGCATCATCAAACCTTGTCAATTTTCCTCTCCCATAAAATGTACCAGAAATGTACCAATTTGGCTTGGGCTGCAGCTACGCTCAAAAATCCAAGCCAGTTTTTGAAATGTAAGGGAAATTGGTGCATGCACAAACTGCATTGTGTTATGGTATTCATAGGAGGAGGAGGGAGCGTAGGGAAGGGAACTTCAGCTGTGACTAAGGAGACCTGCAGGGATATGCCCGGCCCTGCCTTGCTGCAGACACAAAGGACACATCTGGTGTTCTATTTTATTCAAACCAACTGGATACTTCTTGTTCTTTCTGAACTGTTGCTGCATTTGTTCAGCACACCTGAAAAGCCCAACTCACACATTCAATCCCATGACACATTTCTCATGAGTTCCACCCTCAGAATCCGGCTGGGTAGGTACTAACCAAACAATCTTTTAAACTCAAGGATAACTTTACGCAAGATAGCCTTGCAGTTATCAGTTACATAGCTCCAGGGTGTGACCTGCTCACTGCTGCTTTTAGAGCTCTCTCTGCACATTCACATCACGACTCTCTCCTCTGAAGCACATCCCCTGCTTTGAGATTTTCTTCACATTCCCTCCAGTTTGCTCCCATTCTGTTGTGTACTCCCTACCCTAGAGGTAGAGATGTCAGCCACATGACTGTTAGTTTTTCCCTCAGCAGTTGGGGAATAGAAGGGATGAAAAGTGGAGAACTGATGGGCAATACAAACTTCTGTTTTGAAACTCAAGGTGGGCATGGAAACAAAGACTTTTGCACCAAGTACAATAAGTCTGTATTTGCTGCCTTCTCTCTCATACTGCATAGAGCCTAGACTGCCAGTATGGCTTGTTAAACTGCTGGTGCTCTCTGTGCCTATGCATGTCCTGTTCCATACAGTTCCATTCTTCAGGAAATGCAGTTGTCATTAACACTGGGTTTCTCTACACAGTTGAACTGCAAATAGGATGCGCTAGAGTATTTCCAGCACATCTATTTTCAGAAAATTAGCTATCTTGTTTAGCTTGCCTATAGTCTTGATAACACCGTGGGACATGCTGTGTTTTTTATTTTTAAAATTTTACAATTGTAATATTTTACAGGATCTCTCCACCTTACACACATAGGAATAACTCATGCAAGGATATTTTCTACTTCAGTTCTATTTATGCCTGGAGTATAAAGATGCACGTGAATAAAGAATTTGCTAGCACTCACTGTGTTACAGATGTACTTAGGCAGATGGAGAAGTACTGCAAAAATATGAGTTTCAGAGATTTGCAGTTCATAATCAAAAAAATACACAATGGTATCAAAAGTAGCAGTAAAAGATAACTTGCCTTTGACAAAATGCAGAGCATATTTGACCTATACAGGCTGGATTGCTGGGCTGAGGCCAGTGGGATGAAGTTCAACAAGACCATGTGCCAGGTCCTGCACTTTGGCCACAGCAACCCCAGCACATTACAAGCTGGAAAGCTGCAAGGAGGGAAAGATCTAGAGGTATTAGCAGCCATCTGAACATGAGCCAGCAGTGTGCCCAGGTGGCCAAAAAGGCCAATGGCATCCTGACTTGTGTCAGAAATAGTGCTGCCAGCAGGTGCAGAGAGATGATCATTCGCCTGTACTCAACTGGCTGTATCTCCAATGCTGTGTTTGGTTTAGAGCCCCTCACCACAAGGAGGATGTTGATGCTCTGGAGCGTGTCCAGAGAAGGACAGAGATGTTGTGAGGGGTCTGGAGCACAGATGTTACAAGAAGTAGCTGAGGGAACCGGGATTGTTCAGCCTGGAGAAGAGGATGCTCGGGGGAGACCTTATAGACCTCTACAACTACCCAAAGGGAGGTTGTGGCAAGGTGGGGATCAGCCTCTTCTGCATAATTAGTGATAGGACTAGAGGGAATGGCCTCTAGTTGCACAAGGGGAAACTGAAGTTGGACATTAGGAAAGATTTCTTCTCTGAAAAAGTAGTCAGGCACTGGATCAGGCTGCTCAGGGAGGTGCTGAGTCCACCATCCATCCCTGGAGGGGTTCAAGAAACATTTAGATGTTGTATTAAGGGACATGGTTTAGTGGGAAAATATTGGTGATAGGTACACAGTTGGACTTCCTGAAAGTCTTTTCAAATCTTGGTGAGTCTGTGATTCTACATTCAGTTAAAGACTCCATTTCATCTTACTGCACCCTAACAGAAGTAATTTTTTGTCCTTTTGTTTTACAGCTAATGCAAAGATGTAGGGAAAAGGTGAGTAAAAACAGACATTTTTGTATTACTCCAGAAGCAGAGAAATGGATATGCTTAATTAAACAATGTCTTCTAGCTGTGACTCTGTTACTGTTTCTTCTCACTGTGTTTTCAGGAGACCAATATTTTGGCTTGCCCATCTCTGTTGAAGGAACAGTGGTCTCAGCTGTCTACAGTAGTGCAACTCTAAAGGGGGCATGCATATTCTGCTGCCTGGGAGACCATGGTGAGTATACTGTAGAGCAAGCAATCTGCAAAGAAGGTTCATTATTCTCTTTTCTCTTTACCAGATACATCTTGCAAATTTTTTTCAATTTCTTTTTTTCTCTTTGTTCTCTTCTGCAGTCGTTATTTTGAAGCCTATTTTCACAGAATCATAGAGAAAGAGTATTTTGGGTTGGAAGGGACCTTTAAAGATCATTTGATCCAACTCTCCTGCAATGAAGAGTGACTTCTACAGCTAGATCAGATTGTTCAGAGCCACATCCAGCCCCCCCTTGAATGTTTCCAAGGATGGGATGTCCACCACCTCTCTGGGCAACCTGTTCCAGTGCTCTCGGGTCTCCCTGGAGCCTTCCTTCCTCCAGGATGAACAGCTCCAGCTCTCCCAGCCTGTCCTCATAGAGTAGGTGTTCCCTCCCTTGGATCATCCTGCCATACTAGCACTTCATCACTCTCCTTACAAAGGAATAAGTTCCCTATTCTGACAAAGTTCTTTGCTTCCATTCTGCTTTGTTTGCATGTGCTGCAAAGCGTTAGACAGCTAAAAAGGCAAATCTGCCGTCACATTGCCAGAGTAAACAGAATGCTTTATTTCACTCTTCTATTTATTTCTACCATTGCTTTAAAGTACAATAAAACTTTACTGAGTTTCTTACTTCCTTTAAGGGTTTGGGTTTTGTTGTCTTTCTTCCCAGTACTTTGGGACTTAGTGAAGTTAACAGTGCACTCAGTCTAGCTTAAAAATTTTCATCACAGTTGCTACATAATTTTCATCTGGTGGGGGCTTCCTTGGGCTGCCAGGCTGCAGGAACTTCTTAATTGTAGGCATGTTGCTCATTTTGGTTTTAAAAGCCTGAAAAATAAAAGTGAGAGAGATAAGTCCCGACGATGCGAGCAGCAACGTTCCATACATACGACACTGGACAGCTTCTTCCCCCTACTGGTAGAATGGATTCATTCAGACGCAGATCTACGCAGGCTCCTCCTGCCTAACACGAAAAGGACCCAGCTGCTGCCAAATGCTTATTCTTACCAGCAAAAGCAGTGTTGGAGCAAGCAACACCTAGATCTCCACTGCCTGCAAGAAACTGGAGGCAAAACTGCAATATCTAGGAGCATCAGGGATTAGTTTGAAAGGTCCCTGTGAACTAACCAAGCTCATGTCCTTTTTATTTTATTTTATTTTATTTTATTTTATTTTATTTTATTTTTTTCCCATTTCTTCTTACGATGGTGCAAACTTACCACCTAGGAAAACCAAATTAGCAATGTGATTTCTGTTTGTACCACAAGGCACTTCTAAGATTGTATGGGTGAAGGTGAAATGGCTGGAAGCCATTTCTTTGCTCAACTCCGTTGTCAAGTGCAGACTTCTTGTGCTATGTGTCTCACCCAACACAGCCAAATTATTTACATGGAGCTGACAAATATAGCATGGGCTTCAGGCCAGTTCCCTTCTGGGTTTTGTCTGGTGGCCAAGATGAGGATGACTTGGGCATCTCAGATGACAAGAGATACCTTCTCTCACTGTACAGTCTGAGAGGACTCACTGGAGCAAGTTTTGAGATCTGGAGATCCCACAGTTAGCTCAGCAATATTATGTACATGAGAACCTCCTCTGACAATGGGGCTAAGGGAGAGGAGCTTCACAGAACAACAGCCATTTCTTGTTGGCACATCTGTGAACATTTCTTCTTCCTTACAAGCACTGGAAGGATAAGGGGAAATGCAGGAAGAAGCAGGAAAAGTAAAAACTGTGAAGTAAAAAAACACCAGTATTAGAAGTATTTTCTCTTTTGGCCACGAAGGCATCCTTATGATTCAAGTCACGTCAGAAGAACAGTGCCCATACCTGGTGGACAAGATATTTTCCCAAAAGATGGGAGCTAGAGGCCAGAATTTCCTGAGGCTGAAGAATGGTGCACAGGTTGCAGTCTGTCACAAAATTCTGCCAACTTTGTTGCTAAAGCAGCTCATTCTGTCATGCTAAATTCAAACTGCTGGGATTGGGATTTGCGGGGAAGGGGGGAAGGATATCACATCTCCTCTCCACCCCTTTTCCTCAAATCCCAAGCATAAATTCCAGTTAGGATAGTCCGATGCTGGATCGTTTATTTTGTTCATGGGATTAAAGCCGAAATCTTTGAGTGCATCCTTTAGGTTAACTATTTTTAAGCACAGAGTAATGATCTCAAGCATGGCATTATCAGTCTAAATTTGCATTGCTTGCACTGCTCTGTTTACCAAGATTACAGGCACAAGGTTGAACTACTGAACAGTACTTGCCTTTTTTAGTCTCAGACTATTTGGATCCACTGTATCACAACTCTGACTCCTGCAGGTTTGCTCAAGCACTGGGCTCTACAGCATGCTGCAGATCTGGAATTTTCTGATTTCTGATTGCCTTACTTCCGCTTGGTTGCAGATTTTGCACATGGTACAAAAGCTGAAAATTCATCCTTGATGATGATCAAGTTGATTACTGAAGGCAAACTGTGGATTTTTTTGTTGTTTGTTTGTTTGTTTGTTTTGGTCAGGGCTTGAATTTCTAGCCATGCTGTGGTAAAGTTAATGAAATCCCAAACTTATAATACCAACCAGTACAGAAAATGGCACGCTCTATCATATTCTAACATGTCAGTCTATGTCACAGACGTAGTTTGTTATTAGTATTAGATAGTATTTACAAGCAGGAGACAGGAAAATGAAAATAGGGCAGCTTAGATCAGTGGTTTCCTTAGAATGATGTTGATTTCTACTGAGATGGCATAAGCCACTTGAAGGGGAGAGATATGCCTTACCAGGGTTAAACAGGGGCACGGTGCTTTACAGCAAATCAACAAAATCTATTCCCTGCTGTGTTTTATGTTAAACAAACACAAACACTGGTAGTTTGTTGAAGAACCCACAGTACTGATTTACACAGAATGGAGAGATAATCACTGCAGGACTGTCCCTTAATTAAATCTTTGAGATCTTTGTACTGTGTTGTTCCTGAACATGTACATGTTCAAGAACATCATTACCTGCAGCTGAGGAAACCCAGAAAGCACAGAAGGTACTTTCTCCTCCACTGCTAAAATGGCTTCCATGAGCTGAACATCTGCCCAGCTGAATCGGTTTCCCACAAGAAAGTCTTGGCCATGCTGTTTCAAAACCTGTAGAGTACAAGACAGCACAAGTTGCAGATGATACCTGGCAGCTAAGCCTTATGGCACAGCTGTAGAGCTAATCAGTGATCATAAGTGATTATAAGTGGAGCTTCGCTTTTTAGCTAGAGATCTGTGAGCCCAAATCACTTCACCGTTGTTGGAAAAAATCAGAATTTCTAGTAAACATATTACAAACTCTGGTCATTTGATAATGATGGGTGACGATCGGTACTGGGAAAACAGACAAAGCCACATGCTTAAATAAGCCATTAACAGATATAAGGTTATAAATAGAGATAAGAAGGAATTGGAGAACATTCATAAAATTGCCATTTAGATATTTAATTTATGGTTCTGTTCAACATACAGGAAGCAAACTTAGTATGCAAAATTACAATAGCTAACCAAAGAAAATCCCTGCCTCTGGGAGCAAGTTGTTATAGTAATAGGAACTTCTAGGATGTTCAGCCTTTATTATTGTTTTCCGTCAAAAACTAAATGAATGTTACAAAACTGAACAGTGTTGCCAGGTCGTGTGAGTTTCGTTTGTTGTTTCTGCAAGTGAGGCATGCAGAAATCTGAGGCTGTTGTTCTACCAAAGCAGTCCTAATACCTCAGTGTTTTTGTCTCTCTATCTGATTTATTTGCAAGTGATTTTTGGCATTCTTCAACTGAAGGATAGCAGAGAGATGTGCTCTGAGCAAATACAAGAGTGGGATTTTCTCTCACGGAAAAAAAAACCAAAAAAACCCACCAACATATGTGCTTGCTTTTATATCTGAAAAAGATATGCTGTGTAAACTGAAAACATTTCACTTTGTTTGCTTGGTGGCTGTAACAGTATTACAACCCTGACAACATAAGCTAACAAACAGAAGATTTGCTGTATCATTTCCCCTTCTTTGTGAGAGCCAAGAGGACTGAGGGTCTGGATCTAAATGTACCACAAGTATGTTCTTACTTTTGGGAAAGTTTCTGATAATTGTAAATGCAAGTTTTCTAGGCACATGCTCTCGGTCACATACCTTTTCAAAGACAGGGAAGTACCTCTCTGTTGCCTTCTCTGCAATTGTGGCAATCTTTTTCTCCTTTGCCTCAGGTGGAGAGAAAGGAAACATCAAAATCAATTGCATCAGATCTGATATTCCTTCCACATACATGTCAATCCTGTTTGGGGGGAGGCAATAGACAACAGCACAGGAGTTATTTCATCTGTATTCCAATTTACTAAGGCAACTTACAGGAATTGTATATCACGATCACAGTGCCAAATTTCATAGTCAAAACTAAATACAAAATAAAGCTAGGTAAGTTTTAAAAGGACTAAAAGCCTGTTTCTATTCAACAGCATTTCATAAGCAGTGGTTAAAACCTGAACAAAAACTACAGTCTGCTTTGTTGCTTAGCCTTTCTCACACCTTTCTATTGGATTTACAGGGTTGCATTTGTTCAGTGTAATGCAGCTATCAAATAACAGATTGCTCATTAAGCAAGAGGAAGTGTTACCGTACAGGGCTCTCTCCTTCAAGTCTTTCCCATAGAGATTGTATTTCCCTGCTATGTAGCTGAGGATGGCTCTGCACTGCACCAACTTCATCCCGTCGATCTCAACCAATGGCAATTGATGGAACAGCAGGGATCCATCTAGGACACAAAGTCGAATGAGAGCTTGTTAATTCCCCCTGGAATTTTAGCTTTACAGGAGAGTGCATTTTTTTTGCAGTGTAGATCATGGACGCCTTGCCCTAACTCAGAAACTCCATGTGGTTAATTAACATTGTGGGAAAGATTAAATGCTGTCTGGTAGGCATCAGGTTTGCAGCTTGGTCAGAGAGGTGCAGCTGGGCCCCATGCTTTGCAGCTTTGCCAGAGCTGCACTGCCTGATGGGAACTGGCACCGCTCCCTTGCACTCCTGGCCCCTGGCCCTGCTGGCAGGAGAAGGCTGACCAAGCAGTTCCAGCCCCAGGGACCTGAGGAGAATGAAGAGCTGTGTTAAATCTGAGCTTCAGAACAGAAAGCCCAATTATTTTGAATGCAGATCAGTTCCCTGGCAGGCACATAAACGAGGATGGAAATAAAAAAAGAGGTAGTACCACAGTAAGACTGAGCTACTGGGACAAAGGGAAAGGTCAGGGCACTGGGAGCAGCAGTGCCAGATTCATTGTGAGGCAGTGAAGCCAGGGACAGGGAGTGTGACAGCAGCTTGCTGCTTCACTAAGTTTTGCATAGTTGCTCCAGAAACAGGACTTTGAGCATCCCTGTAGATTTCCATTACAGGCCTGTCTGTCCCCAGTGTCATTTCACAACAACTCAAACCCATCCAGCCGTGCTACCACCATCTCCTCCTGCCCCTGTGCTGACAAGCCCTGTTTTCTCCCAGTACTGGAAGCAGTCTGGCTGATCCTTTAACAAAGTTGTGCTGAGACTTTGTGTTTGGCACAGCAAAGCCATTTTTTTCTAGTGCAATTTTCTGCTGAACTCATTTGCCAGCTTTGGAGATATTCCCTGCTTCATTTACGTGTTTATGGGCATCCAAAGAACAATCCTGATTTGTTAAAATCACACTGAAGCTCTAAATCCAAGTAGACAGCTGCCACTTTGCATTGCTCAAAGATAAGCATTTATTTTAATTGCTTGGTCATTATTAATAGTGCATTTCTTCCAAGTACAAGAATTCACGGCATCATTGCCTACTCTCTTCTTTACAGAAGTACTAAAATACTCTGCAAACCAAGAATTAATAAAAAATCTTCACTACATCACTAATTTACAGCTTAAATTCTCACTCTCTTTGTGGCAAGGAATAGCCCATTTATTTCTCATAGACACTAACAGAATGATCCTGTCTCTTCATGTCTTACCAGAACACACCTCTGCAGATTAGGAAAGAATATCACCTATAAGAAGATCCCTATCTAGCAGAAATATCATAGGATGGGAAAAATAGCAGCTATACAAGCATACTTCTCAGCAAGAAGTTGCATTAAATAGAGAATAAATCTGACTTTCTGCCCCTTGACAAGAAATATAGTGCAGCAAATGTGAGAACACTGAATGCCTGGTTTGTTTCTTCTCTACACAGAATTTTTCTCTTATGACCATTAGTAAGCTGCTTCTCCTGCTTTTGCAATGGCACCACTTCACATAACCACCGCACATAACATACATGCAGGATTTAAAGCAGTTTGCCACTCATTTTGCTGACTGTACTGTGTGTCTGATGACAGTCTGTGGGCATACATTAAAGAGCAATAGCCCGGGCCTCTTTGCCACAGAACAGCAATTGCTTCTCAACATCAACCTGTGGCTACATAAATCGAGCCAAGCCAGCAGGTCTCAGGCCAATGGGTGCAGGCCTGGCCAGGGTGATGTACCAGAGTCTCTCAGTTTCCAAAGCAGCTCTCTGGCTGCAAGGTACAGCTGGAACTGAAGAACTGGGAACAGTTCCTGGCCTGGGCTGAATCCCAGAAAGTGCAGAAGGATTGCTAGAAGACCATCAGCTGGCACAGGCCAGAGCCACACCTGGCCGGTGGTAACAGTGCTTTGGAGTCTGAACTCAGGGCTCCCTGGCACAAGGCACATTGGCAATGAGAGAGAAAAAAACTGGACGTAGAGGGAGTGGTGGTTACTCATGTTCAGTCCTGCTCTGATCATCTGGCAGCACTCGACCTAATGACTAATATTCATCTTTCTTCAACTTATCGTCTCAAAGCCTTTTTCTTTGTGCTCTGAGCCTCTTAAGCTCAGTATACGTATATCCGTGAGGGGTGTTCATTTTCCTTAGAAGACTTCCCTGTCCTTTTTATTGCCACTTAATTCTCTTCTCTGGCTACAGATAGGCTTCATTACTAAATGCAGAATCATGCCATTCTGTTTGGATTAAATATCTTTAAGACAGAAATTCAGATTTGAGTATGTAACTATATACTACCTAAACTATTGTATTTAGGACTGTATTTGTTGTCTTTACAGCACACAACCTTCCCACATCATCAGATTCCCAGCCAGCTAGACCTACAACTGATCTCACTGATGCCACTTTTTTATTGCTGTTGTTTTGTTCATTTTAGTTTTGTTTTCATCTTTTCTTTAAACACAGCTTTCCCCATCTGAGTGGGCAGCCCGAACACAGCCAAGTCCTTTTCAGGGTGTCTCTTTGCTGCGCAGGGATGTTCCTGTCTTGGGCAGCAGGAAAAGTTCAGGACAGGCACACCTGGCAGTGCTCCTCACAGGCCCAGCTCCTTCCCCACCTGGGCAGCGAGGCCTTCCCCCTCCAGGGTAGTGCAGAGGACTTCAAACCGGGCTTCAGCTGAGCAAGTATGAAGGCCAGTGGCTGGGGGTTTGCATTGCTGTTGGGATCTGGTCTCACTCCTACAGTTTACATAAAAGCTTTCTGGCTGCTTGGACCACATCAGACTTATCTGGGGGAAGATTCATGGCTCTGGCTCATCCAGCTCAGCTGGCCTCCTACCTTACTGCCATGTCAAATCCTACCTTAAACTTCCCAGTGCTAGCCTTATTTAATGTGTTACTGTGACCACAGTCGTAGAAGCTATGACTTCAATCTTGTAGGAGTTATTTCGTACTGCAAAGAACAGGTTACACAAAACCGGCATTTCAGCATTCAAGATGTATACCTAGAAATTTGCTTTGGTTTAAATAAACTGCTTTTAAATCGCTAATGTAGCTAAATACAAGCAACTTTCTGATTGCCAAAGCCTCAGGTATCACAGTCTTACCTTGACCTAGCTTCAATAACTGCTCTCTTGTTTGCAGAAAAATTTCTTCAAACTGGAAAAGAAGAGAGAAGAGCTCTTTATGTTTCTGGCATTTTTCTCCAATTGACTGCACATAACCTCGAGCAGAACAATCCAGCCAAGCAAAACATGATGAGTTGAGACTTCAACTGTGCTGTTTGACTGTGAATCCCCTGAAGACTCTCCACCCATCCCCACGGCTGGATAGCAGCAGAAGGACCTGGCCACTTCTGCCTGGTTGCACTGATTCAGAAATTATTGGAGTGCAAGCAGAAGTAAGACATAGACATCTACAGGGAAGAGCTGGCTGCAGCCAGTGCCAAGGGAAGCACAAGATAAATCAGCTCTTTCTAGCACCACCCCAAAAGCATGTGGGTCAAAACATCCTTTTTTTTTATATACTCTGCAACCGCAATCTAAATGAGACAGAGCAAAAGTGATTTTGCACAGCTGGAAAACTGAGATTCATTAAAGGCCTTTTAAAAAAATCCCTGTTTAGACCCACTAGAATTACTTCAGAAGACTGATGCTAGCTCTGTGAAACCCAAAGCTCCATTGAGTTTGCATCCCAAACATCAGCCACTGAACAGGGTAGGTACAAACCTAAATTAATTTGAAAATGAATTTATCCACCCTTTTGCACCCTTATTCCCTTTGTACATATTGAATTGTTTCACACAGTGTCCATTTAAAGAGCTGAGTGTCAACCAACCTCCACTCCAGCTGCAGCTAGCAACCATCGGATGGACTCCATTCGCCCTCTTCCATTGATATAGGTGAGCCTGGGCTTCCCCGACATGCTTCTGAGCTCCTCGTGCCTTGAAAAATATTAAGCTAAAAACAAAGATCTCATAAAGCAAGTGTAAGTACCATTATTTGGGAGGAAAAAAGAGAAAAACCTTTTATTATCACTACATCTGCTGTAAGTGTACATTATTTGACTTAAAATATGAGAGATGGATTAGTGACAACACAGACTATAGAATCATAGAATCATTAAGGTTGGAAAAGACTGAGATCATCTATTCCACCTGTCAACCCATTCCCACCATGCTCACTAACCATGTCCCTCAGTGACACATCCACACAGTTTCTGATCACCTCCAGGGGTGGTGACTCCACCACCTCCCGGGCAGCCTGTGCCACTGCCTCACCACTCTTTCTGAGAAGAAATGTTTCCTAATTTCCAATCTGAACCTCCCCTGGCTCAGCTCGAGGCTACTACCTCTTGTCGTATACTAGGAAAGAAAGATGTGCTGAGTGGTAAAACCTTTCCAGTGCTACCAGGAAGGGGTTTTCTTGGTCATCTGCAAAAACAGACATGTTTAAACAAGCAATCTGAATACTGAGGTGAAGGAGAAACCTCACTGCATTATGAGACATTAATATAAAGCCACTGGAAATCCACCATGCCCTCAAGGCAGTTACTCAGTGACAATCATTGCCCAAGAGGGAAAAGCAAAGATGTTATACTGCTAG
The DNA here is from genome assembly GCA_037305975.1 of Chrysolophus pictus. Classification (NCBI taxonomy): domain Eukaryota; kingdom Metazoa; phylum Chordata; class Aves; order Galliformes; family Phasianidae; genus Chrysolophus; species Chrysolophus pictus. The sequence goes on from CM074578.1 coordinate 22,753,511, forward strand.
GCTGAAATCTTCCTAGCTTTTTTTTTTTTTTCCAGATGTTAGAGTGCATCACGCAGCTTTATCTGTCACCCACTTCTTTCTTTAAATAAATGAATCATTGATTTTCCCTCTGTTCCAAGAGGCAGCTTGAGCTGCCTTGGCACTCACAGAATCATAGAATAGCTTGGGTTGGAAGAGACTTCAAAGATCATCTGGTTCCAAACTGCCTGCCAGGGGCAGGGTTGCCAATCACTAAATCAGTTGCTAGATCAGTTGTCTTGGGTGGCCTCAGCCTGTCTCCTTGGTGCTTATGGTTTCCCCCAAAACCATACCTGCAACCCGGCTGCAGGTGCCCCCAAAATGTATCCCAGGGCACAAGGGAGTAGGTGTGCCTAGGGCTCTGCACATTATGATCTCTGCAGCTCCCATCATAGCACACACCTTTGCACCAAGAGGGGCTGTGGTACAGACAGAAAGTTGGTATGAACCTATTTCATGCAGTATGGACGAACAAATGGGCTATTTGTGTTGAAGCTGGAACATATATTTACTCTAATATCTGTGTTCCATTGCCCTAATTGCTAAAAAATGGGACTAGAATTCCCCCTTCACAAGCAAGTTAGTGTCGTACACTACAGAATGGGAGAAAAAATGCTTAAGGATGTCCTAAAAACAAAATGAGATAAAAACAAACAAACAGAAATCCTACAGATGATTTCAATTTTCTCAGAGCTGAAAACAAAAGCTGCAGTACTCATACTGTTGCTATCATATAACTGCACTCACACTTCATCTTCCATTTAAATAAGGTTCAGTGCGTTCTAGTGATATTTTCTTCAAATCACACTGCTTTTTAAGTGTGCTTAAAATGAAGTACATTCAGAAAATTCTTTGCCAAAACTCCATTTTAAAGAGGAATCAGAACAATTCTGGTAAAAATTAAGTTATGCTTTCACAATAAGAAAGGGTAGTTCATGTGATTTTGACTACATAATCTGAATTGAAAAGAGAAAATATCACCTCCAGTTTTAGAACGCAAACAACTGTTGCTAATTATGGTCCTGCCTGTAAGTCAGTGGTTGCAGTCCTTTCTACAAATGCTGAGTGAACAGTTTTTATGATGTGACTGTACGGTTTATCTATTTATCCACAGCTAACTGGTGCCTCTTCATTACCATGCTTATCAGAAACACTCTGTCATATCATTCCAAAACACATTGACCCTGCTTGTAATGCACAAAAACATACAGTAAATAAGGTGTTAACTACACAGCCGAGGGTTCTACAACTGCACAGGAAAACATAAGGAGTGAAAAGCATTAGACAACATTTTATTGTTTTACATGAGTGAGAAATTCTGTATACCATTGAATTATGTGAAGATTAATCACAAGTAGACAATAAAAACTTGCCATCAGCTGCAGCTTTCTAAAGTAAATAATAATTCCATCAGCCATAAGTAGATTTTAATAATCTTAAACCTCTGACACAGAAAGAAATACTTGGGGTTTTTTTGTAGTATTCTCAGTCTTAGATCCACCAAACATCACCATTGACTACAAAGGGCCCCACCATACACCCATCTACACCTGTGTTACGGTGCCTGGATCTTGAGGTAGGATCTGAGTCTTGGATACATGCCCATGCGTCTGTTGCCACTGGAGATGGGCAGATACCATTCCAAACTTGCTGAAGACCTTTGTCCTACTGAAAAGACAGCCTGGTGCTTGGCAGGAAACTGCAGGTGCAGTCAAGCTCTCAGCATCACCACTTTGGTGGAAATGCACAAATCACCACTGCTTCAAGCACAAAAGTAAGCGGATGTATCTACATACGTATACATTTACCGTTCTTGTCTAAACTCCATATTTCTGTCCTATTCTCTCTCTCAGCGCTTAAGAATCTGCTTTATCCAGTTGTGACTCACAGTGCAGGATTAGTTTCCTGATTAAAAAGATCTTTCTTGCTCTATATGGTAGCCCAAACACTTAAAGAATAGGGAGTTTAGAAGTCTGTACTTACCTTCCGTACTCAGTCTCCACTGCTTACGGGCGCAGTCCCACCTCTGGTTTAACTTGGCAGCTCCTCCTACACCTGGGAGTTCCCAGCCATACCCAATAAGAGAGAAATACTCCTATTGCCGTTAATCTGACGTTATGGAACTTAAAGGCATACATATCTGAAGGTGCCATTCAAGGCAGAGGTTCTTTTGCAGGTTGCTGATTTGACCGTACTATGGGGTAGTCACACAGTTTCTATCGTAGCCATCTATTCAGGTTCCTCTTTTGGAGTTACTGGGGTGTTTTACACACTTATAAGAGAAAGACAATTTAAAACACTGAGAACATCATAGGTTCTTCTGCATCTTATTTAAGATTACAGCAACTTTTTAAAAACTATCCAGTAAATCTTCTAGGCCTACCTTAACAGTAACCAAGGTACTTATTTTCAGTGTTGTCTGGCATAAAAAGAGTACCCAAAGTAGGGATAACAATTCCCAACTACTTCTAAATACAGCTTGCCGATGACAATTTACTTAGTGGTAACTTGGTATAAAAAACAGATGAGCAGTTTATGCAGCAACTTAGCCCATGTCTAAGGAAACAGCACTGATTTTGCAATTGAGTGTACATGGAGATGTACACACAGCATATACAGAGATGAAGTATAGTATGACTTTCCTACCCTGTTTCTGTGACATATAGTTACTTCTGACCTCAGCTATGCTATCTACATGTCAAATAAAATGATCAAAATGGAAGAGAGTGTGGACAGACACAAACACAGCTTAACAGATATGAAGTAGGATTTGGACAGCAAAGATCATTTTCTCACTGCACTGTAGACTCGCATATGATGTGGCGCCATTCACTCTCTGCATCAGATGTTAGCACAGCTAATCTGAAGGTCTGCCCATACAGCAAACATTAAGTAATGGTACAGTCATGGCTGTACCAATGTAGCATCGCAAGTTGGGGAATTTCAGGACCAAAGTCTTTACCTGATTACTTTGAAGAAATTTCAAATTGCTGCTACTTTCTTTTTTTCCTCACATTTCTGGTTCAGTTACAGTCTATCTGCCTGACAGTTGCTGGCAATCTCCTCTAGAGGATGCATTTTCACTTGAGTCCTCTTGGAAATTTGTAATTTATGTTCTTCAAATGTTGACATTGTCAGCAAAATGCAATGATATGTTGCTTCTTCTTACTTTGCTTAATTCTAACCCTCTTAGATTCATCATCTGGAGAATAAAGTAGATCATTAAATGTTCCCATTTACATTTAATTATGTAAAATACATTACATAAACATTTCCATATTGCTTCCATGTCAAATCCAATTAGTAACCTCCAGAAAATTCACATGTACAGGCTGGAAGTGTTTGCCCGTACCTGTCCGTGTTGGCAGCACTGAGTAAAGATTAAGCTGTTCCTGCTTCGAGGTCTCTGATATCTCTGGTTTGAGGCAAAGTGATGAGCAATCAAGCAACCTGTTCTGATGCTTTTTGGATTTACTGAACAGTGTCACATCCAGATTCAACAGTTGTTCCCCTTCCACACACCCCTGTTTGCCAGGAAGAGTTTATCCTTTGTTATATTTAGACGATGTTTGAGGTCCCTTTGAGGTCCCCCCAAGCCGTTTTATGATTTTGTGAAATTTTTGTTTTGCTTTCAGCTCAGCAATTGTGAAAACAATGTAACCTCTATAAGCTCCATTGAGATCTACTGCCTACGAGATTTCTTTCATCTCTAACTTGTTGTATAATCCTTCAGAGTAGAACAGAAAACAAATCTATTTTATAAAAAATCTGATAAGCCACACCTGTGAGCATCCAGGCAGCTGGCATAGGTCCCAGGTACCACTTAAAGGATCTTGGGTTGGGTACAAGCATGCCCCACCCAGCAAGTTCCCAGTGCAGTCTGTGAACACACTTCATGATGATGCACCTTAGAGAACTCAAAGACTTCTCTAAATGTGATGCTCACAAAACACTAAACTGCTGTCTTGGGGCACCATGTCTGATTGCAACTTCTAGCAGCATCTTTTCAGGGGTAAGAGCTAGGTATGCAGCTAAATGCTGCTGGAGAATGAAGCAGGGTGTTAGGAGGATTCTCCCAGAGCTTCCAATCAAGCTCTTAAAATGAAGAACAAGCACATATTGATAAAACTAGAGTCCACAGAAATAGTTCAACCAAGTTGTGTGTCACGCAACCCAAGACATGCTGACCTGTCATACTGTGACACTCCAGCAACGACTTTAGTCTTGTCCTGGAAGCCTTACTGAACACCCGAATACATAGACTCTTAGAATTCTATGATCCTTAGTTGGAAGGGACCCATAAGGGTCACCAAGTCCAACTCCTTGCTCCACATAAGACCACCCAAAATTCAAGTCCTACTGTACACACACTCCCTGAACTCTGGCAGCTCAGGGCTGTGCCCACAGCCCTGTGCAGCCTGTTCCATGCCCACCCCCTCCTGGTGCAGACCCTGTCCCTCACCCCCAGCTGCCCTCCCCTGACACAGCTCCATGCCGTTCCCTCGGGCCCTGTCGCTGTCACACAGAGCAGAGCTCAGTGCCGCCCTCCGCTCCCTGAAAGGGCACACTGTTGACTCATGTTCGACTTGCTGCAATCAAGATCACCATAAATATGATGTCAGCCAAGTTGGCATCGTCTTCTGCACAATTCTGCGGGCCAGTTGGCACTTATCCAGACCACCAGCACAGAAAATTCTGAGAAAATCAATCCTAATCCTGCTTTACGCTCATCGTGCGAGGAGTGTAAATGGTGAGGAAAGCTTAAATGTAGGGACAGAAACAAAGTTTATGCTAGAAAAATGAAAGGCCAGCACACAGACCCCAGCATCAGCATGTGTCTCCCCTTGTAGCAAAAGTTTCCTAGCACAGCTGTGACCTGGGCCAACCAGCTCTGTCCCGCAGGGTGCCCAGGCGCCGCGGGTGGGCAAGTGTGGGCCAAGGATCGTTGCCAATAACTGCCTCAGAAGCAGCCACCCTGTGTGCAAAGTGGCAGTGGCTGTACAGACACCAGCTTCGCTGTGCCAGTGGCTGCAGGGCCAGAGCAGCATCACCAGCACAAACAGTGCGGAATAATGCAGAACCCTTTGAGGGGCTTTAGACAGAGCCTGAAATGATGCTTAGCGATGCACTTAGAAATGAGAAGGACAATGAGGACAAATGAAGGGTGGGCTAAAGCCAGCAGACAGGCAGAGAAGGTGACTCATGCTGACTCAGGGCCGTGTCAGGGTCAAACATAAATACCAGTTATGCGCATGCCAGAAAAGGAGCAGAGTCTACACAGATATCTAGCCCCAAATCTGTAAAATCTGGTCAAAGGGTGGGTTGATATCCCACATATGTGAGATGTGCCAGATCAAGGCTTTAAAGCCAACTGAAAAAGAACTTTAATCCATAATGTGAAATACTGAACTTAAGTAAGTTTTGTATTATAATGTCTTCTTATTTCAATAGTAACTTGTATATGTTTCCTTTATAGGGCTTCTGGCATGTGCTGCAAAATTTTCTAGGACTTCCTAGGACTCTCAGTTTATGCACATTGTTACATCTAAAGCTTATGTGCATTGTTGCACTAAAACAAATAATTAGTTTATGTTTAAATAACATTTATATTTTCAAAAGGAGGTGGAAGGAAGTAAAGCAGACTTCTACATTTATCTGATGTTGACCAATTATAAAGCTGAACAAAAGCATTTATTCCATCTTTTTTTCTTTTTTTTTCCTCAGTATAGGAAATTATAATTGAAATTGGTCACTGGAAAATATTTAAAACCTGCTTTTATCCTGTGAGACATTTTGTTTGTTTGTTCTGGTTATTGTCTTTATGAAATCAGATCTACTTACACTTCTTATATGAGGAGAAATAGATTTCAGGGCACACAAGTCCACTTTTATTCCTATAAAACAGCTTTGTTTTTACTGAAGTTTGTGTTTCCCCCGAGTTTATCATCATTCTCATAACATTCAGTATCCTTAATATAGATTTCAGCCTTTATTTCCCTTTAAGAGGAAATATTCTCTCTTTTCCTTAGACTCCCTTACACAGATCTGTCAGCATGATAAGATTCAATGAGACAAGATTAATGACGTGTTATTCATACAATATTGAACAATCCAACTTTTAAGATTCTCTTTATTAGTTGTTTTGTACTATCTTCAAAATAACAACATGTATGTGTTTTAATAATATTTATGAGTAAACTTCTACCTCTACATTTACTTTTCTTACAGATATATCTAACAGTTTATTAAATATAACCTGCTTTGCTCTCTGCTGATGTGAAAATATGATTTATTGTTCTGGGTTGCGTGTGAAGGATCATACAAATCTAGAAGAACAAAAATCAGGGAAAGCTGACATAGGAATGTCATGGAAAATGACATAGAATGTTGAAAATTCTCTGTATTAATGCTACAGCTTTTTATCTGGTGGTGGTTTCCTTCTTCAGCTCTGCATTTTATAGTCATTATGCTTTACATTGTTGGCTGTATTTCCCCATCCCCTCTTGAGCGCGCTCTTCTGCACTCTGAAAGACTGCAAGAACCTTCCAAGCATTTTAACTTCTCTTGCACAAGAGAAGATATACTGCACTTCCTAGAACAGGAACACTGAAAGAAGGCTTTGGTGTGCTTGAGAACCAGGCTGACACTTCATACAGTCTTTATGTACAAGTAATGGCAAATAAAGCACTGGCAGTACATCCATGCTAGAGAAGTGATGGTGAAGCTATGTCTCACTGCTTCTCCCAAGGTTGGTACAAAGCAAACGCAGAAATTTGTGTTGGAAAGTTGTTTTATTACCTTCAAACAGAGTTTGGTCATGAAAGCCAAGTACATAGTCCAAAACAGTATAATTGTATAACAGTAAAGAGAAAGATTTATGAATCCTCCTGCAGGTTAAACCTTCATCATAGGTCTATATAAATGTCATAATAATTCTTTCCCAGACATTTCCATCCACAAGTCTCTGATATAAGATTGCTACCCATGGACACCCTTGGCAATAAAATAAGCACTGTCTGTTCTACTGCTGTAGCTGAAGGCACAGACTCCTAGGATTCTACATAGGAGTAAGCAGAAAAGACTAAGGACCTTTGAGGCCAAAACCTATACGTGGGTCTTCAGTAGTCTAATTGGGAAAGGTATCTCTCCTGTTTCAGGAAGGACCAGGACAGTATGCAACATGTGAGTCTGCCTCTTCTAGTGCAAAACCAACTCCTGGATCCTGGGGATGTATGTTGTCCTGCCTCCAGCCTGCCCTGCTTCACACGAGTACCTGTCAGGATTAGCAAGGAGCCACAGCACCAGGAAAATAAAGAGTGTGCTCGTTTAATGAAGGTTAAGATACACACACACCTTGTTGTTGTTATTGTGTGGATGTATTTGCACGTGAGGACATCAACAGTGAGATATTCTACAAAGCGTGAAAGTTACGCCTGCCTCCCAATGCTGTCTCCCTTCTTAATGTCACGTTTTCTGAAACGATTACCCAAAGCAGGCCTACAAGGGAATTCAGAGCACACAGCTCTTTCATGCCAAGGCTAAAGTTCCCCAAGTGCAAAACTGCAGAGCAATGGCAAGCCTTTGATAACATAATTACTTCTTTGAAAAAGTGGGTGGCCTGTGCTTGAACCGCTGTTTATCTGACTGGGCTGGTTGGGAGCTGAGCTTTGGAGTCTCAGGCTGAAGGACAAGGGTGAGCTCCTTCTGTCTGTCGCCAGAAACAGGGCAGCGTTTCCTTTACATCCATTTTCAAGTGTGTATTGGAGAAACTGTTCTGAAAGGAAAGTAGTAGGGCAGACAACAGGAAAGAACTGGAAGCTGCAGCTTTGCTTATTTATTCTCAGTGTGCACACTGACTCGGATCACCAATCTCACCTTTCCCCCTGCTTATTGTCAGCTTTATTTACTTTAATCTTCGGCTTCTGCAAACGTTGCTATTTTTTTCAGTCTCCTCATAAAACATTACATTGCAGAGTATCCAGGGTCTAATTGCTGTCTTCAATTACCTAATGAGAGGACAGGAACAAACCCTTCTAAGAAAAGCAAGGTGAAAGGAGGAGAGGCAACAGACACAAGTTGCAGCAACAGAAATTTTAAGCAAACACAACAAAAGGAAGTTTTACAATGGCACAGTCAGAATCTAGAAGGTGCTGCTGCACATGGGTTTGTACACGACTGAATTCTGCTCTTAACTCCTGTGAGACATGCAGACGTGCTTCCAGTCACACGATAAGAGGTTAACCCTTCCTTACAGCTCAGATAAATCGCCACCTGGAGATACATACTTCTTTCCGTGACTGCAGAAGTAGCCATAGTTCAAAACCAGGGATGTGGTGCTCAAAGTTACAGAACCAGGCTCTGTCCTTCAGCTCCTTGCCACAGAGGCTGTACTCTTCCTGCTGTGTTACTGGGGATGGCTCGGGGTCACACCATTTTCTCCCCGTGTCTTCACAATTTTCATCTCATCAGCCTCCACATGGGCACTTGCTGAAGGAGCAGGGCTCCATCTAGGGCAGAAAAAGTGTAACGCCCATTTAATTAAAGGCCTACAGCTTTTATAGTGTTGAAATGGAGTGCCTGTAAGTGCCTAAGGCTGAAATTATCTCCTGTAGCAACTAGGATCTAGAATAACCTTTACTAGAAGCAGGATCTTATGTATGATGCCAAAAATATAACATTGATCAGTATAGCATAGCTACTGTGACTAAGCAGTATCTTATGCTCTGTTCTCTTCCCTCTGCTGGGGAAAGCCACTCTCTAGAATCACCATGTCACACTCAAGACGCATTTATGAACGTTTTGTAACAGCTAAGAGATTCTGTAAATCTGTTACAACCACTAACAGCCATGCAAAAGGGTTTTTATATAAATTTGCAGGCACCGCGGGCGTTGCAATTCTTGATTTACAATTTTAACAACAAACAAACAGGTAGTTGGACTCCTCATTTAGAGATCCCGGTTTAGAAGCAGCTCCCTCCTGCATAGCCTTTGGCAGCTCCTATGGTAACTACTGAACTCTACTCTGGCTTCCCACTTGGCAGCAACCATGGCCAGCCAGCTGTCCTCAGCCTTCTCCACAAAGACAGCTTTTGAGCTGCATTTCAGCAGGGGGGTTGTAGTCAGCTGAGGGGGAAAAAGAAAAGAAGAGTAGAAACAATAGATACATGGTCTAAAAGAGGGGAACTTGAACTCCAACAAGGACAGAAGTAGAAACAATTGATCACAAATATGCAAAGAACGAATGAAAAAGAAACAACTGAGCAACAAGTACACCAAACACTATAATGTCCTGGTGTCAACAAGAAAGAAAGGGAAATTGTCCTCCAAGTGACTTTCAGGCTCATAAATGGCTACTTACATACAAAAAAATATATGAACATGAGATTATAATGGAACAGCAGCTTACTCCTCCTAAATCTAGAACATTCTAGCCCCAAAATATGCATGATCAGAAAAGCCCCTCTTGAACCTCAGATCAGTGCCTGACTCAGTGGCATTAGTTCCAGGGCTACCACCAGGTCCAGGAACCCACATGTCCCTTTTGGAAATCAGCCAAGGGACAAGCTCCTTCATCCCATGTCAAAGCATATGCTGATGTGCCAGGTGTTGGTGCTTGCAGCCCCTTGGTCTTCCTGCCACAGCCTGAACTATTCACTATGAATAGGGTGCACTGTAAAGACATCAGAACCCTTGCAGGGGACACATTTTGCCTACATTTGGCATTTTACTATTCTTCTGGCTTTCACAGTGCCGAGAACTTCAGCTGCTCTGAAGCTGTGAGACAGCTCCCTAGCGGGCAATTTATTCATCAAGTATTACTCAAGTATATTTGCTGCATTACAAATCAAGAAGCACCCCATTTCTCAACATACAGCCAACTTGCGAATTAAGCAGGGACACCGGAGATTGAGCAGAAATCTTTTAAGCTATATAATTAATGCAGAACTATAAGAGCTATGAAAGCCTAAGATAGCAACCTATTAAGCAACCCTTCCAACCAGTGTCATTTACTTAAATGATTAAAAACATCTGCCATTCCTTTGTGCTGAAATTATGGATTCCATCTGCTGAAACGACAGATTAAAAGTAACAGAGAGAGGAAAATACCTAACATTTTGAGTTTGGGAGTTATTAGAGCTTAGGTAGGAATTATACCAGGTTCATGTGATGGTTTACCACCTACCATCTCCTTTCTTTGGTTTATAAATGCAAAAGAAATGTTTTTTCATGAATAGGTTGATAAGGATCTTGATAAGGATTTTAATTTCAGATTGATAAGGATCTCCTTCAAATCAAGCATAAAGAATATATCTTCAAAGACAAGTTACAACAATTTGCAAACTTCAACCTTCATTCATGAGACAAACATGACAACAAGCACATGTAAGAATAATGAGTTTATTTATTAGAATAGGTCTTCTAGGTAGGCCAGTTATAAAGATAGGACATTTGGCAGTCATTTTATTTCCCGATTCAGTAATTAAAATGCAGCTTAGTTATGAAGGCACAGCACTGGTACTTCACACAGCAGTAACATCCAATATATCTGGCAAGAGGAAAATCTCTGTCCTACGTTCTTTAAAAGCTGTTTGTTTCATTTCCAAAAGTTTATCTAAAATCACTAAGGACTTGAATCAAAACTAATCGTACAGAAACATGATCTGGACCCTCAGAGCTACACAAGGTGCTGGAGCTGTCAGTCAGCAATTCACACTTCTTTCACTTTTGTTTTCCCCTCTTCTGGTGAGACTGCTGGAAAACAGCACATCTGATGCCATTTCAATCGGTAGCAATTACCAGAAAAATCTCAAGAATGGATTAGTAGTAAAGTGTTATACTAGTAAGCAAAATACGTGTATGCTGTATTTTGTATCAGAGAATTCAAGCTACTGCTCATTACAACTACTTTCAAATGCCTCCTCACCTTCCCTGCACAGTTCAATTATGCCATCTGGTAGCTCTCTTCAACTAAGAACAGCCCTTGTTTTAGACAAGCATGCTAATTTGGTTTTACATCATAATACATACGGAGAACCCTCCTCACAGTCTCCACGTATTTATCATCAGAAATAGGTTTTCTCTTGCTCCCGGGCGCTAGGAACTTCTTGATTGTGGGGATGCTGCTTATCCTTTTTTTAAATGCCTAAAAGGGAAATGATAAGAACATTTCATTTAAAAAGCAAAGTAACATGAGAAAACACACACTCGTTTGTGTAATCGGAGGATTTGACTAAAGAGGGGAGCACTGACAGAAACCATTAAATAAACAGTATCAGCTGCTGCTGGAGATACTGCTAACGATACATGTCCGGTTCTGCTCCATCAGTACAGGAAATACTGATGGGACCTCTGCCTATATTTATCTCAGTATTCCTAATGAAGTCATTAACATCCTTTAAAAAGTGGTTTGCAAATGCAAGACAAAAGAAATACCATCTTAGCTATGGATAAATTTACCCTCTCTCACCCCAATCTCATTTTAAATAGTGATTAAACAGCCCTCCACCTTGTATTGAGATATGATGATGTGGAAATAGTTATTTGTGGTTTCAGATGTGTATTCTTCTCAAGCCATATCTTAATCTAGAAAATATGTTCTGCTTCTGTCATCATAGAGCTGGTAAGAAGGGGGGAAAAAAGCAACCAAAAAAAAAGGAGAGTGGCTTTCTTCAGGCCTTATAGGAATTACTCTAAACAATAATACATTCTGTAGATGAATCCTATTAGGACGTTCATCCTAAAGCAAGCAGAGCAAGACTACAATAAAAGAAGAGTGACAGACACTCTTTGTCTTATGGAACTGTCCACACAAAACAGACTTTGAAATGTCTTTCTACCATATCTCTAGCCATAGAGTATATTGTTAATGTAAATCACCTGTAACAGAGGAAATCCTGAGAGAGCATCTGACTTCTTCTCTTCTAGCATTAAAATGGCTTCAAGAAGATGAATATCTGCCCAGCTGAGACGGTTGCCAACAAGAAAGTCCTGGCCATGGTCTTTCAAAACCTAGAGGTGTCAGAAATGAAAATGTTCCAAAGTGGATAAGCAGATGGAATTATCTTTTCAAAATGCTCAGGTACACCTTTGGTAGCAATTCTGTTCTATTCACCTTTCCCTCCCATGGCACTAGGGATACTCCCAGAGTGGGAGATGTTAGTTCAGTGCCTGCAATGCCTGATCAGTTATCTGTGAGCAGTCCTCCCAGCAGCAGTTTGGAATCCCAGGGTTTCTCTTACCCATCCTTCCTTCCTATTGCCCTAGGTAACGCCACACACTATATCATACTGGAATTTACAGACTAAGAAATCTTTATATACATATATATATATATATATATATTTAACTCTGTTACAGCTTCAGTGAGAAAACAGAGATCAGCAAGATAAACACTGGGATCTCAACTTGGCCTATGCATCAGGCCATTTAGATTAGAAAACTTCATTGCCTGGAAGTGCTCCTCCTACATCTGCCTAGGGAAACTTAAAAGCATTTTTGAAACTGTAGTAATAACTGTTTGTTACTGTGGTTAAAAATAAAAATGAAACATAGGAGGAAACGATTCTCCTACATACCTTTTCGTATGCTGGGAAGTACCTGCTTGTAGCCTTCTGAACTACAAAGGCACATTGTTTCACCTTATCCTCAGCTGATAAGAATGGGAAACTCAACAAGAAGCCCATAAGGTCATCTGTTCCCCCAACATACATGTCAATCCTTAAAAACAAACAACAAAACTGAAATAGACTGGTGCCTCCACAAGCACAGATTTGCACAGTGTTAAAGTTGAATTTCCACATGCAGAAATAGTTCAGTATTTAGTCACCTCTTGAATACCTCTGTCAAGTTTTATATTCATATTTTACTAGACAATGGGACTACATATCAAGTATTTTTTATGTCGAGATAAACTGATCAGAACAAATTAGTTGGGTTGCAGTTAACTGTGGCCTCTCAGTCTCACTGCAAATTACACATCACCAAAGCAAAGGTGGCTCTCTGAGTATGCAAATATACAGTTTATTCTACATGTATCTAAGCTACTATAATAGTTCAAGAAGAGTAGTACTGGTACAGTACAGGGCTCTCTCCTTCAGGTCTTTCCCGTAGAGATTGTATTTCCCTGCTATGTAGTTGAGGATGGCTCTGGTCTGCACCAACTTCATCCCATCGATCTCCACCATGGGCACTTGCTGGAACATGAGGACTCCACCTAAAGAAAGAGAAAGCCACACAGTACTGTACTGGTACCTCTACGTCAGATAAGAAGTGTCATTTTTATGTTGAGCTTGCTCTAGGGAGTCTTTTTATTAAACTGGCATATTTCCATGCAAACAGTACATTAAGACTAATTAAAGTGAAGAATGGAATAACTGTGGGTTATTAACCTTGCTTTAAAAACCAAAGTTCAGAGAAAGTGCAGGTAAGGCTGTGTACAACTGCTCTTATGCTGAAATTGAAATATAATTTGGACAATCATGACACTAAACACATTAAGTAAGAAGCTTAGTTGACATAAACTAATTGTAAATACATAAAAATGTATTTATTTCCTACTATTAAAACACAGATGAAGCAAATGTTAGATTATAAAATCTCTTCCTTATAACCTGTATCTTAAGCTAAAGCAGGGCATTCCACGGACTTTTAGGATAAGCATGTGCAAGTTGCTGAAGCCTGGAATAAGGTTGTTGGACAACATTCCCATGGGATTAACTTCACAATGCTTCTTTCCTTGGGAATGAGAATCTAAGAATCCTGGCAAAGCTGTTTCAAAGAGAGATTTACAAACACTCAGAGCCCACTATATTTTATGGCCAACTGACAAACAACTGCTGTAATGCTGAAGACTCAGAAAGAAGTCAGGCCAGCCAGAAACTGCACATTCACCTAAGGTGAATTTTTGCCAACAAAGTTTTGGCAGCAGCACATACAAACAAACCAGCCAAGAGGACTGCAAAACTGCAAGCTGGAAGGACATTCAGTTTTCAGTTGTGCCTGCCCACATGTGGAAAACATTCAGTCCCTGCAGCTGCTCAAAGCTCTGTTCTAATTTCTTCTTTTCCGTGTGGAAGTCAGTCCACACAGTCTTCAACCTCCTTCTCCGGGACCGAGCAGAACCTGCTCACACTTATCTTGAGGTCTCATATGTACTCACTTTGCAGGAGTTTCTCATACTGCTCTCGTGTTTCCAAAAACACTTCTTCAAACTGGAAAAAAAAAAAAAAAAAAAGTAAAAGAAAGAAAAGAATAGGGAAGAAAAAGAAATGAGCACCTTTACACATTTCTAGAGCACACAAACTTGGGTGGTGCTTAACAAAGAATACACACTCTGGCCCCTACATTCCAGACATGGCCCTAAAGGAGAAAAATTCAGGGGCAGAAGCACTGGCAAAATCTCCTAGAATCATAGAATTGCTTAGGTTGGAAAGACCTTAAGGATCATCAAGTCCAACCACAACCTAACCACACTACCCTAACTCCAACAACCCTCTGCTAAATCATGGCCCTGAGCACCACATCCAAACTGTTTTTAAACACATCTAGGGATGGTGACTCAACCACCTCCCTGGGGAGCCCATTCCAGTGCTTAACAACCCTTTCTGTAAATAAGTTTTTCCTGATATCCAACCTAAGCCTCCATGGGCACAACTTGAGGCCATTTCCCCTTGTCCTGTCACCTGTTACCAGTGAGAAGAGACCAACCCCATTCTTGCTGTAAGCATCTTGCAGGTATTGGAAGAGAGCAATAAGGTTTCCCCTCAGCCTCCTTTTCCCCAGACTAAACAGCCCCAATTCTTTCAGTCTCTCCTCATAGGGCATATTCTCCAAGCCTTCACAAGCTTTGTTGCCCTTCTTTGTTCCTGCTCCAGCACCTCCATGTCCTTTCTGTACTGAGGCACCCAAAACTGAACACAGCACTCGAGGTGAGGCCTCACCAATGCCAAATACAGGACAGAATTACTTCCCTAGTCCTGCTCACCACACCATTCCTCATACAAGCCAGGATGCTATTGGCCTTGGCCACCAGGGCACACTGCTGACTCATATTCAGCTGACTGTCCATCAGTACACCAAGGTCCCTTTCCATCAGGCAGCTTTCCAGCCACTGCTCCCCAGGCCTGTGAGGTTGCCTGGGGTTGTTGTGACCTGACACTTGGCCCTATTGAAACTCATACAGATAACCTTGTCCCATCGACCCAGTCCATTCAGGTCCCTCTGTAGTGCCTTTCTCCCCTCAGGCAGATCAACACTCCCTTCCAACTTGGTGTCATCTGCAAACTTACTGAGGGGGCACTCAATGCCCTCGTCAAGATCATTAATAAAGATGTTAAGTAGAAGCAGCCCCAGTACCGAGCCTTGGGGGACGCTGCTTGTGACTGGCTGCCAACTGGATTTAACTCCACTGACCAGCTCTTCGGGCCTGGCCATCCAGCCAGTGTTTCACCCAGTGAAGCATATGCCCATCCAAACCGTGGGCAGTCAGCTTCTCCACAAGAATGCTGTGGGGGACAGTGTCAAAGGCTTTCCTGAAGTCCAGTTAGACCACATCGACAGCCTTACCTTCATCCACTAAGTGGGTCACCTTGTCATAGAATGAAATCAGGTTTGTCAAGCAGGATCCACCATTCATGAACCCATGATGACTGTGCCTGATACCCTGGTTCACTTTTAATTGATCCATGATGGCTCTCAAGATTATCCATTCCATAACCTTCCCTGGCACTGATGTGAGGCTGATAGGTCTGTAGCTACCAGGATCATCTTTCTGGCCCTTTCTGAAGATGGGTGTCACACTTGCCAGTCTCCAGTTCACCAGGACATCCCCGGTTAGCCAGGACTGCTGAAGAATGATGATAACCACATCTACCAACTCCCTCAGCACACTAGGGTGCAATCCATCTGACCCCATGGACTTGTGAATGTCCAGCTTTTGAAGCAGTACGTGGATTATGCAGGGCCTGTTCTGTTCCCCATTTCTATCTTCCAGAGCAAGGTGCTGTGTGCCCTTAGTTTGAGAAATGCTGCTAAAGGCAATCCCAATAGAAAAGCTGGCATTAAGAACCAGAGTGAGGATGTTTTATTTGGTATTGAAGAGGGAATTTAATCTCAGACATTCAACAGGACAGAGCAGGCTGTCGTTAGAGTGCTTTCTGATATGTGGAAAAGAGCTCTGCAGTCCAATAGATATGGGAGTAAGACAGGAACAAATTCTTAGAAAGTTAAAACAAATCCTTAGCAAAATGATGCTCAGTAATTACGCCAAGCAGGAAGTTTAATGCAGAAGTGTATTTAGGACATCTGAAGATGAATTATTCACCAGAGGAAAAACAAACAGATGCAGAATTGCCTGTGATATGTATGATGTAGTTATAATCACTGTGGTTGAAGATGGCTGTTAATTATGGAGGGAATCAGTTCAAGATGAAGACACCAATGTTGGGCATCTACGTATACGTGTTTGCACGTGCCATACATGTGTAAGTTGCTGTTACAGTCATCTTGTTCACCTCACCCTGCTACGCCTTCCTATATAGTGCAAGCAGGACAATTAAGTGCCATGCTGCAGCTTACTGCAAAGGATGGAAGGAAAACATAAAAATCCTCGAATGAGCATTCCAACCAAAAAGATAAAGACCAGACAAAGCAAATTCATTGCTGTTTGCCTTGGCGCACATTATATTTGTTATGCCCAGAACAAATATATCATTAAGCTCAACAGTGCTGGGTAAAGAACTTTAAGAAGGCTTAATCATTAATTGTTCTTGCATTTTGGATGATAGTGTCACGTTTGAGAAGAGATGGAACTTAAGCTTTTGCGCACCTAAACCGATTGCATTAAATGAACAGCCAGTACTTCCCATTGCATCTAGGGGTACTTCTTTGATTAATGACCCATGTTCTGACTCACAGACAAGCCTAAAACACACAGAATAATGTTACAAAGATGGAACAAACCTCGACCCCAGCTGCAGCCAGCAGCCAGCGGACCGACTCCATTTTGCCTCTTCCATCAAAGTAGTAGAGTACAGGTTTTGCAGCCATGGCTTCAGACTTCCTTTACCTAACAATGTAAAAGAAATCCATTAATAAATGATTCAAAAAATGGATGGCTCTTGGAATACTGGTTCACAAGTCACCCACAGGACAGAAAATTGGGTTAATTTCAGACAAAACATTTCAGTAAAGCTGCTGTGCAGACTTGGTTTTATTGTGGCATGGTCGCAGCTCTTTGGTTCCCCCCAAAAAAGGAAGCATCAGATGCTAAGCAGGAGATAACAAGAGTTGCCACTGAGTACATCAGCAGAAGTGTTAACAGAGCCACAGAATCTTTAAGGCTGGAAAATCGTAGAATAATAACAGAATCAGAGAATCCCCAAGGTAAGGTTGGGAAAGACCCCCCAGATCACCCAGTCCAGCCATCCACCCGCCACCCATACATCCCCACTAAACCACGTCCCCAGAACCACACCGAAACGTTCCTGGACACCTCCTGGGGCGGTGACCCGCCACTCCCCGGGCAGCCCGCGCTGGCCTCACCAACGCGACTGTCAGCACTGAGTTACTCCGTCCATCGCCGCTAACAGCCACGTTTCCAACAAAGCGACATAACGGTTCTCAGAGGCTTTCCAAGCCGGGCCACCCTCGTGTCAGAGCACCAGAACCACCCGCGCACGAGCACGGGAAGCCGTTTGCAGTGCCGGCTGGACACGCTCCCCGAGAGCCGCTCCCCGCCCGACGCCCCGCACACCCCCCGCCTCGCAGGGCCGGGGTCGCACGTACCCCCGCCACGGGTCGCTGCCCAGGAGCCGGTGGGTTCGGAGCGCACGGCCGCGGGACGCTCAGTGTCGCGCAGAGCGCGGGGCGAACGCTCCGAGCCCTCCCGGTGCCGCCCCCCAAGGCAGGGCGGCCGGCACGGCCCCCCGCTGCCCGCCAGTGGGAAGGCTCTGCTTTGCATAACGCGCAAGGCCTGCTGGGTGGAAAGCGGAGCGAGAAAGAACGTTGACGTGCGCCGAGTATTTTAGAGCAAAAGCGTTTAGACCTGAAATGGCGCTGAGAGATACTTCTTCCATCCGTCTTCTGGAGCTTTCAGACCCACCGCACGTCACCATGATCTTGAGGGTGTCGAGCTGTTAGCCCTTATATAGCTCTGGGGAAGGCTTGTAGCTTTGGATGTGAGGGCGATCTGGCTGCGACATCTGTCACCCCATTGATCGCCAGGGTTGATTCGGCTGATCTGGCTGGCTAGGCGGGTGTCCCCTTCCTCCCTCACCGCTCCATGTGCGTCCCTCCCGAAGCTGCGCGCTCGGTCGAAGAGGACGACCTTCCCCGATAGAGACGGTACCGTTCATCGGTCAAGGGTATACGGTAGCTGCGCTCCCCTGCTAGAACCTCCAAACAAGCTCAAGGTCCATTTGTAGGAGAACGTAGGGTAGTCAAGCTTCCAAGACTGCAGACACATCCAAGTGAGGCACTGCATGGGGCAGTCTGCCATTGTTTTGTGCCCGGCACCACGCGTACCAGGCGTTTCTCAACCTCTTTGTACCTCTTCTTTTTCCTACTCGGTCCCAGCATGGGGAACGACTTGCTCTGCTCATTTACTCTCCCTGCTGCCCCCCAAATCTCTGAGCTCCTTCTTTCTCTTATGCGCCACAATCCAGAACTGTCACACTTCTGCATGCATGTCTCATTTCTTGATCTCACATCCAGTTCTTCCCCTGTACAATCAATTCCAAGCCACTGAAATTGCAGGAAAATAGTTGGGGTTGAAAGTTACCAATCAGATTCTACTGCCTGGAAAGGAGTGGGAGAAATGGGAGGAGCTGACACAACACAGAGAGAACAAGTTATGTCCTTCTTCCAGGGTGTGATGTATTTCTCTCATGGCATCAGAGAATATCCCAAGTTGGAAGGCACCCACAAGGACCATCGAGTCCAACTTCTGGCTCCACACAGGAACACCCCTAATCCAAACCCAAGGCCAGTGAGCGCTGTCCAAACGCTCCTTGTACTCCAGCAGCTCAGGGCCATGCCCACCGCCTTCTGGTGAAGAACCTTCTCCTGATATCCAGCCTGACCCTCACTTCTACTCCCACACTTTAGTTAATTTCAGATTTGACATCCAAAGACTAACATATTAGATGCAAAGCTTACAGAACGTGGCAGAAATCACGTGCTTAGACTCACATCTTACGGCCAAGGAACTTGCAGAAAGAGCGCGGGTACAGAGGCAGCACCCACCAGAGAGGGCACCGAATGGAAGGCTTGTTAAGTAACCATAAAGCAACCAAACCAAAGCATTGTTATTAAAAGTCAGCACAACATAAGGACTCTCATCAGTCAGTATTTCTTCAAGAGTAACTTTATTCTGGGCAGGAGACTTGACAGAGAAGGAACGGAACAAACATTTATAACCCTCTAGAACAAAAACACTGAATAAACAAGAACCATTATTTCTTTACAATCATACTTAACAATTCCATGCTCTTCATCTAAGTTTGAAACCGTTCTCCTTTATGAAATATCCCATTGGCACCAACAGCCTTACCAGATACTGAAACACCACAGGAACTGTGGCTTTGTAGCTAATATTGTGGCACTGTCACAAGACTTAGGAAGATCTGGGTGGCAGAGGTGAATGAGGCCGCTGGCACGCTCCTTTATTCCCAGCAGTCATTTCTACACGTTATGCTTAAGGCTGAGAACAAGCAAACAGCAGAATTCCAACAACGATTCGCATAACGATGCTGCTAAATATTACAACACAAAGTAGGAAGCTACACATGATAAATTCTCTGCTATGCTGCTTGTCCAGCTCTCAGTATAACCAACAGGCTGACAACTTCTCCCTCTACACTGCACTCAGACGGCACTGCACATTGCTCAGTCAGGTTAATCCTTATTGAAAAAGAACATCCCCAACATTCTTTGCTTGAGTAAAGGCTACAAGAGTGCTGTCAATATACCAACATTTTGCAGTTTTCCCACCTCACTAAGCTAAAAGTAGCAGAAGTCATTCTGAATGTCAAGATTATTAGCTTTTTTCCCCACAGAATATAGGCTTTCATTCAGGAAAGGAGGAGTTGTGGCAAAAGGAAAAAAAAAAAAAAAAGTACTACATTTTTTTTCTAATACTTTTGCTGGACTGACCAAGACTGAACATCGTATGCAAGAAAACAGGGCTGGACTGAGAGGGTTCAGATATATACAGGCCAAGTCCATATTCATCCTGTATCACTTTGAGCATGTAGAGCGGTCCCCATCATTAATAGGGAGAGCCCTGGGCATCTCCAGGGGAGTCCTCAGTAAGCTGCATTTCTTGAGAGGAGATTCTCACTCCTCCCTGCTTTGGAAGAAGCTCAGGCACGTGTGGGTAGGTAGGATGAGCCCAATCCTCAGCAGCGTGCTCTCATGACTCATCTCGTGCTTCCATTCGTAGGAATCCTATGTGTGGAACAGACTACATAAACTGCCTACATAGGTCTAGGGATACTTAGGACAGGTTCAGGCTATTTCCCCTTAAACTGATTATTCAATGAAAAAAATAAATTAAATGATATCTAGACATAAATACAGATATTTATTTCCACCAAAAGAAACAACTATCTTTCCAGTTTCTGACACAAATATACATATTTTCCCTCTCCACTTACCCAAACACAACATCAGCATTGGTATAGAATTGGAATGGTCATTGCTACGCATTAACACTGCCGCTACAGAAGCAGTTATGTACAGTTTGCTGTTAGCACTTGTTAAGAACAAGTGCCTGGCATAGCCGTGCAAGTCTTATGCACATGCTTTTTTAATGCATAGACACTTCTGGTCCTTTTTGCCTTGTGGACTCGCTATGGATTCAGTCAGCAAAAGCCAACGGTGACCTGAGTCCCTCCTGGTTCCCCACAGCACTGAGCCAGCAGCTTATTCTGGGGAGCAGTTTCCTGAGTCCTACGTGTTCTCATGGAAAGAGCTGAGAAGGCCAGGGCGTGTTACCAGCCTCCAGCCCACGGCAGGTGCCCCTCATGGGGCAGGCCCACTGGCACATTTCTCTCCTTCCAAGCAGCCGGATGCCAAGAACCACACCTGCTCTGATCCCTTCAGACCGGCTCTCATAAATTTCAGCCCGAGCCATTCATAAAATGAGCTCAGATGAGGTTTTCCAAAAGCTGACCATTTCTGTACAGTTCTGTGGGAAGATATGTACATTTCAGCTTCGAAGGTGCTCGTCCAAAATGCAGCTATAAAAGATGTCCTCCCACAGCACTGTAATTGTCTCATCTACAGGACTAATCTTCTGTGGAAGGAGGTGAAGAAACAGCCAAATACTATGATCAAAATGAACCATTTGCTGATAGCTGAATGCTGGCGCTCCTTTCCAGTGTCGAAACAACTTTCCTTTGTCTAGAACCCGCTTGTTCATTTTCTCCTTCAAACTGAATGGTTTTTAGCAGTCTGACATCAAGCCTCATTTTCACCCAGCACAGTCTGGGGGCCTAATTTACAGCAACTGACATACTCTTCACATCACAAATGAAGACACTGAAATGAAGAACTGAAGCTTGAACATATTCATTTGTTCCAAATTTACATTTTTCCCCCCAAAAGTCATTTAAAACAGTTACAAAAATTAAATCAAATGCATAGATACTGTTTCCTTATACTCTGCTGCCAGCATTTCACTAATACTTTTTCACAATGAATCCAGCTTTGTAATTCTCAATACTGCCTTAAACATGTATTTGGATCTTCTCTTCCCGACAACAGCAAAAACAGAACCCGATGTTTCTCCTCATTATTCATTAGGAAACATTTAAGCAAATTTAAGAGAGGTAGGTCCACATTCTATTTGATAGTGAACAACACCAAGAGGTAATTTTGAAGCAGGACAATCAAGCAGTGTCAGAAAGGAAATCTACTGATTATCCTTTGCGAAACAAGATTACCCAGATTTGATAAAAGCAAAAGAATGGGAACGGAAAGCTGGACAGCGGTCCAACAAAAGCCTTGTAGAATTAAAATAATAAATACAAAAAAGAAAAGCTTCCCACTGACTTTGGACTTCCAGCAGTCTCTCAGTGGCTGTAAAGGAGAGGTTAGACTGCTGCTCACTCATTCATTTGATATACAAAGCAGACGAGTACACAGCAGCAGCAGTGTGGCATCAAGACATGGCATCACTGAAATTAAACAATCTCACTTAGCACATAAGCTTCAGAAAACATCTAATGAATGCCCCTTCCTTGCTCTTCTCTTCCAACACAGTATTGCACCACTTTGCTTTATTTTTTTGTTAAACTCATTTTTATAAAAATGTTGAATCCAATAAAGGAAAAGTTACAATTTAAAAAAGTTTGTTATAAAAATTTATCATATAAAAATGCCAAGATCCCTAAGCCATATATACAAAAGGTATCAGATTTATGAAAATAATTGGACCCAATTATATAACAAAATTTCATACAAAAAAAAAAAGTACAAGATTGCATTGAAATTAATACAAATAAAAGTTAAAAAACAAACCTAAAGTAACCTTCAGGAAGGTCTCAACCGTAGAAGATTTGTTTCTTTTAAATTTACAAGTCTATAAAACAGTAGAAAACTGTCATGTGTCAGTCACCACGTGGGAAATTGGCGCTGCTGGGAGAGCATTTCCACGAGTCACCGGTGAGCTCCGTACTTTGCAGACCAGTCAACGCGGCCGTGGACTGGCTGAGCTGGGGGTGGGAGCGGCATTACCCCAGGGGTGCTTTTGGAAGGTGAATTGAATGGTGGGCGTCCAAGATGGGGTCTTGCTGACTTCAGAGCAGCATAATCTAAGGGAGAAAGAAAACTCCAAGAGGTTAAGGTTAATCGAGGATTTGCTGATGTGAAACAACATGTGTGATCCAAACCTTAAAACCCTATTATACAAGGAGCACCTAAACCTTGGATTGGTAAGTGTGAATTCTGTGCCAGCTCTCACATCAGACTCTAGGTTCCATTGCAATGTGCTTACTGGTTAACAGCTGTGGTTAAAACACATAATTCAAAAACTAAATAAAAATAACCCTTCTCTATATGAAGTTCTGCTAGGCTATGAGCAGTAGTTCCAGTCACTCAAATAATTACAAAGTAAAGCGCCAATCTATAACATAATGCTGTTTATACACAGAATAATCAAAGCAACGAGCAAGGAACTAAGATGATGGTGGTACCATACTTACTTGAAGATGGATCTGCAATTGGTGCTAACTGAACCCTCTGCCCAGCAGAGCCTATTTCCTTCTTCAGAAATGAAGGGATATAACCACCAGGTAGACCACTTGATCCTATGGGACCTGAAAGAAAAAGCAAGGAACCAACGCAATAAATCTGCACAGGTAACATCGGTGTGAAGTGATGGGCCATATTTGAGATGAAAGCTGAACAGGGACTGATGGAAACAAAAACCTTGCCAAAGACACTGAAAGTCTGCAGATCCTTTATATGCCTGCATTTATCCCTATAAACTGGGATAGACTCACGTACCAAATTTGGAAACTCATCACCAAACTTGTCCCTAACATAAGAGAAAACAGACTTGACTGACCTTTTGGATAAGCTTTGTTCCATTTGGAAGAAAACAGTTATAAATAAAATAATCTAGAGTTATACTACAGCTGTACGCTAAAGAAGTCAGCTCGGACAGATCGACAACACACATTCCTGTAACACAACAGAGCAGCAGAGCAGTGGCAAAACATATTGTGGGAAAAGATGGTAATGAGAAGGGGAAAACCTAATGACATCCTATGAAGCTAGCAAAAAAAAAAAAAAAAGTCAAAAAGCGGTAGAGGAGCCAGGAAGGAGCCTGGCTATATATATACATATATGTACATACATATATATATATGTACATATATATAAAAAGGTTCCCATGTAGTTTAGCCATTTACATTCAGCCATTTAGCTCATTACCAGGCTTAATAAAAGAAATAGGCACAGTAGCATGTATCTTTGGAGATGGCAATGTACTAGAAATGGGTGACCCCAAAACACCTATGTGGAATTGTGGGACCATCATACCTGAATTTATCCTGTTAATACTTCCTCCCAAAACTGAAGCTTTCCCAGGCAAACCAGAACTGGGCCAGGGATTACATGGAACAGACTCCTTGCTTGAAGTGGAGACCATGCTATTTCTTGTGTTTACTCCTATTACAAAAAAAGTAACAATTACCATGCTGAAAATCTCACATTACACAGACTTGCACACATTCCATCTGATACACAACTGTGAAGTAACTATTAAGTTCAGTGAACTCAACCAAAACCTTTTCACCCTACCTTGCCTCTGGGTTACTTCCCATCCTCTCATACTTTATGAGAGGCCACGAGCCCACCTCCTGAAATTATACTTGTGTAAAAAGTCCCACTAGTGTCAATGGCTGTTTATGCCAACGCAGGATCCTTACCATCAAGGCCACAAATTCTGTGCTTCACACCAAACACAACATTATACAGCCCGACAAGATACCTTGGGTCTAAATAAAGGTAGGTAATGTCTCTCAAAGTACGGTACTCTTCTCTGATGTATCTACTGAAACCACTGCATTTGCAAACAGTTTGCAGTAGAATTCATACATCATGTATTATTTGTGTTTAATACGCAGACTGTAACGTGTAATCAGGGTATCCAACACGCAAGGATATGCCTGCAGTTTACAGTAAAGCTAAAGCAGCCTTGGGATTAATGGATTTTATTACCTCCTTTGATAACGGAACTTTTAGCTACCAAACTCTATTTAAATGAGACAATTTGAAAGTGTCTGAAATGGTGAAGTCAAACATCATCTTCTTTTTTTTTTTTCCAGGGAAAAAGACTAAGTCTTACATCACGGGCTCTTCTCAACTTCATCAACTTTGGAGCATTCATTCTATAAGTTAAGGAACAGCTGATACTGCCTTTGTAAACAGAAATTATGAAACGGGACATATTTATATTCAGTTCATTTTAATTACAGGCAGCCACACTCCCCAGTCCTGTACTTCACTCTATTTCAGCACTAGTCTCAGTATAACCAGAGGTTGCTCTACTGGCATGCAGGATTTGGATTCTATAAAATCCAAGCTACGGCAAAGCATATTCCCATTATCAGCTAGTTTCCGTCGTTCATGGTATTACATACCCATGAGGCAAGTTCAGGGCACTATCTTTTCCAGTCCAGAATAAGACCAGCCTTATTCTTATTAGGGAAACGGAGAATAGCCTGGCACATTATTAGACATTTTCTAATACACTTTGAAATATAAAAGAGCATCTGGCAGGAGGAAAAAATGCCAACATCCCCTTCACATAAACAGGATTCATCTCAGTTGCTAGACTGCTAGAATGCAGTTTGCATTATAGCCGCCTGCGTAAGCAAGAAAGCTCCTCCTCTCCTTTCTTTAAGCACATCCCCAACTCCACAAACTCAAAGGATAAAGAATAATGTATTCGTGACTATTTCATACTGTTGTTGCAATCACAAGAGGAAAAAGAAATGAGTGTTTTTTTTACTAACCGGGTAGATACCTAGAATGTCTCAGGTAGTGCTGCTTTGCTGCAGAAACTTGCAGTGTTGGGGTGTCCTGCCGAGGGAAGATAGCATGGGATGGTGCACTGCTGCCAGAGCCAACTGCATCCAAAGGCTTCAGGTCCAAAATGCTTTCTAATCTATAACCCAAAAATTGCTACACTTAGTCCAAAACTTATAGCATATGTTTATCCACAGTTGGCTTTCTCTCTTCCATCTCATCTCCAGGAATCATTTCCTCACTGTACTTGCTACAGCATAAACACACAGACAACGGGGAATATTTTCAGCCTGAAGCCATGTGAGTGCTCCTGAAAATCTGACCTGCACTTGTAGCTCCCTTATAAATGGCTTCATCCGTTTTTATATCTCACTTAATTAGTTTTTCTCTTCTGCTTCTAATCCACGGAAAATACAGCTTAGAGTAACGCAAAATATGTGTGAAATACATTGAAATGGTTCGCATGGCAAACAGAAAGCATGAAAGATTAACCTGGAAATATTTACATTAGGCATTATTTTCAGCAGGGAAAAATGAGCAAGGAATTGCTTAGAGACATGCACTGTCCATGAAAGAAGTGGTTATAATTGAAAGGTCAGCATTCAACAAGAAGCCATAACAAAGTAACAGACAGGAAAACTGCATGTCCTTGACTGGCATGGATATATGTTTCTAGATCCATAGAAAGCATAAAGAGCAACACTACTGGGGAAAAAAAAGAAAAATGAAAAATGATGTGAAATGTAAGGAAATAAGTTCAAATACAACAAAACCCAACTTACCTACAAGTAGTTTCATCATTCTGCCTTTTTTTGTTTTTCAAGTCAATTCTCATGACAGAAGAGCTGAAATCAAGGTCTTCCAAGTCATCCCACTCTTCAGCATTCTTCACTGGCCTAGCAAGATGTCCCCACCTTCGCCTAGCTTTTGGTTTAAGTTCACTATTTATGTTCTCAGTCCCAGTAGATGCTTTCTATTACAGTGATTGGAAAACAAGACAAAACAAGAGTGCACACACTTACAACATGAACCAGTTGTTAAGACCAAAACATCTTTTTTCCTGTCTTAAAGGACAGGATTGGTAGCAGAGCTGTAGCCAAAATCTGGCCTTCATTAAGCTTGCTAAGAACACAATCTGTAGCCTGTAGACATCACTACTTATCTTCTCCATTTTATCCTACACCATAATATTTTACACTGACAGAAGAATAAATTTCTTAGGTCTCATTTCCAATTCTACTTATTTTTTGCTATACAGCTTCAGAAGAACTAGCTCACTCTTGATTTTTATTTCTTGATCCATTTTGGGAGTACCAAACCACAATTACATTCATGTTTTCACAAGCTCGTACCTACACATTTATAAAATATATTTCACTTGTGGCACTGTGCAGATAAAAAATTGTGTCTCATCGACCACTTAACTGCATTTGTACAATTGAACTTTGTGCAAATCAGTACATAGCCAGTACAGACAGCCTTAAAGACCAACTGCTTGCAAGAGGCATTTATCCTTCTTCAGGCACCTAGCTGGTCTTCTTTAATCACAAGAAATGGCAGGTTCTTATTCTGAAAGAAGAACCAGTTGTCTTCCATGGCAAGTACAGAAGCGCAAACAGACTAGCTGTCCTGGTCATGTAATCTGGAAGACTTAAATGGGCTAAGGTAACAGCTCACCATCTCAATTCAATACCATCCAGTTCAGTACTTTTTTGTATGGAATCAAAGCCATTAATATTCTGACTCCTGTAGATCATTTCAGCCATGTAAAAATCATCCTTCAAATACCCTACTCCACGAAGGAAAACATAAAATGCTTTGAAATGAGAAATCAACTTGCTTGTTTTGCAGCAATCAGAATTAGATTTTGATTTCAACATACTAACCTCCTGTTTATGACAGGAAGTTACTGCTGCTGTTTTTTCCCCCATTTCTTATACTTTTAGCACAGTATAAGAACCTTATGCAAGAGAACAAGAAAAAAAACAAACATCATTAAGGAAAATCTATATGCTAGATGAACCTTTACCTGCTGAGGAACCTTATTGTGAATTGCAGGCAGAAGAACCTGGTTTGACTTGTCCTCCTGTAAATATTTACTGTGATCAGCCCCAGAGTTGTCTGTCTTACATGGATAGACCAAATGTTGAGAAGTCTGACTTTGCTGAAATGGCCGTGAAGAAATGCGGGCATGGGATTTTGAAGGAGGTTGTGCTGGAGGGACAGGCTTAATATGCAGAGATGATTTATCATGGAGTTCCTTTGGTCTTGTCAGCTCCTGAAGGCCTAGAGAATGTCCAACCTGGAAGTATGGATATCGAAGTGCCTAAAACATAATGAAGATGTTAAGAGCCAATTTAGGAATCCATAGTTTCTAACTTACTCTTGCTCTGTGCGACAGCACAAATTTTATTTCCCTTTTTCAGGAGTAGAAAACAGCAGGTGCTCCTGTTTGAGCACCAGGAAATACTTTACTGTGAGAGTGAGTGAGCACTGATACAGAGAAGTTATGGAGGAGTCTCCATCCTTGGAGTCAACCAAAAGCTGTATGAACATGGTCTATGCAACCTGCTCTGGGTGGCCCTGCTGAGCAGGAAGGTTGGATCAGACAGACCAAGAAGCCCTTGCCAACCTCAGCCACTCTGTGATTCTGCGACACCTATCAACAGCAATGAAAGTACAGCATCACAGCCTTCAGCCACACATCCAGCCTTCACTCTATAATTCACTGTGGCTGGGTTATACTTCATTTAGGTGTACATACATAGCACTCACGCATTTGATCATCAAGGATACACCTCATGCAGCTGGTGTTGCATGCAACAGATTAATAACTTCCTTTTAATTACTCCTTTTTGTCTTGGAAACTGTTCTTGGCTTCTGCTCTTTTCTCTTCCAAGAACTGCAATCTTGAGCAACTGTTGAGTATCTGCCTTTACATAGCGACTTGCAATGGAAAGAGGAGTCATATGCAGAAATGAGAAAGAAAACAAAATCAAACCTGGCTAGCTGTTGGCCGCTTTTTAGGGTCCCACTGCAGCATGTCTCTCATCAGTTGCACTGCCTCACTGCTAGCATTAGGTATGAGGGTTTTTAAGTTGTTAGGTACACACTGAGGCCAGCGAAAATTCATGGAGGATGAAAGCTGGTAGCCTTCAGGCCAGTCATTCTGGGAGAATGAAATTTCCAAAGACAAAGAAAATTCAAGTGTAAAATATCATAGCACCTAAAAGCACTAGCATATATTCTCCAATCAGTTACAGGCTGCAACCAGCCATTCTGTGGCCAGCTAAAACATTTTGAAGGTTTCACTAAACATTTTCACCTCAAAACTCTAGTGGGAAGTAAGGACTTCATGTTTGACCATGTCAAAGGCACAAATATGAACAGGACATAGAAGTTTGCTGTGATTTTTTTTTATCCTCTTGAAGCATAGCTTGAAATGCAAGAAACAATGAAATTTCAATGTCAAGATGAAATCTCGGTCTAATGACCTTGTTTGCTATTCAGGAATCTTCTTCTCCTCCTCTACACATCAGTTTTTACAGTAAGACTACATCAGGCTTATGCAGTAAGTGTAAAGTCAAGTAAAATTATTATGTATCGTAGATCATTATTGCAGAGTGGAATGTTACTGTACCCACCTTCTTTGGTGTCCCCAAAACTTGGCAAATTTTGAATATTGTATCTATTTCACTGGCGCCTGGGAAGAGAGGCCTCAGTGTGTAAACCTCTGCCATTATACAACCAACAGCCCAAATATCTATTGGAGAGCTATAGCTGGTGGATCTCAGAAGGACTTCAGGAGCCCTGTACCTGAGAGAGGAAGAGAGAAACAAATCACAACCATCAGCACAATTCAAGAGCAGTCATATACAAAACCATTCAGCTTTTTGCTCTTTCCAGTTAACAGCAAACATGACTTAAAAAGTTCCTATCTTCCTTTTTTTTTTTCCTAGAAAAAAGAATTAAAGAAACTATATAAGCCCATTAAGTTCTCTTATGTCTTCCTGACATGCAGCATTCCTACCAGATCCCACCTGTGTCATCAGATCCCCCTCAGTTCCTTTTCTGGTGCTATCTGCAAACCACCTTGCACCACCTGAAGCTTTCTGAATTATGCTCAGCTTAAATAAAAGTTTCACCAAGAGGATGAATCAGGAGTGGTATTACATTCTGCAGAAATGTTACACTGCTTATTTACAAGCTTCGTTTTAAGACCTGGAGATTCCCAAAACATCAAGAAATACTTGCACTTACCACCTCGTGGATACATAATCGGTGTAAGGAGGTCTAGATCGGATTTCTCGAGCCAAGCCAAAGTCTGCTATTTTCACAAGTTCTGGTCCCATGCAAAGGAGGTTTTCGGGTTTTAAGTCTCTGTGAAAGAATCCTAAAATTCAAATGAAATATTGATGTGCATTGCAATGCCACACCCAGCTGTCATCTTTATTTTCCACCTACACCGTTTCAATTCTTACTGCTGAAGTTTGAATAGCACCACACAGAGCTGAATGTCTTCAATGCCCAAGAAAGCCAGTTAGTATAATGATTGTTCAACAGTTCATTAAGAACTAATCAACTATTCTATAACAATTCTGAGCATTCAGTCAGGTAACTCACTTTCAGGTGACTCTTCCTTTAAAAAAATAATTTTAATGTTAGCTTTATTCTATTTTATTTATTTATTTATTTATTCTATTTTAATGTTAGCTTTATTCTAATTATGATGGGAAGTGTGCAAGGAAGCGATTACAACTTTTTACTTCAAAGCTTTTTTAAACAATAGAAATTGGAGTTGATTTTTGTACTTCAAAGCCTTTTTTTTTCCCCATCTGAGGACTTCTTAATAGTCTGCAAGCACTGATACTCATCAACCTATCAGGCAACGGATATCAGTATATGTTTTTCTTTTTATAGAGTTCTCTGCATTCAGCAAATAATAAACAGTAAGATATTCTTTATTCTCAATCTCAGGTGACCTCTAAATCTATCAGGACTATGGCCATTAACATCAGACAAGTTCTAGAAGGCTGCTAGCTGCCCACTACAGAATGTGGATCTATAGAAAAGAAACTAAGCAAACCTCCTAAACGCAACATCAGGCAGCTATAAAATATGGATACCTGCCCTCTATTTTCTCTAACACAAATTTCTATTTTAGTGCCTCTCACAGAATCATAGATTGGAAAAGATCTCAAAGATCATCAAGTCCAACCACAACCTAACCATACTACCCTAACTCTAACAACCCTCCGCTAAATCATGTCCTGAGCACCACATCCAAATGGTTTTTAAACACATCCAGGAATAGTGATGGTGACTCAACCACCGCCCTGGGAGCCTATTCCAGCGCTTAACAACCAGAAACAAAGAAGTTTTTCCTGATATCCAACCTAAGCCTCCCCAGGCACTACTTGAGGCCGTTTCCCCTCATCCTGTCACCTGTCACCAGTGAAAAGAGACCAACCCTGCTCTCGCTGTAAGCACTTCTCAGGTATTTGAAGAGAGCAGTAAGAGAGTATTCTTCTGATCACTCCCTTTAATGAAAGTTAGTAATGTATCTGTAGTCACTGAAACAAACAAAAACCTTACACAGAGGTTATCTCATTCTAACTCTAAGTATTTACAGCTAAAACATAGCTTACCATGTTTATGGATAAATGCAAGCCCTTGCAGGATCTGATACATAATATTCCTAACTGTAGCCTCAGGAAACAATTTGTTTCTATAGGACAAAAAGAAAAAAAAGAGGAAATAAATGTTAATTATTAAGTTTACATATTAACTTATGCTTCAAAGAGAAAAGGTAATAATAACAGTAAAACTCCCAGATACACTCTAAGCACTCTATGGTAGTTTATTGCTCCATGAAAACTTGCATGGCATGTTCACAATCTGCTACCAGTGAAAACAAGAGGCTCTTCTCACGATATTTAGCCTAGATCAGTCATAGCAGACAGTTTAATGATGGACCCTTTCACCAACAGAAAATTAACATTAAGCAGCTCTGTATCAGCAGCCTCTGCACATCAGGAAACATTGTACAGATGGTTTGGGAGGAAGGGGAGGGGAAAAAAATTGGCCATAAGAGTGAAAGAAGATGGTCTGGGTCTTACTGAATTTCCTGAGCTTGCTTCTTCTAAAGAATGATCATCACATATTTTGGAAGTGAGATCTGCTCCTACAGCCAACTTTTCAGGCTTTCTTATTTTTTCAAATTACAACAGAAAGAAAAATCCTCTACAGTCCCTTTACACAGAAATAGTAACTCAAAGATTTAAGAAAATAAATCTTCAATCAGAAGAATCAGAATCTTTACAAATGAGATATCTAACCAGTCTGAGAGCTAACTAAACCAAAAAGAACATGGTATGCTGCATACTTTCACAGACATCTGCCATTTTGGTTTTCATAAGGAGGTAGACTATATTCAGCATTTCTATGAATTTCTGTGATAATGCCTAGAGATTACTGGTCTGTATCTTAAGCACTAGAATTATTTTCTCAAGCTTTGTTATTTCATGTAATTAAAGACCAGCACCTACATCTATGTGCACAATTTAGTGAAAGCTGTTCCATATCTGTGCATGCACAATAAGTATTTCTACCTTTAAAAAGGTATTTTATTAAGTATTTACGAAATATTCACAGAGATACAGTATAATGATAATAAGCCCTCTCACTGGCTTATTCTGAAGTCCATAGAACAAAAATGGCTTCTTCAGAATGATTCAAAGCAGAAAGTTATTTTACCCCCAGACTGTCCTCTGGAGGATTCTATTATGGTCTAAAGGGTAAAATTAAGACTTTACCAAAGACGTAGAAGATTTTTCTGAGAAAACTGACAGACAAAACAGTGAATCTTTTCAATATGTCAGACAAAATTGCAGGTCAAAAAAAAAAAAAAAAAAAAAGAAAAGAAAAGAAAAAAGAAAGAAAGAAGATTCCTAGAAGCAATCCACAATTAGACCTTTCACAGTTACTATTTCAATCACTTATTATTCATTTATTTGAGAAAACCGAATCAGAAGGGTAGGAAGTACCTGTCTCTAATACAAAATCATTGCCAGCTAGAGTACTTATCTAAAAATCAGAAGTTCAATGCCTCTTCAGTCTGAGGGACATTAAAAGTCTTCAGCTTCTAATTTTCAAAAGAGTATCCAATTTATTTATCAGGCTAATCTGAGAAGAGACACAGGAAACGCTCCTTAAACTGCCTGAGATATGCTCAAAGGGGAAAGACATAGCTCCTGCTGTACCACATAGACTTGAGTCATAGTGACCTAAGCATAAGCAAAAGATCCAAACTCCTCTGAAAAACAGCAGAGGCATTCAAAATAAGCTGAATGAGCACATCACACAAGTAATTAAGAGCAGGTGATGTTTTTACATACCTTTCTTTCATTAACTGATAAAGATTTTCTTTCATGTACTCAAACACAAAATAGAGATGATCATTTTCCCTGATAACTTCTTTCAGCTTTACTACATTGGCATGGTTTAGTTTCTTCAAAGACTGGAAGAAGAAAACACAAACAGGATTTTACAAGGGTCTTACTCAAACAGAAACAAGAAGATAATATCACTGATGCAAGAAACTTGACTTCAAAACTTTAACATTTAAATCAGATAGCTATGAGATCAAAGACCAAGTTTTCAAATATTGTTACCTGAAGTGTATACACACATCAGTATAATGAACGGCTGGTCACCCATAAGCCAGCTGTTTGGCAGCACAGTAGGTACCAAAACAATGGTATTTTCTCTATATGTAGCTTCCCACTGGCAGAATTTGCTTCACTTGCACTGATGACAGTCAGGTTAGACTCAGGACTAAGTATAACCCTGGAAATCATTGTTGGTTCTTCATCCTCTCTTCTTTCTAGATTTTTTATTGGACATTCATTCTTGCAGTAGCAACACAGTTGTACTAGAAGAAAATGCATCATACTGGAAGAGTGACCTAGGTATGTTTGCAAAGCCTAGAAATTAAAGGAGACCTTAAAAACATACCCTTAATGCTTTGCTAGCATCAGAATTTCATACTATATGACTGTCTCCAAACCAATTACCCAGACAAAAGCAGCTGCATATACAAAGGTTACAGCTGAGTGAAGACCAGGTGTTGTCTAGCTCCACAGAACACACCAACCAACTCCAGGTTTTATGATAAGAAAGCTGTCTCACACACTTAACCACTCTCACTGGAAGCAACTCTGCACAACGTTATGCATTTTTTCTTAAAACTGCAGTACTTCCATAACATTACTGTCACCCCACTCGAATGCAAAGAGGCAGGAAACAAAACTGTAGCAATGACTTCCACAGCAATTTTGTGGGAGGCTTTTTGCCAAAAGAGGAAGAAATAATTTGCTGTTACCCCAAAATGCGTCAGGAATCTTTTAATATAAGTCAGCCCTTGAATGAAGCAAGTACCTTAACTTCACGAAGATTCATGCATTCCTCCCAGGAATAAAACTTTCTCTTCATTCTACAACAGTAGAGGGAAAAACAATTAATATGTGGTCGACATCAGCTAAATTCTTAGATCTAGAAGTCTCATTACAGCTCAAGATTCAAATCCACCATCCAAATAGAAGGTGTCATCTCCTTTGTCAAAAAAAATTTTGGATTTTTAGAGAAAGTACATCCTAGTAGAATTTTAAAGCGATAGTATCATATGGGATGCCCTATTTTGCATAGTATCCTTTTGCAGAGATGTAAGAGCCTTCAGCAAGTTGGAATATATCATTTTTTTTTCTAGTATACAATCTGGTGGAGAAGAATATAATGGTAAAAAGAACAAAGGTAACAAGTCATGATTGAGTCAGACTGAGTTTTGAAACAAATCTGTTGAAAATCAAGGTAGATCATGGCATGGGCTTTCCGATTTCATCATGTTCTATTTGTTACTCTCCTCTATATTTTGATTTCTTTGTAATTTTTATACATATAATTTCCCCTTATTTCTTTATTTTTCAGTGTCCACTGCTAGTTTCCTCTGCCATGCCAACTGCTTTTCCAATTTTGCCTTTCCTTTCAAGCTCACAAGCAACTTTGCTTCAACAGGAACAAACCGCAAGACAGATCTTTTCTATCCTAATGCAGAATACAGCTGTGCAAAGTATTAATGTGTAAAGTATGGTCTTACGTGTTCAAACATTTTGATTGTGAATCAGCTCTTTCATGTAACAATACTTTCAGAAGCACAGATTATACTTAGCAACATAACTGCCTTGAATCTGGATTTCAGAGGGAGTGAAGAATTCAATAAGAATTCAATAAAAATAATTGTTATAATAAGAATACTTCTTATTATTGCAGTGATTTTCCAGTTTGAAATCAGTTCTCAGGATATTTCTTGAAGAACTTTACATTTTGGTTTGTGTAAGCAGTGTTCTTGCAATTAACATCTTGTCCTGCCACACACCAGTTCATAATTCTGCTCTTAGTAATGGGTTGGTATTCAAATGTAAGAGAACAAAATACTGTTTTCTGGTATGTTCTGAAATATTTGAGTTTCTACCATGCAGCAAAATGAAAATCAAAAGTGTTTCTGGCAAGGTTTGGTGCAGGTAAAACATTCTCAGCACAGAGAATTTGCTGAAGCCAACTACTGACTATTCATACAAAACAACATTGTACTGAAAGCTCTTTTGACAAGTACATCCCTGGGTCAAGGCTGGTATTTCAGGAAAGTGACTGCAGCACAATGCCTCTTACCACAACCAGGACAAATAAGTCTTTTACAAACTGAGGTCATAACCAAAGCAGCAGAGAAAAAAAATGAGAAAAATCAAGCAGATTTCTCCAAGACTATTAAGAAAAAACATAAGCTGAAACTACTAATAATTAACAGAATAAAAAGTTAATTGATATATTACATCTCATTTTCTTTACTGTTGCAGTATTAACAAGATACTGGGAATTAGACCATGAAATGTATGTCCCATGTATGCAGCAGGGAAGAGAGTGCAGATTCCCAAAGCAGCAATGCAGAACAGTCTAAATAATACACAAGCATCTGACAGCACGTAGTAGCTGAGCACTATTACAATATATCTATGTATTTCAGCCTTTTATTTTCTGCTGGAGCTGGGGAGGATATAAGGAATTGTTTTGAGGAAGCATATGGAGCTCAGCTGCAAGTACACGTGTCATATAGCATCTGGAGAACTCGAGCCAGTGCACGACCAGGTGATGCAGATCACAGAAAAGAAAAACTGGGACCATCCAGCATTAGGTAACAAAGGAAAATACTTACTTTTTAATGGCTATTAGCTCCCCAGATTCAATGCTTCTCCCTAGGAGGACAGAGCCGTAGGTCCCATCACCAAGCTGTCTGATAGTTGTGTACCTATTCATGATGAGGATACTTTAGCTGCAAGCGCATTTGAGTCCTTAGTGTTTCTTCTCCGACTGTAACCAGTTCTTTCTGTGGCAGCATAAATACAGAGCACTCAGGACAGTGTCAACAGTTGCAGGAATCATGTTTTCAAGACTTAGCCTTTGGTCTGAAAGCACAGAACATAATCCACTTGATTTCTGTACCCTTCCAAGATTGCTCACTTGCAGACCCCATTCTCTCCTCAAAGAAACAGCCCTTGGAAGCTATAATCAAATACCTGCCTCAGTTCCCCACCAGAAGCAGACAGCTTTTGTCTGGGTGTAACTGTTCCCCAAATCCACTCGCTCACTAAAGCTAAAGGCCCCTTATGGAAAGCTTGTAGGCAGCCCTGAGGGCACATACTAGTAATGAAAACAGAAGATGAAGCCTCACAGCTTATGTTATAAAACATTACGCTCGCTTCAGATAATGCCAAATGCATTTCAGTACAGCACTCCTAAGAATGGATCTGTCTCTAGCAGTGGACACATCATCCATAATGAAAGATAGTCTATATTCTCTTATTTAATCTAACTGCTACAAACATTTCCTAAACTTTACATTACCTTAGAACAAATGCAATCTATATTGATTATTTGGAATAAAACAGAATTCTTTTGCTATAGAAGTCTCTATACAGAGAGAGTGGTGAGGTGCTGGAACAGGCTGCCTGGAGAGGTTGTGGATGCCCTGTCCCTGGAGGTGTTCAAGGCCAGATTGGATGGGGCCATGGGCAGCCTGGTCTAGCATTAAATGAGGAGGTTGGTGGCCCTGCATGTGGCAGGGGGGTTGGAGATTCATGATCCACGAGGTCCTTTCCAACCCTGGCCATTCTGTGATTCTGTGATTCTGCTATCATCGAGTCTGGTCCGGCTTTCTTTTTTCTCCAGCTCTCAGAAGATAGCAAAATTCCTGCCATGTGACTTCTGTCTTTTGAAGCCTGCATTTCAAAAGCTTGCCTTATTTCACAAAGCCAAATGACTACTGTAAAAGGATTACATTATTTGAACTCTGTAACCAGTATCAGTGCAGAGCCACAACTTCGTATTTGCAGGAAGTTGCTAAGATTCTTTGTTTTCAGTTATCTAAGCCTATCAGTCCCATTAATACAGGAACAAACAAGCACAAAAGTGCCAAAGTGGCCCAGAAAACTGCTGACAACACCAGCATAGCATAAACATGTGTTCAAGCCACGTTCACTCAGCATACACGTGAACAGCTTTGGTTACTCCAGCATCAGCAGCCCTGGTTCCCAGCCCTCCTCCACACTGGGGATACTCCTTTAAGCCTCTGCCTTTCACAGCCATTGACTTTCACTGAGCCTGTAAGAAGCTCACTTGGATACTCCAGCTCTGCTGCCAAACACGACCAAAACAACAGACGGACTAAAACACCACTGGTGCATTAGGGGTAAGCATGGAATCATTAAGGTTGGATAAGACTCATAAGACCACTAGTCTAACCTCCAGCCCATCCCCACCATGCCCACTAACTGTGTCCCTCAATGCCACATCTACACAGTTCTTGAACACCTCCAGGGACAGTGACCCCACCACCTCCCAGGCCGCCCAGTGCAGCACCTCGTCACACCACCCCCAGCCTGCTCCCCTCATGGTACTCACAACCCACCACCATTTCTCCTCACTCAGAAAACCCAAACGTGGGGCACACCCAAGGGCCACACTAGGTTGGTGCCATGTCCCCCACAGCCCATGCAGGAAGGGCAGACAGAGGGCGGGTGGTGGCCCCGGGCACAGGACCCTGTAAGGATGAGGGCTTCAAGCGGAGGGAGCAGCGTGGGGGCTGCAGGTGGCCTGGTGATGTGTGGCCAACACAACACAGCCCCCAGCTGGCCTGGCTCTCCGCCATCCCCATGGTGAAATTCAGTGACCAACATGGAGCATATGGTGCTGACACCATGCATGCATAGCACGATATGGCTGTGTGCCCACTGCCCCATGCCTGGCACTGTGCGGGCACAAAAGGCCATGCGGAGAACCAATGCATAGACCTCGAGTGACTGATCCCAAACCCAACCACAGCAATAGCTCTGTGTGTGTCTGCTTCGGTTCACATGCCTTTCTTTCAATTTAAAGCAAAGCACAGAGTTCAATTCCCAGGGACTCGGGCAGTGACTGCCTTGTGTATCACTGTGGTGAAATGCACATGGGAATCACAGCCTCACAGAATACTCCAGGCTGCAAGGGACACACAATGACCATGAAGTCCAGTTCCTGGCTCCACACAGATCCACCCAAAAATTCAAACCCAACGCCTGTGAGCACTGTCCAAACACTCCCTGAACTCCCCCAGCTCGTGGCCGTGACCACAGCCCCAGGCAGCCTGTTCCATGCCCACTGCCGCCTGGTGCAAAACCTGTCCCTAACCCCCACCTGCCCCTCCCTCAGCACAGTCCCATGCTGTTCCCCCGGCTCACTGGTCACTCATTTAGAAAGACACTGGTTTAAAAGGCTGTGGGTGGGCTACAGAAGGTCTGGGCACCCAGGCCACGCAAACCTATACTGAGACTGATATTTTACTTGTTAAACTGAATAATAATTTAAGAAAAAACCTGAAAAGCAAGCGTTAAACTCTCACAGGCGTGCGTGACACTTACTGAAGCCAGCTGGAGCTCTACGTACTGATTTAAAAGTGACTTCTGCTTTAAGACATCCCTATGCCATCCCACAAGCACACACACACACAGCTGCCCGCACGGGGCTTCGTTCCTGAACGAGGAGAGACGCGCCCGGGCAGAACAGCCGGACGCTCTAGCAAAAAGCCATCACCAGATGGGTCGCAGGCGTCTCGCCGACCACAGCACCTCCACAGCTCGGCGCGCCGGGTGCTGTGCTGCCTGCTGTGCCGCCTGCCCCCGGGCACGCCGCGTATCCGAGCAGCTCGCCCTGCCGCCCCACAACACGAGGCTGGCGCTGCGCCTGGCGGCCCCGGGGCGGCTCTCTCCTCCCGGGCCTGGCGGCCGAGCCCCGTCCCGCAGCGGCTGCCACGTCCCCGCCGGCTGCAGCGGCTCCGTCCCCGAGCAAACCGCGCAGCTCCTCCGCTCCTAAAAGCACTCGGGCTGCGGGTATGGATAAGGGCGAGGAGGCCACGCGTAAAGGCGCACGTACAGCCCCGGTACCGACCGCTCTCACCCGTAACAGCCGCCTGACCGCACCGCCCGGCCCGGGCCCGTCCCCCAGCACCGCGCGATACTCACACACGGCGGTACTTACGCATGGCAAGGCGACGGCTCCGCGCTCCGCGGGCACCGCCGCGCTCCAGGCCGGGCCGAGGCCCGCAGCCCCGCACGGCGGGCCGGAACTGGCGCCATCCAGCGGAGACGGAGCCTCCCTCGGGATGGCCGCCCGCGCGGCACTACAGCTCCCGGCAGCCCCCGCTCCTCCGCGCGGGCGGGTTGGTCGGAGCGGCGGCCCGCGAGGATCGCGCTTCCCGGCGGGCGGTGCGGCGCGGTGCGCTCCGGGCGGGAGAGGCGCGGTGGGCGTGGTGCGCCCGGCGGGGCGGGTGCTCTCAGCCCGCGGCCGGCGCCTCGCAGCGGCCCGCGCGTCGGGCGGCGCTCTGGCCCCGCGGGTTCGTTCGTCCGCCCGCTCCGCCCGTGTCCGCCGCTCGCGCTCCGCCTGCCCCTCACTCGCCGGGAAGATGGCTGCCGTACACCGGGCCCGCAGTTACTCCCGCTGCGTGGTGCGCTTCTCCGACCGAGAACTCTGCTAATTTCCCCCGCGGGGACGACGCGCGGGCCGAGCGAGGGGGACGAAGACCCCCGGGACGGGACGGCGCCGCCCGAGCGCCGGCAGCATGGTGAGCGGCGGGGACCTGCGGGCGGGGGGAACGGCCCGGCCCGGCCCGACCCGCCGCTGGGTGCTGCCCTGCCCGCCGCGGGGCCCGCCCGGCCGCGCCGATGGCCGCGCCGCCCGGAGCTGCCCTGCCTTCCCCGTCCTGCCCCGCAGTGCCGCCTGGGCTCCTCGCGAGGCGTTTGCCGTTTAGCGTCGCGGCGGTGCTGGGTTCGGTTCCGCCCTTCTGACGGCACCTCTGCGGTGAGCTCAGGTGTCTGAGATCGCAGCCCCGGCCCTCGAGGGCACCCGGAACCCTTTGGTGTCGTTCAGGAGCTCTTGAAACTCCTTGCCGCTGTGTCTGAAACTTACTTCTGAACACAGCATTGATTTTTACTACGTGGAGAGGAGAAATGGAGTTACGTCCTCGTTCCCTTACGAGCCAGCTAGCCGTCAGACCTGTTTTGCAGTGTCATCTGTGGGATGGACGTGTACAACTGCCGTGCAGCCCCGCTCAGCTGCGGCAGCCAGCCTTGAGCTGGTTCTGATAGCAGCTTTGCTTTGCTGGAGCAAGGATCTGAAATATTGAGTTGTAGCGTTGAGTCCTTAGGAAGTGTCCGTGGAGCTCTGAGGAAAGCAGCATGCAATTACTGACTGCAAGAGTTAATACTGACCTGTGCACGTAAGCTGGTCTTGTGTTTTGCAAGCGTTTTCTAAAGCTTTGCAAACAAATTGGAATCGAACAGACTCGGCTGACTCCTTTTTAGAGGTCACTGTCTAGCTCAGTCATTTGCTGCTTCCACACTGACCTTTTGGTTGCTTGATTTGCTACCGCTTTTCTCATGGAAAAACCACTTGAGCTGATCAGCACAGGGTGAGGATGGCTCACCTTTTAAGCAGGATAGAGTCGCTGAGCTGTTAGATGTGACAGCTGACAGGTTGCAGAAGGAAGGCCAGTGGCAGAAAGATGAACAGGATGGAATTTTTTAACTGAGCAGTAGCTGCAGTACAGTATTCTGTGAGCTTTAGAAGCTAGAACTGCGGCTTAAGTTTTGTCAGAGTAGTCTGAAGGAGCTAAGTTTTACATGCCTTACATATGGTCCCAAGTGCTGCCTGTGTGCTGATGCGTGCTTTAGCAGTACCTGAGCATTCATTCATTTATATTAGCAAAACCATAGGGGTTTTGCAGGTCAAATAAATAGCAGAGAGGTTGTTAGTAGAGACCAGTTAACCATGCAGTTGCAATGAGAACTAATTGCTTTACTGGTAAGTGTGGAGAAATTGTTGCATGTGCTGCCACTGCTTCCTGCAGACAAAGCTATCATATGAGACTTCAGCTCATGTATAACAACAGCATAGAGGAAGTAGCAATGAAAGTCAAATGGTGATTATAATGAGCCTTGTAATGCTCAAAGCTGTTACGTTTTGCTCTAGGACTCTATATCATGTTGTATTTTTTGTTTGGGTTGAGAGCATGCTGAAGTTTCGAAGAGCATTTAATAATAATTGGAAGCAGTTGGTGCAGAACTGGGAAAGGTTTTTGACTGCATTAGAGATGTAGGTTGGCTGGAGTAGAAACAACAGGAAGGAAAGCGGGACTCCTGAACGGTTACTGAAACTAAGTCTGTGAGTGCTAGGTGGAGTTCAGCCAGCTTCAAAACCTAAGTAATCCCAATTCTTACCACAACTTGGCTTAAAATTTATGTGCAAACTTCACAGGTTAATGCTTTTAATGGGTGCACCTTTATACACACTAAGATAGCGTGTTGATCTGGTTTAGAAATAGCTCTACCAGGTCTCTGCATTTTGCAGATAAAACCAGACCTGCTCTGCCCAGGCTGAGAGCTGACTGGGCAAAACTCAGCTGCACACCAGAAGCCTTAAATTCACACTCTGCA
Source organism: Chrysolophus pictus (assembly GCA_037305975.1). Lineage (NCBI taxonomy): Eukaryota > Metazoa > Chordata > Aves > Galliformes > Phasianidae > Chrysolophus > Chrysolophus pictus. Next base: position 22,795,141 of record CM074578.1, read on the forward strand.
CAGGCAGAAGTAGGCCCTCCTTGTGTCACCACAGTGCTGCAATAGTGCCCTTACCAGACATTGATTTCAGAGCTAACATGCTATCCAGCTGTCTCTGTCCAGCGTGGATGTAATCCCTGTGTGCTGCAGTGCTGTTGCAATAGGACAGCTGTAGCTCCTACAACAGGAACTGCCTCCAATCAAATTCTTAAGTTACTACTTGCTCACTTGTATCTCTTCTGGTGCTTTGGAACATTGCTGTTTTACTCGTTTCCTCCTCTGAAAAATCTTTGATGTTAGGGTTTGTTTATTTTTGATGGTGGCTTTGTCGCTGATGCTCAGAGCTTGTTTAATTTAACAAGGCCCTTGTTAGGTTGAAGGTCTTATTTAAAGTCTTATTTGTTTAACTTATCTCATAGCAGTATTGTAAATGAAACCAACTGTCACACTCTCATGCTAGCTTCTTCACTGCTTTTACATTAAGGTGGCTTCTGTATATCGTAGAATCATAGAATGGCCTGGGCTGAAAGGGACCATAGAGATCATTGAGTTTCAACCCCCCTGCTACATGCAGGGCCAACCACCAGACCAGCTGCCCAGAGCCACATCCAGCCTGGCCTTGAATGCCTCCAGGGATGGGGCATCCACAACATCCTTGGGCAACCTGTTTCAGTGCATCACCACCCTCTGAGTGAAAATTTTATATTGTATATAGTATATATTTTCATATGTAATTTTTTGAGATTGCCCAGTGTCCCAAAATGTTCATAAAATAGCTGTTTTCTTCTCTAAGAAATAATCTTTTCATTCTTTCCTGAATAGTAAAGAAATCAAAACTGTTGGTTACCTTTACAATGAAAAGATAGTGATTGATCTTTAATTTCTTACATGAATTTCTTACTACTATTTAGTACTAAAGCTTCGATTCTGTGTCTTGAGCCCTGGATGTTCTTAGCTGGGTACTTGGCAGTGTGCTGATGTATGTGTGTCTTAATGTGGTTAGTCTGTATTGGGTTGATATGGCTGAAGTGCAAAACATTTCATTGAGTTAACAGGGAAGTGCAGACAACACCAGTTGATTTAAGATGAAGTTTAATCATCAGTTAAGACTGATCAGGTGGATGTGCAGGTAGGGTGGGGGAGGGAAGGGGGTGTTTGGTTCTTGTGTGTGGTGGTGTGGTTTTTTCTTATGAGTATCTGTAATGACTGTGCATTATGAAGGTTCTGCTGGGACTTGGCAGACTAATCACACTGGACCATTCTCTACTAGGCAGAAGCTGAAGAAGATTGTCACTCTGATATGGTAAGAACTGATGACAATGAAAGATCTGGTGAAGCAAACCTTCAGGTACGTCTCATATGCTGGTGTTTTATCACAAACACAGCAGTGCTGTGATTTAAGCTGTGCTGCTAATGCTCGTTTGGTTACCATGTATTTGTTGGTCTGATGTGCTTAATCTCACTGCCCCTCCAAAAGTGAAGTAGTTCAGTTGAATTTTGCATTGTGTTCCAAGATTGTGAGTCAGTTGTAAGTAGTCTGTACAGATGAAAGTTTGTGTCAGATTTGGAATTTCTTTGAAGATAGAAATCGGACAGCAATTTCTGTATGGATTAAACTCAGATTTAATTTGTCTCTTTGTTCTGGAGTAGGAAGTTGATAAAAGCAGTCTGATAGGAAAAGCACATTTGCTTACATTACTTGCTTTCTATGTAGTTGTTCTCCAGGAGCCTTGACAGTTGCAACATTTAAAGCATAACTTCAAAAATGCTAGAAAAACACATGGCAAAAATGACTTGTCTTGTTTTACAGAACATAGCAATTCATTTTAAACAGAGAAAGGAGGGTAGGGCCTCAAGTGTACTTTATTCCAAATGGCAGTCTTGATTTTTATGAAGTTTAGTATGCTTATGTATGAAAATTAGGTAAATTCTACATTTTAATTTAAAGAGCTTTTCTTCTGACGTGGACAGTCCAGATAAAGGCATTTGTTATTGAATTATATTGAACAAATGCATGTGTACTTAAAACAAAAAACTTAAAACAGAACGATGGCTAATTCTCCATGTCTAAACTGACTTTAGGACTTGTAAGTGTAAAGCATAATTTTGATTTCTCTTTTGGGTTAGTATTATATCATCTCTGATTGGAAGATCTACTGTCTGAATATGTGGTACTAAATCAGAACGTAATGGATTCTTTTAGGCAGAGCTGCAGATGTTCAGAGCTCAGTGGATGTTTGAGCTTGCCCCAGGTGTGAGTTCTAGTGGGTTGGAACCTCTGCCATGCAGAACATCATCAAGAGGACCTGGAGTAAAGTCTGTAGATACCAGAGGGAAACAGGAGATAGCAAAAGAGGAAAAGGTACAAGAAATACATGTTTTCTGGACCAGTCGTGTTGCATTTTCTCCTTATTTTTTCAATTATATTTCAATAATCATTTTTATTTCCTAAGATGAGGTTTAGCATAGACTATTTTTGGCTTCTTTCCATCTGCTCAGTTCCTTTTGGGAGTGGATAGCTGTTTTTGCAAAGCTGCGAAGCTTTGCAAGGCATTGTCTTAGTTGCAAGTCAAAGCCCTGTTTTAAGGGAGTCAAACTACTGAAAAGAATATAACCTTTCAGACAGTCATAGTGGGAGTACTGCGATCCTGTTAGAATTAGAGTTCTGTTAATTTTGTATGCTTTTATGTACCTCCAGCATCATTCTGTGATCTGGGTTAATGGTGCTTTTTAACTCTTTTATAACCTGTCTGGATCTTTTTCTTCCTTTAAAAAATGACATGGAGAGATTGTTGTTTGGGAATTTGTTTCCACTTGAATATGTCTTGACATTTTATTGATGGAGGTATTTCATTCATCTCATTTGTAGAATACAGAATACGTAAGATGAAAATAATTCTAAGCAAAAGAAGTTGCACTTGTATTTGTAATGAACTTAAGAAGTGTTCTGTGTGATTGTGCAGGCAAAAGAACTTTTCCTGAAAGCAGTGGAAGAAGAGCAAAATGGGGCCCTTTATGAAGGTAATGTGGAAGTCTACAGTGAATGCCCCTACTGCAGAATAACAGACTAATTTCTGTGCAAAACTGCATGGTAACATTGATCTTAAACTGAAGGCTGATTGTAATCTGAGAGTTCAATTATTTGGATAAGCAAACAAACAGGGTATGAAAGGAATCATTATATCACAGATCTACGGTTGAGATGAAGTTAAAGGCCGTTCAAGGAAAGAATTTCTAGCTTTCAGACGAAATGTGAGAGTATTTTGAAATGTAACAGCATTGCACTGAATTTAATGCACTCTTTCTCATTTGAATTTTATTTGTGACCTCAAAAACCAAAACTTCCTACACATACATTCTTATGAGACCTCAGTAACAAGGCCCTGCACTAGACACAGATACCTATCTGAGTGTGTGTTGGGACATCTGTTCCCAGACCATGCTTCTATTTGCTGACCTGGCCCAGTTCACCAGAACCCAGTGACATTTTAAGCCTGCTTCTGAAATGTGCTGATAGCTGACATTTGTGAGGCAGTCATGTGAAGCAGCTTCTTCCATGTTCAAGTGCATTGCAGTCCTGGCTGTGAGATCAAATGTTGAAGTTGAGACAGATCTGTTCAGCTGAGGCTGCTGGTGTTCCTCATCCTCACCAAAGGCCACTACTTGTCAGTCAGCAGCGCTGACGTGTGCTCAAGGAAATAAGAATGCTTATTAGCCCCAAACTCAGGCTTCTCAGATTCATTAGTGTAACCAAGTCACTGTTAGGTGTCGAGAGGGAGAATAGCCATCTTGCCACAGGTTAGGAATCATCATGTGAGAATATAGAAAGGCATATAAATACATACATGGTCTTAATACCAGTGCTCTTCCTGTGCCTATTCCACTACTCAGTATTTATAGCATCTTTGGAGTGCTAAAGGCAGACATACTTTGTCCGAGTGCTGGATGAAGTCCCACCTGTCATTTTTCCTTTAGCATGCCATAAGTTTTTGTTAGCTGCATAACTTTTTGGAATGGCTGCTTTCCCCCAGTCAGGTTCCTCATTCTCAGTGTTCTGAATGGCTCACTCCTGTGCCTGCTCTAGTTTCCATGGTTGTACTACAGCAATGTTTGGTTTGTATCTCTTGTAGTTTTTTAAACATGCAACAGTTTTTTGGCTTTTTTACTGTTGTAATGTTATGTAGAACTGAAGTGCCTGCAATGTAATGGATATGTAACATATGCTTGCATCTTCTTTTGTACTCTCTTTCACATTCCTTTTGGTTATTTAAGACAGTAATGCCTAAAATCTTTTTGGCTTCTTGGAAAAATCTGTGCAACAAATGAAATCGAGACATGGTAGCATTTTGCTGTAAAATTGTATATACTCCAAAACTGATTATCATTATTATTTTTTTTAGCAGTTAAGGTAAATTTGTGAAAGCTGAAACATGTGAGATCCTTGTTCTGAAAAAGTATATGAAGCTTTTTTTTGGACAGTGATTTGTTTGTCTTCTGACAGGGTTTAAATTCAGTACAGTTGAAGCTTACGCAAAGGAGTTTTCCACTTTTTTTAGCACTTTTGGTTGAAGTAATCTCTGATAAAATCTTTGCTTTGATAAGTTGGTGTAGACATCAGACTTGTTTAAGTGCTAAAGTTTTTGTTTTCAGCCATCAAGTTTTATCGCCTAGCCATGCAGCTTGTCCCTGACATCGAGTTTAAGATCGCCTATACGCGGTCCCCAGATGGTGATGGAGTTGGAAAGCGGTGGTAAGTGTGAAAATTCACTAACTGACTACATAAGTATTGAGAGCTGAGAAAACAATTCACAGTATGCCTTGTAGCTACTGGGACTCTGTGTCTTAGTCTTCAAAATAAAGGAGGGTTTCAGTTTGGTATCTTATGGATTTTGTTACAGCAGGCCCAAACATAATTTCTTCCCCAATACATTTTAAAACCCATTGGTATGTCTCCTTGTTTCTGGTAGGGCTTTATGTTCTCAGCTCATTCTATTAAGTTTGCTTAGTGTAGATATTTAAAAAGTGGCTGAAAGATCATTGAGAAGTCTGTGTCCCAAGACAGGGAAAGGAAGGTATTTTTTTAAATGAGATCAAGGAGAATTGTGTGGTTTGTGGTTACTTGGTGCAGGCAAACCTGCTTCTTTTGAAGGATTATGCTATGATATACAACTTACATTTAATTATATACGTATTTGAATGTAGTAATGTTATCTTTGTAATCCTTCAAGTTTACTGATAAGTAGTAAGCATAATTTTTCTATCCTGGCCTTCTTTAACTTGCTCCTGAAGTATTTTAAATCTAAGTTGGTAAAAAGTAGTTTTCCCAAAAGAAAATTTTCCTTATTGGGAAACACCACTAGGGGTCACTCTTCAGTGAATAAAGCAGAAGTAGAAATAAGTAAATAATCCTTCCTTGTCTGCCATACTTTACAGTGTGAGAGGTATTAGTGAATATTACATTCCATCAGTGATAATAATTTATTCTCTGCTTATGTTAGACAAATTTAAGGAATAGGATTTGTCCTTCTGTGGGAGCAAGCAATCCTTCAGTTACTTGGCTTAAAAGAGGGAACTGTGAACTCTTAAATCCGAAGAGAGTCTGGAATTGAAATTAAACAAAAGGAAAAAAGAGGCTAGTACTATCATAGAGTCATTAAGGTTGAAAAAAATCCCTAAAATGAAGTTCAACTATCAGCCCAGCAGCACCATGGATGCTCTCAGATGGCTTCCAGCAAAATCTAAATGAACTTGAAAGCATTGCTGTATCTGTTTTATTGTCTGATAAATTGAGATTGCTTCAATATTGAAGACAGAAGATTGATGCCAGGCTAAGGACATTTGTTGTTATGTTCTGTTCAGTATTGGCATTCCCCTTTTCTAGTGTTGAGGATAATGAAGAGGATGGCAAAATGGCCGATCTCCTGTCAGATTTCCAGCAACAGTTAACTCTTCAGGAATCTTCTGTCAAACTTTGTCAGCCTGAGCTTGATGTCAACCAGACCCATATCTCAGGTATGAGTTATGATGGACTGTAAATGTACAGAGGAAGAAGTTCTAGGGATGTTTCACTGACTTATTGAAAAACAGTTATCTATTTCATTCTGAAGCTACTTTTAAATAAATGAACACAGTATCTCTTACCTTTATAGTTAGATGTGAAGCCACACATGACAAACTTGTCTTAATCCCACAACTTTTGTATGTAGTGCTTCTAGTACAGTTTTTCAGGATTAAGAGAGAGTACTGCTTAAGTACTAACTTCCAGAAACAAACTTACTTCAGTAAGTTGTTTCTGCTTTGACATACTGAATTTGTTTGTTTGTGGATTTTCTTTGTTCATTTGTTTTAGTTTGAACCTATTTATTCTAATTGTAAAGTGTGAGAAGGAGACAATTATTTTGTGAAGAGATATATTTGTGTGTTTTGTGTTTTTATTTGTCTCTGTATCAGATTCTTTACAGCAAATGCTTTCAGGCTCAGCTAAACCACATAACAGTTAGAAAGGCTTTTGAAGGTTAATGATTTTCAGTGCTTCAACTGCAGGATAGTTGTAGGATAGTTCCTTAGACTTCCTTAGGAGTTACAAATTGTAGAAAGTGTGTATAAGTTATGAACTCTCTTAAAATCAGATGCCTCCAAAAAATCAACAGCATTTTGTACCCACAGTTATCAGTTGCTCTTGGAAATCTATTCTGCTTAAGGAAAAATGAATAAATATACCAATCTGTTCAAGTCAAAACATAAAATGGGATTTCTTATTTCTAACAAGTGTGGCACTGTATGCTTGGGAACACAGTTCTTTTTTTTTTTTTTGCAAGTAAAGTCAAGGTATTGTAGATCATTACTATAAAATGATCTCAGGACATGTCATTTTTTAGCATTGATCTTAATCTCTTTCAACTTTTATTATTTCATTTCCTGGCAGTCCTGTGTTGCATTATCTCCCTTATCTATGTTTCATGGTACAGTGAAAACTATTAAAATAGTGATATCTGCTGCAGAAGTTAGTAGGCTGGAGAGGATCCCTGTCAATCATCATAGTAGTATAGTAGTCACAGATTTCAGCACTTAAGGGAAAATCAAAACATGAAGCAATGTGTTTAAAGCAACCAATTCCCATTCTTCTCTTATATTTTGCATTTTATTAGCACTCATCATCTTATAATACTGATTAACTTTAGTATAGGACAGGATTAGTCCTCTGCCATATAACAGAAATGGTGAAGGAAAGTGTAAGTTCATTCATTGGGAAGTGACTTTCCATTGTACGTTGGTTTTTTTTTTGTTGTTGTTACATGGGTAAAGCTTAGGACTTAACCATTCTTCACCAGAAATATTTTCCTACAGGGTGTGCCCAGTATTTGAAACTGGGTCTTAACAATCCCCGGTTCATTAGAGACTTGGAAATGTTGATGATAAGAGATAATCAAAGGCTTTGACTGATGAATGGAAAATGTATACCTGTAGTGCTGCTAACACAATGTTAAGCCTTTCTATCTCCTTTATCTACTGATGAGCTTATAAATGGCTTGAAACTTGTTTTGTCCCTTGAAGTAATACATACATCTGCACAATTTTTGTTTATAAGTGGACTGTGAATTTAATGATCACAATACTGTGAATTTGTAGGTACTCTGTAGTGAAACATATGATTAATTCAGACTCATAAAATGAATAAATTCACTAAACCACAGTCTCTATCCTGGTATTTACAGCTGGTTACTGTTTAACGTACCTTTGTACTTCACTTATTTTCTTCATTTGATCTCAAAGCGGTTATACTGACTAAAGTGATTGAGTGGATGTGGTATTACAGGTCAAGCCATAGGCACCAGAAAGCAGCACTTGTTGAAAGTAAGTGAAGTGTAATTCCTAATGATGGAAGATTAGTACACAAGATTTTATACAACCAAAACAGAGAACTCAGGAAGGCAGCAAGTTATGAGAGAGAATTTTAGCTTCGTTTCCTAGGGCATTCTTACTGAATTTCTAGTTCTAAGAAAAGTATCGTATGATCTTTTGAAGCTTTGATGATGATTCTGTCATTGTCTTGTATTACATTTTAAAAAATTTTTAAACACAGCAATAACATTTTTGGTCACTGGACCTGTAGCACAAAATATAGAGTGGTATAATTCAAATTTTACAGTGGATAGGTTGTTCTTAGGATCTTCTCTCCAATGCTAAACCTGATCTGAGGTTGTCATACAGAAATATAGTATGTACTATAATGTTACACCTTATGTCAGTTTGAAGAAAACGCAGATTTATGGACGCTGTGTTTGTGCAGTGTGTATGTGGAATTTTTGGTATGATACCTTAGAGTTGTAGCATTAGACAATGGATATGTATTGTTTTACCATAATTCACTTAACTCCTTTTTTTTTTTCATTCTCATTGTTACTTTTTTCTAATGCATAATCATTTCCTTATTAAAGATATTTTTGATAGCTTCCTTGGCATCTGACTAGTGTGTAGAAATGTAGGGTATTTTTTTTTTTTGTGGGAAGTCAAAACATCAGTTACGGAATTATAGATAAACTGTTGATTTACACACCAGCATCTAACAAGAAATTCTGTTCTATTTGCAGCGTTGCCTCTGGAGGTATTAATGTACATTTTTCGATGGGTGGTTTCGAGTGACTTGGACCTGAGATCATTAGAGCAATTATCTCTTGTTTGTCGAGGATTTTACATTTGTGCCAGGTATTGTAAATAAGTTACCTAGAGTGAAGCTTCTCTCTGTTCTAGGAAAGATAAAAAGAACTTCTTTTTTTTTTTTTTTTTTTTTAATGCACAAGACTTTGTAGACTCTACGTACAGGTAGATGTTAAATCCATATAACAAAATTTTCTGTATTGGAAAAGTTGGGTTGTTGGGTTTTTTTGGTTTTGCATTTAGGCCACTAATATGTAGGACCATGTTATGCTTTTTCTTCCCGAGGAAAGTCCTATGTTATGTTCCTCACAGTGCTCACCAACTTTATAGAGTATGTCAGTAACAAGTATCTCACAATGGCTATTCTGAAAGTAATGCCTCTTATGTCATGGGCCAGCACAACGTCCAAAATAAGAGGCAGATGTTGGTAGTATGGCAGTAGAAGGTGAACCTTCCTGCCAGTATCCTCTTCCATTTTGTTGCCATGTGAAAGATGGCAGCAGAGGAGCAGTCTGACAGAACGGTGTCTGACATGGAAGTGCCTACAAAGCAAAGATGTGACATAGAATTCCTTCATGAGGAAAAAATGGCACCCATTGACATTCGTCAGCACTTGCTGAACATTCGTGGAGATGAAACAGTGGATGTGAGTACAGTGAAGGCGTGGGTGGTGTGTTTCAGCATTGATGACAGTGACATGAAAGACAAGCCACATGTCTGGATGGCCATGAAGATATTTACTACAACATGCAGGCTTGCAGGCTCCTGTTCATCACTGGTGAAAATGCATACCTAATAGTGATGACTACATGGAAAAAAAGGTTTTGTAGTTGAGAATTTCCTCTATCAAATAGTTTTTTTGTGTTCTGCTGCAGTTTCCATGGAAATAAATAAAAGGCCTTATATTCAGAAGAACCTAAGTACTTCTCTGTTGTAAAATTTGCTAAAAGTCTTATTTATTTTGCCTTATTTGAAAAAGTTGCAGAATCTCCCAAACAGTGCTTCTTGTGTTGTCATCCTCATCTTGCTGCACGGAGAAATGCCATGCTGTTCAAGTGTTGTTGTGTACTTGGCTGAAAATCACATTGTGTTCTAGGGTTTTCCAGGGAGGAGGAAATGGCTTTCAGGTGCTCAAGGATTTGGGCAATTAATGATTCCAAGTTATGCTACAGTATGAGCAACAGGAGTTCAGGAGCGTTTCTTTAAATTGCATCCAAACAAATAATGAAGTTTGTTGCTCTGATACGTAAAAGATAAGGTTTGCAGGAAAGTTTTGAGTTAAGAGTTTTGCTTTTTTTCCCTCATTTTTTTTCAGAGATCCTGAAATCTGGCATCAAGTCTGTTTGAAAGTATGGGGCAGGAGCTGCAATAAACTGGTTCCATATTCCTCCTGGAGGGAAATGTTTTTGGAAAGGCCTCGTGTTCGATTTGATGGTGAGGTTTACTTCTGGAAACATCGCACGTAACTGACAGAGGCAATCAGATGGGTTTTGTGTTTATGATGTTGTTAGACGTACTCTGAATTTATTGAGACTGCCTGGATGTGATCCTGGCAACCTGCTGTAGGTGTTGCTACTTGAATATGGGATTTGGACTGGGTGATCTCCAGAGGTGTCTGCCAAACTCAGCCATTCTATGATTCTGAATTGGGCTTCTGAATCTGTAGACTAGATAGTAAAGACAAGAGGGCAGGTCTAGGGGACCAAAATAAAAACTTGTGCATTTAAGTTACTAAAACTCAAAAGTTTTGGATTATCAGTTTTTTATATACTTCATTTTTGTTCATATACTTATTTCCTTCATTTCTGTAGGTGTATATATCAGCAAGACAACATACATACGCCAAGGAGAACAATCTCTTGATGGTTTCTATAGAGCGTGGCACCAAGTGGAATATTACAGGTAGAACTGTAGTACAATGAGTGAGTGAAATGTTTCTCTCTCTTAAGTTCTTGAAATCCAGCCCTTGATATCACAAACATTAATCAGTCTGTAAATCCTGGTGGAAAATTACTCTGTGTAAAGTTATATGTAAATATTTTGAGAATAGGCCTTAAGGAAGGGGATTTATTGCAGTAATTAGAGATGAGTTTAGAAACACATTTCATCTTCAGTTATACTGTTTCTTGTGAATAAGAATTAAACAATAATAATGCTATCAATCATACACAGATTTCTTTCCTGAGGTTTTTTGCTTTAAATTTCTGAAATAATAGTACTTTTTAGGAAAAGGAAAATAAGTGATTATACAATAATTGTTTTTTAACTCATTTTTAACCAGTTGTAAGTGATCAAGAGGCTGGGCTTTCTCAGTGTTCTGTAAATACCTTGCCATTTGTTCCTCTGGCTGTTTTTCTGTTGTCCTTCATCCTTCTTTTCACCAGGCTTTTGTGCTGTTCTGTCCCGTCTGAGGCTGGAAATGTTAATAGAAATTGTTGAATCTCTTGGCTATTTATAGTGTCTCACAAACATTGAGGCGGTATCTGAGTAGTGTAAAAGTTGATCAGATCCTGGAACCTGAAAAAGACTGTATGACATTGTCCATTCAGTACCAACATTGTAATTGAGAGTTTACCGTATCTGTCTAAAAGCATGCTGGGGGAGAAACTTACCTGAGGTCAGGTTTGATTCAGGATAGCCTGTTTGCTTTGTTGAGAAGTGGCAGAATCTTTCTTTTTGCATAATTCTTCATACCTTGATCTTTTAACCTTCAAAGCTATATTTTTTCCAATGTCTTCTGCTATATTGTATGAAAAAATAAGCTTTCAAATCCTATTTCCTATAAAGTTTCATATTCTTCTGTGATTTAAAATAAATCTACATTTATATTGTGTGATTTTATTTCTTCAGGTATTTGAGATTCTTTCCAGATGGTCAAGTTATGATGCTTACAACACCTGAAGATCCGCAATCTATTGTTCCTCGCTTACGGACTAAAAATACAAGGTTTGTGAAATAAAATACTGATTTGTACTTCTCATTGCTTTTTACCTGGCAATTTCTGTTTGCTTTTTTCTCTAATTCTGTATTCGTGCTTAGCAAAATGAGGATAAAACTGTAACAATGTTCTTGTTGTATGAGAGCTACTGAGAACTGCAAAAAGTTTTGATCTTCATGCCAAGATAGCTTTCATTTTGAACTCCTGGTATTGTATTTAGATTTCCTTTCAGACTATTTGATTTTAAGCTTAGAAAGAAAGTAGACGGAAGAGTACTGAAATCACCAATCTAACAACATATGTTCTTTTAAAGATACTATTTAGTTATTACTTGCTTTCTTGCACTGCCCTGACTGTATGGAGGAAAGGAAAGGCTCTGGTGGGCTTTGACTGAATTATTACTCAATTTCTTGGTGATGTTTGCATGAATTTTAAAAAAATTCAGATAGTTGTTTGGGATGTCAGAACAGGCTTGAGCTGTTCACCAGAAATCTGAAAATATTTAACAGTACACAAGACAGAACAGTAAAGATCAGTTAGTCAGTTCTATGTATGAAAATTTAAAAGCATTTTTCCAAAATGTTTTCATCATTTCATAACATCAGTGAGCTTGGTATTTATTGAATGCAAATAATGATATGTTTCCTTGATTATGATATACATTCTTCTTTCCATTTCTCATATTTGTGTTAGAAGTTGAAGGCATATGGACAACAAACATCTTTGTCCTTATACTATCCTCTTAACTTTCAGAATGGATGCGATCTTGCTTGGTCATTATCGCCTTTCCCAGGAAACGGACAATCAAACCAAAGTATTTGCTGTAATAATGAAGAAAAAAGAAGAGGTAGGTTCCTAAATAGATTAAAAAAATAATTTGAGAGGGCTTTTTAGTAAAGTTTTTCTCAATCTGAATATTTTAAGACACCTGAAATATTTTAAAGCACCATCACAAATGCAAAAAAAGGGTTCAAAAATAAATTTCATGTTGAAAATGTTTTAAAAATAAAGACATAAGTAACTGTGGAGATTTATCCTGCCTTTTTAAATCTGTAATAATCATTATTAAGACAGATAAATACTTGGTTCACATTCAGCAGTGGTTCTTCCCCCTTAGGCTTAATTACTGTTGGTGTTTCTGTTAAGTATCTTCTAACAAACAGGAAGGAAGAGTGGAAAAAGTCACTTTTTGAAATCAGTTTTTGATTGTGTTTATGTTCCATAGCTTTAAACAAGACTAAATTAGTTAGAAGTGTTACCATACTTTACAGTGAGTTTGCATAATTGGGTGATGTCCTCCATCCTTACCTTTCTGTGAAAACGTCTTCTATAATCAGCATCTAAATTGATGTATTTTCAAGGAAAACCAGCACTTACTTTTGAGGGTTTAACAGTCTGATATCATACTTACTTAGTCCTGATGACAAATGTTTGCACCTTGTGTTCTTTCAGCGTCACAAATCTCTTTTTCTTTGCACAGAAACCTGTTGACTACCACAAATATAGATATTTCCGTCGTGTTCCAGTACAAGAGACAGAACATAGTTTTCATGTAGGACTTCAGTTGTGCTCCAGTGGGCGCCAGACATTCAACAAACTTGTTTGGATACATCATTCTTGTCACATAACTTACAAGTAAGTAAATGCAGAATAAGACCAAGGGAGGGATACTTAATTGTAGAAATTAATGTGACTGGAATTTGATGAGGCTTTAACAGAATGTTCTGGGAAGAGTAACTGGTCTTGAATTGATAAACTATAATGAACTTTACTTTATGAAATCCCAAGATTTTAGTAACTTTTTTCTAATGGTAGGGGAAGTATACTGAGTAGTGGAACTGCAGTAGTTTAATGGATTTATGCAGTGTTGGAAAGATATCAGGTTTAAATCAGGGACGAGTGACCTCAGTATGATGTCAATAAAAAAGGTGTAGAAAGCAAATATTTATTAGGATTTTCTTTTCCTTTGTGAACATGTAGAAATGCTTCAGAAGATACCATTATGAGAGTCTCTGCACATGGGTGATACAGAGTCTTGTTCAAATTCTGCTTTACCTGTTAGTGTGTTGGTGTCCTTTTGAAACTGGAATAAAGATGAGTATGAAGCAAAGCTAGGAGGACACATACTTCCTGTTACCAGTGTTCAGAAATAGTTGTGGTTTTTTTGGTTGGCTGTTCTTCTTTTGTAAACGTACAAAGTGAGCAAAATCTTGTCTGTATTTTGAATTCATGGTTCTAACTGAAACGAAAGGGGATGTTTTACTTCAAGATATGGTGGCTTCAGTGATATCCTGCACTATGTCAAGTTTCAGAACAAGTAATAAAAGCAGAAAGAAGAAGGTGATTTCCTTGTTATTAAAGTTTGCTTGCATAAAAGAGTGATCTGTGTGGTATGGTCTAGTCAACATTAGTTTGGTTTCAGAATGAGGTGGTGTGCAAGATGCTTACATTCCAACTGCAGTTTGCTGCACATGCTGTACTGTGGATCATGACTGCATAACGGAGATTTAAACAGCAACTGTTGTCTAATTTAACTTTTGTTGTGCTCTTTGCAGATCGACTGGTGAGACAGCAGTTACTACTTTTGACATCGACAAAATGTACACCCCTTTGTTCTTTGCACGAGTGAAGAGTTACACTGCATTTTCAGAAAAGCCGCTCTAAGAAACACCTTTTCCTCTCACAAATCATGCATGAATAAAAGGTTGTAGCCAATGAGCACTTAACTTATAAATGTGTATATATTTGGAGTATTTTAAAATTCCAGAGTTGGTTTTTTTTAAAGGCGTTATCGTTCTCCTTGGTTATGACTGACTGGGGTTTTGTTCTGAGATAAAGCTTCTAAGTGTTAAACACCTTTACTTTGTGACAAGAATTTGGTAACAAAGTTTTTATTCTTTTTTAAACAGATTTTATAAATCAGTCTGCTTAAAATGTGAGTCTTCATCTCCCTGAACATTGATCTGTCCAAAAAGAATTGCCATAGGAAATTCTAATTGTCCATGGGACAGTGCTTGTGGTCTTGGGTGAAGGCTTGAAACGTGAATGGGAGAAAGTTGTCTTATATTTGTTAAACTGTGTGACTTAAAATAATTTCAAATAAACGTTCTCTTCAAATTAAATTTATTTTGTTTGCCTTCAAGATCTAGCTTTGTATCAACATCAACCTTAAGAATAAACAATCAGGGGCAGGCAGTCATGAAGTATAACATTTAAATGCAGAGTTACATCCTTGCCAATGCAGGGATGCCAGTTGATGATAAAAGTAATTTCATCTTGATACAAGTTGGTGGAGCCTGCCTTCTCAACAACATGGGCATAAAAAGGAGAGGGATATGGGCAGTGAGTAGTAGGATGAGTTGGCAGGGTGCGTGGCTCTGCTTGGGGATTGTCACAGAGCAATGGTAAAATGCTTGTGTGTGCTGCTTGTGCATTGGCAGGGTCTGATTGCACAAGCAGGCAGAGCTCGCTTGAACGTGTTTTTAATGTGTTATAATCCTTCATCTAACCTTGCTACAGATGCTGTAAATCCTTTGAGCATTTGTTGTACTAAGATAAATTTTGAGGCTGCTGTAGATGTTCAGGTGCTGTGTACTGCTAATCATGAAGTGTACCTTGAGATTTGGTGCAGGTACTGTATGCTGCTTCTCCTGCATATATTGCTTGGGGGTGTAGTGCAGACACTGTTATACTGCTTATTATCATATGTGTCTTGGATTCTGAAAGAATTGAAGCTTTTTAGTGTAGTTTTTTTTTAAGCCATTCTGCATAATTTACCTTTGAACATCTCATTTCAAAGTACTAACCAGGACTCGAGGACTAATGTGTGAAAGAGCTGTGGGAAGAACTATACTTGTTCCATAATTTATAAAGTGTATCTTTGCAAGGAGTTACATGATTAAAATACATCAATAAAACATGATTTTGAACACACAGTCCCTTGCAATTTCTTATTTTGTCAAGAAGTCATTATTTTCATACAGTAAATGATTAGTTAGGAGATACCATGTGTGAAGTACCTGCAGAGGTGCTGTCAGATACCTGAGTTCTGGATAAAGGGTGCTTATAACTAAAACTTTTTGCTTTTCCTAGCTTGTCTAGTAAGACTTTGCCTACAGCCCTTGTTTAGTTCATGTCCTTGGACTATAAGGCTGCAGTTACACTTCATACAACAGAACAATTAAATTAGTGTATTATATTCCCATTGTTGAATGAAAGATAGTTGCTTAGAATGTCAGCCTTGTATTTTGAAGATAAGTAACAAAATATTGACAAGTTTGTGAACAGGAAGAGATGTTAGTTGATGATGATAAAGGTCAGATTCTTCCTGCTGAGAAATGTCAAAAGCTTTTCTGCCAAGAACTATAGATGGTACTGATTATTAATCAGTAACCAAATTCAATGTCATTGAGCTGTCCTTGCAGTTCAAAGCCCTTTTTATACAGATACTTCTAAGCTTCTGGGGTTTTTTTTGTTTGTTTGGTTAGGGTTTTTTTTGTTGTTGTTTTTTTCTTGTCCTACTTTGGCCATAACTTTGAAATATATTCTAGGCACAAAAGAAAAACTGCCTAGTAACCTGCTGTAAGTTGAGATTATTATAAATTGAGGTGTAGATTCAACAAAGGCATCAGGCAATGATTAAGGTTATATGAAATACTTATTCTCCAAGAAAGTTATGTGAGCCTCCTGTTGAGACCTAGCTATGACCAACATGCTGCTGCTTTTATGTTTAGCAATATGATAAAGTCAAGCTATTTTGTCTCTTGGAATGGTTTACTGTCAGCAGACGCTATTACTGTCTGTTCATGTGCCACTATTTTAATAGTACCAGTTTCAGCAAAGAAGTAGGTGAGAACTTATTATTTTTTCCATGTAGGAATTTTTAATAGTCAAAGACTTTGATAGCTAGTGGTGCTGTTTTTGCAACTGACTTTTATTGTCCTTTTATTTACTACAGAAAGACACTGGTTGGTATAACTGATTTACTGCTGGCAAGTTGTCCTTAGCTATTTATACTCATAATTACTTAAATATAAGAATCAGGTGTGTGTGTATATATATACCTATGCAGTCCTTTTTCCCAAGAGGTTTTTTTTTTTTTTTTCATTGTTGTTGGAACATGTTCACTTAAAGCTCTCCTTCCATTTATAAGAGGAGAGAGAAGATGCTCAGATGACCAAATGTTATGCTAATTTGACTCAGTCTAATCAGAGATTACACACAGGGTCAACAGGTGCTAAATTGGCCTGTAAATGGAGAGGAGAACTAGAGACTGTGACTCAGTGCTCGAAGCAAATGACCAGCTGTAGACACTTTCCAGATGCTCAGCTCCTGATGTTCTCAGTAGGCTTGAGCCAACCCAGGCAGAATTTCAGAAGCATATGAGATTTTTCTTTAAAGGAAGGAAACAGTGTAAAGGCTTAAATACATCTTTAGAACAGTCTGGATTGCAGAAATGCAGTTTTGCACGTATTACTTTGGTTTTCCCACATTAGAAATACTAAGGCTTCCATCTGATAATCATTCAGTCTAGAGTCAAGCTCTGTCCTTTATGCGATGATGAGAAGGAAGGTTTCTTGGTAACATGACTTGTGTAATGGTTTGCGTTTAAAACCACAAGGCCTTGATGGCATTGGATTTGGAAAAGAAGCTAGAGTCTGTTACTGAATGGAAACTTTGGAGATGCATAAAATGGCACTTTCCCTTAGCTAAAACATATTTGAGCTCTGGTGATGTATCCCACTTGAAGGGTCCAGATACTGCTGTGTGACCATTGTTCAAGGCAGTAAGAAACAGACTGTGACATTACAATACAATGTTGTTTTTGAGAAACACACACCCTGGGTGTGTAGGTAGAGGAAAGACATGAAATGCAACTAAGATAATGTTCCTACATATCTCAGAACTGACAGCCTTCCAACTGCATGTATTCTGGTGTTTTCTGACTATGTAGCACATCTGCTAATCTAGCATCAGACTGTTCTGTGAGGAGTAGCTGGGTAAGTTGCAGCACTAAGAGAATTAAGACTTGTAAATCCCATGAAATTAAATCGCTCTTCAGTGTGGAAAGCCAAGATGAGTAGACATTTCTTTACACGTTCTTTTTCTGAATGAATGAAAATTCAGCCTGATTTTGTGTTTTTGCAAAGGAATTTTCTTGTGGTTTTTGTTGTTGTTGTTGTTTTCTTGCCCCCAGAGCAGTGGTACTCTGCGGGTTGTTGAAGCTTAGTAACAAAGATAAGCTTTGGGATGCAGCTTTCTAATGTGTATTTACACATGCAGGATAATGAGGCTATTTTGCCATTAGGTGGCATACTACAGTTGAGAGTTTCCATTTGTGCTGAATAATATTTATATTTATTTTCCCTTATAGCTTCTTCAGAAGTTGAGAGCATTCCAGGGAAAAGAAAACAAAAAATGCATCAAGCTGTAGGTTTAGCACACTGGGCATTCAGCTCCTTAAGTTCCTTCTACTCAGATGCTCATGATAAAGCAATGGAATGGGAAACAGGAAAGCTTGCTCTTCAGTGGGCTTCTAAGTGTCTGGATCTGAGTGGAATTTTAAGGCCCAAGTTTGCTTCCACCAGGAGAACAGTGGGATCCAAAAACATCTCTTCCAAATGAGATCCAAGATAGCCAGCATGCTAAATGGGAACATCCTGATGCAATGGAAAATGGTATGCTGTAGAGAAATGCAGTTTCAGCATAGCCACTAGAAGGGCACATACTTCCAAAGAAGTGATCATAGTCTCTATCCCTACTGTTCTGTGTCCGTTCAGAGCCCCAGGTTCCTAGCTGGGGACGCTGACTCCTTAGCTCATTCAGACATGCTTTTGGGTGAGAAGTTGGTCATTTTGCCCTGAGGCATGTGTAACAAACCTATGTGTTGTGGAACAGTTCTTACAAGGAAGGCGGAATGTTCCTACAGAAACACTATAAAGCTGTCAGGCATGGGCCAGGATGTTGGACTAAATGATCTTAGAGGTCTTTTCCAACCTTAATGACCCTACACGAATGGAACGGGAGAGAGCTGATCCCATGAAATGCATGCAGGAGTGTGTATACCCTCAGCACAGAACTCCCCCCTTTCATGGGCGGAGACCTTAGGCTGCACCACCTGCTGTGTTCAGAAGCAAAAGGCACCAATCCTGTCTGGTGTTTCTAAAGACGATGCTGTGGGCTGTCTCACTGCCAGAGGAATGCAGGAAGCTCCATCCTCTGTTGTTAAGAAACTAGGTTTACTTGCCTATTAAGGTATGTTTACAGAGCTGCTAGCATCTGTGATACAGCTAGCAGTTGCAGTCATTAAAAAACAGACACAAAATACTGGACCTCATTCTCATCTTTACCCTAAAATCCAATATCCTTACCTCCTGACTAACTTCAACTGTGGTCACACAAATACAGTGACTTAGTTTCAAAGAACAGGGAGCAGACAGCTTGGGAGTGGTGGGATTCAGGGCCTCACTGTACAGGAAAAGGCACAAATCTCTGCATAATATGAGGGAAATTTGAGAAACATGGATGAAAGTAATAATCAGTTACTGTTTTCATATACTGGGTTTTAGGTTATTTTCTTATCTGACCTATGCTAGTGGCTATGACAACTTCTAGAGCAGCAGTGTCAGAGATCAAACTATAGACAGAACTTAATCTCTTTAGCACTGTGTTGTGATGTGCAGGCTGAATGGTCAGTCCTGGGCTACCTGCAGTCTGCAGCAGTGCCTGCAGAGCTGCCTCTGCACCTCTGGGGGCTCCTGACCTGTGCTTGGTAAGTAATGTGCAGAGGGTCTGACTGCACCAGGAGATACTTAGTGAAAACTGTATTGAAGCTGAATGTAAATGATATTTTTTCCCTGCAAAGCCAAATCGTTCCTTGTACGGGTTAGTATAGGGATGGGTATCATTGGTCTGATTGTTCCTCAAATGCTTTTCCATTTTTTCTCAGCAGTATGTAATGTAGCATTAATGCACAGCTCAGTGGATCCTTCTTGCCCCACTTTAATACTTTTTAGGTGGGGAGATAGCCAAGGCAAAGACAGCTCCTGTTATGAAACCTTCCAGAAGGCCTCTGAAATTCAGGGTACTTCCCAAACCTTCTGCACTTCATTTTCAGTAAAAGTCAGCGTAAAGGTCTTTCATTTGTTGTGGATAATGTGATGTCTGCCTGAAATGACAAATATGAATATAGTGGGTTGGTTCAGTACTGCCTGGAAATTTAATTACAGGGGGAAGAAAATATTGAGTACCTTTAAACTCACCTTGAGTTCACACATCAGTAATTGACAGTGTCTAGACAGATGGTGATCTGGAAAGTAAAGTCTGGGGAAAATAAACGTGCAGATATTAAAGTCAGCTGCACTTCCCGATGGCAATAAAGTGGAAAGAGCTTAAGTGGGGGAGGGGGGGTGACAACTTTTGTAGCAGCCAGCAAAGCAGTTGCCAGCAGTTCCATGTGGAACCTGCTCCCTCTCTAAGGACTGTGTTTTTTAAAAAATTTCATGTAAAAAAACCGAGGTCTGTAGAACCTGAAAAACTACAGCAAAAAGCAACCTGATGATAAGGTGAATATCTGTCTGAGTATCTGCAAAGCCCCGAATCAAGTTTTTCTTCTTTCCTTTCCAGGGACTCTAATTTAGAAAGGTGTTTGTGAGACCCAAATTGTATTGTGGATCACAGCATGTTTTTACCATCCCTCACTAGAGCAAAGCAATCACAATGGGATGCACTGCTGATTGGTGTGTGATCTCTGAGCTGTGCCATAGCAGTAATTCTGATTACCTTTTTTTTTTTTTTTCCAGAAGCCTTTGTGTTACAGATACGTTCAGGGCGGTGGCCAAGCCACCCACTTTGCAGATGGAGGTGATCTTGGCCTTCAGGAAGATGTGTGTGAGCTCAGCTTTCTCGTTATGCTCCAGAGCTTTCCAGAAGCCCAGGCCTGTAAGCGGGCTTGACTCTTTTAATAGACAAGATCCAGGCACAAAATAACTTTTTCTCTTGGAATCTGAAGGAGAGTTAAGCTGTGGTTATGCAGCTGCTGCTGATTGTGTGCAGGAACAGTGAGTTTGGTGGTGGTAGTTTCAAATTCCTACAGCTCTGTTCCTACTATGAGCAAAGAGCCTGCATTGTTAGGATGAATTAAATCAGGACTTTCTGCATCACAACTTTGGCTTAAAAATTACATTCATTTCCTTGATAGAGTTTCTCAGAAAAACTAGCTCTACTTGACTCTCACTTCTAATGCCACTTTGCCATTTGCAGTGCTGGGATGGTAGTGTTTCTGGAAAACAACATGAGCAAGGATTTGATTTACAGGTTTTTTTGCTCCCTTGCTGTAAGTCTGTGCTTAGCTATCAACAGCACTAAAATAGAGGAGGAGTTGGAAAGGCTATAGTCATCATGGAAATGGAGGGACTACTGTGTTGGAAAAAAGACCATGTTACATAGTTTATCTGGACAGTGACAACGTCTTGTAGTAGCAGCATTATCTGTGCTGCATTCACTCTTCACTGAACTGGTAAGAGATATGCTTGGATTCCCAGCCCTGTAAATGCAGATTGATATTTAGCCATCTCCCTGTTAGTCTGACAGTTCCCATTAATAACTCCCGAACTTGCTGACCAACTTCAAAATAAATTTGACCAGTTATACACTTCTCATGCAAATGCTCACAGATGGTGTTCAAAAGTATCTGTTTAGAAAAACTTGAAGCTTATTGCTGCTGAATGGGGTTTTTTTCTTACTTGACTAGGTCATCAGAGAGATGAACCAATTAGAAACACTGAAGTGGTCCCTTGGCACCCAAGAGGAACTTTGTTGGGAAAGCATTAGTTTTACAGGAAAGAGCTATAAGATGGAAATAAAACCAGAACATGCTTCACTTGGCCTTGAGGGAAAACCTCTGTCTCCTGAGGCCCTGCTCTGCTGAAGGCAATGGCTGAGTGCCGGGTGTCCTCCTTGATATCACACTCTTCCTGTCACTTCTGTGACTTGTGCAGAGGAAATCTACTAGTTTGGCAAACAGCTTTTCAAGACACCAGTATTTACAGTATCCACAGAACTTTAGTTGCAGCTGTGTGTATGGCAGCTGTGCCTCACTGCTGTCAGTACATGTGTGGCCTAAGCATTCAGCATCTCCTGTGGAAGTACCAAGGAGATGGAAACTCACTAGCCTCATGGTTCCAGCCTTTGCCTGACAGTTTCCATCAAGCATGGAGAGCAGCAAGCAAAGAGGACATCACTTGTACTGTGGTTTGTATTATTTATGACTATCTTTAGAAGAGCAAACAGTGCAATGCTTGATGGCAGAAGACTTAAGTCACATCATTGATGGTACGGTTGCCGAATGACGTGAAGAGCTGCAGTTCAAATCTTGGCATAACTGATTTTGGGAAATGAAGAACACTCTAACCAGAGACAAGCCCTCCCAGCCAGTTTTGGCTCTTTGTTTAATGACTCGAAACAGAAGGAATGAACTCGGTGTGAAAAGCTGGTCAAAGGCCTTCCTGGCTTGCTCCGTTTTCTGAAGGGCCTGTCTGTGCCTCAGGAACTGCTTGCCATCCAGGAGGTCATCCTGTAGCTCACAGAACTCAAGCACCCAATGAGGAGACAGCAACTGCCTGACTTAGAAGAGCTACATTGGATATTAAATGTTCCTGAAATCACAGAACAGCTGAAGTTGGAAGGGATCTCTTGACATCCCTGGTCCAACTTCTACTTAAGGGACACACAGAACAGTGGGCCCAGGAACTTGTCCCCGTGGCCTTTGAATATCACCTTTTTGGCCATGTGGATGCATCAATATCTCATGTTCAACTCGATGGTCACCAGGACGCATGGGAGCATCCTACCAGGACTCACTGACTTGTCATCCTGCACTGACGGCAATGCTTCCTTGCATCTGAAGGTGAGCAGTGTTGAAATTTACTCTGTGGAAGACAAAACCCCCTGGAGCCCAGGGACTATAGTAGCTCTGGGAGAAGGAGGCACTGTGTTGAATCAGGACGTTGCACAAGAGCCAGCTTCAAACTGTTTAGGGTATTTGAATGTGCAGCATTAATATCCCACTCATGCTCTGCTTTGATTGCTGATTGCTTCTATTTATAATCGGATATCATCAGAGTTCCTTCACTTCTTCCTCTCAAATAGACTGCACCACCTTCTCATCCTCCTCCACCTTTCCTGCCCCCCTGCTGAGTCCCACCATGGAGCCACTTCTACATTTTGTTTGCAATAAAGTAAAAGATTATGTGGTTTCATTCTAACTCCTTGGTCATAACTATCTAAAAAGCCTCAAATGATGAGGAAAAGCAGAGCAAAATTTCCATGAGTACCAGATGCACAGGGAAGTACACCTCACAGAGGCCAAGAAAAAAGAAAATTATTGATAAAATTACTTGGATTGTATCCCCCAGAACTTACTCCACACTTGTTTTGTTTAAAATCAGAGAGAAAGCTTTTAGGAGTGTATTTTAGATAGCAGCCCATTATCTTGCACATAGTATAGCCTCAGTCTGACAATAGAAAGACACTAGCAATACTATATTTTTGTGAGACAGAGCTTGGCTGTGTGTATGATTCTGAGTAACTTTTCTATAGTGTCTCTGATGAGCCATTATGGATCAAAGTGTCTGCTTAGAAGCAAGCACTGGGTCTACTTCCTAATATTGAAGGCAGGGCTTCCAGAGCTGGGTCCTTGGGAAAGCAGTGAGTGAAGTTCATCCATGCCATGCAGTGATATTCACAAAGCCAGTACAACTGTTTCAGTGTTCCTGAAATTTCCTTCAAATTGCAGGGTAAAATGTGTCTTTCACCTCTGATTTCTGTCGATGCTCACAGCTGGGCACAGTACCTTACAAATGCTTAAGAGAGGATTACAGGAGAGAGGTACAGACGTTTTTTTTTCACGCATTCTAAATATGTTGTGAAAAGTTCTTCTTGTAAAGGCCACACCTGGGACATGTGTCTTCATACTCTGTGCAAAATGGTTATAAATGTGACACCATACTGATCCAACGTGTGATTGTACCAAAAAGGAGGGAGCTGCTGCCAGTACAGAAATCAGTGCAACAACATGGGAAGGTCAAACTGACCTTGACAGTATGCAACTCTGGAAGGCCTTTCTGTGCTTACTTAACCTGAGGAAAATCAAATGGTCATCCTGTGTCTCATTTCCCTCCTTTTCGAAATGCACTTTATCCCTGAGCCTAAAGCACATTTAACTTGGAAAATCAGTGGGATACAGCAGTAGGGCCAGCTGTCTCCCCAGAGTGGTGTACGGTCCCAAAGCCTGAGTGCATGGGATCATGAGCAAGAGTTGCATGATGTAAGGAATGTGGGGGAAAGGGAGACATATGTCAGGCAGAGTCAGTGCTGGTGTGGCCGGTTGGGCAGCCACAGAGGAATGTCAGCTATGGGACATGCAGCCCCAAGGGATCTGTCTGCCCTTCCTGCATCTCACCTCTCAGAGCACCTGTGCTGATGGCTCTCATTGATTTCCCTTTTGCTATCTTGGAGGTGAAGGATGTTCATACCCTTGACACTTCTTCTTTGAGACATTGATCCAAAGGAGCATAAAATACACATAGAATTGGGAATTGGCATGGGATTGACATAGTTTGGTGAACTGACCCTCATGTACGACAGGCTGTCCTCTTGTGATCCACATTTAGATTTTTTTCCACATAAAAAATTCACTACACAGCCTTTGTTTCACAAACATGTTGAAACATTCTATAAATATAATTTGTTCCAGTCTTGTAAATGTCTTTAAATTCCACCCTTCACAATGAGAGCAGTTTTCCTATAACCGATATATTCCCAAGTGATAAACAAAAAAGGATGGAATCTAAAAAGCTGAAAACAAGCAGAAAAAAAAAAGACGAATCATAGAGTGGTTTGTGTTGGAAGGGACCTTTAAGATAGTTCTAGCCCCCCTGCCCTAGGCACGGACACCTCCCTCCCACTAGACCAGGTTGATCAAAGCCCCATCTAGCCTGGCTTTGAATGCTTCCGGGGGGGGGCATTCATGACCTCTCTGGGTAACCCATTCCAGTGCCTCACCATCCTCACAGTAAAGAATTTCTTCCTAGCATCTAGTCTAAATCTACTCTCTTCCAGTATAAAGCCATTTCCCCTCATCCTGTGACTACATGTCCTTATATAAAGCCTCTACCCAACCTTCCTGTAGAAGTCCTTCAGGTACTGGAAGGCTGCTGTAAGTTCCCATGAGAAGACCAAACCTGTTTTGATGGACACCCGATATGCCATGGTCTGAAGTACTGTAAAGTTTTTATTGCCACTGGTTTTGTAATACTGTCCTCCCAGACTCATCTCAATAAAAAGTTCATTTTGCCTGAGCATGGCTTGCTCCACAGGCAGGGCTGGTCAGGACTGCCAGCACTGTGTCTGACTTCGGGGCTGGCAGCACGTGAAGCCATGGAAGCTGGGGGAACCAGCCACAGCCATGGCTCTAGACTTGGCATCCCTCAGCTCTTCCTTGCAGAGATGGCAGTGGGAGCATGTATTGGGGTTTTCTGCTGCGTAGCGTTGGATGGTGGCCCCTGAGACGTGGTCCAGAGAGTAAAGACATTGGGAAAATCAGATTGAATTACAGTAGAAAAGGTAAAGAAGCCTTTGCCAAAAATCTCGAAGCTGGTCACTAAATTCAGGCAAGAAAATTCATTTTTGGCACCCTACTTTTTAAAACAAATTAGGGAACTGATATCTCCTGCTGAAATATAGATTACAGAAGTGGTTGAAACAGAGGGTGATGTGCAGGAAAGGATGCTGAAGGATTTGTTACCAATGGAAATTGGCTGGAAAAAACAGTGAGGCACCTTCAGTACAGAAATGTGTGAAACTAGGTCAGGCAGTACAGTTATAGGGCTGGTGCCATGAAATTCTGCCAGGCTGCCTGGTAGCAACTAGGGTAGTTCGTAAGAAGAGATGATGAGTGAGGGAAAAGAAAAAAAGTAGAGACAGCTCTGCAGACATAAAAGCCCATCCGTTCATCTAAAAGAAAAGATGCTGCCCATTGGTGGAGGTGCATATACAGAGAAAACGTTAACCAAGTCACCGTAATGGGTACAGGTTACAAAACAAGTTGTTGCAGTAGCTGGGGTTCACGCAGCGCCTTCCTTCTTCCATGTCACCATAGCTTCCCTTGAAGAGCGCTGGGAGCTGCTGGTGGTGCTGGTGTGAGCCCTGCATGCCGGGCCCGTGCTGAGGCAGAGGGTACGATGGAGGAGGGAGGCTGTAGGTTGGAGGAGCTTTTCCCTCGCAGGATTCCTCCCCCAGAGGGCCAACACTGGGCCTGAGGGGATTGTGGCTTCCCTTTGTAACCGGCAGCACATCAGAGATGTGCAGGGGGCTGCTCCAGGCCTGTGTGCACAAGCCACCATGCGCAGGGTGCACCTGGTCTTCCATGTGCTCCGTGGCTGCCGTCGGATATGGTGGCTGTTCCACGCAGCAGCCTGCTGTCTGCTGCAGGGAGCTTGTGCTTAAACATCCCCCAGAACTGGGAGGTAGCATACACTGGTCCGGCTCGGAAAGGAACAAAGGGAAAGCCTTCTGGGTGGGCACCTCACCTGTCAGAGACTTGGGAAAGCAAGGTGAGGATTATTGCAACACAGTCCAGACTAGCAACTTGAACAAAAAGCAGTGAGTGCATACAAAAAAGGCATTAAATTAATGCAGGGAATAAAGCAGGCACAGCAGCAGGACCTCCTTTTAGAGCAGAGCCATGGGCTTTGGGGGCAAATCTAGCAGGGGCTCTGAGCTCATGGTTCTGGGCTTGGCTCACTGGTTTTCAGCTAAATTCTGTTTTAAACAAAAAGAATCACTAGATCTCACATTCACAGCTACCAGGATATACCAGGATTCACCTGAAAATGAATGCATAGAAATACATTTGATTCCACAGAATTTAAGTTATTTCTATGGAGCTTGGAAAATATACAAAATATTATTTTTTAAATGGTTGTTTTGAAGTGTTCTTAACTGACTATTTTTATTACCTTTAAATTTTTTTTTTGGCCATAAACTCCTCTTACTGGAGAAGGGAGCAGCACAGTGGAATTATTCTTCTGAGTCATTTTTTTCCCTGGATATTTTGCAACTTCTTTAAATGCTTTAATTATTGGATTATAATTGTACAGTATTTAATTCCTGTCAGAATACTCATTCTGTGCTATCATTTCTGATTAGTACTTACAGATCTCTGCTCCTTATAATACTGCCTTTGTGTCCATTTAATTATAGTGATTTTCTGACTTGTTAACTGTCAGAGTAGAAAAGCTCCTTTCAACTGCTCTCCCCTTACCATGAGAAGAAATTCCAGTGACCTAATTTAGGACCAGCACATCTTCAGCTAAAAATCAGGTGACGCCATAGAGAAAACATCTTACATATCACTTGCTCTATTTTGGGCCCATATATTTTCTGTGTTTCTCCCTCCTCATTTCTTGTCAAAACATTACAGGCAAATATTCTATGGAGACTTCTCTCAGCTTCAGCAATACCAACTGCATGTGAGAAATTGTTGTATTACAAGTGGTCATAGCAAACAAGAATATCATGAGTTATTCTCAAGTCCCACTCTGACTTCATGAAGTCAGGCCAGCCGACAAGTAGGCCATTAATTATTTAGACAGTTCAGTATTTATTAAATAATTAGATACTGAAGACATTTATGATCTGTTCCTACTCCTACTAAAATTTGAACTCAAAACAACAGGACGATGTTGTAGAAAGAGATGGACAAAGACTAGCACTCTTTAGAGCCCTCAGATACAAAATTAAAAAAGCCACAAAGCTCAATAACATTTCCTAGATGAAGAATTTCCTAAGTATCTTCCTCATTTCTCATGTGTCTTCCTCAAAAGGACAGAATTAAACCAACATTATGAGAATCATTGTTTCAGTCTTTGTTAAATACTAATGTGGAAGTTTATTTTCTTGTGTTCCCACTCATCTGTGTCAAGAGGTCATTTGTCAGCCTGTTGTGTGTTTTCCAACTGTCCCATCCCAAGTTAGTGTGTCATCATGAGAATCACACCTAAGTTCTGTTTGTTAGTGTCCTTCTGCATATTACTAGTAGAAATAGCTGCAGCTTTTAAATTCATATTCCATTTAAATGGGTTTAACTTCTGCTGACTTGTAAACTACTTTGTGAGCTCTGGATTCCCCTTCTCCCTCATGTATTTTAAGGATTCCTTCTGCATTTGGTCCAGTTATCTTTTTTATCTGTTGATGAAGGAGTATGAGCACTGTCCTTAACGTGGGGCTGGGGAGGATATGCCAACTTCAGCACTTCAAAAGACAAAATGCATGTAAAGACAAGTGTGTACAGCTGGGTGTAACACAACATTTGAAAGGAAAGTCACTAAATGAAGCCTTACTGCTCTACCTTCTGACTCCATCAGGCACACAGAGGTCTAAAGGACCTCTGTAGCTTGTCTTTCACAAGAGCTTCCACTCCCAGCTGCTTGGGCAGAGATATTCTCCTTTGATGTCAATACAGAATTGACCAAATACCTAACTACTTTATTCCCAGATTTGTTTATAAGTCATTTCATTTCTGGAGCTGCACTTATACTTGTAGGAAAACTTTCTAAAGGCAACTTGAGCATTTTTAAAGAAGGAAAAAGTTACGTAAATAAAATGAGGCCAAGAACTATTTGCAAGCATGAGTTATATGGACAAAAACCGTGCCAAGAATGATGTGAATAGTGACGTGATAGCCCTCCAGCCCTGTCTCAAGCTCAAGGAGGCTCTGACTGGGGAATGCCAGCAATGGACTCAAGACAGCCCTGCTCCTTCTGTACCTGACAACGGGGGAATGAAATGTAGAGACATAAAACCCACTCCCACCCAAAGACAAGGTTCCTCGAAGGAAGTGTCTTGCACCATGCATCCCTTGCCCTGCAACTTAATTTGTTGATAATAAAAGTTACCTTGATCTCCTGGAGCCTTATTGGTGTTGAAGAAGGTGGAGAAAAAGCTGTGTGCGCTTTCTGAATGGATCTCCTTGCTTCTGCTTCTAGTTTTGTTTCTGGACGTGGATGGTCATGAGCCCCTTTGGACTTGAGAAAGGAGTTGCGATATTTAGAAACAGTCTTGTTATTAATCTTAAGGGAGTAGGATTTTTTTGCACAGGCCAAAAACATACACATGGCCTGTTTTAATGCTTTGTATTTAATAAGACTTATTTAATTTGAGCTCAAGTAACAAGCAGATGAATGCTTCACTGATGAAGTGTGATAGGGCAGAAATTCCCTTAAATCATGAAGCAGTACACCACACTGACATGCAGAAGAGACTCCCTACACTGGAGACACAATTAAAGCCACAAGGTCAGCTGGCTACATTGTCCCTGCAGCTGTTATCATTCTTCTTAGATGTGTTTAGCAGGACATTAATTTCTCTTAGTTCTCACAGAGAATTAATATTATTTAACCTGCATGTAAATGAAAGAGAACTATAAAGACTCAGAAGACAAGAAGGCAATGCAATGTGTATGGTTTTAAACTAGGTCTATATCTTCCAAAAAGTAGTTCCAATTATTTAAACATTGGATGCATTGTTTTCTAGGTATAGGTCGAGTATAAATGCAGAGATGGTGTTTTCCATACATAATCCCTCAGAATAGCATCATGTCTACACAAGGGTTCACAGAATCACTAAGGTTGGAAAAGACCTATAATATCATCCAGTCCAACCATCCACCTATCACCCATGGTTCTTGCTAAACTATATCCCTCAACACAAAATCCAATCGTTCTTTGAACACCTCCAGGGTCGGTGACTCCACCACCTCCCTGGGCAGCCCATTCCAGTTCCCGGCAAGGCTGATATAAAGTGGCATTTCTGATTCTTTGATAATTATTTGTTTGTATGTATGAGGAAAAATACTTCAAAATCAAC
The DNA here is from genome assembly GCA_037305975.1 of Chrysolophus pictus. Classification (NCBI taxonomy): domain Eukaryota; kingdom Metazoa; phylum Chordata; class Aves; order Galliformes; family Phasianidae; genus Chrysolophus; species Chrysolophus pictus. Next base: position 22,824,641 of record CM074578.1, read on the forward strand.
AGGTTCTTGTGGGAGCCTAAACAAAAAAAGTGCCGTGAAACTATAGAAGCATAGAGTAATTTAGATTGGGAAGGACCACTGGGGGTCTCGCTCATCCTCCTGCTCCAGCAGGGATGCCCTCAGTTAGATTAGGTTGCTTGGGAACTTGCACACTCATGAAAATTTTTGACCTTACAACTGCATTGTTGATATATTCTATGATGCTTATTTGTTGGAACAAGAAAATCTCCTTAATCAATACATTAAAAAAAAAAAAATCTTTAACGTGCATAATGTAAGGTAATTTTATACTCACCTGAAAAAATATGAACTGGCCTTCATGCCTCCAGAAGTTGGTGACTGGGTAACCCCCATGGCCTCGGCAGGAAAGAAGCCGCAGGGGTCCGTTGCAGTTTGGACAGCATTTCCCTGGAGAAAAAACAGGGGAAGGTATTTCCTGTGTAATGTCAGACAGGTAAATCCCATCTGGTACAATGGTTCACTTAGGAGTGGACTGCCACTTCTAGTTTGGGGCTTAGAAACTGCACTGAGAATAAATACACACAAAAAAAATTTCAAACATAAACATAAGCAAACAAATAGTTACATTTATTCTGTTTCATTATTAAATATAACTAGCAAAGACTATTTCCATGTTTAGTCTGGTCAACTAAGAGCTTTCACCTTCAAAGGTCTTAACATTTTTCTTTCAGTTCTTGAAAGTGCCTGAAATGTCAGGTATGGTTCTTGCTGGATTTTTGTATGGGACGTCTTTCTGACCTCAGTGAGTGCTCAAGTAAAACCTTTCTTTAGCTAAAATGTTCATTGGTTTCAAAAAATAGTAGCTCTATTGAGGAATACAAAAGAGCTTGAAATACCTAAATGAAGGATGTGGGTCCAGCTCATTTTCTCTGTTTGTGCCATCTTGTCTCTGGCAACGTGGCCATGAGGCCTATCATAGAATCATAAGGTTGGAAATGATCTACAAGATCATCTAGTCCAGCTGTCCTCCCATCACCACTGCTACCACAAGCACTAAACCATATCTTACAGCTCCTCATCCAAACGCCTTTTGAACACTACCAGGGACGGCGACTCCACCACCTCCCTGGGCAGCCATTCCAGTGCCTGACCACTCTCTGAGAGAAAAAGTTCTTCCTTATGTCCAACCTAAAACTCCTCTGGTACAACCTGTGGCCATTTCCTCGGGTCCTGTTTGTTGCCTGGGAGAAGAGGCCAAACCCCTCTTCACTACAGCCTCCCTTCAGGAAGTTGTAGAGCGCGATGAGGTCTCCCCTGAGCCTTCTCTTCTCCAGACTAAACAATCCCAGCTCCCTCAGCTGCTCCTCATAGGACTTGTGCTCTATTTGCCAGCCATTGTAGTTAATGAGCACTGTCTTTCCCGCAAGACTTCCCCAAGTTAGTCTTGGGCCCATGAAATAATGAAACCAACACTCAGGTCAGCAGGGCCTGAGAAGGCTGCATCAATCTCAAACGATCTTCCACCAGAAAAAAAATAATACAATCAGAATATCACAAGTTGGAAGGAACTCCTAAAGATTATCGAGTCAAAAAGGAAACAAGCAAACAAACAATGCCCTCTAATATTAAGAAATGTAAAGTGCAGTATTCTAAGAGTTGCATTTGAATACAGGAATGGCTGGGTAACCCAAAGAGTATCCTCCATTTTGTTTTGGCTTACGTGGTTTCACTTATTAGCTGCCACGTAACGAGCAGCCATGCCCATACTCACGCTGTTGTTTTTGCCTAGCTTTGTCGCATATGGCAGGCCTCAGGTAGATCTTCCTGCCATCCAAGGTAGAGCAGTCATTGCCACAGACCACCACCCCAAGGCAGGACTTCTTTAAGATACGAGAGTTGTGATTGTTGGTGTTTCTCATTGCCCAGCTACTGTGATGCCTCTGAGCATTTTTATCCTCTGAGCTGTAAATACGTTTTACGTAGGAATCTGGCCATTCCTGAAACCAGTCTGTCTGTCTCACGTCCTGAAAAGAGACAAAAAAGAGACAAAAACGTTAGGCTAGAGGAAGGCTCAAGTAAGAGCCCAGCATGGCCTTCTGCTGGGTTTCTCCAAGTCTGGGTCACCTCAGCACAGCAGCAGCAGTGTTGGTTGGCAGCTCTCTCTGCCAGAGAGCATGGCACAGGGAAGGCAGTAAAAATGAGGCTCCTTGCAAGCCCCAGAGAGCCAGGAAGGGCAGGCCAGGAGGCTTGGCCTGTGGATTCTGCCTAGTGCAGAATTGCTCCAGGGGACTAAGATAGGGTACCTGACATAAAACAACACATGCTGTTCTGCTTTGCCCTTCAGGTCATGAAAGCAGCGTAATTCTGAGTCACCTGGCTTGATTTAGCTCAGCTCACTGGAAAAAGGGCAAATACTGAATCAAAGTGAGACTATTTGCACATCTGCAGGTCTTTCATTCTGGATTTTTGGACTAAAAGTGCTGTGGAAGTCTTCCACAGTGATTTTTTGAAGTCCAAAACCAAAGGTCAGGTTTTACTTTCAACACTGGTGAATGAGCAGAAAAAGCAAACAACAAAAAAAAAACAATCCAGAGACAATTCTGTAAAGAACAATAAAAGAAGAAAACATCTCAGTGGAAAATAAAATAAGACAAATAACTAATTACACAACTTCTTTACTGCTACAGTCAAGATAGTAAAATGTAGTAAGCTGTAAAACATGAAGCATATCCTCTGATGGTTTTTGAGGGAAAAGGTTGATCATAACAAAGGTATAAGAACTAAACAGGACTTTACTTAAAATTGCTGTTCCCAGCCACTGAAAGCCATTATAGCAATAAAAATATGAGCTGTGAAGATAAAAACTGCTGAACACCCTCATTGGAGGGCATAGAGAAAGCTATGGGGAAAGCCTCCAGGCTGAATGCAGGTGAAGGTGACCTTGGGGGAGGAGGTGGCCCGGGATATGGAGGCTTTGGGCGAGCAGCAGTGACACAGCAGGGAAGAGACTGGGATCAGGTAAGAGGGCTGGGTTGGAAGGTGGGGGACAGAGCTGGATGGCAAAGGAACCTGGAAGGAGGAATCTGGCACATCCATACTAAGGTAAGAGACAGGAAGATGGCTTTGAGGTGTGGGGTGTCATGGGTTTTCAGTGGAGTACACAGGTATGATTTTTAGGTAAGGGGACCAGAAAAGGACTGAAAGACTATTTTACTGTATATTCTCTAGACCTTCAAGCAAAACATTGTCCTATAGCTCAGGGTGACAAAGAGCATAAATACAATGAGGCATGGACAAGAATTCTGAAGTGGAGAAGACCGATCAGAATTGAGTAAATTTCTAAGATGCAGACACATACCTGAGGAAGTTTGATGTCATTGATATCCCAACTTGTCATTTCTCCATTTCGGGACGCAGAGTCCTCCTGCTTCATAGCAACATTGTCTGCAGCCTTCAGCATTTTTGAGATCCTTCCTGAACTTTGCAAGAAAGTCTCTACCGGCTGCTTTTGAAGTTGTCAGCACTCTCAACAGTTTACAACCAGGAAGCTGTTTCCCAAAGCAAAATGATAGAGAGGCTGCTCATTAAAGATAAGAATCAGTGTTCTTCTGCCAGAAAAACTTGTTCCATTAAAAGTTTTGCAAGCCAGCGGTGTAGTAGAAAGTATAGCTTAGAGATAGACCATGATGTTACAGAGGCATGGTGAATAGCAAGCAAATCACGCTTTTATCTTTGTTATTTTACTAGATTTTCTCTCCCACCCAATCATGTAACTCTGTTGACAGACTCCTTGTACACAAGATCCCACTCATGTATTTTCAGAGCCAAACTAATCACAGGGCTCTTTGAGTTACTGCTCATTCATTAGATATTTCACATACAACATGCAGCAAGGGTGAGAAGCAAGAGTGTACTGCTGCATCACTCCAAATGAGATGGCTCTCAACCATTTCAGAAACTGTTGGCATCTGAGAACTTACCAACTGCATGAGGGAAGTGTGGAGAGAGGGGCTGGGCTACCTGCATGTTTGGAACCATTGCGTGCAGGGCTTTGAGCTGAGGCTGATTCTGAGAGGGCACCACAGGTTCAAATGAGATGTTAGACAGTAGGAGAGGGGGGTATTGCGGCCTCAGAATATAAATGGCTGTGGGAAACATCAGGTCCTCAGCTATTTCTATATTGCATTACAACAGAGGTGGAAATGATAGTCAACAGAATATGAGCTGCATTGGAAAACCAGGATGAGTGTACTAAATAAATAACTCTCGACTACTGTGTGCTCTAAAACATGAAATGAGTTGTTACCTAATCCAAATCCATCGCTTTTAAAATAACTTTTCAAAATGAGATGTCTTAGAAATTGACTTCTAATTTTGACCTTATTAGAGAGAACAGAATAATTTTATTTTATATTGATAAAGATAAAAACATAATTAAATATTACCTTAAAGTTTAACGAAAGACAATGATAGCTTCATGATATTAAGCAAAAATCCCAAATTTACAATGAGTCATGCATATTGAGCTACTGCTAGCAAAGGCTGAAAGAGTAGCAAAAAACGTAATAATTACAGTATGATGCAACATACGACATTTTTCATTACTGTTTATGTAGCTTAAATTATAACTGAAATGTCTCAGCTTGATAAAATATGAGTTCTGAATTGGTCTTCTTTCGTTTTTCTCCTTCCCTTCCCCCTTTGTGTTTAGAAGGGTAATACATACAGTACTTATTTCATAGAGGCCTAAATTAACTCATGGAAGTGACTGAGAGATCCATATAGGCAGTTCTATAAGTGCAATGCATCAAACAGAAAGCAGCCCAGGCTGTTACACTGCAGAAAGCTTGAATGGAAGGATTACACATAGCACTGTGACACTGCCAGTTGTAGAACAGCATTACTTTTTTTTTGCTTACAATACTGTGTGGAAAGATCAGTGCTTTCCAGAAAGAGAAAGGGCTCAGGGTGCAGAAGATCCACAAAAGCTGGACTTGTTCACTCTAGAGAAGACAAGCAACAGCCCTATAAACCCTATAAATTCTGAAATCCAGAAGGGTGCAGAGGAAGCAGGGGGTGCTTCTTGTTGCAATTACCCAAAAACCTGGAGGGCACAGAATAAAAATTGATAGTTTCAAAAGAGAAGCAAGGAAGTGTTTGTCATTCGCTGTATAATTAATATCAGTTGATCTGGTGATGGCTATTTCCTCTTCGTTTCCCATGTTACTTTGGATCCTTGTGTTATAAGTACTGCTGGTATTGCTGCAGTACGTCATGAAGATCAAACAGATAAGACTGAAAAAAGATAGGAAAGAAATAATATACAAAGAAAGATCTGTTCTTTATTACTTCTATCTGGGTAACATCTGAAATATGTTAGCATACATTTAGAAAGATATATCCCATTTTTTACAGCTTACGACCGTTCTTCACTAGCAAGGATTATGCTTTTTTGTATTCTCCTTAGAAGCACTTGGTGTTGGCCACTGTTAGGAGCAGATTTATGTATTTATAAAAGATTATCTGTACTACCAAGAGTCATAGTACCCAACAGCTTAAATTAATTTTAATTCAATGTAATCTGCAAGTTCTCCTTTGAAAGGGTAATCTTTCAAACCACAACCACAGATAAATTATATGAGTTCTTCAGCTATCATCTGTGATAACAGATCTTGGTCTGGAGCTGTGAGCAGCTTTTTGCAGCCTCGCAGAGCAGTGCCCAGCAAGCAGCCACCTCCACGTAGGCTGCTACTTCCTGTTGTTCGGTGCCAAGCGCTGATGGAAGGTGAGAACTGGAGTGCTTGGACGGAGGCTGCTGCAGGGCAGTCACCAGGTCTGGCTTCTTGCTTGTGTTATTCTGCTACCACACAGAGAAGTGTTTCTGTCACTGTCACCATCAGAGATCCCAGCCAGATGATCCCTACCAACCCAAGCCATCCCACGTACCTTGCAGCCAATGCAGATGTTGGCCTTCGTTGCTCTCTTGTCCTTCCTTGGTCCTTCTTTCATTACTGCTGAGTGCAGTGCAAGGAGCTGACAGCACAGTACTAAGATGCTACAGATACTCCTTGTGGAATAGTTCTTTAAATTGACAGGAAGATTTGTTTTCTTTGACTTTTTTTTTTTCCAGTGACATTCAGTAGACTTTAAAATACCGAATTTATCCACAGATTCATCATTCTCATTTGATCAACTGTGGCAGGGAGATGGAGCAATTTGATTAAATTCCCAGACACGAAGCATAAACTTTCTAGAGGTAGACGTGTCATTAGTAGTGAGAAAACAGTTGAGGTCCATGCAAAATGTGCTGGGGATGCTTCTTATTTTATGGAGACAGGTATTTCGTCCCAGGTGGCCCCAAAACGTTCCCAAGTTGCTGCCTCTGTACTTGACATCATTTGAGATGCTTACACTGTATTCACTGCTCGAGACTGCCAAGAGACATGTGAAGGCTTCTCCACTTAATAGCTTACAACTGTCACAGTTTGTCCTTCATGTCAAGAGAAGGATGTTTCAGCCTGTTGCAGTGTTCTCATTTTTCATTTTCCATGTACTTTCCTGGTTCCCTCCAGTAGGTGGGTGCTGTTGTAGGCATTATCTACCAGAGGTCCTGCCACGTGAGCTTCATGCCCACACAGTTGTGTCACACAGCATAAATACCTTTGCCAGGCATTTTGGTTTGCCCTCTTGAGGAAATCAATATTAATCCACTTGTGGGATAGCTCCCGAATGTCATTCTCAGCTGTTGACCCAGGATGGATATGAATTACTACTTAAAGAATGTTATTAATAATATAAGAAGAATATTTGGAGACTGAGCTCTTTTTAGGGATCTCTTTGGGATGCTTGAGTTTAGATGTTTCACTGTATGTCCTGATAATTCTTTATTAAAACTTTGAGCTCTAATGCTTTGACAGTGAAGGCCAGCTTTCTTATTAGCTTTAAGAATCACCTTAGTTTGTTTCTCTTACCACATTAGACAGTCTGAAAAGCAGGTGATGTGCCTGGACATCTGATTTACTTCACAAGGGAAAGCTATTTCACAGATGCACAAATAACATGGTAATATAACTGCATTAATATTAGGATACTTTGGTGAAGTCAGTCTGAATCTTTTATTGTTCTGCTTGTGTGGCTTGATAGCATTATAAATTAGTTCTCCTATTTTTCCTTAGGATCACAAATTCCCCTACTCTTACTGAAATAAGTGGTTTCAGTGAACTACCCAAAGTTTTAGTTGAAATGCTTTCCAGAGGTCTTACACTCATACGTTGTAACAGCGTAAAGACAACAACATTTTAAGCTAGTGAAAAAATGGATTTATTGCATGGACATTGTGATTACTTTGCTAATCTTCTCAGTCTAGTGCCTTCATACGTATCACATCTTGATTTTACATTCAGTTTCTCATCTTGTGTTTGTATCTGGTGCAAATGCATTTAATTTCTTAGTTCTTCACAGCATGAATGTTACTTACAGGCAAATCACCTTATGGATTGATGCTTACACATTGAACGTGGTCCTATTTTCTTCCACACAATTTTGTATTTTTCCCTTTTCTTAATCGGAAGAACATCTGTTTACTAAATGAGTTGCCTTTCACGTTGCACTGCTATAGTGTGATGGAAAGTACAGCAATAAGATTTAATGTAGGATGGCAAAGTTCTAGGCTACAGCAAAAGAGGACAAACCCCAGTACAACCGTCATAGACACAGAAATGAAAGAAGAAAAACAGCTTACCTCTGGAAGGTCTCAGATAGGTAGGGATCTCCAGCAAGATACCCTTCCTTCCATTGCCAACCCTAAAATGAGGTCTGGGAAGGGGTGGATCCTGGCTCCACCCCTTCTGTTCACTCAGCAGCATTGCATGCACCTGAGCTCCCCTGGGTTGGCCCTGCCCTCCCACCAGGTTCTCAATCACTGCTTCAGGCTGTGACTCAGCATTTCTGCTACACATGTCCATGTACTTCACAAGAGAAATTTGGTATGTCATGATGATTATCGTCTTCTCTGTTCTTTGTAGGAGCTGACTCATTTCTAATATCATCTCTGACAGCTTTTTCTTTTCTTTTCCAGAGTCAGATGGACTATTATCCCTGATGAATCCAGTCTCATCTACAGATAATTCCAAAATAAATTCCTGTCAGTTATTCACACCCAAGCTTCAGATCAGCCACTGTTGCTGATCTGATCATCTGCTCAGTGATCCAATATGCACGCACCATTCCAGTTTTACAGACTACATCTTGTTATGGATTCATGTTTTTGTGCAGAAATTCTAAAGCTTTGACAAATTTGCTTTGTTGTGTATTCAGAAATGACTGGAACCTTTCCACAGCCTGAGCAACTGGAGGAACACGTTGTGGGAGAAATAGTTTCCTTCTAGCTGTTTGCTTTGCTACAGGGCTTAGCTCGTGTTGCCCCTGAGAAAGTAGAGCTTCTCTTCCAGTTGAGCTAATTTCGATATGTAAGAGATTGGTGGGAATTAGAACACTGATAAGAGATCAGGTCCTTTTCAGCTTTGGAAATGCCAGATTATGCTTGGCTATCTATTTGACCCCTGTTCCTATCCCTGTAGCTCTTAGGAGAGAGGCTTCTCAGCTGTGAGTGCAGGTTCAGCAGTACAATGTAGCCTTTGGAGAAGCTTTCTCTTTCATCCCTTGAAATTCCTCAGCTCCCTCCATGTGCCTCATTGGCTTCATCTCATCCAACTAAAGCAGTTCCAGTATATTTTATTCAAGTGTTTTCCCCTTGGCCTTCGCAGCAACCCCAGCAAAGCTCAGTGAAGGCAGGAAGACTAATATTCCTGGATACTTGATATACTCTTTAGTTCTGACCTTCCCTATTTAGACTCAACTAACTCAGTTCCATTTGCAGAATAAAGATTATGTTGTGAAGCCCTCAAGCAACCTGAATAAATTTCATTGAAATCTGAGTATATCTCTAGAAAACAGCATAGTTGGTTGGGTATTGGAAGTTGTACAGGGTGCTCTGCCAATGTTGGTTGGCCGTGCTGGAAGTAGTGGTATCTTGCACCACACCATGACAAGGAGAGCGTCCCTCTGCCTTTCCACCCAATTTGATGGATGTCTGACCAACCTTGCTACAGAAGTCCATCCACACAAGCAGCACAGTATTGCAGGCTGTTTTGAATCTGCTTGGAACAGATCATTATCCTGTGTTTGAGACTAAATACAGCACAGTTTCCAGCATATCTAATAGCAGAGTGCAGCAATTTACTGTAATCTGATGACATGTTCCAGTGATGGCCTACGTATTTGCTGTCATGCTGCTGCACAAACTGCAGTGGGAGTTTGATAAGAATCACTGGCTTTTCTTACACCTTGTTCTCAGCACAGAAGGGAAAGCCTGTCTCTCATTTTCTGTTTTTCACTTATCCATTTGTCCTTCATAAAGAGAAGTTGCAAGTGTTTTTTTCTGCACAGGCTTTTGGTGAATTGAAGCTCCTGGATTAAAGCCACTGCAGCCTTTAATAGCTGCAGTGTGTGAGGGCAGTGCTGTGCAGTCCTTGTCCCACAGATTTGGGGAACCTGCTGGTGATACTGCAATGGAAAAACAGAGACCTACAAAAAAAGTATGCACAACTCATGCTTTCTTTTGCCAAATCTTGCCTTGCCTTGAACAAAGAATTCAGTGCTTGCAATTCCTGATGGATTCCTATTGTAGACGGCCTCCTATTGCCCTAGATGCTGTGCACATTTTGGCCTTTTCCTTTTGTGCCTCCCACAGCACAGGCGATATGTAAAGAGAGTCAAGAAACATATTTCATGGATAAGCATTCTTCAGTGAAAATGTGACCTGTTGTTTCTAGTAAAGTGATGTCCATTATTTCTAATACCAGAAATTCAGGTCCTGGTATGAAAGGCAGTGCAAAGCTGAGATGGATGGCAATATAGCAAGGAAGAAAGGGCTTGATGCAAAAACAATACATACATATAGATGGATGGATGGTCTGGGGTGCCCACAGGTAAGGTCTAGTTCTGACAAAATGCTTAGTGATTATGGGCATTTTGTTCTCTTTGCTTTCTTTAGAATCTCAAGCTGTTAAAAAATGTAGAGTTGAGGCCAATTTAAACAAAATGGACACCTGCACGTCTGGAGACTGGATGAGATGCACCCAAAGACTGAGGGAGCTGGCTGACATTGCTGCAAGGCTGTCTCTGAAAGGCTGTGGTGGCTGCAGGAGAGTCCTGATGACTGGAAGAGGCAGACATCAATCCTGCAGCTGTGCTGGGACAACCCCAGACATTCGTGTGAGATAAAACCTTAGCTCTCCCCCCAGAATGCTTCTCATTTTCCTATTAACTAACGAGATGGGACCATCTCCAGTTTTCTTGCTACTGACAGTATAATTGTCTGATGAATCTTTATTCCTCTGAAGCCTTTCTTCACCAGGTTTGTGATTCCTCTGAAGGCCTGTGCTTCAGCTCAGTCAGCCTTCTAACTAACTGAAATGGAAGACTCATGCAGGGAGCATCTCCCAAGCTGAAGGAAGCAAAGTACCAGTGCTGCCATTCAGCTCACACCAGAGACCAGAGGCCAAAATTACTTTTCTGCTGCTTTCTTCTAGCTTTCTTTATGACCCTTTTTTTCTTCCTAGCTAGTTTCTTCTTTGGGGATGGCTTTAATTTTGTGGCAAAAAAGCCTTTTTCTCTTCTACTAATAGAATGAAAAATTGCTTTAACACTCCCTTCCCCAAGGAAATTACAGTCTGCTGAACAGAGGACGTTGCAAAGTGAGAAAGTCAGGATGTTCCCATCTATTTGTGCAGTATGTGCGTGACTCCAGTTCACCTTGACAAAGGAGGCAAATTGATCTCTGTATGAGAAATTACATCTCCAGAAGTGATGTCCTAGTGCATCTAACTGGCAGCAGGTTTCATACCTTTAGAGATTGACACACACTCCTGCTATCTCCCCCAAGCAGCTGAGCGCTGTGTCCCTCTGTAAGGACTGGCTGTGCGTTGGCCATCTGGCTGTACAAGTGATGGCTTCCACTCTTAGCTGCTCTTTGCCCACTTCATTTTGCTGATCTCAGGTTAAATGCAGAACATGTTAAGTGTCTTAATTTTAAATAGGTATGAGCAAGAAACACTCCTGTAAATTCCAGAGATTACGTACTCTAATCCTGCTACTACTATGCCCATTTGGAGCACAGGATGTTCTAGCATGCATTGTGCCTTTAGCAGAAAAACCACAGAGAAGAATCTCTACAAGTTTCTGTGCAGAAAAATAGAGAGCCGCAACATCAAGAGATGGAGCAGCATACTGACAGTATGAGCTGCTCCTGCAGCTATCCCCCAGAGACACGTGGACAGCACAGGTTGCGGTTGCCCACCAGACACTGAACATGCAGTCATCACAGAGGGGCAGACTGCTGATGTCAAGAGACAGCTGAGCTCACTGCAGCTTTATTTTCTGAGCCATGAAACTCACTTACTTGTGTGTAAAGGATTTGTGCAAATGGACTATTTGACCGTAGACATAGCAACCGCTACAACATTTTTTAGTTATTTAACAGTGAAAAAAGCAGAAACACAGAAGTATTTGGAATCCAAAGTTTAGGTGGTTACTCATTCGCTGGAAGCGTTTTCTTTCATTTGCACTCATTGAAATATTCAGAAGGAAAAATAAGGTGAATCAGTCATCTCATTCAAAACAAACACCTTCTTAAATAAAGTAATGAAGTTGCTTTATTTGATGGATGGGGAAAAACATATGCAGCTAAAATCATACCTACCATGCCATGCTGGGCAACACAGGGAAAAAGACAAGACAAGAAGAGAAACACATCATTCCAGGATACACAATGGTCACTTACACATTGGGCTGCTTCATTTCCTGCTGCTGTTTTTGGCAATGCATGTAGTGAAGTCATAATCTAAATTGACTCCCAACCTCCTTTGGAGCCTTTCCTTGCTAAGCATGCCAAGTGAGTACCACTGGGTAAAGTGGCAGGGCAGGCAGCTTCTGGGCTTAGTTTTCTTGCTTCCCTTTCTTCTTTGATACTGGTTCCTCATTTCTATGCATATTGGAGGTCTGCATAGACCACAGGCGGGAGAAGACATGACTGGATTTTCAGGATCTTGAGAAGTCACCACAAAGATGGTATGGAAGGACCCCAGAGACCCTGTGTGTTCCATTTGCAGTTGCAGAGCTTCATATCCAGGAGTCGTCATTGGAATGGAGCTCTGCAAGGAGCACACTCCTGTTTGAATCGGATGGGAGCTGGAGTCAGATTTGAGAGGGAAATTTACAAAGTGGTCCTGTTTTCCCAAGGAGCATCCTTGCTCCAAGAATTTCTGCCTTCCCTTTCTGTGACGTGTCTTCATATTTAGGACAACATGACATTTAAAAAATGATCCAGAATCCTAAAAGCTAGGAGTAACAGGCTTTGAAAATCAATTAACCTGCTGCTTAGTGGAATTGCTTCCTTCTGCCCCAAGCTAATGCAGTTTTTGCCCCAAGGGCCAATAATTTTGCCTTAGGGAGGATGTTTTTTCCTAGGAGAAAGTGCTCTGTGCTGACCCTAACCAAATAAGAGATGGACCCCTATGTTATGAAAGTTTTCTAAAATTACATCAAAAGGTAAGCATTATGCAGCTAAGGTGTGCTTCGTACTCTTCAGTAGCAGCTGAGTACCAACCCTAAAATTATTTGAAAATGTTAAGGAGTTGTCAAATATTTCAGAGAGCTGAGCAGAGTTGTGCAGCTGAGATCAGTAACAAGCCACAGAGGAGATGTGCTCAGTGCATTTTCCCATCTATTACATTGCTCTGTCCTGCAGCAGACTCCAGAGAGAGCCTCTGGCTGCCTCTTACGGTCACTGAGTCATTTCACTGCAATAGATGATCTCGCTAGCTGGAAATGCTGGAAAGGCTCTCCCTGCACTGATACAGCTGTGAGTCACGTTAATCCCTGTTTTCACGGGTGAGGATGCACCACACCCAGCCTGCCCACCACACTGTTGGTCTTCCTTTGTGTCCCGTTACTTTCTGTAGAGCTTTGAACAGATACATATGTGTATTTTTCAGTCCGTGGGTGGAAAAAGAAGAGACCAAAAGAAAACAAATCAAAATCCTTCCAGCCGTGGTTCAGATTCCCTGCTCGCGGCAATCACTGGCTTTGCCTCTTGTAGGCAATTACCAGAACCAGCTAGCAATGCTCTGGCAGGTCCCTGGCAGAGTAGGAGGACGAGGTGTCCCGGAGCAGGAACAAAGCTGTCTTCTGCACAGTGTAAAGCTTGGAGGCAGCAACTCTGGCAGCCAGGGCACAGAAAGGCTTTCTGGTTTGAGCACAGCTGACACACGTGGTTTGGTACACTGTGTAATCAGTAACAGAAGAAAAGTCCCAGAAGCCAAGACTCCACCACAAAGCAGAACTGCGATCTGACCAACCGCATGGAAGAAGCAGCCCAACACATCTTTGATAACTGCCCTCATTTCCCTTAGATGGAGACAGCAGGCAATCCCTCTTGTGAAACAAATCCTTAAAGCCTTGTCTGCAAGCCTCCAGTGGCACTTCTCTCCTTGCCCTCAAGTCCGCAAGATATTCCTCCTCCAACCCTGATTGTTAGTTCATTTCTATTGCTTGTGTTTCTTTAAAGCTCAGCTCCCTGCAGGACAGAGATCCAAGTAAACAACACTCCATTATTAACTAGGTAATTTGTTTGCTGTAATTACAAACTGAGCTATTAACATTTCTATGCATTATGGCACACGTGAGCTTTGATCTGTTTCTTGGGAGACTAAGTGGCTTCTGATGGGGAAGTTTGCCCTTATTTGTAGGAAGCAGAAATAAAGAAGGAAGGAGCTCATAAAAGGAATAAACAGAGCAAGTACAGCCTGACTTTCTGCTAAAATGTTAAGATAGCTGAATAGGAATAGGACAAATAGCAAAGGACAGTAAGTGTAAATATCTCTGACAAGAAGTATTAACAACTGTGGAACATTCAATCTAAATGTTCCTCAAAATCTCAAAATGAAGATGGAACTGTTTGTCCAATAAGCTGAGCTTCATTTAGTCAGTTAGTTACTTTTTAAAAAGACAGAACAAAATCATGTTAATTTAGCAATGACTGAGCAAAAAATGTGGCAGTTTGAGTGGTGGAGCCAGATATGAAGAAAAGACATGAAGAAATTTCAGAAAAATTTGCAAGCAGGTGAATACAAAGCAGGGGAGATGACCATCACGTGTTCCTGCTTGCATCTTTCCTAAGCTCCAGAGCAAAGATGAAAGCTTTGCTGCACCCAGTGGAAAAATTCCAGTGTGGAAACCCCTGAAAGTGAGGAATACTTGCTTGGCTGGTAAAAATCCACCTAAGTTCCAGATAGTTTGAAAATTGTAATGTAGCCCTCATGGACTGTACTCAGATGAAGCATTCAGGAAAAGAATGTCTAGCTCGGGAAGAGGAATGCCTAGCAGGACAGCCTAGGAGGTATTAAGAACAGAGGAAACAGAAGCAGAAACAGTTTGGTGCCAGCATTTGCACCTCATTGCAAACACAAAGCTAGTTGGAAGGACAAGACTGTGCTATTTATCCTATTATTACACAGCTGTTTTTAAAAAGTTCAGGTTTCAAACTGTTTGCTTTCAGGTGACATTTACTTCCATCACTTAGAGTTCACATATGCAAAGCTCATATGCTACTGACTTGCCTCTGGCTTTCAACTGCAGCAACTCCTTTGCAGACACACTCAGCTTGGGCAAAGCCCTGAGCACTTCCTTCCACTTGCCTAGAGAAGAGAAACTACTTCAGTTGTTTCTCCCTCAACAAGGTCGCTTCTCATTCTCTACACTGTCACAATGAGAATAACTTAGGTTGGAGGAGCCCTCTGGAGACCACCCCCACTCAAAGCAAGGCTAACTAACTCCGACATTGCAGCAGGCTGCCCACAGTCTGGCTGACTGAGCTTTGAAAGTTCCAAGGACGGACATCAGATGGCCTCTCTGGGCATCCTGTGACACTCCTCAACCACTCATTGTGATGAATTTATCTGAATTTCCCTTGCTGCAATCTGCACCTTTATCCTTTCCTTTTCCCCCTTGTCTTCTTACTGTGCCCCTCCAAGCTCTTTCTTCTGAGGACAGCAGCAAGGCATTTCCCTGATGCACCTCCCTGGCAACCTTGGTGCTCCTCGTGGTAGGCCAAGGACCTGGAAGCACAGACACTTTGCCAATAGGCACTCTCACAATATCAGGACATTGAAAGACTTCAACAATGTTAAGCACAGACAAATCGTGACAGAATATCCTGAGTTGCCCAAAGGTCGAGAGGAGCCAGCGGGAATGGCTGCCCCCAGCTCTTGTTAGGGATCTTGTTACTCTTGTTACTCTTCATCAGAATTTAAGCATGGGATGCTGCCTTCAATTTTTACACTGCTAAAGTAGGATTTGATCTGGGATCTTCAGTTTCAAAGGACAAAAGAGTCAAGACCTCTAAGTTAGCATCTTGCAGATCTCTTCATTTCCTACCTGGATTACATTATTTTTAGAATGTGTTCGGTCTCCTTATGACCTGGTCTCTCTGTGTTGTACCATGAATGATTAACATATAATCTTTCCCTCAGGAGGAGCTGGCATCTCAACAGCCAGCAGAGTTATTACAGTTCTGCAGCTCAAGCACACTTCTCATCGCACTTGTAAGATATATTTTCCATCATTATTTTAATGTGATGCTGCTGCACTGAAGTGATGTGATCTTCCAGCAGCCAGCAGGACAAGGCTTGTTTTACAGGTGGTTGCTGCAATAGAGCAGACACCAGGCAGGCTCCTCAACACCTAAGACCATATCTTCTTCCGATTTGTCTTTTAGCACTGGAAGTAGGAGAGTATTTTTGTTTTGTGTTTTTCCATAAATCATATTGGCAGAAATAGAAATGTGTGAAAAAAGTGTTTTTTTTTTGTTTTTTTTTTTTTTTCCAGCAAAAGATCTGGTAAATTGCTGCTGAAATAAATGGCAAAAAAATATTGTCTTAGGATCTCAGTGGTAATAGACACAGTATTCTCCCATTGAATGTTCCTGGGAACTTGCCAAAGCACTGCAGTGAGTGCAACTGAAGGGACAATATTTTGATGAAAAAGAGTTGGAGAGATGGGAGAAGGAAACCTAGGGAAGCCTGAGCTAGGCCAAGGGGATGTAGCAGAAACTCAGAATTGGGATGTTAGATTTTAGACAAAAAGTAAGCAAGCCAAAAACCTCTGATTTTTCTTTTCTATTTTCAAAGATTGCTTGAGACCCACTATCTTCACTTCTGAATGGCAGATTGTATAGCAGGAAGCCAAAGGTAGCTGGGTCTGGGCAAAAGGATAAGTTGAAACTGAATCCAGTGAAAAAGGGCAAGTCCGAGCCCCAGTTGTGGAAAGCAGCAGTTTCTGCTGTTCTTCACTTGAAAGCAAGAATCCACTGGTAGGCATGGAAAAATCTGCACAAACTTGGAGGTGAAACTTACGAAAAGCATTAGAAAAGAGAAGCAGTGTGGCATGGGGCCAGACCTGGTGCCAGGAGAAAGCAGCTCCTGCAGGCCCCAGTGATGCCAATGACTCTGTCTTGAAATGCTTCCCAGCTTCATGTGGCTGTCAAGAGACATGACACTCATTTCAGGGGGAGCACTGGGTTATGACTCGTGCCCCTCTGTCCTTTCACAGAATTGCAGAATCATTACAGTTGGAAAAGACCTCTATGATCATATAATACGGGCATCAACCCATCCCCACCATGCCCACTAATCATATCCCATGTAGAAAGACCGGGGTCAGGAGTTCCTAGCAAATGTTGGCATGGAACAGGGAAATAAGCACTGCACTCTGCTGCTTCTGGGCTGTGGTGTGGCCAGCTGCTGTCCTGACCCATGTACGTGCCCATGATGTGATGCTGGGCTTCTTTTGATCTGTTTCTGCCTCGTTGGTGCTCCTCCAAGGCAGACTTTGCGGGCTGTGCTCACTCATCACTCTCTGGTATAGAGCACAATCAATACCAAATGCTATTAAGTAATTACAGCCATTTGTATGTGCTGAGCAACTGATGTTGTATTACAATAATAATCATTGCAGAATAATCTTTAGATGTGTCTGATTTGAGATTTAAGGTGAATTTAATGATTTCTTTCTTTCTTTCTCCCCCACCTACACATATTCACCTGTAAAATGCTCTGAGTAGTCCTGAGTACCAGAACACACAATCTGTATTCCAATCATTTCTATCCAACCAGCTCCTACTTTCCTCCCAAATTGCTGTTCCCAAGCTGATTTGTGTAACTGGGGCCAGATGCAGCACCAAATCCGTAGTACAGGATACACTTCCTTTTAATCTCATCTTCCTTTATAACCCCTCTTCTCACACTAACTCTTGATTGTAAAGGCTTTGCAGCAGTGAAACAAAGGACAACATTATTTCACTCTCATCTCCACTTTGCAAAACTATAACTCTGCAACACTTTGCATATCGGTAACTATACTGTTATTCTGCTAGGAGCTGCTGTGGGTGTTTCAAATACAAAACGGGAGATCTTTTCACCTAAAAATTTTCCTCGTGCTCAGTTCTTTTGTAGAGGACCCAAAGGAGGCCCAGCCTGTCCAACCACCCCCCCGTCGCCTCTCTTGTGCCGCCAGGAGAGGGCATCCTGCAATAGCAAGATGTGCTCCCCTGGTGTGATGCTCACCATTTATTGGGGCTCACAAGAATATGCTGAAGCAGGCAGTAGGAAAAATACTTCCTTACAGAAGTGTGGTAAAGGGTTGGGAATTTGGGAGGCTGTGATAGGTTTTGTGAGTTCTGCTTGCTTGGCTGGTTTGGGGCTCATAGGATAGTGTAAATTGGAAGAGACTCAGGAGGTGCTCAGGTTGGGTGGGCCCTGGGCAGCCTGATCTGGTGGGAGGCAGCTCTGCCCATGGCAGAGGGTTGGAATTTGTAGTCTTTAAGGTCTCCTCCAACCCAAGCAATTCTGTGATTCTGTAACAGTGGGCGTAGCCAGCACATTTCCCCAGCATTTCTAATTGAGTTGTACTCAGTTCAGAAACCAGGGTGAGATGCTACGAGGACTCCTTAGCTCTTTATTTAAGCTACGGGGATATTTTTCACAATGACTTTCAAAAATCTTTAAAAAAAACTAAAAAGGAAACAAAAATGATAACAGCTGATAATGGTTAGGCCATCTGTATGCACAGGAGGTATTTCCTAGTCTTTTCTGCAGACTCATTGCTATTCCAGTGAGCAGAAGTTCATTTGCATCAGAGAGGCTGCAGCAGCTCAGCACACCCTGAGCAGCTCCCAGCACTTCCCCAAGTGCTGTGGGAAGCAAAACAAACTGGGAAATGAACAGAAGAACTTTCAAAGAGGGAATCCTCTCCAAAGGCACAGAAGCATATTAGGAACTTAGCCCTAAAAAGGCCCTGAGGCACCGAGGTTCATTGACTTTAATGGAAGTAATGTATTTAAATAACTATGCAGGCTATGGATTCCCTTTTTTTCCCCCAGAAGCTCCTATTTTTGTGGTGTGATTTGAGATGCTGCTTTCCTTTTTTCAGCAGCAGGTAAAATGGCATTCGTAGCATTTAGTAAATATTGGCTTCTAGAAGCAGGTAGAGTAGCTCATGAAGACAGGTTTCCTGCTTGCTCAATGGGATGTGACACCATGTGGCCAGGCTGCCACACAAATGCTGCAGTACTTCAGTATGCACGGAACATATGTCTCTTGCTTTCTCTTTAAATCAATCAGGTCATTTATCATCACATAGTGTTGATCATCACTCTGTGCCAGCTAACCCTACAGGGAATGCTGTGAATATAGCAGAAACAGTGGAATCGTGCCACAGTATTTATGCATTCCCCTCCACACCAACTCAGGAGCAGCAAACACAAAGACAGAGCCAACTCATAGGGGACTGCATTTTTATGTGAACAGATTCATTTCTGACCAGGATTTACCTGCTCCCAAACAAAATGCAGTGCGAACCATCCTCCTTTTCTGCTCTTTAACTGCTGCCCCATCCCCGTTTCTAAAACAGGGCTCCTTCTGCCACTTAGTGTGAGGCAATTCTCAGGCAAACCAGGAAAGTTCGGACCCTTTCTGCTGACAGTGAGCTTCCACCACACAGGGTGCCACTGTGGCAACTTTCCTCAGCAGGCAGGAGGTTCATCTATCACTTTAAAATCTTTCCAAAAACTACAGGGCAGGTTCCTGGAAAAGGTGTTGCCTTGCCATGGGCTGTACTTGGAAGAAACGAGGTAAAAGAATGTGGCTGCTTCACTCCAGGGAGTGTTTCTCTCCAGGCAATGAGAGCTCTGGCTGCATCACGGCTATTGGTCCCCTTTAGAATTCCACTCTCTCACTCCCCCTCCTCCACAGAGCATGGGGACAAGATAAGGTGATAAGTTTGAGGGTCGAGATAAGGATTGAATGGTGAGAAACAAGGACAATACCCACACCACCGTCTTGCCATCCTTCTATCCTTCTTCAGTCCAGAAACAGCTTCACTGTTATGCTCCAGCACAAGCAGTGCAGCACTGATGGTGAATGAGGCAGCGGTCAGCCCTGACAGCTCCTCTCCGCTGCTCCTTCCTCCTTTCTGCCCTGCTCCATTGCGGTTCCCTCCGTCCCCTTGCCAGGCTTCTCCACTCCTCTGACCACCCCACCTGTACAGCTTCTTTTAAGCTCAGTTTTCTTGAAGATGAGTGACAGCAGTCGGGGGGAGCAACGTGTCCTCTGGAAGGAAACCTCACCAAAGCATCAGTCTCCTGCCACAGCACGTTCCTGTTTCTACTGAATACAGACTGATTAGCAAATGAGGTTTTTTTCCTTCTGAGTTATGAGCAGATGATTACAAAATATCTTTCTCTCCTCTTCAGTTATTTCCAACTAAAATTGGAATTCTGGTGCTGGTCCCTGAGGGAATGACTTCACACACGAATCCTGCCTCTCACTGCAGCCACCTAGGACTGGGACATCTGGTTGTTGTTGTAGGAAATACAATCCCCCTTGCTTGGTAATGATGCAGTTTCCTAGCATTGTCATCTGCCAATATTGCTACTTTTTATAGTCATTACTGAAAGCACTATTAATGGGCTGCCTTCAGGACACAGCACCTCCTCACCAGTTTGACCTTTGCCTGACTGTAGATCCTATGGCTGGGTCACCACACTCTTCAGTTTAGATAACTAGTTATGAGATTAAAATTTTTACCTACTGCAGATGGATAAAATACGATTTTTCTTTTTGACAGTATTTTTATTATGCAATAACAGTGAAACGTGTGAGTTGCTTTCAGAAAACCTATTTAATTTCTCCCCTTTTGTGTTTAATTCACAGAATCACAGAATCACAGAATCACTAAGGTTGGAAAAGACCTATAAGATCATCCAGTCCAACCATCCACCTATCACCCATGGTTCTTGCTAAACTATATCCCTCAACACAAAATCCAATCGTTCTTTGAACACCTCCAGGGTCGATGACTCCACCACCTCCCTGGGCAGCCCATTCCAGTGCTTGACCACTCTTTCAGAGAAGTAGTATTTCCTAATATCCAGCCTGAATCTTCCCTGGCGCAGCTTGAAACCATTCCCCCTAGTCCTATCACCAGTTACACGAGAGAAGAGGCCGACCCCCAGCTGGCTACAACCTCCCCTCAGGTAGTTATAGAGAGTAATAAGGTCTCCCCTGAGCCTCCTCTTCTCCAGACTGAACAATCCCAGCTCCCTCAGCCGCTCCTCATAAGGCCTGTGCTCCAGACCCCTCACCAGTTTTGTTGCCCTTCTTTGAACCCGCTCCAGGGCCTCAATGTCTTTCTTGCAGTGAGGGGCCCAGAACTGGACACAGTACTCAAGGTGCGGCCTCACCAGAGCTGAGTACAGGGGGACAATTACTTCCCTACTCCTGCTGGTCACACTACTTCTGATACAAGCCAGGATGCCATTGGCCTTCTTGGCCACCCAGGCACACTGCTGGCTCATGTTTAGCCGAGCGTCAACCAACACCCCCAGGTCCATTTCCTCTACACAGTCTTCCAGCCACTCCGCCCCAAGCCTGTAGCGTTGCTTGGGGTTGTTGTGGCCAAAGTGTAGGACCCGGCATTTGGTCTTATTAAACCTCATCCCATTGGCTTCAGCCCAGCTATCCAGCCTGTCCAAATCCCTCTGTAGGGCCTCGCTACCCCCAGGCAGATCGACGCTTCCAGCCAACTTAGTGTCATCTGCAAACTTACTGAGGGTGCACTCAATACCCTCATCCAAGTCATCAATGAAGATATTGAAGAGGACCTTCCTTTCTCCTTCTGTGTATTCTGAAGCCTTGCACCATACAGAGGTCAGACTCTCAGGCCTACCAGTTACCTGGTGCCACTACATTCTTCCTATAGAAAATATAGCATCTACACTGTATATCCTTGAAACACAAACCGTGTCATTTTTTTCTCTCCTTCTCATCCCAGCTTGACTCAGCATTGCAAACTCTTCTAAATTTAAATTGGATATCTGTGACTATTTTTTCCCATTTTGTGATGATTTTAACACCTTTGACTTAAAATTTAATGCCTTTTCTATTGCCAAGTCTTTTGAGTCCCTGGAACTCAGCTTCTCCTGTTCACCCACATTTGTTCTACTGAAATCAAGAAATATTCAGACTTTGTTTTGTCCTCCACCTAAATGGTTTGAAAATTTGGAATTGGATTCAAGTTCATTTCTTTTAAAGCCAGTTCTTGCAAAATCTTGATAATTGCAACTAAACACCTTTGCTGGTTCAGCAGTTCTTGGCAAGAGGGTGATGACAGTGTGAAGTTAATTTCATGTATCAACACAATTCTCAGCAGCACTTCCCTAGCAAAGGAGATTTCCCTCCATAATTTAATCACCTCCTGCACTGTTTTCTAGTAGGCTCCCAGCAGAACCCACACTGTCAAAGCAATTTCACCTATGATTTATTCACATTTTCCTTCAGCATCCAGCTTACTTCTATGTTTGATTTTTTTAAATAATGCATACCCTTTTAACAATTAATTCCAGTCACACACAACATACATTTGTATCAACTTTTCCCTCAACAGAGCAATCAAACATCAAAGGCAGAGGCAACCCCTAGAAAACCACGAGGTGTAGGGCTTTAGGAGGTCTCATTGCTCTAATCTTGGTTGTAAAAGGCCTATCAGAAACTTCAGCATTTGTTTTAATACCTGATCTGGGTCAGTTGAAATAAACAATGCAGAAGACTTCCTAAACTGTCAGTGTTGTTCTCTGTTTTTGCATTGCCCTCTGCAAACCCCCCAGACCAGTACCTATGTGGCCCCAGTTCGAAGTGCCTTGTGCCACAGCAACACAGCTCTGTGGGTACTCACATCAGGACTGCTCTGAGAACAGCTGTGCTGGGCCCCTTTGTGTCGAACAGAAGCATTTGCCTCCCTCCCTCTCCACCACAAAATCCTGCAGGGTTCCAACAAAAGAAGTGACACGGTCAGCTCACTAACTACATGAGATCTTAATGGTACACTTTGCAGCTTGGTCATTCACTCTTTGCAAACAGTCACTGAAGTGATGTTTTTTTTTTTCTCTCAGCCTGTTTCACATGAAACCCCTCCAGGCCCGTGGCAGCAGCTGGTCTTTTTTCACCCCTCCAGCCTTTACAACACCAAAGGTCTGTTCAGAGGACCCTGAAGATCCCAAGCCCCAGGCAGTTATATCTATGAACAGAATAGCAGGCAACCCAAAGACTATTTGCCCCGGGGTTGGGCAGTGCATTGGAAGCAGAACAAGGTACAGAGGTCCAGACTCAGCCCATCAGGTTGGCTGCTGGTTATGGAGAAGTCACATCCAAACCCCTACAGATCTCATCCATGCGGCAGCTGCTGCTGAGACTGTAGAAGAGTGCCTAGGAGCCAGCCTTCTGACCTGCAGGTATGAATGCTAATGATGCTGTACATCCTTTTGGCCAGGGTAGACCTGGAGCACAGCTCCCTGGGCAAGGCTGGGTTGATGCTACAGCCTTCAAGGAACAATCTGCAGATCTGGCTCAGCATCCAAGGTACTGTGTTGCCCCTGGTAAGCCTTCTGAGCCCTGTTCAGAAGAACTTATTTTCCAACTGAATCTGCACATTCAGGAGAAAGAAAGGTGCCTTAGCACCCTACTCCCTGCCAGAAGTAACCAGAATGACACAGAATGTCTGAGCCTTTCACATAGAATGCAAAACCCATTTCCTTGTACTAGGTTTCTTGTATTAAGAGCCTGGAAACCTGAAGACAGCTGTATTTTTAAGTATTTCTGTTTTCAGTAAGTCCATCATCAAGCTGTCTGAGCTTGCTGCTCAAACCACACAGGGCTCAGAAGTGATCACTCAAAGGGAACAAGAGCTATAGAGAAATTGCGAAAGTGCTCATATTCTGGAGAGAGGTATCATTCCCGTTCTACAGACAGTGTATATGAGGCAGAAAACCCATGCTAAGTTTTGCTCCCAAGACTCAGCCTCGGAGCCACTTGGGGTGTTCTGCTTTCACTAATTCCACTGGGAGGTTTAATCCCCTGCACAGACAATAATTTCTGCAGCCAGGCAATGGATAGGTGTTCAGCCAAAGGTTTTTGCATGGAATGTGATACCAAATCTCTGGCATGCTAAATTTCTCCAAATATCTGCAGCTGCCCTTTGGTCAAGACAACTTCTTGGCGTTACACAGGAATCAGTAATATAGTAAATCTGTACAAACCCACTATAAAATTCAGGCAGAGATCATCAAAAGTGTTTTAATGATTAAACCATGTCAAACATTAACAACGTAGGTATACTCAGATGAGCCAAGAGTTTATTTCTAGCACATTTAGACAGCCTATTTTGAACAGTATAGCTGCTGTACTGAGCTATGTAAAGACTCTGCAAACCAGTACCTAGAAATGAAGACACACACACGAGCTTTGATAATGTAAACATGACAGACACTGTCTCCTTCAAAACAAGGAATGAAAACCCACAAGGCTAGCAGGAAAACTTATTAATTCCCTAAGAGATGTGCAAAAAATTTTTAAAAGGTTTAATTTAAAAAAAGAAAAATTAAACAAGTTAAAACTGGCATTTATATAAATATCAAAAATAGCTAAACTTGAGCAATAACCAACTGAACATCTTGCACAATTCCATTTCTCAGAGCTTAATGAATGAGATATTCATAAGCCAGGCTCCACCGTGGCAGATACCAGAGTAACATCCCAGCAACAGATCTCAGCTTTGCAGCTGGCTCCTCATATGTGCAAGGCAACATTTTACAGGAGCAACTTCAGAAGCTCTCTAAACAAATCCTCAGATAACAAGCCAAGACATTACTGGTGACAAATACAACTCACACTACAGAAACAGACATCTCCAGCACATTTCAGTAACACTTAAAAAACATTACGTTTGACTTAGACCACTTAATTTTGCTTGTTTGGGAAAAGATGCTTGTTAGGCACATTTTAAAAATGAACATATGCTACATGAAGAGATACCAACAACACAGATACCAACTTAAATACAGACGATTCCATCAGAAAAGCATCCTTCCGTCTTCGTTTTTAAATGCACCTCTGGATATGTTACAGATTTAAACAGTAGCTCTTAAAGTGTGGATATGGCTATGGTAACAACACTTGAAATTCTGCCAGTTTCCATATTAAAAACCACTCTTCATTTAGCATTTAAGAATTCCCAGAAATAAGAAAGAGAAAATAAAAGATGGGTCCACCCTGTATATACCCTAAACCTCAGAGACAAATATTTAACTCTTACTGGACTGAGTAAGCGCCAATTAACGTTACAGTAGTGACATACTTCAAATAAAAAAATAAGATCTATTAAAAAGGTAAAATAACTTTTCCATCTGGTTTGTGACTGCGTAGTCAGTTAAAGCCAAATATACAAAACTAAATGCACCATTTCTAATTTCACTGTATCACGTAAGAGATACCTAACACTGTGTATCACATACAGACCAGTAAAATGATAATGGATTCTTCTACATGACTTTTTAATAAAAAGTCAGTCAACTGAAAAGTTGAAACATACCCTAATTTTTAAACCAGTCATAAGCTTTGGGCCCTGCTTTTTAATTTAAGGCATGTGTGTTTAACTACTGAAACCAGCATCATACAAATTACCTCTACAATCACATGCATGATCTACAGTAAAAAAAATGGAGTTTAGATTACAGTGTTTTCAAATTGTGAATCATAATTCAGCACCTATCGTATTGACTAGTAAGGCAACAGCAGTGTCGTATACTACAAGAATACTCCCTTCCACAGTCTATAGCGGGGTCAGTGACAGCCCAGAATTATTTTTAAACTTCAACCTACTTTTATGTTTCTGTATACAGTTTCTAGGGTGTTTGCACTGGTTAAGTCCTACATAAGTCACACTATTCTAGGCAGGAATAGTTACAGTAGCCATTAGAGTATTAGTGCACAACTCTTATTGTGCTTTTACAATCAGATGATTTTGTTGTTGGGGTTATCAAAATGGTTTTTCAGTTTGGTCTTCAATCCTTCCTTTGTTTTCTTTGTTTCACATTGTTCTCAAGGGAAGAAAAGCTGTTTGTGTACCCGTTCACAGTGGCTGTAGAGCCATTCTGATACTCTTTCCTCCTCGAGGATGCCTTCTTGTTATAAGTCTAGAATATACAGAAAGACACATGGTTTTATTTAAATAGATTTCAGACAATTTTCTCACAGCAATTCAAGAAGCAGAAAAGTAAACCTGCATCCGTCAAGGCCGTGTGCTGGCAGCAGAGTCTAACAAGCTAACATTTTTTGTGTATGAGGCTATGTTGTGTGTTTCATTCATCACAAGAAGAGAATTAGCTCACTGGCAAAGACCAGGGATTGCTGTACGATGGTAGCACTGGTAGTACTATGTTAACAGTAAATTAGAAGCAGGAAAGCAATTTTATGAGCAGACTATGGCACAAGAATATACTCAAAATGACAAGAGAGGAGGGAGGTTTGATGCACTGCAGGTGACTATCTCCAGCAGTGCCAGAACAAGAAGTGGGTAAACAAGAACAGCGAGGGCAGTTTCAGAGACAGGAATATGAAACAAATTTGCTGCAGCAGACTTGCAAAGCAAGAAAGGAGTGAAAACTAACAGCTTTCAGGAGACTTGGCACAAAAATTAGTGACAGTGAAAAAATATACATGACTTTGTCAAAGGGGTTCAACTGCCTGATGAAAACACATTTCCAAACTGTGCATGTGAAGGAAAGTTAAAATATGAGTAACCATGATGAAGGAAGTAGAATAATATTTGGAATATATGATCATCTTGTTCATATGCAGGAAGTGATAAGGACCACAGGACTGATTTTAAGAAATACCAAAAGATCAGAAAGGTGACACCTGTTATGTTCTTTCCTGCCTCAGTCACTCTCACCAGAAAGGTTCATCTTTTTAAAGAGACATTTAAACTTGGTAACACAGTTTGTTTCAGGTCAGTAGATTGTATGGGTTTGATTTCCTGAAGACAGGTACATCTTTGCCCAGAGTCTGACTGTGACCTACTCTGAACAACACAGATTGAGTCTAGATCTGTTCAGACATGAAACAAATGCCACAGAAACTCAATTCAAAACGCACGTGGAAAAGGCTTATAAAGGTGAACCCAAACCAGATTTTTGTATGCTGATAGTTTCAGATGTTTCTCAGGCAATAAACCAAGCACTTACCCTTGTAAGAACAGTAAGGAACAATTTGCTTGTGCACTTCAGAGGTTCACAGGCTGCTGTTTTATTTCAAAATGAAAAACTGTTTCATAAATTAAGCTCCTCCTCTCCCTTATCTGTAGTTAAAACTGCATTAGTAAAATGTGTATCTGTGATACTCTGCTTCTAGAGATTTCTAATAATTTTGAATTTTGTAGACAGCACATCTGAAGCTCTCAAAGTTGTGGGCAGACCAACAAGTATAATGCATTAAAAATGCATGCACGTTGCTGGAAGAAAAAGGGTATTTCAAGCAGATCATTCTGTAAAACAGCTTTCCAATGAAACAAAACCAGCAGAATGCTACAAAGGATCTATGGATATTATTACTTTTACCTGAATGTAGAAATTTGTGAAGAGGATAATCAAAGAAATCATATAAAAAATCTGGAAATACAGCCACCCCTGAGGAAACGCACATGGCCAAACAACACCACAGCTGGTCTGGAAGATTGTCAGGACAAACTGAATCTGGGAAAAGAAAAAACAAAACAGAACAAAACAAAACAAAAACCAGAGAACATCAGTGCAAGAAGGGAAAAAGCCATTATTGACCAAAACCTAATTAGGTGTCTCCAAAATGAGCCAAAAAAACCTCTAAGTTTGATGCATTCTTCTTCTCTATTTTACTAAAACAAAGTAAACACAATTTAGCAAGACTTTCAGGTTGTGATATTCTGTTGCTTAAGTGATTTTATTTAATATTGTTCCATTTTAGAACATTAGTATAACCTACACAGAATCAGTTTATAAGTGCCCTAGGGAACAAAGACCACCACCTCCTGAGGGAGATCTCACCAGGGTTTGGCTCTGCCAGCCTAACACAGTAGCTCTGCTCAAAATCCAGGGTCACCTCTCCCACAGGCTGAGAATACCCTATATATGGCTCCAGTGAAAGAATTTTAAGTCAAAAACTGCACATATGAAGCAGAGAAGCTGGGGGAGCAAGGGCATGGAAGAGATCAGAGGTTCTGTTTACAACTATCTTTGGTTTTCTCTTTTGGAAAAAAACACAACAGTTTGGACTTATGTGCTGCAAAGGCCTTTAGGCAAAAAATTCATCCTTACATGAAGGCTACCAGATTAGGGAATGTTTATTTAAAAAGAGAAAGACAGCTCTGTTCTGCTGTTTTGCTGGCCTAATAGTTATGCATGCAGAGCAGGCAGG
This sequence comes from Chrysolophus pictus, assembly GCA_037305975.1. NCBI lineage: Eukaryota > Metazoa > Chordata > Aves > Galliformes > Phasianidae > Chrysolophus > Chrysolophus pictus. Next base: position 22,852,498 of record CM074578.1, read on the forward strand.
GAAATGGAAGTGCTGTGACAATAGCCAGGGGAGCAGCTACACCGCAGAGGCAGTTGCAATCTGCAGCACTCAGACAGCACAGATGAAGAACAGGGCCTAAATCTGGAAGGGAAACAAAACAAAACAACCTGCTAAACCACACAGAACTCTGCTGTGCTTCGCCTTCCTTCTGGAAGAAACAGTGCTAAGAAAAAAGATTTTGAGAATCAAACTCTGAATTGCTGACAATCACCAGCAAATGCTACTAAACCTAATCAGAGGTCTGAGAATGGGGAGAAAAGTGGGGAGAAAAAGAATCATAGAAGTAAATATTAATAATAATTTAAAAAATCTCGAGGCTTTGTCTTTCCCATCTATAAAACAAGGAGAACAAAATGCCTATGCACACTTCCTTGTGCAGCTGACACGTTATACATATCAGCATCACTGCAGCATGTGCCTCACTGCTTAATTTCAGTGCCCTTTTCACCCCTAGTCCACAGCATTCAGGCTTCATCTCTGTACACGCAGGAAACAATACAAATGGATGCAACAAACACAACGCAGAATTACAAGTGAAAAAAAATCTGCCCATTTAAAGTGCGGAAGGAGAACAGAAATATTGAACAGTTTTTAATAAACCATTTGCAACTGCATGCAAAAAGTGGGACAGAAAATCCATTGTCCTGCAGGACTAGAATGAAGGGCCTTGTTAGCCACAGACTGTGTAGCACTCTGCTTCTGCTCTGCCCTCTCAGCATCAGCCTGAGCAACAAGCACCCTGACGGGCACACTACCTACACGGGCTCCTCTCTAGCTTCCAAGATCCCAAAAACCCAGTACTGAGATTCCCCAATACCTCTTGCCACACAGCTTGGGGAGATACAAAAAGATCGTACTGAACTGCTCAGCACTGATTTATGCATGCCATCAGTTCCTACCTCCCTTTTGCCCTGAAAGCAGTACAGAGAGGCAGAAGCTGGATTTCTAAAGTGATTTGTGTGCATGAAGATGTAAAAGCTTTTAGATTTCACTTCCCCTTCTATCCACGCCAAAATTTTCTGTGGCTAAAGGCCAAAAGATCCCACTAAAAATACAAGAACCTGCTGAAGCACACTACAAGAGCTCATCACTCACCAACTGCCCCTGAGTGATGTACTTCTTCCACCACAGATAAGGACGCATCGCTGGAACAGCCGACAATCCATAGTAGGAGTACATGAGGACATGGATAAAGCTGTTCAGTGTGGCACCAAAATAAGCTGAAACAGCAAAGGAGAAAGAAAGTACACTGAATTACCAGGAAAATGCTGTTACATGGAACCAAAAGCTCAAAATGCTACTATTTAAAATATGATTTCTCTTAGAACAAAAGCAAAAAACTCCACTCTCCTGAAACTCATGTTGACTCAATTGAGTGTTTGAGATGCTTTGCCACTGTGTGCTCTATATCAGCCTTCTGATTTTGTTTGCTCTATTTATTATTTTTCTACACTCCATCTTGTCAATAGGAAGCTGATAAAATGAGTCATGTAAACATGCCCAACAATCCACAGCTTCTCCAATCTAATTTTAGGCCAGAAAATTTCACTTTCTGGGAGGGAGCCTATTTGGTCATTTATAAGCAAAAGCAACAGGTAGCTTCTGAATGTGAAAGCTAACCATTCCATTTGTCCTTGTTTGCAGCATCTTTAGTCATCAAATAAATTTCAGTTTTAGCTTAGCACCAAACTGTGTGGTGCTGGATGACCACGTGCGACACACAGATTGGTAAGGAAGAAGAAAAACACACCACCAGAAATAGCACAAAAGTATTTTCAAGACCACAAAACTCAAGATAGACTCTAAGTACTCGCACTTTTGACTGTTCTATAAACAGAGATTGACTTCTTTAGAGGAAAATGTGGTTCTGGATGCACGCTTCCCATAAGTTCAACATTACTCACTGTTGTGCTGACAACACAAAACAAATATGAGTTTCTATGTTGTTTGGCTAGGAAAGCAGACTCCTGAGCAATCCAGCTACTTGGTCTGCATTGCTGCTAGTTCACAGCCACTGGATTTCAAAAGGTTTCTCTTGGATTAACTTTCAAGAAAGCCAGAATCTATAAGCTGCATATCTGAACCACAACTGAACCATGCTAATACAGTTAGTAAAATAGATGACAACTGAAAACAAAGGACATTAAATCTGGCAAGGTTGTCAGAGGTTAGAAGGATTTAGATGAGAGACATGGAAACCTGTCTCTTAAGACACATTCAGTCAAGTTCATTAGTGCTCTGGGGACAACAACATTTTAATTGAAATCATTTGTTGTGGTTACAAGTATAAAATGAGATTAATTTGTGAAAGTTACATCTCAGGTGAACTTTACAGATTTAAGGACAAGTGTCACTATTAGACATCTTGCAGTCAAAACACATTTCTAGTCCTTCCTTGGAAAAAAGAATTGTTTCATTTGAGAGTCTCCAAAAAATGAAAAAGCCAGGCTGATAGGTGTCAGACCTGGACTGCTGCAGAAAACAAATGTCAAACTGTCAACTAAAATCTTCAAGCTATATAGTCATGTATTTTCCAGACACCCCGCAGGCATCTTAATATCTCCAGCAAGTAGTTGCAATTCAGCAAAATAGTTTAGTATCAGAAACAGCACATCCTGCACTTGAAGTTACCAGAAATGTTTGATTTGACCAAATGAAAATCAAAACAAGGCCTCTGATGCAAGCACATCCCATCATAACCCAGTACTTACAGTGACCACAAGGCACCCAGTTCATAACAAACCACCAAATATTCAGCATCGTTGCATGGTGATAGACATGCAGGACAGTGATCTGATGATTATTTTTCCGCAAAATGAAAAAGAAGGTATCCATGAACTCAATGAGTTTGGAGAAATAATACCACCAGAGGACATGTATGATCTAGAAAGGAGGAAACAAGTTTTAAAAGTACTGCACATTGTGACCAGACAATATTTAGTAAACTATGGCAAAAAATGCTGTAGTGCTGCCTGTAAAGGCAAGATCTGAGAAGAAATCATCACCACACCTTCCCATAGACAGAGAATGGACACATGGTGGCCAGATACAGACTGAAGACCAATTCTGTTTTTTGAGTTGGGAACACATGAAAGTGTACATACAATTATTCACTGAAATTGTAAATATCAATGAATATACTGTTGATTAATTCTTATGTCTGATCATGCATCACCCATCCATACTGTGGAAGGAGAAAAAAACATAGTTTGAACAAAGACTGCATGATCAATATCATTCTGCTTTCTACTTACATTCAAGGAGATGATTGGAAATTATTAGCTCAAAGTCTTGATTACATTACCTTCATATCAGCTTCACCTCCACTGCGTGTATCCTGACAGTAGAAATTGTATCCTCCCTCCCATACTCCTGTCACCAACTGGGGAGAGCAAAGAACAAAGCGTCAGTCGGTGCCCACACTGTGCCTCACAGTGAACCCAAACCATGACAGAAGCTTTGGGAGACACCTGGTGACAAGGCATCTGTGGACACCTCAAAGTGACACTATGCTGGTTTCAGCTCCAGGCATTAATTGAATCATAAAGAAGGGTGAATTAATAGAAATTCTTCCAATTGCAGCATAACAGAATAAAAAGTAGGATAGTGCTTATCACACAGCATGTGTCTGTTCCTAGACAGATTCTCCCTTCAGCTGATGATCTCATTGTTGGAAAAAGGGAACAACCAAAGATTACAAATTACAATTGGTAATACCAAAGATTACAAAATACAATTACAAACATGAGGATCTGACTACAATTTTTTCAGTCACATAACAAAGCAAACCTTTCAGTTTTGCTATCCTTAACAGTTAACAACTGATGCTTTACCATATTTTGATTCTTTAGAATCTTTTTAAATAAATCCCTAACTCCAAGCACATTACAATCTTTGCTGTCCAAGTGATTTCCTCCATAGTGTCTGTCATTGCCTGCCGACTTCCTGACATATCAAATAATACCTCAAATATGACAAAATTACTTTGCAGAGAAATTAAAGAGTAATGACCAGCTAGCTATCAGTCATGAGAGGGTGACGAGGAGTCCTTTGCCTGGGGCTGGCTGAAACCAAGGTGGAATCCAGATCCACTGTCAGCTGCCCATGTCCCATCCTTTTCCCACAGCTGGTGGATCACCCTGCTGTCCCTGAGCTCTGTGTATGAGGGGTGATGGGGAGCAGGCAGACTGCAAAGGGAGAGGCTGAAGCAGGCTCTGAAGTGGGAGATGGAGGAGCACCTAGAAGGGGAGATTTTGAAGGTGGGACCTCACAGTAGGTGTGAGGATGAGATGAGGACAAGTGTTTTGGCTTATACTGTGGACAGGAGGCAACTTGCTATTTAAGCTATTTATTTTTAAAACCAAGGAGTATATCCTGGTGGTTCTGGCCTCTGACTTTTAAGAGGTTGACATCAGTGCTTCTATTAAAGTAATAATCATGACAGAAGAACCTGCTTGATGTTTAGAAAGACATTTTTTCCTCTTGGAAATAGCATTAGAAGAGGAATAGAAAATTTAGACTACTTCCAATTGTAAAAAGAATGGGAAGGCAAACTAAAAAAACCTTCTAAAAGCACAGACAGACATCCTGCACAAGTGACTTGTCCATTCTGGGCCTTACCTACGCTCATGGACAATTAAAAAAAAAAAAAAAAAAAGGCTTTGTGAGGCCACAGTTAAAAACTCAATGTACCGTAAGTCATTTAAAATAATTAGTTGATTAAAAGACTACAATAACTGGTGCTATTAAACGCTGTCCAGAACTGTGAGTGGGAAATTAATTCTGAAAGGTACAATAAAGATTATGATTTAAATGACCTTTTCCTAATGTTATTTCTTTCATGGCTCATTTTCTCCCTAAATTACCTTTAAAAATATCCAGTCAGTCTAGGTCATTATTTCAGACCTCCTGAAATAGAACTATGGCCACTATTTAGTGGGGGGGAGAGGGGAGGGGAAAGACATCCAGTAATACCTTAACATAAAACCTGAAATTACCTCATGTAATGGAGAAAAATCAATATTACCATGCCACAGTGACAGCAAGGCAGTCTTGTGCATCAGCACCAGACCCAAGCAATTTCTCTATCCAAGCAGCAAGGAGAACTCATCCAGGTACCAGCTACCCTCTCTGGACAAGCCTTACACCAAGCTGCTCTGACAGCCTTGAGGGAAAGCCTGTAAGGTTTCTTGGGTGCCCACTAGTCCATCCGGCAGACCACACTGTGCTGTAACAGTGTTGCTAAGAGCTTAAAGATGTCTTCATGCAGTTCTCACAGTTCAAAGAAGGATGAGAAGAAGACGAATAATCACTGCGATCATTCCAAACAGTGAGGTCAGCCTCCATCTCCAGCTCTTGCATGAATTCCTTCAGAGCAAAGGCTAGCACAGTGACACCCAGGCAGTTTTCCCTGCACGGATACAGGTTCACTACCTAAAGCTTGACAGAAGGTGTCCAGATAGATTCTGCTCTTTAAAGAATCAGTGTGAATGTAGGTAGCTTCAGTCAAAGTATTCCCTTGTTTCCAGAAGAGCATACTGTAATATGCTAGGAATGGTAATGTGATTTCACAGCCATAATGCTGTAAATGATACAAGCAAAGCAACGTTTGTAGGAAACAGTAGTATCTATTACCATAGAAATAGCATAGTTGCAAAAACAAAATAAAAATTCAAGCCTTCCTTTCCAAAAGAAACTAAGAGGTCAAAAGCTGCCATGAGTTCATAATACTGCCCATGAAGCTTGCTTTGAGTAACACACGGCACCCATAGGTAATGGTTTTTCAGAGGGAGTCAGCTGCTCTCCCACTATTTATTACAGCCACAGTACTTTCAGCACATGCTGGAAAGCTTCAGAAAACAAAAAACAATGGGTTGCTCTGAGACCTGACCAACAACAGTTCCCAAACGGCTGTGCTGTGTACAGAGCTGGGCACATCAATGCAGAAAACGATAAATGGAGCTATTCTCTTAAAATGTTGGTGTCACAAATTGTCAGCAGGTGCATTTAAGTAATTTCTTGTGCTTCCTGTGGCCTGCTCCCACCTCCTGAGCCCTCCTACAGCTGCTGTGGGCCCAAGATGGCCTTTCCTGGCCAGCTGACCCCAGGATGTCCTCCAGCTCCAGGTTGGCAGGAGCCCAGACTTGCTAATGGCACTGCTGATGCACGGCCACAGGCTATCTTCTCTTGAGAAATTAGCCTGTCTAGAAAAGGCTGAGTGTAATCATTTGCAGGGTTTGCCATTTTTAAATGACACGCCAAGAGGACAGCTCCTTCATAATCCAGTTAAAATAGCACTCCAAGTCAATGTTAAGTTCCTCAGCCCCAGGGAAAACACTGCAGTTCGAAGTCGCTTTTGTGCTTAAGTAGGATTCTCTTCCTTCTCTCTAACTTTCATTTTTATATTATGTTTGTGCTGTAGCCGAGTTCCTCAAAATGCTGCACATTTGCTAATAAAGCACATTTGCTAAATAAAGCAGCATACCTGCACAGCTCTGAACTGGCTGTAGGAGATGGCTGGTGGGGAAGGATTTTGTGTTCTGATACCAGCCAAGGTCCAAGCCAAGGCGCTTTATATGAAAAGTGAAGACAAAGAGATTGCTTTTAGAAAGTAAGCCTTCATCACAGGCCAGTTTCCTCAAATAGGAACCGACAAGGCAGATGAGAGGAACCTCTTCCACTCCCAGGGCCTCCCTTTCTCTAAAATTATCTGGGACAAGCAGCCCACCGCTCTCTTTTGATAGTATCAGAACACACCCCCAACTTTGTCCAGTCATTAAATGCCAGAATAAATAATTTATACTTATTATGTACATAAAATACTACCTGTAAACCCTGAATAAGAAGTCTAAGATTTTCAGTGATTTTAAAGACCAAAAAGACCATCAGAAGACCAAGTGAAGCAAGAACACAGTGGCTGGAATTATGCAAATCCCACACTTTTCTCCCCCCCATGTTACTTCATACAAACATTCAGACAAAAAGGTCAGAAAACCAACGAGATCATCTTTCTCATCCTGGTTGGGAGTATGCCTCACTTTAATATCATGCTTTGGTCGCACAATACTTAAACTGAGCTGTGATGCTATGATTCACAAGCTGAACCATGACAGCTATAACTCAGGAGAAACTCCCAGGCAGGAGTTTAATAGCAAGCTAATAAAACAGTTTATTTTCAGATAGGATATTGAACAAGTTTGTATGTGGTGCTGTTTTGTGACTTTCCTCAAACTAGGTCTGATAAAAGTTTAATTCAGCTGAAATACAATGAAATACAGTGATGAGGAAGGTATTATACCTCCCTCTACCCTTTTTTGAATGTTCGTTGTCATCATTTTAGCTTGAAAAAGAACATGTGTCATGAAGTGTGACTGATGATCACTCATCCTTCACAGCTAAATTTCAGTGACAGATGTGGTCTGAGTGAGGCTGTTGCTGGCTTTATACTGACATGGCTATTACAGAGGCACTCACTGCAGATGTACATTCAGTTTAGGAATCTGACTTTTTCCCTATCACCTGGCTCCTTGGCTTTCATCTTGCAAACAGCAAGCAGCATAGTGTTATGTCAGCAAGGCTGTCCACTTGCAATATTTTAAGGTATCAGTCCTCGCTGCAGATCATTGCTTGCTCCCAAGTCACAGAATCACAGGGGTTGGAAGGGACCTCTGGAGATGTTCTAGTTCAACCTTCTGCTAAAGCAGGTTCCCTACAGTAGCTTGCACAGGAAAACATTTGAGCAGGTTTTTAATATTTCCAGAGAAAAAGACTCTCTGGGCAGTCTGTTCCAGCGCTTTGTCACCCTCATTGTAAAGAAAATTTTTGTTATGTTTGTATGGAACTTCCTATGCTTCAGTTTGTGCCCGTTGCCCCTCACCCTGTTGCTGGGTACCATTGAAAAGAGGCTGGCCCCATCCACTTGACTCCCATCCTTTGCTATTGACAACATCCTCTCTCAGTCTTCTCTTTTCCACCCTGAACAGCCCCGTGTCTCTCATCTCTCCTTGTGAGGGAGATGCTCCAGGCCCCTCATCACCTTTGTAGCCCTAAAGTCCACCACACCATTGCTGCATTGGCAGAGAAGAAGCATGGAATGTTCACAGTAAAGGACATCCAGTGGTCTTCTAAGACAACATAGGCTATAAAAGAGCAAAGTCACTAACAAGATGATCTCAAAAGCATTTTGTTGTAACTGCCATGAGTTATCATGAGTTTATCATGAGTCGTCGTAACACTGCAGCTTTATATGACAGGACAAGGGGAAATGGCCCCTAGTTGCTCCAGGGGACATTTAGTTTGGATATCAAAAAAAACTTCTTTACAGAAAAGGTGGTTCAAACTGATGTGTTTTACTTTATAGAAAGCATAAATCTTAATATTCACTGTGTTTTAACTGTGAAAGATGAGACAATATAAAAGCTATTCAGGTGGTCGCAAATACAAGGAACTTTAACATGAACTTTTCTTAGTAACCTACTCACTATTAGCAAGGAAAGTCTTATAAAGGCCTATAATCAGCAGTTCAAATCTTTTCTATTGTTTAAATTTATACAGTAGTTTTCATTTGGAAACTATGAGAATTATTTCAAGTACTCAAGAAAAGAAGATTGGCTATTCTGAGAATTTTATCCGTACTTAGTACAAGTAAAGAAAAGTTGGCACTTGTAATATAAAGGTTAAAATAATATGAATTACTGTATAAGTAATCTCTGCATAAACTAACAATGCAGGTATTGTCGATGAAGTCCACAGCAACACTACGTGTTAACATATCAATGTACAAATTCTGTATGCACTCCTTACACTCACACTCTCACTCAGGATTTAGAATATCCTGAAAGGAAGATTAGAAACAAGAGCAAATAGAGAATACAAGCTGTTCTAAGTACTACTGAATCCCACACTGCTCATCCTAAAGAATAAAGTATCAAAATTCTCAATAATCCAAATCAATACAGCAATTTTGACTAAACTCTTCACTATACAAGAGAAATTGCCTTTAAGTTTAAATCACTTCCTACCTAAATTCATCTCTTAAGACACTATAAACTACAAACCTTTAAGAATTACAACTTGCATGTATTTCTAAGCAAATGTCCCCCTCTTCCACTCAAGGAAAGCAATAGTTTTAGTTCTTGTTTGTAATTCCATGTTGAAAATGAAATAACTCCTTACCAAAAAGAGAAATGCTTCTGGTTAAAGGCAAGCCACAATACTCTGTACATTAAAGCCACATGCTGCATCGTTTATTGACCACGTTCTTATTTAAATTGCCATAGTTTTCCATTTTCACGTTAATCAAAGGCATGCAATCTCAATTACAAGCAGCTAAATTGCTCTATGGAAGCAGAAAACTTGATAGTGCATAAATCTTTGTTTTCACAGACATCTTGAACCCATTTCTACACATTTAGCATCTTGCCTCCCTCTTAGCGCGTTGTTTTGTTAAGAAAGAAAATAAGTCCACTTCAGTTTGAAATCTATTTGTATGTTCAGATTTTAACATTCACAAACAGATGAATCACAACTATCTAGATGCAAAATTTGTTTCAGCAAAATTAAGAGGACATGAGAAGCTATTCCAAGCTTACACAAACAGATGCAAAGAGTGTGAGTGTGATTAAACACATTTAAATAAAACACATTTTGCACTCAAAACAAGATATAGTTTTGCTACCAAGTACGTTGTACAATCTATCAAAGCAATCCAGTTAAGCCTGTCTTCTAGGCAATGGGAGTATTCTCCTCTCAGAAGTGACATCAAAGAATTGTGTAACATTTTTGCTGATGTTTCCCCATGTTTTGGAGGACTATCTTCATAGATCATTTTCAACATAAGCCAATATAATTAAAACAGACACTGCAAAATAACCCCAACCCAAATCCTTTTTCCTACCTCATAAAACATATACAGAGAAAGCAGTGTGAGTCCAAGGTTGTAGACCACTAGAATACCCCTGCATGAGAACGGTTGTTTGTTCCGCATGTACTTTGGTCCTAGCCACACGATTAGTAAGTACAAGACTGAGAAGATAAAGGTAGGTGTATAATTTTCCAGAAGAAGCCATCCTTTTACTCTGGGATCTGAAAAAAACAAACAAACAAAATTACAAACACTTAGATTTTTGGAGAAGAACTCAATGCATCCAGAAAAATCTTTATTCAAGAATGATTCTAGCATCAGAATGACCAGAGAAAGATAAAGGGAGAACAGCAAATCTTTTTACCAAGGGCTATGTTACTAATTACAAACAACTTTAGAAGCAAGATTTTGTTTACATGGTTGTTAAAGGAAACAGAAATCTTTATAAGACAAAGATATTTCTAACCTATTATCTAATTATTATGAATGAAATACTAACTACTGCTCAGAAGCTTCATCCATCCTGAATACCACAGATGAGTTCAAATTATAAAGCAAAGCTCATGGACATGATTTAGCAGAGGGTTGTTAGAGTTAGGGTAGAGTTAGGGTTAGGCTGCGGTTCAACTTGATGACCTTTAAGGTCTTTTCCAACCTAAGCTATTCTATGATCTTATAATTCTATCATCTCTCTTTTTCTCAAATCAGCCTTTCCAACAGCACAGTTTTTATTCCCTCACAGAGCCAGCAAAGCTATTAGCGAAGTGGACGCTCTGAGGGTCTCAGCAGATGGTCCTGATAGCTTTTTGTAGTCTGCATTGTATCAATACTAGCCTAACTAGATTAACAAATGTGCTACTTAAGATACTTACATTTTGTAGTCCTTGTGTTCTCAATGAAACACAAAACAGTCAGTCCTGTTTGACTAACCAGATCAGCTGGCAAAATATTGAAAAAACACATCAACTTCTCAGGAAAAGCACATCAGCTGCTCAGAATGAGCACCTCAGAGAAATGCCCGAAACAAGTGCGTCACACTTTTTTCCACAGTCACTGCTGTGGCCTGTACCCAGTAACAGCATGGCATTTAACTACCTTCACCTGAGCCCTGTCTAAAGGACAGAAGCCATGCTTGCCAAACCATAAGCCAGCAATGTCTTCTTTGTAAAGGAGTCAAATGTGTAAGCTGATTGTAAGAAATGAGGCTTTAAATCCTAGGTTGGGAAATGGCTAAGAAAGCCTGGGAACTGTTTGGAGTTTACTGCCTTAATTTTCAAAACATGGCAAATATAGACTACGTGCAAGCATGAACAGTGCGTCGTATCACAACATCCTGACTAATCTGAACAGGTTTAGCATGAAGGTGAGCACAACCAGGGCACCAAACAACTCAAGAGCAAGCAGAAAGCACTCTCTGAAGGATCAGAGGCCTGTTCCACAGCAGAGCAGGAGCTCCCTGATGGACCTCATCCTGCGAGGCAACAGCAGGAGCTTCATTTGGACAGAGAAAGAGGGTAGGCAGCAGGAGGAAGTATGGTACTGGAAGGGGAAAAACAAGTACTGAGCAACACCACATGGGTTAACTATGCACACCAGTTAGGGGATCACACGAAGCCTGGATGAAAGCCCTCACACAAGGACACTGTCTTCTCTGGTGTTAATGCCTCTCCCTTCATACTGAGCAGGATTTCTGCTTTCCACTTGTGAACTTTTTCCCAGTGAACAACCCACTAAAACCACTGTTTCTTTAAAAAGAATGGTATCGAAGAAGAAATACATTCCAAAAAATACTTTTTACAATTTATTTCAGTGAAAGCGAAGTAAGCAGCTCCAATTATGAGGATAAGAGTATTTTTATTTCATCAAATGCAAATTCTAACAAGATTTTTTTTTCCAATACAACCTATTATTAACTTTTAAGACAAAACCTGCGAAGACCTGAGTGAGATAAGTAGGTCACTGAGGCTAACACTGGCATGTAACTGCTAGTAAAGAGAACAGCATCTCAGACTGCTGTAGCTGAAAAATAAGCAGCTCTCCAGGTCAGAAGAGAACATGCACTGAGGCATTTCTACTTTCTTAGAGAATCACACATTATGTTGCTCTGTAGATATTAAGAAAATGGATCAGTTTTCTAAGTCAGGTTGCTAGGAATATTCTTTCTTATGCTCCAGGGTCTGTTCTTTTGAATCAGTTATATTATTTTATTTTATGAAAAAGCCTACCTCTGGGTCCAAGCCAAATATCCAGGTAGCTATTGATTGTTTTATCCAGACGTTCCATTCTACAATCTGGTGAAATGGAAGAATGAAAAGTAAGTTAGTTATTTTTCATTGCACAGAAACAGTTTAATTATCTGAATACCAACTGCTCGGGTTAACAAAGAAAATTCTAATATACAAAAATTGCAGACAGATATTAGACATTATTAGCAAAGACAGTACAAGGACAGAAAACATACTCTAGTGTCAGAGGGAAACAGCTGTAAAGATGTGCATTTAATAACATACAGATACAGAAATGCAGAGGTTTAAAACAATAAGCACAGATTAACCGAAAGTTCTTTCTAGTTCAGCATTTTAACAGTATAAATACAGGATGATAATTTGCATGATTGCTCTACAAGGAGGAGGGCTGGACCTTGAAAAGAACAGCAACACTGAAATTCCCACATAAATACTATGAAGCTATTTTAACAAAGAACTTCAAATGGTTGGCAACATTAGCTGGGGAGGAGAAAGGGATGGAAAAATGTGAAAACTGGCTCTCTATCAATTTGTGAATAGGTGACTGATTACAGCTGTGATTAACAGCCCATAAAACAGATGAACAACTATGGAATAACAGCATTGCATAGGCAACGAAGGGAAATACTTCAATTCACAGCGTGAAGATCTTCATTTCCACAACTTCCTTATTGGCAAACTAATATGAAGTAACACCCCTCAGATAGAGGAGGGACCCATAAGGATCCGTAGTCCAGCTCCTGGCTCCGCACAGGAACACCCAAAATTCAAACTCTGTCTGAGAGTGCTGTCCAAAAGCTCCTTGAGCTCCCATCAGCTCAAGGCCGTGCCCACTGCCCTTGGCAGCCTGTTCCATGCCCACCACCCTCTGGTGCAGACCCTGTCCCTAACCCCCAGCCTTCCCTCCCCTGACACAGCTCCACGCCGTTCCCTTGGCCCTGTCGCTGTCACACAGAGCAGAGCTCAGCGCTGCCCTCCGCTCCCTGTGAGGAGCTGCAGCCGCCATCAGGCCTCCCCTCAGCTCCTCTGCTCTGGGCTGAACGCACCAAGGGACCTCAGTGCTCCTCACACCTCTCGACCTTCAGACCTCCTCCATCTTTGTAGCCCTCACTGAGACACTCATGAAATTCTTATGATTAGAGGAAGAAACTTTCTTTCTGCTTTATATATATATATATATATATACACACAATTTCCTCTTCTCTATGCAGAATTCCTTCCAATTTCTTCAAATTGTAACAGAGCTTTCATTAAAATAATTTTGCCTTTTTCCAGCAGGATAATTTTCACCTCTTGATGTTTCTCTTTCCTTAGGTACTCACATTAACAGCAATTTTTAGTTACATGGAAACAATGCAAGCAACTCATAAGAGGTCAACATACAGTGAAAAGTGAAACTATTATGCAAGTTTTCAAGTTTGTATATGGGTAACAACAATGAAGTTCATCTTGGTTTTTTTGTTTTGGTTTGGTTTGGGTTTTTTTTTTCCCACTAGCTAAGGAAACACCTTACTTTTACCTGTTGGAACACTGCCTTTAGGATATTTCCGATTTACACAAGTTAAATAAATATTAGGTCAGCTGGCACTGACGCCTCAATTTCTCCTGAGGGCAGCAGAACAGCGAACAGGATGTCAAGGATGTGCAGGGTCCCATGCACATCCCCAAGCAGAGCTGGGGCCCACTCCATCTCCATGGCTGCTTGCAGGACAGGCAGGGCCTCAATTTCATTTCAGCTTCTACTTCCCATGACACCAGGAGAATTAAATAGACAAGAATGTATTTACATCATTTGTTGTTCAGTATAATCCCACATCCTTTCCACCACATTGTAATCTTGAGGCTCCAGCGCTTCTAGAGGATTTCTGGCTGCGCCCCAAGCCCATCTTTACCCACTGCATTTTCAAGGACACAGAGAAGAGAACTTTCTTAATCTGTGCACACAAAGCCATTTCTAGTGTTTTGAACTACACAAAGACACAGAAACTTCCCTGAAATTTGGTCACACACACACACAAAAACCAACAACACCAAGAACTCAATTAAAATAACAGGGAAAGTAAAAAGTCTTTTGTAGTCCAGATTCATGCCAGTTTATTTCCCCATTCAGAATTTTGAAGAAGTCTGGTCCAAATAAGTATCCACTTCACAAGAACATACATTCTTTAAATTGCTTTACAGTACTAATTATGACACAATTTATGAGTACTTGTGGCACGCTGGTATTCTAGGAGCACTGACATCTAACTGAGAAGGCTACACTATCAGAAGCATGAACGTCAGGAAGACTCTTAGAAATAAGTACCTGATTTCCAAGGAAAAGAAAGAAAATTATCCAGAACAAGCTTCTTTCTTTAATCTGTTAGCTATTAAATATCTCCAGAGGAAAAGTGCTCACTATGCAGCTGATTATTTATTTTGCTGTCTGAAACCTCACTTAGTTTATCAATTGCTCCTTTGATCCAATAACAATTTAGTTACACATTCATCTGATAAACCATAACCTGCTCCTAACTTCAGCTTCCCACTTTGAAGGGGAACACCTGAGATGGTACAGCTTGATTCAAAACCAAGGACTTGTTATACAAACTGAGCTCAATTCATAACTGATTGGCTATTTTTTTTATTTTTTTGCTAGACATTGAAAGAAAATTCGGATATGAAAACAACTCGAAAAGTAGAAACAAATCACACCAAGCTATATATAGCAAAGAAGGAAAGAAAGGAAACTCCATGTTCAATCCTTTCATAAAACTGTAAGATGAGCTCACTCCCAAAAGAAGACTTTCTACCTGGGAGGGTTGCTGCCCCAGGTAGCTTTTGTTCCACAGTTATTATACAGCATACGGTAAAAAGGCACAGTGGAGGAAGAACCAGAATTTGCAGAAAAAAAAAAAGAAATTGTTTCAAAGGGAACTCATTTGTATAATACAAAAACAGAGTGAAACAATCTGCTTTTGTTCCAGAGAGGGGTCATGTGAAAATGCATCAAGTCTGCTGCCAATAACTGCACAACATTAAACACTGCTTCAACTGCAGCAACTACAAGGGTTCTTTTTAAATTAGAATAGTTTCCCAATTCAGAGGAATATCAACTTCCAGAAAAATTAAACCAGTTGCTATTTGAAACACTGTAAACAGCAGGTTTCCTAATACTGCAAATAAACAAATCCTGCAGCTCACCATATACAAGAACAGATAATCACAGTGCTCCTTTACCTAGGAGTCATAAACCACAGCAAGGCAGCACTGCTACCTGAAGTGAGAAAGACAATTACCCAATTATGTCACCCTCTGCTTTCTAAAACAGGTACTTTTATATACATCATTTTCTCTAACTTGTCTTTCTACAGTGGACAGGAAATGAACCATCCTCTCTGCTACCATATTTTATCAATGCAGTAGGACCCCAGAACACCAGGGCAGGCTGGATCAGAATATAGGAGCACTCAGGTTGATGATCTACAACAGGCTTTACTCCTTAAGGTCCAAATATTTAATCTAGGAAAACAAGGATCTGGTGTTTTAAGCAAAATAAAATAAAAAGAACCGATTTTTCCAGATGCTGGGGATCCTTTCATAGAGGCACATGGAGAATTCCTCAGAATTTATGGGTATTCCTATTAAAGGACATAAACCAGACCTCCAGTACACTCTGAAAAATGCACTGTATTTTAATTGCTCTCCTAGTACACAGAAAAGTTGTGATAGCGCTCCCAAATAAGCCTCATCAAGGTCAAGAATCATCTTCATAAATGAAGAAAAGATCCATCCTAATTACTTGACTTTATCAATTATGTTCAGCAGAATGAAAACAGCTCTTACTTTCTCTTTCCCTATCATTTTTAGGATGGTAAGTGAGCAGAGTTTGGAAATCCATCAAAAAAGCCATTAAGGCTTCTAGAAAAAAATAGTCTGTGACGTGCCCAGACCCATTTCTGCTACTGATACTGTGAAATTCTTTACAAGTATTAAGATATGCTAATGCCAGATGTCTGATCAGAACTCAGAAGAACTCAGGCACCTACCCACACACAGATGACCAATATATTAAAAGTCTTAGTTCAGGGAGTTGTGAAGCTACTACCAGCACTGGATAGAAGCCACCGTCACACATGAAGGCCATGAGATGTTACTGTGTCATGCCACAAAAGTCCATCAGAAACCAAAACCTGCTAGCAAGCTGGGCGAGATGGAAGGATTAAGGTCTTGTTAGATGATGGAAGAAACTCAGTCCCAGTGAAAACATGAACATCTTTCCACTCCCAGAAGAAAGAAAGAAAAAAAGAAACAAGTACACTGCTCATTTGTTCATACTAGGAAGAGATGTGTTGTCATTCCAGGTTGTCATTTCAAAATACTCAGTGTCTGTTTCCTTGGCTTATATTCAACTCTTCTATGACTTGCACGCTATAAGCAGAGAAAGGGTATTGCTAGGCTGTAAAGTACCCACTACAGATTGTGTGTTAGAAGAACACTTCGTAAAGCAATAAAAAATGCAGACAACCATTGATTTCTGAAAATGAGATGAAGTTTAAAGTTGGCAGGCAAGGGGCTGTGGCTGTGGCTGCTGCAGCTACTTGCACATCATCACCTGTCCTGGCTGAGGCAAGCTGCATTAGGCACTAATAGGCCCAGGATGAGCACACTGAAGTAGAGATACCACAGGGAGGAAAATTTGGACAGACATAACAAAAATACTTTTTTTTTTTTTTCCAGAGGTTGGTTGTTTTGACCTTCATCTCTTGAGGTCTGATGTTCCAGCATACAGAAGAGAGAGAATTCACACTGACTAGGTGGCACAGAGCATGAACATATCCAAGTTGCTCAGATAATATAGCTCAAGAGAAAACAAAAGTCTACATTTTTCAGTTGTAACTAGATTACAGAAGAGCACAAAGTTTCTATCCTGGGAGGACAGAAGATATTAACAGGAAGCACAGAGTAGGGATGACTTTAACTAAGCCTTTGCCTTTTGTAGTAGCAAGTAGTATACCAAAGAAGTAACAAACAAATTTTTGAACTCTTTTCATATTTTTAAAGCTATTAGGCAACTCTAGGCAACTCTGGTTTTCATAAAACCGTTCCCAGGCCCTTTTAATTACTGGCCTTCCAAGTCCGCAACACAAACATAACAAAGGCTATAGTTTCATGTAGCTCCAACCAGATCAAAGCCTATCATAAAAATAGTAGTTTTTTTTCAAAAGTCCTCTGCACTTATCTAAATAGGGGTTTGGGGCATCTACAGAATGTTTCATATGCTTTGTCTATTTCTAGCACTTCACACACATACTCAATACAATGCAGGTGGAAAACTTGAATGCTACTGAGATGCTCAGCTTGGGCACAAGTGATCCTCAGCAGCTGAAAGCACAGGTCAAAGGCTACACTCAGATGTGTTTTTTCTCAGGAATTTTATTGATGTATCAGTGTTTTTCATACAGCAGTGGGAACCTGCCCTTCTAATGAACATCAAGACTGAAGAGCTGCTAAATACTGAAGCATTTTACTAGCTTATTCCATTAAAGGGAAATTCTTCTCCTACGCTTTCAACAAAAAACATATTTTGGAGGTTTTATGCCAAAAGTTGATTTGAGAATTCTTGATCACATTTTCTTGTTGATTTTTTTTCTTTATTTTCCAGGTCCAAATTTCAGTTTCCAGTTCCAATGAACAGTCACTAAAACCTGAAGGCTTGTGCCCTTTTGTCAACAAATCAAACAACAGCAACAAAACATTTTGGGCTGAATGCTCAATATATTAGGAGCCCACTCCCTTTAAGCAGAGGTTCAGCTTTTATCCTGCTTCTCCAGAACTCTCTGAAATAACAGATTCCATTTATCAAATCTAAGTGTCTCAAGTTGAGCTAAAAAAAAATCCTAAAATAGACATCTAAATAATTGTTCTGACTTCTGAGCACAACGCAGAGTCAGGCCTGGCTGCTCTGCATTCTTGGAAATCAGCCACTCTCTCACTTCTTAAATTAGGACTTCAAAGCCTAATTTTAGGCACTTGATTTTGAAAATCTTGAATAATGTTTTCTAGTTGATGTTTCCCAGTCCTCACCACTGCAGAGGTAGCTCCTCTTTTCTCTCCTCCAAAAATAGCAATGGTCCTTTTTTCCAAATACAACCATCACACTACTGTTTACAAGTGCTCATCTGCTTGATAATGGGAAGACAGCATCTTTAACCAAAACTGGCAACTTTTTACTGTCCATTTGCCAAAGCTGTCCAGTTTCTTCTTCACACTTCCAAATCCTTCATTCGCATACATTTTCTTTGTCTTCCAACTTGCCACCAGCCCCAGATTTCCTTTTTCCCCCTTTCTGAACACCCATGTAGGCCTTTAGCTTATGCTTCCTGTTAGCACTGATATGAAGTTTAGGATAGCTCATAGTCCATTTGATCTGAAAGCACAGGTACACTTGTTTTATGAGAAGCCATATGAAGAGTTGTTTTATGAGAAGCCATATGAACAGTGAGTGCTGCAGATTTTTTTTTTTTTTTAATGCAATAAATTATTTTAAAACTTCAGTTTGCAACTGCATCTCTAGCAAAGCATTGCAGATTTTCAGCCCAACTTGCATTGGTGGTAAATCATCCTGTCTGCTGCTGACTTGCCAGGACTCACCGTGCTGAGCTTTCATGTTATCCATCAGCACAAACATAAGGAAGCTTAGAAATAAATTATTTGCACAAAACTCAGGGAAGTGTAAAAAAAACTCAGGACAAAGGAAGAAGCTAGTCTCAAGCAGTTTAACCTCAATGGTACTTCAAAAAATGTGAAAATGAAGGGGTAAGGGAGAGCTTTGCCCAGATAATTAGGGGGATGATTTCATGCCATTACTTTTTCCTGCAATTCCTCCCACGCCTCGCCAAATCCTTTGGCAGTGACTGCCTTTACAATGAAGTACAACTGAGGTAATTGCAGTGTTTAACAGGATAGAAACAAATATAAGAAAGAGTACAGCAAAATGGAATAGTTAATTGTTCTTCATACCCCACACCTCATTAAATCTAATCATCATCAAATAGATGAGGTAAGACAAATCATAGATCCCTGATTTAAATCACATTCTCAGCAGATCGCAACTAGCTCAATTTAGCTTGAGTTAGGACCTGAATGTCCTAGGATTAGGACATTCACATGCATTTCGTCCCTTTGCAGCTGGGGGTTGGTTCTAAGGCACCTTTAGCCTTAAGGAGGACACTGAGGATGACAGCCAAGAGGGAAGAACAAACTGGAAGCAACCAATCAAATATTCCCATGGAATTGCTGAGAACAGGTGAAAAATAGGGGTGCACCATCCCCTCTTAAGCCCAGAAGGATGCATCCAGCTAGAAAGAATAGTTTCTCCATGTTGCAAAGTGCCAATTAGCAGCAGAGAATCCAGTATCCTTTGGTGCTACGGTAAAATGCTTTTTGCAACAGTATGCATTTTCCAGGAATCAAGCGTTCAATGCAGTATCCTTTGCCCAGCCGCTGCTCATGTTATCCAATAACCACAGAACCGCTCATCGCAGCTGCCAGCTTGTAACGTGGTGTTGGAGTCATAACGTACACATAGCAAAAGTATTTACAGAAATAAAATGAGGAGGAAGAAAAGGCAAAGCACGCAGGGTTATTCAATTGCTTTGCTTGGAACAGCACACAGCTTCAAAACGTGCAAGGACACAGAACAACCAACCACCTCTTGGCTATTAAGGAACTGATTTTTTAAAAATGGGAAATAAAGCAGAAGAGTGGATAAATCTGTATCAAACTAGGCTGGATGGAAATGGAGAATATATGTGTCTATATAAGGCACAATAGATACAGGCTGACTATTTTGGAAGTAACGCTGAAGCGCAGCATTTCCTATACAGCTCTGCTCCAAAACCCTCCTCCCCACGCAGCATACAAGTATTTGGTAAACAGCTGCTTTTCTAATGTGACACTCTCTTTTTATTTTTCCCCAAAAGCTTTGCTGGTATTGCAATTGAGAAAATACTGCTAGCTAAATTTTGTTTGTTGCAAGCCAGCAACAAGCTGCCTGGGAAGCTAAGGAGATGTGACAGAAAGGAGGAGCCAGGAACTAAATGCCAAGGGCCACAGCTTTCATTTCCCATCATTCAAGTGCCACCTGTAACAGGGGCTGCAAAACTCTTCTCCATTAATAAAGCAGTTCCTCTCATCTCGGACTGTACTCATCCTTGAGTCACCTTCTGACATCCACAGGAGAAAATAAAGGTCTGGTCCATGAAGGTCTGGTCCTATTTTCATGAGCCATCTTGGTCACAAGGCTGGCACCCCTACACACACAAACACTGAGCTGTATCAGCAATACACAGTGAAGTTATTTTCCAGTAACAGAGTTGCAGAGACCACAGACAACAAAGTCCAAAGGACAGAGAAGACTGGTCTTGAGTGACCACCACCACCACCCGGCACTGACAGCAGAGCTCAGGGGCACAGTGCAGCTTCAATGCTGAGCCACACCTTATTCTTTCCTTCCTTTATAAACAAACAAACAAAAAAAAAAATCACATTTCATAACTGCATGTTAAAAAAACAAAGAAACAAACCCTAAAAACAAAGTGAGTAGCAATACAAAGAGTTGTAAGTGAAGCCGCTCCACCATGTGAGAATTATCTCCTTCAGCACCCTACAGCAGCCACACCGACTTGGTAAGCCCAGTGGACATCTCAAAAGTGAAGTAAAGCACAGAACTTCTTTAATTCTTAATTATTTTCTTTGCACTTATTAGCCTGATGTGCAAAAAGTCTGCCCTGTAACAGTATGTGAGATTTTACTGCAGACAGAAACACCGTGCTAAACAAAGAGCGCTGAGCACAGCTAACAGGATTAGAGATAAAGAGATTACCTAGGGTCCAGGGGGTGACTAGATGCAGTGATAACCAAAAAGCCAAGAAATTAGAGGAAGATCATGAATAAGAGGGTGACAGTCACAAAGATAAAGCTACACCATACAATCCTGATGAGTACAGGGATAACAGAGAACACAAAACCAAAATCTAAAAGCCTTGCTAAGCCATGTAGCTACAGTCTGTGTTCAGATGGGTAAAAGATATCTTTTGGAGGACCATCTGTGCTTGGGAAAACAGACAAAAATTCATCTCCACAAGACTTTAGGCAAGTCACTGCATGTTATTTATTTGTGTGTTTGCTCTTATTTCCAGTAAGCATGGTGGAGAAGTGAAATTCCTCATCAGGATGCAATACACAGAAAAATATATGCAGCCACTGCATTCATTACAGGCCTCAAAAAAAAAGTCATTTTCTACACCTATACCCAAAGAAAATGGAAGCCCAGCTCACAGCTCGCTGTGCTGCCATCTCTTCTCAAGAGACAGACACATTACCAGAAGTCCATCTTGAAACTTATGCATTTTCCTGGAAGGCATGAGCTAATGCTGCATGGCTGCAGCTGCACTAATACTCCTTACCTTCAGTGTAAGATGCTGAGCACTGTGCCAGGCACAACTGTATGCAGTTATGCTATCAAAAAGTCAGGCAGGTGTGAACAACTTTGAACAGAAGAAGGTATTAAAGCAGTACTCAGAATGGTGGGCAAGGTAACATGGAGAAGAGAGGAAAAAGCTTTGTTGAGATACAACTGTTAGGCCATGACATTATGCTGCTCAGAACAAAACCCTGCAGATACCAAACTCTGGGTTATCTGTAAATGCCTTCCTGGTGTGGTCAACACATTCAAGAATCTTTTTGTTTCCTTGCTAAAATGATTGATTCTCACAAAACACAGACTTGTTTCTATCTCTCTTGCCTTAAAAATGGTGTAAATGCAGAGCTCATATATCAGAAAAGCAGCTACCCTTGAAGCATTCAGAACTCACTCTCTTTTCCACAGGATAAAGGAGATAAAACAATTCTGTGGAAAACAAGATGGATTTTTTCCTGCGCAGGACTGACAAGCAGTGTCAGAAGCGAAGATTATATGGTCTAACAGCAGAGGAAGGGGACATAGGAGATTTCTCAGAGATGCCTTGTTCCCATCTCTCCCACTCTCTTCCCTTCCTGTATAACATGGGTACCTGGCAGCATTTCATTCAGAGTTGCCAAAAAAGCCAACAGGCAGCCAGCTAGTGGCATTTCTGCTGCAGAAGCTGAGAGCTGAAAAGCCTGGAGGATCCCAAAGAGCTTTGGGGCTGTACCTGTGTGAGACTCTGCACCAGCTCTGCCCCCAAAGGGCTGTGCTATGTCAGCGAGGCGCATGTGATGCAGGGCACCAGGTCAAAAGCCCAACAAGGGCTGCTGGAATGCAGGCCTGACTCTGGGATAAACTAGAAAAGAAAGCATTTCTATGTATAGATATCCTGGTTTTCAAAATACTAATGCATCCGGATGCAAGCACTACAGCTCCTTATTGCTTGCTTGTGGGCAAGGAATACCAACCAGCTGAGAATATAACAGTGGTAAGGCTCGATGTGATCACATCACTGGCTCTTTCTATGAACTTCAAGACGATTACTCAAGAAATAAAAAGCATTGTCCACACATCTGGCAGCTGCCAGGTCATTTTCCACAAGTTCACAATATAAAAAAATCTAGGCACCTGCAGAAATCCCACAGGGAATACCAGCACAATGATTTTGTTTCCTCCAAAATGTTGCTGCTCTTTTCTTTCAACAAGACACTGCAAATTCCTGATGCAAAGGAAACTCTCTTGCCATTAAAATCTCTCCTAATGAAGAAACCACCTGCACTACAAACCCAGCTATGGGGTTGACCCTGTTCTCTATCCAGTATCCAACCCGGTGACCTTGCCAACAAAAACCTTACTAAGTTGCATAAGCTTTTTTAGTTCACTACCTTATAGCAATGAAACACATTGCTGCTGCTCTCGTATGAGTAAGGTGTATGATCTCCTCCACGACAAGATGATGCAGTCAGCAAGATGGCAAGTGCTTATAAGGAGGCATGGAGTGAGCTCGAGCCTCAGCTCCTCAACAGGGTGGGCTCATGACAACTGGCATAATTGGAAAGTCACTGAAGAGCACCTAGAGGCAGCTAGGGGCTGCACTACAGATGGAAAAGGAAAGGAGTTGTCTGCAAGACGCTAAGTTCCTGGTTAGAAGCTGCATATGGAAGAAAACAGGAGTAAAAAGGAACAGGATCTAGAGAAGAAATAGAGGAAGGCTATGGAGTTGTTAAGGCTATGGAGTCTTTAACAGCTGAACAACTTCAGAAACAGTTAAAGAAGGAAAAGAAAAAAGGAAAAATTTGGAATAAAGGGCTGAGATGATGCTTATGCAGACTTCCTTCCACTCAACATTGCACATTTTATAGGACATTAAGAGTATCCCCTGAAGATTGGGATGGGGATATCTGGGGTGATCCCGATGACAGCGAGCCAGAGGAAAATGATCCTTTGTTTCCCTTAAATCCTCCTGAATATGAAGCCAGACCTGCTGTTCAAACAAAAAGAACAGAGAAACCTTGGGGTATTACTCCGCAACATAATACAAAAACCATGCCTCAGGACCCGCTGCAATTAATATATTTGCAAGAGACATGTAAGAGCAGAAAACCAGGTGAAACTGAAACCGATCACTTGTGGCAAGTATGCTTAAGTGGTAGGGACTGAACAATATTGAGTGGCAATAAAGCAAACAGCTGTTGGGGTCAGGGAGCCTCCTTAAATTTGGGATCTGGTCTGACAAATTCTATCACAGGCCCATCAGTTCACTGGGACACGGGCACAGATCCCATGGAGCAAGGTGACCCCCCCGTAATCCCCATCAAATCCCCAAGGACCTCTGTTAGTATTGCAGCGAGCTGTGTGCCAGCATCTGCCCCCAGCACAGGGACACCTCAATAGGTCACTCCTCAAGGTGGAGACTCCTTACGTGTGACAGATACCAGTAAACAACCAATACCAAGTTCCTCAAAAAAGACTTTCTATATGCTATTAGCTGGCTAACTTGCTATGGTGTTGAGCGATATAAAAGAGTAATGGTGCATATAATCCCTTACATATAAATCGTTGGGGGCCCCTTCCAGCCCCATGATGCAGCGGGAGGGCCTTCCCAGCAGCCTTGTCTGACCCTATTCTCCAGTGACCTTGCCATCATGAACCTTGTTAGGTCATGTAAGTTTTGTTAAAGCACTACCTTATAGCAATAAAACACACTGCTGCTTCTCTCTTACGAACGGAGTATATAATCCCATCTGCAACACAAGCCAAGGTGCAGCTTTTTCACGCTTTCAAAAGCTTTAGAGCAAAGGCACAGAGGGTGTCTTCACACAGAGAGTGGTGACACAGTGGAACAGGTTGCCCAAGGAGGTTGTGGTTGCCCCATTCCTGGAGGCATCCAAGGTCAGGCTGGATGTGTCTCTGGGCAGCCTGGTCTGGTGGTTGGCGACCCTGCACATAGCAGGGGGTTGAAACTAGATGATCATTGTGGTCCTTTTCAACCCAGGCCATTCTATGATTCTACGATTCTATGAAAGGCAGGGTCAGTACTGTAATTCAGCATGGTGAATTACAAACATAGGAACAAAACACCCAAACTCATCAAGGTGATGACTTTCCTCCCTCTGCCCTACAACCATTCCTTTCCCTATCAGGCAGTACCAGATAGGCACCTTCTGCCTCACAGCTTGCCTGCTTGAGGAGGACAGCACAGATATGCAAGGGGCACCCTGCCTCTGCCCTGCTCAGGAGCAAAAAAGCAGAGAAAGTTAGGATAGCCCTCCGAAACAACCCAGTGAGGAGTTTTTGGCCATGTCCATTCTACCACATGTTTCTCACTACTTGGCAAGAAACCAAGGCTGCAGCAAAAAGGTAGGTAAAGGAAGAACACAGACAAGGAGAAAGATGCCTCTGTTTTTAAGGCAGAATTATAAAACAGTATTCAAAATAAAATGTGTTGTACACACTGCATCTTACATATTGGAAGTGTTCTGGTGGAAAGCACAAGGAAAAATGTGGTATGTAGAGTCACAGAAAGTCATACAGAACGTGCTAATGTCATACAGAACTACCTCACAGAGAGATCGTAAATGTAAACACTACAGCTTGAACTGACAGATTATTGCACTGTAAAAGCAGCAATAAAAGAGGGCCGAGATGTTCACAATACAAAAGAAAGATTTTAAGATGCATTAGTATCTGTCCTGCAAAACACAGAACCAAGGATGGATGCAATCCAAACCAGCTGTGAGAGAGCAGGACGTAAGGTGGGGGAGGAGAGAGCTGACCACCAAGAGATTGCACAGACAAAAACCAAGGACAGCCTCCTTCACAAAGGGGCAACCTTTGTTCAGTCTGCAAGAATATTCCAACAGAAACAGAAACAGTGGAGAGAAACAGAAAATGATAAAAATAAAAAAGCTAAACACTGGGCGTCAGATGACCCTGACCAAAAACACAGTCAGTCTTAAGCTGAGGATTGTGGAAGACAGAGGAGATATTCATCGGTATATCTTAATGCTCAGTATTAAAGCATATTATACTGTAAGAAACAATAATTAAGCCCTCAGTAGCGATCTGAGACAAGACTCAAGTGCAGGAGCCTGAGAAGAAATGTCAGTGACTTTGATTTTCTGATAATTCCAAGCAGTTCAACTCAATACCCAGATCTTATAATTAAATTCATTATATAGAAAAAACACATTGTAGATAATTAGAAAGTGATTTTTATAGAGAAAAATGAAGCTTTCTCCTTTCTGCTTACAGCAAAGTGAAATCCCAACTTACAGTGTATTTTAGAAGCACTAATCTTTTGCCAGGAGTGAAAGATGGGAAGGAATTAAGTTTTTTGTTTCATTAGCCACTCTAGTAGAACTCTTCTAACTCTATGGAAAAGACAAGCACTTTAGCCTGCATAGCAGTACTCTGCACATGAATTTGCCCAGAAAGCAAAACCAGACCTTTACCTTCTGAGGTGCACCTGTGGATGCCCCCTCTCTGGAGTCATTCAAGACCAGGCTGGATGGAGCTGTGAGCAACCTGGTTTAGTTGGAGGTGTCCTTGCCTATAGCAGGGGAGTTGGAATTAGGTGATCTTAAAGGTCCCTTCCAACCCAAACCACTCAGTAATTCTGTTATTCTATTTCATGTATGTTTTGTACAGACTGGGTAGAACACAGAATGCTTCAGATAATAAAACCACTTATTAATGCTGGCAGCTCTGTGAAAGTTGTCCCCCAGCCTCTCATCACAGCCATGGGTCTATTTTTAATTCACATTAAAAAAAACTCTTTTGTCCAACATACCTCTTACATGGACCTATTTTTTAAATATCTAAACGCAATCCCAGTGATTGGAGGATGTTGTTCCACAATGTTTTGTCACTATGGCATATGAGTCCCCCGCACAGACGTGCCACCTAAAAACAAACAGCAGACAGGGACTCTCCATGAGGTAGACCTGTCATTGCAGACAGGGGAAATGCGGTGCTCAAGGCCACAGCCTCACTAATGTCTTTTACCTGCTGACTCCAGCCAGGACTCCTCCAGTTGGCTCAGCACAGAGCCCAGCTCTGCTCCCCCATTCTGCAGAACAACCCCCCAGAACAGCTGCTGAGCCAGCTTCCAAAGGGCAATGCTGGGAAAGGAGAAGAGAGAAACAAAGAAGGGAGAAAAGGAAAAATGAAAGGGGAAGAAGAGTAGAAAAGCCCTGAACGCTATTGATATCTACCACATGCACACATTTTGGCAACTCGCTTACAGCCCTAATGCTGTAAGTAGGTTATAGCCACCTCCTCCAAAGACAACAAGGAGCGCTAAAGCACACGCATTGTTCTGAGGTGATCATTTTCCACACACTCTAAAAGTTGGCTAAGACCTGGTGAGAGCCCTGTGTTCTCACCTACTGTGTTCTTGAGGACTCACAGCTCCACTTTAAGTTTCTTAAGTACCAGTTTTAGCACATGGAGCCAGCCCACACAAACACCCAGAGAGCAGACCTGTGCTACATGCAACTGATACCCAGCCCTGCACATCATTTGAGCCTGATGCGCCTGATACAAAACCAAGGAGCATTTAGCCCTCACAACTGAAAGTTCATGATAGCTCTGCTGGAGCTTATATTTGAATACATTACCTAAATGAGCTCTGTACTGTACCCAGAAGCAGCGAGTCAATTAGGTGGGGGACTTGAAAAAATGACACAAAACCTCTGAATAGAACATTAATGATCCCTTCCTGTATCATAATGCTACCACTTAGCAGTGGTGATAGAGCAAGAAATCAATACAGAAGATAAAAAAGTATCAAAGTATGTTATTTTTGTTCTGCAAGGCGTGCTCAGGTTTGCAGTTTGCCTTTGCTTGCTTCAAAGGCAGATGACAATTTTTGAAAGGGCAGAAGAATGAGTAACAAAGTCAGGGGTTTCAGAAGCCTATCAAGGAGGAGTCTGAGTGGTGCCTCGAGCCCCCAGACATTTCAGGATTACTTGGGAGTCAGAGCTAGAGTCATGTAAACTCCCGTGGAAAGAGACACAACACAACAACTGACTCTAACAATGGCTTATGTCTATGCAAAACTTTTACCTATAAGCAGCTATTGTATTAACAGGGCCATGCTCTACAATGAAATGTGGCAACCCTTCTGGGACAACCACTTGTATTTCTTTTTTCCTCCCTATTTTTAACAGAACAACAAGGCATCAGTCCTTACTGACTCAACTGGTGCCTTCTGTCTCTATCAAACAATGGGTCTGCCACTCCATACATCACTGATGCTCCCCATGTGTGTGTCCTACTGCAACCACACTACTTCTGAAGCTCTTGCAGAAGTTGATAGGGATACCTGTCCAGAATTTCACTATAAACAGCTGTGACCCTGCAATCCACACAGCATCATAGCATATGCATACAAATGCAAGTGTAACCATCACATACAAATGCAACCTCAAGATTCTATATATTTGACTGATTCTATGTCTTTTACTGCAGTGAGGCACTGGCACAGCTGCCTGGAGAATCTGTCGATGTCCCATCCTTGGAGGTGTTCAAGGCCAGGATGGATGGGGCCCTGGGCAGCCTGATCTGCTGGGGGACTGCCCTGTCTATATCAAGGGAGGTGGAACTGGATGGGCTTTAAGGTCCCTCCTAAGCCTGTGATCCTACAATTCTAGGATATGATACATAATTTGGGGCTGCGTCCTTCAAAGCCAAATTCAGCTTCATGTCCTTCTGCCCACAGTTGTCCTATAACCCCCACAAGAGGCCTAGCTCAGAAACATGTAAGCACCATATGAATGAGCTGAATATGCGTGCATTTAGGCAAGGATAAGAGCCACACACCATCATACAAGCTAAACTTCAGCACACAGAAAGGTTTCTCCAATTTCTTTTTTTAAAGGGCAGGGTTAAACTCTATAGAATGTCACCCTACTAACTGGTTAATGGCTTAATTATTGTTGTTTAAGTCAAAGGTTCTCCTCAGTGTTTGTCTAGGAGATGATCAGCACTTCTAAAAGCCAGCTGGGAAAAGACTTAATCCTTCAGGAGAAGGTTAAGAGAAGCTTTTTGATTGAATAACGTGCACAGAAACAGCACTCCTGAGGGGAAGCCTTCAAGATCACAGTATGAAGGTTTCCAGTTTTCCAGATGTTGACTGCCTCGACTGAAGCCAAAGCAGAGGACACAGGATTGACACAAGACCACAGCCCTATGCTGGGATAAGTCTATCAACAGCTGATAAAGTAATGGCAAACATACAAGGAGATTTTCTTTGTGCATTTCTGAGAGCTTCAAACTCTGGATTGCCCCATCCACATACAAACACCACAGTTTTAGTTTATTTTGAAGCCTTGTGGCAGGTGGTGCTTGCTGAAATTGCCTCAGACTTCCACGAGCCTCTTGGTGCTGAGGTTCCTGCAAACGTACAGCGGCTGAGGGAGGGAGGCATGTTTCATAGCTGGCCCCATCCAGGGGCTCCCCAGCCAGCACAGGCACAGCACACATTCTGCCTCAATCCTAAATGCTCCCCTGCATGTCTGTACCAGTATAAAAAAAAAAAAAAAAAAAAAAAAAAAAGCATTGGGAAATAAAGCACCTGCAAATTTGCATGTTTATGAACTAAGTAGTTATACACGTAGCCTAAAGCCATAGGATATTGTGATGTGTTTTTTAGTCTAATAAGCTTAAACATTATACTGTGCAACTCAAAACCTGTTGGTTTTGGTCTATTATTGGTAATATCCCTAAAATCATGACACCAACAGAAACATCTATAAGCTTCCCCAAATACTAGTGTGCTATATGAACTCAAGCCTATGGCATTTCTTTTACAGCAGAGAGCCTCGATTTGCACAGGGGAAGGAAGCAGTTACCCTCCAGTCAATGCAAATACAGCTGGCAAGAAGAATAACAGTTTTGTCAAGGTCACAAGAGGGAGAGGGGAGGACTTGGAAGAGGTAGCAGGACAAGGACAGTCACTCTGTGTAAATGACAGTGTAAATTCACAGATACCATTAGGAAGGAATCAGCAAAGCACAACCTATGTAGCTAATAATGCTTTAAAACAGGCATGCAAAACATCCAGATGCACTGGGATGCTCAGACTCGACCCTAGTTTACAACAGTGAGTTCAGCATTAGTAGCATGATTCATTTGTTCTTGGAGAAGTGACAGCTCCACTGAGCAACACACATCTGCAGAGTTGTGCACCTGGTGAGGGAATTTGCTGAGCTGCCATCGTGCTTCCTCAGCGCTTGGTGCTTTGTGCTTTGCGTGATCAACCATCTCAGCGAGGAAATGAAATAATTCTTCAGCATGTTGACCGCACTGGGAGAGCACTCACAGGTCACATACTTCGGGCAAGTTTGTTCTTGTGCTCTTATTTACCCTGTACAATAACGCGTCCCAAACACCAAAACACAAACAGAGGAACCATGGCAGTACACTTTAGGAAATCAGATCAATTTCAATAGTCACTG
The DNA here is from genome assembly GCA_037305975.1 of Chrysolophus pictus. Lineage (NCBI taxonomy): Eukaryota > Metazoa > Chordata > Aves > Galliformes > Phasianidae > Chrysolophus > Chrysolophus pictus. Next base: position 22,882,537 of record CM074578.1, read on the forward strand.
CATACAGTCCACTACAACTACGAGAGGTACGTTGACAGCAAGATTCAAGGCAGCATTTGTGTGATTTGATCATTTATTTGAACAAAGAAAAGCAATTGAACTGGAAGCAAGATTTCAAACAGCCTAACTGCTACACAATTCCTTGCTTATTCTCTTGATTTGTCTGGGTGTGGACAAACGTATGCAATCTCTAAGGGAAAAACTGTTTCTGATGCTAGCATGCATAAATCCTTTGAAGTGCAGGAATCTGTGTGCTGTTAATGCATTTAGGAATCACAAAACCAATTAGAGACTACACTGTACATGACAAAACAGCTACAGATTACAAGGATTGTTGTCAGTTTTGTGAACTGTTTTGAAGTCTGAGTGGCACACAGTAAGCATCAATTTCTGAAGTCTATTATACAGCTTTCAGAAGCATATGTTATATCCTGGAAGGATATAATTTGGCACATTGTAAAAGCAGGAGAATGTTCCTGCTGGAGCTGAGGCCAACAGCCTCAAAAGTACTCACATGTATCAGGCCAATTCCAAATACAGCAACGAAGGAGGACAGAGATTAAGACGACAAAACGAGCAAATTGACTGGTTGCTCAGGGAAGCTTACAGCAAAAAGCATCAGAATAAATAGGTGTCTTCATGGCCTATACAAAGAGCTGGCAAATCTCTAATGGAATTCAGAACCTTCAAAAAGGAAACAGTCTGTGAAACATCTCAGGATAGCACACCATTTGCAGAAGTATTCCCTACAGGTGTTCAATGCAGGCTGGATAGGACCTGGGCAGCCTGATTAGTGGGTGGCAACCCTGCCCACAGCAAGTGTGTTGGAAAGGTACTGTCTTTAAGGTCCCTTCTGACCCACACCATCTATGATTCTATGTGCTTCTGCTCCTCAGCAGTGAAACTATAGACAGGTTTGAGGGAGCCTCTCCAGCACTGCCCACTTCAGCAGACAACTCTGCATAAGACAAAAGCAGCTTGGCTTCTTGCCTCAGAGGCAGGTACCTCTGGCCAGGCAGCAAGCTGACAGCAATAGTGACAGCTGGAATGCCTCCCAGCTGCTCTCCTGCACAGTCACTGCTCCAGAGACTCACTCCTTCAAGTAGTGCTGAGAACAGTAGAAGACAGGTAGGAGGAGACAGCAAGGACAGGAATTGTTTTGGCCTTGCAAATCACCCTTGAATTTGAGCAATGCCATGATGCTGTACCCTGGTGGATATTTTGAGCTCTACAGCCACAGAAGTGTTTCATGTTGCAACGTTTGTGGCCCAAAAATGAGGAAGGTAAAGGAATGAGGTCTGTTTGCTATGTGAAAGCATTTAACCAGTTACCAGCAGAACAGCATTTACAAAGAATGCGCTCACCGACAGCTGGGCTTCCCACGTGTGACCACTCAAACAGGAACACCACAGCAGTTTGGAAACTACAATGGTCAGATCTGCGTCCAAAAAATCAGAATCTTCAAAAGTTTTTTCAAAAAGCTGCACAAGAATGAGCAATTGAAGTTACTGTACAGGAGCCTGCCAAACTCACAGTATTCTTTCCAACTGATAGGTAGATTTTTCTGTTGTTGCTCTGTTAACTGTATTTTCTCCAAGTTAATGCCTCTTACAATCAACATAAAACGAAGGTCAATGTGGAAAGAACAGATAAGATGAGAGAATTCAAAATATTTAATTTCAGCTCTGACTGTTCTAAGGGCAAGGAATGCAGTGAGGAATTCTTCCTGAGAAACGTAAAGACAACAATTTATTGAAATACTGCACTAAGTATACCTAAAGGTCAGTCAAACAGCACATTAGCTGAATACCCCTAATGATGCTCTATTTATGTTACAGATACACGTGAGTTTCATTCTAATAAATCAACTGCTGATAAGAAAGTAAACCAAACTACACAAAGTGTGATTGCTTTTTAAATGAGTATGACCACAGTGGGACAAACAGAGCAACTCATCCTGAATTTGCAAGACAAAGCTCCATGACACATTAACTTCATGACTGCTCTCCGATTGCTTTTGAATGCTAAAATACTGAGTATATACATATACATAGAATTATTAAGGCTGGAAAAGATTTCTAGGACCATGTAGTCCAACCATCAACTCATCACCACTGTACCCACTAAACCATGTCTCTAAAACCATGCCCCTTAGCTTAGTCCATTTACAATTTCCTTTGCTTATTATGGATAAAAAAACACACAAAGAAACCCCCAAGTGCTTCCAGCATGTGTTATTCATGCAAGAAATCCAGCACAAGATCCCAAATGCTGGCACATTTTACAGTGTCCTGGACCCATGAGCCCTGTTGGTTGGCATCTTTGATGTGGCAAACCCATTGCTAACCTTGGTGCAGTGCTCTCTTTGAAACGTGCAGAAAGCTGGCAGGGATTTCCAGCATGCCAAGCCCGGCCATCCACAGGCATGCAAGTTTCAAGGGAAACGCTTCATCCGTGCCTGCCAACAGACACCCCAGCCAGCAAAATGGTCCTGTTCTGGAACATGCTTTGGTTACCTGCTGCTCCTGATTATGACTACTGCAGCCCAGATACATGCACGCTTTAGAAGAAGCTCTGGCCTTCCTTCCTAAATAGCAGTAGATAATGCTGTGCGCTGCAGGCTTACAGCCCTGATGCTGTTTGTGCTGCTCCTCCTGGCAGCGATGGCACACCAGCACGCAGCACGAGCCGTGAACCCTTCCAACAAACCCTCAGGCAAAGGAACGAGGCAGGCTTAGGCTGGAATACCTACGTTAGATCACCAAACCCATCGGTGCTACTCATGACTTGGCATTAAAAACAAACAAACCCCCTCCCTCTCTGCCTGCAACACGCATCGTCCGGGGGCAAAGCCCTCCGTCCCAGGGCCGGCGGCAGGTCGGGCGCTGCCTTACCCTGGGAGCGGACTCGTGCGAATGGCCGTGCCCAGCCGAGCAGCCCGAGCTCCCCCTCGCCTGGCTCCAGCTGCAGGGCGTGTGTCGTTTGCACGGAGCGGTTTCGAGACTTCCTGTTCGGAAGCATCCTAAATACAACAGCACCCGCGCCTTTTTCTCGTGTTGTTTTTCCCTCCTCTCCATCCCCGGCGGCCGGGCCGAGCTCTCCGTCTGCGTTTTTCACCGAGGCGCTCGATACGCCGCGTGGGAACCCAGCGCCGCCGGGGCACCGCCGGCACCTCCTGCCTCCCGCAGCCGAAGCGATACATCAATCCGTATCCGGCCGGAGCCCCGTTCAGAGCGAGCAGCGGTGCCCGGCGGGAGAGCTCGGCCCCGCAGAGCCAAGCCGCCTTTGTCTGCGGACGGGGAGCTCCCCGGAGGCACCCCCACCCGCCACGGCCCCACACGGCACGCTCTCGAGACGGAGCGCAGCGGCACGGCGCCGACGCGGGGAAGTTTTCAGCAGAGCCCGCGGCACGTGGCCGCGTCCCGCTCCTGTCCCGTCGCGCCGCCCCCCCCGCGGCCTGGCAGCGCCCCGCGCCGCGCGGGGCTCGGGATGCTCCGATCCACTTCCGCGGGGCACAAAGCGCGGACGCCGCCCCCGAGGCTCCGCCGTTCCCGTTATAGCTCCGCCGCCAACGCTTTTGATTCCACGTTTTGTTTTTTTTTTTTTTTTAATTAATTCCTTTTTTTTTTTTTTTTTTTTCCTTTTTTCGCCCTCCCCGCACAGCACGCAAAGAGAAGGACCCGCTTCCCCAACGCGGAGAGGGGAGGGGGGGGTCGCGAAGCTGCAGTAGCCATGGCAATGCCGGATTGCATCATGCTCTTCGGGAAGCGATTTGGGGGAAAAAAACCCGGTTCGGCCCCCGCCGCCCGCAGCCCCCCGCACGGCTGCCGCCCCCAGCCCAGCCGCCGCCGCCGCACCGACCACCCCGCGCCCTTCCGGCACCTCTTCCTCCCGGGCACGGACAACCGCACCCCAGCCCGGCGGCCCTACCTGACGGCGCGGCGGGCTGCGGGCGGCGGCGGCACCGGCCGGCTCTGGCACGCTGCGGGGCGACGGGGGCGGGGGCGGAGGCGGGGGCGGAGCGGTGGGGCTCCACCGCCCCGCGTCCTCCCCCGGTCCCGCCCCCCATGGGCTGATCGTGACGAAACGATGGTGCGGGTGGCGAAGTGGGGGGATGGGAGGGGGCGCGGTATGACGTCATGGCCGAAGAAAGCCTTGGCTGCGGTGGAAGTTTTGGGAGCGGTCGCGCCGACATTTTGTGGGTGCCCGGGTTGGCCTCGTGGGTGTGGAGTGGGTTGGTGATCACAGGGACCCCGTGTATTCATACAGGCTTGGGGCAGAGTGGCTGGCGGGCTGCACAGAGGCAAAGGATTTGGGAAACAGCCGACTGAACGTGAGCCAGCAGTGTGCCCAGGTGGCCAAGAAGGCGAATGGCTTGTGTCAGCAATAGTGTTGCCAGCAGGAGCAGGGAGGTGACCATCCCTCTGTATTCAGCACTCACGAGGCTGCGCCTCACGTGCTGTATTCAGCTGTGGGCCACTCACCACAAGAAGGACATGGAGGCCATGGAGCATGTCCAGAGAAGGACAGCAAGGCTGTGTGGGGTCTGGAGCGCAAGTCTTATGGGGAGCAGCTGAGGGAACTGGGGTTGTTTAGCCTTGAGGAGGCTCAGGGGAAACCTTATTACTCTCTACAACTACCTGAAAGGAGGTTATGGTGTGGAGTGGAGTCAACCTTTTCTCCCAGGTAACAGTGATAGAATGAGATGGAATGACCTTGAATCACAGAATCACAGAACGACCAGGGTTGGAAGGGACCTCAAGGATCATGAATCTCCAACCCCCCTGCCACATGCAGGGCCACCAACCTCCACATTTAATACTAGACCAGGCTGCCCAGGGCCCCATCCAATCTGGCCTTGAACACCTCCAGGGACGGGGCATCCACAACCTCTCTGGGCTGCCTGTTCCAGCACATCACCACTCTCTCTGTAAAGAATTTCCCCTTGATGTCCAACCTAAATCTCCCCTCACTCAACTTAAAATCATTTCCCCTTGTCCTGCAGTTATCTACCCTTTCAAAGAGTTGATTCCCCTCCCCTCTGTAGGCTCCTTTTAGGTATTAAAATGCTGTAATGAGGTCACCCCACAGACTTCTTTTCTCCAGGCTGAACAAGCCCAGCTCCCTCAGCCTGTCTTCATAGGGGAGGTGCTCCAGTCCCCTGATCATCTTCATGGCCCTCCTCTGGACCCTCTCCAACAGCTCCCTGTCTTTTGTGTACTGGGGGCTCCACACTTGGACGCAGTACTCCAGATGGGGCCTCACAAGAGCAGAGTAGAGGGGAACAATCACCTCCCTGTCCCTGCTGGCCACCCCTCTTTTGATGGAGCCCAGGATACCATTTGCCTTCCGAGCCGCAAGGCACACTGCTGGCTCATATTAAGTTTTTCATCTATCAAGACCCCCAGGCCCTTCTCCAGAGGGCTGCTCTCAAGGACCGCTCCTTCCAGTCTGTAGGGATGCCTGGGATTCCTCCGGCCCAAGTGCAAAACTCTGCACTTTGCTGTGTTGAACCTCATCAGATTCACCCGGGCCCACCTTTCTAGCCTCTCGAGGTCCCTCTGAATGGCATCCCTTCCTTCAGCCGTGTCGACCGCACCACTCAGCTTGGTGTCATCAGCAAACTTGCTGAGGGTGCACTCGATTCCATCATCGATGTCATTGATAAAGATGTTAAAGAGCACCGGTCCCAAGACAGACCCCTGGGGGACACCACTCGTTACCGGCCTCCACCTGGACGTAGAGCCATTGATGACCACCCTCTGTCTGCGGCCTTTCAACCAGTTTCTTATCCATCGAGTGGTCCACCCATCAAATCCACATCCCTCCAGTTTGGAGATGACGATGTGGTGGGGGACCATGTCAAAGGCCTTGCTCAAGTCCAGGTAGATGACATCGGTCGCCTTTCCCTTGTCCACCGATGCCGTCACTCCATCATAAAAGGCCACCAGATTGGTCAAGGATGACCTTCCTCTGGTGAAGCCATGCTGGCTGTCACGGATCACACGCCCTTTCCTCATGTGATCAAGCATGTCATCCAGGATGATCTGTTCCATGATCTTCCCAGGCACAGAGGTGAATGGCACCAGAGAAGTTTCAGGTTGGATATTAGGAAAAATTTCTTCTCAGAAAGGGCAGTGAGGCACTGGAATGGGCTGCCTGGGGTGGTGCTGGGTCACCATCCCTGGAGTTGTTCAAGAAATGTGTTGGTGTGGCACTGAAGGACGTGGTTAGTGTGCTTGGTGAGGATGGGTTGGTGGCTGGACTAGATGATCTTAGAGGTCTTATCCATCCTTAATGATTCAATTATTCTATCGTTTTGTGGTGTCAGGTTGGCTTCAAGGGCATAGGGTGGGATGGCAGCACTTGGCTCAATGCAAAGAGCCCATGGGGAGCCCAGCAGGAAGTCCAGCTGCCTCCAGCTGTGCCCAAGAAGTTGAGCCTCCACACTGACTCCTGAGGATTAAACAAAATATTAGAGGCTGCTCATTAAGTGAGCATTTTCCATCCTAGTGAAAAACGATATGGGATAATGTAATTAAAGACTGCCATAATGAGGTGAGCCACAAGCCTAAATTAAATTAAAGGTCACAGGTAGGTTCTGTTGATCTGTTTGCTGTGTTTGGAATAAAGGGCTTTGCAACATAATAATGTATTTGAATGGAAGCAGTGTGTGTGGTAAATAAGGCTGGATCTTATCTTCATCATATAATAAAACCCTGATTTTGCTGTGTAATTTATATATATATTCTGAGCCTGTCCTGATTATGTCAAATGTCTGAGAAAGGAATCCTAACACATTCTCTTTGGCTTCTCTCCAACAGGTGGCATGTTCAGTGAAGAACCTACCCCAGACTGTTCCATACTTCCACTGGATGCTGACAACTCATACCAGGCAACCGTAGGGAGCCTGGGGGTCACTGTGGCCAGAGTTTAGTCAGCAGCCCATTTCTTTTCCAGTCAAGCTGCTGTTCATACTCTCTCATGCTGGAAGAGAGAGAGCTTTTTCCTTGTCTTTTTTTTCCATTTTTTATTTTGAGAGTTTGCTCCATCTCTTTGCTAGTTTAATGAAAATGTTACACAAATAAAGAGCAGCTTTGCTTCGCTAAGGAGAGGAATAGAGCAGCATTTTGCTTGAGTTGTATTCAAGATCAAAGATGAGTGCTCAACAGGCAGCACTGAACTGCGCAGTCAGCAATTTTAGAGAGCTGAGGAGTAAGGATCTCCTTTCCCTCTGACTGTAAGAAAAGGCCGTACAGATGAAGCTGTCAGTGCAAATGATAGCTAATCTTGCCAGCCAGTAGCTCTTCTTCTGTAGTAATTCACTGGTCTTATGTCTATGGCCATTTAGCCTATGCAGCATGTTGCATGTAGGGCTGGCCTGATTTGACTTCAGTGTGCAAACAATTCCCTAGGCTGATACTCTGTTCTATCAGGTAATGTTTTAACTGTTTGTTTGCCCAGTGTGAGCAGAAAAAAAAAAACCTTATTTAAGATTGAGATATAAAAAAATGATTTCTCCAAACTGGACATTGTGGCTACACCATAATGTTGAGTTACCTTATTTCTTGATTCTAGTTACTAAGAATGTACAGTTTTTGCTTTTGAAGCCCAAGTTTCCCATTTCCCTTTCTCTCTGAAGAAATAGAGCCCCTGTATGATCTTTGCCTGTGTGATCTGAGCCTTTGTAACAGTTTTCAGTTAAGGCACAAGCATTCACAGCTGTCCTTACATATTAAGTTTTAACTTAGAAGAAAAATGAAAGCTAGCACAACTCTGAAGTGAGTACACCTGTCTGAAGGCCTCTTGCTGAGGCTTTCATTTTGGGTGTCACAGAGGCGTTCCTTCTGGTTTCAGGGGAGATAAAGCCATCTTGCTCCTAACAAAGTCAGTGGGATTAGGTGTAAGTCCCATTTTTTTTTCTCACTTGAGCTAAAATACCATGTGCTTATTGAAATGTGACCAACATTAGGTCTTTTCACATCTGTAAATCTGCATTTGACTTTTAAATGTGTTTTAAATAAAGTTGCTTCCCAACAGGTGTACACATTTGTTTCCATGGTTTATTGATGTGATATGATTGCACCGAGTGTTACTTTCACAGCCAAAACAGCTTTCTATATCTGGAAGATGCTTAAATAATTAAGACTCAGCCTGGTAGTTTAAAAATAAATAACAGCCTCTGCAACTTCAGATGCAAGGAGAGATGAAGCAGAGCACAGGGAATATGCCACCGCAAGGGCCGGTAGTTGCTGGAAGGCGAGCAGTACCCTGCTTGGGAGAGAGTTCCTTTCTTCCTGCCTGAGATGTGGCCAGCATAGGAGGGAAGGTGAAGCTGGAGAATTTGGGCATTGCCAGCGTGGTACCAGCTCCCTTATCTGCTACTTCTTTTCCTCACCTGACCTCTCTAAAGTTCTTGTGCTCTTATCAGTCAGAAAATGAGAACAAGGTCATGGCATAGAAGCTTTGTTTCAGAATAACCCTGTCAGGAGAACTAAGTAAACAAATGGGTTGTTTGTTCATGCTTACTTTAAGAGTTTTAAATTTGCTGAGTAGTTTTACCACTGAGTGAGGAATTGGGGGCAGGCCAGTGTCATTTTGGGCTGCATATGTACTGAGTCTTGGATTCCTAAGTGTTTTGTTAGAAGATCTGCAAGTTTTCCACAAGTGAAGACATCACCGTTGGCCTCACTGCTGAGTGCTGATGGAAATGCTATCAGTGTGTTTGCTCAGGATGGACTTCATAGACCTTGTTATCAGAGCAGGATCGATGAGGCTGGAGTTCAGAAGAGGGACAATTAAACATTATTGGGGATTCAAACAGAAAGATAGCAAGAACAGGCATAATACACATTATGCCCTGCATTTAGATAACTTATTTCATCCAGAGGTACCTGACCAGGGGATTTATGTGTGTCTCAGGTCTATCATGGTCCCGAGAGAAGAGGTAGAATGCTGAAGACTGTGAAAAGCTGTGCCATGAGCGGCCCATCCTAGGTATCCGCAGCAGAGATGACAAGGAGCCTCAGCAGACACAGTTGTCTTCACTAAACCAACTTGCTCCTTATGCAATGATAAGCAAAGAGAGCAGGCTTAATAGCTGCTAGTGCTCAAGAATGCAGATAGGAGGGCAACAGCTGGAACAGCCATAAGTGGAACTGTTAGCACAGAATAAAGAGCTTGGAGTAGAATGTCTATTGGTGTTTTGCTTGAAATTAGCCTGGATAAAGTGATGGAAGTGTGCATTGCAAAGAAATGAACCTACTTTTTTTTTTTTTTTTTCTGGTGAAGAGGTGAGGAACCAGATCTTTTCCTTCTCTAAAATCAACCAGATATCCATGCTATACATATTTAGTAGTGGTTCATCATGCACACTATAATGAATAGGTCTATACTGCAGTTTTTCTTGATTTGAATGAACAACCATCACTTGTGATAGTCATCTCAACGCAAATTCTCAGTTCTGCTGGAGTTTGCTTTGGCTTCTGTCCAGGCTGACTGTGGCAGTCCCATGTTTTTTATCAGTGAGATAAGTGGGATATGATTACTGTTCACTTTAAACCAAACACCAGACTAAAGTACCAGGTTTGGATCTCTCTGCTCAGAATATGGCAACTTCTTCTGTGCAAAGCACAAATGATTTATGCTGCTTGTAAAACTTTGTCTAAGTCTTTTGATTACTTGATTGTTGTGCAAAAAGCTTCTGGACTGGGTTTTCTTGGCAGTTCTTTACTTGGCAGGCACTATAAAAAGTGGCAGGGTGAAGCTGAGGGTTTGAGACTTCAGCACAGAACTGATGTGAACACACTGGCTCTATTCTGAGGGATGATCGTGTTACCAACTGCTGTAATTTTTGAGAGAGCTTTTGCTTTCTGCCATCAAGGGCAAAATTCTCCCATGCAAGACTGGAGACAGGGTTCTGCCCCATGTTTCTAATCCAATTTCATTCATTTTGTATTAACAAGTTACTTTCCTGCATTTCCTGTTCTTATATCTCCCTTCAGTGTTCAGTGCTGTAGGTAAATGATTATTTTCTAATACTGTATCAACTCAGCAAACCTGTGATGTATTTTAAGAGCCAGGCTTACCCCAGAGGCAGAACAGATGGTGTCCTGCGATAGCAAAATGTTTTATTTCTAGTCAAACAGAACATATGTTAAATAATTGGAAAGTTTTCTATGCTGCTGTTGTTGATAGTATGCTTTTTTCTCTCATGGTGCTGCATGTCAGAGAGAAAAATTGCTGAAAATCCACTCTTGTCAGTGCTGCTTATCTTAGTTACATGCATTTTTCTTTGGTGTTGTCAGTTGGCTGCTAAGCTTCGATTGCCCCGAGCTTAGAAAATAACAAGCCCTAGGGATCTTCCCACTGTATACTAGCTGTTTTCCCCCTGTGGCACTGCTAGATGGCTGTCATTGTTGATAGGAGACATTAAGGATGTTTCTGATGAGCAAGTAATAAAGGAGCAGGTAGTTACAAAAGTAGTGAAGATAAAGCAGAAGGAAAAGAACAGTCAGTTAACCAAGAGGTGTACATACTCATCTAGCTGTGCAGGTAGTGCCCACATGTCATTCTGCACCAGTTGGTCCTGCAGAAATGGCAGTCAGAGGCATCTAATTTTCAAAACTGCTCAAAGTGTACCTCTGTCTGGTACAAACCCAGCCTCTAGTGGGGCATAAGCCAGTTAGCCCATATGGAGTTTTGCTGGTTCATGAAGAGAGTGGGATGTGGGATGGGAGTCGGATGGGAATGGGGAGGATCATCTCAGCCCTAATTGGAATTGCAATCAAAGGATGAACTGCATTATTTTATGTAATAAAATAGTAATAGTAATAGGATGCTTACTCCTTGACTGTTCCTTTTGTGGTGTCTTTTTGTTGGCTTACTGTATGGATTGCAACATCTAATCCTTCAAACAACATTCATTCTTCCAAAACAACATCACAGTCCACTGCAGCCTGTCTGCTTTATCTTTCATTACTATCTCAACTCAAAACTAGTGGGAATGGCATCTGGACTTGTTACATCACTCAGTATAGTAGAGCTGGTAGGAGTACATCTTTGTATTTCCACAGAAAGTCTCAGATGTTCTGGTTTAGAGAAGCAGCATTGGACAGCATTTGTTTGGGAATGGAAGGGGAAATACGAACATAACTTTTTGTTAGGCTTCCTTATAGATGGCTGTAGGCTAAGACAGCTTTCCATAGGAAGTAAAGGAATGAAAGAGTGAAGAACAGAGAATAAGAGAATGAGGAGGAGAACTGGGTTGTCCTCACTTCTGAGACAAGGTTGATACAGATATTGGATCATTTATCACGCAAGACACCTATTTGACCCCAAAGCCCTAGGAATGGTTTATTTTCCCAATTTGAAAGAGGCAGTTCATCGAAGGTCTCCAGACATTTACTCCTTATTGCCTGGATAATCAGTCCTGCCAGTTGGAGACTTGCTTTACAGAGGCAATCGGGTGTGCTCCCAATAACCTCACGTGGAAAACACCAGTGACTGTACCTCTGAGAGGGATGTGATGCTGTTCATGTGCCATGCTCCCTATCCACTTCTCTTTAATCATAGCCAGTGTAAACCATTTGAGTTAATTCTGTTGTTGAGAGAAAACACTGACCCACTGCTTAGAGCTAAGAGCAAATCATACCATCTTAATGCAAGAGGCAGGCAAAAGTATTTTTGTAAATACTCTAAATTATCTAGAACATGTACATAAGTCTGAATGGTCGTTGTTCCTTTTTGGAATTTTTCAAGTATTACGTTTTAATTAATTTTTCAAGTATTAAAACCATCCAAATTGCCCTGCTGCTAAAATTTGTGCCACCACCTCTTACCTGAACCGCCATTAGGTATTAGGCCATTACTGCAGTCATGTTATTGAGTAGGCTGTTTCCTGACAGCACTCAGGTTCTGCTAGAGTTCTTCTCCCTTTTTAATCTGTTGTATTTACAAAAGATCTTCTCTCTTAAAGAAAACCATTATATCTGTATATTTATCCTCAAATAGAACTAGTGTGTGTGATTTTAATAGCCTGTTTTATTCTGGAATCACTGTGCAGAGCAGCTTTAGGCCTCTCTCCCTGGCTGCAAGACATTGAATCCTCAGTACACAAAACTGCCTTCTGCATATCTTCTTCCCAGGAGATGAGTTCTCTGCACACCCAATGTGCTGTCTCTGTTGCTTGCTTGTTGACTACTCAGAGAGGAAGAGTAGCAGATCTATGCATACAAGCAGCCACTTTTATGAATGCACTGGGATTACGAAACCCAGTTCTTGATGATGGGTTTTTTTTTTTTCTTTCTTTTTTCTTTGTCTTCATTTCTCTAGCATAAATACACATTAAACTAAGTTCCTCTTTTGGGACAGTTTTGTCTCTTGCGTGTAAGGTTAATCTTTTCAGTGATTTCTGAGGTAAAGGATTCTATTCTCAATTTACCTTCATCAATGTCTAATAGCTGTATTGTTATTATTTACTAACTTTATATACCGTGTTCTTATCTGATCAATTATAAAGAAATTCTCTATTGTATGCAATTCTTTTTCTCATTCAAAAGGTAGAGATTCAGTATTGTTGGCCTACTATTTTTTAATTTTATTATTGGAGTAATTATATGCATTGACTTTCTAAAATGAAAAGCTGTAACAGCATATGTCCAACTTCAGACTGTTCTTGTGTTTTGAAACAGAAACCACAAGTTCTTTTCTGCAGTCTGAGAAGCTGACTGAAGAAGCCCAGGTACACTGAAACTGGCAGTTGAGTGTTGCAGTACTGCCAGGCAAATAACACGTGTAATGTGTGAATATCTCCTGGAGTGTGACAAAGCTGTAGGCTTGCAGGAGTTTGTTTCTCTGGCTGCTTTGTTTTGTTTTTAAAAAAGATATTAAGTATCGTTAGGTTTACTTTTCTTCAGCTCAGCGATCCCAGATTTCAGGAACTTTCAGCTTGTCAAGCCTTGTCAAGTTCCTGCCTGAAGGTCTCCTTGTCATCACGTATTTCAGTAAAACACAGTAAGGACCAAACGTTTCTGAGCAGTTGCTGTGGCTCATTCCCTGCTGCATCCAGCTCCAGGATGGGGATGGCTGTGCTGGGATGTCCCCAGACCCCTTTGTCTCTGGGATGGCTTTACTGGGACAGAGGGAAACAGCTGGAACTCAGAAACTCCTCCCTACTGCCATTCAGTGAGTTGCCAGGCACTATTTCAACCATGGAAATAAACTGTTTGTGCTCTTATTTCCTGTTGGAAGTGAGAAATGAAGTATATTAGCATAAATCTCCACAGGTTGAAGCTGGTATGCATTGCTCTCGCTCTGGGCCAGGCTTCTAGCTACTGTTCATGCACAGGAACTTTTTTGCCTGCAGGGATTCACTTACGGTACCTGAGCCCTTACATATATTTTAACTACACCTAAATTAGCAGTGTGTATAACAAGGGCACTTATAGCTGCTAACAGCTCATCTTGGCACCAGAAGCTCATCTAGGCATATATATGAGAGTGCCTCAGTGCTCTTAATTACAGTATCACAACAAATGCGCTATAATTAGATGAGTTAAAAATTGTCTGAACTCCTACTTATTGGTGAAGTTCACTACGTTCTGGATGCAGTTGCTGCTGAGAAAAACCACTTTGAAGCTGTAGCTTAGCATAGGCGGTATCCTCACACCCACCTCACCTTTCGCTTGAATGGAGATTTCTGTGTGAACTTAACCATGCATGAATGGTCTTTGTTAACAGCTCTGTTGTCTTTTTGTTGTATACCAGGAGAAGCTGAATGGGGTGTGTTTTTTAAGATAATTCCTTTATGTATGGACACCCACTAGCATTAAACATCAGGATTTTATTATTTTATACAGCAGTTTCACACACTCCCTGAATACGTTTCTTCCATGCTGGGGCTGTGCAGAGCATCCTCTGTGACTCAGGAGGAATAAGCAATTCCTCCCTTTTTTCTGTGCAAAGACTTCATGCCCCTCGTCCTTTACCTTTTGCACATAGCAGGTGCACACACCAAACAGTGTGAGCAAGGTCCTTGGTTTGAACTGCTGCCAAACAATACACCGCCAGCTCCAATATATCTTGCTTACTTCAATCTACTTTTATGAGGAAAAAAAGCATCACCCAAAGCCTATTTTCTTTTTACTATACGCTGCTCCTCCTCATGTCATTTTGTCAAGGTAGTTGCCTTGTTACATCTCTTGTATGGATCACTGAATGTGTCTCCTTCTATAAACATCACAGCTTTGATCCAGCTCTGTAGCTGGAGCACTAACCCCACAGGAAAGGCAGCTCAGAGTTTTGACTTCTGGCCCAGTTCTCATGACTGCTGCAGCAGTGCATTAATCATCGAAGGCTCTCATTTGAAATCCCCATTCTTCAAATAGTTTCTTATTTGTCTCTTCACTCTTGGCTGGTTTTCGGCTTCCACCCACATGGTAAAGGCTTGTCTAATAATGGCAAGAGCATGAAGTCCATTAGGATTAGAACTACAAGCAAACTCATCATAACTCACCCTTTTGATGATATAAGGTTGTCTTCTTAAAAGGATAGTAGGAACATGCATTTTGTTTAATAATTATACAGTTCTGACACTTGGGCCTGTGACATGTGGCTCTGTGAGTGTCTGAAGCCATGGGGCTCTACCCTAGATGTTCCTGTGCTGTGTCTGGTACAGTGAGATCCTACTTCCTCTCTGCAGAGCTCCCATGGGCCATGACCAAGGTCAGGGTTGTTAGTTGCCCCGCTACTTCCAACAGATAGCTTTGTTATACTTAGATCCTGCGTTTATTTCAAGACACAGTGCTCACCTTTCGTCTGCCCTTTCCCCTGCCCTAATCTCTGCAGGACCAACTGGAAAGTTACCATCACATTATCCCACATGTGGTGATGGCTCTGGGGAGGAAGCTTAGCGTTCCCACAACCAAGGCTTAGGGGATGGTTGTTCCAGGGACAACACAGAGGTCTACACAGGCACTGGAAGGCTTTGAACTCTGCCATCTGTATGTTAGCATCACATCTTTATTCCTGTGTTTAATGCTCGTGTTCATCATAGTGTAGTTTCTTACTACACTACTGCACTCTACAATGTGTAGTATGGATTTTGTCATGAATCTGCAGGGAAAACATAGGCTCTCAAAATGAACAAATGTGTGTAACTTAACTTTGTAAAATACAATTCCTGGTTGATATCACAGCACAACATCCTATACCAAAAAGAACACACACAGAACGAAGAAAGAAGGCTCAGAGGAGGTAGGCAAAGATGATGTTCTTAGAAGTTCAGGGAGGAGTATAGGAAGTGACCACAACTATTCCAAAGAAATCATAGAATCACAGAGTCAATAAGGTCAGAAAAGACCTCTAAGGCCATCTAGTCCAACCATCAAGCACCATGACCACTAAGTATGTCCCCCATTGCCTATCTAGAAGATGAACTTATTTCAACACAAAGATGACTGGAAGGTAGCCACTATTATAGCTAATCAACTACAGTTCAACAGTATCAGTTAAGCAGGTCAACTGCTTGTGTAAATGGTCTTCCCTAAGATGGTCAGTAGAAAGTATTATCTTCCTGAGCCAGCCAGACCAGCATGGGAGAAGTGTATAGCTGGCCGAGCCCAACGTGGAGTACTAAAATTGAACAACCATCAAAACGAGCTTTGAAGAGAACAGCCCACCCATTCTTTCCCAGCAATTGGGAACACACAGAACTGTGGTGGAGAACACGTAGATAGCAATCGTGTTTGTACTGTGAAACAACAGTATATTAAAATTGCTGTATTATACATGTGTTACAATTTCAGTATATTGGTGCATCATTCTGGATAATCAAAATCCTGCATAATGTCAAATATTGTCAAATAAGTAAATTTGGTATTAAAACATTATATCCTATTCATGCAGAATATCTAAAAGAACCTGCTCAGAGAGCAGTGGGATCTGGCATACTGCATGAACACTGGTGTGGATGCAACAGAGGATGGGACTGAGAACTGGGAGCAGGGGAAGACAGGATCACTATTTTCTGCTCGAGTGGGTGCTTTGTTGGGTTAAGGAGCAGTGAAACTGCAATGTCAGTTGTCAGTGCAGAGACAGGTGCTATAGTACTTATTGCAATAAGTGCTCCTCTCATTCAAAGCAGACTTCTCTACTTTAATTGCTTGCAGTCTCTCAAAAATTCATTTTCTAATTTTGCTCTTTTGTGTTTGTTGTTGGTGGTTTTACCCAAAAAAGGTTTACTTCCCAAATTAACTCTTCTTTCTTTGGCTGAAATTGCAAGGAGAAAGAAAACCATGCTAGTCAATCTCGTACAACTAGAGCTGAAAGAAAGCAACCCTACAATAGCAGGTATTGACTGGCCACTGACTAGTTTTTCCATTTGTCAGTGAAGCCTTAGAGCAAATGAATGCTGTGACTGGCCCCTGTGAGCTATAGCAAGTCCACAATGGTGAAAGCAATGTCTGCACTTTGAAGGGTCTCAAGAATGTCTCTGAAGCTTGTTAGGATGTGCAGGGTAAGATCCCCAAAGTCACATAGCAGTGAAAAACAATCACCTACACTAAAGCTGTCCAGCTCTCTGTACTTCAGAAAATTCATGTAGAATTGTTGAAAGCCCACAGATCCAGATATATGGGTAAGACAATGTAAAGAAAACATTTGAAGCAAAAGAGTGAACTATGTTTGGAATTATCTTTAGCAACGTTTATTTAGAACTGAATGAAGTTTAACATGGCATAGGTTTGCTTATTTCATTTGTAAAAAGGAAGAGACGTGAGATCTGGTTTAGATTTTCACAGAAACAGGTCCCAACCTCTTAAATTGCCATTGATTTTTACAGCAGAAAGAATGAGCCTTACATTGATTTAGACAAAAAAAAAAAAAAAAAATTGGATTTCATGTGGCAAACTTTTCTTGGGTCATGACAAATTACATCACTTTGGGTAAAAGCTATTAAGAACACTATATTTCTTATGTTCCCTTTTTAAATGCCATTTTATCTGATGTAACTTCTCATGAAGGAAAAAAAAAAAAACAAACCTGCATTCAGTTCAGTTTTAATTACTGAACAATACTTCTGCATTCTATACAGAAATAGAGAAGTGAAATTGCAGATACCACAGATCATGACTGAAGAGAGTCACCCTGCCTTAGTAAGAAACCAGAGCTCACCAGCTGAATTACAAAACACACCAATCTGCAAATAGAACACGTCATTTTAAAACTCCTTGACAAGACTAGGAACATTGCCTCAGGCACTTCTTTAAATTCAGTTGACAAAGGCTCATTTGCCAAACTGTAGTCACCCTACTGCTTGCAATTACTAAGTGCCAGCCCACCAGCCCTTCTCAGAGCTCAGAGCAGTTCAACTCAAGAGGAATCCCACTAAAGCTGTGAGATACATTTTGGTGCTTGTTTCAGAATATGAAAACTCTCACCTAGATTTTAGTCTAGGCATTCCCTAGCTGTCCTTTCCTTTGCTTTCCATTACTGCCTTAAAACTCTTATCTAAATCAAAACAATATCAAATGCAGCCCCACAATTTTGGATCCAGCACCAGGGCTCAGAAGCTTTCCAGCCTTGTCTCTGAAAGGAAAAATGCATTATTCTTGACAACTTGTATCAAAGACTGCAGTGCAACCATTTGCCCAGTGCAGAGCAACAAGCCTGTGTTCGGGAGCATTTTGTTCTGAGATGGGTTGAGAATGAAATCTCTTTATGTGAAGTAATGAGGATTTGTTTATTTGCATTTTTGTTTCTCAGCTGTTTTGTTACTAAGCTGACAGTTTTGATATCAGAATTTAAATAGGCTGTTAATACCGAAGAAGCCTCTTGCAAAGCTCCTCCTCCTGGGATGATAAAGACACACGGCCTTTCTCTTGCAAACACTCCATGGCGGTTGGCGTACATATAAATGCTGGTGTGAGGCGGCAGGCTTGCCCAAATGCACTGTTACCTGGGAAACAAAGGAGGGGCACTAAATTCCCTCTTTGATGAAGGCTTAAGGCAATCAAAGATGATTTAGGGCCCAGCTGTGCTGCTGCCATCTTGTTGTCCCAGGTGTTAGACAGGGGGTTCAAACAACCACCACCACTGCTGGTGCCTGCCAAGTTCAGTGCCATGGCACATCATTCTCTGCCCATCTGAAGAAATCTCAGACTTGAAGAAAGTGATGAGTGCAGACTGTGCCACTGGTCCCAGCAGGAGCATTTACCATCCGTACAGAGCTCTATGCCAGCAGCAGGACAGGATACCCCTTTTCCAAGAGCATCAATGCAAAGTTGAAGCAGGTAACCCTCACTGAGGTCACTGGATTATGGAAAGCATAGGAGATGAATGAAACAAGCAGCATTTCCAGTGCAATTTGCCCTCCAAGGGATGGTGTATCTCAGGTGTGGGCTGGGCCCAGCCCTTACCTGGAAGTGATAGCTGTTTTCCAGGCTGAGTCAGGACTGCCTCTTGCCTCAGGATGTGCAATTGCAGGCTGCACTCTGAGGTACTGCAAGGCATGTTTTACTGGGAAGGTGAAGGGATTTGGGTTAAATCCTCAGACAAGAAACTGGCTTGGTTCAAACTCCCTCCTCTCCCCAACTGCAAGGCACTACAAGATGCCAATAATATCTCTGGTGGAGACCCAAGACATTACAGGAGATATGTAGGGACTAATTATTCATCTTGTGTTTTTTCACATTGCTTTGGCCTTTGCCAAATAAGGTGCTTTACACTGCCTCAGGGTAGGAAACACCAAAGCCCTTCCCTGAGGTGGGACAAGTGCATATTTCTTGCAATGAGCATGGTTTTGCAAAGGAAAATAAGGAGTGGAGAGGAGATATCTCATGAGGCTTCTGCTGAAAGCCATGGGTCTAAAGGAATTAGGTATTATTCAGAGCCCACTGCTCTGCTGAACATGATGTTTTTGCAGTAGTTACTTTTAGCTGAAGCTTTGCTTGGTGGGAGAGTTACAAGTCTCTACTGATGTTTAATTTGTCCAGAATTTTATTTTAAAAATAATTTTAGTCATTTAAATCCTAACAGCTAGTTCTAGACGTGGCCATCCTGACGCCCCAGCTGGGGATGTAGCCCAGCAAAACATTGCAACCTGCTTCATTACCAGTACTTGCTCTTACTTGCTGGGAAGAGCAGTTGGCTGAGATGGAGTTTACATGAACTAACTAGAAGTTGAACACAAACTGCCTCCATCCTTCTCTAGTATCTAATCTGTTGGTCTCACCCATTTACAGGGCAATTCTGTATTAGTAACACGAGCACTTCCTCGGTATTTTCTGTCTGCACCAACTGTCCCTTCCAGGTTGATGCCATGCCCTCCTGACCAAGGCAGTTGGCTGCAGCCTTTTGGCCTAGCACTGGGACGTGTGAGGTTACTTCACCAGAGCAATACAGAAGTCTCTTTCTTCACAATGAAAGCGCACGGTCATGTTGTCACCTTAGGAACAAACTGATCCTTGTGGTCAGGAGCTAAGTTCCTCCATCAGGCCAGGATTCATTCCTCAGATGAAACTAAATCATAAAAGCATCCATCCATTCTACATACAATTCTTTCAGCATCAGCATGGTAAGCTTCTCTCTGCAGGTACTTTCACAACATCCTCTTCTAAAAATACATACTTCCTTCCTGTGTCTCCATTCTTTTTATTAAGTATCACTTAAATTACATGTATTTATGGTGTTGGCAGTTCTTTTTAGTTAGCTGGGAGAAAGAATCAGTAAAGAAACTCCTTCCTTGGCCCCTTCTAACCCAAACCATTCTATGATTCGATAGAAGTAAAATTGAAAACTGATGGAAATGATTCAGTGAAGAAAACAAAGGAAAGGCACTTGAAAAACAATAGCCACAGAGCAGAAATTAGATAAGGTTTAAAGAGATGATAACAAGGAAGTTCTGACTGAAAAAGCAGAGGAAGTGTTGACTAAACTGTAAAGAATACAGCCATTCATACCAAACCTGTTTTAACATTCTCTTTTGAAATACCAGTGGTGAAAAATAGAACCATAAATATCTTATTTTAAACCAGCAATAGAAGCTGTAGCTCAGCTTTCTTGGAAACGCTTCCCAGCACTAGCAAAACAGCCAGCCAAAGGCAGAGTTCCACAGACTGCACCGAGGCTGAATCCTGCTCCCAAAGAAAGGCACAAAACGAGAAACAAAACATACCAGGGGCTGTAGCGCTCAGGCCATGGTACAAAGGGCAATCCTTTATGTGCCAGCAGAGCTTTACTTTCCTGGGAAAGAGGGTGCCCTGATATGCCTGCCAGCCCTGCAGAGGGGACACGTGAGGGTAAGCACCAGGAGAGCCACCAAGCACAGTGGGAAACACAGCTCTGCATGCAGAATGGAGCAGCAGCTAATCAAATAGTCTGATTATTAGCACTTCCCTGTGGCTTTTTGTAGGGTGCTAATCAGCACCTTGGCAATTTTCCAGCCTGCATGATTACATTCCACCTGCTGAAATTACTTTAAACCAAATTTGGTATCTTTCTTCATTTACCAGCCTGACCTGCTGGGTGGAAGCATCTGTGTCACAAAGCAACTGCAGCTCTTGACCTATGGGATGGGCACACTGCAGGCTAGGAAATGTCCTCATACCTTTCTTTCATGTGCTAGTAGAGCAAGTCAGTTAATATTTTTGTTGTAGTTTCAGGCCACGGGGATGGAAATTGCTCTGAAGATACAAAATAGGGTCCCAGCACCACCTCCTCTGAAAGCCCTGACTGTAAGTGCCATCTGTATTTAAGGAAGTGTGTGTGCAATCAGGCAGATTCTCAGATGACAGTTGGCCTCCACTGCTTATGTGCTATCATCCTGTGGGATTATCATGTAAAACCTGTTAGCTGAAAGGATTTAAACAATGAGACTTATTTCACAAGGGCCACAGGCTGAGCAGACATGACAGAGCTGATGGCTGCCTGTGGGAGCAAACTGCTGGGAGTTGTGGGCTGTGCTCACCTCCAAACCCAAGCACCTGCCACCTGCCTTGCTTCCATTTTGCACTTCCAGCCCCCAGACCCACAAGCAGAATCTGCTCTGCTACTGCCACCACAAACCTGGGTTTTGCTCATGCTGCTGGAAATCCTTGAGCTGGTTATCACACACCCAGTTACTGCGCTTCGGTTAGCAAACATTTCTCACTCATCATGGTGATTTACTTTCAGAATACAATAAGGTCAAATCCTTCTCAGCTCAGTTTGGACTTTTGAGAACTTAAGAGGGGAGGATGTGACCCTGAATCTCCCGGCAGTCACAGTTGGCACTCTGAGCCTCTCCTCATAAATGCTCTGGGATCTTAAGTTGTTCAGCCATTCTTCTATTGCAAATTGCTCTGAAAGTTTAAAAAAAAAAAAAAAAAAAAAAAGAGAAAGAAAAAAAAGAGCGGTTCAGGCAAGCTTGGCTGAATGTTTCATTGTTTCTTTGTTTTTAAGCACATGGAAACTGATTTACTTCTGCTGCTGACCTCTCAGAGAGGAACAACTACTGAAAAACTCAGAAAATAAAGGGGAAAACATTTGGGTTTTGGGCCAAAAGCCCCCAAAGAACCACTTCTGACAAAGAAAAAAAATATAAAAAGATTGATTCCTATTATATCTGAACTTTTTTTTCCCCCAAACCCGTAAGAACAAATGCCCTTTGTTTTCAATGCATTTTTGAAAATGGTGGCATCAATAGCAGGGAAAAAACAGTTCTAATGCCTGACTTGGGGAAAATGTATCAGCACTTCCTGCCTTTGTCAGTGAGGCATTCCTCAGCCCTGGCAAACAGACAGGCCTGGGCTGTGCTGTGCTGCTGGGTGCACGTGTACTGCTCCTGGAAGCTGTGTTCCCCTTTTCTACTTCCAGTTGTCAAGTTCTCTGCTTGCTCAGGGGCTGCTGGATAAGCCTGTTAGATAAACGCAAGAGCCTTATTAGTGTAGAAATATTCCTAAGCTGATCTGGTGACAATATTTTTACCGTGCTACAAAGATTATGCCAGCTCAATATCTTTTTTCAAGCAGCAACTGCAGGAGCTGAACATACAATAATAGCTAGAAATGTATTTTTTCATAGTCCACAGAGGTTTTTACTGAAAGCAAAACAATGAGCTGTAATGTGTGCACACTCCTTTAGTTGATCCTTTACCCTTTCTTCCAAGATCCATGAGAAATTCGGCTTGCAGCAAGAGGTGATTTTGATTTTTCCATGAGAATAGCTCAAAAGACTCATTTTCACCTTAAAATCTTTGATTGTTCCCTAATGCTAATACCAAAGAAGACAGCAGTTTAAGAGAAACCACTTGCAGTATTTTGTGACCCAATTATGTCCTCTGGCTGCAGGAAGAAGCTTTAAGATGTGGATACCCTGCAGGCTCCTTTACCTTGCCAGAGAGAGGTATATAAGTATGTATGTCAGTAGTGCAATAACCACTGTGTCCTGTTGCAGTAATTCGAAGTTGTATGGCATTTTCTTACATCTACTCTGCAAGGAATAATTAAGGATGAGGTCTAAATGTAGCAAGGCCATATATCTTACCTTATGAGTTTTGAAAAGGAGAAAGCTTTTATTAAAATAAAGCTTCCTGACTTTTGTCAAAAGGACTTTTACTCTCCCCTAAAATGCACTCATAACAATTCTGCACAATTCTAAACATTCAAAAGGGAATTTCTCAGGCACAGCTTTCTCTCTCTAGCCATTGCTAGTATCTTGTGTAGTGGAAAGGACTGAGCAGCAGGCAAATGCGCTGCACTCCTGTCTGCCTTCCTCTTGTTAAAATGTTCAACGACGTTTTTCTGAAATTAATTCAGTGTATCTGCAAGTGATTTTATGGGGATTGCCTTATGTGTTTAAACAAACCCTGACTGCAGTTGTAGGTTATATAACATTGGCAAAGAATGGATAAGCTGCTGAGAATAACAAAAGATAATCTATTTACCCATTTCAATTGCAAAACCCTCTTGCTGTATAAGTTCCTGCCCTCACTTTTTGTCAGCATAATGTTGAGATAACCTCAGAGCTGTAACTCTACATTCATACCAACACAGGTGAGAGAACCAGAGTTTGGCTGCCTGCCTTATTTTGATACAAAATGTTCTGGATATCAGCTACCACCAGGCAGTGAATCAAACTTCTGCATGGTTCTGTACAGTCTTCATGGGTAACACATCTCTGCTCTGAGGTGCTATCTTTCTGAGATAAATGTCATACAGCCAGTAGAAGTTGGGGACCAAACCATGGTCAATAGCACTGGAAACAGCTTTCACTGGAAATAAATGTGAATGATGAGAACTTGAAGGAAAAATGGAAATGCATTTGTGTTTAAAAGACCAGGAAGGTTTCTCCAAGCACAGCAAACAGGTCTAGTGAAAGTGCACTTAGTGGGAAGCTGAAAGCAAGCATCAGTGGGAATATATGGAAGGGAGGAGATGAGGGCATCAGTGGGGTGAGTATACAAAGAGATACAGTCTGTTTTGAAACATAGAATCCTAGAATTTGAATTGGAAGGGACTCACAGAATCACAGAATCACAGAATCACTAAGGTTGGAAAAGACCTATAAGATCATCCAGTCCAACCATCCACCTATCACCCATGGTTCTTGCTAAACTATATCCCTCAACACAAAATCCAATCGTTCTTTGAACACCTCCAGGGTCGGTGACTCCACCACCTCCCTGGGCAGCCCATTCCAGTGCTTGACCACTCTTTCAGAGAAGTAGTATTTCCTAATATCCAGCCTGAATCTTCCCTGGCGCAGCTTGAAACCATTCCCCCTAGTCCTATCACCAGTTACACGAGAGAAGAGGCCGACCCCCAGCTCGCTACAACCCCCCCTCAGGTAGTTATAGAGAGTAATTAGGTCTCCCCTGAGCCTTCTCTTCTCCAGACTGAACAATCCCAGCTCCCTAAGCCGCTCCTCATAAGTGCTCCAGACCCCTCACCAGTTTTGTTGCCCTTCTTTGAACCCGCTCCAGGGCCTCAATGTCTTTCTTGCAGTGAGGGGCCCAGAACTGGACACAGTACTCAAGGTGCGGCCTCACCAGAGCTGAGTACAGGGGGACAATTACTTCCCTACTCCTGCTGGTCACACTACTTCTGATACAAGCCAGGATGCCATTGGCCTTCTTGGCCACCCAGGCACACTGCTGGCTCATGTTTAGCTGAGCGTCAACCAACACCCCCAGGTCCATTTCCTCTACACAGTCTTCCAGCCACTCCGCCCCAAGCCTGTAGCTCACAAAAGTCATCTAATCCCTCCGCAATGAACAGGGACATCTACAGCTCTTTTAGGTTGCTCACAGCCCTGTCCAGTCTGGCCTTGAGTATCTCCAAGGATGGGGCTTCCACCACTTCTCTGGGCAACCTGTTCCAGAGCCTCATCACCCTTATTGTAAAAGAATTCGATATGTGTAATCTAAATCTTCCTTCATTTAGTTTGAAAACATTTTCCCTTGTCATATCACAACAGTTGAGCAGCTAAAACCAAATTGTTGATGTGACTACCTGTCGTTTGGCACAAGGTCAAGACTCTGCAAAATTCTGCCTCAATTCCAGGGAAGATGGTAGAGAAAAACCTCCTGGAAACCCATTCCAGACATGCAGAGAAGAAGAAAGTATGAGCGGTCAGCATAGATTTATGAAGGAGAAATTGTCCATAACCAACATAGTAGCCTTCTACAATAAGTGACTTGGTGGATGAGGTGGGAGCTGTAGATGTCATTTGTCTTGACTTTAGCCTGTCAGCACTCCCATAAATTCTCATAGACAAGCCAAAGAATTATCAGCTGAAAAAGGGCTGACATGCCAATCTCAGAGAGCAATTATCAGTGGCACCAAATCCAGGTGGAGTTCATCCCCTAATGGTGTAACCAGACATTGATACTGAGGCCAATATTACTCAACATCTTCACTGATTAAGTTTGCAGATGGGACAAAACTGGGAGGAGGGGCAGATCCATCAGAGGGTTGTTCTGCGATCCAGAGGGACCTTGGCAGGCTGGAGAAATAGAGAGGAACCTCTAAAGCTCAGTAAAGAGAAATACAGAGTCCTGCCCCTGGGGAGGAGTCACCCTGTGCTGCTGTACAGGCTGTATGGAGGCCAACCAGCCAGAAATCAGCTTTGAAGAAAAATGTTCTTGGGGTCCTGATGGACAACAAAATGACCATGTGTCAGTAGTTCTGTCACATGGCAAAGAAGGCCAAGATGTACTGCATTAGGAAGAGTGTTGCCAGCAGAGCAAGAGATGTAATTCACACTCTGCTCACCACTGGTGTGGCCACACTTGGAGTGCTGCGTCCAGTCCTGGTGTCCCTAGTAGAAGAAAGAAATGAGCTTATGGGGGAAGCTCCATGAAGGATCAGTGAGGTGATAAAGTCGCTGGAGTATCTTCGTATGAGGAGAGGCTGAGAGAGCTGGGACTGCTTTCTTTAGCAAAGAGAAGTATCAAGGGAGATTTTGTTGGTATGGAGAAATACGTGATGGGAGGGTTTAAAAAAAACAAAGTCACTTATCAGTGGTACCCTGTTACAGGATGAGAAGCATGAACTGAAACCTGAAATTAGAAAAAACCTTTGTCATTGTGAGATTGGCACATGTTGCCCAGAGAGGATGCAGAGTCTCCATATTGGAGACATTCAAAATCCAGGTCACGGTCCTGAATGACTTACTTCATCTGATCGTGCCTTGAGCAATGGTTTGGACCAGATGAGTTCCAGTGGACTCTTCCAACCTCTACGGTTTTGTTCTTCTATTCTGTCATTTCTAAATTGCTAGGCAGTTTGAGCTGCACTTCTGTTTATCAGAAAATCAGTTCCTGTGCATGCTTTAGGGAACAGGCAATGATATTAGATCCTTTCCATGCATGATGACATCCGTTTGTTATTTCAGACAGAACATCTGGATGTAGCTTTTCAGATATTTTACTAAAAACTGGACTTGGAGACAGTGTGTATGAAGAACGTGTATTATATGAGACTGCCGCTTGACTTTCACAAGGTTGAATCATGCATTTCTAAGGCTGTGCCATTTGCTTGGAGCCACTGTACTTGACTAGGCTCTTCATCTGTGAAGGGCTCCTTGCTTCCTCTGTAGTACACAATATGCCTTCAAGTACTCCTAGACATAACTACAACAGCATAAATTCTAGTTCTGTAGAGAGTCTGTTGGCAAAACCAAGAAAAAATACGGATATATGAAAGATAAAAGTCATCATAGCTGATTTATGGATATGTCATATTCCCTCCAGTGGAAGTTGGTATGAGGTACATAGGTTAAATCTGTACTAGAAAATGAAACAGTCCAAGGAAGTCAACTCACCTTGAGGCAGCTTGTGGCCATAAAATCAAAAACTCTGCCCATCTGAGCAGCATGGCCGCATCCTGCCCATCTGCATAATTCTTTGGGCCATGTGTGGGTGTAGGCTAGCAGACTGCTGGTCAGATCAAGCTGGGACTGTGCCAGGGAGTAAGCTAACTACATGTTTATATGCATATTAGGCCCGCCATGACTACTTGCTTTCCTAGGGACATATTTGAGCCTAAAACTCTGTTTGTATCATGGGGAGGGTAAGGTATCTTTAAACTTCATTCAAAGATGAGGATGGAAACCACAGCTCTTCTCACTGAGAAAGCATTATTCAGGATTGCTGAAAAAGCATTCCTGGTTGCACACCCAAAACCTGTTCCCCATTAGCCACACGCATAGAAGCTCCCTGCCTGTTTTGCCACATGCCAAAGCTCATGAGGTAAGAATATAAGAGCATTCACTGGCAATCATTTGTGGATGTCTAAATGTCAAGGAGCGGCTTAGAGTTGTTTTGTTTTGCTTTTAATTTTGTCTTTTAATGATAAAATTTTGCAACCAGAAAGGCTTCTGGTCCTAAATAGCACACCAGCCTCACCTTCTGAGGACCATCAGGCGCCACAAACACCATCACTTGTCTCACCATGGAATCTCCCCTGGGTTTTTCATGCTTGCCCACTCCTGGGCTCCCTCCTAGCTATCTCCCCACTCTATCTGGTTGCATTTGTTGGGTTCTCTTATTCTCACCTCTCTTCTATGGCCAAAGGATCTCCATAGCTGCTGCCTGCTTTCCCGTCTCTGAATGAAAGCAGAATTTCATCTGCCTGCCTCTTTGCAGACCATTTACAGCCAGCCCTGTCTTCTTTTGCCCACAATGAAATCTCAGTTTGTGCCTTTGAGATCAGAGGCCAGATAAGCTGAGCTTGGGACTCTTCAGCATCTCCCTCTTTTTTTTTTAATTTTTTGGTTAACCATGGACAAAAAACAGGCATACACAACCTTGTAACATGAACATTTAGATTCCTTCTTCCCCCTCAGTTTGTACATTCTTAGAGTGCCTAACCCTTCAGACTTCTTTAGGAACTAGAAATAATATTGGGGCCTTTCAATGAGGGCTACTGAATGGCTTGCTCCCATGTCTGACTCCACAGGTCTTCCTGCCTTTCTCACCTTTCTCTGGCACCAGGAAGAGATCACAGTCTCCTGCTTTGCTTCCTGCGGGCTCAGGATTGCTGTTGTGCTGCTGTGGAAGGATGTGCAGCTGTCATCTTCCCAGGCAGAAGGATGGAGGCAGAGCTTGCACCAGAGCAAGGGAGGGGAGACTCAGTGGTGGAGACATTCTGCCTGGAGATAAGGGAGGAGTGTGCTGGAGAAGAAGGTCAGGCTGCTAAAGAGGGCAGCAAGGATGGAACCAGCTGTTTTCCCTGAAGGCTGTCTTTCTAATTTCTGTGTCAAGTTTGAGGTCTCATGGGAGCACTCATGAGAGCAGCTGAGATTTGTTCCCTTGCATATCTAGAGGGAAACTGCCAAGCAGGTCACAACACCAGAAACTTCACGTTATGGAATGTTTCCTACACCATGTAAAAAGCTTTGGAGAGCAGCTACTACGTCACTGGCTCCTGTTGCAGGGCCTGTCACAGCAGCCTGTATCCAGCTGGGGATGTGCCATGGGGACACAGCACCAGCATTCAGTGACTTCAGTGTTATCTGTAATGTCCCCTGGAGTCAAGACACATGGAGCCTGTTCTAACACTGCACAACTCGCAGATGTCTTCTCACAGTAGGTATCAGATGAACACAAGAATGGCTGATTGTAAGCCCTTCCTGCCAGTGGGCTCCACTGGTAAAAACTGTTACAAGAATGTCTCTGGTACAGACCAAATTTCTACATGCTCTGTATATGTTTCTTCATGTTAAAAGATAGGAGATGCATGTGTGAGGTTGTCACTGCACTACCTCTCTCAAACTCTGGGCACAGTGGAGGAAATGTGGTAAAGACAGAGTAGCTGGTAGACAGAATAAATCAGAATGTTTTAATATTAATTGCAATTAGAGTATTAGACTCACCACATCACATCATCTTCTGGGTTCTTCAAGACCAGTGTTAGTGTCATCCCTCATGGAAATAGAGTGATGACATCCCAAGCAGGGTTGCACCTGGGTCATCCCCACCTCCAGACAGCACAGCCCCAGAGGATGCATTCCTCTGTGCTCAGAACAGCTTATCCTGGTCTGTCTTGAGAACAGCTACAAGGCTTTGTGCAAGCCTGCACACAATCTCCTGCAGAGTCCTCCCCTGGATACTTGGTTGCACATTTTGAATCCTCCTTTCTGTGCCATAGATTTCTTAGAATCATAAAATGGTTTGGGTTGGAAGGGACCTTTAAGATCATCTAGTTTCAACCCCCGTGCTATAGGCAGGGACACCTCCCTCTACACCAGGTTGCTCAAAGCCCCATCCAGCCTGGCCTTGAAAGCTTCCAGGGAGGGGGTATCCACAACCTCACTGGGCAACTGTTCCAGTGTTTCACCACCCTCACAGTAAAGAATTTATTCCTAATACCTAGTTTAAATTTACCCTCTTCCAGTTTAAAGTCACTTCCTCTCCTTCTCTTTCTACCTGCCCTTTTAACAAGTCCCCAGCTTTCCTGTAGACTCCCTTCACGTACTGGAAGGCTGTTGTAAGGTCCCCTCACTGCCTTCTCTCCAGGCTGAAGAGCCCCAGCTCTCTCAGCCTTTCCTTGTAGAGGAGGTGCTCTAGCCCTCTGTTCATCTTGGTGGCCCTCCTCTGGACCCTGCTCAACAAATCCATGTCCTTCTTGTGTTGGAGGCTCCAGAACCAGGGGGGGGGGGAAGTCTCACAAGAGCAGAGTGGAGGAGCAGAATCACCTCCCTTGACCTGCTGGTCACATTTCTCTTGATGCAACCCGGGATACATTTGGCCTTCTGGGCTGCAAATGCACACTGCCAGCTCATGTTGAATCTTTCATCAACTGACACCCCCAAATCCTTCTACTTAGGGCTATTCTCAAGCCATTCTCCATGCAGCCTGGATTTGTGCTTGGAGTTGCCCCAACCCAGCTGCAGGACCTTGCACTTGATTTTGCTTTTCTGAGGTAGGATGAGAAACACGGTCTTGTTCTAGTGCCAGGTTTGGATTCAGGGCACTGTGCCAGCTCCCAGCAAGGCCAGATGCTGTGTTGTGGGAAGTCAGAGCCACAGCTGAGGGACACAGCAGGCTGCGGGCCATAAATGAAGGGGAAGAGACAAAAATCTGAAATATGTTGTTTTGTGCCATTCTCTGAGCAGTCTTAGATAGGAGCTTCTTGTTGTTGTTTTCTAAAGTAACATTTGCCACCCAGAAGTGAACACTTTAAGAGCAATCCCTGCCTCATTTGGGAGCGGAGCTCTCCTGCCCGCCCTGCAGAGCCACTGGGACGTGCCATGCCCAGGAGCACCTGGACGCTGCACACTGTGATTCACACAACGGTGGTTTGCTCCGGGCAGAGCTCTCAGTGCAGCTGAACTGCCTGCCCCATTTCCCAGCCTGTGCGGGCCACTGCTGCCGCCACGGGGGCTGCCAGCTCTGTCCCCAGCTGTCATACCAGGATGCAGCATGAGCCGGTGCTCAGCACAGCGGCAGATACCAGCAGCCAGAACCCAGAGAGGGTTTGGATCTGATACGCCGCTGTGGCTGTGACTGTTTTGTGTCCTCCTTCCTCCAGGACCGTGATTTTCATTTCCCAGCTCACCGCCCTGCCTCTGAGCCTAGGAGGCCACCTAGGGCTGGCCCCGGGCTTAGCAGTGAGCTTGTCCTGTGTTGAGAGCAGATCCCAGGCAGGATCGTGGCTGTTCCGCGCTGCCCTGGGACAAGCTGCAGGCAGGAGGGGCCGCCCTGCGAGGCCCGAGTAACATGGCGGGGCAGGCACAGGGGCAGCTCTGTGCTCAGCTGTGCGGAGGAGGCTGAGGACAGCCGTGCGAGCGTTGGCCTCCGAGCGCCCGTGCTGTGAGGAAACCGGGGATTAGCTATGCAGCCCTGCATCTGTGTGCTCCTGTGGGAACGGGCTGAAGGCACGGAGCCCAGCTTACTAAGTGGTGTAAGGGGAAGATTAAACGGAGCTGAAAAATGTCAGGGAGCCGCAGGTCAGCTTGGCGCGGCTGCCTGGCGAATCGCTGCGCGGGGAGAGAGCGGGCAATTTCTGACATTCGACCTCGTCAGCTTCACTCTCAGACTTCGTTCCCGCCTCTCGCAGCTGCTTTCACCTCACACGACCTTCCTCCTGAACAAGTTCCCAGAGCCACTTCGTGCCAGCATCCCCCTGCGAAGCCACCGCATACCAGCACTTCCCTGCAGGATTCTGAGCACTCCTGTCAGCAGCCTGTCTCTGGGCGCTGCCCTCCCGTGCTGCCCTCTGAACCGTTTTGCCTTCTCACTGCCAGGATGGTTACAGCTCTCCCTTAGGTCCATGTAACAGGGTAGTTTGGAGAAGATATTGGAGATATGGGATTAAACTGAAAAGCTAAATTAACAGGTGCATATGCAGAAGGACTTAGAAAATACCAGGGAGCCTTTTCTTACCTAACACAGGCTGTTCACCTGGTTGTTCAGTTCGCAGGCAGCTAAACTTTCTCCTGGAGGAGTATCCTTTGAAGCTCTGGGAGCTTCGGGAGCTTCAAAGCTCTGCTTCCTCCCAACCCCAGCACAGGGCACAGCACTACTCGGCAGGGGCTGCCTGCTCCCATCCTCTGCTCTGTGTGCTGAGGACACATTTCCACCTCTAGTTTGACTCCCGGCAGAGAAAACAGGTGGTGCGTGGATGCTTTTGCATCACTTTGTTTTTTCCCTCTTCACTCACTGAGTCTATTGTGACCCAGGAACTTCCTTGCTTTTGCTCTTTTGTTGCACTGGCAAGGGGCAGGTGAACTGTTCCTCCCCAAGCAAAGATGCTTCAAGGACATTCCAGCAGATCATCTGGTCTTTCAGACTTGGAGAGACCCATGTTTCCTGCTACCATACTCCAACGTCACATTCTTGTTTCTAGACTCTGGTACACCACAAGCTCTCACACTGCTCAGCACTACGCTCAATAGCAACCTGTTTCACAATGCTGCCAGCTGGAGGACTATTGCACTTTTGTCCCTCCATCTGCTTTCCTAAAGAATATCCCCAGGAGTGTGTTTCTGCATATGTTGATATGCATAAGAGGCATTCAGAAAGATGGGCCAGCTCCTGGAGAGGCTGCAGCAATTCCTTCCTGCTGACAAGCTATCCAAGCAGCTGCTGGAGCTACCTCTGCTGTCACTTAAATTCCCTGCAAAACCAGAGCAACACACAGAATATAATCCTAATCCTCTAGTAAAACTAAACACAGTGACTGTAAACATTTGTTCTGCAGTTTCCACAAGCTGCGTGATTTTTCAGGAAAAAGGACAGCTGTCCCAGAATATTGTTTACGATGCCAAGACTTCCAAGAAATCAGAACAGGGTCTTCCAGCTGAAAAGGCAGGCAGAAGTCAGATTACTGCAGTTGAAATGGAGCCAGGACATTGTGATGCGTATGCGAAGTGCCACGATCAAGACACTACAAATGTTTTTGGGCAAGGAATTGATCACATTCACTTGGGGTGTTCAGTGCTAATACCCATTTGCTCCCATGGTTTTTAGGAGGGTCGCTATATCCATGATAGCACCTTGTGAGGTAGGACCCCAAATCCTGTGTACATAGCTCAAGGGATTTCCTCACGAAGGTACCACACAGCCTCCTCTGGCCACATTCCCAGACAGTTGCAAAACTTGCCCTTCCCTGCACCAATAGCTGGGAGCCTTCACACGTCCAGCACCCAGAGCATCTCTTCACCTGGGAAACATCAGCTGCTCAGGCACAAAAGCCATGGACACCTGGGCAAACAAGCAGCAGCCTGGTTTGATCCTTCCCATCCTGCCCTAAAGTATGCATACAGCACAGCAGATGCCTGAGGCCACAGCTTTTAATTGTCAGGACAATAGTTACTGTCATCTAGAGGATAGGAACCACTTGCTAGGCCAGAATGGTGACTTAATGCCACATTTAAAGGACACATTGATAAGGTACCAGTAGTGAAGCACTGTCATTTTCCTAAAGGTTCTTTCAACTACAGCACCTCATGCTACACAGTCAGACAGATGCTGCGTCAAAGATGACACAATTTCTGTTGCAGGAGTGATAAAACCTTTGCTATCAGTCCTCAGGAAGTATAACTGTTCCTTTTTTGAATCTGAGACCGACTCCAACTCATGCAAGTGACAAACACATACTGCAAATTTTATTTTATTTCCTTATTACACAAACTAAATTAGCATATGCCTACACCTTGATTAAAACAAATTCACCACCACATAAAAAGCATTCTTTTTATTCTCTAAAGCACACCTGTGAACACAGAACAAATTCTAATGTCAGTACATAAAAGCCTCTCTTTAGTGCACCTTTTCAATGCAGTTTCTCCATTAGTCCTTGGTAAAGATCATTACACCTCAGATATTCATATGCTCTAGCATTAAGCTTTGCATAATGTATCCATAATGCAATGCACTTTTAGGAATCAGTTAAGAAGTTAAATTAAAAGGCCCCATAAGTTTGCTTTATTTACAGTTGCAATGGCTAAATTTTATGTATCTTACAGTCACTGCCAGCACTGGCTCTCAGTTCAAAGGACTCATGTGCTCCATGATCTCTTTGCATCTACTTTATAGAGGAGTAAAGCTGCCCATACTTACAGCTCCATAGGTACCTCAGCTACCTGTATGAAGTATAAACATGCTGCCAGAAATATTTTTAATAGTGAATGAGGAATGAAGAACTCAACCATTAGGAAGAACAAAAAGGTCCTTGGTTTTGTGCTGCAGTTGTTATTGACTGTAGGAGCAGCAGCAATGCAGGCTCTCCCAGCAGTTAAGGAGTGCCAGAGCCCAGAGCAGTTACCTGATTCCTGCATAAGGACAGTTTTATGTTCAGCTCCCATTTCCTCCTCTCTTACATCACCTCTCCCCTCTTTCTGTTCTTCTGCCAAATCATAAAAAGTGGGAGAAAATTTCTGAACCATGACAGGGAAAAAAAGTTTGGGAAAAGATGGAGTTTTTGTTATAGGAAATACAGGTTATGAAAAAACATGGCAGCACTTGCGTAAAACTGCAGTTACCAGGAGACAGGGAGTTGTGTTATCTGACTAGAGATAGCTCTGCTCCTCCAATTCTACACTGTACACCCAGAGGTCAGTCTTGTGGCAACTGAGAAACTGCTGAAGAGGTTAACAAATGGGATGCACATGCATTTTTCTGTTCTTAAGTACTTTCAAAACCAAAATGGAAGGAAGAAGCCTGGGAGTCAGGTAGGTTAAGATTTTTTTTTTTCCTTTCTTACACAATAAGGTAGATTACTCAGCACATTCCAGGTTAAAAAATTACAGTAAACATTCAGTAACTGGAATGCATATAATATACAAGTACCATTACATTTACAAAGTTGTTCAGGACAATTTTCCTTTTCTAAGCATAAAAAAGTTAACAAGCTAATTCACAATAACTTTAGATACAATGCTTATTAAAATACATTGATGTTAATCATAAAAATATTTTACTATTTACATGTACATTGTATAAACCTTAACAATAAGAATATGCCCATTTTAGGATGCCTTAAACGAATATTTAGGCATTGGCCCATTTTAGAGTGCAGTATCCCTGTTTTGGTCTTCACACCATGAAACTGTATCAGATTCACAGTATCTTTGCTAGTGCTTTGCTAAAAGACTTAAAACTTTCTATTATTTAACAAACATTCATTACAAAGGGTCAGTTTTGTTTCCACTTGGCTTCTTGTTAAATCCTACCCCCAACAGTTCTGGACATTCTGCCTGGCCTAGTGCGATTTGGTTGCATTTCCAAATAAGGCTGTAATTCATTTCATCTGTTATCACACTATCCTGCTTGTAGTCTGGGTGCTGTGAGATGAATTCCCTCATCCATCGGGCGACTGTCATTAATTCTCCTAGGGGCAAAACAAAACCAAATTTCAGTTAGTACACCTAATGTAGCAGTAAAACTCAACATTCTATGCACAATTAACTAACAGTTCATACTTTCATAGGAAACACATTCCTACTTTTTTCTTTTTAATGAGGCTAAAACTTCAAGCAAAATGCAGCTGATGCATCACCAACAGTCCCAAACTCTTCTGGTGCAATCTTCAAAATTTCAGATCTTTTATAAAGGCAGCACAGAGAAAGGCATCACACTCAGATGCTAGAACAGGTGTTACCAACAGACTGGATAGCAAGAGGTCTTTAAAACACTTTAATAGAAAAGCTGTCTGAGACAAACCAACAGACATCACTACAATAATTATGTAGGGCGGTGAGGCAGTGGCACAGCTGCCCAGAGAAGTTGTGGATGCCCCAATCCCAGAGGAGCTCAAGGCCAGTCTGGACGGACCCTGAATAGCCTGACCTGGTGGGTGGCAGCCCTGCCCATGGGAGGGGGTTGAACTGGGTGATCTCTAAGAACCATTCCAACCCACACCATTCTGTGATCCTATATAATTTTCCATCCAACTCAGCTGTCATCTCTGCTTCATGTGCCCTTAATTACTCTCTTACTTTTTCCCTCTGGCAGCTCCTCTAGCAGAAGACAGGTAGGTTCCCAATGACACCAGCTCCTGGCTTACACACACTGCCCCTGCTTCACTACACAGGGTACTGCTGGCCACAGGGCAGCCATCAGATGCCCCAGGGTCCGCAGCACCAAGTAACACACACTGCCTGCAGGAGACCTGTATCCTTGTGAAGGAGCAGCTGTGGGCCAGCTGGACATGAGCATTCAGCCTAACAAATCTCACTCCTGAATGCAGTACATGCAAGCAAACCCCAATGAGTACAAGATAAAGGTAATTATGAGAGTAAGACATCACGGTAGGCTGACAGGATGCATCCCTTAAAAAACAAGTTGTGTTTTTAAGAAATATGGCTGGTATTTTATACTACTTCTATATAAAAAAGTGGCAAAACAAAATATATGCAAGAAATGTTTGCTGAAGGTTTTAGACACATGAGCACAGAGAAGAAGCATGGCTGGGAGATGAGCTGAGCACAAGAGATGCACTCCTCAACTATCACCACCCAGAGCTATGCAGCCTTTACCAACATGGACACCTAGTGGTCAGATGGCCCAACCACACAGCACTCTCTACTGAAAGGATGCTGTTTCTAAGTGCATACACCTGTATAATACACTGTATAAATCTTCACCTTAAATGGAGCATGTAATTCTCAAAAAAAAAAAAAAAAGAATATAACAGAATTAGGAAAAAGCAGAAAAAATGTGTAAGAAAACATGCAAGCAAGGAAATATGGGAGGAAGGAATCTCAAGGCTGTCATAGAAGACTATACTTGTGAACAGACTTCAATGCTCATGATTTTGCAAAGTAAATGGAAAAACATTACTGTGCAGCACAGGAACTAAAAGGCATACCCTGAAATAACTGGAAATCACATTTGAATGTGAAACATCTGTGGCACAGGGTTGAGCCTGGGTTAATTACCTCTTGAGGAAAAAAAAAAGAATACAAAAAACTGCGTATCTTTTTTTTTTTTCCAAAAGCATGTTTTAAACCTAATTATAAGCAATACAAAATAACAGAGTATTTTGGAAGCTCTGCTACTTTGAGGATTAATGTACCTCAAATGTTTTTTTCCTGCCAGTTTACTTTCTCTGTGTTAAGTCAAGCACCAAACCCATCACCTGTTACCTGAGGGACAGAAACCTTCTACAAACAAGTAGGTTTTGGAAAGAACATTTTCAGTGAAAGTAACAATTAATTAAAACTTGTTACCACTCTTGAGAGTGGTAAACTAAAGCATTAAATTAAGAGGCAGGAGAAAGACCTGATTTTTGCCTCAGTTTTAAAAACTAGCTGGAATGTTCTATAGCAATCTTCAGTAATTAAAAAGGAATGCAACACTAATTTAAAACTAATGAATGTATCACAAATAAAATTTATGTTTTCAGTCGTAAGACTGTGGTCCTGGACAACCTGGTCTAGTACCAGATCTGGAGCTTGGTGGCCCCGCCTTTGGCAGGGGCTTGGGCCTTGATGATCCTTGGGGTCCTTTCCAACCCAAGCCATTGTATGACTGAAGTTAACTGTCTAGCTAAACTGAGCATGACAGGCACAAGAAGGATTTGTACTTCAGCATAAAGCTGCAACGACTGTTAAGCCCAGTTCTGAATGAAAGCCCTTGGCCTGCATCTTCTACTCAGTACGCTGCCGCATTTTAAGAAGGAGCGTAAGAAGTCATTATACCACCCATCTGAGAAGGCAATGTAGCATGAAAAAGGCAGAAGAACCTGGTTTGTTTTGAGTTCAAGGATTTTCACTACTTACAGAAGGGCTTTCTTATCAGGGAACTAAACACAAGTCCCTATGCTCTTACATATCAGAGCTTAACCAAACTTAACGCCAGCACACTTGGGAGCCACACCCTTTGCCAGGCTATCAGACCCAGCCCCACATACTCATAAAATTCAATAAAGGAGAACGGAATTAGTTTCTGTAGGAACACAGACCACACACTGGCAAAAGCAGCACAAGTGCTGCTGAAAAAAATATCTTGGAAATACAACTGCAGTTTGGGAGTAATGTACCAATTACTCCTAAGTTAAGTTCTAAAATGGATCACAAAACATTTATGAACAGAATTAAACATGACCTAATTTAAGCCAAAGGACATGTCAGTCCTTTACGCCTAAGATTTAACACTTCACCAGAAAGTCACAGTTGCCACTAGTTCTACCCAACTGATAATTAGAGAACATCCTTATTACTTTCAAAGTAGAAAAACAGCAGGAAAATCAGTGTCTGAAAGTGTCAAACATACCAGATGCTCTCTTTTTTATTAATTTCAGGTAGTTCAGGATGGTGCATCTTGTGTCCACATCCACTTCCATGTTTTCAAGGTAAGAATTCAAAATTGGGATCAAACCAGGAAAGACTCCTTCCTGTATGAGAGAACACAGTTAGCATGAAACACGCTTAGTCAATTCAGGGAGGACAAAGGAGAGGGGAAGGATGTGTGTTCCAGGTAAAGAGGCTATGACCTTCCCGTTTATAATTGTATCAATGCTCATTAAGGTGTACTCTTCTGTGTCTGTGCCCGTCCCATTTTGTGCAGAACCACATCCATCCACAACGACATTTCCACCTTCATGAGAGACAAAGGGAAAGAAGTCAGTCAGAAGAAATGTAGTAATTACTGACAATCATATTGTTAGATTGCTTGCTAGGATACCTTTGCAAATATCCTTTCTGAAGTAAAACATTCCCTGCCGAACAGCATCTCTTTTCTGGGCCATCTTCATATTTTCATCCACCTGGCAAAGCAAGTATTGCAGAGATCAATGGCATTTTAGAAAGTAAGGACTGTCCAAACCCTCACATTAGTTTGGAGTCTCATTAGTTGAAAAATCTCCCATGTTTTTCATTGCATTACCACATCAGACCAAACTCTGGAAATAAGTATTTACTGGTTCTGCACAAAATCATGAGAAGGTGATTATAAAATCAGGTCTCCAGCAGGAGAGGTACTGTGTTAGAAAATGCTATGTTAATCTTTTAAGTTGGACATGAAAACAGAATGCAGCTATGTTTAACAGGTTTTCTGATTTTTTTTTTGGTATGTGTATTCAGATGCATTTTAATTGTGTACAGACAAAAATTGCTATCTTCCTATCCATAGTTGGCTGCTTTTATTAACAAGGTCATTGAGGTCTTCTGAAAAGTTATAACTGTATCTAAAAAAAGTTAAAATAAACTCAAACTTCCAGTAACATTGTAGGGGAATATCCCATATCCAAACATCTGTGAAATACTCAGATAAGCTGCTGGAAAAGTAGTTCCACATTGCAGACTTCCCAGAAAACCTACAAACAATAAAGCATTACTCCTTAGTTTACAGACAGAGAATTTATCCAAGCTCTTCAGTGGGTGTATCCTCAGGGAATTAACATTGCTTATTTTGGACACTAGTTTTACTACACTGCCTGTTGAAGATGGGATATTAATTGCTGAATTCTGTGTTTCATCTTTAAGGACAATGTGAAATCATCACTGAATTCTTACCTTTCAAACCTTTGCTTTTCAAAAGTCTGGTTTCTGTTCTTTCTGTATTATGGAATTTAATCACACACCAGCTAACTGAACAACAGCAGTACTCAATCAGACGGAAGAGATTAATGTAAGATCAGTCTCAAAAACCTGCATTGTTTCTTTTTAACTGAAAGAGGTGAGTTTACCAACAGTTGTACAGTTTTGTGTTGCATTACCTGCTAAATCGCTTGGCAGGCTCAGACAATTTGATTTCCTCATCACAAACTCTCTCCATATTCTTTCTGCACCCAAACTCTGTTTCAGTCTTAACAAGTATTCAATAGATTTGTTGTGCTTTTGAGACATTCCACATAACAATGTCACTATGCACTATATTACTTTTGGAATCTGAATTCCCTGACATAAGTAAGAGAATTTCTCTTTGTAGGTTTGGTATGATTTCATATTGTAAGAGATCACACACCTGTATGGTACAACTACCATTAATTAACAACTTCAGTATATTTCTCCATTTTAATTAAACACGTTAAGAAAAGCACCAGGACACTATGCAAACAGCACTGGCAGTGCTTTCTATTATACAGTCTGCCAAAAGTCTTCAAGATCTTCTTTAAGGTTACCCATAACATTGCAGGACAATCCTATTACGCTAAGGGGGAGGTACCCTGGTTAGGTACCTCAGCTTCTCCTTCCCTTCTCCTTCAAATACGAACAACAAAAAAGTAAGAACACAAGACGCACACTATAACCACATTAAAACAAATACCTAAGTAAGTTTGTTTCAACTCCACGGTCTATTTTCCCTGTAAAACAGTGGAAATATAGCCTTTTTGAGTCTCAAAACATTTTTGTGACAATGCTCTTTATCAGCATTTCTGTAGCTGCTTGACATTGTTGGGCACCACAGGAATTCCTATGCCACGAGCAAGCAGGTCTTCAGGGAAGCATTTTGTTTGGTGTTCACTAAACAAGCATGAAGCCATACAACAACCAAAAAGGAAAACTATAATATCACACGGCCACTGCTCACTGAGATACAGCAGCAGGACTGTAGAAGGAACATGCGACTGAAATGAAGGGAATGGTTTGATGCATATATTAAAAAAATGACGTATTTACAGAGCTCTTTCATTTAGCATATAAGCTTTATTACAGTTGCCATTTGTTCCTTCCTCCTTTTTCAGAACTTGACCTAGAATAGATTTCTATTTCTATGAATGCAGGATAAACTTATGTGGAGATTTAAAGATCTGGACACTGGAATTGAGCAGTAAAAATGACTTTAAACTTGTGCTGGAAGAATAAATGCAACACCAAATCTGGATTTTAAAATGTAGAAATTAAAAGGATCAAGTGGAGAAAAAACCAAGGAGGCATACATTTTTATGAGTTGCTGAAAATGTGGATCTTTGAGGGAAGGGGCAGCCCAGGCAGCCTGATCTGGTGACCAGTGACCCTGCCCATGGCAGGTGGGTTGAAACTAGATGATCTTTGAGGTGCTTTTCAACCTAAGCCATTTTATGATTCTGTGATTCTAGGAAATCAGATGTGTAGAAGGAGTTAGGTTCGGGATTCTGAGAACAGCTTTATTTTGACATTTTTGTCAAAGCACCTTTCATAGATACTCCATTTTGGCTTTGTCTAACAGGAACATGGATAAGGTGTGCCTATATTCTTACTGCTAAAAGCTGAAAGCTAAATTCACCTGCTCTTAGAAGAAATAAACAATAGAAATAAAGACATTCTGTAAACAGTTTCCAGACAAGGGCCCGTCAGCCATTTTTAAGGGAGTCATGAAACATCAAGAGGCAGCTAACAATACCCCTGCAAGCTTAACTCCATTAGATGGCAGTAAAATATGTGCAATTGCATAACTTAAATTGAAGCAAATTACTGGCCCAAATGAAAACTGACTGAAAGACAGAAACGACTGCTCAGTAAGCACACTCACAGTAATTCCTAGATTGCAGAGGATAAAAATTAAACATGATGCAAATATTTTGCAATTAGCTCCAGTAAATCCCATCTTTCACACCTACCTTGGACAAAGGAATGAGAAAATCCAGTTTGTATGACAGAATCACTCGAGTTAGCAGTACCACAAACACAACATATGCAGAGTTTTCAAAGTCTGTTAACTGGACCTAGACATGAAAGAATTAGAAATGGAATTACACTAGCGGGAACATGCCCATAGAAACAGATGGCTATCTGGGAGAGTTTAGAATGGTTTGACTCCAACAATTCACACTGACGTGTGTATTCACAGACATTCTACTAGCAGAGACAGTGATGTATGTGCTGGAATGATGATGCCTTCAAGTGCACAATACAGTGTGGACACTTCAACAAGTTCAGCCCTTTAAACCAATGCCAAAGCGCACTTGTGTTTCAAAAGACTACCTAATAACCTGTATCTACAGGCTCTGTGTAATTAGAAATGCATAATAGCTTTTAAACTCCTATTTAAGGGACTCAGCTCAGACAGCTATAAAATAAAAGTACTTGTAAAACACAAAACAGTGACAGTGGAATTGTTCAGTACCAATAAACGTACTGGAGAAGTAAGGTCCCTGGAAACTAAATGGGTCTTTGTTTGCAGAAGTTTTAGTACAAGCCTAATTCCTTTCCCTGTCACCCCAAATTCATTAGCATGCTTTGCTGTGCTACAGTGGATTCTCCTGTCAGTTACATTCCACAGTTCATGTCTGATTAAACGCTGTCCAATTCATTTGCATCTAGCAACTCAGAGGGAAGAAAACACAAGTAACAAGGGTCTGATACTGAATGGCAGCACATCTAGTACTTTTCCACTTAAAAGTAAACGGGTTTTTGTGCAAGTTGACTCCCTCCTTACCTCCATAGGCCTGAATTCCACTCTCCATCCTATATCTGAATTTGGAGGGGGTGGTTTAAATCTCATTGTCTGCCAGTTTGTAGACTGAATGTTCTGCAAAGCACAAGAAATTATCTGTTACAGTTAAGATACGCATCATTATATAAGATAATCAAAGCAAAACGAACTGTCTTAATAATTCCCCAAAAGCAGTTCAAATTAACAGAGAAATAGTTTCAAATTGAATGATGACTTTCTAAAAAGCATAATATAACTATGCATCCTCTAAGCAACTATGCTATACTTTCTTATACTATTTTGTTTGAGGATTACATGAGACACTACGCTGAGCTGAGATTAAACAGGTCTTTTCCTAAGGGACTGATACATCCAAACGTAAAAACACATAAAAATGCCATACTAAGATTACAAAATAATACCATACTATGATTACAAAATTATAGCTATGCTATACAGATTTTTCAGAAAT
Organism: Chrysolophus pictus; assembly: GCA_037305975.1. Classification (NCBI taxonomy): domain Eukaryota; kingdom Metazoa; phylum Chordata; class Aves; order Galliformes; family Phasianidae; genus Chrysolophus; species Chrysolophus pictus. The sequence goes on from CM074578.1 coordinate 22,924,290, forward strand.
TTGTGTAAGAGAGACACATGCATAAGAGATGTCATGCAAACGAGCTTTCAGGAAGTCATACAAAAAAGGCAATTCCCCATATCAGTTACATACACAACTGGTTTGTGCCCTTTTAATTTTGTGTTTAAAATATAAGGTACCATCTTCTTCTAAGTAAACAATTAAACAGAAATATGTGCTTATAACTGCAAGTCATATGCTAAAAAACTATCTGAAATGAAAAATTCAGGAAAGAGAATATTCTTAGCCAATATAACCATCCTTCAACTAAGCAGTACTATAAAGAAAGAGAAATTTTACATATATATTTATTAAATTCCTCTAAATCAGACACAACCTCAAAATGGTCGGATTCATTTGCATCATCTAGATGTATTTTCTCCTCAAACAAAGTCAATGGGTCTCGAATAAACAAGTGTGCAATATGCTGTGCCAAAAGGTGGTCAATACCTACAAAATGAAAATTCAGAGAAACAATTCAAATGCAGCAAAGGAGGCTCTAAGAAACGATTTGTTTTACAAGAACCTAAAGTGAAAAAATCCAACTCTGTAATACTACCTCAACCCACCACATCCTGCTAAAGTCAAAACGATGATTTTGGGAAGGAAGGAAATGATTAAAGAGAAAAAAAGAACAAGGTCTTCTTTGGAAGTGGCAGTTGGATATTGGTGTGGCTGCCATTCTTTCTGTTTTCTGATGTGCCTCTGTGCCACGTTTCCTAAAGCAGTTCTGTCTCTCCACAAAAGTAAAAGATTAGTACACAATTCACTAAGCTTCTATGCTGGAATTAGGGACAGTTTCTTGCACATATATATGTATTTTTTACTCTTAAGATCACAGTGCATAGATGTTTTCTGAAAAGGAGTCACTCTCAGGAAATCACAATGATTGAAACAAAAACTAAGATATCCCCATACAGTGCAAGCACAATTCTAAACCTGCTCATAATGAAGCAATCACTTACCTTCCTTTATTAGGTGCTCGTAGATATCTTTGTCTATTGTCAAATCAATGTCATTGTATTTCTCACCACATTCAGATAGATAACTGTCTATGGAATCATATCTGGATTTACTGATTCTATAATGGTTGTTCTTCAGTGGCTATATAATTTAAGAATACAATATTTTAACAGCTTGTTAACAATGTTACCTAAGTTTTGCTCACTAATGACACTTATGTCAGAATTATTACGCTGTTTTAAAAAATCCTACAGCCTCAAAATTATTCAAAGCATGACTCTTAAATGGAAACATTTTCCTGATGTAATCAACATTACCCCAACTATCTGGAAAGCATTATTATATCTATTTCAACACATATTGATGCAGTTTATTACACACACATTGCTAAAAATAGTCTTAAACTGGGTAGCTCAAGAAGTATTTCAAGTAGACTTTTTTCTTATTGTTACACTGTGTGCCTTAAGATACCAATTCATTCTTACAGAAATTGCTGAAGTTCTGGCAATTGGTCCCTTCATGTAGCTCCAGTTTACACTACTGGATTACTGAGCATCACCTGCTATTTAACTCAAACCAATTTCTGCCTTTTGGGCCTAAGCACATCATGGAAAATTTAAACATGGGCAATTTTAGCAAGCTGTGGAGGAATAAAAGAGGAGTTTAACTGAAATTCCATACCTAACGAAAAAGGTATTTGCTTCTGTAAGCTGTACAACCAACATGACTGCTTACACAATCTCTTCTGTATTTACCACAACAACTGCTAAATTCCCCCACCAGGGACTCTGATGACCACAAGCAGAATTTGGTATTGATGAAAATTTAACATTTTTCTCTGAAGAAAAGCAGATGCCTACTACCCATAGCACTTACCTCTAGCCCTCTCTCTTCTCGCGTTCGATCATCCACAGATGCAGATATTACTCCCCAGCGACAATCAATATCGGACACATAGCCTCTGTAGAATGGAGATGCAGCACTCAAGGCCATCTAAAAGAAAACAGCCTGACATGAAAACAGAAGTACAAGCCAAGGAGCCAAAAACAGTGCCTTAATCCCACAGGAAAGGGAAACTTGCTTGAAGTATACATTTCAGTTTAGCATGCAGACAAAGCCCATACCACAAAGTCTCTCAACCCCTATCCCCATAAAATGCCTGGATTAGATGTCAGCATTTCTGAAGTGGCACCTGATGCTCTCCACACTTACTACCTCAGCATTTAAGGAACAGAAAGCTGATGAAGTAGAAGAAATTTCATAACAAGATCAGCAAGCACGGTGCTTCCGCACTCATGAAGTTCACCCAGCAATCTTTTTATTTTTATTTGGCAGGCACTTCAGCAGCAAAGCTGCAATATATCTCACTTAGAGTAGGAGCTGTTCACCATCCAAAATAGGCCAATGTTTATCTTATTATAATACTTGCTTCCACACGCTTACAAAAGGACAGATGTAAGTGAAACAGACCAAAGCCAAAAATTTAAGAATTGCTTAAGGAGTGACTTCAGCTATTTTCCATGAAAAGCTTCCCCAAATGCACTTCAAGAAGTATTCAACAGAACTATTTTTCATGTGTTTAACAGGGTAAAGTTAGAGATATAAGCTCTGTGGTATCACATGCTTCTCTTTCAAGATTGTAACACACTCTAAAGCAATAGCTCAAATTCATTAAACATATTTGGACATTAAATGAATGACACTGTTAATGTGACAGCATAATAAGAGAAATCAACATTTTACCCAGAATATTAAATTTGTAGCTAGCATTTAAGGTCTTAATTCAGATTTTGTTTTTCACATGGGGCGGCTTTCATACAATGAGGATGTGATGTGACAGAAGTGCATTACTCACCACAATGGGACAGATTGTGGCTAGTTGATCATAGAGATATCTTGCTTCAGAAATGCTGCAAGCCTGGAATGTTACCTGATGGAGGAAGGACAGTTGCTATTACAGTTTCTATAATCTTAGTGCAAGCATAATCTTCCTGGAATCAGAGCCTACGATACTGTAAAAGAATCTTAATATCAGAAGTTTGTGTTTTTTCTTTCAAGATACTTGGACAATCTTTTGCCCCATCTATCAGCAGCATTTCTGTTACAAGCTTCCTTCCCTACACCCTCCATGTTTATTAAAACACTTCAGATGACAACACTTCAGCTGCGAAGCCAGATACAAAAACACTTGCTAGAACCAAAGAAGAAATGAATTAACATCTACAACACATGTGGGTTGATAATGTGCATTCAGGAAACACACCAGGAACCTACTCACTTAAAACAACAGTTAGATGTAGATGTAAAATTTGCTTTATGTGACAGCTAATCCTGTTTCAATTCCTGTTTTAAAGAACTGCCTTCAGCATGTTTTTGTTTGATCCTGCAACTGGGGAAAAAATAACTTTTTTTGTTTACTATAACTTTTTTTGAAAGAACAGTTTTGCCTGCATTGGAGGCCAGGACACAACATGAAAATGATACAACACAAAATGAAAGATTATTTACCATTACTGATGTGGAAGCTGTACCACACAAGTCCCCAGAACCTTATCATTTCTTTGCAATTTTTGTGAAATTTGCTCAGAGCAGCATCAAACACAAGATACATTTCTAACAGATTTATTCCCCAGAATTCTCAAACCACCACTCCATGCACTTGAAAAACACAGAGAGGGCCCAGTCACCTCAAAATCAATAAAAAATGGTAAACAGATTAAAAGCTTCTGTTTCCTTCTTCCGAGTTTACACATTCATAAATCACAAATCACAGAGTAATTTAGGTTGGAACAGATCCTATCATGACATTATGCAACCTACTTCAACTCTGAATCACCATCACTGCAAACTGGCTTGAATAACACCAGCTGAATACAATTACCTTTGACCACAGACCACAATTAAAATCTCCAACAAATTCTTAACCTGCCACTGAAGTCCTTCCCATCTGTGAGCAAGTTTCAAAAAAACCCCAACAAAACAAAACAAAAAACCCAAAGCAAATCAGAAACATCCAAAACATCTCAGGCTTGGTGCATGAAGGCTGAACAAGGGCAGGAGCACAGCACCATGCCTTGTTCCTCACAGAGGACAGTGACCAGGCAAATGATAGCAACTGAGCTGATCAGGACACTACTTCTGACCCCGAAAATATCTCAAACCAAGTTGTATTCTATGTGTTCGGTGAGAAAAAGACAAAAAGTCTATACCACAAACTACAGAAAATAGGCAGGGAGCACGTTATAAGGAATTAACAGTGGTTGGTCTTGGTTACAAGGAATTAACAGTTAACACACAAGCAGCTGCTTACAGCACCCAACAACTTTGTTTTCATTCTCCTTTTTACAATAACAAGAGTACTGAATTTAACCACTGATTATAAGGTAGATGAAAAGCAAAACTGTGTTCTATAAACAGAGATTAACTTTTTTTTTTTTTAAAAGTTCAAACAGTGAAAAGCAAAGGCTGCATTTCTTTGTTGGTCTTGCATCATAAAAAGAGCTGGCACAAAGCAGGCTGCATATAATATAATATTGCATGTCTTTACACACACTCCACTATTTCATCATATTCTCCCTAGTTTACCTACAGCAACAAGTAATCATACTCAGCTGTTGTCCAGAACACTTTATCTGTTCATCTTTTTAACTTTCTTAATCACAAATAGAAGCGTTTTGAATGTGGTTATTTCTGCCAGTGCTGTGAAACAATAGGAGCTTGGAGAATTTCCTTTAATTCCCTGGAGACCTAACACAAGCCTCTTCCTCACCCTGCTTACAAGCTGCCAGTGCTGGCAACAGGCAGATTTTAACAATAGTCAAATACATTGTTGCTACCTAAGACATCGTCCCCACTGGGCTACAGTGAAAGAGAAACATTGAAGCAAACAAACAAAAAACAACAAAAAAACCCATATTGAAAGAATTAAAGCACTTAGTGCTTGGATTTAAACTGGATAATTTAAGTCCAGCAAATAAATAAAAAAAATAAAAAGAGGGAATGTATTAACAGAGGAAATAAAAGAAGCAGTATATCCCTCATTAAACAGTAACAGGAGGCAGCTACCCATGTAGATTTGGTAGGTTCATGGTATAAGAAGTGAGAAGGCAGCTTCTTGATAAGTAGCTAAAAATATGCAAATTAATGAGGAAATTTGTATGCAGGAGTTAAAGCTGTTTGTAAAGAAATGTATACATATATTTATTTCTTAAAGGTGCTCCAATGACCTCTCATCACTCTTTGTTTTTACTGTTCTAAGAATTGGGAAGAGAAAAAATACAAGGTGAATAACCAAAAAACCAAACATTTCTACGAGGCAGTTCAGTTTGCATTTCCACCAGGCTCTTTGGATATGCTTGAAGAAAGAAGACAACAGAAGACCTTTCACACTTCAAAAATGTTGGAGTTCAGGAGAAGGTCCGTGGAAAGGAATGTGGCCAGTTCAAGCAAACCCTTTCAGCAAAACATTAAATTAGCACTGAAAATTTGCAGAAAATAAACATAGTGCAGGCAAACAAACATGGATTTTAAGAAGGCACTGTCACACATAAATCAGTTACTTTACTTCCCTTTTTGCCACACTGAAAATGCATCAACTACATTAAGGTACAGTAATGAGACATAAGGTAACTTTAAAAAAAAAACAGTTTAGGAAAAATGACATTCAGTTACATCTCAAAAGTAGATGTGTTTACCTGAAGACAGCAGTTGCCCATTCCAAACCCCATAGCGTCCATATATATAAAGTCTGGCTTCGCTGCTTTTGCCGCTTCTCCATCATCATTAGGAAATGTTTCTATAAATGGTGATGGTGTATTCTTATCTTTAAAGACTGTGTGGAGAACACAGATATCCAGTAACCCAGAGTAACAGACTGAACACTTAATTTGAAAAAGTAGAAACGATACATTGGATTTACTCACTTGGTACATTTATGACAACCTTCTCTCCTCTTCGGTGCCGAATGTTTCTGGTCAGTGTACTAAAAGAAGAACATATAGTTTCATGGTTACTTTCTCATTAATATTCAAGATTTCAGAATATAAGCTTCCTGTCTGCTTTGAGCTTTTCCTTTGAGATCTTTCTTTCCCTGCTTTACAACAGACTATAACAGACTCCAAACTGAATTTTTCTTCACTGAAGTCAGTCCTATTTTGAGGGACTGATGGGAAAAGTAATAGGCTACTGACCTGAAGAAAAAAGGGTGAGTGAAAAGGTACTGCTCAGTTTTTAAATGACATGATTTGATTCTCTGAAGTCTCACCCTATAATCAAACCCCTTCCTGGACCATACATGTTGTTTGACACTCCGCTCCACTTCGGATGAACCTGGCTAAGTTCAGTACACTATGATGCTGCTGAAATAAAATGCACTTCAACACACCTGAATAAGAGCTGGATTAACAGTGAGCAAAGTAGTTAACCACAGGATTTCTAACTGGAAACAATTCTGCAGGAGCAAAATCAACACCATTTGTCTGATAACGTCATGAAACTAATACATAAAATTCCTTGAGCTTAACAGTTTACTGCAAGTCACTGATAAAAAATACACGGCATCATAACCATCTCTGTCCAAGACCCTCAGATACACGCAGCCATGTAGCATGCTTTCAAAAGTATGCCTGTAATAATTCAGTGAACAAAAACATCTGGCTTCCCGTTCACACTCTCCAAATACTCTTACCTAAATCTAGGATGTTTATTGATGGCTTCATCTGGAAAGAAGAGGGATTTTGAAGCTCCTCCTTCTACTGGCGTTGGCTTATATTCCGGCAGCGTAAATCCAGGACACCCTAACCTATGAAATACAACAATGAGAGTGCAAGTCGTTAAGAAAACAGACTGATTTTAAAAGTGTCAGATGACCTAAGATAAGAATTCTGGTATACAAAGGAATAAAAAGAGATTTTTAAAAACTTGCCACAACTTGTGGTTTTGGAACTTTGAAGAATCCTCTAAATGGGAGAAACAATAGTAAGCAAGGAAAAGATACACCTATAAGGCATAAAATGCTGAGAGATGATCAAAATCAAAATAAAGTCTTCTGCTTTGGAGCCTTCCTTGCAAGTTTAAGAACCATCTGAAACAAGAATAAGTAGCTTTTCAATACAGCTGAGGCAGACAAAGTAAAGCTGCATACAATTGCTCCATACTGCATAATAAATAAGATAAAGTCGGAATTATCTAGAAAGACTCCAATATTTGGCTATATGAAAGCAGTTATAATCATGCTACTGAAAATACAAAGATATTCATATTCCTGTAAAAATGACTTATCTATGTATTTCACTACTGCTTTCTTCTTAGCTTAAGTATACAAGCTGTCCCACAACATTTAAATCCAACTTTATCACTTACATGATGAATCAGAAAGAATGCTGTAATTGCATTACTCCAGTCCAGAAAGAAAAGTTTTCTGCTCCAGCAACAAGGGTTCACAAATTTAAAAGCTGGGATAATCAGTTAGCTTCTAAGTTAGTGTTATTTTTGTTGCTGTTGTTTTAACATTTAAGCAATTTATTTTAACTGAATTAATCTGAACGAGCCTACTCTTGGTCTTTCTTCTATCATTTTCTTTCTTTTCAGATGCACAGATTTTTTTCTATGTTATATGAACATCGACATATTTATATGCTACTGTAGAGGTTGTAACAACAGAAAAAAAATCTCTTAAGTTAGCAGGATTACAGTTAAACAAATAGAGACTTGGAATGGCAAGACAGCATAAGGCAGCAATATGAACGTATATAACCTATGGAGAAGAAATCCTGAAGGATGAAGCTAAGAATCATTCCAAACATAAATCATATGTAGACTGCACATTTTATTATTTACTGGTGTTCACTTAAGTCTTATATATTGCTTCTACAGTCAGTAAAAACTATCTGTATTTACAAGGTGATGAGTCCCTCCCTCTCCCTTTATTATTTGCAAGACTCTGCAAGGCTCTGAAATCTTCATATACGATATTCACAACACCATCTTTTCATTATGTTGCAGGGCAAAATGCAATTCTGTAACATACCGAACTACCAGACTTTATATAAGCTATATATTATATAACTATAGGGATGTCTAGTACAGTTCGCATATAGAGGAAGTGCATTTTATCAACAGAGAGTTCTTCAGGTAGAATACATGAGGGCATCTTGGTACCTGATACTTGCTGCTAAGTTACATTCTCAGTAAGAATTCAGGGCCATTTCATTCTGTACTACACAAGAAACCAGGTGGTAAGCCCAAATGCTTCTATTCTAATGCAGAACTTTTTTCACTTCTAAAAACAGCCAAGCAAAAAAAAGCAGCCGACCAACCAGCGAACCCCACTGCTTTAAGCCTAACTATTTTCATTCATTCGGCTGACCAGGCTGGTCTGAACTAACATACTAAATCCTCCTTTAGAACCACGTTTGAAAGGAAGGTCACAAAGTACAGTTTCTCCTAGGCAATGAAGTACATTCTGAATGCATTTCATCAAGAGTCTCTTCACAATGAAAGACGAATAAAGAAATGTACCCTTTGGAAAGATGCAGGAAACTCAGGAGAGGTGCACTACTTTCTAGATTTGGTAAATACAGTATTATAGAAATTTTAAATCTTCATTTTGTAATGATAACCACATTCTTCTTCTATCGTGTTCAAAGCCATAAAAGGAAGAACGTGTGTGCTTCAGTGAATAAGTAGTGTGGAAAAAAAACAGATCAGGCTAGCCACATTTCTACAAACACTATTTATAAACATCAAAGCTTGGAAAATAAACAAAGAGAAACCTTTTATGTATGATTTACCATATCAATCCCATACTGCAGGCTATTCTACGTACAATACTTTATGTTATGAATAAACAGATATTCTATTGCAAAATCATCATAAATTAGAAGCAACCTAGAAGTATAGAAGATGTTCATTTATTTCTGACTCACAGCAATAAAAAGTTTTAGAAAACAAGACTGTTAATTGAGTCATATTTTGCTCAGTTTATTTGTACAGCTTAGGACGTGGCTCTGGGCAGCCTGTTCTAGTGGTTGGCAACCTTGCACATAGCAGGGGGGCTGAAACTAGATGATCATTGTGGTCCTTTTCAACCCAGGCCATTCTATGATTCTATGAAAAAGCAGAATAAGGAGGAAAGCATTACTTGTGAAACAGCACTCTCACCTTGGAAAAGACGTCACAGTGCAAATAGCCTCATTTTCTTTCAGCACAGAAGCGGCCTCTTGCCTCCTCTTCCTCATGTTGTCTTGAACAGTGTTAAATTCAGACATGGTTCCCCCATATGGCTGCCCAGGTGTGCCTTCAATCATATAGCTTCCATATTCTGGTCGCCAGAGTGTTGGGTGGCTTTAACACATAAACAGCCTTATTTAAATATTTCTACAACTTTACAGAAGATGGATTATTAGCATAAGTTTCAGACAAATGCAACTTGAAAGAAAAATCTCTTAAAGCTGATTATTTGATGGAATACCACGATGTACATTCCAATGGATCTCACCAGTGGGAGACAGTAAAGAGAAATTAAAGCACAGTTTTGTGCTAGAAAGTTTGTTGTATAACGCAGCAAGCAGAATTTGCTTATGTCATCTTGCAACCACCTTCAGTATCTGTCTCAATCTTTTGTTTCTTGGGGTTTTAACTTGCCACAGCACAAAGCAAGGAAGTTATGCCCTATTTCTTCTTTCTGCTGCTAGTGGAAACCTGGTCAGATATCATGAATTTATCAGGTTAAGAAATGAAATGAAGTTTAAGACACCAGCAATCACCCTCAAAAACGGCTTGCTTTCTTGACAAACCACTCCACCTCCACAGAATCCAAAGGCAGAGCAGCATTTCCCTGCTGTTCCTTCACAAAGCAGTGGTTTCAAGCACGAAGACTTAAACACAGAGGTATTTCTTCTTGCAGGCATTCTAGTCCCTCTACTGAGAAGAAAAACAGACAAGCCTTTCTGGATAACATAAGTTAAGGTGCCTAGGAAGAAACAGACAGGCCTGGCGCACAAAGACCTCTCATCACCACAGCAGTTTTTCTAGCTTCCTCTAAGTGCTAGCTCTTTTCAGCCAAAACACTTCACTATCTCTGATCTCATTTCTCTGCTCAGGAAACATAAATCTGTTGCCACCAATTAGAAGGCTGCATAGAACTGCAGTTCTATGGCTAGCTTAAGTGGGGATATGATCTAATTACCATTGCAAATTCCACACGAGAGCAGATGATGGGGAAGAACTGCCCTGCCATTTTATGTCTATCTTCCTAAATCTATCAAAAATGGGACAGCGCTTCCAAAGATGACAGCTCCCTTAGACAGACCTCATCTGCTTCCGCAGTCAGGGATACACTGAGAGCACACGCGCTTCACAGGGAAGGAAGCTTTGGTATGCAAGCACTCTGTACACATGACCACAAAACCAGAGCAAGACAAAACAAATACCTAAAACTGAAACTTCCGCGTGCTCATCATTACGTCCTTCGCTTTTACAAGGTCTAAAATAAAAGGTACATAGAAAACCTGCAGATGCACTCAAAATCTTTCACCACCTGCATCCCACTGGAATCTGCAAATATCGATACCTGTGGCTTACAGTTTTACCAAAAAGCAGACTTCAAGTTAAATCAGTTGTACAAAATTCTGTACAGCATCACAAGAAGAGAAAGAAAAAGTAACAGGAAACAGCTACTTACTTGGGGTTTATCTTCTCCCCCTTGTCTTGCAGCGTTTGAAGAACTTCTTCGCCACTCAGCACTAAGCGTACTTTCTTATTCTCATGGTCAAACTTTACTAACATATACTCCACCTTGTAAATAATAAAAAGAAAATAAGCAGTTAGTGATAGAGTTTTCTTCATACACAAACTCCCACTGGCACATGATTTCAAGCATCAAGCATAAAGGGATGTCAAATGTCACACTAAATTTAACAAAAGCTTAAAAAAAACCCCATGGCTACCTATGATTACGGTAAACAACACTGGAGAAGATGGCTGCATGCTTATTTCATCTTAGATACTCAACTGAAGTTTCTTGAAATTTGACTTTTTTCTGACCGCAGACACTTCACAGAAAGATTCTGAGTTTGTAAAGCTAAAACCCCGTGCAAACTGCTAACCACAAATGTCTCTCTGTCATCCCACAGATTAGTCTCTGCAGCTGATAAAAACAAAAAAACCCTCATTCCACAAACAGGGCATCCAATTATAGTTCTAACAAGTGAGACTGGTTATTAAGAGTGGTGCAGCAGAGTCTCATTTACACTATGGGAAGCCCACAGTTGTAACAAACAGCATCAGGCTGCTATTAATTCACTCCAGCTCTTAGTACAGCACAGGGGGCTTGCTTCAGCTTCTCTTTCACAGCTTTTCTTCCCTCTCTGCCTTCCTAACCTCATCTCACTGTGCTTCAGGTCCTCTGCTTGCCCCTATTCCTGGCTGCCCCCTTCACTCGCTCCTGTGCCATGCACGTAGAGACCTCAACCCCAAAAGCTGCTGCTGAAAGCAGCTCCAGTGCTGTGCCCCAGGCCTGAAGGAAACGGTTTGCCTACCAGACTGCCTGAAAGCTGCCAAACTCAGAACACTCTCATTTCAAACTTTCTAATCTTGATGCATGTTTGCTACCAAAACTCCTTCACGGACTTGTAAAGCGCTACCAAGCAAAGCACCCTGACAGCTGCCTGGACATCATAACCCTTCAACTCTTACTGACACAACTCTATTTTCTGACACTTATTTGGAAGGGGATGCTTTACTTGCCAAGTAAAATCAGAAGTCATAGACGAAAATGCATCACAAGGGTAATGGCTCCAAAAAGTCCTGACTGGACCAGCACTGATACACAACGCTTTGTGTTCACAGCTCTTAAACCTCTGCTCCAAGTCCTTCACAACTAATCTAATGCAAACATCCAGTTCTAGTTATACTATACTGTACTTCCACAGCCAGAATTTACCAGCATTTGCACTTAGTTATGATTTCTGACTATGCCTACAAAGGCACCCAGTGGTACTTTCTGAACAACTCTACCTCAGTGCCAGGAGCTCAGATTCACACAAAACACCGATTCTGAAGTGCCAGTGTACAAACTGGTAGCAACCCCTTTTTATAAGAGACGCATCTGGGAAAACAGTATTGCAAAGCACAGGAAAGCCTGTGGAGTATTTTCCATCACACAAAATGAATTCGTGAGCTTCCTAGTCTTTGGTTACTTTGGCATTCATAGAAGAGTTGTTGCTAGCTACAGTGACAATGAATGTAATACTCTGCCAGGATTTATGATTAAATCTAAACCAGAATTATCTGAGAACCTCTGTAATTCTATAAAATCTGATTAGACACAAATCCTGGAGGGACTCATCGAGCAATTAGGCATGTTCTCAATACTTTGTAAGATCAAATCTTAATCCCCTAAAGATAAATAATGATTTCTAGTTTCTTTGCAACACAGAGTTTCTCTGTGCAGCATGTTTTGTGCTTTGTGTGCATTATGCCACAATAATCTACTCAAGATAAGACAACAGCCAACCGGAATGCACTCAAGCATTGATTTAGTTTTTATCAAGTGACACTTGACTCACCATTAGTGGCAATACAAAGGGACTTCTTTCACGCTTCCTGGGTTCCTACCACAGTCAACATCACCTCTTGCTTCGGAAAAGCTTCAGCCAACTTACCTTCACTCCTAACCTATCAGAAGTACTTAAGTGAACAATTCAACTTATAATACCTAGTCACAGACCTGCCTTTAAGCCTCCTGTACTCCTGGCCTCCACAGTGCCCTTATGGCACCCTTCAGGAGGGACTGAGAGCAGAAAAAGGGCAAAAGAATTGCAGCTATACTTCAGAGACCCCAAAAGGCCAACATTTGTCCACTGTGTGGACATTCCTGTGAATTATTCCATAAATACATTCCTGTGATTAGCCTCCTATCTTAAAAAACCCTATTGTAATTTAACTACAACAATCTGGTAGTGAGAACACTGCCATTCTCCATGGACTATATTATATACAGTCACAAAAGAAAATAAACCAAAAGAATGTAAAGAAGCATTAAGTTGAGAAGGCAGTAAGAAGGAAATCAAAGCGTTTCATGATCTGAGTACAGTAGTGAATACATGCCGTTTATGCATCTAGCTTTAGAAACAACTGCTACTCTTGCCCCCAGAAACACTGACTAAATCTTCAAAGTTGTCTTAACACACAGAAGATCTGCCATTAAAATTAATGAGAAAGAAGAACTTCAGACAGCTGCCAACAATTAGAAGTCGCTACAGAATATCTTGCCAACAGACAGACTGACTGAATGGGCATTCTGAAAGAATTTAATTTAAGCTCATCAAAAGATTTAGCCTACAGCTAAAAAAGGGAAACAAATTCACAGTTCACACACTTTTACATTTAACTTGAACTCTTCATTCACAGGCTTGGCTTGTTTTTTATCCACAATAATGTTCAGAGAGTCGTGGCCAAGCTGAAAGCATCAGCACGCCTGTAAGTGCTTTGAGTCTGAAAGTCAGTTATGAGAGTTTCACCTCAAACTTACATTTTGACAAACTCTTGCAGTTCACTTTTCTCCCTAGTTTTAACTAGCGTACCAAGCGAGCAGCAAAATACATACTAGGTCAAATTACTAATGCACATAGCTAAGAAGCATTACTTAGGTCTACTAGGGAAGCACACTCCGCTGCTGTAAGAAAGGCAGGCACCATAGATTCATGCACTCAGGTAATGTTCCTGCTCTAAAGCAAAGCATGTCCCTTTTCTCCATCTGGAACGCACAGTATGAGGAGGATACCAGTGAAGATCAAAGGCTCCTCCCTGCAGTGGGGTGCACAACACCCAGTACACAAAACCTTCTGACCAAGAAGGCTATGTTCAGCTTGCAGAAATGCTGTGGACAGATCACTGGAAAACAGAACTAGGAACTGGCGAGGAATATAGAGAAGTGAAAGTGGTAAAATCCCTCCAGATATACAGCAAAACTAGAAATAGGTTCAAATTCAAACAGTAAATAAATGTCCATACCAATAAATTAATTCAAGTATAAAAGATCTACCCTTGAGCCAACATAAAGAAAAAATATCCCTTGTCAGCTCCCTTCAACCACTAACTTGCAGGTCACTGCAACTACAGAACATATACACAGCAGCGTCACTCCGTTACTTTCTAGAGTGGAGACCTTCACTATCACAGAACAGAGTCACAGAACATCCCGAGTTATAAAGAATTCACAAGGATCACTGAATCCAGCTCCTGGCTCCACACAAGACTACGCAAATTCAAACCGTATCTGAGGGCATTTCATAAATACTCCTTGAACTCAGCAGCCTGCTCCATGCCCACTGTCCTCCAGTGAAGAACCATTCCCTTATCCCCAGTCCGATCCTCTCCTGACACAGCTCCATGCTGTTCCCTAGGGCCATCGCTGTCAGCAGAGAGCAAGCTCAGCACTGCCCCGCTGCTCCCTGTGAAGAGATGCAGCGCCATGATGCCCCCCCCACACTGTCTGCTCTGAAAACAGTAAGGGGCTTCTGTGCCCCTCATACATCTTGTCCTCCAGACCCTTCACCATCTTCACAGCCCTCCTTTTGACACTGTCAAACTGTTTTATGTTCTTTTCTATTACGTCACCTAAAGCCCACACAGTGCTGGAGGTGAGACAGCCCAGAAGACAGCCCAACCCCTCACTTGGTGGCTGTACCTTGATGGCAGGACAGTTCCTAGAACACTTGCTTCATTTGTCAGCTTTACTTCTTACAGCTGCCTACTGGAGAAAGAGAAACTTTTCAAAGTTCTTTCATGTTGCATCCGTAGATTTGACTGCAGGCAAGACTGTGAACTAGCCTTGGCTGGGAAGGAGCCAAACCTCTTTCTACACAAGAAGCCAAGTAGCTGTTACTGGACTTGCCCAGCAGTAACGCCGAAGCTAACTGTTTTTTTGGAAATGGGCAAGCATGTCTAAAACTGCATGTCAATGCTACAGTTCATGTACTTTTATTAATTACATGTATTTTTTATTCACAAAGCACACCACTTCAGTTTTAAGACACATAGTCAAGCAAAGTTTCAGCAGCAGTTTGCAGAAACAAGAGCTTGAATTGATGTGCATCCAATGAGTATCGGTGTACAAACACTCGCCTTGGCAGGGGCCAATTTTCCACTATCAGTCCCCCTCCCAGGGCACTCAACGTAACACTGTTATGCTAAGTACACCAGGAACAAAGTCTGGATGATATTTGAGTGCCAAAGCTCTGCTCCAGAGCATTAGACAGATGCTTTTAATGTACAATGTATTTGCCGTGAGCAATTTCTGTATATAAATACACATGGCAGCATCCAGACTTGCACGCTGGCAAACTCAGACATAAGATGCAGAAGAGGCTGAGATTATACAACAGAGGGAAATAATTTTGAAAGAATTATCTGAAAAGGAGCTGGTTTTGAGAGGAAAGTGTAAGTTTGCATGCTCTCTGCCTTGCTCCTTCCTCCTGTGGAAAAACAACCTCTGCATTCACCTTTTCCCTAGGCTTCTCTACCCAGGCTAATAAACTGACACAGATGAGTCACAGTAGACACAGAAGAGCCCTGGATGACTCACAGATCACCACTCTTCCTCGAAGACAACCTTACAGATGTTTTCTTCCCTAGCAGTGCCTTCACTGGGCAACCACTGATACAGTATTTGGAGCAATTACTTGAGTTGCCTTAACGCCAGTTCAGTAGCTGTCTCTGGATTCATACTTCCCCCTTGGCCTGGAGCTTAAAAAAAAAAAAGCAATCTTTTCCTGAGCACCAAACAAGGTCTCCAGGCTTTTGTTTACTGTTCCCAAAAGCCACAAAAACATCTACAGTCTTTTCATGTAGTATGCCTCACATATTTATGTATACATTTGAAGTTAACCTTTATTCTCAATAGCCTCAAACAAACAAAAAACCCAAGCTCTTTTCACCAGTTATTAAGCTCCATTGTGGCAAAAGATGTAATTCCTTAGAACATTTATTGGTCACTTAATGAAATGTGGCATTTTAATGATGCATTAAAATGATCACCTACAGAAGAACAAAGTTTTAATAATGACTACCCACTAAAAATCTCTACCGCAGGTCTACAGTGTTAAACACAGAAAGAGCAGAATTTTCTGTAAGTACTTGTGATACGTGTGATGTTTTTTTAATGCAGTTACTTTCTCACCACTGCTGTCATAAAATATAGAGTCACAGTAATAACCAGCTCATAACATTTAATGAAAGGTTTGCAGGCTCACAAAGGAGAGTCCAAGTCCTGAGGGAGAGAACTTGGGAGGAAAACAACTCTGGCATCGCAGATGAAGCCGGTCCCCCCATTTCTCAGCAAGCCCTGAGATCACTCACTGGCACAACGCAGAGCGCTTCCAGGCTCATGGGACTGCAATCCCTGTTTTCTGCCTTTTTTTTTTTTTTTTTTTTTTTAAAGTTCATTACTCAAATGTATTTCCTAAAATGCATAATTTTAATCAAGCACCCTTGGATCAGCTAATCCAATAAACAGTCTGCAACTCTACACAAAATCAACCTACAGCCATCATGCTCTTAAAGAACAGTAACAAAAAACCCAGTGTCACTGATGTTTATTACACTGAGAGTACACACAAAGCTGAAGCACTTCTGTACCACACAAAAGATGAAGATGCAGAAGCAGACGTAGCTGCAGAAAATGAAGAGGCAAGACAGACCTAGCTAAGGCTTCTTGCCTGCTCCCCTCCCGCTTGTTGACATCAGGTTTGCAGATCTTTTTTGGCACGTGATTCAACATGATGAGAGGATGTCCTGTGTTGCACATACCAGGAAGCTGGACTACTCAAAACTAAATCTAGAGGTTGTAACTATTTGCATTCCTCCCTGGTACAAGACGTGGGCACGTTAGAGAACAAAGCGTCTCCTCTTCAATCGCTGAACTGGGTCACATCTGAGGTAATACTATAAAAGACTAAGATGATGTTAATTTCACATTTCTCCAAAGACAAATTTAAGATACTCATGAATTTTTAGACTTAAAACAAAAGTTTTTCTGGCACAGTTGTATTTTCTAATTCACACAGGCTAGAAATTTTCGTAGACTAGTAGTAGATCACTTCTTCAACTGTTTAACAAGATGCTGCAAGCTTCAACACTGCCTCTAGTATCACAAAGAGAGAGAGAAAAAAAATGAAGAAAACCCCTTTCCTGTACCCATCCCTCCTACTCAGCCCTTCCAATACCATTAACTGAGATAACACCTCTGCGCAGCAAGAAGAGCAAGACTGTAGCAAAAGAGGAATTTTGCTGAAACAGTAGATGGTAATTCCATGACAAGATGATGGCAATTCATTTGACATCCACACAAGGCAGGAAGTTCACTGTGAACAGAATATTTCTCTATCTGAAACATACAAGCAGCAAATAATTCAAACTCCTTCTATTTAAATCTGTGATTGTGGAGGAGGAAATCAACACATACTGTGGGTCCCAGTCACTATTTATTACAAATTACGGCTTATTTAGAGAAAACTGAAAAAAAATAAGACATTCTCCATGAACTGCAAAATTAGCTTTAGAAAAAGCAACCAACTATAAACTATTTGCTGAAACACTCGGTATAACTCAGCCAAATACCTGCAGGATTAGACTAATAAACTTTATGGGAGCAACTCCAAACCTATAGACAGTTTAAATAAAGAAAACTGAAAGCATAATGTGAGGCAAAGGACTTGTACCTGTATTTTCACTTGCTAAGATAGAAAGAATTGAGAATCACTTCTGCTTTCCTAACAGTCGAGGGTAAAGAAAACACCAGGATGTACAAATCTTTGTGTTTGTGCTTTATGTTTTCTTATTTTTCTGCGGCAGCAGTTAGGGGGAGCTTCTCAAATTCCAGCACAACTTCTGGGAGCTCTGGAGCTAAACTTCCCTCAGGCCTGTGTCCTCTTTCCTAATCTAAGCTTCCACATATTTCCAGCCTAACAGCTCAAGTCTTCTGAATATTAGGCAACTTGCATTTCTCTTTCTGTTTGTTTGCTCATCTCTTCTGCAGTCCCATCTGTTTTAAGCCGAGGAGGTAATGCAGGCAAGGCCACCGCAGCAAATACCAGGTACAAAGAAAGTTACACACAGCAATTTCCACAGAAAGAGCTACCAGATCCATTTTTCATGGTGTCTGTAGAGCACTGCAGATACGTACCATGTTTTATAAGGAAACAGATCAGCACCTACCACACATGAGCAGTCTGAGGGAAGGTGCACACTAATTCCAGCAGGACTGGACAGAGCTGCGAGCTCTACACTGCTGCGTTCCCAGTGCACCCAACCACAGCGGCCGGCAGGTCAGTGCTGCCACGCTACAGCTTGAGCAAGTCTTGCAATTTGGTCACAGAAGAACTGAAGCAAATACTTAATCATCACGGAGGATAACAGCTACAGTTGCGATACAAGGATTAAAGCAGGGCAGAAATATAGTTTCACAACTGTCAGCCAGAGCATCCAGGGAAGAAATAAACAAGACGACTCTTCAAGGGCACCCACCTTGTTCAAATCAAGATTTAAGGAGATATATTTGCATTCATTAGTGTATTCAAACACTCAAAACTTTCAAGCAGCAGCAGCCGAGGCATTAAAATCATACTCCAGGAACACTACTCTAATAAACAGCAAGTGCAGCTATGAAAATACAAAGGAAACACAACTATCTGTAAACAAATAATGCCACTGTCCCTTTATTTAGTCAAAGCTCAGAGGGAAGTATGAACAGGCAGACACGTGACATATAACCCAATCATTCACGAGTGCTGCCTCTCCTCACGTGGAAAGCAGGCAAGCACACTGATTAAGACAACTACCATTCAGATGCATCCAGACACGCTGCATCTGGCAGGGAGCCATCATGAGGAATTTCTGCATGAGAGAAATTCAAAAATGCATTGTTTGGGGAATTCTGCAGGGGGAGGGGGAGACTACAACTGATTGTCTTAAAGCGACATTAGCCCAAATGTTAAAAAAAATAACTTTTTAAAGATAATAATACATTGGCGTTATTGCTGGCACAGGAGTTCCATGAAAAGCTTTCGAAGTAATTTCTGCAGAGCATTTTGAACAAAGTGAGATTATGAGCTTCTCACAGTAAGACCTGGCTATTTGTTTTTCTTAAAAGGAAAATCTGTTACTGATAGACAGGAAAGTACAAAAGCAATTTATTGTTCTTCTGTTTTGTTTATAACATATACAGTAAAAAGCTAATCAGAAAGTTTCAGATGAATGTTTTAAGAAACCCATTGAACCACCTGAAAATTGTCTATGTGGTTTGGACAGAGCAATGGACATCTTGCAGCATGTGGAGTTTTGTAAATAAAGGCCTTAATAAACTGCCTACTCTTGTCATCCACATAAGCGTCCATCTCAGATTTAAAGCTATTGTGTGGCATCCTATGCCATAGGATATCTAACCGTTGCCTTTCTAAGATAACTGCTTTTCATCTGCTGCTTTTCTGTTCCATTAGCTTACTGACTGGTTGGCTGTGAGCCAGCAGTGTGCCCTGGTGGCCAAGAAGGCCAATGGGATTCTGGGGTGCATTAAAAGGAACGTGGCCAGCAGGTCAAGGGAGGTAATCTTCCCCTCTGCTGTGCCCTGGTCAGGCCTCACCTGGAGTACTGTGTCCAGTTCTGGATTCCCCAGCACAAAAAAGACAGGCATCTCCTGGAGAGAGTCCAGCGGAGGGCCTGTATCTGAGTACCTCCTTGCATGTCTCTCTGGGCCTCTGCAGTCTTTTAGAACAGTGGTGACCAAAACTTCAGCTGCATGTTTCAGAGACAGGAACTATACTTACTTCATACAGTGGATGAGCTAGATTAATCATTGTTAAAAAATGCCCTAGGCTTTGTCTCTGGTTTTAAATAAGTAACAAATATTAAACAGGAGCCTCAAACCACGTGCATCTGAGCCCAAATTCATTTCCTTCAGTTGTAGCGATTACTTTACCAGCCTGAAATTCTGTAGGCTGTGGTGCAGTGTCACTGATCCCAGCACTGTGCTGTCTGGAAGAAACAAAGGCCATGAACTGCAGCAAGACATTAATACTGTAGCTAGGTCCTTGAGAAGAATTATTCAGAAGGATGAGGAGTCTTTTTTTTTTTTTTTTTTTTTTTTTACAGCCCAGGCTTTTACCAGGAAAAAGTAGAAAACTTTAGAGATCCTCTCCTCAGAAGTAACACCTTGTGGGTCACTTTGCCAAAAACCCTCCAACTTCTCTTCCAGCACTTTCGGAGAAAGGATGCTTTGCTGCCTGCATTACGAAGTGCTGAGCAGAAAATGTTCGTTTCCACTCTCAATTTACAAGGTATAATTTAAAAAGAGTAAATCAAAAGTAAAAATAGGAAAAGAAAACAGACCAAAAGGAGGTAAAAGACTGAGAAAGTAACATTATGCAGGAAACAAAAGAAAAGCCGCAACAGAATCAGGAAGACCCACTTACAAGCAGCATGCTAGCATGTTTCAAAGTGTCTCATATAATGCAGTACCAAATATAGTAAAATTCACGTCTTTAAAATAAGTCTCTGTCAGCACAAAGACAACAACCGAAGAGGCACAGTGCATTGTATGGCCTAACACTGACAGCAGCGAGACTCACACAATGAAGAGATAGTTACATCCAATTTCTTTAAGCAAGACAGGTCAGACTGCCATCTAACTTACACGTACTTCCAAATAAAACCATCGTGTGTTGCTCACTCTTGCTCTCAACAGCTTTTCTTCTGAGGGGATCTCCCTCCAAACACTTCCATATACTCTTTAGTTTTTTGCCCCTTCAACTTCCCTTTTCCAGCTCTTCTTGCTTGCATCATTTTCCCAGCCCAGACAGGCATTCAGCCTGCAGAACATCAACCTATCCCATTCAGGGATGAAACAGATGGCAAGAAAACTTGAATTATCACACGTAAGTACTAATGGATGTGCAGCCACGTATGCAGATATGCATGCAATGCTGTTACTCTGTACACACATGCCCACGCAGCACAAAGTGATGGAACTGAGCCTAGCCAAGAGCCACTCATTCCACTTGTCTGATTTGAACGTCCACATTAAGCTGCAAAGTGAAATTTAAGCAACAGCTGTCAGCTAGAGGAATGCAAACAGCAGAGCAGAGGCACTGCACAGCATGGTTGCATACAAGACAGCTTTCAGCAGGAAAGGTGGGAAGCAATGGAGTAGGCTTTATCTTACTCTCAAAGAAAATTTTTAAACTCTTGATACCCAAATATCTTTCAAGCAGCACAATCCAGTTGTTTCACGTAGTGCCTGCTACCTCTGTTAATACACAGTAATTAAAAAGTGGAGGTTTTTGCATTTGCTGCACGCAGAAAAAAAAACTAATGACCTCTCTGAAAACACATGGTTAAGCATGCATTGTTGTTGGGGAGAAAAGGAAGAAAACAGGAGAATGTGAGACAGGCATTAAGGCAAGGATCATAAAGAGAGGCTTAACGATGGATAATGAGACAGTTCAATGTTTTGTATTTTCCACAGCCATGAGATGCCAAGCATTAACAGGGAGTTTTAAAGTAGATGAGGCAGAAGGGTAATTAAGGGGCAAAGGACACTTACCTGCAAACACAGCTTCAAAGAGATGTTTAGAAAGATTTTTTTTTTTTTAAACAAATCTTATTCCACAGCATACCTACACCTTCCTTTTTAAACAAAGTTCAAACACAAAAACTTCATGGTGGTAAAAAACAGAGTCCCCAGAAAACAGACTTCAAAAAGCCAAGATCACTTCAGCAGAGACCCTGGCTCTCCTAACACCGCAAGCAAGAAGCTGGCTGTCTCATAGGCAACAGAGCCAATGTTTCGACCTCCCCAGTTCTGTAGTCAGAGTACAAAGCAGCAGCGGGAGCTGCAGTTGCTGCTCAACTTCATTCTGAACAAGTGCCACCACACCACTCTGTCAGCCCCTCTCCTTAGCACTCCAGTCTGGCAGCAGGATGCAGACAGCAATACAGCGGCTCCCTGCAGTTTCACCTGGCACCACTGGAGTCTACAGCAGGTTATAAGCATCCCAAAGGACCACCACTGCTCTCTCAATGAGTCTTACAGAATATGCTATGTGATAGAACCCTGATAATAATACGATCAAGGCTAACGCTGTCTGCTAGTGAGTATAGAGCCATCATATTTCCTCCCCACAACAGTTTTAGGAAGATTAGAACAATCTGCCCAATGCTTGCACTGTCTGCAGTGAAAGACAAACTCAGCGTGTGCTACAGAAGTTGGGTTTTGCTCACAAGTAGTCCTCAAAAACGAAGTTGGAAAAAGTATCTTCTGCCAAACTATGTTCTCAATAACATCTTGTTAACACAGAAGTAATTTTCTTTATCCTGATTTCACTGCTATCATTACATGAGGCCTGTCATCCTCCTCCTTGGCTCCTGTCTACATGAGTTTTTAAGACAGTAACATACCCTCAGGTTGTGACTTTATACATGAAAGCCAAAACACATAGAAGGCAAGTTAGTGACAATTGCCCAGCTCTCAGCTGGACTGTGCAAGTGTGGGTCCACTTTCTAATAACCAGAAATTGGAAGAAAAAAAAAATATGAAAACAAGCTTACTGCTTTTCCCACTAGCTGCCTACAGCACAACAAGCTACACAGATGTGATTCTGCTTTGCACAACTGCAGAGTGGCACAAACACTCAACATGCTAATGCATGCCTTAAGGCTGCATTATTCAAAAACTGCACAATACAGAATGAAGATAAGCTGCCACACTTGAGGTTACTATCATTTGCTAAACCACAGCTAAGCAATGAACCAGTGACTTGAAGATAAGAATGCAACACTCAACAGCAAGCAGCTGCTGCTGCTCACCTGTTCCTCCACAGCTCCTAATGCTTGCCTCACCTTAACCGCAGCTTGTTGGATCGCTGTGAAGCACTGCTGTGAGAACAGCCCATGTTAAGATATGATCAGGTGACTGGTGCTTAGGCCAAGTCCTGAGCTTGGGCAGTGGTAGCAGTTCAGGGAGAGCTGGGGAGGGATGCTGGGCCAGCATGCATCTACCTCACCTGCTGTGGATATGGAACCATACCTGAGAACATAAGGCTGACTTACACTGAAAGTGGGCACCTCTGTTAAACGTTCATGAGCAAACCCACAAGTTCAGTGCAGGAGCAACAGGAGAACTCTCTGTTCCATTTTTACTCCTGAACCTACAGCTCACGAGGCTCTTCTCTGCCAGCACAGCCTCAGCCGTGCAGCATCCACAGGAACACCGGTGTCAGACAGAGGTAGATCCATGCATTTCAGTTTGCCTCGCTAACCCCCGAGCAGCCAGCAGAACGCACGGAGGACACGAGGTCTTGCCGTGCACGAGAACGGCGTTTTCCGCCGGCGACGAGCGCCTGTAAGCGCCAGGCGCTGATCCTAGAGGGCCGGGGCTGCCGCCAGGCGCAGCTCGGAGAGAAGGCGGCACAAGGTGCGGATGCGGAGCTCGAGCTCCCGTAGGCCTTTACAGCCGGACAGCGCCGAGCGGCTCCGCGCCAGGCAGGCGCAGGGCAGCCCCGCGGCGGCCGCCTCCAGTAGAGCCCGCAGGCGGCCTTTCCTTCCCTTCCCTTCCCCGCCCCGCCGGCCCGGGACCCTCCGCGCGCACCGAGGCCCGTCCCGACAGCCGAACGCGCAAGGCCCGCCCGCGGCAGCACGGCAGCACGGCAGCGCGGCAGCACGACCGCCTCCCGCGGCCCCTCGCGCACCGACCTGGAGGCAGAACGGGGCCGCGTGCGCAGCCCGGAGAGCGCGGCGGAGCGCTTCCCTCAGTGCAAAGAGCGCTCCGGGAACCGCCAGGCGGCCGCGCTACGGCACCGCCGGCGGGGAAACAAAGCCGGGGCAGGGCGCGGGTCCCCGGCCGTGCAGGGGGGGGGGAAGGGGGGCTCACCTCGTCGCCCCACTTGAGGACGTCCTTATGGCGGTCGCGCAGCGCGCGGTAGATGTGGAGGAACTGGAGGATGCCATGCTTCCGCACGTGCTCCGCGTGCCGCCGCGTCTCCTCCCAGCTCAGCGGCGAGCCCTGCGACAGCAACCCCATGCCGGCCCCGGGTAGCGAGGGAGATCGGAAACGAGCGGCGAGCCGCGCCGCGAGCTCGGAACGATCTGCGCCGCGCTGCGCGGCGGGTCCGAGCCCGGCGCCGCACGTGACGGCGGCGGCGCGTCAGGCCGTGACTCAGCACTTTCCGCCCGCAGCCCCGCCCCGCCCCGCCGCTCCGCCCGGCTCCTGCGCCCCGCGGGCAGCGCCGCGGACACGGCGAAGGGGGCGGCGATGCTGGGCGGTGAGGGCTGCGTCGGCCGGGTGGTCCGGCCTGGCCCTCCTGAAGGGTCGAGGAATGCGGGACGCCCCCTCCTGCCGGACAAAGGCCGGCGAGGAGCTTGTGCTCGTCGTCCCTGGGCGTTTGTCGGTGTAAGCACCTGGCTGCGGCGAGATGGGCGCTTGGGTGCTCGTGAGACAAATGCACGGAGTTTCAGAGTCAGAAGGCGGTACCTCGCCCTGCTGAGCCGGCTGTGCTCGGGCCGCGCTGCCCGCGCTGGGGTTGTGTCCCGTTGTGCCGAGGGGAGAGAGGCCGCGGCTCATTGCCTCGGGGGGAACCGGGGCCGCGTTCCTCACGGGGAAGGAGGGGAGTGTCAGGCTGTGCTTTGTAGGCTCGATACAAAATGGAAGGAGGGCTGTGTCGCTGCCATCAAAAGTGTCATTAAATAAGGAGACGAGCAAGGAGCTGAACCTTAGACGAAGGGAGAGACTTGCTTCTGAGAGGGCACCGTTGAAAAGCGAGGGATGTAAGAAAGTTTGCAAAGCAGACGAGGGCTCGGATTTGGCAGTTCATTCTGCCTGAGCCCTGTTTTTCATTCTATTTACACAGCTACTTCTTTGTAGGCCTTTGGGGAAAGCATGGCTGGCATGCAGTAGGATTGCATAGTTAAGGGTTTGAGGACTAGTAAAACATTTAAATTGTGGTAAACCTACTGATGGATGAATTGTGTTATTAGTTATTCCCTTAACTGAAAGATTATATAGACAAAAACTGCCTAATTGTCTTTTTTCCAGGATTTGAGGTGCCTCAAGGATAGGACAGGCCTAAATAAAATAGCAAGCCTAAAGTGCATGAGTGGAAAGGAGAAAATAGTGAAATATAAACCACTGGAATTTAAAATGTCTTAGTTATTTTTTTAGGGACTAAAATTTGCATTAAAAGGGCAGTGTTGACAATACCTTTACAAGAAGAAGGGCAGTGACCACTGTAATTAAAATTATGCACTGGTTTTAGGGGCTTAGAGTTTTGTTAAACCTCATGGTTTTGACTATTTTCATTCATGGCTGATCTCCAACTGAAAGCATTGTGCTGCAGATACAGTTGTAGATCTGAAGAAGGCCTGTTGAGTTTGAAGGACAAGAAAATAATCTCTTCCATTAGTTCCAAAATTCCCGCAGCCTTTCTGATTTTTGAAAAATGGGGCAGTTAGAAAATCTTCACGCTTGGCAATAGAAGTCTGATGAAAAATATTGCTTATGCAGAACCTACTTCTACTTTCTTTGTGCTGTGAGAGGACAAAGTGACTGCACGTGTGGCCCCTTGTATTTGAGGCCACTTGTGCCAAAGGACGGAGTGCCACCACACTGCCACCCAATCTCAGGTTTTCTATAGGTTTAGTGTCCAAATGGGTGCAGCTGAGGAGTCCCATCAATGCCAAATGCTTCCAAACAATATGAAATGGCTCTGCCAGTGGCCTCTTTCCTTCTCTTGGGGCAGTTTTCCTGGTTTTGGAGCAAATGTTATTATATCAGAGCAAACTCCATTTGTTATCGTATGAATCCGGGTGAACCTGCCTGGATTACATAGGATTTGTGCTCCCTGTTCACATGGCTGGTGGAATGCTGTGTTCTGAGAGAAGTTTTTGGAAGCTTTGGGTATTTGTTATCATCCCAGAGTGCCTTGAGTGTGCTACTGCTTGTGATTACACACAGTTCTGTACATTTCCAGCAACATACACAAAATTTCCAAACTAAGCTTTACGCTAATACAAGCTGCTATCAAGCAGTCTGTACTCTTCAGCTGACCACAAATGCTACTCTTCATCCTGAAATTCAAGAGCTCATTTTCAGTGGCTTTCTCTTGCCACTAATATAGTAATTCTTGAGTTGTTTCAGTGTTGTTGTCTACTTTTTTCCCCCATTCTTGTGTGCTTATCAGTTATTGAGCTAGTACACTGTTTATGACAGAAAATGAAGCTGTTTTCCTTTTGCACCAGTAAAACTGATAAAAATGTGAACTGTTCTCTAACATCGTAATCTTTGGCTTCGCAGTGTAACATATCAGCTCTGTTTATGAGGTGTTTACTGTCTTCAGCTGAAGCTCCTTTTTCCTTCAGTTCTAAATGTTTGTGTTTTGGCGGTGTTGGGATATATGCAGCCTTTTCCCCTGCAGAGAACTGTGCACAGATGACTATACGCTATTCTAAGGCTAACAGGCATCACTTGTCAGTAGTATTCACTTACGCATAACATCAAGTATGACTTCAAGATGCACAAGCATTGTGTAATATCTGCATGTGTTCATAATGTTGCATAATCATTTCTAGTGCACTTGATGTGATGTATAGTGACTTTCAATACAGTTAATATTAAAAAAGAGAAAAAGAAGCTTTTCCAAACATACATACAGGGCTTTGGTTGATGTGTTTAACCCAGTACCAATATTCCCAGCCCCGGGATGTGATTTTCTCCAGACAGTCCAAAGGAAAATCTGGATTCGTCTTTGAAAGAAACTGTTTATTAGAAAGCCATTTTATTGGGAAGAAATACTTCCTCCTCAAAAATGTCCTTTGTCTAAACTTAGCAACATGGAACTTTAATATGGCAGACTCAGTCCAAATTCACTTTACCTCGACAAGATCTGTGTTATAACTGGGCCAAACCACTCGTTTATTGAGTAGCTGCTTTTCAGTCCCAGCTAGGGACTCTGTTCCTCATTCCTGAAGCTGTATCTACTTACCACACAGCAAATTATCATTTATTTGAGGATGTAATTTTAGTACATTTTCAGTGGTTTAGTGTTGGTTTTTTTGTTTGTTTGTTTGTTTGTTTGCTTTTTTTTACCATTTGGGCAATTAGAATACTTTTTCTAATTAAATTACACATCCAGTTAAATAAATATCAGCTTTTCCTTTCTTTTTGTTCTCCCTGCTCTGATTTAAAACAGAAACTTAATGGAGGAGCCTTGCCTTATATGAAAAGGAACAAATTAATTGCATCCAAACATAAAAAGGAATTTTTCTTTTTTTTCTTTTTTTTTTCCCCAGAGATGGAAAAATCATTTTCAGGTTAGATTCAGGTGTATTATAGTAGTGTTGATGCAGCATGATAACACCCAGAGAGGGCTATGCCAAGAAACAAATATTTTAAGAAAAAAAACGTACTGAAGTTAAAAAATCCTTGGTGATCTTACTAATCCTTGCCTTGAAAGCCATTAGAAAAGCATTCAAAAACTATCTACGTTCGACTAGAATTTCTATTAGATGAAGATCAGTAGAGATCTTGAAGAGTTTTCCAGCTGAAATAGTTAAAGAAAAAGGCCTGTGTATTTTTAAGCTAAAGATGATAGGGTTGTAGAAAGAGAATATATGGCACAGTACCTGTAACAGCGAGCAGTTGGCCTATGTTTATATGTTCCTGTCTTCCTAGAAACTCCCGAGAATACAACCCACTTCATATTTTCAGTATCTGATAAGCTGTTAAAATCAGCTGCCACTAAATCTAAATAAAGTACCTTGGAGCTTTGAGAATATACTCATGGATAGAGGTTAAAGACTCAGGGATGAGACCAGGCATAGAGTTATAGATTCACAGAATGGTTTGGGTTGAAAGGGACTTTAAAGATCATCTAGTTCCAACCACCTGCCATGGGCAGGGACATTTTCCACTAGACCAGGTTGCTCAAAGCCCTGTTCTACAGAAAGCTTTGTTTTACCAGCTATCACTAGAAGTAACAAGTAAAAAGTAGATGTCGTGTGATGAGGCTGTTATTACAAGGAATAAAGAAAGGTTTGTTTTTCTTCATAAATCATTGGATAAAATTTTTGGATTACTATTGTTTGAAGTGATTATTGAGTTGTCATTTCTGAATATTGTGTTATTCTGTGAATACAATGAAGAATTCATTTGGAACAATCCCCTTTCAACATTTTAGAGTAGTGTGTTTGATAGAAAAAAAATATTGTATTTTTTGATCCAGGTCTGTAAATTATGGTATGCACCTGTATCCAGTATCAACAGAGATGAGGAGCAAATGTGGTAACTGCCTCCTTTTGAGTTAGGAGGCCTCCAGGCATTCCCTAAAGCACTGGAGAGACCTGGGCTCAGGCAATTGTTTTTTGATGCAGAAAGTTTTCTAACAAGTAACTTGAACTAAACAGATTTTTGGGGTTAATATAGGTCAGGCTCAGAAGGTTATAGTAAATGGGGATACATCAGGCTGGAGGCCAGTCACTAGTGGAGTTCCACAGGACTCTGTTTTAGAGCCAGTTCTCTTCAGTGTTTTTATACAAGTTTTCAGTGGAGGACGCTAAGTAAGTTTGCGGACTATGCTAAATTAGGAGGAGTTCTCTCAAAGCATGGAGACACCATGTAGAGACATCTTAACAGATTAAAGGGATAGGGAATCGCCAATAAGATGAAGTTCAAGAAGAGCATATGTCAGATTCTGTACCTGGGACAGGGTGTGGATGTACGTACAGGCTGGGGGATGAGAGACTGGAGAGCAGGCCTGTGAAAAGGGATCCAGGGTTCTGGTTGATGACAAGTTGGACAAAGCCAGCAGTGTGCCCTGGCTGCCCAAAGGGCCAACGCACCCTGCGGTGCCCCAGGCCCAGCACTGCCTCTGGGAGGGGGGAGGGGTTGTCCTGCTCTGCTCTGTGCGGCCTCACCTCCAGCACTGTGTGTGTAAGGACATAAAACTGTTACAGAGCATCCAGAGGAAGGCTGTGAAGATACTGAAGGAACTAGAGAAGAAGACGTGTTGAGGAGTGCTGAGGTCCCTTGGTGTGCTGAGCCGAGAGCAGAGGAGCTGAGGGGAGGCCTGATGGCGGCTGCAGCTCCTCACAGGGAGCGGAGGGCAGCGCTGAGCTCTGCTCTGTGTGACAGCGACAGGGCCCGAGGGAACGGCGTGGAGCTGTGTCAGGGGAGGGAAGGCTGGGGGTTAGGGACAGGGTCTGCACCAGAGGGCGGTAGGCATGGAACAGGCTGCTGAAGTTCAAGGAGTATTTAGACAGTGCTCTCAGACATAGGGTTGGAATTTTGCATGTTCCTCTGCACAGCCAGGAGCTGGACTCAATGATCCTTACGGGTCCCTTCCAACTCAGGATATTCTGTGATTCTGTGATCTCTGAGGGTCATCCAGTGAAGGTCTTCCTGTTCTGCAGTGTGGAAGATGACTAACAAAGGCCTACTCCAGTCGAATCATAATACTGATTCTTCTCCAAACTAGGTTCTCAATTAATGTCTTCTCTGTCTGGTATAAAATGACATTAGATGCTCAGTAACAAAGCTGAAGACAGACTTCTAATCCACTCCACATGCCAAGTTGTTTTCTTTGGCATGTCATGTAATTTATAATGAATATCAGATGAATTCCTTTTTAGGCATAAGAAATGAGGAACAACAGAGGCATGACCAGAAACAAGGAGTGTGTGCAAAGTCCTTCTAAAGGCTTTGCTGACAGCACACTTTTCCGAAGGACTGATTTCAGACATGTGCAGCCTAACAAAGCAACTTGATTATTTGGGTAGAACTGTCAGTCTGTGCTCTTTTCTTGCAGTCAAAGAGGACACACCAAAAAGTCTTAATTCCACAATCAACTTCTGAAAACAACTCACAAAACCCCAAACATTAGCTGAATATTAGTTGAAACGTTCACAAGTTAGTTGAAGAGTAGAATAAATGCCTAACATTTTTCTCTTTAGCAACTGCCTTTTCTTTCCTGCTATTCACAAACTGTGGTGTATTTATTTTACATAGAGAAGCTTAGCAGCTGTGAATAAAATACTGATCCATAGTGGAAAAAAAAAAAAGCATAATTCCTAAGTAAGATGCATTAGTGACCTGGATGAAGGGAAGGGGTACACCCTCAGCAAATTTGCTGATGATATGCTGGGAGGAGTAACTGACACACTAGAAGGCTGTGCTACCATTCAACAAGATCTGGACAGACTGGAATGTTGGACAGAGAAGAACCCAATGAAGTTCAACAAGAGCAAATATAGAGTCTTCACAGAATCACAGAATGGCCCGGATTGGAAGGGAAGAATAACCACATGCCTCAGTACAGTTAGGGCTGATTTGCTGGAGAGGAGTTCTGTGGAAAAGGGCTTGGGGGTCCTGGTGGACAGCAGGTTGGTCATGAGCCAGCAGTGTGCCCTGGGGGCTGAGAAGGCCAGTGGGATCCTGGGGTGCATTAAAAAGAGCACAGCCAGCAGGTAGAGGAAGGTGATCCTCCACCTCTTCTCTGCCCTGGTGAGGCCACATCTGGAATACTGTGTCCAGTTTTGAGCTCTCGGGGTTCAGAAAAGGCAGGGTTCTCCCAGAGTCCAGCAGAGGGTTACAAAGATGCTTAAGGGCCTGGAGCATCTCCCTTATGAAGAAAGACTGAGATACCTGGGACTCTTCAGTCTGGAGGAGGCTGAGAGGGAAATCCCATAACTGTTTATAAATAACTAAAGTGTGGGAATCAAATTGATGGGGGCAGACTCTTCCAAACCCTACAATTCTGTGATGTAACACATCATACCTGGCTTTTAACACCATATTTCAGGAAAGAAAAGAAGAGCCTGTGACTGCTGTGCCAGGAGCCTCAAAGGGAAGAATAGCCATAATGCTGTGCAGTTCTCCCACCTTGGAGGGTCCCATGGTGGGCAGCCTGGTTTCAGTCATCCTGCTCTGGGATGTTCTGTCCAGCAGCAACCCGGAGTCACAAGCTTGTCCTGTCCTGGGATCAGTTCCACTTGTCCCCTTGTAGTGAGATCTCCTTCCCAGGGAAAACACATGTCTAGGAAATGTATAGGTGCCTAGCATGAATCTCAGTTTCTTTTGGACCAACAGGCATTCAGGTCATGTCCAGCACTAGGTACTGAACAATCACAGTATTAGATCTGTAAGCTGTAAATATCACAGACTTTCCAAGACAGGATCTGATTTTCTACCCAATTTGTGCATCTGTTCATTGCCTGGCAGCTCATTTTGTATTGCAGCTCTTTCTCCCTTAGTCATTCAATTTTGTTACTGTGGTTTAAATTATGGTTGATTGATTTGTGATGGGAATAGTCAATATTTACAAGATTGCTCATTCTGGAAGCCTTTGGCTATGTAACAATGAACCAAATGGGAATGATCCCCTGTTTTAAGTGGCCATGCATACAGGTGTTTTGTGTCTTTGATAAAGCAGCAGCAGAAACTACCTAACTCTCAGGAAGAAAATGAGATAGCAGAGTAGGATTTGATAAGATAAGAGCTTTTCAAAAACTTTAGTGAAAGCTTTCCAAGCCTCTAAATAAGTCCAAAGTCCCAAAAAAGGATCTGATTTAAACACTTGATCTTTTTGTCAGCTTGAAGCAGGGATGGTTGCAAAAAGATTATACAAAAATTCTCTTCTATTGATTTTTCCCCAAGTATTAAGTCCAGAGAGTATTTTAATCTAAAGAACTGCATCCAGTAAGAAAGACTGAGGCAGTCAGCAAATACCCTTTGATATTTTACTAATAATTAGGACATCATTTTCCTTAAAGAATAAGTCATTGTTCACATGGAAAGAAAAATAATAACTGGTGTTTATATAATATTACTACATAGCATTGGCTGCAATTGTAAAACTGTTGAAAAGCTATCTCAATCTTACATTGAGTGCCATACCTTAGTTCCTGTGTGACTTGTGGCTCTTTATGGCTAATGGGGAGAAATATATTTTCAGACATAATATTGCACAAAAGTACTTTTTTCAGGAATATATTGAAAACCAGGATACCTTAAGGTCCGCTAATAATTACACACAGAATAGTTTCCAGAGATCAGTTGCATCTTCCTCAGCTGCAGGAAGCTGGAAATGCCTTTTTTTTTTGAAATTTCTCTAAGTGGAGTAACTGCCAGTTTTAAAAGTTGGCCTAGTACTTAGTGTTATAGCACTTTATTTTTAAATACATTTTTACAATTTATAGCACCTCTGAGGAACTGGAAAATGGCAGTAAGCATAAATAGTCCTAGTGTGCAGGTAGACGAACTGAGGAGCAGAGATGTCAAGCTGCTTCGGGTGGGATCCAGGATGCTTCCTTTAAAAGCGTACATTAATTATTGCTTTACTTTAGCTGTAGATCCTCAGCTATATGGACTGTTCCAGTTATCTTAGGGTAAGAGGCTAAATTTCTCATAAAGTATGGCGTGAAATTACCACGTAAGAAAGAACAGTGGCAGGAATCTGTGGACAGAGGTACTGGGACCAGCAGGTGGTGAACTGGGCAGTAGCTTGCCAGACATGGTCTGTTATCCTGTTCTCTTCTGTCCCTTCTGTTTGCACTGGCACAGTCATTTGTGCATCTGTGTAGCTAACTGGAGCTCGGAACGGTTTAGTGGCATCCCTGCCCAATGCCAGCTTTGCAGGGGAGAGCACCATTCCAAAGAGCGCTGTTGAAAAGGTCAGGACTGATGAGAGACCACTTGGGCAAAGCTGTGTGTTCCCTACCAAACCACTGATGTGAAACTTGAACCTTTTGATGGTGACCTACTGATCTCCCAGTGCAGAAGGTCAGTGGAGCGGGTAAATGATGTGTGCTGTGTCCTCACTTTCTCTGACTGATTCCCTGGGAGGCTTGACAAACCACATTCCCCTTGCCATTCAACTGCTGATACTAAAGTTATGATCATAAAACAATAACAATATACAAGTAGGTTTTAAAATAGTGCTACCTTTGTATGTTCATATTTGCATTAGTAACATTGCCTTGTGCAAGGTACAGTGGTTTTATATTCCAAGTTTCAGCTCAGGTTCTGTACTATATATTTATACCTGTCATATGCAATTCATGAAGATTTTCATTTTAAGTGTGAAGAAATAGTTAATGCTTAGCAGGTGAGGTAAGAGTTGGAACCCAAACCAAGCTTTCCATTAGTAAATCCCTAAAGTCTCCTTTGTATTTGAGGCTTATAGAAAATAAGTGCTTGGATTCTAACCCTTGCTAATACTGCCAGTAACAGTATGTGGTTACCCAGTAGTTCATAACCGTATGTTCTTTAGTCTTTGCCCAAATCCCCACTTCTGTGAAAGAATGCATTGGACACAAAGATAAGAGTAGAGGAAATGTAACCCTTGCCCCATATAACCTGTAAGATACTGTAAAGTTTTATCACTGGAAGAACTGTACTTTGCACAGTTATGTAAAAAAGACAACTTCTGCCTGCCAAACACGCTGTGCTCCCATGCTTTGTGGTGCTTACAGCAGGACTCCTGTCTGTTTAGCTTACGGGATTAGCTGTGACCACCTGGTTCTTTCCAACTGTAGGGCCGTGTGATCCATTGGTGCTCTTGCTCCAGGAGGAGACAGTAAGGGTATTGCTGAGGCAGCAGTGCTGATGTGTTTTGGTCTAACATATATCCATGCTCAATGCTAAGGGGCAGAGGAGGCTCCCCTTTGGTATGCTTGCGCACAAGTTTTGGTTCCATGGATTATCCCATGAGAAACCTTTGTACTTCTCAAATTTCTCATGACTCTTGTTCCACCAGTCTACTTTAATCTTTCTTTTCACAAGAGCTGTGTAATACTGTGTAATACTCCACCAAGGAAAAAGCTTTAACTTAATCGTGAAATAGTTGCTCAAAATCCCAAATAGAATCTTGTTTATTACTGGAGGTAACAGAAGATTAAATTTATTAGTGAGCCAATGCATGTTCCAGGCATCTCAAGAATCAACAATGCTTTCAGCTAAGTTACCAAATGATAGTGAAGCAAAAGCGTGAATATGCCATTTCCGTTCTCAACAAACAGACCTACTAGATCAAAAAAGGAAATCTTGGCCTTTCGTTGAGTGTTTCAGGTAGTCAACTAATTTTAGGTCTTATTTGTATCTTTCTGTGACAGCTTGTGTTTCTAGAATGATCTTTTCTCCTGGAAAGTATGTATGAGTGGACTCAGCAGCACTACTTACTCCCTGTAAGAAGCTGTGTCATGAGGGAAGAGTTCAGCAGGTTGTTGCCTCAGTGTTGCTCCCATACACTGTGCAAACATTGGTGTTAGATGTAGCTATGGACAGTGGGTTGCAGTAGCTTTGGTAGTGTTACCACAGCATTTCTCAGCATCTGTTGCAGAAAGAAGTGCTCCTAATTGACCAAAGAGGTTGCATGGAGGCGAGGACAAGATTATTGGAATACAAGGGTGCTACAGATGAAAAGAAATGCACAGCTCCCAGGGGTTACCAGAGTGCCTTGTAAAAATATCATTGGACGCTACTGCACATTTTAGATCACTGAGCTTCTGAAGTTTTCTCTTGAAGTTCTTTATGTTCACCGTAAATCATATTGTTGCTCAACACTCAGAGCCAGGCTGATTTATTACTGATGGGCTGCAGATGGCTGTTAAGACAAGTCTATAGGGCAGGTAACAGAATTAGTGTCTGCAACAGAGCTGTCACAGGTGAAATTACACGTTTGGGCTTGAGATGATCTGACAGCTCATTTCCAAATACTGGAAAAGGCTCTTTGCTCTACTCATTGCTCTCCTCTTCTTGGCCCTTCTCTCCTCACTTGCACTGGCTTGTGTTTTTTTGACCCTGCACCAAGCCAATTCAGTTTACTGGAAAAAGGTGAATCATTTTGTGATGGTGTGTGGATTTGACTCAAACCATGAAGGTATGTACTGAAGAGCACCATAGCTAATGCTAATGGATAGGACTGCATGCTGGGTCTGGGTCTCAGAAAGGAAGATAGGAAACAGGGTCTTTATCTCACCGGCAAGCTGGTAAATAAATCAGCTTTCTTGTAATGTGCTGTTGCCCCTGAATAGCAAACATCCAAGTTCTGTTCATGCACAATCCGCTTTTACACCATTCCATATATACAAGTTGTTTTTATTTGCTGTTACGGTATAGCCTTTCACAGAGTGATTATATGTGGCTGACTGCAATATTACAGATCAGCCAGTGTCACAGCAGCAAGAAGGCTTTGCTCTGCAAGAATACGGTCAATAAAGTTTGAATGTTTTGGAAACTAATTTTTCAGCTCCTTGCAAAAGATAACCTGATAACCACAATCTCTCTTGCCATTTCCACAGAATCTAGGTAGGCTTTCTTTCTTTCTGTTCCCCTCCCCCCCCCCCCCCCGCCTCCATCTTAGATTTCTGGAAATACATCAACTTTTCATCTTCCTCTCAAAAATTTGTAAAGAAACTATGAAGCTAGACAGCAAACAAATAAATATACTGCCCTGGAGAGATTTTATGTGATTCAGACAGAGGAAAGGAAGGAAAGCTAATGATTGTCAGCAAGTGGTAATCACTCCATTGTTCAAAGTGTTTTTCAGATTAACTCAGACATTTTCTGTTTCTTCTGAAGTCAAAGTCAGTGTTTCCATTGGCTGCAGTTGAAGGAGTTTTAATCTCATAAATTCTGAACCATTCCTTTTTTCAACCTAAAATAATAAAATATGGTATTATTTCAGAGCTAGTCAGTGATCTGATACGTGGATTCATCATTCATTTTAACAGTAATCTGACTGCTTCCTCATTCTTCTGCTAAGCCTGGTATAAAAGGAAAGGCAACTCCCAAGCTATCCTCTCCTGAAAGGTCATATAAGGTTTTCTTTTCCTCTTTTTGAGTTTGATGGGCAATAGAGCTTCAGGCCCATTAAAACCAAAACACAACAAAAACATGCTCCTCACGCAACAGCATGTTGAGATGAGCACCGCAGTGACTTACTGCCTTGGTATCCTGCATCAGATAGGCAGGTGCAGTGGGCAGGTATGCTAGAGAATTAGGTGCAGGGCAGCAGATAGTCTACCCATTTCTCAACACTGAGCCTCAGTGAAATGGCTGGTAGGGATCAAGGTCCATGTCTGGACATAAGCTACCCAAGGTAGCCAAGCTATTCACATGGTACTGCTGATACAATGTAGGACCTCTTGAATCCCTACACCCTCTATGTTGGTAGGTGGCTAGATGTGGTATGGTAGAGTCCTCAAGATGGCATCTACTTAGGAAAACCTAAATCTTGTTCAAAGAAATCCTAGCTCTATTGTGTGCCATGGTTGAAAGATGTAGCCTGCAGAGTGTGTTTGTTTGTTTTCCTTAACAGATTGTTCTCTGACACCTTTTCCACCTTATCTTCTTTTTTAGAAACAGAGTATTTGTGTTGCTTTCTTCCTTGCATCTCTTATTTTGGAAGTATGTCTAATCCCATTCAGAGGGTTGTGAGGAAGGTGAATCTTTGGAATCCCACCAGATACCACCCTGCAGATGCCATTGACACAGACAGCTCTTTGCCTAATGCTCCCGGTGACACAAATATGGCCCTTGTGCTGTCTCTTCAGAAGCAGGAAGACTGGATGTTTTGCCTTATTCCCTTAGTTTTGACCAATCTGACCACTTTAAGGATCCTTCTAAAAGGAATCTGTTCTTCTACATGCATGCATGTCAGTACTGGATATGGTGCTCAATTCTGTGAGACATCAGAGGGAATTGCAGGTTTTCAGTTTCACATTTCGCTATGATATCCTGAGGCATTTTTCTGTACTCTGCAAATTTACGCTGCAGCAAGTCAGAAATGCAGACAAGATGTGCATCTTTTGGGGCTGAGCTTAAAGATTCTGTTCCCTGAAGGGTCTTAACTGTGTTTACTGCAGAATATGGAAGGCTTTAGAGTTAAGTTGAAAAGTTGACAGGACAGCAGAATTAGTGCCCCAGTGAATGCAGCTGGATATCGCACAGCCTGTGGAAGGCAAGACTTGAAAAGATCTGAAACCACAGGTTCTGCTTGGTCTTCATTTTTAAAATTTTCTTGTCTTGGACTAAAGAGTCTAAGCACTCAGCTTCAGCTGAATTTTACAGGGAGTTGAACTTCCAAAATAAAACTGTACATTTTTAATTTTCTATTCAGAGCCTTGCTGAAAAAGGGTTCAGTAAGCAAGGCAGAGTGCAGCTCTCTGAGTGACACTGTTGATAAAAATCTCAGCTAGACTCTCATTAAGAAACCTCTGCTGGTCCTGTACACTGAATGAAGCAGAGATCTCCTGAAAGGAATGCTACTGCAGTTGTACCGTTTGAAGGATGTACTGTAATATATAAACAGCAGGGTGCCACATTAAATTAATTCTAGCATTTCATGATGTTAGAGGGTTTGACTTTACAATGCTGATTTTCATTCAGTGCAGTGTTGTGGTTTGTAGGTTTACAAGACCATTTGAACACATGCATTGAGAGGTTGTTGTCCCCAAAGAATCAGTCCCAAAAGGACACTATAGTGTGTGTTCCCACTGCCTTTCACACATTACTTGTCGACAAAAGAAACCTATTTATTCGTGACATCAGAAGAAGTTGAGATGAGCTAAACCCAAAACTAGCCAGCTATTTGCTCTTGTACTTTCTTTGTTGTAAATGGCTCCCTCGTGCAGGTCTAGCAGCCATCCAGTAACTGAAGGGGGCCTATGGGAAAGCTGGGCATAGACTTTTGATAAGGGTACATAGTGACAGGATGAGGGAAAATGGCTTTAAACTGGAAGAGGGTAGATTTAGACTAGATATTAGGAAGAAATTTTTCACTGTGAGGGTAGTGAGGCACTGGAACAGGTTGCCCAGAGAGGATGCTCCCACCCTGGAGGCATTCAAGGCCAGGCTGGATGGGGCTGTGAGCAACCTGGTCTATGGGAGGTGCTCCTGCCTATATCATAGGGTTTGGAAATAGATGATCTTAAAGGTCCTTTCCAATCACAGAATTCCATTCTGTGATTCTATGATTCTATGATTCTGTGATTCTGTTCTTCTTGCCTAGCTCTCCCTGCAGTCTCCTTGTGCAGATTCTTGCCTTGGGGCTTATGCAGCAGTGCAGGGCCTGGGCAGCAGCAGGATGCTGTGCAGGGCAGGCACAGCCCTCAGGCCTGTGACCAGTGGCCTTCCATCTCTGCACAACAGAGCAGGAATTTCTTTGAGGAGTTTGAGGAATTCCACATAGAGCACAGCTCTCACCTCTCCAAATTTTAAATTTCCTACCAAATTCGTAGAAGAATTCACTGCAGAGCTTCCCAAAGGATCAACTGTAGGAGCTATAACATAGAAAACATGGCATGTTTCCTACCTAGTCTTGTTCTCAACAAATGAAAAGAAGACTTATTTCTTGCCTTCTCTTCTTAGCAGTAGCAAACATTTTTGTTAATTTTAATGACGGGCACTTTTAGTGATATGAAGGATGAAAACTTTCAGCTTTACAAAGTCAGATGAGGATCTTCAGATATGAACAGCTGAATACCCTTTCCTGGAATTGGTGTTGCGAACTTTGTTTTATGGTAGCAGTCAGAAAATGTTTAACAAAGCTCAATCAGATTTTTTTTTGCTCCTGTCCTGATTTTATCACATTTTCTTTCCCTAAGGCATGCAAGTTCATTTTCTTGCTCTAAAATAAGGATTAGCTGCTTAGCTGACCAATAACGTATTCCACTTGTATTTGTGAAGGAAGCACATCTCAGATTTCTGCATTTGATGCTTGTCCCGCTTGCACACTGGCTTCTCCAAGTCCTACAGATCAGCAGCAGAATCAAAAAGATAATTAAAACTGAGAAAGGGATCAGAAGGCAGTAACTTTCCTTGTTCATGAAGAAACGTTTGCATTAAGGATATAAGAATAAGAATATAGATACTGTAAATATTCTCATGCTCTTGAAACACTGAGAGATCAATCAATAGATACTGTGATTTTGAAATGGAAAAAGTATTATTTTAAGAAGAGATACCAAAAATAATTGTAATTGCCAGAAATCCACAGAAATTGTTAGTTTTTCTACAGTAAGTGCAGAGCAAAGAGAGAAGCTGTCCTGGATAAAGCTGTTCTTCAGTTACTGACCCAGCAGTAAGATCTTTACTTCTGAAAGTTTAATACTATTTTGTAGGGATTCAGTAAGCTGCTGTCTCTTAGCAAAGGCTGACAGTGCTCTCTGCACAAGCTGGCTGACTCCACTGGCACCAAATTGCTGGTCTTGTGCCCCCCTAAAATCTTTTTGTTTTAATCTCGGACTGCTTAGAATGGAGAGCAACTAACATTTGTGGATGGGTTTTTCTGCAGTCGTTTTTTGTGTATCTGTGTGCCATACTGTGCTTACACACAGCCGTATATAACCATGCTTAGATGGTTACTGTGACAAACTACATCGCAGCATCACAGCAGCACTACTATGGAAATCAGATTCCTTGGTAGTTGGACATCCAGTCTGATGTCATTTGGAATAATCTAAGAGGACCAATCCTTCTTTAAGAAAACAAAGGACTAGATAGGTCCTTTTTATGAATTCATTTAATTTTTTCTTCTGACATATCAACAAATGAAGCCAAAAAGATATGGCTGGTCCCATACTTGAGCTATGTCATGCTATTTAACTGTACTAATAAGAAAGTGACTCAGCATTCATATGATATATTCATATAATATACTCAGATATTGTAATTTAGAATCAGGTAAAAAGTTTGGACAGCATGTCAACATTTCATCCTGATGTTAATGTATTATCTCAGAGAAGGTTCAAAGGGCAGCCTTCTGGAATGCAAATAGATTAATATTTTATCCTTAATTACCTTTAAGCTGTCTGCTTGTTTTCCAGTTGGCACCTGTTCTTCCTAAATGACTTTAATTTCTAATTGGAACTAATAGATCACATTTGCCACAGATTTTACACTTTCCTATCAAGAGTGGTAGGAAGCACTATAAACCAAAAAAATGGATAATTGTGACAATTGATATTTTCTCTTCTGACTAGTTGGCTTATTTCAATTCTTTGCACTGTAAATTATTTATAAAAGCTTCAAGCAGAAAATCCAGGAGTGCAGCTTGCACGGTAGTTTCAGGGGAAAAATAGCTGTAGAAATTAAACTCATGGGAAAGTCATGACTTTCTTTTTGAAGCACGTTCCTGTTTGTGGGAGAAAGGGACTTAGAACTGGAGGAGGCAGCTTTGAGACAAATCCCACAGAACTCACATTGTAGCAGCAGCTACAGATCAATGCCTGGGTCAATGAGCAGTATGGCCCAAATCTACTAATTCATTTCACAAAGGAATGAGAATTTGTCAAATTGCTTAGTCTCTACCAACTCTATATGCAGTTACCTATATAATAACAGTCCTCTCCAAAAATAAAAATTCAGGGTAAAGTTGCATTTCACATAGACTTGAAAACTCAATTTATTTGTAACTAAATTAACAGGAGGAAGTCCTTGAACAACTTTTGTGTTAGTTTCTACTTCTCTGCAAAAACACAAAGCCTTGCTGTCAGGCTATGATGAGGCTCATTTACCATGTGCCCTTCCATAATGTGAAAGGTCTCTCTCATTTCTGTCCAGTCATCCTCTCTTGGCCCTGTTTCACATGAGCAAACTTGCTAGCAAACCAATAACTTCATATTTGCACATTATGCTGGGCATAAAATGCTCAGAGCCACGTGGTGCTGGGACAGGTTGCCATTGCACAACTCACTTGTGCTATCAGCATGAGCAAGCTGGCTCTCCTTCAGCAGACTAATAAGAAACAGTGTTGAAGTCATTAGAGAAAGTCTTCATTTTATCAGTAATGTATGTGTTTCTAATACAATGTATGGAATGCATTCATTTTTCTATTTCTTTCCCCCAATCAAAATTCCCTAATGCTATCTCAGTTTTCTGCAACTTTCAGAGTACCTAGCAACTTGGACTAGATTATTTTTTTGTGTCCAGAAAGAAACTCTATAGTTGTTCCACAGAATTCTTGTAGCTCTTGTGAATCTGCACTGTAGACCTTAGTAGGGATTTTGTGGGCAAACTCCAGGCTTGCAGAAACAGAGGTGTGTGGCAACCCAAGCTGAACTCTAAAAGGAACATGTGGAAGAAAGCCTCAATGTCCTTTACAAGTTAATAGATGTTTGGTTTTTTTTTTTGTTTTGTTTTCTGTTTTCCATCACAGAACAACTTAATATTCTCATCTTGTTGAAACCCGTATTTTGCATGACATCTCTTTGATCTTCTGGTATTCATCGCTTTGTTTCTTTAACTTTACTAGAAAAACATACATTAATTCCTGCAAAAACTTGCAAAAGACAGAAAGGGAAGTGAACTACATTTACCATTGTAGAAAAAGGCAGCTTGTTGGTACTTGTTGCCAAGCAACAAGTGGTGGTTCTAGCTGCTGTGGGGACACCAGCACTAGGGTGCCTTGTTCAGATGCCCACAAAAACACAAGGCTGCTGAGCAGATGGAGTGGGCTCAGAAAGAGGCAAAAAATGACTTGAGGTCTGGAGTCCAATTCCTGACTCCACATAGGGCCTCTCAAAATAAATGTAATTTTCTGAATTTACTTCTACACTGTAAGAAGATAAGTCAACTTGAAACTTGCTGCTTTTTTTTCAGTACATTATCTGACTGAATGAACAGTTGTGAATTTTACGCAGAAGTTATTGTGTGTAGCTTTATGCAGTTTATTATGTGGGACCTTAAATATTTAAATCTGATTATGGGCATGAAATCTAGAACAGACAAGTTGACACAACAAATAATTTATTGAATGCAGCACTTCTTCTGTGGAAATATGCACAAATATTTCTTTATTTTCTCGCCTTTATCCTGTACTTCTTGATTTTTCAGCCTAGCATCCCAAAGAAGGAACCCTTTGGTGAGCATGTCTGTTCATCTGTCCCCCTCCACTAACTTTTAAACCGACTGCCAAATTTTAACACTGCAATAGTATGGCACACAGCTCAAAGGCATTTGGATTAATTTCACCTAAGTTTAGACTTTGGATATCGTATCAGTATGTAGTATCATCTGAATTGTCACCTTAGGTTGTCCTTACAGTTAGTGGAGACCAGTTGGCACTTCTCAACTGGATTCAACTGACCTGATTCAGACATCTATTTTGGGATAGCATGAATCACAAGCCAAGAGTGCCTTTCTGTACCACTTAGTTGGGATCATCAGCTGAGATGAAGAACAGCCTAATAGTGGAGTTTTCTATGAGACTTCTGAAAACGAGCTCTATGTAAGAAATGAAATTTATATATCCATTGAGGCCAAAGCTGTGGTGTGTGCCCTCCAGTCTCCACTGGATTTTCTTCTCACAGAATTAATTGCTTGTTCTCATGAACTCACCTCAATTCTGCATGCTGTGACTGCTCAGATGAAACCACTTCTACAACAACCCTTTCATCATGCAGAGGCCAAGCCCTACCTCTGATCAACATAGGGTGCCAATTTCCATTTTCAGCTTGACAATTTTCGAATTTCCGTGTTTTTCCTCACTGCCACTCTTCCTTCTCAGAAAAAGTCACCGCAGATACCTGCAAAACTAATTATTTTCTCTGAATTTCCCCGGGCCTGCTAAAGTTCTGATAATGACTGAGTGACTGCTCTGCTGAGGCTGCTCCCCACATTCATTATCTCCC
This sequence comes from Chrysolophus pictus, assembly GCA_037305975.1. NCBI lineage: Eukaryota > Metazoa > Chordata > Aves > Galliformes > Phasianidae > Chrysolophus > Chrysolophus pictus. The sequence goes on from CM074578.1 coordinate 22,966,926, forward strand.
TTTCCCGTGGCTGTCCTGCTCCTGCTCCAAGTTCTCTGGGTCAGAGCATCTCTTTGCAGCATGCAGTGAATGTCTTACTCAACAAACTTAAATCTGTAAAATGCATGGTAATGCAAATAAAGAAATAGGAATACTTTACTGTTCTGATTCTGTCCTGAATATATGACTGCATGTTGGTGGTACCCATTCTAAAATGCTGGGCCTGGGATGTATCGTGACAATGTACCCACTGCAATGTTTCCTGGTTAATCTCAGTCACTTGGCTGTTTGTAGAAGACTGAGAAGCAGTATCACTGCAGGAGAGGCAGACACACTGGCAGCAGCAGCATCTCACAGGAGGAAATGACCAGAAGGAGACATTTCTCAGGAGCCTGTTAATCCCTGCAATGTCATTGAATGAAAAGAGTCATTACCACCTTAATAACCTTCATAACAAGTTGTGCTTTGTCATGGTGACTTTCAGTAAGTAATAAGGCAGGGCATTGCTCAAGTTAGTTTGGTTGCCTCCACAAGATTGTTCTCATCTCAGGATCTCTTGCTAATGCATATTTAGTTAGTAATTTACTTTATGGGCACAATTCCATTCATGTTCACATTTTCATTATCAGCAAAGCATAGCTCACTGCTCTGTTTTTCAAAAGGCATAACAGAGATAGCTCAGTGTTTGCTCATAGCCACAGGGCAATTCGGTGACTCACTCAAAGAGCAGTGCGAAAGGCAGGCAGTTTTTGTTTATGTTTCATTATAGGAAAACCAAAATAAGTAATATGGGCTCATATGAAGTAAAACTTCAGAGCAAATGAACCGGAGCAATCACTCCCAAGCTGATGCTGCCCAGAATTTTGTTTGGGTTGTGTGCTGAATGACAGACAGTGGATGCTAATTCCTCCTTCCATCTTCAGAAGCTTCAGCTTCTATATATCTCCCGCAAGGCCACTGCTCAAGATTCCTTTCTTTGGGTATCTTTGTCCTCTGGGTTGGACAACAGTGGGAAGCATGGCAGTGACATGCAGTGAACTCGTTGCCATCCTTTTGCTGACAAAGCATAGGTCTTCTGATCACAGGGAAACGACTCATTTCTCAGTTCTTTCCAGTTTGCTGCCAGTCATGTTCCTGGGTACCAATACTGACCATTCCTTTGTCCTCCCTTTTCTGCTTTCTCTCTTGCATACTTTCATTCCTGCCTCATCCGTGGCTATCCAACAATTTTTTTCTTTGCCATAGGTCTGCCTTTCAGGGGCTGTCTTGCAAAACACAGCTGATGCCAGTGTTCAGTCACTAGCAGTAAGTCAGATAGAAGGAAGCTGAGAAAGAGTCTCTGAACTACCTCTATGCATGTGCATCTGTTCTGCACCAACCTGTTAAGGCTCAATTAATGTAAGTTGTTGCTGAACAGTTATTTCAGGTTGCCTCGTGTTTGGAAAGACAAAGATGCATGGGATTCTGCAATTAAAAGACACAATGACCTCAAAACAAAATTGCAAGCCAAAGAAATCTTCAAGTGCAAAGATAGACATACAGTATCTAGAGCAGAATCCAGTTCCATGAGAATGCCTTTACTTTAACGTGTCTACTATAAATATGCTTTGCTATGCATTGCCTGTAGAGATCAGTGGCTCAGTCAGTGGAGATGAGTGGCTCAACTTAATGCTGGTGCTATTTCAGAAATCCGAGGCAAGTAGCTGTCACTGACAGGGGAAGTTACAGGGGAAACCCATGCCCTTTTGGAACAGTTGGGTGCCAGCCAGGACACCTTCCCAGTGCTGGACACATAGGGGTGAATCTTGATTTTAGCCAATACAGTCTGTAAAGCCTGAAAAGCAGTTCAGCTCTTCCTAAAGCAGGACCTTGTGAGTGACTGAATAAGTCACTTGATACGGCTGCACTGGCTGCTTCAAAGGAGCACTGGTAGATTAAAAAACATTTAGGTTTCCCAGCAGATAATGCTGCAACTACTCAGTTTCATAACTTGCATGACTTATCCGGCCTCTTCTAATTGGTCTGTCCCTCTAAAGAGATAAGATCACACAGAAATTTTCAGAACACTTGTTTCTCACACAAACTGCTCCAACTTCTGGCAGCGTGACCCAAACTTGCTTTGCTTCTGCGGGTGAACCGTTCTCTTTTTCATCATTCCTTTCAACAATGTCAGCCCAGGAAATGCGCCTATCTCTTGTTTCAAAGGGTTTTTTGATAAAGAAGTATTCAGAATGCTGCTAAGAGCTGAGAGTGCTATTTATTACTCGCATAACACTGTGAGAGAATTCTGCCTTGAATTTTAGTACAAGAATTATGATATCTGCTATCACTTTTTTTCTAGTTTTGCTAAGATTCTTGAAGTTTTTGCTGCTCACCTGGACTGGGACCTCTCTTCTTCCTTCAGAAGAGCTGATCTGTTCCTTTCGCCAGGACTTCTTTGAAGCCAACAACGAAGAAAAGAGACCCTGAGATGTCACTGATGGCTCTGTTGGCTGCCTCAGTTCATTTGCTGTTGTTGCAGTGAGTGTGATCTAATGGAAAGCAGAAATTCTTATTATAGCAAGCTATAATTCACTGGCTGAACACTCAAGTGTATGCAGTCACCAGCGCACGAGCTTCAGAGAAGCAGCTGGGCCGTAAATCTATACTGTCCTCCCAGCAACATGGGAAAGAACTGTTCTCCCCAGTTCCTAAACTTCAGTAATTTCCATGTTGTGCTGAGATGGAAGCAGAAAATATTCTTGTAAACATTGTCCTGGAGCAGCCAAGAGATCAGCATTTAGGGCCCTGGGTTGGGAGGCAGAAAATACATCTATGCACTCTCCATCTCTGGTGGGGATAAATATTATGGACTACTCTGGAACCAGCTCTGGCAGGGCAGGCAGAGGAACCTTCATATAGATTGGAGGTAGGGACCACAGATCTGGAACATGCCAACAAAGTTCCCACTGTGAGCCCAAAGGAGTTAAGCTGCTCATCCTCCCTTGCCAGAGCTGTGTCCTATTTGCTGTGGGAATGATGCTCTCTTGTGGCTGCCAGAATTGCATCCTACAGCTAAGAAAACTACCTGAGGAAAATGTTGTCTGCATTCCTGTGTCACTGTACTGTGATGTTGCTGACCCGGAGTCATTTGGCTTCCCATCACTGAATGCCTGCATGTTTTTCAGGTCGCTTTACCACCCTGTTGGGCTCCTCCCGAGTCACTGTCCACTCCCAAAGTGCAGAGATGGACAGGAGCTGAACGAAAGAGGGCAGGCTGCCACTGATATTTTTTTACATGATAAAACTGTCATCTTTGCTTTTCCTCCTCTTTTTCCAACCCCAGCATTCCTGTCCAAAATAAGAGTTTTAATCATAGAATCATAGAATCACTCAGGTTAGAAAAGACCTTAAAGATCATTGAGTCCAACCACAACCTAACCATACTACCCTAACTCCAACAACCCTCTGCTAAATCATGGCCCTGAGCACCACATCCAAACGGTTTTTAAACACATCCAGGGAATGGTGACTCAACCACCTCCCTGGGGAGCCCATTCCAGTGCTTAACAACCCTTTCTGTAAAGAAGTGTTTCCTGATATCCAACCTAAACTTCCCTTGGCACAATTTGAGGCCATTTCCCCTTGTCCTATCACCTGTCACCAGTGAGAAGAAACCAACCCTGATCACGCTGCAATCACCTTTCAGGTATTGGAAGAGAGCAATAAAGTCTCCCCTCAGCCTCCTTTTCCCCAGACTAAACAGCCCCAATTCCTTCAGTCTCTCCTCGAAGGGCATATTCTCCAAGCCTTGCTGCCCTTCTTTGTTCCTGCTCCAGCACCTCCATGTCCTTTCTGTACTGAGGTATCCAAAACTGAACACAGCACTCGAGGTGAGGCCTCACCAATGCCGAGTACAGGGGCAGGATTACTTCCCTAGTCCTGCTCACCACACCATTCCTATACAATATAGGACGTCAGGATTCCGGCTTTTCTCCTGGATTGCCCCTTTTATTGTCACCGGGATCCCACTAGGACACGCCGCGCCCCGCACTGCCGCAGCACGCCGGCTCGTGTCCTTCCTGCTGCTGCCCTCCTGCGGCCCGGAGCCGCCATAGCGCCGCGCGGCGAGAGCAGCGGTCCGGCTTTCTCCTCAAGTTTGATTTCGGTTCGCTGGAGTAAGCAGCGCATCGCTGACATCAGCCTCGGCTAAGAGAAGCCGAAGGGGTCGATGCTACTCTGGAGCTCTGCTTTATCAAAGATGTTCACCGTACAGTCATCTTCATTTAAAAGATGGCAGTGCCAGACGTGGCACTGAGGGACATGGCTAGTGGGCATGGTGGTGATGGGCTGACAGTTGGACTAGATGATCTTAGAGGTCTTTTCCAACCTTAATGATACCATGTCTCTATGATTCTGGTATTTGTCCTTTGTCTGCTTTAGGGGGTATTACAGAAGGCAACAATATTCAGATTTTTTCTTTTTTGTTTGGATAAATTATAAGGAATAACTTCATGCATCAGTTGAGGTTGGGGGGGGGTTCGCTGGAGAAGAGCTCTGTGGAAATGGGCTTGGAGGTCCTGGGGGAAGGAACCTAGGCCATGAACTAGCAGTGTGCCCTACTAGCTAAGACGGCCAATGGGATCCTGGGGTGCATTAAAAGGAGCGTGGCCAGCAGGTCAAGGGAGGTGATTCTGCCCCTCTGCTCTCCCCTTGTGAGGCCTCATCTGGAGTACTGTGTCCAGCTCTGGGCTCCTCAGTTCCAAAAAGAGGGGATCTAAAGGAAGTCCAGTAGAGGGTGACAAAGATGACTAAGGGCCTGGAGCATCTCCCTTATGAGGAAAGGCTGAGAAACTTGGGTCTGTTCAGCCTGGGGAAAAGAAGACAGAGGGGGAATCTGGTTAATATTTATAAATATCTAAAGGGAGATGGGAGGCAAATGGATGAAGCCAGGCTCTTCTCAGTGGTGTGTAGTGATAGGATAAGGAGCAGTGGCCTAAAACTTGAACATAGGAAGTTCCATACTGACATGCAGAAGAACTTCTTTATGGTAAGGGTGATGGAGCACTGGAACAGGTTGCCCAGAGAGGATATGGAGTCTCCTTTTATGGAGATATTCAAGACCCATCTGGATGCCTACTTGTGTGACCTATTGTAGGGAACCTGCTTTAGCAGGGGAGTTGGACTAGATTATCTCTTGAGGTATTTTCTAGCCCCTGCAATTCTGTGATTCTGTGATATGTACCTTCAACAAATTCACCATTTGGTTCAGAATAATCCCATACATGAATGGCAGAAGATAAAAGCAGTCTTTTTCATTCCAATGAGTTTTCATGTTCATGTTGCTACGTGGGGATTCTGCTTAATGATATACAATGTCCTTCAGATGAGACACAATGCAATGCCATAGGTTTTGGTTGTATTTATCTTGAGAGCATTTTGCAGAAAGAAAAACATATCGATATATAGACCTTTAGGCATTGGGATAACAGACACCATAAATCTGTGCAAGTCCTACAGGTACATTTTGGATAACTCAGAGGAAAAAAAAGTTTTCCCTAAGTGAATATTTCATTCATACTGTTTCACTGGTTTTGAAGGAAAATGATAGCATAATCATTTCTGAAATGTATCTGGAATACAGAAAAATAAGTAATTTTTTTGGACCCTTAAGTAACAAGGCAAATGCGATAAGAAAGAATGCAGACAATGTTTACTTTACTCTGGCTTTTTTTTTTTTTTTTTCCTTTAATGATACTGACAAATAATGCATTTGGCAAGACTTGCTTCAAATCTTTGCCTTTTACACCATGGTTTATTTAAAAATACTTTTTATCAGTTTTTTACCGCATAGATTCATAACTTTACTCCTGTACTTTGCTTCCTCGAAAACACCCCTGATTTTTTATCTGCTCTACTTTAGCTCCCAGCAATCATTTACGTAGTTCTTTATTTTTTTTTTTACTAACATCACCACTCTGAATAGACCTCTCCCCTGAAGGAAATGACGCTTATACTTAGCTTTTGAATAGTGTTCTTATGAGGATTTGAGCTAAGGAAGGCTAATGTAAATTTTGAGTTAAGAAGGGCTAATGTAGATTTTGATAATAGATTTATGTAGGGTAAGTACAGTGAGTTACATTAATTATAATTCACAATTCAGCACATCTTTTTGGATAAAAGCTTCAGCAAATTTGAGACACGGTAGTTAACCATGGCAGCCAGGACTTGTTGATACATTGGGATACCAACAGAAAGGCACCTACTTCTGGACTGCCAGGCAGAGGATAGCCGGGGTGCCCTGCAGTGTTGAAAATGGCATAAAACGTCTATATTTAGGCAAATTAGTCCCCTTTTACAGGTCACTCACGGATCAACATCTCACATCAGTTGAGACACCTTACAACACCTGGGACAACTGCTTAAGGCCGGTTGTTAGGACATGGGACCTGTGGAAAAACCACAGCAAATGGAGTCCAGAGCATGTCAAATAACACTAGAGAGGTACATTAAGACACTTGAGTTCTGACTTTCAGACTTTCAGACTTGATGAGCAGATGAGCATAACCGAAGGCAGATATCTTGTCAGATGTCAGGAACCTTGCTGATGTTCCAAAGGTGTGTGATCCACAGAATCATAGAATGTCCTGAGGATCACTGAGTCCAACACCTGGATCCATATGGGATCACCCAAAATTCAAACCCTACGTCTGAGAGCATTGTGCAAACACTCTTTGAACTCTGGAAGATGGGAACTGTGCCCACAGCCCTGTGCAGCCCGTTCCATGCACACTGCAGTCTGGTGCAGACCCTGTCCCTAACCCCCAGCTGCCCTCCCCTGACACAGCTCCATGCCAGACCCTCGTGCCCTGTCGCTGAGCTCAGCGCTGCCCCTCCACTCCCTGTGAGGAGCTGCAGCTGCCATGAGGCCTCCCCTTAGCTCCTCTGGGCTGAGCAAACCCAGGGATCTCAGCTGCTCCTCACACACCTTGCCCTCCAGACCATCTACCATCTTTGTAGCCCTCCTTTGGACGCTCTGTAATAGTTTTATGTTCTTCATATACTCTGGTGCCCAAAATTGCATGCAGGTCACGTTCTTGTTCAGCAGTCTCATCAAGCTGTCTTGAACATCCACAGAATGGCAACTCATGCTTTGAAGAAAACTCTTCTTGTCAAAACTCAGAAAACACTTTTTAATACATCAAAACCTCTCATAAGGTACAACTTAATTGCCTCTTAGAATTGTCACTAATTTTTTTCCCCTCAAAACTTAGATGCTTTTATTTCCTCTAATGTTACTCATACAATGAAAAGGAAAATATGTCAGATTGCTCATCACACATCTACTCTGTTATCTTTTCTTGTTAGGCATTTGGATGATGAAAAATGGGATGATGAAAAATGACTGTGAAATGCTTTGTTAAAAGGAAAGATTTTTTCCTTGTGAAAGAAATGAAAAAGATAGAATACAAGTGGTACCAGAATCATCCTGTGTAGCTCACCATGACTGTGGTTTGACAGCCAGCGTACGACAAACATGCCAATTAGCTGGTATGGAAGAGGTGATCAGCATGGGGCTTGGAATACAAAGGATATTAAAACTGCAGCCAGGGGTTAGCCTGATAGAAAGACAGTCCCAGAGATACAAATGGACTTGACAGCAAAAATAATTCATTCTATGTGTCAACAGTTTTATTTGAAGCATACAATGAAAAATACTGACATGCTGTTTTATTCCACTTAACGACTGCTGCACCACAAATTTTAATTTTTAAGTAGTAACATTCTCACATTACATGTATAGATTTTTCTGTTGAAATATGTTCCCATGTGTTATCACAGTTCATCCTTACAGTGTATATAATTAGAAAACCTATTTGTATAGCAGTATGTCTAACACTTACAAGCCAGGGAAATGCTTTACACAAATAAATTATCTTTTTTAACTTGTTGACAACAAAACTGCCAAGGCAGCGGCCAGCGTAACACCCAGTGTATCTAAAAGTGTGTGCTCCCATTCTTACCAACTGATATTTATGATGTATTCCTTGTAAGTTTACTGTCTATATTTTTACTGAAAATTTAATTTCCATTGAGAAACCAATGAACACACTAGTATTTTGCATGGCAAAACTCATCTGATGTTATCTGAATCTCTCACTCAGGCTATACAGAATTGCATGTATTTTCCTTTGTCTTTTAGGGAACTACTGGATAGAGCTCTTAGCAGTGCCACATTTTAAAAATAAGCACCCGTGACTCATTGTTAACCCCTTTTTTTTCTGACAGGCATTCCAGATTATGACCTTTTCTTTACCACAGCCACCAGCAAAGAGGTTTTTTTTTTTTTTTTTTTTAAATTAGATTCACAGATGAGCTTTTATGAACTGTATGCATCTGTGCACCATAAGCATCTGCTTTGGTTGCTTGTGAGAGAACCACTCAATAATGGAAAAAAAATAGAAAATAAAAAGGGACGAGATTCTCCTCTTGCATGGAAGAATCAGAGTACAAATCTGTTCACGAAAATATTTTTGATTAATTATATAAAGCAGATCTTTGACAAAAGGATGAGAAGATTCATTGCAAAAATGCCAGGAGACTGTTGAAGGACTATTGGCTTCAGCTGCATTTTCCAAGCAGGTAGATTCAGAGCTTCAAAAATATTTCCTGGCTTGGGTAAGCCCAGGTTACACTAAGTTGAAAATTCTATTCCACTGAGAATGGAAATTACAGTCAATAGAAAACTGAGACTTAGTTTTCATAAGAAACATTGGCCAATTTCAGTTATGTAACACAAAGGCTGCTTGTGGAAAGGTGTGTGTTGAAGCAGATATTTCCTTTCAGCATGTATTTCTCACATATTTTTGAGAAATGGCATCAAAATCTTAAACTCCTGACTGCGCTAAGGGGCTCCATCTTCTGCTTTCCACTGTCTGGGTCTTCTTGCATCTCTAGTCCTGTGCATTGCACAGAAAACCTCGAAGCCTACACAGGATTTCACTGGGGAAATCTAGCCTGTAAAAATGTCATGTATATATATGGTAAATGTAGGTATTTGAATGGTAATACTGAATGTTGATCTGAGACCTCCATGTTGGCCTTCATTATATATTAATTCTTATGTACTCATGCATTTAGTTCTTGTAATTTACTTTTTCAAACATTAATGCATGAGTATATTATACTATATATATATATAATTATATACTATATATTATATATATATATATTATACTATATATATATATAAAAGAGGCCCCACTGTATTCAAAATGGGATATGTGCTCATACAACTATATTTATGACTGCCAGGTTTGCAGCTTGAAACTTATTTTTGTTACTACGGAAAAAGTCCTTCTAAACCCATCATGGGTTTTGAAAGAGTTAAAGCTGTAGGATCAGTGAATCTAGGCTTAAGGATAATATAAAGGATGGCCATCAGTCATTTAATCAATCTCGTACTTTTCCCTGCAAGAACTGCCATTTAAAAATCTCAACACACAACACTTTTTAACACCTTGTAATTTTGGTTGATGCTAATTTTCACTACTCCCCTCTCTGATCAGCTGGAAGTTGGCACTTAAGCTTAGCAGACTCTTGACTCCTCCATAGCTGATCTTACAGGTTAACTTCAGGAATGGTCATGGTCTCATCGTGGTTAAGAACTATGCACAAAATCTCCCTTTCAGCATCACTTTCCAACAGTAAGCTCCTCACTCACAACCTTATGACACTCTTCCATGCATCTATACAAGCATTATTAAACAAGAAAACGAAACGTTATCAGATTGTTCAATTCCTTGGAAGCACGGATGTTGTATATATATGCATGGGCCCAAGGAATTTTGAAGACAACGTTATTATTTCTTTAAATATTACTATAACATTAAAGAAGATCCTTGTAGTGTTTTAGCAACCTGTGTCTCGTATAGTGGGAAGTTTTACTATACTTAATATCACTGTATACAGTACTTCCTAAACTGCATTTAAAATTTTCTTTTTGGGATACACAATATTTCAAGTTCAACTGAGATTTTCTTATTAAATATTTGGAGATTGAAAATATGGTACCGAACAATGAAAGAACACCGTCCCGTAACACGTAACATACAAACCACTTTTTACAGTTCTAACATAATGAGATTGTACATAAAAATGTCACAGTTAGCTCAGTACGTTGGTATGATCAGAAAAATATTAAGTTTAGCTGATATTGTCACATATTAAGGGCCAAATCCTGGCTCAATGTGCAGTTGAAGCCTAAACAGATGTTTACAGAAAATAATGAAAATACAAAGCCACACTGAAGTGCCATAATGATACCAATGTCTTTTATTCATCTACCTAAGTTTTTTTGCCTGTAGTATGTACCTAGTTTGTGCAATGGAAGAAACACGTAGCCAGTGGTGCTTGACTCCTGTCCTAGGACAATTCCCTATAGATTTTTGCTGTAGCCAAGGGTGGTGAGGGCTGAGAGGTCAATCTTCCCTCTGGATATGATAGTTTTGCAGGCATCTATATATATTGTTCTGCCAGAATTTGGCCAAGAGTTTTAAATCCTACACATCTTATTCAATAGTCCCAGTGAAGTCAATGGAACTTTTTTTTTGTGAGTAAGATGAAAAGGATTTGGCCCCCAGTGTTTTTAACCCTTTAAGTAGTACGAGAGTGGTTTCATTGCACTTAGCCCATCACTCACAAATACATTTATATCCAAAACCAGAAGATTGGTGTTGAAGTACAGAAAGTGTCGGTTCACAAAAGAGGAAAGCATGCAGCAACATCCTACTACTAACATCGTTTGGGACCTGAATTCCTGAAGGGAAATTTTATCCCATATTTATCTGAGGCCAAATGATTATTTATTCAGTTCTTAAATACCTTCTTAATAGGTACCCAAGAAGCACTAAACAACTAGCATATATATACAGATATAAGTGAATTTGTTTCTTCATTGATCTGGGTGGCAAAGCAACTACAGTTATAGTATTATAATTTGGCAAAAAATTATTGGAGCAGAAGGATTTTTCAAAGAGCATCTTAAATATTTTCATATGGAACACGTGATCACGACTTTGAGAAAGGAGAAATGTTGCTCTCATCCATGAGAATGTTTTTGATTGCAGAGGACAGGAACAGTATTTTTGTGTTTAAAACACAGTAATCCTACTCTGTTACACAATGCCATGCTTTGTTCTGTGACTGGATTTGAATTATTACTCATTTGAATTAGACAAGGTAAAGGATAACTATATGCAAATCAAATTAACCAAAACAAGCTGACTTGTACTCTGATTACAGGTCATTGTAATGCAGTGTATTCTAGTAGCATGCAATAATCAGAAATTGAATTTGGGATTTAAATTTCTGCAGTCAGGATGCAGATGTGAATTCTTAGTTAGAACTGGAAAACAGGATCGAGTACCATTCAGTGTAATCGCAAAGGACAGCATGAATTACTTCATTCCTAACAAACTGTGTCATGCTCAGTATGGAGTTGTAACAAAGCTACAAAGTACTGAGTAGCAGAGTCCTTTAAATGCTTGTCTCAGCAAAGTCTGTACATACAGGCAATTTTACAGCATTTCTCTTTTGCAAATGAGGTAAACTATTGCATATGTTAAGTGAATTGTCACACTTTTTGTTATATTAAATCATCTTATTATCTAGTTTTACTTCTTCTCAAACAGAAGGATGTAAACATATTATACTGACATCAGTCCTTTAGAATCAAATTCTCCGGGGACTCTGTGGGCTGCATATCCCTTTGACTACACGAATACCTCCACTGTCTGTTGAGATTAGGAAAAAAAAAGGTCTTGGAAATCAATCTGAGTTAATCTAGCCTTTGGAAAATGTGACTAAGAGCTCCTCGAAACATAAATAGGGCTCTAACAAAGAACTCAAAAGGAGATACTTAATGATACATCAAGAAAAATGTTAGTTTGTGTGATGTTGTGCCTACACCTAGTAAGAAAAGTGTTAAGATCTCTCTGTTACTATTAAGGAATGTCTCTTTGATTTCATCCAGTTTCCCATGATTCATGGCTTTCCACACATCTATCCTATGCTTAAAAGCAGTCTTCATTTAATCTTTGTTCATCACCTCCCAGGGAAATTTTCTTTTTCAGAACAATAGAGTAGGAGAGATGCTCCGTGCACTTTCTCCACCCTGAGATACCATTTAGCCCTCAGTGCCTCCTGGCATGAACTCAGTTTCCAGATTTTGTCCTTGTTGTGGCACCTCCTGGCTTCTGGCATGGGCCTTCTCAGAAGAGAAGACAACCCAGAGGTACATTTCTACAAAGGTGACTAGAGTAGGGGAAGGAGGAGACACACTGGATGGCCTTCATGTCTTCCATCTGGAGCTACAGGAGAGTCTCCCTGGCACGAGGAGGAGGAGGAGAGGAGGAGGTGGTTGTCGACTCCATGGTGTACACATGGAGGCCAGGAGAGCAACATAGCACCCAAGGAAGACCTCGGGGCTGGACATAATGCTTACAGAAGCTAATGTATTTTGTGGATTCTAGTCTTGAAAGCCATGTCACAGCATCAGATAAGAGAATTAAAGGCTCTCATGCAGAAGATAGGGATCTCTTACTAGCTTCCGAAGGAGAAAAAGTTTTGACAAATTTTCTGTGAATATCAGTGCTCCAAAAAATAAAGTATGCACATGCTATACGTAGTTTTTTTGGTTTTTTTCCTTTTTCCTTTTTTTTTTGTTTTTGTTTCTCAAAATATAAAAAGCCTAAAAAATAACAAAACTGACCGATTTTATGTTGACATGGCACACTTCTAATTTCTGTTGAGATTTATTACTACCAACATTTGACTTTCATTTTGAGTTCAGAAAGCATTTAAAACTCAGTATTAAAAAAAGCCTCACAACAATCTTCTGAAGCAAATTTATCTCTATTTTACAGGTAAGGAAATAAAGGCACAAAGAAAGTGTGATTTGCCACAGATAACACAGTGAGTCAGTGGCAAAGTCAGGAGCAGAATGAAATTCCCTCTGCAGTTAAGGCTTAACTCTCTTCCTGCTAAGAAAATTCATCTTTTTCCTAATAGGTTGTTTTACAGCACATGTCTTAAAGGTCATGAAAACTGGCAAATTTGCAGTGTTAATACTGTTGCAAAGTCAATTGTCTTTTTTTTCTGTATAAGCTCATAGATGCTACTTAAAGGGTTAATTATACTGCTATGCTGGTAAACATTTGTACTGGTTGCTGGTTTGACCGAGATTTAAATACTGACTGGTACAGAAGAGACTGAGCTTGCTCTGGACTCCCTTGTCTTGGTGTTGGGCATGGATATAGTACAACAGGATACTCCCACAGTGGCTTCAGGCAGCTCGTCTTCCTCCGTCCACTCATTGAGATCTGGGTTATAGCACTGAATGCACTTCTTATATTTTTTCTCTATCTCATTCCAGCCCCCCACTAAGTAAATTTTCCCATCCAGCATTGAAGCGCCGGCTGTGCTAACTCCAGTTTGAAGGGGTGCCACGTAACTCCACTGCCCCGTGTAAGGGCTGTAACACTCCACAGGAAGAACATCGATCCTTTCCCCTCTCCCCCCCAGCTGTGACCCACCCATGACATAGACCCTCTCCAGCAGGGACACGGCACAGTGCCACCCTCGTGGGGTGCTAAGGCTGGACTTATCTTGCCAGCTGTCATTGCTGGGGTCATACATGCACACTGAACGAGAGTAAGCATTATTAATGTAACCTCCCGTGACCAGGATCCTACCATCCACCACAGCACTGGCATGGCAGCACCGGGGCACCTCCAGGGGTGCCTTCATCTGCCACTGATTAGTTGCAGGCACGTAGCACTCCATCGAGGAGAGACAACCCTCCAAGTTGCGACCACCCACTGCAAATAGGAGGCCATTGAATACGTTCAGGCTGAAGTGGGTACGCTTCTGATTCATGTTTGCCAGGTGAATCCAGGTGTTGAAACGAGGATCATATCTACAAGCGTTAAAAACAGAGGGTGACCATCTCACATGCAGCTCTGGTAAATTCCACAGTCCTATATCTGTCCCCCTACTGCTGTGGTTGAGGAATGCTAAATCAATAATGTGTAGCTACTTATTTAGCCCAGTAGTGGTCAATGGAATGAAACTGCCATCCCTGCTTAAATTTCCAAACAAATTTAGTTTTTTATTGGAGGAAAATGTGTTTATGCCATTCACAATCAGCATTATTTAAATAAAATAAATCTGATTCTTCTGAAAATTGAGTTTGTGTAATAACCTCTTTGTAATATCAGAAAGTGATACTTTTAAAATACAGTAGAAATTGTAAAATTTTGCAATTTAAGCCTACTAAAAAGCTGTCAAAATTGACTCAGTTTTAAAAAGCTTTGGGTGGTGATTTGTATTAGCACCTTCGTAGCACTTTCTAAATGGTGTTTCCTCTTGCCACTTCTGTCAATTAAGATTTATGTGGAGAGAACGTCTTTGTTTCCTAGTACTATACCTATCTTAAATAACATTCTATGTCCTCAACTATTCAATAAGCGGTTTTGAAGTAGCAAATAGAAAACTACAGTTCCTTAGGGTAAGGGGTTTTGTAAGGTACATTAGTAGACCTTACATTTTTCCTGTTGCGTGCTGAGTGGACCAGCTAATGAGGAAAAGACTATGGGAGAGCAAATAATTGTTAGTTGTTATATATCATTATTGGTAGCTCTGAAAGCAAGTTCACATACATATTCACTTTCATTGCCAAGGTTAATGGAAGAAGAGGGATCGGGACACTGAGCAGACCACAAGAATTCCACCACTCCTCCACACAACCCAGGTATGCACCAAGCACACGACTTGGTACAATTTGAGGCACAGCTCAGAGGCAGAAGCTTGGAGAGCAACAGTGTAATCTACTTTATGTAATATATTTTTTTCTGATAAATTAGATTACACAATAGAAATGATCTAGATAACTTCTCTTTTTCATTAATTTTACATGTTGGTGGACCTCTTTGGGAGAAGTTATCTGAATGTTTTTTTTCTGGGAGTAGAAAAGGAAGCACTGTTGGGCTGCACGTTGGTATTGCATGTCCATAGTCTGTTACTAGATAGAAGGTGAATTTTTTCAACTCCTGCTTGAAGCTACTATGTGCCGCTAACTTTTAGGCTCAGCTATTTAAAAACCATCACCATTCATTTGACTACTATGTGTTAGATTATGCACAAGTCATAGTATTTGCTATCACTTGTGCAGTTCTTGAATGACTACAGATAAGAACTGTAAGCAGGGTCTTGTTTGGAGTGTCTTGCACAAGAGACAGTCAGCCTTCATAGTTTCTAAGCTCTTCATAAATCAAAAGCTAAAAGATATGAAATGCATCATAAAAGATGTTAAAAATACAAGTGGTGGTGCACAGAAAGTCAGAATCATAATATATCGGAGTGTTTTTCAGAGTTTTCTGTGAGGCGTCATCAGCTCTTGGAATTTTAAGTCTCATCTGATCTAATGCATTTTAGTGCTACTTCAGAACCTCCCTTACTAATTTCTCACTTCCTCACTTATTGTGCATCATAGTGAAGTTATTGTGTATTTCAGTTGCACTTTTTTGTTCACTCAAAATTTAATAAAGAATAGCATTTATAGCTCCTCCACCGTATCTTTCTATGTGTCTGATCTGATCACACTGCATGTCACAATTCAGGTTGGCCTATCTCCCTGCACTGTGTGAAGTAAATAAGTATTATTAAAAACAAACAAACAAACAAATGAGTTACCTGCAGAAATTGCTGACCGCATGCTTGGCTTGGTTCCTGGCATCATTCTGGTCTTCCCCGCCGGCCACGTAAAGAAATCCATCCATCACCGTCACGCACTGGTTAAAACTTTTAGCAGGCATTTCACTAAGCTTCTTCCATCCATTTTCAGGATCTCTGTATAAGATGTCTCTGCTAAGAGACTTCTCTGTTAGAGCAGGGCGTCCCCCAACGGTAACTAACACTCTGAAACCTCCACGAATTCTTGTTCTTCTAGACTGAAGTGTATTCTGATGATAGGGAAGCAAATGATAGTTCATGGCATCTACCAGGAGCTTATGGCAATCTGCATCTTGCATCATTCTTGGAACAGTTTGGACATAATTGACGAGGTCTTGAGCCGAGATAGTACCAAAACGAATGTTACCTAAGAGATCAGCAGCAAACTTTACTCTTTTTTGGTCAAATTCCAGCCATTTTATTGCAATCTGGAATGCAACAATTTCAGAAGGCAACTGCAAGTCATCATCTGCAAGAAGTTCATTAATCTGATCAAAAGTAAGTTTTAAGAACTGATCTGTTTCTGAAAATTCAATGAAGTTGTCTCTAATGAATTTGTGTGCAGCTTCCTTGGTTGTTTTTAGTCCATACGTTTCTGCAATATTGGCAATGTACATACAATTCTCAACGCTGATTTCTTGGGTTAGAAAATCACAGCACATCTTTACAAGAGTGTGAATCTGAAGATAAATTGCTGTGGAAATAATTCTACCTATTGTATAAAGTGAGAGAGTGAGCTTTCCAGTGTAAGCATAAGTGATAACAGTAGCTAGACCCAATGGGGATACATCATTGAGGTCTACTCTTTGAGTGGATGGATCTTTCTTTAAGATGTTGTGAAAGTAGTCACTGATTGAAGCCATCACCACCTTATGAACACTGAAAGATTTGGTTTTGGTACTGATAGTCAAGTCACAAAGAAAATTTTCTAGTCTCATTCTGCTTAGACCTTCCAAGAGGTTTGGGCTGTATGACGGGTCAGAAACTTCAGATGAGACGCAGCTGAAACCATTGCCTCCATCTAAGAGTCCATTCAAGCCGTTTAGTTTACTGAGGGGGCCATCTTCCACAATGATAGTCATTTCATTGATATCTGCTGCTTTGTTCTTCTTCACGTTCTTCTTCTTAGGTGCCATGACTGCAATGAAATATTACAGCCAAGAGCTTGCTAAAAATAAATTGAAAATGTTTAGAGCCACACTGCAGTTGTGAAATTTAATACCTGAGTGATTATGCAACAAATCTAACCTTTGTCAATACATATAAAGGCCACAAAACCAAAATACACAGGATAGTCTATCTGTCTATAAACTGTACTACTCTCCTGAATGGTAATGTAGCAGCTTATTTATAACAATGGGTGTTCAAATTATGAAGAATACATCTACAAGTAATTCCACAATTCCTTTTCTTTTAATAATGAGATGGAAATAGTAATTATTGTCAACACATTCAAAGAGTTAAATTCTCTTCCTAATAAACATTAAATGAGTATGCCAGAGTGTACAATTCTGAAATGAGCTAGGTTCTAGATCTGAAGTATAAGAAAAATATCCTCATTCCAGGACTAATACAGATTTATAGGTAAGTGAATTCAGAGTGTAACCAGGAAATACTAAGAGTGGGGAAAATTCTTAAGGAGATAGTAACATAAAAGATAAGAAAGTGGATTCTAGCTATGATCTTATGTTGATTTTAGATTTAAAATCTGTTCCAAATTGCTTCAACTTTTTATGAGACTGGTGGTATTCTATTTCCCATGTTCAATTTGCAAATATCTTCTACTCACAGACCCTCTCTCTGCTTCTTGTTGTCTGTAATTTGAAATGGTTATAATGTTATTTTTAGGATTTTCAGGAGACTGAGGGAGAAGACATGCTGTCTAACTTTTGTCTGAAAAAAGTCATACATATTTTGAATTTTAATTACACTTATCAACTTTGGACAAGTTCCAACTCTTGCTGAAATGAAGAGCCTGGGTTTTGTCAAACACACAGCGACGTGGCTCTTAAGCAGTTCTCAAAGGAGCTATCTAAATATATATCTATGTATGCCAATACTGAAGGAAAGTGCTGATCTTCAGTAAAACAGAGTTAAAACAGAATTGCTGAGATCAGAGTTCCAATATATGCAGGTATAACATTTATCTTTGATGCAGCCATTGATTTTAAAACAACTCGCTTAAGCTGATTTTCTTTGTGACCTTTGTGCTCGTAGCAGACAGAACACAAAGAAACACTAATTCATGATAAAACATTCCAGATTTTTTCAGATCAACTTAAAAAAACAGTTTGATCACATTTCAATCTGAACTCTCAGCACATTGATTTTCCCTTAAGTGCACAGCACGTAAAAAAATGGTAATTTAATTTTAGAAAGGAATGGTTGCTGCCTGTGAGTACCAGGAATTTTTTTCTTCTTCTGCTGGGTGACGACTGCGTGCAGAGCAGGAGAGGGAGAAGGCCATGTGTGCTGGAAGTGTCAGTGTCAGCGCATGCTGACGTCAGCTGCAGTCCCCAAATGTCTGGGTGCCAGCACTGGGGTCAGCTGCTCCCCGCCTCCCCCCCTCCGGCTGCATTCCAGGAGCTGCATCTGTTGAGAGCTATCAGAGTCACCTCCAGGAATAGCAACCTCCCAGCAGCTTGCCATTTTAAGACAGGTTCAATCGGAGGTGCATCTGGTGCTTTAGTCTACTTGGTTGTTGAATGCAACTTTTTGCAATAAAACTATGCTGTCTGCCCTGCAGTGTATAATTGTTGACATAGAATAAAAGCAAAACAGAACCATTGGGTGTCTTTGGACATATTAATAGCCACAAATTTATCGCTGGCAAGGCAGTGTATTATTTTGGCAGACAGACTTGTAGTTCTACATATTTTTAAAGGCCTATAACTTAAACATTTCAACAAATACATCACATAATGCTTACTGCTTCACTTGCAGAGCTTATTTAAATATTGTATTCCTTGTAGAGCTTATTTAAATATTCAAAGCACATGTTTAATTTATTTAAAAAGGTCCACTCTCCAAAGTTTTTTCCTGAAAATTACTTTTCCATCAGCAGAAATTGCACTAGCTACTTAAGTGCATAAACACACAAGCAACAGGAAATTCAGAACCAGTAAATCAAATCAAACAATCCTGTTACAACTCCGTGTTGCTGAGCTTTGAAAGCCCTGGATAATTTTCTTTCCTATAGCTGTTTGCCTTCACCTGATTTACTTTAGATTAACAACAACTCATGCCAAAGGACGCTGACGGTCCCCAAACAACACACTCAAACACACGACCTTCCCCCCTTTAATATGCTATCTTCTAAACGCTATCAACGTGAGGAGTTAAAAAC
This sequence comes from Chrysolophus pictus, assembly GCA_037305975.1. Lineage (NCBI taxonomy): Eukaryota > Metazoa > Chordata > Aves > Galliformes > Phasianidae > Chrysolophus > Chrysolophus pictus. The sequence continues at coordinate 22,986,022 of CM074578.1, forward strand.
CCCTTACCCTCCTCAGAAATATGTTGTCTCAGAGCTGTCCAAGATGCTGCCAATGAAATTGACTCTTCCTAGGAAAAATGAGAAGACAAAAGAGAGGAAAGGTGGTAAAAAGAAGAGAGGAAGATCAGAGGCCACCTGGTAAGTCCCAGCTTGTGGTTTCTACTGTGACCCTTTGCTGTCACAGTGAGCAAAAGAGACCGCAGCCTGAGCTCGAGTGCTCTTTAAAATGACCCCTCCTCTCTGTGCCTCACTCCCTGCCTCTGCCCAGACACAGGCATTAAGTTTCCCCAGTCTGCCCAGCCTTCAGAAACCAAGGGGGCAAACGCGGACAACTGACAGGCTCAAGGCAGGAGGGGAAGGTGAAGATGGCATATTCACAGCACGTAATGCTTGTGCCAGGTAAGCGTAGGGTGACCATCAGATTACCCTGCTTTGGGTGCCTGGGCTCCCTGAGCACTGCTTGGCGATGGTGACATCTGAGGGTGGGGTGTGCAAAAGCCAATGTGCTCTGTGAAACACGCATCTAAAATAACCAGTGGGAAACACCACAAAGAAGCTGGCACTTCAGTTCCACGTTTTGTTGCACTGAGCTGCTTACCTTTGGGCAAAGGGAAGGAAATGGACTGATGGGGGGATTCACAGTCATGTCCTATTTATCAGTTAGGTCACTGCTCCCATAAAAACTTGCCTCGGCTTTCAAGGATGCTGGCTCACATCTCCTGAGGTTTGAACTTTGAATCCTTTGAACCCATATGAACCCTATTTGTGGGTTGGAAAATACATTGTAATATTTTACCTTCACCTTTGGCTAGTTTAAAGCCAGGTCTCTACATCCCAGAGGAATTCCATACCATGGGAGATGAAGAGAAGAGAGAGGAAGAGATAGAAAAGGTAAAAGTAACTGCATGGGAAGGGAGAGGCATCAGGGGTGTAGAAGTCACCGAAAGAGAAGACTTTCTTTTGGCTGGACTTCATGTAATACTTCATCTGGTAGATCTGCTAGATTAGCCTCTGACTCAGATGGGCTTTTACAGCAACTGCTGCAAAATAGCACTTTTAAACAACAGGACATCTCTGTGTTGGCGTGGTTACCAAGTTATAAGACAAAAAACAGAGGCAGGAGTTGGATGCTGTCAGACCAGCTCTAACAGCTCGCACTCAGACTTCCATTGATTTTTATAATTGAGGAAGTTCTGAAAAGCCAACATTTTTCAGAGAAAGAATTTCTTATCTGACATTTTTCGGTGAGCTTATTTGATAACAAGGACATTTATTCTCCAGGAAGAATACTCTGTCATGTTCTGTAGAAAAAATATATCATTCTAATTTTAATACCAGCTCTGAAAGACATATCTGGAAATTGTAAAATAAATTCAACTCTTATTCAGTCTTTAAAATACATTTCCAATATCCCTACATGATTTGCTGCAATAGAAATATCACACAAACTACAATGAGGAATACAATACAAAACTAATTTCTTATTTTCAGAAAAGGCTGAACAAGCTTTGAGCTGTGCTGTGCAGGACAGAGATAACCATCATGGGGGGGCAGACCTCAGCATTTATGTACATTAATGCTGACACAGTCAAATAATTTCCATAGTTCTGAAACTTTGGTTGTACCTCAGGGCAAAACCATGAAACCCTTACTCACTCAGCCTCCAGACCAGAGGCTATTATGTAGCATCCAAGCTGATCTTGGAACTGTCATTCTCATTTCCCATTCATTTGCACACAGCAAAGTCTCTTCAAAAGCAAATAGTACCGGGATTCACTGCGGCTTGTGATGCATCTTTAAAATTCAAACTTTAAGATTTTTTTTTTTTTAAATTTTCAAATATTCTTCACATTATTGCCTCGATATCTTGAAAATAATCTCTTGTCTTTCTGATTATTTCCTTTCCAGTGGGATAGAAATTAATCACTACACAAATATTTTGATAATGCTCCACAGGAAATGTAAATCCTAGCAACCTAGTTATGAATCATGGCCTTTTAAGAGACGGGATGGTACATTTTGGCAGTAATGTTAAGTTTGTAAAGATATATCCTTCTAGCTATGAGTGAATGTTGGGGGAAAAAAATACTTAATTTTCTCCATAATCAGGTGTGAATGGATAAGGGCAATGCTATCAATCCATGCAGCAGGTCCTGTATTAAGGTTTTAACATTCTTTAGGAGAAAAAAAAACACAAAAATTTCAAGAGATTTGTTCGTAGAACAGTAAACTGGAATAACTGCTGTTGTCATGGTTGTCATGCACAGGCATCAACCAGAACTGGCAATAGGGAAGAAGCTTCTAGGCAATCTTTTCTAATCCATGCCGCACCATTGCTGCATGCTTTCTGGTAACTGTAAAGCCTTCTCTTTAAAGTTAGCGTGTTCTGATTTGTTGGCAGAATGCTAGCATCACAGCCACGGCTATGTGGAGATCTGCCCTGTTCCGCTAAAAATGTTAGCAAAATTATGGCTCAGCTTTAGACCCTGATTGGTTTGTTGGCTCGGAACCCTTTGTGTATAGTCAGCCAAACATTATGCATCTCCACAGCCCATATTTAGATCATGACGATAAGACAGTGAGGCCGCAGAGCACAGAGCAGAGCAGGACAACCCCTCCCCTCTCCCAGAGGCAGTGCTGGGCCTGGGGCACCGCAGGGTGCGTTGGCCCTTTGGGCTGCCAGGGCACACTGCTGGCTTTGTCCAACTTGTCATCAACCAGAACCCTGGATCCCTTTCCATGGGGCTGCTCCCCAGCCTCTCTGCTCCCAGTATGTATGAGTATGTGCTCTGTATGTGCTCTGCCCCAGGCACAGAATCCAGCATTCACTCGTGTTAAACTGCATGTGGTGAGTGGCCGCAAGCCTTCCAGTGTTCTGAGATCTCTCTCTACGAGGTCTCACGGAGAATCCATCCCACCGCGCCCCGTCCCCAAGCATTCCCCGGGCCCGGCAGACAATCCTGCGGGCAGAGAGACCGGAGGCAGCATCGGAGCGGCCAGGCGCTCCCCCTGCGGGCCGGGGAGCGCAGTGCGGCCCCACCTCGGGACAGGAGGGCGAGGCCGGGGCGGGGAGGCACCGCCCTTGGGCTACAAGTGGGGCGAGCGGGGGAGGGGCGGGGCTCTGTGCCGCGGCGATGGCGGAGGGGCGGGGCGCGGTGCGGAGCAGCGTGCGGGCGCTGAAGTCGCGTCTGAGCCGCGCGGAGGAGCCTGCGGAGGTAGCTCAGTCGAGGCTGCTGGGGCCTGTTAGGGCTGAGGGCGGCGTCGAGGAGAAAGGCTGAGTTGCTGGGCACAGCGCTGCCGTGCCTGAAGCGCGCTGTGTGGCAGCGGTGCTGCCAGGTCCTCCCTGGCTGGAGATCCGGAGCTGAGCTGCGGCGGTGCTCAGCGCTGTGTTCATAAGGGCTTCTCGCAGTGGGAGAGGCGTTCCTGGTGCGCACTGATGGTGCGCGGTGTGGGGTCTGATACATCCTGCGTTCACGTCCCTGGTACGGGGAGAATAGGGCTGCTGTCCTACCTGGGAGGAATTAAGCTACCTGTAGGAAAGCAGGGCTGCTCTATAGCTGCAGGAAGAAGATAAGGAATGCTTGGACTAAGAAGGCACCCATTCAGAGTGGTTCAAGGCCGTGTAAGATGGGCCCTCCTCAGGTTTTGAGGCACGGTGAGGGGAGAAGGAGGGAAGATGCATCCTGTGCGGTGCACCCTATGCAGGAACCTGGCAGGCTGTTCCTAGTGAATGTTGTTTGACAAAAGATAGTGCATTCCAAAGGGGCTTTAAAGATAAGCAACCAAACCAGAACTTCTTGAAGGGCTGAATTCTAAGGCTGAAAATAAAAAGCACGCTTCCATGGTGGGTTGGTCGGTTTGCAGGGTGTTGGAAGTTGATGCAAGTTTGTGAAAGTACTTGGGGGCAAAGAGCACCCTAATCTTGCATTGTCCTTGGCGGGTAGTAAACTTAAAAAATCTTCATTACTACGTTCGAATGTACTGTGTGTGTTTATACATGTTGAAAAATACTGTTTTTCTTAGCCAGTAATGGTTTGTCTTCCTAATGCTGATTCTATAAGCTTTTTCTGTCCAAATGAAATACCTGTGTGCAGGAGGCACCTCAGGTGTTTCACTTTGCAGTTCTTGTGCTACTGAAATGATCAGATTTTAGTCTTCACAATTTGTTTATAATTGATAGAATCCCTAGAGTTGAAAGGTGCCTCTGAGGGCCATCAATTCCCCTGTGAGGAATAGGGACACCGCAGCTAGATCCGGTTGCCCAGGGCCTGATCCAGCCTCACCTTGAAAGTCTCTGGGAGTGGAGCATTAGGCACAAGATGAGGTGACCTGTCCCAGTGCCTCACCAGCCTCACTGTAAAAGAATCTTTTCCTTGTATCTAAACTTAAGTTTAGTGTTGATACGCTGTTCTGAGCAGGAGGTGGAAAGGGAGAAGAGAGAAATGATTCCAGAAGTAACTTCTGAGGGCTTTCAAAACACAGACAGCTTAAGAGACAAAACTGTGGTTGGCCCTGGTGAGGTGGATTTGGCTCTGTAAGTGAGGAGATGCTTGGCTTTTACCTCTTACGAGCTAAAATCAAGTGCTGTGTCAGCTGGGTCTAATGGTGGTGCTGTAGCACTTCTGCAGTCCCTGGTAGAGCTGTGTCTGGTGACATAGAAATAGCTGTAGGTAGCAAGGGGTAAGGAGGACGGAAGGGAGAAACTGATTACTAGAAATTGGCAGGCATGATTTGTGCTACTAATAAAAAGTAAGTCTAATAAGAGAACATTTGTGACATATTTAAAGGTAAAGAGGAAAGTTTTAAATAAGTGCAGAAAGAATAATAAATCTATATTGCAGGTAGGTATTGGTGTTGCTGAATACTTCTGTCCCGTGCTTCTTTGTCTAATCTTGTCACTGTTCTTATTAACTACCAAATACTTGGGTATGGCAGGAACCAGGGAAGATTCAGAACATCAGTTGTTCATCTTAAAAGCTTTGCAGTATGTCAGGTTTGATGGCTACTCTGGATAGAAAGAACTGACCGAAAAATGAGCAGAACTGGTGATTAAGGTATTGAATGATCCTTAAGAAAGTAGAAAAGTTCATCGGGTCTGGAAAAAGAAACCAAGAACAAAACTGTTGCTTTGTGCTGTTGTTTCTATCAGTAAATGAAAGCATCTGTCCCATTAAAGACTGTGAAGCATTTTAATGAGCAGCTGTGAAATGTTGCCTGTAAGGTGCAACTGGTGCAGAATTAAAGCTTGGTGCTATGATCAGTGCCACTTAGCGAGACTTCATGTAGATACGTACCACAAAATTCATTTTGCATTCAGCTGATATTACCTGTCATAAATATACATAAAATCTCTTAAAGAATTTGACTTGCTGCTATGATGTTGGTTACTGTAGCAGTGTTACATACCTGATGCAATACATAAAATGGACTGAAATTGCACTCAGCAAAAATAAGTGACAGCCCTCATCAGAAAGAAATGTTTTTTTAGGGGGGAAGTGATTACGCATCTCTACTTGACTGGATCTTACTCAAATCTTTCTTAAATTAGAAGACAGCAAGCATTGCAGGAAAATGTTACAAGTACTAAAGTAACTTTGCATCGAATGAGGAAGAATGTGAGCAGCCTTGATCATGTGCAAGGCTGTGCTCACTTGAGCAGCATGCATTATAACATGGCTCAGTGGAAAGTCACAGCTAGAAGCCATGAATATAGGTCATTCCAGATAGGAGACTGTATTTTGGAAAGCACTGACTCAGAAGATGATTTGGAGCTCTGATGTATTACCGCTTGAGCATGAAATTGCAGTACAATGCAGAGGCTTATGGAATAAATGTTATCTTTGGGTAGTTAGCATTTGTTAGTTAGTTTGGGTTGTTACTACTGCTGTATAGTATTAACGGGGCAATTACAGGAATATTACGTCCTGCTCTGGGGGCTGTTATTTAAAAAAAAAAAAAAAAAACTGTCAAGCTGAAAAAATTTTTTCAGTGGCAACAGAATGGCTGTAGTTATGGGTAGCACAGCTTCTGAAGCTCAAGAACTCAATCTGTTTGGCCCTAAAACTGTGGAAAAGGTAATCTTATGCTCTGTTAGCAGAAAAATAATGAGAGTCAATGGTTGAAAGCAAAGCGATACTTCTTATTTATTTGGAAACAGGTTTATTTGGTGAGGGCAACTGAGCATATCATACAAGTGCCTCATTTGGGAATACACGGGGTTTTCTAACCTGTTATCTTTAATCATAGAATCATAGAATGGTTTGAGGGGAAGGGACCTTTAAGATCACCTAGTTCCAACCCCTGTGCTATAGGCAGGGACACTCCCTCTAGACCAGGTTGCTCAAAGCCCCATTCAGCCTGGCCTTGAAAGCCTCCAGAGAGGGAGCATCCGAAGGCATCTCTGGGCAGTGTTCTTTCAGGTGGTCTTGATGTAGATTCACAACTTGCTGAAATGTGATGGTCTCTGTTAGTGAAAAGAACAGGCTAAACAATCATAAGGAACCCTTTGAAGGCGTAAGGAAGAGGAGGGAGGGGAAAAAAAGAAGTTGTTGTGGTGAAATGAAATGAGTCAGTCCCTTGGCCACTGGTGGCTTGGGGACCTGTAGGTGGGTCCCATCCTTCTTGAAGGTCTGGTTCAGCCAGAAGGGAGGTGATGCTCCGTGCAGGAGGTCTGCTGGGAGCAGACATGCCTGGTGCACCTGGCCCTGTTCTTGTCATTGCTCTGCTTTCAGTTTTCACTCCGGAAAACTGATCACGTGCTTCTTGCCTTTGCACTCTGCTTCCAGATGCCTCCTCCCCTTCATCACAGCTTGCGCTGTTGGCACCTGGACTTCTATTTCAGACAGTATGTGTGTGCTGGCCGTCCATTTGTCTGTGAGGCCGTGCTTCTGTCCATTCACACTGTGAACACAGGCAGGCAGAGCTCTCTCCTTCAGCAGTCCCTCAGGTGTGTGGCTGCAGGTCTTGCTGCAGGCTGAGCTGTGCTCGCTCTCAAGAGATGAGTGCTTCTCTTCTAGGGATTTTTAGCATTTGGTAATTGCTTTATGTTTTCTTCTTAATGAAGCTCTTGTGTCTTGTCTTACGTTTGCAAATGTGATATACATCTCAGGAAATCAAAATGAGCAGTGTGGACTTTGTCTTAGAAAACACTGGAAGTTTTGTCTTTCATTAAGACGTGCTGACTGTTTTCAGACATGCTTGTCATCTGGGTACTTCTATAACACAGCCGATTCTGAAGTTGTATGAGTAGTAATTGCTTGCTTCCTGAATCTGCTTCGGAGATTCTTCTGAAATGAACTCAGCTCTATAAATTAACCCCTCGAGAGAAAATACTCCAAATCCCCATTGTCTCTGTAGCTTGATGACAACATCTTTTAGCATTGTGGTGTGTAGGATTGTCTCTGTGGGATTTATTCCCAGTGATTTGTACTGCTTGATTATCAAGTCCGCCTACAGAGCGAAATGTACCTGCTCAGCAATGGCTTACTTCCTTCTGATTGCAAAATAAATTGAATGAATATAATTTTAATAATGAACTAAAATTAGCTAAATTGACACTGATAACTTAGTTTTTAATGCTTGTGATTAGCATTGTGAGCAAATTATTATTTTTTTTTACTGAACTTTGTAAGCATCTTTGCAGCGTATATTTTTTCCTGGTGGGAGTTTTTTAGGATAAGTCTTCAGCTCGTGGGCTGGATCTGTGAAGAGCTGAGGAAAAGGTAACCATCAAGCTTGTAACATCCTGAGGAGGATGAGCCATTCTCCTGAGATGGAAAACTGGTTTTAATTTCTTGCTAGGCTGTGCTATATTTCTCTTGAAGTACTTCAGATTTCAGTAACTGTACTGCAGCACAGATGTGTGAGAGGAAGAACTGCGTGCCAGATATGCTGATAGAGCCCCTGCACAATGAAGTTCAGTGATGCTCCACTTCCAGAATACTACAGGAATAGTGAGATTTATCATAGAATCCTTAGAGTTGGAAGGGACCTCTGAAGGCCATCGATTCCAACTCCCCTGCAATGAACAGGGAATCTTTGTAGAGAAAAAACAACCCCGTAATGTAGTTTGTAAGTTTTTCTTAAACAGTGCTGCTCACTTATTTTTTTTAATACCTTTTGCCTCCTGCTATTGTTCAGAAGCAATATCTAGTATGCTAAATGGCAGTTATTCTGGCATTTGTTACTTAAACCATTGTTGCTATTACTGAAGTCCAAAAAGCTTTTGGATTATTATCTTTACATTCCAGCAGGCTCCTGCCATTGCATTTAGAAGTGGTAATGATCTGAAAACCCAGATAAGTGTTCCAGGCTTTGCTGGAGCCCTACAACATCCTGTAATTTCAGTTGCACATTAATTCTGTCATTGCATAACACAGCTTCGTAGGTGTTTGTGAAGGATAAGGCAGATTGTGTATAGTCAGACACAAGACTCAGTGTGCTGCTGACCCATCGTCAAAGACATTCATACTCTGTTCACAAATGGAACTTCTGTATTTCTTTTTTTAAAAAACCCTCTCAAAAGAAAATGGGCCATTTAGTATGTATTTGAAAAATACATTCCTACTTATAAAAAAAAAAAAAGCAAACACACAACAGCAGCATTTAATCAAACATACGTGCTCTGCTGGTGTGAAACAACAGCTGTTGTAGCTTGATTTGATCTTATTAGTGTACAAACAGCAGTTAAGGATTCAAAACCTGTTGTTTTTCACACTGAACGCCTTTGGGCTTGTTTTCTCTTTGCCTTGAATGCTGAAGGAGAGTGGAGGCTCCATGCTTTCTGCAAGGTGCTGTTTCTCCATAGGCTTCTCTTCAGCCTTTGAATGAGTCCTGTGCTAGAGCAGGGTCACTGACATAACAGGAGTGGGCCGTGTGTGTAGCATGTGCTGCTGTATTATTGATCTCTAATGTAATCTCTGTGGTGGTAAGCTCATACTTATTGGATTTTCTGGTGTTACTGCAGTTTGGGGTATAGCAGAGCAACGTTGGTTCACAGCACAGACTTCTTATTGCACTCCTATACTACATATACAAGCTCACATTTTCCTGGATTTACTGGATGTTACTCAAGCTTTATTGTTTAAACACGGCAAGGGGATGAGAAAAGCAGGATAGGATTTACAGTCATATGTCTAAATATAATAAAATTTGAATATTTCCTTCCAGATTCTGAAAGTACTTGAGCTACTACAGGATTTGGATATATCACTGGATATTCTAACAGTAAGTGACCAATAATAACTTTACACAGTGAATGACTGTGGAAGAGTTCAGAATTCAGGGATCTGGTGTCCCAGAATCAGTGAGCACTGTTATATCTTGTAATTCTGACTCTTAGCCATTGTTCATTTAGAACTCTGTATAACTAGCTCTGGAGCCTTCTCCAGAAACCATGCAACTTGAAAATGCAGTATTGAAACAACAGTGTTAGTACTGAGCACATTTGAATGTCTAGAGAAAACTTTGCTATTTAAGGCTGTTTTCCTTTCGCTTTACAGTTGCTTTCAGATCAGTGCTTAAGATGAAGCAATTGTGGGTAACTGATTAGGTCAGTTGTCTAAATGTGTCTCTAACTAGCAGCCCTGGGTTAGCATCTTGCATTTAAAGAACAGGTGTCCCAAGTTATAGTAATACTTCTCCTTTGTGTCCTTACCCAACCTACATCCTGTCAGGTTTTGCACTGGAAGTCCTCATGCTGGTTTAGGAAGCTCCTAGTTACTTTGGCAATGTGTCTGTCTTTTGGAAAGAAGAAAAATGTGTTGTGAGAGAGCTTCTTGCAGAGTAAGAGAAAAATATGGTAATTATTTGGCCAGCTTATTTAGGCAAAGGCATTTACCTGCCTAAAGACAGATGGCTTCTGCTAGGATACAGCAATATTTTGGTAATTATTTTGGAAAATGAAGTAATCTTCATGTAAATTGTAATTAGCTGTTTAAAATGACAAAGGGCTTCCATAGGCAACTGATGTTTCCAGCATGCTTGTGTACTGCAGTGTGACAGACTCTGATGGAAGCCTTCAAGAGAGGTAAAGAGTTATTAAACAATTGAAGATTCCATGTATTTTTTTAAAGCTCTTCTAGGAATGTAAATGCTGCACTGGCATGGTGCTGTGGTTTGACCTGGCAGGTGGCTAAGCACCACACAGGTGTTCACTCATTTCTTCCCCTTCTTCCCAGTGGGATGGGACTAGTAGGTTGAGATGAAACAATTTATGGAAACAGAGAAAAGGATAAGGATAATAGTTACGAGTATATATAAATAAAAAGCTATATTGCTGTATCCTATAAATATAAAATATATATATAAAAATGTGTATATAACAAGTAAAGCACAAGCAATTGCTCACCACCCCCAACCAATGCCCAGCTAGCTCCCTGAGCAGTGGAAGAGAAATGAACACCCTTCACAACTTACAGGAGCATCCCTTAACTAGTAAGCAAGAGCAGTACTAGATTGCTGTTGACTTAAATTCCAGAGTTTGCATACATCTTAAAAGTGAGAGCTTGTGAATCAGAGATAGCACAGGATTGAAAAGTTCACCCATGGTGGCTATATACTCAAAAAGTTTGCAGGACAGTTCTGCTCAGACAACGTAGAACTCAGTAGAGCAAGATTTGAAGACTCAGCAATAATGTGAAAGTAATTGAACTGTAGAACAGTGAACACGATGGATCTTAAATATCAAGGGTTTATTTTGTGGCTGTTACTGAGTTTACTCAGAACTCTGCTTCTCTGACACCTCTGCCTCATAATACTCCTCACTGAGATTTTTTTAGATTACAATATACTGCTCATATGTGCTCTCTAATATGCTACACTGTACATAGATAAGCTTAAAGAAAACCTGAATTGATTAAATTAGTTTACTTTAGCAGTATCCATTTTGTGGGCATAAGTGCTCAGACCAAGTGAAACTTCTGAAATACATACATTTAATGGAGAAAAGTGGCTTTATGAACTAAGGCTGTTTTTTGTTCCCCATATTTGGTTACAATTATATCCCTTGCTTTCAGTTCTGTTTGTAGTGCAACACATGTGCCTATTTAGCTGCCATAAGACTACTCAGACTTCCATGCTAATATGGTTTGTAACAATTTTAGAGGTGGTTTTACTTGGGATGCTCTCTGTCATTGGTTTCACTCATCTTTCTTGTACTTTTCTTCAACAGGAAACTGGCATAGGCAAAACAGTTAACAGTTTGAGGAAACATGCCACTGCTGGAAATGTAGCTAAGTCCCTGGTAAAGAAATGGAAAAAGCTCATTCCTCCAGAAAACAAAAGGTAGGTGTGAACTTGCTTTTTCTTTTTTTTCTTTTTTTTTTTTTTGGAAGGGTTAATTATACTGCAGTGTAATTTAATACAATAGAACTTGGAAATCTTAGAAAAGTATTTGGAATGACAAATATACATTGTGACAAATCCATAAACTGAATGACAGAAATGAATGTTACTTTTACAGAATAACTAGAAAGCAAACCAGTGACTGCTTTGATCCATTAGCCAGCCAGCACTCAAACTTCAAGTCCTGTAAGAATTATGCCATGTAATGTGATTTAATGCCTTTGTTTTACTAGAGTAAATAAAAAGGCTGTTTCTTCAAGGATTTAACATCTGCTGTAGCACGGGGTATAATTCCTTTTGTGTTGCAGTGGTCACAAAGAAAGAAAACAGAGTATTGAAAAAGATAAGACAAGATCTTCAGTTTCCAAGGAAGGAAAGCCTTCAGAGAAGTCCAAAACATCTGTACCAGCCTCCCAAAGTTCCAGTAGCTTGTCCACATCTAGAAAGTTGAACAAGCAGCGTAACTGTATTGAAAAAAAGCACCAAAATAGAGACTCTGAGTCTCAAAAAGACCGTGATAACAGAACGGGTCATGGCAGTGGTTCTAAGCATACTTCCCAGGAGACAAGTTCTCAAGCTAAAGAAAGTGATTGTAAAAAGAGAGCCTCCAAGGACAACAAGAGAGCTCCAGAAAAGCGCCGTTCCTGTACAGCTGGTGAAGACTCCTTCCCAAAGAAGGAGAAGCCTAAGGATGCTTCCAAACAGAGAGATCCTAAGATGGTGACAAAATTGAAAGAAAAACTTGCTGTGAGAAGCAAAGCTGAATTATCTGGCGATGAAGAATTTGAGCCCCCTACTATGTCTTTTGAATCTTACCTGAATTACGATCAGGTTACAAAAAAGAGAAAGAGGAAAGCTTGTTCTACAAGTGAACGTCCAGGGAAGTGCAATGAACAGAAGAGCAGCTCATTACCACAAAAGACTTCAACGTTTTCTCATGCAAATGAAGGGGGAGAAAAAGTACAGAACTCTGAAGATGATCAGTCAGGAATTCCCAGCAAAAAGGTAAACCTCTGTGCAATTGAGATGAAAGCAGACAAACTGCAGACAAATAAGTGTTCCAGTCTCTTACTTTCAGTGAAATTCAGTCTGTTTATTTCAAGAACAGACTGTGTGGTTTTGACATAAATTGCATTGTATTGGCCAATATTTATGGATAATTTGGGCAGAAAAGATTTGTTGTATACTGACAGTTTTAATCAATTTGTCTCATATTTTTCAGTTATTTCCTATCTGGCAGTGGTCTTTGATCAATATCTGCTAGTCTGCTTTTTATCCACAGCTTCATTCTTGACTGGCTTAGTTTATGGTTGCAGCAGATGTTTGTGCGTGACACAGCTGTTCTGTAAGAAGCTACAGCTCTTTATTAGTTAGATCTGCAATGGGAACAAACAGACTTCTAATGCATTAAAGTAAACCAAGTAAACATGCTTTATGATTTCGGTCTTTTATAAGAAGCTGCTTGTGCAGAGGGAATTAGGGGTCTCTTGGATCTCTTATCTTGATTGTGATGTGAAAGCTCTGGGGGTTCTTTATTTTGTGAAGGATCTGCAGTACAAATGTGACATCTTCTATGCCAATGGAGAAATATTAATATAAAGGCTTGTGCATGATACTCCAGCATAAGCTTGGGAATTGAGGGAAAGTTGAGCAAAGAATCTTGCTTTTGTAGCTTTATATTGCTTTAATAACTGTGAAAAGTTATTAAAGATAGCTGCAATAAAGTTTGGGGAGGTGCAGGTTCTGGGTTTTAAGTGCCTGGCTTACAACCAGGAGATGCCCAAGACCTGATTTAGGGATTGTCCAAAATGGTGGATGTTGGTGGAGGCACTTACCAGATTCGTGAGCCTTTAAATCACTTTTTAAGGGGTATGTCCAGGAGGACTTCAGACTGTGTCTTCTCAAGCACAGTATTGGAGGCTAGGAGAACCAGCTCTAAAGCTGTTTCTTGCTTTTTTCTCCAGCATGGCATTTAGCTTTCCTTTAAACATCTAATTCTGTTTTTGTCATCTTGCACTTCTGTCTTGTTCACTGCATGCCTGTAACCTCAGTAGCAGTTTATCTCTAAGCCTGTTAGCTGAGCACATCTGTTCCTTTCTTTAATTGCTGATTACTCACTGACTGCAGATATGCCACTAAGTTCCTTCGGTGATGCAGTACTGGTGGTAGAATATGGAAGAATATGCTGAAAAGCAATGCAGTGAGTAAATTTTAGTGCAAAGAAGCAGTAGTTTCGGTTACTGTAGGTAACTGTTGGTCTCACTTAATCTTTTTCTGTAGTTTATTTTGAGCCGCACTAAACCCAAATTTGTAACAACAAAGCAGTGTTTTCTTGACTGTGCACAGGCCAAGGTGGCATCCCTCCAAGATCTTCTTAATACTCCACTGCCTAAATTTCTGCCAGGCATCTTAACCTCCTCTCCCCCATATGCTGCTGACTTTAAAGGTAAGTGGTATGCAGTGCTGAGAAATCTGAAACAGCACACGTTTTTACATTTCTGTCTAGGGTTGTCTTCATCTCTTTTCCTAATAAGCTGTATCAGCTCGTCTTTCTGTGGTGAAGAACCACCTTTCTTTCAATTACTTTTCTGCAAAATTTGTTTTGAATCTGAAGGGAGATAGAAAGCTGTAAGAGGGAAGCCATTATAAACGAAAAAATGCTGTAAAATATTACCATGGAGGTAGAGGAGGTGTGGGTCAGGTAGTCGTTCTATAGTCTCCATTTATCTTTGCTCCAGTCTATCTATGCCTTATCATGGGGATATAGCCCTAGTAGGAATTGTCGTAGGGAAACACCAGTTCTGTCTTCAGCAGAGGAGCTGGCTGCATCCTTACTTGTAGGTGACACAAAGTGCCAGTGGTTTCCCCTCGCAGCTCCTGTGAGGTTTCAGTGATTTCACATCCGTGTGGAAATATCATTGCTGTTGCTCCTTCTGACTTGCCAGGATCAACAGAATGGGATGCACTAGTGACTTGAAGTAACCCAGATGTCAGTACAGCTCATGTAATTCTGAGCATCCAGATTGGAAGGGGGAGGCCGAGTCCAGGCAAAAGTTGATGCACATAGACCTGAGCTAAGTAATGTAAGCCTAATGTGAGTTTGTGCAGCGCAAATTATACTTTGCATTACACTTTCAATGTAGTTGCTGTTTTGCTGTTAGATGTTAGTTGCTGTCATGAGGACTCCACACTATAACACAGGTACATTATTAAAAAAAAAAAAAAGAATATTTGTGTGTACTAATAGTGTGTACTGAAAGCTGAATGGTTAAAGCCTTGTAACGTGCCTTGAAGGTAAAGGAAACCCTGGCTGATGTTTTCTTGATGACACCCCTAGAGCCTGTTGTGGAAGCACACCAGCAAGTCGGTGAGATAGTTCAGTTCACAGGACGGAGACTGAACTCCAAGATGCAAGTCTACTCTGGCTCTAAACCAGTCTGTCTTTCAAAGATGCTTACACTGTATGAGCTGTGCATCCGTGTGCTTCAAAATAATATTGATTGTGAGTATTTTAAGAGCTTTGTAGCAGGCTGTGCTGAATGAGTATCTATTTTCTTTCTCTGTGCCCAGGCTGGCCTTCTAGAAGATAGACATTGTCCCTCCCTACAGACAATGACAGAGCAGACCAAAAGGCATTTACAAAACTGGATTTATAATCATGTTGAAATGTAACTTTGTTTTGAAGGCTTAACTTCAAAAAAAGATGATCCAATTTTTAGTTAAAATACGAGGTCATATAAGCCAAAAAAACCCACAATACCTGACTTCCCTTCAAAATGTCTGTTTATGTAAACTAGAACGAGTGATCAAGAAGTCGTTCATTCTGTGACGTATTCAGAGAGGGGAGTGATGCCTATCAGTAAAGATGGCGCAGCAACTATTCCAGGATGCTTTTTCCATCCTCACGTATTGCTGCAAGTCAGTTTGGGTCTCAAGTTGAAATCAAGTAATTTCATACTCTGACTTAAAAACTTGTGTTCTTCTGTTGATATTTGCTACAATTTTATTTTTAAACTGCTTGGTAAGTGGTGTTACACACTGAGTAAAACATGCCAGCTATTCCAAGTGCTGTCCTCTGTTGTAGTGCTGCATGAAGTAGGAGGTGTTCCCTTTGAGATCCTCGAGCCTGTGCTAACACGTTGCACACCAGAGCAGTTGTTTCGAGTAGAGGAATGTAATCCGGTAAATTCTGCCTTGTTAAATTCAGGGAATCACAGAGGAGATTGGGCATCTGTCTGCCATCCCTGCACCCCTTTTGATAGAGGTTCTTCAATGGCTTACACTGTTTTTTTTTTTTTTTTCTTGTGCCTGATATACTTACTTCTTTCTCAACTATTAGGATTTAAAGCATTTGAGAGAATTATTACTGATGTCTAAATGAAAGTCATTGTGGGTAATAAAAATATTTTTATTTCCTGAAAATAAGAGGGGGGGAGGGGAGAGAATGAACAACAAAGAAATAGTATTTGGCAGGCACAGTTAGGACCAAGTGTTTTCAGGTTTAAAACTAGCAAAGATTGCAAAGCATATATGAAATATCACCACAGGTACTTCCCAGTTTGCATGTGCTAGATCTCTCATGTACAGTGCTAAGCTTTTGGCTCCATGATGTGTTTGGACATAGGTGTTCTAAGTGTGTAGCACTTTGTGGTGCAAGTTGATCACTTCTCTGCATGTCTGAAGTTAAGAACTAGTATGGCCTGAACCTGTGCTGGAAACACAAATGTAGTCTGAAAGCACAGCTCATTACCCCAAGCACAGAGCCCTGCTGGAGGTACAGGATGTCTAAGCTGAAGGTGGCATCTCTCTATGGTACTGTCATGCCCTGTGATGAGGGTACCAGCGGGTACGGATCTGGTGGGATTTGTTCTGCACTCCATCGGGTGATCTGGCTTTGTCCACAGTCTCAGCTAAGCAGGTATGCTTAGAAATGTTGCTTTAAAAATCTTGATTTAAAATACCTTGTGTTCAAACTAAGACGTTTACAGAAGAGTCTGACCACTTATGGAAGAAACACTGCCAGAGGGATTTTAAAAATGAGAGCCTCCTGGAATATGAATGTTGGCGGGAAATGTACTTGCGACTTTTCAATGAAAGAGAAGAAAAGCTGAAGATGCTTACAAAAAACATTCTTTCAGCTCAGTCTGAGAAACCGAAAGGTAATATCTGTGGACAGCTTTTCAGTTCTCAAAGCTCAGTCTCTTCTGTTTTTCTTGAGACTTACTATGTGGGGCTTAGTGACATGTTCGCTCTAATCACTGATGCTGTATATCTAGGAGAAGGCATCAAGTAAGGAGGCTGTTTATATATTAATATAAATTGCACACAAAATGAATACATGCATTGATACAGCATGTTAATGCATAATACATGCAGCATGTTGTAGACAAACCTGAGTTTACTGGTTAGACTTCTAGAAATTGGCTCACAATCATATTCTTAACTGAGTTTTGAACACAGAAAGTGGGGGGGGGAAGTCACATTTCCTCTGCTCCTTGCTTCTGCATTAGGCCGGCAAGTAAAGATGGCTTATGTGACCAGTGCAGCAAAGCCACCCAGAAGCATTCGCCGACAACAGGGAATCCGTGGAACAGCAGGATCTGTCACCCAACTTCACCTCACAGATAAGTGGAAGTAAGTGTTCTGTACTGCCCTTTTAATTGGAGATGAGACATCTATGTCAGTACAAAAACTTGCTGGCAAAATATTTTTGAAGTTATAAATAGCTTTCTGTTTACTTCACTTCCTTAAGCAGCTTGTGGCTAGAAAATAACTTGCCTTTTAAGTCTGGTCTGGTCTTCTGCTGTGCATGCATTGTCACTGCACATTTCTCTGTGTGTTGCTGATGAATTCATCCTCCCAGCTGAGGAGTCAGTGGCCACTGTTTTTCTGTAGGTTACCTTAATGCTGCTTGACATCCTAGGGAGATCCCTAGAGCTGATGTTTTGTATTTGTAAACCTGCTTAGTAGTCTTGCATATTCTCCTATTAGCATAAGATCCTAGAGTGATGGAGCTGACCAGAGAGAATCTCGGCAACCATTAACACAATTGACTGGGCTTTTGCTCTGGAACAGACTGTCCAGTAGCAGCAGCTAACACTAATCTCTGGAGGAATAGGAAATCAGGATTTTCTGTTGTTTGTTTCTGACCACTTAGTTCATGGCAGTTCTACAGCTAAAAAAGAGCTGTGGGGTTTGTCCTGCCATTTCTGCTGACCTAATGATTTTCTCTTACACCCAAGAAAATGGCTGCAATAGGGAGATAAACCAGCTGTGGCACCAGCTTCAACTCCCTTTTCAACTCTAAGAAGAGATTTTTCTTGTTCATCTGCTCTTGTCCAAGAGGAAAAACATACCCATATCCAGGCAGTGTGAATCCTGCGCTGTGGTCCCTTTGTTGTGCCTGTGGCTGAGCATTGCACTCTCCCTTTTCTCCATAGCGTCTGGGTGTTCCCATGCTGACAAAGCTGCTCTGCAACTAGCTCTGTCAAAATGATCATTTCTGGGTGAAAACTGTTCTAATTGTTCTTGGTTACTCTGAATTCGCCAGCAGTCATGCAGGCTGCTGAATATGTGAGTGTAAAGTGACAGCTGGGAATGGGGAGTATAAAGCTTCAGCTGTTGTAAGGATAAGCTGTTGCTCTAACTTACTATAACAATGTCAGCAGAGTTGCTTTCATATAGCTTCTGTTCTTGTAGGGCCTGTAGTCATGCTGAGTAATTATTTCTGTGCCTAAGACTCTGAGCTAGATAAGCAAACTGACCTAGGCTTACAGGGGAGAAAAACACCCAAAAACCAAACAACAAAAAAAGCCACCTACAAAACACTGAAAAGTAGATAGGAACAAAGTCTGCTAATTTTAGGAACTTGATTTATTGAGCTGTCTGCCTTATTGTTTGAGATGGTGCTGATATGGGGCAGGAACAAGAGCCCACGTGTATGAAAGTATTAAAACCAGCTTTTATACCAAAGATGACCTTTTCACAGCTGAACCTTTAGGTGATTAAATTAAGAAAGTTTTTTCCAAATCCTGTTAGCAGCGAGAAGATAGCCTGCCACCAATGCAGTAGGTTAAAGCACTTTGAGTGCAGCTTCTGCTTTCAGTGAACTTGTGGGAGGTTGCATCTGTGACAGATTAGCCTTCTGGTTTAGGTGCTTCAGGTACAGTAATGTAAATGTCCTTTCTGCTCCAGTGACTGAACGATGTGCTCACATATTATAAATTAGGAGGACCAGCTGTTGTGTGAAAGAAGCTGTAAGTAGGGTTGTTGCTTTGCCTTCTTAAGAAACATTAGTTTGTTTAGGCAAGATGTATTAACTTCACTTCTTTGAGCATGTTCTCTGAAAACCTTACATCGGTTTTACTGTGTACATCTGAAATCTTCACTTGCAGGAGCTAAAAGGGCCATGAGGCACACATGCAGATCCCCAGCAGGATGTTTGCATTTTACCATGTGGTAGTTTTACTGGCAGCAGGCGTTAATGACTAGCTCTGAGGCTGCCTGGATTGTTGACATCATGCTGGCAGCTAAATGCTGGGTTGGTTTAACTGTCCTGCATGGAGCTGATGCTTCCTGTGGTTACATCAGGCCTTGTCCTGCTGACTGGCATATCTAACCTAACAGTTAGGGTTAGTTACTGTGCCTTTTTCTAGCATTCCTAACTTAAAAACAACAACAAAACACAGCTGAAACTGTGTCACTTTGCCCTCGTTTTCTGGTGGAGAGCTTGTTCAGAAAGACAAATAGGAAAGAACTGAACATGGGCCATAAGACTCATCATGGTGTTTGATCCGTCGTAGTCTGATCATTTAATTTTAAGGGTGAATAAGGCATCATATCTAACAAAGAAAATCCATGCAAGGGTGGAAATGGGCTGGATGACCACTTGGGTCTATTTCTAACCTGAGTTATCCCACGACTTTATATATGCCACACTACTGATGATGAAGCAAACTTGTTAAAACACTGCCAGCATTTTTCTCCAGATGAGACAAAGCCACTAGTAGCTTAATTAAAAGAAAACTTCTTTTTTGTTTAATTTCCTGGCTTTAAAAGAAAAAGGTCTCCAGAAAGCAGAGATGGAAACAATAATTCATCAAATCTGAACTCTGCTAGCAGCAGTGGAAGCTCTAGCTCAAATGGAATGACTCAAGATGGAAAGAAGCCTATTAAAAGTAAGTGGAGAGATTATCAAAATAATTGCTTTAACTTGCTGGCTACTAATATATGCTTAATACTATGCTACTATCACATAAATTACTTGTATTATGCTGTAATCTTAACTGGTCTCTCTTGTTTTCTTGTTATTGAAGAAATTGCACCAATCATGAAGAAAACTTTAAAAGCATTGAAGTGTAGAGCTGCACGGCGGTAAAATTGAGGACGTGTATGGGAAGCTTATGGGAATGTTTGTATATTGTGCTACAGTTAATGGAAGTAAAATTAATGTTAACTTCCCAATTTACCTTTGCAAAAATAGTTGTCGTATGCTGCAGGAGCAAATGATTTACAATAAAAAAGAAACCCTGGACTCCTTTCATATTGCCACTTCCTTATTCATGAATGAGGAAGACCGAACTGAAATAAGGTCAGTGTATGCTAGTAACAAATGGGTTCATATGGACTTCTATAGATTCTGTTTTTATCAGTTTTGTATGAATTTGAATAAGCTTTTGATGGAAGCACTCAAGCCGTGGATATATTTTGCCAAGGTTAGTTAGCACAAGCATTTGAGAAAGGGAAACATAATATATTTCACTACTTAGGACAGAAAATTGTGTTATGTTTTTTGTATGAG
Source organism: Chrysolophus pictus (assembly GCA_037305975.1). Classification (NCBI taxonomy): domain Eukaryota; kingdom Metazoa; phylum Chordata; class Aves; order Galliformes; family Phasianidae; genus Chrysolophus; species Chrysolophus pictus. The sequence continues at coordinate 23,006,165 of CM074578.1, forward strand.
CTTTAAAGGAGAAGTAGACGAATGTCTTAAGTTTGAATTGCTTTTTTTTTTTTTAAAGGAGGCTGTATATACTTCTGGGGCAAATAGGGTAGACTGTAGCAGTGAGTTAATGAAAAGCTGTTCACCATTCAGCAGTTGGTTCTAGTTGGGATGTTATTGGTATAATAAATAAAAAAAAAATAATTCTCATTGTGTGAGACTCTAAAGGTGCTAAGCCCTTGTACGGTAGTCAGTATTTTGGGAACAAAGTAGATGGGAGAGAAGCCAAGAATTTTGTCAGCTTGATGTTACGGTCATCTTGTTGGAATCTTACTGGCTTCGGAGTTTCTTTAAATCTGGGCAGTCTGGAGGAAAGTTGTTTTATACTCTGATCTGCTACCCTGACTGTGCTGTGAAGAGGCCTAACTCCAGGCCTTGAGGAATGGGCCCTTTGTGTTCAGAGTGAAAAGATATGGGGTCTTAAATAGCTGTCCTCTCATGAGCTGCAGGCTGCTGCCATTTGGAACTGATCTGTGAATGTACTTGCTTTTAGGAATGAGAATTCCTAGTTGCTTCACTTAAAACAGTTTATTTGCATGAATTTAAAGTCTGATTTTGCCTTCATGATATGGCTTCCACATGATTGGAGGCTGACTGCAGTCACTAGTACAAGATAGTTTTGCTATTAACTTGGTTCTTCTGTAGGTCTTTGCATTCTGAGGCACATGGTAAGACTGTTGTGAAACTAGCAGCTGTCTCTTTCTCAGGAAACCTTGTGTGAGTTGCCTCAGCATCCTGTAACTTTTTCAATTTAAAAAAAAAAATAGTTACAACTAGATCTTATCAGTCTGATAAAGTGTGTATTCACCTATGCATAAAAGCTTGTGCAAATGCTTTGTACTAGGATTTTAAGTGAGCGCATAGGTAGTGTATCATGGTTTATTGGTCAAAGGAACAGAGACATAAATAGGTTGCTCCAAAATGAATGCCTCCTATGTATTTCTGTGGAAATGACAACAGATACGAAGAGCACAATAATGCTGTTTGGTAGAGCAAATTCTCAGCTACACAATGCTCTTTTTCAACACAGTTGCTACCATTAGATGCGCATTTTCACCATCAATTAACAAGAGTGTGCATGCTGTGCTTGTCAACAGTCTGTACCAGTGGAGGTGACCCATTGTTGCCTATACTGAAATGTGCCACCCACTGCCTCACAGTGCTCACATCCTCACTTTGGTCTCCGTAGATGTTCAGCAAGTGTCAGTGAATGTCAGTGGGTGCAATTTCTTCCGCATGGAGGAAAATTCATTTCCATACCTTTGTTTCATATGCATGTCAGACAACATTTTGCCAAACTGCCCCTCTGCTGCCATCTGTCACACAGCAACAAAATATAATGGGATATGTTCAGCCTCTATTGCCATGCTACCACCATCTGCCTCTGATGTCACAAGGCCAACATCATAAAATAAGAGGCATTACTTTCAGAGCAGCCCTCATAGATTTTCTTTATGCATTGTTGCACTGGAAGGAATGAGAGATCAGAGTAGGAATATTGATCTGAAAACCCTTGGGGGAGGAGTTCTGACTGTCTCGAATAAGTGCTGACTAGTGTAGTAGGGCTGTGGTGTCAGCCTTCCATGTCTGTAAATATATTTTCTGAATGGAAATGTTCAGGATTCAAGCCTGGTTGAACAGTCAGTATACCATATGTCATTCATGAGTCTGACTCTGGTCATCATACAGTTGCTAATCAGTCAGTGGCAGAAGTCTAACTCAACTGGAGGTTTGTATCGCAGGTAGTAAATACTTCTTGCCTTTCTCTTCCAGCAGCCTAGCTGCTTTTCCCTCTGTGCCATGAGCAAGTTCTGTTTGTTTCTGGCAAATGAAATAAGTAATGGGAGAAAACCATGATTGCAAAAGGAAAGCCCTGCTGTTGTGGAAAAGACCACAAATGAAGGAGATGTCTTAAACTGTCCATTTCATGGATAAAGCCCACGTTATACTTCCTGCCAATGTTTCATAGCATTCAAAATTGTTTTCCGTCCTGTTAGTGGTTTAGCCCAAGAAGAAAACCTCAGCCTGATTGCTGTTCTGTTTTTAAGAGGACGTATGGTCTTGTGCTTCAAACAGACCTTAGGGTAGGAGGAAAGAACAGCACAATTCTGAGGTGAAGAATTCTTTCTTATGAGACTGCCCTCAGAGGAAATGTGAAGCTCCAGGAGCTGAGCTATTCACAGGGACCACAGATGCATGTATTCTAGGCTAAATCCTGTCCCAGAGCTGGGAAGGGGCTTAGGATTTGGCATAACCAGTGTGGTCCTAGATAAGAAAAACTAAAAACAGAGCTCAGAACTGCCAAGATTCTAAAGTAAAATATAGCATAAGAAATATCTCATTCCAGTGTTCAGGAGATCAATGCTATGGTTTTTTTTTTTTTTAAGGTATAGAAATCTAGTTTCAGCATCCAAATGACTTTTGGATTCAGTGGAATCACAAAATGGTTTGAGTTGGAAGGGACTCCAACTCCATCATCCAGTTTCAAACCCCTGCTCTAGGCAGGGACTCATCCCTCTAGACCAGGTTGCTCAAAGCCCCATCCAGCCTGGCCTTGAATGCTTACAGGAAGGGGGCATTTACAGGCTCTCTGGGCAATCTGTTCCAGTGTCTCACCTAAATAATTTATTTCTGATATCTAGTTTAAATCTACCCTTTTCCAGTTTAAAGCCATTTTCCCTTGTCCTGTTGCTGTCCTGTAGGCCCCCTTCAGGTACTGAAAGGTTGCTGTAAGGTTCCCCTGGAGCCTTCTCTTCTCCAGGCTAAAGAGCCCCAACTTTCAGCCTGTCCTTGTAGGTGAGGTGCTCCAGCCCTCTGGTCCTCTTCATGGTCCTCCTCTGGAGTTGATTGAATAGCTTGATGTCCTTCTTGTCTTGGGAGACCTAGAACTGGATGCAGTACTGCAGGAGTGATCTCATGAGAATGGAGTAGAGGAGCAGAACTGGTCACACTTCTCTTGATGCCCCTTCTGGGCTGCAAGCGCCCATTGCTGGCTCACGTTGTTGTGTCTTTCATCAGCTGACACACCAAAATTCTTCTCCTCAGGGCTGCTCTCAAGCCGTTCTCTACCTGACCTGTTTTTGTGCTTGGGGTTGCCCTGATCCAGGTGCAAGACCTCACACTTGGCTTTGTTTCACTTCTTGAGGTTGGCATGGGCCCATCTCAAGCTTGTCCAGGTCCCTCTGGATGGCATCCCTTCCTTCTAGCATGTCAGCTGCATCGTCAACCTGATGTTATCTCCAAGCTTGCTGAAGATGAAGAAAATAGTCAGGTCAGAATATTTTTCTATGGAGTGTTCAGTTGTTTCCCCCCCCCCCCCCTTTTTTTTCCCCTCCAAATGAAAGACTTTAAAATCATCTTTGTAGACTAAGCTTTAGATGGTGTGTTTGCTGTGAGCAGTGGTGGGGCCTCTGGAAGTGTGCCACATTGCTTTTGAGAACTCTGTTTACAGATTAAGTTGCCTCCTCTTGTCCCTGAGGACAAGTCTGGAAAAAGTGGTAGCTCAGGAAAAGGCTGCACAGCTCTGGAAGTTTTTACATACCTGTTGTTCTACAAAGATGCAAGTAGGAGACAAAGTTCTTTCCCTCTTCTCCAGTTCCCATCTCTTGACTGTTTGCACGATGGTGGAGCCTGCAGGAGAGGAGATGCTGCTTGCTGAAGCCTGCAGAAGCAGGACTATGAGCTGTTTGGGCAGAAACAGAGGAGCAAGCTGCTGCCTGCCTCTGGGAGAAGGAAGCAGTCTCTTCTGCAGAAGGCAAGAAAGCTGCTGAAACATGGCAGGGGAGATGATCTCCTTGAGATGCTGACCTCTGAGGCGAAGAAGCTGAAGCCTTGTCCTCCTGCTACCCTGCTCCTTACAGTTCCAAAGTTTCTTTTTCCCAATGAGGCACTTTCCCTTCTTACAGTTCTTTACAACACACAGTACGTTCTCTGCTTTTCTCTCCCACAGAAGTGCTCTAGCCAACTGTCTGCAGAGCACATCTCCCATAGTTACCTGTGTTGCTGTGCTTTTCAGTGCTTTCAGACCCTTCAGGCTGGAAGTTAGACAATTAGTCTGTCTGAAACTTAGATAAACGCTAAAGTGGTGCATTAAAGTGTGACTTCTCAGAGCATTAGTATTGTGCTGGATTGGGGCTGACAGCTGAATTCTGGCTTTCGGCATTTAGAAAATCAGGGGGAGAATGAAATGCTGCGTAGAAGTCCCAGGGGCTTGAGCACAAAACAGCTTCTGCAGGTTTCCAGAAAGCCTCAGCTTGCTGGTACTACTGAGAGGTGAACAGTGCTGACCTCAAGCAGAGTGGCACATCCCTCTGGTTAAAATCCTTGGTGCTGCTCTGAAACAGCAAGGTGAATGCAGCAGTGTTTTGTTGTTTTCTGGGTGTTCATCACCTGGGTAATCAAGTGAACAGTTTTAAATTCTTGTCTTTATTAGGGTATGTGGCATCATTAGGAGGCTGGCAGCCATACTGAACTTGTTGTCATAGTACAAAATGATCTCATGCTTTAAGGGGGAGAGGAATACGTAAGGAGATAAGGTATGCCTTGCCTCTCAGACTTCCCCATCCACTCTTTGGCCTAGTGAACTGGGTGATGTGCACAGATCACTCAAACTAATGCCTCCTACTTATTTCCATGGAAAGCTCAATAGATACAAAGAGCACAGTCACACTGATAGAGCAAATTCTCAACTACAAAATGCTATTTCTCAATGTAGTCACCACTGAAAATGCACAGCTAACGGCTGTGATGAACAGCAATGTGAGCCCAGTCTGAATAGCAAAAAGCACATCTCTTTGGCCTGCCTAACAAGAGAGGCTTAGGGAAGAGCTTCCTCAACAAAAGCTCAGGCTGGCTCTACTGTTGAGTTATTTAATCATTCAGTGTTATCAAAACTTTCAGTGCTATAATGACAGTGTGTCTTGATTATAATCTGTATTTACAGTTTTGTGGAAGAACTCATGCATCATGTGTTAAGCATTTGTCTCAGTTGTTTGAGTAAGACTGAGCTATATTTTGCATTTAAGTAAACATTGAAAACAGTGTAATTTTCTCCAAATTATGGCACTTATAGCACAGAGAGAATTTTGTGAGAAAAAATCAAGTATGTGACAGACTGTATTTTTGGTGCTGCTGTGACTGGCACAGTGTTTAGCATTCCTCATGGTTCCTGGTAGTTGTTACAACCCACTGAGATGCTGAGTTTGCATGGGACAGGGCAACCATTTGCCCTACTGAAGTTCTCCTGGCTCTGAACAGGAAGCTTCATTCTTTATCCATCATCTATTCATCTGCTGAATTAAATTTAATTTAAAAAAAAAAAAAAAGAATCCTTTATTCCAGGAAAGAATTACTATAAATCTCAGAGCAGTGGTTTCCAGCTGACCTGCCCCAGAAGAGAGTGGAGGCTTTTGTTTGGGGACTGATCCTGCTCACAGATGCCCTGCTGCCCCTTGCCCTCCATATTGGGCTGATTTGTCCCTCCTACTGCCTCAGGTATTGTTGACCTCGCCTGAGCTTAGAGGTTGTTTAGCTTTTTTGAAGGCTGTTATACTCTGATTTCCAGGCAGCAAGCATTATGCCAGCAGGAAGATGACCACATCACCATGTGAGTATGGTCTTGGGGAGAGTTAGGAGGTGGTTAGGGTCTTGCAGGCACCTCTATAACTTCATGAAGCCTATCTTCTGCCTCTTGTTGTCCTTTCTGGGACAACAGGGCCTGTACTGTCTCCTTCTTGAGTATTTTAGCAGATCTGGGCTCCTGCTTCCTCCTGAAGCTCAGCACAGTTTGAGTCTGCAGCTCCCTTCAGCAATTACAAAAATCATGGTCTGGATCACTTCCTCGCAACAATTGCCTTATGAGCAGGCTGGTATGCAGCTTGCAAGTTTTTCCTCAAGATGGATGCCAAACCACAAGTGTGGGCAACTTTAAAAATCAGAGCAATATCAGGCTAATCGGAGATTAAAAATAACGCTCAGTTTTTCTGGTCTCCCATCCAACATGCTAATGGAATTATTAGTGTTGCCAGCTTTCCCCATAACACTAAGATGTTTTACCTCTTTTCTGCTAAAGCCTGCTGTCATTTCCAGCCTCTCTTCAGGAGCTGAAATGGGAATTAATCCTTGTGATGCCCTTACCCCTTTCCTTACTGTTCCACCTAGCTTTGCTGTCTGTCTGCCTGCTTCTCCCTTGCATTGTAACCCTTCATCCTCCTGCTGTGATGCAATGCAGCAACTTAATGCTACAGAAGGAAAACCTTTGTGGGATACCCTGGTGTACATTCCACCTTCCTCATGTTGTGCACACATTTTTCTTTTATAGCCCTCATTTTCAGGGTGTCCCCTTAGTTCCCACATTGAAACCAATCCCTATTCTGAATCATGAATAATGTTATAAATGTGTTTGCAGTGGCATTTCCCTTTTGCAGAGTGCTCCTAGAGTTCAGGGATACAGCTGCCTACTGCATAATTGATCCCAAAATAATCAGGATACTGTTGATGTGCTCAAAAAAAACAGGGTATGTTTGCTATCTCTGAGTGCTTGCTCATACTTTTTTCAGGCTGCTAAATAAGTTTTCTTCACACTTTGACTGGCCAATTTGACATTTGGTGTGAAATAGGTGCTTGTGTTCCCAAGCACAGATGCCAAGCTCAAACTCAGGCTTAGAATGTCCAAGTTAGCATTTGAAAATGGGACTTTTCTTCTGAAGCCTGCATGTGTGGGCTGAAGGAGACCTGGAGCTGTGGGTGAGGCATGAGGATTGAGCATTGCCCCTACCCCACCTGCAATTCTGGTGCCTTTTGATAGCTTTTTAGGTAGGCTGCTTTTTTTGTGTTGTCCTCTGTAGTGTTTTATCTAGTGGGGACAAAGAGCTTCAGAGCAGCACCAGCCATGCTGAGGGCACAAGATTGGTCACAGACAGCTGTATGGAGGCCTGGTGATCTCTCCCAGGAGGCTTGGTGGCCGTGGCCTGTTCTTCTCCAAGCATGCAGCAGCACCCATGAGCAAAGGTCTGAGCTCACTTCAGTTGGGCATAACAGAATCATAGAATGGCTTGGGTTGGAAGGGGCACCAAGAATCATTAAATTCTAACCCCACTGCCACAGGAAGGACCACTAATGTCCAGAAATTATGTTCAGATTCCTCGAATGCCACATTTGGCACCCTGCAATTTGCAGGAAATGTCACATTTCCTTAGGGGGAAGGCAGCAGTTCCCTGGGGCATGCTGATCATGGACTGCCACTTTCCACTTAGAAAAATGTAAGCACAGGAGGCTGAAGGAGAGTGACACTGCTTGCCAGACGTGCCGCTGTGCACTTGTGTTCAGACTGTGAGGCTTGTGCTTCTCTTTGCAGGAAGCCCCACTGGCTCTCTGCTTTTCCTCTTTACCTGTCTTAATGGCAGATAGTACTGGAACATCCCCTGCTTGCATGAGACAATGCTTCTGGCAAAATGGGATTCAGGAAGTCAGAGAAAGCTGATGCTGCCAGGCCATGGGAGTGGTTGTGCTCACTTTATGGAGACATCAGTTGGAGTTACTCACATAAAAACCCCAGGTGTTGAAGAGCAAATGTGAGTGGAGAGGTTGACTCCTAAACATTGCTGTGGGTGGATGGGGGACATGCAGGCCTGGACCACTGGATCGCAAGCTGTACCACTTTTTTCTCTGCTAATATTCAACTTTTGCAATTTATTCTATAATATTTATACTGGAACTTGAGAAATACAGAAACAATAACAGCCACTTAGACTGTCAGATAAATTGTTTTGCAATATTCATTGTCTGTGAAGTCCAATAGTTGTATAAAAAATCCACTATCAGCAAACTGGAAAAACAAACCTCTGTGATACACACCTATTATTTTTCAATGTATAATGACAGCTGTAGTCAGACTTCAAAATTGCAAGCACTCTGGTCAAAGCTAGATAAATCTCTTCAAAACACAGCAGACATTGCCTTGCTATTTTCAGACCCCAGCAAGAACCAGCCAGCAATTCTCTGCCATGTATTTTTTCTGATTACAGACAGCAGGTTTCCATCCAGATCATGGGCTCAGCGTGATAAGGAGAAAATGACAATGTTGTAGCATCCGGTTTGTTGAAAATTGATGATATGGATGTATATATTTTTTAATTTGTGGAAGATGAAGCATGGATGCTGCATAATTTTTTGAAGGGTCTTTGACTAAAAAGAACATTTTCAATGTCCTACAGAGCAGAGGGAGGAGAAGTATTTTGGTACAGACATGAGTTTGATGTTAGTGGCAACAATGCCTATGCAAGTTTTTTACCATTGGAAATATTGAAATATGTATTTGCTGCTGTTTTGTTACTTACAGTTCTTACACAAACAACTTTTTTTTTTTTTTTCACTTGAAAGAGGGAGAAGAGGAATATTTTTGCCTTTATGCCTCACAGCTGAAAGCAGACATCTGAACCCAAATGAAACACATGAGAAGGAACTAATGTGGTTGTTTTGTCATTTTCAGTCTGTGTACAGTAGGGTTTCAGTCTTTGATGGACTGGTGAGAGGAGTGGAAGGATGAATCGCTTGTCACCATGTAATCTGTCAGTGTATAACTTGTCAACATATAATCTGAGTCAGCCTCCGGAGAAATAAGTACATGCTTTGTGGTTGCATTCATAATGAACTCAGTGAAACGCAGATACCTTGTACTAAGCCAGAACAATTTAGCCGCAAGATTAAGCTAATTGAAAAGATCTCTCTAATTTTGGGATGAAGTTCTTGCAAGCAGGTAGGGGCTTTGTGTCAAAAACTCATCACAGAGTCACTGTAGGAAGCAAAGAGCCTTGAAGCTCTGCTATTGATGATATTCACTCGCTTTGGCAAATCTCTTGCACTGCAGCACAGGTTGCAACACCTCTCAGAGCTCCAAACTACTTCTCCACACCTGTCCCTGCCTGCTGTCTGTAATTTAGCTGCTCTCATGAGCTGCTTTATGAAGTTTATGTAATTAAAGTTACACCTGCGGAGGAATGAAAAGGAAAGACAGGCAATTCAGTCTGACTGGGAACCTTGACTTGACTTTGCATAGTGCATGGTTTTAAGCATCTGCTCCCAAACTAATGTTAACTTTACCAATAAGTAAAATCAGATAAGTATCTGTGTATGTTACTGATGATCGAGAAAAGCTGTGACATACTAGAGTGACGAAGACCCCAACAGTAGTGGAGAATAAAATAACCTGAATTTCTCACTCCTGCTCTTCAATTTCACATTGCAAAGTGAAAGATGGCAGGAGTTTATATGCTGTTAGCCAAAAGGCAGGGCTGCTCCAGATAGCGCCTATAATACAGGAACTTTTTACTTAGGCGTGCAGAAATCCACAATGGGATTTATTTCCTGCTCTTCCTAAGCTTCCAATGAGAGAAAAAAAATATGCTGTAATCCTGGAAGAAGAGTCAGCCTTGAAAACTACAACTCTCCATCAAATACAGTAATGGGAGCGCTCACCATGCTCTTTCCTTGCTGTTTTTTTCCCCTGAGCTCTAAATATAGTTCCCAAATGTGAAAGCTGTAAGTTCTTAGTCTTATAGCAGTGTGAGCTCATTGCAACTGGCATTGCCAGAGCTTCTCTCCTCTTTTGCCTTATGTTCCTGAACCCTTTATTGCACCAAGTTGAGTTTTTTTCTGATTTAGCAGCGAGACACATCCGTAAAAATAGGCTCCCAGATTGCTGAGCAAACATTTCCACCTCCTTTCTGGAATAAGATCTAGTGCTCTTGTAAGTAGAGGGTGCATTGGTTCAAAAAAAACCAATGTCAATAATAATTGAAAAAAGATAAATCTATCTTTCTGTATTTCCCATACTGATTTGGATTATTTCTCTGTTGCAGCCAATGCACAGGAAAGTCAGGGCAAGAGGAGATGAAGGAGAAGAGCGTTTTCTCAGCAGCTGAAAGGTTTAGGCTGAAGATTGGCTTGGGGTGGACAGGTGACTTGAAACCCTCTGGGAGCTGCTCTGTCTGCACTTGACTGCCAGAGAGCATTGCTGGGTTGGGTACTTTGGAGCTGCACTCTGTTTGCTGACCAGGAGCACTGGGTTCAGTTTCTGGTGCAGAGATTTAAGCCTAGCTTAAATGAAAGTGAAAAAGAGTGGGAGAAGGAGATAGAGATCACACAGATCCCTGTTCTCTGACTGTTCCATGCATGCCGTGCTGAAAGTTGCTAATGGAAGGAGGTCTGGAGCGTATTCCCTTGCTTTCAGTGCTTTGCTGGTTCAAAGCTATGGTGGGTGTATGAAGAGCTACCTGACAAACCTTCAAGGGATTGCTCTGAAACATGTAAGTAAAGAATCACAGAATCATTAAGATTAGAAAAGGCCATTAAGATCAACTAGTCTAACTGCCAACCCATCCCCACCATGCCCTCTAACCATGTCCCTCAGTGCCACATCTGCACATTTCTTGAACACCTCCATGGATGGTGACTCCACCGCTTCCCCAGGCAGCCTGTTTCAGTGCCTTACTGCCCTTTCTGAGAATAATTTTTTCCTAATATCCAACTTGAACCTCCTCTGGTGCAACTTGAGGCCATTACTTCTCATCCTAAGGGACATTAATTCAAAGCAACTTTTGAATAAGGTAAGGGCTTCCTGTTTCATCATTCCTCAAGATGTTTGGCTTTAGGTGAGATGTCACTTCTTGTGTGTGATACTGGACAGCCAATCCCCAGGGAAAATCAAAGCCTGTAAATGTACAAAAGTGGCTCATTTCCTCCAGAAGAGATTTTGATTTTTATGTATTTTCATTTTATCTCTACTGTGGTTCCTACAAGGTGCAATTTTTGCATCCTAGAATGTTGTTTTAAATTATCTCCTGCAATTAATTGCTATCAATATTACAGTAACAAGAGCTAGGAGTTAATATGGGGCATATAAGGTTAAATTTGTGATGGTATGGTGGAGGTTGCTTGCTGTACTGATTGGTTCCAAAGGAACTGGTTGGAAACAAAGGGCATTTAAAACTCACAGCCGTGTTTACCGTCTATAGCTAAATAAGATATCTAGAGGCTCACCTAGAAATGTGATGGGGTTTGTTAGTTTTTATTTGTTTTAAGATGCAAATAAAATTGTGAGCCTATAATCGTAGGGAAGGAGAGAAAGGAAGATGAAGCAGTATTCTTGGCTACACGTTACTGGGTAAAACTTACTGAGGCTGACCCCAGGTTGTTGCAGCCGTGAGCCCTTGATTATGTGGAATTTACCCCAGTGTGGAAAGCTTATTTAAAAGCCTCCACACACAACCTACTTTAGGCCTCTGTGAAGTGCAGAAGTTTGACATAGCGGGTCAGGTGTTTCTGCTACAAACACAAATCCTTCGTGAAGATCGCTGCTGCAACGTTTAGCCACTGGATGTCCTCGTTTTCAAAGGTCTGCAAAAGTTGATCAGCCGGAAAGAAACATGTTGACGTTTGCAGAGTGTTGCATAAAGATGTTCTATGCGTGCTGTGTATTGCCAAACTCCAGGCTTACCACCCATAAAGCATGAGAATCAGTAACAGAATTGGTTTCACTTCTTAGGGCTATTAAACTCCTACAGCATGCAGAACATGTAGTTTGTTCCATCTTTCTTGTTGACTGAACTATTTCTGTAAAAGCTTGCACTGCTGTGCTATTGCATACTTACAGCACAAAGTAACTCATTACATTTCTTCCTCCTTGCAGTGCTATGTTTACTAGACTTGGTTACTGTTTTGGCTGTGGATTCTGACTGGAGCTTGATCTTTCCAAATTCATATTCTTTTTGAAGGCTGTACCCCTCTGACCACAGGGGCTGGCTCTGCTGACAACAGCATCACCAGCAGTGTGAGCCCAGGGGCATCCCTGATCCGATCCCACAAGGACATTACCAGCAACAGGTAATGACTTGCTCCTGCTGCCCTTGCCCTAAAAGCTGGCCCTCCCTTTTGCTCAGAAGGCAGCTTTCTTCTTCCTCCAGCAAGTGAACAATCACCACTCACCTTTTCTTTGCTGCAGGCTCCCATGCTTGAGCATCCCTGCAGCTAAGCCTGTTTCTTCTAGGTCTGATGGGATCATCCTCCTTGCCAAACATTCCTATCTTTTGATTATTACTTGATATGGCTTGTCAAACACTTTCCAACAGCTTATAAAAATCAGAGCTGGGGGGAAGGCTGGCAACAAGACATCTGTAACTATACGAGAATTTCATGTTTGTTCATGAAATGTGAACGTGTTCATGAAAAACTACCTTGTTTTTTTTTCAGTCTAAAGTTTCAAGAAAAAAAATCTACTTAGCTTTTTCAGCCTTTTATTTTTTCTAATTTAAGCTTCTGTTAAACCATGTCATCTTTCCAACAATGGAAAGCCTGTGCTATGTAAACACGTTTGAAATCATGACAGCAAGTTTTGCCAGAGGACAAACTCAGTAGAAAAATTAAGGCTGGACATCTTTCCCTTACAAAGGATTCTTCTTTTATAAACAGACATATTTATGCTAGACACATTTGCTTCAAGTGTTGTTGCATGGTTGTTCCATTCTTCCTTTCTGGTGCATGAGGCATCTCTCCAATAAAGATCAATCTCCTATAGCTGATGAAGTCTTCTAAGGTGACTGGCCAAGTATGCCTTTATTTTTCTACTTGGTAATGTCCTTCTCTGGTGGCATGGCATTTGATGAGTGCTTCAGAAAGAGGCAGCTGTGTTATCTTTCCAAACACAGCTCTGCAGGACTGGTGGATCTTTGTGGAGACTCATTCTCACAGCTCAGAAGAGGAGCCATGCCCAGAGCTTCCCATGGATATAGACCTGAGAAGCACCAAAAGACTCTGAATCTGGATATTTGTTCCCCACTCAACAACCATGCTGGTTTCCAGGTTCTAAACCAAACCTAATATTCAAATAAGCAGAGAGAAAGATTTGGAATGCTAGAAAATAGTTAGGACAGAAGGAAAACACCCATGGCAGGTCCAGATGAAGTATTTGCATCTTAAAACAAATAAAAATTAACAAACCCCATCACCAAGTGATGTGGTGCTTGATCACAATGTCATTGTCTTAACTCCAGGTACAACCTGCTGCTTTTCTAACAGGGAAATTAGCAGAGTGTGGTAGGAACATACTGCCTTGTGCACACTGAGTGAAGGAGAGTAGTTTCAGAAGAGGCTATGTGAGGAAAGAGTCACAAAATCTCCAAATGACTGAGGCTGGCAGGGACCTTTTGGGTCCATCTGACCCCTGTTCAAACAGGGATACCCAAAGCAGGGAGCCAAGGGCAGCATCCAGTTACCATCCTGTTGGAGGAACAGATTTATCAGTTCTTTCCTAGTGTTCTCTATGCTAACTGTGGAGAAGAAAAAGAACTGGAACCCATCACCATTGTTCTGATAACAGTCCCCGAGCAAGCAAGCTGCAAGCTTTTCCTCCTGCACCAATGGCCATCCCTTAACAACTGGAGCCCACTGTGATTTTTGGGTGGCTTTTGGAAAATGAGAGATGTTGCTTTTGGCCGCTGCAAAATTGGAGAATTGATTTGGGAAGCTGGAAAAAGAGGTAAAAGGTTTTAGAAGCAGCAAACCCTAGATTTACAGTGAACAGAGAGGATTTTTCTGTCCCTAATATGAGAACTCTGATGCAGCTTCAGTGAAAATCAATAATTGATCTACATCCATTTACAGATGCATCAACACTTATGTAGGCTGAAAAAACCTTATCCCTGTGTGCACATTTTGCTTTTAAGCAGCTTGTTCTTGGGCTGCCTGTGAATGTATCTGCTCTCATCACGCAGGGAATGCTCAGTCCCTTCTAGGATCAAGCTGGGGCCCTGTCTTTTTCTGCTGGATGCCAATAAGAGGACTGACAATGCTGAACTGCTACACAGCTTGTTAGATAAGTGCAGAGCCCTTTAAAGCTTGAGGTGGAACGAGGATTTACCTATTGAAAAACAGCAGCCATCCACAAAGTCAGTTCTACGGACAACAGTTCTCCATTCTCCCTCACAACAAGTAGTGTAGGGCTGAAATCAAAATAAATCTCTCTCTTTTTAGATTTTCTGGTATGGACTGAGGCTCAGCAAACATGCTGTGATTCTCTCTATTTGCTGCTTAGTGCCACAGATCATAGACTGTGCAGCCAGTGCAGGTCACATGCCTTTGTTCCCTATACAGAGGTAAATCTGTGCTGTGTTATGACAAATTCAAGAGGAATTTCACTTTTGCTCCATCTGGTAAATGAGCAAGCACCTTGCTCTGATCAGTGCTTGCAAGGAGCATGTCCCTGGGTCACAGGAGCCAAGTTGCAGAGCCAAGTTGTCCACTTTCCTAAAAAGGAGCAACTAGTGTCACAGAAATACAGGCTGGTTGAGATTGGCAGGCACCTCTGGGTGCATCTGGCCCAACCCCTGCTCAAGCAGGGACACCCAGAGCAGGGTGCTCAGGACCACATTCAGATTGAAGATACCTAAGGAGGAGACTCCACAGCCTCTGGGCAGCCTGTGGCAGTGCTCTGTCACCTGCACAGAAGTACTTTCTGGTGCTCAGAGGGAATGCCCTGTATTTCACTTTGTGCCCGTCACCTCTTGTCCTGGAACTGGGCACCACAGAAATGAAGCTGGCTCTGTTCTCTTTGCATCCTCCTTTCAGGTATGTATAACCATTGATGTAATCCCCCTGAGCCTCTTCTTTTCCAAGCTGAGCAGTCCCAGCTCTCTCAGCGTCTCCTCACAAGAGAGTGCTGCAGCCACTTCATCTTTGTGGCCTTGGACTCTCTCCAGTATGTCAATGTCTCTTCTGTAGTGAGGGGCCCCCAGATGAGCATAGGATTCTAGATGTGGCTTCACCAGTGCTGAGGGGGAGGAAAGTCAGAGTGCTGCTGATGATACCTTGCCTAATGCATCCCACAGCGCCATTAGCCTTCTTACTGACAAGGGCACATTGCTGACTTATGTTCAGCCTGGTGTCCATCAAGTTCATGGAGAATGTGGGATTTTTGGCTGCTAAATATTAGACTTGTTAGGCACACGTACTGCTGAATGTATGTGAACTGATTTTTTTTTTTTTGCCCAGAGGGATCTTGTACAAATTTCGTGGTTGTTGCAGCAAAAGGCTCATTGGTGGTCTTTCTGCTAAGCAACTCTCTTTGCAAAAGGACTTTTTCTAAAGCAAGATGGTCTGGATAGCAAAATTACTGTGTGTCTTTTCAGTGTACTGCATACCATATTCTCTGGCAAACACATTATCAGAAAGATGTGATCATTTTAGCTGATGCTTTCTTGAAAATATCTGAATCTGAGTCAGACTCATGAGGTAGAAAACATCTCTGGTGAGATTATGAGCAAGTAGAAACTAGATCTCACAGAAGGCGGTGCTGAGCCAACTTGTGATAGAGATTATCAGCTCTTCTCATCATTTGTGATGACAGAAGGAGAAAAGGATCCCTTTGCTTCTGAGACAGATTTCAAAATGTGAAGAATGGTTTTGTTTTCAGTTTGAGGGAATTTCAGCGGAGGAAGATGAGCAGGAAAGCACACAAAGGTCAGAAACTTTTAGCATTTGGATATCAGTGTGAGGGAAGAAGAGACTCGTGCAGGATTTACCATGTTTCTGCAGAGACTAGAAAATGCCAAACAGTTTTGTTTCTGGCTTCACTTATATCTGTTGTGTTCTCTCATCTTTCCCTCTACTCAGTTTTCAGCCCTGAGATTAATTCAGGGTGTAGTGTAGAACTTCCTTGGTCTCACAAGGGTCCTGCAGAAGATGAAGAGAAAGGAAGGCTGAGACAAAAAATGCATCATCCAGCTGCATCTGCATTGGACCCAAGAGTGGGTGAATCATGTCTGTATGGCTTCAGGCTGAAAATTGAAGACATTTAAAAGGTCTCAACCAAGTGAGCCCACTAAACTGATTTTGAGATGAGAGCTCAAACCTGTTCCAGTGTACCAGCAGCTCAAGCAGGTTACAAAACGTTGGTGCCTTTAAGCATGGATGTTAATAGATTTTAACTTCCTCCTCACTCAGGCAATGATTTCCATGAGTGGAAAGACATCCCTATGGAGATGACTGAGATGTGTTTGGGGCATGCCTTCATGCCCATGCAGTTTCGACAGAGCCTATCACCATGCATGGGCCAAGGGGTGCAGTGAGGAGCTGTGGGCTGGGACCAGCCAGGCTTTCCTTAGGTGAAACAAGTATCCAACATCAGGCAGGCAAACCGAGCTCCCTCCAAAAAAAACCCAGCACTGTACGGAACAAGATGGTGGATGTGCAGGCAGCAGGATTACCAGTGTCGTCCTGCCAGCTGGGGCTACAAGAAGCACGTGCCAGAAGGAGGCCAAGGTTTCACATTCCCTTATGTCTACAAGGCCTGTGGGGCATCTGGGTGAAGCACTGAAAACTGAAAATATAAATGAATGGTATAAAGCTTGAATAAGATGTTCAGTTTTAAGGTTTGTGTTTGCATGCGAGGTGAATAAATAGTGGTACTTTATAGTGAGCGGTATCTGCCGTCACTTCTGGTTGATGCTAGTCCCATATGAGGATTCCCACCAAGGGGCAAGAGCAAGTGTACACTGCACGACAGATAGCGATTGGAAGAAGTCAGTTTTTCAGGCTTGTGTCCAACTGAATCATCAGATCTTTCTCTGGTACACATATTTTCAAGTTTTTGTAGTCATCTCATCTCTTCATATAATCAAATTAATTTGAACACGTTCTTAAAATCCAACACAGTCTTTACTAAGCACATTGGTATCTGGAGAAACCTTCTCTCATAGGAAAGCTGATGATGGTCTGACAGCAGTTCCTTACCCTTGGGAGTTCATGAAAGGTATACCAGAGTCCCACTCCATCTCATCCTGCTTTCTGTTTACTTTCTGTTGGCCTGCAGAGCATTTGATAAGTGTCCATAAACTTCCTAATTCACCACACTATGTCTGTTTGCCAAGATTTACTTGACCTGAATTCTTTTGATAACAATTGTTTGTGACAGTTTTAACACAGGTTGTACAGAAGAAGATAGCTGGTTTAATAGATGCTGTGACCTGGACATTCATGCTTTACATTTTGTTGCAAACAGTAAGCTCATGGGATTTATTTATTTTGCTTATTTTTAATGGTAGCTAATTATTTTCCAACTATATATTTTCTCACAACTAGAAGGTTGAGCTGTTGTATATACATCCTGCACTGCTAACTTTCAGCATGATATCTCTTCAGAAAGGCATTTGAGTCTGAAGACAGTTGTGCTTCTCATTGCTCTGCTACATAACACCTAGTCACTCATTACATTCAGTCATCAGCTCTTAACTGCAATTGTTACTGCGACAGAGGCAGAAAAATATGTTACCTGGTGCAATTGCTCACTACAATTTTTCTGTTGGGCATTCTAAACACATTCTGCTTATATTTCCTTTATCCTTGGTCTGATCATTAAATAAGTCACTTTCATATTCTGTTTCTTCTTCTATGGAGAAATGTCAGATATTTCATTCTTTTTACTGAAGATCAGTAACACTTTTCTAATGTATTTTATGATTTGAAAAAGAAATCTATGGCAAAAATAGTTAAAGCACAAGTCTAATTAATGTGCACTCTCTGAGCTAAACAGCTATTATAGGAAATTAGTGGAGAGTATAATCAACATTAAAACTTGCCTTTATGAATTCCAAATGTGGAATTGTATGTGCATCTGTAATTGCAGATAAGACCCCATGTGATTACTCCGAGGGCATTAAACTTCCCTTCCAGCTATGATGAGAGGAAGAAGGAAATTATGAACCATACAACAATATATATATATATTATGAGTCAGTTAAAATATTTTTTCAAAGCTGTCAAATTTTTACTACCCTCAGTATTAGATGATTTTGCTTCCCATCACTCAGTAAAATATTCTTCAGATCCATTGATCAGTACCAAAGTAATGGCCCATAAGGATGGTGTTGGCATGAGCAAAGCTACTTGCTGCTGCCATTGCACTGGCACAGTTCTGCCCCAACAAAGACAGTGATGAGTACAGAAGATGTACTGGGCGCGGCTGAAGTCCCTTAGTATGTTGAGCCCAGAGAAGAGGAGGCTGAGGGGCATGGCCCCAAGCTGCTAGAGTTCAAGGAGCTTTTGGAGAATACTCTCAGACATCGGGTTTAATTTTGGATGGTCCTGTGTGGAGGCAGGAGTTGAGGTTGATTATCCTTTTGGGTTCCTTTTCAGTTTAAAGTATTTTGATTCTATGATTCTATGAAGCCCGCCTGGGCCAGCTCCCCAGCAGGCAGTAATGCTGCACAGTAATGCTGCAGCTTCCTGTACAGTAATGCTGAATGAACCTGGCTTCGAGCCCACTGGGGGCTTGGTTCCTCCTCATCCAGTGGATGAAAAGTATGGGATGAAGGTGTGGCTTGATGCCTACCAAAAACCCCAAGTTTCTCTGTCAGGTCTGAATGCAGGGTAGGGTGACTTACCTCCTCCTGGTGCCTGTTATTCCATTTTAATCCCAAACCCAGCAGGTTGGTTGTCTCTGTCGGGCATGGGAAACGGAGCACTAAACTGCACACATTGGAGTGATATTTAATTAAATTATGGTGTTGATTCAAAAAAATTCAAACACAGGTCTGAATTTTTGCCTCTGCTTGTTTGCTTGACAGTAAAAGAAGTAAAAATTTGCTGTGAGAGGTCGGACTTCTTCTTGGACAAAGCAAAATAGTGAAAACCTGAAAAATATTTGGGGCTCACAATCTAGCCAGCAGTTGTGACAGCATAGCAATGGAAAGGAAAGCAAAGGACAAAAAAAAGAATGAAAGGGAGAAAAAAACATCCCCAGTCACAGGCTTCTCCCTACCCGCCAGAACCTATTAATTTGTTCTTCTTGCCAAAGAGGATGATGGGTGTCAGCCCCTGAAAGTTGGTGTGAAATAAGAAACCATAGGATACAATGGAACAGCATATTACTGGCCACTCCTTACAAACCAAACTGAAGCAAATAGGATTAAAGCAAAGTAATACCTCATGTGATTACAGCTCATTGTGTTCAAATAAAAGGTGACGTGAGCAATTTGTTTGGGGGTGGGAGTGGAGAGGAGGAGAGAAGAGATGCAGCAGCTATTGCTCAAAATGATTGCTATTTATAGCACTACAAAAACACACTGAATGTGTTAAATGCACCGCTGGCAGCATGTGCCACTGAGGCTTTGCATTAGCAGATGGTAATTCACTGGAACTCATAGGGATATCTTTGTAACAATGATACATTAACATTATTCCATACCAATTATTTCAGACGCACAGAAACTTTGTGGATGTGATGCTTGTGACTAGGTAACCAGAATTCATTGCAGTCTTTGGAGCTATAATCAACATAGGAATGCTTCGTAGTTCCACCCACCTGCTGCTTGTACAGCCCCCTTCTAAACAATTCAAACAAAAACAGAGGAATAAGTGTGGTTGGAGTCCTCATCCAGCAAAACTGAGAGGTGTATGTCAGTGCTAGTGAACTCCGGCACTGTAGCAGCTCTGCAGACTTTCTGCTTGCTGGTAGTTTAGCAGTGCTCACGTTGAATGTTCACAGGGGTGGCTAACTCCTCCTCCAGTGGCATTAAAGCCTGTGTGCTGAGAGTGCTGGTTAGATTATTGCAGCCTGGACTGCTGCTATCACCTGCAGTCTGAGTCTCTCCTTCTCCTTTCTTTGTGCCTTTCTTGTTTTGCCCCTGCTTCTTCATGCTCTGTAATTGCATCTCCTCCTCTCCAAGGGCACTGGGAAACCTGGCTGCGGGAGGCAAGAAGGCCTTTATGCAGAAGTAGCTTCAGGAACTTGGTGTGCTTTTTTTCCCTTTTCATTATTTTCTTAATGTTAATTTAAGGAGGTCTTAAACTCTGAATTTTATGAACTACTTAAACTATGATGATGCTAAAAGCTATTTCTCTCCATTCTCTCTCTTTTTTTTTTTTTCTTTTCCCTCTGTACTCCAAAATGCTCTTTACTGTCCTGACTCAGATATTCCTGCTTTTGCTGTAGCAGCACTCACCTTCTTCACATTTACCAAAAACCAGGGCCTCTTATAAGGCCTATTATGAGGAACTCAAAACTTGACATTGGTTGCTTGAATTGCAAACAAATGGAGTGTTCCTTTTGGAAAATCAGAGAGCAGTTCTGCATAATCGGTGCCAAGGAGGGGCAGTGTGGGAAGAATGCTCCTGAGGTCAGCTTCACCTTATCTGTATTTTACATTTCATTGTCTGAGGTCCTTAAAATCACAGAAAAGTAGTTTTATATACATATATTATATTTGTTGGCAAGCAGATACAAGGACTGATGTTCTTGCCTACATACCCAGACCTGATAGTGGTTGTAGGATGGCAGTTTGTCTGACAGTCCAGAAGATATTAAGTTTTCAGTTGTAACCTGTCTCCCAGATTTCAGTTCTGACATGACAGCATGTGCAGCAAGTATCTGCTGCCATTTCCAGCTGAGAAGGTGATCCCCTACACACAGCACAGCCCTGCTGGCAGTCCTGTGTAGGTGACATTGCTCCTTGCACATGTGCTGTGAGTAACTGGGGTGTAGCCAGTCCTCAGGAGTACATCCTCTTTAGAAGAAGAAGAATTTTTTTGGTAACAATTTCTCCTGTGTTTATGCACCTTAAAGCACTTCAGCAGAGCAATGGTGGTGGACACAAAGCCTGGTGTGGGTTGCCTGACTGCAGTGTGAACAATAGAAAAAAATGTGAACTGTGGCATCATGGTGAACCGGAGTTCATCTATTCCCCTCCAAAGCTGAGTTTGGAGAAGTCTGATCGTGTCTGCCTGAGGCTGAGTAAAGCAGCTTGTCAAGAAAGAACCTGCTGCAGGCATTCATTTCTCTAACAAAAAAAGTCTGTGGCATTGCCTCTCTTATGAAATCTATAAGAGAGGCAGTGCCACAGACTTTTTTTGTTAGAGAAATATAGATAGATTCCATACACCTCGAAGGCTCTGGGCACTGCTGGGAGAGTTGTAAGACAAAACCTAGCTGTCTCGAGTAAATAAAGTTAAGGCAAACATATATAAAAGTATATAAAAGTACGGAAGTACTTTAAAAAAAAAAAAAAAAAGAGAGGACAGGAGAGGAAAGAAAAGGACTTAGATTAAAAAAAACCAAAACCTTAAAATAAAATGGAAGCAAATCAAATGGCTATCAAATGGCAGTTGGAGACAGGCAGAACTGGGAGAGAACAGCCCTTGCTTCCTTCTGTAGGTGAGCCACACTTTGGTGTGCCGCTCATCTGAGCTGCCATCAGAGCAGGCAGTGCTTCTCTTATCCCTGCGGGGCACAATTACCCCGTTAAGAAGTTTGTCACATATGTGCCTGTACAAATCCTGTCAACGTACTGTCATCCTCTGATTGCTCACTGGGGCAATCTGATTCTGCTGATTCTCAGAGCAGCAGAGACCAGTAACTCATTACATCTACCCAAACTGGATGGGTTTTATTTGCAAGCTGAAGTTCAGGGTGATGCTTTCAGCTGTGAGAATACTGCTTCCTCAACAATGGTTTGCCTCCCGGCTTTCTTGATGCCTGTTTCCACACCATGAGTTTAACCACAGACTTGCAGTGGATCAGACTCCTCTCAAAGTCCGCAGGTGAAGATCTTCCTTTCACATGCAAGATGAGAAAGATCAATCACAGCTTTTGTTTTCATGTGCTATAAACAATTGGTGCACTCACACTGGATTAAACGTATGCTGAAATACTGACACTTTCTCTCCAACACACATCTTTAATCACAGCATGCTCAGAATTCACTACAGCTGATCACTTCCTGCTGATTTCTAAACAGCTTAGTTGTTATCAAGTCAGAGATGTTCACAGTCCTTTCCACTCTGACTTTTTTGTATTCTTTACTTAGATACACGGGGAGTTTCCACATATTTATTTTAATTACTGATTATATTGGTTCATATATTATTATATAATAATACACGCAAAGGGTAACTTTTGAAAAGTTTATTAATTTGTAGGACAGCAAACTGTAACACTACACACAGTCCAAAAATGCCCTAAAATAGGCAGATCACTGCAGTGTCCACAGAAATTAAACAAACGTAGCTTGCAAGACTTATCAGTCCATTTAGGGGAAAAAAAAAAAAAAGTGATTTTATGACTACTTATTGCACAGGGACAGAAGGGCAGAGGTTGCTATGATAAACTTCTCCTTGCACCCCACTCCTGTAAATGCGTGCAGTTATCATTATGCAAGAAGATAGTACTGCTTTAAGAGAAGCTCTGATGTCAGATGCCTGTTCTATTTTACATCACCGTGTGTGTTCCCAAACTGGCATTACAGAACCCAGCAATGGAGACCCTCCAAGGCCGTGGAGAAGAGAAGGCTCCAGGAGACCTGATGGTGGCTTTTCAGTATCTAAAAGGAGGGGAAGGACTCTTTTAGCAGGATCTGTTGCGATAGGGCTAGTGAAATGATTTCAAACTAAAAGAGGGGAGATGTAGGCTGGATATAAGGCAGAAGTTTGTTACAATGAGGGTGGTGAGGCAGTGGAACAGGTTGTGCGGAGAGGTGGTGGGTTTCCCCATCCCTGCAGGCATTCCAAGTTAGGCTGGATGGGGCTCTCGTTTCAGAAAGCCTTAAGCGTAGCATATTGATTTCTTCCTTTTCTTTTCTTTTTTCTTTTTTTTTTTTTTTTTGGAACAAGATCAGCAATGGCTCCGGTGCCCAAACAGCGTCCCGTACTTTCAGTTCTCCACTTCCCACATTTACTGCACCACTTTCCTCATAACTCTGTGCTCGAACAGTTGAAAAAGAAAACCCTGACGCGACCCGCAGACGCTCGGCGAAGTTGGCGGGCGCCTCGGGCAGGGCCAAAGGCAGGCAACGGGGGCGGGCGGGACGGCCCGAGGGCACCGCGGCTCCGTCGCACCGCTCGTCCTGCGCCTCCGCCCCGGGACGAGGGCGGCGGGACCGCGGAAAGTTGCGGCGGCGCGGCCCGGAGCCGGGGCGGGGCGGCGGGGCCCGGCCCCGCTGATGTCAGCCGGGACGGGGGAGGAGGGGAGGGAGAGAGGGAGGGGGAGCGGCCGCCGTGTTCCGGGTCAGGCGCGGGAATGCGCGGCGTCCGCCAGCAGCGCAGCGCCCGGCGCCCCGCGACGCCCCTGCGGGGCCGGCAGCGGCCCGCCGAGGGACAATAGGGGGCCGCTCCCGCCGCGCTCCGGCTCCCGCCCGCCGCTCTCCCCCCCTTCCCCCGGGGCCGGCGGCGCGCTCGCCCGGGGCCGCTTCTCTCCGCCGGGGCGCGCTGGATGCGCGTTGCCGCCGTCTCGCCGGGACCCGCGGCGGCGAGCGGCCGGCGGGGAGGGGGCGGCGGTGAGCGGCGTCGCCCGCCCCGCGGCCCCCAGCGGCCCGTCCCCCCGGCGGGGCGGCGCGCTCCGCGGCGATGTTCCACTGCATCCCCCTGTGGCGGTGCAACCGTCACGTGGAGTCCATCGACAAGCGGCACTGCTCTCTGGCCGCCGTGCCCGAGGAGATTTACCGCTACAGCCGCAGCCTGGAGGAGCTGCTGCTGGACGCCAACCAGCTCCGCGAGCTGCCCAAGGTGAGCGCGGGGAGGGGAAGGGGCGGGCGGGGCGAAACCGGTTCCAGAGCCGCCGCGTCGCCCGAGCGCGGCGGAGGGAGGGCGCAGGTGAGCAGCCCGGCAGGTGGCTGCCGCGCGGCGCGGTGCCGGGAGAGCGAGGGGCGGCCGTGCGGGGCCCTTCTGGAGCGCTGCGTGCGGGTGTGGGGCATCCAGAGCGGGGGAAATGTGGAGCTGTTGGAGTGCGTCCGGAGGAGGGACGCGAGGATGATCGGAGGGCTGGAGCTGAGGGAGCTGGGCTCGTGCGGTCTGGAGGAGGGGAGGGTCCGGGAAGAACTCGTTGTGGCCTTCCAGTACTTTAAGGGGAGCTTCAGGCAGGAGGGAGACCGACTTTTTACACGGGCGGGTAGAGATAGGGGGAATGGTTTTAAAGTAAAGGCGGGGAGATGGAGATCAGGTGTCGGGGAAGTTTGTCGGAGGGGCGGTGTGGCGCAGGCTGCTGGGGCGGCTGTGGGTGCCCCGAGCCTGGAGCTGCTCAAGGCCGGGCTGGATGGGGCCCTGGGCAGCCTGAGCTGCTGCTTGATGTAGCAGTGAGCAGCCCTGCGCACAGGAGGCAGTTGGAGCGAGGCGATCTTTGACATCCCTTCCGCCCAGAGCCATTCTACAACTCTGAATGTCTCTGCTCCCTATTATTTCTGCTCCCCGCTTTGTTTCCTCCTTTTCTGTATTAAGGCACACGTGAACCAAGATGAGACCCCCATTTTTTCCCTATTTTTTTTTTTTTAAAGTATATACCCATCATCCTCCCAGGAACACAAATCAATAATTTTTACAATAGCTCAATAAAAAAAATAAATAATTATCCTCTTGCTGTTGCACAGGGATCCTTTTGGTTTCCCATTTCAGCACTCCTCTTCCTTTCCCAGGCCTCCCTAACCGTTCTGCCTCATTACTCAGCAGTGTGCTAGAGAACTTGCCCGTGTTTGTGTTGACAGTGACCTTTCTTAGCTGCTACCACTGGTGTCTCAGGCTCCTTGCCCTGCCCACGCATATTTTCCCTTCCTGCCATGTCCTTGGATGTCCCAGGATCTTGCTTACTTCCTTCAGTCTAAACGCTTTCTGCTCCTTGCTTCCTCTCTCTCACATCCCTTCTGTGCCTGATTCTTGACCGCCCTTGAAGATGTTTTTCTTCTTTGCGCTCTGCTCTCTCTCCCTCTGCTCTCCCCCTTCCTCTGCTGCCTTGCAGGTTCCATCGTCTCCTCTTGCCCTTCCTGCAGGATGAGCCAGCCTGGTGGGATGTGCTGGAGGAGCAGGCTGTGCCGTTAAGCTTCTGGTGGTTTTCCTCAATACTGAGGTCTCTATATCCTTTCTTGGCAGTTGTGGATATTTTCCCACAGAACAGCAATTTCTAGCTGTCAACATGCTTCTCACTGCTTGTGCTTTACAAGAGAAATTAAAGAGCTGCACCCTTCAGACTTAAAAATAAGGCCTTTGTCTAGGGCCAGTTGAAGAGTATGGCTCCTGTTAAAAAATTCCTCCTGCGTTGGGTGTGCAGTATTCCATCCGAGAGCCTTCCACTGAATATTTGCTGTATCTGATTTGACTGGGAAAAGCATATTATGTGGGCACCAGCGAGCACAGAGTGACTTAAAAATGTAGCCTGTGTTTTTCTTCTTAAACCTAAACCATTTTTATTTTCCTTGTGAGTGAAAACTTGAAGGCTAAGCTGTAATGTGTAGCATATCATTTGCTACATGTCAAGAGCTATACTTCACTGAAGAGTAAGCTTTCTGGCAAATTGCTTTGATAGAAGAAAATAACACATTCTGCACGATGCATTTCAGTAGCTAACCTAATGAAAAATATCAGGTAAAAATGGGATGCTTTCAATTCTATAGACCAGCCCGTGGTCAATTAAGTGTTGTCTCCTGTTCCTGTGCATCAGAATTTAAGGGCCAGTACATCCTGTCAGCTTAATTTCTCTGTCTCTGAATTTGCTGTAGAAAACTGGATCTCAGCGTTGTTTTTTTCCTCCTATTTCTTAGAAAATGGAAATTTCTTAAGAACCCGTGAAGGCAATATTTTATTTTAGCTTTTATCTTAAATCAGCAGTGTTCTTCTCACTGGTGAGTAGTGGAAGTAATTTCTGTCTCTTGTTTTGCTGCTGTTTTGTCTAACTACTGCTGTGTTGCTTTACTCAAAGGAAAAAGACCACTTTCCCATGAGACTTTGAGCAGATGTTGCTTACGTGAAAACTCCAATGGGGAAAAAAAAAGAGGCAAAATTTTGTGTATGCACTCAGTTTAGCTTAAAGGTCTGCTGAACTCTTTCTTCTTTTGGGGATTATTTATATGTAGGATTTGTAGACCTAATCTGATGCAACTTGGTGAATTCACTTCTTTCACTTTACCCATAGCTGTATTTGTCATCTGTAATTTTAAATTCTCTGTTCTATGCCAATGCTTCTCTTTGCTGGTCTTTGATGTGAGACCACTTCCACGAGGGACCTGGTTAGACAGTGGCCACCTCCCATGCTCCAGTTTCTGTGCTGGAGAAACATAAGCTACCGTTTAGCGTTCAGCTTGGGCAGTGTCTGTGCATCTCCTTATTATGTGGGGTGTTGAAATCCAGGGTGCTATTATCATACCAGAATCTTGTGAAAGCTCTTTAAGAAAAAGGGCACTCTGTTCTTCTCATAGCACTCCTTGTTTTTAGAAAATCTCTCTTAGACTAAATTTTACTGTTCTGCCATAATTTCTTTCATGATGCAGCTTGGTTGACAGCTGGCATTCTGGTGTGGAAGGAACTGATATTCTAAACTTCTTTTGAGGTTTGTATGTATAGGTTGTAACTGTCCCTTCTCAAAGTGTAAATCTAGTAAATTTTATTTGCTTTTTGAAATTGACAGATTTCATTGGTATTGTGGAGATGTGTGGTATCTGACACGGCTGGAGTGTTGCAGTGGATGAATATTGGCTCTTTAAGCAGGAGAGACTGGGAAGGCAAGGAGAACTTAACTTTACATTAGAGAGCATAGGGAATATGTGAAGGTTGGGCTGAATGATGGGCCAGTTGTGAGCAGCTTGGAATTAACATGCATACTAACGTTACTGTCTGCTCTAGACTGCCCTATCAGGAAGAAATAAATGGAATCTTCAGATAACTAGAAGCAGCAGCCTCGTGTGCAGATCCAGGTACTCACAGCAGACCTGAAGCAGCCTGGCATTACCTGGATGGACAGCCTAATGGGGAGAGCAATCCAGGAGATCTCTGGGGTGTACTGATGATAACTTGCTATCACAGCCTATTAAAGAGACAGTGGATAGAGGTGCTTTACTGGGCTTTCTGCTTATAAATGAGAAAGGACACTGAGATTTGTAGGTGGGGCATGGTCCCCTTGTTTGCAGTGACTGTGAGATGGTGGAGTTTAGGAACCTGAGAGAAAGGAACAAAGTGAAAAACAGGATCACAGCTACAGACTTTGGGAGAGCAGATTTTGGCGTGTTCAGAAATCTGCTTGCAATAGTCTATGGGAGACCATCCTGGAGAGGAAAGTGGTATGGAAGAGAGAGTTGATTTTCATTGGTCGCCTCCTGTAAGCTCAGGAAGACCGTTCCGATGAGCAGGAAAACAAGCAAAGGTGGTAGGAAGTCTATGTAGATGAACAAGAGCTCCTGAAACACTCAGACTAAAAAGGAAGCGTAGAAGAGGATGGAGTGTTGACTCGGGAGTGCCCCAGGGACACTGTATGTGGTTAAGAAGGTCAAAGCCCATTTGGAATTGAATCTGGGAAGGGCTGATAAGGACGAAATGATAATCAGTAAGTATATAAGCAGCAAAAGAAAGACTAGGGAAAATTTGCTTTTGAGTGCAGCAAAGAGAATGCTGAAATGGTGACAGAGGACATAGAAAAAGCAGAGGTATTGAAAGACTTCTTCATCTTGATCTTCTGTTAAGGCTGTTCTTCAGCAATCCTGGGTCTGTGAGATCAATGGGAAAAGTCTGGAAAAAGGAAGAGTTGCTTTTAGTGGAGGATGATCAGGTTAGGGAACATTTAGATAATGTGAACATAGACAGCTGCATAGGACCTGGCAGGATGGACCCACAAGTGCTGAGTGAGCTGACTAGTTTTATTGTAAAGCCACTCTTGGTTATCTTCAGAAGGTCTTGGTGATCAGGGGAGGTTCCAGAGAACCAGAAGAAAGGAAATACCACATCTTCCTTCCTGAAGATAGGAGTTGGAAACTACAGGCTGATCAGCCTCACCTATGGAGGTAATGGTGAAAATCCTCCTGGAAGCCATCTCCAGACAGATAAAGGACAGGAAGTTATGGAGGGGAAATTGTGCTTCATCAACCTGATAGCTTTCTATAGTGAGATGAATGGCTTGGTGACTGGGGTGAGCAGTGGATGTTGCTTGTCTTGACTTCAGCCAGGCTTTCAGCACTGTCTCCCATATCCTCATGGACAAGCTGAGAAAGCATGGGCTGAATAAGTGAACAGTGAGGTGGACTGAAAAAGGGCTGACTTGCCAGGCTCAAGGAACAGTCATCTGTGCTACAAAGTCCAGGTGGAGATCATCCCCTAATGGTGTAACCAGACATTAATACTGAGGTCAGTAATGCTTAACATCTTCATTAATAACCTGAATGATCGGACAGAGTGCTCCATCAGCAAGTTTGCAAATGAGACAAAACTGGGAGGAGGGGCAGATCTGTCAGGGGGTTGTTCTGCAATTCACAGGGACCTTGGCAGGCTGGAGAAATGGACAGAGAGGAACCTCATGAAGCTCAGTAAAGAGAAATGCAGAGTTCTGCCCCTGGGGAGAATTCACCTGTGCTGCTGTACAGGTTGTATAGGGGCCAATCAGCTGCAACGCAGCTTTGAAGAAAAAGGCCCTGGGGGGCCTTGACGGACAAGCTGACTCTCTCATGGCAAAGGCATTATTCTGGGCTGCATTAGGAAGAGCACATATCAGCAGGTTTACCCTTCCCTTCTGGCTAGTGGCGAAGGAATGAGGATTCTACTCTTCTCTCCTTGCGCTTGCTCTTCTTGTAAACATGAGGAATGTGTTTGTGTTTATGCCTATGCAAGAACTTGCTTATTAAACACTCCACAGAGAAGCAGATTGCTAGAACTCAGCACTGATTCTGCCTTATGTGATGTAACCTTCTCCCTGTAGTGTCCTGACTAGCAGGCTACATGTTAGCATAAAGAAAGGTTGGGATTCCCCTGCTTTTTTGCTGAAACCCTGTAACTACACAAACAAGAAAGCGACTTCCAGGGACCAAACCCAAGTGATTCTGTAGTGTAGAATTCAGGACCTGACTGGAGGAGTGGAGAGAGTTGCGTTGGCTGTGTCCTAAGACTGTCTCATGGGTTGAATGCTGTTTGCTGTTTAGTTCGCTTACAAAAAATGAGTTTAGCTTCCATTTCTGTTTGCATGAAGAAAAACCTGTGACTTTTCTGATGTCTTTCTGAAGCAGTATGAAAACGATGGGGGAAGGATTGATTTCAATTTTAGCTATCTGGATATTGGAAGAGGACAACTAACTGATCAAGGGAAAAGAACAAATAAAGCAATAAACCTCCCCCCCTTCATTTTGTTTACAGTATAGGAAAAGAAGATGAAGCTTGAAGGAAGATTGAAGCAGGAATGCAAAGAACAGTTAAAAAGTAGCACCGAGTAATTTAAAAGTAGTTTAATTTGAAAGTGCCCTTTAGATATCCTTTAGATAGTCATTGGCAAGTTTGGAAAATGAGTAAAGTAAGATTCAGGACCTAGTAAGGTACTGTAGTACCAGTGATGATACTCACAAGCAGAGGCAGTGTGGTGTCAAAGGTAAATGTGACATAAAAGCAAGCACTTACAAATTTTTAAGCATGTCAGCAGCAGCTCAAGTGCATGCGACAACAGAATATGTAAGTAAATAAATCTTTCTCCTGTGTAAATACAACCTTCCAACCCCCGGAGATAATTTGCAGCATTCCTCCTCTCCCTCTCGTTCTCATTTCTGCTGAAAATTAGTCAGTAGATTACATTCGTCTCTAATGTTTGTTGTCTTTGCTGCTAGTAATGACCTTTATATAGAAACATTTTGCTTCAGACTGCTATCATTTATTTGTGCTGCCTGTGCCAAATGGAGTTTTGCTTTGTCGTATCTCTAGTACTAGAAGGCTCTAGCACTGAAATGCTGCTCCTCCCCTTACACAGCTGTAGCTCCAAGTAGGTGTTCCTGCCCTCCTGTGTTTTTTATTTTAGTTGACAGCTGTTTCCATCTATTTCCTTTTTATTTTTTATTTATTTATTTTTGAGTCAGGAAAGGTTTTTGGGCATTCATTTTTTGGTGGAACAAGTGGCTCATTCAAGGAATGAGCATCGTTTTGGCCACTTTCCCGAGGGAAAATCTTGAGTTTTATCAATCCAACTAGTTTGGCTTAGTTCTGTTGACTTTCGTTTGTAGAATCAAGAGTGCCACTTGCATTGTAACAAACAAACCCCCCCGGCTCACATGAGCTGCTCTTTCTTTGAGTTACTTGCTTATCTCTTCAGTCTGTTTCTTTTTTCTTTCTTCTTCCATTGGCGGACATGAACCCAATTTTGCCAGAATGAAGTGCTGGCATGGTTTTATTTTGTATTTATTTTTAAATATAGGGCTGAGTGGATGAGGCTTGATTAGTTTTCCAGTGAGAAAATGGCTCCATTCAAGATGTATAAGAGAAACCTCTATACATTCTTTGATAGTAAGAAAAGCTTCAATTTAAGGCTGGAAATTGCTGCTGAATAGAAAGTTGTAGGCTCTGTTAGTGCTGATGCTCATGGAATTATTTGTCTCATTGAAGCCCTGTTAATTAGGCTGGCTTAACTGAGCAGTATGAAAAGTGTTGCCAAGATACCCATAGAGACGTCGGGTCTGCAGTCAAACCCTGCTATTACAGCATGTTGTGGGGATGTTCTGCTGTGCCCTGGGTTGCCTTACGCAGGAGCTGCAATGTGTTTCAACTGTTACAGCTTTTCAAATAGGAACTGAACTCTATTTGATGTAATATATTGGAAACATTTCTGATTGGCGTATACTGAAGCTGTAACATATATTGCTATATATGTTTACAGTTGCTGAACTCTATTCCACATGCTCTTGATTTCCTGTCTTCCCTGTGGACTTTTTGACAGGTAAAACAAATACAGCAGAAAGGAGTTATTGTTTGACTGCAGCAGTGCTCAAGAGCATTCATGTTGTGCCTTGGATAAAGGATGAGCAGTTACTGAAAGGGAGTAGGATGAGCACACAGGGGTCATTACGTTCTCTTATTTAAAGGAAAAAAAAACAAAGCACAAAGTTCAAAGAAACGCCATTCACATAACTGCACTTTATGATTTTATCAAGGAAACTGTGTCATGCATTAGAAGCTTTTATACAAACTAGAAACAGAGCTCCCGGTTTGCATTTATTTTAAGTAGTCTGTTGCTGTAGCTCCAAGTAGGTGTTCCTGCCCTCCAAGAGTGCCTTTAGATGTCGTGTAATTTGTTTGGTGCACAGGTGTACTTTGCACGTCTAGTAAATAAATGCATCCATTCCTGACAGTGGGTGAGGTGAAGGCTTCTAAGCCTTCCAGTGGATCCCCACCTCTCAATACCTTTTTAATGATCATTTTGTCTCTTAATCTTCTGTCTTTTAATTGTGTTCCTTCTATTTTTTTTCTCATTTGTGATTGTGAAGGATCTCTTGCAAGGACAGCTGTTGCTTATGAGAAGGGTTTTTATCAGCACATCAATGTTTGTTGCGTGGTTCAGCAGCTACAAAGTGGCTGAGAAAAAACTCTGCAGTGAGACACCTTTTCAGTAGGTCTTGCCAAGTATTTTTTGGACAATGCTAGGACAGATTGGGATCTCTTCTGTGGAATGTAATCCTGCTGTGTTTTAACAAATGTGTCTTTAAGTGCTTTTCTAGGCTTCTGTCTGACTGCTGGTTTTGTCTCATTAACAAACATTTAGCAAAAAAGAATGCCTTTGGTTTAGAAGATGTTAACGATAGGAAAATGTAACTATGAATTGGGCGATACGCACTATATGCACTCCAGCACTTAAAACAGTGAAACAAAAAAAACCCCAACCAACCAAAAAAAAAAAGAAAAACCCCACAAAATGGAGGTGTTCATTTACAAGAATGGATCACAGGTAATCAAATGGGCCAGTTTTGACTGCTCTGCAAAAATGTCGGTGCAGCCCAGGGACATGGAACATCAAGACTCCATGTAGTTAACAGTACGGGTTTCTGGCCAGATCCTCTCCACTTGCAGTCACTTTGTCAAATCACAGAATGGCCAGGGTTGGAAAGGACTTCAAGGATCATGTAGCTCCAACCCCTGCCACAGGCAGAATCACCAACCTCAGCATTTAATACTAGACCAGGCTGCACAGGACCCCATCCAATCTGGCTTTGAACACCTCCAGGAATGGGGCTTTTTCAAATGCCTGTCTGGAAGACAGAAAAGCTGTGATAAGGGCTTTTGGCCCTCTCTAGGGGTGCCTGTGTTTTAGTAGCTTTTTAAAGACTGTTTTTGCCTTTCAATTAGGTGCTGCTCTGCACCTGATAAGTGCAGTGCAGGGCTGATGTGACTTGCAGTGCCTATGAGTCTGCACAGTGAAGGTGCCCTTTGCATGCTTGGCTGGTGTCATTTGATGGCTCTTTTTTCCTGAGGGCTGCCAGGACGTAGCTTGGGGGTGCAGTTAGTGTCCTGCCTGCTTTGCATGCACTATCTATCCCTGTTGTGCCTGCAGTTGGTAAGCAATTGTTGCAGAATCTGCCGTCACCCTTGGGCATAGACTGCAGAAACATGGCTGTACATATGCCTGTGTGAGAGGCTGGATGAGCTGATCATAGAGCCAGATGGTGGTTTGGTTCCTCTTTGTGCTGGAGAGGCTCAAAGTCATGTGCATCACACACAACTTTCATTAGTCCTTCTGAAATGGGGCCACTCTCCAAACGGGAACGTGGGATTTATGAGACTGGAAAGGAAGTGTTCCTGGGGGAAAGCAGCTCCATAACCTAGTTGGTTCCTGCAGTTGCCTGTTACAAAGACCTTGGCAGCCCCTCTGTGTGGGTTTTCTGGATCATCCTTTAGAAGTGTCTCTGTGCATTAACTTCCTAATGAGCCCTGGTGTGTAATTAGGATGCTTTTAATTACCCTGATGGATAACCTCACCCCATTAATGATTTTGAAGCAGGCACTCTGGATTTCACTAGCGTGTATCTGCTGTGATCTTTACTGGCTAGCTTTGCAGTTAGTGTTTGCGTGTAAAAAATTAAAGCATTCATTCTGATGCAGTTCTGAAAGAGGTCTTAAAGAGGCATAACCGATTCTAAGCAATAACTTCAGCTCAAAGGAGGTGAGCAGCTTCCAGCGTAACTTTCACATTCTGTTGTTGCTCATTGCTTATTGTATTTGTGTGAGTTTTACAAATGTCTTCTGACACCGAGTTTCTCTTTCTTTCAGCCTTTCTTCCAACTTGTGAAGTTACGGAAACTTGGACTTAGTGATAATGAAATCCAGCGGCTCCCTCCAGAAATAGCGAATTTCATGCAGCTGGTGGAACTGGATTTGTCTCGGAATGGTGAGCTGCAAAGTTAATTTCTTTGATTTTGTACTGTCGTATCACAGGATCTACAAAGCTGGGTTGGTAGCGGTTTTTGTCTCTGAAGCTGCTATCTGTGTCTCGCAGAATGCTTTTTTGTGTGATGCATGGATGTACCTGAAGTTCTAAATGGAAAGGAAGGAATGAGCAGAGGAGATGCAGTGGTAGAAATATAGCAATAAAATAATGCTGGACTTTAATTCTACCTTTCTGAGAGCCTGCTTTATTTTTCAGTTTGTAGAATGCCTTAAACCCTATTTTTTATCTGTCACTGTGTTGATTTCTTTCCCTGAGCTCTCCAAAATGTTTAGAATTTAAAAAGAAAAAGAGATTGAGCGAAAAGAGAACTCCAGTCTGTCCCAGAAAAGGTACCTCTGGGTTAGAAATCCAGTTCTTTCTTTCTGCTCCCCTCTTTGCCTGTCATTAGCAAGAGTCAGAGTGCTTGTGTTTCTCGTTTTGCTTCTAGTAAATGAATGTTTTGTTACTTATGGAGAGAAATTCACAAAAGGATGCTGGGAGAAACTGTATTTTAAAATCTGTTGTTGGAAACCATATGGGTTTGTCATTCTGTTGTTAAGTTACTGATGTTGCTTATGTTGTCCTAAGCCATGGTGGAGTGAAACCGAGTTGGATTTTGGCTGTTTTCTTGTATCCTGGTGAATTTAGCAGTTCTCAAAGAAGGTCAGGGCCTGCTGGGTCACCTTTAAGCAGCCTTATGACCCAGTGGTCTAGAAAGAGTGAATGAGTGTTAACAAATTAGAGCAACTGTCAGCTATTTTTGCTTCCTTGTATTCCTCGGATATGTGCAGAATGCTCTCTGAGGTGTGTGACGGGTGGGCTGGGAGGGCGCATGGCTGTGCAATCTTGTAAATAGGAGAGGGGTGTAACTGAATGTTAGGAGAAGAAATAGTGCAAAAGGAAGCCTTGTTTTTGTTACACCGTAATATCGCATTGACTCTTTGTTTCAGAAGAACATTCAGTTGTCACCTGACCTTCCTGTAACTATCTGCATTTTGTCTACCCTTTATTTGTTTGGTGCCTTTAATGCTATCTGACAATATAACTGATGAAGCGTAATGAGTCTCTAGGCAGTTTCTGGAAAAAAAAAAATCTGTGAACCATGTAATGCTATGTACATTTGCAAGCCTTGGAAGAGAAGAAAACTGGAAAGAAATGGTCTGAAAAACAGAAAAATCACATTAGTTAAAATATTTTAGAAATAGATGAGCGTTCGTTGGTGCAGTATTTTTGCAGTATTTTTGGCTACTGAGTTTGGCTGAGATTGGTGCTGTCTGTGACAGATCTCAGTAAAAAGGAAATACTGTGTTGGCTGAGTAGTTCTTTCTGCAAATGAATTACTAG
The DNA here is from genome assembly GCA_037305975.1 of Chrysolophus pictus. Classification (NCBI taxonomy): domain Eukaryota; kingdom Metazoa; phylum Chordata; class Aves; order Galliformes; family Phasianidae; genus Chrysolophus; species Chrysolophus pictus. The sequence continues at coordinate 23,040,723 of CM074578.1, forward strand.
CTGCAAAAGAGCTGATGGATCAGAGCCATGTGAACTATTGTCAGCCTGACTTGAAAGTTGGCTTGAGAGCTCAACTGTAACAAGAACAGATGGTGTGAACATTTATGGCCGGGTAGATGCATGCGTGTCATTAGAAGTTACTGCACGAGGAAGTGTTTTCCGAAGTGATGTGTTGGATGTATGCAGGTTGCGGGAAGCAATTTCTTTCCTACATCCAAAGTTCAGTGTTAATCATGCGTTTTATTGCGTTGCTGATTCCTCTCTGTGATTCATTGCAGAAGGTGACTGGTACTGCCGTCCCAGAGGACGCTCACAGTTAACACACAATTTGACTCTTCGGCTTAACACCGAAACACACCGTGAGGTGGTACAGGGAAACCACTGCAGAGCAGAAGATGACTGATGTTACTTTCCGCTGTTTAGTCATGTTTAGGTTGTCTCACAACTCATTTGGCTCTCTGAGTTAAATGGCAAAACACACACCATATGTGATGCTGCAGGGGGAAATTCTCACACGAGGTTTTGGCTATTTTGCAATATTTTTGTTTCTTAGCTTTTGTGTTTTGGACCCAGTTTCCAATATGTTAGATCTGCAACCTGCCAAAGATTTCTCTCATTCAGCGGTTTGCATTTCCTCACTTTTTGTTTTTCTAATTACTAAACTACTTGGAGGAAAAAAAAAAAAAAAAATAGGAACTCTTTGTGTTCCTTTCAGGCACAGAAAAACAGCCCGGCTTTTCAAAATGCACTATGCTGCATGAATAGAAAAGTGTGATGGTGACATCTGAACTCGGGAAATAAGAGATCATTGTTCTGTGTTTTTTGTTATTTTAGCTGTCTGGTTCGCTGCACTAATTGCTTTCAGTTCTGGCCATTCTGTTTCCTTAAGAGCTTAAAAATGCAAATATAAATTCACTTAACGATCTGTGTACAGTAGTAGCCCTTTATATTTTAACCTCTCGTCGGAGGAGGAGGATGAAAGTCTTTAGAATAAACAGAGTACTTCCATCTCCCTCTTAATAAAATGGTAACGTATCGTCCTTCCTTGTTTCCATCTAATCCTTTGGTCTGCATTTGATCTTTGAAGTTCCCTAAGCTGATATGTCACTTGTACGGCTGAACTTCAGGACACTTCCAGGCCATGGTGGAAGCATTTTCTCTGCATTTTGTGCAGCGGTGATGTGGGTGGAGGTGGGTCGATGCCCTCTGGCAGGATCTCTCCTGGCTCTCTGGCACCGGCTTCAGCTGCCTGTGCAGTGCAGTGTTATGTGCTTTCAGTGTAGCTCTAATCCATGGGCTCCCAGAAAAGGTGAGCAGGGAAACTCTTCAAGTGTGGCTTTCTTATATTCCCAGGTTCTTTACAGTATCTGAGACACATTTGTGTATATTAAGATTGAGTATGTAGTTGATCTTTTAAGCAGTTTTTGGTTAATGAGTGAACATCAAACTGCAAGAATCCTTCAAAGTAAATGTAAAAATCTTTTGCAGATGTAAACTTGATGTTCCTGTGCTCTTTCCTTTCGCTGTGGGGAGTGTACACAAGTGAGCTCTGGTTACAATAAGTAAGACAGCCTACTGGTGCAAGGCGAGGAGGATTTGGGGGGAAGGCTAAGAGCCATGTCATCTTGAAGTCTTCCTTCTTTTTTGCATGTTAATGCTATTTCTTATTCCTTTACGAGGATGAATTAACGTAGGTTTCATAGGAAGCATCCCCTCATGTTTTCTGGCCTCGATAAGGCTGATGTTTGAGCAAAGGCTGTATGAAAATCCCAAAGATAGGAATATCAGAGGGCATAGGAGAGCTTTGCTGAGTAGATAGCATAGAGAGGGTGAACACTTGAAGGGTTATCTGTCAGTACAGTTCATCTGCCCCTCAGTGTCAGGTTGTTCAAGCAGCTGGTGAGCCAATTCAGAGCTAAAGAAAGCAGGCCTGCTGCATTTTAAAAGTGGCTGCTGGAGCTTTTGGGGTTACTGGCAAAGTTGTGTCTGAGACTAGGAGTGTTCCAGGTAACATCCTCTGACACAGAACTCTGCTGCTCGTCTGCTGTGTGTCTGAGACTGCTGGATCCTTCCAAAGCCCCATATTTAGGTAAATCCCATCCAGGATTCTCACATCGCCAGGGAGTTTTGCAGGGACTCTGGCTTGCTGAAGCAAATACACGTAGTTTGGGCAGGGCTCCTGTGCTTTGCATTGAGTTTCAGAACGAGTCTTTGCCTACGTGGTGCAGAAGAGAGATTCTGCTCTAGGCAGAATAAGAAATGCTTGTGTGCTCTGTGTTTTCCCACAGCACGTGGGACCCACTCTCAGTCTCCGAAGACCCTGTGATTCAGAAAAGGAATGCAATCCAAAGGAAGGAAGATGTGCCTCAATTCCTGCAGCTCTTTCTGTCCAGCTCGGCAGGCACTGTGCTGAAGCTTCCTTCTCTCCAGGAGCACGTGCCATTGTTTGAAATCCCTTGGCACTGTAGCAGGCTGCTGCCCATGCTGCTGGTCCCGCAGAGATTTCTTGCAGCATCCCCTCCTCCTTTTTTCTTCTTCACAACCCCTGGGGGCTAAACTCATAGAGCTTAGAGCCCTGCCATCTCACATTCATTACCATGTTAATGGCTTTTCTCGTTCTGTAGCTTCCTCCAGACAGGAGGGGTACTGCATAAAGTTTCTGCAGTTAATGTAACACATGCTTATATGCAGGATTATGTCTGCTGTGTGTGAAAGCCGTGCTGCTGCAGATGTGGTTCATTCCTTTTTGGTGCATCCCTGCTACAAGAACATTTTCTTGTTTCTTTGTCTTTGATAGATATTAAATCCTCCAGATTCCCTTGATAAGCTTTTCCTGATATTACTTGTTCTTTAAAATGCCCCACAGTTAACCTGCTTAGTAATAGTATTTTTATCTGAAGTAAGTTTCTAGCTGGTGTAATATCTCGTAATAACATATTATAGTGTGGAGTCCTGGATTTTTTATTTTTTTTAAACCTCCTGAACCTTTCCTAGCCTTTGATAGGTGGCTTAGCATTTCGTTTCAGTTTCAGCCGCAGAAAAACCCCTGTGAGCTTTCCCACTGGACAGTAGCTGCTGGGCATTGGTGGCTGCCCCCAGGTGTGGGAGCCCTATTGCACAGTGCTGCTGTGTGCCCCTGCCTGCTAACCTTCATGCCAGTGTGGGGGATGAGCCTTTTGTGCTTGTGTATATGTTTGCTGTCTCTCTGTGATAAAAGCCTGGCAGGCTTCTCTGCTGCTACTCTTTTTGTTCTCATTAAACATGCTTACCAAGAACTTAGTCATGCAATGGATGTAATGGCTGTAGACCAGATCTGGGCTGCCTGTTGTTCTCTAGCTGGCAGCAAGACAGTAGTGATCCTCTGTGGAAGCTCTCGCTAACCTTCAAGTTTTCTCTTGTGTCCAAGCCTTGAGTCTCAAAGCAGTGGAAAAGTATTAAGTGGATTTTGATGGTCTCTGTAGATGGATTATGCTGGCTCTGTTTCTGACTCCTGTCTCTGTGCAGCTGTGATCAGTTACTTTGTGAACTCAGGAGTGATAGGTTTGCTGTGGCAGCTACTAAAGCAATCTGTGTGTGGGCAGATCTTGTTAAGACATATTTGACTCAGTATGATGCTGAGTCCTCAGAATGGTTCTTTACTTTGAATGGTTCGTTACTCCGTTAACGATAATATTTCAGTTTTGATATGTGCAGTTCTGTGCTGTGGAAATGGCTGGTAGTTCAATAACATTCCTGCAGTTTCTGGTTAAACTGAGCTTATGACTCTTGATAGTACAGTTGTTTCGAATACAAGCGTGGTGAAATCAAGATTTGCAATTCTAAAGTCCCATCTTGGCACAATTGCTACATTATGGCAAATATGCAGTAGTTTATGTAAAAATAATTGCAAATTCCTCAGAAGCATCCAAACAAGAGTAACGTGATAGTGTAAGAAGAGATGACCTGCTGCTGCTACGGGCTGACAGTCTGACCTGTGTCCAAGATCTTTGAGATCAATTTTTGGCAGCTGCAAGCTGATGTCCCAAATGCAGAGAACCTTCCTTTACCTTTTCCTTGCTTCCAAAATGGCTTATGTTTGTAGACTGGGAAATTCTTATATTATTTTCAGTCTTTGCCCCTCTACTCTGCGCTGGTGAGACCTCACCTGGCGCACTGCATCCAGCTGTGGAGTCCTGAGTACAGGAGAGACATAGATCTGAGAGAAGAGCCACAAAAATGATCCATGGAATGGAACACCTCTCCTGCGAGGACAGGCTGAGAGAGCTGGGGCTGTTCAGCCTGGAGAAGAGAAGGCTGCAAGGTGACCTGATAGTGGCCTTTCAGTATCTACAGAGGAGCTACAGGAAAGAAGGGGACAGACTCTTTAGCAGGGTCTGTGGTGACAGAACGAGGGGAAATGGCTCCAAGCTCATGGAGTGTAGATTTCGGTTAGATATAAGGAAGAAACCTTTTACAGTTAGGGTGGTGAGGTGCTGGAATAGATTGCCCACAGATGTGGTGGGTGCCCAATCCCTGGAGACTCTCAAGGCGAGGCTGGATAAGGCTCTGGGCAACCTGATCTAGCTGTGGTGTTGCAGGGGAGTTCATTGCAGGGGAGTTGGCCAACAGAGGTCCCTTCCATCTCTAAGGAATCTATGATTCTATGATTCAGTTATCATTGTACATTCAGAAACTAACAGCAACAGTATTTAATTTCTGATTGATATTACTGCTTTTTATTTGAAGGGTTTATTCTTTTCAGCTACTTTACAATCTATTTAAAAGATCTGTTTACAGTTCTTAGTCATCCTCAGAACACTACAATCACTGCATATTGTATGATGTGTATAACTTAATCACAGAAGTATTTTAAAGCTTTGTTAAGATGCTTTGTGAGCACACATGGCTAATATACAGAACATCAGTTAATGCAGCAGGAGAGATGTGTAATCCTTGCTTCACTCTGTAAGGTTTCACATAGCTTGTTTGTGTTGGGGCATGCACGCCAATGCTTTCTCCTTTTATTCATCTGTCTGATATCAGACATACCTGTCATCCTTTCTGTAGAATTACCTCCCTTCTGCCCACAGAATGGTTAAGTATTCCCACAAAAAAGCCAGATAACCACTGTTTTCAAACTAGAAGTACTGACTGAGAGGAAGAGGCTTGAATGCCTGTATCAAATCAGCCTGGACTGGTGACCCAGCTGTTTTGCAGTGAGAACATCAGCTAGGTAGGCAGAAGCACTCTAAGGCTTCTGAACCTATCCTGTAGTTCCTCTCAGGCTACACTCTCTCATGTACCAACTGCTGCTTTTTGATCTTTGGTGCAACCTCAGATGTCTTTGTCTGCCTCTGCTGTGCTTATCCAGCATGTGAACCTTCTCCATTGAAGTCTTCTTCCCCTCTGCTTGGCATTAGTGGCCCTGACACAAATAGGCTGGTATGGTTCTGGGAGTAAGTAGTAAGCTGAGACATTTCTGTAAGTTAATACTTGCTCAGTGGGCAAGAAAGAAGAAGAAGGCAGCAAGACTGTGTAGTGAGGCAGTATGGTTTGCAAACAGACATTTGTTGTTAAAATATTCAGCTGCTAGATTAGGTAGGCTGCTTTTTTTGCCTTCAGAACTGCTTTGTGTTCTTTGTGCACTGCTTTTCCTGTAGTAGATGGTTCTTACTTGACAAGAATGCATGCTATGGATGTACTCACTGCAACCCTTGCTGTGAATACCTGGAAACCATGGGATATCCCACCAGTGACTGCTGTAGTTTGTATAGCGGCAGATCACTACTGCTGATAATGATAAGTTCTAGCCTATGTTTGGCAATCAGGCAAGTGATTTTGTTCTTGTTTATTTGTTTGGTGCTAATTGGTAGTAAGGCTGCCTAGCTGTAGACCAGAAGAAAACAGGTTTTTCACTTTTTCACTCTTTCAAATAGTTGCTTGCTGACAGTGGTGTGTTTGTGTGATTTTTTTGAGTAATTTTTGGACAATTCTAATTTCTGTTGGCATGTTTTTCTTTATATTGTTTCCCATACCTCTTCTGAAGTTAGTTTAAAACATGAGCTTAAAACACAATATCATCTTTGTATATCAAATGTGAATTTTAGGGATTCTTAAAGAAAAGTGCTGGGGACGAAAAATGTGAGAGTGGTCAGGCACTGGAATGGCTTCCCCAGGGAGATGGTGGAGTCGCTGTCCCTGGCATTGTTCAAGAGATGTCTGGATGAGGAGCTACAAGATATGGGTTAGTGCTTGTGGTAGCAATGGTAATGGGAGGTCGGTTGGATGAGATGATCTTTATAGGTCCTTTCCAACCTTGTGATTCTATGATTCTATATCTACTGCAGACTACTAGAATTTTGCAACATAGTGGTTTTTCCATTTTGGTATATTATGCAAGATTTTACTGATTTTCTAAGGGAACTGTGCTGGTTTAGGTATCTAGTGACCTTGATATGCATCTAGCAAATTTGATAGCTTCATCCAAATTCAAGAGGAGACATAGGTTTCAAAGGTGGGGCTTTTCTGAAAGCAGTAGGCCAAGCTGGAAACAGAAACCTTTGGTCAAGCATTAAATGCCAATCCATATGGGAGTGACATAAAATAAATACTTCAGTTTGTGGGTAATCTAGATTAGAGACCATAAAATGAGGATCTACAAACAGGCTTTGTTCGCTCTTTTCTCTGTAGAGCTTCTTGGGGCTCTTCATGGAGAAGGTTAGATGCCAATAAATATGCAGCTTGACTGTTGCAATGCTTACACAGTATCTGTCATCTGAAGCTTCTCAGGTAGAATACTAGTTCTAACTTTTCTTTTCTTCCTTGCTTTTATAAAACGTATTTCCAGACTGGATGTGGCTCTGGGCAGCCAGGTCTGGTGGTTGCTGACCCTGCAGCAGGAGGGTTGAAACTAGATGATCATTGTCGTCCTTTTCCACCCAGGTCATTCTATGATACTATGATTCTGTGATTTAATTCCTGCTAACTTCAAGGTCCAAAACAGAAATCCTCATAAAAGCATCTCCTAGCCTTGTTTAACACTCTGGCTGTTAGGTGCTGATGAAAAGCAGAAGATGTAATTCCTTGCTGAGCTCTGGCTGTTCTGCTGAATTCACCTGGAACTACTGTTTCCCTGTGATCTAATCTTTGAGTTTCCCTCAGCCCTGGCCCTTTTCTTTTTCTCATGCTTACCATTTGCAGCACATGATCCCACGTTTCTGACTGTTACTGCAGCTGAGGACAGTCTGTTGATTTTCAGCGTGTTAACTATTTGAAAAACCAGCTTGTTTTTAAGTCTTTGCACAGTTTTCCTTTAAGTAAAGGAAACTTTACACGCTTACTCTTCATGTAGCTATGAAATGCTCTTTTGAGAGCAACATTTTTCCCTGTTTCTCTCCTCCCTTGGAAGAGGGAAGTGTACAGAAACGAGGAGGAGGAGGAAGAGATATACTTACCTCACTTCAGTTTGTTGTTAATTAAGTAATAAGGGATTTGGCTGAGAAAACCCAACCTGAACCTGTTTGTGTATTTTCCATAAAGCTGTAAGAGCGGTTCTTTAAAGAGCTGTTTCTTTTGTGTTTTGTATATCCTCAGCCTCAGAGTTTCAAAAGGAAATGTTACAACTTGTACAAGAGCCACTCAATCATAATAGACTTTGCAAGAACAACATGACTCCTGTCACATTTTGTCCCAGAAATTGTAACACTTCAGGTAAAGAGGCTGATTACTTCATCCTTCAGGGCTTGTAGCAGAACCTCCTGACTTTTAGAATGGAAAAAAAAAAAAAAAAAGCAATGAGCTTATCATTCCACATGTCATGATCTTAATGTGGAAAGGGAGGGAGGTTTAACCCTTCTTCAGCCGTCTTGCTGGAGGAAACAACCCCTCAGGAAGCAGCTTTGGGGAAGGGAGAGAGGTACCCTGTTGTTGTCTGCGAGATAACAACTTCCTAGCTGAGCTTAGCAGCTGAAGAGCCCTTTGCAAAGGCAAATAAACATTTGCAGCACAAATTCCTCTTCGCCAGGCATTTGATTAATTGAATAGTTTGCTCCTCTCAGCCTTGGAAGATGGTGGAGGTGGTGAGCAGGGTGGAAGAGCTTTTACAAAGTCAGGCTTCAGCCTTCAAGCCTCTGTGCTATGGATGGCAAGGACCACTTGGAGTTGGTTTCAAGCTGAAAGAGAAAAGATACAGGTTAGTTATTAGGAGGAAACTCGTCATGCAGAGGGCAGTGAGGCAGTGGCACAGCCGCCCAGAGAGCTGTGGTGCCCCATCTCTGGTGGTGCTCATGGCCGGGCTGGATGGGCCCTGGGCAGCTGAGCTGGTGGGAGGCAGCCCAGCCCACAGCAGGGGGGTAGCACTGGGTGGGCTTTGAGGTCCCTTCCAACCCGAACCAGTGCATGTTCTTATGAAAGGAAGGGGAACGTCATGACTCCTGCTTTGCTCAAGCACCACAGAGTTTGATGATTTGATGGGCTGGCTGGGGCCTTTAACTCGTGCATATAATATATGTGTAATGTGAGAAGAGACAGGGGAAAATTCTTCCATGTTTTGAACGGGATGAACGTGATCTGTTTAGTGTCTGGTTATCTGTCTCCTGAGGAATAGTGCTGCCTTGTTTCATAGTTTTTAAGTCTGGAGTGGGTTTACTGGGTATAAATGTGGTGTGGCTCATAGATGTGACTCATCAACCAGCCCCACCAAAGCAGAATGCTCCGTGTTGCCTTTGCAGCTGAAAGTAGTTCTGATCTAATGGTCCTCTCACAGCCTGTGACCTTCTTGACCATTGTTATCTTGATACTGATAATTGGAAATGATGTTCACTGTTGCAGAGTATGTAAAGAATGCTGGCCATGTAGGCTTTGGATAAAGAAAAGAATATCGTCTGGTTTTCAAATTTTGTATAAAGACACAGTAAAAAGTGCTGTACAAGAGGCTTTATCAATTTAAAATGAAGATTTTCTTCCTCCCCAACTCCTGCAGCCATCAGAGGAAGGGAAGAAGGGATGAGAAAGAATTGGGGCATATTGCTGTTGTAAAAACTTTAACAAAAATAGATTAGTAAAAAGATTTTTTTATAAGTAATTCTCACACTCATACAGTACAGAATTCCCAAGGATTATGCAAATCTGAAGAGGCATCTTGAATAGAAATGTGTGTGTCTGTGTATGTATGTATGTATATGCACTCTTATGTACATGACTGCCACTTTCTGCTGTCATGAATTTTTTCCTGCCAGTGCATTTGCATTGTCATACGTCACAGGGCTTATGCTTGGTTATAGCTTTACTATGAGCAGTGCTGCACAGTCTGTATGCCAGAACATCTGGGAGCATCATATAAACATGGAGCGTTCATCAGTGTGTGGTATTAGAAGAATCCTAGATATTTAAGTAGGATTTGAGTCAGTTATCCAGCAGTGGCAAGAAAAGCATTCTAACATACTGCTGCTGATGTTGGCAGTGATTTATGAGTTAAGGTCTGTAACAAAACCTAGTAGTAAGCAGTAATGGCAAAAGCTGCTCAATCCATTAGGAGATAGATGGACTTTTAAATGTACTTTGATATACTACGTTGCATTTCAGTTAATTATGCCAATGTTTCTGTTATGGACTGTCATCACCTCTGCTATAATAATCACTCCAGATTTTTTTGCCATATACTAAAATGCTCCTTTTCTCTTCTGAGCTTATTTGTTCAAAATAATCCTAGGGTAGTCATCATGCGTAGTGATAAAATGTCTGCTAGTAATCTGCTTCTGTTCTGCCTGATAAATCTTTTCAATATTTATATTTCAACCTTGTTTTGCTTACTGAATATATAACAATCCTCAATCCAAAGGGATGGGCTGATTTTTCTTTTTCTTTTTTTTTTTCTGTTCTTTATCCAGTTTGATAGAGGGGAAAAGCAAATCGCAAAAGCATCATCAGCAGGAGGAAAATGCACTTGAAGTGCAAAGAAAGAGCTTAATATGGAACTGGAATTTCTCTTATTTTTCTTGTATCTTATCATTTTCTACCAATAAGTTTTGCTCATGTAATGATTTTATAGCCTGGAATAAGTGGGCTGAGAAAGTATGCGTTAATTCCAGAACTGATTTTGTTGTTTGCAAATGTATCCAAATTATAATTATAAATAATTTGTGTGCAGCTGTATTGCAATTAATATTGGAGTATATTTTACAGTTCAGTTAATTAACTGTTAGCTTTTACAGATAATAGCTAAGACTTGTAAAAGAAGGAGATTATCAAAATAGTTTGGCTTAACAATGCATAGAAATAGAAGAAGAAATATTTACAGCATGGCAGTGAAGCCACACGTTGATAGAGGAAATCAATAGTATGCGTAGTTTCAGAGATTTGGTATTGTCATTGAAAATTTATCTTCTGCTTTATATTTTTAGGTATGTATATATGTGTATACATGTGTATATAGGTTGTTTTTCAAAAAATTAAAATAGTTACTCAAGGTTTACTTAATTAAGGAAGATAATTCACACATGATATGTGCACCTGTATACAGAAGAGATGTATGTGTACATAGATGCACATACAGAAGTTGCGGACATTGGCTGGGCTGCAAAGACACAAGTTATTTTGAGTCATCTGAGGATGTAAAATAGTGATAGAATCATAGAATCGCAAGGTTGGAAATGACCTGCAAGATCATCCAGTCCAACCGTCCTCTCGTTACCACTGCCACCACAAGCACTAACCCATATCTCGTAGCTCCTCATCCAGACATCTCTTGCACACTGCCAGGGACAGCGACTCCACCACCTCCCTGGGCAGCCATTCCATTGCCTGACCACTCTCTGAGAGAAAACGTTCTTCCTTATGTCCAACCTAAACCTTCTCTGGTACAACTTTTGGCCATTTCCCTGGGTCCTGTTTGTTGCCTGGGAGAAGAGGCCAAACTCCTCTTCGCCACAGCTTCCCCAAGCCTATAACACTGCATGGGGTTATTGTGGCAAAGTGCCGGGACCAGGTACTTGGCCTTGTTGAACTTCATCCCATTCACCTCAGCCCAGAGATCCAGCTTATCTAGATCTCTCTGAAGAGCTTCCCTATCCTCAGGCAGATCGACAGCACCTCCTAGCTTCATCTAGGTCATCAATAAAGATATTAATCTTTATCCCTTCATCTAGGTCATCAATAAAGATATTAAACAAGATGGGCCCCAGTACTGATCCCTGGGGGACACCACTTGTAACGGGTTGCCAGCTGGACTTAGCTCCATTAACCACTGCCCATGGGGCACAGCCCTCTAGGTTCCTTACCCAAAGAAGGGTATACCTGTCCAGGCCACAGGCAGCCAGTTTCCCCAGAATACTGTAAGAGACCGTGTCAAAGGCTTTGCTGAAGTCTAGGTAGACTACATCAACAGCCTTTCCCTCATTCCTTTCCAGAGTGGCAAATAGTACCTGGGCTCCCATAGTTCAAAATAAAGATCTACTCTGAATTAATTCAGGCTCATGTTAAATGATGTCTAGTTTTGATGTGGGGAAGGGGAGAGGGTGAGCAAGAGGGACAAAGCTATTGAAAAATAAGAGAAAGTGAGCCAGTGCTGTTCTGTTCATTTTCCGACTGGTTATCCAGAGAAGGGTGGTATGAGGAATAGATGGTGGATAATGAACTTCTGAATTTGCTGGTGACTAGCAGAACTCTCAGTGTCCATATTTGTCATTGCTGTAATGCCAGACAGAGGTTCTAATGTCTGCTGAGTGTAGGTAGGACCTTTGTCTTCAGCAATCCTGTAGTGTGAATTTAGGGTTCTACAGATGGTAGAGAACTGATACGATTAAAGGCAGCAGCTTTGCAGACTGTAAATGATTTTTGTTTTGATTTTGTTGCCTCCCTGATTTCTCTGTGTAGGAAAGGGAGAAGTTTTCAGTTCTGTGTGCTGCTTCTATTCCTTAGAGCACTTCATAAAGGCAATGCTTTCACATGAATGCTTAAAAAGAAAAAGAAAGTTGTCTGTTTCTTAGGACTCAGCAATGTCCCTGCAGTGATTTCATTACTTTTACTTTCTATGGTGTCAGTGTCAGGCAAATACTTCTAAGAACTTCACATGTTGCAAGAATTTATTACTTCTGATTATTCAGTCAGGCATTCATAATGCCTTTTTTTTTTCTTGTTGTTATTTAGACGTCAGTTTCCTAGCTGTTTGTCCCAACTATAAGAAAGGACTAACGTGTGAGGAGATGAAACAGGTGGAATACTATGCCGAAAGAATGGAAATAGGAAAACCCTGGAAGGACAAGTCTGATTTTTATTTTAAGACTTGATTTCTTTTTAAATTCCTTTCCAGGTGAATCATATGAATCTTAAGTTGCTAATCAAGGAAACCAAGCATATCTGTTTCATTCTTGCTGGATCTCAATGACAATAAACAGGGGCTTACACAGAGGGCCCACAGGCTTCTCTTAGAAGCCTGAAGTAAGAGGCCCTACTTGTGTTCAAGGTAGCATGACTGGCTTCAGTAGATAGACATGTAGTATTGGAAGTAGAAGAAAAAATCTGTTTTCACGTATAAGTAACTCTTACTACTCTCTGCCTTTCTGTAACAGTATGCTAGCACTGATTTGGGACCTGTTGATTTGAATAATGTTTTCAAATTGCTTATCTTTAGTGTCGTTATGTTTCCATGAGTGTGCATTATGAACAGAGCCTTGAACACTCTCATCTTCCTTGCCTTGCTCTTCCTCCCCCTGTGCTTTCTGCCAGCACAGACTGTGGGTGTGTATCGAACAAATTACAGGAGGTTCAGACTTAATTGGTTCTTCAGAACAATCTTAGAACAGAAAGAATCTGTTTTTTGCTGGACAGAGGCTGATGCAGATTGGTTGGAGCACAGGTGAACAGTCTAGGATCAGGAAAAACAGTGCAGAGCAGGAAAGTGAAATGGGATTTGAAAAAGTACAAAGCAGCTCTGCGCTGGTAGCTGCTCTTGCTCTGGTTTCAAGTATGAATACTTGGGTATGAAGCAGCACTGCATGTTGAAATGGTTTGAAAGATACCAAGATAACTCCTTGCAGTAGCACGTTACCGCACATAATGAGGCAATAGTTTCAGTGTAGATGCTGTACAGTTCTTGATGATGGTTTTTTCCCCTTTTTTTTCTTTTTCTTCTGCAGATATTCCTGAAATACCAGAAAGCATCTCATTCTGCAAGGCACTACAGGTAGCAGATTTCAGTGGGAATCCACTCACTAGGTAATTTCCACCTTCTTCTTAATACTTGCCATACCAGAATTACAATCTTGCTGTAACGATTACAATTTTAAATAAGCCCTTAAGAATTGTGATTTAGGATCTCTATGAAATCTTGCCAACAGTGTCTGTCTCTGGTAGGGTCTGTAGCAAAAGTTCAGATTTAAAACGTGATGAGCATCTTCACTGGGAGGGGATGAAATTTGTTAGCCGACCAGGAAAAATGCAAATCTGATTCTTTTCTAAGTAATTTTCATTCTTCTTCTTAAACGCATAGGAAAACCACGCTCATACTTGGGAGAGATAAAGCAATGGTAAGCACGAATGTATTGGCACTAATCCAGGTGCCTGACAATTTGGAATAGATTGTAGCTCAGCTGCTGCAGATAATGGCTTTTCCTAATGATTAAAGCTTAGACTAGTGTTTCAACACTCTCCTGTCAATTGGGACACAGTGACGTGCAGTAACATGTGGCAAAAAAGCACTGCATCTATCAGTGGCTGCTACTGCTGTTCCTGGTCTGTATTCTAATGGAGTCGAGGGATTAGGCACTTACAGAAGAGGTTTGTTTACATTTTTCTGTTCCATTTGCTGAAGAATTTGAAATTCATACAGTGAGCTGAGACGGGAGATAACAAAGGACAGAAGAGGTGATCTGCTAGCTAGAGCCTTTGAACGCTATTTGGAGAACCATTTCCTAAACTGGCCTGTCCCACAGAGCTCCTTTGTGATGCTTAGAAATTCGCACAAACCAGAGCATTCACAGTGGGCGTTAACCAACTCTCTTTGCTTTGCACTGAGATAGGCTGGGAATACTTGCACGATTAGCTGGCTGGCTGGCTGGGGTGCATGAGTGGTAACAAACAGCTGAGTGTCTGTAATATCTTAAGCTGCTACAGCGGTTTTTTGCAGGGCAGCTTCTCCCACATTGGCAGCTGAGATTCTTCAGAGCTGCGCTTTGAATATAGTGCATAGTGCATTCTAAGTTCTCTGGAAATTCGGCTCTCTAAGCATTAAAGGGACACTTGTGATCTTAATCCCCGTGCCTCTGTAGCCCGTTTATATGCTGAGGATAATAATACCACAAAAATCTGGTAAAGCAAACTGAAGCTGAGATGATGTTTAGATATTAAAGTGATGAGAGTCACTGCACAGCGTTTTCTCAGAGATGAGTGTGCTGTACATACAGCACAGAGCTGCATCTCCTGGTACTGAAATAAAACGTTAAGCAGTACCATGTTAGCTATCATTCTCCATTTTGTGAGCCAAATAAGGCTTAGGGCCCAAGTACTGTATCTCTTTAAACAGTATCTGTAATGCGTGACTGCAGCTGAGAGGAACTGACAGAAGAGTTGTAGGGCTTTTTAATGGGGTTAAAATAGATCTCATAACTCATTGCTGACAGTTGCAGGATAATTTTAAAAATTCGTGATAAAATGGCTCCAAAATGTATGTATGTACTGGAAAACATCAACCAGTTTAGTAAGTTAGAAAACGCAGACAGTTCAAGCTGTTTATACATGGTTGCCTGGTGCTTTCTATGATAAAGTCTAGAATTTCAGTTTTACCTGTATTTACCTGTATCTGCAGCATTTAGATCTTGGCACTAATTACCCAAGATAGAGTGAGAAAGCCTAGCAGTCGTTTCCTTTTGTTGATATACTGGAGCCTTTTTTAGCCATTGATCCTAGCTCTTGTTTCCTCTGAGCTCAAAAGCGAGTTGTAGAACTTCCCCATCAGTGTGCTTCCACTAATACAGAATGTTGTCTCATTGTCAAACTGAATGACTTCAGTACTAACAATGGCTGCTTTTCAGCTGCTTTCAGGTTTATATTAATAAGAAGGAGGTGCATTTAGGTTGGTGAAGGCTAGAAGTCTGCTATATGCTATAGATAAACCATTTAACTGCGGTTTTAAAACTGTTAGCTCCTAAATAGTAAAAACTGCTTTTTCAAATTATGCTATTACTATGGTACATCTAAGGGGGGTGAACAGTCACAGTAGCGCTCACATTGTAGAGATACCAAACATGTTCTGTTAATGAAAGACAGAAAATGACCAACGGCTTGGTATGGGGTTGAGCACATGAGAATTTTAATTGTCTCCTTCCCTTCTCCCCATCACACACAGCTGTGCTTGCCCATACACTTGAATCTCCAGTTTGCTAGTGGTCTGTGGATTATACCGTGTGCCTGGAGCTGGGTGGTGTGGGGAGCAGGAACCAAACTACAGCTTGAGTTTAGGTTGTATGCTCTGGGGATCAGGTTTGGTGCAACCTGGCTGCCTGCAGGTGAGGGTGAAGGAGTTCTTCAGTGTGAGCAGGGGAAAGCCAAGCAGTGCAGAAAAATGGGTGTTGGACCTGAAGGCTTTAGGTACTTTGGAAGTGTTGCTTGCATTTTTATAATGTGAGAGGAGAGGGATTGCAAGCTGTTGTGCTGTGGACTGGTACATGTGAAATGCTGTAACAACAGAACATTGTCTTGCTGATGAACAGAGCATTTCTTCAAAAAGCAGTAAGTGAAGAACAGCCTGGTATCTAACACAAAATGGTCCTGCTGTAAGCGTGTACATAACTGAAGCTTAAATCAAAGTAATTGATTTAATTATTTTACCATCTAGCAGATGCAGGGAAATACTAGCAGAATATTATTTTCAGTTTAATTTTTTATAATGCTTTAAATGCAGCTATATGTATATAGCTTTGTAACGTGGCAAATTGGAGGCAAGGAAAAGAGATTAATGTTTTTTTCTTACTATGATTTCTAGAATTTTTCAAGATTCATGCTGGAACATAGACATTCCTCCCCTTCTCTGTGTATATTGACTAAAAAGACTCTAATTTTCTGCAGCATGTTCTTTTTTCCTCTGTGTGTTCTGTTAATGTGAATACTCATGCTGGAAGTTCTAAACTTGAATTAATATCTCCATAGGTTGCCCGAAAGCTTTCCTGAATTACAGAATCTAACGTGTCTTTCAGTAAATGATATCTCTCTGCAAGCACTACCTGAAAACATTGGGAAGTAAGTGTTCTTTAGCCTTTTTGTTATTTTATTTATTTTCTTTCCTGGTACATATACCGTGTAAGTCACATGCATAATTGTATATAATGTGATATACCTATGAAGTCATTTACAGCTTTGTGCTTTTTTTTAATCAGTCTGTTAAAAAAGAATCTCTTTGCATTTTCGCTTACTGTTAGCAAATCAATTCAGAATCTGAATCATTGTGTGTATATTTAGGCTCTGTTTTCAGGGATTTGGATGAAGTTGGATTTTTAAATGCAAAATTAAATAGATGTTTTATGATGCAGAATTGACCTTTTACTTTCCTTTTTTGTAGTAAAGGCCATTGATCCGTTATTGTAAACATGTCAGCCAGCTTGCAGCTTAGCTCAAAACCAGATAGTGCTGGCATAAGAACAAATGGGTAAAAGCTGGCTATGATCAGGCTGGAAATTAGAGGGCTCCTAACCATAGCAGCAGTTTGGTTCTGAAAGAACTCCAGCGAGAACTGTGGAGAAGGAAATTCACAACATAATTCTTAAGATGAAATTTGATAAGCTTTTGAGATGTTTGTTAATTCTGGAAAGTAGAGCATCATTGCAGGGACAGAATTCTAAAGCAGAAACACAAAAAAGTAAAGTGAACTTCATTTATTTGTCTCTTTTTGATAGTAACAAAATCCACGCTTGCAAAACAGGAATCTCTCTTCTCTTAGTGGAGAGATTTAAAGGAGAAAAGGTAATCCCACATCTCCTTAATTAAACATACGAGAATGTTTAGACCAACGGCACATTGAGCCCACCTTTCTTCTACAGCTATACTGATATGGATTAAGAAAAATGCATGTTTGTTTACTCCTCTTACCATCCTCTGGTTCAGGGGATTTCCTAGGTTCTAGATTGTGGTTTGTCTAATGGTAGACATAATGAATCCTGATCCACGTATTTGTCCAGTTTCTCATTATGGAGACATCTTTAGTATTTGGCCCTGGTAAATCCATTTTAGAGAAATGGAACTTTCTGGCAACACGTGATAGTTTGTTCTCTGTGTCTCTCTGTACCTGCCTTTATGGTTACTGTGCCTGTATTGTTCTAAGTTTCCATGTACTGAACAACTTCAAACGCTTTGATCTCTTTCTTCCTTCAGAAAGCCTAGGAACACGGGAAGAACAACTTGGATGTTGAGTCCTCTAACAGTAGAGGCCTATTTATCTTGGACATCCTTTCATAAAGTGAAGTGTTTTTTAACAAGGATTCTTTGGGGAGCCACCTTAGTTCCTAACAATCATTAAAACCCAACTTTATAAATAGAAGAGTCCTCCAGAAGGGATCTTATTAAGAGCTTTTGCAGTTTAGTCAAGTCCAGACCAGCATTGCTATAGCCACTTCCTGTGAGTATTAAAGCTGTCAGTGGGCACCAGTCCAGGAGCAATAGAAGTAGGAAATATCTTTTGAAACATTCCACAAGCACTAACAGGTACAGCTAATGTGTGCCCACTGACTATGACAAAGTCTTATTAAAAATGGCGTGGGCTGGGGCTTCTGTGACATTCTTCCTTTTCTACAACAAGTTCACAGAACTTTAAATATAACTTTTCATAGTAGTGACAGCTAAGAACAGATTTGTTCAAACTTCTCAGTTACTAAAAACCTAGGGCTAAAGTTTTGGATCTTTCCTGATTCTGAAAATGAGTATGGGAAACATGACAAGCTGAAATGATTTTCAGATTTTAAAGTAGACTGCTGCTTTACAACTAATACCTGGAGGAAGGTCACTGGCTTCCCTGACAAGTCACTGCTGTGGCTCTATCTCCTTGCTTAGCCTGTCTGTCATTTGGCAAATGTGGCTGGTGGTAAGCTCTCTTTAGGAGCGAATGAATAGAAACAATTTTGGTTAAAATGGGAATACCAGGCATTTGCAGAAATGTCAGTATGTGGAACTATAGAAGAATATGTGTAATAATTTTTATATTATTGATCCTAAACAGTCCAAGGAGGTGCTGGGAAACTATTTAAACCTTTATGCAAGCTGTTACAGAACACAGCAGTGTAACCCATTCTTCCTCAAAGTCAGTTGTCAGTACTGAAGCTAAAACCCTGGGACTCTGTTTTGCATCAGGAAGGGCCATATGTTTGTTCTTGGTGAATTTTCCTGGAGGACTAGGCTTTTATTCAAACCTGATAGGCCTACTTCAGTCTGACAAACGCACCCAGGATAGCTTTCTGAACTTATGTATATTTTATTTATACAAAAACACTTGAATTTTTTAGCAGAAATTTATGCTAATTAGATTTATGCTTAAAGGAGCAGGGACAAATGTGTTGAGCTTTTGTTTTTGGCTCATCGGGTATTCAGAGTAGAAAGAAATATGGCAGTTGGGAAGTAAATCTGGACTTTTCCAAGGTAGAAAGATATTAACAGAACAGGAGGGAAAGTAATGACACGTCCCACAGAAACAGTAATTGTTCTTGAAGTTTATTGGGGAATGTTGATCTTCCTGAAATACATTCAAATGATCCGAATCTGGTGATTTTATTTATTTATTTATTTTTAAATGCATCACGCTTCGTGATAAATAACAGAACAGTGCTCCTTTTCTCTCCTTCAAACGAAGGAATTTCAGACAGTGTTGACAAAGAGAAAGATATTCTGTCTAACTATAGTTAGAAATGATTGAAAGGTCTTATTTGCAGTAAATTACAACTGCAGCTTAAAGTTCTTACATTACGTTTACCACTGAGTGTGAATTTCATAAACATTTTTTTGAATACACTTACATCTATAAATAATACAATTATTTTTTTCAGTCTGGATACCAACAGATGCAGCTTTTCCTTTTTATTTCACAAAAGTTTTACAGTTTATTTTAAGCATGAAGTCATCATTTAAGTGAATTTGGTCCAGTTGACTGCCTTATGTTTTGGTAAAAGCAATGGAATGGTCTGTGGGTTCTCCAAACATAGCATACCTGTGCTGCTTTTTCCCTTCTCTGTTCATTTTCTCCCGCCCCTTCTGGGACTCACAAAATGCTAGATATTTGAAAGAAAGTCATGCTGAGTGTCTCTTTCTGGCTGAAGAGATGAAAGAAGATTCTTCCAGGTGTTTGGATATGTTTACAAATGCCTTGCTGGAATTCCTTTGTGCTTTGCATTAAGATCCATGTTATTATTTAATGGAATAGACTTGGGCTATGTGCTTTACGTAAGATCAGTTAAAATCCTGAGCAAGAAAGTACATATCGGCATATTGGTGAGTTACTCTAGTATGGTTGTGCTTAGGGAAAAACCTGGAGTCTGTGTGCTTGTTATTGGTCTTTTGGCCACTAGAAGATTTGGAAAATTAGGAAAAAGCATCCTAAATTTCTGTGGCCTTAGAGTCTGGAAAATCACCTTATACAGTCAGTGACTGAATTTGAGACCAATACAACTCAGTGTGGTATAGTGATCAGAAGACTCACATTTCACTTGTGGGGAACTTCTTTGTGGAAGCACGTCTTCCAAATATCCAATCCAGTTTTCCTATTGTCTGATGTATAAGATGAATATCAATGATCAGCTTTGCTGTCTCAGGCAAATATTAATGTATTCTAGCTTTTGATATGTAAAGTGGCTGTTTATATTTTTGTTGTGCCTTTAATAATTCTTCTGCATAGCCTTTTCAAGTTTTTCTTTTCCTTTGTGTTGCCAAAATTGAGTGTATTTAAGGGTCCCAAGTGGGTGCTTGAAGAACATAGGCAAGGCCTCTCTTTTCCCTTTTGTCTTCTTATGCATGGATGGTCTCAGTGTGTATCAGCTGTGTGACCAATTCAGACTGTTTATCAATTGCCAGTATAAGTGCTAGAAGTTTTCCCTTGTTAGATAAAACCTTTCCTTTTTGAAGCCTGTGCCTTGTATATAATTTTATTGTGTCACATCTCTTTTTAGTAAGTTCTGCTTTGGGACGTGGTAACAGACAAGATGTTATAATGAAAGCAGTGTTGGGGTTTTTTGTGTTTCTCTGTGGTTTGCGATGTTTAATGTGTTGCATGGAGTAAAATAGTGAGTGCTAAGGTATGTGAGATATTAAAGCTAATAATTATCTTAAACAGGAGTTTTGCTGTTACCTAGGTGAACCGTTCAGAGAAACAGATTACACAATTTAAGCTGTTAGTGGGAGTGTCCTTTCAGTGTTTCTCAGCCTAATGAAGCAAGACTGATTTCCGTGTGTATTCTCCTTGTGATGGTAGAGCTCCTCAATGAGCAAGTGTGGTCATTCTTACTGCCATGGGTAGCGTTTAGGAATTTCTATTCACTTCCTGAGTCTGTCTTCAGTAGTTCCTTATTTATGTGACATCCAGAACACAGGGCACAGCTTGTTTCTGAAATTCAGGAATCAAGGTGTCTATCAGCCTTCCTCAGGTATGCCTTACAGTGTTATGAATGATCAGACATACGTACTTCCCAAGCACATTCTGTCCTCAGAATTAGTTCCTCCCACCCTACAGTGTGATACTGCCTTTTTACCAACAAAGATTTTCATGCTGTGCACTCATGATTTAATATCTCAAAAGAAAAGACAGATTGTTTGTCATCACTGTATGTTTATTTAGTTGTGGTTCTTTGTCCTGAATGAGGTCAAGATATCTTTGAAAGCCTTTATGTGAGTCTCTGATGTTTAATCTAGCATTGGGCTTTCAGATCTGTGCTTCAAAAGGAATCTGCCCTAGCCAAAAAAGCATTCAAATAGGCATTTCTTGCTGAAAGGATTTAGTTTTCTGTCTGACTGCGCGGGGACAATAAAATTAGCAGGTACAGCTTTCTTTTTGGCTGAAGTGCATAACTCTACCACTGTGCTTGAAGTTATGATTTAAGGGCTTCTGCCCATCAGCATATGAAACACCTAGCTCTTATCTAATCTTTAGCTTTTTTTTGTCAGTCTTGCCTATGCCTGAGCATAGTTTGTAGTATCCCCATGATTTGTAGCCCCACTTTCTTCAGAGAACTGTACAGTCTGCGATGCTGGAAAGCAGAATAGCATTATTTTGGCATTAGAAATTTTTATAATTGGGAGGTGAGAATTTATTTAGGTGGGAGGGATATTCTTCTGATGCCAATGACTGATGAGTCTGGTTTACCCCCAAGCTGCAAGCAGGCTGAATGGATCTGTGGACCTTACTACTGAAAGGGAATTAATTACCAGGTAAGCAGAGAAATTTTCCTCCTAATGACTGCAGCTATTGTATGCATTTTGTAAAGCAAATGAACATAATGAGAAGAGTAGAGCAACTGTTAGAGCACTTAGGAATAACACTATGCAGAAAGATTTGTTATAGGCATGCCTTTTGAGAGTCATGGAACCACAAGTATCCAAATTTCATGTTAGAGAAACAAAGTCACTAAGCATGATTTTTTAGTAGATATGTTTTTAATTCTAGAGGTTTTCAGCAACATCTGAATTCACAGTCTGTAATGATGATCTGAATAGGATAGTCTGGAGAATAAAAGATCTTGAAAGTCAAGGATGATGCTCTTGATGCACGTGATCCAGAAGCAGATCAGTGACATGCTTATTTTGCTGAACAATTCCTGGGCCAGTCTTTGGCTGTGTTTTTCTTAGCATGTGCTAGATTATCACAAGTGTAGATTATACATCTGGTAGCATTGCTCAGAGTGAGAAAAGCTCTCAAAGTTGCCTAGAGCAAGTCAATATTAAGGTTTAGCTTACTTAAAATAGTAAGATTTTACGTGATACAACAAAAGTGATGAGGAGGCCTATCTTGCAAACAAGAAGGAGAACTGTTTATAGGTGGCCTGGCTAGGCTGATTTAAATAGTAGCAAAATTTTTCTCTCTGGCTAATCTGAATTTAGCGTGACAAGTAATATTTTCAGAGTTTGAGTAGGTGGAACAGTCAGTGTTAATCACAGCTGCTTCCTAAATGGCAAAACTGAATTTTAAGAAACTTGAAAATTTATTTCAGGACTACCATTCAACAATACAATAGTGAATGCAGGGCCATCTGGCCTTTAAATAAATATTACATCTTGTATTATACAAGGAAGATGTATTTCACATATATTCAGCAATTATTTTTGGAAGTAATTCAAGATTTTGTTTAAATAGTGGAAAACTAGTGTTGTATGAGTGGAATGGAAGAGGTTTTCATAATGAAATCTTGTAACAGTGAATTGGCTTAGTGTCCCCATACTGTTTGAGTAATCTTGATAAGTGACTTGAAGAAAGTGAATTCAGAAGTGAACAGGCTGTGCCATAATTATAGATATCTCTCTTTCCTCTTACTGATCCCTTTTGAAGGTCATACTGAGTTCAGTTTCCCTGTCTTTGGACCATACTTATTGCTGTGCATGTGGGGAGAGTACAACTGATTCCAGCAACTTGGAAACTAAGTATATGCAGAAAACCTTTCTTAGCATCTTAGGCTACCTCTGTTATGGATTTAGGGAGTTTCTTGGTCGTAAACTGTAGTACTTTGCTCCCTTTTGAGATTTGGGATGTGACTTGTGCTAAGTTGTCTATCCAGTTTTACCTCCATTTAGTGCCTTTTAAGATACTAATGTTGGTTAGCTTTCCATTTCCCCTTGTGGAAGATCTGCAGCTTTTTTATAAGCTAATTGTATTGAAAGTTTGATACAAGAAACTGACGATTCAAATGTGCTCCCTCTAGCTTTGTGTCTTTCCTGTTGAAGTCTAGAATGACAAAATTACCATCTTTACTTTCCTCTGTGGCTATTTAAAGTCAGTTCTCCAAGGAAGCACTGTTTATAAGTAGTATCTACTTTTCACAGCTCCGTAGAAAATGGCAAGTTTAAGGAACACAAGTCTTTTCTTTCACATTTTTCTCACTGTTCTTACTAGAACATTATCCTGCTTCTTAAGTCTGGACTGCTAAAGAAAGAGAAAACTATTGTTCCTTTCCCTTGTATTTTATATAAGTGATTTTGAGCAGAAAATAGTGTTTAACTTTATTGGAAGTTACTTCAAGTTGCTTTGCGTCTAGAAAGAAGGAAGGTAAATGGTCTTAAAGAATGACTTTGCATGAATGCTCTTTAGGCATGCTGATGAGGATATGTAATAAGTTTAATCAAAACTAAACCTAGTTATCTTGCGTTGCAGTTCTTATAACATCACATATTCAGAGGTAGAACAGTAGGACTTTTCATATATGAGGAAAGTATGCTTTGAATGGCCGAGTGCTTTCATAAAGGAAAATAATACTTGCTGTAGTTTCTGGCTCACCTAGAAATTTGTAGGATTCAGTAGCTAAAAATTTGTAAGAAACGCTTCCTAATTGCATGGCATGGATCTAAGGTCTCTTTAAATTCTTCTGTATTTTCTTGCAAAAATTCATTAGAGCTCTCCCTTATCATGCACACTGTAGAACTGGTTTCTGTAACTGAAGGTGAGCCAAACATGAAGGCAGGAGACTGATTAAAACTGACATTTAGAGGAGGAAACAAAAGCTTTCAGATTAAACTGGACTTCTTGGAGAAATAAAATGTCTTGAGATCAAAAAGCTAGCTGCAATTCTGTACTTAGTAATAAGTTATGGTACAATAGATATGAATTTTCAGGTTATGTCATGGTGACTTTGCCTAATTATGTCAGTATTAAGCAGTTGTTGTAAATGTATAATATTTAGTCTTTTAAAAAAAAGAGGTAAAATATGTACTGGGAAAGTATAGACCACAGACTTCATGGTTATATGCTAGTGGAACCATAGGGAATTTGAGAAGCGCAATCATTCCCTGCAAAGGTAGCGTTACTTTTGTTGTGTTGAAAGTGACCTTATGCCAAAAACGCCCATGGAGCTGATTGTTCAGACTCTGTGGCAGCACTAAGCCTGTGGTGCTGAGTGAACTGTCAGTCTGCAGCCACAAGCTGTATGGGATGGGAGCAGCTTGGTAGGATCCTGTCAGAGGAGTCACATAACTGCTGTGTCCTGGGACAGGGCTGTACGTGTTTCCTTTGCACAGGGGGAACGGGCTGCAGTGCATGTAAATACAACACTTGTTTCATATGCTTTGTTTGTTGGTGTCTTGGAAGACCCTTGGCAGACAGGAAGACTGACATGTTGCTTATTTGCTCAAAAAAAGATGGGATGCTGAGTTTAAACTCCTTTCCTTCCTACCTCAGTGTTGTGGCCGAATGTTTGCTCCTGTAAAGGTGTAGGGGCAGGACCAATCTAGCAATCTGCGTGCTGGCCCAGTGGGCTGAAATCCTTTGAACTGGTGCAGATAGTCTGAAAGCAGACTTCATATCACACTTCTTCATGCTGTATGCTTGGACTGTGTTGGGTACTCATGCCTGTATCTGCATAAAAAACGTTATACTGGACCAAGTACTGAGTCTTGATCGTGTTCATACAATAGCCTCTGAAGAGCAGAGTTCTATGCTTGTTCTTAGAAATCATCCCCTGATGAAACAGGGATGTACCTGTACTACTACTACTGGTACTGCTACTTTCTGAGAAGATGTTCTTATTTTCCTCATCTACTTCTCCCACTGCTTCTGAATGCCTTCGTTTGAATATTACAGCAGGTTAGTTTTGATATTTTATTATTTCTGACATTCTTAATAAAACCATCCTCATACTGCCCATGTGAAGTGTTAAGCTACAGAACTTATTAAAGATAAGAGCTCTAAGCATCTTATGGACTGCTACTTCTCCTTTATCTGTCAGGTTAATGGTGACTCTTCCTGTGCCCAGAATCATTCTTAATGGTAGGACTTGCCTTTGTTTCATATGGACATGAAGACTGTGCCAACTTTCCCATCTTTTGTTTCTCTTTGCAATATTAGAAATGTGGGGAGGAAAAGGTCTTCCTTTATTAGTTGCTGTTTCCAAAACTGCATTTAAGATTTTGCATTTCCCTAGTCAACTGAAGCATGCTGGAAAAGTGCAAATTGGATTTCTGCAAGAATTTGTCATTTTCACCTCATGAAATTTTGCTCCATCGTTTCGGCCCTGGAGTGTGTTCAAAGAAGGGCAGCAAAGCTAGTGAGGGGTCTGGAGCACAGGTCCTACGAGGAGCGGCTGAAGGAGCTGGGATTGTTCAGTCTGGAGAAGAGGAGGCTCAGGGGAGACCTTATTGCTCTCTATGACTATCTGTAGTGAGATTGTAGTGAGATTGTAGTGAGGTGGGGGTCGGCCTCTTCTCTTGTGTAACCAGTAATGGGACTAGAGGACAAACTGCACCAGGGGAGATTCAGGCTGGATGTTAGGAAATACTACTTCTCTGAAAGAGTGGTCAGGCACTGGAATGGGCTGCCCAGGGAGGTGGTAGAGTCACCGACCCTGGAGGTGTTCAAGGAATGTTTGGCCATTGTGTTGAGTGACATGGTTTAGTGAGAACTATTGGTGATGGGTGGATGGTTGGACTGGTCTTGTGGGTCTTTTCCAACCTTGGTGATTGTATCATTCTATGATTGTTTCCCAAAGTCTGACTTATTTTGTATGCTCAGCAATGCCAGTTTCCTGGCATATTTATCAGAATACTTGACGCTTCTATTAATGAAATAAGAGAAGGCTGTTGATTTTCTTTCTTTTTTTTTTTTTAATTAAGCACCTTTACATTTCATATTAGTCCTCTTATTCTCCATCTTTATTTTCTAAGCTATTTTCACATTTCTCCTTTTCCACCTTCATATTTCTTTCTCTTCGTTTTCACAGTACACGTCTCTGTACTGTCCAATTCTTTCCTCAGAAGCCTTTGCTTCTGTAGCCAGGGCTTGAGCACTCACTTGTGGTATGGTAAGGGATGGGGTAAAATGAGCCTGATGATATTCTTGTTGTCACTCTTAAGGCTGACTTTCAGCTGCCTGAAGTAGAAAATTGATAACACTGTGCCTTAAAGCACCAGCAAAACTCATCTCGGGTTTGTATTTAGTAACTTACATTTATAGGTTAAAGTGTTTAGTTCAGTGAGTTATTGTTATCTGCTGTTCTGTTAAAAAGTCATCCACTTTTTAAATGACTTTTCTAGGACATTGTTATTGATAGATTCTCTGCAGTTAATCGAAAGAAAAGTGAACTCGCTTTGGAAGAGCAAGAATCTGTTTTAATTCAGATGTTAGAGACTTGTTCTAGAATTTCCTCTGTTTGAGAGAAGCCACAGAGGTTGGCATGAAGGAGTATTTGAGAAGTTCTCCAGGCATACCTCTTCTGTAGAGCATGTTGGATTGTGAAATTCTCTCTTAAGTCCTGACAAATATGTCCAGGAAAAGATGTTTCCGGCATTTACAGGCTGCTTTGTTGCTCTTAGCTTTATTCTCAGTTATTGCTTTCACATTTCTCTTTTTGTTCTTCTAGCTGTCATCACCAGCATCTAAAGTTACTTCAAGTACAGCACAGAATAAACATATCTGGTTTGTACTGAAAGTGGCATTTTTAGCCACGTTGTACCTTTACTTTCTGCTTGATTCCACCTTTAAAGCGGAAATCATCCGGAAAGCCTTGTTGTATTTCAGCTACTGAATCCTCTGACTGATTTTGCTGTTGCCTTGTGCTCAGTAATTTCACACACATGCACACCATTCAGTGTGTGTGGTAGCTCTTGTGGTGAGAATTATTACAATATTAATGCTTTTACAAGTTTCGTAGCTTCTTACAGTAGTGACCTCAGAAAAGTACTCAGCTTATTTTCCCCTTTAGAATGTAGATGATGTTTTGTTTGAACATTTTCTGATTTTGTGGGCAGTGGGAGCTGTTTGTCTCTTTGTTCTAGAGCAGTCTGCAACGCTCTGCAGCATGTTTGTTTTTCAAAATGTGGCTGTGAACAGCTGCTGTCAGAGTTGTGTCTCCTGCCAGAGTAGGCAGGTCTGCCCCGTGCTTTACAGATTGATATTAAAAACACCCAGTGACTGCTTTTCTCCCTTAGATTAAAATTGGGGTTAGGGAGAGATTCTAAAACTGTTAAGATATGGTTTCTTTTAGTTCCTTTGAAAATCTTCAAAAAGACTCTACTAACAATGCACCCATAAAATTAATGGCAGAGGGAAAAGAAGGAAATTCTTTCAATTAGAATGTTGTGAAAAACCATTATTCGTACCTGAGAAGGGGGAAAGAATACACTTTCTGCAGAGAATGTGTTATTAAATAAGGCAGTGTGTTTGAAAAATAGCAAGAAACAAAGGATTTTCCTTGCATGTGGCCAAAAGTCCTGTCTGTTAACATATGTTAAAAGTAGCAAAATAGGAATGTATAATATAGGAAATATAGGAAAGTACTAAGAACTTCTTGGTAAATATAAGGGAAAGATACGACCTTCCTTCTGTACTGTATCAAGTTTGTGCTCCAGTACGTCAGCATGTCTTTTCCATTTTTGCCTGCTATTTTATTTGGTAATTATAATGTCTTCCCATTTTAAATTGCAACACACAGGTTTGCTGGAAGCAGTTCTGTGACTTGTAGAGGTTTAAGCATCATGAATTTCCTCACATTTTCTGGCCTCTTTTTTTTTTCAGGAAGATCCACCTAATCATAATATTTCAGTCTAATGGACCAGCTTTGCTGATGTAAACTTAGTTGCCTTTGTTTAACATTACTTCATTTTGCCTACTGGGGTCTGTTTGTATTGTATTTGGGCTGGACCTGAGAACCTGGAAGAAGTACAAAGGATAGATTAAAGGGGTGGAGGGAGATGGCTCTTTTTTGTTCCAGGGTGAAGTTCTAATTGTAAGCACTCTGTGAGTAAGAGTAACTGCAGGGTAAAGAAGTTCTCTTCTGGAAAGCTGTGTCTCTAAGTGAGAAGACATAATCCTGCAGGTGGCATAAGAAGAGAACCTAACATGGGACTGGGATCGGCCGCAGTCACTCTGAAGCACACGATAAGCAGCTGGATTCAAACGCAGCTCTCAGCGGGTATCCCCAGGGCCACAGCTACCCGCAGGCTTCTCATGGCATGGCTGGCTTAGGCAGCACTGATGCTTTCTTTACACGTTTCTGGCAGTTGTGTTGGCCCAGGTGTCTAAGGGGATTTACGGTATGTTGGATTAGGGATCCGTGTAATTCTTTTTCACTGGGTTATTTTTAAGGAGGATCAATTTCCTGAGCCGATTCACTGACCTGTCCCAGTTTAATGATACAATGAGACAGGCTGCGGAGGTGGCTTCCACGTTCTTGCTGTTTAATGTTGTTTTGCTGACAAAGATTTCTGTTTAACCACAGCTGAAGTGGTGTCTGATGTAAGAAGAGAAATTAAGAGATTATTGCACCATTTTACTCACCGGCAAATCAATGTGATGGGGAGGGAGATAAGTAGAGGCAGGGTGATTTGTAAACACAAGATTATGTGCAGCTTGGTGGAGTATGCGTCCTTTTTGTGTTCTCTTGATGAAAGTGGATCGTGGGACTGACCTAATATGAGCTTGAAGAGAAAGTGCAAAATTTGAAGGAAGATTGGAATAAGTTTCTGGATAGGAAACCTGTAAACCAAAACGTTGAAGTTCATAGGTGGTAGGCTGACTGAGAGCAGACCCATGTTATGAAAGCTATGGAGGGAAGTGGTTGTCCATCATTGCTTCCCTCTCCCCCTCTGCTGGTGTGGTTTATGCAAGCGTGTTAGATACTGTGTCCCGTCCTCGCTCATGTTTTTAGTGTTATAATTTTTATCTGAGATTGTGTCATTGGAATGATGACTTCCTTACTGCCTAGTTTCTGTCAAATGATTTTTGAGTGACATTAATTGAGTTATTCTCACTTATCTTTAATTGTTCTTATGATAATTTATACTAAAATATCTGTACCCATATGGTATGTTTTAAATCTATTTCTTCAGGAAGAATGCAAAGCACATTGGATAACATTTGCTTATTTTAAAAGCTGGGGAGAGCTGTTCAGAATGTAGTCCAAGCTACTCTGAGGTTTCATTCAGTGTTTTATGAATGCATTGCAAAACTGATGCTTGAGGTTAGGTGTATTTTTTTCAGACACCATTCAAATTCAATCTGTGAAAAATCTCTTGTCTCCTTTAATAACTCATTACATCAATTATGTTGCCTTCCCTGCTTCTGTAGGTGCATCGGAGTCACGAAATAGAGCTTTTTATTCAGGATGCTGGTTGCTTTTCTTTACTGGCACTAATGATTGTGTGTGATTCAGTATGTTGGTATTGTTTGAAGTGCAAGCAAAAGTGTCAGCTTTATGTAGCCTTTGTACATGTTTTTTTTTTTCTTTTCCTTAGATATACAAACAAACATTTTAGGCTTGGATTTAACAGGTGTTTCAAATTTGATGATGTATGTATATTTTTAATCTAGTTGTTATTTAAGCTATACAATATTGTCCTCCTCCCTGCACACCAATAGAGAACATATTCTGTTGCAGGGAACTACTTATTTGTAGTCACTGTATCTGATTTGTATTTTTCCCTGGGACAGTGGAGGATTAAAGCAGATTATAGTGTTGGAATAATGTCCGACTCCTTGTGTTCCATTTAGTCATAAATAAACCCCTGAAAAATCGGAATGTTGCTATGGTGATGTTTGTAAAAGCCTGGGATGTGGAGTAGTGAGCCGCTTAGAAGCATAATGTCACTTACGGTAATGAGCGTGCTGTGCTTCTAACAGCAATGAGTTTACCTGATGCTCTGAAACTTCTGCAGCCTGTGACGGGTTCTGAAAGCAGATGTGTAAATTCAGTTCACCTGATTATACTCTGTTTATTAATTTTCTTCTAACACATGGAAAATTATGTTTTGTCTGTTCACTTTCCAGATTTTGTTCTATTTTGTAGTATTACAGAGAAACAAGCAAAGATTTCCACTCTTCGTATGCTTTGTGTCATGTTTTGATTGAATTAAAACCATAACGGTTCACAACATTTTTGTTATAAACTGTGTAAACACTGGTTGTCCTTGTGTTTTTGTTTCTTTTAGTCTTTATAACCTGGCTTCACTGGAACTTAGAGAGAATTTGCTGACATATTTACCTGAGTAAGTGACATTTCAAATGTTTGATTGTGTTAGTGTAAAATGTTCTGACTAAAAACGTGGTGGCATCTGAAACAGAATGACAGCTAGAAACAAATACCCAGTTTCAGGTTGACAACTGTTATGAGATGCAGCTTTGTTTTAACAACACTTACTTACATCCATTCTTTGTAGATGTAACTGGTTAGCTGCTGGAGTCTACGGTCTCTTTAGTTTTTTTTTTTTGTCCTGGGCATAGCTATTCTGTATAAAACGTATTAATGTCAGATATTTCTTCCTGCATTAACTAAGCTAGGCTTAGTATCAGCAGTGGGAGTGGCAGTTTGGATTACTCTTGTGCTGAATTTTCCTTTTTTCAGGCAGGATAGTGGGATCTCATAGTTTTGGGCTCTGAATTGGTATATGTACCTTCATGAAATACAAATTAATATTCATGTTAGGGACGTAAGTGAACAAGAGCTTCAAAAATCTGGAGATCAAATCCTTTATATAAATCCAGACCTATTGATGGCTGAATTCTGCTCCCCTATTCCCCCAGTGGTTTGTTGGGGGACACAAAAATTGAATGTTTTTATACTGTCTGTATTGTGACTGAGTAGTTTGTGATTTTTTAGGTATGATTATTCAGTTATTTTACAGTCTGGGGGTCCCTTTTGGTTGCTTGGAAGAAGCTGTTTCTATCTGTAATAGAGTAGTTTCCTTCCTTCATTGCCTGTTCCCCAGTTATGTTTGGATCCCTTTTTCTTGTCAGTCTACCCAGTACCTCTGTTGCTGTGCTTTATAGCTGTGAGCCACAGGGAACTTGAAATGTCAGTGATCAGAAGTTATGAACTGCTAGCTACGTTTCTCCATTCAGTGTCAGACAGAAGCTGTCGTAGATGTTGACAATTTTATTGCTACTGGAAAATCTGGAGTGTCAGTAATGTAACTGACAAGTCTCTGGTTTTTGTGTTACTGCAGCTTTGGGAAAGGTAAGCAAAAGTTTTCCAGTAGACTGCCTTTGAAGCAGGAAGTTAATGCTTTGTATCACATTCAGAGAACTTCTTACATCCCTTTGGGATTTTGCTTCTTTGCATCCTCAAATCCATCCCAAAGTTCTACAGATATTGATAGGTTAGGTTGACAAGACAAATGATGAATTTGGTGAGTCTTGATTGCACTGTTTTAGGTACTGTAACATGTGAGCACGATGTGGAATTTTTATTCACTTGCGTAACAGTAAATGCCCCCTGAAATAAGTCTAACCAACTATGCTGAAGTATGTGGCATTGTCCACCCCAAGGACTGATGGTTAAAATCAAGGATAATTGATTGCTTATACTGAGTTTTATGTTTCAAGAGCATACAATTATCCTGACAAACCAGATTATTTTTTTCAGTAAGATATTGCTGTAGGAAGTCTATGCCCAGTAAAATTAACTGTCTGCAATATGTAGTAATTTGAAATACAAGTTTCAGTAAAATGAGCTCATTCAAATACGTTTGGTTTCTGTTGGTTTAGTCTGATGTGGTTTTGTTTCAACTTATCTCACAGATCACTTGCCCAGCTGCAGCGTCTAGAAGAACTTGATTTAGGAAACAATGAACTTTATCACTTGGTAAGAGAATGTGCTACTGAAAGTGCATATTGGTCTTGTTTCACACGTAATTAATTTAAGTAGCCCATGTGATATTCAAAATTGAAGAAAGAAAAATACATGGAAGGGAAAGTCTTTTTATATGTACAGATACATTTTGGCAGTGAGTTAGAGCTTCCCATATCTGCTTCATCTTGTTCAGTGCAGTATTATCTTGCCTGAAAAGCTTCTGCAGCGCTTCTCCAGAGAACAAGAGTACTCCACAAGTACTTTCTATGAAAAAAATGAAAGAGTGGAAGGTCTTACTTAGCTTAGAACTAACAGTCAAAATGACCACATGAGCATTTGTCAAGAACTGGAAGGGGTGAGCACAGAGCTCAACTGTATTTCCAGATTGGAATTGGGAATCTTTGGGATAATGCTGAGGCAAACTTTAGGGTTGCAATGTCTTTAATTGTGGCAGACAGTATACCAGGAGGTATGTAATCTTCATTAAGCTGGCTCAGTTGAATCTTGAATTTGCAGTAGAGGAAGAGGATGCATGCAATTTGATAGTTCCATGTCAACTGAAGTCTTACAGGATATTAAATAATTAGTTTGTAGGATGGAATTCCCAAATAGTGACAGTCACTCTTGCTGCATTTGGCTGTTGAACCTCTAAGTAATGCTTGTAGTAAGAATTGCTTTACTCAAATAGTAATTATGGGATGGTCATTTATTTGTATGTCCCGTGTTACTTGACATTACCTTTTATGTTATAGCCAGAAACAATTGGTGCACTTTTCAATCTTAAAGACCTCTGGTTGGATGGAAACCAATTAGCTGAAATACCTCAGGTAAGAACGGGCTCTAGTGATAATGTATTGAAGGTGCTTTTAAAGGAAAACCTTTTCATTAATATCTAAAAGGAGACAATCTAAAATTGGCTTGTTTTCTCATTTCACTTTGCTGGGTTTGGCTTTGGATGTTTAAGATTTTTAATAATTTCCTCTTTAAGGGATTATACGTTATCAAGTATAATCATGTGTGCTGTCAGACGCTTTATTTTAAACTTTTTGTTGATGGAATTGTTTGCTAATAGACACATTGTTCTGTTTGTAGGGTGATGTACTCTTTATGATCTTGGTGCGATGATCAGAGAGCCACTGACTGCTCTAATCCTCGCCTTTTATACCTATCTAAGTCACAGTTTTGACAATTTTGAGAATGAATCACTGTTTTCGGCCGTCATCTTCCACATAGATGCATTATTTAGTAGTAGAACAATGGTAAAACTGTTGCCATGAAGGGAAACTTTGACCTATGGAGGCAAATCCCCCATTTGACATCAGTCATAGAAGAGGGACCTTAGCATTTAAAGCTTACAGCACTCTAAATTCCCTTCCCTAAGAGCAACTGTAATGTGTGGGTGGGTTTATTTTCCTTCTCTTTCATTTAGAGCCAAGTTAAAACCGGCTTTTCCGTGTTCCTTGTTCAGCTTGTTGTTATTTGCTGTATTGATCTCACTGTCAACAATGTAACGTGGAAATTGGTTACAGTTTAGTGGGCTTTGTTGACTTGGTTGTTGGCTTGGCCTAATTATTTTTTGAGTATATCTATTTAAACACTGATAATCATTCATAAAAGGTCAAAAGTAACTTCAGCAGCTGCTTTTGTTGAAGCTGGCTGTAACTGTGTGTTTTGTTTGATGTCCAAAGGATGAACTTGTAGGATAAAAGCTGTGTGTGTGTTTAATGAAAGATTCTGTTGAGAGGCAAACATTTTCTAAAAAAAAAAAGCCATCCCGTGAGTTAGTCAGGGCTCTCTTCTTCCTCCTATCGTCCTGTTCTCCCAAAGATCATTTAAATGATTGAAGTGTGAACTATTGTAGAACACGTGTAGGGGTGTATGTGCACATGGGGAATGGGAGGGTTGCTCTTATGCTTAATAGGGAGAAAGGTATTTCTCTGTCAGACTTTTAAGCTGATTGTCAGATTACCATTGTAAAAATTAAGTAATCATAATTGTAGGTGATGGCAGTATAACTTGGCACTTCAAAGATGCTTGCTAGAGCAACACTCCCAATTCCGATTTCTTCATTTGTTGCAGCTGGGAGATGTGAAGATATGAAATCCCTAGATGTCATGGCATGTTGCTGTATTGGACAGGAGAGACTAATCCTAATTTGCCTAAGGTTAATTGGGAGGGGCAGACCTTAATTATGTGAAGGTTGATAATCAGTTCTGAAAAAACAGCTTTTTGTTCTTTCCTTGAGATTTTTTTACTCAGTTTTGGTTGGTGCTTGCCTGGGTATGCTTAGCGTAGCTTGTAAGGCTACTAAAGCCAGTTGTGATATTTAGAATAAGAAACTGCAACTTGGTTGGTTTATCATTCAAAATTTACTTACATGTTTCTTTCAACCTTTAGAGGTCATACAAAGAGTTGCTTTTCTTTCTGGAATTTCATTGTGGTAGCACATTTTTCAAATTGCTTTGTAACATGTTGGAGCGTGACTAAAATTTCACCTTGTGTTACAGGAAGTAGGAAACCTGAAAAACCTGCTTTGTCTGGATGTTTCTGAAAATAAATTGGAATGCCTTCCTGAAGAAATTAATGGTCTGACTTCTTTAACAGACTTGCTTGTTTCTCAGAATTTACTTCAAGTCTTACCTGATGGCATTGGTAAATATAGGATGAATGTTATCATTCAGAACTGCTTAATCCTCTGTAAATTGGAAGTCACTTATTTCTGTGTCTTTTGAAGTCTTCTCTTTTTGTGTAAGAGATGAGCTTGTCTTAGCTTTTTTTTTTTTTTTTTTGCTTAGTATGAAATACATAACTTTTAACTTAGCATTTTAATTGTCTGCATAATGACTACCTCTTAATTCTTCTATGGCCTGCACTTGGTATTTACTAGACCAAAATAAAAGCTAGTATATCCTCACTGTTCCTACTGTGTGTAAGTTATGGTCAAAACTCTTCAACATTGTAAAATTCTAGCTTGTAACATACTGTCAATCACTTGGTAAGATTGGCTGATGTTATTGCTACAAAAAAACCCTCCTCTTTGGTGGGGATGTGTAATTATCTTGAGCTGGATGATGTGGTTAATCCTGTATGGGGCCCAGTGGGATACTGTTCCATTTTCAGCCTTCACCCCTGTGGATCCAAACTGCAACCATTCTGGTTTGTGACACTTGAAAAACAGTTTACAGATTTCCTTTCTCAAGTAAATAATAAGCCTGTGAAGTAGCTAGTGGGACATTATTTCTTTACTACTCATCAGCTATTTATACAGAATTTCTCTTGGTGCGAGAGTGTGCCTTTTCCTTCCCAGGACTGTTTTCAATCCTGTAGCAGAGAAAGAATTTAAATAAGAAAGTGGAAAAGAATGGACAGACATCCCCACTCTCTCCATATGCTATGTGAGCCTGAGAAAAGATACATATTTCTTTAGAACTTAAATTTTAGGGGTGTGGGCTGAATCCTGTCCTACAGTTGAATAGTGTGTGTTTAGTAGAGCTGTATCAGCCCTTTCTTATGGTGTGAGCTAGTCAGTACTGTGTTGTACATCATAAGTGATGTATTATCTTTTGGAAGGGTATAGATCATGCAGATTGTGAGAGGGAGGTTTGTCTGTAACACCAGCTGCTAAACAAGAGGAGCTGCCTATTCTTAAGAATCCTGATAAATAGAGATCCATTGCTAGGAAAGGTGATTCTGAAGGACCAGGCCATTTTGTGCCAAGCCTAATTTCCATGTGCTTTGTAGCATTTTCTCTGTGTGCTTTTGTCGTAAATACAGACATGCTCCAGCACCCCATGGGCTGCCTGTTTCAGTGCAGCACCACCCCCAAGTGAGGAAACTTCTCTTGGTGTCTCACTAAGGCCTCCTACACTTGAATTTGTGGCCATTTCTGTTTTACCAGCACTGCAGAGAAGTGTTTGGCTCTGTCATCTCTGTCGCTGTTTTTTACATAGTTGTGGGCTCTACCTTGGTGCCTCTTTGGCTGCCCTTCCGTTGTAGTAGACAGTGCCAGCTCCCTCAGTCTCAGCTCATAAGTGTCCCAGCTACCTAAACAGCTTTGTGCTGGACCTCCACTGCATTCTCCCTGTTTCTTTTGAATTAGCAGGGGCTTGGGACATGAAAGTGAGCATGCTTTTTCAGATGTGGCCTCACCTGTGTCCGGTAGATGAAATACAGCAACTTATTTTATCTGCTAAATGAAATTTCCCAAATTTAACCTGTTTAATTTACATCTGGTGATAGCTCAGTGGTAATCCATAATCAATCTGGTGTCCACTGTAATCCTCAGGTCCTTCCCAGCAGGGCTCCTGTATAGCTGGTCACTTTCCAGCCTATACAGGTGTGCAAGGTTATTCCGTCCAGGTGCAGAGCTCTGTGCACCACCTGAACTGCAGGTTTATGTTTAGGAGGCTGCCTTTCCACATAGGTACTCAGTGTTAACAAACATTAAATAATTGAGGAAAAAAACACTTTTTCTCCCGTATATAGTTTTCCCAGCAGACACTTAGTTTTTAGTTCTTGACTTGAGATGGGGCAATACTCAGATTGCAATTTTAATACAGTTTAATATACTGAAATGTGATTATTATGTCATTGAGTTTACAGTCAGTTTAAATAAACTTGCAAAAAATATTGCGAAGGCCAAGTGGAGCAGTACCTGACTTCTATTTTATCTTACCTGAAAAAGAGCATTTAATTGTGTTGGAGAATTTCTAAAAGTTTTTCAGCAGAATGATTCTCTGTAATAAAAGCAAAGTTTCTAAGCCAAACAAATGTATTGTTCCCCTGCCTAGGAAAATTGAGGAAGCTGTCAATTTTGAAGGTTGATCAGAATAAACTTATTCAGCTAACAGATTCAATTGGAGACTGTGAAAGCCTTACTGAACTAGTTTTAACAGAAAATCAACTGCAGGTAAGTATGGTCTTGACTGCTCAAATAGCTGGCAGTAAAAAGGCTTGTTAGGAAGTGTTGATTCACTTAGCTTGTAAGGCTGCTCACCATCCCTATTTGCTAAGTAGCTTTCTTTAAATGCATTTTATTTCTAACCTGTTAAATGGGTGCTGAAGATCAAGCTGTATGTAGTAAAGATTCTCCCTTCTAAAGATCTAAGCAGTTACATATATTCACTCTTGAATCTTTCATGATCACTACGGAACTGGAGCACCTGGGGTGCAGGTATCATTTACTTAACAAAGTGTTTTTAATGTAGAGGTTGTGCTGCATTGTGTTTTTGCCAATTTTTGCTTTGCATTATCTGGATCAGGCTTGAATAAAAGCTCCAACTGGTGCAGAGCTATTGTTATACTGTTTCTTGCTCTGCTGATCTGCTTCAGCGAGGTATTAAATATATGTGGTCAATTAAAATAAAATTCCAGACTCCCTTCCACTAGGTGTTTTCTTCTTTTTCTTCAAAACTGTGTTCACATGATGTTGACACTTGAAATTGAAAGTGGAAAAGTTTGTAAAAATCTGCCTTAGAGCATTTCTTAAGTTAGGCTTATGCATGATAGGAGCTTATGTCTTTTGGAAAGAGGTCAGTTCATAGCACCTAGCTGAGAGACTTACCTCTCAGTTAGCTATCTAGGGGGAGCTTCCTCTTAGGTACTGTGGTGCTACTTCTGCGTACATGCTTCTCTTTGCAGCTGTCATCTGTCCATCTTAGGGCAGAGATAACTCATGAGTGAATTAGTGTTAGGAACTGAAATTCTTAGATGTTTCTTCTGCAAGACAAAACCTTGGAACTCCTTCAGCAGGCGTGGTAATAACCAGGAATAACTGCATACGAATTTTGAAAATGGATCAGTCTCTTAATTCATTTTTAAATTGAGATAAGTTTTGTTCTGTCTTTTTGTGTTTACAGAATTAATTTGCATATTTCTTTGCTTCTGTTGGCACAGATATTACCGAAGAGCATTGGAAAACTGAAGAAGCTGAACAATTTGAATGCCGATAGAAACAAATTAACATCTTTGCCCAAAGAGGTAAATCTTGTGCAATTAACTTGAATAGATGTGATTATATAAATGGAAAATTCTAATTTTGCGTTCCTTAAAGCAGTAACGGATGGCTTTGATCTACTGGATGTTCTTCCCAAAAAGGTTGCTACCAGAAATGTGCCCATTAGATCGCAAGAGATTAAATCTGAGCAACATATTTGTTGATTTGGTGGCTTGGAAGTGCAAAATGTGCTTGTGGTCTTACAAGATATGGATCTAATCAACTTGTGACTAGTTATTCTCAATGTGGATGTCAGGTTAAGCACTATTTGAAAACTGAAAGTTCTGTTTAAGTGAATGCATTTTAAACATAGGTATGCTTCTTCTATAGATAGTATAAAAATTCTGCCAGCAATTTTTCTATACTCAATCTTGTGAGCAAGACTGAAAAGAGGATTTTCATATTATGAAAAAATATGGTTTTGACTGTCTTCTTAATTCTGGAGATCTCAGACTACTTTTAGTATGAGGAACTGAAGTGACCGCGATCAATGATATTTTAAACCTTAACAGCTATGCTCTCTGGGACTTCTACACAGAATCACAGAATGACTGAGGCTGACAGGGATCTCTGAGTCCAGTTAGACCAACCCCTACTCAAGCAGGGATATGCAGAGTAAGGTGCCCAGGACTCTACTCTTCTGGCTTCTGAAGATCTCCAAGCATGAGATTTCACATCCTCTGGGGAGCCTATGCTAGTGTTTGGTCACTCTTGCAGTAAAGAAGTATTTCCTGGAAGTGCTCTCTGAAGTGCTTTTTGTGTATTGTAACAATATAAGGAGTGAATGAGGGTAGAATTTCTGGTGTGAAACTAAATATAATGGTGGCCTTACAAGTTTAAGTTCTGGAAAGAGATCAGATCAATATTTATGCTGCATCCTCTTTTCTCATTTACTTGTGATTGGTTAAAGCATGTGACTGAGAACTAATTCTGTTTGCACTGGTATTTCTCTTACTTTTGTCTAAGAGGTTCTCCAGTGGCCAAGGTATGAGCTTCAATGGGTTGGTTGCAGAAAACAGGCTCCCTTGTTGTTCCTTTCTGGTTTGGTTTGAAAGTGTGCATTTGATGAGGAAAGAGAAAGACAGGAGTACTGCAGCTCCACTGTCAGAACAGTGACTCCTGCACTGAAATGGTACTAGTGCTAAAGAGAAAATTACTAAGGGTGTACCCAGATGAATTGCATAAATGCTAGCAAGAGACAGGATCTTGGGAAAACTGTTTCTGGGTTGGGATGTAATGACAGTGTGATCTTGTGCTCATTCAGCAAAAAGCTTTCCATGTCTTTACAAAGAACTTAATGCATTTCATGAGTGTCCTAAGCAATCTGTGCTTGAGGCTTGAACAATTATGTCTAGTTTAGCTTTAAACTAGCCTATAGTGTTATAGCATGGAAAATTTTACTGATGCATGTTCCATTAATAGTTTATGTAGCGTATAGAAACTTTTCTTGATTAATTGTATCATAGAATCATAGAATGGTTTGAGTTAGAAGGGATCTTTAAGGTCATCTACTTCCAACCCCCTGCTATAGGCAGGGACACCTCCCACTGGACCAGGTTGCTCACAGACCCGTCCAGCCTGGCCTTGAATGCCTCCAGGGTGGGAGCATCCACAACCTCAGTGGGCAACCTGTTCCAGTGTCTCACCACCCTCACAGTAAAGAATTTCTTCCTACTATCTAGTCTAAATCTACCCTCTTTCAGTTTAAAGCCATTTCCCCTCATTCTGTCACTACCTGCACTTATAAAAAGTCTCTCCTTAGCTTTCCTGTAGGTCCCTTTCAGGTACTGGAAAGGGGGGACCATACCATATCAATGGAATTGGAAAGAGGGAAGTCTTCCATATAAAGTGTGTGTATTTGAGGCAAGCTGAGGAAATGTGGAGTGCCTGGACTGTCAAATCATCACAGGAAAATCAATGTATCCTCTGTTTGCTGATTAAGGGGCAGTAACTTATT
Source organism: Chrysolophus pictus (assembly GCA_037305975.1). NCBI lineage: Eukaryota > Metazoa > Chordata > Aves > Galliformes > Phasianidae > Chrysolophus > Chrysolophus pictus. The sequence goes on from CM074578.1 coordinate 23,080,378, forward strand.
ACCTTGTGGGGGCTAACCTGTAAGATAAATATTGGCTGTGTATGTTGGGACTTGGAGATGGTGCATGGGGCCTTATGCAAGGTGTATGAAGGCAAGAAATGTGGTATGGAAGGATCAGGGGAAAGTGTAAGAGCAGAAAATTTGGATTCAGGAGCAAGTAAAGCAGGATAGGTATGGGATACATTTGTCTGGATGGAATAACAGAACTGAGGTCTTGGCCATGGGAAAAGAAGTTATGGATGCTGAACAAGAAATAGGGAATTGAATGGCAGAGGGAGAAAGCTTTGCCTGATTAGTGAAGGGACTAATAGTGGGGACATCAAAGGGTGAAGTGAAGAACAAGAGTGTGTTTGAAGGTCATTACTGCATGTAGCTTTCAGCACTGGATGGAAAGGAGAGTGGGTACTTGCACAAGGGATGGCCTAAAGTAAGGGGCAAATTTGTGTTTGAGCAAGGTGAGTGATGAGAAAATGAAAGGTGGTCTCTGGAATGAGAGGAGCTAAGGATTTGTAGGAAATCCTTAAAATAAGGATGGGAGATGATGTTTCACAGGAAACTTGGCAGAGAAACAGAGGAAACAGCTCCTTGGCATCCACTTCTTTGAAATGAATCTATTTCTTTTTTATAAAGATCTCCACACTTAAATATCTTTCTCATTCGAGCAAACACTTTCACATTCTGTTTCATGTGACTTCATACTTTCTCCTTAAAGTTTTCAGATTGCCTTCTAAAAAATTTCATAGCTCTAAAAAACAATTGTGTAAATAGAGCACACAGGTGTAACAAGTGCTGTTTGTTGTTATGCAAAGCATTTACAGGAGTGAATGTGGAGGGCACTAATAACAGCAAAGATGCCAATGATCAGTTTCCCTGTGGTTGGCAGGGAGAAATGATTTGGTGTTGTGGTAGAATGTTCTTTTTACACTTCTTTTCGTTACTGACTTAAAAAAAAAAAAAAAAAAAAAAAGAAAAAAAGAAAAAACCAAAATGTATTGATTGAACACCTAAGCTCTGCTAGACCAGCTGTGCAGTCATGATTTTCATCCCTATAAGAAATGGGTGTGGGACATGAATTAATGAATTTCTGTTAAAGATGCAGTCTTGTAAAATGTATATGGAAAACGTGGGACTTCATGCTGTGGAGAAGAACACATGCAAAGATAAGTTTACCCACTGGTATCTTTATCTTCCACTCCAAAGTAGTGAACATTTTTTATACATGCACACACACATATGTATGTATATAATGGCAGAAATTGTATGTCTGCTGTGATATTCTTTTATAACCTAGTGAGGTAATGTATGAATTTTAGCTTTTTTGTTCATTTGCTTGGGTTTTGTTGTTGTAGTTGTTAGCAGTTTAATTGGATTGGATTTGGGTCAGCCTGTCAAGCCATTACTCTGCCAGACTGTTTCTATGCACACTTGTAAAATCAGTCTCTGCCTTTTGGTGTAAGATTTCTTGACTTTGGATTATTGAGGAATTCGCTTGCAATAGCCTTTCAAAGTTTCCTGACTCAAGGGTTCTTCTGTATCTGGTGTGGATATATAAGATAAAATGTGAAACAGCTGAATGAATGCCTGACAAAGGCTTGAGTCACTGTCAGATTTCATCTTCAGTATCTCATCTTGCAGCTTGATCGCTCTCAGTGAACTTGAGTGCTGCAGCAGACTTCAGCAAGAACTGAGTTTGTCTAAACCTGTTTGTAGTTACAAATGTTTTTCCCCTGAAACCTGAAAGACCTGCCTGGTGACTCTTTCATATTGAAATCCCACCCTGGCACTGAAATGCTGGTGAAACTGGAGTGTTGATTTTGGCACTTACATAAATAATCTCTTTGGAATGTTTTCCAGTTCATGTGCTTTCGTTAATGAGTCTCTACAACTTGCAGAGATCTGGTGACGTGTCTTCCTAGCTCTGAGGTGTATTGTGGCTGAGAATTATTGCTACAGTAGATGAAACTAATTGTTTTTGGGGGGGGCAATAACTGCTCTTTTTACATTTTAGTTTGTTTTTGTTTTTTTTTTTTAAATGGTTGGAGCTGCTTTTTTTTTCTGGCTTTGACTTCCTATGTCCTTTCCCTCGTTTTTGTAGAAGTATCTCACAAAGGGGAAAAAGACGCTGAGGAAAAATGTAGGAAAACTTGGGCTTGAGTCATACGACAGAGAAGCTTTGCTGCTGTGTTCCTCTCATACTATTCACTGGTGGTGCAGGGGATGTTAAAGTGAGTTTGCAGAAAATTCTCCTAACCAGTGTAAAGTTAGGAATAGCTGCTAGTGTTATTTGTGAATTATGCAATTTCTTCCACCTCTAAACTCTCTGTGCTTGCAATTAAAGAATTAATCCTTCTAGTCTGTGGCCAAGGAAAATTCTGTTTTTATTTGTTCTGAATCCAATCAGGATTTTGGTTCGTGACACCCTCGAAAAGGTTTTACAACAAAGTAGTAACTGTTTAAATTAGAGTTGTATAAGCTTATTGAGAATTCTTGATACTGACAGCTGTACTAAAAACTAAGCAGAAGAGATGGCCAACAAAAGAGATGAACCTCAACTGGTCATATACTAAAGAGTAATCATAACATTTATAACAATATTGTATTTTCTTGCATTTCTTATCCCTGTGTGAAAGATGCTAACTGTTAAAGGACAGTGAAATTGGTTCATAACTTTTGAGCAGTTAGCAGATGCTGAGATCAAAAGGTGTTATTCAATTAAAGTAACTTTCGTGTCTTCTAAGTTTTCCACCTCTAATTTGTGATTTGGTTTTAGAATGCTAGTGAGAGTATGTCATAGTCACTGAAAATTGTTCAGTAATGATGAGTGGCTGTAACTGCTCAGCTGAGCTCAAGAGAGGGAGGAAAAGTAAGTTTTTGGGATGGATCTAAAAGGTAAGAGAGGATTGAATCTGTAAACTCTTCATGGTTTCATCTACAGAAAGCTATAACTTGAACGCAGAGATATCAACAATAAGAAAAAACAAATGACAGTCGCAAGGTTATTGTAACAGAAGAGTGCAACAGGAGTCAGGTGATCAAAAAATATTTGTCTAATGGAAGTTTCAAAACAGCAGCCACCATGCAGTAGAGGAGTTGTCAGCAGCACCAGAAGAGAAGTACTAAGGTGTAATAGTTCCAGAGGACTGTTAAATTGGTACTGAGTATGTGGAAGTCAAGAAAGTGGAAGACTGAAGTGGTGAACACTGACTGTGATGATAATGTGGAGGGGAGTTTTAACAGGACGAGTTGACACGTTCTTTGTGTATGTCCAAGGTCTTAATGTTTCTCCAGAAAAAGGACGCTGAACATCAGAGTGAGAAGAAGAACAGCACCTCCAGTTTTGTGTGAAACCTAAAGAAATCTTAGTGGCACCCGCAGTTGTAGAAAGCCATCCACATTCAGATAAGTGTAAAAAGATCATAAAATCGTAGAATTGCTCAGTTTGGAAAAGACCTTAAAGATCATCAAGTCCAACCACAACCTAACCATACTACCCTAACTCTAACAACCTTCTGCTAAATCATGTCCCTGAGCAGCACATCCAAACAGTTTTTAAACACATCCGGGGACGGTGACTCAACCACCTCCCTGGGGAGCCTATTCCAGTGCTTATCAACTAAGCATTTTACTTTCTGTAAAGATGTTTTTCCTGATATTCAACCTAAACTTGAGGCCATTTCCCCTCATCCTGTCACCTGCAAGCACCTTTCAGATATTAGAAGAGAGCAATAAGTTCTCCCCTCAGCCTCCTCTTCTCCAGACTAAACAGTCCCAGTTCCTTCAGTTGCTCCTCGTAGGTCTTGTTCAGGCTTTGCAGTACTGTAAAATCAATTATCTCAGAGATAGCCCTTTGTATTAACAATCATTTTCTATCTTAGATTCAGTCTGACTGAAGTTTTTGTTGTTCTTTGTTTTTAGTCTGAGCTGACTGTTCTCTGAAGATAGGAGAAGTGAATAAGTCTTTCTGAAGTGGCTATAGTGAAATAATGCTCTGGTCAGTTGTACGTGACTTAGACGTATACAACATACACAACTCTTTAGAGACATTTTCCTCGTACCCAGCTCACTACAGAAGAATGTGAGGGCTTGGTGAAGCCTCCAGACTTTAGAATAGTTATTTGTGTGCCTAGAATAAAGCACATTTTTGTACATTAAGTGAAGTCTTGTGCTCAAAATGAACTATGTGCTTAACTGTTAAATGGGCTTGTGGTCTAAACTGTGCACTTGGTGCCTCCGTCATGGTTTGGCAAGGTCTTTTGTAAGCATGTGATGAAAACCAGGGAAAGCATGAGCAGAGCGTGCCTGGTTCTTTGTATGTTAATGACTTTCGGCCAAACCAACAAAGCTCCCTGTATTGTATTACTTCATTGTGGTCAAAGCGATGCTTTTCTTTCAGCATGCCGTTCGGTGTATGCCCTGTGCCTCAGTGATAACACTTTGTGTTTAGGTTTCTTCAAATGTTGGATTTGATGTCTTTCTGTACTGCCGGATGAGTGCAGTCTTTTATGAAATGAAGGTGATTTTTTAATTTAACTGTTGGCTTGTCTTTTTTCTCTGTGATATCTCACCTGATGCTAACTGCTTGTTAGGTGCTGCCTGTGTTTTTGAAAGTTTCAGAAAAAGATTTCTGTATCTGTCTGTTATTCTCTTATCTCCCCTCAGCTGCCCTCTTCAAAAAAAAAAAAAAAAAAGTCTTCACTACCTCTGAGTGAAACAGACTTTGAACAACTATCTGTTAACTGATAGCCCAAAGTTAAAGTAGCTGAAGACAGCAGCAGCTTCCAAGTTCTAACCCCTTTTAGAGTTGAAGAATGTATGTTCTGTCTCCATTTGTTGGCTTGCTCTTGTCCAATATGGATAAAGAAAAATAAATTGAACATCTTTTGTATTTTCTTAATTGTTAGCCGCTTGGAAAATTATGGGTCAGGTAAATTGATAACCCTGTAAGTATTATTCAGTCCACAGTTCTACTGTTACCTTTCATTAAACTGCTTTAAATGCATGATGTCTTGGGCTGGCTGGTTCCACTGCTGCATTTTTCCATTGTCACAAGTAGAGAAGTGCCAATGTCATCAGGGCTGCATGGCTTCCTTTGTTCATTTGCCTAAACTGTTTGGATCTTCATGCTCTAAGACTGAATAATGCAAACTTCATTCTTAGTAAAGCAAACATTGTTTACAGTTAGGGCATCACTTGCCAGCTCATCAACATTCACTTAATTGTATCTCTTGCTTTTCATGGCTCCTTGTGTGAGATAAACTAATTAGACAGCATACATACTGTTTTATTTTAATGTATGGCACTCCATGTTCTATAAATGCATCAAGGCACATTATTTGAGAATCTATACTTGCTTTCAAGTGATAAACAGGAGTATTGTACTACAAAAGGTTTGCGTGTGAGTTGAGCATTGGTTTCTAAGGGTTTTGATTCACAAGCTAAAATAGCTAACAGGATTGTTGCTCCTAGTGTACATATGGACCCTAAAAGGCTGATCCCCTTGTGAAATAGCTGCATCGTAGGTGGCAATGATTTAAGGGAAACCAAACCAGATTTTGTTTTGTCAACAGAATATTGTACTGTAACTTTGCACAGTAAATAAATAGCTTGTGAATCAGAAGCCATGAGCAGCTCATGGCTGCCTTCTTCCATTAAAATGTAGTTGAAATATAAAGGAAGTTGAGTGGGGTATGAATGCTCATTTTGTTTGTCTTCAAACTCATGGTGGCATCCTTTCTAAAATGCATTTTTTTTGCTTGGTGAATAGCGTAGGTTAAATTGAAATGATTTTTACTTTGTCTACTGCAAAAGCTTTTGTGGTATGTCTGTAATCTAAAACTTTGTTTTGGACTGAGTTGTAAATTTTGCAGAGTCAGAACTGACAGTTAACAAGAATGTATAGACAATTTTGGTTACTTAAGACCAAGGTTAAATGAGGTGTTTCCTGCACTGTAAGAAAAGAACCTTCTTACATGTATGTTACTGTAGAAGTCACTAATTTTTGAGATGAGGCCTTCTAGTAGGTTTGCTGTCTATACTTCAGATCTAAGTCTGCTTAACTAGAAAGCTTCAAAAGGCTTTCAATATTTTGATGGTAATATTTGGAATAAGGGAAGAAATGTGCTTTTTTTTTCTTTTTTTTTTCTTTTTTTTCTTTTTTTTCTTTTTTCTGCTCATGAATTTTGTAACTGGGAAATAAGCAGTAGAGCTTTTTGAAGCTATGTAAGATAAGCAAATAAAGGTAGGTTTTTCTTTATGACTAGAAACAAAGAGTTACTTAAAACAGCTTTCAAGCTGCTAAAATTAATTATCCTGATGTTTATAGAAGTAGCATTTACCATCTGGAACAAAAAGGTGGAATGTTTTCTTTTAATTTAATATAAAAGCTTTATTTTTCTGAGAAATACCTTTGATGCAAATTACAGATACTTTAAGGGCAAAACTGAACTCTCATCCTTTACACCCCAAATTTAGCTTGGGAATGAAGATGGCTATGTTTGGATAAATTGGTAGAGACATAGGAAATTAGATTGAATTGGCCAGGTCAGATGGGAATTATTCTGAAATTAGATGCTTCTAACAGAACAGGACACCAAAGATGTTACTTATAAAGCTTTCTGCTTTTTGTGAACTTTTCATCACTCTTTGTTGACTCAATAAATGTCAGGAGTTGATTGGTTTATTTATTTGATTCAGTATTGCTTAGAGCCTTACTGCACTTTCTTGTATATAAAGTTAGCATGAGGAAAGAAAGAGAATTAGTATGTAAACACTGAGTTCAAAAATGTTGAATGTTAAAGCCAGTGTTTTTTCTGAGGGTAGTCAGCAAAGTGGCTGGTTACTGACTGCTTCCTGGCTTGGAAGGTGATAAAAGGGTAGGTAGGGCCTGACCTGTCTGTAACAGTACACATTATTCTCAAATAAAGCTCTTTAAGAAACTACTACAGCATACTGTCTTCAGGTCAGGTTTCTTTTAAGTTAACACTTGTTTGCAGTCTGTTCCTCTGGGTGAAGTGTCTGGCAGGCATTGTAACCTGAATGTACAATGACCTCTTACGTGACCCGTACTGCGTGCCATTGTTTATATTACATTACTGCAACAAAAAGTCTTTCTTTTTCTCCTTTCTAATATAGATTGGGGGATGCTGCAGTCTTAATGTGTTTTCTGTACGTGACAACAGATTATCTCGAATTCCCTCTGAAATTTCACAAGCCACTGAACTCCATGTCCTGGATGTTGCTGGAAACAGGTAGGATTTTTGTATGTCATGTTCTTTTGCTGGTTTTACATCATTCTTTCTAATGACAGACAACGTTCGGTCTAATAATGAGGTTGCAAAAAGACAACAGTGACTGTAGTGTTAGCGTTACTAGTGAAAATGTCAAAATAATCTTCCCCTCTGGCACAAAGGAGCGTAAATCATGTGTTTTCGTGTAAAGGTATTCTGGATTGCTTTCACTTAGGAAAGGATAGGATTTTAAAACCCCTCTAGATCTGTATTTGTGAATTAAACCTGATAACCTAGACAGTTCTGTAGAGCTTCAGCTGGAACTGCCTACCTTTATGTGAAGTAACAGTAATATTGAGTATCTTAGGGATAACAGCACGAGTGGCAAATAATGCAACTTTCACTGCGCTGCTTCTCATGAATCTTAGCTGATATGCTTCAGAAATCAAAGTGCAAAAGGGATCAGGTTGAAGCATAAACCAGCAAATAAATGCAGTTGCTTAGCAAGAACATAAGTGAAAGAAAATAAATGAAAGACAAGTGGCACCTCATCTGTGAAATGTAATTACTTCATAAGCACTTCTATTGTGGCAATTGTATATGTGAGGTTCCAGAAGCAGCAATCTGCATCCCAGGGCAGTTTACTGCGTAGAAAAAGCTCGGCATTATTTCATCTTATTCACAGCTACAGGGACTTAAGCTGTGGGTTCTTTTTAAAAGAACAGTATAGTTCAAGTTGATGAATACTATAATGCCATGTATTAGAGGCATTAACCTTACTCAAATTTATTCCATCTCAGAGCCGTATACTGAATAGATGCTCATGAAGTTGACTCATAAGTCTCCCAGAGGTTACCTTGACTTTTTCCATCTTTCTTTTTTGAACTAGGCTGACGTATCTTCCCCTCTCACTGACCACCTTAAAGCTGAAGGCTTTGTGGTTGTCTGATAACCAGTCCCAACCTTTGCTGACGTTTCAGACTGACACAGACCCTGAAACAGGAGAAAAGATTTTAACATGTGTATTACTTCCTCAAATGCCTTCTGAGCCTGGTTGCCAAGGTAAATGCTTAGAGTGAGTTTTTGATTGCATATAGAAATACTTCTTTGTTTACTGTGTTTTCTGTTCTGTAAAGGTTTGTAAATCAGGCTTTTTGAAATCTTTGCGTCAGCTCTACTGAGCACAGTTCTGGTTTAATTTTTACTTTTAATTATTTTTTGGTAATTGTGCTAGGTTTCAGAAGACTTGCAAACATGATTGGGAATGTTAATGACAATAAAATGCCAGCGGCTACAATATATAAAATACAGACCTGGAGGAGGATGGCTTAATTAAGTCTGAGGTTTGCCAGTGGACCGAATAATGGAGTCCATATTTGCATACATTGTTTATGCATTTTAAATTACACATACATACTTGGTGAAAATGGTCGGTCTTCCTGCTACAGTCTCTTTGCCAGAAAAATAATTGAATTGCCAGTAATAAGCAGATGTTTTACTTCTTAGCGCCCTAAGTTTCTTTCAAGCAGATCTACTTTACAGTAATTTGTATTCTTCAAAAAACATAGAAGCATAGTTTTGAGTTACATTTACATTTTATGCTTGCCTCTTGATCAAGTGGAACTGCAAACTCGTCTTCACTGTTTGCTGTTCCAGTGGCTTTTGGATGTTATTTGTCTTCCAAAATTTTTATAACGGTATGTGAACATTGAAGGGGATTTACCTGCACCAAATATTTAAACTCTTTCTGTAATCATTGGAGAGTAATGTATCAGAATCAACTTTTAGAATAAACCAAGTGGATTGCTCTCTGCTGGGTACAATGGGAGCCCGAGGAGAAGAGCTCAGCTGTAGATATCTGTGTTATAGGTGACTGTGCTTAGATGATGGTAATTCAGTCTTTCAATACTGTGGAGCTGGAGCAAATAGGAACTGTTTTAACAGTTGAAGTATGGAAATGGCTGTTGTATGTGAATTTCAGGGTTTTATGGTGTACAAATTACATTAAGAATTAAAAGAAGTAAATGAATCAACCTCTTTAGATTTTGAGAAAATTAGTTACCTCAAGAAGAGTCATGGAGATGGAATGTCTCTCTAAAGGCTTCACTAATAGAAAGTCTTGTCTTCTCCAAAAATTTCTTCATATGGCTTCAGGAATAGAAGACTTGGAATTAAGATTGTTGGACATGTGCATCTAGCAACATTAAAAGGAAGGATTGGTAAAAGTAATGATACTGTGATATGGAATGCCATTTAGGTAACTGGCTAACAAGTGGCAAATCTAATCTGAAAGACAAACGTATAATGGCAAGCACATTAAGTTATATATTCAGGTTGTAAAACCATCACAAACCTGAAACAGTCCAAGTATAGGAATTTCCTGTTTATATTGAAACTACTTACTATGTGTACTTGATAACAGAAAATTAATGCTAGTTCTGTTTTTTGTCCAAAATACATAAATAGTTGCATGTCTGGATTGGACGTTGGTTGGATATTGCCGTTATTGACACTTGTAGCATGCTGATGTTTTAGACTTTCTGTGAATCTTCAGTTATGTTGCTGTTCTAGCAGATAACCTGCCACGATGTGGTGCGTTGGAGAGTTTGGTAAATGAAATGTCAGATGAGACATGGAATGAACGGGCAGTGAACAGAGTCAGTGCAATTCGCTTCTTAGAAGATGAAAAAGATGAAGAGGATAATGAAATGGTATGTTTTCCAAGACTTTGGACACCTGCAGGCACTGTGATCTTAATGTGAAAGTGTGAAAAGGATCTGAGCTGTTTTGCTGTAAATATTTCAGCCGTGACTGCATGCATTTTCGTCATACTAATTGTAGAAACTGTTCATATTGACTGCTGAAACTTTTCATATTGACATGAAATGCTTCTTTTTTTCCTCCTTTTTGTTTTGCTTTGAATATAACTTTAAGTTTTCTGATGCAGGGCAGTCTTTGTTTTGCTTTCTTTTCCTGTGTTTCCTCAGGATGCTTTCTCTCCAGCTTTCCAGAAACAAGATAGGATCTTCCTCTGCATCTGTGAAACTTTACTGCCTGAAAGTATATAGAGTCTAATTTAGGATTCCAGCACTCTGGCATGCGTCTCCGCTAAGTTTGCTACCCAGCTACATTGCTTCTCTCCCATTTCTATTTCTGGTCTCTCTGCATTTCTTCTTTTATTCTTTTTCACCGTTTGCATTGAAATAACCTTACTGTCCATGAACAGCAAGGTTTATGCTCATTAGTTTCCCACTTAAATCAAGGATGTGGGAACATCTGTCACTGTACTTAAAGACCTCTCCACTAAGTTGGGCGCTGCATGTCCTGTAGATCAAAATGCAACTTAATCTTTAACTTTACTAACTTTTATTAAAAAGTATAAATCTCTGTAAAGATTAAGAATGCTTCAGTCAAATGTTTTGGCATGCTTCTTTAATGATCTAAAAACTTGTTAGTTGTTCTCATTAGAGCTCAGCCTGACATACTTCAGAGCACTATCTGGATTGTAGCATGCTATAAGCATAGTCTTTCTTTGGAAAGTGGCTCTAAAGATTCTTACCTGGTAGGGAAATGAACATTTAAGTTTCCAAATAAGATGCTTGCTTAGCCCAAAGCTGGAAACCAAATGTCTTTGACAAGCATTGTTTGTAGATTGATTGATAAGGAAGTTCAGAACGATGCTTGTTAACAACTGTGTTACCTAAGAATGCCCCTGCCAGGGTTGAGTTGTTAATGATAACTGTTTTCAGTCATGGTATTGTGGACTGACATGAGGCAATAACCTTTGTTGGGAAAAAAGAGGCTTATGATCCTTTTTGGGGAGGGTGGTGATTTCTAAAGAGGTCTTGACCAATCCGCTTATTTATTGCTGGAACATCAGTTCCCCTGTAGTTTACATGTCAATGGCATGCATATACTTTACATGTATGATCTTTTGGGATTTTTTCAAAACCAGCTGGATCATGATTTTTTGTTTTATTTTGAAATATGATCTTATATCACCTGGATATTTTTGAAAAAATAAAAAAATCTCAACTATACTTACGATAGAATCTTTAATTCAGAAGTTGTAATTGTACTTCATTTGAGTGGCTTTCAGATGTATAGGTCAACAGGGGAAAACTTTTGCTCTTAAATAGTTCTTAAAACCTCTTTTATTTGTCTTCACAAACAAGCAGCTATGAAAATAACTTTCAAAATAAAGCATAGTAGTTTGAAAAGGAAAAGGAGGAAAAATGAAGAAGAAAAAAAAATCAATAGGTAGTATTTTGTATGTAAATGCTAAAGCCTTGAAAGCGTATGTTGTTTTTCAGAGACAAAGGCAAAACCACTTATTGCACTGTTTATTTTTAGAGAACACTTCTAAGGCGAGCTACTCCACACCCTGGAGAATTAAAGAACATGAAAAAGACAGTGGAGAATTTACGGAATGATATGAATGCTGCTAAAGGACTGGATTCAAACAAAAACGAGGTCAATAATGCCATTGACAGAGTGACCACTTCTGTGTAGAATTTCATCTCCAGGTTTTACCTCCTGTGTCTTCCCCTGCTGTTGAAATGTTCCTGTCGTCTTCTGGGACCTCACTGAGCCCCCTTTTTGTTTTTAACCAGAGCCTGATTCATCGTCTCCATATATGTGAAAAGTACTACTCACTGGAAGAAAGTGCCTTATTTCATCCAGGCAGTGAATCAATCATTTCCAAATCAATATTGTAATTTCAATAGTACTATGGTTTTTTAAGTATAATACACTACTGTATGCAGAATACAATATTTTTATCATAAACACAGGGGAAATAATGCTTTTCTTTTCCAGAGTGCTGGGATATCTTCTTCCCAGTGGCTGGATGTGCTGGTGAGAAATTTAGTTTTGTGGAAAATTGATATACTCTCTTTTTTTTTTTTTTTTTAATTTTTTTGGCAGCTCAGATGGTGTAAATTTTAAAATTTTGTATAGAACTTTCATAACAAAATGATGTATTTCATTTTTAAGAGAAAATTTATCTTGAGCGGTACATATTTTAGTATTTGTGGAACAGAACAAGTTTCATGGACAACTGTATTCATTTGTTTGTACCACCCATTGTGCCTTATTGTCTCGTATGTCATTCTAGTCTTAAAATAGCAGTTCTTGAGGAAAGTGAGTACATTTAAACTTGGTCTCCTGTTTTAGCTGTGTTTTTCTTTTCAGACAGTAATTTGTTGAGATTTTTACGAAATGGAATTTATGTTTATACCATGGGATTTTAGTTCACAAAGCACAAATGTTAGTTTTGTTGTATATGGAATTAAGATTAAAATGACCCAACTGCTATTGTTTATTACATTATGCACTCACACTTTAATTTAGTTGTAATGAAACAACTTGTTTTGGATGCAGTGTTGCATTGCAGTCACTAGAAATTCATGCTTTTTTTTTTTTTTTTTTTCCAAATGTGCCATCTGTAAAAATAACTTCAAAAGCAGCACGATAGACTTTCAGAAGCACAGTATAATTCTAGTTTTATGTAATACACAAGAAAGCATGATTCTTTTAAGTGCTTTGGTGGTTTTATACAAGTTTATAAAACCATAATAATAATAATTAAATAATAATAATAAAAAATCTTTAAAAGCTTCAATAGATTTATTGTATCATTAAAATAGCAATTAAAGTAATGGATCAATATTGGCATTTACCATGTTGCACTCTACAAATTGGCATTGTTACCGTGTTGCACTTCCAGTGGTCCAGTGGTGATTTCAAGGTCTCATTAAATCTGTGGGTTCTGGTGTGTTTATAAAGGTAAGTATTAACTGAGCTGAATTCAGTAAGTAACAATTATGCAAAAGGCTGATAAACATTGATTTTTGGTGTCTATAGGTTCTCTGTGTGCCATGAACTAACAGAAGTCTCTAACTTGTTCAGCAAAGAGACTTGAGCAGTCTGAGTTCAGGGCACAGATCTTACATTTTTAGTGTGACCAAATGCAATGAAATCAAATTTCAACAAAATGAAAGACATGATGCTTCCGCACGTATGGCTGACCACATCCATTCTTCCACCTGATGTTTATTCTAGTATGTATTGGGGAAAGAGGAAAATGAGTGAGCCATGATAACTTCTGTGTTAAAATTAATAACAATCTGCAGTATTTGATAGTTTTTGTAATTTCTTAAATTATTACTTGAGGTTTTTACAGACAGCATTCCTTTCTATTTTTAAATCAAACTTATTTTTAAATCATACTTATTTTTAAATCAAACAAGTAAGTATTGTAAGCCATCTCCAAATATTCAAATCTAAACTAGCAAAATATATTTGAGTTTTGATTTCTTCTCATCCCAATGACTCCTTCTAGTCTTTGAGACATAATCTCTTTGGAGGAGCTGCTATGGTTTGATAGGTGTTATGTTAATTCATGGATGGTGCAGCTGCATTCTTCCCAAGGCAGAGTTCTGGCAATTGTTCTTGATAAGCTGCTATTAAAATAACATGAGAAAGAAAATGAGGTTTTGGTATAGTTGACACTAATTTTGTGTAGAATTTGTCTTCTAAGTATTTACTGGGATTGGCAGAACCAAAAGTTAAAAAAAAAAAAAAAAAAATACAGGAAACTCTAACCATTAGAACCCAAGTAAAACTTAGCGAATCTTTGTGAATGAGGTGAAAATGAGTTCCTAAAAAAGACAGACCAAAGACAAAGGCAGAAAGACTATTTTATCTTTGATGACAGATACAGCATTTTTCATTTTCATCCTAGGTGTGTAGGAAGGCCCTTTAGAGGGATCTGGATAGTCTGGATCACTGGCCTGAGGCCAGTGAGATGACATTCAACAAGACCATGTGCCACATCCCTCACTTTTGATGCAACAACCACAAGAAATGCTACAGGCTTGGGGCAGAGTGGCTGGAAGACTGTGTGGAAGAAATGGTTGGTTGATGCTCAGCTGAACATGAGCCAGCAGTGTGCCCAAGTGGCCAAGAGGGCCAATGGCATCCTGACTTTTGTCAGAAATAGTTTTGCCGGCAGAAGCAGGGAAGTGATCATCCCTCTATACTCAGTTCTGGTGAGGCTGCACCTCGAGTACTGTGTTCACTTGTAGGCCCCTCACCCCAAGAAGGGCATGGAGGCTCTGGAGTGTGTCCAGAGAAGGGTAACAAAGCTGTGAAGGTTCTGGAGCAGAAGTCTTATGGGGATTGGCTGAGGGAGCTGGGATTGTTTAGTCTGGAGAAGAGGAGGCTCAGGGTGAGACCTTATTGCTCTCTATAACTACCTTAAAAGAGGTTGTGGCGAGGTGGGGATCGGCCTCTTCTCCCAAATAACTAGCAGCAGGACTAAAGGGAATGGCCTCAAGTTGTGCCAGGGGAGATTCAGGTTGGATATTGGGATTTTTTTTTTTTTTTCTCTGAAAGATTGGTCAGACACTGGAACAGGCTGTCTGGGGAGGTGATGGAGTCACCATTCTGGCAGGTGTTCAAAAAATGTTTAGATGTTGTACTGAGGGAAATGGTTTAGTGGAGAAGTATTGGTGTTAGGTGAACGGTTGAACTTGGATTTGGAGGTCTTTTCCAACCTTACCTTGGTGATTCTGAGATTCTGTGATTTAGGGCATTTAAACTGTGCACCTACTCCCCCCGATGAAGTCAGAATTATCCATAAACCTTGTAATAGCTTTATGATAGTTGCTTTGTCATTGTTTTTATTTTTAAAAATGGGCTTTTAGTCCCTCTGCGGAGGCAGAGAAATGAGGCTTAACTTTTGTTCAGTCCTGAAGTGGTCAGGCAGCTGTACTAGATGATCTCTTGAAGGTTTCTTCCAACTGAACTATTCTATTCTGTTAGGTAATTGCTTTTTGCATGCTCTGGAAGGCTTGTGGAAACTGTTCTGCAATCCAAAAGTTAGTTGGAAAACAGGCAGTACTTGCTGTCTTAACTCTGATGTGAAGTAAGTGCTTTAGAGTCTAGTCTCCCTGTGATCATCCAAGCCGAAGATAGGTGATATGAGTTGCTTATAGAAGGTGTTTCTTTGCTTCCGTTGATTCGTAAAAGAAAATAAAGTTAGCTCAAAATGTGATTCATCTATACGTTATAGGAGCTGATGTCTACTGTGAGACCATTCTACTACTATCCTGAAAGGAGTGTCTTTTTTTTGTTTGTTTGTTTGTTTGTTTTTGATAGGTAGAAGAATGCATGTATATTCCCAGTCCAAACAGTGGCAAATGGCTACCTTCTCTTTCCCCCAAACATAAATGTTGGGTTCCCACTGGGTTCATCATAAAAGGAGGGGTTGCATATCATTCCACCCATTGAACATGCGAGTAGCCCAGACCAGTGAATTCCTGTGATCTCTCAAATGGTCTGCATACATGACATTTTATAAAGGGTTTTAGGTACACTTGTACTCCCAACAGTGCCAATACAGTTCCAGGCAATTTTAACCCTATTTTTAGACAGAAAAACCTGGTGCTAAAGGAGTTTGTGAATCTGTCCTTGAAAACAGGAGCTTTCCCTTTCTAGTCTCTCTGTCTGGCCGCCTTTAGTCTTGCTGATGCTTTTCAGAGTCTGAATAGTGAACATATTAAGTTTTTTTTCTTTTTTTTCCTCCTCTTTCAACTTCCTCTACTTTTTCAGTTGCTTTGTAAGTCATTTGGGAGGTGGTTTAATGCAAGGAAAGAAAGTCTGCATTATTTGCATGCTGCTATTAGCTAAATGGTTAACAAGGGAAAACCAGTTGACCATAGTGCTGGAGTGGATTTAATATTAACCTGTTTTTATTGAAAGTCACAATTCCATAGGCTTAGAAAAGCAAAAGCAATAGTTTGTGTAGCAAGTGATTTTTCCATCCCCCTTTTCTTGCTGCAGATGTTTTTCATAGTTTCTATATAATTTATATGTCAAGATTATTTTTCTAGATTACATTCCGTGTTTTTGATAATCATTGTGTGGTTGTGAAGTGGTACTGGAAACTTGCATATTGATTTTTTTTTTTTCCCCAGGAAATTACTTGTTTGTGTCCAGGACAAGCTGATCAGACTGTTCTTTGTCTAACAGCGAGTGCTTTTACCTGTGCTGAGTGAACTATTTTTGCCTGTTTAGCTAGTCAACACGTTTCACTACTTGATGCTCATGAATTCAACTTTTGAGAGGAAAGTAATGATACCAAGAACTAAATTTTAGTGAAGTATACTCTTTAGTATGTTAGTTGATATAGCCTGAATGTTGAATATATATGATTAGCTGTGAATTGTGTACCTCCCACTGAGACTGGTATGCACTATTATAAGAAATATGCAGACCTCTTGTAAATGGAGATTTCACTGCCTTTCTTTGCCTTGCATTTGAGAAATAGCATTATTTTGATTTTTTTCAGTTGGCTTGGTGAGAATGTTTCCCACCTTCTATTTCTCTCAAATGCAAAAGTCTGTTTCTGTGCTTATGTTACTGTCAAAGAAGATGAGAAAAGTGAATTTGCCTTGGTTATCAAATGTTTTGGGTGTTTCCTTCCTCCCAAGCCATTTATGACATTTTCAAAGGGATAATGCCTTTCTTTTTTGTTCTGAATTCAGCAGAATACTCAGATTTCAACCAGTTTAATAAAAAAATGTGAGATTTCCAGAGTGGAAATACAGGCACTTGGTTTGAGGGCTGCTTTGCAGGAATTATCTTATCTGCTCTTCTGGTAGATGTTGGAGATGTGATGCATTTTATCACTAGAGCCAACAGAATGGCCAGCCTTGGAATCTGGAACAGCAGGATGCATAGGGGTACGTGTGTCTTTGGCTGAAATATTTGGGTTATGAGTTGAAAGCATGGTAACAACCATAATCAAAATGAACACTCTCTAGATAAGTAAGTTTGTAGAATCATAGAGTCATTGGAGTTGGAAGAGACTTTTAAAGGATGTGTAGTCCAACTCCTCCACAGAGAATGTGGATAAGTACCGGCTGTAGTAACTTTATTCAAAATCCATGGATGCACACACAGCTTGGGAATACTACCAAATCTTCATCAGCTTGAATTTCTGTTTGTGAGCATCCCCAGAATAACACAGAGATAGGCCTTAACACTTGAAAGTTAGTTACTATTTAAAAGGGGAGAAATCTGTGAGTCTGAAGGGAATTTGCATAGCGGATGCTTTCAACATAACCTACAACTTTTTTTTTTTTAATGGTGTCTTTAGGAAATTGAGAGATTGAGGCTAATTAATACTTGAACATCTAAGTTTAAAGTTAAGTCATATATTTCCTGCTAGCAAAGGTTGCCTGTTGAAGGCTGGCTTCAGTAACCTGCTCAGGCAGCTATTTTGCTGCCTCCACTACAGTGAAATCATATTCAAGTACGCCTTTGTTTCTGCAGCATTTTGGTTAGCTTTCGTTCGTCTTTCATATGAATCACACAAAGCTCTTTTAGCTCTTTGTAATTTGAAAAGGGAATGATTCTGAAATATTTTCCAATGAATAGAATACTGAATCTTATGTATAAATGTACTTAAAAGAAAAATGGTGTTTTCTGTTGTTGGAAATTCATCTTTAAAAACATTCTCTTTCCCATTTTTACTAATCACTTAAAGTGTTTCTGGACAAAGTTTATAGGGTTTTCAGTTGAAACCCCAGGTGTATTACTATCAAAATATTCCAGTTTACTGAAAGCTCCAGCAGTTTTACATTGGTTTCTACTTGCAGTTGGTTACTAGGTTGTTGCTGTGAGCATACTGTTTCTTTTTCAATGTAGGTATGCTACTTAAGAAATGTGGGTGGTTTTCATTTCTTGTCTTTTAATGTTAGGGTGTTTTAGATTCTTTTTCATTTGACAGAATGATTTAAGGTTATACGCAGCCTTTGCAAACCTTTGTTGCCTGAAGGAAATTCATTCTGTAGAGGATTTATTAGCAAGATCTTATCAGACTGGACACCTTGTACTTTATAAGAACAATTTGTCCTCTTAACCTCCAGGGGTATGATACAGAGGAATATTTATGTTCTGAAGAGACTGCCTTGGAAAACATGAAAAACAGGTGGGAAGGAGGCAAAAAGGGAGCCCATCTGACTTTCTTTGTTGTTAAATAAATAATAATAATAATAATTAATAATAATTGTTAAATATCACAGGGAAATGGGCTGCTTCCAATAAGAAAGGGTCGTTACTGATGAAGAGAGATGGAAAATATATTTCCATGTAACGTAACAAATGCTGAGGCATACTTTTTTTCCCCAAACATTTATTCTAGATTTGCAAAACCAGCATTGTCACACAGCCCAAGTATCCAAGAAGCTAAAAGAATTAAATTCCTCTTCCCCTTTTGTTTTATTCCAAGTATTTTAAAGAGAATGTAAGACTAAACACCTCACTTTGTATTTGCTACTCATGACTTCAGACACTGACTGTTTAAATTCTTTTGGTACTCATCTTCCCCATTTATAAAACACAGAAAGAAGCTTCCTGATTTTACCTGGGTAGTGAGAAGACCAATGAACACCTCTAAGGTCTGTAAGGAGAACTGATGTTTCCTCTCTTCAGATATTTGCCAGTATTTCTCAAAGCATGGTCCTAGACTATTCACTCGAATAAAGAATGAGCTAAGAAATTACTGCAGTATATATATATATATATATATATTTAAGATAATTGTACTTTTGGAGTGTGAAACTACTATGTAGTAGATGAACTGTTGCAATTTCTATTGCACACGTACCTATATTTAATTTTAGAGTGAAATCACTTTATGTCTTTCTGATGAGCTTCAAAGTTGACAAGGACTTAAGCTTTTCATGGGAATATACTGAATGCTGTGAAGTGTCACAGTAACTGTCTTGAAATGAAGCAAAGTGAAAGAACTTCTTCACGGTGAGGGTAATGTAGCAGTAGAACAGGCTGCCCAGGGAGGTTGTGGAGTCTCCTTCTGTGGAGACATTCAAGACCTGCCTGGATGCCTCCCTGTGCAGCTTAGTCTAGGGAGCCTTCTTTGTCATGGGGTTGGACTCGATGATCTCTGGAGGTCCCTTCCAGCCCCTACAATTCTGTGATTCTGTGAAACAATAGCAAACAATTTTAGTTAGTATGCTGTTTCATGATCTGATTAGAATTTCTGTGCTCCTGGTTAATATTCATGGGAAGCAAAGTTTCTGTTTAGCGGTATCCTGTGTTTACTTGCTCAAGGCAAATATAAAGAAATGCCATGAGATATCCTGCTCAGTGTTTGGCATTGTCAGGAATGGGAGTCATTAACATTTCATGATTGTTTGCGCTGCTCTTGCGTTCAGTTCTCTGATGAAATACGAGTTAACAGCAAATTTCTTACAGATGCTGATCACTGATTCGATGCAAATGCAAATAGTCCTTTGTCTGAGCTATGATCTATTCAAAATTCACAAAAGAATCTGTAATTGTTTCCAAAAAGACACTGGGATATTGTGCTATTCCATTTCCAAGTTTTTTTAGCCATGCCAGACCCAAAAGTGAAAGAAGAGTCCTAAGGGGAACTCCTGAAGATGGATCAGCATGTCTAGCACAGCTTTGTCCTATCTCCTTTTCTCAGCCTTAGATCTTGTAGAGGTGATGACATCTGAGGTGCTGATAACAGCAAGAAATCTGTGTTTCTGTGAATGTAACCATTTTGCATTTAAAAGGGGAAAAATTGAGGCTTAGAGAAGTGTTAGATCTAAATCAGTTACCTGTTCTAACAATTTGAAATCACTGTGTTCTGATTGTCCTACCATAAACTCATTGATATTATATAAACCCTTTGAATTAGTTTGTTTTCTCCATCTCTTTGCTTTGGCTAAGATGTGTGCTAATGGTGCTATTGATATGGTATCAGGATGCTTTCTGCTGTTGGATCTGTATCTTCTTGAGGAAATTTAAAGGCCAAGTTTAATGCTTCAAAGAAAGCAAATCATTATTGTGAAAAACAATTTCTGAAGTTCAGTGAAGTTAAGGTATATACAACTTGATGTGTATAAACCCAGTATGAAGCAGAGAGGAGTGGGTTTTCTGGATATAAATAAGTAATTGATATTTGGGGAAAACTGGACTATAATTTGAAAATCAGCAAACTTTAATGCATCAATTTAGGGTTCTGCTTTTGATTGAGACTGCTCAAGAAACAGCACACTTTATTTAATCAATAGTATAAAAGGAGGGGAGTGACTTTGGTAGTTTGCTGTGGTTTTGCTTTTTATTTTTTTAAACTCCAGGGCATGAGATGAAAGTCACTAAATGTCTAAGTATTCTTGTTTGTTTTCTTCATAGTGCAGGGTGTAGCGTTATTGAAGACTGTTGTTCATTATGTAATTCTTTACGATGCTGAAGGTGAGCTTGGCTCCACACTCATATGAGTCTCTGAAGGCTTCCTCTCATGTCAGCAGCCTTTGTTTGCTCCTTATATCACCGGTATTGCCCTGTAACTGGCAAAATGTCTCTAGGACTGAAGGTACATCAGGTACATCCCAAGGTAAAAAGGGGAGACCCAGTATGAACAAGATACTTAAATACTTTGCAGAACTTTCCAGATAATTTCTGCATGTATGTACTTCTGTGACTTTCTTAAAATCAGTACAATGTCCATTTTTTTTTCTGTCCTCTTCCTGTCAGGACTCTATTAAGTGGCTTCCCAAGTCTCCTAAGCTGTACAGTGGCCATAACTGGAGCTCCCAGGGCTCTCGCTGGACCTCATTAAAAGGAAAGGAAGGTTTTCATGGTGGTAATTTGTACAAACTCAGCTCTGCCAATGGGAAATGGAGGGAAGGAAGGATCAGCCCTGAGCAAGAAGCGGAAGAACTGGAGGATCCTGATGAAGACGTAGGTGGTTTCCTTTAAGTTGGAGAGAGAATGTTTTGTGTCCGCCAAGAAATGGTTCAAGCTGGGTGGCTGGGTGCTTTGGGTTCGTGAGAGGCTGTATTTGCCACCTCCCTGAAGCTCTAGCTTGTACCTTCATGTCTGTGCTTGTGTTTTGTAACATATGGGGCAGAATTTTGTTCACTGTTTTATTCCTTTCTTTGCAGCTAGATGGTCCTAACTTTTAAAAGTACAATGCAACTTGCACACGAAGACTTGTATTTTGCTCATTGATGAGATGCATACTTTTTTTTTTTTCAGATATTTTTCCTACTTATGTCTCTAGTTGTCAGCATCCCTCCATCTCTTTTGAGTGAGTGGGTTCATAGAATCATCACGGAATCATAGAATGGCCTGGGTTGAAAAGGAACTTAAAGATCATCTAGTTTCAACCCCCTGCCCTGGGCAGGATCACCAACCACTAGACCAGGCTGCCCAGAGCCAGGATTGCTCATGGCACTTACAGCTCAATGCCTCCCAAGTTGTGGATGTTCGGCAAGCATAGTTGCAGTGCTACTCCACTGCACATGTATTTTTGTGCAGTGCTCTCCCAGAGTGCTGATGTTTTGAAAGACCTGGATACTGCAATTCCTCTTGCCTGCACGCAACCACATTTCCATCAGAGAGTGGCAGCTTAGCTGTCTTTCATTCATGCCCTGGAAGGGGAGGTTGCCTTCTCACAGTTTTGTAGGATACTGCTCACTAGGCTTTCCCAGAGGTCTGTAGGGATTTAAGGGAGGAACTGATCCTCTTGTTCCTTTGCCCCCATGCCAGGCAGGACCTTGCCTTCCTTCCAAGCCCCATCTGCTAACACTCAGTCCCCTTCACCAGCCCTGCTCCCAGTCCTTGTGTGCAGGGCGTGGCCGCATGCAGGTGGAACATAGAATGGTTTGGGTTGGAAGGGACCTTTAAGATCATCTAGTTCCAACCCCTGTGCTGTAGGCAGGGGCACCTCCCTCTAGACCAGTTTGCTCATAGCCCCATCCAGGCTGGCCTCGAATCATAGAATTACTCAGGTTGGAAGGGACCTCAAGGATCATCAAGTCCAACCGCAGCCTAACCATAGTACCCTAACTCTAACAACCCTCTGCTAAATCATATCTCCGAGCACCACGTCCAAACAGCTCTTAAACACATCCAGGGACGGTGACTCAACCACCTCCCTGGGGAGCCCATTCCAATGTTTAACCACCCTTTCTGTAAAGAAGTGTTTCCTAACGTCCAACCTAAACTTCCCCTGGCACAACTTGAGGCCGTTTCCCCTCGTCTTGTCACCTGTCACCAGTGAGAAGAGACCTACCCCGCTCTCACTGTAAGCACCTTTCAGGTACTGGAAGAGAGTAATAAGGTCTCCCCTCAGCCGCCTCTTCCCCAGACTAAAGAGCCCCAGCTCCCTCAGCCTCTCCTCATAGGGCTGATTTTCCAAGCGCTTCACTAATGCTTCCAGGGTGGGAGCATTCACAACCTCACTGGGCAACCTGTTCCAGAGTCTCACCACCCTCACAGTAAAGAATTTCTTCCTAATATCTAGTCTAAATCTAGGTCTCTTTTATATGTCCCTGGGCTGCCAGAAAGCAATCTCTTCCACTAGAGAAATAACAATATATATATTTTTAATGTAAATTAAAGCTAAACAAATTCTCTTTTAATTTTAAGTGGGAATAGGAAGCAGTCATGCTTTGCTTGCTCTCATGAGGGTCAGTGATGCTTCTTTTCATCCCAACCAAATAGACATTGTGGGAAAGCTCCAACATACATTTAGAGATAAAGTGTCCAGTGGGGTTTCTGTGCAGCTGCTCATGTATTGCCACTGCCTTTGTAATTCTGGCTTTAAAGGCATTTGTGTGGTTTATTTTCAAAGGCGTTGCCATTTGTTTGCTGCATTGTTTTACTGCCAACAGAAGATATAAGGACAATGGTAATATGAAAATCTGATACAACATTACCCATCAAATTTAAGAAGAAAAAAAATCAGTTAAATATAAATAAAGCAACCATATAATGTAGACAGAGTTGAAGGATCTTGGCTGGATCTCTTTTAGCCACCTTGCCAAACAAAACTGATAACTGGAAAATTTTATTCTATTTTGCAGTCAGTCTTGTTTGAAACTTAAATGATTGGGAGGATGTGTTTTAGAATCACAGAATCACCAAGGTTGAAAAAGACCTCTAAGGTCATCTAGTCCAACCATCCACCTATCACCAGTATTTCCCACTAAATCATGTCCCTCAGTACGACATCTAAATGTTTCTTGTGTATTTCTCTTCTCAAACCCTCATGCTTTAGCAAAGTGTAGAGTGACATTGTCTGTTCAGTGTTCCGCATCTCAACATAGCTACATTCTACAACCAGGAGTCAAAGCTGCATTTGAAATACCCTGTGAGGTTGCACATCCACTGGACCCTCTAGGATTGCAGCCAACTTTGCAGTCCCCCAACCACTGCCATTTGTAGCTCAATAAAGTCAATCCAATTACACTTTTTTTTTTTTTTCACTAATGCAGTTGAACGAAATCTTAGAGATACAAAGCTGAGATTCACCTTCCCTCTCACCATTGTGAGCTCAAATACAGAAGGACGTTGCTGGATGGGGATGGGAGGGGTGAGAGTTCTATGTGCCTGTGAACATCAGGGTAATGCTGTGTGAATCTTGGCCCTGTAACTTCCACCCCCACATTGAGGGAAACCATGTCCGCAGAAAAAGTTGTACAAAAATATGTTTGTGTGCATTTGCTTTGAAGTTAGAGGTTTGCTTCAGTGAAACAAATGATAATATGATAGAAAGGAGGAAATCCCAATTTACGTGTAGCACTTGGGTGTCACATAGCTCTACTCTGTGCTGTTACTTTGCTTACCTGTTTGATCTTTAACCCCTAGGAACCTATTTCCAAGTTTTCTGGCAGCCTCTTTGATAACGATGTTCATTTAAGAGATAAAAGAAATTCCAGAGCAGCTCTTCAAGACAGGCACAAGTCAGCAACGAAGGGGAAAACTGCTCCAGGGACTAACAGCAAGGCGCAGGCCCCTGTCTCAGCAGGCAGCTTGCCCGGAGAAAGCAGCAGGTTTCTGGAGGAATCCAGAGCTGCAGATGGGACACAGCCTCCGCTTAAGGTAACAAACTGCCCTCTGGAGCTGTCATTCAGTACTGTCTGATGTTGTTCACCCAGCTTTGGTCCATTGTAAGTCAAGCCAAAGGTATGTGCAGGTGGACAGTCATCTACACCTGTAAATGCATGATGTGGGAGCAGTGACATGACCCTCGGAGCATGACAAACTTCCATCCCTTGGGAATGGATAGCAGTATTCAGGAGGAAACTTAACAGTGAAAGCTGTGAGGTTTGGGCTGAGGTTTATGGAAAAAATTCTGAATTCAATGTGTGTATCGCATCTCAGCATTCATTAAAGGATGTGAGGAGGAAACATGCCAGATGAGCTCTAGCAAGGGACAGTAGTAGAAATGCAAAGTTGTGCTTCAGCCCAAGATGCTGGGGATACAGCAGCAGAAAAGACAGCCCACCTGGTGAGACACCCACACTGATGTCCTGTCATCAAAGCATTGCTGACAGTTACTAGTGAATTCTTCGGTGTGCAGGTAAATCTGAAGCTAAATTTGGCAGTGTTTTTTGTTTGACTGACAGGGTGTTTTCATGGCTTTTTAAAATCAGGAATGTCAAACGACTACGTTATATATGCAAGAGTAACTGCACATTTGTCGATTTTTCAAAACACAGCTGTGTTGAAATATTCTTAACTATCAAATACAGAAATTATTCAAACCTGAAATGTCTTAGAGAGATGAACCAAATCAGTGAAAGTAAAATCATTTTTTTTATGTCATGAGTTGAAATGTGATTTATGTTCAGGGTCAGCTACTTTGCAGCAAAGTATTCCTTGTGTTTAGCCTGATAGTGGTTTTAGCAATTTTCATGTTATTAAGTAACAAGAATTGCTATATATTAAAGAAAAATTGATAACTTATGGGAATAATTCTTGAATATAAACTGTCTTCAGAGTGTGAAAGTAATTTACGTGGCCTTTGCTTTACATTATACAAATTCAGAAATTCATCTAAGTTAATGAGCAGCTGTACTGAATTTTTGCCAGTACTGGCAGGATAAGCAGAGAGTAGCTAGATGGATTACAATATATGCTGCTTTAAAAAATATTTAAATATTGATATTTTAAGGTTACTGTTGAGTCTTCTGACCGAGCAACACACTCATGGAAAGTCTGTTTGATGAAGCTACAATAATAGTGCTCAAATTCAATTACTTGCTCTCAAAAGAGTGGAGTAAATAATTCAGACTGTAGATGAGGGACGATTCAAAGAAAAATTTTTTCATAAATGTACACAAAAATATCTACTTTTTGCTCCTAATGTATGCTAGTGTTGTTGCCATCATGAATGCTCAGTAAATTGGTGGGTTTTATGAGCTAAGTGGGTCGGTCTGCAGTTCTCCAGAGGGTGAAGAGTTTTCAGGCTGAAGACTCTGTGGACAAAACAAAATGCATTCAGTAAACAGCCTTATAAAGTTTTGGCATGTGAAAACCTGAATTTTAGGAATAATGCATTCTTGTAGTTATAGGAAAGTAAAGACTAGCTTTGCGTGTGCTGGTATTGAAGAATAGCACAATTTCTCTCTAGGCTAAGCTTTATATGGGGTAAAACTGTTGGTGTTGAGAATGGGAGCTAGATTTTCATTGCTTGTGTAATTAATAGGCAATGTTTTTATTAATCTGGCCACTTATCAACTATAATTCTTTTCCAGATAACCATTACTGTGTGCAGTCAAATGGGCAGTCTTGGTATTAGCATTGCTGGTGGAAAGGGCTCATCTCCATATAAAGACAATGATGAGGTGCATTTCATTACTCAACATTTATCTAGTACTTGTTAGAAAGAGACTGATAAGCAGTTTATTTTTATTTATTTATTTATTTATTTATTCAGATAATGTGTTTTGTTGTTTGATTTCTGAGGTTGTCGTAGTTGACAAGGGGAAACCTGGGCAACTTATTTCTCAAAGCAAAAGCTGACAGTTGATGATGGGGAAGCTCCTGGAGAAGTGACTTTTGAAGAGAAAACCTGATTTTCCAAAAAATGATTTTCCAAAGACAACCACATGGCTGGAACACCGTTGTCCAATACCCACTTTTTACCTGTGTCATTCTGTTTGCAATCCACTTGCCTCTGCCATCTTATTTGCTCATTCCTATGAGCTAACTTGATTTAAGAGAACTGGTTTTTTTTTGCGTCTTCTCAATTATCATTTATATAAATCCTTGTTTCCTAGTCTGTCCCCCATGGCATGGTGTAAACAATTAATGACTTTTGTGCATTGTTGTGTGCATAGTCAATCATGAAAGCCTTTTTGCCTGTTAATGCTCTAAGACTCTAGTTTCTACTTTAATAGAGGCAGCAGAACAACACATGAAAATTAATTGTTTCCCATTTGCTTTTTACAACTAAGAACAATAGAAGAAACCGTAAGAGGTTTGAAATGTGTTCTTCTGTTACCAGGGAATTTTGATTACACGGCTACCAAAAGATTGTCCAGCAGCTGTGGCTGGGATGCAAGCGGGAGAAAGAGCGGCAGAGGTAGCTGTTTTGTTTGTAAATGTAGAGTGTGTTCTCTTGTTGTAAGCTTTAATTCAAAGCAATCAGATCTGGGGAGTTGGAGATCTAGATTTAGGCTTAGCTTTTCCGATACTTCCCAAATTATTATAGGGGCTACTCTGAAAATAATGCCTCCTATTTTATTACGTTGGCTCACAACATCAGAGGTGGATGTTGGTGGGGTGACAGTAAAGACTGAACCTTCCTGCTAACATTCTGTTACATTTTTTGCCATGTGACAGATGGCAGCAGAGGGGCATCTGACAAAAAGGCTCAGACATGGAAGTGCATATGAAGCAAAGGTGTGTCATTGAATTCCTCTACATGGGAAACGTTGCACCCACTGACATGCATCAACTCTTACTGAATGTTTATGGAGACGAAATAGGGATGTAGGCACAGTGAGGTGATGGGTGTTGCATTCCAACAGTGACATAAATGATGCAAAAGACAAGCCATGTTCTGGATGGCCTTGCAGAGCTGTCACGCCACAAAATGAACATCCTTTATCAACTTATCTGGCAGATTTTGACCAGGGAACTGTATACAGAGCTGGATATTGGCTTCAGTATGTTGGAAAATTATGGTGGCAACATTGGAATATTGCAGAGTTTGCAACAGATGGGTCCCATGAATGCTCACACAGGAATAGAAAGAACACTGTACGCAAGTTTGTCAGGAACTACTGAACCAATATGAGGCTGAAGATGACAGTTTCCTATTAAAGAAAAAGTGCAAGATGTAGTACTCGGCAGGGGAAGTGATGGTTATCTACTGTTTTTTGCAATAGTAAAGGAGTGATCCTTCTGGATTTCCTGGAACTCAGACCTTCAACTCTAACCACTACATCGTGATGCTAATTAAGCTGATCAAGCTTTCAGAGTCAGGCAAGAGAAGAAGACAACCTTTCTCTTGCAGCCTGATAACACCAGACCCCATACCAGTTTGAAGACTGGAGCACACTGCTAATCTTGGCTGGACTGTATTACTGTATAGTCCGGATTTGGTGCCTTCTGACTTCCATCTATCCAGGCCAATGAAAGATGAACTGTCTGGGTAACATTTTCCTAGCAACAATGCCATCATAGCAGCTGTGAAACTGTGGGTCACCTCCCCTTGTGCAGATTTTTATGAATGCAGCATGAAGGCTCTTAATCATCACTGGAGAAATTGCATAGATGATGGTGGTGACTATGATGAAAAATAGTGTTTTGTCGCTGAGAATTTGCACTATCAAATAGTGTTATTGTATTCTTTTGTATCTCTTGCAGTTTCCATGGAAACTAATAGAAGGCATTACTTTCAGAGTGACTTATGTCTGTTGAAAAGAAGCTAGAATGATATTAACTCTTGATATTCCTTCTTATTACATTCTGGTTTTCTGATCTTTATGTTCAATGTGCTAAACAAAATATTATTCACTTTAATGGCTGATTTGTAAAGGAGAATAGTGGCCTTGGTAAGCACAAATGCAATTGTATTTAGAAACTTTCTAATGGCATTGCATTAGTTATACTAGATGAGCTTATTTCAGGTCTTACAAACATGTCTGCTTGCTTCTCCAAGGTAATTTTTGGTCAGGAGAGAACAGCTCAGAGTAACTCCACTGTTGGAGGAGGCTTACAGTGCCAAGTAATAAATGTGTCTCTCTGGCAGCTCCACTCCCCATCTTTTCTGATCACATTTTTTTCTGCACTCTGGCCTGCTCTTTGATTTTCACCAGCTGGGAAAGATAGATTTTGAGTTTGACCCTCACATCCTGATAAAATTCTGGATCATTTTACCTTTTCCTTTTTAGAAATGGATTATTCATATCTATTTTTTTTTTATTTTGAATAAGATGAGTGAGAAATGAAGTAACTCATTATTCATTTAACATCAATAGATCATAAGGAAAAAGTCAAGATTTCTAGTTATTGTACCTTTAACTTCTGAACAGTTTTTGATAGATACCTTAAAAATCAACAGATTTGCTCAGGTTCTCAGTGAGGTTGTAATTCATTATTATTTTTGGAGTTACTTGAAATATACTATCTACTAATGTCTGTTAATGATGGAGGTTAAAAAAAAAAAAAAAAAAAAAGGAGAAATACATTCCGTACTGTTCAGTCAGCTGTCCTACAAATAGTTGTTTTCTCTGTCTCCCACAAGATGGCAGAATCATTCATCTATTCAAAGACCTGACTTAGTATATGTGGGAGACAAGAAGGAATTAATTAATTCAGGTGAATTGCAGAAATCTGTATTTTGACCATGATATGTTGTGTTATACATTCTTATTCTTGAACTGACCATTTCAGCAGTTCAAATATACAGTGTGTTCAGTAGATAGGGAACAAGAATTGCAAATCTATTTGCTTTTGTTGTGCAGCCATATGTAACAAAAGGGTTAGGTGTTTGTATAGTCACCTGAGAGGGAGGGACTTGCTTTCCTTGAACAGCGTTTGGAATAAACAGTGCATTTCTGCTGCTTTGTTTTTAAAGGGATCCCTAATTTCAGAACCCAACACACATGATGCTGGTCCTACTGAAGCTTCATCTAAAGGCAGCCCTTTCCAGACATTAAACCATGTCATAACAGTAAGTACAATGACCAAAGCAAGTAACAAATCCTGCTAAACAACTGTGTGTTGTCTGTCATTAATTCTATCTAGTAAAGATAGTAAAGACTGGCACAAAACTTTTGACAGGCTGAATCAAAGGAGAGCGCGTACCAATGATCAGTGACCCTGCCATGTGTCCCTGGTGGTTGTCACTGCAGCCAGAATTCAACTTCTGGAAGTGCTCAGCTCCTGGTCAAGCACCAGCATAGCAGATCAGACCATACAAACCACTGTGGTTTGGAAGCATTAATAGTGATGTCTATTCCCTTCACCTTAATTTGTTGCCAGGATTCTAGCTGATGGAAAGAGCATCATCCCCAGGGCTCCTCTTTTAGAAAGGAGAGATTGAACTGCTACCTACAGGTGCTCATTTTTTATGCTTTTGCTTTAAGGGGAGCTTACATTGCAGGCTAAGACTGCTTGCCCATATTTTAGCTGGTGTCAGACAACGTTACCCCTACCTTAAACATCTCTAAAAGAAATGGCTGTAACTCCAAAGTGTTTTTTAGAATTCTGATCCATTTTTATGTGATTCAGTAAAAAGTTAAGCTATCTAAAGACCTACCGCACTCAGTCATCTGCCTGCATATCTGAAATTCAAGCTTTACTAGGAAGATACAATAGGATGAAGATATTTGAATTATAAGGTCAAAAAGCATCCCACTTGTACTGAGAATTAAGTCTCAGGCAGCAGCAACTGTGTCTCTTGCAGCAAATGCCAGAGGAATGCTTTGCTTGATTCCTCTTCTCCCAGCCTTTTTTGTCCTTTTCTAGCAATACCAGTCATAACTCAGCTAATGGTGAGAAACAAAAGTTCATGTTATATAAAAAAGACTCCAATCAAAGATCTATTTTCCTCTATGTTTTTGTGTTTTGTCTTTAAGATGCACTAATAAAGGTTGCTTCTTTACTTAGTTGCTTAAAGAAATTTTTTATTTGCAGCTTCTGGTTCAACATCGTCTTGTGAAACATTTAGACTAGTTTTATTTTCCAATTGAAATGCTTCCATCATTTTCTTTTTTTTTTTTTTTCCTGTTTTTTTTTTTGATCCAGCTGTACTTGATAGCTGTTTCTGTATGGTCTCAACCAACATGGCAGGCAACATGAGGCTTCCAGTTAGAGCAGTCGATGTTGGTAGGGCTGATTCGTACAGTGCTAGTGACCTGAATCTTTTGTAGAAGTTGCCTGGCTTTTAGTGTATTTAGCCAAAGAAAGGAAATGATCATTTCTTGTATTCCTCTTGGTAAAACAATGCAGCAATGCCTCTCCCCAGAGCCCTTCAGCTGCAAAGGGAGGAGCAGACAGACAAGACTATGGTGGTAATTTCAGAGCAAAGCGCCCAGAGGCAGCCAACTGGCTGAAGATGTTTCAGCTGTCAAAATGAACGAGTGTGCAAATTCTTCTCTGGAGAAAAGTTGGTGTTTCTGTTTTTTATCAACATCTTTGTGCTGTAGCAAAATTGTGTATATTACTGCCTTTTAGCCTAGAGCAGGACATGTCAATCTTATGGATTACGGGCTTTTCAGCAGCATCCTGCTGACTCAGGGAACTGGTCAGTGTCTCATCTCCCTCTGGCTTTACTCTGGTGAAATTCATCTTCATCCTAAGTAACTGTTATCTAGAAGGTGTTTGCAGTGCTTGCTGCTTATGGAAAACACGCTTTGCACAATTCAGATTAACAAATGGCAGCAGATCATTAAAACATGACAGAATCTTCTCCTTCCCTAGGAATCAAGGAAAGTTTGTTTCCTTTGTATTTCTATGTTTCAAGAGAAACTGAGTGCACTTACTCCAAAGAAAGATAGGAGAAAATCACAGTGACAAAGAAGTCAAGGGCTTCTGTTGTTTTTCCTGCAACAGCTGAACTGTGTGCTGGATGAGCTGTTGCAGTGCCTCTTTCTCCCACTCTTCCATGTCATCACTACTTCCAGCCCTCCAGCAGGGAATCTGTCTTTATCTATTTATTTTTACTGGATGTTAATAAACATCCCAAACATCCTTTTCACATATGTTATCTGTGGTAATATTGCTGTCTCTCATTTGCCAGCCATGGCCCTCTAGCCATTTGCTGCCATTTTCCATTCTATCTTCAAGCCTTCCACTCTGACATTACAAAAGATGATGCCTCTGCCACATTAAAGTTTATTCTCTGTTCTTCATGGGTTTAGTTGTTTACAGCTCTTTTAAAAGGTTCATTTTACTTCTTAACTAGTCCAGCCAAATTCAAGTTCAAATCCTGCCAGGTTTAAGAATTTTATGACTATATGAATGAGCAGTAATTCATTGGACAGGTAATGAAAACTTCTTTCACTCAGAGCCATTGTTTTGCAAAGGGAAAAACAGAATTGCCTTTGTTTTAACTTACAATTATTTTATAGAAATGTAGAACCCCAGAACTTTAATTACAGCTAGGCATTTTTTGACATTCTGTGCGTTAAGACTTGATTCAGTTACATTAATCACACCTCAAAAATATGAAATCTGTTTATTTTACTTTTTTTAGTATGTGAATATGAAAATAAAAATATTTTAACTGAGCTTAAACTGAGTCTTTGGATTTTAAAACAGTAATCTTAAAATACAAATGTGCATCAAAATGTAGCAGATTAGAACCACAACTATCCACATGCAGCCTGTGTGTAAAATACTGTGTGTCTATCACAGAATCACAGAATGGCCAGGGTTGGAAGGGACCTCAAGGATCACGAATCTCCAACCCCCCTGCCACATGCAGGGCCACCAACCTTCACATTTAATACTAGACCAGGCTACCCAGGGCCCCATCCAATCTGGCCTTGAACACCTCCAGGGACGGGGCATCCACAACCTCTCTGGGCAGCCTGTTCCAGCACCTCACCACTCTCTTTGTAAAGAACTTCTCCCTGACATCCAACCTAAATCTTCCCTCCCTCAACTTCAAACCATTTCCTCTTGTCCTGCAGTTATCTACCCTTTCAAAGAGTTGATTCCCCTCCTGTTTTTAGGCTCCTTTTAGGTACTGAAAGGCTGCACCTTTGTATCCTGCAGCCTTCTTTTCTCCAGGCTGAACAAGCCCAGCTCCCTCAGCCTGTCTTTGTAGGGGAGGTGTCTAACTTTGAGAAATTAAAAATCAGTGATACAGATGACCAAATATTGCCAGTAGTGCCCCATGTTGACTTTAAGAGAAGGAATGTTGCTTGATTCTGAGATGTTTATTTTCAGTTCTCAATTTTTCTGTCTTCTGCCCACAGTACCTATATCCTGCTTTCCACTCAAACATTGAACCAGTTCTGCACAGTTTTTCTCCATCAAAATATTTTCATTAAAGCCCTGGCTAAACTTTTCAGTCAGCTTTATCTGACACTGAATGGAGACTGTTGACAGATTTCAGCATCTTCTTGCACCTAATGATGTGTATCATCATGTCATCTTCTCTGATCTGTTTCTGGGACTATAAACATCATAAAAATGTCTATACTTTCGACACTTGGAAATATATTAAATCCTTTAAATGTTTTAATCTAATAGTTCAGTTTAATTCTTAGTATAACTTTGCCCCATGAATTCCTTTAGATATTTTTTTGTATAGTTCACCAGATATGAGTGTCATTTATATCTAGGATTTTCTGGGAAACTCCAAGTAATTCGACTGAACTCCACCTTCTTTGCTTAGTGCCCCCCCTATAGTAGATACAAAACTGCCTGGCAAAAAAGAGGAAGGAACTTTGCTCTAAATATGATGTTCCAAATAGTGCATGTAATACTCACTGGGAAACTGATTAAATAAAGTTGAAAGCATATTTTTGCTACCCCAGTAATAAATGAAGAAAATACCTGATTCTAATCACAGCCTCTAAAAGATATCAATCCCACAGAGTACGTTCTAGGAGACAGCACCTGGAGTGAGCACTTGCTGAGCACATTAAGCCTGTAGGAAATCATGCTGGGCTGCAACAGATCTGGGATCAAATCACAAAGGAGAGCATGACAATAGTGACCAGCTCAGGGAGGAAGGATGAGCTCCTCACCAACATCAGCTCAGGGCTCCCACCACTGCTGCTGTCAGGACTGAGACAGTGCCTTCAAGATTATAGCTCCAAAGCTCCTATGCAAGGATTCAGCTGCGCTCACAAGTGCTGTGGCTGCTCAAGGGGCAAGGATGAACTGTGTCATCCTCCTCTGCACATTCCTCCTACCTTTTCTGCTTCCCCCTGGAAAGGGAAATTACTTCTTAATAACAAATACAGCACAATTTCATTAAACCTCTTTCTTCATCTCTAACTTATATTTTCTCTCTGTTTTCTTTTGGGGAGAAGGCTGCTGTTATGTACTGTCCCTGTCTTTATTGACAAAACTTTTATTAAAAAGAACAGTAGATACCACTTTTGTCTGAACCCTGGATAAAATGATCAGTTCATTCTCTTCTTTTCTTGTTGGGTATACTCTGGCATCTTTTTAAACTTTTTATTGAAAGTTCCACTGCATGCAACATAATTTAGGCATAACTGAATGCCCTCCTTCACTCAGGTCAAGGAAGGAAACTTGATTTAGGCAGTTCCTTTTTCAAATACAGTCATTTTCAACTTCAGTCTTTTGCATCTAGCAAGGACAAGTTTTCATTGTTTGGTGAGAATCTTGAATTTCCCTTTGTTGAAACCTAAAGTACTATTGCCATCACCAGTGATGAAAAAATAATAAAATGAAGTATGAAATCACAACGTGATTCATGTTTATATAAACCCCTATAAATGCTCTCAACTGTGTAGATTTTTTTTTCTCTTGTTTCACTAGCTGAAGTGTCCAAATAATAGTCTTAGCACTGGTGTCAACCAAAATTCTAGCATATGTACTATTTAGATATGGGAAGCTGAATTAGGCATACATACCTATTAAAGTTGTTTTCTAGCTACGGAATATTAAACAGTCATCTGCTTGAACTAGAGTCAAAACTAAGTCTGATTTTTCTTCCAAAAGACCAATCTAAATGCTTTTCTAATCCCTGTTCTTCAAATTTGGGATCTTCCTTGTGTGCTCTGGCTTTGTGTACAATGGCTGCCTTTGTGCCATCGCTCTCAGCTTTAAGGAGATACTTGCAACTGAAACTTCATAGCCAGTTGCATATTTATTCCTCTCCTGTGTCAATATGAATTAATTTTTGCAACCAACACTGCAGATCAATTGACCCGACTTATTTAGACTGATTTGTTTCAATGCTTGTTGTAGTGGACCGTGTTTCAGTTGAAGGACTCTAACTTTCAATGGAGGATAATAAGTCCATAAAATGAGTGTCTAAAATAATTTGATTTTTACTGATGACCGATTATAAATAAAAATAAAATGCATCCCTTTTTAGTGTTTTAAGTCCTAGTGTTTATGTTGTAAAGTGCTATTTAGACTAAGAAAGATGCAAAACAAACAGGGCAACAAAAGAAATTCCTATAGTGAATACATTGGTTTTGATGCAGAATGTGTCCCTTTTCAAATTTACTTTTTAGGTACAGAAAATGTTTTTAAAGGGGAAATGGAAAACAGTAATTGGTTTAAAATAATTATACATTTTTTTCTGAAAAAAAAAACCCAACAAACTACCACCCAACACTTATGGTTTTGAATTGATAATTCAAATTAATAATAATGAGTTGATGATGGAAAGTGAGTAGGAGGACTCTGCAATTTCAACAGAAATATTTTGAGCAAGCTCAGGCACTGTTCGGTAAAACTAGTGGGGTAAAACAATGGAACACTGCAGAATCCTGCTTAAACTGTCCTCCTACACGAAAATTAACATTTTCTGAAGAATTACTGGTGGAAGATGGAAATGACACGCCTTCTTTAGGCAGGCGACTTTAGAGTTCAGCAGCCCATGCTGGAAAGGTTTTCTTTGTTCCCATTATAAATCGGTGTCTTGAACTGTCTGTAATGGGCACTGGAGACAGTTTGCTTCATTTTTACTGTGACATTTTTGTGTGTGTGAAATGTGTTCTCCCGTCTGAAAAAAAAAAAAAACAACCAACAAAAAATTCTAGAAGCAAAGCTTACCAGTTAAATAGGTGAAGCTGTGATTAGTGAAGATAAAATGCAGAAACCTGAAAGCAAGCGCATAAGGAATCCCACTGGGATTCTGGGAAAAGAAGCACTGAGAGTGAAAAAAGGATTGTACGAAAGGCAAAGAAATACAATGAAAATTTAGTTGTTGAGTTATCCTACTCTGCTTTTTCTGTTTGTTTTGTTTTACTTTTTAAGAAACAAATCAGAACTGCAATTGAAA
Source organism: Chrysolophus pictus (assembly GCA_037305975.1). NCBI lineage: Eukaryota > Metazoa > Chordata > Aves > Galliformes > Phasianidae > Chrysolophus > Chrysolophus pictus. The sequence continues at coordinate 23,115,889 of CM074578.1, forward strand.
AGGAAGTAGATAAAGCTTAGGTCATGATTTTGCTGCAGCCAGGGGGAATGTGAAGGTAGGGGTGGAGAGCTGTGGATTCGTAGGGAACAGCTGGGAGAAGATGGAAAACTCAAACTGGTTACAATATGATGGAGGTTTCTTATATCTGTTTGTTTTTGTTGTTGTTGTTGCTGTTTTTTAAGGTCATGAATCAATAACTTCTGATGCTAGATGTAGAGGTTTGTGTTTCCTTTCACTGCAACTAATCTTGGAAAAAAGCAAACTCTGTTTCTTAGCTGAGTTTGCTTCCAGTCTTCAATTGCATAGGTGTCACCGCTCACAGCCAGGACCTATTAGCGCTAACCATGTAGTTGTGAGGAAATCTGGGCTCCTCCAAATCCTATCAGGTCAATTAGCCACTGAGAAGAGAACAGCTAGGGTTTGGGAATGGTTAAGGTTAGTGTGGGGTTTCAGACAGAGAGTAGTAAAGGAGATGAGATGTGCAGAAAGCAGAGAGAGATGGAGGAGACGATTGTGCCAGGACCAGAAAATTTGGTTTGTTGTAGAAACTCAGTGATGTGTTTCTGAAACAGCATTAGGTGAGTATATGTGAGAGCTGTCATCTGCCTGGAGGATTCACGAGTTGCAGTGGATTAGTGATGAGCCAGTTCTATTTTCTCCTCTTAGGAGCACAGATTTCCAGCCCTTGCAGCCTTTTTTAGGCTGAGAAGTCTCCACCATAGAAAGTTGATCGGTCATTTGGTGCCGGTTTCTTTTTACACACAGCAGAGTGAAAGACTAGATGGAAGACTTCCTCTAACGCTGCTTGTTTAATGAATGCCGTCAGTACAGGTTCCACAGCAGTGTTGCATAAGCATGAACCAGTAGGAAGGTGGATGTCTAACAAGATATCATAATCTGTTGCTTTCCAAGGTGGGGATGGGATGCTTTCCAAGGGCTCAGCTTTAGCTTAGGCTCTACAGGCGTGCGGTCTGCAGACCACATGTTTCAACTGTGGGTGTAGGGAAGGGAGTGTTATTAAGGAAATGAGGTAAGTTTTCAGAGAAGTTGTGAAAGCCTAACTACAGCTTGCAGTGTATTGAACAAACACATGGAGAGATGCGAAAGGTGATTTCATGCCAGAACTTGAACATCCTGTGGGATTCGTTCCTCCAGTGGCAATACTGTTAGTCTTGGATTTATGTTTCTTTCAGATTTAGTTAACTAAAAGAAAAATAAGACAATTTTTTATGATATCTCAAATGAATGATCTCTAAAATGAAGAGTATGTCAGAGTGTCCTAAAAACAGTCTCCAAAAGATCTTTGAGCCATATCAAAACTCTGTGTGTATGTGTATGATGACGGTGGCAGAGTGGGATACCCACAAGAACTTCATGTCACTAGTTTAAATTATTTAATTTAGTTATTTAATGCTTTCAGTAATCTGTCCTCCTTAGTCTAAGCAAAAGAAGGAAGAAAGGAAGGAAAAAAAGAAAAAGGAGATATGAGAGTGTTCAATAGAAATGGGAATGTAACTGAAAAATATGTTTTAAAATTGGTTTTAAAATTGGTTTGCATTTATGATATGTGAGAATCCAGCTTGACGTTGGTATTTTGGTGCCTATGTGTGGTGTGGCTGCCTGTGAGCTGGCTGCCAGGCCCTGTGCAGATGGTGGATCTCTGTGCATGTGTCGTTTCCCAAATCAAGTGGTGTATGGCAAGGAAATAATGCATCAACAATTGAGTTGTATGGTGTCAACGTTAAGTGCTCTTAGAAGGTCTGAAGAAATGGAACAGGGTAACAGATACATAAGAACTACTGCCTTTCTTGAAAGTTTTCTGACTACTGGCAAGGGAGACAGTTTACTATATATTATTATTTGCTTGTTAGGTGCATGAACTTACTGTTTTATCTGCTTTTATTATTAAAATTTATTATTTTTAATTTGTATTGCTTTGAGGTGTATAGATTTTATAAAGTTATATGTGTGTGTAGTTTTCATATTTTCATACTTATATAAAGGATTATTTTAAAATAGACAAATTTTCCTTTCTATAGAAGCTTTTTAGAAGTTAGCTAATGAGAAGAAAATGCAGTTTATCTGAATTTTGCTTTAACTATCACTGCAGTTTTTGGCATAGAACAGTTCGCCCCTCAGAAAGCCTTGTGGTGTTACATCTCTTATATATTCTTGCTCATCGCCTGTACCTTCATAATACCAATTTTAAACTCTTCCTTGCTCTTGATCTTACTCATTTTCTCTGCAATCTTTTGCATCTTCCTAAAGATACCTCGAATAATCCTCACGCGCCCTTCGACCTCTGATGAAGATACTGACCAGCTGCCCCCAGATCCAGATGACTTTGAGATGGAGGAGCCTGATGGCACAGAATGCCGCACCTACTCGGACTGTCTGAACAGCGCTTTTTATCCTCCCTAATAAAGTACTTTTTTGGTACTTTTGGAAAGAGTTTGTGATGATTATTTATTTTTTTTCCAATTGTTCGACGGTATTTGATGTAGTACTGGAACCGCTATGCCTTACTTGTAGGTAAAACTATAACAGAGGATGGATTTGAACTGGGGCGAGGGGAGCACAACCCGTGTTTGTGTCTGGTTGCTTTGAATTCTCCTTTGGCCAGAACCTGAGTGCTTGAAGCAGCGTGCTCTGCGTGGGGTGGTGTGAATGTCCCCACATGCTGCAACACCCTCCTGTAAGTGTGTTCTGTAGCAGCTAGAAGCAGTGATGGAAACAACAGATAATTTTCTACTCATCTGGAAACATGGTTGAAACCATTGTGTATATATGTGTATATATATATTTCAAATCTTGTGTCCATTTTGTGTCTCTATAGCTTACCTCTTTGTCTACCTGCAGGTTCCTTTGAACTGTCCCTTTTAATACTGTTTTCTATAAGAATAAAAAATTGTTTTCTGTCTTATAAATAGTGCTGGCTTTTTTTTCCCCCACATAGAAATGTTATTTACACTGCAATTCTATATTTCATTAAAGTGTAATAAAGAATAGTTTCTCCGAGTATATTGGTAATACAAATGTACATCAGATTTGAGTAGCATCTGCAAGTTAGTTTTTATGAGATCTCATAAATGAAGAAATCATCTTACACAGCTATGTGTCTGTGAGTGAACTGAGAAGCAATTTCTTACCCCTAATGTATTATTTCTCCTCCTGACTTGCATATATGCAGAACACCTTAAATTTGCCTTATTGCAATATTCCAGAATTCCATGTGTAAATATGTATAGGAGATGAGCATTGAAGAATAAATATTCATGTACAATTGTTGAATACTTTGATTCTTTTTCACTGCCTTTTAGATTTCTAACTTTTTTTAAGGAACTTACAAATAACCTTTAGGAATCTTTCTCTGGGGCTCTGCAGTGCTGCCGTAACTCAGAGGTGACATCTTGTCCTGCTGGGTTGGGTTGTAATGACTTCCTTTAATGTGCATAAAGCGTGCTTTGATGGTGTTTACTGTTTGTACACAATTTCTTCTTCTGTAAAAATAATACAGTACTACACAGCTCGATGACCTGGTAGATCCTCATTCTTTATTCATATTCTGGATGATTTCTGAGATGATCATTCATATATGACTTGAAGTGAGTGCTGTTAGCTGTCTTTACAGGAATTAGGAAGTTTCCAGGAGAGTACAGCTATCGCTTGGTTAGGTTGATATTTCCTACAGAGAAAATGGATACTTTATTTTGAAAACATAGGTGCGCAATAGCAGCATATCAAGATTTTTCTCACTTTCAGCTCATCCACTTACAGCTTTTTTCATTTTTCTGTGCATCAGCATTTTAATTGAAGATAATTTGTCAGCAGTAGGAGTATTAAACTAATTTTCATTCATTTGCAAAACAAACATTAATAATAAAAACTGTATTATTTGCATGAACATTCCAATTTGAATTAGTTTAGGTGATGTAAATATTAGAAATTATATTAAAAAATATTTGGTAGTAAGTTGCTTTTCAAAATGCTTGAGAGAGTCAGAGGGGCTATGCTAGGTCATTTCTCATGTGCTGGATCATGTTTTAGTAAGGATTTTAATTGTTGTAGTTTTAGTGACTGGCAAAATGGCAAGACTGCATGCATTGGTTTTTGGATTCCTCCTATGGCTGTGGAAATCAAAACTTTTGCTATTAAAATAAGATGCTCTTAACGAGTTGCTGTCAGTATTTAGAAAACTTTTTACACTTGGATCTATCATCTTTTTGACCAGGTTTATTTTAAAGGCAGATTTCCTACTGCGGCATGGAGAATTCTGATGTAAGTTTTTGTTGGTAACAGTCTCTGTGGGCATAAAAAAAAAAAAAAAAAAAGGAATTTCACAAATGTATTGTAGAAAATGACAGAAGTACTCAGGCAAACGAATGGCTTAGTTTGATCAAATAGTTTTGTGGGTGAATATGCTACCCCAGAAAACCAAAGCCTTGCCTACACATTTGAGGCTTTTCTTAAGCAAAATGTTCTGGTCTCTTCCATGGGAGGTGCTGGAGGAGGTAACGACATTTCACTTTTGTTCTACAAAGAAGGGACACAGGTGGGGGTGAGATCTAGCAGTGCTTATCAGCACTGAGTAATGTCACTTTCGAGGCTTTGTGTTTGATAAGAATGGGCAGAGACAGGTGGTGAAAGCAAGGTGTGGTGGGAGTTGGTTTCTTAAGGACAGCTCATATCCTGCTCATGGCTTCCTGCTGCCAGCTCGGACGCACCTGAAGAATGCTCATTGCTGCCTACACAGTGAGCACTGGCTTTCCTTACGGGCTTCTTGTTCCCAGCTGTGAGATGTCTAAGTCAGCATGAAGTGCTTTCCTGTGTGTTTGGTTAGCCACATGCCGTCAATGCTATTTATTTGTTTCTGGCTGTGCAGGACGGCATGGCGAGCAGTACCACCAAGTATGGGGAGGGGTGATACATCTATTGAAATATACCTTCCAATGAAATCATATAGATTGCTGGAATATAGCAGGCTCAGGCCTCTCAGACTCAGTTTACCTTAATGTTAAAAAATACATTTCTCTTTTTATCCTCAAATGTGTTCAGGCTTTGGAGAAAATTTTCCTGGGAGTCCCCAGCTCTTTGCACTCAACATGTCAGGCTGCTTCCTCACACATAAGGCAGAGCCTTGCTGTGCACGTAACATTTCCCACTTTCCACGCCTGCTATCCTGCTCCGTGAGTATTTACAGAGTGAGCAGGGAGGGCCGGGAGTGACGGCGGCAGCTGTGGGTGCTGTACAGGAACGTGGGCCTGCTGCTGCCAGGACCGGCTCCTGCCCTGGGTGCCCAGCGCCTGTGAGGTAAGCGGCTTTTGTCCATGGCTTCCCAGCAAACCACGAGCTGGGTCTTGGTGCTTCTTGGGATGAGTGCATCACGAAGTTTTGGGCAACCTGCCCAGCTGGGAGGTGTCCCTGCCCACAGCAGCAGGTGGACGAGATGGTCGCTGTGGGCCCTTCCCACCCACAGTGCTGTGTTGGTGCCATGTGGGACGTGCTGGGGATGATGGGGAGGGCAGCGGGGCGGCACCTGAGCGGAGATGGAGAGCTCTGCACATTTGATCTGCTCGACCGATAGCTGCAAGGCAGGGAGAGCCTACCTGAGGCTGTTTTTAGTTTTTATTCTTTTAACTTTTTGGAATTTGTTGGTGTAAGCACATGGCAGAAGCCACCTGTCCAGATCAGACCTAAGAACTTATTGCTGAGGTAATTTCAGGATTAGCTTTTTTTTTTTTTTTTTTTTACCTGATACGTGTATCTTAGGGAGGTGTCTTTGAGCTGTGTCTAGCAACATTGAGCATGTCAAGGGCAGAATTAATGCATCTAATTGCTGAATGCTGACGGCCAGCTTATGGGAACAGCACTGTGGGACTGTCCTGTGGGCTGTTCTTGCTGGCAGTCCGGGGCTGCAGCACAGACAGGCTGGAAATGAAAATTTGCAAACCGAAAAAAAACCCACCCTAAACTTACAGTAGCTGTGTGAGTGACAGCACAGCTCAGAGCGGCACACAGAGGTGATGATGGTCACCTGTGTCCTTTTCTGAGAACAAGAGATTAAGCGGTCACATCTGCTTCAATTCTTTATTTACACAGTGCTACTATTTTGGATTTTCAGCGGTTTCTTCTGACAGAAACACCCACAAGCCTCCCCTGTCTCTTGGCCTCCTGTTAGGTCCTCTCTGAGAAGAAAAACAGGTGCTGAGAGAGCAGGGGCTGCAGTACAAAGGAATCATTGAAAACAACACGGTCATTTAGGCGACATCTGTACATGCGTTCTACTCAGCACCTGTTTACTGTGTTTGCCATTGAGAAGTAAAACAGGAACTAAAAAGTTACTAACAGTGTCTTAGAAGGTCCTCAGAGTGAAATTACCATTATTCCCATGTAGGAATAAAAAATATAATCCCATCATTATTTTATATTATTTCTTGTAGACCGTGGTCTTCTTCCAGATTTAATGCTGAAGCCCCATGCTGCATCAGGTGTAGCAGATAGCAGGGTGTCAGCCTTTCTGTGTTCCTTGTGCAGCAGCATCCAGGCCATGGAAAAGCCCTGCATTCATTGCTTCATGTGCTTCCTGATGGCATAAAATCGGTGCTGTGTTTTGTTGTATGCTCAGCTTTTTGCTCCTATTCCCATCACTGATGCAATCTGCTCCACCTCACTAGTATTTGGACCATCTGCAGTGCACAATGTACAAGTTACCAATCACTGGATATGGATCAGTTAGGTTCTTCCCTATCCCAGTATTTTAATTTTCCCTTTTTTTTCTTATGAAACCCTCTGTTCAGATTGTAGCAAACAGTGAAAGAGAAGGCATTAATTTTTTTCTTGTAGCAAACAGTGAAAGAGAAGGTATTAATTTTTTTCTTGTGTGGACTGTTAGAAACTTGTTACAGCAATAATTAGGGGAAAAAAAAAAAGCAACCACTTGTAAGACTGACTGGTCTCATCTGGAGATCTCATGATGGAATTGCTATGAGTAGTCACTTCAGAGCCACTTCCTTGGGTTGTTCTGTTGTGGTTGCTTTTGATGTCCACACAGGTGAACTGATACAGGAAAACAGTGAAAGACTGTGGAAGTGGAGAGGGCTGTGGAGGATGGGGAACTCCACGCACCTGTAACAGTTCTGAAGAGCCAGCTGAGTGCAACTGGCTGAGTTCTTCCATTTGAGATGCCCTTGTCCTTGCCAGTGATGGGAAACTGTCACAAATGGACAGATTAACAATAGTGGAGGTACTGTTGGTTTTCTGTGTGCTGTAGGGAATGGTGGTCATAGGGTGGTAGAGTTTTCCCATCCACTTGGCTGTGAAGGCTCTGGTTAGGGAAAGACCAGGGAGAAAACAGGGACCACCTTCCTGCCTGTGCTGCTCCCTGGAGGGGTTCATTTAATGCCTTAGGGACAAATTTGCCCCTTTACAACAGAGCAACATAACAGATTTGGATGAGATTAAGTGGTGCGTAGACATTATGCTTGTCCCTCATCACAAAGATAAGATTGAGCTGCACAGAGAAAATTTTGGAGATACGAACTTCTTGATAGTTTGCATTTCTGCTGAGGAGCAGACAAGCATGATGGCTTTCCTAGGTGTATTGTGTCACCTTTTGTTCCCTTCATCCCGGCATTTCCAGGAGACTCAGTGGGGTGTATTTTTACTCCTGTGACATCAAGCACGTATTTATTCCCTCTGTTTAATGCAGCCCATGTAGGTTTGCCTGGCTCTTTGTTGTGCTTTCCTGCTCTCACTGCTGCTGGCTGCCTTAACGCTTCTGAAAACAAAGGTAAAAGAGAGAGAAAAGAAAATAATTGTCACCGCTGCAACTTTTGCTTCGTTCTGAGCACAGTTTCAGAGCAGGAGGGCTGTAAGTTACCTTTTTTGTTTGTTTTCTTAGCTATTCATATGTAAGCTGTAGGGGCTGTTGCGTGTTGACTACTTGAGCTGTCTCTTCTTCCTATCCGAGGCTCCAAAGGCCGTGTGAGTACACTGCCTGTCAGGAAACAAGCAGGGTGGAAAGGAGTGTGCCTGGCTCTAGCTGTCATTTCCACACAGGCAACTGGAAAATGATTGATAGAAAAGGTTTATATTTATTTGTTGTTAAAAGAAGAATCTTTTACTGATGTGCCAAGAGGAGGAGAAAGGAACCAAGTGTCTTGCCTCTGCTATGGATTTAGTGAGGCACTCAAATGCCAGTTTTATAAAAAGTTGTGAATTACGGCACGATGTGCTGCTCTTCTGCAGTTGTTCCTCTTGGCTTCCCTGCCCCGAGCCAGACTCAGGTGCAACCACCTTATGCTGGACACACTGAAACCTGCCTGCATTCCCAAAATCCGAGGTACCACGTCCTGATGTTAGTAGAGAAGAGCATACTCTGCATGAACATGCTAGGGTGGCTCAGTCCCAAACACTTTCAAAGAAAGATCAATAAGCACCATTTCAAAATATTGTTTGGTACACTTTCTGTCTCTGCATAACACATACAGTTATCATATTTGTCATTTTACTTGCTTAATAACCTCCATGAATAAAAGTTAGTGCTACTGAGACATAGCTATTCTTCAGCTCTTCATTTCCATGGGCTTTTTAAAGGTGAGACTCCTGTAGGGGAGAGAGGGTAAACAGGGAGCAAATGGGGCCAGCAACCAAAATCCCTCCTGAACAAATTGCTGTGGTGCCAAAACCACATTTATTGTTATCGGAGGCAGCTGCCTGCCCTCTCTTCACAGTTCTATTTGTGAACTTTTGACGGCTATAAATGGAAACACACGCTGACCAGAAATCACCACCAGTGCTGCCTGAGACTCCTCTCTCCCAACTTCAAAAGTACACTGACATCTAACATGTAAGCAGCCTCAATCACGTCTGCTCTCCATATTAGAATCGATTGATTTGTTTTTTTTCCCTCTGGGAAATGGAGTTGGGAAAACATGGAAGAAAAGGAAGACTAGAATTAGAGGAAAAGCAAATGGTAAGATATGTCAGTAAGTGTTTGTTATCCTGTTTTATGGTGGGTTTGCTGTTAATTTTTTTTTCTAATTTAATGATAAGAAAGAAAGGCCAATCAGCTCTGGTACATATAGAAATATATTCCTTCTTCCTTTAACCAGTGACCTTGAAGATTAAAACTTAATTTTATATTTTAAATTAATTATCATGACACATTTCTGTGAAAATTATGGAAACTTGTCAGTGCATTTTGTGAGGTGCATGTGAATTGCAAAGACTGCCATCTAGTTCAACAGTGACTGTAGTTTTCTCATGTTGTTTTGAAGAACTATTTCACATCTTTGCACATTACTTTTCACAACTTTAAGTCAATAAATGAAAGTGGAAATGATTTGTTTTCCTTTGGATCTTACTGAAATGAAGTGTGACCAAAAGAAGTTATTAAGAGAAAGTGAAAACAGTCAAAACACAGTTTGTTGGTAATTAGTGTAGGCTTGAAACACAGTGTATAATGTGCCTTGCTTAAACAAGGTTATTTTTTTGATGTCATGAAAAGGGCATTTCTTTATTGACTTGGCACAGCTGTGAGGAAAGATGGCCATTATTCTTGCTGAAAAACAAATTAGCACTGAATTTTTTAGCACTTACCTTAGACGTGGTGGTGTTGGATTGGTTTGGGTTTGTAGTGGGACGGTGATTGCTTTTGTTTAATCGTGATGTTCATCTCTACTGGCCTCGTTCGAGTGAGACTTTGAAAACTTGTGTGTTAGCCAACAATTTTAAATAGGGTACATTGGGTAGGAGATCCGGGAAGTGCTGATACGAAATAAGAACTTGGCCTTAAAATACCTTTTCTTTTTTAAGAAGTATCTGAAAGAGCGCTGCTGAAGCTTCAATTTGAATTCATAGTATGAATATTACGTTTTTCTTGTATCTTTTTAATCAATACATTAACATTTTAGACAAGACTTTGTGTGTGTGGTTGATACGTAAAATATAAGGAAAACTCTTTGTAAGTAAAAGCAGTTACAAAACTCACAAAAGCTTCAGGAAAACCTTGAAAATCTTGTTTTAGCTTGTGTGGGGAGGATGCATAGCAGTGTAATTAGATAACAGTATTATCTAACTGCAGGTTGCATCCTGATGCATGAAGCATGCATCAATCTCCTGATGACTTTGTGGGCATCATTTACTAATTCAGAGAGTGGCAAACTGAAGTAAAGAGGAATCCCACTGACCCGAGCCACCTTGATGGCTGTCATGGCTCTGTGCTGGCAGCAGAGGAATGCCCTGGCTTGATGTCCATCCCTCCTGTGCCTCAGTCTCCTGCCAGCCCAGTCCCATCTTTGCCTCTTCCTCATCCATCCCCTTCCTCTACTTTTCACAGTGCATGTTTAGTCTTTACACTTTTCATGAAGATTGACAGACAGATTTCACTTTGTCCCAATGTTTTTCCTGGTTTTGTACCTCCTGGGCTTTTATTGATTCTTCCCTCTTCTGTTTGTTACATGCATACCAGTTCAATATTTGAACTCTGCATGGCATCACAGTGTCAATCTGTGATACAGATACTATATGTACATGTTGGTGATATATGTTCTCTTATTTAACTTCAATATGACAAATGCTCTAGGTATTTAACATAGGCACTGTGGAGTGTTTGTTTTCATTCTTCTATCCTATAAACTGAATGATAATTTACATATGTATAATTGGATGATAGTTTATGTGTTTTTCATGTGTCATAGGAGCATAGGATAACTCAAGTGTGGAGGGGCTTCAGGAAGTCTCTACTCAACCTCCTGCTTAAAGCAGCTGTGGAGTCAGGCCAGGTTTCTCAGGGCTTTATCCAGTTGGGTGTTGAAAACTTCCAAGGTTGGAGGTGGCACAGCCTCCCTCAGCAGCCTGCTCCACTTCTGGGCCATTCTTAGGGGAAAAATCTCTCATTTCAATTTATGTCTATTTGTGTTTTCTCCTGCCATCACTGCTGTGAAGATCCCTAGTTCCATCTCCTCAGTAATCTCCCACAGGCACTGGAGTTACTATTAGATGCCCACGAAGCCATCCCTTCTTGAGGCTGAACGAAACTGGCTCCCTCACCCTCTCCTTCTGTGGAAAAATCTCCAATCCCCACTGTTTTGGTGGTCTCCACTGAACTTGCTTTCATTTATCAAAGTCTGTCTCCTACTGGAGAGTCCAAACCTGGATGCCATGTTGTAGGTGAGATCCAGTGAGTGCCAAATACAGAAGGATAATCCCTTGTGACCACTTCTTTGCTCCAGTTATGCTGTCTGTAGCATAGCACCACACTGTTACCCTTGTTGGCTTCTCCACTGTCCCTAACCCACAAGATCTTGCCAAGCACCGTTGCCCAACCATACATGAGCTTCCCACATCCAAACTACTCTTTCACATGGAAGAATCCTCTCCTTCTTATCTTCCTTAGCTGTTTTTCTGAGGATCTTCTATCCATTTCAACACTATAGCCATGTGATCTATCTTACCACATTCTAGTTATTTTTGCAGTGTTACAGTTTGGTGACCAGAAGGCTAAGGGAGGTGATTCTGCCCCTCTACTCTACTCTTGTGAGACTCCACCCGGAGTACTGCATCCAGGTCTGGGGCCCCCAATGCAAGAAGGACACTGAGCATTGGAGCAGGTCCAGAAGAGGGCCAGAAAGATGCTGGAGGTACTGGAGCACTTCCCCAAATACAAGGACAGGCTGAGAGAGCTGGGGCTCTTCAGCCTAGAGAAGAGAAGAGTTAGGGGGAACCTAATAATGACTTTCCAGTACCTGAAGGGGGCCTACAGGAAAGCTGGGGAAGGAATTTTTACAAAGGCAGGTAGCGACAGGCCAAGGGGAAATGGCTTTAAGCTGGAAGAGAGTAGATTTAGACTAGATAGCAGGAAGAAATTATTTACTGTGAGGGTGATGAGACACTGGAACATGCCCACAGAGGATGTGGATGCCCCCTCCTTGGAAGCATTCAAGGCTAGGCTGGATGGGGCTGTAAGCAACCTGGTCTAGTGGGAAGTGTCCATGCCTAGAGCACGGGGTTGGAAGTAGATTATCTTAAAGGTCCCTTCCAACAGAAACCATTCTATGATTCTATGTATGTTTGTGTGCATGTAAGATAAACCTTGGTTTTATATACTTTGTAAGAAATATTTCTACCTGCTTACAAACAAACAAAGACCTAATCCAGTCTGTTTCATCCTGAAAATATTCTGATCGCAGATTTTCCATTAAATAGCTACTAGCTCATGCTCAAGATATAGCGCCTGTCAAGGAGTTAACTAGATCAATCTATGCCCATGACAGGGGGGCAGTAGGCCCCTGGGCCTCCCCCGGTCCCACAAAATAGGAAAGAAAAAGGAAAAGGGATAGGGAGATGGAAGCTGGGCTCAAGGAAGGAAAAAACCCAGCAGCAACGATCTATGGAGGAAAACTTATTTTACTAACTATGATATTGGAATGCAAGATAACACAATATAATACAATCTAATTGAAATTGAGACTAATAAATCAAATAAAATAGGAGAGAGAGAGTTCCTGAGACTGAGTTAAACCTAAAGAGCTTGATATGGATAGGAAAGCATCCTCCAGCACCCACTGGAAGGCAGTGAGAGACCGCCCAACCCAGAAGGGCCAAATCCCATGATTTCCATAATGTACAGGGACAGGTACCCAGAATTGGAGCATTAACACTTTAACTCCCAGTGCACTACGTGATGTTATGATGTGGAATATTTGAAAACCAAAAAACACAAAACCATGACAGCGCCTATTTAGGATAACCTTGCAGACAGGTTTATTAACTAGTATTGCAGCTTTATATTCACTATTTTCTGTGGACGAGATAAATAATATGAAATTCTCTAGTGCTTCAGGCTATTTCACATAATACTTGTGAAATATCTTGTTAAAGAATTCTTGTCCTTGCTTCCTGGAGAAAGATTCTCTGTCAGCCAGAATCCAGAAGAGATTCTTAGTATTGAGCCGGCTGTGGAAATGGAAGATAATGGAGGTCCTGTTTTGTGACAGGAAAATGGAATGACTCACTGTCAAATAGATTGGACTAAGCAGATGAACTGAATTTTCCTTTTTATAGTTTTTGCTATTAGAAGAGCTCAAAAAGACAGAATAATTCTAGCATTTCCATATTGGATTGACAGCTTAGCTCAAAATAGTCTGTTTACATTCAGAAGTCCTCCTCCATTAATGCATATTGCATCTGTTATTTGAAAAGATTTTAATTATATTTCACACTTGTCTGTTTCCTGTTTGATCTCACCTCTTTTCATTAAAATGTAGCACGTTAAGTATTGCATTTAAAATAATATGTATATTGGTATGGTAACAGGGAACATTCAGTCTTTATACTTTAGAATGCATCATAAGTTTGTTTGTTTTTTTTTTTTTTTTACTTTCTTGATCCATTAAATATTGATAAAGATAATCATGTAGAGGAAATAAATTAAACCAACAGATGCTTGAAACTAATGCTTGAAAGGGCACTAAGATAAGCTTTTTGATGTCACCATATACTCTGTAAGAAAGGACTGCAAGACTTAATTCAGAGAACTATCATCTGCTTTCTACAAAAAATGTGTAGAGATAGCTCAAACAGGATGAGGCAATGTGGATCAAACCCATCAAACTACATTAAACAATTGGTATTTTTACATCGTTAGCAACAAATGATCCAATCCCTGCCAAGATCAGATCCTCTCTGTGGAAGTGCCATGGTACAGACTCTTCCAAGAGGACGGTCCATTTCCTGAGGTTTACAGCTTAAAGGAACCCAAATGGGAATGCACTGTCTAGTCAGAGAATGTTTAATATGTTTATAAATTTAAATAATTCCTGTTCATTTCTTGCTCTATAGGTAGTTTGTGACCTCCTCTTGTAGCTTCTGTCATGCAGCCAAGTTCAGTAGGCTGAACCATCATCCTTACGGCATTCTGTGCTGCCATGTGTCAGATTTCAGCAGCCTCTACTGTAAGGGAGGATCGTGGGAGGCATTTTCAAATATCTTTGTGCTTTGAAGAGAAGGACTGAGGCTTTGCTGTGGCTTTGCAGAAAGAGACCAATAAGATCCTCGTACATCAGCAATCTCCTCTCAGTGTGCAGGTATAATGAGAAGGCTGACTGCACTTCAGCTACAGCATCAGTGTTTCCTGATGAGAGGTGAGGTGTTGAGGCAGAGGTGAGGACTGCTCCAGCAGGTGATCACCATGGAGGAAAAACTAAACTTGGAGGCTGCAAGTAGCAGCATATTTTTATCACTACTGATGTGACATTACCTAGGACCAAAGCGTGTGAGAAGCACTGACTGCTGGTCTAGTATCTGCTCTAATCCCTGACACTTAGCTCTCAAACTTCAGTTTACATTACCTTTTCCTTAATCTAATGCCAATCATGCAGAGGCATTGCTAGAATGCACAAAGTGGGCTTTGGATGCTTCAGTGGAAAAAGTTATCTTGGAGAGGTGTCACCAGTGCATTTTTGGCTGGAGGTTCTATGAAACAGTACCATGCAATCTCATGCAGAGATTCAGAAGGGGAGGGAGCAGATTCCTGCAGAGACTTCAATGTGATGATGAAAGAGGCTTTTTAGGAACAAATAATCTTTGTGTATTTTAACTTTCTGAAGTGAGGAGAAGTATGAGCCCCTGTAACAGCTGCATCAGCTGCTGCAATTCTAATGACTGCATTTTGAGGGAGGCAGCAAAAAAAGAAGCATCAGCACAGAAGTGCAGTCTATGCTGATGGATTAAAAGAGCTCTGAAGAAAGGTTTCTCGGTACTGTAACTTTTGTATTCAGTGCCACTGCAAGTTTGATCTGTGGTTAAGTTTGGCTTGGTCCTTGCTTGAATTATGCTATTTCCAGATATTTGAATATAGAGACTGTTACTGAGAAAAATAAGGTATTTTCTGAAGATATCCCTCAAGAAAATGGGATTGAGTTGTGGGTGACACATGGGACATGTTTGCTGTTCACTGCTTCTGCTAGCTTTGACATTCAGGATGGATGCTAGGAGGAGCTGCTTTATTAGAAGGACTGCACAGCATAAGAACAACCATGCAATTTGTGGTCTGTTCATCCTGTGAGGATTTCAGGATTCGACTGGGTGAAGATATGGCTGACTAGGCTTTGTTATGGCATTAGTCTTGCTTTGAGATGGATGCCAGACTGAGTCTTCCTTACAACATCTCCTAAACAACATTTCTTCATTTTGAAGAGGCACTACCGTGTTTCTCAGAAAACATGATAACAACTTTCTCCATCTACAAGGCACCTTTAACACATTTAACATCGATACATGATGAGACCAACCTCATCATTAAGGAGTCCTCGCTCTTCCAAAAAAAAAAAAAAAAAAAGTTATTGCTTTCAGTTCACTGCTCTTTAAATTCCGAAAGCACTCAATAATATACCACTGGCATTAAATCTTTACTTTGATGTTAATTCTTGGAAACAGAACTACTTGACAATGAACGGAATAAAAGGGAACAAGTGAGTCATGAGAAAGAGCGAAAGAAGATGGACCTTAAAACAGGTCCATCCCATATTTTGGGGCAACCAGCAGACCAGCAATAACGTGTTTCCATGTTTGCTTTGGATCAACTGTGAAAGGCATAATATTTCAATATGTTTCATATTGTCCTCTCTGGATACAGCATTAAATTAATGGTTATTAATGACTACTTCTAAAAATAAGTTCCCTAAATGTACTTCAAACATTTAGTCTAAACTCCTTAAGCAGTATGCCCAGAAAATAACACCAGATTATTCTGAAGGACAGTTATCAAAACCTCAGGACATCTGTTCTTCTGCTTGTTTTTGAAGTAATTCCATTGTTGTGGCAACAGTGATGCAGTGGTTTCATAGGTATTTTTCCAAAAAAGAATGAATTAACTTTATCAGGACATTTTATCAAAAATCTTATCCATAGAAGGCAATAGAGACTTTTCAATTCCTTTCTCTCTCCCTCTGCCTTTCCCTTTCTGCTCCCCTTCCCTCTGCCTTGTGATTATGAAAGTAATTGTTTCCTAAAAAGATAACAAATGGAGCTGTGCTGGTGGCCCTCATTTCATAAGACCATCTAAAACCTTTGATTGCTGTTTATTCTATGGTGGAGGTAAGTATTATCCTACTGCCTATATTCTTTTGTATCAATGGAGCAGAACTGCAGATTTTCTTTCCTGGGTGGTCTTCTGAAAGCCTGCTGTAGGATCCATCATGATAGGACTTTTTTCTAGGGCTACAGAAAGTCACAGGAATGTTTTGGTGTGTCGAGGGTTACTGCAACACCACCCTGCAAAACATGATTGCATGGCCAAATCTGCACACCTGCCTTGTTGGGAGAGTTGCAGGCTTTCCAATGTGCTTCCAAGTTTTCTTGTTCATATCTAAATGCTATTGCATTTAATTTACTTATTATTATTATTACTTACATGGTTCCCAATAGATAGCTAAATTATCAAATGTCTACTCCAGCAGTAAATCTACATCTGTGTTTTTTTTTTTTTTTTTTTTTTTTTGTGGTGGCAACCCTGGTGATAGATCAATCTGACTATGTTGTTTTAAGACAAGATTGATCTTGTTTCCATATGATGGTCACACCGAACATCTTTCTGCATTACATATTTCATTCTTCAGAGTTGGCTGGTAGGTTTTCCACACGACTGATGGTAACATGCAGTACAGACTACAAGATTCTTTCTGATGGCATTTTTGCTACATTTGTCACTACCTAGGAGGCTTAATAGGATTAATTAAATATAGATTCAGCTGGTCAGGATCCATTTTTGAAGAAAAGGGATAAAGGCAGATTTTTTTTGAATTTACATGAAACATTTATTTTGCTCAACAGCTTTTAGCTTGTTCAGTATCTTGAAAAGTGCAAAGCAATAGGTTGAAGTTTTCCTTATCATGAATTATAAATGAATACATTGGTGCTCCAGAACTGACATATTTACAGAAATCAAAAAAACTATTTGTCTCCATGAGACAGAAATCGGATCTATAGCATTCTATCTTTGCTATTTCGTGTTTTCTATCTTAATCATAGTGAAAGTTTGGAAATCAAACATGGGAAAAATGATGGGGATTTTGAAATGCTTTATTCTTAAATGATGTGAAATAAACTAATTGGATTCACTTGAGCCACTTACAATTGAGACTTTTGGAAAGAGCCATCAGAATTTCTTTCCATGTTCAATGCATTTTAAATTGTTTTCATAGTGGTTTCATATGTTTCATAAAAATTTACTGACAGCACATCACCATTTCATTGCTACTTAAATATCTCTGTTGGTGGTGATTTTATATAATAAGGAGTCTAGAAAAATAAATTAGATTTTCAGCTTCAAGCAAGAGCTGTGCCATTTAATATTTCTTAAGTGCATCTTGAAATATATCCAGATCAAAAGCCAGAACTGAGTGATAATCAGGCAAAGAGATGGTAATTCTTAGTAAAACTTCTGAGCCCAAACTGTACTCTCTCTGTCACTCTGAGACAGGAATCGCAAAATGCAGATAAGTATTTGTCTTTAAAGTCCCAGCAGAGAAAAGGTTGTAAGTTTTCCCTCTTTTCTTTGATGGGTAAAATTTTCAGTGATGTTATGAAGCTGATATCAATTGAAAATAGAGCAGTTTTCATTGCAGTTCTGTTATTTGCAATCTATTAGGTAAACTGACACTGATATTTGTGTACATTAAAAAATTCTCAAGAAACTGTCAGTGTTTTATTTGTTGGGAGAGAAGCAGTGAAGTCTAACAAGAAAAGTTAGGGGTTTTGTTTTTTTGTTGCAGGGTGGGTTGGTTTATAGTGTCTTTTCTGGGACAGAAAGTCTGTAAGTCTATGTGCTGAGGGACTGCAATGATAAATTATTTCTGTAGCCAAGTTAAACTACAGTTCTTTCCCTGCTTCTAAGGAGCAGAAGTCAGGGCTGAGGGGGTCGAGGTTGCCAACCTTGCCAGTGACTTGCGGTGACTCAATGCTGCATCATACAATAAATTGCCTGGCGTTTTCAGGAGCTCTTGTATTTATAGCTTCTAAGAATCTACTACTGAAAAAAAAAATTGCACTTTAGGGTTTGAAAATTAGGATTATCTGAGCAAATTTAATTTTCCTTTTGCTTTATTCCTAAGTGTTATGACACAAATGTTGGTAACAGGATTACAGGCTATTTCTTTATTGTCAAACAACGGTTCTGCTTAGGAATTGCATCCAACAGCTACATCAGGATATGATGTGATCAAAACAAAACCATGATTGTCTTCACTAATTTTATAAATAAAATGCAGTAAAATGAAACTTAATATATCATCCTTCTATTTCCAGCTGAATGCTTTTTACGTTTTTCAGAGCATGTATTTCCAGTCAAATGCTGAAAATACAGGCCAAATGGCTGAGATGTCAAAAGAAAAGGAACAGTGGTATTTACATCCTCCCACAGGATGCCAGTCAAAGAGATGAGTTGGGAAAATGGCTCTATGCACTGCAAAGCGCTCTGAGAAATTATCTACTGCCGGAAGAGTCATGGTCAAGGCCCCTAAACTAGGGACATGGTTGAGCTGTTTCAAAACGTGTGGATAGTAGGCATTATTTAGTTATTTGCCTGATTGCAATATTTAGACTTGGCTCAATGGGAATGCTGTGAAGGGCTTGAGTACTGCAGTGTGAGTATTGTGGAAATGGATTTCACGGTGATCTCTGCAGTATAAGGCTTGGGAGGGGTGTGAGATAAGCACTGAAGTATCAGGATGTGCTTTGATGGTTAATGCTGATTGTCTGGGCATACAGCATGTAACAATTACTATCACAAACTTCTGAAAATTTAGAACTTCATCTTATTTAAAATTTTCAGCTTAGTATTCTGAAAACACATCTTTTTTTCTATTCTGCATAAATTTCTCGATAACAATTCTTGATGGTAAACGCTCGTAAGAGCAGAATTACATACATGCTCTTGTTTTGTTGTATATTGTAGATTTCTTGTAAAATGCCACTCGTCTATGAAATTGCTTATTGTTAGTATTAATTTTCCTGTGTTCTGCTTTTACTGTTTCTCATACAAAATATTACAGATTTAAATGCGTCCTCATTAATGATGCAGGAGAAGGTTAAAATATTTTGGTCGTCTTCATTTAGATCTAAACAAAAACAACTTGTTCCAATAGGATAATGTTCTCTAACATAATGTCATTTGCATAGAATGTGAATAGTGGGTAATCAATCTCAGAGATATCTCAGGCAAGCTATAGCTGTTTGTCTTCTTCCTGAGTGCAGAGATATATCATCGTCAGTGGATTGTAGCTATCTTAATTGTAATGTCTGTGAGAAGGTACAACTTCTAAACAGTTATGCAGCAGCTTCTATGTAGTGCAAGAATATATCAAGTATTCATTGCATGTGAATGCTTTAGATGGTTAAGTCAATGACTCCAAAGAGATTTAAGTCCTTTTCAAAGCAGGTAACCCATTTTAATCAATGTCTGAGGGACTGATCATTTTCCAGTAAATCTGTAGTTACTTGTATATCTATGTCTTCATGAATATTAACTGTGTCAGACAAAGTGATGATTTGTGTGGCATGAGAATGTAATATATCCTTACTGCAGAAAAATAGAACAGGCACCAAGCCATAAAGAACATTTATTTTTTTAAATTTAGCTAAGCAGATAATGGAAGAATTTGTGGAAGGATGTGTAAACAGAGCTGACAATCTGTTTTGAAAACCAGTTTTCCCTTTCATGGCTGAATCCAGAGAGATTTTGAAACACTATTAGGTGTTTCTATGTTCAGCACAACGTTTTTTGTGCTCAAAAGAAGAGACCATTACTTGCTCCAAGTGTGGCTGAAAGAATCTTGCCTTTCTGATGCATGTCCCAGCCATGTGGAACTGGTGCTCAAGCTTATTGATCATGGAGTGAACTGTCAGATAATATTCAAGATTCAAAATGTTTTCAGTCTGGAAAGCAGTGGAAATGCAAAATCTTTGCATCTTCATAAGGATTACTAATATTGCAATTTTATATGATGTATGGTGCAATTTCACCCATGAATCATCTACATCAGAGCTTCTTAGCTCAAGGTTAAGAGCAAATATGTAACCAATGACTACTCATCTCAGAGCACAAGCTATTGTACTCTCACTTCTTCATCTGAATTCTTTGTAAATGTCATTCAAGTCAATTTCAGATGTTTATTTTAAGCTCCTATTGAAAATATGTATAAAGAACCCTACTTTATATGATCTTGAAGCAATCTTTAGAAGACTGCTATCAGTTCATTTTTTCTTTGAATTCCTGACTGAACACTCCAATTAATTGTCTAATTAAATGCATATTAGTTTAAATGCGTGGATTTTATAAACAAACCATTCCCATATAATACACTTATGTTTACTAACATGTTATTATGTTTTGAAGCACTTTTAATGAAGTTTTAAATGTTCAATTTAAATAAGTTTAAGATGATTTCCTTGTTACTGCTTTCATGCTCTAAGAACATATCTGACAAAACAGTCATCATAAGGTATATTTATGCTTGGTAGCTGTGTGTTAACATCAGTTGCTTAGAAAATGGTTGTAATGACCAGTAAGGTATCATGCTATTAATACTTAATGATATTTGGAGCTACTAACTCACAAACAATTTGAAAACTACTTTTCAACATTTAAAAATAGACACGGAATAACCTTTTACTTCTCAGGGATGGTTATTCGTAGTACCTTGTTATTTTCAAATTTGCTTCATTTTATTCTCATGTGTTAAGTTTACATTTCTGATCTGTCAGTGCAATGCTTCATCCAGTTCTGCCCTTCTCTTCTTGAACAGCAATGCCATAAAAAAAGTCATACAGTAAGAAATACCTCTGGCTTCTGGGTGTGCTCAACAATACCTGGCTTTGCAGTGCAGCATCAGAGTGTTCCTGATCAGGAAATGTGAGCATGTAACACTTGATTATTAAATCATGAGCTGGCTTTGGGCATCAAAGGAGCACTCTGATATTCAGCTGGGCCAAGGCATTAGCTCCTTTAGACAAGCACTAGTAGTAGGACATCATTGTCCTACATACACGTGACTTTCCAGGTACTGCAAAGTAGTGGACAATGAAAGGATGAAGAAGTGCTGAAATTTGAACATATGAGCACTTCTGAGACATAAGTGCTATTTTGACAAGCTAAACTGCTCTTGGTGGGAACTACAGCACTTGGGTATTTCATGACATAGAGGACCACTGAACAGTGTGCTATAGGGAAAACTACTGAGGTGGGCCTGGGAGGCATCTGTGTAGTTGGCAGCGCTGCGGTAAGATGTAAAAACTGTAGTGGTAGTGGCTGAATTACTGATTGCAATACAAACGTTCTAGGATTGCAGCTGTAGACATTAGAAAAAGCCTGGGAAGGAAGCTGATTCCAAGAAGGGACAGGTTGGGACCCCTAAAAATCCATGTGAGAAGGTGGCGGAAAAATTGATAGAAGTCAGAAATGGGAGAAATGAAAGAAAGGGGAAGAAAGTGAATGAATACTAAAAATGAATAAAAACAGTAAAAGAGATGATGGGATAGATAAATAAAAGGAATAAAATTAAATAGTAGATTACTAAATGTGAAGAAAAAAGTTCAAGAAACGTGGGGAAAGAGAACAAGAGCAGAAAATAATGAATCTGATGGTCTCTCCCAAAATCTTATTCTTTTCACTGGAGTGTGAAGTGAATGACTGCATTTTATTGATCTAATACTACATCATTTACATGTAATACTAAGTTTTATCTCACTTTTTGTGAATAAATTTGCAGAATTCACAGATTACTTGCCAGAATGCCTGTAGGTAGCTTGTAAGCCTGTAGAAACTCCTTCTGCTAATACGTTCATAACAACCTATCATGTAAGAGTTCTCCTAACATCTGTTAATCCCTCACTAAACACTTACATAAGTCTCTTCCAAGTAAAATTTTAGTTGTGAAGTGTAGCCACCTGCATTTTCACATGTAGCAGGGTATTGGATGTCAGCAAGGAGACCAAACTCTTCAGGCTGTTGGATGTGTGAGGATTTGCTTTCTGACTTCATCGGCACGGCTTTCCAGGTGGGTTGATACTGATCTTGGGGACAGCTCTTTTCCTTCCACTCAAACAGGTTTTGCCACTGACTGTCATTCCTGAGCCTAGCTGAACTGTAAACAAGATTTCCCTCCCTTCCCCCTAGCACTTCTATATGACACACTGGATGGCACTTGTTACTCAGTCTTACCCAAATTGTTTTATTTTGATCTATATAAACAGATGTGGATAGTTATAAAGAAGACTTATGTCCTACAATGGCTGTATAAGGAGGAGATGTATTTCTTCTATTCATGAAGCCAGCGGTGGTACATCATACCTTCAAGCAAGAAGGCTTCAGCTCTTTGCTTGATTTATTTCACTATTATTATTTCCATGGTTAATAATTCTCTGGCATCAGACCATCCTCCTCTGCTGCTGTTCTCTCAGGCTGCTTTCTCATTCAGCAGCACCAGCCAATATGTTGTGGTTTTTGTTGACTCTTCTGTTTCTCCTGACGCGCTCCTGGGGCTCGCGTCCCTTGGCACAACTCACATCTGGCATGTGGGGCAGCTTAGTGAAGAATGATCGTCCTTATGAAGCTTTGTACCTCTTTTCAGCCCAGCAGTTTGTTCTAGAGACGGCCTTGCTTTTTTGTCAGCACTGATAAGACTGGAGTAATATCAAATAACATAAACTAGAGTTTTCAGTTGACTGTTTTGTGGGACCTTCCAAGGTTACAGTTTGATTCTATTTTCCTTTCAATTGTCTTCTGTCATTTATGTTAACAAAAGTTGACTGGTATTTGTCTTTCATTTCTGAGATATATATATATACATACATACATATATATATATATATATGTAGAGGTGGTGCTGTTTTATTTCTTTTTACTTGTGTTTTCTTTCGACATCTGGTTATTAGCCCATTTGGTGCCTGATAAATACTCAGGGCTGTGACTTTGTGCAGATCTGTGCACGCACTTCATTAGCTGCACTCCACTGATTTTGTTTGGGTTGCTTCTGTGATTTAATCTCTGTGGGGATCAGAGTTTGCAGCTGAAAAATTTTGATAACTCTGTGGCAATGATTGTTGCAGGCACTGTGTGATTGGTTGTTAATGCAGAGATGAATGAAAGTGCTGACTGCATGTGCTGCTAGAAAAGGGATTCTCACTGTTATTTGTGAGTGTTCAGCTTTGTGTGGCTCCCTTTCTACAATTGCAGCCGAAGCAGCTGAAACAGTTCTGTTCTGTTTTGATTAAAAATAAACAAAAGACAGTAATAACATCAATGTTTAAAATGTTATTTCCAGAGTTTACCACTATCAAACACAGCTTTACCCTAATCTGCCAGCTGCTTACTGAAACAGTCACCGCTCCTGGTGCTGTCTGTTCCTATGGGCCCTCCACACACATTGGGCTGCAGTAAACTCAGTGAAAAGTTATTATTAAAAAAACAAAAACAAACAAAAAAAACCTTGAGAAGAAACAAACTTTGGTTGTGTTTTGAAGGATTTTCTTAAAAAATGCTGTAATTTGTTCCTGTTTACAGCAGCATTTGAGCATTTTTGGTACGTGTGTGTCTTTATCTAACCAGTTCTGAAGTAGTAATTAATTTGCACCAATTATATTGAAGATCACAGAATCACAGAATTGTAGGTGCTGGAAGGGGCCTCCAGAGATCATTGAGTCCAACCCCCCTGCAAAGCAGGCCCCCTACATCAGGCTGCACAGGTAGGCATCCAGGCAGTTCTTGAATATCTCCAGAGAAGGAGAAGATGAAAGTAATTCATTGCTATCTGGATTACTAAGCACAGAGTATGTTCAGTATTATGATACTTATTCAGAGTTTTCTTTTTTATACATTTTTTTTTCAGAGCTGATAGAAAAGTTTCAAGAGTCTGCCTTAACTAATGTGACAAATTTTATTATCTAACTGACTTTTCTCAGTCGTTTAGACTGAGTCTTTGATGTGAAAAGTGTAGTATGTCCATTTCATTCATTTTTTTCGTAAGTGTTCAGACTTGGCTACACATAGGAACAGTCACTGCTGAAATAGGGTAGTTGATCTGATGGCGAATTGAAAAGTTTTTTGGGGGGGAGAGAAAAAGTTGTATTCCGTAAATGAAATATTTTATTATCAGAAGCAAGTTAAAGAGTTTCACCAGAGATTATGTGCTATTTTGTGTTGTGATAATAGCTCATCACCAGGTTCCAGATTTTCACCTCCATGTGTTTGGTTCTGTGGAAAAAAAATTGCAGGAGTTTTGTGTAATGATTACATATGTCACAGGAACTACACAGTAGAAATAAGCATTATAATAACCTTATTTTATATTACCTCTCACAGTTTGTATCTTCCTCTAAGATGGAGGTAGAAATTCAATTAGCAGCATTAGTCAGAGTCTCAGTGTTGTGTTCCCCAGAAAAGCACTCTGCATTCAAGTTCTGCTGCTATTCTTAGTAATTTTTCAACTTTGACCATGAAGATGGAAGATGAGACTGCTGATGATGACTCATATTGATGACAAACAGAATGGTTAATATCAAGGAGATGTTTGGCTCCTACAGTAACTGTCCTTACCAGTAAATATGTGTTCCAAAATAATGCATTGGGAATAGAGAGTTGAGCCAAGCACAAATGTTTTGAAGTAGGATTGTAAGAGCAGGTGGGGTAACAGCTTGCATTTTGCGTTTGTGTTTTTGATGTGTTTCTTGGTGTGAAACTGAGGCTTAGCCAGTGTTTGGTAATCCTAGGAATAATGTCATGTGTGAGGTGTGGTTTTAACATTCTTTGCTTGACTCTCTGCCATAAGAAAAGTGTTGTCAATATTAGAATGTCAGATATTAAGAATGAAAATACTGGCTTAATTTAAAGTCCATTTAGCCCAGTATGCTGTCCTTGGCTGGTTCCTGCAGTTCATACTTAAGGAAAAAAGGCAGGAAAATGATATTTCTGCACCTTCATGTTCTTCCTGGCCTTAATTTAAATTGTAGGATCTATTAGCTATGTGTGTGTTTTCTTGATCTCTGAATTGAGCTTTTCTTTTTGGCATTTGGAACTTCCTGAGGCAATGAGATTCATTACAGAATTATGTTATATGAAACCACCCCAAATTTGATTGTATTATATAGTCATGTGTTGCCTCATGGCAACTTTAATCTTATACAGAAATCCAGTGCATCAAAGGGAAAATGGAGGCTTATATATATTTGCTTTTCTACAAAATTTTACAGAAGACATGGCCTTGCCTTCAGTACAACAAGCTACATGGAATCTTGTGTGTGAGCTGTTCAATTAACGTTGTTTAGGCAGGTTTCAAGTCCCCTCTGTTATATATCTAGGAAATACATCTGAGTGAGTCATCCTCAGTTTATTTTACAATCAATTAGAAAACAAACCAACCAACCAAAAAAATACAACAGAATTTCAGAGCATAATTAACACAATTTCAGACATTTACTTTTGTGTAAAATGGGCTGCATCTCAGTAGTGACAATTTCTTTCCATTGCATATAAAAAGAACACAAATCAGACCTAGTTTTCTTTTTTGGAGATTTTTACAGTTGATCAGATGAATATCATTCTGAAGTCATTCACTAAGGGAGAAGAAACAGATATAATCTCAGAAAACTACTATGCTTTAGGAAATTACTCGCCAGATAAAACATCATTCAGCTCCTCTGGGCAGATGGTATGTAAGGTGCTCTTACATCAGAGAAAGAAATGGCAGGGAAATTTCATTGAATTAAACATGCTTAAGAATAGATTTCTGTTTTTAATGCCTGATATTGTGATGCACCCACAGGCTCTATGTGAGATTTGTTTATAATCTAAAAGAACGGATGATGGGAAGAAAGTATTCCATTTGGACTATAAAGAAGCTTCTTTTAAAAAGGTCAATAAGAACTTTTTGATTAATGCTATCTTGTTTGTGTTTGGCAGCCAGTGTAAGAGAGGAAAATAGAATGTGAAAAAACGAGGCAAGGTGAATAGAAAAATCTCTTTTCTTTTGTAACTGAAGGAAGGTGGAAAGCAAATGTTATCCTTACATGGTGTATAGTGTGTTGGAGACGAAGAGATGATCCCAGGGCACTGGAGAGAGGAGAGTTTGTCTCTGCACCCAGGAGATAGTGAGTCTCAGCATGTATCCCTTTAGCTGAGACCTAGCCATCCCAAGTCTGTTCCAAAAATTTGATCTCCCTGACGGCCGAGGAATCTGTCACTGCCATACCACACGTTGGCACAAACATACTGCCTTGCAATTGATGTTGCCCTTTTGAAGTCAAGTCCTTACTGATCCTGATGCCAAATCTGTACTGCTGGATTCTTTTAGGTAATTGGAAATGATATTTTGATTTTAAATGTTTCTCAGTGGAAAAGGTAGGAGTAAAATTGATCCAAGGACATAAACTATTATAGATTGAGCCAATAAATAAGCATTTCACTTATCTGAATTTTGCAATTTCTTTAACAACAACAAATGATATTTTTTTTTCTAGTAGTGCATTCTGGCATTCCTGTGCTATATTTTCACAGAATCACAGAATGGCCAGGGTTGGAAGGGACCTCAAGGATCATGAATCTCCAACCCCCCTGCCACATGCAGGGCCACCAACCTCCACATTTAATGCTAGACCAGGCTGCCCAGGGCCCCCATCCAACCTGGCCTTGAACACCTCCAGGGACGGGGCATCCACAACCTCTCTGGGCAGCCTGTTTCAGCACCTCACTACTCTCTGTGTAAAGAACTTCCCCCTGACATCCAACCTAAATCTTCCCTCCCTCGACTTCAAACCATTTCCCCTTGTCCTGCCGTTATCTGCCCTTTCAGAGAGTTGATTCCCCTCCTGTTTTTAGGCACCCCTTAGGTACTGAAAAGCTGCAATAAGGTCACCCCACAGCCTTCTTTTCTCCAGGCTGAACAAGCCCAGCTCCCTCAGCCTGTCTTTGTAGGGGAGGTGCTCCAGTCCCCTGATCATCTTCGTGGCCCTCCTCTGGACCCTCTCCAACAGCTCCCTGTCTTTCTTGTACTGGGGGCTCCAGAGCTGGACGCAGTACTCCAGATGGGGCCTCACAAGAGCAGAGTAGCAGGGGACAATCACCTCCCTGTCCCTGCTGGCCACTCCTTTTCTGATGGAGCCCAGGATACCATTTGCTTTTCGAGCTTGTTTGTTTCTTCAAAACAAACAGGAAAAACATTCACGTTCATTTCTCCGTTGTTGTGGTGTTTCAGCAATCCTTCCCAGAGGAATTTCTGGTGCCACCATGAGAATACAGAAATTGTAAATAAATGACCGGACTATTTCTTAAAATTTATTTAAGAGCTACACTGTGAACTTTAGATAAGGATGGCAAGTTCTGAGTGTCTCTGAGTGAGACATAGAACATACTTCTGGACTAGATGATCTTAGTGTTTTTTTCCAACCTTAATGATGCTATGATTATATACATTTTATGCTCGGTGTTCTTCAGAAATAATCACAGAGATGACAGTGGGTAGCCCCCCCTGGAAGCTTCAACTCTTCCACTCCTACCGGTAGTAATTGCCTCATTTTAATTTCCCTAAAACATGAATATAGAAATTCCCATTTTATTTTACATGGTTAGTCAGCGAGATGTGATTAATCTCTCATCAGCTTAGACTGCTGCACTTGCATCTGAACAGGTTGTCTAGGACTCTGGTACAATGAATCAATGGATGGAAATACGAACTTCTAGGGCGTAATCACACATCCAGCCTGGCCTTGAATGCCTCCAGTGATGGGGCATCCACAACCTCCTTGGGCAACCTGTTCCAGTGCTCACCACCTTCTGAGTGAGAAACTTCCTCCTAATATCTAACCTAAACCTCCCCTGTCTCTCAGTTTAAAACCATTCCCCCTTGTCCTATCACTATCCACCCTCATAAAGAGCAGTTGCACAATAATTTACTTATGCATTTTAGATCCCTATCTTATGGTGAAATTGATTGTTTTCTAAGAAGTCCGTGTTTTCTTTTCATTGGCTATAATGGAGTCCTAAACAAATGTGAATGCGTTAAGTACTTACATTTCCTTAACTACCTGTGCTATACAATACAACAAGGAAATTACAATTTAATTCTGCATAAACTTTGGCTTGTCTGATTATTGTGATGCTATTTTATTGCCTTTCAAATTATTTTGTTTATCATTCAGCATTATCTTTTGTGTTGAACAGGGGGCATCAGCTGACACATCAAAAAAGTTCATACAGGGAGTTCAGAAGTACATGTAAAAATGTAGAGAAAATGTAGTGTGAAATCTGGGCAAAGTCCCAAGAAAAAGCCAGTAACATTCCTGCTCCTGTGTTATATTATCTTAAGAGTCACTCTGGTTGATTGTTAGCACAGGGAGGTTAAATTCTAAAGAGACTTTTAGCATTTAATGATTGTAGGATTTTTTTTCTTCTGTAATATTTTTTTCCGTTCGTTTTCTTCAGTCATTCTTTCATATAACATGATTAGATTTTATATTATATCCTGAATATTCTTTCTGGTACATCTGGCAAATTAACAAGGTTCTGCTCACGTTTCTCACTTAGACAATAAAGGATAAAATGATTAGAAAGGCATTCCATTTGTACTTTAATTATGCAGATTTACGTACTGGAGTTTCCATGTTGTAATAGCCATAACCCCTTCCTAGTAGAGAGCACTGCCATTTAGGCATTACTGCTGTAGTGAGGTTTGACCTGTATGTTCCTTCATTATCTTGTGAAAGAAAATAGCCCTGGATTGCTATTCTTTTTGCTCTGTTTGGGAATTCAGAATGGTGGCTATGATCTGGTAAACAATGGTCAGGAAAGAAAAAAAAAAGGCCAAGTGACATAACATCTCCAGATGGAGAGGAATCACATATTCAGAAAGGTTTGGATGTGTGATAAAGGGAACTGTCTATTTTCTTGTTGAAACTCTATTCTGTTTTGTGAAAAAGGACTTAAGAAACATGGAGAAAAGTGCTTAATGTTAATAGGATGCATTATGTATACTTAATAAATGTGTTTCTCTTGGTAGTAATTTTCAGAAGGAGATTATAGTATTTAGCTAATATGTATTTGCATATCAGACCAGTCACTCCATCTTCCTTCAAAGAATCAATGAAAGTTTTACTGGGACTACAGTGAACACTTTCCTATTCCTTATTCATGAAAGCAAGCTGAATATCCCACTCTCATTGCTTGAATTTTACTTACCTCCATAAAGTGCTTCATTGAGTATGAATTCAAGCAATAAAATTATGCAGGAACTGTGCATAATTTCTGCATAATTTCTTGCAAGAATTTACTATAATTACAGCAACAGAGGAGCCAGCTGATTGTTCTCAATTAGTTTTCCATTTCTGTTAGAAAATCATAATGCAGAGCAATTCAGATTGAGAAAAAGGCACCTTGTAAGATAAAATGTGAACAGAAAGAGTAGCTTTCCTCATTTAAAAAGGATTAATTTCATAGAGCACACCGTCTACACAAAGACAATGATACTCCTTTTTAGGATAGAGAAGGATTGGGTTACATCTCACCTGATATACCTTATATTTGCTACGTGGATGCATCAGCAAGAGAAAAATCAAATATTTTTTGTATGAGGATAAGTGCATGATTGTGACTTGCCTAGGGCTACAAAGTGCCAGAGACAGGTATGAAATCCAGGACATGTGTCAAAAATATTGACAATAGCATTGAACTCATAGCAGTGAACCCAGTTTGTAGTCACATAAGTTATTCAGATACTCTGTCTCATTGCTGATGGCCAAGAATTCATCTGATTTCCTTCCTGATTTATTCTTACAGATATAAACCAGTACTCTCTTCTTTTTTGGCAGACTGTTTTGCACAGAGAGGACATAGTTCTTTGAGGGGAAAATCTACATTACTTAAAGAAAAGCAGAAAGCTGGACAGTAGCCCTAAGGAAAGAAAGCACATCATCTGCATGCATGGAGCCAAGCTAAAGAGAAGCTGTATGTGCAGTCTGAGAAACAAGGGGTCATGGAAAGGAAGCCGATGCTTCTCTTAACCAGGCTGCTCACTGGCTTTACACATTGTACTGAGGGACATGGTTTAGTGGGGAAATAGTAGGTGAGTGATTGGACTAGATGAACTTGGAGGTCTTTTTCCAACCTTGGTGATTCTATGATTCTAAGAACAATAAATCTCCACGTAGCCTTGCATAAGCCATTTCATAAACTTATTTTGGACAAAATGTGAAGTTCTTTCTTCACTGAAAACAATAGCAAAAATTTAAAAAATCACAGAGAAACCTGTGTTTCTAGCATTTCTACCCCACCTCTTTCAACCTGATTTATTTATTGATTTCAGCAGCTACATTGCTATGTTGGCGCCCTTCCATCTGAATGGCACATGAACACAGTGGTTTGTGACCATGATATGAGCATCTAATACCACCACTGTGGTACACTGGAGCTTCTTTAAATAGAGATGAAGTACCTCAGAGTACTTCCAACCTGTTAGAGACTTAGAGTACTTCCAACTTGTTAGAGACTTACACAGAATCACAGAATGGACGGGTTGGAAGAGACCTCAAGGATCATGAATCTCCAACCCCCCTGTCACATGCAGGGCCACCAACCTCCACATTTAATACTAGATCAGGCTGCCCAGGGCCCCATTCAACCTGGCCTTGAACACCTCCAGGGACGGGGCATCCACAACCTCTCTGGGCAGCCTGTTCCAGCACCTCACCACTCTCTCTGTAAAGAACTTCTCCCTGACATCCAACCTAAATCTTCCCTCCCTCAACTTCATTGTTGTCATTCCTCAACCATTTCCCCTTGTCCTTCCGTTATCTACCCTTTCAGAGAGTTGATTCCCCTCCTGTTTTTAGGCTCCCTTTAGGTTCTGAAAGGCTGCAATGAGGTCACCCCGCAGCCTTCTTTTCTCCAGGCTGAACAAGCCCAGCTCCCTCAGCCTGTCTTTGTAGGGGAGGTGCTCCAGTCTCCTGATCATCTTCGTGGCCCTCCTCTGGACCCTCTCCAACAGCTCCCTGTTTTTCTTGTACTGGGGGCTCCAGACCTGGACACATTACTCCAGATGGGCCTCACAAGAGCAGAGTAACAGGGGACAATCACCTCCCTGTCCCTGTTGGCCACTCCTTTTCTGATGGAGCATAGGATACCAATTGCTTTTTTGAGCTGAAAAACTTAGGGACTATCTTTCCTGAAGGTGGCATATAAGCACAGAAAAAACAATTCATATTGGTTCTTTAAGTGATATATTTTATACAGGCTATCTATATAAACTAGACTGTATATTTTATAAAGGCTATCATGGCTGAAAAAACATTAGTTAGGCTAGAATGTTGGTACTAAAGGCCTTTCTTGGGTATCATTTATTGATAATGAAAGATGCAACATCTCTCTCCTCCTTGAGTTCTTCTATTTATAAAAATTTTCCTGGGAGTAAATCTGTAAAAATATTTCAAGGTCTCGTATATATAATCAAATATTTCTGTTACATTGCCATTACCATATTAAGTGTCTGTGGTACTAAAATCTGAGTGTTTTTTAATTCTAAAAATGATTAGAATGTCCAGCTTCAATCATTGTCAGTCTTTTCTAATATCTACATTTGGAAGAATCTTTGCTTACTTATGGTGCTTGAGGTTTTATTATTGTTATTTATTCATCAGCTTCCTAGATAGCTTCAGTATATCAACTTTCTAAAGCGGAGCATGTTGATTAGTGGTTTTTTTTAGAACAATTTGACATGCTAGGTTGATGTTGGCAGAGAGAGGAAGGTTACATATGTAGTGGATTATCTCTATACATTTTAGCTGTTGACAGTGACAGAAGCAAGCTGACATTAACGCATCTTGATAAGTGATACTGTTATTACCAATGTCACTTTTATCATCAGCTACTCAAAATATTGACCTGTGATTCTTAATTCAATGTTATAATAAATTTAGTATGTATTAACATGGATATCATATTGACTTCTTTATGACATATTCCTTGACAGTGATATCATTACTGTATATTGCTTCAGTTAACTGTTTAACATTGCCCTTAGTATCTCCTTCAGAAGGCAATAATTTATTTATTTGTTTATTTAATGATAGACATACATAGTGTTTATTGGTTTTGCTATTGGAAATGCGTGAGGCATTAAGAGATACTCTTGTACATCTGATTTCATTGCCAACTGAAGATGTTGCAATCAGATTCAACATCATATAAGGCTTTTTCCTCTTTCAAACAATGCAAACCCATTTTGAATGTAGGGAGCAGCCTGAGGGAACATCCAGGAGAAGTCAGCTTTAGAAAAGAGTCTAAATCCTGGCCTGTATAAGTGCTAAGCATATGAGGCTGGGCCACGGGAAAACAGGTCGCCTTGTTTAGCATTCTCAGCTGTGACTCTTTCCAAATTTAGGCCTCTAAACTAGATATCAGAATGAGACTATAAAGAACTCTGTGCTGGATCAGCCAGAGTTCCATCTTGCCAAGGTTGTGTCTCAAGCAGTGCCTCATAGCTAGAAGTGGATGAGAACATGACAAAGCCAGGAACTGAACTCAGATCTCTTAATTTTCGGGAGAATTACAGACCTTATTACCTTAAGCACAGACTAAGTGAGGGAGTTTTTACTAATAAAAGTATTTCAAGTCATTTACATAATTGAATACTTACTGGGCCAGAGTGAATAGAAGAGATAGAATTTGCTATCTATTGTTCAGGACAGAAAATCAGGACTTTGGATAAGCAGTTTCTAGTTTCTGCTTCAGTTATGCACTAGCCCTTTGTGTAAAACAGAATTAGTATGACAGAATAGACTGTACCACTCACCCTCAAATACCACATAAGGGGATGCTGAAGAGAATTCACATGGCAAATAAAGAAGTCCATGACCCTAACAGAAAGAAGGAGAGTTGGATCATGCCAGTGATGGATGGTCATGGGGGTTGCACAGAAATACGGTGAGTTCTCCAGGATATGGCAGAGAGCCCAGGCTGTGTGTGATCTGTAACTCCTCCTGCCTGAGCATCCCAATAGCCCCTAGCTGGCCAGCTCATTATCTGTACCTCAGCTATGAGATAACAACTTTTTAAAATAAACTCACTCACAGTCACATGAATATGCTCTGAGGCAGACAGGCTGAGCTTGGATGAGAAAAGCAACTTCTGAATTGATTTCTTAGGTAACTGTGAGGATTCAAACGAGCCGATCATTTAGAATTTTATCTTTTAATATGAACAGGTGTATTTCTTGTGGCTCTGTGCCATTAATTAATCTTCATGAAATGAAGCATATTTTTCAAGTAGGCAGGTGCAAAGATTTCACAGTACATATTATTTATACTTGATTTCAAAAACATCATAAAAACTGACTCAAAATCTATGTTTTTCCTGGGTAATTATAAGAAGTCTACAGAAAGACCTAATTTGTTTTAATGGGACAAGTACATATTCTGTTTACTAAAGCAGATCCCAAATTCTTGACACTTCACCTCCACCCACATAGCATTCTTCTTCTTTTGTTATACACACACACTTTCTACAGAAAGCACGCCA
The DNA here is from genome assembly GCA_037305975.1 of Chrysolophus pictus. Classification (NCBI taxonomy): domain Eukaryota; kingdom Metazoa; phylum Chordata; class Aves; order Galliformes; family Phasianidae; genus Chrysolophus; species Chrysolophus pictus. The sequence continues at coordinate 23,149,445 of CM074578.1, forward strand.
AAGGCCTCTCATTTTGAGTGCTCTGATTAATGTTTGAGGCTCTAGCCAAAGAAAGATACCTCACAATGGCTTCAAATCTATCTGCAACCATGTGCTTTCCTGAACTGTTTTGTTTTGCAAGAAGCATAAGAGCTGATGACATCTCAGTTCAGACACTTCAGCTGCAGTCTTCTGGCTTGTTTGTGATCTTCAGTGCTGCCATGGGTCTTTGCTTCACTCAGATAAAAGGCAGGTACTAGTGATCTCCCAAATTTGCCTGGAGCTTCTTGGTCACTCATCAAATGGGCTTCCTCCACACAAAGACTCAACTTAAGCATCTTTGAGCTTATTTCTTTCAGCAGTCCTGGCACGTTATATCACCTCTACAATGTGTCTGGGTTTGGCATTTCTGGCCAGGAGAAAACTTTATCTGAAGGCAGGCTTCAGCCTTTGGCAGTTTGTTTTCAGATGCTAATTGAGGATGTCATCTTTCAAAGCTTATACTGAAAAATATCTGAGAAAGACAGCTGAAAATAACTAATTACCTGGTAGATGGAGCGTGCATTAGCACTGTAGGAAACTTGAAGTATGCTTGCATCTTGCTTTTCAAAGACAGACATTTTCAAATCAGTTCTGTCAGTCCATCCTGGTGTTACCACAAGTTAGTCCATTCTGGATTCGAAGAATCTTCTAGATAAAAAGTGAGTAACAGCGAATATATTCTGTTAAAAGATTTTGTTCGAGCAAACTGGTTTGTTATGTAGAAGAAAATACTTTAATGAAAAATTCCTGGTCCACTTCAGAACTGCAAAGCAGATAATATTTCCTATGTACAATGGCAATATAGATTCAGCTGCAACAAACATAGTGTTTGGTTTCTTCTGCTGAAATTAAAGGCATAAACTTTTAAATGAAAGAAAGTTAACAACTACTACTATATCTGGTAATTTCCTACATGGATCTTTACTGGAAAGCAGAGTAAAAATAAGTACTTGGTAGAAGAGAGCTTCTGAGTCACTTCCAAAAATGACTAGTTTCATTTCCTTAGCTTTCCAACTACTTTTTCAGTGCCAACTTCTGTCTAGTTAACAAACAAGACTGAACAGACAGGGCAGACGCAAAATCAGAGACTGGAGCTGTAAGGCATGTACCACATGACGTTGCTGTCTTTTTGATAAACTACATCTGTTGATACATTTCTTTTAGAAGTTAGAGAAAGGGCATTTCAGAAAAGAGGACTGATCCTGCAGACACTTCCACCACCTATTTTTCTGGAGTGGCTGAGCTTTCCCCTTGACCTGCAGCTTCTGCTGTAATCAAAACCTCACCTGGACAATGTTTGCAAGACTGAATTGACTGAACTCTTAGTCACTGTTTTATCTTTATTTATTTTTTTCCCAAGGAAACAGACTTAATGAGAAGGAACATAAAATCTACTACTATGAAAAAGATAGAGACAGAATTTGACAGAAATTGTACACTGACACTCTTCTCTTAAAAAAAGTTTATTTTAAAATATAATATGATATTATTTTAAAATAACCTGAAGCTTTAGTACAAAGCATGCATAAATAAAATTACAAGGGTTGCAGTTCGACTTACAGTGTTAAACTTTTGAAACTTTTCATATTTTAGTGTGAGCCTGGATATGTGTTGTATAAACCTCTGAAGATGTTCACAAGGCATTGATTATAAGCTATCAGGCTACATGTTGCTTTGTGCATACAGATGTCAAAATGTTAGAAATACTTGTGATTTCTTATTATTGCTTGCAGGATTTCTATGCTCTGGGATAAAGAATGATAACATGAGATTTCAGGACATGGATGAAAAATAGAAAGTAATCTCTGCTGGTAACAGATTATACATATATAACATTTTTCAGAGCTGTAACTTGAAGTTGAGTCTGTTGCTTGTTCATTCATTGAATCTCTTCATTGAATCTCTTCACTGAAACTCTTACTGAAATAATGTAGATGTAATTGTGAGCATGCTGATAAATGGTATTTCTCTATTTCTGGTAACGATAGAAACAATGTTCAATTGGCATTCAAGATATATTTCTTTCATTTCCAAAGCTAAGATGACACTGAGAAATGAAATCCATTTTCATTGGATTCTCAGATAAAATTTGACTTATTGCAAGTAGTTCTCAGTAAAGAATTGTCCACAGTGAAGAAAAAATCCCTGAACAATTTAATCTGATGGTCTTCTCAATTCTACCATTTTAGTATACAGCAATAAGCAAGCAACATTCTTCCTGCATCTACTTTTAGGAGACTGCAGGCTCAGCTTCTGCTAAGTAAAAGGAACAGAAATCTCTTTGAAAGGCTGTAGAATTTTAGAATACAACATTTATAGTTAGAAGCTCAAGGCATGTATTTTCACCTTTAGCTTGTATAAAAATATAGAACAAGGTAACCACAAATTCACAGTACGTCTAAATATCAAAATGCTAAGCTCCTGGACAAGAGGAGAGAAGGAATGCATCCCATATTAGTTATGTCACTTAATGCACAGCTTGAAGGCAGCCAGTTTTCCCTAGTGATGAGAGTAGTTTAAGGATCTTCATGAAACTCCCTGAATTGCTTCTAAAGTAAGCCTTGACGGTACCAAGATAGTACTTTACTACTGGTTATTACAGTGGCTTTGATAAGTTTTAAGATGGTTAAAATCTTTATGAAATTTCCCAAAATGCAGTTCTGGCAATAAAATAACTCAATTGTTTCTTTAATCTGAAGAGGTGATTATTACATCCATGCCTTCCTTCGAATAGTTAGAGTGAAGATGCAGTGTGAAAAAACAAACTTATAGGAATCATGTAATGAATCTGTATTCTTTGTTACTGGATTAAAAACATTTTCTATTATGTCATCACCTGTATTCTTATACTTTAAGCTTCTGAAGAAAATATCACTTGGAAATAAAAGACAATATGTAAACTTAAGTTCACTAAAATTAAATCACCTTCCCTTTTTATGATGCAATGATCCTTTTGACTGTGGTATTTATAGAGATAATGTTATTTGCACATAAAGTCTAAAGAATACTTTGGAAGATAACATTGACAAGGTTTTACTCAAAGCTGGGAGACTCTTGTTTAGAAGCCTGGTATTAGTAGTGTACTTGGTCAAGAAGCCCAACACGTGGATACACAGTGTTTTCTTGCTTTTCCTGAGGTCTACTTGAGATGTTGTGAACTGTAGAGGTGATAGTTTGCAAACTGAAAGTGGAGAGAACAGGTGATTGAGAGAAATCCAGGTGACTTATAAGAACAAATAGATGGAGGAAGAAAAATATCATTGCCCAAATGTGTTAATGGACACTGAGATGTAAGACTGGGAACATAAGGCTAGCCAGAAGGAAAACCTGATTATGAAAGTAAACAGCATAATTTGTATTTCTGTTCTGACAGAAATATGACTTGCAGGGCAAAATGAGAACTTGACTTCAGGGTAATAAGAGCAATCTGAAAGGGATTATTTTCCTAGTTATGAAGAACTTCTTGACTGGACTCAAGTAGGAACTTTGATAGATGACATATATATTCAGGTGACAAAAAGGAAGAAGTGAAAGTTCTTCTAAATTATTGTGTTAAGTAATGTGCTAAATAGGTATGTTATTCTCACAAGAGATTAGAACAATGCCGAGTGGATGTAGTTAATCTGTGAATACACAGTAAAGACTGAAGCTCTGGTTAGCTATGGATTGTTGTTTAGAATAGACATAGTGAAAGACCTTGAACAGGGCTGCTGAAGAAGCCCAAGGCAGAGCAGAGCATAGAAATCAGTTTGCAAACTGCCTAATTTCTTGGCTAAAGTAATTAAACTTGTTCTTGGTACAAAATGTACAGTCAACTTTGGAAAATATACTCCCATTCTTTTTCCTACACTCAAAAATATCTGAGGAATGGTGCATGACTATTCAGCTCAGTGATTATACAGTGTGCAAAGCTCAAAATATTTTTTCTTGATGAGACAAAGTCAAGTTTGTAAAATGACAGCTCTTTCTTTACACAAGCTCTTTTGTTAGGAAAAAAAAAAAGACTTAATTGGAATAAATGTAGCTATTCTTCCAAATACTGTCAGATCGAAATGACCTTGATATTGTTAAACATGATATTCTTGACATCTGGAAAAGCTGAAGTTAAATAATATTTAAAGACAGCTGCTTTTTAAAGATAAGCACAGAAAATAAAACAAGATCCTAAGTATACCATCCTCTCCTCTTGTGAGTGTGTGGAAGGAGCAAACAGCTATTCAGCTTTACCTTCTTACATGTTAGTAGCTGAGTGCCTGAATAATCACTCTTTGTAGACAGCATTCTTCTGGGCCCACACAGACCTACTCAGAAAATAGCTTGTTAAAAGAACCTCTGAAAATTTCTGCTGAGGAGAGGAAAATCAGCTTTAACGCACACATTTCTTCACTGCTTTTTGAAGTTCAGTTTTTATTTTTCTCTGAACTGTGCTCTCCATTCCTCGGACAGCAGACTGGGTAAAGAGACATTCAAACTATCATCCCACTGAGTTTTATTGGTGAAGGGCAGGTAAGAATGCTTGTAGAAGGGCTCATGTTGATTATTTGTTAAATGGCTTGCACAGATGACTGAGAGGGTAGTAGGACCTCTGACAGAAAGTCTACAGCTGATTATATATGATGAAACAATCTACTTATTAATGATCAAAATGACAGCTTCCTCCACCTATGATTGCTTAAAAAGCTGAAAATTTAGTGTTCTGAAGTTTTTAAAAATATGCTGTGTATCCTTAGTAAACCATCAGTGAGTATATATCTGTTTATCTATTACTTGACGAGAAGTAATGGCCTCAAACAGCACCAGGGAAGGTTGAGGTTGGGTATTTGGAAAAATTTCTTCTCAGAAAGAGTAGTGCATTGAACAGGCTGCCCTGCGAAGTGTTGCAGTCACTGTGCTTGGAGGTGTTCAAGAAATGTGTTGATGTGGCACTGAGGGACATGGTTAGTAGGCATGGTGGTGATGGGTTGATGGTTGGACTAGATGATTCTATGATTCGGTTCTGTTCCTTTTGGAAAGGAGATGAGGTATTTGGGCTAGCTGGTAGTATAAGACTTTTTCACTGCTTCCTGCTGGAATGGCAGCAGTTAAACTGTAAATCTTCATTCCAGTCACAAAAGAGTGAATAAAGACTAAGGTTTAAATTTGCACTTTATGAAGTCTATGAAAGCATCTTTCTCTCTCTATATTTCTCTCTTTCATACCTTTTTTTTTGATACTTTTTTTTCTGATTGATCAAAAAAATGACAAATCCAGGTGCCAGATGGCTTTACGGATCTTGAAAATCATATTTAAGAGTATGTCATGATCAATCACAGAGATAACTTTAAAATGTGAAAGCTGTGCTATTCTCTGTCATTGATATGGGTGCCAGATGCATTGCTTTGAAAATCTAAGCTGTACAGCTCTGTGTGTTTCATCATACCCTTTGGATTCCTGCTCCAAAAATATAGCTCCTTAGCAAGATAAATGCTCAGACACAAGATGTAGTGGTTTGGAAAAGGAGGTATCTATTGAAAATGTCATGCTTCAGAGATTTAAAAGAAATGGAAATGAAAGTTTTTTAATAATGGCAGAGTATGAACATGGGAGACAACTTGATAGAATCTCTGCTGCCAGGAGCAAATAACATCAAACTTTTTCTTTTCCCTATCAGATCAATTATCTTTTCATTTAAAGATATCTTTTAATTAAACTCAACTGGGCAAAAAAAAAAAAAAAAAATTGAACACAACAAAACCCTTACTTTTAACATTTTTCAAAAATGATTTTTTTTTAAACAAATCTAAAAAAATCTATCAAAAATTAGACATACTATTACTGCTGTAGATCTGAGGTCAGACAGAAGTAATAAGGGAGGGAAAAAAGGAAAAGGAAATTCTGAGGGATGAAAACATCCAGGTAGAGCTGGATGGGTGGCAGAGCATGACAGGTGGTATTTGGGGTGGCAGAGCATGACAGGAGCTGTTGATTTCAGGCAGAGAGAATGGGCATTTCCAAACCACCCACAGGCAGCTGAAGTCTCTGAGTAGAGACTGACTTCCTGATGCCTGAAGCTCTCCTGTGTCATCTCCTGGAAAGAGGCAGTTTGCTTTGCTTAAAGTACTTGAAGTGAGAATGAGTTTGAGTCCAAAGCTATAGTCCTTCAGATCTGAGGAGAAATTTTTAGGATAAATGCCACAGTACCAGGTGATCACAGTCTGGTGGGCCCTGGTTGTTCATTTCTTGCATTCAGAATTGGATGATTATTAGTGTTAAGATTTTGTGTTGAAGTGTCATGTATAGAACAATAACTGGAGAAGTCAGTGAGACTGCCAGTTCTGCAGTGTATTCTGCTAAAGTGATCTTACTAAAAGAAGTTGGGAGCAAAGCACTGAGATCTTCATCCAGCACATCTTCATCAGAGTCCAGGGTGGCTTCACAGACAGCTTCTAACCTGGAGCCATTTAATGAACACCTGCAAAATTCAGCTACTAAAATGAGGGAGTAGCAGTCTTTCAGTTGTCCTAAACAAAGCAGGGAAGCAGATCCTCTGGAATGAAAAGAAACATTGCACAGGTGGAAAATGCTCAATCTCATCTGTTGTGCCCAAATTACTGCCAAGCCTCAAGGGTCTGGTAAAAGACATAAAGATGTAAGAGTTTGTAGGTAATCTAATTGCAGTATTAGCAGTTTAATCATAGAGTTATTATGTTGTTAATTCATTTTTCCATGACAGAGAGTTGAGTTTAAGGAGGTACTCATCCCAGGCAATGCTTATCAGAACACATTTTATAAGCCTATCCGTTATCACTAATAATATGAAGCTGTTCTTATTAACAGCAGATGGCTATTCATAGGATGCATTTACCCACTCAGAAAGGTCTCTGCCATGCTCCCACAGTGATTCAAGGCTATCCAGCCAGAGACACAGCTGGGATGGTAACCCTTTGTGCAGAAGTGTGAGGTTGTACTGCTTTGCCATGGGCTTCTCCTAGGTGGGGTCATAAGGTTACTCCTAGGACTCCTTCTTATCCTGTACATGTAATCTTTCTGTCTTTATCCACCTAGCAGACATAACTTTCTGGGATATGGTCAAAGTGACCCAGGCTGTCCATTATTGATGTGACAAGAATGTGCTGGTGACCTTGGTCAGGCTGAGATGACTGTATTCTGAATGTTTCAATTCTCATTCATCCAAAACAACCTCTAATCCTCACACCTATTATTTTGGGAAGGACTTTCTTGCAATACCTTTCATGTCTATCATCTTCTCAGTTTAATCTTTTCTGCTAATGCTTCCTCATCATTCCATTCCCACAAACACACACAAATTCACAAGCACCCAGAGCTTTCACGACTAGTCCGGTTACAATGATAACTACAATTAAATTTCAAATGATCTGATTACTATGGATCATTCCCAATAAAGTTAAAATGGACTGACACCAATTTTTGCATTTCTATCCCTTTTGTTTTTCCTGTCTGGGTATCCAGTTGTTTAAAGAGAAGTGCACGATGTTAACAGTGACATTGCCTTCTTCTGTGCTTTTAGCACACTTTGAGTTATTTTGATATGTTTTCTAAGAGGTCATTTATTTTTCTCCATTGGCCAGCAAATTCTATGTTACATACAAACTTTACCACGTCCAATATGTTTTACATACACTGGGTTCTGGTTCTGTTTCCTTTTTATCCTTAATACCAAAACAGAAGGTTGCATTCCTGTAGTGAGCAATAATTTATTACTAATAGTTTGTGCTTGTAGCCCTGGGGTCCTTATCCTGTACTCACACTTTCAAGACTTCTGCTATTACCTCGTGCTTGTACTTTTGGAGATCTGTATTAAAATCCCATTTTTCTTCAATAGCCTTCAAGCTATGATTTTCTGGTAACATAACACCTGTTTTATTAGCATAGATACATTCTTTTTTTTGGAATCACTGAATAGTTCATCATACAAAGATTACAAAGATAATGGTCCATTAGAAGACTTGCAGGGATCTACATGGACACTGATGTGATAGCAGGAACCACCTGCTTTCAAAATATATTTCTTAAGATAACATTGCTGATTTGTTAACGAAGTTGCTCTGCAACAAGTATTTGTAAGGACAGCTGTGTTGGCAGCACCAAGTGGCTCCTCTGGGCTGGATTCTCCTGTGCTGGTGACAGTAAGATGGACTGGGATAGTGGGGAAATCTCACTGCATTTGTAGGCAAAGATAATTAAGGCTGAAATTCCCCCAACCATCAGCTGCTCAGACATCTCTAGAAAATGAAGAGCAAGTGGCTGATGCACGCTACTGTGGAACAGAAGTGCATTGTTAGCATCATCAACCAAGACCAATCATTTAGCTCAGATATAAACAGAGATTTTTTTCTATTTCCAATGCTTGATTTGAAAATTACACTTTTTAGGTGCGGTTTATGTAATAGAAATTATCACATAATTATTGGAATGGCTCAGGTTGGAAGGAACCTCAAAAATCATCTAGTTTCAACCCCTCCATTGCGGGCAGGGTTGCTGACCACCAGATCAAACTCAAGATCAGTCTGCTCAAGACCCCATCCAACCTGGTTTTGAATACCTTCAGGGATGGGGCATCCACAGCCTCTTTGGGCTGTGTCTCCATGAGTGTTTTGACTGCTAAGGTATTTAATAGGCTGTGTATGTGTGGGCTAGACAGCACTAGGTTTTTAAAATTTTCTTTTACAATCAGTTTTTAAACTTTTTCTGTCTTATTTTGTCAGTCCTTGAATGCCTTCTGTGCAAGACCAGATGGCAAGTCTGGCCACACTGTAAAAAATCTGTGCAAAATGAGACATGCATGGGTCCTTTCTGACTGATCTACGCACTGAAACGAATGCAGGACAGACAGAAGGGAACAGTGAGAACATGCTGAGGAGGTAACTGGATGCGAGCTGGGTTTGTGCCTGCCTGCCTGCCTGCCTGCCTTCGTGCAAGTTTGTGTATAAGTGAGGGACTACATTATTTTGGGGTGATACAACAGAGGTGTTTTTAGCTTGGAAGATGTTGCTTCTAAGCAGTTTTAGGAGATTGGAGCAAGTAAGGGCTTTCAGGATGCCCATGCTACCTGAAATATAACTTGTAGATTCAGGTTGCCTCAGGAGCCAATGTTTTGTGAGTGTTTAGTCAAACTGCATTTAATTAAATCAATTACACGTAACAGGCAAGTGATATTAGTCTCCCTTTGCAATGGAGAAAATTAAAGGTTATCTTTACTTACTTTTCACTTTGCCCAGCTGCATCTGTATAGACCAGTATGAAAATGTAATTATAGTTGTATAAAGTCTGTCAGGCTGAAGGGCTAATTAGAATTATTACGGAAAAGAAACATTTCAGCTGAATGAACTCTTGCATTTTGAATAATAGATGACGATTTTATTCTATTAGTCATTTGCTCTTTCTAGTGCTTTACAGACATTAATTTTCAAAAGATATTCATCTGCACGTGAGTATTAGTGCGTGCTGCTCTATTGAGAGAAGCAAAGTGCTTTGTTCAAGGTGATACAATGAACACGTAACAGGGCCAGTGTATGGAGAGGGGAACTTCCCAGACACAGCTGTCAGTGGGAATTCTGGCACAAACTTCAGCAGGTCTGAAATTTCACCCTGGACTTTTGGACTGGATTTAGCTTTTCCCCTGAAGTTTCACAGATACGAAGCTGGTGTTCGGTTGATCATCTGCTGCTGTTTGTAAAAGGTTTCAGATAAGCAGCAGCTCAGATTACTCAGTAATCAGCTCATCTCTACTGGGTTACTGTGATAGCAGCTGTAAGTCGAGATATGGAAATTTGCTGAAGTTTCTTACATCTCATTAAGCAGTCATTTCATTCATTGCAGCCTGGCCTTATTCTTGGTCGCTAGTACAAGACAATATGTGTTCTGCTGTCAAACTTCAGTCTGAACATAGAAAATGGTCTAAGCAGGGGTTACATAAAACAAGCTGTGCTTTTGGGTGGCCCCTCTCCAAGCTGGGCTCAAGGCTTTAGCTGTGCCCTGTGTGAGAGAGCTATATTTAGCAGGAATTTGAGGCATGTGTATCTGTGCTCTGACCAAAGCAGCATGTCGGTCAACACGTTTCTATGTCACACTGCACACATTTGTTGTTTATTTGCTATTATTTATACATATGTTTTCTGTCCTTCAAACAAATAAGCACCCTCAATAGAAAGTACTTAATATTTCAACAGTGAGGTTTTCTCAGGGAGTCCTCTTCTTAGTGGGATGATTTACATTAAGAAATTGGTGGAAGAAGTGGTAATGTGATCCAGCATATTCCATTTCACTTTAGCAATCTGTATTCCAGAAGGAAATCCTGGCAAGCAATCACTGACAATGGAACCTCAATTTAAATTACAAAACAGGCAGTGTGCTGAATGCATATAGAGTATGAGAGAAATTAAATTGAAGCATTTATTTGTCTTCATAAAGTACCCAAGACAATAAAAATATGTTCTACAAGTAAGGATTATAGATGCTGTGGTAGTGAAAACAATAATTAATATAATTTAATTTACTACCCCAGGCCATTTGTAAATTGATGATATTAATTATGCAACAAACCTGCTTGTAGACTGATGACATATGAAGTCATGAAAGCCATCTAAAATAATTTTCTCCTTTTAAAACTACTTGGGAGCGTACAACGCAGCTGCCTATAGCCCCCCTAATGGATATTCAAAGGTTATTTATATGAGAATGTAATTTATGCTTTTCAAAGAAGTAAGTTACATAAAAGCATACTTCTAAACCCAAGCAATTATGACATTGCCCAAAGTTGATTATGTAATATAAATGAGAATTCATTGGTATTAACTTGCATAGATGTTGCATGTGACACCATAACTGTATTGGGTCGAGAGAGTTACAGTAGCAGGGAATGTATGGAATTTCTTTCGGTGTTGTTACCGGATCAGAAGAAAGGACAACAAACTACAAGAAGATTTCATAAATATATTTTTAAATTTTATTTCACAATTATTTACGCTTGTATTCTGGAGTAGCTATCAACAGATGTAAGTTAGTGTTGTAAGTCCACCCTGTTCATTTCCTTCAGTACATCAAAGATAGATCAACCTGAGAGATACAGTAAATTAAATGAATATATGATAAAGGTGCAAAATTCTTTCCCCATCTGGAAAAAAAACAGCACAATATCTTGTAAGAATTCCTTTTGCTTCACATTGTCCCATTTTTACTTTTCCTTCTTTTTCTGTAAGAAATAGAAATAAAAAATAAAGGCTGTAGGGCTGAAAGCTATTGAAAACCTAGAAAAAAAAGAGAAACTCTCTCTCTCGTTGTTTTAGTTTGCAGAATTACCAATTAAAAAGTATTAAAATTTTGAATGTATAAGTATTTTATCTGTTTTTGAAATCAGCAAGATCAAAATAATAGGCTTAAAATATATTTTTAAAGAATAATTTTTTCTCTTTTATTTTCCCCATGGGAAAAAAATGGGTTTTCTGGCATGTATTGTGATATTTAATCAATGTCAAGGTTTTTGTGATACAACTTAAATTACCTTATCAGTTTTACCTGCTAGGAGCATTCACTGTGGGTGATACTCAGAGGATTCCTGCATGCTGCCACACATCTGGAAGCTTAAAACTTCTGAAATGCAGTAATTCTATTTTTGTTCATACTTTCTAATGACCAGGGAAAAGAAAATATATTAAGGGAATATAAATACTACCAAGCTTAAATGGCTTCTTTCAGTTGAAAAAATCTAGCTTGCACATATGAATTTATATGTTTCCAATCTTAGTTTTAGCTTGCAAACAATTTTGATGATTGGTTTCATGATATGTTTATGCCAAAGTGAGGCTTTCTTCATGTATTCTTTAATTTTTCCACCAAAACAACACAATTGGAAGGGCAGGATGAGACACAAATTGAATTAGACTCTGTGAATTCTGGAGAGGTGTTGGCAAGATCTTTCTATTACTATGCAACGGTCAAGGTCACAGAATCATAGAATGGCTTAGGTTGGAAGAGCCCTCAAGGATCATAAGCTCCAACACCCCTGCTGCATGCAGTGCCATCAACCTCCATATCTAGGCTGCCCAGGGCCCCATCCGACCTGGCCTTGAACATCTCCAGGGACGGGGCACCCACAACCTCTCTGGGCAGCCTGTTCCAGTACCTCACCACTCTCTCTGTAAAGAACTTCCCCTTATATATCCAACCGAAATCTTCCCTCCTTCAACTTAAAACCATTTCCCCTTGTCCTGCCATTATTTAGCCCTGTGAAGAGTTGACTCCCCTCCTGTTTATAGGCTCCCTATAGGTACTGGAAGGCTGCAATGAGGTCAGCCCACAGCCTTCTCCAGAGAGAAGAGTCCCTATAACTTGGCTTTTTGTTCACGTCCTCATGATGTTATCCTGGAGATTAAGTACTGGAATTTTGGTAACGTCAATGCACTTGATTGCAATTTTATTTATTTATTTTTTTTTTTTGTGTGTGTGTGTGTATGTGGGACTTCCTATATCCAAATGTTCTACTTTTTCTCTTCCTTCTTCCTTTATAAGGAATATTTTGTGCTGATAAGTATTATTCTCCATCAGGAATCTTCACATATACAAAACAACTGATGTAAAGCATCAAACAAGCATGACAAGAGGATGAGGTAGAGAGGTGAAGTAGAAAGACTGGCTTCCTGCATTTCCTAACCAGAGATGAAATATGAAAGGACAGCTACATATCTGCAGGAAAGCATAAGGCCATCTCTAGCTAATTTCATTGAAGACCCACGTGCTGCATAAGACTGTAATGGATAGTGTCAGCTGTAGTGAAACCACTAATACTAATATGATTTGTATTCCTGCCCTTGTGCAGGTAATCCTGCTTCTTGAAAAGCACCTGTAGGTGGTCGTGTAAAGGCTCCGTTCCTTGGCTGCATTACATGGACCAGCTCCTGCTAGTGAGAGGATGTTCTTGAGTATTGATATAATCTCTGACTTGTACTGGGAGCAAGGACTAGGCATTTGATGTGCCAAATATTCCTATTTAAAATTTTTTCACTGGTTTGTGAAGAGCATACCTTAGCTACTGAGAGAAAGAAAGAGCTATATCGTTTCTCCCTTGTGTAAAATAATATCCAGAGCTTCAGGTGCTGTGGAGGAGCATTTAGGGGTTGCCCTTCTGCTACTAATTTAGATGCTCCTTGACCACCTGTGTGGAGGAGAGAGGAGGAAAGTAGGAGACCATCGTGTCCCTGTGCACACCTCTAAGTGGGCACAAGTTGCATCGTAATGTGACTTACTGTCATGAGTGAATATAAAACCCAATTTCAGAAGTACGATAGCTGCCTTTTATTCAGACTTTTCACTTTCAAGCATCAAAGCACCTTATTCTTTCTGAATTAAGGGTAAGTACATAAAAATTTGTTCTGGAAGTTGCTCAGAGAACTAAGTTCTTCTAATTGTACAAAAATGGTAATTGGTATAAATAACCTGTCTTTGTTTTGCATGAGTCCTCCAGGAGATAGCTGTCAGAGACAATAACAAAATTTTGCTTAATTTAAACAAACAAAAAAAGGAAATCTGTATTTATCATTTTTAATGTTCCATCCACAAGACTCAGTCATGTGAATGCATTCCATAATTCCACTGTGTTCCATAATTGCTATTTACTTATAGACGCAAATTGCAAGGCAGCATAATGAGAGCCATAGCTCACAAATGTTTCATTTTAAACAAACAAGTAAAAAAAATCTGTCAAAGAAATAGGCTTCTTTTTTTTTCTTTCCTGTATGACTCAGTATAGTTCAAGACTCTTCCTATTATAGATCCTTGAAAAAGCAATTAACTTCCATAGGCTTTGAATCAGAAGTTAAAACAAGACAAAAAACAATTTGTAATTCCATAGTTTTGAATCAGAGAGATTTCTACACCAACAAGTAGTGGGAAAATCACCGAGTCTAATTTAGTAATTGGGGCTGTGTTGTACTTCCCTGTGTTTTCCTTGTGAAACCTTTGCAGTTCTACTGCCTAATATCTGGCAAAGAAAATAATTGTTTCCTCACTGCCTGGACTTCTTTTCCTGTCCAGTCTCTCCAGTAGAGGGGATAGAAATAGCTGGGAAGCACTGTGATAAAATCAAATATTTGGATGAAATCACCTTCCCTTTCAGTGCATTCAGGCCCTATGTATAGGGTCTTAGTGAGAATGTAGTATGAGGAGGAAGAGATGAGAAAAATGATAAGCAATTACTCAATGTATGTGTCCAAGTGGTATATAGAATATTGGAGAAAGCTTCCCTTGAAGCAGAATCCATCCCACATGTTGCTCAGAATTAGCATGAAAATGTGGTTGTTTTTTTTTCTTCTTGTTTTAATAACGGCTTTTCCTATTTGTTCTACGCTGTTAAGCAAATACTCTAGGGGCTATATGATGCCCAGATACAGTGGCATATTTACATTTTCATTCGGCTAAAATGGAATTACACAAAGCAGCCTTAAAGTGAATTGAATATGGTTTTCTGTTTCTGGTATGGAAAATAGAAATAATAGCAAATTATTGAACAATTCTTCTGTCTTCTGTGCTACACCATGAGAATGTATAGGATGCTGATGGATATAATCAAGGCAATACTTTGTTCATGAAAAAAATATCTCAAATGCATTGATTGATGAATAATCTACTGACAAGTATAGTTAATAATAGACTTGTATGATATATTGGTGAAGTAACTCACAAGAGCACTATATGTTATTTCAGCTTTGATCAAAATAATCTAGACAAATGTAGACAATAATATTGAATTAATTATGTGTTTTGCAGGTCACGTCTCAAGATTCTGAAGCCAAACCACTGACCTTCACATTTGTGCCATCCATTGGACAACTTCCCACTCATTTTGAGGTTGTAGATGTCTCTAAGTTCCTTGTGACAATTCCAGAGGAGCCAAAAGATCTAAGCAATCAAGAAATTATAAATAAGGTAGAATTTTGCTTGTGCTTATTTTTCCACTCTTGCAAAGATATGTAAAATGTTGTTCTGGGCATTGCTGTACTGAAGCATTTTACCTTGAACTAAGTCTTGGCTAGTATTTGGTTATAATTACTAAGTCTACCAGAGGTGCAGAATCGTACTAGACATGTCTACTCAACAGCCTATTTTTGTTGTTGAGTGCATACCAGGAAGGAAACCCTTCAGCATTCTGATACTCTACTCTACTGGTTGTGCAAGGATATAATCTTGGCAGAGGCACTGGGATTCCTTCCTGATGAAGACAGGAGCAAGGGTAGTGTGTGAAGCATGATATTACATGGGAATCCACCAAGAGATGGTCACATTTCAGCAAATGCCAGTGCTTTGGCTTCCAGATTTGGTGGCACTTTTCTTCATAGCTGTGTAGGAATGCATTAGTTGAAACGAAAACTTGCTTTCTTGCTTTTGAAAGCTTGCCGCAGTGATTTTCTATGACAGTGTAGCCAACAGCCATTATTCCGTCCATAGTGTCTGTTTCATTCCTTTCCAGCTTCAAAACAGGATTCACAACTCCTTTCCTGCTCATGCTTTGGGGTGATTTTGTTGTTGTTGCTCCTCCCCTGGGACAATTCTGGACCTGCAGTTCTTGGTGCTCTTCCTCTTAACAAACTTTTCACAAGAGTTCATACTCCTCTGACCTGACCATGCTCTAACACTTTTAGAAACTTCTATTATTGAAAAAGAGTCAGATCTAGACAGAGAACAGGCATTCTTGAAGAGACATACACTGAAATATTGTCCTCAAGATGTTTAAATAATCAGATACATTTCCAGCCATCAGGATTGATTTTGCAATAAGCAGTGCTCTGGGATAAGCAGAATGATGTGTTCCAGACATCTTTCTCTCTGTGTTTTAATAGTCTGCTAGGCAGAGAAAACTTTCCTGCCAAGGAATGCAGTAGTGAGTCCTTCGTAACACTGATTATTCCCTTTCCTTAAACATCTAGAACCTAGGCAATACTTGTAAAAACAAACAATCAAAAACCAACCAACGAACAAGCAAAAACACCTCCACACTCATGACTGTAAAAACTTATCGTACTTTTCAATACATTTTTTTGAAGAACTCCTGGGGCCCCTGAAGCTTTCAATGGAAACTTGTCGTTACTACATTCCTCAAGCAGGATTCAAGTATGAGCCCCATCTACAGGTTTTCTCTTGCATTACACATTATTTTTGTTTCGCGATTCCTCCAAGACTAATATGGTTTACCATGGCAGTTGCAATACTGATTTGGTGATTTGCATATCATATCTCCAGCTACTCCTGTTCTCATTCAGTGCTTACTTGAGAAGTCACATACTGGAAGTGTAAGTAGGAAGAACAATTGTGGTCTGTGTTGAGATGCTTAAGCACACAGTAAAGCTCTCTGACCTCAAACTATCTGTCTGCCCTTTTCAGAGAATGCCTTGGCTTGAAGGCCTTTGTTTCTTCATTAATATGTATAGGTTTTGTCCCAGATTTATCTGCTAGAGTCCTGTGAAGACTATTGTCTGCTCCCATGGATCCCACGGTCACAGTGCCTTCCCATCGTGTCTGATGTTGTCAAGTCTGACAACTCATTTGGCTTGATTTCACCCTCTTTTCCAGTTCCCCCCAAATCGTAGCACTAGGCTTGGGCTCCCATTCTGCTGTGAGTATACTGTTGCTCCTTGTGTAACAAGGAGGCATCACCTACGGCATTGGGAACTGGCTGGATGCTGCCTGGGGAGAAGCAGGCTGGCTGGATTCTGCTCATATCAAGCCCAAATTCTTCATTCACCTTCTGCACTTCTGGTAGGGTAGCACCAGCCACCATGTCAGGCCAAATTTCTTCTCTTGAGGAACACAAATATAACCTGGCTAACTGAGATCTTTTCCCTTGTATCTCTTGTAGGCTAAGGTAGTCTCTGATGAGCTGTCCTTAAACAGTGGAGTCCAGCAAGACTGTGTGCCTGTCATCTCTCCAAACAGCACCCAAACTGTTCTCCAGTCCCTGGTGTCTTACTCAAGCAAAGGAGAAATGCAGGAGAATGATCTTTTTAAGGCTGAGTTTATCCTGATTACGGACTCCGGCGACGAGGATGAAGTAGGCGCTGCCTCTATCAATGCCCAGAGGCCCTCCAATGGCTTTGGGCCCATCAGTGCCCAGCTGCTGGCTGCGTCCCATGTCTCTCCTGGCATGGAGTCAAGGAAGCCTCCCAGTGATGGGCATCTTCCAACTGCTACACTTTCCCACAGCATTGCTGATCAGCAAAACCAGCAGGTAACCTATTAAGCTATTATTATTTATTATTATTAAACTATTATTAAACATATTAACTTCTTGAACTAAACTTTGCTTTCAGACCTTTCAGGACACAGACCCTGTGTTTCTTTGTAAAGCAGCTTGGCCAGTTTATTCTTTAATTAGTGCTTTTGCTAGCCATTTCTCTAATGTTTGTATTCTAAAGAATTGTCCCTGCTCTTCTGACTTATCACCTCTCCCTGTGGCCCTGATAGATAAATGGAACAAGTAATGCATCTTTATTATTCTTTCCTTTTTTTCCTTTAAGAGCAGCACATCATGACAGCCAGTTAATCAGGTGGTGTTGTATTCCCAGGTAGACTAACTTGGGTAAAATCATTGAAATCAATGGAGCCTGTAGATCATTTGAATTATTAGTATCTGACTTCTTAGGCCTATTTTTTCTCAGTGCCTGCTGCAGCTCTTTATTCTAGAGAAAAAGTCTATAAAATTCATATTATTCTAATTGTTAGTTAGCACTGAGTTTGCACAGGTGTAAAGAACTAATTTAGTTGAAAGGTCTGTTTTATGTTCATCTTCATAGGACATATATATTGATTTATTGAAATTTTAAATCCCCGATGGAAGAGTAAAAAAAAAAAAAAAGGTGTTTGAAATTTTTCATTTTCAAAATGCATGAATTGATTTACTGCATGAAAATTTAATGTGTCTCACCACAGAAAGGGCACTGATAGTTTGAAAAGGTGTATATGCCGTCGTAAAACTTACCCTTTAGCAAAATAGCAACATCCTTCTCATATAGAAATGTTCAGACATTTCCTTTGACCCCAACTAGTTTCCATCAGTTGAAAGTGCAATTCTTCATCAGTACTTTAAAGAGAAAGTGCTGGCTATTTTGACTCTGAAAATGAATAGGACTTCCTATCATACATTAAAATACTTGCACCACTCTGTTTTGTTTTGATTTTTCATCCAATTCATTGTTGATTTTTGATGAAGAAAATTGTGAATAAGAAATCCACTCTTGTTTGAGCTTCACAGCATTATGAAGTACTCATTT
Organism: Chrysolophus pictus; assembly: GCA_037305975.1. NCBI lineage: Eukaryota > Metazoa > Chordata > Aves > Galliformes > Phasianidae > Chrysolophus > Chrysolophus pictus. The sequence goes on from CM074578.1 coordinate 23,167,744, forward strand.
TTTCCTGGAAACTCTCAGTAAAATCAGTGGGAATTTTACCTATGGCAGGAATGAATGCAGAGGTAGACAGCTTGTAAGAGAACGATGGTCCTAGGGAAACACAAATTTACTTAAGCATTTTTAAATATGCATCTTCTATAAGAACTGGTATGGTTTTTTTGTATGACTGCAGAAAAATTCATAGGCTGTAACTGTTACATTTTTGATGACTTGACAAGAAAATATAGATCTGCTTGGTAAAGTAACAGAAAACAGATTGCACAGAGTAAGGAACTGAAGCTTAACTCTACTAACTATTCACCTGAACGTGAAGAGACATAGGGCATAATATGGGTAGAGTGTATTTCTTCATTACTCTTAAGTAATACATTTTCAAGACTTTAAGTACTTCCTTGGGCTTTATTTTCTCAATATCTGTAATTCTTTTCATAGAAGGAAGATCTTTTTGTTAAGCTGCTTTACACTGATGTTCTGACTGTTCTTCAGTGTCAGGCTTCTAGCACTGAACATCCTTCTTCAGCTCTCAGGCATCACTCTTGCTGGTTTACTGTCTCATGAAACACCATCAGTTCAGAAATGAAGCAGAAGTAGGAAAAGATTTAATAGCTAAATTATTTATCTGTGAGTAGATTTCCTGTCCCAAAAGTACTCCAAACGGGCTACCTTTTCAGTTTTAGGATTTTGAAATCTCACTCAAGAGTTATTACATATAACGTTAGGTTCATTTAAAAGCATAACTAGGCTTAATGATCAGCTTCCTGTCAGAAAGAGAAAAGTAGGGATCAGCACTGAAGACCGTTGTATTGTACAGACTTTTAGTCTGAACCAGAGGGCTTCTACAGCTTCATTAATTTCTGAATTCATTATAAGAAAGAAAAAATCAAGACATCAAAAAAAAAAAAAAAAAGCATCTTCTGTTCTGGCTTAACAGGCATGACTAATGCTGGAAAATGCTGTGCCGTATTTAAAGGGTGAAAAATATATTCAGCATTAAAATATTTATGCATGTGTGTGTGTGTGTATATCTATACAAATATATGAAGTAATTCTGGTCATATTTAGGACATTTTCTTTATTATTTACTATTTCTAAATATAGATATATTTGTCAAAGAGAGTCTAGGTATGCAACAGAGAATCAGATTGGCTCTTTTCCTTGAGATGTGCCCTTTGGGGTGAAGGGGATGTGACTGCTCCCTTTAGTGGGACTCTAGACCAGATCACAGAAATTTCTCAGCTCGCTAAAGGGGATCAATCGCCAAAACATTTCTTTATCCTGTCAAAGTCACTTGGCACTCTGTCCAGTGCATGTCATCTGGTTTGGCTTTTCCAGATGAATCTGTTGAAAGCTGTATAAACTCCTGCCATCACCAGGAAGAAACTACCTTCCTTGCTGGGTCAGTTCTGAATGGCATCTGTGTTAAGTGATTCTCAGGTCACACTTCAATTTACTATGCTGTCTCTAGATGTTGTGCCAAGTTTTCTACAGTCTCCAGTGTTTCCTTCTCTCTTTCTGGCTCTCAGGTTGTGGGCTGAGGTAGGGAAATGACCATGTATTTTCTTATTCATGATCAAATTCTAGTGAGATCAAAGCATGACTATCTAATACCAGATCTAGATGAAGCCACATTCTCAGATGTATCTTTAACCTGTTGGGCTTTCAGTTTGTCATGTTCTTTTCTTTTCCGATTTTATCAGCACATCTCCTGGGGCTTTGCTGATGATTATCAGTAATGATATTTTTTTGCAGCATTTCCCTTCCAAAATATTGTAATCTCATCAGAAAAATCTTTAAAAAAACATAGTTCGGTTCTGCAATTTCAAATATACTGAAGTTCCTCTGGGCAAGGCTCTACACTAAGATTGAGGCCTGTCTGATATTTCTGGGGTCGTTATTTACATGGCATGAAAATATTTTTCAAGTTCCTTCATCCATTCATTCCAAAGTAACCTGAATGAAAACAAATCCCTTGATCAGAGGAAGTTATATCTCATTTATGTACAGATCATGCCCAGTTTAGCAACCCTTCACACCCTGATTCAAGAGAGGTGTGGAGGAAGTGATGGGAATGCAGCACAAAGTTGGTGAGGCAGCTGGGATGCGCATGAATGGAAGCTGAGGGATCTCCAGCAAACAGGCCTTGTTAGGTCACTTCTAAGCAATTTTGATTTGCTCCTCTGACTATGAAATGAGAGTGTGATCATCTACATGTGTATCTAACGTAATACAATAGCAAAATCTTTTCAGAAGACTTGAATCATGGTTCAATTAGCTCAGCACATAAGTGCTCAGTGTTCGAACTGGAAGAAGACTACAGCAAAAATCTCTTTATTGTACTTTTATGAGCATATTTATGATCTGCTACCATGAACATTTTCCTAGCTGCTTATAAATCTTTCTTACCAGGTTTTGTCTAATTAGAAGTCATTGCACATCCTGCTTTCATTACAGAGTCTCATATTCATTCCTCATTTTCTTTTAATCCAGTGTCTTTGTAAGAGAAATTTATCTATTCCATTTTGAAATATAAGGATTTCATTCTTCATCCTTGTTTTTGTAATAATCTTCCAGCATCCATTATAAAATTCAGCAGGCTTCTCAAAATTAACAGTTCTATGACTATGCTGCTTTTTATGGCGTTAAATGGTTTTGTTTCATCACATATTTACTATTATTTTTTCATAATTTTAAATATTAGTAAATTATTTTACAAAATCTCCAGCATTTTTCTCCTATTCTTTATTAGTAGCTTTTCCAACAGTTGTCACAGTTCCTTAATCCAGAATAATTTACAGTGCAATGGTATCACAGATATTCATTTTTGTATCATAATATTTACACTGCATAAATAAGGTTTCCATTTTGAAATGAGACACCTTAGCAGTCAGGAAGTTAGTGTGGTTGTAAATCACAATTAACAGATTGGGGATCTGATAAATATTTATGAATATCTGAAGGGAAGTGAAAGGCAAATGGATGAGGCCAGGCTCCTGTCAGTGGTATGTAGTGATTGGATAAGGAGCAGTGGCCTAAAACATGAACATGGGACATCCCGTACTAACATGAGGAAGAACTTCTTTACAGTAAAGTTGATAGAGCCCTGGAACAGGTTGCCCAGAGAGATTGTGGAGTCTCTTTCTCTGGAGATATTCAAGACCTGTCTGGACACCTACCTGTGTGACCTATTGTAGGCTACCTGTTTTAGCAGGGGGTTGGACTTGATGATCTATCGAGGTCTCTTCCAACCCCTGCCATTCTGTGATTCTGTGATTATAAGGCATGATCACATTCTGTGATGTAAAGGCATTCCAACAATTAGCTTTTATTACTATAAATGAAGACATATCTGGGGGTGTCTGTTATAGAGAATGTCTTCAGTAACAGATTTTGCTATTTGCATGCAGTTGTTTAGCAGGAAATGCTCACATATTTTTAGTCATATAGGCTAGCAGCAGTCTATTGTGCTTATTTATCCCATATCTAGCATTTCAAGTACAGTTTAGCCCGCAAAGGCCTTTGTATCTGGCTTTGCTGTCACACCAGCTCTCTTGAAAATTACGTTTTATAGTTGTTTTTTGTTTTGTGATGTATTGATACTGTATGACAATGAGCTATATTAATTTCTATTTCTTAACGGGAAAATGTTTCTATTAAAAATTGGAATTAAAAACATGAGCCAAAGCCACATGGAATCCATGTATGTAGAATGTGGTATAACTGTTTTACAGAATTGCATACTATTTTCAGTTATCAAATATATATATAGAATTTTTTCTTTTTGTTTAGATGAAGTTTTTAGGTATTAGATTCAATTTCTCTACTTTAAAACTCCTCAGTCAAAAGTTAGGTGATAATTTGTAGCTTTTTGGATTTACAGTTGACTTTGTTCACCATTTCACACTGATATGTTTACTTCAAATATTATATTTTCCAGTTTTTAATTTCAATATCATAATAACTTGGAGGATTTTGAGAGAATTTCTTTTTTTAAGAGCATAGAACTGCATAAAACATCAATAAGATACTTGTGTGCTCTAACTAGTTTTGACAAATCCTAATTAGAAGAGACCTAAGAAAAAAGGCATTCATAGAACAGCTCATTACTGTTTTATGAGTGCATTATAAGGCTGTGGATAAGGGGATAAGGACTATTATCTGATCTATGAAAGATCAGAAGAGTGGGAGACAAACTGGATGCTCTGATTTAGGTTGTTCTGAACAAATTTCTCGTTCTGATATCACAGAAAAAGATAGTGAATAGTTGAGTTGAATCTCATTTTCATAGAGATTACTTTCCATGGAACTGGTATAGTAAGATCAGGCAATATTACAACGTTCTCACTTTCAGTTATGATTACACAAGAATTGCATCACATGGTTCTTGACATCACTGGCACAACTGCCTTGGGTTTTACTTAAAAAGTCAGTAGCCTTGGGCATTTTGACATCTCAGCAGAACTGAGATATCGTGAAAGTAAAATAACACAACTTGACTGTGCTCAGTCTAGTTCCCTTACAGATCTGTTCATCAGGATGTACACCAAGTTTAAAACAGTCCTGTTTTTTTAACCCACAAAGCAGTACTAAAGAAACACTGTGTGCATGACTACAGGACTGAAATGTGGGATGCTTAACAGTTCCACAGGTTCTACCTATATTAACATTTCTGTTTTTCTTTTTTCTCCAGTTAATTTCTACTCTTTCCACCTCTGATCATCTTTCCTCTAAATCACCTGCTGTCCACTTAATTTCTCCAACTAATCTGAAAGTAGCGTGTGGTGCCATGGTTAACCTGAATCAAGCCTCTTCGCTGGAAGACTCCCGTAACAACTGGCAGTCAGCAACTGGGGCTTCTAAGCAAGATTCGTCCCTCTACTTTCAGTCTGCTTTCCACAGTTCAGTCCCCTCCATGTCTAAAATATCCTGCTCTGCATCAAATTGTTGTTACTCCAGCCCTCAACTGTATGATAACATACAAACACCAAATGTCCACATCCCTGGCTGTGTTTGCAAGATGGGAAACTTCACTAGATCTTCTGTTCCAGGAAAGAGTCTGTGTGTTTCCCCCAGTCCTCCACATTCAGCTGAAATTCAAGTATCATCAGACCAGCCTTCATTTTCCTGTTCTTCCAAAAGACTGAATGCTTTATCTCCTCTCCCTGTACATGTAATCACACATTCATTATCTCCTAGCCCTAAACCTTTGTCTCCACCCTCTCTTTATGGCTCATCTTCGACTATATGTAGTATAAATGAGCCTTGTACACAAACATCATCTAAAGGAAATTTAACAAGGTCAGGATTTAGATCCCCTCTGCCAACCAGACTAACTCTCTTGACTGCCATTTTGAGATCAGGCTCTTCTCAGAGGAGACCTCTTTCTCCTGCTTCTTGCCCCACGTTTTCTCCTTCCTCCCTTTCTTCCTCAACACTTGCAATAGATCAAAAGTTCAAAACAACTCCCCCAACCCCCAGAAAATCTGTTTCAAGCCCTCCAATTAGACCAGATTCTCCCAGCAAAGAGAGATATTGGCCTTCAGGATGGGCTCAGAACATGTCTTTACACTTCAAGCCTCATCCTGCTCCTCGAGCGAGGTCTCTTTCTCCTAAAAAGCACCTTCCAGGCCAAACACTCTCTCCAGACTCCCGAAGTCCCCTCTCATCCCCCATCCCTTCCCACAGAAAATCAGCTGCCTCCACAGGCTGGCATGCTACACTGTCTGCTCCAGCAGTGCCACCACGTGCCCCAGCATACCATTCCCTTGCACACCCAGCCTCTCCTCCCCCTGAAGGCCAATGTTATCCTGCCTCCAGGTCCCAGGCACCTCAGAAATCTCAGAGGGTGCACACTTACTCGCCCATCTTTACCTGTCAGTCATTTCGTTTGCTGTCTTCTACCAGAAATGGTGGCAAAGTCTTCCCCACCTCAGAAAAGCAGTCATCTCTCTCCCCAGGTCTTTTGAATTCAGCTTCTACATTGAACTCAGATTCGTACCAAAAGTATACTCAGGAGCTGAGTGCTTCCTCTCCTGCCCCTTCAAATCTCTCAAATCAGTGGTCTCTCTCACGTCCTGATTCTACTTCACCGGTTCCCCAAACTCATAATATTAATTCGCACCCACCACAGCTTCCTTCTTCATTGATGCACAAAAACTATAGGTCTAACTCCCTTTCTCCAAGACCTCAGCAATCTGCCACCTCACCGGTATTAAAGTGTAGATCTCCTGTCTCAGACGAGTCACCATGCACACTGCCATCAAGACCCCAAGAGCTGACTTCACCACAATCTTTTTCCCCGCCTCCTGACCATGAAAACATCAAACCCAAGGTACTCTTGGTGCATGCTTATTTTCTTATGGTTCTTTGTCCATTTAGGAAAAATCACATCTGTGTTGTTGCAAAATGCTAGTAAAATGAATGAGCTAGGGAAAAGGAAAGAACTGTTATTGAGTTGGTAGTGCAGGCAATGAAGAATAAATATTACTATTAAAATTTCTAGCAACATGTTTTGTATTTTGAGGAGGATGCTGTAGGAGTCCTTTTGCACAAATAAAGTATTGATAGATTGGAAGAGATAGGAATAATTTGTGCCCAGCCGTTCTGACCTGCTGAACTTATCTGAACAGGGACTTCAGAACCAATAACCAGAGAGGGAAGACAAGGACAGTCTCCCGCTTCTTCCCTATCTTTCCCACTGATATTTCTAATCTTATTATGCTAGACAGAGGATGGGGAGATCTTCCTACAAGACGTAGTCCTGCAAATATGAAAGTCTTGCACTTGGTGCATCAGCCGTACTCCTACTGTTTGTCATTCACCAAAAGGGAGGAGAGTCTCAGCAGAGTGAAAATAAGCAACGATGGCAATTGCTGCAGGAGTGCCTGGGAAAAAGCCTCCCTTTAAACCTAAAGATAAATCTCAGGAAAGGGAAGGAGAGGGAAAGGAAAGCTGATCACAAGATATACAGCAGATAAGTACCTGGGAAAAGAAAAGAAACTGCCCTGCACAAGGGGAGAGCAATGGCAGGACACAGCTGAGCTGTAGAAGACCTTCCAGCCTCTTTTATCTTATCTCTGCATTCTGTGCTCTCCCTTAATTCTCCCTCTTGCTGATTTCGGAACTCACTTTGCACAGCTGAAGCACGCTGCCCATCACAGAAAGGTCATCATAATTTTTTGATTTATTTGTTCACAGCACAAAATTGCAGCTTGGCCGTGGCAGGAGTGAACTGGTCTGCTTGAAAAATGTTAATTGAAAATGAGAAGTTTAAAGCAGCACAGAGTAACATTTGTCATGACTTGTTCTTTTAAAAATCAAACAACCCAAAAGGAACCATTGTGCCAAGCACAGCTGTATAGTGCCATTATGCACTGTTGGGACTACTTGATGAGATGAAACGAGAAATGAAATAGTCACAATTTCAAGAAAAAAAGCCCCCTGAGGCAAAACTGAACAGCATGACTGAGTCTGTGGATTGCAAAGCACTTGCAATGTCTGCTGTCTTCAGCATAATCTATGATTATAAGAAAGTTGTCTGCTTGTGGCACATAGCTGTTGCCTGGATTACATTTTCAGGGGCCATTTAATAATTTCTGTCCTTCCAATGGTCCTTTTTCCTGCTAATTCTGCTATTCATGTGATGCAGTGGCACTTCTGAAATTGCCATATATGGGCAATATGGGAGAGTACACACTAGTTTAATAGGCTCGAGTGGTTAGAATCATGCCATTTCTAATCATGCAGACAAAGCTGGTTCCACCGGGTATGTGGATGACCTCTAAATCAAACGCAGAAGTTCAGCAGAGGAAAAGTTTCTTCTGGCTTTAAAATGTGAGGCTGAGTCTTCATGTATAGCTAGTAACAGTGTGTATTCAATGCCCTCCTTTCCTTCTGCTCTCATCTATTTCTACACTTAGTTTTTGAAGTAGCTCAACAGACTTTTGTCTTGCTTATCTGTTAATGTACCAGGCTTTCTGATAACTTTTTGGCCTCAAATCTCCATATATTTTCAGGGGGAAAAAAAAGGAAAAGATTGAGGAGAAATAGCATCAGCGTCTTAAACAGCCTTTAAGATTTTTCAGTACCAATCAGTTCAACTTTAAGACTAGACAAAGAGCAGATTGTTCCATTTAATGATTGCTGATGTATGACAAAATTTTGCGTGTAAGATTTCTCCAAGGGAAAAGTGCAAAAGAGCTTGACTTCAGCATGTGTAATTTTGCAACATTAATGTTGCTTCAACAGTTATTAAACCAGCACCTCTTAAAACAGAGTTTTGAATTAGATGTACTTTTCAACAGGCACATCAAGCTATTTCATTAGCATGATATCAAAGCAATTATGCAAAAAAGATTTTTTAATGGGAGCTCTTATGCATTCATGTTTATGCATGTACCAATTAATAGAAATAAAAAAATAGTTTATAAATGTATTTAAGTATTAGCATTTTAATATTTTATGTTCCCATGTTTTATATATTTAAGTTTATTTTTGCCATTCTGTACAGTGAATATGAACATAATCAAACTCACAGGACATTGTGAAGTGTTAAGTTGTGGATAACTTCAGGAAATAAAAATACTCTCCCCCCGGGCTTTCAAAACAATTTTAGTAGTGCTTTAATGGACTTGGTGTAGTGAAATGGACAGTGGAATGCATTGGATACAGATAAAATTGCTGATTCTTCAAGAAGAGAATAGTATTAAAATTTGGCTTTTGTTAGAAAATTCTTTGCAGTGTTTTAGTCCTTTATATTCATTGATTTTTCCTGTTTGAATATAGCCCAGGAATGCATGTAAATCTATCCCAGTTTTGGGAAACAAACAAATCTTTATATAGCATATAGATTTTTGCCATCTAAACATTCAAAAGACTGGATATAAATCATGTCTTTTGACATTTGAAAAATAATATCAGAAATTAGGCAATTCTATTATAGTCAATGGATAGGTGATGGCGTATCTACAGGATGATTCTGTTTTACCTCTACAGATTTCTACTTGAGGAGGAGATGACTTATTCTGTAGAAATGCCCATGACTGTAAAAGACTTTAATTCTGACTGAAACGCCTAAATGGTAAACATTCAAGTTCAAATGGCTAAAGCTCAAAAAAATGTAAAAATAATAATGTGATTTTGGCACTGCATTGATCTGCTTTGACAGAATATTCACTCAGTATAAGCGATTATGGGCTTCTTGAATGCCTGTCAGTCTCTAAGTCCTGTGTAGAAATAAATGTGAGTAAGTCTCAGGAAAATATAGTATTATATATGGAAAGATTTCAAAGGTGTGTTCTACAGTGTTTCAAAAGAAGTGCAAAGATGATATAAAATTCTTTAATCTGAATTAAAATTCTTGCCCCTCTGCTATTAGGGACTTTCATTAGATATAAAAAAAGGAAAAGAAAAAAAAAAAAGACAAATCAATGACTTGAAGTATGGCATATTCTTTGGCCTATTGTTTTATAATTACTAGCATTCATCTTGGTAAATCTTACCAAAATATTCAACCAATAACTGAAAACTCTATTATTTTCTGAATTTATCCTATCACAACAGACTGCTGAAGGGTCCCCTTCTTTCTTATAGCCCACCTTCACTGAAAAGCCACTATCAGGTCTCCCTGGAGCCTTCTCTTCTCCAAGGTGAACAGCCCCAGCTCTTTCAGCCTGTCCTCATAGGAGAGGTGTTCCAGCCCTTGGATCATTTGTCAAAACTTAAGTTATTAAAAAAGGATATTTTTTAAGGCAGATCTTAGAATTTTTATATCCTAAACCATACATTTTTTATGGTTAAAATTGTCACTTCTGTGTATCTGATTTGAGTGTAAAAGTTCCTTTATTTGTTTTGAAATAATTGGTTGTGAGAGTTATTTATAAAGGAGGAGAAAAGCAGTGCCATATTACTTAAGAGATCTGTCCACTTTGACAAGTAATTCAACATTGAAAGATCTTATTCAACAATCACAGACATCCCTGTGACTTAGCAGTCACCACCCAGCAGCAGTTTGTGAAGTGTATGTACTGGCAGAAGTGGCTTTGTGTTATCGTTTCAAGTTGCAAGCAAACTAAGAATGAACTCACAGCCACTTTTGATATTGATACAAGGATGGTCTGTAGAAAATAGTCAAAATCAAGTTATAAGCTGCTGATATAGAATGTTCATGTAGTCCTACCTTACTCCTAAATGCAAAAGATGTATCTTACAGTCCTTTAAAATCTTAGAAAATGCACTAGATTTTCTTTAAGGTATATATTTCCTAGATAGTATGTAAGCCTTGTTTTGTTGCAATGTGTCTATGAGACAATTAAAATCATCTTTCATTCTATCATGCCTTTTTCCTTTCCTGTGTCTTTCTCCCTCTCTCCCTTTTACCCATCTTTACTTCTCTTCCTGCTTTCTGGTTTACCTTTTTAGCAATACAAGATCAAGACAAGCTACAAGGCATTTGCAGCAATCCCTACAAACACATTACTTATGGAACAGAAGGTTAGTGTTTGCTCAAAGGCATGGGAATTGCATTTCATATTTTAGAACATTCAGCTTTTGTACATACTCTGACATGTCTGTCGGCGCTATTGCACAACATAAGCTCTGTGAACCAGCTGCTCAGGATTATATGTAATTCCAGCAGTTTTTCAGGGTCAACCACTTTGCACTGAAGATCAAACACTTCACTAATCTGAATTTCTGCAAATAAATTTAGTGTAAAAAACAACAACAACAAAAAAAACCAAACATCTCCCAAGGGAATTGCCATTTCTGACAATGCCTCAAAGTCTATTTTGCTGTTTGAAACTCTCTGTAGCACTGCTATTCCTAGATCTACCCATCAGTAGATACATTTGATCAGTAAATGATTCTTCATTATCTATGCTCATACTAGTAATTTTTAAAAAATCAAGAAACATCCCCAGACTCAGGAATTTATTGGCTATATTATTACACTGTGAAAATTGTCCTAGGCATTGCACTGATGTTTTATCTTCTGTTTTTCCAAACAACTCCCTTAAGCTCTTTGACTGACTGCGTTGGCCGTGGGTCCATTCCCAGGATGCAGCTTAGGATAACAATCCTCTCTTGCAGGATAGTATGATAGATCCAGACATCAGTCCCTAGTACACTTATTTACTACAAAAGAAATAACAATAAAAGGCTATGATTTATAATTCTTATGTTGATAATGCAACTTAGGAAGTAAGTTGAAAATTTTCATTTACTTGAATCTTGAACATGCCAGGTGAGACAATTAGCATGGAAATGGATCAGAAAAGGAAAATATTTGTTTCAGGGGATCCTACACTCATTCTCCATATATTCTGGGAGGTCTTTTGGAGGGCAGAGAGCCTGTTAGTGACTGGAAGCATTACGCTGTTTTCTGAGATACCACTTCAGGTTTGACTTCGAAAAGAATTCATTGGTACATGATACACAGAAATAAAGATTATTTAGAAATGATCATTTTGAGTGGCATTTCTTTTAGTTGGGAGGAAGTCCTGTGAAGGCAGAAATACTACTGAACATAATGCATGATTAGGAATTCTTCTTCTGCTTAAATGCTAAAAGAAAGTATTTTGCTGTGTGATTGAAGTAGAAATGCAAATTTTCTGAAGTCAAACTTCTTTTGCACTGTGCAATTATGTTACTTATTTTGAATAGTCATGAGAAAGGAGTTTTATCAGATCCATTATGCATGTGATCTAGTGACATTTCATGTAAAATAATAATTAGATCACATGAAAGAAAACTGTCACTGATGTCACTTACAGTAAAACGTTTTGTTTGCCTCTAAATTGTCTCCAAGTGTCTAATTTTTTCTTTTTTGTGTGTGTAAATACTTTAACTTGAGCCATCATTTTTTAGCTTCTCCTTATGAAACTGTTAGGCTATCATCATCTAAACAACTTCTTTCAGACATATTTTGATCCATCAGTACTCTCAGTCTAAATGAATCATTCAAATCTGTACTCATTAGAAGTAAAGGAAAAGCTTACTAACTACATATGCACGTACTTTGGCAATCCCACAAGTGGCTTAATCTCATCAAATCCTCTAAGTGATGTGCATACCATCTATCTTAGCTTATAAGAACTTGATGTTCTTCATATCACCTGTACTCTGCCCAGGAAAAAGCAAATCCAGGATTTTTCTTGGAGGATGTGGCTGTAGAATAGCAAAGCCATATTTTTAAGCTACTTGTGCTCAGCATCATGGTCAGACTCTCCCTGGGGGCAACAACAGTGGACTACTTTCCAGGGAAGTTGAGCCAGGAGCTCGTCTAGAAGTGAGACAGGTAGGAGATAGTGTCTTCACCGGCACAGGCATCATCTCACAGTGCTTGGAGGAAGGACAGCAGAGATGGTGATAAGGAGGTTGAGGTAGCTGTGGCCAGCCAACAGTGCCATAATCACTACAAATTCAAAGTGATGAGGCAATGATAATGAACTCTTCAACAAAATAGACAATAGCACCTGCTGGCTAGAAGAGGGAGCAGGAGTTTAATCTAGGCATAAGACAAAATTTCAATAGAAAAAAATAATTAAATATTTGAAGAAGAAAATCCAGACAGTGAAATGGGCTCTTTATGATAGAAATTAAACAATCAAGGCATGACACTTTCCTGGTATTTCATAGAGTAACTCCAGGCAGTTCTGTGGTTTATAGAAAAGGCCAGGTTAGGTGATCACTATGGTTCCTTCTGGCCTTATTAATGGTAGATGAATGAATGAGTCACTCCTTTACTGGCATTCACTCTTGAATAGTTTCCACAGTTATAGAGATAAGATCATAATCAAATTCAAAATTTCAGTCCCAATCAGATAGTATATCCTTTTCAAAAGTAATATACTTATTATTTAGATATTTTATTTATCAAATATTGATAAAAATATCTTCCACTCAAAATAGATTTTCATGAAGAGTCTATTTCAGGGAGTCATAGAGAAATTCCTAACTAAGTAGACAGACACTGGATACTAGATATTCAGAATTATTTCAAATTGGAGTTGTAAACCTAAAACTCTATTGGACTTCCTGGAACTGCAAAACAAACAAGGCTTCTTTGTGCAAATCAGTAATCTTTAGAAGAGCAAGCTCTAATGCATGGGAGTTTGGAATTACTGCGTTTGTCCAGATACACATCCCAAATGCATGCTGCTGGAATGTGCAAGCTTTTTTTCTCTGTGTGTCATTTAGATTAGAAGGAAACCTGTGCATGTGGGCTTTGGGCTAGCTGCAGGTGTTCTGCTCAAACTTCACCTATATTTGAATGAAATGAAACAAGGACGATGGTGGTGCCAGGAAGAACAGCAAAATCAAAACCACTAAATTTTCTGAAAAAAAATTAATATAACTGGCTGTGGATTGCAAATGGAATCACTGTTGGCTTCTCTGACTTGTATTTATAAACTAAGCACAAGTAGAGGACTACAATTTAAATTTTAAATAAATTGGTTATTATAAAGCACATGATGACCGTCCTGATTCTGAAAAGCATATTTGACGACTCTTTGTTGAGAACACTTTAATTAAAAAAACTGTATTTTTTTCCTCAAATACTTCTGGTGTGCACTCACTGAGTGAATTTCTTGCATCTAGATTATGTGTCCATGTTAAAAATATGAAGTCTAGAGCTCTTAATTACCAAGTGACAAGAAAGAAAGAAAATAATCTGTGCAGTCCTAGAGAGCCACATGACCTAGTTTGTCTTTAAAAATGACCAACCATGCCAATGTAGGAGCAGGCTATGAGCTCCATCTTTCTTTCAAAGGTCTTGCAGCTTTTAATATTATTTATTTGATAAGAAGGATATTAGTCTGGTCTTCACAGTATCATTTCTCAGAATCTCTAAGGTATAAGTTCTGGGAACTGGTGATATATGAAAATCCCCTATACTGAAGAAATTTTTTGCATGTGCAGAGGTCTTAGAAAAATGCTGGAAGAGAAAATGTGCAAGAGGAATAAGAGGAAATTTCTTGGGTTTTGTTCAACACAGGCTTTTCATAATACAGTAAGACGGAAGTTGTGTTGGAGTCAGATTACAATATTAATGTCATTAATTGGAGGATGAAACAAAGTTCCACATCTCCTATATATTGTCAAGAGCTTTAATTCTTTTAACAAAATATTGGAGATCCTGGTCAGTTCATTTACTGGTGTCCTGTCTGCTCTGATACAGCTTTAGTAATCAAATAGCTTGAGGGAAAGAAGAGTGTTTGTAGTCATCACTGATGTCAATAGCATTTGTGCATCAGACCCTCAAAGTTAACCTTTTGCAAGGACAAAATCGGCTGTTCAGCAACTGGCTATTTCATCTGCATATTTAAGTTCTGTCACAAACAAATTTTCATTTTCTAAATTATACTTTTCTTTTAAATTGTGGTCCCGCTATATTTTTCATATGCAATAAAGTAACTGGAATGCCTAAAGAGGAATGTTCAGCTTTTGGTATTGTTAGGTCATCTGCATAGGAAGAGAAGCTTGAATACTGTTGATACTGCTAATCAACAACGCTGTTCATAACACTAATACTTCAATTTAATCATAACACTATTGCATGATAACACCAGTAATGAGATCAGAAATGCCAGTAGCACTTTTTAAATCTTCCATTTTTCTCTCTGCTAATGAATTAAGAAAAAAATGCACATTTAGAAAAAGAAGTTGAGTTGCATTTGGAAAAGTTGACAACAGATTAAATAGAATGGTTTCTTTCTTCTTTTCTTTTTTTCTTCTTGGAGAACTAGAACTTTTTAATAGAAAATAAGAAGGAAAGTGAGAAAAAATCTACATGAATTATCTTGAAATTTTAAAGGTTCAGAAAAGGTACAGGAGACAGTAGTTTTTCATAGCATTGCTGCTGTGTGTGTGGTGATAGTATCTCAGGAGGTGTACTGAATGCACAGGTCTTGGTGCTGCACTTGCCTAAGTAAATGGAAGTTCCAAACTACATAGGTTATTTGTGTTCGCAGTTTCTACTGAAATTGAAGGGTGCTTGATATTTCAGTTATCCGGAATCTTGGTTCCTGACACAGACTTGTGGATGAGACTGAAGTTCCTCTAAAAATAGCCATCAAAATCTTTATGGTAGCTATGCTCTACCCTTGATAGTATTCACCCTCTGCTATTGCCTGAATGAGATGAATTTAAAAGAGAAATATGATTTTTTTTCCTTAAACAATTCATTTGTTATTTTCATTAACATACTGATATCTTGTGAGTTTTGATAGGCTTATCAAGTTCTCCATTCTGAACGTGTGACTAACAGCAATTTCTTAAAGCAACAGGTTTCTGAATAAGACTTGTCATCTCTCCACAACAGGTGGCTTTGGTAATCCTGCCCTAATAGGCACTGGAAAAACTCTTCTTCATTTTACATTTTACCACTTCAGTTTACATTTATAAGGAGGATGCAATCTGACTGAATCTGAACTGGACATGCAGCTCTTAAGTGTAGTGCTGAGTGCTCTTTTGTTTAGCTCTTCTCTTCTACAGCTCTGTCTGTTTTTCTGAAATTTCAGCTGGGTAGCAATGATGAGATAGCAGAAATGAGAAAGATTATCTATCTTTTCATCTTCTGTCTCGGGAGAACATTACATTATTATTATATTTATCTCAAAAACTAATCATTATTTTACTCTTCTCCTTTGGAACTATGTCAACTGTAAGGCCAACAAGATTGTTTAGAACTGCAGGGCAGAGAAGAAATGGGTTTGGAAAGAAATTACTCTTCATTTTTTCTTACTATACTTTCTGATGCAAGGCATCATAAATGTGTTTCTGCACAGAATCATTTGTGATACTATTAAAACAATAGCTAAAAACCCTGACACTTACTTTTCACTTCTGCATGAATAGATGTATGCTGCCATAGCTGGGCAAGGAGAGAATAAATATAATTATATTCAACAAAATTTAACTCACAAATAATTCCTTAGGTACATGCTTCTCTTCTCTTCTCTTCTCTTCTCTTCTCTTCTCTTCTCTTCTCTTCTCTTCTCTTCTCTTCTCTTCTCTTCTCTTCTCTTCTCTTCTCTTCTCTTCTCTTCTCTTCTCTTCTCTTCTCCTCTCCTCTCCTCTCCTCTCCTCTCCTCTCCTCTCCTCTCCTCTCCTCTCCTCTCCTCTCCTCTCCTCTCCTCTCCTCTCCTCTCCTCTCCTCTTCGTTCATTCTTTTCCTTCCTTCCTTCCTTCCTTCCTTCCTTCCTTCCTTCCTTCCTTCCTTCCTTCCTTCCTTCCTTCCTTCCTTCCTTCCTTCCTTCCTTCCTTCCTTCCTTCCTTCCTTCCTTTTCTTCCTTTTCTTCCTTTCGCTCAGGTTGGAAAAGACCTTAAAAATCATTGAGTCCAACCACAACCTAACCATACTACCCTAACTCTAACAACCCTCTGCTAAATCATGTCCCTGAGCACCACATCCAAATGGTTTTTAAACTCATCCAGGGATGGTGACTCAACCACCTCCCTGGGGAGCCTATTCCAGTGCTTAACAACCCTTTCCGTAAAGAAGTGTTTCCTGATATCCAACCTAAACTTATCCTGGCAGAACTTGAGGCCATTTCCCCTCGTCCTGTCACCTGTCAGTGAGAGACCAACCCCGCTCTCTCTGTAAGCACCTTTCAGGTATTGGAAGAGAGCAATAAGGTCTCCCCTCAGCCTCCTTTTCCCCAGACTGAACAACCCCTGTTCCTTCAGTCTCTTCTCATAATCTCTCTCCTTCACAAGCCTGGTTGCCCTTCTTTGGACCTCTCCAGCACCTCCATGTCCTTTCTGTACTGAGGTGCTGAAAACTGAAACAGTACTCGAGGTGAGGCCTCACCGATGCCAAGTACAAGGGCAGGATTACTTCCCTAGTCCTGCTCACCGCAGCATTCCTGATACAAGCCAGGATGCCATTGGCCTTCTTGGCCACCTGGGCACACTGCTGGCTCATATTCAGCTGACTGTTCATCAGTATATTAAGATTCCTTTTTGTCAGGCAGCTTTCCAGCCACTCCTCCCCAAGCCTGCAGGGCTGCCTGGAGTTGTTGTGACCAAAATGCAGGACCCAACACTTGGCCCTCCTATTGAAACTCATACAGTAACCTTGACCCATCAATCCAGTCTCTCCAGGTCCCTCTGTAGGTACGTAGACCAGCTGCAAGCACCAGCAGGCTTCCAGAGCAGACTCCATAATAAATCTATTTGATGATTGATTAAAAAAAAAAAAAAAAAAGGTGTGATGACAGTGAGAGTGTTGTGCCTCACTGACTTTGGGTGAAGATGAAAAAGGCACTGAGCACTAAAGTGAAGTATGGCTTTTGCAGATGTCTTGTGATTTTCCTGGTAAAATGGAGGGTTTGGCAAACTAATCCTCACAGTTCTCAAACCTCCTCCAAGTGTAAACACAGGAAAGCTGAAGGTATATCCAGGCATAAGAAGACTGTGTTTTATTTTGGAGAGACTGTATAAGCTACATTAGGTAGTTGTGTAGATTAGCCATGTTTTTGTATACAAAAAGTGTGTTGTGTATACTTATTCTTTATACAGTGCTGTTTTCAGGCTAAAAACCAAAAATGCTGAGCACTGTTTTTGTTGCCATGATCACCAACATCTTTAAACAGGATTCACTTTTTAAAGAAAACAGCTACTAAAGGAAACAAATGGGCCTCTTGTATGCTTTGCCTGCTTTCTTACAGCCAATGTTGTCTTCCAGTAGTGCGTGACAGGCACACACCTGACACATTTGTGGTCCATGGTGCACATTCACTATGTGCAATTCACTGAGAGAGATGGGATGTTGTAAAAGAAGAAGACAATTTAAACTGTTATTTTCTGAGCATGGATAATTCACCTATCTTGAATATTCTTTTTCTCTCTCTGCATATGTACTCTTTAATTCAAGATCAGAAGATGATAGCCTCAAGAACACTACTATAATTTCTTTTTTTGTGTGTATTTCCCAGATAAAATGACAAGTGTCATATTTGGGAATGTTTAATGTTTATGTGTATGACAGCTTATTTTAAATTTTTTTAACTTGGGAATCTTTTGAATTGCAGGCATTAGAAGAGCCGACGAAGGCTGCTGGTGTGACTGAAGGCACTACTTTGGACACCCATTCAGAGGTAGTGCTGTTTTACCTCTCAAATCTTTATTTGAAAACAAAAAGCAAAGTTAAGTGGGTGATCCATTCTCCTTTTTCAGATGTGCTCCCCTGCCCAGCTCAGACAACAAACAGAAGAGCTGTGTGCTGTCATTGATCAAGTCCTGCAGGACCCATTGACCATGGTAACCTATCAGTATGTGGGACTGACATTTCAATACCCTTCTTTTTGTCTCATCGTTAATAAGTTTGTTCTCTGTCAAAAATAATATTCCAGCGCCGATGTGAATCTTCTCCAAGTTTCCTGCAGATGAACTCTGAATCAGATGTTGGCAAGGTAGGTGAATAAACTCACACGCAAAATACTCCTTCCAAGTAGACATCAGATGACAGCAAATGAGAAAATGCAAAGATGTAGTTTAAAGTTGTTTTTGTGAACAAAATGTGAGTTAAATTTCACAATGCAACCATATCAGTGATTACCTACTGATTTATTTGATTTTATTAGGACAATTCTCAGGGATAATTTAAGGACCAGCTCTAATGGAGTGCGATTGATGTCTCTGAGTAAAAACGAAACAATAAACATCTCAAGGAAACTTTAATGTATTTTATTTTCAGGTATCTCATGAATCTTTCTGGATAACTGAATTTGAGCAATTAATAACATCACAGTGATGAAAATCTCGCTGTTAGTCCTTCATTCTTTACTGTTGATATATTTGTTTATTTTGTATAAGGTGTCGACAACACTGCAGAGAGCAGCTGGACGTGAAACTAGATATGTAAGTATTTTTAAAACCATGTGTTTGGCACGAATAAATGTCTAATTTCATAGGTTTTGAAGGTCATCTCGCTTAAGCATTTGATTTGTTGGCACATAGCTGATGCAGGAATAGCGTGAGGTGTTGTCCTCTGTACAAAACGAGTTCATTAGGGCATATATGATTGAGACGCGAAATGTCTTATTTCTGACCAAATCTTTCATGACTGGAATTTCTTCAGTGCAGTGTCTGTTGATATTTCTACTTGTGCAAATATGATTTTATAATTGAATTGTCCACACAATCCTTTGTTGTTTTTTGTTTCAAGTGTGGGTCAAGGGCTCGGTTATTTATCTGTACTGTAGGGGATTTGCTTCTGAAGATGTGTTTTGGCTCTTGCCTATCCATCAGTTTGGGGTTCACTCAATTTTTTTCCTTCCAAGGTAAAGAGATGACTGAAAACCTACTACTTAATCTGATGAACAAAAGATGTTTTCTGACATGTACACATTCCAACGTGCAAAGAAAACTTCTATACTGAATCACCAGTTAAACTATTGCAATGTTAAACCCAATTAACATTCTCATTTACACTAATAGTTACGGCAGGTTCTATATTTTACTTTTAGCTCATCTAGTCATGTGGTGAGATATCTGAGCTTACTATTCATCATTCAGACTTTCTATTGAATCTCAGTCAAAGCAGTGCTAACAAAAGCAATAAAGGCCATTTAGTTTTATGCCAGCACAGTGCTTGACTGATCAATTCAATTTTGCTTCTTGAATGTAGTGGCATGCATATTTTATTACATACTGTGATTTTTACTTGACAGATTGTGCTGGCTCATAGTAATTAGAGAATATATTAGAAGAATGCTTTTTAATGAAATAAAAGAGTGTATTTCAGATGTAGCCTGTGAAAAAAAGAATATGTATTACTACCATTTCAGCACATTTCTTCAGGACCCAAAACAGTGTCTGAAATACACCTACAAACACATTTAGACATCCAACTTATATGCATAGGAACAATTAGATTTTTTTCACTTGCATAGAAAGTCACCCTTAAAAACTTCATCTTCCCAATCTTCCCTCTAACATTCTAAACAACTGACGCAAACCAATATTTGGGAATAAAGCAAAGACAAAGACTAATCCTTCTTATACATTGTACAGAAGACTGAATTGTTTTTTGTCTGACAATAAATCTGATCAGCATGCTCTCCACGCTGACTTTGGTGTGACCAGGCTCTTATGAGGTGTCACCATGCACTGCATCAATGTCAAAGAAGGGGTGAGCCAGGTATCCCACTGGGCCCTGGACATTGCAGCTCTTCCCTCTTTCTTGCTCTGCTTCCTTGTTAGAACACAAAAGGGCTGCCCATTTTGAGCCAGTCTAACAGTGTCTCTGGTAGAAATCAGGAACTGAATACAATACAATCATGACTGTGATGTCAAACAGTGAGTTTCCCCTGGAGATTCCCAGCCCCATGTTGTGTCATGTTAGCTGTACTGGAAAAATGATCTTCAGCAGCCTTTCCTTATCAATTATTTTTCTTTTAGAAGTAGTATTTTTTCTTTATACAAATTAACTTTACTAGACACAATTAATATGGTCATTAAGCATTTATGTATATATGATGTCTGATATTGAGACACTTGTCAAAATCATAGAATCATAGAATAGTTTGGGTTGGAAGGGACACTTAAGATGACCTAGTTCCAAACCCCCCTACTATAGGCAGGAACACCTCAGATCAGGTTGCTCAAAGTCCCATGCAGCCTGGCCTTGAATGCTTCCAAGGAGGGGCATGCACATCCTGTCTGGGCAACTTGTTCCAGTGTCTCATCACCCTCACAGTAAAGATTTTCTTCCTAATATCTAGTCTAAATCTACCCTCTGCCAATTTAAAACCATTTCCTCTCATCCTGTTGCTAACCATCCTTACAAAAAGTCCCTCCCCAGCTTTCCTGGTGTGACCAGAAGGAGTGGAGCCTGGCTGCATCTCTCTTGCCTGTTTAAGGGCTGACTGGCACTGGGGAGAGATCTTTGGTTGGAGTGTTAGCCTTCTGGATTTTTCTTCCGTCACTGCTATAATCATAATGATATTGTATGTAATACTGTATTTGATCACTTTTTTGCAGGCCAACCTTTACAAATCGACACCTGTGGTAGCAGAGAGTCAGATGGTATGTATTGCACAAATCTTTGATGCTAACTTTTGAAATCTGTACAAGATGAAATATGAAATAATTATTATTTACTTAATCCTTTGAAGGAAGTTACAGGCAATATCTTTCCACAAAGTGGCATTGCATCTTATGTAAGTTCACTGTTTTTTTCTGTGTCAAGCACATACCTGTTTTAAGGACCTGTAAATCCTACCATTACTTGCAAATCCATGGATTAAATGACAAAGTTGAGAGTCCTGATGAGTCATGACATATACCACAACTATAGGATCTACTAAAAAAAAGAAGTGGATGAGAATTTCCCCATTGCATTTTACCTAATGGCATCCTTGGGACTTCCTGAATCAATTTCTTATGTTTAGTAAGCTTTGACCAGTTCTTCTCTTATAATTTTTTTCCAATTACTTTTAAAATTTTGTTATATTTAGGTCTATACAACATTCTGTAGCATCAAGATTTACTTTTTAATTATGCCTTATGTGTAATGGTACTTCATGTATTTGTTTTAAATCTAGTGCTTGATCTCAGTTGCTGTGCTGTACTGAAATGGAAAATAATTGTTCTTACTTTACTTCCCAATTATCTTTTATGATTTTCTAGATATTAACCACAGCACTCTATCAGTCACTTCTTTTCTGTACTGAAAACTCAAAATGGCTTAACCAGTCTTTGAGAAGTACAGATGTTCATCTGGATAATCCTTGGTGTCCTTGATATCTTTTTCAGGCTTTTCTTTTTAAGATTGGGAGAGCAAAACCATAAGTCACTCTTGTCTAGCTCTACGTTTCCTGTTCACACAAAGATGTGATAATGTTCTTTACTGTTATTTCTATTAATTTCTTAATGATTCCTTGTAGTTTATGCAGTTCTTACTTGTACAGAGTAGTGAGACAATGTTTGCTTAGAAATGTATACAAAAAATACAAGAGAGATTTTCTGAGTAGTGAGGGCTAGTTTCTGAGTTAACTAGTTCATCGCTCCATGTGTAAATTTAGGATGTAGTTTATTTTTTCTCCTATGAATGTATCAGTGTTGAATTCAGTTAAGTCTCATTGTCTTTTTGTCGTTGAATCACTCAGTATCGTAGTACCTATCTGCACTTTGCACAGAATTTTTCTTTTTATAACTCTAAACGATTCAATATTACTAGTAAGCATTGTCACCTTTCTAGCCACTCTCTTGTGTCTGATCTATAATTATAGTTCAAAACCCACATTTCAGAGCACATCTCTGAGGATATCTGTTTGTGACTTCACTCAACTATAAAATTTATACCTTTATTCTGACCTGTTGCTTCCTATCCTTCAAAGTGGCCCACAGGATATGTTCTCTTTTACTCCTCAGTAGTTTCGTTTCCTAAGTGGCCCTTGGTGAAAGACATTTTTTCAAAGCCTTTCAAAATCCATGTGGAGCATATCTATTCCTCCACTAAACTTTATGTTCTGTGACATAGATGATGCAGGATGAGTGATTTTTGGGTGCATTCTGGACCCATAATCTCGAGTCTTGGCTCTGTATAATTTGATAATGGAGCTACAACCATAGGATGGCAGCTCATCACTACAAAACAGTTATGATGTTTTATTACCGCTTTTCAGTGCTGTTGTAGGACAGCCAACACGTTCCTTGACAATACTCAGCTTTAACTTGCTTCTCAGCAAGGATGATTTTAACACCCCCTACCAAAGGAAGAGTTCAAGCTTTTACTTATGGAGTGATGATTTTGTATAGCTTGGTAGGTAGCTAATAAAGCATTTCAAATTCTGGTTACTGGCTGATGTCTGCCACTCTTTCAGTAGAGTCAGACAAACATATGACTCACTCAGCACTTGAGCACAGAATGTCTTGTAGAAAATGCTTCCTTAAAAGCAATTATACAGTGTGCTTTTGGAAGAGGTTTCCTGCCTAAGGAGCATAGCTTTTGCTTGATGATTTCAGGTACATTTTTCTGGTATTTTTAATTGCGTAGTTATATTATGGTGCACAGAGGAGTGCTGGAAGGCCACGTATCCTTTGCCTACAGAATAATGACTTGACGTAACTGTTGTTTCCATTTATGTTTATCTATTTCAATTTATATACTTACATATTTCTATTTGTTTTTATGTGGAAGCCTAGAAGTCTTTCATTTTTTCATACTCTTCTTGGAAATCTTGGAGAGGGCAAATGTTAAGTGAATCCTACAAAGAAATAATCTTTAGCTATGGATTATAAGTTCACTAAATAACACTATATCTTTCATAAAGTTAAGCTTCTAAAACATTTCTTATTATGTTCTTAATGCATTGCAGCAGTCATTATTTTGCCTTAAAAAAAGTCACCTCCACCATGACTTATTTTATTTTCAGTTGTATTTGTTCTTTCACATTTAATGATGATGCTTGTGGAAAGGAGGGGGTGACATAGCACAAAGCTAAGGAAAGCTGCCTAGGCTTTACTGTTCCCAGACATTTTGTGCTCTTTCCTACCTCTGCCTCCTCCCACTCAGCCCCTAGCATGGCTCTGCAGATTCTTTCCCAGGGCAGGGACACAAACAGAAAACCATCCACCTCCCACAGCTGTTCTCTTGCCCTATTCTTGCTGGAAGGCAATAGACATTGTTTCAAGGTAATTCATAGTTTACTTTGCAAGGTACATCCAGCAATCTCAGCTCCCTTATTTTGAGCTTAATTTTCTAACACTATGCAAAACATTTCAGTTGTATGAGTTTTACATTTTCTGCTATGCTCAAAGATTCACTTTTGATGTTGGGTTGATGCTGATGTACTTTCATACCACTGTAGCAAGGAGCCACCTTCACTTCAGGCCTCCATGGGCTGTTTTTTTTCTTTTTTTTTTTTTCCAGTGGCTTGCAGTGTGGCTCTAGTGAGCGTAGAGTGCCAGCCAAATACCCAGCTAGCAAAGAAAAATGTTTCCATCCAGATAGTAGGGCACGAAACCCACTGCCACCACAAGCAGTGGGGCAGGAATTTATGCCTGGGATGGTTAATAATGAGTAAGGCCAGTCTTTGTCCTCCACCCTTTGTCTAAAGATCTGGGATGTGATGTGTAGAAGCTCATGCTTAATTATGACTAAATTATTCTAGAGAGATTTTTTTCCTAAATGTACTGCCTAGGTGTATTGCCCTTGACAATAGGCAGCATGGTGTTACTAACTACACCACAGCTAATTTCATAATAAATCTAATAGTCAATTAAGCTTCTTTGTACTTTTATACACTGCTGGGTGATGAGGATGGAAGGTGTGACAGTGCCTGTTTCAGTCCCAGCTGGGCAAGGCAAGCTGCCCATCTGGGCTGCAGCCACAGAGGGAGCTCAGCAGCAGTTCTGTTTTTATCTACATCAGTAGTGCCAGCCCTTGTTTTCCATGGTGTAGTCATAACAAAAAAGAATCTAATTGAGTTACTTGGAACTTTAAATTAAGTTACAGAGCCCCACAGTACTTCAGTATTTACCATATCCCAGAGAGAATGCACGCATTCTTATCTCCCCTCTCTTTTTTTTTCCCTTACTGAAGAAGTTGTCTATTTTAAAATTATCCTCTTGCCCCTGTTTAGAGTTTATGCCACACTCCATATATCAGACTCTAAGAATTCTGCAACTTAGAGATATATTAAATTTACAAGTAAATGGTCAATTGTTTTAGTTAGCTGAAAGTTAACCAAGATTTTTTTTCTTGACTAAATAATCTGATTTGTCTGAAATGAGATGTAGCAGCCATCCATACTGATTAAATTCCTTTAGCTTGTATTTTTCCAAGTGAATTTTTAAAGAAAATGCAGTGTAAAATCACTGGTATTTGTTCCTGGAAATAATTTCTCCTAAAATGTTGCTACCTGTGTGTATGTTAACCACATTACTCATTGCCTTTCCTTGTTTTGCAGTTACCATTTTGTGAAGCCCAGAATAGCAATTGCAATTGGAAAGCAGGAGTGTGGCTGTGCATAAAGTGTGACTTGATGAACTTATCAAGATGCAGCTAGCAAAAACTAGAGACAATAGTTTGATGGCCCAGCATTTATTTTTATGCTGGCAACAAAACAGATGTCAGTGATGAGCTTGTGTACTTAAAGCAGCTCTTGCTACTTTTGTCCGTAGACTGTATTAAAAGTAGGTGAGGTAGTATGAAGCCTGCATTAGTTTGGTGAAATGTGTTACTTATATAAATACGTATATATTTAAATATAGTTATTGTAACCTCAATGGAATTTACTTATCTAACAAATATTCCACAAATTATAAAGCATTTTATTTCCATCCCTTTGTCAAGACAAAACCTGGTGTCATTCGTCCTGTGCTAGTGAAAGGAAAGAGTGCACAGCAAAAGGAGGAGCTCTATCAACCCAACCCTTTTAAAAAGTACCTAGAAGAGATCAGTGATGGAGATATTGAGCAGGTGAGTAACTCTCACTCTGAGGGACTTTGTAGTCTTAGTTATTTTCTATGAACCTGATGGGGTAGACTTAGATCTTCATTTTTGTTGTGGTCTCTTATTTTGGTAAAGTGAATTGTAAAGAAAGTGTACAGCAAGTGATTCAATGAAAGGTGCCTGGCTCCTGGAGGAGCATCTTCAGGCTGGAAGGAAGCATCTAGACTTTCTTCAGGGACATCTCTTTGACAACCTGGAAAGCCATCTGTTGAGGAAGTAGCCTTTTAATGATGTTCATAGGAAACACCACATAAAACGAAGAGGAAATTCTATTCTGGGCTGTGAAGCAAAGTGTCTGGATCAGATCTGTAAGAAAGTGCTTACTCCATCTGGGGTCCAGATCTGAGCAGTCTCCAAAGTGAGATGAGGACAACAAGGACTGAACAAGATTCTCTTTTCTTCCCAAGGAAGACTATGAGGGGACAAAGTGAGATTCCATGTAATCCTCTACTATGTAGGTCACTGTTCAGGTTCCTCAGTAGGTTGAGGGAATTGCTCTTCTACTGCACATGGTGAAGGAGCACAAATGGGTAGCCCATGGGGAAGCAGAAGTGCTTTCTTCTCAGACAGACCAGGCTTTTTGCCTGTGCAAAAAACCATCTTGAACTTCCCTAGCTTCTATGAGGCATTACATCAGAGTAAGCACTGATAAATGGTTCTGTTGGCCTTTTCTTGTGCGTTCATGTTTGTGTGCATTATTATGAATTAAACCTTAACAGAAAGACATTCAGATGTTTGTGTAGGAGTTATTATTAACCTCTCCAATATGCTCTGAATTTTCCATCTGGAAGGTAGCAAAATGAAGCCAATAGTTCTCTCACCAGACATGATATGAATAAAATACCATACTACTGAATTTCTTTCATTTCTGTTTCTCTCCAGTTACCTTAGAGAGTTTAGCAATGACAAGCCTTCCTTCTTTCATTTTATTACTGAAATTTTTAAAGGTTTTCATTTCTGTTCTTTCTACTTCTCTCCTTATCTGACGTTTCTGAAGTGTACTGCAGCATTATAAACAGGGGAAATCAATCTGATCTGTAGAATCGATAGGTTCTAACAATATATACTAGTGGTACTGGAAGTCTTCTTGTCCTTTAAGTTTCTATAGAATGTAAAGTATCTCTGAAGTATAAAAGTATATTTTTAACTACAGGTTGTGTTTGCAGCCAGAGTAAGTTTTCAGTGAGAAATAAAACATTCACATCTATTCTTCATTTGTAGTCCTAGCATTTGTGGTGACTTCGTGATTAAAAACTCATTTTTCTTGTTACTCTTCAGATATTAAGTTATGAAAGTAACGAGATTTTAAATATAAAAAATACTATTAAACTTTTTTTTTAAGCGTCACATTGCAGCCACTTATTTTGACTCCAAACATACAAATATCTTACATAAATATCTATCACACTTACATATCAAGGCTCCAAACTGCCTGAAGGGCAGAACCGATGTTGTCAGAGAAGACATAGAATGAAGTCTCTCTGGACAGAACAAGCTCTCTGACTGTTTACTACCCTTTAGAGAGACAAATCTGTTCTTCCAGCTCTCTCTGCTCCTGACAGAATGTCTTTATTTTTGCATACCTCCCCTTGACCAGTCTGTATATTTCAGAGCTAAATCAACTTTGTAACATGTAAATTAACACAGCAGAAAACGTCAACTCAAACCAAAGGGTGTTTTCTGCTGGCATGGTGAGGTGATAGATTAATTTTTCTGAGTATTTATAAGAAAAGGTCTTTCCAAGGTCAGGAAGGACAAGAGAAAACTGGAAACAAGGCCACCCCCTTTTGGGAGCAAGAAGTGATCAGTTTGGCTCCTCCATTTCATGAACCTTTATCCACTCACTGTTCACTTCTAGGGGATGGGCACTTCTGCTTGTTTTCTGACATTTGAAGGTAACTGTGGCGACAAAATAACTTGCATCATTTTGGTAAATTGTTTTTGGGCACCAGTTACCCTGGCATGGTTGACCTGACTTGAAAACAGACTTACAAAATCCTAGGTCTACAACTTCTCAGAGCTATTGTACATGTTTGTGGAAATGGGTATTATCTATATATGACATTTTGTAAATCTCAAGTTTCTAAGTGTGCACGGTATTAATTAGATATGGAAACATATTACTGAAGCACTGAGGGTGTAATAAATCCATGAATATATGTGGTTGTTATAACAAAAGCCAAATATTATTTTATATAAATATATGTACATATTTCAATAATGAACTAGTGTACTTTGCTAGATGGAAAAATTAATTATGAAAGTTTTGCTTCATTTATTTATAGAATTTATGTGCTTTAAAGTACAGATAAATAAGTATTCTTCTCCTATTTTACTTCCTAGATTAGGATAAGTACGTTTACATGTTGGTGTAAAGTACTTGTGGATTTTTTTTTTTGAGATCTTTATTGACATCTTTGTTGTGAAAAACATACTAGTTAGGTCTTAATTCAGATGAATATACTGGTTTAACAAAAACTCATTTTGACTGTGTGAGGAAAAAGTATACAATTCTAGTGGTGCTCTAATATAATAATAAAATAGCCAAATGTGGGAAAACACTGAAGTGCTGAACATCACAGAACATGGTCATGATTTCAGCTCTTGTCTGTCAGAGTAAGTTTATGGTCCTGATATAAGATTTTTATGAGTGGAGGAGAAATGTGGTGTCACAGAAGGCTGTTCAAAATCTCCCAGTATCTCTAAAGCTCTCCTGAGTGATTTTTATTATCTATAAAAGGGCTGCAGCACTGTCTGTAAAACTGGGCTCAGAGAACAGCATAAACAATGTAGTATTCATCTCCAACCATAGGTTTATTAGTTTATGAAGATATGTAGCAATGTGTACTTTTAGCACAGAAGGCCAACTGTATCCCTTACGGCATCAAAAGTCAATGAGGTGATGGAGGTAATTAAAACGTAGACCTAGAAGTTGGTGGTTTTTTTTTTTGCTGGAGTACCAGAGCTGTTCCACTTGTACTTGAGTAAGGACTTAGCAAGTACTTATTTCCAAGGGCAAAACTGCTTATCTCATCTGTCATTTCTTTTCTTTTACCTTTTATTTTTTCCTTTTGAGATTTTTTGCAGTCATGATACGAGCTTCACCTTTTAATATTTCTATTCTCCCTTTCTGTATGCATTTT
The DNA here is from genome assembly GCA_037305975.1 of Chrysolophus pictus. Taxonomy (NCBI): domain Eukaryota; kingdom Metazoa; phylum Chordata; class Aves; order Galliformes; family Phasianidae; genus Chrysolophus; species Chrysolophus pictus. The sequence goes on from CM074578.1 coordinate 23,196,349, forward strand.
TCTTTCCTTTTTCTTTCAAATACCATTAATGACAGGTTAGCAGGGTTCCATATGGCATCATCTTTGTTAACTTCTTGCTCCCGATTTTTCTTAGACCTCTGCAGTACTTCCCCTCCCTGCCTGACCTGCCAATGCGACCCTGAGCACTGGCAGCCATGTGGGTGGCACTGGGTTTGAGACATAATGATGCAGACAGCTGTAAGTGCTGACCTTCCCTGTAAGTGCTTTACCTCCCTATGCTGAACACAGTTTTTTTTAGCATGACAGAGTAGCTTGGTTTTTTTTTTTTACTTCATTGATAAGTCTTGCCATGTGGAAAAAGACATCTCACTTTTAACAAAAATACTTTATCTGACAGCTGTTTTCATGCTGATGGTCCATAAGAGTATATATTTATTTTCATTATTAATCTTTATTTCCCTTTGCTCTACATATGTTTAATTAAATAGTGCAAATTGAGAAAACTATACTCACACTTGCACTTTTTTTTTCAGGCAATGCATTAGCTTCTGCTGGAACTAATTTCAGACCTTGTCACAAATTTTCTAAGTATTGAATTCAAAGGCACAGCATGGGAAGGAGTTTCTCATCAACACTCAGCCAGCCAAATTCAGGATGAACTGTGTCAAGGCTTTGAGGCCTTGGCAGCATGACACTGGTGCCAAAAGCTGGATTTGCTTCCCTGAATCTATCCCAAGTCTTTTAAAAGTCAGTTGTTTTAAAGGTTATTGTTTGTTTTGAATAAAAAAAGCACATAAATATTGTTTTCTTTTTACCGTAGCTACCGCTGACTTTGGATAACTCTCAGAACTTCAATATGTGAGCACCTACTCCGTGTTAACCTTCTGAAAAGGCTTATTAGAAATTTGACAAAATGCCTGAAGTGTTCCAGATAGAATATAGGTAGTACAGGCTTTGTTTTGCATATTTTGTATTTTGTGTTTGTTTTAATCCCAATCTAAAACTTCAGAAAATTGCCCCATAATATTGTCGTCATATTGTAGCACAGGATTCTTTTGGGCTCTCCTTTTTATCCGTTTAGCTGAACTGCAGGAGGGTGACAAGCACAACAGGAACATCTATGGTGATTTTGTGTGTATATATGTATGTCTAAGTATTTGCAAGGACGTGCTGATAAAACTGCTTAGTATAGAGCTATTTTATTAGCATGAAGATGTGTTATTTCTCCAAGTTAATCATGGAACCTTATGAACTGTAACCAACATGTTTTTTTCTCATCCTCCAGTCTAAATTTATTTACTTTTTCTTTTTTCTTTTTCCTTTTTTTTTTCTTCCTTTTAGAAGACTGCTCTCTTACATCCTCCGCATCCAACTAAACTCTCCAAATAAATCCTCTTTGAATCCTCCTTTCACCTCCCTTACTGACTGTCTAAAGCCCCAACCTTTCAGCCACTTGCCATTCATCACACACGATGTTCATGAGAATCCTTATAGCCATTACAGTCACAACTCTTTGTACAATAAGTTGAGCATCAATTATGGTGTGATTCAAGAGTAGCATCAGGCTTTTATCCATTTTAAAACTAGGCAGAATCCTGCTATGTCACTAGTGCTGGCACGTGACCTGAGAAATAATCTCAGATGAATGTCTTCATGTCCCTGAAGATACCACTGCTTTTTCTTCCTCCATTGAACTTCTGTTGGAGCTTGTTTCCTTCATGCTAGCCAGAATTAGCCAGGAGACTGAGGGAAGGGAGATTAATATGACAGAAAGACAAGCTTTTCACAGTAGCTTTTTCTATCATTCCGATCAACAGTTGTCTCTTGCCAATGCAATAGGAATCGCATCCTTACTGACATTTCCATAGTCTTTGCAGTAGCTGTGAAGGTGTTACACAAAATCTCAGTAGTCTGGTGCATGTTGGGAGCAGGTCTCGCTGGTGAGATTTATAAGATCAAAAATCAGACCCCATGTCTTAACTGAGTTCTTTCTAAAAAGCAGCTGTAACTAGATCTTTACAATGCCTCAAGAAAGCCCCAGTTTGGTATTAGAAAAGCTTCAGTTATGCAAGCCCCAAGAAGACGTGCTGTTTGAACCTGTCAGTTGCATCCTGTCTATACCCTCTTCACAGAATCATAGGCTGATAGAATAGTTTGGGTTGGAAGGGACCTTTAAGATCATCCTGCATGCCAGCCTGGCCTCGAACACCTTTGGGTAGGACGCCTCCACAACCTCTCTGGGCATCTGACAGCAAATTCTCAACCATCAATATTGGGAGAGAGAATTTCACTCTGAAATGTATGGTCTGTTTCATTTGGGGTGCCAGAGCTTAAAAAACTGATATTAAGTACTGTTTCTTTGGGGTACATCATGGTTTCCTCATTAGGGGAAGCATCAGAGTTAAATTCACACAGCAGTTTTAGGCCTATTGGGAGCTAAGACTGCTAGGGAGAGAAGTAGCACCTCCACAGATACTGGTTACACTCTGAAGAAAATGCCTGAAGATGCCTTTCTCTCCCCCGATTGTAAACAGAATTAAAGTTCATAGGCAATGTCGACGGAGTCTTGATTTACTTCCTACTGCCCTGTGGAGTTTATAAATTGGGGTGAACACAAAATATCAACTACAATAATAAAAATAACAAAAAAGGCAAAACAGTCTTCCATTCAGTCTTTTAGGCATTCTGAGCAAAATTGACTTTTTCACATTTGCTGGGTTGGGTTTTGTTTCCTGATTTAATTTTTGCTAAGTGGGGCTGACGTGTTTATTTGGGCAGTAATGATTTTATGATCAAGTTTTTTTCAGCAAGTTTCCTGGTTCACTGCAGGGCATTCACATGAACAAACAAGCAACAAATGATAAGATGACTGAATCCATTTTCTGTAATGAAAATAGGTGTTTTCTAGTGACAGTGAACGCTGCAAGAAACTCAGATTTGTATAGGAAGACAAGTTAGAGAGTTGACTGAAAATAATTAAGATAGTGTAAATGTTTTTGTTAATATCAAGTAATTTTATCACTGATACTCTTGCTGTATAATTGCTTAGACATGGAAAATTTGTGCAGTTCCTCTGATTTCTCATACCACTTGCATCCAAATGCAGAGGTCATAGGATAGCCCATAGGATAGTGTTCTATCCGTTATGGGCAAGACTGTGAGACCTCTGAATCTTTAAGTTTTATCTCAACTAATTTTTGTTATTCCAAGCAAACTTTGTGAACTTTTCAAAACGATGAATGCAGCCACATCTCTTTGATGCCAACAGGTTCTCCCTATACAATGTAAACACAAGAGCCACGCCATCTATTTGACTTTTTTCATTTTATATTTACTTCATAAATTCTCTCCCATACTCACATCCTCTGTGCAATATTAGCAGATATATTACATAATAGGGTTCTTCGTATAGCTGTAAAGAACTCCTGTTTTTTATATATATATATCTATACGCACATAGGTTCCACTGAAAGTAATGCCTCTGATTTATTTCCATGGAAACTACAACAGATACAAAGAGCATTATAACACTATTTGATAAAGCAAATTCTCAGCTACAAAATACTGTTTTTTCAACATAGTTACAGCTATTGCCTATGCATTCTCACCAGCAGTGAGTAAGAGACTGATGCTGCTCTCATAAAGATCTGCACTAGCTGAGGTGACCCACTGTTCTTGTTGCCACTGGAACACACAACCCACCACTTCACTGTGCTCACATCCAGTGTTTGGTCTCCATAAACGTTCAGCAAGTGAATGCTGATAGCTGCCATTGTTTTCAACATAAAGGAATTCAGTTCCATGCCTTCACATGTACTTCCATGTCAGACACCATTTTGTCAGACTGCCCCTCTGCCCATCTGTCACACACAAATAAAATGAAATATTTTTGGGAAGGCTCAACTTTTACTGCCATATTGTGAACATCATCCTCTGACATTATTGGCAAACATAACAAAGTGGGCGGTATTAATTTTGGGGCAGCCTCTGTGTGTGTTTATATATATATATATATATATATATATATATATATATGCAAGTTCTTATTTTCATATTAAACTTGGTCTTTCTTTAAATCTGAAGCCTTAAATGGTTGAGCAGCAGCATCCATAGCCCAGAAATCACTGAAGAGTACTATATTCTATCAAAGAAAACCTCGGATGACTTTTTAATTTTCCTTGAATTACTCTCATAGCAGTAGCATTTTAATTGGTTATGTCATCAAGAGAGATCACTGGGAGATGTGTGTTTTAGATGAAGCCTTAGTACTGGCCTGCTGTGAAGATTCACTCCAAAACAGTCTGGATATTTGCGTTTCTGATTGAATTCCCATTATCATTCATTTTGATGTGTAAGCAAAATGGGCTCTAGACTTTGGTCAAGAATGCATAAAATGATGACAGTTGCATTTTTCTGTGGGCTACTCTTAATTTACTTAAAGTAGTTAGTCCTGTCTTCCAATCCCTTAAGATATACAAAAATAAATAAATAAAAATTGATCTTCTGAAACAGTACTGGGGAGAATGAGAAGAATTTTTGAGAAGACTATCCTTTTTGAGAATTCTCTGGAGAACTGTCACTATAACTTAACATTGAATGTTTCCTAAAAGTTGATAGGTAAAATTGTTAGGCCTGTTATGTAAGCAATATAAATATTTAGAAAATGTATTTCTATTCTGTACTAAACAGAGCAGTAAGGGTTTCCCCTTACTACTCATCACTCTTTGGGATAAGGGATGTGCGCCTCGACTTACTTGCTGCCTCTCCAGCCATTCAGGAAACACTCAATAAAAAAAGAAACAATAAAGAAATATATTGTCCAGATATATACATGAACATAACTAAAGTTTTAACCCAATGAACTGTCCAAGAGGCTATTAAGGGTGAAGTTGTGTTTCCAAGTGTTTGTTGTAGTTTACTTCATTTTCCACTAGAGGGCAAAGCTCACTGGCATTTATTCTTTAGATCATTTAAAATATGTTATAAAAATACTTTTGACAATGGATGGGGCGTATTGGTGAATGGAGTTGCTAATTTTCACCTGCAGTTTCAACCTCAAAATTACCCTATGCAAGAATTTGCTCAGAAATGAGGTTTTAGGAAAGAAAACACACACACCATCAACAAAACAAACACAAATCTAGTATCATCATGTTTCTGCTTCTTATATTAGAGAAGCTAAGGGTGGTGAGCTCCTAAAGTACATATAATTTCTTTTTTTTTTTTTTTTTTTTTGTGTCAGAGCATAAACAAATGGCAGTTGTCTATCTGAAATGCTTTACTGAAAGGATACTGTGCTGTAGGCATCTTAGAGTCAGAACTAGGCTATTCTTGTTTGAAGACCCACTGAATCTTCATAGCTGATGGAATTTCACAAATAAAACTGAGACAGACCTGAAAGAATTTCTACACTCCTTGACATGCCAGGGGGTTGTTACTAGACAAACCATTACAATGGGCAGTAGATGACCATGTCTTTTTCTCTTTAGTCAGCAGACCAGTTAAAGCAAACAGGAGTCCTGTTTTAGTTTCTTCTGAAATAAAATAATTGAATGAGTTGAGCTTCTTGTATTAGAAAAGCCCATTTTCACTGAAATAGCTCTGAAAGGTGGACTAGATTGCAACTTTTGTTGTGACAGAATGTCTGAAGTAACACTTAGCCCTGTGCTTGATTCCAAAGCTTGATTCTGAGGGGAATCCCCCCAGTTTTTATCTAATGATTGGGTAGGGTGGAAGAGCTCAGCTGCCAGCACAAGCCCTGTGGTACTCCCTGGAGATTCTGAGAGGCAGCAGAGTCTCCTTCTCCTGAGGGAGGAAATAGCCTCTGCCACTTGTATTGCACTCCTGGTTAGGAGGTGGTCTTCAGGGATGTATGTCCACTGCATATACCCTGGTGTGCCAAAGGAGCCTGATTTTCTCTCATCCTGAGACATCTTGATATAATCAGCCAATCTAGGCATCTTCTGCACAGGAGAGCTGCAAGAAATCAGGACAGCCTGATAAAAGCGCACTTCCATTTTACAGGTGTCAATTGCTTTGTTGATCCTCCTTCTCCCCTCAGCTACAACTGAGTCATTTACTCCGTTAAGGGAAAGGAGATTTCTTTTCTGTCCATCAGATCAGTCACAGAAGTTCAGGAGCATGTAGAGGCACAATTAATGTAAATATCTGTCAGGGCAGAAAGCATTATTTTTTGTGAAACGGGTATTCATTTTGAAAGTAGAAGGCAATGAACTGTCCAAGTGAAAAAGGCAGAGATGGGGTGGGGTGCAGTACACAGCTGGGGCTGTCTGTCAGTCCCCCTTCACTTTCAAACTGCCTTTTCTGTTTTTGTCAGCATGGGCTGAGTACACAATTCAGGTTTGCCTCTCTGGAAATCTTCCTGTCAGTTAAATGTATAGCAAGCACTGTTTTGAAAATGGATTGAAGGGTCTGAATTTTTGAAAGAGGAGGCGTTAAAAAATAACCATTTTCATACCTTATCGGACATAGAAGAAGGTGTTATAGGACCAATCTTTCAGAGGACAAATTTCTATTAGTGTCTGAGTTTAGACTGAAGACATTTTCATTTGTTTTTCTGGATCTAAATAGAGCTTTCTTGAAATAACTAAATGTTGTCTTGTTGGAAGGGCAGCCTTCTGCAATCAGTTGCAGGTCTGGAGGCTCATAAGTAAGCAAAATATTTAAAGAGAATCTTTATTATTTTTTTAAATGAGGTCAGTGGTGTTTACCTCACCATCCAATCTCCTCCTCACTGGAGTTTGATTAATAGCTACACAGTAGGAATTGACATTCTGTGAATGCAGCAGCCTTTCGGGGTTGCCATGGAAAAGCTCTGTTCTCCCAGACATCATCCCAGATGCTTTTCTTTCCAGAAGAGACTTTCCTTCTTGCTTTTGAACTTTGATATTTAGATGCTGAATTTTTACATCTGTCCTTGTGTAGGTGTATTGTGTGTATTGTGGTTGATCATCTATCTGCTATCTGTGATCCAGAACAATTGGTTTAGTATAGGAAAAAAAAAAAAGAGAGGAAAACAAGTCAGGTAATTAGTTTTGTGCTATAAATTGGATCTCCTAGCTGTGAACATCTTAATGCTTAATAATGTTCTGTGTCCTCTGCATGTGTCTTCTGATAGTCCTTTTTTTTTTTTTTTTTTCATTTTTTGGGCTCGGTGAGTTATTTTAATCCTGCCTTACTTAGGTGATGTTTCTTGATAATGGCCACGGGAAATACTCCTGGAGTTCTCTCTCAACATATCTTCAAAGAAAAGCATTTATCTTAAAGCACTTCAGAAATATCTTAACTTGGCAATCAATTGCTTTCTTCAAAGCCATCAAATTATCAACAGAACAGGAAGGGAGCTCAGGCTCAATGAGGAACGCAGCAACATGCACTTAGCACGGGGATGTCTTAAGTCTTGCTGTGCGTGGATCTCTGCTACCCACTTGTATAGAGACAGCTCTTCTGGAGGTAAAAAGAAATTGATTGCTGTGTCATTCCTTTTTGTCAGGACGGTTATGCAATTTTGAGAGCCTTGCTGTCTTTATTTCCACTAGGAGAAGCTGCTAAAGGTAGAAGCCTGGCATTTTTTCTATCCATTTAGAAAACACTCACACAAAGCATTGCTTTTTTGAACACAGTAGGATCAGACTCCTACGGGCCTTGAAGTCAAAATGTGCGCGGTGAATGCTGTGCCCAGAATTGCCCAGATTTCCTCTTGGAACGCAATTAAAACTGTTTCTGATGCCTTCTTCCTTCTCATTTATATGGGCTGGGATAGCCTAAAGCAGTCTTAAACAGCAGGAAGTGCTTTAAAATACTTTGTTTTCATTCTTAGAAGTCCCTACATAATCTAAATCTTGAGTTTGGTTTTATGCCTGGCCTTCTAGGATGATTTTGCACAGTGGTTTTCAGGTGGACATTTTTAACACATACAACAACATCAAATGTCGCAGAAAATCTGACTCTAGCTAAGTAAACCCTTTCTGAGATATCTTTACCTTTGCTCTCTCTATTTTCATTTTAACACATTCTAGGACAACAACCAAAGGAAATACAGAAGTTGAAACACTAGAACAATCCTAATATCTTCTTCTAATACCTCTATTGGTTTGTGAAGACCATTCTATGATATGCCCCATCGTGGTAGGTGCAAACTTGCCATAGCTTAGAGGCTCCTGCTACTGCGGCTGCTAGGAACTTAATCCATGGGCTGGATTTGGGCTGGATCCAACTCCATTTCCGAGGGAATTTGAAACTGGAGAAAAAGGAAATGATAATTCTTTATTAGTAGTTGGGCAAATGGCAGTTGCAACCTAGGGCCATGACTTTTCTTGTAACATAGTAATAAACACAAAAGACAAAACTATAAAAACAGAAGCAAAAATGTGTGAAAAAATTTCAAACAAGATTTAGTGAGCAGGTGACCTATGTGAAAAACAGTGATAGAATGATAGAATCACCAAGGTTGGAAAAGATCTCCAAGATCATCCAGTCATATACACCTACCACCAAGGTGTCCCTTAGTACAACATCTAAACATTTCTTGAATACCTCCAAGGATTGTGACTCAACCACTTCCTGGGCATCCTGTTCCAGTGCCTAACCACTCTTTCTGAGAAGAAATTTTTCCTGACATCCAACCTGAATCTCCCCTGGCGCAACTCAAGGCAATTCTCTTGAGTCCTATTGCTAGTTATGCAGGAGAAGAGGCTTACTCCCATCTTGTCATGAATTCCTTTCAGGTAGTTGTAGAGCTGTGCTCTTCATAAAACTTGTACTCCATACTCCTCACAGCTTTGTTGCCTTTCTCTGACATGCTGCAGGGTCTCCATGTCCTTCTTGTAGTGAGAGGCCCACAGCTGAACACAGTACGCAAGGTATGGCCTCACCAGTGCTGAGTACAGAGGGACAATCACTTACTTGCTCCTGCTAGCAACAAGTTCTGATACAAGCCAGGATGCTGCTGGCCTTCTTGGCCACCTGAACACACTGCTGTGTTCAGCCAAGCATCAACAAACATCCCCAGGTCTCTTTCTTCCACACCGTCTTCCTGCCACCCTGCCCCAAGCCTGTAGTATTGCCTGGGGTTGTGGCCAAAGTGAGCACCCGGCATAATTATATGCTTTTTATCAAAGGCAGTGAAAAAACAGTCAAAAAGCATATGGATTGAAACACAGACTGAAGGATGAAAATTACAATGAATGGAAGCAACCTCAAAATACCCAGAGTTATAGAGAAAATGATACCTTAGAACTAAGTGAACAGAAATGTTTCTAGAGAATTTCCTGCTGCTTTTTAAGACTGTAAATAACTCTTCTGAGTCATGAAGGGAAAGTAAGCATTGAAAGCTGATGAACCTTTGGAAACTAAATTTCAAAGGAAAAGTTGAGGCAGTTAGAAATCACTTAACTTTTATTGCAGGTATTGGTATAATACGAATTCTGTAATGTAGCCTTAATTAACTCTGATTCCAGTTATGTTAAAAAAAAATTATAATACAGTTAGTTCTGTTGAAATTTCAAGAATGTGCTTACAGCACAAATATTATTTACCTATGTTTCATAAATGTTATGATTTTCAAGGCATTACTGTGGAGTTTGTTTTGACAAAGTGTTTTGAACTTTGATGAAGAGGTCATATAAACTGTAAATTATTGTATTAACTTTTTCCAGTGTCAGTGGTGGCTATCATCTTAGTAGTTAGACAGAATATTTATACAAATTTTATTATATTAGTTGACAGTTATAGATATATAGAAGATTGATGGTTCAGTTAAAATTGGGGTCATGGATTTAAAGCATCTAAGGTCAAAACTGAGGTCAATGCAACTTTGCTACATTGAAAACTTACTCAGGAAACAATTCTTATTCAACCATGCTTCTCATGTGGTAAGAAAATACATGAGAGGGAAATCAGCTCTGAAAATTAAATTCATTTCATTTCATGCTTTTGCCTGGAATTTGAAAGAAATAAAGTTCTTGGGCAGTTCTGAGTCAATGAACAATGACCTCCTTCTTGAGGCACGGAAGCATGCACCTCTTCAAAGCAATGATTCAGTTTCTGTCAGTTCATAGATCACAGTCAATATTCCAAGAAAATTTCAAATGCTCATGATGCTGAAAATTCTGAATTTTTTTTTTTTTTTGCTTCCTGATACAGATGAAAATTTGCAAATGTTGAAATACTTCTAAAATTAAAATGCCTCATTTCGGTTATGTGAACTAACCCAAAGCAGATAGTACTGATCTGTGTCACTAGAAGACACTTTCTACCCTGCTGCCTCACTTCTTTTCTTGTGTAAGTTTAGATTCTAGTGTCTTGAGTCTTCCCTACAGGCTTGGTGTCCTGCTTGGCCATCAGCTCCAGTCAAACACTTGAGTGAAATTATCCTAGTGACAAAGTACAAAAATCAATTAACTCACATTCTTCCCATAGTTTCCACAAAGTACACTGACAGTGAAATTACACTTCAATATTTTACAGAAATGATCAGAAAAGAAACACTCAGATCAGAGAACACAATATTGTAGTCATGGACAAGATTTCTTCAAACATTCTGTTTTTTATTTTCTAAGTGAGAATTGGAGTGCACGTGAGAAATAAAAGTGGATGCTCATGTTTTTTTGTTTTTTTTTTTTTCATTTCAGAAAGCTTTACTTTTCAATTTTCTGTTGCTAATATTTTTCATTAAAAAATAATTTTGGCAGAAAATTCTCAACTGATTCCCTCTTGGACTAGCCTTCCATGAGAAGTCAAAGAAGGCCTCAAAAAAGTTAGCCCAGGGGAAACTGAGTCTGTGTGCATCTTCACCTGTACCCTATCTTTCACAAAACCTTGCAATTCCAACAATCTCTACCTATGCTAATAAAAATCCTTCCATTGCACCTTGCTTTGGTGACGTTCCAAAGCTCTATCCTGCGAGAACTTGTCAGGGAAGAGTGTCTGCATGTGTTGTCCCTCTTGTGCATGTACTAATTAGTATCTGGAGAGAGATTTAAAATCTTTGAGTTAAAAAAGCAAAGTCAAATTAATGTATAGTAATGATGAAGTGAGCAAATATGCTTTATTGCATTCTCAGTTGAAGGCACAATATAGGTCTTGCAAGCACCATTTCTAATTCACATTTCTTCTCATACAGAAATGGCAGATGCAAAAAATAGGTTACTTAACCTATTTTTGAGGTTAAATAAATAACCTCAAAAACTCTCAAAAACTGCTTTTTTGAGAGTGATTTCATAGAGTGTTATTTCAGGGAGACAATATATACCATAAATATAAACTGCCTATTTCCATTACTTATTTTCTTTCTCTTTAGTTGAAGGTAGTCCTTTCTCTATTGATGTGGATGTTGTACCATTTCTTGGTACCCTAGTTTTCATGCATTTCTATGCAGAAAAAGTGGTTATTCGTGAAAAAGTTTTATAAAAAACAGTATTTGTTATGCCTTTGTAAGCAAATTTTTTTAGTCTTTAAACTAGCGAGAAATTAGTAACTTTTTCCTGTATTTTATGAGAGAGTACCAAATTTATTGTCGAAGTAGATTGAAGACAAAGATGTACTTAGAAAGAATGGTATATAAGTATATGTTTTATGGTTTGAAACATTCTTATTTATTATGTACATTCAAGAACAAACTGGAACACAGGAAGTTCCATATGAATATGAGAATGAAGGTGACTTTAGAGTGAAGGTGACAGAGCACTAGAACAGGCTGCTGGCAGAGGCAAAGGAGTCTCCTTCTCTGGAGATATTCAAAATTTACCCAGCGCTTTCCTGTGTAACCTACTGTAGGGAACCTGCTTTAGCTGGACAGTTGGACTAGATGATGTCCAGAGGCCCCTTCCAATCTTACAATTCTGTGATCACCTCTTACTTATTCCAAAGAATTTAAAATCTGTTTCTCAATTAGCAAAGGTTGCAGATCCTCTCGAGAGTAACTTATACTTGTGAAAAAGGTCTTACATTGAAAACACTTAAGAGGACTTTATATTAGTTTAGAGGCTGCTGTGATTCATAGTACAATAAAGGTAAATTGACCTTTTAAAGGCAAATATGTCTTGCTGATTACTCTACAGAATTAAACGAACAAAGGTCTAACTAAGATATTATACCTCTTTTCTAAGCCTTGGCTGAGCCTGCTTTGGCCGGACAGATAATTTCCCTTTGAACCTATACACTGCAAATACTTACAGATTGTCAGGATATTCTAATCTCTTCAGTACAGTTTTCACAACCACAACTAGATATTTGTCTACTTTATTCTTTCACTGTCCTTAGAAATAATTCACTGAGAGACTGAGTGAGGCTTGGAATAAATAAATAAGCAAACAAACTATCTAACTAACTAACTAACTAATTAACTTTAAAAGAGTAATGCAGAATTTTATAAATGGCAAAAGAATCAATAATAGAAATTTTAAAAGCAATATTGTCATCCTCCACCATAAACATATGCAATCCTAAATTTGGAGGAAAAAAAATAGGGCTTCTTTCCAGATACTTTATCCCAGGGATGGAAAACTGCCAGTTACAGAACATGCTGAGGTTTCATGAAGACAGCACTCCAGTAAAAAAGTACAAAGTCCAAATTTCATTCTCACTTTATATCTTGTGGACGTGGCCACATTCCTCTATGACTGAAGGATGATAGTCACATGATATCTAGTAAGGAATGCCTAATTCTGCCTTCTTCTGCCTACTTTGCATTTTTGGATCTTTTAAGCTGTTTTTCTGGTATACTTTTTTTGATAGCTCATCTTTGCAGAGAATTGACCTTCATATTCAGAGAATATTTTTGGTGTAAGTTGTTTTTTTGGTCTGTAAGTTGTACTATGAGCCAGGCGCAAGGCTGAGTTCTATCTGTCAGGCTGCATGTCCTGTTGAATACCTTGGGCTGACTAGCTTGCACAGAGGATAAGAACAGATGCCAGTGCCCTCATTCAGTACTTGCCCAGACACCTTCGAGAAGAATCAGGCCCTTATTTATATTGCTGCAGAAAGCAAATGCACTGTTTTCTATCCTACATGTTGGGCTGGAGCAGTATGCATTCAAGAACACAAAAACCATATTAGCGTGGAAAAATCACAGAGAAAGGGATAAAACTGAAGCCTCTTAGTTAAATTCAGTGAGGACAGGCCTCTTCCACAGCAAGGCTTATACATTTCAGGTTACATTGACACTTGATGGAAATAACACAGGAATTGGCCTTTAGCTTGTGAAGATGAAGTCACTCAGGCCGAGACACTCATATCCTTTGCTGTTGGCAGAGGCAGAGCTACTGCCCAACTCTCTTCTTTTTAGAGACCTGCAAGACTAAGTGTTATTCCAGCAAAAGGAGTGTAGTACTTCTCTTAGGTGCTCCATATCTGCTCAAGTACCACTTAAAGTCTGTAATAAATCTAGCTAGATGTGACTTTCTAGACCCCAAGTCATGGCAAATGGCATACCAGATCTTCAGAAATCTGAGTAATAGAATGTATACACTCTTGTATGATAACTCCTTGAGGTTTTTATGTGACAGATGACTTTTGAAAGCACACTTCAGAAAACTGTATGTTACTCTGTTTTTCTCTAAGTCTTACTCCTGTATTAACTTTTCTTTCCATCATTAATCAGGGAAGGCCAGGCCTTGATGACCTTCCACTCGTTTTCCTTCAATTAAACATCTACAGAGTAATCAGTACTAAGAGTGCCTATCCAGAAAATATAGATTATTTTCCTTCTCCATGGGGACTGTTATAAATATTGGCTTTCTAGCTTGAAAAGAAGGTGCTATCAAAATAAAAGAAGCAAACATATCTTGTGGACAAAAAAGGATGATTATAGGTCTGGTCTAAGGAGGAACATGAGACCTCATACTCAGGAAACAACGTAAGGCAGAATTAGGACTTGGAGAGACAGTTTAGGTGAATATAGTTGATAGTGAATAGTTGGCATTGAGTCCTGGCAAAAAAGGTGAGGACAAGAAACAAAATAAAAGTACATTTTTCATTGATTGGCTGAACGTGCAACTTAAGAAAAAAAGTTGCTATATTCTCAGATCACTACCTGACTTGGGAGGTTTTCTTTCTTGCAATAAGTGAACCTCTCACAGGGCTTAGCTGAACATCAGCAAGTAAGCAGAAAATGATCAATATCTTCTGTCTTCTTTTTGTGATTAGCTCTTTCTAATTTTCACGGAATACAGAGATGCCGTACTCTTGAGACAATATGTAATTCATCACAGGTTTCATTTAACTGAAATAAGCTCATGAAGATACTGCAAATGCAGCTAGAATATTGCACCTATGTTATTGTCAAGGACTGCCCAGCTTCAGTAGCTGCAGCATGCAGGGTTTGGAAATGGGAATTCACTCTCCCATGTAGGCTGTTAAGTGTCTCCTGTGTTTGTTGTAAGAGCTGCACCGCAGCAGTAGAGTGCCTCAGTGGCTGTGCTGGCTGAAGTCAGGAGTCACATCTATGATATGGCAGGGATCTTGCTGTCAAGAAAGTAAAGTCTCTTTACCCCTTTAACTCTCTGTTGTCTAACATGGTTCTCTTGCCTATAGATTAAATCAAATTATTACCTGAAGTTATTCACTTGCTTTTCCATTTGGGGTAAAGAAAAAAAAAGGAAAAGTCAAATGTTTCAAAGCTGCTGCTGCTGCTGTTGTAAGAGTTGGCTTCTGCTTCACTGAAAATGAAGCAGGAGAAATTTACTAGAGGGGAGACCAATAAATAGCAAATCCATAATATAATTATAAACTGAATAAATTTCATTTCGGTGTCTCACTTTCCTAATAGAGACATTTTGTCAGATCAGCTTCTTAAAAAGGTCTGTTTCAAAATTAATTTTCCTAGGGCAAAACCGGTATTTCTTTTAAAGAACACATCACATGATAAGTATGATTTTTATTAGCTCTATTAGCTCTAAATACCAAAACAAAGTAGTGCTTTTGATAGATTGAAAATTGCAAGGTTCTTTCTACATTATATTTCCACAAATCTAAAATACCGTAACCCCAATATTTTCAATGTCTTTTGCTCTAAAGATGTTTAGATTACTGCATATGAAAATCTCACAAACTTGGGACCTTAACATTGCATATATAAACTCTGTCTTATCTTTTTACCTATGTCCTCTTTCAATTTTATTGTAATTTGTATGGTTCATCATTTGAAGCACATCCATCAAACTTTATTACACTCAAAATACTGGGAAATTATAACTTCCGTTCTGCACGTGCTAATTACTGTTATGCAATAGTTTTTTATTTAAATGTTTTCATGATTTATGTTTATGAAATTTAAGATCAAATAGAGGTCTTTTAGAGCTAATTTAAGAAGACAGATATTCAAAATAATGAACATATGACTGCGGCTTTAAATAACTTTATGTGCGTTATCTCATACTGAATGTACATAAGGCAGATTCTCTTGCTGTGATTTTGTCTTGAGATACTTTTTTCAAAGTGGAAAGCAATTTATCAATTTATCCCTCCCTTACAATTATGGGAAGATGGTACAACAGAGATCAAGTTATACATTGAAAGAGGTTTTTATAGAGACAAGGAGTAGTAAGCATACAGATCCTGTTGAACATTGCTGCATTGCTATTTCAATGACTGGGGATACTAGCTTTCATTATAAAATCTTTGTGATAGATAGAAATTGAACTGATAACTGTTGCTTTTTTTCCTGTTTTTAACCTCATGATCTCTTCAACTCGTGACATCTTGCTCAGCAGCCCAGTCATCCCATAGTGCCTATTCCAGAAAATGAAACACTCAGCTCTAAGGAGGTAATCAGTTGACATTTAATATATTTATGCATTTGCATGCTGTTTTTACCTTTTATTTGTGTAGCATGTGTATGAGACGAGAGAAAATGTACTGAGCTTTTGTCCAGTGTATGGGCTACATAAGCATTAATTATTCTTGGTAACTGATGAAGGAAAAAGACAAGAGTTGTTTTGGAGACTACACTGTTTATGTGAATTTGGGGTAATATTAACATTTACACTTCAGGTTTCTGGTATGTGCTGCTGGGATGCTACTGAGTGGAATTTGTTATATTATGCAGTAAGACCATTTCCCAGTTTGCAGTCATGGGTATGGCTTCTGTTTTAAATAGCAGATGCAACAAGTGCCAGAAGCACTTCAGACAATTAATTGTTGAAAACTTTGTAAAGGACTGTCAAGAAAACATCAGACAGCATACAGAGAGATGGTTTGCCCAGTATTAGCATTCAGTGCCAGTTTTATTGACCTTTGAAGAAAGACACCAAACTTCTTGAAGTCTAAACTCAGTGGTGGATTCCTTACTTTTTCACATCTCTAAGCTCAATGTAAATTACAAATGTAATTTGATTAAGTACGGTATTCTTTACTGCAGGCTTTGAACTGTAATAGAACATCCATAATTAAAAGACATTTTCAACATTATTTTAGAAATGTACATAAAATGCATAACTTACTACCTATAGTAACAGTATAAGTTCAGCTTACACTGAGGAATTTTTGGTATGAGACTTTTTTGTTACTGAAAATACTCTCGTAATTATTTCATAAATTTTTAAATGGTTTTAACAATATAAAAAGAAATGATAATTTTATTTTTGCAACACACTGTTTTTCCGTTCTTATTTTGAAGCAAGATTCTAGTCTTGTTAAAAGCAGCAAAATGAGCATTTAAAAAAAAAAGGGCATTTGCCAGTAATTGCTACAAAATACATGACTTTCTTACAAATGTGGAGGGAGTTTTGAGGGCAGGACCTTCACATGTTGGAGGCAGAATGGAGTCAGGCACATGTTGACTGACTTCTCAGTTTGTTGACAGAGCCTGGTAATACATCCTCACAGTTCATCTTGGGTTCTATTGTAAAAAGTTTAAGAAATAGAAAAAGAAAAAAGAAGAAAGGTAAGCATCTCACTAGGTGGATCATTAGACTACTGTTCAGCACCAGGAGAATGTGAGTGATGAATGCAGCACAGCCTCTTATCTTCAAGTGCAGTCCTAGCCTCCTCTGGCCAGTCCCTGGATCTCTCAAGGGCAGTTATATGGTTTATACTGTAGATCGTTCCCAAGTAAGGCCCAGGCTGCCTTCACAAAACAAAGTTAGACAATTAATAGCTTGATCAGCTTCTCACATGATAGGTGCTTTTTCAATTTTAATCTTAATTTTACTTTTTTTTTTTTTTACCTGTGAAGTTTTT
This sequence comes from Chrysolophus pictus, assembly GCA_037305975.1. NCBI lineage: Eukaryota > Metazoa > Chordata > Aves > Galliformes > Phasianidae > Chrysolophus > Chrysolophus pictus. The sequence goes on from CM074578.1 coordinate 23,213,509, forward strand.
GATAGGAACCTCTCCTGACTCAAGAAACGTTTTGTGCTGAATTTGTGCTTTATGGGTTTGTGTAACATAAAAGGCTCCACCTAACTTAATATATCCTTTATTATCAGTGAAGTTGTTTGGATGTAGAGGTGGTTAGGAAAAGTTCTGTCAAGTGATAAGGCCAACATAATTCTTACTGCTGTAATAAAATCTGTATTTCTCCGTCTCTGCCCTCACTGACCCTTTTTTCTTTATCTAAAATTACTTGTAAGCTCATACTTAGCATCTTCCTCCACAGTGTTACTCCCTCAGAGCTAAAAAAGTGGTGTGTGAAAGTCAGTATGATTAATGTATTTCCAGAAAAAGAACGGATGGTCACATGCAGAGTGAAACATAAACATTTCCTTGACCTTTACAAGGGATGAGATGGGGAAGAAGAGACTTTGCTACTTTCTACTTAATAATTCAGGTTGTTTTCCTCAAAGTGAAGTATTCACCACTGGAAAAAAAAAAAAAAAAAAAAGAAGTTATCTTTGTATGCTGTTCTTCATGCAGCATCAGCTTCATTATACAAAAACACAAAACAAATCAGGCTGCCACTTTCCTGTGAAATCAGGAAAACAAATAAGTGAACATTTCCTCCCTGTAAAATCCTTCTCTACACTCAATGCTATTTAGTTGGAGGACATCTGAAGGATATGCCTGCAAAAACTAACCAAGAGATAGGATAGTAATTTCCCATACTTAGAGTCTTCAATTAACCTAGTGTTTGTTCACATCATGGTATGTGACTGCTGTTGCAATTACTCTCAGAATTATACTGAGTCAGAATATTTAGAGGGAACATAGGGCGTATGTCCCTGTAGAGTCATAAAAAGCCATTGCAGGTGCTAAATGTATGTATTCATTACCTTTATTCATATAGAACTTGGAAAGTCCCAAGTCTATTATACAATTACTTTAGGTTCACGTAATCTTTTGCTTCAGCTGTTGATCTGTCTTATCTATTTGTTATTGCTAAGAAATCTGCAATAATTATTTAATATCTGGCATCTTTCCATGTAAGGTCACTATTCATAAAAAGGCACCGTGAGAAAATGTCGATTCCATTGACTTCAGTGGAGACAGGATTTCACTTCTGTAAAGGAAACAATTAATCTGCCCTGCTTCACTTAAAAAAAAAAAAAAAATTGCAAATGTTCTTTAAATTATAAATTCTTTGAAAATGTCAGTAAGGCCCAAAGTTCTGTTATATATTGCTCTTTATTTATTTAAGGAGTGTACCTGGTCAGAGGTCAACATTTCTATTAATCATTAACAGATTCTATATATAAGAAAGTAAGTGTACTCATTACACTGTACTAAAGAGTTTATATAGGTGGTTTCATGCTAGACCAAGACCCAACCCAAGTGACAGTTTCAGAAGTAATGTTCTTCCAGATAAAAATAATGGCGTCTGGATTTCCAAATAACGTCCCAGAGTTCACAAAAACCCCAATATTTTCTTGATATCATGATCACCCTGTTTCATCTTATCTCCATATGGTCAACAGTAATGCTGGTCTGAAATAGGGCATCTCTGAGCCACAATCCACAACATTGCAAAGCTGGGATGGGTGAGCATGCAGAGTGGAGGCCAACTTGAGAGTTGTCTGGTAGGGAGGTGCAAAGGAATGGTACAAACCGCTCTCTCCTTGAGGTTATCTAGACAGCCTGGGGCTGCTGGTGCTTCAGTATTCTGTAATGACCCATCTCTCAGGTGCCTTTCAATACCTTTTTAGCTGGTAGTAAAGAAAATCCTTGTCAGAGCAAGAACAGGGATATCGTAGAAACACAAAATGAGAGAGAACTCTATCCACAGTAGCTGTAATATCAGCTCCCTTGCTCAAGCACCTTCTTCCATTTGGTGCCAAATGGATCACAGATGGGTTGAGAACTGCATTTGAAACATTGCTGTTGTTCAGACTTGATAAAATACCAAAGGAACTAGAGGGTATTAGGTTATTCATAAACACTGCATAGATTGAGGGTAGGCATGGAGATTAAGGCAGCATAAGGCAGTAAATGATAAAGAAAAAGGCAACAGTAACACATTAAAAAAAGCTCTGGGATGTTCCAAATTTGATGTCACTTTCCTCCAAAATGAGAACTTTAATATGACCTGCAATCTTCAAAAGCATTTTGGAACAAAATGAACAGAGCCTCTCTGAATCACTAGTCTCACTGTCCTTAGTTTATTTTAATCAAGCCAAGGACTGGGCTCTCTCCATATCATCATAACAGTTCATTTAACTGAAAATTTAATGATGTTGCAAATGAACATTACAAATAAGAATATCTACTGCTTTGATTAAGGGAGTAAGAATTTTAAGTATTAGTTGGGATAAGTTCTTCAACTTCAGAAATGGATGCTAATTGGGAACAGTAAGCTATGTGCATCTAGTCTTATAAATAGAAAGGTCCAAATGGCATATGTTTGTTAAGTCTGAAAAAAATCAGATAGATAATTTATATTAGTTTATAATTTATATTAGTTTTATAATTTCTAATGATTTAAATGTTATAACATTTAATATGTTACAACAGGAAATATATGTTTACAACAGGTATTTGGGTAATACTTTTTGACAGCTTCAACAGTATCTTTTTGTTTTAAATAATAAGTTTCAGTTATAGCATATTGACATGAAAGGGCATTAGATCACCATGCATTAACAAGGAAAAACATTTTCTGAATTTAGTGAATATTATTTCTATTGGGCTCTGTATAAAAATAATTACACTACATGTATTACATGCTAAATTTATATCAAAAAGGATGCTAGTACCCTGCAGAGAAGAATAATTCTCAGCCTGTGAAGGAATGGCATATGACATATTGTTGTAATTAATGCAACCCTATATGAGGTTAGACTTCACCACCACACAGATATAAGAAATCCTGTTCAGTTTGGAGTCAACCAGGCTTTGGGTCCCCCTCTGACTGCCCACCAGTCAGTCACTGACCTACAGTTGTATGGGATTGTTCGCTTACTCATCCCAGATCCAGATTTTGCTTTTGTCTTTGTTGAAACAGCTCCTGCTGGCCCATTCCTCTAGCCTGGCAAAGGGCTCCAAAATGGGGGCTGTATCCTCATCATACCAGTCTGTTTCTGTTACTAACATCCACAGACATCATGGGCTCTTTGGCCAGCTCCCTGGTGTCGGATGGTCACCTGTGGAATGCCACCTGGAACAGTGACTTTGAACAGCTGACTACTACCTTTTTAAATCAGTAGTACCACCAGTTATTTATCCAAGACAAATAAACACGGAACTCTGCAGTCCTCCCTCCTCCTTAGTTTGGGTACATGGTTATTATAGAAGACTGTGGAAAGCCTTCCTAAGGTAGAGGAAAGCAATATCCATGCCATGTGACTACAAGATGGGTCACATGCTGTGTCCTCATGGGATGTGGTCCAAAAAAGAAGTGGGAGCCCAACATGAGTTTGAAACATCTTCTGCTGTGCATTTAGCCAGAGTAATGCTTTGTCTTTTGAAATTTTGAAATGAAATTTTGAAATGCTCTTCAAACATGTCAGTGCATGAAAAACATCCTGAGCTCTATAAACAAAGTTATAAATTAACAGTACAAAAAACTGAAGTTTTTACAGAGACCAAGTGCTTCATGAAATTGTTCACCCACCAGCACAATATTTGCGCTACCGTGCCTGTTTCACATAATGCAATTTTAATTCACCTCTCCATTTTGTTTTCATTTTTTATTGATTTACTTTTTTTAATACAGGTCACGAATGAAAAAGGTTCTGTTTAGCTGTAATGGTGAGTACTACAGATTTTCTGACTTGATTTCAGAAAGCAGATCACACTTAGAATATGTAACTACAGCTTTAGTGTCATTGTAACAAACTGATGTATATGTGTTTGCTTTGAAAAGATGGTAGAATGCATTAGCAACATGATTTATTGTTTGGATAATAAGCTGGCTATGTTTGGTGAGTGACTTTCTATTAATAATTACAAATACAGAATAATTTCACTTCTTAGCATGAAGTCAAAATTGAATTTATTTTAAGTAGGATGTAATCAAGCAGGTGGAAAGAATTGAGGTATGGTTTGGAATTTGAATGTGTAGTAAAAATAAAATGAATATTATTTTATATTTGAGTGCATAACCACATAATGTCATTAAAATGAATGGTTTCTTATAGTTGCTGTGTTGCAAATAATGTGCTGTACTTGAGTGTAGACACAATTTAGCACTTAACAAGGGAGGACAACAAGTAAGTTGTATAGAAAAGGCTGAACTGTTCAAGACCTGTTTGGTTACAGTCTTCACAAGAAAAGATAAATTGTGACTAAATGTTTAATTCTGTTAATTCTTAGAATTTGGGAGTAGGAATATGGAGACAATAGAAAGAGAACACCTTAAGGAATACTTAGGTGAATTGGATATATTTAGCTTCATCCCAATGAAACACCCTTAAATGCTTAACCAAAACTATTTCTCAAACTAGTAATTAGCATGATAAGGAAATTCACAAAAAAACTGCAAAAAGGCAAACATAATGTCATGTCTAACAAAGGTCGAAAGGAAGATCTAAATGATTTCAGAAAAGTCAGTCTTAATATTGTTTCCAAGATACTGGAACAAAGCATCGAGCAATCCATCTGTAGGCACACAGAGATAGTAACCACATAAGGGAACTTGCACAGGGACAGGTCAGAAACAAATCCTATCAACTTGATCTCATTTCCTTCTTTGACAGCAAAACAGATAGAAAGGATATGATTGATATAGTTCTTGGACACAGACCCACATGACGTTCATAAGCAAGCAGAACAGATATGGACTAAATTAAATACACACAAGGTAGATGTGCAACTGATAGGAAAGCTGAGCTTTGAGAACAATCATTTGTTGCTAAAATGGGAAAACACCTTGCAGAGACTTCCACAATGCTTTCTTCTGGCTCCATACAACATTAACTACTTGCTTGGCTGAATGGACAGTAAATTAATCAGATTTACAAATAATCTCCACTTGGGACTGAAGACAATGACAAAGGATACAAAAGCACAGATAGAAGTGGGATGACAATAATAACATAGGAAAGAATCTGAAGATTACAGGGGACCACAAACTGAATCTGAGCTGGGGAAGCAATGCTGCTACAAAAAAATGCCATTCAAAGGAAATGCTGAAGGGAGTGCTTACAGTATAATGGAAGGAAATCCTCATTTCTGGTCAGTGTTAGTGAAGAACAAGTTGCAGTGTTATGTTTCATCCTGAGCACTATTAGAAAGAGAGACTGGTGCTGTGGAAAATGAATGGCAGATTTATAGAAGATTTAAAGCTGTTGGTTTCTTCACATAGGAAAAAAAAAAAGAGAGAGAGAGCAGAGCCACAGCTGGTTGCATCTCTTCATAATGCATCATTGTAAAGGAGTATTAGTCACTTCTCCAACCTCCCTGTGAGTTGGAGGGGAAGAAATTTCAGGATGAGGGACATAATGCAGAATTAGGACAGCTACACAGGAATGCAGTGCTCCAACAGACTTTCTGAGGCTACTGGAAAGGTGGGAAGGATCTCACAAGGCAGGATTGGTACCAGCTGCACCTTGTCCCACAGCTTAAAAAAGAGAAGAGGCTTAATTTTTCTTCATGCTTTTTTTTTTTTTTTTTCCTGTGAAAATATGAGTGAAATTTATTAGCCAGCTTATCTGATTTACACTGTTTACAAATCTCTGTTTTACCATTTTTTACTATTTTTGTTCATTTGGAAACTCTTCTTTTACAGACACAAATTAGGATCGAGAGATAAAACCACAGAGTATTTTTGGGCCTTTTTCTCTGCTGGGAAGGAATCCACAATACACGTGTTATCTAAAGCACCATTAAAAAAAAAAAATGCTTCCAGTATGCTAATTGCTAATATTCTTTCGAAAGATAATTCTATGTACTAGCATAATTAACCCCTGAGATACACATACAAATGTGCCATATTTATGTACCACTCCTTGAAGTGCTTGCCAGTTTAAAAGATGCCTAAAATAACACAGCATATTTTATTTAGAAATAATATAAATGTCAAAATTCAATAAAGGTGTATTTTTGTTGCAAAGTCTTTGTTGTGGTTCTTATTTTCATTTCTGTACATGTACCTCCTTGTACTTCAAGTAGCTGAGTCTGGATGCCAGCACCATTGGAAAGGATTTTTTCCCACACTCTTCACCTTGGTCACATTTTGCCATCGTGCATATGCTTATGTTCTGTGAAATACTCATAGAATTATTCAGAACCTACAGGTTCTTCCCTGCCATGAGATGTTCACAGCCTTGCTGGCCTGGGAATGACAGACAGAGCCAAAAGCTCTACCTAGCAAACATCGATGAACCGCCACTTTCCTCTACACTTTACACTGTTCTCTTTTTGACCCTGTGTTGCTTCCACAGACTGAGTCTTGTCTGAGCCTGAATCTTAAATAATTTTCTTTCAAAACGGATTGTGAAAGTCCAAGGACGCTGTTTGTCTGTGCCTGTGTGAGTCACTGGCTTCTCCCTGCTCCCTCGATCCTTTGAACTTATATATCAGCCTGCAGGTACAAGCACATCAGGGACTTCTGCATCACAGCCTGGTGTGTGGGAGCACTTCACCTCCTCACACACTGCTACATGTTGAGATTAGGATTAATAATTGTTATGAGATGTTCTGCTGCTTCCATTAAAATTAAAATGATGAACTAATTTATAAAATCATCAATTAAAACATTTACATTAAAATCAGTTTAAGTGGAATAGTCCTAAGGGTACTCAGCCTCTTGTACTACAGGACCTGCATTTAAGCTGCTTAACTGCAGAACTGTGGAAATGGAAATGAAAAAATAGAATCATCGAATCGTAGAATAGTTTGGTACATTTTAGCCTTAAGTTAGTCCAGGTAGCAGATCAAAGCCCAGGGTAGAAGGAACAGAAGAAAGAACTATCAGAACTGTAGGAAAGGCAAAGGAAGGACCCCCTTCTTTACCTCTGGTTTGGTGAGTTTCTTCATCTGTACATATTTTACAAACACATCCCTATCTGTTCAAATGGCTTCTGTTTGTGAATGAAAATGGAGTGTGTGTCAGCAATTACAGCCTAGGGAGTCTGTTCCTCAGAGACTAATGGGAAAAGAATTCAGAGAAAAATCCTTGAAGGGGAGATTACAAAGAGGAAAAGTTGTCACGAAAAAATTGATTGCTTTTTCAACAGCACTGTAAAATTAATGTATGCTGCTTATTCAAAAGTGTAATGTATTTAGCTCAGATTTAGATGCCTTTACTCTGCCTTTATTCATTCTTTTCCTGGTAAACTACAAATTCCCATCAGGATACCAATGATTGCATATGTTAGTGAAAGCTTGTATTTTCCTTTTCTTTCTCTTATCTTCTTTCGCAGGCTAACATACACAGTATTCATCACATCCTCTGCTTGCTTCTGGTATTTCTATTGTTGCCATGTGCTACAGTCCAAGCTGGCAAACTAACAAACAAAAAACATTAAGGTTGGTTCAAATGATCAGAAGTGAAATTTGGCAATCACAAGGTGTATATCTGGGCGGTGATATATACAGGCTATGAATAGAAGGTTCATAGTTCACTATGTGAGAAAAAATGATTTGCTGCATCAGACTATGTGCAGCCCTTGGCTGCAGGCTTCAGCTGTCTGGGATCCTACTCCTAGTTTGTTCTGGCACACTTCTGTGGTCTTGACTCAATTTTAATGAGAAATATGCTTAAAGATGAGAAAGTTCACCAGCTGAAGCTATGCAAAATGAGAAAAGTAAAATCACAGAAGGCAGAGTATGGTTGAAAAGGTAGTAGAAGCAGCTCAAGGATTGAGAAGTAAAAAGCCCATGCCTTGAGGGATAAAAAGAAATCCTTAAAACCAGAGAATCAGAAAGTGGTAACTCAGCAACACAGAGGATCAGCTTGTTCTGAGGACCAGGATGCACAATTTCCACTTAAGTGATGCTTGTGTGCCCAGCATGTTCACCAGGCATCTTATCAGGGCTGGTGAGCTTATTAATAGTAGCTAATTAGTTGTAGTTCTCATTAGCCAAGGCACAACTGCTCCATATGAAACTTATTCTATATCATTCTTGCAGTCTCTTTGTACATCTTAAAAGGTCTCTGATCAAAAATGATCTGGTGACTGATTCAAGGAATGCCATCTAGCAATATACAGGGCATTCCTAGGCAAGGTCTTGCACCTGGATCAAGGCAACATCTATTACCAATACAAGCTGAGGGATGAAAGCAATGAGCGCAGCCCTGCCGAAAAAGATCTAGGGATACTGGTAGATGGGAAGCTGGACATGAGCCAGCAATGTGCCCTCGCAGCTCAGAAAGCCAACCATATCCCAGGCTGCATCAAAAGCAGCGTGGCCAGCAGTTCAAGGGAAGTGATCCTACCCCTCTGCACTGATGAGGCTCACCTGGAGTACAGCATCCAGATGTGGAGTCCTCAGTACAGGAGAGACATGGACCTGCTGCAGTGCGTCCAGAGGATCAAAGAGATGGAATACCTCTCCTATGAGGACAGGCTGGGAGAGCAGGGGCTGATCAGCTTGAAGAAGGGAAGGCTCTGAAATGACCTTTCAGTATCTAAAGGAGAGCTACAGGAAAGAAGGGACAGACTCTTGTGCAGTGTCTGTGGTGATAGAATAAGGGAAAATGGTTTCAAGCATAAAGAGGGTAGATTTAAGTTAGATATAAGTTAAAAGTTTTCTACAGTGAGGGTAAAGAAACTGGAATAAGTTGTCCAGAGACGTGATTGATGTCCCACCCCTGGAAACCTCCAAGGCAAGGCTGGATCAGGCCCTGGGCAACCTGACCTAACTTTAGGTGTCCCTCTTCATTGCAGGGGGTTTGGACTAGATGATCTTTAAAGATCCCTTCCAACTCTAAGGATTCTATGATTCTGTGATTCTACTTCTGCACCAGTCATTCACCACAAAGCAATGGCATGGAGTATGCTACACACGAACGGAAGAGACTACTCTGGGCTGGCTCCTTTAGAAGAGGACTGGTGACTCTCACATTGCAATGATACCAAAATTAATACTTGCATGTATCCCAAACACTTCTGAGCCTGCTTGGATGTAAGAAACATGGATGATCTGTTCAGGTTTCTGATATCAGTCTGGGAGAGCCACCTCTACTTCTACCCTTGTAAACTGCTTCTCTGAAAGGATGGTCATGCACTGGAACAGGCTGCCCAAGGAGGTGGTGGAGTCACTGTCCCTGGAGGTGTTCCACAAACGTGTAGATATGGGACATGGGGACGTGGTTTAGTGAGCAATATTGGTGGTTGGTGGTCAGTTGGACTAGATGATGCTGGAGGTCTTTTCCAACCTTAATGATTCTATAATTCTACAGTCACAGAATATTTAGGCTTAAGGTACCAGCAGTCACTGGCAGGATCAGAAATGGCCTCATATTTGAAATAACATGAATGGGTATACATCTGCCATGCAATAGTGACACAACATCCTTTGAGAATCCATACTCCCTGTGAAAGATGTTACTTTCCCCTTCTCTATCACCTCTAACCAGCTGGTGAGAACTCAAACTGGGACTGGCAAGCTCACTGCAGGCATCACCTCTCTGAGCTACGTGCACACTCTCATCTGTCCACAACAGTCTCAATAACAGCATAACCAACCAAGGTGGCATGTAACCCACCATATAGTGGGACCAAGATTTCCATCCTCAGCTGTGTCTTCTGAGAGATTCATATACGAACACAAGCCATAACGATTGCTTTTCCCACACTTGCCAAACCCTAGAGAAGCACTATTGAGGAAGGCACTGACAGCTCTGTGGTTGTTTGCACCCTGTCCTGGTTTGTGCACAGGTTTTTTCTATTCTTCACTTGACTGAATCCAGAGTGGGCTAACCATGGCCTTAGGAGTATGGCCAACAATGAGAATGAGATGGCATCATTTGCTGCTGGGAGGTTGGCCATGGGGTGCAGCTGAGGTGGGAAGCATGCATAATGAATTGCTGTGATGGTGTAGGGGGCAAGCCCAAACAACACCTGAGGAGACAGTTATGTCAAAGAAGGATCTCTTAATTTTATGTCTCAGCCCCTCCTGGAAGAGTACAGAACAATGTCCAAGAAATGGACAGGTCACAGGAGGGGGCCTGCTGTCACCTTTGTTTTTGCTTGTGTCTGGTGTCTCAACCAATCCTGGAACTGGAGTCAACAACAACTATAAATAGGGGCTAGGGGGGACGTCCCTTCACTTTTTTTCTTTGATACTATAAATAGGGGGTAGGAGAAGCCAGCCTGGCCCTTTTTCTCCTCTGCTGCTAGCCCCAGCTTCTCACTGCTGCTGCTTCCCTCCTTCGTTCTATGCCATGTGAAGCTCTCCATCGGCACGCTTGGCGCTTCATCCAGGACTGGTGATCTCTTTCCTCCTTTTTATCTCTTTTTTCCCTCTCGTCTCTTTCTGTTAAAGTTGTTAAGTAATGTAAGGCTTGAACTTCCTACAAAACTCCACAGCTTAGGCAGATATAATTGTGAGGGGGCTGATGCATATAGGATAACTGTTTTATAGAAATCTGTTACAAAGTTGTTTTTTTTCCTCTTATGTACAGATCTTGAGTATCTTTTCACCTTAATCTAATTAGGGTATTTGTGAACCTGGTCTCCTCTCCCTCCCCTCATGGGCACGATGTGACAGGTGCTATGAGAGACAAGGCTATGAGGCTGTGGCAACCACTTGGTACCTTCAAAATAGTCTTTCACCTGTGGATTTTGACTCTTCTTGAGTGCTTGCATGTGTGCGAAGAACCAGTTTTCTTTGGCATAGGTGATAGGGGTCAGTTTCTCTTTCTCTAGCTCTGACTTTAACATAACGGTCCCAGAGTTTGCACATAGGAAAGAGCTCTGTGGGAGGACTCTACTGATGCTATTTGTCATCTCAGTGACCTCAATTCTGAGTTGCATGTAACCATCCAGGTATCATGGTGAGAACTGAGATAGGTAGCCCTGAAAGGTTTTAATTAAAAGTGGCACTGCTTGATACTGTGATAACAACTCATAGCAGTGAGGTGCCAGGCAGTTGCTAAATAGGGTGCCTAGTGAGAAAAACATTTCAATGCAGCTTTTCTCTGCTTTAACATTATGTAGGTACACACTGTTTGGAAGGGTTAATCCTATTCATCCATCAGTACATGGGAGAAAGAAAACTGTGGGATAATACTTCTGGTGACATGGGTTGGCTTAGAAAATTTTTCCTCATTGCAGCCATTAATACTAAGTAGTAGTAAATGTAACCTATAGCAACTAGTATAAATCAGTGCTGCATTTTGTGCAAGCTGTCACTAGCTAAGTTGCCATTGAGTTCAAAGAAAGTGATGGTCTATATCTCTGCAGAGTTCGAACTCACAATAAGCAATTGCATGGTCTCTTCAATAAAATGAGTTGTGTCTACTGGCGAATGAGATAGCTGAGGATTGGAGTCCTGGCTGAGAGTCAGGCAAAGGAAAGGCAGCAAAGTTCTCTGGTGGGGTGTGCTCAGTGATCTGTGCTGGGATTGACCCCCAGTACCCAGAATCTGCCTGTCCAGTGCTTCCACCACAGCTCTAACAGTGATTAGGAATGGGATTTTAAGGTGTCCAGTGGGCTCATTCTAACAGAACAGAGAGAATTTTAAAAGAAGGCTGTGGAAGATATTCCTGGACATTTTAAACTGCCTTTCATTTTGGTGCTTTGCCAAGTGTTCAGTGACATTAATAACTTCTGGATTCCTGACAAGTGTGTGGTGTGTATTTTTTAACTCAGGGCTAGACAGTGGGGAGTGCTGAGACAGATACGAGTCAGATATTTTTGTACCTAACTGTAAGGACAAGAATTACAGCTATGACCCTGATTGAAGAGCTTGGCAGAGCTGGTGTGCTTGGAATAGGTTAATCTTCAATAGAGAATGAGGATTACATTTAACTGTTCCTAAATAGTTACAGATAAGTCAACATGTGATCTGCTACTGTTTACAGAGAGCTGCTTTTGCTTACAAGGGAAACTACTGAAATTGAAATATTTGCTGAACCAAAACAGATTTTTTTCAAATGGCTCAAACATATGCCAAGGAATGGACATATGGTAGCTTTCTTTCTTTCCTCTGCTTAACCAGAGTAAGGACATACACTTGTAAAATTATTTCCAAAGATCTGTTATAGCAAAGATTTTCATTTTGCTAGTGGCAATGCAAATCAAAAGAATCATTTGCTTAGAACCACACAGAAGAAAGGAGACATGTAGACATAAGGAAAAGGATTATCAGTTCTAGAAAGTGATTTATCTGAATTTCCATAGGCACACGTGGATGAACTATCTGATGCATTATAATACTTAGAGACAGACTTAACGTTGCCCAGATTTTTGCCTTCTAAGCAAAACTAAATCAAAAAGCACACAGCAACTCTGAAGGTTACGATTTATGTGATGTACAATTTCTGCATGCTGCTGACCTTGCCTTTTCTATTGACTTCCATTCAGAAAATTGCCTGCAAAAATCAAAATAAAAATCAGGTAGTCTGATGTAATTTTCCCTCAGCCACAGTTCTTTATCTGTGACAGGGACAGTGTGAGAGGCATGCCCAATGAAAGCACTGCTGACAAGAAATCATATTAAAGAACTGATTTTGGATTACAAGCCTATACATATAAACACACACATATTCCCCCTGAAGGTCTCTACCATTCCCAGCAATGCCTCCAGACAGCTGTATTGCCAGCTGTGCCCTCAAGAGTCGCTGCCTTTTGATTCTGCAACCTTCTGCATCACCGAATAGTCCAGCTGAAATCACAGAGGGAAAGATTCCATTCACTCCCTGCTGTTGATTTCTCCATGGTCTTCTCATTCACTACTAAATAGAGAAGGAAAAGCAACTATTTTTTTACCTCTGCTTTCATAGCTTGGAAGATTTAAATTATCTTGTAACTGTCTGTGTTTCAAACTATATTATTTTTCTGAAATTTAGCCTAATGTGTTATCACCCCTAGCAGCTTCAAAATACTTTGCAGCTCCTCTCCTCTCCTCTCCTCTCCTCTCCTCTCCTCTCCTCTCCTCTCCTCTCCTCTCCTCTCCTCTCCTCTCCTCTCCTCTCCTCTCCTCTCCTCTCCTCTCCTCTCCTCTCCTCTCCTCTCCTCTCCTCTCCTCTCCTCTCCTCTCCTCTCCTCTCCTCTCCTCTCCTCTCCTCTCCTCTCCTCTCCTCTCCTCTCCTCTCCTCTTTTCTTTTTTTCCACCTGAATATTTTAAGTTTGGCAATAGGACCATGCAGATTTCTTCAGGTGGTACAAAAACCTGGAGCTGATGGATCAGTGATTGTTACAAGTCTTTTCAGATCTGCTCAGCTTTTCTTTGTGGTTTTATTATTCCAGCAATTTCCTCTGTAAATCAAAACAAGCACTCATTGGTGGGCATTTATTACTATAGTTACTGATATTACAATGTTCATTTTTACTAAAGAAATGTGAATATTAAAATAATAGGTTTGGATGATAGCTTATACTGAATATCACCTGACTTTTTAAATTTTCCCATGGTAAAACTGTAAAATTAAGCTTGTAAAGGAAAGCCAGATCAATGGAAATGAGATTGAAATGGGGCACGCAGGGTATGTTTACTGTAGTGACAGTCAATGATGTATAGCCCTGCTTATCAGATAGGAAAGTGCAGGTGAAATGCAATGTAAGTTTGTTACAGTTTCCAATCGCATGGAAGGTAAATGAAGCCAGAAGGAAAGAGACCTTCCTTTGACACCATGTGCTCATTCCTGACATTGTTTTCATTTTAGATGTTTAAAACAAGATGTTTAAAGTATTGGGCCACGTAAATTCCGCATAATAAACAGAAAATTTCTCACTTGCCAAAGAACGCATCCAACATTTAATAATTGTGGATACATTGCTTTAGCTCTATTTCCAATCTGTGTCTTTTTTTTTTTTTTTAGCTTGGGCAAATAAAGCTGTTTATAACAGGTCTGAGTAATGATTAACGCATGCGGAGTTCTAGTAATAAAGTTGTAGTCTGCAGGTTTCTTTTCAGATTTGTTTCTGACCAGTAACTGGAGCTATTATATCTACAGTAAATGGACTGTTACTGAAGAACAGTGAACCTTAAAAAGGTGGCTAGAGGTGGAAGAATGTGGCTCAAAAGTCAGATCTTGCTCTTGTATTGCATTGCAAGTGAAGTTTGGATGGCAAAGCGGCTTGATGCTAGAAGAAATTTGACCAAGGAACTTTATTCTCTTGAAGACAGTGGTTCTGCAAAGTGGAACAGGCTGAAAAGGAGCCTATATCAGGGCAAGTCCTGCAGGATACGAGGCTGCTGCACAGGAAGGGATGATGACTGCAGCTTTAACATTGCTTCCAGAGCAGCTATATGTTACTGTGACCAGTTCTGTGCCTCAGGTCCTCCTGGCCCCATAGACTGCTGTGCTGACTACTGGGATACTTGTGAGAACACCGTTCAGCCCACCAGGTCTGATGAACCTTGGCCACCTCCAGCATCAGGTGGGTATGAAGAAAAGGCTCGGATGGCATTAGTGCATCATGACAAAAATATGCTTGGAAGTAAAACTACCAATTAATCGTTAGAGTGCATGCATCCTAAAAATGTGCCTACAGATATAGTGGACAAAGGCACTGAATATGAAATCAGAGTAATAATTATGTTTGCTGCTATTTCTTCGTCTCTAGGACATATTTTTAGAGTTGGCTAGATCTGAACTGTTGGACAGAACCACTCCTCTTACAGCAGCTCAGTGCAGGAGTAGATGAAGGGATGTGAATAGACAGAGGATTTCTGACCAACATGTTCTTTTTCAGTGTTTTATTACTCAGCTTGTAGTGGAGGTTCCCACAGGAGTACTCTAATCTCAGTTTTTTGGTTTTGGAACTAAAGATTACAGAATGGATCTACAAACATCTGGTCCTCACTTGGTTCCTGCAGAGGGTGCTAGAAGTAAGCAGGTGCTATATGCCTAGAATTGCGAATTTTAAGCCTAGGCAGCTTCTTACTAGGATAAACATGGCTGAAAATGCAGAGATTGTATCAAACTTTCAACAGCCTAAAACTGAAATGATAACACTATGACCTTTAAAAATTAACTCTTTCTTTGGGGCATCTCTGCTGTTTGCAGTCCTGCAGTCAGACCACAGGCTCTTCAGGAGGCTGTGCTCTTAAGCCAGGCACACAGCCGATATCTGATAAGTGAGAGCATAAAAAATGCTAAAGGCTGCAAAAGAAACTTGATTTTCCAAAGTGTCTCTAATCTTCTCAAAGAATGTTGTCCAATTTGTGTAAATAAAGATATTTCTTTCGTATTTATTTAGGCTGCACTGTTGTGTATTATTATTTCCAACAGACTGGGAGTTGCTCTCATGAGCTCTGCTGATGCTCCATGTACTGTTTCTGCTCCAGAGCTGAGAGCCTTGGGGTCTAGTTTTGCAGGCTGCTCATGGAAGGAAATCACTACAGAAGCTATGGTAGTTTGCCATGTGGGTCCCGGGACAGGTGTACCTCTGACAGGTAAAAATGTAACAGGAGGTTTAGATAAAGGAATCGGTGAGGTGAAATATTTTTATTGCCTTCAACTTTTGCTTCTCTGTTCACTATTATGTAACTCCCGGGTTATACATGCCTGCCATAGATAACAATGATATTTTACCTATTTGAGCACCTTTATTTGCTCTATAGGTGAGCTATTGTCATATTTAATTTATATCTTGCTCCAAAACAAGCTGTTGTTTTTCTGGTCCTGCTTTGTTTCTTTGTTGATGGAAAATACTCAGCTTTCTGAAGTCTGTTTATTGGATACTTGCTATACAAACAACCTAAAGGATAAAAGGACAGCACCAAAGCAGGCAAAATACAGCAGGAGAAAATATAACTCAGAAGGAATATTCTAGAACTGAAGTGTCTGAGGAATAGGGAACAGAGAATGAAATTGGAAAGAAGAAATGGAGAAAAAAGGACTGAATGTCAGAAGATGAAGCAAACAATGAAGCATTTTTAGAAACGCTGTAAGTGTATTGGCTAACTTTTACTAACTGAGACTGTGCTGCTGCCTTTGGCTAAGAATTGTTAAGGCACTACCAGACCACATACACCTGGAAGATTTTGATCTTCTTATCGCCTGTGGTTTAGCTCTCAGTGCTTTCCAACACATGCTGCTTTAAACAAACCAATAAACTTCAGTGCTTTGCATGAGATTGAAGGAATATCAATAAAAGGGCACAATGCTGCATTTCTGTATCCCAATTTATCCTCTGCACGGCACAGTAAGCTATTGTGTGCACCCTAAGCATTCATGTGCACCAGGCTGGGGGCCACTGCAAATATAACTTTGTGAAGCTGCTTTGACTTTGTCTTTATGCACCCAGCATTCAGTGTGCTGCAACGGCTTCCCTGTGTCGTTTCAGGAGAAGATGTGCACACACTCCTGTTATGTATGTCTTAGACACTGGACAGAAAATCTGGATTTGGTGGTGGTGTTATTATTACGAGAACTGTTAGAGTTTTATTTATAGAATACACTTATTTATTTGATCTTTCTGTTTCACTTACTCTGATGGTACTAAAAGGTTTATCTGAGCCAACACACTAGATCTCACAGTGGTGATGTTACAAAAGAGACACAGATTGTGATTTCACACTGTGCAGTCAGACTCTGGCCTACATGTGTATATCTCTGGAGACATTTCAGTTACAAAACTAATTACACAAATCTTGGGGCAGATTAGGTGAGAATTACAGGAATTTGGGAAGACTGAACCAAGAGGCAGGTCCTGATTTATTAAGTCCACTTCCTTCCAAGCACAATCTTCACATAAGTCATCAGAATGCACCTCAAAATGAAATAATTTCCCACTTATTTCTCACTATATCTCCCAGAATATTAATATTCCAATCTAATACCCTGATGGCTGGACAATCTGCTCTTTTTCTTATGCAGCTGATGTCTTTCAGCTTTGATATCTCTACTCTTTGACGCTGATGCTTTAGACACATTTAGAGGCAGTAAGTACTCCTGACCCTTCAAGTTCTAATTTTGCTAGGCTAAGGAAACTATGTTCTTAATCTTCAATTCCCCAAGCATACATTAGTAGAAAGCTTCTTTTGTACTTGTTCAGGTTTGCATTTTTTCTCAGGTGTGGGTGGGCCAGCAGAGCTCCAGTGGGGCTTCCTCCTGCCTCTGAGACAATGCTTTAATACTTCCTTCCCTGGCTGTAAATGAAATATCTTGCTTGATGTCGACTTCCACCTACCATCTGATCCTGGCACTGGGGCACTCTATGGCAAACCATGACACCTGAGTAATTTGCCTTGGGTATTCTCTGAGAAATGTCTCCGTTGCTAGCAGAAATTGAATTAGAGCAGAAACTTCAGGCCTCAGAGTGCTTGGATGAGATATATCTCACCTATGTCTGTGCTACTTCATGCAGTTTGCTGCATGATTAATAGGATGAAATAGGCATTTATAATTAATTCATCATCTCTGGTCCACTTCTGCACTGTGGTATAAAATTAATTATGGCTTAGACGTGAATATTTCTCTCGTGCCAATGAAGGAGATCTTCATTTGTACCTTTAGGCTTACTAGTATCTGTAGAGAAGCATGAAAAATACTGTCTTTCACTTAAGTAATGTATACACTACTTGCATAATGTTACATACAATGCATAAAACCAATTAATAAATAGTAGCAAGAGTTTTGAGTTAACTGACTTCAAGAACAATTTTTTTTCACACATCTATATGTTATGTTGGCAGGTTGTTATAAAGATGGCCGATATTACGGAGAAGGAACAATAATTAAAGACAACTGCAATTCCTGGTAATGTTTCAGAGAACACAAAATTGAAATTAATTTAGCATATGTCATGAAACAGGAATTAAGTTGGTGAGCATCCCTAAATTCATATTTAACTTAATCAAATTCAAATGATTGGAAGAGTAGTACAGTATTAAGAAGTTATAGAATTCTCTACAGCCAACATAAAAGAATGGTGAGGGAGGATGGACTTTCTAATCAAGACATGAGTATTAATGTCTTCCTTCAGTGACCTAAGTTCTGTTCCTGTTCAGTATACTAACTGTGAGTTGAAATGGTTTCATCACAGGTATGTAAACTTACCTGAATACAGAGAAAACTGGTATTATTAAAATCTGGGGGAATATTTTTATAACAGCTTCCTCTATTACTTTGGCAAAAGTGATCATCTCTAATTTTATTTTAAAAGGGGAGAATTTAACTTTTGTAGAAAATAGATGAACTGTTTGAATACTCCATTCCCTGTCCTGGAACATCGGATGGAACAGCAGGGATGCTCTGTTGCCATCCCTGGCAGTCAGCAGGTGGTCCCCTGCACTGCCGAAGTCAAGGCAGCCCAATGTGCTCCAGGAACATTCAAACAGGGCTTGTGCTCTATCTCCCTTGAACTTGTCTCAAGATACTTGGAGAAAGGTGTCTACAACCATGGAGCTCCTTTCTGTTTCTCCAAAGCAAAAAAACTAATTTTCAGTACATCATTCTTTTCTCCCTGGCTTGGCCTTACAGAAATGGAAGCAAATTTTGTCAAAGATGAGGTTTTCCACAAGCTGTAACCTTACCACCTCATTCCAATTAGGATTCATTAGGTGGTGAAGTGGCACTACGTATGATTTTGTTTTCATAATTACTGTGACATTTGTAGTTTAGGCATTTCCACTTCTCCATTCTTCATTCTGCTGTAAAAGTACAATTCATTTTCTGCTCAATTATATTCTTGCCCTTTCAGCAAATGCATCCAAAGTAACTGGAAGTGTTCAAATGAAGTATGCCTTGTTCGCCCAGACTTGATTCACCACATCAATTCTGGAGATTACGGGTGAGAATACTTCTATTTTAAGTAAAAGTATTGTAGTGTTGTAATAGTAAAGTTTTTTAATAGAAAAAATGCAGAAGTGTTGGATCCACTCGAAAGCTCATAGCATGTAAGTGCAAATTACAAGTTACGTGGTCCTCTCTGCTCCTCCCCTCCCCAATTACATCCTATCTATGCGATAGTAAATGTACCTCTGTGAAACTTCTAAAACCCTAGCAAAATATAGATTTTAAATTAGAAAGATACTGAAAATCTCATCCTGGTAAGAGTCAATATTGGAAATACCTATCTAAAATATTCTCCAAATTACTGTAATTCTTTTGCTCACAAAATGCTCTTTAGATCATCTTCCTTATTCCTCACTTTAATAGTTAGGAGAAATATTCATATATTTATTTATTTTTTACCCACTTTCCAGTACCAGAATTTTAGGTAGTATTGGAAGAAGGGAGAATAGGCCAAAGGGATCAAGATATCAGATCTTTGTGAGACTCAGTGGTTTTCTTGCTACTAGTTCTTACTCCTTGCAATGCAGAGCAGTGTCTTGGGAGATTGCCTGCCTAGCAGTTGAGGAGCTAAATTCACTAATTAAGTCTTTGGAAGTGCTCAGGTTTCAAACTGACTCTGTGCTGAAACAGATTGTACTTCATGGGAGAGATTTAGACTAAGGGAGGTAGGATAGACAATTGATTTGGGCACCAGCAGCCACAGAGTAGTTAAGGCCACCTGGGAGACTAGATTCTGCAGGTGTTTATATTCTCCAGTGACTACAGGCAGGCTGAGTAACAAGGCTTCTCCTTAAGGTAGTGTGAATCCTACCTGTCTTCCACACAAGCAAGCAAGCAAGCAAGCAAGCAAGCAAGCAATAAATGGGTAAAGAGCACCCTCCCCTTGACTCAGGCCTTCTCCAGTAATGCGTACAATTTTAGTTTGCTCCAAACGTGTATAAATGTGAGTTCTTTTCTGTTGTGTATATGTTTTGAAGGGGTTAATGCTAGGTTCTCAGTTTAGCCTACCTTCATCAGATAGACTAGGGAAGGAGTACTTAAAGACAGCCCTTTCTCTGAATATTGATGCAAAACAGGCAGAACAGCTGGGCTTTCTGCTGCGTCAGCAGTGTCTCATAACTACTGCTGGTGCTTCAGCATTTGGAGGCAATGTAACCCACTGTATGAAGCTGTTGTCACCTGCTTTGAAGCATTATGTGAGCGCAACTTCAAGACAACTTTAATTGCCTTGATTGAGCACCTTATTTTCTAGTATTTCTCTGAAGCACTGCACACTCATCTGCTGAAGGCTGATACAATGCTGACCTCAAATCACCAGTTTTCATATCGTGTTCTTCCAGCCTACATTTACTCACAGACGAATAGCCTCATTCGTATCTAATAGAATGTCTTGAAACATAATTTGAAACATTTATTTCTGGATGTTATTTTTAGTGGTGCTCTTATAGAGAAGGACTATATAGAGGAGAAAATATTATGAACAGTGTCTCTAACATTGCTTTGTTTGCTTGTTTTCTGTCTGTGAGGAAGATGGAAAGCTGACAACTATACTCAGTTCTGGGGCATGACACTGGAAGAAGGTTTCAGAAAGCGCTTGGGCACATTACCTCCATCTCATTCCTTGCTGAACATGAAAGCAATTCCAGTATGTATTGTGTGCAATTGATTTATTTCTTTTTAATAAATTAATTTTTCAGAAAAAAATGTGGACAATTATAAGATTATTATTAAGGTATTAAGGACTAAGTGCCTCCACATTGCATGTGAAAGTCCTAGTCTAAAGAATAGTTTTCCTGTCCATAGAAAGTGTGGCCATATCCATCGATATCAAACAAGGAGGAATAAAAGCAAGTGCTATGCATTGGGAAACTGTGCACTAATATTCACTTATCAGTGTTAGAATCATAGAATGATTTGGGTTGGAAGGGACCTTAAAGATCATCTAGTTCCAACCACCACCTGCTGTGGGCAGGGAGACTTTTCATTAGACCAGGTTGCTCAAAGCCATGTCCAGTCTAGCCTTGAAACCTCTAGGGATGGGGAATCCAGCGCTTCTCTGGACAACCTGGTCCAGTGCTTCACCACTCTCTGTGTAAAGAATTTCCTCCTAATATTGAATCTAAATCTCCCTTCTTTTAGTTTGAAGCTGTTACTCCTTGCGGGAGTAAGTAAATCAAAGATTTGCAAAATGCAGTAACTGTAACACATTTTGGCCTTTGGTTTTTACATAGTTCAGGCAAATGATGCCATTGGAATATCTGTTTGAAGTCAATTGTCATTGATTGTTTTATATATATAAAGTAGACGGGTTTCCAGATGGGAGGAGTTGCAGGGACGGCAGTGCTTAGCTAACAGTTGGCAAGGAATATGGAAGAGAGGGAGAGGATCATGTGCCTCTGCAATAACTTTCACAATCTTAACTCTTTTGCTTGAAGCAAAAGACTGGCTTGCTGAAAATCATACTAAAGAGGATTGTCAGAGCCAGAAGTTGACAGAAATTGGGCTTTGGCAATCTGCCTCACGCGCTCTACTAGACTACTCTTCTCAGCCAAAGAAAGATTGATTTCACTTGAAAATGTTCTGTCAAAAAGAAAAGAAAAAAAAAAAAAGAAAGAAAATGACATGACAGATTTCATTGCAATATTTACTGTGTGGGGGAATTGGTGCAAATTGCTGTTGTTCAACATTGAGATTCAAGAAAATTTGAGTTAATTTTTACTGTTGTTGTTTGCTTTTATTCTTGAGAAATAGAGTGCAAGGCTTGTATGGCAGGAACAAAAATTGGGCATATTGCACCTAGCTCAGAGATTGACATTTACATTGACTTCTCTCTATTCCCACATTAGACAAATAACATCTAGGGAAACAAGAAAAAGAAGGGTAAAATAAAATATTTACCGTATTTCCTCTCTTCTATTCAGTTTGAATTAGCTGGTCACACAGTGCTCTTTCATTATACCCAGCCCATTAATTCTTTGCTATTAAGTTTCCTGTAGCTTCTTTGACTGGTGCACTACTTATGGCCTTGTTCCCACAGACACATTTCTCAGGCACATGTTCTCCTATGCTACCTTCTTTTAAATCTGAAAGCCATAACTCAACCATCTTTGGCCCTTCCAGAAACTTCCAGGAGCTTGAATGTATTCTCTGAAATCCAACTCCATGCATTTATCCATTTAACCCTCAGGAAGTCCTGGAAGTTGCTAGAGGCACACACTTTTCACAGGAGCCTGAGAAATCTTTCTCACTGCTAAAAATACAAAGTAATAACCTCTTCATGACTTTTCCAGTTTCTTCAGAGCTCTGAACATACAGAAAATCAGTCTGAATTGTACAGAAGCCCATCTCCAACCTATGATTTCTCTTCAGAAGTATCAAAACTTTCTTGTTCATACCCTAGGGTTTCTCTCTTGGATTGTTTTGATGTAAATATATTTTTCTCTGAAACTTCCTGTGAAGCTTCAAAACTCCCTAATTGTGTCCTATTCTGTAGTTTTCTAGAGGAACATCACCTCTTTAGTGTCTTTGTTCTGTCTCAGGAAATTTTCTGTCTGACACATTTTAATACTTCCCATAAGCGTAAGAAAACATACTTCTATTCATGTAAGCAAAAATTTCATCAGTAGATAATTCCATGTGAAAGGGCAGTTATCAGGATTTAAATATTTACTGAGTGAAGATGTGGTAAAGCATCTCTTCATAGCTGTCCCAATATCCATTGTCACTACATGATCCAGCAAGTTCATAATGTGAATCAGGCTCACCAGGAGTAGAAACAATTTCTTTCAATTGGCAGACCAACAGCAGTCATAGGATCAACTTCTGGTTCCCCTTCCATGAATTTTTTTCTGATATTCTGTGAAGTTTGTCAACACTTTTAAAAAGACCCAAGTAATAAAAACCAGATAAGCTTTATTAAAGTGTTTCTATTAATCTTTTGTATCCAGGTGACAGCTGAGAAGAGAGTAAAAAGGCATAAATGATGAGAAATTCAGGAATGAAGATTTTTTTAAAATATTTTTTCCAAGACTGTCTTCAAACCTTAATGGTTTGGCCTTCAAGTGACCTTGTTGAGTACTAATTTACCTGCAGCCCAGGGAACTGCTTACTTACTGTACATAAAAAAGGGCTAATTAAATGTTTTTGTGTTCTCTGGGATTATTACTGTCTTTCCCATTTTGCAGGTGAGAAAACTGAGAGTCATTTGCCCAAAGTCACGTACATAGCTGATAAAAATGTCACAATTAGTGTTTGAGAGCTTTTGGCTCTAGTTAGTACTGATCTGATTAAAAGCTGCTAGCTTTGCCAGCAGAGAAAGAAAACTATAGTTATCCGTTCATTAAATATGCCACACTTTCTGATTTGAAATAAAAGCCATTTCTTCAGCATGCTGCTGGTCTACTGTCTCAGAAACAAATGACAGCACCTGGTAACTAAGAGGTTGCTGTTTTTCACTGTGTCTTCAGGGTGCTTGAGAGAAACAGGTTTTTGTATAAAAGGGACTCTTTGCTCAACTGTGTCAGGGGAAAAAAGATTCCAGATCGTAAAGCACTTCTGTGTTAATCACTTCATATCCAGAGCAGAGTTTTAGTTCTTAGCAGTATTTGTTTATGGAGTATAGGTTTTTCTGTTGTTTCACTGACTGACATATCCAACTGCAGATCTGCTTTCACAACATTACTGAGTGACAGAGGTACATTTCCTCTTAGGGAAAAAACTTAGAAGTTGTAGGTGAAGTCTGAGTATTCCTTTATAAATCCCAACCTTCCTCTTTTGCCCAGACTGGGAAACTCTTAAATCTTCACATGTACGCATAGAAAACATGTGAAGGTTTAAAAGAGTTTGCCATTCATTTTCCTGATTCCATTGTGCCATGTAATGGTGGATTATGGAGCATACATTGAGAAACAATTGTCTGGATTCACCATTTGTCACAGAACAACAGTGCTTCTCAATATTAGGGTAGCAATTACTCAGACAAAAAGCTAACGTTTCAGGTCAATCCTGCATTTCTTAATGGCAGGGCTGAAAGGCTAATGAGGGATTTGTTCTAGGATTTACAATTTGGGGCTATTAAATACATTGGCAGAAGCTTAAGAGATATGTAAGTTAACACATTGGCTCAGACCAAAGATCTATTTAGAATTTTCTTTTTCTCATCTACCTCATTCAGAATGTAAGTGGTCATTGCTCAGGATAGTGTGCTTAACATTTGCCAAATTTTGCTTATTTACTTCTTGATAGTGAGCAGATTATGAAACATTATTCATCTGGGATTTTGCCAGTACAATTATTCTTCAAAATCAACCTTGTGCTTGTGCTTGCTCATGAATCACAGAATCACAGAATAACTCAAGTTAGAAGTAACCCACAAAGGTCATTGAGTCTGGCTCCTGGCTCCACACAGGAGCACTCAGAAATCAAACCCTATGTCTGAGGGTGTTGTCAAGCACTCCTTGATCTTCAGCATCTTAGGGCTGTGCCTGCTGCCTAGGGGGAACCTGTTCTCCTCTGGTGAAGGACTTTTCCTTACGCCCAATCCAACCTCCCCTGGTGAAGCCCCATGCCATTGCCTTGGGTCAATACAACCCTCTCTGACTTCAGGAAACCACCCTGCAAAAGAGACTGCAGTGACTCTATGGTTGCAGTTTTGTCCATCCACATCTATAAAACACCAGACAGGGGTTGGATCTCTTAAATGCAGCTTTCTGTTGCCGGAAGCTTTAGAGCTGTGATTTTGTTTGTTTTTATGTCTACCTGGAAAGAGCATTATTAGTGATGATTAAGCCAGATATTTAACTTTGCAGACTTTTTGTGCAATAACTTTGCAGTCATTTGTGGCTGTAAGTCCCATATTTCTAACAAAATTTTGAAGAAAGCAGAATTCTGATTGCAATTAATGAAAATATTAAGATTAATATCTTAGCACGATTAATATTGCTGATTTGTTACATGTGAAGATATAACTTTCAGATGAGTATAAATGACTTAAGCATGTGCAGTATATTTTAGAAATGAGTAATGATATTTCAGACTTTCAGGCTGTATGTAAACTGTATGAATCTCAAATGCTTCAGAATTACCGGGTCTGGGGTATGCAGAGATGGTATCAATCCATCTGCTGTGACTGATTCCAGTTTCATAGCTGATAAAGACCTGAGACACAAGCTTATTTTTCCCTCACCCACTTCTTCTCAATTATTGATTTTTCTGTGGGAAGACAATCAGCATACACAAACTGGATGAAGATGTTACTGTTTCCCAGTGCATGCCAGAAAATCATCTGAATACAGCCAAAGTTTTAAAGTTGAATTTCCCAAGTAGTTCTAAAAGAGCTTGTAAGAATTGGGCTCAAATATTGTCTAAGGAATAGGTATCTGATCTTGTAAGCCACACAGGCAATTTAGAATAATTGTGCAGCAAGGACATTCGGAATCAGAAGACCAAGGATAAATAAACCAAAATAAAATAAAGGATTTTTTTAACAGGATAGAAGCCTTTGTTTCCACGTGTGAGCTTGCTAGTAACAAATAATTATCAGGAGTGTTTTGTTTGGGAGCAGGATCTCATATTCTGTATACTGTGTTTTCATCTGGAATAATTGCTCTGAGCAATTGTTTGAGACAAATTTCTCGGCTGAGTGTCCAAGGTGGCTGTATGGCCATTCCTTTTTCTCTTGTGCAGCATAAGCACTCTGTCCATAAAGTTATCTCATTTTTTTAAATTGTTCAATGTCTTTTTCATGTCAAACATAGGGCAGATTATTAGCAGCTGTGCCAGATGGCTCCTGCATATGTGGGTATTTGTGCTATTCTTACAGGACATAAATTAAGACAGAGAGAAAAGTATGCAAAAAATGACTGTTCAAAAGGTTTTTCTGAAGAGTCCATGAATTCATATCAACTCAACATCAGATTGCAAAGTAGAAAGAAAATCAGTGGTTTTCATTCTGGAATGAGAATAAGTGCTGGGAATTGAAAAACCTCTGTGTAAAAGATGAATCAATTAATTTACCCTCTGCTGATTCCCCACTGGTAACTAGAATTTCCTATTTTCAGCCAAGTGGAAAGCATGTCAAGATGAATAGGGTAACATGTTCCTAACTTCATTACTGTTAGCAGCAGAATGCTTTTCCTTCCAAAAATGTCATCTGGGTCATAATTGACATGTTTCACAGGGAAATGTTGCTTGAGATAAAAATCAGATAAAAACTGGACAGGTTACTCAGGTTGGCAGCTGTGGAGCTCAGTTTTTCAGCACAGCTACTGGTGTGCCAGAAAGCCTCCAGCTTTCAGGGCACCCACAGCACCCAGGCACAGAACAACCACCAGATAAATGCTTGGCAAGTCACAGCTGCCAATGCTTGAGGCTTCCTCATTCAAACATTATGAATGTTTAAAACAAAAATAGGGTCATTTTGAAGACAAAGTTAGGAAATGAAGCAGATATACATCTACTGCATTTTGTTTTAGGGAAGCTCCCTTCCAGAAGAAAAATTTCCTGAGTTTTTTGCAGCCACTTATGCATGGCCTGACTGGATTCACGATCCTTTGGACCAACGAAACTGTGGAGCATCCTGGGCATTTTCAACCGCAAGTAATATTCTTTTTGTTTTTTCCTCCTTTCAAAAATATCATGTATATTAAATGTATAATGAAAACTTATAGTGATTAGTAATCAAGTAATTTCAACTTTCTGTTCAGTTTTTATTAGCAAAAATTAACAATTGAAAATGCTACACTTTTCATTCTAAGATGTCCCAATTTAAGCTGTAGAGATTTTCCTTTGTTTTTCATAAGTTTTTGTATCATATGGAGACTTCTTTTGTGACAGGACATAGGAATAAATCGACTAGTGCAGTTTATCATTAAGAATGAAGTGACTCTTACTCATCTACATTCTTTGCTTGACTTGAATGTTTTAAAACAAGTAGATGTCATTTTATATACACAATACACTTACATATCTGTGCATTTGCCAGAGGAGCAAATGAAGGAATTAAGTGCTACACCGTTGCTTCATAGGCACTTCCATGTCAGGTGACATTGTGTCAGGTTGCCCCTCTGCTGCCATCTGTCACACAGCAACAAGATGTAATAGAATATTGGTTGGAAGATTCAACCTCTACAGCCATGCCACCAATATTCACCTCTAATGTTCTGGATCCATATAATAAAATGGGAGCAGCCTGAATTACTTTCAGAGCAGCCCTCATATTTTCTGCTGAAGTTAACTATAGATGAATATACAAGTACAAATATAGAGATTATTATATGAAATTATGTAAATATCTAGTTTGATATTTAGATATATGCCAGTATATCTACTAATAAGTTGCTTATGGTACTTTCCATTTTTACCACTCTTAAAATTCTTATATAATATCATATTATTTATATATATATATATATATATAATATTGTATATTTTATATATATTATATAGTAGATATATATTATATTATCACAGAATCACCAAGGTTGGAAAAGACCTTCAAGATCATCCAGTCCAACCATCCACCCATCACCAATAGTACTCACTAAACCATGTCACTCAACACAAAATCCAAATGTTCCTTGAACACCTCCAGGGTCAGTGACTCCACCACCTCCCTAGGCAGCCCATTCCAGTGCCTGACCACTCTTTCAGAAAAGTAGTATTTCCTAACGTATATCCTGTATATCCATAACGATATCCTATTACATATAATATCCCAATTGTTTTGTAAAAATATGTCCCCAGACAGAAAATGTTGATGTATTTCAGTCACTCTTTCACAACAACCACTCAGAAGCTCTGAGTAATTATTTGGTTTTGATTACACAATTTCTTTCAAAACAGGTGTCGCAGCAGACAGAATAACAATTCATTCTGATGGTCAAATCACAGACAACCTTTCTGTTCAGAACTTGATCTCTTGTGATACCAAGAATCAACATGGATGTGGTGGTGGCAATATTGAAGGTGCTTGGAGATATTTGAAAACGCATGGGTAAATATTTTATTTATGTTTCAGTTTATCTTAACTTAAACCAGTCACTGAAGTTACATGTGTTGTAATGATGATTTCTGATCTTTTGTGGTGAAAAGATTTAGCTCTGTTTTAGATCAGATTACCCATATTCATCTCATCAGAACAATCACACTCTAATGTACACCTTCTTCAAAATACCGTAGTGAAGTCCAGGAACTGGGAAGCATTCCCAAAGAAGTAGTTTAAAATTATTTTGAACAAGATAGCTAAGGGCTCTTGCTGCGTAAACTATTCAACTATTTAGCTCCCTTTCTCCAAGCCTCATTATATCTCTATTTTTTCATTATGGTAACCTCTCCAACTATAAGAAACACAAGAAAAGTCTTTCTTTTTGTGTCTAGGAAAATATCATAAATGCAGTCAGAGCTTGTATTGTGTTTGGGATACATGTTGATGTTAAACAACCTTGAGAAAGCAACCAGTTGCATAATACAGTATTTTAAATATTCAAAATGTCTGAACACTGTCTTCAAATAAAACAAATTGTAATCATGTTATCTCAAGATTGTTCCAAAATGCAACACTGTAGCAAGGACTGTACATTAATCTTTCTTCCTTCAAGTTGGACTTCTCAAAATTAACGATCCACAAGCCCTAAGTGGACAGTTAGAAGCCTGTTGAAATGGCAAGTAATACTCTATATAAACACAGAATTGCTTAGTTTGGAATGAGCATTTTTTTATTTTTGTTATTTATTTTGGAGATCACCTGCTCAAAGCATGAGTAGTTTCAAAATTAGACAAGATTTCTTACAATCATGTCCCCTGTCATGCTTTGAGAATCTCCAGGTATGGGGGTTTCATAGCCTTTCTTGCAGTGTTCAATCATTCTTGCATCAAAGAACTTATTTAAAATTTATTTTATCTAATTATTGTCTTCCTTGGCAAAACTTGTCACCAGTACCTTTCAGCTGTACGTTGCAAAGAAGAGTCTTATTCTGTCTCCTCTGTGATCTTTCCTTATGTAGTTGAAGACAGTAATTAGAACTCCGTTTAGCCTTCTCCAGGCCAAAAAAGATTAATATCCCTCAGCTTCTCCTTGTATATCACATGCTTCAGTGGCTTATGCACCTTTGTGACCCTTCACTTGCCCAGCTTGTCGTTGTCATTATCTTGGATCCTGTGCCTGAACACAGCCCACAGTGTAAGCCCAGATGTAGGCCCACAAGTGACAGTTTGAGGGAAATTACCATTTTTCACGATGCCTTGGCTATGCTCTTGCTAACACAAACCAGTATTGTGGATCCACTTTTGTTGAGAGGGCCCACTACCACTACACATTCAACCTGATGCAGCAGACACTTTCCTGTTAAACTGCTTTGTACACAGCACTGCTGCATGGGCAGTTTTGTCTCACCGGTAGGATATGTGTCTTTGTTAAACTTCATGAAATTTCCGTCACCTTCTTTCTCCATCTTCTCAGTGTCCCTGTGAATAACAGCCCTGCCCTCCACCATACTGGCCACTCACCAACAGTCTGGCATCCTCCGCAGATTTACTGAGCATGTTTCATGTTTCTCTCTCAAGATTCTTACTAAATGACACAGTCTTAAGGTAGGGAATGTCACTAATAAAGAGCTACTAGTCACTAGTCACAGGACAGTCTAGTTCAGTTTTTGGCTTTGAAACCAACTTACCCAACCTCACTCTCTCACAGGCCGAAGTAGAAATTGCTGAATGTGTTGCTAAAGTCAAGGTAAATTGCATCCTATGCTTTTCTTATTCACAGTGAAGCTAGTCATGTCATTATAACCAGATTACTTCATCTGGCCACCTCATCATGGGGACACATGATTTGCCCTGGTGAATCTGTGCTGTTACCAATCAAGTCCTTGACCTTTATGTGCCTGGAAAAAGCTTCTAGGAGGATTTGCAATAATTTGATTTTATATACTCTATACTTCAGCTGTTTCTCACACTGTAAAACTTATTTTTGTGCTTTCTGCTCCGTACAATAATCTATTTCCCCTCACTTTCATGCACTCCCATCCCTTAATCTTTCTTTCATGTACCTCGTATTCATAGGCAGAGAGATCTCAGGTCTGCTGTCTGTCAACTTTTAATTTTAGTTTATAGAAAAGCAAACAATCCATGAACAGACCAGGAGAATGTCAGATGTGCTGCATCATACGTCATAGTTGTCATGGTAGCCAGGGGATCCAGGTGAAGACCAAAGCACTGTCATTCACACAGACACTGAGTATATAAAGCAATCATTCTGCTTGTCCTCAAGTGTACCAGAAAGGTGATCTATTTTTGATCAGATCAGATGAGGATTCCAGGGCTTAAACACTGAACTAGTTTTGAATTTTTTGAGTGGAAGACCCTCTAGGTAAGTGATTACAGCAGGAAGTAAGGGACTTCACCTTGGTAAAAGCCTCAGCGCCTCATTTAAGTAAAGACGAAGGAGTAAAGAAATTAGTTATGGCTTTACATTTTAAGAAATTGAATAGGGTCCTTTTAATCTGTAATTCATGCTCTTAACAGATTAAATATAACTCTTGCTAGAGTTGTTTGTCTACAATGTTAAGGATAGGAGAACAAGATTTTCCAGTGTAAGTAAGATAAAAGATTCATTTTGATCAGTATTATCTCCAGAGCTGTTGGAGGTAGCTGTCTTTAAAGAAAAATGGCCTAAAGAATGCAGAAATAGGATAGATTTTCTGGGTTTCTGTTCTCCCTGTCTGTTAGCTCAGTATGGATATATACACCATGACCCCATAATAATAAATTTCTTCCTATAGCAAGAAGCTATATTTTTTTTTGCCTAAAGCAGTGTGGTTACTGACACAGTGTTCTCCAGAGGCAGTTTAGGCATACAACAGTTAGTTCCTTCAATTAAAAAAAAAGTTGTGCTGAAAATGTATGAAGCACTTTATTTACCTAGCTGTATCTATACTTCAGATTTCAAAGGATGTTCACCGTTACTCCTTTGCTTGACATCTCAGTGTATTCACCAGAGACTTTTCAGCTGAGTGTCTGAGTAACCAGTTTGCAGGACAAACATTTGAAGGTTCTCCAGATATCTGACACATCTCTGCAGTCCACAGCCATTCTTTTCAGTCCATCACACATCATTCGTGTTGCTCCTGAGCCAGCTCTTACACATACAGCATCACTGCACTCTTACAGATGTTTGCCTGCCACCCGTATTTATCCCCCATTATTGATTCATAAAAGTACCAAACTTGAAAATATTTCTACTTCCCATTTTTATAAACTGTTCTAAATGCTGATTTGTGTTCTTCAAGTTTAAAAGGTCCGTCAGGATTCCACCTTAAAGAAAAATCCAAAGAGTGAGGACAGAGAATGGAGAAACACAAGAATGTCTATACAGGATCTGAACTGGGGTCTTTCTAGCCCCAAGAGAAAAGAATAACACATTCATCTAAAAGCCCAAGCAAAAATAATGATTCACTAATGTGAATCACTAGAGTCATTTTTCTTTCTAATGCCCACAATACTTTATTTTCATTATGAAAAATTGGAAATGCATGGGGTAAAAGTCTGAGGTGTCTTTTGAATGAGTCGTGAGAAATGGTGCTTGCTTCCTCACACTTTCAGGTAACTTTTATTTTATGAGCCTGTATATGGCAATCAATTTTTTATTTTTTTTTTTCATTATCTCTGTAGCCTGCAATAGGTAGAAAGCACATTGATTTTCTATGTGGAGTTGTAAATTTTCACAGCAGGTGTTCAATGATGTATTAGAGCTCCTGCTTTTCTGGTTTCTGAAGTGTGCTTATCTCCAATTTTTGATAGATTTTCAGGAAAAAAGAGTGCTAGTCTAAGCTATCCCAGTGAAGTCAGTGGAAGATTTCCATAAAGATTGATAAGGAGAACTTTCATAAAAACTGAGCACACAGTTAACAGTGAAAACTGCTAGATGAGTAGCCAACTGCTAGATGAGTAGTTTAACTCTCCTTTTCTCTCTGTCTTTCTCCATTAATTAAAGAAAATATCTTTATTCTAATTCCAATTATTCTTAATTTTAAAAATCTCAATAGCAAGTCACAAATTGTGAGGAATCAGTTTGGTTTGAAAATATCTTTTTTTGAATGTGATGCTGGAAATTACAATTTATATAAATATATGCATGTGCACACAAAACGAGCTGTTATTTCTACATAGCCATAGAAATGAAGCGTAATCAATTTTGTAACAAGCAATAACAGCCCATGTACATGTGGCCTAAATACCTATCATTACTGAATTGAAAGCTGGGAATACAGATTGTCTTCAGATATTTTGGAAGGGATTGAAAGAGTTTGTCTGTGAGTAAACTGAAGATCTAAATGATAACAGCCTAACTACCCTTAGACGGACAGTTACTTTTCATGTAGACAGAGTTATTTACTGCTTCTTGCAGTTTGTGGGCATGTTGGTCTACTTTGGGAGGAGGAAATTTGCTAAGAAAAAAGACTTTTTCCTTAAAGTTGTTCTACCATCAAAAGCTTAATGGGAAAATACCAAGAGAAGTTGAAGCACACGTACTAATCTTGTAAAAATCCTGATGGATAAGTAAACACAAGCAAATCTAATTATCCTTCAATCTGTGTGAATATAGCTTGTTCTTTTTCAGATTCAGCAAGTTCAGTATATCTGGTGACCTACTAAAATAGGAGGGCTGCTCTGAATGTAATGCCTCCCATTTTATTGTGTTGTCCACAGTGTCAGAGGCTGATGCTGGTAATACAGCAGTAAAGGTTGAACTTCCCAGCAGTATTCTGTTCCATTTTGTTGCTGTGCAACAGATGGCAGGGAAGGGGCAATCTGACACAACGTTATCCAGAATGGAAGTGTGTATGAAGCAGTGATGTGTCACTGAATTCCTCCATGCAGAAAAAGGTGCTCCCATTGATGTTCACTGATGTTTGCTGAATGTTTATGGAGACCAAACAGTGGATGTGAGCACAGTGAGAAGGTGGATGGTGCGTTTCAGCAGTGGTGCCAATAACAGAGTGTCACTTCCACTGGTGCAGATCTTTACAAGCATGGAATGTGGGCTCTTGTTCATTGCTGGTGAAAATGCACAGCTAGTAGTGATGATTCTCTTTAAAAAGTAGTGCTTTGTGGCTGAGAATTTGCTCTGTCAGATAGTGTTATTGTGCTCTCTGAATCCAGTCTTTAGAAGAGGCCTTCTGATATGTGTTCATGTATCATCACAGAAATGTGTGTGTTGTTTTAGAAACATCTAGCACTGTAATATGAAAAACTAGAAAGACCTAGAGTATGAAAATTATAAAATAATTAGTGGAAGATTCAGTGTGCCTTTACTTGAATATTTCAAATTGATAGCAAGGGCATTTTAAGCTTGCTTGCTTCAATTTATTGAAGGAAAAAGGATGTTCAGTTAGCCAATTCAGTTGAACAATTCAGAATAAGCAATTTAAAATAAAAAAAAAAACTTACTGTATGAGGAAGCAGTTCATTGTAGTTAAGGTTTTGATGTATTGCCAAGGCAAAGAATTAAAACCTCTCCTTACCATTTTTTGAAATGACTTTTTTTTTCACTATCCTTCTCTATACTTGGATGTAAGGATGGCTCTTAACCTGTTCTTCTACTTTGATTTAGCACTTTGGAGATCTTTACATCCAGAATTAGCATGAGATTAAATCTCAGGTGATTTACTGCAGCCCCTCTGCAATCACTCCTCTGACAGAGTCAGTGCTAAATTCCTTTGAGTCTATGAAGGCTAGAGAAGAATGATCCAGAGGAAGCTCTCTTTGCTATTCAAAGATTTGTCTTTGATTACTTATGAACAATAAATTATTTTCACGTATTTTCTATTGAATATTTCCTCCATGATTCTTGCAATCTATTAATTTTAATTATTTTGAAATCTTTATTACAATAAAAGCTGCCCAGTGATGACTGGACTTAGTATTTTCAAAACGCAGTCTTTGTAGAGTATATAACTTCATTTAAAATTGTTAAAAAGGAATCTTATTTTCTGCAAGTAAACTCTTAAACCTTGAAAGCAAAACCATTGATGCAGAATTCTAATGGGTGATGTGAAAAATGTACTTACTGTATGTGTGACTGCAAATCCTCTGCATTTGGAAAAGCTTTTGAGAAATGTTTCTAAGAAGTAGTGAGGATGGTCTTCAGGATCTGTATAGACCAGACACGTGACACTGTTACGGCATGTCTGTCATTTTAGTGACATTTAGCAGAAAGGATCCTGCTGTCAACAACCAGGGTCCTACAGAAGAAGCCCTGTGGCCTACTCCCCCTAGGACTGTCACCAACTTTTTCTGAATATTAGGTGACACATATTCACCAGCCTTTAAGTCTACCTCTGTTTATTTTTTTGGTCCACATTCTCTTCCAGGCAATGCCCTGTCCTTCTCTGCTTCCTAACTTTATATCAAAGTATACTTTCTGAGTTCAGCCTGAGTTTAAACCTGCCAAGATGAAATTTTCTCACATGATGGGAAAACAAATCCTACAGATAAAGCAATTCCTTAACTGTATTCTCATCTTTGTAAGCATAAATGCCTGTAAGTTGTTTCAAAACAGTACAACTCTAAATTCCACCACTGAAGCCTGTTGAGTTTTACCCTTTCTCTGTTATGTATTTTGTTATAGAAAAGTCCCTCCTGCCAGCATCACTATAGAGAATTTTATTTTTCCCATGAATCAAGATAATCAACCCAGTCACCAGGCCATGTCTAAATGCTTTTCCTAGTATGTCTCTGCAGCTGGAGCGCTCATTAACTCAGTCCTGTGCTCTCACTTGTACTTATCTCCCACTTGTTTATCTTTTAAGGAAGTGCATTTCTTCCAGAAGACTTTTGTTAGTGTGAATTAAGCTACTGACATTAATTGCTAAGCATCGTGCCTCTCTTTGGAAGAACCATCAAATTCACTCGTTTGTAGCAAAGCAATTATTTGTTTTACCCAAACCTTTAAAAAAATTATAGAGAATTCTTCTGTCAACAGAAGTTTACAAAGAAAAACGAGCAAATTTTCACTTTATATGTGAGAAAAATATGAGGTCAGACACATTTTAGCTGAAAGAAATAAAGAGGCCTATTGCTTCTCAGCAGCATTTCTTTAGAAAATATAGATAAAGCTAGAAAATGATTAATTTCACTTAAAAGTTTTTGATGCAAAGATGCACATTTCACAAGCCATTTTCGATAAATGTAGACTTTTTGTGGTTTATCAGACATTCATATGTTTGAAGAATGAATGCCTCCATAAACTTACAGTGGTAAAATAATTATGAACTTGGAATAAAAGTTAAAAAAATCTTATTACATCCATTTTTAATTGATCAGAGTGGTATCGTATGCCTGCTATCCATCATTTTGGAAGCACCATCTGGATTCACCAAGTGAAAATCACTGTTATGTGTCCAGTGAATATGGAAAAAATCATACAAATGGGCCCTGTCCCAATGCTTTAGAAGATTCCAATCGGTTATATCGCTGCGGCTCTCACTACAGGGTCTCCTCAAAAGTAAGTTCATGCTGTGTACACATCCTATCATTTTCATTTTGTCCTTTGGGGCTTGAAAATAATTTGGTATATGGAAATATTTGCACTTTACTTGAATACTTTTAAGGAGAATTTTTCTTTTTATTGCACTTATCAGAAAAGATTATATTCTTTGTAGTTTCTCATTTTATCTCTACAAAGTGATGCTGCTGTGGTTCTTTAGAAATTAAAGATAGAAGTGAAATTATGCAGTCATAAATGTGAATTATTTCTTCTTAAACATATTCTTGAAAGTTTTTCTCATTTGGTAAACCAAATACGCTTTAGCAGAAATACAAGTAAAGTGGTATATTTTATGCCATATACATTTATAGTACAGAACAGTTTGGGTTGGAAGGGATCTTTGAGACCACCTAGTTAAAACCTCCCTGCTATAGGCAGGAGCACCTCCCTCTAGACCAGATTGCTCAGAGCCCCATCCAGCCTGGCCTTGAATGATTCCAGGGAGGAGGCATTCACAACTTTTCTGGGCAATCCATTACATATGTTATATATAACCTGTTATACGTATGTATGTATACAGTGTATGCATATGGTGATAAATTGGTATGTTTTTATGTTGGTATGGTATTGTATTTATGTTATTTAACATAATGTATTTTCCTCCCTTGCCTTCTCTGCTGCTGCTCTTCCTTTCTCTCAGGAAACTGATATAATGGAAGAAATCATGGCCAAAGGACCTGTGCAAGGTATGGTAAGTTTGAAATACGTTAATACTGTCATTGAAGTAATTAACGTACAATGATCTTGTAGCTAAATATTAGAAATCATAAATTCATCCATGGTGAATAAAAGAGACGTATGTGCAGTAGTTCACCCAGGGTTTCCAGCATTGGTGTAACTTTTGGTGTGCAAGGGCTCAGATCTTCTAGGAAAATAAAGATACTTCAGCAGGATGTGAGGGAATGGAAAAGAGTTGTTTAGCCTGACTGGTTGCAGCCACAGATGGTGCTGAAGCATCCGGGGATGGGGAAAGGGCGTTGTGCTGGATATCCATCTGATCTGGATGGACGACCAATGCAAAACCAGGAGACTTTGTTATTTCAATTGACTTGAGTTATATAATGAATTATCATGGCCTCCAATTCATTACTGAAAAATACATGATTAGATACAATTCATTTCAGTGAATTGTGACGTTGAAATTACTTTAAAAGTTCTTTATGTGAGCAGCTGCAATTTAAAGCTCAACTTTGACAAAATCAGTACTAGTAGTCTTCTTCTGCCCAACTTTGTTTGCTCAAGGGAAACATTCTCTCCCACACCGAATTTTGTCTAGAAGTGAACACACTGTTTCTACTTATTTTGAGATAAGGAAACAGTTTGAATCCCGAAGACAGAATTTCAGGCTGCTCTCTAATACTGCCTTCCCCTGCTGTGTACACATAGCTTGCTATTTTAATCTATCTGTACTCAGTCTTTCTCATAAAATTATCTACATTCAGACGTTCGTTAAGTTTTAATCACACAATGATTCATATCATTTTTGGAATGTCAGTGTGTTTTCAGCAAGTCTCAAGGTAATGCTGTATGTGAAAAATAAAATCTAGATCTTAAAAGAGCACGTATCTGAGAGCTTCTACAACTGAGTGTGATTCCTGTCCATTCTTTCTTTGTGTTATAATGAGATCCTTAAATGAGTCTCTGCTATGATCTAATAGTTTGTCACTGTTCTTATTCTATCTTCCCATAATACAAATGCAATCAGGATATGATTCTAACTTTAAAACGATATCATGCATTTTTTTTTCAGAACATCCTGAAAGTGATCTTCAGCTACTGAAAATGATTTTCCATTTTTCTTCACTTGTCATTCCTCAAGATCTTACAAAGTACTTATGACCAGTTTTATCTAATGAGTAATATTTAATTAATTAATGAATAATATTCAAGAACCTTCCAAGATGATGAAAATCATCTTGTTTAATGACTAATAATTTTGTTTTCTTTCTGCACATTCAACATTATGAAGGATACATATATTCTTAACAATTCTGAAAATGTAGGTGTAGGAATATAGTTAAAAACTTTCTCCTATGCAGCTTTCAAGTTTGAATGACAGTTTCTCTCTTGTAAACATCATTGTTTTATGTGGTACAGAACAGAGCAATTAGCAGTTTGAGGTGCAGATGATGAAATTCTAGTTTCTTTTAAAATTAACTTTGAAATAAATATCGTGTAGTTTTACTAATGCTTTGAAAATTTTCAAATAGACAATCAAATGCTGCCCACAATTTTTATTTAATGGATTTTATGACATACTCCTATAGTTATAGTGCTGACATAGGATAAGAATCTCTTCTGTAATGCTAGCTGCTCTCAGTCAAAGAAAAGCTAAAAACACATTGTTGGCAATACGTGAAATTTGTAATTTTACTTATCATGATCTTGGAAATAAAGGAACATTACATATGCTGCCACAAATTTGGAGAAAGCACTAAGCTGCATTAATGTACTGTGCTACACTTTTTACCTCTGATAGCTACTACATTTTTGGGTTTTGTATCTTTGTACATCTAAGATACAGGGATTCTAATTTAAGAATTGTGTTCAGTGGAATCCATGGTAGAACAAATCTTATAATCTGCTATTTATGCAAGGATCTGACAGCTCAGCATGACTGAGGTAGTTTATGCATAAGCCACAGTAAGGCACAAAAAATACTGCCTCTTCCAATTCATTAATAATTAATTCTTTCATTTTGGAAAATGCATGGTTGCTTTGATGTGGGATGGCACACAGCTGGCTGGAAAGGTGTGATCCCTTCCAAGTCACAGTCCATATCAGGACAAGGTCTCTGAAAAAATAAAAATATCTCAGTGCTTGACTTTGAATTGTCACCTTTCTATCTACTCTACACTTAATGAACACAGCTCCTGATTAATATGCAGGGTTTTTAAGTAGACATGCATAAATATATATGCATATATGCAAATATATATACAATTATATACAGATCTACATATACCGAATATACATATTCTACATATGTACATATAATACACAGCGAACTGAATTTTTCTCATGTAGGCTGAAGTTACATTGCAAATATATTTCAAATGTTGTATTTCATTTCAGTATGATAGATGTGATAGTTCTTCAGACAGAACATACTTTTGATCTAGAGGTGCTGATACAGAATAAATTATTCACTGAAATAGAACAAATGGACCTTGATATTACTGATAGAGGGATAACCAAGGAATTCCCAGATCTGTACACTGGAGAACCTGCGATAGGAAGGGGTAAACATTTGCAGGAAAATTTTGTTGAATCCTGACCTTGCAGCTA
Organism: Chrysolophus pictus; assembly: GCA_037305975.1. Classification (NCBI taxonomy): domain Eukaryota; kingdom Metazoa; phylum Chordata; class Aves; order Galliformes; family Phasianidae; genus Chrysolophus; species Chrysolophus pictus. The sequence goes on from CM074578.1 coordinate 23,252,247, forward strand.
GAAGACAAGGTTAAAGTTTGTGCTATTTTCCTCTTGGTCTATTGCTATCAATAACTGTGAGCTCTCATTCTGCAGACAGCTCTGGCAGAAGCTGTGGCATTATTCATTAAATTTATTTTTCTTATTTAACTGATAAAACTCTTTCCATTTCTTCCCACTTACCATCATGGTTACTTATTCTCTGTGTGTTTCTATCTGCATAAATTTGGGACATGACAGACCTTATTAACAGTGAATATTTTCAGCCAGCTTTCCTGGGTAAATGAAACCTATATATATGACCATGTTTTGAGTTGTTTTTTTTCCTCCCATCTTTCTGTCTCCTAAAATTTGAAAATGCTTTCTGTTTCAACCAATTTGATAGAGGCCAAGAGGCCATAAAGAAATTAATTTCCTTCAAGTTTACGACAATATTCATTTAGGGGAAAGTAATCTGAAAACATGCCAGATGAAAAAAAAACTGGATCATGAGCTTGCCTTTCTCAATGGATAGTGCAGATCTATACAAGGCACATATGTTTTAATACTCCAACCACATTAAAAGTTTCATTGAAACATGTACTTTATTGGATTCCTGAGGCACAAGACTTTAAGAAACTGAGTTTCATTAATTCTCATGTTCCAGGCAGCGTGGCAGTTTCACAGAATCACAGAACTGTAAGGGCTGGAGGGGACCTCAGGAGACCATGGAGTCTATCTCCCTGCAAAGCAGACTCCCTATGGGTTCCCTATAGGAACTTCCTATGCTCCAGTTTATGGCTGTTCCCCTTGTGCTGTCCCACAGACTGCTGAAAAGAGGTTGGCCACGTCCATTTGACTCCCACACTTAAGATACTTATAAACGTTAATAAGATCCCCTCTCAGTCTTCTTTTCTCAAGGCTGAACAGCCCCAGTTTGCTCAGCCTTTCCTCACAGGGGAGATGTTCTAGGCAAATATAAGTGTGCTAAAATCATAAGCGAAATGTAGACTGAAATTAAGCTTATGTTCACACTTCTATTTAGGTAATGTAAGCTGGAAAATATTTTCTCTGGATCTTGTAGCCCAGCAAGTAACAAAAACAAATGGAACTAACATAGCAGAACGAATTGGGAAAAATACCTCAAAATATTTTCCTTAAAACTGAAGCAAGTGATAATCCTATGAAAAGATGTAAAGTGCAGATAGTAATATTCGTTCCCTTGCACTAAATTTACAGTTCATCAGCTTGTTGGCCTTATGTTGCTATTAACACGCTGTATTTTGATCCACTGTTTTACAATACTTTCATTAGGAAGTCATAATGAACAAAGACATAGAAAATCTATCTTTCCATTAGGAGATTCCAGTCTACCCAATGAACTCTGTTTGAATTAAAAAGAAATAAAAAATAATAATAAAAAAATTGCAAATGTTTGTCACTCTGCCATATTTCATAGGATGCTATATACATGCACATACATTGGCAGTTAAATACTTCTCTGGACTCACTGAGGATTTTATGCATGAAACCTGAGGAGGTTTGTCTTATTGGTCTGGATTTGTACAGAACTTAGAAAACTTGCATAAGCCCATAGGAGGAGATATTCATTTTTTTTAAATTGAAATAGATCTGTCACAGGGAGTTTCCAGGACAGGGAAAGCCAACTAATTTGATAGGAGACTTTTGAGAGGTGTGTTGGAATATTTCCCTTGGTTTACTCATAGGAGGAAACTTCTGAGTAATTAGTGAATTTATTCTAATTACAAAGTACACTCATGCAGTATGACACAAAACCTCACAGCTAAAATTCAAGGAGAAATCTAGAGTACAAGCAATATTTGCTGACTGTGCTGATTTTTCCTACTATTTTCTTTTTTTTTTAAGCTATAATGAAAGTCTATGAGGATTTTTTCCTTTACAAAGAAGGAATCTATAGACACTCCTACAAAGCAGGATCCAAATGGAAAACTCACTCAGTGAAACTCCTTGGGTGAGTATTCTTTCACCCCTTTTCCATGCTAGTCATGAACACAAGGACATATTACCGCTCAGTTTGGAACCTAATGGTTTTGTTGTCAGAGATGTAGCACTGTTATCTCCCAGTGAAAGATTCTGTTTGTTTCATTTCTGCATATCTGAGAATTTTAGAAGTCATTGGAAAGAGCTGTAGTCCCGTGGCCTTTTAATATGCTCTGACATATGTTCTAAGACTTCAAAGGTAGAAGTTATGGCCAGAACTGAAATGAAGTCACCAAGCAGAATCCAAGCTGAAATGTAAACGTTGCCGGTGGCCTCCTAACTAGCCAGCACAGTTGTATTTACACAGCAGTCTGGGCTCTCCACACCCCAGCAGCAAAAATCAGCTGCTGCAGGGATGCTGCTGGTTTAATCTGGGGTGCATAAGAAGTGCACACCCAGTCTGACACCGTCACAGAAGGATATGAATAATACATCAGTTGATTTCCCCTCAAATGCTGAACAGTGCCAACAGATGACAAGTATCTAACAATGCATGCACTTGAGTTACAGAATGCTTCAGAGTGCTTTTTACTCTGACACGGAGGGAATATGCAAGGGAATATGTTTGTAATTGGCTGAAGATAAATGGCTGAAGATAAGTCTCAAACAAATATTTTGTAGGTGATGTAGAATATCAAATAAATAATGATTCAGTCCTGTTCAAGAAAGATTGCTGAGAGTATCTCCAACACGATTCTTCAAGAAGAAAGTGCAGCAAAATAAATTGCCTATTGTATCTGTGATACAGATACCCTTGCAAAGGGTATGGAAATTATAATGGTTGTGGAAACTGCTGACTGAGAATTACAAGAGTTTGTCTGCTAGTGGCACAGAAGAAAACAGAAGCAGAGACTTAAGCAGGATCAGCCTTGAGCCTATAGAGTTGCAAAAAGTCCTGACTCAAAGAGTAATAGAGGAAAAGCTCCTGAAGTGAGCATTGCGAAGCTATGAAAAATTGGCAGAGACCTTGGAAAAGACTGCATTAGGAAAATATGTTTATGAAGGAAAGCCTGTATGTTTGGTATATATATATTTATTGTATTTAAGGTATATCTGAAAGAGAAATTGATAAAATTTAACAGGAAAATTGGAACTTCAGGGATGAACCTCTATGGGGCTGTAAGTGCAGATGTTGGGATTCCTATGTTTGGTACAAGTGTAGGGTGGTAATAACTATTCCCTCAAATAAAAATATCTTGTCTAGCCTAGTGAATCTCATCACAGGGGAAAGTGATTAGACCAGGATTGCACAGGGGAACAACATGATGGCTGAGGAGCAAGGGACGAGGACTATTAATGTGCTGAAGTAACTGCTGATTTAAATGATAACCCATAGGATGTGCACAGAAAAAGAAACACATAGGCAAGGAGCCATTTATAAGCAAAAAACAGGACATCTTGACTTAGACTTGATTTAGTCTCAGAGGATTGTATGGACCAGTCTGAGCAAAACACTGAGTAGGAAGAAAGTGTTTTAATATGCCAAAAGACATGAGAAAAAAAATGAATGAAAAAGAAGGCAAAGAAACGTCAGACTGATTAGGAGTTTAATATGTGGGAAATACATTTACTTACTAATTTTTGTTGAAGAATGCTGAACTATCTAATCCGACACTGTAAAGAATTGCCCATCTTTCCATCATCTAAAGTATAAGTGTTCCGACTGTTGGGACTGTGCCACGTGAAATATTTGCAGAGGTATTTAACTGTAAAATTGGATCCAATTTTGATAAGTTGGAGGTTGTTTGAGCCCAAGACCTGATGTGCTTGAACTTATTATAGACTCAGAGGATCGTTTAAGTTGGAAGGGACATTTGAAGGTCATCTGTTCCAACTGAAGAGAGGTTTGGAGCACAAGCCTTATGAGGAGCAGCTGAGAGAGCTGGGATTATTTAGTCTGGATAAGAGGAGACTCAGGGGAGACCTTACTACTCTCTACAAACATATGAATGGAGGTTGTGGTGAGGTGGGGGTCAGCCTCTTCTCTCATATAACTGATAAAAGGAGTAGCCGAATGGCTTCAAATTGCACCAGGAGAGGTTCAGGTTGAACATTAGAAAATACTTTTTCTCCAAGAGTGTGGTCAGATACTGGAATGGGCTGCCCAGGGTGGTGGTGAAGTCACTGACCATGGAGTTGTTCAAGAAACTTTTAGATGTTATACTGTGGGACATGGTTTTGCAGGAAATATTGGTGGTAGGTAGATGGTTAGACTGGATGATCTTAGAGGTCTTTTCCAACCTTGGTGATTCTATTATTTTATGATTCTAACTCCCCTATAATAAGCAGGGACACCTGCAGCTGGATTGGATCACTCAGACCCCATCCAGCCTGGCCTTGAGTGCCTACAGGGATACGGATTCTATCACCTCTCTGGGCACCATTTTACTAGCAATGATGAATCCAGTGATTAAATGTGACTCAACACTATGAAGTCTAAAACACTAAAGATTCAAATGCTTTCAGAATGAAGCTGTCACTTTTTCATATTATTCAACACTTTGAACTGATTTGAATGTAAAATGTATAGCCCAGACACAAGCTCTCTGCGATCTACAACAGCTTGTTCTGTTCTTGTTTGTTTGTTTTGTGTGCATATTGTTTTGTTGTTGGTTTTGAGCAAAAGATAATGCAAAATCTTTTACATAGAAAAAAAAGCTCATGAGAATCTCGTGAATGCTGAACTGGAAATAAAAATTGTGATGACTATTTTCATTTTGCATCACAGAATTTTTTTAAGAGAAAAAGGGGCAGAGACATGATGACATAGGGTAAAAATATGCAGTTTTATGCAGGCTGATATTTATTGTAATCTGATTTTTAAATTTATAACTGCTAAAAATGAGTTAATGTTTGTAAAAGGCAGTTATAGTAATGGACGACCGTAATGAACTGATATATGCAATCTCTCAAAAACACTTTTGAAAGTGCCATAAGCTGCTCATGCTTGCAACTATGTATAAAGACTACAGAGTGTTATAAAATAGATATAAATTTTAGTGAAACCATTTTTAACACGAACAGATAGGTTCATATCAATGTCTAACTGAATACACTGACTGAATTTTGTCATTATGCAAGTTGAAACTGCTATTTTCTATCATTTTGAGGTTTCTACTTCATAAAACCAGCTCTAAGTCTAAAAAAAATCTATCTCCAGTGATATAGTGTATGACCTGAGGCACAAGGAGAGCATGGAAAAGAACTGTGTGGAAACAAGAAAGGAAAATACGGAGCAGCCAGGCAGAGGGTGTTGCAGGTTGCAGATGGTTTGAGTGTAAAGATGGTCTCTGTGGACAGTGAAATAGGTTTCCAATGGACTGAAGTCAGGACTGACATGCTGACAGACAAAGTATGATGTTTCAAGTGGTTTCTGTGTCTTGTCTGCAGAGTCAGTGAGGTAAGTAGAAAAAATGAGTAATGGAGACTGGAATTCATAACATTTAAGTTTCGATGCATAGAATTTAGAAGTTACATCTCTGCTAGGCAGTCATGGTTTCCTTTATCCACGGTTGTTGTGCTGCTCTTTCTATCTGTCCTTAAGTGCATTTAATTGCTGTTTTTTTTTAACTTCTGCTTATTGACTATAAAGGAACTCCTGGGGATAATGTCAGACTTGCAGAGCTAACATTAAAATGCCTAAGGTAGACTAGATGAATCCCACTTTAAAATCCCACTTTATAAAGTAACGCCAGCTTGTGCAACAAACTCACTGACCAATGGTCCATAATGTTTATGGTAAGATAATATCCTCAAAATGTCATATGCTTGTTTGTGTCTATGTACACACACAGGTATATGGATTTATGTGTATATACACAATAAATTTCAGCTCAGAATCACACCAGAATGAAAACTACCTGAAAAGCCACAACAGAACTACAAAGAGCTAAAGAGACTAAAGAAGACAAACTGTTCAGAATTTGGCAATTTTCACATTTTCTTCTGCACTCACATTTTAAATAGAATAATGATTGAAATTACTAGGATGAGCGACTAATGATATGTGAAACTGTACACTTATCTCAAGATGTCTTAATAAAAACAGGCTTAATTCACATCAAGATGAATTTGGTAACAAATTTACCTCCTAGATTTATAATTTTGAGTTAGAGTTGAGTTGCCAAACAAACATTTCAAGTCCAGTCTATAGCATATTCTTTATAAAAATGGTGCACTTTTTATTATCATTATTACTTTTTTAAAAATTCTTTTACACCTCTGGCTTTCTAAATCCCACTGAGGAAAAGAAGAGAAATAGCATGTTTATAGAAAAAGAAAACAGTGAAGCAGATTTGGATATGGTGTAAGGATGGCAAAATCTATTAACTTTGGAGGAAGAATATTGGCTTAAGCATCTCTGCCTCAGTCAAATATATCTTTCTTCAAACTCAGGTATAACCAAGTAAAAATCCATCACTAATGTTTGCAACCTGTTCAGACAGATTCTTTCAGCCTTATTCATCTTTATCAATTCAACATTCATGATAGGCTACAATATCTGATGTGTATTTCCATTCAAAGAACTGTATCTGCTTCTTCCTTGAGAATGGAAAATTCAGAAGTCTTTCAAAAAGCCCAAGACTTTGCCTGCAATCAGATATACTTACTGTCACCTTAAAGCTTGTATGGAACAAGTATAGTTTTATTAAAAGCCTTAGGTACTGATTCATGACTAGTATAGGTTTTCAGATATTTAGAAGATGCTTTAAATGGAAAAGAACTTTAATAAGAGGACACTGAGAGGTGTTCCTTCTATTTTTATCCACTGGAAGATTTAAATTCAATTGTGCAGGAAATAAATGAAATTAAAACATCTACGCCCTGAAAAAGCATGAGTTGAATTCATTGTTTTTTAGCACAGTCACTCTAAAATTGACACATGAAGCAAAAACTTGTGTTTTAGTGTTGAGGATACATTCTGGCAGTGCAACAGCACTTTAATACATGTTTAAATGACTCACTAGTGCAAAGTCCAGAGGCTTAAAAGAGATGCCAGTGACTACTGTTAGTGACACCGTTGTTTTTGACCTTGCAGATACATTTTTTCTCTCAATTTTCTTTATCACTTGTTCTCACTCCAGTTCAGATTATGAATGACAACAAAGAAGCATCCTTTTATGCCATCAATAGCCACATTTTCTTTTCGGCTAAAGAAACCTTGGGATGAGTTCCCTCTTTCTTTCATAGGAAATAAGTTCATTTCCTTTCATTTCTTTCTTTTCATTTCAGACAATTGACATAATACATTATAGTTTTAAAAATAAACAACACTCAAAAATATTTTACAGCAAAGAAAAATGCATTACAAGATCATCAGGAAAAGATAAACTTTGTTTGGAGATCCATGCAGTTAAATCCATGAGATTTTCTCCCATATAATTAGTTAAGGTAGTATTTTCAGAATTATTTAACTACTGACATACCGATAATTTCACTTATCTCTTGTTCTAAGAAGTCTGTGTAAAATCAGAGTTTTGAGTTCCAGTGATCCTTTTCTGAAAAGCTTTTTCTGGCAGAGAACACTAGTCAGTGAATCCTTTTATTGTGTCTGTTAGTTATATGACCAAGGCCAAGGGGGAGAGTTAGACGAAAAGTTTCAGACTGCATGTATTTGTGGCCCACTGTCTTTTTATCTGTAGAAGGAGGTACTGTAAGAATCTTATGAAAGAAAAGCTTTTGTATTAAAATAGATTAGAGGTTAAGATTAGAGGGACTGAGTAATCTTTGTATCCTTTTGGTCTGTAGGTCTAATCTATAGGAAGGCAGTCTTTTTGTTCAAGAAATTTCATAGGTTACTTTTCAATCAAAATGATGACACTAAATTAGCAATGCCTAGATAGAAGACATAGTATTAGGGAGAAAAATTAGTCTATTTTGTTAACATTGTCTATGTTCAGCATTTGGGTAGGATATATATTCAAAAGTTTTACCTCTGTCTTGATTGCAGAGTGTTTTTTTTCCTAATCTAAATACCTCATTTCCCATAAATTGGATGTGATGAATTTGGACTACCTGAAGTCATGTTTGATCACGAATAATTTTTTCAGGGATAGAAAGGGCCAGAGATATTTATTTACATATATAACTTCAGAAATTACATGATTTATTATTGCACTAGAGGTTATAAAAGGTTTTCTAGTTGCCCCATTTGACCTGAAGATCTTTGTGAATACAGAAACTATTAGAAATGAAAATATTTGGGGAAAAAAAAAGAAGAAAATAAGGAAAAAGCAACAAAACAAAATATGAGTAAAGTCCATAATATTACAAACAGAATATGTACAGTGTTTCATAGAATCATAGAAATGTTTGAGCTAGAAGGTCCTTTAAAGGTCATCTAGTCCAACTCCTCTGCAATGACCAGGAGCACCTACAGCTAGATCAGGTTGCTCAGAGCCCCATCCAGCCTGACCTTGAATGTGTCCAAGGTCGATGCTTCCACCACCTCTCTGGACAACCTGTTCCCAGGCCTTATCACTTTTATTGTAAAATACTTACTTCTTATGTCCAGTCTAAATCTACCCTCTTTGAATTTGAAACCATTTCCCCTTGTTCTACCACCACCGACCCTGATAATATGTCTGTCACCTTCCTTCCTATAGCCCCCTTTTAGATATTTCAAGTCCACACTCAGTTCTCTGCAGTGCCTTCTCTTCTTCAGCCCCAGCTCTCTCAGCCTGCTCTCATAAGAGAGGTGTTCCATCCTTTGGATAACTTTTGTGGCCCTACATGGATGTGCTCCAACAGGTTCATGTGCTGAGGACTCCACATCTGGACACAGCACTCCAGGTGAGGCCTCACCAGCGCAGAGTACAGCAGAAGTATCACCTCCTGGCCTTCTAGCCATGCTTCTTTGGATGCAGCTCAGGGTATGGTTGGCTTTCTGGACTGCAAGAGCACACTGCTGGCTCATGTCCAGCTTACCATCCACCAATACCCTCCAATCATTTTTGGGAGGGCTGTGTTCCATCCTTACATCCCTCATTTTGCACTGACAGCAAGGGTTGCCACAACCCAGGTTGTTGAACCTCATGAAGGCCTATTGCTCGAGCCTGTCTAGGTCTCTCTGTATGACATCCTGTCCCTCAAGCGTGTCAGCTGCACCACACAGATTGGTGTCACCTGCAAACTTGCTGAGGGTGCACTCCCACTGTTGATGTCACTGATGAAGATATTAAAGAGTATCAGAGCATTGACTTCTGAAGGACACCACTTGTCACCAATCTCCATCCAGATGTTGTGTCATTGACCACCACTCTCTGGGTACAATCTTGCAACCAGTTCCTCATCTATCAAACTGCTCACCCATTAAATCCATACCTTTCCAATCTGAAGAGAAGGATTTTATGAGAGACCATGCCAAAGGCCTTATTGAAATCCAGATGGATGATATCAGTGTCTCCTCCCTTGTCTGCTAACACAGTTACACCATCATAAAAAGTGACAAGTTTGGTCAGGCAGAACCCACTCTTGGTGAAACCATGCTGGTTATCCCATATCTCCTCCCTCTCTTCCATATGCCTTAGCATAACTTCCAGGAGGATCTGCTCCACGGTATTGCTTGGCACTAAAGTGAGGCTACCAGATCGGTATTTCCCTAGGTCATCTTTTCTATCCTTCTGGAAAATGATTGTTATAATGACATTTTTCCAGTCACCAGGAATTGCCATGACTTTTCAAATATCATCAAGAGTGTCTTAGTGGCTATGTCAGCCATTTCCCTCGGACTCTGTGGTGTGAGTTTCCTGTGTATATTGTTTTTAAAGACTTCTATCTGTGCTTCCTTTTAGTCAAAGAATTATTGAATGATCTGATTTTCAATGCACAAACATTCTATAATGACAGAGAGGAGACACTGTAAAGAATAAAACAAACAAACAGCAACAACAACAACAACAAACAACAAAAAACCAAAACAGCAGCAACGGAGATAAATCTTGACTTTATTCTAGAAAATAATAGGCTTTGCCATTGATTTCAGTGAATCCAAAATTCAGTCTACAAACTGTGTAACTGGTAAACTGCAAGTGTGAGTTAAAGCTGGTTGAAAAAGAATGAAAGTAGTGGTTGAAAATAGCATTTTGTTGTCTGTGTATTTTTGACTGTGAGATAGGGACTGTCTGTATGTCAGGAGAGTCTGTTCTGGATATATGTTGTTGGATGTGGGAAGCTAGAAAGATGATGCAGAATGCCAGTTTCTAGAGCATCTGTCTTCCGTAAAGAGTTTAACTCTTTGGTTAATGCAAAACATTGACCTCTACTTTAACCAACTGCATGAATTCGTAGCTTGAGAGACTTGTCTCATTTTCCTTTACTCTTAAGGCCTTACTTCTTTTTAGATGTGCTCATCCTTTTGTCTAAAAAGAATGCAAAATTATGTTTGCACGACAAGTTGGAATTGGTTTCCCCTGAGTAATCTGAAATATTTTTTCCCCAGAAGAAGGCTGAATGCAATTTGGTTAAATTATTTCTTTTTATTCAAGGTTACTTTTCATTGAAGATGTGAAGGTTTTGTTTGGAAAAACTAAATAGCATATTTCTTACAGAATAGTTTTGTCACATAGAATTTATTTACTGTGTAATTTTGTGTAACATTCAGACCTTCTCCTTTGTGACTCCTTGAAATCCCTTCTTGTTCTTTATAAAAATGGAAACTTTGGAGAGGGCTATATTGAAAGCTTTTCCAAAAAATACTGAAGGATTTGTTTGGACATCAGTGGTCTAAAGTTTTGTTAAAAATAAGTCGAATAGATTCCTTGTCTCTGTGGGTAATGAGGTCCAACATCTGTTCACATTTAACATGTTGTTAATTTAGAGTAAATGTCAGCTAAAATAATCACATGAACAAGAGAGGAAAAAGAAAGTGCTATTAGATTATTTTGGTCATCTTCCAGAAAATGTAATATTTTTCTCTAATTGATGTTGTCCACAAATCTGTTAAGTTACTTTTAAAAGTCTCTGTCATCTCCCCTTGGGAACTATTCCTCTGGTACTTACATTACTTTATTAGAAGGATATTTTTTTTTCTTGGTGTTTTATTTCCTTGACTTTTCCAATTCTATCTAAATACTCATATCTGATAATGAATTTTCTCTTTCTGCAAGGAGTTTGAGTTCTACACACATCTAGGTTGTTAGTCTCTGTGCATTTTTATTTTTTCTTTTTTCACACTCTGCTTTTTCTCATTCCTAGCAGTGACTTCTCAGATTTAATGTAGGACTCCAGTCACACACTGAATAGCTCTTCACTGAAAACATGCATGACCTTGCCTATATTTAATCCCAGCTTCTTACATCTCCTTTCTAATGTTGTTAACGTAACTAAAGCAGATTCTATGTTTAATTTACTGCTCACTGTGACATCATTTTCCCTTCAACATCCAAGGTCTAGGCTGCCCAGGAGGTATTGGGAAGTACCTGATCATTCAGGAGGGTCAGGATTTCATTAGCAATGAGCATAGAGTTTGCAAAAGCCTACTTTAGGAAAAATGACTTTTTTAGAAGAACTACAGGATTTCAGGAATAAGCTGCCAGAAAAAAAGCAACCTGTAAGAGGAGATATAATATAGACTCTACTAGAGAAACTATATCAGTGAACCACTCTAACAAGTGTCATAATTTTTATAAATAAGTGACTAGCATTCATTAATTCCCACTTATCTGGACTTCTAGTCAAAATATGGATACCTCTCAGACTCATGAATACATTCCTATTTCTTTTCTTTCTTTAAAGATTACTTTCAGAAGGAAGATAATAGCAACAGGATTTATTCTTGTACTGAATTTTTTCACGTACAGTGCCCAGCACAAAGGGGTTCGCTTCCATGCTTAAAACTCCAAGGCACAGCTCTTATACAATAAAAATTAGATAGTGTCATTTTCCTTTCCAGCCTGTTCTTGGTCTCCCAACCAGCTCATACTCTAAGCAATGAGGGAACATAAAATGCAGCCTAAATTGGTTTAACAATTTTTAGCACAATGCATTCCTGGTTTAATTTTCTTCAACCAAACTCTATTATCTATGATTCTTGCTGTGTTGTGAAAAACTGATATATGTTATAACTATAATTGCTGTGTTGTTTACTAAGATAATTTTATCTCCCCTTTAAATGTTGTTTTTATTTTTTTAATTTATATCTGCTAATTTTAGATCTACAGGACCCATGTCCTTCTATCTGTAGTGTCTTAATTCTCCCCTTCATTTATTCTGAAATTTTATACTACAACTGTGATAGCTGATAGTCAGCTTCTCCAAACAGCTTCTCTTTATTTAAAAAATAAATCTCTTTTGATGATTTGAGGAATTACAAGGTAAAGTCTGATTTCTGTAGGCAGCATTTTTTTCTCATAACTGCTGTTCGGTTTTTGAGTGTTGTTTTGTTTTTTTTTTTTAATTTATTCTTTTAAAAGATATTTAAGACATACAAGGATGAAAAATTACTGTAAATTGTACTTATATTATGACAGCACATTATTAGATTGTTGATACCCATTCAACACTTTATTCACTATATATTTCCTAATATTTTCCAACCTTTTCCTTTGCTTTGCTCACACTTCACTATGCACCTATGTCCAGATTTAGTTTGGGATTCGAATGCCTGAAGTTAAGTTTTTGATGTAGACATGACATGCTAGATTTCCAAATTGTCAAGATGGTGATATAGTCAACATAGGCAAGGGAGCCTGGAAGGCAACTCAGCTCCACCTGCTTGTGGTTGTGTTAGTACCCTCAGGGGTATTTGGTTCTAGCAGCAGTGGAAAGAAGTTGCTGTCTGGTTACATTTCTGAAAGGACACAGATTTCTTGTAGCTCCAATGTCACGTCTGCCATGAGGATGTTTCTGGCATCCAAGGGCATCTCAAGTGGCCCTAGACACCTGCATTTAGGCAGGTGAACAAACTAGTGTATGTTTAAAAATATAAAAGAAATAGAGAAGTCACATCTCAGTGATGACCCAGATACAGTAAAAGACACAGTCAGACACTTCAGTCTAATTATGAAAACACACAGAATGTAAACTCTATTGAAACATGATTGATTTCTGAATTTTTAAAATAACATACCATCCAATTTCTATTCATTCCAGTGGATGGCTGTGAGTTTTACAAGCTTCACATTTCCTCTGACATTTTTTTCAGATTACTGAACATTTTGTGTTACTTTTTAACAAATGTGTCTGTTAGTTTTTGTTCATACTTCAAGCAGCAGTAATTACAGCAACAGGTGAAAGAGCAGCTAAAATTAAGCTGAATTTATTATTCATTTATATCATAGTCTTTATGACTCAGGAAATTCACCCCGACACTTGACTTTGCAGCAGAAAGGATACTTAGGGATTCTTTTTCACTAAGGAAACTAAACTTAAATTAAACTTAAAGTGGAAGTTGTGCTTGCTTGCCATAAGGTATGATAGGTAGAACCAAGGGATACAATATGCAATGAATTTATTTCATTAGTAAGACTGAAATTATGAAAACTACCAAAGCGTGACTTTTTAGGCAGGAAAAAGAGAAATTTAAAAATTAAATGAAATATTTCTGCTGGGAAGACACATTTAGAAAGTTGAGAAATCTATTTTAGAAAATATTTCCTCCTTTTCTAAAGGTACTACAGCAGAAATAGCTTTCACTTAGGTGTTTTTGGAAATAAGTGCTTTCTCTTTAAAGGCTATACAAATATGAATGAGCCAGAAAGTCTCCAGAAATGCTCTTAGCTGGAGCTGACATGCGTTCCCAGAGGCAGATGTCAAATCAAACTGGCACGGGACCCAAAATGCTGCAATACTGAACAGTATAGAGCTAGCATATTTCACAAAACAACAGCTGTTTACATTACAGCTCAGTGCTTTTCAGACGAAGAGAAGCACATTAGCCTGGGAGAAATGAGAACTGGTGAATCTGAGCAAGCCTACAGAATGAGCCTGAGCCAACCATGCCAAGATTTAGGAAAGGCTTTGTCAAAAGGGCCTGGAACTCCATGCTGCATTTGCTGCCACTTAAGATGAGCATCTGAGGAGCTGTCAGTCTATTCTGCCTTTCCTGCTAAGTCCTGCTCCTGATTCATGTGCTAACCTCAAGACTGGTTTTGAACAGTAAATAATGAACCAACATCATCATCTGTTCTTTAACCATAGCTGTTAAAAAACTGACAAAATCACCTGCCTCATCACAGTCTATTAGCCTACTGTGCTATACAACTGTTACACAAGAGCTATATGCCGAATACAAAATAACATCATGGAATGGCAGATTAGCAGGTCCAACATAAGTCCAATTGCTAAGATTATTAAGTAGTTTAGGCTAGAAAGGACATCTGAAGGTCATTCAGTTCAATGCCCCAGCTCAAAGAACCAGTTTCAGCCTTCATTCAAGTTCCTGGGGCTTCTAAGTACAAAAATTTTGGAGTGTATCTGAAGACAGATATTCCACAACTTCTCATTCTACTAGTGACTCATGTTGTAAAATACTTTCTTTTGTTTATGTCCAATTGCAACTACTCTTGCTAAAAACAATGACTGTCAACTTCTGTCTATTGGCTATGCATACCTGATGTGAGTCTGTCTTCTCTGTGCTGCTTTATAAAACTGGAGACAACAAAAAGATCTCCTCCAAGCAACCTTTGCTGAGCCAGCTTCCTCAGCCGCTCCTTGTACATCCTGTGCTCCTGATCCAAACATCTCGGGGGGTTACTACTGATTTTGCTCCAGTCTGTTCATATCTTTCCTGTCTGTGAATGTCAAAACTAGACAGGCTGCTCCAACAAGGGAGAACAGTCCCTTTTCTTAACCTACTGAAGGTACTATTGTATATTTTATTTTTATTTAAAGTACTTAAATGAATCAACATGGGAATGAATTACTGAATAAGCAGCTCTTTTTTCTAAACTGTAAGATAGAAAGCATATATCAAGTATTGCTTTTTGTATACAATTAGATAGAATAAAATCCAGGAAATTAAACTCGTTGCTACATTATTGTCAAAGATTAAAAAAAAAGACCTGTTCCTATTTTATTATCTAAGTTTTCTTTTAGATAGAAACATTTCTGAGAATCAATATATTTCTATCAAAACATAAAAACAAATTTGGGATATTTTAGAAAATAACATTAAAAAACGTTAAAAAACAACGTAGTAGCAGAAATTTAAGATGAGAGACCTCAAGAACTGGTCATCATACCACTCTGATAAATGAGAGTGATAATGTACTGAACGTAGGAATACAAGAACATAAATACAAGGAAATTTTCATCTATCCATAAGACTGATGTAAGTAGTGGACTTTCAAACTGCAGCCGATGTAATTTTTTAGTAAAATGGCCACAAGTAAATCTCAGTCTGATATGAATAAATGAATATAAATGAATAAATGTATGATCATGACTGATTGTATCGAAAGCATATTAGGCAAAGAAATAACAAAAATTATTAATAATCCCTAAACTTTCTCCTGGTAGTACAAAGAAAAAGCATCATGAAACCACTTTTTAAACACAACAATTACAGTAAGTGGTCATTATCACCAACATTGTTTCTATGATTTCTTGCACTGAGTAGTAGCTACAGCTGGGATCACAACTGTAATCCAGACTTCAACTCCATGCTAGTCACGAAGCTTTTACTCCCAAAGTGAGCATTTTAATCTAATTGTTCTGTACTTCTTTTCTGATAGCATTGAGCTCATGATTGGAAAACAAACAGCAATATGACTTGCCACAGTGGGATTTTACCTCTAACCTGCAGTCATACAACCACTGGAATTTGAAGGAAATTGAAACAGCAAATATCAACAGGCAGAGCATGTGGCTAGATGAGGAGACAGTTATATGCTGCAGGATATCTTTCCTGCAAAATCTCTGTCAAGGAGAAGGACATTGAAGTCCTGGGCTCAAATGAGGCTGGAAAGATCCCTGGTTTCTCAGTTCAAACACAGTCATGGTACTACAGTGAAAAACTGTGAGCTTATCTTGCTCAGTGTCTCTTCATATCAACTGTTACTCTGAAAGATTTGGATCCTGGGGTTTTAAATTTGTCTTTATTGCTTTTTTGTTTTCCCCTTTGACTAGAAGTACAGCTATTCCACACAGATCATTGCTGTTAACCCAGGGAAATTGATGTCACTGTGGCTGTTTTTTACAAAGATGACTTGAAACTCCAGATTTCCCCATCCACATCATAGGATTTCTTGTTGTATTTT
This sequence comes from Chrysolophus pictus, assembly GCA_037305975.1. Taxonomy (NCBI): domain Eukaryota; kingdom Metazoa; phylum Chordata; class Aves; order Galliformes; family Phasianidae; genus Chrysolophus; species Chrysolophus pictus. Next base: position 23,268,425 of record CM074578.1, read on the forward strand.
TGCTAATTGCCTTTCAAAATGATTGGAGCACCATAAATGCACCAAATTATTTGACTTTGGTCATATACTAGTGAGGATACTGGTGCGATAATTTTGTACGTTTTATGATTAATTTATACTGTGAAAAAAAAACCCTGTAATAGATGTTCACATCTTTGGTTTTCTTTTTATTTGTCCCCTTTAGCAGGCACCAGCATCATGGCCCATGAACAGCAACTAAACAACTATTCACCTTATAAATTAAAAAAAAAGCCAGCAGGGTTCCTTAGACAGTCAGTAGATGTGCAAACATACGCATGCACCTAAGGCATGCAGTGTAGTACTCACTAATCAAACTACACCCAGACGATGGCCTTGGACCTTCTGCTACCAAATATCTATGCAAAGTGAAGTTTGTCATCTCAGAGCACTGAGCAATTCAGCTACAACTACAAAACATCTGTCACTCAGAGGAGGGGACAGGCTTTGTGTGGTTTCATGGATATTGCCACAACATTTAACATGTCCTGAAAGATGTCAGAGAAATACCAGGTTTACAGGTCATTTCCCTCACTGTGCAGAAAACCAAATTAGTTTGTCAGCAATTCAATCTGAGCTGAGAGCAGCCGGTCCCAGTTTACCCTATATTTGTAAAGGTGTTGGATGAGATCTTTAACAAAAAAGTTTCTGTGGTTCTTAAGCTGAATTGAAATGTGTTCACATTAATTTAAGTACTCCTACACAGTTTGGTTAGTTCAGCTGGCAAGCTCTCCGGAGGAGAGGTTCTGTCAATGAAAACATTAGATCATTGCAATGAGAAACTAAACGCACTCTTGTGCTCAGAAGTTTTTCTAGTCCCTGCTGGCAATTTGACTTGTGGCTAGGAGGACAAATACCTTCATTTTCATCAGTGGAGTCATCAATTAGTCAAGCTGTTTCATCCCTGGTACTAGGACAACTATCATTAGCTTTTCTATTCTGGTTGCTTGTTTAAAGCTGCAGAATATGATCAAATGCATTAGAGGCCTCACTTGTACCATCTCTTGTAACAGGTGGGGATCATTACCTGGCAAAAATGGACAAAAACAGAAGTTCTGGGTAAGTGAGTCCTTAGTACTCTGTTACAAAGAAGGAGACAACATTTCTAAAATACAGATTATTAAAAAAAAATCCTTCTTTTCTTTCATCCCCTCTTTTAGTATCTGCTTTTGTTGTTGTTTTCCACTCACCTTTAAGTCTCCTGCACAATTCTATCCCCCTTCTGGCAAGGTTTTATCCTGTTGATCCTTGAATTGCAGCAAGATCTTTCTCAATTTCAAAGTCTACTTCATCTGATCACCTTACATTTATATCTGCATTTTCTCCTACAACTCTTATTCAGTTTTTCCCATAAAAATATCCTTCTTTTTGTGGTCTGAAAATGAAACTCAACAATATGTGTCAATATTATTTGGGAAAATATTCTGAAAAGACAAGCTATTAATTTAAACAGCATTGCAAAATGTCTTCCAGCTGTCAGCAAAAAAAATTAAACTTAGCCTTTCAGCAATTTAAAGTCAGTCAGATTTTATCATTTTGGTTGAGATTAACAGCTCCTACCATTATTCCAGTGCTTAGCAGAAGGTAATTTGGAATTCATATAGCTGATGGCAGGACTCGTGGTTGTTGGTTCTACTGATATCTCGGGCACAAACCCTTCTGAATTCATTAGAAACTAAATGTCAATAATAACCTGAATGAAACCTGATTTATTAAAAGCCAATTTTTCATATCTTGTGTTTCTGTAACATATGTTAACATATTAATGTTAAGAAACTAATGTTAATAGATTAACATTAATTTGAATTTTGACCAATATCATTTAAACTACCACTTTCTCCAGGTGATATTTGGATTACCTAATAATTTCTTCTTCAATAAATCAGACAGCCTAATAGCAATAGTAGTCCATTGTTATTAACTCTGGCTTTGGAACTAAAATTTGGATCAAAATAAAAAGGAATAAACAAAGGAATAAGGAAAAAATGCATTTTGATTCTCACCGAATCTGAGAAACTTTTTCATTAGAGAAAAATATCACGAGATTACCTTTAAATTCCACACTTTGCGTTTTAAAATACCATTAATTTTTTTTTTTCCTCTTTGTTTTTCTTTAGATTGCAGCAAATTCATGGGGAAAATACTGGGGAGAAAATGGCTATTTTAGGATTCTACGTGGACAAAATGAATGTGATATTGAGAAGCTGATATTAACTACTTTGGGATAGCCACTGCCTTTTACCTGCAGTATTATACTGTATGCTGCTTTGTGCATCTATTCTTCCACTGCTGTACGTTGAGTCTTTCTAGAGAAATAAAAAATTCATCTCTTATGTTATATTTCTTTTTGCTGTGGTTCGTTAGGCCTTCCTGACTTGAACGCACTGCAGATATCATAAGAGTGGTACAGTCTCACCCGGTACAAACAGTGCTCTACACAAATAGCAAATTGTCTCCAAGACTACTGATGACCTTGATGTCTACAGAGCGGGAAGTTCTGTCTCCTATTATTTACATCTCATCACTGTTTCGTTATACTAATGGTGACTGATTCAGCAGTGCCTGAAAAAAATGGAGTTATATTGGTAGTGTTAATCTCTTTATGATACATACTGTGGCCAAAATCCGTTTAGAAATGTGATGTGCTCTTCACACAGAATTGCTCATGGCCGTAGTAGATAAAAAAAGTACAAATTAATGTAACTAGAATTCTAATCCTGTTACAGAACAACTGTTTCCAATTCTAGCTTACATAAATTGTATGTGTGTATCATTTTCTCTTCCAGGAAACTAATTTTTTACTAATAGGTTTCATAAAGTTTATGTATTTTACATAATATAAAATTTGCTTCTAATGAAACAACATATTCCCATTCCCACAAGTGCAATTAAAAATATGCAATCTAAATAGTTTAATTGAATGAAAAACTGAAAAAAAAGAGATGATTTATCCCTATTAAGATCTAGACAAGTTTAATTCCTGCAATGCTTGTGTTCCACTTATGGTTTTACCTAGGAGCAGACCAGTGCCAGTTCTCTCATAATTCCTGAAGGATATTTCTTCTGCCCTAGAGGAAAGGTCAGAAAAGACATTCTGGTGTTTGTTCCCACTGCCATCTCTGTAGCCCAGACATGGCTCCTGGTGCTGGCCAGCAGGATGTGTACCAGCAGTTAATTAGTAATTAGAGGCCTTTCCAGTCCTAACACTCCCTTAGCTACTTCTGTCTATTGCCGCACATCCCCTCTCATCAGCATTGCTACAGACCTCGATGGGATTGAGAACTCTTTGGCCTATGTATTTTTTAAAGTTTAGATACTGCCACTATTGGCATATGAAGAAATGAACTACTCTCTGTCTCTCTTAGTCTCTTTTAAATATTCCAAAGGGCACTTGCCAACCTGAATCATCAGTCATAAAATTACCTACAAAAGAAATACCTGTGGCAAGTTCTATAGACGGGGAGAAAATCCTGCCATTAAATTACAGTAAACAAATGTTCAGTGGGACTTTCACTATCTTTAATAGACTATTTCTCATTCCTTCATTTCTAGAAAATGAAGAACTAGACTTCTATTATCATCAGCATAGGTACGTAATAGCTTTTCCTTCAAGAGCAGTTAATGTTGGTAATATACAACAGATGTCCTTGCCACTAAATTAATGTTTCTTGAACTAAACTAGGGTCTTGACTTGTAGTGGTTCACTACTGAAAGACCTATTATAAAAATGTTGTATCATATTGCTGCAAAACATTCTCTTCTGTGGCCTCTAGTGTCATATGATAAACTGAATTTAGACACAAAAACTTTCATAACTTGAAATCTATAGCAAATTATAACAAGAAGTTTTAGAATAGCTAAGGGCTGTGAAAGAAGAATTAACCTTTCTAGGTCTGCTGAGATATTTCAGTATATGCAAGGAAAATACACTGAGCTACCCACATGGCTACATCAAATGCTTGGTGCATATTGATTCCATAAAATTCAGTTTCAAAAGAGTACAACTGAGCTCTGCATTGAACAATCCTGCAAAAACATATGCATTGTGAGTTTGGCTTAATTCAATTTCAAATTGTTTTGCACTGATCTATATTTCACAGTATGTGCTGCTACTCTCATTTTGCTTGCAAGATCTGTCTGGGATCTGGGCAGTCATGTTAAGCATCTTTAGTGGTAATAGAGCTCAAAATTAATTCTCTAGATCTTTATCTGCTCAAATGGCCATCCTGACTTGAATGAAACACCATAAGCAAGTGAAACAAATCCCATCACAGGAAAGCAACTTCTGTAGTTATATCACTTCACCACTATTCTGGGGTTAATTTTTGATGCTCTGAGGAGTCCATGCACTCAGCACCTTCTTCTTGCTTTCTCAAAATCATTAAGAAAATGTGGAAATGTTACACAATCTGGAATTTAAAAGGCATCTAATAGCATCTTTGAGATCTACTTTGCTCTTTGAAAAGATGCTTGAGGTGTGCTCCCTGTCATTAAGAGCATAAAGGTCTACTCTCAGTGCAGATCTACTCAATGATACTGATCAAGGGACACTGCAGCCAGAGACCCTCATGCAGACTATCTGAAGACAGATTTTGAACATCAGAGAGGCTTTGAATTCCTCTAGTCCATAGTAAAGTGGAGACTGGAAGATGACAGTGAGAGAAGACTAGGTAGAGTAAACTCTGTTTTACAGCTCAGCTACCTGCTACAGGGTCATACTAAAGGCAAAATGAACACAATGAAAGGAATCAATTTTCACTTTTCTTTATAGCAATGCATTTTTCAAGTAAACACACAGTATTACTTACATGAGTGATTATTATCACTTCATATGTATCCCTTCACTGCTATGTCTGGAAGTCTGGATCATGGAGCAGCACCACATAAAAGTATAACCAGTGAACACAGCAGAGAGACTGTTCACCACCAAATCCTCTGTTTGTAAGTTATCTGGGGACATTTGAAGCCATGGACAGACTCAGACTGTGTATGAAAAAGGTTAGGGTTATATCAAACTTTCACTTCAAGGTGCCACATGAACACATGAACTAGAGTTGTTCTCTGAATCTACATATAATTGCGAAATTTGAAGGCTGTCCCATTAAATGTTTTCTCCATAGCATAAGCAGTGCAACAGCACTAATTCTGTGTGATGTATTTGTCAAATCACGGTATGCAGCTCAGTATGTATTAACAAAGAAAACAACTCTGGCAATATTACTGAATCTGATGCTACCTTTGTTCTCACAAACATGGAATAAATCTGCCACCAGGGATTCTGCCCATCAAGAGACTCAGAAGCAGGCAAACTGGGCAAACAAGGTTTCACAACCTGCATATATATTTTTCTAAAAAAAAAAAAATCTACACTAGCAGTTTCTAAAAAGATCTTTGTACTCCTTGTTGGCATGATACACAGCCTGTGGAAAACTGAATTAAAAGTATCTGACCTCAAGAGAAGAGAATTTGCTGAGGTTTGAAAGGCAGAGAAGATGGAAGAAAATAGAAGAAGTGATTTAATTTTTCTTTCTGTTTTCAGTCAGGACGGGAATCAAAAACTAGTTATATTTTGCCTTAGAATCAGAACATTTTTTGGGTTTCAGTTCTGTCTGAAACAAATATTCAGGATCTGTTTGCACACTTTTTAGCATGTCTGGGCCAAGCTCTGAGAAAGCCCAAAGCAAGAGTGTGTTTCTATTAGAACTTGATGTCTTAACTCCACCCAGCTTGGCTTGGAAATCACTCCCATTTCCCTTTTATTTCATTGCTGGTTGTATCCAAAATCAAAATGGGTTCTGACAAGAGATAAATGCAGTTACGCTGAAGCGGAGCAGCAGGATTTTAAAAAATGTGTGTTTGGCATACAGTGGGTGGACCATGCCAAGATGCAAACGACAATGCTACACACAGAAATACTATAGCACCATGGGGGAGGCTGCCCATGTGGTGTTCTCAAGGTAAATAATTTCACAATGACTCACTCAGGAAAAAATCCCAGATAGAATACGAAAAATTCTAATGAATCACTCATTTGTCTGAACTACGAAGAATTAACTGTTCCATTACACTGGAAAACTTTCTGCTTTTGAGTGTCTGGAGGAACAGGTGGCATTTCAATAATCAGCAATTTTTAAATTGACTTAAATAGACTTTTTATTCACTGTTCTGATGTTTCTCTACTTCCTCTTGAGGTGTTGCCTCTCAGTGTGTTTTCATCTGTGTATTACTCTTGTTATTACAAACATGCTCATGTTTTTGACAGTAAATTTGATATCGAAGTATAGATAAAAGTAAGCCATCTGTGTATGCTTAAACTGAGTTCCTGTAAGTTTCCATGCAGTTTCAGAGAGGCTGTTAGAATTTATCCAGGTTTGTTCTGTTAAAAGCCCTTTTGGAGTTTAAAGGTGCATCTGTCAGTGTAGATGGAGCTAGTAGATCCAGAGGCATTTCAAACCATGTGGCACATCGGCCAGAAGTTCTTACTTTATTCAAATACGGTTTTAAACCACCTGCTTTCAACATACACAAATGGCCTCTGTAAGTTATTGATTGTCTGTTATTTCTACTGCTTTTCTATTCAGAAAGAAACTGGCTGTCTCTAGTATAACGTATTCATCAGTGATACATTCAATAGTAGACATGCAGGGAAGGTCTTCTGAAAGTAGTTAGGAAGGCAGCCAGTCAAGTTCTATTGATGCACAGGGAAGTTGGGTGAATTATATTGGGTGCTTATGAAAAGCTCACTTATGTGTATTAGAAAACTGATTTATGGTCATAAAACTTCACTCTTTGCAGACACAATGTGACTTTAAAAGAGCATCTTAATGGAGTCTAGCTTGAACCTAAAATCAATACTTCATTTATCTTAAAGAGAGTCTTTGCTTTCTAAAATGCACAAAAAATAGTGCCTGGAATAAAGATATAAGAGATTCTGTCTGATAAAGCCATGTAATCCTTCATATACCAGCAGTACCATGCTGTACTTTGCTTTGTACTTTACACTGTGTTTCGTATTTTGATATGAACAAATTGATATCTGTTTTGCAGTTGATTTATCAATTAAGAGCCTGATTTAAAGTTACAAAATTTTGTGTATGAATGTGCATACAGGTTCTTGTATTGATGGCAGAGGCTTTTGCAGGTTTGCTTCAAGATCAGTAGTTAAATGAGTTCACCTCTTAGATCTCTTGTGATTCACCATAACTGAGGTGTTCCGTTGTAGAAAATGGCAGGTAACTGTGTGTCTTGGGCTCACATCACAGAATGATGGTGCTGGAAGAGACCTGTGGGTCCACCTGGCCCAACCTCTGCTCAAGCAGAGACACTCTGTCCTCCCTTCTTGTTCTCCCCCCTTTTCTCTCCCTTTCTTCCTCTTTTTCGTTTTTAAAAAGTTCAGCTCCTTACCACAGAAAGGTATAGAAAGTTCTTCAAAAGGGATAAAATAGGCTTACAGAATATCAACAAACATTTTAATGCAGCAAAATTGTTCCAAATATTATTTATAGCTACATTTTCATTCTCTTTATACTCTAGAGAGGCACAGGCTCATTTTCAAGCTGGAATTTCTGTTTTTAGAAGGGCAGTAAGTTTCATTAACAATTTCTCCATTCTGGCTGTAATTTTCTCTGAGATGAATGGAGCTGAAAGAATGAACGCATCTCATTCATTAGGCTCTTTAGACGTGGATCGTTTGTAATGGCATTGTTCTGCTGGTCTTTATTTATCTTGACTATACTTTGCACTCAATCTAGTTTTAATAAAGATAATAATCAATGTCATGTTTCAAAGCAAAAGAAACACTGCATTCTTTTAAAGAAGTATTGGTAAATCCTGCAGTTAAATATTTATAAGTTATATCTCAGGGGATCATGAGATCAAAGTAAATCATAAATTAAAAAATAATTAGGTAGGGTCTTTTTGGATTTCAAGCCATTCTTCTATAGCTGTGTGATCTTTGCAATCCCTTTTTAAAATGGTAAAATTATTCATAGATTACTCACATTTATTCACATTCTGAAACTCTCCCATCTCTGGAGTTCAGGAATATAAAATACTTGCTTAGATTCAAGATTGTGGAACTATCTAATAATTATGCGTGCATTTTTAATACAAATACGTATTTCTTACCCATTCATGTTTCTGAATATTAGAGAATTTGGTATATTTATTAGGAAATTTTGACTTTTTTTTAGTAGCGTCACTTCACCCTTTCCCCAGGGTCAATTTGTGGTGACACATGCTTATTAGAAGACATTGTAATCACTTAGTGAAAGACCTCTTTCTGAAATAGAAAAGATCTTTTAAAATCACCACAGTCATATCTAGTTCATATTTTCCTGTATAAATGTAATGATCACAGTTGGGAATTTCGTTATATTCTCATTGTAATAAAATTATCCCATGACAGCTGGATTGAGAAGGCAAGCTGAGTTAAATTTCAGCTTAGAAACTAAATATATAATCTAGTTCTCAACCTGAAAAAATGGTGTGTTACTCTCTGACTCTCTGACAAAGGAAATTTCTGCATTCTTCTGTGCTTTGGTTTCCCATGTATAGAATCATAAAATCATAGAATGGCTTGAGTTGGAAAGGACCATAAAGATCATCTAATTTCAACCTCCCTGCCAACCACTAGACCAAGCTGCCCAGAGCCACATCCAGCCTGTCCTTGAATGCCTCCAGGCATGTAAGAGTCCAGAAACTCCAATATCTAGTAAAGAGAAGCACTCTTTTAATATATATTTTAATATTAGGCATTTGAAGCTTGATTTTTATCTTACACCAAGTTCTGCCAATTCATACTTTTGAAACATAATTAATATCTTAGATTTTGCCAAAAGCCACCAAATGATTCATTGAGATATCTATCCTTCAGCATTCAAAATGCTTGATTAGGAATTGAAAATCTTGAAACATGAGAACAAAAGGACAGTTGGACTGGGTCAGTCTGAATGTCATTTGGGTTTTGCCTCTGATAACTACAATGTTATGTGTCTGGGAGAAAGATGTTGCAGTTATTATATTAGAGAGACATATACTTCTGAGAATTTCTTGACGAGTGTTTTGGATGTAGCACTGACTACCCAAGTATTCAATTATCTCTAGAGGCTTTCATCATTCTGACTAATAAATTATAGTAAATCATCAAATGTAAATTATTTAACCTTCAGAATATCTTGAAGTTATTCAAAATTCTTAATGAATTAATCTTAATAAGTTATGAAAACATCGTTTATTTTAAAAATTGAGGAAAAAGTAAGTGCAGTAACTGATGTCCCATCGCACAGAATTTCAGTACAAAATAGATTATTCTGTTGCTTTGATAAAGGAGAGCATGGTCTCTGTAGAAAACCTCCAAAAGTGACATAGGTATTAGGAGAGAAATATTTGTATCTTATCATCAATCTTGGGGCTTTAATGTTATTAATATTTTGTTTTCTTAAGTAGTGTTTATTACAAGAAAATGTCATTACCTTGTTGTTTCTACCACGGCTTCCTAATGAAGTGAGGAATTTGCATGAGCTGTCACATGAATGTTCAAGTTCCTCTCTTCACAAATGTCTGTGAGAAGACTGAAGGACATTTGAAATATCATGAAATATGAAGGAACTTAATGCAGAGATGCAAGTACAGTCAGACTGTATTTGTCTCCATGCCAGCTCCAAAGTGTCCCTTACTGCACAATGATTAAGCCACAGTGAGCGTAAACTACTGAAAGTGATTCAAGATTTTTCTGTTTGCTGGACCTTCCTCATACATTCCTAAAGAACAAGGAATCAAACATCCTACCCCCTCAAGAAAAAAAGAATTAAAAAAAAAAAAATCAAATCTTCTTAATTCTATTCCTACCCAGTCTACTTTCTCAAATTATTTTGTTAGTTTCTAAAGAAAGCCTGTGTGGCCGAGAGATAGCTCACCATAGTGCTACCTGGCATGCTAGTATTTGCATTTAAATGCTAAATCACCCTTCAGAGCCCCCATTGCTGGGTTAAGCCCAATCAGCTGTCTTGTTCCTGCTGATTATTGCATTTTAGTCACTTCTCATCCTACCAGACACTTGCAGAAAAATCCCAGGGCCATTTCAGCAACCTAGGCCAGAGTATGTTTAGTGGACTTCTCTTGAGTACCATCTGTTCTTTCAAGCCATCTGCAGCTTCAGTCGCAGTGTCCCTTTAGAAACATACGTCAATCCATTTTCGTGTGGCTTCTCCATTCACCGTGAACTTGTTGTTGTTTTGGTATTTTTTTGTTTTAAAAGCTTTTCTTAGTTCATAATTTGCCATGTAGCTGCCAAGTGCTCTCAGAAATGTCATGCTGACTACACTTTATGAAGTAGTATTACTGCTCTCTGGGTATGATCTCACAACCAGTTCCTCATCCATTAGACATCAAATCCATATCTTTCCAATTTAGAGAGGAAGATGTTATGAGAGAGTGTGTCAAAGGCCTTACTGAAGTCCAGATAAATGACATCAGTGGTTCAATCAGAAGCACTGGAGCAGATTGCCCAGAGAGGTAACAAGCCTTCTGTCCCTGAGGACATTCAAGATCAGCTTGGACAGGGCTCTGAGCAATCTGATCTAGCTGTAGATGTCCATTCATTGCAGAGAGTTGGACTAGATGGCCTTTAAGAGTACCTTCCAATTCAAACAATTCTCTGAGCCCATGAATCATTAATCATGTGCAGCCAATATCTTGCTAAGTAACACCAAGTGCTGCTCATTATAAACTGTTCACATACTTCTTTTTGGTTTGGTTTGGTTTCTTGTTTTCTTTCTTTCTTTTTTTTTTTTTTTTGTTTGTCTGTGTGTATCACAAAAACGACCAACTAGCATTGTTTTGTGCTGCTTCCTCAGTGAAGTCAGAATTTGCTGTTGCTCCTGTTACATATTCCTAAGGGATCCAAAATAGCCAAGTGTGCATCCCTCTCTTGCTGTGTGCCAAGGAGCTCTCTAAGTGGGCAGATCCTTCTCTCACAAAGCATCTTGTTGTAAAGTGTTCCTAAGCTAATTTACACATCCTTGGCTGCTCTGAAGAGTACTGCTGTGTAATGCAAAATTCTTTCACTTTGAGAAAATTAAAAATTAGTAGCCTGAAAGCAGTTTATAGTAAGTGTAGCATAAAGGACATAGCTGCAGAAATGAAATACAAGCATCTATAGTGTTCACAGATAGACAGAGTAGGAAGGAGAACATTTAACTGCCAGTTAGCCCTGGTGGCCACTCTGACTTGTGCAGGCCCTTGCTCTTTGGGATTCAGTGTCATTAGGCCATATCCATGCACTTGGGAGTTTGACTTCCTTTTACACCAAAACTCGCATGCGGGTTGAATCTCTCTGCACTCATCCCCTTTCCCTGCTTGCCCTTTTCTCTGCCTCAGGTGTAGGGCATGGCAGTGCTTCTGTCCTCAGGGCTTTGCTGATCAATGTTTGGGCAGAGGTCTGGGGATTAGAGACCCCTGCTTGACTTAAAGAGCAACAAAAAGAAACCTTTGTTCTTCCTATTCTCGCGTTGAGAAGTTTGGCTTCAGGGTAGAAAATAATCCTCTCCTTTCCAGTAATGGGTAATGTAAAAGAGAAATGTTTTCATGGGGGCAATTTTTTTTCCCACTGTAGTAATTACACTATTTTCTTTTAAGGGATATATTTGACAACTAATTTTCAAAACAAGTATTTCTAAATATAACTCATAAAATTAATAACAGAAGAATGCACGCTAGGGAAGGATAATTCTATGTGCGGTGTTTCCTATGTTTCTTCCCAAAGCACCTGTTCAAATTTCTGCCAGAGACAAGAGGCAGACTGGGCAATCTGCTAGGTCCATTAAGAACATAAAAAACCCAGCATATGGGGTAGTTAAGTGATCTTCCATTATGCATTTCCTGTGGCTAAGAGAAACACAAGCATTCATGCTAAGCACTGTTTTCTTTCAGTATCTATTAAAGCTGCATCATTGTTTTGAGTAAAATGCGAGTGGGAAAACTTCACTGGCTTGGATTATGCCATTTCCTGCAGAATGAAACAGGGGTCAAATTGTGTCAGTGAATAATAGTCTGAAGGTTTTGAGCAAATAGGGAAAATTTTTCTTCTTAGTTTAAAAAATGCATGAAGCTCTTTGTTTCTTTAATGAAATTGCCATGAGGACAAACACATTAGAGGAACAAAAAAAAAAAAAAAAAAAAAAAAGGAATTCAAAAGCAGTAGCTGTCTGCATGCTATTAAGACAGAGAAATGTACTGTTTCCAGCTGAGTGATCATACTTCTTTTTGATACATTAGGCAACAGAACTTAAAAGTTCCTTCCAGCCTACAAGGAATTCCAGTAAATAGAACAAAATGTGTTATCAAAGGTGGGGAATTGCAAACAGCCTCAGCTCAGCACAAGAATGAACTGAAACGGGACTGACAGGAGTAGAGCAACATTGTGTTAGACCTCAAGTATGTTCAACTGCAGTACAAGTCTTCTTGAGAAGATATTGGATGGCAGTTTGATTCCTTGGTTACACTGTACAGTTGCTATACCCTACTGCATGAAAAATGCTGTCAGGCTTTCAGAATCACAAGCTGGTCTCAGCTAAAGAGTCAGAACTAAGCAAGCATCAGGGAACATGTGCTGGAGATGCAGGGATGGGTGCTGGATATGAAGCTAAATAGCAAACTTCTGAAGTGTGCTTACTGGAAAAGCAAGTCAACAATGAGTATTTTTTACAATGGCTCCTGTTATCTAATGTAGAGTATTGGTATTATCCTGTGTACTCTTTTCTTTTTCTTTAAATAGGATTTTGCTCAAAATAACAAAAAGTGTCATATTTCCTCCTCTGCCAAAAGCCATATCTAAACCATTCCTGGCAGATCCCTGGGCAGTTCTCAAAACCTGCAGAAGAGGATGTTCTTCATAATCTCTAAACACTCTACTCAGGTACTTACCTGTCTTTCCCATTAGAAGGATTTCTTGATGCTTTATATAAATCCACTCTACTGCAATTCTGGATAATACTTCTTTATTCATTTAGATTAGATATGAAAAAGGTTGTGGGTTTTTTTTTTCTTTCTTTCTTTTCTTTAACCACCAGCTGTTTAAGCTTTTCATCATTATTTCCTTGTAGCTTTCTTTTCTCTTGACTAGTCACATTTTCATGTTTCATCTTTGACCAAACTTGCTACATCTCTGAACTTTTGGAAGTGTAACATTCCCAAATGGAAAGATATGTCCTCCTGGGGACATGTGCTGTGTAGAGCACACTGAGAATGCTTACTTCGTGTGATTCAAACAATTGAATTTTTTATCTTTTATGATTAGGGCCTTTATTTACTACTGAGGTCACTACTTCCTTATGATCAATTTGTGAACAACCATTACGAACACTGTTTTTGTATTCATAATACTTGTAGCTGATTGCTTTTTAACTGATTTGGGTGCATGATTGTGTCTATCTCTTATGGACAAGAAGACACCGGACTGGCATTTATTCTTTATTTATCTTTCTGGCAGTTTCTTGATCAAGGTAATGTTTCGTTCTCATCCTCCTCTTCCAGTAAGCTTACCCCCCCAGCTGGTAACTTTTGCATATTTGATGAAGTATTTTATTGAGGTCCCTACTGAAGCTATTAAAGATTATGGAGCCCACAAAAGCCTCCTATACTATTTAATTCATCCTTTACATTTTAACCTCTTGAAAACTGTTTTCTTCAATTACCTATCCATTTTGTGGTGAGTTAATCATTAGCCAGCTTCTGAAGGATGTCAAATGAATGTCCTGTTACACAAGATTTATAGTTCTATTAAATTCAAGATACATGCTTTCACCAACTGCCAGATCTGTTGTCATGTCATGGAAATTGTTTCAACATTATTTCTTTCTTACAAATGCACACTTATTACTGTGTATCATTTTGGTATCTTCTAGGTGATAAGCAGATTTTTTGTGTGTTTGATTGTGTTTTTTTGTATTTTTTGTTTGTTTGTTTGTTTGTTTGTTTTTGCTTTAATATTTTCTTTTCCCTTCTAGGGATGCATGCCGCATCAGAGAACAGGCAAATGCCAATTTTATTTTGCTTCCATTTTACAAGGTAGTCATAAACATATTCAAACAACTTTGCATCCATGTCCATTTTTGGAAGTAATCCCTCTTCAAATGTGTGGTGTGAGTGCTCTGTGGAAAGCAAGAACAGTTCATTTTCCATTCCTAATACTACTACTGCATATTTTCCTATTTAAGTAGTTTCCCCTCCACTAGAAATCTTTACGCGCACTATGTTGATAATTTATTGGTCTTCCTTGAAATCCATTAACCTAATCACACGGTTCTATCTCTCCTACTTGATTTATCTGCCAGGAGACACCTCTCATAGCAAACAACCTTCCTGTCTGCTTTCTTGACAGCATAGTGGAAGACACTTTCTGGACCAGTGTATAGTCTGAGGGTTCTTGCTCTGCTGGATAAAAGGCATTTATGCAACACAGAATTTCCCAGACAATTTGCTTCTTCCTGCTGGGGTTTTTGCAAACTTGAACAATTGCTTCAAATGCTATTGTTGCAGGATCTAGAATTTAAATCCATGTTCTTACAACCGTCTGAAACAACATGGGAGACAGACTAGATTAGCATTTAAGGGGTAGTGTGAAACATCATGAACCATTTTGTAACAGGTTTTGTTCAAGAGCTATATATACCCCATTGGGATGGGAGAAAAGCTTTATTTTTTTCCTCTGGAGACTTTATATTCAGATCCACTGACCTGGTTATTTCCTAAGAACAAATAGCATATGAAACACTGATTAAGAAAATAGTCAAAATCCCCCAAAATAGGAATTATTATCCGGAAATATGTCACTTTAAAATACTGGAGAACAATGAACAACCGTTTAATAATAGCAGGAGATAGCCTTGATTGACTACCAGCTATAAAACTGATCTTTCTTTCATGTTATAATGTCATGGATAAAAGAGAACATCTCTTTACAGAGAATTTCATTACCCTGTTTCATTTTCAGACTTTACAAAGACTCATGGAGATGATTTATATTAAATCTCATCCAAAGAGAATATCTACAAACAAACACAATTTATTTTAGTTGTGTTATCTAAAAGGTCTTAGTCTCTAAATTTATGGAAAATACTTTTAGGACTTTAATTTTAAATAGAACAAAAAGTAAAAATTCATATTGAAAAGCTGATAAATGCTTCTTTGTTGCAACATTATAGATAACTGTATTAAAGTAAGTAAAATCTGTTTCTGAGAACAAAACAACATATAACAGAATCTGTGGCCTATTCAACTCCCCATTGTAAAATGTGAGTGTAATGTACACAGCAGGTTTTGTCAGAATTTTTGTGTAGAAATAGTTCTGATGTATAGTAGATTTAACAACAGCTAGTAACTGGTCGGGATAACTGATAACAATGTAAAATATTCAGTGCTATTATGGCATGCAGCAAATATACTTCATTATTGGAAAAAGAGGTCATAACAGTAATAATTTCAAACAAACTAGCACGTGCACAAAAACCTCTGGGGTCTGTTGAGCTCTCATTGATGCCAAGGTCAATGATAAGGGCTATGCTTAGTAAGCATACATCAAAAAGAACAAATTACTGCAGCTGCTTATTATAGAGGTTTCTGAATAGCTATTAACACCACTGGGATATGGGTCAAAGCAACTACCATTTTGAGCCCCTCAGATAGCTATTATGTTACTAAATATGCCTTAGATCTCTAAAGAGCCCAACTCAAAAGCATGCTTAGGACTTAAAGTAAAATCAAGCAAAGAATATGAATCAGATGTTTAGTGCATAGACTCCTAGAAGGTAAGGGTGAGCCTTGCACACAGATAAAACTCTAGTTGTTTTTAGTATTTTTTGTTTTTCCTCCACTGCTAATATGAAATGTATTCCAGGGAGAGGATCAGAGCTCCTTTCTTCCTTCTCCTAGCTGCTTTTTTTCAGAAAGCTCTCCAGGACAGGACCAGCAAATAGGAGCAGAGATATCTGACTACTGAGAACAGGATGCAGTGCTCCATAGCTCCTAGGGGCTTCCCATAAGCCACCCAGTACTCTTATCCACAGACCACAACAAGAAGATTAAAGCATGCACATCTCTGTCCTAAAAAAGTCCACCATGCTTTCAATCCTGGAGTGTAGGATAGCTGAAAGTTAGGTGGTGCAAAGCATTTGTGCATGAATCCTAAGTTTAATGAGGAAGGAAGCATATTCATACCGAAGTTATTCAAGTGCTGTAGGTGAAAGAAAAGCACCGCTTTGTTATGTGCTCTAAAGGTAGGATCTCTATTTCACAAGTAATGTTAATTGGGACATCATTAGGGGAAAACGTTGAACTGTTATTAAGAATCACTGAGGGATAAGCAATTAAATTTGTTCTACTGAAATTGATAAAAAAGACCTTTACCTAAATTGCAGGGCTTTGAGACAAGTTCTTACAGTGGTTACAAGCTCTGACTAGCACCGTGTCTTCCGAAAATGCACAGCAAGGATTTTTCTGAGAAATCATGGAAGTGAATAAAGGGAACAAGTAATAACACGCACAAAAGACAAATCAGAATTTCAGTTGAATTTGGAGTCAGGCTCCAAAGTTGATGGTAAAAAATCCTTTTTGAGCTGTTATTGAACATTAAAGGCACATAGATAAAATAGATATTTTGACTTCTGTAATTAACAAGCTGCCTGGAGGTCTGTTTCTGGTTGCTTGCAGTTAGCTTTGTTGACAGTACTCAAGGGCCAAGTATCTGAATCTTGTACCTCAACCTGTCCCAGAGCTGCAGAGAAGGGGCTCTCATCATGGTCCCTAGTTCTGAGCTACCACCACAACCCCCTGCAGCACACATGTATACGGCTTGCATGCAGTTGAGAGGCATTAAACTTGGCCTTGCTTTAGGAGAAAGGCATGATTTTCTATCCTAACAATTTGGACATTTGTGTGAGAAGCAAGTACACCAAAAAACAGTCCTTATTTCCACTATTTTATATAAAGTGACCATTTCAGTCATTGGCCAGTGCAATAGCTTCAAGAGGAGCTTCCCTCTTCTGCTAAAGCTTAATAATAAAAGAGATGGGAAATAGTGGCTACTCTCCTTTTTAGTGAGTAAAAGACAATGAATTTATAGACAGCTGAAGAAGAGGGTTGAGGTGAGCATAATGAAGTTCAATAACGCCAAGTGCAAGATGTTGCACTTGGGCTGGGGCAATCCCAGGTGTTTATACAAACTGGGGGAAGATCTCCCTGAGAGCAGTCCTGTGGAGAAGGACTTGGGGGTCCTGGAGGACGAGAAGCTGGACATGAGCCAGCAGTGTGTGCTTGCAGCCTGGAAGGCCAACTGTGTTCTGGGCTGCATTAAAAAAAGGGTGGTCAGCAGGGAGAGGGAGGTGATTATCCCCCTCTACTCCGCTCTTGTGGGGCCCCATCTGGAGTACTGCGTCCAGGCCTGGGGCCCCCAGTACAGGAAGGATGTGGAGCTCTTGGAATGGGTCCAGAGGAGGGCCTCTAAGATGATCAGAGGGCTGGAGCACCTCTCCTGTGAGGAAAGGTTGAGGGAACTGGGATTGTTTAGCTTGGAGAAGAGAAGGCTGCAGGGAGACCTCATTGTGGTCTTCCAGAACTTGAAGGGAGCATATGAACAGGAGGGGGAAAGGCTGTTTACACTGGTTGTTAGTGATAGGACAAGCGTTTTAAAGTGAGACAGGGGAGGTTTAGTTGTATAGGAGGAGGAAGTTTTTCACCCAGAGGGTGGTGATGCATTGGAACAGGTTGCCCACGGAGATTGTGGATGCCCCATCCCTGGAGGCATTCAAGGCCAGGCTGGATGTGGATCTGGGCAGCCTGGTCTGGTGGTTGTTGACCCTGGATATAGCAGGGTGGTTGGAACTAGATGATCATTGTGGTTCTTTTCGAGTCAGGCCATTCTGTGATTCTATGATTGCATCCTTTATAAGTTGTAAGTGTATACAGTCTAAGTAACTGATAGAGTCAATCCCTCTCTTTGTTCTTCATTATTATTATTGTTATTATTTAAGAAAGGTCATATGCATGAGATACTTATCTTAGCATGATCACTTCAAATTGAATGCAGGAAAGCATGCTTGTTATTAGTCTTACTTAAAAATACATTATTACTTTTTGACTCTTGGTTGTTCTTTTTTCATTCCAGCCACCTTCCGCCTTGAGGTACCCATTCTCTGAATTGAGAGCACGTGTCCCAGTTTAAAACACGAAAAGAGTAACGAAAAAGAGTACTGAAAAAATGTATTTTTTATTTTTAGTTTTTTAGATTAGGCAGTGAATACTTTTAAATGGCTCAGAGAAGTTGACAATCAGGTTGATATTAATATTTGGTGTCATCCAAAAAAGAACACCCAACAGACCTTTCTGATGAACAGTTTTCTACTTTTATTGCATCCTTAATGGTATTTTGCTATCTAAGAAATCTGAGAGATTATAATGCAAAGAAAAGTAATTGCTTGATTTTCTGTCTTCATATTGGGATCTGAACAGTTCCTGACAGCATAAAAGGATTCATTATCTGACAGCCCATTGTCAAAAGCAGATGAGTACAGAAACCTGGATGATATTTTGTTGTGTGACCTTCAAAAGAAAATGAAAGTCTTGCATGTATAACTTGTTCTCTGTAAAACAGAAACGTATTTGATGTGATTGCAGGAAGCTTGAAGATGGGCATTTTTAGGAGTCTCTCTTTGCTCTTGAAGGCAGAGCAGAGAGTCTTGGCTGGCACTAAGTCTGAGCAAGAGAAGCAACCCCCTTGACTTTTCAGGGCTGCTTGGATGTTTCAGGGCCCAATGGGAAAACATATCGTGAAGAAAATTTTGGTCCTGAATGTAGTTAATTTTTTTTTTATTTATTATCTGTGAATATTCTTCTCTAAAGCATAAACTAATAATAAAAAAAAATGAATAAGAAATAAATTTTCTGGATTATTTCGTTTCAATGATTTGTTAAAAATTTGATCACCCAGACATGGAGACCATAAGATTGGCTTTGTAAATCATTTATTTTTATCACTGGCAAAGCAAACGTGTTGATGTGATATTTTAAGTCTAGGTCTTTAGAAGCACAAAATAAATGCTTATGCTGATTTCATCCTACAAACTCCCACACTGGCAAATTTGGACTACTCCACCTAGATATCCATTCTGATCCTATTGTTGGATGTGTCTCACAAATGGAAGGGATATATCTAAAAGAAAATGTGAACACCATCACCGCATGTCTCTATATTCTCCACCCCCAACCACTAAAAAAAAAATAAATAAAATAAAAGACTCTTTTATTCCAAGGCTACAAAGATTTCAGGTGAAATTCCTATTGAAGGCAATGTCAAAACTCCCACAGAGTTCAGTCAGGTCGGATTCCACTGTCTGGTCTTGTATAGCTGGTGAATAAGAGAACGTGGGATACAGATATATTAGGTGATCGCAAATCACAGAAGGTGAATCATGCTCTGCGTGAGTGGAGCTTTTATAATAAGGTCATCTGGAGAAACTAGAGTTGTAACTCTAAAGACAATAAAAGAAATGCTTTTATATCATGCATAGTTACTTCAGAAACACTGCAATAATCTTCACATCTATGAATGAAAGGCTGAGAGTCAGTGTTATCTGTTGCGTAAAATTGAGCTTGAATTACAAAATGAGAACATGGATGTGTATAGTAGGAAATAATCATTTTAAATGTCTGCCATCAATAAAAGAAGATGAAAAACAAAAACAGATGAGCTTTGGTAAAACCCCTAGCTATATTCATGCATATCTGAAATCCAGGGAAGTGAGAATTATTATAAGTAATTCTTGTAGGCTGATGTTGTTTGCTAGCTTACCTCAAAGAACACAGTCACAGCATACAGCAGGGATTGCATAGATTTCACAGAAAATTAATACTAACAAGGAAATGACGCTGTGTATTTAGTGTGTGCATTGTCTGCACTGGCAATAGATAAAAGGGTATAACAGTAAGTATGATCAGGTTTCCCAACATGGGCAGAAATTGTACTCTGTACTCTAAATATATCAAAAACTAGTGGGGTTACTCCAGGCTGGACCATGCTGTGGGTTCCAGAGGCTTTTGCCTGAAATGCAAAGAAAAAAAAAGCCATATGGGCTTTCTTACCTTTGAAGAGCCTTATGCTTTTTGGAAATATCTGAGAGTCCTTATATAGAATAGGATCTTAAAGAAAAGGGGGAAAAAGAAACAGAGAAAAGAAAAAGAAAAAAAATAGAAAAGAAAGCAAATAAGAAAAAAGGAAAAAGAAAAAAAGAATAACGAAAACAGAAAAAAGAAAAATGGGAAGAGAAAAAAGAAAAAGAAAAGAAAAAAGAAAAGAAAACAATATAATTTGAGGCAAGCAAAAAGTTAATTAAAAGCTTGGAAAGAACAGAATGGGACTGGGGGATGAAATAGATGAACTGATCCTATGATCCTATGAGAGCACAAGAAGATAAAAGCTGCAAAAAGAACAAGATCTCAGCCTCCTGTCCTCATTGTAGCAAGAGATTTCTCTGATCCATTTTCTATCTGCAAAGGCCAAGCTCAATAATGCTGTTCTATACCGACCAACTCCAGAATGTCCTTATTAATTTGCTGGGTACTAGATATCTGTACTGTTGCCCTGTCTTAAATATCTGGCACTTCTGAAAATTTTAATGGATTGATTTTATCTGAAAGCCAATGAAATTTTCCTCACCTTATTATTAATTATTCTGCGCATCTACACACTATTCCCACAATAGATCAACTGAGTTACAAAACCAGACTTTCATTTTTTTACAAATTGGTAAGGTATATTTTTTCTTCACAACTCTGTTTACATCTGCCAGTTTTTAATGGCACATGAATTTGTATCTTTTTCGTTAAAGAACATTCTGTCACAATATGTGATTGTAATACAACAATAAATTCATGCTGTTAAAAGCCAGAGCAGCCTGGAAAAACAAACAAACAGCAAAAAAAACCCAAAACAAACAAATAAAAAAAAAAACCAAAAAACTTCTTCATGAAAAATTTCACATTATTTAACAACCTAACATAGCATCATTTTCCAAGCATTCTAATTCAGAGAGGATTGCTGAGGCCACACAGTAACATGTCAGTCACCCTAATCAGTGATCTCAGCTACTGAATAATAATTCACACATAACTTTCTATTATTGCTGGATTTATTTCATTCTCTCAGAGGAATAAAAGATGATGACTTTATCTTTGCTTTACTTGCATTTAGCAACTGAGATGTTTGTCCAAACTGGATGCTGCAATATTTGTTCTTGCCATGTAACAAGATTCAAGCGTTCATCTAAAGACCAAATCTCAGAGACACAGAATCACAGAATCACAGAATGGCCAGAGTTGGAAGGGACCTCAAGGATCACGAATCTCTAACCCCCCTGCCACACTCTCTCTGTAAAGAATTTCCCTCTGAAATCTAACGTGAATCTTCTCTCCCTCAACTTAAAACCATTTCCCCTTGTCCTGCTATCTGAATCCTGAATCTGTCCTGAATCTGTGATAGCAGGTTTATAATGTAAGTAATTCAACTTTAATTTATTTTAAGTGATTCAGGTTTAAGTTCAGAGTGTTTGACTTAACTGTCCAAAAATCTATAAGCCAGGAGTTGAGCAAGAAGAATCATTGTGACTCATCTGAAGACTTTATTAGCAGAGTAATTTTGAGTCTTATCCACAAGAAAATAACCTTGCAAATGTGAAATGATATAATCTACTCGCTTCAAAATAATAATAAAAAAAGTGTAACAGTCAATCTATACTTGTGCAATAATTTATTTTATATCTCTTTCTACACCTCCCTCCAACATCTTGCATCCCATCTACAGCACTATGAGCTTTACATAAAATGTCTAATACTGATTTTAACAAAATTTTTGAAAACAAAATGGTTGCACTATATTATTTTCCCTTAGTGAAATTTAGATTGTAACTCTAAATGAAAGCTTTTTTTTTTATTTTTTATTTTGGAATTGATGATGAGTTCAGAGGAACTTGCACTGACAATTTCAAAAATTTCTTTATCACACCAAAACAATCAAGCTCCCTAAAGCTGAAAGGTCTTTTTTCTTATTGACACTGATAAATCAAATTGATGATCAGTAAGTAATTTAATGAAAAAATATCTTGGGCAAGTGGGGAAAGGCAGGAGAGAACATAAAAGGTGCATATCTAACAATTCAGGGCTATGATCCCATTATTTTTACCCTAGGATGCATCTCATCAAGTTACAGAGAACACCTCAACTGAAGATTAATTAATTAATCAAAGCTCCCAACCACGGTCACTTTGTTGTTTAAAAAAGAAAATGCTAATGAAGAGCTAAACCAAAAGAACAGATAACAAAACAGCTCATTTGAAACTAGTCTTTTTTTGGTTCTTCTGCTGGAAGTACTTTGGTGGGAAATGTTTTGCAAGTTTAAAATTACTCATGTTACAAATTAATGGCAAGTGTTATTATTACATGTTACAGATTTGGAGTTATATAATTTCATGTAAGGATTGGAAAATTCTGCTTAGAATTTTTATGGATGACATAGGAGAATTTGTTAAGGGGAAATGTATCTGACCTGAATTTATGAAATCAAAGTAAGTATTAAAAAGCTTATATGATTGAGATTGTTAAGGAATGGGCAAACCATTTACATGAAGAAATTGAAATCTGAATGAAATGTGTCTCTGTCAGAGTACCAGAAATCAGTTCATGCACTGCATCTTAAAATAAGTAGTTGAAATGAAACATGAGTTAGCACATCAAATTGTTACATATAAGGCTATTTTTATTCCAGAGTATTTTGCAAGTGTAAAATAATGTCAGATGAGCCACGTTTTAAGATAATCATATATATTCAGTTTGTTGGTAGCAACTATCCATTCAATTCAGGTGCTGATTTAATGTGAGATTCCTCCTCTGATTAAAAAAAAAAAAAAAAAAGAGATGAAAATACTCTTTTGGGAAGGCCTCATAAAAGGAATTTAGGGTCTGGCACTCATACCTCTGATGCCTGATATAGTAAGGATAGAACGCTCTTCCCCCACCTCATGCACTCTTAGACCAGATCTGAATGGGTGGAAGCAAAATTCTCTGGGTTATCTCACTTTTCCATTATTTTTTATTATTGTACTCAGCTTGAAATATATCAAGCACATTGTTGGCAAAGTCAGAACTTAAAAAGAAAAAAGAGGACCTGGATAGAGTTGATAAAATATTCTAATGGAGACTGTTTCATCGGTGAGTATTCTTGTCTTTGTCTCTTTTTGGTGTTTAGATGTTTTTTTTCTATTTTTAAGGCTCTTCTATGGCTGTTGCTGGCTGCCTCAGCTCTTTACAACACAATTCTGGCCATGACATGTATGACTTGCATGCAACAACAGCTTCCCAAAAATACATTGTCAATTGCGGACTGAAATCAGTAGTAAGAATTCATTTTGAAACTTATTTTAACATATGTCAAAGCTGTAACTTCAAATAAAGAGAAAAATGTTAAGTCAAATAGAACAAATCTAAACTTTGTCTTCACCATCAGTACTAGGCTTTTGTAATATGCAAAATGTCCTTTGCATTCACAAGTTATTTCACTGAGCCTTGCATTACTCAACAGGAGCTTATAAACAGGGATACTGACTTTTTACACAGTCTGATGATGATAGGACAGCAGAACAGTTTTAAACTAAAAGAGGGCAGATTTAGATTGGATATTAGGAGGAATTTTTTCACTCAGAAGTGGTGAGATACTGGAATAGAAACTGTGTATGCTCTCACCTTGAATGTGCTTAAAGCCAGGTTGGATGAACCCTGGGCAGCCTGAGGTGGTGGGGGGGCAGCCCTGCTTATGGGCAGGGATTGGAACTGAGTGGGCTTTGAGGTTCATTCTAATACAAACCATTCAGTCATTCTGTGATTTATAAATTATACCAGATGTGAAATCTGAGCATGATATTCCACAGACTTCACAGATTCATATAAAGTGTCCAAAGTCTGAACAAGCATCCAAAGTTTAAATACTTATTTCATTAGAGGTCTGATCATTTGGGGTGAGCTGTTACTAATTCCACTCTTCTGTTTTCTTTTTTTATTTTACATACCGTCTTGCCATAACGGAAACATGGTGGAATGACTCGCACAGCTGGAGTGCTGTGGTGGATGGCTACTGACTTTTCAAAAGAGATAGACAAGGCAGGAAAGGCGGTAGTGTAGCCCTCTATGATAAGAAAGAATGTGAATGTATGGAAATCAATGATGGTTGGGTCAGAATAAAAGCAAAGACCAATAAGACTGATATTATCATGGGAGTCTGCTACAGGCCACCCAACTAGGATGAGGAGGTGGACAAGACACTTTATAGACAGTTGGGTCAGGTCTCAAGGTCTCACCCCCTTGTTCTTGTGGGGGACTTCAG
Source organism: Chrysolophus pictus (assembly GCA_037305975.1). Classification (NCBI taxonomy): domain Eukaryota; kingdom Metazoa; phylum Chordata; class Aves; order Galliformes; family Phasianidae; genus Chrysolophus; species Chrysolophus pictus. The sequence goes on from CM074578.1 coordinate 23,292,864, forward strand.
CTGGAGCTGACCATCCCCAAGTCATGGAAGACGAGCCAATGGGCAAGTGGCTGGAGTGGCTGAACAGAGACCTTTGGCTGGAACTCAAGAACAGAAAGAAAGTTTATGATCTATGGAAGAGAGGGCAAGCTACTTATGATGATTACAGGTATGTAGTGAAGCTGTGCAGGGAGAAAATTAGAAAAGCCAAAGTCCACCTAGATCTGAACTTGGCCACTAAGGTAAAGGAAAACAATAAATATTTCTATAAATACATCAATAGCAAGAGGAGGGCTAAGGAGAATCTCCATCCACTGTTGGACACTGAGGGCAACTTGGTGACCAAGGATCAGGATAAGGCTGAGGTGCCTAATGTCTCCTTTGTCTCTTTCTTTAATAGTAAGACTTGTTACTCCCTTGGAACACAGCCCCCTGTGCTGGTAGATAGGGATGGGGAACAGAATAGGCCCTGCATGATCCATGATGAGATGGTTTTGGACCTGCTCTGAAAGCTGAATGTTCACAAGTTCATTGTGGGCCAGATGGATTGCACCCTAGTGTGCCGAGGGAGTTGGAGGATGTGGTTATCATCATCCTTCAGCAGTCCTGGCTAACCGGGGGTGTCCTGATGAACTGGAGACTGGCAAATCATAGAATCATAGAATCATAAGGTTGGAAACGACCTATAAGATCATTTAGTCCAACCGTCTTCACACTACCACTGCTACCACAAGCACTAACCCGTATCTCGCAGCTCCTCGTCCAGGCGCCTCTTGAACACTGCCAAGGATGGCAACTCCACCACCTCCCTGGGCAGCCATTCCAGTGCCTGACCACTCTCTGAGAGAAAAAGTTCTTCCTTAAGTCTAACCTAAACCTCTTCTGGTACAACTTGCGGCCATTTCCTCGGGTCCTGTTCGTTGCCAGGGAGAAGAGGCCAAACCCCTCTTCACCACAACCTCCCTTCAGGAAGTTGTAGAGTGCAATGAGGTCTCCTCTGAGCCTCCTCTTCTCCAGACTAAACAATCCCAGCTCCCTCAGCTGCTCCTCATAAGACTTGTGCTCCAGACCCCTCACCAGTTTCGTTGCCCTTCTCTGGACATGCTCCAGGGCCTCAATGTCTTTCCTGTAGTGAGGAGCCCAAAACTGAACACAGTACTCAAGATGTGGCCTCACCAGTGCTGAGTACAGGGGGATGATCACCTCCCTGCTCCTGCTGGCCATACTATTTCTAATGCAGGCCAGGATGCTGTTGGCCCTTTTGGCCACCTGGGCACACTGTCGGCTCATGTTCAGCCGAACATCAACCAACACCCCCAGGTCCCTTTCCTCTTCGCAATTATCCAGCCACTCATCCCCAAGCCTATAGCGCTGCATGGGGTTGTTATGGCAAAAATGCAGGACCCAGCACTTGGCCTTGTTGAACCTCATTCCATTCACCCCAGCCCAGTGATCCAGCTTATCTAAGTCCCTCTGAAGGGCCTCTCTACCCTCAGGCAGATCAACACCACCTCCCAGCTTGGTGTTATCTGCAAACTTACTGAGGGTACACTCAATCCCCTTGTCTAGGTCATCGATAAAGATATTAAACAAGATAGGCTCCAGTACCGACCCCTGGGGGACACCACTTGAAACAGGTCACCAGCTGGACTTCACTCCATTAACCACCACCCATTGAGCACAGCCCTCCAGCCAGTTTCGTACCCAAAGGAGTGTGTACCTGTCCAGGCCATGGGCAGCCAGTTTCCCCAGAAGAAGCCTGTGAGAGACCATGTCAAAGGCTTTGGTGAAGTCTAGGTAGACTACATCAACAGCCTTTCCCTCATCTACCAGTCTGGTCACCCAGTCATAGAAGGAGATGAGGTTGGTCAAGCACGACCTGCCTTTCATGAACCCGTGCTGGCTGGGCCTGATCCCCTGGACACCATGCACATGCCATGCGATCTCACCCAAGATGATTTGCTCTATTACTTTCCCTGGTACCGAGGTCAGGCTGACAGGCCTGTGGTTCCCCGGATCCTCCTTACGGCCCTTCTTGAAGATGGGAGTCACAAGCCTCCAATCCTCTGGGACCTCTCCAGTTAACCAGGAGCACTGACAGATGGCCGAGAGAGGCTCAGCAATCACCCCCGCCAGCTCCCTCAGCACCTGAGGGTACAGGCCATCCGGTCCCATGGACTTGTGACAGTCCAGATGGAGGAGGAGCTCCCTGACTGTCTCCACCTGAATTGCTGGGGGTGTTTTCTGAGTAGCGTCCCAGACTTCCAGATCAGGGCATAAAATGCCCAGAGGATAACTGGTCTGGCTATTAAAGGCAGATGTAGAGAAGGCATTGAGGACCTCAGCCTTCTCCTTGTCCTCAGTGGCAACATTCCCTGCTGCATCAAGTAAAGGATGAGAATTGTCCCTGGTTCTTCCTTTGCCACTGATATATTTATAAAAGGATTTTTTATTGTCTTTTACTGCAGTGGCCAATCTGAGTTCAAGTTGGGCTTTTGCCTTCCTAACTTCCTCCCTGCAGGGAGGACCTCCCCCTGGTGAACCCATGCTGACTACTCCTGATAACCTCCTTTTCTTCCAGTTGTCTGGAGATGGAATCCAGCACAAGCTGTTCCATCACCTTCCCAGGGACAGAGGTGAGGCTGACTGGCCTGTAATTACCTGGATCTTCCTTCTTGCCTTTTTTGAAGACTGAAGTGACAATGGCTATTCTCCAGTCTTCAGGCACCACCCCCATCGTCCAAGACCTCTCAAAGATGACAGAGAGCAGTTCAGCAATCACCTCAGCCAGCTCCCTCAGCACCCGTGGATGCATCCCATCGGGTCCCATGGATTTATGAACATTGGTGTTGCCTAGGTGCTCTCGGACCATCTCTTCCCTGACTAAAGGGAAGTCTTTCATTCCCCAGACCCTCTCACTAACCTTCAGGATCCAGGATTCTCGAGGGAGAGCTTTTTCACTAAAGACAGAAGAAAAGAAGGCATTCAGTATCTCTGCCTTCTCAGCATCCCCCCTTACCAGAACACCCCCCTCACTTAGTAGGGGAGCCACATTCTCCCTAGTCTTCCTTTTACCGTTAACATACTTTAAAAAGCCTTTTTCATTATCCTTTATCACCTTAGCCAGATTCAATTCCAGGTGGGCTTTATCCTTCCTCATTGCATCCCTGCAGGCCCTGACAACATTTCTAGATTCTTCCCAAGTGGTCAGATCCTTTTTCCACATTTCATGGACCTTCTTCTTCCCTTTGAGTTTGTGCACAAGCTCCTTGCTCATCCACACAGGTCTTCTGCCACCCTTTCCTGATTTCTTGCATACAGGGACGCACTGATCCTGAGCTTGGAAGAAGAGCTGTTTAAATGCCGTCCAGTTCTCACAGGCTCCATTACCTTCTAACACCTTAGCCCACGGGATAGCTCCAAGTAGGTCCCAGAAGAGATCAAAGTTGGCTCTCCTAAAGTCCAGGGTAGCAATCCTACCTTTTGCTTTGCTTCTTCCACTCAAGATCTTGAACTCCACCATCTCGTGGTCACTACAACCCAAGCTGCCCCTGACCTTTACTTCCTTGACAAGCCCTTCCTTATTAGTGAGAATAAGGTCCAGTAACACCCCTCCCCTCATCGGTTCCTCCACCACCTGGATCAGAAAGTTGTCTTCAACACATTGCAGGAACTGTCTGGACAGTGTGTGCCAGGCCATGTTGCTTATCCAGCAAATATCTGGATAATTGAAGTCCCCCATAAGCACCAGCGCCTGGGATTGTGAAGCTACTTCCAGTTGATTATGGAAGGCCTCATCAACCTCCTCCTCCTGATTAGGGGACCTGTAGTACACACCCACAACAGTGTCAGCCATACCAGCCCGCCTCTTGATTCTCACCCACAAACTCTCCACTGCTACACCACTGTCCCCCAGGTGGAGTTCAATACATTCTAGCTGCTCTCTCACATAAAGAGCAACTCCACCACCCCGCCTCGCTGGCCGATCTTTCCTAAAAAGCACATAGCCTTCCATGACAACATTCCAGTCATGTGAGCTGTCCCACCACGTCTCCATGATCGCAGTGAGAGTGTAGCCATGCGACTGCACGCAGATCTCCAACTCTTCCTGTTTATTTCCCATGCTGCGCGCATTAGTGTATAGACACTTTAGGGAAGCAGCACCCCCCTGCCACTCTCCGTCCCTTCGAACTCCACCCTCATCACCCATCAAGCTCTCTTTTGAGCCTTGAACTACCTGCTCAACCCCAGCGGCCCTCATTTTGTCCCCTTCCCCCTTCTTACCTAGTTTAAAGACCTTTCAATGAGGTCCGCCATTATGTATCTTTTATTTGGTTACACGTGGAAAGCAATTTCGATTTTACAAAAATCACTTTCTTAACTGGACTTCCCAGCCTCGCCATCCTCACTGAGTTCATTCAAGTGTTTCCTGATAACAATTTATGCAATACAACGAGCAAAGGTGAATTACTTATTTCAAAGGATCTGCCAGTCATTGTTGCCCTAACAATGTGAATCTGACCTCTCTTTCCCTTACAGTTGCCATGCTCCTCATGTTCATCACATTTCAGACATACAGATGTACATATAAACACTAAACTGTGCCTTGATAAGCAGCTTATAAAGCCCTGGACAGTGAGATCATAAAGCCTAACACATTCAGACTTGCTTTCTTGATGCACAAGGGAACAATGGCAGAAACAGTGGTTATTTTAAGGCAAAATCCGTCATTTAAGAAATAAAATCATTACAAAGTGTAGACAATTTGCCACTTGTTTTTGTCTCAGTCATCAGGGAGCATTTAGCTATAAGGCAGCAGAGCTGACTGACACCATGTCTACACCAAAGAGAGCAGAGCCACAGGAAGCAGAGGTGAGCTATGCTGAAAGAAGATTATACCACAGCCTAAAAATCCACATTTCCACCTGCAGAAGCAGTGGGGAGGTCATAGTAATCTACATTTTTAACTTCTGTTTATGTTCAGGCTGCAAAATGAGATATTTTCTGAAATTCCCATGGCAGACTAGTGAGCACAATGAAAAATCAGAACACAGAACAAGGAGCTGAGCAGAGAAAAAGGTTGTGAATGCCAGATTTCCATTTGGAACAAAGCTGAGCACAGCTGGAGAGCCTATGAGAATTATTCACACCTGCCAGACCCATCCAAAAAGTGTGCCAGAACATAAGCTGGAGATGGGAGAATGCATGTGGAAGCATGAAAATGCTACTTAACAGCACAATGAGCAGTGAGTTGCACTGCCTACCCACAGTCTAGAGGCAAATGTTCATACTTTGCAAACAAGTTCTATTTTCAACATAGGGAGAATTTTAAGGATTGAAATGTCTCTGTTTTCCTGCAGGTAACAACAAAGACTATCAAAATAATACAACTGAGTAATTTGTGTGGTTTTCTCTTAAACAACTTCCTCATTTTTAGAAGAGCCTTCTAACTTGTAGGTGAAGTGAGATAGCCACCATGTGCTGAAAGTCATTCTTACATGTGGTTTGCTGATTAGCTAAGAGTGGTGTCTCATTAACAGTTAATATTTTAACATTTTAACATTTTGGTTAATGTATAACTGAGAGTGCAATGACCATTTTTAAAACTTCTCTTCACTAGGGATACAACAGTATACCCTTAAGGTATTTTTTACAAATCCAAGATTTTCTATTTAACTAAATGGATAAAATAGATTAAAACTAAAACTGATTAACCAAGACATTTTTACACTATGCCTGTAGGATACATTTTAAGCATTGTATTATATTAACAAACTTCTAGTCTCTTTGATTTCTTCCAAACATGTTTCTGTCATCAAGTATCTTAAAATCAATATTAAAACCAATATCAAAAACAATACCTGTGTACTTGCTTTGGGAAACCCTGGAGAATTGAAGAGGTCTGTCTTAAAAGAGTAAAGTAAGAATGGCTATGTGAGAAATCAAGTTATTTCCATCTTTCAGGGAAAGAAGTGCTATGTCTGCTTTCACTAAAGTTTATGCTTTTCTTTAAGAGAATAATAATAACTTGTAGCTATATATGGTGCACCTACTAAGTGCTCGGGTGGGAGCAAGGGAGAATATGATTTAAGATCTAAATGTGTGATGTTCTACTAATTGTTTGGGAGCTCATTTTTGTCTTTTTCTATTTGTATTAATACATATGAGAAAAAGACAAGAAGAGAAGGGGACAAAAGTAGATAAAGAGAAAAATTAAGACAAAAAAGATGCAGTAATGTCTGGAGAAACAGAACATTATGAAGTTAATAAACATTATAAGGAAAGGGAGAGTATTATTATTTTGATGGCCTATTTCATATACCATTGTTTAAAAAGAAAAGAAAAAAGATTAGATGAAGATGAGGCAAAACCCAGAAAGGCTTAAAAAAAGATTTCTTACATATTAAGCACATTTTGTTGCAGATCGATGATATATAACTGAGGTTCTTAAATAGCCCAAGACCTAAAGAATATTCTTCCATAACTGGTGGCCTAAAAATTCTTCAGACTATTGTATCAATAAATGCTGCATAGCTTCAGTCACAGTGTACTGAAAAGCAGATGACTGCTTTTTTTTCGTAGGGCAGCTGCTGTATATTGCTCCACTTGGGCTTCCAAGATGTCACTGCATTTCACAGCAGTATATAAAAGAAAGCCCAGATTCTTAAGCATACCTGTTTGCTCTGTAGAAAGACATATGTCATATGAAGGCAGACCTGTGGGTTGTTTTCTCTCTAATTATTTATAAAATCTGACAAGCATGGAAAGATGAACAGTGAACTTCATTTATTTAATTATTTATAGAGTGAAAGGACTTGTAAAAAGAAATTTGCAAACAATTAACATCTGACAGTTCGCAAATGAAATAAAAAATAAATTAACAACAAGCATAAGAAGCATAATGTTCTTTTAACAAAGAAGGCAGGGCTGCTCTTTAAATTGACTTTGCTCTTTAAAAGCATACTGGAAAATGGCCTGATAGGAACCTCATGGAAGTAAAAAAGAACTAATGCAGGAGCAGAACAACACCTCACATCACAGAAGGCTGGAAAGTAGCTCTATGGGGAAGGACTGGGAATCTTGGTGGGCAGCAAGCTGAGCTGATCCAGCAGCAGGGGTGGACAACAGCATCTGCAGCACAAATGATTACTGAGAATTCGTGATGAGAATCGTAACAGCCTGTTGGTCCTGAGCAACTTGGGAGCAGAAGGAAAAGAACTCTGGGCCTGCTGTCTGCACTTGCTGATGGTAGTATGAATAATAAAGTAATTTTCTGTAGTAGATTTTCCTCCATTTATATAATTGTTAAGAAGTTTTGCAGTCTTCCTAAATTCCTCCCTAAATTCTGTTACATTAGATACATTTTTATTTTAGTTTCCCCTACCCTGTGTTATTGCAAAAGCAAACTTGCCTCTCTGTTTAGTTATGATTTGGGTTATGCCACTTTGTATTGACTTTCCTCTCTTCTGTAGGCTGACAACTATGTCAAGAGACTTTCTCCAGTGTTTCAGTTGCATATAGCAATTAATTTCTTTATGCTTTCTGAAATTATCTTATACCTCCTCTCCTTTAAAACATCACCACCTGCTCAGATTAGAATTAATGTCCCGTGAACCACTCACTAAATATATTCTCAGTCTGGCTGTGTTTCAAAGAACAGGTTCATCTGATGTATACATACGTAGTTGAATTTCACTAACCTAAATTCATTGAAAAACTAAAAATCAATGCTGGTTAAAATAAAAATAAAAGCTAGGGATTCAGATGATTCCAATATCCTCAGCTGTCATTCCTTGCAGTTATTAATGTCTGAAAAAGCTTAGGTGCAACTCTTTTGTACATCAGTTCATCCCTTTACCACACAAAGCAAATAGTGCCCCATCCCTGATGGGAAAAGGGAAGAAGAGGCTGGCAGCAATCCCAGAGTTTCCAGCTATTAGTGACATTTTAGAAATCTGACTGTGATGAGAGTAGTCCATTTAGACATCATATAATTTTGAGCAGAAATAACTCTCACCAAACCTTCTCAGGCTTAAAGGATGCAATTTAAATATGCTTGTATCTATCTGCACAGCATTCCTATACATAAAGGCATAACTGTGCATAAATACTTTTGCAAGATCTGATTATTTTGTTGTTCTGAAAGGCTTGTGTACTACAGAAATTAAATTTGACAGCATAGTTAAATTTAAAAGTATGGTTGTGCAAAAAACTGTAAAACTGCAACTACAATCGTAGCAATAACTTAAATTAAAAAAAGAATGATTTTTTTTTTTGAGATTTCCATCTTCCTGGAAACACAACATTTCAGGTAGTCACCTTGAGAAGTAATATTTATCATGTTCGAGTCTTGCTTGATATTGCCTCTTTAGTTCAGTGGAAGCTGTAATTTACCTATTTTTGTAGCTTAATGGTGATTTGCTTTGCTATAGCTGATCACACAGAAAGCTTACTAGCTGCAGTCTAGTTTTTAATATTCAAGAATTGGTATTTCAGAAACACAGGAGAGAGTTCACACATACTGGAAGCAATTACATGCTTAGAACACAGTAACATTGACTGAAAGTTTGAAAACCTGCCCCATTACAATGCATTTTGGATACACCTGCTGTTTTTAAACAATCCAAAGACAGGATATGGGTGAATTCTCCTCAGCAGATGAATGAGAAAAATATAGATACTGATAATGCAGATGAAAAGATGAAGTCCAGACAGAAAAGGCCATCAGTGGAAGATGTTATTTACCACACATTGAAGCAAAACCTACTGTCACACTGATCCATACAGATGACAAGTATGAAATTATTGACGTTGTTAAGTCTGTTGAGATTGTCTGTTGACTTCGCTCAGCTATTCATCAACTTTATAAGCGGTGACCTTGAAGGAAAGAGCTGCAATTACTCCTGTAAGAGATAAAATTGCAGAAAGCACTTGAGAATCTGCAAAACCAAGAGGGATTGCAGTGATCAGTGAAGCTGAACTCTTAGGAGCTCAGTACATGCAGGTACCAGTCCATGAACTCAATGTATCTGGAAGCCAACTCAAAAACCAATACACCTCTATTGGTTCATCAACATGAGCTGAGGGTTTAATGCTAGATAAAGCCCCAGTGCTGAGTTTAATCTGAAGTCGTTTTCTTTGAGTAGTAATGAAAATTCATTTTCCAATTTGGAGACTTTAGAACTGTGTATTCAAGATATAAACTGTAGAATGACATGACAGGATAGCCAGAAATGCAAGTGGATTGTTCCTGATTCCTAGTAATCTCAGGAAGATCTCTGCCTGTTTGGATAGAAGACTAGGGAGTGCATGTTATATATAAAGCATACCTTAGGGAATGCTGAGACTCCCCAGGTGCATGACAATCTGGAGAACGACAGTTTAGGTACTTCATGGATGAGTTCTCTGCAACAAGTAATGGTGCTATGTACCTAGAGGAGATGCTAATGTAAAAGGAGTAAAGGTTTTAAACTAATATATGTAGATCTAAATAAGACATAAGAAAGAAATTACTTACAGATGCTCCATCTCTGGAAGTGTTCAAGGCCAGGTTAGATGGGACCTTGGGCAACCTAATCCAGTAGGTGTCCCTGCCTATGGTAGGGGAATTGGAACTCTTCCTTGGGTTGCTTCCCACCCAAACTATCCTATGATTCTTTGATCAGTTAAAGATACTTCTTTGGCTTTGCACAAAGCATTGATGATACAGGAATAAACACATTTTTTGAAAGTAGAATGGAAGGCATAATAGCCAAGACTAATATTGCTAAAAGTCTGAAGGATATAACAAAACTCAATTCACACATGAGAAAACAGTCATGCTGATGGACACAGACATTGCAGAAATGGATACTAGATAGATAAATGCTTCAGAACTAAACCCAGAACAACATCTTACTTGGAATACCAAGTGCTTCTGCAAAAAAAAACCTGTCTTTTTAAAAGAAAATGAATAATCTGGATGCAAGCTTAGCAATTTGGTACTTATCAACACATTTTCCAAGGTACTTTTTATTACTGCTTGCATCCTATCTTCTTCCCCTCAGCTCTGCCATACTATCCATCCATGTCTCAGCTGCCTGCCAGATCAGCTATGAGATAATTGGCACGTTCTCTTGGGGAGGGAAAGGAAAGAATTTTACTTGTCAGACCACATGGTATGTAGCTCAACAGACCTGAGGTATGACAGGAGTGTCTAATCACTAATCATGATTAATTAGGTAAGCTGTCTCTTTTTTTAGAGCCTTTCATTCAACTTTTGTTTGAAGAATTCATTTTCCTGTGTTCAGGATTACATTTTTCAATAGTTTTTGTAAAGCCAAAACAGTTATCTTCCTGTCTGTCAAGTGTCCTCCACTTTATATCTGCAAATACTCTATTCTAAAAAGCTGCAAAGGCAGAGGTCCACAGTGACTGTTTTATCTTCTGTTTTTTTTCTCCTCACTGCTGGCTGATTTGCTGTCCTGTACATACCTTGTAGTTTAGATCCTACATGAATTACCTCAAACACCTGAGAGGGAGAAAATGTGCTTGCAGAGCCTGAAATGCAAAACCCTCAGGAAAGCAGCTCCTCTCTGCCCGTGAGACTGACAGGGCACAGCAAAGAATTTGAAGATAATAAGAGGTAGCAGTGGTAATATTAATTTTTGAAACAGATGACAAGTGTGTGCATTAAAGAGAGATATATAAGAGTCCGTAGAGGAAGCTGAGAAGACAATAGTTTTCCCACTACACAGAAGTATGTGACTAACAGCAATCTATATGAAATATATTATATTACCTCTGTTTTTTTCCATGTCCATTATTGTGAGCACTGTGGAAACAACTGTACTGGACTCTAGAATTGCTTTCACAGTGTATTATATGGTAAAATATAAATCCATGGAATATTATGTTCTTACATACAGCATGTTCAAAACATCAGTTCTTAGAGGTAAAACTTGAGATAAACGGAGAAATAGGTGACAAGTGTTGATTCTGTGTCAGAGTGGAGGCCGGTCACAAACAATGTCCACAAACAGGGGCGGTCTTGGGACTGGTGCTCTTCAACATCTTCATCAATGACATAGACGATGGAATCAAGTGCACCCTCAACAAGTTTGCAGATGACACCAAGCTCAGTGGTGCAGCTGGTACGCTGGAAGGAAAGGAAGCCATCCAGAGGGAACTGGACAGGCTGGAGAAGTGGGCCCATGAAAACCTCATTCAACAAGGCCAAGTGCAGGGTGTTGCACTTGGGTCGGGGCAATCCCAGATATTTATACAAACCGGGGGAAGATCTCCCTGAGAGCAGCCCTGTGGAGAAGGACTTGGGGGTTGGAAAAGAGAAGGCTGCAGAGAGACCTCATTGTGGCCTTCCAGTACTTGAAGGGAGCATATAAACAGGAGCGAGGAACGGCTGTTTACGAGGGTAGATAGTGACAGCACAAGAGGGAATGGTTTTAAACTGAGACAGGGGAGGTTTAGGTTAGATATTAGGAGGAAGTTTCTCACATAGAGGATGGTGACACACTGGAACAGGTTGCCTAAAGAGGCTGTGGATGCCCCATCTTTATCTGTAGAACCTTAAATGCTGAGGAATATTAAGAGCATCAGGAGTTAAATGTGCTATGCATATACGTGTATATGTTATGATATACAAAAACTTGAATGAAATAACTAAGAAACTATGTGCTCAGATCAACATTCCTGCTCCAGACATTACCTGCACTCCAGTGACAAATACTGGTGCTGACTTCTGGCATCTGCTCTTAAACTATTTCTTGTTTCTGTTTTGTGAGGACTTATTTCCATTTGCCTTCTATGTGTATCTTTCTACTCGACTCCCTGTCACACACATTAGAATAACATGAAGGAAATTAAAAATTTTGAGAAGCAGCAGGAACAATTTCAGGAACACAGATAAAGACGTGCTCTGGTCAATGAAGGATGACAGAGTGTTTCTGACTCTGTGCTGTCTGCAGGTGCCTGCTATCAGTTCTTTCAGCCCCGCCTAATTTCAGACGAACTTGTGGTTTTCATCAGCACTGTTGCTCACTGTCTTCCTTTGCAAGGCCTCATGTGTCAGGCCAGGCTGAAGGAGGAAGTTGCAGGGAAAAGGAGGCAAGAGGAGGGAAAGCACACTGTCACAGGTATACAAGTTTATTCTGCTCTTTTTGAATTTCATTATATTACATTGAAATCAAATTCATCAGAACATTGTCTGCCTTTTGTCTTTAAAACAATGAATTAGCAACTGGGCTTTACTACAACTTATTGGTATGTACTAAATGTTATGATCAGAATACAGATTAGTTATCTCTTACCAAAGCTTATTTTAGTATTGCATTGGATGTAGACTCTCATATTCATAGCTGTATATCCGCCCAGATGAAATCTTAGGAAATCAGTCTTACTCTGTAAACTTAATGACATTATACCTAAATTCCCAAGGGACCATCCTAACCTAATATGCTTACAGAATTTCCACTCTTCTTTCCCAGTACAAACTGTCTTGCTCTCCGCATGGTGTAATTGTGTACCTTTGGCAAGAGGTGCCCAGCCACAGGGTAGTTGTCTCTTGCATCCACACAGTATTTGCTGAAGAATGGGAAAGCAGGATTTGATTGAGGTGATACAGACTGGGGATCTGCACTTCCTTTTCCCTCCTGCTAATTACAAAGGCCTGATATGGAAATGGATAACCCCTAATTTTTTATTTTTTTTTTAAGAATTCTTGCTGATATTAATATTTTTTAATAGATAAAGGATATTAACACCCAAATAGATATGGGGTTTATGCTGGGAACGCTGCAGCTCTTGAAGGATTTCTAGAACCAGGCAACAGCTCAGGTACTTCACCAATAAGCATTTCCTGGAGCTAAATGCAGTAACATCAGTATAGTCAAGGCAAGGAATTGAACGATATCGCCCGTACTACCAACAGGTAATCTCACAGATGGTTTAATTTAAACAAGGTTTGTTTTTTCTTGTTTGAAACTTTTCCTCTAAATATGCCAGCATTCATCAAAGGATTTCCAAACATTTGCATTTCAAATGATGCAACAGTACAGCATTGCCTTTCCCTCCTTTATCAATGAAGGATGAGGACCTACAGTCATACAGATAAATTGGGATGAATTTTATGCCTATTGTTTTGTATGGATTTATGGCTAACACATTTATAGAGCTATCAATTAGTATTGACTTTAAATATGTATAATGAATCTACGTACTTGTGTGATATGTACTGCAGCCAGTAATGTGGACAACCTGGTGAAGTTAATGCCAAAGCTCTGTGTTCATCGCACTGACATCACTGACAACAAAAGTTGCAATGTGTTTATATACATACATACATAGATACACACACACACATATATATATATATGTATGTATGTATATAAAGTGTCTTTAACTGATGAAATATTTATTTTTGCATGATTTAAGTTAATAACGTAATACAGTGGTTTCGGATTCAGTTGGCAGGGGGCAGACCCGCTTGAGGAGAGTAGGGCTAATTGCACAACCTCAAGACTTACAAGTTGTGTCTCTCAGAGTGAGAAGTGGTTTACTGCTAAATCACCAACATCAAATTGCAACTGCTATAGTCAAATTAAACAGGAAAATGAAGAGCAAAAGCAAACAGAAAAATTATTTGTACAAGAATGTATTGTGCTAATAGGTTACTGAAAGTCCACATTGAATATTTAATTATTTAGATACCAAATAAACAGCCCAATCTGTGCCAATTAACATGAAATGCCATGGATTTTTTTTTAATTTCATAATTAGGAAAACAAACAAGCAAAAAAACCTATGGATTTCTTACTTCTATCGTTCCTCTCAGCACTATGCAAAGAAAATACTGCTTTACACAAAATTGCCTTAGAGATGGCATTATAAAAATATTAAATCAAAAGCTATTCATCTGACATAATCTGAAATATTTTTGTTTGTTTGTTTGTTTTTTTAAAGAGATGAAGAGTAGCATTTTCTTTTTTCTTCAAAACAAGGTAGAAGCTGACCTTGACAATTATAACCTACAGAAAACACTCTTGAAATTGAGAGCATCTGGAAGCAACGTAGAACAAATGTATGAAATTTAGAAAGACATGCCTTTCTACAGACAGTATTGTTTGCAGCAAATCTTTCTTCAAACTACACGTGACATGCAATTCAGTAAGTAGATAGAAATGTTGGCATCCTGTAGCTTTTTCTCATATCAATGCCTGTGGAAAGGAAATCCAATCTAAGATGGAAAGGAAATGGAAAGAGATACAGAGGCAGGTTTGTATGAATATAGCTGATTACTTAACATTTTAAAAGGGATTAGTGGAATTAAAAATGGCATTCCTAAAAGATAAGATATTCTATTGTATTTATGTATTTAAACTTTTAAAAATTGTTCTCTACCTTAAATTGATAGCTACTTGGGCTTTTAAAAGATGCAATGAATTTTTAAATGGCTCTCTGCCAAAATGAAGAGCAGTGATTGCATTTCAGCTATCAGCTGAAAAGCAGTGATGTTTTGCGCTACAAGATGCATAAGCTTTCTGAGAAATGCACTAAGCAATAGGAACTTCTACCGATGCATTAATTCCCTCTGTATTACTGTAAGAAATTACTTGTGAAGCCTTTCTAGAGGTTATTATTTAAGAGAGCAATGAGATTTCCTGAGGTACAGAATGACTTCACAAACTTTTCAGATCATTAGTTTTGATCTTTATTATTATTATTTTTTTTTTTGTCATCATTTGTTTCTCTCCCATACGTGTAGATGATAGATAATTCTTAGAGTGAAGTGCCTGAGTAGAACAGAATGTCTTCTAAGAGGCACAACAGAAGTGGTCCTGTCACATGACTATCTATCTTCTTTACCTCTGATGCATCTGACACCTGATTTATGTTTGAGATGGAGCATCTCAACACTGAAACAATTTTATTTTAGTAAGTATTTCAGTAAAAGCCATAACAGAGTCAATATCTGTATCATTTCTCATGGTCACAGCCATCCTCTCATGAGCAGCTGCGAGCAAAAGTCTGTCATGATCTGTGTTCAAATGAAGAAAGTTAACGTTCAGCTTGAAAGGTGTTGTATAGCAACTGATATCACTGATGTTAACAAAACATGTCTTGTAAAATCATTGCAGAACTTCAGCTATAATTCACATGTAGTTTGTGTCATGATGAGAACATGATCATGTAGGGTATCATGGAGTTAATTGATTAAGGAAAAAAAAGCCAAGTAGCAGTGGAGATGTTACAACTTCAGTTCCTTAACCTGGTGAAACTTCCATGAACTCAGCTACAGGGCTCAGACACCAAATCAGGGTTTAATATTCCTTTCACTGGATTAACATTCACATGAAATGTCTGAATCCCCATCCAGTTGTTTCTGTTTCACTGACTTTCAACAATTTTCTTTAATAATAAAACTGAAGGTAGATATTTCCTAATGTGTGATTTACAATATTGTTTTTGTGGTCAATTATGTTCAGAGCTGAGGGGGAAGAGGGGAAATGTAGGCATACCCATTCTTTTTAGTACCAAAACTACCATTCAGAATGTTCTCCCTAGGTAGCTGCTTAAATTTGTGGATGATTTGTCTTCTACTGATGTCCCTACTGAGCTGCTAGTAGGCAAACAGACCAACTATTTCCTTGGTACCTGAGAATAAGCTTTTTAGACATTGAATAGAAGTGGTTTTGATGGTCCACAAATAACAGATTTTTAGGAATTGAATCAACGAATTAGACTAAAAAGCAGCAGATTTATGTTCCTTTTTCCACAAATAAACCTTGCCATTATTGGACTTCATTCCTCTTTAGTAAGGCATGGCATAATTCCTCACTGAAAATGCGTTAATAAAAAGCACAGGATTAAAGAGATTGTATGTAATCTCAAACTGCAAAAATTAAAAAAAAAAAAAAAAAAAAAAGAAAACTTTTAGAAGTAAAACTGGCTCTTAACCTTTACAGTAGGGAGTTAGAAGGAAACTTCTGTTAGGAATTCTGATATATATGCTTCAAGGTAAAACACTGAAAACAATGACAGGCAATCATTATGCTCTGAGAGAAAATATGGGGATAGAAGGAGCTTTCTCACCAACAACCAGTTCAGTCTAGTAGACCAAGAGTTGTTTGGAAGTGTAAGGAAGACTGGGAATGAGAGCTGTAGCTGTATGCACTTCTTCAGTTCAAAACAAATAATAATCTTACAGATATATTGCAGGGGAGGAAGGAGACAAGAAACTCCAGCTAGCATCCAGGTTGTATTTTAAAAGAAAAGGGTTTAATTAAAAAAAATTATATCTGGAGACTAGCCTCATAAAATTAGAATGTCCCGTATGAGGGTATATATAAATAGGGTAACTGGGCATACGAGTGGATAAGAAGGGAAGAACAGTAGCTGGCAATAAAGGGAGGATGAAGAAAATTGCTAAGATCCTAGCCTTACCTCAAACTCTTTCTTCCACAGGCAAAAGATATGATTTGACAGGATAGTAAGGTTTTCCTTGGTGTATGCCCTTGATGTCTATGGTTAGAAAGTTAAGGTCATTGTGAAAGACTAGTAGAAGTGTCAGGTTCAGCAGTGTTATGTAAATCTTGCTACATAATGTAAAGATGTGGGAAGTGCTTGTAGAAAATACTTTGCTTTGGTAAATCTCTGAGAAATCCTGAGAAAAGACAATTGCATACCATACAAACAGGTGGCCCTGTTGGCTGACCTGCTAGAAGACTAGCAATTGGATCATAAATTCTGTGACAGTAATACCCAAGTAGATGAAACGTCCGTGGGAACAAAAAGACAAACCTATACAAAAGCACAGTCACTGTCTTCAGAGGTAAGGGAGGCAAGAGGTTGTAATTTATCAGAAGAAAGCAAGTAATCTGTCAGCCTGTGACAAAACTGCCCTTTATTTGAGAGAACAGCTTTATCGCATCCATTTCTGCCTGTGTGACCCATAATGACAATTAATGACTGTGGCATGGGCTTGGGCAGTAGTCATTGCAGCAAATAGCATGCTTTCCAAACAATGCAGTTTTAGTCACTCTGAAACTGCTATGTGAAATTGCTATATCATAGAAGCATACAGTTTATTTTGTTTATGGTTTTAGGCCCTAGAGCATGTATATGCTGCAGAATTGGAGTGATAACTTTCAGCATGTGAATTCTGCAGTGTAGAAATACCCACTAAGGAGGATGTGGGGGATAAGATTTTATATGGCTTTAACTAAATTGACAGTAACTATCAATTACTGGATAGAGACATTGGACAACCTGTATAAAAAGATTTGTAGGAACTAGAGATTGTAAGATGAGCTGAATATGTATAAATTTAATATCTCAGTAAAACATATGAAGAGTATGCCTATTTTGTTTGTGGGATTAGTGAATAGTTCAGATTGAGTGGCGATAACTAACATGGAATTAATCAGAAGCATATGAGAAAGTCCTGAAGTATTAGCAGCTCACTGTTCCAGGAAGAACTGTCTTTTATAAAATTCATTTAATGCATTTATAAAATTCATACTTTTCACTTTTGAGAAACCACACATTTCAGTAGACTGCTTCTATTTGTGTTTAACATCTAAATCTAAAAGCAAGCAGATAAAAAGTAAGCAAAAATGGGAAGTCAAGGGGAAAGCAGAATGTCTCCAGGAGTTTTGCACCTTCAGTAGATGCTTGGACACTTTGAAGGATTTCTAAGACAGAGACGCCAAACAAGCTGGGAAGGATTCCTGCAGGCTAGAATTAAATCTTACATTTCTTACTTTAAATATTTTCCTTGCACATATTGCTTTTAAGAGAGGTGAGAAATCACTGCTGAAACAAAACAAAATCTGTTTGTGAAGGATGGTACTGTCAGATCCCAGCTTTCTTATGGGTACGAACTAGCAGCCACCTGCAGAAGCTAGGGGTGCCAGACGAGATTATAACAGAAATCAGTAATGAGACTGTAAACTTTTTAATTTACAGTTTAATTCTGGTTTTTCTTCCAGCATTGTTCTTTGTTTTAAATTTTTCCCATTACTGTTACTTACTCGCCATTGCTCTTTTTAGAATTTGAGCCTTCATTATAGGCTTAATAAAAAGACTTTGCTTTGCATGTGTATGATGCATGCTATTAGTAAAGGAGAAGGGTACTCAAAAATAATGACCTGATGTTTAAAACCTGTTAAGTGGCAATTAGAACTGTTCATCTGCCCAAATAGAAAATAAATGTCAATAGAAATACTAGAAAATAATAATAAAAAAAGAATTATCATGTCCTCTGAAATTCCTAATCTATGAAGCACTGATCCATACTAAAGAGGTAAAAATGTTCAGTCCAAATAAATTATCCTAATGAGAACAAGAAAGCTCTAGGGCTTAATTAATGAATACAAATTGCCTTAGAAATCTCATGTAGTTATTGAGGAAAAACACTAATATTACCATGGAGTTAGTTGATTTCCATTACATGAATGTTTAGAAAGAGGAGGAAAAAGTTCAGGAACAGTAAGTTAGAAGTTATAAATAAATAAACTAATTAAGTCTCATTAGAAAATATCCATCTTTAAAAGATTTTAATGCATCCAATGTAATATCAGCTATTAGAAGCCACTTAAGTATGAAAACATTGCACAAACTCATCAGGTAGATATGTAAATAGGAAATATCATTGTGAGAATAACTCCAATTTTTCACATACACTCAGCTAAGAAACAACAGTGATTTACTCATAAATCATAGAATCATAGAATGGCCTGACTCAAAAAGAACCACAATGATCATCTAGTTCCAACCACCCTGCTATATCCAGGGTCAACAACCACCAGACCAGGCTGCCCAGAGCCACATCCAGCCTGGCCTTGAATGCCTCCAGGGATGGGGCATCCACAATCTCCGTGGGCAACCTGTTCCAGTGCATCACCACCCTCTGGGTGAAAAACTTCCTCCTCCTATACAGCCTAAACCTCCCCTGTCTCACTTTAAAACGCTTGTCCTATCACTAACAACCAGTGTAAACAGCCTTTCCCCCTCCTGTTCATATGCTCCCTTCAAGTTCTGGAAGACCACAATGAGGTCTCCCTGCAGCCTTCTCTTCTCCAAGCTAAACAATCCCAGTTCCCTCAACCTTTCCTCACAGGAGAGGTGCTCCAGCCCTCTGATCATCTTAGAGGCCCTCCTCTGGAACCATTCCAAGAGCTCCACATCCTTCCTGTACTGGGGGCCCCAGGCCTGGACGCAGTACTCCAGATGGGGCCCCACAAGAGCCGAGTAGAGAGGGACAATCACCTCCCTCTCCTTGCTGACCACCCTTTTTTTAATGCAGCCCAGAACACAGTTGGCCTTCCAGGCTGCAAGCACACACTGCTGGCTCATGTCCAGCTTCTCGTCTGCCAGGACCCCCAAGTCCTTCTCCACAGGGCTGCTCTCAGGGAGGTCTTCCCCAGTTTGTATAAATATCTGGGATTGCCCCGACCGAAGTGCAGCACCCTGCACTTGGCCTTGTTGAACCTTATTAGGTTTTCATGGGCCCACTTCTCCAGCCTGTCCAGTTCCCTCTGCATGGCTTCCTTTCCTTCCAGTGTACCAACTGCACCACTGAGCTTGGTGTCCTCTGCAAACTTGCTGAGTGTGCACTTGATGCCATCATCTATGTCATTGATGAAGATGTTGAAGAGCACCGGTCCCAGGACGGACCCCTGAGGGACACCGCTTGTGACCGGCTTCTACCCTGACACAGAGCCATTGATCACAACCCTTTGGCTACAACCAGCCAGCCAATTCCTAACCCATCGAACAGTCCATCGTTCAAATCCTCACCTCTCCAATTTAGAGAGAAGGATGTGGTGAGGGATCACGTCAAAGGCCTTGCAGAAGTCCAGGTAGATGACATCCACTGCCCTTCCCCCATCCACTGAAGCCGTCACTCCATCATAGAAGGCCATCAGATTGGTCAGGCATGATCTGCCCTTGGTTAAGCCATGCTGGCTGTCTCAAATCACCTCTTTATC
Organism: Chrysolophus pictus; assembly: GCA_037305975.1. Lineage (NCBI taxonomy): Eukaryota > Metazoa > Chordata > Aves > Galliformes > Phasianidae > Chrysolophus > Chrysolophus pictus. The sequence continues at coordinate 23,312,828 of CM074578.1, forward strand.
TTGTATATGCCTTAACATAGCTTCTAGGAGGATCTGCTCCATGATCTTCTCAGGCACAGAGGTGAGGCTCACTGGCCTATAGTTCCCTGGGTCTTCCTTTCTCCCTTTCTTAAAATGGGAGTAACATTTCCCTTTTTCCAGTCACCCGGAACTTCACCAGACTTCCCTGATTTTTCAAATATGATGGAGAGCAGCTTGGCAACCACATCAGCCATCTTTTTCAGAACCCTAGGATGAATATCATCCAGCCTCGTGGACTTAAACATGTTCAGTTTCATGAAGAGGACTCAGACTTGTTCCACTGTTACAGTGGGACAGAAACCACTCCCCACACCCTCACCCTGAGATGAGGTGTAGGTTACTGTTCACAAAAAAATATCCAGGAGAAGGCATCCTAAAAGATTGTGAAGCCGGAGATAACTGATCAAGCTTTCATGCCAGAGATTCAAAAAGAACTGGGTAAGTGGGAGAACTCTGAGTTTCCCGCATTCCTTTTGTGGATGGTATGTTGTGGACACCATGAAAGAGAGATCAGTGCAAAGAAATTTTATTTATTATTGGTTTGGAATTTATGCTGAGTTTCACAATTCAGTGGAGCAGTGAAAATTCACCTACTGAACTCCTCAAGTACTTGTGTGGCCTGAGATTTGTATAGGTAGCCGCTATCTCTTATATAGCATCTTCTGGCTCCAGCAGATAGAGTATCAGCAGAGAAATTGCTTCCTGTATGAATTAAAAACACTGGAAAAGCGGGGGGAGAAAATCATGGTGGAGTAGTTCATGCCAATCACGGAACTGCAGTTGTAAGTGTTTTGTTCCAGATTTTTGCTGGAAGAGCTAGTCAAGTATCTACATATGCAATAGATCAAGAGTATCATTAAGGTAGTACATGGTTTATATAAAACAGTATCTGAATCTGTTAGTCTTCTGTGAAAACTCAGTCACCAAACCTCCAAAATGGTCTATGTCAATATAGAAGGCGGTAGTTCATTCCAGAAAGGCATCGGTAATTTGTCTATAATATTAGCTCTGCCTTTGCTCGGTAGAGATGGAAGACTGGGAATGCTTAGGAAAACAACAATATACTTATCTTGTGTTTGACTGAAGTCTGTTTTCAATGCTGTGGATGAACTGGCAGGAGAACTTGTGAAATGAATTCTGATTACTATTCGAACTCCATGAGATGTGGCCACAAAATTTCTTGAGCAACTTTATTTTAAGACTTTGGCAAAGGAGCATAGAAATTGTTAAGTATTGACACTGGCTTATGCAACTGCATCAAAAATACCTTGAAGAAATTAGTTACTTCCCAAAAGTCCTAGCTACTAGTTCCTAGCTACTGTTAGGAAAAAAGAAAAATAAAATAAAAATCATGTTTTGAGATGTCAAGGTAAATTGTCTAATATTAAAGCTTCTCCTTGTTTCGGTTCAGTTTATTTGGGAAAATACTTTATTTTTCCAGTGTGTATCACCATTTTTGCATTCCTGTAGTGTCAAACATGATGGATTGTATTACTTTCAACATATGTTATAGAGTGAATGCATGAACTGGCAGGAGCTTGAGCCTCAATACTGAAATGAAGACTGCATAACATTTATCTCATTAATACAGTGAAGGAAAAAACCCCTGGTGCAACTTGTGGAGCCTAAAACTCTGTAGCTTTTATTTTCTCTCCCTTTTTGCTGAAATTGAAGGGAATAAGCAAGCATATACTCTTGAAATAATGTTTTTGATTGGCACTGCTGCTTTAAAAACAACAACATGCAGGAGCTTGATGGTAGTATAATTACTGATCAATAGCATCCCATTCAGAGAAATGCAATTTCCATACATTCGATATGTACTCCATCACCAAATATGCAATGTATTTCTACTGTATTTTGGGAGGAGATGGAAGCTAAAGGAATTTGCTTAGATCTTTCAGTAGTCAATGCAAGAGGCCTTGGTGAATAAATTCTACAGATGTATTGCAAAAGGAAGTTTCTTGTCAAACATACATTTGCCAGGTGGTAAAGACCAGATCAAAAGGAAAAATGGGATGGAGGATGTTTGTGCACTGAGTCTCAGTAAATGTCAGTTACATGAGAACAGACACTCTTTGTGAGCATTGGTCTTTCCTACCAGATCATTGAGAAGCTTGCACTCTTCCAGAGCCATTATATCTGCAGCACCCTGTCCCACCATGTTTGTTTCTGAAAACTATGAATCTTTTATCTTTGGACTGTCCCCATGCATAGCCCCATGCTGCATTGCTTCTGCATCTGGGTAGTGAATTGCTGACTGCCTTCTGTCCTGAGCATGGTCTTCCTCCTGCTTCTCTTCCCCACCAGTCCCTGGGACGAGATAAAGAGGTGATTTGAGATAGCCAGCATGGCTTTACCAAGGGCAGATTGTACCTGAACAGTCACACCTTCCTCTTTCAGCCTCCTTTCTCTGTGCACTCCCTATTATATATATAGATGTCCAATATGCATACATATGCATATTGATGATTCCAGTGCTTTAAGACAGGGACAGTTGGAGCAGTTTTTGCCTAGGAAAGTAATACAAAGTTGAGACTGATCCCTGGCCATATCTACGCTCCATGTTGTAGATTCCTATCAGTGCCAAACTGGGATATGAGGCCACCTATCAGTGTTCATGAAATACAGAATCATTGAATCACTGATGTTGGAAAAGTCATCTAAGATCACCTTGTTCAACAATCAGCCCACTTCCACTGTGCCTACTAACCATGTTCTTCAGTACCACATCTACATGTTTCTTGAACAGCTCCATAGATGGTGAACCCACAGCTTCACTGGGCAGCCTGTTTCAATGCCTCAACATTCTTTCTGAGAATTTTTCCTAGTATCCAATCTGAACCTCCTTTGGTGCAATTTGAGGCCATTACCACTCATCCTATTGCTAGTTATGCAGGAGAAGAGGCTGACTTCCACCTTGCTACAAACTCCGTTCAGGTCACTGAAGAGCAATAAGGTCTCCCCTGAGCCTCCTCTTCTCCAGCAGTTCCCTCAGCTACTTCCCATTAGATTTGTGCTCCAGACCCCTGACAGCTTTGTTGCCCTTTACAGCCTCAGTGTCTTTCTTGTACTGAGTGGCCCAAAACTGAACACAGTACTCAAGGTGTGACCTCTCCACAGATTGCTGAGTACAGAGGGACGGTCACCTCGTTGCTCCTGCTGACTGCATTATTTCTGATAGAAACCAGGATGTCATTGGCTTTCTTGGCCACATGAGCACACTGCTGGCTCATGTTCATCTAGCTGTTAAGTAACACCCCCAGATCCCTTTCCTCTTTGAAATGTAGTCAGAGGGAAGAGAGCTCAACTCTCCCACTTGATGGTTAATAAGGATAGGAAGCAGCCCAAGGCAAAGGTGCTTTCCTTATTTTCATGTTGCAGGCACTGGGGAAAAGCCATGAGGGATAAACCTATCTGTTGTTGATCCTCTTCAAAGGAACTAAGAGTCTCTTGCGCTTTGCCAGAAACAAGTGTGGCAGTTTTCTTACTGAGCTCCCTATTTTCACATTTCATTTTCAAATTTTCCCTTGTACACGTGACTGAAGCACAAAGAAGGTGATGTACAAACACACATAGCCAGTTCCCAACATCAGTCTTTCTTAGGTGACATTTAAAAAGATTTTGAAATTGAGTTGTACTGGCTTCACTCATTTCTCCCTAATGCTTGCTTTGTTTTAGCAGCATGGGTATATATACAAATAACAGTTTGTATCCCTTGACAACTTCCTGAATTAGACAACACTTGTGGTCAGTCACAGTGGAGAGAGCAACAGGGAAATGCTACAGCCCACTAGGCAGTCATGCCATTTGTTGACTAGAAAAGTGGATGCTTGTGTTGCAAGACAGTTTTCAGTGACATCTCTTTGCTTTCTGTAATCATCATCTTTTCTGAAGTACTTTAGAAAGATGGCTCACCTATTGCATTATCTCTTGACAGCTCTAATATCTTGGAGGGAGAAAATGCAGGTGAGAAAACCTGTGTTAGGTAACTTAACTGCTTCTGAGATGAGATTCAGGAAAACTTTTAAAAGAGACGTTCTCCTTTTCCCTCTTTTACTTCACTAAAATTAGCTTCTTTTGCCTTCAGGATGAAGATAGGTCTGTCTGTGTCTGTTGATGCTTTTCTATCTCTAATTGGCCAGTTCTTCATCAGCAGTACCTGAAAACTCATCTGCTTCAGAAGTCACTCTGGAGTTCCTTCTGTTATATTGTAGCCAATAACCTGAAATTCATATTCTCATGTGGGTAGAATTTGACAGATATCAAATATCAATAAAATAAATAAAAGTTATATATGATATACAGCTGGAAAGTGTTCCACATTTCACTATCTGTCTCCTCTGCTCATGATATTTATCAGATAAATAAGATTGATCCTGAGTCCAAATCCAAAAAATGTTAAAAAATGCTACAGACATAGAAAAAGCAAATTAGTGAGAAAAAAAATAGGTTTTATGGATCAATCTAGTGTATGGTAACTGTTGAGTCACAGCCTGAGTCACTGAGCACCTGGGGAAAGGACCCGGTTAGTCCTGGGAACACAGGTGAAGGCAATTCAGCTGTGTGACCAGAAGGGATGGAGCTTGGTTGCACCTCTCTAAGACCTCATTTAGGGGCTGACTGGCACTGGGGAGGGATCTCTGGTTGGAGATGCCTCCCTTTTTGAGTTTTCCTTGCCAGCCTAGATCTTTGGAGATGGATGAGCACTTTTCCTTTGTAACACCATTCCATTCACACTTATCCCTTTACTACTGCACTCCTGTATTGCCCTTCCACCACATTGACCTTTCTGATTGTAACATCTAGTTAGTAGGTAATGATATTATATCCACAACTAATATGTTATCTGCTGGACTTCAAAACTAACAGAATTTAATTGCTACTTTTCATCTTTTTCCAGCAAGTGCATGGAGAACATTGCAAGTTCCATCTTTTCCAATTTTTTTTTTTTTTTTTCCTATTGAAAGGAATGGTATGAGTGAGGGGTGGGTGAACATTAATGCCGTTTACAGAATTCTGGAAATGCCGAAGAAATGCTTATTTGTAAAAACAAACTTAATATTTATACAGTCTGTCTCCCCCACGTGTAGTTAGAAAGGTTTCCATTTACACTTCAGCACTTTTGTCTGTTAGCGCTAAGACATACTTCCTTGTTTCCCGTGGTTCTGCTTTGATTAAGTGAGCCATTCTCCATTTTTCTTTCTTACAGGTTGATTTTAAAGCAGCATGGCAACTCACTCAGGGATGTGCCGTGTTTTAAAACTTGTCAGTAAGGGAAGGAATAGTATCTAATCTGTTCCCTTTCATTGCTTTTATTATGTCACGTAGAGATATGCTGAAAGATGATGTCTGCATTCACATTTTTGTTCTCATAAAATTAAGAAAATGGAATAGGGTAATAAGTAAAATAGGACCATGGTTTATATCTGAAGATACATTAATATAATATTTATTTATAATTTTTATATATACTTGTAAATTGCCTTTCAGGAAACTGGTGTTTATTTCTTTTACCCTCACGAGCAGAAGCCTTGCCCCAGTAATGTGCAGGATTATAAACAGTGAACACATTTCAAGCACGCACAAGAAAACTGTTAATTTAATTTTTATTTTTATTTTAGGTAGGATTTTTTTTTTTTTTTTTTACTCTAGTGACAAAGGCTGAACCTGATAATCTAATCCAATTAACCCTGGGTTAACAGCACAGACTTGTTTGTCAGCGCAGTACTGAAAGTGCCGAAGCACTGCTTAGTGCTCTCCCCTTGAACAGTTTATGCTCCTTTGTTTCTTAAAACTCTTAAACATCACATAATATATGAAAATAGATTAACCCACTTGTTGTTTTTTTTTTCTCTGAAAATGCCAGGATCTTGTTCAACAGCAAATACCTCTAAGTATATGATGGTATGAACGCTATCTGCTTTTAAGGCAGTTAAGAATAAGGTTATCTGAATCTCCATTTATCAACACTTGATATTATCAACAGTGAGGATCCAACGAGGTCCCGTTTTGAAGAAAATAGTATTTAGGTTTACACATACTTTAACAAATGTTATCAAAGGAGACAATGCTATAAAACAGAAACTATTTATCATAATTGAGAAAGGAAAAAAAAAACACCTTTAATCAAATAACCTGCCATTTGAACAGATTGAATTACTATGTTGAATCATCATCATCCATCTGTAAAAATCCAAGCAATCTTACAAATCTATAGCTATCATCAACTCTGTCCATGTAAATTTGCTCAGGTTCACTGTGACAATACGACACAGCAAGGATTAGGCTGTTATTAGCTTTTGTTGTGCAGTATGGCTAGAATATTTCCTTGTGGGTGTTAATAAATGGAGCTCAGCTATTTACCAGGACAGCAACAGTAAACACCCTGTGTGAAATTCTGTTACTATCAGTGTTGATGGTAAAACCCCCATTGACCTAAATAAGGCTAGATTTCACTGATCCTGCACTTCATTTTCAATTAGAGTTGGTATAGAAAACTTCAAACTAAAAATAACAATTAAGAACTTGAGGGTTCTGTGGAGACCCATAAGGCAGCTTTTCCTGTCAGCCTCTTTAGAGTTTTTAGGGCTGTAATTCTTCAACTATAAACCCTCTGAAACTTGCCTGAGAAGAGGTGAAGAAAGGCAGGAAGATAGAAGAGCTGGTACACTTGGATTTATTTGCTTGTTGTTTGCTTGTTTTCTTTCAACTTCAGCTATTTAGGTGATGGCTAGTGACTGTTCTCAAAAACTCCTGCAGTTTTTAGGACTTTTGTAGGAAAACTTGATTTTCTCTGGTATCCTTGGAGCATCAATAACCAAACAGTTCTTCTGGAACATTTGAGACTTCTTATAAAAAAAACAGTGGCATTGTGAATTGACTGATTTTCTTTTTTTCTTGAAGTTCTCTTTAGATGCTTAGTTTTATTCCCCAGATTTCTCTAAACAGTGAGAAAACCCATCTACTAATGTCTATGCAGCCTGACATCAGGATGCAGTGACAGGAGGGAAGGTTGTGGTTTTGCATTAGAATTGTCCTTACCTGAGAAAACTCAATTACAGTTGTGACCCGTTGTATAAAGAAGGTTTGGTAAAGTAAGGTCTGTATCGTCCTCACTAAAATAATCATAGAATCATAGAACGGTTTGGGTTGGAAGGGACCTTAAGTCCCATCCAATCCCATGGGCAGAACTACCACATGCTAGAACAAGTGCCCAGGGCCCCATTCAACCCAGCCTTGAAGACCATCAAGGATGGGACATCCACAACTTCTCTGGGCAGCGTGTACCAATGCCTCACTTGCCTCACTGCCCTCTGAATAAATAGTTTTCCTATAACATCTAATCTAAATATGCCCTCTTTCAGTTTAAAATTTTTCTCCCTTGTTCTATCACTATCAGACCATATAGGAAGTTGCTCTCCAATGTTTTATCTGTAGTGCAGACTGGCTAAGATCAGTTCCCTACCGCGATGTTTTGGTAAGGTCAAGAGTAAAAAGACCTGTGCAGACTACACGGTTATATCTTGTGTAATCCATCTGTGTTCTCTTTATTTCTATCAACTTTTATGTGGCCTTGATTCTTAATTTTTATCTCTTACAATATTTCTACGCTAAGTTTTCAGGTCGCTCCAGTTTCTGTCCTACTTGTTTACTTGATCTTCCAAGTATTGATGAGTTTCTCCTCCTTCCTTTTCTTCTAATGCAGTTTTTCTCATCTCTGTTGGGCGCCCAGAATGAACCTGAGAAGTTAGTTAATGGAAGGGAAGTTTGTCTTCTCCCAGGGCAAAACCTTTTCCTAGGCAGGATCCAGAGAACTCTTAAATGAATGAGTAAAAGCTAATTTATAGGTGACCTGAAACCTGCACAGAAAATAGAGGTTAAATTTCTTGTCTCAGTAGGTAAATAATTTATACTAACTTTATAGCAGGTTTTAGGGTATTCCTTAGTCTGCACATTTAATACAACCGGAAAGATCTCACAGACTCAAAAATTCCAATAAGATCTCTGCAATAACAGTGATTGTCTATTTCAAGTAGTGTGCAACCAGCAAGTTTATCATTGCTCAGTTTTGTAAAATCTCTCTGCCATAAAGCCCTGCACCAAGGAAATACAGAGCTGACCTCCCAAGCCAGAACACTCATCAAAGAGTTTCTATTTGTTATTTTTTGTTAAACACTTCCCAGATGTAAAAATGTCACGGTGTAAGATGCAATGCTTGTTCTTCATCTAAATATCCAGTCTACATGAGTAGTTTATGATGAGTCGTAGATTTATTTTAATTTTTCCCTGGAAAAAGAATCAGGATGTCATATTGTTGCTATTTTCAAACTGCCTTTGCTGATAATTACTAAGTTATTCTTCCTTTCCTGCTTTTTCTACACCTATCAAATTAAACAGATATACAGGAGATGGCAGAAGCATTACACAAAATTTGGATGATGTGCTTGGCATATTTTTTAAATGCTTGGTGGAGTAAATAAGAACTGCAAAAACACCGTAGTGTTTTTAATAATTAGTATTTATCATAATTAGTATTGGTCAGGGGCAGAGGCAGAAGCACTTTGAAAACTGCAAATTGTTAGATTTAGAAAACTGGCTAAAAAAATTGGAATTCTAAATCTCAGGTAGAGAAAACTCCCAACAGAAGTCAATATCTCCATTGTATTATGCACAAACTTTAAATGCTAGTGTGTAAAATGTAAAAAGGCTGATTTGTAGTCTTTTCAAACTTAGATGCAACTACCTTTTATTTTAGAACAATGAGGCTTTGATCACAACAGTAACAGAAACACAAATATCGTACTTTTGAAGAAATCATGCCCACATTGCAACTGCCCCTTTCAAACCACCTTAGTTCAAAACTTTTTTTTTCTCACCTTCAGGGATATGCAGCATAGGACTCTTGCTTTCAGTGAAAAACTGCACAGAACACCTTTGGGAATGCAATGGAAAGATGCAAAAGTGCCAATATAAACATTATGGGCATCGTGTCAAACAGCAGTAGGGGTGATATTTTGAAAGCACTAACAGAACATTTCATAGCAGAGGAGACAGCTTTGGCCAAGAAAACAGATTTTGACAGAATCCAAAATCCATACATAGACAAAGAAAACATCCAAGGATATGGAGGTGGTTGAGTCACCATCCCTGGATGCGTTTAAAAACCGTTTGGATGTGGTGCTCAGGGACATGATTTAGCGGAGGGTTGTTAGGGTAGTATGGTTAGGTTGTGGTTGGACTTGATGATTATTAAGGTCTTTTCCAACCTGAACAATTTTGTGATTCTAAGTGGGAAGTTAAGGCAAAGGCCATGATGCTGTTTTAAGTAGATAAGGGTGATGAGTAAGGAATGTTTACAGGATAAAAAGGATACATTCAAACCTAACACATTGTGCAAAATGGATCATGAGGAAGAAATTCATAAAAGGTTTGTGGTTATAGCTGAAAAAGAGGTATTAAAGTGCATTTTTAAAGTTGCTTAAATAGTCACTTCAGTTCTGTTGCATGAAGAATCCTACACATAACCAAAACTTTCAGGTGGCTAACTTAGAGCTCCTTCCAGGCCTTCAGAAAGTGCAAAAATGTATAAAGAAAACTCATTCCTTGAATATTAGAGTCAGCACAATTTTATTCCAAAATAATATTTGCTTCCTTTCTTTCACTGCAATATGAAACTTCTCTAACTGCAGTATGAAACTTCTCTGACTTTTCTATTATTTTTTACATTCACAATCCAGTTCCATAAAGAAAAAAAATTACCAGTGTGTTGATGGATTTGTTGAGTGCTTTGCTTCTTCGTCATCATTTAGTGTATCAGTAAGCAGTAAAGATGTTTTGAAGTCTTAGTTTCTTTCAAGAATTCCACTAACAGCTCCTGTAAATATAGTCAGGTGAGTATGTTATTTCACAGAATGGTGGGTCATCATTGCAATCAACCTTGAAAACCTTTGTTGAATTCTGTTCATTCAAACTGATTTTGTGCAAAACTTATTTTCTTCCTTTCTTTTTCTCTGCAAACCTACCAGAGAAGCAGCTTCAGTTCTGATACCCTCTGATTTTCTCTATTTTCATCTCTTCCCTTTTGCGCAGTTAGTTAGCTTGGAAGACAAAATAAATAAGTTAAAAACTGATGTCTAGACACGTAAAACTGGGAAGTTTAGTGAATCACAAAACTGCAGAATGTTTGAGGTTGGAAGGGACTTCTGGCGATCCTGAGGTCCAACGATAACCAAAGTAATTTATTTGATTTTAACATAAGATATCTAATTTTTGTTAACAGCCTTAACCTAGTGTGTTTGGTTTCTTGAGGTGAAATCTATTTAAAAGGTAACTTAGGTAGTCTTATAAGATACTTGGAATGCCTTGATGCCAAGAATTTCAGCAAGATGTTTTGTGATGCTCTGATGATTTTTATAAGGGACAATTGTTTCAAATATACAATGCATTTAAAGGTAAAGGTTGGACAAAGTACCTCATATTGGGTACATACCTACATATATATACCTACAGAAATATAAATTATGTATGTGTTAAAATAACAGTAAACTTAAAGGACAGTTTCGTGCTTATTCAAACAGTACGTTTCCCTCTCAATTTAGGATAATGTTGCATATCCTAAATACATGCATAATCTAAGGGAGAGGAGAGATCTGAGAGAGGAAATCCACTTGGACACCGACAGCTCTAACAATGTTGCTAGGAAACTGTTTATACAGAAAATAATAGTCTCATAGCTGTTAGAAATGGCTCAAAGCAGATCAAGACCTTCAGAAAGAAAAATGATTCATTGATTAATCCTTGCCATGATTCTTCTGATAATACATTCCTCACCTCTTTCAAACTTCCTTTGAAACACTGTATGATGTTCCATATTCTTCCTGAAGCTTACATCTGTGAACTTTTGGTACAAATCCCTTTGTTACTATGTTGTACTATGTTGTTGTAGGAGCTGAAGGTTGTGGAAGCCCATACTTTATCATACAATTTTACTTCCTTTTCTCATACAATTTCAGATGCCTTGATCCAGTACTGAGACAGGTGATATTTTACTTTTACACTTACACTTACAGTAGACCCAGTTACCAATTAGGTTTTACTGGATTTTACTTATTATAAATTATCTGGTACAGAGAACCAGAGACACTGTTAGTACAGATCTACTGACTTCCATTTTTATGGCAGACTGCAATGAATGCAAATAATCATTGTTTTAGTATATGCATAATTCCTCTAGATCTCTTGCCTTTGACAGCTGCTGGCATCCTAAATACTCCTGTCTGAAATGTGCACCATAAATAGAGTGGGAGGGATGGCACGAGAATGTTCTCTTGACTGTGGACCACTAATAACCGATACTTTGTCTGACTGCTGAGACCAGTGGGAGCTCTACTGAATATTTTTTTTTCAGGATAAAATCTAGATTGCTATGGGCAGAAGTTATTCTGGCCTCCAAAATCTCCCATACCAAGTATTACTAAATTAAATTATATTTCCCATCTTATCTGAGCCTTCCCAAAAGTTACTGGGAAGTTCAAGAGTGATTTATTCTGATTTTACTGGACAGAAGTGAACCTCAGCTACTAAGCGCATATTAATCATAATCACCAAACTGTCATGATGTTGCATAGTGCAACATTTGGAAAAAGAATAGTTACCTCAAGCCATATCAGTTAGATTGAGGGAGACACTGGTAAGAGAAATACGAAAAGGTATGAACTGTTTCCTTTCCTGTTCTCCAGACAATGACACCTAACTCTACATTTAGTTAATCTGCAGACTTGGCATCCTTGAACTCTTCTCAGTAAGATAATACATCTGGGCAACCTCCCAAAAACCACTTCTGATAGCATAAATTTAGCCAGAGAGATTCATGTGTATGTGAGGTCAAACTGGGCTATGGTAATGCTCCTGATATAGTCCCAATGAAAAAAAGTCTCTCCTCCAATCGCTACAAAAATCAGCAGCTTGCTGACCTTGCAGAAGAACAGGATAGTTGTGACTGTTAGCACTGGCTTTATTTCTGCTGATCACAATCTGATGTAATCATAGAATGGTTTGGGTTGGAAGGGACCTTTAAGATTACCTGGTTCCAACCCCCCCAAATACTTGCCGCAGAGCTGATTCTGGCTGCCTGTGGATGTCCAGTGCTCATTACCACCTGTAAACACATGGCTGTGTTGGATACTTCTGCTGCTTAACAAGGGACATCCTGAGCTATGGTTTAATGAGGTAGTAAAACAGCCTTCAGTAATGCTAGATATGTGGTGTGAAATGGGGATATAGCATCAATTTTCTTATGTACTTTGGATTTGGGGCAGAAAAATAAACCCCAAATTAACCAAACGGTGATATTTTTTCCATGAGGAGAGAAGGGTAGATTCATTTTTAAATGCTTGGGTATGATGCACAAGCAAGTTCTGTAAGTACTAAAATAGCACGCAGGTTTAAATTCTCACCTACAAATATGGCTTACACTGTGTGAGGTCCTTGTGTTTTGTTTTCTTTTTAATTTAAATCAATCTGATATTTTAAAGGCATAAATAGAAATCAAATTTCACATTTATTAAAAGTCAGTGGAAATCAGGCTCCTTCTTTCTACCTGCATGTTTTGAATCTTCCCCATTTTGTACAACAATGTGCTAAAATTTTACTCTGAAGAACATACTGGGCAGAAGAAATTCTAACAAAAATAGAATTGAGGAGCCTCTTTCTGTCTGAATTAAGCCCAAACCACAGTTATATGACATATGCAATATTTCTTCAATAAATGTAACATACCAACAAACTTCTTCCATTGTGTCATTATTAAAAATTACAGAATAAATTACTGACAAGATAAAGCTAATTTTTAATTACTCTATATGACTGTTGTGTAATAGAAAACATTCTCTTTCAACATTCAGTTGATTTGTGCGTGCCTCAGACATTCAAAGAAAATCAAAAGCTGACGCAATATATTTAAATTTTAGTACATAGCATAAATGCCTCCATAAAAAACACTTTGCCTATGGGGAAAATAACTAACTTGTATTTTTTTTTATTAACTAACATATACACATACAATAGAGCCTTAGCTGCAGAAAGGATAATGCAAGTCACTTGAGCTTGAAAGAATGAAATTATAATCAACATGAAGTTGCAGCCTTCCCACTCACTGTGCTTTCTCTCATGTGGTTTAACCTGCTGCTCTTCTCTGCTCTGTTTTTCCTTTTTTAAACAGTGTTTTAAAATAGTCTACTTTCAGCCAGCTGTACTACTGGAAGAAAGCCTCAGTATCACAGACATAGTTTTAAGCTTCCATACATGAAGGTGCATTATGACATATATTACTTCTCCATATATGTGAATGACCAGTGATAACAAAGCAACCAACACCTCCCATTCAAACACAATTTATGCAATAATGTAATAGTTTAGAACAAGCCAAAGTGCAAGATGAAATAATTCTAAGATTAATTTTATTAATGTGTTTGTTTATTTCACTGGATTGTATCCTCAGATAACTTAGCATCTTCTCTGACCAACATAGAGAAAAGAGTATCAGAGAGAGGTGTTTACAGCATGTGAAATGAACCATCTTCTGGATGTGTCTTTCAGTTGATGCAGTGGTTTAACTTCTAGGTGGTTGCAATGAGTTGAGACAAATTACATGCTCACTAAACAGAATATATGCAGGAAATACTGAAGGGTTTCAGTGAAGCAACTGTGCCTTTCTCCTTGTGTTTGAATCAACGTCAACTCAGAGCCTGTAGTTTCCCACAAAGCTGATCATTTTCCTTGAAATGGAGAATGGCTTGCAAGCACCTTTACCTAATTACTCTAATCTTGTGCTTGTGGACTTCAAACAGGGATTTCTGAAAGTAGGTGATGTAATATACTATATGTATAGATCATGCTGAAGAGCTACTCACAAGGGAGACTAGAAATGAACGCACATCAACAACTTATATCAGAATGGCTACAGAGACGCATACAATCCCATTTATACAAAACCTCATTTCTACACAGAAACGCACACATGGACTAAACTCTCACGCATGGCCTAAACTTACCAGCTCTGTTTTGTCATAGTTAGCATCAAAGACGTTTGAAGGCTGGTCTGAGTTCTCAGAGACTTGAGCACAGGAGTGCCTCACCTGAATTCCAAACATACTTGAACAGAGTAAGCCTTTACCTCTAGCAAAGCACAGCCAACAGGAAAACATCTCTGAGTATAGCCACTAGCAGGATAGAGGTGCTCCTGTATTTCAGTGAATGGATCATAGGCACCTGCAAATGCTGTGACAATGGTGTTACTGGTTTATGGATATTACAATAATTTTATTTATGATGCGATAGACTAATTGGAATTTTTTGAATTTTTTTTTTAAGTAGAAGGAAATATACTGCCCACTATCTGGTCATGTACAAATCAGGAAATACGGCAACATTTAAATATGAATGTTATATTTATTAGCTCTTGGCAGCTCAATTTCTATGAGATCTGTAATTAATGCCTCCTCCCCTTCAATATAATGGGACTCTTCTGACTTCTTTCATCAGCAGGTTTGTGGGCTTCTTATTTGGTGCTTGCTCTTTTGCATCAACGCAGAATAAAAAGTACTCAGGAGATGGGCTTTTCCCCACCTCTAGGTAGAACCTAACAACATTAAACATATGGAAATGTAGACCCTTTTGCTTTTTTAATCTGTTCAAAGCAGCTGAAGGAGGCAATCAGAGTTTGTCCTGGTATTAATTTATCAGAATGGCAAGTCCTTTTTCAGTGAGAAAATCTATCAGAAGTAGTGTTCCTCTGGTTTTGGAGAGCACAATCTGATGCTTTGAATACCTCTACCATCCCTTATAAATTCAGTATAAATCCATGAACTCTCATCCATTTCAAATACAAGTGATTGAAAATGCAACTTTCTTTCTCCCTTACATGGATCTTTAAACTAAGCAACGGAATGAGTATGTCAGAGGACCTCTCCAATTAAATTTACATTATTATCTCTAACAATATTACAAAGATTAGACTTGGTTAGCGATTTAAATTCTTCTTGTCCATTTCTACCATTATACTCACAAGGAGGGCAGTAAACATCTTAGCTGAAAAAGCATCTTAGTTGCATACATAAAAGGAATTTTTCTCATTGTGCTCTTTGCTGGAAATGGCTTGTTGATGCCTGCTGGCCATACGTTTAGCCCTCTGTTGATGATATTTAATTTTCCACAGACTCAATTTAATTCTGCTTAATTCAGCTGTAGCCTTTCTGTTGGCAGCAAAATTCTGCTCTGAAGTGAGTGTGGGTTTGTAAACAAAACCCTGGTGTGCACACTGGGCAACAGACATATCATCTCATTCCTGTTGGTGAGTAATGCTGACTGTTTAAACACTGCCAGCAGTTACACATTTTTCCACTTGGAACTAGGTAGGAGAAAGATTGTCATGGATTTACATACTTTACTCATTTACCTTATTCTGATGTCAAAAACTGGAATATGTTTGAGAGCTACTATAACCTAACTCTTCCTCTTTAGAAAGAAATTAAATTCACGGCAGAGCATGATAGGCTCTTTGCAGTGTATAAAGTGTGTACTCTGGGCAAGTTTGTGAAAATAAAGAAGATAAGGACAAGCCTGTGTGGTTGTCAGGCTATGGAGAAATATTTAATTCTTTACACAAAGATCTGTGTCAAACTTGCTGCACCACTGTTATGCATTTATTGTAAACAGGATTTTCTTCTGTTAATCTGTACAGTTATCAATTTGTGGGTGAAGGCTTGAAGGGAAATCTATTTCCACTTGTTGCTGTAAATCTTAAATACGGACACAATGCAGAAATGATTATTTATATAAATCTTCTTCATGTATGTAGAAATGAATATATTCTCTAAAAGACCCATCATCTTTGCTACACCTTGAATTTTAAAAATATTTATAGGTATTATAGCTGGAGATGGAACCAATGGCTCAGTATTCAGTCAGAGTAAAGAGGATGCTGAGATAAATGCAGTAAATAGGCACATGCACTGTAAGATCCCTAAGAAGGACCTCTTTGCATGGTCTGAAAGGAGAGGCTAAAATATATGAAGCAGGCGAGGCCTTCTTCTCCTAGGGGGATACTTAAGATACCTGCAAGACCCAATGCAGTCTAAAATAGAAAACTAAAATCTTGAAGGAGAAAAAAAACAGCCAAACATTGAATACTTTTGAAGAGACAGATGAACGCACTTGTTGGTAACAGCCAGTTATGAGAACATATTTTTCTATTCATGATCATCCTCCTCATTCCTACCCCAAGTACTGAGGGGCAGCGCTGAGCTCTGCTCTGTGTGACAGCGACAGGGCCCAAGGAATGGCATGGAGCTGTGTCAGGGGAGGGAAAGCTGGGGGGTAGGGACGGGGTCTGCACCAGGAGGGGGTGGGCATGGAACAGGCTGCACAGGGCAGTGGGCATAGCACCAAGTTTGCCAGAGTACAAGAAGCATCTGGACAACACTCTCAGACATACAGTCTGATTTTTGGTGGTCCTGTGTAGACTTGATGATCCTTGTGTATTGCTTCCAACTCAGGATATTCTGTGATTCTGTGATATTCTTTTAACATTTCATCCTGTAACCATAACGATTTTGTAGTCAAAGGAGCTCCTTGTTCAGTCTCTTCCAAGTTTGACAAGGGCAAACAGACCATCCACTATAAGAAAAAGCTCAATAGAAATCCTTATGATGTTATCTATACTAGAAAAAAAGGACCAGATCTCTGCTACTGAGGGCAAGTTGCATAGTACATTTTGCCACAACACAGCTCCCCTTCTTGATACAAACAGCCCAGTTTTGTCCAAACTGCATACTATAAATATGTAAGTTCCTCATATGTATTTCCTGGGAATTGTATACAGTCCTAATGCATGTTAGAAATGATACATTATGGATGACATGGTGCTGGCTTTGTTATTTTGCTAACAAACATGTATTTGGGCTTACTGCAGATCCTTTGCTATGTTCTAGCCCGTAATAATATTAATGACTTCCATGCCTTTGTGAAATGTATGTACAGAGTGGTATGTACAGAGCAGGTGCCTCTGTGATTTGACTGCTTTAAACCTCTGATTTTCTTTTTCCTTTTTCCTTCTTCTTTTTTTTTTTTTTGCCATGTAAGTCATTTGATCTAGATCTGTAGTTCTTTCTAAACAAAGAGATTTTTTCTTTTCTGATGGTCTTTTATCCACCAGTCACAGGTGTATAATTAGAGAAAGAATACTGAAAAACTAAACATGGATAATGCAATTATTTTTTCTTTCTACAAAATCTTTCCAGTTTCTTGTTACTTAGGGATATTTTATGTTAGAAGTAGCACTGATTTTATTGCTCTGTAATGGACCAGATCATTAATTTCCATTTATTTCCTTCTCCAATTTAATTATGATCTGTCCTTTCTAATGTTTCCTGCCAACAAGTTATATGTTTTATTACAGATTATGTAGAATAAAGCAATTCTTTTTAGCCGTGAATTCCTAGCTCATGATTTCATTCATTGTCCACAAGAATTATGAATTATCTGCCCTTACTCTCTTTCAAATCTATTCTGTTTCTGATTGTCTATATATTTGTCATAATCTTCACATATCCTTTAACCATAGAGCCTTGCTTTTTTTTAGTAATATTGCAAGCTCTTTCACATATTCAGAAATTATCATCACTCTTTTCATTTATTTTGTGATACCGAAGGTCAGGATGATACTGAATATTTAAGATATATGAGAGCAATTACAAACTGGCAGAAAATCTTGAGATTTCTGTTTTATCTTCCTCTGTTCTTAATAATTCTAAGTATCAATTGATGAGGCTTTGATTCTTACCAAGAATTTGACCATCCTTCACTTAACTTCTAGAATGCAATCACTTTATGATTATTTCTATTTTGTGTTTTTGTACAGAGGACTTTGTTTATTTTTCAGGTCCTCATTACTTATAGCACTTACTTTAGTGCTTCTCCCAGATGGAAAACCAATGATGATATTTTGCAGCATTTCAAAATGAAGCTGTGTTTACTGTAGTGTTTTGAGTAATAGTGAGAGCGTGTGTTGAAGGACCCTACTTGTTTAACAACAAAATTCAGACTTCATTCCCTAGGTTTCACAAATCTGAGAAATGGTACTTGAGCATTGTTTGAAATAGTTTAATTATTTGACTGCTCTGCTATCTTGTAGAATCCTCAAAATAAAGCATTAAAATTATTCTCAATGGGAACTACATTTATTTTCTTGTAATGTCAGTCCATCACATATAACAGACCAAAACATAATAGGTGCTAAATTACTTTCTTCTATGAACTCTCATCTCTCTTTTTCTATTTTAATATATATGATTGTAACTATTTTCTTTTCCTTTTTATGCAAATGTCAGCCTTCCTGCCAAGAGCTGAAAAGATTTCACAATGGATGCAGAAGAAAAAACTGCCTGAAGCAAGACTTTTTTTCCCATTTCTCCTATGGTTACAAGGAACTATATAATATCCAGTGTAGAGAAACTACCTACTGTGTTATATTTAGTAGAATATACTTTAGTACCAATTATTGTTGAGCCTACCTGTGTGTTTTCTTCATGTTAACAAACTCTATTGAGGTGTTTATGATATATTGCACAACTGATATTTAAGAATTTGTAATGCATTTTAATGAAAGCAGTTCAATTCCTTATCTGTTAGCAATTTTACGGGTAAAATGCTGTACATACAATCTCCTGTAGGTACAGTGACATTATAGCTTGATTTGATGAGAAGAGGCATGAAAGAAAAAGACTATGAAGGGAGACATTGCACGCAAAACTAAGTATCAAACCTGACTTGATTATATTTAAACTTTATTTTTTAAATGCAAACCTTACATCCTGTATTACCAGAAAGACAGACTGCATGATTTGCAGAAACTGGAAGTACAATGTCTCGGTCATGCCAAAGTTGTCAGAAACATTATTTGTGTCCATTTTGTTACAAAGATTTACTTGTTCCAGGCAGTAATTCTGAGTCAGGTAAGTGGGGAGCTTTAGAAGATTCTTCCTTAAGCTTTCTCTGCTCACAGAGTGCTACTTACAGATGCAGATTTTTATGCCAGCTATTTCAAAATGTGGAAAGTAAGCACTCAGTTGAGTTATGAATTAATAGAGGTCACTTTATCTTTTCTAGTACAAACAGATCCAACTGCAGAAAGAGAGATTGAGTAAAGCATTGTTGTTCTCCCTGTGCTTCTTTAGAAGAGGAACAGAGAGAAAATGGGGAGCTGTGAGTTGTTCTAAAAGTAATTGTGGAGTCCCTTCTGTTCGGCTACTTCTTCCAATCAGAAGTGTTTCTCAACAATGTTCCTCAACAATAGCTGTCTGCTGGAGATTGGCCTTAGCTTGCTTGGAAGCATATGTGACTAAGACTGGAGCAACTTGGAATTCATGTGCATTTTTTTTCCCTGGCTGGGTTCCTTTTCTTCTTTCTCAAGTGAAATGCTGTCTGCATTGGTAACAGCTTCCACTGGATGAAGTTCACAGTCTGCAGAGGATTTTTCACTACCTAAATGATACCAAGACTAATACATGGTATTTCTTTTAGTAAAATTTAATTTTCACAGGTGCCGAACCAGTGTAGACAATATGAAATGTCTTGCTTGGTTTTGGTTCTTTTCAGAGTCTTTCTTTCCAGTAGCTAGAATCTGACTGGAAAGTGTAATCTACAGGAATCATACTCTTAGCCCCTTTTAATACGTGTTCCAATTGAAAGATTAAATTACACTAATTTCCACTTTGACTCAGCCCAAGTTCTGCAAAGGGATTTATTTATCTCGCTGCTATAGAAGGATTAAAAGCCTCCCCTATGTGCCTCCAGCACTGTGGAGGAATGGAGTTCAGAAGATATCATTTGGAAAAAAACTGAAGCTAGCCAACGTTAGTCTCTTTGGGATATTTATTTCCACATCACCTTTTGGCAGAAGATACCTTCTGTGCTCCAGATCCAGTATCAAGAATCTCTTCCATAAAAATCTATTTTCCATATGTCAGAAAACGTTGTCCTCTTCCCTAGCAATATGCAATTAGCCTCATATTTAAAACCATCATCCAGAACTGAAAGGATTTCTATCCTTGGCTTGAAAGGGTCCAAGCCTGCAATTTTCACTTTCTGGTTATATCTGTGCTGTGGGCAGAGCACTCACGTGCAGGGAACGAGAACTAGATTGCTGCCACTCATCTCCTCAAGGGCCCATGATCTATGGAGAAGGGCTAGCCCTACAGGGATTGCTTGAAAGCAAGGGAGACAGTTTGTTGTCAGGAGATTTGTCTTCCAATTCATTTCGCCTGGAGAACAGGATTGATATGCACAGGTGAGGGGAGTGGCAGCCTGGAGCACAGGGCTCTGCCATCTGCCCACTCAGCCTCCAACTTACCACTCCTGTGGCATCCTGCTGCTTTCTTCCAAGAGGAAACACCCCTGTCCTCGCCAAGAGGCCCCAAAGAGGCTCAAGAAGATGGCTTGGGCTTGTTTCTGGAAGAGGAGAAAAGGAGGAAACTGATGTGAAGAAAAAAAGGAAGAAAAAGCTTCCCCTGCTTTCCCTTCTACTCCAGACACATCCACAACATTCTTCAGAAATAATTCTGTGAAACTATCCAAACTCCTCTCTCCCACCCAGACCATTGGAGATACCTGGACCCTTCTGACTACTGCCTCTTTCTCAGCATCCCACACAGCTCTCTTCTGCTACCCTAATAGAGCCTTCTCCCATGCTAATTCTACCCCTCCACATCCGACACTGCTCATTGCATCCTCCGCCTCCCACAAATGTGCTCCTGTCACTGCCTCTCCTTCCTCAAGCCATTATCTTCTCAGAACAAACTAATAGCAACAGTATATGTAGACATTTTAAAACTAAAAAATGGATTATTATCCTATATATACGCAGCACTTAAGTTTAATCATTCTTTGTATAAATTACAAATATTTTTGTATTTTTTTTGTCAGAAAAAGCCTTATAAAAATGCAAAGTGACTGTAAGAAAGAAGACAAAAATATGATACAAATTAAGAAATGCATGCAAATAAACACTCCTGTGGGTGAAAAGCTTAGTGTTGTCTCTGTCTGTTGAACCAGTAATGAATCTCAAGTCAATTTAAACCAATTCTAACTGAATTTCCCACATGATGTAGCTGTCAATAGAGTAATAGTATGCATCACTGAGCTGTAGCTATTTTTTTCCTCCTTCACTACTTCCTTCCCTTTGGCATTTTATAAGACATGGACTTTTTTTCCCCCTAGAAGACACAGAACCTATTGATTGTTAGTTACGTATGGAATTCTGTCCTGTGAAGTGCAAACTGGGAACAGAGGAAACAGGGAAAAATCACAAAATGCGTTAAAAACCCCTGTGGAGCTCTCTGTAATGAACTGTGCACTCCTGAAGGAACCCCAGGAGTGGAGAAAGACACTTGTTAGCTGAGGCAACAGTTTTTATGGAAATAGAAAATAACTACTCTTAACTTCATGCATGAAAGAACTGGGCTGGATGTTTGAATTATCCTATCTGTTACATTTCCCAGACACAAAACCTGGCTACTTTCATCTCTAATAATGATAAGGGGTGCTCATACTCAAATTAATAAAAATTATTTGTGCAGCTTTATTAACTTTTAAGAGCGAAGTGGAACACACTGCTCTCTGTTTATGTACAGAACATGTTCAGCTAGCTGTATTTTGACACACTGATGTCTTTTGGAATTTGGTATTGTTTAGTTGTCATTTGAGTTATCTGCTGTTTGACTTATCTATCGATCAATGAAAGCCTGACTGCTTAATACCAGGCTGCTGTGCAAACTGTTGGTACACAAACTGTTCATACGTTTCATGACTGAGAGCCATAAAAACCCTCAGAAGACACTTGGCCAACAAGTTCTCTTCCCAATGTCACAGTGTCCTACCTTGCAGTCCTTGGCCCTCTGCAATGAGGGAAACTCAGGACACTGAGCACTTAAAACTCAGATGCAATATTATCTAAAATCACTATGTATTTTACAATTCAATTTTTGCAATAGCAGCAGAATAACAAGTTTGAAGCTCTGCAGGGTCCGTTAGTATGAATGGAAATCATTCGTTAAGCAACTAAAATGTAGTAAATAGAAGATACTCAATTTTCAACTGAGTATTTTGAGTATATTGAGTTTCAATTCAAAAAATAAACAGTCCCTTTTTGATGAAATAACAATAATGAATTATTTCCAAAATTAATTTATCTTTATTTCTCTGAAAAAAGCATCTAAGCATTATGACAGAAGCAGTGGATTTAATTCTCTTCTCCCACATTAGGAAAAAAAACTTCACCAAGGCTAGAAATGTCTCCTAGGCCACAAAGACACCATCAGACCAACAAACTACTTTTTGTTTCTTATATGAAAGCAAGTAATAAGATAGAAATATTCTATTCACAGCTTCTGGATTTAGCATCTAGCATCCCTGATAGCAGTAGGTTAGTTGCAGTAATGACACAAAATTATCAAGCTGCCTGAGTTCACCATAACATACAGAGAAGAGTTCTCTGAAATGCATTTACATAGATCTGGTCTGGTGGAAAAATCAGAAAAAAAATTGATAGAAATAACAAAATCAAACCTCAGAAATGCCATTGTGCCCTTACTGGATGATTTGCTGGTATGCAAACAATTTATGCTTCGATTCCTGCATACTTCCAAATACTTCCAAAATACCTAACACTTATTTAACAGCATTTATTCTAATCATCAGAACTTGACGGAGGAAGTCATACCTAAAATAGAAAATCTGGGTGATTCTTCATCTCTAAAAATAATATCTTTAGCTGAAAAAATACCGTTGTGCAAATAAATTCTGATTTGTAGCTATGAGACAAATAAAGCAATCTGATGTCATGTTCAAATCTCCACAGATGTTGCTCAGTATCACCTTGATAGCAAAAATGGTATATTTTTATCATGATTATCAATAATTCAAGTGAAAATAAATGTTTATTGAGAATTTATTTAGAGGATGAAGCTTTTCTTTTATATAATAATCTTCTGAAGGAGACAATACAACAAGGAGCAAGGGATTTTATTGACTGCTTTTGCATATCTCACTAAATTTTTAGTTGTTAGTCAAAGGAACAGAGAAATCAAAGAAAATTAATGCTCTGCAGTGTATGAAAGGCTAAACCACATCACCAGAAAATGACAGATCTGCAAATCACTTACAAATTGTGATTAAACTGATAGAAAAGCTACTTTGAAACTTTATGAATAAAAAGCTAGAGGATGATAGAATAATTAATATGTTAATGCACTGTTACTATGCCATTAACATACAAATACTAAAGACCTATCTGTTGAAAGCATGCTCTGTCAAACTTACTCAGTAAACTAAGTGCAGGAGTGCGGTTGAACTTCTTTAATTTCATTGCATGAAGTTCTGATGAAAAGGCTAACACAATCTGAGGCTGATAGGCTATGTGTTGATTCGATAATACATATGATTAAGTTGAAATTTTCAAGGAAAACTGCTTTGTTTCTGCTGGGTATACAAAGAATCATTTCTTAGCTGAAGATTTATGAATACTTTTCTCAGCAACTGAAGGAGAACACTATCAGTTCAATGTCTCTGTGCAGTCAAACTCATGATTAGTGTCTTTTCTTCTTTGTCAGATCTAGTCTCTCAGTATTGTTTGACTATTGAAGTGTGATAGCCACTGTTTGGCCTATTTTGTATCAAACAATAAACAGAACATATCACACAGGAGCCAGCAAGTGCAAAGTGCAGGGGGCCAAGGGAGGGGACTGAGTCCTGGCCAGGGGTTCCTGGGAGCTTCAGAGTCAACCTCCTCCAGAGCCCATTTTTCCCATTCCTCCCACTATGTTATGGGCAAAAAATAAACCAGGCACTTTCCATTTTAAGGGAAAAGGCAGTGAATATTGAGACCTGAACTGCTACAAACCACTTAAGTTGGAACCAGGTATCTTCTTCAGTGGTTTAAAACCAATTGCTTACACTTGATAACTGAAAAAAGCAGATAATTGACAGACTCTGTCAGGCTGTGGATGTGCTGCTAAAGATAATATGCCAGAAGATGTCCTCTGGCACTCCTTGGAAACATGGGACTGATGGACACTTAAATAGCAATCCATGTCATAATTAAAAATTATGAGCTCTGGCTAATCACAGGTAGTCTTATTTCTGGCCTTGCTTTTAATAATGCATAGTCAATTGCTAAACTAACGACAGAACTGCTCAGGGAGTATGATAGTCTGCATAAAAGGTAGATTTTTCTGAAAAAGAAAAGAACCTAAAAAACCCACCCAGAAAGCAGTTAATCTCAATTCTAAGTCTGCAGTTCCAGTCCTACAAGTTTTTTACTTTAATAAAGTCTCTGATAACAAGCTAAATCATGACTTGGATACGTACCAGAGCTCAAAGATACGTTGAAGAAATCCAGCGTTACCACTTAGGTAAGCAGTTAGAATGTGCCGAGCAAAGAAAATCACTCAGCAAAGAAAATCTTGCGTTCTCTGAACACGAGACCAACACTGAGAGCCCAAGCTGTTACAATCAGAAGTGTTAAAAATCATGAGTAATTCAAAATCTGAATCCCTTATGAAGAACTACAGAGCACCATATTCTGCGCAGAACTTCATTCATGTGCCCTCTATTGCATGTGCTTCAGGCTGTAAGAAATCTGAAGCACTCTTGCAACATGTGCCTCATGATCAAAGAGCTCAACAGCACTGTCGGTTCCTAGGAATTCTTCATGGGAGAGTTGCAAGAGAAAAGGAGAAATTTCCTGCAGATTCAGGTGCTGCGTATAAGTGTTTAACTGGGCATATCTGCGTGCTTCTGTTACAGCAGAAATAGCATGACTAGTAGGTACTAAAGGAAAAAGTACAAGTACTAGAAGTTTCAGGTAACTAAATTATTCAGAATGGGTTATCTACGTTGTATATCAACCACACCTTCCCTCACTCCCTTCTCTCCCATGTACATATCACAGAGCTGTCCACAAAATACATAAGAGGGCTTGATCCTAACAGGTTCAACTCCACCTATTGCTATGCAAAAGAGAAAAGAAATGGATATATATGGGACCTTTTTAGCTTTCAAAAGAGAATGTACTCTCACGGTGTACTTCATGTGCTTGTTATCATTTGTATTTTTGTTCTATATCTAGCTTTTCCTAATCCTACATTACTCTAATATCTGAGTGATGACTGTGGGCAACTGGAACTCATCTCTCAATGTTCTTTTTACAGAAAATGTTAAGACCTATCTACATGCCTTTGTGCAAAATTGGAAACCTGTGATTATGATACCATTGTAAAGAGAGATCAATGCTGGATTAAATGAATGTTAAGGTATTAAGTCAGAACTCTCATGAAAAGGTAGTGAATCTAAGTAAGAAAGAATCTGAGGGACTGTGAAGTAGACGGAGAATCTCTAAGTGGAGACTATATTGTAGATTTATATAAAGAATATAGCTACATAATTTTGGGTATGATTCTGAAGCTGATTTTTTGTTTATAGCTGTTGGGCCTTATTCAGAAGAAGCCTGTATCATACAGACAAAATTATCTAATGGCAGAGATCCTTTCCTGTCTTCAATCCTGTGTAACAGTGGTGATGTGGGAATCCACAGCAAACATTTTTTCTCTTGACATCCCTAGAGAGCACAAATATTGTAAACTTTTTTGAAAAAATTAATCCAGTTGGCTGACATAGAGGCAACCACCTCTTAGTTGGGCTCAGATTGCCATCAGTGCATTGATGCTGTTGTGCTGACCAGAATACAAAAGAGAATATTATGCTAATCACAACTTTCCTGAGGCATTAATGAGTTGAAAGTTTCACTGATCTGACTCTGATTCTTATATCTTCCATTGCTGTAAATATTTGGAAGGGTGATCTATCACATTCTGATCGTGAAAAGAAAGCTAATGTTCCTGTATTGTTCCTATAGGAAGAGCCTGTACAGGGGTCCTTCTAAAATCAAAATATTCAGAGAAGCTAGGACTGACACTTTGAGATTTATAAAATGGCTTGGATAAAATACATTCCTGTATCTGTACTCGTGGTTGTTTACTTGCAGATACAGTGAGAACTGGTTCAGCACCTTGTAGCATATCAATGAAAACTCTGCTTCTTCTGCAAGCTAGAACTAGCAAGACACACCTTAAGTGGCATGAGAGACTAGTAGGCGAGAGACTTACTTTTCACACATTAATATGCATGACATAAGTTTACAGCATGTTGGGGGCAATATTAGAATGTCTTGAAGGTCAAGGTCCTGCTCAGGAGGAAATTGTTACAGTTAGGAAAGACAGTTTTAGGTAAGGCTGTATTACAGCCTACTCTTTGTTTAATTGTCCTGAGCGTGCTAGTTAATCATGTGTGGGATAAAATTTCAAGCAATTTGAAGAGTATCATTAAGGAAAACTAGACACAATGAGGCACCCTGTGCCAACATTGCTAGAGCTGGCTCTTTCCTAAACACCTCCCACACACTTGAAGCAGAGAGAGCCATTACATATTGCATGTTCCACTCCTACCAGCTAGATTCACCTTGGATTAACAGTAGTTGAGAGCAAGCTATAAAATTTGACGGGTGTGAATTAGACATCAACAAGAAAATCTGCTTTAGCGAAAGGTGCAACTTACTTCATATTTTGAGAAAAATCATACCGGTATTTCAATTCTTGTAGGAGTCTACCATAATACTATCATTTCTGGATGCATGAAAATGGAATGGAGGGTTAATGAAAAAAGGAACCATAATTCCTTACTTAAATCTCATCTTTATCTGATTCTGACCTAGAATGAAGGATGTGTTTCTGAAATAAGTAACTTAATAGAGAAAGATAACATTCATAGAACTTCACATCTTATCATTCTTTTATACATTTAAGAGATGGACTAAAATGTAAATTAAGAATCAAACAGTATTTTAAGTTTTATAACATTTTCAGAATAATATGCAAATAATATTGTTAGAGGTTTAAGGCAGGCATTTTTCATTACATGCTTCAGTTTCTAGGATTTGTGATAAGCCAGTTTTTAAATTGGATGACTTTCAGATCAAAAATATTATCAACTATGTTATCAATTTTAAAATATTTTAGTTGCTTGGATTTCCCCTAATCACACCTCCAAACCCTCAGGTCATTCCCTTAAATTACCAAATTAAATTATTTAAATAAGTTTTCAAATATGGGATAATAATTTCTAGCACTTTTGACGATCAAGTGAACTGTAATAGAAGCTTTAAGAGACAATTATGTAAGAGTTTGTCAAGAATAGGCTAGGCAGCAACAGTCCTAGTCTCGGGTATTGGTTGAGGGCCCATGAAACTCTATCTTTTCATGATTTTATTTTCAGTAGAAGAAACCATGGCATCAGAAGCTTACCTTGAGCTAGAAGCTGAAGTATAATATGTCAGAAGGGTAAATTAAAAGTAGGCTGTTCAGTTCTCTACAGATGAAATACATATTTTAAATATTTTGCTAGAGCAGTTCCTTCATTTATTTCTAAGAGGACATGTGCTACTTGAAGAGTCTACAAAATTTCAACATAGAAACTGAAATCATCAGAAGAACATAATCTTAAAATTCCTTATTGCTTTGATAGAAAAGAATAATTCAGTCTAAAATATATTTTAAGACCAATTATAACATCATAAGAAATTTGGCGTATCAAAAGTACAAGCTAGATATTATCTTTCTAGGAATTCTGTGGTGCTTTATAACCTCTTATTACCTTTCCAACACTGACTTGTAGCCAGTCTTACCTCAGCTGCAAAGAGGGGGAAATTGTTACACAGACCAATTAAAAGGAAAAAAATTAAGAAGGAGTTGTGGTTGAGTTGTTAATAGCGCCTTTATGCCAATGAAGCAGAATAGATTTTCTGGAACTTCTTAGGATGCAAGGAGAGTCTCTGGAAGAAGTTTTATTTATTTCTTCCTATAACTTTTAGCATAAACTGGGGGAGGGTGTTGAATGCAAAATTCATGTATTTTGAAGGCAAACGGGTTATCAATACTGAAGGGGTAGTCTTCCACAGGTACTGAAAGTATACTCAACCTATTGTGCCTTCGGTTCATGACCACAATTCTAATGAAATGGAATAAACAATTTCACAGAAGAAAAGCTATAGGGAAGTTACAAGACACGGGCATAGTTTGAACTTGTATATTTTGTTTTCATTTTACTCCATTCCATATTTTGCATATTTTCCCTATTTTGTCTTTACAGTTCTGTTTTTTTTTTAAATGGCTATGGGAAGTAACTGTAAAATAATTATGAAGTATATTCTCTAGTACATTTATATTACTTAAATGTTGAATGAGAACCATAAAATGATAACAGAAATATGAAAAAATGATTAGGAAAATACTGACTGTCAATTGAATAAAAAATCACCTAAAAACATTATATGTTTTATCTGATGTCATACATTTGAGTAAACAAATGTTTTAAAATATAAAATAAAACAGGAAATTGCTTTCATGTAATACAAAATGGATGTGGATACTCAGATAATCTAATCTTTTGTAGATTTAATCTGGAAGGCGTATTCTCTCTCTTTTTCATTTCTTTACAGCCTTAAAATTCAGATAGCATCTTGAAATTATCCAGTTTCTTTTATTCCTCTTATTAGATTTGTGCTGATATTCGTTTTAAACATATCAGTTGGCCCTTTCTTTTTTAAAATAAGCATCAGTTGTTGTTCTTGTTTCACAAATGCATTGATATTAACCAAAGTTAGTTACTCTGAATTACTCTCTGAATAGTTTTGACCTATGTATGGCTGGTTACCTGAATCCTCTCAAGAATAGGAAGTAGCAATCATTGTAATGGCGATGAAAATCTTGAAACAAATGAGTAAGTGAACAGACATCAGGTCACTGTCGGAATTCTCTTCCAGGTGTAGGAGGGAAACCTCAGATCAGCCTTCCCACTGAAGTAGCTTTGGCAGTTGCTCATTTATTTAATCTGAGCAAGAAAGCATTTCATAAAAGCTTTCTTGTGTTTGTAATTGTCAATAGGAGGTTTGGTGGGGGGAGAAAGGTTCCCTTAAATATACCTCTTTATTTTGGTATCTCTGATGTAACTCCAATGAAACTCGAGCAAAGTAAGCCGAATATTATCCATAGGTGCCTAAGGGATATTGAGACAGCAGCAAAACTTGCTTGACCTGTTTTCTTTCCCATACTCCTGGGCTTTACCTAACTGCCTTATGCCAACCTCCTGCTTAATTGTTGAATTTAATTGTTTCTCATAGAATAATAGTTTTTACTGACCACATCAACAGCTGTTATATGGTTTTGCTGTTTTTCTTGCTTTCATTTATAGTCGCAATATTTTGTTTGTTTGCTTTTGACACTTGAGGAGTTTTTAAATCATCCAGTGCTTAATTTATGGCCCCAGTGTTTCTCCATTCCTTGTGTCATAGAAAGAGATTAGGAAAGCCAGAAGGTGTCATGAGATGAAATTAGCTGAGGTTCTTTCAAATACATATATCTTCCCATGGTGTTGAAAGAAGGCAGGGCCAGCAACCAGGAAGTTCTGCTTGTCATTGGGATCCTAAAACAAGGGAAGTGGCGAGACTTCGGGATGGGCCAGATTTGTCCTCTGAAATGACAGGCACTGCAGTAGCAATTTAGCAACTGGAAAACGTCACAGGCAAATACTCAGGTCTCCCTCTGTTCTGACAAGTGTCAAATTAATAAGCATGAAAAACTCAACATTTATGTAACCTCCATGATTCACTCTTTCATGAATATCTGCAGCCACACAATTGGTCCAAAGGAAACCAACACTTGCAACCAAACTATGCTTGCAAGTGATTGCTTTTTTAGATGCTTCTTTAAAAAACTCCCTCAACCAACTGACATTTTCTCTCATGCCACATTCCATTATACAGATCTAATTTCATTGGCGTTTATTCAGAAACAGTAACAGTCAACATATTCCTATCACACATCACAGTGAGCATTGCACAGCAATGCTATTTGAAGGACATCTCCTAACTTGTTGGAACCTGACTGTGCAAAGGCATATGGTATTTCATGTTACCTGCTCACTGCTAAATAAAGGTCTTAATTACTCTATTTTCAGCTTTTCTCTCACTTCCCAGGAGTCCCTGCTTGTGATTTAGCTGCTCAGCAGAGAGATGTTCTGATTACATTTTGTCATTTAGTGATACTTTCTCACTTTCTGCCTTAGTTTGCCAACAATTCAATTACTGATGTCAAGTTTTGTCAGCCTTTACTGATACCTACTGATAATTCCATTATTCTCACCCTGCCTGGCTGACACAACACCATGGCAAAAGCCAGTGTCCTAACTGCTTTGTTTCAGGGAGGGACGTGAAGAGGAAATGATCAGCATCCCAGCTATTCCATATTGCCATTGGTTCAGTAATCCACAGCCCCACGTCTGCCTTTCTGTGCAAAGCTTCTGCCTTTCTGGGCTTTGACATTTCAGCTCAAACCCGCTTCTACTGGTAGTGTAATCCAGAAAGCCAGACTGCTTACCTTAATCTGATGGAGTAAGGTAACACGTGCTTTGCATCACTGCAATGCTAACCTTGCTAGACGTCTGAATGATCTGGATTTTTTTTTATTTCAGAGAGTTTGCCAGATGTTTTAACTGCAGAGCCAACAAGCTTATTAAATACCTATGTATGCTCAGTTTCCTGTGGATTTATTGTGTGGGGTTGACACTGCTTTGCTGCCAGGCTGACACGGCTGGGCCAACCCTTTGCCTTTCTCCAGCCTGCACCCAGAAGACAACTGTAATGGGACAGTGCCAGCTTTTGCACATTGGCACTAGATAAACAGAGATTTGGGACTGTCTACCTGAAATGGAGGAATAATTTTTGAAGACAGAGAGGGAAAGAGGATGGATCTGCAATAGAATCATAATCAGAAGTCTGGAGCATTTCAGGCTGCCCTTCAGGAAAGGTAAACATTTATCTAAGTAACATTCACCTTCCTCAAGGGCCTATACACTTGATCACTGGCTGCAAATAGGTGCTTTGCTACAGTCAGGGCATGGCCTGATTTTACAGCTCTTTTACAGGTTATCTGTTCCTGTTCACAGAGCTGCTCCTTGCTGGCTAGGCAGCTGAGCTGTTCTCCCACAGCACTCTGAGTCTCGTTTCAGGCCTCTCCTCAATCTGAAGAAATCTAAACACTCATCTCCTTCTCCTCTTCCATTCATCAGAACCTGGACAGGATTTGGACAGAAATAAAAGTGCACTAAGACTATGGTGTGAAGATAGAGGAGGACCAAAAGAGCTCCTGGAGCAGGGTGTGGAACTCCAGGGAAAGACTGGCTAACAGAGATAAGACGTGTGAGAAAAAAAGTGTGTGCAGTCCTTTGGAGAAGATACACACAGCTGGAAGGAACTGAGTGCATGGGATGTTCATGGCCTTTCTCTCTTCTGTTAAGAAGAAACTGAGAAAGCCCTGTAAATAAAACCACCACTCACAGAATTTTCTACTATTTCCCTGCTTGAATCAGTAAGTTCATCCTTTGCACCAATGAGAGGACTAGCCTGAATCCAAGATCTTTTACCACATTTAAGACATAAAAAACAGCAAAAGCATAACAAAACAAAACAACCCACCAAACAACCAAATAAAACCCCCATACTCTGAAAACAAAGCTGTAACCAGATATAAATTCCCATTTTGCTTCTATAGGTTCAACAGTTATACTCTATAATGTCATTCTTTTAATTTCTCTTTGGAAAGGCCTGCATTATAGTGACTCTGGCCTCACTCAGCTGTCATTACAATAAGATGAACAGAAATATAATCTGAATATGTGAAATAACAATGGTAATGGGGGAAATCTAGGAAAGTTGGACTTTTTTTGTCCTGCACTACTTCCTAGCTTAATACTTCACTCATGGCTGTACTTGTCAGCCATTGCAAATGCAGTTAATTGGATTCTGTGGATCTCATTTTAATTGGCTGTTGTGTCATGTGTTGTGTTTTCTTATACAGCTGCAATGAGTTGCCATGCACTTGAGTAAAGTAAGAAAGAAGAGATGCATTTTATTAAACCAGATGAGATACTTGAGAGTTACGGTAAAAGTAGCCACAAATTAATGTAGCATGGATTCCTCCCTCTATAGATCTTACCTTCCTGAACAACATATTGTGACATTTCCTGTTTCATGTTATTTAGATTTTTCAGATTTAAAGGGAGAGGAGGGGGAAAATTGTCATAATAGTTTTTGCCACAAATATTTTGTGAATATAATGCTGATTGTGATGTTTATGGAGCGATCAGATTCAGGATTATGCTATCAGGTCTGCAGATGAGATCAGGAAGGGCGTTGCTCATGTTCTGAGAAAACTCCAGTCAGTTTATTAACAGTGAGTTGAGTCATCTGCTTGAAAATACAGGAACAAAGATCACCCTTACATAAAACAAAGCAGCTTCTTTCATTTTGGTGCCACTGATTCTGATGTGGGCTTCACCAATCTGTTAAGTATCAATTGTTAAGATTAGGATCATTGTATCTTTGCTTGTTCTGTCCTTCAGCCAGACATATACTTTACTTAACTTACATTGCCATGGTGTGACTCTTCCCAAACCATACTTCAGTGCTCCATATATTTCATTAGTTTGATCTGCTCTTCTGCATACAAAGACATATTGCATATTTTGTCACCCTACTTCAACCCTTGCTAGTACATTTTATTGTATTGCATTGTATTTATGCACTCAAAGAAATACAAAAGGCATAACTTTTAGCTATAGGCTATTGTTTAACTTGTGATCCATTCTGCAATTAAATGTTTCAGAAGAGCAAAAGATGGAGAGATCTGGACTTGCCTACTCATCACACTGTAGCTAAGAAAATAAGTAAAAAATATGAGTGAGAACAACATTGCAACTTTTGAGGCTAGTAAAGTTCAACAAATTAAAAAGTTCTGAAGAATATATTCTACTAAAATTCCATTTTGAATAAATTTAATCAAATATTAAGAGTAATATTTAAAGCACTTCCAAAGATATTCACATAGTCTTTGCCTCCAAAGGACTTCCAGTAATTTTTGTTTTTCCTATTTCTACATGGTGAAAAACAGAAAGTGGATAATGGAATTAATTAGATCTTTGCCTCCATATAAGTTAGGAAATTTTTGGACAGAAGTGATGTAAGTACTTTGTGAGGTTTTTTTTTTTTTTTAATATTAATTTAGTCAAAAAATAAAATCTGTTTTCACAAGAAAGGTAGTCTGACTTTCAACCAGAAGTTTGAGAGCTGATGCATAAACTGGTTGAATTTCTACAGTTTGTGGCAATAGAAACTGTATTATCAAAATATTTACCCTTAATAAAGAATTTGAAGAGGTGAAGAACACTCTAAAACTTACTGCATGTATGACATATGTTAGAAATCAATTTCTTGTTTTCTCCTAAGCTGGATAGCTACTGTCTTCAGTGCCCCAAATATTCCTCAAGACATGAACTTTATGTTCTTAATGTTGCATATCAGAGAAAATCAGAATATATTTGAATCATAGAATAATAGAATCTTTAGAGTTGGAAGGGACCTTTAAAGGCCATGCAGTCCAACTCCCCTGCAATGAATGGGGATATCCACAGCTAGATCAGGTTGCTGAGAGCCTGATCCACCCTCATCTTGAATGTCGCTTTGAAGGGATGGGGCATCTACTACATCTCTGGGCAGTCTGTTCCAGTGTCTCACCACCCCCACTGTAAAAGACTTTTTCCTTATATCCAATCTAAATTTACTGTCCTTTAGTTTGAAGCTGCTTCCTCTTGTCCTATTAATAACATATATTCAATAAATAGAAACAAACTTTCTCTACGAGAGCTAATGATGATTCATTCATTGATGGAAAAATCAGTTTTAACTAAATGTAAGTGACTTTGGGTCCCTGTTGAATACATTTATATTGCCACATTAATTTGCTTTCTTGTTTGCTGCAGAGTCCAGTCAAATGACCATTTTACGCAGCATACTTATTTGTTCTTTCTCAAGCTCCAATTTATAGCAATCCAATTAGTTCCCTTAGTTCCCTTGATGAAGAAACCTTTGGTCAAAAAGAGAAAACTTTTCTCACAGCTGAGTCAGTTCTTTTCTTTATCCCAAAACACCATGTCCCCATTTCCCTATGACATAGCCTTATATGCATGATATAAACATGCAAATATTGCGTGTTGTGAAGCAACAATTTCATTATTCAGCTGTTTGCCTTTGTTTTTCATCATCTTCTGTTGAGGAAAGAGCATGAAACTTCTCACAGCCTCTTTTCCCAGTCCACTGTAGAGAATTTGCTAGATTATTTGTGAGAAAATTATCAAGCAGCTGGGGAATTTCAATAGTCATTGTTGGAAGGTTCAAAACCTGCCAATCAGCATGTATTTATCACTTCCACTTCTTTGTCCAAGGTTGATTCTGTTGCAGGAAGCTAAAGACTCTGTGATGAGAGAAAAAAAAAAAAAAAAAATAGCATGCCTAATACAAGATTTATTTGAGTAAGGTTTTTTTTTGGCCAAATTTTATGGCAACTTTTGCACTCTCTCAAACTTGCCGTACAATCTATGCATAGCACACAACAGCAACAACAAAAGGCACATATGGCCCATTACCTTTACATTTCCAAAAAATGCATCGCAAGAATTTTCCTGTCTTCCTGCAAATTTTTCAAGATAGGTTTGAGAGCATTTTTGTTTAAATATGATATTCATCTGCTTAATGGACATTTCCATTAAAAAGGCCACTGTACTCTGCCGTTGGAGCACATCTTACTGAAGGACTTAGCTTCGTCTTCAAGTTTGGACTTTAAGTCTTCTTGATAGAGGTAATAACTCATTCTTATTTCACTCATTTCTTTCCATCCTTTTACTCTGTCATACTGCTATCATTATATTACCCCATCTCTCTCACTGCATGGTTGCCAATGTAGCTATGAAAAGCTTGTATTTCTCCTTCCAGACAGAACACAGAGTGATTTCTTGCCCTGAAATTCCTGTCTTTCCATTTCTTGTACTACACTTACTGGAAATAAAACTCAGTTCTACTTTTGTAGATAAAGTGAAATAGTCAGGAAAGACATCAGAATTTATATCTACCAACAACAAGGTTTATAAGAATGCATAATACTGTTTCTTCCTCAATTTTTTTCAACAATCTAAAAGAAAAAAAGTATTACAGTTTAACCATGTATTCACATTCTTGACATTTAATAATCAAATTATAAGGTTTTCTCTTCATATTTTAGCATTTCTCCAAGTAAAATTAGAGAAAAAAAAAGCACAATACGGTTTTAATGTTTCATTTTCCAGAATATTTATATTCCAGAATATAGTCTGCTATAGACTTAACAGACTATAGCATTGTTATAGTCAATATAACATGACAGGTTTACTCAGTTGAGAAGAGACCAAAGGGGAAAGAGGAACAAAACCTGCAAAAGATTGAAGTAGCTCAGTCCCTTTATTTTATTAATTTTTTAAGCTTCTTACTCGGAATTTTTTCTGTCTCTGTCGACTTAAATTCCAGAAAATTTTGTTCTGCAGTTTCTGTAAGTTTTTTACATTTGCAAATGTCCACTAAAAATGTTCTGTTAATTAAACCTAATGACAACATTTTACTTGAGGCATTCTTACATTTTGAGTTTCCATACCTTTACTGCATAAGGTATCTGATGCTGAGAGAATCTTTTAGACTCTATAATATTAATAATAATCAATTGGTAGATTTTTATTTACAGTTAACACTTTTCTCAAACAAAGCCACTGTATGTGGTTTAACACGAAAGGAGACAGTGAACCTTGAATGGCCCAGGTTGGAAATGAGGACAAAACAAATCAACATAAATAAAAGGAAACTAATGTAATGCTAAAACAGATTATTCCACCTCGACAATCTTCAAAACTTAGACAAAACCGCAGCTGAGGAAATCTACTGTCAGTTATAGTCTCAGCTTGAATAGGAGGTTGGACTGAATGTTATCTAGCAGTTACTTTCAAGCATTATTTTTGTACTCCAAGGGTTCTTTCCATTCTTTTCCCAATCAAGCAGCGAAAGCATTACCATTGGCCCCAGTGGAGGTTGAGAAGGATCACAGCCATCTCTCACTGCAGCACTAGCTCTACTGAAGAGGTTCCAAACTGAATGCAGAACCCTTCCCCCTTCACAGATGAAATGTGGCTGTT
Source organism: Chrysolophus pictus (assembly GCA_037305975.1). Classification (NCBI taxonomy): domain Eukaryota; kingdom Metazoa; phylum Chordata; class Aves; order Galliformes; family Phasianidae; genus Chrysolophus; species Chrysolophus pictus. Next base: position 23,349,062 of record CM074578.1, read on the forward strand.
CCTTTTATAGTCAACTCTATGAAGAGATCTGGCCTCTTTCAGTGATGTAGACTCCACTCTATTTTAATTAAAAGATTTCACATCTGGACAGAAAAGATACTAATACTCTTTTCTAATATGCTTTTTCCATCTGCCTAGCAGAGATAGTAAACTCGAAGCCACTAATGTACTTTTTCAAGTGCATGGCACTCAGCAATACCTTTTTGAAGAGTGGCAAGGCAGATGATGGTTGCAGATACAAAGCTTGCACCCACATGAACCACATGATCATTCAACATTGTCCATTTTAAAAATGTCTATGTATACCAAAATTTCACCACATCTGTGACAAAATCAAGTATTGGTGAATTTGTTGCTGACTAACAATGGAGGTCCTCAGTAGATTTAATTATCATGAAAAAAATCTATTTAAGCACTATTTAAGTATTTTTTTGCAGACTGTATGAGGAGATAGAGTTTCAGAAAAAAATCTTAATGAATTAATGCAATCAACAGCCAAGACTTGATTACTACATTATAAATGTATAACTCCAAATTCAATTTGAAGTCTGAGAGAAAGGAGTAGGACTTCATTAGTTTTAAATTCAAATGACAGAAGCTCATATCAGTACTAATTTGTAAGAACAAATTGTCTACTGTACATTCAAATGTAATATCTACTCTAAAAAAGTAAACTAGACATTGTGCAATGTAGGATCTGTTTGAAAACATATTTTGACAAAATCCGTTATCTGTGATTAAAACAGGAAAAGACTTTCTATAGTTTAGGAGACCAACACATACATGGAAGTTATAAAACTCAGAAAAATAAACACTGACAAAATTACTTAAAAATCACATTTAAAGAATAGAGGTTGCATGGAATGTAGAAAAGATAAAAAGAAATGATATTCAGCTTCTTTTGAAAGAAAAATGTGAAATGACAGCCAATTCAAAACAATCATACAATGAAGACAATGTAAGAATGAACTATTCTTCTCCTCAGCTATGGAATATTCCATATTAAAGATAGTTTGGTCTAGAGATAAAAATAAGAAGTCCAGGGAAAAATAAAAATAAATATATTTTTCACCAATCATAATATTCTTTGGAATTAAATCTCAGAACTACAAAAGTATTAATTCCTCCTCAGTTTCCCTTTCATACTTCTGTATCAAGTTCTTCCTTGATGGATATTTCAGTCAATTGTTCTTTGTTAAATATAGTACAACAAAGATAATTACATATTTCTTCAGCAAACGTGTTTGACATAGCCCTGAGGAATATATAGTGGACAGTCCTACAAAATCACAGTATTTTACTTTGGAGCTGCAGGATAAACACAGTTATTTCTGTAATCAACACAATTCACTGTTTCTATTAAGTACCTCTTCTCTTCCTGCCTCCTCTGTATCTCCCTGCTCCCACATCCACATTACCCAGGAGATACTGAGCTTGCAATTCAGGAGAACAGGGAACCAGTGTCTTTAAATAACATTCACAGTTTTCTGACAGAGTGAATGCAAGTACTGGAGATGTTGTGGAAGTAATTCACACTTTCTGTTTGGCTATGTGATCTCTCTCAGTCAACACTATCATTGCAAAGTTAAGAAAGATAGAGTTTTGGAGATTTAAATGACCAGACTTAAAGAGCAAACACTTATATTCACAGACCACTTGTAATTATTTTGATAGGATACTTTTTGCTGCTCTAGAATTCTTATCAGATGAGCAGAAACTATACCAAAAGCTAAGATGTTGCTGTTTGAAAGAGGATTCTTATGATCATAAAGAATTTGGGCCACCTTGTCACATCCCAGTAAGGAAGCAAATTAATATCATTTAATCTCCTGATGATGAGTTTGATATCACAGCAGTGACATTAATACAGAAATGACTAGGGAGGTCCTTCTCCATGTTTTCCACAGTGAAGGTGAAAACATGATGGCTTAATTGTACGTATTAGCTGTTGGCCACTGTTTTGCAGCTTCCAACTGGCAGAGCCTCTTCCAGTTGCCTACAACATTCATCATTTACTTGAATTCAAAGTGTTAAGTCCCGACATTGGGCTGTAGAAAGAAGAACACATTTTCCACTTTAAAAATTGGCTGTTAATAAAGAGAAGGGATACACCAAACAAACAACACTTATGTGAAGCTTATATCAGACAAAACATGGTTATGTGGATTGTCTCAAAAAGTTGCAGACAATCCATTCAGAATGATACAATACATCTGAAATAAACAAAGTGAAATCTGGAAGTTATAAAAAAGGTGTAGGCACTGATAAATATGATTAGAATGGTACTTCCGGAAGCTTGGTTATAATAAAAAATGTGATGGTATCTGGCAGTTTTTAATCTAACCACACACACCTTAATGGGTGTATTCAAATTTATATTTCAAAATTGAGCAACAAAGTAAGATAAAGTTTTTACTGATACACAGCAAATGAAGTGCTGTACTAGTTTATACATCACTGTTGGAATTTCTAATGATGTGTCCCATTCCATTAAATAAAAAAGTAATTCAGATTAGGTCTCTGTATTTCAGTTAAAAGTTTTTTCAGTTGTCCTGGCCAATGTGCAAACCAGAAAGAACTAAGCTAAGTTTTGTTTTCTTTTTAAAGAAACATGTTCAGCTTGGAGATGTTTATACACAATTATTGCAATAGGGCATTTATCATAATTTAAAAAAAAAAAAAGGTTTCAGCATATCATAAAGTCTTGTTAAGGTCCTTTTTCAACAGTTAAGATCTTAGTTTGATCCAAATAAAGCTTAATTGCGAAGAGGATTTCAAAGCTCCTTGTTGCAAAATAGCAATAGTAGATCTGCCACCACTACAGTTAAACTATTGCACTGTTCAGCAAACTTCTAAAGACCCTCTCACAAGGTCTTGAAAGGTAAATATATTTTTACGGCAGGCTACTGTGAACTGTGCAGTTGTCCAAGAATAGCTTTGCAATCTCCTCTTTTGCTTTCTAAAAATTGTCCAACATGAGCATAAATATTTTGGAATATTAAAGGGTTAAACATCTGGTAGGAAATCCCTTTCTACTGGTTGCTTTGCTCATTGTGTATTTAATAAATGTGTAACTGCCATGGTTGTCTACTTGTGACAATCTGATTAACATATCCGATAGTCAAGGTGGCATTTCTAAAATAACAAATAAACCGACAAAAAAAATTAAGCTTGGTATCCAAAGGCACTATATTATAAGAAATCCCTGTGCTGACTCTCCTCCCAGATACTGCATTATAGACAATCTTCAAGACATTTTGATGGCAACTCTGGCATCAGTGACACCAGTTTGCAGTCTCTGATGAAAAATGTACATGGTGACAACTGACCCGCAAAATTATCAGCTGAAAATATCTTTCTGAATCCAGGAAACCATATATACATTATTATAGTATGAATACATGGGTTTTTAATATTTATGCGTATGAAAAAACTCTATATATTTAGAGACTAACATTTCTGATGTATCAGGTTAGTAAAAACTGTAGTGATAGTAAATGGACTGTTCCTGAACACAAGTATGAAGTCCTTGGAAAGCTGCTGGTTTTGGTCTCACAGACCAGCACCCCAGATTGTCATAAAGCTTCGACCTTAAACAACTTCTGCACTGATTTTCTTACCAAAAAATCAGTTAATGTGAGCTTTGTGAAACTAAATTAATTAATGTTTGTGAAGCAGTCCAACACTCTGGGGGAAATGAATAATTCTACCTTACAGCAATGTTTAAATAATGTGAAGCAAATAAGGCCATAAGGGTATTCAGCAAACAGCAAAGAGGTAAATATAATGTAAAACTGCTTGCTACTGGACTGCTAGCTATTCTCTGTGCTTAATGAGGCTGGGGTCTTATGTAATCACAGTGTCACAGTGTACTCAGCAAAAGAGGGCTGAATTAAGTTTTCCTTGGCAATCTCAATTCTGGCATTTCCTATCTTTGGGTAATTGACACAGCAACCACAGTAATATTCTTTCGTACATGAGATTATTTGTGTTTTAAAGGCATCAGTCATCACAGCACTTAGGCAACACCATATGAAGTACAAACAGCATATCCTTGTGTGCTTTCATCTCTTTATCCAGAGGAAATAATCTGTAGCACAGAGCACCCCATAGCATGCTTCCAGGAGCAGCTCTTCAGCAGCAAGGCACCTGCAGAAACAATCTCCTGCTGAAAGCTCCCTTAGATCTTAGAAAAGCTTATCCCTGGCAGCAGCATGCTCCACAGGGAGAAACCCTTCACTGAAAATACTCTGCCTTCACCCCTTGGGCCCGAAGCTCTTCTGAATTCCAGTATCACCATCAAATGCAATAGCTGCACAAGGAAACCAGTATAAGGCAACAAGATGGTGAAAGTGAACAGGAAGCACGTACAGGCAAATAGCTATTTTAAGCTACCACAATGAATCCAGCATTGCATAAGTAGTTGCTATACAGCAAATTATGATACAAGCTATTTTCTTCCATCTAAGGTAGCAGCTGGGTCACTGAACAAGAAGATGATGTAGCTTCTGCACAGCATTCACATTTTATTAGAATACATTATAAACCATTTCTTTGGTAGTTCACTGTATAGCTTGCTTCAGTGAAGACATCTAGCAAAAATCAGACTGACATGACCCAGATGAGATAGAACTTGTGAAGAAAAGAAATACACAACTTCCTAATTTTTGGAAATCTCTTTAGTTCAAAATGTGTCTTAAAAAACATAATAAGAATAGGCATTGAAAAAAGATATCTCTTATGCAGAACAGGGTCTATCTCAGTAGCAGAAGGGAATTTACAGTCATGTTCACAGCTGGGCTATGGGACTGGAGAGTGCTCCTCTCACTGATAATTTGCTGGAAGGAGGGAAAATCAAAGCCTTTTTGCTTTCAGTAGACCTGTATCTAACATATAGCCACACACATATACTGGACACACTGTGGTCAGGTAAGAAAACAACACTCTTACCCACATGATATTACAGACTGATTATAACCTATAATAGAGGAGGATAATCGAGGGAACTCAGCTCAGTGCATTCACTTTAATTTGACTTCTTCCAGAAAATGCATGACACCATGGAAATTTCTAGTTACTTCTCATTATTATTGCTGCACCAGGACCTGAAGAGTACGACACCTTCATTTTGAAAGAAATGATTACCTATGCCCAACATTATCATGTCAGTGACCAGTATAACTCTTTCAGGATGTACAGAACTGGACTTTTAGACATGTGAACATATACACTTCTGAAATCTGTTTTTTCCTCATCAGTTTCTCTTGAAGGGATGAGAGCTACAGGAAGAATTGTATGGTTATCTATAACTCTTAATAAGAAACTGACTGATGTTTCTAAGTGAAAATCAAACAGAAAGACATGATTTTTTTCACCTATTAAGAGGTAAAGGAGCAGTGGATCAGTCTTTTTAATGCAAAGAGCATTACAATGTAAGGTTTATTTTGTTGTGCTGTAGTTTAGCTTTTTGTCCCAAGTGGTGAATGTTTAAAACAGAAATGCGAGAAGTATATACTATATTTTGTTGTTTGCTTAGATTTCTTCAGGAAAAAAAAAAAAAAAACTAAAAACAAAAAACACAAAACAAAAGACCAAACAGTCCCACTACTGACGAAATACTTCATTCTCTGATTTGCATTACTCCTGGTAAGGCAAGGGATTCAAATTAGAGTCTATCTGGAGTGAAGAGAGATACGCCTGGAATAGGAAGAATTGACTCTGAATCCACACTGCCAACTGGGATTGAGGCCAAAGCTGTAATGAAGTTGTTGATGAAAGTAGAGAGCTGCACAGTAATGCAACCTCCCACACCCATAATGGGAAGTTCACTGTCAGCTAGTGCTAGTGGATGGACAGAGCAATGCCCACTCTTTTTTCTCTGCCCTTTTTGTCAGTCTATGTTGAGTCTTCAGCATCTAAACTGTTGAGCTACTCCTGAAACAATTCCACGCATGTCTTATTGTACATGTTTAAGAAGATTAACTTTATGCACTTTGATTGAAGTGTTATTAGATGGTACCACAAATTGCAGAGAAAAGAAAAAAGATGTCATGTAGACTTGTCAACGTCTTACACAAAAATGCCTGTCCATCTGATCCATCAGGATTTCCCAACAATGCTCATAATCCTGGCTAGTGCACAGATGTCTTCTGTGAAAACTGCCATGAGTAGTCTATACAGGATGATTGGGAAATAATTGTTTACCTTTTCTTTTTATTTTTTTGTAATACAATGCAATACAATACAATACAATACATTTAAGAGTTACTCATCTAAGTGAAGGACAGTCATCTTTGGTTCACCTTATGGTCAGTGAGAGCTCCTGCAAAACTGTCCATTTCACCTGTCTCACGCAATTATATTATCACCTTGGCTGGTGATTGCCACGAATCTGATATTACCAGGGTCCTAATAGGAGTCACTGTGATTTACCTGAGGTGTTATGTCTGCCACATTAGGATAGTACATATGTAAATTGTAAATGATGACAGTGTATTAAACTTTGCTGAACATTTAGGGTGCTACAATACTGGCTCAATAAAAATGTTCTTGTAAATCTTTTGTGATGTAATTCTAATGTGAAATCTCATTCATGTGCAAAATAAGACTGCAGCAATAAATGCAAAATGTTGATTTCTATCCTGATGCTCTGCCCCACCCTCCCCCCCAAAAATTAAATATTAAAAATATACCACAAGGAAAATCTTGGTTTTTTTTTTCTTGGATGCTACTAATTATTATTTTTATCATAGCAATAGTAAAAAATCTCCACTATGATTATATTCCTATGGAGATAGGTATACTTCAAAATTAAGAAAACAGACCTTCTTATCTGCAAAAGCATAATCCTAAGGATCAGTATGTATTATTGGGTGTTTTTTTTTCTCATAGGCTTACCAAAAGAAGAAAAAAAGTCTATCAGATATATACGAAAGACTGGATATAATAAATATTACAAAGTCACTATTCTGACCCTTTGAAGTAACCCTTTGTAAAGTTCTGAGCATATTCACATTTTATATTCCATAGTTGACTTTGAAGTAATTTTTCTTTCTTATCACATAGAGGTAAATACCAAAAACAGAGTGGAGGGGAGAAACTCTCACTTTGAGAAGTTACTTTTGCAAGTTTTCTCTTTTTTGTTCACAGAACTACAGGATTACAGTTGAGCTTGGTTATAGGATTTAATGGTTTATTGCTGAAACTGAGGGAGCTTTCGTGGAATATGAGCTGAAAAGAAAATGAGCAACAAGCAAACAAGACACTATAGTTAGTGCAGAAGAACTCTGCAGATAACCTGAAAAACTTCTATATCCTCAGCCTAGATCTGGAACAAACATATGAGATAAGGCATAGCAACAATTTCTCACTCCTTTGTTTGTTTGTTTCTTGGAACTTTAGTTCCAAGGATCAGAAGAAAAAAAAAAAAGGCTGTGTACTTGATTTTGATACAATATTGACCAAGTTTAACAGAATTATTTTTCACAGCAATTAGAAATATCCTATTGCATTTATCTTGGGTACTGCACATTAAAATCATAGCATAATAATATCATACAATCATAGAATGGTTTGGAGTGGAAAGGACCCTTAAGATCATCTAGTTCAACCCTTCTCCCTCACCCCGCTATAAGCACGGACACCTCCCTCTAGACTAGGTTGCGCACAGCCCCATCCAGCCTGGCCTTGAATGCCTCCAAGGGTGGGAGCATCCACAACCTCACTGGGCAACCTGTTCCAGTGTCTCACCACCCTCACAGTAATGAATTTCTTCCTATATCTAGTCTATATCTACCCCCTTCCACTTTAAAGCCATTTTCCCTTGTCCTGTCACTACCTGCCCTTATAAAAAGTCCCTCCTTAGCTTTCCTGTAGGCCCCCTTATGGTACTGGAAGGCCGCTATGAGCCTTCTCTTCTCCAGGCTCAGTCAATATCATAACCTTAAGTTTTCCTCTTAATTTTGAAATAATTTTTACTTTGTATCTTAAAGCTTGTATTATAAATTAAAAATCAGCTACTGAATTTGTTGGATCTTATTGGCCTGATAACTTCTTTCAAGATTTACTCAATGGGGAAGAAACAGATTTGATTTAATGTAAACAATATAAAAAAATGTTTATCATGACTTTTACATCAAATTGTTTTGCTTTTAAAAATTGCCTATTCTCTCTTTGCTGTTGAGACAGAATTGCAAACAATGGTTAAAACTCTGAAATACAGAGTACGAGAACAAAAAAAACCTAAACAGCTGGTATATCAGTGCTGCTCCATTTGATTTGTACTTTTAGTTTTAAACACAGAAAATATTATCAGAGTGAAAAGGTTGAATGCTGAATTCAGCTTTCTTAAAATGTTAATTGTCAAAAGTACTAGGGATTGAGCAGTGTCTTGACCATAGCTATTTAAAATAGTATTCCTCCTCCCAGTGACTTGATGAATAGCAATTGTGGCCTGAAGACTTTTGATGTGTATCACTGAGATATAGCCTAACACATATTACTAAAACTAAGCTTAATGCTGCATGATGCAGAATATTTTGGACCAGTCAAAGAAAAAAAAAGCCCAGAAGAACAAATAATCTTTAACAAAGCAAGACACTTCAGTTAAAAAGAGCAAAACCAATTTCAATGCCGTTAGTCATACAGTTATGAGTAGATATTTTGTCACGTTATACCTAGCCTTTATAGTATCATACAAATACAACCAAGATTAGCTACTGAAATATTTCTTTCAATCAAGTGGAGAACAAAAATGCACAACCTGCTGGCCATTATTTTGACAGATCATTATCTTCTTCAAAGATTACAAACTACGATCATGGATAAAGTTGTTTTCTTGTCTTAGATTTTTTTTTTTTTTTTCATTTTAACTTGGCTTATTTACTATTAATACAGGAGTAAGTAATCCTTTAATGCTTGTCACTCTAACCAAAAGTTACAATTCCAGAGAGATGCCAAAGCCCTCTAAGCTCTGGCTGTGTGCAGAGTGAAGACTTTTTTTTTCAAGAATTCCCATGAATAGGGATGATCATCAGGTATGAGAACTCAATTGGAAAAGTACTGATGTTAGAGAAATACTTTTTCCATGTTGTAACATGAATTTAAAGATTCTTTACCTAAGAATTGAGTTACGCGTGAGTACGCTGTGAGACAGCCACCCTCAGGGCACGGTACAGCTGGAGGTGCAGAGGAGTCAACTCACCGAAGGAGTCATGATTGCTAACCACACCTACAGCATTTGTAAAATGTCAGTACAGCACATCTTTGTGTGGGAGACAAAAAATGCAGCTAAGCTTTCCTTTAAGAGTTCTCATTTTCCAGGGTTTATACCTTTTTTGTTTTCATTGATATTTAATTCTTCCCTCCCCCTACCCTCTCCCCCCCCTCCAAAATCTGAATGATCATGCTAACAACATTTACCAGCCAGCTGTTATGTAGAACTCCCCTGAGGAATTTTGTGGGAAGATTCCAAGTTCTTTATATACATGAAAGGAGCTCTGGTGTTTGTGGATAAGATAGAGTTGGAACTGCTTAAATCCAAATTCCTTTTATTGTTCACAGGAAACCTGGGTGGGTATCTGGGCCACATTATGCCTCATTCCTCTCTTATATACACTAGTGTAAATATACAGTCTTCTTCAAAGCTGGTATGAGACCCCACTACGTCAAGGTGTTTCATTCTATCTTCTAATTCTACAGAAAAAAAGTTTTAGTAGATCTACTTGTGGCACAGTCTGCTTTGTGGAAAGAATTACAGACAACCAAGAGATAAGAGAGAAGAACTGTATCATTTTAGATGATCTCTTAAATAGTTTCTAGAGAGTAGCAGCTTCTAATTGCTAACATCCAATAGATGAAATGGTGATCAAAAGATGAAAGCATTCATTTTCTACTGTATTTCTCAGAAAAAAGAAAAAAAAAACCCAACACTGTTTTCAATGAACATGTCTGGAGTTTTCTGCAAGTAGAAATAAAAATATTTAGCATGAAAACTGTGGTAGCTCAGAAGCATTTTTACTTACAGAGTACATTCGTTACTTCGACAGAAATAAGCAGTGTGCTTTAAAAGCACTCAATGAGGATCTGTACGAACACGTTTGCCATAGAGTCACACCCTGCTGCATGGGGTTTGCAGCTTACCTCCTTCACTATGAGTCACAGAAGGAAACAGTTTGAAAGTTTGGCCTGCATTTTGCAGCGTGCAGTCCCAAAGAAGCTGGAAAAAAACAAACTTTACCTGAGACAAGGAGGACATTTCCTTGCTTCTCTAATGCTCAGCTTAACAAGAAACATTGCCTTTGGGAGGTACCTCTTCCCATTAGGAAATCCCAAGTCAAACACCACAACATGAAGTGACGATTAAGACTATATAAAGGGAAGAGTATCAGCAGATGTCTGATCATCCACAGCAGTGGACGAAGAAAAGAGTTGAAAGATAAAATTTTGTGAAAAACTGACAAAGGGACAGGTAGGAATTATCCAGAATCTGATTTTAGCCACTCCAGAGTTAGCCTGTAAGCATGCCACTTGGAAGTCTGCTGGAATGGTTTTGTTGAAGATTAAGCTTGTGTTATTGCTCAAATTCACATATTTTGAGAAATAGGTTTGAAACAAAATTATTTTTTCATTTGACATCTATGTACTGTGTTTATATCCTGGGTTTATCTATCTTTCATAAATGACACTGCAGGTAAACAACCAAATTCCATCCTTAATGTCCTCATTTCTTGGTTGCCAGAGAAAAAAATCAAATATTACTCATGAACCTGGTCAAGAGAGTTCTGCAAAGAGAATCAAATATACAAATAAACACTTCTGCAAATGAAAAAATCAAAATCAGACAAAAGTGACATGATCTGCACAAGAGAGACAGCCAAAAGCAGAATGGAGAATGGCTCTTGGTCATCTGAATTCAGTTTGTTTGTTGGATTCATGGTTGTGTGTAAAGCTTGGAACATTATCATAGAAAATCACTCCTTGAACTCACATTTTGAAGATAAATTACGAAATTCAATGGGGGTATATAAAGGCAAAAAACCTTTGGCAATGATCCAGGTTTGAGCCTTCCTGCCTGTCAAAGAGCCCTGTGGGGTTTTGGTTGTCAGCAAAATGAGCCATGGAGGGGTTGGCCAACAGCATCCAGAGTTGTGCTAGCAACAGCATGGCCAGTAGATCAAAGGAAAGATTACCCTTTATTCATCACTTATTAGACCCCATCTGCAGCATCAGACTCCCTCCTTGGTAGAAGACACTGATAAACTGGAGTGATTTCAGTAGAGGTCAAAACCATGGTCAGGCCTAGAGAACAAGCTTGCCCTGTGAGCATGACTTCTTTGGCCTGGAGAAGATACATCTGTGAGGGTACCTAACAGTAGCACCCAGCACCTACAGAGAGGTCATTGAGAAAGATAGAGTCAGGCTCTTCGTAGTGGTGGATGGTGGAAGGGTGAGAGAAAATTGGAAGATTGGGAGGTTCAGAGTGGCTGTAAGAGGAGACTTTTTCATCATAAAAATAGCCTGCAGTAGAGTAGGTTGCCTAGAGAAAGATTGTGCAGTGTTCTTCCGTCAAGGTTTTCAGACCTGCCTGGATATAGCTCTCAATAGCCCATTCTGATACCTTAGCTGGCCCTGCTTTGACCAAGAAGTCAGACAAGACACCTCTTGACATTCCCATATGATCCTATGGCACTGTTTGAATATATTTATACCTAATGTGAATGTTTTGTACCGGCAATAATACTCCTACAATGCAGCATCCACTTTTTGTATATGTTTTTTCAGACTAACTCAAGTGAAAATATGAACTTAAAAATATGAATCAGTATGTGTAGTTAACATTAACTTCCTAATCAGTAATAAATAATAACTTAAATTATTAAATTAATGAAATTTTAGAGTTAGTCTTCTCATATCACTTTGTACATTTTAGAGTTATTCTTCTCATATCACTTTGTACATTTGCTGGGTCTCTGCTTTAGAGAAACAACATTCTTTGTCAAAACCACAGTTAAAAACAAGCTTACTAGCTGTGTCAGTAAAATACACTTACAAAACAGATGAGAATTGCTCCACATAATTATGGGTGCTACATAGCTAGTGTATAATTCTGTAAATGCTTAACTATGTTGGCACTGTTTGTGAGGACATTCCATTTCTAATAATTTTGTTGTTGTCTTTTTTTTTTTTTTCAATTGAAGCAACACGTACAACACGTAAAAAAATGGCAAAATCTTCACAGACAGATTGAACCGATGCTTCAAAAGTAGAAAGGGATTTTTCTGACAAAAGTGAAATTCATTCTCTGGCAGTCCAAAGCTTCTGACTAATGCTAAGGTCCGTTATCAGAGGTAATCCCTTCAGAAGCTCGGAGCTGGCAAAAAAGGGCATGAGTGTGTGCATCTCAGTACTAATTTCGTAACTTCTCAAACTTCTACTTCCAAAAACCTGCCAGTGTAGCCTTCTTTAGAGACAGAGCCTATGCATAAGAAAAAGGGTTCATACCTGCTAGATTAAGACACAAATATATTTAGTTCCAATATTGTGGCGCAATGAAATCTTTTGCTGCAAGACAAAATGAAAAGTGTCTCACTACACCTGGAATTTTGCATGTATCTTCTCACACATTAACTCACTGTAACTGCTTAGTTCCCACCCTAATCAGATCACAGTGGAATCCTACATAGTAAGAACTGACAATAAGCTATTGGTTCCAAATATATTTATACATAAGACACAACAGCTTAAAGAAAAACTAAACATCTTAAAGTAATTTCCTCCTTCCTTTCCTTTATCTGTGTATTCCAGAAAGGCATTAATGCTGGTAAAAAGAGGAATTCGTTGTCTATGGAAGCAACTAGATCACAAGGCTGTTTTTAACTGAGGCTTCTGTCTTTTCACTTGTTATTTCTATGCGTTTCTTTTATCAGGCCATTGCATAAGCCTTTCTCTCTTCTTCTGAACTGCCTCTGGCGCTCTTTAGCCAGTTAAATCAAGAAAATCAGTGGTGAATATATAATTTTGGCTAAGGGTAATTAACCTTGTTTCAAACTCCTTTTATTCATTAGGATAAATTCAGCAAACTTAAAAATTAAAAAGTCGAATCTCAAAATATCAGATTCAATCCAACATTTGCATAACAATTCATTTCTATTATGAGTCTCCTTCCCAAAAATTCATAAGTCATTTTGGCTCCCAGAAATAAATTTGTAAATTAGTATGTTTGCTTCTTTTCTATTTGCAGAAGACAGCAGCTTGAAATATGTCTAAATTTAACTTCTTTCCTTATGTGTAAACTGTCATGACAAACTCATCTACATGTGAATACAGCTTCCCTGAACTTCCCAAAAAGGACAAGAAATATTCTGTGTAGTACTCAAAGGCAAGTACCCTGTCCCTGTATCCTAACTGGGACTTTCTGACCTTGAACCCAAGCCAAGGAAGTGCTGGAAGAAACTCTCTCCTTGGACTCTATATTCCTAAAGACACAGAGAAACAGCCAGCAGCTGCAGTTTATAGACAAACCCCAGGATAGCAAGTCTCAGTATGGTTCCTGGTAATGATGGCTGGATAAGAGCAATAGCACACATCACAGAGTCACAGAATCACAGAATCGCCAGGGTTGGAAGGGACCTCAAGGATCATGAATCTCCAACCCCCCTGCCACATGCAGGGCCACCAACCTCCTCATTTAATGCTAGACCAGGCTGCCCAGGGCCCCATCCAATCTGGCCTTGAACACTTCCAGGGATGGGGCATCCATAACCTCTCTGGGCAGCCTGTTCCAGTACCTCACCACTCTCTCTGTAAAGAATTTTCCCCTGATGTCCAACCTAAATCTCCCCTCCCTCAACTTAAAACCATTTCCCCTTGTCCTGCAGTTATCTACCCTTTCAAAGAATTGACTCCCCTCCCCTCCCCTACATCTCTGCAGACATAACTCACGTTCCTGGATACAGGAATGCTGAATGCTGTACCTGAAAGCTGTAAAACTGTAGGTTTTTATCTGCTTCCTACTCCAACTGCTGACAAGCAATGGGTGCTCTCATGTGAAGATTTTTTCTGAGCAGTAAAAGAGAAAAATAAAAGAACAATGGGTCTGTGTACAAAACAGTATGAAAATGTGTCAGATGCATGAGCAAATTTTTATGGTTTACTCCAAGAAAGACTTGCCTCCCATCTTTATTGGCTCTGGTCCTCAAAGTGTGTGTTTGCTTGAAGTTATTGACTTTAGCCTTGTTTCTACTCCTTGTTGTTTCTCTTATCTATGGCTTCTCCAAACTCACAGCACTGTGTTTTCTGAGGAAGTGATGGAGTGCTGATCAAAGATGTGCATGATAATCAAAACCCTTCTAGGTTCTTCTGTAGTGAGATGGTGCAGCACTCTACATCATCCTGTCTACCTGCCAGTACTGCCTGGAAACAACCTAGGATAATCTCAGGAGGCCTGTTACCTTAATTGAATGCATCAAGCACTTTATTTTGCAATAAAAGCAGCTACAAATGTGCTGTTAGACATCTTCCTCCCAGTAGTCAAATATTTTATAACTGGAGATAAAACAGATTCTATAAAAATGTTGGTTAATTAATATGGAACAGATTTTCATGGAGGAGCACTAATAACATATGATATCTTATTATTTGTATTAAATGTAGTTACCCTGGGAGAGATGGCAAGGTATCAATGAACATAAGGCTCTGAGAAGAGGAACTCTTATAAGCCATTACCAGACACTGCAAATCACCAAGCCACCATAAACCACTGGAAACCACTGTAAGCCACTAGTGTGAGCAACACACACACAGTCTTAAGATGTTATGTTTTTGAATAATTTGAACCAAATTTTTCCTTGAAAACACTGGGAGATAAAGACTTTGTGGATAATCTTACAAATGTTTGGAGAGAACAGTGTCAAAGTGTTTGTATATCAAGTCTTAATAATAGCTGTATATGTATGTCATTGGAGGTCTTCATCAAAGCCACACAGTGTGTAACACAGGAAAGTCTCTTTCCTGGTGTCATACATATACTACAAACCTTTACTAGAGACACTGCTAGAATGGGAAATTCCCTCAGGAAATGAGTCTGGGGAGATAAAACAAAGGTGAATGATGAAACAGGGACTATAGGGAAGGAAAAAATGAATGCCCCCTTTACTATTTAGAAACCTGTTGTGACTTTGTTCAAAGTAGCAGTCTACTTCTAAAAAGTAATATTTTTTGACAAGAGAAACATAAACAACTCACAGTGAACCATGTGTACATGGGGAGTGCTTGAAGTCTGCTTCCAGTGGGAAGCCCATGTGGGATCAATTGGGGAAAGATGGCATTTCATGGCTGGGCCCCATATGGAGCAGTGCCAGAGATCGACCATGAAGAAGCAGCATAGATGAAATGTTATGGAGTGACTGCAGCCCTCATTCCTTGTTTCCCTGCACTACTTGAGGGGGAGGAGGTAGGAAAAGGTAAATGGAGGGAGGTGTTTTTAGTTTAATTTTAGTTCCTCGCCAGTCTGATCAGTTGGTAATAGGCAATAAATTATACTAAATTTCCTATGTTGAATTTGTTTTGTTTGTTATGTGCATTGGTGATTGATCTCCTTGTCCTTATCTCAACTCATGAGCTTTTTTCATTGTATTTCCTCTCCCTATACTGTTAAGGAATGGGAGTGGGAATAGTGTGCTCATCAAAGTTTAGTCACCACATATATAATGAATGAAGGACATAAGAGTCTGAAAACATTCAGAAAGTAGAGAATATATATAGCAATTAGACCTCCTAAGAGACCAGTTCTAAGTTCTTGCTTCCTAATTTCCTATTTTCCAGGAAAATGTCCAAATATAGATCTTTCTATTGTCAAATGGATGCTTGGCAGAGATGGGGAAATCACTATACTAGATGATGGGTGGTAATATGTTCTGTCATTAATCCTGTATTTGACATAAAGAATCTACATTATACTGTTGGCAAATGTCTAGAAGACTCAGCTGCACATGCATTTTCATACTTCTGAACCAGATACCTAGGGGGGCTATGTGAACCAGGTAGAAATGTGACAAATGTAAAAGTAGAAACTTTGGCTGTCCTTATACTGCACTGTCTTTACCTGACTTCTTATCCCTGAGGGTATTGTGCAAGTGATAGGTGTAATGTGCCCAAATAAAACTCAGTCTGCCACAAAGGGCTGCTTGAAGGGACAGCGTAGGAGTGCATGAATAAGACAACGGCAGCTGAATGGCCAGCGGGAGTCAGAGCTAGCATATCCTTCAGTTTTCATTTTTAACAGGAGTCTGTTCTTCCAGCATCATTCTATTGCTGATGGCAAGTAAACATTTATATCATATAGATTTTTCCTGCTTGTTTTTCCTTCTGTGAAATAGAGATGATTTCATGTTCTTACTATTTGTGTTGAGAAAACAACAGTATTTACTCTAAAATTGTCTTAAATTAATATAATAATATTGTATACATGGCACAAATAAAAGATGAGTTCTCACTGAACTATTACAGCCAGCCTAGAGCTTTGTGGCATCCTACATTATTACGCATGGCGACTCAAAACATTTTTTCCTTATGCATGGTTTCTTTCACGTTTGCATTCCCTCCTCAGATACATCAGTTGTCTAGAGCTTTTCTCAGATGATAATGACTCTTCAGCCATCTTAAGGATTTCTCTGTTCTCTGAAGGCCTCATACTTGAGGCCAGGAGAGAGAAAGAAGATGGAAACTGCGCATTCAAACTTAGGGATTGAGAAGGGTGGAAGATGACTAATCTTTGATGCAATTTTGTGCTGTTGGAGCATGAGGAGTTGGATAGAAAACAGCAAGCAGCTTCTGACTGAAAGGGACACTCTTTAAGTCTTAAAGGACATGTAGATTTAATGCTTTCTCCATATAAGGATGCAGCATATGTCAAAGAAATTATATATTAGAATGTAGAATAGTTTGATTTTATTTTCACATTAGCAGAGAAGATAAGGAAACTTTATTACACAGCTGGGTTTGATCTCTGAGATAGCAGGGATGTCTGCTCGGAAAAGAGTTCAAAAGCAGGTTGAACTGACAGAAGTTATAGCTACAGCTATGCCATCTGCTTACACAGTAACAAATTTTCCTGACATTTTTCCTTCTCTTTGTCTGTGTTCAGCACAGTTGAGCAGAAATTAAAAAAAAAAACAACTTGTGATTGTAAAAAAATTAGACAGCAAGACGGAAATATATTTGTCTTGAAATTTTGGTTATAGAATTTGTTTCTGATGAAAGATTAAAACCTCGAGTTGAAAGGTAAGAAAAGTCAGATTTCAGCTGTTAAGACATGAAAATATTTTCATGTTCTGAGTAAAACATTAAAATATTGATATTTTTGCAAGTACTACTACTTTTTTGAAAAAATATGTTCAAAATTCAGCTGAAGTCTTTGAAGTTGGTCTTCTGTAATTTTTTTTTTTTTGGAAGAGAAAAGATTATTGATCACAACTGACATTATCTTCATTTACAAATCATTTAGTATGTTCTGTCTTATAACTAAAGATTTAGGCTATTAGAGGAGTTCTGTAACTTTGTATTTCCCTTCTATTTTTTAAATTCAGATGGGTATAAAGAATCTAAGTTAAGACAGTAAGACATTCTTGCTCAGAAAAATGATCTTACCTTTCAGAGTCAGTCAGAAAATGAGTTGAAGTAATTTCTGACTAATATCAACTTGATAGGCATAACCTGTCTGAAAATGTTCCTAAAATATGCCAACTGGTTTATTTGATAGCTACCTGAGCATATTAAAAAAGTCAAAAGTAACTCTGATTGTTTGCTTATAATTACATTTTGAAGATGATTATAGCCCAGAGGCTGACAAATCAAGATGAAGACAAGAAGAGTTTTCCAACCATTTGTTTTGCCTTGCTCTTTCCATACAAGGCAGGTATGACTGTCACCATCTAATCATGAAAGTCTCATTAAACTGTCTTTGATTATCTCCCACATATGAGATTAATACATGATGGGCACGCATTTTTTTCACCATGAACGATGCAATTATAAGATGATTTTGGGAAGAAAGCACCAAGCTCATAATTATTTTTAACAGAAACACAGTATTCTTGTCAGATATTAAAAAGAGCTGTCTTCCTCATCAGCTAACATCTAAGTAGGTTTCTGAATAAAAATTGATTTTAAAAATAATTACCTGAATTCAGGTTAAATTATGTTATGAAGCAAAACAGACAGGTACTAGATTAAAAAAAATAATAATTGTGCAAGGTCAATTTACACTTCTTTGTTATGAACAGTTGTGCACAGTACTGCACTGCTAGTAGATAAGGCATTTTCGCTGCCCCAAAGAGCCTGCAGCTTTAATATAGCGTACGAAAACAAAGGATTAAGGTTCAAAATAAGTTAGAGTTTGGAATTATTAATGTGTATTATAAAGAAAAGAGCTAAGAGATGCATGTCTGGGGAAGAGTGTAGAGAGACTGAGAAGGTCTGACAGAAAAATGTATTCAAGCAGGATAGAAGGAAGGAAGTAAAGCAGATAAAAGGAGCAGGAAAATGAAAGGATTGGGAAGAACAAAAGAACAAGAGAAAGAAGATAAAAGCAGGGGTGAGGTGATGAGATATGCAAAAATCTACAAACACAAAATTAAAAACACACCCTAGTGTGTACAAAACTCACCCACACCTTCTTTTCACACACAGGTCACTTTTATGATACTTGATAGTCCCACAGATATGAACTTCATTTCACAAATATAAAAGCAAATAAAATCCACAGCCAATTAACTTCCAGCCTAGATCAGATACAACCCTATGTTGAGCAGTAATTTATATACCATGATCCATCTCATTGATTACAAGTAGAGCTAGACACAGTCCTGAAGTTTGGTATGTAAATAGCTACACACTGAGACCTCTATGCATATGTTTCTCACTGTAATTCCAGTTTACTGTTATGCTTATTAATTATAACCTAGTTTCCTTTAGAGGGAATAAAAGTGCACTGATGGTACATACTGTGATGCAGCACAGGGAGGTACCATCACGTGAGATCTTTAGGTGGTGAAAGAAGTGAGTTAAGAAAGTCGAGGAGCAGTGATTGGGAGACATTGCTTTTGTGTATATTCAAGATTGCAAACCTTAATGTTTGGGTGAGGGTTTTTCTTCTTGTTTCATTTGGTTTGGTGGTCAAATCCATTTTTCTTCCAGGGCTCACTAATGGCTGGATGCCAGTGGGTAAGAAATGACAGCAGTGGGCTGTATTGACATGATATGATATTCATATGATTGTATTGACAAACAGTTTCTGTGGGGGGAAAATTAATTACTGATAGAATATACCTTGAGCAAGAACCCATCATTCTGGCGGTGTGGATGAGCAGTAAAATTTGAGAAGACACTTTCTAAGCTTATATAAATGATGATAAGTGGTGAATGCTAACATGCTAGATACAAGTTTATTAGGATGTTACACAGACTTCTAAGCAGAAAGACAAACATATATGTAGATGTAATAGTTACAAGAGGGAGTGATAGCCATAACCAAATGCCCACACATTTTAATCCTAGAAATGTTTCATCAGATGCTTAAAGCTCTGAGAATTCAATTTTTACAGACAGTGTGTGTGTTACTTGCAGCAGGGTGATCTTGCTCTCAAAAAGACCTATTATATACATGCAGCCTATCACAGGTTGTGATTGTATGAAGAGGTGATATCATTGTTAAAAAATTCCTGCCTCATTTGAATATCTGTGTTCTGAGGAAAATAAAAGGTAAATAGAGAACATGGTTCAAAAATATATATACATGTATATATATATTATTTTGTAACAAAAAACCACAACACTGTATTTGCAACAGAGTAAATCCAGAATACATTTAGACTGCTGTCTCCAGTTGTGGCCTCCTCAGTTCAAAAAATATGGGAACTCATATAAGGAGTTAAGCAGAGGGCCACAAAGATGATAAAGGGCCTGGAGCATTTCCCATAGGAAAAAAGGTTGAGAGACCTGTATCTTTTCAACCTCGGAGTTCACTGAGAGGGGATCTGATTAATGTTTATAAACATCTAAAGGGAGATGGGAGGCAAATGGATGAGGCCAGGATCTTCTCGGTGTTGTGTAGCAATAAGGCAAGGAGCAATGGCCTAAAACTTGAACATAGAAAGTTCTGTACTAACATGTGGAAGAACTTCTTTATAGTAAGGGTGATGGGGCACTGGAACAGGTTGCCCAGAGAGGTGGAAGAGTCTCTTTCTATGGAGATATTCAGGACCCATCTGGATGCTTGCTTGCCTGTGTGACCTATTGTAGGGATCCTGCTTTAGCAGGAGAGTTGGACTCGATGATCTCCTGAGGTCCCTTCCAACTTCTGCAATTCTGTGATTCTGGGATAAACCCAGTGAAGTCAAAGCAGAGTTTCTTAGTTTTCAAAGGTGAATTTCAGAAGTATTGTTCCTGCATTACACAGACATGTATCCTTTATTGTTAGGATGATCAACTTGTCTATGCTCAGGGCCACTCATTTTTAATGGATCTGATCAATATATACAGCATCTAATTAATCTAATAAGCACTGTCATGCTTGTCCTGCCTTTAAACATCTCTCCAAGCAATGCAAACATAGTGCTATCCTCAGTGTTATTGTTGTGCTGACTCACAAGCAAATAAAATTGCCATGCTGGGTGAACCTGACCAATAGACCTCCATTTGGCCATTATCTACAGAGATAATGAGAAAGAGGAGAATGCTCACTGCAAAGAGCAGAACATAGAGGCAATCTCTCCTGCTTTCAGTGTGACAGCTCTTTCCTGTTTGTTAAAGACCTGAATGTTTGCTGAACATCTGCTGAAGCCTTTGCCATGTTTTGGAGAGGATGGGTGGCTGCACTGATTGACTGTCTATTGAGATAATCTGTCCTGGGAAGAAGGGTTGCATAAGGAAACCCTTAGAACCAAGTGCTTGAGAGGGCTGCAATCCTTTCCTGCACAGTGCAGATGACGTTCAATGGTTAGTTCTTTCCACACTTGTTGACTCAGTTCTCTGGATTTTTTTCTGCAGAGAGAACTCAAAATGTAGTCAGTCTGGTGTATGTCTTTCCCATACTGAAAACAAGCACATTAAAGGTGCCGCTGTTATGTACTATTGCTATGTCTTCCCCAGCTTTAGGGCTTTTCTAGCAATTATGGGAAGGTGCCTATCACTTTGATTACAGGTGCTGGCAAGTTTGCCACTTCTCTTTACAAGCTTCAGCTCTGTTACCCCAACACCAGTGGAGGAGATAGAAGCAAAGAAGATAACATCACACACTTGTTCTGTCTCCTATCACCACATACCAGATTTTCACAAGCAGTTTGTGAAAGTGCTTGTGATGGTGATAAATTCTGTTTAGCAGACTAGGGAAACAACTGCCTTGGCAGTATACATTAAGAGGGATGACAGCAGGAGTAGAAGGGCACTTATTCAAATCTGTGTCAGATATGGGTTGCCATGGACAGCCTCTCTGTTTGTTCGGAAGTTTTAAATATGTCCAGAATACCTCTTTGGAGATCAAGAAGAAATATGTGTCAGATAACCTTATCTACAAGCAAATAAGAGATGCAAGGTCATGAGACATATTCCAGAAATAGCAGAATTGGACTAGTGACTGCCACAGAGAAGAGCTTGACACTAAAAGGCTCCTATCAAAAAATTCATAAAAATATTATTATTAAAACTTCAAAAGTGAGTCTGGATGATTTAAGATTCAGGCAGCTGCTCTTCTTTGGTGAAATAATTTTTTGGAGGCTTTGTGGGTTTTTTTTTTTTTTTTTTTTTTTTTTTTGAGGTAGTGGTTACACCACTGAAAAAATGACAAATACCAAATACATCTGAAAACCATTGGTACTGCAGCCTGTACTGCCAACCTTCATGTCCAACAGGTTTTATGTAAATGCTCACAGAGGGAAGTTTGTAGGTTTCTTTAAGTAGTGTTTTGTCTGCCTATAACCCATCGCTTCTCTGTGCTCTGTCAGAACGTTTAGTAATATTGCATCATCTCACTCAAGTAGCATCATGTTGCTGGCTTAGTATCTAAAAGCATGTGGATTAAAAGCTGAAGCAAAGTCTAATAAAAAAAGAATTCTATTGTTAATAGCTAAACAATGTTCAGTCTTACATGCTAATAAAATTTTCTTGCTTATGTGCCAACATCATGAAATGTGTGGTTTTGGTGGAGGTCGTCTACTGTTGGAATTCAGTCATCGATACTTTTTGTGTACCTTTGCTTATGAATGTAAAGTCCAATGACACTTTTTGATACGATGGAGTCTAGTTCTATGTTGTTGGTTGTTTTTTTTTGAAGTAATACAGTTCTGCACATCTCAAGTTTATTGCCAGTTGAACTTTGCTGAACAAAGCATCTTTTTATGGCTTTTACTTTTTAATGACAGTTATAGACATATTGAGCAAAACTGTATAATACCATTGACGGGAGAGAAATTGTACATCCAGAGGATTTGAAACAAAGGAGAACTTGTCAGTATATGCAACTCTATTTAACAGGGCTTCAATTTTAACAGCACACAAGGATCTCGTCTCCTTCCGTTTCAAGTCCAGAACCACTGTTATCAATGTAGGCATTTGACGATTTACTGTTGGAAAAAGTATTAAAATAGATAACATTATACGTAAGTCTATATTTGGTAACTTCAACTTAATAATTTCCAGTTTAAATTCATTATTGATATATTTAACTTTTTCTCCAAATCTTCTGTACACTTTAAGACAAAATAGAGTTCCCAGCTTCTGTGAGACAGTGAGGTCTTCAAAGCATCAATGAAGGCATCTTAATGCTTTATGATTGCCCATATTTGAGTATATAGCTACCCTAAAGCACTCTTATGTGTCTATTTGTTTTAGGCTGCAATTCTTTTCCTGAGAATAAAAAGTTATACAATGTATATATATATCCTGGATGGCCTTTCTAATAACTACGAAATTGTTAGCATTTAAACTGGTGATGGAGTATTTAAACCGAAATGATCAGCTTACCTGAAAGTAATGTGTGAATTTGTTCGCTTTTCAGTGTTAAAGGCCCCAAACCCACAATATTCCCTCTCTTTCTCTTAATTTTTTAGATTGCATTTAGTGACTCTGACTCCACTCTCCACCAAAAACAATCTCCATTTTGTAACAACTACCAAGCAATATTATCCACACTTAATGGATGAAAAATCAACTTTTCTCTCTAGGAATATTTAATTTTTGCAGTGGTACATGAAGGTACAGCTCCTGTTGTTTGTATTTGAAATGTTAGCCACTGTCTCCCTGGCATTAGTGATGGTGGGAAGGAAATTCAAGTGAGGGATACATTTACACTGCTACTCAAATGAGGCTACGAAATCCCCCAGGAAAGCTGAGTAGATAGTTTAGAACTCAAGAAATATACCCAGCTTCATGCTGCTGTACAACACTGCTACCAGCTGATTGCCCATACCAATCTAGTTTGTTTAAAACTACCTTAGATATGTTTTTCAAGCCTGCAGCGAGCCTTTCAGAGCGAGTGCAGGTCTATCTTTAAAGGAAATAAAAATAATTCAGGAAGTAACAGGCTTATGAAGTTGGTAAAGTAACCAGGGATGTTCTGAGTGCAGCCATGACAAGTGCTGCTGAGGCTGAAGCTTCACAGCTGCAGAAGTTAAACCTGACAGAAAAATAAGCAGAGAAGGCATTAGGCCATTTCACAGGCACTGAACTGCAATTGCTAATACTTTGGGGAAATGGATCATTTATATTCTGTGATTCCCTAACTGCTGTTGGATTGATCTGCCATTGCTGCCCAAATTAGTAGTTCTCAACAGGACTCAGCTAATCCAAATCAGTTACTATGCTGCTTTGATCGGTGAATCAAATTACACAATCCTGTACAATCATAGTCCGTTTACACAGTTAGGTTTCTGCTGTCATGGTTTATAGGAGCCTTACTACGTGCAGTTATGTATCTCTGCGCCTTTGATAATCCTTCTCTCTGATCACTAACAATAAAAATTATGGGTGTATGCTGGAATAAATCCCTTGTTTAAAAAGCATCAACTAGAATTTTTCCATCTAGTTTATTTCACATTATTGAAATCATAAAAGTTACAGGAGCCCAAGGAAAAATATAGCTTTTTTTTTTTCTGATTTCAGAAAAAACCTATGCCAACATTTATATGTGCCAGTTTAACATCATTCTACTAAATTGCAGGGTCAACTGCAGGGTGGGAAACACTGTGTCTGCCACAAGTACTCTTTCTCCTCTCTTTATTTCATACAAATTTCACTTGCAGAAAAAAAGTATTCCTTAATGGATTAGCAATACCCAAACACAATTTCAGCCTAATACCAGCCATAAAAGCCATGTCTGTCATTACTGTCAATTTATAAATGAAACACACTAAGATTGTAACTGGATAGGTCATGCCTTTGTAGATATAAGAAATCTCAGGCATTGGTTATATCTACAAACAGTATGGCATCTCAGATTGTATCAAAGTATCAGCAAACTGCACTTTTCTTCACTTAAAAAATGGTTCAAACATCAAACTGTCTTTATACAATTTGACCTCCGAGCATTCTGTTTTGATTAAAATCTTTGAGTTTTGACATGATGCTATTTTAGATGCTCCCTTTAGTTTAAATTAAGCTTGTTTCTTATTTTGTAAAGCTGTGCTAAAAGAGAATTTTACATACTCAGTACATACAAAAGAGAGCACAGCCTGGGGAAGAAGCAAGGCTGTGATTTCATCAGTCTTAATACCAGACATGTGCGTTACCACACTGCAAAACAAGCCAGACTTGTCATGGGTCGCACAGGGGTACACAATCACATTGCGGGCAGCCACATGATGCATTGATTCAGTCAGATTAATGTTTTGAATTTTGGTTTGATGTCAGCTACAGGAATACAGACAATAACAGGTGAGTTTAAATACTAAATTTCACACAATATTTAATCTGTTTATCAGATATTAGTATTTATTCCTTACTATGAAATCACGGTCAAACAAAACAAAGTTTCATAAATCTCTACTCATCAGAAGGCCTCTATTTATGTTGACTTCATTAGAAGTTAATAAGAGCATTCATCTTGCTTGGGCAGGTAATACAGTCTTTATTTCTTCATAGCCGTATAAGAACCGAGCAAGCAAAAAGGTCACAGCAATCAACTGACCTCAAAATTTTACATTTTCAAAATAACAACTAGTCAGTACCTTAACAATGCAAAAATATACTTAATATAAACCATTTTTGAATAAATGACACAAAATATACCTACTCTATGTGAAGTTCTTTTTAATAGAAGCCCTACTTTATCTTTTACCAGTTCTGGTGCAAATCAAAATATCTACCTTAAGTGGGATAAAATGTGCGCTGAGAATTGAAACCATTTTCCAAAGCTCCAAAAATTGATTTGGCAATAGGAAAAAAGCTTCACAAATATTGGGCAAATTCTCAGAGACTGAAAGCAGCACCACCCATTATTTGCTGACATGTCCATATAGGCTCAGAGTTGTTTATCCCCTGCTATTGACTGAGTTCATCAGTTGTTACTAATGAATTGTGTTATTTGAAGCACCCAGGCAAGAAAAGTGGAATGCCAGTGCTGAAGGACACAAGCCATCAGCACTTGTACAAGCCTACACAATGTTCCCCGAGTAAAAACAAAAATGTTCAGCCAAAGCATTCTGAACACAATGGAACTGTAGATGTATAGATCTGTAATGGCCTGTTTTTATTATATAAACCTGTAACTTTTAGAGACCAGACCCACGTACAGGAACTTAAAGAAGCTGACCCTAGGAAGGAATTATTCCTATGGGAATTGCATTCTAACCATTTTACTAAAGCCCTGTCAAAAGGCTTGGACTGCCATAATCAGTGCCAATCTCCAGGGCTGAGAATACTGGACAGCACAGAAAAAGGCAGCTTTAATGACTCCAAATATTTTTCCAAGATCTGTTTTGTCTACAACTTACCATTCTTGGGCAAAGTGGTAAAGCACAGAAAAATGCTTAATTCCACCAAGCTTTATTCCAGAAATACGCTCCAAGTCCCAGCATGCCACATCTGACAATATGCTGGATGCAATTTGTGTTTGTGACAGTAGCAAATCATCAAGGCAGCTCTAATAGCCATAAAAGATTCTAGGATAATAAGCGAGGTCTCTATGGTTGCATTTATAAGAGAAAATCAAAACAGAGAGAAAGCATTTCCATGCTACTTACATACATGATAAATTTCTGTAAGACTGGTGGTTTAACACTGATGGACAGGTCAGCACCACATCACCCTCATTCCCTCCCCTGAGAAGAACAGAGGAAGAAAATGCATCACTCAGCAATTACTACCACTGGCAAAACAGTCAGCATAGACAGATGAATGTAATTTACTGCCTATTGACAGCACACTACTACAGTGAGAACTAAAAGCAAACTAAAAACACCTTACCCTATCCACCCTCTTCTACCTCTTCCCCTGAGCAGTGCAGTATAAAGGGGAATAGAGGCTGTGGTCAGTCATTAATGCTTTGTCTCCGCCGCTCCTCCATGGTCACTCTCTGCCCCTGCTCCTCATGGGGTCCTCCTGGTTGCTGTTGTACAGCAGCTTTTCCCTTTCCTCGGTCTGCTCCCCTAGAGCACACCAGTGTCACTCATGGCTCAGCTCTGGCAGCAGTGGGTCTGTTTTGGAGAAGCTGGGGCTGGCTCTGCTCTGACATTGAGCAGTGCTGGGCTCTGCACTCAGAGGCCAAGCCAGCACCCCTCTGCTATCTAAACACTGCCAAGTAAGCCCAGTAGTACTGTTCACTAACAGCACTCACTAAAGATATAAAATTCTTCGGGCATTTTCAACAAGATCCCAGAAATAGCTCTGCAATATGTACTATGGAGTTTCTTTTTATTGATCCTGTCCACACTGAACAAGAAACTGAACCAGATCTGGGATCACACATGGTAAAATCCTTAGCAGTGGCAGAGAAAGAAAAAATCTCCACTTGTACAAAGCTTAGATATGGGCATTAGCATGCTAACAATATCACTTTTTTTTTTTTTTTTAATCAGTTCTAAGAGTGCATTTATCCTCAAATAATAGCATTGATAAAAGTGATCCCACAGGACTCTTCAAAGAAGTGCATTAAAGCCTGCTTGCATATCACCACACAGGCCTAGTGACTCAACATTTAGAAATGTGTAAAAGGAAGGATAGCACAGGATATTTGTGCATAAAGTAGCACTCATGGCTTACTTGTGCATCTCCCCCCCTTTCCTCCTGAAAATCTATACAGAGAAGCACAGGGAGCTGGGGATGGCAACCAGTCCTGCATGGCCTGCATTACGACAAAGAAACACAGAAGTTAACTTTGGGGCACACTGGAGCTACACTATTATTAATGCAATTTAGGAGCATGGATATTAAATGGAGATGTGGAAAGAAGTAAAGAAGAGTTTGTTTTCATCCTTCCCAAACATTACACAATAGTAGCAGATTTCCACATAAGGCAAAGCATAATGTACTCCCCAAAAGGGAAGTGGTAATAGGTTCAGAGAACCAGAGTCCTTGAAAGCAGGTAACCAAGTTCTTCCTAAGGTGGTATGCTTCTGTACAGCCTCTCCCTCTGGAAGCTGCCAACAGCATGTAGTCAGTGGTATTTAGGGGAATGAAAAAAAGGAGTATTATTTTGTATATTTTACACTGTTGATTTTTTTTAACAGAAACTTTCTCCTGAAGAAGCTTGTAACTCAGTGAAAATGCTGTAGCTCCAGTCTGTATCCATTCATTCATTCAAGGGAGAAAAAGAAGGAAGGTTTTTCTTTCATGGAGTTTTTAGCTAAATGAAGATGTTTCTATCACTTTTCTTTGTAGTAACAGATTTTCTGTGAATAAATCCTCCAATCCATCCTTCCAGCAATCCATAAAAGCTGCAAAGGTGTGAATATCTGTCATATCTTCACATTTCAAATTAATTGAGACTGTTCAAGTGCCAGCATAATTAAGGATGTCTGTCTCAATTACGTTTAGACTGGATGCAAGTTGGGACAGCAATTATCAGCAGATCATATCCTTTCAAATCAGTTACTTTGGTTTTCATTAAGGGCTGCAAAAGCATTAAAACATAGGTATTGTTATTAAACTCCTTCGTAGTTTATTCAGAAAGGATTCTCCCTTTACACACTTATTTCCTTAGCAGGAATTTCCTGATACGCTGCTTGAAGTTAACAAAAAAGATTGAGACATCTTCTCAGCTTTTGTTCCCCTCTCATTAGCAAATTTCCTATTCCTTATTGTGACTACACTTGTACACACAGGTGTCAGCATATATCTTTCACAAATCCGAGACTTTGGGCACCTTAAGATTAGTGACTTAGTCAATAATAACTAAAAATGCTTTCATGAAAAGCTCTTGATTATTTCTTTCAGTGCTCTAGTTTTGATTCCAAGTGTCTCTTGAGCTTATTTTACTTCAGAAGCAATCTGTCTGTGATTACTCAAACTATCAGCCCATCTGGTGTCCTCTCCATTCCTTCAGTACTTTTAATACATTGGCCAATACAAGTCTGCTGGTAATTTCTTCTTAAACTGTCATGAATTTTACAAAAGCTGGCATCTAGGGAGGGAAAAGGAATACATATCAATGTTGTTTCTGAGCAAAAGCCCCACATGTCCTCAGTTTCTGCCTAGTGGACTGGCTAGTCAGTCAGAAGGAGCATGTGTTGATCTTTCTCTGATTGTACACATTGTGGTGGAAAATCTTGAAGTGTGAGGCCTTGAGAAAGGAGTTGAGATTACTGGGTAAGATAAAGCCATATGTGAGACACATACGCTCTAAAAAATAACAGTTTATTCACTGAAAAATAAGAGTTGTGAGAAAACACTTGTGGCATTAAGTACATGGCTTAGTGATGGGATTTGGTAGGTTGGGCTGATGGTTAGACTTGATGATCTTGAAGATCTTTGCCAGCCTAAATGATTCTATGATTTTATGAAGAAGACTCTAAAGAGTTATTCATAAAAAAATAAGAGCAGCTGGTTTTGATTCATGAAAAGAATTTTCAAACAACATCTCAAGGTACGTTTTCAGACTGCCTAGGGAATTCTGTTGTCTAATTTATCCACAGGTTCTGTTTTCGCTGCTGATTTTTTCACCACCACCAACAGAAGACATATATATGGGACATGTTAAATATTTGTCGGATGTCCAAACAACTGTGACATTCTGAAGTCTTTCTTGGAGGTCTCACTTTGGGTACAGACATGGTCAACCTGCATACCCCCTTAAAAGACACTGATTTTGGTTTCTTCTTATTTTGTCAAATATTAACTGCTTGGCTGGAGTTTCTTATTTAAGGTATCTTGTTGATCATTTTTTACTCCCCCATCTCTGTTCTTGCATTGCCCAGCAGAGAAAGACGCCTCTTTGTGCTTCAACATCAAGTAGTAGCTTTGAAGAGGCCTGCTTTTCTTCAGTTTATGTGCCAGGTGGCCAGCTGGCAAATCAAACAGAAAGAGATTGACTGGAAGCACACAAACTCTTTCAGAAATTGAATAGAAAAGAATTGGTGTTGGAGACCGAAGGAATGGGTAAGGAGGAGAAGGTGCAGAAGAAGGCAGGACTTGGCTGCTCCACATGAGATTCCCTGGAGCAAGAAGCCAGAGAACATTATGGAAAAATGAGACAAGAAACAGAACAAGGCAACTGAGAGAAGGTAAACTTTACAGGACACTGATCACCTATAATGGCAGAGATGGGCAGGAATTCTGGGATGGATAAAACCCAGGAGGCAGGACTACAGACAGCTGGGACGCGACAAAAGCAACGCTTAGGGAGACGTGGCAATGATATTTCTACAGGCAGGCTTACCCTGTTAATGGAGTGAGACAAGTGAGCTGCTTCCAAAACAGGGGAGCTATTGTCACTAGTTACTGTGCATGAGCTAATCAGTCCATCCAAATACTGAGGCTTGTTACTAGAGGTGTGTCACCATGCTGATATAAAGATACCACTTATCTGATAGCACAGGACCTCTGCTTGTATTTCCTAATGTGTATAACATCATATAGACATGTCAGCTCAAGTGGCACTACCTTGGGATCTCTATAATCCACTCCATACTAACAAAGACATGGTCCAAACTATTAGAGCATACTCACTTCCAAAGCACCATTTTACTCTTCTATCAATTAGTATTTATGACAGTCAGTGTCTCTCTTCTCTCTGACACACATGTGAATCCATTTGTTATAGATCCAGGTCTCTCCCCAGACCGAGACACAGCCATAATACTGCTCTTGAAGTTGGGGCACTTGAATATGATTAAAGATGTGATCTGAAGATAAAAAATGTGATAAAAGAATTAATTACTTCAAAAATGAACTGTAAGATATCTAAAATTGGGTAGCAAAAATTAAGGAATCTTTTGACAATTCTGACCTTAATTTTTGCATTTCTCAGTTTCCCAGTTATAAAGTGAGGACAATAATGGCACTTAATAATTTTGTAAGGAACCATAGACTAGCTCATTTTATGAAGTACTTACATACTATGGAGAGAGCAGAACACAACCCACCATTAAGATATTAGCTAATTTTACATCCTTTCCAAGATTTGCCTGTTAGATGCTGAGTAAGATCTGATATTAAATATTGAAAGAAAAAGATAATAAGAGAAAATATGGAGTGTAGTATCATAGAGTCATAGAATCATAAGAATCACTCAGGTTGGAAAAGACCTTAAAGATCATTGAGTCCAACCACGGTGAGGGTGACGGAGCACTGGAACAGGCTGCCCAGGGAGGTTGTGGAGTCTCCTTCTCTGGAGATATTCAAGACGTACAAGAATTTAAAGTTCTAGTTTTCATAAATAAAATTATTTTATTGTTCTTTTTACTGTTATCATTGTTAATTGTTGTTCTTTGCTACTGTTATTCCTTTTGTAAATGTTATTTATTTTCATTTTGGAGAAGGACCTGAAGGTCTTGGTAAACAAAAAGCTGGACGTGAGCCAGCATCATGCGCTTTCAGCCCGGAAAGCCAACTGTGTTCTGGGCTGCATTAACAAAGGTGTGGCCAGCAGGAAGAGGGAGGTGATTGTCCATCTCTACTCAGCTCTTGTGAGGCCCCATCTGGAGTACTGCGTCCAGGCCTGGGGCCCCCAGTACAGGGAGGACGTGGAACTCTTGGAATGGCTCCAGAGGAGAGCCACTAAGATGATCAGAGGGCTGGAGCACCTCTCCTATGAGGAAAGGTTGAGGGAACAGGGCTTGTTTAGCTTAGAGAAGAGAAGGCTCCAGGGAGAACTCATTATGGCCTTCAGTACTTGAAGGGAGCGTATAAACAGGAGGGGGAACGACTGTTTATGAGGGTGGATTGTGATAGGACAAAGGGGAATGGTTTTAAACTGAGACAGGGGAGGTTTAGGTTAGATATTAGGAAGAAGTTTTTCACTCTGAGGATGGTGATGCAGTAGAACGGGATGCCCAAGGAGACTGTGGATGCCCCATCCCTGGAGGCATTCAAGGCCAGGCTGGATGTGGCTCTGGGCAGCCTGGTCTGGTGGTTGGCGACCCTGCACATAGCAGAGGGGTTGAATCTAGATTATCATTGTGGTCCTTTTTAACCCAGGTCATTCTATGATTCCATGATGATTTGATGAATGTATGATATAAAATAATTCTTCCTGAAGTTTAAAAGTTCATTGAATTACATAATGGATGTAGTATACGGACTCAAATGAATGGACAAATAGAGTTCTGATGTTTTAGAATAAGAGCTTTCATTCCAAAAAGATCCGATGGTTATTAAATATATATATATATATATATATTTGCTGTGCACAACAGTCTAACTTTCTGCTTAAGGGTAGAATAAATCTCCAAGAGAAGGAATTTTTATAGGTCATTCAAAAAAAAAAGTGGATTTATTTAGGACAGAAAATAATAACTGTTGCATGTTTAGCAATTTGCATTTGATAAGCAAAGCATGTCACTTCAACTTTAAATTTTCTAATAAAAATATGTCACTTTGTTAATTTTGTTTAATCCTACTACTCTTCCTGTGAAAAATCCTCCAAAACCAAGCAGTATAAAATACAAAGAGCTTTCCTTCTGAGAAGACTAACAGAGTGAACTGCCCCTGCTGCTTGGCAAGGTTTAGCCAAAATTTAGTGGGGTGATTGACGAAACAGTGAAAGATAAGAAATAAGATCTATGTTGATTGGAATACTTTTTTCACTGTATTTATCGGTATTTAATGCAGACTGTAATTCATATACATTCAGACTAATATATTTAGTATAATTTAATGTGTTATATCACAGATAATCACTGACAGTTTCATTAGTTTTGCCTATGAAATAAATCATTGCTATCATATAATTTCCTTTATTATTTTTTTCCTTTTCATCGAATGTTCTACGTGCTTAATTTTGGTGTTAAATTCACTGATATGAATATTTTAAGCTCAAATCTGAATATTTTAAATCTAGTATGGATTATTTCTATTTCCAGTTCTAATTCCATTTATTATGATGTCGGTAATTCATTAGAGTCGACTCCGCTGTAACAGGAGTCCTCAAAGTTGCCAGTTACTCTTACACATTTCTCAGCATTCTGGTTAATATATGTCATTTCTATTATGGAAGTAGATCCCAGTAGTTTTTACAAATTGTAACACTATATTAGAACTTTAACTTTACACTATACAGAATTTAAAATTTTCAGAAAAAGTAGGCTATCTTGGGAAACTGAATGAAATCAAGGGAAAGCAAAATACCAAAAGTGAAAACAGCATTGTTGAGTAGTTATGTTACAGCAGTGTGTGTGTGTACATTTCAGGTGAGGGGATAAAAGAAATTACACAGCAGCCATTAAGTCATTTGCCTATGAAAATCCCTCAAGGAACACTTCCGTTCTTATCACATCAGAAATTAACTTGTATTGATAGTTCTCATTCATCCTTTTCTCTCTCTTCCTGTTACTTTCAACATAGGTTGTACTCTCCCAGATTGAGACCACAATTCATTGTGACCCTCCTTCATGTAAAACTATTTCTGTATGAATAATATAGCAATGAAATGCCTAGCGTTACTTCCAATTCTGAGGTTACTGGTCAACTGTTGTTGTTTATTTGTCTTTCATATCCACTATTCTTACATTGCTTTTATGGGCATGCATAACTGCACATGACCTTGTATTTGTTCTTCTGGTAGATGTGGACATGTTGCATACTGGCTCACAATGTAGAAAGTCATTGGTACTGTATGTTTCTGAGGTCACCTTCGTTACTGCAGTTTATGCATTAGTCTTCAGATGAGAAAGATGCTGAAAGATTTCTTAACAGGGCTTGTAGTGACAGGACAAGGAACAATAGTTTTAAGTGCAAAGAAGATAGACTTAGATTCATAGAATGATGGCAGAATCATAGAAACATAGAATGGCTTGGAAGAGATCTTAAAGATTAGCTAGCTCTAGCTCCCCTGCCATGGGCAGGGTTGCCACACACTAGATCAAGCTCACAGGATGCCATCCAGTCTGGCCTTGATAGGACATGTGGCAGGGATAGGGCATCCAAAGCAACCTGTCTCACCATCCTCTGAGGATGGAAATAGGTGACAAATGGTGTTCCTCAGGAGTCAGTACTGGGACTGATGTTCTTTAACATCTTCATCAGTGACATCAACAGTGGGAACAAGTGGATGCTCACCAAGATTGCGGACTGACACCAGGCTGTGTGTTGTGATTGACATGCCCAAGGGATGGGATGCTGCGACAGACCTGAGCAGTGGATCCAGGTGAACCTCGTGAAGTTCAATAAATCAATAAATTGCTATGACCCAAGTGCAACACCTTGTACTTGACCATATTTAACATCATTAAGGTCTCACAGGCGCACTTTTCAAGCTGTTCCAGATTCCTCTAGATGTCATCCCTTCCTTCTCTTGTGTCAGCTGAACCACTCAGCTTAGTGCCATCGGCAAATTCAGAGGGTGCACTTAATCTCACTATCCAATTCATCAATAAAGATGTTGAATAGTACCAGTCCCAAAATAGAACCTGGGGGGACACCACTCATCACCAGCTTCCACCTGGATATAGAGCCACTCTTGACAATCTTGACAATCTTGACAATGGCTGTGACCATCCAACCAATTCTTTACCCTCTGAATAGTTCACCAATCACATCCGCATCTTTCCAATTTAGAGATAATAACGTGATGTGGAACCATATCAAAGGATTTGGGTTGGATACTGTGAGAGTGGTGAGACACTGGAACAGGTTGCCCCATAAAGTTGTGGATGTCTCACCATGCAATTGTTCAGAGACAGATTGTATGAGACTTTGAACAATCTGATCTTGTGAAATATATCTCTGCTCATGGCAGGGCACTGGACTGAATGATCTTTAAAGGCAACTTTCAACTCAAAACTTTCTATGATTCTTTGATGTGCTTCATTCATCAAAATATTCTGTTAAGATTTGCCTTGTTTACTGAACTAAAACTGATTGAAGGAAATGAAAATGGAAACATTTTCATTCCTTCCACCACAAATCAGACAGCAAATGAAAACTGACATATAGCTGGAAAGACTAGATCCAGCATGGGACTTAAGTACCTATAAAACCTTTTGATCCGAGTTTCACATGGTCTGTAAGAGGAGTAATTCAAAGCTTCTGGATGTTGATCAGGCTTATGAGTTAGATGCAAAGGTGCCCAGAGGGACAAAGATCTGCATATACAAAGGCATATAAAGACAGGCACCGTGGAGCTTTAAAATGGGACCATGGAGTCAGTTTAAATAACAGTTGAACAGGGCTTATTTGATGAGCGATTTTCAGCATAGGTGCCTGAAGTCCTGTGCTAGTCATCAAAGTCCCTTTTAAGGTTTGAAAACATTTTGTCTATTTTATGCAGAAGTTGCCCAGCCTTAGATAAAAAATGAAAGGATTAGCATTTACTTCATTTTCAGAAACTTTTGTGCTGCCTTACATTTTTTATGATGGGCTGCTTCATTCTAGCTTGCTATACGTTTATAGTTCAGTATAACTGATCTTTAGATATTTTTGAGTTTCAAAATACTTTTTTTTTTTCCTGTGTAAATCATTCCAGTCTAAAACGAGTTCAGTTTTCAGCAAGGGCAACTGCCAATTTCCACATTCATAATCAGACACTTTTAATGAATGACTCCTTAGCGGATTGACTTTTTGTCCTGAGTTGAACTAACCTTATTCATTTACTTACTAAGTACAACTCAGAATAGGATCATCACCTAAATGTTAATACATTCATCATCATAGAAGGCTATGAGGCTGGTCAGACATGATTTCTGCTTCGCGAATCCATGTTGACGAACCTGATAGCCTTCTATGATGTCATTAGTGGCTGAATAGATGGGGGGAGAGCAGTGGATGTTGTGTACCTTGACTTCAGCAAGGAGGTCTCTGGACTTCTATCACAAAAGTTAACAGTTTTCCATTTCATATATCTAAAGTGAATAGAGAGAATTCATGAATGTTAGAATTTAGGAGTATGTTTTGCCCATGATACTGTTCAGAAATTTGACTATTACAGATTAACCATTCAGTATCCTATTGGACTCAATACTCGGACTTCAAGTATTTCAAAGTCTGATGCACAACAATATCTCTTGCAGCTACATCAGTGTTATTGATAATGTACAGAAACTTTTCACCTTTTCTGTCTGCAAATGTTTTACATAATTTCTGTTTTTGACATGAGATAGTCCAATGATAAACCAGGAGTTGGACTCAGTGATCCTTGTGGGTCTCTTTTAACTGTGGATATTCTATAATTCTATGATAACCAGTAAACTTTTGTTTGACTTACAGTACCCTAAGTAATAATCATTTCCAAACTGAACACAACAGATTCTATCAGAAGGAAAAATTTTGTTATTGTTTGGGTGACAGAGCATTGGCACTGACTGCTCAGAGAGTCTGTGAAGTCTCATTGGAGATCTTTGGAGGCTGCCTGGCCATGTCCTGGACAACCTGCTGTGGACCAGATGGACTGAGAGGTCCCTGCCAATCTTAATCACTCTGGGATTCCATGACATCAGTAGAGCTAATTGATGACTCCAGTGCAGGGATTAAATGGCTTTCATTACTCTTACAGTTTTATCTCCAAAGCCAATTTAAGTATGACAGAAATCAGCCATTCAGTTGCTGAAAATATTAATAGACAACCAGTAATATCCGGTAACAACATTATTTCATAATCTCAAGCTAAAGTTTGATTATTGCATGGTAATTGAAGTTAAAGACTGGGGACTTTAACACACAGGTGACAAAGGAGCATAAAGAAAAAATTGCTTTTTGTGAAACTCTGGACATTCCAGCTCCCTCAGCCTTTCTTTACAGGAGAGGAGCTCCAGCCCCCTGATCATCCTCATGGCCCTCCTCTGGACTTGCTCCAACAGCTTCACACCTTTTTGTTGTGCTGGCAGCCCCAGATGGGGATGCAGTACTGCAGATGGAATCTCATGAGGGCAGAGTAGAGGGGGACAGTCAGTTCCCTCTCCCTGCTGGCCACTCCACTTTTGATGCAGCCCAGGATTTACCTATCCTTCTGGGCTGCAAGTGCACACTGCCGGCTTGTGTGGAGCCTTTCATGCACTAGAATCCCCAAGTCCTTTTCCACAGGGCTGCTTTCAACCACCTCTTCTGTACTTGATACATCTGTTATTCAACTCAGAGCAGTTGTTTATAATTTGTACATGAATTTGAAGTTTACTTTTGCTTCAGACCTATTGAAGTTTGAGTATCCCATAAACAAGTACACTTTCCAGAACAATATTAGCTGATCTGACAAAAAACATTACCCTCCTTTAAACTCTGCATCATCTATATTTTTCCTTAATCACAGTCTCAGAGACACTATTTCTACATTAATTCTGAAGACAGCTGGATAAAGGTAGAGTAAATGGTGCTTATTTCTTTAACTGCATATATTGATTAACAATTTCATGCAAACTGTGCAACAACAGATTTATGGGAAAGTAGTTTCTAGCTCATGTGTGAACTCATTTATCATTCAGTTAATAAAAGATTGCTAATCATAAGTCATTTGCGTTTTCTGAAGAAGTGTGTGGATGGCTAGAAAAAGACAGAATGTTTTTGGAATTTCTTTACAGCTAAAACATTGTTTATAACTTTCTTGGCTATAAATTTATGTACAGCTCAAGAATCTACCTAGAAAAAAATAAACCTGCCATTTTTTAGCTGCTTTATTCAAATTTAAACTGAAGATTAATCTGACTTTCTATGCTGCTGAGACTTTTATATAATTTTAATTGATGGAGGTTGCTTTACTGCCTGGTTTATTCTTCATTTATTCATCTGCCACACTGATGGCCAGAAATCTCCTAAAGGCATCTTGAAACCTTTATTCCTTCTTGAACTTCAGTGTTAGAAAAAGGTTACAAGGAAAACAGGCTTGGGTTAGGACCAAAAGCACCCAAGTAAACACCAAGGTAACACTGAGGGCTCCAAGCATCCACTACAACCAGCTTCAGTACAGTACAAGTGCTTCACTACAAGTAGCTTCAGGCACTTCTGGGATTGGAATGAGACAGAGACCTTTCATCCCTCTGCCAACCTCACCTTCAAGCACAGAGGTGAATGCTAAAACAAAAGTGGGTCCTGGTAAGTGCCAACACAGGCCTGTCAAAGTGGTAACAGCTTTGAAAATAAGCCATGTCCAAAACAAGCAACAACTTATTCCCTTTAGCCCTATTCCATGTTTCTCTTTCTATGCATTTATTTATGGGCTCTGCCTTCTTTTCAGTCAGAAACAACACAGGAGCTTATGTGTGAAATCTCCTCTTGACCAAAAGATCCTTAAAGCTAGAGGGTGTTTACATAAGCCCAATGCATTTATTTCAGGACCTTGGCCATTGCCTTGCAAGATTCAGAACCAATATTCACTAAAACACTACGAGCAAATAACAGTGGAGAGCTTACCATTTCTTAAGGGAATTACTCTACCTTCCTACAGAGAGCTGAGCACTCACAGAACCTGTACTGAGTAACACAGAATAAATGGGAAGAACTATTTTCCATCACTAATGTATCAACAGAAAACCTTTATGCCAATCTAATGTCCTGAGTCTCAGGCTAGCTTTTCACAATTTGATTCTTACTTATACACAATCTCAAGTCATACATAATAATTTAAATAATATTTAGAGTGTGTATTATACAAAATTCTCAGCAATTTTCCCTTTTACTATATTGCTATATTATATTTTTATTGTTACTGTCTGCATTACTCCAAAGTCTGTCTTGCTTCAAGAGACAAGTATATTTGTCCCTTATTTCTAAATACTTAAGCACTGAACCTCGATCATAAAATACAATGTTAAAATTTTGTCATTACAATTCCAGCAGTATTTTCTACATAATTATATATCTTTATTTTCTATTGGTCTTGCATTACTGTATACTTGTAAGTGTAATAGTACAATAAGTACTATTTCCAAAAGAAGGCAAAGATGAAGTAAGGGCAAATGAGAAAAAGAAGAAAAAAAAAAAAGAGAGTTCTTGAAGTATGTGTTTTGGAAGTTATGACAACCACATGGGCAGAAAGATTTCTAAGATTTAGTCTGAATCACTAGGACACATAAAATCTCAGAAGGCCTCAGAAAATATGAAGGTTTAGGTAAGCTTGAAGAAGATACCTAACCATCCATGTAGGTATTGCA
The DNA here is from genome assembly GCA_037305975.1 of Chrysolophus pictus. NCBI lineage: Eukaryota > Metazoa > Chordata > Aves > Galliformes > Phasianidae > Chrysolophus > Chrysolophus pictus. Next base: position 23,387,782 of record CM074578.1, read on the forward strand.
GCAGACCTCAGAGGAACTTCCCTCCATGTATCCAGTCCTGTTTTACAGCAGAGCTATAAGTTATGTGATGAATCACATCAGATGGCCTTCAGGCACCAACTGCACTCCCAAGCTGGATAGCCCAAGTTTGTGTGGTTCTTCCTCAGATGGAAGCTGTACAACTTTGATCACCTCTCTCACCCTGCTAAGTTATAATATATATGATATATATATAACATATATATCTAAGTTATAGATATATATTAGGCACAAAAAAAAAAAAAAAAGAAAAAAAAAAAGAAGACTGGTGGATTTTTATTTACTTGTGTTTCAAAAACTAGAACATTTTGAATATTTTTTTCACCTCTTACCACAGATTTCTTGAAGGAAACACTCAGATTACCTTTACAATTGAACTTCCTGAAGTCATATCCACAAGTTTGCACAAGGCTTTGATACAGGACCTGACCGAGGAGAAAAATCCAATATACAGTAGATGGCAAAAATACCCAGGCCGCAACATATGGGCTAGGAACACTCAGGAATATCTGTGAAAGATCTTGACTTTAGTTCTTTGTATGTGAAGCACTGGCCATTTCTTGAAACGGTAGAGGAGACTGGTAAATTAATCAGTGTTTCGACATTCCCAAGCACTTTTATTATGTCATTACAAAAAATTAATGTACCCCTGACTTTGGAATACAACACCAAAGGATCAGTCTATGATTATTTAATTAAAAAAAACCCCAAACCCTACATACTGAGAGTAAGATACTAGTTTCTCCATATTCTTCTGCAACATTTTTCTCTCTGCTTCTTTACAAAAGGTGGGAGTTTTGTATCAGTATTAATCATCTTTGTATAAATGCAATGCAGTTCCTTTTATACCCACACATATATCTGTATCTGTAATCAGACATTTCCTCTGGTTTTAAAATTAGTGTGTAAAGTCTCTGTGCTTATCCTTTAGATGAGATGGCCTTCTGTTTGTAAATATCATGGATCTTCAGGATTTTACTCTTTCTATATCTGTTTAAAATCACTGAAGTTTAATTCATAAAAGTCACGAATCGTATAAACACTTACTGCTAAAAGTTCCCTAAATTAAATCATAATAAGTCAGAAGTCTTATTCATATAAATATTTATCATTAAAAATAACACATATTCTAACGTTAAGGGTTGGTGACATTGTATATGTGATAAAAAGCTCTCACATTCTGCCAGCATTCAGCTGGACTCATACATGGCAAGATATTCTGTCAGTTAAAAAAAAATCTCATACTTGACAAATGGAACCTCACATAGATGACTGCCCATCAATAACATCATTGGAACTCCTAGGTCACTTCAGGTAATCACTGTTCCTTCTGCTAATATTCTCAATGTGGTGATATCAGTAGTTTCTTTTTTCTCTTGAACAAGCTACTTATAGAACAAGAATTTTTTCGTAGGGTTCCAGTAATATGATTTCAATCAATAGGATAAAATTTGGTCTTGCCCAATGTTCTATTTCCAAAAACAGCAATAGGAAAGGCTGTTAAGGCACAAGAGAGACCGGATATTTTCTACAGTCCATTCCCTCCCCTGCAGCAGCACCACAACTCTACGAGTAAGTAACTACCGATATTGAGCTTGCTAATACTGTCTGTATCCACATTCTGTGGTTGCAAGATCCACGAGTTTGCTATCTGCTGAATAAAAACATTCTTTAGCAGTTGACTATAGGTATCTATTTTTCATAACACATTATCTTAGCTGGATTTTGTGCAATGTCAGGTCTTGCACAGCTATTGGAGGGGTTCCATTGATAATCTCACACACTTTCTAAATGCATGAAAGAATCTGCATCAGCAATTGCCATCCCCTTTTTCTATTTTCTATGTATAGAGTTTCTCATGATCTAAAAAGATCTGCTTTAAGTTTCCTCTGTCTCTTTTCTCATCGCTCGGTTTACCTGTCAATCTTAAAGTTGGCATGGTGTAATGGCTATGCAGAGATAATACCTTTCTCCTTAGTAATACCTTTCTCCTAAAGCACTGGTAATAATTCTTTATTATTACTGATATTGTTGCAGTTTTATATTATATTGTTCATTTGTATTCCATGAGTACATGTGTATAGCTAAAAACAGATCAGTTTCTCACCACGTGGGGCACCATACAGGTATAGGAGAAAACTCTTCTTGATCACATACTAATGTTGCAAACAAAACAAACAAACCAACAAACCCTAGGTTCCCTTTTCATGTAGATTTCCTTATTTAGAAAACTATGACTAGTCTCATTATTGCTTTTTGTTTGTGCTAAGCCTGCACTCAAGCACTGATTTTTATAAGAAGACTCAGCAATACTTGTAAATTTCATGTAATGAAAGTCTAATCAATTCAGTCGAGGTCAAAAGTCCTTTGCAGATCATCTGCCCGCCTTCTTACCCTCCAAATTAACTTCAGAAAATAGTCAGCACTTGTAGAAATTTATATGGCTCCACCTCTTCACGGACAAGTTTCCACAGATATATCGTCTCCTTCCTGACCACACATTTTCCATGGGATAAAAAGGGCTTCATCTAAAACAAAGATAAATTCTTTTTACAGATGTGTGAAGGATTAAATCATTTAATCGAGGTTATTCTTTATCAGTAAGCAGCATCCACACGCATGCTGACACCAGCTATTTTCGCTTGCGCATCCCACTACCTGAATTCACAGTGCAGCAGAACCTACTGCTTAGTGGCTACCAGATACATACTTTTATATACGTATGTTGTTGAGTAGACATTGTATATTTTCACTTTGGTATATGGTACATGCATACATATACACATGTGCATTGCTGTGTAGACATATTTTCACTCTTTTATTTCTCTCTTAGAGACAAGTCCAAAAGGTGCAGTAGAACTGTGTTTACCTTCAGAAACTGGACGTACCTTGCACTTAGTACCAGACAGTGAAGGGTGGAGGTCTGCATCAAAAGCCAGACGGGGTACACCATTATTGATAAGATGTAATTCTTTCTGTGACACCACTCATGAAAAAGCTGTTATGTCTCATAGGGGTAAAGTCTATAAGGAGTTTCCTATCTGTTGGCTTTAACTGACTAAACCTGGTGTTGTTCTGTAGGCAGGTCCCTGGCCCTGCTGCAAAGACGGCTGTGTTTTTGATGGGCCGTTCGGAGAGGGCTTGGAGCAGCAGAGGGTCCAGCGGGCACCGTGCGCACTGCCGTTTCTTTAACTGAAGACGTCACCAGATGAAGAGCATTTTAAAGAAATTAAACTATGGGAGGCTTAATCCTACATTATCTAACTCGGTACAGACAGATATCGCTCCCTTGCCGAGTCTTTCTCCCTGCAGTTAAGCTGGAAACCGTGACTCGCGGCTGACGGGTGCGTTTCTCCCCAGCTCAGGGCGCAGTGTCAGCGCTATCTCCCGCCTTCCCCCGCCCCACGGGCCACCCCCGCCCGCAGGCCCGTCCGGCGGGCAGCGCAGGGCAAGGCAGGGCAGGGCCGGGCCGGGGGCCCCGCCGCGCCCCTGGGAAGGCGCTGCCCTGCGCTCTGCGCGAGGGAGGGCCGGGCTTCCCCAGTTCAGACAAGTTCTCGCCCCGCTTCTGCGGCGGGTTTTGGTGCGACACCGTCCTGACATGTTGTAACTGGTTTCCACACCCACCGCGCCTGAGAGCGACGGGAAGTACCTGCGAGGAGCCCTGCGCCGTCCCGACTCGCCGCGGCCGCGATCGCAGGAGCTGGGTCCCCTGCCGAGCCGGGAAGAGCCGGGAAGAGGCGAAGTCCCCCCGCGGGGCAGCGGCGCAGTAAGTGGCTCTCCGTCCGCCTCCCGCCGGGGCCGCTCGCCCCCCTCGGCCCGGCCGCTACGGGGGACCGGGCGGGGGCGGGCGGCCCTCGGGAAGGGCTCCCCCCGGCGGCGGGGCCGGGGCAGCGCCGAGGGGCGCGGAGGTGCCGCCGAGCCCCGCCGGGCGCTGCTGCCCGCCCCGAGGTGGCCGTAGGTGCCACACGTGCGGTGTCCCCGAGGCTGAGGCGTGGCCGAGCACGTGGCGGTGCCCGCGGATGGTTCTTTCGCCTGAAAAGTGAACTTCCAGCCTCAAAAGTGGAGGAGTGGGAACGTTTGCGGTGTTGTTTTTGTGTTTGGTTCCGTTGTTTGTTTTTTGCTTGGATGCGGTACGAGCGACGGTACGGTTGCCTGTTACCGCCTGGCGTTAGTAAATAGCACGTGCAAGGTACAGTTCCTTAATGCCGTGTTTGGTGGAGAACGGGTGCAGAACACCAGTCGTCCCCAGGGCAGCACCAGGTTCCTAGAACCCCAGAGACCGCACGCGAAGGGGCTGGGACAAGAAATGTCCCTCTTCCAAGGTATGGAGATGGAAACTTTGTGTGGAAGCTGGCCAGGTGACTGGGGAAGGGGCTGAGGACGTCCCTAGGAGAGCACCATGGCCAGGGCCTTCCCATGGACCGGCCGTGAGAGCCTGAGGTCGGGGCTGCCCCACAGAGTTACTGAATGGGAAATGTTTGCAATCCTGAGGAAAATAACTAGGCAGGGAAGTTTCTTGTCCTCAGCTCTAGCCTGGAAGGCTGTACTTTTGGAGCCACCCTGGAATACTGCGTCATTTTCTGCAGTGGGAATTTCTCATGTTGTTTTTGTGGAAGCTGGGGTACTCTCAGTATCTTCCCGTAAAAACGCACACCTGCTTTTCTTTCAGCTTTTCTTCTTGCTGGACTCAAGGTGGGTGATAGAGAGGACTAGAAGTAACAGACAGTTAAGCTTCTTTCTCCGGGTGTAAACAACACCTCTCCTGGTAGCGTTTGTGGTCATGAGTCTTACAAAGCATAGGTGACATCTGCAAAGGTGGGAGGGTGGGTGTTGCCAGGGTCCTGGAAGCCTCCAGAGAAGGGCCTCATTCAGCACAACTTTGCTGATAGAATTGTTTGCTCAAGGAGGATAAATCCTGAGGAATCAAGCTGATTGTGCAGAAGCTAGATATGGTTGAAAATTACATCAGAGCTTTCTTTTAGACTTTTGCTTAAACCTCAGTCTCTCATTCAAAAAATATATTGAGTTCATAGATATATTTTCTACAAAATAGCTCTTGCCTTCTAAAGAGGAAAATCCCTGCTTCAAGACTTCTTGTCAAGTACACCTGACGCTATAAATTTAATTTGAGAGTTTTCTTTTGTTTCTTCTCATGAATGTGTCATGTGCTGGTGTCCTTACTTCAAAAAAGTGGAACTAGAATAATTTCATTTGTCTCATCTCCTCTGTGATTTATTTCCATGCTGACAGATTTAACATCTACTTCTTAAAGAAATATATACAGCTTTAAACTTCTTTTATAAACAACACTTGTAAATCAAAGATCAGTGTCAAAGAAGCTCCCTGTAAAGTAACTATTCCTGTTTGGAAGATGTTGAGTGTAAGTTATTGTATTTGGTCCATACAACAATTAATGATCACAAATGCACACGCATGCAATCATTTTCTGCATTATATATATGCAGATGTATATGTGTTCATAACATTAAATACTTTATATTGCGCAACTCCACATATTAAATATAGTCCTGTTCCCTAGTGCTATTGTCAAAGGAGAGAGAAGAAGAGAAAGGGATTTAACCAAAGTTTTTAAATAAATGCTTGAATGTCTTTCTCAACTATATGTATTTGCATCCAGTGACAAAACTACTAGGAGAATATCCATTCTAAAACAATAATGATTTCAAAAATATCTTTCATTTGCCTTAGTAAAATAAAGATTAATCTTTTAACGTCATACTAAGACTGTTTTCTAGCAGTGTTTGGAGTGGTCCTTGTCCTGGAAGGTCCTATGAGAGGAGTATGTGAGGTGCTCAGTAAAGTCGCGTCTATTACTGTTGAGATTCTTCAGAACAACTCAGCCTAGTAACTGTGCACTTTGTATTCTTAATAGTTTTTCATTCTTTGCCTAAAATTTCTTGAAAACTTGTTCCACGTGATTGCTTTTTATGGTACACCAATTTGAAGTTTTTATTTTTGCAATATTTTCAGAGTTTGACCTTTGAAATAGTTTGTTTTGTCTGTGCTGCATGCTTGGTTGATCTGCCACACTACACCATAGTTTGTTATCTGCATCTGGACAGTGTATGCATGGAAATGATATTGTTCCCATTTTATAATGTTTTATTTTTGCCTGCAAATGCAGTGTGGAATGAAGCCCTGAATATCTGCTGTAGCAATACATATAATTCTTGATCAGAGGAAAGCTATCAGATCTCTTTTACTTGCTGCTTTCCTGTTCACCATAAAGAGCTTCTCTGGAAGCTGTAAGAAACACTCCTTTCCCCCAGGCTCGAAAGCAATCCTATCTGGGAAGATCTATCCTGCTATTTGGCTGGGAGACAGGATTCAAATGGGATTATTTCTTATGACATGCTGGTGCCAGCCTCAGATCTGGATTATTCTTTCTTTGTCTTTTTTTTAACCTTAGACTTCCCGAGATCCTCAGAAATCTTGGTTTAATTGAACACAGAATCACACACAGAATTGTACTTCGGAGTACCGATAGTGTATGGAAATTTTGATTTCCATTCTTAGGTTAATGCAGCTAACTTAAGTTTCCTTTCAGGAAGATTTAAACCATTCCCAGTGGACAGTAGAAACACTGTTAGCAAAAATATCTGAAAGCGTTTGATATGAGTAGAGAATTTTATTTATGTCAGTAAACGAAACTGTACGACTCTTCCTATTATATTGCTATACTAATAATTAGGCTTACAAGGTAACCTAGCGTTAACTTGCAAACAATACTTTGTATATGCTTATCATAATTATTCTGGCTTCACTAGCTGTTCTTTCCTACTTCTGTTGTCTTTCTCCTAAGCTCTACATGATGCAAGGCTCATGTCCTAGCCCTGAGAAATGAGGCACTACTACCATACATCATCTTTCTTTTCACATGACTGGTCATGCCATTCCTGTGACATTTTTTTGGGGGGCGGGGGGGGTTCTGTCTGGTGCAGAAAATCATTGCAGTTTAGGTTCTAGGTGAGTTGCAGAAACTCCTTAGAGTTGCACAGGCATGAGGGAAGAAATCTTGGTCATTTGTCCTCTGTCAGCTTTAAATCCAAAACTGACACAGCAGGAACCAAGCCTTTCAATCCTTGTTAAATGAAATAAAAAAGATGGTAAGAATGAATTTTTATACTATCAGCAATAAAGAGCTTACTTATTATTAATGTTTTGGAAAAAAAAAAAAAGAAAAAAAAAAAAGATGAGATTAAAGCAGCCGCTCCTTTTGGCAGAAGGAATGAGCAGGGTGGAAACTAGACATCAGATGCTGAATCAGAATTTGATCCCAGATGTGGGAGGAGACATCCTTCTGGAGTTCCTCATAAGTCACTGAAATGAGATATGCTGTACCTGCTTAGGAGCAGCAAATGGATTAGATCAGCATGGGAGAACAAACAGATAAGAAGTAGGACCTGAATTACTGTAATTTCAAAGAAGCCAGAGAAAAGGTATGTGTTGCATCAAAAATTAGGAAATAATTGTTTTCTGAAGTGTTTCTCTCAACGCTACTCTGTCAGTTGTTATTATAAAGAGACTTTTGAAACACTGCCTAGAGTAGTGTACTGGAATATACTTTGTGTATGTATTACTGGTGCAGATCTTCAGTGTTCTGCTGTCTTTTAAATAGAAGACTTTCACCAAATCATTTCACATGCTTAGTATTGCCTTAAGTAGAAGAGGCTCCTTAAGTAGCTTCCTAATAGTCATTTGGGAATATTCATCTCTGAGCATTTTCAAAACGCTTTGATGTTCCTAGAAGGTGTGAGAAAAAGGTGTCAGCAATATTGTCAAAAAGTATTTTGCATAATATCTTGCGTGTGTCTGACTTAGACTGCTACAACTATTCTGATTGTTGTCTTACTTTACTTTCCTCTCCTTACAGGTATATTTCACCAACTCACAAATGGAAGTGTAAGAGACTTTGTACAAAATATATGTGAAAATGGAAACCTCATCTTTGCTATCATCCCTACACGATGAATGCAGATCAGACAACTTTATTGAGCCTCATTACAAGGAATGGTACCGAGTAGCTATTGATGCTCTAATTGAAGGAGGTTTAGAAGCCTACAAAGAATTTCTTTCGAAAGAGAGATGTTCAGAGTTCCTTGCAGATGAGGAAATTGATTATATTTTGAACAATGTTCATAAACTTCCCCAAAACACAGTTTATTCCTCTAACAATGCCATTGATGACACCTCTTCTTCGGGAACCTACTGGCCTATTGAATCAGATGTGGAAGCTCCAAATCTTGACTTAGGTTGGCCTTACCTGATGCCTGGAATTTCTGGTGGCACAAATATTGATCTGCTTTTTCATCCCCCACGAGCACAGCCTTACACCATAAAGGAAACTATTCGGAAGATGATACGAGATGCAAGAAAGGTAAACATGAATAATACTGGGGAAAAAAAAAGAAGTAGCAGTAATCTAGTTGGTGTTTTATCAGGAGCTTTTTTCCTCCCTTGGCAAGAAAAAAACTATCTGGCTGCTTACGATTTAACCTCATTTACAAGGGATCAGGGATTAGTAAAAGGAATTAATGAAGCATTATGACTATTTTACTGTATTGCTGACCATTAGTCCATGAGAAATCTGTTGGTAATCAGCATACCATCGCTTTGACCTCACTTGAATATGCCTCAAATGACACAGTTCTATCCAACTTCAGGGTATAATCCTAAGGTTTCTGTCCTTCATCAGTTGGGAATATGTGCAGTGGGAACATGCATCAGTTTGGTATGCTATCCTGTTGTTAGAAAAAAATAACATCTGTATGTACATTGTACTCATGTACCTTCATGATTCTCAGCTTTTGTGATTTTGCATGCTCACTATCACCATGAAAGTTAATTGGGAAGGTATTAGAGAGACTTGAGAAGAAAAGAAAAAAAACAAAACAAAACAAAAAAAACAGTTTAGGGAGCAAGGAAATGAGCTTTAGCTCTTCTAGTTGCCTTACTCCATTTCTGTCTAATTTCTAACTTAGAAGAAATACTTCTCCGAATGTACTTGTCTTTGCTTAGGAACTTTTGCATCTTGAATTTCCTAACACTCACACTGAGAAGATGGAGCTCTGTATGTACAATGCATGTGCCTCTTGCTTCCTAGCGTTATATTTACCAAAAATAAAAATAAAAAATAGATCTATAATTTAAGGAGTTGAGGTGGACTCTGGGCCATGTTACCTCCAGAAACAGATGTTATGAGGTTTCAGAAGTATTCCTAGCAAGTATACCATGCTCTCCTTTCTTTCCCATGGAAAAAGTTTATTTTTGCTCTAAGGGCTTTAAATCTGTAGGACATCCAAGTCAAGTACCTCTGTAAACACTATTGTGACTTAAATATGCGTGTAAATGGGTGCAATAGAAGTGAATTGAAAAGGGCGTGTTGAAGGGAAGGATGTCATTTTATGACCTCTCTGTATTTAGATAAAGCATAATAATTTGTTGCTACAATAGACTTATCACTAGAGCGTTTGTCATGCAATTTACAGCCTTGAATTATCGTCTGCTCTCAACACAAGGAAGAGAATTCTTTTTTTTTCCCTTCTTTGTCCCTTTTTAATTGACAGTTGTTTTCTGCTTTTGGATGCAGTAGGACTTGGCTTGGTTGGCATACTTTGATCTTTTTCAACTGCTCCAGAGCTACTAATGTATCTACTGAAAGGGAAAGAAGGAAAACAGAGTTAAGTCTGTTGCCAAGGCCAGCTCAGATTGGCGAAGTCGTGAAACACCATGAGGAAATACTGTTTCCAGTCCTTTGTCACTTCTGCTTAGCTATTTCGTTTATATGCCATCCAAGTCCTCTCCAATGACTCTCTGGAACTGTCTAGTTAAATGTCGTTTTAGGGAGTATGCCTACTTTGAATTCAGCTAGGCAGAAAAATAAGTGTGATTCTTACCTCTTTTTGAAAAGGAAGTTTAATCTATAGTACATTAGCTCTCTCATAAGGCTGTGTCATTTTCATCTTACAAAGAAGATATGATGTGTGCGTCACTGCCAAGCGACAGCTGAAAGGCTTGTGTAATTGATCAGTACAACCTCAGGAGCAGCAACCATAACATTGTTGATACAGCGATACAGGTTGGTTACTTTAGGAAGCAGCAATTAAATCTAAAAGACAGAGGGTTGTTCAACGCCTACTGTGATATGTGTGGAAAAGTTTAAAGGACTTCTAAGTAAGATAAAGTAAGGTATTTAAAACATGCCTACAGTAGGCAAACACTTTGTAAACAGGCTAACCTACTTCTCCTAAGCCATGTATAAAAATATAATAAACAAAGTTCTGTGTTATGTAATACTGGAGACATGTAGTCATATGATAATTTTCAAAGGAAGTAAAAAATGTCACACATGAGAAAAGAAACCTGTACAGAATAAAAAGGTTATTCAGCAAATCACATTAAACCAATACAGCTCTAAGCAGATTTTATGGGCATTTCAGTATTTTCCCAGTTTCAGTGGGAAAATAAACAGACTGTTGAAGATGAGAGTACTCATACCACCAAAACTTTAAGCACCAAACCTATGTACCTGAGTTCAGGCATTGATTTCCCTGGACTACCTGAACACTCAGTACAGTGAGAAACCAACTCCTACGTGGACAAGTCAGAGAATGCTTCTGCACTGATCCACCCAATAAGGAAAACTATTCAACATATTTGTATATATATACTAGCCCAAAAATTCATAACTGAGGCTAAGCTAGTTGAAACCTAGACTCTTTTGGAGATATATAAGGATAAGATGGCATTATTAGTGGACTTCCTTACTCTTGACCTCTTTCTTGCTTGATGCATTACAGTGTCACTCCTTAAAATGATTATTACTTATGTTAATTCTGACCTTAAGAAGACATGTTGTAAACAACGTTAAGCAATTTGCTTGCTGACAGCAATTTTTTCCTGACTAAAGAGGAAAACCATATGTAAGGCTATCCTACACTATACTAAAAACTGACTGTGAAATAGTGTCGTAAGAAAATCTTGTCACATGTTTCTTACGTGTATAATCTGTAGAAAAATTATGCACATCATCTTCATGCTAAATCCAGTCAATATAACAATGGACTGCGTACTTGTAATATATGTTTCCGAACATAGATGAGAATTTGTTGTACAGAAGATGACATTACGTCACGGTCTACAGTACTTCTTTGGGATAGCTATGCTGTCAGTGTGAGGTTAGCAGAATGCCTCAGGTCAAACCAACTTGCCAACAAAATGGGTTTACTGTTAGTGTAACTAGACCTCATCTTCAAATGATACAGCTTGCCAACCCTGCTCCTCTGTTGACATAACTGATGTTCATGCAAGGAGGCTGTTTGACAGGACTGTGTCAGTTCATGAACCGTGAATCTTTTTCAGATGTTGATGTAACCGTGTGGGGAAGAAAGCGTTGCAAGGTCTGTCTGACCTTAATGATGGACAGACTTTTGCAAACAAGCTGGTAGCCTTATTCCTTGTGTTTTGGAAGGTTGTGCCTTTAGTCGCTGATAGGTTTCTAGCTTCTCGGAAGCTTGAGGTGTTCCTGCAGCCTGACTCATCCCAGCTGAGCTGTCTGAACCACAACTGATAATGTTTAGCAGTTTTTCCTGACAAGATTATTCATCTGAGAAATGGTATCAAGATGATTACTCATCTTTGTCAAGTTAATGTGGATCTTCCTCCTCTTATTATAAAGTAACACAGAGATTTCAATAATGAAATGTTCTTTTCCTGTATAACTTTTCATGAGTTGTCTCAAAACTGTAAGTTGTGAAGCTTGCACATAGGTTTTACAAACATCTTGTACTGTTTTCTCAAGCATGATTGACAGGGCAAGAGAACAGGGAAAGGGCAGGACGGAGAAGCAAAGGGTTCTTCTGGCTGCATGTTTTTCTCTCACTTCATTAACTGGATTCCCCTTTCCACCACTGAGACATTCCTACATACCTTAGAGAGAATGCATAGCTCTGAGTCTTTTAGATTAATATCCAAATAAGGATCAGCTCTTCCTGGAGAGAATTCAAACCTGTTTTGTTAAGAATCATGTTGTTTAGACAACCCAAGGATTACTGCTTTGCAACGCAAGCCAGAAAACACTGAAAGACTTCTTTGACATACTTTTGGGATTCCTGATGGAATGTATTAAGTTGCAGGCTATCCAGCTAATATGCCACACTTTGCACTGATTTATTTTATTCAAATAGCATAGCAGTCTTAAATCTGGACTCATAAAATCAGTGATAGTTGTAAGACTTTTCAAAAAGTTATTTCTTTAAGAAGATAAAATTGAGATTTAGATGGTTAATATATGACTATTTTGGAAAATCGAAGAGAGGCAGGTGTTTCTGCCGAAATTGGGTTTTTTAATGTTTACAAAACTTGGAGCCATGAGGAAGAATTAAGTTATAGTGTAAAAGGGTGTCACTTGTTATTAAGTCTTGCTGGACCCCCTGTATGTAGGCCTTTAGTAAGTTACTTTTTTGAGTTCTTGTGAGAGAACTATCGTATGAAGTCTAAGTATCATTTCTGTCTTGTCTTGCAGAGTCCTGGCCCAAGTCAAGTAAACAAAAAACAGTTGACTCTTTTTACATCTATGGAAAAAGGAAATTAATTTCTTCTGATTTCTTTTTTTCCCCAGTTTGATTTGGTTTGATACTTTAAGGCATGAGCAAGAGGATGTGCATAAAATGAAAAAAATGATCATATACTATTGATTTCCTTGTTTGGATATGTGCATAGTTACAGAAATAATGATCTAGTACTAGCTATATACAAATATGAGAGAAAACCAGGCTCTTTATGTGCCTGTATGAAGCGTGATGCCTCCATGCAGAAAGAAACTTGTAGAATATGGGTGTGGAAGACTGTTAAGCAATCATTTTTACTCTCTCAACAATACTCCTTGCCAACTATTTTAAATATAATTTGAACAGAGATTGGAACAATGATAGTGAGTTATGCTTGCAGCAGTGCTTATCTTAGCTCATTAACTGCAGCAGTCCAAGTAGATGAGAGAGAGGGGCTACAATTTATTGTTCATAAAAGCATGAAAAAATTACTGAATTCCAGGAAAGAGGTTGGTAAATGAAATAGCCATCCCACTGAAACAAATTTTTATGCTATTTCTAGAGTCCCTGATAAATGGTAAATGATGGATACGTTTTCTAAGTTCTCAGTTGAAGATGTCTGGACAAAATTTTCCTTGCTAAGATATGCTACTACACAAGGACTTCAGCAGATGTTTTAGTACCAGCGCTACATTAAAGAAATCCATTCATCAAGTGCTTCTGCCCACCTTCTGTGAAATGGGTTCCTGTTATTTGCAGACCAGCGTGGCAGTCATGCATATACTTTCCAGGTGAAACATGATGTTAGCCTTTCGTAGATTCATTAGAGAGAATAAGGTTGTGTCCCAGTTTTTCTAATCACACAGGGGACATGCAACACACTGGAAGAGGATGTGTTGTTTGTGCTCCTACTGTATGATTTGGTGTTTGTTCTTTGTTATCTGCTCACGGTGAGTAATCATGTCAGGTATTCACCAGACTGAATTTGCCTTTGGAATCCTCGTCCTTGTTTATTTACCTGCCCCCCTCGCCCCCTGCCCTGACATTGTCTGCGTGAGCATAGTCATACAAGTGATGATACATACAAAGAGAAGAGGCAGCAATAGGGCACTCTTTGAAGTGGCCACTCAGATTTTGTAAGAGAGGAGTGGAAGGACTTAATGATCAAATTCTCCTTAAAACTGAAGTGTGTGGAAATGCTAATTTAACTGCTAACAGGAAATCATCTTAATTTGACCTGAATTTTTAACACAAGGGAGAACTTTTATAACATCTGGAGAAAAGGTTGGAATGGTTTTGAGATGTGAAAGTTTAGAGGGCAGTGATGTAAAAGAGCACAAGCAAACACCAGAGGCCTAGGGTTTTTGTTAAGTGCATTTCTTCTACACCGTTTCTCTATAAATTATATTCACTCATAGGATCTAAAACTGAAGAGTAAGCAGAGGCTAAGGCTAGCATGGGGAGGGGAATCTGACAAAAAAAAAAAAAAAAAAAGTAATCAGTTAAGAAGTTTTTGCTCACAGGGTTTCCATCACGTCAAAGGTTTGCAGATCTGTTCACCAGTATTTGGTGCTTGTGTTTTATCTGGAAAGAGGCAGTGAACTGATTGATTGGCACTGCCTTTTTATGTCACAGCTGTGCTAATGCCTTATCAAAATACTGCACATCTATGATGGATTTAAAAATGGAATAAGGAAAAGTAAAGATCAGACCTTACAGATAGCTGTATTTATTAATGTCTGCCTAGTATATGAGAAGTAAGCACATAAATATGTTTTGTAGCAATATTTTTCATTAAAACATTTTCTCTTATTGACATCAATCTTTGTCAGTCAAAACAAGAGAGGCTATTAAAAAGTCATTTATACTTCTTGTGCGTACTGTAAAGTGTTCTTTAGGCATATTCAGTAAGATCTTTGTACTACAACATGCTGAATAGATTATAAGGAAAGATCTACTATAAATACAAAACTGTTGACATAAAGTGATACTGCCCGGGCAAAAATGGTGCTTCTAGTTGCTGGTCCAGTGTATTTGGGGTTTGTTTCTCTCTTCTTTTCAAAAGAAAACCAATAATGTTGAAGCTATTTTTGTTCTTCTGAATTCCTATCCTCAAGAGATCTGGGTTTTCACAAGTTTTTCAGCCAGGGAAGAATCTTGCCTGAAGAACTACAGGCTTAATTATTTCACATTCAGTATTGCCATTGGCCTTCTTTGATCTCTTAGCATGGTGTTTTATCTCAGAGAACTTTCCAACATAGCCAGTGCTGCTCTGAGGAATGGAGAACACATTTTGGACAACCTTAATCTTTAAATTCATTTGTCACGTATCAGAATTTGGAAACGCAAATACTCTACTACCTATTAATGCATTCTAAAGGAGCATGTATAGACTCTACCCTGCTGCAGGAGTGTTCATGTAGTGTAATAGAAACTACATGGAATGTGGAGATGGGCTGATGTGGAGGAAAAAAGTCCGGAAGCACAAAAACCTGCTAGCTGCTGTCAGAATTTCCCATTCCCTGTTCAGGAGTGGGGGTGAATGCCACTGAGTTATTTGTATTTAGTTTCTTAATACAAGTGTGTACTTCACTTGTAGTTATTTCAGAAAAGCTTGCTTGTAGCTGTGTTATTTTCCCCATGGAGTAGTACAAGGCACTGTAATAATCAAACTACACTTCAGAATTCACCTCTCCAAAACAAGTGCAGACTTTTTCAATGATATCAGTGTGATCACAATTTTCCCTTTAGCCTTCTGTTAGGTTACATCTCTAAGTGTATCCTACTGAACAGGTGATATTCTGTACAACCAAAATTAAAATCCACATTTTCAGCATGCTTGAAACCTTAGAAGGCTTTTGTACTTGGAAATCCTATCCTGATTTACCTTACCTAGAGTGGAGAGAAGTGAGGGCTGTCAGAACAATCACATGCTGTAACTGAGATTTTGCTCGTTGCTTTATAGGAGTTCCTACTGCCATCCATAAAATGACTCACCTCAGTACAGCTGTTCAAAATAAATTAATTGCAAGGTTGGGCTACAGCTTGCTTGATCAACAAAGTTAACAAATTTATTGTACGTTCTCCACTTAGTAGTAACCCTGTTGAATTTACAGTAGTATTATTTATGCATGTAGCTATCTCTTGCCTTTGCCATCTTTTTCCAATTTGCTGTGTGTTTGTTTTCTTAAGTTGTAAACATTGCTATGTTTTCCCCTAACTCTGTATGCTGTACAGTTGACTGGCATCTTAGTGTTCTTGATTGGCAGAAATGTCACTGCCACAGTGGATTCAGAATTTATATGCTCTCCTTTATCCTTAGCCATCAAAGAATATGACCAAAGTGTTTGCAGTTTTGTAGATGAAAATATCAAGCCACAAAGGCATTGATTTTCAAAAGAGTTGAAAAAAGAGACAATTATAAATCAAAAGCCAAAGAGTAATATACATTAGCAAACAGAATGAGTAGGGGTTAGATAACAAATTTGTTATTTTCTCATTTCTGTAGGTTTGCTTGATAAAAAATCATGATTATGCATTTAGTGTTATAGCTATGAAAACTAATGTCTGAGGAACATCAGTACTGTTCCAGACATGTTTGTATTAGTATATGACAGTCGCTTTGTACTGCTTACTTTTCAAAAATGTATTTAGAAGCATAAAGGTCTTCCTTATCTTCAGATAAAGAGGGTGTTTCTTCAAGACACACATGGGCTGTTCTCATACTTTAGGTAAGAGCAGATTGCCTTAACTAGTTATGTCTCAGTCTGAAGCACATGCTGGAAGATGTAAGGCCTAAGAAAACCAGAACTAATCCCTCAAGCCCAGGCTCTGCTGTGACCCTTGCCCTCACTGCCAGGCATGTAGGCACAGAGCTGCCTACCAGAAACCTTTGGTGGGGTGCCTTTTATCCAGGGCTTTTTGCTAACTGCAGCACCAGATCTCCTCAGGCCTTTTTGCTTCTGCAAGCACTCTGCTGTGAGAGATGAAGCCCCGATAAGGTAATGTGAGAAGTTCTGTGCTGTATCTCTCGAAGATGAAAAGAGAACTTTGATATCTGCTTCATTCACTAGCAGTCGGGCTAGAACAGGAGCACAGGGCTGTGTGCTCAGGTGGCCAAATGGGTGTGCCTTCTATTCAAACAGCAGGTGTAACATCTCTGCCTCATTTTCATGCTGTTTCCTGGAGCTGCAGGCACTCTTTCCCAAGCAGGCCGCACTTCATCTCAATAAACTTCCTTTATGGGCTAAGTACTAGGTAAGCACTAGACATCACCTTTTAATTCAGGTGAATCTGAGTGGCATCCGCCTGCAGAAGGCATTGCAGTTAGTGTTTTCATACTAGGCTCTGTATGGCAGACTTAAACATAGGGATAAGGTGGAATAACCAGCAGAGAGAAAAGCAGGTTCCTGCTGATCCTCTGTGGGACCTTCTCAAGAAGTAGGAGCAGAGCTACCTGTCTGCACGTTACAGACACTATGCACAGACCTTTTTAAGTCATGCAGAATTCACTGCTAGAGGACACCTCCTGATCAGAACCATTGGGGACAGCAGTGTCTGCATTAGCAGAACCGATGTCACTCAAGTGCCAGGGACAGACTGCCAGTCACCAGAACTGGGGCTGCAGCCAACAGCTTAAAGAAATAATATCTGGGGTTGTTCACTCTTCTGATAGTTCCTTGTCACTGACTAATGGTAGAGAGCACACAAACACAATAATTGCTGAAATATCACTGTCAAGGCTTTGCTTATTTTTTTGTTTCTTTTTTATTTATTTTTAGTTTTTCATAATAGGCAGTATATGTGACTGCACAATGACTCTTTGATAGAGGTCAGTAACCTGTCATTGCTAGAGATAGTCTAAAAATATCAACCATTCAGTGGATCCAGCTCTTCCATATGTGCTAAAACAAATATACAGAGAGCTGCTTTAAAATGTAACAAAAGCTCTATTTTGCTGAGAGGAAATACTTTCAAAATAAGACAAATAAGCATAGAGATGAAGCTGGGAATTATGACTGATACATCTATTTGCTTATCTATTTGCAATCACTTTGTTTCATCTCTCACTGCTGTATGATCACATTATCTGAATGACTAGAATTAAGTAATGCTGAAATAGTTACTTTTGTGGTGATATCACTATCTATTTTGTTCATGAATTTCAAGCTTATTGAATTATGACGACAGTCACTTGAGCTGGAAGTCATATTAGTGAGATGATTTGATTTCTTATGCACAATTTAAATTTAATGATGGAGGTGCAGCCCTGGTCTGAAGTGCTGCAATACAGTGCTGTGGTCTCTTGATGTAGGAACTTTGTCCTGATTAGGGGCTTGTTCTACTCAGTCATGTATCGGTCAGGCATGACTCCATAGGAATCAGTATCAAATGGATGGAAATAAGGCACGCATCATGCATTCAGGGGCATTTGCACTGGACATTGGGAATAATTTCTTCATGGAGAGGGTGGTCGCACCTTAGAATGGGCTGCCGAGGGAAGTGATGAATTCCCTATCCCTGGAGGTTTTTGAGAGTATGGATATAGGAGTGAGAATCATGGCTTAGGGAAAGGACTCAGTAAGTCACGCTAATGGTTGCACTTGATGATCTTAAAGGTCTTTTCAAACCCAAGAGATTCTCTGCTTCTGTGATTTTGCATATGGTGTCTGTAATGTGCAGACATTTATGCTCTCATCCCTGAAGTGCATGTAGTACATGGTCTCATTCATTCCACCATCTTCTGTCTTCTCTGACGTATGAAATACCACTATGACATTGGAAGTGTGATAATGCTTTCAAATCGCTAGTCAAATCACTTTGTTGTATTGGCAAGTTTTTGATAGTTCATTATCATTCATAGGTCTAAAAGATTAGAGTGGATATTGCCTGGATAGGGCCATCTTACTCATCCTCTGTTTTACTTTGCAGTAAGCTGAAATTTTAAATGTTGTTTTCTAATTTTACTGGAGCAAGAGTGAAATTTAGAGATTTAGCTTGGTCAGAAACTACAATAGACTCATTACAAAAATGGATTATTATATACACAATTTGTCTCATTTTTCAGACAAGTTGGAAAAAGTTTTACAGGCATTTCTTCTTGAAGCAAAATTAGATCCCTAATCCTGAGAGGTTTAAAATACTTTAATTTATGTATGTGAGAAGTTCCATTAACTTAATGAGCATATGTGATTGCAGAATCGACATGTAGGGATCTAACAGTTTATCACCAAGAATCATATTTTAAGTATTTGAATTATCCATTTCTATTAAATAGTGCCACAGTAAGCTTGGAATACAAAATGAATGTATATCTTTAGTTGATTTCATTCACGGATCAACTAAAAAGATTTGTGCATCTCTAAGCTGCTGTGCTTTAACCCAGCCGGTGGCTGAGCACTGCACAGCCACTCACCCTCTTCCCCCAGTGGGTGGGGGACAGAGTTGGGAAAACGCTAGAACTTGTGGGCTGAGATAAAGACAGTTTACTAGGAGAGGAAATAATGGGGAAATAATAGTATGTATTTACAAAATAAGTGATGCACAGTGTGATTGCTCACCACCCACTGACCGATGCCCAGCCAGTCCTGAGGCGGCAGCAGCCATCCCAGCCAACTCCTCCCTCAGTTTTATTGTTCGGTATGACGCCACATAGTTTTGGACGTACCTTTGGCCAGCTGATGTCAGCTATCCCTATTCTGTTCTCTCTCAGCATCTTGTGCACGCTCAGTTCCTCAGTGGCAGGGCAGCATCAGGAGCTGGAACGTCCTTGGCTCTGTGCTGCTCTGCTCTGCAACAACTAACATATTGGTGTGCTATCAACACTGGTATCATCCTAAATCCAAAGCACAGCACAATGCCAACAGCTAGGAAGAAAATTAACTCTATCCTAATTGAAACCAGGACATAAGTAAACTGCTTTCCTTTTTAAAAACTGTAAATAATAACTGAATTGAATATCTGAATATCTGAAATTCAAACAAAGGCACTGAAGGAGGTGAAAGATTTTTCCGTCTCCAAATGCTATCTCATCACTCAGTTCTTCTTTACTGTTGGAAGCATGCGTGGAACAGATTCCAAAACAGTCTATCCCAAAGGAATGGATACACATGTGAATGTTGCAGAAGATAAAAATACCGGTTCAGAGAACAAGACAAATTTCTCACATTTATGCAGAAAGAGCAAGTATTGCTTGTGCCTATGTAGGCAAAAATCATTTTTTCTCTAATTTACTTTGGCTTGCCTGAACTGAAATTATTGAGTTCTCTGCTAACAAACCTGAAGAATTTGTTCTTGGGATGGAGCCTTTGTTATCTTCTGCCACATGGCACATGCTTGCTTTACTCATACACAAGGAAAATTCCATAGATTCCATGGAGGAGTTTCTCAATGTGTACTCTGAGGCTTTTGAAATTATTGCAAAATATGTATTAAAAACTTACATACTTTTTCATGCATGCTGGCATGCAAGCAAACAAAATGAAAGAAAAAGCAGTAAGATCTGATCATCTGGAATTTAGCTATTGTGATAGAACTGTCTAAAATAGTTTATAGCTTTGGGCTTTTTTAAATGCTTTGTATTCCTAAATGTTTAGAAAAACAACACCTTGAAAAATATTTTAATGGACAATTATGACACTGTGCCCACATTAACAGTGTGTACATAGATGTATTGGTTCTGAATTTTGTTAGTGTGGTTTCAAAAATCTTCGGGATCAGAATATCATTATCTGCTCAATTTCATAGAGAGACATTGCTTATATTATCTGAGGAGGTGGCTTGCTTACATTAATGATATAAAATAGTCCTTTGAGATGAAAACTAAAAGCAAAAGCATTTCAGTTTAATATATTATTATTCACTAGTTCATAATACAGCTGTCTGTGTTGAAGATAGTAGACTATATATAACAAAAATACAGATTTTTTGAAAAAGGAAAGCTCTAATTTCTGACATTTGTAATAATAGTATTTGATTACGGAAATTGAAGTTACCAATCTGAGTTGTGTATCTCAAACATGAATTAGGTGATGATATTTGACAGACTATAACTGTAATTGTTTTTAAAAGAACACGAAGAACTAGGTATTTAAAGATTTTATTTCTTTATTTCTAGTAAAGTACATTGACTGAAATGTTCCAGCAGCATAATTTTATAACATTACATGATAGGAAATTATTGTACTGAATGAAAAATGAAAAGTTGTGGTTTAAAGACATTCAGAAGCAACAAGAACATTTTATTTGGAGCATTTCATTTCACTGCTGTTCACATTGAGGTTCTAGTTTTAAAAAACAAGATGGAACTTACCAAAACTGCTTGTTTTCACATTGCTTGTATGGGATACATAGAGTTTAACGTATGCAAAAAGAAATGGATTGAGGTATAAGTAGAATTTTTCCTTGCTCAACAGACTGTGTTTTGGCAGTCTTGTTGAGCAGTCTTAACTGGATAAGAGTAGATTACAAAGTTTAGGGGAACTTTTTACAGTGGTGAGTTACAGTAAAAATACACTGAATCATATTTTTGCTTCATAGTATATATATTTTTCATTAGCTATGAATAAAATCAACAGCAATTGGAATGTGAATAATGAGCATGGATGTATTCTGGTCTTGTTCCTAAACAGCTTATCTGTGGCTCTTGGTAAGATTTTAGTCTGAAACAGTAAAACGAAACAAACTGCTATAAACTACGTAAACCCAATAGAGGAGATCTGTTTACCTGTAAAAAAATGAGAAAAAAAGTGATGTTAAATGATCTTCAAACAAAAAGTGTAAACATGTTGCACAATGTTTATGTCAAAGGACATTCACACACACGCTCTGGAATTTCTTTGGAAAGCTGACAATCAGCAGTGGCCTCAGCAAGCAGTGTGCTACATGAGCTGAAATGTGGAGTGCTTTGAGCGTGACATCGGTGAAAATCCTTTCATGGTAATTATTAACATATTTAGCTAAATTAATGCATTAGGAAATCTGATGATGGCATGTCACTTAGGACATTTTTAATTAATTTCAAAGTCACAGCTAGTCCTGAAGGTCAGCAGGCTGCTCAGGAAGAATTTCAATATTAATATATTGTACCATCTCTTTCTCAGATTTGCTAAAAGCAACAGAACCAAGAAAATCTCAAATTAAATATTCCATTTGTTTCCATGTTGCCAAGTGTTCATCGATGATCTTTTGAGGTTCCTTCCAATCGCTGACATTCTGTGATTCTGATTCTGTGATGTTGTGGAGGATCATTCAGCAGTGTTTGCTGACTTGCTCATTCTCAGGCCTTGGGTGCCTTGTGGCTGAGATTTGAAGGGCAATGAATCTTTGGCCCTGAATTCAGTTAAGTTTGCTGTGATGCAGAGCCAAATCCCAGTGGCAAGGCTTTACTTTTGAGCCCATTTATGTAGTCACAATCTTCTCCACTAGACTGGTCGTGATTCTGATATTTTAATTATACTGATACTTTTTAGATGTGATTCTTATTTACTTTTTGATCTTAGGCAGCTGTTTGATCTGTATTCTCATGTCCTTTCCATAGGCCACGTCACTGCTTTTCTTTTCAGATATAATATCCTAATTGATTTTGTTGGAAGTTACTTTGGAAAATAGCTGCGTAAACATACTACCGTAGTCAATATTTGTGTCCATTAGAATCTCACAGTATGTTACCAGATCTTATCTTATCTCTGCACCCATTTCCAGGCTGCAAAATCCGCTGATGTTGATAAGAGTAACAGATTCATGGATTTTGATGCAAGAAGGGACTGTTACGATAATGAAATCTGATTGCTGGTATATCACAAGCCTTGCAATATAGCATCGTCAAGGAGCTGATCCTAAGAATACATCTGACCTCAGATCATGTGGTCCTAGCCTAGTGGTTAGCATTGGGTATCTAACCCGCAATTGCTCAAAGATTGGGTATTATTGGGTACAATTCCTTTTCTCTAAATTATGAAATTTGCTTGGAGAAACCCATTCTGCAAGTCCAGGCCAGCCATGCCTGAGATTTGTGTCTCTGCATCTCATCACCTGACATGATAGTAAGCCAGAGGGTAAAGAGGATTGCAAATGCAGGACCAGGGGGCTCAGCTGGGCTCTTCAGTGGCATTGCTGCGGGAACTGCTTTCACAGGGACTGGGATGCTCAACGTAGCTGTAAATGCAGTGGGCTCTGAGGATTTGTATACATGGCATGGTCAAGTGCAGCGAGCAGATTCCCAAGATGCTGGGCGGTTCAGCTCACCAGAGCTTAGTGTTAGCGTGACCAGGCTGCTTCCAGCTCTAAAAGTAATGAACCAGGGCTGAGTCAGATGTCCCTGCACAGAACAGTGGTGTGACACGCATGCACACACCCTGTCCATTTGTGGTTTCCCAGATAAAAGTAGATGTAATAGTGTTATTATTCCCACATTTATGAAGCGGTTTGAGTTTTACATATGAAAAGCTTTCAATAGCTACTTAAGTGTTATTGCGAGTAATTTAAGAGGAATTCAAAAAGCTGCTTATTCTTCTGGTAGATTTGCTAAGTCTTTTATGGCAGAAAGTAGCAGACTTCAATAAGTTTTAATTTTATAGGTATGTAAGGAATGATTTAGAAGGCTGTAGATATTTAAAATGTATTCCTATGCTAATATCCTCTAGAACTAGCTAAAATGCTAGAATGCTTTCTTAGTTCCATGCAAATACCTTTTACATTAAAAAAAAATAAAATTAAAAACATAGGTGTAGAACTTGGAAGAGTGGCACGCAAATTCCTTTTAGGACACAAACTTCCTATTTATCTTATGGCAAATTATTTAGACTTTTTTCAGAAGTTTATGTTCTCTAATACCACAGAAATTAAACATATAAGTTTCCATCTATAAATGTTAATATTAGCTCAGAGTGATTTGTGAAGATGTGCATAGTATGGGGCACTCATACTGGGGATAGCAAGCACAGCATCGAGAGCTTAATCGAGAATCCACCTTCTCAAGAGTTTGTAGTACTTTAAATTTGCTTTAACCTTTTCAATGTTTGTTCTTGCCCATGAGGTCGTTTGCTCTTTTCAGCATTCAAGCAGAAATACTTCAGTCTTATCCAAATAAAATGCGGAGGACAGTTCACTCCCCTACTTCTGGACCACATTCTGCCATTCCTTTCTGTTACATTATTCCTTCCATGCAGATGCCAGACACAAGAAGATAACTTTGCTGTTCTCTGAAAATACTGTTTTTGATTTAGGCTGCATTTCAGCATGTACTTAGTCAGTCAGGTAAACATCAGGAAAATCCTACCTGTCGCATGCCTGACACTTGTTCCTCTGCACAGAAAAACAAACAAACAAAAAACACCAACAAAACAGCTAGTTTTGCCTCAATTAAGATGATATAGATCATATTCTTTATCACTGATAAAAGTCAAGAATATTTTTCAACTATCACCTACTACTCATGATTGACCAAAATAATGTGCTGCATGAAAGATTCCTGCCTGAAAGCTGTGCCTCAGAGCTATAGTACATGCGGATGGACCAGCACCTGGCAGCAGCTTCAGAACATGGGAAGGCTCTTTATAGCTGTAAGCATTTTTACATCAGCAAGAATCATAGAATCATAGAATTAAAGAATGATCTGGGTAGAAAAGGACCACAATGATCATCGAGTTTCAACCCCCCCGCTATGTGCAGGGTCACCAACCACCAGACCAGGCTGCCCAGAGCCACGTCCAGCCTGGCCTTGAATGCCTCCAGGGATGGGGCATCCACAACCTCTTTGGGCAACCTGTTCCAGTGCGTCACCACCCTCTGGGTGAGAAACTTCTTCCTAATATCTAACCTAAACCTCCCCTGTCTCTCAGTTTAAAACCATTCCCTCTTGTCCTATCACAATCCACCCTCATAAACAGTCTTTCCCTCTCCTTTTTATACGCTCCCTTCAAGTACCGAAGGCCACAATGAGGTCTCCCTGCAGCCTTCTCTTCTCCAAGCTAAACAAGCCCAGTTCCCTCAACCTTTCCTCATAGGAGAGGTGCTCCAGCCCTCCGATCATCTTAGAGGCCCTCCTCTGGAGCCATTCCAAGAGCTCCACGTCCTTCCTGTACTGGGGGCCCCAGGCCTGGACGCAGTACTCCAGATGGGGCCTCACAAGAGCAGAGTAGAGGGGGACAGTCACCTCCCTTTCCCTGCTTGCCACAAAGAAAGAAGGTGAAAAGCCACCTGTTATTACATCAGAAACAAGTGCTGGTTTTTTTTCTGCACATTTATATAATGATGTTTTTAGTTTTTATCTAAAGGAAAGAGGCAAACATTTGAATGTCTTTTTTAGTCAGTGTAAGTGCACACATACAAACTGTTGTAGAAAGTATGATTTTTTAGCAGTGTATATGCAGAGAATGCTTAGCAGCCTGGTGCAGAGAGCCCTATGGCATGAATTTGTGAGTTACTCAAGAGAAGCCCTTTATGAGATCAGAGAGACACTTCATAAGAAGAAATGTTTATATGAAAGGTACTAGTTTACATCAAAAGGCAGTTACTTTCCAAAGTGTTCTTGGAATAAATTTTTCACCTCTCCTCCATTGGGGTATTCCAGGTTCTCATTTTCATCCTTATTTCAACATAAGTCAAGTAGCATGTTAAGCTATTTACCATGCTTAGCGCATTTTTCGAGAGCAAATTTTCCACCAGAATGTGGCTTAATGTAGGTCTCTGTGTGTCTTATTCAGTGATGTTTCTGTTTTTATTCCCTACAATTAGGAAAGTGCTTCTGTTTTTGGTGTCAACACAAGTGAATTGATTCTTTATCTTCCCTAACTCTCATGTTTACACATATGCGAAGTATATATCTGCTCAGCACAGGCTACCTGATCTGATTGTGCCACAAAGGCCAAAAAATATTTCCTGTGATTTTGCATTACTATGGAACCAAATTGCAAATGATGAATTAATATTTATCCTGTGGCCTTGCTGAGGACCAAAGAAAGTCACAAAGATTATTATTAAGCTGTATGGCTTTTCTGACAAAGATTCAAAATTGAGCCCACAGTGAGACCAAAATATCAGTTTAAAAAAAGCCTTGCAGAAATAAATAAGAAAGGGTTTTCTTTTTTTAACTTGTTCCTGTTAGTTTCTGTTGTGGTTCAACCACAGTAGGCAGCTTGGCACCACCCAGCTTCTTGCTGGAAAGAAGGTAAAGGTGTGAGAACTCATGGGTTGAGATAAAGACAGGTTACTGGGGAAAGTGAAGTCCATGCATGCAGAAGCAAACTAAACCAAGGAATTAATTTATTCCTTCCCTTTCAACAGACAGATGTTCGGCCACTCGCAGGAAAGCAGGGCTCAGCACTCCTAATGAGAGTTTCTTCTTATCTGTTGACTGGAAGCTCCCTCAAATGCCTCATTTTTTTCAGAAGATTTGCCTTGAGACAAGAATCACCATATTTCACTTAAAAACTTTTCAGGGGATTTAAACATTCAAGTAGTTTTTAAAAATACAATATTTTAAAGAATAACATTATTATTGAAATTATCACTCTTTTAAGTAGTAATCATTTTAATTGCAATTCCTCTGTTTTTTCCTTTATTTGATTGCTGTATTTGATCTAGAAATTTTGTTTGCTACTTCAGTTCCCATTTACTATCCAGGGTCTACAAGGTTCTAGAACTGCTTATCTGCTTCACTTGTTTGCTCCATCAGAGGTTTGAGCTTTTTTACTAAAATTGCTTCCCTGCTTTTTCAGACATCTTGCTCCAGTTGGTAATGTGCATAATACTTAAATTCAATTTTTTTTTTTCTCCTGAAAAGCTGTGTATAATTACTTATTAACTAAGTTAATCTTTTCTTATCTTTAGGACATTCTGCTGAAGCTTTCACGCTAGTCTACAATTATTCTTCCATTTTCATCTGATCTGTAATAAATAGGCATGCCAAGGTAATAGATTTCACCTGAGGTCTCAACATGCTTTGCAGACAATAATTAATTACTTAGTTTCACAAACTGTCTTTAAAATAGGTAAAATTGAGATACAGGCAGCCAGCATGTGGTCATTAAGAACATGTTGCACCATTAACTGCAGCTGCTCTATAAGCAGGTGGCACAATGAGTTTCTCCTTGATAGTGAAGGTTCCTAAGCAAAACAAAGGAGGACTGAGCTCTGCTCAGCAACACCCTGTTAAAGAAAATAAGTGGTTAAAGTCATCTGACTGGCTGTTTGTTTACTTGGTGTAAGGATGTGCCATGCAGGCACATGCAAATGTATATTAGTCTGTAATGTCTGTTGCAAAATGCTGATCTGATATCACTGGTCTTGCTTTTCTTAACACAAATGTTACCATAGTGTTTGTGCAGGGATAGTAATTTTACTTATAAAGGCATTTTATTGGGTCATGTAGCTGAACTAGAAAAATTTTAAAGATGACTCTGTAGGATATGCGTAAGCCCTGAGGAAACTTGTCAATAATCATCCTCTTCTATTTGTTCAGGAGGATCAATGATTTTCCTTCTTACTAGCCCATAACTGATGTGTCACCAGTAAATTTAAACAGTTTCAACTGTCTGTATTTCTAGTTTTCACTGCCATATTATTTCTTGAATGGTGCTTCTTAAACAGAATTTGATCCATGTATGGGGCTTGAAATTAGTGAGAGAAGGGAAGGGAGAGACAATGAAGGGAAGGAGGTGGGGGAACAGGAAGTAGGCCATAATAATCTGTAAATTATAATGATCTTGCTTGCACTTCTGTCACTCAGTATGAAAATATTTAATGTCTATAAATGCTTCCATCCTGTCATAATGTTCTCCCAGGACAACTGCTTTTAACATCTGTCCATTAACCAGGTAGCCCTTAAATGTATGCCTAAAGTGTCTATTACTGACATTTTAATCTAACAGATGAAGTTGAGTGCAAAAGCTGTAATCTTGAAACAGGATGAAATGTGCAATATTTGAAATGACATTTTCCCCACTTACCCTTCCCTATTGAGTAGTCTTTTTTTCTGTATTCATTGAAGGTTGTTTTGGTTTTCTGACCAGGAGTCAGGCCAAACAATCACCTGGGGCATTGAACTGTATTTGAACATTGAGCATAAAAGGCTGTTTCAGTGTTGTGGGATTTCCTTGATACTCAGCTGTATATTAAACACCAGGGAATTCCCTTGCTGAGGTGTAAACTACCCAGACAGTTTCACCAGCAGTTTTCCATAGGAAATTTACCTTTTGGAAGAAAAGGTTTTGAGTTACTGTCAAAAATGCTAATGGATTGTAATGTACCATATTAACCCTATGAAACAAGAACATCATCTCTAGCCTCTGTTGAGAACTACTTTTTTCACTTTCGTGCTACCTTTAATATGCAGTAAACTAAGGGAGGTTTTCAACCAGAATTGGTTCTCCTATCAGCTGTGATTCTGCGGTCATCTAAAAATTCCTTGTGAAAGCACTTCCTTTCCAGTTTTTTTCCTGTTTTGCTTCCACATATCTCTCCCAGACAGTTTCACTAGCACTTTTTCATAGAAAACTTACCTTTTAGAAGAAGAGATTTTGAGTAACTATGGATGGCTAACCTCCAACAACTAATTATATAATTATGAATTGTTTCTCAGTGTTGAGTATAATCAGGTAATGGTCATTGGTCTTTAGACTTCCACTAATTTGAAATACAGCAATTAGGTATATTTTTTAAAATGTATACTGAGAACCAAAATAGATTTGTTTTCTTTTGGAAAGTTTGCAAGTCCATCACACCTGTATGATTTTTTTTTCTGCATACTAAAAATGTTTAGTAGACCATCACCAAGATATTCTTGCAGATTGTAGTTAACATCCTGCATGTATGCATTCAAAAGTCTTATCTTTTTGAACTGCAAGCAAGTCTGAAATATGTCAAGTTTATGTCCTGACTTAAATTGACCAAAATCTCTCTGCTCTTAGAAACATTTTTTAAAAAGGTATTGTTTTTGAAACGCTTCATCTACCCTTTTGTTTTCCAGGGCCTACCATGAACATGCTCTTTCCACTCTCTGCCTTATGGCCTTGCCTGTCTTTTCTGATTTTTTTTTTTTAGTATTTGCAATGTATCTGTAGTACGTATTCATTCCTATATGTAACAAGGGATTTCAGGCAGTATTAAACAGCTGAGCAATATTGTTGTGTTTCACTGGATTTTTTTTATTCTGAGTAATAAACAGGTATTTGTAGGAGAACTGAACTGTATACGATATTTGAAATACGCTGCTTATTTATAAAATATGAATATTATATATTCATCTCTTCCCATTTCGTTTCAGAAGCATACATTTATTATTAAGGTCTCCAATGTGACAAACTCTGCACAGTTCTTGCATAAGAGAATTTAAAAGCAAAATTATTCTTCTCTGTCTAAAAAAGTGGGTTTGAATCATCTCTTCTTCCTAAATCTGCCTCTAACTAAGGAGAATCTTTGTATTCAAGTGTTTAATTAATAACTGCCAGCAAAGTTGCCTACTGTAAAGTAGTGTTGCTTATTTTAATAGGTTATAGTCTACAGCCTGTAAATATTCATTAAAACTGTGGCTTTCTGTACATTCTCTACTTTCTTTAAATATGTGAAATCCCAGGAAGTGGGGTTCAGTGCTGACAATTAGTTTATACAGGATTTTTGAGGCTGCTGAATGGAGCAGTGGGGAGGCAGACTGACTCAGAACTTCATTCCATTTTTCCTCTGAGGAACCCACTGAAATCTATTTTTAAGGGTGGTACAATATCTCTTGTAGAATTGTTATCTGAGTTAATGGAAATCTAAGGCATTTACTTTGAATGATTGATGAGTTGCAAAGTATTTTAAAATGTCTTTAAGAAAATCTTAGAAAGAGCGCTCAGAGTTATTGGGATCTAGACTAGTTCGCTTTGGCATAAAAAATGTTTGTAAGCAGGAGCAATTTGAATGGGCAATTTTAGTGTGTTTTCTTTATAAAGTTTTCGTACTTTGCTTTGTTTTCCCAGTTTTTTTTCCCCAGGAAGCTTTTTCTCACGTACTTAGCTGTGTATGGCAAAGCATGGTAGCCATTTGTAGTTTCAAGTACTGAGAGTTTTCAGACATGTGGTAGTAAATTCATGCTTCCCTTTTCAAGCCACAAGCCATCTAGAAACATTCAATTGAAATCTCAAGACTGAGACTGGCCTCCAATGTGTCACAGGAGATTTTCAGTCCTACACAGCAGATCAGTACGATTTATGAAGAGTTTAGCATAAAGCTTGTTTTAATTAATATTGGCATTTAAAAAAAAAATTAATTAAG
The DNA here is from genome assembly GCA_037305975.1 of Chrysolophus pictus. Taxonomy (NCBI): domain Eukaryota; kingdom Metazoa; phylum Chordata; class Aves; order Galliformes; family Phasianidae; genus Chrysolophus; species Chrysolophus pictus. Next base: position 23,417,622 of record CM074578.1, read on the forward strand.
GCTTTCTTATCAATGGTTACACACTGTTTGTTCCTAGGCAGTCACTAAGTAATGTACACGTTTAATTGAGTGCTTCTACTTAGAAACAAATTTAACATAAGAAGTTTAATATTATCATATTAATTTAAGTAGACTGAACATTCCCTAAGTAGTAAGAGATCTGGTGAGAACCCACATATTAAAGTTGCTAATATTCTTTTAAATAAGAAATTATTTCTAAAGCAGCAAGTCTTTGAAATTCATCATAGAGAAAGCTGGAGGCTAGAGAAGTACCTTTTATTTTCATCGTGAATTTCCATTCTGGTCTAGCTGAGTTATAGGCCGCCAAAAAATCCTGGCATTTCCTTTCTGTTTGCTTTCCTTGGGAAAAGCTTGGCAGTTTCCCAAAATAACAACTGAATAAGAACATTCTGAATAGCAAAATGCAATTATTAAAATCCTGCTACCCAACCAGCTGCAGCACACATGGCACTGAGAATGGGATCTGACAGAGCAAGGATTTCAACAGCAAGAGAAGAATCAAAGAATCATAGAATGGCCTGAGTTGAAAAGGACCTCAAAGATTGTCTAGTTTCAAGCCCCCTGCTATGTGCAGGGTCACCAGCCACTACAGCAGGCTGCCCAGAGCCACATCTAGCCTGGCCTTGAATGCCTCCAGAGATGGGGCACCCACAACCCCTCTGGGTAACCTGTTCCAGTGCATCACTACCCTCTGAGCAAAAAACCTCCCCCTTAAATCCAACCCAAATCTCCCCCATCTCAGTTTAAAACCATTCCCCCTTGTCCTATCACTATGAACCCATGTAAACAGTCATTCCCCCTCCTGAAGGGGCAGAGCAACCTCCCAAATGTATTCCCTCTGTAATACCCAGGATTTTCTGCACTGTGTTATCTGCCATGCTGTAGGACCTGTGCCTGCTGATGTTCCTAGTAACAGAAAACTACTTTCTCATTACATGTCAGAAGTGATTTACATGTTTATGAGAATACTACAAGCAGGAAGGAAAGAGTTAAAATTGAGCACTGTGAATGTTTGTTGTTTCAGACGGTCTTGACAGTTCTTGACAATTCTTTGCAGATTTAGGTAAATAAACTTTATTTTATTTTTTCAATTTTTGCTAAGTCTTTCCACATTAGTACTTTGCCAGTCACTGGACAGCAGCTGTTTCTTCGCAGAATGTTCGAGCTCTTTCCTTCCAACGGCTAGATTTATAAATGCTTCTTGGAAAGTCTCTGCAGAGAATCTCAGGCTATCCCCTTCCTCTCCCTGCCTTGCAGAAACTCAGCGCTGCCTGGCAGAAGTAAGCTGCAGAGGAATCAACACCTTTGCTGCTGGCTGAAGTGAGGTAATGCCTCCTTAAGTCAGGCAGACATCTCACTAATCCTTCAGCCAGAATAACAGCTACCAAGCCCATAGATACGGATCACATTTATAGAATTGATGCAGCTCACTCCCATACATTTTGCAAGATACCTGCCTATAAATCTACCAGTGCGTGAGTTTGAAGTGATAACACTGGAGGTGTGATTTTAAGACAATATATATGGTATGTGAGAACCTAGCTCAGCCAGCAGTAATTTTCTGAGAGGTAATGCAGAAGGCTTTTATGTATTCACTTTTCAGAGAAGACAGTCTTATCTGCTCTTCGAAGAACTTTTCTTCCGTGTTGTTTTCAGTTTCATTTGTGGAAGAGCTAATCCTGACCTCCTCATCCAGTTTTTACAGTCATGTTTTTCCCCATTACTAGTTGCTAGAAAGTTCCCCATCACACATCTTTCTAAGATATTTCTTACAGACTACAGAACAGATTGGGCCTTGCCGTGGGGCCTAGGCCATTAAACCAAGTTAAAGTTTGTATATAATGCTTTATCCCTGTTTTCATAATTTTTGGAGAATAGTTTCCATCAGTTTTCTATATTGTATTGCAGGAGACTTGTTGGCTTTTAGTTTTCTTTTCCAAACAGTAGCTCTTTTCCAGCTCTTTTTCTTCTTACAAATTTTCCTTCATGCTAAGCAAACCTAACTACCTTTCACAGAGAAAAGTTTTTGTGGTTATGGACATACTGAAGTTAATCTTTATTCCATTTAAACTTACCTTTCTCTTTAAAATGCTTGTGGTATGCAGATGGCATGTGACAATTAGCAATGGCTTGGTCATCAGAAGACCTGCTGAGTTCTTAGCTGTGTACTTTGTATGTCTTCAGAATTGACACAAATGTTTTGGAGCAGCAGGAGGCAAAGAGGATGGTGATGGCTGAGAGGGCTTTTTCTGAGGTAGTATAGCTGCCTGTGGAGTGCCAGTCTTCACCATACAGTTCATTAAATTACATTTAAAGAATGTAATAATTGAAGTATATTTTGGAGTATGTGGCATGAGTATGGTCTTGGCTGCTGAGCCAAGTTAGACAAATCAGGCAGCCAATTCTGATGATGATAATGTCGCAAGTAGTGACATTAACTTCATAGAAATTATGTAAGTGTAAATCACTGAGTATTTGCTCCATTACAGTGCCATGGTAATTGTAGGAGAATGGGTCATACTCAGATGTTTGATTAGTGTTTGTGTGATTGTATCTACCTTCTTGTTTACAAAGGAGGGCTTCCCTCATTATACTATACTTTGAGACTTAATCTCAAGACTTCTGACCTGCTACATTTGCTGTGTGAGACCTCAGCAGTTCAGCCTGCCCAGGACTGGGATATTCAGATGCAATTCACAATGGCTTGAAAGTATATTTTTGCAATGGAAGGATGTCCTTTTGCAAACCATTTCAGAGCTAAGTTTAATTTTGAAAATTAATATGAATTTAATGAACATCTTAGAAGCACTCTGGTGTTGAGAAACAGTGCCCGAAATTATGGATATCAGGTGACTGACTGCATACAGCTAATGTGAATTACAGCAAGCATAACCTCGATCTATGTTCTAGACCCCCAAGTGTAAAAACACGGCAAAATGTAATTGGAAACCATGATAATTTGTAATAGACATATTATGCAGCTTCCTACTGGGAAGGCTGTCTGTACTGGTCACAGAATTTGTCTCTTTTTTTATGGTACCTGAAACCCACTCAGTCCGTTTGCTGCCTGTCTCTTGTTCCTAGCAGCAACGTGTGAAATACTGTATCTTCTTTCTGCAATGTTTTGCAAAGGTCATTGCTTGCCTACTTTCTCCGAAAGGCCGTATTCAAGCAGCACCAACCCTGTGCCACAAGGAGATTCTCTCTGAAACTTAGAACCATAAAAAAATTCAACTGGAGTACTAAGGAGAAAGCTGACAAAGTAGAGTCAACATTTTTTGCTAAAAAAAAAAGGTTCTTCTGGCCTCAGGTAAGTAACAGAAGTGTGTTCAAAAGCACAGCACAGCAATATGGATTTTTGACATAGGATGCCTGGAGTAAGCCTCTCTTGGGTTACAAGAAATCGATACTCTTGCAGTGTTGGTAGGTCTATAGCATTATTTCCTAATAGGTTATTGATATCACAGTAGGTGTCTCCAGTAAGGCCTGACCTAAGGAAGCAGCAGCACTAGAGGATTCCTCTTTTTACTGTTTTCAGGAAAGAAAGTGTTAAATGACACACTCTGCAAGACATTTCTCAAAGAATGGCAATTAGTTCTTCTGAAAGGAGTAGAGATACTGGGATAATGAAGTTGTCAGTAAAACAGCCTTTGCTGTAGATTGAACAAGCACAGCTCATTCAGGCATTTTTCACAGGGCAAATCCTCCATCCCTGATTCTGGTAGTGCTAGAACTGTATCATAGGATCATAAAATAGATAAGGTTGGAAGGGATTTGAATGACCATTCAGCTCCAACCCCATGCTGTGTATAGGTTTGCCAACCACTAGATCAGGCTTCTCAGGGCCCCATCCAACTTGGCCTTGAACACCTCCAGGGATGGGACATCCTGTTCCAGCATCTCACCACAATCTGAGTAAAAAATTTCCTCCTAACATCTAATCTGAACCTCTCTTCTTTTAATTTAAAACAATTCTCTGTTGTCCTATCATTATCAGAACAGATAAATGGTTGTGCTCCCTCTGGACATGCTTAGGAGATGTTTAGTGATGTATGCATTTGCATTTTTGGGGTTAGTTTGGGCAGCTTCCTTCTATATAAGCCTTTGGACAGAGTTTGTTTCTGAAGGTGAGATCAATTTAAGTAAACACAGGACATGTGAATTGGCCTAAACTGGCAACTCCTAGGAGTAATGACTATCCATTATAGTATGATAGATCAACAGAACTGTGCATCAGCCTCCATTTTCAGTCTCATAATACACAGCATGGTGTCATCTTATTGTGTACTTTAATTCCTGGTTTGCGATCATCTGCTTAGTTTTGCAAGAAATTTCAACTACGAGTGTTTCTTTTAAGCTTCAAAGAGTAAAATTATAGAATCATAGAATTGTTTAGATTGAAAAAGACCCTTAAGATCAAGTCCAACCATCGACCTAACACTACCAAGTCTACCACTAAACCATGTCCCTAAGCACCATATCCATACATTTCAGGATCATGACTCCACGACCTCCTTGGGCAGCCTGTTCCAATTCCTACCACACTTTCTATGAGGAAATTCTTTCTGATATCCAATCTAAACCTCCCCTGGTTAAGTGTGAGGCCATTTCCTCAATACTTGTCACTTGTCACCTGAGAAAAGAGACCTCACTGCTACTTCCTTTCAGGTAGTTGTAGAGTGATGAAGTCTGCCTCCTCTTCTACAGACTAAACAATCTCAATTCCCTTAGCCACTCCTCATACGTCTTGTTTTCTTGTCCCTTCACCAGCTTCATTGCTCTTCTATGATTACATTCCAACAGCTCAGTTTCCTTTTTTTAGTGAGGGGCCCAAAACTGAACACTCGAGGTGTGGTCTCACCAGCACTGTGTATGTATGTAGCTGTCTTTCATGAAACTGATAACTGGTGTCTTCTTTAGGAATGAGTCCTTTCCTGAACTTGGATAGAGTTAAAGGGTATTAAAAATGTAAAGAACTATGTATTAAAATGATCTGATACTTTAGAGATAATAAATTTTGAAATGTAACTTTAGTTGATATTGTGTGAATTTAGTAAAATACATCAGGTTACCAAGTGCATTGTAATGCTTGCATAAAAATACTATTAAATAAAATTGTATTTTTCTTCCTATACTTAATTTTTAATAAAACGTTAACGTTTGAAGCTCTGCTTTTACTGAAAGCCATATTTGTAGTTTCAAGACAGAGGTGAGGAAAATAGTGTATGGCTCTGCTGGTGCCTTTATTTTAGGTGATAAAACTGTCATCTGTGTTAGAGGTAATTTTGTACTCACTGACCTTAGTAGATTTTCTTCATCTTCAAGGATGCCATCGAAACCAAAATTTAACCTAGAAAAGCATTCACCACTTCGAAAAAATGTTGGAAGATAAGCAGAAAAGATCAGTGGTAACAACCTAAGATGATTAAACTTAATCTGGAGAGAAGAAATCTAGTATAAAAATTTTTTTCTGCTCTGGCTATACTTTTAATTTGCTATTGAAATGTTTTGGCTTTTTTTCTATCTAATTGCAAATCAAGTGGCAATAGTCTACTTTTGCATGATATCAATGTTTCTGCTCTGCTGACTATTCTCTCTGTGTGAAATGTTTAATTATTCCCAAGGGCCACTTTTGATCAGGGTGACAATGAGTTTCTTATGTTTGGCAAGTTCTCCCAGAATCCTGGTGCTTTCAGCTTTCATTTGAAAATTACTGCCCCTATTCAGTATGCCTGCATGGTTGGATGGCCTTTCTGCATTTCCTTTTACAAACATTGATGCTTGCTTTTGCAGAAACCCCTGCCTTTTAGGAAACAAACATTTTTTGGAAAGAAAATGGCAGTTTATAAGAATGGCTGGAAGTGTACTGTAAGACACTCAAGTGTTTCTTGACAAAAGACATTAATCTTATGCCCAGAAGAAACAGAATTTGTGGAATAGCCAATTTTCTGATGTAATCACTGCACTTTGAATTCTGTCATTTTTTTCTGTTCCTTGCTGGATTTCACTGTCATTTAGCTTCCTCTTGTAAGTATCAGGGTGGAGATTAGCAATTTCAGGAACAGATGTTGAACAGTAGTAAAATCTTTTCTTCAAAAGTGATTCAGGAAATAACTAACCCTGTATGTGATGTTAGACCTTAAAGTAAACATATATACATATCTTGGAGTAACTGCCTAGTCATGGTCTCCTTAATCAGAACTTGGGAGTTTGAATACTGTACTGGCTTTCACTTTCCTCAAGCTCAATGCACGCTTCTGCTGTTAAGTAGCAGATGTATGGGGGAATGTACCCAAGGAATTTTGGAAAATTAAAGGAAATATAGTATAATCGTAAAATTAAAGGAAATTTAGTATTCTTTAGTATTCTTGGAATACAGAATATTCTGAAATTTCTTGAGGTCAACTCTTTCTGCATCAAAATATGTGGTGTTATGACCAAACTGTAGGAAATCTATACACAGAGTCTACCTCATCTTTGTAAATTGCTTATTTTAACTTATGAATGTATGTTGATATGACTCAAATTTGGCACTCTTTTTCCTCCAGCAATTGAATCTTACAACATTTGTGCTTACTAGATTAATAGCATTGATGAGCTGTCTTTTTACCTTTCTTAATGACATAGTTATTTTTCTTTTATTGGTCAACTCTTATTACTATTTCTTTTGTTCTAACTGTATATTTGGCATAAGTGAGTCTTCTACACAGGTAGGATTTGAAAAGGTAATTCAGATGACGTAGCTTTTATTTGGGTGTGTGCAACATTCTTTAGCAAATTTTGTGTATAAGATAAATGCTTCTATTTCAGAAAGTACAGTTGTATCTTAACAAATGCACTGCTAATGTTCATGTATAGAAAGTTTAAAGACAAGTGAAATTGGTAAAGCAAGGTCACTGTCTTGCTTGCTCTTATGCCCATGATAGACTTCATTTGATTTGAAATTGTACCTGTAAAGTCTTGCTGGTCCTTTTTATGAGGATTTTAATGGATAAGAGTATTATTTTTAAAAGTTACACAGATAGCTATTCTCCCAATGCTATTTCCTCAAATGCTTCAATTCACTAATGATAAATCAGTTGTCTGTCATCTCCAAAATATTACTAGCAGTACACTGCTTTTCCATATCAGAAATACCTGCATTATTCCCATAGATTGAAGGACATCATTAGCTGGTGTGCAGCATTCTCTAGCCTTCTTGAACCAAGGTCTCACCATCTGAGTTAGTTTCATCCCTTCATGTGCACTCAGTCAGTATGGATCCTGAAGTCCTCATAAACTTCTCCAGATCTTCATTGTGTGCTTACTGACTCCTTCAAACTCTCAAGCTGTTATTTTAGAGAAAATAATGAAAAAGGAGAACAGAATTTAGATTAGGTTGAACAACTATTTTGTACAAAATGGTGTTATCTGAACTTTCTTTTATGCAGTTATATTGTGATGATTCCATTTTTTGTCTTTGTATTACTATTGCTCTGTTTCCCACTCCCCTCCCTTCCACTGACTTTCTCTTCATCCATCCCTAAGCTCATCTGTTTGCCAGAGTCTTCTCCTTGTTGTGAATGTCACACAAGGAATTGCCTGACCTTTCAAAGAGAAAATTCAGTGGTCTTGAGTTAAGTGGTTGTACATGGAAAATATCAGAGCTGCCTGATGCGTGAACAGTATTAGTGTTAGCTGAACACTGCAAATCTCAGTGAAGAGTTGTATATGTGTATAAAACAATAATTTGTGTCTTTTTTTAATTTCTTATTCAGGTCATTGCCATAGTTATGGATATGTTTACAGATGTGGATATCTTTAGAGAAATTGTAGAGGCATCTACTAGAGGGATTGCAGTGTATCTCCTGCTTGATGAGTCAAACTTTGGTCACTTTCTGAAAATGACGGAGAAACAAGGCTGCCAAGTTCAAAGGCTCAGGGTAAGACTTATTGTGTTCCTGTGCTTGGACTTTCCTATGCAACCCACTGAAAAGTTAAAATTATTTTAAAAGTGATTATCAAATGCTGCTGTTTCAAATTAACTATGAAGTAGAAATAGGTAAACTTTCAACAGAACCTTCTCTATTAATGTTGCTCTCTTTAGAAACACTTCTATCTTTTTCATGTGTCATACACTTGATAGAATGATATAATTTTTCACATATTATTTATAAAACATTTTTCTGTTGTTATGTATTAGGAATACTCCAGGTTTGGAAAACCTTTTTGCTTTATGTTAAATAGCCTGCAAATAAAGTCATAAATCTTACGCAAATAGTTAGGAAAAATAAATGATATACTTCATTTACTTCATTTCTTGTCTTTATTTTTTATTTATATTTTTTTATAATTTTAAGTGTGATTATATATTAAAATGCTTTAAAAAGCCTGGGATTCTATTTTAGTAATATTTTCTTGAAAATATTTACGATAATGTTTGTCAACATCATGTCTTAGAGAGTATGCAATATGAGAAGGCTTACTTTTATGAATTAGTTATGTAGTTTTCTCCTGTAAGAAAGATAATCAAGAGAGGACTAATGTTTACGTTTCTCATTCAATTGCTTGCACCGCCCTACTACTTAACAGGAAGTAGAATGCAAACCATATGCTGCACTGAACTGACATAAGTGCTTCATAAATACTTCTAGGTTTACTCTTTTCTAGATAGCTCTGAAGGCGATCCACGGACAGTGCCAGAGCTTCTCCGCAAAGACCTAGATATTTCCTTGTCTGAACCCTATTTGCAGCTCTGTTTGCAATTCCTTGTTTTTGCCACTAATTGGACCATACCTACTCCTGGAAAAAGTATTACAGAAGCATATGAACATGCATTTTAAGAACCCAGTCCATAAAACAGGTAGAGACATAGTATATTTGTGAGAATAGATAGGGCATTTTTATTTTTTTTTTTTAATTGTGGACTGAATCTATATTTTATACCAATTTTTGCTCTGGAGTGTTGACTTAGATACACAGAGGTATTACCACACTCCTTCCTGTACTTGTTCCTTGTGTGTGAGATTGCCCTCTGCTGGCTTAATACACAAAGCTATGGCAATTTTTAAGAAGAATAAGTCAGAAATGTTGCTTATCTGTAGACACTAGTAGTGATTGCCTCCATAAAGTCAATATATACAAATAGTTACACATGCTGGAACTTGAGGTACTACCATTTCCCAATGATTTGGGTTAACTATACCATAGAGATTTCTAACTTTTTTTTTTATTGTGTGACTTTTATTCTCCCAGTATAAAAGAAATCAGAATCGTGCAATTGAAGTTCTATCTCTAAAGAATACCATAGTATGCATGTTCACATTTAGTCTGTGCAGTATATTTCTATAGCTGTTTCTAAAGCTTAACTTTCTGGGGATGAATTAATTTTCTTTCTAAAATGGTTTTATAGACATTTAAATAGACATTTATACTGTGATTGAAAGCACTCGTGCATACATTAGAATGGATTTGGTATGGATTACTGGGTTGGAAAGGTGTGGATTTGGTTTGGATCAGTAAGTCATAGAGGTTTGGATTTGGCCTCCTTAATGAGATTATGTTTTATATGCATCTGTTGTGTAATGATGGGACAAAAACGTTTACATTAGAAGTTTACTTAGTATGCTTCAAGATTTATCAGAAAATGAAAAGTATATGCCAAAGAGCTAAATATTAATCCAGTAATCCTGTTGTGTCCTGGGTTTCCAGTTTATCTTGTAGTAAATCTCTTCTTTGCTCTCTATAACTACCTGAAGGGAGGTTGTAGTGAGTTGGGCGTCAGCCTCTTCTCTCATGTAATAGGTGATAGGACTAGAGGGAATGGCCTCAAGCTGCACCAAGGGAGATTGAGGCTGGACATTAGGAAATACTACTTTTCTGAAAGAGTGGTCAGACACTGGAAGGGGCTGCCCAAGGAAGTGGTGGAGTCACCGACCCTGGAGGTGTTTAAGGAACATTTGGATTTTGCCTTGAGGGACATGGTTTAGTGAGAACTATTGGTGATAGGTGAATGGTTGGACTGGATGATCTTGTAGGTCTTTTCCAACCTTGATGTTTCTGTGATTCTGTGATTCAAACACCTCAGCCGGTGCTAATCCCAGTGACTGTTGCCATGAGAATGAAAGCTTACTACTCTCACAGTAATTATTTCCTTCCTTGAAGATTAAGAGAAACTGCTGGTGACTATGAAAGAGCAGTCAATTCTTTGACAAGGTTTTCTCCCTTTCTCTTTTTTTCTATATTGCCTCAATGTTCACAAAAACAAACTAACTTTTTTTGCTTTTGGACTTCCTCTTTTATAGACTGAAAGCAAAAAGAGGACTGAGATGTAAAAATATATTTCTTTTCCTCAGGATACAGCAAGAACACTGTTCTTTTTATTCTCTGGTATGATTTGGTTCTGTCTTGCAGGAGTATGGCAGATGTTCTTCATCCCATGCACTCCTGAAGTGGGGCATCTCTCAAGCTTTTCTGGCTTAATCAAATCCTCACAGGCTATTTTTCTCTTCCTTTCAATCAGTAAAAAATAAAATGACAGAGGATGTGTTTCTGAATTCAGATTTACAATTCAGTCTTTTGTACGTAAAAAAGCATTCATTTGTAAATCTACATAAATGTCCGTGCAGACAGTTTTCCTCATCTGTGTTGTGAATGCATATCAGGACATATTTCTGTCTTTTTTGAAAGCTATAACTGAAAAAAAAAAAATAGACTATATATTATGTGATTGTTATGTGAATTCTGTACAGAAGAACATAAAACTTGGAATTTACTAAGAGCTTTTCCAGTCTCTTGTACAGCATTTCTTCTTTTGGATTGATTTCTACTTAATACTTACCTTATCTTCATCAGTGGCTCCTCTCAAATAGATAATGTCTTTCTTGTACTCTTCTATTTCTCTTTCCTCACTTGCAATTTAATTTCTCTGTTTCCTGACTGTCTTACATTTTTTCCCTATTAGTTGATGTATTTCTCTTTTTTTCTCTTCTCTGTCTAAACTTGTTTTGATTAACTTTGTCACCAGACTGACTTGTTCAGTCAGCAGTTCCTTTGCATAGAATGTTGAAAAGTCCATACAGAGCCTGACTTTTTTCAGGTGATTTTTCAAAACCTAATTGTTTTTTTTTTTTTTTGGAGGTCGTTGTTTATTTCTGCTGCTGACAAGTGCTGCAGCAAACTGGGAAATAGATTTGCACTGTGAAACACATCAGAGAGAATAATCCTCAATATCACCAGAATGCTTAAGGGAGTAACTTGGTTTTGGATGAAAACACTGTAGAATGTAGAAAATGTTGATTAATGCCCAAAAAGTCAACCAAGCTCTTCAGCTGATATTGGAGTTTAGTTTTTTCATCTGATAGGAAATCATGAAATCATTGAGTCATTAAAGTTAGAAAAGTCTTCTGAGATCATCTAGTCCAACCATCGGCCCATCAGTACAATGGCTACTACCTATGGCCCTCAGTGCCACATCTACACATTTCTTGTGTCACCTCCAGTGACACTGACTCCACCACCTCCCTGGGCAGCCTGTTCCAGTGCCTCACCACTCTTTCTGAGAAGAAATTTTTCATAATATCCACAATATGAGTTGTGGCATGTGGCAGAGGCTCTATATTGAACAGAAACCTATTTTTACTTCTCTGGAAATAATAAAGAATCATCTTACTAAAGGAGAATATTGCAAGCAATTTGACAGGAACTGTTTATACTGTGATACTCCTCTCAGTATTTTTAATGAACTGGGGAAATGAGAAAGTAGAAGCAGTAATGAATTGTTTTCTTTCTTTCACGAGATCTACCCCCAAGTGTATATGCTTAAGTGGAGGGGAGAAGCTGTTCGTGAGAGCTGACTGCAGTCCGTTATTTCTTACGAGTTTTATCAAAATCATCAGAAGTTTTCTATTACTTCCAAGTCTAAGTCAGATTTGGTCAGATACAGCTCAGCTTTGTGTCAGTGAGCAAAATTCTGTCCTAAGGACCAGACTTCAATGAAGTCATTGAGAATTTGACTTCAGTGGTCACTGAATCAGATTGAAAGTTACAGCAAAACCTAGCTGGAAAGCTGCTTAGCATTTGTACAGCAAGTCCTATCTCTTAGTAAGAACAGGATAATAAATAACATAAGTAATGATGGAAAATATGGGAAACAGGACTGTTTTCTTCTTTAAAGCTGCTAGGCTACCTATTAGGTAGACATCTGTTCCTTTCTTCATGCATATTCTTGACAGCAAGTACAGGATAAATAATTGAATACTGATAGAAACAGACTCTACAAATAAAAAATGCTGAAATAAAATGTTTGAGACCAGTATATTCATTGTACTTATCGATCACATTGGACAATTTTTACTGATTAATGATATATCATTTGAAACTATGCTTCTGAATTTTAAGTCATGGTTATATGGCTCTCCCTGGGAAAGTAGTTATGCATAAAGAGAAAGCTAGAGCTCTCTTGTTTTCTCTTCATCATCCGGGTGTCATTTATTTGAATAACCCTGATAGCCATCCTTAAACTGCAGCACAGAGACCCAAACACTGAATGTTTTAAATATCATAAACACAAACAGCACTACAACCTGTTCTTGGAGGGGAGAGAAGATCCTGGCTTTGGCTTCATAAACCTAAAATATCAAGTCCTTGATTAAGTTGTTCTTCCACATGCATACACTAGCAGTCACTGACAGAAGTGGTTTCTAGGACCAGACAGACTTACCATTTGACTGATCTTACAAATTTCAGTGTCTCCTGTCAGGCTAGCCTGATTCCCTCTTCATATATGGATTCGTTTGTTGCCCAGGATTTTATATCAAGGATTTTATGTCAAGATTCATAAATAAATTACTGCTTTACCCACAATGATACAACATCTCTGCAGTGGTCATTCGCACACCTTTCTGAGTGCAGTTAACATGGGAGTGCTGTAGTATGACAATGAAACCAAGGAGGAAGGAGAAGTCCAGCATTTCGTAGAAAGTAGGGCTAGCAATTCAGTTATGTATATTTGTATTTACTGCTAGTGCTCTTAAGTAGAGCATATGTTATGTTCTCAAATATTTTCTTTATTTTTGGAGGTTATTCAAAGGATGCATCCTTGGCAGCTAATTAGATGGCTTGAAAGATGCCAGATGAGCTGTGGAGGAAGTGGAAGTGTTACATGAGAACAGTGAGCATGATCTCTGGCACATGCCTTTGTAGTGCCATGTTCCCATCTTTTCCTGGATGACATCCTGAGACACGGAAAGAGTTGGCAGGATTAAGGGAGCAGGATAGAAATGCTGCAGAAGCAATAACATTGAAGAAAAGGAAAACAGGATGAGAAAACAGTCACTAAGATGTTAAAAAAAAGCCATCAGTGAAATGTAAATTATAATAATTTTTTAGAGGATTGAGAGCCTACTTGAGGATGTATTTTAACTTATGATTACTTAAGGCAAAGGGATTTTTATAGAGTATGATAGCTTGCAAGCCATTAGCATGCTATATTCTACAGCATTCCAGATTCCCCAGTGATATTCTGTCCAATACTCTTTGGGCCTTATCTCAAAAAAATTTGATAGATTCCACTAGCATGTCGTTATATCAGTGTTTTCTTATACTTATTTGAAAATGTATAAGCTGAATCTCAAGTGGCCTTCCAATTATGACATAAATGATATATCAAATTAATTTAAATACTTAACTATTGAAGTTAATGCAGATTTTATAGCTAATCACATTTTGATCTATATTAAATAAAGGTTTACAATCATGATAATCTTCAGAATGGGACAAATTCCATTATTTTCTTCTTTTTAAAGTAATTACTATTTATGTACTATTTAACTTCAAAATAAAAGCTTTTTTATTATTATTTAATTAGTTCTATTTTCTGCTAAAGTAGCTGATGGGAAAAGAATAATTTTCTTCACTGGAATTGGCTTGTTCAAAATTCAGCAAAAACAGTGCTGGAAAATTGACTTTCTTCTTTTAGATACCAAGTTAAAAATCAATGTTGTGATAACACAAAGGACACAATGCTAGATAATCAAAGGTGATTAGCAGTTAGAGATGCAAAAAGACAAATAATGTTAACCTCCCCTGAAATAATGCATACTGGGTTCTTATTGTTATTGATCATTTTTTAACTGTTTCTCAAAATAATCTGAACATCCACATGTATTTTCACTGAGCCCAAGTAACTGTTAGGTTTTAAAGTACTGCTAGATAATCATTTATTTAATCAATTTGGTGTGACAAATTAAAATAAACTTTGTGTTTCCAACAAATTTGTAAGGCAAAAATACATTTTTAAATGTAATTTTTGTTCAAATACCCTGAAAAAAGAAACCTAAATAAAAACTCAACTAAAGATATTTAAAGAACCATGAAGTCAAACTGTAACTTACCAACTCATCAGTTTTTATGCATAACTCTTCATTTTTTTTTAATTATCTATTTTTAAGTAAAAAATCTAAGGTAGAAACAATAAAATATAGAGGTATTTAACAAGCATGTGTTATTTCAAAATGTCTGTCATTTTGTTTGTATTTTCTCCTAATTTTTTCTGTTTGGAGAAAGTTCACTGGATTATTGTAGATACTGTAAAACTGCTATAGCCTGAATTTACACAGTTCATGGTCTGATCCATTTTGCTTCATGAATAGATTTAATCAGTTTCCTGTACCTACCCTTCATAGAACACACTTCTGCTGTGATTTTCAGCCTCTACTTGTAACATCAGAATTTGGGGCAGAATTTAACCTTTACAATTGATCAATAGTCACAAGAAGCAAGTTATTCATTTGTCTTCAGAAGTCTTATTATAATCCACTATTTCTGTATATGTAGTTTATGTAACCATCATATAGATTGCTTTCTTACTGTCAGTGTTAAATTATGGATTTCACTCCTACAGGAATACTTGTAAATTAACACACATTAATGTTGTTAAAGCACATACTGCAAGGATAGAAACCACAATAAATATTGTGGACATTAACAGATACATTCTAATCTGTATTTTGTCTTTTGAAGTACTTCATATCCAACAGCCAAATGAGGAAGATACTATAGATCGACTTACATTAAATATAAATTTCATTTTTCTTATATATAAACACCTTTTTATAAACATTTTTGATAAATGTGTTGGTTTGTTGGGTTTGTTGTTGTTGTTTGGTTGGTTGGTATTTTACTGTATTCATATAAAAACTTTCTGAAACTATTATTAGTACAGTCCTAAAGATATTGTTTAGGATAGTTTTATTTCTAGGTGCTTGCTGAGGCAGCTTTGTTCACAGTTTGGGAGAAAAGGTGACCACATTTCCATTTTCCATCATGGAAGAATTCTCCAGGAGAATTTATTGAGTTTACATGACTACAACGTAAAGCTCATGGATAAGGTTTGGAACTGCTTTGAAGTTTGTTCTACCTATTCATGCCATGATAGCATCTCTGGATTTAAAAATGCAATCGCTTCCATGCTGAAAATTCAATTGAGAAAACTTACTAGTGATATAGCTTCAAGGGATTGTGGGTTCAGGTGGTATCATTTGATAGTTCATCACAAAGTGGGATGTCTATGTTTATAGATAGAACAGTCTTGTTCAATTAAAATAAGTTATACTGATGCTTTAAGTGATATTTCTGACTACCTGAGATGTTTGGAAATCAGATGCTGAAAAGATACCTTTTCAGTACAAAACCTCTTTCTCTTGTCAAAGACTTCTTGTGCCAGAACCTCATTTCTGAGAGTGAATTCTACAGAAAATGGGGAAATTCATGGCCTAGGAAATCATTCATTAAGACAAAGGGATGACTTGCCATTTTGCCGCTTCAAGGGACAGGTTTGATCAAAGTTTACTGTTCTTTGGAGCTTAGTGGTATGCGATAATGTAACTCTTCTATGTACATCTGACTTTCAAAGCCCTAGATGCTAAATGTCAAATATAGTGTATCAATTAAAGTATTTCAATTATGTTTTTCAGAACATGAGAGTACGGACAGTAAAAGGACAAGATTACTATTCTAAAACAGGAGCAAAATTCCATGGAAAAATGGAACAAAAATTTCTGCTGGTTGACTGTAAGAAAGTTATATATGGTTCTTACAGGTAAGATCTGTCACTGAGGTGCTCATAGATTACGTTCATCTCAGTACTTCACTTACTGCAAAGTAAGTGCAAATATTTTTTTCCATTTCTAAAAATTCTTCAAGGAATCTCCGGGGGCAAATTTGATTATCTTTACTGTAATTTGACAAGTTGTCATAGAGACTTATTGGAAGCTAAAATGGATATATCTTTTTTTTTTCTGAACATTTGATGAAAAAAGAGAAAAATCCCGATTTATTTTATATTGAGTTATTTTTGCTTAGTGTTCACCCCAGAAAAGGCTTTCAAAAAAGTTCAGAAGCTCTTTTGGATACTTTTTCCTTGTGGTAATCTTCTAAAGTTAAAATTATAGACCTACTCTATGCACTCTATTATATCATGGTCAAATTCACAATTGTACAAGATAAGTTGGCATAGTCTCTCTTTATATTTGGGTAAGTTTTTTTATTCTACTTTCTGTTTCTACTTTCTGAATTCTAATATATTCTTGCAAGGCAGAAGACAGAAGAACTTACAGCTTTGCAGAGTTGGGAAAAAGTTAAAGCAGTAACAGTTTTTATCTCACAGATTATTTTTCTTATCTCCCTGGTTCACTTCTCTCTTCTGGCCTACTGAATTAATTTCTGCCAGCCTAGTGCCTGGGTGCCAGATACATAGCCACTGATTTTTGTATATTTCAACTACTGTAAGCTTTTGAAAATCTGTCTCTATTTCCTCGGAGACTCAAGCAGCATCTAATTTAGATTGATATGTGTAAATGGTAGTGAAATAAGTCAGAAGTTCATAAATGAGTCAGTATAAGGGAGTCCAGAGAGTCTGCCTGCTTTGACATCTACACACATTATTAGAGTCTGTGAGAATGTGATCGGTTTTCTCATTTCTTTTTGAAAAATAACATGACTTTAAGAGCTAGCACAGAGGCAGGAATCACCAATTTCTGTTAAAATTAAGCTTTCTTTGAAAAAGAATTCAGCGATTTATAGCAGGAAAGATGAGTATATTCTGAAGTCTTGCTCTTTGAACTCAATTTAATTTTTTTTACAAATATTGCAAAATATATTGTTCTCAGTAAGTGCCTCTGTGAAAATAAAGAAAAGATAAAAAAAATATTATGTATCATAATTTTGTTTAAGCTCATTACAGTATTCCCCAAAAAATTCAAAACTAGCAAATAAAATTAAATCGGCAAGCTATTTACGTGAATGCCACAAAGCATTTTCCTCACAAGCAGGAGATGCAAATAAAACAAGTTTATTGCTTCCATTTAACTTTTTTTTTTCCAATTATTTTTGGCATTAAATTAGGATCATAGGACAGAGGGTTTTTTTGATTTGTTGTAATCTATAAATTATATGCTTTCAACACCATGTTATTAGGCTTAATGAAATATCCTTGGTGTAGTTGTTAATGTATTTTATCTCATATTGCAGCTACAAAGTAGCATAGCTAGTTATATTTAAACATGGTTCAACTTTTCCATGCACAATTAAAAGAAAGAAAACTTCCTTCATCAGGATATTGTACACTGCAATTAATAGAAATGTTAATATTCAATCCCGTGTGCATGCTAGAACTTGAAACTTTTTGACAATTTTTAGGTGCATCTTTTTGAGAAGTTGTTTAGAATAAAGTATATTCAGACCTGTGGAAACAGTTTCATGTATTATGTCAAATGCAGTTTTTTCAACACATAGCCATACACTAGTGTTCTCTGATTCAGGAGTGGATCTGGTCAATTCTGGCTTAGTCTTTGTAGAGGTAATTCTGCACAATTAGGTATTTGTGTTCCAGCGTTCTGTACTTGAGAATACTTTTTGCAATATTCACTGTTTATAAGGGTTTTTAAGTAGTTATTTCTGCTCCCACTGAAAGCAGTGGAAGTTTTCCACTGAGTTCAAGTTGTATTAGATTAGATCTTCTAAAAGCAAATTGTATGAATCCTACTCTCAGTTTATTTATTTACAAGATCTATGTTCACTTGATTTTTTTTTTTTTCAAGGACCAGTGATATATATTAATTCAAAACTGTTCCTGATGGTCATTTTTTCTTCTTTCAGCTTTATGTGGTCTTTTGAAAAAACCAACCTCAGTATGGTTCAAGTTATAACAGGACAGCTGGTTGAATCCTTTGATGAAGAGTTCAGGACACTGTATGCCCGTTCTTCTGTTCCTAGTTCATTTGCCCCTGAATTAGTGCGGGTCAACAGCCGCAGGACACTCTGGGATAATGACACATACCAACACTCAGTGTCTTCCTTAGCTTCAGTTTCTAGCCAAAGAAACCTTTTTGGTAGACAAGACAAGATTCACAAGTTAGATCCTGTTTATTTGAAAACTCGTGGACGATTTGCAGTAAATGAAATAGATAAATTTGGCTTGAGAAATCAGACTTTTAATAAACAACCATTTCATCCAGGTTTTAATATGCAAAATCCAATCCAGCAGTATCAACCCAGTGAAAAAAATGAGCACTGGAAGAGACATAGTTATGCTGGGGAGAAGCCAGAAAGGACACCTTACCTACTGCTCAACAGAGCTATTAATAGAGCCAATAATCCATCAAATACTTGGAAAATGCCATCTGATAGCCTTAGTATTGTATCTTCATTACGAGGAGGATATGCAAATAACTACAATACACCCCAACAAAGTTTTGCTGATCAGTTTTCACGACCAAAGGTAAATCTTGCAGAAAGAAATTCAATTGTACGGAGGTCTTTTAATGGGACAGATAATCAAATTCGCCATCTGCAGCAAAGGATGCCGACACTCGAACACACAACAAAATCATTCCTACGTAACTGGCGAATTAAGTCATATTTAAATGACAATTCTGATTATCCAGTAGAGTCTAATGGATCAGCCTTGGGTGACAGATATGATGGCTATGACACAACTGAAAATATTAAAGCTCATGCTCTGTACTCCCACTCTCGCTTACGATCATCATTAGTGTTTCAGCCAACTTTACCCGAACAACAGGAGGTAAGCAGCTGTGCAAGTTCTTCAAATTCAACTATAATTGGGTCAGAGGGAAGTGAAACACCTAAAGGGACATCTAATCATGCACCAAGTTTGGAGAATGGAACAGATAATACTTCAGAAGAGCTTAGCACAAATGCCTCACCTAAATCAGAGGCACCCAAAAACCACAAAATTCAGATGGCAGAAAGCAGAAAGCCTATTGTAAATTCGGATGCAGTAGCAGACCCATCTGCCTATATATACACAACGCTCTGTGCAGACAAACATGCAGAAAACATGAAAAATCTTCAAAATGACAATATCCTTAAAAGAAGAAGCTTTCCCATGTTTAATTCAAAGTCTATATTGGACCCTCATGCTGATAGACACACATCCAGTTACGTTTACAGCACACTGACTAGGCATAGGCTTAAGCAGCCAGTTAGTCCAAAAATCCCAGAAGATACACTAAAGGGCTCTAAAAGTTTGCATAGTATGGCCAACCATTTGCCACAGGAGGAAAAGGATCTTAAAGGAGAGCTGAAGAGCCCAACTGCTACCAAGGCAATCTCTATGGCTGTTCTTGCTGAAGCTATCAAAGAGGAGTCTGGTAAGGATTGTACGTCAAAGAAGGAAAGTAAAAATTCCCCAAATTTTCTAAAGAAAGGATCCCAAAAATTGCGGTCCCTTCTTAATCTCACACCAGACAAGAAAGAAATCTTGTCAAAAAACAAAGGTCCTGCCTTTTACAGAATGTGTAGTAGTTCTGACACTTTGGTTTCTGAAGAAGAGAATCAAAAACCAAAGATCTCTGAGAATAAGACAGATTCTTCCCCAAGGAGAAAGAGAAACACATCAAATTCACAAGGTAGCTTGAACAGAAGTAAAGAAGATGTCACTTCGAGCCCATCAAAGTCTCCAAAGTCTCCAAAGTCTCCAAAGCCTCAAAAACCTCCATCTGATGAAAGCAATAAAAAGTGTCCTGTCTTGTGCCCTCTTGAAACTAAGTTCATAGAAACTGCAGGAGATGCATCTACCCCAAGATTTAATACGGAACAGATTCAGTATCAAGATGTAAAGGAAATTACCACAAATGCTGCTCCTGAAAGTGCCCCTGTTTGTGCTCTACAAAGAGCAACTTCAATGACACCGCAACTGGCAAGTTCAAAACATCAAGAGGATCTCAGATCTCGTTCAAGTGAAAGACGTGTTTATAGTCGCTTTGAGCCATTCTATAAGATGGAAAATGCTAGTCAACTTGTAGGAAATACACTAAATAGCAGTTCACATCTCTCAGATATGAAAAGCAAGACCTTAGGGAATAACTATGGCAGAAGTAATCACCTAGTCAGCTACAACTCAACTGCTTATCATCCATTTCAGCCTAATGAAAATAAACTGAGAGGATTCATGCAGAAATTTGGGAACTTTCTACACAAAAACAAGTAAAACTTCTGTTACTGTTGTTGAAATACAGCAAGATTAGCAAAGCTGTACATTCCTAACTGGACAAGACTGATGAACTTTTTTGTAGTTTTGTAGTTTTGTAGAATTTATTTAGGTTTCTTCAGAATCGAGGACAATTGAATGAATGTACATATTTTTACATAATTATACTAGGATTATTATACTTCAGTCGTTACTGAAATTCTGTGTCCAGAAAACATCTCAAGGGAGTTGTTTATAGTGTTTATATTGTAAGATTACTTTTATACATTTTCTTTGTGAAGAAAGTATGTGTTAGCATATTGTAAGATTGCCTGTGGGGGGAAAGAAATATACAGAGTGTTTTTAAACTTCAAATAATACTGTTTCCAAAGATATTCCCTTTAAAAATAGGATAGCACTAGGAATAGTGGCTCTTTCAGCATTTATGTACATTTTCAAATGATAAACACAGATGTTAATGCATTGCACATTACTTATCTTTAAACTCATTTTTAAACCCTTTTATAGATTTCATCTTGGTAATAATTTACCCCCTAGCATCATATCGAGCTGTATAGGCAGCAGATGGATCTTAATTCATTGAATTTTCCATTTAATATGATATTTTCTGAACTATTTGGCACACATCTTAAAGTGACTTTAATCCAAGCTTTCACAGTCTTGTTTACATGGCTAAAATAATGTGAATGTAGGATTAATGTTTAAAAAAAAAAAAAGAAACAAAAAAAACCCCAATAGCTTATAAACAGGATGCCTTCAAAAGAACTTATAACTGGTTTAAATTTCAGTGAATTAAGTACTATTGTATAACATGCCAGTATTCTGTAATGTATTCTAAAAATAATTCTTTGATAGATTTTTCTGTTATTTCCATGAAAAAAAAGTGGATTTCCATTTCTCAGGTAAGTCTTAGAGTTTCATATGCAATAGTCTGTGTAAAGTGTTGCCAGATTATGTGCAACTCTGCCTTTAATAACCTATTTCTTTGATATTAAGGTTGCAAGTACTTAGACCAGGCATGTGAGGGAGGTTGTAAGCTCAACACTGCAATGCTTGAATATTCCATGCCCTGTTGCTTTATGTCAGGAGGAGTGTCAGAAGGCTAGGAGCAATTAGACATCTAAAAATGAGACTGATGAAAGTTGCCACCTCCTAAAGAAAGTATCAATGAAGGGTGATAGCAGCAATTGTTTAACGTTAGTGAACGTATTCCGGCACTTGGATGCAATCTAAGGGGATATATATGTGTTCATTCAGACTTTCAGTCTCTCAGTCATAAATACTTTCTTGATATTAAGTGCTTATAGCAGATCAGTGCATACAGAAGAACACAGGGATGTGGTGTGTTTGCAGCAAGGCATCTGCTTCTTACCTGCAGCTCATAGTCAAAGCATCCACTTTGCTCACTGGTGTGGGTGGAGAGCACCCGTAACCATTTAGCTGCAAGATGCTCTGGGAGAGTCTTGTTCCATTTGAATTCTGTAAAGCTGTTCCACCACACTTTACATAATTACATGTTAAGAGGGCTGAAGACAAGAAAGTGGACATTTCTCTGATTATGGCAGTCAGCATTTTGGAAAGGCATATTCACATCCTTGCCTTGCTAGCACACCTGCCTCTTCTTGGTAGATTTCTTAGGCATGTTTTGAGAACAACAACTGAGAACTAAGCTCCAGTGGGATCATGAAAAAAACTTTCTTAGGAAAAAATATACCTGTAGCAGACACTGGGGAACTCAGCATTTTTGGGATTTAGGCAATATTGTAAATTTTCAGCAACAGAAATTTGGGTAACTTCATTGCTGAAAGCTTATGTACCTTATACAGAGTCTTCATGTTTCAGGAGCATGTTTTAGGAGACCATTTCTCTCTTAGATCTAAAAGGTCCTACAGCATTCCATGCCAGAGTCCCACTGCAGAGGTTGTGACTTTGTCCTTTAAAACATCAAAAAGGCATTTCATGCACCAGCTCAATTGAGTTCATTTCTCTGTGCTACCTGTGGTGCTGAGAGGAGATTTTACATGGAAATCTCATCACTAGAATCTGCCCTGACCCCCATGAACTTGCTGTAGCTATTGGCAGTGATTTCGGTGAAGCAGTGCAAGCTTTTCATTCAAACTGTTTCTCAGGCAAACTTACTAGGTTGATGCATTATAGTAATTACTGTTTCACTGTGGGGATGGTATTTATTTTTAAGGGCCTTGTGTCTCTGCTGAAAGTTTCAGTCTCCCCTTTACCTATGATTCACTTGGGATGGAAAAGACTATGAGTCTCTAAATGAACACTGGCCACTTGATCACTCCATGCTAAAATGCCCTAGTACATATGTTTTCCAAATGACCATTCATACCGTCCTGTCAGAAGCAGCAATTTCAGGCCCAGATCCCAAAGCAAGTTTTATCTCCTTAGTATTATGTGCGTATTTTCAACATAGTCACAACATACTTCCCCAGCTACCCAGCCAACAGCAGTGCACCATTACACTTATTTCTAAGTCTTAATGTATGTTAGCAAGGCAGAATGTTATTCAGGATGGTGCCTGAATTAACTGTACAGCAAAAGAAATAAGTGAACGTGCTAGCAGTGTCTATGGTGCGGATAGGCTTAGGGAAGGTATTTAGTTTTTCCTCACAAGCTCTGACATACATTGGTAATACTAGATTTGGGAAGGAATTGAGAGAGAACAAGGGCCTTCTGGCAAGTTTTGAAGTGACAGTTCTTTGCATTTTGTAGTAGAATGTGGGAAACATATTTTGATACACTTAGGAATCTTTTTCTGTATTTTCCAGAGTGGGTTGTTTATAAGAGAGTCCTGATAAAGCAGGTATTTTAATTTACCAAGTCACCTATATATAATTCCATTTTGTATTTGTACACAGCAGATTAAGTGTCTTCAGTGAAGAGCCTGCTCTTATGCTTAATAATGCAAAAAATTAATCACAGTAAAATTTTCTTTTTAATTTCCATGTATCTCCTCAGAGACCATGCATTGAGGCCTGACCCAAGATTAACTGAACTGAATGAAAATCACCACTGGTCTCAGTGAAAGTTGGATCAGACACATAATGTAACGATGCCATTATTTTAGAGGTGTGACAAAATGCTGCTTGGAAAGCATGTGGCCCTGGCTCTGTGGGAGCAGCAGCTTGATGCCCTGCCTGCAGCTTTAGAGATGAGGGAGTCCTTGGAGGAGCTCCAAGGGAAGTGATGCAAGGATCAGCTGCCTTGTTGTTCCCACTGGAATTGTGTGTTATAGGTGGGGAAGCAGTGCTCAGCTGTTTGTGTCTGATTTGCCTCCTGTCTGTGGAGGATCCCACCTGTTCCACAAAATAGATAAGTGTGAAAGAAAATACATGTGCTCTTTGCATCAGCAAAATCTGTGTCTTTTTGGAAGGAGGAATAGAGCTTATATTTTTAAACTTCCTTTTCCCCGAGCTTGTCTTGATCTTTCTGCTTTTCCCAAGGAGATGCACTTTGTTCAATGCGTCCTAAATGTGCTTTGCACATTGCAGGTTTGTTACACCCTGCACACACCCAATGTACTCCCAGTTTTGTAAGGCTCTGAAGTAATAGGTATTGCCACGCATGACGGTCATTTGGCCAAATGGCTTGGGAGTTGTGAAACACACTAAAAATGATGTGTCATTTTCACATTATATAAAACTCTGTTAGATCCAGATGATCAGAGTTACACAGTACTGAATGTGGCCCTCAGGAGCACCGTGGGCAGCTCATACAGGAAATACAGACCCCTCATACAGCACATGTTCAATTCGTGTTGTAAATAAACCACCTCAGCATGTGATCGTAACACCCAGTGAATTAATTGCTTCATTTCTTCAGCCTTGTAGTAAACAGTTTTTACTGCCTTTCAGATTGCAAAATGTTGGTTATTTTATTAATGAGCTTGCACAGCACTCTATTCATGCTAACGAATATGAACTTTGTGTAAATAAAAATTAAGACAAATTAAATTTCCGGCTGTCTAATTCACAAGGGTAATATGTTTTGTTAGAAACCTTGACAGAAAGAAAGCTTATCAGGTAATAGATGTTTGTGCACTGATAGATAAAAGAGCAAGACCATTCAGAGAAGAACGGTGTTTGATCATTTTTTGGCTTTCTGAAATATATAAGGGAATGTTGTGGTTTATAAAAGAAGTCATAAAAAAAATAATCCCAAAATCTGTGCCAAGATAGTGTAAAAATAAAATTTAAAATGGCTCCACTACGCAGTATGATAAATATCTTTTCTTCATTCGTAGCACTTTTTTCCTTGCTATTTCCTGACATAAACTGTAGAAGCACAACTGGCTGTACAACAGTGTAACGAACAGAAATCAGTAAGAACTTATTCCCCAGATCAATATTGTACTGCACAGTACAATATTTGTGGTTTGCTGTTGTTTTTTAAAAAAACTTTATTTTGATTTAAGCTGTAGAATTAGAACAACATAAATCTGCAGTAGTTCATTGGTAAATGAAATCTGTTTCTCTAGTTTTATGTTAAGTTGCATGAATACATACTCCATTAGCATGCCAGTGATGAGAAAAGTCTGCGCTGTTCATATGCCATCTTGCCATTTCATTTCATACAGGTACTTACAGACGTCTTACTGCCTTTTTGTAGACTATGACATTTTTGTTTCCAACCCTTAACGAAGAGTTTCAGTTAGGTCTCCTTTATTTTACATTTGAACATGGTGCCAAAGAAATGTTGCGTGTTCTGACAACTGCTTTGAGAAATGGGATGGAAGAAACCATGTGCTTTTGACAGTTGCAGAATAGAGCTACATTGCTCTTAAGCAAAGCTAGTGGTTTGGATTTCTGCTTTAATGACATTGACTTGTTAAGTTTTGCTTAACTCACTTCTGGCTTCTAGCAGTCTCCTCCAGGTCAGTATTTAAAAGCAATTTTCATATATTGCAATGCTAAAGCAAAAGTAAGTCCTGTTTTTGAAAATCCAGAAGGATTTCGGGTCCTATACTTCCAAGTCAAGTTTTTGTACATCTTGAAAATATCTTTTTCTGGAAGATCTCTGGACATCTCTTCAGAAGAAGCTGATGGATTCTGTGAAGAATATGCACCTTTCTCCCATCACATGTGTTAGACTAACTAAAAATTTCATGGACAAACACAAAAGATTTCTGGGGAGAAAATAAGCATTTCTGATAAGAGGCTCATGATTCATGTTTATTTTGATACTGTTGATTCTCTATATAAATATAGCTGAAAAAAACCTATTTCTTGTCTCTATGAAGTAGAGAACTGATGACAGTCCAAGTATCATTATTATAAAGACTTAGCACCAATAGCAATATTTATTGTGTTTGAGAAATGAATGCAACTCATTTATTAGCATTCAAACACAGGACTCTTACTTGTTTGTTGTACATTGTCTGTTCTTGCCTCATTTAGCAATCAGCCTGCTCAAAATGCAGACTGGTTGTCCTCAATTTCTCAAGACCCTGAATAATACCTGGAAAAACATATCCAGCAAAGCATTAAACACCCACTTAACTTTAAAATAGGAGGTTAGTACCAGGCTAGGACCAGGCTCTGAGCATCCTGATTTAGCTGTGGATGTTCCTGTTCATTGCAGGGGAGTTCACAGAATCATATAATCACAGAATCCTTATAGTTGGTAGGGACCTCTGAGGTCCATCTAGTCCAACTCCTCTGCAGTGAACAGGGACACCACAACTAGATCAGGTTGCCCAGGGCCTTATCCAGCCTCACCTTGAAAGTCTCCAGGGTCGGGGCATCAACCACATCATTAGGCAACCTATTCCAGTGTCTCACCACTCTCACTGTAAAAGATTTTTTCCTTATATGTAACCTAAACTTACCTAAAGAGGGTACTCTTTGAGCTTGAGTTGGACTACATGACCTTTAACATTCCCTTCCAACTCAAACGATTCTATTATTCTATGATAGTCTAAATCCTTCTGGGATAAAACATAACACCAGCCATAACTATATGTGTTTTGATAAATATTGGTGTAAAAATTTCAGTGTAATTCTAGCTGACATATTTTGGGAAACTGCTGAATATATGTGATTTAATTGTTTTTTAATGATGTAATTGTTTTCTTTGAGCCATGTCTAATTTTACCCATGTTGATACTGCATTTTGATATCATATCTGGCATGTTTCTTCAAAATCTCACTTATGCCAGTATGAGAATATCGTTTTTGGTTTCAGGATCTGGATCACTTTTCCGAGAGCAGGTTCCATGAACTCCTGGTGATCCAAAAGATTTCAAAAACTGACATGGAACTGAGTTCAGATCATTAAAAGCACAACAAAGCCAAACAAAAAGTCTTTAATATATATTTCCACATAGAGCAAAGGAAGCAAGTCAAATCAGAAGATTCATGAAAGTGCACATTCGTTATGTAATTTTTACTGGTTGAAACTGAAAGCTGTATTTCAACATTGCAGTCATTGAATTAAAAAAAAAAAAAATGCTGAGGAACACTGATCTACAGGATGCAAAACAACCATGAGGAGTGCTACAAGCACATAAAACTCGAAATAAGTTTTTCTGAGTAATTTCTGAGGGGAAAGAAAAAGAATTCCATCAAGTTGGTTTTAATACTGACAAGTTAGTTCCAATACTGACAGCAATTGATTGTGCTGTTCTCATTTAAAATTGATACTTGATATGTAAATCCTTTTTTTCAGATGGAGTTCCCAGATTACATAGCAACTGTGTTACAGATATACTGTGTATGTACATATACAAACCGAAAAATGTCTTGAAATAATTTATTACTTTTATTTTTTACCAAATAAAGCGTTTCTTTTAAAGCTCAGTTCATTCCTCTGTTCTTGTTTTCACTGGCCCCTATTGTTACCAACATTTTTCATTTCAAAATTTAGAGAATCTTTTAAAAAAACATTGACATCAGATCTGCTGAGCAGAACGTTGTAAATGAAAGTCTCAGGGCTGCATGTGGCAGCATCAGTGTTTGCAGAGCTTCTGTGGCTCTTACATGGGACATACATTCCGCCTGATTAAAAGGGGAAGGAACAAAGCTGACATCACTTTTAATATAAAAATTCTGGAATAAAATGTAAGTACCAATAGGCTAGATCAAGCATTAAACAGAGTAAGATCTACTGCGTTAGCATCCTGTGTTTACCTGCAAACCCTTGTATTTATTTCCCGTTAACCCCTTCTTGCTCATGATGTCAGGTTCAGTAGTCTTTTCTGTTTCCTACTTCCACCTCCACCTTAATTTCTTGTTTCCTATTTACATGAAATATCCTTCAGAAATCTGTGTTCCTCACTGCTTGCCTTGTAAAAACAATTGAAAATCACTTCCATCACACTGTTTAAAAGAATTAGCTTCCAGCAGCTTCTTTATGCATGAGTGCATGCTACTACTGAATGGCTAATGACAAATTGATTTTCTGTCACGAATATATGTTTGGTTCCTTTGGAAAACAAGTAGGAACCAGTAACCTTTCTGAAAAGCTTACAATCTGTATGTAGACTTAATGAAGGAAGGAAATGAAGAGAGCAAGTGAAAAGTGAAAAAATGAAGGTTACCTAAGAGTGAGGAGGTTACTCTGTGCAGTGGGAAGGGTTGTGTTGATGTTTATGCAGGCATACATTAATGTATGTGTATGCATAATACTGTACATCCAACTTATAGAGGAACTTTTACTTACATAGAAAAAGGAGTAAAATTCATTTCATTTAATTGAACTCAGAGCTTTTCTCTGGCCTCACCTACAATAATTCATTATAATTCTCATTTCTTCTTTCCTTCCTGCTTTTCTCTCCTATGCCCAACCTAACCTTACCCTACCAGCAGCACTCTCAGCAGCATTTCACTAGAGAAACACAGAAAAAAAAACCCAAAACATTTAATTCTTTAGAGTATATTACTTCAGTTATGAAAGAGTCCATAATGTGCAGTTTCAAGCCCATCAGCCACCATCTTCACAATTGTTCTTTATGACTTGTCCCTCAAAGTAAAATATCTCAGTGTTTTCCAAGGTGGAACGGTTCGGTACAGCTTTGCTGAGGTATATAAACAGACTCGTCAATGAGGCAGCCTGTGGCTGGGGTCAGGATGCTCTCAGAAACAATTCATGATGGTTTCTCCTAACTAAAAGCACTACAGCAATCAGTATATGGCTGCTGTACTGGAGCTTAGCACACTAATAAGCATATCAGCCAAAGAAGTGCTGTGAAAGTGTCATACCTCAAGATTTGTATCCTTTGTTCCTCCTCTTCTGAGCAACACGAGGATTTTAGAGGAAAGTACATAAGGAATTGGAGGAAAAATGAACTAGGTAGATTAGAAATATGCCACTAGATTTTGTTCTCATATCTCAGATAAAAGGCTTTAGGAGGACAATATACACCATCAGTCACCTAATACTTAAGTAAACTGCGGTTTTCTAGTTATCTTGCTGAAACTCACCCTAGGCTAAGATGGTCTGTGTACTGCAAATCTTTGGTGAAGGGAACAGGTTTCTGGAGAAATTTCATTTCCCTCAGCTCACAGCGGAACCTCTCTGCCGTTTTTTAGGGGACCATGCCATCATCCTCTGATATTTTCAGTGGTCAGGCTTGAAAATGCTTTTAAAGGACAAGATCACAAATAATTGGATTGAAAAGAGAGTCCTTCTCACTTATTGGAAAAAATAAGACACAAGAGAATTGTACCTCCCTCTACAGATTTCAAGAACAGATGTCCCATGATCTGG
The DNA here is from genome assembly GCA_037305975.1 of Chrysolophus pictus. Lineage (NCBI taxonomy): Eukaryota > Metazoa > Chordata > Aves > Galliformes > Phasianidae > Chrysolophus > Chrysolophus pictus. Next base: position 23,446,861 of record CM074578.1, read on the forward strand.
CTCTTTTAAACTAGATATATCTGTTGTGCCCAGCATGCAGACTTAAAGTAATAAAACCATGCAAACAATACAGTATTGAGCCTTTGGGAGATTATTTGGGAGAACTAATTTTTTTCTGGAGCATCTTGGTCCTTATTTTTCTTCCCCCGTAGATGTGGCCAGAGAGCAAAAGATACTGAAAAGGAGAATAAGCCAGAGAGCACCTCTGTGTCTTGTATCCTACGCACAGTACCTCTCCTGCTGGCACCTGCGCACTGCAGATTGGAGGATGTTGTGGGGGCTAAGCACTGCATTTAAACTCTTTATAATCTGTAGAAAAGCATATCTTGAAAAGATACATCATGTTTAACTCTCACTGACTTCTCAGGGAAATAAATTAATGCTTCTAAAATTTTTAAGGCCTTAAAATTATTTGTGCTATATTGTTGCCTTCAGTCACCCACTGAAATTCCCAGAAGTGCATTTCAGAGGGATCTGCCTTCCAGAGAATAAAGCAAATTTACTGATTTTTTGGTCACATGGGCAACTTGGAGGGATTATTTTCAAAAGGAAGTAAAAAATGCATTGGCTTCTTCAGATGGCAAGTCTTAGAAAATTTGAGTAATAAATAAAATATAAATACACAAGTTTGAACAGGAAAAATGCATTCGTTTCCTTTTTGAAAATAATAATAATAATTTTTAATTTACCTAGATCATTACTTAATAAATCCTCTTACTTAATGCTTGTTATTACTTAATAATTCCTCTTCCTTTGAATTTTAAATAAGTCCATTCATTATGACTGCCTTGGGTTCTAAAATTACAGGAAACACAAAAGAGATGACCTTGCAAACTTTGGCTGCCTCAAGTTTCAAGAAGTATACCATGAAGCATATTTTAGTGCATTCTGCAGAAGTAATTAAAAACCTTTTTCCTCTTATTTGAGAAGCAGGAACCATTATGCCCTTGAATTCTTTAGAAATTATTTTATTTGTGAGAGAAAATATAAAATATTTATTATCATAATACTTAAGTACACCCCTATAAATCTCTTAATTAAATTGGAAAAAGAACCTGAGATGAGAAAAGAGATATTAGTCTCTACATCTGTTCAAGGCAGCCAAAGTGTGCACTGACATATTTTAATTCTCTGTCAGAAGCAAACCAAATTTGCAGCAGTTTGAAGAGGCAAACAAAATAATGTGGCAAATTGTAAAGAATGGGCTAGTGTTTTCCATACAGCACTAAAACCACCTGCTTCTTTAGAATTTATACACAAATCTCAGAAAAATTAGAAGACGCTCTCCTCTGCAATTTATATGACAGAACTGAATTTTCCCTTGCTGAGCATCACTGACATGAGACAGTCTGCCAGGACACTGCTCTGTGTGTGCATTGCACAGTGAATGGGCTGCCTCACCTGGTGTATTTTATGCTTCTTAAAATTTGGAAAGGCAGCTCCTGTCCAAACACACTTTTTTCTGTCTTCCTTATAATTATGTTTATTTAGGTGTGGAGCTCAAATCGAGAGGTACATGACCTGCATCTTATTCTGGCTTGCTCTCCATCAAGATAAATTGTTAGAAAACCCAGTTCTATCTTTGCTCTTGTTGTTGATGAATGCCACTCAGAACTCAGGGAGATTTCTGTTACTGTCCAAGAGGCAGTATGAGAAATTCCATTACTTTTCAACTTGCAGAAAAGGAGCCTGAGGAGTGACTTCATTGCATTCTACATTTTCCCAAAGAAGGGAAATGGAGAGAGACGTGTTCGTGCTTTCTCCATGGTACACATGAACAGAACACATGGGAATGCCTCAAAGCTGCATAAGGGGAGGTTCAGACTGGATATTAGGAAGAATTTCATGTGAGGGTACTCAAAGAGCTGTCTGATGTTATTGTGAAATTGAAAAACACCTGAAAGACAACATAGTCATTGGTTGCAGCTGACACAGGTTCGTGAGTGGAAAGTCATGTTTAGTGAATCTCCTTAAAACAAGGTTACCCATCTATTTTACTAAGTGAATCCAGGTGATGTAATCATGTTGGTTATCAGCAGTGTTCAGTACTGTTTCTCACTATATCCTTCTGGACAATATGTCCAGCATACAGATAGACAAAAACATAGTGCAGTGGCTATTGCCAATGAGGCAGGCTCAAAGTGTTTTAGTAAATGGAGTTACATCAAGTTGGCAGTTAGTCATTAGTGGGGTCCTGTAGGGCTCCATTTTAGAGCCAACAGTCTTCAGTGTTTTCATCAATTACTTGGATATAGGCCTTGAAATTATTCTAAGTTTGCAGACAACATTAAATTGGAGGAGCTGTTGACTCCCTCAATTGTAGGAGTCCTTGCAGAGAGAGCTAAACAAATTAGAGGGCTGGCAGTCACCGACTGTATGGTGGTTAACAAAAGCAAGTGCTGGATTCTTCACCTGGCATGAGGGTACCCTGGCTCTCTGCTCTGGGGAGCAGACCTGCAGAAAGGGATTTGGGGGTTCTGCTTGATGGAAAGGTGAAGGTTAGCCAGCAGTGCGCCCTGGCAGCCCGAAGGATCATCTGCACCCTGGGGTCCCCCAGGCCCAGCACTGCCACCAGGCAAGAGGAAGAGTTGCCCTGCTCTGCTCTGTGCTGTGCGGCTTCATTTTGAGCATTGCCTGCAGGTTTGTTTGGCTGCCACGATATATGGACGTAAAACTATTAGAGAGTGTCCAAAGGAGTGCTAAAAATATGGCAAAAGATCTAGAGGACAAGAAGTGTGAGGAGCGGCTGAGGTCCCTTGGTGCATTCAGCCCAGAGCAGAGGAGCTGAGGGGAGGCCTGATGGCGGCTGCAGCTCCTCACAGGGAGCGGAGGGCAGCGCTAAGCAACAGGGCCAAGGGAATGGCGTGGAGCTTGTCGGGGGAGGGAAGGCTGGGGGTTAGGGACAGGGTCTGCACCAGAGGGTGGTGGGCATGAAACAGGCAGTGGTCATGTCCCCAAACTGCCAGAGTTGAAGATTTTGGACAATGCCAGGAGTTGGACCCTATGATCCTTGTGGATCCCTTCCAATTCAGGATATTCTATGATTCTTTACCAAGGCAGTAGTTAGAAACAAGAACAGGCTTCCCAGAGAGGTGGTTGATGCCTCAGGCTTGTCTTTGTTTAAGACTGCTTAAAAGGCATTTGGATAATGCTTTTAATGATACGTTAAACACTGGGTTAGTTCCAAAGTAATCTGACAGTTGCACTAGATGATATTGTAGATGTCTTCCAATTGAAACCTCCTCTCCTCTCCTCTCCTCTCCTCTCCTCTCCTCTCCTCTCCTCTCCTCTCCTCTCCTCTCCTCTCCTCTCCTCTCCTCTCCTCTCCTCTCCTCTCCTCTCCTCTCCTCTCCTCTCCTCTCCTCTCCTCTCCTCTCCTCTCCTCTCCTCTCCTCTCCTCTCCTCTCCTCTCCTCTCTTTTCAGTCCTCCGTTGGACAATGCAAAGAGACATAAAACAGGAAGAGGTAGGAATCTGATCTTGTCAGTAGTGTAAATTAATATCTTTTATAAATAAATACTTCTGAGAAGTTTCAAGTAATGTCTGGTCCACTGTATTCCTCCTCTGATGAAAATTTCATGCCTGCTATCAAGGTAAATTATCCGGTATTCAGTTTTCCTTCATTCTCTAAAATAAATTCTAACTCTCCCTTCACTGTTAGTCATGCATTAATTAGTAAAGAGTAGCATGAATCACTGCTGAAAACATGAAGATACACCACAGAATCTTTCATGCTGTGGCCAACGTTGCAGTTGTCATGAGATTGCTAAAGTATCTGAAAAGCCATAAGCCAAAACCTGCTCAGATATACTCTGCTCTTTTGCATTGGCAGAAATATAAACACGATCACAGAGATGACAAAACTGGCACTTAGGCCATCCACAGTTTTTGAGAATTGGTACCAATGTGTTGGTTTGATAGCAGTATTCATATGATTACTGATTACATGAAGTGATTGATATATATGTGCATATATATACACAATACAATAAATATATAATGTTATATAAATAATAAACACATATATAATATTTATGTACATTAATAAATAATTCTGGTGCTGCAGAAGATTTCTTACTGTCCTCCAAAATTAAGAACAGAGCTTTCTCTGAGGTTTGTTTTAGCTAGTAATCAATTATATGAAATTATACTTAGGAAACATATAATTCATTTGCTTTCAGCATGATGATGGTGCCGGCACAAAAAGGTGATCATTAGAAGAAAGGGTATGGAAAAGAGGAGCTGATGGCAGAGTTTTTCAAGCATCTTCTGTGGTTTTCTCATGTACATAATGCATATTCCTTGTACAGATGAGAAAATACAGATGAATCATAAAACGAAAGCAGTGTGAATAAATGGCTACTGCTAGTTGTACAACCCAGTTAATAATGTATTCATTACTTCCAGCTAATACTAGAACATACACATCTAAATAACACTGAGGCAATTTCCATGCTGATTTATACCCAGGAGAGGGCAGTTCCCAGTCCTGATTTTCAGGAAAGGCAATGTGTTTAAATAGAGGACTGGACAAGCACATGGAAGGTTAAGGCTCAGCAATTTTTCCGCAGATTTCTTATGTAACTAGTTAAGACTTGATTTCCAAACAGGCCATACAGCCACAATTCTTCCTTTTGGCCTCTTAGCTAAAATAAAGCAGCAGAACTGGATGCAAAGACCAAAAACACACAATCCTTTCTTGGTCTGAGTGAATTCCTTAATCAATAGATGCAGCTTTCTTATTCTCATCAGATTGGCTGATTGCTGAGCTGATTGCTCAGATTCAAAAGTGTTGCTCTGTGACAGGGGAGAAATTCCTGAGGAGTTCATGGTCATGCATCAACCAGGGATGCACACAGACCATGCATTCATGAACCAGGTGCCTCAACTGTTATAAACAGAGGAAAGCCTATCTGAGAAACTTTAAAAGCACAGATGTGAGAGTGACTATGACTTTCTCTTAGCCAGAAAGACCTAAGGATGTCTAAAAGAACATTTTAATGGGCAGAATATTGTAAAAGTGACAGCTGACTGGTCTCTCCAGTGCCTTCCCAGCTATATAGGAACCAGGCTGGATCTTGAGGCTTACAATTTTGGAACAATGTAAATAAAATGGGTACCATGCAGATAGCACTTTTTCTCTAATGGCTTCTGGGTTATGTTTTATTTGTGTATTACCAGTACATAGTAACCCCAAGGCAAAAATAAAAATAAAAAAATCTTCAATTTACCTATTTGCATCTTGGTGTGGACAATTTCCAATGCTTTCCCTCTATCCATTGTAGCTAATTGCTGCTAGCCTGTAAAAATTCCTAAAATGCCCCTTAAAGTATCCTCTTCTAAATTTTCTCAGTTCTGTGTATTATGACCTTCACAACAAATGGGTGAATACGTTCCTCTTGCTTCATCTTTTGGCTGAATTACTTTCATAATTAACAACCAAGCCTTATTTGATTAGACTGGGTATAACTGTATTGGTTTGTGAAAAGGATAGGAACAACTGTGCTATGTAAATTTCTTTCAATATTAGTCATAGTGATGTACAATACTAATAGCAATACAGCTCTGAAAATCTTTTTCTTTCTGAATTTTTTACTAAGAAGTTTGTATGTGACTCATTCCTTCATCACTGTATTAACTTTGATGGCGCTTTTAAATCAATGTTTGAATTTACTCTAAGAAATCTATTGTGACAGTAAGAAGCTAAACCTGTTTGTTTATTTTTCAAGCAGCACTGCTTAATATTTGTAGGATTTATTACACTTCGTTATTTTATACTTTTTTTTCTCCCAGTTTTTCCCAAGATGGGGGAATGGGTGAACAGTGACTAGGGATGCATTTGTCTTCTCCTCATGGGTCTGACAGCAAAGCAAATGTAACACTGCAGAGTGGAAGCAAAAAACTGCTGTTCTTCCCATGGAAGTGAGTAAAATGGTGGGAGATATCCCAGTTCAGCTATAATAATTTTTTTTTCTAGTAGCTTGTATGTGCTGCATTTTGCATTCATGATGAGAGTAATGTTGATAACATGCCAATGTTTTAGTTTCCACTGAGCAGTGCTTACACAGCACTTCTGTGTGTAAGAAGGATGAGAAGGCCCTGTCAGCAAGGAGCTGGGGGCTTGCAAGAAGCTGGAAGGGAAAAGAACCAGGACAGCTGATCACAACTGGCCGAAGGGATATCCCATATTTCATGGCATCAGACTGAATGTTAAAAACAGTAGAGTTGGTCAAGCTGTACTGCTGGTCAGGAACTGTCTGGACATCAATCAGTAGATGGTGAGCAATTGTATGGTACATCACTTGTTTTGTATATTATTTTATTACTATTATGAGAATTTTTAATTTCCCTTCCTTTTCTATCCTATTAAACTGTCTTTATCACAAGTTTTACCTTTTCTCAATTCTTTTCTCATTACAGTGGAGGAACTGAGCAAGTGGCTGCATAGTGCTTAACTGCCTGCCAAATTAAACCACAAACAGTGTCTCCTGCACAGCCATCCAGAGTGGATGGTAGAAGATGGAGAGTTGGAGTGTGGTTTCACCTTACTCTTCATCAGTCAAATGTTGTTTTGTCCCTTTGGGCCTACACAGAAGTTCTTCTTGTTAACAAGCAGTGAGGGGACTGAGAACTTGGCAGTGAATCAGGCTGAGGTGTGCCTGAATGGAGATATCACACTGAGAACATTGCTGTGTCTAGGGCTGGTATCTTCTCCCTAAGACCTTGGCATGGTCCTTTGGAATACCCAGAAATCTCCTTTGCCTGAGAGGCTCAGTTGACCTTGCATGAAAGATGTAAAAACTATGTCCAGGACTCTCCCAGTAGCTCTCAAACCTTAAATACTTTAAGGAGCTTTTTGTTTAGCCTTGCTGAGGGAGTGCCGGCACTAATTGAAGAAATGACTGAAATACTTGCTCTAAGCTGGAGGCTAAGTTTGACTACATAATGACACACTACACACCCTTGCTGGGTGCTGTGCTAGCACAGATTAACCCCACCATCATCTTGCAGCTTATTTCAAAATCAGAAACTTTTCTTTCTTTTGTCTTCTTGGTTTTCTTTTGTTTGTAGATCTGGATATTGGACCCAGAGTTCTGAAGCAACAGAAGTCTAAGGAAATATTTTAAGGCAACAGATAAGAAATCCTTTGGATGACAGAGAATTCCATGAAGCAGTAATCATCTCTCTGATAGAAACATTCTTCAAAAAGCTTTGAACTGAGCAACTACGTAAGACCAGAAAAACCTAAAATCTGACTAGTTTTGAGTTATTACCAATTTTGCTGGTAATACTGTTTTCATCATTCATTATGCCAGCAACCTACTGCCATACAGCTATACCAATACATCATTGTGTAAGAAAATCTTTTATATTTGCATCTCAGTAATTAAAATAATAATAATAATAATAATAATCATCATCATCATCATCTTATCAGTCCTTAAAAAAAGAGGATGATAACTGCACTGAATTTGAATTGATGACTGTAGCTGGTCAGGAATTGGTGAAAGCTTTTGGAAGGAGATACCAGTGGTCTGAAATAAAAGCATGTTTATTTTGTTTCTTTTTTACATCTGGCCTCTACAAGGTGAACTATTCTGTGAATTTGTCAGTTTGTAAAGATTTAGAAAAATTTCCCAGAAGAGATAGACCATTTTGTTCAGTCATTGTGGAAGTGGAAATTCCAGTCCATCCAGTTCAAAATGAACACTGACTTTCAAATAGGAGTGTGCATACAAAAATGAAAACATAAACAGAGCCAGACTGAAAACACTTTTAAAATATTATTTTGAAACTTACTTTACTAGAGAGATTTCATTTTTCATCTTTGATTTTTAACTGAAATCTGTTCTCAAAAAGTATTCATATGTAGGCAAAGGTGGAAAACATTTACTTTCCGGCTCTGGTAATGTTGCTCCATCAGACAGATTAAAGATACACAGTTGTTACTAACCATGAAGATTAATTAAGATCTGAGTTGAGAGTTACTACGAAACTTTCCTCATTTTGCTTAACAAAGGATATGGATTTTACTGTTAGTTTACATATAGAAAGGTGTGAGTTGAGGAGGGGGGACAAGGGAAGGGATATAAACTGAAACAAGAAAGGTTCAGACTAGACCTGAGGAGAAACTTTTCCTCCATGACTGTTTCAGACTAGATATAAGGAGAAGCCCTTCCTCCATGAGTGCAGCCCAGCAGTGGAGCAGGTTGCCTAGGGAGGCTGTGCCATCTATGATCTTGGAGGCTTCCAGGACACAACTGGATAAATCCTGGAGTAACTGGTTTTGACCACACAGTTCGCTCAGCTCTGAGAAGGAGATGGAGGACTTCCTGAGGCTCCTTCCAGGCTGAATTATCATGTCATCCTAATTTAAGTTACCCAGTAAACTGGAGCTTCTTTTCTACCTGCTGGATTCTGTGTGGTCCTCCAGCACGCTTGTAGCTCTGATGAGACTTGTAGAGATGCACTTCTTTGCAGGCTGCCTGATGCAGTGTGTCCCATTCCTGCTTCTGTCGACCACACTCAGCTTTGGGCATGTCCCAAGCCTGTGACACAGGAGGCAGAAAGGTGTTATACAAGGAGAGAGAGAGAGGGTTCTCCCCTTCCTGCACAAAGTCAGAAGGTGTACCTGCTGCTGAACCTGGAGCTGCCACTATTCTTCCGTTGTAGCAACCTGACTTTCCTGAGAGGGCATTTTCAAGGGAGGCAGACTATTTATTTATGATAACATTTGAGTTTAGCATGCAAGTTTCATTGTGCATTTTATAACTTGTTTTATCTTCTGCAGAATGTGTCTGTGTAAGGCATCTCTATGGGCACAAAGTTTGCACTGTGCTCTTATTCTGAATGATTTAATGTTTCCTGATTTAGGTTAGCATTATTCATCCCATGATCTGTGAAGTGCTGTTGCTCCATAGAACATCAAAGAGTTTCCATTAGATGACTATAGACAACTCCCTACCCTCCAAAAAAAAAAAAAAAAAAAAAAAAAAAAAAACCCTCTCATGCAGTCAAGCACAAAATAAATCAAAATAAGGACGGTCAAACAACAAATGAGTATTCAAAGTGTTCACTGTTGTTCTGGTTTGAAAATGAATACCATTGTGCTGGCACTGCATGAGATAGCACTTTCTTTTTCTCTCCAAATAGTAGATGGTAGATGGTCTTTTAATTAGATAAGTTTTTTGACACTTAGTTAAAAGAAATTAATTTAGATTTCGGTTTAGATGCTCAGACAGGGTTCTAGCCCCAACTGATATTCCAGCCTCAAAAGAGTACTAATTCAGGCAGTTACAGTTTCTAAGCATTTCTTTTTTTTTTTCAGAAGTATAGTTTTATAATGCCAACTATGCTAATAATGAGATTTTTCATAAGATCGTAAGGTAATGGATAAAACCTACACAATATTCTTTTAATTGTCTCTCAAATATTTCTGTAATCACCAATGGTGATACTGCAGCTGCATTAAACTTTTTCTGAAACAGAAGGAAACGATAGCTTGCTTGCCACTCTGTGCTAACAATATTCTCAGAAAGTTGTCTTTGAATAAGCTTTAGGGCATGTGAAGGATATGCTGTGAACTTACCTAAAGAATATTTTTGCTCCCAGCTAGAGTTTTATCAATAATCCCTCATGCAAATCTCACACTTAGCCCCAGATGCAGTTCCTGTAGATAAGCAACCTCACCTCAGCTTGATTCTGCAGTTTCTACTGAGAGCCTCAAGACCTCTTCTTCCCCTCATGGCCTCAGAGTATGTCAAACCTGAGGATGCTGCTTTCGTGGCTAAAGACAATCAGCAGCTAAGAATTTTCTTCTCCATGAACTAAGCCACTGCAGATTTTGAAAACTAGCACAGTCTTTGAGTAAGGCACCACTTGGAGGGCAGGTTGGCTGGCCAGGCTCCTGTCTGCAATCCCCAGTGCATCTCTCCCCATGTCCCAGCCTCTCCCATTCCACGGGGTCAGCCTTTCTTTGCTTCCTCTATCTATTTTAATCACCCAGTATCTTTGAAGTCACTTCAAAGGTCTGCTGTTAAAAATTAATATCCAATAGATGATGCTTCCTATTGTTATATGTAGGGAAATTGCCTATGGTAATAGTCCTGCTCATGCTTAGATGGTTCCTTTAGCAGCTATGTACATTAGCCTGCATCTCCTTGTCTTCTAACTGTGTATAATTAAATCTTTGTAAGATCGTATAAACAGTGTGCAGGAAAGAAGAAAAAATACTGAGATATGCAGCTACTGTGCAAAGTTTGCTAGGCATTGCATATCTAGGAATATTGCATATTCATGAGGATCAAAGAATCAGGAGGGAACTAATTCCTCTCCCACCAGTCTAAGATCTGTACAAATCCTGTGGTCTTCACAGAGATATGACTACATTTTGGTGCTATGAGATCAGGCAAAAGTGTCATGTGTTGGTCCCATATAGAAAATTTGCCTTACTGTTGAGCAAGTCAGGATCACACACACTGAAGTTATTACTCATGGACGTAATCCATAAAGATTCTTTTATTGCTATTAATGTTGTTATTTCGCATGAAGTTGGGCATGTAATCATTTAATATCCATAATTAAAATCTTAGTATTTTGAAGGTATAACTGTCAAATGTATAGTAGTGAGATGGTTTTATAGAAGTAAAGCTGAGAAGCCTTGGAGCTACCAACTGCTGAGTCTAAACAATACTTTCAATGACTTTATAAGGCCAACAGGCAGATTTTAGGCTTTAGGTACACCTGTTTCACTGCAGGTAATTAGTTACAAATGGCCAAATAAAGATTCCCCATGTTTCTTCCACTTGCAGCACTACCTACTTCTGTTTCAATGGGCATGACTTCAGTATGGATGTCCAGGGAGAGAACAGAGACTGAAGCTCCACTGGCCTACCTTTTAGTTCATAATTTCCTCTTTCAGTTACAGCTAACCTAGCTACTTGTTGCTTTCTTCTCAGCTGTCATATCTCAACCCTAGAGAAAACACGACTCATCGTGTTGGAGGTCTTCATTTTACCACTTCTGCTTGGAAAATGTCTTGCACTCTTCATGTTTCTGAATCCAGATTCAGTAAATGCTGTTAAAAGTTCGTCTTTGCTTTTTTTTAAAAAACAGCTACATTCATTTACAGCGAATCTCAGTATTTCTCTTAAAAGCTTCATTCAGATCTCAATTGAAAATGTCAGTAATAAATAACTAATCTGCAAGACAAACTCTTAGGGGAATGTTTGTGCATCAATGTAGACTTGACAAATTCACTAAAATTACTTCTCTGAATCAACCCTGAAGTATCCTAGGAGATTTCTTTATTCATGACAGAAATGTCCTTAGTGCAAAATATTTACCTTTAAGGAGGGGAAAAATGAAGAACAAGTTTACAGTAATTACACTGAAAGAGCAGCAGGGAAGTTTTGAGAACAAAAAAAAATCATTAAAGAGGGCTTTCAGTAGAGTTACATTTTTTTTTATTCATTTGCCCAGAACTTTCTTAGACTGCCTTCAAAGATGGCACACCCCATATGGACTTCAAGTCAAGCCTCTTGTTTATGGCCATCCATTTAAGGATACTCCCTGTTGACTCATCTGAAAGTATGGCTTACAAAACATCAAGAAAGACTCATATTCATTGGAGCAATGAGAGCATGCACAATTTCTCTGAGATGGTTGTCTTTCACGCTGCACATTTGCCTAATAACAAAGGAGTGGAAGTCATACAGAAATGAATGTGTTTGAAACCTGCATCTCATGGAAATAGATTTGAGATTAGAGTAGAATGAAGAACAGATCTTCAGTTAAGTCATGAGGCATGAAATCTGACCTAAGTTATCTCTTTGCAATATTTCTCAGGTATGATTACTATTGCATATGATGGAAACATAATTCATCAGCATGTGTGTATATCCTCCCATCTGCAGGCCTGCTCTACTAAAGAAGTGGTTTTGTTTTCTGACATCACAGCAAAAGATAAATATTCCTTCAAGAATATGAGAAGTTCCTACTAAAGGTCTCAGACTTAACAAGACACTATTTTTTGGAGTAGTTCATCTTCAGTTCTACATCAGAAAGGAATATGTAAATATCATCTTTAAGAAGCACAAAATCATTCCTAAACTGTATTATTCAGGGAAGTTGAATTCTAAGTAGTAAAAAACCTCTGAGACAGGTTTGCTTTATCTGATATGATAGTTCGTTCCAGCTCTGCCCATAGAAAGAAGAGATAGCATAGTGTAACATAGATTAACAAGAAACAGTTCTCCATTATTATCTATTGCTGCAGCCCTCTTATGACCCCATCTGTCCACTTACCTATAAACTTGTTTGCAAAAAATTGTGGGAAGTAAATAAATGCTAACTAGAAAATGCTTGAATCCTTGCTTATCTGGGGGTTTAGACAAACCTCTGTGTGTCTCTTTGTTAATGATCTAATTCTGACTACCCAGCTGCTACCAAAGTCAGTAGATAAAACTGAAGTCTTTTACAGCAGTGTAAAGTCCTGAGCTTCCTTACTTAAATTATTATTATAATATTATATATTATTATAATTATATTATTATAATATTATAATAATATAACATTATATTATTATAATATTATAATCTATAATATCTCTATCTTTATTCCTGAATGTTTGCTTTCTTTCAAAGAGATAGAAGATCCATCAAAATATCCCTTCAAGAGAAAATATTTGGAGTTTAATTTACCAACTCAAACAAGTTCAGCTTACTATAAAATGGATATATTAAATTAAATTAATGGATATATTAAAATAATGTGCCTTCAAGGACAAGGGGGAATGGTTTTAAACTAAAAGAGAGGAGATTTAGATTAGATGCTAGGAAGAAACACTTTATTTAGAAAAGAGTGAGGCACTGGAACATGCTGCCCAAAGAAGTTGTGGATGCCCTCATCTGTAGAAGCATTCAAGGCCAAGTTGGATGGGCCTCAGGCTTAATGTAGACCAAAAAGGCAATGTAAATTCGGAAAATAAAATAAATTCCTGTGGCACTGGATAGATTTTTTCTCACAAAAATAATAGCAGCAATAGGTAACACATCAAACACTTGCCCTTCTCTGGGTTTGTGTTCTGTGGAACACTTAAGCCCATGCTTTGCACAACCACTACTTTCAAATGCATCAGGAATATTTCCCTCCTCCTCCTCTTGGCAAAAAAAAATCGGAAAAATGAATAAGTATAACTTAATAAGCATCTGGATAATGTAATATTTATACTCACTATAAAGTTCACACTGTTGGATCCTAAGATAATTTTTATAGTCTCCAGTCAATATCCTCAGGAGTCAAATCTTTGTTTATAACTACAGTACTTAACAGTTCTTAAACTGCTATTATCTTATTCTAAAAACAGTCCTTATAAGTCACAATTAATTATACAAAAAAGGAGAGGAAATATCAATTTAAACTCTTCAAATATGAGCTACTTATGTCTTAGTTTTAATTCTCTCTATTTTACAGAAAGAAGAAAAAGTTCCTGCCATGTGATGGTTTTAGATAAAGTAGATTGTAATATATGGCTCTAAGTAGATGAAAATAAATTACTTGGGGTGCATTATAGATTTTTTACTGTGAAACTTCCAAAGTTAAATCAAGATGCATATATGTACGTATATGTATATATGCATGTGCAGAGTAGGTAGGAAAAAAGGAAATACTGATTCTTAACAGAAGCTTATCAAAGAGTAGAAGATACACCAAAATAACAAGTCCTCTTCTGCTGTACACTGGGGATCGGTTTTCAGAATCAGGATAATGCAGAAACATCTAACAGTAACCTAAAGAGCTTAATGTCTTCCTTACATGAATATTGTTGTCAAAAATGAAATTTTATGCAAATTTTATTCCAACGAATAACTTGGATTAAAAAGCAGCCTTTTCCACAAAATTGAAGAGTTTGAAAATCTGCATTTTTGCAAAGACAAACATTCACTGACATAGAAAAGACATATCCTGATGTGACGAGTGTCTCTTTCTTGAATTACTCGCCTATTTTCTCTCACTTCAAATACAGTAATGAAAAAATCTCTTTAATTCAATACACATCAGCAAAAGTTATTAAAAGCTACTGTAGGACAGAATAAAAAGCAATGTATTTGAAATTACCAAGGTGTTCGATCCATCTAGTGTGTGACTACTTCTCATTATCTTTCTTATGTTATCTTACTTGACAGTATAGAATTGGTTACAAAATATACCCTTCTGGAATGTGTCCTGTTTGTATGGAGTAACACTACCCTGTCCTACAAATCGCCAAGTAATGAAGGCCTTTTGTTGTTGTTGTTGATTTTTGAAGGTTTACTTAATTAGTCTCATTTTACATCGGTGTTCTCTGGTCTTGAGATTGCAATCATTGTGATCACTGTAATCTGCTATTATATTTTCCATTAAATGTGTTCCAAAACCTAATGGCTACATTAGGCAATATGTAGGGATCCACATGGGAGAAGGCATCAGCATTCACAATAACAGGATATCATTCATTTGTGAAGAAATAAATACGTTTATGAGTTCACATGAATACAATTTTGCAACTACTTTGAAAATACAAATTTTGTCTTGGAAGTGAGTTAGAAGTCATTTTGTGCAGCACACTGGAGTATGCAAGCTAGCAATGATTGATCCAGCTCCAGGATGGAACTAGATGATGCATGAAGGCAACAGCTTCCAACCTTACTGAAACTACATTTAATAGCTTACATGCTGTGTGGAGCGAGTGTAGCTATAGAAGTTTTGAGACATAAATAGCATATCCCCACTGCTCTGCCTATACAGTATCAATATAACAGTTAGGCCTAATCTGAGATATATTTTTTGTGTAGCACTCAATTGCATTTAGGCACTTGTGATAACTTGCATTTGAGCTGGATCCCCAGCCTATTTACGGTGTAGACATTGGTTTATTTCATATCACTACCTCTGAAATCATTGTCTTCCACCACAGTAAAGATGAGCTTTTGTCACATCCAGTGTACATCCACCCCTCATCCCATGTAAGAGCCAGGTCTCAGATCTTTGTATCCTGTTTGGACTTCTTTATCATTTTTCTCTGTCTATGCGTGGATGGTATTGTTCCTATTCTGTGTGCAGCACAGAGAATAATAATGTCAGAGGAGTCAGAGCTTGTAAAATTAAATTAAGTAAGGTGGTGTAGCAGGTAGGTTCCCATCAGCTCTGCCTACATAAATTGGTGTTAGAGTGATACCTCCAACCTCTTCCTTCCTGCAATCTGCATACCTCCCTCCAGGATCCAGTATTTCCGCATCTTTTCCTTCCTTTATTTGATTGTACTCTGTATCATCTTCTTCCTGGGGTCAAAGCTTACTAGAATTAGTCACACTATCTGAAAGAAGCAGATAAGTTTCATACACCTTTCATTATGTTGTTCTAGTGCATGGCTTGGGTAACTGATGCTGCAAGTGAGACTGCTCCAGCAGCTGTTGCCAACAGTGCCCCAGGGGGACTTGGCCTTTTGTTTAGCTCATTTGTGCCTCTCTTCTTGACCTGATCTGAACAGTCTGATAGTATTCTGCATTTTCTTCACTTCTGCCCTTGTTGCTATTATCTGTCCATGGTTATATAAATCAATAACACTGTACTGCAGATTGGCTTTTACTTGACAGGATTTCAGATCCCACTTGCTGTGTGCAGAAACCTCAGGTCCTTTGGTTTTGTGTTGGAGCTTCACTTGGCGCTCTTGCTTAAAGACTTTCAGATCAGATCAAACAGAACCTTCTGGGTTCTGATGGGCTACAGCAGCACCAGGGGATTTATTTAAAACATCAGTCTCTTCACTGTGGTGTTATCATTTTCACTGGATAATGTTTTAACCTTCAGGCACAGCCAGCACCACTTCCTAACTGTAGAGATTAGTCCCAAATTTTTCTAAAAACTAGGCTGTGATTTCTCAAGTGTGAGAAGTTTCCTTCCGTGGATGATCAAAGATACACACCTTCACACACCTTGCACATTTCTCTGCATGTTTTCAGCTAGGTTTTCATGCCAAAACTCAAGGTTCCTGGCTCCTTTCAGGCATAGTGGTATATCTACGTGTGAAATATGCAGCTATTAAATCTTGTCAGCTCTTGAATCTGCCAACTCTACTGTCTCTTAAAGATTCTCTTAAAGATTCACTCATCCACCCACAGTACACCACTTTGCTGATACAAGAAGGTAACTTTGTGTGTGATACACGTCTTGGTTTCTGGCCAGTGCTGGAGCTTGAATTACAAACTGTCTGGAGTAACTCATCTTTGCTAGGTTGACTGGAACTGCTCATTAGAGATGAAAATACAATGCAGTATATTAGTATGACTTGCACAGTGTCTCATAGTGCCTTGATGCCTTGACCTCCTTGGAGTTTCTAACAGTGATAATAACTTTCCTTATGACAGGTATCAGAGCTATATAGCCTTAAAAACAAGCATTACATGCACTTCACTGTAGTTAGCAAAGGTTATTTGAGAGTTCTCCTTTACTAATTTGTGACAAGCTTGTCTGTCTTCCCAATGAACTGGTGGAAACATCCCATTCCAAAAACCATAACCATGAATACATCTCTTATCAGAGTGTAACTCTGCTCTGACCATGTTAGAAAATCCTTTAATTAAAATGTAAAAAAAAAAAAAAAAAAAAAATCTTGAAGGGTAAGAAATTCAGAAAACACTTTCAAGTTGATTTAAAACTGTTTTATTTTTCCTATTGCATACAATACAATTTTGTTTTCTCCTATTCTTGATTTTTTTTCACTTTTGACCTTATGAATTTTTTTCTACATTTTACCAGCATCATAGTTTTGACCATCATTTTATCTTTCCCTGTCAGTTCACTTTGATATTTGTAGGCATAGCTCTCTTTCTCTCAACAGCTGCTTCTATAGAGGTTAATATAACTCACAAAATACCATGCTTCTCATTTTCAAGTTTTTGTCCTCAGTTTTCAATGTGGACAGTATAATGCCAAACTCTGAAGCTCATCTACAGTCTTTCCTGCTTCTTGGTTACAGTTTCAAAGGTAAGGCAAAACATCAACCCATTTCTCTCTTTGCAGTCTCTCTCATTAGAACATTTCTACAGCTATTGCAGTGTTCTGAGGATCCTTCTTAAGAATGTAAAGCCATTATTTACTTTTTTTAAACTTCATCATCTGATCTTTAACCTCCATGGGCATATCTGTGTTACAGAGTGAGCTCTTGCTCCTATAATTTCCAGCGTTCTGTTCTGCAGTAACAGCATTCCCTGGTCTCTCCCTACATTCCATTTGTTTTGCTTCTCATACCTGTTTTGTTTCCCCATGAATTGCACTGTCCTCTTTGCAGGTCTTACTAAACTGAGTGGTGTCTAACAGCTAGAAAATAGCAAAGGACATTTCTTACTGTTGCAATTTCACTGAATACTGATAAAACCAGGACAACTACTGAAACAAAACAAAAACAAAAAAACAAACAAACAAGGTATTTTATTTAAAGTGATGTTTAAATTGTTTAAATAAGTCAAACAGAAAACCTCTGAACACCTTTTTCTTACGCTGCCCTCCATTAGGCCTTGCTGTCACCTTCACAGAGGCTGCAGTAAGCCCCAGAGCTGGTTGCTTCTGTACCTGTGGGCTAATGCTACAGTTTTCTTTAGGCTGGATACTCCAGTGATTCCAGACATCAGTTCCGTATTTATTTCCTGCTCCCATTAACTGACATGCAAATCTTGTCGTAAAGTAATTGCAGTCTAATTAACATTTCTTTCCATCTGCGCTCAGCTATAGATTAGACCATGGGCTTGTTTTCCTAGCCAAGCCTTCAACCTGCCTTGACACTCCCTCTTCCAAGGACAAACTGGTTCCATAACAGCACTAACACAGCAAAAGGGAAAATTCTCTATTTACATAAAATGTTTAAATTCATTTAAAATTAAAATAACAAAGAAAGCATCTGGGCATTCATAAGCATAGTCATTTTGAAGGGCAAGTGGGGTAGACATTGGGTAGCTTAGAGGTGTGCTGTGTCACCAAGTCTACAAGATGCAGTTTCTGTGTGAGAGAATTTTGCCAAGAATTCAGCAATGATTTTCACAGAAACACAGAATCACAGAGTGGCCTGGGTTGGAAGTGACCTCAAGGATCATGAATCTCCAAACTCCCTGCCACAGGCAGGGCCACCAACCTCCCCATTTAATACTAGACCAGATTTTGCCAGATAAAAGATGGTAAGATAAGATCTATGTAGATATTCTTAAAAGATCAGTGTAATGCTTCTTATTTTAGTTTACAGTTGTCAAAAATTTATACTGTACCTCATAGCACATACTGCAGTGTTAGAAAACGTCACATTCTATATGGCATGGGTATTTGTTGAGTAACTTTTCAGCAAATTGCAATGTATAAGCTAGAAAGTGAGGAGTTTGGCTGATAATTAGGACTGTATATTTGCAATACTTAGACATGCATGGAGGAATACATACATTGAAATAGTGAGAGGGATCTTGAATTTAATTTTGTCTTGTTTTGTGGCATAATATCAAACAGCTAGAAGCTCTGAGTTGGGAGAAGACTCTTGTAGGTAAATGTAATAGTTTGTGGTCTCCAGTTCCAGATAATGACCTGGTCTGGATTTCAAACAGATACATTAATTTATGAAATACACTGTGTGGAGCACATTGCTCCAAACTGACGGAGTCAGGAAATGTACTCTGGCAGAGCAAGGTGTACCATGACAAAATGAAGTGTCACACAGTTATTCCAACTTCCCATGGAGAAATTCAGGGTGGGATTTTACACTGAGCTAAAAATATCATTTTAGTATCCATGTAAAGTTGTGAACCAGATTCTAGTGGCATCTAGAACTCAAAACACACTAAAATGAACTGTTTGTCACTGGTTTCCTGATGCAGAGCATTATACATAACACAAACAATGGCAATCCAAAATTTAAGAATTTCAAACCTGATTGAAAGATTATTCCTTGTGAGAACATGGTATGTAGCCACAAAGCAACCATGTGTGTCCGTTTTTAAAGATGGAGCTTGATTTCCAAATATGAGATTGACAAAATAGCATAAATTCTTCTTCCTGAATTCTTTATCAAGTGGTAACTTAAAAGTATATGTTCCTCTCTTGTGCATGGATTTTCTTAAAGATAAGAGGAAAAAATGGAGGGGGAGAAGCATGGGTTAAGAAACTCTTGAATTTAAATATTTTTAAAATAGTAAGATTTCTTTTGCAGTACCTTAAGGAAGTAGGATTGATGGAAACTTAGATTTGCCCACATATTCGTTTATAGATGACTTGTCCAGCATTGCCCTCCCCTTACCAAACAAATATGCTACATTTGCACATTCATGTTATTTTCTGCTCTGTTCTGCTGCCTTAAACTCAACTCTGTAGATTAGTTCAAATGTATTGTGGGTTACTCTTTATTAAAAAATCAATGCTATAGACTTGATTTAAATTATATTTTAGGGCAGACATTTTATAAATAATTACTGCTAAATTCAGAGATGTGGGGAAAGTCCACATCATATGCATAGACCCTTTACACAGTTTCACTGTGGAAAAAAGCACACCAATAAGGAAGTCATTGTCATAAGTGTCATAGAATGTTAAATGCACTAGCATAAGGGAACAAACATGAATTAAATAATTAAAAGCCCTCTTAAGGTGCAAATTAAATAATTAAAAACTGTCATAAGTTATTGCAATAAATCAATGCAATTAAAATCACAAGCAGTGCAGGCAGGCCAGATGCCAAAGATCCTGCAGTGTCTATTTGGCTGCATTTCAAATCTGTGTCATGAGTCCAAAAGCATAGAAGTGAAGCAGAGGAAGGTATCTGGTCTCTTCTCTTCTGCAGCGACTTTGCTTTGCTCACTTGCTGTAGCAGTCTCACTTCACACATCACCTTGTTGATAACCGTGATCTTTTCCCAGGTGTTGACATTGGCGTGTGGCTTGTTCTCTGGCCACCTGCCACATCTTTCTCTTACAGACTCTGAAAAAGTTATTCTTTATGTTTAATGTTACTATATATTTAACGCTCTTGAACTCTGGTCACTTCTGTTCTAAGCCTCTTGCCTTTCTGTAAAGTACAAATGTGGCTTCTGGCTCTTCCCTTCCCACTTTCTTCCCGTGTCTTTTTGATAAGCCTCCTTCATGTATTCATTTGGTCTGTTCACCCCAAACCGTGAGCACAAGAAGCACACTGAATCCCACAAAAGAGGTTGTGAAAATTAAGTCAACTCGTGTACTGATTTGTACTAAGTGATGCACACTGATACCTATTCCTGTGCTTGTAATTTTCTTCAAGTTCCACAGCGCTATGAAAGAGGAATGCAATTTTCCTAAAATTGTATGACCTTCCCAGAAACAGATTATGCATGTGAGTGACACTGTTGATTTTGTTCTTGTGGGTTTTTGTTGTTGTTTATTGGTTTTTATTGATATTTATTTAGTAAATAAAGCCGCAAGGTTTGTCTTGATTTTGTATCTACACTCAACATGGAGTGATCTCTTGTCAGTTTCTTTTTTTAAAATTGATTGCTTTCAAGGTTGTGGCATTTCATCCTTTTTAATTACCTAAGAGATCTCATCTAGACAATATGTTCAGCCTCCGTCCTGAAGCCAGAAGTCCTTTATCCTTTCTGAGGAGGAAGGGAAAGAAGATTGAACATTATTTTTCCAGAAATCCAAACTGTGCACATGGCAGTGCCTCCTGCAGTATATATCTCATGAGCAGCACTGCCTGGCTGTGGAGAGGTGAAAAGAGGTTCTGTAAATTTTGCACTGCTTTACATTCCACCTCACAAAAGACAGTCCAGTGCGAAATGGAGACTCATTTTTCTTTTCTATTTCATTCCATAAAATGTATTCCTAGGAATGTACAAGATAATATACTAATCATGGCATGCAAGAAAAGACAATGGTTTTTTGTCATGTTACTTGCTTTCCGCCTTCCCACAAGCCAAAGTACTGCAGACAAGTGCTTTAGCTCCACCTAGGAGGCAAAAAGACTATTGCTGCATCTATCTAAAACCAAATTCCGCAAACATTTTTCTCGGTTTTTTTTAACTGCATTTTAAAGGTTCTAACAAATTAATCCTGCTATGTATCCCCAAGTCAGACTGACATTTTCTATCAAAGTTTTTGTGGATGAAATTCTGCAAGGCAGAGAGCCTTGCAGCAGGGGTGTGCCAGCACAGTGCAGCCAAGTTTACTACATATATAGCTCAGTTAAGATGAATGAAGTTAATAGGAAATAAAACATTATTTGGATGGAAAAGGGAGAAAATAATTTTAATTACATTATTGAAGAGAAAAGAGGCATTTTGGTGGAAAAAGTGAGAAAAACCTGAGAAGTAAAATTGGCTCTGCATTCTTCTTTCAAGTTCATACAGAAAGTCATGCAACAAGGAGTCAACCCCAAAACACCTTCCACAACTTCACCCAGCAGGTAACCCACTTCTTTTCAGTAAATGGAAGTCTGCTATGCCAAATGCTAGATGAAGAAAAGCCTAGAGCAAATTCTGCCCAACAAAGAGACCAGATTTTCCAATTCTATTAATTTCATTTTATCTTTGAACTTCTGGGATCCCAACACAAGCACATGTGCCTACAAAGACCAGCACACTTTTCTTTGACACTTTACCAGTCTGATGCTGAAATGCTATTTTACAAAGGAGTAGTAGGGTTTTACCTGTTTATTTTAGCAGTTGTTTGGGAATGGAAACATCTTCTGCCCGTAAGTGTGCTGTTTCCAATCTTTGCAAGACAGTTGATCAGTTTAGTCAGTGCATCTGCATTAGGCATTGGAATGGGCTGCCCAGGGAGGTGGTGGAGTTGCTGACCCTGGAGGTGTTCAAGGAACATTTGGACACTGTGTTGAAGGACATGGTTTAGTGAGAGCTATTGGTGATGGGTGGATGGTTGGACTGGGTGACCTTGTAGGTCTTTTCCAACCTTCTATGATTCTAAGATTTTATGATCTCCTATCATTCTATGGTTTTCCTGCTTGCTTCTTCATACAGTTTCTACCTACAAATATTATCTATTCCTTATGCAGCTAACAAGATGTTCATTTTCTATCCTTTTTTTTCTACTTAGCAAACTCTTCATGTTGCATCTTTTTTTTCAAAGCCTTAAAAAAGACTATAGCATATCTGCAACCCCTTTCATACATTGGCGGGCTAATCCAAATTACAGAATGTTTTTCTGCAAACCCAGGAATGTGTCTACAGTTTTCCACTCTCTTAATAAAACGTAATACATGACTTCTGGCATGAAACTCAGACAGAGGCAGAAACAAGGCTGTTACCATCTGCTGCCTGGGGCTTTTCTCGTAGCAGTTCACTTAAGCCTACTTTATTCTTATTTTTCATGTTATTCCTTCTGTACACACGAAGTCAAAGGTATTTCCCAAATTAAGAAGGTTGTTAAGACCCTACCTAATTTTAAGAATTTGTTGCCTCTTTGTTTTTCCTTTTTTTTTGTGTTTATAGTAATACTCTAAGCATCCCATTGTCCTCAAACCACAATATTTTTAGAGCTCTGAAGAAACTTTACTGGTGCTTGTTTTTTTTTTCCTACATCATGCAGCATGGGTTTGTTAGCATGCAACTGCAGTACACTTCCACTGTACTCAAGGACTCTCAGTATTTTCACTCGGCTACCATTTTCTTCACTGAATGTAATGAAACTATTTATGACTAGCAAAGATATCAGTGCTACCAGAAGTGGTCTCTCAATTTCTGATCTCCACTTCATGACCATTCCCAAGCTCCACGTCATTACTGTACTTTGATAATAGCTTCTTTTCACTACAGCATGGAAAGGACATACAAGAAAGTTAAATGTCACACATGACTAAAAGCAACATTCAAATGTAAGTAGTAACAACACTAAGCTGGAATAATTGTGCTGCTTTCCTTTAAGCTTTTCCAAATTTTACAACAATACAGCTGAGATAAGAGTATAAGCATAAATACCACCTGGGGAGCAAAAGTACATTGAATAATGAAGCTTTAATGTCATTCTTAGACATAAAATTCAGAAGATAAAATATGATTAAAAATATGCATTTGGGAAACAATGATTGCAATTATAAAAATTTGCATTCTCCACTCTACGGTTGCTTTGAAAGCAATGTGTGTAGGACACAATTAACAGTATCTGTGCACTGCCTAAGGGTTGCTCCAAAAGTAATGTTTCTTATTTATTTCCATGAGAACTACAACAGTTACAAAGAGCACAATAACAATATTTGGAAGAGCAAATTCTCATCTAAAAAACATTATTTTTCAACACAGTCACCACCATTTTTGTCAGCAGTGAGCAAGAGCCTGCATGCTGTATTCATCAAAACCTGCACCCACTGTTGCTGTTGCCACTGCTGAAATGCATCACTCAGTCTCACTTTGCTCACATCCTGTGTTTGCTTACCATTAATTTTCTGGAAGTATCAGTGAATGTCAATGGGTGCCATATGGAGGAGTTTAGTACCACAAATTTGTTCCATATGCACATCCATGTCAAATACTACCCAATACTACCCTGTCAGACTGCCCCTCTGCTGCTATCCATCACACAGCAACAAAATGTAATGGAATATTGGTGAGAAGATTCAACCCTTACTGCCATACCACCAACATCCACCTCTGATATTGTGGGCCAACATAATAAAATGGGAGGCATTACTTTTGGAGCAGCCCTCGCAAAATGCAGATGGATCCTTTAGAGCTCAGCACTACACAAACTTCACTGTACCGTGGAGTCTGAAAGTTAAAAGATGCCGTAGGGATTAGATCAACTGCTATAAACTCTCTGCATGGGACTTACTCAATTGATATGTCTGCAACCAAATTCTTAATTCCAAAATGTATACAAACAACATTTTCTTATCATTGTTTTTTTAACAAGAACCCTGCATCTTTGCAGAATGAAAGAACCTTGCTAAAATCCATGGTTGAGCTTTGTTTTCAGTCACTGTCATGCAAATACTGTATGCCCCCAAACTTCTCCATTCTTTCTCAATGTAACCATTAAAGGTTATATCCATGTTTGTACATTAAGATCTCTTTACAGCAGTTTTTAACAAATGTTACAACTACTACTCTGCTACAGTGCTTATTAAGAATATGCAGCTAGAAAAGAGGTAAGAAGAGTTTAACTCCCTTGGCTTACATGACAAATATTTGATTTCTTCATGAAAGATGGTAAGTAGGGCCCTTACTTTAAGATCTTCAGTCCATCAATAAATATCTAGAGAATAAAAATGGCTCGTTATTAAAAATGTGACTGTGTAAGTTTGTTGTCTAACATTTTTTTTTTAACAGGTACGGTATTTTTTTGTAGTTTTCCATCTTATATGCAATTGAGGTTGACTTTTTATAATGATAGTACACATTCTTAGGATCAGCATCCTTACAAATGGGGTATACAAGAGAATAAGGTGCTTTTATATTTTGAATAAATATCATAACTATTGCCATTTAATCAGATTAGACCTACATATTCCAACACAGCTCTTAAAATTTTCTATGAAGGTCAGAGTTGTGAAAATGTAAGCCAAATGAAATATAGTAGCTAGATTAATCCTATGGTTAAATATGTGCAGGCAGTAGAAGACTGAGAGCTGTTAATTGGTATTTAATGACCTTTTTTTCTTAGCCAGCTATGCCATCTTTCAAACTTTCAGATTTTCATTACCAAAGAAACATTCTTTGATTTACAGTGTTTTCTCTAAAAAAAAATGCATGATGTAATCAGCATGGTTATCAAACTGATAAACAGAAATATAGAGAATGGACAGCTCATAATAAGATCAAGGGCACAGGACTTGTTAGTGGGAAGTCACTTTTCTGATGATGCCATGACCTTTAAATTCATGCATAGGAGCTCATATCTCTTCTTTGCTCCAAATTATCCAGTCCAGTAGAGAAAGAATTACCAAGCAAAAAGAGGTTTTTTTCAGTGGGCTACAGCAATTTTAAAATCTTATATCTGTTATGTTTATGCAAAACCATTTTATTGTGGAGCATTTGCATAAATGTATATTTTACCATCTGAAATTTTCTGCATTTGTTGGAATTAAATAACCGTACAGGGTACATTTCAACCACTGTTTGTCAGAGTATGTGCTAAAGTTTAGCTTTCTCCACCATATGACTGAAAATTTTATTTAAAATACTAAGCAAAATATTTGAGACAAATTCTATACACAGAGATTTTGAGGATGCTCCGCAGATGTTTGAATAATGGATCTTTCCCCAAACACAATCTTTTTCACTTAGTTGCGTGCAGTCATGATTTCCATGATCTCTCTTTTTTTTTTTTTTCCTGCCATAAAAGATCCCATGATATTTTTTCACAGGGAAAGACAGCTGAATCCAATTGCAGAGATCATCAATATTCATGCAAGCATTGAAGAGGGCTGCTTCCATAAGAGCATATTTTGTTGAAGTGCTCATTTCCATTTTCTTATTCTTACTGGGCCATATTCTGTCTCCTCTGTGGTATCTACAGTGGAAAATTAAAAGCAAGAGTTGTGTTTGCTCTTCACCTTCTGCTACTTATTAGGGATCAGCTGTCTGAACACTGAAAAGGAAGTCAGACACCTGTTAATAGTTTTCAGCATGAAGAGAACACAGATAGGGAGAAGGGAAAGTACAGCCACAGCAGTCCATCTGGCTCTGCATCGTGTTGTCCCCCATGGCCACTGGGAAGTGCCCAGGGTACAAAGACAAGTACATCCTTCCTCAGGATGCTCTCCACAACACTTCAGTACTCTGTCACGCAAGAGTTTCTTACTAAGTGGTGAATTTGTATTTAATAAATCTTTAGTGAAATCTCAGTGAATCTTTCATGCAGTTATCCAGTCACACTTCTGACCTATATAAAATTTAGCATTCATACCCTTCCATCATGTGCACATGGGAACTTTCCTGTCTTACTTCTGCACTGTTAAGAACTACATTCTTTTTTCTTTCTTTCTTTCTTTCTTTTTTTTTAACGTTTAGGTTTACTTGATTTTCCTTATTCTTTTGATGGAATTCACATTGAGCAATTTTGAATCTCTCATTGCGAGTTGCGTTGCTCCAAGTAATGCTCCTTCTATTACCATTCTTTTGGCTCCTAAGGCCTGGTCAGGAGCACCCTGGAGAAGACAAAGCCAGGGAAACAGGGAGGAGGAGGTACATCACTGGAGTTGTAAGAGTGCACAAATTTTCTAATGCCCAAAGAGATAAAGGAATAGGAGGTAAGCAACAGCATGCCTCTGTTGCAGCTGGTAGTTAAGGACAGATGATAGGAAAAGGAATGATCCCATTTTGCAAGAGCAGTTTCACATTCAAAACTCTTTCTATTCTGTGGGCTGATAGTATTTCCCAGCTGCTCACTTCATATAATAATGGTCTTTTTATCTTTGAAAGATGTTTTTTATATTATTATTACCCTTAGCTCTCATCTAAATTTTCTCTTTTTTCTCTTCTTCATTTACTTCAACTAACAAGTTATCTGGTCAAGAACTAATCTCTAAAATCAGTGCTTGCTTGTATCTCAGTTATATGTTTTCTATGCTCTGAAAATTGACAGCTTTAAGGATAGTCTGATATATTAGATCTGTTTTACCTGAAGCAAAATATTTCACCACTTCTAAAAATTAACTTAAAATCCTCTGATCCAAAGAGGTAAACAATAGCAATATTTTTCCTGGTGAGAATTCTAGTATGAATGTTAGTTATAAATCTAATAACTAACAGGTGCTGATTGCAAACTGATCTGAACATATGTACCTTACTTTTCAAGTGGTAACATCACATTTAATGAGCAAAAAAACTTGTGAATGATTTTAAGAGTTTAAGAAGAAAATTTTATCTTAAGAATGTTATCGTTTTCCACTCTTAATGCAGAAGTTTCCAGATCCTTTAAAATGAAAAAATGTGTTATTTTTTAAGGTGATGTAGAAGAAGAGCAAAGAATATGACCTGAGTTCTTTATGTTCACTGTGTTCCTTTGGCACATAGCCATTAGCAAAGCAGAGGTGAAGGTGACCATGCTTCTCTCTCTATAGCTGAAGTGGGAATGAAAAGTTTCATGGCAGTTCATGGACAGAGTGTAATTTGCCCTCATAAAAGAAAGATTTTATAATACACCTAGAATCATAGAATCATAGAATCGAAGAATGGCCTGGGTTGAAAAGGACCACAATGATCATTGAGTTTCAACCCCCCTGCTATGTGGAGGGTCACCAACCACCAGACCAGGCTGCCCAGAGCCACATCCAGCCTGGCCTTGAATGCCTCCGGGAGTGAGGCATCCACAACCTCCTTGGGCAACCTGTTCCAGTGCGTCACCACCCTCTGGGTGAAAAACTTCTTCCTAATATCTAACCTAAATCTCCCCTGTCTCAGTTTAAAACCATTGTCCTATCACAATCCACCCTCATAAACAGCTGTTCCCCGTCCTCTTTATATGCTCCAAGTACTGGGAGGCTGCAATGAGGTGTCCCTGGAGCCTTCTCTTCTCTAAGCTAAACAAGCCCAGTTCCCTCAGCCTTTCCTCATAGGAGAGGTGCTCCAGCCCTCTAATCATCTTAGTGGCCCTCCTCTGGACCTGCTCTAAGAGCTCTACGACTTTCCTGTACTGGGGGTGCCAGGCCAGGACTAACCTAGCTAACTTAGGTCAAGAAATACAGAGATTGAGCAAGTTTTATAATTTTTAATTACATTTTCCATTCGTATAGTTGTGCAAAGTGCCAAAAACAATTTGTTTCTCAAACTGATTACGTTATTTCTGAAGTTTCTGTTTACTGAGTCATGAACCCTTCTCCATAATTCAGTATGTGAAAGGGCTATACTATTTTCTCTGATGCATCTGATTATAGTTTCTCAGTACTAAGTTCAATTTCCATATGTTTCTCTGAACTTAAAATAAGAGAAACTTAAACATATGTGTATAGCGAGATAGGACTTTGGAAATATATGCTCCTAGAGACATAGCAGTAGTTAAGTGTCTCTGTCCTGATTGAAATTGCATCTTAAAAATTGATAATAAAACCTACTGGGAATAACATATACTAATCCAGCTGTAGATAACTAGATATTACCATGAAAGTATTGGTCAACTAATAAAAAAGTGGAGAACTAGTTTCTCCTTCTACAGTTTATGTTCTTCTCCTTAATTAAGAATAGCAACTGGTAGTAATCACTTCTGCTGATGACTTCAGGACAGTCTGGGTCAGATATCCACAAGGGTATCTGTATCTAGCCACAAGGAATGCTGATTTCCGTATTTCTGTGCAGATATTTTGTTTGTGTTTTCCAGACCCTGTAGTTTATCTCCATATGCACAGTCTGTGAAAAACATTATATCTCCTTTAGGCTGACCAACTGGGCACAACTCCCACATCTCCTTGTCTAGATCCTGCTTATGCATTATTTTGACTAAATTCTTTATCCTTTCTTTGTTCATTAAGGCATACATTTGCTTTGAGACCACAGAATTCCAGTATTCCAGGAGCTATTTTATTAAAATATCATGGAACTGAAATAAAAATTCTCTTAATTTTTTTGAAATGGCAGCCTGGACTCTGCTTATGAGGTCTGTTCTCATCTTTCTGCTCCTTATTTTTGTTTATGGTTGTCTCAAACTGGTGTGTTGGCATACTTTTTTAATTGCTCTTCTCTTCAGCTCTTTCTCTTACATCTTATGATTTTGTATTAATGCACAAATACTCAGAATGGAATACAGGCAAAAGGGACAGCTGCATAGCATGATAAATATGTTCACACTACATAAATCTTATCTCCAGAAAAGTATTTTAATTTTGGGGCTCCTGCCTTCAAACAAGCAATTTCAAAACCATACTGGATTTTATTACAGCAGTGTAACATAGCAGAGCCATGTTAATGCTGCTAGTGCTGTGCTGCTGAGATGCTCTGCCTCCCTCTGTTGTGTATTTAGCTCTTTGTAAGGGCTAGTGCAGAAATCCAAGCACTACATTGCTGTTGTGTTATTATTCTCAGCATTAATTTCTTAGCATTGTCTCTGGTAAGTCTGGACATAATAGCAGTCTCATCTTAGGAGTTACCATGTTGTCTCGCTTCAATTTATAGGAGGGAGATGGGGTTCTTTTAATATCTGTATACCCGGCGTGAGATTAAGAAACAACGGTTCAAATGTTTGTCCAACCAGTTTATTATAAATCACAAAAAATGTTAATATTTTGATGAAATTCTCACATTTTCACAGCCATAATAGGTGTATTTTCAGTTTCCTGCCAACAGTCATTTCAAACTCAGCAAAAGCACATGGATGGTGTGGGGGAAGAGAGCCTGCTTGTTTTTAACAGGCAACCTGGACAGTTATGTTTTGGTCATGTATGCAGTAGGAGATAAATGGGTATATCCCAAACTGAGAAGTCCTTTTGTCCAAAGACTATTGTGAATGGCAGTGACAGGAGGAAGTTCAAAAGAAGCCTATAGTGCTCCAAAATCAAGAGTGTTTGAAACAGTCTAGATTTAGGCTCCTTTGGGTTCATTAGCCGTGTATCTCCAGGTTGGGACTTGCTATGGCAGCTCCAGAGAGAATGGCTGGTAATGGGCTCTCAGGGCAGGATGCAAGCGAAGGATATGACAGGACACACACTGAGGACTCTGACCCAGGCTAATGTGCTGTGTCATTATACTGGGAAAGTTCAGCACAGACAAGTTCAAGTATTGCTCTGGGACTACATGGTGTGCTGCTCAGGCTCACTTTGAACACTGGCTCCTGGACTGCTCCCAGGAGGCGGATCAACGATTGGCTTTTAAAATGAAACTCAATATCTTTGTGAGAGCTTAACATTCCCCCACTTCTTTTGATGAACTGTTCCAATGTTTAATTTTCTTCCTCAGGGAGGTAGCCTGGCTTCAACTTCTAGCAGCTGTGCTCTCTCATGCTCTCATCTGTTGGACTGAAAAACTTCTCTATTTCCCACAAGGAGTAAGTATCTGTTATCCACGGCTAGTGACCTTCATAGCTTCTTTCTGACTAGATAGATAGACTAGACAGTCACCTCATCATAGGGCTCTATTTTTTCCTCTTTTTTTTCTCTTTGAAGATTCTCCCTTGAACCTCTTGCAAGGGTCAAAGTGTGATTATATATTGTTAGTCACTCTATGCTGGTCAGGTGTGTGCTAATTCTTTGTTGCTAGCCCCGGATTAGCTTTTTTGTTGCTTAAAAGTGATGCTCCGATTCACCCTTTTACTATATCTAAATGTTAGATATCATAAATTTGTGAAATATGTGAGCAGACATCTGTTGGACTTTTTGCCATTTGCAAAAGGTTAGTTCCTACTGTATCACTCATTAAATTATCTGATGATCCAATAAGCTCTGATTACTTTCTTTAAAACCATCAGGTGCAATTTTTCTGGGTCACATGATGTCATGACCTGAAACTATCTTTCTACCACTTCATTTTTGCTATTTGCAAAACATAAATAGATAAAAAATTATTTTCTACCTATAAAAGTAATTTATTTTGTATTTCACATGTAACACTAGGCTACATTTTTTTGCTTTTCTTATTTTTTAAAGATTCCTTGCCCACTGAGATTTGTTTTCTTTACTAGGCCTTCTCAGAATCTGTATATTCTATATTATCAAGTTAAGTAACATGGTAGAAGGAAGAGGCATGGGAGCTTTTCTAAAGTAATTTCTAAACGACGTAATTATTACAACAATACCTGGCAGTCTTGACCAGAGCACAAATCCTGAGTTCAACTAAAAATTTATTTCAGTGGAGGATCTGTTCCTGAGGGACAGCTGAATGCAGTGGCACTCTTCAGTGGTCTTAGACTTTGAATAAGTAATAAGATTGTGACCAATACTGTTCTTGATGACCTCTGAATGACAAAAAATGTTTAGTTTGCTAGTTTGGAGGTGTAACATCCTTGTCAAAAATCACCAGCTCCAAGCACAGGCTCAGGTAAGAGTCCCAGGTTGTGACAGGAGAAATTTACATAGGATATTATAAAGAATTTCTTCCTAGAGTGGGTGGTCCAGCATTGGAGCAGGTTGCCATTCTTGGAGGTATTGAAGAGTTGTGGTACTGAGGGACGTGGCTTAGTGACGGGACTCAGTAAGACAGATTGATGGTCAGATTGATGGACTTGATGAACGAGAAGATCTTTTCCTGTCTAAATGATTCTATGATTCTGTGAAGTTTCTCATTTTTTCACTGAAGTCCCATATGCAACTAAAAACATATATTGTTGCCATGTACATTCTTTCTTTATATTTATTTCAAGTTTTTCATGTCTATTTTAGTGTACTTTATTGCTGATATATTTAAAAGAAGCTATAGAAAACATTTTGGGGTGTGTGTATGTGTGTATGAGTGTGTTTGTGAGCAAATGTTATCAAATGGAAAGAGACTGGAAAAAAAAGTGTAACACCTTTCATTGGTGTTTCTCCAAATTAAACTGGTAAGGAAGAAAGAATGGCAATTTCTGAACAGATTAATTTGTAGTCAGTGGAAATGCAATTGCCATCAGTGCTTCCCCACAAGGCCAATATAATTTTAAGTGCTATAGTAGTCATATGGTTTAATGTTGTTCATAACAGGAAAATAACATTTCTGTTGACCACAGCACTCAACAAACCTTGACTGAAAATCACAGCTTTATGGATCTTTTGAATTTTTCCATTTTCTGTGAATTCAACACAATAAATAGAGTT
Source organism: Chrysolophus pictus (assembly GCA_037305975.1). Taxonomy (NCBI): domain Eukaryota; kingdom Metazoa; phylum Chordata; class Aves; order Galliformes; family Phasianidae; genus Chrysolophus; species Chrysolophus pictus. The sequence goes on from CM074578.1 coordinate 23,478,573, forward strand.
AAGAGCCTTAGGTTACCATCACAATGAACTCTGACTCAACATTCAAGATTATAGAAATAAGTCATCAAGCTTGTTTTCATCCTTTATTGCCAAAACAATCCTTCCCTCCTTATCAAGACCAAAAAAGTGGTCCCGTCCCTGGCCAATTTTCAGTGGCCCAATTCTCTGAAGGCATTTTCAAGAAATGAAAGCAAAATAAATCCTCAGTGATATAAGTAGTCTCCCTTTGAATGATGATCTCATGAGCAGACAACTTTTCCGATCAGTGTGCCATCTGGATTTTTCTTCTTCTTCATCAAAAAGGGGAACTGGACTTGCATTACAATCTCAGAACAGGATATTTGTCAGGCCATTGTAGAAGGCTAGCAAGTTTGCCAGGGATGATCTCCCATTTATAAGTCCTTTCTTAATAGGCCTAATCAGCTTCTTGTTTTTCATATGTTTGAAAACACTTGCTCCACCACCTTCTGAAGAAGAGAGGCTGGTCATGGCATCTGTAGTTCCCCAGATCTTTCTTGTCCTTCTTGATGATAGGAGTGACATTTGCTTTATTCCAGTCTTCAAGAAGCTCTTTTGATAGTCATGGCCTTTCAAAGATAATCAAGAGTGTTCTCATAGTGATACTGGCCAGCTTTCAAGCACTTATGGTTGCATCACAACAAGCCCCAGAGATTGCATATGTCTTGTTTGTTTAAATATTCACTAACATAATCCTCCTCTTCCAAGGGTAAGTCTTCCTTTCTTCATATTCCTGAACTAGTCCTAGGGACCTAGGATTCTGGAAGGCCAATCTTACCGGTAGAGACATATACATACAGTAGTTCTGCTTAGATTCAGCTAGACAGTTTTATATACTTTCAAGACTGATCTTCTGGAGTGCTAAGAGCTGTCAGCTCCAGAAATTTTACACTAAATTTTAAATACTTAAATACTTACCTGTTCTCTAATTCTGCAGGTTGCACTCAGTAATATTTCCCGAAAGTTTTGATATTCCTGACATTGCTCTCAATTAAATGTCTCACATCTTCCAGTATCCTGGTGTTTTGCAACCCATCATAAAGTGCTGAAGAGTTATGTTGACAAAACGCCAGCCATCAGAGAACATATTTACACACACACACACACACACTTCCACTCTTTACTTGTCACAGAACAGCTCTTGCATATAAAAAGAAGTGTATTTTGTGTATCTGCACATCTAAAATTCATGATAAATCATGGAATTTTAAAAAGAAATAAGCAATGAAATGACAGGATTAATACATTTATTCCAAAATAACTCTTGAAGACCTTTTTCAAGACTCATTCCACCAGTTCATCCCACACCAGTAGGCAGCATTTGCAAAAGAATGTAGGTTGGAAGTATCCACCATTTTCTGTACACCTCCACCTACTTAGGTTGTGTTTGGGATAAAACAGCTACAGAGAAAATCTAGAATGTGTTCCTAAATGCACAATTAAGTAGCCTGGGACACTAAGAAACGCTGTCATCCAGACACCTAGAATTTTTTTTTTTCTGATTGGTTTGGTGTGTCTGGACAACTGGAATCAAGTCTCTTAAAGCTAATTAAGTAGCAAAAAATTAAGAAAATAAATTATGCTTCTATGGATCAATTAATCTATGTAATAATCTATTCCAGCAAATTATTAATAATAGCGGAAACAGAGTGAATGAATGTTACAGTTTGTAGAAATATTCCTTTTTCTATTCTGTTTTACTGGTAATTTTTTACTATAGCTCCCACATTGCATCAAGGGACTATTTACTTTTGATTAAACAAGCGTTTTTGAACTTTAGTCCAACATGATCTTAATTTAAGGTTGACATTTTCATTTTCCATAAAACCTTTTCATAATTAGATCTACTGTAGAAATAATTACTTTTTCCTTTTTACTTACATACATGATACCGTATAATTATTTCTAAAAATAAAAATTATGTAGACTAATGTTTTTTGGAAAGGTTAAGGACTTTATTCCAAAAGTAATTTTGAAAACATATAATTTATCAAGTATGTTAATATTCATTCTTATTTCTCAAATGACTTCCAAAAGGGAAACCAATTATTTCTCAGAGATTAATAGAATATTTACTGGTCAAAATTTGTCTTACCAAATTGACTGTGGTTATACTGAAGGGATATTAGGAGTATCTGTTTCATCCAGGACACTCCCAGGACTCCTCCTGCCCAGCTGCAAGAGCAGTTGCTACTTTCCCATTTGCTGGTTCAGCCAGTACTGAAGCTGAATACCTATCAGGGACACACAGGGCACTTACAGGACAGGGACACAGCCAGTTACACAGACCAGATGCTACCTTCAACAGCAAATGCTGTTGATAGGATTCTCAGATGGTGAAAGCGCTCTTGCTCTGATGCTGACAGAGTCAGGAAGTCACTGGTGCAGACACACACACACAATATTCTCTAGGTTCAAAAGCAAACATAACATCACAAATCCCTTGATTACTGACATATCTCTGTATATCTAACACCCAAAGACAGACACTCTTACTGACCCCACAGGTCCCCTACTTGCCAACTGGACCAGCTCAATGCTTGCTGCAGACAGACTCATGCCACAGGTATCCCATACTGTCAGGTCCGTAAAATGCCAGCATGGACACTGCACCCACCTGTTACTCCTGTCCAGGCACAGACCCAAACACACAAGGTAGAGAGTGAGGTAGTTAAAGAAGGAGTTAATAAGAAAGCAGGAGAAACTTTAGTGCTTAGAAGCAGTGCTCAATCAGACAAGCATACTGACTGGCCCCATTTAACACATAACTTGCCCTCTTATACTCATTTATCTCTGTTCCCTCCTTCCCTTATCCCTGCTTTCCCTTCCCTTGGAAATTCCCTCATCAGTTTGCATATTTCTGTCTCCATCACCAACTGTCTTCATCACCCGCAACACTCAGGGCTGCCAAGTCCAGGTTGCTTGCAGATTATTGATATCCCACCAATTGCTGTGGCTGATGAGGTTTGTTTAGGCTGGACTGGGCTCTGAGCAACCTGGTGTAGCTGTGGTGTTTGTTGCAGGGCAGTTGGGTTGGATGGCTTTTAAAGGTCCTTTCCAACTCAAATGATTCTAAATACTGTTGTTTCTTCTCTTTGCCTCTGTTATTTTTTTCTGTCAGGTGTTCTTGTTTAGAGCTTCCTACTTTTCTTATTATCCCTTATTTTCATTGAAAAAATCCTAGACCATATACCCCTAAAGGAGCTCTCTCCATCCACACAGCCTTGTTGCAATGGATTGGCTGCATAATGCATCTGTTCCTAGCAAGCTTCAAAGGGAAAGAGCCCAGAACAGTGAGCTGGAGTTTAACTCTACTGCAAGGTATGATATAAATTACAAAAGCATGTATTTAATTTACTACTGCCAAGTATTTTAGATACTTATGTACATGAAAGGAAGCCCCCTGGCTTGAAGCATTTATGTTTGAATAGAAGGTAATTAAGGTAATTAGAAAAAAAGGCTCACTTCACTGAAGTGGGGTTAATCTTTCTTGGGATGTTCTTTCCTTTGTAAATGAAGGATTGCCAGAAGGCTATTCAGTCTTGTTCTTAACTTCACTAGAATAAAATTTCTTTCTTGCTGGAGAAAACTAGCTCTGTGAGGATAATGCCCACTACTAAGTCAATGCCTATCAACTTTACAAAAAAATGATCTCACTGTTTTCCTCTGTATTCTCCATTTGTATGCCAGCCCACATTTGCTGGCGCAGAGGTTTGTGGGCCTGGATATGAGGGGATAAATAATGCACCACAAAACAGGTGACAAAGATGGTAGATATACAGTAGATACTTGACTACATCTGTTTTCTATTAAGAAATCTCTGTGAAAAAAAAATCAACATTATCATCCTGATGTATTTGGCAATGAAATTTCTGGTACCAAGCAAAGAAAATTGCTTGTCACTAAAAAGTGCTTTGCATTTCATAATTGCTGTTCATTCTCACAAGTGAACCAATTTAAACTAAACATTTTTTCTAAAAGCAACTTTTAAACATATCTACGCTCATGTTTTAAGTCCAAATCGTTTCTTGGAGTACCTAAGCCTGAACTTATTGCCTCTTACTTTAGCTATGAAATTTTCAGTGTATATCGGTTTTTGTTGGGGGCATACTGGAAGTCTTTTCAGTGTTAGAAACTTGGTATCCATGAAGATCCATCCAGAAAAACAGTGCTTGAAAACTTATATCCAGCAAGGAAATCCATGCAGCAGGCCCCTGAATAAGAAATTTCGTGTTTTGTTAAATTGGAACAGAGAAGTTTTTTTTTTATTAACCAAGGAATAGAGACATATTGCCTTTTCAGCATGAAGGTTTTTAACTTTGAACTTCTACTTAGCAGGATATCATTCCAGAAAAGAATTTTCCTTCCCAAAAGCAGAGCTGGACCACTGTAGCAAAATAACAGAGTGGAATGTACTAGAGAGCAGATGAGCAGAGGAACATGATGACTGCCTCAGGTCATCTAAGAAGTGATATCTGTGCCCTCTAATCTGATAGCAGGCATCATCAACACCACTTCTACTTTCAAGAATGCACTTAAGAATTCACTTTTTACGAATTGATATAGACATCTCATCAGAAGAGTCTGGGCTTTGTGTCTTCAGCAGATAAAGCAGGAATCTAACACTGGTATTTTAGTTCATTTCAGGGATATACTTGATTCACATAGTATATACACAGACTCATTTCATTTTGGGTGGGACTGAACTGGAAGGCATTCTTCAGATACACCTTGGGCACTAGTGAATACTCCGTAACAGGGACCAAGCTGACCTACTCCAAAGGAGAGCCTTTTGAAACACTTACAGAGTGAATGTCAGATCCTCAATACCAACTGCTCTGTTAGATGAATTGGCTCTTAGTGGACTGCCCTACTTGTTATTGCAGATAGATCCAAAATGATCTTAGGTGAGGTCTCTGCATTTGTTTTCTGATTCAACACAGTAGCACTGGAGGATTCACTTGAATACTCTAATAAATACGTTCTAAATATGATGCCTGTGTACAAAAATTGTATGTAGTAATATATTTTATTATATTTTTATCTGTTTTTATTTTTATTTTTATATTGCGTATAGTAATATATTGAATGTATAGTACGTTGTATACTGTATAATTGTACGTATTCACTAGTGAGTTAATATGCTAATAAGTAAGATAATAAATCAGTTGACCAGAAATATTAAAACCTCCGCATAAAATTCAATCTACTACTTTGTGGGTTTTTTTCTGTTTTTTTTCTTTTTTCTTTCTGATTATCACGTTTTAAAGAAAGATTCATAAAAACAACTAAAGATTTTGATTGAATGTCAGAGTGCAGTCAGTATATTTTTATCAGAGCCTCATCTAACTGCTGGCTTGCTATTTTCTTGTCCATCGTATTCTATCAGAGGTGTTATTTCTCCCATGTATTTCTTTTGCTGTTAAAATAAAAGCAGTGATCAAAATATCCATTTCTTTTGTTTTATCAATTACAGGGACGTGGTGGGGTCACCATTCCTGGAGTTGTTCAAGAAACATTTAGATGTTGTACTAAGTGTCAGGGGAAATGCTAATGTTAGGTGGATGGTTGGACTAGATGATCTCGGAGGTCTTTTCCAACCATGGTGATTCTATGATTCTATGATTTTGTGAATGTAGGATAATTTCAGTAGGTCCAATTCCCAAAGTAGTCATAAGTTGGCATAGATTTCTATTTATATTAAAAGTTTACAGCAGAAACTCTCTATTTTTCCCTGTCATTTTAAATTCCTTAGTAATGATCCAACTTTAAGTCAAAATATAGATGTTACCTTTTAAAAAAAGGGGCTATATACTCTTTTAATTGCATATATCTGTTCTGTAAAACTCACACAAACAAAATTACTGCTTTCTTCTCCTGTCTGCTAAGTCATTGAATTAAGAAAGCTTCATAAAATACAAGCTGTGCCCTAAAAAATGTTCTTTCAAGGAAGTAAATTCTTTCAATATTTGCATGTGTTCTTTCTGTATACTAATTATAAATTTCCATCCAGAAAATCTCCCCCTCACCGTGTATACACACAAGTGCTTGTATGTACAAATATGCAAAAAAATCTTTGTTCTGTGTCACCTGCGTGTGCTGCACTACAGGTTATTTTGTCTCCAAGCATCTGAAATTTAAATCTGTTTTACCGCTTGAGTTACGTGGTCCATTCTCACAAAGAATGGACTTTCCTAATGCATAGAGATTTTTAGAATTATGCTGGATACACATTTTTCCAAAAATAACATATAAAAAGTCAAATTTAACCAACAGCTGACAAGGTTTGCTATCTGTCATGGAATGCATTTCTTCCGTTCGAGTACAGGAAAAAGAAAATAGAAGCCAGACGTGGGCTGGAAGTATACTTATAAAATTTAGCAGTGACTATTTCTAAGTGCTACATCCTCCTTTAAGCCACCATTAATTATCAGAATTCTTGCTGATGCTGCAAAATCTGCCTGCAAGTAGTAGGTGGACCTTCAGCCCTTAGAAATTCATTCTATCATGCTTTCTTTGTCTAAAAATGCCTCAAGTCTCTACAGATCAACTTTTCTGACTTTTGGAATATTTAGACTTTTAAAAATGTAAACGTATTTTTAAATTTTCACGAGATTTTTCATTTTTCATTTTGATTTTTTCCTTTTTCATATATATATATATTGTGGGAGTAAATCATGGTATATTAGAAAAATGCTATACTTATTTATTTACTTATTTATATTCACTACTAAGTTTTTTCAAGTGTAAGAATGTGATTGTTGTTTTCTATCATGCAAAACTGTGATATCAGTTGTATCTATGCAACTTCACATTCATTAAACTGAGGTTTGCAGTTTTGTCTCTGAATTAGCTAATTAACAAAAACAAACTCTCTGCCTGTGGAGTTTAAAATAAGTATTACCAATAATAATGTCTCCTTTACTTTCGTTATGACCAGGGCAGACTGCAAAAGTGTTTCTACTATCACAGCATTAAATTATGTTAATTCCACTGCTTCTTCCTTATTACATCCTCTTACAGGATAAGAAAACACTGCATAACAGAAAATGTGAGGAGGTACATTCTGCTAGTTTAATGTAGCAGAATTTTTACTCAGACAAAATACTTTCAAAGTCAAAATGTCTTGGATGACTCTTGTGAAATGGGACAAGATCAGCCACTGATATCTTGTAGTTGTGAGAAGTAGATCTTTCACAGATTTTAAGCTCCATATGAAACATTAGTAGAAATTAAGTATTCATACTGAAACAAGCTATGCAAGAGCACCACAAAACCTTTTCAGAAGTTTAAGAAAACTGCAGTGTATTCTTTATAGAGATGCAGGCAGCATCATTCAAACTCCCTGGACACATCTAGGCAAAGTAGTTTAGATGCTAGAGTATACAACGCAAGAGAGACACTTTTTACTGCTTGTGAACACAGAATTCTCATCTAATTTGGAAATAAAGCTCTAGTGCTTAACAAATATGGTAGAAAACAGTTTTGGCAGGAGGTATTTAATGACAGCTACATGTAAAATTGGAGATATTCCATTGTAGCCTAAGAATATTGAGGTGTATTAATAGATCAGTGATGTGTGACCGATAGAGGTATAATGTGGTTTACTTATACTTCCCTATACCAATGCTGAGCTAATACCAAGGAAGATAGGAGAGACAGTCTGTAAGCTTCCCAAATACGGCATCCATGTACACTCTGTCTGTAATAGAGGATGTTAGGCATATAGTGTTTATCACAATACTAAGTGTTTATCACAAAGAAATGCTTATTCTTTCATTCTTTCATGGACATACATGCTTACTCTTCCACAATACAAATTTTCCTCAATGTATTTTCACAGTACTTTGTCAAACTGTCTGCTTCTCTGTCAAGAAACAAAATAATTAGTCAGTCATGGAGTAATATGAATTTTTACTGTTCTAGACAAATCTTGAATAAGTCCCTAGAAAATACAAATGTAAGGGTGTTTTTATTGAAGTATCGGATCTAAAACTGTTCCTAAAAAGAAGAGTACCTTGTCACAAGATGAAAGAAAGAGAAAGGTACAAACTAAAAAAACAGGTTCTTTTTCTACAGTTATGTCAGGTATGTGACACTGGATTTCCAAACTCAAATTCATGCAATGGAAATGCCCATCTCCTGGTTAGTTAGACAAAAGTCAGTGAAAATACCACATTGCACTAATCTTCTTTGTCCTTTACTCATATTTTGTATTAAATAAGTGGAGGAGGAGGAGTGAATTAATTATTGTTCATCAAGATTAAACAATGTCCCTCAGAATGGACTGTGATCCCAAATTCAACATGGTTTGCTGTGTGTTTAGAATAGCAATATGCAAGAGGAAGGTTTCATTATCAGATGGAATGGCTTATCATTCAGTATTTAATTGATAAAAGGTTGAATACAGAGAACATCAATTTGACAATCAGACGGCAGTGACATTCACCAGGGCTCAGTACTGGGGCCCGTTCTGTTTAATATTTTTATGAATGATCTACATGAAGGAGTCAAGTACACCCTCATTAAGTTTGCAGACAATACCAAATTAGGCAGGACTGTTGATCTGCTTGAAGGTAGGAAGGCTTTACAGAGGGATCCTGATAGGCTGGATCAGTGAAGCAAGTCCAATCACACAATATTCAACAAGGCTGAATGCCAAACTTTCAGAGAATGTAATTAACTTTGGTGGAAAATACGACTTGGTTAAAATTGTATCTCACATAGTTATGACAGATGTTCCATAATATTTGTTCTAGGGCACTTACAATTGGAAAAGTTTATTGGATTTTGTTGTTATTTTAACAGACATAAATTTGAAGTACTTACCCGGCTCAGCTGACAGCTGACAATAGTGGCAATGAAGGCTCGATGAGCTATAAAACAGACTGTGGGATGAGTAATTTTCTGTGCTGCTGGACTCTGAAAGTGGGGCTTGAAAGCAAGATGGTAGATGCAGACATTGTTCAGGTTATGTGAAATATACAAACAAGAAGCAAGTTCCCCATACGTGGGAGAAAAATATGCCATTTGTAATGTATCTATTGGTCATAAATAATAGTAAAGATCTTTTAAAGTAATTTCTACCTAGTTATTTTTTTACAGATTTTTGTAAAATGAATGTAAAAGTCTGCATCCTTAATATTATCAATGAATTATTATCTAGAAAAATCTGAGATGCTTGACTGAATCAATAAATGTCTTTGAAAGACAGTTTTTTTTTTTGTCTCATACAAACTGTCCATTTTTTCCAGTGTTTCTCATTAGAAATTTGATTATTTATACTTTTAAATTCATTTAAAATATGCAAAATACATTGAACGTGTTGCAGTTCTTAGAACAACACATCAGATATAAAGATCTCAGGACTACATTCAGAATATTTTTTCCAGATTCCCCAGCAGGATGATTCAGAGCTTCTAAAGTTAAATTTTTGATCTCTGTTTCCAATAAAGGTAATAGAAAGAGATAAATGAGAATCAGAACACTAATTCTCTACCTAAAGACGATTTCCTACAAAGCAGTGCTCACTTTTCTGTAAGGTAGCAGAAGAGCAGAGGCAAATAGCAAAGTTTTAATGAAGCTTATTTACTGAAATACCTCTAAAGTGAAAAGCCTACTTTCAGTTTCTGGGTGTCCCAAGGAAATTTAAATCAACATAATTTACCTCTTTGGGAGTTCCTAAATGGTCTCCTGCCTACACTCTACTGAAATTGGGTTAACATACCCAGAATTGGCATTAGAATGAGTACCAAAAGAAGGAACCTGATTCTGTAGCCCTGTGATTAGCTAGGAGGTGTGCAGGAATCTGAACGCCAATGCAGTTACAACATTACTACTAATTTTAGTGATTCCCCAATAGAAAATGCAGAAACAATCTTGGTGGCAAGGACTGGAATGAGAAGTTTCTCCTTTGCTTCCTCTGTTTGAAGAATCTTCCTTTGTCTCTTTGGCCAAAGGGGTTATGCAGTCTCTCCCGTACAGTAGTGTCAACGTGGATGGTGTCTTAATGTGCTAAACCTTAAGTGGGTCAGCTGGCCTAAACTGGCCAACTTGATAGTCCATACTATATGATACCATATTAAAAAACATGGAGTGGAGTTGGCCAAGTGCACTGCTGCTGCTCGAGGACTGCTTGGGCTCCAGTCAGTACTGTGAGAACCTGCTTTGTGCACCACTTGTTTTGTACATAAATATGAACAACACATGAAATACAATAAATGTGAATAATACATTATTATAATTACTGCTATTTCTCTTTTTTTCTGACTTATTAAACAGTTTTTATCTCTATCTTACAAGTTCTACAATTTTTTCTCCAATTCTCCCCCCCATCCGACTGGGAGGGGAGGAATTGAGTGAAAGGCTTTGTGATGTCCAGCTGCTTGCCAGGTTAAACCAGCAAGTACAAGGAAAATTCTTCACACAAAGCGGCACCACAAGTGCAAATCTTGCACTAAATATTGGTTAAAAAATTATTTTATAATGTTGGCTCACCTCATTTTTAAAGAATGACTTTTTCTTTATATAAAAGGCACCTGAAATCAGGAGACTTCATCTTCATTTACGCTTCATGTAAATTTCTTCTTCACATAAACACATAGCTCAACTCCAGAGAGACAACTATCCACAAAACAGAACTTAAATTTTGGAAGTATATCTTGGCATGTCTAGCTTATGCATTACCTTTGCTCAGCTTGTATTCTCCTATGAAACTCACTCTTAGACACATAACATTTCACAGTAGCTCTCATGCAATATACTGAAACTGTATATCTGTGAAAATGTCTTGGGGTTACCACTCCAGATTACAGAAAAACAGTGCTGGATATGTGCCTTGGGGATCTGCACATATGTAGACTTACTGTACATCAACATCTAACAACATTCATCTATATGTCGTCCTTATATTTTCAAACAAGAAATTAGTGTAAAAAAATTGCTGAAGTAACTCTGTAGAAATAAAACAGTATTAATCAATGTGGTACCTGAATCATAACAAGTTTACATAGTGTGAAAAGTCACATTTGGTCACTGAATTTAAATTAGTCCTCAAAACCTGGATGTCTCGCCTTGCTTCATTACCTCATACAGTTACAGTTATTAAATTTTATCTTATCAAAGATGGGCCAAAAAATGACATTAAGGAAGCTAAAATCCTGATGTCTTGGAAACTTCCTTTTTTCTTTGCAAGGTATTGTAGAAAATTGCTGAAGGAACAAGAAACCAGGGTTGAGAACAATTCTGTGATTCTGTGAAAGCTGCCAATGATAGTAAGTACGTGCTAAAATTTCTTTGATACAATCAAACACTAAGACAATTCATTCTGGAGTTACTATATGCATATATTTATAAAATGTATTCTTATGTACCATTTGGAAAAATGGAAATAAAAGCCAAGATGGTGTTAAACTATACATTAACAGTTTGATAAACTGTAAAGCAATATAGATAATAAAATGTTAAAAGTACAATCTGCATCCAGATCTATCTGGGAAAGAAAAACATATTTTACAGATAAATGTTTGTAGTCCATTATATGATTGGTTTCATGTGAAAAAAAATTAAAATTTTGTTAAAGAGATATTTCTGTCCAGATTTTCTAATCTGGACCCTATGGAGAATATCAGTTATTGATTATGTGAATAGGTACTCATAAGAAAAGATGCTATTTCAAACTGGAAAGCAATGAGAGCTTCAGTGAAGACTTGATAGTAAACTCTAATGTTAAACTGAGCGATCAAAAGCTTATTCACTTGAAAGAAAGATAGTTAAAACTATGTTGATTTTGCTTTGATTTAATTTGCTTGGTGTTTTTGTTTTTGCAAGAAAGTAATTGTAGCTAAAAGTTTATATCCATGTAATACTTTTTTAAAATTGAGGATGTGCATTAAGATCAATTCATCCTTTGTCTACCATCAGTCACAGATTCCTATCCCTTACCTCTTCACCTCTTCATAGAAGTTGGAGACATCATTCCTTGTGCCTTTTAAGCTGATAATTTACTTTGTTCTAGATTAGATCTGTAAAGTGACATGATTAGGAAAAAGAAGATTATATTGTTTTTGTTAGAAGACTCACTGAAGCCAGCTGAGGTCAGGCTGCACAGAGACTTAGCTGTAAAATGGCATGTAGAATTTTTGTTCAGCAGAATATAAAACTTTGCAATGCTTGTAGCTTACATTAATAGGAAAAGACAAAATTCTCTGTCTCCATAAATAAAAAACTATTCCACACAATATTAGAAACAAATAAAAGCCTAAAAGGGTTAATGAGAAAATACAAGTTAATGAAGAGAGCTGAGTAGCACCTTGCAAAATCAATGAATCACTGTTCATTCAAGTGGCATTAAAAAACAAAACAAAACAAAACCTATAAACAAACAAACAAAAGGAAAGTAGAACTGGTCCCATAGTGAAAAGAAGAAAGATAATCTAGACATTGTGCTGAAACAGAGGAATATTTTTTCTTGATTTTCAGTGAAACTGAAACTGTTATAATGTATTTGATTGTTATTGGGAATAACACTACTGAAATAGAAATACTTAAGGAATAGAATACTTTAAGGAAAAAATAAGTAGAATTATTGTATTTGTTCATCTCCGAATGTTGAAAGAAGTAGCAAATGATGTCCATAGTCAGGTAATTAAGATTTTTAGTAAATCTATAAAGTTTGAATTTATGTTATGTGAGGTTAATATAATGTCCATTAATCTAGTGTCAAATTTTTAGAACCAACTATAAAGGAAAGACTGTCTTCAGTGGATTTTGTTATAGTTTTTGAGCCTGAGAAATGAACACAGGGAGCCCAGGATTTGCCTAATCAAAAGCCTGATCAGAATTTCATGGCATGAGCCTATCTGTAATTGAAATTGGCCTCAGTAATGAATTTAGAAGGAAGAGGGCAAGTAAGACTAGCTGGCTAATTGAGAAACATGAAGCAATAAGATCAATAAGCATAAAATGCTCACATATCAAAAACTACTTGGAGAGAAAGAACACAGCGTGACCACAATGAAGATGGAAGTAATCTTAGCAATAATGAGGGGACTGAAGAAGGATCTTTTAAAGGGTCACTACTAAACAGTATTTCAGAACTTTAAAATGTGTTGGATTTGATTACTGACCAGGTCAGTGGTTAAGAGCCCATTATTTTGTTTTCATTAGAACTCAAAATCAGCTTCTAAAACAATCTGAGCTGCTTTCTTTCCTACCTATTGGCCAGTATTTCCTGACTATTGGCTAGTATTTCCTACCTATCTTTTAGTATTTTAGCATTTTTGTGAGGTTTCTAGAGCTATTAAGCGCCTTTTCTGGATTCTGTTCAACTAGATCACAGAATTACACAAGAATAAAATGGAGAGAATAACTAGCTTTCCATAACTAAGTACTTCTGATCATGCACAGTGACTGATTTGGGTCCTGAATTACAAGGAACATGCCCAGTGACCACAAGCTTGTGAGTTTTGGAGAATGAGATTTCCAATTTGGTTTTCTGGGTATAAACTTCTGCTTTCTACGCTGAAGTTACCCAGCAAGAATACAAAATGTCATTCAAGAATGTCATATGCCATGTGTAATATTACATATAGAATTTAGTTTTAAAATAGCAAGCATCAAATAAATGCTCACTGTGAGCTGTTCAAGATTTGTAGCAAAAATCTTAGAAGTAGGAAAAACATTTAAATAAGAAAAAATAACAGGGAATATCAGTGTCTTCAGAGGTTGAATACATTTCTCTCTTTTTGTTCAAAATTTGAATTCACCAAGAACTTCCATGATCCCTCAGATTATTCATTCCAGCCTAGTTTGCCAAAGCTTAGGAGTCTGAAAGAGGCTTTGAAGCAGTTGCTGTATCAATTTCTTTTTATCTAACGATAGCTGACCTTATTAGGCTTTTCCCAGCGTAATTCAAAGCAGGTCTCTAGCAATAATAATAGCTTAAGGATGTGCTAAACTGTACTGATTTTTGTCTTCTATTGTGTCAGCACTGAATAGTCAAGGTTCAATGGAGATGTAACTGCTCTTCCTCCCTAGCCATGATCTCATGCTATTGAAGAAGAAAAACCTGCTAGACAAAATAGTCTAGTTTAAGTTATTCCATGAAATCTGCTAGCCAAATCTCCAATTTTGTTTCCTGCATATGCCGGGTATGTTGGTCTTCCATTCCTTTGTTTTCTAAAATGGAAAGATGTTTAAAAAAAAAGTCTCAATGCTAAAGAGAGCTTCTTTCCCAGTTCTTTAGCAAAAAAAAAAAAAAAAAAAAGCATTCTATTTTCATATAGTGAAGATCACATCTGAATGTATAGACTGTTTATTTGCAAAGTCTCTCATTCTTATTTTTATACTGCGAACTCCAGCAATTCATTCTGTTATGAAGATACAAGATAAAAAGTGAAAGAATCCATATATTCTCAAGTTTTCCTCAGCCTCTATAAGATATTAGAAGCTAAAACATCCTTTATTTATCAAAGAGGCAAATGTATATATATATCCATATATTATTTAAGTTGTTTTTGTTTATCTGTTTGCTTGTTTTTAACATAATTCTCTGCCTGCTACCTGTGTCCCTTTTAACTTGTATTCATGACACACTTTTGAGAAGTACACTCAGAAACAAACATTGCAGTTGGCAAAATTTTCCTTCCTGTACTTCATGTGAACAGCAGTTATTTCTTGATATGAATATTTGTTATGAAAAATGTCTAAGCACAAAGCATTGCCTCTACTGATAAGTCAGGAAGGAATCCTGCTATGCTAATGAATAACCAAAGATTTGCAGGCATATTGGAAGCTTCTATTTTATTTTCCTCAATTGTTCATTTTGCTACCACTGTATTTGTACTTCCCTCTTTTTATGAAGGAAGAGTTTTCTACCTTCAAGGATCTAGCAGATCGTAGGTTTTTTCAAATGCATTATCAGCTGTGGATGTGTTTAAATTTGTGCAAAGCATCCAAATTACAGACCATTTTCTTCACCGATCTTTACGGTTAAGATGATCTCATGATTCAGGAGTAGAACAAGTTGACTGCAGCAGACAAAAAGAATAATGAAAACCTCTCAGGCATGAGAGATACCTACTTCCATTCTTGTTCAGAGTATTTTTGCACCTATTTTAACTCAACTGTCATATTTTTTTTTCTAACAAAATAATTCATTGTCAGTAGTATTTTCTAAATAAAACTTAAGAAAAATATTGAGAAAAATAGGCTCCAAATTCTTATCTTCATATTAGAAATAGATGCAAAACAATCAAGAAAATGGAATAAGCAACATCTTTCTGTCTGGCAAAAGAACTTTTAGCCTCCTTAGTAAAGAGCTAGTTACTAGCTAGGAATAAGCCACACGCATTATTTAACATTTCAAAGATTTAATAAAATCTAAATAATCACAATATTTTGAATCAGTTTATTAATACTAAGTAATGCATTTACCATGTATCGTATTTTGTCTTATATGCCAACTAAAATTTCTGTAGTAGATCTCATTCACATGTAAAAATTAGAATATGCTTACAATTAACAAGTATGCCTAATGCTACATAGGTTGCTATAAAACAGTGTCTCCTATTTATTTCCATGGAAATTACAACACACACAAAGAACAAAATAACACTCTTTGACAGAACAAATTCCCAGCCACAAAACACAAAACATTTTTCAACATAGTCACCATCAGATGAGATGAGCAAGGTGCTCTTCATTTTATGGTGCGACACTTTTTCATGAACATCCAGAACATAGTTTGTCTTCCACATCACTCTCTGCACCCCTAAGCACACCACCCATATCCTCACTGCTCTCACATCCACTGTTTGATCTTCAAAAACTTTTGGCAAGTGTCCATGAATATCAATGAGCTCAACCTTTTCCATGTGGAGGAATTCAATTCCCCACCTTTTCTTCATACACACTTCCATGTCAGACGCCATTCTGTCAGACTCTCTGCTGCCATCTGTCACGCAGCAACAAAATGAATGGTGAATGAATTGGTGGGAATGTTCACCATTACCAGCCATACCACCACCATCTGCCTCTGACATTGTGGGCCAACACAATAAAATAGAAGGTATTACTTTCAGAGCATCCCTTGTACATTCAAAAGTCAAAGCTGTGGCTCTGACTCAATGACTGAAATCTTACAAGATGCAAAAATAAGGTTATATGAATGGTCAATTCTTTAAAGATTGGTGTAAACAATTAACAGAAGAAAAAAAGATAGTATCACAATGAAATCTGTGTATTGAAGTGATGACAGTACATCTTCTATGCACACCATGGAAAGCATAAATTTCTAAAGTGAATGCTGAGGTACATTCTCTTTACTGTAGTAGGAAATTATCTTAACAAAATATCATAACAAAGTTCCCTGAACAAAGAATCAGATTGATGACACTATGAAGTTCTACCCTTACTTTTGAGGAGCATCAGAGTTATGTGTTTAGTCTAGCCGTGGATCTTGTGATTAGTTTACAAAGCTAAATTTACCAAGAGAACAGCAAATCTTTATGTTTATTGGGCACCCACTCAAGATTCACGCTGGGGTAAAAACTTTCTACTTATCTTTAAGCAATTAACAATGACACAGTCTAAGCACAGAATCTTGAAGTTTCTTCTGTTGTAAGAGAGCTTCTAGACAAATCTATCTGCTTTTGGTTCTCTGGAGACTTCTTTGCCTTCCTCTCTCCTTCTTTTCTGACCCTAACAAGGTGATTAACCAGACTTAGATGTCTCAGTTCAGCATCTAAACTACTTTGGATAAAAATGACCATTGTGACATAGATAATAAAATATGTGCTAAGAGGACACCATCTATTAAATAGAATCTAGCATCACTGTTCTATCTTTAGAGGTATACGGGATAAATATGAGGGCTGCTCTGAAAGTAATGCCTCCTCTTTTATTATGCTGGCTCATGACAGTAGCGACAGTGAAGTGAAAGAAAATCTCTGTTCCAAACAGCTGTATACAGTGGTCACACCACTAAATGAAGAGCTCTTGTTTATCGCTGATGAAAATGGATAGCTAATGGTTGTGACTGTATTGAAAAATAGTGTTTTGTAGCTGAAAATTTTTTCCCTCAAGGAGTGTAATTGCGCTCTTTGTACCTGTTGTAAATTCCGCAGAAATACACAGGAGGCATTACTATTGGAGCAACCTATGTAATACTGTCATGCACCAAAGGCCATTCTGCAGCTATCCTGCATTCAGTGTGAAGCCAAAGGACTTGTCAGCTCACACACCCCAAGATCTTTTGTTAATCTTTGCAAAGCTGGCACCATTTAAGCAATGAGCTACTTTTTGTGTTGAACTGCATTTACCACAGTTTGTGTGCACTGACAGCTTGTGAAGATTATTTGTAGCTAGTGTGGCTACCAGGTGAATGGCACAGTTATGTTCCTCCTGGCTGAGGAGGAGGGAGAAGTGAATCTGAACATGTAATGTTTATGTTGACATCACTTGTGAGTTCAACTCTTCTTGAGTTACTGAAATCCAGATTGTCTGGAATTTGGTCACCATCAGGTCCTCTGAAATTGTTAACAGGCTGATCTACCAGAAAAATAGCTCTCTGAAAGAACTTCTAATTAGGCAGTGAACATTTGATTCAATTTATCTCTCATCAAACTTTCACCAGCTGTCTAACATCATGACTAAAGATAGGAAATAATGAGAGGCACATGGAGGCATACTTCCTGTCTTGGAAGTTGTTATTTATTACTGCAAAAGGAAGGGTCTTTGATCAAGTGGCAAGCCCAATTTAAACAGAATAACGTCTACTTCAGCCTTCTATCTTAAATATTAAATTCTGTGAAATACAATCACAGAATCACAGAATCATGGAATGGCTTGGATTGGATGGGACCTTAAACATCATCTATTTCCAACCCTCCTGCCATATATAGGATTGGCAGTCACAAGATCAGGCTGCCCAGGATCCCATCCAATCAGAATGCCTCCAGAGATGGGGCATCCACAGCTTCTCTGGGTAACCTGTTCCAGCACCTCATTACCCTCTGACTAAAAGATTTCTTCCTAACATCTAACCTAAATATCCTCTCTATTCCTTTAAAGTCATTCTCCCTTGTCCTGTAATTATCAGACAGTGTAAAAAGTTGCCTCCCCTCCTTCTTTTAAGCTCCTTTCAAGTCATTGCCATTGGAAGGTGGCAATGAGATCTCCCTGGAGCCTTCTCTTTTCCAAGATAAATAAACTCAGTTCCCTCAATCTATCTTCATAGGCCACCCTTCTTTGATGCCATCCAGGACACTGTTGGCCTTCCAGGCTGCTAGAGCACACTACTGGATCAAGTCCAGCTTTTCATCCATCAGGATCCACAAGTACTTCTCCACAAGGCTGCTCTGAATGAGTTCTTCTTCCAGTCTGCACTCATAGCTGGAATTGCCCTGATTTAAGTGCAAAGCCTTGCTCTTAGCCTTGTTAAACCTCATTAGATTCTCACGTGCCCACTTTTCAAGCTTGTCCCGGTCCCTCTGGATGGTGTCTCTCCCTTCTATTGCATCAACTGCATCACTTGACTGTGACAAATAAAACTTTCATATATTGATGTCAAGCTACATAAATTAAGAAGTGATTTCCTAAATAACAGCCAGGATGGAGATGAGCTGTAATTTGTGAGGGATTTACCTTTGGTTGCAAATGAGGAGATATGCAGCCTGTTCAGAAGAGTGCATGCATGTGAAGAGAAAAAGACAAGAAGAAAAGTAGTCGTGCACTTGGGCGTAAGAAGAAGAGAGCTGTGTAAAATAGAAGAAGCTAAAAGCAAGGTCCTGTTCCTCCCCTGCTCAGGAAAAAAAAAAAAAAAAGAATTTTGTGCGTAGGATGAAGAATCTTAGTTTTATAATTCATTACTTCTCAAAAGGGATGGGAGTTCCCATCGACACACCAGTGTGATGAATAATGCAAATCAGAAAATTCTCACTAGCTTGTCTGGGAAACCAGTTCTGCACAAATATGTGACAGTCAATAAGTGGATAAAGGAAATGATTTAGCACACATTAGGAGATGTGCTACTGCTCAGTTCTTCTTGCAGAAATACAATTCTGCAGCAGGTGAGAGGATTACAAGTGTTGTTTTTTATCATACTTAAATGACATTAGCTTAATGATGAAGTTAGCTCCCCTGAGATCAGGCAATCTTTTTTCCTCCAGCTCTGGCATCTTAACTATCAGCTATCTTGACTATTATGCTCAGATGCTGCTTGCATATTCAAAGGGAATCTGGAAGCTAATTTTTCTGTATGCCAGTACAAGTGGAAGATAAGGTCAGGTTTTAGACAGAGTACTTAAAAATAAATTAAATAAATTTATATTCATGATATGCTCTATATGTTGTCAAGTTACATCTATGTTAGTAAAGTAACAATGTCCAAGTTAATCTTCCAGTCCTAAACTGTCTCCAAGACAGGGGGATTCATTATTCACATACTCTATTGGGAATATTCCCTTGCCTGTGCTACCTCCTGAACTATTCCCAGGACTTGTTTGATAGAGGAATTATTTAGTACGGCTGAAAATCAGGTCAAGGATAGTTTTAACAATTATATTGTGAACAGTCAAGTTCCAGCGCCCAGACCGTGCATTGACACTGATTATAATTTATGTGGGGATGGTAGGTGGGATCTTTCTTTGATTTTTATTATAGTTTACCATTTTAAGGCAGTATCCTAGTACACAGAACAATTTTTATTTTCAAATGAAATAGTGTGTTGCCTTGTCTGAAATGTGCCTGTCATCAGCATGATGGAAATGTTTCAAATTCTCCCCAGATAGAAAATTCTGGTAAGCTTCTCATGAGTTAATGTACTATCTTATATCTTAGCATCTAAGCAGCTATAAACAAAGGAGAGACATTGCCCGGCACAGAAAACCTGTGGGTAGTAAGTTCTTGCTTTCAGTCTAAAATATAGCACTTTGGGTTCTGTTCTTGATTTTGTTTTTTAATCTGCTGTTATGTCTTTTATAAATAAGCATTCATAAAATAAAGATAGAGGTTTTATTTTCTTATTTGTCCCAGATAGTGTAAGTTTATCACTTGCACCCATGCAAGCATTCTCATTTTTCAGGGTCACCTTGAGAGAAGTTGGGGTAGGGCAAATAACTCTCAGTGTGCTAAATGTAGGACGTACATCCTCCTAGAGCCTGGAGCTATCTGTTGGCAATGTGACTTAACAGAACTTTAACTCTGTTTTGTCTTCTTGGAAACTTAGGCACTGATGAACTCTAAGGAAATTTCAGGGGAAAAAAATATTTTAATGGTTTAAATAAAAGTAAAATTGAGTTTTTCTTTTTTTTTTTCTGCTTTTTTTTTTTTCCTTGAGCTGTTCCATTGCAATTTTATCATCTATGATTTTATAGTGCAGATGTATATGACTGAAACCATCATTATCTCTAGCTGTGCCAGTGCCTGATAAGATAAGGCCTCTCATGGTGGACTCATTTATTTAAACCACATCTTTATAAGAGGTAAACTAGAATCCTTTAATTAATTTAATAATAGTCCTTTGTTTCCTGTAAGCAATTTAAATGTAAGAAATATATGGATTATAGCACAGTTTACAATACTCGTTCCTTACAAATGAATCAACTGCCAAATCAATCTTTTCAAGTGGCTCTGCAGAACCTTCATATGCCATCTATTCTGTCGCCCAAGAAAAAAATTCTGAAATGCTTGGACAGCAACCAAACCCTAATGGTTGTGAGTCAGGACCTTTAGAAGTTTTCTTGATTTTTTTAAGAAGTACTTTATGGGTACTGCTGGGAGAAAAGGCAATTCCTTGTACTTAACTAGATCTGCTGGCACACTTTGGCAATTCTGGCTTCTGGCTTTGAATAGGCCTTGAGACTGTGATCAAGTGAAATAATGCTAAATGGACTGATCTATCTCTTGCCCCATGAATTACTGGATGACTCCATAATAGAATTTTGCTTTTTTTTTGCAGTAGTTGATCCATCTAGTCATGCTCAGGCATCCAAGGAAATATTCATATGATGTTGTGCCGCATGCCTTTCTCCAGTCAAATGCAAATAATTAGTGAGTATAATCGATGAACTTGAAATATTTATGCAGAAGTGTGCCAGTTAATTAATCTAATTCTTTGAGTTTCATTGAGAATGGCATCAAGCTTGCAGGGAATACTGACTGACAGGAGCTGTTTGCATTCAAACTACCAATGCTTGCACTAATGAACAGTTTGGACATGGGTGCCTTCATTAGAAGAATATAAGAGAGTATAAGAGTTAAATAGTATGGATGCAACTGCTAGAGAACTGTGTCGAGAATACTAATTTATTAGTGTAGACATGGACTCACTTTCATGATAAATACCACTCCTTTACTCAGATGAAAGCTTCCATGTGGGGCTGTGAGCTTTTGGCAGTGGCAGTTGGCTGCCTGCCTTGAAACACAGTGGATTTCTGTACCAGTGTTTAGGATGTGTAACATTTAAACATCACCCCTGTGAGAACCTGACTTAGACATCACTAAGGGACTCCCCTATGTTCCAGGGGCCAAAGTGAGTCTGTGAGAAGCCTTCACAGGTGCAGATGAAGAGCAGTGTTTGTTCAAGCCTTTGTGGCAACCTTCTAGTAATGTAACTCTCAGCAGGTAGCTTTGACTAGCAGTCAAAATTACAGAGCACACAGTCACAGCTCTGCTCTGATCCACTGGAAGGGAAGACTGTAATGTTAGATATAAAGAGTATTTTGAAATGCTTGGGCTTGTGGATGCCTCATGTCTTCAGAGGCTACCTCAGTCACGGTCTCATGTTGTCAAAGATTGTTGTTAAAGATGCAAGATTAGGGATTCGGAGCCGTGAGTTTGATTTCCAACTGTGTGAACGATTTTCTTTGAGTCATTAGAAAGGTTTGCACATCTCTTTAGTTTTGTCTTTGTCCTCCCACATTTTTCTTTCATGTCTGTTCCCACAGTTCTCTCTTCAAGGATGGCCATCTTTTTTAACTGTGTATTCTGATTTTTTTCTAGGCTACTGTAGTTTTCTTATAAATTCAGCCTTTTGGAATAATAACAAGGCAGTTTGTGCTAACTTTCATGGGCTTTTATTGATTTATAACTGCTATGATTTATTACTTGCACTGCCTAATTTAATTTAACTAAAATCTCAGTCCAACCATAATGCATATAGCACTTGTCACAGAAAACATCAAGGACACTTCTCTTCCTAGGAAAATCCATCTTAACTAAGTAAATAAAGTGTGTTCCAGCAAGAAAAAAAATATATAAAACAGCAGCCCATGCCATGGACTGAAGGACTTGCAGCTGAATTCTCTGGAATTGTTCCCTTCATTCCGTTTCAGATATATCTGCAAGACATAGGGCATGCTACAACCATCATCAATCCAAGATCTGAGCATTACTGGGTCATCTGGCAGTACCAGCTGCAACCAAATGAAAAATAAGGGCATGGATGTAGTTCTGATGCTTCAAAGAGAAGAAAGGTTTTATTTATTTTATGATAACTGTGCAGATGACCCTTGATCTAGATTAGAAATTCTTCACAAAATACCAAACACACTTTTACCAGAAGTTTTTCATGGTGAAGCGTTTCAGAACAGGTGACAATGACCATGTTAATGCCTGCTGACTACAAAAACAAAAATACCACAAGGATTTTCAAGGACAAGGAGGATCCAGGGCACCTAAAACAAGCCAGGAGCCTTCCTTTGATGACACCTGTTGACATGACTCACATCAGCACAGATAAACTCTTTTATTGGAAAATAGGTAGCACTCCGAAAACTGTCTGTTGGAAATGCCTCCTGCCTTATTTCAGCCTCCAAATCATACTTAAATATAGCTCAGATTTTGTTTAGCTTTTTATATAGATTTAGCCAGTATCAGAAGAGATGTAAGGCAAAGATACTCAAAGCCAAGAGCAAAGTAATGTTGATGTAGCTAGCTTGTGGCATGTTAACACAGGGCCGAAGATGACACCCTGACCTTGTTTTATTTTATAGATGCATACATGACATCACATATTAGTTAAACACATGCACAAACTCTTCAAGTGACAAGCAAGTAAAAAAGTGGACTGTAAATACTATGCTGATCTGTAGCCAAATTCCACTCTAAACAGCAGAACTTTTCTGAGACTGCTCAAAGACTTTTTAGTAGAACACAAGCAGCAGAAGTGAGCAACAGGAAGAGTGCTATACGTCGCTTTCTGGTAGCATTTTATATGTGTAATATACTTTTCAGATGTCTGTTTAAACTGTAATTTATTCAAGAAATAAAATGATTTTGGCAGTTATGGCAGTTTTGAGTATTAGGTACTTTCTTAATCCATCTATTTATGTATTTATTTATTTATTATATTTACCATGGTTATTTAATAAGTCTTTGTCTTGCAGTAAAAATATACAGAATGCAATGGAAAAAAAAATAGTAAGTTTGTGAATATTGTAAATTCGGATACAGAGTTAAACTTTCTCAAGGACTCAAGTTCATTATTATTGCTTAAATGAGAATAATTTCATTATTCTTTTTTTAGCTGCTTATGAATGAATGCCCACCAAAACATTATTCACAGTGCTCACATAATCAGATATTCCTTCTAAAGTGTGTTTCTCCTCACGGAGAGGAAATATATGATTTGACTAACTTGTCTCTAGTCCCTAGTAAAGGGAGACCATAGTTTTTGGATAATTAGTTAAACACTAGTTGTCTAGGAGACATTGATGCACAAAAGGCAGTATTAGCCCTCTTCTCTGGAGTATTGCTTGCTATCCAGTGTGCCCTCAACCCATGGCATTAAGCTCTGTTAATGAGTTTGGGAATAGAAATAGGAAACTTGCTTCTGTGTAAATATCTTGAATAGCTGTAGAATAATTTAGTCAGCTTCTAGGTTATTAATGTTGGTCTTACATTTTCTCTGTGGAAGAGAGGAACAAGGAGAGTTTGTGAATGACGGTGCCACTAGAAGTTTGTGAAGTTATCTTGTCTACATACACTGTGCAGATACATTTTTTCTGTGGCTAAATCTGCATATCTGAGCTGTAGTTTCTGTGTCCTGAGATGTGCATCAATGCAAGCTCTTGCACTGATGCTTCATCACAATGGGAAACCCTTTTCCAAGGAGACAGTTACAATGCTATATTCAAGAAGTGATGTAATTTTCTTTAATTGTTTTCTTTTAAATAATTTTATTTTGGACTGAATGTAACTTAGAAAAACGCAGTCAGTTCAGCAGTGATCATCTTCTTTCCTGTTATTTTCTCACAGCAGTAAATGTAGTAAATGTGTAATTTATCTGTGGATAATTTCTGTATTCACACTAGATGGGTTTTGTGTAGGCAAGAAATTTAGCTTGTTTAAAGGTAGAGTTTAACACATTTATTGCATAGATTTTATATTGCATTAACACATGAGCAAGGGGATCCCAGGTATCTTAATTTTCCACAGGAAACTTTAGAAATGTTGCATAAGTTCAAGCAGGAAAATTTGAAAACCTGAAAATTGAGGATAAGCCGGAGTTTTTTGTTAAAACATACAATGAAAATCATGGAAATTCTTATTATTTTTGTGAATGGTGAGAGCTTTTGTAAAATAACTAAATGTTAATCAACATTTAATCAATTCTACAGAATCACAGAAACTATAGAAACACCACGGTTGGAAAAGACCTACAAGATCATCCAGTCCAACCATTCACCTATCACCAAAAGTTCTCACTAAACGATATCCCTCAACACCAAATTCAAATGTTCCAAACAGGCTACTTTAACTTTGTTGGTAGAAAAGTTATTGGGTCTATGCCGTATTTCCCACTACTAATTTCACTTTGTTATTTCTTCTTTTTACACCATGAGTTAAATAGAGCAGAAATACACAGGCTGATTTCCTCTTGCTGCTCATTATTTGGCATACATTCACTGATATCCTTTCTGCTCTGCTTCCTGTGGTAAACCATCCTCATTTTTCATTTTCTTTTCAAAGACATTCTCATTGTCTTTATCACTCTCACCATCCTTTTACAAAGATCTTCAGAATCTGCAGTGTGCTATTTGAATGATAGATTGACTAGCACACTATTACTTGTGAGACAATACCACTGATAAATTTAATGATACTACATTCTTTTAGAATTCTCTGTAGTGTAAATACATACAAATTAGAGACCAGCAGTGAACTTTAACAAGAATATAACTTACAAATTCAGGCACGCTTACACCAGATCTTTATACAGTGTAGATTATTCATCTCTTGATCTAGCTCACTCTTATTATGTAGCAAGTGGAATAAAAATTTTTTAAAAAGTAATTTATTCTGTGGAGAAAGACTTGGGGGTCCTGGTGGACAAGAAGCTGGACATGAGCCACCAATGTGCACTTGCAGCCCAGAAGGACAACTGTGTTCTGGGCGGCATTAAAAAAGGGGTGGCCAGCAGGGAGAGAGAGGTGATTGTCCCCCTCTACTCGGCTCTTGTGAGGCCCCATCTGGAGTACTGTGTCCAAGTCTGGAGCCCTCAGTACAGGAAGGACGTGGAGCTCTTGGAATGGCTCCAGAGGAGGGCCTCTAAGATGATCTGAGGGCTGGAGCACCTCTCCTGTGAGGAAAGGTTGAGGGAACAGGGCTTGTTTAGCTTGGAGAAGAGAAGACTCCGGGGAGATCTCATTGTGGCCTGCAGTACTCGAAGGGAGCGTATAAACAGGAGGGGGAACAGCTGTTTAAGTGGGTTGATAGTGATAGGACAAGGGGGAATGGTTTTAAACTGAGACAGGGGAGGTTTAGGTTAGATATTAGGAAGAAGTTTTTCAAACAGAGCGTGGTGACACACTGGAACAGGTTGCCCAAGGAGGTTGTGGATGCCCCATCCCTGGAGGCATTCAAGGCCACGCTGGACGTGGCTCTGGGCAGCCTGGTCTAGTGGCTGGCAACCCTGTACATAGCAGGAGGGTTGAAACTCATTGTGGTCCTTTTCAACCCAGGCCATTCTATGATTCTAAGATAAGATGGAAAGGTTTGGAAAAAAGCAACACATTCTGTGAGCTTTTCCATCATTCTTAATTGCTGATTATGAGATCTTAATTTAATATTGTTTCTACGTATTTTGGGTACTTGTAATGAGTTCTACTTCACCTGGGAGAGACATCAAACTCTATGATTCTATGATTTTTCCTAAAACAGAATACATGTACTCTCACAAAAGGTTAGGAATTAACTCCATTTAGGTATTCAGGCCTCTGTAGATGCGAGTAAATATTCTGCAGCCAGGCTCATTTCTGATTATTTTGATGCTAAATGAATTATTAAGAAAATTTACAGAAAGAAAACAAAACAAAACAAAAACCTGAAGGACTGGACATTCTTTTGAAGACTCAATATAGCTTTAATTAATTTAGTATGAACTTCAGTCAGTGCAGCAGTACCAGGAGTTCTGCAACTCATACTAACATAGGTGCTCAGCTTACCATCCTTCACTTCCTTCACATACAGCACTTTTATTTTATGTTGTCACAAATATTCATGGGAAGGAATTTCTGTGAGTCCAGTTTGCAGATAAGGATTTAGAAGGTGGGGTTAGGTGATGACAGTTTTCCATAAGTGGTTACAACCAACATACAATGATGTTTATAACCATTCTAAACCCTCATGAAGTACTTTACATATAATCCTGTTTGCAGTGAAAACACTAAGATCTCAGCTGTGCTTTCCAAGGGATATCATCTAGACTTAGAGCATCTGTAGTTATGAAATTCAGAAGACAAAGCCACCAAAGGAACTGTAAAAGATGTCTGAGGAGGTTTAAACATTTAGAGACTGGAAATTTGGAAGGAAAAAAAGTGAATGATGCTTTTTCCATGTAACACTTTCCCAAGCTCTGCTCTACCACAACATCTTTAGCTGCAGATCTTAGCTACTCACGAACCAACTAGAAGTAAACAGAGACAAGACTGCCCTGACAAGTCTGCAAGGTGTTCTATAGCAGTAAATGAAAAATGGGCATCCAATATAATTATATTTTTCAAAACAAAACATTCAGTAAGTTAAATGTTTCCATTATTAACATTGAACTATATCTGAGCAATTCTTTGTGTAGTTCATCTAAAATTTTGCTACAACAAATGCAATCCTGACAGGCATATTTTACAACAGTGTGGATATAGCTATTGTATTTGCTATGAGACTCTTCTTCAATTCCCTAACATTTATGCTTCTTATGACTAATTTTACAGCCTTTTAAAAGCAACTAGAGAGAAACACCTAAACATGCCAAGCCTTAGCAACTAATATGCCTGCAATGAGTTCTTCAGAGCCCTGTATGTGCCACTATATTTAGGCAGCAGATAGAATTTATAAACATTATGTTAGACACACAGATTAGTAGAAAGACTACCTTTGAGTGAAAGTATACTTACAAGAAGTGAATACTGAAAGCAATGAAGGCCTCTTTGATCCTTCAACTATGTTAAATGAGATGCTTACAGGTCATGAATGTGAGAATACTTGAACAGACAATTATAGTTAGCCAATCTGCAGTGCATTGTTTTATTTCTTAATATAACAAAGTAATCAAAATCATTTTTAATGAGACTATATATCTTTAAGAACCTCTGAAAACCCTAGTCTGGGTTTTCTTTAGAAGAGGTAAGAGTTAATACTATGTAGAGTGAAAGTATTTTATGACCTGTAGGCTGAGATCCTGAAAAAAAAAGTCGATTATTTTTCTTTAAAAAATTACTGGAAGGATTGCATAGACTTCTATATTCCCTCAAAAGCGTTGTTGTTGGAATAGTCCTAAGGTTTCAAGTCTGCTATAGTCTCCAGGTTCATGATCATCATTCAAAGCATGTTAAGCATTGCATCTCACGTCAACTTCATGGAAAAATAAGTGTTTGTCCTCTTCCGTTCTGGTGACCAGAAACATAACAGTAATGTGATAAATTATGATAATTTGTCTACATATATTATTCTGACAGCTTTCAGATTGCTTATAACGCATGAAAATGCAAGGTTCCTATGCTGGATTATCCCGTGTGGAGATAGAACTTGGACCCGATGATCAGATGTTGTACTACAGAACGCGGATTAATGAGGAAATATAGGTGGTAGGTGGACCAATATAATGAATGATCTTGGAGGTCTTATTCATCCTTGGTGATTCTATGATTCTGTGATCCTTATGAGTGCCTTCCAGCTCAGGATACGATATGATTCTATGATTCTATGCTGAAGGGTTTCCTGTCCCTCGGTGTAAATGAGGTCTTGTCTGTATTGACACAAGGCTGAACCAACTCAGGCCCCTGCCAGCTGCAGAGGAGGTGAGTAAGTTTGCATAATCACAGAACTGATCCTTTCCCAGTTGCCTTTGCAGGCAGCAAGGTCCTTAAATGACATCATCCTCTCTTTAGATAATAGGCTCGTCTTACAAAGTACATACATGTCTTTCTTTTAAATCTTAGATACAAAAAGATTTTAATAGTAGACAGAAATATAATTATCTAAGGCTCAAAAGCTGTCAAGTGGCAAAGGGAAGAGAGAAATATTTTCACTAATCATAAGTTCTGGTATTCAGGCATAAGAATTGAAGATAGATTTGACTCATAAAATGCAATATGACTTGACTATTACAATAATATGGGTTTAAAAGTCTTATCTGATATTCAGGTTGAGATAAATTCTGCAGTACAGAGTTGATCTCTATTTAGGATTTTTATCATTTCCTCTCCTTTATGTTAGTTTGGATATGTTTGTTTGTTTTGTTAGGTTTTTTTTTTCTTTTTTTTTCTTCTTTTATTGTATTGTTTTCTTCTTTTTGCAGATTGACTTTTTAGTTGACAATATTTAGGAGAACAAATATCTGAGCCAGCAGCTATCTAATAGGAAATTGGATAATGAATAATAATGATAGTGTTCTGTGATGCACAGCCAAGCAAGGTAAGACTTAGTGAAACATGTAACTAACAATAACAGATGAATACAAAATGCAATATTCAATACTTGGGGAGATGGAGGTGACCACTAATGGCTGTAGTTTTGATGATTCTATAGGAAAGCTAATATGACTTTTTGTTGTTGTTGGCAAATGAAACCTAGTGATGAAACTAAAAAAAAAAAAAAAAATGGTTAAGGGACTGGACTTGTAGCAGTCACCATGTTCATTGATTTAGGAAGAGGCATACATAGAAAAGTCAACAATTTCTTTCTGATATGATTAACTGAGTAAAAAAAATAAATTGATTGCTGAAAGTGGGATCCATTCAAGTAGCAATTAAGCAAAATAAAACTTCTTAAAACTTGACAGAAGAAAAGAATACTGCAGGTGGTAATGAAAAAGTGGAAAGGAAAATATTCTGTTCTATAGCATATTTAAAAAAAAAAACAAAACTTCAAAAAATTGAAGAAAATTATCCAGCAAAAGTTTTAAGGTAGCAAAGGAATAACAGTGTAATAAACTGTGGAAATAATTGTTTCTGTCAAAGCCAGATGTTTAGATGGCTTCAGAAGACAACTAAACATAAACCATAATACCTATTAACCAGACAGCTAATGTTTTTCCTCGGGAAGCTGCTAACTTGCTGATTGTTCAAATTTGAAAAGTCGTAATGGTGAAAAGTATCACTGTAAACTTGCCTTGCTCTTATTTCCTCCTTTAAACACTTATTTCTGACCACTGTCAGAGATGTAACACCGATTAAAGCAATCTTTGATGACATGCAATATGACACCAATATGACATGCTTTCTGAGAAATTAGAAAATGAAGGAACAGCCTGATGAAAGCATAAAGACATTGTGGTACTTTTGGTCTGATGTTATGTCACCAAGTGGCAGTACGTCATTGAATCTGAATACAGAAAATATAGGTCAAAGCTTGTCATGCAAGTCAATGTCATTTACCTTTCATAGCACTGAAAGTGATACATTACTTAAAAACTTGTCACTGTTTCACTTCCCACTATTAATCCACATTGTCTACTTGAAATTTTCATTCTGAAGAACATAGATTGTACCTTTCTGAATGTAGCAAAAGATAGATCCACAGCTCTGACATTAATATCTTCATATAATACGTAGATGCATATGAAAGACTTTTATTTCCTTTAAATAATTATTTAAAAAAAAAAAAAAGATCAAAAAGATCTTTGTGCCTCTATCTTTTATTTCTCAAAATACTCTGTGTGAACATACCTATCTTGTCTCAGATCACAATAAAGACCCTGTTGTCATGGTTTTATGTCTTTTGGTTTTCAGTATTCCGCATCAAAACATCATGTAGTGTACTGGAATTAAAGTGTTAATGCTCCAATTCCAGGTACCTATCCCCATACATTACGGAAGTCATGAGATCTGACCCTTCCGGGTGGGGCAGTCTCTTACTGCCTGGCAGTGGGTGCTGGAGGGTGCTTTCCTGGCCGTTCCAAGCTTTTCAGGTTTGACTCTGTCTCAGGAACTCTCTCTCCTATCTTATTTGATTTATTAGTCTCAATTTCAATTAGATTGTATTATATTGTGTTATCTTGCATTCCGATATCATAGTTAGTAAAATAAGTTTACCTCCATAGATTGTTGCTGCTGTTTTTTTTCCTCCCTTCCTTCCTTCCTTCCTTCCCATTTTGTGGGGCCAGGGGGTGTGGAGGGGCAGGGGCCTACTGTCCCCTCTCATGGGCATCTAGATCTAGTTAACTCCGTGACACCTGTGCTACTTCTAAGTGGATCAGGAATAGATATCAGGGAAATTATTTATAAAAAAAAAAAATTGTATTTGGAGTTGAATTTTATTTGGCTTCTCTCAAGTGAAAAGTTCCATCCAAATAGCACTTGGTGGAAACTGTAACAAATTGAATAATTTTGTAATAAATTTGCCTTGGTTTCTACAACAAGTTTTGGTATTCACATAAACATGAGGTGAATTTATTACTTATTTAATCCTGCTGACTGAAATTGCCATTGGGCATATCTTCTCTAATGAAAAGGAGCACTTCGTTGTCCCACTTCCAGCTAATATCTATACTTCAGAGACCTCTTCAGGAAAGGTGTATCGTAATTTGTTCCATCCAGGTTGGATCTGTATCCTGATCATTAAATGTATTTGCTTTTAAATGTTTGTAGACTTAATGGAGTAGTGAATATTACACATGGAACTCTTTCAGTTTCCTAATCAAAATGAGCGGTTTTGTGAACTCCTTTCAGTATTTGGCAGTAAATAAGAAGGAGGCCCAAGTGAAGAATGGAAGAATTGTATGCTTACACTAGTACATATTTTTGATGAATTGTACAAGTTGGAAGGCTGGAATCAGACTTTTTTTCTCTTGAAATGCCTTCTATATTCATAGATATTAATAATGATGGTGGTATAAATTAGCCAGCTGCTGACTTTTCTTATCTAATCATTGCTAGAATTAGAGCAAGTCACCCTGGCTTTGCCTCATTTTAATAGTGCTAGGAACAAATAAATCAATAGAGCTTAGCTAGTAATCTTAATATATCTGGGTAACTGTAGTACCCAGATAGTAGTTCAACTGCTGTTGAATTGCATAAAGCAGGGTCTTGTTCTGGTTTCTATACATAAAGAGAAAAATGCCTGAAGTTGGCTAAACAAGGCTGATCGCTGAATACTTTTTGTATCAGTGGTGGTTCCAAAAATTTGGCAGCAGATTTGAATAATATTTATCATGCTAAAACTAGTTTTGTTCTTTTAGCCCACAGTTTATTAATG
Source organism: Chrysolophus pictus (assembly GCA_037305975.1). Classification (NCBI taxonomy): domain Eukaryota; kingdom Metazoa; phylum Chordata; class Aves; order Galliformes; family Phasianidae; genus Chrysolophus; species Chrysolophus pictus. Next base: position 23,510,286 of record CM074578.1, read on the forward strand.
AATTAATGATAAGACAAAAGGGGACCTAAAGAAAATATGGTGCTATAAGTGTGCTGTGTGATGGAGCATCATTACAATCATTTATAAGGTTCTCTGATTAATTCCATTGTTTTCACAAGCCTACAGTATTATTTTTTCTTTCATGGTTTTTTGTAGTTATTACCCCACCAAATTTTATGGCTGCAGAGGTTTCCAAACCTAGCCTTTTCCATCTGTCTCTCTCTCTTGCTCTCTTCTTCTCCCTGCTTACCCATTTAATATCTTTCCTTCTTCGTAATACTTAGCTGATGATAGTCCAAATTCTTTCAAGAACTACTTACTGCTGCTGCCAGGGAAGCAGTAGTTCCACCTTGAAATAACATTACAGGAGGAAAGATACCAGAGGGATTTCACAGACAAAACACTGTATATGACTGAGCAGAACTGCTCAAGCAAATAAATGGTAAGGCTGTTTTTCTATTGAGCAATCATGTGGCATATTTCATAACAGCAAGAAAGGAGGCAGAGAAAAGTTGTTAAATCAGAGTAGTGAAAGAAAAATGGGATGGAAGGATATATTCACACAATTCATCACTACTGCCAGTACTACAGTCTATTTCTCTTCAGCACACATATTTATGGACTTGCTTCCCAAGAATGAAAATATGTGTTAAGTGTTCAGCCAAGAGATCCTAAGGCTCAGCTTCTTCTAAACCTAAGTCTGCAAAAACTTTCAACTCCATTCTGCTCTGATAAAAGGTTCCAAATGTGATATGATACTAGAAGAGTATGAAACTAACCTCCAAATAAAATCAGTTTTAAAATGAAAAGACTAGTCTTTTACATAGGAAATACTGCTGCCCATTTGTGCAATTAATAAAACCATATATCAGCAATAGAATATTTACAATGGAGGGAGAAAATGTGCTTGACAAGCCATTAAGTTTGGATGCTGAATTACAGTTGGTTTGTTCTCTATGAATGTCAGATCCTTTTAGCTATCAGATGCAACAAAGCATGGAATTGTGTTTGATCTATATTCACATTATCTAATGTCATATAATAAGTGGCACTGAAAGCCACAGGGCATATCTTTCAGGGCTGATAATTTCAGTATTTGGGGATTAGTGGTGGAAAATTATGGATTAGAGATGATATCAGTGTATGTGAAGACTCCAGATAAATGAAATACTAGACAGCATTTACATTAGATCTCTATTTTAATAGACATAAACCTGAATTTATCCTCCTTTTAAGTGCAGGACAGCCAGAAAATTCTTTGTTTGTAGGAGTTTTTAAAACCAATTAAATTAATTGTTTTTAAAACAATTTACAGAATTTTAAATTGTTAATTTTTTTTTTTTTTAAAGGGTAACAAAATAGGAATTACTTTTGAGCATTTATTGTTCACTCGCATATGAAAGAAACAGATTTAAACTCTTGCACTACTCTTGTTATAAATTATATAATTAAAAGATAAGTCAGCGGTAAAATTCATCAAATTAATCTATTTTACTAACACATCTTCACAAATTAGAAAGCCAGAAGGGACTACTCTAATCATCCAGTCTGACCTCTTGCATGCTACAGGTCAGACAACTTTTCTGAATTAATTCCCATTTCAGCTGGCACTTATCTTTTAGAAAAGCATTCAATCTTGATTTTAAAACATTCTGCTAAAATGACTCACTTTGAGAAGTGTTTCCCCAGTAGCAGATCTTTGTGGCTGAAGCATATTCTAGCTGAGTTGAGTTTCTCTTGTATTTCTATATATCTTCATCTGTTTCTACAGGTATACTTATTTGTACTATCAGTTATCACACAAAGCTTTCTGGCTACAGAATCATGATGGTGTTTATGTGTAGCTGATTATCTCTAATTTTTGGATAACTTGCCAGCTTCTGGAAGGTCATTGACTGATGAGTGCAACAGAACCCAGAACTGACAGCAGAAATACATGAGCTCAGGGATGGCTCTGTTTACTGTTTCATTCTGGAATCTCTTTATTAGCCAATTTTTAACCTTTATAATGTGTGGCATATCAATTTTTTATTATACAGTCTACTTGATCAGAATGTACTATATAGCCAATAAAAGCAAATATCTTAGAGCACTCTAGGAATAGCACATCTGTGCAGCTTATAAATATGTATAACCGGTCACTTATGCCTTTATAAATCAAACTTACAATCTAGTTAGAAAAAAACTCTAGGATATATTTTTCATCAAAACCACATTGTTTCTTAATATTTGTGTCTTTTTAATTCAATTCCTTACTACTGGTGAGAGAGAAAGAAAGAAGAATTCAGTCCAAAAAACAAAACAAAAACAAAAACAAAAACACTACTTCATGGCTACTTGGAAGCAAACATTGAAATTATGGATCAACATTTTAATATATGAAACAAGCTGAAGAATGTGTGTGGCTTCCTTCTACTGATCTCCACATGGCCATACTCTGTGTCAGCTGTGAAAACCATGACAAACTCCTTAAACGTCTCTTTTTGTGCACCAAGTACACCTGCATTTCCACATTCTCAAGAGACCTTAGACCTCTTCCCAGTACTCATACATTTAGTGATATAACCTCAGCTGTTTTCATTAGTTGAGGAGTGTCTAATCTTTATTTATGAGGTCTGCAATATCTACTTTTCTAGTTTATGTGAGGTGTTGATCTTACCTCTATATCCAAGTGTATCTCATTCTTTAATATCTTTGTCCTAAAAGGTTCATGTAACTTCCCTGGGGATAGAAAAGGGATATTTTTTTCTTTATTTTATGGAAAGAAAGCTATATCAAAGACAGCAAGTCTATAGAAATAGGTGCCCAAAGGCAAAACCAGGTAGAAGAATGCTGGATTAGACTTTGAAGGCAATAGGGAATGCTGTATGCTTACAAAGGATTCGGGAAGCTAAAGCGCTGTATAGAGCTAAGCACTGCAGTGTTTATGAATATCTGGCTCTCTCTTAAGTTTACACATTGGAAGTACAGTCAAAGCAGACTCACATTCCTCTGGAGGTGGATATAGATATTGAACTGAGTGAGACGTGTCAATTCATAATGGAAATGGTGCTTATATCGACTGAGATTTTCCCATTCATCTGTTTTAGCCAGTGCCCACTAGAGCTAAGTGTTCATGAACATCTGGCTCTGTGTTAAGTTTATTTATTAGAAGTAGAGTCACACAACTTTCGCAAAGAGACACGAACGTCTCATTTTGAATGGCTCCCTTCATCCTGTGTCTCCTCTGTTGCAGCACGTCAAATTCACGTCCTTTCATCTAGAGATATCTCCAACAGATGCCCTTTTACGTCCAAACGCGAAAGAGCTGAAAAGTGAAGCAGTGGAGTCAGAAGAGAGGGATGCAACCGTCTGGATGGCTTTCCCTGCGGCCGCGGAGGCTGCGCACCCTGCCCGCCCGGGGAAAGGCAACCGGGCGTGTGGGGCCGGCTCGAAGCCCCAGCCTGGTCCCGCATTGGTTCCCGAAGTTCCCGCGTCATTTTCTCCCCACACCCCGCTTGGCACTGGCAATCACAAGTCTCAATGGAGGGGCGGGAGAGAGCTGTGGAGCGCTGAGAGGGTTCCTCCAACCCCCCGGATCACCACCAGGGATGTCCGGGACTCAGCCCGAGGATGCTTCGCCTCCGTGCAGGAACTGGACATCCTCTCCAGAGCTGAACGAAACGAGGGAGCCTTTTTTAACCCCATCCGCCGATTACGACGATGAGGAGTTCCTGCGCTACCTTTGGAAGGAGTATTTGCATCCCAAGGAATACGAATGGGCGCTGATCGCCGGATACATCGTCGTGTTCATTGTGGCTCTCATCGGGAACGTGCTGGGTGAGTCTGGCTTCCGAAGTTTGCCCAACCTGCCTTCACTCGCGGGCAGATTTCGCCTCTCCCCGTTGCAAACCGCGGGGAAGCCGGCTGCGGGGAGGGGGCTGCTGTGACCGGGGCGGGTCGGAGCTCGGAGCTCGACGGGGCCGCCCGGGTAGAGCCGCCGCGGGCTCCGTCGCTGTCCGCGGGGTGAGGTGCTGAAACAACGCACCCCGCCGGCGGCCCCGCCTCTCAGCCGGTAGCCCTCGTTCTCCGGACTGGAAATCACAAACGCGGGCATTTTCTAACGGCTGGCTGTAAGAGACGCGCGTTTCCTAACGGACAGGCACGGGGAACGGCCTCGGGGTGACGGACGCCGGGGAGCGGCCGGGGACCTCGCCCCGCGGCGAGGGGCCGGGGCGGCTGTCCGCCCTCAGGTCGGCGGTTGGCGGCTCTCTCGCAGCCCCGGCGGCGGGGGCGGGCTCCTTCCCGCCGCTCTCCCGCCTCCTCCCCGCTCCCATGCACCCGGGTGGGAGGCGGCGGCGGGGGGCTTCGCCGCTTCCCGCGGGCACCGCTGACGGGGACAGGCGGGGGCGGTGTGAGGGCCGGGGGTCAGCGGCTCCGCTCTGCTCCTCGTCCCCAGCCCGAGCCGTGACCGCGCCGTGACAGCCGCCCTCGCCTGGGCGCGGGGGAGATGGCCGCGGGGGTCCCTGCATCGGCGGAACGCGTTGAGCGCGATAAATAACGTCTTTGTGAATGAACGTGCGCGTAGGGAGCGGAGTACGCCGTGAGAATCAGCTCCACCGGAGCCACGGCCATTTGCATTTTTCATTCCCATCACTGACATTCTCATGAACGGAGCGGCTCACTAGCGCCCAGCCCTGCCATGTGGGCCCTTCATTCATGAATTTCAGCGCGTCATGCGCTCTGCCGGCGCTCTAAGCTCCCCGAGGCACGATGCGAATAAAGCTTCAGCCAAAGACAACGTTTCGCACGGCTCTTTTTTTCTTTCGATAGACTGACGGTGCAGTCTTTGTCTGGAGCTGCCGATAAACACCGAGCGTGTACGTTGGCCAACCCATGGAGCCTTCACCACAAAGGCTGTGTAGCAGAGTGCGTGCTGGTCTGCTGCTCTGTGCTCACAGTGTAAGACAGCTGTCTTCGCACAGAGCCTGTGCTTTGTACTAGAAAGAAAAGTGCCTTCCGCCTGATCCTGAAAGAGGACAGCTTTAGAGCTGTCTGTTTTTACCCGTCCCCCTCTACCCATTCTGTAAACAGGCTGTCCTCTCGCCTTTGAGTATTCAAGGTCAGATCTTCGACTATCGGAGCTCTCATCCTGTTTACTCTTTCTTCCCCCCCCCACCCCCCCGAAGCACGAGAAGAAAATATTTCCTCTCTTTTCACTTGCAAACAGAGGCACCTGTCGTGCCTACCTTATCTTTGTGCCTGGGGTGAAAGCTGGCATTTAGCTGTCCGCCCACCTCTCCTTCGACAGGACTGCTTCTATCCAAGCCTTTGTGCATCACAGACCTCACCCTTCCAAAATGCTGCCCCTGTTCACTGCCAACTTCACTGCAGGTGCTCATTAGCTGAACACTGTCTCATCTTTATGCAAGAAAGCTGATTGCAGGCTCCTGTGTTTTTGAGGACAAAAATTGATGTGGTCTTGCCAAACACATTTTTGTGAAACTTTGTTTATTCGATTAGCAATGAAAATCTAAGAATGATGAATCTCCAGAAAATTCCTGCATGAAAAATTCTTACATAGGGTTAATCTGTGATTCAGTCTTGGACCTTCTCAAAGTAAACCAGATGTGGTTTAAATGGCTAACAGTGTTTTGGTAGAGTATAGTAAAGTTTTGGTGCTTCATCATGTCATCCTTAATGATGCAGTGTATTCCTCTGCTTAGATTTGACTAATGCTTGTGGACTAGTATGAGATGAGAAGTCAGAGTTTTGCTCCCATTTGCCCATGTTTCACTCAGTTAGCACTTTGGAATACAGGAAAGACCCTTGGAAATCTTAATATCTGGTTGTCATTTTCAATTGTGCATTCACATAGAATGAGTGACCTCATTGTGCTCTCAGAACGACAACTGTGCAAGTGGAAAGCACAGCACAACCCTTAGATATTAGCAATGAACTACATTTAAGCATTCTGACACTTAATTAACAGCCAAGGTAGAAAGCTTAAACTTTGATTGACATTTACTGGGCTTTTGGCTGATCTGCTCTGCAGGAGTTGTCCTGCTAATAGTAGCATACAGCAAGGTCTGCATTGCTATTTAGCTTCCAGTTTAATTAGGAGAGTTGACATACTCTGTCCAAACGGCTGCAGAAACCAGCTAAAATGAAAGGCACCAGCAAGCCTCTGTGTTTGAACGCAGGTTTGATTACAGCATTCAAGTGCTTCACATCAGTAATTCTTGTGTGTGCCCATTCTAGCTGCTAACCAGAGATTTCACTGGAAGCAACTAAAAAGGAACAGATTTGAAGAAGGTTTTAAGACATTCAGATAAACTGAAATCATGGAGATAACATCAGTATGTTTTGTCCTATTTTCTTTTTCATTTAGACATGATTTATCAGCAAAAGCAGAGCAGTCACTGAGGGTGAGGATTTTCTGTTTTTCATATAAGACCAAAGCATTCCCTTACCATACACAGAAACAAAATTACAACTTCTTTGCAAAGTAAGGGGAAGCCAAGGGACTTCTTAACAGTGGACTTTGAACTAATTGTCTACTTCTTCTTTATTTAAAAACAATGATTGAAATAGAAATGCAGGAAATTAAAGGAAAGATATATTTAGGATGCATGGAGGTCTCTGGTTACTGGCACAAAGATTCCTCGTGAAGTAGTTGCAGCAGTTAAAAACTGGAATAAGGCTAAAAGGGATAAATAAGTAATGTCCAGCCCCACACATTCAACTGCAATTACACAGATAAAGAATGGGAAAGGTTCTCACTTAAGGTATTTATTCAAGTAGGTCAGAACTTTTCTAGTGAAATGTTTTCCCTCAGGGAGCATACACTCATCAAAACCAAATGGTATGGAAGAGATCACTTGATATGTTCAAGGAAAGGACACAACACAAGCAGCCTTCTAGTGTTCTGCCAACCGGGTTGCTGGCTCTCTTGGCAGTCTCCCTGCAGCTGGCAAGGGCTAGGGCCTGAGCAACCTGCCAGCACCCAGCTTGAAGCTCTTCAGCACTGCTGGCTTCTGAGGGTTGGAGACCATGCAGAACATCAGCCAGAGGCCTCAGAAACCTTATTTATTCACATAGCTTAGTGATATTTGTTTCTCCTTCCAACTCAGAATGAAATCCTGCCTAACTGACAGAGAACTAGTCTCCTCTGCATAGTTCTATTATTTACCATCTTTCATAATAATCTCTTCTGCCATGTTCTTGCGACATCTGTACGGAACCCAACTGTAGTCCATTCCTCAAAGAGTTCACAGTCTGATTCATAAACTCAACAGCATTAATTTGATGCTTACTTACTATTATTTGATTTTTAGGACTGTTTTCTTTCTGAGTGTGGAAGAAAAATCGAATCTATGTTTTTAACAACAAACTTCTAGTCGATGCTATCAATAGGCAACTGTAATGGCTCAGCAAGTGCTCTGTTATCGCTCCCCAGGTATGTGGAGAATACTGAGATCTATGCATACATGCATGTGTTGGTAGAACTGGATGAGCCATGTTTTCCTGTAAATGATGTCACAATCTTCATAGAATTATAGAATCATAGAATGGCTTAGAATCATAGAATCATAGAATCACAAGGTTGGAAACAACCTATAAGATCAGATCATCTAGTCCAACCGTCTTCACACTACCACTGCTACCACAAGCTACTAAACCATATCTCACAGCTCCTCATCCAGGTGCCTCTTGAACACTGCCAGAGATGGCGACTCCACCACCTCCCTTGGCAGGCCATTCCAGTGCCTGACCACTCTCCGAGAGAAAAAGTTCTTCCTTAAGTCTAACCTAAACCTCTTCTGATACAACTTGTGGCCATTCCCCCGGGTCCTGTTTGTTGCCTGGGAGAAGAGGCCAAACCCCTCTTCACCACAGCCTCCCTTCAGGAAGTTGTAGAGTGCAATGAGGTCTCCCCTGAGCCTCCTCTTCTCCAGACTAAACAATCCCAGCTCCCTCAGCCGCTCCTCATAGGACTTTTTTATCATTACTGTGGATTGACAAATATGTATAAATGCAACTTTGTGTGTGGTGGGACAATTTAAAACTGATCAGTCTGCATTAATCCATTTAGTGAACTCTGGAAACTGTGTGAAGATAATTTCTGCTTCATCCAGAATTGACCAAAACTAACATATTTGGCAGACTATTTGCATAGTGTAGCTGACCTTCCAGTAAAAACTCCCATTCCATTAGACTGTTAATTGCCCAAGATTATGTAATGCAACTGAGTTAGAAAATGAATTCCGTGCCAATTAGATGATTGCGCTATTACTCCCAATTGTAATTTGTACAGATAAGCTTCCAGCAAGCAGAATTTAGTTCTTATGTTCTTCTCTTGCACTGTAATAATGAGGCAGTATGTAAAATACAGAAATGGACAGCCAGCAACTCCAGCTCATAAATCCTTTTAAAAGCTAGAGTCAAATAGAGCATTAGGTAGCTAGAAAACACCTCAGAAGTTACACTGCTGCTAACTGTGCAGTGCATATGTTTTTGTTTGTCTGTTTGTTTGTTTCAATGTAATGTCTTCTGTGGGAGACAATAGTATATTTCAGCCAGGCTGACAATAAAGAAAATGTCTTACATTTTTCCATTGCTGTTCAGCTATATTTCTTATTGTTCCAGTGTTTTCTAGACTCTATGAGAAAAAAAGAAAATGCAAACGAAACAGCGCATCTAGACTTGTTTATCTGTGATACATGGGCTGCACACCTAACACTTGCTTCTTTTGTCATGCTTCAGTGATTTGTTGATGGGTGTCTAGTCTGTCCTATGAGGAGAAGCCGTCACCTTACATACAGGGTATGTAATGCCTTTGTAGGTGCAGCCTAGAACATAATCCATCTATTCTGCTATCAATTAATATATTCAGGGATAGTTCTTCTCTGCTGGGCATTGTTACCAACTGTAGGAATATTTTCAATATTTTCATTAAAATAACCACTGTATCAGAAGTATCTGTTTTTTGTATTACTCTATTACTTTTTCAATATAGCCCTGATCTCATATTAGACTCTTTTTTTTTTTTTTTTTTGATAGGGCAAGTGGTCAAAAAAAAAACAAAGAAATGTTTGAGTTCAGAGCTTAATAGTGGGTAAGAGCCTGACAGCATAGAAACTAAATATCATCTTTCTATTCACAGCAGAAATCTCTTTGTTTTCGATCTTTTGTTCTCACTGCTGGTTTAAAAAACCCCTAATTATATATCCTCTGCAATTTACTTACAGTGCTTTACACCCCTTAATCAAGATCATCAATGCAGTTATTGAAAGACTCTTAGAAAGCTTTCCTAAAATATATAAAATAAGCTTGGACTTAGGCACCAAATTAAATTTTAGACACTTACGTTAAAGCAGAAGAATTCTCAATCAGGAATAGAACATAATGAAAGTAATTTCAGTGACAGATTTTTCTTCTGAACAGTATACACTGATTTATTGCTTCTACAGGAGCTCTGGAAGAATCTCATTTTGTAGCTTATCTACTCAGCCTTTATTTCAGCATATCATGTTGATAGACACTCCACCACTGAGGCTTTGATGCACAGATGTAATGTCATAACATATAAAAGAACAAAGGAGAGATTTCATAGAATCACAGAATATCCTAAGTTGGAAGGGACCCAGATGGTTCATTGAGTCAAACTCCTGGCTCCACACAGGACCACCCAAAAATCCATACAAAGGACCAAATTTTGATGACTAGTGCTTATAACCATGTAATTTCTTTGTGGCCATATTTTTAGTCAAATGATTATGATAGTGAGTTTCTAAAGTGAACTAAAGCCAATGAAGTTTAGCATAATGGAGGCAAAGATATAACACTTTATTTATACTCAGGTGAAATTTATTACAAAAAAAGAAAAAAATGAGATGACATTGTGCCTTTAATTATGTAAGAAAAGGTCATGTATTGCTGTTTGCAGAAACTATGTTTTTATTTTGACCAAGAAGTCTAGTTGGAGGATGACCCATTAAATAAGGGACAGGACTTCTGGAGTGTTAGGAAATTAATTTAGGTCTTCTGTAAGGCATAAATTGACAGCTGAAGCAGCTATTCACCAATGGAAGGAGAGCAGCATAATGTTTAATATGCTCAAGTAAGTCTTCCAGGAGGCAAGCAGCTGCCTTTTATACCAGCTGGAGCCTCTGCACTGTTCTCATATTCATCTTTAGATACAATGAACTGTGCTCACTGAATAGGTGGAATTACAGTCTCTAATTAAAATGCCCTGGGGTACAAAACCAACAGGGATTCAATTGAACATGAAAAATACCAATCTAAAACCCTCATCACATTGTCTTATCCTCAGGACTATGAGGTATATGAAGTTTTCTTCATAAATTTAGAACAGTATCTTTCTTAAATTTTCTCTCTACTTTTAATTGTTCTGTTTAGTCCTTCTGGATACTTTGCTGTGAGCCTTCGGGAGATGGGGGAGGGATGCTTGGAGTGTGAGTGCTGAAAAAAACTTAGAGAAAAACTGTCCTCTGTGGGGAAAACCACTACAAGTTTTCCCAAGCACTGGCTGCCAGACAACTCGAGCTAGTTTGCAGTCTTTCACTGACACTGTGTGGCCGAGGCAAGAACAGCAGTCATTTTGGTTACAGCTCTTTTTTTGAGCCTGGTGGTGGGGAAAAGAAAACCAACAAAACAACACAAAAGTATCTGCTTGCTTATTTTTGTTTGTGGAAAAGTTATTAGCTGGAACCCTTAATAATTTTATAAAATAAAAACTAAAATACAGAAATTATTCAAATAAATAAGGCAGGTAGTTAGGTTCCAGCACAGTGTTCTCTCAGTCTGGGAGCACAATACAGGAGAAGTTTTCTCAGTTTCTCTCTCAAATTTTTATTGAGCTTGTGAGCTTCTCTTCTTCACTGCTCATGTTAATGCAGTTCTGCCACCTTCTTCCTCTCTCACACTCACAGCTGGGAATATCCAAGGTTGAGTAAAAAGTTTGAACTTATTCAAAGCTGTTTTCACTGGTTCATAGATCTGCTGAAAAGCCCAGTTTGGGCCACCACAAGATGCTCTAACTAAACAGGCAATCCATTAAGTCTGTGGTGTCTCCCATTTTTTTCTTAGAAAGACTAGTGCTGGCCTCATCTTTCATGATCCTGGAGTACTCCTTGGCAAAAAACACTTCCAGTTGAGAATTGTTCCTACCTTTCTCCTCATTTCTTCTCTTCTCCAGAAAAGCTGCTGATGCCTGCTATTCCCTCTGTGTAGGCAGGTGTTGTACTTCAGTGAAACATCTCTCTCTGGCATGTTCCTGTAGGGTTTGCCCAACATCTACATGAGTTCACTTCTCTGTTGAGCTATTTGAGATGAAAGGGATGAGAGTAGAGAGCATACAAAATTATTTTGCTAGGATACTTAATTACTTCTAATATATTCAGTGGCATAGTCTGACTACTTTGCACTCTCATAAAATAATACTTTTTGAACATCCCATAGAGACATTTTCTCAGTGATCTGCTAGATCACTGGTGTGGCTGTGAAACTGACATCCAGGGCAACTGAACAAGCTTGGACCAAACAGTAGACTGACAGCCAGTATAGGAGGAATGCATTGAATTTACTTGCTGTCACTTATACTATACTGCCCTGTTCTTGAATCAAATCCTCACAGTTCTGTTTAGCCTGGCACTGAAGGAAAACATTGACAGTGTGTGAGCAGGGTGAACGCAGTACTTCAGCCAGCAGAGGGCAATGGGTGGGGGGAAACGTTTTAAAATCCTTTCTTTTCAAAGGCATCTGTAACAGTCTTTCTTAAACATATCTTTTTTTGTTTGTTTGTTTGTTTTGTTTTTTAATAGAGTCAGGGAATAAGTCTCTGGAAGACTTCCTAATTAATAAGGTAGTATGTAAGCATGCTGATTAAATTGCTATTGCAGTATGCATGACACAAAGAATGGAAAATGGACTGTGCAGTTAAGAAAGCATGAGTTCAGACAGATAAACACATAAACATACAGAAATTATCTTTCATTTCTCTGTAAATTATTATTTTTTCACCTTTCAGGAGTCTCTTGTCCCTGTAAATTAGAATTCAAAGGAATTCAGACCTACTTTCTTTGTATTGGTTTTGCTTCCTGTGCACTGCTACTCCCTAAGTAGCAAGAAGCACAGTCCTTTTTATTTCCCTGAGGAGCAGCAAGTACTGAAGTTCATCTAAATTCCATCTTAGTTAAGCTAGTGTGATCTGGAAGGCTCAGCACAGAGCTGTGAATTAGGAGTCTAATTTTTTTATCCCGTGTCTGTTTTACTGTACGGCCTTCAACAACTTCCATTCTGTGCTTTACTTCTCTTACTTCAGAGATGAAAATTATTTTCTTTTTAGCCCTCTCAGGTTTTGTTTGCTGACACTTGTAGAAAGTGTTGAACACAACGTGCAACATGCAATGAAATGATTTCTGGCATAGTTTGTTGTCAGTGAAATGGCACTTGCGTTAGTTAGCTTTGTGGATTATCTCCTCTGTTACATGCTGACTGAATCTGCATTGTCATAATGTCTGTTATAATTGTAGTCATTCTATGATCCTATGATAATTTTAGTAATCCCATGCAGCAAGTGGCAGTAATAAAGCTCTGGATAGTTATAATTATCTTACTGTGGTAGATAAACAGTTACTTGAGTAGATAACTTAAATCACCCAAATGAGCAGGAAATACAATTAATATTTATACTTTGAGCTTTTGATTTATAAGTCTTGTCTTTCACATATCTAGGGCCACAGCCAAAGAAAAAATAAAAAATAAAATAAAATATCCAACAAAAAACAGAAATTCAGTATCCAGGAAGAAAATAATATAAGAAATTAATACTGTGGGATACATTTCTAAGGGCAGGAAAGAGCTTTGCAGAGGGAATTTGGTTTGCTTTTACAAAACCATGATTTAATCAATCTCAATAAATCAATAAATCTCAATTTATTTGACTTGTAACTTCAATTCTAATTATATTGCATTATATTGTGTCATCTCACATTCCACTATTAAATTTAGTTAATTACTTTCCTCCCTTATCTCACTGCTGCTGTTTTGTTTTTAGACCCATCTCGGGGTGAGTCCCCCACCTCATTTAGTCATGGAACCAGGACAAACCAAGTCAGAACCACTGACAAGAAGATATTAAGAACATCTATATTGACACAATAGGGGTTTTAGAAGAAACTTCTAAGGAGCTAGTTGATAAAACCACCTTTCCTGAGAGAAATTGAAGGCCAATGCGAGAGGCAGCGGGATTGATGCCCGCATTCTCCATCAAAATCTGTCACGGAGTTAACTAGATCAATCTATGCCCATGACAGGGGGCAGTAGGCGCCTGCCCCTCCACACCCCCTGGCCCCACAAAATGGGAAGGAAGGAAGGAAGGAAGGGAGGAAAAAAAACAGCAGCAACAATCTATGGAGGCAAACTTATTTTACTAACTATGATATCGGAATGCAAGATAACACAATATAATACAATCTAATTGAAATTGAGACTAATAAATCAAATAAGATAGGAGAGAGAGTTCCTGAGACTGAGTCAAGCCTGAAAAGCTTGGAACGACTAGGAAAGCACCTCCAGCACCCACTGCCAGGCAGTAAGAGACCGCCCCTCCCGGAAGGGGCAGATCCCATGACTTCCGTCATGTGTAGGGATAGGTACCTGGAATTGGAGCATTAACACTTTAATTCCAGTACATGATGTTTTGATGTGGAATACTGAAAACCAAAAGACATAAAACCATGACAACATTTAAGAGAGGTGTGATATTTTCACCTGTAACAGATTTTGAAATGCAAAGTTGACAGTAGTGGCTTACTGGTGCTTCTGGTGTAGTTGGGTTGGCATAAAGACTTAAGCAAGGCAAAATTCGTGAAGAAATATATTTTATTAGAACAACTGATATTAGCTGGGAGTTGGGCACAAGGTTTCATGCACACCATGCTTCTTAGGATCTGAAGAAGCATCTTATCACAAGAACTTATGTGACTTCAAGGCTGTATTTTTTTTTCCATCTGTTTAGTTTAATAAGAGAATGGTTTAACTCTAGCAGATTCTGTTTCATAGCTCTTAAGAATCCTTCAAACTCTTTTCTGTGGCATTCTGCGATCTGTTCAGAATTTCTAAATTAAGCATAGTGCTATATCCTGACAGATTAAAGAGACTTCGACTCTTCATTTAGATTTGTATGATGGATGAAATAATGTTTATAGGAGAAGAATCTTTGATATACAGTTAATTGTACTGTTTTCCTACAGGAATTATACTGTGGTATTTCATGAAAAGGCTGAGTATGAGTCTTTAAAGAGCTTTTGATGAATCTATAATGTTCAGAAGCTATTGATTGTTACAATCTCTGAGGAGCTAACTATTAAAATTATTACAAAATCTATTTTAGGCAAGTTTCTCAGACTCAGTCTTGGTTTTTTTAATGTATTAGCTTATGAATTTATTGCATCCATATTAAAGAAGGGATTTGTTTCATCTGAAAAAGCCTTTCAAAATTGAAAAAGATAAAAAGAGAGAAAAGACACTAAACAAAACTTAAAGGCACATCTTTTAAAGTATCTTCTACACGCTGCTTTTGATTACACTAATCATGGTCAAAAATATACCACATTTGAAGTGCATTGCTCTTAATACTGCAAAAATTGCATTCATTTACTTACCTCAAATCATAGATACCTTTTCCCCAGGCAAATGCTACAGATTCTCTGCAGATGCAATAGACACACTATGTCCAGCAAAATAGTTTTTTTAATTGTTGTTTTCTTGATAGAGTTCATAAGACTCCATGTAGCAGTTTAAATCAAGCAGCACAATAGCATAAGAAAAAAGATAAACCTTTACAGAGGTATGTATTTATTGCCATGGAATAGAGCCAATGGATTAAAATAGGCATAAAGAATGTTGCAAAAATAGTCAGTGAAAATAGTACTTGAAATACAATAAGCTACTTTATTATACATCAGATGTTTTCCCTGCTGTGGTCTGTGCAAAACTACTCTTTGTTTATTGAGAATCTCCCGACATGAACATTTTTTTTTCCACTCTAAAAGAAAACACACAGCTTCTACACCAAACAACATGCTCAAATGTTCTGTCCCTTAAACAAGGGACAACATTTCCTTAATTCTAACCAAAAAAAAAAAAAAAAAAAAGTTTTCCTGTTAAAAGGTTCCCTCAGACATTTCCAGCTCACTAACTTTTCTTTCCAAATTCAGTTTGTATTGCAGTGTGGAAGAATCATCACATGCGAACAGTCACCAACTATTTCATAGTGAATCTATCTCTGGCTGACATTCTGGTCACAATTACTTGTCTTCCAGCAACTTTAGTAGTGGACATCACAGAAACTTGGTTCTTTGGGCAGCACCTCTGCAAAGCAATTCCCTACTTACAGGTATTATTTTACTGTGTTTGTATACATGTTGTCCATGTTACACAAAAGAGAGAGAGCTATAGTATCTCGCTCATGGTTATAATGCAAGTCTGTCACAGCTTCTGAAGTAGATACCCCAGGATACCTACAGATCATGAAATCACTGTTCCACTTGCGAATAAATTTGTGCTTTGCAAATGTTGTTAGATTTGGGCAACGCACCTTTTGAGTCGTTTGTCCAATATTCTTCTTTTTTGTGATCTTTTTTAACAATTCAGAAGAGATATGAAACAAAAAAAAAGCCCGGTAATAGAATTATATGCAGAATTATACTCTGTAAGAGGACCTAAAAAGCTACACAAGTATCCATGACGTAGAATCTGAACTTCTGAAGAAGTCTGAAGGGACTCTATGCCTACATATATGTTTAATGACTTGTTTTTCTTTTTTTAAAGGTAGTCCTGGGAGCCAATCATATTGACTACTTTTAATATACTTGATCAAGCCTTCTGTCTTATTGCCACTTATTACCAATGGACTTAAGTATTTATGAGATCATTTGCACCAATATGATTGACAGATACCTTTTCAGAGTATGGCTCACTGGGCATACTAGAGTGGCAGCCTACTTGGTCTTTTAGTCATTACAAATCAAAAGAATTAAGTATAACTCTGAGTGCATGTAGACGGTCATCTCTGTGCCCCAAGCATGATCTGTGTTTTCAGTAGAGACCTGCATGTTCAGGCTGAAAACCCACATTGTCAAGGGCAACAGTTCTCCAGCAAGTATGTCTTCTACTGTATAGGATGAAAAGCACAAAACTTGTTTCAAAGCCTCCATTCTAAAGGGAGAAAATCTGAAGAGAAAATGGAATGATCACTGAACAGTAAAACCAAAGTGATAGGTTATTTGCTATACTGAATAAAAGACTAAAGTCACATTGTCTACTTTGAGTTCATTGGTTTCTTGTTTTTTATTTTTTTCATGAGATTCTAGATTTCCATTGTTCCTTTGAAAATTGAAAAGGTAAAGCAGAAGTACAGATAATCAAATATAGCGGAAAAAAAAAGCGCATTTTAAAATGTTGTTCATCAAAGAAATAATGATCTAATTACGTGACCATTTTTTGGAATAAATCTTTCACATATTTTGCAAATTCTAAGTTGTATAAATTTATTCTTTCAAAATCTGACTGCTACTCTTACTCTGGGTAGAACCCTAATATGTGCGTTGTATACAGATGTAAGATATAGAAATATAGATATAAGGAAAAATGTATTTACTGAGAGGGTGTAGAAGCACAGGTACAGGCTTCCTTAGAGAGCTGTCTGATGCCCCACACCTGTCAGTGTTCAAGAGGCACTTAGATAATACCGTTAATAATATATTTAACTTTTATTTAGTCCTGCAGCGATCAGGGAGATGGACCTGATGATCTTTGTAGGTACTTTCCAACTGAACTATTCTTTTCTATTTGATTCTACAGTAGATGAGTATATCTGTTGGGATTCCATAATAAATGACTTAAAACAGAGTGTTTCAGAAAATAATTTCCATTTAGTATGTTCAAATAGAAAGCTAGGCATGTTAAAAATTGAAATCATTTTTAAAACTGAATAATTACATTTACATTTACATAATATTTCCTTTTCTTCAGACAGTTTCAGTCTCTGTGTCTGTACTAACACTTAGCTGCATTGCTTTGGATCGATGGTATGCAATTTGTCACCCTTTGATGTTTAAAAGCACAGCCAAGCGTGCAAGGAACAGCATTATAATTATCTGGATTGTGTCCTGCATCATAATGATTCCTCAGGCTATTGTTATGGAGTGCAGCAGCGTGTTCCCAGGATTAGCCAATAAAACCACCTTGTTCACAGTGTGTGATGAACACTGGGGAGGTGAGTGTGTCACTGATCATAAAGACTGAATTTTTCCTGTTGTTATGTAACAAAAATATCAGAATGTATTAAAATGCAGTCAAGTTTCATAAACAATGTTCATAATTATATAACCTTTCCTAGAACTACTGTTTTTTGAAATACTCTGAATTTTAATTTTCTTTTATACTGCTAAGACTAAAAGTACATTTGAAACCAAATTTAAATGAATGAGGCTGCCTAACGTCTTGGCCATGTTAATGTTTACCAGAAGGTAAAAATATTCCCATTTTTAAAAGCTTATGCTTATATAATTCCCAGTGATTGGTGGAAGTTGCAGGTTTAGAGGATTCAGATGTCAGAAATAATTACACAGAAACAGATCTCCTATTTACCAGATATATTGATTTTGCTAATTGATAACATTTAATTAGGTCTTTATAGATATCTCCTGTGATTTCAATGCAATCTGCATGTCATAACAGAACTTAACAGAGATGTCATGGATATGGGGTAGCAAGTTAGTCTACAATTTGAGATTTGTCATAGACAAGATAATTCAAATAACTTTAATATTACAATCAGTTACAAATTATTCTATCCAGGAAGTATTACTCTGTCTTTTGAGATTAACTTTGAACCTAACTACCTCTGCATTTGAATTCAAATGCAGAAAGTTGTAAGTATTGCTGGGACTATCTTCTTCCATTTTGTCTCAGCTCACGTAACAAGTTGTGTAAGACACTCATTTGAATGGTTAAGATTCAACTCTGGTGGGCCTTGGCATAACTCCAACTAATAGAACGTATACATTACATGCTATCACTTTGACACTGGATTTAGTGACCATCAGTAATATCATTATTCATACACAGGAAAATAAAGCCAAGTTTGCCGAAACATGTGATTGTTTAATAGCCTCAAGACATTCTATATAACAATTGTATTCACTATCAGAGTTGTGTCTGTTGAAGATTCCAGCCCTGTGAACAATTAAAATAAAATGCAACTTGACCACTTCTACTTAATTACTGTGATAAATAAGTTCAAGCAGCTTGAACTGCTGAGGGTTCTTCCATGTGCTATTCTGAAAGTTCTTCTCCTGCTAATGGCCTCTGTATGGCCATTGTGGAATTAATGTGAAGACAATGGCTTCTGCATTCCCTGTTCTTTATCTCCTTCATCCTTGTTAGTCCCCTGGGACGAGGCAGTGAGGCAGACATGGCCATTAGCTAGCTGGATGTCATTCCTGACAAAAAGATGTGCAGAACGTATGTAGGTTAAAGTAAAACCCTGTTCAGATGGGAGTATTGTAGTTGGTGTTTTGTTGGAGTGGCACATTTGTACTTCTATTGTCCTTTATTCGCCTATGAATTTTGAACCCCAGTCTGCAGTATTTTTTGTGACTATTTTCTTTCACAATATTCACTCTGAGTACAAATGTGTCCAATCATTCTGGGGTTATTTATTCACGTCTTCTTCACTTGAAGGTTAGATTGGAAGCAAAGACTCTTTTAATCAACCTAGGAATTGAAAATGATGGAAAACACTGTAGTTAATTAATTAGGGAGCCAGGAGAATATCTCATCAGGGAACACAATTTCAAAATTCCCAGATCTCCATTGGCCTCTTCATGATTTCCAACAGGAAAATTCGTCTTTTAGACTTGAATCCATAGTAA
The DNA here is from genome assembly GCA_037305975.1 of Chrysolophus pictus. NCBI lineage: Eukaryota > Metazoa > Chordata > Aves > Galliformes > Phasianidae > Chrysolophus > Chrysolophus pictus. Next base: position 23,529,230 of record CM074578.1, read on the forward strand.
CTGGAACTATTTCAAAAACTATCTTATTCAGTACTGAATGAGAATAGTTGCAGCCCACAGATACATCTGAGCTGAAGTACCCATTATATAAAAGAAGCTCCCAGGTTCTACACCAGTGAAGTGTATATATCCAAAGTGAAATCTATTTATCTTCAGAGGATGCTGTTAGCCTTTACTTAGACATTAGAAGAGATGAAATGAGAATAGTAAAGGCAAGCTCTTGCCTGCAGAATTGAGCTATTTTTGTGTGTGGATTCAGGATTGAAGAGGCAACACTCCAAAATATTTTTTTTTAATTGATGTTGAACATAAAATGAAAATAATTTCACATTAGAAATCCATTAAAGTTTTCTGAAATGGGAAAGCTTTTCATTTTACTTAAGATAACAATTCTATTTTTATCCTGATGCCTTTTCAATTAATTCTTCTTCTAGTGATAAAGCACCACTATTGCTAGTTATTCTTCTAGTGCACTTCTTATGCCCTTAAAAAATAATCCTCTAATCACTTCATAATAATAACTAACCTTAGTAACTTGAGAAGATGACCTTTGTGTTTATTAAGATACAAGTAGGTTGCTCAAATCATGGTGTGTCTTAGTAAATGCAGAGTTAACTATATATTAACCATGAGGATAAAATATAGCACATCCCTTTCTGATCATGCAGAATGAAGTATCATTAGCCACAAATAATTTTGATACAATTTGAATTGTCTAAAGACAGTTACTTGGGCCACTGCATAGAAGATTTCTACCGAGAATCTGGGTTTGAAATCACAAAGACCACCAAATAGAAAAACAAAACGTGCATAAGAGGACATTAATTAGAAAAGATGGGTGAGCATTGCAGCCAGAAGAATGATTAAAGAGCTATTATTTTCCATGAGAACACTTGCATTTTTCCTTGGGTTTTATTTTGCCTTTTTTGACTATAGAGTATCTAAAGTGAAAATGATCAAACCAGGAGGAGGTTGAAGGAGAAGGAAATTTGTTCCTAAGAAGTCATACTTGCAAAGAGAGAGTACGTGTGCTTGAAACTGCAGACATTCAAGAGCAAATTCTATAGGAGAGTAAAATTTTGTGAAGAGAAACGTGCTTATATTTGAGTGCTAACTGCTTCTTTTAGAACTGGAAATAATTTATGTTGTCTAAAAATAAGATACATCTAATGAAATCTTTTCAGAGTATCATGTGCATCTTATATCCCAAGGATGTTAAACTGTGAATTGTCAAGACTGAAATTTTAACAGGAGGTGCTTGATGACACTTTCCAAAGTATTTCAGAAGTCTATACTAGTTCTGGGAACTTAGGACCGTTGAAACATGAGGTGCTATGGGGGACTAACAGACAGGAGGATGTCTGGAACAGTCCAGGAAAATGTCAGAGATGCCAAAGCAGAAGACAGCGCTGTACCCAGACTTAGGTTCAGCTGCTGAAATCTGTACTAGTCTGGTGAGTGTCTGGAAGGTCTGATCCACACTGTGACACTTGGGCTCCTAAATGGAGAACAAATAGTAGCCACTCTGACTAATAAGATTTCAAACATGTGGTTGGACAGATGCCAGTGACTGCAAATGGTGTAATAGTTCAATCTAAAACTAGACGCAATTCCTTTTTAATTGCTTCTGGCATTCCTGAATATAAAATTCATTGCCAATTCTAGGGTGAGGGTTTTTCATTTTGAGTACTGTCTAATAACAATATTTTATTTGGGAATGCAGAAGGATCCAACTCACTTAAGGAGCCAGCCTTGGCCACAGTTCTATAATAGTCTGTAATTGCTATGTGCTGAATTTGATGATAAAGTGCCAAAATAAAAGAAACATATATTAAAATGAGCTCATAATGCGTCCAAGCCAGCTAAACACATTCTCTTAGAGCTGTTCGTGAAAAAGGGTGTAAGCCAAAGTGCACTAGCCAACCCCTTTGCATATGATATGGAGATAATCCTTTCCAAATACTATCTGGTTGAATGGAGACAAAAGGAAGACTTTGTGTTCCATTTCCTCCTAGATTACTCATAAAATAGTACAAAAACACATTGTCTTCATTCTGGAAAATAACATAGCTGGAAATTGCACTGTTACATGAAGGATACATCCTGTAGAATACATCCTGTATTGCTACCTGGAGTGTAGAAAAGAACAAACAGACCCTGAATGTTGATCAATGCTGTAAGTTATTTAAAAGCACTGTGCAGCTATTGAACAGGCACAGCTATGTTGCATAGTGTTAGAAGCTACTTGAGTTAGATATGACCTGGAACAGTGTGTGAGTGATACTAAAAACACAAACAAACTATGTTATTATGTCCAAAATAAATGCAAGTGGTGAGAATGTTTGAACTATATTAAGTGGTTTAAAAATGCAGAAGTTAAAGCAAAATGTAAGGAATGTTTTAATGCAGCAGGAAGCCAGATTATTGTGAATACTGAAATCATGCTTGGCATTGTGATGGATTGATACCACAAGAATGTTATAACTGCTTTGAAATGTTATTTCAGTATTTAACTAGTTGTAAGTACTCTGACACAGGAACACAGTTTGAAAGCAACTGTGTTGTGTAATATAATTTTCTCTACTATATGCAGGTACTTTCTAACATTTTTACTTATTGAGCTTTATTCTAAAAGTGTACTTCTTAAGCTGTTTTGCTTCTGCATATTGTTAAGTCCAAAAATGCATAGGCATCTTCCTGAGATTAGTGAATCTGGGAATGTTCCATGGATGCTCTAAAAAGTTGCTATTTTTCCCTATTCTGTGAGAAGCTGATTGATTTATGATTGACAGAAATATTTTGTTTGCTAGCCATAATAAAACCTTTTGAGTCTGTGTTGTTTCCAGTTTACCTGTATACGTATATTCATATATAAAATTCTGGCAAAATCTGGACGATGTAATTTCAAACTTATGCCTGCTTAACTGAAGTCTGGGACTGCAACGCAGATCTGAGAAGGAAACTTTAGAATAAAGCCTGAAGTTTGTTTAGTAACCCCTGCAACAGACAAAAGAAAACTGTAGGATACTGGTCATTTATCTGGTGGAATAATCATGCTATATGGGAATGCCAGTCCCACCTCAATTCCAGTCCCTGTGATTATTTGTTTTCTTTTTGTCCCATTCTCTCTTTTTGGCAAAACAGTAGCCAGTGATGTGAGAATCATTAATTTCTTATTAAAGCGATGATTACTCTGGCAAAGAATTATCTTTGCCCTGTCCCACAGTCCATTAAGTCAGTTGTGGATGGCAAAAACAGCTTTCCGCATTAGAGTAAGAGGATCAGTGGTTCCAATCAGACAGCTGATGTATTGCCAGGTCCCACAGACTGATTGATGCTCTCATTCAAGGAGCCTGCAACTCACTTGCTTGATAAATGAACAGCACCCCAAACACGCCCTTCCTCCTCTTTTCTGCTGTGATTGTCGAACAGCTTTAAAGCTTTTTGTTGGCTTGAGAAGCTAAACAGAGTCATGCTTCTTAGAGAAAAGTTCTACAAAGAGCTTTGCTGTGGGTGGAGGAGGGACAGTTTTCCTTTGATGTTAAGCAGCTGGCACTTTCCAGGTGGCTAAACTTCAAAGGCAAGTCTTAGGATTTTCCTCCAACCTGGTTCATCAGTTCTTTGTAGATAGCTAGGCTCATTTAATGTTTCACTTTACTTGGAATGGTAAATTGGAAGCCATAAACTCCAGATGTCCTTTTAAATATGCACTGTCCTTCCACCTGAATGGGGCCTGGCTGCCTGCAGAGCTCTGAGGAGGCGGGTGGCACCTCCTGAATAGCAGGAATGTGCTTTCAGCTCTGACCTCCTGTGATCCCAGTAAGTCACGTGCCTTCAGTTTCTCCTTCATCTCTCCGCTCGTGGAGCCTGGATGTTAATATTTCCCTGTCTGATTGGTCCAGGGTGAGGTTGCTTTTTCTGAAATACAAAAACAATTTAACAATTTTGAGATCACCAGAAAATATACAAACTCAAGTTACTGCTAATTATCAATCAATCAATCAATCAATCAAATATTTTTTTAAAAGACCCAAATGGCCTTCCTCCCACAGGGATATTCATGAGAGCTCGTAGTTGCAGCTGTTCAGGTGAAAGTTAGTAAGATGATTTGCTACAGTCTTAAAACAAGTAAGGAGCCAAACACTTCTCATCTGAATTGTTTGAACACGTATCCATCAATGCTGTGAAATATCAGTGGCAATATTTCTACTGCCTTCACTAGCAGTGAACACAAGCAAGATTTTGCTCATTGGTATGGTATATAATTCCAATTACATAGCAATTTTCTATTTCCATGATATATATTTCTGAAGTTAAAATTACAGTCAACAGAGTTTCAGTGAGATCTCATAATTTTGAAACATTGGAAAATTTCAGAAATTAATATAATCACTCATTTTTTTCTTCTAGTTCAAAATGTAACACATTAATTACCATGCAATTTAACTGCTCATACAGTGCAAAGTTTTGCAACATACTGTCACTCTACATAATGGCCATTTCTGATTCTAAAACTAAAGACAACTTGTTAAAAGTGTCAAAGATTAGGCAGCGTAAAATTAGTTAGTTACTGTTTAGATAATTTTCACTGTTTTAATAAAAGCAAAACTTCAGAATCATGTAGGGAATGTAAAGAAATCATGTCATATGAAGGCAATGGGTATGGAAGCAATTAAAAAATGAATCCTGATAATAAGATTACTGGATGCATCTTCCATTAGTATGTATTGTGTCTGAAATACACACGGATATCTGTACGAATAATGGCACGAAATGATTTTGACTTGAACTCATATTTAAACACATTTTTCTTTTCTTTTACTATCTTTCCAGCTGAGGTTTACCCCAAAATGTATCACACATGCTTTTTCCTGGTGACGTACATGGCACCACTGTGTCTTATGGTGTTGGCCTATTTGCAAATATTTCGAAAGCTGTGGTGCCGCCAGGTAAGTCACTTGTGTTAGTTCTCTTTGCTTGCTTTTATGACCATGGCTGATTCTCACATGAACCCTTTTTCTATATACGTTCCATGTTGTCACATCTTGTACACTAAAAAGTGTACAGGGATTTAGGGTTTTTTTTGGTGGCAAAAAGATAAGTACTGTTATACACCTACGACTGTCAGTTGATGTGAAACTGCAGAAACTTTGTTTTCTAGCTTAGATGATAGCAGTACATACAACAGTCTGCAGTAAGTAAAATTAAAACTGCTTCATATCTATTAACAACTGCAAGTTGGCTGCAGACATCAGGCATTTTACTAGATGCAAAAGTGTGCCATAATCAGTCATGTAGAGCAAATTAATGCAGCACTGTAAGTGTATTATTTGATAGTATCTTCAGTTAAGTAATGATGCTGTTTACAAGAACTTTAGTTAAATATGGTGATCTTGTTGCAAGGTGCAATGCCTCCCAGGTGTATGTGACAAAAAACACCACAAACAGTAAATTCCTTCTGTGCCTTCTGAAGGTTCATTGATGGTTTTTTTGTTGTTGTTGTTTGTTTGTTTGTTTGTCTTTTAAATGGAGTGTTCTGTGCATACTAACATTCAGATGATTAAAGATAAGAGAAATTTACAAAGTATCTTTTCTGTACTTTGTACAAGGGATCTTAAAATTACTGACTGTGCCTTTCAGGCAGATCTTCACATATAAACTTTGCAGTCTTTGATTCAATGATTCATCTGTGCAAAGGGAAGAACAATCATGCCACAAACACCAGGATTTTGAGTAATTTATTTTATTTATTAGAAAGGAAGTAGTGTCTTAGTGACAGTGTTCTCTTGTGGATTTTAAGTGGATTAAAAGTGACATCTAAACAAATAAATAGGACTGAGTGGACTTATGGTAAAAGAGTTGATACATAATTCATATTATCAAGTCCCATATACTTGGTTTTATTGATGTCCAAATGCATTGACACTAAAGTCTTTTTATATTAACAACCAGGAGCCCTGCTCAATTTTATTTTGGCAGCTGAAATACACCTTCCAACTCTTTGCAAGCTGTTCTTACACTTGGGAAGACTGAGTTTACTCGTAAATCCCTTGGTAATAATTTGAGGAGATTGAGGGAAGGTGCATTTGAGAATAACGGCACAACTTTTTGTACTTGTATACTGTACAACTAACTGTATAATTGATTCAGTAACCAAAGCAAATACATGTATTTTACTAACATGCTTATACTTGTACATACATAATACATGTGTGTGCTTACCTAAATACTGATTTGTAAATCTTTCTGTATATGTAGACCTCTCTGAAGTGTTCTGTCCCTTAGATGGTCCTGGTTCAACTATTCATCTATGGGTAGATGGTACTTTTTTCTGATAAAATTCTTACTTTATCATTGGTTATTGGACTATAAGTAGCAAGGCCCACTTCTTTGTCAGGTAAAGACAAAGATAAAAAGGGTAGATAGGTAGAAAAGATGGAAAGGTTCTCAATGCAAACATCTGAAGATTTGTCACTTCGATGTACAGTGGCATTGTATATTGTATATAGTCCCTAGCTTTGATCATCTCTTGCTATTGAAGAATGCTTATAGAGCAGAAAAGCTCCTTCTACCTGAGCAGACCATACATAACTGAACAAGCCATGTACACAGTCTTGTCTAACACTTCTGTAGAAATAGCCATTCACAATTCTGAGACAAGTACTCTTTATCTTCTTTGAAATTGTATCTATTAAGAAAGATGGTCACAGAACTCTTCTTGTGAATCTTCAGCATCATCAGGAGGGAGGAGTCAGTAGAGATTTAGCTGATTTTTTACTGCTTACATCTCCATTATTTGATGAATTCTTGCTACCAAAAAAAAAAAAAAAAAAAAAAAAATTAGTATATGAGAAAAGGAAGGAAAATCTTCAAAATTAAAAGAACGGGAATACAGAATACCCCCTATAAACCAGAATCAGAATCTTAGTGTGCCATCTTTGTAGTGCATGGCAAGTACACATTGCAGTACTACACCCCACAGCTAAATAGATTAAATCGCTTTAAATAGAACAAGAATGTCCAGGTATGAAACTGGCATTTCTGGTTTAACTGAATGAGTAGGAATCCTCATTTAACTGAATGAATAGAAGAAAGTGAATAAGTGCAAGGCTTGTTTGCTTTCCTTTTCCTTTTCCTTTTCCTTTTCCTTTTCCTTTTCCTTTTCCTTTTCCTTTTCCTTTTCCTTTTCCTTTTCCTTTTCCTTTTCCTTTTCCTTTTCCTTTTCCTTTTCCTTTTCCTTTTCCTTTTCCTTTCCCTTTCCCTTTCCCTTTCCCTTTCCCTTTCCCTTTTCCTTTTCCTTTTCCTTTCCCTTTCCCTTTCCCTTTCCCTTTTCCTTTCCCTTTCCCTTTCCCTTTCCCTTTCCCTTTCCCTTTCCCTTTTCCTTTTCCTTTCCCTTTCCCTTTCCTTTTCCCTTTCCCTTTCCCTTTCCCTTTCCTTTTCCCTTTCCACTTTTTCCCTTCTCCCTTTCCCCTTTCCTTTTCCCTTTCCACTTTCCCTTTTCTCTTTCCCCTTTCCCCTTTCCCTTTCCCTTTCCCCTTTCCCCTTTCCCTTTCCCTTTCCCCTTTCCCCTTTCCCTTTCCCTTTCCCTTTCCCTTTTCCTTCCCCTTTCCCTTTCCCTTTCCCTTCCCCTTCCCCTTCCCCTTTCCCTTTCCCTTTCCCTTTCCCTTTCCCTTTCCCTTTCCCTTCCCCTTCCCCTTCCCCTTCCCCTTCCCCTTCCGCTTTCCCTTTCCCTTTTCCTTTCCCTTCCTTTTTTTGGTTTGTGTTCATACAGACTTTTGTTTAAAGAAAAAAACTACCAACAACAAAAGAAAACAGTTATTATGTATCTCTCTCTGTTTTGCTTTGTTGTTTTCTTGTTCATTTTAACACAACACTGCCAGATAATCCAGTAGTTATAAAGCAGTTTTGATGGTGCACATAGATGCTCAGTTAAGGGCTTCTCTATGCAAGGAAGCTATTCATGGAAAAATACATAACAGCTATTCCAGAACAATTCTGCATGTGCATTTTTTTTAGTTTAGAATAAGTATTTCCATTTTAACTTGGTTTCTTTGTTTTTTGTTTCCTGAAAAATGTATCCAAAATTTCATTCCCTTCTGGTTAGTTTCTGTGGATAAGACCTAATTTTAAAATTCTACAATAGAGGATGTGAATTCTTCAGATAATTTTAAACAAGAACCATTTGACACTCGTGGGACTCATCATCCTGTAGACAACTGCATTACTCATTATAGAATTATGCTTTTACCCAAAAAGTTTTTACAATGGGTAATATTGAAAACATTATAAATGACATTGATTTCTCTGAGAAAATCCTTGCCATCCATAGTCTTGCACATGTGGCTGCACACAGGAAGTAATTTTGAACAAAATTGCTTTATTTCACTTGTACAAGGCTTGTACAAGGACAAAATGCAAAGACAGATATCTTTTTAATGTAGCTCAGTGCTACATCTGTCCCTTGAGTGTTGTCTATGATCAGTTTAACTCTTCCTATGTCTTGACACTCTTCTGTGATCCCCCCTTCGTTACTGCATATCCATTCAGTTGAAGACTCTTGCAAGATCCACATTTTAGCTATAACCTCTTTAACTGCTTCACTGTAATCAAGATTGCATGTTTGAAATTTTTACGGCTAATGTAGGTTTTAAATCCTTGTTTTTTATCACTGAAATCTGTGTCATAGCCTAAATTAGCAACATGTTAATAGAATAAAATACAGTCATATGAGAAAACAGTTGACATAGATCTTCATCTGTGTCTTCATCATCTTCATCAGCAAAAAGGTGTAGAAGTGGGGTTGTAGTCTGAAGATATCCAGGCAAATCAAGTGATAACTAAGGATAATTTTAGTGCATAAGTTGGTATATTGGACATATGGCACTCCTTCAAATTTGTCTAAAATCTGATTTGTTTCTCCCAGCTGTGTAAATTAATATGATAAAATAGAATACTTCTCCATACAAGCTTATCTTGACATGCCAATATGTCCATTTTTCTTGTTAAAACTACTTACATTGCTCGTTTTTCAAGTGCCAATGGTAAGGATGCCTCTTATTCTGTCCTTTTAGATCCCTGGAACTTCTTCTGTTGTTCAGAAAAAATGGAAGTCTCTGCAGTCCTCAGCACAGCAACGAGGGCTGGGACAGTCAACAAAGTCAAAGATCAGTGCTGTGGCAGCTGAAATAAAACAGATTCGTGCAAGAAGGAAAACAGCACGTATGCTAATGGTTGTCCTCCTGGTTTTTGCACTTTGCTATCTGCCAATTAGCATCCTCAATATCTTGAAAAGGTAAAGTTTATCCCCAAATGTAAACACTTGGTAAAGTTTTCTGTCTAAAATCAATCCTCCATTATGAGAATCTTAATATTTTGACAGATACTTTTGAAGGACAAATCCTTCTTATTTCATGATAAAGAAACTGAAAATAAGCATATATTTGCAAGAAAAAAATGAACCTAACTTATCTACAGTACTGAAAATCTAGAACAGACTGTACAAGCCTTATTAGTAATCTCTTCCTCATGAAAGTGATCTATCTTATCTTCTCATTAAAACTTGCCATTTACATGGAAGTACAGCTTGTTTGCTGTAAATGAACCCTGGAAGTGCATTTCCCTAAAACAGCAGCTGAAAGCTGCCGGAGAAAATAGTGTAATGGCTTAGCCCCAAGGACTTTTACCCAAGCTTCATCAAGTACTGTTTTGAAACCCAGTTTAGAATCTATTTTTAGGATAATCCTTCAGTTTTTCCATTAAGCTGTTGTTTTTTGGGTTTTGCTTTTGTTGTTTTTTTTTTTTTTTTTTAACTTTTTACCCTTTTCTCTCCTTCTCATTTGAGATGTAATTGTTTACACTCTGTTTTTGTGCAGAGCTGGACAAGTTTTGATACAGTTACATCTCTTGAGACCACTGACATACTGATAAATAACGACATATAGCAGGAGGTTTGATTTTGAAGCTATTAGCTGACTTCAAGAGGCAAAGGATCCTTAAAAAAGGAACATTGTTTTGTTGGTACTTGAGAAATATTTGATTTTTAAAGTTGGATGTGGAGGCTAGAATACATCTCACTGAATTCTGACATTTTTCTGAGAGTCTGATTTAAGCACTTTTCATGCTCAGATCACTTAGTAGGCAATACAGAAATAAAGAAGTATTTCCAACTCAGGCCCCATCTGGTCTAAACCATAGAGGAACTACAGAGGCTCCTTCCACTACACTAGCAGAGTAGGCCTGCAAGTAGATGTGTGTTTAAAAAGAAAAAATTGGGCGTAAGGAATCAGGGCAGATTTCTCTGGAGTACAGAAGCTGCTACTGTGGCCTCCATAGCTCAGTTCTTGGCCAGTTCAGTGCCTTTCTAATTCCACAGAGATCCTGTTGAATAACGGTCCCAGAGCTGGAAATCCCAGTTATATGAATTGGTCAGAAACAACATTTCCCATCTTATCTAGCACCCACTGATGTTGCTACATAGCAGAAAAGTCATGTATCTGCATTTTTCCGAAGTGCTTATGCTTTATATTGTGCAAAATCACCAAGTATAGACGCTGAGCCATAGGGAGAGGACTTTATACTCTCAAGCAAACGGAAGCATTGAATCAGCTTTTCAGATACTGCAAATAAGTAATCAAAGGAAAAATTAGGCTAGAATTTGGTAATTAATCCTTTTTATATGATTTCTAATTTTGCCATCTTTCAGGTTTGATTTTCTTTTTCCTTAGGGTTTTTGGGATGTTTAATCACGCTGATGACAGAGAAACCGTATATGCCTGGTTCACATTCTCACACTGGCTTGTATATGCAAACAGTGCAGCCAATCCTATTATTTATAACTTCCTCAGTGGTAAGTTGCAGTTATCTAGAATTCAAATTTAATGCACAGTTTAAATGTAATGAGCCATAGTAAATAAGAATAATGACTACATAACGTCAGCTGCACTCCTCCAGAGAGAGCTAGATCCTGTTTCCTGATGAATCCTATTATCTTCAGACTATCTACCTATAACTAACCAAAAGAGTGCCAGGGCCCAAGTCCAAGTGCTTGAATTCAACTGTCCATGCCATTAGTTTATTGGAGAAGTCACTGGCATGACTTCGGTCTGAAACAATTACCATTCTCCTAAATCACTGGATAATGTCTGAATTAGCACATCCCAAGGGCTGTCCCCAGTTGACATTTTGTATGCAACTATCAGGTTTTGGAGTTTGCAAGTGTCTAATTATACTTGCAGGGCCAGACTGTGCCTAGTTTCAAGGTTAATGAACCAGTCAGGATGTTGTTTACTTATTAGTATATATTTGTCTTAGTTTGTTATTCGTCTTAGTTGGCTATGAGCTGCAGAATTATGACCAAAACTGGTGATATTACAGCAGAGAGAAAAAAGTTTGGTAATCCTCACTACACGTTTTCCTTTTGTGTTCGTTTGTGTGTGTGTGTGTATGTGTATGTGTATGTGTATGTGTATGTGTATGTGTATGTGTATGTGTATGTGTATGTGTATGTGGTGTCTAGTGTGAGGATAATCTGAACAATTTATCCCAAGCTCTGAAAGCAGACTACTAGGAGTTGAATACATTTTAAAAAATTTATTGGAATTGAAATACAGAATAACCTCTCTCATTTCACATGTAAAGTAATGATGCAGTCATTTAAGCCTACTATTGCTCAAATAGTTGTTTGGTTTTTTTTTTAATGTGTTGTTAACCAACAACTATCCATACCTTAGTTTCATAGGTCGTTCTACTTTGTCCATCCTGTCTTCTGAATAATTATTTAGACTCCGTATCATATCTCACATATCTTCTTATGAAGATTGTGTTTTGTCTTTCCCCATTAAAAATGCCATTTAAAATGTCGCTTGCTGCTTCAGTGGTGATAGAAAAACATGTTAATGTTCTGGATTAATTTTGCATTAGATAATTCCTTTTTTTTCTAAGCTATAAAGTTGTTTGAAACATGGTTTACAGTACAATTTTTTGTCATTACTCTTTTCTTCTGTTTGACAGGGAAGTTTAGAGAAGAATTTAAAGCAGCATTTTCTTGTTGCGTCTTTGGTATTCACAGTCACCATGATGAACGACTCACAAGAGGTCGTGCCAGTACAGAGAGTCGAAAATCTTTGACCACCCAGATCAGCAATTTTGACAATGTTTCAAAACATTCAGAACATGTTGTACTGACCAACATAAACACACTTACGGCAAATGGTAATGCACTAATTACCCACTGATAGTATCATTGTCCCCATGTCTTTTGATGCTGTGCTAGTAAAATCTCATTGTGCATAGAACAGTCTTTGAGTATAATGAGAAAAAAGTGTTCACAATTAAGAACTGACACAAAATATATTTTACAGAGTATGCTGCAAATTTGATAATATATTTATGAATCAAAATTTCATTTAATCTCCTTCAAAGTCTGAGCTGCAATTGGAGAAGGCATAGAGTAAAAATATTTCGTTTAAATATTTTCTTTGGACCTCTGCATCCTTTAATTTCCTAAGTAAAAACAGAACAGGTAGCTGAAGATGTGAAAATAATTTTCTGTGATGTTGCAATCTGTTTATAAGCAGATATATTTTACTTAGAGCTAACTAGCCAAAGTCCTTGGCTATTTCAAATGATCTGCTCACCAAGAATTCTGATGTGAGTTGAACTGATCAAATAAGAAATTGGCATGAACTTCTATTCTCACATTTTGTGTTCTTTTTTGTATTGGATAGGTTTTTATATGTATTCAGAATCAGTGGAGAAGCCACTCTTGATTTTTCTCCAATACAGGTTGATGAGCATAGTTAAAAATGAAAGGCAGAACTTGTTCAAACTTTGCTAGTTTCATGTAGGCACTAAAATGACTGTGCAATTCTCTAGTCTTGTGAATAAGTGGAAAATGACATCTGAATTATGATTTTATATTTTTTAATACATTATATTTTATATTCTAGTAGGATTTTTCAAGAGATGGAATTCATCCCTGCTCTCCTAGATATGTGAGCACTCTTTGTCTAGAAGTTATCTTAGGCTAGGACTATATAGCTATATATTGTTAACAGAGAACTTGGTATGTCTAAGTACAGGTAATCAATTCTTAATACAGGCACCTAAAAAGAATGAAATTAATTACATCTGAAGGTGTAGGCCTTCCACTACTACAGGTGACTCACTTAGTTCAATCTCAATCCCTCAGTGTTAATTACCCAGAAATAGGTTTCTGCTAGATGCTTTTCTGGAGCATCAGCTAAAGACTGAGTAGCATACCCCAGAATGTCTAAAGCACTTTATACTAAAATGCTAGAAATCAAATCCAGAAATGAATTCCTTCTATATGATGATATTAAAGAGAGGACTTTCTTCCTCTAGGATTGTAGGATGGGATTTTTATTCAGTACCTATATGTACATACAAATAAACGTTCTAGATGTTTAAGCAACCAAAAGAGATCTAGGCTCAAGTAGGCTATGTAAACATGGGTATCAGAAACTACCTATTGAGATTTTCCCTGATTTTTAGGCATACTGTTGTTGGTCCAGAAGCAGGTTACACTTCCCATCTCTACATGTAAACCTCATATGTCTAAATGGACACTAGTGCTTTGCTAGCTGTACTGACACCCTATAAACACAGTCAGCAGTGCCTAAAAAGCTTTTCAGCACTCTCCAAAGTAGGCAGCTGATGGTTAGTCATTAACTACTGTCTACTTTCCATATTGTGACCAGGTGAGCCAGATTTGCCCTTCTCCTTTAGTGTTGTCATTTCTATATGCATGGTGCAAGCAGCATCACAGCAGTGAAACCCAGATGGCAGTGGGACTGGAGGTGATGTTTTAGTCTATTATTTGTCATAATTCTTCTGTATTGACAGAGGAACCTGTAGTGCTCTGCTGTTCAGTGTCACATGGATAAGGATCAACAGGGCAATTTACCAAATAATGCATGTTTAATAAATTGAACATATTTAAAAGTTTAATACATCAGAAATCCCCTAAGGCTTCAGGAAAGAAGTCTTTTAAAATTTACAGTGAAATTTGAAACATTATCTGGCAGATTATTTTGTTAGTAAATCAACATTTCTATACCATTCAGAGAAAATGCCAGTTGCAGGGTGAGCCAGCCAACTGTTACAAGCAGTAAATTCATCTTAAAATTCTTATCTTACAGGTATTACAGCTACATTCAGCCCTTTGAAGTCAATGGAACTGCACCTCCACATACCAGGGGTGAGCGTGTCTTCAAATTTAGATGAAGCAGTGAGAATTTCTGCAGGATGCACTGGCAACACAGAGAATGCAGAATGGGATAAATTTGTCCCCAGTGTAACTAAACTTACCTCAATGGAATTACAGCAAGGATGACTTTGGCTCAATACAGCTGAGAATGGCAATTGTTTTTAGCTGTGTTACAGACTAGAACAACTGGACAAAAGGATTCCTGCAAAACGACTGCCTCTTCTACTTCTTCTCAGTCTTATGGAAACCTACTTACCTCAGTATGAGCTAAGCAACACGTCTTTACAAGTCTTTTTAAAGAGTGGATTGTATCATACTTTGTAAATACTGTAGATATTTATTTTTATATATTTTAGATGCTGTGGAATGTTCTAAAATGTACCATATAAAGAACTCTACATATTTGAAAGAAGTCTCAAACATTTATTTATATCCTGTTTCTATTAATGAATGACTTATTTACAAGGAATACTTACTTATGCACTAGTGGTATTCTGGAATTACTTTGCACTTCTTTTTCTGCTGTTTCACTTGTAGTAAATTCTGTATTAAGGAAATTTCACTTCAGATTGATTTTGGGAGATTCCAGACTACTTTTCTAAGAACAGACATGCTTCTGAGACATGAATTCAAAGTGCTGAAAGTCACACATATTTTCAAAAGTTACACTAAATAGCCAGTCTCTTTTTCTGCAGATGAGTGCCTAAAAGGTAACTACTTAAATAAAACTTGCATGACTTTCAAAGGTGCTATTCCTACTCAGGCCACTAGGAATAACAAGTATCAGCACTTCTGAAGAACTGGACATTTTAACTTTGGCAACTTCTTTTAGTCCATAGTGTTCTGCGAGTGCTGCTCCAGGAGATGTCTGAAGACCCTTAAAATAGAAAACACTGGTTATTTTGCTTGCTCTTACAGTTTCTCTCTCATCTGCCATTTAATACCAATGATACAAACATTTAACAATTTTATGTGCCAAGAAAATGTTGATTTTTGAACAACTAAAATAAAGTATTTCTCTCTCGAAATTTAGAGGAGATATTTCATTGCTCTAGCAGATGAAGTACTCACTCATCTACTTTTCATTCATGGGAGAAACTCTTTGGCCTGGGGTTTCCTACCACATATTGTAGTATTTTTCCTTGGTGAATGAATCTGATACATCAGTGGAGCTTTAGTGTACTTGGGGTGAAACTGCCACTGGCAGTTTTTGACTCCTGCAACCCTTTGACATGATGGAAATTGAGGATCTGGCCTTAATTTTTTGTTTTGTAAGAAAAAACAATTCTTTTTTCTCCTCTTTGTTATCTTTTCTGACTTTCACTTATATCCTCAAAATATTATGACACTACTAAGTACTTATTCTATTCCATAATTAGAACTTCATATTCTTTTGTGTGAACAGTATGAGATGCAATGAGATGCAATTTATTCACTGACAAAGTTTTTTTTTTTTTCTAGCCAGAGTGAAAGGCATATCTTGCAGACACAAGTGATACAATCAAAACTTATCTAAGGTTTGAAATTGTAAAGGTGGGCACAGTGTTAACTAATTCTTGCCAGTATATCAAATATGGTTACCCAGTTAAATACTTTATTATCTTGATGAAAAAAAAAAAAAATGTGCATACAAAATGTGGGGTTTTCTGAAAGAAATATTTTTTGAGGCAAATATTTTTATTTCTTTATTTCTTCATTTTATTTTATAAAATTTGAGAACTACTTAGATATCTTTTCCTGGAACTTTTCTTTGAAGATAAACCCTACGCTGATAATGGAACATACTGAAGAAGAGAGCAATGGATATTAATAAAAAGAAATTGCTGAGAGAAGACAGTGTAAGATTTTGCGAGTAATACAGATTTTAATGCCTTTTGTATGTGGCAAAAACTAAAAGTATTTTAAGCATCTGGACTTCTCCTGACACGTGAATTAAAACTTATAATTAAATTTTGAGAGAACTGGAAGAGAAGTCGGCTGACTATCACATCAACTTTACAAAATTAGAGCATTTTAAGGTAAGGGGTCCCATGAGAACTGGTCGGTGCTTAAACACCACTTCTTCCAAGCTTGGAGCATCCCTAAGACTAAGAAACTGAAGAAAGGTGGAAAAAGGCCTGCGTGGATGAGCAAGGAACTTGGATAAATTGAAAGGAAAGAAGAGGATCCATGAAATGTGGAAAAAGAGCTTGTAAAACTGGGAGGAATATACGAATATTGTCAGAGCCTGAGGGAATGCAACAAGGAAGGAAGACTAAGGTCCTCTTGGAATTATTCCTTGCAAAGGAGGTAAAGAATAAAAAAAAGGTTTTTTTAGGTATGTCTACAGTAAAAGGAAGATTAGGGAAAATGTGAGTCCCCTAATAAACGAGTTGGGTGCCTTGGTAACAGGAGACACTGAGATAGCAGAGATCCTGAATGCCACCTTTGCTTCAGTCTCTGATGATAAGAGTAGCACTCAGAAATCCCAGACCCTGGAGGTAAGAGAAAGAGGTAAAGGTAGCCTTTCCTGTGGAGGATCTGATCAGAGAGCATCTATCCAAAATCAACACAAACAAATCCATGGGCTCCCATGGGATGCACCCACATGTGCTGAGAGAACTGGCAGAGGTGACTGCTTAACTGCTGTCTCATTTTTGAAAGGTCTTGGCAAATGTGAGAGGTGCCTGTAGACTGAAGGATAGCCAATGTCACTCCAGTCTTGAAAAAGGGGAAGAAGGTGGATCCGTAACTAGGCCCGTCAGCCTCACCTTCATCCCTGGAAAGGTGTTGGAACAACTTGTCCTGCATGCCATCTCCAAGCAATTGAAAGAGAAGAAGGTTATCAGGAGTAGTCAACATAGATACACGAAGGTGAAGTCATGCTTGACCAACCTGATAGCCTTTTAAGATGTCATCACTGGCTGGATAGGAGAAGAGCAGTGGATGCTGTGTACCTTGACTTCAGCAAAGAGTTTGACACTGTCTCGCACAACGTCTTTGTTATGAGACTTAGAAAATGTGGGATAGATGAATGGATAGTGAGGTGGATTGAGAACTGTCTGAGTGGTAGAGCTCAGAGACTAGTGATCAGCACTCTGTTTGGAGGCATGTAATTAGCAATGTTTCCCAGGTGTCAGTGCTTGGTCCAGTCTTGTTCAACATCATCATCAATGACCTGGATGAAGGGATAGAATCCGCCCTCAGCAAGTTTGCTGATGTTACATAGCTGGGAAGATTGGCAGACACACCTGAGGTTTAACAAAAGCAAGTGTGGAGTCTTGCACCTGGGGAGGAATAGCTGCATGCATCGGTACAGATTAGGAGATAACCTACTGGAAATGAGCTCTGTAGAGAAAGACCTGGGAGTCCTGGTGTACAACAGGTTGGCCTTGAGTCAGCAGCGTGCCCTTGTGGCCAAGAAGGCCAGTGGTACTTTGGAATGCATTAGAAAGAGTGTGGAGGTGATCCTCCCCCTCTACTCTGCCCTGTTGAGGCCGCATTTAAACTATTGCATCTAGTTCTGAGTTCATCAGTTCAAAAAAGGCAGGAATCTCCTAAAAGGAGTCTAGCAGAGGACCACAAAGATGATTGAGGGCCTGGAGCATCTCCCGTATGTGAAAAGCCTGAGTAACCCGGGTTCATTCAGTCTGGGAAGGAGAAGACTGAGAGAAGATCTGATTAATGTTTATTAATTTCTGAAGGGAAGTAGAAGGCAAATGGATGAGGTCAGGATCTTCTTGGTTGTGTGTAGCATTAGGACAAGAAGTAATGGCCTAAAATTTTGAACACAGAAACAGGTTGCCCAAAAAGGTTGCAGGTTCTTCTTCTGTGTAGATATTCAAGGCTTGTCTGGAGGCCTACTGTGTGACCTGTAGAGAACCTCCTTCAGCAGGGGGGTTGGACTAAGTGATCTCTTGAGGTTCCTTCCAACCCCTGCAGTTCTGTGATTTTGTGATACCTGTATCAGGTGATTTCACTTGTGAGCGTGAATGCAAAAATTTTACCTGGGATCACGGGAATTTTGGACATGTTTACAGGAGAGAAGGCCATGGCATGGTCCTCCAATTCAAGAAGTTCTTCAAGCAGCAAATGGTTATCATTTGAGTATTCCAGGAAGGACTACCCTACACTGGCTGTAGTCTTACACTTGTCCACAGTATCTAGCATACTAGGAGGACATGGCTAGCTGGGCCTTCCATCTGAACTCTTACAGCATTATCAATGTTGTGGTCTGTACTATCTACTCATACTTCTGTTTGTTCATAACTTCACTCATATGTTTTGTTGCTAAACTGTCAAGTTGCCTGAGAGTTGTTCAGGAATTGAAGAAAATTACCCATTTATGTAAACATGTTTCTGTTAGCTTATTCCTTGCAGAAGTGTATTTAAACTGGAAAAGTGAAACCATGCTGTAGCTCTCATTTATCTACGGAGAGGCAAACTCATCCGACTTATCACTAATTATAAAATTCATGGTTGGTTTATCTTTTATTAAGTAATCAAGTCAGTTTCTGACACTTGTATTGCAAGGGGTTGTGTTTTTTTAAATATGTATCTTAGCGAAATTCCTAGTCTGTATATACTTATATTTTGTTCCTCTGGTTTGCTGTCCAACATGGTCCACGGTAACTCTTTCTCTTTAGTAGACCATGGTTCAGTCTCACATCTGAGATGAAAATAACCAAAATCACTTCTGAAGTGCATTGAAAAGTGCTTACAGAAGATGGTCAAATGCGGCAACAGTTAAACAAAACTGAATGTTTGAAAAGGCATTTCAGAAGAGATTATAGGAAACAGCAAAAGCCATGCTCTGTTTGTTCCTCCTGAAATCAAGTGCTAGCTGAACACAGGAGGAATGCCAAATTGCATGATAAACGCCCAAGAACTACCTCTCACCTAGAGGCAGTCCAGCTCAACTGCGACTACAAAAAGACAAATGAGGAGGGTATAACGAATGCAGCAAGGGAAGCTCTGGGCGTGGGGAGAGGCTTGGGCTGCTCCCGCCCGAAGGAGGTGGGAAGAGGAAGGTACGAAGTGTGCTCGGGCAGGCTGTCAACTCTGCCTTCCCCGCCGCCGCCGCGGCCCCGGTCCCGCTTCCCCTCGTCCCGCCCTGCGCCTTCCTCGGGGGCCGGGCCGGGCCGGGCCGGACGGGCGCTGTCCCCGCTCCGGGTGCTGAACGGGCGGCGCCGCACGGCACCTGCCGCTGCTCGGCGCGGAGCTGCACCGCCGGCGGCCGGCCATGGCCGCGCTGCTCTGCTTCGGTAAGTGCGCGGGCGGCGGGGGGATGCGGCGCCGCCAGGAGGCCCCTTCCACTGGCGAGACGCTAGGGTGAGCAGACACCTGGAGAGGGCTCGTACCGGTGTGTGATATCCAGGCCCTGTGGCTTGGGCTTCTTCAGCCTGGCCCACTAACGAGTCAAAGGTAAAGCAGAGAAGCACCACCAGAACTGATAAGAAGTTGAGCAGGTGAGGAGATCTGCAAACGGGATGTTTTTTGTAAATAAATAGGCACTTGTTTGCTAATGGGATAGTGTTCAGTGCTGGCAGTGCTATGTGGGTAATTATTGACATTTCCCCTTGAGTGTGAATGGATAAAAGTAGGAAAATCAACAAAGATGGTAGAAAAAGAATTGGTAGAAATGAGTATGAGACAAGTTTTTATTTCTTCTGTCCTGTTTTTCCCACTCTGTACATTTTGTATACATGCTGATCCTCTCGTTACCATCTCACTACTCTAAATTTCTAGTCACTGTTAAAAACATTCTATAGGGAGTTCTGCCTACGATTTTATTAGAATAAAACTGTCCTTTTTCATATTTGTAACCTCTGATAACAACCGCTGTTTGTTTTTCTCCTTTGGAGCTTGCTATCTTTCTACTCTTGCTGCTGGATAAGAATGCACAGCTCAAGAAACCTTAGTTTTCTGTTCATTATTATCTAGCAGATAATCATTCTTCAGTCTTGAAAGACTGTAATTAGGAGCTATGCCTTAGCTTCTAATACGGGCAATGAAGGTGCTAAAATATCCATTTTCCCCCTTCCTCTTTAGACATCAAGTTCTTAAAAACAAACAAACAAACAAACAAACAAAACCAAAGCAAAACAACAACAAAAAAAATCCCGCATCTTTAAACTTGTACAAAAAGAGATAACTGTAGAAGTCTAAATTTAAGTGCCTTTGTGTCAAACTATATCACTCTAAAAGTTTTAGTTCAAAATATCTTCTAGATGCCCTGAACTTTCCTAATAGCAAACCAGATTTGAGTACTCCTAACGCGAAATAAATAAAGAGAGTGATTAAAGTAATGGCTATCAGTTCATGCAATTGTGCTTAAACTGGAGTGTATTGGATTCTAAAATCATAGATCAGTCTGCTTTGTGTCGACTTGACACTGCCTGCCCTCTGTGTGCTGCTGTAGATATAAAAGATCGCAATGTATCATTACATCTGGAGAAGCCCTTTTTTTAGGACTGAATTAGCCTCAGTCACAGATTATTTTGCAAAAGCATCTCTTCCATTTTATAGACACAGATTCCAGTTGGGTTCAAAATACATGCACTCTGATATAATCCTAACAAAGGAGCTGCTAACGAGTTGTTTAATTAATCCCCAGTTTAACTATTCATTTTTAGCTACAAGTATTGAAAGTTTTCTTAACAGGAGTACTCTTGACAGAGTCTTTGGTACTGCAGATCCTAGCCAAAGATGTATATTTCCCATTGTATCAGTACCTAAAGCATATTTAAATGATCACCAGCAAAGCATCCTTTCTTAAAAAGTTCCTGGGTACATAATTTTTCACTGCCTTGTATATATAAGTCATTTTTCACCTGTACAGCATTATACCATATAGTTACATTTTCTGCCATCTAAATAATCAGTAACTTCACATTTAGAAATAATTATTCATAAACAACTCCAGGAATTGCATTTTGTGATAATGAGCCAAAAATTATTCCTTTGGGTGAGCCAGTTTGACATTTTTCAGTGTTGACTGCAGAAGTTTCTTCTATCAGTCTTCTAGGCTAAGAGAAGCAGTCTACATGAGTGTTCCAGGCTTAAAATGATTGATCTCACAATCAGCTCAGCATAGATCTGAGAAATGAGAGGATTATGGACAAGTGGAAAAGGATAAGCACCAACTTCACTCTCTTATAATGAGCGCATGTGGCCTCTTCTGTGTCCCTGCAGCACACTAAATGCTATTGCACCTATTAGATATAAAGTATTAAATGTTACAGAATCCTTATCAGTGTGTCTCCACAAAGTGATCCCTATCATTATATCAAGCTAAACATCATTTACAGAAGGGATAGCATCACCTCTAAATAGTAGGAGCTCTTTGAGATTATTAAGAGCTATATTTCATTTCTTGTTTCTCAAATGCATCATTTGAAAGACTTAATTTATCTGAATAATGGCCTGACAAGCACAAAGAAAAGAGCACAAAGAGTTCATCTCTCCTGCAGTTCATATTTAAGGATTTAAAGAGAGATGGAAACTCCTCAAATTCCACGAGCTTGACTGAATGTCATAAAAAATGACATTGCCCAGAGAGATGTAGCATTCTTCAATAACCAAAGAAAACTCCCAGCGAATGTTCAGCAGCTAGTTTGATAAAACCTTAAATAAGTGTCTGAAACTTAATTTTACATCAAATACACATGGTTACGAATTAGAGGTTGTTTTACCATGGAAATGTTGATGAAAGAACTAACCCCCAACTGGTTTGTCTTCTCGTAGCAAAGCAATCTTATTTTCTACAGTTAAGCCAGAGATGGTGCTGATTTAAAATTCTTCACCTTGAAAACTTTCTATCAGTCTTTCATAAGTTTCAGAACTTTCTAATGCAATGAACACTGACTTTAGGTTCAGTGCACTCAGAGAAATAGATAAACGTGGGGATTGCTTTCAAGGTGATGATTTGCAAAATAAAATCAAAGAGATTGAATAAAAGTCTATTATCTAACACTTGTAGAGCTGTCAGATCTCTTTTGTATCTTCTATTCGTAGGAATTGCTGTGTACCCTGCAGTTTCATTAAATTGCAATTAAATAAAGTGATACATCCTCTGAATGTCATACTCAATCTTCCTTTCTGCACTTTATTGTGGCTCTCAGAACTCGTCATTTCTATATATGTGTACACAGATGTCATACGTAGCTATGGCTAAAGTTATAATACTGGGATAAACGCAATATGAAATAAGCCACACTGCAACTTTGAAAATTTTGGAGTTTTCAGCTGTAAAACTGAGGAAAACCTTTGTTCTAATAAAAAGTAAATTACTAGATCATTTTAATCGATAGATAAAATACAGTAAATTGTATTGTTATAATCTAAGTGCTAGCGAGAAAAGACAATACTCGTTGTGTTAAATAGTCATTATGTTCTGTTTTACAGTGCTGCTTATGTACTTCACAAGTCTATCTACTGCCCAGACTACTGATTGCCCGCGCTTCAGTAAACAGTGTATGAATGTTGCAAATGGGTGTGAGAGTGTCTGGACTATTGTTGAAGATGTCTGCAATATTTCAGGTAATTCTTTATGGTATATACTTTGTCATTTTGAATGGCTGAGTTGTTGCACTTTTGTAGTGTGCCATAATATTGCTGTGGTAAAAGACTGAAATCAGTGAGATTCCAAAGAGCAAATGGCAGCAGCAGACAGTTGATATCTGAAATCCTTGTCTGTAGCCTATACTATCTATTGCTACTAACAGTGATGATGTCCCTTAAATAAGGTGGTAAATGTAATTTCCATAATATAAGCAATGTCAGAGTCTGAGCCAACTCAGCAAATCTGAATTCAGGAGAAATTATTCTCCTGTGGGATTATGATAAACATTTTCCAGCATGTAACTAGAATAAGATTTCATCCTTTCTCTCTGTAATTCAGGGTTGATTTCATACCATAACCAAAACAATGGAGTAGTCTGCTAGAGTAATTTTTAACACTGTATTATAGTAAGAAGCAAATTAAATAAAGCATTCCTCAAAGAAAGTTGTTATATAGGAATGTATATTGTCTTTTTTCAGTGAATAGTACCTATATATCTGAGTGATTCACTTCCAGGGAGTGATGGTACACTAAATTGCAGGTTATGAATGTGACTAATCCTCCTTGAATTGTTAAACAGATTCTTACATAAAAGAAAGCAGAAAATCAGTCTCTCTCGCTCTTTACTGCAATTCCAGTGTTTGGTGCATCATTCCCATCATTTCCTAGTGAAATATGATTACATTCTAAGTGGGAGAAGACCAGGTATATGTCTGATCTAAAACTCATCTTAATCTCAATTGTAGAAAATGTTGCTTTCTCCATAAACCTATTATCTTCTTGAACAAACCATGTAAAAGTCCTTAGGTATCAGTCACCACCTCTCCCTTTTTCATAATCTCAATTCTTATGTAAAGGTTTAAAGAGCTCACCATTAACTATTAAGTATTCACTTACGAGATGATTGGAATACGGAAGGGAGAAAAAGAGTGGCAAAACAGCATGGCAATGTCAATAAGATGAGCTAGTAATGTTTCTTCTGTGTACTGATAAATGTCAAGAGCCTTGATCCACCAAAATCTATGTCTGTACACAAAAATAAAATGGTCCAGGGACAATTTTCTGGCCCTGAATTCAACTGTTATGGGACAGCATGGACCCATACAGACAAATTTAGTGCTGACTGTAAAAAAAATGCCTCAAAGGAGTGATTCTAGATCACAGAATCAATCATAGAACCACCAAGGTTGGAAAAGACTTCCAAGATTATCTAGCCCAATCATTCCCTTACCACCAATATTTCCTGACTAAACAACATCCTTCAGTTTCATGGATTCCTAGAATGAATCAGAATCATAGAATGGCCTGGGTTGAAAAGGACCATAATGATTATCTAGTTTCAATCCCCTACTGTGTGCAGGGTCGCCTACCACTAGACCAGGCTGCCCAGAGCCAAATCTAGCCTTGTCTTGAATGCTTCCAGGGATGGGGCATCCACAACCTCCTCCCACTGCGTCATCACCCTCTGTCTCAAAAACTTCCTCCTAAGGGAGCAGCTCCAGGGCTAGTGAGTTAGCCACTCCCTGGGCAGCCCATTCCAGTGAGAAGAAATTTTTCTTAACATCCAACCCGAATCTCCCCTGGCACAACTTGAAGCCATTCCCTCTCGTCCTATCGCTGTTTATGTGGGAGAAGAGGCTGACCCCCACCTTGCCACAACCTCCTTTCAGATAGTTGTAAAGAGCTATAAGGTCTCCCCTGTGCCAGTTCTCTCAGCTGCTCCCTATAAGACTTATGTTCAAGACCTCACAACTTAATTGCCCTTATATTATGTTGTCCGTGCTATCCTCACCATGTAGCTGACTCAATCCATACCAGGTACCATACTAAAATGCAGCAGTCTAGACACAGACACTTGCCATTAGCCTAGTCCGTGCCTTGGTCTTATTCATAAATTCAGCCAAAAGGATTTAGATATTTAACTGCCATTTCTAGCAACTTCATTCTATAAGGTAGGTACTGGGAATCACCAAAGTATTTGAATCTCCATGGGAATACTCCTTCTCCTTATATGGACACGGCTTGAACAAAATCAGCCATCTTCTGATGCCATGATCCATTCAGAGCTTCAAATGAAGCAGAGTTCATGAAGTGAATGTCCCTCTGTTTGTTGCGACTTCGGAGTTCAGCCTCATTTTTGGTCTGTGTGGCACACCAGCAGAAGAAGACACTGACTTCACACCTGCAGTGTAAGCTACTTGAATGCTCCTGCTGTCTGACTGGCTGCAGAGATTTGCTCCCAGGTGTCCCATGTCACAGGCAGTATTTAAAATGTTTAGAGCAGCAAGTCATCTGAGTTCTTTCTTAGTGTGTCCTGTTCCAGATACATATCTGCTTCGTACAGAATGGCCAAGTACTTTTAAGAACAGACAGAGTAAATGAAAAATACATGATGTCCTAATGGCTACAACAGTCCCTAGAGGAACTGGGTTTCAGCTCGTGCTCTGTTCAGTTTTTAAATATTTTATGAGCAGTTTCAAAAAGTGGTATTTGAAGAAAAGTATTGAAATATGCTGTACTTTCAGGATCAAGACAGTGAGCTAAAGATGAACTGTCTAGACCCACACTTCTTCCTCAAATTAGAAGATGAATTTGCATCTTTCACAAAGGCACTAGCACCAAGGCTACTTGACATAAAGGTCAGGATTTGCGCTGTAGCTTTCATCACAGCCAGCTGAGGTGAACCAGCATGATCAAGGAATCCCAGGCATCCATACAGACTGGAAGGAGCGGTCCTTGAGAGCAGCCCTGTGGAGAAGGACCTGGGGGTCTTGATGGATGAAAAACTTAATATGAGCCAGCAGTGTGCCCTTGCGGCTCGGAACGCAAGTGATATCCTGGGCTCCATCAGGGGTGGGCAGCAGGGACAGGGAAATGATTGTTCCCCTCTACTCTGCTCTTGTGAGGCCCCATCTGGAGTACTGCGTCCAAGTGTGGAGCCCCCAGTACACAAAAGACAGTGAGCTGTTGGAGAGGGTCCAGAGGAGGGCCATGAAGATGATCAGGGGACTGGAGCACCTCCCCTATGAAGACAGGCTGAGGGAGCTGGGCTTGTTCAGCCTGGAGAAAAGAAGGCTGTGGGGTGACCTCATTGCAACCTTTCAGTACCTAAAGGGAGCCTACAAACAAGAGGGGAATCAACTTTTTGAAAGGGTAGATAACGGCAGGACAAGGGGAAATGGTTTTAAGTTGAGGGAAGGGAGATTTAGGTTGGACATCAGTGGGAAATTCTTTACAGAGAGAGTGGTGAGGTACTGGAACAGGCTGTCCAGAGAGGTTGTGGATGCCCCGTCCCTGGAGGTGTTCAAGGCCAGATTGGATGTGGCCCTGGGCAGCCTGGTCTAGCATTAAATGTGGAGGTTGGTGGCCCTGCACGTGGCAGGGGGGTTGGAGATTCATGATCCTTGAGGTCCCTTCCAACCCTGGTGATTCTGTGATTCTGTGATCAGTTCTCTAGAATCCCCTTCAGATTTGGTGCATGTTCCCATGTTATGCTATTTCCCTCACTTATTCTCATGTGTATTTATTCACTGATATTAATGGCATATAACTGTTCCAGAGAACCCTTCTAAAAATAAACTCTTCCCGTGATTGCTTGTTTGGTTTTGCATTTGTAGATTTCCTTATGATAATAGCTTTTGGCAATAACTCTTTGGTATTGCAGAACACTCAAATTATGTCTAGGACAAATTATTGTAAATGCGGTTAGTATGTGCCATGACCTCAGAGGGTGTGAACCCAAAGTCAGACACTGATGGTACCTCTAAGAGAGTCCACTGGAACAGCAACAGAAAACTTAAACAACAGCATTATTACTGAGAACATTATACTACCTGTCAAGAGTACTCCACCTGTGCAAGAGAAAAAACTGAACGGGTGAGCTGTGTGAATGGAAAGAGTCACTTCAATGTTGAGCACAAACATGTTAGTTGGAGACAATAGGCAATGGGGTAAATATTGCTTTTACTAGGTTCTTTATGAAAACCTAACTACAAATGATAATCATGCTCCTGTTCTGTGTTACAAGTTCAGCAGCTTAGTCACTCAGGAGATAACCTCCAAGTTAAATGCATGCATTATCATGACCTTCATTTATTGCTCTCCAGAGCAGGACTGGGGACACTCAACCTAAGTGACTCCTTTAGTGACTCCTTTCTCAGTCACGATGTCCATCACTGCTTCTCTACTACAAAAGCTTTTTCAGAATCTCAACTTATAGTCTTCTGAGACAAACTCTTGTAATTTCTTTTCTATGTCTTGATATTGTGAAAAAACGGGGATCAAAATGTCTATGAGATGGAAAAGACTAAAATATTCATTTTTCATTCTGAAAACTTTGAATCCAAAGTTTTTGCTTTGAAAATATCAAAAACATTTCAGCATTGCAGAATGAAGATTTTTAAGGTTTGGTTTTTGTTGTCGTTTTTTTTTCTTCTTTTTATTTCACTGAAAATAATAAGAAAAAAAAGAAATTTCTGAGCATACTTTTTTACTGAGCTTACTTTTCTTAGAATAACAGAATCACTGAGGCTGGAAAGGTTCTCTGCAGATCTAGAGCAAGACCCTGGGTCAAGTAGTGTTGATTATAAGATGCCTTCCAAGAGTGTGTCCAGTTGGATTTTTAATATCTCCAAATATGGATCTCCACAATCTTCCTGGGCAACCTCTTCTTCTTTTTGACCACCCCCACACAGTAAAAAAAGTTTTGTACTGATCTTTAAGTGGAATTTCTTGCATTCCTGCTTGTGCCTTTTGTTCTGTCACTGTCTGATTCATCTTCCTCTCATCAGATATTTATATGCATTCATATATTATATGAATATGTGTGTAATCAGTACACCCCTGAGCTTTGCCTCCTCCCAGCTAAATAATCCCATCTCTCAGACTCTCTTCGTAAGGCTCCAATCCCTTCATCATTCGTGGCACTTTGCAGTACACACTTGAGTATGCCCATGTCCCTCATATTCAGGAGTCCAGTATGGGGGACATGGTACTTCAGATGTGGTTCACCAGTGCTAGAGGGGAAAAACCCCATGCTTTCCTTCTGATGCAATTACCACTGAGATGACTGAAGAGCTGACTGTGCAAGAAGAGAGATTATCACCCTGGAACTTTAAGCTTCTGTTCTGTCACAGTTCTATCTGTGCTCACATGTACATAAATTATGTACATATAAATCAATCAGATAATGAAGAATGATTGCCAAGCATTAGGTCAGAGAATTTTTTTTTGTAAATGCCTTGGTAGCATTTGTATAAGCTAAAATTTATTACCTAGAACTAATGAATGATAAAGTGAAATAATTGAAAACCAGCAATAAAATATTTTCTGCTGTTCATCACAGCTGAATCAACAGAGTGTACAAACAGACCAGTGCTGATAATAGGTTATTTCTACACAGCTTTCAAGAGGCCAGGCAAGGGGTAAATCTGATATGCTTGCTGATTCTCTTGATGTTCTTTGTAAGTTCATAGCCCCATAACCTACATCCTACCCCCTGCTGCTGTAATTCAGCAGTGTGTTTGTAGGACACAACGATGGAAGTGTGGCTGGTGCCATAAACGTGCATGAACCAAGTGAAGCTGGGAAGCCTGCATACAGGGATTTGAATTTCTTTTCTTCTTATCTCTTCCCAGCTCCATCCTGGAAGTGTCCATAAGCCCATCAGGAAAACAGTCAAAATTTTGTTAATTAACCACTTCTTACACAAGCTGATCTTTGCTGTTCTTTATCTACAACTGAAATTTGTCCTCCTGAAGTTGTATCCTGAAATTCTTTTATTATCCCTTTCTCACTTCACAAAATGGAATATCCTCCGACCTACCTCAGCGGATCTCCATAGCCCCCATGTCACCATGTACTTTCCTCCCTGTCTTTACTGTCAGAGAGTGCCCTATGCCCATGACCTTCTGTAGCTCCTATTAGACCTCCTGAGTTCCTTGGCTACTAAGAAGAGAAAGAAACATGAGAGCTAAAGGCCAGGTATTTCTCTACATCATAGAATCATAGAATCATAGAATCATGGAATCATAATCACAGACTGGTTTGAGTTGGAAGGGACCTTAAAACCTATCCATTTCCAACCACTTGCCATGGACAGGGTTGCTACTCACTATATTAGGCTGCCCAAGGCCCATCCAACCTGGCTTTGAAAGCCTCCAGGGATAGGGCTTACACTGCTGCTAAAAGTGCAGAAAGCAAGTTGAGATGGGATGGAGATATCAAGGCAAGCCAAGGCACCATGACTTCACTGAGACAGGAGATGAAGTGGAAGTAGAGGATGGGAGCTGTAATCTGTGATAGACTACAACATCCCCCTGGAGCAGCGTACATCTTCATGGATCCCCAAACCCTCCTTAGTCAGTGACGGTAAATGGAGAAAATACAGTGCGAGCACCATTTGAAAAAGGATTCAGGAATGGTAAAATGGGGATGTACACTACTGTGAAGTTCATTCTCATTCCTTCAGGCAATCCTGCCTCTTGCAGGCCTTCATCTCAGCTGCTTTCCGCTGCCATTCATGTCAGAAACCCCTAAATGACATTAAAACTGTAATCACATTACAGTTGTCAGCAGCCATGGTGACAGAAGGCACCGCTCACCTGGAAAGCAGCAAGGCAGGCAGCCAGGCACCACTGCTGACAGGGCACAGACAGGAGTTGTAAGCAGTTTGTAGGTTAAAACAGATCTTCATGCTGCCCCATGACTAGTCTGAATCTTGTGAGCCCAACGTATGTATGCCTTACCCTACATATGGTGAGATAACTCATATTCATGAAGCAAAGAGAGGGGAAAGTGCTAGTCTGGGGAGCTGCGTGCCTGCTTTCACAAGGCAGAACATGGCTTTCACATTATAAAGCTTTTTAAAAATGGTGAAAAATTTTTTCCTGTTTAACTTTCTTAACCAACTTGAAATTTTCTCAAGCAATAATGAATGCACTCATAAAACCATTTAGTCCATAAAGCAGAGGGCCAACTGATTTATTTTGTCTCACGCTGCTGAGTGGCCTCAGATCCCAGCTACGCTCCTCCTCTACTCCCCTCCCCTGCAGATATTTCCATCACCAAGCTCCAGCACAGTGATGTCTGCTGGCTTACCTCACTGTGAACACGGTCCCTTAAATGAACTCCTCTGTAAGCCAAAAGTGCACTAATTCTGTTCAATTCCCATCAAAAGTAATCATTTTAACATTTTATGTACCTTGGAAGAGCGAGCAGAAACAGACATTCTGGCAGCAGGTCAAGCCAAATACAAGAAGGAAATACTGTGCCCACGTCTTTATTACATTGTTCTGAATATTATTTAAAATTTGTAAATTATATCAGGTTTTCAAGGAAAACGAGGTTTGAGACATCTTCTTGTGGCAAAACACATTATTTTTGTGCTTCAATTGAATTGTTTTATGCAACCATATCCCTTAAGCGTTCATAAGCATTAACAGCATTATAATTTTAACTGTGAGTTCCAGGTAATAGATGCAAGGCAGAAGATGCTATTGGCTGTAATAGAATCATCCAGGCTCTGGCTGACAAATATCCAGAATTTAAAAACTGTGTCTGCACTACAGATGGTCCCTGCAGCATCACAGCTATACTCGGGAATCGATGCAGTGCTGACAAAGGTAGTAGTTAAATGGGATGTTTTAACTGTGAAGAAGAAAGATTAAAATATAACTCTGTAACTCTCATTTTAATTAGATTCAAGTTTTTTTGTGCATTTCTCAAACCTTATAATTTACCCCCCTCAGTATAGTTACGTTTTGTCTTTTCTATGATATTAACACTCCAGCATGCACATGAAAGCAATGCTTTAAAACAAATAAAAGTAGTAAAAGGCACATGAGGAATTCAAATGGTCTTGCAAACCCTTCCTCCATGCAATGGGAAGCAAGAGTGAAAACACTGGGTGTGCTGAGGTCTCCTCATTGCCTTGGATGTGTTACTCACATTCAGCCCTTGTGAATGGGAGTGAGAGTGAGTGGCTTGCCCCCACTGTGCTTTGCTTGAGTCACTTTGCATCTTCATTGCATTTACTTGGTTAGGGGAACACTGCGACTGCCTTCACAATTAGCAGTACAGTAAAGCTGTACTTAATACATAGAAAGCTTCCTCTTTAGAATTCCATTGTAAACAAGGGTCCCAGCTCCTTCTAATTTATTTTACGATGTTCTGAGAACTAGAGAATATGTTTCTAACACTGAGAAATACTTGGTGCATGTCAGACTGGCAGCTCCTCACCCAATTTAATGATAGTAAATCTGACATGAGAGTGGTAAAATCAGCTGGAGAACAAGAGTCTGGAAAGTAAGCCCTGAGGTTGATTCCCTGCTCTGATTCATCTGATCCGTCACTCCCTGCTGACATCAATGAGTGTTTATCACACACACACTAGTAGGATGTATATCTTTATTCCAGAGGAAATAATAACATCCTGACCTGAAACATGAAGAGTGGGTAGCTAAAACCTGCTGTTCATGTCATTGGACCACTTGATTTTGCTTTTAGCAAAAGAATTATCTTTTTTTTTCTTTTTCTTTTTCTTTTTCTTTTTTTTTTTCTTTTTTTTTTTCTTTTTTTTTCTTTTTTTTTCTTTTTTTTGGAGGGAGGGAGAGAGGGGCATTCCTCTCCTCTCCTCTCCTCTCCTCTCCTCTCCTCTCCTCTCCTCTCCTCTCCTCTCCTCTCCTCTCCTCTCCTCTCCTCTCCTCTCCTCTCCTCTCCTCTCCTCTCCTCTCCTCTCCTCTCCTCTCCTCTCCTCTCCTCTCCTCTCCTCTCCTCTCCTCTCCTCTCCTCTCCTCTCCTTAAATTATTTGACTAAAATTATTTGACATTAATCCCTTTATATTATAATTGCAGTGCATGGCATTTGGCAACTGAATTGCTGAACTAGACTATACATTATACAGATACCAGGACTGAAAAAGATATACTATTCTGCAAGAATCTGAAATTACTATGTATATATACATACATTCAGCTGAATTTAGTCACGTCACAACTAGGACCATTTCATCCACTTTTCTGAAATTTGTTGTGACCTGACGTTGCAACTTCTATTCAATGTCTGACTTTTTTTTTCCTGTTTGCACAGAGAGTATGGAAAGTTCATCAAGATCAAATGCTGAGCTGAGTTTTAGGCAGCACAGAAAGCCCCAAAGCCAAAGACACCCCAATGAATCAGAGAAGGATTGCACCACTGCAAAAAGATTCTGTCAAGAGGATCTGTACTGCTCTTCAGTGTATAGGAGCTTCCAGCGAGCGTGCCGGGCAGAGGCAGCAAAATGTAGGATGGGCAGCCAGGAATGTTTGTCAGCATGGAAAGAACTGAGGAAAACAGTGCTGGGAGAGTGTGAGTGCTCGGAGCCACTACAAAGGAGATGCCTTAGAATATGGAAGGGAATATTTAGCAACCCTTGTGTGCAATACTCTCAAGGGAACCAAGATTCAGTAGCTGGTGAAAATGGTGATGAAGATGATGATGATGGTGAAGATCATGATAAAAATCAGGATGCTGACACAGGTCAGTGCTATTCCAGAAGTCAGAACCCTTTCATAGATGCGTGTGTCTGTGGAAAAAACAAATTCTTAAACCACTGTGGTTTACCATTGGAAACAGGATAGTTTTGAGAGGCTTATTTAGATGCAAATGAATAATCTGAAAGCAAAACACAAAAGCCTGAGTGAAAATACTATTTTCCTTCAATTGGTTAATTTGGTAACTCCTGACCCTAATCAGTCTCTTTTAGCACTACACTATAGCTAAAAATAAAAGAAAAAAGTTTCATTTTCCATTTTTCAAAAGTAAAAATAAGAATTCTCTGCCTGCATTGACTTCATACTACAACAAGTCTTAAAGTTTTAAGAGTTTTAAAAACTGTGTATACAGATGAATACATTAAGGCCACTGACCTTATTTATTCACAATAACCCTGATTTTATTCTAAGCTGAGCATCTCTACAAACTCTCCTCCATTTCACAGGATGTATAATTATGTATCAACAGC
Source organism: Chrysolophus pictus (assembly GCA_037305975.1). Classification (NCBI taxonomy): domain Eukaryota; kingdom Metazoa; phylum Chordata; class Aves; order Galliformes; family Phasianidae; genus Chrysolophus; species Chrysolophus pictus. Next base: position 23,562,000 of record CM074578.1, read on the forward strand.
CATTGTGAAAGTGTGCTTTCACCCCGAAGTCTATAAATACATGTAACAGTGCTGCTAGAGTTTGTTAAAAGCTGACAATTCCTGACTGTTTACTGAGCTGATCTATTTTATTCTTGCTTATTTTTACCAGCACTATTTCAGCAAAACAGACAATGCTAAAAACTAACCTACGGCATGATTTGTCATCACTGCTCATAACTATACCCATATCTTTCTGTTTTAGACAAGATTAGTATGGAAACAAAGCTACAATGGAGTTTATCATCTCTCTCCAAGCAAGGTATGAATTTATTTCTGGATCCTAGTAACCCATTTTACCTCTGTTCTCACATAATGTGTATTATATCTCCAGATTAAAATGAATAGTTTTCATTCAGATTACTAAGAGCAAGGAGTCAGTAGAACCCTGAATATTTTAGTTAAACAACTAGATAGATGAGAATCCAAAAATGATAGGTAACAGTCCTGTTTCTGTTAATTTATCAAGGCAAAACTTATCCCATAACCCTTTTGGAGTTAGAAACAGCTATACAGTTTTGGAAGGCTTATAGCACAGCCTAGAATTACCTGAACTAGATTTAAAAATGTCATACTGGACATGTCAGCATTTTTAAGCATCCATTAGTCAGTAGCTCCTGGAAGCTATCGAATACTCTGAAGAAATTTCCATCTTGCCATTTCTCACTTTCTTCTTCCTCACTTATCTGATAGAACAAGAAGTTTCAAGGGGGTTGCATGTGAGAGACAAGTAGTGCAAGGGTAGAATATGAGGACAACAAAATGAGCTTTGAAGAGGCAATGTTGGAAGAGATGGCTTGGAGCTTTGGGAAGACTAACTTGTTTTTAATGGGAATAATGCAGGCAGGTTGACTACCAACCATCACTTGAGTAAGATTTTCTTCTGGTTTCATTTTAAAAATCATTATTCTTTTTAGCATACACAGCAAACAGATCCTGTTTGGATGTGAACATGGACTGTGTTGAAGATGAAGTATGTAACAAACAGTTGTCCCTGTACCTTAAGGTCTGTTCAGTAAATAAGAAGTGCAACATGGAAGAATGCCAAGCAGCAATGAGGTTCTTCTATCACAACATGCCTTTTGAAGTTGCCCAAATGATGACATTTTGTGATTGCGTCCAGCCTGACGAATCCTGCCACAGTGCCAAGGAACTTCTTCATGGCAAGCCCTGTGCAATTACTTCAGCTCCAGTTCCATCATGTCTAAGTGTAATTCACATGTGTGAGGAAAATGAATTGTGCAGGTAAGTAGAAGAATGATTACTTTTCCTAATTTCGCCTAGTTGTGTGCCTGTGAATAATGATTTGACCAAATAATTTTTGTACTTTTCATATATAGCAAAATGACTTTCAGCACTGTATCAATTCTGTATCATCTCTTGTGTTTGACACTACAAAAAGTCACACTTTATGGATACAAACAGCAGAGAATTACCACCTTTAATCTTTGATCTTTATACCTTAGTTATCAGTTTTAGAACACAGTTTTCACACTCCACCTTCCCACCAGGTGCTTTTCACCCCTTTGACTTACTCTTGCATGATAACTATAGGCAGCTAGAGACCCTCTTCACACAAACTCAAATAGAAGGGATCTTTAAATCATCTTGTGTAAGAACTGCACTGAATATTTAAAATATTTAGAGGAGTCAGATGTAGGCAGAGAACATTTTACTAGGTTATATATAGCACATTATTAGGTTTTATTAGGATAATTTACCCAATTACCCAGTCAAAAAAGTTAGGTTATCTATCCCTTGGCACAGACAGCAATTCTTTGAAGTCTAGTCTGAAAAGAATCTACAAAGCAGCAGGTTCCATTTGGACATCTATCATAGATGTCTGCATTGAAACTGGTAATTCGATAAGTAATCCCACAAGCAAACCACAAACATTCATTTTCAGACAGGTCTTGGATCATCAGTGGCCTTTCTTCTGTCTGTTTCGTGACTCTTAACACCATTTTGGCTGGACAAACTATTCTGAGGTATTTTCATTACCACTTTCTTCAGATAACACCTGCCAGTCTGCTCCTTTGCCCCCTAGCAGTTTACACAAATTATGCAGCAGACTGGGAGAAGTTTGTTTGGTTAAAGTAATTACCTCTTTCACCTTAGCATCTCACCCTTCAGATCAAACTGCTGTGTGACTAACTTGGCCCTTTGTAAAACTTTCATATTATTATTTATTCTCAGATAAACATGAAAAAAAGCTCTCCTGAAATATGCAAAGACCCACCAATGTCATGAGGAGAAACACAGTTTTCAGATTTTATTTTATTTTAGAAAATATCAGCAGGGTTAGCGCATACTATCCCTTCTATTTAATTGACACCATTTGGGGATGGCCAATTGGCTCACACTGGTTTTCAGTGTAGTCACTGGTTCTCTTATGGATTACACCTCAATTTCACCTCAAAGCTGTGCTTCATTTTACTCTCAGTAAACAAAGCAGGAGACCAAGAGACACTTTCAGTTCAGTGCAGGCTACTCGGATTGACGTCAGGGGGAACTGCCCTTTTTTATGTCAGGAAGAATTGGACTACGAATGTAAGTCTGTGCATGTGCATGTGTACACATGCAATACCATAATGGAGACTTGCTGAATTACCCATTATTTTGGGAGCATTAATGTTTCCTGGCACTGACAATAAGTGGACATAATTAGCAAAATTAGTCTGTGAATTATGGCTAGCTGTATCTATAAATCAGAAGGTGAACAAAAATAATTCCATTAGCACAGAGGTGGCATCTGCTTTGAAACCTTTGCGGGTGTAATGAAAATATTTACAATAAGGTCCAAGCTGGACTTATAGCTTATAAGTCCACATTTTTCTACGTGACTCGCTTGTAACAATTACACAATAGCAACAGTAAATTAACAGCCTAATGTTATGATTAATGAAAGAATATTTTAAGATACTACAGTACACTACATAACAACATTTTACCTTTCTTGTGTGCTAAGATTTAAAATAAGTGATAAACTGGTTTCCAGCCAGTATCTACAGATTACTTAAATAATCTTTAATAAGTCTTCTCTTTGGTCATACCAAAAGCACTAAATAATAATTTTATTCTACTCTAAGAGCAAATAAACTAAAATAATTTAAGTCCATAGAGTTGGGAAACAATTCCTCACGTAACCTCTCTTCACTGTCAATTAATTTTTAAGGGCAAATATTTGCAATGAAATTCCTTCTCCAGATCCTCGGTCACTTTGTATTTTGTTAGCATTCTATCTGGAATTTTTGGTTAGTTGGTTGGCTTTCAGCACTGTATGCGGATTATTTTATTTCAATTAAATTCAATATTCATTTTTCTTATCATGCTGCCCAACAAGCTCATCCCCTAGAAAGGTGCCTCTTCTGTTTTCATGGTGGTGACTGGTCTTATTCCTCCACCTACTGTCCCTGAAGATCTGGGACTGCTGGCATTCACTATGATTTCTGCTGGACCCTTGGAAAGACTACACAGATGCTGATTTGGGGGTACAGCTAATTGTTTCAAAAAACTTTTTGAGTAATGGTGTTATTTCAAGTTACAGTTTTGCAGTTTCACTGAAACGAACAAGGTGCAAAGCAGAGCAGAATTTATGCCAGCTACCACTGAATATTTTGATTTTTAAAGCTTACACGGCACTTCAAGAATACACTCTCTTTTTATGATCATCCTGAACTACCTTTTTGTGAAATCTCAGTTTCAAAACCATCATTGTACACTTCTTTTTTTCTGTCAGGAAAAAATACAAAGCTTTTTGGGACAAATGTTGGAGACATGTGACCAAAGAATGCTATGACAATGAAGCCTGTCTTGAAACTTTAATTAAAGACGACATGCCCTGTTCTGCAAACGCTGATTGCAAAGCAGCCTACATCAGCAGCTGGGGCACAATGCTACGTGTGGAGTGCACCTGTCAGAATTCACCACCGGCAGAACAGTCGCTGTGCAAGCTCTTCCATCACATGCTGCACAGCACGTCCTGCTTCAGTCAGCTACGTGAGTAACAGATGATACTTCAAAGAATAATTAATTTAAAATCTTAAATTAAAATGCTAACTTGCAGCAAATCTTAACCATATCACTGCTACAGTACATGGATTTCACCAAGGTTTATACCTGTAGGTTTTTAATCCAAATTGAAACACAGATTGCATGTGCAAGTTGTTTTCTCTGGTTGTGGGCAATATTTTATGCTAGCAATACATTGGCTACAAGTCTCACTACATTAATTTTCTGGCTGGAGTAACAATAAAAGAACAATTTTGGGGGTGAGAAATATTATGCAGATTAGAAAAGCTTCAGAGTCTTTCTGTCATTGACTTAATGTTGTACTTTGGCACAGCATTAGAACAATCAATATGGTACATATTGGTACATAGAACACAATATACATTATGTTTGTATGTTTTTCTTTCTTTCCGTTTCTTCTTGGAGTCTAAATATTAGCCTAGCTAAAACTTTAAGTTGGCTAACACACATTTAGGAAACGATTTAGTAAATGTTAACCTTACAAATGATTGGTATCTTAGACACAGTTTAACTGTGTTGTGAAGCTTCATAAAAAGAATTAATGATCTGCTACCTTCATGTGGTTACTTAACAGTAATGAGAAAGAATACAGAACTGAACTGACAGTTTTCTAGCTTTAACTTCTGAGCACAGATCTTGCTTATGTTCAAAACTGGGACACAGAAGTCAATGCAATAAATTCTGCCTTTTTCAGGAGAGGACTTCATTTGTTTTTCTTTCTATACAGTGGCACAGAATGATGCAAGCCAGTATGTGCTAAATATAAAACTCCTTGCTAAGACCTTCTTTAGGACTCAGTTGTTAGTGCAACGAATGGCAACATGAAAGAGAATATCAGTGTTTTCATATGGGTCAGGAGAGTGCTTTTGAAGCAAATCCTGTTTGTTTGTCCTCACTTACTGTGCTGTGGGGTCCCAGAGTGGTTCAGGAGAAGATGAACTGAACTCCCACAGCCTAAAACTGAAGCTGAATGTTCACGTATTACATCAGCTCCTGGCCATGCCATCTGTGGACCAGACCTACGACCTGACTACCCTCTCCACAAATACACATAATGTGGCACTTATATCTATTACATGAACTTGCTAATGCATCTATATGTAATTATATATTCACATGGTAGCCTCAGAGAAGGAACTACTTCCAAAGATTTCAGAGAAAAGCAATGATTATGTCATAGTTCCATTCCAGTGACTTTTAAAAACAAATTAGCTGCATACATGCATTTCATTGAATGATTTAGCTAATTTTTGAGTTTTAGCCATCCCCCAAAATTGCTACTGATGATAGTATAATTTTTTCCTGTCTTTCAAAATACACCTGAAAACTAAAGTAACTGCAGAAACACTGTGCTTAGGCTTAGACAATCAGGACAATCAGACAATTCAGCCTGAGAAAAGTTTAAAACTGCAGCACCAGCTCCTCTGACAAAGTAATACTGTAACACTGTTAGATTTGAGACTGTGCTGGCAGTGAGTTTGCTGATGAACATTATTTATTTGTTTGTTTGCTCCATGACTGCATCTAATGATCCAAACTAACTCTGTTAGTTGCTCTTTACATAGCAAGAAGAAAGATGATTATCATATTAGAATAATCAAATAATTGCTCGTCAGGTTTTGCCATTCACTGAAGCAGTCTCAGGATAAAAGTATTTTTGTGATGGGAACTTCCCTAACCTAATTGGGATTAAAGAACAGAAACTTGCTTGTTCCTGTGGTGCAATGAAGTTCCTGCTTGTCAGTTGAAAACTGGGGATCCAGAGCCCTTGGCTAAGTAAAGGATTGGTACTATTGCTGCCTTTCTAAGTTCTGAGGCTCTTATCAAAACACCAAATAATAATATTTTTTTACATTATTATTAAAAAATAATAACTCAAGTTGATACATGTTTCCAATCTTCAGGTCAAATTTCAGTTAGGAAAGGTTTTCATTGGCTGAATACAGAAATACCAGGAGAAAAGCTTTCCAGAACACAACTGCATTCATCTTCAATTAATGGTAAGTTTGAGCCAATCACTTCATGATTTTAATAGAAGCACTACTGAAATTTCCCTTGTGTTACAGAGAAGACTAAAGATTAACTCCCCTGGGTGGTTTCAGGAAGGCGAGCTTTACCTGTTCCACTCTCATTCAACATTATGTGGAAAAATCTTTCTACTTGCTTTCTTTATCTTATACAACCACAAAGTAAAGATAATTAGGCTGCACCAATTACTCTGATAAGTGGTTTTGAAATAGATAGCTCACAATCACTATATTATAACTGGGCACAATTAAGCTATTAAGCCCACCATAGCCTGATTCTCCATACAGTCATTACAAATCAGGAGGATCACAGAATCACAGAATATCCTAAGTTGGAAAGGACTCAAAAGGATCATCAAGTCCAACTCATATTGAATCAATAGTAGTCATAATATGTAAAATAAATGATTAGCTTTGATGCCACACCTGCTTCTCTCCTAACTTTCTTGACTTCTTGTGCCATACTAGTTACAGTGAAATTAGGAAGATGCAGTAGTTGATCTGAGAAGGGTGCTGTGTTATACTCCATCAGCTCTTATCTTCTCATGCAACAGCAGGGCCTGCAATTGTGGATCGTGATATCTCATGGGTTGAAAAGCAGCATCTGCTTTTCTTTCTATGCATTTACAGTAAGCAATTAAGTGACATAAAAGATACTGATTTAATACATTTTCTCATAGCTGAAATAATATTAATTTTATATTTCCTTTTGAAGGATCCCATTACAGAGTAAGAATACTAAAAAGCTCAGTGCACAAATACTGTCTCTAATGAGAAACATTTGCTCTACCTTGCATAGGGCAGATTGCAGTACTCTACGTATTACTACAAATTAGTTCCGTTTTTACAAGAAATGTTCACACTGAACACCTTTAACAGTGAAAAAATAATTCATGCTCCATATACAGTACAAAATAAAGGATATTCCATCAAGTCCACCCTTCAGCTTTTGCTGAAGTGTGCAACCTGGAATTTAAATATAGATTGTTAGTGATAATATTCCTGAGACCAATGTCATGAATAATTGAGCATTCCACTGTAATTTTAGCATAAAAACTCTTTGCTGTACCCTGGAAGTATTGGCTTCTTTTTGCCAACTCTAGGGGGAGCCTGAATCTCTGGCTGGCTGGAACTAGACTTTAGTGGTTAAAAAATGAATGTTGTAATGGAAGAAATCCTGCTGTAAGTGAGAAAAAGTAAAATGTGAGCTATTTCACCCCAGTGACCAGTTCTAACTGCAGACCCCTTCATTGGGTAGAATGCAATATGTATTTCCCTCAAAAAAGTAGATAAATGTTTGCAAAAAGTAGGCTGCGCCCAGTTAATTCTACTCCCACTGAAATCTGAACACTTTCCAAAAACCCATCCTTGAACTCTAACAGAATTCTGGATGGCCTTAGAAAAATAAAAAGAATGCTGACCAGCCTGAAAGATAAAATAAAATATTCCTCCTATTGGACCTGTCATGTGTACTAGCTGAGAAGTCTCTAAGCTATATATGTCTCGTTGGAAGCCAGGTCAAGGAGAAGAATCTGATTTCAGGATATCTACCTGATGATAAAAACCATATTGCAAATTATTCTATAAATCCCACTGCCAAAAATCTATCCCTGCACCCTGGATGTATATGCTAGTAAATGCATATTACTTTGGCTGCAAAGGGAGTTATCATCTTTACAAAGTATTTATCTTTATTGAAATCAAATCCCAAGAAGAATCCCATGATGTAGATGCAAAACGGTTGTCAAATATGTTCTTTTGAGTGTCTGAAGATATTTAAGAATATTTGCTGAACTCAAAATGCTGGAGATAACACTCGCCTATGTGTTGTCCATACCTCAAAATCTCAGAAGAGTTCTTTACTTAACTTGCATAAAATACAAAGATCTTTCACAAATTCAAATTAATGTCTGCAGATGAGCAAGCCAAAAAAGACACTCAGTCTTTCTTTAACTGCCCCTTAATTCTTTATCTCAAAAAAGTTACTGCTCAAAGAACAGTTCAAAAAAACTTTTCTGTTTTACACAGTAGTACTGTCCATCCTTAGATAATTGGATAATTTTTAATAAAAGTGCTTCTTAATAAATAATAAATATAGGCATATATACCAACAGATGTACAAATGAATATGACCCTCTTTGTTGGGAATTATGCCAGATTTGGGTGTAAGCAAAGATGCTTTGCTGTGAATGCAGTAGCCAGATATCTTGGGTCCAGAGTAGTTCAAATGCACAACTCCATGATCAAGAGCTAACCACTTGCTGTGGACAAATTGACCCTTGGTGATTGTACAAATGCACATTCCGAGCCTGCAATAAAATTCAACTTATTCCATCTCTTACTGAGAAAAGGAGAATAGTATGTATAAAATGCTGCTGCAGAGAAGCTGCTACATAATGTAGAGGTAATGGTAACATTTTACAGCCTGGCATGGCGTGTATCAATGACCTTAGCCTCCTAAATTAGGTTGTGATGTTTGAAAACAGGATTAGATATCCAAAGTACTTTGGCAACCATTGGCCCAAGTGGCATAAGAGTGATGATAGAGATCACCCTCGCTACTGTGAAAGGGCTCTGTTTAGCTCAGTGAGATCTGCCACATAAGAAATTGGCTTGTGTCAGGAATATTGAACCACAAGATATCTCGAAAAGAAAGTGTAAAAGATGAAGTCCTCTGCCTTTTGCCCTTTGGTTTGCCATGAAAAACAGGACTGTTTAAAATTCTTAACAGGATTTTCACTCAGTCACATGCCCAGGAGGATACATGACAACCTGTGGGTTGATTCACCCCAGTTAAAACAGTGTGATGTAGGCAGAGGCCTGATCATTTTCAAAGTTGATGAGACTTTTCCTGCAAGCTTAAACGGGACCAGAATCTTATGACATAGTACAAAAAGCAAGTGACAAACTAAACAAAAGCTCTCCAAACTTCAAAAATGCTGTTATTGCCCGCGTAGTTTCCCACTTTCCACCTGGTTTTGACTTCATCCTATGCAAATCATCTCCATGATTTTGCAGATTCAAATAATTTAGAAGATTGCTTCCTACACCTTAATTTGAAAAATGAATCATGCATGAAGATAAGCATTCACTTTCATCAGTGTAGAGCTTTGGAGCTGGAGCATTTTTTGAATACAAGAAAAAGCTAGGAATACACAACTCTTCTCTGGTTCTTGTCAGATACAGTAAAATTGGGGCATGACCCAAGACTCTTGGAATTAATCTTATTTTCCTCCTAAACTGTAGAGTTATCAGATATTTTCTACCAAGTAGTTTTGCTGCGCTGAGAATCTAGATAAACATGTAATTGGCAGGATTTATCTATAATTATACTGGATGCTGTGAGAACTGAGATTAGTTCCTCTCCAGCAACTTTAATTTGTAAGGTATGAAACACTGTCAATCTCATTATTTTATAAATGTAGAAGAAAGCCTGCAATGGCCTGCAGTTAGCCAAGAAACCTTAGAGCCCCAGCCGGAGTTAATTTATCTAATGAATATTCACAGTTCTCTCACTACACATACATGTAGATTTACACAGGAGACTGATCCCACTAATTGTTTCAGCTGATGAGCCCACAGCTGTGCTATTGCAAACTTTGTCACTGCAGTGTCTGTATTTCTACATAGGCAGTTCCTACTAGCACTACAGCTGTCGTGTTCCTGAGGTTTGTAGCCCCTCCAAGGAAGGGCAAGACATCTGTCCCAAAGCCGTGGCAGCCTTGCCATAGACTTGTCCCTAAGCTGCTCTACCAAATTCTCATGAGCATGAGACAGCTTCATAAGGTGGTACAGTTCAGTACCTCACACCATAGCAATGGGAACGTCTTCTTTCCTCTTGTGCCCTTTCATTTTGCAGGACTGAGATGAAAACATCTTACAGTTGCTTTCTACTGCACTGTGTCTTTACACAACGTGTGTGCCTTTCAGTCTTCACAAGGCACACAGATATTTGCATCCATTTCTCCATCCAGCCAGATAACTCAGACAAGATCTCTTCTTTTGCACCTCAGTCAGCTGAAGAGAAGCACTAAAGCAGACAGCTACTTCTTAGAACCCAGTCATGATGTGACCTATGTACACTGCATTTTTTATTTGCTATCCTGCTAGGAGTAGGAAAGTGTTTGAACTTTTAATCATGTTTTTAATCATTGTGACGTCTGCTATCCAGTGAAATGTGAACACGGGCAACAGCATGAGAGCTAAGGTTGTTCACAGACCCATAACTACAAATGGGCTTAATTTCAGTCAGTGTTTTTGATGTTTGTTTAGGTACTGGCTTTAAGCCTTAAATCATTGCTAAGATCATATTCAGATGAGAAAAATGGAATCGCACAGACCATCATGTCATACAGGAATTTACATGTGTATTCTGGTAGTTTTCATGGATGGGATTTGGGATGAACAGAGCCAAAATTTCATATCTATATTTCCTAACTCCCCTAGCAGTATTTCACATTTTGAGAACTGGATGGAGACAGATTAATAGTGAAAATTAACATAAAACATTCCTTGCATTTTTAGACAAGCAGGATGCCTATCAAGAAACAGACACCCTACAACATTTTTAAGGGAAGATAAATAGGCACATTCAAATATTTAGAAAACAATATATAAAATGAAAATATAAAAAGAAGAATTACTACTTCAGCCACAAAACTGTGCCCTCTCCCAGCTTTACAAATTCCCACGCTTCTCAGAAAGCAGGAGAAAATATATGGCTTTTAGCATGATCTCATCGTGAACATCTTGCAACAGGCAAGTAGAAGGGTCTCGTTTTTATTCCTGTGGCTCTTGATTTGGATCCTTTTGTTGTTGAACCTCTGCACATCTTGATGGCACGTTCTGGCACGTTATGTTTCCTTTTGAGCCAAATATTTTCCCTTCAGAATATTGGATCAAAAGTGATACATTTACTCCACCAGGAAAAACAAGTTTCCCCTTTTTTGGAAAACAACAGTTGAAACAATTCCCAGTTTTTCAACAGTCAGAACTTTTAGCACATAAGCTGCCTAAGTGACTTCTTGGTGAGAAGTCTAAGAGAAAGAGGAAACTCCATGGGCACGGGGCCCAGAAACACAATGTTAGATCCCATTTTACTTTAATTTGATTCTAGACTGAGTATTGCTTCACACTGCAATTATGGTAATATGTGAAAAAGAAAAAGAGGCCAGGCAGATATTTAAGAGCCAGATCTCCTCCCATACACCGAATAAAACTGACATCTTAAAATCAACAGGGAAAATACTCCAAAACACAAATCAGAGTAACAAGCTGTTGCAGTTTCCCCGGGGTAGAGTAAAAGGTGGTGCTACACACGTGAAGTGCTATTGGAGCTGGTGTTTACTACATGTCTGAAAATGATTTTGCACCAGCTGGTGAAGCAGGAGTAACTCCCACCATTGGCATTCCATCTCCTTTTAATTACTGGCATCAGAACTGATTGCTAATTTAGCGTGCAAATGTATGTGTTCCAATTCAGATCTCAAACCTGATTCTTGTCACTGAAGAATGTTTCTTGTCTGCTTTCTGGTTTTGGCTTGTAGGTGAAACAGTCTACATTATTGCCTATTCCTCCTGCATAGTTCTCATCCTAGGAATAGTCCTGTTGACTCTCCTAAAGATCAGGTAATTTGATAGGAGTATTAATCTTTGGTTCTAGGAAATTGGAAAAGCAGAAAATAAAATGTTTTGATTTAGTTGAGAGTTGGCACTGTGACTGTCTTTAAAAACAGTCCAGCACATCCCAGCAATGGAAAGAACTGACATTGCGGGTGTCAGCGGGAAGATGTGAAACATGATGCATATCTACAATGCCCTCCATTCATACAGAGATCTCAGGCTTTAGGAGGTTTCATTTCCTGTCCCATGGCAGGGGAAGGTGAAATCTGAATTCAAAAATTCTGCAAGGCTACCTTCCTAGCCCCGTAGAAGGCAGAGGAAGTGCAGAAAGGAAATGAGAATATTCAGCATTATAACATATTTAGAAACAGAACTGTGAATGCTGCTATTGTAGTTACTACTCTTGCCAAATACCATTTTTGCTGATAGGATTCTGTAAACATTCCCACACACAGTATGAAATGCTGCCCATATGCCAGTGCTTGGTAAGAAAACAGAAATGTGCATCCACTTAATCAAATGAACATGGCCTTTTCTTAAATGATACATTTTCTTGGACCAAATTAAATGGCCAGATTTCAAGAATTACACTGTCAGATGATAGGTAACAGAACATGATGTAGCAGGAGCTATATATAGTGGGGGGATATTGAGTCGAATTTCATTATTAAATTCAGAGGCAGATCAAAGAGGAATCGTGCAGAAAAATGCAAAAGGCAATTCAAGGATATATGGGCACAGAGGCCTTTAGGTTTGCAGTTACAGGAATATCAGCATATAAATAAAACTCAGATTTAAAGAATACAGGGGATGGAAGAAAGAACAGCACATTAATAACGGTGAAGGGAATTACTTTATACCACAAAGTTCATCATGAAAAGAGGGGAATTTTGCCACTGATTTCAATTAAGCCAAAGTTCAAACCAAAAGCCGTATAGTTTATAGTGAAATACATGCACATTCTTTGTTTTCAGAGCCTGCAGAACAAAACACGAGTCAAGAAGTCCCTCGCCAGATCATTCTTCTGAAACATTTATGGTCCATTATAAAAGTCACAGATGAATTACTTTGTTGCTTATGCTTTTTAAGGCTACTCTTGAAAGCCAGCCTGTTGTACATATGCGGTAATAAAATATATAATAGAAAACTTACTATAAATTACGGAATTTTGTAGTTGTGCATACAGAAGATTTTTCTATTTATTAACACATTAAAACTTTCACAAGCTTAAAAAAAAACAAACATATTTTTGCGTAGATTCATAGATCTGTCCTGAGCTATACTTTTGCTATATCCTCAGACTCACGTGACTGATATTAATGCTGTATCAGCACAAGTCTGGCTTTGCAATGTGTCTTGTGGGGCAAACTATGAGAGCCACTCTACGGATGTGAATTTATCAGGCAGAAAGGAAAAAAATCCACTCAGAAACATTTCAGAGAGCAGTTAGGAAGAATATATGTGGGGATTTCGTACACTAGGTTCCCTCCATGTACCCAATGGGCTATCTAATGGGCTATCTATGAGGCAGCACACATGGGAAGGTGGCCTGCAGTTTGATTGTGGAGCACTCAGTGGGGTAGAGGAAGGTCAGGATTACAGCCTCTGTCAGAGTGAAGAGGAATTAAGCTGGGAGCCTGGGTGGATGTTTTGACCAGTTTGTTGTTGAAACTGGTTATTCCTTCCCTTCCAAGATGCTTCAAAAAGACATGAAAGAACTTTGCCAGTCTGAAAACAACAATTTTAGAAAATGTTCTATGGTCTGAATTCCCAGTGGCAGTGCCTAATTCTCCCTGTGCACTGTACTGGGAATCATGGTCCCTAACACACCATCTTGGATCCCACTTTGTGGTGATGAGTTCTGGATTTCTCCTTGTAGCTGAGTTGTTTCACTAGATTAAGCTTCTGTTTATTAGAAATTGGTTGTCTTTGTTGTGTTTTTGTAACAATCAGGTTCTGATCAGCACAAAGTAACAGACTGGCATTTCTTGTTTTGCTATCACCACAAGCAGCATATGTCTTATCTTTTCATTATAACATCCAACAAATTTTCTAATTAGCTTATACTAAGATGTTAGGAACTCTTCATATGTGTGCTTAGACACACAAACTCTCAACACACAGGAGTATGTAAAATGCATTTGAAACTGGAGTAAGCACGTGGGTTATTCTGAAAGACTGCAAGATATTGAGTGGATACTGTATATGTACTGTATACGTGGAATTTTATGCTCTCTGTTCATTAGAACTAACTTTAATGCTTAAAAGAAAAGTAAATTTCCTCCATTACAATATGTACCATGTACCTGTATCACAATTCCTTTGATTTATATTTCATAGTGACACTGTATTGTCAGTTGTATGTAAGCATTAACTATTAAATAAATAAATTTCTGCTGTGATAATCTGTATTCAGCTATCATGATTAGACTCTAACTACTTCTTGAACACAGAAGCACTGTGCAGCACAGCACCAACTACACAAATACAGTTATAGTTCAGTCACCATTTTTGGAAGAGCAGTATCCCCAGCAGTATCTTATTCTCATTTGAAACAGGGAATACTGGATCCCAGTTTTCATTTTCAATATCATTTATGCAGTATATCTAAAGATTGCTTCAAATTAAATGCTGACATTTCAGACCAAATGCTGAAGCTGCTCCATGCCCCATGAGCTGAACAGAGAGTCTCTGACACCATTTACAGGGCAAAGATTTCTACTTTGTGGGGAAACATCTAAAGCTGGATGAAGCCTCACTGAATTTTTCAAGTTATACCTCCATTACTGCCTGTAGCTTTTAATGTTTAGTTAATGGAGGGAAAAAAATGTTTTCCTAGTTACTTAGAAGAGATTTATCAGCTATAAAAGCACACGGAGACAACTGATAAAAAGGTAATTCCAAGAAAATGTACTTCAAATAGATTATGAGGCAACAAAGTCAACACAGGAGGACATGTCAGAGGGGCAGCTTATATTTGCTAATGCCATACGTGTGAGCTGCTTAATCAGAGCTGCTGAATCTGGCATAACAGACAAGTGTATCAGTTTCAATAAACACCAAGAGAGATTTTGTTTCATCTTTAACATCACAAATTGCAAAATCATAAATGGATGTAACCAGAAAGGTACATGTTGATTCCTTAACAAACGCATCACCATTTTTACATCAGCTTCGAGGGACTAAGTTGACTTTGGCTTTATTCCTTCTGCCTGTGGTGACACTGTAGCACTGAATACTAACACAGTGTTAGAGAAGAACCTTAGAGAAAAATAATGTTCAAAAACGTATCTTAGTAGAAAAAGATTTATCAGCAAGAACTGAAAGGAAGTGTGTCTTTCGTTCAGTTATCAAGACTGATTTTTACATTTATCCACTTCTGCATACATCTTGGATCTAGAGAAACTAACAGTTATCCTGATAATATTATATGAACAGGACAACCTTTTATTTTTAAAAAAGAACTTATGGCAGTCTGAGAAATCATATAAAACTCAGTGTCACGGAATTCTAATTTTCAGATATTTAGCATCGTATCTAAGCAATATTCCTACCACTTAAAAGTAACTCTGTGAAAAAACTGGATGAAGATTATTTCAACAGTGCTGATCCCAAAGAGCAAATTTTACCTCACAGACTTTCAGTCTTCATTCTGTGACTCCTTATTACAATAGTAAAAGTTTTATGAACTCAAATGATGCTATTAAGAAGGGAAAATTAGCCGAAGCTTCTCTGGACTTATGCACAAGACCAGAACATTCACTTCTTTGTCCCATAAACTCTGGCTACACATGAAAATAAAACATTAAAGTGCTGGTCCAGAGCCAAGTTGCCCAAATACATAAAAGCTGCAACTAAACTACAAAGCAAGCTGCTGCTGGAAGACATTAGCACTGCCCATGTAAGGGATCCATGACACTGCTGCCCAGTGAAGAACTACGCCCATTACTAGTGGAACTAATCAACTTCTCCAGAAACACGTACAAGCCATGCCTTTAGAATAGAGTATCTTGACCTTCCAAGAGCCAGTATTTCACTTTCCAGCTATTGCCAACAACATGGAAAGGAGGAAAACTACTGTGGAAGTATTAAAGAAAGTTCAGCAATGCAACATCGGTCACCTGTCAAACCTTCAAAGGCTCAGAGCAGGCCACTGACCAAAGACTGCCCTGGATATTCCAATTACATACTCCATGGCCCTAGCACAAGTAAAATGACCTCCATGTTGTTCCAGAAAATCTCTGCAGTGATTTCAATCCAGTGGCCCACAGAAGACGACGACAGTTTTCAAAGAACAGAAATAAACATATTGGAACATCTAATTTGGCTCTGGTAAAACTCACAGAGAAGCAGTCAGTGTGGAAGAGGAGCTTCTCACCTCTGCAGGATGCCAAGAGTCTACACTCTCCCCTTTCCAGCATTTGTATAGGAGCATCACCAAAACAGACGGAGAGGCAGTGTGCCCCACATTCTAACTGTGTGATCATGATATTCAGCACTTTGTTGCTTTTTCTTTATAGCTTTCAACAAATGCAGAATTTTTATAATGACATAATAATTGGGTCACAAATAAGGAACAGGGCTACACAACAGGGAAACAGAACACCTGCATTCAAGCCTTCCACAAGCAGAGAGTTACTTCAGGGTGAAGTGAACTCAATGGGAGACACTGATAGGAACTAGAAGAGCAGCCACCACTAGTGGTCAACCACTCTGAATGGTAGCATAATGATTTAGATGGCCACAACAACTGCTGGAAAGCAGTAGTGTCATCACAATGCATGCTGCTTTTGCTGTATTTTTGAAGGGATGCAGTCTCAACTGCTTTACTGTACTGTGTTGAAGTCAGTGTTATCTATGTGAGTAATGGCCAGATTAGCCCTTGATCTTAAGGTTGATATATGCCTATTTTCTGAAGCCAAAGAGTAGGCATTAAAATGCTCTCACAGTCAAAGGGATGCCAGCCCAGGAAAGCAAGCAGCAGAACATTATGTGCCCAACAAACTTTAGCAGCATGAACATCAGATGTCTAACAAATCTCAGGGATTTTGTTGGGATTGTTCACCTGGACCCAGGCTTAAATTCATCCCAGGTGGCACTTCTGGCAAATAAGCACTCATTATTTTTTAATCTGGCTCTATGTTTCTTTCTCCTTTAAAACGATCCTGACAAACAATCTATATGTCTGTGACCTCCACCCTGGATTACTATAACTCACTACGTGGTTGAAGATGAATGTGTGGGTAAAGTACAGGCTCCAGATGTGACTGCTCATCTTTTCCAGTGCTCACATCATTAAAGAGCAAAAGACCTGCATTTAAGACTCTTCATAAGCTCCCAAGTTGTTTCTAAAGCAAAACCCATAAAGAACTGAGGCATTTTATGTTATTCTATGATTCTATGACTTCAGGTTTTTCATCCCCACAATGTAATAGGTACCCTGTTTCAGTGCACAGGGAGAGTTCAGAGCCTTGGAACTCTAAACCAAGTAGTCTGGTTGCTGAAAAGCCTATAGTGCACTATACACTAAGACATACCTGCAAACCTCCAGAGTTTAAAGGTCCCTTAGAGTTCAAGTCAGGAATTCTTCCAGGGAGTTATGATATAGATGTCTAGAACTTTCAGAGAACTGAGCAGAGATAGCTCTTCTAATCTATACTCTATATTCTATATAGATATTTTATTTGACACAGAAGTTGTGATAGCAGTGCAACCAACCACTTTTATTTAAGAAATTCGTAGTTGGTTAGTTACTAAAAAAGTGGACAATTCACTTCCCAAACTGGCCTATAATTAATGATTTCATCACCATCTTGAAAGAAAAAAAACAACACCTTTGCTGCTTTTTTATTTCCTCATCTTTCTGGTTTCAGGAATCCTAAATTCCTTCCTGGATAGTGACACAAATTCAGACTGGTTAGGAACTATGTTCTTTTTCAGTTCCATATGTATCCCAGTGGTTGGATTTGCTGGTTAGGGCATCCCTGAAGAAAGTGTATTTGAACCTCCTCAGGCTGATCTTCACCTCTCATCAGTGGTTTAGTCTGAATTTCAGGCCAATTTTTAAAAGGGGTTTGCAGAACAACTATTTTTTTTCCCAAGAGTGACTTCACTTTCATTCTTTGAGAAGCTCGGTCTTGCTCACAGGATCTTGGATGCAAGAACACTCACCAGTCTTCATCAGAACTGGGTACTTTAGTCTAAAATGAGTTTATACTGTGTACACACAGAAACAAACTGAAAGGGGAAACTTTACTGATAAAAATATTGTTAAATATTAATTATCACATCATCTTCAGAGACAAATAGCAACTGAATTAGGGTACCTTTAGGATGTCCGTGATAGCACCTCATTTCGACTTACCTGCTAACTCTTGCAGGTAAGATTACCCCTGATTCCTCACTTGGAATTTTAAAATCTGTGGATGGTTCAAAAAGCAGTTTTATTAAAGTTCATGTTTTGTGCGATGAGCCATAGTGGTTGCTAGATCACAAAGACTCCACTGAAACACGGGAAAATGAGGACAGAACATTTGTTGAAGTGATTCAGCTATACATCCAGAGCAGATCAAGCAAATCAAGGAATCCATGTCTTTAAAGGTACTTGCAAGTCTTCCTATTGGATGCCACAAGGAGGGTGCAATTCAGTATTCTGGATTGATACATAAAATATATTCTGCCTCATCTACAAAGATTTCTTTGTTTATTTTTTGATTCTTACCATGAGAAGAGTGAAAAAACGCAGCTTATATTGGTTTTGACTATCACTACAGCATAAACCAGATAAAAGTATAAAAGGATTATATCAAATTGATACCTTTGAGCTACATGGCATGCCAAGTTTGATTTTGGTAAGCTGTGACAATTTTAAAATCCAGCAGTGGCTAAAATATATCAAAAAATGTTCACTTGAGAATTTCAAAGGCAAGCTAAGATTCAGCCTTAACCTAGCAGATTTGAGCTCCACACAAAAATGATTCACCTTTTCCTTCTTTACATGTTATCTTTCAGATTCTTTCATCTTACCTTTTTCCAAGCTTCCACATTTTGGGGGAAAACGGAGAATATAGAAAAAGATCATAGTCCACGGTTTTATCAGATTATTTTTCAGAAAAAAAAATATATCAAAGCTAAGTGCATAAAAAATCCTGAAAAGAATCTACACAAAATAAGTAACAGTACTGATGTTTCAAATTGAAAAATAACAATATTTTCATGTAGCATTTGAACAGTTTATGTATATAAGGCTTTTCTTTGCATTTGTCAATTATGGATCTAAAAATGACAAAGCATCTTGCTGAACAACTAACAGTACAACTAACAGTAAAGTATCACCATCACAAGAGCACAGAGAAATATTACAGATGCTTCTCACAGTATAAGCAAGTCAAGCAAGTCCAACTGGCTAGTACTATCCTCAAAAACGAATGGAAAATGTCAACTCATAGACTAGAAAAGAAAAAGTCTAGTTGTTCAGTGAGACCATGGACAAAATTTTTGCCCCTTCTATATCACTACTACCCTGAATGACAGTTGAAGACCCTGCCAATTTTTAATTGCTTCATATAATTAGGTTATAATACAGTTGATAAAAAAAAAAGCAACTACAACAAATTTAACATATGTAACAAATAAGAAAATTTGCATTAGATTTGGAGGATCTGGAAGGCTGCCATTAACCATAAAGTCTTGGAACAAGATAAAGTCATCCATATAGTTAACAGATGTTAAACAAAACACGATAACAAAAGCGCTATTGCTAAAAATTTCTTACGGTGAATTCAGATCTGGATCTGTGTTCATAACAGAACTGAGTTGATAAACAAAAAATATAGATTCAGATAAACAAAACACATAAGAGAATGGCCACACACAATGTGGGATCTCATAAACTACTGCAAATATTTGTATTACTCTAAAAGTCATTTTGATTAAAAGTTAACTATGTATTCACTGTTTCCAACCAGTTCAACTGAAAAAAAACCCAAAAACAAAATTCAACTTAAAGCATGGTAAAATGGCCTTCTGTTTATACAGTTTTCTCACCTGTATAAGTACCAAGCATAGCGTTCTTTATGACAGTCATTTATTTCATATTTATAAATAAGAATTTTCAACAAGACACTACAGTATGGAAACTCTTCCCATAACAGAAAGTTATATCTGGGTTCTATTTTAGTTCTTTGTTGAAATGGTTTTCTTATATTTGGTTTCTTGATATATGTGTCCTTGGTCAAGGTAGATGACAAATGTAATTAATCTGCAAAGAAAATCTGTTTACTTGATAGTTTCGGTATTGAAGGAAGCTTGTGCAACCTTTGAGTTCGTTTTCTTGTTCAAAGCTGTACAGATGAAGTTTCCAGCTTCCATCACGGTATAAAGATTGACTCCCTGAAAAATAGAGGTAAAAATCATTAATAACAATAAATGCACACACATTGAAAATGCTTAAATGTCATCTTATTTTGCTCCAGGGCCTAATTTTTGGAAAGGGTCTGACTCATATCATAAGTCATTAATGGAGCTCAGTAAAGTTGTGGTAACTTGCACAACAGTCATAGCTTCCCGTTGCTGGGAAGTTCTACCAGTAACAGGGTGATCTCTTACTCTAATGATAGTGAACCAAATACTATAGTAATAAATTTTGAACTCTAAAGAATCTGGAATAAAGAATCAGAATAATAAATGGAAGTTGGAAGAACAATACATTGTCTAAGTATGTGCTGCAGTTACTTATCATCAAGCACTAAAATATTTGATGCTTGTAAGTATTCCATCTGCATTTCAGGAAAATGGAGGAAATCTATTGGCAACTAACATCAGTGAGAAACAGGACTCTGCATTCTCTTGAACAAATAAAACCTTCTTGAAAACGTTCCCCTCAGTGCAAAATTACTGTTTACACTGGTAACCCAACTGCACAAAAACTTGCAGCTGCTTGATCGGTCCTAGCTAAAACGGTCTCTTGAGCAACTCACGTACACTTGAAGTTTTAGAGTTAGATCATATCAAGTAATTCAAGTTCTTGCACCAAAGACTGGGAATTAGAAACCAGTAAAGCTAATAGAAGGGAGGCAAAACAAGACATTCAACTGCCAATACACTGAATAGCTATACAGAATGGGGAGTAGTGTGTCAGTCAGCACTAAAGAGTGCAAGACTTATTATACCAGAAAGACATTCTCATAATACTGCACTGAAGTTTATACCAAGACTCATTTAGTTGCTCAGAATTTTTAAAAGATCTAGAGCTTATTTCCATGTTCTACATTAAACTTAATCTTTTATATTCTTGGAGTTGGCTACAAATGTTAGTGAGTACAGAAAATACTTCACAAAAATGGAATAAAAAACATTTGAAAAACAAACAAACAAAAAGGACTAGTTTCCAATGAGCTACAGTAATCAGCACCACCTCAAACTTATTATTCATTTTTAAAGAGTTATAACAAGGGTAATTTCACTCATTCTGTTTTTATTTCATTGGTCATTACTCAGCTTTAGTTTGTAGGATACTATTGTACATAACACTCTAAAAATTCCTAAGAGCATCTGCGCTTTTTATTAAGAAGCAAGGTACATTCCACCACAGACATACTTGGTGGTTAGGTTATGTAAGATGCCAAAATATGAAACCAAAACTATATAAAAATCACATTTTCAGCACTGTAACACTGTAAAACATGATGTTATACATGTTGATAGGAGCATATTTACATTTCATATTCATTAAATGGAATATAAGCATATCTGCTTTTTAAATTGTCACTCTTATGTGGCATGAACCCAAGTGAATTACAATGAAGTAATCTAAAAACATAGCTCACAGATGGGTGTAGGAAAAGAGCAGTGACATTTGTAAGGTTGATGAATCAAAATAATGTCTTCAGATAGATGGTCAGACGCGTACTCAGGTTTATTTAGTAACCATTTCATATATTCAGAATTATTCTTGCTACCATGAAACACAGAAACAAGTTTCCCAATAGCATCGATGAGCATGAGTAAATTACTTCCATCAGAAAAGCATCTGCCAAAAAGCACAGTTCTTTAACTCTCACTGAGTTCAATTAATTGGTTCTCATACAGCACTCATAAATAACAAGTCTACTATCTGTATGAACTTTGGTTTCATTGTCAGGATGTGAGGGTAACAGTATCTAGTCACTTCTAAGAAAGGCTTATTGTTTGTTAACCAAACTTCAAAGGCATTGTAAGCACAAGTACTGTTTACTATAATTACACAGGAACCATAAAGAAATTGTCTTTATAAAATATACAGGGTCCCTATAAAGTTTAGAATCACAGAATATCCCAAGTTGGAAGGAATCCATTAGGATCACTGGATCCAACTCCTGGGTCCACAAAAGGACCACCCAAAAATTAGGCCATACATCTGGAAGCATTGTTCAAATGCTCCTTGAACTCTGTCAAGTTTGGTGCCATGACCACTGCCCTGAGGAGGTTTTTCCAGTGCCCAATCACCCCCCAGTGAGAACCTTTTCCTGATGTTCAATCTGAACCTCCCCAGTGCAGTTCCATGCCTTTCCCTTGAGTTCTATCGCTGGTCAACAGAGAGTAGATCAGCACCAGTCCATCTGCTCCCCTTCATGAGGAAGTTTCATGAGCATGAATGATCTATGACATTATTTTCTGTCCATTTACTATGGTACAACCAATCAGTTGTAGATAGACTATGCTGTAAATTTCACATTTATCCTTCTAGAGATTCATTTCACACATCATTTCTTAGTTAGGCAATGTGAAGAACAGTATATAGCAAATATTAATTATTATTCTGATGTATCTAGTCAATCTGAACACAGTAACATGCACTTAAATACTGCCCACCCTTTGGCTGGTACTTTACATGACTTTAGTCAACAAAACGAGCGCTTTAGTGCATCACTAAAAGGAACAAGAGAAGGAGCTCTTTGCAAATGGACAGCATTAGTAATTATAATTTCATTTTTATGCCATCATACAAAAAGGGACGTAATAGATTTTTTTCAATGATTATTTTACAGAAATGGCCATGGTACAAAAACCAAGACTGCAAAGAACAAAGCTCATATACTAAAAGAAGAATTTTGAAACTGTCTACATCCACAGATTTGTCTCTCATCCAGTAAACCACTCTCTTTTTAATGGGCCAGAAAAGAGTCAAGAAGCAAAGCCGTGTGCTTTGCTATTTCATAATTTAATTTTTTTTTTTTTTAAAAGAGCACTAAATGTTTGAGGATGAGATATTTATCTTCATGGGATTTGGCATTAGCCTTTAGAATAAGCTAGATTCCAAATCATTCATAGACTAGTAAATCTTATCAACCAGACTGGAACAAGGTACATTTCTTTCAATTAGGGTATTTTTATTCAATTGATTCCTTTTGCTGGGAGTCGGTCAGAAAAGTCAATGGGTATTTTCCCCAAACAAAGAATATTCTGAAAGACTGTTTAAACAGTACACAGCAATGTAAACTAAAAGGCATGGTTTCTCCTCATTCTAAATAACTGTTAATTTAAAAGAATGTGCACCTTCTTCATGAAAAAGTCACCCAAATCATCTATGAACAGTTCAAAACTGAGTCCACTTGTACAACAGACACTTGAGATTAAAACTTTTCTGAACAGAAATCTGACATCTAAGCAGAATTCCCTAAAAACCACATAGAAGTAGATGATCATTACAGTGAACTCTAAGACACAGAATATGATTTTACAGTGGTAAGGGGATGTTAATTTCAGAAGGAAGTACCATGATCCTATTATGTCAAGCAGCTCTGTTAGAAAGAATGCCATACTGAACTTCAATAGACAAATAATTCCTTGTAACTTAGATCTTTGTATGGCAGATGTCAGACTTCAAGCTCTTCTTGAAGTGGCTTAAATGCAAGCCACAGACATTACAGTTTTGTCAGCTCCTCCTATGTCTAAATTCAAGGTAAAATCACTGCATACCTTAAATTAGTAAAAATTCATTATCACAGAACCATAGAATCGCTCAGGTTGGAAAAGACCTTAAAGATTATCGAGTCCAACCATGACCTAACCAAACTACCCTAATTGAGGCAACAGAATGACTCTAAGCATTTGCTACTGTACTCCTCATATCTTCAAGGTAAGGAAATAGGGGTTATTCAAATCTCTGCCAAATACAGTTCTGATCTAGATTGCTTACGAACATCATTCATGTTTTGACAAGCCATGTTAAAACACTGACCTGGCAAAAACTACCATTTGCTTCCAATATTTTACTGCAATATGCCTTGAAGTCTTAAATACAAAGTAAAGATAACTTACTGTATTGATCCCCAGACCATTAAGCATGTATATCACATCCTCTGTGGCCACATTTCCAGTAGCACCTTTTGCATAGGGACAGCCACCCAAACCTGCAACAGACGAATCCACTACAGCAACTCCCATCTGGAAAGTAACAAACACAGAAATTCATCACTATCAACAAGTATTATTTATAATTGTTCATAAATAGCAGACTACACACATCATTTACCATAGATAAAATACACATCTCTACAAATGGAGGCATTCCTCAGAGGAAATTTCTTATAACTGCCTTAGTCCTGACATCTTTATAAGGTAAAACTCTCCAAACACAGGATGTGGAACAGAGAACTTGTGTGTGATTTTGGCAGATAAACTGATTGCTGTTTTAGAGCCAACCATAGTTCTGTGGTATCTTTCTCCTTATATCTCCACATTATTTTTAAGCCTGTATCTAGTCTGTAAAGGCTCTCTAATAACTAAACATAATCAATAAATTATTCAAATATGTAATTTTAAGCATATGTACAAATCTTTGCAAGTTGGAAGTTTTAATACTAGCATTTGATTTATGTGTCATTCAATGATTTTGGTGCATAAATACTCTAAAATGTGTTTTGCCATTCCATGAGGAATGTCAGTAATAGCATTTTCTTTTCTCTAACTTTCTTCTGGTTTCTCTTATTGGAGGCAATGAAATAACCATGTTAACAACTCTTTGAACATTTCCTTAGTTTTTGGTTTAGATGAGGACTATGAGATATTTTCACCAAGTTGAATGCTTCAATGTCAGGAAGAATTACTTTGGGAACATCTTTTAAAAGAGTTTGAGTTCAAAACAAAGAAAAAAAAGCAGTAAAGAGCAATATCCTGGTGACTCTGACTCTTTCTTTACAATCTTCAGAAGTCTAGAAGAGAATAGTCCCAAGCCCATTAAATTTCACACCTTGGCACAGCATTCCGAAATCTGATTGTTAAGTGTTAAGTTGCTTGGAATTACTCATTAGTTTGGGTATCATGGAAGCTCTCCATAGGTACAGGTTCTGATCTTTACTTTGAGTACTTTTTAAGGAAATACACATAGCATGTTAACACAGTGTTAAACTTTCAAATTCAAATTAAGACTTAAAAAAATAGTCAACTGTCTTTAATTCATAATTCTCTGATTTGGGCAAGAGTTTGGATTAAGGTTATTTTAGGATGGTTTTTCCAACCTGCTGATCTCTTTCTCTCTCCTGATCCTCACTCAGGATAGTCACAATAAAAAACACTAAAAACAATTATTGACTTTCCCCAATAGATAATACTGAATTTCCTAAGGGATAAAGACTTTCCTGGGAAATTGGTCAGGCAGAGCAAGGAACTTGAGGCTGTAAGCACCAGCGCTTTGTTCAATTTCTTCTTTCAGTGACCAGATTTTAGAATAAAGCTGAAATGAGGAAGCATTTTTCTTCTGTTACATTAGACATGTGATTCTAGCCACTGGGCCTACCTCGCCAGAGAAAGCTCTTTATCTTTCCCTTTGTAGATCAGGTACCTTTGGAAGCATTCAAGCTCTAGAGATAATCAAGAGGTAGGCAATGGTATTAGACAGAGAGGTCATCAGGTCTTCAGAGACACCAGCATCTCTCTACCCTAAGCACACTAGAGTGTTCCCTCCTGCTAGGGCTAACCACCTAAAATTTAAGCAGAGATGTACCAAAAGTTTAGACAGACTGGATGTGGGTGCACCCAGAATGAGGACAGGAATTCTTGAGCACAGACAAGCTTTCACCCCAACCCTGATGTTGAGTCCTGAGAGATTCAGAGGTTAAATCATTTCTGTTGTTTACATGTGCAAGTCATTAAGACCAGTGTAGGAGTCTGACTGCAGTACAAGCTTACTTCTGTTGCTCGCATTCATACAAGTACTTCCCATAGGCTAAACTGGGAGCCTGAGTTTCTCCTTCACAGCCACAGATACAACTAGAACGATGAGTTCTGGATGTTGCAATTGCAAAGTACCCTTTCCGAATATACCTATCAGCTTCACCTTACATGTGGGAGGTTTTAGTTCTATAAACTTCCCTAAGGCTTTGTTGTACTTGCTTCTAAGTTCTAACAGTGCTTTCCACAGTTCTGCCATTGGCCTTTGAATTTGGCTCTTTGAAGTTCTGGCAGTTCTGGAGAGGAAAAATAAAAGAGGAATCCAATGAAGTGTTGTGCTACATCCCATTCTAAAAAGGGAAACACTATCTCAAGCTAGGTAGTTGCTAAAAGCCTGTAATAAAGACCTCAAATGAGACAAGGCACATAACCATGACAGGCAAGGCAGTAAGTACTGTTTCATATTGCTCACACAATGAGACTTTCTGAGAAGGGATATTGTACTTAAAAGTATACTAATCTGTGAATTATGGAGTGAATCACCCAAGTACACGTTTCACATTTCAGTCACTTGTCACACACTTTGTTTGTATAACCCACCGGTCAAAAAAATGTGTTATACAACACATCTGTGTCCAATACACAGAGGGTATGCATTTGTGATAGCTTTCAAATGGAAATTCTGTTTCTTTCGCACTAGTTGCTAAGATTCATATATTCACTCTGGATGTCATTGCTTTGAGCTCCAAAGTGGCAACTGATGGGTTTGCAAGCATCCCTGCAGAATCACGGAACAACGAGGTTGATCATCTAGTTTAACTGTAAAACACACCTAACGTTTGTTACTGGAAAGCTTTAGGGCATAGTGAAGGTTTAGGAAGAAAAAAGGGAGATTACAATATAGATGTGCTATTTCAGTGCTATTTCAGTGCAAACATGCATCCTCCAACCATGCTTGCTCTCTCAGTCTGATTTTGAGATTCCCATCAGAAATAAATATTTCCATCAGAAATGTCTGTTTGAGCAGTAAAAAGTTAGAAGAACATGTCCTTTATGGAGTTTCCTCAGCTGTCAGCTTAAGTCTTAACTACTAGAGAATTCTTCTTGATGCACTTTTTTTAATTAAACTTTTACAGGGTGATAAAGTTATAGGTAAATTATGTGCTGAGGGACATCACAGCTGTTAAAAGAAGATCAGCAAACTCAGGACTAGCTTTAGTATCATACAAACAGTCATCTTCTAATTCCAGTGAATTATCTCATGAAACACTTTCCATTGCGCAAACATGGGAAAAATATCAACTAAATTGGTTTTGGTGACAAAGTAACATCTGAATACAAATATGCTTGTACAGATAGCTGTGACGCCACTGTAATGTTGCATTTGCAGTGCAAGGTCCGTATCACTGGAGTATGTGTTTACTATTCTTTGTTGGAACGGTTTGTGAACATATGGAGGGGTACAGGATATCACAGCAACATAAATGGAATACACATCTTTGTCTAAGCAGATCCTAGGACTCTCAGGCAGCCTCACTGGATCAGTTCAAACTACTTAAACTGTAAACTGAAGTGAGCTCCATTTTGCCTATGTAGGCATGAGCTTTCTGCTGGCTAAGCAGTGGTAGCAACAACTTCCAGATGACAGATGATTACTGGGAGACAGTCTCACTTAACCAGCCAACTATTTTCCCTAAACAGAGAAAGAAGGAAGTGTAGTCACAGTTTTAAATAGTTAACAGCCCCAAAATGGCAGCTTTCATGCTAGTTTGGGACGCTCTGAGAAGCAGGATATAAACTTGTCTCTGTCTGTATCTGCATTAGGATGGATGTGCCATTTAAACATTCAGCAAGTTGTAGAGAAGGTCTTAACGATGTATATAATACAGCAGTTCTGACTAAATTCAAATCTGATGATTTCAAGTCATTTCTTTTAATATGCAGTGAGTGGATCTCTGCCTTTAGAATTCTGTTCTTTAAAGTTCTCTTTACAACAGTTCAGACTGCCTGCTGCACCATACTGCTTTTTAAGCATCAGGCTCAGCAGCATCCATCTGCTTTTGCATGTGGTACTTCTTTCAGTGATAGGCATCTACAATGTGTTTTCTGATCCATGTGCAAAATTGCTGCAGTTCATCTCCAGTATGGCCCCATTCAAGAAGTACTTAAACAACACATACTCCAAGATTCATTCTAACAGTGCTAAAAACAGATGTTGGAAAACATCCTTCAGCAGCACTACTAACTAATTTGGAGGTTAATATTACAGCACAGCCTGTCCAAGCTCAGAGTCTGAAATAGCACCTAATAAATAACTTCTCTGCAAGTTTGAGCAGCTATGAAGCTATTTTGCTTTTGCAGCCCTTAAAAGCAGAAGGAGCTCTAAAAGGAAAGCAAAAAAATTGATAGGAAGTGTAAAATAAGGCCTCATCCTTCATCACACGTACAATATTTGACAGGGTTTTAAAGGAGATAATGAGCTTCAAGCCTTTCAGTAATCTAAGCTTGCAAAACATTCGCTGTCAATATGATATCTTTAAAAAGCCCACAGCCTCATTGTCACTTCCTGACAGGTACTGAGCTGTGCTGAGATTCATGAGACATTGCCCTGCAGCTATTTCGTAGAATACATCCAAGAGGAGCACTCACTGAGCTGTTTACATAAAGATGTATGTGGGTGAACAATGGCTTATCTTCCAGGACCACTTAAATGTTCCAATCTTTCTAAAGACTTGTAGAGTTTTGATCATCACTAAATTCCTGATAGTAGTTCCTGAAGACCTTCTAAACTTCAGCTTTGGCTAGTATCAATTCACTCTCCAGAGAAAGCAGAAAGCTCTTTCCTTCTGTCCCGTGTTAACTTCCTAATTCCCCAAAGAGAGAGAAGGAATTCAATTCATCATCTTTGTCAAATAGCCAATTTTAACAGGAAACCAATATTGCCAGTGGACAATAAATGCTTCGTGTTTCTCAGTTTGCTTTACTAACTCCCCATAAATTCTTGTTGTGACAGTCAGCCTTCTTCATTACCCATCTTTAAACCTGGCTTCACTTGACAGAAATGTGTGTTTGTCCCTTTCTTAAAAATGGCAAGATCAGCATCAGTAACTTGAGGGGTGCATAAACTGTAATTCAGAAGCAATAATCCAGGTCTGTCATAAAATTTTTTAATGATGAGATTTTGAAACTATAATATATACTCATTTTTTCTGACTTTTAACTTTTTTTTTTTAATCAATTGCATTTATCAAGTACTTAAAAGATATAGGTATTCTGAGAACTCCTTGAAGGAATGTCAGTACTTCAGACAGAAACTTTTCTATGAGTTATATTCTCAAAATGACTAAAATCAAGATTTGTCATTCCCCTTTACTTCAGTAAGACAATGTAAGTAAATATTTTTCTAGTATATGAACAATTAGAAGCACATATTTCTACACATAGAGCAAGACAATGTGATGCCACCTCTCCCTGTGGAAAGCTAACTTCATTTCCCTTCTGCTTCTCTTTCACTCCTCTCTTGCTAAAAATTAAGGCATCACAAAAGAAAGCACTTTTCAGAATAAACTGCATCACTACTGACCACAGGGTGTCACTGTTACATTAAAATCTACTATTTCACATTCCATTTCTTTAGAAAATTAGTACGCTCAGCCAAAAAAAAATATCCTTTTCTCCTTAAACATACTGAGATGCAAGCAATTTGTGGGCAGACGTGCTGCATAAAATAGGTTAAAACAGCATTCCTTTAACGTATTGCACACATCTTTTCATATTGCTACTGACACATTTATTATAAGCAAAGCTGGCAATGACATCTAGAGTTAAAGTTCCCTAACACTTTCCATCATAAGGCCCTACTTTCAGTTGTTTATTACTTTGTCAGCCTTTAACTGCTGGATCTTATATTTTCCATGCCTTGTCTCTGCCTCAGGCTGTATTGTTTTGGAAAGTTTTAGTGAAAAATGGAGTTGGCTGCTTCCGAGAACAAGTTTTGGGGAAGAAAAATGCTTTGTTATGCTAATATTCAATAATTCTAACACGAGTTTCTTGGAGACATTCTTAGTAGCTTTATGCTCTCAAATGTGGAACAGGAGTAACACTGACTTTAAGCGCTCACACAGCCTGGGCTGAGGAATGCTTCACCTCCCTGTCAGAAACCTGAGCGGCCTGGTATCTAAAATGTCCGAGAGTCAAGGCATCAACAACTGACCATGTTTGCTCTCAACAAAGAATGAACTAGGGAGCAATTTCTCTCTGAAACTACAGAAAGCCATGCCTCTGCCCTACACTGCATCATCTCTATGGGAAACATCTCACCAACTGGTTTCAGCACGCTGTGCTGTGGATCCAGTTCTTCAGTGAAGCCTCCTGGATATTTCGGAGGAATCAATGCCACTAAACGTAAGAGAGAATGGCTTTAGTCAAGAATTTTGAGATTCTGAAACATTCAGAAAGTCCTACTCAAAATCTGAAAATTCAGAAACCACTATTATTATTGATTTCACTAGTATTGCTTTCGCAGGCACATTTTGCTCTCTTAACAGTATATGCACTCCCCTTTATTTACAGGACATTATAATTTGCTTATTCAGGGCTGTATGTTAGAGCTGCTCCCCCACTGAGGATCACTGACCCTGCAAGGGGGGAAGAGGAGACATTTCCAGACCCATGAAGATGTGATGATCATAGGGGCACCAAATGGCTTTCCATTCTCCCTTCCCAAGCAACCCAGAGCATTGCCTGATTTTCCAGCTTGGTTGCTGGAGATTTGAAGCAGAAATTCCTGCTCTCAGCTAAAGCTCTGGTGGTTTCACACTGTTTGTTATATCTTCTGAATTAATCCGATTTAAAAATTTGGGATAGATTCAAGTTTGTACAGTCAGGAGGCAACATAAAATAATAATTTTGGGATCAGAAAGAAAATAGAGAAAGAGAAGAAAAGCTATGGGCAACAGTGGAGTGGGTAGGATGAAACATGTTATGGACGCAGATAAAATAACATCTATGCCACACCTATGTCACCACAAGGTTCTTCTCACATACTACATCACATTGTAAATTAATAAAAATAAAGGTCTGAGAATCAACAGGGAAGACAAAAAGATTACTTAAATTGATGGAGAAGTTTCTGAGGATTGTTCTGAGAGAGAAAGAATGAGCTGAGACTGAAGAAAGCTTGTTTGAAACAGATGACACTGAAGGTCTGATGAAGAAACAAAACCCACTCATTTTGCCAGGGATGTCTCACAGAGGTTAAGCTGAGCAGAGATATGCCCACTGAGATAAAATGGCTGAATTATCATAATGCCTGAATTACAGAGCATCAGCTTAGAGTATACTGAAGATTGGAGCCACAGAAGAATATGAACAGCCGAGATACTGGCTTCAGGGAATGAATTTTACTGTAAGTTACAATACTGAAAATGGTAAGTGCTACTATGGTGGACAGAAGAATTCTAGTATTTCAAGTGGGTGTGGAAAAAGTGGAATACATGAATTCAGTGAAAATAGCAAATACGACCCCAGCATCGTAGTGCCTGAAAAGGCTGCTTATTCCTATTCCTAAATTCAGGGATCATATAATCTAGTTCATCTGCCCTTTTTTAGATATTTGTACTTCAGATAGAAATTATAAATTTTTCAATCTCCTCATTCACTCCTGATTAGCATCAGCCAGCTCCTACCCCTTTTAGTTCCTGGAAGACCAGCTTCTGCTGATCTACTCTGTGGCTTGAGCTGGGTGGCCAAAAACCTGGAGGTCTAATTTCCCTCACTTTGTATACACAACACTTCCAGCAGGATGCACTAAGTGGCAGAGAATGCTAGCTTTGTACCTATGTGTGAAAAAAAAATAGGTGGTCTGCTGAAAATATAGATTAAATACAATCAAACTCATTTGTAGCAATGATGGTGTTTATATAGAAGCTGGAAAAGCAGAATAGAGCTACTTCTACATAGCGGTATGTAAACATCAGGGTATCTTAAGGAATGGTAACAGCATTTACAATCCCATCTGACTTTAATTCAGACAGAGCCCTCACACAGCAGCACCTGACTCCCCTAGAGCCAGGAACATCACCCAGCCACAGAAACCACTTTATTTTGACTTTTATTCCCCGTGTTATCTCTGAAATTCCACCCACCCACCACCCTGCCAGCAAAAAGGGGGACCTCCCCAAAATCTCTGGGGCTGGTATCTCCAGATGTATTGTGGAGATCCTATCAGCTCCTTAAGGGCTGATCACCCATACAGCATGTGTGGTCTTCGTGGTCTGAAACTGCTGCTGCCTCACTGGCATGGAAGCTGGGGAAGCTCAACAGACAAAACCCATCTAAACATCTAAATAGAATACTCTGCTGAAGCTCAAGTTTTCAGCTATTTCAGAAACACCAGGATGGTGGTGGGTCTGTCCACATGCCTTGAGAAGCCTAGAACATCTGTAATGTCATCTTCCCACCAAAAAACTTTTCAATCAGATTTTATTGCACTTCCCTTAGGCAACATTTAAAGATCTGTCAGTAAAGCCAGCTTCTTAGAAGAACCTATTTTATGAGCATAGAAATCTCACAAACACAAACACAGTCTTTCAAAAGTAGACTTTTGGAAAAATTTGACTAATTCTTACTTTACTAAAATTATTCTTTACTGGGAGCTTGCTTGAGCAGGGACATGAACTTCAGGCCTATATCACTACTATTATGTTTGTTAAAATAATTCTACCCTGCAGTTGGAACTCATAGATTTGATGCCTCTGGCAGATCTCAGTAACAATCACTGAAATACCATCATTCCCAAATAAGCAGGCAGAAAGAAAAAGTCCTGTTTTTATCAGGAAATAAAAGTCTGTTTTCATATTTTTAATTGTTCTTACTTTTTCTTTTTTTGGGGGGAGCAGGATGGGAGGAGGAAGGCAACAGTTTTCTTACTTTACAAGGCTATTTATTTTGTAAAAGAAGACACCTAAATGAAATCACAGACATTTCCAGCACAGAACATGTATTACAATAATATAATTTGCTACTTCGGACAAGGAAATCACTTTAATTTTCATCAATGAAAAAATGTATTATTTCTATGCACTGTTTTAGTTGTTCAGACTAATTCAAAATGTATAAAAAATGTGCAGAAATTCTAGTTTTGTTCTCCCATGTTTGCCTTTTTTAATATGTTTCATATTTACAACACATAGTATAAGCTCATTGCAGTCACTTCTTTATGTGATAGATAATTGCACTTCTCATTTCTGGTAATGTATTTCATAACAGTAATGAAGAATTGTGCACTCTACCTCAAGTTAAATGAATGTATATCTCCATCATTCAACCTTACTCCATATCAAAGGTCAGGCCAAAAAGGATTTGTAGAGACAATGCTATTAAATAAAAGGTGCAGCTTTTTATTCAGGCAAACTACTATTTTGAATCCCTCGTATTTCTATTTTCATAATCTCCTGAGTGAAAAAACTACTTTATTCTATTTTAGTATGTAGGATGCAAGGAAGTTTGGAGATGCTACTCCTCATTATTCATTGACTAAATATATTCACCATGAAGAAGAGCAAATTGCCAAAGACGTATGGTAAACTACCCTTAGAAAAAACTCCTGGCATTTATTACATCATCTGGATTACACAGGTGCATATTCATCTTCTCCCATATTTGGAAAATAAGAAATACATTCTCCATTTTAATACTTTTAACTTATTTACAGCTAGACCTGGAGACTTAATATTTATCATCGCAAAGTATAAAGCCAAATGTCCTTTTTCTTCAGGAGCACCAAAGATTAACAGATTAGAATGTTTTCCACATGTCCATTTTACTGTCAAGAGAATATTAAAGAAGTTTTCCAGCTTCCGCAGCTCAGCCAGATGTCAATGGATCCCACAGTGAAGCAAAATTGGCTGAGTAGCCTTCTCATGACCCCAGCATTGTTTTATCAAGGATCACTTTAAAAGTATAAAGGGCCATTTCTTGCTGAGTTCTGTAATGTTTTTCAGCCCTTTTCCCCTGCAATTACACAAAAGTGCTGACTTTGTTGAACTACTGATATGCAGTAGTATTTCTTATGACTTCTCTCACACTGTGCTGTAATTGCTGTTTGTGTTGGCACAAGAAAAGTACCACGTCTTGTTTCCACTGTACATTTCCGGACTTCGGTTTCAGTAACATCAGTGTGGGATATTGTACTGGGCATATGTTTTGTTGTGTAAACATTAACTGGTAATTTACCCTGTCAATCTCCACAGTATGGCCTCTAATTACCAGAGGTTGAGGGGCTTCAGATGGACATTTTGTAGAATATTTACAATAGCTACACTGCGGCTTTTTTTTTTTTCCCCTCACTGGTATCTGTGTTATGAAAACCACTGCAAGGAAGATAAAGGACCACCACAAAAAAAAAAAAATCAAACAAAATCCAACAACAAAAAAAAAGTATTTGTTTTTTTTATTGCTCCTAGGAAGGAAGACTAGGATTCCACTTAGGTAAGCACAAGTTACAGCAAAATTTCAATGCAAGTTATGGTATAATAAATTAATAAATATTCCTGTTTTATTATTATTATTATTTTGCAAAAGATATAGAAAGGAATAAAGAGATTGTTTCCATCAGTAAATTTGAGTTTTCTATTCATTCCCACTAAATAACCCCTGAACTTGCAAATAGCTATGCACAGGCTTAATTTTATTCAAGACTCAGACAAATGTATTTAACAAACGGGCCATCAAGATCTTGTTGGAAAACACGGCTTCTACTGTAAAGATATAGAACCAAGGAGCAATCTCCTTTTAGGAACTCCAGAATATATGTTTTACTCATTCATCTATGTAATTTCAAGGAAGTAGAACTTTCCATTTTGTTATAAAATGTAATGTCCTGAGCAGGAATCCAGAATGGGATTAAACAGTTAATAACTACTGTAAAGTGACCAGAGAAAATGTAATCAAATAGGGCACCTTTTCAGACATTATATGAAAGAATTAATCTTTATTTTAAATAAAATTTTTTCGCATGATCTTCATCACAATGCAGTAAACTTTAAAAGAGAGTATGACAATTTCTCAGTTTCTACTATTTCGCTATATGTGCATCAGTTCTGTAGTATTCATCACATTGCATTATAATGCCTTATCATATTACAATACTTTCAAGAAAATCTTGCTTTCTAATACAATGACTAGTTAAATGGTAGCACGAAGCTACATTAAAGACTACAAACTGTAACCTACTTTACACTATTTCTCCTTATGCTGCATAAAATTCTTTTAAAAAAAGTTGCAAATTGCTCATCCAAAACAACTTTAGCATTAAAGCCCAAACACTGGCTCTGTTTAAAAAAATTCAACTTAGCATCTTTTCTTTTGCTATAAATGCACATTATATTGCCTCGTTAAGACTACTTCTACTCTGTTCATACAGTGTATTCTTAAGTGGAAAAGGTCCATCAAAATAAAAATTCTTACATATTGGTACAACTCCTAGTGTGAGCAACGTCTATAAAGAACACAGATCAGAGAAAAATACTTCCTTCTATAATTGTTTACTTTCTGCATTTGAAAGGACTTCATGTTAAGCAAATCATATCAAACTTGCCTCTAACAATTTGTCACTGTGTAGTAGTTGCACTAAGCAACAAGGGAGAAAAGAATTAAATAATCAGGAAAATATGCAAGCTGGTAAAAATTATGGAACATATCATCCATTTGTCTTTACAATGATCAAAAAGGCTTTGTTTTCAAACCCTGGCTGTTTCAATTTGTATTGTAATATTTCAAATGAAAAAATAGATAAATGAGAAATGACTTGCTTCAGAAGAGCGATTCAGCATTGCTTCTGGACAGCACAGAAGGGAAAGATGATTGTCATACTTTAAGTACTGGATCAGCTTTGGTTTCTGTCTTGACCGAAGAGTCATCTTTGGCTCATCGTAGTTATGCAAGATGACAATTTGTTCTCATACAGCAACAAAGATCTACTGAACACACTTTCTTAGAGAGAATTTGAAACTTCACGATGTCTGATACCAGCATCCCTAGACTTTCTGCAATTTAATTTACTTAAACAGCTTATTTAAAGCTGCCTGATGTGCCTCAACAATAGGAAGTAAATCTCTCTCCTTCACTGCCTGCTGGATCATAACAAAATAGGTTCCAAGAAGCCATAAATATGCAAAAATGGCCAGAGGTTTAGTTACACCCCCTCAGCACAGCTGTCTGTAGAGCTGCCCAAAAAGGAAGTAAGCATCATGCTGTAAACACTGCACTTCCCTGCTGGAGACACTGAGATTTGGGATCCAGTTGCAGTTATTTCTCGTGGCTGTTCCTGACATAGCAAACTAGTCTTACTCTACCATACTCACAAACAATGTAAGTTAATGAAAAGAAATACCATTTTCAAGTGAGCACCACTGTAGCAATTCTGTCCTTATTTTACATTTACTGTTAAGTCTAAAAAAAAAAAAAAAAAAAAAAACCAACCATCTACTTCAGGAGAAAAAGGAAGGGAGAATAATTTTGACAGGGTAGAAAAATACAAAAGCTTAAAAAAACATTTATCTTCTGGTAGATTTATACAGAATCACAACCGGATTGAAGTGCAAGATGATTTTAGGGAGAATTTCTAAAAACAAGTGAAGCAGCTCTTATAATTTGTTTTTTTTTTTTTTTTTTGGTTGGTTTTTTTTTTTAAACGTCATGAAAAAACGTTCTTACAAGCACTTAAATGTATCCTAACCAAACTTCTGATTTTCTTTTTCAGAATTGCTTTAAAATTATGTTGAAATACTATATGGTATTACTGCCATTGTACCACATCGCTTTTCAGTCTACAACATGTAAGCTCAGAACAAATACCACAGTCCATCCAGAAAGAGACTATCTTAAAACATAAAGGTCAGTGCATAACTACTAGCATACTCAGACGTTCTAGATCAGGAAGAAGCTAAAGTACATATCCTAGAATCATACATACATCTTAAACACAGGAGGAAGTAGTTGTCTATTAACATAAATTAAGTGTTAATCAAAAATGTTTCAGACTACTTTAAGTACAGACATCAATTTGGTGATGTACTTCAATTAGAAATTTAAATTGCCATATTAGAAATATCAGCTACATAGATTGGCCAGCATCTTCCCTACTCAGATCCTACGGTACGCTACTTATAGCTTTGCCAATTTTTACTAATCGAGCTGAAATCCTGCGGGAAGGATGTCTGCCCTGAACTACGTTGCTTTGGAAAAACCCGGCCAAAATAGATCAGCTTTTCAAAACAATGATGATAGCCTCCTGAAGAGCGCTTGCTCAGTGCCTTGAATCAAGGACGTGTAATTTGGGGATTCCCACCTTCACCACAAAAACACATACAGTGTACAGGTGTGTGATAAAGACTCTTGTAAGTGGGGTAGTGAAAACCCCCAGGGACTCCAGCAGCACAGAGCACAGCCAGGGCTGACCAGAACTTGAAAACCTCAGTAGTGGGGACAGCCAGTAGCCTTTACCACCAGGGAAGATGGCAAAACCTCTCTTTCCTGCATTAAACGTAATGTTACTCGTGCTCTCTAGTTGCTACATATATGACCAGAAAAATAAACCATGTCAGGGAAGACTTCCAAGTAGCAGAAATAAATGGAACACTGTGCACAATTCTTGCCGTAAACCTTGGCCATGTAGGATTCCAACAAACCATTTCTGGCACATTTTAGGAACTAGCACTATTTACAGATCACCCTTAGTTGGCAGTTTTGAGGTGACTGCATTGTTTTGAAAGGCAACAATTTCATGGATGCAACTTTCCATATCAATCAGCCTCGATGCCAAAGAAGCCTAGGGACAGGTAATTTATGAGCACAAATGTAGCCAGTTTTGACATTTCACTGGACCTAGGCAACAGAAAGGTGACATTAAATGGAGTTATGAAAAAATGAATACAGTATGGGAAATAGTATGAAATGAATATGGAAAAAAATTATACGACAAGAATAGTAGGATGAGACTGGGAACACACAAAGTAGCAATATAGCAATTCTACAAGTGCTACTCCTATTAAGACACATAGACTGATACCTAAAATTAATGTGACAGCTGATGAAATAGAAATTGATAAAGGAATGTATATTGTGGGAAGCACGCTGAGTGAAGAGAATGGAACTTGCCAGACAAGATGGAGCAGATCTAGGATGAGTCAGCAGGGTAAAATACTTGTGCATGGAAATCCCATTTTATGTGTTGTAGAAGTTGTGTAATAGATAAGTAAGATATCATACAACCAAAAGAGATAGATAATAGCTGTGGAGAATGAGAGAGTGTCTGAATGAGGCACACACACAAAAAAAAACCACCTTCAAATTAATGAGTGAGCAGGTGCTGGAACAGGTTGCCCAGAAATGTGATGGATGCCCCATCCCTGTAGGTGTTTAAGGCCAGGGTGGATGAGGCAATCTGATCTAGTACTTGATCTAGCAGTTAGCAACCCTACTTGTGGGCTTGTGGCAGCGGGGATGGAACTTGACGACCTTTGAGGTCCCTTCCAACTCAAATCATTCTATGATTCCACAAGAAGTCTGCATTTTCCAGTCTAGATAATCTAGATTTTTTAGACATTGTATCAAAAGCTGTTTTAAAGTAGTTCAGTTTTGGATTGTTATGGGCATTCATCTTGACAAACTTACAGCCAGCCATGTAAGTCTCACATAAAACAAAAAAAAAGGGGGGGAGGGGGGAGGAAAAATAAAAAAAACTACTACCTTTCTATGCATGCAATCCAGTTGAAGCACAATAGAAAAAGCGCATGGGGAAATTGACATTGTGTGCCCTCACTACATTTTTTATGCATGCTACAGATTAGTGACTTCAGTTTTCTAGTACTATATTTTCACAACTCCTAAAAGCACTAAATATTTATTTTAAATTGGGCTTAGCATTTTGAAAACTATTTTACACTAATTTGTTCTATAAACACCTGAAAACCTATTCTGAAAAGCCTTCTTACATTTCCAGCATTTGGAAGTAATTTGTTTCTATTCCAAAAAGTGAATGTCTGTCTCTAACAGAAAGAGCTGGACTACTGCCCAGTCCACTTCAGAACTGGATGATGCTGACTTCTAGCCATTTAAATAGTCAAGTTAAACAAGACACAGTTGGGATGATAGAAGGAGGTCTGTAAGAAGACTATTTCTCTGGTCATGCGGACTTACAGCTAGAAAACAATGACTAGGAAAATAGTGAAAGAGAGGAGAAAATGAATGTTAAGTGCCAGGGAAAATATTATGATTAGATGATGTAGAAACATGGTATCTGCTCATATCATTTTCCCTTCTTGTCAGTGAGTTGCCAGCAGTATA
The DNA here is from genome assembly GCA_037305975.1 of Chrysolophus pictus. NCBI lineage: Eukaryota > Metazoa > Chordata > Aves > Galliformes > Phasianidae > Chrysolophus > Chrysolophus pictus. The sequence continues at coordinate 23,601,197 of CM074578.1, forward strand.
TTTACCCAGCCAGGCTCTGAGGGAGACAAAGAATGGTAAAAAAAAAAAAAAAGGAATTATAAAGGAGAACAGAGGTAGACGATAACATCCTGTACAGAGCACTGTCCTCAGAAGGGCTTTTAATCTATGGGTGAAGTACCTACATCACGTACTGTACTACCTTGTGAGAGCCCTGTTTGCAAGCACAGTTTTCCAAACGTGTTATCAATAGGCAAAAGGTGAAATAAGACAGAACTGTCTACTCATACTCTACAGACTAATTACTTTCCATTTTACAAAGTTCCAGATATGACAAGTAAAGAATGATGCAGTAGAACAGCATCTGATGAATACCTAAGAATCATTTATAATAAGCTATCTGAATCTGTTCATTTTTACATTCAAAAGAAGTGCTTTCACAATAGGAGAAAGACACCCAGTTATGGAAGCAATGCTAGATTTCAGGTATTGGTCAATCAAAAAGGAATTGTCTTAATGGTTCTGGATTTCATGAATCGGAAAATTATCAACAAAGCTGAAACTGGAAGATATCACTGTCACCGAAGAATGAAATGTGCAACTGAACATCACTTACAGCATGGAAAACTCAGAAATGAAAGCATTCAATTGGAGATTAGGAAAACTACATTGAAACAGCACTCTAAGAATAAAGTCTATGTAGGCAAGCACAGAAAAAAAGTGAAAAGACAACAAAACTTCTGGGCCAAACTCATTCCTTCTATAAATCCGCAGCTTCAGTGTTATTAGCAAATAAATTTATCTTTGCCTTAAAAGATAAAAAAAATTGCTAAAACCACTTTAGATTTTATTTTTCTCATACTACAGCGATTTCTCAATTCATACTCCACATCTAGAGTGACAAATCCATATGAACTTGCAGAGACATACAGAAACACACATGAATTCGCATGAAAAATTCAGTTTAAACACTGTTTAAAAATGTTTTAAAAGTTAGTTAAGGCTTGATTTTAAGCCAAAGGGAAGTAGTATATACTGTTCCAACTCAGTACTAGTGAGAGAGTTTGGAAACAAGAATAATCTATTTTTGATGAAGGATCTCTTTGTCTGATTAGCATTCTGAAACAGAGAGAGTTGAGGTTTGCTGGTTCAGTAACTAGGGTTGAAAGCTTCTGAAATTCAATCATCATATAAAAAGCAGCTAGAATGAGGATTTCTATTATTTGATAATCATTTACAATATACTAAGAAACCATAAATGCTACCTTTTTAAAGTAAATGCATATTTCTTCATCTTGCAACTTTGGCTGCTATTTTGGTAAATAAAAACATATTATTCCCATATTTTTCTGAAGCACAGAGAGAAAAGGTCAGAAACATTTAACCCTTCAGAAAATGCATACTATGCACATCCTGCTAAAGACAGAAAAGGAACAAAAACAGGGCTGCTCCTTCTTTTGTACCGATCTGATTAAAGAGCAGGAGTGGTACTGTTTATTCTCTTACTTCTTTATTTCACTGAAATTACAGGCAATAATATAAAACCAGTATATTTATGAAGAAAAAAGCCCCCAAAAGAGAAAGAACAGAGAAAATACTGGGAAATATCTTCGATTTTCAGTATGAATGCTAATGTTTTCATTTTCTTCTCATATGTAGGTCTGATATACTCATTTCTGCAGCATGTTTTTTCACTTGCAAAAGTAACTAGCTGACTACTCATAGTAGTGATATTATTTGATATAATACAAGTGTTTTTCTACTTTCCCCAAGCATGTACTCTCTTAAGTTTTCTTAACAGACACACTGCAATCTGGTATCTCTTCACAGCTCACCTGCCATTTTCCTCTAATTTATTTGTTTCCAAAAACAGTTTTCCTCACTTCTTTTTTGTTAGTTTTCATTCTTGAGCAATTTTGCTCACTCTTTCCCTTCTTAATGTCACAAAATTTCTTCAGATTAAATGTGGACTTTTTAATTACTAGCTATACCTATTTTCATGCATGTTTCTGATAGGAAAAAAAATGAAAAAAGGAAAATAAAAACACAAACTGACATTTTCTAAACAATTTTGTTATTGTTAATGGCTTTATTAGGATACTGGCAAACAGTTCAGAAGTATCATTTGCACTTCAAACCCAAAAGATATCTGTTAAGTACCTAGGACTAAATAGCTCCCAAAGAAATCCAAAAGTAGAAAGCTCCAGGAAGGCTTTTTTTTTTTTTTGAGAGGCTCACTGTAATAAAAAACATTTTGCCTTATCAAATAATTATATTCATTTCTATTCTCCTCCTTTTGATCCTAAACTTCTTTCTTTTTAGAGTATTAGACAGATTTATACATAAAATTTGTGCTAGTTATCTTATCACAACAGAAGTCTAAAACTTCTGAATTTAAGTCTAACAATTTTAATTTCTGTATCTAAGACCAATTGCCCTTAAGAACATTATGATACTAAAAATTACTTGTTTAATCAGGCCAGTACTTCCACATCTCTGCTAATAGGTGCTTTCCAGCTTGAAGAAATTGTGTTTTGTAACTCCATTTGTTTCATGCCATTTAGCCAACTTTCCATTTATTACACCTCCACACCTTAATATTAACTTCCAATACAGAACACTGTGAATTGTTTTCTGACAAATCAAAGCATATGATGGCCACTGTATATCCTTTGTCTTCTTTGGCAGCATTTGCCTCAAAGAATTCCAGCAAAATAGTGAAGCATGACCAGCCCTTCCTGAATCCCATTCTCAGTCAAGCTGTGCTTTTTCTAATGCCTCCCTATCTGAACCTTGCAATTACTTTTTGGAGCTCTCTGCTAAGTCTTCAGCAGAATCCTAGTATGTCTTTATTCTGCTGTGTACAAATGAATCAAGTAAACTTGTGAAGTCTGCTGAAACTTCAATTCTATGCATTTCTCAAATTAAAAACACAAACAATATTAATACTTCTCAAAATCTCAAAACATGCAAGTGTTTCACATGGTAAGCCTTTCCCACTCCCACGCTGGACTGGATAAATTCTTCAGAGTACTAGTCTGTGCAGAAGAAAGGTAATGGCATGTTACAAAACACAGATGATTTGAATGTGCATGTATGTATTTTGATCATTTGCCCACTCGCACACCTTAGCTTTTCAAATCTCAAAATTATATTCTATTTGAAAGAAGTTTCTAAGCCACAATTTAAAGAATTACTTTGAAATCTGGATTTCATAAAAATAATTTTACTTTTCTGATGATCCTCCTTCTAGCATTTCAAACACACACACACACACACACACACACCTTATTTACATTTCACAGATGAAAAATCGAAGAGAACTGACGTACACAGTGACATGTCAACTCAGGAAAAGACAAGCCAAGATTTTATGTTTCCTGCCTTCTGTACCTCATTCACTCCGTATAATATCTCCCTATTGGCTTAAAAAATTGTCTTTTGTATAACGTTGAAACATTAACTACACTATTAAAAATGAGTTTAGATCTAAATCATTCCATTGCAAGGCAATGGGCATTCCAGTACACAGCAAAACAAAATCCCAGTGGTATTTAATGTATTGCTCAATCAAGAACTTCAGGAGTCCACTACATAAAAGTTTATCACCTCCATTACTATTTATTGCTCAAAAATGAGTATATTTTGACTTGTTTATCAGTAGCCAAATAAGGCCAGACTGTCTTCCACAGCTAGTAAATTCATATTCACTGTTCCATGACAAATTCCTAGTTCAAGTCTAACACAGTGACTACATGCAAGGCTCAATACATTTTCAGTGTTGGTTTACCTGTCTTTATCCTTCAACAGAACTTTATTCTCCTACACTACAAATCTGAATGGTTGTGCATTGTAAGGAATTTAAAAGATAGCATTTTATAAATAAAAAGAAAAAAGAATTATTATTTTCTTTCTATATACCATCTTGAATGTCCAATATTGGGTTACTAATAAGTAAGACAGCATGTGAGAGATGTAGGTATATCACATATTTATAGTACTATCACAACTGTGGCCTATGGTCATCAGGAAGAAGTACAATTATCACTGATAAACATGAGGCCTAGGAATCAATGGTAAAAAAAAAAAAATTATACTTTTACTCAACAGCTTGTGCACACAACACTTTGTTTTAGTGAAGGAATTTAGATACTGGTAAAACCCCAACTGCAGGAAGATAAAAAGCAAACCCAAACTTAGATAATCTAAAATGGTGACTGTATATAACAGCACATAAATAAATGTGCATGCCTGAATGAATGACGCTTTGAGTTAATCCTGCTTTCTTTGCTCTCTTTTACAGACTTTCTTTTGTCTTCTTATTGCTATTTCATCCTTAGAAAAACAGGGAACTAAGAGTCTTCTGGTTTTATTGTTAATGTTTTACTTACTTCACATCCTTACCTCTCTCTGCTAATACAGCATTTTGCAATAGAGCCCACCTAGTTTTAAAATCACTGTTAATTTTGTGACTCTGCTCAAGCAGCCATCCAAAAGATCAGAACCCAGTTATGTCTTTTCATTATAATGAAGAAAAAAAGGGGGATTTTACCATAAATCCAGAACAAACAGTTCCTTTTAACTTTGTGTCTTTCCAGAAATGAATTACAAAGAAGAAATCAGGACATAAAGCTCACAAAAACTAAACCACAGGAAAACATGCTCGTAAGTTTTTACAAAATAAGGTTTCATAAAATTGTACTTCAAACATCTATCCTGCTGCTTCTTGTAAAATCAAGAACACTGAGACTGCATACATGCGTGCTTTTATGTATAGATCATGAAATCATTCATATACTATGAAAAAGTAAAAGCATAACAAATTTCCAACAGAAGCCCTAAGCAATTGGACAGCTATATATGACAAATATACAAATATATTTACCTTCTTCCCATCCAGCCTTCCTCCACCACTACTGATACCTTCATGCTAATTCACCATTACTTCCTCTCCATTACTTTTCCATTTTATTCAGCCACTCTAATTCATACAGCTTCCAGCTGCACATAATAGCCACTTACTGGGGCACATTAGCATGAGTGCTGCATTCTTTACTATCCCCCTATTGCAATCAGAAGGGTCATAACAGTGGAAGGGCAATACAGGAGCATAGTAGCAAAGAGATTGGTGCAAATAGAATGGCATTACAAAGGAAAAGTGCTCACCCATCTTGAAAGATCTAGGCTTGCAGGGGGAACTTCACAAGGAAGAGATCTCCAAGCAAAGATCCTTACCCAGTGCCAGTCAGCCCTTAAAGGAGGTCTGAGAGGAACAGCCAGGCTCCACCCCTTCTGGTAACACAAGTGAATTGCCTTCACCTGTGCTCCCAGGGCTGACCTGGTCCTTTCCCCAGGTGCTCAATCAGTGGTTCAGGCCGTGACTCAACAGTTACCATACACCATCTAATAAAATTATTCAGTAAATAAATTGGAAAAAAAAATGCAAGAATTGACTGCAGGATACAAATGCTAAGCAAATTTTCTAGTAAAGAAATATTCTTACAGATGCTGTACTTAGTTGGAAATTCATCATTATGTATATATTCTTTAGGTCAATTAGTTCCAGAAATACTGGACTAAAAACTTGAATTCTAAGTTAAGTGTGGCTAAAGTTGGTCTAGCACTTAAAAGAGATATTTTAGTTCAAAATCTTGATATTCCTCTGCCATATACATCAATGCCTCAAGCTGGGTTTTTTATACTCTCTTAAATACAATGAAATTCTCAGTGCAATACTGCTAGGGCTTTGTGGGCAACCAAGCACAAGGGAATGTTTTCTGTACTTAATAGCAATATCTTGCCTCTTTGATAAAAAAGGCCACCAGCCAAGCTCCAAGATCTCAGGAAACATGCTAACTCATGTTGTATCTCCCAGCTCATGACTAGTTGCCACTCAAATCTATCCTGAAAGCAGAAGACAGTGGTTACTGGTCTCCCCTCTAAATACTTGACAATCTCAAATAGCAACCAAGGACAGTCTGCTCCTTAAAGGATGGCAAACCAGGAGCCAAGAGTCACAGCTAGGCAGGCAGTAGAATCAATCTCACCAAAAAGGAGTCAGAAGTTGAGTCATCAGTTCATGGCCAAGTAATCAGGATTGGTAACAGTCCAGCCATCACACAGTAATTCATTGATGAGCCAGGTCCAAAGCTAAGCCAGTGTGTGAGGATGAGTCTGAGAATCAAGATAAAAGAATGGCTGCAAGCACAGTTGCAACTCTGCTGCAGGGGAGCTCAGGAGGGGGCCAAGCAGAAAATTTCAGGTTTAAAGTCACCCTCAGGTGAAGGAGGGGGAGCCTCTACAGAAGCATCTTAGGAGCAATTTCTTGGAAAGACATCTTAATGGTGAGCTGGCTTTAACAAGCAGGTAAATGGACCGTCAGTCAGCTCTTGCTATAGGCAAGCTAATCAGTCAGGAAAAGCAAATCTTGTGTTTGAAAAAAAAAAAAAAAAAACAACAACAAATGAGTCAGGCACTTATATCTAGGAGATGGTTTGGGGTGCAAAATTCATCTCACTTAAGGCTTCAAATGAAAGCTCATAAGAATCGTGGAAAAGAGGAATTTAAAACATAATCCCTTTTTCAGTTGCCTAAGGCTCTCCCATTTCAGGCTGCTGGCTGTTTTGAACTCTGCTTTTGTAACATAACAATCCCTGTGAATTAATATACCATGACCTTCAGCATCTTTGTTCCTATTCATCTCCTGGTACTGGCACTTAAAAATTAGCCATATCAACACTGCCTGCCTTTGTGTGAATGTCTTCAGCATGTAAAAAGGAGTCTAGAATCTACTTAAGTTATGAAGGAAAGAGTTCAGTAGCCAACCACACCACTTTGTTGGTTCTGTTGACATTTTTAAAGAAATTAATTTTTAAAATTCAAGGACATTAAAGATATTAATGAGGTACTACCTTTTTTTTTTTTTCTATCTCTATGAGGGGACATATACAGAAATTATATAATTTCTATAATGAGAAATACCCTATTCACAAATCTGAAATTTTCAATTTGAGCCTCAAAAGCTTAATTATACACTTGCTAGATTGTGTTTCTGGTACTAAAGTGTGCATTTCATTTCAGTTCCTATTTGCTTGAAAAAGAAAGGACTAATGAAAAATAACAAACTTAACTAACTGTCAAACTCATTCATTTTGTATTCTAGTAAGGTAGAAATAAAAATCTTTCCTCCTTGTAAGTCATTAGAATTTCATACTCGCTTTCCCAAAATTAGGACTTGATCCCAGTAGTGTAGGGATCAGTTCATATCAATGATTTAAGACAGCAATTTGAATTTGATAAAATTCTGTGAGATTACCAGGCAGTTGTTTAATTCACTGAGGTATCACTGCAGGGCAAAACTCCCACTTACCTGTTAGCATATTCTTTTCTCATGTTAAGGTATGTGCTATGAAAACAGTCAAAGCTATTTCTGGCAACTACACAAACTATTAAAAGAAAACAGAGTTTTGTACTATTTCCATTAAAAAACTTCTCCTTTCTTACTCATTCCATAAATGCTATATAGGAGTCAATTATCAAGGTAACTCAAATCTCCTGAGATAAATGGTCTACCTTTTTGGGGCCTCTCCAGCACAGAAGTTTCCTGACCATTCTTTTTAGTCTTCCTTGGAGGTCTGTAACAATTTTCTATAGATGTTTTACTACTTCTTTTAGCCCCATTTTGTATTTGTCACATTAACTAACCCACATATGCAATTTTACTCAACATACCACAACTTCTAATTAAATCATCACATCATTTTTTGTCCTCCGAACTTGCCCCCTCATTTAATTCTGTATTCTTGTATTTTAATATTAAGCCAGCTAACCAAGAGCCAGTCATCTCTGTTTAATGTTTTGTTCTGAAACATCCCTTCATGTTTTTTCACATTTTACATAGATTCTTTTCATAAAAGTGAATCTCCTTTCTTTTTTTTAATGCAGTGCTTTCTACCTATACTATTCACTTCAACTTAAAAAATTACTTATCCACTAAAAGTTGGCTAATCTCTCTTCCATCTTTCACTACCTATCCTTTTGCTAAAACAACACACATAAAACTGAATACTAGAATTACAAGGCTACTTCCCTGCTAATTTCTTATACAGATACGGTCTGTCAGTTCTAGATGACTTTGGACTGGCCCCAAACAAAAGAAAATATTCTGGGTAGTATAATCCTGCATGGAACAATGTGATCTGTATAAAAAATCACTTACTGAATCACCAGCACCTCTTTCCACTCCTAGGAGATCTCCCTTCGAAGTAATGCCTGAATTAGTGTAGAGTGATTTGTGGCTTTCCAGCTGTCAGTCATTAATTCTTAGGAAACACAATATACAATGCAATAGTACTCAGTCGGAGGTTGTAGTCTGCACTGCTTTAGGAATAGTATAATTTACCTGCTGAATATTCTTGAAAACTGTTTTCAAGCAATAATTGCAGCCCATTATTTCTATAACCCCTCAATCATGTTTCACTCCTGATGAAATATTGTGTCGGTTACAAAAACTCATAAAGCAGGCAGGGTAAGGAATTCCATCTATGGAGAATCTGGTCTATGAAACAAATTACTGAGTTGAAGACAACATTTTTGCTCCAGTACTTTAAGTTACCCATTCATGTTTCTTAGGCAGAGAGGAAAACAGAGATAAACCCAGCAGCAGGGACTATAAAGTGACTTGGAATTCTAATCCACCTTGGTCATTTACAATCCAACTGACCAGTAACAGTTGCCTTATTTTAGAAATAATATTGAATAGCTATAATTCACTGCTAGCTGCCCCATCTCTTCAAACAAAGCCATTACTTAGAGCCAGCACTGGAGGCAGGATGTGTTGTGACATTCCAGACCCATTTGAGTATCCAACAGTCTGGGGACTTACCTTTAGGCCAAGCCAAGGAGCTGCTTGCATAAATCCAGTCAGGGAGACTGTGTAATGCCTGCTTCATCAAGAAATTTTGGCAAAATCTATGACAAGCTCAGTTCAGCCAAAAACACAGCACCTTTAGGCATGCACTGTAGCAGAACTTGAGCACATAAGGAAGTTTGCTGTTGGAAGCTCAGGCACCCCTGGCTTCCCAGGAATCAGAGAAGGCTGCCTAGGGATTTTTTTTTTCAGGTCTGTTGCTTTCTTGGATTTACATGTAAAATAGCCTTAACTGCACGTTAGCAACCTAACCCAGTTTTTTCCCATTTAACTCTTCCAGAATTAAGATGTAAATAAAAAGATAGCAGCATGATGTAAACACAAAATGAGTATCACAACAAATACCAGGGTTAACAAAGCGTAACCATAGCTCAGTGTTTAGTAGGCACCATGACAGCAATTATTTTAAGGAAGGATTTGAAAACAATCCTTAAAGCATTTTTATGGCAAACTCCTCCCATACTCAGGGGTTTTCATGCCTTTAGCTATTACATCTGCAACTGAAGCTAACTGTGAAATTGGCAATTTATTTATCCCATGGCACTTACACACATTTGCAACAGTAAAAGTGAGTAAGGGTCTATAATGAATACTATAATAATAATAATAATATACTATAAGTTAGAACCCTTTTTAATCAGATTTTGTCATCCAGCATTTAATCAAATACCTGCAGAGATTCTCATGCTGACTGAAACACTTCTGTGCTCTTTCTTGTTGCTTTTATCACTAACACTGTTAATAAGATGCTGTTATTTTCTAAACAAAATAATAAGAGCAGTGCCAAAACAAGAAGACAGGACAAAGAAAAGTTGACCTTAAACGTAACATCAAGAATCACAAGGAAGCAGAAAGTGCCATTAAGTATAAAATAGAACAGTACTGGCTCTCCTAAGGAATGCGTGTACTTGTGAAAGTATTTTTCATTAAGATGCTATCCTTACAAAAACTCCATTAGAATTTGTAATCTATTTTTTGTATTGTGTTATATTATTTAAAAAACAAAACAAAATCAAAGGGTAAAATACCTTTTATGGAAATTAAGTATTTCTGATAACTTACCTATGAATTTGAAATAAGATTAAATAAGGTGCAAAGTTGCTTGACAGATGAAATTCATAAACATAAAAGCATACTAAAAGTGCGTTAATAGTGGAAAAATGATCTATACCATTTTGTGTACATGATTGTCAATAACTGAGGCTTATCAATCTGAAATCAAGATGTAATAATGCATTATTCTGTTTTATATTTAGACGCATCTGTAAAACAGAGATTTTAGTTTAATGACCAATGAATGTATAGATGCTCCTAAGAAAAGTGGAATCTGAGACATTAGAATAAAAAGTATTTTATCTCTCTCATTCTTGCAACATAAATGGAATTTATTCATCATCAATGTTTCTTAGTGTTTTTGTATGGAATTGAAGATAATAAGTAGATCAGAATTCAGAACTTTCTATTTCATACAAGGTTACAGAATATATTTTGACATTTTCTTGCAAAAACAATAGTACTAATCTTTTTACAATTGTGGTTTTTTGTTTGTTTGCTTTTCAAAAACAATAGCAGTAATTTTCTTTTTATACAACCCAGGATATGGTTGGCTTTCTGGGCTGTGAGGACAGCCCAGACATGATATGCTGGACATGAACCAGCAGTGTGCCCTCGCTGCCCAAGAAGCCAACCATATCCCATGCTGCATCAAAAGAAGCATGGCCAGCAATGCAAGGGAGGTGATCCTGCCCATCTACTCTGCACTGGTGAGGCCTCACCTGGAGTACTGCATCCAGATGTGGAGTCCTCAGCACAGGAGAGACATGGGCCTGTTGGAGCGCATCCAAAGGAGGGCCACGGAAATGATTCAAGGAATGGAACACCTCTCCTACAAGGACAGACTGAGACAGTTGGGGCTGTTCAGCCTGTAGAAGAAATGGCTCCAGGGAGACCTGATAGCGGCCTTTCAAAATCTAAAGGGGAGCTACAAAAAAGAAGGAGACATACTCTTTAGCAGGGTCTGTAGTGATAGGACAGAAGAAAATGGTTTCAAACCAAATGAGGGGCAAATTTAGGTTGGATATAAGGAAAAAGTCTTTAACAGTGAGGGTCACTGTTAAGGTCACTCGCATACATTGCACAGAGATGTGGTGGAAGCCCTGCCCCTGGACACATTCAAGGTCAGCCTGGACCAGGCTGTGACAAACGTGATCTAGCTGTGGATGTCCCTGTTCATTGCAGGGGAGCTGGGTGACATGACCTTTAAAGGTCCCTTCCAACTCCAAGTATTCTGTGATTCTATAATACCTATGGACAGTTTGAAAAGTGAGCAATAGTTGCTGAAGGTTTAATGAGTGGCTCTTTCCTCTCCTTTAAAGGTGAGATTTAAAACAAAAAAAATTACTTGAATTAAGCTATTATTTCTATCATGACTTTAAAAATAAGAACCCATATTACCTGTATGGCTGTGAGGATATTGGCTAGCGCCTGCCCATATGTATCATGGCAGTGAACAGCAAGGGCACTCAGAGGGATTTCCTTCATAACAGCTTCCAACATTCTTTTCATACTTCCAGGAGTCCCCACACCAATTGTGTCCCCCAAAGAGATTTCATAACAGCCCATACTGTACAGACGTTTAGACACCTGATCAGAAACAGAAACAAGAAGAGGTCAAGACGAAAGAGTGAAAATAAGGTCCAGAATATACATTAAAAAGAGTACATTTCTCTATAGGTTTCAGTTTTAGTCACAGTGAGTGGGCCTATATATCAGAAAACCTCTATTCATTCTTCAAAATTGCATACCAAGAAGAGCATCCCATAGATCCTCGCCTTTTCAAGTTTATAGGTCTGTTTCTATATATGGAAAAACCAACCAAGCAATCCATCAACAACTGCTGACTCTCCCACATAATCCAAATAAGATAGACTTCACATTGTGAACTAAGATTCTGTCAAGCCCTTTCCCAGCATTTTCCTCCCTCTGGGCACTTCCCAGCTGTTTGTTTTTCTCCATGTACTTTTCAGATTACAAATTGTGCAGGGTAAAGACCTGCCTTTTTGTTTGCTTTTGTTTGCTTACTACACAGAATCAGGCATGTGGCTTAGTTAAGATAATAAATAGTTAAGAAGCTTGATTTGGCTTTGTCTTTGTACTGAAAACATCAATGAAAACTGAAGTTTTAAGATGCTTGCTTTTCATGAAGCCATTCATTAAAACACAAATAAAAGCAAAACTGTAACTCAATTCAACTCAAAATTCGAGTTTTTAAATCCTTTTTTTTTTTTTTTTTCCTTAATAACAAACAAAACCCCATACTTGTTGCTGTTCTTACAGAAATAGTGCCCTAAATGTTTCAGGAATTATGTCTTTGCTGAGTTCATTGCATGAGTATGAGATCAGTTTGCACAAGCAGAGACATACACAAGGAAGCAACAATTATGCTTGCACTGTATATTCTGCTTGAGAAATTGAATGTAGGAACTTCCTATTCTAACTTTGTCAAATGTATTTGGAAAAGGCTTCAAGTGATTTACACGTGCTGAGTATGTTTGTCTCCTTTAGCATTTCCCAGTGTGCATCAGCGATCCCAACAGGCCACTCCATTGGAGAGGAATCCTAATCTGGACATCAACTGTTTAGAAATGAAAAAACATGACTTCTCCAAGACGACTTTGGTTGCACTGCTCTTAGCTGTTAAAGCAATTCCAAGACTTCATCAGCAGGATTGCTGTGAATATGTCTGAGGAAGCTGACAAAGTGCTGCGCTAGCAGTCCCAGAAGAACTGGATCAATATCGTTGTTCACTTAATTCAAAGAACAGCTGAAAAAGAAGTTCAAGTGGTCTGAGTTGTTTTGCTTAAAGCTTGTAAGTGCTATGAGCATTGCAAATGTAGTAAAACTCCTGCTTTACAGTCAAAGTTCTTTGGTCTTATCAATATATATTCCATATATACTTAAGAAAGGGAGGGACATTCGCCAGATTGCAAAAATGAATTCTAACTGCAGCATTTTTATATCAACACATTGCATGTGTTTAAACTGACCTGCTGTTATAACACAAAATGGATCAACTTCAGTTAGAGGTGAATTACCCCCAGTTAGTCCCCAAACATCAGTTTTATTTTGTTTGTTTTCACATTCTTTTCCATGCTTGATTCATTTTATACGTGAGTATTTTAGTGATGACAAGGAGACTATATCAACTGCTAGAAATCCTATTGTATTCCCTTCAATCCTTTGCTGAGTTCTTCTGTATTCCAGCTCCCTGAATATGTAGTCCTGAAAGAAGAAAATGAGAAACTCTGCTAATAAGCTGAGCTCATTATTGACTTGTCTTAAATCAACCCTTAAAAAAGAGAAATATGTTTAGTTTCAAGAAGAATGTGCATGCTTAAAAAATGAATGAGTTTTTCATGCTGAATTTTCTGATCTACCATACTAAGAGACAACTCATTAGTTATAAAGTTTTGTAACTTTTCAGTGTGAATTTTTGAGAGTAAGGTAGGGGACAAGAGAACACACCATTTGGCCAGTGTAATCAGAATGTGTTATAGGCTTTTAATTGAACAGTTGTGTTCTGCACTACTGAAGAGTTTTTCTCTGCATCAGCCTTGGGTTGCTCCCTCTGGGAGTACTGCCCTGACACCAAGCATTGATCAAAATGGAAGTTGGTGACCCAAAACTGCAACCCCAGAGGCATGTGAATAATTCTACTGTTGCAAGGAAAATCTAAAACTATACTTTTACATTTAATACAAAAGGTCATAGTCTAGTTACTAACACGAGTAACAACATAAAAACACTCTGCAGTCCTTGTAATGGAAGAGAAACTTTGCAAGAATATAAAACAATGTTAAAACAAGATTAAGTATATTTTCTGTAGTCTGATCAGTAAATAGAAATTACTCCATAGTTAATAACAATATGAATAAATACTATTATGAATAAATATTTTTATGGAAAACAGTTAAACAGAGACTCTATTCCAAGAAGAAGCAGATTGATAAAAAAAGAGTTATCTAGTTTTATTTTAATACATTAAAAATGCTTTGTTTTGTTTTTTTCACTTTCAAATAAAGAACTATATGCATGAACCAGATGTATTCTATATGCATCTGAAGCTTGGAGTCACTAGATAATTGTAAAATAGTTATGACCTACAACTAAGGTCATAAGCCTGAAATGCATGTAGCTTGATGATCCACTTCTCTCCCCTAATTGCTTTTGCTTCAGTTAAAGCTTCTGTTTAAAAAAAATTCTGTTCTCTCTCATGACAGTATCAAAATAGCATAAACCTTTCAATCATAGCTGTTGATGCACAATCAGATGCTCCCATCCCAAAAAAGATGATGACCCAAGAGGCAGATCTCTGACAGGTTGAGCAACAGGACCAGTAATTTTGATCATTTTGGTTCAGCAAAGGATGAGTGCAGATGTTCACATAAAATCCATTAACAGCTAATCAGATATTTCTATAAAAACATGAATGCTTGCTGAATCAAGGCCTGAATTGGTAACTTTAATGAGGAAGCTTTCATTCTTAAACTCATACATAATGGTGTAGAGGTATACAAAAAGACACATACTAAGATTTAGACATAAAATAGCTGTGAACATTAGATAGCGCTCCCACTGTAAATATGAAAAGGGGTTTTTCTGCACAAGGAGAGTAGCTAGTTTAAGAAAACAAGCAACACATGGAAAGAAGCCTGTTGGGGAACATGATATTGCAGTAAGCAATTTACCAACAGCACAGCTGAATCTGTCATCACCACTCTAAGTAAAGCTCTGTCACTTCTAATTTTCACTTCATATTAAAACCAATTAATTTAGAAATACTGAGTACCTTCCAATTTAGCTATTTTTTCAAAGAGTTCAAGTATTATGTGGCTGCTGTGGGAGCAGAATTATCACAAGTTCCATCTGGAATGTACACCAGAAGAAGATGCATGAGAATTGGACCTGAAAGCCACACAAGGAGAACACAATAAATCAGGCAAATGTTGACTAGCTGCTAGTGCTACTAAAAAAGTGGTTTGCAGATTTTGCTAAATCATCAAAAATAGGTGATTAAGTGTAACAGAAAAGACAAGTCTTTCTCCAGGAGGAAAGCTGTGTTCTGCCTTGTGCTGCTTAAATTCATGTCACCCATGTTTTTTCAGTCTGCTAGCTCTGCTAGCAAATAAAAGGCTGGATTTCATTGTCCTTTATCCAAAATGGAAAAAATCAGTGGAGAGAGGTGTACTTTATCACAGGAGCATGAGTCAAGTTGTAGGAAATCATGTTGGGGATGAGTTCATGTGTCACTCATGTGGTTTTTATGGCACATGCCAAAACACAAAGTTTTACCTGTGACTCTGCTGGCTGACTGCAAGAGCATACTCATGCCAGCGTAGAGTGAATCATCTCATACAACTTGGTCCACCGACACACATGCTTGGATCTATTTCTTTAAGCATTTACTTACTTTCTTGTTGAAGGAAATTGTACATTACACATTTTCTCATGACTGAAAACAAAAAAAACACACAATTTTCCTTAGATTTGACAGATGGTAAAAAAAAAAATAGTGACGTTGTGCACCCACTTTTAGTATTAGCTGTGTTTTATGTTTGTTTCTCCTGTTATTCATTAAAGATCTTTTTTAGGATTAATTAGATAAAATGACTTATAGACATTTTCAAATATATATTAACTTCACTAAAAAGAAAAGCCATAATTCACTCTTACTTCTGCCACCTTAGCTGGTGTGATGTCTCCTTCATATGGGCATCCCAATGCACAAGAAACATACCTATAGTAAAAAGAACAGCACACAAAGATGCTTTATTCTATATATGCATTTCTGTAACCGTCCATGCTACATTAAAAAAAAAAAAAAAAAGCTTAAATATAATTTTGAACAATTAAGCTAGTCAATGTAGAATAAAGTTCTCAATGAAAAGTTAAAATTACATCAGATGAAAATAGCAGGTTTCCCAAATTTCTTTTTAAATCACAGAACAAGGTTTTATAGTTTTATTTATGCTCAATATATGTTACAAGTTGTAAAGCATTGGCAATGCAGCCAAGTTAACTGCTGCAGGAAACTTCAATTTTTCTCAGTATTTCCTTTACAAGTTACAAGAGTCCACTCAAGTTTTGTCTTGCCTGGCCCACACAAGCTATTTAAAGGAAGCATCCTAACACTTCCTTCCTTGTGTCTGCTACCTGGATCACAGAGAGCAGTAGAAGGACACAAGCCACTTAAAACCACCTCACCACTTCATCAGTAGGTGGAACTGCAGTGAATAGGGTAGCTTTGGCCCTCTGTGCTGCCATCTCTGTCCCAGTGCCCCAGGAGAACTACAGCTTCATTGCTTGGGACAAGAAGAAATTGAGAAACCAGACTGCGTCTCTCAGCAGCTGTCTATTCTGCAAAGCACAAAAACTGAAAGCCACAGCTGAATCTTCATTGTTCAGTCTTAATGCCGATAATGTAGAACTGGGTTTAAATTTCCTTTTCTTAATAACAATTAAAAGCCATGAAATTTTAATTATATTTCTGATTGTTTATCTTAAATTGATTAGGAATAGGATTAAATCAACCAGAAACAGCCATTCAAAATCAAAGTATGTGCTGCTGTAGAGGGATTTACAACAGCTTCAAAGGCAGGCAAAGTCCCAGCCCCAGTGGGAGGTTACTCAACTGCTTAATAGGAGAACAAGAGCCTTCATCGATCCCCTGTCGTTCCCCTTCCCTCAGCACTGAAGAATATAACACAAAATTATACATTGTATAATGAAACTAGATTGAAAAGATGCCAGCTTGTACATAGTCAAGGTCCATAGGGTAAAATACACATTTTTTCTTTGCAGTTGACAGAGAAACTGATTGATAGAATGTGAAATCAGGATGAGTAACAGGCAAAAACAAATTGTGAAAAAATGTCAGCATTTTAATGCACGGAACATATTCCATCCTTTATTTCAAGGGATGTTGTTGGCACATGAGAACTAGCAGTGAGAATGAAGCAGATCCTGAACCTAAAAAGCCCTTGATTAGCCCTGACAAAGAAATGGAAAAGAAAGTTCATTTCCATTTCCACAAAAGTGGTTGGGTACATTACATCCTACTTGTAATTTTAACCCAGATGCCCAGTAGGCATGATTTCAATTATCTTTATGTTATTATGAAAACCAGGTTTTTCAAACTCAGCCATACACTTTATTAAATATCCTTCAATTTAGTTGTCACCATTTAAATTTTAACATTCCAAATTTTTTATCTACATAAAACAGTAGCTACCTTTAACAGTTAAGCACTGCTCTGCTTTTCAGAAACATATGACTCAGAAACAACTGGAGAAAATTTCCTTAATTTTCTTGTCTGCACACAAAGAGTTTTTCAAAAGCTACCAAACATGACAAATGTCAGAACCAAAGGACTGGTTATAACACAATACCATTGTGCCTACAGCCAGCAAACACACAGACTTCTAATGAAATTATTTTGCAATATCAACCAGGGCACTCATTGTGAAGTGAGGCAAAACCAGTACAAAGTAAATACAAAACATACAGTACTTATTTACATGTTCACTTTAATTATGTATAACTTACATGTTACTAGCAGTTACATACCTTAGATCAGTAAGACCTGCATTTAGTAGTGACATCCAGAAAGGCATATGGCAAACAGAAATAAAAATAGGCCAAAAGGTACCCACAGAACAAGGCACTACTCCCTGTAGTTCCCATCAGCAAGCAGAAACTCGCCTGAGTTCACATAATGCAGCTGGGCCCGCTGGGGTATGAAATTATGTGGTGACCTAAGGAATCTGCCTACTACAATGCACAAATCTGTTTGAGATTATGAACTCTCCGCATGCTTCCACCATTGTAATTAGAATGAAATTTTAAACAAGGAAAATACAGCAAATATAATCTAACTGGGCACCTGGTACTCAATATTACACTGGAGAAAATAGGGACTACGGACAAATTAGCCAGGTAAAGGGATTCCTACCATAGAGAGCAAAGTTCTAAGGATAATGAAATAATTGTTTTTAGTAGAGTTTGTCAAGGATAAATGCTAAGGATTTGGCAGAATTTTGTCAAACGCGCTCATTTAATGAGTTGCAATTAAAAATGTGGTGATAACATGAAATTTCTTGGTACTGTCCTCAGCAAAAAAGCAGTGGGATTCTATGAAGAAAGGACAGAATCAACAGAAATGAGACTCAATAAGCGGCAATGACAAAGGAAGTGAAATGCCTGAGACCGTAAAATAGTGAAATGCACTCCAAACATATATCAGGATAAGCATTTCTAGAAGAGAATATAAAACATGAATTTCATTTGACAAGTTGTTTTGTTCTCATTGGAGAACAGACATGATTTGAGTCATCCATAGAAAAAGCTGGAACAGATGCCTGCAAGGGCTGGTACAGCTAGCAGCAGTACAGACGATCTCTCATGTGAAAAGAGAACACATGCATGCCTATGTGAAAGAGGGAAGATAATCATTTATCTCCTCCGAGCACTTGCCAAAACATCCACACTTAAAGGAGCTCTGGGTGGGATGCTTTGTAATTGCATTTGTGTGATTCCAAATCAATAAGCTCGAGGAAGAGGAGATAACTTTATATTAAAACCAATTCGTTATCTACAGATACATTTGGCAGCTACATTTTTAAATTTGAAATGATCCATAAGGCATAAAAAAAGAATCCAGCCAAGGCAAGGGCCCTAAGACCTCCACCCACACCCTTTCAAATTGCAGACAACCTTGAAGAACATGCTAAAGAACTGCTTAGAAAGAAGAAAATTAACAAGATAGAGACACAGGAAGCAACAAAGTACACATATTTAAAGAAGAGCCTGGTCCACTGCAGCAAACACTACTGACAAGGCAAGAAGAATGGAGGTAGACTACTGTTTCTGAGATCCTGTCATCAGGGAGTTTGGTGAGAGCTGTTGCAGTTGCAAGCAAGGAACAGAAGCCAAAGTGTAGGAGTTATAGGAGAGAATCACAGAAGAGGGTCTCCAGACAGTAATTATAAACAGCGCCTTCAATGAGCTTAGAAATGAAGCAGAGATAGGCAATGAGATATGATATGAAGAACCAAGGGTCAAAGGTGCAATTTTTAAGAGGCAAATGCTTGCTTATATTGCAATGGAAAAGAGCCAGAGGACAACGAGAGGTTAAGAAAGAGAATAAGGGAGGGATGAAATAAGAGGGAGAACAGAACATGGGGTCACTGGGGCAAGTGGAAGGGGTACAGATGGAAACTAGACAAGAAACTCCTGCTGCTCAACAGTGGAGGAGAAGGAGAAAAGATTATGGAAGGGAAGTGACAGAAGGAAGAGCACAGTGTATCTATTTTTCCACATGAGAAAAAGCAAGACATTGTGTGAAGAAAAGAAGCAGAGGGAAAAAGAGGGAAGAGTTTGAGCAATAAGTTACAGAGACAACTGGGATTTAATTTGGGGATTCACTTAAGTTAGAGAATACAGCTGTTTTCTACAAAAGATGGCAAGACTGAAAGAAAAGAGGAATTTGTAATGAAAAAGACTGTCTTGGTCTCAGGATATTCACCAGAGACACTCCTCAGTATATGAGCAGAAGCAAATATCTGGGAGTTGACAAAGCAGACTTTGCAATGGAAGTGTTTAATTCTAAGTATGTGCTTAAATCTTTGCTGAATGAAGGCCAGGCATTTTAGTAGCTTAACTATGTCTTTAGCATTCTATCACTAAAAGGACTCAAGCAATTGGGGGCAGAAAGAAGAAATTGCAATATGTGAAGTTACCTATAAAGCGCTTTAGGAACACACAGGTAGATGCTGTTTTCCTCACTCAGGTTTTATGAGACCAATTACTTCCTTTAGTAAAAAAGTGATAAAAAGATCTCTACTTGCATCCCCAGGCAGAGTTTGCCTGTTTTTTCAGACTTCACTGCAGGTGAGTATCATTTGAGTTTCTCCTAAATTGCCTTCTATGCATACAACAACAATTTAAAACACAAAACCCAACCAATTTACTGTGTAATATTTTGGACAAAAATGCTGAACAGCCTCTGGGGATGGGGAGGGATAAGGAAGAGGAAGAGAGTTTTCAATTTCTTCCAATAAGCCAAAACTAAATTGCTGTGTTCCACAAATGGTATAGACAGTATAAAGTCCTCGTGATCAAGGTGACTAGGAGCAGTGATAATCACCACACCAGCCCAATGACTGTGAAATGTAGGATACGAAACCACAAACAGGGTAAATGAACAAACTTTTCATAACCAAAGTGTTAAAATGAAAATGAATCCAAGCAGAAACTCAACTCCATGTTGTAATCAGCCCTTTGTCAGCTTGTTTCAGCAAGAGTTCGAGAGCCAGATCCACAGCTGCTACCACAGCTGGAAGCACAGAGCCTCCTGAGAAGCCAGTTGCAGACTCAGATGCTGCTGTTTCCTGTTTATTATTATAGTGTAAGTTCGCATATAATTTACCATGTTCACTGCAGATGTATTTATTTTTATTGGATGTTCGTGCTAAAATGTATATGCCTATCATTTGGTGAATTCATAATATTAAGGTTGATATATTCTGTCTCTTTGCAAAGGAAGCCATTTGTTAGAAACACACAATCTTTTCTGTAAGGAGAGGGGAATATAAAGAGAGGGGGGGAAAGGAGATTGTTCTAGAAACAAAATCTCCAAGACAGCCTCAAAATGTATAAATAAGTCCAGGATTTTTTTAAGTACTTAAAAAAAATTTTAAAAAAGCCCAGAAAACACCACTAAATTCTATGAGTGATTTCTCAACCTCTCTAAAAACAGAATACTGTTACTATACTGAAGGACCATTTCAGGGTTAGTAACTATGACTAATTATTCAAGCAATAATCAATAACATATTACCAAATAGTACGTGGATACCTTATAATTTCATACAAACATTTTATATCTAATTTTACACTAACACTTGCAATGAAGAGGGATTGCTTAAATTCAGAGAAGAGAAGTAAGAGAAACAAGTAAATACATTGCCAGCCCTACAATAATATTTCCTATCTTACTGGCACCAAACAGATGAGTACAAATTGGTATAACATGGTTCTTAAGGAAAATCTCTCTTCTAATATTGTGTAATCATCTGCCATGATAGAACAGTTCCTTCGTTATTTTCTTAACTTTTGCCCAGTAGAGAAAAATGCACAGAGTCCCAACTCCTAGCAGTTTCTGAATTCTCAAACTTCTCCAGGGGACTGTGACCAGATGGCTTTATGCTGTACAACCCTGTAGACTAGTTTACCATTTACACATTAAAATGCGCTGCTTCCAAGTCTATTAAATGCTTGTCTACATTTTGTTGTTCCCACAGTCTCAACCATAGACTCACTTATAGTGACATGAACGTGCTAAGCTAGTATTACTAACTTTCTAAAGCAGTGATAATAATACAAATCACTCTGTTATTAATATAATTGTGACTATGCCAAAGAACTACACAATCTAGCCTAACAATGAGGGTTTAACGCAATTCAGAAAAAGCATATAGTCTAGCCCTAAGTACTCTAAAAAGCCAAAAAATATGACTTCTAAGTTTCTGTCTTTATTGGTAAAATATACACAGTTTAAACCACGTTGATCTGTGCAAAACTGCATTGTCGGAGTTTCATCTCATAGTACTTCTCATTGGGTACAGTGTTATAAGGCCAGCCAAATGTCCTGCGTTAAGGTATCTAAGGTAAACTGTCAAAAATGGAAAAAGGGCATTATTGAACTGAATTATTAAGATCGAATTGTCTTGAAAATCAGAAGTTTCAGATACTCAAAATGCTTCATTATAAAAATAAACATCTCTGGAATTGCATGCTATAAAATATATCAAAAGAATACTAATGTGTTCTTCCCCCCCCCATCCCTTTTTTTTTCTTCCCAGAATAAATCCAAATATCTCTAGCAGAATGAAGAAAATTAAGCTTGATTCTTTCTGTTAGGTTTTGTATTATTTTGTATCTTCTTACTTTTTATATTAACATAGATGTACAATAATTATTATTTACTATGATCAACAAGGAAGTATACATGTTTAAATCTTAATGTTAAGATAATTTTATTATAACATAAAAAATGTATTGTTTGAACAATTTGAATAATTTTGCTGTGTAATTGTTTGTATGATATTTATCTGCCATAGAAAAAAAATATTCTTAAATTTCAAGTGTATCAACTGGCATTGAATTCCATACAAACATGGATGTTTGCTAAATATTGATACAATTCAATAATCATTTCCATATTGTGAACTTCAGGACACTGCTGCTCATTCTTAAAAATTATAGACTATAAACAAAGGAATTATATACATCAGTTTAGAATTAATGTGTGATTACACGTGCTTTAATTTATGAAGCAGCAGCTTTGTAAGGAAACGCTTCCAGAGTTAGAAGTTATTTTATAGCAAACATTTCCATCTGTTTTTCCAAGGCTGAAACTCTAAACATTCGCGTACACGCTCAGATTTACACATGCACATGCAAATAGTCCAAAAGGGCAATTCACAGGGAATTTTTTTCAGGACGGTGACATACATACAGCTTTTAATTACAGGTCATGGAAAGGTGCTTTTTGATAAAGTAAAAAAAAAAAAAAAAAAAAAAAAAGGAACATTTCAGCTGTATATTCACCATTAATTTTCTTCAGGACAAACACAATCTTATACAGAACCAAACGTTTCAGAGGAATAATATTGCTTCGCTGTCACAGAACTAAAGTAGGAACTCAAGAGCCATTTGTGAAAAGAGGTGGAGAGTGTGGACAAGAAACTCCTTAATTTCTTAAAGGCTCTCTACTGCAATAATTGCAATTTCTCTATTCAAATTATGTACCATATTAACCTTAAAGAATGTGGCTTAACCAGAATTTACTTAACTTTTTCACCATACCTACACTTACACTAAAATTTCAATTTAAGTAAAACACAATCCAATTGACTACTTGGAACTAGCACGTGCTGCAATTTTTCACCAATCCTGGATTATTTGAGTGCATTTTTAATCACTGAAAAAGACGTGATACTTGTAATAGTACCTGAATGATGCATTAAAAGATACAATCCTAAAACCAGCTATATTTTGTGCCATGTCCCATGCAAAATACGCGTAGTAGTCATTAGCTGACCACACAGTTTATAACACTGATTTGGCACAGTGTCTTCACAGAATGTGTCCCAGATGTTATTGTAAAGTTTTTATGCATGTACAAAAACTAAAAATTAAAAACCCTTTATGATGCTAATAAATTGTCAAACTTCTATGACCATATGCAAGATTTCAATTCTTCATAAACATTTGAACCAGTTTAGTAAACATTTAGAAAACTGTGTACTACATTACAGATTTTAAACGTGACAGCTGACAACATAAATTTTCTGGATGATGATCGAGTCAATGTTAGTGCAGCTGTAGCAACAGTAAGACATGCAAAAGCTTAACATTTAGTTTCAACTATTTGACTGCATTTTTCATAAGATTCAAGGATTGCCAATGATTTACACTCAGTACATAAATTCTAAATTGCCAGTAAAAATGGGAAATAAAATTTGAACCCCTTAAAATTATTTTGGAACTGTTTTTCAACTGCACAAATAAGGACTTAGGGCAAGACACTAAATTATCCATTTCCTGAAAATAAATAACACTTTAAACAACAATAGCTCTTTAGAAAGGAAACAATCACTGTATTGAAATTAATAGAAACACAATTCATGCATATTTTTATTACCTAAATAATTCAAACAAAATATTTTGCCTACAACATTTATATTAGAAACCAAAATGTGTAGTCCTGGATGTACGCATGTGTAAATGCTGCGGAATTTGGCCACAGCTCTTCAGAAGTAGCTGCTCTCTAAGAGACTGATTAAAAACAAAAAGTTAATTCTCAATGCACAGAATGCAAATATTTGCCCTTATATTATACAGCCTTATTTTATGTTACTTTGCATCACAAAGACTACTGATACATTCATTCTACCTGTTGTAATTTTTATAAACTACAAAGTTCTGCTTGTTCTAGCATTCAGAGGATCTTGCAAAGGTAATTAAAATGTTTTAGGGAAAATAACATTTATTTCATTTGTCACTAATTCTTTTAATAGCAGCTAAATGTGGGATTAGTACATCAAGGTCATAAATCACAAGCTCTGATAACTAACTCTTGATTGTTTTATCTCCAGGAAAAAGTCACCTTGATTGCAATGAATATTTCTACTAAAGATATTTTTAAATTTCACTTCCTGATTGTCTTTTCCACATTCTGTTCTGTGTCATTAAATGCAATGTAAAGCTCCACAAGTCCAAAGCTACTGCAATATATACATAATCTGATTATATTTTCTCTGAGTTAAATTATCTCATTTTGGAATACTGTGTGGGGTTTTTTGGTGTTTTTTTTTCCTCATTCTTTTCTGCCTTGTGGCCATACATAATTGATCAGGTAGTTAACAATAAATGCATGGGAATGTTGTAGAATCCTATCATGGGAACAGCTATTTCCATCACATGTCAGTGTATCAGAGCCAGAATAATTGCTGCTGGCATATTACAAATGCCTTAAATGCATATTCTGCGCAAAAAAAGCAGCAGGGTTCCAGCTTCTTAAGCATGTGCAAACTAGTGCAGAGAATATAAGTTACCACTTTAAGCTTCGACATCAATCTAGAGTCCACCACAGGGGGCTTCTTCATCACCTGCAGTTTACATCTTCAGAAAGTCCAATTGTTGACACCCGTAGCTATCCAAAAACATATGCGATCCACAAGCTTTGAGGACTCCCCTGATTGCTGGATGGCTCTATTGGGCCATATGTTTGATGTTTGGTAGTGAAATACAGGAACACAAAAGAGAAAACACTGCCTGACATGCGCTAATCCCTGAGCTTAGTCTTCCTGGAAAACTTAAGTTGCTCGTTATGGTCTCAGCTCAGAGTTCAGTTTCAGAAAAACACAGCAAACAGCGGCTGTAGAGACTGGTTAAACAACAGACTTCTTATAAGAGAGGTTGCTCAGGAAGGCAAAGCTTGACTCAAGAGATTAGCCGCTAGTTGGAGTATTTAAACTCCGATACAATTTTATTGTTTCTTAATGAGGTTCTTACTTCTCTATCCAGGAGACTGCCCATCCAAAATGGGCCAGACCAGGCCAGGCAAAAAGGACATAAGCATGTATGAGATATATTATAAAATCTTTTCTCAAGACAAACACTGTGTTGTGCAAAACGTGTGCAGTAGCATTCTCTCTTCACTGTTCTGAAGGAAAGACAGATCTCGGTATTTATTCCCAGATAAGTTTCCAAGAACTGACTCTCTGAGGTATCTAACTCTACTTCTTTTCAGCTCCAGGTATTTCCTGAGCCTGATGTAGTTTGCATGACTAGCACTCCTCAATGAATCCCAGTGTTGAGTTTCATCTTGAAACATGTATACAAATGCTTTTCGCATTCACAAACAATCTTAGATATGAAGCTCAATATAATGGAACAGAAAATGGAAATGAAGAAGATTGTCAAAGGGCCAGTACCATTCAGGAATTCTAACATTTTAAAAGAAAATATTCTAGAAAAAGAGAAATACTGGAAGATTTCAGAATTTCATGCAGTAGATACTGTATATGCTTCAGATCCTCGAGTTTTCACAACAACTTTCATCAAAAATATTTTTTTCTTTAGGAATAAATTTGTTTCATTATTTTTATACCTTGATTCTACAGTGTATGAATACTACTATAAAATAAAAGCATTCAGGATATTTTTTAAAGTTCAGGAAACGGTGTCAGCAACACAAGATAAGTTTTTTTCTATCATCTGTGATGATAAAAAAAACTTCATAATAAAATGGATATGTATATAGACATTGTAATTTCCAGATAAATCTAGTTGCCACTAGTTGTTGCAAGATACAGAACAAAATTACTAAATATATTTACTTTGGAAAGCAATATCACAATAAAGGCTATTATTTCAGTAATTTATTGCATAAAAATATGGTAATATGCATTTCTACTTGTAAAAGAAATAAACTTCTAACAGTATTCTGAAAATTCTATAATATTTAAGAATCTTTATATTTACCCACGCACTGGAATATTCATATTTCTTGCTGACTTAGCAACTTCTTCAAATTTTTCTATGCTTTCTTCAATAGAACAATTAATATTCATTTTGCTAAAAGATTCAGATGCTGCACCAAATACTGAAACCTCCGTAGCCCCTGCTGCAATCTGAAAAATACAGTTCAACAGAACAGAAGTATAACGCTACATTAGAAGATGAGATTAAGTACTTAATTCCATAAGACCTTCCGGAACTTTAAAGTACACTATAAGTCTTCTCTATTTCTGAAGTATAAGTTTAATTACTTATTTTTTTTATCTATTTCATACAGATCAGTCAAATCAAACTTTGAGTTCATTGCCCTATGACAAATTTTCTTCTTCTTCTTAGCAATCATAAACACATAAAAATATAAACCCATAAATATATATATAAAAATACATATATTTTTAAAGTGATAAAGTTTAAGTATTAAAATGTAGGAAAATACATAAACATTCAATGAAAATAACAATTCATTTCATTTTTTGCAAAAGTAAAGATCGCATAACATCTCCGAAATATTCATCTTCTGTACAAAGTCAGCTCCTTGCCAATGCCATGAAGTCATTCTCACAACTTAGGACAGGAACTGTAACCCACAAGTATATAGAGCAGCAACAGTAACCAATAAGATTTCCTTGATACAGTTGACTGCAATGATCAAGTGCTCCACTGATATTGGTGTCATAGCTGAGTGGGGAACACAGAAAGAGGGTTATTTGGATTCTGCTGGGAAAAAGCCTCAGAGCAAATACCAGCCTAGAAAATGCCTATTGTCAATGTGCATGCTTCACCGAAGGGGCAATTAGCCTGAACTTGTCCTCAATAAATCAACTAACTAACTAAGGAGGCAAATCAGAACACTGAGAAAACATTTAAGCTGAAGAGAATAGCTAATTAATTAATTCTCACTCTCTGGTACAAATATTAGTAGCTTTCTCTCTCTAGCTCACTTTTCCCTTTATTTTCTGTTACTGTGGGATGTCTTAATTTCAGCAACTATCACAGAAACAAAAATCCTTTCAAATAAAAGGATAAAAAAAAAATCAAGAAAGGACAGAGGAATCACCTGCAACTATTTTTGTACTGTTTTCCCTTCACTATATCACTAAGCAGGGTATGCAGAGATCTAATTTAGTTTACACAAATTACCACTGCAGACAAAGTTGGTTGACTGTTGGTAGCTGACTCACTTATGTATAGAGTTCAACTTAACAGAGATTACGTATGCGGTATAGAAACTGAATGACAGACTACACCACAACTGGTCCATCCGCAAAGCTGTGTGCCTTCCAAATATGGCCTATCCTCTATCAAGGCAAAGCATGGAAGCATTAAACATTTTCAGAATAAAAAAAAAAAAACAATGTAAAGACAACTATCAATATGCATTGCTTTATGAAAACTGAACTACACCATTTTGAGTCTTAACATAAAGAATATTCACTTTGTATTAACTGGAACAGTTAAAAACTTTTGAAATGAAATGAAAAATTTAAGGAATCTAACACATTCCTCTAAACCATTTTCATTTAATTTACTCGCTACTTTCTAGTAAGAAAAAATTCTGCAGAAACTTTTCTAGTGCCAACAAGCCTAAGAAAGAAAAGGAGTTCTCCTTTTTATGCAAGTATCGTTTATACAAATATGCAAGGACTGATCGATATTTCCACTGGTGTGAGAAAATATGGAAGGAAAAAAATGAAAACATGGAGGAGGTAATTGTGAATATCTTCCACAAATGCACTTACAGCTGAATGAAAACCTTTAAGATTAGGCGTGAGAACAGGATATTGGACTCCAGGATGCCGCTCAATGCCTCTCATTACTTCTTTGTGATCTGCCATCTAAAATACAGAAATAATTTGCATTGATTGGCAGCTAATTTTTATATTATATATCTAAGCAAAAAAACACTGTCAGGTGTTCAGGTATACCGTCCACAGAAAAGGATAACAGTACAGGGATTAAACTGAGATTGTACAAACATCTTTTCTTGAATTTCTTAACTTCTGACTACTTGAGTTGCAAGTATTTCAGTTCCACATGAATACAGAACTGAAATTAAAAATTCTACAGTGTTTTGTTTTACATGTATCTGTAAAAATAAAAAAAAGTGCATTATACAAAGACAGATCTCCGATTATTACTGCAACTTTAAACCTACCTTGATGGACTCCATAGGTGAAATCAACAGAATAAAACCATCCAAAACTTGAAAATGGAGCACTTTGATATATGAGACAGCAGATGTGAGATAAATGAGACTTCACAATATTAAGAACAATTGAACCTACTCAATGCTGTAACCAGCATATTTGAAAAGACTAAAAACAAGTGCTTAGTCATTTCTTAAAAAATACAGCAAAATCCAAATTTCTGCATAGTGCAACATTTTCATATACTTGGGATTTTTTTTCAAAAAAAAAAAAGATTTTATTACAACAGAAGTCAAAGAACAATACTTTTCTGAATGCCTACTGAAGCATTTGTTTTCCTTAGCCTCCCCTCACAAGAGAAATCATACCTTTGCAAGACACACTTACTCTTTTCTCACTCAAGATTGAATATAGCTCCATGTATTAATCAAGAAGAAAAATCAAAGACTTATTTAAACTGAAAATTATTTAGACAATTTATTTCTTGAAAAAGTGGGAGAAAATTAATTTTTTTAATGTTGCCCATGTTTGAAAACAATAGTTAACAACGCATGCAATTCCTACTTTGCATCTTACAGATTTTGAGTTTTAGAATAATCAATCCACATGGTATGTTTTAAGTGCTGTGTACATCAGTTTTCACATAGATTTCCAAACAAAGAATACTTGTTCTAATATTTAATTGGATTTCTGATTACTTTCACACTTGTGCAGGGTCAACTCAGGAGTAGCGTACGAAAAAATATATGAACTATGAAGCTTTCACTACTTGTTATTTGGAACAGTAAGATGTGAAATACTGAAAGTTTGCAGTACCTGAATTGTAAGTATATTCTAGATTACTAAGTGCCAATACTATCAGCAACCTAGAATCCCATGTGACTGGTTTCCTATTATGAAAATGGATGAATTAAATATATCAGAAAAATGCATGCCTGTCTCCTCCAATGTAAGCCCAACGTGTGTCTATAAAGAAGTAGATACATGGTATGTATACAGAATGTCTTATAGACTGATTCAACTCATTCCTCATCAGGAATCAAAAAATAGTACAAAGTAAATTTCTGTAATTGCTTTTATGTAAACTGTATCGGTCTTTATAACTAACATACTTGATGAAGTTACAGAAAACATTCTGTCTTGCCTTATTTAAGAACAATTTTGCATTCCACAATTTAATAAAATTTCTGAGGGCAAAGGAGAATGTTTAAAACTAAATGATTAAATAAATGCAAATGTTGGAAGTAATTCTACACTTAAAGTTTTAGCCCAACTTAAAATATATTAGAAAACCAAAATGACACAGTTTCAAACTGTATAAAACTGCCAGGTCCAAATAATACTTTATGTAGTACATTTGTCCCATTGCTATTTTTCCTGTATGTAAAATCCCATTTTAACACATGCTGCATGTTAGAAAATTTTAAATTGCAATAAAACATTTATTTTACAAATGTATTTAAAAATAAGCTTTCTAATGGTAGGTATTCATAATTTTGGGCCATTTAATTATAGGTGTGGGATCCTGTTTACAGGGCACCTTGCTACCGTGGAACCTTTTCTTTTAGCATTTTTTCAGCAATGGAATCTCAGTGCCAAAAAAAAAAAAAAAAAAAAAAAAAAAAAAAGTGGATGGGAAACTAAAAAGAGCTTGAAAATACCAAAAAAAGAAATAAGTGAATGAGTAATCTAAACATAACCAAGAATTTCATTCCCATGACTCATGAAAATAAAAAGGAGCAAAGAAAAGACAAAGTCAGGACTGCACTTCCTATCAAAGCAACACAATCTTATCTTTTAAATAAAGAAACATTTTAAGCACAACTTAAGTCATTAAAATAAAGCATTCAGACATGGATTCAAGATAAAAGGGATTGTTCATTTTTTTCTGAAACTGTCACATCACTACTAAATTTGATACTCTTAATGGCTGATAGGAAAAGAAAATAATTAGACAGGAAATGAAGAAGTCCATCTCTTTTTTTTAGACATTTCCCTCACAAGTTTAAAAACTGTGTTATTCTCTGTTGCTGTAGCAGCAAAGTTTGATGACACTTAGCACAGGCACTTTAACAAACACAAACTGAAAATACATTGCCACCACAGAAATTCTGCATTATCACTGTTATCCTTCTCTTATCCTTTCTTTGGGTTCCTCTCTGGTGATCCCAGAAAGACTGAAATAAATATGGGTGTGCTCTACAGCCAGTTTGCTCTGCTATCTCAAGAACAAAAAAAAGTATGACCATACTATGTTTTTCTCAGATGAAAGCCTGGAATGCAGTTCACTTGCAGGACACATTCTCAACAGCTTCAACTGGACAAACTTTTTATACATTTTAACAGATGTGCAAATAAAAGTATGAAAAATTAGCACATTTTCTCACATCAATTATATACATGTATTACTTTTTAAATAACTCGTGTGATCCTTACTAATCATACAAATACTTAAATGCTTTTGTGTATGCACGGGAACTTCAGAGTCAGTTGCCTTGCTTTGTTGCTAGGGAACATTTCTGAAGTATCCCCAGATTGCACAAGTTCTGTAATTACATTTTCTTCCTCTAGAGAATTTTTTATGTTTGGGAGTGATGATGATGTCTAAGATTTCAGCTTTGGAAGAAAGAAGGAAGCTGGAAGAAGAAAGCTAGAAGCAAGAAAAAGCTGGAAGAAGGTTCAGCAGAGGATCCTCCGAACAGCTCTGTTAAACCTATTTCCTTTTTCGGTCAAAAGTTGGGGTTCTACTCTTCCTCCCTGCTGGAGAAACAGCACAGCTGTGGAGCAACCAAACCCATGCTTGGCCATGTACCTGTTGACTGGATCCTGACTATGTCTCACAGATAGATGCGACTTCCTATCTTGAACTGCCAAATCACCATAGGCGTGCCTCAGTATTTGTACTCTTGCCAGCCCTGGTTACATTCACCCACCTCGCTCTGTTCTTGGGCACTGCTGGAGCGCCCCTTCATCAACAAGCCTCTGCTCCCCTGGTTATTGTGTTTGGATCAGAGTTTCCTTTCCCTTCTGGAACAATCTATTCTTGCTGTTCCTTCACTCCACTGAATTATGGATTTAACCAGTTTTCTGCAGAACTTCTGTTCAGTTGTTGACACTGATTGTGTCTGCATTCACTGCAGGTGACTCCCACCCCAGGGCATGCAACATGCGGCTCTGGCTAACATTAGATTATAATTTGAAGCTATAAAACCTTCATGTTCCAACAAGCCCTTCAATGGATGCAGCTGAATACAATAAAAATACTTTCAGCTTGTTATTTTTCATTGGAATACGCTGTGGGACAAAGACATAAAGATAGATAAAGGTATGAATAGTGTTTATATATGTGTATGCATTGAGACTACATTTTAATAATTAGTTCAACTTCAGTGAATCTAGATAAAACCATAAAATGTGAAAACTGCATAAATAGCATCTGACAACAGTATCTGATTTGACAGAAACAATGTATTACCCCTGTTCCACTTTCTTGGGTAAGAACACAGGCTGTACTCTTGGAAAACTCTACTGCATGGAATGACACGTAAATTTAAAATAGAAATTGTGATGATTTTACATACCTGAGGCACCCATTTGGACGAAACGAAACTGGTCACTTCTATTGCTGGAAGGCCTGTTTTAGAAAGCCGGTTGATTAACTCTATTTTGATATCAGTTGGGACAATCACCTGTGAACATGGAGACATATTATCATAAAGTATTTCATTCAGCAAGACGTTTTTGTAAGTGACATGTTCCTAGCAATAATCAATACATGAGTTATAAAATAACGAGCTATACTTGTACTACGCAATTTACTGAGAGAGGAAGCTACCATTCATGGAAAGCACTAGATGGTACACAAGATTCTACTCCATTTTTTCCACCACAAAAATAAAATGAGGAAACACTTCCATATAACTGATTTTAGATCTGCCCTCACATCAGCCTTGCGAAGAAGCAACAAAGGAAACTGTAACACAGAATAGACCAACCAGAGAAATATTCAGGTAAAAAATAAAAGCTCCACAGCTGAGGCAGAGTTATTCTCCTATTCTGGACTACTATGAACTCTACCAAAACTTTTTATATAAGTAACAATATAAATAAGATTAACCACCCCTTTATGGAAAGGGATTATCGTTTGGGTTTTGACAAAAGTACTGTGTTTTAAATAGTCCCTTTCAATCTACTTCTATACTTCCCTATACTCCTTTAGGCCATAATTTTATTTCATCAGGAATTATGACAAAATCTATCATACTGTTCCTACCGTATGTGTATACCTACACGTTCCATATTACAAGGATAGCTAATGTTTTGTGGTGTTTGCTAATTATGTCATAATGGAACGTGATTAGCTGACAAAAATTCCAGAGGAAAAAAAGGTGGTGGAATAAAATAAAGACTACTTAATCAAGTATAGCAAGAGGTAATGCAATTTAACATTTGGCTAAGCAGTAATATGCTTTAATTCTAACATGCAAGACAGTTATTAATATACATAACTAACTATATTTTATAAAATGGAAGAAATATGATTAGCATGACACATGTATTTTACACAATGAAAAGAAACTGATATCCATGTCAAGGTACACAAAAAAAAAAAAAAGAAATTACCTTTTCATTTTGTAAACCATCCCTTGGCCCAACTTCTACAATCTTCACGTACTCAGGCAGTCCAGATGCTTGGGATTCCTGAAACACAAAACAATGAAGATCTCTAAGATAAAAGGCACAGCTTGCACTTCTCCTGTTACTCCAGGTAAAAAGTCATATCGTCAACAGTGAATTTTTTAAAAATCTGTGAGAATATGTTCCACACCTTCAATTAGGGAATGAAAAGCAGAAGTTATTGACATATATGTTCCACAGCTACTCTGAGGCCACAAATGCTTATTTTAAGAATGTACAGAAAGCCATAAATGAACATTTTGTTTTACAAGTGAGAAATATTCCCACTTCTAAAAGCTTCCCAACAAATAAGTGTTACCATCCTCCAAACTTTTACCTGAATGTTCTCAATTTAACCAAACACTTACTTCTGTGTAAAGGTTTGCAAGACTAGGCTATAAATCTGAAAAGAACAGACCAAAGAAGTCAAGAAATGTTGAAGAGATTATTAGTGAAAGATGAAAGTAATTCCTCTGCTGGAAGTTGAAAGCTTTAAAGAAGGATTTAAAGGGGAACAAGGAAGGCCCCTGGTAGACAAGAGGAATTTTCCAGGTGTAAGAGAAGATCCAAAAAAGCAGAAGGCTCAAAGGAGGGAAAGAAGGCAGCAGTAAGGTTATAGGGCTAAGGACAGCATGGGGAGTTGAAGGGGAAGGAACAAGAAACAAGAGCAGAAAAGCAGGTGAGGGGAAATGAAACTTCCTTTTATATTATTTAGCTGCTCTGTTATTGAATCAAGTTGACAGGTGCGGCAGTTAATGTAACCTGCACCTTGAAGTCCTGGAACACTTCAGAGTAGTTGCTTAGATTGACCCCCAAATGCTGTGTGTCTTTAAAAAACAAATCAAATGGCCAACCTCGGGCAGGCAGCCAGCCCCTGGATGAGCCGACAGGATGAAGAGTACAGGCAGCCCCACCAGGAGCTCTAGAGCTGCCCTGTTTTCTATATTGCACTGAATCCAGAATCCTATTCGGTGTCTTCAATTCGTGCTAAAGCCCTTGATGGGATTAGTGCAAGCTACCTGCGGGACTGCAGCTCTCTCACAACCATGACCTCCCCTGGCAGCTAAACTCCACTGTATCAATGAAGCTGTCAGCTGCACGCAGGAGTCAGAGCTTGCACAGAGACCAAGCACAGCCCACAGAAGTCGTTTGTGCCATACACGAATAAGACCACTGATCTCACAACATTCAAAATGTGCATTTCATCCCTCAGTAGCATCAGTGGTAGCACCACCATTAGTAGCATCAGTGTAGTTCGAATCAAAGTGCTGCTAATTTCTCCTCCCAGCAATGGAAAATGAGCCATCTGCACCACGCTTCTACAGCACCTTTGGTTTTCCCCCGCGTTCTCAGCGCCTGTGGATTAAAGGAAGCTCTCTACAGTAACAGGCGACATACTGGCCAAAATACAATAAACATATTTCAGAGCATTTACTGTATATTTATCTGAGCACAGTAAAAAGAATGGGAAACAGCTGTATAGTATCTATTTGATCACGTGGAACATCTGGTAAGTTAAAACTTTGTCAGGCTGTGCTAAGCCCACACTCGCTGACAGTATAAACCTACTTAAATGGGAAGGTAAAACCTTCACATCTGCTGCATATTGTTCCTCCTCTTTTTTTTTTTTTCCCCTCGAGTTATTTTCACAAATATGGCACAGCTTCAAGCATAAATCTGGGTTATTTCATGATTATTGATCCTTCTTGTTACAAGACAAATGCCACAGTGTTGCTGTGAATAGAAGCAAAAAAAAAAAGTGGGGGAAGAAAGAAAAAAAAAGAGCTAAAACAGATAATGAAAAGCTTAATTTAGAGCATGCGAAATATCCATAAAACTTTGGTGGCAAAAATGTTCAACTCCTAGGCCAAATCCTGTAAATCCTGCTCAGTTCCTACTGTGGTAAAACTTCCGTTTGAATGGAAGAGCTGTACCTGTCCTTACAGAAGAGCTCACGCATGCTCACTGTACTGTGTGTTGTAGTCACAAGGCTGGTCAAGCGGAGCTCTGCAGCCCTTGGACTTCACGGAGGACCAAGTGAACGATGCTGCAGAAAGCCATTCCAGCATTGATTTATATTCTCCACTTACAGGCATACCATATCTAATTTCCTCTGTAGCCTTCTTGCTCATTAATCAGTCCCAATTTAAGCTCTCTGTTCTTGACCACAACACTGACCAAAGGGTACAGGCTGATTTTCACGAGGGCAAGTCACGAGATGGAAATTCAAGGCAGAGCTATAGACAAATCCCGACTCTCTTCATGCTGATGGACTAATGGATTAGAGTAAACATCTTGGCTCTCAGACCAGAAATGACTTGCTTTGCATTACATTTCGTCTGATTTCACCTATTACATTCTATTGCTTTGTCTTCAAGGTCACCCAGTTCCTCCTGTGTGCTATTCAGTGTGGTACTGGCATGGTCACCTGTCTTTCTGTCATCAGTAGACATTACCACCCTTAACATTTCATAACTAAAACACTTGGACTACCATGAGTACCTCATTTTAGCAAAAATACATTCAATTCAATACATTTGAGTTAGTGTTCTTAAAGAAACACATTAAACAAAATGACCTGAGGATCTCCACCAGCAATGTCTCTTCAGTCTAATACATCTGTTTTCAACATTATCTCTCAGCTCCTCCTCAGCCAGCTTCTTACTCATCTCACAATTCCTCTTCTCATCATCCTTCTCCCCAGCTTAACACACAAATTCTCTTGTGCTGTACTGCCAAAGCTCAGGTAACAAGCAAAAGGGACACAAACACAAATTCAATCCCATGTGCTATTTACGCATTTTACAGTACATGATCACTGAATAAAACTCAGAAATAAAAGAGGGGCTATGTGACTACATGTTCCATCTTCTCAGGTGATATTTTTTAGAGTCTGTATTCCAAGTTGAATTTGAGGGGAAAGAAACATCTCTTCACCTTCACTTCACTTGTCCTATGTTCAAAGGACTCAGTAACCAAGCAGTTAGGACTTGCTTCCAAGAAGCTGGAGATACGTACTTGACAATGCAATCAGAAAATGAGGCTCCCTGTTTTCCTGCTCGATCTTCTTGCAGAGTATGTGGATGCCACTTAAAACACAGCTGAAGAAGTGAGCACAGCCACCAGTCATTCTGTGCCAGGCTCAATGCCATTTGCATTCACTAGGCAAACATCAAATCCACAGAACAGGCTGAAGTCTTAAAGAGTTTATGCGGAGTTTAAACACTTCTGTTTACTATCTGGATGGCATCAGACCTTAACCAGTACTTCTTGAATTGAGGAATGGAGTCTCCTTAACTCTAAAACAGGGATTTTAAATGTGCACCATCCCCTTGGGTAAAAGGGAAGGGTTTTCAGAACCAGCGAAGAGAAAGACTTAAGAAACCTTTGATACCTTTAAGTATGGCATTAAATGGTCTATTTCTGTAACAAACAGAAAAATGAGAAATAGTTTTTATATTTGAACAGAATCCAAAAAAAGATGAACCCTATAGAAATACACAAGTATTTATGTTAGACACTAAACATGCAAGGCAAATCAGTTTTGTTTCAGAAAATAATACTTAATTTTATTATATGAACTACTTTCATGTAATGAAGTATAAAAAGTAGTTATAGCAGATACTTAGAGGTGACTGTTTATTGAATTATATACTGGCTCTGTTAAAAAGTAATGGCTACCAAAGCATAATGTTTGAAATATCAAAAAGGAAATAGATGACATAAAAGACTAAGAGCCTGGAAAATTTGTTTTTTCCATGTATCTAAGCCTTGCCAAGGGAGAACAAAAAGCATATAAAACCACAAAAAAACTGCCTCCCTCAAAACAGAATCCAGCCAAAGAGTCTTAAAAAAAAAAAAAAAAAAAAAAAAATTAGAAAAAGGAAAGCTATACTGTTCAGCTTGAGACACTGGATGCCAAATTTCTGTAAGGAAATATTTTCTCTGAGTTATAAATAGCTGAAAATTCAAGTTTATTATAGAAAATCCTAGTAATCCTTAATTAGAGCAGTATAATTTAACATAACCATAAATGTAATCAAATTAAAGAAACATGCTTTTTTAAGCTCTGTCACTGCTTCAAAACTTCTAATTAAGGCACTGAGGTTTATTCAGACTTCTGACTTTCATTCCGTGCAGCTCATCTACATGGGGATTAACAGCACTGGCAAATATTACCCAGAGATGATCAAAACTAACTAAAGAGACCCAAAAATAAGGGAGAATAAGCTGAAGGTTTGGTCTTTTCAATCTGAGATGAAGCTCTGCTTTCCTTCTCCACAAGGTGGTGTTCTGTCACAGAGGACAACTGAGCAAAAGCAGGTCCATCTCATAGAAAATTTGCTCAAGAAAATGGTTTTAAAGACGAATCAGCAGGGACGTGGCATCATGACCTTGTATGCACACGTGCAGCAACATGGATAAATGCCCAATAACTGAGTAAAGGCTCTGAGATAAAAAATACAATTGCTGGAAGGAGAACAAAGAAAACAGTGGTCAACTTTCTGAACACACAGACATCTCTAAACTTTACAAGACATAGAGGAAATAAACAGGAAAAAATTAAAATATTACTACAAATCAAACAGTGATTGAAGTGATATTGCAGAGACTTGTTTATACAGTTTACACCACGGGAAGATGGATATAAAAGATATTCATTCCCAATTTAACTAGGAGAAAAAGTGGGGAGATTCACTAGAAATATGAAGAATATATACAAATATTCAGAAAACAGAGGGACACACCTGGTAAATATTCCTCTTGTGAGGCCCCATCTGGAGTACTGCGTCCAGGTCTGGGGGCCCCAGTACAAGAAAGACAGGGAGCTGTTGGAGAGGGTCCAGAGGAGGGCCACAGAGATGATTAGAGGGCTGGAGCACCTCCCCTACGAAGACAGGCTGAGGGAGCTGGGCTTGTTCAGCCTGGAGGAAAGAAGTGACTTAATTGCAGCTTTCCAGTACCTAACAGAAGGGAAGTCAACTCTTTGAAAGGATAGATAACAGCAGGACAATGGAAAATGGTTTTAGGTTGAAGGAGGGAAGATTTAGGTTGGATATCAGAGGGAAGTTCTTCACTACGAGAGTGGTGAGGTGCTGGAACAGGCCACCCAGAGAGGGTGTGGATGCCCCGTCCCTGGAGATGTTCAAGGCCAGACTGGATGGGGCTCTGGGCAGCTGGTCTAGTATTAAGTGTGGAGGTTGGTGGCCCGGCATGTGGCAAGGGGGTTGGAGATTCATGATCCTTGAGGTTTCTTCCAACCAAAGCCATTCTATGATTCTATGAAAAAGATAAACTGAGCATCCATCCAAGAATGTCTATTACATGCTACTGACACAACCACTGGATGACGACTAGCCAGGAGCACATATCAGTAGTAAAATAATTCATCAGCCCTTGAGAAATTTTCCACAAGTAAACTGTTCATTTGATACTACTGCACATTCACAAAATACCATAGTCAAATGCTTTGTAAATGCTTTAGAAATTCCATTTCCACACTGGAGAAACAAACACAGAATCACAAAACATTTGAGGTGGAAGGAAACTCTGGATGTCATCTGGTCCAGCATCCTCTGCTGAAACTCTTCAATAAAGCAATGCATAACACTTAGGATTATAATTATTGTATGTAATCCAGATTAATTAAACACTGGCTGATTAATTACCATATTAATTAAAATAATTGTTCCTTGTTTGTCTTTTACAAATTCTATTTTGTTCATTTCTCAAGTTTGACAATTTTGACAAAAAAAAAAAATACTTGGAAAATTCAGAAAATGGATGGTACTTGACTAAACAGTTCTATAGAAAAGTACTGGGATATTAAACTGGTAGCAAACTGAATATGAGTCCATAACACTTGCACACTTATATCACACTTACAAGAAAAAACAAAAGTGAAACAATAAGCCTAATCTTAGGATATAAACAGATGTCAGAAATTAAAAAGGCAGCATGGCACTTGATGAGTAAAAATACTAGGCCTAGTTTTGGACTATGCTTCAAAAAAAGAATTTGACCAACCAAAGAGCAGCAAAATAGAAAATCAAAGTAATTTGTTAATGAGCTTCATTCTATATAGCAGAGTTGTACGCAGAGTTAACATCCACATGCAAAGAACCCACTACCTCCCTGGGCAACATGTGCCAGTGTTTGACCAGTTTCACAGTACAGAACATTTTTTCTGATCCTTAAATGGAATTTATCCTTCAGTATGTGCCCACTGCCTCTTGACAAGTCACTGAGAAGAGCTTGACTTCTCCCCATCAGTATTAATGTACTGATGTATTAATATATACATCAGTAAGATGTCTAGAAAATCTCAACTCTTTCAACCTCTCCTCATCTGAGGGATGCTCCTATCCGTTATCACTGTTGTGGCCCTTTGCTGGACTCAATCCAGTACATCCACGTGACTTCTACTGGGAAGTAAACATACAGCTACTATATTAGTCCCCCTCTTCAAATTTAATTCAAATGTGCTTATAACTTCTATTAGAAGGCTTGTGAGAGCTCATGAAAGAGATTTAGATATATCAGGAAATTAGCTGAATTGCAAAGTAATACATCTAACATTTCCACCATCATTTCCTTTAACTGTGAAATCCAAATGCTATCACACCTATTAAATTGTTGCAAGGCTGTTTACAACTAAGTACCAGTCATACAAAAACAAAATAAATGTGACTTTAAACACAAGGGGAATTCAGCCAAACTATAAATGTGTACGCTGCCAGACTGGACAGTTCTTTGGTATAATTAGGTTAATAATGAGGACTGTAATAGTCAAGAGAAAAGTAGAATCACTGAGGTTGGAAATGACCTCCAACATTCTCTACTTCAACCATCTACCAACCACCAATATTGCCCAGAAAAGTCATTAAATGCAAAGAATATTAACTAAGAATCAGTAAGAAAAATCGGCTACCTTTGTTGAGACAATCTTTCATAAAAATAATTCTATCAAATGAGCAGAATTTTCATGAACTGACAGTTCCAAAATTAACAAATGACATTAACCAATTTTTTTTAAAATGTTGCGCTGTTAAGAAAAATACACAAAACTAGAAAGTTAGGTTGTATTAACTACACTACTCACAAACATGTTCATGAATTAAAAAAGCAAACTATAGTTTATTACTATTCCTTTTGGAAATCCTTTAGAATAGGACAGAATAGAATAGAAAGCTACACCAGTCAAGGTTTAAAAGCAGTGTTCATCTCAAGGTTAAGAAAACTGTATAGCTGGTTGAACCTGGCTACCGTCCCCAGCCCCACGGCCACCCTGATCTCCCCACCCTCAGCCAAATGCAGGCAAACATTTCTTTACCCTGAGTGACCATTAAGTGCTTGGAGCAGAATATAGCCTGCTTCTACCTCTCTTTGCGCCTTTCCATCAGTTGCACCTAAACAGAAGAGTTAGCAGTTCTTAATGGCCACTACTGCAAGTAGAGGCCAGCAATGTAATATGTTCCACAGTAGCAGTTGTAAGCTATTTCTGAAAATTAGTGTTTGGACATTAACTCTCTCTGAGCCCACTGCATTGCTTCCTTATCCACTGGAGGCTGCAGTTATTAGATGCTATGAGAATCATCCCAAAAGAGAAGTCCTGAGAGGACATGGGCTCTAAATACAAGCAGAGGCTTCTGACATGAAAAACACAGAATCATAAAATCACAAAGAATCACAGAATGGTCCAGGTTGGAAGGGACCTCAAGAATCGTGAATCTCCAACCCCCCTGCCACATGCAGGGCCACCAACCTCCACACTTAATACTAGACCAGGCTGCCCAGGGCCCCATCCAATCTGGCCTTGAACATCTCCAGGGACAGGGCATCCACAACCTCTCTGGGCAGCCTGTTCCAGCACCTCACCACTCTCATAGTAAAGAACAACCTCCTGACATCCAACCTAAATCTTCCCTCCCTCAACTTAACACCATTTCCCCTTGTCCTGCTGTTATCTACCCTTTCAAAGAGCTCTGTCTGAAACACAAATACAAATCCACTCAAAAGAAAAAAACGTGTATGCAGTCATGTTAGGCCACACTCTGCTAGGAGAATCACCGGAGTACTAATAAGTGTGTATGCCTGTTTCCCAGCATGGTATCTCCTAGATCTTAGCAAAATGCAGCAAGAGATTTCACATAACAACAGATTAAATAAAGCAACTCCTTTCTGGATGGAAGGAAATTCAGTTCAGGCCAAACACAGAAAAGCAAGTTTTCCAAACAATCTTAAAGACTTCATAAATCGATATAATTTCTGCTTGCAGGAGTCAAACACAAGGAATAAGAGAAGTCCTCACCTCAGACTATTTTTCTTTACAGCAG
Source organism: Chrysolophus pictus (assembly GCA_037305975.1). NCBI lineage: Eukaryota > Metazoa > Chordata > Aves > Galliformes > Phasianidae > Chrysolophus > Chrysolophus pictus. The sequence goes on from CM074578.1 coordinate 23,642,389, forward strand.
ACAAGATGGGCTGAACTTTTGCATCTTTTGTGTGCAACACCTGCTGGATATTGTTTTCTATGATGCAGAGTTTACCCTCAACTTGCAGCGGATGTCCGTAGCTGATCAGAGATGCAAATAAAACCTGCAGCTGCCTCCACCAGATAATTCGCCTGTATAACCAATTCTAGTGAACTCCACTTGAACTACAAATACACACAGAAACCCTGACTCCTTCCTTCTTGTTTAACTGAAAGAGCAGTCGTACATTTGAATACTGTTTAGGAGTGTCTACTTCTACATTTATTTTAAAAGCCTGAGTACTAATATTTTATTAATACAATTTTAGTAAAGAAAAGAAGTTCTTTCCTGTCATATTCTTCAAACTACATGAAAGATTAAACCGACATTCTTTCTTAGACTATTTCTCATTTTCCTATTTCATGAGTTCAAAAGTAATACAAATAGGCTTTAAGTTTCCTCATCACTTCTTTATCATATCGTGCATTTGGAATGCATTCTGAAACTACTGTTACTTAAACAAATTGCATAGGCTACCATACTGATCTCACAGTATCCCATACTTATTAATGATATCTCAGTTTCCTCATAAACTGGATCTCTTCATTATTTGATGCAAACACAGAATGTAACAGTATTATTTCTTCCAGGATTGAAGAACTATACAGAAATACTACATCAGGCATGTGCGTATTTTTCCCCCAGTGGCAGTACATAAAACAATGAGTTGCTAGACTACATTCTTTGGCATCAGTTCTAACGCAGTCCCTGCTTCGTAACTCTTCATATATTGCTTCCAACCCCAAAACAGTGCAAAGCACAGGTAAGTGAAATGACAGAACACAGTTTAATTGGTCATTATGTCTCAGGCATACAGTAACAGCTATGCTGGAGAGAAAATTAAGAAAAGTAATTAAGAGAGCAAAACCTATTAAGACTACCTCATCACGGAATCACAGAATGGATTGGGTTGAAAGGGACCTTTAAGACCATCTAGTTCCAATCCCCCTGCTATAGACAGGGACACCAGTCACTAGAACAGATTGCTCAAAGCCCCACACAGCCCCATGGAGGGGACCACCCCAACCTTATTGGGCGACCTGTTCCAGCTGGAACACTAGGCACATGCAGGCTATCCAAACTGCTGCTCTGACAGCCTTGAGAACATCAAATGTCAGGAACTGCAGACTCAACATCCAGCAATAGTAGCAGCTAGTTCTAACAGCAACTGCGAATCACACCCTATTCCCTGCCGTGATGTTGGATGCTCTGAAATGAGCAGGACTATCACAAGAAAGATACTCAGAAGAATAAAAACAAGCTTTAGGCTATTCCAAGCCTGTGAAAACAAAGATATTCCTCCTCATTTGTGCACATATACGACATAAAGTAACATGACAGAACAAAAAAGTTAAACTGAGTATGTCAACTAATAGACTCCTGGATGAGTCTGAACTCTAAATCATCACGGACAACTTGAATTGCCATTTTCTAAAAGAAAAAAAATTTGCTATTTTCTACAAATGGAGAGCATGTGTTATCACAGAGGTTTGCATACAAGTGTCAATCACAGCTAACAATAGTTCATGCAACCTAAAAGCAGACAGATGTTCCGAAGTCACAGATGACTTTGTAAAACTTACAAAATAATGACAAAGGGAATGTATTACTGGAATCAGGCAGTAGCAAAGGCACAGATGACCACAGTTAGACTCGTGTTACAACGGAATCATTAATAATAAACAGTTACTACAAGCCTATCGTTAGTTAGATCTCAGCACTGTTGGTAACTTCAGCAAAAACTAAAAATGTATTTTCAGGACACAGTGTATACATTACCATTTTCTGTTTTCCTAAATGCTTCCCTTGGCTAACAAGCAGCATTTCTCCATTAACCAAGTTGATTTGCAGCCAACTCACTTTCATCCATTTCCCTATCTTGGTCAAAGTCTGGAAAAGCAATTATACTCTGCCATCTGGGTTGGATGAAAAGGATACAGAGAACTGTGATCAACAGCATACTGATGACACTGGAGCCAAAACCTCCCACACTTTCCTTTACTATTATTTATGGTAATAGTATTATGGTGTGTATGGTGTTTTACAGGGAAGACTGAAGACAGAATTCTAGAATGCATAAAGAGTGGTGTTTTTCCACACACATTGAAAAAGCAGAGGCATGATCATTATTACAAGACCAACATGTGAAAGCAATTTGCCCTTTATAATACTTCGGGATATCAATGGCAAAAAAAAAAAAATGAATACACTGACAAGGCAGTCCATCCATCCTATCAGATATGCTCTTTGAATACCTCATTGTCAATAAAAGTGAGTTATGCACACATCCTTGAGAATTCAAGTAAAAAGCTGGAAGCAAATAAACTATCCTCAATTATTAGTGTCATCAAAATCACTTTCTGTGTCCAAAACCAATACCTAATCAAGGAAATTTTCAGCTCAAGTACAGCTGGCCCACCGCTGCTTTTTCCACAGCTCTCCCCAAAAGACACTGATAAAAATGACAGTAATTTAATGATTATTTATTTAGTCACAGTTGGCAACTTGTACTCCAGGAGAATCTGAAATCTATGAAGCTCCTTAGAAGAGTAACATCTGTAAAGTGTTACCATAATAATTTCCCAATAGAAGGAAGGAAATTATGGTATCTTGAACACTACAACATTCTCAGTGTTATAAGAATGTTCCACTTTTCACAACAGAATCAGTAAAAAGTGATCACATTTAAAGAATATCAATTTCTGACCATTTAAGTGATAACAATTAAAGCTACTGATTTTTTTCCTTATTTAAAATTCAGAATAAGACAGGTGTGCTGCCTTACTTTTAAATAAATATATTAATTTTTCATCAGTTTTTATTAGCTTACTTCAAAGCAAACAATGATATGCCACTGTAAAGATACGTTATGTATACTTGAGGCTTCTGACAAGTTAACTGACTGGTTAAGTTTCCAGTGTATAGTAGGTAGTATGAACAGAGAGCAATGTATAAGATTTTAACATATTCTAATCATGCAAACATGAGAACAGTGAAGTGGAAAAGGCAGAAGAATATGAGTGGTATTGGAGAAACTACGACAAAGAGAAAAATAGAATGGAATCATATCACTTCAAACTACTTTGGAAAAATAAAGGTTGTCAAGGCAAAATTAATCATCTCCTGATGTTTCATTGCTTCCACTTCTTGAATATGCAAAGACTTTTTTCAGCCTTAATATTCTAGAAATTAAGATATACAACACATAAAAAAAAGTATGTGCTGCTATAGAATTCATAATAAGACCAGTGGGTCACAGTTAAATAAGTGTGAAATATGTAAATAATATCTAAAAGTATCATTATTAGCTGTCCTTTCTTTTTACTACCAAAGGATTGTTCTAAACTCTGAAGATAGGGAATAGTCGTTAGGGTCTAAATGGCAATTCAGCAATACCATTAAGCCCAAAATGTCCTCACATGACCTTACGGATATAACTGAATTAGAATTTAAGATACGTGAATAATAATGTATCAGTACTCTACACTGTTGTCTACAAGTTTGCTCAGTAAAGTCAATTCACACCTTTGCACGGTCTTACGGTTCCTGAAAGACAAAATGTAGAACACAGGGACCCGTGGCCTTTTTTGGGACATGGAGTACAAGATATGATAGAGTATCTTAGAATGACATTTCTCAGCACTGTCAGCAATGGCCAAAAGCATATGACATAAGTCAACTTACAAAGAGTAATATGGGCACAATTCAGATGGTTAATTGCAAGCATCTTCTGAGATGCATCCCACTTGACTGCCAGCTACCACTCAGACCATCTCAAACAGTACCAGTCAACTATGCTTAAGCAACTGCATCAAATTCTAAAGATGAAAAGACGACAGGGAGATGAGATAAGACAGTTCTCAAACACCAGCACATTCCTCTCCATACAGCCAACAGCCAGCTGGCTTAGCAGCTAAACTAAGCCATCTCCATACCATCCAGGCAAAGTGAGAAACAGCAGGTCCAAGCAGCTTCTCTGTCCTTTCTCTTCTCTTTCCCAATATATTCTTCATATAAGCTGTTTTGCCATTTATGAAGCCAACACATAGTTAAACTCAAATTATGTTTCCAAGCTTTTAAAAATTCAGCTGCGATCAGCTACAGATTCAGTTAAATCTTTTTCCTAATCCCAGCGTTCCACATGATATACCTTCATCACTTAGCTTGTTCCCCCATTTCTCACATACTAACACCTATATTTAATCTCATCTTAACTACTTGCATTAAAAGTAAACCCTAAAGCCACATACAGTTCCTTTCCAGATGCTGCTGTTCAATTATTTCCCAGTGGGTTTCACCTAACATTCCACCAATGTCCTCTGGCGCTTCAGTCCACATCTCATGCATTCAAAGCCTTTAAACTTTTTTTTTTTTTCCAAGAAACTCATAAACTAACACCTTTATTCTCATACAAAACAGCTAACAGCTGTGGACAAAAGAAAAAAAAACAAAAAAACAACAGCCAAACAAAGAAGAAATATCTATCCAGTACAGCTTTATACCAACACACTGTTAGCAGTTTCTGCATGTAATAAATCTATTTTTTTTTAAAGCTGCTGGGAAGCACTCTTAAATACATTTAATCCAAATAACACATTCAAACGGAATATAACAATTGGAGTAGGTTTCATTCATTTATATCAAACCAAAAACTAAATCTCTGTTTAACAAAGGAATTATTTAAGAACAGTATGAGGTACAGCAACGTTATGACAGAAAGTATAATGTACTCCCTATCTCCTGCAGCTTCTGTTTCACAGTCAGATTTCGTCCCAAACAACGGTCAAAATCTTCACTGCCAATTGTTTCATCTAACCCAGTGAAAGTCTGGAAAGTTGATTACTTTCAACTCAATATCTTATGATAAAAAGAAACCTTAAAACTAACACTGTAAGGTTTTTCCTGAAATGCATATCATGCATTTATCAGTTTTCTGACTCCTTTGGAGCAAGAGATTGATTAAAATGCCAGAAAGTCAGAAAAATAAAGTCCGTATCTGATTCATAATCTCCTGAATAAACTCTTTATTCATTAAATCCTACGTCCCGACCAACATATTACAAAACTGAAAGGAAACCTTTTATCTTCACTCCACTACTCAGCTTTAAAGTTTGCGCACAATTTTGACATTTCCATCCCATGAGGTCTATGCATGTGTAAACCACTAATACAGCAGCAATAAAATATTTCCCTTTTGCTGAAAAGCTAAAATGCTGAATTAGCTTTACTGCTATTTAGCACAGTTGGAAAGCCTGATTTTGATCACGGAGTTCCAGGCCTCATATTACATGCTCTTATCTCAAAAATTCCAAATCAGCCAATAAAGAAAGTTTTCTGAGAGCTTCAATATCCTGCTGAGTTCTTCCACATGATAGAAAATGGATGGCTTAGACAGCCAAAGGGAACCTGTGGAAATCTGTGTCCGGCAGTTTGTCTTTCACATTCTTAATATTAGCATCTTTCCGTTCCAGTATTTTCTGAAGATCGGTTAATTGATGAGCCTTACTTCTTACAAGCAGCTGGGTGCACGGTCCTTGATGGCACCATGAGCACGTCAAGGTCCACGTGTGCATTATAATGTGCAATGGCACACACTGTAGCTCACATTCCCCAGCAAGTTCACAATAGTAAGCGCCATCTTTAACACATTTTCTTCTTCATACTTCATGTATCTTTTAAAATACACATTTGGGGGGAAAAGAAGAATGTTAAAGAAAATAGGCCATCTTTGTTAAATGAATGAGGGAGCTGAACAATACAAGAGAGCTCAACACAGCCTGAAGTATTAAATAACTACTTTGCTGGAGTCCCCCACAGTTTCTTTTAACATAACTCCTTCCACATTTGACACATCAAAGGATTTCGGTAACCTTCAATTCCTAAAATTTCAGGGAATCATCGCCTTGGTTAAATACCTCGAATATTTATGCTGTGAAAGAGCAGAGGGTGACAAGAACTCATTTCAGCTTTATCTCTGGACTGTACCTACGATGCACCGGTTTCTCCCCACACGATATTCACATGGAAACTGAAATTCAAACACCTTTTCATACACAAGTGAATCTTTCATCACAGATTCTGCAAGAACAAGAGCTACCTTCTTCCTCCAAAACAATTACAACATTTTTTTTTTTAAAAAAAAGGACTAAAACTGAGAGTAAATAAACATAACTTCATTCTAAGTACCCAGCATTTTACCTTTAAGTCCAAGGAAGAATAAACAAACTGTTGATCCAAGCCACCATAGAAACTACCGTCATTACAATTTATCAATATCCTCATCAAACATTTTCAGGATTCAAAATTTGATTCATTAGGAGCAGTAAATATTTTGCTTTACAAAAACTTCTATGCCTGACTTACTGCTAGTTTGACAAGGCAGGCCGTGAGATTTCCTTACTCAAAGTACAACAACTCCAAAGCTACAAGATCCACAAACTGTAAACTGAACCACTATTAAGATTAAAACCTGAGCTAATGATAAAAGCTCCATTTATTTCAGTAGGAATTAAAAGTGAATCTAGTTCATCTTAGACAAGTCACTTATCTTCACCCCAGCTAAAACAACTAGAAAATGAATTAAGAAGAGTGATCTCAAGACGTATGAATTTTCAGAATGATGATTTGACACATGGGGTGTCTGAAATTAATCTCCCTCCTTGAGCTGGCAAGAGAGGAAATGAACATCCCTGCCCATATGCAGTCTTTGAAGGAGGTGGAGGTGGGACAAGTCAAAAACAGGATCTCACCAAAAAACAGATGTTGGGTCTGAGCAGAAATTTCCTGTGTATTTTTTTAATTCCCAAATTTGCAGAGCAAGATCTGTAAAATCCTTTACAACATCTCCAGCTGCATTACAAAGTTCTAAACCCACATAATAATCCCAATATAGCATAAATCTGTATCAACTAAAAAGTTTCTGTTATCTTTCCATTATTCACAATCCAATAGCATTAAAAAAAAAGTCAGTGACTTCACCTGTGTCAAACCTACATTTTATTATCCGACCTTGACCTTCTAACATTCTGTTTGGCACCCTTTAGAAAACTGACTGCTTGGCCTTTTCAGACTTTCCACTCTTCAACGCTTTATCCAGCGATGTTCTCGAGCCGTTAAATCACAGCATGAAGAATATCTGGCTGAAAAAATAGAGATGAGTCTACTGAACTGATCTTCTAAAGGGAAAATTCCTCTTGACTCAAAGGAAAATTTTGGAAAGAGTTTGACATTGAACTCTCTCCACTGCTGTTAAATTCAGTGGGAGTGTGTTTTGTGTTTTATTTTGTACCTTCAGTGTTAACATGTGCCAAACACCATTTACCATCTCCAAAGTCATCAAAAAATGATACAGCATGCTGATATCAATTTAATAGCTAACAATTCAAATTGTTCTTTATTTTGAGTAATCCTTCCTGCTTTATTCTTCTGATTATACTTATTGGTTGAATAAGAGATTGTATGCCTTCTGTCTTATCAAATAAATAAACAATACTTGGAAATGTGTGGAAATCTGTAACAAACCGGAAAAGTCTCATTCTTGGGATGCATTCTATACTGACATGGCCCCTGCATGTAGAGGAACAAACAGGGTTAGAAATCAGGAATTTCTAAGTCGCTTAGCAATGAGTTATTTAAACTACATGAAAGACAATGTTAAGTCTGAATACCTTGGAAGTTCTGAATAAAAACAGAGAATGAGGTAAACAGTGGCTAAAGCACAAAGAGAGGGAAAAAAGAAAAATAAATAAAAAGATGCCAGATCCTCGCCCCTTGAAATTAATGTTCTTTCTCTGTGTACTGAGTTCATTAAGCATCCTTCAGTAACATCATCCTTCTAAAAATTAGGAAACCAGAGTTCCACAATATAAAGTTTACAACCTCTAGCTTCTCTTTTCTTCCATAAAAACAGACTTGGTAGGCAACTTTCAGCATAACAAAACAAACTGAATGTGAATTATGATCTACTTATTGTACACTGTAATTGCCATAATACATTTGCAATTCCAGAATTTTTTTAACAATTCTTGAACTAAATACGTTAAATAAAAAAATAAAATAACCTGGCAATTTAAGAAGAGTCTGCAATGCACATTCGTTGCTGGAATATAAAATTACACACAGATAAAAAGAACATGAAATGTAGTATGTCTCAAATCAATCACTCTGCGGAGTAGCTAAATGATTCAAATATAACAGGCATGACTTGACTTCCCAGGCAGCATAATATCAGACATCTCCGTTTTTATGCTGTAATTTCAACCAAGAATCAGTTGCTGAACACAAGTGGCAAAGACAAAAACAGCTAAATTTGCCAGTTTTCATCACATTATTCTTGAATTACTTTAAAAATAAATTTGAGAGGTTTCTAGCATACCATTAAAAAATGAAAGCATACTGCAAAATCTAAACTACTAACTTAAAACTGTAAAAGCAAGACAAGTACAGAATGACAGATCATAGGGGTTGGAAGAGACCTCTGGAGATCATGGAGCCCAACCCCCCCACCGAGGCAGGTTCCCTACAGTAGGTTACACAGCACAGCGTTCAAGTAGGTCATGAACATCTCCAGAGAAGGAGACTCCACAGCCTCTCTGGGCAGCCTGTCCCAGCGCTCTGTTGCTCTCACAAAAAAGAAAGCCCTTCCTCATGCTGAGATGGAACTTCCTGGGTTGTGGTTTGTGCCCTCTGCCGTTTGTACTGCCACTGGGCACCACCAAAAAGAGCCTGGCCTCATTCATTTGGCTCTCGCCCATGAGGTATTCATAATCACTGACAAGATCCCTGCTCGGACTTCTCCATGCTGATAACATCCAGGGCTCTCAGCCTTCCTCATAAGGGAAGTACAATAGGCCCCTAATCATCTTCATAGCCCTCTGCTGGAGTTTCTCTAGAAGGTCACTGTCTTTCTTCTATCTTCTATCTTCTGTCCTGCTTCAAGAGTGTCAGTTAGTGAGTAGATAGGGAATCTTAAGGCTGTGCGTTTTAGGTCTAAGTCATTAAACATAATTAGACATATAACATACAAATCACTGTGACCTAGGCACTGAAACAGATGTTAGTGTCTAAATTAGAGGACCTGAGCTTTGGTTTGTTATTATACAAACTTAAACACGTTTTGAATTCACCTGTAGTTACATAACTAACATTAATGTATACCATGATTTGCAGTGATAACATATCAATCAGTTAATAACAGCATACTGCATCCAACAAAGGACCCAGAAATTAGATAACGTTACATTGTACACATCAGCACTATTTAGATTTATGTCTCTTAGAGTCACAGCCTCATCCAGCAAATCGAGAGACCAGAGCGTTATTTTTTAATCATTTTAGCTCTGCATGTAATAGATATAAGCAGCTCTCAACAGAGCAAATGAATACTAATGACACACCTTTCAGTACATCTAGCCAGTGGCTCATAAAAATACAATTGTCCATGAGAAAGATGTTTATTACAAAGTTATGTTGAGCTACTACTTTCCCGTAGCAGAGGAGGATGCACTGATTGAAAGCAGAAGATGGATATTCACACTGAAGAAGACATTCCAACTCTTCAAACTCATTTTTGTTCAACGTATTGTATGTCATCAAAAAACTGAATTTGGAACTGCCTATATTTCAACAATCACTTAAATGTTTATTCCTACAGTCCTTATTAAACAAGCTTCAAACTCCCTTAGGAATCCATTCACTTTTGCTACTATGGACACTGATAGTCTAACTCGATTTCTAAACTGGACTGTCATTTTGTAACTAGGTCTGTCATTTTGATTCAAAAGCTACTACAGATCATCAACACTTGATTCTTAGCTCTTAAACTTCTACTCCATATTTAACCTCGGTATATATGTTTGTATGTGTGTGGCAACACACTCCTATTTTAAGCTCTCCCCTCTTCTCTCTCTGCCTGCCCATCCTCCAGGTCTTAACAGGAGCTACCTAACTACAAACATCTCACTTTTTACAGCCATCAACTGAGCTACTATGGTTTCTATCACATAAAGAACATATTTTTTCTTGAACATAGTGGTTGCAGAATGCACTCAAGCATAAGGAAAACTTTTACATGTTGTTTGAGCATCTGTGTGAGAAAAATGAAAATCTGAACATCCATGAAAGGTGAAGAAAATTACTAGAATCATCCAACAAAAGCACAGGGAGATAACAAAGAAGAAAATGTTTGAATATTCCTATTTACCAGTGTGTTGGTGGGCTCCATGACAAGCCCATGGCTGGTAAGAGCACAGCATGCTACATGAGGGTATGAAAGTTTCACCGGTGCCAGCAGCAGCACCAGCAGCAAACTCAGCACCAACATGGTTTGGAACTGTGGGCAGCACCTCAGGCAGCTCTGTGAGAGGCCCAGAATTTGAATTTGAGAAATGTGAACTCAGGTAAGCAAAGATGATACTGTGGCTTGTTGAGATTTTTGTCACCCTACGATTTTTAAACTATCTCACTTTTCAAACTGTGAACTATAATAGAGCGGTGGAAGCGTGAGATGCACAAGCGGAACTCTTTTTTAACAATGCATCATCCCTGATCCTGGATCAACTCAGAAGATGCCCATGGTCTAAAACCTGCCATATTCACAGAATCACTAAGGTTGCAAGTGTCCGTCAACCCATCCCCACCATGTCTACTAACTGTGTCCCTCAGAGCCACATCTACATGTTTCTTGAACACCTCCAGGGAGCGTGACTCCACCACCTCCCCAGACAGCCTGTTCCAGCACCTGACCACACCTTCTGAGAAAAAAGAAATCACAGCAGTCAGTTTGAACCTCTCATGGTACAGCTTGAGGCCATTACTTCACATTCTATCACTATTACCTGGGAGAAGAGGCTTGTCACAACCTCCTTTCATGTAGTTGTAAAGAGCAATAAGGTTTACCCTGAGCCTCCCCCAGACTAAACAACCCTCACTCCCCGAAAGGCTTGTGCTTCAGACCCTCACAGCTTCACTGTCCTTCTCTAGAAACATTCCAGGGCCTTGCTGTCTTTCTTGTAGTGTGGGGCCCAAAACTGAACGCAGCACTCGAGGTACAGCCTCACCAGTGTTGAGCACAGGCAGATGATCACCTCTCTGCTCCTGCTGACAGCACTATTTCTGATACAGACCTGGCTGCCATTGGCCTTCTCGGCCACCTGGGCACACAGCTGGCTCACATTCAGTCGGCTGTCAACCAACACCTCAGATCTTTTTCCTCTGTGCACCTTTCCAGCCACTCCATCCCAAGCCTGTAGCATTGCCTGGGGTTGCAGGACCCGGCACTTGGTCCTGTTGGAACTCATACAGTTGGCTTCATCTCATCGATCCAGCCATCCAGAACTCTCTGTCGGGCCTTCGTACCCTCGGGCAAATGAAAAATACCGCGGTACTGACCAAGAGAGGGCCAACGCGGTATGCGGACGCTCTGAGACCGGACGCAGGCAGCGTGCAGCGGCGCCGCAGGTGAGCGCGGGGCGAGGCAGATCCCCCGCCCGGCGGCACACGGCGGCGGCCGCGCCCCGTTCTCCCCCTGGCGGCGGCGGCGCCTGGCAGGGCCGGCCCCGCACCACCCCTCCACCCCCCGCGGCGCGGGGCGGTACCTGCCCGGGATGCGGAGGCGCGGTCGGCTCCCCGATCCACAGCTGCTCCTTGAGGAGGTGCTGATCGCTGAGGCAGTGCTTCAGCGCCGACGGCACCGTACCCATGGCGGGGCGGCGAGCGGCCAGCCGCAAGGTCAGCGCGGCTTCCCGGCCCCGCTCCCGCCGCAGCCACTGGCTGCAGCCCGGTCCCGGCAGCGCCCGCGATTGGCGGAAGGCGGGAGCCCGCCGCGCCGGCAACCCCCGCCGCCTACAGTTTGCTGCGGCAACCGCGCCTCAGCGCGACCGGCGGCGGCCGCCGCCGCCCCGCTCCTCACCTGCCCCTCCGCGCCGTCCCGAGCGCTGCGCGGCCCGGGCTCTGCCTGCCCGCGTCGGGCGGCGGCTTGGCCGGCTCCGCAGCTGCCCGCCATTGCGGGAAGCTGGGCAGGGAACTCTGAGGGGACGCGGGCACAACGTTTCTGCCGGGCGGGAGGCACGAACGTGGGACGGCCAACCGCTCTGCCGCAGGGCGACGGCAAGCACACGCATCCCTGGGGGAACGGAGCCCAGACTGTGCTCTGCGTGCTTCTGCGGAAGGCTGGAGGAGAAGGAGAGAGGGCCAAGGAAGGACTGACAGCGCGCCGGCCCGGTTGGGGACCCTGGGGCTGTGCCGATGATTCCCGATAAAATCCGGAATAAAATTTCCCGGTCGGCAGTTCAGGTGGTGGCACACCTCTGACAAAAGTCTTCTGTGCTTGTCAGCGTGTCTGCTTTACAGTTGGGCCGTGCAAACTTAAAGCAAGCGGCACGTTGCTCGCATTTAACAGCTCTCAAAAGCAGCAGGTTATATTTTGTCATCTCCCTTCAGCGCTCCTTTCAGTGTCAGCCAATTTTCCAGGCTCCCCTCAAATGAAATACCTTATGCTTTCTGGATAACTCCTTTTCTGGGGTATCAGCGAGTTCATAATTTCACTCACCTCTCCCTTGTTTTCTAAAGAAGATTAGCAAGTTTACAGCCAAGTCCCTGCTTCAGCCCTCTGCTGATAGGCATGAGGCTCTCACGGCAGTCACTTGTATTTCAGGCTTGCTTTTCTGTCTATTGAAACCCTGTAAAACAATGCTGGAACGTGTTGGAAGGGCTGGGAAACGTTTCTTTTCTGAGGATTGTGACAGCTCTTCAGAAATAAAACATTTAAAATATGGTTTTACAGAATGTTGTAAAATGCCAGTCTTGGGCGTCTCTACAATTGCAAACCTGCCCAGAGGAAAGTTCAGAGGAGATTCTCTGCAGGCTGAAATCTTATGCAATTCATATCCTTTCTCTCTTCTACCAGACAAGTATTTGTCTTCAAAATTCTTACATGTTCACAGCTCAAGATTCCACAAATTACCCTATATGCTATATGCTGACTGGGAGTCCTACTACCTGTAAAACTGGGAATAAAATACACGAAGGCTGATCATAAAACAAGCCTTATTTTTCCATGTCCCTGTGACAGGCTGTTGATTTCTGATGTGGTGTATGTGAAGAGAAAAATACTGCATTGACGTAAATATTTTTTGTTTGCATTATGTTTTCTTAGCAAATTGGAAATAGGCTGCAAAACGCAATTATGTGAGAAAGGTAGAGTATGCCTGTGTATACAGTGTACCTCTCCTGCCTACTTGACCTGGACTCTTCTCCAGTTACTTCAGCACTGAAGTCAAACCTGTAATCATTTTTCTTACAAATATGTCTGAAATTAGTTTCATGATAAGACTCAGCATAAGCCTTTTTCTGCGTCACTGTTGTTACAATCAGAAAAACATCGTGCCAGATTTGAATGCTGTATTTCTGGGGCTCAAAGCTTCCTGGTCCTCTTCCATGCTAGGCCCTCTGTCAACATTTTGTAGCACAGATCTGCTTTAAGACTAGGAGTGCCACTAATTAAGGTGAAAAGGAGCATTTTTTACTGAAATCATTAGTGTTGAGCAGAGAAGAAAAACATAATGATGATATTTGAAAATATAATCCCAAATAAGCAGGTTTTCATAGTTTGTTGTTTGTTTTTTTTTCTTTTGCCCCTCTCATTCTCCTGAAAACAGATATATATTTTTTTTCATTCTTGGCAATTTAGCACTGAATTTTTCAACTGGTGCTTTTAATTATATGTAAACAGCTGCCTTAAAATCAAAAGACATATTTGCATGTGCACAGTATTCATCTGAAACTGGCTGGTTCTTAGGATAATGATGATTTATCTGCAGAAAAAGCACTGTGCTAAAAGCTTTAGTGCTACACCAAATTGCTATTCTTAGACAAGAGTCATGTGGAACAATAGAAAGTAGAAGGAGCTCTGAGTGCACCTTAGGCAGACCTAACCATGCTGATGCTGTCATTTAGTTGCAGGGGTTAAAAAACTTACTTAACTTCACCCTACTATATGAATTAAGTTGAAGGTTGTTGCGGTACCACATGCTGCTTAACCTTACCTAGCCTCAGTGGTAGTACCAGCATATTTACTGGTGGAAGGTTTTGCAAAATCATGTGAAGAAGAATCGAGACTTCTGGCAGATCTGCAGCACACAGACCTCTTGTGGTCTGAACCTTTACATGCCCTGTGCTGTTCTTTATTTTGATTCTGCATATTTTTTTGTTGTTCAAAAATGGCATTTTGGAGGAATGTCAGTTTATAAGAACACATGGAAGGACTCAGATGTGTTTAGTGGTATATCAGAATAGTGAACAGAAATTGCACATGACTGGCTTTTGGCTCTCCATCTGTCTTGTAAAACTATTTATCATTTTGATACTCCTCTGAATCTATCATTGTCATTGGCTCACTGTGTTCTGGTCAAAGGTTTTAAAACGTTTATTAAAAGGAATGCTTTTCACTAAAATAAATAATCTCATAGAAATCCTGCCACTGAGTGTACCAGATGGTAAGAACCGCCACATTTGGGGTAGAATGCAGAGAAACTTCAGCTATTACCATGAGAGATATTTCTGTACTGCTTACTGTTTCCATGCAATTACACAGGTAGTTGGCAGTCAGATCATTAGAAGTGAAAACACCGAACTGTTCGATTTCCTGCAGTGCGACACAAACCCTTGGCCAAGAGAGGCACAGTAAAAATAAGTCAGTCATTTACAAGCATCTAAAATAAAATAAGAAAGTTGTTTAAAGAGTGATTTGATGACAGCGAGAAAGACAGAATCAGAAGCAAGGGAGCTATTCATACCGCTGATAATCATTAAGTGCCAAACTGGCAAGCAGCCAAGGTGCCTACTAGGCAGGGATCAAAGACACATATGGTGAGTCTCAAACAACAAATAAGCCATAGAATTCTGGCAAGCACTGCAGGAATAATATGCTCCAGCCTTGTCAGAGAAGATGGGGGCTAAAGAAAAAACAACTGCGCTACCAATAGTGGATGATACCTTAGGGAAAGCAAAGCTTTCATCATTTCAGTTTTATTGGAGAAAAATGCAGATAACTTCTCACATATGGTAGGTCTGGTTGATCTAAATTGATGGGAAGTGTAACACAATGTTAAAAAAGATTCTTTACAGTTGTGGCAGTAAATCAGTGTTCCATTAGCAACGGCATCATTCAGAGACAGCATTCTTCAGAGAGGTAGTAATAGATTTACTTTGCCAAGGAAAGACTGCACCCCAGGTGATAGACACCTGGCATTTGAAACAGACATAATCAGGAAGAAAGTCCAAGTTGCATCTTGCCAGATGTTGGATCCTGTTCTTGTCTATTCTTTCCCTAATTCAATCAGATAGCAGTGTTCTAGCCAACTAGATCACAGCATAAAACACACAAAGAAAAAAAAATAAAAAATAATTAATTATAGTGCTACTAGGCAGTATTAAGTAAAGGATAAGGAAATTCTGTGAGCTTAGAGCTTGTTTCTTGTTTTTTGTAATCATGAAAGTTATTCACTGATGCACAGACTCTTAAAAGAAAGCTACGCTGTATATATAAAGGACACTGCCTCTTTCACTGTTGAGAATGGTACTCTGAACCTCTCAAGTGCCAGCACTACACAGCTAAATGTAATCATTGTGAGGCTTATCACAGGCAAAAAAGAATTGCAGCAGAAAGGGTTTATTTATGGGTTACATTTTCCATTTTCCATAAATGGTGAACAAATATGTCTCTTGTCTGACTCCATCTTTTAGATGATAAGTTCTTCATCTTAGGGATCTGAGCTACTACTCAGCTTTATGAGAAGAAACAAAGATGCCTGAATGGATTTTAAAAGTGCTACTATGATATTTAAGAAAACATTTCAGAGCACGTATTTTGCCTACCATTACACAGACTATGTTTCCATCTCTGTTTTGCACATAAATGCAGCTGGTATCTCCCTCTCCATCCAGTCTTTTCTGCCAGTAATTACAGATGTTATTTCTTATATGGAGTATTAGGTGGAATAGGCAGAAACCTCTGATTTCCTTCCTCCCTTTATGTTATTGAGAGTCAGCAGAACAGCACTGATTGTCAGTGAGGCCAGTTTTCTTGCTCTTCCAGTAAACACCCCCTTTAAGTTACTTGGTACACAGAAACCCTAAATCATCCTTGAGAAATGTTTGCTGAATGAGGAAATGCTGGGATGACTTTTATGCTAGATCAATTTCTTCTTAAGTGCTTAGCATTTATTGGAATTAAAGGAAAACACCACAAAATAATCACCTGGCATGCGAACTTGCAGTGCTTTCTGAGAATAGTTTCCCAGAGAGGAAAGAAAAAATAAAGACCTGGACCTTTTCTGTGTTCTCATAGAGAGCAATTCTTTTAACTTATTTTAAACATTTATTTTAAGACCAAATGAACCACATTCTACTGTATGCATATGTATTTACTGACAACAGCCAAAAGTAACTACACAGATATAGATAGCTGCATTACCTACGTATGCTTAAATAAGACCCAATCCCAGCTAACATGATTAAGTCCATTATACTGTCATTTCATTCAACTTCATACTTGATTTCTACTTGCTTTATGCAGACAGAAAGTCCCAAACCAGTATTATTTGCAAACCTGCTGCTGGCTTTAGAGAAGGGGTCACCAAAGAAGCTGAAAGTGGACTGAAATTACAGCAGGATGATGCATACAAAACTATCTGTGTCAAGTTTTGTGATCTTGGTAAAAAGCGAATAGAGTCAGTTTTTGTGTATAGTGAATTTGATTTAAATGATAATACCTGGAAATGACATGTACAAATTAATCATTTTATTTTTTGTCATCTTTCTTTTAGGGAAAAGTGAAAATGAAATGCAATTTGAAAATAGGTATATATGATCTCATTCTATGTTGCATGAGATATGGTGCCAAACTTGATCTGCTAAAGGTTTTACAGTAATAGCTTTGAGGCAGGTAGATAAAAGAGACAAACAACCAGTGTGTCCCTGCTGCAGACTGTCAGAGCTGAATGCAGTTTCTGCAGTAAGGGCAGGGAAGAAGAGATGGAGTAGCACTGGAGCATTTCTGGGAAGCCCACATAGTCCAAGGAATCCTACTGGGTATGTAGGCAGTGAAATCACAAGATAAATAGAGATTGATGAGTTGCTAACTTGGTTGTTGGTGTTTTTATTACAAATCCTAGGATCCAATATATTAAAATCTAATATGCGAGTACTTTATTTCATACATTTCTAGGAAATGATAGTGAATGAGATACAGCTCTGACAATAATAAGGCACAAATACATGCAGACAATAAAAATCAGAAGTTAGCTTTCATTATTCTTTTTAGTTTTATTCTTGTAATTACTAAGCTGATGTAAAAAAGAAAATAACTTGTAACCATACCAGGAATGACTATGTTTGAAATTTTTTTTTTAGGTGTTGGCTATACAACTATCCTTCAAAAATGACTATTTGCTCATCTACTATTTCTCTGTCATTAGAACTTGTATTTCTTCTTTGTCACCAGCAGTTCTCAACATGGGAGAAAAAATAAATGCAGAAAGTCTTCTGGTGCAGTATAAACATGCCTCCTAATTTGCCAACCCAAAACTGAAAAAGGCAAAGGTATTACTTAACAAACATTATCCTCATAAGGCAGATAAAACAACTGGAATCCAGTTATATATATAAAACCAAAATCATTGATTCCAAGAAGATTCATGTAGTGTCCCCTCAAATATCTGAGATATCTGAGTTCTAAATGGCAATTCCTTAAAAACACAATGGAGGATGGCAGCTAAGTGAATCAATCAATGGCTTTTCTGAAATCTGGTGTCTAAAGCATAGCTTTATTTGCACTCTTCATTAAAAATATATTGCAAAATCAGAGTAAGGAGAGTTATTTTAGGAACTTTCATTTTTTTCCAATTTTAGTCAGAACTGTAAGAATGTGTAAGAACTCAAACTCAAGGTATTAAGTGTTGGAGATAAGCTGTGCTAGAGAGAATATGTTTATACTTAGTCTGGAGGACATTTTTTTCTTCAGAGTGCTTAAAATACATGATCTTGCATTAAAAAATATAGCAACTACATCTACTGAATACATTTGTACATGTGCATACAAGGATTTGTTTCAATATAATTTAATATTTTGATTTTTTTTCTAACTTTGTTAGTTCTGAATTTAGGGTTCCAAAACCTTTATAACCTCCATAAAATTTCCAAGCACTCTTTGAAGATTTCTGTTGCATTCTTAACTTATTGATAAGTATTCTATCTATTAACTCCTCCTTAAATTGCTTTCTCTCCAACTAAAATAACAGTGTTGGAAAAGACAGATATAATGCATCTTGTGTAATTTTCTCTTCCTTACAGCAAAATTTTGTAAAGAGCATGCTTGCCAAGGTAGTCTCCTCGTATTTAATATGGCATATTTCAATTTATTTTATATCATTTTGACCATACAATGTGTAATTAAAATGGATATTCAGCTGAATGCAGTTGTTAAACTATCAGCATAGCAAAAAACTTTTGGACAAAATGCTACTAAATAATGAAAAATAAATTGAAATAGTGTGTAATGGAGAAGAAAAAACAAGTATCACATGCACCATAAAACAAAGTAATCTGAGATCCTCAAGTAAATATGTGTGTCATTTACTTATTCCCTTTCTGTTTGCATTTAACTTCAGAGTCAGGCTGCAGTTTTCAGCTGCGTTCTCTGATCTAAAATCCTCTTTGGTAGCATGCGTAAGTTAGGACAAAAGGTTTTATTTTTTGGCTTCAATAGCAAAGACTGAACCAAGCAAATGAATGCTGTAACTCTAGAGGAAGGGATCACATAGGAAGTACTGGAATGATATTTATGCTCAGAGATTCCCTTTAAAAATAAAGATTCCCTGTAAAAATAAAACACTTGTAAAAACTGTAGGTTTTTTATATCTACTTTTTCACTTAATCATAAGACATGATCACCTAAAAATTCGTGTGCTCAACTTCATATATATTACTGTTGAGTCCAAAGCATCTGAAACAAAGATATAGCTAAGCTTCATCTGGAGGAAAAAGAAAAAAAAAAAAAAAAGAAAAAAAAAAAAGACCTTAAAATGAAAATATTGATGCGATGTTGTAAAAGAGGACAACATTCTTATTCATTAGAATGTCATCACAGTATCAGCTATACCACCCTACTCTTTATTGGTTCTCTCCCCCATTTAAAGGACAATTTGCCTCCAAAGCAGAAGGTGTTTGTATGCCAGTAGCAAGAAGGGTTTTGTTTCTATATAGAAGGTGTAGGGGTTTGTGGCAACACAAGAATTAGCCTCGATGGAAAATTAGCACTTTTCTAATCTTTCTAGTTGAACGTCTGCCTGCTGATGGGAAGTAGCAAATGAATTCCTTGTTTTGTTTTGCTTCTACGTGTGGCTTTTGCTTTACTTATTAAAATGACTTTATCTTAACCCCTATTTTTTCTCCGTTTTCCCATTACCATTCTCTCCCCATCCCACAGAGAGGGAGCAAGCAAGTGGCTGTGTGCTCAGCTGCCTGCTGGGGTTAACAGATACAGATCTGCATGTGACTGCGGAGACTTAAAATAGGTATGAACAGTATTAGTCAAACCTCCTACTTTAGGCTTTTAAATAAGGCACTGCAGCATTTATGATCCTTCAGAGAGATGTAGATTGCCTATTAGCTGCATATTTCTGCAGAGCCAGTGCAGAGAGGTAGGTGTCCGCATCACTCGCAGGGAGTTGTTTGAAGCAGCCAAGATTTAGGCTTGCTTCTGCTGTGCAATGAAGGAAGTTTAGGTGTCTCTTGTAGGCAGTGCCATGTGCTCATACAGTGAACAAGTAGCCACTAAGGTTTGGCTGGTAGGAAACCTCAAGCACGGAAGAATAGCCATGGAGTTTTTGGCTCAGGATTTGAGAAGCCTTGAGAGTACTGAACCCACACTTCCCATTTCCTAGGAGAGAATCCTAAATGCCAAACCAAATGTTGACACTGGATCACTGCACAGCCAGGAATTTGAGTAATAAGGAATTAAAAACAATGCACAGAGTATTTCTGTAGTGATACATTAGTGTTAGAGTTCTGACTTTTCTTTGACCTTTAAGTATTGCTGTTTCTAAGACTGAGAGATTCTTAAAGATCTATAGCTTCCCTTGAGGAGAACAGGTAAATAGACTTCTAGACTTTGGATTTGAAGCTATTATTTATCGGTTTTGTCAAAAGCTTTTTTGTCTCCTGCCCATACAAGACTTCCATTGAAATTTTTGAGGTGTTTCATACCATGTTAAGGAACAATTTGACCCACCGCCTTCATTATTATAAATCAGCTTTATAACTCAGAGCTCAAGGAGAGAGCTATCAAAAATGTTCATACAGCAATGTTAATGGAGGTATTTGAGTTCTTATGGTCCTCTTTCAATGGGCTGTTTGAGGGACAAGAATGAAGATAGGCAAGGAGCTCCAGAAGGCCTAACAGACAGCAGAGGCATCCCTATAACCACAGAGGCAGGAGCTGTGCTCCAGTGCATCACATCCAGGAGGGGAAGGTTTAATTTCTTTTGCAGTTGGTCCTAGAGAGATTTCTGGAAATGCCAGAGCGCCTCTTCCAGCCTCATTAGCATCCATTTCCTGCTCATGGCCATACTGTTGTCACCACATAGTTTCTTGAGACAATAGAACTTGTGTTCCCATTGTAAACACAGCGATGTTTACTCATGGTAAATCGGTGCCTTAAATAGCAACCACTGAGTTTAAGCTGCCAAAGCTTTTCCATTACAGAAGTATGTCAAGCTATTTCTGAAGGACAGATATCTCCATGTCTTGTAGAAAAACTTTGGAGTTTACCAGCAGTACAGCCCGGAGTCAGGAACATGCACTCCGTTGTCCAGGTGAATATCGATCTAATTTCCAAACTGTTAATGTAATTTTCTGGCTATGTTTTTCTTCTTTATGTTTGCTAGAGACTAACAGCTAAGTAGTTTAATATACTGGTTGAGCAGATTGTGCTCTTGCATGTTGCTCCGGCATGGGAAACAATGCTGAACCTACATCTGGAGCCCATACAACACAATTCCTGCCATTGTTCCACAACAAACAAACTTAGTAAGACACTAAAGAAGATTTCTGGAATGAACTTGAAACTTCATTCTTCAGAGTTTCAGACAATCTCTAAGTATTAGGATTTAAGATGAGATCTCCTTAATAGAAAAATAATCCAACATCTGCCTACTGTAAGGGTTTTTTTCACCTTTGTCTACAACATCTGGTGCTGGCTGCCATCACCGACAGGATGCTGTGCTTCATAGATTAAATGTCTGATACTTTTTTACAATAAGGACAGAAAGGTCACAGAATGCTAAGTTGCAGAATGCTAGCTCGAGAGGTGTTCTGTTGCACCTATGGACTATTTTCTTTTTAATGAAACAATGATTTCCAGCAAGAGATCATTCTGCTAACCCATAAGATATTAATTATGAACATATGAAAATAAAACAATACTTCCATGCTTTTCTTAAGCTTGGCTGTATCCAGGCATAAAAAAAAAATAAAAAAGAGACATGGTCCCTATCCCAGATTATCAAAATGCTGAAAGAGAGAGCAGAGTCATAGAATCATAGAAACATGGGAAGGGAAAGGTAATCAGAAAATAATCAGATTTAAAAGTCTTTCACTGACAAAGGTACAAAATACAAACTATTTTAGACACAAAAATTTAGGAATAAACCACAGAATATAGAATCTCTTGCTGTTTTCTGTTTATCTGTGTCGTGACTAAATGTTATGAGTACGTTAGCTAAGGAGGGGCAGATGTATTGCTGAAAACAATGCAAGAAATTATTTGGTTTTCGTTGTTTGATCTCTGAGCAAATCATTGCTATGGCATTTAAACAATGATATGCTAGGAAGATAGTAAGATGGGCTCTTCTTAAATGGAAAGAAATGAAAGTCAGGTCCTAAGAGAAGGGAAGCTAGGTGGAGCTCCCAAAGTGCAGGGCAGAAAGGAACAAGTTTTAACACTTATGAAGACTCCACTCAGAAGAGAGTTATAAGGAAAAGACAAAAAGAGTTGAAGTGTTGTTTCTAAAGGAAGATACGAAGCAATTCTTATTTTAATCCTCTAGTCTACCCAGACAGATTTGGGATCTTCATATATATTCATAAATGGTCTGTTTAAGCATGGTAATTATCGTATTATATTGTATTACTGTATTATTGTACTCAAAATGTGAGTTATCTGAAATTCCCTGACTTGAATTATTATGCAGCTAGTTCTATATACAGTCAGAGAATACAGGAATTAATTAAAACATTAGAAGATTGGTCTTATTAGTCTTTAAATATAACACTGATGGTCTGTGCTTTTCATGAGACAGAGCAATATTGAACGCAGTCAACAATTAGTGAGATGGACATCAAAATAAGTGGCCTATTATTTTAGATACTGCATAAGCAATTGTAAGAAAAATGACTTCGAAAAGAAGGTATCTGAGAAGTAAGTTTATGAAAAACATTAATATATTTTGCTTTAAAATACTGTGTAGCTAGTCTAAGAGAAAAAGGGGAGAGCGTATAATTGAAAACATATTTTCTGAGGAATGATATCTGAAAACAGTGATTCAGCTTTTAAAAACAAACTGCAAATTATATTCCCTTCCCATTAAGAAAGCAAATGATTCCTTTGATTCTTAACACATGTCATCATGACAAATCAGAAAGAGGAGGACTTTTTAACCAAGGTTAAAATTGAATATGTCACATTTTCCCCTTATAGCATAAAAGCAAGAATGAATTTCATGGCAAGCAAAACATTTCAAAATGATAGAAATATTTTTTATTTCAATACATATTTAGGCAATTTTTAACTAATAGGGATTATTTTCACAAGACATCATGAAATCTAAGAGCTTAGCAGAATTCTGAGAAGGATTATTGACCACATGCATGAAAAGATAGCTGAAAAGAAAAGGCTAAAGAATACACCAAGTGTTTACCCACTTGACACTTGGAAGAATTAGAGAGTTTTCCTTAGAAGCAGATTTAATTTTTGGTCACTGTCTGATTTTTTATAATAGCCAATGGACTGCAGCTCCTGAGACAGATTACTTACTAGCTAGACCTTAGACATGATGTGGTTGTTTCTTTATCTGTGCATAAAGAGGTATCTTAATACATGCTTCTGATGTGAACAAAACACACGTGTACCAGTATGCAGTGCTATGTTTTTTATAAGAATATTAATCAGGCTGTAATTTTAAAGTAGGGTTTGATTGCTCCTTTTTATATTGCCATAGCTGAATCCTTCCATCTCTACCACCACAAAATATAAGGCTAGATACAATAGCAGGACAGTAAGCATGACAACCTGAACAACACTTATTCAGCTGTGATTTCACAATAGGTGATGTCACCTAGCAACAGACATACAAGGGCATGAGAGATGATGTCAGAAAACAATAAAGTTGATGGATATGAGGGTATGATGAAATCAGCTTTCTCCTAAAGGGCTGCCCAGCAGTAACTACATAAAGAATATGTAGGCAGCAGGGGAACACTGACTTCATACAAGTTATGACCCAAGACTTTGATAGCAGTTCATCTTTTATTGAGTGCTGTGGATAAATAAGCAGAACATCCTACTGCTAGTGCAGTTAGTGTAGCTCTGCTGAAGGAAGAGAGCTGACTAACAGTTGATCACTGGCCTGGCTCTACTTCTTAGCCATTACTGGTACACCGGTCTGTACAGAGATACACCATCAAAGTCTGTAGTCATGACTTCTGCTGCCAAAACACAATTTCAGCATAGAAGGAGTCTTCTTGGCCTCAAAAGCAGAATTGAGATTTTCCTCATGGGAGAAAAAGCACTTTATTTCCCTCACACAATGAGAAATCCTAAAGTCCCATGTAATTACATAGTATTCGGCCTTTCTGCAGGTGTTGCATGTAGGATCTGCAGGAAAACAAGTGGCCAGATGTTCATTTCTGCTTGTAATCTGGCCTACTCCAATATGTCCCCACTGATATCTACAACAGATTCAAAGCTCACCTTTCTATGATGCAATGATGCAAAAAAACTTCCTATATGAACCTTCTGCCACAAAAGACTCAAATATATCTTACAGTGCTATCAGTGAAGACTCCCTGTACTACTGCCTATTGCTGCAGAGTGAATGCATAGAATCGGTAACAAAAGCAATGCCCTTACTTTGCAAAAAAAAACAAAAACAAAAACAAAAACCTCATTTTGAACTGGAATTTATTTTTGAGATGCAGGATTTTAGTAATTTTTTGTTTATATGGATATATTCTCAAATACTAATGCTATTAGCACTGCACTGCTGTGGCTGTGATCTAAGGAGATGCACAAGTCTGTAGGTAGAGGCTGTATTTTTAGGGAGATGAATCATGATATTTGGGAATGAGAAAAAGCAGATGATTCTTTGGGCACATTGATCCTGCATAACTGGTTCAACTTTTTTTTTTTTTTCTTCAACAGGGTCAGAGGAAAGTTTCTAGCTGAGAGATGTGGTGTTTTTATGAGTTAAGGACAAATCAGGGTTATGAAAATTGTTCTACAAGTGACATTTCTTCGGAGAAGGATTTCCATAGTGGAATGAAAAGTTTCATGCTAGGAGAAGAAAAAGAAATCTGTTTTGTCTAGTCTTACCACATTATCTGGTAAGACGAACACAAAATTTGGTTCCTCTGGAATACGATCCTGTAGATTTCCATGTGTTCCTGTTAATTTAATGCCTTGTATGTACTTTTACAGCTGGATTCATGAGCTGAAGCTGTTAAATTTAATTTCTAGCAAGTTAAATAGCTTATGGTCTAGTTTTATTATTCATATTTCTGAACCTTAAGCAATAAGACATTGCCTGTAGGGATGTGTTAAACCAACATATGACTAATCCTCCTCATGAGAGCATGAGTAAAGGAGGGGCCATGTATCCACAGCTGATCCCCAATGACTTTATCTCATTATTCTTGCAGACAAAATAGTATCATTTTAAAATTAGTGTAACGATAGAGAATAAAGCTTGGTGACTAAACTGATGAATCGTTTAAAAAATTTAATAAAGCAAAACAAGACTGAAAGATAAAGTGGGCTGGAATGAGTCTTCTTCGTATCCTTCTTCCCATCTGACAGATTCACCTGCTGTGAAAGGAGATAAAGAACATTTCCCACTGAGATGTAAACCTTTTAGACCCTGATCTGCAAGTCGACAAATGTGGAAATTGGTCTGAGGTGAGCCTTGCTCGCCAACAGGAATCCATTTTAAATTATTGTGGAACTTTGCAGACACATACCGTTTCGGATACTTTTATTAATCTTAATGATAAAATATGTTTTCTCAAGTAAAGGGCCAGTCTTTCTTTAAAGCAAGCATTCTCTCTCACATTTTAACACCACTTATGTATTCTCCATCAAAATACCTTTTGTGCATATTTCCCTTGTGAAAAATGATGGACAAACTACAGTTATGTTACTTGATGTATGATTTATGCTCCAAATTACAACTGCCTCCAATTTGATACACTTTTTTAAGGCAAAAACCTCATTAAGTACCAAACCTCCCTCATGTCAGGAGAGTCCTTGAGAGACTTGCCACACAGGTTGGAGGGATTTCAGCACATTTGGCAGCCCTCACTCAGGAGAGGCTCCGATCGGTGATAAGAGTGGTGTGACAGAGCAGAAGAAACAGAGTGTAACGGGGTGGCTGCTTAGCATATGTCTGCAATATATTTGCTTCTACCAAGGTGCAGCCGGTTCTGCAGCATTGTAAACTGGCCTCTTACTGTGAGGCAAAAGCAACAAATTTGAAAACAGCAAACTAGCATAGCATGTGAACAGCATAAAATTGATACCAAGGCTGAAAAGTGAATGTTTAATGTTAGCTTAATAAAATGCAACTGTACAACTGTGCTGCTCCAGGACTGTTTTGTGAGGTGCCGAGCACTCCCAACTTAAGTCACATAATATTTTTAAATGTGGAGCTGTACAGGGCAAAAAGAAAGGCATTTCATTATGTCATCAGTTCTGATTACTCAAAATAACTGTGCTTGAGTGAACACCCCAATATCCTATTTGCCAGCTTTATATGAAAGCTAGTGAAGTACAGAGTTAAACAGCCTCAACACCAGCAATGTCTGATTGTCATGACCATTTCTAAATGACTAAAAATGCATTAGCTACATTGTTTAACATAAATTTAGAAGCCTAAATAAACATAGCAGGTCCTTCATATTATGGATACGTATTATTTCAATTAGATTTCATAAGCACGTGACTTAGAGAATGATATTTAATGTACACTAAGTTGGAAGAATTTGTCTGTTCTCTATATGTGTGAAAATGGGCTAGATTAGTATTTCCAACAATACATTTTCTAAGTAGAAAATCTGCATAAACACATACACAAACACACAGTGAGGTGTACCTTTTATTGTTAATACTCAGACATAAACTTGCATAGCATTCATGTATATTTCTACCAGAATTTAAATATTGGCACATGAATACTTAAACTACAAACAAAGTACTTGTTTGCTGGTGAAAAAACAATGGACAACCACTGAATCCTCCTTTATAAATATTTGCCAAGAACAGTCTCCCTTCTTGTCAGTTAGTCCATCTGGGGAGTGATTCAGGTTCATAACATGGCTGTCTTATATTTTTAAGCACTTCAGTGAATGAGATGTTTGAATGGGGCTAATGAATTTGAAATGCAAGATATGATACGTGGTTTGTATGTGCATGGCAGATGAATGAAACTGTGAACTATTCCCATCTAGAATGGCTGTCTGCTGTAACTGCCAAAAAAGTAGTACTGGTTTAAGGTTGACATAAGGATAAGCAACTCAACGCCCTCTGAATTTTAAGCTCTGCCTCAAGCTCTGTCAGAACAGCTTTTATTTTTTTATTTTTTTTTTATTTTTATTTTTCTAATGAGCAAACAGAAATGAAAGAGAGGGCATCCACATATATCACCCCATCTTACTTGCTCAGATACATATTTTGCATCACGCTGCAAGGTAAAACAACTTTTCTGTGTTTGATCTCATGTTGTCCACAGGACAATGATGAGTGTCACAATAGATAAGCTTATAAAGATTTGATCTTATTCTGGGAGTCACCCTCAATGTTTTTATTTACCCAACAATTAACAATATTGTTCTTATGCAATGATGTTTTCTGGGCCTGAAGCCTCCCATATTGCTATACTGAGAACTGTTGGCTCTTGGCCGGGTCAAAAGAAACAAAATTAAGTCTTCCAAATATAAAAAGACTAACCATAGAATCATTAAATCTGTATTTTTCTATTTTTTTTCCTCTGTTATTTGTATTTTGGAAGGGTATTTTATTTTGTTTATTATTTTCACAACAAAGTAAAACTAAAATACTGAATCTAGCTGTAACTTCAAAAGCCTGAATTGGAATTACAGCGTACACAGCAGCAGGCAGTTCAGAAAACTGGCCTTTTAAAACATTTCAGAATGGTTGGAAATATCATCTGCCAAAAGCACATGGAACACCTCTTAAATAGACGCAGAACAGTATGCTACAAAGGACACTGAATTCAAGTGCCCTTTAAAACAGTTATCCAGCTTTAAATACAAGCTGAAGTGAAAGCCAAAAGACATTCATGAGAGTGAAACACCACAGCTTGGACTTCCTCACACTGTGTGCTAAAGAAAAAGCTAGATTGTAAAAAGTCATGAGCTGAGCTTCCATTGACCTTTGCTCTGCCTTCTTAACTCTGAAGAGTGCAGTGCTTCAGGACTGTAGATAACCATAATCATGCTTCAAGAAGAGATATTCCAGATTCGGGATACCTGCTAATGTGCTCACAAGTAGCAGGGGGAAAAAATCCTCAAAGGTAACATTTCTACTGGATAATAAACCACAACAAAGTGGTTTAGGAATAACATTTCTTTCTGATGACATAATGTAAACTTTTTTTTTTCCCCTCCGAACAGTAGTTAGAGTTGCTTTATTCGGTAGGTGTTCTGCTGTGTTGGCTTCACTGAAAAATTACAGGAGCCTCAAAGGTGGAAAATCCTCTTCATTTTGGCAGACGGCTCTTTATTGTAGGTTGAGAACACAGTCTTGACAGTAGTCTTATAATTTTCCAGAACTCATTTTGGAAGGAAAGGGAATAACACGCTCCATTTCTAACCCCTTCTACTTTACCTTCCTTCTTTGCCCTTTTCCAGCCTCCAGTTGTAAGAAATTTGGGCTCAGCCTACTCAAGCTCTACACACTGTAATTGCTCTTGGCTCATCACATCAGAAGAACACCTGTTTTGATGATTTCAAGTTAGCTACCTGAGCACTGTTTTGAAGTGTCTTCTGTCATAATTGAAGAATTGCAAAAAAAAAGAAAAATAATCAGATCTTTTTTTTTTTTTAACTTAATTGTTGATATTTACAATTACCAAAGAGATTTGTGCAAGATAAAGCCTCACATATACATATGGAAATGCCATGCACATGTGAAAGACTTCAACTTAAGCATATCCAAACATATCCATGGTTGCTGCAAATAAAAAGGCTTTTTTGATAAAAATCAGAATCTCTTTTCCAACACCTGTCTTTGGCTAGGCCTGACAGTTCATTTCCAGCTGCTAAGATCTGCACTGTGCCCTCATCAGCGTAAGTTCCCACAAAGTACAAGTGAGAAAGATATGCTAGCAGGATGCCAACTTTTCTGCTGACAGAAGACAGTAAGTAATGGTAGTCAGGAGAATTATAAAGCCAGAGAGAACTTTCTTGCTTTCTTCAGACAATAAACAGAAGAACAAGGGAAGGAAATACTTCTCAGGAGAGAGTCACAGACAGTTTTGCTCTTTCCCAATGAAGTCAAATGAAGGTAAGAGAACGGGTTTGAGAGCAGAGAATATGTGACTTCTGAAGACATAGGAAACAGAAATGCCACTGGAGTGAAAGTAAACCACAAATATGATTGTTACATTCATTTTTCAAGGAAGTGGAACAAATCTTGTAAGGCACACTTCACAAACACACCAGAGACTATGCTAAAAATACAAATAATGAGTTGTATTCTGGAAAAGAGGTAGCAAGAGATGTTTTCTCTGAGGGACAAGCAACTTACTAGCTCTTGGTCCTGTGAATTCCCATCCCATCTGAGTAGCTTTGTTGAAATGAATGTCCCAGTGGCCTCATTCCAAATTCAATGGAGTCACAGACTTCAGTCAGTTTTTAGTTTCCACCTAAGTGTGTGAGACTGGGGTCAGTTCTTCATTTTTTAAGCATGAAGATCCTAAGCTTTTCAGATATTGTCTTGTGGACAGGCTCATCGTCAAATATAGATATTAGATATCACAGAATCACAGAAACACCAAGGTTGGAAAAGATCTACAAGATCATCCAGTCCAACCATCCACGTATCACCAATAGTTCTCACTAAAAGATATATAGATATTCTATTAGAATATTAGATATTCTATTAGAATATAAGGGAAAGTGTGTTTGATTCCTGACAGTGATAGCAGGAGGAAAAGTTGTTAACACTTATAAATCAAGAATGGCATGTATCTTTTCTAATTTTCCCAACATTGGAATTGATGTGAAAATAATCTGAGATTTTTCTAGGTTAGAATTTCTGATTTAATAAATTGTGTTTCTCTGAACAAAACTAGAGCATTGTGGGTTTGTTTGTTTGTTTGTTTGAACTGTTACTGTGAAGACAGAACTTTAAAAAGGTTCATGTAATCCAGAGGGTTCACTATGTATTTCCTGTAAAAGTACTGTGAGAAGAAAATGGGGATATTCCCCTCCCACCCTCCCTCAATGCTAAATCTTCCTTAAATTATGTCACAATAGTTGTGAATAGCTTTCTTTAAGGTTAGAGAGGGAGGATCTGAAGCAACTGTACTTGAAGGTAAACTCAGTACTCAAATGGAGTGATAACAGTATCTGCTTTTAACATTCCTCAGCATCCTCTTTCCTTGAACTGAGGTCTCCCCCCAGCACTTACTATAGCAAAATTCCTCTCTTCCTGTAAGCTAAATCTAAAGATTTGATTTCTGTGAAGGCAATATGCATACTTTGAAGAAAGCACAGTTCATATTTTAAGATATTTCATCACTCAAGGCCACAGCTGCTCAGTACCAAACAAGCAATCAAGGGACTAAAGACTGTCAACAAAGCACAGTTCTCTACATCACAGAATCAGACACATTTGCACTCAATTAACACTCTGCTTAAAAATAGACAAAGATAAGCAAAGAGAGTGGTGCCCTACAACCCCATCAGTATGTATACAATAGCAATACATAGCAGTTGTTTTCATCATGCCTTGCCACTCCATTTGCTATAGCAACAAAACCATCCACTATCAATTCCTTATCATGTTTGGAGCATATTTAGAGATACTATCGTAAAGCTGTCTCTAAGATATGGTCGAAGGAGTGATAATTTTATATTTGTTTTAAAAGTTAAATTTATATAATCTTATTCATTTCTACTTAAATTCCTTATTTAGGGCTAATTAAACATAATCCCTAGACAGGTATGAGTGGCACAGTTGACTTTAGGTCATTTTCAGTGTTGCTGAGGTTCAGCAAAAACTATTTTGACTGTGGTAGAAGTTAGCTCTGCTTCAAAATTATATGAATATGTTCACAAACACAAAGAGGCAGGGAGTATTGGAGTGCAGGAATGTTCTGGATGATCACCTATTTAGTAAAATCCATTTTGTTTTCATTACATTGCAATTCCCTTTTACAAGAAGGATTGTAAGGAGGATCCAGGGAACAACAGGCCTGTCAGCCTGACCTTGGTGCCAGAGAAGATCATCTTGAGTGAAATCCCATAGCATGTGCAGGACAGCTGGGGGATCAGGTTAGCCAGCATGGATTCATGAAAGGCAGGTGCTGCTTGATCAACCTGATTTCCTTCTGTGATTGAGTAACTCACTTGGTGGATGGGGGAAAGGATGTTGACAGTCTACCTAGACTTCAGCAAAGCTTTTGACACTATCTTGCACAGTATTCTCCCAAGGAAGTTGGCAGTCTGTAGCTTGAACAAGTACACTCTTTGCAGGGTAAAGAACTGGCTGGAGGGCCAGGCCCAAAGAGTGGTGGTGAATGGAGTTAAATCCAGCTGGTGACTGGTCATGAGTGGTGTTGATCAGGGGGTCAGTATTGGGGATTGTCCTGTTCACAGAATCACAGAATCAGAGAATTGTAGGGACTGGAAAGGACCTCTAGAGATCATCTAGTCTAACCACCCTGCCGAATCAGGCTCCTTAGGCCAGGTTACACAGGTAGGCATCCAGGCAGGTCTTGAACATCTCCAAAGAAGGAGACTCCACACCTCCCTGGGCAGAATATTCCAGTGCTTTGTCACTCTTACTGCAAAGAAGTTCTTAAGCGCATTTGTGCAGAACTTCCCATGCTTCAGTTTGTGGCTGTTTCCCCTTATCCTATCACCACACACTGCTGAAGAGTCTGGCCATCATTTGCCTCCTACACCTTAGATATTTATAGACAGTGATCAGATTCCCTCTCAATCTTCTTTTCTCTAGGCTGAACAGACCCAGGTCACTCAGCCTTTCCTCCTAAGTCAGGTGCTGCAGGACCTTTATCATCTTTGTGGCCCTCCACTGGACTCTTTCCAGCAGATCCCTTTTTTGTACCAGGAGCCCAGAACTGGACACAGTACTCCAGGTGAAGCCTCACCAAGGCAGGTAGAGGGGGAGGATCACCTCCCTTGGCCTTCTGGCCACATTCCTTTTAATGTACCCCAGGATGCCATCGGCCTTCTTGGCCACCAGGGCACACTGCTGGCTTATGGCCAACCTGTCATCCACAGGTCCCTCTCTGAAGAGCTCCCCTCCAGCAGATCATTCTCCAGCCTGTACTGGTGCATACGGTTATTCCTTCCCAGATGCAAGGCTCTACACTTGCTTTTGCTGAACCTCATCTGATTCCTCTCTACACAACTCTCCAGCCTGTCAGATCACACTGAATGGCAGCACAGGCTCTTGGTGTGTCAGCCATTCCTCCCAGCTTTATATTATCAGCAAACTCGCTGAGGGTGGACACCATCCCCTCATCAAGGTCACTGATGAAGATTTGAACAAGACCGGACACAGCACCAACTTCTGAGGATTACCAGTAAATACAGGCCTCCAACTGGACTCTGCACTGCTGATCACAACCCTCTGAGCTCTGCCAGAGTTCATTATCTTTATTGATTACCTGGATGAGAGGACTGAATGCACCCTCAGTAAGTCTGCAGATGGCATCACACTGGGAGGAACTGTTGATCTGCCTGTGGATAGGAAGGCCATAGAGAGGGATCTGGACAGACTGAATCAATAAGATGAGACCAGTGGGATGAACAAGACCAAGTGCAGGGTCTTGCACTGTGATCACAACAACAACAGGCAGTGCTAAAGGCTTGGAGCAGAGCAGCCAGAAGGGGTGTTGCTCAGTGCTTGCCTAAGCATGAGCCAGCAGTGTGCCCAGGTGGCCAAGAAGGCCAATGGCAGCCTGGCCTGTATCAGAAATAGTGCTGCCAGCAGGAGCAGAGGAGTGATGGTCTCCCTGTACTCAGCCCTAGTGAAGGCACAGCTCAAATACTGTGTTCAGTTTTGGGCTCCTTGCTACAAGAAAGACAGTGAGGCCCAGCAGCATGTTCAGAGAAGGGCAACGAAGCTGTGAGGGATGTGGAGCACAAGTCTTATGAGGAGCAGCTCAGTTTAGTCTGGAGAAGAGGAGGCTCAGGGGAGACCTTACTGGTCTCTGCAAATCCCTGAAAGGAGGCTGTAGTCAGGTGGGGGTCAGCCTCTTCTCCCACATAACCAGTGATAGGACAAGAGGGAATAGCCTTGAGTTGCACCAGGGGAGGTTCAGGCTGGATATTAGAAAAAATTTCTTCTCCAAAAGAGAGGTCAGGCACTGGATCAGGCTGGCCACAGAGGTGGTGGAGTCACCATCCCTGGAGGTGTTAAAAAAAACGTTTAGATGCTGTTCTAAGGGACATGGTTTAGTGGGGATATATTTATTTGTGATAGGTGGATGGTTGGACTAGATGATCTTGGAGATCTTTTCCAACCTTGGTGATTCTACGACTCTATGATTTTCATTCCTAAAAGACTATTGGTACACAGCTTTCAAGTCCTTTTCTATCAACATTACACGAGCATTCATTCATAAGGAGAATTTACAGATGTAAAAGCAGCTAGCTGGTTTGTAGCACCTGACTAGTGCAAAGCAGAATGAATTAGACTGAGAAGAAAACTCCTGTTGTAACAGATCGCAATTCAGTACAGCACTCAGCCTCACCTCAAATACTTCCATCTGTAAAGCTGTATTTGGAGAAGGCATACAACACATATAGAGCACTCAACAAAAGAGTAAACTCTTTGTCATTTTCCATAGCAGCTTTCTAGTGAAGGAAAACACTTGTAGAACAACAGTAATAAGTTTCATTTTACAGAACTATAGTTCACCAGGGATGGTTCCCACATGGAGCAATGCCTCGGGTTTGTTTTATTATTATTATTATTATTATTATTTACTTGGCACTTGGGACCTATTTATTACTTCATATACTTGGATGTAATGGCAGTTAACGCACAGTTATGATGAGGAAGTGATGTAGGATTCTAAAAGATACAAATTGCAGTGCATATTAAACTTTAATTTGCTGCCAGTCTCAATTTCTTGAACTTTCCTAAGCCTGCGTGGCCCCTCCAGAAGAAGCATAGTGGACATCAGCAGTATGAGCGCATAGTTAAACACCCTGCAATGCAGCTTACTAGGGGGATATCAATATGTTCTCTTTTCTCTACATTTTCCTGATGCTATGATGTTGTTTAAGTAATTGCAGTTTATGCTGCAGTCTGGGCATACAATACCTGGCTTCCACGTTTACCTTTAAATGGCTAGTATAACATTTGTATTAGTTGCAGTTTGCTCTTTAAATCCTTATAGTTTTACTAATTGCAGTGACAATCCAGGAGAAGACCACAAGTCTGGTGTGTATGCAGACACTGTAAGTGTTTTCAGAATCTGATCTTTTTTCTCTGCAAATCCTACCACAGAACCACCATCAGAAAAATAATAATATTAATAATAATAATAATAATAATAGAGGAGTAGTATTGAAGTGCTGCAATTGTGAATATTTAGCATCCAGTGTAGGTCCCTGACAGATTTCACAGCCATGCATTGGATTTCCTGTTCAAGAGTGGGGCAGAATCAGGGACCCATGAATTGGACTCAGAAAGCAGAGGTCAATAAAAGCAGCTTGTAAGAAATGCTCTAAGTGGTGAACTGTCTTCATCTTTACTCTCATTTAAGGTTTTGCATACTTAATTACAGATTTAAGAGATATCTCTGCGTAATGGTGTTTCACAATCTGGAAACTAGGGTCAGTTTTCCTGCAAGAAAACCGAGGCAGCCACATACTTTCTGCTTAGCCAGTGGCAGTGGCACAGGTTACCTTAGCTGAGCTGTCACTGCAGTCTTCCCTGGGATAGTACCAATACACTCGCTGATGTTCTGAATCACAGTTGCTGATTACAAAATGTTTAATCTGTCTGTGAAAAACTTCAGTTAGCCACAAGACACTGGCAGCTCCTATGCCCTGAGACCTCTGAAGTCTGGTGGTTTAGAAACAGTTAGACCATTGCAGCCGAAGGATGAGCCTGAACCGTATTTCTCTTAAGTGCGAGGGGCATTTTATCTCCTGAAATTCAAAATCTCTCCTGTCTCTAAGCACAAAGACTGGAGTTGTCTGTGGACATGCTGAGTAGAAAAAATTGAGACACATGAGCAGCTTTGAAATCATAATCATAAATGCATAGGAATTTTATATACTGCTAGCACAAGGCATTGACTAGTAAGGAGTCAGAAAATCTGTACTCTTGGTATATAGATTCTGCTTTAATCTCAACTATCCTAGATCTCAATTTGCTAATTTAGCACAAGAAATCATTGTTCAGTTATAGCAAAAGGTCAATTTAAAATATTCAACATTTAACAAACCTTTAACATGAAGTTAAAACTGAATTACTGCACATATTGCATATAAATCCACTGTGTATTAATAATTTATTTTTCAGTCTTGTACCTTAATCATATTACTGCATAATGAAAAAGATATATGAAACAGAAAAGTAAGCTGTCTACTGTAAGTTAAATTGTTAGCTTTTCCTTCTAGAGCTTAAGTAAATGAATGTACTTTTTATCAGAACATAATGAGATGCATTTTTGTGTCTGCTGAATGCATTATTTAATACCAAAGTATAAAACTACAAGGAAACATTAGTAGAGCTTGCTGGGATGAAGTCAACACATTGCTGAAATAATAAATACAGATCACAAATACAAAAGAATCTGGAAAACAACTATGGCTATTTTTAGCTAATGGCATCCCTCTGCTCCCTGAGTGATGATGCTGTAACATTCAAGTTGGAACTTAATTACACTGAGACTTACACAGCAAACATAATTTCAGGAGAGGACAATATACAGAAATACACATCTCACATTTTTCTTCTGTCTTTCAATATTACCTACTGGAAATCATTGCAATCACTGTTATGATTGCTTCTTTTTCTTCTGATTCTATTCTTCTTACTTCTCACTTTAAAATATTTATTATTTCTTAGAAGGAGGTTAGAAATCAGGACTGCACTGGCTTCATAAATCATACAGTCTAACAGCTGCACTTGTGTTTATGAATACATTTACACTGCTAAAGGGATCCTCAACATTCAGACAATCATTGAACACATTTAGCAAATTATTCTCATTTTGTGTGTTTGCACTAAAAATGTTCTGAGCTCAAGTGAAAAGACAAGGGTACTGCTCACAAACTGAGCCACATCATATACAGATTCAAATGATGAGCATTATCCTTTAGAAAGAGAAAAAAAGACTGTTGGCGCTCTTAGGCAAGAATGGATTAATTTTTATCTTAAGCCAGTTTATATAAAAGCGTTTCCTCCTCTTTGATGTGGTATATACTAAGTGAAAACATCATTCTCTACCCATCAAAATAATGCAAGTGGTCATTCCTTCTTTTGCACTGATGTTACAAAAGGAGATAGCCTGCATGGCTGGAAGGTATCCATGATATTAAACAGTTCATGGGGCTGTAAAGTGCTGAGAGCAATCATGCAGAGCAACAGGCCACAGGAATGCAAATCATCCACAAAGCCAAAAGTGGAGCTAGCAGGTGGCCTCTCCTATTCATCTGATGTCAACACACTGTTGAGATCAAGCCCTTTTAACATCTGGGTAGGCCCACTATTGCTTTTAATTAAATATAATATAGCCATTCAATGTTCTCGCATACAAGCAAACCACACAGTAAAAAGCATATCTTCTGCACAGTGAGGGTCACTATAGTTATATAAATAAATAGTACTGCTTAACTTAGATTGTAAGGTAGTTTAAATTTCATATACTTTCCATTTACTGTTCAGTGCCTGACAGTTAGAGCCTCTCTGACATTTCAGCCACTGACCATATTTCCATGGAAAATGTTCCTTCTCCTTCAGAGGATTTAGAAGGGGAAAAAAGCCTTATAATTAACTTTTTCTACCTTTGAAACATTTCCGCTGTAAAAGGTCTTGAACAGAAACATTTGTTCTCAAAACTAGTTTACAGAGAGAATTTAACTGTGTTAACATATAAGGCATGGAAACTGTCATAATATCTAATTAAATTATTACTGACGTTCCAATCAGTAGCAAAAAAACATCTGTAACTGTAATTCTACTACAGAGAAAGTATAATTAGATCTATTCAGTAATGGGCAACAAGCTATTGCAGAAGTGTATTGCAAGGCTTTAGAGAGCTGGAATGCTTTAAATACCTTTTTCAAGTATAATAAACCTTTATTTTAAGTGGGAACATGAATATATACTTTCTTTCAAAGACCCTTTATTAGTATTTAATTTAATAAAAAAATGTGTTTATGATTACATTAGTTGTTTTTTTGTTGTTGTTTGAAAGACTGGGAAAATTAACTGCTATCATCCAGAGCCCAGGACAGAGAAGCACAAACATGTATTTTCAGTTTATTACTACGGAGAGCAAAAGGTAATGGCATGCTTCATTTTAATTTCACGAGAAAAGTAAAATAATGCACACAGCGGACATTTTTCTCAAAAAGAAACATTTTCCAGAATTGGAAGCCGGAAATACATGACAATGCTAAGACTCATTGTAAAAGTATTCAGAAATTAGATGGTCCAGAGGAAAGCAATAGGATGTGAAGCATTTAAACTAAGGTCACAGGTCACCCATTAGTAATGGAGTCGGAGTTTTAATGTAAATGATGGCTGTGCAGTAGCTCTGTTTAAAGAGAGATAGATGTCCAGAGCCTAATGGGCATATGTGATTATCCCATAGCTGCATTACAGTTGCCTTTTATACTTCCACTATCAGAAAAGACTGCATCCGCCTGAAATCTGTGATATTCTTGCAAGTCTTCACAGAGGCACACTAGTAGACTGATATTTGGAAAATAGCCTTGTCTGCATTTGTCTACTCTGTAATTCTACATATAATCTCACTGTTTGCTTTCCCTCCTCCAAATTTCAAATTATAAATAGAGCTGTAAAAGCCAACAAAACAAGCAACACCAGCTTTCTTCCTCAGCCACTCATAAATGAATACATCAAAGGTTGAGTTATAGGCAGTAATATCTTTATTTTTCCCTGAGCTTGCCATCCATACACAAATTCTGTTTCAGATGATTCAGAAATTAATTCAGATGCTTAATAGTGTATATAACAAGTAAATAATACCTGTTTTACATTCATTATTCTGATATAAAAACCCATATGTCTACTAGCAGTCAGTATATATAAGAAAATGGTACCTCAATAGCACTTGCAGAGTGAATGTCAGGTTTCAGCTGCATAGTTTCTGCTGATTTGCAGGGGATTGTGTGCCTAAAAGCCCTATTAAACGCTTCCAAAATTTATGACTATGTAACTTCTCCCAGTGTTAAGCTAGTCAAACTGTAGGTAAAAATATGTGGTACAAATATGTGGCAGTCATTGTGCAGATAAGTTTATTGGCCTGCTAGAAGAAAGGAAGTTTACAAAGTGTTACTCCTATTGAGGTCATTGGCAAAACTTCCACTGACTCCAACTGTGGCAGAACTAGGTCTGGAGGGAGAGATTTTCCTTCTCTTCTATTTATGTAAATTCTCTCATTTATTTGATTTAAATTGGGAGTGGTTGCCTGCACTGAAGAGAAGGGAGGAGAGAAATAGAATCATTACTGCTGGCAAGCATTGTACTAATTCTGAAAAGTTTTAGGACTGCAGTCATCCTATCAAGTAGAGATTTGTCTATTCAGCTTGTAGCTGTTGAAGAAGAAATATATCATCATCATGCAAATTAATCTGTTCTGATTACCTGACAGCCATGATTAGGCAATCAGAGTTAACAGATGTACAAACTGCATAGTTAAGAAGCAACTATAAGTGGTTGGGCAAATCAGACACCTAGCAGTGAAATACTTTGATATTGTGTAAGTGGAAAGAAGACTCTATACCATTTAATTTCAGTAACTATATATACAATCTCTACAGTTGCCTATGCTGAAAACATCTGCTTCATATATTATTAAATGTTTCTTTTTGGACATAAGGGAATTTATGCATATACTTAATGAGACTTCTTATCAGACATCTTTGTAGCACATTTTTTTTACCTGAACATACTTTTCAATCTCTTTGGTAAAGATGACAGAAATACCATTTAAAGTGATTAAATGGAAATACGTGCCTCTATGTGTACAGTTTCATATAGTATTGAAATATCAGACAGGAGAAGTTCTAGACTTATTTTAGTTCTTAAACTAATTTGGCAGCTGAAAACCTATTCAGAATTTTTCTATTATTTCTTGTAATTAGGTACAGTGTTTTTGAAAATAAATCACTAGAATAATTTTCAAAGATTTTAGGAATTCTTTTTAAAACCCAACTAAAATACTTCTCTGACCAATCTTTGTCTTAAATGTCCTATAGTCACAATAAAATAAATGCTATTTTGGAAGCCATGTCCTGAGAGAAGATATTTCACCTCCGTTTTGTAATAAGTTTCAGCTCTTTTCTTGGAAAGCTCGACCTCTTTGGTACTCCAGTCAGATGTGTAACATTTCAGACTTGTTTTATTTAAGACTCTACACCTTTCTTTTATTCATTTCATTGTGGAAGTAATCATGTTTTTAAGGTGTTATCTCTGTTAAGTACTTCATGACCTATTGTACATCTGTCAAATCTATTTTTGAAAACGTGATACTCTTTGGGGGAATTCTGAGGCACTCATACAGATTCCTGCTGGATTAAGTGCTGTAATGAAAATGCTGCCCAAGTGTATTTTATACTACAGTAAGTACTTATTTCAGAATTCAATTATAACTACAGGAATATATTCTGTGTCTGATTATCTGGGAACGCCAAAGGTACACAGCGTTCTGGCAGAATGACTTCAGTTCTGCTAACTGGGTTAATGCTTTTGAACAAGAGATCGGGTGAAAATGCTACATGTGGGCTGAACTTCCTCCTGTGGTCTACCAAACAAGGGTATTTACTTCATGAAAGTGAGAACAAAAAAGGCTGCTGATTTTACTCCCTTACACATGTGCTCTTCTTAGCTTTTCCACTACAGCTACGTCATTGGAAACATAGGTGTTGGACCTCTTTTAAATTATGGCTGAAGGAAAAAAGGGCAAATAGCTGGGCCAAGATCCTCCCATAATAGAAACAATGAACAAGGAAAAAAAAAATTGTTAGGGAAAAGGATGAGTTACCTTAATATTTCATTCTGACTGTCTTTTGAAAAATAGCAAACAAAAATTCTTACCCTGTGTTCGATTAACACTGATTAAGGAAAAATAAATAATATTTTTGTTGGTATTTCTTGCTATTTGCATAATTCACTCATGTTGAAATCACTAACAGCCTCTTCTGCTTTTGGTTCCAGTGAATTCTTTTGATGATGCCTTGATGTGCTTTCAGTAGCTGGTTTCAATTTTACTGGTTCAGTGGGCTACTTGAAGATATCTTATTCAAACAAATCTAATTTTACCAGCAGTTTGAAGTTTGTTATTTTGCTTAGATGTTGGCTGTATGAGTCATTCATTGCTATACATCCTTTTTTACTATCTCTAATTTACTTTTTTTTTTACTATCTTTTTTACTATCTTGTTTACTGTCTCTCGTAGTTAATGATTCTTAAAATACGGCTTTGTGATTTTTTTTTTTAAATTAAAAAAAATGTTTGTTTTTAGTACCAAATATGTTGTTACGCTCACAAAGGATATAAAATATAAAGAATGATTGGATCTGGTCATGTAATTACTGTTAAATATTACTGCCTTTTTATTTAGAATTTTGCACCTTTTAATCCTTTAGTAGCTTTAGTATACATTACTTAGTGACCTTTCTTTTTGTCTTTATTAAAAGCAAGCTAACACATTCCTTTTCCCAAATCTCCTATCTTTCTGACCTCTTGATACAGTAAAACTTTTTAAACTTTAACAAATTTTACAATGTGTTATATGACAGTTCCCACATAGGACACTTCATGCCTTATCTTAACAGAGTTTAGAAAACTCTATACACAGCAGATATCCAAAAAGAGCTTACAGCCATGCTTAGAAGCATAGATCTTCAACAGATTTCTCTAGGCTGTGATTTTCAATAAGAATAGGGTGCAGACTTTAGAGGGATTAGATCAATGTTGTTTGAAATGGCAGGTATGTTTCCAAGAACATGGGACTTTCTGCTGATCAGAAACACAACAACCTTCAATCTTCAAGTGCAAACTGTAACTTTTCTGAATTATTTCTTTCAGACAGTATAGATGTCTGAATAGACGAGGATGTCAGCAATGGGATAGGTGAACTTCTTAGTCTTTAATGAGCAAACACACATTTTTAGTGAAGCATGTTATCCAAAAGGCTGAAGTTCTGGAGCATATCCAAACCTATGCATTGTTTTCACATTTTCCATTTGCAGGTCTCATTTTACACTAGAAATACCACCTTACAAGATGATTAATAAATCTGAGATCACATGGGTTTAAACATTCTATTCAATGTATTACAATGAGGTTCCTCCAGCACCTCATTTCCAGTGGCAAGCCAGTGGTTATGTCAGACAGATAGTTAAAGAAACACATATTCAGGATAGCAAAATATCAAGTTTGAAAGTAATCAGTTTGAACAGCAGCATTGCCACAGTTAAGTGCAGACAGAGATGAGCTGTTCCTCTGCAGGTTGTGCAGTTCACATATCAGTATGGGTTAACGTGCACTGTGTGCATCTTACTCTCTTGTTCAGGCATGTTCTGAGAGGAGCATATTGGTATCGCATAACTGCATTTGACTTGCTGTGCCAGTACCATGGAATGAAATTCATAACAGAGTCAGGAATCTGCATTCCCTATGCAATTGAGAAAACTAGGTGCCTTAGGAGGGTGTGGATAACATCAGCCTACATGAGTATAAGGGAAGCAGCCAAAGGAAAGGGTTCATATTTCTGACCCTTCCACATATTTTAGCTGCTCTGTCAGATGGAGTTCGATGCTGAAACTATCACTATCTAAAACATCATGTATGCTCTTTGGCTGGCCAGTTCTTCAGGTGAGAAGTGACAAACAGTAGTACTACCTTCATGCACACAGGACTCTACTGCCTTTGGTGTGTGGCCCAGAAAAATTAGATCCTAATTTAACCTCAGATGATCTGAATCTTTATTTTCCATTTATTGACTACCCTGGTGAAGATGCCCAGTTGAGATGTCAAGAATACAAACTGTGAAATCAGAAGGACCTCTAGGTGCTAGAGCCCTCTGTACATAAGATCATGTTCACATTTTTGGAACCACATGCATCGAACTCAGTCGACAGAATGTAGAGATATAATCTCAATAGCAAAAACTGAAATGAATGGCTTATTATTAGATTATGCTGATGGATTTGGCTAGAGAAATGTTACTTAAATCAATGTTCTGATGCTAATTAGTTCTTCCATCTGACTATGTAATGAACTTGACAACAACCACCACCATCATTTTCACTTCATGAAGAGCTGTGTAGCATATATACAGAAATCTCAGAGTATACTCCAGTTAATTCTATTGACATGACTAAAAATAAAAATGTGAGATCATGTCAGACAAAGTTCCAGTCATTTTCAGATTATTAATACATTTTGGTTTGTGACTGCCTATGCTAAGTCAATGTAAAACAGTTTTTTTTAATTAAAGTTCTGTAGAGATTGAAAAAAAATGAATAGCTATATAAATTTGTGATACATTAAGATAAAATTATCAGTACCATTCAGAAACGAATCTGGCAATAAAGTATTATTTTTTGACTAACAAATTCAGCATTTGGATTCATGATCTTCTTAACAGTTCTCTCATCCAGGCCCCTACGAAGTCCTCAAAATATGCAGAATGATATATCGTGTTCTATTTAATCACTGAGCATGTGAATAAATGCAAGTTTCTACATGGGAAAAAGTACTCTGAACTATATTTTTATGCTCTACACTTCCTTACTCATGTCTAAGGAAACACAGATGAGCCTAGCATTAAATGTTCTTTTCATGAAAGACTATTATAATCAAGCTGATATTCTTCTCATTTATATAAGCATTTTCTTTCTTTCTTTCTTTCTTTCTTTCTTTCTTTCTTTCTTTCTTTCTTTCTTTCTTTTTTTTTCCTGTTTTGGAATCTTCTTAACTAACATAACCCATCTGTGACAGCTGCTGTTGATAAAAGCTCTCTAAAAGCTGCTCTGCTTGAAGACAATGAGGACTGTATTTTTTTCTTTTACAACAGTTAAAATTATTAGAAACAATTATTAGAAACAATAGTCTGCTATTACTTTGTATTATGCATTTTTTTTCTTTTATGCAATTGTATTTCTTTGTAATTATGATTGAAGGACTTAATTTCTTCATTAAAATTTAGGATACTTCTGTAAAGAAAATGTCGAATTAAGTAGAAAAATGCGTATGTGCTTAGGTTCCTTATTCGTGAATAAGAGTTCTAGAAAGAAGAAAGGATCAAGCTGAGGATTTTTTTAGCAGTTGACTGAGAAATAATAGTAGGTATATAACAGAGAGCTACAAAAATTACCAATTCAATAAAATTTTGTAAAGCAGACACAGAGATAAATTATTATATATTAGGAAATTGAGAATAATGTAGATTAAGACTTGTAAAGTATCTGGTTGCATATTATACTGATACAAACTATACGGAATTTTCTATGTTTATATATTATTGAATTATGCTTTCATACAAACACTGTCAGGATGAAAGACTTTTATTCTGGAATTTCCTAAATTCTGAATATCTGAACACGATTGGATTACAATTCTTTTATGTGTAAAGGTCAAGGGACTTTCATTTGAAGCAAATTGGAAAAAAAAAGAAAAAAGAAAACAGAAAAGAGAACGGAATCTGCCCTTTGATATCCTAATACACCAGACAAAAATTCTTCCACTTGAACAAATGAAGTAACTCGATAACACGCTTAGAGTGGTCTTCTTCTTTGTTCATTATCACTAGGAAGGGTAGCTAACATTTTTAGCGTCTGCTGATAGCAGCATGATAGCAGGGGAGGAGCGCTGGGCACTGACTGCAAAGGGCAGCCTTCAGAAAGTAAATTTTTTTCTGCCTGGTGTTAGACCCCATTGATCCTTCTAAGGTGCCTGGCTTTTTTCTCTCCACCACTCTGACTGAATACAGGGTTTCTGAACATCTGAATTTTGTAATAAATACCCTTATTTTTTTAACTTCATGAGTTTGAGTATTCTGGCCAACCTCTTTTCAGGTCAGAGCAGTAGCTCTGTCTGTGCTATGGAATAATGAGTACTATCAGAGAAATGGCTTCAGCTATCTTCCCTGTGCTAACTAGTGCTTTTCCCTTCAGTGCCACAGTACCTCTAGAGGGATCACCGCACACAACAGGGATCACCGTTAATCAACAGTACAGTTCATAAATGGAACCAGTTCATTGCTTAGACAGTAGAGAACAGTTAAATTAGTTAAACAGTTCAAACAGTTGGTTTGTGAAGTAGCTGTCAGTCTTGGACATGTGAGTTTTCACAGCATTGCAGTCAGAAGCCTAGAAGGTCAAGAGATGGTGGTGAACAGCCTACAACCAGTCCATGCTCTTTCAGATGGCTGCAGCAGTAGCAAAGGAAGTTGCACTTATAGGGCAGGTTGTAATTTCTGAGCTGGTGGCTTAACTCTCAGCCAGATTTGGACACATTTTCACTAAAAGCATACCCCCTTAAGCTAAAGGCCACCACATGCCAGCTGAGCTGGCAGTCATCCCTGCTATTATGAAGGCATGAGCAATTTTCAAAGAAAAACTCACCAAAGAGCAATCATTTTTGTAATGTGGGAAAAGAAGTGCACTTTTTGTAAGCTGCGTATTTTCGTCCCTAACTTTCAGGGGACCACCAAAGAGGTTTGAAAGTTTCAAATAAAGAAGCACATGCCCCATACAGTCACTTCGGTCTGAGGTATACTACTGACTTGGACCATTTCAGATCAGATGGTTACACTTCAGCATTGAAAATGAGATTTTATAGTCAGAAGTGTCAGGCAACTTTAAATAAACAGAGTAATAAATGAGCTCTGTCTGTAATAAAAGGTTGCACACAGACATATG
Organism: Chrysolophus pictus; assembly: GCA_037305975.1. NCBI lineage: Eukaryota > Metazoa > Chordata > Aves > Galliformes > Phasianidae > Chrysolophus > Chrysolophus pictus. The sequence continues at coordinate 23,687,128 of CM074578.1, forward strand.
CACACAGACATGTACTTCCTCGAAAACCTCATCTGTGCTCACTTGTCTACTTCTAGGCAGACAGAGGAGCTGGCCAGGCAGACGGGAGGAGCACAGAGCGAGCATGAGCTGTCTGGAGTCAGCCAGAAATGAGGCTCCCATCACTGCAGATGCTGCTTATGGGTCGCAGTCATGCAACACGTGTGGATGATAAACTCGAGAGTTATGTGTCATTAGAGCAACTCACAGGTCTGTGTATGCAGACTTGACCGGAGGGCAGCAGCACAGGCTGTAAGCTGGGTCTGCTGCTGATGATATGGCAGGTGGCACTCTTCCTTTCCTGTCAGCACTAAATGAATTCCACTTTAGTGTTCTCTGAGTAAATGAACGGCTGTCAACCAGGAGAAGATCCACCCTGAGATAGAAGTCAAGAGGCAAACAGAGTTTCACTGCACCCCTTGACATCATTCCCATTAGGCTAGCTGCCATGAAGAGCAGAGAGAAATGTGGACTGTGCGTGTTAGAAGCGTGGGTGGCCTATTTAATGCCTCTAGTAGTGTGTGTTATTAATGGACCTTCTCAGTACAAAGGGAAACTACCAAAACTGTGTATTGAGGGAGTTTAGGGGAGATCCCATAGATAGGCAGCTTCAAGGATTGATTTATAATAAACACGGGGCCCTAAGAAATAAACCAAATAATATTATTAAAATTAAAAATGCTATTAAAAGAAGGGCTTTATGATAGCTTTTGGATCATTTTTCAGGTTTATTGGCTGACACTTTCCTCCTGGCTGTTCCAGCCTTTCCCACAAGCATTGCCACAGCTATAGGTTCAACAGCCCTTCATCTGCTCTTGAGGTTCTTCTCCATTAGGAACTGCTCTTTAATTGTGCCAAAGTGGGCATGCTCCTTTCTTGAAATGAAAAAGGAGTGACAGCAACAAACACTGATACAGGAAAAGACCAAGAATACTTTTTAATTTATGTTTTATGTTGTTTGTGTTTTTTTTTTCTGGGTTCCACTTACATTGCTTAATATGGCTTCACCTAGCCCCCCATGCTGATTTTCAGTACTATCACTGATAGCCATGTAATGGAGACCTCTTATGAAAGAAAAAAGAGAGAATAAATTCTGGCTTAGAAAACAATAGCTCTCTGCTTTGAGTAGTCGGGAATTAAGGAGTGGATAAGTACATGTTTTGGCAGTCTGAGAACTGTGAAGGTTCTATATGCAAGAATGAATAATCTATTTACTAGCGCTTACATTTCACTAGACCATAGTTGCTCTCCAAACGTTAATGAACTAAGCAATAAATACTATGGTGATGCTACTTTAAACTTGTTCTTACAAGTCATAAATAGTGCAAGAGACTGTTCTAGTTTTTGATTAATGGATGAAAAAGGAAAAGGAAAATTTGTCATATAAAAAAATACTGCAGTTGATGCTACATTTTGGTATCAATGGACAGACATGAAAAGAAGGATCTGCAAATAGAGTGCCCTAGTTATAAAACAAGATATTTCTTTTTGCTTTCATTCTTTATTGTCTTTATTTTTTTAATGTAACTTTTTATCTATTTGTGTAAGAAAACTAAAAAGCATTGCACATTGGTCTCCTGAAACAATTTAAAAAAGCAGCAAACATCTAAACAATGTTCAGAACATGGCTCTCTTGAGGGTAACAGCTGTTTTCAGGTCTTTACTTTCCAAAAAAGAGCGAAGACATAATATTCACAGAAAGCACATCTGAACATGAGATTTAGCCTTGTAAGTCTAAATGTGTTAACACTGTAATGTAATTAAAAGTACAAGCAGAATGTCATGACAACATTTTAGTGTGTTAAGAAGGTCTTTTTTTTTCCCTGAAAAGTTCAGTTTCAGTCATGTTAAAACTGCACAGAAATTCTGCTGAATTCATACCATAGTTTCATTTGTATTTCTTAAGGTTCAATTTTACACAAAACTTTTGATGTGAACATTCTTCCTCTGTTCTTTTCATCACATACATCATGGGTTAAAGTTCTAAACAAAATAGTAGCTAATTCATTGTCTGGGTTGAAGAATTTTAACCCTCAAGTTTAAGGAGAGAGTTAAAAGTTACGGAGTGTTTATATAAACATACTTCCCCTAGACCAAGGGCCAAAACACAAGCATCTGTCACTTGGGAGAGTAACTTACCTAAAGCAGAGTCATTGCCCGTTTCTGTCTAGTTAAAACTCTCCTAGAGCAATTATTACTTATATTACATCAGAAATACAAATCAGTCCTGTCCCATTCACTACTGGGTCTGTCTCCTTAGCCTCCTCCCAAGAACAGTGCTGATTCTGTTCTGCAGACCTAGAGTTCACTAATTTGGGTTTGGTAGCTCATTTTCATTGTGCTCATACCCTATCTTCTGATTTGGAAACCACTGGTCCAAGGGTTACAGTATTCATTTGATGAGCACATTTGAATTTCGTTGATTCAGAAGTCACACACTGAAAGACACGATAGTGTTGGATAGTCAAACCTAGCTTTTTGTGAGGTATGTCTCTCCTTTTACTGATAGGTACCTGGAAGCATGTTCTTCACCACTTAATTACTGGAAGCTTTTCTCATTGGTAATTTGTATCTTCTACACTGTCATTTCAGCCTATAATTTCTTGACCTTTCCTCACTGACAAAAAAATCAGACCCCTTTCTTCTTTGTTCATTTCAAATCTTTCCATGGGCTATGCTTCTTTAGGTATAACATAATTCATTCATTCTTTCTTGATAAACCATGTCCTCAAGGTCTCAGATTGCTTTCTTCTTCCTCTTTTTATTCAAACTACATTTTTTCCTGAAGTGCAAGGCTCAAAACTAAATGCAGGAAGACTTGATCAGAATGGAAGGATTATTTTTCGTATTCCAAAATCTGCCAGTCTCAAGTTAGACAAGTTCTTTCTTAGCATTTCAGAAACTTGTGAATACTTCTTGTCCTGCAGTGACTTAAGTCTGGCTTATTGGAGGACTTAGAGCTTTCTCCCCACTCCTGCCATAGCTCACTTCAAAACCATGAGGGGATTAATGACTAATTGGGCCCATATGCTTTGACTTTTTCCCATATCTGATAATTCATTCTGTCACAACAACCATGGAATTAAAATAAAATTAAAGAGTCATTAAGAAACCAGGATGCAGAATGAAATGGTCTCTAGGAAGTAAGCAGTCCTTAGGTCAGTGACTAACACAGACAGCTTATTATAGACCTCTGCCACCCAAACCAAGGCATCAAATTTCTTTATTAACTCAACGTAATATATCCAGGAAATCATCACCCAAAAATTTAGTGTGTGGTTAGAGAATTGTAAAAAATAATTGCTTTTTCTATATGACCACAGAACCAAAATACACAATATAATTCTTATTTCCTTGTTCACTAATCAAATTAGCATTAATTAATTAGTTTGCTAAAATATTAGAGATTTAAACACAAATTCATGGGGAGAGAATGAGAGATAGAGAGAGCTACCAAGGTGTAATTTACTGGAAAATGCTGAAAACATTCCAAGAAAGAAGTGGGCAGAAGGCTCAAGTAGGACATCTCCTAAGGAAATATCTGAACTACTGCACTATTCTTGTAGTGGATAACTCCATGTTAAAAGGTACTGAGGCTCCTCATTGGCATCCTGACAGGAAGTCTGCTGCCTCCCAGGAGCCAAGATCCAGGACATTACTAAGAGAAGGCCACAGCTTGTCAAGAACACAGGCTTCTATCCACTATTGCTTTTGTATGTGGGCATGAATGACAGCGGAAGATGGAACACGGGCAGAATCAAAGAAGACTATAAAGCCCTAGGAACACAAGTGAAGAATACTGGTACCCAAATTACCTTATTTTTAATTTTGCCAGCTGGAGGAAAGAAGGAAGCCAGAAATAGACATAGAATGCACATCAATTCCCAGTTATGTGGCTGGTGCCAGTGCAAAGTGACAAAAGAATTCGTGAGAATAATAACCTGCTAGGGAGCGACGGGATCCATTTGTTTAGAAGAGGCAGAGCAATCTTTGGCAGCAGGCGGCCAACCTCGTGAAGTGAGGTTTAAATGGAAGGATTTCAGGGGTGAGGTCAAAACTGGCAAAGCCCATGCCATTGCAAGTGGCTGGGGAATAATCCAGGCCAACCAGAAGAGTGACAAATGTTCCTTAGCTGCCTTCCATGGTATGAGCCAGAAGGCTGGTCACCTCAAGAGTGTGTATAGCTATGGGGGGATCCTCTTTTACCCCTCAAGGGAAACGTGCATCCTCTGCTCCCTTTTCTAAAGTATCAATGCATGCAGTATGGGAAATAAACAGGAAGAATTAGAGATCTATGTGCAATTGCAGGGCCATGATCTCATTGCAGTCATGGTGGGACAGCTCACATGACTGGAATGGTGTCTTGGATGGCTGTGTCCTTCTTAGGAAAGACAGACCAGCAGGGCATGGCAGTGGAGCCGCTCTTTATGTGAGAGAACAACTGTAATGTATCAAGCTCTGCTTGGAGATGAATGATGAGCAAGTATAGAGCTTATGAGTGAAAATTAAGGGACATGCTAATATGGATGACACCACTGTGTGTTTTTACTACAGGCCACCTGATCAGGAGGAGGAAATTGATGAAGCGAACATGAAATAGTGAAGTTCAGGATCTTACATGGAAGAAACAAGTCAATAAGTAGGATTACAACCCTAGACTTCAGGAGAGCCAACTCTGACCTCTTCTTGGAGGTATCCAATGGGTTAGAGTATTGGAAGGTAAGAGGATCTAAGAGAGCTGGTTTACATTCAAGCACCACTTTTTCCAAGTTCAAGATTGGTACATCCTTAGGAGTAAGAAATCAGGCAAAGATGGCAGGACACCTGCATGAATGAGCGAGGAACTGATGGAATCGCTCAAATGGAAGCAGAAAGTCTATGGAATGTGGAAAAGAGGTCTGGCTGCTTGGGAGAAATGTAGGAACGTTATCACAGCATGCAGGAAAGTAACAAGGAAGGCTAAGGCCCATTTGGAAAAATGACAAGGGAGGTCAAGAACTTTTTAAAGTTATGTCAATAGCAAAAGGAAAACTAGGGAAAATGTGAGCCTCCTACTGAATGAGGTGGGTCCTCTGGTAATGGAGGGCACAGAGACAGTGGAGTTACTGAACACCTTGTTTGCTTCAGTATTTACTGCTAAGACTCCCCCTTTGGAGTCCCATTCTCTGGTGATGAGAAAGTCTGGGAAAAGGAAGACTTCCCCGTGGCTGAAAAGGATCCAGTCAGAGACTGTCTAGGCAAACTCAGTGTACAGAAATCCATGGGTCTTGATGAGATGCACTTGTGTACTGGCAGAAGTGATTGCCAGACCGCACTCTATCATCTTTGAGAGGTCATGGAGAATGGGAGGGGTGCCTGAGGATTGGAGGAAAAATGATGTCACTCCAGTCTTCAAAAAGGGAAGGAGGAGGACCTGGGAAACTACAGGCCACTCAGCTTCATCTCTATCCCTGTGAAGATGATGAACAGCTTATTCAGGATATTAATCTCCAAGGAATTTGGATGACATGGATTCACTGAGGGAAAATCAAGTGGATGGGGACAGGATATTTTCAGTGACGACCAGTAACAGGACAAGGGGCAATAGGAACAAACTGGAATATAGGAAGTTCCATATCAACATGAGAAAAAAAATATTTACTTTGAGGGTGACGAGCGGTGGAACAAGCTGCCCAGAGATGCAATGGAGTCTCCTTTCCTGGAGATATTCAGAACTCACTAGATGATCTCCAGAGGTCCCTTCCAAACCTTACAGTTCTGTGATTCTGTATCCTAATTTGAGTTCACTGACAGTGGCAAAACATGCTTATGAAGGGTATCTTCGATTTGCTGTAAACCAAACACTAGACTTTAAAGCATTTGGCAATTTCTCATTTCCAAATTTTTTCCTTAGTTTTTCACTTTGTAGGAACAGTTAAACAAAATTCAAATCAAATTTGCAGCTGATTTTGAATGACTTCAAACTGCATTTTAGAAAAAGATAGGAAGGAGTAATGGTAATTGTTACTGGAAGGACAAAAAATCAAATGTCAGTAGTTAGAGGATGTAAGTAGAGCGCACATCTAAATCTCTGTTCAAAGCAAAACACTGAAAAATTCTTCATGACGGTATAATAAAAATTCAGACAATATAAATCTACTATAAATAGTGACTTTTATTTAAACTCACATGCAGATGAATTTTTGTGAGTATGGAGGACAGGAGATTAAAGATGTTCTGCCAAAAAACAGGATTAAAAGATAGAGTTCAAATGTATATTTAGGGCTTGGAAAGATGAGGGATGGTAGTGATTATTTTAGAGCTCCACCAAGCACCTTTGTCCAATTAGTCAAATGCTTTCTTTTTTAGAACAGCTTGCAGAAGTCCAGAGCTGCTGGCTGGCCTATGAAGCAGACACGAGTACTTTTGCTGAAGACTGTTCATCTTTATTGTCTTAAATTTGGTACTCTGTAGAGTGAAAGATCCTTGCTACCACTTATTCCAGAAAGCAGATACAAGAGCTGTATATGAAGAAAGTCATTTTGCCTCCTATTTTAAAAATAGGTTGTTTCATTTCACATTTTACTTCTCCTATTTAAACACTGAGCTTGATATTCCTCATGAAGACAAAAGTTTGGGTCATCACCCAAGGGGTCCATTTCTCTGACTGCTTCAACAATTTGATCTTGGATGCCTATGTTTCTTACATTCCTTAAAACTTTCTAAATGACACATGTTCTGCAACAATCTACACAGTAGTTATTTTAGCAAAGTGCCTCTTATAAAGCTGATCTTCAAATCATGAAGGCAGAAGTTAGAGGGCATAAGAAAGCTCCATCTGAAGGTCACTGCTAACATTAATAGGTTATGATATGAAAGCCTTAAATTAATATTAAGACTGACAGATGATAATAACAATACTTGGCTAAATATTCCCTTTCCTTCTCAACATATATCAGATGAATTATCAGATTAAAATGTGGGTACGCCATTCCCTGACTTTCCCATTGACAGAAGACCATGGTTATTTGTACCCAAGAACATTCAGATGATTCCAGGGTCTTGTTGCTTTTTGATTACATCAACTTGAGAACACAAAGCCCACTGTGGCACTGTGGGGAATGTCTGTTTAGCACTAGAATAATTAACACAATGATAACTGGAGTGCTAGAGCAGTTAGTATCAACATAATGAGTTAACCCAGATTTTGCTTTAACAAACGAAAGGGTTAGGTCAATACAAAATGTCTAAATTGGACTTTTTATTTAACCTCTTTTCACTTAAGTAATTTTTTTAAGTAAAGTATTTGCAAATGCAGGAATTAGCTTTAGCTGTGAAAGTAAGAAAACAAGCAAAGAACTATGTTCTGAATTCATTGACACTTGCTGGTTGTCTCAGTCCTCATGAAACTCGTATTTCAGATGAGTTTGCAATGTCAAAGTTTCTACAGATGTAATTAAACACAGTAATCAAGTCATCCCCTCAGTCATCTTTTTGAAAACCTAAGGAGATAGAGGGTTTTTAGACATTTTCTCCATTTCTCAAGGCATGTTGCAACATCTCCAGTATCTCAGCATCCTATGGAAAATGCTAACGCTTCTGATCTCTATGGTGTCTCTTAGTATCCTTCTCATGGATGTATTTTGAAGGAAAAAAATAGCTCAGGAGAACAGAATAAGAAAATATTTGAAGAGAAACTCAAAGGGATAAAAGATACTATGATTACTGTGGAACTACTCTTTCTTATAGGCTAAAGATGAGTATGGGCAGCTACATGAATTATGAAAGCCTAAGCAAAAAAAGTAGATTTTCTTGTAGGTCACCGTGTAGAAAGTTAAGCATTTTTACAGAACTGTTTTCAGAAAGGTGGTACCTTTCTTTCTGAAAGTCACAGGGATGACTGAGGAATGAAGAAGTCAGTTCTCCAGGATCCTGATGGTGCACATCCCAGGTCTCAAAGACAAAGGAAGGGAAAGATACAGGAATGTGAAGCTGCTCCTTCCAAGTGAACAGACATATCTATTCCAATCTCTGTTCTCCTGTTGATTTGATTCAACAGAAAGCATGTGTTGGGCTCAATGTGCTCTCAGTGGGATTACTTAATGGAAAAGAAGGAGATGGCCAGGATATCACCATGGGATGAAACTACTGACAGAGAAAGGGGGAAGGTTTTAGTCTTCAGGCACGCATTCTTTTGACAAGTCTGCCATCAATCTCATCTCCTGTGGCTCCGTCAGAGAGCAGCTGTATGACAGGCATGAAAGAAAAACAGCAGGCCACCACAGGAAGCACTTCAGCATAACATCTTAACTGTTCTGTCCCCCTAACCACACTACATCAGTCTTGCAGACAGTTTCTTCTGCTTGACCCACTCAGCTTAGTGACCAAGATCGCCACCACATTTTGCAACATTGTATTGGTAATTTTTTTCTTTTTTCCTCTTTCCTTTTTCCTTTATTTTTTGGTGGTTCAGGGAGGAAGACTGTTTCTGACCACCTTTCCTTATTTCTACACCCCTTTCTGCTTGCCTTCTGCAGCATTCTATTCTGCTACGAATTCTCACAACACCCCATAAAGCACAGGACAGATCGGTCTATCTTGGATGCTGTGATACTGTGGCAGGTAAAAAAAAACACCAGTAGAGAAGAAGAAACAAAAATGAAAATAAAAACAAAGGCACAAACACAAACAAACAAATACAAATATAAATGCAAAGACAGTTTCTGTATCTTCACTCTTTTGGAAATGTATTAAGAACTCCAAGTATGTTAAGAATGGTGTACTTGTTCTGAGACCATGACTCCACTCTTGTGTCTTGTTGACAAAGTCAGTTAAATCACACAAATTCATGGTCCTTGGTGTATTCTAGCAGACCTTCTACATTTGAAATTTGCTCGGAGCACTTCCATTCCAGAAGGGGAAAAACGTCTCTGGCAGGATTAAAAAGAGCATCAAAAAGAGCAGTCGTCACTAGAGTGGAAACCTAACCCCCTTAAAGTCCATTAACTACAGTGGGGCCAGGGTTTCACCCCAGCCTCTTTTTTTTTTTTTTTTCTTTCCTGCTTTAAGTGTGTGATTTGCCAGGGGAAAAGTTCAATTGAAGGCACACAGTTAGACTATACATACAACAAAGAAGTGGGGGGGGGGGGGGAGGGACACTAAAAAGGCACCACAAAGGATTACTTTAAAGTTAGACCTCAGCTCCTTTAGCTTTAAACAATGAAGGAAAGCACATAGGTTTCAACGGGATAAAAGCAGACTTTATTTTGTAAAGAGATCTCAAGATGAAACAAAGGACTGCAATTGTACCTCCTATCTGCAGATCTGAGGTGCTGAAGGAAGAGAAAGTGGGTGGATGGTTAACAAGAACGGCTTGAAACCATGCTTTGTTAACAGAGTAAAATTAGCTTGCTGAGAACCTTTGTTTTCCACATAACTTTTAACATGAGCATTATTTTACCTATCTGCACAGTAGAGAGACCATTTACAAATTTGCAGCAAGTAACCACTGAACTTGAGCTAATTTTTCCCCATCTCCTGTTTCATCTGCTTAATTAAGAGCAGTACATTCAAGTTGAGCTGTTCACATTCGTGGCTGGAGGTCTAACTGCTGAGTGAAATATGCTCTAACCTAAACACCATGAGATAGGTTTGTAGGTAAAAGCATGGGCTGTTTTTTCAGAAAACCATTCAGGTAGCTCTATTCAAAATGGTGGCTGAACCAACTACAAGTAAAATGGAGAAGGAGTACTCGATCACGTGTTTGTTGGTTGTTGAATCGTCATCATCATAGAATCATCATAGAATTGCCTGGGTTGAAAAGGACCACAATGATCATCTAGTTTCAACCCTCCTGCTATGTGCAGGGTTGCCAGCCACCAGACCAGGCTGCCCAGAGCCACATCCAGCCTGGCCTTGAATGCCTCCAGTGATGGGGCATCCACAACCTCCTTGGGCAACCTGTTCCAGTGTGTCACCACCCTCGGAGTGAAAAACTTCCTCCTAATATTTAACCTAAACCTCCCCTGCCTCAGTTTAAAACCACTGAAGCTACCAAAAGCCACACGTGGGGTTGAGCAGAGGAGCATCCAGCTGTGCCTGCAGCTGGAGCTGCAGCAGATGCTACAGGGAAGGCAATGCCCTTGCCCTCCCCCCCCCCAGCACTGTTAGTTTGTCATATAAATGAGTCAAAATATGTAATATGTGCATGATTTTTTTACAGTTACATTTTAGGAGATGTATATGGTACTTGACATCATAAAACCTGCTTTAGAGTGCAGTTATATTGTGCAGTTATATTATTAAATGTCAGTTCATTCTGCGATTTCTACAAACCATCTGTCGTGGGGCAAGCAGGAATGTACTTTTGCTCTTATGTGTTTGTGTTTGCTTGGTGTTTAACACCAGGGAACAGGTGTGGTCTGTCAGTGCTGTCAACCCAGAACACCCTCAGAACTCACCAGTCTGCTTTAGAAACAGGGCAGCTCTTTGCTTTTTCTTTTCTAGCCTTTTCCGTAATCCTGCAACTGCAAGATACAGACTGTCCCCATCACTTGTTTCTAAATCTGATCAGTTTTTGGCTGGAACTGCCCTGTACAACTCCACAATGAAATTCAGAAATAGAGATTTTCCACCCCTTTTTTTTTTAGGGCTTTTCTACCTTGCAGAACGATTTTCATTATGGCTTATGTCATGGCAGGTGTTCTTCTCCCTCACCTTCTTAATGCAGGAAGCATATGGGGCATTACCAACAGTATAACCCCTCAGAATGTCTCTACCAGCAAAGATGACAGGAAAGCCAACTGGCCAGTCTGGAGTTCCCTTTCGTAAGGGAAATTCCGTGGGAGTTACAGGACTTATATAATAATAGCCTTATTCTAGAATATTTTCCTATATAAACTTTATGTTCAGGCTGTGGGCTTGCAGAAAAGGTTTTAAAAAGTCATATAAGGAACTGATGTTTCTAAATAACAATAGAAGAGCGTGTAGATTCAGATTTAATTTCAAACAGTCGTGTTTTGGGGATTATAGATTCAGACTCCTGATGCTATCAGACCATTTTTTCACAGGTTTTATTCTTTTTTTTTAAGTGTTTAAATTCATTCAAATTTATTTAGCAGATCCATCTTTGTAGGAGGAAATCCCTATGTTATTACATTCAAGGACTCAAAGAAAGGAAGGTAGAAAAATATGTATAGCTTGGAAAAATCTGTTGATTAATACTGAAGGGCTCTTTGACTAATTTAAAATTAAGATTAATCTCAATCCATATAAAATATGGAAAATCATTTAAAAACTGCAACCTGAGAAGCTATTTCAATCTTGAAAAGTTCTGCTGCACCAGCATGAATGTGCATCTGCACTCTGAATTATAAGCATATTTAACTCTTATCCTCCAGATCAATTCTTTTAGTCTTTTTTACATTTACACTCCTACTTTTTTAACATTTGGTATCTAGCATCTTTTTTGTGATACATGAAATACAACTCAAAATCAAACAAATAAACTTTTAACTACAGAACAAATATATGAGGGATTTTATTCTTCTATTATTCCTATTCTTGCAGAATTTCTGAATGATTTTTTTTTAATCTAATTACCTTTTGTCGACATTTTTTTCCTTTTCCTGTTGCCCAGTTCAGAAGGTGTTCCCTAGCAGTGAGAAATGCAGAATTTCTGCCACTCAACAGAAGTGCTGTGCCTCGCTTGGCCAGGTAATGCTACTACACTGCACAGCTTCACAGATGAAGCTAGACCCAAATGCATCCATTCTGCAAGTTTTCTTTAAACTTGTATGGTAAACTCCACCTAGCTCCACTCTCTTATGAAGTTAGAGGGATTTGCCAAGCACTCAGCTACCATGTGAAAACCAGGATGAGAAGATTTGTTCTCTATTCTCAGGTGAAAGTACGAAGAAAAAAAAAGGAGCATAAAAACAAAGGCTTGAATTGAATAGAAATAGTGATATCTGCTCAAAGGTGATATCTCCTGACACAACTGAGGGTTTTACAGTCAGCAGCTGGGAGCTGGGACAGATGCACTGCACTGAAGAATGAGACTGGATGTCTGATTGTCGATGCCGTGCTGTGGTGAGATGGGAAATGTTGAGCCACTAGCAGCCACCTGCAACAGCACCCAAGTTACAACTAATGCATCTGTGCAGGGGCTTGCCTACATAAAGCTGCCTAAAATTATTGCTAGTGCTAGATTCTGTGTTTTCAATTATGTGTAAGTTTTCCTTCACTATAAGTTCTCGCTTTCTCTTGCTTTCAAGAAAGATTTAAGTGCAATACTGGAGGAGGCCTCAAAATAGTTTTTCTTTTTTAAAGTTTTGGAAAAGTTACTTAAACCTCTGCAGCCTGACTTGGTCATTTGGAGACACAATCCTTTAAAAAGGAGATGTTAAAGTCTGGATATGAATATTGGAAAAGGGATAAAACAAAAGAAATCAAAATTGTATGCTCCTATTTAACCTCAGAGCTCCAAAATCACCAAGAGTCTTGAAACACTAACAAAGTCCAAAGCTCCCAGTTCTGCTCTAGTCTTCATCATCCCCAATGGTAGCTAATGTGAAGGCACACAAGGAGCACCCAAAGGCAGCTCTCTGCTCCAACCTCAGGGTGCTCCAAAGTACCAGGACAGCTGGGGATTCCCACCCACCTTCAGGGGGCCTTTGGGCAGCCGCATCATGGCCCAGCACTGGGCTGATCACACCATGCCACCAAATCACCCCATGCTTCCAAGGGAGGTGGGGTGCAGTCCCAAGAGACATGCTCTGCCCATGGACACAGCCAAGCATGGTGTCTGGTCTCTACATCAGGGCTTTCTTCTTTTGCCTTCATCCATCTCAAGAGTTTCCAATGACAAAGGCATGAGTTCAGTGCAGGAGAAGACTTGCAATTTTGCATTTCAGTGTAGTGAACTGTTACAGCCACAAAGACTGAAGATGGTATCTTGAAGTTAATATTGAACTTTTCCTTCATTTCTTTTTTTTTTTCCTTCAGATTTCTTCATTGTAATAGTTCAGCAGTCTGCAAGCCAGAAGCAACAGAAATCTGCTCACCAAATAACATTTAATAGCAAGTAACTAAGGATGCCATAAATTAATAACATTTTAGTGCAAAGTTCAACTCAAGAAGCAGTATCAACAGTGCACTGTGTCAGTAAGGAGTCTTCCTGAAAGATTTGCTCTTACAGAGATGAATATCTCCATATGCATTTTAAATTAATTATTATCCCCTCCACATTCCTGTACCTAATTAATGCAAGGTGAAGCAGGATACAAGTTTGCCAAGTGAATTCCACCATTTCTGACATTCAGCAGCCTTATTCTGGGAACACGGAGCAGATAAAATCAGGTTATCACTGAGATCAAAGGTTCTCTGACAGTGAGAAATAAAACACTGTTCACTTAAACTGGAAACTACCATGACCTGAGCTAAACACCACTGCATAGAAACTGTTAGGACTTGAAAACGGTAGGGTACACACAAGAAAATGCCAACTCATTTTTAATGTAACTGTGGAAGTTTGGGTAGAGTCTAAAACATATCCAAATTATAAGCAGGTATCAAACCGTCACACTTGCAGTCGTCTAACAGGGTCCCATCACTACTCATCAGCCACCTCTGAATACTCGTGAAATAAATAACTAGTGTGTCAGAAGCCATCTATTAGAAGTTGGTTTATTTCCTGAAGTATGCAAAGTTTTCTGTCTCTTAACATCCTCATCTGTAAATTTAGTCTTTACACGTGTAATTCTGAGAGGTTAGAAATGAACTGATAGATGTTCAGCCTTCCTCAGATCGCATCTCCATGAGCTCTTGCAGCATTGAGTTCCACCAGCTAAACACAATTGGTATGAAGGAACATTTTCATACGTCACTTACAGGGCTGCTGCCAGGAAATTCCTCTGTTTTTCCTTCTTCCTATCAGCCAGCTGATCTTGCTACTGAACAAGGTGATCCACCCAAATCTAGCAGCTGTGGCTTCCTGTGATTCACATGGTGAGGAATGTGCTATTGCAGGGAATTTATGGCCAGGCAGGAGCAGCCCCATGGCTTTGGAAGGCTGACCTACACCACACGCTGTGGCTTCCCTTGCAAAGTCTGCAGTAACTTGTAGGACGAGTTTACAGTCTGAAAGTGGATGAGTTAAGTGCCACTGAGGTATTTTTAAGGATTCGCTGGTATTTTTAAAGCAATTATCTGTATTCCTTTGATGAACTTTGCCTGAAGGCTGATGAATGCATTCATGAATGCATTCCTGAATAACTGGAGTCTTCATTAACCCAGCTGCAGTAATTGTCTTTGCAAAGAAGAAGATGTAAGAGAGCTGCATGGCTTGGAGGAAGTATGGGCTTTTTTGTTCCTTTTTTCATCTTTTCAATGAATGAACTGAATGTGATGATGCAATGGCTGCTAATTTCTTTCCTGTTTAATAGCACAATAGCTATTAATATGCTCTCCACAGCAATATTATGAAACAGCTGTTTCTGTGACAGTAGGAGGTTACGAGGTTTGCAAGAAAATGCTAGTAAAAATGTTTTTAAAAATCCATTAGATTCTAATATTGCCACTGTCTTTTTTCAATTCAACAATTGAAGAATTCCCAAAGGAGTTTCTTCACATTCTGCAGATTTGCTGAGAGTTATTATGCAGTCCGGCTTTGTCAGTAGCATAGACCATTTCAATTGCTTTTCCCACCTCTGGCCAACTAATATTATTAGTCTTTATTAAGTGACTGACAATACTGCAGAGTTTTATGAGCTTCTACTGCAAGACATATAACATAGGTGAAATCACAGAGAATAGATTCATCCTTGAAAACGTGACACATGTGTCAAATGTCCATCTAGTACTTGGGAGGTGAACTGTATATTATATAACGTCATTCAATGTGCTTTTGTATATAAAGTGTGTACTGTGTGATCTTTTGAAAGCTAAAGATATCTTTTTTTTTCCAAAAACTTTCTGAAAGTTTTATCTTTTTGTCATTATGGAGCACTTTTTATTTTTTCCCTAGCAGTAAATCTCTGTGGGATGGAAACTGATGCAAAACAGTTTTCCTTCTTATTCAGGGGAAATATTAAAAATAGCATTAACCGAGTAATAAGGGTAAAATGGAACAAACACATAAAAAAATGTATTAGAACGTTCTGAAAATGAAAAAGAAAATAAAAAAGAGTTGAGCTCCTTGTAAACTTTCCTCACAAAGTATTACAGTTACATACAATACTAAACATACTAGAGGATTTTTCTTTTTAAATGAATCTGTGATAGCTATGCAGGCAAACAATTTTCTGGGTCATTAATCAGTGGGAGTACAGATGACCCTTTTCCAATGTTTATTACTTTCTAGTAGTTTTGGTGTGGTATCGCAGTTGTCAGCGGAGGCAGAAAGCACATATGGCCGTTTCTCTCCTGGTAATAGCTGCTCCACCTGAGGTGACCTTGCTTTGTTTGATAGAAACTCTCTGAGTGCCTACAAACAACTGCTGTTTATTTCACAGTGCTTCTTTCTTAGCGGTTTGAGGCTAAGGACTGCTGGCCAGTTTTTAATTATCTCAGTCCTATAATGACTTGTAATCTCATCACTGTTAGTCTTATTGTACTAGGTGCTTACTGTACCTGAAAAAACAGGTCTGGAGCCTCCTTTTCAAACTATCTTGCTGCTGCTTTCTTCAACTTGTGGACCAATTGGTCCACACCGTCCCACTGGTTTAGCAATACAGAAATGCTGCATCACTGAGTTGGAGCTGATGATCCTTATGTGGCCCTTCCAACTCTGGTTATTCTATGATTCAATAATGTAAATTCTTGAAGGATGCTAAAATATATGATATATTAAGACTTTATGTGTTAAACTAGGAGCAGTCCCTAAGTTCATCAGCCCACTTTTGCATTCAATGAATTCAAAGTTCATTTGCTATTTTAAGGGAATCCAGTAAGATTTTATTCTGTGGGAGGGCAGTACAGTGGGAAACAGTGAGGTTTGGCTTGCAGCCGGAATTAGCTGGAGAATTTCTGGTTTTTGGCTGCACTTGCTGTAAAAGCAGATTAGTCTATGCTGAGAGATTTACTGGGGCCTGCACAAAATTAGAAAACCAAATCTGCTTAGGTGGAAACTTCTCTACCATGTAAAAGCCTGCTGATGTATCCTCTGAGCAGTCTACCACTGCCCTGGACATCTGATGGCTGGATCATAGCAAAGCCATCTGAGGAGAACACAGCTTTTGGGCCCCTGGATGTGCTTTCTTGCACATACAAAAATGGAAAGAAAGTCAGACAAAGACAGGGAGAAGTCTGTAAGTTCATTCTCCACATTGTTTCTCCACCGCCTAATACTTATTCAGGAGGTGAATACCTGAACTTTAATAAAAATGGCAAAGCAAGTTCCCATGAATATTTGTGAATGAGCAACAATTATGAGATAGCTTTGCCACCTTTTTTTGGCTAAACCTCCCCCAAACAGGTAATGCTTTGTCACGGGACTCTGCAGTGAGCATTTTGTGCTTAATCAAAGCTCATTTATCTTGATGTCACATCAATATAGCTCATTTAAGCTCATGCAAGTTTCCCAATTTAAACCAGTACAAATCTGAGATCAGCCTGACTTAGTAAGGAGAACTAAGGTCCTATTGATACTGGAATTCATAGGTTTTGAACAGAAAAGCTTTTATGCATATGTCAGTGTTACTGAAAAATGTTACATGTCTTAATACATAGCACATAAATCTTAGTTCAGTCTTGGTTTGCTCTAAGAGATACTAATGTTTTCTCCCACATCATTTCTTTAGTGGTTTTTTTTTCCCCCTCTTTGCTCACACAATTTGTATATTTGTATTTTATACTGAGTAACTTTTAACAGAGAAAAACTATTTTCATGTATAAATCGATTTTAGGAACCAAAAACATGAGAAAGCTATTTCATGGATTTCTGGCCTAGTATCAGGAAACTGTGGAGAAGTAAATATTACATCTCATCTACTGACCATGAGGTCACGGTACACTCAGTTATGAAAAGTCATTTATAAACTGCTACCTCTGTGCTTTTGAGGAGGGGGTTTGTGTTTAATTTGCAGCTTGAAAATCCTAAACCCTAAGGATTCACTCTTACGGGAAGAAAACAATGAGGTAGGTTAATCTAGGACTGGATGCTGTTGTTAAAAGCAATGGGTTTGTTAATTAAAAGAAAGTTTAAAAAAAAAAAAAAGCCACACTGTGACAGGAGGAGGAAGTTATTTGCACTGTAGTAAGAAATTTTCAGATCAGGCAGCCTCTTTTCAAAGTGTGATTGTGGAATGTAGCAGCTGCTCAAAATTCTGCTAGCTTGTGGGAGATTCATGACCAGTAGATTAATTTGCTTTTCACCAATTATAATTTATCTTACATCAGGACTGTTTACATTTTCTCTGTCATCTACATGCATTAGCACCAGGTTAATGTGCAAACCATGTACTAAATTATGTCCTGTATAAATCTTTCCTGGTAAATACCGCAGTCCTTGTCCTTACTTCCTGAGAATAACCTTTGATCTTCACATCAACAATGAAAATAATTACCATCTCTGCCCAACCCAGGACAAGTCATTTTGCTCCTAAATAGCTGCACAGCTGGAGGCAGATGTGTGCTTCTCTTTGGATAGACCCTGCAGGGTCTTGCACTAGGCTTTATATCATACTTGTCATTCGTTTATCAGTGCCCAAATGTTGTACATTGAAAATGTGTGTAAAACATTCTCAGAATTTCAAACAATAACAAAACAGAATGGGGGAGCCAGGAGAAAAGGCTACAGGAAAAAATAGAAGTCTCCCAGCTGTGCAAACTTAAGTAGCTGTATTAGCAGAAAATGAACTCCAAAAGTTACCTTACTACTATCTGCAGCAAAAGTTGGTCCAGGGAATGCATTATTTATTTTGAAATCCATGCCAGACTAATGAAAAAATGAATGTTTAAAGCCTTCCTTTTGCATGTACAAACATCCACTCTTCCACTCTTCAGCATTCTAGTTAGAGGAATCACGCTTTTTTTTTTTTTTTTTCTTTTTCAGAAAGCTGATATTTTCTATCAGTGCTGTGGAACATAGAGTACTTCTACCATCTTTGCTTTTTTTCAGCTAAAGATTTTTCTCTCAAGCATGTCTCAGTGTTTGGTTTCTTTCCCTTAGTTTTACTTTTGCATCTCTTTTAAGCTAGAAATATTTTCTTTTTTCTTAGTCATATGAAAGATTGTATCATTTCTGCTACATTAAAAAAATTATTAAAGAATGATACAATGAAATAAAGTTAAAAAATAATAGAATTAAGGGAAAAGAGGTATTTCTAATATTTTTATGATACAATAGACAGAATTTAAAAGAGAACAAAAACCTGAAAAGATTAAAAATATTTTTAACATTACCTCATGAAATTCAATATCACAAGCTTATCTCAATCAATTATATGTCTACTGATAAACAAGCTATTAGAATTAAGTTTAATAAAAACCTTTTGTATCCTAGGAGGAATATAAAAACCTTCAAAGCCAATTTAATGAGCCAACTCTTATTAAAGAAAATTTTAAAGAACCCTCTGAGAGTGAAAGTCATATAAATTTGATCCAATATGGCAAATGCAACTCAAAAGGGAAAAGGAAGATGATGTTAAACAGTCTGAATAATTAATTTGAAATATATTTTATTTTTTAATTCAGAAATCAGTAAGTGTCAATTAGAAAGTTTCAATTGTCACTAAATAGGGGAATAATTGTCTGATTAGGTTCATTTTTTTCCTCTCCTTTACAGCTATTTACTTTGTCATCAGTCTTCTCTGAACTCTGCAGGAAGCAGGGACATTCCTGAGTGGCTGCTGCCTGGGTTCACCACCCCAAGCCTTTTCACCTGAGTGTGGCACCTCTCTTCTTTCAGAATAAAAGGGTCAAATCAAGTTGGAGAACACTCTGAAGGGGGAAAAAATAAAATAATGAAACAGCCTGCTGTCGAGTGCCATGTTTGCTTGGCTGCTCTATTATTTGAGAATTCTGGACAAGCTCATCCTCTCTGGCTGAAGCAAAGATGTCCTCCTTGCTGAATGCTCTTTTTGGTCCTGCAACTGTGTTTATCTCCTGGTATCAGTAGAAGATACATCAGTACTAATGAACAACAGGAACAAGAGCTCACCCTGTGCCCTAAAGGACAAATGGTTTAGCATCGTGCACATGTATAGAGTTAAGTTCCTCATCAGTCCCTGTAAGCAAGATGGCTTCCTTCATTCTGCCTCTTGGGGCAGTCCCTCAGCCTGTGCCAATCGTGAATTACTGCTATGTATGAGAGTGCTAACTAGCATGAGCCAAAGCTGTACCCAGAGTGAACACTGGCAATTATTAAACAGTAGTTCAGAGCTTTACAACAGGATGGCCATGGGAACAGAACTGACCCATGCCCTGGCCTTGTTGAATTTACCGTAGAGATAATTACAGAAACTAAAAATGCCATCTTGAATCATGAGGTTTGTTTCAAATGCACGAACAAAAGAAATAGGCAGTTTTTGTGAGCATTTGTGTATCTGCTGTGCATGGTCTTGCTTTTTGTTTAGATATACACAATTATTGAGCAGTGGAGTCACTAAAAAAATTACTTTTCTTCAGTCACATTAAAAGCAAAATTGTAACTGGCAGCTGTAGAACAGAAGTAAAGCTAAGAATGCAAGACAAGGAAAAAAAGCTACTGTATTTTAAGCTGTTTGCTGAGATAGAATTGTATAAGCAACTCCATTCTTTTCTGCAGTGAGATCACCCAAAATAATGAGCTGGGTCTCAGGAAAATTAGATCAGCTACTATGTGAAGATCTCCTATTACACTCACCAGATAAATGCAGTAAGCTTTCTTGGTCTACATCTCTTTAACATTTCTGTGAATGGGAGGTTTCACAGTGACCACAGGGTTCAGAGTCCAGATTACATATCCTGAAGCAACTGGGGAGTATCACATTCTATATAAAACATTTTTCAGCTAATACAGCAAGCAGTGATACTTTCAAAAGCTTCTAAGTGACTTAAAAGCGTAAGTCCCCTTTTCAGCCAGGACCTTGGTCTGTATCAGGTACAATAATCAAAAAGCACAGCACTATGACCCCAATTCTTTACATACCTCGCTGTTCCCAAGGTGCTCTGCAGGAGTTAAGTTGCTGTCTCTGGGATCCACAAGCTGAATGGAGAGCACACTAAGCTAATGAGCACATGGTGCTAAAGCAATTTGGGAAGATTTGCCAAAGCCCATAGCGCGTGAAGGCCCCATGTAGCTAGAATTCATGCCATGAATTCCTTTGCAAGCTAATGTTTTTGCAGTCCTAGGCATAAAACCCAATATCAATTGTAAAACGTAATCAAGTTAGCATTCCCTTTTACCTAAAAAGCTGAGTTTTAGAGACCAAGATGCAGTAATTTAGGGTTCAGAGCAGCCTGAGGGGATGAGAGTCCACATCTTCCACATGAGTTTCTCAATGATTAAGAAATTTCCCTCCTGCAGTAAGATTTAAGTATGCTACTGAAAGAAAAACAATTCTGTTAGGCAATATTAAGGCCACTTAATTCAGAATACCAAAATATCCACCACCAGAACTGAAAGTCATCCTGCTTTCAAGATGCAGTTAAGGCATAAGCAACCAAGAATGACAGAGTGCATGCCACGTACCTGGGAAGATGAAGAAAATGAAGGGGACCTGTAGGAATGTTCCATGGATAGAAAATGAAGAGGGCTGGTCTGGGTGCTCAGCTTAGCCCAGTGAAGACCTGGGAGCATTGGCTTTAGCTCATGATTCACCTGCTGCCACTGAGACAGCTGTGGATGTGCAGCAGCACACATGATGCAGTCAGGTGAGTTGGCCTTCAAGTAGGAGGTGACCTCAGATTAAAAAAGTGCAAATCTCCCAAAGTTAAAGTAGCTAGAAACTGAACCTCCGCAAACTGCTGTCTTACTGAAAGGTGGGGAAGTTATCTTCACGCCTGTGTTTTTATTGTGTCACTTAATCCAGCATGCTCTAAGACACTTTCCACTGCAGCCTGAGGCAGGCAACATCCTGCCCACCCCGTGCTCCCACCCTGCCTGTCACACTGACCAGCATTTGACAAGCATTGCACTGAATCTCTCAATGTTCTGAGAAAACAACTGTCTTTTTTTTTTCACTTGATCTCTTTGTTGGGATTGCCTGCTGAAATGGCTCAGGTGGAGGTGGCCAAACAACCTCAGAAGGGAGAGGTCAGGACTCTGGCAAAGGGTGGAGCCTGGCCTTGTACTCACCACAACGTCTTTAGCTGCTGATCAGGTGTAGCCAGTCCTTGGGCCCTCAAAGGGAGGTATTTGAGCACTTTTAGGGAACTGCACTGGAAGAACTTTGGCTTTAGTCAACTTGAGGATTCAACCATGCTTAAGCTGGCATTTTTTTGAAGTTGTGTTTCGTTGAAGATGCTTATTCTAGTAGTAAAATAACATTTGGAGTCCTAAATCTGTTTGGGATTTTTAATTCCTGGTTTCAAAGCTACTTTTGAAGATGTCATGGAAGCCCCTAATTTGTGCTGGTGTCTCTGAGGATTTCAGCCATGATGATCACAAATGATTCAAGGATAATTATAAACGCTGTAATAACTTCTGTGTTTTGCAAGTCTGCACTAGGCTTTTAAACAATCATTATGTGTGATAATTAACATGCTTTATCATCACATCTGCTGTAGGGAAAACAGAGTTGGACATAGCCAGAATCTGCATTTAAATAACACTTGATTAATTAAAGTAGTACTTAACAACAAGTTAAGAAGGAAGATGCTGATGACTTAAAGAGATTCCCTAATTTTTTCCCATTAGTCAGACTCCTGCCACGATGGCAGTATGTACTATGTAAGCATAAGGTATTAAGTGACATACGGAGAGGAACTCAGCTTGAGCTTTCTTGAAAGATTGATTATAATTATGATTATCACAGTTTCCCTCAGAACAGTTGCTTCTACTATCTATTATTGTTCATGTGGCTGAAAATTATGTCTCTGTGAATAACCAATTTTGCTTTATATCTATTATAATGCTTACTTTATTACCTTAGTTTTAAACAAATTTGTTTCCTGTTTCTGAAGAATTTCTAAACTCTCTATAAGGGACTTTCATCCAAATCTTGCGAAGATTTCTCTTACTTCCTGAGGTCTTCCTTGGGAAAAGGACCCAAAGAGCATGGAGCAGTCCCAGGAGAGAATGTGCCATTCTCATGCTTCTATTTTTTAAAGTTTGATGAAGAAGTTTAGAAAGTAAAGGAGTTACTGCACATAGCTGAAAGGATTATAGAAGCTCATCACTTCATGCATTTTCATGCACTGTAATTTATCAGTCAGATCTTTCTGTGGTTGTCTGAGTCCCAAGAATTGACAAATACTCTAAGTGTCGGGTAAAAATAAACTTAAGAGTAGAGATTTTACCTATTCAAAATTTATGTCGATGGCAGCGAAACAGAAAAAGTCATAGGAGCCCAAGAGGAAAAAGAGTTTATACTGGGATTCTAATCAGATTTCCATCAACTGGTAAAATTGTTACAAGTGCTTTTTATCAAACAATAGTAAGCTTAGAAATTATAGAAATTCAAGCTTTTCAACTGCCTGTAGAACCCATGGGACTAAAATCTGGGCTTTTTGTACCTTTCCTTTATTTGTCACTGAGATGTATTCTGGCTGTTGGATAAACTCCAGATCCAGGTTTCCTTTCAGTGTGCACAGTACTGTCACAGAGTGCCGTGTCATGGGAAGGCTTCATTTTTCACTGCTGCAAATGAGCGTCAACTCTCTAGGTGATATCAATCAAATATAATAAAGCTACCACAAAACGCACCAACTGCATAGATAGACTGAAGTTTTGAGCCTTGTGCACAACTTCGCAAAGCAAAGTCATATGTGATGGTAGCAAAGTACAGCCCAAGTACTGTTGTTTTCATGCAAAAGAATTGCTGCCTTTTGACAGTGAGAACTGGGACTGATACACGTAGACAAAATATCTGTGCTCAGTGCTCCATAGTAAGAGCAAAACTTGCCTAAAGAAGGGTATGAGAGGCCTAAGCCATGCTCTACGTTCTGTGCAGTCCTTCAGAAGGAAGTCGTGTACTCTGAACACAATTCGATGTACACACTATCTGGAAGATGCCACAGTTCAGCCATGCATAGGGTCATACTCCAGAGGGACCTAGTTTTTTTGTAGCTGTCGTCCAGGGAACTCAGGAAGTCAAATGCAAAATGTAGAGCTTGGGACTTTCAGGTTGCGTTCTGGCCTTTCCAAGTCCATAAACAGATTTGTTGCACTCTTCAGCACATTGATTGCTGAAAAACTTCTTCACAGAAAGGGTTGTTAAGCACTGGAATGGGCTCCCCAGGGAGGTGGTTGAGTCACATCCCTGGATGTGTTTAAAAACTGTTTGGATGTGGTGCTCAGAGACATGATTTAGCAGAGGGTTGTTAGAGTTAGGGTAGTATGGTTAGGTTGTGGTTGGACTCGATTATCCTTAAGGTCTTTTCCAACCTGAGCAATTCTATGATTCTATGATTGTTTAAAATACATAGTGACCAATCTGTATCCCAAAAGAGACATTTTCTTTTTTTTTATTAATACATGCAAGTACAGCACACAGGCGATAACCATCACACTGAAAGATATACACGTATGCAAATGGTCAGAAAGTGTGCTGATAAACAGATAATTAATGCCAAAAGCATGTGAAGAGGAAAATGGCAAGTGGCAGAACAAGTGGTAATGCTAGGAAGGGTAAAACTAGTAAAGCAAGATTTGTAATGGTTTAGAATTTGTCATATATGTCATGGCTTAAAGTAGTACAAATAAAGGAATAGTTTGTCACAAAGATTCTGTAGTATTTTATGAAATGCTGATCTAAAAGAGCAGATGGTGCTGTAGAGAAATGGAAATCTCCATTGCCTCTTTGCGTGTAATAAGAGATGACATTGCATTGCCTCAACTTCATACTCTCTTGAACGCTGCATTACCCCAAATACACATTATGCCTTACCCTTCCTTTTTAGAAAGCTTATCTTGAAGAGAAATTTGAAGGAAATGGCAGGCAACTTTGAGGATTGGGTCATGGAGGACAGTGATTAGAAAAGATTCAGAAGGATTGCTATGAAAAGCAGACAGGAAGACAGGATTACCTGCAAATTTGTCACCTTAACCAGATAGATAAGAAGATGTGATAAGGAACAAGAGACTGATTAGGCAAGTAATTGTTCCAACAGGCCTTGGTATGGAAGCTGGTGATTTGTGATCATCAGATCAGCAAGAAGTTGACCTGATGTCTACTAGTTCAATGGATGGAGGAGCCAAATGTAGACCTTGACAGTGGTTGGGATGGTTTCATAGTGCATAGGTATCAAGGGATCAAACCATGACATATTCCCTAATGTAGTTATATTAAATATACATTACAGTGCAGAATTATAAACATGGTTAGAAAATGAAAATTTAAGATGAAAAGCAAGAATAAAATGTTTGATGGGGCATCTGTGTTCTTCCTTAAGGGCTTTTGCCCCTTGGGATGTTCAGAGTCTACAACTTGTTGTATAGGAGATGAAACAAAAATGTATAGCCAGAAGTCAAAGCAAGAACTAAATCCATCTGGGGATATCACCTCACCCGTATTTTAAATTGATGCACATTTTTCTTGCTCCAAGCTAGTTTGAGATAGTTCTCCACTTTCTCATGACCTTTGAGATGAGGTTTCATCTACCTTTTATTTTTAATCTGAAAATAAACGCAGAGATGAGAGCAGAAAGAAAATACTCTGATCCAGCGAGTTCACCATGACTTTGGAGATATACTTCCAAAGTAAAAAAATTGTAGATGACAGAGTGTGCTAAAACTGAAGCATAAAGCCTGAAACCTTTGCTTTCTATAGACAATAAGTGCCCTGAAGGAGCTATACAGTAAAGAATATCACTATAACCAGCTGTACTTCTCTCTAGCTCATTCACACATAGATCAGTGTCATCAGGGAAATAAAGATCAACACAACTGCAGTGTATTTATAGGCATGGGTTTCAGTTCTCTACTGCCCTGCACTTTGCTTTAGCATGTGCATCTTCGTAAAGATTTTTGCAACGTATTGAATCCATGGCTATGTCACTAATTAGAGAAACCTCCTCTCATTTCCAGTGAGACATCAGCTCTGAACTCAGGCTTTTTTCACAATTTGCAGAAAATTCACAGAACAAAGACATAAGTGTTTCAGAGACTGGAGAAAGTCACAGGAATTGATATGAGAAATAAAAGGGTAGCCTGAGCAAACAACTTTCTTTGGGCATGACCAAAGGTCTTCTTTAGTGTGGAACAAACTATTGCAATGAAGCCAAATGAGCATATTAAAATAAAATTTGGAAAAGAAGGTATGATTTTTTAATAGGGTAATATAACACATTATGTGTATATTCAAATAACTTATGTACACTTATCTGATTACTGATACATCTGAATCCCTCTTTATCACTAAGGCATTTATCCTCTTAATTCTGCTGTGCTATTGATAAATGCTGCTTTATTGTATTACAAATGAGCATAGAACAAGGTTCCTGAGTCTTGTCAAGGCAAATACATTAAAAAAAAAAAAAATGTCTATGAAAAATAGAAGTGTACAGTAGTCAAGAGTTGGGAAACAAAGCAACAGCATTTATTGTCTGGAATAGCACTATTTCTGTTCTGCTATACAAATTTCAATCTCAGAATGTCTCACAAAAGCTAATTCATTTCGCTTTTCTGTTATAAATGCATAACCAGCACAGGCAATATGGAATTTTTGTTTTCCAGCATTTCGTAATGAACCAATGACAAAAGCGAGGAAACAATCCAGAGATTCTGAGCCCTTCTCTTTCTCTAGTTTAAATGAAACACAAGCCTCTGGGTTTATGCCCTCTAAGCTGTATCTTAAGTTTTAGTAATAACTCATATGAAATGAACTACAAGACTTCAAAAATCAATCCCCTGCCTTTCCAAAATAAATTGCAAAGTTTTGAACTATCACTGCTGGCTTTTTACTTTACCATCCTGACAAAAATGGGGAGAAAGGATTCCTACATGCTAGAATGTAACCAAGAGTTAAAATAAGTTTGACATACAAAGCTGCCCAAATGAAAGGATTTCTTTAGGAAATTTGCTCCAGCCATTTTTATTGATTTCAAAATTTACATTCTCGTACTTAACAAAGCAAAGGTTAAATAAGGTCACCTTGAGCTACATTAAAATTTTACTAACTTGACCATATTTATAAAGTAATAGTCCACTGAAAGCAGAAAATATCTAGCATACAATCTTTGCCTTGGAAGAGGTTGAGAGAACAAGTGTCAGGGGCTCTTATTCATAAAGATCCTAGCCAGAATCAAAAATATCAGCAGAACATTTTCTATTCTCATTTAATTCTCTTGGCATTTTCATTGGCAGCATGTGTATATTTCAATATTACATTGCCAAAGGGTAGGAATTCTCAGCTCTATGCAGATTATTGTACTGCTGCAGTTAACCTCCCTTCACTGCATCTTCAAAGCAATGCAGTCACCTTTTCGCAAAAGTGCAACCCTCAGAGATGCAATGAAGCAAAGACAAAATTACCCAAAAGTACTCCTGACAAGATGTTAGTCAGAAGATGGTGCTGTTAGAACTTCGAAGACAGCTGTGACTCTATGTGAAGCTGAAGCATACAGAACAGGCTCAAGAGAAAGGAAAACCCAAGTGAAAAATTACAGCTGGATTTCATAGCAAATTGATGCTCAGCATCTCTTTGAACATACCTTACAGAAATGTACTCAATGAGTTCAAGACCCTTTGATTTTTTACCTTGGTTTTCTTGCACACCACAGAGGAGGCACATAGAAAAACATACACTTTGAATTATCAATCACAAATTCTGCAAAATGGTTTAGAACTTGTCAGCTCTCTTCAGAGGTCCACAAACCACCAGCAATTTTTTCATGCATTTCTACACCACATGGTGTAGGAAGTGTACTTCCACTTGTTTAGTGTCAAAATATAGGTTCTGACTGGCATGCTGCTGGCATTGCAAACAACCTGAAAATATGCAGCAACAACAGCACTGGCTCTGGAACAGGGATAACTCAAGTATCTACATAAAACTGCTGGACTGTGTCACATAAAAATAGTCTTAGAAATACTTCTTTTTCTCTTTCTAAGGGAAAAATTGGAAATTGCCCAACTTTTCATTAGCATAATATCACATTTTCTGCAGTGTGAAAAGACTGAATCATAACTGTGAAAGAGAAAAACTTGATATTGGTGGGAAAATGAGCAAACAAGAATGTAATTACCAAAACAGCTGTTTGCATATAAATGATTGTGGTAGTTACGTAGGAAATGGGTGATTATAAATACATGAAATTAGAGCAGTCCACTGGAACATTAATAGTGGTTATTGATATGGTGAATGAGAGGGTTTTTTTGTTTTTTTTTTTTTTTTTTTTTGAGCAATGGTGGAAACTAGATCATAGAGAAAAAGACAACCATTAAGAGGAAAACATCACAGGTGTGATTTATCTGATAGAGTTCTACTTCATGGTAGAAAACAACAGTATCATTTTCAATCTCTAGAATGCAAAGAATGTACATTTCTGTAATGAAAATCTACCTTGGGACAGGTGTTTCATGATCCAGGTATATCAGTGGGCAGGTTACCATTCCTAGCTGCACTTCTGGAAGTACTGATCCTTCTAGTGGAAACTACTGTATCTGGTATCTTTCTAGTGAAACAGTCTGTATAAAAAATGAAGGAAAGGTCCCATCAGTGAACTAAAACAACTTGACTAGCTTGACAGTTCCTGAAAAGCTCAAGCAGATCACTCTTCTTCAAGATAGATAGGCTTCATCTGCTGCAGCTCATGGAGCCAGGGCAGAGCAGAGGCCAAGGCAGAAGCCTTCTGCACTGCCATTGCTGCACATAGAGGAGGGTACCAGTGGTGATCTTAGTTATAGCCTCCTTTTAGAAGAACTATAAGAAAGGCTTTCAGAGAATGTACGTATCTGCTAATGGCTGCAAACATATGTGAGCCTGTTCCTTCTGCTTTGTAGCTAAGGTCTGTAAGGAGAGTGATAGCATAGCTGTGTATTATATTTAGTTACCTAATTTAAAAAACTGTAAATACATGCATGTCATCTGATTCTTGCCTTGATGATTATTACTTGACTCATTTCCTACAGGTTGTTTAACAGCAGAGGTCAGTTAAGGGGAAAGATTCAAAGGAACGAGAGGAAAATATCCTAGGAAACATTTAGCAATGCTACTTAGTTATTTTAGAGTAAATCTGGAGGAGCACTATTTCTTCTACTGCAGTTTGTATTTACATCATGGGAAAAGCCAAGAGAATGGTAAAAGACTTAGAGACAGTTGGTGGAAATGGGGTATAACATGATTGAGGAGAGGGGTCAAATTCTTTCCTGCCAAAAATGAGCAAACCTCTGTGAAAATGTCAGCAAAACTTCACTCAGAAACACTAGCAGAGCTTTTAGCCAGGCTGGGAATTTCACAGTGAATATTTTTCCATCATTGTCACAGAGGTATTTCTTTAAGCACTTTTCAGATGAAATGCACTCACTTTCAATGCTCTCCACTATGCACTGTTCTGTGAGACACCTTTCCCATCTGCCTGCCATGGACATGAAGATGCAGAGCTCCTGGACACCTCCGTGTTTGGAACTAAGTCAGAGAGAGAAACTGTACCTTCCAGGCTCCTCTCTTTGGAGCTGGGAACCTGCAGCCCACAGCAGCACTGTCTCCTCATCAATGGTTTGCAGGCACCAGCCCTCTGAGGCTGCTGGCTCCTACCAGCTATGGGCCAGCCCTGAGCCCTCTGCCCCAGCAGCCCAGGTCTGAGCTCTTCCAATCTCTAATCTTCTTATGATCTTTTATTTAAATTTTTAATAGAAGTTTTGGAATTTCAGTTCAGTTCTGAAGTGTGATATATTTCCCCCCCCCCCCAGAATTTTAAGTCATGACCTTCAGCCTATTTTTTGATGTGGGTAGATGAAAGAGCAAAAGCATAGTGGCTTGATTATGAGAAGAAAATTGAGAATTAAGAAGTTAATTTGTATTCTGACTCAAGTGAAGATAAACAGTGAGAAGAAGACATATGTTTATGAGGATTTCAAGGCCGCTCTAATGTTGGTGAATTGACATTAGTGTATCTGAGAGTAAAAATTTTGTCCGTTGGTATAAGTCCAATGGTAAGAAATGTAGATCCTACTAATTAGCAACTCTTTAATTTTGTCTGCATCAATAGATTGCAAAACATGAAATTTAATGAAGATCAGTAGTTTGCTTCCTCAATTTATTTTTTTTTTTTAGTATCTGTTCCATTCTGTTTTTGAAGAGGAAACCAATTATGATGGTTCTTTTTTTCCCTGCAAAATACACAAATTCTCTTCAAAAGATGATTTAGTGAAACTCTGTGCACTTACCTACACATTGCACCCACAAGCATTTACAGCATGAAATCAAACCAAGAAAAATCCCAAACGTGTGAAGAAAAAGAAAGGAAATGTCAGCCAAATGTTTTCTCAGAGTTTCACATCCCAATTAAACAAGTAACCAACTTGGCAGGTCTTGTCTTTGTTCCATCCCTGCAGCACAGTCTAGGGAAGAGCATTCCCTGTGGGAGCTGTTAATTTTGAATAACAAGCAGATAACACACGAAGAAGGCTGAAAAGAGTGGTTTCAGGGGTTAAGGAAGAAACACTTGTTTCGAAAAGGAATCCCAGTGGTGGATATATAATTGGCCCAAATAAAAGAGAACATGCTTTCTTGTGGCAAGTTAATAAAAGACAGCTCAGCGACCAAGAAAATAAGCAAGCATGAAAAGTGCTGTTTTTCAATTAGATCAATTTAGGGAGTTTGATGTATGCACCATGTTTCTCCCCCAAGTCTTGTCCAACTTTTGGTCTCTGCAGCTGTGTAGCTCCACACGTTTGAGCCTGGATTTCTCCTTTGTGGAAGGACTTCTGAGGGGAAGACAAAAAGCCCCCTCCAGGGTTTCTCTCACAGTTTAATTGAAGATCTTTCTCATTTTTACAAATGTTTCTGCTCACAAGTCATTTGGAGATCCAGAAGAGACCGGAACAAGTTATACAGAGAAGATCCCGTTCCCACATTTTTGCTTCAATTTCTCCCTTTTAGAGAACTGTTCCCTAGAAAATATATTTTTCTCATATCTCCAGCCAACATCTGCCCCAAGGTCCCCTGCTATGGAGTTCTTAACTCATTGCTGAATATCCCACTGAGCAGGAGAAGCGTGCAAAGAGGAAGAGGGAGGGATACCTTCAGCCCTACTGGTGTAGATTTACGACTCTGCTGAAAAGGTTCTTTAAGATCTACTTCGAGGAGATCTTGGTTATGTCTACAGAAGTAGCTTCAAAATATAACCACTCTTGCACCTGCACGTGCCTTGATTTTATCTGGGCACATGCCTAGATTCTCACAAAAAAAATCATGAAACTAGTAAAGTACTTGATAAATGTAAATAATTACACATACTCATAAAGCCTAAATTCAGTAAAGGATCTGATCTTCAGGGACAGGACTGTGAAGTGTATCTGTCACTCCACAAGCAGTGCTTAGAGCACTGGGACACTGAGATCTGATTGTCTCCACTGTATTGCTTCTCCTCTGCTCTTATCTCAGGCAAATGTCTCCACCTTTCTGTGCCTGCAAGGAGGGGATAATAGTAACACGTCTTTTATAAAGCATTAACATCTGCTAAAGCAATGGAAATATCTATTCGTATTAATAATAATAATTGATGGTGCCCATCTGGCAGCAAAAAACTGCAGGAACAGAGCACAAACCATTTAGCTGAAAATATAGCAGTCGGGAGAAGTGCCTGTGTCATGTGTTGTAAATATGGAAAACAGAATACAAAAGGTCCATTTAATTCATATGAGATTCCCGATTCCCCATGTACCATGTTTAGTGCTGATTTATTTGAATTAAGATGGCAAAAAAATGTACTCTCACTGCTTTCTGTTGGACTTTTATTTTAGTTTTCTTTTGTTTTTAATCAAGCTCTTGCTCAAGCCGTGTGAGCAAGTATCCAGTAACACACTGTAAATCACAGTTTGTAACTTCTCTGACTGCAGATGAGATAGCAACAGATAATGCTGTATAATTCACATGTGGCCCGTTCGTCATTCAAGCACCACATGTCAGGTTCTCTCAATGCACAGATGAATGTGTGAGCAGAACAGTTGGTAGAGACTGCGAAGAACATGATTTTAAAGTCTTTGTTAGAAGCCCTTGGTTAATACTGAAACAGTTCACAATTTTATGAGTAGAAACCTAAGACTTTTTCTACCACCTTTAGAGTCATCTTTAAGTTCATTTACAGAGAAGTTGGTAGAAGCTTCAGCAGACAAAGTGAGAAAAAAAAATGGAACAGAAAAATATGCAGTCAACAATCTAGACAAATGCTTTTTCGGTAAGTGGTTGAGAAAATGGAAGTGTCTGACCTCCCATGATGATAAAAAACAGCAATTTCACAATGCAGTGGTATTTGAAAAGTGTCAGAGATCATTTTCCTGCAGTTGCTCAGACAAGGCCTATAGCACGGCCACTGTTCTTAACCCACTTGGTGAAGAGATAGGTGAACTGTAACCCAAAAGTGCAATTTCTCTGTATTGTCCCTAAAAAAAGACACAGTTGCAGTATCTAGACTACAGATGTAACTCACAGCACCAGGTACATACTACTTAATACAGTGAAGCCCTGAATTGCCTGACATTTGACTTCTATCATAATACCAAGACAAAATACTGACTTCTAGTCCTATAGGTACACATAGCATGCAAAACAAACTGCTGCATGGGACTGGTTTCTTATTCCTGAAGACATCCGAACTTCTCACATGGCTCCTTTATATGCCTAATCACTCAACACAAACACAAATGTATCTAAAAATGTAAACAGACCCTGCAGAAAATAGAGTTTTAGGTTTGGAAGGAACTTGTCAATCAGGATTAACATTCAAAGAGATATGCGACAGAACAAGAACAGAGCAAGATAATCCTTTTTGCTCGCAGACATCCATGCCAATGCTTGTTGGAGGTATCTCTAGCTGAGTTTCACAGTGATTGGACGTGCTGCTATGTTGTTACCAGATGGCTTTATATGAATTTAATTTTTAGCTTCATCTTGCATTAGAAGGGCAAATGCAATCTGAAAAAGCATGTTTTTGACTACCAGCAAGTCTTTCCCACCTGTTCCCTGATTAATTGAAGGTTTTTACCTCTGGTCAAAATTGGAAATACTTGACACTATGAATACTTTGTTGAAATGGACATCCAGACAGAGATGCCCATCAAATTCCAAACTGAAGGCAGACTGTTATGTGGTTCACAGCATAGCACACCAGAGAACTTACAAATGCTCTGCACTTCAGTCACGCAGAGCTCACCTTGTCTTCATCAGGTCTCACAGGACTATGCACTTTAAAATGGAAAATTAAATAATTGCTGCTGGAATACTGTATACCTTTCAGCTTTGACTTCTATGAGTTGAATTCTTCTATGCCATAGAAATTGTCACTGGTGTCATCCTATAAACATTTGATTTTGGCCAATGATATACAATGATATACAATGATATACAATGATATAGTGCTAATATCATGAGTAAGTTGAAGATTCAGATGTTCAGGCCCATAATGAAACACTGGTTTTGTACAGTTTACTCTATTTTTTCTGTTCTTTAACTCTTTAGACTCTTCCCAGTTGTTAAGAATCCAGAAAATTTAAGCAACTTTAAAAAGGATAAAAGTCTCAAGTTCCTAAATGAAAATGGAATTATCTTACAATTATATAAATGGGTACAGATTATATATATGATAATATAATTTAATACATTTACATACACATTATATGTATACTTATATGTGTATATGTTATGTATAAATGCATATAAAATCAGAGATATTTGATAGGATTTAGCAAAAGAACAAAAAGCCCTGTATAGTCTTGGAGAAGGGATTACCTGAACTAGCTTACACGAAAGTATGCATATATAATCTTACTCAGAGCATGCAGAGAGTGTGGTGCCAATATCCTTCCTTTCAAACAGAGGAATGATTAGTTAGGTATTTAAGGAGATTTTTAAAAATATTTCTGCATTTCTAGTATATTTTGAATGGAGTGTGAGCAGTTTAGAGGTATCAATTCAAGGTGTGATATTTATTAATATAGTAGATGGTTCAACCAGCTGCAACTTAAAAAAATACAGGACATATCAGAAGACATAACAAAAGTCATTTTGCAAAATGTCTGTAATAAAAAATGAACTGTAAAAAAATCTATGAATAACTCTAAGCAATCTCTTGCTTTTAGCTTTAAAATAAGGTATGAAGTAGGTGTCACTTTGTCATCTGTCTGAGAAGCAAAATCACAGCAGAACAAAATAGTATTACATGTTTATTATGTCTCAAAATATAGAAATATATTCCAACAGCATATTTTATAGAATAATATAACAATAATCTTCCGTTTCTTATTCTCAAAATGGTACACCATTATTTAAAAATATATTACTTAATGTACCCACAATGTAGTTTTTATCAACTTCTATTTAGAAAAAATCAACTTCTAGAAAGCACATCCTCCTGCCCAATTCATACAGCAACCTTAAAATTTTTTGAAAATAACTCAGGAATTGAACTTTATTTTTATTTAGCTGTTCCAAATTGGTAATTCAATTGGAGACATAATAATTTGATATAAATCATTGCTCATGAACCACAACTAAACATAGATATGTTGGTAATGTATGTATAAAGTAGAACTGGAAGCGTAAAATGGAATTGTTTGTATTAAGGAGATAGAGCTCTGAAGACAGAAATCAGAACTATTCATTTTTCAAAAATCTGTGTGTATGCATAAAAAGATGTATGTAATACTCCAGTAGCAAGATAAAATAAATTAGTTTCTGCTTAAAAGACAGCTGCACATTCGCATGCCTACACAGTCACACACACATGCTGATTTATCAGTCTGTCATAATCTGAGTTTTCTGAAATGTGCCTTAAATAACCACTAAAGTCATCATCTACATGAATAGATTGTCTAAGGAGAGACTTGTATGTACTATTCACTTGTTAACAGCACTATGAGAACTGTTAAAATGCATTTTTAATCAAGGTAGTTCAAGATAAAAGCGTATTGCGGTTAGCCATTTAATAAAGAGAAAACAGAGTTTCAATTTTCTCATTTTCATAATTCTAGAACAAAGAGGTGTCCAAAGTTTTTAAATGTGTTCAATTCAAAATAAGCACATGGGTGCTGGTTGTGAGAATGGTAATGTTACCATTATAAATTGTGCAATTCACGACCAGAGGATTTTATTTGAGGCCAAATATGTAGGGAAATGAAAAAATATATGTATGGATTTAAGAAATTTCAAAGTTACAAAAACTGGTGCTAAAAAGAGGAAAGATATCCAACCTTAGTGGCATTACTTAAATCAAACCTACTAGGAAAGAAGATGGGATTGACCATACGCTGCAAATTACTTATGAATGGTATTTTTCATCTTTCCATGTGACCCAGCCACCATCACAAACAAGTATACGGTAACTTCACCTATGTGGCGGTACAGCTTGTGTGGGTTTTTGTTTGATTTCACCTTGTGCTATTATTATAAAAATATTTGCCCCGTTAGCATGCTGTGATGGATAATGGACTAATGTGAATTGAGGTAAGAACGTTGTAGTTCAATGTTTAGTGTTAACTTGGAAGGTTCTTGGAAGGATCTAGAGGCTAGAGTCTGTCTCTGCAGAATTCCCAAAGTTCTGAGCCTTCTGCAAACCCTGGAGCCCACAGGCCCAGAAGTAGCAGCCTCCTTCACACTCATCTCGGTAAAGAAAATAGTTACATGTGCAATCTCTTCACTTCTATTTTCTATCTACTATTTATTTACTTTAACACTGTTCAACATTTCACTTTTTCTAATGGAGCAGAACTTCTAAAAGAAAAAAATATGTTTGGCCAAGCAGTCATGTTTATTTTTTATTCTGTGCCTTTTTCTAAATAAATATCCCTCCACAGTTTTCATTGGCACAATATGACCAAACGCATTTTAGTTCTTTAAACAATATGAAGCAGTTACAGAAGTTCCGGAGTTACTAACTTTAAAAAAAAATCTATACAAAGGTTTTACTTTAAAGTATGGAAATGGAATTACATAGGTTCCAGTATGTTCAATTAAAAAAAATTAGTTTCTGAAGTTCTACTGCTTAGTAAGGTGACCCATAAAATAAATGATTTTGAAATTTTGCTCATACAAAAGAAACTATATACTTTTAAATAAATAAAAGCTGCTATATACATTATACTGTACATTTAAATGAGAGATGACATGAAATGGAATAAATTTAGAACTGCCTTCTCATCAGCAAGGCCTATATCTTGACTTTATTACAATTCTGAATAAACCCCTCTGCTTTAGATTATTACTTTTTTCATCCTAGTGGCAGCCACATGAACGCACCACCATATTCCTGTATTTCTTTAAAATAACGTTGGAACTGTCATCAAAGTAGAGCACGGAGATGGCATTCAGTTTTGTTGGTGCACAGCATGGCTTTGGTACATGATCAGGGAACATCAAATGAACCTGAAAGACAGAGAAATACATAGCTCATGTATCAAACGGAGAAACGCCAGATCAAGACATGTCTTTGCAATTCACTTCTGTGGTTGCAGATTTTCCTCACTTAGCAACTTTAAAGCAGAGCTTACCTCCAGAATGTTGCTCTGATTTCAATCCTGCGGGCAGTGTTATACAATAATCGCATATGGAGAGTTAAGGGAGGAGAAGCAGCCAAGATACAAAGTTGGTTTTCAGATGAAATTTAGAAAAGAGCTGAAGTTAGGCTGCAGTTTGGGAAAACACATATGTTAGTACCATCTCTGTTGAGGACACTGCTTAACATGAAGCACATGCTCATGTCCCTTGTCTCACCAAGACTCCAGCATGTGCTAAAATGCTTTCTTGCATAGAATCTCAGCATGGAGGAAAGATGTGACAGAAAGCAAATGGCTCATATTGAAACACTGTTTTCAGTCTATGAAAGAATAAGATGTGCATTTTCTGACAGCATGAGTGTATTTTAAGGTCTTATCTAGGTATCTGTCATCCAGCTCTACTTCTACTGAAGTCAAAATGAATTTGCAAGTTGAGTGCCAGCTGGACAGGAAGTTTGGGGAAAGGACCAAGACAGAAAAAGCTTTCTGTACACTAGGCTGAAGTATATCAATGAAAGGTTAAAGAGAAGAAAAACAGTTTTGAACAGCATCCCAGAACGAACAAGATCTAGTGAAAATATCTGAATATGGGGGAAGTTCTTTGTACTTGAAAGAAGGTTGGATGCAATATTCTGCACATGCTGAAGACTTGGAAACTGGGGAGGCCAGAAAGAAGGGAGTTGTAATAGAGAGGGCAAGAGATTATTAAGGCATGGATGAAGACTTCAGCAGTAATAGGTTTCATTTGTATGTTAAGTCTTTGTAAATCTGTTAGAGCCATCTGTCTTGCAGTGATATAAGCCCCGAGTCTTTGCCAGACAACAGAGAACAGTCTATCAGGAAACAATTTTTACATAACTGTTACCATGAGAAGGTCTTTTGAAATAAGCAATAATAAATCCTGAAGAAACAGTTTAGAAAGGGTTTAGACACACATTTAAAAACAAATGAATAGCAAAGCAATTGAAAAAAAGAATGACTGTGCCATGTCTGGACAGATGTTTGCCCCACCACAACTTCTGGTTCCAACAGTTCCTGCCTCACCAGCTCCAACGCCCTGCAGCCCCTCACAACAGTGAGCACAGCATGGCGAAGAGGGAGCATCTATACAAAGGGCAGAATTTCAAAAGGCTGGAAGACAGTGTGAGTCTACCTGCTGATCCCCTGAACTGAATGAGATCATTTTTAAGTCAACACAATTTCAGAGGTTGACTGGAGAAGAAAGATAATATAATTCATTAAATACAGCCTTTCGTGTATTTATATGTATCTGTATGTTCTGTCTACCTAAGTTCAACCTCAGAAAAAGAGAAAGTTACTTGCCCAACATTTCTCCTATGCTTGTTACAAAAGAAAAAAAATGAGTAAAGTTTGGAGGGGTACCAAGGAACAATCACTTCCCAAGCCCAAAAGAGTGGGCTTTTTTAGAATGGTGTAATCAGTATGGCTGAGAGATGATTACATTTGGATGAGGGTGGGGTATGTGAATAATTGTTTCTCAAGCCATCCCCATGTGCACACCTTTTGTAAATCTGAATTGCGCATAATTTAAACCATAAAGCATTCAACTACTGTTATCTCATCTAATTTATGTGCAGTTAAAATTTAATTAGCCTCTTGATTTTTTGGCTGCACAACCGGACGCATGTACAGTACATGCAGAGGGAGACAAACAATTCCAGAAAGGCCATAAAAATTAGAGAAAATCTAAGTATCCAGTTTTTAATAAGTGGACAATCTACAAAAATTTCTTAAATATAGGAAATTAATCATTTTTTGAAAGAGTAGATGCACAAGAGAAAATAGCACTGGGCCACTTCTTATTGAACGGCCCATAATTGTAGCAGGGAACTCAAAGTTGAGGATCTCAGTGTTATTGGTAATTTTTCTGGGCCATGTTTACATAATGATAAACTTTTGCTTTGCTGACTTATTTCTTTTCAGTTCAAGACTGCATGGATTCTGTTCCTCATCATCTCCTAGGCACACTGCTATACTGCTTGCCCAGTAGCATTTGCTGTTCTCCTTCACCTGAACCTCCTACCACAATTTTGTATATTCCCAGCCTCTGACTTTTCTTTTTGTCAATCTTGCTGGCTTCAGTTCTGGGGTAGAGGAATAATGTTACACTGGTGTCTGGGCTTGGGGAAGGTATATAATTGAGAAGTTGTATGGAAAGGGGTGGGTCTCAGCACATGGTGAGTTTCTAAAAATATCTCTTTTGTGTAACATAGCAATTCTCACAAGCAAAGTTTTTCTATCAGAAAGAATTGGGGAAAACCAAAATTTCTTTTCATTTTCTTTTCTTTTCTTTTGGTTTTGCCTGGGAAGGTGATAGTCGAAAAGATTTTTCAGGCCTAGTTGTTCTTTTATTTTTTTTCCAATCAAAATCAAAGATCACAAAACCATGTTTATCTAATTTCAGGCAAGTAAGTGCTTTGACATTTCCAGAAACTCATAAGAAATGACAACCATTTTATCTTCCCATTTCATACTCCCTCTCCTTTCTTGTTTATTGTAACTCATTCCTCCATTTCTTAATCAGTCTTTTAATGCTAATGATTTTCAGAGCCAATTTGAAAAGCATTTGAAAAATCACGACCATTCGTCAGACTTGCGGCACTGCATTCTAAAAGTCCTG
Source organism: Chrysolophus pictus (assembly GCA_037305975.1). Classification (NCBI taxonomy): domain Eukaryota; kingdom Metazoa; phylum Chordata; class Aves; order Galliformes; family Phasianidae; genus Chrysolophus; species Chrysolophus pictus. The sequence continues at coordinate 23,725,560 of CM074578.1, forward strand.
ATTTCTGGACTTTTACCGCTGTGTTTACCGAAGTGTAGCTGAACACTTGTGGTCTGGAGGAGGCCTTGTGAGCTGATCCAACTAAGATCATCCTTTTGGCAGCTGTGGTTGATGCACAGGACTAACATAAGAACTGGCAGAAGCAAAAAGCTGGCTGCAGTTCTTTTACATGTACCAGGCATAGCAACATATCCAAGCACACTTATAAGTTGTATTTGTTAGCCAGGCATGACTGAACACAATTTCTTAAATGCAAATGCATCTGCTTGCAAAGTTTCACATTCAATTACATTTTAAGTTTTTTGCCAACTGTTGACGACAGAAGTCCACAGAGTGGCCAAGTGTCAATATTTCTGGAAGGAATAGCATGTAGATGTTAACATTCAATAAGCTGAAAAAAAAAAAAAAAAAAAAATCAGGGGAACCAGAGACCCCCCTTTGGTTCCTGTCCACACAGTGCTTAAATAGTAAGACATAATCTTCTCATGTATTATTGTTCTTTAAATGGAAGGGAAACCTATCACACAGGCCATTCTGGACAATTCATCTGTTCTCCAGTGTAATCATCAAGTCATGTCTTTGAAATGGGTAATTTCACAGAAATAATGAAAATCCAGTGGTAGTAAACAGAGAGAAAGAGACAGGCCCTGTCTCAAAACAGTGCCTGTCAAAAAAAGTGCAAAATAGGGAAGTGTAACATAGGCAGAGACATACCAGTGTCTGAACAATGGCGTGGTTTGTTGCGTTCATGTGGGCGTTGAGGGGAAAGGAACACTCTCCATCACAGTAAAATGCAGCATAGCCTTCTGGTGCAATAATCCAGTCCTAAAATCACAACAAATAAATTTACTCAATTTTATTTTATTTTTTTCACCCAGAGAATGTAAAACTATATCAAACTAACTAAGGCTTGTCCAAGGACAAAATGAACTTCAGAACGTGGCATGTTAATATACTTTTTTTTGCCAAAAAAATAAAAGTATTTGCTTTCTTCCTGCAAAACACCAATGAAAATTAAATTAAACTGAACTGAATACCAACTGATGAGGCTGTAAAGGGAATTAAAGGTCCAAACATATTTATTAGCATACTTTTCTTCCCAGACTTAAATTATTTACTGCTTTTTTGTGTGTGTGTATGTAATAAATTCATCGTATTCAATACTATTAATTGTAATATTGCATGAGATATAATAATAAAATAAGGGTTACTAGAGATTACTCAGTTGAATACCACTGAATCATTAATTTTGATAGCATCTAGCAACACAGACTGTATAGGAAAAGAACATATGAAGGAAAATACATAAAAATGTTAACAAATCAATGTATTTAATTTGCTGAATTCCTCTTTTGCTAGGCAAAGGTAACGGATTTTCCATGGAAAGAAGGGAGATAATCTATTTCATGGTTTTTGTTTGTTTGTTTGTTTGTTTGTTTTATTCCATCCTGAGTCTCACAGATTAAATTCTATACAGTGTAACTTTGGATCTCCATCTGCAACTTCGATTTTTTCAAGTATTTATTGTGGAAAAAAAAAAAAGATTTTATTTTTTCTATGACCACCTTGACTGACTGATCTGTGAGCCTTGTGTATCATGGGGCATATCAGAATTTCATGTTTCAACAAAAAAAAGGAAAGAATTGGTGATACCTGAAAAAGACAGACAATGCTGACTTGTTCAGAAGCCTGAGCTCAAGTCAATATCACAAGCCTGCTCTGTCACCACAGACAGGATACTTATGTTCTGCAAACTTGTGAAAACACTATTCCTACTCCTTCAGGCTGCTGTGAGTATAAACATACTACAAAATTCAGAATTTGAGTTGAGCCAAAAAACATCTAGACTGTTCTCTGTTTTCTTTTCCTCGTATTAACTCTACTTTTGTCTTTGTGGCACTTTACTAGAAATATATATATTTTTTATTATTTTACAAAAGACAGATTTTTTCCTAGGAATTATGTCAATTTGGCTTTGGTGTTTTAAAGACTAGTGAACAGTGATGTAAGTTCATATTGTCTATGGATCCATACCCAGTGAAATCCCTTTGACTCACAGAAGACTGGAGTAGGGAAAATTTGAGGGCAAATTTCAAAAGTTCCTTTACTAACAACTGTGGAGATTTAGGTTTCATTTATTGCAGACCTATATAGATCATGAGTAATGGTTCAGATTTATCTTTCAGCAAATGTATGCAGATTGTAAAGCCACTAAGTTTGCAAAAAGATTAAGAGAACAGCACCAAAAAAGGTAGGGAGATAGCGATAGGGTTTCATTTCAAGATGCATTTAAAGAATTTGTCTCTCCTCAGTGAAATACCAGTTACCATGAGGAAAATGTACTGTAAATCCTGTGGGACTGTAAACTAGACTGTCCCAATTAGCATTGATAGGGAACAGAATTAATAACAATACCTGCCATCCCAAATCTCGGAAACTGACGTAAAGTTCATGTTTCTTACATGCTTGCTTTTGCTCACTTGTGTTATAATCTATAGGAAGAAAATAAAAAAATAAATATATATATTTTAAAGAAACATTGTTAGAACTGAAAAGAGATTGCTGTTTTTGAACTCCTGACTAAACTGTTCAAAGGAAAGTGATAACCATACTGTCAGTTATACTTCTAGGGGTGATCATAAAAGCAATGTAAAGTAGGATATTCAGAATCATCAATGTCAGCCTGATGCAAAAATGGCCCTCAATCAACAAAACTCCAAGAAGTCTATTATTTAAATATTAGCATGTTTTGTACTCTTTTTTAAATCATTTTTTGGAAACATCAATCAGTAAATAATCTGTAGATCTAATAATGTACAAGAGTATAATCACAGCTGCTTTTTAAAGGTCTGAATTTTTCCATGCGGTGAGAGATGTGTCAGGATTGAAGGACATGCAGAACCTACCACGTGTTCTTCTCCAGGACAACTTTAAGCCTTGAGAAAATGCAGTATTTGTTCCTTACTGCCCCTGAGTAAGGGGAAAGGAAGGTGGTGTGGTCATGCCTTCACGCCATTAGCACCTTGGATGCTAATGCTCTAAACTGAGTGTCAATGAGATATGAAGGGAGCAGTATTTTCTGAATAGTTTTTAGCACTGAAAAACTTGAAGCTGGAATAGGACAGTCTTTTTTTAAAAGTGCTTGGAAAATTAAAGGAGAGAACTTTTTTACATAAAATGAAAAAAGAAAAAAAATAAACAGTTTTAATTGTACCCTAGAATAATATGGAAGAGCTGTTGGTTGATTGGAGGAATTCCACGACATGCCACAGAAGCTGCAGAAGAGAGAAGGAGGTTCTTCTAGAATTAGTTTTCTGATCCTTCAAGGTTCCTTACAAATTAATTTAATGAAAAGCTTACATATATGTTTAGAAATATTCGTAATTTCATTAATTAAAGCTCACAGTTCAGCACCATGAAGTCATAGGATTGGTAGGCTGTTAAAAAGCTCCGTGATAACTTAATTTTCTGCTGTAAGATGGAATCAGTATATACTGAGTATTGCTGACAGTTATTTGCCTAATGTATAGTTAAAAACCTCCAAGAGAGTGAGTTCTACAGCATCTAATATAACCTGTTGTATTGCCTCACCATGTCTGCAGAAGATGTAAATGAGCTTTTCTACAAATTACCAGTTGCTTCTTGTCAACTACCCTCATCTGCGCTATTGTCAATGCTCTGAATTCTTCTCAGTATGTCTGTGTCTTTCTGAAGATGTGACAGTCAAAACTGGAGATAGTGCTACATGAAGTAAAATAATTATTTCCTGTGATTTCTGGATGATTTTCTAGGAAAAGACCACAGAATGGGAATTTTAAAGCAAAATCACACTGCCAAATGATCCATTTCAGATTTTATTATTATTATTTTTTTTTTAAGTACTGCTGGCTATTCTGATGAATTTGTGTATATTAATGAACAAAGAACAAATTAGGGTTGGGAATATTGATGAGATCTGTTAAAACCATGAGATCACAGAGCTAAATGTTCAAAAGAGGTGATGAAGATCAACAGGAGTATTGCAAACCTGGGCTTCAGAAGAACAGGACAGGTTTCAGACTCAGAGGTCTTCTCAGTGTGATCTTTTGGGAAACTGAGCTGGAGTCCAAAGGAGCTTGGGATAACTGGCTGATCTGATCTGCCAGGAGAACCTCTGAGAAGCATCAGGTATGCAAGTCAGCAGATAGTAGCACAAAGCTACTACCACTGAATAGTAAACCCTTGACTGAGCTCAAATTCAGTTATTAAATAATTCTAATATCGATGTCGAATGAGAAATAACGTAGACATATTTCCTGAGCATACAGGGAAGAGTAGTAGGAAAGCCAAAGCTCAGCTTGAATTGAAACTGATGAATATGAAGACTAACAAAAAAGGCTTCTATAGGTATATTCAGAACAAGAGAAAAGTTAAGAAAAATACAGATCCATTGCTCAATCATGCAGAGAACCTTGGTGATAAGGACTCAGAATAGTTATCCTCCTCAGTGTCTTATTTACCTTGTTTTTTACTAGCAAGATTTGCCTTCAGTAATCCCGAGATCTTGAGCCTTGTGGCTGAAACTCTATCCACACAGTAAAATAAAGTTAGAAAGCATTTAAGCAAATAAAAAATATACAGGTCTATGTGAGCAGAAGGCATGAGTTTAAGGGTGGAGAATGAGTTGATCAACATCATTGCAAAGTCACTCCCTGCCATTTTTGAGTGTTCATTTTGACTGAGGAATATTTCTTATGATTCACAAGTGGAAAATACCACACCCATCTTCAGGAAGAGTAATCAGCTTAACCTCAGTTTCTGTGAAATCTGTGAATCAAATCCTCCTGAAAGCCTTGTCCAGGCATTATGGAGAACAAGAAGGGCTCTGAGGGCTAGTCGCAACTGGGTATTGTTCCCACTCCTTTTGGAAAGTTTTTTAAGAGGTCTTCCGTAGTATTCTTACAGCCAAATTGATCAGATGTGTTTTGGATAGGTAAAGAATATAATGGGTGGTAACTTGGCTGGACTGCTGGGCTCAGAGTGTTGTGATCAGTGGTATGAAGTCCAGCTGGCAGCTGGTTGCTAGGGATGTCCCTCAAGAACTAGTACTGGTGCCAACACTTTTAACTGTCTTTGTTAGCAACCTGGACAAAGGGACAGAGTGTGCTCTCAGCTAGTTCACAGAAGTTACCAGATCTGGAGGACTCATCAATCATCCAAATTACCAATAAAATGTTGGACTCAATCAGATCCAGAAGAGATTCAATGAGATATCATTAAAAATACCCATCCAAATTTTACTTGTATTAGTAATATGCTATTTGAATATGATTTTCTTTCTTTTCTTTCCCTGTTCCTTTTTCTTTCTTTCTCTCTTTCTTTCTCCTTCCTCCCTCCCTCCCTCCCTCCCTTCCTTCCTCCCTCCCTCCCTCCCTCCCTCCCTTCCTTCCTTCCTTCCTTCCTTCCTTCCTTCCTTCCTTCCTTCCTTCCTTCCTTCCTTCCTTCCTTCCTTCTTTCCTTCCTTCCTTCCTTCCTTCCTTCCTTCCTTCCTTCTTTCTTTCTTTTTCTTTTTCTTTCTCTTTCTCTCTTTCTTTTTCTTTCTTTCTTTCTTTCTTTCTTTCTTTCTTTCTTTCTTTCTTTCTTTCTTTCTTTCTTTCTTTCTTTCTTTCTTTCTTTCTTTCTTTCTTTCTTTCTTTCTTTCTTTCTTTCTTTCTTTCTTTCTTTCTCTTTCTACACTTCTGTTGAATGCATCTCTGCCCCTGAATATCTAGTGAGATAGTATCAAAAGCTGTTCACAAGTCAAGACATAAACATTTGCAATTAAATAATTTGTTGTAGTATCATCATGGGTGGTAAATTAGGCTTTCTAAGCTATAATAGCCAAATACTCTTTTCTTTTTAATGATAAATACTATCTTTTTTCCTATGACATTTTTCTAGCTCTTAATGGACCGATTCTCAATGATAGGCATTAAAGGTTCAGCTCAGTTCTCCACAAGTAGTTACCTGCTGCCATGTCAAAAATCCCTAGTTGCCCCATATGGTCAAAATATATGCCCACATCCTGTAGAATAGCCACTGGAATAGCCACTGGAAGCAAGGCAAGACACTCTAAGACATTAAGAGTTTTCAAAAAGCTATATACTTTCATTTTAATCAAGAACTCTTGATCATTCCTTGTGCTGAATTGCCCATAATAGTCTAGTTTGCTCTTCACATACATTAGCAGTAAGGTGAAAGTAGGGGAGTGCAAAGGAGCTTTAAGTGAAAACATTTCAACTGTATTTCAATTATCACTTTTTACAAGGGTCTGTATACTGATTTTGACTAATATAAGTGCTTGTAGGAAGTAAATATTGAGTTTTTATGTTTCAAACCATTAATAAGAATTTTAATTTCAGTCATATAAAATGCTCTGACTGAAAAATTAGGGAAAGTTATGCATATGAAGCAGTCAGGAAAGTCATAATATATGTTTTTATATAGAACCTGAGTGGACGAACTAATGAAAACTGAAAGTTTTGCTCTTGCAGGTTCTCTCAGTCATAACATTTCCATATTTAAGAATAAATACAGAAGTTTTAGTATCAGAATGTAGCAGAACTTCCTACAGTTAAAAGAGAAAGACTGAATAATAAATGTGTGCATCAGTGTATAGAAGTAGAGATTGTCTTAATATTCTGAATTATTCAAATACAGGTTGATCAGGGATGAACAGTCACACCAGCTTACCTGATAAGATGGTCTGCAATTAATATGAAGACATTAGTCCACAAACTATCTAATCCATACACTTAAGAAGAAAGTTAAACTTAGGCAAATGTATGTTCCTTCCTTGACTTTTATCTTTCATGCAAGTTGTGTGTAATGTAACACTGCATGTAGGTACCAGATGTGACGTTTATACTAAGTTCTGATGCCAATGATCCAATTTCACATACTGCATCTTCAAGGCCCACGTGCTTATTCTGTCAAGAATCAAAACTGGAGGTATTGTGGCTAAGAAGCATTATTCCCATGCTCTCTGGGGATTGTAGTTATAGTCCAAAGCCCTGTCATGCAGGAGCTGTGGAAGGAGGGCAAAATAAAAGAATTTCAAAGAATTTCAAAGTTTTTTTTTTTTTCCCCCAAGGAAAACAAAAATGTAAACTATGTGTGTATATACATATATACATATACATATATATACATATATATATATATATACACTACCATAAAGTACAGCATTCTTAATATGACATCAATCAATAAAACTCAGGAAATGCACAGTTAAGCATTGTTTTTTGCTATTATCTCACTGCATTATGACAAAATATTATGTAAGTTTACTGTGGAACTTCATAGTATGAATCATTACTAATTATTTAAATATGGATATTTTCTAGTGCCTAATTCCACTGTAATTCAATTTAGGTAACATTCAAAAGAAGAAAATAAAGCCAGACTTTGTTTCAAGGTAGAGTTTATGAAGTACTTTGGGAAAAAATTTTCATTGTTTTATTTTTTCCTTTTAACTGCAGCTCAAACACAATATAACTGAGTAAGTAATAAACACTTTAATCCTTTGTGCATAGCAGGCAGATGCAGTCTGAATGCGCTACATAGAGCTCATGTTCCCTTGAAGGTTTTAGTAGTAGGAGGATCCTGATGCCAAATCTGTGAACATCTGCCCAGCTACTAGAATAACTGATGCATGTAGATTTTATTTTCTCCATATTGCATTTGTGTATATTCTCATGAATACTTCAAAAATGTGTTTTCCAGTGGAAGGGAAGAACTGAGCTGCCCAGGAGGGCTGTCCTTTTTGATGTGCTGAGACTGTAGTAAAGCTACTTGCTTGAGTCCAGAAACATGCAAAAGAAAGGAGATAAAAAAGACAAAAGGCAAAGGGGAAGAAGGAAATGGCCAAAAAGAAAGGGGGGGGGGGGGGGGGGGGGGGGGGGGGGGGAACAGAAAAAGATGGAGAGAAAAAGGAGAAAAGTGAAGAGAAAAGGAAGGGCCAAAGTAAATTTGGGATTAGCATGCAAATTAAAGTATAATTGAACTCTGTGACATATAAATGGCAGCGTATCTATCTGTCTTTGACTATATACCATCTAGCTGCATTTTTCACTGTGGAAGACTGACTAGGATCCAGTAGATATTAGGTTGTGGAATAAATGTGGAAACAATGACCTATATCACATGGTAACTTTTGCCCATCAATGTGTCATTTACTTTAACTGTGTCTTGGAGAGGAGGTAAATCAGGGGGTAAATAACAACAAAAACACAACTGTTGTTGTAAGCAGATATCCCTGGTGTCTTTACAAATGTCAGGGGCTTTACAAAACCCAGGATCATAAAAGGGAATACATGCCTCCCTCTAAGTCATGTATTTCAGAAATCACTATGTTCCAAGTCCACCACTGTAACTAGAAAAGCAGTAGTGTATTTTTTCTACGTATAAATCACACAGAAATAAAACTGAGTACACAACTGAAGTGGTAACAAACGCTGCAAGTAAAAACTTCTATTTCAGAATATATTTTAATATTCATTTTAAACTTAAAGTGGTATTTAGTTCCAGTAGATCACTAGGTAAACCTTGTGATTTACTTGTGAAAGAGATTATTCAAGTGATTTGTATGATTTCCTTACCAGCTTAATAGCAGTTTGTGGTTGTTAAGGTTGTTATCCTTGTACAGAAGATCAGGGAAGGGCTTACACATTGCATGAGAGGGGTCTCTAATCTGCCATTTGTTTTTGAGGTTTTGAGAGGGGCTAAAGTAGTGCATAATGTTCATAATGAATGTTCACAAACAGTTGAGTTTCACTCCAAGGCTGAATTCTTTCCACAGCAAGATACTAATTTGCTTGCTTATAGATGGAGCTTAAGAATTGTATCTGCATTGAGATTTTGATATCCTGGTACCAGATCTGCCACACTTCTACAAAGACACATTTTCACATCCTGTCCCTGAAAAGTGGAGTTATTTGGTCAAAAGAGAGAATATTTAGAAGGTCACTTTACCATCTAGACGAAAAGAGCATTTCAGGAAAGAATTGGAACATAATTTATTCTGGACTCTAATGGAGAACTACTACTTGTGTTCTGGAAAAGCAGTTGGGGGACAGTCCTCTCTCTACCTCATTTTCATGTGCAGCAAGGATCTCATCCAGCTGCCTACTACACAGGACAAGTTCCAAGCTCATACACAACCTTTTTCAAAATACATTGTCAAGAGCCCATGATACATGCAGGTGAACTGACTCACACAAGCTAGATCATGCTCACGGCTGACATAACAAAAGAGGTTTAAGCAAAGCTGTGGAGACAGACAGAAATAGAGCAGGAACAGTTTCCAGCAGTTCAGCCAATGAGCAGCTGTGACTCCACCGCATTTGAGCAAGTGCCATAACTACTGTAAAGAGACTAGTAAATCAGAGACTAGTAGCTTTGTCTTACCCCCAACACTTGGCATCCTAGAAGACTCCTGATGACTACTGGATTTGTTGCGGTTCTGGTTTTTCCTTTTATTGTTGGCTGCTCGGACAGAACGGAAAAGCACTTCGCTTGCCTTGAAGAACGCAACCATGAATGGCTGTTTTGACTGAGGCCCATGCCTTCCTATCAGGCCAGCAGATTTAACATTGATACTTCGACCTATAAAGCAATGGAAATTGTAAGTTGCATACATGAGGTGTGGTTCTGCCCCTCCTGAAGCCATAGTGGGAGTTCCACCTCTGACTGAAGCATGATAGGAATATTGTCTGCAATCCTGAAGTTACACAAAAGAAATCCTGACCTCCCTTTGCTGAAGAAAACTTAGAAGGCAAAAAATTCAACAATTCAACTGCTTTCAAAGTAGTTTGCATAAAATTGTAGTCTCCATACACTACGTATCTTATTCAATACATTGATATTTTAATTCAGTCTCTTGTACACATCTATAGAAGTAAAAAAATAATGAGGCCCATTAAATTCTACAGGCTACCAAAAGGATAATGTAATGCGGTCATCTAGCTTTTGCATCACTTGGGTGTCAGATGTGAAACCCTATATCCCCAAAGCAAGCATGCAGCAAAGAGAAGTGTGCATAATAAATATACCTCTACTTTAAAAACAAATATCGTACAGTGTTACTCAAACTGATGTTCATTCAGTAGTAAAGGTAGGAAGGAGTTCAGTCACTGCAGAGAACAGGATTTGAAATATGGACATTGTTGACTCTGGTTCTGTTCCCGAGGGATGTGCATATTTCTTTAAAATATTTGTTCAGCCAGGACTGCGTGGTAACCTCACTATATTATAGGATCTGAACCTCCGTAAAAGAAAAGAAAGCAAAACAACTCACTGAAATTGCATCAGTGACATTTTAGCAAATAAACCCTTGCTCTTAACAGAATTTATTTTGGCAGCATAAATGCTTTTGTGCATACGTGTATTATGCAGAGCCCTTCAACCATCAGAAAATGAGACAGTGTCATGTGAAGCTGTGCAGCTGTGCTGGGTGGGGGACATGGAGGTCTTTTAAATGGGGAGGTGCGGGCACCGGCACCGCCCGCACAGCATCACTATACTGGGGACTCTGCTAAGCTGCCTGGAAAGGTTGTCACATAGGCAACAAAGGAGCATCTGCCCCACAAACCTATAATGCTGTTAGCTCCTTCACCCTGAAAAAGAACTTACAAATAAGCATAGGAATCGGCCTTATAGAAATAAGCATATAGGTTTCCTTTTCAAACACAAACGTACAGTGGCCGTATGCCAGAGTCTATATTTCTTAGAAAAACTCTATCACTGGCGTAAATGAAAGAGGCAGTTTGATTTGTGGTTAAAGTAGTTTCCATTCTACTTCCACTGTAACAAATGTATTAATTCAGCTCAGACTTCCTCCTTCTGGCAGCCTTTTTGCAGTAAAAAGAGAAATTAGAAGTTCCAGCCAAATACCATACCTTGAACTGACCCACTTCAATACATAAACACTTTTACAACATGTTTATTCAGGTGTAGCACTTTAAATTGGTTTAAGATGTTTCCAGTGACAGAGGGCCCAGCAAAGGCAGGAGAAGAACTGAGAAAGTTAGCAGTTATGGAGTAGAGTAATTGGCAACATATTCTGAACAATTTTGATAATTACTTTTCTGACTGCAAGGGAAAAATATATTTGTTGAAGCTTCTGATTTCATTTTAAATGGCTTTTTAGCCCTGTGTTTCTTTAATTCTTCTTTTCATGTATTTATTTACGTAACTATTAAATAATTCAGCAACATTAATTTCTATATGTTCAAATCTTCTCTCGCAAGTCAGATATGAAAAACTGTACAGACTATTCTCTATTCATTGCAACTTATGGACGAACCAACCTCTTACCACAAAGTTCCAAGTTTCCTCTCATTTCTAGAGGGAATATTTATATTATTTTTCTTTATTTTTTGTTCCAATGACTTTCAGAATTTTAATTTTATCTCTAAGAGATTAATACCTCACTGGTGGACATTTTAAGAATACTATTAGATTTATATACTGAGGGCTGTAAAGATCTGTGTAGGTTTTCCGAATTTAAATCTAGGTTCTCTGAATTTACAATGGTGGATATTGTGTGCGAAGCAAAATATCCTTCAAACCAATGTGAACTCCCTTTAAAACAACTTTTAATATTATTAAGTTTCCTCTGGGTTTCCTTTAGACTTCAGCAATGAGATGGCTATTAAGATTCCACAAGTTAGGGCTTACTTAGTTATTCAGGGTATAGAGATATACCATAAAAAATTAAGCCTGTAACCCACAGCCTTTTTACACAGAAAAACAGTTTATGTGACTTTATTCCCTTATTTGCTTGATCTTTTAAGCAGCCAGACAGAGTTTTTAGGATCCATTTTTTTTCACTTCATGAATAGTGTATGTACTGAATCTGCTCCTAGTGAAGTCAAAAGGAAAACTTGTATTGACTTCATGGGTTTGTCATTAAACTTTTCTCTCTCAGTTTATCATATACCTTAGCTTAACTCTAAATTTCAGAAGACAAAGCAATCAAAATATACACTGCCCTCGAGACATTATATTTCTTCTGAGGAGGATCTCTGAACTGTTTGGTTTGGAAATGCAAACCACATATGTTGTCTCATTTTAGGTAGCTTCTGTGCAAAAGAAAGTTTGCATTTACAGAACATCTATCCTTTATTTAAAGAAAAATAAAAAAGGAAAAAAAGTGTGTAGGTGGGACACTGGGGAGATCTTGTTCAGGCTAAGAACAAAAAGCTTTGTCTATTTCTGAGGAGGGGATATTTTGAAGTATCCCAACTCTGAAAAGCATCAAGAGCTCTGCCATAGCAGGAGCTCCATCTCCAAGCCATACCCTTGTAGAATGCACCTTACTCTGTAGCATGGACTTCAGAATACTGTAAAAAAGTCTTACCCTAACTTGAACTGGTCTTTGTAGCAAGAAGCATTGATGGGCTTCATTTTGGTAGGTGGTTTTAGTCTATCAGTTCTAGTAACATTTGAAAAATCTTTCTTTTGGCTTCAAGGACAACTAGAAATTGAGGTGTCTCCAGCACAGTTGTTCCATACTGGAATACTTGGCCAGTATTTTCTAAAATCAACTGAGTGGCTTGTGCAGACCCACATCTTCCCTGATGGCTTCACTCAGCTGGTAAAATCAAATAGGCAAAGTATATCTCGGCTAATAGGTGTTTCCAAAGAATCAAATATCTCCAAGCATTCCAAAATGATTTTCTTTTATACTTCTATCATATTTTTAATCTGAACCATTACAATGATCTTTTTTTCCTTGCCTGTAGACACTTTGTAAGCAACCAGCAGTCAACTTTACTGAACCTAGCCACTGCACTTGCACTGCACCCAGCAAAAATAAATAAGTGCAACAGATAGATTTCATGCAGAGATTGTCCAGAGCCTTCATATTCCTCACATTCTGGCATGTGCTTCTCAATCTCGCTATGAGAATTTATTGTCTCTTCTCCATATTGACAGGTATATTGGAGACTAAAAACTCATTTAAATCACTGTGTCCCAAATCTGCTGAACTCCTTAGTCCTTATTCATATGATTTTGAGTCCTTGGCAAGATGTGTTTGTTTAACTTGGCATTTAAACTTACTTTTGGCATTTATTCTATTTGATAGTAAAGAAGTGCCCTTAGCAGTTTACAGAAAAGGTTGTATGGAAGTTCCAGGCTGAGTAACTGAACTGAATGAATATTATTTGTCTTTTAACATTATGACCCCTTATAATAAAGGAATAGCTCTTCAAAAAAATCAGTTTTACTTCCTCAACAATCCTGACAATTTCATAAGTTTTTTTACCCACAGGATCAACACTCTGGAGTTATTTGATGTGTGACTCCTGTGTGTGGTTTTCTGCTGTCACACGCAGTTGCAGCATACAACTCCTTTAGTAAACTGATTGAGTTCCATCTTAAAAATTCATTTTCCCCCCAGCTGCTCCAAACAGAATTGAAAGAACACTTCAAGTTTTCAAAAACAATCTGTCTCGGAATCCTGACCTGGAGAGATCACCACGTTCTTCATGACATTCAAAATCCTGACATTTTCTGAGATCACCAGTGTGGATGCCAGTGACAGTGGTGAGATTTGTGACCTGGCTCTCTTTCCTCAGGCAGTATATATTTTATGTAAGGCACTTAGCAGACACTAATTTTGCAAGAGCTTTCAGCCATTATGCATCTTGGCCAGATTTACACTGGCAGAACAGAACAATGAGTAAGTCCAAGATCCATTATTTTGTCCTGAGTCATAGAACTGCAACAAACCACTCATTTTGTTATGAAAAACAAGCACTTATTTACTTTCAAAAGTGTTCAACAAGCCGCAAAACATTTACAGATTAACCACTACTTTTAGGTCACAGTAGTTATTTTGGTAATAATCTTACATATTTGTAGATAGAATTGAGAACTTCAATGATGCTGGGAACTCGTTTCTGATCTGCTAGAAAGAAATCCAAAACCAAATAACAAAAGCATTCCAATGTCACATCTATGGTTTACTTCTTATAGAGAGTGATCTCTGCAATAAGGATAGGGGAAGGCCTCTTGGAGAAAGACTCTGAGTATACAGGATCCAGTAACATCTAATATTTGAGCAAAAACTCTCCTGAGACTCTGACTCTGGAAGATCATGAAGTAGTTTCCAAAATTAGACAGAAACTTGCTTGATTTCTCATGCTTAAACAGTGCTCTTGAGAGCAATGGGATTTCACAGAATCAAAAGAATAGAGGTAGGGATCAGCTATAAAAGCTTAAATGAAGATTTATTTTAAAAAGATAAAAGCTAACAACACAAGTATAATGGCCCATTTATAAGGAAGGTATCCCCAATACTCCAACTCGAAAGTATTTTATACCCTCTCTACTGTATTATCTCCGTAAACTTAAGCAAATTTTTCCTTTTGGTGGAAACATTTATCTATATGGATGTAAAATACAGCTTTTGAAACAAGATTCATGTGTTTTATAGACATCTCTGCTCCCTGAACTCTTTAAGGAATTCTGAAAAATAGGTGGTCTTGGATGGTCTGCTGTGCATTTCCTAGGCTTCTCAGCTTTAGTCAAAACTGAAGATCCTGCTTTTGGTACTAAAATCTTTAAAATGTTAGTTTTATTCTGTTTATTTGAAGGAATTTTCCATACCTTTTTGTGTTGATTTTGATAATTCATAAAGCTCTTGAAGAAAGTATGTGGGATTATTTGTGAAAATGTTAGGAACGATGATATGCTGCAAAATGCGGCAGTGCTGTGTATGCTTACGCAAAAAAAATCGGATGTAATCATACACAGATATGTTTCCTAAGTACTTGATTTATCCTTTCAATTTAATGTACTTAAACTGTGAACCATCTGTAGGAGTCCAAGGGGTTTTCTTCGGTTAAAAATATGTTCAGGAAGACGATAAAACAAGGATAAATTAGATTAATTGGTCATTCACCAAAGAATAAAAAGTTTAAAAACATTCTAAATGAATCTGAGGACCAACACTAATTATTAACCCAACTACTGGGGCTTAGAAGCACATGTATCCTTCATCTGACGAGGGAGGCTGGCAGAGGATTGTTGCATAGCTGTGCCAACAGGATCAGGACCAGTATGCACTGTTGGTTGCAGGAGGAGCAGGGGCCCATCCCACCTCTTCAACACTCCTGCTTCCAGTAAGCATGCCCATACTAACATGGGATAGTCACATTGCCTGTTGATGCTCGTGGTATTTCTGACCCAGATGGAAACATGGTTTACACTTACTGGATTAAGTTACCGGGTGTCCAGGCTCAATTCCAGGTATTGGAGATGGACTGTCCATTCTGCTTGGGTGTCAGGGTGCTGCTGCGTACTTGTGGCCAGTATCAGCTGTCCCACTGTCCCCATGGCACTGTCCCCAGGCTCTCCCAGGGGCAGTTGCCATGCAGTTGCCCTGTTTTGGAGTCTGAGAGAGTCATCTCTCTGGCTCATTTTACACCAGCAGAGCTCAGTGCCCCACAGTATTCCCGAGCATGTTTAATTTACTCTTATAACTTTGGCCAAAGTCAGCTCTGAACCAGAACTCATGTAGCTGTACTTAGGCAGTGCTCGAGCCCAAGCTAATAAAACCTGCTGAGGGGCAGGATATATTAGCTCGGGTTCAGTGCTGTGCTAACATGGCTATATGGCTTCCAGATGGCTCAGAATTTAGGCAGAGCTATTGCCTGCCAAAGTCCATATATATATATATATATATATGTGTATATATATATAAATATATATATATATATAGCCTAAATTCCCCCACTGTAAGGACACTAATGAAGGTGAAATCACTCTGATGTTTCGCCTTGTAAATATCAGTTCCACTAAGGGACGTGAGTGTAACAACACAACAGTGTCCTCTGGAGGACCTGCCAGCTACTGTGGTCATGTGGATAGGTGCCAAGACTGACTTGGGGCAATCTTGGGATGAGACTGATAATGTTGAATGTTGTGCAAGTGGTGCCAAGGCCAGTGTGAAAGTAAGCAGCCTACTACCTGAAAAAGCCAGGGTGCTGGCATACATTGTTAATTGTTGAAAGCAATTTGTTCATGCTGCCTTTCTGAAGGCTTCACAGAAGATAGGGACCTTGAAAGGCCCAGCCTCAGATGAGATGATACAAAAATGTCTCCTAGCATCTCCCCTATTATTGCTGGAGTATTTCCTGCAGGAGTAGAAGCCAAGCCCCCTTCCACGGGAAACATGTAGTAGTATACCCAAATATGCACTGGAGAAAGAGTTAGCTTTCCCCAGACTTCATTTGGATCAAGAAACCTATTTTTGTTCTAGTTTCTCTTTGTTCTGAGGAAAAAATAAAGACCTGAAGAGGCTGAGTCAGGGAGCTGAGGATTGTTGTTTCCTGCCTACCTCGAACAGCAAGAAAGCCTAAGGAAACTTGCTATAGGACTATATGTTGATAGAAGTCATCTTAATCAACTTGGACTTCTCAAGGAAAGTCCCAGTTTCTCCCGTGTGATGCACAGCCTGACAAAGTATAAGGCACAGTGATTCAAGAAAAGGCACAGAAATATATGCCTATTTTACTCAGAATGTTGTATTGAGATTCGCGTCACTGTTACACTCTTTCTTCCTTTCCCATTTTCCATAGGCAATGCTAAGTTTTCCTCAGCAATGAGAGAAACAGCAACAGGAAGACTCCTGCAGCTTTTGTACTCCTCCATTAGAAGTGATGTCTAATTATAAAAATGTTAATACAAAGGTGCTGATTCACTGGAACATGCTTTAAGTCTTAGGAGGCATATGGTATACATAGAGAAAAAGCGTCACATAGAGCTTTTCAAATTGTTTCTGCATCTGCATTGACTTTATGCTGTAATTCATCTAACACCCGCATTTCCATCAGTGTGAAAATGATCACCTCTCGTTTTAAACACCATGGAGAGTTTTGGTGTCAAAAGGAGGGAACCGGCCAAAGGAGATGCTGCAGAATGTTGAGGAGACATTAAAAACGAGAATCAAAAAAACCTGATCCTTAATTTACCACAGCCCCAGGGAAACAGTGCATTATATGTTGACAGCTTCCATATGTGTCATGCAAACCTTTATTCTTACTGTTCAAAATAAAATGTCCCATTAAGAGAAAAAGTCTACATTCCATGCTAAAATGGTGCGTATGATACCAAATACTGTCTCAAAGAAAAAAAGAAAATGCATTCCAATGTCATGTGGCTTTTTGTACTTTTTCAGCATTTTTAAAAGGAAAAAAATATGAATTACAACAACCAGACATTCTCCAAGGGTTTGTGGGTTTTTTTGTTTTGTTTTGTTTTGTTTTGTTTTGTTTTTTTATCACGCTGTTGTATTAAATAGCTAATTTTTTTTTAATTTCTCATTTTTAATAATTAGACATTATTATTACTCATGTACCTTCTTCAGGGATGTACCTTTCGCCAAAGAAATGTATCTCTGCAAGTAATTGCTTAAAAAGTCATTGAAAGATAACTATAAGAAAGATTATTATTAATGATAATGATAACAATATAGTAGCACCCTGGAGTCTCAGTAATCACTGTTTCCCTATTTTAAAAGTGTTCTATGAATAAATCTGAAAAAATGAGTATGTATTTACAGACATGCCCCAGTGAATACACTAAACATGAATCTTCTGACTTAATGGAATTTAGTATTTATACCAATTTAGTATTTAGTTTAATAGTCTGTTGCAACAAAAAGGTTCATGGTCCAGGTCTTATCGTAAATGTCTCTCCAGTTATAGAGACACAATTCCTGTACCTTCCATAAACTCTATTGACAACTGAGGACATGAAGAAAGGTGCCTCAGACCCTCATGGCCTGAAGTTCCTCTGAGCCAATGGCAGGTTTTTCCATTGCTTTTGATCACTCCCTTGGGCATTCAAAGAGAAGTGGTTGGAGGAAAGGTGGGTGGGGTTCCCTGGGTTGCAAACAGAGTCCACTGCATACCAAGTATAAAAATTCATGTTTTTTCTGTACACAAACATGTCATTCAACTGTTGGTGTTTCTAATAGCTTCCAGAAGTAACAGCAACCCAATAAAAATAATCAAAGTTTTAAGAACGAAATTGTAAGAGCATAAAAGGATGATTTTCCTTATGCTAAGCTGAAGTGGTAGAGCACAGGTCTTCCCAATAGCTTTGAAAACTTTAGTCCCTAGAAGGGCAGTCTTCTTGCATGAATAAACTAAAAGGGGAACAGAAAGTGAGGAAAGGGGAATTCCCTCCTCTCTTCAGCAGCTGCGTTGAGAAATTAAAATAAGCAAGTTGAAGAAGGTAAACCTGCCTGTGACGTTGGTATTTAAAATAGAAAATTATCTATCACCTTTCTGATCTTGGGAGTAAGACAGGGGAAATATTTATATAAACTGTTCTTCTACAATTTCTTCAGTGTATTAACCTAAAGGTTTCTTTTAACTGTACAAACTTTCCTGCTGTTTACTGAGGGAATATAAGTTTGAGGCTAGAATCAACAAATTGCTAGTTCCAGGGTTTCTTAATGAGTGCCTTTCATGGATATTTAATTTTCAAGAATTTCTGTATTTGAATCTCCTGGAAGAAAAAAAAAAAAAAAAAGAAAGTCATGGATGGAGTTTATTCTGGAGCAGGAAAACTGGCCGGGAGCCAGTCCACCTCATTTGGATGCCTGACGGAAGTGTCACCTCTCCAAAATTTTAAGAGCTTAAAACTGGCCTTAACCAAACCAGGCTGCCTCCCCACACAGCCCATGGCCAGGTGCAGGGCATTTGAAGATATGTTGAATGCAGCAACAGCATGGCGGCCTACTTAGGATCAATGTCTTCCTTTTCCGCTGGCTGTATCTGACCTTTCTGGGCAATTTTAAGTGAAATTGGCCACCTCGATTCAAGTCTTTCTGAACATTGTGCCTAACAGAGGACTCCAGGGCCATGGCAGCTTTTTGCATAACTCTCCGGCGGGCAAAGAACTTGGCAGAAAATTCTGAGATACTCTGTTCATAGCCCAGCTGAGCCTGAGGGAGAACGCAGATCAAAACCAATGAGAAAACGTAGCCAGAACAAAGAAAGAAGAAAAAAAATATATTAATTCTTACACCAGGGTTTCTTCTGCTACTCATTAACATTATGTCAGCTAAGGTTTAGATTAGCTGGCATCACAGATCCCCTGACTTCTGGCATAAAAAGTTTTTTGACAAGAAAGCTAAATCTGAAAGTTTGCTTTTAAAGTAGCGCAGATTAAGAGAACCATCACAGAAAAAAAATTGCAAATAATTCTCTTTTTATTAGTTTCTAAAGAAATCTAAGAAAGAACATTTCTAAAATATTATTTTGCATTGAGATGCATTTTTAGTTTTTAATAAACAGCATAATTGTGAATAATATAGTAGTCTAGAAAATTGTTCTTAAAATATGGCTATTATTCAGACTTCATAGGATTCTTTCTACTTTTTAGCTAATTAAGATGTTAAAGATTTTAAAGTTTTGACACATTTCAGGGTAAAAATGTTTTGAAATAAAAAATTTTTTGAAAGATAGAAAATCAATTTCCACATTACCCTACTATTAACCTTTTTCCAACGTCAGTATTAGTGGCAGGGAAGTCACTCCGGTCCCGTAGCTGTTTATATATATATATATATATATATATATATATATATATATATATTTCTCTATATATATAATATATATATAGATATATATATAGATATATATATAGATATATATATAATATAATATATATATTTGTATATATATATATATATATAGCTTTCTACATACTTCTCCTCAGAAAGATCTTTAGAAGCTTAATAAACCAAAAATTCCCCAAATCTTGAGTTTCCTGACTATATGTAGGTAATCATCAATGGAAGAACATTAAAATCAAACCTGATTTTTTATGTAAGAGCTTTTATCCCAAATTTCATTTAATTTGACTAGATTCAGTTAGCTTTATAATTGCTATATTCTATAGAATTAAGAACAGTAGTTTCCAGATCATGACTACATCAGGACAAGACTGTGTTCTTCATTCACAAACCCACCATGAATTGCCACCCAGTAGAGTTGAAAAACACCAATCCAGAAAAGGTTCACAGCAAGAGGATGACAAGAGCATATATGGAGCTACAAGCTATAGTTACGATCTTACCATCTCCTGTTTCAGCGCAGAGCTGCAAGCCCAGATTGTTCTGTGGATTAATCACCCAGTGATTGCTGGTCACAGTAATGTCAAACACAAACCAGCCCACATCAGAAGCTTGAGCCTTTCTTGTGTCTAAGAGGAACAAGTCTGCATCCCTAAGTTAAAGAAAATAGAGAGTTATGACATTCAAATATTACTATTTTTTCCCCTAACTTCCTTGCTGACAATAACTTTCTCCAGTCCAAATCAATAATCCTTCGACACATCCTCATCATGACACAGCACAGCATATGCTGTAGCCAACACATAATTGTTCAGTATAATACAGGTATTCCCCTCAGATGCCTTGCTGAAATGATCCGGCATATGAAAACTGCAGTTCTGGAAAATGTAAAAAATCTAGTTTCCTGGTATGAATACACAAAATACATAATTGAGACTGTGCATAAAGAATTCATCTTTCAGCACCAGAATGTCTCAGGAAGATTAACATTTATAAAACATCTAGTGTAAATGACAAAAAATGTCAAAATCACATTCAAATTTCAACTAAAATTCAAAGGCATAGTGTGGCTAAAAGAATCTGTTATCAATAACATATGACAGCAGCGATATCATATAACAAAACATGAATATATGACAATTTCATATTAACACAGATGTTTAGAAAATAAGTCTATATATCAAAGTGGAAATTATATACTGATTCAGTAATGTACTTATTACATTTTAACCCTCAGTTCCCTGGTATATTCTCAAATTCATTCCCATGAAATTTTCCAGTAATTCAGAAGGGCTGCTCAGGGGAGTTTGTATAATTGTGTTACTAAATGTTTAGCATGGATCATTTATTTGTTCTGTTTTCACATATCTCCCGACACAATTGCTTCCAGAACCACATCTGCATTACAAATAATTTACGGCAACGGCGATACTAAAAACAAGATATTTAACTCTCATCAGTTTCACTTTACACACTTCAACAAAGCAGCATGCATTATTAAAAACTGTTTTCTCCATTGTGCCCTTTAAACTTAAGTCTATTGTTATATAAACCTTTCCCTTCTCTGCCATAAAAAGTAATCAAAACAACAGTGCACAAGAAGAAATGTTTTACTCTACATCTAGACTGCGCAAGTCAAGGCAAACTTGGCTTACACAGACCTTGGAGTTGTAGCGTTAACTTACAGGCAGCATGAATGTAAGTTTAAAGAGGTAAGAGAGACGGCAAGAACAGGCTTTGTGCATAAGTGAATTTAGAATTATGATGTTGCTGTCGCAGAATTCTCAGTCTGCTTAATCACAATGACATGATAAGAATTTACGGCTTTATCTAGACTAACCACTTTACACGCACTGAAAAGCTCTTATACTGAAAAAACATTTTGTATAGCTCTTGAAACTGTGTTAGTTCAACACATGGGAAAATAAAACCAAATGATCTCAGACAAGCGTACGTTTGCCTGTACGTGAGAAACAGTTGCAGAATCAGGTTAAAGAGCTCAGCAGCAATGAGTGAATCTTTATTTATTTATTTATTTATTTATTTTTAAGAAAATTGTTGGAACTTTTTTAAAATTTATCCTTTTTGCTTTCCTCTACGGGATAATCGTTTGCTGAGCTCTTACGGCTTGTGTTCCAGTAGAACTGTGTGAATGGCCACACAGGGAGAAAACATACCTTTCTCCCTCCAGAGCTAATATGAAAACAGTCTTACAATTCAAAAGAGCCTGACCGACTGCTCTAGCACTGAAGAAATTAACAACGTACCGCAAGCTCATAAATAGTACTCTCTGGAGTCTTAAATCCCCATTTTTTTCTCTAATAAGCAGTTTTATCAGAACTTTAAAACTGAACAGTTTAATTCTGAATGCAACGGGCTTTCTGACAGTTATTTGTAAATATCTCTTGTACCATTCAGTAAATTTAATAGGAAAGTGTAGAACTACGTGGAATATAAAGTATTACAATATTACAGTGCCATGATTTCTTGTTTTTATTGTCTCCTCCTGGAATACATAATTATTTTCCCATATATATTCTTGTAGCTCCAAACTTTGCTGTGAATGATACAAGAAGTTCTCAAAAGTCAGTGCGTATGATATCTATATGCTGAATCAGAATACTACTAACAGGGCAGCCCAGAAATCCTTGTAAAGAAAAAATTCTCCCTGAGGATCTCTTCACAGCATGATGTTATTTGTATGGCAGTAGAAACTCACATCGCTCTGTCTTCAGCACTGTTATGTCCACTTTCCTGCAAGGATCTGGCTGTGATAACAGACATGAACAGGCAGATTGTTCGTACCCATTTACTTGACAAATAAAATAAAAATTATCTGTGAGTACCTAGAGGAAATTAGGACTGATTTGCAACAGAAGATAGTAAAATAGAGAAAAAGACCAGTGCCAAGGTTTTAGCCCATACAGCAGTAATTTACTACAGAAATTAAAAATACATGTCGGGAAAATGATGACTTATTTCAGAATTCATATAAATACTGGGTGAACACCTGACCCATCAAAAATCAGTGATTGCTCTGGATTCAGTATACTACCATTAGCTGATGTCACTGAAATTTCTTATCACATTTCACAACATTTTCAATTTTTAAATTCTCCTTTATTCTATGAAGAGAAAGAAGAAAAAAAATCACATTTAAAATGAAAAACAGCTGCAAATTTTGGCTCTAATTAAAAAAAAAAAAATCTATTTAAAAATAGTCCACAACACATAATAAAAAAATAGTTCATTATGTCGTAAATAGCCTGAAATGCAACAGTGAATACATACAGGCAGAACATAGCTGATTGGCTTTTACCTTTATGGAGGCTGTTTAAGTTTACTGATCACAGTCTGGTCTCAGACGACCAGTTGCCTACATCAGAAATGCTACCACAGTCAAGAATTTCAGCAGAGGCTATGGGCAGAACATCTAAGATCCAGATCTCCCGGGTCATTCAGGAAAGTGAAGGTGAAATAAGCCATCTCTAAATTCCTTGAAACCCAGCAAAGATTTTGACCAGATCGAAACATGACAACTACTATGTAATAGGCCATCCCCATAATGCTGTTTCACCTTTTGCCTCATTCCAGAAAGCTGCTCTAGTATCTTAATGCCACTTGAGGATTCCCTAATGTGGGAAGAATCCTTGGGGTTTAGTTAAATTAGTGGCTAGCTGCCACTAAATCATGAACAAGGATTTGGCCTGTTGGAGCACATTACTTTCGTCATGAGAAAAGATCAGGGTAGAAGTACATTGGCAGGGCTGAATAGAAAAGTTGCTTTGCCATTGGCAGTGCTTTACATATTCCCTTAGAACAAACAGAAAATTTCAATCTCAAAGACTGTAATTTCAGCAAACTCCGAATGAATTCAATACATGCATTTCAGCAGCTACTCTAAAGACAAAAAAATGTCTGAAAATACAAAGTTTGCAACACAGAAACCATAAACCCTGACCACGCCTTGCCCAAAGGGACAGCAGAATCCGTAACGGATTGTATAATCCTACTGGACACCCCCATTTCCCATTCAGAGCAAAGAAATGGGGAGGGCCGGGTCAAATTAAGCAGTTCTGCTGTGGTATGACTCTAGCAGGAGTGTGGAGCACTCCACAGCTACAGAAATATTTGCACCTAAATTTGAAAATTTTACAACTAAAGTCTTATGTCTGGATACAGGACAAAGCTGAGGTGACAAAGTCATGACTAATGCTACTGAAGTCTGGATCCCAAGGCAAAAAAATGTAACTTTATTGCAGTGATAAAATATGTTTAGGAGTTCTTCTGACCAGAGATACCGAGAAGCAAGTAGGTAAAGTTCCTCATTTGAAATATGAGCACTACAGAGGTTTGTGAGGTTATGGACTTCTCCAATCCCAACATGTTAAAGCATTTGCCGTCGTATGCTGCATATATAAGTGGAGACTGAAGGGAAACACTTGAATTAGACTAAGTCTGAAGTTTCCTTAGTTACAATAGGGAAAAGCCAATGCGTCATTGCATGTGTACTCTTCCCACATCATGATTCCATCTGAACACGTGCGGTTATTAGGCTAGTGAATGGAAATGCGTAAGTATTTTTAAAATGTTTATAAATAG
Source organism: Chrysolophus pictus (assembly GCA_037305975.1). Classification (NCBI taxonomy): domain Eukaryota; kingdom Metazoa; phylum Chordata; class Aves; order Galliformes; family Phasianidae; genus Chrysolophus; species Chrysolophus pictus. The sequence continues at coordinate 23,749,777 of CM074578.1, forward strand.
AAATCGTGATATTACTATCTTAGAAATGTGTAGATTAGATATTGAAAGAAATCATGAGTGTTCTTCAGTGGTTTCATAGGGAGAACTGTCATTTAACAGGTCAGATGCTTATTAAAGTTTCATCTTGCTTCAGAGGAGTAAGTGGCTTTGCCTTCTCTAAAATAAAACAGAAGCAACTTAATGAAAAAAAAAAAACAACATACAAAGAAAGAAACCCATTAAAGTGGATTAGAAAACTAACTTTTCCCACTTGTTTTTTAAAAAATGTCTGTTGATTTTGCAAGTAAAGAGCTTTCGACATCCCAACCTTGACATATGCTCTTCAAAAATATATATATTTTTTTCCTTCCAGTTTCATTCTTTCCTCCAAAAAGTTTCTTTTGGAACCTACAACAACAGAACTTTTGCAAGTTAAGCACAGAGGAAAAAAAAATATCCTGCACTGTTCTATTTCTGCACAATGTAGTAAGAAAGCAGAAGATACTCTGGAAGGATAAGTGTTTTCCCTTCTGTTGGTTCTGCTCCATTTACATAAAACAAGCCCTCTTTATAGCCATAAAATATTTATAATTTGATGGTCAGAGGTCTCACCTGGAAGGTACAAGCTCAGGTTTCTGTGAGCAGCAAAGAGATTTGAACTCTGGCCCAGCCTTTGAGCTACCTGATGATAGAGCGTTTCATGCTTTGCAAGTTTCTGCTACCATTTCCGCTGCCTTTGCTAGACATTGCCAGAATAGAAGTGTGTTATCTGTTCCAAGATGAGGGAGGTTTTTATTTAACTCAAAATAATTTTTCTTTCTTGCTTTGCTCAAACATTAAAGACATTAAACAATTTAATTTTAAAATGTTCATCAATCTAGGTAGAAACTCCAATACTTTGTGGGCAAGTCATTTTTTTTTTCAGAAGCGTCTTGGAATTGTTACTACTATTTAATGGGAATTTTGTGATAGTTATCTACTTTGCCTTGTCAAATCTGGTCATTTACATGGCTGTTGCACAGACTTGGAAATACGTCCCACACTGTTCTGCAAACACAGAATCAGAAATTTGCTCATGTGTAATGTCATATGTGTTTTAATTCTCAGTTATTGTAAGCAGCAAGTGTTAAGTGTCCGTATGTCATCTTAAAGGCAGTGCCTGATTCAATCTTTCAGTTACATTCTGCAGAATACTAAAACACGCTCGCAAAAAAAAAACCTTCAAAAGTCAGCAAAATTGAACAGTCTATCTGCCTGTAAGGAACTAGCTGAATTTTGGCTTGTAGTACCTCAGTGTCAGCAAATGGTGTATTTACCAAATCCAGACGCTTACACTGTGCATACGAATCCACCATTTGTTCACTGAGAACATGAACCCTCACCCTCTCTGTATATGGGCAGACTGTTTGGTGAGGCTGGAAATGCAACTCCATAAACCTGGAATAAATTATGTTGAAGATAAGTTTTGTTCTTGCTCAGTTTTTGTTGACGTTGCCTAGGAATTAATGCAACACAAACCACAGCGACAGCAATAATGCCTTGCCAAGGGCACGCTTATGATCAGTTATCACCTCTCTAATTCAGATAGAAATCTGGAACATTACTGCAGGCATAATATGTTCATGCTGACATGGTACCTGTTGGGATACTCCTTGATGATCTGATAAATGCTAATCTGAATTGTTTCGTTCTCAAACCGGCTGTTGCTTCGATCTTTGTATATCCGGAATTCAGCTGCTGTCACTGCTTCTCCGTGTGGGATTTGAGTGAGGTCAAACCGAAACTCCTTGTAGTGCCTTCGCTGGTGGGAGAAGTCCTTGTCTCTTTCAACTGTTAGAGAAAGAATTGAATGCAAATTAAAGTGGTGAATATCGATTTCCCATGACTAATGGAGCATTCCCTGTACTTAGGAGTAAACAAACAGGACAATATAAAACTGTGGAAATAATAAAACCACAAGCTCAGACATACTTCCAGTTAAAGGAAATTCCACAAGCCAAATGTCTTCAGTTCAAAAGGAAAAACCCTCAGTGGGTTTTATACAAATTCCAGAAGCCACAGTGGAAAGAATATCAAAAAAAAAAGCTGAAAGAGGGCATGTTGTAAAGTAACTAGAAATATGGACAAACTTAAAGCTGCAGAAGGATTTAGGACTTCAGTTTAGTTGCAAGCACAGCAGCAGTAATATCAGAGAAATAGAAGCCTTTAGAAAGTGCTACTCATCACTAATATCCAGGCAGATGAGGGAAATGCTGATCATTCCCTCATAAGAAATTCTGAAGTAGTGCTAAAGTGCACTACAACACCGTATATTCAAAAAATGGTCACATCACATAAATCACATCATGTAAATTAACACATGCTGAGTCTAATGGCATCAGCATCATCATGCCAGTGGTCAGAAGGAGCCATGAATCAGCGGTGAGAGGCAAAATGGTGTTGCACCCCTGCACAGGCAGGGCTGCTTCTGGCTGGAAAGGTCTCTCCGACAGGCAGTGGCTGCACAGGGCCACTGCCAATGTTTATGACACCATAGTTCCAAAACAACTAATCTTTTTCTTCCTTAGGTCAGGAGTGGATGGAGATATAAGTTGACTTCAATGTACAGCTGTACTGGGGATTGCTCAGGTATCTGCAGCAGTCCTGACCCTGAGTTAGGTGCTAGTCCCACCAAGGAATATCTGTTTTGATGCAGCAAGGGAACCCACAGGGCTCAGTGCTGGCTGATAACTATCTCGTGGGATGAACGCCAGATTTTACAGACGCAGACGGGAAAATCATCCACGGTTTTCCTTCCTAGAAATGTAACACTGACCTCTAAAAAAGCTGTGCTCCGACCCTGCAGCAGTGAAGTTTCACTTTCCTCCTGATTTGAGTGATGGTGGACAAAGCCTGACACACAGAGCTAAAGGTTTGTGACTGCACCCAGCTTCAGTAAATTCTCCCTCATACAACTCCTGCTCTCCTACTGAATTTTGGTAATAACTGTCTTCAGATCCTGGAACATGAGTTCTGAAAAGTTGTAGGTACAGATTACTACCTTATATTTATAAACAATAAAATGTCTTCATTATTACAGCATATTTATATTTAGGTGTTCCTGTCTGTATGTACATTGACACTATTTCATATACATACACAATGCATATCTCTTTGTAAATATGCTGTTTGCATTATTATAATGCATATATAGTCTTACAAAGCAGAAATGTGCTGAAAGAAAATGCTGTTTTGGAGCTGCTGTTTAAAGGCACAGTCATGGACATGTTAAAATGAAAATCACTGAAGCAAAAGCTTTTACACTTTTTTCAGAGCAGCAGTCACCTGTGGCTATCTAGCTAGAGCCCTATAGAACCCTTCACATTCATCCTTTCAAAAATGTTAACTATCTTTGCTTTCATGAGAATTTTTTTTTGGAAGTGTACAAAAGTACGTTGCCTTACAATCACCAAAAATAAAATAGATAGGTTATAAGAACATTTTCCCTTCAGTGAAAATGAACTTTCTCTTGGCTGACAAAAGGAAAATTGTCTGCTAGTTGCAAGGTTTATTTGGCTCAACTGTGTATTTAGCTTACGTGGGTTTGCCATCTTACACTATGTAGAAAAAGTAAAACAGAAAAGAGGCAGAAGCATGTAAACGGGCTGCTCTGTACTTGGAGATGAATGGGCTGCTACTGAAGAGAAACAGGATACAGTCTTTTTAGCAGCTCTGCTGCTCAGCTCTAAGCTGTGAGATATATACAGAGATCTAGCTTGAGGTTTGGGGTCTGTTTGCCTTTTTTTTTTTAAATGTACATGTAAAGCCTTTCATTTCTGAGGGAACTTGGCAGAGATTAACATATGCAAATGCACTGAACTGTGGAGGATTTTTCTAGCATAGAGTCTGCCACAAGTTTCTAATGTTATAGCTGAGGGTTGCTGAGCTAACGTAGAACAGATATGTCCATAATCTGCAAATGAAAAATATATTAAAGCCAGAATTAATGTAGCAACAATATCTTGTATTAGTATTTATTCAACAAGTATTTACCAGCTTTCATGGGTAACTAAGCACAACTCACTGTGAGTAAGCACTGGAGAATTAGACCGAATAAAAGTTTTAAACGCCAGTACTCCTGGCCTGAGCTGTTTTTATTTGGGTTTGAGGTTTCTTTTTGTCTAGTTTCTTACAAGTACATTCTAATTAATAACAGTAGTTTGGAAAAAGCAGTTGTCTCCATGTACACTACAGTTTGGACACAAACATCTATAACACAGTGTGATAACCACTGATGGGATTCTCTCATGAGCACTTATAACTGCTGCAAGAACACTGATAGCCCTTGTCTGTTGAGCCCCGAATTGCAGTTAACTTAGATATTATGTATCCATCTATACCCAAGGAAGAGAAAGCATTGCCATCTGAAAGGACTGCAATTTCAAAATTTCCTTAGGCCTCTACTTGGCAGGACAGAATTGGCAAGCAAGGCAGGACCCAGGAGTAGAAATAGCCTCCAAAAATGAAGGGGTGTGTAAAACAGGCACTAAAATCCATGAAAAATCTTGAGTCCAGGGAAGTCCCACCCTCTGCACTGAAGCCAGAATCTCAAACCATAAATTTCTGTAGGCCAATGTACAAAACATTAAAAACAATTTTATTGTATTTAGAAAAGTTAAGATTTTATATTATATAGCAGACTGGAAAAAAGCAATCACAATCATGTTGCAGCATTGTCTAGTGTCTACAATGATGAATCATAAAAGAGAAACGTTATTTAATGATACTGAGTATTTTCATGCTAAAAATAAGATACAAATCTAGCTCTCTTCTGCATCTAATAAATGCTTTGTTAGGGAAGGCCCTGAATGCACAGTAAGCCATCCATCAGGTCCTTTGCATTGTTGAAATGGCATTAAGTGCAGCAGGGCACCATGTCTCAAGTATTTCTATTTTCAATGTGGCAGCTTTTCAGGACTGGCAGTCCGAAAAATACAGTTCAAGATTTTGAAGTATTCAGTTCTTCCAGATCATTCTCATGTCATTCCAGCTCTGCTCAGTTCATCTGCCAAAATGCATCTCTGTGGGACAGATCACAGCATCTAAAAACCAGTTGACCAGAATATCAGGAAGTCCTTTTTTAACCATTGAAAGTCTACGATTTTTGTAATTAAAAAGAACTACTGTATCAGGTCAGTGCTGATTACAACAAAATTCGTCATCTGCTCTCACTGATCAGGAGCATTGGCTTTTTGCACTGGTATTTTCATACCACCTGAAACTAATATATTCAGCGCTATGGTTACATCAGAAAAGTCATAGCTCAGGGGAATATCACAAACACCTGTGTGTGCAAGATAGGAAAGAATGATATTTTCCACCCATGTGGCTCACTGATGAAATATTCATACTGTATTAGCACTCACCCCAATCCAGAAGGAATGAAGGGAAATCTACACCACAAAGATACTCTGAAAAAAGGGTTATCTGTTATATGAAAATATTGTGCACTAATTTCCATTAATAAAAATATGAAGCACATAGATGGATGAACAGTACAGTAAATAATCAGTGTATTACCAATTCAGCTACAAAGACTGTTGACTGAGCTTAAAAAAAAGTTGAAAGTGCTAGCAAGAAGTTTATGTTGTAGTGCATGGGACTATTATGCATGCACTTTCATTGGCAATTAGCTCCTCACTGATGTATTTCACTTTTCCTAAAGAGGCTGGTATGTGGTGACATGTATGGAAAGTGAAAGCTTCTTCAGCAAGTGGGGAGCAAACTAAGGCCAGGTTGTAACAAGCTGATTTTACAACGTAAGGTCCAAGAATCCCAACTGGATTCATGAATCGTGAAGCTTCTTTAATCAACTTAATGTTTAACCACTACATATACATGCCAAGGCAAAGAAAGGGTCTTGCAGACCGTATAACTATAAGGGGCCATTTGCGCTAATCTCACTGAATTTCACTGTTTAATTCTGGATTCTTTGTGTAAGCACTAAGTAAACCAGTCAGTTTTAATCACTTCAAGGTGATAAAGGTTACAGTAAGCTGATACACTACAAACGACACTTGTTTACATCTTGAATATAATGAAATGATAGTTTATCTACAGTGAACACTTGTGGTTATCTGACAGAAACAGGTCAAAGGTTCCAGGCGTTTTCTCCTGAAATTACTCAGCGCTGCCTCTAATGACTGATAATTGAAAGCAGAGGCTGGAAATATCAAATGTGGTAGGTGACAGATAAGCAACAGATTAATGCAAGTACTCTGTTACAGGACACTAAGAGGTCAGAGGCCCTAGGAATTAGCTATTGTGCTACTGTGAAAAGACAGACATCAAATAGCTATTTACCTCATTGCTCTGCTCTCCAGCATTCAAATCCTAGAAACCCATTCAAGACTGTTAAACATCAGACTATGTTAGAGACAATGCTTTTTACAAAATATGGCAAAAAAGGTTTTATAGAGTGTGTTGACAAGGGAAAAAATGTAATCCATGAGCAGAATGAAAGATTCTTTGATATGACAGATGTCAAGATTTTAACAAAGCGCATCACAGAGAATTTAAGAACCACATTAAGCAAAACATCATTCTCACTGAGGAGATCAGAAAACAGACTTTGAAAAATAAATGTGTTAAATCTTTGTAATTTTGTGCAGGCTTTTAGGTTTCTGAATAAAAACATTAACTTTAAAAAATTTAAATTAAGCTTAACTCAGCAAATACATTTTTCTTCTTTTTACTTCTCAAAATGCAAAATCTAATTCAAATTTTGTTGAAGTACATGGCAGTCTATATCTGTTAGACTTTGAATAAGAATTAAGCTTCCAGAAAGGTGTTAAAATGAGTGCACTTTTAGAAGTCAAAAATACTCTCCTAATGATAATTAAAAATAAAATTAAAAAAAAAAATAGAAAAAGAAAAAGAAAGTAGTGATGCTGCTTTGTTAAAGCTTTAATTGCTTTTATAAAACTGTAAGAGTCCCAATCAAGGCTATTTTGAGTTAGAAGTCAAAATTCATAAAAATAGTCATTTGTATTCAGAAGAATGTTTCAGACATCAGAGCCTGATATCATCACTAGAGAGCCACTTCTGTTTGTTAAGAGTCAACTGTCTTGCACCAGTCCATAATAAGAGACGAGTTTATCTACCTTTCCCCGTTAGTCAACTGCTCCAGACCAGAGGAATAAGAGATAGCCCTTTCTCAACAGACATTTCAACCCCTGGCAGCTACTTTCAATGACGACATCCTGACTGCCACAATATATTGAGTAGCTCAGTGGTGGGACATCCTGGGCCACCCTCAAATGTAAAACAGGAGTTGGTAAAAATGAAAGAAAAATTCATCTCTGTTCTCACATCCTTTTTGTTTTTCTAAAGTTTATTTTACTGATAAAAGGCATCTACTAGATAATCATTCATCTGAGTGTTTTGACCACAGAGCTTCAGAATCATATGCCCACTTGTCTGATCTCTTAATGCCTAGTTTTCTGCATTTCTTTTCACATTGCAACCCATTTTCATCAGCAGAGAAAGGGAGGGCTGAGATCCCCATTCATATTCTGCAACCACTAATAAGGAAAAGCAGGTGATTGAGACTTAAAATACCATCCTTTTCCCTCTGATTTTTCTCCCTAGATTGAGGTGGAAAACAAAACTATATTCTCTGTTTTCTTGGAGAGTAATCTATTAGAGAAATAAAAAGTGAATGAAGATGCGGTCATTATCATCTGGTTCTTTCATGAACATATGTTGCAGGGGGTTCAATGTTGCCTGCACAGATGCCTTAGCTGTGTTCAGAACATGCCTTCTGAATCAAGATCTTTTGGGACTTATCTCTGCACAAATGGATCAGCTGGTACTCAGATCCCAAGAGCAGATGTATTGGGATACCTTAGGTCAAAAATGTAGGCAGCTGATAACAGGTGTTTTCAAAATTACCAGTATTTTTGAGTTACATTTCATTCATGTTCTATCATAAACACCGAATGCATCCATCAGAATCTTAGTCCAGTTTCTAGTTTGGATCCCTTCCTAGATGAAGCAAAATTATTTCTGTAACAGTAAGAACTTTCTTTAACTGAGGGGGGTAAGTCTCCAGAAATCTTATTTTTTTTTCATTGCACCAGCTCACTTAAAAAAAAAAAAAAGTGCTACTGTATTACTATATTTTTTAGTTCCTCTGTATTTATTATTATTAGGTTTGTTGTATTTAAAATAATTAAAGAGTTACAGATGTGGTTTTGAAAGAGTGATGCAAATCCCTTTTACAAAATATATATTTTCTTATTAAAATAGAACGGAGAAGGCTTGATAGGTCATACTCTAAGGCAAGTTCCACTGCAGTATGCTTGGAGTTATTTCATTAAAGTATTTTCAGTCAGTTACTGACATCAGTGAGCAACATTTGGTTGTTTTGGTTAACTAAAGTAGAGACAGTTAGAAAATTTGATGAAATACTACGCAGTTAGTGGCAGCTTCAGTAAATGAAAAATCGTCTATTGTTTCCTGAATCCAGGCTTTAATGGTGGAATAACCCTTCCATAATTGCACAGAATTACTAAAGCTATGAATTGCAAATCAATTCAAGGCAAGATAAAGTCAGTAAGAAACCTTTCAGTCACTGCAACTGAATTTAGAGCCAGGGTGAAAAGGAAAATTCTAATTTAAAATAATAATAATAATAATAATAAATACTTTGCATGGACTTTTTTCAAGCACACATTGGTTTTCATTCTTTATCCTTCACAGAAAAAAAAAAAAAAAAAAAACCAAACGTGTTTCAATAATATATAACAGAATTAAGTTAGAATATTCATGGATCTTACCCAAAAATTTAGTATTACATCTTTTGATTATGACCAGATAAGTACTGTTCTATTATTGAAATTTTAAGTTCCTACTTTTATTGCTGCAGTTAGATTAGATAGATTAATATTAATTAACAATAAATAAACAAATAATTTGAATGTTTTGAAGTTCTTGCTAAGGGAGACTTTCAAGTGATGTGATATCTACTTTCTAATTCCCTCAAAGCCTTTTTACACATATTCAACTTTAGAAAGGGGTAGGCAGTGACTAGGCCAATAACAGAAGAATTTACAAAGACACAGTAAAATATAAGAGGATATATAATTTTTTTTTTTCCTGGGATAATTTTAACAATTAAAACTCAGTAGTTAAGAGCTTTTACCATTCCTCATGAGCACAAAAGATTTCTCAGGAACCACAGAGCAATGCCTTCCAGCAATTTTTATAACTGCAGAACTAAACATATACCTGGACCAAAGAGGCGTAACTGAGCTCTGCTCTCTCAGTTATAGTCTCCCAGATGTTCTCTACACCATGAGAATATCTATGATGCTTTTCTTTTTTTTTTTTTTTTTCACACTGTCCAAAATATGGGACAAAATATTTGTTTTAATGAAATTGCTGGTCTTCATTCAATAGCCAATGTTTTGCTGAAAATGTCACTGGTAAACATGTGGTATTCATTCAATTTACTGTTTTCTGTGTCTTCCAAGTCAAATGCACTTGCTCGGCAAGTCAAAACAAGTGCTACACTGCAGCTGCTCCAGCGATAATTAAACGCTGGAAGGATTTCAGTTGTTGATACAGAATAAGTGGAAAAACAGAAACCTGCTTTTCTTATGCAGGTCTGATGCTGGCCAATGCAACAGTAGGAATAAGTAACCTGAATAAAGAGGCTGGATGACTGCTGCTGTAACAGAGCTTTGGAAGTGAACAATACCATGAGAGTCTATGCCTGGATATTATCACAGTCCAAATACAAAGGAATATAAATATAAATATAAAGGAATATAAAGCCACTCTTCACAATCTCTTTTTTATTTCTAGTTTTTACAGTATAGTAGAATAGTACAGTATAGAACTAGATGATCTTTAAAGTCCCTTCCAACCTAAGCTATTTTTTGATGGTTCTCTATCCATCAACTTCTTGAATGTAAAACTTTCACCATAGCACAAAACACAGAAAAAGATGCACTGCATACATGCCCTTTTTAGCTCTGTTAATCATGGCAGAATGCATCTCAGTTGAATCTTCCATAAATTTAGTAGCTGAAAGCCCAGGTGATCACAGCTTTGGGGAATAACAGTAACAGGTCTGACCAGGACATCATATTTTGGGCAGTCAGTTAGAAATGTGTGCTAAAAGAGGGATACATTACAACCAAATATCTAGGGGAAGGCAATGAAAAAAAGATAGGGTGCTGTTTGCTGTAACGTATGGAAAAGGAAAAGCCTGTGATTTCCTTAAGTCATCCAGTTGCAAAAGACCTCTGATCTTAAATATCTATTTTAAAAATGCATAGCCACTGGATTTTTGGTTGTGTTCATTTTCATCACTGAAAATCATCTTTACTTCAAAAAGAAGAATGGTTTAGAGAAAAGATATTCAGTTCTGAGCTAATGCATAGATAAATTAACTAATCCTTATTGCAACATGACCAAAAGTTACTAATTTTTTCTGCACTTTTAATGGCATTTGTCATTGCTTTGGCAAACCACCATATTTTGATATCTTCTGTCAATAGACTTCCATTTTTATTTGTATGTAATTTTGCTTTTCTCTAATCACAAATTGTCACAAAGAAAACTAACAATTATTCCCAGGTTTCTGACTGTGTGTGAAAGTCAGGATGTCAGATCAACACAACCTTGAGGTTAACAAATGACAGAAAAAAGAAATCCCTCTTGAGTTCAGCTGCAAATGAGTAGGAACAAAAGTTATACCTCTGGGATCCAATGGTCAGAAAATAGGTGTAAGTTATAACTGTTTTGACACTGTAGAAGTATACAGATGGAACATAACTTCTGAGCAGGGTGAAAGGTCATACATCATCATAGCCCAACTGGCAGGGGAGTAAAACTAAACATTAAAGCACATTCTATCTTCCCACATCTTCTTAGTTCCTGCACATGTTAACCCTCTGCTGCTCACTTCTACCCAATGGTGCCAAGTAACTCCACCATCACCATTTTGTTCAAGTTGTCTAGAAAGCTCCAGCTATTTCCTGTGGTAGATTTTGTCATAAGAGCATCCATGGAATTCTGCACATTGAACTGGATATGACCAGATACACTATTTTCTGCTTAGCCTCACATCTGAGGGTTTTAACACTACCCATATCATTAACACTGACTAAACAGTCAATAAAAATCAGTTGTACCAATTACAAGGAAGGAAGACCTCAGGAGCATCTCATTCAGAGTAAAGAAAGGCCTGTTACACATAACTGTTTTGACAGCCAATTTAGGAGCTAGCCATGGTTTTAGCAGCTTCTTGCACTAATTCAAACAGCACCCTCTCCTCTACAACTCTGGGGGTCTAATCTGATCATAATTAATTCATCATGAGGAGAGATTATTTCACCTACAAATAATCCCCCATACTGAATAAGTACACTTACTGCGAAGTAAAAAACACTTATGTTGTTTGTTGGTTTTTTTTTCCTGAAAGAAAAAAAGATTAATTAATGAATATTTCGACCCTCTTTTAGGACAGGAACTAATTGACTGTTAATGAATTGCAAGTTCTCTGTGTCGGCCATCCAGCATTAGGCCTGCACTGTCAGTAAAATTAAAAACAGACTTCACAGAAAATATTTCTGCCATGAAAGAGCTCAGATTAGTTATAGGTAAGACAATAACAGGTGAGCATCCCTCACAGTAACTTATTTTGGACAGACTGGGGAAGAAAGATCCAGGAGTATCAAAATGACTTTAAAAAAAAGTAAATCAGAAATGATTAATGTCAGTGTAGAAGACGAAGATAAGAGCCTTCTTTGCGATCACAGAATCACAGACAGGGTGGCAGGAACCTCTGGGTCCATCTGATCCCACTCCGTCTCCAGCAGGGGCACCCAGAGCAGGGTGCCCAAGACCATGTCCAGATGGATGTACCTGAATCATTCTTACATTCTCGCTGTAATTCCACCTGTGGCTGCATTTCTCACATATATATAGACATAATGTTTCAGAATATATCTGCTCAGTTCCTTACAAACTTCCTATCTATAGATTACAACAAATAGCAAAGATGATCTCACAAAGCTTGTGACGTATTCTGTAACACTGGCTTCTCCCATCTCCTAGTGGTTAAGCCAATGTGTCTTATACAAAATTTTGGTGCCTTTTTGAGCAGACATTAAGAATGAGCAGGGAGAGAGAAGCCATCTGTTTACAGTGCTTTTATTTTCCATGCAATTTTTTATTACAACACTGTTAAGAATACTTTGTGTGTGTTTTACTGTGTGCAGTCAGCAAGGTGCCCTTGCACCTATCTGTGCTAAAACTACAAGAGCTAGGACTATTGCTTTCATCTTTGTGATAGTTTTCCATATAAAGTAATTGAGAACTCTCTGTTGCCTATCCTCAGAACTGAAAGCATCATAGTGTTATCTTTTTGGATTTATTTCCAGTTTCATTTTGGGAACACGCTCCCTGCCTGAAGACAACAAGCTGGAGCAGCAATGTTTAAAAGAGGCCCGAGTAAATCCCACTGACCAATGCGGTTAAAGTTAATTAAGAAAGCTTCATTCCTGTATGGCAATGATTGTGAGCAAGTCTGAACTTTTTTTCATAACTTGTTTTGGAATTGTCCCAACTGAGACCAGCTTTCAGCTCACACATGTGTCTGTTTCATTGATTTGAGCCCCCTTAAGAATCCCTATTACATTAGGTCTCTCTTACACACACGTGCTACTAAGCACATCCTACGTGGTTTTGCATATCTAATAAATATGCGTAAATATTGTTAATCCTAATGGCATCAGTCTCTGCATCTTGACTCTGTGAACTGCAGCATCAACTCAGTTAACTTGTATTCATTCTACAGTAGAAAGTGCCTCTGGATTTTCCATTAATTTTTATACAAATATGCATTTTAGATAATATTATTTAAACTGTACTTACTAAGTTTTGTGTGTGTGTGTGTGTGTGTGTGTGTGTATATATAAAAATCCACCTCCTTATAAATATTGTCTCCTTACAATATAAGGTCTCACTAAAAATGATTAATTCCATGTCTTAAGAAGTGATAAAAAATATCACTTTTTAAAGAGATGTGGTTAAAATGAATACTCATCTCAAGAGCAATGAAATGATTAATAGAGGAAATGTCAAGGAGTCAAAGAACTTTATTCTGAAAAAATACTTAACATTAAACTACTTCAATGAAGAATATTATATTGTGTCATTATACCTGTACCTCCCCAAATTCTAAAAAAAAAAAAAAAGTTCTGTGTTTCTAATTGTAGAAACTTATAACTTAAATCTACATGTAAAAATATTCAACTGTGTAAATGCAACTTTATAGAGCTGAACTTCAGTTTTAGCCATTCCTCCCTGAGAAAAAGACTTAGCAAAGATTTTGAACTTTCACAAGAATTCTGTTCAGTTCATGATACGAGATTCATGGGCAGTACTTTATCATTCCAGAGTTTCATAGCACAGCACAAGGTAGCATTTTTAATTTAAAATATTACTTATGCTGCACGATAGATCTTTTAAAATAATGCCATAATTTTGTGTAATTCACTTCCGCAGACAATAATTCTTCATGGCACTTCATTCTCCAGTAAGTCTAATTATCAGGGCCTTAATAAAACAAGAATGAAAGTATATTCCTTTGCTTTATGTTTTTTAAAGTCCTAGGTCTAGATTTTCACTTGGTATTCATTGGCACTGTTCTGATGTTAATAGAGCTGAATTATTAAATCAGCTATGGGTATATATGTTTATATATATACACATATATATACATATATATATATATATAAATATATAAAATAAACAACACCTGCATTTTTATGTTTCCTTTTTTCTCCCTTCATTAATTTAGGAAAACACGTTTAATATAATCTGTTTATGACAAGTGAGCTATGGAACAGTAACAATAGAAAACATACATATCATTTGAAGTCAGAAGAAAAGCAATATGATCAACACTAAGGGTTTTAGAAGACATCAACTATATGAAAAGCATTATAAAATATTGAGTGTGAAGTTGCCTTCTGAGCCTTAAGATTGCCCATTTTGAAGAACTGCATCTGTTTCTGTGTGTTGATTTGTTTTCTTTTTTTTTTTTTTTTTCTGCAATGACAGGATAATTGCTGCTTTTTAATGAAACCTTAGATGTTTCCATAAATCACTAACTCACAGAACATCTCATACCAAATATCATACAACTCTCAATAAACTCATGGGAACTAGCAATGCTAGGGAAGCATAAGGAACTCTGAAGTTTTGGAAAACCACAGAGAGATCATTTGTGGTTCATCTCTTTTGTCTCATCATATGTGAACTTCAGCCCTTGCAGTGCTGTTGATAGGTTTCTCACTCTTTCCTCAATCCCTTAAGAGTAAGCTCCAAGCTGAGAATCAGTGAAGAGATGCCTTTCTCAGAATAAAGAAAACTGTGGGATTTTCTTCTCAGAAATGCCAATGATCATAAATAGAAAAGGAGCAGTTTATGTTTTGCAATCAACTGTACAAAGCACAACTCTTACTGATCTAACTAGGAGATTACTCAGCACCTCATACCACTGAATTCTTCTGCTCTTTTAGACTTCAGCTCTTTGGAGCAGATCCATAAACTCTCCTCCTTATTTCAAAATGTTACGACAGGATGTAATTAAGTACAATTAACAAGGAGGTCAAACGGTCATCTGATAAACACTGGTCCAAACAGGCAGCTTGAAAGGTCAGGGCTGCTAAAGCCACATAGTATTGATGGGAAATAATATTATGATTTAAGGGGGAAAAAATCCCAGTGACTAAAACTGAAAAGATTTACATGCTTTCTATATTACATACACAAACCCATGCACACATGCTGATAAGCATGCGCACATGCCACAAAGAGGCAACAGCCTACAATCTGGGAACTAGAGCTACACTAACCACATGCTCACCATGCATTACACCAGGTATGAAATGTCAGATTTGATGCTTTAATTCCAGTATTTCCTTTTCTTTTTCATTATTTTGTAAAACTGTCTGTTTTAAGACTTCCTGTCCTTGGCTTATCAAAGCCTTAAGCTAAGAAGGAAAGGGAATGTGTTCAAGGCTCTCAGGAGCTAGGTCTTTCATAGATCTAGCCAGCCACAGTAAAAAGAGAATTCAGAAGAAAAAAAAACCAAACTGTTGTAGTCCTCTGCAAAGTAAAAGAAAAAAGGACATTCATCCTTGTGAATGAGAGCACAAAGAAGTGAAAATGAACACAAAACTATTTGCCCATCCTCATTCTGTGGTTCAAAAGACTGAGGCCCACTGTCTGAGCCTCTTCAGGTTTTCCATTTTTCGCTCCTCAGTCATTTCACATTCAAACTTCCAGGTTTAGGCTGGGGCTGGAGAGACTCACAGAAAGACCTTTGCAAAGCATCTCATGTACAAGGCAATCAGGTTGCCTTGTAGCAGATAAACCTTCTACATCACCAGTGCTCTGTAACCTGCAGTCAGACAGATAGCCCAGCTGAGGCACCTTGAGAAGGGCCTTCCTAAGTTATATCCCTGCTGCATCTCTGCCATCATAAATCACCACAAAGACTACAGGTGCCGTGGAGGTGTACGCTGGGCTTGCTCTGCATTATTATCCACACTACTGTTCACTCACTTTTTTGATTTCTCAACTTATTTATTTTGCAAATCATTACTCTAGAATTCTGTAACCCAAGATACTATGCACCAGTGGATGCCACCCCCACTGCTCCAAAATCAAACTCACAAATCATTTAGTGTTTCTGCTCTTTTGTCTCCTGGAGTCTAGGTTTGCCAGGACATATTTTATCACCTCTACTTATGAAACTGATGCTACCCATATTGCAATAGCCCAATTAAATATTTTTTCTGAAATTATTTTGTAGTATCTTAGAATTGAATATCTCATCTAAATTTCTCCCTCAGTTTTTTCAAAGGAATATTTCATACGGATATACCTAGATAAATTATTACTAATTTATGACTATTCTGGATCATGGCTACAGTTTTTCAAGATTTAATTTGACTGTAGTCAGATTTTTGAGAATTAGAACAATTCCATTTGAAAGATGCAGTCTCCAGAAGAATTTTACAAACCAGATTCTTGTGGGGTCTGAATGAGTAATATTGCTAAGGAGAAGACAAACCTTAAATAAATTTCAGCAGTTCACATTTCTACCTCAGAGAATTAAGTGAAAGTTCACAGGTACAGATGCATGTCTTTTACCATTACTAGCTGTCCTGATCATCTTTCTATGCTCTATTCATTAAAAACTGTTGTCTCACTTTCCTCTAAATACAGCAAACAAAAGTTGCATCCTGGCAAGATATCACACATGCCATCAAATTATTTAATAGCAGCTGGGATGTCAATCTATTTGCACTGGAGCACTTGCTCAAAAAAATAGGAGTTGAAAACTAAAAATTCAGATTTACTTTTTGGAGCATCTCTTAATAATCATGGGAAGCTTCTGAACAGAGAACTGAACTGCTCGGTTCACAGTCGTTTTTTGTATGGAAACAAATTCATAATCCAGTACCAAATACAAATCAGCTCCTCCTAGGTGTATCTCACCCACAAACTCACATAATGTAGTTGTCAGGGTTGACAAGTTCTGCCTGCTGTAGCACTTCTGTGTTTTATAGGAAATTTTAACCAAGGGTGTTATTTTAAGAGATGAGCAAATGGGGAAACCCCATGGCCTAGCCAATAAAATATGAACTTTAGGTGCAATGGAGCACTCATAAATATTACTAAGAACAAGGGGATTCATTGTTTCTCCTGACCCCTTTTAGCTTCTCCTCTGATCTCAATCTCTCTGTGTGCGTCATGGCAGCCCTCATCCTTTAACCTGTGGTTTTTAAAAGCTAGCTTCTATGTTATTTATGACCATAAACGTTAGTAGGCCGTCTGTGCGCTCTCTGCATACACATACTGGAGGTGGGGAGGGCTGCATTTTTATTTTGCAGGAATGAGAAGTTTTGCCTGGGGAGATGGCTGGGGGGTGAGGCAGTAGCTCTGCCATGAGGGGTCAGGAAGAAAACCACTCCCTTCACCTGCAAGGCTTGCTGGAAACAAAAAACCAAGCCCTGACTTATTTTCTCTTTCAATTATAAATTATCCATATTTATGACATTCTCTGTCATTTTCTCTTCTGTTCATCTCTCTCTGTCTGCTTGCACCTTCTTCTCCCTACCATTACACTGCTGTTCCACTGCGCCTCTGTAATTGTCTTGGCCCATGCAATGCTCTGTTTCACAACACCTCTGTGAGGCTCCCAGTAACACCAGTTGCCTCACAGCACACACTGTGCCTCTGTCCAGAACCTTTCCCAGGCCCACAGGCTGCTGCCTGCTGAGCAGAGGCTTCTGTTCCCTCTGAGGCCTGCTCGGAGCTTTGCCATTTTTCTCTCATTCCTCCCCTCATTCCACCATCTCCCGCACCGTCGCCTGCTCTCACCGCTTCTCTCCCTTTAATCCTTTCCCCAGCTGATCGCCACTGACAGAAAATTAAAGTTCAGTGACCCTGACCAGGCGGAGGGGGCTAGAGACAAGGGAAAGGACAAGCAGGAGAGGATGGGGAAAAGTGTGGGAAATCATTATGAAGTCTGCTAGCAGCTAGAGCCCTCCTGTAGCCCTGGGGAGTCTTTCTTTAGCTGGAGGCTGCAATTGGCACTTCATAAACTGTTCATTCTCAGCTATGTGGAAACACCAGACAACACCTAGCATGATCAGACTATAATCAATCAATTTTCTGCAAAACTCCATTAGCCTGTGGGCCCATGAAAGCGAGCTGAAAGGAGCTGCCATGGATAAAAAGAGAAGAAAAAGGAACTGCCCATCTTGTAATTACTGCCATAACTCAGGCAGTAAGAAGGCAGGTAGCCATGGTGAAATTCTTTGCATAATGTAACATCCAGAGAAAATAATGACAGAAGCAATGAGCGTAGGAGATCACATATGTGCCAGAGCCGTCCTGTTATCTAAGCATATAAAGTGGGATTTAGGAGGAGAACCAGGAGGATTTCCACTCAGCTCATGTCAGGCCGATTCCTCCCTCACATGCTCTGCACTGAGGCGTCTCCGCGAGCCGCCCTCCTCTTTCATGGCCAGCCAGAGTCACTTCGAGATTGTGTTTTCCTGGGAAAATATGTACTGTACAATACATACAAACCCCACAACCCCACCCAAAGTCTGTGTTTAGTCTGGAAAGCAGCGCTTTCTAAAGAAGCAGCGGAACTGGGTCAGCCATTCTTCCCAATGGGAAAAATATTATTAACAATATATATTTATATATATTCATGGATATATATAGCTTTTCACCATGCACGTCTAACCATCTGCTAAATCAGTTTCTCTTCAGTTATCTGCAATTTCTTTCAAATCTGTCGGCAAGAAAAGTCAGACAGTTTTATGCCCCAGTTAATGGAGAGCTTGACATTTTTTTGGCTGAGTAGATACAATAATTTGCTTGAATTTAAGTGTTAACTTTGGCAAAGAAATAATTGACAGTTGTAAAAAAACATTATTTTGTTAGATGATGATATTTATGAATTACACACAAACCTATTTTGAGGGAAAACTACGTATTCATAAAGTTCATGTAACATGAGAGATTTAAAAAAGAAATAAAAATATTTCAGTAGAAAACAACAAATGTACTAAAATTTCAAGAAGGAGTACGGAAAATATTTCTAGCTCAAAATCAAAAACGATTCTGAACAACTTGCCCTGTCATCACACAAAAATTGGTTAAAGCTGACTAATGCATTGTAAAGATCGGGTGAGGATTTTTATGGAATGTCAGCCAGTTAGAAAAGTCCTTTTGTTCTTGAAATAAATAAATAAACCTGTGTGAAAAGCTGCCTTAACATTTAATTTGAGCATAGAAAATCTTTCCGTTATTAAATGTTACCTCTAATGCCTGATTGGGTACCTTGGTAACAACAAATAATTTCAGTTCACTGATTGGCTGACTAAAATTCATTAAGGGAAAAAAGATCTTAGGATTTCAAGATACCAGTGAAGTATACTCCAGACAAAGATTAAATGAGACCTTCTTGTCTAATTTGCTTTAAATTTCAAGGAAAAGAGTGAAAAACACCATCTTATTGACTTCTGGTTGCCATTTAAAAAGTTTCACAAATATTTTCTCATTTTGTCTTGGTATTGATCCAAGTCCACAAATAATGACATGGAGTCTATTTGTTATTTAACATGTTTTATCTCTGTAATAGCATCCCTCTGTCCATGGCAAGATAATAGCACTATTTCTACCACTTCACTTAAGGCTGTGTCAATATTTTCATTAGAAGTCTGCATTTTACAGACTAAAACTGCACCATCGCCAAGGAAATTCACATAATGTTGTAAGACAGCAACATCTGAAATTGAGTGGGAGAGAGAAGTAGGAAGAGTAGGAGATAGAGAGAGGGAGAGAAAGGATGAAAGGAAAAAAGGAAAGAAGGAAATGATGAAAGAAGGAAAGAGAAAGAAAGAGAGGATGAAAGAGAGGATGAAAAAGAGGTTGAAAGAAAGGAAGAAGGAAAAAGAAAGAAAGAAAGAAAGAAAGAAAGAAAGAAAGAAAGAAAGAAAGAAAGAAAGAAAGAAAGAAAGAAAGAAAGAAAGAAAGAAAGAAAGAAAGAAAGAAAGAAAGAAAGAAAGAAAGAAAGAGAAAGAAAGAAAGAAAGAGAGAAAGAAAGAAAGAAAGAGAGAGAGAGAGAGAAGAAAGAAAGAGAGAGAGAGAGAAGAAAGAAAGAGAGAGAAGAAAGAAAGAGAGAGAAGAAGGAAAGGAAGGAAGGAAGGAAGGAAGGAAGGAAGGAAGGAAGGAAGGAAGGAAGGAAGGAAGGAAGGAAGGAAGGAAGGAAGGAAGGAAGGAAGGAAGGAAGGAAGGAAGGAAGGAAGGAAGGAAGGAAGGAAGGAAGGAAGGAAAAGAAAGAAGGAGAGGAAGGAAAAGAAAGAAGGAGAGGAAGGAAAGGAGAGAAGGAGAGGAAGGAGAGGAAGGAGAGGAAGGAGAGGAAGGAGAGGAAGGAAAGGAAGAAAGGTCATTCCTAAACTTTGAGGAGAGAAGTTAACAACCCTGAGGCCTTGCATGTATCCTTCAAAACCAGCTCCTCTTCCACAATCCCTGATATTTTATGTCTTAGCACTCTATATCCCTCACCGATTATATTTTACCTTGAAGAAACTGATTTAGCTCAAATTATGAAACGAGCTACTAAATGCACTTCAGGTCTGATTGTATTTAGCAACATTTTCTTTCTCAGATGAAACAAACAAAATGTTTGTACAGGTATTCATTGCGGATTAATGTACTGTAGGATTCTTAAAGCAGCTCTATAAAAGTTATGCTCTACCATGTTAGCATTCTTGGCTGAACACAATGGACTGTAAATCTTGTGAATTTATGTATTTGTTCAGTGTTTTAAAAAAGAAGACAGTGCAACCTTAGGGTAGAGAAACTGGACTAAAATGAGCCTCCAGTAGGGAATATTCACTTGATTTCCATGTCTGATTTAAAAACTGATCACAAAGAGTGTGTTTTTTAATTATTAACTATATTAATTAAAAATACAGAATCACATTGAGTGTGAAGAAAAGGTGTTTTGATGGTGCGTTAATAACTCTAAAAATCTGTATAATGTTGCATTGTAATCTAAATTAGCATAGGGCAGTTCAAAGGCACAAATTTTACAGTAATCTTCACATCTGAGTTTTTGAAATTAATTTAGATGCTAAGAAAGAAAAGCATGTCAAAAAAACCCACAAAGCTTTTATATGTTTACTCCCCACTCACATACAGAGCATGAATCAATTCACAGAAAAATATGGAGAAAGAAAACAAATTTGCTTAGCCAATGCAACTATCTGTTAAGGAAAAAAAAATCACAGATGTGTTGTAAACCAATGAAAATACAGAACATTTGAATTGCATGAGAAGGAACATGGAAGTCCAGTGGATTTAATGATCACTTTGACGCTAACGTAAAATTCAGTCCTTGAAATGCTCAACTGCAGTTTCAAAAAGTGCTGCTGTTTCTCCCAGTCTCAGGCATGTTTTTATTTGAGCCCTCTCTTTTGGTGAGAGGTGAGGACTGGGAATGCTAACATTTATCTTAACAAAGTCCTTCCTCAACTAAATTTCGAGTGAGCATAAAAGTGAGTAGAGCTACATTAGCATTATTTGCCTGTTCTCGGAAGAACAGGGTATCCTATATATGTCATTTTAGGAGCTCAGCCAAAAAGAAGATGCCAGAACTCTAAACAGTCAGGGATTTGCAACAATATAATAAAATGTAACAACAGGATAAAAAACACTCAGTGAGGAAAACAAAGTCCTGAACTTGTAGGTGATATAATCAGATCTTTGAAAACCCCAGTGTATTTAGTGGAGGATTTATTCTTTGACTGCTGGACCAACCCCAGTTAACTCTTCTGCTACAGTCATCAATATTTATGGAGAGCTGCCAATGCACACAGTCTTATACAAAGCACAGGACAAGGCATATTCTCTGCCTTGTTGTATCTTTCAAGAAAGAAAGAGATGGAAATTCCGGTGTAAGGAGCAGGTGTTTACAATTTTAACTTCAGGAGAAGTAAATGCAATCTTGTTTTTCTCCCTGGTTCCTTGACGAATTGCAGTTCCCTTGATGATTATTTTTTAAATTTGCTTTGGAAAATGAGGTATTCACAGCTCTGACAGGTTGATTTTTTATCAGAATTAACATACGCATTCCAGTTTTTATTCTTTAGTATGATATTATTTGTCCTTTCTCATTTTTTTTTTACTTTACTTTTTTAATTCTATTCAGTCTTTTCAATCCAATGCTTAATAATTCTTAACAAACATCTCAGTTACGTATTTCTTGTTTAAATATTTTTTATCTTAAAATAATATAACTAGCTGCAACTATATACAAAAATTTCAATTTAAAATATCAACATGATTATAAAGCTTTATAATTACACCTTATGTAATTAATAGTGTGCAAGTATGAATATGGTGAGTAGTTTTTCCAGTGCAGATTAATTTGATGCAAGTTGACTGGGGCTTCAAATCTAAAACCTTTTGAATTATTACTGTGCTGCACCGGCATTTATTGATTTTAAGGTACAGTGTTAGCATTCACTTATCACTGCATATTTTTTCCCATTGTATATTAAAAGAGCTTGCCCTCATCTGTCACGATCTTATGTGGCATAAATCATACGAAATGGTTACCTGTTTCCATGATTTATTTTGTTATTATGTTAATTATACCAAAACATAGGATTGTTTAATAAAAACGTTGAAGTTAATCTACATCAGTCGTCAATATTTCTTACGCATGCTACATGGTGGAATATGTGATAAACCACAATAACCAACGAGTATAGAAGGGCATTTGAAGCGAATTAGGGTTTAGCCTCACTAAAAGCTGAGACATATTTTAATTTTACAGAATACAAACAAAAACTGCTATTTACTTTTTTTTCTCCTGTAAGCTAATTGAGTCTATTAACCATACTCACTAGAAAAATAACACACTCCCCCACTTTTCACAGCTTTGAAACATGAGCTGAAATATACGTAGACTTTAACTTCTCCTAAAAACTATCTCAAGGCAATGCTTCCTTTCCAACAAAATGAGACTATATTATAAACTTCCCAGTAAAGGTAAGACACTGGAAACCTGCATCCTCCCAGAGAGGAGTTTAATCTGGGAAAGCACAGCAGGATCAGGCCAGCACACATCTGACACTGACCCTGAGACTTACACTCATGAAGTGCAAGAAGTCCTCCTGAAATCAGAGACGTTTCTTGAAATCAAAGAGTAGGTCCCATGTTAACAGCCATCATTGCCACTGATGAAATGGTCTCTGACATATTCACGGAGGGTTTTTCACAAGACAAGTGAGAAAAAAGTTTGCAGGATCAAGACCTTGCCTAATGCTGAAGAGATCAGAGCATTTCTAATTTTTCTTTGTAACATTCCCATTTTAAACTCAATGTATTCCAGCCACGCTGGGTGAATTGAGTCACCCAATGATAAGTTAAAAGAAATGCAGAGATAAGAAGCAACTCTTTCTTAAGGATGAGTAACACACTTTCCAAAAACAGAGATTTCATTTTTTTCTACCCTGCTATTTCAGGAGCAAGAGCAACAAGCAAATGCATTTAGAGTTCAGACATATGTTACTCCTAACAAAAAATGATCTCAGAATTAAACACCCCCCAATCTGCCAAGCAAATGTAATTTTATTACTATGCCAGCTAAACTCCAGGGTGTCATTTTTTTCCCAGAAATTTTAGCTGTTGAGGAGTTTAGTGTTTGGAAACATTTTTAATCCTGCTGCAGGGATTAAAAACTTGGTAGACATAAAAGATACAGAGCGTGTGTGATAATCGGAAGGTATTTCAGAACATGTGCCATTGCTTAAAAAGTTTCTACAGAAAGCATTATCCTGGAAAGTAAGGTTTTATCAGATTTTGTATGAGCTTACTGAGAAGTTTCCAATTAAATCTCCTACTATTCAGATCAAACGAGAAGTTTTTAGATAGCTTTATGAGCCCTGCAGCATTTAAATTACTTATAAAAATAGTAAATACATTTCATGAATTATTTGCAGCTTTCTTAATGAGATTTAGGTTGCCTTCTATTAAAGAAATCTGTAACTGCTTTTTTAACCACAACATAACTGGTAAGCATGTTTATTGTACTCAGAAGCCAATATAATTTAGTTTTATCAGGTTTTGTGTCTGATATGATACAATTTTCAAAAGCATTCCTTGCTTGCATGTTTCTGGTGTTTAATTCTCTAATTGATTAATGGCAGAAATTAAGAACTGTTGCAGACTTTGAGCACCATGGCAGTGTAGTAAAACACAGTCTGTGGTTATTAAATAGAAATAACAAAGAAACAGAAACAGATTATATAAAATCCAGCCAGCCAGCTGAAAAGATAATAAAAATCTGACTCTTACCATTAGAAAAAAAAATCCCAAATAACCTAAAAAATCTTTTTTTCCCCCCCCCCCTTAGAAATGGCTTGACTTTTCCCTTTTCATAACATCCTGGGTTTTAAAATATTAACAACTGATGCTTGTTCATGTCTGAGCTTTAAACAAAACAGTGCGGGAAATAACCGAGCAGTAGGCATAAGTGTTTGATTTTTTGAGATTTAAAAAAAAAAAGGAGTTAGTTTGGCCTAAGGCTAGAATTTTCATTACATCAATGAAAGAAAGAAAACAGAAGCCAGCAGAGGGGAGTTATAGAAACTGACTTTATATAAACAGTGAGAAAAATCTTTTTCCATGGCCACCTACAACGTAGCTACTTCGCCGTTAGTACAACTTTTCTTTTGCAAGTGGCACAGCAGCCAGGGCCCAATCCTGCTGTTTTAGAACAGGTTACGCTCCGGCTGAGACATTTCCCTCTCTCAGCCCTCCAAGATCAGCCTAACAGTTCATCAAACAGAGCAGAAAGAACAACAACAAAAAACTTTGACATACCTAAATTGACAAAGCTCATGACCATGTCAGCATCATTCAGAAAGTTGGTGTCGTGCAGGCTGGCTAAGGGAGGATTCTGTGTGGCCAGGGTGGTCATGCGAGACAACTGTATTCTCCGTGAATATCCATTTGGAGAGGCAGGGTATCCTTTCCGCATCCCTCTGCTCTCCCCTGCCACGGATCCCTTCAGCGAGTACTCCAGCTCCTCGGTATCCTCTTCATTTGTCATGGCATTATACAGGTCCAGCATGAAGAGGGGTGCAGAAGAAGCCTGCTTTCCTGGTGAAAATGGTCTGGGTCTGTGAGGTAGACCCAGGATAGAGAGAATCTCTCTCTGAATCTCCCTTCTTTCATGGTTCCGCAGCCTCCTGTAAATAAAACTCGAATGGACATGATTGTCTCCTAAACCTCCCTGTGCGTGACCCACCAGAACCCAGCAATTCCAGAGCAAGCCCACGAAAGCTTTGAGTGCAGTTAGGTTCATCTTTGAAAAGAAAAAGAACAAGGAAAAAAAAAATCTTTTCTCCTACTTGTCCTGAGTTCCTATGAGGTCTGCTTTCCCAGTGGCTGAAAAACAAAATTTACCTATTCTTCATGTCAATGTCATCTCTAAACGTAACATCTTTGGTGATTTCTCTCCCCCCACCCTGTTTAAATATTATGGAATGTGTCAGGTTGCAGTTATTTCTAAGAAAGCTGAAATTCAGACTTCCAATTTTCCACTCTTGTTATCGTTTTTTCTGCATTTATGGAGCAGAAGACCAGTATTTTGTCAGCTGACCTAGGCATTCCTATATAAACCTTAGATAACCAGGTCTTGGGTGGGGAGCTGTATCAGCAAGAGCTGTTCTTCTGACACATTGTAGTTCCCAGAGTTATCTTCCCTTCTTATTCTGAGTTCTTCGTACACCTTGCGCTCTTCCCAAGATAAATCCTGAGTCACAGATTAGTCTTGATCTGTACCTTGGTGGTGTAACACATATCTGTCCAGCAGCCTGGTGATAACGTTAACATCTTTTGAAGCGCTTGAGTGTAAAGTAATTCTAAAGCATGTACTAATCAAATTAATGTGTTGCCATGAATTTACTTGAAAAAAAAACCCGTCTGTAAATCCATTCAACCCTTTTCAGCTTCTTAACTGTTATTTCCAACTCTTGCAGGCACAAATATAACAGCTCTCTTCAAGAGAGATCTAAAGACTAATGTAAGCACAACCCTGCTGGGAAAGAAGAGGCTTCTCATTGTAATTTGAAACGGGTATAGCAAAAAAGTCCTTAACCCTTCTGTTGCCAGGCAAAGCTTTAAACCTCCCTCCCCACCCCCCCCAACTTACAGTAATGCACTTAATTTGCCTATCGACTGCTTTTTCTTTCCTGGCAGCTTGCAGAATATCCAAGCAAGCACTTTTAATTTTAGCAGTTTTAGGATATGTAGATAGCTGAAGGCTTGGCGTAATGTGGAAGCTCCTGCGACTCTACTCAGGAGTCTATAGTTTCATAACCTTGAATATGAAACCCTTATAGCAGACCAAAATAGCATCTCATTAATTCAAGAAATGTTTAGATTTTAGGTAGGCTTAGCAAATAAAAGTGACCTTTGTAACAAACTCCGTAGGAAATTTTGTCTGTTAGGCTTGATTCACTCTTCTCTAAAAATGCCGGCAATGCACTCTGAATGAAAACAAATTTATTCAGCAAGCAAGATTTCAAGTTGTGCATAGCCAACGGTGTAATTATGGTCAGAGTCACAACTTTCATAAATTGTAATTTGCAATGATAATTTAGTCAAAGTAGATTTTGACTCATAAATTACTGTACTACATTTCCCAGTAAATATCAAAAGCTGAGATTTAATCCCACAACCTGTTATTAACTGGAGAAAGAGCTTAACTGAAGGAAAAAAAAAAGAAAAAAAGAAAAAAAGATTTTAAAATTGCGACATAGACAGTTAGGATTTAGCTTAGGATTTTATGAGAGCCAGCAACTTGTGTTTTCCTCTCACTAAAACAAAATCACAGTGTTAAATTTCATACCACTCAGATTGTTTGTGGTCACATTTTCTCACTCCTACAGTTTGCCTTGTCCTGGGGAGATTTTCCTTTGATGGGGGTGGGGACGGGGGGAAGACAAAAAAAGTTAATAAACACATAACGCTGAGGAAAAAAAACAGGTATATAAAATGCATCCCGCCGGGTTTTCCCTTACATGACTAGCACCTACTCAGCAAATCACACAGTCCTTGAGTAAACTTGGGAGTGTGACAGCAAGAATAGTCACACCCTTAGAAGCCAGGAACAATTTATCTAGTATACTAAGTACAAATGAGCTTTTCTCATATATTGTGACTCCTAGTCTATATCTACAGTGCAGTCCAACTATCATTAAAATACAGCTGATTCTCTCTCATAAATCAACACACATAATAGACGATGCTTCTACCAAGGAAGGATTTATCTCATACTAGACCTGCTGGATCAACACTGAAATAAATGAAGCTATTTAGAAAGAGCTCTGCTATTCTTAGTGGAAAAACACTCAAAATCAGAATATGCTTTCTTCCCTCATTAAGGTTTTCCCCCAAAATCCATTTGTTAGAAGAAAAACATCATTTCCGTTTTTGTTTTGCTTTCACTTGTTCTGCTCAGACAGTTGTAATGATACATGAGACTTTACCATACATATGTCTTTTTTGAATCAGCCTATCATGTATTTCGCAACAAGGTTTATTTCTCTTTTCCAGCAATATATTCTCTTTTTTTTCCCTAAGCGTTCATAAAAGGCCATGGATTGATTGCTCAGAGGATTTAAGTCCTCAGCCCATCAGTACAGCCAGCAATAGAAACTTCCTATATTATCCCGCTAGAGTGTCTGGAGTTCTGCATTTAGTTAATCTCTTTCTATTGAGAAAGCCAAAAATGCCCTCAAATTTGAGGACGCTTTTACCTTGTAAACATTTTTCTAGATAGAAATGAGGTGGGACAACCTACTGATCTTATGGTTGATGAAAATTGCTCCTGCCACTTTCAGACGAAGCCACAACCAAAGATGCAAACTAATACAATGGATTTATTTTACAGTAACCTCCTCTTCACCGAGCTATGAGACATCCACAAGTAGAGCATAAAAATAAACATGTTGTTATTAATATAAATACAATGACCTTATGTAATAAATCTGCATTCCATAAAAAGTCATGGTTAACGTGGATCTTTCATGTACGTGAGATATAGCCAGCTCTAAAAATGAAAGCCTTTGCTTGAGGACTCTCTAAGAGCTGATAGGTCCCATTTCAATATTCCAATAAGAACCAATTTACTTCCAGAGAAAAATATCACATACAATTTCAGCATGTCAAGATATTTTATTTGATAAAATATAAAAATATATTGGCACAGCTATCTGGATTCCGTTTAGCTTGAGGTTCAGTTTCAAAGTCATCTTAGATCTATGTTTCAAGTTTTACAATAATAACTTATTTCAACTCGTTTGCATAATATCAAAACTTAAAAGAAATGCCATGTTCATGCCATGTTCAGACACATTCAAATCTAAATAACAGTTGAGGTCAGTATAAATTATTGACCTAGAATCAAACCCAGGGATTTTAAAAAGATGCCCTAGAGATTCTAGCTTTACCCTGCATTCAAAACTGAAATTCCAGAATATAAAACATACACACAGATTGACTTTCTTTCATCCCCAGGTGCTCAACCAGAAAGCAACGTAAGAAATCACCTGACCAGTACTTATCTGGTACGTAACAAAGTAAGAAAATAAAGAGGAAAACCAAAATGACACACAGGGGAGCACACAAAATGGCACACAGCCAGAGCACCGTGTGGGCACCACAGGCAACACAATGTTGGAAAGAAAAACATGAATTTCTTAAATAACGTGGCTCACGGATGCAGAATGAGCAGATTTGGAGCTTCTTACAGCTGCATCAACCTGCACAATATTAGAGCAACTATAATTAAAGTCATGAAACCTGGGAATCCAGGTCTCAACAGACTTGGATTGCAATGGATCCTAACACTGCAACAGTGAAAAAAAATATTGTTCTCCACAGGCTACTGCAGTCATTAAGGGTGAGACTGATTTTATGGACAGTGCCCATTACACAGAAATAAAATCAGTGGAGGGCCACCAAGTGCAGTAACTCACTGGGTCCTCACTGTCACATCAGCTGGCAGAGATTCACCACAAGAGCACGTCTCCGTGACTGCCTGCCACATGCAAAACAGAATAAAAGGCAGATCCTTTCCAAGATATTTGCAGTCTGTGTCTGAAGCCTACACATGCAAACTGATCGATTCTGCTGGCTCTTTCCCCCTTAATGACCAGCTAAACTTGGCATTTATATAATGCATAAACAGCTGACCCACTGTTAAAAATGTGCAAGTCTACCATTGCTGTCTCTGCAAGGTTAATGCTGAAAAAGCTGCATGGAGAAAGACTTTTATAAAAAGGATTCACAAAAACAGGAAAATAACTAGGGGTTAAAAATACAGATTCTCCAGCAAAATAGAAAACAAGTCTTCTATATTCTTCATGGGACAGAAATGTTACACAGACACTGTTGTCTGGCATACCTGCTATACTCCTTACCTCTAAGCTGAATTTACAATGGTTTGGACATCAGCTGTATATATACAAGCTTTTGAGCATAAGCATGCCTATCTTTATATGTTCCAAATGTCCAAGCATGATATCTTTTGCTTTTCTTTTTCTTAATTCATTGAGTTGAATGGCTTATGAAAGTTGTATTTTTACCCTGTAAACATGTTAAGGAAAAACAAACATTTTTCTGTATCAGTGAAATACATGTCTCTTAATGCAAAGGGAATTCCACTTGTAATTGACAAAGTGTGAAAATTGGCTGCATTAGCTGCAGAAATTGGCAGTTGGGAAATAAATTGATTACAATATTATAAATGTAACATACCTATATAAAACCCTTTAACTGGGGATAACCTCACAGTGTTTGCTACTTGACAGACAGGAATCATTTCATGTGCAGAAACGGTACCATTACTGCAACAGAAAACTTGTTCTGCATGATTACCTTTTTACACTTCATATCCAGACAGAATGATAGCTGTGCTGTGCTCCTCACACCTCAATTTCAGGGTAACCACTGGTGTTTTACACAATGTTTGTATCCTTTACATACATTCCTGAGGATTGCTAAGTATTATATAGGGAGAGCACTTCTATTTTGTGCTGCAGTCAGAAAAATGCATTGCAAAGCAAAGTATAGAGCAATTTATTTGGTTGCCAATCAGCTTCCTGTAGCAAAATACTTTTTCATTCAGAATTGCAGAAGTTCCTGCACAATCACGTATCAGCCCAAGAGGTAAGTCATCAGGCATCTTACAGGTGGCATTTAATAGAACACTTTGTTTAAATCAACAGAAGGAACCCCAGCTCTAAATTATAATCTGTGAAGTTTGTTCTGTTCGTTGCATGCGCAAAATGTTGTAAAGCTTTCGGCACAAAACAGCCTGCAGCATTAACAATGCACTCTTTTTAAAGATTAAAAAAAAAAAAAAAAACCAGAAACCATTCTGTAATCTGCTTGAAGACTTCTTATAATTTACTGTGTTTGAGGACTGGGAAAATAAAAAAGGAAGAACTTGTTTCACACATACTCTTAAGAATACGTGAACCGCAAAATATACAATTAATAATATGATCCAACATCACAGTGCTGTCATTTGCATAATTTACAAACCCAAAGAGCTTCCAGAAATCCCCTTTGGTTTACAATAAGCCTCTAATTAGTTAAAAGAAAAAGAAAAAAAAAGAACTGCACTGAGGCAAATACAAAACACTTGGACAAGAGCAATATTTCTAAGTAGCAAAGTATAGCACTTTTTAAGAAGATTATTCTTGGCTCAGCTTGTAGAGGGTTTTATTGTGCCCCAGCTGCACACTGGTACCTGCTCTCATTGTTTGCTGGCTACAGCGCTTCCATAGGAATTTTCTGCTGTTCCCATGCTGTTCCCTCTGCCTTTTGGGGGAAACTCTTCTGCCTCTTGCTGGCTGCCTTTTTGTTTTCACCTATAAAGAAATTTAAAAACTCACTTCTGCGCTGATTCCCTTCAAAGAGCTGTACTGCACTATTGTTCATTTCTTGAAACTTTCAATCTATCTCAATTTAGGATTTATTTCTTCCCCTGAGCATTTTGTCAGTAAGCTCTATAGCTATGGCTTTAGCACCTCTACTGGCGACTGGACGACGCAGCAGTCTCACAATCATTCTGTAAATTGCAGTTTTGTTTCTATACCTTTCCTGTGCTTTGTTTTGTATGTGCTACCCCCTCTCTTTCCTGTATTTCTTCCCATTATGCCTCTTTGCTTTTGGATATGCTGCCTCTGATACCACATGGCCTTTCTTTTCAGCTTTTAAACTTTAAACTTTTAACCCTCACTGTTTCCACTGTATTTTGCTGCCCTTCACGTTTTTTTTTTTTCTCCCTACCCAAATATCTGCAGACAGATCTTATTTTCTTCTTTTAAAATGGCTTCCTTTGTTTAGGAATTTTTTTACCCTTTTGTAAAAGATCAGCTGGCCTCTCAGGCAGTAAAAGAAGAGCTACGTTCAATTAAATGAGCACTACCACGAATCATACAGTCCTTGGGAGACCAGTCAGCTCTTGCTGTGAGAAGAGGATTGCAGAAGAAAAAGATGTGCATGGGATCACTGAAAAAGACTAAATTCACCCTAAAGTCTTTGGTGCATACTGGCTGGTCTTTCCATGCAAACTTCTTCAAGTACGGTGGTCTGTTGTGGGTGTAGCCCAGACACAGCTAGGGAACTGGCAGCAGTCAAGCTACAGAACACTATGGAAAAGGCAACATTGGGCTCATTAAGAGTGATCAATACAATATCTGAAATTTTGTGAGTGGTCCAGTAATATTAGAAAACACATGCTGGCAATGTTTCCATACTACTTCAGTCAGAATTGTATCTTTCATGTTTGCTCTATCACTTCAAGAATGCAAAACAGGATAGCAACCAAATTGGGACAGGTAAGTGTGTTAACGTTACACAAATATTTGAATTCTCTGTAGCTACGTCTGTTCAAGTAGACAACAGGCAGAAGCAGTGTGGCAGCAGTGGCCATAATGCAAGTCTTTCAAACGAAATATTGCCTGACTGAATTTCTCTCATTAGATCATACTCCCTTCTAACACATAAACTTGCCTTTATCTTACAAATGATTACAATTTGCCACAGCTGATGAATTATTATTTTTTTTTAACCAACAGTAGGTAATGGTTGCCAAAATTTACTAATACAAACAATCTATTCAAACCAGCGTGTGGTAAGCTGGCAAAGCAAAGGAGTAATGTGAAAAGACTGCCTGTGCTGTTGACTTAGAAAATTCACTTGTTTTCCTTAGTTTCTTTGTTACAGTGGTTGACAAAAACTGAAATACTAGGCAAAGCATTTACCTACTTTTTACTAAAATCTGTATACTGGCATTAAAAGATAACTTTAGCTGCTAAGCTTTATGGAGCTGGAATTTTGTAAACAGGATTTGCATGATGTTAATTAGAGTAATGCATGTCCCTCATAAGACAGATTTAGGCAAGAAAAAAAAAATTTAGATCACAACCTTTGCATCCAAAACTGCATGGTAATCTAAATATGGTAGAGATATACAAGCGGTCCATCTGTTCTATCCTTTAGGTTCATTACCTAGAGTGATCCTTTTTTAACATTCAGACCTTTAATTTGGAACAAATGGTATGTCCTAGAGGAATTATACTAAAGCCATGTAAATTACAAGACAGCTACAGATGCAGACTGGGACTGTGAAACAATCTTTTCCTTTGGGAAGTAGTTACACAATTACATTTTCATGGTTTTTACTATTTGTTGTTCATTATTACCCATCAAAGAATGTATCTGCCTCTCTAGAAACTCAGCCTTGGGTCATAAAAATAAACTGGTTTTTGTTCATTTATAGCTCAGATTAGGATGATACACAGGGAACTTCTGTAATTCATTCAGTTGTTACATCAACAATGCTTAACAGGAATAGCTTCAGCATAGCCCAAGTAAACAGGTACACCTTCTCACGGTCCTTTTTTCAGAGCAGATGTTTAATATGTTCAGGGCTCATTGTTTTCTTTTTTATCTTTGGTGATAAAAAGTGCACTGAAACAAGTAAATGAGAACATTCTATGATTTTCTGACAGATCTTTTCCTCAACATCCTGTTGAGAAAGAAGCATATAGAAGGGGCTGCTAAGGAAGCTTCAGGTTTGGCTCTCTCCACTCAAGACCCATGAGATACTGCTACCTCTGGTTCCAGCCATGTCTTTCTCCAACATGAGAAAGTTCCGCAGGTCTCTGTTGGGAGCTCAACTGTCTCACAGGCAGAAGCCTTTTGCAATGATTTCTTTGAGGCCCAGGATTAACTTTTCTGCCCTGTTCTCATTTTTTCATTGTAATGTTAATGAGTCTTCACTACTTCCATAAGGAATGCTGATGTTTGTTTTTCTGTATTTACGGACTTTCAAAGAGCTAAGATCCCCTGCTTCCAAGAAATGAAGGATACTCTTGATGCTGACGAAAAAAGAAAGTATGTTTATACTACAGGATGGCCAGAAAGCTTCAAAACCATAAAACTTCTGGCCTGTTTAGTTCTCTCCTCAAAAAAACTAAAAGATGACCAGATTATTTGTATTAAAAAAAAAAAAGAAGAAGAAGTTTTTGGCTAAGAACCTCTTTGCCAAGTTTCAATCTAAAATTATTTTTTATAGCTAAGTTATAAATTGTTCAAAAATGGGGTTTATAATGGAAATGGTGACAGACTTAACTATGGCGGCACTAGCAGGCGCCAGCATAATTACAGTCTTCTCAAGACATAACTTATTACAGGCTATGCAGCAGAGCCAGTATTTTGTATTTTAATTAAGAAACCTGGATTTTGTTTGTAATAATTGACTGTTATGCTGCCCCTCTTGCCAGGACGCTCTTGTAAAAGAGACTCTTGCCTGTAGTAGTCTTTCTTTGTTAAATATTTTAAATGAATTTTATATTGTTGACTAGAAGATCGCATTCATTTTATAGGTCATTATTAACTGTCTTTTGGTGACTTCAGTTGCTCTGTATTTTTTAATGGAGATTTTTGTTCCCCTCATCAGAAAAGATTTATAGTTTAAGTCTCTGGGAAGTGTAATACTACAGTATCAGTTTGATTTGCTTTAATCTGTCCCTCACAGGCCTTAAATCCAAAAGCACTATAGACTCTCTGTCTATGCCCTAGACAGGTGCAGGCTGCAAAACAGACGCCCACCACACCTTCTCCCGATCAAGAATTCCTGCTCTGTGGGCCAGGACCACAGCAACAACCTGCACCAAGTGCCACCCAGCAGCATCCTGAAGCTGGGCTGCAGGGCCCAAGGAGCCCCATGCGTGTCAAGTTGCAAAGCCTGCTGCACCTGTTGGTACCACTGAGCTGGGACAAAGCCCCCACCTCACCCACTGCAGGCACGGCCAGATCCATGCTGGCTGCCTCCGGCTTTCCTCACAAGCTCTTTGAGTTTTGGGGCTTTTCGTTTGTTTCTTGATTTATTTTTAGGTGGCTTAATGGTGTTAGAATGGTATATCTTTACATAGCCAACAACCACAGTGTCAGCTCTTTACATGTACGTTCCACAAATGTTGTGCTATTTCATTTTGACAGGAAAACCACACCGGTAATTAGATATTCAGAGATGGTCCATGATATGCACAAAATTAACGAGTTCTCAACAGTGCATGTGTACTCTAACATGCTGTAGTATTAACACCACACAGGCACATGCACAACTGAGACACATGATTTAACATTTTTACCCTGAAAGCAAAATACAGACCGAAGCAGATCAAGAAAAGACTGCTAAAAGACTGTTTCTCACCATACCTTTTCCATGACTGACTTGCATATATATAGTGAGGATTCAGCTCACATTATTGCCACGGTTCCCTTATTTCTGCCTGGCCTTGGAATCATGCTGTTCTAACAAACACTACTCAGTCATTTCCCCAAGGCCCATCTACCAACCAGAGATTATCAAAGTTAATTATGTCACTTCCTTTCTTTTTTCCAACACACTCCCAGGCTAAGAAAGAGATAAAGGAATCAGTGTTACCAGCAGATCTCTCCCTGCTTCCTCCTACAGAAGCGTACCTCCTGCCAAGAGGACCTTCAGCAAGTCTTTGCTGACTTTTGTATCTTGCAAGTGGAGAACAGGAAAAATAGCATAGGAGATAATCTATCACTATGTGCTTTGAAAAAAAAAAAAAAAAATTAACAAGAAAATAATTGCACTGTCTTGTGATTTCCTTTTGGGTCTTGAAAGAGCTATCAGTATTAAATTACCAAAGAGCTATAACGATGGCCAAACAGCTGAATGAAAATGGAAATGGAGTGTTTGTTTTCATTTTGTGTCCTTGGAGAACAAATGGAGAGAAATGTAAGAGAGAAAAATAACAAGAAAATCAATAGAAAATGTAAAGAAATTATATCATAGGCCTCTCTCCAATATCTATTTTTGAGGTTTCAAATATCTCAAGTATCACTCCTCACCAGATATTTATTAGGTGACATTGATTTCAACTGTGTAAGGAAAATATGCTTCGTGACAGGGCGCAGGCAGAAAAACTGGTGAACAAGCAATAATCTATGGGATGACTGGAAAGACTAGAGAGCATGAGCCTAGGATAGCTACAACTAGCCAAGGTCCAGTAAAGTCCCAAAGAACAGCAAAATCCAGTAGACACAGCGGTGGATCATTTTCTGGATGCTGACTTGTGCTCTGCTTTTAATCACAAGAAGAAGAGAAGCTTTAAAGGAGAGATTTCAGGCATGCTAGTGACTCACTGTTCAGCAAGTTCCGATCAGGGGATGCAGTGGGAAGGGAGCAGCACCCTTGGCCTGGATGTCAGAGGGAGAGGCACCCAGGGCTGTGCGAGCAGGGAGTGGAGGTAAGAGCGAGGAATGAGCATGCGGCACAAATATGGGGATTTAGAAAAGCCTGAGGACTGGTGATGAAGAATTATTGCATTAAGTGCTACTGTAGGTTCAGTTATATAATTTTTCTCCCGTTGGACATATGCTAACACACCTCTTTATCTGATCCTTGCATGTATTTCATCATGCATGAAACATGAGGGACCAATGAACAGGCTGTGTGTGACAAAAAAAAGAAAGAAAACACCAGCCCCATCATCTGACTCCTTTATCCAAACTGACTAAACTGATTGCTTTGACATCATGTTTATCAATTCCACATGTTTTTAGGTTTGGGGCCTTTTTTTAATTCCCAGAAAAGGATGCCTGCAAAGGTGAAAGCAGAAACCAGTAAAGTCCATCTCCTAGGAGGGTGTATTTGACCTCGTCAGTTTGATATTTTCTGCTATAGAAGAGGAGTGAATAAGGCCTTTTAAAAAAGCAAAAAATGTGAAAAGGAAGATGATTTTCTGAAATAACGTCTACAAAAGGTGTGCCAGAAAGAGCAAGCAAAAAAGGATGAATTTGTATTCTATGGTCAAGAAAACAGCTAAGTATGTAAAAGTCCTTGAAAACCAGAAGTTTTCCACTTGACATGTCTAGTAATACAAAATTGAGTTATTTTCAAGATGCAGTCTATTCAGTAAGAGAAGAGAGAGAGTGAAAAATACTATGGGGAGTGTTTGGTAGAAACCAGAATTAGGTATCAGTCTACAAAGAATGATATGCAAACAGGAAACCAATGGAACTAAATTTCTGCCACAAGATATCAATGATAGAAAAACATATAACAAGTAGAATAAAAGATTAAGTTTCCTATTTGAAATAAGATACTATTTTTACAGGATTTGTTGAAACAGAACTTTTCATACGGCACATACAAGAGCTAAGAACAAAAGCTTCATTTTGTTTACCTAAGAGGAAGCCTTTTCTGTCTCACATCATTGTGTAAATAAAAGGGTCATTAAATCTGAAAGCTCCACAGAAGCTGAGCAACAGGATTATGTAGTATCACTAGCCATTGCAAATCTGCCTGCAGATTCTGCAGCAGCCCTCCATTTGTCCTCCAGTTGAAACACACAGCATGACTGCTCCTCAGCTGGAACTGTTCAGGTGACTTCTGTCGTAACAGCGGAATGATAGAAAACATTGGTCAAATCATACAGCCTATAGTCAGACAGGGCACCTAATTAAGTCAGTGGGAGATTTTTGCTTCTTGCAAACTGTGGAAATCGGCCTGGTTTCTTTATTCACTCACAGATTATGATCCCTGCCTTTTTTTGTATGGCACTGGCAGATGGTTTGAATACCATGAGGTTGTTCATTGTGATAACAGTTCAGTCCACAATGTACCAGCTCTATCCTGCAGAGGGAAGACTTGTCCCAAGTAGGATTTAAAGGTGTGTGATACAGTGAGCGAGTAAGTTCATTCTAGTTAGCAGTAAAATGTTCTCTGGCAGAGTTCCAGCAGAGCACTTAATCATATGCTTATCAGTTAAAAGGATGACTTGAATACTTCAGATTATGAACAAGCTTTTATGTCTTGTTGCATCACACCCAGAATGTTTGCACCATTAGCCAGGATTAATATTAACCAGAGACTGAAAGAACTGAAATGGGAAAAAGGAGTTTATGGCAAATTGAAATTCCAAACACTACAGCACAACTGTGATATTTTGAATCTGCAAATACTCTTCAAATGGTTTGTACAACCACCTGTGTAACAGATGAGATCTCTGATTAGAAACATAAATCACTGATGTTCAGGACTATTAATTACATTTTTTTAAAAAAGGTTGCTTATAAATCATCCCAAAACACCCCAATTATATTTAAATTGGTGTCATTTGTATTTCAGCTTCTTGAGCTGAATAAAAACATCTTAAGATCTTTTCTTTTTTCTAAAATTAATTCTCTTCCTTGCTATGGATGACATAGTATTAAAAAAATCAGAAACTCTTGCAGTTGCATAATGTAGTCCCAGCTGCAAGCAGATGATGACCAAATGAGGTTATCAACAGCACTACTGATCAGACATGAGTCTGGCACACTTTTTTTCCAGCCACATGCTCCTTTTGCCTTCTGAGCCATGTCTTACTTCTACGCATTGACCAGTTTCTAATGAAGTAATACAGGAAGCCTGAGAAAGTTTTGTGCAATGAAATAGTAAATAAATGACTACTTAGTATGAATTATGTAAAATAAATTGATTTTCACCTACTGTGTTATTTAATAAAAGGTATTAAAAGGAATGCATCCATTCCAGATTACTTTAAGTGTTAAGATTTAAAAGACAGTGACTCAAATACATACACAAACAAGAAATAATGATAAATATGTAG
This sequence comes from Chrysolophus pictus, assembly GCA_037305975.1. Taxonomy (NCBI): domain Eukaryota; kingdom Metazoa; phylum Chordata; class Aves; order Galliformes; family Phasianidae; genus Chrysolophus; species Chrysolophus pictus. The sequence goes on from CM074578.1 coordinate 23,787,591, forward strand.
AAAAATATTTCAAATGAGAGAGAATTAGAAGTCTGAAAAAAGAAGTAGTAGAACAACAAGAAAAGGGAAGGACTCCAAGGACTCATTTTACTTAGAGAATGATATTGTGTTGAAAGTTCTTCTTTGCAACTCAAGGAAATAAAAGAAAATCTGATCAAGCAAAGAATTGTTCACTGTAAGTTTCTCAGGAAAAAGAAAATCATAGTTGATATTTTGACCCAGATTTTGCAGTTGCTATCATTCTGTTAGTAATTTTTTGCCAAAAGTGGATGTTTTTGTACACTCTTGAAGAAAAGAAAGTTAGCAATAACTTGTAAAAGCATGTCCGTACCACCACTTCCATTGGTATTATGAGGCAGGTACTAATAAGAGTGATTTTACTACCATGCTCAGTAGATATATTTATCAAGAGTTAAGAGTAAAAGCAAAGACACTCATACACCATCTTAATGAGCCCAATAAATGACAGGCAAAAGAAATAGCAGGTGGCTCACACATGACATTCTTCTGAATGAAGTTTGCATACACACTGTTATTTGCATTTCCTATATTACCTCTCCTTTTCAGAAATTTGAAGTATCGCCCATTTCAGTGAGATGATTGCTAGCTGACTAAAAGTCAATATACATCGACCATTACTTACCTCCTTTTTTCAAATGGAGGCAGCTTAAAAACTTGAAACCAAACTGCTTTCTCATACCTTCACCATTACAGTGCCAGATTTGGTTTGACAGAAACAATCCAGTTTCCTGCTGTTGACTACGGTGGAATTTTATAGGGTCCAGGCAGCAATGCCCACAGAATCACAGAATGGCCAGGATTGGAAGGGACCTCAAGGATCATGAATCTCCAACCCCCCTGCCACATGCAGGGTCACCGACCTCCACATTTAATACTAGATAGGGCTGCCCAGGGCCCCATCCAATTTGGCCTTGAACACTTCCAGGGACGGGGCACTGCTCAATAATCTGAAGGAAATGTTATTTTCATCACTGGACCACCACTTGACTGGAGGTGGCCTGGGATTGTACCCATTCTGCCTAATGACAGGCACTGCATGACTATCAAAACTACAATTTCATAACCTCAGGATCTACAAAGTCAAAAGAGTGAAATGGGCAGAGTTGGCATATATTTCATGTCCTAAGAACCCTTATTTTAACAGGTAGTTAGCAGCCACTAGAATCCAATTATCTATAATTCAGCTAAAAAGGACACCTCTGCTTTCCAAATGCACTTCAGCATTTCTGTTTAGCAGGAGGTAGATTTGTATCATGTGATTCCTCCATAAGTATACAGGAAAGGGAATAAATTAAACACACTATGGCTGCAATCTGCAGCAGCAGAAAGCATCCATCCATCTGACTTTACCCAGTACCTCTGGAAGTCATTTTCAACACTAGCATGGCATTTATTGCTCATACTACGAATACCTGTATGTACACAGTGCACCACTCCTTGCTACGATAGTTGTGGTACACTTTCAAACTAGATACATCTAGAAGACAGGATTATACAGAAAATTAACAATCTCTTATAAAAGTTGCTGACACTTCGATGAAATTCATCAATAAAACTTTTTACCAAGTATCTCAGTGAAGTGAAAAACCAAATATACTCTTCAAATATCTAAAATCTATAAATCATGAATTTTATATCCGTCAGAGTATGGGTTAAATATATGATATGATACATTTTACTCAGATCCATTAATAAATTTTCTTAAACAATCTTAATCCTTCTTGATGGCTGTGCTAGAGTAATATATGGCAAGCACTGTGACTTCCCTTAGAGTTTGGTTTTGTATAATCACAGAATTCAACATTGTGGAGGCATACAGATTTATTGTAAGGAGACAGCTATATGACAATCTTGATAGAGAAGCTGGTCATACTGTGGGCAAATTTAATAAAGAAATAAATCAAACATTAAATAATTCTCTGAGGAAACTTACTTCATTTGAGTGGAGAAATAAAGGTTCTCCAGTAACCATAGTGAGTTCATATTATTGCCATTGTTTTTATAAGTCGTTGCCATGACTTTTTTGACTTTTGGGCTAGATTGGACTTAAAACACAACAGATGGCTACAATTATGTGTAACTTTTTTTTTTTTTTTTAGAATAACTAAACAGAGCACAATAAAATAAACAGACTTATATTCCAAAGAGACTCTCATGGTTTAAGAGAACTATACATGCTTATTAAAAATAAAAATAAAAAGAGCAATCGAAACACAACTCTAGACTGCATGCAATAGGAAAAAAGCATAAATTAAAAAACTGTTTTGCAAATATGCTGTATGCATTAAGCACGTGATTACTGCCTATAATATAATTATAATTTAATATCTTTGATTAACAGTTTCAGGTTTGTTAAAATGAACGTACATTATCCGTAGGGTGCTCTGAAAGTAATGCCTCCTATTTAGAGTACAATATCGCTATTTGATAGAGCAAATTCTCAGCTACAAAACACTATTTTTCAACACAGTCACCATAGTGAACTTTGCACTGTCACCAGCAATGAACAAAAGCATGCATGTTGCACTCATCAAAATCTGCACCAGCATAGGTGACATACTGTTGCTGTTACCACTGCTGAAATGCACCACCCACTGCCTCGCTGTGCTCACATCCACTGTTTGGTCTCCATAAACATTCAGTAAGCATCAGTGAATGTCAACAAGTGCAATTGTTTTCATGTGGAGGCATTCAGTGACACACCTTTCCTTCATCTGCACTGACACATCAGATGCCATTTTGTCAGACTGTCCCTCTGCTGCCATCTGTCTCCCAACAATAAAATGTAATGGAATGTGGGAATGCTCAACCACTACTGCCATACCACCAACATCTGCCTCTGATGTGGTCCAACATAATAAAACTGTAGGCATTACTTTCAGAAAATCCACTTCTAGAGAATCAAACTTGTGAATATTTGGGGTGTAAGAGTGCATTCATTTCAGAAGGAAATCTTCCACATAATTTTTTCTAAATCAGAAGGGCTTGCTTGGGCTCTTAACCATTTTTTCAATGTGTACAGTTTAATTGTAATATTTATTATCTGAAATGAATGCTAAAGAAGAAAGCAAGACAGGACTAACTAAGCAACAAATTACTAAATCACCAAAACAGTGATGACATGAGCACCCTTATGCCTAATTGTTGTATTCTGCAACATGGGCTACTTTAACACAAGGTGCTTTGAAGAGCATAAATGTCCTCAACTATGGCAAAAATTACGTACATTTGACATGAAAATCAACTTAACCATTGAGCTGTATAGCTTTTTCTTTCTCTTTTTTTCCCCATTTATTAAAAAATCTCATTTTCAATTAAGGCTGATTATCATTTTCTCTCTACAACTTTTCAAGCTATTAAGACATTTGTCATTGTATATTTTAAAGACATGTGAAAGCCACTTGAGACTTCATAGGAATGAGCCTTCCTGTTCCTTTCACTGCTAAGTTCAACTCATACAGAAGAATCCAATAGTTTAGTTTAGCTGTCCATCCATGACCCAGACAAAAAACACTATAATTTGTTCCACAATTGCATAATGATATCCATAAAGTTCACGTGTCAGATTGAAGATGGGCAAAGTAAAATCAGTGATTTTTCCATTACTAACAATGTAGTCCAGCAAAATATCACAGCCTGTAGATGCGTGGCAGAAACTTAAGTCAGTCTGAAGCATTCCTGTTATGTGCCTGCAATCCTCTATCCTCCTATGGAAAGTACACATAACCTGTCTAAGAGCAGTCCTCTTGAGGCTCTGCAGCCCTAATGGTGCAGTGTTCATTTTTGCATGTTTGTGGAACTTCATCCTCATCCCTGAGTAGACTTAGCACATTTCAAAAAACTTCCAATAGGCTTTGAATGAACCACATTTTTTGACATGGCAGCACCACACTGAAAGAAGAAGCCAGTTTTTACCTTGGAAGAAGGCAATTTTGTTAGTTTGGTTCTGCTTACTCAGCAGTTCTGGGTGATCTTCACATCTTTTGTTTCTCTTACCTGCTGTACGTAGCTTCCACATTTGTGGAAATGATCTAACATTGAAAGCAAAGCTGACAAGCATGAGAAATTTTGATAGCATAATGAAAGCACAATAAATCATAACGCACAAGCAAGATACCCAGCTCAGCAAAGTCCTCCCTTTAAACAGATGCTGAAATTCAATGAGGTCAATTCCTCTTAAGTAATTTACAGGATCTAGGATAAATTGTAGAATACAGTAAGTAATGAAAAAAGCCAACAGACACTTCATATTTTTCAAGATTTATTTTAACGTTTTTGCCAAATCTCTGTATACAAAACACAGTGTTTGGGATTCTGTGTATGACAACATCGATCTCACATTTGTTAGAGGCACTCTAATTTTATCTAGAGTAAAATTCTCAATAAATCTAATCATAGACAATTTATCCAGTCTGGCAATATACGTATATTTGAAATGCCGGAGAAATCGGAAAATACATTTTTTTGTATCACTGAAAGTTGTTTCAGAAGTGTCATGGAAAACAACAAAGAGTGAAGGGAAACAGTGCTGCTTAATGCCAGCTAGACAAAGGCTGGGATGGGCACTGATTACCTTTAGTCACCAATAAACCCTGGAATTTATAATTTGACTGAGGTGTTGTGATCATGGTTTGCAGAAAAGGCTTTGCTGAAGGACTACACTGTACAAAGTCTTTTTTCTCTCATTGATATTCCCTGAATTACAAAGAAGTATGATATTTGCTTAGTTTGGTTTATTTTCAGTGTAATACTGATTTGTGATGTGTGGAACGTGTTTTGTTTCCTACTTCAATAGTTCCTTTAATGTCACCTCTTCATTTTAAGTCTGGCTAGTTAAACATTTCCTAAGAATCTTTATAAGCAATTGAGGACTACGTGAAAAAACATAGAGGATGCCACATGAAAAGGAAAACCCTTACTTTAGTTCCTTTAAACCAAATTCCATCAGCTTCTGTTGAAATCATGAACTCACCACTTTCTTTACGAGAGTGAAGCTGATACTTTTGAATCCAAACACTCTCCAGAAGTTTGATTTTATAAGATCTGCTGAAGGATGGAACAGTGAGGTCTTAGATTTGCTTAATATGTTGAGAGATATGACCACACCAAAGTATAAATGGCAACTGCCAGGTTGGTGCAGACTTTGAGCTCAGTCATGCACAGCTATTTATATGAGACTTCTCTCTCCTATATGAATCCTGATGGGAGAGTTTTCTACAGCTTGCTCAAACACTTCATGGAAAGGAGATTAGTTTGGCTTTAATTTAACCAACTAAATAGAGTGTTATTACTGGAAACAGCTCTAAGCTTTTCAATTCCCCTAATGAAGTCCAAACTTCTATGGATGCTATCACCTGAGACTACTGTAATATTTTATTTGGATTTAAATCTTTAGCTTGGCAGCACTGCTGTGTCTCCGTGGACACCTCTCATTTTAGTTTTATATTCTCCCAGGTGGTTGATTACTTATCCTCGTAACAGGATTCCTTTTCATATTGTGGAAGCTCTTAGCTCCATTCCAGCACCATACTGAAACTTTAGCAGCAATGGAACGTTGTTTTTGTTTGTTTTGTTTTGCTATCAAGACCTAACAAACCATTATATTAGATTCATTTGACAGATATTTCAAGGCACCTTAATTTGCTGAGCTTCTTTGATTCTTAATGTCACTTGGTACTAATCTCCTCTACTAACATGAAAGCAAACTAAGAGCCAAGATTTTTATGGGAGACAGACAGGAAACGTATATATAAAGGAGTACTGTGTTATCTTTTACAGCAACAGCAAAGGGAATATAGTCCCAAATTTACCCCCAGATGGCATAGTTGATTTCTTAATGGTTTCAAGTGTAAGACTTCTTGGAATATTAATATGGTATCCACAAGAGCATTAAAATCTGCTTAGAACCACAACCACAAAGCAGAATTACTGGCTCCCTTTCTTTCTGTCAGAGAAGAACTAACCTGCACATAGCTCTGTCAGGTCTCAGTTCAGTTGGAACTGTCATCAAGAGAAGCTAATTCACAGAAGAAACTATTAACACTTCCTTCGCTTAACGCTTTCCCTCTATTTTATGTATAGGCATATAGGAGGAAAAAAGAAAAAAAAAAAGAGGAAAAAATGAACAAGGCTGTCGTTTAGTCTAAATTCTTCCCCCCCCCCCCCCCCCTCCTTCTTGTATAAAAAAATCATACAAGAAGGATTTTTCTAGACTATGATACCATTCTGTGTTACAGATATCACTGGAAAAGTTCTCTAAAGCAGCATACAGAGAAGCAGCATTGCACTGCCCACAGAACTTTATTTCAGCTTGTGAATAAAGTATTTATTTAGCTCAATTGTTTTCTACTAACTGTTAGGGACAAATTGGTTTCTACAGTGCAAGTTATTGATATATTAGTCATTTCTTGAGATACACAAATTGTGAAATAATAGACTTGAAAACATCAGCTGAAAAGGATGAGCTCGTTTAAGACATAGTTAACAAAATATTGCTTCTACAAAAGAGACATCAGTCAAAACAAGGGAACTAAGTTTCATAACGTTTATATTGCTTGCTTAATAAAAGGATGAAGAAAGGACAGTGCAAAAAAATATCATCCAGAATAAAGGGAGATATCTACTAAGTTTAAAATATATATATATATATATATATATATATTGTATTAGCATACCCTGTCAGTAGTTTAAAGTAATACAATTGCCTTCCTGAAACAACATTGTAGAGAGAAAAAGTATCCTTAGAAGAAAAGCACACTTGTTTTGTTCTTACTAATATCAGTTAATAATTCAGAAATCTTTGGGTAGCTTTAGGGTATTTATCAGGGACAACTTCTGATGCCAAAAGCGTTGAGGTGTTTTCAGGTACTGTTAGGAAGTCTTCATTATCAAGAAAGAAAAGGTAACTAAAATTAATTTATGCTGAGAATATGCACCCTGTTTATATCCAAGCCTTCTCCAGAATGGCATATCCTATTGTCTTACACAAGTCACCAGCTCAGATTTATCTAGTTTAGAAATATGCACATATACCCGAGTTAGGTTACTCCACTGACAGCAGATGAGGATCTTATGGGTTAAAAAGATACATAGATGAGCTGTGCCTAAGAAAGCCTATGCAAGTAGCAGCAGCTCACCCAGATGCAGGAGTCTGAATCTGGGAGTGATGAATCCACCGTGCTCCTCTCCACATCTCTGGCCATAGTTCCACATGTGCCCTCTCCGTCCAGCACAAGGAAACAAAAGGTTCTCAATTAAGCCATCTGGTGACAGTAGCTACTAAAACTCCTTTCTGCAAGGAGTGATTTTGAAAAGGCCTGAAACAGATTTTCCCATGAATAGCAAAGGTCATACTCTGGCTCTAAATTGCCTTTTCTTACCCATTTCTCCTTCAGTGTATCACACAGCAACAGTCATTCACAGAAGAGATCCCAGCCCTTTTTTTTTAAAAAAAAAAAAAAAAACATGGAATAACTAACTCATTTTCCCTAGACTTTCTTGAAAATGGCTGAACCTTCTCAGTCAAAAATTTCCACAAAGTTTAGCCTGAGGCAGAGCCAGGATATAAAGCATTGCCCTGAAGAAGCATTACAGTTCAGAAAATCTGAAGGAGCTGAAAACTGGGTTTTAGAACAGGCAATATTAAAAGCATGAGTGATTCTATTAATCTCAGTCATATGCAGTTCACATGATCTATAGGAAACATTTCACATCACCACAACGCATTCACTAAGTATAAGCTAGTTAAGGCAATCTAACAGAACTCTGAGTGTTTTTCTATTTGGAAACTTCCTACTGATGCTCAGAAGTTCAGTTGTTCTGTAGGTATAAAACAACAGTGCAAGTGAAAGTCTTTGAAACCTTTTTTCCTTTCCACAGAATGTATTATCTCACCCTCTACCTGAGAGGTAACTGAGTTTTCCAAGTGTTTCCCGCCTGCAGATGTTATTGACACCAAACTTATACAGAAAACATTCACAGACATTAGCAACTGCAGTGTTTGTCTGACAGTCAGGGAAGCACTTAGGGAAAAATAAATCAAAACATAGGTACATATTTACATATGTACATGTATGCTAGAAAGGGGGGGATTTCTATGTATACATGCAGTGCATACTTGCAGCATTATTCAGGGAAGATTCCAGCTGCTGGAATCTGCAAATGCTAGGAAAAGCTGGCAAAATAAAGACTACTGCATTGTCACAGCACTTTACTAAAGCCACACTGAATTCAATATCCATGAAAAAGTGGTAGTGAAAACATCTACTGGGTAAAAGTTTTCCATGCAACTTGTTGTGCAACCCACCTGCTATGAAACATTTAAAATACATATAGTTTACTGTACATACAATCTCAAAAATATATGCACGTTGTAATGAAAACATTATAGTGATAGTATTTGCATCAGTTTCATTGCACCTTTGCAACATCTTTTGGTTCAGTAGTGTTTTCTATGTATTTATTTCAGCTTTGATGCCACATAATTACAAGTGGATTTTGCAGTCAGACTTTTCTGATTACAGTCTAACATTTATTTGCAATAATTCAGAGAGAGCAGGCCTACGTAATCAATGGAACCTGGTTAATGGCTGACCAGATATGCTTTTAATGAATAGAAACTCCACACTTTTGGAATAAAAAGAAGATTTAAATGTGATAATTTATCAATTGCTGAATATTCTGGTCCAAAGTATCTCCTGCCATCTAGTGGGCAAAATGTCTCACAAGCTTCCAAATAACAATCCCGTGCTTCCAAATAGACTCCTCACTGTTTGTAGATTGTTGCAATCAGAATGCCCATCCTAAAAATATTTACTCCAGCAGACAACGAGTTGAGAATCCTAAAGCATTTAGTCCAAAGAAAACCAGAAGGCATCGAAATAATACCACAGTTGATTAGTACTTCTCCTCTTGGGCTTCAAAGTGAATAAGTATCTCACATTAACAAATTGGAACCATCAGTCCTAAGAAGCAATATATTTGTGTATTTACAGATACAGTCACAATCCTGACCTCAAAGAACGCCTTGGAAGCCTGGATACTTCCACTGGAGGAAAGTGACAGAACTACAGAGAGCTCCAGCAACGCTCCTCTGCCTTTCCACATCCAAACAGTTAAAGGAAGCGACAAATCCAAGGCTACTTAGCAGAGAGCCTTGTCTATGCCTTCTCTGAAGCAATGGTTGTCTGGGGGTCAGGGTCAATCCACAGCAGTTTCTCCCTGCAGTGGCTCCCTGCCTTCTCTCGCTTTTCCTGTGCCCCAGTGTGAGTCCTCTTCCGGTTTCAATCCCCCTAGGGCTGTGCCTGATCTACCATGGAGCACATGGTTCCCTCCTCAGTCCCTTTAGCCTCTGACTGTCCCTTTGTGCCCCTCTCAGCCTCTGTACCTTTCCTCAAACATGCCACCATCTTGGCTGCAAAGCACAGCCATGCCCTTCACTGGAGCACTCTGGAACTGGCTGTGTGCAGCACGGGGCAGCTCCAGTCTCATCCCACAGAGGGCCCTGCAGCCCTACTGCCAGCACGTGGGCACTTGCACCCCATGCAGTACTGGAGCTGATTAACATCCATCAGGGCTTTCATTGGTTTTTATAGTGAGGTTAACCATGTCTGTATTTGTTACATTACCTGCCTTTCCTCCACTAGGGTGGGTAATAAACATAGGTCTTTCCTCTACTAGGGTGGCTAGTAAATATAAGTACTAGGAAATATTTCTTTATTATTCCTGTCTGTCTCAAACTCACCATTTTCCAAGGACCACAGAGGTCTAAGCATTTATATTAAATCCAGGCAGGCAGATGAAAGCAAAAACAAACAAACAAACGGCAAAAACAAGAACACCACCAAAAATAATAAGAAAAAAGAACGAAAGAACAATATTCTCACTGAACTCATTTCTACTGTCTAATACAAAAGCAGTAATCCAACCCTCACCTTTGCTGGACATCTCGTGAACCCTCTCTAATCCTGAAACACAGACAAGAAAAACATCTGAAACTCCCTGTTCTGGACTTCAGTCTTTACATTCTTGCATATGCTGTGGCTGATCCTTCCAGGAGGAATCCTGCTTCAGGTAGTGCTGGAGGCAGTCAGGCACATCCATTGGGAGCATACCAGAGGGTGCTTTGGTTACCATCCAACACTAGCAGATAACATTCAGATGAGCGTTATCTGCCCTGCATGCTAAATCTCCAAACTGAAAGAGGTGAAATAAATTATTCTATATTTACATCTGAACTTCATATTATTCTCCTAACAAATAGAAGAAAGGGGTATCCAAAGCTCAGATCTCAAAGCTGTTGTCCTCTGCAGTCACCCCGGAAAGTACCCTTCCTACTATAGCAGTTTCTCAAGCAATTTGCAGTTGCTGTCATTTACAGACGTAGCATTATAGAAAACACCCAATTTGTTAATGGAACTTAAACCTACAGGATTGTTTGGAGCATACTTACAGCCAGAGGTCAGCACAGAAACATTTGGGAGATTCATCTGGCGTGCGAATACCTGCTACAGCTGGTACATCTCATGCTTGATTTAGAACAGAAACTGAACTACCAATCTCCCAACATTCACAATGAATGTTTATTACTGTTTGCTCTTTTTCACTGGCTGAAAAGTAAAAAAAAAAAAAAACAAAAACAAAAAAAACCCAAACAACTAGTCATTAGCTACCTGAGCAACTGGCCTGAAGTAGGATTTTAACTCCAGAAAAAGAAATATAGATGAGGAGAGATCTAGATCCGGCACAAGCAGCACTGCAACTGTGCTTTATTTAAAAGTTATTCAAAAGACAGAATAACATGAATTTATGGCCAACTCTACTACCAAAACACAGAAGAGAGTTAAAGTTTAGAATTAAGCTAGCACAAAAATTAGTCTTCATTTCTTTTCAGTATTATCAGACACATTAAGAAATTTATTTGCTTGAAAACGCAAACATAAATGAACTGAACTACCTTGTCATTCAAAACTGATTACAAATCTTTGACAGAGAATCACAAATCACCACTACACACAGAGAACATAATGAGGTGACTAGATAAGAAACTTCTTTTCCTTGGAAGTTAAGCAGGATAATCATAGTTTAAAAAAAAAAAAAAAAGTGTTGTGAAGAATGAAAAGCTTATTTCATAATGCAGAAGGTTTTTCCATGTATGCACAAAGATTCTGTATGGACATATCATTATAATTTGCCGTCTCCAAGATCATTGTTAAACGTAAGTGTTGTAATCACCTCTCCTGTGTTCTGAAGTCTCATTAGGTAAGATTTTTCAAGTGCATTAAAATTGACCAAGAAGAAAAGCGTGGCAAGAGAAATCAAGACTTCATGACTTCCAGCATTAGGTTCTGCCTCAGGTGAAAAAACAGTTCAATGAGAAAACAAAATGCATTAGTTTATTCCTTGATTAAGTCACCATGATTGCATGGGTATATTAGAAAAGCTCAGTCTGCAATCTTATTTAAAAATTATAATGTGAATCACAGAATTAGAGATAATGTTGCAAATCATCCTGATGAGGAAGTGGAAATAAATGTCTATACTTAATCACAAAATGACATTTTTTTCTTGGTTCTTATGATTTACCAAACAGCTTTAGGTTTTTCCTATTCAAGTTTACAGTTAAAAATAGCATGTTTTTTTTCCCGTTTTCCTGACTCACTCACAATCAGGTGCAAAATTTAGTTTAACAGGAAAGCGATAAAGCTGTCACAGATAGATGGGGATCTGGGGAACCTTTCTTCTTTTATTGCTTTCCTTTGTTAGGAGGTGTGAACATTCACTATCTTCCAACAAGAGTGCAACTATATCTTTATATCCTTAAATACACCAGGGATTAACTTTCCTTAAAGTATTAATTATCCCTGAACACAATTTAGAAGAATCAGAGTAACCCTAACTTTTTGCAATATATGCCAGAACATTCATCTTTGTTGAAAATTTCTGCGTTATTAAGAGCCACTTTTCTATTGCGAGTTTCAACCTGACTGCAGCAAGCAGTTTCAGGACAAAAAAATGGGAAGAGATTCAAATGTAAGTATACTTTAGACATTAATTCTTTCAAAAAGGACAACAAGAGCTACTTTGTAGTGTTTTATTTGTGCAGTGCTTTCATGTAATAACTCACATGTAATAAACACTAATAACCACTATAAGCAATAGTATAGACTGACCTTTAAGCTTCACCGGAGTCATAATGAACAAGAGCTAGGCACAACTGTATTTTTAATTACATTCTCTTTTTAATTACCATTTAATCAAGCAAATATCTTTTATAATACAGTCCACATCCTCTTAAGTAATCAGTGATTTTTTTTCTGTATATAACCTTACCAAAAAGGTCACAGCAGAAGTAAGCCATTAAGTTATCACAGATAAGCCTGGAAGTAATTATGTAAAGCCAAACAAATCCTGACAGATACATTAAACAAATCAACGTTCATTGTTAGCAGGACTAGAGCCTGACCCAGTAACCTCATGTGTTTGTTCCTCAGATTCCATGAGAAGAGAAAATGAGGTCCTCAAAAACCCAAGATAAGGAAGATTAGCATTAAACATGTTTATTAGCATGGCAGTCTTCATGGTCAAGGAAAATTGGACCCATTGTGCTAGACTACATAAAGGCACAGAGAAGCAAGCATGCTGTGATAGTCAGAAAAACAGTCTATTGGTTTACTTAAAATTCACACAAACTAGAAATAATTTGTTTTAAAAAAACCCACAACTTTTAAAAACTTCATCATTTAAAAATTCTTACCCTGAAATTCAGAGCTGATCCCACAATTAAACTTGAAACAAAGACTGTTCTATTTCTTATCAGACTGTGTAATCACTTGAGAGCGAGTCATGAACTGTGCTTGGGGGGTGATTTTATTTTTAATGCACTTTCATTTATTTGCTCTTCAGAATAAAAACAGGCATAATGCAAGACTTGCTTTCTTTTTTCAGATTGCCTGCATTTTTAGCAGAAAAATCACTGTATGATGCCTGCCACATCATAAATGGTATATTTGAGGAGCCAGTTTACCAGATAAGACAATCAATCACCCTTGATCAACTTTTACAGAAGACTTAAAGATGTATTCTAGAGGTCTAACAAAAACTCTGAGATGCTTATTAGGAGATCACATGAAAGTAATTATCCAAAGAGTCCTGTTAACCATGACTTTTATGAACATAGATGCAACATCAAACTAGAAATTAGAGTTTAAACTGTTATTTAACATAAAACCCCTAAGATCTGTGCTGAAGATCTGACTGCTCTATTTTTAAACTTCCTCTTCCACAAGATAATAACACAAGATAATAACATCACTGCAACTCTCCTAGCACCTCGATAAAACGAGAGAAATTTAAGTCAAATGAGGACTAATAGTCCTTACATATAACTAGTCTCTGTAACAGTTTGTGTTCTTCCAATTGCATAAACTCACTGAAGTTCAGAAAATCCTTATGACGCAGTTGGCACTGACAACAAGTTTTATTTTGTTGAGGTCAATAGGTTGATTCCAGAAAGTAAGTTTCAAACAACGGAAGATTCTTCTGCTCAAGGACATTATATTTCAAATAGTAAAGACAAATTCAGAAATTCGTACACCAGATGGCAATGTATTCTTAAAAAAGGCTGAACAAACTGTTCTATGGAGATTGTTAGATCATTGCCACTTATTACTGAGTACTTTACCTGTAAGTCTGTGCTTATTCACCTGCTATTGAAGTGAGATCAATCAAAAAGTCACTGATCAATGAGCAGATCTGATTCTTCATCTGAAATTCTCAGTGCTCAATAGGGTAGAACTCAAATTTTAACATTTTTTATAACAGGTAGTTTTTAGTGGTACTTACTGCATTTGCTTAAATTGAGATACGAGCAATTGTCTTGTGGGTACTTTGAGATTTTCTAAAGAAGTCTAACCCTCAAGGATACTCAGAACAAAGACTTGTACTAGAACAACATTTATCCACAAGTCAGCAAGTCAACAGGGGTCCATCTGACTACATTCAAACTTGTACTAAACCTTTTAATCTCTAAAAAATTACTAAAGAAGGGTGCATAGTAATGGTCAACAGAAGATGACAAGGCATATGTGAAACCCTAACAAGCACGTATGTCTCTCTATATATGAACAGATATACTCTTGAATGCATTTCTCAGATGATACACCTCATATTTAATATAGCTAACAGCTAAGCCACACTGTCACTATGTTTTCGTGGTAGCAATGTGTTTTACAATTGTAGAAATGGGGGCTTAAGTCTAAAAATCTTTATTATTTACCATACCGTTACTGTTAATTGCTTAAATTCCTTTCTTCAAATATATACAGCGAATTGGTTTTAGCCTTGCTCTTTCAGTGGGGAAGAAAACTGAAATTAGTCTTCAGACTTAGTAAGTATCAAGAATCACACTCTCTCTCAGGAAGAAAAATCCAAACAAATGCTCGTTCCAGGAACTGGAGCTTCATCATTTCCAGACACAAACATTCCTTTACAGTTCATGCAATCTTTATCTATAAGTAGCAGGGACTTCAATATCATCAGAGTCAACGTGGTTCCAACCTCTCTCCCAGGGTCAGTTTTCTACAGCTATCACTGGAAAAATTCCTCATCTCATCCAAAGGCCCCCATCTTAGTCACCCAGCTAAAAGCCCGTATTAATGCTGCTTATCACAGCAGCTCTATTTTGGCGCAATTTCAGTATCCTATATTTCATTATCTTTTATAAGGTCCACACATACACCTTTTTAACACGCACAAACAAAAAAATCCTTTGCAGGGCACTATGTCCAAAATTTCTTCATCCACTTAAGAAAGCAATGGAAAATCGTAGGCCATGTTTATTTATCGTAGCTTTTGAAACAGCCATCTGAGGCTCTCTAAAAATTTTGAGTGAGACAAGCTTCCTTCTGAAACTGCTTTACTGGTAAGTAGTGCCCTTCTTATTCCAAGTGTGTGTACACTGTCTTTCAGTACCCAAAATAAATAGTGTAACTCCCTGTTGTGTTGCAGGTTTTTATTCTCCACGTTACTCCTGTGGCAGAAGATAACATAGATGAAACCTGGTCTGTCCTTCTCCTTCTGCTTGCAGTAGTTTTAGGTCATGCAAAACTACTCTTCAACAAATGAAAGAATCGAACATGCTGTTTGATATGTTTTAGTACTTACACACGGTCAAGGATCATAGAATGGCCTGGGTTGAAAAGGACCACAACGATCATCTAGTTTCAACCCCCCTGCTATGTGCAGTGTCATCAACCACCAGAACAGGCTGCCCAGAGCCACATCCAGCCTGGCCTTGAATCCCTCCAGGGATGGAGCATCCACAACCTCCTTGGGCAACCTGTTCCAGTGCGTCACCACCCTCTGTGTGAAGAACTTCCTCCTAATATCTAACCTAAACTTCCCCTGTCTCTGTTTAAAACTACTCCCCCTTGTCCTATCACAATCCACTCTCGTAAACAGCCGTTCCCCTCTTGTTTATATGCTCCCTTCAAGTATTGGAAGGCCGCAATGAGTTCTCCCTGGAGCCTTATTTTCTCCAATCTAAATAAGCCCAACCTTTCTCCATAGGAGAAGTTCTCCAGCCCTCTGTTCATCTTAGTGGCCCTCCTTTGGAACCACTCCGAGAGCTCCACGTCCTTCCTGTAGTGGGGGCCCCAGGCCTGAATGCAGTACTCCAGATGGGGCCTCACAAGAGCTGAGTAGAGAAGGACAATCACCTCCCTCTCCTTGCTGACCATCCCTTTTTTAATGCAGCCCAGAACACAGTTGTCCTTCCAGGCTGCAAGCACACACTGCTGGCTCATGTCCAGCTTCTCATCTACCAGGACCCCCAAGTCCTTCTCTGCAGGAGTGCTCTCAAGATCTTCCCCCCAGCTTGTATAAATACCTGGGATTGCCCTAACCCAAGGATGTTTCAGCTTCTGGTGTTACCCTGCCAGCAAGGAGTTCTGGGTACACAAGGAGTTTGGAAGGGAACCAGAATAGCTGACCCTGATTGACCAAAGAGATGTCCCATATCACACGGTGTCATGCTGGGCAATAAAACTTGGAGTTGGCCAGGGGAATGCCATTGCTAGCTGGCACTGGTCAGCTTAGCAGTGCATCAGGTTTTCTTTATTACTATTGCTGAGGTTTTTTTAGATTTATTTCCTTCTCTTTCAAATTAAGTTGTTCTTATTTGTAGCCATAAGTTCTCACACTTTCCTTTTTTTTTTTTTTTTTTTTTTTTGGTTCACTTCCCCATCCCACTCCGCTGGAATGGAACATAAGGCTTTATGGTGCTGAGCTGCCTGTCAGGTTAAACCACAACATCAAAATACGAAATCTGCTAAGAACGATAAGGTACTTTTCAAATGTAATCTTAACTCAGGAACTGATTAGGTCTTTATACTCGTCATCTGTTCAAAAGTTAATTCCAGAAGTCATATACCAGATACAATTATTAAGGTATTGATGCACCTCTCAAGTCTTGACGCATCTGTAAAAGCAGCAGATTAAAAAACAATTAATACAAACCTTTCAAATGAAAAATCTAAACATGGAGTTATCTATTACTTAGATAAGAAAAAAATCACTAGCAAAAAGACATGCATTTTCTCCACTGTGTTCATGTTCCTCCATTTTTAGCAAGTATTAACAAACAGGGTTTTTTTGTTTACTGTGTTTCTACTTTGCAACATCATTCAATTACTAAAAAACTGGGTTCAGAAAGGATGTCATATGGGATACTATCTTAAGTTTTGCTACTACAAGTGCTGATTCTATCTGCTTAGTTCAGCCAATAAACAAATGACTGTGTTTCATCAACACGAGGAAATACATCTTACAACTATCAGTATAAAATGCATTTAATGAATAAATTCTATGTGCCTGGACAGTGGAAAATACATCTTGTTTTCATCTATTGTATACATATGTTGTCCATACGGATAGAAGTTTTAAGTCTGTCCTAAATACTTACAAATATTTTTCAATAAACTTCCTGTGTTATTCTACCTTTTTACTCTTCCTAATATAGGCCTTCACTGGTTTTTATGTAAAAGTTAAATATTTTTAAAGTATCAGTTATACATTCTGTTTTCTCTATGCTGCCACATTTTCAAGGGATTTTGGATATACTTTTGCTTTCAGATGTGCAATCAGAGCTCTACAGAGCCTCAGGGGCAGCCCTGCATCTGTTTTAACAGAACAAGTTCAGTTGTATATAGATTTTATTTTAATGGGTTAACATCCACTGTAATATTTATTTTTCGTTGGTTATTTTCCAAGCAGAGAAATGAGTTTCTATTAACACAACTTGAAAACACAAGTTATATGCAGCAAGCGTTGTGTGCAAATTCAGTGCAGTTCTACTGACTGTGAAGAACATCAGAAGAGTCTAAGTCAAAGAAACAGAGCTGGGTTAATAATATTCCCAGATCTTAACTTTTCCTATGTATATACTTGTAGGATCCCTCCCAAATAAACATTCAGCCAACAGCTGACCTATGCAGACACTGGAAGCCAAGTAGAGGTGTCATCTCTGTGGCAGAAAGACTGCTACCGCCATGCAAGCCAATTTGTCTAAACATACTCAGCTGTGTCTATACAGATGGGGTCAGCTTTTAATTGTATGAGGATTTTTATTTACATTTGAAGATATGGGACTTTCACACCACGTGTTCCCAAAGGGAGATGCTAGATAAGAGACAGCTACAGTTGAGTTTCTGCCTACAGCTCCATTTTGTAGTAAATAGATGCATTGATAAGTAGTCTTTATACTAAAGTAATTGTCATCACCTTCAATACATCTCAGCTCACAGTGATCACACAAGAAAGCAAATGTTATTAAGATACTTGATTTTAATACTAAAATGAAATTGTTTACCATGAGGTGAGTGAACAGATCTATTCATGTTATGCCAGTTCTGGAGAACAAATCTCAGCAGTTACATTACTATCAAAGTGGAAACATTTCCTAACTACTTAAAAAAATACTGAACAACAACATTGAAAGCTTTACAAGCAAGAGAACTTCTAGTCTCCTTTGAAACAGGAAAAAAAGATGAAAAGAAATCATTGGAAATTATTTTGCATGTGAAATTCAAGTTAAATGACACTGAGACCATTGCATTCTGACCTCCCAAATTTGCATGAGTTGTGGCAGTTGGTTTAAGTGCTTGAAGAATATCAAGAAAATTCTTTGAATACTTTCTTTTCCTTTCTGTTTCCTGTAAAGAAGACAGACTGCCCTCTAACTTTGGTATTTGAGTCAGATGTCTAGAATTTAACAGCAGAGAGTGACATGTCTGCTCCATAAGATATTCCAGTAATATAGACTATCTATCTGCTGGATTTTCATGGCCTCAGCTCAATGAACTTCCCCGGGTTAGTGATACCGTGACAGGCTTTGCCACTGCCATGTAAAGCGTTAGATGTTTTTTCTTTCAAATCAAATAGTAAATAAGATGTGGTTTTTGCCTGTATTTATTGATAGTAGAACTTCAATTTAACGAAAAGCAATCTCACAATCCTTCCATCAGAGATAGCCCTATAAAACGTCAATCTAATCTTCTAGTCAAAACCCAGATAAAAATAATGATCTTCATTTACTTCTGCAATAACATTACTTCTTTTATGTTTCTCTAATAAGAAAAATGTATGATTACTCTGCAGATGTAAGCACAGAGAACAACCAACTTAATGCAATTCAAAATTAACTAGACATGCTACAGGAAAACAAACCAACAATAAAACACAAAACACATACTTGTCCTAATCTCCTTTTGGGATATTAATGCAAGAATATGAGAATCTAGCACAGTAATTTTTTTTCCCTAGTTTTCAAGCACTAATTTCTTTAATATTCTTTAAATTTCCCTATATTCTTACCTTGCTGCCTTTCATGGTTTTGTGATTTTTGGTTTTCAGTATTCCACATCATAACATCATGTGGGGCACTGGGAGTTTAAGTGTTAATGCTCAAGTTCTGCGTATCTGCCCAGAAGAGAAGAACTACATTCCCCAGGGGACTCTGCGGTCACACAGAGGAGATATAACTCCTGGCAAGGTCACCTGATGCGCTCTTCTTCATCGGCTCTCCTCCCTTTTCTCCCTGCTGCTCAACTGGACGGCGCATATCACCTATCAGCACCTATCCACCTTTCAGACATTCTCTCTGTCATTATATTTATTAGCTTCAGTTTTAATTATATTGTATTATAGTGTGTTATCTTGTATTCCAATAATATATTGAGTAAATTAGTTTGTTTCTCCTCAGATCATTGCTGCTGTTTTTAATTATTTTGGGGTCCCCCGTTTCCTTCTTCTGAAGGTGTGGATTTTGTGAAATCCCTCCGCCCCGCTAGTCACGGAACCAGGCCGAACCAGCCTGTAAAACATTGACACTGCCTAAGTAAAATGTCAAAGTTCCAAGCAGTCAGCAATTCTAATTAAATAACTGTATCCAGGGAAGATATATTATTTTTTTCAACCAAATAAGACATTGTTAGTAACAAAAGTATTGATCGTAATACTCAGGGGCACAGTTTGATAACGACATCAAACCGCTGCCAGTTCTGAGCTCTCAGCCAGAAAAAAATTGACTCCAAAGTCTGTAACACTAAGTACATTATGTAGGTCAGACTGCAATGTTTCTGTGTTGCAAACAACTGCTTATTCGCTAATAATCTTAACTATATGTTGTTAAACATAGAGTGATAGAAACTTGTGTCTAACCATGTATGGTAGATTTCAGTTCGTATTTCAGTTTGCTTGCAAAGCAAAGAAAGAGGAAGAACCTTCCATAAACATTTGCCCACTCTGTTAAACATCATCAATAAATGATCCAGCAGTACAGTTCCTATCTAAGCATATCGCTTTCTTATATAGCCTAATGACAGGACAAAGTCAAATACATTTGGAGCCACTGCACACTTCTTTTCTTCTGTCACTGTTCTCACTGATATTCACATATAACCACATTGAACTACTGCTGGGAACACCTATTGTCCAGGGCATGATTGCTTCCCCAAGCAATTAAAAAAAAAAAAAAAAAAAAAAAAATCAGTGTTATCACTCAGCAGAGAACACACTTTGCCCATAGCTAGTATTTAAGAACCAATGAAAGGAAGTCCTTTTTCACACAACACATAATTAAGTTCTGGAACTCACTGCCACAGGATGTTGCTACAGCCAAAAACATATATGGAGTTTAAAAAGAGACTAGACAAATTCATGAAAAAAGGGCCACCAATGGCTATTAAAATATGATGGTCCAGATGCTGCCTCTAGTTCAGGAAATCCCTAAGCCACCGATTGCCAAAAGTAGAGAAGAAAGGACGCATAATTCAGAAGACAATGCTCAGCATTGGTGTGTTATTCTTTAGTCTGGATACTTAGGAAAAAATATCAATCTTATATGGTATACTGTCAGTCCTACCATGGTATCTGACATATATCCTACAAAGTTCATAGAGGCTATTATACCAAATAGAGCAACAGAAAACAGAATTTGTCAATACCTAAAAGCTGCAGCATCTCAGCTTTTATTAAATGTAAACCCACAAACACGCATGACAGCCAACTGTACTGCAATAGCTACTTTATAATTAATTTTACATAACCTATTAAGAATAATTGCAACAGAATGAAAGCTGTACTGAAGCCTATAATCAATGTAACACTCATCACAGATTTCATGTCACACAACAGACTAAATAATCCAAAGCCCAGAGTCAATCCATCTGCTGAAATGCAGACAACACATGCCATGAAATAAACGGAGGAGAAAAAACAACCTTAAAAACAGCAAGAAACAAAGTTGTTTACATTTGATAGTCAAAATGTACATTCTACATTACCATTTACTTCCAGTCACATGTCATAAAGTCACATCTGCACCAAATGTTCTACTCCCTCTCTTTGAACTCCTTTGAAATATTTCCTTGGTCTTTTTAAAGGGGTGTAAAAATGGACTTTGAAAAAGCAATTCAAAATCTGTTTAGTTCCTTGCCAAGATTTTCTTTTAGATAATTAAGAGGGACTCAAAATTTAGCTAAACAAAATAATTGTGTTGGGAAAAAAAAAACAATTCATTTGAAAAAAATATATACTTCCTAGCAAACAGGAAAATAAACTAATAGGAGACAAAGGCAATAACTGAAGCACTTCCATGGAGAAATAAGCATGCAAGAATGTCAGCACTGATTCCACATAGTCAGTATACAGGATAATTTAATATTTGTGATAATAGTCTTAATTCTCTGTGCATCATACAATATGTTTATGTATGGTGGACCACTATGGACAAAATCACTAGAAAAACCCAATGGACATTCATGACATAATCTATTCACAGAATCATAGTATCAGTTCAGTTGGAAAAGGCCTTTAAAGATCATCTTGTCCAACTTTTCTGCAATGAACAGGGATACCAACACTAGGTCAGATTGCTCAGAGCCCATCTAGCCTGACCTTGAACGCCTCCAGAGACTTGATATCCACTGCCTCTGTGGGCAATCTGTTCCAGTGCTTCACTACACTTAGTAAAAAAAAACAAAACACAACAAAACAAAACTTCTCTCTCACATCCAATTTAACTGTCCCTTCTTTTAGTTTAAATTATTTCTCCTTGTCCTATCACAGCAGATTCTACTAAAGAGTCTGTTCCCTTCTTTTTTTATAGCCCCTGTGAGGATAGTTGCCTTTAATCTTAACAAGAAAGATAATGGTCACAATTCAGTAATAAAGAAGGAATAGCTTAGCCTTTCCAAAGGTCAGGGCTCACCAGAAACTCCAAAGGGAGATGATTTCCAAGTAGAGATACTTTCCTATTTGTTGCCAGCCCCTAAATGAAATTAGGGGGGACTAGTTAAGAGACCCAGGATCCACTCCTTTGGTGGCACAGGAGAATGTCTCCCCTCTGTGCTCCCAGGGTTGGCCACACCCCTTCACCAGGTGCTCAATCACTGTTTCAGGCTGTGACCTAATATTTTCTATACAGACCCTCTTCAGATACTGAAAGGCTGTTACTAGTTCCCCCCAGAGCTTTCTCTCTTCTCCAGGGTGAACAGCCCCAGAGCTCTTAACCTGTCCTTGTAGAGAGCTGTTCTATCCCTTGGATCATTTTTGTGGCCTTCCTCTGAACGTGCTCCAACAGGTCTCTCCTGTGCTGAGAACTCCACATCTGAACATAGAACTTGAAGTGAGGTCTCACCGCTACAGAACAGACAGGATCAACTCCTTCGGCCCGCTGGCCATGCTTCTTTTGATGCAGCCCAGGATATGGCTGGCTCTCTGGGCTGAGAGAGCATATTGCTGGCTTATGTCCAGCTTACCATCCACCAGTATCCCCAAGTCCTTTTTGGCAAGGCTATTCTCAAATCCATTTGTTCCCCAGCTTGTACTGATAGTGAGTGTTGCCACAACCCAGGTGCAAGACCTTGCACCTGACTTTGTTGAATCTCACGAGGTTCACCTGGGCCCGCTTCTCAAGCCTGTCTATGTGTCTCTGGATGGCATTTTATTCCTTGGGCGTGTTGATTGTACCACACAGCTTGGTGTCATCCACAAACTTGCTGAGGGTGCACTCAATCCCACTGTCAGTGTCATTGATTTTAAAGAGCATTGGTCCCAGCACAGACCCCTGAAGAATACATCTCATGCTTTTATCCAGTAAAACATCTTTGTGGCATTCCTCAGAGAGCTGGAGAGTCTCTGAGGAAAGATAGAAATATAAATCTGTATTGTTAGAAATTATTATCCATTGGGGAAAATCTAAATGCGAATACAAAACGTGAGTATAGAAAAACTACGGTGCTTGGCCAGAAAACAAATGTCCCTATGGGATTACTTTTTGGATTGACTGTGATTTCAGTACATTTATTACTCAATCTGAAATTTTCTAGCTAGTAATAGTCCAAAACCACAATTTTATCTTTTAATATTACATCAGAAGCGTTTTAAATATTGCCTAACCCACAATATGGTACAAATTGAACTAAGCCAGTGAGAAAACCCCGAAGACCAAACTTATTACAAATGGCTCAATCCTAAAGATTTTGCTTGTAGTCTCACTGAGTTCAATCAGGCAGTTCATATATTTAAGTGCAAACGCTCAGAACACCTTAGGGAAATTGAAGAGTGGATAATTGTTTCTAACATATCATTTACATGTTGTGAGGTATTCCCGTCTGCTCATGGGAAGTCTGCACCGATTCATGACTTCAGACACAGAGAGGTTAAGAATCTAACAGCACTCAGGAAAGAACTCTGAGACTTGCTTTGAGATTGTAATTTTTCTTTTTTACAAGCAATGGAAGCAACATCTGCAATTTTCTATGTCATACAATCAATTTGCCAATACAAAGGAAACTGTGAAAAAATTGGTTATTTTATAATAAATAGGAAAATAAAATCCTAGAGGTGTCAGTCAGTGTATCGCTGTGCTGAGTCATGTGCCCTTATCAGATCTCTAGTACCACTATACTACAGAACTTCTATACCTACCCATTTCAGACAGCATGAAATATTTAATTGGACCGCAGTTCCATACACTCTTTAGTATTCAGCAATGATGGTACTTAGAGGAAGTCACACATATGTCACTAATATTCTACCATATCATTTTATATTGATTTCTGAAGAACTTCTGCTTAAGGCAAAAGCTCATCAGTCCTACTGCAATCTTACAGTTGCCTGAGGTAAGCCCATTGGAGTATACTGGAGTCTTTCCAACTGCTTTTATTTGTCTAGAGATCAAATGTATCAATTGAAATGACTAGGTAGTAATGCTAGGGTAGGTTTCTTAGGACTCTAGATATGTTTCCATCAGTTTTCCATGTATCTTCTCTCCAGAAAGTTCTCTGATTAGGAAATAGCAACAGTTATACTCTGATGACTTTGGCTAAGGCAAGATGGCTGTAACTACTGCGCATATAACATCCAAGTCAAACCCTTATTTTTTATGTGTTCAAAGGATCAATTAGGCTTAATTAGTTTCCAGAGGCTTCTGTTGAGAATATAGATGAACACATGGGAAAAAAAAATACGTAATTCAAAAATTAACAGTGTTCTACGTGATTTTGTTTCTCATATAACCTATTTCTCTAAAATAAAGGAAAGCATCTTCATGTTTTCCAATAATCCAAATTGTTCAATTTACCTGTCCTCACATAGACATTTAGTGCTGCTCAAGACCTACAGACTTCTCAACAGTTTAAAGCTGTGCCACAGAAGGTTTCAATAGGATATTAGGAAGAATTTCTTCATAGATAAGGTGGTCAAGTATTGGAGCAGGCTGCCCAGAGCAGTGGCAGAGTCCCCATTCCTGGAAGCATGTGAATGTGGCAGCAATAGACATTATTTATCATGGGAGTCTGTAGGTCAATGTGATGGTCAGCCTCGGTGGTCTTGAAGGTATTTTCTAACCAGATGTTTCTATGATTCTATGAGTCATTGCATAGTTTTGGAAGCAGAGGAGTATTCTGTGCTTTACAATAAATAATCTATTTAAAAAAATAAAATTCTGAATTTTAAGAGATCAAATGTAAGAGTAAAGTCTAAGTAAAATGATAATAGTTGGACAAATCCCATCGTAAGTATCATTACTTTAAACACTGACATTCCTGAGAAATACTCAGGAAAAAATTGAAGTACAGGCCACCTTTACTTTCCAGGATATTAATTCTGGACCTGAAAGATAATGTCTGTTTCCCACAGCAGAGGTGATTTTGTGAGCTGTGGACTTGTAAATTTCTAGGCTTACCTGGCCAAGTGTTAAATGTTACCCATGCATTCTCTGTGTTCACATAAAGCAGGAAATCAAGTAATGCCTCCAAGTACAATATATTTTAACTTCACCCTCAAGAAATCTTTCAGTTAATTACCCAGGACCCAACTGAAGCAAAGACTTCCAATGTGTAGCTTAGATGCAAATATGTGAATAATAAGTAAAAGCCATCACTACTAATGGGGAAAAAAAAAAAAGTTATAAAATCTTTGAACCTTACAGGACTCAAGTCTATAAATATATTTTGTGTGTCTGTACACTTCTCTCAAAATTTTATTAATGAAGTAAATGCCATTGAATTTAAGGCTTTTCAAATTTTATGTCCCTTTTGAAAGGAAATGATTACTTTAAAATATTATGTTCATTCATTTCAACTAATTTTGCATTCGTTTTCCGTTTGCATCTCAAAGAGCACCTCAAATAATTATTACAGAATATTGATTGAAAGTACTTAGGAATTATAATCACAAATCTTTGAAATCACTTCATATAAGATACTGATATTTTCAAAGAAACAGACCTATCACCCTCTTAATTTAAACTGAAGAGGCTGTTAGTATCACATGCAGCAATAATCTCTGCAAAATCAGTTATCAATATTAGTTTTACAAAATTACAATATAAATATTGCATGTACAGCTGAGAAAATAATGTCTCACAGGCAATTTACAATGCAAACTGAGAGATGAAATTTGCATGAAAATATTCTTGAGAGATATCTATTAAGTCTGTTTCTGAACTAAGCTGTGCTAAGTTAAAGAACTTACTTAAATAGACAGACAATAATTAAATGATTATTTATGTTTGTACTTCCTTAGTGAGCTTTTATGCATCCTTTGGACCACTTGGTGTCTTCCATCTTCACTACTAGCAATCCCCAGTGTATGCTGGCCTCAGCTCCTCCTCCTTGCCTGGTCAAGTCCAGGGGCATGTCATGGACTTTTACACAGACTTCCAATGGGTTTATGGGGTTTGTTTTTTGTTTCAGGAACTCTTCAAAAGGATGAGCTGAAAACCTCCACTGAGAGCATCATGCCCATACCATTCTGGACCTCTGCAATTGCAAACTCTCCCTCAGATCTAGGTCTAAGTGTCAAACTGTCTAGATCTTTTGCTGGCCTATGACAACTCTTTTTGAGCCAGAAACATTTTAACACAGAAAAAGTAAACCATTCCATATGCTATGTGTGAGAGAACTACATGTTCCTCTCCAAAATAGGTCTCAGCACAGTGTGTTTACTGTTATTTCCAGATAAAGTAGGAGGATAAAGGAAATTCATATTGATAGGGTAGATGTACAAAAAGTTTGCCCCATAGGCAAGAATGATTTATGATCATGGTTTGATCCTATTAGCACATCAACTGACTGTCACAGGACTATCATACTTCACTGAATTTCTGAACATTATTAATTTTGTAATATGGAATGCAAGAAAACTACTCATTACCTGATTACATGGAAACAGTCAGGATTTTTATTTTTTTTCCCATGAACAAAGTATTTAGATTCCAGAAAAATACACTGAAATTTAGCTGAATCAAAGTAAGTTTTTTATAAATATTGTAAAAATTGTGAATTATTTTATGTTTTGAACCAGTAATCCATTTTCCAGAGCACTTAAAACTTATTCCTAACTTGATGGAATTGACCAAGAATCACCAAAAGATTGATGAAACCAAGCAAACGTGGTTTGAAAATGTAACAGAAACCAAAGCCCAGAAAGGTTCGCATTCACACTGACAAGCTGTCAGTGTCTGTATATTTTAATGTCAATGGAAATGTAATTTAATGCACTTGAGACAATGACACATTTGCTTTCCTTCACAGATTAACTTTTATACACCCAGTAAATGTTAATGGAAAAGGATCGGTGAATTACATCACAAAATGCAACATTTAATCAAAAGACAAAAGCATCAGTGTGATAAAAATAGGCTTTGTTGCAGTTGTGATTGTTTTGATTAAGAATGAGAGCTGTATTTGGAAATAAAAGCAAACACAAAACATCTGGAATTTGAATTACTTCTCTGTGCACAGCATTTTTAATAGAAGTTCAGGTTCTATCACTTCCCAAAACTCTTTCTGCACATGCCTATGACTGATTCAGGCTGTGACTGTGACACCCAAAGCATCTTTCAGCTGCATATGAGGTTACTTAGACCTATTCATTGTGTGACAAAAAGCTGGACACAGAAATCTCATTTTCTAAGGGTGTGAATTCTGTTAATCAGGTACTTTCATTAGCAGCCTATCCGTATCTAAGCAGGTCAAGAAAACAGTTTAGATTTAGGATTGACTGTGTCAGACTGTCAGGAAGATCCAGCAGTTACATTACACTTTGTAATTCTTAGGTACAAACATCATCATAGATAAGCATACTGATACTAGACTGAGGCAAGGAAACTAAAAGTCATAGAGTAATTCCAGAACAGAAATTTAACCAGAATCTCTGAAGTTAAAGCCATGTACTTGTCATGAAATTTGTCGGGGCTAGAGATATCAAGAAATGTGTTCATAAAAGGAATAACTCATTCTAAGATAGCCCAGTAGTCAGAAGGACTGGACTGGTAGAATTTCCACTAACTTGGAAAAGGAATGGAGTCATTGTCATTTTAGTATGAGTTATTATCATCAAGTGCATCATCACCTTCAACTTTTCATCTTTATACATGTCTTGGAAACAAAGCTGAGCAAAGATGTGAAGCCATTTTAATGGAGGAAGAGATGACAGTCTCTTCGGCGTAGACAGAGATAACAAAAGGGAGAGATAATAGAAGTACATAACAACATGAAATACATGGAGAAATTGAATAGAGAAGCACTCTTTACTATTCTTTTTACTGTAAGTATCAGGAAGTACCCAATTTATTCATCAGGCAGAAAGTTTAAAACAAACAAAGGAAGTCATTTTTCACACATAATTAAAACTCATGCAAAATTAAATTGTGGAAGTCATTATCATGGGATGTTGTGGAGGTCAGAAGTCCAGAAGGTTCAAAAAGGCATTAAAATGCATTATTGTGGAGAATAGATTCATCAGAGACTACTTAACGTGATAGTTCAAGATGAGACTTGTAGCACAGGAAAGCTGACAAGCACTGATTGCTATAAGCTTATTCCAGGAAAATGAACAGGTTAAGCACCCTCTGTTTCCATGAAATTTTTATTAAGTTTCTGCTCCTGGTCATTGCAAGGCACAAATGCACAATTGATCTGATTTGGCGTGACAATATTTATGTTCTTTCCTGTTTGGTATTGAATGAAATGTGAATACTGAGTAATTGCCATTTTGACTTGGTAGAACCTTAAAAATAAATTAAATTGGATAAAAGGCAGTACAAGGTGCAGATTCATAATCTCATGCTCCCTAAACACTATGACTAGAAGACTGAAGAGTTCCAGTTTTACCCTTTGTTAGTTTTCGTTTTGCTTAAGAGTCAAGGAGGAAAAAAGCTTTTTTTTTTTTTTTTTTTTTTTTTTTTTTGTGCTCTCTAAAAGCAGCCTGAATAAGGTAAATTTTAATGACTGCTATACTACTATGTCTGATTCCACATCATCAGCCTCTGAGTATTATGTATTTTCCACTCTGTAGCAAGGATTTGACAAGTTATCTATATCGCTGTGGACTGTATCATCCAAATAATTTACCTGAAAACCAAGTTTTCCTCAAAGACCCCGATGATATTTCTGAAATACCAAAGCATGTGGAAGAGTAACAAAAAACAGAAGAAACAGACTTTGACATACATTGCCATTGCTGCAGGGAATGTTTCATATGTTTATAATTACATGTTTAAGAAAGATCGTGTAAGTGAACTTAGAACACATCACCTTAAAATATGGCTGGAGACTATAATAATGACTCTTACTAAGGAAGTTTCCAGCTCTTACAATGTTTACAGAAAGAAGTGCCATGTTTTAACATTAAGCAGAAAAGTAAGTTTCCATAGGCAGTGAACGTAGCAGTGAGTAACAAGATG
Source organism: Chrysolophus pictus (assembly GCA_037305975.1). NCBI lineage: Eukaryota > Metazoa > Chordata > Aves > Galliformes > Phasianidae > Chrysolophus > Chrysolophus pictus. The sequence goes on from CM074578.1 coordinate 23,816,362, forward strand.
CACTTTGGTAGCCAACACATGTGGTAGTTCTATTAGCTCAATGTTTTCAAGTAAGAATCCCCAGAGATCAGCAGCCCACGGAAGCTGCTTAATTTCGTGTCAGTTACATGTATTTTTTCCAACTCAGCAAACTGTGCAAATAATTTGGCGAGATATTAGGTGGTTCCTGGCAATTTAAACTGCTTGGAAGAACACATGCTAAGTAGCTTAATAGTTTGTTTTGCCTTCAATTTGAAAAATTAAAGAAAAAAAAAAAAGTAAAAAGGAAGAGTAGTAAAGAATTGAATATGTTAAAATAAATTAATCTTCAGCATTTAGAGGATTTGGCTGACTATCATGATGTTCTAACTTTTTTGACTCTGATAGACTTAAGACATTCTGTCGTGATCTTCCATGACTAATTTGAAGTATTCTGTGGCCAAAATATACTACTGTGTAAATTCTTGCAGATTAGGTAGAATTTGCTCTGGATAATAATTAGATATATCCAACAAAAACCAAATCTTTTTGCTGCTGTGTCTCCAGCAAATAGATTTCCTGTAAGGATGCTAGTTATTGCTTTGGACCACAGCAGCTATGCTTTTTAGTAGGCTGGAGTACCCACCATATATTCATTTGATGACCTGATTTGATGACAGCAAAGATAATTTAGACGGGAAATAACTACAGAATTCCATGCAACCAAAAGTACAGCTGGTTCAACCAGCATCAAACATGAGCATGCCCCAAATTAGTTTGTACAAGCTCATAAAATACAGATGTTCGTAAGAGACCACATACCCCAAGGCTGTTGTGATGCACATTCTGTACCAGTATATGTGGTGTATATGGAACCCATCTCATTTATTTATTACTTGCCCAGGGCTAGGCTCAGTCTAGTCCTTCCTATTTTCCTCCTCTCCTTCCATAAGAATAGCACAGCTAGAAAATTAGATTTGTGTGAAGGCACAGTGCTCTCCAATAATACAAAAGGTCAATAAAAGGAGGCTTTTTCAATCTATCATCTCCTTGTATACTTGATTGGTACCACTGATGAGTGGCTTTAAAATCATCTCAGCTTTTTTGTTCCTACACTTTTCTGTTTATCCTGAGCATCTTTTCTAGTTTCGTTTCTCTTCCCTTTTACATCATAGACATTCCCTGATGACTGCAAAAAAGCAATGTCATAATTATTTTTAAGAAGAGTAGAAAGGATGACCTAGTGAACTACCCTCACCTCTGTGCCGGGGAAAATCATGGAGCAGGTCCTCCTGGAAACTATGCTAAGGCACATGGAAGAGAGGGAGGTGATACAAGACAAGCCTTCACCAAGGGCAAAATCTACCTGACCAACTTATTGGACTTCTATGATGGTGTATATGCATCACTTGACAACAGGAGAACCACTAATGTTATGTATCTGGACTTCAGTAAGGTCTTTGACATGGTTCCCCTAACATTCTTCTCTCCAAATTGGAAAGACATAGATATGATCAGTGGACTGGTCGATGAATGAGGAACTGGTTGCAAGATCATATCCAGAGAGTGGTGGACAACAGCTCAGTGTCCAGATGGAGATCAGTGATGAGTGGTATCCCTCAGTGTTCAGTACTGAGATCAGAGGTCTTCAACGTCTTCAAGAATAATATTGATAGTAGGATCAGCGGACAGTAAATGCACCTTTGGTAACTTTGCAGATGACATCAGGCTGTGTGATGTGGTCAACACTCCCAAAAGACAGGATGACATCCAGAAAGATCTATACAGGCTCTAGCAGTGAACCCAGGAGCACCTCATGAAGTTCAACAGATCCAGGGTCTTGATTTCCTGAGATTTCATTGTTTGCCTGCCTGATATCTCTCAGGAGTGTGAACTCCATGATTACATTGTCACTACAGCCCAGGCAACCTGTTTCTATTCCTCCTTGTCTTCCAGGTTCTCTCCCTCTGCCTGGATGCTAGAGGGCAGGAGATCCACTGCCACTTGCAGAGTGTCCCCTGGGTACTTCTCTTGCAAGGATGTCAGGGAATGGCTCCCTCAATCACCTTTTCACACTCCCTGAGGCTTCTTAATCTACTCCTATAGTTGTGCTACCCGACAGAGAAGACTGTCCACCTCCTCACATCGCATGCAAGGGTATCCTCACTACCTCCCAGTAATTGTGCCAGGTTCAGGTGTTCCCAGCAGGCCTGGTCAGCCACGTTTGCATGAGTGCTGTCTGGTTTGCAACAATCTTCTTGGCAATGGCTTTCATCCAAATGGAGACCATGGCTCGCCTAGTTCCACTAGAGCAGTTGATGGGGCGGAGCTTGGCGCAGTGGCAGGAATTTAAAAGTGGCCAAACCATCCCGTTTTAAGGCAAAGAGTGTTTGGTGGGTTGACCTCTTCAGTAGGGAATCATAAAATCACCAAAGATGGAAAAGACCTACAAGATCATCCAGTCCAACCATCCACCTATCACCAACAGTTCTCACTAAGCCATGTCCCTCAATGCCACATCTAAATGTTCCTTGAACTCCTCCAGGGTCGGTGACTCCATCACCTCTTTGGGCAGCCCATTCCAGTGCCTGACTACTCTTTCAGAAAAGTAGTATTTCCTAACATCCAGCCTCAATCTGCCCTGGCACAACTTAAAGCTATTCCCTCTAGTTCTATCACTAGTTATAGAAGAGAAGCTCACTACAACCTCCCTTCAGGTAGTTACAGAGAGCGATAAGATCTCCCCTGAGCCTGCTCTACTCCAGAATAACAATCCCAGCTCCCTCAGCCGCTCCTCATAAGACTTGTGCTCTAGACCCTTCATTGCCCTTCTCTGGACACACTCAATGATCTCCATGTCTTTCTTGCAGTAATGGGCCCAAAAAGGAACACAGTACTCAAGTTGCAGCCTCATGAGTGCTGAGTACAGAGGGACAATCACTTCCCTGCTCCTGCTAGCAACACTATTTCTGATACAAGCCAGGATGCCATTGGTCTTCTTGGCCACCTGGGCACACTGCTGGCTCATGTTCAGCCAAGTACTGACCAATACCTCCAGGTCCTTCTCCTCTGTACGGTCTTCCAGCCACTCTGTCCCAAGCCTGTAGCATTGCCTGGGGTTGTTACGGCCAAAGTGCAGGACCTGGCACTTGCCCTGGCCTTGCAAAAGCCCACATCAATGGCCACACCAAGAGCCATGCCATGCCATTTGCCTGTCCTGTTCACAGAACTTCTGGGTCATTGTGCTCCCTGGGATCAGCCTTAGTACATAAGGAGGTTTGGCCACCATCACTCACAACTCTGCCCACACCGCCTCAGAGCTGCCACTCATCAGAAGCTCCACTGTTCTCACCTGGGGTGAACAGGATGGGTTGAGGCTCCCTTGTTCTCCCTATGCTTCTTCTGGGAAGTGTTTTGCCTCTCTGGTAAAAGCTTCAGCAAAAGCCACCCTGACTGTCATTAGGCCCCATCATTGTGGCTTGCCAAAGAAACGCACCACCTCCAACGGGCCGTACTGAACACTGTGCTGCTGGAAGATCATGAGCTCAGTCATTTGGTTCCTTGCTGATGCATTTGACTTTTCAGGAAAGACAAAAACGGAATGGTTTGGCCACTTTTAAATTCCTGCCACTGCGCCAAGCTCCGCCCCATCAACTGCTCTGTCAACTGCTCTCAGAGGGAAAATTATGTCCAGCAGTTCTTCGTGGCCCCCTCCTCACTGCTAGGATTCCCCCGACCAGCAAAAGCAACTCCCTGCTTCACTGTGGAACAGGTCTGCACCAGAGCTATCTATCTAGACTGCAGGAAGCTTCTTTAGCCCTGCTGTTAACTGACCAAATAGTTTTGAATGGGAGAGGTGGGGGTGACCTCAAGACTGCACATCTCTCACCAAACACATAGGCATAGCTTCACAGTGTCTACCTAAATGTAGATGATGGATGTACTTTGTTATCTTAGGTGGAAATATCCCTCGTGTATCCAGCGCTGTAATAAAAGTAATGCCTACTTCTTAATACTACATTGTTAATGAATTTTATTTGGGCTCGAGTTTGTCCAGCAACAGAGTTGGCCAGACTCACAAAACAATAAATTGAATGTTTCGGTTGAATCCCACCATCCCAAAATTCCCCTTCCCCAGCTCGCCACTGCCTGATCCAGAAAGCTTGGCCAAACAAGGGTCTTGTCTTCTCCTTTGAAGTTACCCAAGCATTTACTATACTGATCCTTAAAAGCTAATGTAAAGTTGATTGAGTGCCTGAATTTTAGGTCTTTCTTTACCGTCCATGCATGGGCAAGCAGATATTTTTTGCCTCATTGGTAGCTATTGGCCTTATGTCAGAACACTGTGCCTAGCCCAGCTCCTTCCAAGCACAGCAGCTGGCCCTGGGGTACACCATGCTTCCTGGACTCCCAACTCTGCGCCAGGAGAGGGGAAAAACCCCCCTTGACCACATGCACAACTGGTTTGTATTCAGGTTGTCACAAGGAGGGAATAGTCAATGACTGAGCCCTACGATGCCAGTAGAGCAAAGAAACAGCATTTGGTTAATTTCTTGAGCAGGAAGTACTCCTGGGCTAGGCTGTTCTCCACTCAGGATCTCTGCTGGTACCAGGCCTGCCACTCACAAACTCCTGGAGACCATCTGCAAGACAACTACAACAGCTTCTGTCATAACCCAGCACTCAGGCTGACTTGGGAAGGAGTTTCAACCTTCTCCTAGGCTTCATGGCACTCAAATTTTTAGTTAAATACCAGATACGAGGCTATCCAGGACTTCTGGCTCTCCTCGCTTCACTCATGCCACTTTGTAAAGTAAACATTTGCAGCATGGTAGGAGCACAGCATCATGAGCAAGTGCTGCAGTCAGGTGTCTTCTTCAAAGTAGCTTCTGCAGCAACAAGCATTCAAACGTGTAAAGAGTCACTGGGAGCAGGGTAGGGTGTCTGCTTCCTAACCCTTCAGTCTAGACAAGGAATCAAATGCTCTCACCCTTGTTTTGTATGAGCAGTTTCAAAATTAGAATACTGTCAAGCATATCTTCAAAGCACAGAGAAAACTTACATTTAAATTTTATATCCCTTAGGTATATAATTTAAGGTATTTTATGCTGTACATCGCAATACAGAAAAATATGAAAAGTTTATTGTTTAAAGATGATCTCTGAGACAGTCATAATACTTGGATTATAACATTGATACTTCACAGTATATGTGGACTGTGTAACACAGAAGTCTTAAAGTATTCCATAGAGAAAATGTTGTATACTATTTTCATGCTTCCAACAAGTTTACATAACTTAAAACATATTGCAGGGAAGAAATAGAAAAAAAAAAACACTGAAATTTCAAAAAACCCTGAGAAATATTTGTCTATATCGCTGCCAAAATCTATGCAGAAAATCTACAGAGAGAAAAGTAACTATGGAGTTTCCTGACTAATTCATAGGACAAAAATGAAAACGTAGGTACAAGCAGTGTGTATTCAGCATCCTTGCAGAAAGGAAAAATAGCTCTGCTCTTCCCTTAGAGGTACTTCCACTTGAACTTGAATTTTCTTGAGGGAAACAATTAAGCAGGAAGATTCATTTAAAAAATAAAAATAAAATAAATATCTACAAGGGTTTGCAGGCATGATTTTAAACAGGAGGTTAGGATCTTAGCAATGAGGAAAAAAAAAAAAAGAGTACAGATACATAGCAGAAAAAGAGAAAATAAAGTATTTGAAGAGAATACAGTTTAAATAGTTAAGATCGTATCCCACCAGAGGAAAAAGAATTAAAACTGTAAATGTAAAACCATAGCAAGACAATAAAAAAATATATTACTAAGTATGCAGATAAGCATGATCATTGAAATGCAGGATGATGCATTTTTCTAAGCTTCTGAGCAAAATCCCTTACTACTCCAAAAGAAATGAAACTCATGCACCAAGAGAAGAAATCTTCCAGGAGATCAACAGTTGGTAAAGAAATAAAAAGCTGGGCAGAAATAAATAAATGCACTGAGATGGGAAGAATCTACTCTGAGTTTTTTCTTGCTGCTCCACATTTTCAGAAGTTAAGTGGAAAATGGACTAATAATGAGTTCACAGATGTTGCCAGGTTCACAGATTACACATACGTACTCATGATCATCAAATTTAAAAATGACTAAATGGAAGTAAAGAAGTAAAAACTTCTCACTAGAATGAGTTACCAGGAAATTACATTGCCTGTAGTAGTTATTCAATAAATGAAAAAAAATGAATGCAAGGCAGGGTGAATTCCTAACCACAGATACACAAAGGTGTATCTGAATGTTATCATTCCTTGAAGCCTCAAATGGACTCAAATACACTTGCGAAAACATTAACTAAAAGTTCAATTACAGCCAAAATTCAGTTATGATTTGAAACTATTACAGTGGAATGTATATCAGAAAATGTGATACAGATACCATGCCAAATCAGACACAAAACTGTTGAATGGTTAAGGTTGGCAGGGACCTCTGGAGGCCATCTCATCCAACCCTCTGCTCAAGCAGAGACAACTAGACTATATTGCCCAGGACCTTGTCAAGACATCGTGTCCTTCAGGACATAAAGCACTAGGAAAAGCTCAGGAAAGGAGGCAATAGGGAAAATATAGAAAGGCTCCTTTATAAAGTAACATCAGACAGATCAGGAGCTTAAAAAAAAAAAAAAAAAAAAAGATATTTCAGGAAGGATGTGAGAGAAATCTATAAAATGACAAAACAAAAACAAAAAGCTGAACAAATTAACTTACAGAGTTTAGAAATATAAGATCAGTGAGGAATCCACATCCAGTTTGAGATATATGGGGAGATGAAAACAATTGGGTGAGAAATCAGATGTAATTCTTTCTCATCGGAGAAATACTGCCATTCGTATCCACGTATTTCTCAATTTGCCTGAGAGAAAACCAAACCCTGCTTCCCTTTAATTGCAGCATCTAATTCATTAACTATGGACTGACACTTTTGCATATGCTCAGAGCATGACAAGGTTCATTGTTATTCCAAAGAATTAGGAAATACTTTTTTGTTACAGATCTGCATCCTCTACTGTCTTAAAGAAAAATCAGTTAGGAAACCAGAAAAACAGCTTCATCTAGAAAGCAGACTGGGAAGTTACTTCTTTCTTACAGGACAGACACTTGTCCTGGGAATTATGCCTGCAATGCTCCTTCAATTATAATTCAGGAAACAGTGTCAACTCTGTTGTTTTTGAACAGCTTATAGTGTATGCTTTTCTTCTCCAAATTCTGGGTTAACTTTCAATTAGGAAGACATAAATATTGTATTGTTTCTCTCTAATTAGAATTACATCGGAAGGACATAAGATACGATTAGCCCTTGGAATGCTAACACACTGTCTTTCAGCCAACATGACTGCACAAATGTTGACTTGAATGCCCTCTTGTGTTAAGTGAGCTTTCAGATGAGAAAGATCATGCGCATTTACACTGAACACATATTCTTTAGAACTGAATATTCCAAATATACAGAAATATTTGCAATTTTAACAAGCTTAACAAACATATTTTCTGAGTGAAATGAAGACTTGAATGAAGCATAAACACAAGGGACTATCCTTGACTTCCATACATGACTGAGCTTCAAACTTCTTGAAGAGCTTGGAGGAATTAGTTTCATGGTAGAATATATCATTCAGTATGAATATGCACTGAAAAGTGAACATTCAGTAAAGTTCACTACTTTGAACACAGCAAAGAGAAGACAGAGATGAGCTCCATAGCTAAAAACAGAATTAGCAGGCAAAATGTACACATGGCCCTCATGGTACCAAAGTCTCTTGAATGACAGGTACACTTTGAGCATATTTTAAAACAGAAGATCATATTTCAATCACAAAGGAATTTCTTCCACGATAAGATGGACTGTGACCACTGCCGGGAGAACAGGAAAGAACTCTTTATTGCATGGAAAACTGCTCACAAGAAAGTTGTTCCTAGCTTTATCTAAGAATGCCATCAAACAAATTTGTGGCTCCTTCAGAGATGTAAATCACTGATGACATTTGTGCTTTCCCACCCCCTTTTTTTTGTTGTGATTACTGGCTTATAACAGAACATTAGATTGAGTAAACAAAGATAGCATTAAATTATGGTACAAATAGCTGCATTGGGATGTTTTCCTTTGTCTCAGCAATGCTATAGTAAAGCAATTTCACTCCTTTAACTTTCGAGTAGCTTGTCAAACTTGTCATTAATTTATGGACTACATTTATTTAGCACACAAAACAAATAAACAAACAGTATTGCCAGGTAGCACAGCCAATGTATCTCCAGCCTGTTGCTTTGAATCTTTATGATTCTTAGCTGTATTGTACAGGCCGTCAGTTTTCTTTAATTGTTTTGTCACCATTCTTTAATTTCAACACTCATTTCAAAATCCCTGTCCAGAGCTCACTGAATTTCTGCCATCTGTCTGATGAATTTGAAGGTGTTTAAACCAATGAAATCATGTTACTCAGCACTGAGTGATTTGGTTCACCAGGAACGAGACTGTGTTCCCTCAGATAAGTTTTAATAACTTTGTCTTTGTAGCCGTTTCAAAACAAAATCTGAAGCAAAAAATAAATGTTTACATTAATAGTTAACATATGAGTATATGAGATCAGCACCTCATGTTCTGGGTCACAGCTATTATCTGTAACAGCTGAAAGCACTTGGAAATGTTCTTTTCAATACCAGCATCATTATAAATACATATTTTTTATTACTTCTCTCAGGTTTTTTTTTTTATTGTTGTTTTGGGGTTTTGCTTTGCGTCAGAAAAGGGCTCAGGACTTAGCTGCACCACCTAAATTAATATGTTCAATGAGAAAGTTTTTCTTGCAAACCATGATGCCCCAGCTACATGTGTAGTTAAATACTTTCATGCAAAGAAGGGCCGATCCATGGGAAGAAAACAGTGATGAGCACATGATAATTTTATTGCAGCTCAGAAGTTTATAAGCTTGATAACATTGCTGCTAAACACTGCATCCTGTGTACTGCTCTAGACAATATTTATTCCATTAATTAGAAGGCCACAAATGAGTAAAGCACTTACACATGCCTAGCTCGAAGCACACACGCACTTCTAGGTCTAACAGCCCTGAGGACTTCATTCATCTGCTTGCATGTAACGTACACACGTACTTCTCCAATTCCATGATGCAAACAACAAGCAATAAAGCAAGCAAGGAAGTCATTGCTGAGGGCACACCTGTCCAGTAGCTTAGTTAGGACACCCTACATTTAATGCAGCCTTTTCAGTTTTCTTCTATAATTGCTCCACATAAAATATTTATCAACAGATCCATACTTTTTTTTTTTTTTTATGTTTCTTCCTTCGTTTGCCTTTTTTTTTGGTGCAAAATCTTCCTTTTCTCTGCTTGTAAACCAAAAGTTACAAGACTCCAACATTTCAAAATCAGGGCTTTTCTATGGTTTTGTTTTATTATTCCTGTTAAAGCTGCTGTAGAAGTTTTCAAGTTCTTAATTTCCTCTAAAAACATGTAGATATTTACCTCCTTTTATATCATTTCTCAATTTAAGATGATGATGTGTCATTTAAAATCCCAGTCTGGCTAGGATTATTTTTATGCATATATTTATATTTCTTGATTATGTTTACAATAATGACTTAAGTGTCATACTAACTTTCCCTTTGAAAAAGGAATTATAAAGAATATCTATATTGACAGACAACATTTAACCTCCCATTTTTTTCCTTTCTTTATTTTCCTTGTCTAAGTTCTCCAGCACAAAATGCGGCCCACAGCACACGTTGCTTTTTGTTACGTGGCACTTGCTGGAAGAAATCTAATTCTTTGAGCAAAATGAAGAAATGCACTCAAATGAAATGAACACTGGTTTCCAGTATACTTCCATTTTGTTCCAACAGTAACTTCTACAGCAGAAAAAAGCAATTTTGGAAATGAACTATTGTAATACAGTGTAAGTTTGGGACTTTAAACAGCTCTAAACACAGCATATATTTCCACCTCCCTGAAAAAAAAAAATCATTTATACTAAAATAACTGTATCTTTGCTCCCACTGTTTCCTGGTAAGATGCGCTTGATACCCAAACTTCTTAAGTCTCTCAGATGAGACTCAGAGATGGGTCAGGATTCATGCAGAGCACATATCACCAGCAGTTCCAGCATTATAACAGAACTCGCTGCAGCTTCTCAAAAAGGTTGCATGCTGGCTAAAATTAAGGCATCTGCCATCTAATTCTGTACAGTTCATATCAACGTAGCACCTGGGAAGATGAATACATCCCCAGATGGTCCCAGACTTTCTTATCTGTCTGAACTTGAATGGGTGTGGAAAACCTGCAAGCCAGGCCAGGGAACTTTCACATGAATGAGAATTGCAAGAGGACATTCGGGCTGACTGTGAGAAGAAATCAGTTGATCCCAGTTGTAACACAGATGTGAGAGCAAAACTTTCTAAGTGAACTTGCAATTTCCCCCACTGTCTTAAGGTAAGTTATTCCAAAGAGACTTCTAAAACCTATGGCAGAGAGAGGGAAAAGTGGAGAAAATATCCTGTTGCAATTCTACGTACAAGGAAAATGAACAGATGAGGTTGTTCAAAACCAAAGTGAACAAGCATGCATGATGATCTGGCATGGCAAATGAGATTGCTGCCTCTCAGATGTGCAGGAACACTCCCTTTAACCATAAAAGAATTCCCACTAGTACACTCATGGTAAAAATGAATTTCCATTTGTCAACACCCAGTGCCCAGTGCTCTCAGGGCACTTTAACAGATGACAATTCATTTAAACATTTGTTTTTAACATTTAGACAGAGGAACATTTTGTTATGTATGCATAAAGTTCTACAGAATCAAAATATTTTTACTGGAAATTGAAATTTCACTTCTTCCAAACACAGTATTTCTTTACTTGGCAGAAGGGTGCAACAGATGGAGAAATTGCTAGAATGCTGAGAAAAAGTTCCTCTCAATTTTGAAGACTTTGGAGCCAGTGTTAAGATTTTCCCCTTTGTTCTCCTTGAAATCAATGATACTTTTCAGCACTGATGCATACATTGCATAACCTCGCAAGTTTTCATATAATCTTTATTGATGTCTAACAGCACTCTTCAGACTGATAAATTTATCTCATTTTTGGACATTTCTGTATTACAACTAATTACTGAGCTTGACCTACTGAGCTCTTCAGCCTGGGATATCCAGTCAGGTGATCAATCATCACACAAAAGTAGCCTTTGATTCTGAGTACTTTGATACATTAGTTGTTAATCAGAGAATAAAAAAAGGAACACATATCGTAGATAATCCATATTCTATGAAAGGAACCTGCATTACCAGAAATGAAAGCATTTCAGGCCTAGGTTGCAAAAGGTTTGCTTGAAACCAGTTGAACTTAAATATAGAACTTGTGTAGAAAATATTCTTAATTTGACAGAGATATATTCAAAAATAACTTGTTTCAAGTTGAAGTTAAAAGTTTACAAACTGAAAGCACCAACCTTTGCCTACCTCTTCAGTGCTCCAAGACCTGCAGGAACTGGCATAGGAAAGAAGAGATAATTATGATCGGTGATCAGAGCAACCCAGGTGAAAACTCATCTCCCTGCAGCTTAGGGTTGGAGCCTTCACACAAGGAACCCCACTACTCTTCATCCAGCTGGTGAATATCGTCCCATTCAGTTTCCTTTTTGAAACAAATGAAAACTTTTCAGAGTATTTGCCTACCTCCACTTACGAGTTTACTTTGGTACAGCTCAGTTAACAAATAATAGTAGAAGAAATCCTATACGTATGAAGCAAAAATTCCAAGTGCTTTAAAAGACCAGTGGAAGTATTTGTATAACATGGGATTTACTCAAAGAAGTGCCAGGAATTGCTGGGTTTGTTCCAGACACTGGTGGATCCATAGGCTGTGCTTTTCACAAGGGCAACTGCCAGAGGCTTTACTCCCAAACAGAGGCAAAGCTGCCATCATTCTCCACCTGCTTTCCACTGCAGTTAACCTATGGTCAGATATCACCTGTCTACTAGTACAGTAATAACATTCTTCAGTATAAGCAGTACTTTTTCCTGCCACCAATCATCCTGTCATGTTTATAGAGGGCAACTACAGCCCTTTGTATCTGTTTTGCTATGCTAAATAGGCAGCCAAAGTCTTTATATTTGAAAAGTGAAAGGGACTGTTAGATGTCTTATACACTGCAATCTATAAAATTGCACCTAGGTATATGTCCAATCAACCCTGTAATTTCCTTACCAATAGAAAAAGCAAAGCTCAGTCTCTCAAAGCTCAATCAAGATTTAAAAAAGCACTTTACAGCTAGAAAAAAAAGTTTTTAAAAGTGAGCAAAGCAAATTATTTATCAGATGAAAAAACTAAAAGAACACATTGTAGAGACATGGTGAAAGGACTAATAGCAAAAATGCCAAAGAAGGCAGGCTATGAGCATGAGTTAGTGGGAAGAGAGAAGGAGAGAAATGCAATAAAAACCATGGTACTTCTACAGATTGCACTTTGCAGGGCTTATGTCATATGTCATCCGATCATTAAACCTCAAAAAACAAAAAAAATCCCAACCAGAAATGCAAACTACGTCTTCATCTTTTTAGACTTCATATTGTAACTGTATTCACTGTACAAAATTTTTAATTTCAATAGAATTTTTCCCTCTCCTTTTAACAACACTGTCTCTACTACTTTTTGCACTGTCTAAAAGCAGAGTTAGCCTCTGATAGACATGGTCTGAGTTATTTTCACTGTAATTCATACTCCTATGCCACTGTACTACACAGGCACGTGTAACAGGGAGAGAAAATGAGGCAGCTTTGGTATTTTTAATCCAGCTGCCTCTGGTCAGCAGGACATACATTTCTACACCAAGTATGTTGCTCCCATCTAGATGGCTGCACAGGATCCCACAGATATAGTCTGTATCTATCATAGATACATGCATACTTAAAATACTCATACAAAGTCCACGGACAGAAAAACAGCCACCATTTATCAGCAGTTTGCTGTTTCTCTGATGGCTCTATAATGTCAGCTAGTTTGCTCACAACTCAGAGACAAAACTAGATGTTTCTCACCCAGACACAGTATCATTGAAGCCAACTCTGCCATAAACCCAATATACATCAAAGGTCTCCAGGTGCAATCATGTCACAGAGTCATTCTCTGTTGTCAAAAAACTCAGTATCCCAAAACAGTGCTTAGCTCTAACTTTCATTTCCCAATTTACCGCTTTCTGCCTTTTTCCATTATAGCTGGGAACTGAGTTCAGTTCCATTACACTTAGCAGCAACACCCCTCAGCCTTCTGGGAATAAATCTTATATGGTTCCTGTTATCCGCAGGTTCAGCTGGTGACAACAGAAGCTGGGATTTCTCTCTAGGAGTCACGAAGGCATTTGTGGCCATAATACAGCTCCCTCACCAAACACAGCTTGGAGTTGCTTCTTGTCAATATATATATTATATATTGGCTTACTGACTCCTCACCAAATTCATAAGAAAGCGATGCTAGAGTAGTCATGGCTATGCTGTCAACTTCTCAACCAGTAAAAAGCATCATGATTCACCAGTGAGTTACTATCAAAGTAGTATTCCACAGTTTCTCAATGTTTTGCCAGCGCACACAATGTGAAAGCATACTTAAGGCAATGATGAATTTGTGAAGAAATAAGGTATTAATCCTCTTCTATGTCAACCATTATAGAAGTTGCCTTCTTACGGCAGGCTCAGGTATCTGTTTTTTCTTACTTATTATTTATTATGCTAACCATTAAAGGAGTATCATCAGTAACAATTAATAGATGTTTACTTTTGCAGATACCTCCAGTAGCCACCTATGTACCAGTTTACAGGTATATATGCCTGGTGGTACATGGAAGGTGTGGTCAGTAAACACCAGCAGAAACTGTGTGATTCATAATTTAGCAGTGATCATCTTACATTATAGCCTGTAAATTAATACTAAACATTGAGTTCCTCTTAGCTAAACTGCCCTTCAGACAGCTGCTGGCTGCTGTATTTCTGAGTGCAACAGAACCTCTGATAAAGGGGGAGAAGTAAAAGATATTAGAGAGGATTTAATGAGTGCCAGTCTAGCTCTTTCCTCACAGAGGCAAAACAACCCAGCTCCCCAGTTCAGATGGCTTTGGATATTCAACGCAAGATCTATGTATCATAACTCACAAAGCCAGGATTCTTCTTCTTCAGTTCTAGGTTTAGGATCTTTTTCTAAGAAACACTATAAAAGGACTTACTGCATAGATAAAAAGATCTTTTTAAACTTTCCTAACACAAACACTGTTGAGTGCTCACATGTGCTTGCCAGTTTCCAGAGCAGAAGTTAGATAATGGGTGGGACAGTTAGAATCTCTTGAAGTCTCATCTAGACATTTGGTGCATTATAATCTGTCAGAAATTCCTGGTGCTCAGCACTGGTAGATTCACCTCTCCCTGTCACCTCTGTGAGGTTTCTCACTTCGTATCAAGGTGTTATTTTCACAACAAATTTTCTTATAGCTTTCTGTTGGGAACAGGGAGAAGCACCATTCATTCAAAACCTTATTAATATTATGTTAGAATGGAGAAATAAAGTGAATAACTTTCTCATTTTCCTTCATCTGATATACAGGCTACTGTACTGCTTACAACAGTTTTTTTCTTCAGGCAAGAAAGATCTTGTCCACATTAAAGGCAGCTCCAGCTTCGTGACCTAATTACAGGACAGTTTCTTTATTTTTTCCTTCATCTCCCTCTTCATTCTCTGATAGCATTGTGTCTTTCAGTACTTCAAGAAAGTTATTTCTTTGAATCACTGTTTATAAGCATTATTTCTTTTACATGCATGATATTTAACATGCAATTTCAATGTGTCACACAGATATCACGGATATTTTTTTTTATGCTTTACAAAAGGAAAAAGTGAAAACAATAAATGGAACACTTTCTGGAATTTACAAGGTTTCAACATGAGAAAAATACTTTTTGCAGGCAATATGGACATCTGATGCCGAAGCAGTTACGTGGCTAAATCTTCTGATGAATTCACACCTATTTTCCTTAAGTGGAAGAATGCTGTGTACTTTTATCAGTGACAAGAGGAAGCGTATCAAACAAGGAATACAGCGCTTACATAGTTCTATAAGCCCATGGCAGACAACCAAGGAGCCTCCAAGCCGCCAACATACCTTCTGGAGAGTTAGCCAAGTGGCCAGACACCACTTCTGGAAAAACAGCTTTTCACGCCTGCATCTTTTGCCAAGAAAGGAGAGAACAGCACAGAATAATACAATACGCCGGACCATCACCAGAATATTTCTGTTACCAAAAAGCACTTTATGCAAATATAGCGACTACCGGGAGGGGGACAATGCTTTTAAAGAAAAACTCAGGTATCACACAGTAGTCATCACCCCATTGTAAAACTGGACTTCGATTCTCCGGGATACGTAGATGACATTCTCTATGAAAAAATCTTGCCTATCAACAGAAGAAAATAACCCACAAGTATTTTCTATGTTAAAATCTTAAACATTTCAACAGTATACCAGACAGCAATGGCTCTAACAGTGGTTTAATGCCACTGCTGAATATGGATTCGTCAGATATGTTCTGTTTTAACATCCGTGTCTTCCCCACACAGGAAAATACTGGTCTCTTCCATAGCGGTTTGATTCAATCTATGTGAACTGTAAAAGACAGACCTTAACACTGCTCGCTGCCAGGCCAGTCAAACACACTAGTAGGAAATTTTATTTTATTGCACTTGATTTTTCTGAGAAATGAGGTTCTGTAGTTCTGAAAGATGCACAGCCAATGACTGTCAGTTCCTCCTCTAAGAGAGGCCAACCAAGCCTGAAATATACTGCCTATGCCCAAAGCTGATAAGGACCCTTGTCTCTCAAGCAGCAGTAGCACTGTGATAGTTCAGTTCCCACAGCAGACTAGACTTCATCTTCTTTAATTTGAAGACTATATCTTTCAGTTTAACGAGGAACTGAGAACCATATCTACATATGTAAAGTATACATACATTACATGCATACACATACACAGATACATATATACACACACTCACCAAGTAAATATGCATGTGGAAGCCACCTGTGACATCTGGTCTTTTATGTGTATGTACATAGACATATGTGCTTACTCCAAACTTCCCCAAGAAGATTATGATTCTCAGAAGCTGCACGTTTCTGAGCACCACACACCACTAATCTTTTATTATGAAATCCAGTTCCCACACTAATACTTCTCAAGCCTGCATCTTTGTGTGTTTGTGTGGAGACACTTACCTTGATAACTAAGTAATAGCAGATAAAAACTGTAGCAAAGTGATAAACATTAAGTCCATTTTACATACACAGATACAGTGAGTTGAAATTATATCCAAATTACTGTACTGAATTGTAGTTCCCATATTGACACCAACAGGAATTAAATCAACAAGGGACCATATTTTTAAACTCAGGACTGAAGAGCAAGCAGGATGTTACTAAATAAAATTTGGAAACATCCTCTTGCACCTCAGCTTAAAATTTAGCCCAAGACGATCATCAGGAGACTAAATGCCAGTTAACAGTTTCTCATAACTGTTTCCAGACAATATCTGGTCGTTAGGCAGTAACATTTTTTTTTCAAAGTTATTGTTTTCTATTCACAGCTTCTGACTGCAGATGAACACCTGAAAGAACCTCATATAGTTTGCACGTATAATAGATATGAGTGTCTCTCCTGTGGATCATTAATCTGATATTTTATTTACTCAATTTATATCAGTTGTTTAACCTCTTATTTTAGGATTAGTTGAAGACACTGAAAAAATGTTCATGTTCTTTGATAAAATATCCCATCAATCCATGATCTTGAACACACAAACATTTCATTCTATAATGCTACAAAACCAAAAAATTAAAGGATTATGAAATCTGCAAAGTTCTGACTTGATAAAATCTTGTAAAAGAACTGATAGCCTACATCATGTTCCTAGGCTGTAATTTATGCACCTCATTGGGATGCAAGATATTAACAGCTTCTGGCCATTTGATCATACAGAACTGGGCTGTGAAAGTGCTTGTCTTCATTTAAGTAACCTGCATTGTCACCAGCTTTGAAAAAGACACCTGAACAGGCTGGACAAAATCACAGGTTGGAAAAGACCTACAAGATCATCCAGTCTGTCCACATATCACCAATAGTTCTCACTAAACCATGTACCCCATGTACCTCAACACAACGGATAGTTAGTATTGCCTCTGGCTGATAAAACCAAACCCTTTCTGAAGAAATGTGACAGGCTTGGCAAGCTCAAAGTTAGAGCAAAATACTAAAGATACAGCGTTACTGAAGCCAAAGCCAGACAAGAGTTCAGTTTCAAATATCCTCCTTTTGCAAACCCAGGGTTTAAAGATGGCTTTTTAAAATTATTTTTATGTTGAGTGAAGCCTCTTAATCGCTATGTTTTGAAAGTCCATCTTTCATATTGAGTATCTTATTACATGAAAGAAAGTAACTCTAAATGACAGTCTGCTTTAAAGATATAAAAAGACGTGCACTAGCTGAGATTGTACTCTTTACACATCTGTGAACAGATATTCTAGGTCAGAATGAGAATTGCTCATGAATGAGAATGAGAACAAAAGGAGTAGAGGAAGAGTAAAAGTCTCCCTTTTATTGGTATAGACAAAAAATTAAAAGGTATAGGCTTCCAATCAGTGAAACAACAAAAATGAGTAAGGAAAAAGGGTAAATGGAAACTATTCAAAGGGAAATACCGTGGTAGCTACATAGTGGATTGCTTCAAGAATTAGTTTTTGGATTGACAGTGCTGTTTTCCTTCTCATAAAAAGTACGAGTATGCTAATGAAGACGGGTTCAAAAGAAAGGAAGATCAGAACACAGGAGGATTCAACTTGGAAATAGGGCAGTAAAAAAGCTCTGACATGCAGCGCTACAAAGCATAAGCTCATACATGAAAGAACTAATAAGCACAGCTACTTTAAACTGAGGTCCCCTCCAGGAAGAATAACCCTACCCTATAGGAGCTCATCTGCTGGAAAAAAAAAAACACAAGAGTGTTTTTGGATAATACCATTTAAACACAGATCTACATGACAACTGTATAGCTTACCTAAGAATTCACAAAATGGTAATCTGAACAGAACTATATTCATAAGTGTCACTGAGGTATGAATGACATTCCTTACTTAGAATTATGGATATATCAAGAATAAAGGTATATGAAATATTAATTAACAGATAGAGACTAGGAAGTACAGTACAGAAATTTTCAGCCAGAATAGTTTGGAAGCAAACCCCCAATAGGACAAAGAAGGTGACAATACCACTATTACTTTTAAAATCAAAGTGTGATATATGTGTAAATTTAATCTCATGAAATCATAACTTACGCCATCAAAAATGAGACTGGACATAAAGACATTCATAATGGTCAAATGCATTATGCTAAAATTTTTCTTCCACCTCATAAATCTAAAGTGTTTAGATAAAAAAAGAAATGGTTTGACTGGATGAATGGGGGAAAATGCAAAATATACCAAAAATTTCAAAAGTTTCACTGTTTCTTGTAGGTAGAATATATAGGTGTTGTTTTTCATTATAACGGAAAGAACACTGGTGTTTTCTACAAGTAAAATTCAGGTTTTCTGCTTGTATTCACTGTAGTCAGAAGTTCATCAGACTCCAGGGTACTTCCCAAAAGATATGGCTCACTGGTCACAATACTGTGCATTATTAGAGAAAGGTGACTTAAACTTGGAAACTTGGGCTTAAATTTGCATACAAACTGGACAGCTCAGAAGGGTTCTGAAAGTACACTGATCAGGAAGGTCCTGATTCCTTCCTGACCCAGTGATTTGTTTTGCTTCCAGCTCTCAAAAAATTAACAAAATGAAACTGAATGCAAGTGAAGAGCAGCCGCATTTGTGTCCTCCACAAATTCAGTCAGTGCTTGTTCACATGGGCAAAGTCCAGCAGTGTGTACCAAGGAATACTTGTTCAAGGAGCAAATTCTGTGCAAATCAATTTTTTCTCAAGTTGGTATCTTTCAAGAACTATTGCGTAGGTTTCTAAACTAGGCTGATGAGACACTAATGCTTGAACTGCATTATGTGATTTGGCTAAGCTACTTACTACACCATGTCACAAGGTTGTAGTTCTAAGCAGGCAGCAGTCACTGAGCACCACACAGCAAGAAGTGCTGCTCCGGGGGCTGGCACTGTATCCAGGGAAAAATGGAAGGACACCAAACAAAAAGGCAAAACCACCAGGTGGAAGAATTCCTACCTGTATTACAGACGCCACTCTTTTCTGCAATGCAGGACACAGGCAACTCTTCCAATTGCTCATCAAACCACCACAAGTTCTATACAAAATTTTATTTTCCCTTGAATGTCAAGCATATTACCAATCTCATAGTGGGACAACAGAAAAACAACACATTAGAAAAAGCCACTTGTAAAGCACTGGGTAAGCTCAGTACAAGACTCTGCCTTAATTTAAGAAAAGGATTTAAAATTCTCATGGAACTGTGCATTTGCTGTTTATGTGGAAGCAAGCAATACAACTCATCAGCGAAGCATACAAAGAAAATTACACAAACCTTGCTTAAAATGAAAAAGGAAACAGCACAACAAACATTGCAGTTAGCCAGCAGTTAGACCTTTCTCCTTGTAAACCTACTTCTTCCATTTGGCAACTGCAGTTCTTAGGGAGAAACAGCGATAGCTACATAACTTAATCCATAATTATGCATAACTGTTACAATGGGCTTGTGTAAACTTTTTTATTAATTATTCTTTGTCAAATTATAGCTACAAGCCAATATTACCAACATCCCATTTTTTCCCCAAATATTTTCATATAAGCTGAATCACCCACATAAGACCTTTTTGACCTTCTGTAGCCAAAAGTACCACCTTAAATAAAACCTTGGCTGTTCTTGAATCAGGAGGAGGTCTAACCTTGCATTTCACCTTGGTTTTAAAAAGAGAAGTGCATGGCAAAATAGGTGATACTACTTCTATAACAAGTAGAAATTTCCCTTAATTTATAAAAATCCAATATAAGTTTTTGCTCATAGAACACTTGGAGCTATGAAACATACACAAGCTAATGAGATTAACACACAAATGAAGTCAAAACCAGACACATTCTTTCAAAATCAAATACTGTATATGTCAGCTGCATGTGAAAAATTTCACAGTAGTTTACACCTGACCTATACCATTTCAGGCCAACCCTGCTGCCAGTGGAGTCCCCAGCACTTTTGCAAAAGACTTCAGTGGCAGCAGGAGTATGACAAGACACTTAAATACTAAATGTCAAATATTATATTTATTTCTATTAGAATTGATGATTTCTTTCAAAAACACTTCAATTGATGCAAGTTATTAAAAAAATGGATTTCCTTTTTTAAAGGACTGTATAACATTTGGGAACCTTATTTATAACGTTAGTAATGTCAGAGGTACTTCTGTTCTTGTTTATGGAATTATTGCTGGTCACCTTCCTGAGACTTGAAAGACCATTAAAGACAAGCACCATACCTATTCCTCTAGATTATTAAATCACAAATTAATAATTTGGTCCCTTTCTAAATGGGTCTCTTCCAACAATGACACTAAAACACAGTGATGGGTCACAGATTCCAGGGGGTCCAACTGGTCCTGGCATTCCGGGACTGCCACGATCTCCATCTTTACCAGGCTGCCCACGTTCTCCAGGGCGTCCTTCCTTACTCATACCTGGGGGACCTTCAGGACCTTCGTGACACACATGCAAGGAATACATGCATTACAGAGTATTTTTATTCACATGGAAACAAGAGCAATTAGGAACCCAAAACAGCCCTGCCGTTTGGTGAAGTATTAAGATAAAGAAAACTTCACTTTTGGAAAAAGACACTTGTCACAAATTATTTATAGGTGTATCTAGCAAATTTGTTATCTTACAAAGACTTTGGGGAAAAAAAAGCATGTAGAACTTTAAGTAAAAATAGCTTTCTGAAGGAAATATAAAAGTCTGCTTTGGCACAATTACACTTCATCATATTATCTGGAACCATTGGGCATGAATCAGAGTCCTCTGAATTTTATGCATTTTTCTAGCTCTGGATCTAATCTCTTCCAAACACTCAGCTTTGCATTCTGAATCAACATAATGCCGTTAGGAAGAGTATTTCCTTTGCTAAGTAATGGTTATAAGTCACGTGTTTATATCAGGACTCAGTTTTCTGTCTGATACAGTGACCTGTCCATCAAGAGAAGGGAATCTCAGGTACCAACCTATACAAGATTGGTTTTACATTAAATAATATATCCTATGACAATCTAAAAGGCATGCAAGAGATAGGCATTAGCCACAAAAGATATGTAGTAAATAATAAGTATAAAAACTTGACATTTTTCTCAACTACATAAACATTTTTTTATATTTAAGAGCATGCATTGAATCCACAGAAACCATCTCACCTGGAGGTCCTGGTGGGCCTTGGATCCCAGGAACCCCGATCCCTTGATTGCCTTTTGCACCATTTTTTCCCGGCAATCCTGTGGATTAGCAAACACGTTTATAGCTTTGCACACTAAGAATGATCTGCATAAGAACAATTGGAAAGTCAACATTTGATGACACTTATTAAATGAAAATATCTAATTGTTCAAAAGCAAACCATGGGATCTAAAATAAACATTTCCTTGTAACCTGCACAGTGTAACTTGATTCTTAATTATCCTTATCTCCACTAAATTAAGAGCCAGTGTAGCCCCTGATAAATAGATGGCCACTATGAGTTGAGGGAGCAGATGATGAAGAATTAAGAGAAGTGTTAACTGTTATTGCTTTTCCACTGGCAACGCGTTTATGAAGATGCATGAAGAGAGTGTAAGATGTTCACCACAGCCCCTGACTATGCAGGAAATCAATGTACAGCAAAATTAAATCTCCTCCAAAAAAGATATACTCTCTGAGAAGGGCAAAAAATATACTCTCTCATAGCAACACAACCCAATGAATTCAATTGCTCCAGAGAAACAGATACCAATTTTTTCTCATATGGAATAGGCGTGGTTAGTCAGTGTCAGCTCCAGAGGAAAACCACACATCCTCCTTTTGGAGATGAAATTATGAAAGCACAACAAATTATCATTGCACCCAAAATGAATCTGATACATGAGGTCATAGTTGAGAAGTTACAGAGAAAATAAATATTGTCAACCTGTCAAGCACATTACTACATAGCAATATAACTTTCTTGATTATTTTGATGCAATAAAAAAATACAGTTGCCACAGTTACAAATGGATTTCATTTCCAGACTAGATATACATACTTAAGCTCACAAAAAGCACTACAGAAATCAGATGGAATGCTTGAATGGCTGAGACACCTAAAATCATTAGCTTCTTTAGAATTATTAAAGAGAATTCAGAACTTTTAAGAAAAGTATAAAGAAAATAATAGAAATCCTTACAAGATGAAAAAGGAGAAAAATCAAGAAAGTCAAAGGGTTATAAATGTATTATATGCCAAAGAACAGTCTGCAGGTGGCAGGTAAATAACAGTGAATATATAGACAGTAAATAACCAGTGAATATAAGAAGTTTTTAAAATATCATAAAGAAGTTCAGAAGAAGACAAATACAAAAATATGCCAAAACCCACATCTAAACATACCTGATCTAAAAATGAAAATAAAAAAACCTAAATGGAGTTAAAATATTTACATGACAGGATAAATTAAATAAAGATCATTCTAAAAAGATCAAAATTTAAGTACAGTGGAACTGAACACTAGTTATCTTGTGCATTCTGGTGTTTTGTCGTCTTCTAATATGCATACTTTGAGAGCAAAGAAACCTTTGCACCATACTCCCATTAATACTTTGCAATACAAACTCAACTATTCCCTTACTCCTTCACTCTTCAATAGTCCCATCCAAAACTGCAAACAGAAAACAAAGGCATATAAACAACATGCACATGGTACCTCTTGTCCCACGAGCCCCAGGGCGACCCGGGATGCCAGTCAGACCTGGAACACCATCATTCCCTGGCAAACCAGGAAATCCTCTTGGACCTTCAGGGCCTCTTGGACCTGGTGGTCCCGGAAGTCCTGGGGAAGCACTTTGGGACTGACAGTGGTTGCAGTTTTGTAGCCTTCCACTCTGAAGGATCACAGGTAACTGGGCTGGCAGAATTCAAACAAAAAGAGTGCTTAAGAGTGTTTTAACTGTAAAATACAAAAATATTTCTACCTCTTCATTAAAATAAAACCAGCTTCCTTTCTTTAGGCAGTATGGTATCTTTAGCAAACAAAGTGATTTTAGCACCTGATAGAGCTGCTGATCTGGAAGTGCATTTCTACAAGTCTATGAAAACCTGTGATAAATCAGATCAAAATATAGGCATTGTTTTCAAGAAAACATCTGTATATTACAAGGAAACTTCTTCAGCACTTCAAACCAGGAAAGAACAGTAAAGAGTTTTTCAAACTTACTTCTCAGTACATCCAAACAGACCTGTCGAATAAATTCTTCTGAAAATTCTCGTGCCTAAATTGAACAGAGAAGAATTATAAAAACAGAAAGCCTACATCTGTTGGGAGTTGTAAAGCACCTAAAATGACCATTGTGAGGTCCTATGCATACAGGTTTTCCATCTGATCCAGGTGGTCCCGGGGGCCCTCTGTCTCCAGGCTGACCTCTGACACCAGGAGGTCCAACCAGACCCTGGATACCGGATTCTCCCTTCTGTCCATTGATGCCTCGAATGCCGGGGTCTCCCTTCTCACCTTTCTGAAACAGAAACCAGTGAAAAGCAAACTGTACCTTTACATGCTGTATCTTTACATGGAAGCTATGTAGCACCACAAATATATTCTAAGAAAAGCTTCACTGACAATCTTCATTTTAAGTCGTCACAAAAATTTACAAAGTACCTAATTTTCCATATTATAATTGAATCATAGAAACATTTGAGTTGGAAGAGACCCTTAAAGGTCACTGATCCAACTCCCCTGTAATGAACAGGAACATCTACGGCTTGATAAAGTTGCTCAGAGCCCTGTCCAGCTTCACCTTGAATCTCTCCAAGGACAAAGCATCCACTTCCTTTCTGCACCACCTGTTTCAGTGCCAGACAAACCTTATTGTAAAAACCTTTTTCCTTATATCCGATCTAAATCTTCCCTCTTTCTATTAGTTTGAAACCATTTCCCGCCACAACAGACCCTCCCTAAACACCTGTCCCCTTCTCTCTTACAGCTCCCCTTTAGAAAAAAATCTTAAATCTTAAACCCGTTTGCTTTATTAATTAATACAAAGCAAATTCCTTATTAATATATGGATGAAAATATTTATCAACTTAGAAGGCTGGAAAAATTACAAGTGAAATTCTGGACCATAGAAGTTCTTGGCATGCTTTCTATTTACTAAAACAATCAAGACTTTTACTCTATGACTTTTGTTTATAAGCAAAAGGAAAAATGATTCTGATTTCATTTAGAGTTTCTGTTGCTGGTGATTGACTTTTTTTGTTCATTTATTCTATGTATGATTGATAGCAACTGCAGACATTTGCTTCACCAGAAAAGGTTAAAATAGTACTGGATCTATCTTCATCAAAGCAATGGTTCTGCTATGTATGGGGCTGCCTACTGCAATAGCTCCTGTGGAACTCCTTCTCTGTGCAGGAGCCAAAAAAATTCCATTAGAATGTAGTTTGGTACATGTCCAAGATTAAAGTTAGTATACTGTCTTTGCTCCCTGATGAGTTTTCTCCTTCTGTGCTTTGCAGCTTCTACACAGCATTGCTTAAAATTTTTCTTTTACACTTTCCCATAATTTTAGATGGAATCATAGAAATAAGGCAACAGAATCACTATGTACGACAAACAAACCTTATTGGAGCAAACAATGCAAATTTAAGAAGCACAAGCATGTAGTCTTCAAAGACCTGCACTGATTTTTAAATTATACTATTTATATTACTTCACATCCTTCTAGGTAGCACTTATCAAAACACTTTACATCAGAAAAATATATGGCTCACTCAAACATTCTGGCTCAGTCTGAATTAGTAACAATGCCCAGAGCTCTCTGGATGAATTACTACAGAGTAGTACACATTTTATATACAGGGAGCTATCTGTCAGGATTTTTCATCCTGCTACATTTAGATGGCTCATATCTCAGAACTGAGACATGGTCACTAATACCGAAATGAGGAAAACAAGGTCACTGAAAGAGAAAACACTCAGAATTGCATACCTGGCATCACAAAAGTATCACAGCCTTCTCAGGTTAACTAAGCTCTTCCATTATGTCATTTAGTTCTGCTGTAAATAAAATTTGAAGGCAGAGGGGCAGTGCAACCCTACTCTGAAAAGCCACCACATAAAAACATACCTAAATGACTGACTAGCTGTGCATCTCAAAAAATCTTAAAAGTTCTTTTTGTGGTTTTGGGGAGTTGGATCTTTTATTGCTTCCATTTGCCTTACAAGTCCCTCAAAAAAAAAAAAAAAAAATGGCACTACAAGAAGTCAGGCATCGTTTCCTCTTAAGATAAAAGGTGACACGTGTTGGTAAAATGCCTAAGAGATGGCAGAAAAGAAGCTCCACGAGCAAGATGCCAAGTGTGAATTCAACAGCAGTCCATGTACTCTCCCAATTAAAGAAGCTGTACCCTAATTCAGAACTTACTTTTTTCAAGGTTGTAGCTGTACTTTACTGTCTTGCTACTATCAACTGGAACACCGTAGCCTGTCATGGTTATCAGTAATCCATATCATAACCCATGACATAGCCATAGAGACTAGATATTCTTAGTTAAACCATGTAGATTTGTATTTATCCATTTCTATTCCATGATTCCATGAAGTGGTTTTATATTTAACAGTCATTTTAACAACACCTTCACAAGATCAGCAAGTCTCTGGGATAAACTTACAAAGAAGCTGCCCATGGCCACACCAAAAGCTGTACATGTTAAGATCTGAAGATAATGCTATTCATGTAGCTAGAAATTATTTTAGTTTAATTACTTGTATAGCTATGGCCTATGTTTACATAATGACATCTGACTTGCAAGTTGATTTATTTGGAATTGAATTTTAAAAGGGTTACAAAGCACTAAGAATCAGTGAACTATTGGGAAAATGGCATATATTGTAGAAGAACATCACAGGCAAGAAGCCATTATTTAACAAAAAACAAATCAAAACAAAAGGCAAAACACTAGTACCTCAGCACAACTGCCTGCAGAGCTTGCCAAAAAGCAAATGAAACTGCTGAGGGAACATTTTCTGCAGTATATTTTGGTCTTGTATGCTAAGCTGCATCCTGTGTGTGGCCTTGTTTGCTGACCTTTGCTATTGGCAAAAGAAATCAATAAAAAGTAAAAGAGCTCAGCAAGTGCTGAGAATTACAGCCTGAAAAAGCTTCTCTATTAAGAAGTCAGACCATGACAAATGGCAATATAGTTTTTAAAGCAAAAAATAAACCAATTTTATAAGCCTGATAAGTAAACATAGTTACATCATTACATCATAACGCACAGTAAAGATAATACTGACATTTTAAACAAAAATATATTATTTACCATGATTTAAAACATATAAAGAAGCTACCTCAATGGTTCACAAGTAATATCTTAGCAGTTTTGGCTACAATTTAGTAAAGTGCCTATAAGCCAAACTGTAATTTTTAAGAATTTCATAGAACCACAGCAGCATTTAGGACAATTCTAAAGTTTAAATGCTTGTGAGTTTCTAAAGAGCATATCCAGTTATGCAACACTACTTAACGAAAAGGTGTTGGACAAAGACATCTGTAGGTAAAGTTGAAGCAGAATGGGGCATTAAATACTGATTTCACTGAACACTGGAATGAATCAAATACAACTAACGAAGTTAATGTTTTATACATCAATACTTCATACACCGTGTAAAACAAACAGTTAAAAGGTCTGACCATGAATATATCTGCATTAGTCAACCACAGGAAAAGAGACAGGACTTGAAAACATTCCAGAGAAGAAGAAATTTAGCTTGCACAGGCCAAGGAAAGTCCAAGTGTACTTCCCTTTATCTCCCTCAAATTTCAGGCTGATGTGGAAATCATTCCAGTGTAAACTTAATAGTTGGGAGAAATAATTCTGCCCTGCATTTTCTGAGTCAGTCTCAATGATAGAATCCTCTAAAAATATATCTTTGTACAGTCTTCTATGCCATTTCTTATGAAAGAGAGGCACACAAAGCAATCTCAGTGGCCAAGTTTAAAATGAACAGATAAATAGCTCAGCTGTGGAAGTCCTTCCACAGTCCATTATGGAAGCTAAAGGCAAAGTCAGCGCATCAGCACAGTCTAAAGGAATTAAATAAATTTGTAATTGACGTTAAATGCAACAGTTTGGATCTCTACATTAACTGCCCCTCCATTGCTGACTGCCAAAACCATTAAAAGTGTACAAGAGGAAGCTTTGTTATGTGTTGTGTTCCATATTTCTGTATTGGCTGCTGCTGAGGTGAAGATAGTGAAAAAGAAGGATCATTTAAATCAAATATTCTGTATTCTTTTATGAAGTACTTTTTACTTTTCAATGACAGTTATTTGCCTTCTACAATCAGCTCTTTTTCTGATTACCTGTATACCCTTAAAAGTTATACTTGACTTTAACATTTTTAGATCTTGCATTTTGTGAAATATCTGCTATGCTACCTGTCTCTTAACTAATACTTCCTCTTCTCCTCTCTGATACTTTTTAATTAATTCCTCTTCTGTTGCTTATATAAGTATGAAAACAAAACTGTAAACACATTTTACAGATCACGATTTGCAGATAGAATTATTCTGTTCTATTGTATTTGCCATTACAAAATACATACCTCTCCTTGTTCGCCCCTCAATCCTTCTGTTCCCTTTAGGAATTATATTAAAAATAAAAACAAAAAACAAGTTGAGTCAAGTTACTTGGAGTAAGAAAATTTTTTCCTTTGTATTCAATAATTAATCACAAATGTTAATATTTAAAGATTCTAAGATCTGTTTGTATTTTACAAATGCAAATTTTATATAACACTTTAGTAGTAACTTTAATATAATGTTCAAAAAGGATAACTGGGAAATACATCAGACATCACATATCATATATTTTACTAGTATAGAAGTGCATTTAGATAAAACCTATTCACTCTTTGAAAGACCAAAGAAATAAAATTTTATGATCTAGCAAAAGGAAACTTCAGATTGTACCTGTTTTATATCGTCTTACTGGACAGAACTCAAGCTAAGCCCATCTGAAATACAAGCTGAGTTTGTAAAGCAGATTTTTCATGTTGGCAAATGGCTCTGGTGTCATTTCTGCCAAACTGATCATTAAATACCATGGCAAGCTGGTAGCTTAGCACAGGCTTTTTCTCTTTTCTGACAGGCTCATGTTAACACGGGAATCTGTATTGTATCTTGTATATTCCTGAAGGCTTTAGGAACCTTGGAAGGACCTAGTACTGTCTACCAGAGTATTTGAATGACTGATTTTTTTGGTTGCTGCCCAAACTAGATAAGCATGGGAAACAATTTTAGATCTGTCTCATATTAGTTTTTCAGCTTTAATAATAAAAAAGAAAGAAAACACAAAAACAAACCCAATTCTTACAATTCACTTGGTGATTAAAATAATGAACTTAGGGAATTGCATCCATTATTTGCAAGGAGACAACCCAGAAAGTTTAATTTATAAAATGTCAAAGTATGATGTCACATTTAGTTAAAAACAGTCATTGGTCTTTTAATTCAAACTATTTCTCCTTAAAAAAACTTTACTGAGCTTTACTACAAGATTCCTGTCAAGCTGCATACCCCTGAGAGCGATAAAACCAGGCTCACATACACTCTAGACCTCCTGCCTATGTTCAGCTGGAATCAAATCTTTCTGGCTAGACAGCCAGCTGTATCAGTGTCATAATTCTGAAAAAAACAACTGCAACTTCCTTCCAAGTCTAGTTTTAGATACGTACCTCTAACAAATACTTTTCTGTTTAGACATGACATACATTATGTAGTTAGCAAGTATGTATAAATATTAACAGTTATTTTCTGTGGTACAACAAGATAGCCAACTATGACACAATCAGAATACACTGGCTAAGAATTAAAAGAAAGAAAAATAACTGGATCTCACTGATTTGCAGCTGAAACAGGAAACATCTGTAATTTATGTGCACAGAAGATGTCAATAATGACTCCCTGTATACTATCAGTGTTAATAAACTACATGAAAGTTTAGCATGGTATACACAACATCTCAAAACCATTCTCTCAAGTGATGCTTGACTTTTCACAAAGGCTGCTTTGTGCTTTTATCTGTTTTTTTACTATTTCTAACCATGTCACAAAAATTTCCCATAATGAAGGCTTTCAGAAAATAATGCAGGAATATGGACTTCCAGCCTGTTTCTCAAGATATATTCTGAACCACAGAAACATGTGGGCTGGAAGGGACTCCAGGGTTTCAACCTTCTCTTCAGAGTGATTCTATCCTTGCAGGCCGCTCAAGGCCATGTTCATCCAGCTGTTGCTAGAGCCTCTGTAAGCAGCCTGCTCCAGTGTCTGACCACCTTCACAGCAACATATTTATCCTGTGTATCAAGTTGGAATTTCCTGCATTCCGATTTGTGTCCATTTTTTCTTGCCATTCCACTGTGCACAGCAAAGAAGGGTATGGCTCCATCTTCTCTATACGTGTTGTACTTGTTATATTTAAATTACAAAAGTTGTTTAAGAAGTAATTTATATAACTACATACTCATGTTACACACAAATATATTTCACCTGATAAAAAGAACTGCCTACCCATTCTGATGGAAATAATCTTCAGAAATAAATACGAATCATGGCTCTCTTGAACTAGGATTATCATTTTAACAGTACCTGTAAGCCTGGATTTCCTTGTCTTCCTTTTTCTCCTTTTTGCCCCTTCAGAAAATAAATGTTTACTTAAATTTGCATTTATGTGGGAGAAACAATTAAGCTATCAAAAATAACACAAAAAGACAAAACCTAAGATCTCAATTTAAACTGAGCCCAATCCCTCTAAAAGCTTACTCTCCAAGAGTTCAGAGCACAAACAGAGCAGATGACTACAATGTCCACTCTGAAAACACAGGAGCCAAGTTAGGAACTGAGTAGTAACAAGATCCTCTCCTCTTCTTGTGTGTATTTCCATGACTTTTAGGAGAAAAATCTCACAGTTTATAATATAGTAGTAGGAAGAGACAAGGTGGCATTACTGATTATGAGGATCTACATGCCTTGCAATGATTGGAGCAGACAGGGACAGAACCTTTCCCAGGATGGTGCTATGTCACTTCCCAGTGCCTCTGGGCAGTAGCACAATCCATGTACCTGCATCCTCACTGGAGCCACACCAAATGCCTATTCAGCCCCAGAATGCTGCTGACAATTAATGCAGGGCATACTGGACAATTTTGCTTGATGAAAAATTAAGGCTCAGTGCTGTTACCCTTTTTCAAGCAAGAGTTTAAGAGTTTTTTTTCCAACTAACTTCTAGCTGTTTTATTAATAGTGTTGATAATAATAGTGTTATTAATAGTGTTGTTTCTTAATAGTTTTGTAATTTTGATTAGAAAAAAATGGATGTACCTGGATACCATTTTCACCCTGGCTTCCTTTGTCCCCCTGTAAAAATATTCAAAGAAAAGTCTCCATCATAACACGATTCATCTGAAAGACTTAGATTTAACACAGTAAATACAAGGGGAGCATCTCATAGCCTCTATTTATACTGAAAGAAAACAAAACTTTATCCTCATGCACACAAAAACTGAAATTAATACAGAAAGTTATAATAAGAGAATCTGGCATAGAAAGTTCTGACAGAAAGAAAAGTGGATAATCAGATAACAAATTAAATGGCAAATCTAGCAGGAATTCATATACTGATTGTATGGGAGGGAAAAAAACAGGGAAAGAAGAGCAATAATTACAACAACAATGTAATCCTAAAATGTGTCTACCTTCATTGCCAGAAAAGGAAACTTAGAAGACCTCTTAAATTGGTATGTCTATTCAAATTGCCTTGAAACAAAATGTTGGGCTGAGAACACAGCAACACATAAAACAAAAGACAGATTTGGTGGTGGTGTAAAATTGCATTTAATAACGGAAAGAAGTGGGATGGAACTTTTGTGTTTGTTCTGCCGGTTTCCTGGTAAAAACCAACCATGCGTGTATTTAGTTGTATTTTTTTTTTTTAGAGAAAATGTTTATTTAAACACTAAACAGTAGCATGGAGGAGATTCTGACCATGGCAAATGTTTTCCTGATAGAAAATCCCACAAGATAAGAAGGTATTTATGCCAGCTGTGTATTGTACTTGAAAGTAAAATATTTGGTTTGGTTTCAAGTTTCAAAATAAGCTATAGCTGAAGGGCTTAACATCTACTGCAACATTTTTCCTGAATAATTCAAGACTTTGTCATATTTTCAATTCCAGTTAAACAGAAATACATATTCTGACTTGTATCTTCATATGAATTAGATAGTTTTGCAAGATTTATCTTCTGCGATTTAAAATCTAGAGACTTTCCATAAGTTTTAACAAATTCTCCCTCCTTAAAATCAACATTTCTGTCTTGATCCATTACCCTTAGATATTGAAACTGAGTGTATGGTGGAAACGAATTTAATTAACCTATTCTGGTGATGCTAGTTCAACTCTGGTCACTCTTGGACTTCAGTGGATTTTGAAAGATGTAAGCCAGGAATTCATCCTTATGTACTCTGGAAATCACTATCTCAAAACTTGTCAGAAGATTAATTTTACTACACATTGTCTTGGAAAACAGAACTCAAGTTCAGATAACTGCACCTAAATTTGGATCATTTTCTAGCCTCTGTTACTGCACTGATCAGGGACTTGTTTCAGTTGTCTAAGCACACATACACAGCTCTACTAAAGGTATTCCAGGCAACCTAAGGCATCCCCACACTTGCTTATTGATACCTAAAATACTCTAGCACATCTAAGACATTCCTATTTGATTGCATACATGTATTCTGTCGTATATGATACAGGACATACAGGAAACCTATGAAGCAAAAGCTAAAGTCTAATGAAATACTTCTGCATGCGATTTCCCATAAAACTTTAAATATAACACCATACCTCTAACTTACGCTCCTTTACCTTCCACTCATTCTTCCATAATCAAGTACCTCTGTTTCTGTATTTCTGTAATGCCTTTCTATCACAGAATCGCCAGGGTTGGAAGGGACCTCAAGGATCACGAATCTCCAACCCCCCTGCCACATGCAGGGCCACCAATCATCCCACCTAATGCTAGACCAGGCTGCCCAGGGCCCCATCCAATCTGGCCTTGAACACCTCCAGGGATGGGGCATCCACAACCTCTCTGGGCAGCCTGTTCCAGCACCTCACCACTCTCTCTGTAAAGAATTTCCCCCTAACGTCCAACCTAAATCTCCCTTTCCTTAACTTAAAACCATTTCCTCTTGTCCTGCTGTTATCTACCCTTTCAAAGAGTTGATTCCCCTCCTCTTTGTAGGCTCCCTTTAGGTACTGAAAGGCTGCAATGAGGTCACCCCACAGCCTTCTTTTCTCCAGGCTGAACAAGCCCAGCTCCCTCAGCCTGTCTTCATAGGGGAGGTGTTCCAGTCCCCTGATCATCTTCATGGCCCTCCTCTGGACCCTCTCCAACAGCTCCCTGTCTTTTTTGTACTGTGGGCTCCACACTTGGACGCAGTACTCCAGATGGGGCCTCACAAGAGCAGAGTAGAGGGGAACAATCACCTCCCTGTCCCTGCTGGCCACCCGTCTTTTGATGGAGCCCAGGATACCATTTGCCTTCCGAGCCGCAAGGGCACACTGCTGGCTCATATTAAGTTTTTCATCTATCAAGACCCCCAGGTCCTTCTCCACAGGGCTGAAGGTCTTCATCCTTCAAAAGTTTGTCCTCTACTACTACACAGGCATGTTATCAGATTTATGTTTTACTAACTGCTTAGCTCTTTCTACCTTTCTAACAGAGCTTCCTTCGTTTTTACAAGCCTTCCTGTTTATTCAGAAATCTGTAATTCATATATACAACTTAGAAATCTTTAACCTAGTTGAGAAATGAGTACTTCTCAAAGAATATTATTAGGCTTCCAAAAGAAGTGTCCAATACACTAGATACACTACCTATGCATACGTAATTTATTTTTATACATTAAAATTCTATGTATTTTAATATAAAGCCATTGTTAAACCAGTCCAAATATCATTTTAAGCTGATTTAATTTATTAATGTAACCAACTTAGTTATTTAAAATTTAATCTTAACATTTTAGATTTTATAATGAGTGACAGCAAATGCAGCAAAATTTTTAACCTCAAGATCTTCTTACTTGAATAAATATCTGACGGGTTTCATGTAAAGCTTAGTATTTATAATAAACCATATATTGAAGAAACAATTCCATTACATGACATCAGATCTCTGATGTTGCTCCAGAGAAACAGCATAACATTAAAAAAAGCCTTATAGTTGTATATGACAATTAAAAAATTGATTTAAAAATTTTTTTTGGCCAACCCATTATGTTGTATTTTTTTGAGAGAACAAGACACTGAAAGCAATAGCAGTACTTATTATCTTGCAAACCAATTAAACATTTACTTTTCAGGACACTGATATTTTTGCTTTGATATTGTCCATAGTAAAGACATTCCAAATAAAAATCAGACTATAAAAGTAATGGATACAAATAAAAGCTTCACATACAATTCAAAATAATTCATTTGTAGCAGTGAAGTCAACAGTTTTACTTCATTTCTTTTATATCAATTTGCCTAATAGCACAGATAAAGCGTAAATTTTTGATATTTCTCTGTTTCTTGGTTGAGTTACACAGAAGAACGGTGCCATCCTGAGAAAACATTACCTAGAAAACACAATTTTGTTCTTTGTAGTTACCCACAGGGCATGAAAAGTAAAGATTTTCTAGTACTTTTAATTTACAGGCTCATAAAACCCATTTCATAGACAACACACAGCTGATTTTTCCTGAAGAAATTCATTTCACACTCCAGTAAGTTCTGTGACTTACAGCATGAAACAATTCTGTCGGTATTTCAAAACTGGAAATACTCTAGGGGCTTTCCAGCTTCCAGACAAAAAGTTTTGCCTTACTGGCTGAATGAAAATGTGAAGTTTTAAACACATATGAGATTTTCATAATGACATCAATGTGTACAAGAAAATCTCAAGGAAAGGACTTAGTTAATGTGATGTTAACTACAAAATGTAGCGTGCAAAACAACGTAGGTTTCAATTTCAGAATGTACCAGAGACCCATACCACTTATAACCTTTTTAACCTGGAGCTCCTCAAAAAAAAATCACTCCTCATGTGATTGTCAGAAACTCCTGCATATCTACAGTTTAAAAATGGGTGACTATTCAGAAATTCATAGAATCACCGAATTATAGAATGGAAAAGACCTCTGAGATCTTCCAGTCCAATCATCCACCTATCACCAGTATTTCCCCACTAAACCATGTCCGTCAGTACAACATCTAAATGTTTCTCCAGATGATGACTCCATCACCTCCCTGGGCAGCCCATTGAGACATCAATACTACATTTTACATGTTCACAAAACAGCTCTTTAGCAATGAAGAATGTTTGCATAGCCATGCCTGTAACAGTGTTTGACTGACACAAGGTCACACCAAGAGATGGTGAGATCCTGAAAGCATGTTATCTCTGAAAACTCAGAATGCAAGGGTTAGAACTATCGGTTCTTGACTGAACAGAAGAAATTATTTTCAACTAGGACAGTATTAGTAGGATTCCTCTAACCTTTGCCATAAAAATTTCCAACTTCTAATTTAGCTAATTATCTAGGCTTCAGTTACAGTCAATGGAAATAGATAAGTACTTCCAGATCCATTCATTCCTAAACAAAGATGTAAGTGAATGGCTCCCCAAGGAGCTCAGACTCCCTCAGCAAAATTTCAAGAGAGCCTAGACAAGCTGGTTAGATCAGATGACTCTAAACAGCTAAGGGTAACAGAGTTTAATCTGTTCCAACTATGTAGGTATAATTGCTCCAGTTCTTTGGGGAGATCCCCAGAAGATTTTGTACTATAGAATCTGTCAATTCATTGCTTGCTAGAAGATGATATAATATTAAGTAAATATTGAACCACAGCTCATACCCTAATGTACTATAATTCATAAAGGAAATTTTATCAATGCCTGTGTTACAGCACTTGATGTGAACCGTTTCTCCCCTTTTTATCATTCTCTCCTCCCTGTGAAATGTGATTGATTTTCTAGCTAATAGACCTTCCAAACTATACCGAATTGTCTCTAATAAAAACAGCGTATTGAAAAGAAAAAAGTACTCCCCTGATACTGGCCACTTCTTGGAAAAGCACTTCCAGTAAAAAAAATGTAAGATAAAACTAGAAAAAAAACTGCTTACCTTTATACCCTGGGTACCAGGAATGCCTGGATAGCCTGGTTCACCTGGGGCACCCAGTCCTCCTGGTTCTCCCTGAACAATATAATAGCTCTGTAAGTAGCAGTGATACACTGTGTGTCAAGATCTATATTGCATGCTTTTTCAAGGTCACATGATATTTTTGGCTATGATATTCCGAAATTCTATAACTTAGAAATGCCTGGAGAATTTTTGAAGGGGTGCTGAAATCAGACAAACCACAAAAGACACTTCTAACTTTTAAACTATCCTTTATTTCCTCTTAATATCTTTTACTACCTTTTAATACAGTTGATGCTGATTTTTCAACATCAGAGATAGAAGAGTATATGAAGTGATGGCAATGTTTGCAGGTTTGAATTTCAGTACGAGGCTGGAAGTTACATAACAGTGAGACAAACTGGTCTCTGTGTAGCTTAGCACAACTTCATAATCTCTTTAACTGAGAATGCACTGTAATAGAATCATAAAATCCTCAGAGTTGGAAGAGTCTTTTAAAGGTCATCTAGCCCAACTCCCCTGCAATGAACAGAGACACCTACAGCTAGATCAGGATACTCAGGGCCTGATCCAGCCTCACCTTGAAAGTCTCTGGGGACAGGGAATCCACCAGATCTCTGGACAACCTGTTTCAAGGCCTCACCACCATCCCTGTGAAAGACTTTTTCATTATATCTAACCTAAATCTTTAGGTATAAAGGGGGTTTATAACCTAAACCCTCTTTAAATCTGAAAAAATTTTCCCCTGTTCTATCACAATAGAATAGAAGCCAATGTCATTGTGTACATAGGAAGCACAGAGACAGGAGAGGACTGGAGAAAAGGGGAAAAGTAGAAAATGAACCAATTCTTTTCTGCCCTTCACTACAAAGCTTTTCCAACATTAACTTTTTGACTAAACAGTTAATGATCTTTTTTGATCACCCTCTTCTCCGCTTTAAATGACTGCTCTTCTGGTGAGACCGAGTTGACCCCATCAGAAGGTCTATCCCAGTCCCATCCTGTTTCTGGATCATGAAGTCATCTTTGGATTGTGGAGATAGTTTGCTTGTCGTGCTGCTTTCCCATTCAAACACACGTTTTAGAGCATCAAGGCAAGCAGGATCCCTTATGGCTCACATGCATCACCATAAATCCTCTCAGGCGTGATCCCTGGCCCCAAGGTGTTACCAGCACTAGACAGCATGCTACAACTGAGAGACCAGTCAAACAGCTGCACCTGCCACAGAGGTTGGCAGATGTGACACTGTGTGGCTGGGTTTAAGCCAACACTGACACGAACGCAATAGAAACAACCACACTATCTTGCTCACACAGACTACTGTAAAGCAGGTTTCAAAAGACACTGCTGACTTGCATTTCCTAAAGTTCAGTATGAAGCTAGTAAGAATAACCCATCAAATTGATTTTGATGTGATTTTATCTTCATTGCTGTTCTATTTTGAAACAAAACTGTCTTATAACTAATTTAATCACAGAAAAGTAAATCAATCTCTACTTGAATTCCAGATTCGTACTTACCTTGGCTCCTGATGATCCTGGTTTCCCCTGTAGACCAGGTTCACCTTTATCACCCTACAGAACAGAACAACATAGGCGTTTTGATGATACTCACTATGGCTATGCATTATATAACATGGTATCATACCATATGGCAATACTAGAAAATAAAAACAGACATTGCTGGGTAATCAGCTTTTAAAAATAAGCGAGTGACTGAAAAGTTACTTTTCTGCTACTGTAAAGGAAACCTGCAGTTTCAATCTTCTCTCTGAAAAATGAGATACTTATCACAAAATGTGACCCACTTGCCTGTGCTCTCCTGTCGTACCCACCTGTCATACAACGCTTTCCCAGACATACCATGTTTTTGTACATGGACTTCACATTTTCACCACCCTATTTAATAAAACTGGAAATCCTCTGACCTGTCTGAGCCAAAATATACTTCTGTTTTGCATTTTGGTGCAGTCTGGAATTCAGCATGTAGTCAGCACAAGTACTTCCATTCAAGTCTAAAAATTATTGATTACTTTATGATGCTTTTCTGCAAGAATGAAGATCTGCTCTGGAAGCAAAGCTTACATTCTGAATAAGAAGTAAATACACAAAATAAAAGTATGTTTCACAAATGGAAATAAAACTAATCAAGTTTTTGTTATCTCATAGGTATTCCATTTTCTCCACCATGGCGAACACGGACCACTTTAAAACATGTACACCTTCTGTATACAACTTTAAAACATATGTACATGCAGGTATAAAATAAAGCATGTGCAGAAATAGAGCTAAATGTAAACAAAGTTTAGGTAATGGATTTCATATTCATTAATTTTCTCTAGAATATACCTTTCAGTGCTTACTAACCAAAACTCATCTTGGATAAAAATAAAAGGCTGCGCTAACAGATCTAGATTTATAGTATCTATTTTAGTTTCTGAGAGTATGGGTCAAATTAATTCTTGCTGTAGCTGTAGTGCAATCAGTAAAGTTACATCTGAAATAAATTTGGCTCCTCAGATGGAAAAAGCAGCATGCAACTCCGTTTAGCACAATTAAAATATAAATAAATGTAACACGGGCAGAGAGTTCTGATGTATACTGAGAATTATCTGGCTCCAAGCATTGCAGAACATTTTCCAGGACTGCAAAGTTGAGACAGTCCCATGATCATCTCTGCAGGAGTTCCAAACCTCATGGGATGAGAGGTGCCATTTACTGAGCTATATTAAGCTCTCTTGAGACTAAACTATTATATAAGGTAATATGTGGAAAATCATGCAAGTCACTCTCCAGTAATCAGTATACCAATAACTTAGGTACAAAATCCTAACCTTTGTCATCTACAAGGCAGTCATACGTCGAAGTCACAAGTGAATTCACAAAAATGCTCACCTTAGGTCCAGGAGCTCCAGGTAGTCCAAATGAGCCTTCTGGTCCCATCAAACCCTATTTAATTTTTAAAAAGGTAGAAACATTTCTGTAATAGACTGGAGAAATAATGGCGCTTCAGTACTGCGTAAAGAGTATTATTATGCTTTTACTGCAAAAGAAATAGATAGAAAATTATTTTCATCATAGTCCTATACAAACAGTAGCTCTGGATTACTTACGCCTTCTATGGTGCAAGGAAGGGCTATGGAATGGAAAAAAAAATATACACAGGAAAAAAACAAAATGCTGTCTTAAAATATTTCTGAGAGAGAATCTCCTGCAAATCAAAACCTCATCTATGTTGTCTAATTTTTAATATAATTTTATTACATCCTTAGCTATAATTAAAAGCCATGAAGAAATTTCTCAGCTTCCATTTAGGGTTCCCAAAGCTATTAATGATATTTCAGAATTCTCTTGTTTCTGACTGTGATTCTCTGAGGTTGCTGCAGCACGACTCTTCCAAACCTTGAGGAGATTTATCAAGATCAATGAACTTGGGACCACATCTTTGCTTCTCTGGCAAGCATTGAGTTTGAACCATTCCCTCAAGAGCCAAACAACTTCTGCTACTACAGCACACAAACACAACCTGAGCACTGCTGAAATCAATTCCTTAGACACCTCACACAGAAACATGTGACAAAGGCATGTTTAGTTGTCTTTGTTCCATACATAAACAAAGAACTAAAGGGTGTTAAATCATTAAAAGGCTGGCTTTTTTTCTTGTTTCTCTAAAGCTACTCTCAAGTATACTTCAGAACTTATAAGTAAATCATACTTTCCAAAATGGAACTCCCATTTATGCTGGTGTTAATACACATCTATGGCACCACTTCATCTCTTTTTTACTTTAGAACTTGAAGTGTCAATAAAACCAATATATTATTATCACTTCATGTGGACTTCCAGGTATATTCTAAAACATAATTTGCTGTAAGAAGGCATTTAACAACTCACAGTGTAAAATACAAGAAATAATACAGAAAGTCAAATAAATAAATCAGGTCGTGCAATCCAATTTCCTGGATGATAAATTTTATTGATGCTATTGATAATATTTTCAAGAACTACTGCTAATATTGTTATTTACATCAATCTTTCGTCATATGGATAGAAACAACCACCCTTCATTTATTTCTAAATGTTAGGAACTATTCAGTTCAATAATATTATCCCAGATCTTCTTCAAATGTTACATATGATCAAAAATAAATATGTCTATTGTAATTTGTTAGACAGTAATCCAGTTGTACAAAAAAGTTACAATCCTTTGCTAAGACTAAAACAATTGCATTGGTTTTGAAAATACTAGAGAAATTTCAGGAAGTAATTTTTGTATGCAGAGCTTTTACTATGCTATGACTTTTCCAGTATTTCACAATGCTAATTGAGGCAGCACAGATTAACTTGAGTTTCCGTCCTGCTGTGTTGTAATAAATTTCTGGGCATTAAATAAACACATTAACATTATTAACCACACCAACTTGATCTCTGAGCCACAGATAAAGGGCCATGAATATAGAAAAAATGGCTCTTCTACACAAGACTAAAACTTGAAGAATTTTTGCTGCTAATGTTTCTCTGACTCAGATCTCTCCCATTCAATTAATTACACCTGAAAATTATTTCATTAAACTTCAGTTTATATATATATATATATATAATAATATTATATACATCGCATAATCTCCAACATCTTCCTGAACTATGAACATTCATTCTTACCTTAAAATCTGTCATCAGACATGATGAAGCTCATTTAGAATAACCAATTTTTTCCTGAATAAAGGATTACTAGCCCATGCTATTTCTTTAAGAAGTTTGGAATATAAGTAACCAATTCCTCTCTAACTGGAGTGAAGCTTCTGTAGCCTACTTCCACTAATAGAGAGTGTATTCTTATTAACCACTTGCTTAAGGCATATTTTCAGAATCAGTTTTGTTACAGAAAATGTAAGAAAATATTAATTTGTTCTTGGAACTAAACCTTGATTACATTAGAAATGTCTTAATTTATTAGTGGATTAATGTTGCTTCTTCACTTTTTTTATATTGCAAAATAAGCTTTAGATAATATTGATTTCACTATAATGCTGAATACAGCTTACCTTTTTAAAATCAAATTTCATATTATCTATTGACTCACTTCTGAAATATAGCTCTAAGCTATATTTTTTTGCAGTCTTTGAAGTCTACCCTCCTTTTCTGCAAACCCTTGTAAAATTACTAGTCTTCCTCAGGCTCCTGTTCTGTGCTCATTTCCAGCATGTTAATCAGTAAAAAAAAAAAAAAAAGCAAGTGTAAGTGTAAGTATGGGGACTAATATTGGGAAGGTATGAGAAGGGACTGCATGATTTCCAGCTCCTCTCACATCACTAGCTTATCGTGGCCCTGTGTTTCATTTCAGGAAACATGAAAGCCTATCTAATACCAACTCCATACTTCTGGCTTATGCCCAGACCTGTCCTTGGATTACAAGTAGTTAAATGTTCATTGCAAATGTCCCACATTCATTTTATCTTATATAAATCAGAAATATTACATGTACAGTATAGCTTTGTCTTTATTTATTTAATCAGGTATGCATACACATCTACTTCAATCTTCTGCTATCTTCTATTTCATTTTCTGCTATAAGACAGAAAAGAAAGCAGAAATCTGTAATATAACTAAAGGTCAGAGCATTTACAGGAAAGGGAGAAATAAAAGCCAGTTGTCCCCATTTCCTGTCCTGTCCTCTAATTACTAAGCCATATTTCACGTATTTCATTAAAAGAATACAGGAAGACAATTGTATGAAATCGGTGTTCTGCAAGAAGAAAACTTTCTGGTGCAATACAGGAAAAGCTTGAGAATTCAAACTGAAAACTAAGGCACATAAAATTTTAAGAGAAGAGTATGTCCTGAATAAAAATAAACTATTCAAGGACATATTTCTTGTTACCCCATGTTCCAGAGCAAACACTATTTATGTAGCATACACATGAATAAATTACTGGCCTCGGTAATGTAATAGGGATAGTTATTATTGAAGAAGAACTTGTTACTGAAGAATTTTCCCAAGGTATTAATAGAACATCCACAAGCTTTCCATCTGTTTTGTCTGGAACAAATATATTCAGTGTGACTAATACAAGGAAAATCCCACTATCTTTTCTGGCTGAAATTCCCTAATGTCATATAACATATTCAAATATTCCATGCATTAATTTCCTACTTATTTTATCAGGTGACAAAAGATACATTAAATTGAGTTGTCAGGAAACATGAACATATTTTCAAATGTATCACAGAACCAGATGTTATTTATGTAAAGCAAACTTGAAGAAAACATAGTAGGTGAGTTACTTGAATAAATATGTACACTATGGAATCTCACAAGGCTTTATTATAGCTGCTGTTAAAGCCTCTTCTCCAGCATATTGTTTAGCTTTGCTCAGAAAGAAATGGAGAAAAAATTTTCAGTGACAGGTAATAAAAATTATTAGAGGAACAGGCGAGAGACCAAATGCACACATGTTACCTAGGAGTAGAGAGAAATCTGAACTTCTCAGTTCAGTGTTTTTTTAATGTGATCTGAATGACTACATTATCTGGTTCTCAGAGAAATTTCTTTCAGAGAGATCTTCAGGTAGTTGAAAAAGTCCTTTAAGTCCATAAAAAAATTAACCAGTGTACTCGTGGTATACAAAAAAAAAATCTTTTCATAGCTATAATGTACTGGTCATGCCTATAAAGGACTCATGAAAGAAAATACTGATGGAAAAGGTAGGTGCAGAAAATTTGAATGTAATGGGCAGAGTAGCCTAGAAATTGTAAAGCATAAAACTGCCTTCAGCCTTTTTTC
Source organism: Chrysolophus pictus (assembly GCA_037305975.1). NCBI lineage: Eukaryota > Metazoa > Chordata > Aves > Galliformes > Phasianidae > Chrysolophus > Chrysolophus pictus. The sequence goes on from CM074578.1 coordinate 23,858,680, forward strand.
TCCATTCAGAACTGCATTGGTTTTAATTGATAATATATTTTTCTGAGGAACCTCAAGGTCAAAAAAGGACAACAGGTCATCAACACATTCATAGGCATGCATATACCTGTGTATCATCTGTATACCTAAAACCAACGTACAATTTTTCAAAACTTGTTCCAATGCCTCAGCACTCTTGCAGAGAGGATGATTTTCTTCGTATCAAATCTGAACTTCCCCCGTGCAACTTGAGACCATTATCTCTTGCTCTGTTGCCAGTTACCTGGTTACAAGTGGTTATCTGTAACCAACTTCTATCATTTCTGAAGGATTATAAAGAACATAGAAATTGCCCCACTCAGGCAGTAACTAAGATGCATTAAGCTGGACTGTTCAAAAAGAACAAGTTAATTTCAATTTCCTAAATTCCAAAATAAAAATCTTTCTGCGACCTCAGCTGTTCTCACCGTTCTGGTCAAAGGTGAATGCTATCATGAAAGTCTGCTGTAATTCAGATTCAGAAATTTATTGCACACTACTAATGTTTCAGTGGATTTATCAAATGTGCAGACTGTAAGTCATCGATTTTAAAAGTGGGAAGGGGACTCAGAGATGAGACTTGGTTTGATTGGATTTGTAAATGTAAAAATGCTGGGTTGCTACTGTATTGCTTATTTCCTTATCACAGGTTGTAAATAACAGCATGACAATTATTTGTAGTTCCTGTTCATAATAACATGATTTTGCAAACTTACAGTTTCCCCTGGTGACCCTTTTGCTCCTGGTAGACCCGGTGGTCCAATTTCACCCTAAATTTTTGACATAAAGACAACAGTTGTTTAAGAAATTTGTTATTCTTACATAAATTAATTCAACATCTTTTAATTCTACAGATATATTTCATTAAGATTATTTTTCAAAGTATTATAACATTATCTTTTTTACTTTTAAATTATGCATTCCTTCTGGAATACTATAAATAAAATTTAATAAGTGATAACAAACATATCAAAAGCATTTTGGATGTCTCCATTCATTTGCAACATGATTTTTTGTCCTGAATCTCCTCTGTGAAAAGTCTCCTCTAGTACGGCCTGACCCCTCACTTTGGAAAGAGTGTATATGTGCAGTTTTTAACTGCATTTTGAGATATTAATAATACCTTTTGTCCTTTTGCTCCTTGATTTCCAGGAATTCCAGGAATTCCCTAAGGAAGGAAAAAGAAACCCTTTTAAATACATAGAATATTTTATAAATATATATGCATATATATAAGACTCCATGTCCTTATAAATTTAACATTTGCTATACGATTAAGGTTCAGAATAAGAGGTGGAAATAGAAAATTTAATAAACAGGTATGAGAAAAGAGCTTCAGATGAAAACATGCAAACTATTTCATCTGGGGACAGTGAAACAGTGATGTTCAGCCCTTCTGTGGTGCTTTCCTGCTGGAACTCCACATCTGCCCTGGACAGGCTCATGTACTCCTGGTTACCCAAGAAGGGCTGCAGTGCTGTACTGAAAATCCTGACATGGGGAAAGAAACCACTACTCACTATACATAAGATTCCCATATGAAATAAAGCATGTCTTCTTCCAAAAAAAAGTATTGGCCAACAGCACCTCGGGTCATCCTGTTTTCCTATTTAAAATACAGTGATTGTAACATAAAACAAGAGACAGCTGTTATCATATGTGATGAGTACTGGCTTCCACTTTGATAAACACTTGAAGATCTCTAGCATTTCCTTGTCCTCGCTGCTTATTTCACTCTACAGTACATCTCATACCATTTCTTACAGTGATCCTATAAATGCACGTAGCTTAGCTTTAAAACAAAGCTCGATATACACTTAAAACTCTCATCTACATTCAGTTAATTTATTTTTCCTCTTAGATCTATTCAAATTTATTGAACAGATACTGTTCTTACCTGTACCATCACTAATCTGCAGCAAGAATTAGGCATATAGATTTCAACAGTCAGGACTAACTTGACAGTTTCCATATGAAGAACAGTTGTAAAATGCTGTCCTGGAAAAAACAGCTCAATTGCTTTGTAGTTTACACTTCTTGTTAGCGATGACATCATAAAGCAGAAACAATTAAATGGTCAACAGCATATGAGTTAATTATGGCATCCTTGGCATTTTGCAAGTCATCAAAACTCCAGTGTACGTATAATCCAAAGAAGAGATCAAAGAATATAAAAATAACTGGAAAGCCAATGTTTCATTCAAAGATCCCTATTCACATTGTGCAACATAAGTCTTCTTGCTAAAATTTTGTTCAAAACCACCTTATTTGCATAGAGATAGGAAATCGGGTGTATTTATAACCGCATTTAGGAACTCGGTATATTTGTTCATTAAATTCTGTAGCTGTAAAATGTAAAATTTAACTATAAATATCAACATCACAACTTCACACAATGCTTGAAAAGATCCTCTCCACTAGGCAGGAATCTGCTTTTACTGAAAAGATGCACCAAAGCTTTCCCTGGTTACATTTCCAAGTTCTGTGCAGGGCTAAGAGAATCACAGAACCATCAGGGTTGGAAAAGACCTACAAGATCATCCAGTCCAGCCATCCACCTATCACCAATAGCTCTCACTAAACCATATCCCTCAACACAACATCCAAACGTTCCTTGAACACCTCTGGGGTCAGTGACTCCACCACCTCCCTGGGCAGCCCATTCCAGTGCCTGACCACTCTTTCAGAAAAGTAGTATTTCCTAACGTCCAGTCTGAATCTCCCCTGGCACAGCTTGAAGCCATTCCCTCTAGTCCTATCACCAGTTACGCAAGAGAAGAGGCCGACCCCCAGCTCACTACAACCTCCCTTCAGGTAGTTATAGAGAGCAATAAGGTCTCCCCTGAGCCTCCTCTTCTCCAGACTGAACAACCCCAGCTCCCTCAGCCGCTCCTCATAGGACCTGTGCTCCAGACCCCGCACCAGCTTTGTTGCCCTTTTTTGAACATGCTCCAGGGCCTCAATGTCTTTCTTGCAGTGAGGGGCCCAAAACCACACCCGAGGTGCAGCCTCACCAGAGCTGAGTACAGGGGGATGATCACTTCCCTATTCCTGCTGGCAACACCATTTCTGATGCAAGCTAGGATGCCATGACCTTCTTGGCCACGTGGGCACACTGCTGGCACATGTTCAGCCGGAAGTCCATTCCACATATTTATTCAACACAGTGCGTAGACTACCCTTAAATAAGAATGCCAAAGAAGAAACACAACGTCCCATTGAGGTGGATTGAACTTTCTTGGTTAAAAATATATATGTATATCTGATACAAGACATTTAACTTCACCTTTATATCAGTGGCAAAGATAAAACTCAAAAAACAATTGCAAAAGTAAGCCACTAAGCCACTGTTAGCTTTTTTTTTTTTTTTTCCCCTTTTCTGATTGATTTTGTACTGCTGAAGTGCTGGGAACTTTTGCTCCTTTTTCAGTGGAGGATGGTCCAGACTCCCCAAATTCCATCACGCTTTACTGACATTCACTCAGCTAAGAATGAAACTATCATTTATCTTAATCAGAATGATTCCCAGAGTACACGGGGTGGAGGCTTTCACAGTTACTCACCACAAGTCAGCTGGCACAGGAGAAGGAGAATGAAGTGGCTGATTTGTTCACAAAGAATAAACTTTTCTCATGAGAGGTACTTTGTTGTGTAGCTTCCATAGTTCAGTAATTGCAAAGACTGATTTCTGTAGGTTCAGTTCCAGCATGATTTAAAAATTAAATTGTTTCCTTCTCATTGTCTTTTCTGAATCTACTACTTCCTTTTACATGGATATCCCCTGTTCATGCCAACTAGAATTACTTGTACTTTCCCAGAGGACAAAGTTTGAAAGCAGCCTAGATATCCTCAAGAGCCAAACCAAGCGTTGGAAATATATTAGTATCCTTGTTCCTAAACAGAGATTTTATATGCAGTACAAATCTTCAGAATCTGAACTTTTTTTTTTTTCAATCTACCATGAATAATAAGGCACTTTGAACAGAAAGTTATGTTTAATAGAATGACATAAGACAAACAAGGCTATCAAAGAAATTTTACTCTAGCTAAGGACATAATCTCACTTCAGAGCTCAAGGTAAAGCAACTAATTTCATCTGTAAAATAAAAAAAAGTTCTGAAGTGCATGTTGTAAGTAAAATTGTCACAAACACCTGTGTTTAATCAAAACTTAATATGAAACAGATTAATCATGCAATTTTCCTGCCATTAAGGGAAACACAATGTTTGGAACTACCACAAGTGGGAAAACTGCCACCCACAGGGAGCAACAGAATCAATGCTATGGAATAATTCATGATTCACGGAGTTAGGGGAAAAAAACTACTCTAAGGATGGTTTTTGCAAAGCTATCAAGCAATATTTTGTTCATATGAAATTAAAAAATGGGTTGTAATTCAAGACTTTTTCTTTCCAGAAAATGCATTTTAAATGGTTCATGTTTATCTGATATACAGCTGTAATGCCAAGAAGCGTAACATTATATTTCTAACCAGAATAGCTAGAAATCAAAGTATTTATTGGGCTTTAATGCTTTCTGCCCTTACAGAAGTTGTACCATCTCAAATCAGTTATCTCCTGACCTGCTTTTACATCAGATTTCATCTAATGTTTATTCACTGCTTTCTTTATTTAAAAGCTAAGTAATTGCAAGCCTTACCCCTGCCTTAGCTCTTTCAGCATCAATCTCACTTTCTTAATTATCTTCACTTCCTTCAAATGTCTCATCTTTCCTCTGAAAACTTCCCTTAAATTTGAAGTCCTCCTTCATCCCTTTGTAAGTTTGCAAGTGCTACACAAAATTATAAGTTAGCAAGTTAGCCTAACAAATACAATTCACAGGTTTAAAAGATAGGCTATTCAAAAACTTCAACATATCAAGCCACTGAGATTATAACTAAAAGCTGATTTGTGATTGCAAATCAATTTGGCAGCTAACTGATATTTTTTAGTTACTGAGACACTGCTGTGTCTTGCCTTTATTCAGTCTCCTTTGCCTGTTTATTTTCCTTTTTTGTCATCTCTGCATACCTACAAGTCTGCCTGCTTTCTATGCTCTTGTTACAAATCAGGGAGATCTTGCAGGATACCCTCAGGGCATAAAGTGACACCTGAATACCATGGACATATGGGGAATTGTCATTTAAGGTGCTGTGGGACATTTAAGCTTACCTGCTCCTTAGAAAAGATGTCAGTGCACTGAAAGTACTGTGTTATAGCTGCCAGATGTTACAGATGACCTCACATATCTCATCTTAGGCAGCCAAATCTCACGCCCTGATGTCTTGTTCTCTGGACCAAAAACAAATATATAAATATTTTGTCCTGTTTTTGTATTTGCCCGGTATAACAGGTCTCTATAGGCTCCATTAGCAAAACCTCTGAACAGTCTTTACTAAGAAGTGATTACTAAGACATAACTGTAAACTAGGAATGTCAAAGGGTAAAAGGAGCTCTAAGCATCCTCCACACGAGGGAGATACCAGTGCCGAGCCATGGCTCTCAGCTTCACAGCTGAAAGAAGCTTGCCTGGATATGCAGTTCAATCCCTTGATGCAATCATCCCAAGCAGCAGCCTCCACAGCTACAAATTCAGAATACCCAAAATAATAATCGGCTTCCATTATGACAATGAGCTTCAGTGGTGATAATTAAATAATACTTTATGAATACTCTATGTTATCCCACTTCTAGCAATTTAAATATATATTTTTTTCTATTCTTTGATAGTATCTGGCAGATACAATGGATTTAACTGTAAAAGGAAAGTTGTTTCACAATCCCTGGAAAAACTTTTATGTACGTTTCCTTAATCATGAAATGTCTATTTTTGGCTTTGGATTATATTAAACAGCTGGATTTTTTTCCATGCAATCCAACTAAAAATCCATTAAGTAGGTTGTCCAGGACTTTATATACAAAACAAGTGAAAATGCTTACACCCAGTTAAGGCATATGCGACGTTTCTCAAAACATTTTCCCTCTTTTCTAGCTAGTGTTGTTTGTTTTTATGTTTTTTCAATATTCTTCATCTCTAGCAGTGTTTAGGAAAAGCAGAAGAAACTATGCATGAAAACTTTTCAAGAAGAAAAAAGTGTTTTATTCCTGAAATGAGTATGTATTAGCTTATTCCATTCTTTATTTTCCACTGCTGCCCCTCCAGTGCCTGGTAGAACTTCATTCTATGGTTGACAGGTTTGGTATGTAAAGTAAAGCCAGAGCTTCTTAATTACAGGTAATGCAGTCACTATCCTAAAGCTATCCCTGAGGAAGATACAAAATTACAGGACATTTCCAAAAGATTCCCTGTTATAAGCTAACTGCTTCGTGGTCAATTCCCCAAGACTGTGAAAAGGCCTTAGTATGTTATCCTATCTTCTAAGGGCGGGTATATAAAATTTTAATCTTTCACCATACAGCTTCAAACAGGCTCCACATACATCTGGACTTACTTTGTACTGTGCAAACAGTTGATAAATAACATCTAGAAGAAATCATTATGGGACAGTGCTTCAAATTATTCACTCTTCTTTCAATATCAAGACAAAAATACCTGAAATAAAACTATTTTTCTCTATTAAAAATGATTATGATTGTAAAAGATAGAATAAAAAAATATATATTTCCTGTATGAACTGTGAGACCTTCTGGAAAACAAGACAAAAAAAGTAATAAATGTCAGGCAAGCATACACTCTTCATTTCTGCAGCCATTTTTTGAGAAAAAAATACGTACCTACCAGTTTCTTCACTACTGCTGTTGAATATTGTTTAAAAATAATATAGCACCTGCCTTTATTTCTTACCTTTATATGATGACTGTTACTAAAGTTATTTTGTTGAGACTCCACCTTGTTTAAATTATATTGATTTTCAAAAATGGATCCAAGAATAACATTCAGAAACTTGTGTTAAAAGATGGTCATATGCTGGTCTGCTGCCCACTTAAACAACAAAAATTCAGATTGCATCCCTAATGGTCATTAGTACTTCAAGTAGTGACACAAACTTCGCTAAATGCTTCTAGCACGGTACTGAGAAACTGTTATTCAAAGTTTCAGTCTCCCAAAATACACAGAACTTTCACAAAGATTAGTACTAATTTTGACCCTAGTTTTTTTTTCAACAGTAAGTTAATGCAGATCAGTTGGAGTCAGATGTTTAAAATGTAAAAATCAGGACTACTGATATAAAGATGGCTTTTCTTACATATATAAGTTCTCTGAATTATATTTCAGTTAAATTAGTTCTTCCACTGCAAAAAAAATGTGAAGTTCTGATACTATGAAAGCATTAAAGTACACTGCATAAGTTATAGCAATAGCACAAGACTCACAAAGACATTCACCTATCAGGATATCTCCATGACCTCTCTGAGCACCTGAAAAAACTCAACTATTTCTGTCTCACCGATCTTCACTTGAACAAACTTACTTGATGATACATGAGAGATTTACTGGAGGCATGAAAGAGAGTACGAGTCAAGTCAAAATCTGGATAAATGTACAACAGTCCAGATACTTTTGAAAAGATTAGAGCAAATCCCCGATAATCCCGAAAGAATGAAAGACATAAAATCGATTTGGATAATGGATAAAACTCTTCTGCTGTGGAAAGTAGAAAAATATATATAGAAGAAATTCAAAGAAGTTGCATCAGTTACTACTGGTTACCTGGAACTGACAACAAAGGAAAATGGGCTGAATACAAAGAATGGTTCCCACAGGCATAATGAGCATCCACTAGACTAAAACTGAAGCTTTAAATTAAACACAAGGAAGGAGAAAGCATTACCAAAACCTTCACAGTTACAAGATCAGAGTTTGCAAGCACTTTTTTTTCTTTTTTGGCAAATTGCTTATTAAAAATAAAACAGACATATGTTACGTGTGGAACACAGTGACCCCTGTTGCACTGCCAGCACAGTGAAACTGATGTCACTGTTTCTTGCAAATACACTGCAAAATACTATGAATAACAGACTCAACACATCTTGGTGGATCTGAAGCTAAGCAGATAAAACCCAAGATCCCAGCTCTACAGGTGACGCTGATGTCCTCCCCCTGCTTGTCGTGTCAGGCACCAGCATAATGGACTCTGCAAACCAAGTATGTCCACTTTGGCTAAGAATCTCACAGTGACTTCTATCAGCTGACAAACCAAGCTATATTTCATACCTACACGTAAATGCACTAACACTGAAGCAGTTACATGTCTTTGAAATAGTCTAAAGTTTCTCCACTACTAACAATTTCTGGCAAAAAAAACATGACTCACTGCACAGTCTGAGCACCTGGAACATTAGAGTTGTTAGGCTAAGGATGGCAGAGCTTCCATGAAGGGCACTGCCCACTGCTCTGCTCCTTGTACCAATGTTCCTGGGTGTTCAACACTGCAAGAATTGCAATTCTGCTCACTCAGTTCACACTGGTGTGGAAGAATACAATTTTCGGCCATTCCCATTTACTACAGTAAGATGCCACTTATTTAAATTAGCAGGGAGTGGATTTAATAACAAATTATGCTTTTTTTTCCCCCCACATGGCCCATAACGTGAAACTTGTCATTGGATGTAGAAAAGAAAACAATAAAACTGTGTTCCAAAAAAGAAAGACCACTAAACAACTAGAGAACTGGTTCATTGGAGGCCATTAAGTAGAAAGGACCAGCTTGCACTTTTGATAAAGGAAGCCCCTAAAGACAGTCAGAATCTGGTAGTAAATAAAAGAGGAAAGAAAATAGATTTTCTACATAGTCCTATTCATCGTCAGAGAAAAGGTTCTGTGATAGTTCCCTCAGTTTTAGTCTGTTTAGCAGCTGTCTGTACTTAAGACAGTTAACAAAAGTTGGTGCAGAGAATAGGATGAAACCCTTCCAGAGCACAAGGAAAATCATACCTTGGTTTAATCTGTAATCGCTATGGCTAAATTTAACTACTGAAACAGATTACTAAAGCAAAAATGAACTTTTGCAGTGCGAGCCAAAGATTCCTTCTTATTTCCGTACTAACATTGCTTCATGCCCTGTCTTTTTGGATCCACAAAGCTTTTTTTTTTTTGCTGTTCATGTGATTTATTCCGCATCAGTCCAATATGGGTAAAAGGTGTCAAAATCCTGAAGATAATTTGTTTTGTAGCTTGACCTAAGAACAGCATCATATACTCCACGTGTTTCATCAGCCCCAAATACTAATTGATTTCTGACATGCCATCTTTACAGAAAAAATGCCTAAGTAGAAATATACACTATTTAAAAGTTATGTCTGAAAGGAATTGCTGGTCATAACATATTAAAAACAGGAAATAAGAAATGATGTAATATCTAAACAGTGATAAACTATACCTACTGGAGGACATATTGTAACACAAGAAAATCTTGTTTCAGGAAAAAAAAGGTTTAAGTTCTGTGTATATTGCAGTAAGTGGTGTGAAGGACTTCAGTCTTCTAAATGCCCAAACATTTAAGTGGGAAAACATTTATACTGATTTTTAAATAATTTTGCCACAAGAGGAGATATGTAATGTGTTCTGTATGCATCCATACCAAGCCAATTCTCTTTTGGTTTTGTAGCATCTCTCTAGACTCTGCGTTATGCAAGTTGACAACGTAACAGCTGAGGATGCAGTATGAGGTGAATATGATCACTGCCTCAACAGAAAAAGGCACAATGGGTGTCACACCTGTTACTCTACAAACTTAACTCTACAATATAAGTATAAGCCAGTCAGTACACTTCATTTGGAAATTAAAGTTCACTTTTTAGCACAGATAATAAGTATAATCTCAAATTCAAAGTCTCTACCCAAAAATTACTAATAAACACAACTATTATAGCACACAATAAAATTAGACTCTTCAGATGCATAAGTTTGTTGGTTCTGTGTATAAACAGGACTAGTTTATTGGAATCACTCATTGAATACAAATAAGTAAGTACTACCAATAGTTTTGTACTTAGAAGAAACTGCAATTCTTTAAAAAGTGCAATTAAGTTATTTGCTGCAGGACAGTTTTTACAGAATCATGCTTTTTTAAACAGATTTTTTTTTTTAGAATATAGGAAGGTGGTAACAAAAAGTTAGGAGCGATCTAAACAAATGACAAGATTCTATTTTTTGTAATACAGTTCAGCACATCAGTAGGGAGATTTTAAACTGGTACACCATTTGGCCAGAAGTATTTCTACACCACTGGGCTTCTCCCAGACTGATTTTCCAGAATAAGTTATCTGATTTGAACTGATTGCTAACTGCAGAATTCCAAAAAATAATACTTTCCTAAGTCTTTGCAGACATAACAAAAATAAAAAGATGCCATATAATTGCAGGAAATGAATATAATTCATCTAATTGCATGGTGAGTGAAGCCAAAGTGTAAAAACTAGAAATCACAAACAACAAGATAGAAAGCGAGAATTAGATGGAAGAGGACTGTTTGATTTTACAACTTAGAAAAGCAGACATTATTTTCCAAGCTTCATTTGGTCCAAGTGGATCCAAGTTTATTACAGTACTTATTGTGGCTGCTGTCCAGATTGAATTCACTGAGAATCCCTCCAATGACTTCAGTACTATTTGGATCAGCAGCTACTTACATTTCTGTCACCTAGGAACAATAGAGCCATTGACGTTAACCTGCCAGAAGTCCCGGAAGTATTTTAATCACCTGTTTCTTTACAGCACCATTCACACATTCATCTTCTTAACAGCAATTAAATTTGCTGAAAATGGAAGACAGAATGCATTTAATTAACATAACTTGTCAGACCAAATGATGAAGATAAGCAATGTCGCAAATAGTGTTTCATAAAAAATGTATGCACCTTTAAGTGAATTTAGTTAGAAGTTAAAATTGAGTGCAGGAAAACCTGCACTCAAAAAACATTGGGGTTTTTTGAGTGTTTTGAGGAAAATCATCACAAAAAAAAAATCTAAAACACGTAGTTGAGCTTACAGCAAGCGCTATATAATTAAAGAAAAATTACTGGAATTGTGTTGTCAAAGCTGTCATCTCCCTCCTTCTCAAGTGGGAAGAAGATTAGCATCTGTAATAGTAGCTCCAACAATCAGAAAGTCCTCAGCAAGACTCTGCCCTGACTACTCTCACTATTCCACAAAGCCTCTCAAGGAAAAATTACTGATGTACTCTCTCACATTTTTTGTTTTTTTCTGCAGTGGAAGGAAGAAGGGAAGGAGAAGACCATCATCAGAAAAGTAATCCTGCTTCTAAAAATTTAGCTTAGAAGAATTTTGTAAACAATCATCAAAAAATTAATTTGACCTACAAAATCTACTCGTGAAGAAATAACGCATGGCATTTTAACTACTAAAGTCTTACTGCATCAGCTGTTTACGTCAAAGAAAAACCTCACCCCACTTGAACAGCCCTTTCACTTAATAAATAAAGGTCCGAGGCATATTTTTGAAGAAAGAAATCACATTTTTTGAGACTCAGAGCACATAATGTGCAGAGAAAACACTAGTCCTTATTTCCCTTATGACTGGAATGCTGTTACCTCTGGAAAGTAAGACACCAGTGCTCAGATGCCACTACTCTGCTTTGAGGCTAAGAATTTTGATGAACTTACACCACCATTGCTGAGTCTCCTATATATGCTGATTACATTTGTCTTAATGACTGACAGGGAATAACTGCTTCTAAATAGATGACTTTCATAACAGAGCCTACTTCAAGACAATGTAAAATTTAAATGATTGTTTAGTACTCCATGAAACATCTTCATAACTACTAAACCTACACAGCATATGATCCTTGGAGCACTCAAAAGCTAACAGGATTTTTATGCTGCAATCTTCTACTGCGAGAATGAAAATAGAAGTATAACAATAATCAGAATAGGTGCATTCAGAAAACTAAGAAACACTTTTAGATTAAAAAAAATACTTGTCATAGCCACTACGGCAAACTTATCCTGCACTTAAAGGCAAACCCCAAACCTCTGCAGGATAAGAGTATTTCATAAATCACTATCTCAATGCAGATGATAGAAAATATGACTTAAATAAATGGCAACTTCTTGATTAACTAAAATGGATAGAAAACAACATAATAAAATATATTAAGCAAAGTATATCATCACAGTCACTGCAAAAAAAAAATAAGTGCATGTATACGTATGGTGCAGATATTTTACTTTCTCAGTCAATGGTCATTATTTCTGAACTGGAATGATAGGACTGACAAGCCATTAATACGTGATTCTGCGTCCTTGATTGTGGTTGTTATTAGAAACATCTGTCAATATTGTTGATAAATATGATCACTAAAAGTAGCAAATTTAAGCTATTTTATTAAAGGCAAAGTGAATGGTATATTTTTCTTAATGAGATTAGCATAGTTCCTACACTCTATCTTTTGCAACGATTTAGACTGTGAATTTTAAGTTTTGTTCCATTAATAATATGAAGCAATTACTGAGTTTTCCATTATTTGCACTCCCATTCTATCACACAGGTAACTATTTTCCCTCTCAAACCATCTATCGTATTAAAATTATCTCTTGTTCCATTTTATATAGAATAATGGACTTGCATGTATTAAAATTTGCACATTTTACCTGTCAACTTTGACAGACAGCAATATAAAAAAATGCACAGAAGCAGTTCATCAGAACCAGTAACTACGTTGTAATAAATACATATTTCCTGTTTTTATGATCAGCTATTTGTCTGGAGAACATGGACAGGACTGTTATCAACGTACATTTAAAGTAATTACTAATAGGACTGCGTTTGCTTTTTCTATAGTTTCCTATGCTAAGAATGATAAGTGATAACACAACATAATGAAAACCACATGAGAAAGCATCTTGCCTCAAGAAGGTGTTGCACCATAAGGGCTACAGTAAAGACAACTGGTTGTTAAGAAGAAAATGCTGGAAAATTATATAGTAAGGGACAGGTGGCAATACTATGTGGTACACAGAAGAAGCACCAAGAATATATTTAGTCCTCCACAGTACCATATAAGCAAGTCAGGAACTTCCTCTCCTTGCATCCTATTTCTATTATTCTCAGCTTGTCTATAGATGCAGCAGAATTACATTAACCTTAGGTTTCTGTCCAAATACACAGGCTACCTATTTACATTATTTTATTGTGTCATAATATAAAGATTTCTGCTTTATGAAGGAAAATTCAGCAACTTCTGTAGTCTAATTTCACTTGTTTACCTTGAGCGTGCTTCAAAAAGAATTCTGGTACACTAGCACAGATCAGACATTTTGTGAATTTTAGAGAGCTACTTTTAGAGAATGCACTGATCTAGCACTGACAGTACTGGTGCAGTAATAGGAGACAAACAGACAAACTAGAGTAGGTATAATGGCAGGAATCTGGTCAGAAGCTGAAAGCCACGTTGTACAGCTGTCACTGTCATAAAAGACCACATCTGAGGTCTAATATTAAATTCTATCATTTTAAGTATTTACAGCTGTATTTCTGAAAAATACGATTTTTGGAGAGTAAACATCAGCAGCTGCAATTGGTCAGACACATTATTTGTGGCAAGACAGCACATGCCAGGCCTAGAAGAGTGCTATAAATGTCCTGCCAGTTTCATCCACAAGCATTCACTTCAGAATTCCCATCTGCAGAACTATAAACTCAAATCTCACTTTGCTTTCTCTGAAACCAAACTCTGACAAAGCTCTGCCTACCTTGGAAAGGAGAACTAGTCTGAAATTAAGTTCAAATATGAAATGATTTATTCTACCCTTTAGGCAGGTTGCCCCTCAAAAAACTGTATTTCCCAAAACAGCCTGTCATCAGTAAGATGCGTGACTAGCCATTAAAGTGCCACACTAGTGACAGCATGACTGCACTTGGAGCATGGCCTGCTCATCACTGGTAAGCTGAGCTTGATTACTAGTTTTACCAAATGCTTTGGAGAGAATTCTATAATATCAAATGTGTTTCTTATACAGAGCATGTAGGATCATGAGAATAACCTTGCTAACTTCAGTTCCCCTCGTGCTACCAAGGGAAAACAACCATTTCACTTGGCATTATTTTTGCAATTCTTTCCTGCTCATATATGCGAGGATTAATAAGAGTAATAATATACGAGACAGTATGGCATATTGTCCAGAAAGTAACCACACCTCTCAGTTGCTGGAGGCAATAGGAGCTCAGTGCAGCTGTGCTATCTGTCCTAGGCAGTTGCTGTTTAGACATTGTTTCAAGATGCGTTCACTTTGCAATCACACTCTTTTTATTTGTTAAAGCAGAAGGAATCAGAAGATTGCTATTTTTAAAAAGACTAACAACAAGTTAGGCCACGTTTAACACTAATGTGGCTGAATATAAGAAATAAGAATTGTCTGTGTGGATGAGGTATCCATGCAACTTACTGAGCTGCTCCAGGGCCACAGCTGCATCTGGTTGGCCAATAGATAGTCACAGTTTCAACAGAAACATACAAGGTCTGCTTTGAGTTTAGGCTGCCTATTTCACTATGTCAGGGAGTTCATAACAGAGCTTTCTCCCATATCACTGCCATAACTACTAGAGTATTCCGCTAGAGAACACTACTCTCAACTGGAGAAATCACGGTGACAGAAGAGCAAAGAGGAGCTTACACATTTTGTATCAAATACGTGCTGGAGGAAAAACAGGAACAACAGAAGTAATGAATTGCTCAAGGTATTCCCCACAGCTCCACATTCCAGTTCACTTTCCATTCAATGAAGACCCACTACTTCCTACTCGAATAAAGGAGCCCACATATATCAGTCACTGTGGCTGACTGGGATAGTTTTCATTTCCCACAGTCCAACCACACACTTTTGCCATATAGTGGTTGCATGGAGACATCTCTCGCTCTACTTCCAAGATCTAAATAGATGGAGACACCACATGTGCCCATACAATTTGGGGCTACACCAGCATCACAGGTAGAGAATCAGACATAACTAGGCGTCTTAAATGTCTTACTGGCTACCTTGAGACAATTTCTTGATCAGCATGTAGACTTTCTGCTCTTCAGAAGAACCTCCACTAACTAACACTGGAGTATTAATCTGGCTTAACTATTCAATACTACATAAATTCACAATCTTTTAAAACTTCATCTTCTTATCTTAACATACATCTGAAAGGCAATGATTCACAAGCTGAGCTCCAATCACTTCTTGGCCTACAGAATGATTACTCATGGCTTGAAGACAGCTGGCTAACTATCAGCACTAAAAGCCTTCAGCTTTATTCAGATACCTTAGATCCTCTGCTTTTTGAGCAAAGACTGGTGGCCTTGAAGAGCAAAACAAGGAAATCAGGAGGACATAGTTTACCACATAAAAACAGCAGGAAAAAAGTTGCCCAAACACCAGCAGAGGAACAGCGTACTGGAAAACAAGCAAAACAACAATGCAGCAACATGCTCCCACTTAAGCTAGTAGACCAGAGATTTAGACAACATAGCCAGTATAGTAAGATACAAGGAAGTCAATGAACAAAGAGAAAAGCAAAAAGTGGAAAAGTAAACTTAACAAGTGTAAAAAATAACATATTCCATGTTGCAAAAATGAGAGTTAAAAACAGCCAGTCTTTTCTCAAGTAACCACCAATAACTTGCCAAAACATCCTATCAGTAGGAAATAAGTCAATAATGACAAAAGTTTATATTATCTATAAAAATTGGTGCATAACAGCAACATAGTTAAGAATCTTTTAAGGTATCTTTGATTTTAAAAGTTTATTTCTTTTATTAAATCCAAATTAAAAGATGAACAATAGAAAATGTACTTTTACAAAAAAGGACATAGCAACCAATACAAATCAAAATGGGTGAAACACAAAATGCAATATCCATTAACAGAAAAAAAAGAAAAAAAAAGTATCCAAGAATAATGTCAGCAATGTAACTACTTACAGGCTCTCCCCGATGTCCCTCTAGTCCTGGAGATCCAGGCTGTCCAACTTCTCCCTTTAAAATGATAAAGACTGTTAAATACCATATTCAGAAAAGACCTTATTTTACACAATAATTATGATTTCAATTGGTAAATTACTATTCTTATTAAAAGTAAAATGTAAAACAAAAACACATGATCAAGGCTCCATCAAACAGACAACTCAAAACAGTTACAAAAACAGTGAGAAGTTCTCAGTCCAGAATTCCCTCATTCTGTGCCCAGCAGACAGTTGTAAAACAGTTTACAAAACGAAGTGAGAGAATCGCCTTTCGAAATTTGAGAAGAATTGAATCAGAAGCAACTATTTGTTCAAGGTCATATAGCTCTAATGAATTGTTTTTGTCTAATTGTTAGAACAACCGATTGTTTGGAAACTGTTCCAAAGCACCTCGGAACTACAGTGGTAGCAGACACAATCAAATCTTCATGCTCTTACTCAAAATATGTACGATCCCCATACTCTGAAAATTTGAAAAATAATTGCAGAAGTACATGAAACAAATGTAGACCAATTAAATACATAAAACAATATGATAACTGATGTAAATTACAAAAACTGATGTTGAAGTCACACTGGGTAGCATCTGGGTTTCAAGGCGTACTTTTTCTTCCATTTTCTCTCCCAGAACGAATATTGTAAGAAAACAGGAGAGCTCCAGCTTTCCTTCAGAAACAGCCTGTTACTGCTTCCAGTTTGATTATGGATTGAGAATGAAGCAATGTTTTACAGCAAGCAGATGTGGAAGTCAAATTAACAAAATGTTTGAGTGAATACAGCATAAGTATTACATTTTAAAGTGAATAAAAACTAATGAGTCATGTTTTTGCACTATGGTAATTACATGAAGAAAACAGACAAGAAGAAGTCTTCTAATTTAAATGTACACATTTTCACAGTAATATATTGAATCATCTGTATTTTGTTTAGAAGCATGAAACCAGATCGATATACCCTCCAAATTTCTGATTTATCAGTATAACACTTCACTCTAAAAGATGCTGAAATGTGTGGCAGTTACAATTTTTTTGCTCAACAACTGTTACTATTATCTGCTCACATCATTAAACACCAGAAAGGAAAACATCTAATATCTAATTATTTGTTCTATTTCCTGAAAAACCAGAAAAGGGACTTCTCCACCAAATTAGCAGAGATATCTGTAGGGAAAATACTGGAGAAGTCATTTGAAAGAAAGACATGTAAGCTTATATTGCAGCCAACGGATATAGAGTTGTCAAGATTCAGTCTTGATTCAGCTATCAGTCACCAGGAGCTCGATTTCATTGCCCACATTTGGTCATTTTTGAAATACTCAATACCTTATGATGCTTTGAACACTTTAACACATCTCAAATTTACATGAGATACTTTATGTAGGTGTATAATCAATGAATGTTCAGATGTTATGAAATATACCAAAAAGTTTGGCTAAGCAGTTATTACACAAAAAGAGAATAGACAGAATGCTTACCCATATCCTGGGCTCGCTTACGAAACTCCAGCAGAGCAGATCTCCACAAGAGATCCTCCCTCGCTGGTAGTCAGCTCTTAAATGGGTCTAGGAGAGGTGGAGCCAGGCTCCAACCCTTCCAGCAGCACAGGTGAATTGCCTTCACCTGTGCTCCGTGGCTGACTCATTGCTCGCCTCAGGTGATCAATCAGAGGTTCAGGCTGTGATTCAGCAGTTCCCATACAGTAGGCCATTAAGCTGGTGTCTACAAGTCTTACTTCTTTGAGCTGAACTGCTCTCCAGATTCCACTGCCGCAACTGAATAAGCCTTCTCTGGCTTTAATAGGAACACAGATAGCTATGTCCACAGGCATAAATCTAACTATCTGCTTTAAGAACATCTGTCCAATTGTCTTTGCCTGAGACAGTTGCAAGTGTCAAAGCATGCTGTTGTAGATATACGTTAATAATGAAAATTCGTAGGCAAGTATAAATGGGGTAGAAGATCAAAATGAAATGAATGTAGGAGTTTACATAACATTGGAGTTAAATTGGTACTTTTAAAAGGCTATTATTTTAGATATGCTGGGCAATTTTTAGACTAACAGTGCTGTATTGTTGTATACAAGTAAAAAATTTGTACTGACTTGCTTTTTCAACTACAAATTAAGACAAGTACATGTGCTTTTCTAAGATCTAAGATGCCACGACAGTTATGAGGGGCTTGATTCAGCTCCCTGGTGGTATCTGAGGTGCTGCAGGGAAGCCAGAGCTTCCACATCAGACTGGCAGATATCACCTAGAGAAGACCTGTGTCCTTCTAAAATAGCACTCACAGGTCACCTGGGGTACCCAAAAGCAGCAAGTAACACTGCAAATTTATGAGTGGTCTTAGTAGTTAAGTCAGCAGCTGAATGAAATATAAGTATGTAGAGCCACTTCCTTATGCAAATAAAGGTGAAAATTTTTTCATAATGAAGACAAACTAAGCAGGGCAGTTGTGCCACCTCCAGGCTTCGCAGAGGATAAAAAAGTCCCAAAAATGAACAAATCTCTGATGATTACTAATGTACTCTTAATAAAAGCTACTGCCCCTGTTTACAAACTGACTGAAATCAATGAAGTATGCCCAGTCCCTATAGCAAACTGACATTTTCCAATACTGTTTTAATTTCTAGTTTTTTTCCACAGAATAAACTAAGTATCTTTAGACAAATGCTATTTAAGACTTTGTCAATATATGAGTATATATTTGTAAATACCTTGAAACCAGGACTTCCTGGCAATCCATCTTTCCCACTTCTGCCAGGGTCTCCCTGTGGCAACAGTTAACAGTTATCAAAAGGTAAATTAACACACAAAAAAAGTTAAAGGCACATCACGTTGCCTGGGTAGAACTTACGGATCGCCCAGGCATTCCTGGAAACCCTGTATCACCTTTCTCTCCCTTTGATCCCTAAGAAAAGCGACAAACAAAAATAAATAATACTAAACGCTTATGCTTCAAATTCAACCTATTTAAACAGCATTTTCTGATGTTATGTCTTATTCTGAAAAATTATGGAAGATCTGTTCCTTTCTTAACATAGGCAGGAAATGATTAATAATTATGGTCCATTTCAGAAGTGTAAATATGCTTTAAAAAGTCCAGACTGTTTTTCAATATTATTAATATTATTTCAATATTATTCAATATATACCCTATTAAAGGCATAGACATATTTGTAAAAATATATTTACGTGCATTTTGTGTTATATTAGAATGAGTTACATAAATACATTGTCAAAAGGATGAAAGGAGTTCTCAAGATATCCAAATAGCATTGTTATTAAACAAAAGCATATCCTCATTGGAATGATGACTGAACTAGGAGTGCAGAATTAAATCCTCTGTGACTACAGCTCTCATAAAATTTAAATGATATTGTATTGAGTGCAGGTGCCCAGATGCTGGCAGCAGGCTGCCCCATGCAACACACATCCAGCTCCAATGGCCCCACTGCAGTGCACAGCTGGGCCCAGCAGCCAAAATGGCAGTGCTGCTGGGAGACATCTTTAAGACAGAGTAAAAATGCTGCACAGAAATAGGAAAAAATGATGACAAACAACCCCACCACACGTATCAATAACATTATTTTATAATTTTACTTGCCTTTTTTCCATATATCCCTGGCAGTCCTTGGTCTCCTTTGGGGCCCCTTTCGCCCTAGACAAAATGTGTGTGAATAAGTTGAGTTTAGAAATAGAAGTAGATATATACACAAGTATATATATACACACAAAGTAATATAGAGAGCAGATGATATAAAAGGAAGCAGGCAAAATGTTCCACCTGATAGAAAAGAACAAATAAAGAAAGAAAATTATCAAGAAAGTAAAAGCAAATCTTGAATTTTCCAAGCTTTCCTAGGAAAGAAGCCGAGACTGACCATGGTGAGGCACTCCTCAACTCACAGGCTTACTGCTTTTCATTTTAATGGAAACTGAGCATAAGGCACTTTGACTTTCTGGTTACTTTCTACAGGTTGGTACTTCAGTGAAAATTCAGCTCTCTGTGAAGTGCCGTACTTTAATAAAAACCTTATCTGAAACGCTGAAAAAACAGATTTGGAAAAACTAAGAAGTCAATCCAGTTGCATACTAACATAGAAGATATGTTTGATGATGTTATGGAAAACATACATATGAAAAACTTACTCTGTTTACACTGGAGCTATCTGTCAAAATACTAGCACTTAAATTGAATGACTTCAAGAAAATTCTATGATTATTTTTCAGTTCCTGATACATTACTTGGATGTAGAAGATTCTAAGTACTTTAAAACTGAAGTTCAAAGTAATTCACATAAAATTCCACAGAACAGAACAAAAACGGAAAAGAAAACCCCACAGGTAGTTTTCATTGTTTGATAATGCTTGATAATCAGGGAGTGAAAACTGGCCTTCAATCAAGGCCTGCAGCATGTATTACCCTTCAACATCAGATCTGTTTATTTAATGTATTTCATCAACTGCATCAGTACTGCACATAAGCACTTATTTTTTTAAAAAGCTATATAGAGTAGGCTGAGACATAAGAATATTGTAACAAGTTTTTATTTTCAACCTTTGGTGCTGGCATCCCATGTAATCCAGGAAAACCAGGCAGTCCACGGTCACCCTAAAAGAGCAAACATATTTGAAATTCTTATATGAAAAATAATTAATATTTAATAATACCCATAACAGTGTAAAGATATTACATATTACCATATCAACAACAGAATACTGGTATGCTGACTGATGTGTGTTCATTAATATTTAAACACGATTTAATACAGAAAATAAAAAGTAACCACTAAAACGTTTTAAACATTTTACTGTAATCTCCCAATAAGGCTTACTGAGGTTCCAAAACAGCAATTTTTAAAAAGTTTTGAAAAAAGCTTTGAAAACCCCTGTAGAAACTGTGAGAACTCTTCCACCCACTCCTAATTCCCAAAGAGTAAGGAAAGTTCCTGAATCTGGGATGGTTCTGTCCCATCCTCTTACTGATAAGATCAAACACCTACTGACTTCATAAAATTTCCTACAAGCTTATTCTGGATCAGTAATATAATCAATAATAAGGTATAAAGTATTTTCTTCAAAAAAAAAAACAAAAAACAAAATAAAACTGAATTAAATTGATAAAAATTTGGCACTTTGACAAATGAGTTCTGATTTCAATTAAAGAAACAATCTACTTTGGCAAAATCAGTTGGTAATTGAAAACAAAAGCCAGAACAATGGTTCTTTCTATTGTCCTCGAAGCTGACAAATATCAGGAATTTCAGAACTTTTGCTGTTGGTACTGAGGATATTTATCTGACTGAAAGTTTCCTTGAGGTATTACAACAAGAGGTTAAATTATAACTAGGCACCTGCTGACTTGAAGCAATAAAAAGTCTCAGTGGACTGGCCCTACTTCATTCCGAATAGAACAAATCACCAGAGAGTTTTTGGGATCTTTCTGTTAATTTCTAACATAAGAAAGATTGATATATTTCAATTTGTATAATATATTTCAGCCATGAGAGAGGAATAATAAATTATGCCCAGGAATTTATTTTATATATTTCTTTAAATTCTAGGACAAAATACAAATGATAACATGTCTCAGTGGTATTTATCAAAATAATCCATGCCTAAGGAGATTTCTAGTGGTCTGTCGCACATGCCAGAAGACAGGAACACAACTGTGGGAATGAAAGCTTGTGGGTTAATATAATCAAAGTATCTCTCAACAAATAAGTATGGAAAGTGGGCAACAGAAATGGAAAACAAGCAAAGCTCATAAAATAAACCTTTTATGCATCCATTGCTTGCTGCTGTAAAGGAATGGAACCCTAATTTCTGCTCAGAAGTGGTGAGTCAATTATTGGGTAAACTGAAAGACTTGGCAACGGAAACAGTTTTAAATTAGTTGCTGTAGAAACTTCATAAGTAAGAGGATGAAATTAAGAAATGAACATTTGGTCTTGATCATCAGGAAAAAATTGCTAATGGCAAGACCTACTTTATTGTGGAAGAAGTTCTCTAAAACAGTGGTGGAAGCCCTGTTTCTTGGCATAATTTAAACAGGGCTGGACTGAGCATTAGGAAATATTCTATCTGTCACAACCTTACCCTGCCAGGAGAATAGCATTTTTCATCATCAGTATCTTACTTTCAGCACATGGCCTGATACTGATTGATCAATTAGATTAACATAAGACCACCGAAGCAACAGAGCACATAAGCACATTTTTCTTTTCACATAATACATTACAGAGTTCTACCAAACAGTAATGGAAACAGGATTGGGAACTTTAGAAGAAGGCAAACAGGATTGGGAACTTTAGAAGAAGGAAATTTTATAGTAAAATCTGTTTTGAAAATGAACTTTCATTAAAAAAAAAAACAACAACAACAAACCCCCCCCCCAAAAAAACAGAGGCGTTGAAGTTTTAACACACAAGAAAGAAAATAAGCTTGTATCTCAACAAACATAACTTTTTAAAATCTATTTCTTACAGGGCAATTGTATGACAGAAGGGTGGACACAAATATTCACATATCAAACAGACCTGCCAACAGCCAAAGACTGGTTTAATTCTTGTGCATACAAGAGATCCAGACTGAAGTTTTATACTGATTATCAGAAAGGACTTAGATGTAAGCTTGCAAATCTATCAACATCAACAAGGTACCTACTAGACCTCAGCTAGAATTTTTCCAAAAAAATCTTTGGTTTTAATTAGCCCATGTTTTCTGATAAAAAGTGTTATCCAAACATCCTTACCTAGCTCATCTGGATGATCACTTACAGAGAAAAAAAGGTGAAAAGAGATAGAAAGAAACCACTTTGACACATCTATATCAAACTACCAGTCACTTAAATATACATATGTTTTCTAAATGTAAATTATTCAGAGCAATAAAGGCATTACTGGCAGCGCTAATGTCTATACAAACTTTACTAAAAAAAGGTTACTGGATTCAGAATTTCACAGAGAATTCTTGTGAAAATATTGATATTATTCATTGTACAACCGAAATGATGTAAGAAAAAGAATTCTTTTAATTGTGTTTTTTTGTTTGTTTGATTGCTTTTACCTTTGTTCCATCCTTTCCTGGTTCTCCCTTGATACCCGGTAAGCCACGTGGTCCCTAAGAGAGGGAAAAAAAAAAAAAGTAACAGTTGAAATATTAAGACACAGTGCTAAAGAATGAGATCCAGATATGCAATGCAATGTGACCTAGGGAGTTACCTGATCACAGCATTTTGACAAGTGGACACTAAAGCAAAAATAATCATGAAACGTATCTAACATGAAAATTCGGCACAATCATAATCCATGACTTGGGAAAATCAAAAGTATAACTGAGGAGCACCACAGGCAAAAAGGATTGTCACACAGATGTCCCCTTCCTTTCAAATATCCATCAGACAGTCTTCACATATGCTGCATTGCGGTGTGGCTCTTGGTCCTGGCATGCTCTCAGATGTTTAATTCCATAAATTAAGTTCTCAACTATTCAGCAAGACCGGACCATGTCACATGTAAAATACAGCATTGGTTTGCAATAACTGTCCCAATAAAAGTTCCTAAATTAAATATTATGAAGAAGAGAAAGAATTCTTTACAATCACTTTGGACTTAATCTGAAATCTTTGTTTAGACGTGATTAGTGGCTAATTACAGAATAGTTGAGGTTAGAAGGGACCTCCAGAGGTCACCTGGTCCAACCTCCCAACTCAAGCAGGGCAATCTAGAACAAATCAATTGCCATGACATGACTCAAGATCACTGTTATCAGTGCAAATTAAAACAAAAGGAATTACTGTTTGGCTTCTAGATCAGAATGAAGATATCCAAGCCCAAGGTTAGGCCTTCTCCTACAGACCTTGACTAGCAATGATTACATCTGTGATCTAATTGACAGCCTACCTACAAACCCCAAGACTATGTGAGTTGTAATGCAGTTCATCCAAGGATTATCCCTGAATTCATGCGATCCCTGGAGCCTTTTTTATTCTTCGCACCTCAGCTCTCAATGAGAAACAGTGAATACTGGGAGAGAGTAGGTAGCATTTGGAATCATAGAACCATAAAAACAACTAGATTCTATGACTC
This sequence comes from Chrysolophus pictus, assembly GCA_037305975.1. NCBI lineage: Eukaryota > Metazoa > Chordata > Aves > Galliformes > Phasianidae > Chrysolophus > Chrysolophus pictus. Next base: position 23,882,719 of record CM074578.1, read on the forward strand.
ATATGAAGGAAAAGAACTTCAAGATGACTAAGGCCATCCAAAAACCTGACCTACCTTGTCTTAACAATAAACCATATCCTTTAGTGCCACATCTCTTAAATACCTCCAGGAATGGTGACTCCACCACTTTCCTGGGCAACCCCTTTCAACCCCTCTCTATAAAAAAATTATTCTTCATATCCAAGATAAACCTCCCTTAGTGCCACTTGTGACTGCTTTCTCGTCCTGTCACACATCAGCTGAGAAAAGATATTAATGCCCTCCTCATGGGAACTTGCTTTCAGGTAGAGAGCAATGACGTCTCACCTCAGCCTCCTCTTCTCCAACCTCAATTCCCTCAACTCCTCCTCACTACTCATTTTCTAATCCCCTTACTAGCTTCATTTCTCTTCTCTGCACACATATATTTGAGCAAATAAGATACTTCTTACAGCAAGGGGCTCAAAACTGAACTCAGTATTTGAGGTGCGGTCTCACCAGTGCTGTGTTGATACAGGACATGATACCACTGGCCTTCTTGGCCACCTGGGCACACTGCTGGCTCATGTTCAGCCAGCTGTCAACCCCCACACTGCCCACATCTTTTCCTTCCAGGCAAATTTCCAGACAGTCTTCCATAAGCCTGTATCGCTGCTTAAGGTTATTATGATCCTAGCCTAGGACTCAACCGTGTTGAATGTCACATAATTGGATTCTGCATATCAATCCAGAATATCCTAAAGCCTCTGCAAAGCTTTTCTGCTGTCAAGCAGATGATAATTTATGTCAGATTTCCAAAGTCCAGGAATTAAAGAATCACAGCATACCCCTAGCGGCAAGGGACCCACAAGAATTCTTGATTCCAGCTCCTGGCTCCATGCAGGTCCACCCCAAGTTCAAACCCAATGTCTGAGAGTGCTGTCCAAGCGCTCCTTGAACTCCAGCAGCTCAGAGCTGTGCCCACTGCTCTCGGCAGCCTGTTCCATGCCCACAGCAGTCTGGTGCAGACCCTGTCCCTAACCCCCAGCTGCCCTCCCCTGACACAGCTCCACGCCGTTCCCTTGGCCCTGTCGCTGTCACACAGAGCAGAGCTCAGCGCTGCCCCTCCGCTCCCTGTGAGGAGCAGCAGTTGCCATCAGGCCTCCCCTCAGCTCCTCTGCTCTGGGCTGAACGCACCAAGGGACCTCAGCTGCTCCTCATATATCTTGCCCTCCAGCCCTCCACGGGGCACTCTCTAATATTTTTATGTCCTTATACTGTGGCATCCAAACCTGCACGCAGAGCTAAATGTGATACCACACCAGTGCTGAGTAGAGTGGAAAATGAAATAGGATCTTACTTGAACCCCTGGAGTTCCCGGGATACCTGGACTTCCTGCTGATCCTTGATAACCCTAAAAAAAAGAAACCAAGACTTGTGATTTTTCATAAGATATATTCACAAATTTTCAAACACCTATTTAGGGGAAAAAAAAAGTCCCACTAAAGAACTGTTATCCCATGTTAGGTCATAAAAATTTCAGTAATTGCTATTAGAATCTTACTTTCAAGATTTCAATTTCAGCTATCGTAAATTTTCAGTTCTGCATCTAAAGTTTGCGGCCTCCAAACTTTAGCTCAGCGAATCTTTTCGGACAATAAGGAAAATCAGTTATTTTAGAATTTGTACTTGAGAATGTAACAAACATATTGTTTTACTCACCATTCTGTTGAGGAAAAAAAAAAAAAAAGAACAAATTGACCTACATATGTAGACATCATTTTTCGCCTTTTTTTTTTCCTTCCACAAAAGTAGTTGAGGGATGCCAGGAGTTTTAAAGGCTTATTTCTAGTTACAGAAAAAAAGCTTTAATGAACAAGGCATGTTCTAATACATTATGCAGCTCGTTTTATAATATCTCTAAATAATCAGAGTCATAGAATGGTTTGGGTTGGAAGGGAACTTTAAAGATCATCTAGTTCAACCTCCAAATAATAATAAAAATTCCAATAATAATAAAAATTCCATTCTCAATAGTAACCACTTAGCTATGAACTTAGAAGCATAACAGGCTATACATGTAGGAAAAAAAAAAAAAGAAATTTGAATGATTGGAACAAAGAAAAGAAATACTAAATATTTCATGAGATGAAAAGAGAATTTGAGGAATGCTTTACTAGAAATCAGCATTTGAAGAACAAGACAACCTAGACAGATTCCCAAATGTGTGCCTGAGACTTCTTAGTAGACTGGATTCGGTAAATACTACAAAAATAGCAAGTTATCTATGCAAAATTAAACAGTGCTTTAGAAGAACCCTGAAACAGAGACAAGCTACTGAATAACAGGGAATTCTACTTAATTCTATTAAAAGCACATCATTCCAATGAAGAAAATGAGCTAGAAGAAAGGTTTTTTGAGAAAAGATATAAAACAACAAGGGAAATTGTGCTGTAAAATTCAGTTTATTTGGCTGAAGCCTTTCAACAGGTAGTAACTTTCATCTCTAAGTGGAAACATTATTTCATTTGATAAACCCCGAATAAACGGACTACTCAATTTCAGCTGTCCAGAATCCAATCTTGGTTTGATCTGAAAGAATGAATAATCCCATTTCTACATGAGTTTCAGTCTAAAAAACAGTACAAAATTTAATAGGAATTTCCACACTAGCGTACAGGAGCTAATAGAACCTTTTTAATACAAGGAAGGCAACTTTTATGTCTGATTTTTTCTTCAAATAAGTTAGAGCTGCCTGGGAGTAATAAACAGAACTAAAATTATTTACTGGTTAGATACAAGAGAGTACTTTCTGTGCCCTCTTCACAAAAGATGTTTGAGCAGATGCCCAAAGAGCCAGCTGGTAATGTTTAATATAGAAGTAAACAGAATTCTAGGTCTCTGTCCTACATGGATTCTTTATCAAGCAATTCTCTTTTAATGCTCAAGGCAGTTCTAGCAAAATCAGCTTTAGCTGTAAATAGTGTAGCATTTCAAGATTGTTTATAAGGCTCTTGGGTAGCTGAAACAGCTCACCAAGCCAAAATGCCTTTAAAAGTTTGTCCTTTTATTCCTACTCCAAAGAAAGCAAAAAGTTTGTGTGACTTCCTGTAGGATGTAGTCCTATATAAATAAAACTTTATTTCATATTTTAGATCTCTGAAATGCAATTTCCCTTTCTTCTCCTTCTCAGTAGAAGAAGAAATAGCATAAGATAATTTCCTGGCTGAGCTGAATTTCAAAATTTGAGAGATGAATGGAGGATGGCAAGAGTTTTCAGCTTAGAAGAACTGCACATTTAACTCAGTGCTCGACCTTGTAATACTGTTCAGAAGAAATAAAGCACATGTTCATTGTATTTGTTGAGTGGAAAGCTGTAACAGATAAGATACAAAATAGAGAATCAACGTGATTCTCTATTAACCTAGCAATTCTTCGGGCAAGATTCTATAAGTTATGACAACCAGCTTTCAAAATACTTCTTTTTCCACATATCAAAAAGTAGCAGTGTATTATTTTATCACTGACAATTTGCATAATCTCCTTCTATTCGCTTACATTAACCTAATTGCATACTTGCTTATTGCTCACAAAACTCCAATTTAAAACATATATTCTAAATGGCAAATACATTATGGATTATCAGTCTACAACCTACACACTGAGACTTATTTTTTTCATTAAAGCCAGAAAAAGTCCTCCCTCAACTTCACAGAGCCCTCAATAGAAGTGTGACATACATACACAGACTCTGAGAGCAGCTGTGTCATAGCTCATATTTTATGTAATGAAGAAAACTGAAAGTACACTTTTCATTTGACTAGTTCAAGCTAGTTCAGGCCTGAATATTCACTTTCCTGGTAGGGTGAAAATACAGAATTTGCCACTAAATAGAATTAATTTTTTCTTGGTTTCTCTCATCAATTCCACAGAAGACACATAAATGGTATCATAGTATCATAGCTAACCCTGAACTTGATACTCAGTTTTGAAGCCTAAACATAAACAGTTACTGCCTTTTCATATCCCCTAGACACCCGCGGAGTGCTAAAAGACAAACACGCAATGTATTTGGAAGACATTCACCATTTTGAAACAGCAGCTGCAGGCAAGACAGCCCTATGTTCTATGGCATGAGAATATCATACCTCCTGGGTATAATAGTTATAAATGTTAAATAACAAGGGAATTTTAGATTATCCAGTGTTCTGCACACACTAAAAACACTAAATGTAGGTGCCCTAGATACCACCTATAATGTTTCATCAGTGTTATCAAACAGCACTACTCCAACAGCACGCTGTTTATATTCTCATTTATTATTTTTCATCAGTGCAACTGAGTATACAAAATCTCCCTCTCAATTTGTTGAGAGATGGTAGCAATGCTCATAAATCACACATAATTGAAAACCTGTAAAGGTGAAATTATAATCAGCAAGATACCATGATGCTTAGGTACCAGATGGCTGGATAGTAACAATATCACAGATAGACTCTAGTTTTGGAATTTAGATAGCAAGACAATAACTTACAAATCGTTCTAAAGGGAAAAGCAGAAGAGATTTCTTAGGTCAAAGAATTCATATAAAGGACACAGCAAATTAGCAACACCAACATCATCAGTGAAATAAGAACTCTGTAGGGAAATTCAAATTAGTTTATCTGTAAGGGGAAAAAGATCAAGCAAGAGAGGTGTATGACAATTATCAACTCAAAAGACACTGTAGGTACAATAGCAGAGTAAATGTGAGAAGTAAATCTTCAATGCACTTGCATGCCTAAAGGGAAGAAGTTCAGACAGCATTCATGGGTGTACCACGTCAGAAAAAATAAAAAAAATAAAATAAAATACAATATAAATCAAAATAAAATCTGATAATTGCACTGTACACTTCCTTATTGAAAACTTTCGGAAGTCACTGAACAACATAAATGATAAAGCAATTACAACAGGTCTACTCTGAAAAGTCAAGGGAGAAGTAAACAAGCTCTGTTTGGCTAGGAAACAACCGAGGATCAAGTAATGGTCTGAAGATATTTAAGGACTGTAAACACTAAGTAAACAGAACTATTTAGAGTGGTGTAACTAATCATAATGGAATTCAACTTTGAAAGAAAATTGTGACTTGGTGTTGGGAAAACATCCTGACAGAGAGGTCCGCAGACTCCATGTGGAAGTCACTGTAGAAAGTCTTTAGTACATTTAAAACAGGCATCTGAAGTGTTAAAAGAAAAGCTTTTAAAACCTATTCATGAAATACATCATGTATTTCAATTCATGTCAAAGGAAATAAGTTTTTTATAACCATTCAAACAGGTATCCATGGCCTATATTCAAATTTGTACTTTATAGTATGACCGCATATCTCATCAGCAACATCTCTATAGTAACTAAAATCCTGTAAGCAACAGAAATGTTAGAAAGTATTTGAATGAAGCATTTTTGGCTTTCTCTGAGAAGTTGTTTATGATAACTTAATCATCTTAACTTTTTTTCCTTAGGCCCTTCTTCCTGATTTTCTCAATAAGCTTTTTTTTCCTCATCCTTAAACAATCTACTCTAGCACTCCTCTCTGTCCGTACTCATCTGCCTACTGCTTCTCATTTCCTGCCTCTCCGGCCATGTTAAATACCAGTTGGTTCTGTGTTTGGAGACCATGCCTCACACCTTTCTTAAGGAGCTTCTGCAACATTATAGCTCCACTGACAACTTGGAGATCAAAACAAGTGCCATCTCTTCTCTCCTGCCTCTACTATACAACTGGGCCCTTTAAAATACTTGTGTCTATTTGCTTCTACTGGCTACAGTGAAGCTCCTCTGCCTACACATATCAAAATGCAAAAATGAAAGGTAGATTCAGCATTAAATACCAAAGATAACTAAATGCAGCTTTTACCTTCCAACATAAATTTTTAAGTGACTCCTGATTAAAGGTCAGTCATCACATAAACATTATTAGGGAAAAAGTACAGAACAGAGTTTTAATTGCCTTGTTCCCTGCTTTATTTATAGCCTTTTTCATTTTGCTTTGCTTTGAACTGTTTAGTTCTTTCTCCATTTGATTACACTTCCTTCCATTGGCTACTCCACCATCTGCCAAGGTTTTCATAGCTCTGAGGCTCCAGCAGTATATTTTAACTGAGCATGATGTTGTGTGATAAACATCTGCTTGTGCTGAAGAACTATGGAAAAGAAAAGTTTCATCAAGGCTATTGGATACAAGATCATAATACCTGGATTAGAACCCAAGCATTAGACTGCTGGGAAATGAGATGATGTACTCTGCATGTACAACTTCCTATTCATTACTTAGGTGTTCATCCCTATTGTTTGCCCTCACCCACTGCTGCAAACAGTCAGATGGACTTGTATCTGCACTAATGTATCTGCTTGATGCACAGCTGTATGTAACACAAGTCAGCACAAGGTATCACCATGAATTCAAGTAGGAGGTCTCAGTGAAGCCATTACATGACTGTAGTAGTCAAAATGGAGAAAACATAGTTCCACTAACAATAACAAGGTCTCAGCGTTACTAAGAAATATCTTTTCTGGAAACCAAAGCAGCATTTTCTAGTGGAATTATCAACTATGCTTACAAATGTTTCCTGCAGAAAGTAGCTGCAGTTTATATCAACTTAAATCCCTAGACAAACCATCCAACAGCACAGGTAATCCTAAGTACACATGAAACTATTATCCATTTTGCTTCCAAGAGTACTGTTAAAATAACTGGCTATTATACTAAGTTCTTCATAAAAGATTCAGTCCTCAGTTTATCACCAACTCTAGGTAGTACAGCTGTAACAATGTTCTACACATTTTTTAAAAGAAATATTTGAATGATCAGAAATAACTTAATATGCCAGAATTTTGATAGCTTATGAACTCTGCATCTGCACACAGCAGTAAATCCAGTCTCAGTAGATTAATTTTAAACTGCTTATTGCTTATGGGCACAGTAAAGATAAAGTAAAGGTTCCAAATTTTCATTAATGAAACTAGATGGAATACAAGAAAGTAGACAAGATTTGTCAGCCATAAATTTCAAAGTTGAAAAGTGACAAATAAGCATATAGTTTTTCCCCACTTCATTCAGCAGACTGATAATCTATCACCTCTATTAACCACAAGTGATTGCTGTTTGAGTTCTTCCCCAGCATGCTTTGGAATAAAAAATGGCTTTGGGTTTCTCAGGCCAAGCAACTACTCCAGCTTTCTGATGAATAATTCCCATCAAAATGAGTTCCAGTTGAGATTCAAATACTATTTTTACCCTTCTACTTATTTACCAGTGGAATTTCTCCTGGCAAGGCAATTAAATGATTTCAGGTTGAGAATAACATTTTTAATTGAAAATAAGTGTATTTTTATTACGTATTATGCTTCTCACTTTTGTGTTATTATCTAGTTACTTTGACTGATCTTTTCTAAATGTATCGGCGTAAGAAAAATAAACAGAGACATAGATGAAAGGAAAGAAAATAATACCAAAAAGAGCTTATAGCCCAAAGTATTATTTTTTTAAATTCAAGAATGATTGAAATTGAGTCCTGTTTAAATTCACTTTCCCCAGGTATTACAGCAAAATATATTACTAGGTAATACTAAGTGAACAATTATTTTCTGGTAATGCTGAAGATATTTATGGGAATTGTTTAGAATTTTTTCAGACTAAAACTAACTTTAAGTGCTACAACCATCTAGGCAGTCCGTGAAAAATAAACTAAATTTTCCTGATGCTTAGCTTTAAAATCAGCTACATATAAACGCATGCCTAAAATCTTTCTCACAGGAAGAAACATTTTGTTGACCAGTTATACTGTTCCAAGAAAATGAATACCAGATATGCAAACTGGAATAACTTTAGAGGAGAACATAAAAATGTGTTTGGGAACAAAAAAGATTGACTTTCCAGGAAAAACTTTCCATGCAAAAACCATTTGATTAAACAACACTGACTACACAACTACCTATAAGCCTATTGTGCTGTCTGAATTAAGAGCTTGCTTTCCAGAGTTCTCCTAGGGGATACAGCTAAAATTATTCATACGAGCAAATTTGTCTCAAACAAGGAAAATCACTGACAGCAAGGATGAAGTGCTAGTAGTGTCAGCAAATAAATAAATAAATAAAACAGAAAAAAAAGACAAAAGGAGGGGTCTGTTTTCCTACACAGGGTGCTTAAAGGGTCTTCTGTCATTCCCAACTAAAAGCTAGCCTGGAAAACACTCAAGAATGTACTGTAAGGAAGAATAACGTACTGGCCAGAGCTGCAGATGATCTAATAGGCTTGCAATTATGTCCTTACAAAGAACAAGTGCAAAAAGCTACAGCTGATTTTTCAAAAAAATTAGGAAGTTAATAAATAGGATTTTACTGGAATGATTTCAAATAAATTATGAACTTCAATACACCAAAATAGTAAAAATTCTTAATTGGCAGGGCTTTTAGAGCCAATTAGTCTCCAAGATACTTTTGTTAATCTTTTCTAAGTTCAGAGAATGCCCATCTATGCAAACGATGACTCACTCACAGGAAAAAAATGTAACTGCCAGATTACAGCATTACAGAAAGCCTACAGCATCGATTTATTTCTCCTCCATGATTCACAGTTACAAATCTCAGTGCTTATGGGAAGATATATGGCACTGAAGTGAAAACCAGTTAATAAAAGTGAGAAGAAGTCAACAACTTAATTCTAAAACAATGCTGCTGCATCCGACTGGGCAGTTAGGAAATAAGGTCAGTCTTCTTTTTAAAGGAGAGAAAGGAAACTGACAGTTCCCTACCAGTTCCCAGTCTATTTCGACTTCACTAAAGCTTACACAATTTTATTTTATTTTTCAAAATATCAGTTAGCTGGAATAAAGACAGCTCTGCTTATCCACGTTGCACTCCTACCTCTAGCATTCTGCATGGTCGAGCTGTGATGTACACTCTCTTTCAGGCAATTCTGGGCTGATGCAGTTTGTATAACTGTCTTTGTACAGAAGAAAAGGATGCTCTTAAGCATCATCAATAATCAACTGAATAGAAAGCCTATTTTCGTTAGATCATAATTCCCAAGCTGTTTCCATCTATTCTTATTTAAAACCTGTATTTTCATGATTGTCAGGGGGAAAAAAAAAGTATTTTATAGCACTGAAAATTCCTTTTCTGACTTTTTCTCTACTTCAAATATTGAAGATAATAGTTTAACTTTGTTAAGCTTTAACTTTGAAGGCAATAGATATCAAAATCTGTCTACAACTAAAGCTCAGGGAAAATGTATGAATTACGTAACAGGACAAATGAGGATCTCTCCTTGTGGAGCTAATAAAATACTTGTGTTCTCATTGGTCTGCTGGACCACTAAGGTTACCACTGGCACATCTCAATATACCAAGTCTATATTTTAAAACAGAATAATTCTCAATTTTTAGAAATAAATGCACTTTTTGTGTTCAGAGGCTATTTTTTTCCTTTCAAATTAACTCTACTTCTAAAAGGACTCCCCACAGTTAAACCTACCATCTACTATCCCTAAGAAAATGCCAGCATGTAACTAAGCAACAAAACAGGAGAAATATGAACTTTTTAATAATGTGTAGCACAGAGCTTTCTCTTATAACTAATTATATCTACTGTCCCTTAAAATACTTACACTTCCAAGTAAGTATCAATCTCAACTAATTTCACCTCTAGCTTACATAGAACTGAATGTATGATATAAAAAATTCTTAACAAAAATAGAACCTTAGTGGTTTTTTTAAGCCATCGAAATTGGCAGGTAGTGCCTGTTTAGACAGAACAACTTGCTACAGTTACTAAAATTGATAAGCAACTGCAAATTCAAGTTAAAAATTGTGTGTAGTTACAACGTCCTCATCAATCTTTCCACAGGACAGAACCATTAATATAACAGGAGGCTAAGCTGAAAAGCCTAATGTTGCCCTTTGTTGTTCTTCTCTGAGGTTTCTCTGGTTTGTCCAGAGAATGGCTCAAAATAACTTAATGTCCCTTTTAAATCTCAACCAAAACCACAGACTATTAATTACTCAGTCCATAAATCAATTCTTATTTCATAAACTGTTTTGTCTTCTCTAATCTAAAAAAAACTAAATTTTGTGATGTCTGAGGGCATCTTTCTATATTTTAGTTCTTGATAGCATCTGGAATCCCTCCCAGCTGTATTTTCTGCAGATAAAAAGTCATGACACTTATCTTCTCTCTTCTACTTCTCCAAGGAGATTTCACAATAGCAGTACAACCTAATATAGTCCTCAAACTAGAATGAAAACCTACAGCGGCTTAATTTATAGCACATGCACCCACTTTTCTTTTCCTGCTTTTTGTATCCAAGTATCCAGAAGAGAATTTCTCCTTTTTTCAGAAGAAGCAAATTATTTTTGAAGCCCTTTACTTTTTTTTTTTTTCCTTTTTCTCTTTTTTTTTTTTCTGGACTGAAGTATCTTCTAATGAACAACAAACACACCATCAGAGACCACATTCTGAGAATCGAAACATGGATGGTTGAGAATCCCAGCTTTTTGCCTGCCTTCTCTCAGCACACAGTTGGCACATGCCTACCACTGCTTTGTGAATGCAGAACTGCAGCCTTTTGACAGAATCTTGCTCAAGATTCCAATTAGATTCATAGATCTAATTTATTTTGTAATGACATCTTAGACTATTATTATTATGTATTTATTTGCTTTTAATAAAGTTTTATTGCAATGAAAATGTTAATCATGAAGACTACACTAACCACTGCCATATCTGGCACTTTTATTTCAGAGGCATGTGTTATTCATCTACTTTCTTCCAGTCTTTACCATCCATATTACAGGAATGTCAGCTTAAAGTAAAAAGAAAGGCAAAACACAGGCATTTATGTGACATGTGTTTTAATACACAATGCTTAGAACTGCACGATGCACCTTGTGTACCTATACCTGTATTTTAGCTGCCCTAAACTGCTTTCTAATGGAAAAAATCTACGCAGTAAAGTCTGACAGTCAGAAGGTGCTAACTTCTGGTAACAGATGCAAAGGCCAACAGGAAAACTCATACCCTGTTCTCTGCTTCATAACAATGCTTACCTCATGTTATTACATCTATATTTTAGTTTGAGACAAAAATACTGTGATTAACAGGTTCATTGAATTTTTACATACTGTTACATTTATAGAATTGTTAGAGCTTAGTGGCATTCACAGTTTGAAGAATAGAGACAAAACCATCAAAATTTCAGAATCTGTTATTAGTGGTACATGTATTTTCTCCTCTAGTTTTGTATTTGCAATATATGACTGAGTTTTTAGTACTCACAGGCTTACCATCTGGACCAGGCTGACCAGGATAACCATGATTCCCAGGCTGCCCAGGATCTCCCTGCAGAGAAGTAGTACGTTAACACACACAAGACATGAAATAGCATTTTAAAATTAGCATAGAGTATCTTTAACCCTAATACATCCCATAAAACTGTGGTTGCAATCCCAGATACCTGCAATTGAGGAGTAATTCCTACAAAAAAAAAGGAACTGATTTTGTAAATCCTCCCTGGAAAAATTATCCCTAACTTCAGATGCAGGACCTGGAGAAGCAAGCCCATGCTCAGTGTGCAGGTTTGACCTATCATCACATACGCCTTCAAGTTTCCCAACATCATCAGCAACAAAAATAAAAATAAAAATAAATAGTTTTCATCAATTAAACATAATCAAATCTCTACCAAAACCTTGTTACTCTACCAGTTCTACTCTGAAGAAAACTCTCACTTGTTAAGCAAAGATTTGGCTGAGTCTAGTTTTTAAAGAAAAGCATTGAAGAGAAAAGAGCTAAGATCAAAAGCTGTTAAATAAACTCTCCAGACAATGCTGTCTGAAAAAGAAAAAAGATTTTGCAATTATTTTGATAACCTCTGTTAAGACCACAGTAAGGGAAACGAAAACTCAATTTCTCAGGCATTGTGTTTGTTGACAGAGAGCAAGAACGTACTCAATATATTGTCTTAATGTATTTAAGTTCTCTGTTTATTTTACTAACAGACTTGATCTGGACTTAAAAAATCCATTAAAGCCTCAGTCAATAAAACATTTAACTTGCACAAGCATTAAGGAAGTACAGTTTTTTTCTGTCTGATCAGACAGTCCTTCAGGTCAGCTACAATTGCAGAATTTTTATGAACAGGGAGAACATCAGAAGAGAAATAGGAAACAAGCTTTCATCATGAAAAAACACGCATTTTAACATATAAGCCTGAGAAATGTAATGCTGAGTTAAATGGGAAAGGATATAGAATAACGACCCTTTAAAAAGCCACTGAGTGTAACATTATAATTTTCTAAATTAATAGTAGATTCTCTAAAATTATTATTGATCAAATTAAAGAGTCCAGGTTTGAGAGCCAAAAGAAAATAAATTTGCTTTCAGTTACACTAGCTAAACTACAACGTGTTATGTCTTTGTCTTGAAAAAGTTTAAATATCGTTTATTTGTATTTCAAAGTTTATAAATGAATTAATTTTACTATACTTCATTAATATCACAAACACACAAACTAAGATTAAATCTATAATCTTGCAAAGTCCACTATTCAAGAGTTAAGAAATACTGTAACTAAGATACCTACAGATCTTAAATTGGCTTCCTATTAATTCTTCCTGCAGACTTTTGGGTTGGACACCATCTTGTTATTTGTATTATTATCTCAAATATTATACTGCAATGCAATTGGAAGATTGCATGTGAAACAGATACTTAACTAAAATTGTAAAGATCACCTTAGTTCAGATATTTCATACTCTTTCATGCTTTACAGGATATAGCTTTCAAAATTTTTTGTTATAAATATTTTCTTCTCTTTTTTCTCTAATATGCTAAAGGAGAAACAAAGTAAAAACAAACAAACAAACAAAACACCACAAACATTCTATTGCATGAAATAACAATGCTCTCCAACATGTGGTTTCCAATTCCCTGATTAGAAACCATTAGCAACCAATAGCAAACAGCCCTCTAACATGAGTTAGCTGCAGCAGACAGTTACCACTTAAATTAGGAAATTATTTTCTTTAAATCATTTGCTTAATGAAAGATAAGCAGTTTGGGATCATCATGTCTGTCCATAAGTGGAAAACAGTCACTGGGGACAGCGCTGCTTGGCACAGTCACTGGGGAAGATAAGGCAGCAAAACACTTGTGAGTGACACATTAGGTATCTGAGACCCAGGTCTACTTCACACCTTTATCCTTCTTATCCTTGGCTAACATTCACAGCAGGTGACAAAAATCAGAACAGCGAAGTTAGGGCTCTGTAGCAAGCATTTTGTCTTAAAGAAAGAAGAAAATTTTCCCTTAAAGACTACTTTATTAGCAATTCACTTCATTCTGAAATAATTAGCAATGCAAGATCATTTGCTGATGATTAGTAAAAAAAAAAAAAAAAAAAAATCAACACAATTTTATAACCACAACCATTCTATTTAAAAGTAGATGTATTTATGCAATCAGGAGTTACGGCATCAAAACCTGACCTTGTTGCTTCTAATCACTATATTCATTCACTGGAAACCAGAACTAGCAGAACTAGGACCCTACTTTTTTAATCTGCGTGACAGGTCAGCATGAGACTAGGAGGGGAAAAAAAAAAGTAATGTATGCTCAAGAAGAAAGAATGAAAACTTACTTTGGGGCCTGGAGGTCCTTGTTTCCCTGGAGGGCATATGCAGGGGGCAGGTGTGGAGCCTACATCACTTGGGCCATTCATGCACTATCAAGAACAAAACCAACCATCAACACACTTGCCAAAACCACTGAACAAACGTATCATAAGATTATGTGAGGCTGATTTTCCTTAGGTTGCATGGGCGCTGGCTTTCACTAGTTTGTTCAGGTGGAATTTTTACTCACCTTAACACTGCCCTCCGACTACTTTGCATGCATGAATCCATCATTTTACAAAGAAGAAAATAATTCAAGAAGCAAATACTAATATGTGCCAATACCTGTAACTCTATTTGCTTTTCCACAGATCTTTTATCAAGCCATTTGGTAACTTTCAATCTGGCAACACACAAAACTGTTTTCCTAAACTAGTTGATATTCATAATTTGAAGTGTGATCACTTATTAAATATACCTATTTAACAGAAGTTTACAAAAATAATCTAACAAATAATACGCATCATACGTATAGCACAGTGACTGCAACTGACTGGGCATGCTACTGTGTATCAAGCCAGAAAAGGATGTAAAGCCTAGATCTCCCCATCTTGTGATCGCGTGTCCCAGCCATTAAGCTACTTCAGGAAAGGTAGGGTATGGCTGCTGCCACTGATTCCTACCTGGAAACCCATGGGTGCTCATCATCAGTTAGGTGAATTCCTCCAAACTACACTCCCTATACAAACAGTGGTAAACACTAAATCTCAATAGATCATTTGATGAATTCCCCCCTTTGAGATCACGTGAAACCTAAGGCAGAAAAGGGGAGAGCTGCTAGATCAATTTCATATTTCATCATCTCAAGGCTAGGCACCCAAAATGTAGGTGCATCTGTAGGAAATAAATATGTTGCAGATAGATTCAGTGAATTCTCTTTCATTTAGTAATTTCTCAGACATATGGAAAGGTAAAAAATTAAGTATCCAAGATACGAAAGATTAGACTTTGCACTTACTATCTAATGCACTTTCTATAACATTTCATTCACATTTTCTATAAGGATACAAACTCCTTAAAATGTTCTCTGAATGGAATTATTTCTTAGGATCAAATGATTGTTCAAAATATAGTTCCACATTGCCATCACAATGGTACCAAGCAAGAGTGGAGCTACCAGCATGACTAGGGGAACTATCACATTAAGCCTTCAAACCAACTCCCCTTCAGGGAGCTCCCATTGGTATGATCCAGGAACCTGACTGCACACCCCCATTCACTTTGCACCAGTATCCAGTCCTGTAAATAAGAGCAATCCAATTGAACTGGGACAAAAAATCAGTCCATTTATTCTAATATGTGTCAGAAAACTGATTTTCAGTTTGTCCACCAAGTACAACTCAATTAATGAAAAACAGCATTTTTGAGCTTAGTAAACTTTCATTCATTTTTTAAAACAAAGAGTACATTCCCTCTAATAATAAGTTATATAAAGTCATATACTACCTTAAAGTGAGTTTGAGCAGTTTAGGATTGTGCCTACCTCTCCATTCTGAAACAAGAAGAAACATCATTTAAGAATAAAAAAATACTTGCATTAAGCAAAATCCATTCATTTGTAAACATTATCAACCAGCCATAAATTTGAAGCAGTAAATATCCAGCATCTATAATTCAAAATTTCAGATCTTCTCAGGTTTGTGAGCAGCTGCTGTCAACAGAGATGAAGCTCAGTATCATATAAGGGTATTTAAACAAGAGCTGCCAGGAGCAATTTTTAAAAGGCATGACAAAACTAAAATTAAAACTGGACCGTGTAAATATTTATATACTGAACGGTTAGACTTAGCTCAAATCGCTTGCCAGGAGTAACTTCTCATCAAAAGAATACTCTACTTATTCATTAATGACCAAAAATACCCTAAAACATTTTTAAAATATCTGATTTCTGCCCGAATTCAGCATCGGGGAAAATGCAGAGCAGCATAGAGCCAAAGCTGGCTTTCTCTAACATGATTTCCTGTGTGACTGCATGGTATCTGTAGTATCATCGAAAAATCCCCATATATTTCAGCACATCAAACATGAAATTGTCTGTTTTAATGATTTAGCCACCATTACCTGCACCACATACAGGAGCTTTCTGATGCACATAGTTATCACAATCTTTACAAACACTGAGTGGAAACAGGTTCCTCTGAATTCAATCTTTCCCTCAGGCAAACTCTAGAGAAGATTGTTTTTCCCCAAGGACTGTAGCGGGAGTTTGAAATTATTCTAAAGCTTCAGGGAGAGGGGATGAATTCAGGCTGTAAATATTACATATAGCCCCAATTTAGTTCAGGAGCTCTGAAACAACCATATTGTGATGGAATACAAGCACAAACCAACTTCCATCACCTCTTTGGAGACCATCCAAAATTTTTATTTCTTGAAGGAGTCCAGAATTTTATGGGTGAAGCACAAATTTAGTTTACAACAGTATGTGAAACTAAACTGGCAAAATGTAAGCTTTTTGCTCAGACGTCTTGCCAAGTTGAAGAGATTGCAAAATGACAGACTTTTCAGTATTTCTTTCTAAGGGTTACACTTTTTTTTCTCATTTATTTTTTATATCCTACTCATTCTCTGCAAAGAGCAAGAAGATATGTAATGCAGGTAAATAGTGAAATAACAAAGTTATTTTCATATTTAAAGTTCATCTGCCAGAGTGTTCCTGAGTTCACTAGTTCCAGACACACTCTCAGATTTCAGAACAGTAAGAACCTAGCCACTTTCTTATTTTCTAAGCAAAAGTTGGGAGTTCTAGACAGGCTTTAATATGGGAGCTGATTACAACAGAAGTGCTGGCACTAATTAAATACGAGCCAAACACACTAGCTGTGACTCTGCAAATTTGACAAAAAATGAAGTATCTGGATGTTGAAGATTCAGAGAGTCTATTCTCAAATTGGCAAGATTGTCTTAACATACTAAATCACAACATGCAGAATATAGTTTTGTATGCACCTAGACTATCTTTAGCTCGGTTGGCTCTAGGCACCAAACGAAAGACGACATTTTGAAGGGAACTGTAGATATATTTTGGGATGGGAGTTGAATGCTTTTGAAAATCTGGCCACAACTGTGCCACGAATGGTTTTTTAATTTGTCTGCCCGTGTGTTACATTACTTCATATAATTAAGTAAGAGAGAAAAGAAAGAATCAAAGGAGTTCATGGGCTTCCTAATTGCATATAAGAACCCTGCAATACTGAACTGCGTTTTACTTTTGTCGCACTAATAACATACTCCATAAAATCTTGGCTTCACTTCAGCCTTTGGGATTTTAAAATCAGACTTCAGCATAGATATTTCTGATATGAAAAGGTGACTTAAAAGTATAGATTTGTTGAGTACACACAGAATTTTTAAAGAGGAAGTAGCAAAATGTATATTAGATAAGTTAAAAAGTTATGCTTAAAGGATTTTACACCACTGTAATCCAGTCGTTTTATTTATTTGAAATGTTTAAAATCTTGAATTTGTAACTGAAAATTCTGAGATTCTCCTACACTGCTACAAATTAGCACCATCAAATATCTAAAATGAAAAAAGCTTTTAAAATGTGTTTGTGCAAAACTAAGGCTGAAAGTGGACAAATTCTGGGTCACTTGATACTGCATAGTCCTAAATCAGCTTCAAACAGTGATGCGTAAATAAGCCAAGTAGGTCACAAAAGTTCATCTATCGTACTCACAAATCCTGGGATCTCACAGACTGTCTCTCGATTATTTTGCTCTGGGTCACAGTAGATTCGCAGTTTTTGTATATCGAACTATAATTGAAGACAGAAAAGACATTTTTAGAAAAATCGTGAATAGTCTAACATTCTCTGTTTAAACAAGTTCCTTCTTACTTTATATCATTCCACAGGATTAAAAAATAAACATAATATTAAAAAGCAATTGAAAGTTGAAGCTCTGTGTGTCCACTAGAGTTAAAAATCAATGAAAGATGTAGGAAGCCTAAGTGAGGCTTCTCACAGTGATTCATAAATGCATCTAATTCAACATTCTGTAACAGAATTATTTAAAGAAAAATAATCAATCCAAGATTTTGTTTTCTAAAATAATAGAAATAACCACCCTTAATCCCTGGTAGTAAATCCAAACATGCACAGCACGAACTATACCAGCTGCCAGTACCATTTGGAAACAGTTACAACAGAACAAGTATACAAGTATTGGACTGGATGATCTTGGAAGTCTTTTCCAACCTAGGTGATTCTTTGATTCTAAGTAAAACCAATACTTCCCTTTTCACCTCAACAGTCCTGGTTAGACACGTCTACATTGGCATGCCTCTTCTAGATGTAAGATTAATAATGTTGGTGAAGCATCAGAAATCCCTGACACTTGGAATAATTTAGTTTAGAGTTCAGATGTATAATGTAAAATTGTAAGAAGTAGTCAATAGAAACATTGGCAACAGGTAAGCAAAAATCTGTGCCGTTCTGCTCTGTCACTGCAGGGAAACAAATGCACTCAAGCCAGCTTTTTTAGCATGAAGCTGTCATGGCCAAAGAGAAAAAAGCCCCAATCACACTTAACAGGAAATCATAAGTTTGACAAGCAGGTGGAAGACAGAAGAGAATATCAAGTCTGTTAATACCATACATAGAAATATGAGTATTTTTTGAAATACAAAATTGCAACATGAGGCAGATTTTCTATTTCTTTTCCAGTCCAGTATCAGGAGATGACCTGATACAATTCTACATTCCTGAAATGTTTTCGTTTTTATTTTAGATTACATGTTTTGCTAATGACATTCCTCAAGTGAGGAACTGTATTGTTGGGAAAGCTATGAAATCCAATTTTGCAGTGACTTCAGACAGACAAAAAAGAAAAAAAAAGGTACAACAAACAACCCTAAAATCCTAGGACATACAAAACTATGAGAATGAGACAATCCTGCTCTGACTCAGAAAATGTGTGAGGTGACTGATTACAATTCCAAAATCTTTACTTTCCTTGAAATAAGTGCCTACCAGAAATCTGTGGGAAGCAATCATTGTTATTCATAAAGAAGAATGTTACTATGCAAACTATATTTCTATCAGAAATGCTGAGTCACACACACAGAATGTCATCCTAGTTTCCATATACAGTTTCAGAATATGGCAATAATAGCATTGAAGCCTGGCTGCAAATGCACAAAACTGAGACTAGCTGATTAACGACATCTGAATAAAGTTAATGAAGATGATGCAGAACACATCAACATAGTTTAATAGGAGCAGGAGCAGTCATGAAATTAAGCACTGTAGTTCAAGAAAAGATAAGCATAACTTGCAAAATGAGTAGAAAAACTCTGCCTACTTGTGTACTTCAGTATTTCTTAGTATTGCTCCCTTTATTCTCAATCTAATTGTTAATGCTATTATCACTTTGCTCACGTTTTTATACATGCAAGGAAACAATCTACTTAGTCAACATCTTGAACACTGGCAAATTACAGTCCTCACTACTGCTCTATCCTATATAGCCTGATGTTATCAGTTTTTGGTGTCTGCATACCACTGAAGGCAAGAGGAATATAGCATTCCTCAGAATAGAGGAGAACCTCAAACAGCGGTTTCAGGACTTCTTTTTCAGCACAGCAATCAAATGTTGCTCCCTTGTACACCCAGTATTTGCTGTGCAACATAGCCAGAGTTGACAAGTTTCATACTTTCTTGACAGCTAGCAATGAGAAAAATTTTGTTCTCTCCCAGCTGTGCTGACATAGTTCACACAACGATGGATGGAAATTATACACAAGTGTCAAGCACAGAGGATATACTCTGCTCTGATATATGGTTCTCCAAATTTGAGCAAAGTACTGCATCAAATTAGTGACTCACCAAAAACCAATACCTCCTGAAGGCACCAACTAAGTACACCATGCAGGATATACCAGTTGTGCTGGGTCCTTCTGACAACTCACATTCCCTCTACTAGAATTTTATATATTAACTTTCAACCTAGAGTAAATTAGAAGAGCAAGTGCAGGAAAATATAAAGCAATGCTAACTTACAGTACAGCAACTGCATTAACCTGACATTTAAATTACTGTGCTTTTAACATAAGCATACCTGTACAGTTTCCTCCTTTCCAGAATACTTTCCTATTTGGGTTAGTCCACTGATATAAATACCTAAAACAGGATGTAATGGTTTTGTTTCAATTTCTTGGTCATCTATATACAAAGTCACAAAGTCTTCTGTAACTAAGAGACGAATTTGATGCCAGCCTTCATCAAACAATGTCTAAAAAAGCAAAGAAAATGGAAACATTTAAAACAAAAATAATTTTTTAATTTAAACAACAGTAGAACTCATTTTGAACACTTAATATTTACAACTGCACAGGCAAAGAAAGTATTAGTCAAGTAGTACTACAACTGAGAAAACTATACTTGCTAATAAATAGTCTGTACTTCATAATTATTTTAAACTGAACAGATCGGTCTGACTCAGGACATGCTGAGATTTTTAATCATTGCAAATATGAAGCCTGAGAGGTATTTTTTGTAAGCAGAAGTATGATGTCTCAAGTACTTCAGATCTTAAATTGTAGTACAAACACGTCAGTACTTGAAAAACTTTCTACTTAATCTTTTACAGAAAAATCTTAAAGACATGCTATTGGCAGAAGGAATCAAAATAGTCTTAAAAAAAAAAAAAAGACAAGTATTAAATTCATCATATCACAGAATCTCAGCTTAAGATTTAAATAAAAAGTATATTTACATAGGTAACAAAATTAGAGAGAGCTTTAAAGAAGTATTTATTATACCTAGAAAGAAAAGAAATTCAACAGAGGAAGAAATACTATCCTTGAGTCTTTCCCTTAATTTCTAAACTATTTAGTTATTTAGCCTTGCCTAGCCTAGATCACATAACTAAATTTATGAAATTAATCCAACAGTAAGTTCATATACATAATAGTAATTTAAGCATATACATTTCATTAGATATCTTTACTAACTTCTGTAGGCATGAAGATAAATTAACTCCCCTTCACTTAGTACATGGTCACTCCAAAAGTAATGCCTCCTATTTATTTCCATGGAAACTACAACAAATGCAAGAAGCACAGTAAGACTATTTCATAGAGCAAATTCTCAGCTACTAAACACTCTTTTTCAGCACAGTCACCAGTGTTAGCTATGCATTTTTGCCAGCAATGAACAAAAGCCTGCATGCTGCACTTGTAAAAATCTGTACCAGTGGAGGTGACCCACTGCTGAAACACACCATCCACCATCTCTCTGTGCTCACATCCACTGTTTGGTCTCCGTCAACGTTCAATAAGCATTGATGAATGTCAGTGGGTGTCATTTTATCCTCACAGAGGAATTCAACTTTTGCTTCATAGACGTCAGATGCTCTCTTGTCAGACTGCCCCCTGCCATCTTTGCACAGCAACAAAATGGAACAGAATATTGGTAGGAAGATTCAATCCCTACTGCCATACCACCAACACCTGCCCTTAACGTTGTGGGCCAACATAATAAAATAGGAGGCATTACTTTCAGAGCAGCACTTGTTATATAGCCTTACGCAGCATCTCTGTTTCCAACATAGTCTCATTTGTAGATTTTATTTTACAATTTTATTTACAATGGCTCTCATTGCAAGACAAAATAAATAACAGATCACTATATTAAATGTTTCAATTTTCTTGGGTAATGTGATAAATCATCACCAGAAAATAAAAATAAAAATACCTAGGACTGCAGGAATACCCTGCAGTCAACAAACAGTTATATATATATATATAATGCATTGGATTTCCAGCAATCTCAGGTAAATCATGGCAGAGAAAATTTAGAAAGAAAAACCAAAATTCTTTTAGTAACAGAATAAAATACCTGCCAACAAAAGCCTTGTAGCTAAGACCTTCGCTTAGACATTAGACCTTCTTTCTCTGAGGATTTATATTTGAAACTTCATTAGCCTCACTTGGAGTAAGAATTCAAATGTAGGCCACCACTTCCCAGAAAATCAGAACCCATTTGGCAACCCAGTGCTCCAACAGTAAATCTTTCCCACTCTTTTTTTTTGCCAGTGTCCCTCTTGCTTGAATTAAAATATACTCCCCGAGCCAGGAACAGGAATCTCTAGGCTGTGTATTCCTATACTGATATGAACATGAGTGGAGACACTTAATCTCCTTCCGCAACTTAGTTCTCTTTCTTACAGACCTGAATACTTCACTGGAATAATGAAAAAAAGACTGAGAGAAAACCTACAGAATAAACTAAGAAACAATAAAAATGGTTTGCACAAAGAGGGGAATCCCTTTCGTGAGAAAAACAAGCAGCTGAAAGGAATTTTTATTCAACAGAGAGCTAAACAAATCCAGACTCAACTTATTTTGTGCTCTTCTAGAGAAGAAAGAAACTCATTTCATTATGTGTTTGCAAGGAATTTAGATGCTTATCGAAAAACCTTCCACTAAAAATGGACTACTCTTATTCTCACCTTTTAGATTCTACAATAAAGACAGAAAACACTTTCCAGCATATGTTAAGCCAAGGGCTGTGTGCAAATAATTCTCTGTGATCTTCACGATTACCTGCTGGAAACTGCTGAGTAAAAACCACCTGCAAAGCAGACACTGTGGATGCTGAGGAAACATGGGTGAAGTACCCACCGTCCATTTTAAATGCCTAAGCAGTCAATAACAAGAATCATGCATTTCTAAAAAATCATAAAAGGCAAAGGAAAAATGTGTATTTAAGTGAGTATTCCAGCACAGTGCTGATCTACTTCTTACCTTTACACGAGGTGCAGCAAAAGTAATAACCTGCGTGCCATTTATTAAACTTGTTGTAGTGAATGACAATGTTTTCTCTTCTCCATTAATTGTGACTGCTATCTGTGGTCTCTTATCCAGGCTTAGAACTCTCCACAAATCCCACGTCTTTTTTACTTTAAATCTTTGAGTGGAAACAAACACATAGGATGGAGGCAAACCTTCTGGAAACACATTCCTAAATAAGGTAGCGGAAAAGAAAAGGCCAATATTTGAACAGTTACCTAAATCTTAAAACAAGTCTCTCTCAATTTAAACAAACATTAAAATCTTATCACATTTAGCACCTTACTTATCAATGTAAATACCTTGTCAACTCTGACAGGTCAACACGGGAGGTTACTTCATAAGCTTTAGCATTAGTAGTTGGTATTTGAATTCTCTTTTTAACCTTTTTCTTCACACCTAGTCCTACAAGAATGTCAAACCCTTTTTCATCTCGAGCTGCCACTGGAATTCTTGTAGGACAAACAGATTCTGCAAAGTAAGAAATGCATATACAGTTAAAAATACAACTTAAAACATTGAAAAAGTAACCTCTCACCTACCTAATTTTTTGTTGCTGCCCTTCAAGAACTAAAAAATGAACTTATAACTGCTGCTGAAGAACAAGAGAACTGATATGCAGAATCCTCTGAGACATGAAGTGAGAATACAGACATCACATTTTACTGCAACTATATACTGCTATTTTGATTTGCAACTAATTGTACTTAAAATGGTATTAGAATATTTGACTCATAAAAACATTGGACTTATATTTTAAAACTCATGGTCTCAAAATGCTACAGTAGATTGTATCATAGAATCACAGAATGGTTTGGATTGGAAGGAACCTTAAAGATCAGCCAGCTCCAACCCCCTGCTGTGGGCAGGAACACCTCCCACTAGACCAGGTTGCCCAAAGTCCTGTCTTGTCTTGCCTTGAACACCTCCCAGGCATCCACAGCCTCTCTGAACCTCTCTGTGTCACTATCTCACACCACCCTCTGAATAAAGAAAGTTCTCCTCTTTTAGATTGAAATAGTCCCCTCATCCTATCAGGACAAGTAAAAAGTCCGTCCCTGTCCTGTTTGCGAGCTCCCTTGAAGTACAGAAAGGACACAATGAGGTCCCCCTAGAGCCTTCTCTTCCCCATGCTGAACAAGTCCAGCTCCCCAGGCCTATCCTCATAGGAGAAGTGCTCTTGTCCTCTGATCATCTTCCTTGCCTCCTCTGGACCCACTCCAACAGCTCTGCATCTTTCTTGCGCTGGGAGTCCCAGGCCTTGATGGAGTACTCCAGATGAGACCTCACAGGGCAGAGCAGAGTGGGACAATCATCTTCCTCTCTCTGCTGGCCACCACTCTTTTGATGCAGCTCAGGATGCAGTTGGCCTTCTGGACTGCAAACACAACTTTTGACCCATGTTGAGCTTCCTGTCCACCAGAACCCCCCAAATGCTTCTTCACTGTGCTGCTCTCAAATAGTTCTTCTACTCTGTACACATACCTGGGATTTCCCTGTCCCTAGTGCAGCACCTTGCATTTGGCCCTGGTGAACTCACGTGGGTCCGCTTGTCAGACCTGTCCATGTCCCTTTGGATGGCATCCTTTCCTTCTGGTCTATCAACTGCACCACTCAGTTTGGTGTCAAAAACGATGTTAATCTACTGCATCAACAATTTAGATTAATTCAGCCTCTTTCCTCATTACAAAATTAGACTGAAAATTGAAAAGGTTAGAATCATTTACAACTATTTTTTTCCCCGTTTTTTCTCTCTCAAAAGTGGCTCAAACCTATTTTATTACACTGGTATCTGCTTGATGCTGGACAAACACTGTGTGTTATTTTTTCTGTGGAAACTAAAGTAGACTTTATGCTATCTCTGTTCAATCTTTTTATTTTTTATTTTTTTTTACATAAAACCAATACTAGGCAGCAGAATTAAACTGTTTAAAAGCATGCAAGACAGAATAGTGAAATTTAATTTTAAAGTCAATACTAAATTATGGTATGAAATGAATTGAAAGAACAAAAATCCTCTATTACATTAAAATCATGCTAGACTATGTTTTAATTGTTCACTTTCCGTTGTTTCTTTTGAAACACACCTCTTCACAGAAAAAAAAAACAAAACAAAAAAAGGATGTTAGGAATAAGTTCCAAAGAAGTGGTGGAGAGGGCTGGAAAACTCAGGTTTCAGTGCCAAGGAATTATCAGCTCAAATGTTTAGACTGAAATTTCTATATAATACAAGCAACGCCTCACAGCTTCTTTTTAGCCAATGCAAAGGCAATCAGAAGCTATCTCCATTCTGGTAGGGAAAGTGGGATACTAGAATTTCAAGAAAATCTTGAGCTAGAATGTCTGCACAAAGTATCTACGATGGGAAAGGATGATCAGCCCTAACAGGACATGCCACAACTACCTGGAGTAGCACCAAGAAATTACATTCATTCCCCTTGGATTGCTTATTTTCTCCATAGCAAAACGTCACCAGAGTCCCAGAACAAAAATATATTACACGTTATCTGCCTGGTTATATAAGAAAGAACTGCATTAATTCCCTGCTTAAATAAGGGAAACTAAAATGTTTACCTTCTGAATGCTACAGTGAAAAAGGAAGAAAAAGGAAAATACAGCACTATTTTCCTTCTTGTTTGTCTCAAAAAACAGATGTAGGATTTAAGTCCACATGCTCCATTAATAAGTAAAAATAACAAGACTTTATTTTTCAGGTTTATTTACTCTATATAGGAAAAGCACATAGAGAACGATTCCATGATATTGCTACAAGGTTTATTTCAAAGCTGAATAATGGTCATATTGTCATTAATACAGATTACAGACAACCATGTGCACTGACAAGATAATGAATGCATACATCTCTTCTCAGTCACAGTATTAGAAATATGTTGTAAAACCAAACAATGCAGAAATTAGATTATTTTATGTGAGAGGGTCATTATTCTGAATCAAACAAATATAAATTAAGCATGTGTCAAATTATACATTAAGAAACTACTGTTTATTTTCAATGGCATGTTGCAGAACTACATAAAAACATTCACAGTAAGGCTGATCGTTGGGTCTTCTGGACCATCTTCTGGCAGGGCTGTTCTGACAACTAACTGGACCATTACAAAGGATGCAGAACTCAGTGGCAAAATTAAGAGCTGTCTTTCACTGGAGACAGGATTGTATTTCCAGTTCACAGTCCCAGTCACAGCAACTCACCAGTCTACAGTTATATCTTGTCCCCTTCTAATGATTTTATATGGATTTCTGATACTTTATTTTTCATTCCTGAGGCATGAAAAAGCTTTCAGATGTTAAAATCTGTTATCTGCTTCTGAGTTCTGCACTGACTATTATTTTTACATGCATTTTGACACACAATCTTTTCTGCATTTTTACTGGAGAGTATTAAAAACACTCAACATCCAGAATAAGAAATCTTAAATATTTGAGGATGCTTTTAGCCATATCTGCCTTTCAGACACCCCTGTCCTTTCTGGAAGACAAGATCAGCAGCTCTTTTCACCCTGGCAGACTCTGAAACAAACACTAGAGTTCCCATCAGACACACAGCAGCCCTCCATGCAAGGCACTTCATATCAGCACTACTTGCCCCACAGCCCACCAAACCTCATCTTTCTTTTCCTAAAAAGGAAATACTGTCCCTGTGCTCATAGGTTCATTAAATAACAAACTTACAAACACTAAAGAGTAAAGGCTAGCATTTATTTTGACATTAAAACAGATGATCAAGTCAAAATTGCAAAACTTTGAAAAAGTTCCACGTGGTTGACAATAGCCAAATCATTGCTGCTTTGCCCTTATGGCACTTCCTCTCTCAGAACCAAAATCAATCTTAACAATATGAATAAAACAATCCACTATTCATGTACAAAATTTCCCCGACTTGCTAGTCTTTGAGTTCACCTGTTAAAAGCATTGCAGGTAGAAACAAAGCTGCCAATTGGCTCTGCCCACTCTTCCTAAGAGGCATCTCTGAATGCCAGTGCGAAAGGGGAGCATGTTAAGGACATTGAGGAAAATGGTCATTAGAAATAAATCACTAAAGGAAAACACTATTTTGAACATGTAGTCAGCAGTCACAATTTAGTGGTGCAAAAGTTGAGTCAAATACTGTATTTGAATTTTAAGGACACTAGCTAACTCAGCATCATAAAATTATCTAGGTTAGAGAAGACCTTTAAGATCATCACATCCAAGCATCCACCTAACACTAGAAATCCACTGCTAAACCATGTCACTAGACATAACCCTGAAAGCAGAACATTTATCTTGACAAAATATACCATTTATTTAAAGAAAATATTGTGCTTATTTTGGGAAAACCACCCCTGCATGAAGCTTTATTAAAGAATTCAGCTGCACTTAGTTGACTTAACTTTTGGACTGACTTGACTTCACTACATCAGCCAGATGGAATTATTATGATTTTCATAATTTTATCAAGAAATAAACACTATTAATCTCAACATAAATAATAACGCCTTCTCTTTTTCAATGAAGTCAATACTCAAAGTGAGAACAAATGAAAACTATTTTTTGCTCTTCAAAAGTGCAGAAATGCAGTACAACTGAAATACAACTTCCATCAATTCTTGGTAATAACACATACTATACAGCACTGATGCATACTAGCTGTCCTTCTGAGTGACATATTTATTTTAGAATAAATATGCTTGCTTTTTCATACACAGGAAATACATTGTTTAACAAAGTTATCAAAAAACTCTATGCAACAGCACTGCTGCAGCATTCTAAAACTAAAAAGTCATTTTACAGTGTTGGTCTTGGCTAATTCCTCGACAAAATCCTTTTTACAAAGATCAGCTTGTTACAATTCCAGGCACTTTTGCCAGCAGTCTCTCCTCTGTTTTTTTCAACATACACTTGTAGAACTCTTGTTTGGAATAATAGGCTACCCTTTCAACTGCCAAGAAGAAACTCTGAAATGTGGATAAGTGTCAGCTGCACCTAGGAAAAGGGATGAAGCCCTATATGAGAAGTGCTCAACTAATTCAATGTTTCTACATGTTATCAATGCAAAAAAATTGGAACTTAGGGCAAAATTCTACTGAATTTAAACTCGCTGTGTTAACATACTGCATCTTTCCCTCTCTGTCTAGCAGAGAGATAACATTTCGAGAGGGATTTCTGCGATCAAAAAGAAAGATCATAGGAAAGGTTATCTAGAGCCTTACACTACATTCATCATGAATTCTGCTTGTGGAAGAAACCATTATGGTTACAGAACTCCAATCTGCACACCCTGTAAAACATTTTATGATCACTTACCTTCGCAGAGCTTCTGCTTTATAACTTCTTTAATTCTTGATATTGCAATATAATCTTCAACATAAAATACATAAGTTGATGAAGGCTTGTTGGCAATAGCTTTAAGTTCATCCTCCTCAATTTCTGAGCCTACACCAATTGCAAACAAAGTGATTTTATTTTTCCTTGCTTCTGCTGCTACATCTTTGACTTCATCTTGGGATTTTCCATCAGTGAGAACAACTGCTATTTTTGTTAAAAATCTTGAAGATTTGGCAAAAAGATGGTCATAGGCAAACTGAATAGCTCTTCCTGTTCTTGTATTTCCTCCCAAGTAATGTATGGATTCCATTTCCCTGATAAGATTTTCAGTGGATTCATGAGTTCCTAGAGGGATTTCAAGTACAGGGTAATCACTGTACTGAACTACTCCAACTTGGATAAATTTTGGCCCTATGTCAAAATTTCGTGTAATATTGACAAGCCATCTTTTGATTATTTCAAAGTTTTCTGGGCCAACACTGTAAGAGCCATCTAAGATAAAGACTAAGTCAGCCGGAGCAGTTCTGCAACCTGAAAAGAACAAAAATGAAACAAACATTTTAGTGAACTCAACCACTTCCCCTTTCCACAGCAAATCATTCTTTCATATCAATTACTGTTTGTATTTGAATCTATGTCAAAATAAATATTGTTAAAAAAAAAAAAAAAACAGCTGAGTTTGTCAGAGAATGGAAGATTGCTTCTGTAAGCTACACAGATTCAGTTTGGTATCTGAAAACTACACCACTTTCTGTTTTGTACATTATCACCAGAAATGACTATGAAATATTCTGGAATTCAGTTCCTCAAGCTGCCAATTGCAATTCATGCAATCAGCAGAGAGGATTTTTTTTTTTCCCCATATCTCATTGTCTGTAGAGATGACAAACAGAAAAAATTCATTTTTGTTAGCAAACCAAAACACACTGGAGAGGAATAGTCCGAATACTCTGAAATTCAGCAGTAATATCCACTCCTTCTACAAATACATTTTAATGGACTTTTGAAATTACTACTTGGCACCTCTAGAACTTGTCATAAAGCCCCAAGCCTCAACTGAATGCTTTTAATAGCATATTCTGATTTTATTAAAAGAAAAATGTTCAGTTAATCAGCTCAACCTCCATAGTAAGTTTATCTAATCATTTAGCAAATACAATGCACTCTACTTAGAAAGGTCATTCTAACTGCACAATGACATAGGAGTGGACTCAGCACTTTTAGATGTAGCCTCTCAAAAATGGAGCCCTCACCAAATTAGCAACTGCAGGCCATGGACTAACACACGTATTTCAATAGGCCAGTCCTATCTATTGTACATGCAATATGAAACATGCAGATGAAAGCAATAACTCTCTGGAGGGAAGAGACACCTTCCATTCATTCCAATAGGAGCAGAGATAATTGATACGCAAGGTGCCAAGCAAACAGCTAAAATCAAGAGAGGTTAATTTGATCCCATGGTACCTGGGCTACACAGGTTGCTGTGTATTCCCATGCCTTCTGCTTCATGAAAGGCTCCAATTTCCAATTAGGTAGGGGAGCTCTGCCTTGTCCTGATGTCTGCCTATGGAAACTCCCTGCCAAATTTCATTTTCCTTGAAAGCAAGCAGCCACAGTCTGCTGGAGATATGCCTTTGCACCACAGATAGTGGCAAAGAGAAAAGATGCTAGCAAGAGGCAAGTACATTGTGATTCTTAAGAAGACAAGATAAATAGCCAGGTCAAGGGACAAAAATACACAGAATAATCTAGGTTGCACTTTGGGTGGCACTTGATCCAGCCCTCTGGGTCCACTTATTTTTCTATATGGTTTTTTTTTCAGAACAGAAGGAATTTGATGGAGTTTCCTGTAAAATAACTGAAATTGTTTGACTGAAAGAAAAACTAGAAGGAAAGCACTTATCCTGGAAGCATCCTTGCGACCAGAGGAAAGTTCTAAATAAAAGAGTTTCACTCTTTTTATTTGGCCATTACAAAAAGGTACTTTTGTTAATTTTCCCAAATAAAACAGATATAGAATATTTTTTTATATATATATATATATATATATATTTTAATGGCCAGCTTTGAGATGATCATTCTGAAGGATATACTAAAAGGTGAACCTCAGAGCTAGAGGCATCTTAGCTTCCTCTATCAGAACTTCTATTTTTCTTACTGGTTTCTCACATAAAATTAAGATCTAAAAATTATGCTATTTAAACATGTGACTTCTGAAGAAAGGAGAAGAGAAATACTCAGGACACTACTCTAAACTAAGACTGGGCCTTTACTGTACTATCTGCTACATTGGACATTTCCAAGAAACTTATACAGGTAATCTCTTCCTATAAGAGGAATAAGTTATTCCATCATAGAATTTACAACAGGAAAATTACCATAAAAAGAAGTATCTTCGTGTGACTGAAAATAGATAGCATACGGCATGCTTTGAAATTGCCCTAAGCCAAAATATAAAAATTAAGACTTACTTGCTCTTGTTTCCCCATCTTCAGCTGAGATGTAGTCATGAAGCAGCAGAATTAACAGTGTCTGAAAAAGTCTTACAAGCTGTGCCATGTGTATTATATTTTCAAAGTCTTGAGGTTAAACTAGAAGGGGTAGAAATAAAGAGAAGATACAGTGTCATTACAGTACAAAACCTGTGCATGAGGAACAATTTCAATAGAATCTGCAGGCTCTGACATAAAGCTGATCTGCAATGGACCTCAGACTCAAAAAGTGTCCGTCAGGCGCACAAACCCAGAATTGAGTTCTGTCAAAGCTCAGTTTTCACCAAGGCCCATATATGGGCTACATATATACACAAGGAGGTTTTATTATCAACAACTGCTACAATTGCTAACCTGCTATCCTTCTTCTGATGCCATTATTCAAAGTCTTGACAGCTCCTATTCCAAAGCACAGCATTTGTTTATGTATCAGATACTGCTGTACAGAATTTACTGCAGTCTCAATCCAAGCATCTGCCTGCTTCAGGGAGTCAGGCACACCTTTGTCTCATCCCCTTGGAGCTGGGCCCATTACCAGGAGTCAGGACAACAGGAACCATCAACGCCCAGTGACTGTGTCCCATAACGCCCAAAGTTATATGAATTACACGCATCTTAAATTTCAGATTTTTTTTATTCCGTTCATGATATCTCCTTTGTAATCACAATCTCTGAATTATGTCTCCAATGGCAAACATGGAATTTCAGTCTCACAACGCCATCATAAATATAATGCAATAAATTTATTTTAATTAAGCCACTCTTCTAATCTACTGTGGAAAAAAAAAATGATAATGTGAAAATATACATTTCTCAGGCTGCCCAGAGGCTGTGGAGTCTTCTTGGACATCTCCAAAAACCACCTAGAGGTGGTTGTGGGTCATGTGCTCTGGATGTCCCTGGGACAGATGGACCCTGCAGTCCCTGCTAACCTCAGTCATTCTGGGATTCCCTGACTTCTATTAAGCTATGTGAGGCATTATTTGTTTCATATAAATCATAGATTGTATTCATCAGGTACCACAAATACAAGAGAAGACAAAATTTTAGAATAATTTAAATATATCCTTGTGTATTCTAACAGATACGTGCTCTCCATTAAGTTATTAGGTTTGCATTCAGAACAGCAATGCCTTGCACAACTCGGTAACTCGCCAAACAACGTCAGTCATATTTGTATTTACCTATTACATGTTAGCTTTATCACTAACATTCTTTCTCCTTTTTTAGACCACTTCCTAGAATTAAAATGCCTTCCACGAAGAAGGTTAAGAAACATATACACCAGACCTGAGGGGACTTCACTGTGGCCTTTTGTCACAGGTGACCAGATAAGCTGTGGAAGCCCCAGCCCTGGAGGCATTCAAGGCCAAGTGTGATGGAGTTCTGGGCAGCCTGATACAGTGGATGGCGATCCTGCTCATGGCAGGAGGGTTGGAACTAGATGATCTTTAAAGATCCTTCTAATCCATGCCATTCTATGATTGTCACTTTTATTCATTTACATCCATTTCACTCGTGGACATATTTTAAATGACAGAAATATTAATGGCATAGCCCTCATATGTCCCCACTGGTCAGCTCTCATCAACTTGTCCTAAAACTCTGCAAAACAAAAGTCCCAGCAGACAAAAAATTTAGAGCAAGAAAGAAAAATGCTAACAAGCTTTCCTGGCCTCCACCCCATCTATCCAAAGAGCAGGAACTTTTGCTCACCATGTGGTAATGGCCTCCTAAACTAAGGCATATCCAAACTTCTTGCTCCACTGCTGAAAGAAATAATTCTGCCTTCACAAGATATCAGGCATCAGCGCTGGAAGCACATGAGGGAACTGTAGGGCATGCATTATATATATCTCACTTCTCACAGTGAAGAAATTTCCACAGTAGCCATCAGGGTAAGTCTTTAACCTTGAAAGATATTAAAGTCATTGAACTATTACATCAGAGCAAGATTTCTCTTGGTGAAAACTATGCTTGCATTTGAGGTATTTCTTAAAAAGAACCAGCAGAGTAATTGCCAAAACAGGCTTGTCTGATTTGCAGAATTAAATTGTATTCCCTCAGTGGAAGATTTTTTTCCATCTCTTTGCAACAGTCGTTCTTTATTTCATTTACAACAAAACCCGAAAAATATGAGATACTGAACCTAAAGTATGAAGCCAAATTAAGTACTTAGTAGTCCAAAACAGACTTACTAATGGAAACTAAAATTAAAAGGATAAACCTAAAACTTAAGCAACTACCCAAAGAAGATTCCAGGAATTACCAGTGTTCAATAAATTCTAAAGAAAATAATAATATAGCACTGAATTTTTAATAGTCAAAAGATATGCCAAGCCAATAGTTCTAGAGACCAAACTTTTGTGTCTTCTCAACACAGTAATTACAGCCCAGGCAACAGAAGCACACTTGAAATTACTTACAGAAAACACTTGCCAAAGTGCCTCATTTCTGCTACCACAAAGAGGCCATCATTAATACCAGCCTAGGACCTCTTCACTGACATTGTGAAAAAAAAAATAAAATTAATCACAGCTGATCATGACCTTTCTATCTTTCTTCTTGTAAAAGAAACATAGGAAGTACTCTCTATGGCGGTCCATGGACACGCTCACTGCTTTCTGCTCTGCCTTTGAGAGCTGAGAAGTCAGGGTCTTCCAACTTTCTGCCGCAGGAGCTCAGAAGCTGGCTCAGGCTGTGTGGGGAAGCACTGAGGGACAGTCGATCTGTTACAGCTTTGAACAGGCAGCAGACCATGGGAGTCCTGTTCGCTCCTTATTTTCTCTGCATCTGCTAGGAATCAAACAGTAGCCAGCCATATATCTATATACCTCAAGGTATTACAGCAAGCAACATGAAATTGCTTGAAGACAAAAAAAACAAAACATAAAAGGCTATTCAAACTTTTAGCCTTTTTTTTTTTTTTTTTAAACAAATTATCTGTTCATGAGTAGATTTTAATAAATGTAACCAAGAAATCATATACATATATATATTATTTTTTCCTACCTCTTAATTCTAACCACCCGGTTTTAACGTGTGGGAACTCATGGAAGAGAAATTCATACAGGGTAACTAAATTAATGCACAGATATTGCATCCAGCTGAAGTAAAGGCTTGGGTACTGGGAGAGCAATAGAAGAGAATTATCACACATTACCATATTTATTGAGGTTTCCCTCATGGCTACTCCATTTTTCCACTGTAAATGGAACAGTGCACCACACCCAGAGGCTCTGCAATTCTAGTGATGCACCGGGTAGCAAAAACAAACCTTTGGCTACCTCCCAGCTCTACAAAACTGTTTAACTTAAAGCTGCAGAGGCCTATCAGGCCACAAGGGTCTATCAGACATTAACTGCAATAGGATACTCGGTTTGGTGGGTCTTTACGACTCAGCCTGCTCATTCTTCTAGTCTGCACTATATGTTTATTTTATGAGGGATTTTTTTGTGTGTTGGTTTTGTGCTGGTTACTTGCCACCATTCTGATAGCAAAAGAGATGTTCTGAGTGAGAACAGCCCTCTGGGCTAAAACAGACTTTCTTGCTCGGAGCAATCCCAAATGCCTTACGTAAAGGTCACTGTTTCATGCCCCTGAAAAAAGGGATTGTAGAGTACACCAGATACTATTCAGTATCTCTGTGCCTGTAATTTGCATTGAAAGCCAGGCAAGCTTCTGCTCATCTCAGACTAAGTGAAAGGCAAAACCACAGCAATAAAGCTTGGCTCCACCACCCCAAGCCTCATGAGTGCATGGTAAACTACAGACAGACAAATTACCAGCTCTCTCTACAAGACGGGGTTTTTTGTTTGTTTTTTTCTATTTTTTTTTTTGTCATATATGGGTAGAAAATGCATTTAAGTTTGGAGCTTAGTGACATATCAACATAGTCACATGCTGTGGCATTTTAGGCAGCTTGAGCCAATTAGAGAGTCAGTGTCTAAATGCACCATCTTCCGTGGTACCCTTTCTGGGCACTACAATTACGCTTTGCAGCAGCATTTGCACTAACAGGGCAAACACTGCACACCTCCAGCCGGGAAGGAAATGGATATCTGGTACAGCCATTAATGAAACAAACAGCCATTACTTGATTTTGAATGAATCAATGCTTGTCCATGTGTTGGAGATAGCAAAGGCATACAACTCTCAAAACAGCTTTGCTACACAAAAGTACACAGAGAAACATTCAGATAAGCGCATCTTCTTGTCCCGAGTTTCAGCTGGGACAGAGTTGATTTTCTTAACAACGTGTCTGGTATACAACGCTATGTTTTTCTCCCAGAACCAAAACAACATTGATAACACGCTGATGTTTTAATTGTTGCGAGCAGTGCTATACAGAGCCAGGGTTGTTTCAGCTTTTCAGTGTTTCATACCATCCTGCCAGCAATAGGGCTGAGGAGTACAAGAAGCTGGAAGGAGTGAGAATCAGGACAGCTGACCTAAATTGGCCAAAGGGATATTCTATTCTGTATGACGTGTTAAAAAAAAAAAAAAAAAAAACCTATATAACTGTAGGGGATTGGCTGGGCATCAATCAGCATGTGGTGAACAAGTGCTTGTGCATCATATGTTTTGCATACACACACGCGCGTAATTAGTAAATAGAAAGAACAATAAGAACAAGACAGAAAAGGAAGAGAGTTTTTATCTCAGCCTGTCTTTTGAGTGCTTTTTTTCCCCCCCAATTCTCTTCCCATCCCTTTGGGGGTGAGGGGGGAAGGGAAGAGCAAAAGGCTGTGTGGTGTTTAGCTGCTTGCTGGGTTAAACCACAACACCTCTATATGCATACACAGCAGAAGAATTTCATGCCCAACTTAAGTTTTCAGCAGGAAACACAGGTGTCTAAGCAGGTTAGGCAGCATTTCCACCCACATTTAAGAAGCCTAAAAGCAGCACCTCTTGCGTCTCAGAAGGCAGCCTGCTGACGCACTCTTTCCACACACAGCTTTCTAGTGCCCAGATGTGTATTATTTTACTCTTCCCAGGAATATTTGCTGAAGAAACTTTCCATTTACAGCAATTTGGAATCTTACAGAATCAAAACTATTTGCTCTTCAGTGCAGTTTTATCACTACTCAAACTGGGGAACGGGAGACTTCATTTCTCTGAAAAGCCTGGCTTCCCTAACAATGTTAAGAGTTCTTGCTCAGGAGTGGCACTGAAGTGTTACAGAGGTTGTATCTTTCTTCGCTTCTTCCCATTGCTAGTTTCTGCCTATGAAAGAAGCTGATAAGGGCATGGTTTTAACCTTTTCCAGCATTCCAAGAAAATAATCAGTCTAAGGGTTATGTATACTGTTTCGTCTTCCAAGTATAAATTAACACTTCTCTCATATTACATCACTGTATAAACATCTCTCAATTCAGCTAGGGATCATTCAGTTTGGCATACAAAGAAAGAAATATTAAAACATTATTGTAACAGTGATTAAAAGGACATAATGGAGATTTTTTGTATTTCCAAAACTTATGCATTAATATAGAAAAGTACAGCAAGACAAAAGCAACCCTGAAAATTCCGATTTATATGCATTAAATAATGTGAAAAAGAAATACAATATTGAGTATAAAAAAGGTGATACAATCTGTTTTCAAAATAAATGAATCTTACAAATAAAATTGTAGGGCAATTTATATTAACTTTTTATTCTTATTCCTAATATTACCAGCCCTAAACATTCAAAAAGTTAATGAAGTTACTTCCAAGTTTGTTACTTTTAACAGGTAATATATCTGAATCTCTATTTCCACTTGGATTTCACTCCCATTCTGCAATGTTTTCCATTATTTCCATATTAATACTCTTCATTGATTTTTCTCAGTAAGCACAACTGATGAGGCTATTATACCTTCAGTCATTTAAAAGAATAACAGCATTGCCTTGGAAGGGTGAGGCTGTAAACACATAATCAGTTTAGGCTCAGTTTGTACATAAATATACGTACATAAATGCGATGCCATGTATAAATACGTAAAATTGCCTACAGTAAGGAGTGTATTAGTATTCCCATACCATTTGTATTTTTATGTAGAATGAACTGTTTTGGTACAATCACCAGTATAATTATTTTCATACTAGGACTGTTCCGCAGCATTAAATACTTACAAATTAAATGCTTACAAAATAGTTCAGAGGAGTTTTTACTAAGAGGGATCAAAAATGAGAATGTGTTTAAGATGCATACATCGTGAGTTTTCTTTATTTGTTATTATAGTTAGCACCAGTGCGACAAGAACAAGAAGTAGTTGTACAGTTCTTTTCCAGCTAAGCCGCATCTATACTTATTCATATTACAGCTGCTATATAGGAATACTCAGTTAAGAGTACACAGAGACATCTTCTGATCCTGAAAACAAGCACAAAGCATTTCATGGACTCCCTTAAAACACACAAACTAACACAGATTTTATCTGAGCCTTCCACAGGAAGTTCCAACATCCTTTGCCATCTCTCTTTTTAAAATAGCAACAAGGGTGGGAAAGGACTGCTTTGTTCCCCCACCATAGGAAAGCCTACCTGATAAACAGATTAAACCACAGAGATGGAGCTGTAGAAACTCTTGATAGAAGAAGTAGGGAAAGATACAGGCAAAAGCCTGCTTCAGCTGAGTACAAGTCCATGGCAGAAGCAGTAGGAGATGTGCAGTGACAATGGAAAAGTGATGCAGTTAGCTAAAGGGGAATGTCCAAGCACCTGCAGAAAGTGAACAAAGACTGAAGAGTTTAGAGAAACTGCAGCAGTTTCAGAAAGGTAAATGAATTGGACGTGCACAGAAACCCAGAACGTATCTGCAGGTAAATTAGAACTCCTGAGGCTGCAAAAGGCTCACAAATAAACATGCAAGCTCCACACCATGAAATTTATTTCAGTTATCTCCCGAGGAAATGATATCCCTGAAATACAAAATGGCTCATCCACATCACACTACACTAACCTCACATCTCACCTGCACTCTTGCATGTACAAGCACAACCTGTCATAGGGTCACAAAACGTTTGGTTTGGGAGGGATCTTTAAGACCATGTAGTTCCAACTCCCTTTCCACAGGCAGGGACACCTATGCCCCTTTCTACAGGCAGAGACAAGGCTGCACATATGTTATTTTAGATTTCTCATCCAAAGCTCAATAAAGGCATTAACAAGTATTTCATGTTTATGTTTGACATTTCATTCCCCCATGACAAAGCTACAACTTCAGCCTCTCATTAAAAATGAATAACTTAACATCAAAAGAGCGTTACTTGGACTACTGATAAATCTTTTAAATCTTCAATACAAAAAGGCATTTCAAAGATAAGTAAGAAAAAAAGAACAAATAATGAGCAGGTCGTTTAAATGAAAAGACTATGCAAAATAATTGCAATTTCCACTACTGGCAGTATGCAGTGTACAAAATAAATTCATACAAGTTAACACAACATGGTAAGTTTACACTCCATATTTATAACTTTAACGCATCCTGTAGCATAAAGTATTATGAAGATTAAATAAAGAAGTGGAGAGGATTAAAGAAATGGATCATATTTAGGCAGATTTTCAAAATTTTATAATAGCGGGCTCTTCAGAACCAAAAATATCTGTACTTCTCATCAAGTTGTACACTAGAAGGTAACAGGTTAGCCAACCTATTCCATGAGATGTTATATATTAAAGACAAATGCAATTGATAGATATTTTAATGCAAGCAAGAAAGAAAAATTTCTGAAAGCAGAAAGAAAAAAATCCTTAAGTGAATTGGGCTATTTATTTTTCATGAGATTCAGTGAAGCACAGCAAACCCACAGACTCCTCCAATGTACAGCAGAGAAAGTTTGTATCCATGCTCCAACATCTGAAATCACAGAATTGTATTTTTAAATCCTTTTTTTTTTCTTTTTTTTGGCATTTTGCACTTTGCTGGACTTACTCCCACTCCTCAATGGTGCAGTGCCATGTTACAGCAATTAGTTATTATGGGTTAAATTAAAGAAAGCCTTGCTACAGCTTTTGAATTGCTGAACTGATATATGATTGACTGCAGAACAATATAGGGATGGGCAACTTATGTAAGCAACTACCATTGGCAGCTCAGCATCCTGGCTGCAAGCAATGAATCTGAGGTCTCCCTAGAAACCATGATTTCATACTGACTGTGAAAGCCCATACTGTTATTTCTCTCTTTATCAAGCAACTTGAGATTCCACAGAATTTTCCTTCCTTCAACAGATCCAAGGAAAACAAAACAGCCAATCAATGGGATAAAATCTGACACTCAAATTGTACAGTTGAAACTCAACTAAGCTCTGATAATAAGACTCAGTCAAACTTATTCCTACTGGATATCCAAAAGGTCTAATTTTAAGTGCGCACATGTATATGTATTAAAGAAAAAAAAAAAAACAGAGGACAATTTAATCCAACTGACAACTTCATCCTGAAGCAATAGTCTATGAGACCATCCTGTCTGCACTCAGGAATGCAGAGCTAAGTGGGCCAATAGTAAGTGTTGATAAAGGAAAGAAAACAGCCACTGGGGCACAGAGTGCAGTAACTGGCAATTACAAATAGTGTAGATGTTGATAGAAAGTGACATAATGGTAACATGAAGACTGAACCAATCCAAGTAA
Organism: Chrysolophus pictus; assembly: GCA_037305975.1. Taxonomy (NCBI): domain Eukaryota; kingdom Metazoa; phylum Chordata; class Aves; order Galliformes; family Phasianidae; genus Chrysolophus; species Chrysolophus pictus. Next base: position 23,921,623 of record CM074578.1, read on the forward strand.
ACTTCTAAAGCAACGTAAAGACTACGTTAGGCTTACACCTAGTTGACAAGGGATACACAGGAGCTTATATCCATTATTGCTACAATTCTCAAAGTCTGCATAAAAGAACACTGGCAGACAAATCAGAAACGCTGTCATCGCTACCAAATTCAGGTAGGTCCTTATATGCCAGATAAATGTTTCTGCTGATAGCTCTTCACTTCCTCCTCTTCCCATACATTTATTTTTCTTCTCTACATTTTAAAAAGAGAAGGTAGGGCTGGCTTAGTTAAGACACATGATTTGCAATGTCACGACTGCAACATTTTGAGTGAAATCAAAAATAGTAGGAAATGCAAACATTTTAAATCACCTGTTGTGTATGATGAAGAAAAGACCATCTATGAGCTCTGTCTGCCTCTTTCAATACAGAATATCAGAATCAAGAGCTGTATTTTCTGTCTCGGTTTCCTTCTCTTGTTTGTTCCTTTTGTTTAGCCGTCAAAGTGGACTGGATTCCAACAAGCACAACAGATCCAGCCTTTTACAGTTTTTCATCATCTCTTTCCAAAAATAATGGCTAATACCATTCCATCACATTGACATGTGATGTACCGTCAAAAGCCGTAAGAGTAAAAATGACAACAAAGAACCCCATTTCAGCTGAAGGTTTTAACAGTTTATTTGAAACCTTAGCCCTTTCATTTCTTTAACTGTCTTCCCTCTTTTCCCTCATATCTGGAAGCATTCAGTTGGAGATAGAACAGACTACTGTTTCTTTTTTTAATTAACAGTAGTCTACAGCCATGGGAAAAACTGGTTAAAGCTTCTGCTAAAGCTTTAGAACCTGTTTTTATTGTTTTGTGCTACACAGTTGTAATGGGATTGAAAATAGAGCAGTGACAGCAGAGTAGCAAGGTCCTAAGCTGCAGCAAGAGGGGGTTAGCTCAAATACAACAGGCACAGAAATAAAAGAAAGAAGCTGCTTACCTTCAGAAGGCCTCAGATATACAGAGATCTCCAGCAAAGTACCCTTACCTCCACTGCCAACCCTTAAGTGAGGTCTGGGAAGAGGTGGATCCTGGCTCCACCCCTTCTGGTCACTCAGCAGCACTGCATGCACCTGAGCTCCCCTGGGTTGGCCCTGCCTTCCCAGAAGGTGCTCAATCACCACTTCAAGCTGTGACTAAGCAGTTCTGCTAAACAGTGAAAGCCACTGTTAACACCTTTGTCTTTTGGGGTCTCTTCATTCCACTGAACTTAATACAGACAGCTTTTGACTACATAAAAGAAAGTATCTTGGAAATATACGATTATACCTTAAAATTTTGGTAATGTACTATATTATTATTTTATATATACTCAATGATACTCAATGATATCAAACCAAGGGGAATTATATGAGCTAAACAAACAGAAAAAAATTCAAGGCTTTCTAGTTCTGTTCTTTAAAATATAGTGGTTGAGGGTATTGTTTTTTATTTTTTTCCCTATAGCCCTTTTCTTGTTCAGAAGTAGGCTGTGATTGCTGCAGGAACAGAAATAGTACCGATTCTAGAGGAACTGAGGTCTTGAACTATCAAAAAAACTTAATTCCAGTTCTCTTCAGTGGAGCTAAATCAGACTCTGAACATTTAAAATAGTTTTCTGAGGGAAGAAAACAAATTTAGCACATTCATGCTCAAAGAGCAAAATATCTTTACTACATAAATATTTATTCTTTCAACTATTTCCTAAATTTGGGACTTTAATAAACTCTTTAAGGTCCAGATATGCAATGACCCAAGGCAGAGATTAAAACCACGCAAGATTTATCTGCTCAGCTGCTATCACCTGCAAAAAGACTAAGGATGATCCAGTAAATATTGAAGCTCACTTTTTCTAACATGTAATTACTTTTACAGCCTGTTATGCGAAGATAATTATTTAGATTACATTTATAAAGTATAAAATTCCTCCCCACTCCGTAACATAGATCCTTCTTTCAGTTCACGAGGCAAGTAAGGACACAGAAGCTGCATAGTTGAATAAACAGGGAACGGGCAATGCACACAAACGTTTAGCAAAGGTGCAGACTGGGAGATGGCCACTGCCATCCAGCTTTATTTAACCGGTGTCTCTGGATAAACCCCATCCCAGGAAATTCTTGCGTATCACCCTTTGCTTTCAGCTTTGTTTCACTGATGTAAATAGCATTAAGAAAAAAATATTCAAAACAAGGCATGAAAACTTCACCCTAGCTGCTGTAAATCACTTTCTGACATAGCAAATGCACTATTTTTTTCCCAGTCCCCCCAGTGGGTGCCTGAACAAGAAGCTGTTCTAAGTTATATATGAAAGCACACACATTTGGAAGAGAAATGCTATTTTAACAACCATACAGTTAAGTGAAGGTTCTTCATCTTTGCCAAAGTCACTGTATGACCTTGGGAAGGGAAAGAATCACCCGGGATATTTTTATCATCAAGTTTAACCCCCGCACGCATAAAGCCAAAGAATATTTACAAGAAATGCATTTACTATAAAAAAAACATTTTTTAGAAGAATATCTATTCTTGTTTTAATGGCCCTCCTTCTTCCACTCCCCTTAATCTTTTCTGCTGTTGAACTACCCTCACTTTTAAGACACTGCAACATATTTCTGATGCTTTCAAGAAATTGCACTGTATTTCAAAGCTGAATTTGCCAGAATCCCCAGCCACCAGTTCTGTTTATGACTTTCTTATCAAAACTACAAGGTCTCCCCTGCTTCACTTTATCTACATATACACACAATCCAAGCCACCATCCAGTCCTGCCCTTCATATACTTCACCTTCACAAGTTTCACACTGCAATACTTGTTTTTCAAATCCCCTCTCATTTTTGTGACTTTCCTCTGAACTTTGTTTTTGACAACTTATTTTTGAAGCACTGACATAGAACAGGACACAATCTAGCTATTGTAAAATCTCAGAATCATTCCATTTCTATTCAAAAGACTTATACTTCACGCATCCAAACATACTGGTTTATTTTGCCCCAGCACTGTAGCAACAGCACATATTGAGGCAATTATCTTCTCAATAGTGAGAGAAAAAAGTAATATCTGAAGTAACCTACAAAGAATAAATCTCTGACAAAGAACAATTATTCAAGATCTCAAAAGCATTGCTGCTCATGGGTATCCCTTAACTGTCTGCTACTCAACCTGTTTCTAATTATTTAAGAATGCCCTTTGCTGAAGAAATTGAGGCAGTGTAGGATGAAAGCAGAGGGTAAAATGCAGCATGGCTTTAAGTCATGAAGAGGAAACTGGTAGGAAGCTAAGTTATCTGGGAAGACTCAAGTTGACTCCAGGAACAGGGAAGCAGGATGGGGAAGCTGCATGGAGCCCTGGAAATATTGTTCTGAGGCTGTGGGAAGCTAACTCATAGAATCATAGAATCCTTATAGGTGGAAGGGACCTCTGAAGGCCATCTAGTCCAACTCCCCTGCAATGAAAAGAGACACCACAGCTAGATCAGGTTACCCAGGGCCTTATCCAGCCTTGCCTTGAAAGTCCCTGGGGATGGGGCATCAACCACATTACTAGGCAACCTATAACTGGGAGGCAGGCAGGAATAAAAGCGAGGTCTCTTCTTCTCTCCTTAGCCCCCACTCTAAATACAGGTAAAGCTGAGGGGACATCTTAGTGCAGTCTGCAAAAGAAGGCATAGAGGAGATAGAAGGAGTCTCTCCCTACAACCACACTGGAAAGTTGAGTGAAAATAGGTACATGCTGGAAAATAAAAAATGCCAATTGGATTTGTAAGGGACTAGTAGAAGCACCGAAATCTCCATCCTCAGGGTTATTCAAACTTGGTCTGTACAAGGCCCAAACCACACTACACTAAGTGTGTCTGCTTTGAGCATGGCTAGACTACAGAATCACAGGAGGTTCCTTCCAACTTCCACATTTCTGTGTCTCTAAATCACTTTCCAGGAACCCTCCTTCTCACTCACAAGTGCAACTTCTAGGGCATTTGCTCTTTAGGTACAGAGCCCCCCCATTCATCAGGCATAATGCTCTTCTCCAAGTCATTTCCTTTCTGAGATATTTGGCTTTAGGACAAGGCCTGTGAAGATAAGAGTATAGTACGATGAAGAGCAAACAGGAGGAGATGGAACAGGGTGAGTAAAGCAGGCCCAGACAGCCCTGCCATCCTGCTGCCCAGGACAGAACAGAGCTCTAGTAGCAGCATCCCACCCCTCATATTTGACTTCAATTGGCACCAAGAGCTACAGAGAGAGAGATGAGTAACCAGGAAAGAAAGTTTAGCTATTTAGAGAACACCCTATACTACAACATCTACCCTGTACCTCCCAACTTCCAAAATGGCTTTTCACTGCTTACAATTTTTTAACGAGTAATGGTATGGCTTTCCCCCCTTCATGAGTATTTCCATCTCTTCCCTTCTGATGTTGAAAGGTCAGTGCTTGTATTTACGTGTTAAAAATGTTCTTATCTTTATGCTAGATTTTTCTCATGTGATACTTCCTACTTGTATACATAGTTCCATATCTGCATCACAACTGCTTAGTTACTGCACTGCTGTTTTATAATCCATCCCTTGTGGATGCAAGGGAGCAAATCCTCACTACTAAGCTAGGAGCATCACAAGTACTACCTCTCTTTATGAAAAAGCCTCTCAACCCTATAATACTGCTATAACCATTCATTTTTAATATCTTTGCTTCCCTTTTTCTCTCACTCCAGACAATCTACGCTACTGGCCACTTGCTTAATCTTCAAACATTCACTGGTCAGGATTTAATATTACGAGAGAAGTACATTTCCAAACCCCCAGGAAACTGAAAGAAGACCTAACCTCAAGTCAGAGGTGTCTATTTTTACAACAGCAACAACATTCAGATACACAAGTATCTTACACACTTGGAAATTCTCTGAAACTTCAGTGTTCAAAATTCTTCCTCAGCTGCCACAGACAATTCCCTACAAGCTGGCACTGCAAGGATAGAGAGGGGGTGGAAGGCAGCATCCTGTTCAGTCTTTCCAGGTTACAGCACATGGGAAGAAGGCAAATTCTTTCTTCCCACTCTACAACTATGAAGCAATATTCAACATATGGGTTGGAGAGTCATCAAGGACCCAGGGATGAAATCTGCTACTACATTCAGCAGTGATCCCAAACAGTCGTGAGCATCTGTCATCTGCAGAGGTGTCAGCAAGGGACTTTTCTTCTCTTCTAAGCAATAATTATATTAAGCATGCTTCCTCAGACTACTAAGAAAGATTATACGTTTCACAATATTATAACATATTGTAACTAGCTGAAGACTTCCCTATTCTGCCTCTTTCATACCATTCTACTTGCACCTTTTCTGTTCAAAAGAACAGAACAGTTCTGCCTGCTGCTTCTCTTTGCCATTATTATTAACAAATTCTAAGTTCTGCTTAAAGTTGTATTTCAGGCAGGCTCTCTCTACCAGAATCATGGGAATAAATTCTTATTTCCGCCCAGAGCTCTCAACGGCACTTCTAAGTAACACAGAGCAGAACAGATTGTTCAGCAAGGAAAAAAGAATTTAATGGATTACCTGAGAATTATATCTCTTGGCTTTCCAGGATAATTTTCACCCCTTTATTTCATATTACGAAGAATGAACCCATTTGTACTACTGGAAAAGCACAGTGCTCTGACTTTTTTTCCAGTCTCAGAAATCAGTCTTGATCCCAGCATCCATCTTCAAACAATGTTGTGTTCACAGTTCACAGCACATTGCTGTTCTCACACTAAACCAGGCTAAAAAAGATGATGCTTAAAAGTACAAATATAGAATCAATTAATAGTTTTGGTTCGGAAGGGCTTTCAGAGATCACCTGCAATGGGCAGGACACCTCCCACTAGATCAGGCTGCCCAAAGCCCCATCCAGTGCCTCACCACTGTCACAGCGAAGAATTTATTCCTTATATCTAAACTAAATTCACCTTTTCTCAGTTTGTCCGGTCACTACAAACCTTGATGAGGTATTTCTCTCCAGCTTTCTTGTAGGCCCTTTTTAGGTAATGGAAGGCTGCGATAATATCTCCCTGGTGCCTTCTCTCCTCCAGGCTGAACAACCCCAACTCTCTCAGCCTGCTTTCATAGGAGAGAGAAGTGCTTCAGATCTCTGATTATCTCTGTGGCTCTCCCCTGGACACACTCCAACACTCCATTTTTTTTTACTTTTTTTTAATGCTGCGTGCCCCAGACCTGGATGCAGAGCCTCTTAAGGATGGAGAAGATATGGTGAATCACCTCCCTTACTTGCTGGCCATGCTTCTTTTAATGATAAATTTTTATACACACACTGATGTGCACAGCTGTGCAACTTCAATAATCTCCCCTAAGATGAAAGGAAGAGAGAAGAAAACAGACTGTAGGTTTGATACTACATCTGCTTTTCTACCTAGCTTAGGCAATGACCTCTGATGCCTTCACAGACAAACCATTCCACATTAGAAGCTATTAGAATACAGTTAAAAAGCCACCTTATAAGTCTTTAAATTTAGATTTTAGCTAACTTTAATGATCTAAATCGAGCAGTTTGTGAGAGACTGCATGTCCTATCATTGGATAAGTCTTTATACACAGAATGATTAAAATATCAGCCTATTCTTCCCACAACACTGCACTCACCAATGCAAATAGCATGCCTCACTCTTCATAGAATCACCAAGGTTAGAATAGACTTCTGAGATCATCCAGTCCAACCATCCACCTACCACCAATACTCCAGCTTTAGACATGCTTTTAAAAACATTCCACTGCAGATGATTTTTTACTAATCAGTCACACATTACAAAACATACAAAACGCTTGTAGCATATTTTCTGCAGAGTCCATGCCACCAAAGCAGGTTCCAAAAGAAAGAGTAAAACAACATGGCCCATTTGCTAGGACCTACGACAGTTGCTTCCATAGCATATCAATGCTTTTGGGAAGGCTGAACAAATTACAGATCATGTTCTCTTGTACTATCATGTGTATTATTTCAGAGAGAACCCAAAAGTTAAGAAAGCAGGTGTTTTATTTTTATGGATTCTAATATATGGGTTTCCAAAAAAAGTGAAAGGAACACAATGTTATTATGCATGCCAGAAATTTGACATTTCTAAAAATGCCAGATGCATTTTCAAACATATTCCTGAGGTTTGTTTTTTTTTCAAGTCTGGAAGGACTTGCTATTTTTTGTTAAATGTCAGACTGGTGCATCTAGAAAAAAGGAAAAGAAAAAAAAAGAAACACAAAATTTGAATGTATATTATATGGAGAATGCTGATATATTTTGTGTTCTCACTGCTCTGCAAGAACACAAATCTCAGTCTTTCAGAGCAAACAATGTTCACAGGGCTGATTCTGGCTCTTAAAACTGAGGATTATAACAGCTGGACAAAAGCACTTTTATTGTGGAGACTTGTGGAGACAAATTCATCTGTCAAATGTCGGTTCCAATTTGTATTTCGTACAATAAGCAGAAAATTGTGGTTTAAATGTATTACTAGCAAGTAGTTACAAGAGGAGGTGCTGCTAGTGCCTTTCACGGTACAAAACAAAACTCCCAGATTCAAAGTTCACTGCCTGCTTTGATGTCATCCAACGCTAACAAAAAAAATTACTTGTTTTCTGTTTGCTCTCCAAGATGAAGAGGATTTATAATTATTTCTATGTTGGTATTAGAAAATATCTATTATCTTTAAAATTGTTGGATTCATGAACTGTTACTTATAGTAATCCAGCAGCATCACCAAGCATTAAACAAATACAAAATACAAAAAAAGAAGCAAAAAGAGAAAGTTCTATACCCAACTTATCCAAGAGATAGCAATAAATAATTTGTTAGCCAACATGCACAAACAGAGATCAAAATGGATCCAGGGAAAGAATTTCTAAACATACTCTACGGTACATGAAATTCAATTCATAGACAAAGTTTAGTGGACTTAACATGAATTAAAAAGACAGTTTAAAAAATACTAAAACTTCATTTCTACAACACATTGCTCTAATATTCTCATGATATTAGGAGGTTACTATTAATAGGTATCGAACCACCCTGCAGAACACAACCTCCTAGTTGTGAAAGGCAGTGTGAAATCAGGCACAGACTTTGCTGTCCAGCCATGTCACAGAGCACCACTGACTGTGTCCGAGAGAGACACTTATACAGTTCCGTAAAGAGCTATATAGAACAGGAAAATCATAAAGAAGCTACTAGGTGTTCTACTATTGCTACTGTTTGAAGCAGTATGAGCAATGCATCCATGTGTTTTACTTTTGCAAGCTTGTTCCTAATACAGCAGCCTCCACCCTATGTTTGCCATTACCCTTAATGGAATAAAACACACTTAGTCTAGCTTTCATCTCTACCGTACATAGACACAATTTATTTTGGTCCAGTGTAAACAGCAAATGCTTACTGAGTGACATGGCTTGTTTTAAGAGGCCTAATACCTAAAATTAATCAGACTTCTCCGGTGTTGGTGAGCGTTGGTTAAGCACCCAAGGGCCACTTTGAAAACTGAAAACACTTTACCCTACGCTTACGGCTCTCTGCAGTGCTGGCAAAGAAAAGTCTTGAAACACACAATACCACCCATAATTTCACCAACTCTCTCCATTCTCTTCTTCCATGCCACCTCTAATCAGAAGCTCACCATTTAAACATTTACCAGTAACAAGATAAACTGTTCAAACTGTTTCAGATTGAGGAAGGAAACTAAACCCAGGTCTTCTCTATCTTGACTAATACTCTAACCACATGGCATTAAAAAAAAAAAAAAGCTCACACCTTACTATTCCTGGACATTGTTCCAAAAACATAAAAACATGTCCTGCTAGATCAAGATCAACAGGTGAGACAGAAGAATTTCTGCCTTGTAAATCTTTCCAGGAATCAGACGTCTGATAAGTAGCTACCATGCTATGCACTCTAGGACAGTCTAGGCATGCCTACCATCAGACATGTAGGTGTGCAGGAATTTTTACCGACATAACCAAAGTCATTATGCTTAAGTTTAACTCTGCGGTTGAGTAGAAGCAAGAATCTCTCTGACATTTAAATGGTGGACTTAGGTTGTAGTTACACATCTAAGTCCTTAGGTCTTCAGGAAATTATACAATCAAGACTTAGTTCTATACCTGAGGGCAACATATTTAAAGTAAATCAGAACATACCAGTGATGCAGAATGCAGACGTTCTGCAGTAAATTCTGTACATCAAAACAGAGAAGCTAAATTTAACTTGAGTTAAATATCATACATCATTAGGATTGCCCTAACCCACCTGGCCTTGTTGAACTGCCTGAGCTTCACAGAGGCCCACAACCATGGCCCATCAGGGTCCCTCTAGATAGCACCCCTTCCTTCCAGTGGGTCAGCTGCACCACACAGCCTGGTATCACGCGGGCAAAATAACCATAAAACAGCATTTTTGAAATTCTAATTTTTGAGCAAGATTTCTTTGTATCCAGATGCCTTTGAGGAAACTTTTTCAAAGATATCCTATAAATACTTCTGGAGGAATTGAAGATATATATAGATATATATTACTATAGTTCTATCTAAAAATCCTATCAAATGGAGCAGGAAAAAAACCCAGAAGTACATGAGATCAAGTCTTGAGGAGAAGAGAGAATCCCATCTTTGCAAAGTACCCAAACTTTCATAAGTAAAAGGTTTGGGAATGGACAGCTCCCACAGCGGCCTTATTGAAGCCTTCTTGCTACTACCAGGTAGCGTAAAAGGACAAACTACTCATTAACAACAGAGATTATTTAGTGTAAATTACCCAGGCATATGCAAAAAATGAAATTCTCCTTGGCTAGAAATACCACTTTTGAGAGCAGATCTCTTATTTAAATCCAGATCTGAAAATCGCAGAAAGCGATCAAATAAATGGAATTCCTTTACTCTTTAGGAAATCAAAATTAAGCTTTTTTTCTTGGTACTGCTTGGCTTCCTCAGAGACAACTATGTGCTTCTGAAAATTAGGTACAGCTGTCCTCTCTTTTGAGCTTCTTAATGAAATCCTCTGCATCCTAGCTTCCCTCTCCTTTTTGGCAAAAGTTGTCAATGTTCATTTCAGCTGAGTCAGAAGCACACGATGGCCATGTGGGCCTCTCTGCACAGCAAATGGACTTAATCACAGGGGCATACAATTACATTCCTTTCTCTTCATTGCAAATTCATCAGGGAATAACAAACATAAAACTCTATTGTCTAGGACTCAAAAAAAAAAAATCCATATCCTATTCAGCAAATCTGCCTCCCCTTCCCCACCCCTCATTCTTCCTCACAGAAGCAAAAAAATTCCTTTATCATTTTATCTTCCATTACATTTCAGAAGTGCATTTTTCAGTTTAATTATCTGCCAGCATTTCAATACACCTTATCATCAGTGATTTTTCCATGATTTGTGCAATTCTACCTGGAAGATTCTCAATTTCACTTTTCAGGTATATGAAGAATCTTCTCCAAGTCTCCAACTGCCATTACTTCCCCATTCTTCTTTTTCTGTCAGCTTCCAGCCAGAGTACTTCAAAATGCCCTTTTGTTTATTTTGTTGGTCTGCTTAGAGTTGCCCCTTAATCCTTGCTTTCTCTGCATGTGACAGAGTTCCTGAAGTACAAAAAAGACTCCTTTTTAGAAGGTGGAAGTTTTTATTTCCTTTCAGTAAGAAACATGTAAGACCTTTGACATGTAAAACCTTTTAATTTCCACCTAAAGTTTCCTTTGTTTTAATTTGCTGTGAAATGAGGGACCCCTAATTTAGCTCCAGTTTTCTTGGCTGTACTCTTCCACGGAGTTCTGTCTCATAAGATAACCACTGTGGTGTATCTCAAAACTTCCCTCACTTTTGCCTGCACTGATCTTCTCTCTCCAAATAGAAGCCTTTTAAACAAAATTTGTTAACTTTGTAGAAACTGTTCCACTTGGTAAGGAGTTCTGTTTTACAAAAATACTGACATTCACTTTGGTTCTGTTTATATTCTATCGAAAGTGATCTGTCTTATCCTGTAATCACATGCTATCAAGGCTAAGATTTTAAGAACTGGAGACTCCCGTGTCCATCTCCCATAAACAACTAATGTCCCAATTAAATGGAAGAGCAGTATGACAACTTTCCCCTGGGTTTTTTACTTGGACATAAATTCTAATCTCAGAGAGCAACTTCCCACAGAGTGATTTTTTTGCTTTGAAAAACTTTCTGCAGCTGAGAAAGGAATGAGTCCATGACCCTAACAATGCAGCAGTGGTCCACACTCATTTCTTCCAACTTCAAGTCATATTTTGCAGAAAATCACCCACCCTTTAAATTATTGCACAGATGTGTCTTCCTCCTCTTCACCACAATGACACTGTAGTTACAGTGTTTATTTTCTCCTCCTCTCTTGCCTGTTTTTTTTTTTTTTTTTTTTTTTTTTTTTTTTTTAAGCTGGGAATCTGATTCTGTCTACTTGCAATGAGGAGAGAGGAAATGGAAGAAAACCAGGGTCAGATCCCAAGTGCAAGAGGTAGGAACATGCTGAACTGGTCAAAGAAAGCTGCAATTAAAGGATGAGCTGTTCATTTTAACACATGTAGACTGCTGTCTAATAGAGTCTATCTATTGCAGAGCTCCAAAGACAGCCATCTACGTGGTTAAAAGACTAAGAAAACAGATATTACACTTGCAGACACAAAAGGCAATATGTACTTTTCTATAATATGAACATTGTAAGTCAAGAACATCAGGAAAAGACCTAATGAACCACTATGTACATCTTCCTTCTAATGTACAGATAACACTCATAGCCCAGAAGGCTCATCATGGCATTGCATCGTCCATCCCTCACAGTTCCCCAGCTAGTTTGGCAAAAGTTCACAGTTTCGTGTACTTTAGTGAAACAAGGGTTATGCCACAAGACTTTAGACCGAGCTCAATGATCTCGTGTTTTAATATATCCTACTACTTCTGCGATGAACATTCTTGGTAACAGAGAGATGGCAAGTCTCTGTCAATGGCTGAACCTCTAGGTACTGCCACTATAACAGCAACTGCAGCACTCTTCTCTTAGGTGTCTTTAAATTACCTTAAGGGGGCTCAACAAATACAAAATAAAAATGCTGCAACTGTTTTGACTAAAAATAAAACTTTTGGAAATCATTAACTCTACTTAATGAAGGAAGTACAGGCTGTTATAAAATAATGTGGAAAATACAAGCTGGCATGCTTTAAAAATTATTGGCTTACTCTCACACTGGAATTTGGGTGTTGTTTTTTTGGTTTTGTTTTGTTTTCAGTTTTCTGTTGATGTAGGATATAAATGAGCTGAGGCAAGTTAAAACATGCTCTATCATTACCATGAGTCCAAAGATTTAGACAAGAGAAAGGGGGAAAGAATAAAGACAACTTGAATAACGCAACTCACTATTCTAAGTTTGATAAATTGTACTAAACACTGAAAAGGTTGAGGTTTGGTTATTTTACATACTTTCTAAAATATACAAAAATGTTCTGAGATAACCAAATTTCAGTGTTAATGTACACTCCAACCACAGTAGTTGGAACATTATACCAGCAACTCAGTGTCTCCCTTTCAAAGACAGCTTAGGTAAATGTACATTTCTAGTGTGTTCCACAGATTAAATCTTCTTTAAAATCCTGTAAGTTTTGTTACAGTAGCAAATATGCAGTATGTCGCAAGTGTTTCAGCCATCAGTGATCCATACTCAGACAGAGACATTCAGAGTCATCCTAGAAAATCATAACTCCTTAATGAAAACATATGAAAATCCAACACTCAATTTTTTGTTCAGAATCTTTCATAGGTTTGAACAAACATGCACATGCATTAGCAAGTAATCCACTACAGTTGGCACATTTTATCTATTCCATGCAGACCTACAAAAGCAATAAGAAGTACCCAGAACATGAGACGGTGCAGGAGAAAACAACGAGAAAGGCTGACCTGGATGAAAAATGTGAGGAAACGAGAGATTCTACTCTCAAAAAACTCCCCCAAACCTTCCTAAAAATCCTCTGAGCCCTCCTCACACCTGTTATCGTGCCAGTTCCCATGTGGCTCTTCCAGCTGCCTTTCAACCCCTCCTGCTCCAAAGAGTGGCAGGTTTTCCCAGCCTCTACTTCTCTTCCCCCTACAATCTCCAGAACCCATTCATTTTGCCCAACAATATTTATTTCTGTTGACACTGCTGAGAAACGTGCAACTTCTCTTTGTTATTAGTACAATGCCTCGTGCCTCAAACCAGAGCTTCAGACCAAGCTACTGGAACTAATCATGGGAGGGAGAAAGTCTTGAAATATAAAAGTCTAAATTATTAACAGGCCTTAAAATACTAGTATACAAGGAGGAAATTTAGATTTCCTATGTGCTAATGCAGCATTCTTTAAAGGCTTACTTTGAACTGACAGAAAACTCAAGAAGAAATGGAAATCTCTCACTGGCATGAAAGATAGTTTAATTTTTCATCTCACCAAGTGCAAACAAACTTCCCTGCAATTTTTGCATGTTCTTTGCTAGAAAGAATGCATCTAATTTCAGGGCCTATGTGTTTCACTTAGAGCAGCTATTAACTTCTCACTATTTAAACCCCATTTTATTATAGCATAAAGCACACTGATAAAAAGACCAATTACTCAATCCAACATTGAAACGATATAAATCACATAAAATTCCAAAAGGTTGACATGTATTTACTTTGTACTCCTATTTTCATTCACAATATTATTCAGTGTGATCAACACTGCTCATCTCCCTGGTTTCTATCTGCTGTTAATCACTACTCGCATGCCTGACATCTCCCCTGGAAAGCTAAATCAATCAGCACTGCTGTAAAACAATGTCTGTGCAGATTACGGACGATACAGAACTAAGTTTCTTTTATAAATTTCACAGTACCCCAGTACCATGGAAACTAGAGAGGAAAAAAGCCTTTTAAGTCATTTTGTCTACATCAGCACTGGTTTTCTCCTACTGCTTATTTCCATGACCAGGCCATTTTTAAATGAAGCACAATACAGTAGGGCTCAGCCTATTTTCGCAATCATGGGCAGGGAAGAAAGGTCAAGACTCGATTTATTTATTTATTTTAATTTAACAAAGCAGTATGTATGGTCACAGTGTATCAACCTCCCTAATTTTCCATTTATCCTTAAATTTCACTGGTGAGCGGCAGAGTTGGCCACTCAAAGGAGGTACGTTGCTCAAGGAGATGCACTGAGTCCTCCCTAGAAGGGGATACACAGGGAACATCACAATCCACAAGCCACCAAGCCACGGCATTGGTGAACCACAGCTTAATATTGCATAAAACATTTATAGGGTTTTTGTTCAATGGGCAAATATAAGTGCTCAAGCTTTCTCCTTGCAGTTATCACACTAGGACATACTGTAACATTGCCTCCCAGTCCACCGGCTCACGAAAGTCCCCACCTTTGGATACAGTGCTAATGGATAGATATCATACATTTCCAACACAAAAATTGGATCAGTGAAGCTTTGAAATTTTTTCATTGCCCTCACGGCACTCACAAACTTAACACCTAGGGCCCCATGCCAGTCATGGGGCTCACAGCCCCTGCCCCAAGCAAGGCCGCATCAGGGCTGGTCTCCAGCTCCTCACAGCACTGCCCTGCTGGGCCCAGCTGCAGGCCCACAGCTTGGCCTCAATGTAGGTGCCCAGTGGGTAGGGCTGGGGCTGTCCCCGTTTGCCCTACTCCTGGTGGGGCAGTGGGATGTGCCCTGATGCTCCTTGTGAGCCCCCTCTCTGCTCCTGGCCCTGATGTATGCTTTGAGATGATTCAGAGGAAATCATACAGTGCATTTTGTAAGCGGTATTTTTACCTCCTTGAGCATTCTGAACTAATTCTACCCAGCAGCAAAGGCTGCTCCCTCAGCATAGATATGATGGAAAGCAAACAGAGAAAAAAAACAGGAAACAGCAGCAAACCCTTCATAAATAGTGGGTCTTCAATGGGATTATCAGGTTTAGCTCTGGTTATGCCAGCTCAGAGAAGATAAAAAAGCAGAAACAAAGACATCTTGATAATACAGATGACTAAGAGCACAAAAAAAGATCTGTCTTATAAAGAGACACTGAAAAAATTAGATTTGTTTTATTCAATACCTCTCTAAAGCAGTAAGAACAAAACAACAGGACACAAAGCAGCGAAAAACCTTGAAAGAAAAGGTAGGTCTTATGCACACCCCTTCTCTTATAAAATGGAGATATTCAAAAAAGACTGGCTTTCCTTTTTCATTTCATAGGCCAACATAGGGAGCAAAGAACTTAGCAGAATTTTGACAGTAACTAAAATGTAAGCAGGTAATAACACAAAGATTAACACCATGAAAGCGTAAAACTTGAGCAAAAAGGGGAAAAAAAAAAGTAACATAATGGAGGTAAGGGAAGAAAAGCACCAAGAGAAGGTCCATTTCAGCTAGCTGTTTCTGTAATTAGTTGGGCTGATAACTGGACTGGGCAAAAAATCCAGTAGGACAAACTACACTTTCCAGCTACGTGTGCAAACTGAACTAGAATGCAAGTAATTTCCAAGATTCTGATCATAGCCTAGAATGAGGCAAAATAAACCAAAGTGCAGTTTTACCTTATAGACTTGCCAGAAACATATTTGTGTTACCAACGACCTGAAGGGAGCAATGTGATACAATTTATAGAACTGTACTCTGGAATTGAGCTCAAATTTCCTAACATTCACCAATAAGCCAATCTACTGTTGTGATGGTGCCAGACCAAGATGTTCTTTAGCGATCATCCACCACTGTTCTTAGACCTCAGCTGTAAGTGTGGTTTGAGCAGAAGGAAAAAGGATCATAAAATCTAGTGTAATAATTAAGCATATAGGTAAAATATATATTTAGTAAGAGGATTATTGAGCAATGTTTAGCTTACAAAGAACTGCCACTAGGAGTGCCAGTTCACAGGCCGACCTTCTGGCAGCCTGTAAGGGATCTGGAGAGATGTTTCATAGTATCATAGAGTTATTAAGGTTGAAATGACCACTACAATCATCTAGTCCAACCATTAACCCATGACTGTGGTCGCTCTAGATCATGTCCTTCAGTGCCACATCTACACCCTTCTTGAAAACCTCCAGAGACAGCAACTCTACCACCTCCCTGGGCAGCCTGTTTCAGTGCCTCATCACTCCTTCTGAGAATAAACCTTTCCTAACATCCAACCCTTGCCATGGTCACTCTTGTTTTCAGTATTTCTGATAAATACACTATTAGATAGGTTAGATGTGATCTTAAAATCTCCGGTGAAGGAAGTTCCATACTCTATCTGGACAATCCAATGCTCAATTACTTGCACAATTAGAGAGGACTTCCCCTGCCATTTAACCTAATCTCTCTTGCTATAGTTCAGCATGCTGGTTCTTGTTGCACCTCCAGTTGATGTTAAAATCAGTTTATTTCTCTCCACTCTGCAGCAACCAATTACACATCTGAAGATTGTTATCATGTCTTTCATCACTCTTTGTTTCCCTACACCATAAAAATGCAGTTCTTTCACTTCTTTCTCATAGGTTACGTTTTCTAGATCTTGGATCACCTTTATTACTCTTCTCCTGGCTGCCTGCTGGAATTGTAGTGTCCAAAATCACATACAGTACTGATACCAGACACAGGTACTGAAGTTGTAACTACCACAGGGTGACTTTATACGCCTGGAACAATCTAGGTAAGCATCCCAGATAACGTTTGCCTTGATTTTTCTTTGAACACAAACAAATATAGAGCTCTGATCAGCAGAACTGACTGAGTTGAACCTCCACTTTGCAGCAGAACTGACTGAGTTGAACCTCCACTTTGCCAGTCTACTTCACCTTCTGCTTGGACATCATGTTTTGCACATATCTGCAATATGCTGTATCCCAGCAGACTCTCCATGGTTGAAAACTACACTTCTTAATGAAAACACAGTTTTGAAGGCACTTCAAATAAACATTCTGTACTCATTCTTTAGTTCACTACTATGTATTACAAACCCAAAATGCTCCCTCAGGTGCCTTTCCAAATCAACTAGAAGACTGGTTTCCCAGCCTGTGAAATCCTGGAACTAGAGAGCAGATCCTTCCAGCACAGTGAGTACCAGTATATCTCAGCATTAAGCAATGGAATGACAGCCATCCCAAGTGGCCTCCCAAGCAGACTTTCCCTTCCAGGTACAGAAAAGGGTATAACTGCAGTAACTGCAATCTCTTCTACTCTGCTCCTTGCCATAATGTGTGAACTCCCATGCCACAAACTACTTAAGCACAGATACATAATGCCAGCAATCCATTTCACTCGTGTGTCCGAGTAATGTGGATTCCTATATGACACAGAAGGATATAACATAAATGATTCCATCGCACGCCAACAAAACGAACATTTCAAGTCAGCACAATCTACCCGCCGCACTGCAACTGTATTGCAAAAAGTAGAAAATCAACAAGAAAACCCAACACATCTGTGACACACTGGGCTCACAGCTCCCTGTTAAAAAGAAGGCACAAATATCATTATCTCGGACACACGGCTTTCCGGCTCCCCCCGTCCCCATCCCCGAGCTGTGAGCCGCCCCGACGGCTGCACCTGCCGCCCGGACGGCGCTGCCCCGCTCCCGTCCCCGCGCCGTCCCTCCCGTCACCCCCAGACTCCAGCACCGCCGCTAGCGCGGGGAGTCCCTCGGGGTGCAGCGCGGCCGGGCTCGCCTCTCCCGCCCGAAAGGACCCGCCCCGCTGACCCGCGCGCCCTCGGCCGGCCGCGCTCCCCCACCTGCAGCAGGTCCGCTCGCTGCGACGCCGCTCTGCCCCGCGCCAGTTCGGCGGCAACACGGCCCCGCGCCGCCGGCCCGCCCGCCCCGCCCGCCCCGCCCGCAGCACCGCCTCCCGCCCGCCCCCCGCAGCTGCGGCCGCGCGGCTGGGGATGGTGCGTGGGACTCGCAGGGCGTTCGGGGGCACCGCGCCAGGTAACGCCGTGATGGCGCCGTTCGTTGCAGATACTTGACCTGAGAAGTTGGCTGCACGGCCACACACCTCACCGCTCCTGTTGCACACGTGCTTTCAGGCTTTCTGCAGGGAAGCTGTCTTGCAGATCTCGAGGGATCACCACGCTACCCGTAACAGAGCTCAGATGAGAAACTTTCTGCTCTTTCAAAACTATTGGCGCGTGTTACTCACACACCTTCCCCCTTGCCGTTTGGACCACTCACAGAGTCACAGAATGGCAGAGCTTGCCAGGGGCCGCAGGGCCATCTAATCCAGCCGTACCTCAGTATCTCAAAGCAGGGTGCCTAGGGCCACGTTCAGGTGGCTTCTGAAGATCTCCAAGAAGAGGATTCCACAGCCACTGGGCATCCTGTGCCAGTGCACCATCGTTACAGAAGTGCTTCCTGCTGTTCAGATGCAACTCATGCGTTCCATTTCATGCTCAGCCCCACAGGTGTTTCAGGCCCATGCCTGTGTACGTATCTGTTCATATAGTTCAGCCAGGAAACAAATCTATGTTCAAATGTAATCTCGGGTATTCTCTGACATGTAACTTCTTCTGAGGAGTGCTGAACAGCAGCAGTGAATTAATGAGACACTGAGCATGTTATATACTCATACATAGAGACAGGTTCAATAAAACATCTCCATATAGATAGATATAGAGCTATCACCTTCCTGTTAAGTGCAAACAGAAATGAAATGTGTATGTGTATTTATATATATGTATATATATATATATCAACATTGCTGATGTTTGTCTATCCAAACACAACAAAGAAGCAAAGGATAGTTTTTGTTCTAAACCTTATCCCAGAAAAACACTGGGACAGAAAAACATTTAGACACGTGTGAATTTCTTCATGTGAATGAATGCCTTCTGGCATTTCTTTGACAGCAGATCCTTGCTTCACATTCTCACTGAGAATTCGGAAAATTGATTGGCTCACCAATAAAGCAATGTACATAGGTCACTCAAAAGCAATGCATCCTGTTTATGCCTGTGGAAACTGCAACAAAGAGCACAATAACACTGTTTGAGAGAACAAATTCTCAGCTACTAAACACTATTTTTCAACATAGTCAACACTGTTAGATGTGTATTTTCAGCAGCAATGAACAAAGCCTGCATGCCACAAATAAAAATCTGCACCAATGGAGGTCAGCTACTGTTGCTGTTGCTACTGTTGAAACACACCACCCACTGCCTCACTGTGCTCACATCCACTGTTTGGTCTTCATAAACGCTCAGCATGCATCAGTGAATGTCAGTGGATGCCCCTTTTTTGACGTGGAGGAATTCTGTTCCATTCCACACCTTTCTGGACAAGACAGACAATACAGACTGCTTTTTTTGGTGCCAGCTGTCACATGCCAACAAAATGTAGCAGAATATTGGCAAAAAGATTCAACCTCTTCTGCCAGACCACCAACATCCGCCTCTCAAGTTGCAGGTTAATGTAATAAAATGGGAGGAATTACTTTCAGAGCAGCCCTTGTGTGTCTCAATTTGTGATGACATGGTTTGATTGCTGTCTCTGAACTTATTCATACATATGTATATACATATACATATACCCACATAATGAACGTTTTCCACCTTGCCCTCAATGCCAGTATATCATAAGCCCTTAGACAACAGTCATCTGCAAATCTTTATGTTATGCTGTTAAACAAACCTGTTTCCTGGCAATCTACTTAGCTACAGCATGGATTTTCCTTTAACAGAATTTACAATGAAGCCCAAAAATTTATAGTAGTATAGCAGTAGTCTCAATCACAATTAGCTATCATAGGACTGAAATCCATTGGTGCTAACCCAGATTTCACTAATGACATTTTTTCTTGACTTAATGAAACGATATAGGAAGGTAAATTATACATGAAAGTGGATGTGAACATAGCTCCCAGTATTTGATAGTTTTGCCACTGTGATGTTTTTTCAACCATTAAGTGTCTCATAGCATTAAATTATGAAAATGGTGATTTCCGGCTTATCATTCATCAATAATATTTGATATTTTTTGCCCAGATGCTGAATTCAAAGAGGGAAAAAAGACACATTCTTATGTAAAGCACCGAAAAAGATGTGATGCCCAATGGGGTCACATGAAATTGAAATGAAATAAAATCCAGGCTGAAATCTAAGCATGAATTGTGTACAAATTAGTCATTTTGAAGCCTTTGCTACATTCCCATCTTGCTTCAGGCAATCAGAAATTGTGTCATCCTCCTCCCACACTGTGAAAGTTCTCGATGTCTTTCTCTGTGTCAGGATTCTGTGGTTTCAAATTCAGTTTCTGGTTATTCTACAAATATGGTACTGTAGCCAAGTCTATGTCGACAGAAAACTTTCCTTGTGGAAATTCTCAAGAATTAGATTGACCCAAACCCATGTTGCCTAAATATACTTTAGAGTCAACTTTTAGTCACTGAAATTAAGATAACTACATTCAAAAACATATTTTTCCATGTTTATGTTTCTCCTCTGGAAAAAGGAACCATATTCTTATTCTTCCTTAACTGAGGCAAAACTTTAATTTTGCTATTTTCAACAAAGTTATGTTGAAGTTTTAAAGTATAGAATATTACAAGAGAAACAGAAACAGAGTTCTGCCTTTCTAACTGAAATCTCAGGAAAAGATAAAATGTACCATAATGTACAGTTCCTTATTGCATAAGTCTACTTCTGTAACTACTTGCACACCAGTGGCTTTACTCAAAATAATGACACGGTGTATTGGTGCGCATGTTAGTGTTTGCAGGGAAAAGTCCTGAGGATGTGAGTAATGGGAGTAACATGACTCATCCATGTAGAAATCTTACGAAGGTCAGTTCTCCCAACACCCATTTCACCAGCCACAAATTCTCCTTTTCCTTCTCTCAGAGCAGCAGTGCAGGTCCTGTGCCCTTTGGCGTGGGACAAACTGCATGCAGGAAGTGGTGGGGCGTGAAAGGCTGGTTTCATGAAATAGCATCTTTTAGAATTCATCAACTGTCCTATGCATTAGTTAAAAAGAAATGTATCTGTTTAGACTGTTTCCAAAGTAGTGCTGTGTTTGAGTCATGTAATTTGAGATATTTACATAAACTTCTACACTTGTTAGTAGTAAGCACACATAAAATAGCAGTATTTCATTATCTCGCAGACCAGTCTGGTATCATTGTAATTTCAAGCTGTAGGATATTTTTTACTAGTTTCAAACTCAAACTTAATTTCTAGTTTTCAGATTTTTCCAGGCTTAACTTTGTGTGCCAATGATATCTTTACTTCTATCCAGCCTCACAATCAGCCAATATATAGTAGGAAGTCAGCCAGGAACTAGTAGGCTCAGAGATAAGTGTTGATGCTGCGCCAGCTGAATTTATATATGCATATTATGGATAATTTTCACTGGACCAGTACTTCTGCTGATCTCAGCAGATACTTAATGAATGAGGAGTACTTAGACTTCTCATACACATATTCTTGCCTATGAATTACAGTATTTAATAAGAGTTCAGGCTGTATAGGATCACACTTGTACCCTAATGGTGTTCACTGCATTTGAGACAGATAAAATTTTAAGTTGTAAATGAAATCCTGCTTAATACAGGAGCTGTACTAATCACACCACTTGAAACTTATGCTATAGAAACTAGCAGTGCAAGACATTTATTAAATTCTGCTGTCAGCAACCACACCATATTCTTTAAATCATCCCTGCAAAATCAGATTATTTTACAAGGGACAGAAGTTTGATGACTTGATTGCATACCAGCCTGCAATTTTGCATTGTCTCTCCAATAAATATATGTTGGTTTACTGTATTGGCACAATCAAGATTCTGAAATGAATTCTGCATTATCATGATGAGAGAAAGGACTAGGGCTGGGAAAAAAGAAACTAGAGCTAAAGCATGAGAAATAAACAACTGGAAAATAGTGGTTGGATGCCAGGATTTTCAAAACAGAAGTTTCCACAATCCCTGTCATTTAAACCATTGCTTTAAGAAAGCTTGATGTTCGGAAAATTGTATTTCCATAGTTAAAGTGATAGCCCTGAACAGTTTAATGATAATGCAGACAACGTGGGCAATAGATACAAACATTTAAATTAGGTTTCTGCTTTAGGAGCCCCAGCTCTCTACAAAAACACTGGAACAGGAAACTTCTCCAGGGTATGAGAAAAAAAGATTTTGGTTAAGTCTTTATCTTTGGATACTACTACAGATTTGGGATGGAATAACACAAGGTGAATAACCCCTAAGGGGTTATTATTAAATAGGTCTTTTCAAAAAAAAAGTAGTACATTTGATTTTTAGTAACTGTAGTTGTTAACACAGAAGAAAACGAGTATTTAAAATGCACATAAACTTTTGAAATTAAAAAAATAAAGAAGTCTTTGCCCTTAAGGCCTTGGCAGAATTTACAAAAATCTTAAATAATTCAATTTATCAAAGAAAAGCAACAAATGTAAGTAAGAGCTAAGTTCCTTTCTCCTCACTGCATCGTGTTATACTAATTCAGGGCACAATTCTTAGCATGACTCAAAAAACAAAAACTGGTCCTGCATATGAAAGATTTTTGTATAGTTGGGATGAATATAATGACAATGACATAGACAGTGGGATCAAGCGTATCCTCAGCAAGTTTGTGAATGACACAAAGCTGGGTGGTACAGTTGGTATGAGAGAAGGAAGAGAGGCTCCATCATCTGGGTTACTACATTCAGGACTGGGGCTACCAGCATAAGAAGTACATGGAGTTGTTGAAGTGGGTTCTGAGGAGTCCACAAAGATTATCAGAAAGCTGGAGCACCTCTCCTACGAAGAAAGGCTGATGGAGCTGGGCTTGTTCAGCCTGGAGAAGAGAAAGCTCTGGGGAGACTTTGATGTGGCCTTCCAGTATTTAATGGGAGATTTATTAACAAGGGAAATTGACTTTTTCCGTGGTTTGATAGTGGTAGGACAAGACAAAATGGTTTAAAGGGAAGATTTAGGAGATGTTAGAAAGAAATTCTTTACTCAGAGTGGGTGAGGCACTGGAACAGGTTGACCAGAGAGGCTGTGGATTCTCCATCTCTGGAGGTGTTAAAAGGCCAAATTGGGTGGGCTCTGGGCAGCCTGATGTAGTGGGTGCCAATCCTGCCCACAGCAGTGGGGTTGGAACTAGATCATCTTTGAGGTCCCTTCCATCCCAATCCATTCTATGGTTCTATGAAAGTGCAGCTGAAAAACATGCATCCATGGGAAAAGTATACAACAGAGCTGGTGGTTAAGAACCTCTTAGAACAGAACTCAAAAGCAGTGGAGAAACCCAGGAGTAAAAAAAATCTACGAAGAGACCCAACAGAAATTTACTTACATAGAAATTAATGAAAGAAGCTGAATAGAGCAATTTCTTTGTACCTTGTCTTCTCCAATTATAAACAAGAACTGGGCAGATATGATGAGTAATAGCAGGGAAGCATGATTCAAGGAATAGGAGCCCTTTCTCCATTGGATTTTCTGCATATCACGTAGTAGTTAAAAGGAAATTAAATGTCATCCTAGAGAGTGGCTTGTAGCAACATTCACCACAATCTTCCACAGTTGCAGTTGTATTAAACAGCTGGTACAGACAATGAAAGGATGCAAAGATTTCATTTTATGAAAATCTTAATTTACAAAGAGATAGGTAAAGATCACTCACGTTATTACGCAAGAGACATTTTGAATAATAGACAAGGAGTAAAATATATTCATAGTTTTCATTTACCCAATACAGATATCCTTCCAATTGGATACAGTTCAGAGGTGGGGGGGTTAAAACAGCTGTTAGGTTAACCTGTGGATTGTTTCAGTGATACAGGCTGCCTTTTAGAATCTTGAATGCACTGGGGAGACTTCAGATGTTTGTAAAAAGTATAACTCAAGTTCTGAGGATCAAAAAACATCCTCACATCCTTAAATGACTTCATCTGTTCCCATAAAACATGGGTGGAACATCTGGGAGAACTGAAAAGTACTCCAAAGCTTTTTAGAGAGCCAGGATTTAAATCTGTAAGAAATAATGCTCATTTACAAAGGATCACACAGTCTTCCTGGGACAAAAGTCAGTAATGGTGGACTAGAGCCTTGTGTCCGATAATATGGGAGAGTAAAATAATGGAAAGTTCCTATATGAGGAGAGTGCAGAGATGTCTACGGGAGCTTCACATGAAATTTCTACAGAGCAGAAAATACAAGCTTCTCTTTTGGACTGAGAAACAGGCAAGAGTTTAATCCTGAAGGAGAGAGGGACTTCTGAATTATGCTGTGCTAGAACAATTCCAACAACTCTTTCTGTTAAATTTGTACTTAAAAAAAAAAAAAAAGACTGAGTTCACTGTGCACAGAACATAAATGATCAAAGAAAAAGTTAAAGAGAACAAAAGTTCGTTTATTCAGTTACTATGCATTTTTGTCATAGTTACTCACTGGATACAGTACTGACATAGACCTCAGACTCTTGAAGTGAATCCTAGGATGTCTGTAAATAATGCATTAGGTATATGTAAATATGCCTTAAAATAACACCACAGTGCTGGAGAGTGAGTAGTATGTCACTCTGTTCATCTGCAATCCTAGTGAGAATAAAGTCGTGCTGAACTTGGAGTGACTTTTCAAAACTTTATAAAGCTACTTTCAAAGTGGCTTTTCAGCAACACCAGAGAAGGCTACCTGGGCAGTTATACTCTGTCTCCTTTAGACGGTTCCTAAGGAAAACATCTGCAAAACAAACAGAAAAGTGAGAATTCAAGCTAGACCACAGCAGTCTCAGTCCAGCTACAGGCAAAACCAATAATCAAATGCTAAACCTAACTCAACAGGTGAATGTGGCTGCTTGTGCCAGGTGGCAGGCTGTGTGTAAGGGCTGCTCTGAAAATAATGCTTTCTATTTTATTATGTTGGCCCACAAAACAGAGGCAGATATTGGTGGTATGACAGTAGAGGTAGAAAAGATTATAAAATAGGAGGTATTACTTTCAGAGCAGCCCTCATAAATACATGGC
The DNA here is from genome assembly GCA_037305975.1 of Chrysolophus pictus. NCBI lineage: Eukaryota > Metazoa > Chordata > Aves > Galliformes > Phasianidae > Chrysolophus > Chrysolophus pictus. The sequence goes on from CM074578.1 coordinate 23,946,641, forward strand.
ATGAGTTTTGGACCAACTTGTGTAGATTCCTATGGGATAGAGGGAAAAAAAAAACAGTTTGAAAAATAAGTCTCCATCAGTTATTAAAATAATTACTGAAAGTCAATGAAAAGTAATTAATTTATTAATTCTTAAAAATAATAGCTTAACGCAAACTAAGGATATGTAAGTTAATGAACCATAAACAGGAAAAAATGTATATATACTGTCAGGAACATCAGGAAATTATAGTCTCCATCATAAATAATTCCCACAAGGAGGTTGTGGATGCCCCATCCCTGGAGGCATTCCCACTTTGCCTAGGCAACTTCTCACCCATTTTATTTATCAGTATCATTAAAAGCTTTTCTTATCTTGCATTATTTTTTTATACTGCATGTCATGCCTACTACTCTATTTAATCTACTTTTGACTTTAAGAGCAGATTTTTTTTTAATTCCTAATTTTAAGAGCAATAAGGTAGCCCCATTTACTACATGCCTTCACAAATAGTCCTTATTATCACTTTAAGAACAGTATGTTTTCTATGTTAAGAATTACATTTACATTCTTATCATAACTCATGTGTCACTGTCCTTAAAGCTACAGAAGCCAATGTGAATACAGACCAAGTCAGATATTGTAAAACACAGCATCTCTGCAGTATTTCTAGCTAATTCTGTAAACAATCAATCTAGAAAAAGAACATACATGACTGAAATTTCCAGGCAGCCTGGTCTGGTGGTTGGCGACCCTGCACATAGCAGGGGGTTGAAACTAGATGATCATTGTGGTCCTTTTCAACTCAGGCCATTCTATGATTCTACGAAAACTGGTCCTGTTGAAAGTCTGTGACAGAGCCATGATAGGCTTCCTTAAGGACAGCATTTCATGCTAGGAGATACACTTCCCCATCAACTACTTGCTTTAAAGATAGGGCCATCTTTTACTTTCTTTCCTCCTTCTCCCTCTTTTTCTACCCCAGGAGGTACCTCTTTTTATGTGTGTCTAATTTTCCTGAATTTGTCTTCTTTTTTTTTATAATGTTATAATATCAAGGAGCATTACATTGCTAAATAACTTCTTAGTTCATGTTCTAGCCTTCTACACAGAAGTATTATATTTACAAAAGTATAACAGAAGTTTATTAAAAGTTCACTGCTTATGTTGTACTGTCCATCAGATTGTTCGAGACATTATATATTTCCTTTCTAAAAAAAATCCATCTGTATCCACACATATGTATAACATAATTTAAATTGTGCTACTTCTAGTATTATAGATGACTGTGGTGGGAATTATTCATGATCTGCAATGCTTTCTAGTAGAATATTTTATAGCTAACACACGTTTTTTCCTTTTTATTCTGTTACTCTAATACTGCATATTTAGCACCCAGATTTTACTGTGCTTCTTTTGCCAACTCCAGGAAGCAGCCACTGTAAGCTAAGTTTGTACTGAAGGCTTCTATTCCTAGCAATTTGTCAACCACTTACTGACTTTATTTACTGAACATGAAGACAGCTGTCAAAGTGTGATAACAGAATAACATCATTCCAGAAATTAGATAATGACAATTTTTTTTCGCAGGCTACTATAGCTAAGCTAATTAAGAGTATTTAAGGGGAGTTGGGTATTTTCAACACAGATACTTGAAACAATTCCATGGTGTCAGGCTTTGGAAACTTTTCCCTCATAGTCTTCCTAACACACACAGATTCCCAAAAAGTAAATGGGTCATTCCCCCAGTTTTCTTTCAAGAGTTAAAATATGAACACACAGCCAGGAAAACAAATAAAGCATGGGGAAGAGGTAGGAAAAAGAAATCAGGGGGAAAAAGAAATAAATAAAGTTGAATTGCATTTGAGGAAACACACACTCCTGAAATGACATGCTGACTCAGAAGCTGCAAGGCTTCTCTGGCTCCCCAGTGGTGTGCTGTGATGTCTCTGGGATTTTCTGACTCCTTTTCAAGTCTTCTGGGGCCTGGGTAGCCCAAAGAACAGGCACAGATTTTCTTTCCAATTCTGTAATTCTAAGTGCTACTGCTCTAAGTATAATCAAGTCCATCCTGTTATTACTCAATTTTAGGCAATAAACTGCTGCAATAAAATTGTGACTCCAGCATAAAAGCTGATCCAGTGTCTTTGGGGACTTGATTTCTGGAAATTTAGCAAGTGAAATGACAAAAATAATTCATTTAAAGTTCTACATATATTATCATTCTCCTCATCATTATGGAGTACAGCCCTTTGGCATACAAGAAGAAGATGACAAAGTGTTCTGTGTGGCACTGAGCTGGTTTCTCTTGGTAGTACATGCATGGTGGTAAACTGGAATCAAATAATAAAAAGCAATAATAACTGAGAAGTCAAAATTCGGTTTAAAACAACTGCTAAGATGAACTTTAGAGAAGAAGTGAGAATGAGCTCCTTTTCCTAAGTGTATAATTTTACAATGCAATATACTGAATTTTACCTAAAGTCATGAAAAGTGAAGGGGTGGTTTTGCATATGAGGTAGGAAGAAAAAAGGAGGAGGAGGGGGAGGAAGAAGGAAGAAGGAAAAGAGATAAAGAAATAGGAAAAGGAAACAAAAAGAATTAAACACGAAATACTATGAAATGCTATAAAATATATAAAACATAAAATGCTGTTATGGATGAGCCAAATGAAGATAACTTCCATTACAACCTCTCAGCAGCCCCAAAGTGGGGGGAGGAAAGACGAGGTGACGAGGTGGGACTGCAGAATGACTCATCCCATGGTTCATTTTCTGAAAGGTCAGTGGGGAATGGGACAGGGACCAACCAAAATTAGTCAATTGCTCTGTGAGTTAACATTTTCCCCACTCCAGCTTTTTTCTGCAGTTCCAGCACGTCCTTCCACTCGACATTTTCTACTGGAAATTTGGACTATTATGTTGGAAAATATATATGCTCAAGTGGACAGAAGCAGTGTTGTAAACCACTCCATTTCCAATGAGCGTGTCCGCTTCGTATGGTGTCATTAAGGCTGTAACTTGTCCTTTAAGTATAGCATATAATGTACACCTCCCATGAGTACACTTTTTGTATTAATTAATGATGGTCTGGATTAGTTAAATGTTGTGTTGTGTTATTTGTTGTTTCTTTAAACAAAGGAACAACAGCAATACCAGAAAATGGCACAAGCAGATGAGGATGGTTTTGTGTTTTCTCTAAATAAAAAATATTTTATTTCCGATAATGGAGTGTAGTCTTGCCAAAAGCAAATGTGAAAGCACTCCAGGTATCCCTCATCCTGTGCTTGGAATCCCCCACCACACATAAAATAAAAATGCCAGCACTCTCTTCCTGTATATTTAATAATTTTATATTTTCTTAACCATCTGTTAAAAATGATGGGTTCCTTTTATTGCATGCAAATTTTGTAATGAGCATTTTATACATCATCAGAATTAAATACTGACAAGATGTGTTTGAGGTTAATTTCCTAAGAAGTGTTTTAGTAACATTCTAATTTCAATACAGATTTTAAAACCGGATACTTTCTAAGTGATAACGAAGAAATATGGTGATGGATGTAGTATGGATTTCCAGACATAAAATATTAAAGCTATACCTGAAAGTATTCAATTAATCCAAAAAGACATGAACAAAGATACTGAGTTTTGTTTCCATTTGAGAGAAAAAGCAGACAATTAAAATTTTGTAGCTTCATAAAAAGCTATATATCATTTCTTCTTCCTCAATCTGATTTGGAAATTTGCTTTTTGTCCTAAACTCAGTTATTTTTCAGGTATTATTGTTCATCTGCTCAGCTTTTCCCTGTTAAAAAAAATACAAATTCTAGATCCAGCACAGATGGTGGTTTGGGTGAAGGCTGAAATGGAAATACACACTGAGAAATACAGCCAGTGGAACAGTGTTCTAAGTAGGGCTGTCCAGTGCTGTGGTCCCTCTGTGCCACCAGCACAGAACTCGGGCAAACTGGGAGATGCTGTTCCTGACGGTATACTTGGATCTGATCAATGTACGAGTCTCTAGAGAGTGTGCCTGCAAAACTTTCTTAATCTGCATCTCGCATAACAATATATATACAATTGGAAAGCACTGTTTTTTAACCTGTACTGTTCTCATCTGTTAGTACTAGTTAAATTTTGTGTTATTACTGTTCAGTTAAATAAACTAAAATCACTGCTCGCAGATACCACAACTCTTCAACTGTTTTGTAGAGAGTTTTGTAAAGACTTTTTAGAGAGCTTAATTTTATTTACCAACCTCTGCTTTTCTACAAATACAGATAAATCATGTTGTGTATTGCAAGTTCAACAGAATCATACTTCTAGATTTTGACTCAAAGTTCAGATAAAATAGCTATAAGCTGTTTTGGTTAAAAATACATACACACAAAGGTGGCTCAGAAAGAAACCATACATTATGACAATGTTATGTATATCTACCAGTGGCATTCCAAGTGGAATAATAAGTTTTAATAAGGGAATAAGAGTCATGCCAGAGCAAAATTTAACAGTTTGTTTCTTTCCTCTAGTTCACTGCAGAGATTTCAAAACGTGCTGAGGAATAGCTTGGGCCTGATATAGATGACCTCATTCAAGTTATTATGATTTGGCATTCGTTTTTCTCTAAAGAAAGAATTCTAGAAATACAGTATTTGGAACTATCTTTACACTCTTGAAAGTGTAAATTAAAAGCATTCCAGGTCAACCACTCCACATACATTTAGATGTAACCCTTCAGATGATGAGCGTAAATCCATTCTACCACATACTTAGCCCACCTCCAAGGCAGTTCTTCTGTCAAAGGGCCACAAACCTCCCAGACACATAAAAGTTATCAGATATTAAGTTCAACATGACAAAAACATTGTAGGGACTAACCAGACTGGTTACTGCATCTTACCCCTGCCAAAGCATTGGAAGAAGCTAGGAGCAGGGAAAGAGTAGAGAAGGAGTTGAAGCAGGGCTATTTGGACAGCAGAAGAACAGGCAGATGAAAAGGACAAATTTTGGCAACATAGCTAAATCAACAGGAGAAAAAAAAAAAAAAAGAAAAAAAGCAGCAGTAACAACTCAAGTTATACAAGGGCTGCTCCAACAAAAGTTATGCCTCGCAATTTACTATGTTATCCCATGGCATCAGAGGTGGGTGTTGGTGGTATGGCAGTAGAACTTGAACGCTCTCACTAACACTCTGTTACATTTTGTTGCCATGGGACAGATGGCAGCAAAGAGGCAGTCTGACCCAATGGTATCTGATATGAAAGCACATATTAAGCAAAAGTGTGGACTTGAATTCCTCCATAAGGAAAAAATTGCACCTATTGACATTCATTGATGCTTGCTGAATGTTTATGGAGACCAAACAGTGGATGTGAACACAGTGAGGCAGTGGGTGGTGTGTTTCAGCAGTAGTGACAGCAACATGAAAGACAGTCTACTTTCCAAAGAGCCATGCACAGCTGCCACACCACAAAATGAAGAGCGCCTTGATCAGCTCATCTGTACAAATCAGCTAATGGTCCTGACCATGTTGAAAACCAGTGTTTTTTTAGCTAGGAATTTGCTCTATCAAATAGTGTTATTGTGCTCTTAGTATCTGTTGTAGTTTCCATAGAAATAAATAGGAGGCATTATTTTTGGAGTGACTTAACACTTACCGATTACTTTCTTGTCAAACAAAGCAAAACAAAAGATGAACCAAAATATTATGTTCTTTTAAACCCTCAGGATCTCTTGGGTAAGTTCTAGGATTTCTGAGATTTACAGTAGACAGATTACGTATCCCAATATTTTTTTTGCAAAGAGGAATTTTAGATTCAATTGTAACAATAGATGTGCAGACATGAGAAATGTACTGCATCACTATCTTTTATTAGGCTGATCTACTTCTGACAGAAATACGTAGGAAATCATATGGACTGTGTTTGAGAAGTATGTCTAGCAGGAAAAATGAGAAAAAAACATGGGTCTTGTTTGCTTTCAAAGCCAATGGATCAAAAGCCAACACTTGTGGACTCTGTACGTAACTGTCCCTTTTTTTCTCTTTTTTCACTATGCTTAACTAAAATATAAGGAATACAGTTGTGGGGACTAATCATACTGTGGGAATTTAATCACTATGAATATTTTTAACTCCCCTTGAAGCGTCTTTACTTCTCACCCATTGTGACTCTGCATTAAGCTGGCAAAACCACCTCAAGTTACAGGCAAGAAGAAATCACAGAATCACAGAATCACTAAGGTTGGAAAAGACCTATAAGATCATCCAGTCCAACCATCCACCTATCACCCATGGTTCTCGCTAAAGGATAGTTTCTGACAAGAGCAACCAGCCTAAAGACCTGTATCATGTGGGAACATGCACCTTAGAGAAGGAACTGCATATCCTCAGTATTATTGACAGCATTTTTAAGTTACAGCTAAATGGGGCAAGAGCAGTTGGGGCAGGGGTTACAGAAGAGTCTCCACTTTCACCAGTGTTCCTCCTCCAAGTGGTGTGGGATGAGATAGCAAGCAGCCCAGGTCTTTCTACCCTCTGAAAATGTTCTCCTGGAGTTGGTGAGAATTAAGAGAAAGAACTGACAAGAATGTGAGCATGCAGCTTACCTCTCCTTACATATGGAAAGGGAAAAATAGTAAAAAATAATAATTTATTGTCTCGAGATATGTTATTTTCAAATGCATTCAGCTCAGATGGAGGATTCATGTATGTATGTTACAAAATACATTAAATGATGGCTAGAAGCCTAGAATTATAGATCCATATGTTTCTATATTCTTTGTTTGACTATTTTTTTTTTCTGATGTACTTCTGCCACCCAGTGGATCACTCATACGAAAACTCTCCTTAGTGTTTATTTCAAAAGATGTCCTAGAAAATTAGTTTCTGTTTGTGATTCTTGACAGGTATCTAATGCCAAGGCTTCAGTGAGCATCCACTTAATGTGAACTTCCTAGGGTGAGCAGCAGATTGAATGCTGGTCAGCAGTACAAGGAGAATGGACTATATAAAGCTGAAATTTAAATATCAGATTTTTCAAGTTTTTATTTCTTTCGTGTGTGTGTTGTATTTTTTTCCCCACCACAGTCTCTTTATTCCTCAATTTCTATGAAGGAAATATGAAAAATATTCCTTCACCATACAATGTATTGTCAAATCAAACTAACTCACCTTTATGAAACAGAAAATACTCCAACAGCAGCTGCATGAGGAGAAGCTAAGTGATTTTTTTTTCTAGCAGCAGCTCAAATATCACAAATTAAAATCACCTAGACCCACCTATTAAAGTTAGCAGAAGACTGAAAAGCTGTTCCTAAGAGACTATCATCTATTCTATGCTCTTAGCAATTACCTGAAGCAAAACTGTGCTGTAAGAATTATAAGCAGGCTTGAAGTGAATTTTTCATAACATTGGAAAATTTGATATTCCAACATGGAAAATACTTGTGTGAAAGAAATTTTAGTGTAAAATAGAAATTAAATTCATCTCCCATCTTAAAGGCTTCTTAAAATATATTGAAACTCACATAAATAAAAACAATAAAAGAATCCTTGCCATTATTTTATCTTCCACCACAAATACCAGAAGGGAAAGCTTTACAGAAGACTCTGAACGAGGTCAGGCTCAGAAATAATCACTAATTCTTTGTCAGTGAATAAACGTAACAGTTGTGCACACAATGTAGCGTTTGCAGGACTAGGACTCACAAAAGAGTTTATTACAAGTCCCTCAAATATCCACCCTTTACACAGGGGCACAGCCTAATCTACGAGCTGAACTTTTCCTCATTGAGATGAGAAACTGGAAATGCTGAAACTGGAGACACTAAGACTACTATTAAAGTAAAGTATGAATGCCTGTCCCTCTCACTCCGCTTCCCTTGAATTATTAATAGCATACAGCTTTTCTAGAAGAAAACATTGATTAAACTCTGATCACATTGCGTATTATACATTCAGGTTCCTACAAAAGCTGAAACACAGTGAATGCACAACCTCTCGTGGATATTTTAGCTCTCATCTTCTAAAAAACCTGCCTGAAGAACTGATTAAGAGGCAAGGACAAATTTCACCTGCAGAATGCCTTACAGGGAATTTTCCAACAAGAAGCTCAGCGCCAAAGACCGCTACCAGCTACTTACTCTGGAAATAGATACTAAGTATTGTAGACCCACTGTCTCTCAACCCACACTAAGACTTCCTCAAAACAGAGAAACAGAACAGCTGCCAATGGTTACTGAAGCTTCCTCCGACATTTCCAGCATGTTAAAAGACAAATTATCCTTAATTATTACACCAGTATCCAAATTAATTCAACTTCAGTTTCACTAGGTGTTCATCAGTTAAAGAAGGAAAAGGAGAGGAAAAAGGAAAAAGGAAAAAGGAAAAAGGAAAAAGAAAAAAGAAAAAAGAAAGAAAAAGAAGAACCTGCCTCATTAAAGCAGCCTTAAAACACCTGCACACACCAGCATTATGACCCCACCTATAACTCCCCGAACCAAATGATTCTTCCTGCCCATTTGCTCCCAACCTCATAACTCAATATCCTATCACTTACAGAAATGTGTCTCTGATTTGCATTGCAGGCCTCAGGGGGAAATTTGGGCATGGTTGTTACACCCAGCTTCCTCTCTCCCTTGACCCTCTCGCGGGAGTGGGATGTTAGTAAGACCAGAATAGAGGGATGTATGATAGCAGCTAAAGGGATTAAAACCCCATTTCCCTTTGTCCAGTAACTGCAAGTTTATGGTTCATCTGGGAAAACCTTAACTCAAGATGGGAGATAGATCCAAAAAATGAAATATCTCATTCCATAGCAACATCTGGCAGACAAAATTGTGAAAAGAGGCTGGAGAGCAGCCCCGTGGAAAGGGATCTGGGGTTCTGGTTGACAGCAAGTTGGACATGAGCCAGCAGTGTGCCCTGGCAGCCCAAAGAACCAACTGCAGCCTGAGGTGCCCCAGGCCCCACGCTACCACTGGGAGAGGGGAGAGATTGTCCTGCTCTGCTCTGCACGGCCTCACCTCCAGCTGTGTGCAGGTTTGATTGCCACAATATAAGAAGGACATATAAAACCATTTGAGAGCATCTGAAGGAAGCCTACAGAGATGGTGAAGACTCTAGACGGCAAGAGGTGTGAGGAGTGCTGAGGTGCCTTGGTGCTTTCAGCCCAGAGCAGAGGAGCTGAGGGGAGGCCTGATGGAGGCTGCAGCTCCTCACAGGAGCGGAGGGGTAGCGCTGAGCTCTGCTCTGTGTGACACCGACAGGGCCAAGGGAACGGCATGGAGCTGTGCCAGGGGAGAGAAGGCTGGGGGGTTAGGGGCAGGGTCTGCACCAGAGGGTGGTGGGCATGGAACAGGCTGCTAAGGCCAGTGGGAACGGCCCCGAGCTGCCGTAGTTCAAGGAGTATTTGGACAGTGCTCACAGACATTGGGTTTGAATTTTTGGGTGGTCATGTATAGAACCAGGAGCTGGACTTCATGATCCTTGTGAGTCCCTTCCAATTCAGGATATTCTATGATTCTATGAAGTCTGAAGAGTTGTCATTTTTCTCTTTCATTGTTACAATGACAGTTTACAGAAAATATATGTTAGGTTAGGACAGTTACAGTTTCAGACATTAGGATCTGTTCTTTTACATATTGTCCTAATAAAGCAGTGAACTCTTTGTCCTCTTCTGGCTGCAGCTATATTAATTGACAAGTTTACTATCCCACCACTGCTTATCACTTCTATCCTTCTGACAGTTTTCTTTTCCTCTGACTTGCAATGTCATCTGCTTGTGTGATCATTTTCTAGGTATTTATGGTCAAGTGCCAGATTTTTAAATCTTTTTTATCATAGCTTGTTTTGGTTGAGACAGGTTAGAGGGATAGAAATAAGAGTGAATCAGATTTCTGATTGTAGAGGTGGACTTTGGAAGGCTGGGGGTTAGGGACAGGGTATGCACCAGACTGCGGTGGGCATGGAGCAGGCTGCCCAGAGCTGTGGGCACAGCTCCCATCTGTCAGAGTTCAAGGAGCGTTTGGACAATGCTCTCAGACACTGGGTTTGAACTTGGGGTGGACCTGCATGGAGCCAGGAGATGGACTTGATAGTCTTTGTGGGACCCTTCCCACGGAAGGGAATATTCTATTATTTTATAAAGTAGACTCCAAGGTATAGAGCTTCCTGATGCCGTTCTGTTTCTCCAGTTCTATCCATGTGTCGTTAACAATCCGAAAGTGTGTCTTGTTCTGCTTCAGGGCATACTGTAGCAAGAGAAGGAAATTTGGTGCACCTTGCAATGATGGAATTATTTTTTCTTTTGTTTGCTATTTTGTCCCATGGCATGATCACAATTAGTCTGGACATGTTTTCAAAGACCAGCAAACTTTGATATTTAATCAGCAAATATCAGTAAAGAAAGTAAAAAGAAAAAAAGGGGAGGGAGAAGAGAAAAAAAAATTCAGTAAGAAGAAACTCTACCCAATGAATACGAAGTGGAGTCAGAGGTCTTTTTGAGAAGTATAATGTTACAGTGAATATGAATATATTCTCCAGAATATATGTACTTTTCTTATGGCTGTAACTTAGAAGAAAAAGATTATGGAAGTACTGGAGGGAAGCAATGATTACACATTTTCATATTCTAACTCCTGTGAAGATCTCTAGGACCATAACACCAAAAGAAAATGGAGAACAAGAACTGGTAACAACTTACCTAAAGCCATAATTTTCTGTATGATATCTGGTAAATGCTGATCAGGAATGTTAGCAGATCTGCTCTCTAGTCCCATATTCTAGGTTATGAATCTTCCCCGGAATATCTCCTTGGTGTCCCAATATATATTTTGTTTCTCTCCCAGTTACATAATCACAGGACAGGCTTTTGGGGCCTGGGTCCTGAGAACAGCTTTCAAGACAATTCCCAGGATTTGCAGGAGGAGCTGGGGGCTTACAGCTGCTTTCATGAACTGAAAACCAAACAGGACTGACTACACTAAACTGCTTTCTTTGAGGGTACAAAAACTGCACTACACAAGCTGTAGAATTAATGGTTCATGTATCCTCATCTAAAATGCTCCAATCCATTGCACAAGCTATTTATTTTGTTGCTACATTTGAAAAGAAAAGACATTCTTATAGGAAATATATGTTCTAGCAAACACAACTGGCTTTGTGAGATGAAATTACTGTACGAGCTAGCATATGCCTATTGCAGAGATGTCTCCTGGAGTTTCTTTGGGCCAAGTGTGGAGCATGGCAAGCAACGTAAGTAGCACATGGCATATAATCCCATGAAAATAAACACTACAAGCATGCAAGCAAGGAAAATAATCTCCGTTTTCCAGGAGATTTCTCTCCAGCTGAGAGTTGGTTTGTAAGGACCTGATCATGGCTTATTGAGTTGTGGGTGAAGGCAGCTCCCATGGTCCCACAGGCAGCAGTGATTTGTGCCCTCTCTCTCCTTGACTGTGACAAAATTATATTTAACAGTGCTATTTCTCAGCAGAGAAGACATGAAGACATTAGGGAAGTTGGAAAGGATTGACTGCTCTACTTGTGACTCAAATTCAAAATGAGAAGCTAGGAATGGGTGGAAATACAGGGAGAGAGTTCTCCCTGTGGAGGAAGAAGCAGAAAATGCACAGCAGCAGAAGGTAGAGAGAAACACTAAAAATAGCTAAGAAAAAAATGAAGGAATTAGGAAGGCAAAGACTGTTTAGAGCAAGGAAATAGCACAGAACAAAGCCATTAAACTTTTGTTTACAAGGGAAAAAAAAACAATAAAATCCAACAAACAGTAACAAAACCCCAGATGTTTTACTGTATGGCAAGAAACCTGAGAAAACATTGTGTGCTTTCATTTTGTCACTGTGGTCTGCAAATACTGAAATGCATTGGTGAGAGTCTAAGCAAGGAGGGAGGAAGAGTTAAAAGTAGATAAGTACTTCAAGTCTTAGTAAAGTATTTGATTAGTAAAATTAACGTGTTAATTTTTGTGTAAGTTCATGAAGTAAACATAGACCTAGACATAAACCTAAAATTTGTGAATTAAAACAAGCTTGTTCTTGCACATTCTCCAAGTTTGGCATAATCTCTTACCTTTTCTTTCTACACTCAGAAAAGTATCTTGTCTACTTTTGGAAAGCATCACCTCATTACAGCTGTGGTATTTAATTCCTGGTTTGGAAAATAAATGTTTTTTGTCTACAGTTCATGACATGGTAGGCACTGCTCAGCGGCCGAGCAACGAAGATGTACAAAGAACTGTGAAAGTAAGAAAAACAGCACAGACACTTTTGCTGATGACTTTTTAAACCCTTCATCTTCTTTTAAGATGATACAATAAGGTTTTGGCTGCAGCACAATAACAAACAGCTCCAATAAAAGAATTGCCTTGGAACTTACTCTGGTATTCTTCGCTGTAAGAATTTGAAAATACTAATCAACTATACATGAAATTATGATCTCCCACAGATCCCTAAAGTAAGGAAAAGGCAAATTATGGTCCCTTGAGACCTTTTAGAGCAGTGGGAGACAAATTCTTGTTATGAGTCATAGTTTGCTTACAGAGTTGTTGAAAATAATGATACAGTTAAAGTTTTAAAACTGTTTCATATCATTTTGGGGTAGTATTTTAGAAAAAAAATTATTACGTTATTGCTCATCTTAATATTAAAATGGATCTATCTAATCTTTTACCATAACTTCATTGCATGTTTCTCTAAGCTAAGTTTATTACAGTGATGATCTCAAGTTCTTGGTTTGGTTATTTTATTTTGTTTTGCAGCCCTCTAATTTCTTACATAACTATTCTGTATTTGTTTTCCCTCCAGGAAAATAAATTCCCCTGGTTCCTATTGAAGTGAGTTGAAAATGAACTTTGGATTTAGTTCAGTGAGAAAAAAATCAAGTACATTACAACAAAGGTACACTTGAATTTGCAAAATGGGCTTAGTTTTCTCTCCCACTACAGTTACCTCTTGCCCAGGGTGTCAAGGAATACCCTAATGACCTGCTGAACCTGTGGGCATGTTTCCATATGGGGGCTTATACTGGCATTTTTTCCTCATAGAGTCTGCAGAAGTTGAGATTTGCTCTAATAACATTCTTTTGCACATTTGTATCACATTAGTTGCTGGAAAAGGTAGTCCTGTAGTTAAAGAGAATTAGAAACATTAGGAAAATAAAGTAGAAATAATTGAAGAAATACTTCCATTAATAGAAAATCCTACAAAACGCCTCATAAATTTCCTGTAATTATTTGATTAACAATGTTTGGCTGTGTTGCCCTCCTGCCCTCCTCTCTGCCTTTCCCAGTCCCTCTGCCTCTCAGAGGAAGCTGACTTCATGTCAGACAAGCATTGAAAACATGGATTCCTTACAGATATAAACAGAATTAAATACATCACAGTTTGACCAACTACAGTAAATAAAATTGCAATTAGATACTCAGCATGTGAGATTAAAACAGAGAAAAAAAACAATCATCACCAACTCACCACATACTGATACTCAGAGAAGAAAAAAGCTCAGGCCCTGGTCTTTAACTCTTGAAAAGTGTAGATCTAAGCTTGTAAATCTACTTGGCACAGTGGTGCCCTGTATAGATTTAGCAGCTCTGATTCACATGAGGAAATCTGTATCATTCAGTGCTGCCTCTGAGCCAACATATGCTTTTGCCACAGATCCATCAATCAGCTTGCATGCAGCCAGTTCACCTATCACTCTTAATTTTAGAATTAATATGAATGACCTTCAGATAGCTTTGTGCTGCTCCATAGCTGCATCTACATTCCGTATTCCCTCAGTGCTCTAATTGTAATAGCTCGTTTCACTGCTGTGAACAATGATCATATAATAACAAATAGATTAGTTGATAGTACACTGGATTTTGAGCTGCCCCATTTCTATCTAGAATTTTCCTGACAAAAACATACATATGTATATATGTGTATATATACATATATATATATGCACAAATAAATGAGATGCACATATATGTATGCTGCCTGCACTTGTGGGCAGCATAAATCTGCCAGCAAACAGACTCGAATCTGTGCCTGATCTGCTCATGCACTCCAGTTCTGATGCTTTTCACATCTGGCAAGTGCACAGTACAAGGAGATCTGAGCTCACTGTAGAGGAGATGCAATGACTTTGCAGGAGCTTTGACTGGGCTGCAGGTGCCCAAACATCCCAGAAAAAAAATGTTTTTTTAAAAGAAGTGTTTTAATTCTAACTCCTCTGAAAGTGGTGTTGAAAAAAGAGGACATGCCTGCATGAACCTGGATATTATATGCTCTAATTGGGAGGTATTCTTTGCATATGGATTTAATGATACCTATGATACATATTAAAATACTCAGAGTACTGCCGGAAGGATGCCATCAACTTTTACTATACCTTATAGCTCTGTGGTGAACATTATACATTTTGATATAAAGTTTTAATACCTTTATAGCTTGGAATCCCCAAACTCCCATAAACCCAAATTCTCCTTGATCTCCCTAACAGATTGAATAACTGCTATCAGTATTAGACACAGATGTGTTAACCTACTTAGAAATATGCACCAGTAATGTAGAACAGTGCTGTAAAGACCTTAATGCAATTCATGTATCTTTACCTCCCTATACCATCTTCTAAGTTGTCTGTCTGGTGTTTGTAGATTCACACATGTGAAAAATACAGCCATGGTTGGAATGAACTACGAATGCAGTACTGCAGCTTTGTGGAAGGAATGAAAAATACTTCTATATCTAAAGAAAGAGGATAAAAATGGTCAGAATAAAGTGATGCAAACTCCATTTGGGACAGAAAAGCAGAAGATAATAAAAATAATAAATTTTAAAAAGAAAAAAAAAAGCAGAAAGAGGTTTAGGAAAGTCATCAGAAAAAGGGTATCAGCAGAAGGTATAATTCTGTAAATTCCACAACATCAACTCAGTATTAACAAGAAGAAAGCTACCTTGATTCACTGGTATCACCACTTGTGTACTGCAGCTTTTCCAAGCATCATTCTAGAATGCTGAAATTCATTCTCAGTTTTGAAATCACAAATAGTGATCTCTGCACTGGCAGAGGGAGTTGCATTTTACTTTCTAACTGTTCAGCTACAAACGAGCTGCAAAATAAAGGAAGGGTTGTTCATTATGTTTTGTGACTTCTGATCCTGTCTTATCCCCACCATAATGAATTATCCAGCCCTTTTTTTTTTTTTTTTTTCCATGTCTTCTACCAACATTTCCATAGTTTGGCTGACAGGAAAAGGCAGACCAAGCTGCAGCAGGTCCAGCCCCCTGATGTGGCGTACTAAACGTCTGCTGCCCAATCAGTAGAACAGATGCTGAATTCTCATTGTCTTTCCCAAAACAGGGAGTGCAAACTCCAATCTCTCTCTCTATTTAGCTATCACATTTCACAAAGCTCATAAGAACTTGCTAACTCTGAGATGTGTAGCTCTTTTCACACGTCATTGGAATTGGCCAATTGGATGTGGAAAAATGACAGCAAAAGTGATGTAAAAGATGCATACAGGAGACAAAGTATAAAATCCACCTTCACTCCTTTTGCTTCAGATTGTCTTCTATTTCCAAGTATTCCAGATACTCTTTTTTAGGGAAAAAGTAATTTATATTAACAGCTGCTTTTATTGATAACAATTTTATGGCTCTCTTGTAAATGAAGATGATGACATTATGTTACACGCATTTCAACTCTGAACTCCAATAATAAACTACAGGAGACAGAGAAAGGTACTGCGGGGAGAATTTATGACAGTCAAAGAGCTGAACTCCTTTGAAAGAGAGACATATTCATAACATAGAAAATGCTGCAACGTTAATCAGCCTGTCAACTAAATTGCCATTTTTACTTTTCTGATTTTATATTGTTTTCCAGCCAATTACTTGTCTTCAAGTCATAAGGAAGTCATGAGACAGAGAAAGACAGAGTTCTTTATACTAAGGTGTATAGCATAGTTCTGTGGATTTTAAAGAAGCTGAGAGGAAAGTGTCTAAAGATGCAGCTTTATCTTATTAGTGAAAGTTCATTCTCCTCCCTCATGCTTTTGCATTTACCATTTCTACATAAAATGCCCTCATAAAGATTTAGATTAAGCAGTGACATTGCTGCTATTCAAGGCACTCACTTTCTCTTCATACATTTTAATGCTATCTTTAAAAAGAACACTATGCTTGCATGATTTTCCCTTGTGTCAGGTCTTTAAAATACACAAAACTCACTCCATCCATCAGGCAACCCTCTCAAACTTCCATCACCTTTAACACCTAATTTTCCTGAGGAAAATATATTGTCTTTATGAAGGAAATCATTTTTTTAAGTCATCCAGAGAGCATTTGAAATATATATATATATATTTCAAATA
This sequence comes from Chrysolophus pictus, assembly GCA_037305975.1. Taxonomy (NCBI): domain Eukaryota; kingdom Metazoa; phylum Chordata; class Aves; order Galliformes; family Phasianidae; genus Chrysolophus; species Chrysolophus pictus. The sequence goes on from CM074578.1 coordinate 23,962,998, forward strand.
CATATATATATATGTAAATTGTATAGTCGTGCCAGGACTCTAACATTTCCTCACCCTCCTGAATCACCCAGAACAATTGTGCTGCGTCACTTTAAGTGAAATTGTTACTGCTGAATGTTTTTAAACCACTGTGCTGGACTGCAGTGCTTTCCAGCCACCTTCTGATTACATGGGAGGAATAACACCTGCCAGGTTTGCTGTGCTGATCATTGTGGTCCTGGAGGATGTTCTGTTGTGCAAACAGAAAGAAGGGCAGTGGCTCTGCTTTTAACCCTGCAGTGATTCCAACAATATAATCATAGAATGGCTTGGGTTGAAAGGACCACAATGATCATCTAGTTTCAACCCCCCTGCTATGTGCAGGGTCACCAACCACTAGATCAGGCTGCCCAGAGCTACATCCAGCCTGGCCTTGGTTGCCTCCAGGGATGGGGCATCCACAACCTCCTTGGGCAATAGCATATATTGAAGCTAATAAGACTGAGACTACAGAGTCTGGCAAGCTTGATAAATAAGCATGAGAAATCTTCCCATCAGACATGTGCAAAACACCGTGGCATGGCACAGATGAAGTCAGATAACAAGGCATTGTTACGATAGCAATGATTAAAAACTTTTCGCTTCCTCCATGTGCTTCTTGCTTTGCCTGCTAGCTCATTCATAGTGATACCAGGAAACTTCAATTTTGGATTTTTTTCCCCCCACAGATCTAAGCATATATTGATTCTCTTAATGAATAGTTAAAATCTTAAATCTCACAAGAGCTGTCCTTGATGGGCCATTGCCCTTGTTCTCTACCCACCAAGAGGAGCCAAGCAAGTCCAAACCAGGGCCAAGTTCCTAGAGCCAGGTGCTTCCCACAGCCAGAGGGGGAGGTGTGGGAAGCTGTTTGCAGTTTGACATGGGATTGCAGCATGCAGGCAATCAAAAAATTGTGCTTGCTGCCAGATTTTCACTCTTAAAGAGAGCCCGCCCCACTCTTAACAGTGCTGTTCCTCCAGCCCAACGTAGATGGTGAGAGAACCTGAAGGCATACACCGCATAGCTAGCTTCGTAACAGAGAGCCAGACAGCATAAGTGATAACAGCTTGGCATAATACCAGAATTAAAGTGTATGACTGTAATACTTGTAACTCTTTCAGACTGTCCTTTCTGCCCTTGCTAGCTTTATTATGAGTAAAATGGGGTTTGGAGGGGAATCAGCAGCACTTCCACAAAAAGCTGCTCATGGACAACAAGCTGTATTTTCCACAGGTGGCCACATTGAATCTCCACCCAGAGTCCCACCAGCACGCTCACACAATGGTTTCCAGAGACACTGAGCCCAGAACTTCCTCTTGGGTGGCCACAGATGCATTATTTGTTTTCTGAGTCATTAAAGGGAAATCCAAAGGCAGAGCTTCACTGGCAAATGAGTTTCAACAAGTCTGAAGGCAGGGGACAGAGAAGCAGCAGAGAGCTGGCACGTCCTTGCTCCCCAGCATCTGGTAAGTTCTCCAGGAGGAAGGCCAGGCCAGTGGGAGGAGGCAGGGCTGGGGAGGGGAGCAGGACCTGCTGCACCAACACAGGCAACCAGCGAGTCCAGGAACTGAAAAGCAGCCTGGTTTTGATTTTGGTTTTACTGTGTGAGGAACAGTAAGGCTGTTTTTTCCCAGAGCGTATCAAAAAGGCTGGAAAGTCGCATGGCAGAGTTGCCTCTTTGCAAACACCAGGGGAGACCTCTTCTGTTACCACCAGCTGGGCCCCCCACAGGCCCTGCCTGGTGACCTCCATGCCCGTGATCCCTTCTGAACTGACAGACAGCGCACACATTCAACAGCAGCTGCCTCACTAACACAAAACGTCTTCATTTCCACACGCTGACCCCTCAAATGCTGTGCAAGCAGAGCCTGGAACTCACTCCTGCTCTGTGTAATCTCATTTCAGCAGTTGATAAGGAAACTGCATGTTCTTAGACAAGGCAGATAATTAAGGGAAACCGGAAAGCTAATACTGAGTAATTATTAGTGAAAGCAATCATGGTACTGGGAAGAACGCAGGCACACAGTGCAGGGAAACACACAGCATGATCCCAAGCAGGTTTTTTGTGCAGAGCAGTACAGTGTGTTTCAAGCTGCTTTCGGAGTATCTGGAGAGACTCTAAGGTAATTTCTTCTAACTAGGCACGATACAGGACTAATTAATAAACAAATACAGGAATCAAGCAAACTCACCAAGCAGACTGCTAACCCCCCTCTGATCCCATTGATGCCATATTTCAGCTCCTGTGGAGGAGTTTCAAAATCTTTTGATCAAGTACTGAGCATAAGGCAATTACACCTCTGCTGATCTCTTTTTTTTTTCATCTATAAATCAATTTTCTTATGCAACTGTGATTTTTTTTTAGGTCAAACACGCATTATTCACAGCTTTCTCAGGAACAACACTGTATATTAGAAGTCCACCACCCAATTTTAATCTAACTGGTTTCTCTCCATCTTAATTTTTTTCTTCTTAGGGTGGACAAAAGTAAAATGGCAATGCTGGCCTTGGTTAACAGCCACAGTGCTGAGTGTGAGTATGGTAAGAATGGCTGTTGGCGCTGCATGATCTGTTAGTGTACAGCATGCAAGCAGCAATCACTCCTGTTTGAGCCTGGTGGTTACCACTAGAGGGAGATGTTGATTAAATAATACTGTTTGATGTCGTTAGCAAAAAAAAAAAAAAATACATAGCAATAAAATATCTTTTTTTTTAATAAAAAGTAAATACAATTTTAAAATCTGATTTCTGTAAGATCAATAAATAAGAAAAGAAAAAAGAATCTGGAGAGCAAAGGAGAAAAGCATAAATGCAAAGACTGCTTTTGACACATAAATGAAAAACAAGACACTGACTGTAATGAGAAAGAGTGCTTGCTTTAAGAGATTAACACCAGGGGTGATAGGAAAATCTGCAATTGTAAAAAAAAGCTTGCTTACTGAAAAGCAGGGTAAACACTCAAAAAAGTGACCCACATGGGTTCAGTGGCAAAATGTATCGCAAGCTTTGGTCTCATTATTTATTGAGTTAGGACTGACGTCCTGGCAAACAAGCAATAACTTTGCATTAGTTTCTTTCATGCTGTCTTGTGCCAAGAACCGTCAAAATCTTTGCTCACGTTGAACTGAGCATGACAGTTTTATCTGGAGTGATATAGAAGAGACATAGAAATTGCCTGTCTGTCAGGACACAAAGTATGGCGTGGTTTTTGCCGTCAAGAATCACTAAATTTGCAGACTGCCATTCACAACCACAGAGTCACAGTGATGAAGTACTCTGATGAAAAACCATTTGGATAAGCCACACTGTAAGAAAATACATGCAAGGCCTGTTAGAGCCTGCTGCCAGCAAATACAGAAATGATATATTTGGTAAATCACGTTTCTAATGATTTCCACATAGCCATTTAATTGCACTGTAATGCAGCAGAGAGACCCACATCAAGAGATGCTGAGGAATAAATATTGTGATTAGTATTTAAAGGATTTGGCTCCATGAGTCCTCCTGATATTAACTAGCCATGTTTCTGAGGACTTCAAAGAATAAAAGGTCCATATCTGCATTTTTATCTCAGGCAAACTTCTGCTGAAAACACCATGGATGCGGGTTGTACATCTCCTGGCCCCTTTGAAGTGGGTTGCCTCTCAGCACAACCAGAGGAAGTGATCTTGTGGTGCTTATATGTGTAACTGACTGCAATTAACAGCTCAGTGAGACAAGCTGTGAAAAGATCTTAGCACTATATCACAGTCCACCAAGATGCTGATTAATACCAATACTATTTAAATCTTCTTTTAACAGGGATTTATTTGCTAGTGTTTCATCTCCTTTAATAACAAAACAAAGACGTTCTTAGTTTATGACTTACCGAGATCTCCTGTGTTGTACAGCAGGATTTGAAGGATATACTAATGTTCCTGAGTTTAATTTTTCAGCTATGCTTATCTCATTTCCTTCAGACTATCTGATTTCCTGAAGAAACTGAAACATTACAATTTGGAAATACATCTACTTCTTTCATTTGTTTGGTATGCATCCACAAAAATTAGCACTCATTACAGCCTTCAGCCAATTTGTTTGACCTCAGCAGCTGTGATGGTCTTTGGGGGTAGCTACTATCTTGAAATGCTGCCAATAGAAAATGTATTTGGTGTGTTTATTTCCAGGCTCATATCTTAAAACCATAGCGTTTGTCAATTCAAAGGAGAGAAGATGCTGCCCTTCTTTCAGGTTCAGCCTGGATGCCATGGACATTCAGAGCTTTGGTGCTGGTGATGCCTGAAGTGCTGTCAGCTGCACCAGAGGAAGTCAAACAAAGGCACAATTATCGACCTGTTTACTGGTCACCTATTAAAACTGGGAGTTTCTGTTGATTTGGAATGGAGAAGACAATCCCAGATACCCACAAATTATGAGGCTGCATCTAAATTGCATTTGACTTCTTTGAAAAAGCTCAGTGTGATTTGTGTTAATTTCCTTGTTTTGGCTACCTGAGGCATTCTACAGTAAACACACTTCCAAAATGAAAAAGTAGTTGGAAGGTATGATACATTTCCTTCCCCAGACTTAACAATGACTTCTTGCCCTGGGAAAAAAATACCTACTCTTCACAATTGTTTATTTCATTGGTAATTAGACATAAAAAGTGAATGTTCTGTCAGGAAATGTATTTCTTACGCAGCTATATAAAGTACAATTGCATCCACTTGGTTACTTAACAGGTAGGATTCAGTTTTGTAAGCTTAGCTGAAGTGCCTCGCTGCTGTCAGCCTTCAGACTACAATTATGACACCACTAAATCTGCTGTAAAAATCTTGAAGCCAAGCACATTTCATAGAATCATAGAATCACAGAATGGCCTGGGTTGAAAAGGGCCTCAAAGATCATCTAGTTTCAACCCCCCTGCTATGTGCAGGGTTGCCAACCACCAGATCAGGCTGCCCAGAGCCACATCCACCCTAGCCATGAATGCCTCCAGGGATGGGGCATCCACAACCTCCTTGGGCAACCTGTTCCACTGTGTCACCACCCTCTGTGTGAAAAACTTCCTCCTAATATCTAACCTAAACATTCTCTGTCTCAGTTTAAAACCATTCCCCCTTGTCCTATCACAATCTCCCCTCACAAACAGCCGTTCCCCCTCCTGTTTATACGCTCCCTTCAAGTACTAGAAGGCCACAATGAAGTCTCCCTGCAGCCTTCTCTTTTCCAAACTAAACCAGTCCAGTTCCCTCAACTTTTCTTCACAGGAGAGATGCTTCACCCCTCTCACATTCCTGGTGTGTGTGTCTCCATCTTGATATTCAACACATTCTACCAACTAGAAGAGAGTTAATTTTTTTGAAAACAAGACAAAAAGCAGTTTAAGCTTAATATTAAACTTAATCCCTAGTTCTGTAGTTGCAGAAATCAATACAAACATATTTGTACCTTTAAAAACAGAAAGACCTATTAAAACAAAAGTGGAGATCAGCTTTAACTCCATGAAATACAAGGTCATTTCTCTCCAAAAAAAATAATAAGAAAGTTAAAACATTGTCCTTCAATGTTATTAATACTGTCTGTTGTATTATTTCCATTTTAACACATGGATAAGTTATGAAGAAAAGCACTGTTACTCCTCTTTGTTCCTCATTACAACTTAACTGTATAAAAAAATAAACACCTGTATGAACATTAGAAGAAAATAGCTGATCTCCTTGTAGGTGCTCTAATTTAACGTGCTCTGAATTTTGCTCTAAATATGCTCTACTTCTACACTGAAAATGTTTGAGTGCTAAGAATGTAAATATCCCTTCACTACATAAATTCATGTCCTAGAAATATACTCAGTAATTCTTTTGGAAATTGGATCAAAGTATGATCCACAATAAGAAAGCATCAAGTAACATCTTCCATAGCTGGATTGTTAATGTTGTTAAACTCTGCATATGTGTTAGAAAAATAACAGAATTTCAACTGACTTGTACTTTTAGAACATTCCAGATATAAAAGACAGAAGTAACACATTCCTGTGAATGGGCCATTTACATTCACTGTGAAAATCTGTTCTAAGAATTCAAATTTCTGCTTTTCTGCACACCATTCCTAGATGACTAATGTTACCATTTATTTATCTTTTCTTATTGATGATTTTCTCTTTGCCATATTCTGAATTTAATTACACAAATATCAATCATAGTTTTACTTAGAGAGGCACAGAACTAAATATAGATTTGTTTCTTATTATTCTTACCATAAGAGAATCCAACTCAAATGCTACTGATGTCAGAGGAGTCTTGCTCTTAACTTCATTTTCAAAACACAAGACTCAAAAGCACTCACAGCAAAACGAATCTCAATTCGTTAAATCAGTCCACCCAGATCTGCTACCCTATTATTTCCTCAGGTCAGTAGGGAAGTATGGATCAGACCGCTGTCAAGAATATAAGTTTCGATGAGTGACACAAATTCAGATTCCCCAATTCAGTGAATTTCCCTAAAATCCTGATTAATTATCCATATTCTTTCTGGTACTGATCTCTGTTGATGACAATCCACCTCTGTCCATCAACAGATTTGGAGTGTTGTTTTTGTGATGATAAGATCCTCACCACAAAGGGCTACTACTTGTATGTATGTACATAATGTTTACATATGGACATACCTCTTGAAGACTGATAAATGATTTCTACCAGCCCATTCCAAAGCATAGACATAGAAGCAGATCCTTCTGAGGCATAGTGAGGTATGTTGGAGTGCTTCCAAGCCGGGTGGTGGAAACTTCTCCTGAGCACAGCCGTAACCTGTTCAGCATCACACCCACAATTGCTGGGTTTTGTAGCAGCCAGCTTGCATTATCATCTTCCCCATCAGCCTATCCATAGACATTAAAAAAAAAAAAGGCAGAGTTAAGGGATCTATGTGTACTGACATGCGCAAACACTTATCAAAACGAAGACAGTACTATTAATATGCTATTAGGATGTTGCAACAACAATAACAATATGCATTTGGAGCACAGTGCTATAAATACCAATGTTCACATAAATAACATCATTGCAGCCATATAAATCACTTCTTTAAATGAGGATCAAAGAACTGAGTCTCAAATTTCATTGCTTTCCCTGTTGCATTAGAATATTCACTCACTTTTGTATGTCTATATATTTGATACAAGGAGATGTTTATTGCATCACTTCACCACTAATAAAAAGTCATCTTCATTAAACTATATGTACATTTACATTAAAAGAAAGTCTGCTCATTTAGTACTTGATATCTTTGGGGATAAAGAAAAAAAGAGCCTAGTATTCTTGTGATGAGTGATGTTCTCCTTAGGCTACCTTGGGACACTAGAACATAGGAATGTGAGACTGACAACAGAAAGAATCCCCAGATAGACCGTTTGTACACCTTTTGGTGTCCCAGACACTCTACAAAATCTGTTAGAGTTCCCAGGGTTTTATTGTATCTGACTGTGTAACTTAACTACAGAACAGGTAACTGCCACTAGTACCTGACTGTGTCTCCTCACTCAACACTATAATCATTTTCAAAGAATACCTCTGATAGTAATTACTATCAGCTTTCATCAAGACTTAAAATGCTGAAAATTCCCTTCTAATACATACTACTTCTTTCTGGTAGATCAAGTATGTCAGCATGTGACATCCAAGCTTGTGCTTTGTGTGGCAGCTGCCTGCTACTCCCATAAGAAGCAACAGTGTTTGGCTCTGTGAATCATTAGAAGCTCCCCATCCTCTCATCTAGTACGGAAATCTCCTTCTTACCTTAACCAAATTTAATATTAATGAACTTCCATTTTATACCATACACATCAAAGCATGAAAGAAAACACAATTATTACACTTAAAAAAAATAATAACCTCACTGATACTCCTGATTTACAAGCTTAAACTGAATGCTTGTTTCATATTGCAAACTCAGCAGTTATAAAGCTTACAATATAATTTTCAGTAATCTCTTGACTTAAATCACTGCAACTTGGAATAACTTTTTTTTCTCTGTAGCATGTTTGTTCATAGTGTGAGGGTTGTTATTTTATCTCCTGTACCTCCTAAAGTTATCAGTAAAGAGTTTAGCTTCAGCCTGCACATCTAAGCTCACTTTAGATGTGTAATGAAGCTTTGATTACATGAATTACTATACATTTCAATAGATCACTTGTTATCTCAGGGAGAACTCCTTGTGAACATTTAGCAAAATTCTGGACAAGTACTGAAGTAAAATTTGAATCAGGAGAGTCTTGGTCCAATTGTCAGCTGGGATAAATAAAATCCAGCATGGGAGCTATTCAGTAGCCCTCAAACTGAGACTTCACCTGAAACTTGTTCGGTAGTAACCCTTCCAGTTGTGATACCCAGATAACAAATGCAAAATACATGAACACTTGAAAAATGCACGGCTCATCCAGGCTTGAATAACCACCACCAAGTTTCAGGCTCTTTAAGCTTTGACTGTCATGTGGTCAGTTTTTGTTGTCTGATAAGAACCACACCTCCCGTCTTTGGCTTAAAGAAAAAGCATTAATGTTTCTCATTCTTGCTTCCACATCCAATTTTCAGAACAAAATCAGTGCAAATACTTACAGCCAAACCCAACAACTGCCCCTTGCAGCTGTGTTTTGGCTGTATTGGTGTTCTACATTTTAAACTTGGAAGTCTAACAAGTCTTGAAGCACTAAGGTTTCCAAGTAAGTTCTCTGCACATTTGGGAATCAACCTCAAGGCCATTAACATCTGGAGAAACTGCAGGAGTAAGTATGCAGTGAATTTTCCAATTTTTCCAATTTTTTCCAATTTTCTTAGCAACCTGGTCCTCACACATCCTGTTTGCCATGGCTATGCTCATCTGGACCTTAGCTGCTGCTACTTCTACTTCTTTGCAACATCCACCCCTTCAACAGCTGTTCTTTCTTCACTACTCATTGAATTTTTCCCCTACAGCCCTAAGGGTGGCTTCATACAATTGCCAAGTTGGCAACAGCAAGAGGTCGTTCCCCTCAATCATTACTCCAACTTGATAGTACTTTAATAAAAAAATGCTTCTAGTTAAAATACAGATATTAGTCTTCTACTGAGGAATAAAGCTGGTATGAAGTTGCTAATGGATAAGTGACAAACTCAACATATCGTTCTTAGCATCAAACACGAAAGTTACATACACTGAGGTAAAGCAAATCCTTATAAATCAAAATGTTTCAAATGGAGAAAGGTGAAAAACTATTTTCTGATGTCTATAAATAAAAACTCACTTCGGTATTGCTCTTCTATTTATGATACAAAAAGTAAACCCATCTGGAGGATGAACATGGAAAGCCTTCAGGTCTGCACCTTCCCAAGAGGTAGATATGTTGCAGAGCATTGAAATTTAAAACCAAAACAATCTAATGTTAAGTTCAGGTAAAACGTAGTGCTTCAAATGCATCTCTGTTAAAAGGATCTTCTGAGTGGCATGTGTGTTAGCAGGAGATTTTCTGTTACTGGTCCAGTGGAGGGCAGCAAAATATTTTCTAAAGATATTCCTCATTTAATAGCCTCATCGTGGAGTTGTCGCAACAAATGACTTCATAAAGACTTTGGAAAAGTCCACTACTTTTTGTTTGGTTTACAAGATCTTACGTAATTGTTTATTTTAGTTGAAAGTAAGTTTTTAAGCCGTTGAAGACTTTTTCACATCAGAGATTGTGCCTTAAACCAAACAATGCTTCCTGGATAAATAACTCTGTGGTGCTCCCATTCTTTCCAGTGCTAATGACATCCGCACAGGGATAAGGAGGGTGGTAGAGCTCTGCCTCACAGCTCTCCTCTGGAAGCATGCATAAATTTGCCAGCGGTTCAGATCCAAATTCATATCTCCAGCACAGCACTATTGGCACACCATCTTCTTGCATCACTCACTTGCTATGAGCACATGTTATCTCAGCTTTTAGTTTAATATAAAGGGGAGTCAGCAGTACTAATGGAGTTTGGAGGCTGTGTCCTAAGCTGGAAGCCAAATTTAAGAAGGAAAATATTTTAATGTGCTAGTTTATGGTCTTCATACAACTCTCTTCAGTAGAATCTGTATTTCAAATATATTAATTTTACAGTGATGTTTCATGAAAAATTACTGATAATAGTCTTCCACATAGGAATAGACTGACTGCAGGAAGACCACAGATAATAAAATACAGAAAGTCAAAAAGTCTTCAGTCTAAATCACAGGAACTGTAAAAGGTCTTTAACTCAGGAGTGCACAAGTGGCTTATAGTTCATAAAAAGCTCACACTCACAGAAGTTTGGGGCACTCTGCTGGAAATGAGATTTCCTACTGATTTTACAATGTCAATACGGCAGAAGGCAGAACAGAGAGGCCCTGTGTAACGATTTGGATCACAGATGGAGCAAAGGAGGCTGGCACGTGCTGGTTCCCTGTGTGAAGCTGGCGGTACCTGTGCCACTGCACATCCACTGGCTGGAGCAGAGAGCAGATGCCCAAGTCCCAGGTGTGACAGCTGCTGTGATGCTGGCACTGTGTTTTAGGAGCTCATGCTGCAGTGCTGAGGGGCACAAAGGAACATGCACAGGGAATGCTGCAAACATTACACTGAGAAATTTGAGTCCTGGCAAAATCCCATGTTTCAAATTATAGCAGAAGCAAAAAGCTATCAGGTAGCTGGGCACAGGTACATAGGTTACTCCAGAAGTAATGCCTCCTATTAATTTCCACACAACAAAGAGCACAATAACAGTACTTGATAGAGAAATTTTAAGCTATAGAACACTATTTTTCCACGTTGTCACCACTGTTAACTACACATTTTTGCCAGTGATGAACAAAAGCCTGTATGTTTGCACCAGTGGAGGTGCACCATCACCATCGCTGTAACCACTGCTGAAACACACCACCCATCTTCTCACTGTGCTCACATATGCTGTTTGGCAAATGCTGATGAATGTCAACAGGCACAATCTTTTCTGCATGGAGGCATTCAGTTACACACTGGTGCTTCATACGCTCTTCCATGTCAGTTGCCATTTTGCCAGAGTGCCCCTCTGCTGCCACACAGCAACAAAATGGAACAGAATATTGGTGGAAAGGTTCAGCTTCAATTCCTATATCACCAACATCTGCCTCTGATGTTGTTGGCCAACATAGGACAGGGTAGCCTTTGCAGATCTACAAATTGTCAGAAATAGAAGAAGCTTCACTGTATTTATCACAAAAATATTGGTAGCCGCTGGTACGGGCAGATATGTGGATGCTTGACTGCAGACTGTGAAAGGAAAGAAAATCACACAACGAAAGTGCAGTTGGAACTGTGAAGAAGAAGGACAACAGCTGAAAGATGCAGCAAGCTAATCAGGGCTTTTCTGTAGGATTATCATGCAGTGAACTCCAGATTGTTCACAGCTGGTTCTTTAGGGCAGGTAAAACTATAGCTCAGGGAAAATACAAATTACACAGGAGACATCTTAGTGAGAGGTGAGATTTCAAATAGGAAAAGGAGAGCACTGATGGAGAGCAGAAATTTATGCAGTATTATTCCCAAATTAATAAACTCCTGAAGTAGAATAATAGATATTTCAATAGAAAACAAATTAGCAACTTCCTCTTGGAGCTGAATGACCTATCTGTAATAAATACTTAACTAGATAGGATGTAGCTGTACATAGTACATCTTGACTAGTTACAATGCACAAAGTGTTCGCCTGGGCACATAAGTTCTATTTTATGCTCACTCTTGGTTTGTTAAACTACTTTCATTGATACATGTTGGAGTAAATGTAATTTGCCCAGAGAGCAAGTATCAGCACCAGAATAGCAATTCTGTAAAAGAAAGCTGCTTGGCTTTACTGTATGCAAAGACTGACTGTGACAGAATAACTGACACAAACCATGCAGCTTTCAGAAGGTCACAAAGTTCTACTGAAGACCAAGAGCGCAATCAGTGCATGTTTTATCCAACAGGATTGTTCTAAACTGGAAAGCATTGATATTATTTCTAAAGCATATGGAGCAGTCTTAAGTGGTTTTTTCCAGTAGTATTAATTTATGTGGAGCCTGATCAGATGGAGATGTTGAAAGGATCAGAGCCGGAAAAGTGAAACAATAGCAAACAGGAGTGGCCCAATGCACACAATAGGCAGGTTCACAGCTGCTAAAAAATCTCCCATGGACCCTGCTCCCTGGAACAAGCTTCTTTCACCAAGGTTGTCCAAGAGACACCAATACAAATACATGAGGAGGTCTTTCCTTTCCAGGTTTGTTGGCTTCCTATCAGGTCTGGAAGAAACACCCTATCCTGCTCATAGCACGTTCCCTCAGCTCCTGCTGGAAGGTTTTTTGTCCAATATTTTTGTCATGACACCACATAGCTGGGGTTGGAACAACAGCTCTGACCTGAGATAGGGCAGATTTGCTGTGTATGGGCTTTAAAGCTCATCAGGGAGCAGTAGGTCTGGCAGGCCCAGCACACATAATGCAAAATCTAAAAGCATTAGCTGTATACAGTCAACCTCACATCACAGACTACCTGAAAACTTCCAGGCATAGACACAGAATATCTGCTAAGAGTCTCTCCAATGTAGCAATCCCTGTAACTGTGGTTGTTGAAAACAAAACAGAGCAAGAAGTATTGTAAAGGTAATACAAATGCAAGTACAATACTCTTTTCCTGCAATCAGAGGTTAAGATCGTTGGGAAAAAAATATAGCTACATCTTAATGAGCAACTCATGGAGAGCTCAGAGTTGAGCAGTAAGTAGGGCACGAAAAAGACACGTCTTGCACTTATTTGTTGCTTAGGCAAGGCAGCAGGATTCTGTTCAGAAAAACAGGTTGCCTGTATTGCAAGGGAGTATCCAGTAGAGTCAAGGTCAGTGAAGTCTCACCAGGAGTTAGGGAGACAGCCAGAGCTGCCTTGGTGGAGTAGCACCTTCCTGCTGTGGGCTCCATTTCCTCCTGAGCAAGAGTTACAAAAGTTGTAGCTGGGGAGAAAGAGAAGCAGCTTGCCAAGCAAGGGAGTGAATGATGGCTGGAAAGGAGGCACCTTGCAGCTGGGATAAATAATGTTCGTATTTAGAAAAACCAAGAATCCCCACAGCAGGGTGAGCAGAGGAGCAGCAGACAATGCCAGCTCTGCGGGGGGCACGTGTGCTAAATCATTGCCCCTGCCTCCAGGAGAAGGGAGGCAGAGATGCTTATCTAACTGCTTTTGTATAGGCTTGCGATCTGCACTGAAGAATGGCTCCTTTGTCTCGCCCTCTGTCTGAGGCTAAAAGCCATGCAGCGTGCAGCCAGATGGCCAGGACAGACTGAAGACCGAGAGGAAAAAGGAGGAAAGCTTCTTTTCTTAAATTTGTACTGATCCCTGAGGCTTAGAGAACAAAAGTCCATGGAGCGCACATCCCTCAGGGGATGATTTAGAGGCTGAGGTTCTGATAGGCTTGCAAAGAAGGATGCGGATGTACCTACCTGATGTGACACACATAGTCTTAGCTGCTAAGATTTGTCTTACAAGATATGCATGCTTTCAAAGTGGAGCTGGTGAATGGGATCTCCATTTGCTTAACATGCCATGTGCATACCAGCAACAAATCTGATTGCAAAGAAAGCCCAATAACCTTCTGGTCCCCAGAGAGCGCTTACTCGGGGAGCTTCCCAAAATAGAAACTACAGAGCAGCGCCAGAGGGAGTGAGGCAGTGTAACCAAGAAGATGGATGAAAAACAAGTGAAACAAGTGCTGAGCAACAGAGAGGTATATTGTATTAACCCTGCCAAATGGATTATTTATACTGTAATCTACTGCTGCTGGTATGAGGGAGCCTTTTGAAGGAAAGTTGCAGGCAGCTTCTCCTGATTATTCAATGAAGCAGATAAGCTCACACCTTAAAGTAACTCTGCCAGCCTTTCGCTGCCTTCCTGCACATATGGATTTCAGGATAATTCTTAAGGAAAGCAAAAGGTGGCAGTTTACAAAGAGATGTTCTGAGGATACTGAGACATCACGACTTTCTAGACTGTAAACTGATCTTAAGCAACAAAATTATATCCAGCACTGAAAGCACATACCTCCAAGAAAGATGACCATGATGTGAGATACTGATTAGAGGGCCTCACAGCCTGGTAGGAGTGGGAATTGCCCAAGAGCTCTTTGCTACCCAAGGGTTGTCAGTGAAAAGTGGGCAAGGGCATACACATAAGCAGGACAGGATGCTCCAGTTACACAGAGCTAAGTGCCCTGATGTGAATATGCAGAGGCTGTCAAGGAAATATTAACAGTAAGACCACTACTACAGTGTTTCTTGTTACAATCTGTTTCTGGTTGTTTTCATACCTTTGGAGAACAGAAGAAAAGAGAAAGAAGCTGGACTCAGAAGTCACCTGGCTCACTCCAATACAAGGTCACTTCTACTGTGAGCAGCAGCATCTGTGACAAGCAGCACCCACAGAGCTGACACCTACCTAGGCCCAAGGCCTGCCCCCAGCTGCCTCCTCTTGTAAAGGTCTTGAACCCATTTTCTGCTTTACCTCAAGACAGGTGTGACTCCCCTAGTGACTGTGAAACACCTAGTATGGGACAAACCCCTGCCTTTCTCTCATTACTTCTGTTCATGTCATGGTGGAAGAAAAGTGACCCTCAATAATCTCCATAAGAGACTACGCAGCTCACCATAGAACCAAGCCATTCCAATCAGACTCTATTTATCTATTTAAACACATAGCATGTATGTATGTGTGTATGTGTGCATGGCCATTTATTTTACAGAGTTCTAATGGTGGGATCCTAGCACCTCCCACTTCTCCTTTCAAGAACCTCTAGTACTTTGCTACACTTTCCATTAGAACATTTTCTTTTTCCCTAGTTTAACAGAAACACCCTTACTGTTTTAAGATCACTACTTGCGCTTTCCCTGCTGGAACAAAGAAATTATTCTCTTCCTCCCTAGAGCATCCTTCAAAATATTTTAACAAACACTGTTATCACACTTCCCCTCAGTCTTCATCCCTCTAGACTAAACAACCCCAGTGCCTTCAGCTTATAGGACATGATTTTTTTTTTTTTAAGCTCTATCATTGTTACTGTTTGCTTCTGGACTCTTTCTAGTGGTCTGCATCTTTCTTGAAAGCTCAGTGTCTGCAGAATCACATCTGAAACTTCACCATGTTAAATATAGAAATAGTTACTCTCAAGATTTAATTATGCATCACTCCTAACTTTACATCTCAGTGATAGCATTGCACTTGTAAATTTTTTTCAGGTTTTCCTCAGGAAAAACACAACCAATTACTACGATAGCTGGGGAGTGCAGCACAGATTCCCAAAGCAGGAATCCGATGGCTCTCATCCTATTAAAAATTCAGCCAAGTGAAAATCTAAGGATGAAGAAGTACAAATAAAATTACTTATACACAAGCAAATGTATACTGGGACAGATATCACACAGTTACTACATGAAGAAATCTCAAGACTGTTGAAAAACTGTCACCATAACTCTAACAGAGAATAAAATAATTCTTAATTTAAGACCAGTGTGTAATTATTTGCTTTTTCTGATTATTTAGTGAACTCTGACTGAGACATTTCAAATACCTTTCTTTAATACTGATATCTGCAAAAGTCCAGCACATCTTGCAATTCTTTTGTTTGCCCCAGTTTGGCATGAAATTTAGCATCCTGATGCACTTTAAGAGTGTGGCTTATGATTGCCTACACAACTTTTTTCAGGGCTGTATCTGATTCGTGCAATCTGTTATCATAGTCTCTCCAGAGCTGCATGCTTGACCTAATCAGTTCAGCTCTGTGATAAAAGCTTTTAAGGTTTCTTCCTTTCTTGGTTCCTTTCCTTCTCCTGATCCACATTTATGGGGAGGTAAAAACGTCAGTCTATATAGAATGTCTAATAATCAGCCTCACATCACATAGACCAAGATATCCTCTGCTATTAATTCTGCAACACTTAGAAAATTACCTACATTTCACTTCCTAAAGTATCTTCATTTGCCCCTGTGAAAGGAAAGATCTTCCACTGAATTGCTCCAACTTGTCAGCAAAATCACTGGAGATTTTGCACCAGGACTGTAAGCTTTTCCTTCTTTCATTCACCATGTGTCTTTTTCCATCTTGGTTCCTTGATATCTGCCCTACTTTCTTCCTGATCTTGTTCTCATTTACGATCTTGCTGGTCTTGATTCCATTTCTAGGCAGAGATAAATGAGGAACTGGAGTCAGTATTTAGCATTAGCAAACATTAGGTGGGTTAACTATTGCTGAGGAAAGATCCTTGTGGGAGGGAGAGGTATGTACCTGCATTAGTCATGCCATGAATATCAACACTCTTTAACAACTAATTTGTACCAGACTACTCCAGGAGCGGGTTAGATTTCTGCTTTTAAATGATTGCATACCTTTGTGCTCCAGATTTAGATCCTGGCACAGTTACAAGTTTTGCGATCTCTTTCTAATATTAGCTGTTTCCACATTTTAGAGAAATACGTAATATTCACACAAAATATACAAAGATCTTCCAAAATCAGAGCACACTTGAGCCTGCAGGGAACACCACAGTGGGAAATCCACCTACATCTTACACTTAATACAGGAGATTTGCAATAATCCAGGGGTAGATACAAAGGATAGCTTTTTACATCCTCAAACACAACTGATCCTCCTAGAATCAACTAGCAACAAAATAAAAAGAAAAGCAAACCAAGCAAGTAAGCAGAAAGCCTTCTTTTTCTTTTAAGTTGAATGTCCACCACACAGAGAGGCAGGCATCCATGTTGAATAAGCTGCGGAATAAAACTTTCTGCAGTCAGCAAACAGTATCACATCTCCTCTGAGATTTTACATAATTAAAACAAACTTCATCTATGGAAATTAGGGACTGCTCAGAATAACGAAGAACCAAACTAGTGTATGTCTGGGTAGAAGGAAGAGCTAGAAGGAAGAGATGAAAGGAAGTTGTGTAGTCACCCAAATTGCTTGTGGAGCTGGCTGTAGCTCAGCGCTGATGAGCCCTGTCAGCTCCTTCAGCATCACGAGTGTGTGTGTGGCCACCCAACTGGTAGTGCCCTCAGGCAAATATACCTAGCGCACTAGAAGGTGGGTGTTAGTGCAACACCCACCTGGCTCTGGGCAGAAGCTGAGGTGTGGATGGGGTGCTGAGTGCTGCCCACAAAGGAGCAGTTTTGTACAAGCCTCAACAACCTTTACACCCATCCTGGTTTGGCTGGGATAGAGTTAATTTTCTTCATAGTAGCTCCTATGGTGCAATGTTTTGGGTTTGTAACAAAAATAGTGCTGATACACCCACGTTTTTGTTGTTGCTGAGCAGTGCTTACACAGAATCAAGGTCTCTTCTGTTTCTCAAGCTGTCAGGGAGCGAGCACGTGATGCCTGCTGCTAAGCAGCCTACCAGGTTAAGCCACTATACCATTCTGTCCTAATCGGTGTCCAGGAAAGCTGTAGCAGCAGGCAGCTTTGGGGTTGTTAACTTGTGGGAGCACAACAAAAGGAGAAGTGACGTGCTTCTGGGACATAGAGGGCCTGAAAGCTGCTGTTCATGCTGCTGTACCCCCAGTAATAAGCTTCTTCAAAGGAGTAAGTGTATCAATATCAAAAAATGGAACACAGAACTGCCTGGACAGCTGAGGGTTCCAACAGCACCAGAAGATGCCATTTTCTATCTTGTTTCCATTTCTACCCAGCACCCGGAGTATAGAGCAGCCAGCATGAAGCCCTGCTTCCCAAGCATTCGATGGTATAACATAAAGCAGTATTGCACTCAATCCAGTGATCCAAATTCTTCGTTGTTCTTGGAAAACACACCAGCATACCATGGGAGCAGCTGTTCTAATTGCTTCCTTTCATTACCATCTATGGATGCTTCTGTCAAGCTAACCTCCTTTACTGACTAGGTTCTTTACAGCTCTTGACCTTCAGTCTTGTGAGGGGGTCTGAGACACCAGCTACACTGTCCACCTCCCCACAGTCTACTTTTTTACTTCTCTCTGCCCTGCCTGGTCATTCACATCAGTTATTTTTTTTTCTAGAACTCACTATGTTAGAGTCTGAACTGCCCTATTTCTAAAAAACGGTCTGGACGGGGTATTTTCTTCTTTAAATAGGATTGCAGCCATTATTTTTATTTAGTTTGCTAGGTTTTTTGTTTTGTTTTGTTTTTTAATTTCTATTAGGAACATTTCATGTTTGGTGTGGTAGATACAGCAGAGAAAACTTCAAGGTCATAAGAACCATATCCTTTCTCATTCCCACTACTTCATCTTGTTTTTATCAGTAATCAGTTCCTAAACAATGTTTAGCAGTGTATCTGTGACATCTATGGTAGGAAGTCACTCCTCATGTAACATCATTACAGATGGCAGCAGCATTAATACAGAAATAGTGCAGATTTAGGTCATCTATTGAGCACAAAGCTGAATTCAACAGTTACTGTTATTCTAGTGTTTGCAGTAGCCAATGATTAATAATCAGCCATCAAAATCTGTATAGTAGAAATTTTCTTTCCCCTAAGCTCCCACTGCCACAGCCCTTCTCCCTCATTTTGTCTTTCCCAAGGCTTCATCATGGGTACAGGTCCAGGTAGAACTTGCTGGTCATCTCCTCACAGGAGGTGTCTTTCTCTGTATAAAGTAGGACATGTCAGAACCAAGCTCTTTCTCTTCCGGATGGAATGTGAGCCCCAGTATCTCATGGTAAATGGCTAGCAGGTCCATGGTGACCACCAGCAAATTCTGGTCCAAGCTGTAGTTGGTCTCCTTCATCTGGTTTATGTAGCACATATCCCAGGAATTGATGCTGTTGTTGAACTCCAGACATCTTGCACCATTTCTTTTGTAGGTCCCAGATCAGAGCTCATTCCTTCTCCCTGAGGGATTTCAGCTTCTGACCTAGCTCATCTTAGAAACTTTGGGAGGCCCAAGGGAGGGAAAATGACACCTGCCCCAGTCCCTGACCATGCACAGAGGCCTTACATTTGCACTTAGCACCTGAAAGCAGTAGCATGACATTTTTGTAAGGCTGGAGCTTCTCCAGTTCAAATAGAAACCACAGCAGAACATTGCAAGAAGATACCGAGAAAAAAGCATGAACTTGAAAAATAGATAAAACAACAACAACAAATGAATCAAACCTACTTTTGTGAAGAAAAGTCCTGATAAGAAATATAGTTTGTTAGTGATCCCACAAAACTTTCTGTCTTCACATTTTTTCCCATATTCAGCTAGACAGAAGGTGGCAAACAACAGGAGACTCCATCTCATGAGGAAAATCAGAAAAATGAACTAAAAGGCAGAAGCTGAATTTGAATCATATGCCAATAATCCCCAAAAGCAAAATAAGATTTTTCCAGTCAAGTATTTCCATTGCTTAGCTTGTGGAAAATTGTCCTATAATTAGAAAAAGAATGTACTGGGTTTTTACTATTTATGTAGTAATACATAATTTTTTCTGATAAGAACTTTAGAGAGCTAAGAAGTTTTTGTCCTTATGCATAGATTTGCAGAGTAAAGCACCCTGACCAACAAAAAAATACTATAAAACCAGAAGATTATAAAGCACTAAAAAGTGTGCACAAAGAGAAGCTGATCTGTCCTGCAGCATTCACATTCCAATTGACAACTTGAGGTGAGAGGTGATTGAGAGATCCATGTGGGCTCTATGTTCTTTTGGAAAAAGAATGAAAATAGATGATTTGCAATGAATAGACTGGCAGGTTGAAATCGTTTATATTATAGCAGTAACCAGAGGGTCTTTTATATTCTCTGTTGTGTAATGTATTGCATAGGGATCTATTTTTTTCCCATAGAACTTAAGTTTAATGACATATATGTACTGCACAGTAGACTGTAATTTGAGCAACACCAACTAACTCAGCAAAATAGTCTGGATATAAATATTATTAGCCAAACCATCTGCTGTTGGCCAGTGACAGCAGGAAGATATGAAAACAGACAAGTTTTTAATTTCATATTGTAAGTCCAGCAGGCTGCACAGAGATACTAGTATGGGTCTCAGATGTAGCTTAATGCTATCAGCTCTAGTCAATTAATCTTCCTTTTGAGCCATGCACACTGGCCAGGCACAGTCACTGGGCTGCTCTGCTTCCCTTTGTGGCCAGCAGAAGATGTCCCTGACACCCACTGCAGCCACCCCTTACATCAGCTGCTGCAGTATCAGTAGGTGGGCAAGCGTGAGGCAACTGACACAGGTCTGTTCGGGTCCATTACCTGCTTGAGGAGAGCAAAAGTGCTTTGGGATGTCCCTCTGCAGTTTAAATTTTGCTAAATTTAGGTAAGCGGTCTGAGTGTAAATGACCTGCCTACAGATGCCTGCATGTGTAGCTGCTCTATTCTGTTGTATGATGTGGTCATGGGCCCCTTGTAACCAGCTTGGGTAGGAGAGGTCTACACACTGACTGAGTGACTGTATGAAGGATGCTGCAAAAAAGAAGACATGGAGAAAGAGTGAGAGAAACACATCCTAAGAGACTTTTTTCTATTTTAAACCCTTGAAAATCAGGTGAAACTAAGGGTTCTTATGAGGAAATAAAAGCTCTCTAAAACTTTGTGGGAAATTTAAATTGATGGATACACGATAGTGGATCTGTAAAACATCATGAATTTGAGCAACACTTACATTCAGGAAAAGGATAACATCATAAAGATGGGCACAATAATGAAGAACTGTGTATTTGATTACTGTGTTCGAGCACAGTATAAGTACAGGAGTGTTATTCTAGTGCAGCAGGGTGGAACTAATGACTGTGATGAGACCAACCAACAGGGAAAAGTCAGATTGAGGAGACCACCTAGCAAACCTAAAACACATGCAGCCCTCAGATGAGAACTGTGCACATGCTGATGGCACTGATGGAGAAGATCAGGACACCTTGCGTGGAGCAAGGGAAACCAAATCCGTGAGCGATGGGATCAACTACATGTGCAGGTGAGCATGCTTATTGGCAGGCTTTTAGAAGAAATCACATGGGAGATGTGCTGGGATTTTCTTTGGAAGGAAAATTATGACCATCAGCAGTCATGGGCTAATACCTGCAGCAAACTGCATGACATGCTGAGTACTAGGCTGTATGCTGGCCAGAGCTGGGAATGGCCCCAGCATGCAGCCAGCTGCCATGCAGAAATTATCATCCTAAAATCCTCTGAACAACCCTCCAAAGTGGGGCTGCAAACAAAACAGTAAATTTGACCTCCGGACTCCAGAAATGGGTAGAAACTGCCCCAGGTAACAGAGCCAGCAGACACTGCCATGTGACTGCCTGAAGTGCAGCCTGAGAAGGAAGTCACAGGATTACTAGCGCAACAACACATCATCAGTAGGGTAAAACTAACCTGTCTCACGACGGTCTAAACCCAGCTCACGTTCCCTATTAGTGGGTGAATTGGCCTTATTGGCAGTTTGATGTACTTGAAGTAGTTCTCTTGGATTTCCAAATGGCTTTTTACACGTTCTTTGATCAAGACCCCTAGTAAGCCCAGCCTGAGAGTAAAGAAAAAGGGACAATGTCTATGGATTATATATATTTTTTAAAGGAGCAGGAAAAAAGGAATAAATAAAAATAAATAAGAAACAAGAACAGCTTTTGCAGTGGAGGTTATGTTCTTGTAGGGACATGGGTCTTTCATTGAATTCATGTAAACTCATGAATGTAGAAAACTCAACACAGCTCAACACAGGCAAAAGCAAAGAGTTGTGAGGGTATTGTAATACAGTTAAAGATGAGGTTCAATGCTGAACAGCAGAGGATGTTGGGGATATGGTTTACCATGAGGCAACAATCGTGCAATCAGCAAGCAGCATTAAGCAGCACTGTGAGTCTGGCAAGAGACTACTGAAGACTCGGATAAATTCTGTTCTTATTTCTAGCATTCCTGCGGTACTACAGAAGAAGGTGCCAGCACAAGGCAGTAGAGCAGATGATAACCACACTCTCAAATCAGTGACCCTTTTCTGGGCAACTCTGTGAGGGTACAGCTGGAAAAAATAAATCACTTATAAATCTGGCATCATAAAAACTTTTATTTTTAGACTGTTGTCAAAATTCAAAGCTTATAAACATCAGTGGTAATGGAAAGCCTTTTATGAACCCCACCTCTGTCCTTATTCATTACCTATGTCATCAGCTACATTAAAACAATAGTTTTATTAGATCGAATTGACTGAGGGCTCTCCTCCTCTCTGCTCTTCTCTGGTAACATCTACTACATAATACATTGTCTCATCTCCTCATCTCCCATTGTGTTTTTGATTTTATTTTTCAAACTTTGGTTTTTCTTTCCCAGTCTGTTTCCTGCAGTGACCAGTACTTCTGCTCTGTCTGTTACATCTCCACAAGAAGGAAAGGATCTCATATTCACAGGAAACACAACTTCCTAATGGAAAATGGTTTTCCCAGCCACACTTAAGTAGCAGAGGTACACCATCCAGTCAAGCAAAGTCTATACTTCAGCATTTAAGATACTTACCATACAACATCTTCAGGCTAAGTGGATTCTGCAGACACATGAAATTACTAAACATGGCATTCAAATGCAGAACGTCAGTTTCTGTAGCTGTTGTTTCTGAACACTGTTGAGATTCAGAGCTTCGTTGCCAGGAGTCACCGCTGCTCACGTTATAACTGTGGAATTGGAGCTGCCCCAGTCTTCGATAATTTGCAGCTGGATCCCTTTGTTTGTACAAACAGCTGGATACTTGTATCCATTGAACTTTGCAGGCTTGAACTACATCTGAGAAATGTCCTTAAAATAAAGACGGCAGAAATGTAGAGGGCCACCTGCAGCATTTACTCTTTTTATTTGCTTCAATCCCATATTACTTGATGCAAGGAGAGATGTGTTTGTTATCCAAGATTCATTTTGGTATCAGAAACCACACGAGTGTGCACATTAGAGTGGAAAAAGAACATTTTGCATTAGCAAATCTGAAAACAAGTGCATCTTTTGTTTTCTGCTGGAATGGGATCCAGATCAGGCTAGTTTATGTTACATTCCCAGAGGGAGCAAGCTGTTGCAGCATGTCATATATCAGATCTAGGCATGAACCCATGGAAACTAACACTTGCCACAGGTGTTATAAATTCTGTGTTTTCTGTGTTCCAAAGGATTCTTTTCCAGTTTGCTGATAAATATGTTATCCGACAATGCCTGAAATGTAAAATCCTCTGCTTGCAGAGGAACGACACCGAGGGTAGCTGCATGAGCCCCAGCAAGATGAAGATGCTGTACCCTGCAGGCTCCTGTCCTGGCCGCTGACCAGGCTGCCAATAGCACTAATTGGCATTTGGAGTTCTGTGTTAGAGCTATTCAGCATAGATGCATTGCCTGAGTAAACACGCTGTCTATTCTGTGTTCAAACTGCTCCAGCCAAGCTGAGGGGCACACAAACCAACGCGCACCTCTCAAAACATCCAGTTAGCTCAGGCAAATCTCTGACATCCCAGGAAAAAGGAAAAAATACCATGGCAGAAGAGCAATCCTGCACGCTGGGGACAGAGCCATCTTCCCCTGCTCTGCACCTCCAAAAAAACCAATCTAGGATTTACAAAATGCTTCTGCATGTAGCAGCAAGACATGAGATGTTTGTCAAGCACATGAAAAACCATCAGCAAAATTTGACAGGACAGATAAACATAGGAGGCATTAACAATTGCCAGTTTTTTCATAGCTCGCTTAGAGATCCCTTGGATAAGAGAAGGCACAAGATTAACCTAAAATTCTAGCCAATAGCTGATGTTATTTCAGCGTTTTTCAAATGCTTCAACTAGAACCTTGTCAAAATAAATGGTGGATTTGTGCTTATGTGCTTATATGGCAAGGTTGATCCATGCTGATACTATTACAGCGTTGTAAAGCAGAAAATCTAGTTAATGGTTTCTGCCAAACCATGAATCAGTTACAAAATAATGACCTGAAGTATGTTCTTTTTTCCATTCTCTAATATTTTTTCACAGCACAACCCAAACAATTGCTCATAATTAAACTGATTGGAGGAGCAGACACTGGCAGGAAACACACTGCTGGCAGCGGTCCGATAGCACTTCATTGTACTGAATTTAGAACAATTGCATCAGTTCCTTTCATTTTGCAGAAAACGAGGAGGGGGGCTGCTTTTTTATCTTCTGCCCTCTACCAGCAAAATCGATGTTTATCAAATCTTGTGAGGATGATTTGGACATTTTTAATGAAATATGTAAGTGCATCCTGCGGTACCCTGATGCCTTTGATCATCCTGTTTCATATGCTTTATGGCTGCTTTGTTTTGTTAGTCATAATCTGTCACTTGCTTTTTTGTTTTGTTTCCTAGAAAAGCATGACTAGATCAGCTTTTAATAGTAGAACAGAAAATGATAGATGCTTTTATAGCAAGTAAGCAAAGATACCAAGTGAAATAGAAGTCTACATCTAAAAGTATATGGTGACTTGTGAATTCCTCCCCATCTAAGGAGCAAAAGTCATGCATATGTATTATCAAACAGCATAACTTCCAACAGCAGTAAGCTAGGGCTGAAGTTTAGCTTTGCCCAAATAGAAATGCCCATTTCCAAGAAAATTCAGACCAAAGAGTATGTTGGTACTTAGTGAGAAAAAGAGTCAAACAAGCTCTACATAAAACCCCAAACCTATCGTTGTGCCCCAAACTAGCCTTAAATCTCAATGCTTAACAACTTCCTTTTGCAAGTGTAAAACCCTCAATTATATTGACTACCTACAACTATGTACAGCTCTGTATATACATAGATAAAAGATGTATTTAGGAGATGTTTTAGCGGAATGAACAATCTATACTGCATGGAGCAAATTCCATTTCACACGGCTACCTTAAAAGAGCAGGCAGGGGATTTGTCTTCATTCTTCAGTACCCTGCCTACTGGGCAGCTCACAGAGAGGAAGAGGATCAGATGGCCCAGTAATGGCTCCTTGCTCCCTGCAGATATGCCCAACTTTGGGCTTGCATAGAGTCTAGCCACAGTCTGGCAGCCAGTTACTCATGCACTCAATTAGAGTGGTTTTCTCTCACACATGCTTGGAGATGTAGCGCTTCCCACGAGTGGTTGTGAATAGATTGTTGAAGAAATTCTCAGAGAATGAATGTACCTCTGTTTCCACAAAGTGCTGAATCGAGGGCAAACTTGGTTCAAAAATACAGTTTGCATTAGTATATTTATAAAAAGTGACATTTGTGCATTCATATCTCATTTGTTACCCAAAGGACCTTGAAACAAATTCCAGAGCACGCTTCGGGAAAAAAAAAAAATGGTGCTGTGAATAGAGCACTGTGCAAGCAGTGAGGAAGATATCACTTGCAGATGGCCCTCAGCAAAATATTTTGTTTCTTTGTCCTTCTCTTTTATAGTTCTAAGACTTGTCTACCAGTATTAACAGCTCCTTGGGAGCTGTAGCTGATGCTCCTAGCTTACAAAAATCATAGGGGTTGGAGGGGCCCTCTGAGCAACGTCTTATGTAGCCCCTGCCAAAGCAGGCTGCCAACAGTAGGTTACACAGCAAAGCATCCAGGTGGGCCTTAACTATCTTCAGGAGATTCCTTAGCCTTTCTCAGCAGTTTGTTCCATGCTGTCACCCTCAAAGTAAAGATATTTTTTTCATGTTTGCCCCAGTTTGTGCTCATTGCCCCTTTTCCTGTCACTGGGCACCACTAAAAGAACCTGGCCCCATCCACTTGACTCCCGCCCATTAGATATTTATAAGCATTGATTTAAAGTTCTCCCTGGAGCCTTCACTTCTCCAGGCTGAACAGCCCCCGCTCTCTCAACCTGTCCTCATAGGAGAGGTGTTCCGTCCCTTGGATTACTTTTGTGGCCCTCCTCTGGATACACTCCAACAGGCCCATGTCTCTCCTGTACTGAAGACTTCACATCTGGATGCAGTACTGTGGGTGAGGCCTCACCAGTGCAGAGCAAAGGGGCAGGATCACCTCCCTCACCCTGCTGGCCACGCTTCTTTTGATGCAGCCTAGGATACAGTTGGCTTTCTGGGATGCAAGGGTACATTGTTGGCTCATCAGGAACCCCAGATCATTTTCGGCAGGGCTGCACTCAATCCTTTCATCCCCAGCTTGTATTGGTAATGAGGGTTGCCTTGACCCAGGTGGAAGATCTTGTACCTTGTACTGGGGAGCCCAAGCCTGGGCATAGCATTCCAGGTGTGACTACACTGATGCTGAGCAGAGCATAAGAATCACTGGGGCTATTCCACTCCAAGAGTAGGACTTTGCACTTCTCTTTATTGAATGTTTTGTGGTTCCTGACATCCCATTACTCCAACCTGTCCCTCTGAATAGCAGCATAAGCCTTGCTGTGCTAGCCACTCCTTTCAGCTTTGTATTATGTACAGAGCAAGTCCCAGAACCAAAAAAATACTTTTTGACGTACTTTCTTAGTAGATTCTGCTTGTATGGTTTGCATGGCCACAAAGACACTGAGGCCACCTGGATCTTAAGATGACCCCATGCCACTGGGTTCACCATCAGCTCAGCCATCAGCAGCATTCTGGGGCCACTGCACAAAAAGGCCATTTGGTTTTATGCTGCATCATTCCACTCTCAGTCATGAGAATAAATCAATTACACGGGAAAATGAAGGAGAAGTAACAGCTGCTTATCACCCAGAAATGTGGCAACACTGAGATACAAGTAAAATGTCAGTATTTTTTAGTGGATTTTTTTCCATTCTGTAAATAATCTCATTTTGCAGTCCATCTTTCTGTGTAACAAGGAGAGTGCCTACATTCTATTTATAACTTTGCTGGGAAAGATTCAGTGTTTTGATTTTATTAGAACGCTATTAAAACAGAAACATTCCAGAGTCCCAAACTGAAAGATAAATTCATATTCATGTTTATGCTTCCTTCTAGCCACGTTCCCTAGCAGAAACACTTGATGGGCACAGTGCAGCGTTACTGTTTGACTCCTACACTTGTACCTAGCACATCTAATGGTTTCTTTATCAGATAATCTTCTACAAGCAAATACTGAATTCTTTTAACTATTTTTAAGAACTAATTTAACTTTCCAGGTAACTAAAGATGTCTTTTCAGACAATGAGTGTTACATTTAGGTTCCTAAACAGATATATCAAGTGACAATGTATTGGAAAGGGAGTGATGTTCCTTCCAGAGGAATGAGGATTTGTGTACCAAACCAATTTCCTGATCTGCCAGCATTTTTCCTGAATATTCCCAGGCAAATTACTTAATCTGCTTCTCCACTTCCTATCTGCAAATCCAGCAGATTCCTACTTCCCTTCTTTCTGCTCTTCAGCTATCTATCATGGTTATAAAATGGTAAAAGCAGACCAGCACTCTGCAGTGCTTACAGCTCCAAAAATAAGGGACCAACAGTGCTCCAGTGATCACAAGCACACGTGTAGGACGCTTCCCACAAGAATCAAACAATTCTACCTTGCAGACTGTTTTGGTACATGCTAACTTTAGCAAATGCTCAAAGGTTATCTACTTTCTCAGCAAATCATTCAGACAGCTACATTTCTCTCAGCTTTTCCAGTTCAATTTTATACCGAACTCCAAGCAAAACTGAAATAATATGGTTTCTCTAATGTAAATGAAAATTTGGAAATCACAGAATACTTATCTTTTTCTAAATGAACTACTAGTTGGCTTCAACGGACCAGAAAAAAAGAAGTGTTTCAGTATATTTTAAATTCCATTCTCAAGTTGAACTTTGTGATATGTTAGGAAGAAATATGTATGAACAGGAAAAATTACCCTGAGGGAGACCATTGAAGATTAAAGTTAGATCTGCATTTATCCAGGATTTTTCAGCTCTCACACGTATTGACTCCTATATTTTCACATTGAATTTCACTTCTTGGTTTTACTCAGCACAAGGAACAGGAGTAAACACTGCAGTTTTTTTCCACCCAGAACCACCAAGTCCAAGAACAAGTCAAACTGCCCCTTATGAGCAAGAAATGCCATTTCTATTTTTGCCAGCTCTGCTAGTCACCACTGTAGATACAGCCTCCTGTTTGGCAAGAGGGGAACAGTGCTGGCAAAGGGCCGTAACCACTTCACCAGAGGAGACAATAAAGAGTTTTAAACTTTCTAACCATTGGAGATTTGGGAGAAGAGTCACCACCAGAAGCGCTGCACACAGAATGTGCTTTGTTATATTAACATTTGTTGAAAACACAGCATTACCAAAGCATTTCTGAGGCAAACCAAGACCAGCCAGGAAACTACCACGTACCATATTTTTAAGATTTCCAGTAACTTAACATTTATTTTAACTACAGAATGATCACCAACACAAGTGCTTTTTAGTGCTGCTTTCAAGATCTGCGTCAAAAAACACCAGCTCACAAAAGGCCCTGATATCACTCAACTTGAAACACTAGCTTCTTTATACCATTCTGCAATGTCTTGGTGAGTAAAGGCTCTCTCAATGTTGTATTAGCTTGAAGAAGCACTGTTCATTTTTTGCTTTGCTGCAAGCCAAGGAATAGCTATTGCAAGATATGACATTTAATCTTAGACTCCTTGTTTTCTTCTGGCCAATGTCTCCCACTGAAAGATTAAAGAAAAGCCTTGACAGAAAGCACAGCTAAACACTGACTTAAGAAATGTAAAGGGATCTTGATTTTTAGCCATCTTTCTCCAGGCTTGATTAAATCAATCCCAGCTCATTCCCCACACACCCAAAAGCTCAGAGTAGGAAAACAGCATTGTGCTACATTTCTAGCTGCTCATAAACTGACTGGCAAGTTCTGTCAGTTATTTCTACCTGAACTGCATGCTTCTTTCTGACTTGGATTAGAACTTACACTTTAATATGCTTTTCCTTAATCATCCATCACAATAGCATTTTCTCTTTGCATCCTTGGACAGGCTATAGAATAGGACAACATCTTTGTCTACACTCACATGGATTTCAGCCTTATTTCTGCTATTCTAGGAAATATGAATAAATTATGCTATAATTTTCTCCGACACGCATTGTTAACTAGATCTTTCCAGTGATAGACACAGCTGGTGCTCCAATCTGGGACTACAAATATAAGTTTATACGGTACAATTTATGGCAAAAACGTTTCCTTACAAGCTAATATCACAACAAAATTATGTGTTCTCCTCTCAGATTTTAATCCAACTGATTTTATCTCTACTCTACCTTCCAAACAATAAGCACAGCCATGTGCTGGACTGCAAATGACCTCAGTCTGGCAAATACATGCAGATGCACTTAACATGAAAAAGCCACCAACAGCCCCCAAAACAGAACTCACCAAATCAATGGTGTGTAGCTGTCTAAAATATTGCCTATCCAACAGGTGTTTCTAAATATTTTCAGGGTTTCAACATGTATACCCCATATAATTATGGCACAAATACATATTCTTTTCCATTTTTTCCTTTTTTTTTAAAAAAAAAAAACAAAACCAAAAAACAGCAGTTGAATGACATCACTGTGCCTAGATTCAAACTCCCTCAACACAATTTGATCACTCCACTCAGCTGAAAATATTTGCCTTTATTTATGTAGATTTGGAGACTACGTTTTACACCCTAGGGTTTAATAACAGAGAAAATGGTAACGAGGGCCAAAGGCTGACTAGTTATATATAAAGTAACATAAAATAAAAAGACACTCCTATATAGAGCACATCATATATCTAAGACAAGAAAAAGATTCCTTAATTTTTTGCCATTTTGATCGAAAAACTTGGTTCCGCACCA
This sequence comes from Chrysolophus pictus, assembly GCA_037305975.1. Classification (NCBI taxonomy): domain Eukaryota; kingdom Metazoa; phylum Chordata; class Aves; order Galliformes; family Phasianidae; genus Chrysolophus; species Chrysolophus pictus. The sequence goes on from CM074578.1 coordinate 23,992,761, forward strand.
GAGTGGTGGGCATGGAACAGGTTGCCCAGAGCAGTGGGCACATCTGAGAGCTGCTGGGGTTCAAAGAGCATTTACACAATGCTCTCAAACATAGGGTTTGAATTTTGGGTAGTCCTTTGTGGAGCCAGGATCTGGAGGCAACAATCCTTGTGGGATCTTTTCAACTTGGGATATTCTATATCCAGTGGAGTGGAGCATAAACCCTGCTCTCCATCAAACCGCAGGGCTCCAGGTGATCGGATTATCCTATTCTCACTTCTGGGGAGCTCAGAGCTAAGGATGCTGTGACACAGTTACACTTGTGCAACCTCAGAAAACAAGATCAAGTTTCTCAAATTCCCAACTTCCCCACTTTTTCAGAAAACTTTGGGGGATGCAGAGAAGCTGCTCAGGTTTCTGCCAAAGAGGAAACTAGTAGGTTGTGTTGTTATTGATAACTATTCCTAACTAATTAAGTAGCTATTCATTTGCAGATCTATAAATTACTTGCTCTATCGATTGCCATCACTTCATGATACAGCAGTTAACAGAAAGAAAATGTCAGTCCTGAGGTGCTTAGTGGTAGAAAAGGAAGGGTCCAACATGTGCAGGACCTTCCCAGAGCTGGTATGGTCCGGATGTGGAAAATAGGACTTCTCATTGCTGGGGGTAAAAACGCTCTAGCTATCTCAAAAGCCTTATGCCCATGACTTTGGGCCCACAAGCTGCTGCCTGCTACACACACTGCCCTGCAGAGCCACCAACTCATTTCATCAACCTCTACCACCTAGAGGACAAAGTTTCTGCCTGTGCTGACCTAATGGCATTGCTCCTTCTTTTGGGAGAGTATATGCTGGCCATAGCCCCATGGCCCTGCAGCTGATACATCCTAGCTGAGGATTTGGGCCAGCACTGACCAGGGTTATTTTACTGGATGAGATCACAACAATATTTTTGGAGAGCTATACGCAGATGACTGGAAACAGAGGAGCTCTCGTGTGGAAAATTTTAAGGGTACCAAGGACTGAATGCTCACACAGGGGGCCGAAGTTTTCACCACTTATTAAGAGCTTTTCCATTAGTGAGAGTTATGTTAAAATTCCTTTGCATCATTAAGATCCATCCCCTCCCCTAAAATCTGGAAAGACTTAAGACCTCATTAGCTGGGAAAAAATAAATAATTAAACAAAGAGGTGGAAAACAAGCTGAAGATTATTTCCTCATGATTTCACAGCCCCAGACTCCACTACCAAACAGCAGGTAAATGCAGTACACAAGAGGTAAAGAATACTGTAGAAAAGAAATCACATAGAAAAGCCTGTGCTGGATAGGCGACCACATCGGACAACTTTTCAGCTTGATGATGCTGCGGCCAAGCCAATGACCTTCCCCAGTGCTTGGCAGCAGTAACAAGCAATCTCCTCCCGACAGGCCGTTGCTCCCCACACGGCCAGGCCCCGAGGCCAGAGGCAGCTGTGTCGCCAGCCCACGCAGGCCCATAGAAGCATCATCCTGCTTGTGAGGTTCAGCCTGAGTTCAGGAGCCGTGGCTCACACACCCTTGTTGCCATCTGGCCAAGGAAAGCATCACTCAGGCTGTTGTTACAGAGCGACGCACACAGGCTGGAAAGTTCAGTTTGCTCATTTTAATAGGAAATGCTACATGGTTGCTGTGCGGTTCAAAACAACTAGAGCAAGTATTTGCAAATGTACTCTGTGAGGAAAAAGCAGTAACACAATGAGTGGAAACAGCACTCACTGCTAGCATTTTGCCTTCCTTCTAAAAAAAGGCATTAGACTTGACTAATTAATTTGTGATTTACTGCATCTCTTTTTATTTTTACAGAATAAACTAAAGCTGCCTTAAAATGAATGCGTATGTTTTGCCCTTAAGTTCAAATAGTGTTCTGGATTCAACTCCAACTGAAAACAATTCAAAGACACAGTGTTCATTAAACACTTTCTGCACCCAGAACTTAATACTTTGTTAATTATTTGTATTTTTCTTCCTTCTAGAAAAGAGAGCAGTTTACAAATAACCATGTTAAACTGCGCTTATTTAAGATGCAAAGAAAATAAAATGCACTGAAGTAACGTCATCTCTTTGGGGAAAATCCTGTTGCATTATCTTCCTCTGACGCACTTAAAAGAAAGAGAAACACACCACTGTGGTATCCTGTTCAATGACTTATGGGTGTAAGCAGTTTGGGTCTGGAGGACGTGCGTGGCCTGCCAGTGTCCCATGAAAGATGTGTTCACTTACACTGATACAAACAGACCTCTAACAGCTCTCAGAAAGAAGTTATCAGAGAATCCAAAGGAAAGGAGATTGCATGTAAGACTGGCAGCAGTGCTGCAGGGAACATTCTGATTCACACCTGATTTTGCTGCTGAAAGATAGAATTGTTCAAAAGTTCCTGAAGTATTTGACAGAAATGAAAGAACTGGATTCTCTGCCCCTCTCACATGATTCATATTCCCTAAATGTGACCAGAAATGGTGCTGGATTATGCGATGTTCCATGATTTGCATATACCTAAAACATACTTAGTGTGCCAAAAGGGTATGTAAGTGATAAAAGCCACAATGATTTCAAAGCTTTGGTGCTGAAAATCCCATTCTCCCCTTTACACTTGGCTAGAAATAAATCCATTAATTTGGGGTGGGATTTGCTCTACTAAAAGCTAGTTGGCTGGGGCTGAGCTAGTCACCATGGGCCCCGTGCAGTCAGCAGAAAGCAATGCGCACCTCCCGGGAGGCAAGATGAATCACAGCAGTGCAGTGATGCTTTTTCCAGAGCACCCTTCCAACAAGGCGCTGCGGGAGCCTCAAAGCCAGCGCCTGTAGCTTTATGTTAAAAATCTGTCAGGGACTCCACTGCAGACCTCTTTCTTCTGCTAGCACCATTAAAACCACTTTCTTCAACACTGTCTTCCCTAGCTTTTAACATGCTATTTACCCTCATCAAGACCTTACTTCCAATCCTGTAAGTGCTTACTTCAACAGCTTGTGGTGACCAAGCCATGTGGTCTATCTCAACGTCCATCCACGCCAACTGATCCTTTCAGGAGCTTTTCAGGCAGTTTGTAAGGCGTGTTTTCTCTCTAGAAACTAAATCAATTCCTCCACAGCATATTTCTTCAGGTTTCCATTAATACATCATTTATTATTACTTTCACCAGTTTTTCCAAGCCCAGACTGATCAGCAGTTTCCTAGATCTTACCAGTGCCTTTTAAGAAAAGAGCTGGCATTACGTTAGGCACTTTCCAATCCTCTCGGAACAAGTCTACTTGAAAGGAAGGCTACAAACAGCAGCACAGCTGCTTCACCCTCCTGCAGCAGGCTTGGGTGAATAGTACCTACTCCTGGTAGTGCTACCTTGTTTTGTTTATTTAACTGATAACATTTTCACCAAGTTTGAAGCTCTTCCAGCCAGCTAATGAGTTCTTTACATACATACAAGCTTATATTTTTCCCTCCTCATTTTGAACACACTTGTTTCCCATCTTACATTTGGATCATAGACTTTTAAACAAGAATATTGCTTTATAATATGAATTCACTGCCTTTAAAAATAGCCTAGACAGCACAAACTTCCACAAGTCCCTAGATAACTGTCATTCTGCCAATAAAAAGATGATTTCAAAATGCCATGATCAAGCCCAAGAAAAGGGAGATGGGGGTGGGGGGAGGGGAGAGAGAGAAAGATGTTAGATACTTTTCTAAATGCTGGAAACATATAATGACCCCTTAAAAAAAAAAAAAAAAAAAAAAAAAAACTCCAAGTCAGTGTTTCCTGCTAGGAGACAGCTATCACCACTCTGGTTGCCTCTTCCCAGAGGAAGAAAATACACTGTCAATGTCGACAAGGCCTGATTTATGGTCTGAGGTTCTTACTCACATTCAGTCATCCCAACATTAAGAACACATCTATTAACTTGCTTGTACTTACTCATCCAGGATGCCAGTTAAATTACACAATTCACCTCCATCACTCTTCCCTTCAGCCTTCAAATACAAAAGTACAGTTTAGCACCACAAGCTACAATTCAGACTATTTAAACAATTTCAGTTCAGAAGAGCCTACTTAATTCATACCTGCCCCAAGACTCTTCTAGCTTCAGGTCAGATAGAACTTCATTTGCAGCAGCCAAGTTCAGAACAAGTCTTAACAGAAGGAGTTGCATCTGCATAAAAAATATCTCCATGGGATCAGCTATAAGGCATTTTCATACAGGCTGCATGTAATTTAAACTGGAACCTCATCCAGTTTTCTGAAAAGCTCCTTTTTCCTCTACAATATTCCTCTTTTCAACAAAGATAACTTTTTTTTTTTTTCCCTGAAGATTAGTAATCCACCTGCATTTAACCTCCCAGTGCCTTCAAAGAGCATTATTACTAAGAAAAAAATCAAGCAAACAAGCCAACCATCCCTCCCACCTGTATCTGCAAACAGGTTATTCAAATTCATTAAAGAGGGTAATTTTCACTAGGAAAGCACCTTTCCTTTGTTCTTCAAATTTTCATTCAACTTGCATTGAGATACAAACCTGCTAATGCCACCACTCCTTCTTTTAGCCCACAGTAAGAGCAAACATCAAGCTAATCACCATTAGCCTGGAACGAGATCAGGTGCTAACATACAGCCTAAGAACTGGGAACACCTGGGAACTGTTAGGGCAGCTGTACTGCAATGAGGCAGACCCAACAGGTGTTCTCAAAATGCTTGTTTTCCATTCTTGTGGTTACTTAAAGAGCAGAATAGAGAGCACTCAGCAGTGTGTCTTCTTATCACATGCCATTCTGACATAGGTGAGCACTATGGTCCCTCTCATAAATGTGAGCTATTGGTGCAAGCAGTTGTTTGCAGGCAGTCTTGCTGCTCTACAGGGTAGATGTTGGCAGAAGCAGCTCCTGGTTCAAATGCTGCTGCTGAGTATGGTATGACATAGCTACTTGCACCAATTCAAGAAATGCATTCATTTTTTAAATTTAAGATAACAGATAACCTCATCTCTACGCTTTTGTAAAGGGATGTGCTGCAGGCAAAGCCTCAATTACTGTCATCTATTACATTAGCACGTAACTAAGAGGCTTATAGTTTAAACTACACTGAGAAAGCTGTAGACCATAAGGCACGACTAGCTCTTCTACTTGTGTTATTTTTACTCGCAGGTTTCATCTGTAGATTTTTGAACATCCTAGAGACGTGTGAAGGCAGCAAAACAGCAATGCACAACAAATTAAATGAGAGAAAAGGGAGCTAAGGACTGAACCAGCTTTTCCCAGGGCTAAATACGCTTCACACACTGAACATTATGGTTCTCACAGTCACTGGCTTTTCAAAACACTTCCTTCCTCCCCATTACCACTGTTTCTTTGCTGTGCTGAAAAATCTCAGAACTTATAGATACAAGAATCTAGACCGTGCTAAAGTGTATAAAGCAGACTGGGTGAATTTGTGTTCAATTTCTGTTGGAAAATAATAAAAGGGAGGGAAATGCATCTGCTGCAGTTAGGTAAAAACTCACGTGACAACAGAGTGCGGATTTGGTTATAGGGCTGACCCTTCCTCTCATTTATGCTGGGAACATAGAAAAAATATTTTTGAATTACAGGAAAATGAAACAGAATAGCACAGCTTTCTTTATAAAGTGAGTTCAATAAAAAACAAATTATTTCTCTCTTACTGTGGTTTCATGTCTCTTAGATTCTGCTGGTAGGTGGCGTCTCTGACTGACTGAGACTTCAACAATTTCATTTTCTTCTTGGTAAGTCTTTGGCCACCAGGACAGTGGTCAGCTAATCCTACACTCTTTACTCCTAGTTTAAAACTAATAATTAAGCATCTTTCCTAGAAGAATGTCTGGGGAAAGTTCTTTACTGAGTGAGTAGTGAGGCATTGGAACAGGTTGCCCGGAGAGGCTGTGGATGCCCTGTCCTTCGAAGTGCTCAAGGCCAGGCTGGATGGGGCCCTGGGCAACCTGATCTAATACTTGATCTAGCAGTTATCATCGCTGCCCATGGCTGAGGGATTGGATTTGATGATCCTTGAGGTCCCTTCCAACCCAAGCCATTCAATGATTCTATGAAGACATGCGTACCTAATCCAAGATGAAGACTTGTTACCCATCATCACTTGCAATAGAATCCACACTTCTGGCACAATGAACTGCTCCATCTACTTGGGATGCAGAGCCCCATATCACTGCAAAGCCCACAATATGTCTTTCCCATTGGATTCTGAAGGTTTGTTTTTGTGTCATAGAAATGCAGGAGAAGAAATGCTTATTTTCTGAATTTTGGAAAATGTCTTCACTTTGGAAATTCTTAGTATCAATCTAAAACATTCAAACTTTTTTTTTTTTTTGAAGGTAATTACGCATAAGATTTTGAGAAAAATTTGGGCTTTTAACAGGAGAATCTCCAATCCCCTTTAATCTACTATTAGACAGGTCTCCAAAATGGAACAATTCTCAGAAGCCCTTCAGTTAGCTTCTCCACTTTGCCAGCCCCAGCCTCCGCAGCTCTGCAGTAACCAACAAGTTACATAAACCAAGTTAGTCATTGGGTTCTTTAGTCTACTCTGGGTTTCTCAGAATCCGGGCACAGTTTTAATATTTCTGTAAGGTCACAATGTAGCAATTTGCACATTTAAGTAGCGTATTTCACTAAATGTTATGAATATGTGTAAAGCTAAGACCAGAGAATAAATTCAGGCTGCTTCAGGCAAACACCAACACTACTCCATGAAGACCGAGCTCATGGAGTGACAGAATACCCCGAGGTGGAAAGCATCCATAAGGACCATTGAGTCCAGCTCCTGGATCCATTCAGGACCACCCAAAATTCAAATACTACATCTGAGAGCATGGTCAAAATGCTTCTTAAACTGCAACAGGCTTGGGGCTGTGACGACCTTACTGAGTAATTCAGCAAATGTGTGTGCTTCTACCAGACCTGCTGCAGTAGGATGCATCATCAGCACTGCTTGCTGTGCAATTGAGGCCACATGGCCTTTCACTAGGGCCTGCCCCAGGCTACGTATTTTTTTTTTCCCCTAATTCCACCATCTGCTTTCTCACTCAGGATCTCATCTACTGCACTTTTCCTTTTTGCTCCCTGGTGGAATTTCCTGCCTGTTTTCCACAAACACTCGTAACCTCTCTGCGCACACTGGAGGAAATCCTGACACAAGAGGATTTTGTTGATTGAATCTTCTTTTGAGAATTATTTTTTCAGTTTCTCATGAACTGGGGGCTTCAACTCCGTATTTTCAGAAAGCTCTTGTTTCTAATGAGATCTAGTTAGCAGATGTCACCATTACCTATAGGTAATCAGCTGAACTTTGTTGTTAGTACACTAGGAGACCCATCATAAGCCAGTCTTCTCCTAACATTCTTCTACTTAAAGCTATGGCATTTTCTGGTACATAAACGGTCAGATCTAAACTGATCTGGTCTGATCTGTCAAACTGGCTAAACTTTTAGTGTGTCTTTATGATATTATCAAAGAGCATTTCAAATCTCTAAGGATTCTGTCGTTACTGCAGCATCTACCCAGATGTTGTACAGCACTCCTATCTCAAGCTGCATCCTTTTCCCATTAAGAATAAACTATTATTAGTTCTCTCAAATGAATGAATCACAAAAATATTCCACTGACAAAAAGAGTAACAGAATTACTCTTTATGCCTTTCATACATGGTATATATATCTCTCAATTTAACGTGGAGAAAATAATTATCAACACACAATAATTATATATAATTTCATATCATCTGATATGTGCAATTTAGTGTTTTATTAAACAAACACAGCAGCTAACCCAAATGTGATTGCTGTTAATTGGAAATTACATTAAAGTCTATGTTCCTATGGTAATTATCATTTGAAATAACATGTGCCCTAAAATGCAATGCAGAAATTGATCTTCCTGTGAAATAAGAAATACTGTAGAAATAAAGTTAAGGGACATGTTTATTTCAGAGCCTTCTGCAAGCAAAATTGCTTTGATACAAAATGAGTTCAATAATAATACAGTGCTACCATTCACTCAAGCAAAAGAAAACCTCACATTTACATGAATGCACTTTATATTGATATTCTTATAGAATAATAGTTCCGATATCCAGAATGTGTCTGGCCTCACCGAAAGCAATGGCACAGAAACGCTGCAAGGTATTGGAGTATCATATCACTGGCAAGTGCTTAACTGTGTGAGTTCTCTGAGAGATGCTGTATAAATAAGGGTACTGTGACTGTGGGTCTGTATTCCTCGGTAGCTTTGACACACATCCTTTAGTGTTTGTTTCATTAGCTCAAAATGCACAATTGTGTCTTTTGGCTTTTTAGTATTCTTTTTTTTTTTCTTTTTTTAAAGAAAAATCTTGAGGTATCCTTTACTGTTAACTAATGACATAGTGATAGGTCTATTTTCTTCAGGCTCCAGAGATTTACTGTACATTCAGTACACTGTACATTTGGTAATTATTTTTTAGTGTACTTTCTACACATTACTGTGTACAACTGTTAGTTTACATTAAAACTCTTCTCCCCTCCTCACAGGATATGGCATAAACAAAAACAAATCTGACAAAAATTATACACATAAAATAAGAAGACAAATACACAAATAAGGCCATCTGCAGAATTAAAAATCCACCTCTTGCGATATTTCACAACAATTTCTACAGAATATTTTACATCTTACGAACTTAAATACTTAACGCAAAAGGAAAAAAAACCTTTATGAAGCTAATCATATTATCTCTTCAAGGACCTGTCCAATTTGCTGGCTATCGGCCTTCTCTGGGGAGTTGGAATTTTAGAAGGCTTGGCTGATCCTGGCCGAGAACCTGCTCGGGGTGTCGGTCTGCTTGTAGCTGGAACAGTCTCTGACATATCTGAGCATACAGACTGGATTTCTGAAATATCAAAGTCAGATGCATCGCTGCCTCTGCGGCTACTCGACCTGCTGCCAGCCTTGCTTCCTGCTCGGCTCCCAGGTCTGCTTGGAGTTCTCCTGGTTTCTAGAAAGAAAAGGTACCAGTAGCATTAGAGGTATAAATGCAAAAGGTGTGCAGGTCTTTGCTAAGTTTTTGGCAATCCCAAAAATTTCTGATTGCACAAAGTAAATTTCAGATTTCTGCCAGATAAGGTAGACAATAATCAAAGTTGCTCTTATATTAACACAGCAGCATAAAACAATGCCGTATCTCTCACTAAAACGAAGGGAAAATGCAATAGAATGCTGAGATATAAGAAATTTACCATTAGTACATTCAGTTAAAGAAAATTACCCTGACAACTCTTCTTGACTTACAAGACATGTATTATCTATTGATTATGAACAGCTAGATCCTTTCTTTTTTAACCATTTTCTCAACTATGAACTGGAACATTTAAATATCTCCAAGAACTGAAGATTTATGAATCAACATGGGTTGATAGGATAAGACAAGGAGGAATGGTTTCAAACTGAGACAGGGGATGTTCAGGTTAGATATTAGGAAGAAGTTTTTCACCCAGAGGGTGGTGACACACTGGAAAAGGTTGCCCAAGAAGGTTGTGGATGCCCCATCACTGGAGGCATTCAAGGCCCGGCTGGATGTGGCTCTGGGCAGCTTGGTCTGGTGGTGGGCGACCCTGCACATAGCAGGGGGGTTGAAACTAGATCATTGTGGTTCTTTTCAATACAGGCCCTTCTATGATTCTATGAATACAGAAATTGGACATGCAGATGACAACCCCATTTTTCAAATGTGTACTTCTACCCCACCGCCTTTTTGTTTTCCAAATCAAAACCACAATATTGAAAGCTGCAAATAAACAAGGGAAGATTGTGCATTCTCCCAAAAAACTGACTTAGTAAATGTGCTCTCTGCAAGCCTTCTAAAGTGAAAGCTTGTCCAAACAATGTGCCATGAAGAAAAAAACCACAGCAAAGAATCTTAAACAGAAAAATATTAATGTGGGTTTTCATAATTTTCCAATTACTTATTGAAAATTTTTTTGATCTTGACAAATCTGATTCCCTGTAAGGGCAAAGAATAACAAGCTGAAGCTGAAATCTCAGCTGGCTCATTTTTCCATATCACCTCTAACTTAAAAGATACAGCCTGTTTGAGCAGGATTTTCCAGTACTGATCGGTAAGCTCCGCAGAACTCAAGACATGCAGGAAATGTAGTAGAGCTATCTTCTGCCCTCAACACCCAGCCAACCCTGCTCCAAAGATCCTGGAGGAGCACAGCTTCACACTTTCTATTTTTATGCACTGTTTTTAAAACAGTGTATTTGAAAAACAGTATTTTTAAAACTGTTTTAATGGAACATCTCTAGGGGATGTTCCATTAATAAGGTCATCTACAGCTGCTCCCTGCAACTCTTCTTGCAATGAAAACAGACAAGTCATGATTAAATGACCCAGTTGCTTCATCATAGTTGAACATAACTTGGATACTGAAGTTATTTTCAAATGTGAAAGTGAAGTAAACTCTTTCTTCTTAAGCAAGTTCTTCTTTCCTAATTCTTTAGGCAAAGATATTTGAGTAGCATCGCCAAGAATTTCTGTCATGATTTTGCACATCTGGCACTGAACATAACATAATTGCTGTTCAACCACGTGAATGAAGGACCATTACCCTGATTATGTGCAACCTTGGTAATGATAATGTGGAAACAACAGGACAATTGCTCCTTCTCACTCTTCCAACTAATCTTCCTCACATCTCAAAGTTGACTCACAGGTATCCAGGTAGCCAAATAAAGCAAGGTGTACATCAAGCTCTAAAGTTAGGAAACTCACCTGCAAACTGAGCTCTGACTCTGGTAGCTGCTGTGGACAGGATGCCACTGTCTTCTCCAGAGTGGAAACCCTTCCCTGACAGATATCCTGGCAGTCTGAGTTTACTTCCTTGAATAGGTGTTCCCTATTGAAAAAAGAACAAAACAAACAAATATTTTCTATTTTTGCTACTGAAGATGTGGCCAAGTATTAGGTGATACATAGCTTGGAATATGATTTTGGAATATGATCATCTTAGCAAAATTCACTGTGAATCTGAAATACTGGTTTGAGTCAGTATGGACATTTTTGATGATGTGAAGCTTTGAACATTCCTTTAATAGTTAGTTTTTGAAATAGTCTAAAAGTAAATCAAGAAACAGTTTAATAGGCTGCTTGACATTAAAATCTAAGCCGTTGTGTGTACTTCAGTGCATATATAGAAAGAAAAATGCTACTTTCTTACCATTAGTCAAAAACATAGGATTAGTTGATGGTACATAACTTCAATTAATGAAGTAGCTGAAAATTTATGTCTGTATAGCTTGACTTTCCACCATTCTAATTGTTGCTGTTGTGCATTTGTTTCAATTTTATAAACACCTGGTGGCATATATAAAACATAACTACCTAATTTCAAAATCTTTTGCCACAATGCAGAAGAAAAATATGCGACTAATTCAAGAAGTCCTTGCTGTCAATACATTGCCTGAAACATCTCTGCTCCATAACTTTACCCTGCCTTTCTCATTTCTGAAATAAAACAAGCCTTGATTTATTATCAGCCCCAAACAGGAAGATTTCTTTCGGAGCCACAAGAATGAAATCCCCATTTCTCAAATCCCAAAACACATGTAACCTACTAGACAGGAATTCTATGCAAATAAGAAGAAAACCACAGTATTCCCATTAATTTAGTCAATAGGCAAATATTAAGTAACTATCCCAAAAGAAGAAATACTTCATTGATGAATATGGCCCTTTATGTGGCCCAGACCCCAGGACCTGTGTTCCATGCCTTTGATCCATACAATGATGGGGTAGAACTGGGTATTGGAAACCACAATCCACAGAGTGAGCTGGGAGCTGCCTGGAGCTAAGCATTGAGCAGGGGCCCAGCAGGGGCTGCCTGGCTGCTGCTTCTGGCCCTCTGCCAGCCAGGACCACTTCTGGCACAGCTGAAAGAAAGAGCATACTGATGCTAAAGAGCAGACAATCTGCTTGATCTGACTGGGATGGTCACAATATTAACTCTCTTTAAAGCCAAGTATAAATAGTTAGCAGGCTAAGATTGTCCAGCTAGCCACACCTTAGAAACCTCTGCTCTACAGAGATTGCTTGGGATGATTAACAGAAAGGGAAATCTCTTCATCACCCTGATGAAGCTGCTGCACTTTGGTGAAGGCCTTGGGATAGAATAACCAGGACAAGGAGAAAAAGAGATCAAACTTGTTCTTCATTTTTGCCCTACACCCATTGCCAGTCTACACATACAATCCTTTACTGCTCTCTTGGGCAGAAAATGCAGCAGAATCTCTCAGTAGTTCTCTACAATCTGCCCCAACCCCAATTATTTCATTTATAATCTTAATCCACGGTGTTTTACATAAAAGAAACTTGGTTAAACTACTGACAGTTGTAAGAGCAGGTGAGAAACAGTGCCCCCATTTGAAATCAATTGCTTTCACGTCATGCATATTTCTTGAATCTGTTAAGTACCATCAATTAATCTTACAATTATTTACCAGCTAAGAGATGAAAATACAACAGATTAGAAACAGACAACTGATTTTATTTTGTGCTGTTGTTAATCATTCAAAGCAACAGTCTTGTCTTGCGTGCTTGAAGTGATATATACATACATATGCTTACAGTGTGCACAAAAAATGCACCCATTCGCACAAGAAGGAAGGAGTGAAAAGTTCTTTATGCATCTTTGAGCAAAGCCACACAGAGGTCATGTAAATTTAGCACTGGAAGGTATCGAATAGCAATAGACATCAAAGTGCAGACTTGTGAAAAGCAGATACAAAAACAGTGATGGTAGTTTAAGCTTCTCCACACTGAGCCCTCTATCCAAAGAGGGCAAGAGTAACTCCTACAAGCAAAAAGTCAGTTTGCAGCTGGTCCAGCTGCAACCTTTTCACTGCCTGCAGTGACATTAGAGAAGACACTTTGGCTCCAAGCCCATTCAAATTTTTGGCCATTCAGCTCAATTACCAGCACAACCCTAGTTGCTATACTGGCAGCTTTTATTTAAGCCATAGTCTGGAAAAAAAGATCCAAGCTCATTTCCTGTAAGTCATCAAATAGCTATCTTATTAGAGCAATGACTGGTCATTACCCCCTTAGACTACACTTTCAGCTGTTGGGAAGATTTCTATATCACCATGAATATTTTGTGCAATCTTGTTTACAGAGATTGATTATCACTTTATTTAGTGGCTTTTCATGGGAGATAAAAATTAATTAATCTGAATTTTCAGTTTCTGAAAAGTAACAAATAGAATATAAAAAGATGTCTTGGGGAAAAAAAAAAAGGCAATGAACAAATAAGTTGCAGAGGAGGCCTAAAATAAAGTCAACGCATTAATATGTAAGGGATGTTGCAGCACCGAAGCACTGAAACTCTAGTGGTTGTTAGTGAAGTGACAGTTTTAGTGAAGGAAGATGATTAGACTAGAATCTCTATCCTTACTGTACCTCTCCAGATGACCCTTGATAGTCTGAGGATTCTGCTGGCTTAGAAGGAGTTGACGTTTTGCTGTTTGCCAACCATGGTTTACCATAGTTGCGTGTTAAATGATGTGGTGTCTGTATGAAACAACGGTAAATCAAAATATGAAGGACAGCAGATGGAAAACAATGTCATGGAGAAGGCTTACACAGGGAGATCAAATCTCACAGTAAAAATAAAAACTAAGTAGGAAGAGTTGATAAAAATGTTCTGAAACAGAGATGGCAGAGCTTATTTCTAATATGAATTGGAGAGTTTTTTTGCTCTTTCAGAGTTTATTCCCAAATCATCAGTAACACATTAAATACAAGGAAATCTTCTATTCCTGTGTTGCAAACAAACAGTAGAGGAAATACAATGAAAATACTTCTGATATCCTCACAGAATATGAAATGAAGTTGAGATGCTTCTTTCCTGTCATCTAGGGAAAGTTTCACTTTTGTTAAAGCAACAAAAAAAACCTACATTCTGTTCGTTACACTATGTTGTTTTGTATGTTTTTTCTTACCTTTGGTGTACTTGTAGCAACTGCTTGTGGTGGGGCAGCAGCCTGACTTGACAGAGAAGTAGACCTATTGGGAGAAGCACCCCGTGAAGAGGGTCGTGATCTACGGCCTCTTGGTCTGAAAGCTGCCATGCTCTGACTGGCACCATCTGCCAAGATGAACTTCTCACGCAGCTCCACATTTGTCCTCCCTTTAGCTGCAGCAAAGAAAGGTGTTCATTTAGAGAGAGATGAAAACAGTCATCAAGCTGTTTATTGTCATTTTCGCCATGCCGATTCCAACACATTTTTACAAGAAATAAAATGCATTACTGTGTAATGCATTTATTTTGGACACAGGAGAATTATGTGCAGAACTTGCTTATTCTAATACTTTATGCCAGCAGGAATGAACCACTGTCAAAGGAAGTCAGCGTGATAATGGAATGCTCAACGTGCTAAATCACTGTTAATCAATCATCTACTAATACACAGACAGAACCTGATGAGCAGTTTTGCTAACTCCACAGCTACTCATTATAAATAATACTTGCTTGGATGTTCCAGGAGAAATTGTTAAGTAAAATTTAAAGGAAAGCAGCAAATATATTTATTTAAAACTATGAGATTATGTAGTTTGGCAACATGCAATGATGAACACAAAATCCAAACTGTAATGAAGTAATTGGTGACTAAGCAGTCACACACACACACACACACACACACACAGATATGAGAGAATGTTCCGCAAGAATAGATGCAAGAATGTTAGCATTTAACTGTATCAGTGTGAATGACAATTGTTTTTGAAACACTCTTCAAGCATGTAAAAAAAAAAAAAGAAAAAAGCTCGTAAAGCACCAGCCCATGTAGGAACACATTAAGCTAAATGTGACGGGTGAGGCATATTAAAAGTTAAACATATATATAAATATATATATAAATGGGAAGGAAATGAAGAGAAAGGAGAAGAGGAGGAGAAGACAAAGAGAGGGATTTGCCAACCTATAGTAGGCTGAGTGGTAATTGAAGAGTTTGATTCCGAACGTAACATTTTACTCCCGTGATGATGAACTAGAAAAAATGACACAGGACATGGGTCACATTAAAGAAAATTGTTAGCAGGAGAAGAAATCAAGTATAGCAGCTGCATATGCAAGGGACTCGGAGCCAAAAGACAGGACTCAGAGCAAAAGCTGTCTTTAAGTGCTCTGAAGTGAGCTCTCAACATTCTCCTAAGCAAAAGAAACAAGTGCTTGGGTAGACTCAACTGCAGTCCTAAGTAATACATGTGTAGTAAAGATATTTATCTGCTGACATAAAGAAGTAATATAGGCTTAAACTTTTATGTTACTAGGCCAAATATATTTTAGTCTGTTTATGACAACATTCTCTGAAATGTAGTTTATTTACATGTAAGAGAAGCTCGTGGTAGAAATACAGATTTGCTAGGCCAAGTGCTCAAAGAAAAGCCTGAACCTGCACCACTAAGATCATAGTCTACTTTACATCACTGACTTCAGTCTAACCAAGATTACATACCAATAGACACCTTCCAGCATCTGGATGATTTTATAGAGATCAGTATTCCTTTCTCACTATGCTGAGTTAAACATCTGTGCACAAAACCATGACAGTATGTACATCCCATGAAAAAGGGGCAAAGCATAATAGCAAGTACTATAGAGGTATGTAAATTACAAGGTTTGTTAAAGAAGAAGGGAAGGAAGGAATAGTGACTACAGTTTCAAATGTCTCTCTATCTGAAGATAGAGTAATAAGGAAATCATATATATTAACTAGATATTCATTATTGTCACTTTCAGCATCAACTCAACTAGGAATTACAACAGTGTGCCCATCAATAGGGGCACATTGTGAGACAATTGTTTGGTATGCAGTAAGATGGTAAGAAAAAGATCTATTTTTCATACTGCTGAAAACCTCAGAGATACCATTAGAGGGTTGTAATAGTTCTTTTAAAGTTTTATGGATACCTTTCAAGCCTACGGACAGAAGTCTCCAGGCCAGAGTGGTACACACTGTCAGCCCTTGCAGAATTCTGTGGTAGCTTCTTTTCTGTTTTAGCATCCCTGTCTTAGCATGGCAAGTGGTACAAAAACAAGCTGTTTTTGTACAACCTCTCAGGTTCTATGTTCATCTGTTTAGAAACCCCGGTGCCAAAGCAGAAGTTGCATCAGACAGCTGGCTCTGGAGCAAAGTCTACATGACAGTCAGTCTCTTTCTCTTCACTACTATGTCTCTCCCTTGTCCCTAGTACAATGCTAGTACAGCATTGACTGTGATTTCAGAGAACTCCTGAGAGGTAAATTGGAGTGAATTTAATTCTGCTACTTAAGAGGATAGAATGACCTAGTTATGCAACATTAGTTGAGTTTGAACACAGTTAACACAATATTCTTTGGGATAATACTATCCTTACTATTCTTTGACTTGCATCTCTTCCACTAACTACATTCTCAAATGACTTCCTTCCCGTCTCCTAATATTCCCTCAGGAATGGTGCCAGACAGAGCCTACCTACCTTCCCACTACAGAAGTAGGCAAACTAAGATGTCACTAAGTCTCCAAGTACTGGTAAAACAATCCATTTGATACAATGCCCTGGAGTGTATGGTGATAGAGCATTCCCTGCTTCCTCAGAACACCAAGCTCTCCTGATCACAGCAACTTCTATTTGCTTTGTATAAGGCTCAGAGCTCTCAAAGTGGTGCTGGGGAGAATGCCAATGAGAAGACAGGGCTACAAAGGCAGAGACTGAAAGCGTGGGTGCAGCCACTGGCTAGGGAAGTTTTTCTATTGTTGTTATTCTTTTTGATTCAATTGCCTTCTTTTGATTTATGGCCTTAACATTTCTCTCCTGCTGAGAAGGTTTAATTGGACATATCTTATGCTATTTCTGCCAACTCATACAAGCAGCTTACATGCTATAAACTCTAGTTGGGCTAGGTTCAGTTCTTAACTACACCATTCTAATGCTGGTGGACAAACTGTGCAGAAGACACCACAGTTATTCTGTACATACATGAGTGCAAGTGTAGAGGATCTTAACTATGGGATTTAAAGTTTACAAAAACAGATTATTATGAGACATTAAGTGAGATGCTGTTTACAGAACTGGCATTTCATACATTTCTATCTCGAGACAATGAATGATGCCTGTAACCAAACAATTATCTACACGTCCATTTTAGCAATCTTGTTACGTACCCCTGCAAGGATCATTTTTCACTAAGAACTCATCAAGTGCCATCCAGCCACCTCCAACACGAACCATGACTGTACTTCTCAGGATACGAACAAGGCGTAGCTGTTGAGAGTCACCAAACTGCAAGAAAATCAAACAACAGTCTGAGGCTCTCAGTCATTCAGATACAGTTCAATGCTCATAGCTTAAAAATTAGACATTTTAAATTAGAAATTTTTAAAAAGTTTATTTTAATATTTGATTATTAGTAAATGCTAAAACTCATTATTTATGCAGATTATTAAAGCTGTTAAGATTTCAAATCAGATGCTGCTGAATTAATCCAAAGGATATGGCAAGATGGTAAGAAAGAATTTAAGATTTAATTTTATGGTTGATTCTGAAATGTCTGATGTCAAACAGGAAGCAAAATTAGTAACACACCATTTAATTGGTTACAGTCTGCATATGTACAAATTAACAAACACCTATTTGTGTTACTTTATTGTTGAAATCTTACGCAAACTCTCTTCTGCAATAATCTAGTTGCTAATGATATCAGCTGAAAGGAAGGCAGTATTGCTTTTAATGATCAGTAAAAGGGCTAGAAATTCAATTTACTACGTGTCTTGCACTATTTCATCAATTGTTTAATTAGAGGGATATTTTCAGGTTATAGCATCAACTCTGCTCTCCTATAGCTAGGCACGTGTGAGGAAGAGAACGTTAAAGGAGCAAGGTGTCATCTTCAGCTATCATAACTATCTTTTATAAACACTTAGAAACTGTCACTCCTTTGTCTACACATTGAGGTCCTTCACAATTTGGAGATGCACAAAAAGCCTATTTTACACTAACTCTTCTACTGTCCAGTTCTTCCTTGGAGCTGATGTCTAGGCCTAAGATATGCTTGTTCTTTAAGCCTGTATAGCAAAATCTGCATGCAGTACCTCAGTTCAAACCTAGATCAAAGAAAAAGCAACCAAAATGTTGACCTCTCAATCTCATGAAAACTAACTAGAGGAATTCATCAGGATTTTTTTTTTTTTTAACCAATGTCACTAAAATATTTATTTTGACATCAGATCATCAGGCCAAGGGCTCTTACATGCAAACATGCAGAGCACCTACTGAAACAAATAGGAGTCAACTACATATTTTTGGTACAATCTCTGCTCTGATCCCGGGAGAAAGCTATCCATAGTTCAGCTGTACCTACTTGCTCCAATAAGGGGACTGAAATGCTTTAAGTGTAAAACACACAAATATTCTCCCTACTAGTTTGGCTGTTCCATACTACTTAACCCATGGAGAGAGAATATGTTTAAAGGAATATTACTTTTAGGAACCAAACAAAGCAAAGTTTGCTGCTTAACTGGATAGCAGAAAAGAATTTATTATAAATAAGAACATTCAAATGATTATTATCTGCAAGGGCTTTTTAATCCTTCATTCAATAAACGTGATACAAAAAAATTGTTTATAAATGTAGATCAAAGTTTAAAATGGCATCCAAATTGATGCTGTTTATTTGTACTGGCTTATTTCTAAAAGGAGTATTTTCAGGTGGTTCTAAAGATTCTATCGTTCTTCTTTTCTTTACCTTTTCCCCCCTTTTCAGCTTCGTTCTTCGTTTAGACCCCATCAAGCAACTCTACTAAGGGACAGATACCATATCCTTCAGTAACTGCCTAGGCTGTAATTAATTCAGACACTGGGACTTCTGGAGAATAACAGAGGTGCCTCTCAAGGCATTTTTCCAGCAGTAACTCAGTCAACTTCCTTATCAAAACATCCTAAACACCAACTTTCCTTTAATATTTAGAGATGTTTCCGATAACTGAAAATCAGAGGTAAAAAACACATAGATAAAAACCGCAAGGAATTAAAGTTTAATGTACAAAGAAGTCTTCTTGTGACAGAAGCCATATAACACCACTGCCATTTGGCCAACTTGCTGTAGGTTATTTCACTGTGACACTGTTTAGCACAAGTAGAAGTCGGATGCTCTCAAAAAAAAAAAAAAAAAAGGAAAAAAAAAGCTGTATTTTTTTAGTTCTGTGAGTACAGATGGCAGATAAGAGGATTAACTCAATTTCAAATAATCTTTTCAAATCAAGGCACATTCTATATGTGGAAAACATTTTCAAGAATTACTTAGATATACTGCTTGAGGCATGTGGTAAGATTATCCACTGCTCTTCGTGCTTCCTTCCACACTTCAACAAGCTTTGTCAATAAATTAAAATGCAGCTACATTTTCAACATCTCTAGATTTAAAGTGGCTAATGCCTTTAATGTTATCCAGAATGGATTTCATATATTATTGTCTCTACAAGAACATGCATAAGATCCTTATGATAACAGCTACTTTTTGCCTAAGCTATTTCCATTCTCACCAGGCAATCATGACCTAACAATTTAAGAAGCAGCATATCAGTATGTGCCACAGGAGTAGCACTAATTAGTGGCATTGTACAGCACCACTGCAACCTGACTCATTGATTAGCCAGCTGACAAAAGTCCAATACATTACAGACTTCTCATAGCTCTTCAAAAACACACAAAAAAAGGGAACAGTCTAAGCTGAAGCAGCAAGCTTTTATAGCCAATGTCCAAAATATGTATTGAATAATTCACTCGGTTAGTCCACAGCATCAATTAGGTCCAACCATCAATTAGGTTCTTAATCAGTCTGCTTGATTGCACAGGGGTTTTATTAAAAATGAGAATATTTTTCACCTTGAGTTGCAATAAATAAATGATATCATCATTGGATTCATGGTTACTGTGATTGGTCTTTAGTCTGATAGCCTAAAAAACAAAATATAGACTTTTGAATCACTCCACTATAAAACTGATAACTGATAAAATAATGTTATTCTAAACTTGAAGTTCAAAAGCTCAAGATTTTTAATACATAAATTCCTGCTGACCATTATCTGGTTCCTTTAAAAGTAATCTCCTTATTGAGGAAGATGGTCAGGAAAAGCAGGTGGGGGGGTTGAAGGGAAGAGATCCTGAGACAACGAATGCTCCACAGCATTTAAAGAAGCACCACAGCTAACCAGCAATGAAAGTAGCTGAAGATGAAAGGATGGTAAGACGGATCATTGCAAAGCTTAAACCACTATGTGTTAGAGGAAGAAAAAAAAAAAAGGATAACTCCGTAACACATTCCACTGGTTTATACCTGATTTCCCAGGAAGAACTGATAAGAAATGAAAAATGGAAGAAAGACACGATTAGTTTACAGAAAATTCTCTACATGGCTCTAGAACACATGCAAACTAACACATTAGACATTCTAAATAAAGTATCTAGTTCAGAGATGAATAGGTAGCTACCCAAAGACTGAATACTGAAGAACATTCAAAGCCTTTCTTTCCTTCCCACTGCTGTTTCTGTGGTGTTTTAAAATCATCAGCAAGCACTTAGTAACTCTTAGCCAAACATTGCATCTGAAATTGTTCTAGCTATTGAATCTACAGGTGGCAGAGCTTTGACTACTTGTTTTTTTTTTTCTGAGATTGAAAACTGTTCAGCAGTTATCTAACATATTTCTCTTACTTCTTCAGAAAAAAAAGCGTGCTCCATAAAATGATAAGTGATCAAACCCACTTTTGTCAAAGATTCTTGAAGTGCAACACAATACTACAGGAAAGTATTTGTCATTGTTTCTATCATACTAATAGAAAACCAGCTACAGTCTAAACACTTTAGGTATCCAGAAAAAAAAGACTGCATCTTAAGGACACGTATGCATGCATGTATGTATGCAGTCAGTTTTTAAAAATTCCCAATACACTGAAAATAGTTTCTGTAGTTTCAGTGAAAAATACACATGGGCATTTTCTATATTTTTAGTCTGTATGTTCTAAAGAAAAAAAACATATAAAACTGAGATGAGTTTACAACAAGAAAATAAGTAATTGTTATAAATTTCCTGTAAATTACTATAGCCTATATCCTTGCAGAATCATGTCACAGTAAGAATCTTTAAGCTCAAAGAACTAAGAAGGTCCTTAGGAGACTTACCCTGTACTTGTTATCCCCAATCTGTTCCACTTGAAACCGTTTTGCACATTTGCATTTAGCTACTTGTCTTGTAACCTGCAAAAGAATGCCACTGTATGATTACTGCTAATACTACCTTTTCATAGATTAATGTTACTGCTAAACTTTAAATTATATATGATGGAAAATAAAATTGAAAAACGTGATGCTAGTAGAATAGGCTGTTATCAAATAAAATGGAGAATGTACCTCATCTTCAATTTTGTCAGCATCTGTGAGAGGCTTGTAAGCATCCTTGTTTGGATGAAGAGCTGCTACAAACTCATAATAATCAATATATCCATCACCATCTCTATCAAAAATGTCTGCAACAGCACTCATTTCAAGTCGGCTTGTTGGGAATTCTGTAAGACAAGAATGACAGAAGCTAAGTTGGTTTTTCAACATCATGAATATTAACAAAGCTATGAATAGCTTTATCACAAATCTTAAACCATTTTCAGGCACTAAGTGACGATGCTCATAAAAACAGAAAAAAAAAAAAAAAGCCCAGCGACTTTCAAAAAAGTATAGGAATCATTTTGAAAAAAAGACAGGATCACCAATGTTACCTAGGTAAAAATGAATATGACAGTGATACTAAGGCATGTCTTGAATAGAGAAACAGAAAACAGTGCACAGATTAAACTGTGCACTTTAACATGTTAACCTTCAAAGCGCATAAAATACCACAGATTAACAAGATAAACTGTCAGCAAGGAAAGGTCAAGCAAGAATTTCAATGCTAGTTAAATTTGGTATGCAAGGCCTTCCCACTTCAGAAACATGCGTGGTGTGTTGTGAAATCCTTCTTTGGAACAAGTTCACTACAGCAGATTATCAACTCATACAGAGATTCTCTATGAAATGGTCAAAGAAAATTTCAGGATGGTGAATGAGAATCAAATAATGAGTATTTAGCAGTAACAAGTTGGTATCAACTGAGTTAAATGAGTAGGCAATTTAACAGCTTGGTAGTAACAGATTTTTTTCCTCAGCTTCTGTCATCTGAAACTATTCCATGCTGGCAAATACTTTAATAAAAATATCAAAATCACATGAACTATTTTTGAAAATTATCTGTAAGTTTTATTAAGTATGTTTTACTATTATGAATAATCAATGAAAAGTGATTAAACGTTGAAATACCTAGGGAACTGTGGAAATGATAGTCATAGTCTAGTAAACTACTAATTAACCAGTAGCATAAATGTGTCATTTGTAGTCTGCTCTACAAAGGTAAGGAGTTCCTAGAAACAGAAACAGTTTCTAGAATCTAGAAATATTTAAAGTAAAATAATTATAGCTGAAGTTAATGATAATTAGTAACTTACTTCAAGAAGAAAATCTGACCTTCTGACACAATCAACCACATAGTGCATACTCTTATAGACAGACTTAATGAGATGCTTCTTCCAAGTTCGTGGTTAAATTAATTTCAAAACTTACTTGAAGAAAGAATTCCATCAATAAACTCCTGCCTTGTTATTTTTCCATCCTGATCTTTATCAATCCTCCTGAAGAAGTCCATTACACGAGACTTCTTATGGTTCATCCATCGCATATATTTTTTCCTCCAAATATCAAAATCAAAGTTGGCAAATTCTCTCAGCTTAATCAAGAACAGAGAAAGAACACTTTTCAGTTGAAATCAATAGATTCAGAAAATCAAGAAGAGATATCATTTGCATTCTTTTAAACAGTTTGTTCTTTAAAATGTTAACTCAGATCCTCAAGAATCTTTTATCTCCTCACATTTAAAATGAAAATGACTACTTTCAAAGCACGTGGTGTTTTCAGTTAGCTGTATCATACAACAAACACAGAATGTTTATAGCATAGCCAATTTAACCCCGGTTAAAGAAAATTATGCGAAGAGTATATGTATTCTGTACAGTCCATTGCTGACCTCTTCAAGTCTGTCCAAGGCATCATTGAGTTTTCTTCTTCTTTCCAAGGCGAGAAGCCAGACTTGCTGCCATTTGCTGACTAAAAGGTTGACCCGTGGATTCTTGGTTTCAATTTGTGCCTGGGCTGCTGATGGATATAAGCCTGGTGTGGGGGAACGCTTTCCTGTTAAAACACAATAAAATGCGTAAATCTTACCCAGTTCAAACAAAACAAACATACACACAAAGGGTACTTAACCTTCCTAAAACCACCCCTTGTCACAAATAGTGAGCTCAAATCCTGATATGATTCCAACTAATGAGATTTTCATTTTTTTTATTTTTTATTTTTTAGCATTGCTGGGGAAGGACCACATGATGGTTTAAGCAGTCAACTCTTCTCTAGCCCAAAGCCAGTAGTGGCTGCACTAGTGAAACTTCACAGATTACATCAAATCTTTGCAAGTCTCTGATAGAGAGTTAAGAAGTAATCTACCTAATTTTTTAAGCAGGTCCCATACAGCAACAATACACTGGGTAAATACATCTAAAATACAATACACAGTTTCCTCACTTAAAATTCACTTTCCATTCAACTTTACTTATCATAAGATTTCTACCTGGATCCATATAGTTTTTTGGACCTAAAAAGCAATATTTTGTCTGAACATCTTTATTTAAAAGAAGTTGTTTGCACTTTCAAATAGTTGTAGGTTGGTAAAAACACTGCAAGCACCTTCTTAACAGTTTAGGAGCACAGGAAAGTCTGTAAACTATAAAAGTAAATATTCAAGAAGTGTGGGTCAAAATTTAAAAACAGATGTCTGTTACAGGAAGTTACCTCACAATGAAAAATACAGGAGATTTAGACAAATCACTCAAGAGAGAATTTCACCCTATTTCACTGGACTGTTCTGCTGTTAATCAAACTTACTAGGTTATTAATAATCAGTTTTCTTCATAGACAGAGCAATGGTGTGTATGACCTACCCAAAACACTTCATTACTTACTTCCTGCTCTCCCCTTATCAAGGACAGGAATATGAGACTGTACAGGAGTGGGTTCAAGTGCTTTCCTTTTATAGGTCTTTGTAACTTTATCCACATCAGGTTGTTTTCTGGTCATTTCCTCCATGAATGTCTGCAATCAGGTAGAGGTGGTATTAATTAACAATACACAAAAGTGATGCTAAGAATGTAAGACTCATGCAATAGCAAAACATGCCAAAGTTACAAGACCAGCACAGAAAGACTACAATAATGCCAATCTCACAAAACAGACAGAGATAAAATAGAAGTTTCTACATGTAAAAAGAAAAACAAAACCACAAAAAAACAAATAAACTCCCACAAAACAGAAATATAAGCTTTTAGGACCACAATGGCCCTGATCTTAAAGGAAGTCTAAATCTGAAAACAGTTTATGAAACTCCTTTACGCCTTTGGTGTGTATGGTGGGGAGGTTACCATCAGATTCTGACTCAGGTGTCAGAAATCTCAGAAATGACACAGTGCTGGTGTGTAAGCTGAGGTAAGCTTACTAGCATTCACTGCATCTGTAGCTCCTTCTGGCTCTTCACAAACATTTTTTAGATATCCATCAGTAAAGCCAGACAGCAACACTAATACTATCACCTATTTAATGTGATTATTATCACCCTTATTTCTAGGAGGAGTTATAAGTATGCTTCTGGAACAGTATAGCACTAAATTTTTGATTGATTTTTTTTCATAACTATGTTGAATAAACTGAAGGCATACTGTATACACAGTAAAGGCTCAATTAACCATCTGAAAAATGAATCAGTGATTAAGAGAAAATAGCTAAAGGACTGACAGTTGATTACAAAGCCTAGCTGAGATGTGAGCATCTGTTTGAACATGTAGGACATACATGACACTTAGTATGCCTTACCTGATGTTCAGCTATAAGTGCTTTAACTTCCTCAATCTCCTGGGGGATAACCTCTTTATCTTTTTCAGTAAGTGTAGTCTCTGCCCACTGCAACCAGGATAGCAAGGCTTCCAGCAATTCCTGGTTAGCAATAAGTCCAGCCAGAGCTCCGGCCAGTCTCTGTTGATGTTGTTTGGCCCAAGCTAATACCTTAATAAAAGAAGCAACACATCAATATAAGCAAATGTGAAATTCTTCAAGACGTATTTAAAATTGTCCTGCTAACTGTAAACAGCTTCTGCCCAGCCCTATTTATACTGAATATCAAAGATACAAGATGTAGTGGCCAAGGACTAACTGTGCTGGGCACTAACTGGAACTTCCAGTTCAACCACATTTTTTCACAGACACTCAGGGTTACATACTATTAAATGCAGAAAACAGCACGGTTGAGCAACAGACTAAGAACCCGATCAGACCATACATCTAAATTGGTAAATCATATAGGATTTGGGGTCTGTCTTTTTCCTGGACACTCCTGAAGCCATAATTTGCTAACACTAGTATTTGTTTTTCTTTTAAATTTCATATACACACAAAAAATACTTCAGCAACTGAAACTCAGTTGTAGTCACATCACTAATTCAGAAACCTCCTAGATTAATTACATGTTGCACTTAAATCCTTTGTAATGCAATTAGAAAATGCTTCAAACCTTGTAGTTTTTTCTACATTTTACATTTCTCTCCCTAGAAACTATTAGCTTTCCTAACATTGGAGATGTCAGGCACTATTTCCTTTAATACATACAAACAAAGAAGCCTGACCATCTGCTTTAGTTCTCAAAGTCCTGTAAGTCTTAAAATAAAACCTAGGGAAGCATGGTATTCACATTCATCACTGTGGATATTTTAAATGTTTAGTTCTTAACAGCTGGAACATTTCCTTTCAGTACAACTACCATGTTAGTTGTCATCTGCGTTCCAATCAAAGATGAACTGTTGCAAAGAAGATGGCTTGAGATATACTGACCTCTTCAAACCTTGCTCTGATAATTGTTATCCAATGCTTAATGGTGGTGATGGAGTCTGGATGGCAGATAGCCAGGATAGCTTCTCCCATACCCGTTGCTTTATTCAGTTCTCCTTTTTTCTCTTCCAGTTTCTTCATGAACTCCTAAATCAGAAATAACAATTTCAACTAGATGTTGGCAAAAGTTGAAAGAGAAATCTGAATAATTTCTGCATGACCTAGAATGTCACAAGCCTTTGGATCAATCAAAGTCTAAACAGATTCAACTGGCCAGAGGAAAAAAAAAAAGGGGAGGGAGCAAGTTTTGTTTGTCTGAAAATAGTTAAGAATCTTTCGAAAAACTCCACATAAAGTACTAAATGAAGCTTTAAAATCTTTACCCTAGTATGTGGCTTCCATATAGCCTACCATGCTTTAAGTACTGGAAATTCACATGCTCTTATTCAAAAGGAAAGAAAACAATGCCATTTTAGCAGTGCTGTAGATCAGCCATGCAACGGTTAGATTCATTACTGGCAACATTTCAGAAGACTTCGTTTGCCTGTCAGTTACAGTAATTCTTCATAATAAACTATCAGGCTCCTAACAGAGGCTGGAGATGTCCAACTATAATTACATGCTCAGACAAGATGACAGAGCAGCTACACTAAGACAGCACAAACACGAAACTTCAGCAGCAGAAGGGGAGACTGCTAATTAAGCAGCTGTTTTCAGAGGTTCCGCCATGTGGGAAAAGTCTTCTAAAACCAAAAGGATGTTTACAGCTTTGAGCATCTGAGTTCATAGCCACCGATGTTCCTAGGGAGTCTGGCAGAAGAAAGGGTGGCAAGATTGGAACTGAACTGAGAGTGGAAAGCCAGAAACCTAAACTTTTTCTATTTGTTCTATATTTCTTTTCTTTTTTTTTAATTACTTCATTGGTTTTACAATTCTGCCTACTTTTTTTCTGTCTATATATGTCTACACCTTGTGTGAATTGGTATGTCTTTGTGAGATGGAAACTGTCAATGTCTCCCAGTGCATACTGGAATTGGGGGTTTTTTTGGTTGTTTTTTTGTTTTTAATGCTTTACAATCTCTAATTGAGCTACAAAACTGAACCATGCCTCTGAAAATTTAACTCCTCTTCCCTTCCTCTACTAAGGATTATCTTAGATTCCAAAAATTAATGATCAGGCAAGTCAGATCTTAGACAGTTCAGTCAACAGAATATTGTAAAAACAGGTTCTACAACTCATAATTACATTATCCTGTGCCTCTACAAATTAAATATGAACATATTTATGGAACTGAAGTACAAAAAAAAAAAAGTCTATTGTACCTTGTTCTAAATGCCTGGAATAGGTAGGCTGTGTATATACTGAGATTCATTACTACTTAATTTTACCTATAGTTTAATGACAGAGTTTAAGACTGAATCATGACAGCAGTCCCCTCATAAGACCCTGCTAGTTCCTGTAGTATTACAGCTCAAAATGGTTTTGGAAAAGTTGAGGTGGGCTGCTGTGGCCAAGGTGAGCTGCAGTGACAGATTATCATGAAAGAAACAAGAGCCAGGAGGAAAACAAGCAACGACAATGCTTGTTTCCATTGCCCAGCTTTTGATCTCACGATCTAGATCTGTCTGTATTTCTAGTATTTGGTCTTAAAAAAAAAAAAAAAAAGGTGGTGGTATAATATGTTCTAAAGTCTATTCAACAATTTTAAGCATGGTTTAGCAAATTTAAACATCTAACACCAAGGTTGTGTTGTCCTAGGGAGTATTCTGTGTGCTACTATTCCCAACTTCAATTTAATCAATATGATTTTCCTCTCTTTTAACTGTAAATTTTGTTGCAACTTTCTTCAGGGTGAAGAATACTATAACAACATCGGCAATTTTATTTTTACATTACATTCTTTATATTACTGCCACTGCACTTATAAGGAGTTTTGCATGGGCCTAGGCATGCTTGTATTATAGACTCCTTGTTGTAGAGGGAAAATAGGAGTTTAAAAATTTTTAATCAGATTCTTGACCTAGCTACTGCCCCACTTCACCACTGCAAAATCAGTTTGTAATCTAGTATTTGTGATACCTAAGGCACTGCAGCATTTCAGTACCTAATGTGCATGAAACATGAAGCATGCTGTTCCACCATGACAGAAAGTGAATGCATGACAACATAATTCCACTGACATTTACAAATGACCTTGAAAGTACATGGTGGTTAGCTCAATGATGCTAAGACGACACACTTTTGTTATTTTAACTGCCTGTGTAATAACTGTCAGATATTTTTCCAGCATATATTAATCTGTCTCTAAATGTTTACAGCAACTTTCTACTTGCCCACTGTTTTCTTAAAAAGCCAAAATGACTCAAACAACAACTTAGTATAAGTATGGTTACAAAATTGTCAAATTCATTAAATGTCTAACTTCGACATAGAAACAGTCGCAAAAACAAATCCTGGATGCTGAACAAAATCATAGAGTTGGAAGGGATGATAACGATCTTCAAGACCAACTTCTGGCTCCACACAGAATATGATTACATGAGATAGACCTTGCCTCCTTTCCTCTATTTCTCCTTCTAACAGAAGAACAAAGAGGACCCTCTCCACTTTCTTGCTTACCCTGTGCTGATCTATCAGCGTACGCAAGGCCTCTTCATCATCTGGAAGGACGCCGTGGAAACGAAGAGCCTGCTCTGCCTCTGCCAGCCACTCCAAAAGGACATGAACAACAGAATGGAATTCCTCTGCCTGTTACAATACAAAAAGTCATGGTCAGTGATGAGGGGACCTGACAGACAGACTGCAGCTTACACAAGCAGACTGAGCCCAGATTTGGAGCCATTAATCACGCAGCAGTACTGGCACATTAACTTGCCATTAAAAAGTCAATGATATACAGTTATTACATTTTCATAACCGTAAAAATATCTCATGCTTCCCAAAAAATTATAGGAAGCCTAAAAGCCCAGTCATGCTTTTAGCCATCTGATTTATAGTGTATTTGCAGCTTAGTTGAGAATGTCATGCCTTTATGCTGACAAATTACACAGGAGGTGCTCTTGTGGACCAGCTGGAGAAATGAGAACTGTATTTTCTGCATAGCCTACATCACTGGTTAAGCAAAATTAATTGAAAGCCCATTGATGACTGACCTTTCCATGATTGGGAATAAAAAGAAAGTTCCACCTTTAGGCACAGTCATATTCAGACACATTTAATGTTGAAGTAACTCAGAATTTTTCCTACCGAGAGACCAAAGAGCTGGATGAACACAGCACCCTGGGAATAGCAGGACAGAAATTTTATAGGCAATGGATATACTGCTATTGCTAGAGCTCCATTCAAGCATCAGCCTGAAATGGTATGTCTTCACAGAGCTGTTCACTGTATCTCAGTTTTACAATCAATACAGATGGACCTATTAATTAGGGACTGGTACTAGCCAATACTGACATAGTCTCTTGTAGTTCCTGAGTGTACTCATCACAACTCAATTTTTTTGAGTGTCAGTGTAAAAATGGTTCTAGTACACAAATTTACTTCTTTTTAATAAGGCACAAAGAGCGTAAACATGATTACAATCTTCAGCTTCCTGAAACGGGAGTGAGTACAGTTCCTAACCACTCTTCATGCTCATCTGTAACTTCAGTGATTTCCTTAGATGGTAATGTTTTTGAAACATTTGATTAGTATTTGTAGTATAGTAAAAATGCTAAGAGGTACCATTTATATATTGTGGTAAAGGGACAAAGAAAAGGTAAACTGCATGAACAAGAAAACTAATATTTTCAAACAAAATTAAATGAAATTTAATGAGATGAAGTGAAAACAAGATTAAATTTCTGTCAACTAGACTATATGGTATGTCCTCTACTTCTCACATAGGACATTTGGCATCAATATCAGTCTTTTACCTGTCGGAGAGCCTGTTCAAGTCGCGTTTGCTTGGATACAGACAGGGCACAAACTGTCTCCCAGCGAGTGCTCAGCTCCTGCATCTGTACTTTGACCCAGGACGAGTCATCACGACTGCCCTCTATAAGCTCTCTGGCAGAGCGCTTCAGAGCCTGAACACTGCTTGTTCTTTTTCCCAGCTCCTTCTGGAAAACCTAGGTACCACCAAATATGTATGAAATGTTTAATTCATTAAGGCATAATAATACAAACAAGAACTGAAAAACAACTGGTTATAAAAAGAAATAAAAATATGAATTTAGTTCAGAACAGGATAACTGAAAATGATGCAAAACATACAAGTTCTGCTCATTAGATTTCATATGAAGATATTTACACTCCACTCCACTCTATCCTAACAAGACTGGAATACAATACGAAAACGTCAGGCAGATCCTGAGAACACCCCCCATCCTGATGCAATGCATGGGAAATGTAGCAAACTGACCACACTGGCTTTAACCTGCTTGGCTGCCACAGCACGAGAAGATCAGATAGATAAAACGTAAACAATCAAGGAGAAGGTTTAAAACCATAAACCTAAAAATAAAAACTGAAGATCTGGCTGTAGATCTCATTACATATTCATATATTTATGAGAGTACTTTCACATTCATGGGAAGAATGAGCTCCATTTACCTGAAGAAAAACCTCTTAACATATGGCAACTGCAGCGTATCATGCAGCTGATTACGACATAGTTGTGATACATAATGGGACTTCAGAAGCCATTTGAGCACATTTTGGGCTAATTTTTATAGATAACTTCTGTTTCCAAATACTTTTCTTCAAGAGTGACAAAGTTGTCTTCTCACCAAACAGTCTCTGGATACTTGTAGAAGATCAACTCTGATGCGTGTAGACTTCACAATCCCAGTAACTTCATCAGCTGTACCCTCTGACATACTGAACTGGAACTGCAGTTCAGAGGCACAGTCCTAGATCCCCTACTTGCTCCCATCTCCAAGAACACTTGATTGAAAAAATACTGCAGCCAACCAAGTAGGTTTCCTGGGCTTTAGACTAGCTCTGTAACTCTGTACCATGACTTAAGCATTGCAACTGCTCTTCTCTATGAATTTACAGCAGCTCTGCAGGGTTGAAATATTCAGTGCTTTTCTTTTCTTTTCTTAAAGGCTGCTGTAGTCACAGCAACTGCACTGGACATTTGGTTAGCAGATGTACTGAATAAAATCCTGTCTTTACCTCCACAAAAGTTTTACAGTAAAATCATTTTTGACACCTCTTCCCATACACACATATTCATAAATGCTAATTTGTGATGGTTGACACGATACTCACAGATACACAAGATAGCAGTGTTAAATGGAATATCTGGCAGCTAATTGGTACCAATTAGTTATTAACAGGTTTTTTTCTCTTTCAAGTCCGTTTTATAGCATTTTCCATTGTCAATGACATGTTGATGTTATAAAAATATTCCATGCTTCTAATATTACAGAATAGCCAAATAATGAGATAGCACTAAAATGCCACACTTAGAAGCAGTCTAGTAATTTAAAAAGATGAAAGTTTATGAAATTACCTTGTGATTGTCAATCAAGTTCATCACTAAATCAATGTCTCCATGCACTGGCTGATCTTCTGCTAGCTGAGGTTCAATTTTGTATAACCAATCAATGAGAGCTTGTAGAGCATCAGTAAATTGTCCTGAAAATAACAGGGCTTCCTCCAGTTTATTTTGTCTGGGGAAGTGAAATGAGCACAAGAAGAAGAAATTTAGTTTAAAATCATTCATTTTAAGAAAATACACTTTAAGAAAACATTTTTGGCATTAAATGGTAACAACGAAGAGCTTTAAATCAGTGTTTTCCTTTTTTAACCATGGGGGGACTGAATGGGGATGCTGAAATACAGTGGGATGAACACAATTCTTTTCTGAGCTCCAAACAGTCAAGGAGTACATTTTTTGCCATCTCTGAAGTAGGTAACCTTCTCCTTGCTTCCCTATGCTATTCTCAGACACAGACTTCTGGGGGAGACATTGGAGACTCTGCTCAAGTAGGAATTTACCAGTGAATTGAGCAACCCAGTCCATTTGCACTGACCAGCACAAAGCACGTTCTCCAAACAGATGAGGGCTGCTCCTGTGTCCCTCCCACCCCGTCTTAAATTACAGAACAAGCCACTCTGGTTTTACTTCTGCACAACAGAAGCCAAAACAGAAGTCAGAAGAACTCTCATGAGCCTTCTTCTCAGCTGTTGAATAATTGGATTGGTTTTCTTTTACCTTTCTACTGATTTTCCACAAATTGTGTCCCATTTATCCCTTAGTTCACTCAGCATGTCGTCAAGCTTCAAATTGTCATCAGCCAAGGTGGTTTTCTCTTTCAAGGAGCGTCCAGTCCTGTTTGTGGTATCGTACACAGAATGTTTGGCACCAAGAGATTTCTGGAATTCCTATGAACATGGAAGAAAAAGAAAACACATAGCATCAAATGCTTACAGATCACAGTGAACTAATCTTTGTCAAATTATTTGCAATGTAAATAGTAAATATTGTGGCAAAAAGATTTTAAGCATATTATAATTTTTTTTAGTTTGTTAGCATAGATAAAATCACATGGAACTTGACACTAACAGAGGCTGCGGCTTTTATGCCTCTCTGGGAACAAAGCAGTTCTACACGTACGGGAACGATTTGGGAAACTCCTTCTTCAGTGAATGATAATTCCCATCCTACCTTAGTTCCTAAATCCTACATTTCAGCCAGAGGCCATCCAAGAAACAGAAAAATGTGAAAGGACTACTAGTTTGGGAGCCATTAAACTGAACTCTCTTTATACTACATTTTAAGATTTCAAACTAGTGTAGAGCACCCCAGAGGCTACAAAGATCATTCTTTTTTAGCTCACTGTGGTCAAAATGAGAGATTTCCATAGCCATGAAAATTTAACCCTCTTAAGACTGAAAGCTGCTACAGTAGGCAAGAACTGTGTGCCAAAAGCATACAGATTTAGGTATGAGAAGCAGCCAGATGACATTTCAATAAACACAGGCAGAAGTAACAATAGCAAAAAGGTAACTGTAATCCAGGGACTCTGGAAGATAAAGGTGACAAAGCAGCTGCATTTGCCTGCCCACAATGACAACTCCTTTGGCAAGGAGCTTCTGGAAGCTTTGCACAGAACAGAGGAACACACAGAAATAGAGCTCATCTTGAAATATTGAGATGTAAACAGAATTACAGGGTAAACCAATAAATAAATGAATACTGACAAAGGATAAAATCACTCCTGCACAGCAGCTTTTGAATGACAGTAATCCTTAAAGTGTTTTATTTCATATCTCCATGAACTGCTAGTAGAAAAACACTTAAATAAAATAAAATAAATAATAATTAAAAAAACAGTCTTGTATATCCAGAATTGAATATTTTGTCAGAAAAAAATACCAGAAAATACCTGTCAAAAAAACAGTTTTTGCTCATTGTTTGCTGAAATGGAAGTTTCAGTTGTCTCTCAGAGCAATGTTTAATATAATAAAATCTGGCATGGAAATAATTACCAGTTAAAACTCATATTTCCTCAGGGCACACAAAAACTGCAAAGATTCTACATGGTCACTGCCAGCATAAGCACGACTGCTCAGCTCCAGCTTGCAAGCTGCTCCCAGCTGCTGTGCACCAGCCTGGGCCCTGGTAGCTTATGACTCTTTCACCAACTTTCCCATGTGTTCATAGAGTCATTAACATTTTTTAGATGGGAATCAAGGTCAGGTGGAGTGGAAGCGTGCGTGAAGTAAAAAGAAGTAGGCACTGAGTTGTGCCACAGAAACAGTCTGCCTACTTCACCAAAAGTGACACAAGGTTCCTGATATTTTGCACTGCGCTGTCCTGGTTTTCCGGTTATTTTAGGAATCAGAGGGAACTGAAGATGAGAAATTGGTCAGCAAAAAAAAAAAAAAAATAGCATCTGTTCTGTAATTGAGTATCTCCCCCCTATTGTTCTTTCATTTTCCCCAAATAAAACAAGGAATCATGTTTTAAGTAAGAATACAAATGCCACTGTCAACCTCGAGCTACAATAAAAATAAAAATCCTTTTCAAAATGAAAATAACCAGAAAGTTCCATCAACACAAATAACACATAGGTCACTGCTTCTGTTTATTTGATGGCATTTATTAACTACTAAAAGCTATATGGACGTTTCTGGATGTGCACAAAGAAACTGCTGGAGGAGTATCATACATTAAAAGAGGAGGATCATACATTAAAAAGAAAAAAAGATTTAAAAGTGAACAAAGGGTTGCAGTCGATTCATTCTTTGAGAGATTGCACACACTATACTAAATCTACTTTCATTTGATATCACAGAGGCATAACTGAGAGTAAATTTTGGTTTTAGGCATTTCAGCTGTCAAGATCAGACAGGTAACAAGAATGAAATCTCAGTAATTAATTATTTACCTTCCTTCTAATGAAGACAAGAGCACACAGATAAAATTACTTAGGTTCACATAAATGTATTCCAAGAAACATCCAGCATTAGCACAGAAATGGAATGGGTGACCTACTAAGAGTTTTTCCACTCCTGACTTCTAAAAATGAGAAGAAAATTGCTGATAAACAGACCATGAATAACTTCAAAAGTCCCTGGCAATGCACTGGATGTAAGTGAGACAGAAAACATTTTCTTGGCCTTTCTCTTTCAGGGCCTTTTTTTTTTTTTTTGGCAGTAACAACTGGCAATAAGCGAGTCCAAATTATTGCTTACAGCACACACACAGCACACATTTAGTTCAGATAGTAAAATCGCTAACTAAATGGAGCAAGGAAACCTTCAAGGTTGGACAGAAAAGACAAAGACTGACAAAACTGGTATATGTGGGAGTGGAAGGAAAAGACTCAAAATACAAGGAAGGACATTGCAGTGCTGGGAGGTTTGACAGCTCATTAGAAAACAATCGAGTCGATTTCTTGGCAAAGGGAGGAGGGGGTTGTTTGAAGTCTGAAGTCACAAAGTTCATCGGTCTCCCTCTGTCATATACATTTATCTTTTTCCACCAAAATACCAGCTTCAGTCCTAATGTCCCCATGCCACATCCTTGCCTGCTCCTTATTAAAGGATTCAAGAACTAAAGTAACTATGTTCTGCAGGCATTTAATGCATAAAGGAGCTGTAGAAAATCTGTCATTGAGGGAACTGATGAATCTGCCAATCTGCTTGAGGAAGTCTGGACTCATAAAAATGTGCTGCTGTACATATAAAGGACAAGTAGGATATGAAGTTTAAAACTTCTGAAGAGAGGAGAATAGAAAGGCAGAATGTCAAACCCCAGGACTTCAAAGGACCTCAAAGAAAAGTTAGAATATGTTGACTGTACTCATGAGGAGTTTGAACTTTTTATAAAGAAAAAAAGAAAAGAAACAGAGAGATCAAAATATTGATAAAGTCAGAGAATAGAGTAAAGATGAACCTAAACAAAAGACCTTTTTCTAAATCCTCAGAATTGACTTCAAGTTCTGGCAACAATGACCTCAGAACAAACTACAACTGCAGATTTAGCACAACAGAATGTTAATGCACGTTTTATCTAAAAGTTTTAACACCAAACATAGGTAAAGCTATTTTCGCTTGGCCAACATCCAACTCTTTTACACTGAAGTAGAACATTATTCTGCTTGATAAACAATACTTAAATCATAATAAAAATGAAGATGATAAAACTATGAAGCAGACTGATGCATTAACCACTCATGCAGGGCAAAAACTTGCCAGAGGTAAAAACAATCATCAGAAACTACACACAGAGGGAGAGAGATGAGATGCAAAACTTGGTGTATATTCTGTAGAATAAAATAGTACTGTAAAAAGTAGAACACTGAAGTCAATATGAAAAGCAGAAGTAAATGTATGCCAAAATTGAAAAAAAATAAATGATCTTTCAACACTTTGTCTCTGAAGAAACTGCTCCAAGATAAATCTTTGGATACAGCCTGTCTCTGAAGATTCAACCAGTCACCCACACTATCCTCGCTAATACATCATTCAAGGCTGTTTACAAAAGTAAAAATGAAGTAGACTTCCTCTGTCTTCATTTTGTTCTGGCTGACGTAACTGTACAGCTCCTTTCAACTTCACATCAACTTTGTTTGAAAAGCCATATTAACAGAGGAGATTGCTACATTTTCTTCTGTAGTAGCTGGGTTTGTGGAAAAGTGCACCTGGAATTTTGAATCCTATGCAGAGAAATCATCTTTTCTACTAACAGTGTCAACTGTACTTTCTGGAGACTTCCATTAATAATGCTTAAAAAGCAACTGCCAGTGAGAATACCAATTATTTTTCATCCCTGAGATTATCCTCTAGTATTACAAGGAAAATCCCAAACAAAGTAACTGGATGGCAAATTTGTGCTGTAAGGACAGAAAAAAAAAAGATTCCTTCTGTGATGAAGCATTACTTTTTTTTTTTTCGTTTTCTTTAAAAAAAAAAAGTTTTCATAGTGCTGTATAATTATGTCTTTCCTACTCAAAATTAATCATTCGACCACAGATCAGGTTCTTTGAAAAGCATTTTTTTGAGTCCTCACCTGTAACACACCATTTAGTTTTATGCTAATAACATTTTCATTGCAGTGAGTCCAGAAGTCCACCTCCTTTGCTAACTATGCAGTACAGTGCTGACAGACTTGCATTTAACTGGGCATCTTGCATTTCAGCAGTCACAACTCACCTTATGCTGTGCAAGCTGCATCTTTATTTTGTCAGGGTCATTTGCAATTTCAAGATCTGAGTCCAAAGATTTCTCTGATTCTTCTAGCCATTCCATAAGTTTGTGCCAGGCTTCATGGAACTGTGGGAAAGTGAGATATGAATAGAGTTAAAAACACACTGATGCTTAAAATACTCCACAAACATTAAACCCTGACCAGTCTCTGCAGGCTGAACAAGTACTCCACATACTTGGGAAAGGCTTGGTGTGATTTTTCTCCCTGGTGTCTCCAACCAGCCTGTGGACTTAATCACTGGAGTTAGCTTCCTTTCACCCGCATGAATTAGTAACCTCTTATATATATACGATCTGTATGTAGCCCACTATGCATCTTTCACAGACATACTTGTATGTCTGTGATGTGCTGGTCATTTAAATTCCTACATTTTTAATACTAAATAAAAATACAGCAAGAATAGGGCTTTGCTACTGCCTACATGGGACAAGAGCTATAAATCACTGGGGAAAACTGAATGGATGACTGTCCAAGATGTTCCCTGAGATGTTCAAAAATGCTCTCATTGTATCAAATGCTATCTTGGTGGGCACCGAACAGATTCTTGATCTTCCTTCCTTTCTCAACAACAGTGCTTCAAGGAAGGAAGCAGGGAAAGACTAAAGATTCAACCATTCAACCAACTTTCACGAAGTGGCAGTCCTTTGGGACTGGATTTTTATAGCTTGTTGTTTCTTTTTGTGGTTTTTTTTTTGTTGTTGTTGTTGTTTGGTTTGTTTTTTTTTTTGTTTGTTTGTTTGTTTTTAATTCTTTTTGCCTGGCTGCCTAAATTTGAAAGTATGAAGAACTAATTCAGAAAAGTGTGAAAACCCTTGGACCCTGTTTTTCAGGGCTGCAGATCAGGCCTTGAATTTGATACCTGTCAGAACTCCTTCTTCGCTCTGCACAGATAGTTGTCATTCTACATAAATAAAACTAGTTGCATACAGCTTTTCAAAGTGATGGAGAGTTGAAATTTTTTCTAATGTACATGTCATTTTAGAACTACCATGTGTATGAATGCACAGGAAAAATTGATGGGATTTTTTTTGTTTTAATGTTTGTTTTATGGCATAATTTTTGCTCAGAAAAGTTCTTATTCTTGCAGCTGAGTAGCAGTAACGATGAACATGAGAAAGCAGTTTGGCTGTGAACATGATCAAATATTCACTTGACTAAGAAAACCTAAAATTCTTATTGATGATATTACATTCCTCTCACACATTTTGCGTCATTTATCATAAATTATCATTTATGTTCCTCAGTGAGGGGAACATGAATCTAAAGAAAATAAATGAATGCTCCCTGGTAGGGAAAAGTCTGTAAAAAACTCTCCAAGTTTTTAAGGAAATAAATTGAGAGATCTTAGAAGATGATGGTATGTGAACTACCATAAGAACCTGAGGAGGTGATGATTATTAACAAAGAGACAAACTAAATAAAGGAAGAAAATACTAAGCAATTCTAAGCAATACTTTTACAGACTAGCAAAAGGTATTCATCACATTTTTTAAATATAAGGGGTTGATTGTGTAATTTCTTTTTGCAGACAGATAGCACTAATACACATCTGGAACCCACACTGACTTTCTTCTTTCAGACCATCCTGTACTGCAGACCCAAGTTATTGCTTTGGTTGAAAATGAAGACTTCACCTTCCAAATGAAGTGCTCTATGATTGCATCACAGAAATTGCTCCACTAACTTAACAGAGTCTGTTACACTAACCCAGACATAGCTGAAAGTGCTTTAAAGCACCATGTACTTCGAGAGTCTGGATATAATTTCAGCTAAGTTCAAAGAGTTGTACAACAGCTGTTGTCCAATTACCTGTTTGGCTCGTTTCCTTGCATCATCCAAAGCTCTTCCCCTTTCGACTAAACGCTGAACTACCTTTTCCCATCTACTTTGTACACTAATCAGCAGATTCTTAATAAGGACTACATCTTGTTTCTGGCTGAAGTATTTCAAATGGGTACCAGTTTTGTCCAGCTCTATGATCTGATCTCGATGAGAATTCACCTCTGTGGCAAAAACCTTCAAAAAAAAAAAAAGAGAAAATTTTTATAAATAATATATTACTCATGCACTGAGTAAGCACTGAAAAAACAGTGTGATAAAGAATGATATAGCAATGAGCATAAAATGCAGTTTAAAACAATTCAAATATTTCTGAGTGCCAGTGTTACAGAGTTGATTTGAACATTGTTCAAGTATCTCAACAGAGTGGGAGAAAAACATTACACATCTGTTTCTGTACATACCTTGTGTTCATCAATTTGAAACAAGACAGTGTCCAAGATAAGACTTGGCCGAGAAGCTGCAGTTAGAGTTTGCTCCGCCTGCGTGAGCCAATTGATGAAATCTTGAAGTGAGTTGTGGAACTCCATTGCTAAATTGAGGGCTTCTTCCAGTTTGGTCTGTAAAGAAAGGTTATATCTTAATAGCAGCTGATATTGTGCAGGATTCAGCTGAGTAAACTATCTTAATTGAGCATTTTGGAGTAAGTCATTTTAATTTAACATTTAGTTTAACATTTTTGAACATTCTTTCAACTCAAAATTTCTGAGTTTTATATTTTAAAATAATTGCCTGTGTTTGAGAATATTAAAGGGGATGGATAGAAAATATTTATTACAGATGGGTATAAATACAACATCTAGGACTAGGATAAGTTTTATACATTAGAACATTACATTTTGTGGTAGTTAATTGTAATGAAACATGTGGATTTAATTTTTTTTTTTTTTTATATACAAAACCAGTAGAATATCAGAAATCTATGATAGTAGTGCACTTGGAAGAACCTCAGAGTAGTCATCTAATTTATTCTTTTGCACTAAAGAAATAACAGGTTGGCCTAGATCACTTCTGTCTAATATTGTACAGTTGTCATTTTTGTTACCTGAACTGAGACTGTATTTGGATAGAGAATGTTTTCAAACTGTCATATTGTTGGCCTAGCCAAGCAGTTCAGTCTTATATCTTTCTGTAAGAAGATGTTCAAATTGTGCATTAATTCATCTGACATTCTTCCATTACAGTTATCTTAAGAGACACCATCAATCATACTTTAAAATACAACTAAGTTGTGAGTTAAATATTTCTGCCTTATACACATTAGGAGCAGAGAATTTCTGTGTAATTATTGACTTTCTTACTGCTTCACTGAGGTAGAGCAAATGCACTATATTTTATGAAGGGATGAAAGAAAACTGGAATTATTAATTAAAAAAAAAATGTATGTTGCACATCAGTGAAATCATGCTATCGATCTACATTAGAGCAGAAGGAAGCCACTTGAAGTAAGTGGCAGAAAGCCAAGTCTTTGGGAATTTCAAGGAAAAATGGATAAAAGCTAGGAAAATTAATGCAGCAATTCTGTATTGAGAACAAAATAAACTTGAACCATCAAATAATTTAACCCTTTCTCTCATTCTGTGATGACTGTAATAAAAAAAAAAAACAGAAAAGCCCTCACTCTATAAAAGTGAGTATTACTAGTATCAGTTAAGATATTTCTGTAGAATAATATGCCCTTCTCAGCTATCCTGCCCCCCAGTTATGGTTAATCAACTTCTATAATCTGTTTTTCCCCAGAACTTGCTTAAGCATAGTAATGAATTCTGCACAACTATCTCTACAGTTGATTTTAAATCTAAAAGACTAAGCAAGTTTGCATGTATAAAAGGACAGAACATTAACAGTCTTAAATACATGATTTACACTTCTATTGTTATGTATAAACACATACTTTTCTTTCACCAAGCTTCGTTTGTACGGATTCCCACTTTTCTTTTAGGTTATTTATGTCCTGCTCAACATTTGTTTCAGCAGATTCTGGGCATCTTGCAAGCATCTGCTGGCCTTTCTGCATTAGACACTTATATGTCTCTTCTTTGGCTTCAAAGGCAGCACAAAGTTCCTAAATAAAGAAACCAATAGAAAGTAAGTCAGGTAGAAATTCAATACTCTTTATGAACGTTAGCATAGCATCTATTCCTCCCCCAACATTTTGTGGGTATGATTAAGACTAATAAAAGAAACATATGTAATTCAT
Organism: Chrysolophus pictus; assembly: GCA_037305975.1. NCBI lineage: Eukaryota > Metazoa > Chordata > Aves > Galliformes > Phasianidae > Chrysolophus > Chrysolophus pictus. The sequence continues at coordinate 24,033,571 of CM074578.1, forward strand.
AAAAAGCCAAATGAACAAAGAAAGGGCCCAGTTCTTCAGGAAATGAGAACTTGTATTGTCTGTCAGATGTTCTTTCTGAGATGCAAAGCTTGGCAAAGAGAGTACTAGGCACTTATCTCATTGCACAAGATTTCCTACAACTCTGTTGGTTTACCATCCATCTGTAGCTAAAACACAAGAAGTGTCAGCATTATACAGTGCGCTGAAAGCCCACACATATCCAACACACCTTCAAAAGTAGGTGGGACAACCTGGGAGGGCTGTTTTATGGTATATCATCTCTTGTGTTTTGTCTGTATTTTCCTTCACTTGCTACACAAAAGCAAGATATTTTACATATATAAAGAAAGCTGGAAAAATAATGGCAATTGTTGTTTTACCTTCTAATTAATCAACTCACTATTCTCTTTTAACCATGTTGAAGGTGAGGTGGCAAGAGAATTGGAACTTGCATACATTCTGCTCATTCAAAATGGCATTTCCAAAATTTGCAACAGACACTTGAAAATGCACCAATGAGGTTGGTGCAGACTCTCAAATGGGGATCTTCTTCCAGATGAACAGTAAGTGGCTTGCAAATGGGAGGAAAAAAACCTTTTCCTCTGACTCCGAAGGAAAGAATGTAAACTCAGTATTTTCTGTGGGTTAAGAGGTACTGGTCACAGGGTTGTATCTGATTAAAGAGGAGAGCAAAGCATGAAGTAGGTTCAACCATGAGCTAAGATTCCAGAAAGCTTTGCTCCTTCTTCCCAAGAACACTGTTGTCACTTCATCTGCTTTTTTTCTTACGTTCCCAAACTCAAAATATTTCTAGTTTCCTTAACTTTCCAGAGCACCTTTTTCTGCTGCAGTGCAAGAACCCCTCAGAAGTAAATGTAGGGAGCACAGCACGAGTGAGACAAGGCATGGCAACTATGGTCTGAAACACAGGCGGGGCTCAATGGAAGCCCAGGAGGCCTCTCTGCAAGCCTCTTTCCTGCTGATGTCCAGTAACACCTCTTCATATCTCTTTTATTCTCGGAGCTGCCTTAGCTGGAAATGCTACCCAAGCACAACTCCATTTATGAACTGATTACAGTTCAGGGATCTTTTATTCATGAACATAGAAACAGACCTTATACTCAAGATGATGATTCATAATGTAATTTCCACGGAGAAAACACAATAAAATATAGAGCAAAAATTCCTATTTCGGTTTCAGGTCACAAATTAATATAGTTTGTATCCCTTAAGAGCAAGTTGAAATTTGGAACTGACAATAAATTGTTCTCAACCTGACAACCCATCTCAGCATTTCAGTTGCCAAAAAAACAGAATTTACACAGAGTTGCATAGATGCACTGAATTTAACTAAGCTGAAATAAAATCCTATATTTTAAAGCTTATGTACCTTCAAGGATAATAGCAAGACAATATCTGCAGTTGTATGACAATCACATATGCTTTTAAAATACATAGTTAGGAAATGACTGTACATATGTGCATACTAATGGGGACACATTCACACTTGTTCCAACAATTCAGATTTAAGATTCCTTTAATCTTTAAAAACTGGCTTGCTGATTTGCATAGAATATACCAATCAAAATTCTGATATTTTTCAAGGAAAATTTTTTGGTCTTCATCTGATTCCAAGTCCAGGATAAAAAAAATGGAAAGAACACTGGTTCTCCCAGGTTCTTGATTACACAGCCCCTACCCTTGCAGGAACAAAGATTTTGTTTATGTTTGGGTCTTTTGTTGTTTATGTTTTATTTGTTGAGCTCTTTTTTTTTAAAAAAAAAACACAGAATGAGACAGATTTGAGGGGGGTGTCAAAGAATTAAGATCCTTTCTATGTTTCACACTTGTTTCCTGTCATAACTGATTTTGAAACTGTAAATATTATTCCTCTGAAAAACAGTTACTGGTAAATTTTGAAAAAAAGGCCCCACATCTGTGGGCAAAACCTTTTGCATCATTCCAAAATAAAATGTGATTTATTAAGTTGTGACAACACAGCATTTTAGTGGAAACTGTGCCAGGCATCTTAGAGCTCAGCGTTAGTTCAATAAATATCACTCTCACATCTGAGCGAAGAGGTCAGAAGTTCAGATCACTGGGCTTGGGCTTATATCCAAGCCTAACAGCATAGCATGGTTTTATCCAAATTGAGCACTATGGACCACCTTCCTCTGAAGTAAGTCTTCAAAAGTTAAAGTGTCCTTTATCAAGCTTTGTGGCCTTACAGGGGAAAAAATCCATAGTTTTTCTCTTATAAAGGAAGGAAGGGAAGGAAGGGAATAATTCAGACATCCTGATCAGATTTCCATTTCTAATTAAAGCAGAGTCTTTATGACCCATTAGTCCTAATTACATCTGTGCTAATGATGATTTCAATGTCAGCATTGGTTAAATAAAGAATAAAAGATCAAGTCCGTTGCTTCAAGGTCCAAATGAATGTGGATCCCTTTTAGATTGGTCTTCATATCTGAGAAAGAGCATAAATGGTAGTTATGGGGACAGAAGAGGGAAGGAGCATATGAATCACTGAAAAATCTGTAAACACTTTCTGTTTTCCTTTCTGAAAACAAGAACAATGGCTAAGCTTTGGGCACCTCCCAAATTACTACTTTCACTCCACTGAAAATAACACTGCTGTTGTGAAGGCTATTAAATTTTTTAAGATACAGTACAGACATTGTGATATATAGACCATGCACTGTATTTAGCATAAATATTCATGAAAGATAGTTAGTCCTGAAATGCAATTTGCAAAGCATTCTAATACTGATACTTACCATATGGGTATTAAGCTGTTCTCTTGCTGTTTCTGGTAAGCCTCCAACAGGTTTTGATGCCAACAGTTGACGTTCAGTGTCTGTCAGCCATTGCTGCATATCTTCAACTTCACCATGGAAACCTTGGGCCTAAATTATACCACAGCATTTTAGAGCTTACTTAAATGTTTTCCATCCAAATTCTAGTTCAGATGCAGAAGTATATTGGCAACAGATTCAATCAGGTATTTTCAGTAATCAGAGGAAATGAAAGAAAGAAAAACAGGAAAGGAAAAACACAACAAAACAAAATTTAAACTACCCCCATCTATCATAATGAAAAAGTATAAAAAACCATGCAAATCCTGAAAGAAGACTAAATGAGCCACTGTGAGATCAATGTTTTCCCTGAGTAATATACGTATACAGAATCTTCAGCCTTTAAAAATAAATAGCCAAAAGCTGAGGTCTTGATTCAGCTTTGTAGAAGACAAAGGACAGCTGTAGAAAGCTCAGCTGGATCTAAACTTTAGCCAAATTTAGGAGTGTCTGCATTATGGCTGTCACTTAGGTCAATTTCCAGTGCATTTCTAGTATTTTATGTAAAAAGACACTTTTTCTGAGTTATCTCTTTCTTTCAGCATTTCCTGCTCACCTGAATCAAGGCACTGTCCAGCTGCTGTTTCCTTTGTTCTGTTTTTTCCAACACATTTTGCCAGCGCTGATTCAGAAGTTCCAATTTGCTCTGTAAATTACTTGCTTCTTCAACGGCACTTGATTCAATCAGGTCACTTCCTGCTTTCTTAACTGCTTCTACTGTAGACTGATGAGCTAAAACATCATTCTGTAGCACCTACAATTGTAACACAGCACGTATGACTGGCTATGTTGATAAGTTATTGAATAAAGGCAAACGTAACCAACCTAGGTCTAACCCAGTGACGAGACAGTAGCTTACAATTAGCACAGATATACAGCTACAAAAAGCTAATTACTAGTCTAACTTCAATCAAAAGCAATAACAGACCACTCTGCCAGAACGCTGTGTTTTATTTTTATATCGTGGAAAAAATGTATGTATTCTTTCTGAATATGTATCTTTCTGAAATTGAGCTTTCTGGCACTGCTAGTGAGGATGCACATCTGAGACATCCAGTATCACTTCACCTTCCTTCGTTTACTATGTACTTTCTTTAACAGCACTTTTCTTTGATTTTGAGGGCAAGGTGTGAAAACAGTACTATAATTAGTATTGCTGACTCCTCCTGGAGCAGTAAGTTAAGGAGAGAAAGGAACAAGAAGACAACATTCTGACTGCCACTTTGTCTTTTTACACATTCCAGGTTTACAACCAGTCTCACATATGTCAGGCTAGCAGGACACTTCAATTGTCCTAGGAATATTTATAATGCTTAACACTATTAAGACCCCTACTATTAAGACCTTGCTAAGATCTGTTGCCATCAACCACAGTGGGGTCATAAAGGACAAAAAGTATGTTTGGGAAAAATGAGCTGTTTTCAGAAAGATTAAAAAAAAATAATAAAGATAAATCTTTAAAGTCCCAGGAATAAAGAACAGGAAAAGACGACGTGCAAAATGGTTAGGAAGGGAATGATAAACCGCACCTAAGAAATTCAACTTTTTGCCTATTCTCTTCCAGAAGATGTGTTCAAACTTCTGTCCACCAAAATGCTAGCATAAGGAGATAAAAAGAAAAGAAAAAGCTAAACACAAAGGAACTTTCTTCACTAAACAGTGATCAGGCACTGGAACGGGCTGCCCGGGGAAGTGGCTGAATCACCATTCCTGGAAGCGCTCAAGAAATGCTTAGATGTGCTACTGAGGTACATGGTTTAGTGGGGAAATATTGGTGGTAGGTTGACAATTGGACTAGATGATCTTGAGGGTCTTTTTCCAACCTTGATGATTCTAACTTTTGAATAAAATACACAGACCAAGTCACAATGAAAAAGCAAGTCACAAGCAGTCTTTATATACAGAATATGCACACCTTTGCTTTCATTCTTCTAAGCCAAGCTCTGTGAGGTATTTGTCATTTTATTTTCCTGATCGACAAAAAAAAAAAAAAAAAAAAAAGGGATATTCACACAAGCAGATGCATCTTAATCCTTCCTTCCTGCTGAGGCTCACTAGGAACAAGGTCTATTCTTTCCAAAGTTATTTAAGAGATGCATGTTTTTCCAAGCTACCACAGGATGCACTACTGTGTGAACTTTCTAACCTATAAATTCTATTTTACAAAACGGAAGTAGATTGGTTGATGAGTTTGCTGAACTCCTTCAGTACTGAAGGCAGATGAAGTCGTATATGGTATCTGGATGCCTCTTCAGCAGTAAAACACTTTGACTCAGTAAGAATATAAAAGTTTCCACAGAGTGGAAGGTGGACTTATAAACTGTTTTTTGTTTTTTTTTTAAAGGCTCTGTTTCTAACAGTAGTCGTATAGGGCACACATATATTTTACTCTGCACAGGTTCCCAATGATTACCTGAAAAGATTCAGAAGCTGCATAGCTGAACTGACACAGACAGTGGAAATGTCTTAATTATCTGTGTACTGTCTATTTCATTCTATTCTCTCTAAATCCAAAATGAACTTTGAATAATTTTCACATCAGGCCAAAAATAAGGGGACAGACCTGAAGGAAAGGATTTATGAGGTTAGTAAGAAATCTAAAGAGATAGAGAAGATCTTTTGCTCTTTGGAGATGCTTTTCTAAATAAACAATGAAAGCATTCTTCCACCAGCTCTAAAGCCACATTAGCCACCATTTTTTCAATGCTATTAAAAAAAAACCCACAAACCACCACCACCAACAACAAAACCCTACACTGTATGTAGCAAAGATAAAAAGATGAAGACACAGATATCCCTAAAATTTGCTAAGAGTTTCAGAGAAGCACTCTGTTGGCAGGACCCAACCAAGACACAATTTTGCAGAATTCAGAACTGCAACTCACTTTATTTCTGACAAGAAAGAACAAAGATGTATAAAGGTCAAGTGTGTTTTCTAAGACCTGGCCTAAACAGAACTAGTCAAGGAATTTATTGCATCAAGGAGATTTAATATGCTCAATGACTTTTCAGTTCCCTGGATCAAATGAAGGTGAAAAAAGGTGGAGACCAGGGTCAGCTGCTCTTTTTTGGCTACGTTATTTGCATAGCAAATGCAAGGAAGAAAGGAATATAGAAGAGAAACAGAAAAGATATTAGATTTTCCACATTACTTCAGCCATAATCTGCATCTTGAAGATTTCTATAAAGAGCTATTTATCAAGCGCAAAGTTTCACTACAAGACTCATCACTAAGATAAACATCAAACAACATTTCATTTAATATTTGTTGTAATTACATACATGATGTTTGGCAAGTTCAATTTCAATAGCCTTGGGGTCTCCACCCACGGGTTTCTGTTCATTCAGCAAGTCTTCTGTATGCGTCAGCCATGTTAGTAACTCATCCAGGGCATGCTGGAACTGCCCCAAAGCTAACAAGGCACCTTCCAGCTTGTGCTATAGTAAAAATAAAATAAATTAACAATAAAATGATTTCACAATGCTATTGAATTGGCTTAAATTACAATTAGTCACCATAATCCAGAGCGGAGTCCATACTTACGATAGCATAAAAAAGAGAGACAAACAGCTATTCAACACAGCAACTGCTTTATAGTCAAAGCTGAGTTAGCAAATCCATTGTAAAGCCTTATGTTCTAGGCTTAAAATCCTGATCTCTGAAGATCCCATGTAACCAGAGCAGAGCTAAGATTGAAAGCCCCTCTGATCAGAGATGCGGCAGTAGTTTTCATCTTTAAAATACAATTTCAATATAAATGCATCTTGGGGCATCATCTTCTTAAAATGTTTTTTTTTTGCAGTAAAATGATTCAATTTAGAAAAAAAAAACAACACACCTCTTCAAAGCACTGGAACTTTCTCTCTTTGATAATTCAATATTTTGTAAAGAATATGAAACATTTTAATATTCATATTTTAAAGAAGAAAGTTTTAAGTGCTCAGTTCAGAAGCTAATAATGATTTTGCTAATATAAACATGCTTTTAACTGCTACTTTAAATGTCATCAAATAATCAGAATGAAATAATAATGATTTGACATTACAATGCTGACAGAGGAAGTGACAAAAGTACTGCTAAGAGTTTTTAAAAAACACCATAAAAGCAATTCAGTAAATTACTGAAATTAAAATTCCATTAAGTATAGTTCCATAATTTCCAAACAAAAAAGACTAAATATGTAAATTGCTACAAACATGCGTAATGAAAAACTTTTCTCATAAAAGCAAAGTCATGAATGAAGCCTCCACCTTCAGATTTATTTACCTGTCTATTTATAATTTTTTCTTCTAGGCTGTCCCACATTAGTCTGAGTTCTGAGAGAGGGTCTTGTACAGTGTGCTTGTCACTTTCCTGTGTTACCTTCTTCAGCAATAGTTCTGCTTGATGGTTCAGTCTTTCCATTTCTATCTGCTGCTGATAAGCTTCTGTTTTAAATTGCTATGGTAAATAGAAAAAGAATAAAAATTAACACATATCATAATGAATTTACAGCAGATTACAGCAATTACAATAATAATACAGCACTGTCAACTTTCACAAATTTGGGGGTTCATTTTGATGGGTCAAAACGCATGTAAAGTACAATTGAGGTGGTTCAAGTTAATTCAAAATATAAAATAAAGTCTTACTATCCCACCAGACACTGCTAACAGTAAGCAGAGGAGGATAAAGATACCCAATAGAAAAGTAGTCTCTAATGATCTTTCTGGTTTGTAAACAAGACAGAACTTGAGTAATTTCTAGCTCTTACAGCAATATAATACTTTAAATAGAATTATTCTTCAGAAGACCTGAAAGCAATCTTTTGTTAGTACAACATCCTCTTGTACAGACAACTGAGGCACAGTCTGAATACAATTTGCAGGTGTATGTTCTTCTGAACATACAGATGGTAGAGACAGTTCATTTGAAGTCATATCATAATATCATAAACAGAGAAAACAACATGTCCACAATCAAAAGATTTTACAAGTCAGGAATAAAACCAAGGATATTCCTTAATTATTACACATCCCCACTTTTTATTTAAAATATGTAGCGCAGAGTCAGGAGGACACTTAGTCAAATAATCATATGGACAGGTTTCTAAGTGTGAAACTTTTGACTTACAGTTTATTGGATGTTTTGGGAATGATGCAGTAACATGTTAGAACACTTAGAGAAAACCTATAATGATGGAAGTGAATCTCTGAAGGCATTTTCTCAAAGCACCAAGGAAATTGTTTATTGTGAAAGACAGAAAATTTAATCATAGCAAGAGAACCCCCTTTATAAACTTACAGCTTTTGAAAGAGAAGGAATGCTACCACTACTAATGTAATCCCACCAAACTCTATTTCAAAGCCATCTGTCATATATTTTATAATGTAAACTATGCAATGAAATGTTATTTCAAATTTTCATACAGATCTTTTCTTTAAAACTAAAAACTGAAAATTGCTTATGAGTCGTGAAAAATTCAGAATACTCTAAACAATATTTCATACCTTAAGTTCCTCCGTTTGCTGCTTCACTGTCTCCAAATCCGTTCCAACTGGGGACATAGATGCTAACTTGATGCCAGCAATGTCTACCCAGTCAAATATTGCCTGAAAATCACAATATGAAACTAAATATGAGCAGGGAGAAATAGTATCATGTTTAAAAATTGTAATAAGTAAAAGATATGAATTTATTTTACTTCAGAGAACAATATTGCTATGCTCTTTAAAATTAAAAAATAAAAGATTTCTTTAACAGAACCTACATTCTTGACAATGCAAAGGCTCAAACATTGATTAAGTACTCCCTTAACCAATATAAGAATATATGCTGTTGTTATTAGCAACAATGTTCCCCACTTTACTCCTTGAGTAAAATCAGCAACTTTTATGAACTCTCTGAAAAGTACAAGACAAACTCTCAGTTCCATGCCATATGGGGCTAAGATGGTAGGCTGTGGCTGAATGATATGACAATTTCAATCATGACTATAAAAAAGCACTAATTAACAAACTTCTATTGAAGAGCAATGTTATCTGTGTGAAGAATGTGGAAGACGACCCATTCAGTAGATATTAGGTTCTGAATGGCCATAACTAAGCTTGACTGAATCTCCATAGGATAACAGATTTATAACTTCAAACAGTCAATGAAATGCACACAGTTGTGAGGTTTTATGGGTACTACTTTTGTTCCTTATAGAACCTCAAGAACATCCTGCTTGTAGATTACCAACAGCTACATCAATCTGAATAATTAATTGCACAGGGGAAAAAACAACTCTGGTAAGTTCTTTTTGCCTCTGCCTGTTCACCATGATTCACGAGGGAGAAATGGGTAGGAGTTCTTGTCACAATGGCCTACAGTTCTCTGATGTAAGGAGAACTACCTTCAAGAAGCTCAACAGGATGAGGCAACTACAGTACAGCTAATGACCTGTCCACAACACTTTTCATATTGTTTACTGAAATACGCACCAGAAGGCATTAAAATACACAAAGTACCAAGCTTATACAAACACAAAAGACAAAATATTTAAACCAATGGCAATATTACTAATGTAATCCTACACATCAACCTCAGCATAGTACGAACAGAGTATCTGGAAAAAAATAAATAATGAGGTGCACCGAAAAACACGCATGATGTGTATTATTATTGTGTGTTCTGCTGCTTAATCCGCACTGAATACATGAAAAACTTGCCTCAGCATCATGTGAAACTGTAATTTTGTGTTTCAAGGGTTTTATGAAACAAGAAAGATGTTTTTAATTGGCTAACATTAAGGGTGGCGTAAAACTTAAGTTCTTTAACTGTCCTCCATTCAAGGAAAACAGCAGCAGTGACTATATTGACCAATAATCTGTTCCTTTCAGATCATGTGACTTTGTCACATCAACTTGCCTATCATGTGAATTACTATCAAATTGTGAGCAGGATTACTATGAAATTGTGTGGGATCAAAAAAAACTCTGCGCTTGCCAATAGGCAAGGAGATTTTACCATGGAATCTAGATATAATGCAGTATATGAACAACACAAAGAGAACAAACCAACAGAAAATACCTGCTTGCTGAATACTCAGTATAACCAGTGATGCACTACTTGTCACCCACTCAATCACATTACATTTTAAATAAAACTACATATCCTATTAACTCAAGATTGGATTAGGTATATCAGGTGTATCACCATCTTACCTGCAGTCCATCTTGGTATTGAACAGCTGCCTGCATAGCTTCGGCAAGCTTATCCACTCGCTCTTTCCATGTTTTGTTTAAGGCATCCCAGGCAGAGTTCAGCTGCAAATAAGTGCAATTTATATCATTAGACAAAAACAATTTTTCTGCAATATAATTAGCATTCACTAAATAGATATTGCTCAGTAGCTCCAATAAATCAAACATGAATATTTCATATTCACTTCATATTAAACCTCTTGTTCTATCATTGCTTAGTTTCCTTCAGAATGCACTTGAGGTTTTATAATACAGAAGTTGCATGATTCAACACTGACTATATATTTATTAACATAGGGATTATAGTCAGTATGGGAAATGTCAAATCATTTGCAGTTGAATCTTTAGAATAAAAGTAACATAAAAGAAAATTACATCACCAAATGTGAGAGACATTAGAAGTCTTTTGTAGTCATGTAAACAGGACTGGTCTCAGTTAAGATACTTTGCATAAAGCATATAAAACCTATTCTTGCATCATTTTCACAAGAAATAGTCATACATTGCATTAATCAGTAATTTTTTAAATGTCTTCTACAAAAAAATTAATCCATAAAGCAATAAAATCAGTTTTTCTGTATATTCAAATCTGAGTCAATGCTTATTTACCCAAAAGGCCAACGTTAATTTAACACAAAGCCTTCAGAGAAATCTTACTTTTGGTCCCAAAATTTTATTTTCATAATTTCTTGGAGGGCAGGGAATACTACTATCAGCTGAACAAGAATTTATGAAGTTTACTGCAAAACTAATGTCTCCACCTCATGTCAGCTTACAATTTCAAAGGTGGATATTGGTGGTACAGAGTAGAGGTTGAACCTTCCCACCAATATTTCACTACATTTTGGAATGGAATGGAGCACACTGTCAGTCTTGGCTGGACTCTCCTGCTATATCCACTATATAGTCTGGATTTGGTGCCCCCTCTGACTTCCATCTGTTTGATTTGATGATAGACTGCAGGGCAATATTTACCTAGCAGTGATGCCATCATTGCAGCTGTGAAACAGTGGGTCACATCTCTATTGGTACAGATTTCTATGACCATGGCATGGAGACTCTTTTTCATTGCTGGCAAAAGTGAAATGCACAGCTAATGATGGTGACTGCGTTGAAAAACAGTCTTTTGTAGTTGAGAATTTGCTTTATCAAATAGTGTTACCGTGCTCTTTGTATCTGTTGCAATATCCAAGGAAATAAATAGGAGGCATTACTTTCTGAGCTACATACGTAATGTTAATAAATCTGAGCATCTGCATTTCCCATACCTCATCTATACTCTTGTTGACAATAGGTTTGTCAGGCTCTCCACAAGCAGCTCTAAGTTCAGAGCCTAGGCTCACAACTGTTTCTAGTTCTTCTTGCAGTCCATCAATTTCTTCCTTAGCAGCCTACAAGGGGAAAAAAAAAATCAAACACTGGTAATACTACATTCAATAATTTATGTATGGCTTGCTTTTAAGACAGAAACACATCCATGTTTGACTTCTGTTTTCTTTAAAGTCACCTGGACTTACTACTGGATGCTTAAAATATCAGCATCCTTTTGCAGTGTCAGAGTAAATCAAATGACATCTGTCTAAATTATAAACAGATAGTGATGTCATTTTATACGAGACGGAAAAAATAAACAGGAAGTTTTAAATTAGGTTTCTTTAATCAAAATGTTTTCTTTTACAGAGGTTATCATTCACTTTCAAATCTGTAACTATCAGCGTAAATAATTATAGACTTGGAAAGTAATACACACATCCATATGCCTTTCATTTAGATGTTGTGTATTACCTGGAATCTAAAGTATGCGTAACTTTTACAAGTCTCAGTGACATATATATTATATGCATGCTTATAAACAGATATGTATATATAATGACAGGCATAAGCTGCATGCTCATTGCAATTAAGCACTGATATGTATCATTTGCCATAAACTCTTGAGATATCATTATAGTAAATTTCTGTATAATTATCCCTGTTTGTCTCTAAAAAAAAAAAAAAAAAAAAAAAAATCCTGTGTTATTTCCTAATAATTCTGTCTTTCCTCTGCATACTGTAAATAAAATACTTTAAATCAACTTAAAAAACTGACCTCAGCAGCTTCTTGCTGTTGCTTGACTACAGATGGGTCAACTCCAGGTCCCTCCAGTTCTCGAATGAAATCTTGAGTATCTTTAATAGTAGCTACGAGAGCCATATGATCACACCAGAACTTTTCAGCTAGTTCCATAACATCCAACAATTTGGCTTCCCTTTCCTCAGTCAAGGTCTGGATGTCTTGCCAAATAAGGACCATTTGGTCTAGTTTATCTTGCACAGCTAAACAACAAAGGAAGAAGATTACTACTTTGGCAAACAATTCTTGGCCATATATATCTCTACAGCTCTACAACAGAAACATATGTGTATATTTTAAAACTTAGACTTTAAAATTGGTTCTTTACAAGACTTTTTACAATGTTAAGTGGAAACAACAAACAAGACATTTAAAAAATAAAACAAAGGTCAGATCCACGCTGAATTACTAAATGAATGGCTTGGTTTTTTATATTTTCAGGAGAATACAATCCCCAGGTTAGTGGCCATCAAAAATGAAGATTTTTATGTGATGAAGCTTGCTGCATTTCCACTACATGAGTCTTTCCTCAGTGTACTACCTTTAGCAGATACATCCTTATCTGCCCCTTCTGAGCGAGCGATCATTTCCTCCCCTCGCTGCTTAAGTGTCTCATAGACAGGCTGAAGTTTTTCCAGATCCATTGACACATTCTTATTTTCACTAATTTGCTCTTTAATCTTCTCAACCTCTGCTGAGATTGAAGGTGGCTGCCTCAGGCGTTCAACTATGCGTTGCAAACTCTCAAGAGTTGGATCTATCTTGTCATGAAACTGAGAGGGTGGAAAAGGACAAGAAGTAGAGAAATTAGAACAAAAACGTTTGAAAAATTGCCTCTGAAAGTTCTCTTTCGTATTTTAAGATTAACATATTTAACATCTCTAGTTATATATGTACAACTTGCAATACCCACAGGTGGCTCTCTCCCTCTTAATATCTACAAAAATCACATGACTCTGCAAAATGGTGGTACTTCTCAGATTTAAGAGATACAGAATTTTACTATCAGGTCCGAGTTTAATCCTGAAACAATCCATCTGAAAATACTACTCAGAGCAGGACTTAACTGCATGCAGTCAGTCCTGCATAATTAGTGTGTTACTTTGTATCTTATTTTGGAAAGCTGTGGTTTTCTGATTGCATCATTCTAGAAAGATACTTATGTTAATATTAATTACATGTACTTTCATATCAAGACCACCATATTGCATATAAGCCCTGATTAGAATTTGATATTTAAGATCATTCAAAAAGACATTTGCCTAATGCCCAAGTGATGCTCATTAGTGCAGTAAATGTACATTACTTCCTGAACTAAAAGCTCACAACAGCATGTATTACATTCATTCACATTTGAGTCAGAGCCCATGCGCCCAGAAACTCTGTTACATCTACGTTAATTAGCATCATTTATCCTTTGGTCTGAAGTTAAGCACTAGTATACTCTGCTGGATTCATACAGATTACTATAAGCATCTCACAACCATGCCCCTTCCAAGTTACAGAAATCATTAAATTGTGAGTACAGAACCAGCAGGATCTACAAAAAGCACTCTGGACTACACCTGGGGAGGTTGCTAGCAAAAGCACAGCAAAACAAGCTTACTGTACATGAGCAAATAGCTACATCCTTAGTATTCAAAGAAATGCAAAACAAATGTAATTCATTTTTCCCAGTGTACAGATTCTAATGTTACTAACTCTATTTTCATTTGAAGTGCAACTATCATACAAGCTAGCAAAACACAATATATAAAGATAAGCAAGCTCCCTACATTCCAGACTTCTGAAAAACTGATTATGGCAAGAAAGCCTTACAGAAGTGGTAACCACTGAAATAAATTTGGCAATATTCAAATCTGATTTTAGGACACATATCCTGCATTTTGGAATTCTCGGTCCATTCAATGGGCCTCATTTTACTCTGACTTCAATGACTGAGACAAGGTGATTTAGAAGTTAAAAGGAGGAAAGGCAGGTCATTATAATCTCTCTTTCTGGCTCCATAGGTCACATACTGCCTTTGATACATAATGTAATTTAACATAATTTGAAACCTTAGGAGTTAAATAATTATTCCTGGTCTGTCTAGACAAACACTAACATATCCACCATATTACAGAGTCTAAATATACATTTACATATCTTAATAAAGACAGAGTTTATTTAAAATTACATTCTGCAAGTTAGAATGTTTGGCTTTCCCATCTGCATATACATTTACGTACATTAAATACTTTAAGGTTCATTTTATAAGTAATTAAGTATTTTCTCAACATCTGTTTATATTCTAGCTGCTACCAAAGAATGCATTTTCCTTCTTGCTTTCTGGTCTTAGCCTTCTGTACCTTTCTGTGCTTAAGCACATCTTGTTAATGTCTATCACATAAAAAGCAAAGGCTCAAACACTAAACAAATGTCTTGATTTTCAAACATGCAGCATATATGCAAAAGAAAAAACACTGAATCTAAATAAACAGGCATCTTTCAGAGGTGTGAATAAAGAGGCTATTTAGAATGATTGAAAGTAGCATGGAAAGTAGTGGCTACTACCAGGTCAAAAAATGAATGACATCTGATATCACTTTTTTTCCTCAGATTCTTCAATTCTGTCTGTAATGTCTAGGAATACAATGTTAAGTACCATGACCTATGAAGACAATTATTTAGAATGTAGAACTGATGAGAACCTTAAGATCTCTTTCGTGATTTAGTGTTTTAGTCCTGGGAAGAAATATAGTACTTAATTGTCAGCCAACAGACAAAAAAGGGAATTTACCGTAAAAAAGTGACAGGACACAAAACTTCTATCAGGTTTTTGTGTAGGTTCATGTACACAGTTAATGAGGATTTTTTTCTGAATTTGGTGTCATGTAAAAGGATTTCATTTTGGATTTAATGGCAAATTAATCCAGTATTATGAAGTTCCTAGGAATGATACCTATCAATACTCTAATAAGGTTCATTCCATAGAGTAACTAACCTAAGATACACAGCTTTTGTGGACGTGACCTGAATTTTATGCTTATAATATTGATAATATTTTGTGAAGTCTAACTTTACTCATAATTCCTTTACGTGAAAAGGACCATGCATGGTTAAGTACCCTCTAGTTTCAGTCTATTAAAGGACCAACTGCAGTTGCCAAGTTCTAGATACGATGATATGCAAAGCTAACTGATTAACAGAGACATTCAGATCAAGCACAGCATCAGCTATTAACAGACCAGTAAAAGAAAACTGAATAAACTGAAAATCTGACATTGTTAGATCAAATATTCCTTTTTTGACATTTTACAATTGAGAACTGATAATATTTTTCAACTGCAGCAGACTTATAAAATTATAACCCCTCAGGAAAATCAATGCCATGAGAAGTAACATGAACATTCACACACTACTCAGCTGAAAAATTCACATAAAACAGCAGTTTAGTCTCAATATATATACATATAAAATGATAATGTCTGTGTATCTTTCCATTCATATGAATCTAATCATACGTTAAACTTAAAATGATACCTGGGTACACTGAGAAATGGCTTCATCCAGTGCCAGTGCTCGCTTTTTGACATCTTCCTTAATTTTACTGTAAAGGGTGTCAGCTGCCACATATTTCTCTTGGATAGAGAAACCTTCTCCTGGGCTCAGCTCCAGCAACTGAGGCCCAGTTTTATTCATCTTATCTATATGAGGCTTGTGCTCAGCAATCAGCTCACGCAGTTGCTATAACAAATGAAAAAAACTTATCAGTTTCTTAGGTTTAGACCACCACATTACAGTTGTCCACACTTCAAACATCCAGCTGGCAAGAAATTTCAAACAAATACCTGTCATCCTAATGTAAAGCACAAATAATATTAAATAAAGTTAATGACTGCTCTGCCAGTGATGATTCCCCTTCCAAAAGGGAGAGCTACCCAGCCAGGAAACATCACAATTAAAGACACATTAGAAAGGGCCATGAAATACTCCTTCAAGGCATATCATTACACGTAGAATGCATGGTGCCAAATGATGATAATGGCTGCAAATGATGTTGGCAACAGATACTCCCCATCATTTTTAGGACCTATAATGACAGAAATGGTAACTATATTCCAAATATTTGCATAACACCACTACGTATATACATTCTCATGCTGATATGTGCCACAAAGCCTTCCACAGAACAAGGTATTGAAGTTGAAATAATATTAATGCCAGTTATCCTTGATTAAAAAAAAAATAATAAAATAATAGTTTTATTTTATTAAAAATTATTTTAATAAAATAAAATAACAGTAAAAAATAATAATAAAAATAATAATAAAAAGAAAGGATAGAGGGCAATGAAGATGCATGAGTGTTTTCTTGTTTAACAAGAAATTAATATACAAATTAGATTTCATCTCAGCCACCTACTCCCTCTCAACATCCACCCCCAAAGTAAGTTCAAACCACAGAAAACTGCAAAGGCCAAAAGGTAATGGTATTTTGTCTTCTAGCTTGCCTAAGTATTTTGCTTTTGTTTACTTGCACTCGTAAATCTGACAAAAGGAAGAGATTTCAGAGGGAGTAACCTAACCATTCCCTTCAGTTTCACTTATTGTCTCAGTTCATCCTTTCCTTTTCAGAAAAATCCCACTGTCTGATGAGACACTGCCCCTCTCAGTGCTGTGAGCTCCATGCATTTCTAGCCTACAGTCACTGTGCAGGAATGACAGGCTAGAGCAAGTACATGCTTTGTTCCTCCTAGTTCAGGGATTGTTTAAACAAATGAAGACACAGAAAAGGGCTTGTATCAGTCTCAGTGTAAATAAATCCTCTTCTCTTCAACTGAGGTCCTTCCCTTAAAAAGAAATCCTGATACTGGCTTGCTTATGAGCTCCTCCCCAGTAGAGGAGGAGTTGGGGAGATTGAAAATACAGTGACCATGATTATCCATGTCCCCTGATGAAGAAACAACAATGAAAAACAAAACAAAAAAAAAAAAAAAAAAAAAAAAAAAAAAAAAAAGAAATGACTAGCTACTGCCTGAGAATGTAATTCTACTTGTATATCTAGCATCAAGAAAAATAACAATGATTAGCACAGAAAAAGGAAAATGCTAAGCTAAGAATAGTTGTAAAGTTTTTAGAAAATGATTTTATGTATTTTATTTTTGTGCACAAATAGATAACTTGACACAATGTGACAGAGTATGCATCTATAGGTACAACCTTTACTATGCCAGTACTCCTACTCTGCCAAAAGCAAAATTAAAACTACATTAACTGCATGTTAATATAAATATAAGTGAATATATAAGAAATATAAGGGAATAAAGAAAGCTGTATTCATACTGAGGATCCTTTTTCTTTTTATAACAGAAGCACAAATGATCTGGTCTGCCACAATTGGGTAAACAATTCCAGTAAATCAGTATTCCAGATCAGATTACGTGTTAAAATTGCCAGACATTAATCTTCTACTTAAACAAATCTCAGCTAATGGCATAGCCCAGGGAAAATGCAAAAATACAAGTTCAGGTGAAGGGCCTCTCAAGCAAGCAGAATGATTAAAGTAGATGGGGAAACAAACCTGTAAGTAAAACAAGCATGATTTGGTTCATAGTGACTAATCAAGATAGTTTGTAAAGCTCATGTGATATACTTAGTCTTAATTGAGCATGTTTGTTCTTTGTGGACATAGTAGGAAGACAAATGAGTGAACCCAGTGTTTACCACTGTATTAAGTAGCACATCTTCATTAACTGGTTTCACAGTAAACAGGATTTTGAAGCTAGGATTCATCCTATCTAACTCGAGTCATCTAACTGAGGCAAGTAGAATTAAAAAGCCTAGCTACCCTGTGCTCAGTAGGAAGAGACAGGTGTCTCCAGTGGCAAAACGGGCTTAGCATGTGCTAAAATATGCAGGTTTTTAATCTTGTTACGTTAAATCTGATTCCAGGTCTAGTGGATTCTAGTTGCTGTCTGAAACATACCAATTTTTGTCCCAGATGATTCTTCTATGCAAGAAAGACCACATGGAGGCCAGGCTATATAATAAAGTTCCCTCTCTATTTTGTGATGTTATGAGAAACAATTATTTATTTTTATTATTACATCGCAAACATTTTCTTTTTTTAAGAGAATTGGTCAAGAGATTGGCTTAAACCAAACCACAGAATTCTTGGACCCTGAATTGCCAATCTTCCTGGTTCAACAAAGTTTACGTTCCATGATATCAACAAAACAAACAACACATTTTTCACATGTACATAAGGTTAATACATATGTATATTAACACACTGCATACATAGACCGAATTTCTGCATGCTGAAAGCAGGTACTCTAGCTCTTTCTATTGTCTCATATTAGTCTTTCTTGGTTCTTACTACATAACCCAATCATTGTTCTTTCCATTTATGGACTTGGCTTGTTCTAAGACTGTCATATTTATGTGTACTTTTAAAGACACTTCTAAGCTATTCATTTCTTATGCTTAGATCTGTCACTTAATGGCAATGATTTCCCCTTTAGCCCTCCTTTATGCTTATACATTGCTTGCTGCTTTCCCCAGATAATCTTGTTTGCATGCAGTTTGGAAAACAGCAGAGGCGTGATTTTAAGTATATTTTCTATTATTATTTTAAAAAGCTTTTTTTCAAAAGAGTCTGTCAGTTATGAGCGGTCAGTAAAGTACTTCATGGTTCCAAGCAGAGTACTAGTTAGCTTTTGATACTTTGTTGTTTTTTGTTTTTGTTTATTCTTGAAAACAGCAACATTCTTACCCGATGCTCTTCTTGTTGTTGCTTTAAAGTTTCATACTCAAGGGCTGGCGCAGGAAGCTGAGAGATGATCATTTCTGTTTCAGTTAACCATGGCCAAAGCTCTTCATAAGTCTCCCAGAACTGGTTAACTAGGGACTGAGCCCTTTCCAGCTGGAGGTTTCTCTCTGAGTTCATCTGACAGACTGCATCATATTTCTGTAACAGGCTTTTCAGTTTTTTCTGTGAAATAATATTAACAAAAAATGGTAATGTATGTCTTTCCACATATTCATTATCCTAATCCCTAAATAGTCCTTGATAATTAAAAGCACCAAACCATGGTGAACAAAATCTTAAATTTGATAGTAGTTCTACAGTACTGGAGCATTTAAAGAGGAAAGAATCAATGCTGTGGGAGATCTCAATTTGGCAGGACACATTCAAAGTAACTAAAACACAAGCAATACCTTATTCCCAGAACATCCATTTAAGCTGCAAATAACCTTTCTGCCTATCCCAGCCCCACTTTCTTTCTGGAGGCACTCATCTTCAGCAACACTTGGCAGAAGCTGTTTTTCAGGGCGTTTCTGAATCAAAGCATCATGAACAGTCCACAAATTTATTTATTTGTTTGTTTGTTTATTTATTTAAATCTACCAAGGAACAGGGCATATACTTCTGGATAAACTTTCTACAGAAAGCACATAACACTATTTTCCATGTTAGCAAGTATTAATTGATGAGAATACATTACCATTAATAATATGACAGAACTTAAAGGTTTAAGCATTACCCATCTATTCTGTTTGGGCATGTGATAATAAAAGATGTCTCAACTGGATATAAAATTTTCCGTGGAAGACTGCCCATCTTATCATTTTTATGAAATATTATAATGCAACAATGCACATAAGTGCTAGCCTTAGAAAAAGTAGACATATAAATAAGGCGCTGAATATGAAGTACAAGATCTTTTCTGTCAGAACAAGATATTGTTTCATTTGTTATGTGCTGCATGTAAATTAAGTATAGGGACGCTATCCAAAGGACAAAATATAGCCTAACATACAGATATACTGTTTTGTTTTTTTTTACTGAAACATATATCTAACAGAGGATCACCTACAATTGCTCTCCCTTTTGGCTATATTTTAATAGACTGAACTAAATTCACTTAAGAACAAATCAAATTTATTCAGTGATTCTGCAGCAGAGCACAATTAGTGAATTACTGTTGGTCTCTGGAAGGACCAAAATCACAGATCATATCCATACCAGTAAAAAAAGTCCATTCTAAAATGCCAGTAGGAAAGATCTCTCTGTGTGCATGCATGTAAAACACACACACATATGTATATTCTTTCAGCCCTCAACCTCAGGCTGTGTGTGCACATAAACAAATGTGTAAGAATGCCTTTCATGGGCTGTGTTAGTCAACAGGATGGAACATTCCTGGCAAAAAATTCCCCCATTGAAATTGGCATAAATGAAGATAAAGACACACACTGAGGTGCCAGCCACTGAATGAGGCTCAGAAATACACACACCCAGCCAGAGCTTCACAGACTCTAAAGAACAGAGGAAGATAAACAGCCAGATTCCAAACGCATCACCCCAGATGACTAATACCTATTCACTCAATCATTTCACTGGCTAAAATACTGTTTACCATGGAAGATGACAAATGGGCTCCGAAATAGTGTCAGATAATGAAGTAGACACTGCTTGCTCTTTGAACATCCTGAAGCATTTCTTCTAGTATTACAAACCTTGGACTAGAAGTGGCTATAATTAATGCTTTTTCATTAACGTTTTAAAGTATACACCATAAGAATCTTCCTGCAGTCTATGGTCTTCCTATCCACCACTGTAGCTGCAAATTTATGGGAAATTTACCTTTATGGTCTGCTTCTCTTCTTCAGTGCACGTGTTCATGATCTTATCCCCGGACTTAACAAGTTCATCTATAGTATCTTTGTGCCTCAAAATCTCCATGGTAAAAGCCTTGAAACACAATAAAAACTGGTCAGCAATATAACATAAAGTACTTGGAGCAAAAACTATTTCTGAAGTGCATTATGATGGACTGAAAATTAAATCACAGTAGTACATTGTACATTTTCTAGATGGAGACTGTGCTGGCCAATAATTAATATGACAGTTGGAAATGCATTTCTTTTACCTTTTGAACTTGTAGCTGAGCTGTGGTCTGGTCTTGCTCAAGCCTAATATCACCGAGAGACATCAGTTTCTTTTCTGTTTCTGCAATCCAGGCGAGTTCAGCATCAGCTGCTTGATCAAACTAAATGAGGGAGACATGATTAAGTTCAATGATTCTATAGACACGAAAAGTTAGAATGACCTCAAAAATTTTATAGAAGATAAAAAGCACACTTCTGAATTAGCAGAAAGATAGTAACTCCCTTTCCATATGAAGCTTTTATAATAAATGAAATACAGTGCCTCAAATGGTTCTGAGGAATTGGAATAAAATCAGCTTAATTCATAAACGTGACAAAGCAACAGACGTACATTTTCCCAAAGCCTACAGCTCTTCTAACAGTCATAATTAAAAGGGTTACCATTTCAGAATTTTAACTAGAATGTTTATTTTCATTTGTTTATTTTCATTTGACTCAACTTTCTCATGTCTTTTCCACCTCAAAATCTATTGTTACTGCTACTGTTGGAATTATCCTAAGAAATAGCTGTTCGATGCTATCTTTTCCATCTTAAGAGGTGCTTTGGTAATAAATGATAAAGGTGAAGCATTTACAATTCAAGTAAGTCAGTGGAAAAAAAAAAAAAAAACACTAAATTCAGAGAAGACAAGATTTCATCCAAAACCGATCACAGATTAAATATCAAAATACTTTGAGGCATTTGGGCAGCCAGTCCTTTCAGTAAAAGATTAACTTCTGACTACTGTTAGTTGACACTTCAGTGTTTCAAAAATTACCTTAAAGCACTAAGGTAATTAATTAGAGTATTTAGAGGATCTGTTTCTTACTAATTTGTTAAAAAACAAACAAACACAAGAGAACCCGAAAAAAATTACCTGAGGATCCTACTCTGATGAAAAGAATAAATTTTTAAAAAATGATGTATTATCTATCACTTCTGCTCAAGTTTGCAAATGTGCATCTTAGTGCATCCATACTGTAATACAGAGCTTAAGCCATAGAGAATTTGCAGTACCATCAGATGCACAAAACAATAACCATTGAAACTACTCTTCTTTTTTTTCTAAAGGTTTGATCCCAACTGCAATTATTTGAAGATCAGTATGGCTCTGAGTTATTCTGAAGGTCTATCAGGGCATTTTAAGTCAGAACCTGTTATTTAAGTTCTTTACAGAGAGAGTGGTGAGGTACTGGAACAGGCTGCCCAGAGAGGGTGTGGATGCTCTGTCCCTGGAGGTGTTCAAGGCCAGATTGGATGGGGCCCTGGGCAGCCTGGTCTAGTATTAAATGGGGAGGTTGGTGGCCCTGCATGTGGCAGGGGGGTTGGAGATTCATGATCCTTGAGGTCCCTTCCAACCCTGGCCATTCTGTGATTCTGTGACTACCATGCTTCCTTCAGAAGTCACACTCAGACCCTCTTGTCTTTTAAATCTGATGGCCAGTGCATTTGTGGCTGTAGAACTATGACAGCATTGCTCCTGGAACACAGCTGGAGTTCGCTTTGGCCACTAAATCACTCTTGTCTTAGTGGTTAATTATGAGTCCCACAAAAACAAAGGAAGCAGTTGTGAGATTTCATTCTTCTTGAGTCAATCTTTTTCAGCCTTGTTTAATCCATTTGTTACATGAAAGAGAGCTGAAACATTCTTTTTCACCATATGTCATTTCTCATATAAAGTAACAGAAAGTAGGATGTGTCCTAAATTGTGTAACTTCCAAACAGAAAGGTATTTTCTGAAACAATCAGTACCGTAAACATTAGCATGATGAAAATGCACCAATAGTACTTAAATCCCAGTTCTTTGGAAGTCCATCAATTTAGATTAATTTAGATCAATTTAGACCCAACTTTAAATTAGATCAATTTAGACCCAACTAACAGAAACGAACATGATGTCAAATATGTCAGAGGTACAACCAGTCTGTGACTTCCTAATACCAAATATCCACGGGTATGTCACCAATATTGAGCAAACACTTAGTGGAAATAATAAAATCAAGGCATGGAACTGGAAAAGTCTAGGTTCTACAGTGCTGAGCAACACTAGAACTCTAAGCCTCATTTACTAAGGATGTAGGATTTGTAATTTATGATGTGCGCATGTAATATTGAGGAATATGAAGTACAAAACCAGCACCCTCTGCATCCAAAATTCAAAGATATTTTTCTCAATAATGCATAGCAGAATTATTTTTCAGCCTTGAACATCGCTTGAGTCACTATAAAAAAAAGTCTGTCTTATTCCTACCTGGTTTAACCAACCATGTTTCATTCCAGTTCTTTTAACTAGGAAGGACTGACTTGTGAATATGATGACACTGTGATTTTCTCTATGAATGCTTTATAAAGCACCCTCTGTGACTGCTTTGGAGCAAAGAACAAGAAAGGCAACTACAAAATATGATCTTCTCTTTCTATATAGCACTTTTTGCATTAGAGAAAGATACTGAGCAATACCTTCAGTACCAACAAATGAGAACATGCAGTAGAATTTCTCTCTCGCATATTTCTACCTATTTAGAGGCATTCACATTATATTAAGCATTCAATCTCATTAGCAGCATGAAACCACGTACTGAACAGTTCATACAGCTTAATGCATTCGTCTCCTTGGCCTACTAACGTCTATCACAAAAACCATGCTACTTCCACTGAACTCTCACATTCTTGGTGGCTTTGCCCTCCAATCAAAACTTTTTAATAGAACAGTCACTTGAACAAGTTGCTTCAGGGTAAGCTTACAAAGCATTAGCTCCTCCAAAAATATTTTTTCATTATGCATGGTCTATCTTTGAGCTGAATGGAAAGCAGCTTATCCTTATACTGGAAGCATGTTAAGCCCCTTAATCATAGGATATAGCATATAGGAGTATACTGTGGTGGGCTCAAGTGAAGGTTAGGGGTATTCAGGGCTAGAGTGCAATATGTCCTTTCAACGCAAGGTAGTGGAGCAGCATCTCCAGACCTTTCTGGCCTTGACGTGGATGTGCTGAACTACTGTTAGGTCATAAAAAATAATTCAGAGACTTGAAGGAGAGCAAACATTCTTCTGTTTCATAGAATCTATTAGAATTCTATGAATGTAGGCCTAGAAAGATGTTAAATAACACCAGTCCCAAGACCAATCCCTGAGGAACGCCACACGTCACTGGTTTCTGCTTGAACATTGAGCCGTTGACCACAACTCTCTAAGCGTGACCATCCAGCCAATTATTTATCCAGCAAGTTGTCCATCCATCAAATCCTCTTTTTGTCCAATTTAGTGACTAGGATTTCATGCGGGACAGTGTCAAACACTTTGCACAAGTCCAGGCAGATGAAGTCAGTTGCTCTTCCTTTATCCAGTGGCACTATATCTCCATAATAAAAGGGCAAGTTTGTTAGGCATGAGCTGCCCTTGGTGAAGCCATGTTGGTTACCACCAATCACCTCATCTTTATTTTCCATGTACCTTAGTAGGGTCTTCAGGAGGATCTGCTCCATGATCATGCTAGATCTGACTGGCCTGTAGTTCCCTGGATCTTCTCTTCTTCCTGACCTTGAAAATGGGGGTTATGTTTTCCCTTTTCCAGTCAGTGGGAACTTCACCAGACTGCCAGATCTTGCAAATATGATAGAAAGCAGCTTGGCAACTTCATCTGCCAGTTCCCTCAGAACCCGTGGATGGATCTCATCGGGTCCCATGGACTTGTGCACTATCAGGTTCTTTAGATGCTCTCGAACCTGATCTTCACTAACAGCAGGCAGATGTTCTCCGAATTCTTACCTTTGCTTTCTGCAGCTTGTGAGGTGTTGCTAGAGCCCTTACTAGTGAAGACTAAGGCAAAGAAGTCATTGAGCACCTCAGCTTACTCTGTATCCCTCGTGACCAGGTCTTCGGTTTCCTTCTGGAGAGGGCCCACATCTGCCCAGCATTCCTTTTATCACTGATATACCTGTAGAATTTCTTGTTGTTCCCCTTTATGTCCCTAGCTAGATTTAATTATATCTAGGTTTCAGGTTTCCTAACCTGATCCCTTGCTGCTCGGACAACTTTGCAGTCCTCCCAGGTAACCAGTTTTTGCTTCCACTCCTTATAGACTTTCTTTTTGTACTTAATTAAATCCAGGAGCTCCATGGAGGCCCCCTGGCATTCTTGCCTGCCTTCCTTTTTCCTCTTTTCACTCATAGAAAATCACCCTTTGTTGCTGAGCATTTGTTTCAAGGAGACAAAATAATACTCATACCAAACCCCTTAAAAAGTTAAACATGAAGTTATTTTTAACCTCGCTAATAAGGAGATCTGAGTTACTGCCAGCCTCTTTCAGTTGGCTTCCAACGAACTTTGAAATCATCACCATACGGTTTCTCCTTGTCCCATTATAACTATTTACGAGAACTATTAGCAGAAAGTAAAATTTCCACCATATTTTTATGCCTGGATGTAGGGAGACAGTGGAAAAATTGTGTTCCGTGTTGCTTTTACAAATATGGACCTTAAAGTGGGTCTATTTAGTAAAGTAATTGGAGTGTCAGTTCTCAAAGTGTACCCATATACATGCATCTATGCTGATCTGAAACCTTCATTTATTTAGTAATTCACATTTTGTATCCCAAGAAGAAAAGCATTGTGGATATGAATAAAGCAAGTGTTATTTAAACTCTCCAGTACACTTTAGATAATATGATCCAGCTTTCAATTGTCAAAAATATAGGGAAGCTAGATAATCAACTGATGCTGGAAGGTGTGGCAACATTACTGATTTCAATGCTGCATCCAGGAAAATTGGCTGGGGAGCTGGGCCATATTTTACTTAACATTATCTGTGAAAGATACGGGCAATTCAGTTCTTACTCAAGAAAACTCCCACTTAAGGAGCCACAGGATAGTTACAGTAATGTTAGCTACAAGACTGAAGCTTTTGTCAACAGTAAGTCATATGATTACAACAGCATACCTTCTGGCATGCATATCTTCACAGTGGAGTCACATTCCATTCAAACAGGTCTTTTGCTGCCTGAGCACAAGAAATGTTTGGCAACGCTATTAAAGGACATCTTCTATTCAAGCACACATTGCCAGAGGCCATTTATTATAGCCCTAAAACAGATTATCAGTACCTGCTGGGATCTCAGGATGGCAGCATCAATCTCATCCACCTTCTGAGAGATTGTGTCACTCACTAATCTGTATCGTTCGTTGTCCTCTGTTATCATCTTGTCGAGCCCCTCTCTAGCCCTCCATGGCACCAGTTCCAGGAAGGCACTGCCAACTTCATTGAGAGTGTCCAGTAAGGCTTTGTTGTTTTTTGCTTCTTTTTTCAACTCCTGAAAAAGGTCATTTAAAGTAAATGTGCCAGCATGAGTTGAACACACACACAGTTTACATATGTTTTTTATTCTCTAAATTACTGAGTAGAGAACTGAAATGTTTTCCAGGCGCACCAAAGGGATAAATGAGCACAATTACTTTCAGCTCAGTTGTACTAGCTTTTTGATACTTGTCAGTCGCTTGACAAAAAAGTGGGTAAGTCTAAGCTTTCTACAGAATATGTAACTAAAAACCTTTCTCCAGTCAATATGATAGTTTGAAATTCTCTGAAATTTTATGAGCTGTGAGTACTTCAGGAAGTGAACAAATAAAATAAAACTAACACATTCTAGTTGCAGCCTGTCACACCATAAGGAACTAAATGACTACTGAAGCATGAAATGAAGTGAAATATCATGAATTCAAACAATTTCTGAAATGAGAAATGATTGGATTATATTCTTGTCAAATTATCACACAATCCTTCAAGCTTTTTCTGTACAGGAAGCCCCACTGATGATTCATTTCTTTTCTGTATCTATATCTACATCTACAAACAAATAATCCAATTTATTAACATCCTAATATATTAAATGTTAATGTGTATTAACATAGTACATATATAATTTGAAGGAAATATATTTTTTCATTTTTTTTCCACTCAAAACACTGCCCTCACCATCCAACATGCAATATTATTTTTTTAAATAAGTATTTTTTGTTAAACAAGATTAGTAATTTACTAAAATTAGTAAAATAGTATTTTAAATGCTGTCTTTTTCATATTTTACCGGATGATATCCATGTCATAACTAAAGAACCAAAATAACTTTGTTTGACAACTTTCGAGTTTTCCCAGGGTAAGGTAGCTGCTGAAATGTTGCCCTGCTGAGCTAAAAATAAACCACAACCCAATTTTGTATGGGATTATAACAAATGACTCTGGAAAGTAAGCGTGATTCTTAACTACTGCTACAATTACAACTATCTAACGCCAAATTAGTTATTCACAAAACAATTTTCTGCCAAACCAAAGGTTAATATAAAACCATGCAGCGATAATTCACAGATTCTAAAACCTACTTTTTGTCTTTCTTGTGCTTGGCTTAATTCTTCACCCTGTGGTATTTGAGTTTCATACGACAGTAACTCCACTTCCACTTTGTCAAGCCATTTGCAGAGCTCTTCATGGGTTGAGTGCAGCTGACCAGCAAGCTGTAGGGCCTGCTCTAAGGTCTTGGACACATCAGAACTCAATTTTGTAATGTCTTTGTATCTCACTTTAATGCCTTCCAGTTTATCTTGGATTATTATAACTTCATCACCTAAAATACCAGAAGAACGTTATTTCTTGTGAACACAGTTCCTTAAAAAGAAAAAAAATTCCTAAGCATCGGCCCCTACCTAACACAGCAATCTCAGTATTTAATTTAGAAAATGATCCAAACAAGGAGACGGGGCAAATCCTTACCTCCTGTAAATTATTCTACCCTCGCTAAGTCTACAAAGCTATGAAGTTTACCTCAATTTACGATCTGATCTTCCGCCTTTTTTTATTGTTCTACTAAACTATCAGAAAGTGAAGACTTTGACTCAACATTTAATGCAAATGCTCTTTTAAAGAAATCCATCCTTAAATTCACAATAATTCTTAAAAGGTTATAAAAAATTACAGAAGTTACTGAAAATATTAAGAAAAAAGTCAAGAATACTAACTAGATTTTCCATTACACCGATATATTACACTGTTCCTTGAACTGAAAACTCTCTTTACAATCCATTAAAAACAAAAGGCTAAAATAAAAGCAACCTCCTGAACTTTATATTCAGATTTCATTACAGATTATGCACGATATTTAAATTTGGAACAGAGAAGGATTCCCCCCTTCAACCATATGTATGTCTTAAGGAGTTCAAGAACTGTAGAAGCGCTGGAAAATCTGGACAGGTGTTGATCTACAGAGCAGACACGTGGCGTACAAATGGAATGCAACTTTTCCCACAGTATTAACTCCAATGGACAATGCTTTCCTCTTGCAGTAAAAAGTAGTCTAATATCTCGTTCTTCTGTGAATGTGTCCAGGGAACTGACTGTGTCCGCAGCCAAACAGCCCTCCAATCAGAATAATGTCCATAACTTGATATTAGGAATGGAACGCAGGTTCACTAAAACAATTTTCCACTAAAAATAATAGAAAAACAAGGGCCAAATTCCCTACAAGCATAAATTAACTTTTGCTCTAATAACTAATATTAACAATATATTTGGCTCCAAAACATAACCCACTTTGATCTCATACCTTTGTTAAAACAGATAACTACAAGTGCTTTATCCAACAAGCATATTGGTTGTTACCAATATTTGGTTGTTACTAATATTTACATATTCCACTTAAAGCTTCTCATAAGCACTTATTATTACAAAAAAATAAAAAGCCTGGTGAACTGTAATTTTCCAAAAGTTCTCACCTGTTGTTTGTTTGAGAAGCTCTAAGCCATTTTGTATAGCCAAATCAACATTTTGTTTCCTGAGAAGAATCTCCTCCTGAAGCTCCTAAGAGAAAATGCCACTTGTGTAAGCACAGACCTAATAAACAACACTATTTTTATTTGGAATAAGCATGTTTCCATTTAAAACAAAATAGATTAACGAAAAATAAATGAAATATGGATTATAAATCATATAAAAATAAATAATAAATGAACAGAAATTAAAATACCAGTAGTTCAGAGTGCTGTTTCTCAAGCAATTCTGTGTTGCAATCTTGGACTGACAACTTGCTCAGTTTATCATGGACTTCATTCAGCCAGTTCATCAACTCAACTTCATCCTCCCCAAAAATCTGAGCATTGCAGTATGCTTGCTGTAGAAGTTCAGACCTGCTGTTGCTCTTCTCTTGAATCTCAATGTATCGGGCCTGAGAAGAATCTAGCTTTTCCTGCACCATATCTTTATCTTCCCTGGAGCTCATAGTCTTTAGAGACTGACCAGTGCTAATGGCCTGAAGCAAACTCTTATTGTGAGCTAGGACATCATCTTCTAGGGCCTATATATTTTTTAAAATAATGAAGAACAATGGAAAAGAAAATCAGAAAAACGTAAAAGAAATGTAAGTGGAACAAATGAATAAAAACTGAATTAAAAAGAACATATTGCCAACAAATGAATAAAACTCAAATTACAGAAAAAAAAAAGTATAGTAAAATACAAGTACACCACAAGAGCTTTCCCAGTTGTGCTTACTTCACAGATGAGTTTAAACAGAATGGCATGAGCAAATGTGTTGTTCATATCTTACTTTATGCTGAGAAATCTGCTGTTGCAGTTTGGAAGCCTGCGTTCCAATGGGTTCAGCATTTGCAAGTCTCTTCTCTGTGGCCGACAGCCACTCCACCAGTGGCTCCAGAGCTTCATGAAACTGCTGTGCTACCACTGAGATGCTTTCCAACTGACGGTTCCTATAAACATCCCAAGAGAAAGAGCCTACTGTAGGGCATCTGCGTTAGCAGGGGTGTTGGACTGGATGATCTCTTGAGGTCCCTTCCAACCCCTGCAACTCTGTGATTCTGTGATTACACCCTTTAAAGTCAGGCAAAGACTTTACTGAACCAGAACATACGATCACGCTTCCTCAGCACTGTACATTATCTTCTAGCATTTGTTCAATGATGTGAACAGAAGTATGTGGCTTTACTTCACTCTACTTTGAAACTAATGAGACAATGGTAATAAAGCACTAAGACTTGACCTCCAAAATAAAAAAGAAGTGTCTAAAACCTTTCTGTTTCAGATTATTACATTTCAGAGAAAGTTCTTGATTACAGGAAGCCTTCTCTATAGCCACTCCTGAGAAAATTTCCCTCAAGAAGACTTTTAAGAGATATTTTTTCCCACATAAAAAACATCACAGTATTGTCTTTCAGCAGGGGATCTTATTACAGGTAAAAGCTATGTTTATACATGCTTCCCTAGGCTTACAAACAAAGGAGACCCTACAGACCTGTCACAATCAGCTATCTAATGCTCACAGAAATACTCTTAGTTTTCAGAATCGTGGTCTGATCTTCAGATCTTCTCATTTCCAGAGACTGGCAAAGGAAAACGGAGACAAGCCTGCAACTAATAGATAGCTTTGGAAAAGCTGCAATTTGATTTTTAATTAAGTATCACCAGATTGGGGAAAAAAAATTAAATTAAACATGACATTAACATTTACTCCACCAATGACTCAGATTCCTCCAATAAATTAAAAAAAAAAAAAAGAGAAAGAAAAAGAAGGAAAAAAAAAGGAAATAATCTATTAGTGGTTTACTCTACCAATTGAATAATTGTATCTTTGGTATGAAATAACAAAAGGGATCCAGAGTAAAGGAACTATAGAGACTAGCAGAAGGAGTAAAAGACACAGCTGAATTTAATGTTACTCTAATTGCTCAAATCCCAATCCATCCATTTGCTCTTCACTGTAAATTTTACTGCTCACATAAAACAATTTTCCTAAACTTTCCAAATCCCTCCTCATTCTCAATTACATATCTTTTTTCAGGTCACCTATGCATACTCTTCTCTCCCTACTACAAGGCTGTCCTTCTTAAAAATCCCTACCCAGAAAATACATTCAGCAAAGTCCTTTAAACACTGATGTCTTCAGATGCTTTACAGTTCATAACTTGCCATATATTTTATACACAGACAACTCAGAAATATCTAAGTGTATGTATATATAGATACTGTGTCTTTTTGAATTGGAACTTGAACTGGACTGCAATCTCTAGCAGAGTGTTTTCTGCACTGCTAGAATACATGTACTTACTTCAGTGGTCCTTTTTGCTCGAGAATTAACGCAGCTTAGCAACTTGAGTAAGAACATCAACAACTGGCAGCACCAGGGTTACTATGGTGTAGAAACTAATTATATGGATAACACTGAACATCAAAAGGAGAAATGCCACCTCTTTGTAGCAGCATGTCAGGATTCTGAAGTTCCAATGAAACATCATTATTATTTGTAAAGTCTCAAATCCACACTTGATTCTATGCAAAACAGGATATGTGGCTTTTAAATCAAGAAACTAATGAACTAATAGAGATAAACTGTTCAAAATATACATACACAGTTAATTCTAGCAGATTGTTACATCCCAGGCTACAATTCTGTTAGAAGCTTTTGTTCTTTTCAAGTCCCTACTTCCCACTTATTTTTTCAGAGGGCCTATTACATCAACTTCAAGATACAGTAATGTAATGTACTAACAAGGATGATATTAGTTAAAATATTTACATTAGGGAGTTCCACATACTACTTTTGACCATCCATCATGTGCTATATCTGTATTATTCAAAGCTATGACAGAATTTGAAATACCTTGTTTCAGCTTTACTGAGCAATGCATCCCATCGACTATCCAGCAAACTCAACTGCTTCAAGATTTTCACTTTATCAGCAGGTTCTGCTGACTCTGCAATTTTCTCCCCCTCACGCTTGATTACCTCAACAGTAGGCTTGCGGTCATCCAACAGCCTCTGGAGAAGCTAGAGAGAAAGCAATGAGATATGGAGTTATTAAGGAACACTGTAACATTACAAGGGTAAAAGCAGATGGAGCTAGACTTCTCGAAAAACTCTTAAAGAAAAAATAAAAAAGCAATGCTTAAATTGTGATGTTGTGACTAATGCTAATCAAATATAGACAGTCCTCCTCCCTGGCCTCACAAACATGCTCATTTTAGTTTCTCAACAGCAACAGAGCTTCAAGTCCAAAAGAGCTCCTAGGTTTCTTTGGGGTAAAAACATGAGGCAACCCCAAAGAGCAAATATACAGGGTAACAAGTTACACCTAATACCACTTAAGAAAACATGCCATTTAAAATATTTGATGCATTTTGTAGCAGCATTCATGAGAATGCCATGAGAATGTCCTTCTAGATTTGGCAACACAAAGGCAATTATGTAAATAGATACAAAAATCAATGATATAATCTACTCATTATTTCTTTGAGATACAATGAAATTCATTGATCTAGTCTAATAAAATTGTGTTCTTTTTCAATGGACATTAACATTTACTTCCAAGAGAATGTTAATAATTCTAATTAGAGCTCAGATTGCAGTGTCACACTCTGTCCTGTGCTCCTAGAAGGTGGGCACTTCTCCCAACCTGGACAGACTCTGGAGTACCAAATGGGTGGCTGTCAAATATACCTCAGTATACTTGAAGAGATCTCATGCTTTGACAAACATGAAGATTTCTTCTCATTTCTCCAGTGAGAAGAAAGAGACTGGACATGTTTTACTTACTTTCTGCTCTTGTATTTGGGCCTTCACAACTTTGAATTCGGCAGATGGTGGCTTTTGATTAGCCACAAGTTCTTCTGTATCAATAAGCCAACTAAGCAGAGATTCGAGGGCATCCTGAAATCTCCCGCAGTGAAGGAGGGCTTCCTGCAATTGTGCTGCACGTTGTGCCACCTGAAAGAAAGTAGAGCATCTGACTGTACGTTTTTTTTTCTTTGCTTAACACTTGGCAATATCATTACCACATACTCTTACTTTCATAGGTTTTGGACCAGCACTATTGCACAATTTACCATTAATCTCTACAGTCATCCACCAAAAAGAGGTTGACTGAGTAAATGAGTCTGCTCTAGTAGTCCATTACAAGAGATACTCCTGTTTCATTTAGCTACAGTGTTATGAATTACACTGACAGGATGTTTGTATTTCTTATGCTCTTCATTTTCCTTACAAGAAGACTGAGCCAGGAATCCTGAGAAGCAATTGAGGGGCAATAACGCCTTCAAAGGAAAGTAGACATACAGAAGGATAGGACAAATAGGTAAATCACAAGTGTCTGTGGCTCTGCTGCTTCACTCCTTTGGGAACACAGAGAGCAGCAGAAACTGAATGCTATTTCAACTTCCCATCCCTGCCATTTTCAACAGCAACTACTTCAGGAAGATGAGCCTTTAAAGCATAGAAAAAAAAAATCTACAGCAGAGTTTTCCAAAACAGTAGCACCTTCCAAACTTTCAGGCAGCACTTAAGGTACTTACTGTAAAGGAAATGTGCCACTAGTCACACTAAGTTGGGTTGAATCACTGTGTCCTGCACTGAGCGTGAGCCAGTGTACACAAATACAACAGTGAAGAAATGTGAAAAAATATCAAAGAGAGACCACTCCAAAGCAGCTGACTACAATTAACATTGCTACCCTCCCCATGTGAGTGTCACAACTCCTGACTCTTTCACTGAGTTATCAAACTTCTCTGTTCTGCTGAAGCAGAAGGGAATACAGAGCCCTGGAGGAGTCTTTCCTCAATGAAAAGCCAGGAGAGACATACAGAAAGTTTGACAGAACTTTATAATGACAGCTAATATCTTTGGCAACTAGCGATATAAATCTTATCCTTAGAATTTCTACTGAAGTTATTGTGTAAAATAAAATAACTGAATATTTAATTTCCTGTGTTTTGAAAGATGTAAGTAAATAAGTAAGGAAAACATAGGACATGACAAAAGCAGAAGAGTATACAAAATAATAACCTTCTTATTAAGAGTTTTCCACCGGGTGTTAACATCTTCAAGGTCATGTTCAAGGCTTTCTGTGTTGGTGCTTTTAGCAGCACTTTGAATAAGGCCTTGACCCAACCAGTTCACCTCCTGTTGTTTAACCTGCAGGGGCTCAATTTCTTCTTTCTGGAATACCTGCAGTTGGAAAACCAGGATACACATGAAAAATAGAATTCATCTTGTGCATCACACTATGCAAAAATAATACAAACGTATATATGCATATGCTGAATTTGCTGACTGATATCCAAAAGAAAGGAAACCACTCCTTACCAGAACCTTTCTTAGAAAACAAAAAACAAAACAAACAAAAGACATAATAGACTTAATCTAAACAAAATAAATGTAGTACACCACTGAGGTAGGATGATGTATATTTCCATGAGTAGTTCTAGACAGGAAGAAAGGGGAGAAAGAGGGAGAAAGGAAGAAGAACTTCACAACAAGGAAAAAATACGAAGACCAGAGGAATCCATCTATCTGTTCAATTATCTGTCTATAAACTGTACCAAAAAACAAAAAAAAACAAAAAAAAAAAGGCACAGAAGGACTGTGAGTTGTCCTTACATAAACAAGCAAACACCAAGACAGACAACTGGGCATTTTTTTGCAAAGTTAGGACAAAAGTAAAACTTTCAAGTTAAAGAAACAGTGAAGAAAGAATGATTTCAAGGGGGGTTTTATGAGAATATAAACATAATAAAATGAGGAAGCAGTAGAGATGCTGCTGAAACATCATCACAGAGGACACCCATGGAAGAAGAGACATTCTTGCAAATCACCAGGGCTTTGACAGTACCCAAACAACAATTTGAACAGTTTTCTGTTTACTTTATTTTACTTTTTCAGGTACTTGAGGCTTTTCAGAGCCAGATTATTACCATTAGCAACAGCAATGTAAATCACCACTTGTATTCAACTGAATGAGGCTGAAATGACACCAGTGTCAATGAGATCAGAAAATGGCCCAAAGCCCCTGAATTAATTACACAGCCCAGTGAAAAATAACCAGTGAATAAACAATGCTAAAGAATGCTCAACTTTTGACCCTAAATCCTTCCATTTCTATAGCAGCATTCAGTAACAGTTTTGGTGTACATTTAGCGCATTCAAAGCAACCTTTCTCAGCATTCTGAAAGGAAGGAATCACTCCAAACATACCAATGACTCCTCTTTTGCACGGAACACAGTATGGCAAGTGATTTCTTTGAAAGCAGCAGCCCTCAGGTGGCTGAGCACACTTCCAGAAGCTTGACAAGTCAATCTAGAAGCTAGGGCAAAGCTACACCAAGCAAGGGGGGAAGGGGAGGGCGTATAAAATCAACTAAGCATCCATAAGAATTTTGTTATTATGGACAAAAAAGAAAAAGCCCTGAAAACTCTAGGACTGTGGTTACATGAAAACTTACAGCATGCAACCAGCTGTCTGCTCCCAGAAAAGGGAAAATGTTCCTATTTCTCTTGACTTTAAAGTAGAGAGAAGGCAGAATAATCTTTTTACATTGAACCAACAACAAATTCTTTTATGTCCCATAAAGCCTCATCTTTTGAAAGCAATGTCCTGCCACAGAGGACTGATCTCATAACCTGCCCCTTAAAAACACAAGCGTTCTTTGCAAAGAGAAGCTTAAAATAAATTACAATTATTGCTGAGGCCAAGGTTTACCCAAACAACTTAGCAACAAAGCTTGAAGTATCTCAGATTTCAACCAGAGAGGGAAGAAAGAAATTACAGACGTGATAAACACCCTTTCCTTATTACAAAGCTCCTTCCTCACCCGCCACTCTGAGAGCACTGTAGGACCCAGTGCCTGTAAAACACTACCATGCTGTCAGATCTACTTTCAGGCACGCAAATGCAAAGGAAGGCTTTCAGAACATGCAGTGAGCCTTTAATCTACGTGCCTTGGAAACCACAACAATCTGATACTGTTGCTTATACCTTTATGAGTAAGGCAGCTCAGCCTGAATAAATGGGCTGTAGCTGCCCTTGAATGGCATTGCCTTTAACCACAATCTGTAAGAACTGAACACGAACATCAGTGCACAGTGAAGCTCTCCAAATCAAGAGTAACAGACACCATCTGGACAATAAATAACCATGCACTGAACAGCTGGAAGTAATCACCCCTGTCAGAAATTGCCCCTCATTCATTTTCTGAACTGACCACCACACCTATTTAGGACATCTCGTGTGTGCTGCACGAGTGTCTCAGACACTACATCTGCTGAATTAATAAAACACAAAACGTTTCCAACAAGAGTCAAGCGTAAATAAGACTATAAGCAAGTTTGTTTAAGGTTACATTACAACTATTTCACAAACGGATTTTTTTTTAATTACCTTATTAGACAATAGGCCATTGCAGACTGTATCTAAGGTTTCTTGTATGCCTGTAGTCCAGATATTGCTTTCACTTCTCCCTGGGATAGCTTTTGGACAGTTTACAGTGCAATCTAATTCAAGCTGCTGAACAGAAAATGTCAGTTCATTTGAGCCTGCATCTGCTATACTCGAATCCCCCAGATCAGATAAAATCTCATATTTTGCTAAATCCGTGTCACTATTATTTACAGCAACGTTCAAACAATAACCATCTAACTGAGGAGGAGTACCATCCACATCATTCCCCTCCACTGTTGTGACTTGCGTTTTAATTTTTCCATGTATGTCATAGCCATTTTCCACTCCATTTTCACTCAGGGAAATGCTTCCTCCATCACCTTGAAGAGGATCGCCATGTGTCAGAGTTTCCTTTCTGAAACTTTCTAAGTAAGAGTATTTTTCACCCATCTCTTCCTGGTCACTCTCACATTTCTGTGAATTGCTTTGTTTGACTTTTCCAGAGGGCACAATGTCACATGAAGTCAGCCTGCAGCTCTCTCTGACAAGAACACTGCTGCTTGCAAGCACTGGGGCTTGCTGCTCTCTGCAAAGAGCTGGAAAGAATGGGCTGAGCTGACCTACTGCCTGGATGTCTTCTGCAGAAGATAAAGTCTGTGCCTGAATTCGCTCCCCTGCTAAGAGCGTATCTTTTTTTTCTTCCCTTTCTGTTGGGGGGCTGCACAAACCAGAATCATCTTCTTCTGAGGTCAGAGAATTCGTACCCCACTTGCATTTGCCTGATTTAGCTGTATCTGACAGGTCACCAGTTTCACTGAATGAGCATTCGCTTTTATTTGTGTAATCTGAAAAGTTGGGCGGGACAAACATTCTCCACGACCGCCTGTGCTCCTTTTTCTCTGTATGAGACTTCGTCTTGGGCAATCCCCCCGTTCGAATGACATCGCCGTTCAGCTTGAGAGCGTCAAAGATCATTTTCTCATCTAACTTCTTGGCCTCACGGCTTCGGAGCTCAAAAGCACTGGAGGACGTCAGGGCACCATTGGAGCACAGAGTGCCGATATCCAGTGTTCGGTGACTGTAGGGTAAGGTCCGGTCCGTGAAGTGTCTGGAGGAGAGGCTGCCCTTGGATCCCGAATCGATCTGCTCATTGAGCCGCACCGTGTCATAGATGGACCTCTGGGGAACGTAACAGTCCTCGATGTTCAGGTCTTCATCCTCTTCTCCTTTGCCCACACACGGAGGATTCTGACGTAAACAGTCCGGCCTGCTAAGTGGCTTCCCCATTTTGCAAGGGTTCACACAAGATGCTACAATCCTTCTACTTTCAGAAAGGAGGGAAACATTTAGAAAACACTATCTGTCTAAAAAACTACGGTAAACTTGCCCTCAGCACAGGATGCATAGATATAAAACACACATGATAACTTATGAGGTGGCTAAGGTTGTCATCAGTGCACTGGTTTATACGCAGTTTTACCTGGATGTGAGTTACTGGTTGTTTGTTTTTTTTTTTCTTTTTCTCTTGAAAATATAAAGTGCTTGAGTGAGAAAGGAACAGAAACCCTTCCAATATCACAGGAAAACCGAGTATAGCAAAAACCAGCAGTGGCTTAAATGTTTAAAACCCTCCATGGAACACCGCTCTTATTTCTTCAGGTCAGAATGCATATCTTAAATCTGCAGATTAAGCCTTCCAATTGAGCGAGCATTACCAAAGGCAGCACATTATCTCTTGGAGGTGACTGATTAGCTGTAATCCATTTAGCCAGGTCCAAGAATTCCATCTCCTTTATAAATAAAGCATCGTACTGGAGCTCGGGAAGGCAGAGCTCGGGAAGGCAGACCCCGCCGTGGCTGCGCACGGCTCAGACCAAGGCACTGAGAAAATCTTGGGGGGGAAATAAGTTAAATCCAAACCAGCACGAAGAATAAAACAGCCCTTCGCTTCTTTGGCAGTAGCTATAAATAACTTCGACCCGAGAGGCAGCTCACTCCCTCCTCGTCCCAAGCTCTTCACAAGTTTCATAGGTAAATAAGTTTCCGAGGATCCCCGCCGACTCAGCCGTCAGTTCCCCCGCGTCAGGATCCAGGCGGTCGGCCCGGCGCTTTCCTCGCTCCGTTCTGGAGAGCCGCTCCCCCGTTTAAGGCAGCCGCGGCGAAGCACAGCCGCGGCGTCTCCCGCGAAGGCACGGCGGCTTCGGCTCGGCGCGGGCTGGGCCGGTCCCGGCTGCAGGCGGCGGCTGGCACGGCGCTCCCCGTTCCTCCCCGGCCGAACGAGACGGCGAGGAAAAGGCGATCCGGCCGCGCACGCCGGCGGGTAGCATCCAGCCAAGTCGATAAGCTCGCTCGGCTTCCCGCGAGCTGACGGGCGTCCTCCCAGCGCCGAGCTGGAAGGAACGCCCTTTCTCATTCTTCAGGCAACATCTGCTACCGCCACCCACCCCGCCCGGCCTCCGCGCACCGCTCGGCCGCGGCGGGAGGAGGTGCCCGGCCCTGCTGCTCGCTGCCCCCCGCAGGGCGGCCTCGGCGCTGCGGCCGGGCCGGGACGACACAGGGCGGGGGCGCGGGCAGCGGAGGGGCCCGGCGAAGCGCAACCAACACCGCTCGAACCGGCTCGTTTTCCGCTCTGCGGAGCCAACGTGCTCTGCTTAAGACCCACGGGTAATTTGTTGACGGTGCACTAGAAGCAATCTGTTCGGCAGCATAAATTAACCCGTAATGAACGGAGATCTCCACCGCCTGAGTGAGCGGAGCTGCCAGCGCAGCGACAATGCAGCCCCCGGTGTAAGGACAGCATATGGCACTCAGTGTTACAACTTAGCCAGGGCATTAACTACAATGAGCTGAAGCTCTCCCAGTTCGGCAGTGAGCAGGAGACGCCGTTTGTTTGTTCGCTGCTTTGATATAGTCAGCTACGTATTAAAATATTTAAGTCACGTGAGGCAAATTCTCTCTTCTCACGTATTCCGCCTGCTCCATCGAGCAGCCAAAACACTGTAACTTATGTCAAACAGAAACTCAGCTCTGGCTTCTCAAGCTAAAAACACGTTCTATAGCAGTAAAAGGTGGGTAAAGCATTTTTGAGATCCTGTCATCTGTGCTTATTCCCACCCAAATCAGTCACAAGCAGGTCCTCTCTGAACGCAGAGGGTGCTCTGTCACGTTATGGGTCAGTATGTGACTGCAATAGGTCCATATCTGTTACACTACAAAATGATTTTATTCACATTTAAAAAGGTATTTTACCATTTTTAAACATATTCTCTGAAAGCTTTCACATGCAGCAGTCACTTTCAAAAGCAATAGTTCACAAAAGCTCTTTAAGTATGCTTTCTAACATAGTCCCTAACCGTAGTAAAACCTGTGGAAAGTTGGTACCTATTAGGGTGTTTGTGGGAAGTGCAATACTTTCCATTTCTCATTTGAGCATATAGAGAAATCTCTGATTATTTTCTCAACATTATCTCCACTCAAAGTGAAAACTGGAGGACAGACACTCTACACAACCAACATAAACCAATTAAACTCTTAGTTCAAGCTAATTGGTAGGAATTTTGCTCAGGCTAGCAAAAAAATCCTATAGAGTCCAGTTAGAAGACAACAACCTGTAACAACTCTTTCATTTTGAAAATAAAAGCCAAAATCAAATGAACTACATACTGATGAAATCTCTAACAGTTTTATGTAGCTTTTGATAAGAAGAACTTCTACAGTATTAAAAATAATTGAGCAAAGGTTACAAGAAAAAAAGCAATTCAGTTTCTGGGATTTTTTCTCTTTCCCAGAGAACCTAGCTGCAAATAGTGCTCCATGTGCAAACATCCTGGCACTATGTGGCTACACAAACACAGGGCTCTCCTGTAGAATTCTTTTGTATTTCGCTTTTCAAGAAAGGAGACAGAATCAGTGTAACCAAACACATCTTGTCTACTGAACTTTCCCTGCATATATGCATTCCATAAAGTCTTTGGGGAGGAGAATGTCTAACAAAGCTGAATTAATTTGTAATTAATTTTGTGTGTTTTACATTAATTGAGACAAATTCTTCATGTGATTATACTCTTCCTGGTGTACTTTGTGAAGTAACAGTCAAATGAAGCCTACTTGCAAATGAACTCCACTGGAGATTTTTCTTGACAGAAAGCACGTTCTATATCTGCATTATAAATAAATACATTCTAACACTGGCAGTAAGTACTTTCAATTTAATACTTTATTCTGACTGGCAAAAGTGCATTACAAAGAAGTAATATAAATAAAACAAGTATGTATGCGTGCATATAACTATATACATACATAAAATACAACTCAAAGTCTGTTTATTTTTTTTTAAATAACTGTGCATTTTCATGTCATGCCAAGAAAGCTCTACTCTTCCACATAAAAACTGGTTCAACCACAAAAACCACCTCTGGCCCATAACACCAAATTCTTCCCAAAGAGAATGAAGCTACCATGTGAATAAATCTATCTGCAAAGAACATTTTGCTTTACTCCTGAGGAACAGAAGATGATTGCGCTTGACCACAGAAGCTAAGGACATAAGGGGCTGGACTGTGGTTTTGTGGCCAAAGCCACATTTTCAGGTTGTGTGTGTTTGTGTGCACACACAAACCTGCGAGCAAAGCACCATGAGTGGAGCAGGACTACTGGGAGCCAGTCTCCCCACAGTGTGCTGCCCCAGGTAAAACTGCTCTCTGGAAGGAGCTGGAAATGAAGAGGTACACCTACTGTAATTTTGTCACCATGTGCACCAGTAGAACTCACACAGAGTATTAGGAGAGCAACTTTGGAACCTACCCTCCTCCTTACTGCCCTTACATAACAAATTTTCTTATTCTGTTCTCCCTGCTTACCTATTTTCGTTCTTCCAGTGCTCCCCACTCTGCTTTTTATTACTGCAGTTGCTGTTCACTTCTTTGAATATCCCCTTCACCTTTTCATCATGTTTCACCTTCTGGTTAATGGCATTGTGCTTTCAGTCATAAGCAATTCCATGACCTCAAACAGTTGTTTAATGCAAAGCACATTTCTAAGTTTACAAATACTAAAATAAATGCAATCACAGAGCACTTCTGCATATAAACATGCAGGTTTTCTTGTCTTTTTTACCTTCAAGCTCTTTGGTTATGGAGACACTATCTTCATACATAGACCAGCCAAGGATCTCACTCCTGATGTTTGCTGGACATCTTGTTCATCATCCTTACAAAGGACAGCACTGACACCATGCATAGGAAACAACACTAGCTATGTTATTTTCCTATTTCTAAGGTGCTCTGCTATTTACAAAGACATTTGTTTCCCATAAAGGCAGACTTGTTGTGACAGACTGACATACAATTTTAATCTAATGGAATCTCTTTGTAATGTAACCATTTGTTCCAGATTTTTGTCTCTATTTATACATTCTAAAAGATCACTCTCACTGATAGTAACTTTCAGCTGAAACAGCGCTGAAGTTTCAATGTTCAGTTTTCCTCTCTGATGTGGGTTAGTCTAAACAAGCAAAAAGCACCCTCTGTTGGGCCAAGCATGTCATTACTTTTTTTACACGGTCGTCTTTCTGATCTTTCTGATTTGATAAACCATGTCATGGAAGCTTGTTTTATGATTAACTGGAAACTAATTTCCAAGCCACAAAAACAACTGAATTGATATTAGACTGGAATGAATCCAAAGCAGCACATAATATGGAGTGCTACTATACAGCCCTTAGGAGATTTATGATCTTTTTCAAACACTGCTTACACCTGTGTAATTTATAAATCTTTCCAGTGAGCACTAGAAATTCATTTTTGTAGCCTAAAATATGCCAAGATCTGTCCTTCATTTCAGCACCAAAGCATAATAACAATTTACACCCATTATTATAGTATTACTGCAAGGTACCTTGTTTAAAATAGATAAAAGGCATATGGGTAGAACAGGCTGATGTGAAACAAGACTTCTCCAGGGTCTGCATTTAACCACTTTCACACTGATACTGAATAAAGTTGTGTTGTGGTAAAACAAGTGATAACAGTAAGAAAGAAACCTTCCTACCTTGAATGTATTCAGCTGCTGATTAATAGTTTCTGTTTCCATTCCAACGGGACCTTGTGATTCTTCATGTTCTTCAGCTCTCCCAAGCAGACTGGAAAATTCTTTTAGCTTATTGTAAAACTCCTCAACACGGTTAATTGTACCTTCCACTTGATCTTCCCTGGCTTTTGCTCTGTCTAGTAGTTTGTTGCACTGTTTATTTAATGCTTCCAAGTCCCGTTTTATACCAACAAGATCAGGAGAAGCTTCAGCTTCTGTGGCTAGCATCATTTTACAGTTTTTGTTAGCATTTTCATTATTCATTATAAGATCTTCCAACTTTTTCAGGAAATGTTTTATATCCTCTCTCTGCGATTGCAGTACATCAAGATCTCTCCCCACTGGAGCCATGCTATCAAGTTCATCATCAAACTCTGCAAACTGAGAGAACATCTCTCTGATGCTGTTTTGGAAATGACCAATTCCTTGAAGTTTTGTTTCCAAGAATGAGCACCTATCTTCAACCTGCTGGTTCACTGCAGTGTATTCTTGCTCCAAAGATTCAGCTTGAAGCAAAAGGTCAGAAACACCTGCTGAATCAGAAGCTTCTACTACCAGGTCTTGGGCAAGTTTTCTTACTAAATCAACATGAGGCCTTAAAGCCTGTAAAGCCTTCTGCTGGGCCTGCATCATTGTCAGGTGTTTGTTACTGAAAGACTGAGGTCCAAGCGAATCGTGAGCTTCCAGGTGCTCTTTGGCACTTTGAAGCTGCTTTTCTGTTTCCCTGGTTGATTCCTGAAACTCTTTTAGCCTTTGTGCCATATTTTCCAAGCACTCCCTCTTCTTATGCAATTGTTCTGTGACCATACTCACTTTCTCATTCAGCACCTTAGTTTCTTCTTTAACAATTTCTTTATCTGTTTGACTTGCACTGAGCAAACTTTCAGCAGTATTATTTAGTAGCTCCACTATTCCATGGTGTTTATCCAGGTCCTTCTGCCAGGCCCTCACCTGAACAACAGAATTTTCTATTTCAACAGGGTCTATGCTGACTTTTAATTCAGATAGGTTGCTTTGGCATTTCTCTATCCAGGGCTGCAAATTTTCTACGTGCTGCTTGTATG
Organism: Chrysolophus pictus; assembly: GCA_037305975.1. Taxonomy (NCBI): domain Eukaryota; kingdom Metazoa; phylum Chordata; class Aves; order Galliformes; family Phasianidae; genus Chrysolophus; species Chrysolophus pictus. The sequence continues at coordinate 24,077,040 of CM074578.1, forward strand.
TGAGTGCTTTCTCCAGACAATCTGTTAATCTACCTTGCCTTTCTTTTACCTGCTTATCCATTTCATCCCAATTACTTCTGAGTGTGGCAATTTGAGCCTGTAAAGCTGCTTTATCAGCTCCTTGAGTCTTCTGTAATATACTTTCTCCTTCTGCAACAATTTTTTCATATGAACTAATCTCATTGGTCAAGGTCTTCATAAAACCTTTCTGTTCTTCAATTAGGGACTGCAAGGTCTCAAGTTTGGCTGATATAGGACGAGCCTGCTTCAGCTCTTCTTTCTTTCCATCTAGCCAGGCCTGAAAGTCCTTAGATGTTTGCTGGAACTGATGAGAAGTGGTATATGCTGACTGGAGCTGCTGAACATGATTATCTACAGATAAGACAACATAGAGGCTTATTATCAGAAATTGGTTCAGTATTCAATGAAGAAATAATAATTAATAGTGATTTTATTATGAATGATCATTAGTGGGCGGAAGGCAGGTTCTCAGCATGTTAGCGTTTAACTTCAAAACAACCAGGTTTCTTGTAAGGGATAGTCTTGTATCTGTGCTACAGTGTAGCAACAAAGGCATTTGGACACAATAAAGTCAGGTGAGCTTAGCTAGTTTGTGTCCACCCAAGTCCTGTTCAGGAAAATTTGGGGGGTAAAAACCACGCAGTTGCGTTTTTTGATATTATAAAGTGTAAGCACAGAGAAAATCAATATGGCCTAGTAGTGCCTAACTCATGGCCAGCAGGTACTATTTGTTTTTAGGGAGATCCTTTGAACTTCCTTGTGACCTGTGGAAATTGAAAAGCTAAAACTGAGGCAGCTCGGGAGAAAAAAGTATGATATTGCTTGCACTCTATTTCTCGCTCAGTTCTATTGCTCACAGAATAGAAAAGGCTGCACACAATCAATGCAGTTCTGCCACAGGCAGTTTTATACAATTACCACTACTTTTTGTCAAACCATTCACTGGTGCTTACCTAAAAATTACAATTTTAGCTTATTCTGTACACCTATGCAAAGAATATGTAAGTAGTTCAGTGAATAGCATCTATTTTAGCATCCTAACTGAGTAAGGATGTACCTGAAGGCAAAGATGAGGAGAGCAGCACTTCTATTATTTTAAACTCTCACCAAAACTGCTCGCTAGAGATCTGAAGTATTGTGTCAACGAAGGAACAAATCAACAAAAAAATCAGTTGTATATTGTGACATATGATTTCTGCCTTTTCAAAGCATGGAGACATTCTCCTAAGTTCTAGCATACTGTTGGACTGATAGACAGCTAGTCTTAGGCTCAGCTCACTCAACATCTTACTACTGACATTAAAGACAACTGTTAAAATGATGCTTTATTTTATGCCTTAATTATTTTTCTCTTAAAACAAATACTAACCTGATTTTTGCTCAATATCCTTAAATGATTTGAGGATGCCATCTAACTGCCTTGTAAGTTCTGCTTTCAAATAGTCTTCTCCAACCAGTGTTGAGAGCTCTTCACAAAGAACTTGAGCTGCATTTATACTCCTCATTTCCTGTTCTATTTCCTTCTTCATTTCTTTAGCAATCTCCAGTTGTTGTTTCACAGCATCAGGTTGTGTACTCACAGCCAGGCTGCTGCTCAGTTTGCTATCCAAGGCACTTAGCTTATCAGACAGACTTCTGAGTAGGCTTTGATACTCCGTGCTTTTCACTATAGCTTGATCAATTCGGTCACATCTGTTACTCAGTTGGCCAGTTAGGTTGTCCCATTTTTGTGCCACAGCTGCCAGCTGCTCTTTTACAATTTCATGTGAGGGGGGATGTTCACCAGGTCTCTTCAGAATCCCCTCACCAGCCATAGTTAGCTGTTCATATTGTGGCTTTCTGGTGTCAAACTCTTTGAGCAGAATCTGAGAATAAAGAAAATTTTAAGAAGAATTTATTTCATGAAAAAGAAGCAAAATGCTTCTGACAAAAGCTCTGTAGAATTTGTTGTAGCGAAGCTACCTTACAGAATTAATCTGAGTTTAAAAAAGCCAGTGAAATAACTGCATCTTCTACATGTATATTGAATGTTGTTTCCAAGCGTTTACATCAAAGAACTAAAAACTATGCTAATTTGCACGTCATCTAATGGAAATTGAATCAGGAGATACAAATAAACAATGATTTTTGTTAATATTACCATAATTAAGTAACTGTACCAAGTAAAATAATCATTGTTTACATTCAAGAAGTGTCTTTTTTCCTAGACAGTTTTGATATTTGTCTGAAGACAGAACTTCAAAGAAGGTGCACTGTGACATAATATTGCAGTGGATCCTTACACTACAAAGAATATTTGGATAATTCACAAAATGCCTGTCTGTGTACTGTAAGACCTTTAAAGCTCATATCACTGGTTCCTAGTATTTTATTTTTTGACAAATCAAAAGTGCGTGCAGAAGAAGGGACAAATATCATGGTCTTAGTTTACAGAGTGTTTCAAACCCTTCCTTTTAAGTCAATGAGGTTTAACTTCTGAGGACTGTTAAGTAACACATGATAATCTTATGCCAGCTTTCTAGATTTCTGAAGCATTTACAAAACACTTTTAAGTCATTTTCACACAGTATTAGAAAACATTTCATGTTTTAAACAGTTTGTTTTAATCAATATGGATATACCAACTTGAATATTATTTTTTAAAAATAAGAATGTCATTTCTCACCACATTCAAAATCAACTGGCAGCAAATATAAATATTTGAAATTAAAATTTATAGTTGCTGCAACTAATTCAGTGTTTATTTCTTCTTTCTGTGGTTTGCTGTTTCTGTAAATGAACTACTCCACTTTATATTTTTCTTCTATTTTTCACATTCGTGGCTTCATATCTACTCACAGTACTACATTTCAATTGTTTCTTGTTTTTGTTAGCTACCGGTGCAGTCAAGTGAACAAAATTTCAAAAAGCCAACTCTACAGCATAGACTGCATTTGAGGACTGACCACAAAATATTACATACACACTCAAACTAATAGAACTTCCCAGGAATGCTTTCATTAGACTATAGAGAAATCACAGGATGGTTAAAAAAGAAAATACATCTGAGGATCAGTAACTTCTCAAAGTTAAGTTCTGACCATTTTTTTCCTGTAGCTGTCCTGATCTTTCTTCAATCTCTCAGCAATTTTTTCTTGTAATCACTGTAATCATGTATGAATCAAACTGATACTTAACTGATAAGCAAATGTAAAAAAAGAAACAAAATATAAGAACCCACACCCCACAAACAAACAAACAAAAACACGGAAGAAACTTAAATCATTAATGCATGTTGGCTATCCTTACTCACCTGAACCTGTTGCTTTTGTGTATTCAGCATATTGGGGTCAATAGATAGTGGTCCCAGCACACTGACCATTAGCTCCTTTTCTACAAGCCAGTGCTTTAACTGAGCTTCTGCTGTCTGGAACTGGGTCAGGTAATTTGAAGACTCTTCCAGTTTTTGTTGTCTCTCAGATGTAACTTGATTGAGCTCTTTCCACTTGGAGTCTAACAATATAATGTTGACATATTGCATGCATGTTTTAGCAGATGGGCTGTCAGACAGCAGACTATATACAAAACATAAACAGAGCTCTCTAATAAGGCTTCTTGCTGATTAACTCCAGATGCCTTATTGCAGTGACGCGGCAAATTCATCTTCTAGCAGTCAGAACCATATACACTTGGATAAAGGTCTGCAGTTCAACACTGCCACATGCAGCATTTTTAGAACGATGGATATAGAGCATGCAGTAAAATTAGATGACAGTTATTACTAGATGAAATACCAAATTTAGCCTTTGATTCCAAAAGACATAAAAACCAGAAGGCTGTACTCTCACCTACAACTTAGGTACCTAATCTAGGTTGACTATCCTTCCTTTTTAGTCATATAAAGATACCTTTCCAAGGCTGAGCATAAGACTTAATTAAGGCTTCTGCTCTGAACTGCCTTCTGAATGAGCACATCTCTTTCAAGTAGCTGTACTGGGAGCCTGTAGAGAATAATTGCTTGATTTAGACTTCCAAACCAGGTACCTATGACAGGCAATGAGGATACTTCTTTATAGATATTTCAAGAGCAGAATGTGAACTTAAGTTTACCTAGGTCAAACTGTGAGCTCTTCCACTTGTAGCAAGCGGCTTCCAGAGCAGCCGTTGAGTCTCATGCCTTGGAACTTCTCACCTCACTTTATGATATTGCCAGTGCTTGCTGACTCAGCTTTGATGTTTTGCTAACAGTGCCTTTGAACTGTGTGTGTGTTATTTTCATTTTCTTGTGCCATTTCACTGTCTGTGATCCTTGTTCATTCTGTATTAGTTTCCTTTCAAAAGCTCATGGCAATTACACACTGTTATCTCAAAATCTGTTGTGCACATATGGTCATTTCCTTTTTTTTTTTTTTTTTTTTTTTTAATGTCAAAATGTATGAAGTCAGCTTTAGAAAATGGCAAAAAGCCAAAAAATTGCTACTAGGTGCATGGGAACAAAAGCATGCAGAAGAACATCATCAACAACTCAAAGTGTTCTTTATATGAAAACTGCTGTGACTTCATTTGTTAGTACCACACTTTGTAACTGAGCCATACACTGCCTGAAAAAGATAAACCCCTATAAGACATGGATTCGAGGTGTATCTTGCTTAGCTATATTTCACCTATATAAATTCAAAGATGACGAATTTTAGTAGAGTTATTCTAAACCTAACCTCTTGAAACGGGAGTTATTTCCATAGAAGGCATAGGAGGGAGTAAGATAATAAAAGAACTAATTATTGCTACAACATAAAAAGACTAGTAAGAAAATGAGTCCAAATGAGTCTGTGTCATATAAATTTACTCAAGTACCTATTTTATCCAACACTTGTCTCCACTTGGCTGCTTCAGGAGAGGTGGGGTTCTTCTCCAACAGTTCTGTCACTTTGTCCTTTAGTTCCTGCACTTTATTCTCACTTTGCTTTAATTCATTTTCAAATAGCTGCAAAATCAAGCAGTAAAAAAAGAGATTAAAGATGAACTGAAAGTTATTTTTGAAGTCCACGATACTGAGATACCAAGCATCAAAATAAACCATAAATATCTAGTGCTTACATACTGCTTTTCTGCTATGAGTGTAAAAATCCTTTCTTTTGGCACATATTGGCTGGTCACGTTCTTTGGAATAAATGACTGAGCTATATAAATTATGTTAATACTATTACTGTTTAATTTGAATGAGTGACAGAATTAGAAGGATTCAAACAGATAAAACCCACTAGGTCTCATCATACACATGGTTAAAATCTGTTCTTATACAGAATGCCAACTGACTAATGCATGGTAAAGTTCAAAGCAGAAATACCCTAACTAAGCATCAGTACAGAGCAGCTCACTGAAAGTTCTGCTGTCACAGATCTACTGCTAGAACAGCATTAAGAGAGCACCATAGTTTAAGAGCAAACCTAGCAGTGGGACTGAGATGTCCCAGCAGTACCTTGAGAACACTTCATGCAGTTCTTACAGATGGAAGTGAAGCCTGGCGAAGGTCGCTTATATGAACATAGAACTGCTAGACTTGACACTGTGGAGTTGCATTTTAGCTATCCCTAAAAAATTCCATTCAAATAAACACTGAACAAATCTGTGCTTAATTTAGAACTCTAAGTAAAAGGTCCAACTGCATCAAAAGGATGTCTCTTGCTGAATCACTGTTTTCCAACTGACCAGGAATACTCTTACCACTGGAGTAAGATGGTCTTGTTAGCCTTGAATAATCTTTATTACAAATAAAGGAACAAGAGTTTTTCTACTTATAGTACGAGTTTTAGGGCTGAAATGTTGCGAAGTTTGAGGAACGTCAAACTCAAGGAAAATCAGTACCAATTCAGGTTCATTTTCGAGGGTGGACAACCAAGTACAAAAAAGTATACCTCAGCTTCATCAAATTCTGTCCTTATTTATCCACAATTACAGACAAAGAAAGAAGTTTTCCCTTCAACAACTACCTATTATATTTCACTTTATGAACAAACATTCACATGTAGAAATAACTGTCCTTCACTGCTACAAGCACACATTTCTAATGCTTAAACTGGCCAAAAGCTTACTGCTGATTTAGTGTTTTCTGATATCAAGTAAAAGGGGAGGAGGAGGTTTTTGTGCAGCTATATGATTTAGCATGCATGGCTTAGTTGCTGAAGAGAAATGCTGCCTTGGAACAGACCTAGGTCTCTGCAGCTGCAGAGTCCAGGAGATCTGTGGAGTGTCAAGGAACCAGAAACAGCTTTTGGACAGATAGACACAAAATCTTATACACAATCCAGTAAACACATCTAAATCACTACAGATATCAAAAAAGTACATTGCATAATCAATACACTCTTACCTAATTTGGACATCACAATTATTATTATTTTTTACATACAAAATTTCTTCTCTTTGACCCAGCGTTTCTTTTACTCCATTGGCAAAGTCTGTCAGATTTTCTCAAAGCTTGACTGACATGTTTACTGAGATCATTAAAATACTCTCTGCAACATTAAATTATGCTGAGATATGAATTGTTTAAATGGAATTGCCCCAATAATTGCAATAAAGAATATTTCTTAAAGACACATAAGTACCTTATGTTGCTCAACTTGGGCTTTAACAGCTTCACTGTCAGTTGGAGCAGCTTCCCAATCTGATGCAGTTTTGTCCATTTTTTGTAACCACTGCATCACTGAAGTTGATTCTTCTTGAATGTTTTGCATTTTTGAAAGCATACTTTCTAGTTCTGAAATCTTTTTCTTCAAAGAAACTCCCAAATCTTCATAACTATGATTTACATCAGACATGGCTTGTTGAACACTTGTCAGTTCTGTAAGAGGAGAGATGAACAAAGACTGTATTAGAGACCACACGTACTTCAAACAGGACTTAAAATTCAAGAATTTCTAAACAGTACTCTGCGTTACACCAGCTAATAGTCCCTCAAGGCAAAAGCTTCTGAACATGTTAGGAGTTAGTTCTTGTTCACTCTAAATGTTCTAACAGTGCATCTGAATGACCTAATATATATTTCTGTTTGTAAGAGCTTTTCTTTCCTCAGGAATCATTATCTGATACAGGTGGGTAGACAAGTATCCTACACTCTTCCTACCTGTTGTTATTTTGGTATTTCAAGCAACTATTTTCAATTCTGCAACAGAAAGTTAAACGTACTGGACTACATTACAGATACCAGCATGACAGCCTGACATCACTACAGTCGTATCCTGCTCATAGGCAAGCACTGTTATAAAGGTGTGTTATCACTGAGACAGCATTAGGAGACAGAGTGCATACAAAGCAAAGTTTAGAAAAAGCAACATTGCAGATGTGGGACATAGTACATAAGTTCCTTTGTTTCTGAACAGGAGCTGGGCACACATAGTGATACAAGCGTGTGTAAAATGAGTGTATTTGTATATGTATATGTATGTATGCATGTGTTGATGTCACTTATGTTAACTGGTGTTAAAAAGCTTCATCTCACTACAGAGTAATAATTTTTTTCAAAAGCTATATGTTATATTAAAATAGTTATCACTCTACATTCTTACATAAGTTCGTATTGATTCAGAAAACAAAGACATGATCTTTTTTCAAAGGAAATACTGAAGGTAGGTCTTTTTAAAATTAATTTTAGTACCATCTTACTAGCCAATATAATTCCTGTAAGCAAAGATGATATTAAATTTGTCTAGTAAAGCCTGTTACAACACGCTGTATGCACCATTTTCAAAATATTTACATGTTTAACAGTAGTTCACAAACACACTTCTTTATCACATCCTGAAATTTTTACTTAGTGATTACTCACCTTTGTTTTTCAGAAAATCCTGAGTTCCTGGAGCTCCTCCTTCACCATTCAACACTGTGCCACCTACTGATCAAAAGGGACCAAGTCACATTCTTATCTGACCCTTTTCCCACCAAAACTCCAGCATTACATTTCCTCTTCAGAACAGCAATATATAGCCCTTCTTGTAATAACTGAAGAAACATCTGCATGCTAATTTTGTAATAAATACTTTATTTAGCTTTATATTTCTTAAGGCTGTTTTTTTGTTTTAACCTGCTCCAGTCCACCATAAATGGTATCACATATGCACAGCACATGCATAGTGTACAGGTGTGTACATGCATGCACATGTAAATATGCATACATATGATCTATGAGCAGTCTTACAGCTTACAATACTGTGAATATCATGGACAAAGGTCTTTACTCTAGCAGTGAGGCCTACTTAGACCCATATGGCTAACATCAGTTTCTCTTCCCAAAAAGGAATCTGTTCCCCACTACTTATAGATTTTTACCCAACCGTGTTCACGCCCTGGTGAATGGCACTGTCTCACACTGAAACCGTGAGGAAACCACTGAATGCTAAGCAGCAAAGAAGGCTGAAGTGGTCACTGCAGAAACCATAACCAAAGTCACAGCTGATTTAACTCCTTTACCCACTTTCAGCAGTACTGTACCACTGCACAAAACGTTCAGGACGTCAACAGGACAAATGCCTATCTCATCATGAGCAAGGTTCAACATGTTCCATGCTGTTCCAAGGAAGGTGATGTGGAAACTTTATTGTTAAGGTGACGTCCTGTCACTGTCACTAATTAAACAGCATTTCAAAGACTCTGGATCCAGGGCTAAGTAAACTTTGTGAAATGCTGTCAGACCACAGAACTGGGAGACAAAGTCACTGCGTAAAGAGCAGCCAGGAGAACAACTTCCTGCTCTTCTACACCTATGTATTCACAGATGGGCAGTTAACAGGGAAAGCTTAATGGTTGCCTTGAAGAAGGCTGTGTATCCACCCCACAATACCGCCTGGACAGTGAGGATCAATTAGTGGCAGCCAGTGGATGGCAAGAGAAAATAAACAGATAAGAAAAGTCATAGCCCCCAGCTAGAGCCTTGTAAATCTTCATGCTCTATTAGCTGGACTCTGTTATTTACAACTGTGATTAACTGATACACAGTACATCTCTTGTCTAGGTGGGCAAACATTCTTATCTGGAGGATTACACCTGCTCCTACATGCTATTTTTCTATCTGTATGTATAGAAGGAGAGAGAGGAGCAGAGGAAAAAGCATAAATATACTATGTTACAAAATGTTCTTTGAAGATTTTTATTCCAAATTCAAACAAGGATGAAACCAGAAGTAGCTACTACAAAGAAATACGAAAAAGAAAGTGCTCTACTCTTGCCAAATAGGTATCAAATGGCAGTCCCTGTCCTTCCAATCTCCTTTGCAAATGACCAATGAAGGCTAATGTATTTGAACTGACATGGACTGGAAATAAATTAAAGAAGTGACTGAAAGCATGGTTATGGTCATTAAAATGCCTTAGATTCCACATGCTTTAGCTTATGGCTTGAATTAGCAAACTTGCTAGATTTTGTAAAACAGATTAATGTACAGTACAGAAATTTCATGGAAATAGATTTGCTATCTTTAAAACGTGTTTACAGGTAAATAGGAGTTGGTCAAAAATCCATACTGGAATCCATTTTGGTCTAGGAAACTCACTCTGGAAGAAGGAGTTGATTCCTTTTCACACTGTTGTTTCAACTAGATTATAAATTAACATTAATTATGCTGTCATACTGGGATAGCACCACCCTTCTAACAAAAACTCCATGATTGTGCAAACAATTGTGTGCTTGCTTGATGTCATATGGACTAGCTATGAAAAATGTATCCCTGCGAGCAAAAATGTACAGGTAGGTTAGTGTTCACAAAGGTAACGTTTATATTTGTCCTACTTGCAGATTTGGCAGATATGTAAACACCAATCAGATTAAGTCAGTTTCTCATAATCAAAAGTTTCCTAGGATCAAGATTTCTCAATCATTTACATCAAAGTGCTTTTACACTATTTTGGCAACGTAAAGCAATCAGAATGTGTACTGAATTATTACAACAGTTAGACACAGCTGAAATGAGAATCACAGCAAATAATGGTCAGAATAGACATGGCTAACTGATTTCTTCTAAGCCATAATATTCAGAAACTTAGCCAAAGGGTGCAGTAGTTCATTTTTTTTTTCTTAAGGGATTAAAGAACTCCATAAATGTTAGGCTTACCTGATTATATGAATGCATACCTGATTTTGCAACTGCTCTCAGTTTTGCAGGAGAAGTCACAGCACTAATCAGATTACATAACAAAGTTCCTCTGCTGTTCATCTTCTGCAGCTCAGTTGCTTTTAATGTCCATTCATCTTTTAAATTCTATTTAAGAAAAATAGACAGTTGTTCATTACAAAACTGAATTCAGACAAAGTGCTTAGTGCTGAGAAAAGAAATGTTACTTGGAAATATCCTGTAGTACTGTATTGAGTTTATCTGGCAAGCCTTTGGTAATACGAGGGCTTCAGGGGCAGCCGATGGGAGAACAGGCCAGGCATTGCCCCATGTTGGACACAGCCAGTTACAGCCAGCTCCAAGATGTTCCAGACTGAGCCCATCAGTTTCTGTTATATTTAAGAACAGGGGAACAAAAATGTGCTGCAGCTGTGAGAGGCCAGAGTGAGAAAAAAAATGTGAGAACCATTCCTGCTGGCACAAAACCCACGTGTAACATGTTATTCACACCGTGGTACTTGGAGGACCCTCTGCCACGACAGGTGCGTGGTCCCTAAAAGACCATGGAGAGCCCACACAGGAGCTGGCTCCTGACGGAAAGTACAGTAACTCATGGAAATTGGACCCCACTCTGGAGCACGAGAAGAGAGTGAGAAAGAAGAAGTGACAGAGTTACCAACAACCGTCTTTCTCTGCACCACTTGTGACAGAGAAGAGTGAAAAGCAAGAAATGAAAGAATGAAGTTGAGCTTAGGAAGAAAGGAGTTATACAGAGGGACAGTGTTTTAATTTTGTTTTTCTATCTCACCTTCCTACACTGTTTTAAATTGGCAATTGATCTTTCAAAATTCAAGACTTTTTTGCCAATGACAGTAACTGGCGAGTGATCTCCCTTCCTTACCCCGACTTGTGACCCATCGTATTTTCTCCCCGTCACGCCCTGGAGAGGGAATGAGAGCAGCTGGGTGGGGACTTGGCACCCAGCTAAGATTAGCCCACCACAAGTATACCCAAACATGCAAAGGAAATGGTAATGTAAATGCAGACTGCATGTCCAATTAATGTGACTGCTTCTAACTTATGTCTGTTCTTTTGTTTCTAACAGAAACAGAAGCTCTCTTTTCCTTTAACTGTATTTTTCTCATCATATTACAGTATCATACCAATGTATCTTCCAAAGGCTTCTTTAACTCTTCCGTATTCAGAGAGGGTTGTGCAGCAGGTATTCGTTCTGTCGTCTCTTTTATCCATTTCTTTAAAGATTCTACAAGTAGCTCAAAAGCATCAATTTCTTTCTGACAAGATGATACATCCTCTTCTCTATACAATTAAAGACAACAAAAGAAATTGAGCACTGAATGACAGCATTCCTTCTGATATTTAAATCAACAGATATTGCTAAATCTGATATTGCTATTCCTGTATTCAATAATAACCTCAAAACTAGCTTCAAGGAGTACAGAGACAGATCTGTGAGTTTTCTGCATGAAGAGAACACATCCATCTTTGTGATATTTGACAGAATTACAGAATCATAGGGGCTGGAAGGGACCTCTGGAGATCATTTCATCCAATGCCCTGCTAAAGCAGGTTCCTTACAGTAGGTTACACAGGAAAGCATCCAGATGGGTTTTGAATATTTCCAGAGAAGGAGACTCCACAACCTATATGGGCAACCTGTTCCAGCGCTCTGTCAACCTCAAAGTGAAGATTTTCCTCATGTTTTTATGGAACATCCTGTGTTCCAGTTTGTGCCAACTGACCCTTGTTATGTCATTAGGCACCATTAAAATGAGCCTCACCCCATTCACCTATTAGATATTTACAAGCATTGACAAATTAGAGGTATCATAGAGAGACAACCTCTTGTCACAGCAGTTGTAATTTACTCATCTTCTACCTGAACATGATTTGATCCTAAAGCAATATGTCAGTAGTGCTGGTGAACTAATCATACCCAATAGTGTGCAAAAAGAAAGCAAAGGATCGTACTTTGATCGTACATCAGATCAATCCTGATCAGATAAACCCTGACACAAGGAACTGACTCACAAGAACAAGTAGGAAAATAAACACACAGATGACTGCATAAGTGATAAAAGCAAAACAAGCATTGAAAAAAAATACTGCTGGGAGTTGTGAGTAAAAACTTTCATTTAGGAAGGAAACCCATAACACAATTCATATTACTAGCATGCAGCATTTTGATACCTTAGTAAAATAACAAGACATCTGAGAAATGTCTTAACTGGATCCTTTTGGATTTTAAAGAAAGATCTCCAAGTATTTTCATAAATCAGGACCTATTTAATAACTTCTGCATATAATACACTCTTTCCCTCCTGGTGCCTAAGGAAGATGTCTAAAGCTAGTGTTGTCACTGTGATTAACAATGATCAGGAAAGGAATTTTCATGTCATACTTTAATGAAGATTTAATACTTCAGTTTGCATCCTAAATGATCTGAATGAAGATTTCAACTACCTTAGAAGCAAACCTGGTTTAGAGATTACAGTTTTGACAGAATCTGAAATTTTTTAGATCCAAAACCCAATAATTTTACAAATATTATCAGAATGTGGAAAATCCAGTTTTGTTATACAGTTAAATGGACACTATAGTAATTTCCTCAGTTTTTCTTTGCAGCCTGATTCCAAACAATATACAAAATTAATTTGCATAAATAAGAATTTTTATTCTATCAGAGAAGGAGAAAAGTAGAACAGCTTCTTTAGTACTACAGGACTCACAATATACTCATGAAATTTGGAAAAAGCTACTTGTCTGTAATTTAGACAGCCTGAGACAGATAAAGTAGCTACTGAAGTATTTCTATACTGAATTGCTCTTTTTTTTTTTTTAATGAAAAATCCTCTCTGCATTGCAGTTAACTGAAATCTCTTGAATTGCACACAGAAGGATAGTAGTCACAATAACAACTGTATTTTATTAGCCTAAAAAGGTGGAAACATTTCAATAATTGTTTGACTTACTTTTCCTTTACAGTCTCCTCTACCTCTCTGAATTTTTTTGACAAAGCATTTACTTTTTCTAGTACCAATGCTTTATCCCCAGGAAGAGCATGTAAAGACAGTTCTTCAAGAAGGTTCTGCAAAATTTCCAGGTCTTTCTTATGTTTCGCTAATTCTATACTAGCCTCCTGCAAAACACAAATATATTCTTCATGTTAGATTATGCAATCAGTTGTCCAAAATTAAATTTGTTATTTTAGCCAAGCAATTGAAGCTATGAAACAAGCATGTCTTATTTATTGTTCTATCACATAAATGAGCAAGACTAGATAGATATGCACACAGTATACAAATGGAATAGTAGAGTACCTGCATGTACTGAGACACTTCACTAACATCCTTTCTTGGTGCCTCAGTCTCACTGAGAGCCTGGTTTTTCTCATCTAGGAATGACTGGAGTTTTTCTGACAGATCTTCAAATAACTCCACTTTAGTCTTCAACTCCTCCATTTTCATAAGTTTTTCTTTATGCTTCTTACTTGCTGCAGAAAAACGTCCAGCAAGTTCACTCATTTTGGCTTGCAGTGAAGATGCAGTGGATGGATCTGCTGTTTCCATGAACTTCTTCACTTTGTCATTCATAGTGTTTATACTGCTTTGACGACCTGCAATGTCTTGTTCTAGCATCTGAAACAAGTAAAAAACTACTCTGTATTGCTTATAGATAAATTTTAAGAGTAGAACTGGTCCACCATATGAAGCAACAACTTAGTTCAGCTGGACCAACAGCATAGATCTGTTTCAGCTACAAATATTTTTATGTACAGTTTCAGTTAATGCAACAGTATACTTCACTAAGTATTTTGAACCCATTAAGGATGACAGTGTAATATTTTGATTATTTCTTGAAATCTTAATACAAAAATTTCTTTCAGAGTATGCTACTTACAATGCTTTTACTAATAATATCTTGAATAGCAGCAGAATTCAAAGGCACTTGATCTTGTTCTTCAAGGCTCTTTTCAACACCTTCCATCCAATCCAGCATTTCATCCAAGCCATCCTGCACACTTAGGGATCGAGTCAATGTTATTTGGAGCTTCTCATTCCTTTCATTCACAGACTTGGATAAATTGTCATATCTCTCCACAATATCATCTGATAAAGAGAAAATGTATTTCAAATATTTCTGTTAGCCAAACTAAACTTTTAACTCATTTTATTAGTTCTCACAGGTAAATGTGAGTCAAAAGTTACCTGTATCAGAAGCAAGTAAAACCACTAGCTGTAATCAGTAGAAATGCATGAGGAAAGACCAGAATCAAATACAGCCAAGAAGCTCAGTGCACAAGTAAAATGAAAGAGCAGCTTACAGTGATGCTCCCAAATTTTTAGAAGCTGGTTCCCACGTGTCACACAGTTCAGCCATGACACCATGTAGCTCCAGCTTATGACAGCTGACAGTTCCCAAGAAATAAAACAGCAGGTAAAACAGTTACTCTACAGCTATGTCTCCTACTTTATTGTTGGAGCTAAACAGGTCCTAAATGGTCCACCATCACGGAGCCCATCCAAACTGCAGCCTGTGGAAGACCCCAAGCAGGATCAGGTAGATATTTCCTGAAGGAACTGAGACCTATGGACTGTCCACACTGGAGCAGGTTTTCCCTGAAGGACTGTGGCCTGTGGAGCGGCTCCAGGCTGGAACAGGGGAAAATCAGGAGGACAACAGACCAGCAGAGTGGAACAGTTACTGGCTAACCACAGCCTCCATTTCTTACTCCCCTGCACTGCTTGGTGAGGGGGTGGTGGAATTGGGAATGAAGGAGTTAAAGTGAGCCAAGGAAGAAGGCAGGTGGCAGGAAGGTGCTTTAATTTTTTGAATTTGTTTTTCAGTATCTGAATCTATTATCCAATTAGCAATAAATTTAAGTTGTCTGTTTTGCCTGTGACAGTAATTAGTAAGTGATCTCCCTGTCTTCATCTCAGCCCATGAGCTTTTCCATCACAGTCCCTCTCATCCAGTTGAGGAGGGAGAGTGACTAAGTGACTGTGCAGGACATCATGCAACTAGCCAAGGTCAGCTCATTACATAAAGACACTTGAAATCCAAAGGAAGTATGGCTAAGCAAACTTGCAATAATTGTTTGGAAAAATTTTCCTTGAACATGAATATACCCCTACCCAGTGGAGCACTCATGTTCCTCAGCAAAATACTAAGTGTTTGACTTGGTAATCTTAAACATGGGAATTAAGCACAATCCCTCTCTCTGAAAAAAAGAAAAAAAAAAAAAGTAAAAAATAAAACGATGCATTTTAAGTGAAAAGCATCTGATCAAGCATAGGAGACAGAGCAACAATGAAGTTACAGTGTTGCAACAGCTTGTAGTTCAACAAAAATTGTACTTGAGCAGTGACACAGATGTCTCTCTTCTGCATTGTCTCTCTTCTAGTACCTGCATGTAGACATAAGTGATTAAAATAAGTATTAAGAAAAATAAGCATTTTACCCAGTGTTTTCTGAATCTCCTCTTTGTCTGATGCCAACTCTCCTCTTGAATCCAAAAGCACTTCAGCAGCTTTTTTAAGTTTTTCTACAGCAATTTGGTGGTTAGACACTTGTCCTTGAAGAACCTGTAAAATTCCATAATTGTTAATTACACTGTTGAATATAGCTAAAAGTTACACATGGGAGGCTTGAGATATGCCATACAAGCCTAAACATGTGGTGGGAATAAATTAACGCAATGTGTGACTTTTCAATAATGAAAATATTAACCTTGGTCTTCTAGACCATGTTTTAGTTTGTTTGCCATTGTTTTTATCTTCCATTCCACAATACTCAAATGATTTTCTTGTATGCAACTTCAAAATGCATCTTTTGATTACTTGAAAACACTGCACTAACTCAAATGATATCCAAAAGAAAAATAAATGTATTTTTCAACTCAGCATCAGTGAAAAAGGAGAAAAACATTATCAACAGTAGTTATCACCCAGCCAACATCAGTTATACTGACAAAGGATCAGGCCGATAGTGTAGCATCAACATCAATATGCCAAAACAAAGTCATCATCTTCATAGTTTCAAAGCCGCCTGGAGCCAGAAACACTGAATTTCAACTAGATTTCTCTCTCTAACAAAAGAACATAGGTTTAGAGGATATCTGACTTAGAGGCTCAGTTCAAAGTCAGCAGAGAAACTGAGAGAACTTCTGAAAGTGGCTTTTTCTCTTCAGCGTATAAAAGCACTTCAGCATAAATAGCCTCTGAACTATTTCAAGACTCTGTGTTAGTGTATGTGAAAAATCTTTGTCTTGAATCACTTGAATATTGTAGAAGTTCAAAATGAAATGACCTCTCATTTTTTTTCTGACACATGCTATCACTACAAACATACAATTCAATCACATCTGCCACGCCAAGACAATGAAGTCATATCAGTGCATTCAGCATCAATATACATAGCAAAACACGATTGAGAAATATTTCTTGCTACCCCACTCACAGAATAAAATTCAGATAAAGAAGAGGAATTATGCTTTCACTTGAGAAATCTACTGTACTTGTAAAAAAAAATAAAATAAAATATCAACAAAAAACAAGACATACCAGAAAACCTTGTATGCTGATGGAAAGCAAGCAAGCTTACACCACAGTCACTGATGATTATTTTGAAGAACAGTTAATCCCCATAAAAAGATTAGACTCTACCATACTGCCAAGGCCTGTGTGTAGCTGGATTATCTGCTGCATGTGTTGGCTGGAAGGGACAGCTTTAACTTGCAACACCTGACTTCTGCAGAAATACTCTGTTTTGCTTTCATTAATTGGCTTTCTTTCTTCGGTCTGCTTTTTTTTCTCTTGCTTTCAATCTTTTGACACTTTGTACCCTCTCCATTCTTCCCTACTTATATTCCTCCAGTGCTCTTTTGTGTGGCAAGTAATCCACTAAGTCGTTTCACAAAAGAAACCCAATACTCATGTCTTTTGTATTACTTGCATGAAAATTGGCATTATAAGGAATATAATTCCTTTTGGCATAAGGAACAAAAGTTTAAATGGAGCTTCAAATTGTAGTTGGTATTATTTCTATTTTTCTAGGGCTTAGTAGCACAAACGAACCTCAACTGTTTCAATGTTAAAAGTCCAAAATTTACACTTTCATCTATGAAAGAACAAGTGGTTTTCTTAAGTCTTGCATGATCACTATGATTTGTCTCCCCTGATGTGTCATATATATCAAAGAGTTGGGCAATCCCAGTTTGAAAGATTTGAAGGTTTAGAAGATTCTGTGTAGTCTGTGTAGTACTGCTTTTCAGACTATTCTAAGCAAAATGGTGAAAGCATCCGTCTTCCAAGAGGCATTGACTATTGTTTATCAGTAGCAAACATACCAGACCTGCACAGACCCTCCATGTAGCACATGTAAAACAGAGATGAAATGTCTGAACAATAGCTTTGCTTACTGAAAAATGAAAAAGGAATTTGCATTTGAATTATGGTATAGATAATTGAACGTCTTTATGAAAATATAAAAGTCAGTCTAAAAATGACAGACGGTATGTAACTTTACACAAGCCATCACATTCTTTGGTTCCTAAAGCCTCCTCTAAACCTACAGTGCCTAACTAGCGTTTTAACTTCATGAGCTCCATCACCATCCTGTCTTGCCTATGCCAGGATTTACATAAAGTTGTGAGTTACTCTTTCAGAGGGAAAAAAAAAAAGCCCAGAACAAAACAGATTTTGTGTGCACTGCAAATTATGTTATATCCATTCTTAATGGGAGATGTAGCACTGGGTATAACTGGAGGCAGCAAACAGATTGCACACTGCAGATCTGGTGTGATCCCTTACTGGAGATAATGATGTAAAACAGAAATGTGAATATTAAAAAAGAAAGGCTCAGAGACAACAAATGGCCTTGTTCATCAGGAACTCAGTCACAAGCCCTATCCTCACAGCAAACTGGAATTGCTAAATCATTTATTAGTTCAAAAACTCCCAGATTTTACCTATTGTTTGCTAAGTGTTACAAAACACATTTAGCTTTCATCACTGCTAATGGTATTTTGGTCTTCCATTTTATTTTCACTCTAGTTCTATTCAGGTAACATTCTAGGCAGATTGAGAGCTATAAACATTGCATGTAGACTTGCAAGACAAGAATTTGGCCTGCAGCCACTTGGATTATATTAGATAATCCAATTTTTTCTGACAGAAAGCAGTTTCTTTTAGGACAGAAATGCTTCTGTTTTTTAAAGCTTTTCACCTTGGTTTCTTCCAGTTGTCTTTGGAGATTTTTGGGATCCACAGCAATTGGCTCAGATAGTTGTTTGTTCACAGCTACTTCAGAGGCCTGAAGACCCGACAGCAGTCCAGATGAAGCATCTTCATAATGCTGGTATTTATCTGCCAAGTCTTTAAGGTTATTTCCAAGGATGCTACACTAAAAGAGTAGAAAACAAACATGGAAATATCCAGGCATTAAACTCTGTGTTGTATTTCATAACAATCTCAAAATAATATTCTCACGTCCTGAAATACTGCATGTTTTTTTCCCACCATTATTCCACTGACTAACTGATTTCTGAACTAAGGTAAGACAGCTGGGCAGGCAGGACTGTTCCCTCTAGTTTGCGCTTCTCAAGAGTGATTTAGGATCAATGCACCAAAACAGCAAACTGTACTCTAACCCACTGTACTAGAATAGGATAAGCTTCAGGAAGACTTCTTGATCCTCCAAATTAAAGATTGTTTATCAGCATTATGACACCAAAAATATAGTCAGAAAAAGGCAGAAATTTACTAAAATCAGAAGGTATGTGTATGTTCATTAAAATATAGAGAACAGATTTTTGTTTTCATAGTATCTCATCTGCCTTGTAAATCCAAAATGATATAGCTCCTCCTATAAGTCCAATATTTTAGTATGCTCCTGAAATATACATGGTGAATCATCACATAAAAAGGCCAGTGGAACTATTTCAGTCTTTTCACACACAAAATCTGACCATATCAGGCCATAATATTTATAAACAGCCATTCTAAATAATATTTAAAAAGTTATCTTAAATATTTCTATTTTGAACCTAAGATACGTTGTATTTCAATATTTACATTTGGTACTTGATCACCATCTGCTGGGCAAATATGTAACGCACTCACATAAGCAATTAAAGAACAGCCTTTAGATTCAACATGCAAGCATATAAACTCAAATGTGCATACATGTATTATATATACAAAATATATTTGTAAAAACAATCTACAACATGAAAGATTTCACAAAACTTGGAAGGTCTCACTTTCAAATTCGGAGCTTCAAGTTCTTGATTTACTAAGACAAATCTATTTCGTGTTGATTTTGCTCTGCATATTTAGTGTCAAATACTTAAGGCACCTCTTTAATGTCTATGCTGAATGTGTATATGTGAAGAGCAGAATTTGGCAAGTTAACCCAAGTGAGATTACAAATAAAGTTATTGAGATAGGTCTTTTACATGGATAATAGTAAGTTCCTAAAAAAAATTCACAATTATATATTTACATTCACATTCAAACTAAAAACAAGGTAGAAAACTTCAACCATTCAGAGCACTAGACTAAAGCAGAACTTCTGGAAAAGCCTCTTGTGGATATGTTTTTCCAGAGGAATTTTGTTAATTCCAGAGGAATTATGAGTTAAGAAGCAAAGAATTTAAAACTTCCCACAGTAATTTGTTTCATTAAAGCCCTCTTTATACAAGTCGCCAAAATCACAGTAGTCTTGCCTACTCTGTGTAAATAAAACTTACCTTAGTATAGAGAGATTTAAAACGATCTGAAGCGCTATCAAGTTTATTTTGCACTTCAGCATAAGTAGCTGAAGTATCAATACCATCTTTGTCAACCTTGACACCATCTCTTTTGCTACATGATCTTGCAGCATCCAAAACTCTTTGTCCAGAAATTGTAATATACCGTAAATCACCCTTGTGAGATATAACATCTTCTGAAAAACTCTTCTGCCTTTTCAGTTTGACCATAATACCACTGAAGTCAGAAGCACCAGCCTCCAAGTTGTCGAGTTCCTGTTCTGCCTGCTGCAGCCAGGTTTCAAATTCACTATAGTCTCTATCAAATTTCTCAAGTTCTTCCCTCAGAGAATGAGTCATCTTCATCTTCCGTTCTGATTCAGCTAGCGCAGTCTCATACTGAGCCTTCAGCTCTTTCATGTTCCGCTGCATCTTCTCTTTTTCTTCAGGAGAAAGGTAGTGTCCTTGCTTCTCGAGTAGTGCCTGAGCAGACTGAGTTGCTATTATGACAGCCTGCTGCTGTGAAATAATTTTCTCATGTTGAGCCTGCAAGAAAAAGTTGAAAGAATACATGATCAGTCCTTTCTCAACTGATTTCATTACACAAGAACTGTCTTGAAATCTCTGCTGAATCTTGCTTAGAAATGATGAGTAAAAAGAAGTCCATCAAAGCGAAAAGTAGCTTTTCTAATTTTCCTGCTATTTATTTTAAAACATTTTTCAGTAATTTAAGAGAACTAGATTTCTGTGCAGCTTCAAAATTTGAAGAAACAGCCAGTGGTAATTTTAGCCAAATACGTAGTCCATGAATACTCAATTCAGTATTAAAATGTCACTGGAACTAGGAAATATGAGGATATATACTCAATAATTTATTTGTTTATTGTTTAATACTTAGGTTGACATGCTTAATGTAATCAACATTTTCCTTGTTCTCTGTCACAAAATAGAATTCATTAAGTAAAACACCCAAAGGTAGGCAACTTTTAAATCAAAAGTGTTCCACTTCACTTAAAATATATTGTAGTTGCATTTCAAATGAATAACCAAAAGGAACGAAAGCATAAGCGTTGAAAAGAGTATAGATATTTCCTTGTTCTATTCTGAGTGAACAAACATTCTTACACAAAGCTTTATTTTTAAATTCCAAGAGCACTGATTCTTATCAAATATACTTGGTCATAAAACAGAGCCTCTTGACATTAAAGATCAAGAAACATTCTGTGCATGTAAATTGTTTTCAAAATCATCTAAAATAACATGAGATAGGAACTACTCTTATGCTAAATAAAATCCACATTTCAAATTGATTCTTCCAAAAAATCTTGTATTGAAGGTTCTCAATTCCTATGTAAAATAGTTAATAAAGTGGACTGGTATGACTCTCTTCCCTGTCTATACTGGATAAATACCCAGTAGGCATTGGGCACAGGAGAAAAAAAAAAAAAAAGGAAAATAAAATCATTCTGAAAAAGAAAAAATGTTATTGAAAAAAAAAGAAACAAGAAAGAAAGTTCAAACTGGTACCAGTAATTAGCAGTATCAGTTTCATCTACACATTCACCAAACCACACAGCCACACACAAAAGTTCTTGGTTGCTCAAATGTAAATCAATACAGGCCATAAAGTGCCTCCAATTAACTTATCTGGAAAATCTGTTTTTAAAATCTGCACTGTGGTTTGATGTAATTCATTTTTCTGAAGCCTTTAAATAGTGTTTACCAAGGTGTTAAAAGGGTAGGAAGAAAAAATTACAATTTCAGCAAACTGTTATCTGCAGCTGTTGGAAATCAGTATTCACAAGCAGGGAATTGCATTTGGCCATTACAAAGATTTTCAAAAAAGCTTCATAAAAAGTAGAAATTTATGTTGTTGCTTTTTGCATTTGATTTTCTTGTAGTAGTAATAAAAATTTGACTGTCCTGTACAAATATCTCTCTATAAAACTTAAGAATAATAGACTCACCATCAGGATTTTCAAAATTTGCTTTAAAAAATATGCTTTTTCTTATCTTGCAGTAAATGATCACATTGAAGAACTGACAAATTTGCAATACATTCTGACTACTGAAAATCCTATTACTGTATCACTAACTTCCCATCTTCCATTCCAAAGTCTATTAAAGAAAGGATGTGATTGAATTCACTCTTGTTGAATAAAGACTGACACACTTAGCAAATAACTTGGGAATAAATCCAGTAGCAGTACCTTGACTTTCTGATACTGTTGATTCAGATTATCTTCTGTGCTTTTCACTAGTCCATCCACCTGAGTTTCGATGTCTTGCTGAATTTCCAGCAGATTACCATTTACATCATCCTCCTCTCCTTCCAAAGCCTTCACATCTCCCTCTTCAAAGTGTGTTCCATTCTGTTCTATTGCCTGCTTAAATTTCCTGCCATGCTCTGCTTCTTTATCCACATTTGATAACCAGTCTAAGAGGTTTTCTATTGTATTTTTACTTTCTTCCAGCTGTTCTATGGCTGCAACCTACAATGAAATTACACGCTTTCAGTTCAGAAATCTTCAGGCAATACATAATAGCATATGCAAACAGACTATTTAAAACACATCAACAATAAAAATGTGTTGAATGGCATGCATTTTACTGCTTATTTCATTAAAAAAAAATAGAAGAGCGGTTTCTTAGTCACCTAAACGAAATACTTTATTTTGCCTCAGTATATCAATAGCAAATTGAAAAATGAATCCCCTAAAATACATTAAAAGTTTGAATAAAAGTACGAATAACCTTTTCTGTTTCCTGCTTAATTGCTGTTGTCATAGCTTTATCCAGTTCTTTTTTAGATTCTTCTGCCTTCTGGCTAAGGAGCAAACATTTGGTCTTTGCTTCATTCAGTTTCTGTTCAAGAACAGCCTTGTCCTCTTGTGACAACTTTCCTCCATTTTCTTTTAAGAAGTTTTCAGTATTTTTCACAATCTCTGCCAATGTCTGGGCACTTGTTCTCATGTCTTTTTGTATCTCCTTTTGAGAAAAAAGAATCCAAAGATGAACCCACATCTTTCTGATTAACCTTATTACAACTTGCTTTGTTTTGAGGGTAAACTGTTCCTTTTTAACCCCAGAGAATAAATGCAGTATTACTGAACAGCTGATGGGAATATAAGAAAATATTCAGTCCAACATCTGACAGTGTTGATGCAGACCATTCTGTCCCTATCTCTTTCAAGAACAGCTAAGAAATTTAAAAAGAGAAAAAAAGAAAGAAAAAAACCTGCAATTTGGAACTCGGATTGCTTAACTCCTATTCAGAAGTCTGAATATTAGTCTGTTAGACAATCACAATATTGATATTTATTTAAGAAAAAAAAAAAAAAAGAAGTATGCTATATTATGTATTCTCTCCCAAGAATACACCCATTTAGGCTCTAATTTCTTCAGACAGTTAAGCAATGTTAACAGGTGCCTCGAGGTGTCTAAGTCTTTCCACAGATTATAAAGAGATCTTATACAAACTAGGTGCGTTACTTTGAAGATAAGTAAGGCAAGGCAAGATGAATCAAAATTTCAATCTTTACTGATCTTGATTTGGAGCTCTATCCTGTAATTACTGAAAGCCACCACTAGGAGAAGGAGGATGAAGAAAAGTGTCAAGTCCTCCTGTCTTAAAACCATCAAAATCAGAGTTAGTGTCACTCAGGTCAGAGGCAAAGCTTATAGATAACAAGATATTGCTAAAAGCCAAGGTCTTTATAGGAAAGCAAACAAACTGAAAGGACTCTGTTACATAAAACCTAGGAGACTGAAAGCATTGCTAGAAAAAACAGAACTGTAACAAAAGCCTTGCATTTAACTTCTCAAAATACTTTAAGAGGGTATAAACACTCCATGACAGTAGTTAAAAATCTAGTTACATTATTTTAGCATGATAAAGTGTAATCTTATCACATTTGACAGAAGAAAAAAATCTTAAGATAAAGATTCATATAACAGATTTCATACTGCCACCTGAGTGCTTCTTGAAATATCTAGTACACACACCCTATTCTAGTGCCTTCCAGGTTTCTTACCTCTCATTGGTTCATGCTGGAGCATATTCATGGGCAGCAGTTTAAAGGCACACCATTAAGACTTTACCTTTGGTAGGTTAAACAAATCTATGTTACTCTCCTCTCACATGATAGTCTTGTTATTCAACAAAGGAACCTAGTCACTCTCTTCTGCACTCGCTTTCTTTTATATACATAACTAGAATTGTACACACCTCCTGTTTGGTCTGGTATTGTTCTAGCTCAGCCTTGCTGTCTCCAATAACAAGAGACTCTTGTTGTCCAATGAGTCGATTTTCAGTCTGTGTAAGCATATCACATATTTCCTGCAGTTTCTCTTTGCATTCTTGCTGCCGTTCAGCCACATCCTATATTAGAGGCAAATACAATTGAAGAATAAAACAAAAATTTTCCCACTACATGAACTAATAGACATTCAAATAGCAATTAACCTTTGAACATCAATATTGCAAAGCAATCTTTTGAAAAGTATGCTGTAAACATGATAGCAGTGGTACAAATAGCAAGATGAACATATAGAAGTTAAGGATAAACCTCAAATATGTTGTAAGTAAAAGAGACCATGTTTGATGGAATTGCCCAAGAGAAGTCTGGCCATGCACATATGTGAAAGATGAAATCTCCAAACGACAGGAGTGAAAATCCAGTCTCTTTAGCCGCTTGAAACCTGTGGTAAACACTATTAATTCTGCAAAATGATATCAAAACAGAGGTTAGTCGTGATTGTGAGTTAGCTCTTTTTGATATGCATATGTTACCTGAATAGAAAATGCTGACTTCTTAAGCAGTAGAAAAGAACAAGACATGCAAGAACATTACTATTATCACATCCTAGAAAAATATCTATGTCTCTCCTCTACTCAATTTTATATTTTTTTGACAAAGTACAGCGGAAGCAAATGTTCTTCAAATGGTAAAATAACTCAAAGTCCTCAGAATGCTGAAACACCTTTCATTATGCACAAGCTGGGGGATGAGGTGGCAACTCTGAGTCTTCACAGTGCTTCTATAACAGAGGAGAAAATGCAGTCATACAGCAGCATCCTACCCTTCTTTTACTATCAAAACAAAGGTGGCATTGTTTTCCAGCTGCAGCTCAAGAGGTAATTGTACCAACTTGACTCATGGTTTTTCCAAAGTCCACCTCTACAATCAGAAATCTGATTCACTCTTATTTCTATCCCTCTAACCTGTCTCAACCAAAACAAGCTATGATAAAAAAGATTTAAAAATCTGGCACTTGACCATAAATACCTAGAAAATGATCACACAAGCAGATGACATTGCAAGTCAGAGGAAAAGAAAACTGTCAGAAGGATAGAAGTGATAAGCAGTGGTGGGATAGTAAACTTGTCAATTAATATAGCTGCAGCCAGAAGAGGACAAAGAGTTCACTGCTTTATTAGGACAATATGTAAAAGAACAGATCCTAATGTCTGAAACTGTAACTGTCCTAACCTAACATATATTTTCTGTAAACTGTCATTGTAACAATGAAAGAGAAAAATGACAACTCTTCAGACTTCATAGAATCATAGAATATCCTGAATTGGAAGGGACTCACAAGGATCATGAAGTCCAGCTCCTGGTTCTATACATGACCACCCAATGTCTGTGAGCACTGCCCAAATACTCCTTGAACTACGGCAGCTCGGGGCCGTTCTCACTGGCCTTAGCAGCCTGTTCCATGCCCACCACCCTCTGGTGCAGACCCTGCCCCTAACCCCCCAGCCTTCCCTCCCCT
Source organism: Chrysolophus pictus (assembly GCA_037305975.1). Taxonomy (NCBI): domain Eukaryota; kingdom Metazoa; phylum Chordata; class Aves; order Galliformes; family Phasianidae; genus Chrysolophus; species Chrysolophus pictus. The sequence goes on from CM074578.1 coordinate 24,102,695, forward strand.
GAAACAGATCCATGCCGTTCCCTTGGCCCTGTCGCTGTCACACAGAGCAGAGCTCAGAGCTGCCCTCCGCTCCCTGTGAGGAGCTGCAGCCGCCATCAGGCCTCCCCTCAGCTCCTCTGCTCTGGGCTGAACACACCAAGGATCTCAGCACTTCTCATATAACTTGCCCTTGAGACCCTTCACCATCTTTGTAACATTCCTTAGGATGCTCTCTAACAGTTTTACATACTTCTTATATTGTGGCACCCAAACCTGCATCCAGTGTTCAAGATGGGGCCACACCAGATCAATGCAATCTTTGTAGAACAATGAATGTATCTGAAGTGAAACTGAGAAGGTAGGGATGCAGTTAATACTGCCTGCTGGTATTAAAATTCCTCACCCATAGACAAGAACAGACAGCACACATTTACACAGAAAAGCAAACCTTCTGATCACCCAGCTCTTGCGCTGCCTGTAACTCAGTCTCTAAACTCTTCACTTGAGATGTTACCGTTTCCTGCACTTCCTGAAAAGATTTCTGAATGGTATTTAAGAGTCTCAGAAGCTGTTTGCTCTGACTGGGAGAAAGATCCTGGGCGTGTTCAGAAATGAAGAACTGAACATCAAATGCAGTGGACTCCAGTTGCATTTTTGTATGAGCAACCTCTGCAGCAGTATTCTGTAAGTAAAGACAAGGAAATGAATAGCAAGGAGGACAAATTCAGCACAAATAAAACACACAGTCACTACTTTCTGCACTTAGCTCCTGTTCCAAAGTGCTTTTGAGAGATACTTTAGGCACAGTAAATCAAACCTGTGTCAGAATCATTCTGGCACATTCCACCAAGGGATTTGTATTTGTGTATGGTTTGCCTCAGGCACAGTCCATGAGCATATAATAAATAAGATGACCTTGAAAACCTCTATTCTTCCTTTCACCTTCTAATGGATGTCTGAGAACTGGCTGACCTTCAACAATAGAGAATTTATGGTGAGTATACACTGATGAAATGGTAGGTTTGGTTTAAGTTTCCTAGGTTCTAGGTCTAACCTAGAAATGTTAAAATATTTACTTGAGTGTTTTCTCATTCTTAACTCCACAATGAAAAACTTTATTTCCAGCAGTGTATCAAATTATACCCATAGCTGCACTCCTTGCGGCCCCTATGATAACACAACACAAACTGGAACACTATTAAAGTGCAGTAATTTTTTTTTTTTTTTTAAATTTTTACATTTACACACACAGGTGTATGAATATTGCTAAAAATTCATCTGGCTTGTTTTTCACAGCTCACTTCACTCATGTGTGTAATTCAGAGGTTGTGGGGATTTTTTATAATCTTTCCCCTTCTTTTCACGAGTTAATTACAGTTAATTAAAATTAATGAAAGAACATGGATCTTATAAATAAAGATGTTTTGAAAGATTTAATATTAATAATTGAAATGTCTGTAACATAAACTAGATTACCAAGAAGGGTGAGATTTATTACAACAAATGTAAGCAGAATTGATAAGTTTTCTCAGTAAGTCAAAATTTCCAAAAATTCTAAGGAGGAAAAGCAGATCAACTGTACATGGATCGGTACAAAGGATCATCAAGTAATTGTCTTCCAGGTTAATGAGCAGCTATACAAATACTAGCTAGTAGCTCATACTACACAGTCACAGTTGCCAGAAGCACCGACATCTGCCACAAAGAATACTTACTTTGAGTAGCTTTAAGCTTTGCTTCATATCTTCTATGTCATTGGTATTCACTTTGAAGTCATTCATGATTTTACTGTGCTCTGTGATCCAGTCTGAAAACGTCTGGAGTTTGCTTAAAAGTTGCTGGTGCAATTCTGCAAGCTTAGACTAGGAAAGGGAAGTTGTATATTAATTTATTTATGCCCCTGGAGTCCTGTCACATTTTCAATCACACTAAATGAAATCATGCATGTACTTTATACACACATTTAGAAGAAAACTTTTAACTTCTTAGCTGAATTACCTTAAGAAAAGCAAGACAAAACATACAAATGTACATCGATAAAAACATACCATTTCCAAGTCAACAGAACAGACTATTTGTTTTGCTCGTTTTGAAGACGTATCACAGACCATCAAAAATGCTTCCTGTAAATAGTCATAGCTTATCTTTAGCTCTTTAAGTTTCTCTTCAGGAATATCTTTGTGATGAAACTTTAAGAACTCTTCTGTCAACTTCATGTCCTTTTTTAGGATAATTGCAAAGGTAGCCAATCCTGATTCAAATGACTACAAAGAGAATATATATTCAAAATGCATTAAGCTAATAAGCAAGAAAGACATTGTGTCTGATTTACTTAATTAAATTTGAATTCACTCTTTTTTCCCCTCAGCCCATCTCAGGTCTCCTCCTAGCTCCCATCACTGAAGTACAAGCATAAAGAATACTTCACTGACCTCCAGTTGTTCTAATTGTTCTTTTAGTATTTCCAGATTGCTACTAATTGGTTTCTGATTTTCTAGGTGTCTTTTCACTTCTTGAAGCACTGCCAAATGCTCTTGCATTTTCTCTCTCAACTTTAAACATTCCTGTTCTCCATCAACCTGAAAATGGGTTTTAACAATAAACAATAAGGTTTTTGAAACTGACAATTGAAAATAGACAATAAAATTTCTTCTTTTAATTCTAACTTTAATCGTTTAAAATTATTTATTTTTGAAATTATTTTTCCAGTTTAATTATTGTCTCCAGCAGTTGGAAAGATTCATGTGATTCCTTTGACACAGGGCACACAGCACATACCAGCTGTTGCTACTTACCTTGCTAGTGGAGTTGTCATCCAGGAGCGTCCATCCAGGCGCAGTAAAGCCTCTGAAAAGGCTGTCTCTCTTCTCATGCTCCTGGTCACTTTTCCAAGCATCAGCTGTGTCATCTGCCAATGTTTTCTCTTTAGGAATTTCTGATCCAAACTCTGCCTGTTCTGTTGAGAAAAGAGCACAAAGCCTATCTACTTTGCCTTTACCTTCATGTGCTGTGGTGATGTCAGCACCCTGTGAGCTCGTAAGCAAATTACTGATCAGCTCCTCTAATTTCCTCTTACTTTCATCTCCAGATGACATTTTAAAAATTTTCATAAGTTCAGAAGCCGTAAGATTTGCAGTAGGAGTTTTCATTTCTTGTTCTATTTCATTCTTCATTTCATCTGGATCATTTATCTTTTGTTTACAGAATTCCTGCTTCAGAATATCACGAAGAAGATCAGGACTTCTGCAATCAGGCCAAAGCAATGAAAGTGCATCACTGTCCTTTGTGTCTGTGCACAGTGTGGTATCCATTAATGCCTCTCTAACAGTACTGCTTGTTTGCTTGAGTTGTGACTCACTGAACATGTCGCTTCCAAGCTGGGTGCTTCCAACCATTCTAAGTAAATTTTGCATTAGAATTTTGGTATCAGAGTAACTTAGTGGTTCACCTTCCTCCTTGCAGTAACTATGTCCCAATTTTAATTTCCTTTGTAATATATTCTTTAAGTCTTCCATTAGCGTGTCTGGCATTTCTGGTGACTGTGAAAAACCTTTCTTTACTTGAAAATCTTTGGAAAGTCCCATTTCGTTTTGTAATGATTCCGTGCATAATTGTTTTTCAAAACCATTTTCAAAGGAAGAAGTCTCGCTGGCCATGAACTTTTCTACCTTTGTGTTTTTCAGTGCTTCACATTCTTTCTGGGCAACATTATTCCAGTCAGCCTCTATGCTGCTCAAAATTGCAGAAGAAAGATTAGTGCTATGTGTATGATTCCCAGAAGGTAGCGCTTCAATCTCATCCCCTGATTCTTTTGCATCCTCAGTGCTTCCTAAGGCACCTGCTTTTAAGAGGGTAAATTCATCACCATTGCTGTCCTTATTTTCTGAAAGGTCTTTAAGAACATTGCCACTTTGACAGACAAATGTCTCTTTAGTCGTGCTAATTTCCTTTGGTTTCACTGAAACAGCTGGGGGGAAGGAGTAAGTGTTAAATTCTCTTGAATGTATTTCTTCCATATTAAGCAGTAATTCTTTTTCATTCTGTATACTATTTTTCACCTGTTCTGTGTCCTTAAGGCAACAGGATTCAGTTTTATCCAATTCTGAATTGTTTTCTCCTTTTAAGCTTATTGTACATTGTTCTAGAGAAGATGAAATATTAAAATCTCTCTTAAATTCAGCTGATATCACACCACTCTCAACGGCAGGCCAAGTTTGACCAATATTTACTTTCTCATTATTTGAAACAATTTCTGTATCAGTTTTAACTGTTGATGCATCAAATATTTCCCCAAGACTTTCCATATGAATCGGACTTTTATTTAGCTCCACGACACCACATTCCTTTATAATATTTACTCCATTTTCTGCCAGAGTTTCAAAATCTCTTCTTATTTGACCATACTTCTTGTCAGAAATTGGATGTACTTGGTCACAAAGTGAACTAACATCATCACTGGCATAATGCATATCTCTGAGGAATTTACTATCCGTTTGGGATGAATTTGCCTTCAGTTGTTCCAAACCAGTCACATCATTTAATGGTTTTTCCTCCGCTAATAATGCTTCTTTTTGTTTTTGCCCATGATCTAAATGTAACATTGGCACAGTACTACAGCTTTTATTCATGCTGTGAATAAAGTGTTCTGATAGAAGCAAATCTGTCTTAGCATTTTCATCATCTCCAGTAACTTGCTTTGTAATTAGCAAGGGTGTTACACTAATGTCAGATATCAGAGTATCATCAAGAAAGTGTGTTTTATTATTTTCTTCACTCTTAAAGGATATACATTTGGTGTCAAAGGTATTTTCAGACTGAATATGCTCAGTAGTATCTTCTGACATGTTTTCATTTTGGGGAAAAGTTCCGTAGTCATTTTCTGGTTTTTGTTCCGTTTCTTTTTTGCCTGTATATGTAAGATCAACACATCTTTTCTCATAGATATCTGATGCAGTTTCACATTTTCCCAAAGATAGTTCTCCATGTCCGTGATTAGACTGGAATTGCAAATTATACTCTGTCTTGTGGCCTAAAGAATAGCAGTACTCATCAATATTCTGATTATTTTCCTCACTATTTTCTATGGCCCCTACAGGAATTAACATTTGGTCATCTCTGTTTTTACACTGATGATGGGAGTAAAAAGTATCCATTTCATCTTCACTGTCAGACTCAGTATCAGAGTCATCATAACTATTATAATCCAGATAGTCATAATCATAGTCTTCCTCCTCATGTGTTCCTTCCGATTCATACTCATAGCAGTCACTTGCTGCTTTCATTTCATCTTCTTCATTTCTGTCTCGCTGTGTTTTTGTTTCATACCTCTTCAGAAAAGAAGTAGAGCATCCCTCCCTTCTTTCTTCACTGCCCAGAGTAACTGGTAATTTCTGTTCTTCAAAGTTCCTTGTTCTTTCCTTTTCCTCTTCAGAGACTGTTTCCAAAGTCTCAGCACTTGCAGAAGCTACATTAACACCCTCAGTTAGAGCTGTCTGATTTATATCTCTAATGTAATAGATGTTCTCTCCAGCATTAGTTGGAAGTTCCTCATAAGAGCTGTTGTCTTCTGTCAGGGCTATCAGACCACCTCTCTCCTCTAGAAAACCTAGCAGAACATTCTCTGGCTCTGGTGTATCATCATCCTCCAGCTGTAAGGTACCAAAATCATCATCATCTTGAGGGGTGTCATAGGAATCATTGTTATCAAATTGTGGAGTACCATAGACATCACTGTCATCATCATCAACCTGAGGAGTTTCATAGGCATCGTCATCATCATCATCATCAAACTGCGAGCTGTCCTCTTCTGAGTCTGCCTCACCACATTCATGCTGTGAGCAGCTACTTTCAACTTGTGGGATGCTATCACTCCCTTCTAGTGATGAGTCAGAACTACTGTCCCCAGGTAATAACTTGTCAAACACAAGATTGTTTTCTTCTACTGATACGCTTTGTGCCATGCTGTCGTTGACACCCTCAGGTGGTCCTTCATGTGTAACAGTACTGGCCTCCAACAAAGGCCTCCATTGTATTTCTCTACTGTCTTCTAGACATAGTTTACTCTGGAAATCAGTACTACCATCCAAAGACTGCCTGCTATGTCTATATGGACAGCTCTCTAGAGGTGGCCTGTTATGTACATCAGTGTAGTCCAGCAGAGGTTGTTCACTATATCCATTACCTTCAAATTGCAGTGTGTCACCACACTGACTATCTGATTCTTCTGGAATTCTGTATTCAGTATCTGTGTTGAAGGATGAACCAAAACTTCCCTGAAAATCATCTTTCTCAACATTACCCAGTGCCATTCTATAACTGTCAGGTTGCAATATATGAGGCTCGTATTTTGTGAAGGTCTTTTCCAGGTCTGTCCAGATTTCATTATCTGACAAGTCGTTCACACTCAAGGAATTGTATGAGGTTTTATCATTTCTGTTTTCCTTACCCAGATTACCTGTCATAACAATCTCTTCTTTTTCTGTATCTAACATAAGATTTGGATTTGAGTCATTTGGAAAAACTCCCTCAGTGTTTTTTGAATTTGCTTTCTGATCATTATGCTTATACACCTCCAATGGTGTCCACTCAGAATCCTCCAAAAGACTCTCGAGTGCATTTTTGTTCCTGAAATTTTGAGTGTTACTTTCTACATTTTTAAGTTCTGCAGGTTTGCTTAGCAGCATCTCCACAGTAAACTGTGATTGTTCAGTACCACTATCACTGCAAACATCTGATCTACATATATCTTTTCTCTGTGAACACGTATAATTCTCCAAATCTTCAAACTGAATTAACTTCTTGTCATCAGAAGTATTTTCAGCACCTGAAGGACCACCTTGAACACTGCCTATAATATTACTGAAGTGGACATCGTCAGTTCCTTTCGGACTTATGTGTTTGTTGCTGAAAGTCATTTCAGACACATCAGTAGTGCATGCAGAACTATCCCCTTCCAGAAACATATTGATGGCTTCCTGCAATTGTCCATCATATAACAGAAGTCTTCCTCCAGTGTTTGCATCCATATAACTATTCACCATCAGATAAGATATGAACAATTTCTTAGCTTGGTCTGAATTATGACATGCAGGGTCTTCTGTACCAGAATCTTCATGTTCCTCTTCACATTCATGAAATAAAGATGATAGGACTTCATATGATGATAACCATTTTGCAGCATTTTTACAAGGGGATTCTAATTCTTCTACACTGGGCATTTTATCTGGTAAAATCACACTGTTCAGAATAGATACAGTATTGATGTCTATTAACCCTGATTGTGCAGCCCTGTCTAGACTGAGTACTTCACAAGTTTCTGGAATGTAAAGTGCAGCTATTTTCTGCCTATCACTTAGTATTTTGAATGCCAGCTCACTTGTTATCATTTCTTGGTGCAAAGATGTTGATATGGGGAATATTTCACCTGTGTCAGGCCATATTAGTCCAACAAAGCCTCTCTGTGCTTCTAACACCAGGAGTGCACTGGTAGATGATATTAAATTGCATTGTATGGCTTCATCAACAGTCAAGCGTTGCCCAGAATTTGGACAAAGGATTCCACCAGTCTGAACCTGATGTGTGAAGATTCCACAAGCAGTGTCCTGACCTATAATCCCTTGACTCACAGCCTCTTCCACAGTCATTTGCTTCCCTGACTCAGGGTCAATTATACCTCCAGATATTATCTGAGACCCCAGCAGCCTAAACATTGTTTCCCTGTCAATGAGTCCCTCATGGGCTGCCCTCAAAATAGTTATTTTCCTTCCACATTTGAGTATGATTCTACCTTTTTCTTGTGGTTTCACTGGTAGGAGTCTTAACCCTGTTTCATCATGTATTATGCTTCTATGAAGCATCTGTTCAAGGGAAATCTTTTCAGCACAGTTAGGGTCTATGAGATCTTTACAAGTGTCTTGCCTTTCCAGAAGCTTTGCATATAATGTTGGAGAAATCAGGTTTCTCTGAAAAGCATTCTGCAAAGTCAGGTGCTCTCCAGTAGATGGCAAAATCAAGTGCCCACTTGAAAGCTGATTCTCAAGAATTTTAATAGCCAAAGGTTCTGAAATTAGACCTTGTTCTAAAGCTGATACAACTGGAAGATTTGATAATGTTGACTCTGAAATAAGCTTCTTTGCATTATTTAATTCCTGCAACTGCAATAGAGTCTGCTCATCAATTAGTGCACAAGCTTTAGCTTCTTCCAAATCATAACATATTCCTAATTCTGGAGAAATTATCCCAGTAAGGATCAGCTGATTCTCGAGCAACCTAACTCCAGTGTCATAGTCAATAAAACCTTTTAGAATAGACTGAAAAATGGAATGGACTTCTCCAGTCGTTTGGTCAATGATACCAGCAATGACTTTATGCACCTAAAAAGAAATATAAAAGAACAGGTATCACTGTTTTAGACTAATTTTAAATTTACTTTTGCTTCTGAATGCATGATAAGCATAAGACTTGTACTTACCAGGACTGGAAGAATGCTGTGAATGTTAGCAGCTCAAACGCACAAGTGATCTATGTCAGTCATTGAACAGCACACGATGTGATAAAAGATTTAAAATCAACATGCATCTGTGAATTGAAAACCTATGCTTTGCATACATAAATAGGGTTAGTGAAAGACAATAGAAGAGATGATTGCAGAGTGAGCAAATAGAACATATTACCTGAAAGGCAAATTTTCATGCTCTAAATGTCTGTGAAATGTTAGAACTTCAGAAACAGTATGTGATTCAAAACAACCATGCTATTCATGTTTACAGCATACAGCACTCCTGTATATACATCCAACATTATGGAATCAGATATTCTAGCACCAAATAATGCTTTTAGTCTGCATGGAAAGCATGAAGTCAGTCTGGCAACATTATTTAAAAAAATTAAACAGACACTGCCTCCAAACGAGAAAATTCATATGCAACATTTTTTCAGAAATCCATATTTAAGATTGAGATCCATTAGCAAGTGGATATAGTGTCTCAGGGTCACTAACATTATTATGCACTCCCATTTTTATATCCAGATACATTTTAAGAAAAACTGAAAGTAGATTTCTTCTGAGGACACTTCTGAAGGATATATGGGAGACATTAACATGTTATTTTATGGTGTCCTTTCTGCAGCAGACACAGACTTATATAGCAGTCAAAGAATGGCTTTTACGAGAAGAGTTAAGAAATGAATGTTTATCTTTCCTCATGCAAGGCACACATTATCAAGACTCTTCACAAAAAAAACTGATGAGTAGAGTATTCATATGCACAGGTAAGGTAACACACAGTATTTCATAACAAATACACAAAACTTTGTCAGTTAAACCTTAAAATCCTTTACACACTGTTAATTGCAGCTTCATTTTTTACCCATCACATATGGTTTCAAAACCATGCAGTAAAACTCAAAAGATCCCGATATCTGAGTTTCCATCTTGCTACCTTTTCATCCATCTTTTCATCATCCAAATAGTGTGCCTCCTGCAGCTGCTTCAAAGCTTCATTGGCTAACAAACTGTAGCTCTCCTGGAGGGATTTGACTTGTTTTTCCATTTCACCTCTCTCTTCATCTGTCATTCTATTAAAAAAGAAACAAACAAAGAAACAAAAAATAAGGAGGAGGTTTCTTGAATAATTTGTAGTCTGCCTACCTTTACTTAAAAAAAAAAAAAAAAAGAAAAAGAAATTGATAAAAGTAGTCTGAAAAAAATATAGCTTTATTATTAGCAACAATCTGTTTATAGCTAGTCAAATAAAAAAAAGGTTAAATTAATCTACAATTTACTTTGAATTATAGCAAAAGCTTTTATCATTTGCATGTTCCTTTGTCGACTTATCACCAGTGAAGATGGATAACACATCTAGCAAGTAGTCATGAAGTACCTCAGCAATTTGCTAGTGTATTAAAATCAAAGACTTATGGAATCATATAAGTTAGAAGGGACCTTTAAAGGTCAGCAGGTACAACTTCCTTGCAATGAACAGGGACACCTGCAGCTAGATCAGGTTGCTGAGAGCCTGGTCCAGCCTAATCTTAAATGCCTCCAGGGATGGGGAAACAACCACATCTCTGAGCAACCCGTTCCAATGCCTCATCACTCTTATTGTAAAAAACTTCCTTCATTTTTCAAAATTTCCCCTCTTTTAGTTTGAAACCATTTCCCCTTGTTCTGTCACAGACCCTTCTAAATAACTTCAGATGAAAATGAAACAAATTTGAGATATAAAGTTGAAATATTGATTTACTTCTAATTTGTTAATTATTTTTACTTCAAATGTCAATGAGGATCTAGCACCCTTTAAGTTGACCAGAGGTACATAAACCTAATCAAGCTCCTGAGATAAACAAAACTTAATCAACCTTTAGCCAGAATGGATGACAAAGTTTTATTAAAAACCAAAACAATAACAACAAAATCTGACATATATGTTCGTGAAGTATAATTGGAACTATAGCACGTGAATATGTCTTCTTTATAAGCAAACAGTATGTACTGATTCCGTTAATTTATTTGAAAAATAAAAGCATGGCTTACTTGTCACTGTGTTTAGCTAAAAATGCCTGAGTAGTCTGCAGAGCTTCAGCTATTTGTTCTTTCTTAGCCGACATTTCTTCAAGGGAAATCTGAAAAATAAACAACCTGTGTTCAAGATTTAACTATGCACAAGCATAAAAAGAAAAGCAAACCAACAGCACAATATTTCTAAGTGTGACAGAACTCAATAGTGTAGGAACTTAAAATTAAAGAAAAGAGAAAGAAGCTGTTCTTAGACCTATATTATTTATCGTTAAATTCTATCATTTATTATTGGATAAATCACTGCATTAGGTCTTTTGGCAAAATAAACTGAATTAGAAGTTAGTTTGGTGAGACAAACTGAATTTATTTCAAATGTTACTTGTTTAAAACTTAATCATTTAAAACCACTGAGTATCTGGCAAAGTTTAAAGTAAATTCACAAAGATATGTATATAATGGCCATGCTCAAGAAGTTGCACACCACAATAAGAGAGAGTAACTTTTTATAAAATATATCAGAAGGCCACAAACTTCATGAAAATCTATGACAGATAAATGCAATTTTAGATACTCAGAGAAAAAATGAATTATTTATTAAAATTCTCCCTCTATCATTTCTGTCATTCCTACTCAAGCTCTAGTTCTGGCAGAGGAACTTGCAAGAATTTATTAATTTTTCTGAGAAACTGCCTGCTGTTCTTCAGATAAAAGCACAACCTTTGATTTTGGTTAAACAAAGGGAAAGGGGGGGGAGGGGGTGGCAAGGGCTTTGTTAACAAAGCAGGGGTAAGTTCAACGCAGGTCCTAAGAGAACTCTGGGAAGGTGCCTAGGAAGAGCATAGGTTCATGTGGGCTGGGATACAATCAATTCTGTCTTGATCAGTAGATTTTGAACACAGTATGTCTTTGCATTCACTGTCAGCAAGCCACAGTCCCACTGTTCGTGCTGCTTGGACAAAAACACAGACAGCAAGCACAGTATGCTGAACATGAGAAGACATGAGCTTCCCTTTCCTCAGGGCACTGGCATCACTGTGACTGCTGTATATGCTATGCCACTACTGGCAGCAGTTTCTCCACCCCCTCTCCCAGTGGCTACACCCCCCGCATATGTGTGAAATGTGTTTCAGCGAACATCAGCTATCAAAACAAAACAAAACAACAACAAAAAGCCTATAAAAATTAGCTATCAGGTTTGTACCAAACGTGTCTAGGCATCCATGCCAGACAGTGAATACAAAACCAGGCATCTTTGGATGGTGCCCACTATCTCAGGCTGTAATAGAAACACACCCTCAGGAAATAGCTGCCTCCAGGAGGCAAGGGGAAGCCAAGACAATTAACCTGCATGTTACTTCTTGAGGGCTCAAGCTGTATTGGGAAGATGCTGGTGTAGCTGTCGTGGTAGGCTTAGATGCTCCAAGGAGTAGGACGCTGGCCCAACACTGACAAAGGCTTTCACCATTGTCATCAACACGAGAAGCAAAAAAAGCCAATACTGAATGTTTTCTGTCAATTACAGAACTAGCACAGGTCCCTCAAACACATCTGCTCTTTCATCTTGTAGAGGAGCACATCCTCTACAAACAAGCAGTATGTGAGCACAGGTGGCAGCTGGGGAACGCAGGGCTGTCTGGCAGCAAGTTCAAATTCTGCAGCTTTGACACCAATGCCAATGTCCAAAATAAAAACACAGGATCAAATTGCTTGAAAGACGTGCCAAAATCGAGTTTGTGTAACTGACCAGCCAAACTATTTCTGAAGGATGTGGAAAAGACACCACTCTGTTTTTCTGCTGCTCAGTGGGCAGGTAGGCCTTTATTTCTGGAAATCCTTTCAGGTGTCGCTAAGCTATCTTGCATGACAGAGCTAGCAAGGGAACTACTAGAAATTATATGAAACTTCAGAGATGGAAATTCACAGTCAGACTAACAACTATATACAATAGTTGATCTGCCAAATACAATGGGTACAAGATGGGCCCCTCCAGCAGCCTGTGGAATAGCGTGGTATTAAAAAGGGCTCTCTGTATACCCTAAGGAAGCCCTAAGGAAGATTTGAAGAGGAGTGTACATCTGTTCAAAAACTTTCAACTACTGTCTCATAAGCCATCCTGCAAGAAGAACACCTGAAATAACTTTTTAATAGAAAATAAGAAGAAACTTGGTCCAAAGGCTTCTCCTGTGAACTTTCTCCATCTTGCTGCCAGGGTAGAAGTCACCAGGCTTATTCACTGAACTACTGCAGGAGCAGGCAGAACTACCAAATGCTGTCCTGTTACATTGTACTGTCCCTTTACAACAGTCCAATTGTGGTGTGCAGAGTACAGCTTCCCTAAACTGACATTTTGCACTGTACACTTGTGATGTGAAAGGCAGCTTCTACTTGTTCCTGAGTAACATTTGTATTCCTGAGCGTTTATCCAATCCTCCACTCACAGCCAAACACAAAATTATATTTTAGTAAAACGTGGATGGCGATATGGAGAATAAAAGAATATTTATGGAATATTTTGTCATTTTAATAAACACAAAAAGCTAAAAAGGGGAAGTGTTATTTTACTAAAAGACATCTGTGTACCTGCTGCTTAGGCAAATCTGTCTTTTCAGCCTTTTCTCCTCCTTCTTTGCTGAGTGTCTTGCTGAGGTTTGACACCCATTTCAGTAAATCCCCAGCCTTCTCAACATGTTCTTTTTTTTCTTCTTCCATTGACCTCTGATGAACACCGCAAATTGTAAAACACATGTAAATATAAGTTGTTGGAATATTTAACATTCACATCAATAGAAACACAGTTCTACCAAAATGGTAGTATTACCATATACCCTTAAAGTGATTTTTTTTTTATTATTACCACATGCATTACTGCAACACTTTTAAGTAGGAACAAAAATGCCACACTGTTATTGACATTAACAGAATAATTCCTCAAAAGATTTCTAATTAAGATGCTTATTCATACACATGTACATTCATTATACAATGATTGATATAAAGAAAAAGCACAGTTTCCCAGCAATTACTCAGCAGATGAAATCTAAACAACATTTGCATATAAAGCATCTCTGAATTGCTGCCTTTGCATTACCCTCAGGAGTGGATTTCTACAGCCAGCATAGGATATCAGTATCAGCACTCTATAGACATGGATTACTAAATTACAACTCAGAAGAATACATTGCTTCTGTGTCTACAGAAACAAGGACAATAAAAGTAAAATCGTCTTTTTCTGCATAGGAAAATACATATATTTTCATAGTAACACAACACATGAGTAGTTTGAAGTTTAGCAGTACTTAGAAAACACACCTAAGCCCTTCCATGTGCAACAAGTGAAAATGAAAATATTTTATTTCAATGGATTTTTTTTAACTGGACATGCAATTGTAATTCATCTGCCTATTAGAGTATGACAAAATACTGTTAAGTTACCTGAAGTGTAGGGAAAAAAAATAGGATATGAAATTTTATGATATGAGCAGCCCTTTAAATTAATAAAATACCAGCATGAGAAAAAATATTTGTGTGTGCTTACTGAATTGCAGATTTAACTCTTGTATACTGTTTTGCCACCCCTTGTACAATAAATTACATTTGCGATCTGATTTGTAATACTAAATGAAGTAATTGGGTTGTATGAAATACTGCATTGTCTTCACTCACAAAATGGGCAATCTCTTCAATTTTTAATGGAAGGATCTCACTCGTCTCACCTAAATGTATGCATTTCACATATACAATAGCTTCACTGATTTATAACTTCCAGTTTTTAATGCCTACATGAAGGTAATGTCTGATAAAGCCTTCAGGTACACCCTGAACACGCTCTGCTTTTTGACATTACAAATTTGCCTTACTTTACCTAAAGATTTACACTTTATAGCAAGTAATATCTAATTCCAGGTTACCAGTATATACTAATTAGCTGTTTAATTAGTTTTAAACCAACTACATTAGACAACATAATCTATAACTTTCATAGAAGTCATTGTAGATCTTTTCCTTAACTTGAATTGATTTTAAATCAGGCCCCAAGTGAGTACTATCATCCCTATTACGAAGCATAGTACAGACTAGAAATTCCTGTTTTCATAGGCTGAGCTGCTTCTAACAATCGTAGCCCAGTGTGGCAATCAAAAACAGCACTCTCTAAAGCTTCTTTGTAGGTTAGCTTCTTCTTTGTTTTGGGGCATGTTATAACTTTAACATACAAATGTTCATCTTTCACCTTTGTAGCTGTGACAGCATCAATAACACCACACTTAATCCCATCTTCCATTGTCAATCTGGAATGAGATTTCGGATCTATCAACCCACCAGTCAGGTACTGATACTCCAGGCAGCGCATACCCATTTCCTTGTCTAGGGCATTCGTACTCATAGCTTCAACAGCTGACATAACTGTATTCCTTACAGGGTGAATGATCCCAGTAAAGATTAGTTCACATTGCTGAATCTGCTTGGCACAACCATCATCAATTAATTCCCTTTGCAAAGCTTCTGAAACACTGTACTTTTTCCCAGTAAATGGATCAATTATGCCTCCTGTGCTAACCTGAGCTTCAAGACATCTGAGGGCTGTAACTCTATCTACCAGATTTCTGCGTGAGGCTTTTAAAACTGGAATCCTTTCATTGGTTTCAGAAAGCCAAAATCCTGCAATAGGACTGTTTAGGTCTTTCTTTGGTTGTGAACTGCTAAGTAAAATATCTCCCAACTCACTAACTGTGATTAAGCCTTCTTTGTATTTATCGACTAATGCTCTGTCAATTCTACCCTGATTTATGGTATCCTCAACATTAAACTGCACACCAGTTTTATGGTCTGTAAGCAAAATAAAAGAACTCCCATCTGAATCAAAACACGTAGACTCCTTCCAATCAAATTCCTGTTTTGAAAGCTCAAGATACGTAGCTTTATCAACACTTTTTTTTTTATAAGCCTCATAGGAAGTCATTTCAGCTCCTGTTTTGATGTCAACTACAGAAATTCTATGACTTTTCTCTGCTGATGGGCTGCTTATTCTCCTTTCACCAATTGGAAGCAGCAAACAATTACTGCTAACACTGAACAAACACATTTTTAGCAAATCACAGTAGTACATAGCTTTCATGTTGTTTGGATTATGAAAACATTTTGCATTACTAGAAGGTTCGTGCAAAAATTTCAAAATCGTATTATTAAGCAAGCCAAGCTGCACTGCAGTTTCTGGAGGTACACGAACACTTCTTACGGGGTCAATAACCCCCCCAGTTGCAATTTGAGCTTCAAGGATATTTTTACCCTTTTGTCTTTCTAGAAATCGAGCTTCCATAGCTTGGTACACAGATACCACTTTACCAGAACAGCAATATCCCAAAACAGCTTTCTCTGCTTCATGCAGTCTACTCTTGAATTCATTATCTACAAGCCCTCTAACAACTGAATCATCAACAGAGAATTTCTGACCTGTTGTAGGATCGATGATGAAACCAGTAGCTGCTTGAGCCTCTAAAAATGCTAATCCCAGTGCCTTTCCTATGATTCTTCTCTTTGTTGCTAAAGAAAAAGACAGTATTTCTTTGCTGGATTCAAGGTACACTCCAGCTATAGCTGTAGGCTTAGTTAAAAATTTTTCAAGACTTTTCTGAACCTCCTCAATAGTTTTCTGCCCTGAATGGAGATGCTCAACAGTAAGCCTGTCTAGAAGTTTAACTTCAATCAATTGTCTGGCAGTTACGTCATGTCGAAGACCTTGAAATTTAATATTATCATATTCTTCTGGAAAACATTCCAACTGAGTAGCAATATCAACAGTTCTCAAAATCTCTTCTCCTAAGAAAGAATTCATCTTTGCAAAGTCTTCTCTCCTAAACCCTTCAGATGTTTTGTATCCCTCAAACATTCTCTCTTCATTACCAAATGTCTTGCCATTCTCTTGTTTTAATGTTGTAACTTCAACATGCATGTCATACTGCTTGTTCTTCGCTATCTGTAAATAGGAATTTTTTGACACAGTGAGAAATAGATCTGCAAAACTTTGCTGCACATAATTCAGTTCTAAATCCACCACCAGAAAAACAAAAGGGAGAACCTGAATATATTAGAAAGGAGATCTGTTATTAGCATTGAAACAGAAATATAGATAGCTAGAGATTTAGAATGCATTCACCATTTCAAATATTTATTCAGCAATCAGAATAGGATTAGACCAAGCAACAAGATTTGTTGTTATTAGATGAACTTAGCACTGTTAAGCAAAGCCTGTTTTGACCAATGATGACACAATGGTGTATGTATGTGGAATCTTATTTCCAACCAACCATGTAAAATAATGTGTTTCCTAGATATTAACAAGCCTGCTACAAAGGTTTAATGAAAAGCTGAGCAAAGTGAAAATGAAGAGGTCCCCTTCACCAACATATGAACATAAGAAACACGAGAGAGAACAAAGAATAGTGATAGAGCATAAATAAGAAAAAATAGAATAGTAAAAGCCACCACTAGGAAGGCAAACCCTCACAAAATTTATTGTATACCTCCAAGGGATGCACTTTTACTAATCCTAATTCAAGTTTCATGTCTTCTCCAGGCCTACTTGTTTGTCTGGAACTGTGTAGGTTCCTGTTTCTCAATTTGTCTCTTTCAGATATTCCAGTGATTTCACTTGATTTATCAAAGGTTATCTGGAACTGTGTACTTGTTTGAGAAACAAACTCTGTAAAAGATTGTGGTCTTGCATCTTCTAGTGATTGATTTATTCTTGACATCTGGAACTGCACTTCCCTTGGTATTGTGTCATCAGCACTCACATACAGTGTATTTTCTTCTATTTGATCAGATTTAAAACTTGTTCTCTCTTGTTTCTGCCTTAACAAAGGCGAACAAGGTCTTACATGTGAAGGATGCTGTTCAAATTCTCTAGATGAGGTGTCATTCAGGTAATTCAATTCATTTCCTCTTCTCTCACAGCTCACTTTAAATCCACAATCTTTGATTTTATTATTCTGTTGAACTTCATTCTGAAACAAAAGAAACCTATGTTCACTTTCCTTGACCTGCAGGTCCATCTTCTGTTTCACATCCTCAACCAGGTGCTTCTGCACTTCCAACTCTTCCTCAAGCTTCCTGCACTTCTGATGATAGTCCATTTCAGCTTGCTTTCCTTGTTGCAGTTGTTCTTGACATTTCTTAAGCCTTTCTTGCAGATCTTCAATCTGTCTCTTGTACAGCATGATGCTTTCCTCAGCCAAATGTTTTTCCTGTTGAAGAGCAACACACTCTAATTTTATGCCAGAAATGTCCTTTTCTGTGATGCTATGAGATTCCAGTAATTTTTCTACTTTTTTCCTAAATTCCTCTGCCGAGTGCTTAAATTTGATTGATTCTTCCTGAAACAGAATCATTTTCTTGCGTGCCATTTGTTCATCCATAGTCTTCTGATGCAGTTCATCCTGTAATTTTTTTAATTTACTACTTAGCTCTTGTATATGAACTTCTTGCAGCTGTATTTTCTGCTCATTCACTCTCTTTTCTGTAGTTAGAGCACACACCTGGGCATTTAGATTTTTAATCTCCAGGTCAGTGGTTAGGGCAGAAGCATTTTGTTTATCAAATTTTTGTTTATATTCACTAACTAAGTCTTTTGTTTTAGCAAGATCATCTTCTAGGCTTTTGATTTTACATATGAATTCTTGCTCCATTATTGTTTGTTTGTGCAGTTGTTCATTTGTTGTACGCAGTTGCTCTTTGAAACCATCTGCTAGGGTTTTTAATGCATCATTTTTCCTCTGAATACTTTGTTTTTCCAAAGTCATCTTCTCTGACTCGGACTGAATTTGCTTCATCCGTAGTTTTGTTTCAGTATTCCATTTATTAAGATCCTCTATCTTTCGTTTCAATGTTTCCGACATCTGATTGCTTTTGGTTAATTCATTCTTCAGCATTTGAATTTCCTGCAGGTTTTCTTCTTCTCTTCTTGTTTTATGAAGCAATTGTTCCTGAATTTTCTTATACTGGTCTTGAAGATAATTTGCTTCTCCTTTGCATGACTGCATTCTGTGTTCAGCTTCCAGTGTCTCTTTTTGAAGAGAACTGATTTGTGAATTTAAATGTTTGATAGTGATTTCGGTTTTTGCTTGTGATCTAGTTAATTCCTCTACTTCTCTTTTTAGCTGTATCTTTTCCTGCTGAACAGATTTCAGTTCCTCCTGATAGTTCATCTTAATTTGCTTAAGATCTATAGCTTCTTGCATCACTTCTTCAGCTTTACTTGTGGTTCTATGTAGTTGCTTGTCAAGTTCTTTCAGCTGTTGCAGATAGCTTTGCTCTACTTGGTCTTTTTCCTCCAATTTGATTTTTAGGCATTTAAGTTCACTATTGGCTTCGTCTAATTTTTCTTTTAATAAACGAGACTTTTCTTCTGTTGATGATTTCTGAAGCTCAATTTCATTTAGTTCATATTTGAGGTCTTTTATGGTTTTATCAGCTTTTTTGTTAGCAAGGATTAGCTCATCCACCTTCTGCTTAAGCTCTTCTACTTTTTTTGCTTCTTGTTTCTTCTGGAAACTTGTAATTTCAGAATCAATCCTACACTGGCTGTCTTGCCCAGCTGTGTAAGTTGGCAGGGAAGTTTCTCTAGTCACAGTGTACCTGCCTTCAACAACTTTCCTTCTGGTTTCAGTCTTCTCTTTTTCTTGCAGCTTTATTTCTGATAGATACCCTTTAAATTCAAGATCTTCCTCCATTTGCTTTATCAGTTTCATAAGTTTCTCTTCTCCTTCTGTTTTCTGCTTCAGCTCCTGCATGAGGGTTTTTTTTTGCTGCTCTAAATCATGAAGATTAGTATCTTTTCTTCTTAGATGTTCTTCAAGATTTCTTCTGGTAAAGGTACTTTCTTCTATTTGATTTCGAAAAGCTCGAAGATTTTCTTCCAATATATTTCTTTGTGCCTCTGCCTGAAAAATGAGCTGCCTTACACACTCCAACTCCTGCTTTGCATCTGCTTTCTCTTTCTCAACGTTCTCTAGATCTATGCGACACTGTTTTGCTTCTTCTTCAGCCTTGGTCTTTTGAAGACAGATCTCTTCCATCTCCTTTTGCTGTTTCTTCCGTTCATTTTCTGCAGCTTGCCTTAGTTTAGGGAGCTCCTGTTCCACTTGGATTTTTTGTTTCTTCACATTCTCCAACATCTCCTCAAGTGCTTTTACCTTTCCCATGAGTTTTCTGTTCTCATCAGTTGTGCTATTTTTCTGTGCCATTAGATCTGAATATGCCTCACGCACTGATGCTTCCTTATTCCTTAAAATCTGTAGAAAAATAAATTTAGTTATAATGGAGCTTTTGAAATATGGTATATGAAACACTAGGCTCTTTGAAAAGCAGAATGGATGATACTTACTCTTATATAAATGGTACGTCCAGAAGGTAGGACGAGCAGTTCCCACCACCATCACCTTCTCTTGATACAGTAATGTTCAGGAAGTTACCATTAGCCAAATACGAAACCCTTCTTAAAGACATCCACATAACAAAGAAGTCCTAAAGCCACTCACTTCAATCTGATGCCTCTTAGCAGTCGGCAGAATCTTGCATATGTTTTTTTTCTCCAAATAGGTAAACAGTGAGACAAACACCATGTGCAAGAATTCCCAAGGAGAGACTACCACTTTTGGATCAGTTCAGTGTGAGATGGAAGAAGCTTCTTACGCTCAGAAGCAAAAATAACACAAGAGAAATCTGGAAATCGCCTCCAAGGAAAGAAACAGCATTTAGAGACAGAATCGAGATGCATCATGACCAGAAAGGGAATTATTCTCCAATAAATCTATGTCCTGTAGTGTGCTCCATAATCTCAACACCTTCACTGTCTCTGCCAGGGGACTAGGAGCACAGCTGCTCTGCAGTACAGACACAGTTAGAACACAGACATAGTAATTAAAATTATGAAAATCAGAGAGATGGTAGACTTCGTATGCTGACAGGTGAAGGCAAGCACCTGCTCTAATAAGCCGATGTACATTCACCAGTAAGAATACAGTTGAAACCATACAAATCTCACCTTCATTAGCACTATCGTGGTATTAGGTACCAAGCATGAGCTAACATGAGGTGAGAACATAACCTAATTCCTATGATCACACAAATATGGCATGAAAGGGAATTACAGCAACATCTTCAAATAAACAAAACATTTGTCTTAGCTCAAATTTACCAGACTACCTGATTTTATTTTATTTTTTTACATGTTATATGAAATGTATTTCCTAAAAGGCTAATGCAAAGGCAGCTTCTTCAGTTTCACTCTGTATTTCCCCTAATCTGTCACATGGACAATTTTGAACAGATCCCAGCTAACACAAAACATTGTTTTTTTTATCCAATCTCCTTACATGCTCTCACAGGCATAAAATCTAATGTATTATGCTTGAAACAGACAAAAGTATACAGGCACAAACTAAATTCTGTTAGGTTCCATTACTTCTAATTAAGATAAAGGCTGAGCATCAGCTGGGTGGAGAAAAGGATGGCAATTAAATAGTCATACCAAATGAACATATAGATAAATTTATGAAAACTGAAACAAAAATCATCTTAAATGCACAATAATTAATATATCATTAGAATACTGATTATTTAAATTATGTTCAATCAACTTGATCTGGACATATTTGAGATTCAACTGTTGATTTAGGTTGGTTTAGAATCATTCTTAATTTAATTCTGCCTATTTATGCCATTTGCATCGCATGAAAACTCTGGTACCTTAATTATAGTTGGGCTCCATTTATCTTCATTATCACTGCCTTTTTTCTTTGGCTCCTCTCTTTTTTCAAGGGAGATTTTGCTTACTGTGCTTTCATAGAATGTTTTTTGGACTTCAGTGTTTTTTCCAGGTATGTTGGTGCTTTGACCTTTATCTTTACTTTCCATTTCTGCAACTAGCCATAAATCTTTGTATTTTTCATCCTGTGCTAACTCATTCTCTCCACTCAGTTTTTTCCTTTTTATATTTATGTTGTCCAAATCATAAATTTTACCCTGTGATATTTTCTTCTCACTTACTGTCTCTTCCCGACTCAAAAGTTTTTTACCTAATCTATGTTCTGGAAAATAATTCTCTCCTCCGGAAATCATTTCTGATGGTGTATTTAATTCCTGTGCATTTCCCAACAATTCTCTATCTAAATTTGGATCACTCCGTGCTTTTCTTGAACTTTTTTTTCCTTTGTTTTCATATACTTCATCCAGTTCAGATAACTTATTTGTTTCTCCCACTATTTTCAGTCTCTCTCCACTAACAATCTGCTGATCAGGATTATTGTTTCCACTCACATAGGTCTCAGCTGAAAGAAAACAGTCTTTTCTATCATCTTCTTTACTTTGATCACCAAGCACTACATTGTCTTGCTCTGTACATAGCTTACATTCTCTGTTGCCATTAATGCTACTTTCTTGATCACTGACACTTAAAAATTGTTTTAAAGTTCTATCAGTTTTGTTTTTATCAGATCTGTCTAATTTCCTCTGAATTTCCATTGTATTCTCTGTGTGTTTAGGTTTCCTGGGAGAGTTATCTTTTTGCATATATTCCACATCCATTGTGCTTTCATTAGGCGCACTTTCCTCTGGGAATTCAACTGCTTCATTACATCCCAAACATTCAAAGACTTCAGCTGACTTCACAGGTTGCTGGAGTTCACTCTCATCTGGTAAGTTCTGAGCATGACAGCACGTGAATTAAACAGAGATTGCATGTAATGATCTTATTTTTCTCTATTCTGTGCTATCTTAATGCCATTACTGAGAGTTAGGAAGAAAGACTGTCATGGAAGAAGATCTTGCAACAATCACAGATTTCAGAGGTTTGATCCCAGGAAAAGAATGTCATTATTTCTCCTTTGAAAAGGATTTTTCATGTTCTAATTTGCTATCCTGATTATAAAGAAAAACTCAGCAAATCATGTGAGACTGGGAATCTGTTTAGGTTATCTTCAAAGAAATCAGAAATTTAGAAGAACTTGGGGTAGGACAGGATTTGGGTGGAGAATGTTTGATTTTGGAAAAAAAGTTCTGGGGTTTCAGAGCAGACCAAAACTCAAAGGAGTTTAAAAGACTCTATTAGCTCTTGACAGACATTCACATGAATCTTGGTCCTTGTTTCAGTTCCTGCTCTTCAACTTTTTATCCATGATATGGTTAGTATTATTTGTTAGGATAAATTCTCAGTTATAAAGGCTATCTATCAAAACAGATTATCTATTTTCATTTGCATTCTCTTTTTGATGGACAAAGATGCATGCTCTTAGTGTTAACAGTTTGCTCAGAGACATTCAAAGGCTAGAAATGGAAGGAAAAAAAAGCCGGGAGAAGAATTGTGTTTTCCTTTAAGAAAGAACTCTGTTTTTTTCTGAAAAAAAACCATTGAAATTTGTATTCTAGGACTATATTTAATATAGACACAACTAATTATAGGAGTACTTAGAACATGGGCATTATTATTGAGATATGCAATGCATAAATTATACTAAAATGCTATAGACCTTAAGAAACTTAATTACTTTCAGAAAGAAATGCATTGCAAAAAAAAAAAAAAAAAAGAACTTAAATGTTTTTTATTTTTGTTCTCAATTATTTGCAATGGTGTTTCTGCAGCAAGCATGCATTTTGAACAATTTGCCTGTTAATTTCAGTAACCTACTCTTGTTAATAAGATTAAAAACTAAACAGAAATAAAACACTGGTTGACCTTAAAGAATCAATACTGTAGAGAGGTAGAAGTAAGAATATATAAACATGCCAAAGAAACTTAAATTATTTGAGAAGACACTTCATTTCCCTGTTAAGAACTCTCATGTATTGTAAGTGAACCAGAACACACATTATGGAAAGTAAGGCCTACTGAGGAAATCGAACAGCATATGCACACTGACTTTTTCCTCGTCTTAATGACTGCATTTATCCCAAAGATTGAGCCCTCAAGTACTGCAGTATTAGAATGTTCTGCATGTAACTGCATCTCTAGCACAGTTTAGCGTCATAGGGTCTTTTTAGCTGGAATAACAAGTAAAACGTATGGATAGTGTGGTTTTGCTCATCTGAACTAGGATGTGGTCATTTAATACTCATACATTCCTGCATAAAGTATTTAAGGAATTCCAGTAATTTGTATCTACTACTAATGTTGTGAATAATTCCAGCAGACATATTGCTCTTCATTTGCCTAGCTGTTCTTTTTGCTTGCTTGGCTTTTAGGGGATGACTTACCTCTTCCTCTTCCAGTCTTTTCAGAGAGTCACCTGCAAACTTGATGTACTGTGTCATCAAAGTCACCAAGGCAGTATAACGAGTTCGTAAATCCATGAACTGCAGAGAAGCAAATGGGGAAGGCAAGAAGAGAGAGGAAAACACACTGAATGCCACATAAAAGACATCTGCCTAGAACTGACCTTCAAAGAGTTAATAATAACTCCCCTTGAACCTATCTTGATTTTGGTTTGAAAGTCATGGATTTTTATTCCAAAACCCTGATTTCCTTGTATCCACTGCACAGTTGAAGGCAATCAACAGGGTACAACCATACAAATAAATTACAGGGATCTACAAGGAGATCCATAAGCTGAAAAAAATAGATGATAATGTTTTGACTTAATAGTTATTTGATTCTTTTTCTCTGTAAGAACTTGTTAAAAGGGGAGACAAGTAGTGCTATTCAGTATTTCTCTCTAACAGCTAGCTGGGAGAGAGATTCACATTTCTTATTCATGAGGCTGAGAGATGAATTGCCTCAGACACGTTGAAACTCAGAATCAGTACATTTTATTATAGCAAGGACAAAAGCTTCCCCTGTTTAACTGTGATCAAGACTCAGTCCAAATGTAATTAATATTAACAATTTTTCCAGAAGCTCATTCCTCAGATGATTTTTTAAATAATCTGCAGACTTTTATTCAACAGCAGCAAGTAAAATTATCTAAATTCTGCATAATGCTCAATAGAATACTTATCACAGCATTTATCTATAGACTAAAAGATCTTGATTGGGTTACTCTATTCACTCATTAATAAAATTTTAAATAATATGATTCTATTTACTCAATTTTAAGGAAAAAAGTTTTACAAAGACTAAAAAGAACATTTTCCTGTCATAAGAAATCAATTTACCTCTTGAATAATGAAGTCTG
This sequence comes from Chrysolophus pictus, assembly GCA_037305975.1. Classification (NCBI taxonomy): domain Eukaryota; kingdom Metazoa; phylum Chordata; class Aves; order Galliformes; family Phasianidae; genus Chrysolophus; species Chrysolophus pictus. The sequence continues at coordinate 24,127,355 of CM074578.1, forward strand.
ATGAGCTTTGCATTCTTCGTCGTTTCACTGGAGATTTTTGTTGGGAATCAACCATAGCTCTGTAAGTCATAGTCTGCAACTCATAGTCCTATAAAAACATAAAATACACAGAATGGTCAGCATTCCATATGATAATGATAGTACATGAGGATTCTAAGTATACCAGTATTTATTACCTTCACAGCAGCTGAGTACTGTTCTGCATATTTCTGGCATTCATCTATTTTGCTTTGTTTGATTTCAATCTCAGAAACCAGCATCTGTAAAATATGAATCCACATCTTCATCTTAAAAAGTGATGCTTATGACTGTTATTATTATTGCTATTTTATCTGACATCAATAAGTCACATAATATGCACATTTCATGTGGGTAAAAGTAATTACATGCTTAAGCCCATGTCTTGGCCTTGTTTGGCTTACAGAACAAAAGTATTGAAGAAAATCGTGTCAAGTTTAATACCTTGTGGGCAAACTTCAAAATAAAGGAGGATTATACCACTTCACACATATAATTTGTTATATGAAAATATTTTGTTATATAGATAAATTATTATATATAAATATTTCAATGTCTATAATTACAAGGAGTAGAACTGTCTGAAAAAAAGAGTTGACAAGTGAAGAATTTTAGGCAGGTTTAACTTTAAGAGATTTACTTTTTTTGTGAACATCAGAGGACCAAAATTTGTCTGACAATAGAACGGTAATAATTAGTGAGTGATATATTAATAATGTTAGCTGCACTGTAAATAGGAGAACATGGAAGCTGGTAATTTGGAATATTACCAATAAACACTGAGAGATATATAAGCTTATTATATTAAAAAAAAAAAACCTGATACCATTAGGTTCAATTGATATTTGAGTTCAGTCACTGCAGCTGTGCACTCCTACAATGAGATCATTTCCATACCTTATGTTGGTTCAGCTGTTTAGCCAATGCTTTGCTATTTTCAGGACGGATTTCTTGAATCTTCCGCTGAGTATCTTCCACTTGCTGAATCCAAGTGTCCAATGAATTGTAAGTATCTTTGTAGTACTTCAGAGATTTATTAATACCTTCTAAGTCACGTAACCTGATTTTATTTTACAAAAATGCCAAAAAAGTGAAAATGAATGTGAAAGATAAAAAGTACAACAGTAAACCAAAAATAGCTTTAAAGGCTATAGCTCTGCTTTACTTATAAACATACTTAGCTCTGCTATAAGCATACTAAAATAACACTAACTCAACAGTGAATTAACTTCTCAAATGTTAAGAACTTGATGAAGCTTTTTATTTGTCTTAAGTGACACCCAAGAGAAATCCCACTACAGAAAAAACAAAAACGGCATATATCTTTCATTAGTGAGCTAAATTGCTCGAAATGCTGTGAGCTCAGGAATCCCTAAGCATGCTGTCAGATGGAGGGCTTTGCAACAGTAATTAATTCTAAGTGAGAGTACCTGAATAAAAATAACAAAAAGCTGTGCTGGAGTTCAGTAGCAGTTCACCATACTCTGCCTCCCACAAAACAGCAGCAGTTACATTAAAACTGAGGACTTTAGGCATCCTCAGGCACTAAAGCACACAGTCCTCTTGGCTAAGTCCCTTTATAAATTACATTTTTCATCTGACAAAACCTACTCTGTATTTCTTGAAAACAGTTTCCATTCTAATGAGAATTACTGACACTCTACATTCATGGTTCTTCAAATTTTGTATAAATAGGACTGATCCAAAATACTGCATATTTTTGGATAAACATGCTTCAAAACTTTTTATAGGATGATTTTGAGTACCTCGAATTGCAGTAATGTTGTTCTCAACTTGTCAAAAATAGAGTAAAAAAAAAAGAGCAAGCAAAGGCTACAACATTGCTCAGGCTTCACATTCAGTTTTATGCTAATAATTATGAAAGTAAGGAAGGATCAGCCAAGATTTGTATATCATTTCCATGTAGTGATTATCAGTGTCAAGCTGTTAGCAAGCAGAAGAGTGAACATTTGCAGAAAGCAGTTTGTTTACAGCTAGATGCTGCAACCACCACAATCTGTCCTATTTACATCAGAAGTTTCTAAGTATTAACAGCAATTATTCAGTATGTACTATTCAGAACACAGCCCTACAAGGAGAGCATTTGTTTTATGATTGCCTTATGAGGAAATATGGAAACTTTAGTATCTTGTGAAGCTAATGTTTTATCATTTCAATTCTGTCATAATATCAGATGATGAAAAACCTGAGTTGATTTAAAGCCAGCCATTTTCTTCCATTTGTCTTTAAATCAGTCACTTTTTCCCCATCTGTCTTTGAATTTCTAGCAATGCTAAACGGAGCCAAGTAAGTTAGTTAACTGCAAATGAATAATCTCAGTATTATACCTGAGTAGATATGCACCCCTTAGAAAAGGAGGACAAAAGTGTGAAAGGTTCTTATGTGAAGCTTTAAGTAAACAGCACCGTATTTGATGCTCCCACTCAAGTTATTTATAACGACAAATTAAAGTAGATTTTAATAGAAATCAATTCAGGCTGTGTATTAAAGCCTTCTTTAACTTCTTGATACCACAAAGGAGGCAAAAATATAGAGATTGAAGGGAAAAGCGTTTCTAGAAATGTCATGTATGGACACCTACTCAGAATTACTAAAAGGTGTGTCCTGCAGTATCTGTCAATCTGTGAAAGTATGTGCATTTGAACACTACTCTCCAATATCATCGTGGCAATAATACTGATTAACTTCATTTAGAGCAACATTGCATTTGGATATGGAGATTGCATGAAATCAATTGCACACCAAAAGAAAAATATGGGCACGCTGCCAAAAATTTTTAATTTGGTAGTTATGACAAAATCATCACAGAAGTCAATGGAAGCTAAGGGCTTCCAGACTTAGCACTTGAGTCATTAAAAGTAAATAAACATCAACCCAATCATAACTGATGAATCAGCTCATGACTTTTGTCTGTCAGAATTAATTACACGGACAAACAGATGGCATTTTGATAGGATAGCAAGCCATTTCTGTAGGCTTTTTTTGGAAAGAAAAAAGAAAATTTCTCTCTACTGCATCTCTACTGCAGTAAGTTGTAAAAAACTAAGTTTCAATATTCTATTAGTCTTTTGGTGCTAAATAGGCAGAGGTATTTCCCATGGAAAAGATGGACAGTGACATCAACAGCAAAGAAAAAGATAAGAATCCTTGATCTTAGCATGTTTTAGAAGTACTGCTGAAAACTAAGCTAATCTATATTAACATTCTTTTTTTTTTTTTTTTTTCATCAAAAAGCAGTAAGTGCAGCAGAAAACATTATCAGATTTGAACAGAAAGTTATACTAACCTATTTTCAATTTGAGAATGAATATTTTGCCACCTCTCGGCTAACTGATCAACTTTTTCTTTATGCCAGTCAAAGTCAAGATCACGTTCCTTGTGCATTTTAAACATCTGATCACTGATCATCTTTGCCTTCTGCAGCTCATCCTCTAAGGCATGGAATACTTCTCTTTTCTCATCTACTTCAGATCTCCATTGCTAGAACATAGTAAATGAGAAATTATAAGTTATTCCTAAATTACAACACTATGAACGAGCAAACATACCTGGTTGCTCAGACACTGTAATGACACTGGAATGGGTCTGAAGCAACTAATTAGCTATGAACTGCAAAATAGTTCTGAGCAACAAAAGAATCAAACACAACTAGCAAATTAACATACTTATCTGATAAATTACTGCTTTCAAAAAAAATAAAAAGGTAGATGCCAGTCACTCTAACAACAACAAAAAAGCATTACTCGTCATTACTTTTCATTTGCAATATTCAAAATGAGCTACATGCAACATATGAACAATTCTGACTTCCAGTCTTAGCTCTTCTCAGTCTTGCTCTTCTCAAAGATAACTGCTAAACCTCATAGGAAACCCCAACTACCATACCATAGCAGTAGCAAGAAAGTTGTTGAGACCACATTCATATTATTTATTTATGTTACCTTAAGCACACATTACTTTTGCAGAGACAGAAAAAGTCTTACTGCAGTAATAATAACTGGCCCTCTTGGAAGTTCAGTCACTGCAAGTCATTACCAAATTACAAGCATGCACTTACAACTATCTAATTCCTAATGCTCTCAAGAGGTTTTTCTGAGTTATCAGTGCTAATACACACTTTCCTCCAAATACACAAACCACCTTTTGATAAACTATGTATTTTTATGTATTTTATGCTTAATCAGAATGAGTGTTATGAGATGGATTATTTCCTTATTATTGTTTGCTTTGCCCAGGAAAAGGCACCAACTCTTACCTTTAATGTTCCCATAAGATTTTCAATATTGGTTTTGTCAGCAGTTACTGCCTCTTCTTCACATAACTTAGTTTCATAGAGTTTTACTAATGATTCTGCACCTTGAGTATTCTTCAGCACCAAATTTACGGTTTTTAATCTGAAAAACAATAACAAATAATAACAACAGTCAGCACGCCTGTGTTTGTCAGTCATTTCATGCAACAGAGTACTCTCACACAATGTTAAAATCACGTTAACTCCCTTTTCCTTGATCAGCATTATTCCTACTGATATCTTTGTTTTGAAGAGAAAACTGCAGACTAAAGTGTGTGTGATGGGAAATGACCAGTACTTACTTATCTATGTAAATGGAAGACATGGAGTAAACTTGGTTCATATTCTGAATAACAACGCTGAGTTCAGAACGCAGAGTGGGAACTGAAGGTGAACCAGCAGCCTGACTGAAAAACTCTTCGCATTTATCTGTGATGACTCCCAAGTCATCCTTCAGTCGATCCAGCTCCTTCTTCAGCTTCTGTAAAATGAAAGGTGATGACCGGGGTTTTATTTTATATCAATCTGATATATAAACTACTTCCTAGATAACCCTTATTATTTAATACAGATTTTCTTGAAGTCTCACCTCTTGCTCTGAAATCCTAAAGACACTTTCATGTAGATCATCTCTTTCCATTGGGGTTCGGATCTGTCGGATTAACCGTTCCTCACAAGTCTCCAGCCGAAGTCTGATATTTCTGACTTCGGAGATGTACAGATTGTAAATAGATTCTTCATGCTCCTCTGTTGAAAGAAACAAGACAAATTTTAGCAAACAAAGTCACCTTGTCATTTTCTCCATGTCTTCTCACGAAAGTCTTTAAAGAGCCATCATCCTGCAGGCCTTTTTATGAACAACTGAAAGGCCACTAATTTTCATAAGAATTCTGGCTATAAAACATTTTAGGTGCTTCAAAATTTTAGCTAGCATTAGATCACTTCCTCACACTTCAGAAATTAGCATACATCCCTTCCCTTATCATTCTTCCCTCACACAGACAGTGCTAATGAATTCAGTGCCTGATTCTTTTAGTCAGACACATCAGGCGTGATACTACAGGAAATCTCAAGGAATATTTTTTGAATCTACTCTTTCAGAGGGACAGGACAGCAAGTCATTCCTTAAGTATAGTGAACTATGGTAAATGCACTAATCAATTTTAAATTACTGCATTCCTGTAATTCATCAGATACTTGACAGTAAATCAGAAAAAACATTTTAAGCTTTTTGCGCTTGTTGTATTTTAGAACAGTTAAGAGAGCAGTAACTTTGGGCATTCTGTGGAGCTAAACGAATAACTAGGAAACTTTTCTCACATTAAGAATGATCTATTTCTATTATGAACTTAACCAAATTGTGAGTCTGCATTCAAACATCTAGAAACAGCCAGGAAAACCTGACTGAACAGTCTTCTGGAGTGCACAGAAAAAAATCTTGGGACTACATTTTTTGTACCACATATGTTAACACTTGAATATTTATATATAAATAAATGTATACAAAGTTAACAAAAACTTAGATCTCTTATACAATGCAGTTGTACACAATGTTAAAACAATGGCTTTTTATCCATTCAAAAAAAACCAAAACATGATCAATATCAACAATAGTAATTCACTAGAGCTTAAATTTATGAAGAGCTGCAATCTCATATGTAAGGGCATCTTACCTCTTTCAGCAGACTTCAGAAGCTCTTGATAGTATTGCTTGCAAATACTAACTTCCCTTTCCAGTTGTGCAGTATCAGAGCTTGTAAAGATTTTGGACTCCTGGCTATCTTCCACAAAATCATCAAAGCGGGACTGCAAATTGCTCAGAACCTGCTGATGTTCACCTGGCAGCATTGTTTTTATCTGTAACAGATCATAAACCCAAGGGATGGTCAGCAACGATGCCTTACTCGTGCAGTTGTCTGCAACACTTCATATCAAAAAGATTTAATGACCAATTATTAAGACAGTAGAAGTTACAAAATGGTGGTCCTGAAAGCTTGTTGTTCCTGGGCTGGGGTCCACTTGACAGGTATCAGATGAACATTCGGTAGATTACATGCAAAATAGAATTCTTTTCTGTATTTAAAGCCCGTGATTGGCTGTTAAGCCAATCTTACATCAGACAGTCTCTCCATCTATGTCACATAGCAACAAACAGGCAGCCAGCAAGAGTCAGAGGAATCACATTTGCTATTATTTCACGTTCCTTTTTCCCAACAGCAATGGTGGGAAGACTGGATTTAAAAAGTCATTTGGGGTATTACAAATATTATTGCAACAGTTTGAAAACAGATATACACCAATGCTGTATAGCAAACCACTATATTATTCATGCTGTATATTCAACAGCATATAATTTGGTGATCTCACACATTGTTTTAGCTAGACAGGACAGTATTTTGATCTATATATCTGACAAATTAATCCTATTTATCAATTTAGAATTTCAAATTACAGACATGTATAAGGATAAAATAAATCATTAGAGAGGAATTAGTATTCAACTGCCTTCAGCTTGAAAGGCTAAATGCAACATTCGCAGTAAGAAATTGTGACATAATGAATTAATGGGAGGTTTCACTAGGGAAGATCACCTCCCAGATACCTTCAACATAAATGCAGAAAGGTAGAAAACAAAACAAAATTCAGATTTAATCACTGTTTGATTACTTTCAAGAGATCCCATCCCTCTAATGACAATAAGAAACTAAAGAGATTGGTATAGTAACTCTACACATAATTTTCATGACACAATCTCTTTACTTCTTCCTCATGTAATCTCTATTAAGGCTGCTCAGATCAAGGCAGAACACTGCACAGTGGGGCACTGTCAGCCATTTCTAGAAGATAAATGCAAATTTATCATACAATATTTCCAGGAAGTGTAGCCTATATCCTGGTAAATATCTAAAAGTCCCTTGGTAGACATAATACATACCGAGGCAACATTGCCAGCTCTAACTGCTTCAATTTCATTTGTTAGGTAATGCCAGGAAACCACACTCTTCATGTTTACATGCGACTCATGCCAAAGGGCCAAAACGTTCTGAAACTGCTGTTCAATCCTGAAGCATAAAAAAGACCAATTTAAGGTGAGAAAACATGTTTTATATTGGAGTAACATAGGAAAAGAGAAAAAAAAAAAAAAATAAGGCAGTTTAACCCAAGTTTCATATTGAAAAAAGATTTAAAGAACTGTTTCCTTGGCTCTAACCCAAAGGACTGTTATTTCTCTACATAAACAAACAAAAATATTCGTATTATATATTTTAAAGCAGGTTTTACTTTGTCTCTACCTGTTGGCGGTATCTATTGCTTCCTTGTTTGGTGGAGGAACTGTAAAACATACAGATGGAACCATGGCCTCATTGCCACTTGGGCTAATGACTTTCCATTTAGCACGATGGGAGTTGTTTGCCAATATACACTCATCATCCTTGTAAATAGTTATCTAGAATTAAAAGAAAAGCATAGTAATTTAATGATCTAAGCATTACAAAATAGTTTTACAAAGGTCTTTTGTAAATGGTGTCACTAAATAAGCTACAGAATAACCAAAACAAAGCTCAACACAAGGATTTGCTCTTGCTTACTAGGGTGGAAGATGCCCAGTGTTCTCCAGGAACATGGTAATTAATGAAACTTTAGCTGAATTTTCACATCTGTAATTGATTTGAGGAAATTCAAGTTTCTGACCTCAATTTGTCTGTAGTCACAGATGGCTTTAATTGGGATGGATGTTTTCAATATACAGTCAGGGTTCCTTGGCTTCAGCTGAATTATTGCCTTTGCTCTCCCCACAAGGCCTGCTACTGTGCTCTTATACTGCAGGAGCTGCTCCTTTTCTTCCTAAAACAGTTAAGAAAAGAACACGTAATAAGAAGTGGCCAGAATACAGTGATCCTGTTAAGCTTTTCTTTTTCTGACTTCTTTTGCTGTTTCTTAAACGGAACCCATTTTACAAGAACAAAATATCTTTCTGAAGTCACTGGTTTACCACAACATCTGAAACAGTAAAGACAAAACTGTATTTAAGGGTAAGAAAAAACAGCCATTAGACAGGGACGGATAAAATTACTTAAGTTCTAAACCATAAATCTCATTTTCTTATTCCCTGCCTTTAAAATAATGATTTTACAGCAAGATTTTTTTTTTTTAATCCAGCTATAATCTACATGTATATTGTTTAATTGTAGCTCACATTAACAAGATCATTGAGTTCTCACCATAGACTCCTGGACAAGGTCTTCCAGCCTATGAAGGCTGCTTGATCTATCACAACTGTATTTTCGGTATATGGCATCTTTCAAATTCTTTAAATACTCCATGGCCTCTTTGGCATCACTGAAGAACTAGGATGTGAAAAACAGCTGGGTTATTTTCCAACAATCTAGTAATTTTTATTTACTGTACGTTCCACTTCTGTTCATGTACTCCTGGAAGAACAATTTGGGATATGTTCTACCTTGGGCATCATTAACAACCCTCTATTCTACATCCATCTACAAAAGCTTTATTGACCGTAGTTCTGTCAGACACGAGCAGAGCATGGCTTTATTCTCAGATTCTCTACTAGCAGTTATGGAACTATGAAAAAACATTAGACAGACTTACATCTGTTGTGAAGTGCTATAATTACAATGAGGAAGTAGTAACACTGTGGGGATATGGTTCATCATCTCACAATTGCACATGATCAATTTCCATACTATAGCTACTGTGAGAGAACATGTAGCATCTTCAGTAAAAATGGAACTTTTTGACTGCGGTCACAACTTAAAAGATTTCACATTTCTATTGACCTCTTTACCTCAAAATATGCAGCATTTTCTCTCAAATGTTGTTCAACACAGTGACAGAGCTGAAGAATCCAGCTCCACTGTGTCTGCATTGCAGCTCTGTAGGCCTTTAAGGGAGACAGAGAGATTTTACATAAGGAAATGAAAATTAGAACATATACATATATCTCAACAGAATTTAGAAAACATAAAGATAATACTGCAAACACAGGCATCTAATTGTCATTACTCAAGAATAATAAGCTGCAATGAGGAAAACTCCTATTAGAAGTGAGGAAACAAAAACCACCTGTCTTTACTCCATAGTGAAACATCAGAAAACTCACTCCAAGAGGGCAGGGCCACCCTTGGGCACATTCAGGACTTAGCCAAACAAAGTCCTACATTTCCTGAGGTTCCTCTAGTCTGAGTATACAAAAATAATAAATGAAGATCAGCTGCAATATATAATTTTGTGCAGCCCTATTTGAACGATCCCACCCTACAGGGTGCTGTCACCAGCAAGGCACTGCTCTAACATTCACCAGCAGAGGGAACTCTTGACTTAACAGAAGCAGCTGAAAGTCGGGATTGGGTACGATCCTCAGGGAATTCAAAGATTTTCCATTGGCTTCAATGAATCTCAAACTGATCCATTAATGCATATATTCTTCTGCACAGAAGACATCAACTTAAGGACTCTTTTAATGTCCCAGTATAGCATTATTGCAGACATTACACACTGTATATGAAATCATAGAGTCCTTAGAGTTGGAAGGGACCTTTAAAGGTCATCTAGTCCAACTCCCCTGCAATGAACAGGGACATCCACAGCTAGATCAGACTGCCCAGGGCCTGATCCAGCCTTGCCTTGAAAGTCTTCAGGAATGGGGCTTCTACCACTCCTCAGGACAACTTCACTGTAAAATAGACTATGTATCAACACTGTGATAGACTTGTTTCATAATAAGCATCTTTGATTTATTCACATATTAAGTGTATTTTACTGATAAGTGCTCATTAATAATAGCATATACTTTCAAGGAATGTAAATACAAATGTTAAATAAAAAAGTGCTTATTATTCTAGGTAAAAGCAGTGAAAAGGAATTTTCTTCATCTATTTCCAATGTACACAGCAGTAAGTACGTGAATTCACTGAGCTGAAGAACTATAAAAATCCATCCTCTCTGTTTTCTCATTATTTATAATAAAACTGCTTTGTTGGGTTTTTTTGTTTGTTTGTTTGTTTTGTTTCTAATTTTACTACCCACTGTCTGTATTGTTTTCTTGGAAATCTATAAGGAAAACATTCAAAATTCTTCCTTGGAAACTTGTTATGACCCTACAGCTACAATAAATTTTCTGTGAACAGCTTACCTAGAGTTTGATTCAAATCTGTGGTAATTCAAATCATCTGGTCAGATTTTTTAATATCCAAATAAATCTCATAACTTAACTGACAGAATTTATGAAACCACCTTTAAACCATAATAGGAAGCAATATATACAATTAGTAACTAGAAATGCCCTGCCAAAACTCCTTTCAGTCCAACAAAATGGAAACCATGTAAGGACTGTCCTGTGCCCTCAGCCTGCCATGGCAATTTGCATCAATGACTGTGGAAACTGCACGCATGCCCAGCAGGAGAAATATCTGTACAGATCAATTTCTGAAGTCTGAATTTTAGAATTCAGTGGGACTTGATCTAAGTAATGTAAAACATAACCATCACCTTACAGAAATGCTTACAATTTTTGGAAACTGGAAGATGGAAATACAGTAGAGACACTGAACAAGAAATAAAGGCCTCACAATTGGGATCTGGTTGCTTAACATCCTGTAAGTGCTTCCCTTCTTTCCCACTGCAATCTATTAAATCACAAAATCTATACTAAATCACAAAATTGTTTTCTTTTTTTGTGCTTCTTTAAATTAGCTTACCTCAATGGTTAGCCTGGCTGGGTGATTTTCAAGAAGCAGCTGTTCAGCTATTTCTTGTACTGACTTAATAACTTCTTCTTTTTGATCAAGTTCTCTCATTAATTCCTTTTTTCAGACAAAAAAAAAAAGCAAAACAAAATTTTAGAAACTTGTTTAATTGTTAAAGATGACTTAACTTTTTCCTCTGGATTATATTGGCAATACATACTGCATGGTATTCCTTTTTTCTTGTTATATTGGGGTTTCTTTCACTCCAATCATATGCAACCTCCTCCTCTTCTTTTTCATTCAGCCATATCAGCTCTCTAGTAGCACGAGACACAAAATCGTGAAGAGTATCTAGATGCCTTTCCTGATTTCTTGATGTGTTCTTTATTAAAAAGAAAAAAAAAAACAGAATTTAAAACTCAGCTCTTTTCACAGATGATATGCACAGTGAAAAGCTAAACATCAAAGATGTATGACAAACTTACCAAGAGTTTTGAATACTGACTTTCCAGTTTGTGCAATTTTTCTGCATAACTGAGTTTCAGAGGGGCAGTCATTTGGATCTGTATTTGGTATACGAGGTCAAAAGACAGGGAAACAGTTAGACAATATAAGTCATTCTCAACCACTAGATCTCCTGATTTCATGATATGTCGTCTAGAGATCAGGAGCAAAAATAAATAAAACCCAAGCACAACTCTATAATTCAACATTACGTTATGAATCACTCAGCAAGCAACTGAGGAAATGAGGAATATGGTGCCATACCTCACTGATTTTCGCTTCTTTAAGGCTGGATTCGAACTCTTCAATAGCTTTGTGAACATTTTTGTGATTTTCTAAATGGCTTTCAACACTTGGCAAATCTGAACCCCATTCCACTCGATCTAGTTGCACCTTACAAAAAAGAAGGAAAAGTTAGCCATGATCTACAAGCAGTAAATGTAGTAATTAGAAGCAGACGTTTCTGTTAAGATTGCTACCTGCATTTCTTCCACCCAGTTCAAAAGGTCCTGGACAAATTTCATGTTCACTTCTTCTTCTGTTAAATTCTGGTCCACAAAAGCTGATTTCATAAGAGGTTTCCTGATCTGCATAAGTTTGAGTGTTTGCAGAGTTCCACCATCTACTCCTGTTACATAGCTCTGAATTAACCGCGGTGGGATGCCTGGTGTGTAAGCAGGAGTCATGGCTGGTGTCAACCTGGAAGTAAGACCTGATGAGAGGCCAGATGTCAAACTGGAAGAAGTCAAACTAGGTGTTAAACCTTGGGTCATTGCAGCATTTAATTCAGGAGTTAGGTTTGTTGTAAATCCTGAGTTTAAGCTTTCAGTTATTCCAGATATCATCAGCTTTGTCTGTTCTGTTGTCAGTGCATGTCCCTTGCTGTATAAAGAAGAACATTCGGTTCGTATGGCCATCAGTTCATCACGAAGTTTTGCAACCCTATTAAAATAAAATTTTTAAAAAGTAAATAAAAATATTTTCAATGAATGTTTATATAGTTTTATCATGCTGTACTGAATAGTAGTATGAGTTCCAATAATCTTTTAAACTTTTAGTTGTATTTAAACATTCATGAATAAGCTGGCTATGCCAGCTTTGTCTTCTATTAATACAGATAGTAAATGCAGAAATCAGACAATAACCCAGAAAATCAGCAGTATTAGTGTGCACCATACACAGTACCAGGGAAGAATTCAGCAAAGCAAAAAGTGTACAAAACACAACATGTTGTAGTAGGTCAAACACTCACAGTTCGCTGCTAAATAATTGCTTCACCTCACCCAATCCAGAACAAATCCCAACAAACTGTGAAGCCATTTCTTCATAGAATTAAACTACACTGCTTAATTGTATCTTTCTGCTAGGACTGAACAAACTGACATATATAAGCTAATGTTACCCCACCTGCTAAGACACCTACAGCTAGCACCAGAAATCTCACCTCTATTTTTAAAATCAAAGACTGTGAATTCTGAATCCATTTTAGCTGCAATAAAATAAGCTAACATCTTTACACCCAGATATCAGATAACATAAGTGTTTAAGTCATGTTCCGGTGAGTGACTTTATTTTCAGAGACGAGCAAACAGTTTCTCATCTTTTGTTTGCAGGCAATGTACCCATAATCATACCCAGCAACTATTATTTGGATACTAAGTCATAGACCGAAGTTTATCCACAGACATGATTTTAAAACGATGTCCATAGTCTAAATTTGATAATTAATTTATTTATATAAATACTTCGTAAAGTACCTCTGTACAAGCTGGTCTGCCTGATAGTACTTTCCATCAATAAGAATTTGGGCATCAATCACTTGCTGGCGGAGAAGGTTCTCAGATTCAAGAAGATACCCAGCTATTTCTGCTTCATGCTGAAACTGAAGCCCTGACTCCAGTCGTTTGGTGTCCTGAACAAATAAAAGAATGCCGTTAAGCCCTGCAGCTGAGTAACAGAGAGATGAACTGTAAAATATTTGAATGCTTTTGTAAAACTTTTTTTCTAATTGTAAAGTAATTGCAAAGAACTTTAACTAACAGAACTCATTCTAGGCAATTTTTGGTAATTTCTTCAAGAAATGCTAAATTAATGATAACAGTACAACAAAAATAAAAGTATCAGTTACTAACTCTGTATTCAAAATTCCTAACTATTGTGCTGTGTTTGTTTTTTTTTTTTAAGTAGCCACAATACTGCAGCAAGTGTATGAACATAGACAAGAAAAATCAGCAGCTGACTTACAGCCTGCAGAGCATTCCGAGCAAGTATCAGTTTGTCCTCGCAGCTTCGGCTGTCCCGCTGAATTCTGTTTGCAATCTGCTGCAGCATTTCCAACCTAAATGATACCAGAAAATTTTCAAAAAATAACTGTGTTATTTATACCTCATATATACACATAAAATAAACAAACAGTATCATACACAAAGCATAAATGTATATGTCAAGTTACCTGCTTCCTTCTAAAGTGGGATTACCAAAGCTTATACAAGATTTAATCATCGTGGGACCACGATTAACAGAAAGGAAATTTTCATTAGAGTCAACGCTGGTTTGAACACTGGTACTGTTGCTAAACAGTGAATCGCTGCTATGATAGCTGTAACTACTGCTGTTCATCTTGACATCCAGAGCACAGTTCTTTGGCTGTTTATATTTGCTGAAAAATGGAAAAAATGAAGCTCCTACAAAATGTGCAGCTTCTAGGGATGAAATTTCACCAGTGGCTTTTGAAACACCTAGCACTCCTTCTTTAAATAGGCTTCAGTATGCATATTCAAAACCCAGCAATTAATATTCTGCCAGCTTTTCAAAAGATTTCACCTGGGGCTATGCACACCACCTCACTTTTGGCTTCCCTAAGCTTGCATTAAAGTTTTGCAAGTACAGACTAGGCAGCAGCATTAGGGCGTCTCTAGGAAACAGATGTGCCAAATATTTTATCTAAGTGTCACTAAATGTCTGTAAGCCAAATAAGAACTTAAAAAAATCTTTAAGGTGTTCCTCAGACTGTAGAGAAGTTTCAAAAAGGACTGAAGTTACGACTCCATGCTCCTCTATATGGTATAGAAATTCAGTCTGGGCTGATTCCTTTTCCTTCAAATGGAACTGCACATTAAAATTGCAGGAACATTACAGTTAATCAGCTCTCACTAGTTAATTTTAGACACCTGTACACCATCCAATCCACCATCATTACTCTACTGTCCAAGTATGCATGTTTACTAACTGCCCTGTTCTACCAATCTGTCCTGCAAATTTCCCTTTAACTTCTTCCATACTCAAAGCTAATTACTTCTTACTATTTTGACCACAGAACAAATAAAAAAAATCTACCACTACACCCTGGAGTTGATATTTTAACTCAGAATACAAGCTTTGGGTAATTTTTTCAGTAACTTGCCTCCTGCTTTTAGCACCTCCTGAAAACCTCTCACCCACACCATATGATGACTGTGTTCAAGCAGAAAAGTACAGCAGAAGCACAGACACATCCCCGTGATGTTTTCACTCTGCTGGTTTTGCAAACTGGAACTGTTTGGCACCCTCCTCACTGACATCACATTCACTCTGATTCCACACACCAATCTGGCCACATGCTGTTTATCTGTGTTGACATTTTCAAATGTTTTCACAAGACTTGGAGGCAAAGATTTGTTGCTTGCCAAATTTCAATACCTCAGTATTAGAACACATCAAGGTCACGTGCTTGTTATGACTATCGGTATACAATTGGCTACATTAAATTTGTTCACCAAACCTGAAACATGAGAAGGAGTTCATGTGTATTTCTATTTATCTGTGCTCAGTCCACCTGAACAGAAAATAAACTAATACCATTTATATAGAGAATCATAGAATGGCTTGGGTTGGTAGGAACCTCAAGGATCATCAGGTTCCAATCTCCCTGCCATAGACAGGGTTGCCAACCACCTGATCAGATACTAGATCAGGTTGCCAGGGCCCCCTTCAACCACGTCATAAACATCTCCAAGGACGGGGCATCCCAATGAACTCCCAATAAAGATAATTAAGTTTTCTGCAGGTACGAACAGAATTCCTTTCAGTGAAAGCTTAGCCACTGGCATCTGAGAACAGATTAACCTATGACATATAGCAGACTGTATTTCCACCACCGCTTTCCTGTGCTCCGCTTGGCATGGCAGGGCACAACTTTGCATTTCTCTACAAAAACTTATTTCACACCACTTACCACAGGAATACTGTAAATCAGCACTTCTCATTAAATGTGCTATTTCAGTCATTCTCTTGCTTTTGTAAGACACATATTTAGTGAGCACGATCCATATTTAATCAACTCAGAGTGTCTTTGAGGTCTTCCCTTCTTAAAACCTGCCTTTCTGAAGACTCACTTCACAATGGTCTGGATTCTTCACACTTAATTTCAGGTATAATTTTATTTTCATCAGAAAGTCAGTGCCCGTATCTTCTAGAAAATCACTTAGATCTTATGCATCTCCTTTGAATGCTTCAATGTGAGCAGAATTAATACATACCCAGGTGCTTATACCTATCTGCAGGTAGGAGGCCAAAGAATCATGTAATTCAATTAAAAAAAAAAAAAAAAAGAGTCCAAGTAAGGCATTGAAATGGTATCAACCTTGCTCTGACCATCTACACCAGAAGAAACATGGTATTTAAATGCTGTGATCTCTGAGACGCAGAGACTATTCTCTAAGAATTTCTGAAATTATCCAAGGTATTTTCACCTAGACCTGCGTCTATAAAGCAGACAGAGAAATTCAGGCTTTAAAAAGAGCAGAATTATTCAACAAAAATTGAAAATAACAGGGATGTTACCATGGAAGAAAAAATTTATGGGAAAAAGAACTTAAAATATATTAACCAATCCTGCCAAACATTCACTAGCATACCTCTCCACTTCAGGCCGAAGAGTCTTCTCTCTTTCCAGCATGGCAATAATAAGCTTTCCCCATTCTTTTTCTATATCATTTGGATGATAGCCTTGAGGAAGTTTGATGCGTCCAAATTCTATCCAGACCTTAAAAATTCAGACATATTTGTTATTTTAAGCCACCAAAAGAGAACTTTTATGTATTTCAATGCATGTTAAAACTTACCTCCAGCAGTTTATATAGACGTTTAATTTTTAATTTATCTGTCTCCTTAGGTGGAATTTCTGTTTCTTTAAACTGTAAATACTGATTATAAAGTGCCTGCAGAAACAAACAAAAAAAAAACCCTTTAACTTTTATTTACAGCAAACACAGTGAATATAACCTTACTCCCTAAACCTTCTTCTAACATTCCTTGTAAGCTTATGTTCTGATTTTTTTTTTTTTTGCTTAAGTTGTGTTAAAAATAATCAGCAACAAGCTGAAGATTTGCTTTTGATCGTTCATATGTCAGCAATGTAATTCTTTTCGATTAGATTTTCAAATGAGTCTTAACATGGCATCTTTAAGAAAACTCAAACAACTCCTCTCCTGTTAAAATGTGTTTCAAGTGATGGAATTTGCATAACACATACATCATTTCTTTTTATTCTGGATTATCCACAATATTCTGTGGGAAACGGTTGACAACATTTTCCTTTCTCTTTCAGAAGAATTAAATCTAGCTCACTAAATATATAAAGAACTCTTAAGAATGATTTATAAAATATATCTATAAACCTGCCCTATCCCATCTCTAATGTTTTTAAGTTCCATGTCAGAAAGCTACCAAAGGTCACCTTAAAACTATTTAATAAAAACCTATATTGATATGATGCTTCTGTTCTACAGTTGATTTGATTGTATAAATCAACAAAGATTTCATTTGTTTGAGCATACTTTGAGTAAGTATGATGAAGTTTCATTCCAATAAGAAGTTTAAGATGTCACATCTCACCTTCAGCTCCACAGGATTGTTGGGAAATGTTCTGTCAGACATTATTGTGACATGGTGCCTGATCCACTGCATGAGGTAGTTCACCATATTCTGATATTCAACCCATTTGACTTCAACATCCTACCAAAGCACAACACAGACTATAGGTCAGAAGAAAATTACCTTTCGCTTTTGTTTTACCTTTGAAGCCTGAGGACTTCATAGACACAGAAAAGAGATTTCTAGACCATGCAGCTCTGAAATTTTTACATGCTTATTATAATTCATTTAAGGTTTCCAAGTATATCATTTGCCCTGTTCAATGTTAGTACCAAATGTTTCAAGTGAAAACACTACGTTTTCTAGTCTGCAAAAGAACTGGAGAGGCACAATTTATCAGTCTAACTGCATGACTGAAAAGTAAGAGCATGGAACAAGCTGTAACTGAGGAGCTGAAACCAAGAATGCCCACACGGCCGCCCAAGTTTTTTTCTCTGACTTACATTTGCACTGATGCCTTCACCACCTTCTGGTACTTTGGGAAATGCATCATAAAGTGATGACACATAAGTTATTACTGATTTCTCATCAGGTGAGGAAACATCAACATCTAGAGAGCAAGACAGAACAGTGCTTTATCACACAGTTGTAAGGATGCCCACAAATTTGCAACAAGCAGCTATTCGGATGGGGTCTTTCCAACAAAGCCCTTTGTAGCTATCTTACCTTCAGGATCCAGAAGTCTGGCAACACCAAGTTTTTCTGCTACAAAAAAAGCGTGTTCTAAATTTGCAAGGTTGCTTTGAACAGCAACGGTATTCATGTCTATCAGGTCCGGCCTGCCAAAGAAAAAAAAAAAAGTAACACTTGATTACAACCCTTAAATCACCGCAGCATTAGTAACTCAATCCAAGGACATGGAAGGATTCAGCAACACAGTTTTCATCAAAAAAAGGATTTCATTAAAAAGATATGAACAGGCAGAAGTCAAGGGTAAGTGAAAAACACAAGCAGCAGGCAACTTCAACCCTGTCAGTTTTTCCTTCCACCTACCAGTTGAAGTTTCTAACCATCCTTTTTACATACCTCTATGTTCTCATTTATTTGTATGCATTGCCATTGCATTTTCTTGCCTTGTCCTTTCTACTGCCCTTGCAGAGGTTAAGTTCACTTTTCTCTTGGGACTCATTTATGTGGGGAAGGTCATTTCTACCACCTTTACAAGTTTGAAGTTATTCTGCATCAAACTCTTCAGTGCACATCAGAATCCATATGGAAATAAGGTCAGTCACAGTAACATCACTTGAACCTAGCAGACAAGTATTCTTACCGGGCATTTAAGAAGTCCAGTTCAAACTACATCAAAGCCCTGCTTTCAGATAAATGCTGCTGCCAGTTCTCCTGCAGACAACCCTCAGCCCTGTAACACTTTCAACTTCCCTCCTTCTAAACTTCACAGCCAGTCATAATACTCTTGTTTTAAAGGAATACACATACTAAGCAAAACTCACCTCTAAACAGTTCTAAGGTCCATAAATGTTATCTTGTCCCAATGCTACAAATTTTACATTAATACAAAACTTCACATTAAAACTAATTAAAAATGAATATTATCTTTTAGGTTTGCTATGTGGTGTTAGGTTTTTAGATCTTGTGGTTCTCAACACATGCTTTGTTACTGTCTGTTTCCTGCACTCCCAGGAATCCTGTCAGTGAGAGCAACTGAAAGGAAGAAGGATCTTTTGAAAGACACTGAGTGAAAAACTCATCCCATTGAAGTCAGCTAGAGTCACAAAAGCCTGAAAACTTTGGTTTTGAAATCATAAGATACAGAAAACCTGACCCACAATGGAATAAAACGAACCCTCAAAACAAAACAAACAAAAGAAATGTCTAAGATTTAGTGAATAATTCACTGCTTTCTTAGTTTTAACTAGCAGAAGCTTTGAATAACTGAAAAGGAAGAGAGAAAGAAACTTGTTGAAAGTATCACATTTTAAAAAAGTAATGATAATGTATCTTACCAGATTCTCTTGCTTTAGAATACTCAATACAATTTTGTCCTTGAATTAAGTATATGAATACTGTTAATAGAAATGTATTTCTTTCCAGCTGTCTAGAATTGTTCCTGTTCTGTTGTGCTCTTTAGATCAGTCTACAGGGCTGATTGTAAAGCTGCATCTATCCTTTTTTGAAAGAACATGTAATTAATAATAAAACTTCAGCAGTGTAAAAGAAAACATAATTCTTCTAAGCCAGCGGGAGTTTCTACTTTCAATATGCTTGGTGGGAGCATGATCAAGGCTCATGCCATTGTTCTTTGAATTTCTGTGCAGTGGAAACAGTGCAAAGAAAACAACATTCTCTGTCAAACTTATCAGCGCAGAGAAGCCAAGAAAAATAAAAGACAACAGTTGAAAAGAAAATGGAGCAGTCCAGTCTCCTGTTTCAGCCACATTAACAGAGATGGTGTGAACAATAAAGGTTGCTTTCACAGTGCAGTTTTGATGAGAGATGCAGGTTTCTGTAAGTGTACATAGTTTGCTTTGGGGTTTGTTTTTGAATTTTTTTTTTAACCTGCTTTCTTTACATTTGTTTCATGCTTGGTAAAAATGACCCAGGAATCATATATGCTGCCTGTTCAATTGCCAACTATCAAAACAAGAAGGGACAAGTTTTTGAAATAGCATTGTCTGTTCCCAGAAACAAGCTGCAAACTGCAGATTCACTAATATTATTAACTCCTTTGGAATAAAGCTTCCAATTAGATGAATAACTAAGGCTTTTCTCACTGCAAAATAGGTAAAATCCAATAAAAATAACAGCTGTCATAGGATGCACAATAAATATTCCTGCATAGCTGCTTTGGCTTCGGAAAAACTTCTCTCTTCGGAAAAACAACTCTCACTTAAAACAACTTCCCATCTCTGCACCTCTGGCCAGTCAGGGTTATTCCAGTTTCCCTTAAAGAACAACGGTAACTTGCAATCAACACCACTCTATCCTGAGTTAATTATACACCTAATACATAGCATTTCGACCTAGATTAACTAGTCTACATTTGTGTAAAGCCTTGATCTACCAGAAAACACCACAGAAGATAGTGTTTGTCTGTCTTAGTGGTGTTTGTCTTGGACTTCTTTGAAACAAAGCTCAACAGCTGGTTGAGAACAACCCCACTGCTGGCTTACAAAACAGAGAAGTCAGGTATTATGACTTCCATGCAAAAGCACGTGGTACTTGCCAAAGAAAGCGCACACTGCACAGGGCCTGGGGCCTCCTCCCTCTGCAGGTCACCCTTTCTCTTTTCAGATTAACACAGGGATACATTGCAAAACCACAGGGACAAGGAGTGTCTCAGGAAAAAAAAAAAAAAAAAAAAAGGAGATTCTTAGCCCTAGAAAATACATCCAGAAAAATGACTTGTGAAATCAAAACATGCCATATTGTTCACTTTGTTTAAGAAGGTTTTCTCATGATTATAAATACCAAAAATTGCTTTTCTGCTAGAAGCCTGCATGGACCTGCCCACTAACTCAGCCCAAAGGAATCTGTAATTCAGCATGCTCACAGGGATTCCTTGTGCTGCGCTCACTGCCGACCATCCTGCTCTATGGATCAAGGGAGCTCTGTGTTACTGAGCGTGGGCTGTGCACTGTGAATGCAGCTCTTTGGAGCTGTATTCTGAAGCCTCACAAATATTTTCCAGTATCTTCAATATTTCATTTCTCAGGTGAATTCTGAAATACTACTAACTGCTTAAAATGCAGCTAGGATGAATATCCTTCTGATACAATTTAATTAGTTGGCTTAACAGTGGCAAATATCAGATTTTAAAGCATCATCCATCAAGGCAAACGTTTTCATTTTTAAGGCTAAAGAGATGAAAGGTTTGTAGATGATTGTTACTTATCGTTTACTATAACTGCATTTTATATTAATTTCATAGTACTGTTAAGTGGTTTTCTACACAGTCAAGAACCAACAAAATCCATTTCAAGTAGAAGTTGATGACTCTACCTTCTATCTCATATTTTGAGTCATCTTACAGCAGTGGGCTGGGTCCTTGCCATCAAAAATCACACATAAACATCCCAAACACAAGGAGAGTTGGAACATTCCATGCAAAAGAGATGCTTCTGCTATGGCCACACCTCAGCCAAGGTGCTTGGCTTCTACATAGTGAGTCATTAATCACCTAACTTATAAAATGATTAGGTCTGTATTCCAGGTCTTAGAGTAGGTGTTAGAAATTAGACATAATTTGTATTGGAAGAGAGAAAAAAAGATCTGATTAATACAATTTCAAGTAGGAAACGGACAAAATCATGAACAATTCAAGAAAACATTTAAATACACAGCATCACAAAGAGAAGTGAACAATATCTGCATAGCAACATAAAGAAACCAAAGATCATGTTTGGGTTTGTTTGTTGTTGGCTTTTTTTTTTTTTTTTTAAATGAAAGAGCCCTCATATAAGCTTTCTATTCTGCAAACACTCCTTAAAATTTGTAATGCATAAGAAAGGTGGGCACACATAGATTTCTCCATAGCCAGAACCTAATATCTAGTAAATAGTAAAATAGTTCAAGGTCCAAACTAGAAAACACAGTATTTGTCCATTAAAACAAAAGTCAGATATAAATCAGATCTGATATTTCACGAAAACAGCAGGAAAAGATAATTAATGGAACTTTTCTGTTACCAATCAATGATGAAAAGACAACATCCTTCTCTTCACTGTTCTCCAATGACAACTGCCCAAGTTACAGTAATGTTTATTAAACCAAATATATTAAAATATATATATATATACCTGAGCAACATACTACATCAAAATGCTGGTAATCGGTTCAAGAAGGTTACCAACAATCCTGAAGTTCTTTATATGAACAATTTAAACTGTTTAATCTACACTTCTCTGTTTCAATCAAAACTTTTGATGGTGTCTGAGTAATACCCAAAATTAAAAGATATTTCATTCTTGGCTTATTGAGCACAGAAATTAATACAGCGAGTTTCAAGCAGAACTGGCAGAGAAAACATGACTGAAGATGCAGAGTGAAGTGTGCGTGCCCCTGTATTTACTTAGCTTCTCTATTGCTGTAATTAGGAAATGCCTATAAAATATAAATGAATTCTTTGCTTTGCTGTTCACAGACAACTGAAAAGGACACATCAGTAAAAGCTGTGCTACTTTCAGGATGGGAACTATGAAAACTAAACAAATCCCATACCATAACCATTAAAAAAACATCTTAGAAACAGAGGGACTCCTGAATCAGATAGGATTCACCATATATTTCAAAACAGAGCAACACTACACACCACCTGTCCTGGAGATTTTGACTCACAGCAGAAAGATTGCAAACAATGGAATCAGAGATAAGTAATGTCTATGTAAAACAACTATAAATTTTAGCTCACCTTCTCTTGGCACAGCTCCTGTTACTTTCCCAGGAACTCTGCAGATGAGCCTATATGCTAAGTCCTACCATTTAACCTATTCCTTAGGTTAGCTAGAATATAGAACATAAACATCTACGGATGATAGAGTCTCTAAACTAAGAACCAGCTGCATCTGTCCTTTGGAGGAAACAATCCAAGGACAATTAATCTATAGTTACAACTGTTAAATGAAGTTGTTCAGAAAAGAAGGCTTGTGCGGAATAATGTGCAGCTATGTTTTAGCTTCATTAGTCAGCCCTGAAATTTCGTGATATAAATAATTGCAGACTGTAACTCCTATGGGAATAGGTTTTGCTTAAAGTTTAACAGATTCATTCAGAAAGAGCAAGATTGGAGGACATCCAACTTTTATACTTCCCTCAGAGACCACAAGGTCTCCCTTATTTGTGTATACAGATATACCTGAGACAAGGACTGATATTCAGCTCCAGAACCAGACACCTAAATTTAATTGTCTATACTCAATTGTCCTCATGCATTTCACTGTAGTCAGTGGTCAACACACCCAATACCACCTATCCAGCAAGCTCTCCAGAATCGAAGATTCAAAGAGATAGTTTAGATAATTGTTTTTCTCTCATGAAATGTTATGCCTCACTGAACATGTATGTTTTGAGACTGACATACCTCAAAAATATGAGAAATAAAAAGCATGGCTATGCATTTCAAACACATAGATAGGCTCTTAGGAACTTGATAATGATTAGTGAAGATTTGTCTAGTACTTCTTGAAGACTTTCTCATTCATCTAACACAAAATGAAGTTAAAAAGCTATCACAAGTTTTCCAATAAAAAAGTCAATAGATACATAATATGTCTTGTTTGATAGTGCATCTTTTAGCATTTCACTGGAAGTTTAAAGGGGAAGACAGGTGAAAAGTACTTCACAAAGTCCTTCATTGGTCAATACACACAGCCATTTTTAAGTGATTTACATAAACATTCCATTATTCTTCATTCTGAAAAAATATATTTCTATTATATCTATATTATATATATATTTCTATTGACATGACCTCCAAGTACTATAACAAGGGCATGCTACAGATACATTTCTGGAGTATTCCTCAGACATCTCAGTATGCACTATAAAGATTTCCAATAGAAAAATAATGTTTTAACTGCACTAAAATTAAGGGCATTTGAGGGATATTTTTCTTTACTTATTTATTTAGCCCCTAATCATATATATGGCTAATCAGATTATTCCTTCAATTGTGCACGAGTTTTAAAAACCAGACTGAATCCTCATGCCCCACCTTTGTTAGCACAGCAAAACCTTACCTGTAACTTGTCGTATAAACTGATTTAGATAAAGACACAAATGAAGCATTGTAAGATACAAGTCCTACTAGTTAATTGTGGAGTTCAGCGTTAGCAAAAAGCTAACAAAACCTAATCACAACTTGGCAGGAGGTTTGTGACAAAGCTTTCAACCTTGCTATTTGGATGAATGAAACCAGAAGGGATCTCATTCCATCCTTTCACTAGCTTTAAAACCAGATTTTACATTCTCTTTGTAATATGAGATAACATCATTTTAGAAACAGTAATGCTATACAAGTTTGCCAATTCTTTTCCCTATGATTAAATTTAAATAGGAAAGGGCTCATATTCGTTAACCTCAACCCACACTTTGTGATCTGCAGAAATAACCATAAATCACATACTTTTCCTTGGAGTGTCTGAATATCAAAAAGTTAATGAAGAAATACAACTAAATGATTTTTCTGCTCTGCTCGGTGAGAAAACTTCCAAGTCCAGGCAGTCACTGCTGGAATGCCCTAGCTTGCCAGTGGGATTAACATTATCAACAGGGAAGGGGGGGGGGGTTAACACAAGGAGATCAAAACCAGATTTCCCAAAGGCTCCTTGTGCCACCCTGCCTTGGAAGCAAGCATTCCTTCACGTATCACAGATATGCCAAATGCATTGCCAGAAGACCAAGACCTCTCCCTGTTTATCTTATTTATCTACCTAACCACATACCACCCCACCACTGCTAGGACACCAGGCACTTTTGGACGAAGGTTTCTGACACCCTAAGGTGTTCTGGTCTTTACTGATGATCTAAGAGCAAGAGACACAAGAAACTTTGTGTGAAAAGCTGGCCTTTCAATCCAAAGTTTTGTGTTTTTTTTTTTTCCAGTTTACTTTCATTTTGCCAAAATAAGAGAAAAATTCTGATTTCATCCCAGTATGACTTTTTTTCTTATCACTTACTGCAAAAAAAGAAAACTGTTATCTTTCATTCAGCTGCTACTTTGTAGTAGGATCCAGCACAACATACAGAAAGATCATTTTAATCCCAGATCTGAAAATAACCATTTCAAATGTCTGGAAGCCTCCCATCTGGTACCCACAAAGGCTAAACAAAACATCACAAGGCATTAAAATTGTAAGCTAAGCTCCAGTACTATTTTAATACAGCCTGTACCAAGAGACATCACAATTTTTCAGAGTGCCTCCAACTACACTGCAGCTGAGATTACTCGATATTTCTAAAATCAAAAACTATTTGCATACTTGGGCAAATCACATTACACAAATGTCTGTTTGTCAATATTTTAAATTATCCTAAACGCTGTTTATATTTTCCCAAATTGCTACATCTTAATGGCAAATTAGTTTCTTTTACACAACAAAACCCTTGAAAACAGTAACATACACATTTCTGAGCAATGATAGAGTGGAGAACACAACCAAACTGACATTTTCTTTTTGTTAAGGCTGGGTAATAATAAATTACAAGTTACAAAACAACAAGCCAAAACTAGCAGATGCAACTAATCTCTTTATTTAAAACATATCCCCTAGCATTTTAAGGTTTTCTTTTGCATTCGTTCATTCCCCACAGGGCTCAACATGTTACAGTAAATTGAGGTAGCCCTGTCCCTCCCCTTAAGGAATGTATTCATGTCAGTACCTGATCGCCTGCAACATGTTTTAACATCAAAGGGATGCCATAAACACTGCCATCCAGGAGCTCAGCATTCACTCATCTACTTGTACATGTCATGCTGTCCTGTGTAAGGCTGAAACAGCTCTGAGTAATGAATGTCTCCCGAATATCTAATCTGAATCTCTCCTTTTCTAATTTAAAGCCATTCCTCCTTGTCCTATTACGATCAGACCACGTAAAAGGTCAGTCTACCTCCTGTTTAAAAGCTCCCTTTAAGTACTAGAAGGCCGTAATCAGGTGTCCCCAGAGTCTTCTCTTCTCCAGGGTGAACAACACCAACTCCCGCAGTCTGCCTTCATAAGAAAGGTACTCCAGTACTGATCCTAAGATGGACCCCTGAGGGACACCACTCATCACTGGCCTCCACCTAGACACAGATCTATTGACCACAACCCTCTGGCTTGCAGTCTTCCTGCTAATTCTCTATCTACTGCATAGTGTCCATTCAAATCCCTCGCTCTTCAATTTAGAGATAAGGATGTTGTATGGGATCATGTCAAAGGCCTTACAGAAGTCCAGATAGACAGCATCAGTCACTCTTCCTTGGTCTACTGATGCCACTACTCCATCATAGAAGGCCACCATACTGGCAAACAAAATCTGCCCTTGATGATGCCATGCTGGCTGTCTCAGATCACCTCCTCATCTTGCATGTGCCTTAACACAGCTTCCAGGAGGATGTGCTCCATGATCTTCCCAGGCACAGACATGAAGCTCACGAGCCTGTAGCTCCCGAGTCCTCCCTTCTCCTTTTCTTACAAATGGGAGGGACATTTCCCTTTTTTGGTCACAAGGAACTTTACTTGACAGTTACAACATTTTAGAGAGTGGCTTAGCACCACACTGACCAGTTCCTTCAGGATCTGGGATACATATTATCTGGTCCCATACACGTTTTTCTTCTAACATGGATACTGTTATTTTAACTTCTGCTCAAAATGCATCTCTTTGAACTATTTATTATCACTTTCTCTCTTTTGGTACGTTTCTAAAATTTTGCTTTCCTGTTACATAGTGCTCAAATTTGTACACTGCAGTATTCACATGGTCTCAGCACACTTTTGTATAGAATTACATGAAATGACCTCACTTATCTCAAACCCCTCATGTGTGTACTACTGTCCAATTTGTTCATCAAATTGCTGCCCACCCTAAGCACTGAGTTTTAAGAATTTAGTTTATTCACACCTTTTTTCCTAAACATTGCCTCTGTTTTGTACGGTTGTTGAAACTCATCTAAGAGTGGAAGTGCAGACATAACTGGACAGGTCTGCACTTACAGCATAAAGAA
Organism: Chrysolophus pictus; assembly: GCA_037305975.1. Taxonomy (NCBI): domain Eukaryota; kingdom Metazoa; phylum Chordata; class Aves; order Galliformes; family Phasianidae; genus Chrysolophus; species Chrysolophus pictus. Next base: position 24,154,473 of record CM074578.1, read on the forward strand.
GACTGGATCAAACGTCCGTGACTCTTTAATTGCTGGTCATTCGTGTAGCATGACCCTGGCTGTGCCAATGTGTATTCTCACAAGCAATCTGTTGGCACAAGCCACGCTGTTCCACGTAACACAAAATCAGACAGAACGGCCCGAATCCACTGACACAAACTCTTGAATTTAAAATCGCAAAAACAAAATATAGAAAGGATACACACATCTTTTCAAATACCATGTGTGTCTGATGTTAAATCTTCTCTTATTACCTCTGTACTACATCGTCACTGAAATTATAATGGGCAGTATGATTGGGTGTGTTTTCTGAGTGCTGGCAGCCACCACATTTAACAAAGTATATATAGAGGCCATGAAAGCATATAACATATAATTCTGCTATTACTTTTGCTGTTTATTAAATTATTTTACTTTCAGAGACTTCTTTACAAAAATTGTCTGCATTTCTTGTGCACCAATGGCTCAAGTATGTTTGAGGTTAAAAAAAAAAAACAAGCAGCTTGTTACTTTGATGTCACTCTTAGTAATTTTTCATTAGAAAGTCCTTTGTTTTAAAACAAATGTATCTTTCAAGTGTAATGTAGATCTGTAATTAAGATTATTAGCTCCAACCCGGTAAACAACTCTTAATGAAATAGGAGTAGCATTCATTTTCTATAGATATCAACTGTTCCTATAGATTTGTACAACAGGACGCAGTTCTACAAAATGAGCATTTCTTCTTGGGAGAAAAGTACATACATAAGAAAATGGAAACACAAATCAAGCACGTTTACCTAAAGCATAGTCTACTGTCTAGAGATGCAAGACTAAGACCCAATTAATTTCCCAGGCATTTAATCACAGAATCACAGAATCACCAAGGTTGGAAAAGACCTTCAAGATCATCCAGTCCAACCATCACCTATCACCAATAGTACTCACTAAACCACATCCCTCAACACAAAACCCAAACGTAACGTAAACAAATGTTCTGTAATCACTTACAGAATGTTTTAAAACTGAGGTTTTACATACTCTTTGGAAGTTCAGAAGAACAATCTTCCATCTTACCCTATAAGCACAGACTGCTGGAACTTTCTGAAAATACGAGCAACCTTCTTACACAAATCACATTTTATTAAGAAAAAATGTTAGTTATTTTATAAGCAAATATCTCACATAAAAACATTAAAAACATTTTTCCCCTCATTTCTGTCATTCATATCATTATTTTCTTATTATTTAAAGAAGATTGCAGATTCACTGGAAACTCATGCATACCTCCATTTATAATTATAATCTGCTATTCCAATACCCTGTTGTCTAGAACTAGACAGTAACATCTCCTAGCCACTTGCAGGATCATACTGGATCCATATAGTTCATGCTTTGAACTGCACATCCAGGAAAGACCCATCGGCCACGGTGTCAGGGCTGTGAGCACAACTCTGTGTTCAAAAATACGTTTGGATGTGGTACTGGAGGACATGGTTTAATGGGGAAATATTGGTAGGTAGATAGTTGTACCAGAATATCTTGGAGGTCTTTTCCAACTTTGGTGATTCAGTGATTCTGTGACTCCTGTGACTGGCTGGCAGTTGTATTCCTGCTGAGGAGCTCCATCCCTGTTTATTCATTCAGTTCTTGCTGTAAGCTGGCATTCTTCCTGGCCCAGGGTGGGGCAGCTGTGCGGTATTTTCATAAAGCAAAGGCATCTCTGATGAGCACAGCATACCTGGCACAGGAGGAGTTGCCACGTTGCACTGTGACTGGCACACGTGCTCCTCAGGAGCACTCCACACCCGCAGGCATGCTTTGAGGTGGCCACAGCACATCCACACCACTGTCCGGGCCAGAAAATCACAGTGCAGATAAGGATAGAAGGGAGCTCAAAAGGTCATCCTGTCCAAACCTCCTGTGCCCAAGCAGGTTACCCAGAACAAGGTGCAGTCATCTCCAAGGAGGAGACTCTACAGCCTCTAGGCAATCTGTGCCAGTGCTCAGCCACCCCGCAGCAAAGAAGTGTTTCCTGATGGTCAGACAGCACCTCTTGTTTCAGTTTGTGCCTATTGTCACTTGTCACTGGGCACCATTGAAACGAGCCTAGCTCTGTCCTCTGCACCTTCCCTTCAGCTATTTGTAGACATTGATAAGATGCCCCGAGCCTCCTCTAAGCTGAACAGTTCCAGATCTATCATCCTTTCCTCATAGGAGAGTTGCTCCAGCCTCTTAGTCACTTTTGTGACCCTTCATACATCTCTCTCAAGTATGCCCGTGTCTGACTTGTACAGGGAAGCCCAGAAGGGAAAAATCACCTCCCTTGACTTGCTGGCAATGCTGCCTAAAGCTGACCAGAATACCATTAGCCTTCATCGCAGCAAGGCCTGTTGCTGGCTCACACTCAAGTTGGTGTCCACCAGGACTCTTGGGTCATTTTCTGCCAGACTGTTTTCCAGCTGCACAGTCCTCAGCACATACTGGTGTCTGGAGCTTCTCTGCCCTGGAGCATGCCAGCCAGCAGCATTTGCAAACATACAGCCCAACTTCTGAGAACACCTCTGCTCTGCAAAATGGAGTCTGAGAGCTACTAAAACAGGCAAACTGAGCATATGGAGAGCCACAGCCAGAAATATGTGCATTCTGTTAGTATTTAACCTACTTACCAATATGAGCATAAGCTAAGTTTATTTTTGTTCTCTGGAATAAAACACTGTAGTTAAAAATATCAGGCAACTGTTTGGAAAGACCGTTCCAATCTTGTGAGCAAATGCTGGAAATTATTATCTCTATTTAAATGATACAAAATTGCAAAGGAAAAAAATATAGAAGCTCAATGAAATCAGTGGAAGAATTTAATTGATTTCATCAGTGAGGTGACGGAGCTCAAGAACTATGACCTCTCAAAGCAAAAAAACATCAGATAAAGACTTTAAACATGTATGTTTACAGGAACAGGATGAGCTAAATGGAAACAGGCATAGAAGCGCATACAAGGGGAACTCTGCACTTACTCAGGAGACACTGAACCTCAGCCACTGAATTATCTGCTTTATGCAAAGCACTCATGTCATAGGTGCCTGCTTTTCCTAGCCAAAAAGCCATGAATGAAACTGTCAGAATACTGCCAAAAACAGCACTAACAGAGCAAATGCAGGTAGTTAGTAATACCCCAAAACATTAACAGTTGCACAGCCGAGGACAGAATTCTAGTTTTTAACTGATCTGTACAACAACTACAAGTTGCTAAGATGTAAGGACCATGCTGTTCACCAAAAGAAGCCCTGGCACAAACCTCTGAAAAAGATCTAAGAAATATTTTGTATTACTCCATCTTGTATGTTCTTTTCTTTTTTTTTTCCTCCCCCTCCCTATGTATCTTTCAAATGGTTTATTTTTTTCAAATTCTCATCTGTGCTATGTTAATTTTTTCAGCTGTTCTGTCCTGAAGTAAAAAAACAAAACAAAACAAAAAAAACAACAACAACAAAACAGTCCAGCCCTTTGCCAGTTATTTCCCTTTGCCTTGCCAACCTTACTAAAAGAAGACATTCTTGTTGGCATGTACCTCCTCCCTCCCTGGCTACCCAGTACAGAAGCATTAGTCAGAAAAACAATTCATTGATTCAGATGCAACTTCATGTTGCCTTAAAGTTAGGAACTGTCACAGCTATCTTCTCTGGGACTTAGAGCACTTTTCATGCTTACAGCCTTTCTATGCAGTGCTTGGGGAGCTGAATGTATCTGCCTGACTCATCTGTCTCCCATTTCACTTCACTGTTCTAGTCCCCGTACTGTATGCATGCTGCTTCCTCCTAGGTTTCTTTCTGTGATGAGACAAGTGGTCTCACAAGAGGAAATCCCAAAAAACAGATGATCTGCATAGAGAGGGACAAATTTGATGTGCCTTAAGACTCTCCTTCAGTATTATACCAATTACATACCTTCAAACTTCCTCATGATATACCTCAGAGCATATCACAGATACTCTTCACTTGGACTGTAATATAATCTAGAATTTGCAAGCCTTGTAAGTGAGAGACAAGTCAGTTCACACTAATTAGCCCAATGGCAAGAAGACTCTCCTCTCTGTTCTATAAAAAACAAACTTACAAACCTCCATGTTCAAGTTAGGAGCAAAGAAATGTACAAATACAGAGAAATGTCAAACAATAGGCAAGGTTGAGCAAAGCGCTGATCTTGAATCTTGTTCTTCTGTTGAGCTCTGATGCCAAAGTCTATTTTATCAAGAGACCACTGTTCCTAATTAGAATCTAGAATTAGACTAGATCTCATCAGTAGACATCTTCAAGTGGATTTTAAATAAGTAAACCTAGTGTATCCTGAAGCCATCAATGGTTTTATCAATGCTAAACAGTGTGGTCACAAAAACATAGAAAGAGAGGGCAAGAACAGTGCCCTCCTAATTCTGGGAGCTCTCAAGCCAACTGGTCTCATTTTTCATGAGAATGCCTTCTTGTTTCCCAGAAGGCATAAAGTACATCTCAGCTCCAAGCAGAGAAACTGCAGAAGTTCCCAGTTCCAGAGGATCAGTGAAGTCAAATCGAGAAGAATATGGGGAATTAAGGCATATTTCAGGTATGCAGTAGTTGAGGGAATTAATCAGCAGTGCAGATTTGGACTGCAGAATTGGAGAGCACTGTTAGCTCTGACTTGACCTTGCCTGTACACTGATGTATGACCAAAGGGAATGTGAAGACATGGAAGTAGAACCTCAAGTACACTCTTCTCAACAGCTTGGAGGTGACCCTTGAAGGATGTGCAGGTCTCATGAGGTCTCTCCTCTGAGGAATGGGGGACACAGAAGGGCTAATAAAGCATCCTACGTCTCCAAGAAGCAAAGGACTGCCCAGGAGGAGCTAGTATCATTTCTACAGCTGCAGTGCAAGGTAACTGCAGAGTCTCTCCATGTAGATTACAATGCTGAAATTGATATTTCTCAAGAGAACAGAGTACTTACCTGTATTTATGAATGATGGCATTAAATAATCTTCCATCACGCCAGCACGTAGTGAAATTTTCACAACGGATTCCAGCATAACCCTCAGTTGTCTGCTGTGACCACAGGAGCAATCTCTCTTTAGCAGACATGTCCTCTGACTCTCCAGTAACATGGATATCAGATATCTAAAATACAATGAATATAAGTATTACAACAGATCTAACACTAAAAAGCATTTAAAATGTTGCAGAAGAACACCCCTCAGTAGTAAAGGTTTTTCCTTCTTTAGCATCTGCATATATGAATGATTATTCATGCATCAAATTATTTCACATTGTATCTCTACAAACTCTTGTTGCCTTCAGTATGAAACAAAATTTATAGCATCACAATTTGCTTCAGCCAATTCTCAACCTCAGTTTCTGGGGAAAATATAATACTTTTACATAATGAGAAATATTTAAATATGTTTATGCTGATCATTTGAATATTAATCAAATTTTATTTATCATACCTACTTTACATATGTATTATATAACTAAATATAAAATAAAATGTGTTATAGGCCATCTATATAATACCCATATTTATATTAAACTTCATTTAGTATTTAGTTAGTATTAAGTTCCTCTCTTAAAACAGGTTTAATTATAAACTATGCTTTTCTGGAATTCATTGATGAAACAGTCATTCATAGTGAAAAATGATGAAAATGATTTTAGGAAAACATTTTCTATGAAGCATTTTAGGAATAATTGAAAGCTGAAAGATCATAATTGAAAATTCTATCCCAGATTTGGAGCATTTTATTTTGTATTCTCTTCTATTATACTCTTTGTGTCAGACAAAGCAGGAAAGATGGCAAACACTGGGAATTTTGCATACAAATACTGCTTTCTAGTGGATGGTCCTAACAATGTCTCCTGGCCTTGAAATTTCTGAATTCAGACAATATCTTCTGTCTGATGCCTTCCTGGGGGAATTCAAACAGACCAGGCTGGAAATTATGGCTTCTTTCTCTCATTAAAGCCACACAGAACACAGTCAGGAACAAAGAAATGCAGCTTTCTTCCTAGTGCTACTCTATTAACTCCTAACTAGAGGTGGGGGGAAGCACTGGGAAGCGGGGGACAAAAGGAAGAGTGTATCAAGGCAATGGAACTACTGAACTTCAACCACTTTTCATAATTACAGGGGATGATGGGCATTTACAGCCATCTATCAAATTGTAAATAAGTTTAAAGCAGGGATCAAATTCAATTATTTTCTATCCAAGCAGACATAAAATTACAAGTTGTGAAACCAGTTTTTCAGATACTTATCAAATGCCATCATATCTGCTGGCTATAGGTAAGGGAAGATACCGCTGCTGGAAAGCAAAACCATTGAACTATTAGACTAGCCCATCAATAACCTCCAAACAACCAATAGCATTTTTGCTTCCTAATGTCTACATTGAACATTTTAAAGAAAAAATCATAGGAAAAAAACCTTTTTTGCTTTAAAATACTGAAAAGAAACACTTGCATCTATTTCTAATTGTTTAGAAATATCTAGGTGCACAAGTCCTGCACAAAATATTTACACAAGGAAATATAGGATGTATGAGTTTTACATATGAAAAAACAGGGAATACAAGGTGGCAAAAGATCAACTTAAAATCTCTCAAAATTTTCTTGTAAAAATCTATGAAATTTGTCTGAAACATAAAGCCTCCTTTCTATTGGTTACCTTTATTCTTTGGTATTTCAAAGCAAGAAAGCAAACTAAATATTTTTTCAGTAGCTTTAGTTTCTATTCATGACAGAACAACCAGACTACAGTATAAATTAAGTCAACCATTTACTACTTATCCGGCCAACGCTTCTGAATAAGATGACATCATCTGGAAGTGCCAGATGTCCAGTTTAAAAAATCAAAACAAAAAAACCAACAACACTATTTTTCCTGTAATTTTGAGAAAGTCCTCTGTGTGTAATCCTTAAGTGCCACATTTTTAATATATTTTAACGTAAGCAATCAAACAATATAATTTGCTAATGGCCATTCCTTAGAGCTAGGTTCAAACCTTCAGCCTCCTTCACGGTTAATTGGACTGTGTTGGCTGTGTGCATTTCAAACTGCAGAGACTGCAAACACAGCATATTTGAGTGCATACTAGATTCTTCCAGCAAAATATGATATTGAAAATTAAGGCAATTTCTGAAGGTCATGTTTGTATCTGATGTTACATGCAAACAACATTTGTAACTATGGACACGAACACAAGAAAAACAGTTCTGAAACTGACCACTAAGCAACTTTTCAGTGCAAGTTTCTGGTTGCCTAAAACAGGTATTTAGTTTGTCCTGAGATGAACAGGGTTTTGATCAAAAATTCTCCACACCCTAGCTGGTCAGCTGAAGAAAAAGAAACGGACTAGACTGGCTTCAGAAACTGAAGTTGTTTTCTATTCACAAAGGTAGTCCCTTTAAATACAGGTTAAGGAATGCCAATGTAAGCGTGAGATCTGTAACAACCTGAGCATTCCTGTCCCTTAATTAAGGTATTTCAGAATCTGAGGCTAAGATTTCAGTCTTCATCATAAACACTGGATTCACATTTAAACAATATAAAAATACAAATGAGAGAAATGGTGAGTCAAAGAGCTGTATTTTCTTATACTTACAAATATGAGCTGTAATTTGCAGGACATCTTATTAATTTGGAAGTACTTAAGTAAAATACTACCCCCAGAAAATAAGACACCAAAGAAACAGTACATCTTATCAAAAAATATCACTATACATACGACTAACCATGCATTAACTTCAGTATTTGTAATATCATTGTGTTAGGAATACTAGAACTGAAAATAGGTAGGGACAAACAAATCTTTTACTCTCAAATGGCACTGAATACTCTATTTCATGCTTCTTACTGGGAGAACTAGTGCTTATAGTTCTGTCTATACATACCCTCCACATAATTCAATATGCAAAATCAATACATCAAAGAACCTCAAGCTCAGAAGTTGCTGATCTCAGTAATGTCATTCCATTGACATTGAAACCAAAGAACAAACTAGTATACACCATAAGGATTCTTCCTCTGATTCCATCCTATGCCAAATGTTTTAAAGCAAGTCTAAACTGGATATAATTGACTTAAATATACAAAAGTGGAGAATGGGATACAGATGTACAAAATGCAGATTTACGATGTATTATGAATGAAATGTATTCTGATGTTTGCTAGCTCAAAAAGAGAAATGTCTGAAAAAAATAAAAAACACATTAATTATCAACATTTTGAAATGCTTATTTTAACAGAAACATTCCTGACTATTGAACAAAAAAGTATTTTTTTTTCCATCTAAGTAGCTAAGTAGTTAGTTATGTGTTGTGTTTAAATAAGATTGTTTGACAGCATGCTGAGGGAAGTAGAGTTATACAAATGGAATTTGAACTTGCATGTGATCACAAGAACTCATCTCCCTTGACATTACAGTTGGACTTTGTGAATTTCCATTTGGCCATAAACGTAAAAAGCTCCTATTCAGCTCTTTTAAAGCTCAAAGGGGCTGTGTGACCAGCTTTGGACAACACCCTTTAAAATTTCTGGAAGAGTTGGAGAATTCCAGAAGAGAAAAACAGAAAAGACAAAGACCTAAAAATGCATAAGTTCTCAGGAAAGACTGAAAAATTGTTTATTTAGTCTGAAGCGGGGAAAACTTATTGGAAATGTGACAACCGCAAATATGCAAAATACTGTTTTAAAACAGTAATAAATCAGCTGCATTGGGAATGGGAAAAGAACTAATGAGTTTTAAATGAGCATATGGATGAAAAAGGAACTCCTGACAAAACTCAAACATAAGCTAGAGATGTATAGGTAGTGGAAAGAGGGACATGCCAGATGGGATGAATACAGGGACATTGTCAGAGCATGCAAAAATGTGATGAGGAAGGCCAAGACCCATTTGGAATTAAATCTGGCTAGAGATGTCAAGGACAAGAAGGGCTTCTTCAAACACATAAATAATGAATGAAAAACTAGTTAAAAAATTCAATCTGTTAGTGAAGAGGGCAGGAATTCTGGTGACAGAAGATACAGAGAAAGCAGAGACACTGAATGCTTTCCTTGCCTCAATCTTCACCACCAACGCCAGTCCTCAGGGGTCCCTGACCTAGGAGATCCAGCAGAAAGTCTGGAGAAAGGAGGCACTTTCCCTGGTTGAGGAGGACTGTGTTAGAAATCATCCACACAAACCTGACATTCACAAGCCCATGGGCCTTGATGGGATGCACTAATGAGTGCTGAGGGAGCTGGCAGACATCAATACTAGGCCATTCTCAATCATCTTTGAAAGGTCATGGCAATCAGAAGAGGTGCCTGAGGACTGGAAGAAAGTAAAAGTCACCCCAGTTTTCAAAAAGGTCAAGAAAGAGGATCCAGGGAACTAGAGGCCAGTCAGCCTCATCTCAAATACTTGGAAAGATGATGAAATGGACCATTCCCCTTTGTCTTTTTGCTATCCATGGCTGTTTACGAGGGTAGATAGTGATAGGATAGGGGGGGAATGGTTTTAAACTGAGACAGGGGAGGTTTAGGTTAGACATTAGGAGGAAATTTTTCACTCAGAGGGTGGTGACAGGTTGCCCAAGGAGGTTGTGGATGTCCCATCCCTGGAGGCATTCAAGGTCAGGCTGGAAGTGGCTCAGGGCAACCCAGTCTAGTGGTTGGCAACCGTACACATACCAGAGGGTGTTGAAACTTAATCAGAGAATCACAGAATCATCAGGGTTGGAAAAGACCTACAAGATCATCCAGTCCAACCATCCACCTATCGCCAATAGTACTCACTAAACCATGTCCCTCAACACAAAATCCAAATATTCTTTGAACACCTCCAGGGTCAGTGACTCCACCACCTCCCTGGGCAGCCCATTCCAGTGCCTGACCACTCTTTCAGAAAAGTAGTATTTCCTAACGTCCAGCCTGAATCTCTCCTGGCGCAGCTTGAAGCCATTCCCTCTAGTTCTATCACCAGTTACACAAGAGAAGAGGCCGACCCCCAGCTCACTACAACCTCCCTTCAGGTAGTTATAGAGAGCAATAAGGTCTCCCCTGAGCCTCCTCTTCTCCAGACTGAACAATCCCAGCTCCTTCAGCCACTCCTCATAAGGCCAGTGCTCCAGACTCCTCACCAGCTTTGTGGCCCTTCTTTGATGATCACTGTGGTCCTTTTCAGCCCACACCATTCTATGATTCTATGATTGGCTCCTTATAGAGGCCATCTCTAAACACATGGAAGATAAGAAAGGGATCAGTAGTCAGCATGGATACACCAAACTGTATTCTCATCCAAAGTGTATGCTTAACCAATCTGATTGCCTTCAGTGATGGAGCAACTGGCTGGATGGATGAGGGAAGAGCAGTGAATGTTGTCTACCTGGACTTCAGCAAGGGTTTTGACACTATTTTCCATGATATTCTCATAGCTCAGGAAGCGTGCGTTGGAAAAGTGGATGGTGAGGGGGATTAAGAACAGGTCTCACTGTGATGATCTGCATAGTCAATTGGGAGGACTGTAGTCAGCAGTGTCCCCCGGGGTCAGTACTGGGTCCAGTATTGTTTAACTTATTCATCATTATTTGGATGAAGGGACTAGTACCCTCTCAGCAAGTTTGCTGATGATTCAAAGTTGGAGTAATAACTGATACTCTACAGCTACTTGCTGCCATTCAGAAGGATTTCAACTGGCTAGAGAGATGTGCAAAGTGGAACCTCTTGAAATTTGACAAAGGCACGTGCAGTGTCCTGCACCTGAGGAAGAATAACCCCATGCACCAGGACAGGCTGGAGGCTGACCTGCTGAAGAGGAGCTCTGCAGAGCAGGACCTGGGTGTCCCTGTGGACAACAGGTTGTACGTGAGCCAGCAGTGTGCCCTTGAAGTCAAGAAGGCCAATCGTATCCTGGGGTGCATTTGAAAGAGTTTGGCCAGTAGAGGTAGGTGATTGTCCCCCTCTACTCAGCCTGGTGAGGCCTCATCTGGACTGCTGGGTCAAGTTAGGGTTATAAATATATTATAAATTTTCTTCAATTACCAGCTTTAAAAAAAGGGGATTGCATCTGCTTTGTGTTTTATGAGAAAGCAAGCAATGCTAATAAAGTAGAATTCATGATATGGTGTGCAGATCACATTCCTGAAGAACAACTTACAACTCTCCCTCCCCTAGCTGTGCTACATGAATAAATAACACAAGATTATAAGATAGCAGACATAGTTGGAAAATATCTTGTTATCTTACAACTATTTGAAATTATATCTGAAATAATAAACAGATGACTTCTTAGCAAGAAGTATTCTACTGAATGAGCTGATTATACAAATAACTTTTTTATTAAAAAGTGAAGCATATTGCTTCTAACGTGATTCAAATACACATTTGGTTTTGGTGTTTGAGCTTGATTTGTTTCTTTTTGCAGATTATTATTAATTCTGCAAATAAATTTACTGTATTAGACACTATGTAGATGGTAAAAAAATCATGCGAGGAGCTTACAGCCAGGGCAACATTTGAGGTGTGTTAAGTAGATGAATAATTCTGTTTCTATATTAGGTTAGCCATATTTTTTCTGGAATAAAATCATATCCATAAACCGCAAGTGCAACTACCACAGATTAAACTTCAATAATAATGGTTGATATCGTGGTACAGAGAAGTCATTGGTTTCTACATAAGTTGACAACCATAAAAAACTAGTGGTAAAACTAGCTGGTAGCTACCTTTTGATAATACTGATTGAAAATTACTTCTCATTTCAACACAATGGCAGTATCCTCTGTAGAGAAGCCAAATCTAGAGATTTGATTTTCTTCTTTACCCACAATTTGCTAAAACATCACTGAGTGTTGCTGTAGGAAGCCTGTTTCAGCCTTGAGTCACAGCTTCTTGACCTTAGCGTTGCCATCTGCTCAAGGACAGCCTTAAGTCAAAACAGTATCAGAATATACCTTGTTCATGGAAGTCAACCTCCAGAACCAAGAAAAAGGGCTGCAGAAATGAGGCCAAGGCAAACTTTTTCTCAGTGATTAGTTAAGAATGAAAATATTATTCCAGTTATTTGAGTTTTGTAAATGGGAAGAGTCAGTGTAACAGAACATATGTGATCACAAAATAATTGTGTCACATGCATAAGAAGAAATATTAATATGTCACAGAAAGAGACTCAAAGGACACATTCATTATCCAGTAGTGGTTGCCATGCTATTTCAGAGGATAAAATGTTGTACTGCTGTTACAGTGCAAATTATCTGACTATACCCATCACTTTCCTCTGGTGTATGTCTCTTGGTATAAAAAGCCAACAACCTTTAGCTTCATCTTCAGCACTGTGTGAGCTGAAAATACATTACAGATCGACATGGTGAATGGATGCCACTTACCTCTGTAATTATGAAAACAAAATGGTAAAAAATGAGATTTGTAACTGCAAATCTTGTATACCAGTTCAGTCTCACATCAGGAACTTTGTGGATTTGTATTAGTAACAGCTTTATTGTTTTATACTGAAATGAAAACTATTCACAGAATCACAGAATCGCCAGGGTTGGAAGGGACCTCAAGAATCATGAATCGCCAACCCCCCTGCCACATGCAGGATCACCAACCTCCACATTTAATATTAGACCAGGCTGCCCAGGGCCCCATCCAATCTGGCCTTGAATACTTCCAGGGTTCCAGGAGCACCCACAACCTCTCTGGGCAGCCTGTTCCAGCACCTCTCCACTCTCTCTGTAAAGAATTTCCCCCTGACATCCAACCTAAATCTCCCCTCCCTCAACTTAAAACCATTTCCCCTTGTCCTGCCGTTATTTACCCTTTCAAAGAGTTGATTCTCCTCCTGCTTGTAGGTATTGAAAAGCTGCAATGGGGTCACCCTGCAGCCTTCTTTTCTCCAGGCTGAACAAGCCCAGCTCCCTCAGCCTGCCCTCATAAGGGAGGTGCTCCAGTCTCCTGATGATCTTTATAGCCCTCTTCTGGACTTCTATTCAAATATTTGTTTCATTCTCAAAGCCAGCAAAAGAAAAACGTTTATGACTTTGTAAACTAAGCTAAAGCCTGAAATCTAGTTTTCCTCCTTGGTTCGTTTTCAGGTCAAAGCTATGTAATGTTAAGATCATTTATCCTCAAAATCTTGAGTGGAAAAAGTGAACTAAACTGAAAATCAGACATTTCAGCAGCTCATGTTTTTAGCCTGATCTGTTAGTAGTTTTCATGTTCATAAAATTGGGCAATGTTTCATCACTATCACCATCTCAATGTTAATGTAGGTGCTCAACAGGAGTCTCTTATTCTCCTCTCTCCTGTGCTTAGGAGGGTATCTACCTGGTTGGAGTAGCAATTGTGGCAATACTTGTATTACTCCGATCATACTGGAAAAAGTGGTCGTGCTTGGCTGAACAGACAAGGTCTCATACTCTTCTACTCAGTAATGACTTTTTGTTCAAATCAAAGAACATCCCTAAGCTGTTCCTGAATTCCAGTTAAGATTAAGAGGGCAAAGATCTCCACGTGTATAGGAGGCTATTTGTACAACCATGCACTCTGTATTGTAATTGAGTGCGTTATTTGCACTTCAAATCTACGCTTAGAAAAAGTATAATTTGTATCATGTTTCAAAAATAAATAAGCAGTACAGCTGTAGTTAGCTTACTGCTGGAAAGAGTACCTTTGTCATATGCCCATTCTCTCTGAACACTCAAAGCTCAGATATCCCTGCACAGCAAGGGAAATGAGTTTTGGACCATATCCTTCTACTGGCATTTGTCCCACACTGACAGATTTCAGTTATACTAAAGATGAGTTGGGTGGGATCAGTAATATGGATTGAACTGGTAAGCATGAATACTGACAACAACAACAAAAATCTGTCTTCCTTCAGATACTCTGCAACTAACCTTGCACCTTGGTTTTACTGTAAAGCAAAAGTAATCCTATTCTCAGAGGAAAATAGATTTTAAGTAATTAATATTAATAGAGCACATAGTTTTGGAAGAAAGATCTTTTAAAAGTGCAGAGCATTATTAACATGATTTATGCCCACTTTTTCAATGCCAAGCTCCCTATTTCTTTCTATCATTCCTCAGTTGCTATTGGCCATTTTTGAAAAGAATTAAAAATATTCCTTTCTATGTGATACAAGACTAAAAAGGAATTACAAGATGACAGATATTAAATGCGAAGCAACTTTCTAAACTTTCTCAACTTTCTAAAATTCACTCTAATTCCTAAAATTTTAACATTGGAATCTTTATACAAAATTAGGAAAGAAATCAAACTGCAGGTAGCAAAACAGCATACAGATAGATCAATATTCCTGAAGTACAGAGGTGTACTTATGAAAAAGATCAAGTAATACACACTGTCCTATGACTGAGTACTGAAGCATCACAGCATGTGTTAACAATTTGCATACAGCATACTGAAGGCATTTTTGTAACACAGAAAAAATACTGTTCCAATATTTATTTTGAGATAACTTGCAAACTAACTGTGCCAAAATACTTACCTTGCTCCTGTTTGGTGGAATGCTATAGACTGCATTTTTTTCTTTTGGCAAATGGGAAAACACATCATCAGAAGAATAAAATCTCTTTTGTTCAAGCGGTGGATAACTTTTTCTCTTAGAAAGCAACTGATGCAGCTTTTCAGATTTATTGCTTTCTAGAGAGTCTTCAACAACCCTGCCACAAGTTTTGTTTAACCCAGCTTCTTTGTGCTGTTTGCCTAAAAGGTGGATAGCAGAATCCAAGCTAGCAGCTTTTCCATAACAAAGACCATTTGCTCTCTTCTGAAATGCTAATTCTCTTGTGCTGTATTCATCTGAATATTTCCTCTTCCAAGTATAGCTTTTCTCTGAACTCCTCTTGTCTTGTTCATTTAACCATGCCTCTGTTTCAGCAGACTCGGTGAGCCTTTGCTTATCACCGGGAAAACTGTCCTGACAGCGAGAATCACTGTTGGTTTCACTCGGTAAAACTTCTGCTTTAACAAGATCAGCCGAAAGGTCTGTGCTCCTGGGCAGAGTATTACCATCCACCGTTACACTCTGTGGGAAGGAACAAGCCAATTCCATACCCTTTGGGAGAACTTTGATGTCTTCTGAAATTCCCACTTCATATCGGCTTTTTTCTTCATTTTCTTTAGCTGGTAAGGAATCTGGTCTCTCGTCAGCTGATTTCTTTCTTGATTTTCTTCTGAAATATTTTCTTCCAGGGGAATGTTTAGCTGGACTTAAGGGAGCTTTGGCAGGATCTAAACACTGTTCTTCCTTTTCAGCCCTTACGCATCCACAGACATTCCCCATTTGGCTTTCAGGAACTCACAGTCACACAGTCTCATTCATTTCGGTATATTTACATACACTTAAATCCTCCTCAGAAAGTTAAGAACTGCAGTTTGCACCGTAATTCCTTCCAGACTTCCCTTCCATCCTCCTCAGTACGTAGCCATTTTGCTTATGAGAAATGCACACGCAATAAATGTTGTGGCAGGGTGCCCAGGCATGGCCTGTGTCTGATTAGACACTGTGGCTTATTTCTGGCCACCAATCCTCTTAAATAAACATCACCGCAGCAGCATTAGGCTGGAAGGCTGATGGCCTTTCACAGAGATGACATAGCACTTATGAGCAATAGAAAAATCTCGCATACATTTAAACTTCCTGTTTCCTTCGGTAACTCAAGCAAGATAAAGTAGAAAAATATGCAGTAACCTTTGAAACTGTTAGCTCCAGTCCAAATCCGAAAGCAAGCACTACAGCAAATAGCTAGAGTGATTTAGTTAGCAAATTACTTTTTCACTGCCTATGCTTTTAGCATGTATCCAATGATCCATAGAAAGGAAGATTAAAATGAATGATTAAAGATTGCTTTGGCAGTGTGTTGTATGCAGAATTTTCATAGCAGTTTATGTGATTTTTACTGGTTTGTCAGCTATAAATAACCTGCTGTTTCACGACTATCATACAAGTTCAGAACAGTGGTGCTGTGTACTCAGGGCTGGAACATTGCAGCAGATCTAAAACTTCTGGCAGAGAAAGGTGAGGCTAAAATAGTCTGTCTAGAATACTGTTGGCAAAAAAGGAAGTTTTTATGCCTCTAATATGCTCAAATTAAACTCTTGTGATATTTTTAAAATCAAGCTTTTTTCCTCTCTCATACTGCTTTTCTGTAAACATGCCTGTGTCACTCTAAAAATAATAGCCAAGAAACAAGCAGCACGCTTATGAAAGCTAGATAGAAGCAAACTATTGACAAACTAAAATGAAAGCACATGTAACCACCAACATAGTTTGGAAAAATAGCTTCTGCTTCATTTTTTTTGTTACCAATATGCAAAATCTACTAATAGCAACAGCAGAGCTAGATGTGTATGGTTTCTCACAAAGAGCTGCCAAGTAACTTGCTAAGCATCATCAGGCATTGTCACTGTGCTTTCCTAGTTTATTTTAAAAGGATCTACAGTAAAGAAACCCAGAGACGTTATATCCCAGGGAAAAGTTTCAGCAAAACATGCTATGACTTTTTTACTGATGGGATCCAGAATGAAGGTTTAAAAAGCACTGTCTCCATACAAATAATTTCCAAGAAGAGAGACATTCATTTCTGATTATTATTAAAGCACTGGGGTAAAATTTGCTCAGAACATTTTATACTGTAATACTAACGTACTAGAAAGCTGTTACAGAATAAGGCTTACAGGATAATCTGCTACAGTGGAAGCTACATATTGACAAAGTAGATGTTATGACTGCATTCTCTTTCGTGGCCTTGATTTGTATTTGCACTTGTGATTTACTTAACATAAAGGTGCGGCTGTGACATTTGCTCCCTTTACTCACAGTAAAAGCTGTACTCTGGTCAGCTTGGAAAACTTCCTTCCTGCCACGGCCCAGATTTCAAACAGATTTTAGACCCCATGGGACTGAGTTTAGCCCTGATTTGGTCCTCCTTAACTAATAGAAAAGTACGACAGAAAAATCAAAATATAATTCATGTGAAGGGAGTCATGTTTGTACAAACAAATGGCTTTTATGCTTGAAAATGTATATACCTCTCTTTCTCCTCTATTATCAGAAGATACAAGACTTTGCTCTGAAAAAGACCAAGACTGAGTTCATTTCATACAGATCATGTTTCTTGTATAATAATGATAAATGTATTGTAAAAATGTAAGAGAAAATCAGACATCTCTAAAGTGCAACTAAAAACAGTGGCAGCAAAAACACAAAAATCAGTTTGGAAACACTGGTTAAATGCTCACTGCTTCCAACAATCTTGGCATACTGCTGCGTATTCTAGGTCATTATAGATGAAAGCAGCTGGTATATCTGCAGTAGAATTAGCTAGGAATAAATGCATTCCATTCCAAATACATCTGTACAGATTGTAGTTCTATTTGCACATCTCCCAGGAAAAAGCAAGAAACATGTATTTTTTATACAATTTAACAACGCTTACCAGTTGTTTCTGAGTGAGAAGGCTACCAGCTCTCTTAACAATTCTATTATTCCTTGCATTTTGTGAACTAAAAAGTAACTTTATGATCCCTCACTTACATCCCTGAACCAAAGAAAAGATCAAGTACAAAAAGAACTGACAAACCGCATTTACGTCAGGTGTCATTTTTTGATTACGGTTTTAATTTATGAAAAATTATATTCAGTGTTCAGAGAACACGACAAGCAGAAGTGCAAATAACTGAAGACAAAATGACTACTTGTAGTCACATTCTATGAAGTCATAACTTTGGTCTCAGCAATAAAGAGACAGAACAAACAGGGTTGTTAAACTGGAGACTTGGAAAAGAGAAAATGAAATTTCTTCTTAAACCTGTGTGCTACAGCAAATAAACACAACGTTCAGGTGTAGTAGGATGCTGACTGCGCCAGAGGCTTTGTCATACACCTCTGATTAGACCCAAGTGGATGTTTAACCTTGGCTGAAGTCAAAGATTCAGATGAGCAAAGGTGTTAAAAATACTGTCACAGTTCGCTGGTTTTTTGTTTTGCTTTGTTTTACTGTCTTGCTGTTATTAAAGAAATACCCAAAGATCTCCACACATACTCACCAATGCCAGAAGTCTTAAAGGGAGATTACTAAGACTTTTTCTGGCACATAAACCCTTAAGAAGTATAACATGAATAAAGGATTAGACCAACACCTGTCTGCAATTTGATCTGTCTTAGAAGCTGCTTAATCACAAACAAGAGGTAAACATTAAGACATGGCAAACAAACATCAAGACATGAATCAGCTCATGAAGATTTATGTGTTTTGCTTGCATTTAAACCACAGATTCCTGTAACTAATCAAATGTGGGACTGCAAAAAGTTCTTAACATTGAACAAATCTATCACATTAAAGTGGCAAAGCTGTTCAAAATTTGCATTTCATAGTATGCAAAAAGCTGAGGCCAGGCATCCTTGTACACTACTACTTTACACTCTACCATTCATTTAAGATAGCTAGCAAATGTTGTACAAGAAATTTATTCTACTCTGCCAAAGAGCTTCATGTCTTTCATCTTGGAGTAACATAGTGAAAAGTCTACTAGGAATGCACTTCTGCTAATTTCAGATCTATTTTTTTTTTCCCCTAAATACAACACAGTAAAAGCAATGGAGCATTTAACATAAACGGTGCGTGTCAAAACAGCATACCAGATAACCAGAAAGCATAGCATTGCACAGCCCAAAGGTCACATGAAGAATGACAGAAAGGCAAACATAAACCATAAACCAAAAAGAAAGTGAAAATTTAAACAGCAAAAGATAAAGAACAAACCAAGAAGTAAAGGCTTCCCAGCATAAGCAAAAGCTTATGTTCAGATCTGTTTGAGCTGTACAACCCAACACTGCTAAAAATGTGAAAGAGCTGTTCAGCTTCCAGGTACCACTGCAATACCAGAAGTCATACCCTGAACAGCAGACCTGTCAGGAGAGAGGTTTTATATCCAGTGAGATGACTCTTAACAAAGTGAAAGAGGAATTTGTTCCTTGGTGGTTTTATGGGATTAAACAGAATCGACTGGATGAGCTACTAACCCTTATCCTGCTACAGATTGCCTGCAATCCTTAGCTATAAAGTCTAAATATGATTCTGCAATGAGTTTTAATGCCTCTCATCTTTGTTGATTCAGATGAATCCCAGAAATTCCCAGAACT
Source organism: Chrysolophus pictus (assembly GCA_037305975.1). Lineage (NCBI taxonomy): Eukaryota > Metazoa > Chordata > Aves > Galliformes > Phasianidae > Chrysolophus > Chrysolophus pictus. The sequence goes on from CM074578.1 coordinate 24,173,636, forward strand.
CTATGTCATTTTCTTGCTGAGATTTAGTAATTTTCCTAAAATGCCAAAGAGGTCTGGAAGAGAAAACTGGGAGATCAGCACACGATTAAATCATAGGAAAAATGTAGTATATCAAATATTGAATGATAAGTCTGCCACTGGGGATCACAGTTCCCAAGTGGAATCCAGTTTATTCTCCAACCACTGACAGTTAGAAATTAAACACTTGGCTATATGGCTTCAGCTTTAAACCTTTGAGAAGATCAGACCTGAAATTGGTCTGGCTACTTTCAAGTGGAGGCAGATTAAACTTCAGTCTTTGGGACTCAAGACCCACATGTAGGACAAGGCCCAGAGGTCAGCTTCAACTGCTTCTGGTAGACAAGAAATATGTGGCAGCAATGGAAGGCCAAACTCAGATCTCAACTTCTATTTCTGTGATGGCAATGTGAAAAATAGGCAGCATCTCTTATAAGGTGACTGTTATCACACTGTTAATACCAGAGTAACTGAAACAGAGGAAGATGCAGAAATCTAGAATATCCATCATTCCTCTGCTTTGGAATGGGCTACAACCTCTCACCTGTATCCTCCTCTGGCCGCTTTCCAGCCCCCACTTGAAGGCCAAAGCCTTCACTTTGTGTTTTGAAATAATATTAACTGCACAGCAGCCTCTGAACACCTGAGCATGGTAAGGGGTATCAGGAACTTTAGAAAAGGCTGGATAGCTGTCACCTATCTCACCCAAGTTACTTACAAACAAATCGAGCTTTCTTGCCTTTTTCCCTCAACATACTTAAACATTTCACTGCTGATCTACTAGCTCAAATGAACAGTCTGAGGACTGCCTTGTGGCAGACAGATAAAGAATGAATTTTGCTTGAAGGGTCACATGGAACCAACAATGAAATAAATATTTGCTGGCTGACATGAGAAATGTTAAGAGGTAACACGTGCCCTAGAGAGGCCTGAGAGAAAGAGCACAACTCCTCCAAGTGGGAGCTGGATGGCATGATAATGTCTGGACAAAAACACTACTGAGTGGAACCTTAAAAAGTAGCCTTCTGGCCTCATAGCATAGAGTTGGGTAAAGAGGAAGAAAAAACATTTCACAGGAATTACTGAACTGCAAAGTGATGATGAAACAGTAATAAAAATAAATAAATAAATTTACTGAGTCGTGACTTGTAAGTTCCAAGTTTTTTAAAGGCCTTGAATTTTGGATGCTCAAAAGTTAAAGTTTCAGTATTTTCTTAGTTTTGTTTTTAAACAATGACAGGTTACTCTAAAAAAATAAATTGTGAAATTCAAGATGTTTTCGGTGCTTTGAAAAGAGATGATCACTGATTTTCACAGAAATTACCTTACTAAAAATATAGTAACTTTCTGAGGCACAAAATCTGGACGTTTATGTATAGCTGTTCATCCCCAGTGTCACCAATGAAAAGGCACTGGGTGTTGAAGAAGACATCCATTCAAATATTAATTATAATATATATACACATAGGATAGAATTACAAACAATACTGTAATCATAGAATTGTGGAATAGCTTGGGTTGGAAGGAACACCTGCCTCTAGACCAAGTTGCTCAAGGCTCCATCCAGCCTGGCCTTGAATGCCTCCAGGGAGGGGGCATCCACAACCTCACTGGGCAACCCATTCCAGTGTCTCTCTCACACTTTACCACTCTCACAGTAAATAATTTCTTCCTAATATCTAGTCTAAATCTACCCTCTTCCAGTATAAAGCCATTTCCCTTGTCCTGTTGCTACCTGCCCTTTTAAAAAGTCCTCCCCCAGCTTTCCTGTAGGCCTTCTTCGGGTACTGGAAAGGCCACTCTAAGGTTTCCCTGGAGTCCTCTCTTTTCCAGGCTTAACAGCCCCAGCTCTCTCAGCCTGTCCTCACAGGAGATGCATTCCATCCCTTGGATCATTTCTGTGGCTCTCCTCTTGGTGTGCTCTACATTCCTCCTATACTGAGGATTCCACATCTGGACACAATACTCCAGTTGAGGTCCCACCAGCGCAGAGTAGAGGGACAGGATCGCCTCCCTTGACCTGCAGTCCATGATATGGTTGACTTTCCAGGCTATAAGGGTAGCCCAGATGATATGATGCATCATTTCAGATCACAGTAAGAGTCTACGACAGGCAACTGAATTATTCTGCAAGTGCAGAACCTAGGATAAGCCATCTGAATTGATCCACCATGCTCTACTCACTGTACTAAAAAACCTCCAGGTCTCAAATTTGCTTCTAAACATATTTATTGCCATTTTAGATGCAGTTTCTCCTGTCCAATCTCAGACTATTCCCAAATGACAGTGGGTTTTTGTAAAACCTATGTCATCTTTTTAATACTTATGTGGGCGTCTCATAAATCTAGAACATCAACAGATGTTTATGTTTAGTCAGATGGAGTGAGCCTTTAGAAGCTGGCTAGTTGAATGACTCCAGGCTACATCAACTGTACAGACTGTACCAATTATCAGATTATAGCAAGAATTTAGACACAATTCATATGGACATGCACTTGGATTTAGGTGTCTAAACTTCAAATTGAATCTCACCACAACTTTCCCAACTTACATATAGAATTACTCCATATATAAGCACTTATTGTCATGACACTTCATCTCTACTAGCCTTTTCAAGTCAGATTTTTTCCTCATTCAAAATCGAATGTGAAGACTAGAAAACACGTGAGGTCTAACTAAACACATTCTTAGGAATTTCCTTATGTATTCTGAACCTGCGTCTATCATATGAGGCATCAATGACAACAAAGTACCTTCTTCAAAAGAAGTGCTGTGCAGGCAAATGACAAGGTTGAACAGATTAGCACAGAGCATTTATAATGGTATGAATCCCTTCTGCATACAGGGTGGATTCTGCAGCCATTAATATTGAAAAGATAGAAAATAATTCACAAAAAAAATCCTTCTGTTCAGTTACTTCATATGTATTACAGTGGTTTAATATTCAGTCTAAGTACTTCTACTCATTCTTAAAAATGTTTAAACAGATTTTTTTAACAAATTATTTTGAAAAAAGATGAAAGCTGACAGATTTATGAGATCTTAATTACAGTGGTAGAGATTTACACGGCAGTTACTGGAGTTCAGAATAAAGTGAAGTGTTTCAGCTACAGTTTAAATGTTCCTATGTACTTCATTCACATGGAGCTGGCTACCTTACTGTGGAAAATCCTTGTAACACCAGCTCACCTAAATGAGTCATTTTATGTTTCTCTCTCTCTCTCTTTTTCTTTTTTTACAGGTAGAAATTATATTAATGGTAGCTTTCCTCACATTTTATAACCACTCAAAATTGTACCAGATGTCCTGTGCTCTGGATAGGAAGAAAAACTAAAAAAATCATCTTGCAAAAGTCTATTCATGAGGTTCAGAAATATAAAACATATATTGATTACAAGTTTAATTACTGCTATCTGCTTCTATCAAAGTAAAAATCTTTATTTCTTAAAACACAACAATATTCACTGTATGTTCTGTGAGTCATGCTCAAGTACACTTAAGCCTTCTTTCTCCATATAACCGTGTGGAAGCAAAGATTGAGATGACTGGGAAGGGAACTGAGGGAGCTTCAAGGCCTCACCAATGGCACTCCTTTACCACTCTGTGGTTGGGTTGCCCACTCTGGTTAGACCATAGTGACATGGGCTCTATTTGGGTCTTTTGTTCCTCCTTACAATTCACAAGAATGCAAACAATGCCCTAGGAGCTTTTTTAAAAAATGAAAAAGTTGGGGTTTTTTTCCAATTATAAATCCACTGGATGACTTAAGTGAACTGTTCTTTTTTGTATAATCTTCTAATTTTCCAGTCATTTCAAATGGCCCCACAACACCGACTCTATGGCTAACAATGCTGCAGTCAGTAAATGGGAATTATCTGTCATCTGAATTACATCATCTGCAGCCACAGGCATTGTGAAGGCCTCATTTTGAGGAGCAATTTAACACCACACACTGTAAGGCTGCATTATACTGTACACAATCAGTGTACAGTGTACCACAATCAGAGTGCCACCTAGTGTGACCCCGCATTACCATCATGTTTATTGTACTAAAAACAAATGCTGAAGTGTTACCAACTGCTCAAAACTGCTTAAAGCAGTGCTTGCTACAATACTCTTATCAGCGGAGAAATTCAGTTTCAGAACGAAGCAAGACTTAACTCTTTAAAATTTATTTTAATATTCAACAAAAAAAGTCGTTAGATAAATCAAGGCCTATTTATCCAAGTGCTAAAGGAACACAACCACTGCCTTTAATAAATTCAAAAGCAATTTTCAAAAACACTTTAAAGATGAGATTAGACAACAAACTACACCTTCAGATTTAGTTTACATAATCAGAAAAGAGTTATTAAAACCTTCAAATACACATTAGAGACATAATGCAGATTTGCACAGATGACTTTGAGATCCAAAGTTGACCCATTCATCACAGATTTATGTAGGAATCTGAACGAAAACAAATTGCCAAGTAAAACTAGGCTTACCTGAAAGTGCAAAATTATGGTCCATATCAACCCCAAAGTCAACTTGGGATTCCCATCTGTTATGTCATCATTCCTAATGTTAACCAGTTTCACCTGCCATGTGGGAAGAAAACACACACAGAATTGAAATAAATATGTCAAAAAATACATAGTGCACTACAGAAGCATGACTATAAATGAAGCATTACTCACTTCCTGATCCTAATATATTATTTTCCCAAAAGCTGGAAGGAATAAAATTCTAGCTGCCTGTGGTCTGCCAGGAATCGCCCTCTCCCACCCATGCCGACTTGAGGAGATTCCTCAGCTGTCACTGCAATGACAAATCTGCTCCCTGTGCCAAATACCCTTCATCTCAGCCTGTGTCAAAGGAGGAAAGTATGATAGATGGGGAGAGGATAACAAGAACACGCTGATCTATAACTACAGTGTATCAGACTCCGAGCAATGCTGAAATTCAGGAAGCTACCACTGGCTTTCTCCACACTCTCCTGTATCAAAGATAAAGCAACAGGAGAATTGGCCTGTTTAAACACAACAAGCTGGCTGGATAAGACCAAAAATTTGCTATCAAATTCAAACAAATGACATCATAATGACCAAGATTATTATCACTTCTGCTGTTTTATTCATTCAGAATGTAGTGAACATGAAAAAGTACAGTTGAAACGAGGTCTGATATTTTTTCCACTCCAATAAATTCACCTTTAGAGTACACATAGAAATTCTACTTTGTTATAATTTATGCTTCCATTTTTTTGTGTCTTATCTGTCCAATTAGCCTAGCAATTAATAATTATTCAGATAAAATATATTTTATGCTTATCCTAGTAAAGTTACACGCATATGCTTTTCTACATATACCCTGTTATCAACACAAAACAAGCACAGGCATTCCATTCTTGCTCTGCAGATATCATCTTACCTATTAGGAAAAAACAAAGAAAACAACAAAAAAACTCCACTATTCTTTCTGGAAGAAAAAAAATTGTATTTCTCTGTTCAAAAAAGAAATGGAAGACAATCAAATGTTTTCCTCCCACTGCATGGGATATGAAAGCTATTTGTGCCTGGCAAAGCTTGACATGATAGTCGAATATGCTTTTTTTTTTTTTTTCCTTTGTTTTTATGTTCACCCAGGTCAGGCTCTTGTATATAGGATCTCTCTACGTTAACTAACAATAAAGTATTGCATCTGAAAGTTATATAGCCATCTTGAGCAACTTACCTCCTAAGCAGAGAGAAAAAACAAGAGTACCATGCCTCCTTAACTCTACCTTTCCTTCTTGAGTTGAACCCCAAGTCTCTGAAAAAGTCCCTTTGCTCTCAGAACTTTTCCTAATCCTCACTTCAGGCTAGGATGCCCTACAAGAGGGGGGTAGGGCTGCAACTTCCATACAAGAACACCATCACCACACAAATATTTTTTAAGGTAGCATACAGCCGCATTCATGAAGGTGCAAGGCTGAAGAAAGCACAAAAAATCTCAGATTGCAATTGTCACCTGCGTGATGGAGACCCACTGCTCCCAAGGACATCTGCACATTTGTAAACATGAAGATGATCTGATCCTACATGCCCTGTTACTGTAAGTAAGGTCTCTCATGCAGAAATAAAGCATGGTGCAGCACAAATCCAGAGCCTTTACTGTCTGAAAATGCCACTGTAATCGTCAGTTCAAGTAGCCACTCATTTTTACTTAGCAGCAAGAACTCTAATTTCCAGGAGAAAGTTAAAAGTGGAAATAAACTCATTCCACAACAGTGGAAAACCACCCAGAAGTGCAGTTCTTAAGTGTTTGATTTAAAGGTGAAATTAAACCTGAACTTTCCACAGACCAGATAACTGCTGACACTCTAGGGCACAAGTTTGGGTTTTGCCAGGAGGAAGGCTTGAGAAGATTTTCCTAAAACAAATATAATGAGAACAAGTAATCCCCATACAATTATAATTTCCTTAAATCTCCATTTTTCACTAAAAATAATTTTGTGTGGAAAAAAGTGGCATAACAGCTGGTGTTTGGACAGCTTGTGAGATTTTTAAATCTGCTATGAGCAGTTCCCAAGGATCTTCCCCATAATTTTCTCCTCTTTAACATCCTATGCCACATGAATCGTGTTGCTGTTATTGCTCAGAAAAGGTTGGTGTAAGGTTACATCTGCCAAAACCCTCTTCATCATGTCAAGCACGAGCTGAAGCTGTACACCAGCAAATGTTATACAACATGCACAAAAGACAAAGCAGGACTTTTTTTTTTAATTATTTATTAGCTCCTGGTTATGCAATTTTTGTTAACGTTTTTTATTAAAAATTTCACCATACCTGGCGCTTTTTCAAATAGTCAAGTGCAATTTGGACGTTCTGGAGTCTGTGAAAACGCATCCGACCTTTTTCTCGGGGCTAAAATTGGAAAACAACAATTGTGAGATTTCCCTATCAGACAAAAGAACAGTCTGATTTTTAAAATACCATGTAAAATATTCTAAGCTCCACACTTTTAACAAAGCCAATACTCAGTGCCTTTGGTGGAAAAGTGTGCTTTAACAACTTTTATATTTTTTGAAGTGTAACTATATTTTTTAATACCATGGATGGAAAGAGAAATCAGTGTCCCAAACGGCAACTTTGATCCATGCTGGCAGATGGTTGTTTCACTGCAAAGTACTGCTTAGTCTGAGAGGACTAAAAAAGGCCCTGTGTGATCCTAGCTACAGAAACCAGATTGCAATATGTTATTACAAAAGATTTACAGTCTATTAAGCAAAGAAAAATAAAAGTAATGTCAGGGGCCTTTATGTAGTTCTGGTAAACTCTCTGGCAGAAAGCTTACCTCTGTACGCAATGTTATGACTTCAATGTTGTTTATTTATTTATGATTTGACTGCATTATCATTATAACAGCAATGCATCTTTATTTTAAAACATCTAATAGCGTTAATATTTTCCTCCAAAAATATACAGTACAAAATATACAGCCCTAGAGTGCAAATGTAACTCTCAACTTGAGCTAAACATTATAAAGCATGGAATAAAAAGCTAATGACTTTTCTCAAATCAAAATCATCCAAGCAAGAGACTGTGAAATGAGCAGTGTGTTAATGGAAGCACAGCAAAACTGCATGCAGTTAGTGTAAAATCACCAAGAAGAAGAATCACACAGAAAAAGAATACTTTACTTAGCTGTCAGAGATCAACAATGGGTTAAATTTTTATCATTATCACAATGTCCAAATCCTTTATGTTCTTCTTCCTTATTTCAGATTTTTCACAAACTTTCACGCAATAAACTGAAGCATACTATAATTGCTAGGGCTCAGCCATGAATATGAGTTATTTCCTCAGACACCATGAAATACAAACATATGCCCAAGCCTTTCTCGGTCCACATTTTTTTTCCCCTGTGGAGTATCAGATGCTTTCCAAAGCAAAACATGGGAAAATGGAGTTGAATAAGAAGCATAAATTGAAACACAAAGAACTTTAATTTCCATTATAGAACCTTCAATTTAGCTCCTTCTTTTTCACACTGAGAGCTCAGGATCAATCCTGCAGCCCTCGCTACTGAAAAACTTCATGGATGGAACGAAGGATTGCAGATCTGGAACTTCATTTTCCAAAACAAAGAGAGTAAAATAAATCCAAACTATCACAAAATAAAGGTAGAGGATCTCAGAGGGGAAATATTTTATTTTCGATGTACAGCTAAAATGCAGCATTTTGAGTAATGTTATGCCTCCAGGAGAAAGCAGACATATTCCACTGAAATCACAACTGTAGCACAACACACATGGAGCCAAGAACATAATTGGGCCCTATGACAACAAGCTGCTTTAGCAAACACTAATAATGCAGGTTCTACAAAAGCATGGAGCAGCTTCTTTGGCTAGCAAGCATTCAGCATTTTACGTTTTATTGGTAGATATTTCCCTTCTGGATGGTTAAAGTATAGCAAAAGGATAATTCAGCATCAGTTGCCAGAAAGATAAACAATCCACACGTTTGGTAGCCAAAGCACCACACAGAGTTGCCATGTAACCTCCCACTTTGACCATCTACTTTCAAAAAATAACTATTACATTTGATATGCTCTGAGAAATAGATCTGAACTTCTAAATTACCTTATGTCAAAATATTATCCAATGTTAATGCCAAATACACTGTGGGTGAGGTAAACCAGTGCTTCTAATTAAGTCAAATCAATTTTTTGCAAATTATTTCACCAAGGAAAGCCTTCAAGTCTTTGTCTGAATTACTTCCATATTGGAAATACTGATTGTAAGTAAAAAATATTGGTTTAACAGAATTATTAACTACCTAATTGAAAAAAAAAAAAAAGAAAAAAGATTGTCTTGTAACGTTTTGATAAGTCCACTACACATTTGCACCCTAGCTTTATACAATTTAGCAAAAGTAAAATTTTAAAGATATGTTAAACCTTTACATCTTAGCTGCTCATAAAAAAAAAGGCCAAATAATTTCTCTTTACCATTCCTACTTTTTGATCACAACCTGATTTACCATACGAGTTCTTTGTACGTTCTGTGGAATTACTGCAGGACACCAAACTAAGAATTGACTAACTGTAGGAGACACCACACTTCAAACACTACGTTAGTACAGTTATGGGGGTCGGCACCTACCCCCTTATCCTCATCCTCCACATCCTCATGCTGTTCATACGCGCATGCTTCTGTTGAACTCACCAACCGTAAGGTCTTCAAAAAATCTCGCTCTCTTGGCTAATGAATGTAACAGACAGGAGACAGGACAGCAAAGACACAAGACAGAGCACAAATGAAAAGAAGAGCATGAAAAGAAGAATATAATGAAGAGAACAAATACCAAGCAAAGAAAGTAATGCTCACAAAGAAAGGAAATGACATCTGAAGAGTGTGTTAGACAATTTCAGGGACATTTTACCCTTGCTATTTGCAAGTTGCTCCCTTTAATGGGAAGGGATATTAAGCATCCAATACACGTTAAAAGAAAAATTATAAGCAAAAGATAAGAACAGAAAAATTAGTGCAATATCCTACTAAGAAAGGTAGTCTCACTGATCGCAAGAAATGAAGAAAACAGAGAGCGCTCCCCCACAGAATTCATGGTGGAATATCTTACCAATAGAAAAATAACTTGTGTCTTTGGTATCAGGTCACGCATTATTGAAAATACCAGACATCTCCAGCAGTCAACATCCAAGGAGTTCACAGCGTAAATGTATATATAACAAACTGAAACCACTGCATTCTGATTTAAAAAGCTTACCAGGGTGTCTCCGGAAAGGACTTCCAAAAGTGAGATCAAGTTATGTCCATCTCTTAGGTCTTCATAGAGGTCATTCACGTGCTTTCGAACCTGCACAAATAAATGCAAAAGTAAAATTTGAGATCTCATTTTATACCATACAATTCAGTCATACTAACACAATTATCTTGTAAGAGTCATGCCCACAAATACCTGAATATGAAAGGAAGACAGTATCAAGTTACATGCAATGAATGCATAAAACAACCAAAACCCAGTATCTGACAATTTAAACAATACCAGACAGCCACGTATTTTGAAATAAATCACGATCATTTACAGATGATGCTAGCTAGACTCAGTAAACTGTGAGAAAAATACACAGAGCAAAATCTTGCCTTGACATGTGTGTTACCTTCAGCATGCAAGTTCACTGTTGTCAAACCAAAAGTCAACAAGCATTTTTGGCCTTAAGCATATTACAAATCAAGCCATATACACTAGCCATGTCCACTAATCAACAATGTTTCCAGGTACCTAGGTACCAGCAGCTCACACATCCATCTCATAGATCGTTTCAAAGAAATAGGATGTTTGGTTGATCTGGGGAAGTCAAGAGCCCTTTCCATCAGTTCTAGAGGTCGACAGATAATACTGATGGCACTGCAGCTGGATCCTCAGCTCCTTGCAGACAGGCAGCCCTTGCCATCCAACCTCATTTGACAAAAACTGGTTGAGAAGGAATGGTTGCCTCCCAGGATCTCCTGGCAGATCCTGGGAAGCTAACCATGGGCAACAGAGCAGAAGTAATGAAAAGAGAAGCAGATGAAAGCCTTAATTTCTCTGATAGGCATAACAAAGCCAGAAGATACCTGCTCATAGGCCAATTTCTTGTTTCTCAGTGTTAGCTTAGCTAGTTCAAATGTAACCTTCTCTCGAACTTTTAACAATTTCAGTCAACTGCTGATTGAAAGCAAAACAAAGGATCCAATTTCTCAGAAGCACAGATATTTGACACTGTCATCCAGAGCAGAGGTTGAGGGCTTTTTGGCTGCAATTTAATGTTGATTCCCTGAGACTCCCACTAAGGCACCAGATTAGAAACTTCGTAAGTTTCCAGATGATAAAACATGACATCAGAATTTTTTTTCTAAAGTTATCACCTCTGTAAGAAACAAGCTGTACTTCCAATACAAGAGACAATCCCCCCTGACTGTCAACATTTCTCTGTGTATGATGAGGGAAGCAGGAATCGATCCAGATCTTTGGCCTTACGCAATAGCTCTGTTTATCTGAGTTGCAGGTGGATTTCTAGATCCATCCTGTTGGATAAATCACTGTCTTAATACTGTTGATTAGATCAGTATATGTTTTTAATTCAGGTTTTCTTACTCCAACTTCTAAACATGAAATTATTCTGAAACCTGTTTTCACAAAGACCATCACCTTAACTGGGAATAACGTGACAGCATATTTACGTTTGTGTTGAAAACTAGCCAGAACAAGTCATGTAGAAGACTGTTCCATAAGGAATTAAAAATGATAATATTTTCCAAAACATTTATACAGACTTTGCGTAAGAAACCAAGTTACATACATAATGTCACTCTAGTAGACATAGATGGTTTTACACACACGCACATATAAAAAATAATTTAATTTTAATCCTGTGATTAAAAATACAGTGTGCAATTAATTTAAAAAACTGCCAAGGGAAAAATTCTTTGGGAAGATTGAGGTGTTGTTAAGCTAAACAAAGAAACAGATGTTCTCCTATTATATGTGTGGTGAAAAGAAATGGAAGCCTCAAAGATATCATTAAAACCCCTGATACCAGATATGATTACACTAAATGCTGAAACAATGAAAAGCTCAAGAGTCTTTACTTTTAACCCACGGTGCCTCTTTTTTTTTTTTTCTTTTTTTCCTCAAAGACCTATTCCAAAGTGAGTGCTAAACACTTTCTCACAAAAACAGGCAAGTTTTCAACAATAAAACCTTCCAAGAGGGTCCCCCCTCCGCTCTGCTCTTCCAGCCAGGATATGTCACTCTCCAACTCTCTTCGAAGAGAATCCCAAGTCAGGGCAGAGCCAGAGTGAAGGCTGCCAGCTAGAGTTAAGGACATCGAGTTAAGGATAGAGAAAAGCAGTGTACTTATAAAGGACACCTCATCAGTACTACTGAAGAACTACCTACATAGTACACAAGACACTCGATTTTCAACACAAAACGCATGACAGTGACAAGGAACAGAACTGTGAGATAAAAAAGTTCTACAGATTCTAGTCTGTACACTTTTATTTTCTCTTTAGATGAAGGCTAAATTTGTGCCTTTAAGATTATTTATCCTCTGGTCTGTCTCTCACTAAGTATATTTGTTTACATTCTGTTTGTCCCTTGTACTCTAAGGTTTCCAAAGAAATTCAGAAAATGCCATCTTCCCCAACTTATCTTTTCTAGAAATCACAGCTGTTCAGAGATGAACCTGTAATATTTTTGAGGAAAATAGCATGAAGCTCACACAACAAGCAATACACCATAGACTTCTTTCTTAGTTCTGCCACTGACTGACAATTATTGAGAGGATTAATTATTTAAGGATATACTACTGTGGCAAGCTAGCACAGGACAAGACAGTAAGAAATTTGCTCCAATATTGTGAGCAGCGGATGTGCACCTAAAAAAGATGCATTTGGGCAACAATAGCAAGCACAATCATCCAAAGCAGCAGGCTACATCTAAAAGGAGCATTTTGTGCTTCTCAAGAGATCCAAACCATCACTTGAAGAAATGCTCACTAAAAAGCTCTGTCTGGCAGGTTTGCCTCTCAACACACATAATGAATTTTTAGAAGTTTAAATGCAGAAAAGCACAAGTATTGCTGTTTCTCAGATGTTTTCCTGACACATTCAGACTCCTTCAGAAAGTGCCATATCACAGGTATTCAGGTGATAGTTCCTGGATGCATCTGTGGGATCTGCTGAGCCCCTGCAATTCATTAAGACTTCTTGCGGCAATAAAGCAGCAGAATTGTCAGCCATACTCTCTGCAAGGTACATGCAAAGTAGGTTATGTGCTGCCTCAGGCAACTTTGCACAACATATCCACGTGTGATAACTTGGGTACGAAAAGAGATTCCTTAAGGAGGATGTGGAAGGTATTTAGTGGCGATGGGGCATCTGACAAACAAGCAAAATGGCTTCGTCAGTCAAAAGAAACAGGGAGGATTTAAGGGACTGTTTCAGAGATGATTCATTTTCTGATCTTCATCTTCTGGCATGTGTACTACATTTGTGGCAGGTAAAGTTCCATCCTTGATATAAGCCTGAGATATTTTTGTATCATATATTTCCAGTGAGCTTAAACTCTGAATTGGGGAACTCACGCTGACACTAATAAAAACAACTTTTAAAATTGTAGCAGTCAAAGAGCTGCAATCCTGCCCTTAGATCCCAAGATGTCAGGCACTCTATAAATGAAGACCATGAAGATGGTTGCTGCCTCCAATAGCCAGAAAATTAATACTTCACATAACTCACATAGCTCTGTCATACTATTCTACTGACACATCTGGCTGACCTTGCAATCAAGTTGCTATCAGTTACAACCTCATGTACAATTCCCCTTCTGGAGTTAAAAGCCCTGGACTACAGGGCTTCTTCCGTAGGCTGGTGTCACAACAAACCTGACACCACTGCCTTCAGTCTGGCTGGTTCTCATTTACAGCGACAGGAAACAAAACCGTCATTCAACTACATGGGCACCTAAAACCATTTAATGCGCTGAGGATTATCTCACTTGGCTTCCAAATTCTCCTCCAGATGATGAAGGCTTGCTGAAGCCCTTCCTGTCAGTCTCATATGGAACTGTCCTGAATACCCTAGTACATTTCAACAGTCCTAGATATCTACACTTTGGGAACTGAACGTGCACAGCGACCTTTGGTTTTGTCGTGGGTCATGGCTGTCTTCCATATGAATCACACACACTAAAGGCTGTGACTATAGATTTCATAGCAGTGAAGTCAGCTAAAACCTCTTTCACTGATTACTTCAGTGAAGCCACAGTCAGGGAGAGAGCTTGGCCACAACTCTTAAAAAAAAAGAAGTATAGTGACATTAACTTTTTTTTCTTGATATTTTTATTGTGCTGATATTAGACAAAATCTGTACCTTCACAAAATGAAACTATAGGTTGCTTATGCTTATGGCTAAAATGGGAAAGTCTCTCCCTGCTTCTCCCACAAGCAAAAAATTGCTTGGTCTTGAAAAGCAAGGTGAGAACATATGCTGTTAAAATTCTGTGAAAACAGAAGAACCTCTCTCCTTTTCTGCTTCAGAAGAAAATCTGGCAAGAGAATACTGTTGTGGCCCTTTCTGCAAATACAGTGGATGCATACCTGGCACACGTGCAAAGAAACCTCACAGACATTTGTGTTATGCCACAGCATGCTCCCGTCTAGCACCTAAAATGCAAGGAGTCACTTTCTCAGTTGAAATAGTGCAGAAAGGAAAGGAAATAGCATGTTCAGAGAGGCAAAAGTGGCCAGGCTGAGCATTCAATCAGATAAGGCAGGAACAACCAGCAGCTACTCCCAAACACCAGGGGAAGCCAGGAACTCCCTCAAGGAAATGGCGCAACTGCAGTGACCCTGGCACGCTGCAGGCCTTGGAGCCAGGACAGGCTGGTGTGCTCACACACTTGAAAACTGACCCATTTTCACAGGCTGAAGAAAGCAGACTATTGTTATCATGTATGTTCCTTAAAATAATAGGATTTCTCTTTGTCATAGTTAGGCTGAAGTGATCATAAAGAGAATAGGCCCAACTAGACCTTCTCTTATCGTTTTTGGAACAGGTAAAACTAGAATAAAATCTGATTCACATTTATTTAAAAAAAAAAACTGAAGTTCAGCTGACAAGCCTGTGAGCAGCATTATCCACAGGCATCACCAAGAATTAGAATATTACAGATCCAACAGAGGCTTTTCAGAGTACGTAGCCTGGGAAAGCCTTTTCAAGTAGCACATTGTTCGCTTTGAGAAGTGAAGTTAATTAAATGCACAGTTCAGATCCAAAGCATTACCAGCTCCTCCAAGGAAAAATAGGAGCGGACTCAGAAGTTAGAACTGTAGCGGGTGTGTTAGGAAAAAAAAAGTCAGGCCTTAATTACTGCTGAGGTCACTGATAAGTCCAAATGACAACTGGCACAGGGCCACAGCTGGTTAAACAATAAACTCAAGTTTTAAGAATCTGACTCAATGCCCACAGAAAGATCATTTCAGACTCCCATTCTCTTCATTTTGGATCATGTACATTTTGGATCATGTGATGGGCTTCAGCTTTTCAGCTACAGTAAAACACTTTTTCTGAGGTAGCAGACACAGGCAGCCAAAAACTGCTGTAATTTCACCATTCCACAGAAAATGTCATCAGCATTCAGACTACTGAAAAACTGCCACAGCCCCTGCCTGAAATCCTGAAATCCTGGTGAGCTTCCCTAATTTTTCAGATTCTTAAAAATGTCTTTATGCTTGTTTCTAGAAGCCAAGTTGTATGAGAAGCACTGGATGTGAGGAACGAGGAAAGAGTTCTCTGTAAGTTCTAAAAATGTGTATCTTTCAGCCCTCCCACCTTTGAATATAGAGGAAGCACACAGGCAGTTCTACTTGCAGAATGACAAATAAACCTAAGACATCAACAAAGAACAAAAATCTCTGATACAGAGAATCTTCTTTAGTTTTGCACAAAAAATAAAGGCTTGGCATGCCAGTACACACAGCATGATTTATGTCAGTCTTCCTAAAATTCTCTGAACAGGCTGCAACAACATCCTTGCTTAAATGCAGTGTGTAAGGTCAGAATATCAGATTTGTCAAAAATCCCCCACATGCCAAGCAAGGCAGCTTCCTCAAATGCCTTCAATACTAGTTATTTTGCTCTACAGACTTCTTAGATTGTCGAAGATAACATACATGAGTGTTGCTCAATACACCACAAGGCCCCCAGCACTCTGGGTAATTTAGACCAGCTCAGCACTGCTAGGAGTTACAGTCCAGGGCCAACCCAAGGGCATGTCTAAAGATCAGGCAGACTGATATGTGATATATGCAAACTGATATTCTCAGCCTCTCAAGGTTCTTTAAACTCCTTATTTTTAACTAAAAGTTTATCTGAATGAAATTTTGGAGAAACAACCAACTCCTATAAAATACATACTACATAGCCTTGTTGTGGTCGTTGTTTTGTACTGAGCCCTTTAATAAGCTGCATTCACTCTACTGAAACTAAGCAAACACAAATTATGCATAATTTACTCAGTGGGTAGCACGGCAACTGTGACCCTTCTGGCACTTGGCTGCAGATGGTGCTGTTCCTCCATCTCTGCCTGAACGCACTGGTGCTGGATGTGCGTGGCCAGGCAGACGCCAGCAGCAGGCAGCCAGGGTCAGCGAGGTGGCACAAAGTGAAAACATGTGCTCCATCTCCCCTGTGTGCCTGCAAAGTCTGATCAATCCAATTCTAGGTTCAGTGGTCAGAAATTCGCTCTCACTTGTTTCTTTTGCTCACTGGTTTGATGATCTATGGCACTGAAAACACCTCTTGTAGTTACACTGAAAACAAATTCCTCTTTATTTCATACTCAGCAGTAATTTTCTAGCTGTTTCATTTTCGCTTTGGATATTAATTTTGCTGAATAGTAGGCTCAGTGAATGGTATTCATAAAACACTTCACAATTTCAAGTACTTTTCCTAAGTTACCTTTCAACAAGTCTCCTATACAAAGCAAATTCAGCACCCCAGATCTTCCTTTATAGCAGATGTTTTCTAACAGAAGATTCATCCTCGGCTGCATCCTTGGACTGATCCTTCACTTATTCATCTGGCCAATGCTCTGCACACTAGCATTAGTACTTCGTGATCTAAACTCAGTGTTGCACCCCTCTGAAACCCTGTCCTTGTCTCTGAACTTGGATCAAGTCATTATTTTTTGTTTACATTAACCATCACATCCCTTCCAGAAAACTACATCACCTGACTAACCCATTGCTTTTGCCTACCCTGTTTTGTGCCTTGCTCATTTGTTTCGTATGTCCCTGGATGACTCTTAATAAAGAAACATCACCAAAAATAATAATAATAATAATAAAAATAAAAATAAATAACTTGTATGACTCTAAGGTAAATATACTGTTGCTAATATTTAAAAAGAAACAAAACAAAACAAAAACCAACCAAGAATTCAGAGCATGACTAAACCTTGTCTTTACACTTCTCATGTTCCTATATTTGGTTTCATGACACGCATTCCAGTATTCCTCTAATCCCCAAATCAACAAGTATGCAAGCAGGTGCATAATCTTATGGACGTAGCAAATACTAGGACACAGACATGCACATCTACAAGTCCTTTTCTGGTTTCAGTAGTTGTGTGATATCTCAAGCATAATTATTGTAAAGAAAACATTTAACTGAAAGCCCTAAGCGTCAAGAATCCTTCTTTCCGCCAAACGAGGAGAAATAAATCTTGTCTCCATTCCAGCCCACACATCTCAAATCTTTCTGAAGTAATGGACTACATCAACTATTATGGGTTTGCCAGTATCAGAGCAAAGATCTAGACAGAAAGAAAACCTGCATAGATCCCATTCCCCTTATCATCTTTATCATACCACTATCTCTGTTCTTAACACTTTCACAGTCTTGGTCAGCTGCTAGTAACTGTGTATTGGAATCAACAAAAATATCTGAGTGGAGCCCATCTAGTATAGAAACACAAAGGTCAGTAAAAATAGGTACCTACGGCTAACACAAAACAGACATCTACTCTATTATTGCCACAATTTGAAGTCTAAAAATATCAGTTACAGAGCTTTAGAACCTACTTAGCACATATTACCAGCTTTAGTATCTATTTCACCTAAGTAACCTCTGTTCTACAAGCCACTCGCAGAGAGCACGAAGGACACATGCCACACATGACATGTCAGGTAAGGTACCACAAATACTCCCAGCTCACTGGCAACTCTTGTACCAGTTATGACTAATTCACTGTATGTCCATCCCTCCTCCCTTTTGCACCTCAGTAGCCTTTTATGATTTTTCATAGGATGAATCATAGAATAGCTAAAGGTTGAAAGCGCCCATAAAGACCATCCAGTTCCAATCCCCCTGTTGTGCACAGGGCTGCCCCCTCCCAGCTCAGGCTGCCCAGGGCCCATCCAACCTGGTTTTGAATGTCTCCAGGAATGGAGCATCCAAAGGGCTTCTCTGGGAAGCCTGTGCCTGTGCCAGAGAAGCTCATCTAATCTCAAAAATTCAAATGAAGGAAATTCTACAAAATGATGTGTACACCTTAGTGTTTTACTATGTTTACTGTCTTTTAGGAGGGTATTTTGCCTTGCTAGTCTTAAGATTAAATAGTCTGATTCTTTTGTTGCTCCCTCCTTAAAGTCTAACCTTGGAAAAAACTTGTTCACACCCTCCTCTGTTTAACCACCTTTTTACATACTGAGAACATGTTATCACATCTCTGTTCAGTTTCCTCTGTTTCAGACTAAACAAGTTAGATTAATCATAACCTGTCCGTGATTTTCCAAGAAAGCTTCTTACTTCTTATTGCTTTATTACAGATGTCTGGAAATCTTTTGTCACCGTAAAGATCTACATCTCGAGCAGCCAGACAAGGTTTCACAACCACATGCCCACAACCACAAGAGAGCCACCTGTGCCTATGAGACTGAAGAACTGTGAACCATCTCCTTGTCTCCTAAGCACTGTGTTGGCCCTCAGAGAGGATGAGGTGTAAATCTGCAGCTCATGGAGCTTCCTAGGTACAAGTATTATCCCACTGGGAAGCTGTACCCTGTGAGAACCACAGCAATGTAAGGACTACACATCCTATGTGACACAAGGCCTGAGCCAGAGAAAGGTACAGCCACAGCACTACAAAACCTGGAATATCACTACAGGGACAGAGTGACAGAGCTGGAGTCCTCACTTGAGGATGCAGAACAGAGACGGTACTCACTGCTTGCTCACTGGTGTGGCCTCCTAGAGCCAAGTGATGCTGTGGCAGCACCAAATGGCAGCAGGGGCAGCAGCCACACTGATGGCCCTGGCTCTTCCTTATGCCATTTTTAGCTGCAGTTGCAGTTGTCACTGACAATGATATCCAAGTAAACTATATCCGTGAACCTCTCATTCAAACTTTTGATAGTAATCTGCTAATGAGATTACATGTGCAAGCACATAAAAACTTCAGATACACCTGGTACACAGTGTTCTCTTTGTCTGCTTGCTTTCAAGGATCAGTCGTCCAGCCACAGGTCAGATAACTGATAGTTCAGTAATTTGTTCCACTGTCTTCCTAGGGAATGAATTACTCTGTGAGGTCTGTAATTCCCCATTCTTCTCTTCTGCCTGGGAGAGAAGCATTGTGCTTGCTATAGTTCGGAATCCTAGGAGCCTCCAGTGCTTTGTGAATTCTTAAATAAAATGACAAAATGTTATAACTGATAACCTAACTATTGAGTGAATAAAGCTGTGCAACAAGAAAGCACATAACTCATCTAAATATCCTTTTAACTTACCTGAATTTTACTCTCAGATTGTTAAAACGTTTCATCAAGTCAGCATTCTGTACTCTAAAGAAGTCAGAGTGCTTCAGCCTTCTCCACACCATTCAATAACATATCTCATTTTCTTCCTAGATAATGCATCTGTATTTCTCCTTTCCTCTTCATATTCTGATATAATTATAGAACCTCGCTCACTCCTGTAGACTTTTATGTCACTCTTTCACTGTAAGTCAATTTAGACCTTTGCTTGTCTGACTTCATTCTATCATGCTCTACTAGTCCTTTCATACAAGTCTTTAGTCCTGTTACCCTTATTTCCACTTTTTCTATGGCTCCTTTTTATTTAACACATCCATTTGTGCTGCCTGTCTGCAGCCTGCCTTTGTGTCTTCAATGTAAGAGTGTTCAGTGACTGCCAGACCTCTTGCATTCCTCTCACTTCTAGTTTACCTCCCCAGGAGACCCTACCTACTGGTTTTCCAAGTTTGCTGTGTTCTGCTGCTTAGAAGTTCATTGTTGGCTTTTTGCCCTTTCACTTCTCCTTTTTCTTTGAAAGGTGAGCCTGAGATTTTCCAATTGCTTGCTGCTAAGTTCTCCTCTCCTTTTAGATTCTGAAGCAGTCCCTCCCCATCTTCAAGACCAAACCAACCAGTAGTTTTGCTAGCAACTTTCTTAACCTGATAAAACAAGTGTTACTTCCAGCACAGTGACAGACTTGAAGGTCTTTCTGCATGGCAGTCATCTCCCAGCAGATATGTCCACACTAGGGGTAGCCACACAAACTCCTGCAACGGGCTTGCAAAGAACATACAGTATAGCCTGACCTGCTCCGCATCTGCTGAAGTAACAGCTGAGCTGTGTCAGAGAAACAGTTATTTCATGCAAAGGCCACAAAGGGAATGTGGAGTCCAACAACTGCTTTTTCTGTCAGCTATGAGGATAAATGATTATCACAAAGTACCGTGCGCTTCCAATGCAAGTTAGTGACCAAAAAAACTCTTCCTGTCCTTCTAGTTCCAATTCAACACCTGGATGGACAGCAGTCATGACCACCATTTTATCTTCTCTCAGAGACACTCCACTGTGTTCTTTTACACAGTGCAACCAGTTCTTTCCATCCTTCATCCTTCCAGTTTGCTCTCTCCTTTTCAGCTTGTACCCCATGCCAAAAAAAAGCCTGATTAGGGATGAATTGTTTAAAGTAATAAAACATAATGGCAACATCACGTATTAAAACCAACCAACAACTCCAGATTTCACAGCTTAAAACTATAGGAACACATCAGCTCAGACCAGAGGTGATGTGCTCCATAAATGCCTAAAGCAAGTAAACATACAAGGTTGGCAGACTCAACACTCTTCTGATTAAATTTCAGATACTGCATTTCAGTAGATAAATGAGGACTTTAAAAATTGCATTACTATCTTTACGTTTCCCTGTTCAAAACACCATAAACACCTGTAACAGACAGTACATGCTACAGGAAAAGCATGCTTACTAAGATGTGTTCTTATGTCCCTATGCAATCACGCACCCCACTCTCCCAAGCATATAAAATATTGTTGTAGAACAAAATATTTTTGAATGTTTATGACTGAATATTTGCAGTTGCTTACTATCTGGAGTCCATGTATTGGGACAAGCACTACTCCCACTGGAGCCAATGGCACAGTTACTCTTGATCCCATGGGTGCAAGATCAAGCCAAAGTATTTCTAAACTGATATATAAATGATTATTAAAAGTAGAAACATCAAAGTATACAGAGGAAATATAATTCCATGCATAATTTAACAATTAATTTAAATCCAACACTTAATTGCAAATGGTAGAATTTTATCTCTTATGATCTCTAAGGAATAAAATCTGTGCCAGCTGAGACCTAATTGGAAACAACGAAACCACAAAAAGAGAATGAATTAATCTATTAATGTATTAGTCTATTATTGGAAATTGTTTTTGTGGTGCTATTTCACTATAGAGTAACCTCATGGTAGCCTTAATTCTCCTTACATTATTAACCTACATAAAACGAACAAAACAAAAAAAACCATAAAAGATTATAAAAACATACACTCATTTGGTTCAAAAGTTCTGCATAAAAATATCAATGCATTTAAGCTATATTTCATGCATATTTAATGTATTATTTTCAATTATTCTCTTTCCTGTTCCCAATTAGATATGAAGTCTGCATGCATTAAAGAGGATCAAATAAACTTGAATCTGTGGCACAGTTTTTATTGACTTGGATTTATTTAATTATTTGCATGCAGATAGATTTTGTGACGTGATTTATCATCAGCTTCTAAAACTTTAATTTCCTTCTCTTAATCAGCTTTCCCTTCTGACACTGTCACTACTTCTCCTCACTGTCTCCTGATTACCTTTTTCCCTCATCTAAACTTCTAATAAACACCAAAGCTCTGAAGTTGCTTGGTGATCTGCTTTGCGAACTGCTTTTACATTCTAAGCAGATCAGAGATGCTGTGTCATTTACTTCTGAGTGGAAGATTTCTGAAAAATTCGTATACAAAATGTAGTACAAATTATTACGATTGCACACATTTTCCAGGGTTAATAATGAAATTCAATACTCCTTTATAACATTAACTGCTGACTTTTTTTTTTTTTCCAAAAGAAATTTTTTATAATATTTTTGTGAAGGAATGAATTGAAAAGAAAAAAATACTTCTTACTTAGGCAAGATGTTTTACGTGTCTTGAACTGTAACAGCCATAGTTTTCAGGAGGAAAAAGTGAAATATACATCTGTCTATTCAGACATCAACAGGTTCTGCTGAACAATTAAAAATGAAATGGGAGAAAACCCAGCCATACACAATGACTGAAGGAGGGAGCACAGCAAGTTGTACACTGTGCTTGGAGTAGGGTTCTCCAGGTTTGTTCTAGCACAGTTTATAGCAGCTGTCAGAATTAACTGGGAGGAAGACACAGAATATTCATTTGCATGTGCTTTCACAGCAAGCAATCTGCTTACTATTTCTATTAACACAGAAAAAGAAAACCACATGCTTGCTTTTTCAAAGTGTGTTTCAAAACTGAAAGGTGTTGAGGAGGCTTTCTTTTACATATGGTACCCTGATTAGACTAACACCAGGTGTTTCATCCCTTAAAATAAATATAAACATAGAGCTAAAATGTTTTTCTTTCTAGAAGAGGAGATGGGGAATGTTAAATAACTGATCAACTGCACGGCTAAAAAGAAGATATTGTAGAGTAGTTTTAACAATAATCACTAGTGTCAGTGAAGTGCCAGCTGTCAGCAAGGGAATGACTACATTATATCAGAACAGCTCCTCTGCCATTAGATGTATACCTGGACATTTCATGAAGCTATGCGTGCAAGATGCCATTAGCAAACCACAGGTTGTCTGAAGGACTCACAGGAATCAATAGTGTCAAGTTTCTATTCTGAATTATTCATTTAGTCTTTGCACTATGAAAAACACTTATTTCTATAACACACTATCAATGTACCACAGCAATGCAGTTCAAAATTTTGAATGTGGACCTTAAAAACAGAAATTTTAAAAGCATTTTGTCCAGCTAGTTTTAAAAGCTTTCTTGCTCATAAGACCTTTAGCAGTGCTTTTGGAGCAACCAGTCCCTGTGCAAAGATGCTACCCATTGTTCCCATAACCAGCATGCTTCTCCCAAGGCCCTGCCAGCTGAAGGCCCAAGATGGAAGGACAGCCTCCCTAGCAGTGCAGCTGCCCATCAACCCCAGGGCCCACATTGCTGCTGGAAGGTTGAGTATGAAGTTCTCTACAATCTCTTCCATCAGAAGGAAAAAATCCTTATGGGAAAAATATGTAGGTGCTTATTATGTATTATGTATTTCTGTTATCCGTTAGAGCCTTGATCTAGCTAGTGTCTGGTTACCTTCCCTTACACTGTCTTTTCAGCACACAATAATTGGTGATAAATAAATTTCAAATACTTCAAAATATCCTGTTTAATCTATACAGACTAAGCCATAGTACTGCAAAAATATTTTTAACTGGTTTGAAAAGGGATTGAATGAGAAAGAAAGATTTGTCTGCTTTTACATTTTTACATTTCAGGGTCTGGGATTCAAAGGGATTTAAGGAAGAATTCTCAGGCTTTTCTGGAAATTGCATTTCACTTCAGGCTCTTTTAACAATGCTACCCCAGAACAAAAACATTTATTTTCCCAAAGGAAAGCTCATTTTGTTAGGTCAGGTGCTACTTACTTCTATAGAAAGTCCTAAGATCTCCACCCCACTGCCAACCTATTCTGGAACGTGAATTTCTTTCTGGAAGCTCCTACCACACAGCGGGCAAGTCTGATATCTCACCTCTCCAGTTTGTATGTCAACAAGATATAAAAGGCAGCATATAAACCAGAGCCCAGCCATCAGATGTTAGACAGTAGCCTAAATGAGTGCAATGCTCTTACCATCCCTAGGAAAATCATTATAAATTCTAAAGAAAAAGATCAGGATTAAAAAAGCTGCATTGCCAGTCCATTTGATCTTGAACTGTGAAATACAAAAAATGGTTGAAATTTGGTAAATAACATATTACGTACCTGTCTGTAAAAATATGCATCTCACAACTGCTTACAGAAAATATTTCTGCAATGACTATGCTCTAGTTTAGCAAAGTACACAAACACATGCTTAACTAGTCAGCTGAACTGACAAGGGATTAATCTCATTCACTGAAGTTTAGTATGCTCTTGCATGCTTTGAAACCAACTCAAAATGGGCAGCAGAGGGCAGGAGGGTAAATGTTTCTCAACCATGTTTTTTGTGGTTACTCAGCAAGTCCCTTAAATGTCAAAGATAACTAGGAGACAGTAGGCTTCCATGCTATCCCCTACCAAATGATGGTAACCCATAAAAGCATTATGATGTTGACATAGAAAAAACTCTTTTGACTATACTACTGTTAAGGAATAAAAGTCCAGTACTTTCCCCATGACATGAGGTTGCAAGAGAACATGAGATGTATTAAAACGAGCAAGAAAAGAACTCAACAAGCAAGGAAAAAGTAAAAAGAGGCAAGAGAGAGAAAGAAAAAAATGAAGAAAAAAAGAAACAGAAGAGAGGAAAAGAAGTGAGGGGAGAGAAAGGAAAGAACATATACAAAAAGGAAAAATATTAAAAGAAACATGTAATCTCTCCCCATCCTAATAAGAATGGTGCACACTTTGCTGCTCTCCATAGTCTCTCACAATTTCTGTATTCAGGTCTTGCTGAACCATAGCACAGTGACAGATAAGACAGTCTACATCTTTTTTCAGGCTGTGAATGGGAAGCACTTCCAGAACTTATCTTTCTCTAAGGCAGATATTTAAGACATCTAGAAGGATCTGTCCTTTCTGCTAACTATAAAAAAATTCTAGACATTTAGCTTGTATAAATCTAGTGAGATGCAGGAAATAAGCTGATTCTCACCGTTTCATTTTTTTCCTCTTCAACAAGCTACTGGCAATCAGTGAGCATGTATGAGTTGCATGTATTTTGTATTAAACCCAAGGTAATAAAGCTGAAAACTATGACTCAAATTCAAGTTAATGCACAGAACAAGACAACTTGAGTGACTCTGTTAGAAATACACTTTTTTATGGCACTACTTTTGCTGTATTTCCATTATGTGGAATTTTATAAATATGCCCTTGCATCTTAACAGAAAGCATTTGAGGGATTAATTTAACTTCCATGCAAGTCACAGTTCTAGAAATAACGCTGTAAGAACAGAAAATTGACACTGTATAACCAACTGCTTTCAAACTGAGTATCTCCAAAAGATAAACTTGAGCTGCTATAAATTGTGTTTGGGTAGGTTTAGAATTCAACTAAAGAACTGTTTAGTGAGCTATAGAAGATGAAAAATCACTGCCAGTAATAGATAAATATTTCTCTCTACAATCATTCACACCAAGAACTGTCTGACAATGAAGGCCTAAGGCCACTGACCTTGGCATGCAAGTCACAAGGATTTAGTGTGAACTCTTCACTGCGATTTCCTTACAGGTTTAGATCCTAAATCCTTTCTAAGCTACTCCCAAGACATGGCAACGATGACTCTGCACGTTTTAAAACTGTGCAAAATAATTATGTACAACACTTTCAGTACACTGCTCTTCTGTAGAAACAGGCATTGTTTTAAACTTGTATCAAAAGATTATTCTAAATATTTCAGGCAGGATTTTCCATTTTTTGCAGAAATTAAGCATGCATCTTTAAAATGCATCTTTAATACAGAAGGAGATCAGTAGCCCCTGGAAACACAGTAACAATTACCTTTAATTATAAAGAGAAATGCACGGTGGTTAATCTGGAGGTTGCATTTTGCTGCCAGAGTACTGGCAAACTTCCTGTGTGATTTTTTTTTCCTTTAAATCTAATTTCTCTGAAGTCATGGACAACAGATATATTTCTTACATTGTAAATCCAAAGTAAAATCCAGAGTACTCTCAGAAGGGAACAGGGCAAGTCTGCAGCCTCCTTGTCTTTTCTCATTAGCAAGCAGAGGATTGCTGCAAGAACACATGACCTCTTGGATATACCAGGACCAGGGTGAAATGTCTAAAATAGGGTGCTGGGAGCTGCTGTTTCTATGCAGCATGATTCCTTTGGGTCTAGGAAAATCATAAAGGGAAACATATCTGCACTGTTTAGTATGGTTCTGTAGCTACAGACACCCCGGTCACAGAAAGGCTGTGCAGAGCTGCTAATATCAGGACTGCTTCTGATGGCTCAGTCATGGTGGGGAGGACTGAAACAGCACTCCAGAAGACAGGTCTCTCTCTCACTAAGAAAAATAGTGATCAACTTCACGTCTGGGCCATGCTTGCTCCCTAAGTCATGCTGCTTCCAAGAAGTACTCTGGTTTCAAATATTTAAAAGATGCAAAACTAGAATGCTGCATCGTCTAAAGATCCAAGAAGATTAAAAATAAGTTTATTTTAAATATCCCTGAATAAATCCTGTAATGCTTCTACATCCAATATTTCTCAAATATAAACAAGTAGAGCTACAAGAAGAGATAATTAAATCACTCTCTAGAAGTGTTATTTTTCTCTAAATATGAACACAAGCAAATTCTTCCAACAGCATCTGAACAGTGTACTCATTAATTAAATCTCAACTCGGACAGCTTACAGATACATTTTTATTTAATGTGACTTCTACATGAATTCAACCTCTGAAAAGAAATCAAAGTCAGTTATGTTCAGTAATTATACAATCTGTTTCTCCAGAGAAATATCTGAGCTAGACAGTTGGCGCTGAAATAGCAGATTAAATTTAGAACTGAAGGGCCATGCAGCAAAGGTGAACTCACAGCCTTTGGTTCTCTGTTGACTACAATCTGTACATATTGTTTAAATGATGTGCTCTGTCCCTGAGGCCAAATTCAGTGCTACTCAAAAGAAAAGTGACTTTCATCCCTAGAAAGCCTCTGTTTCTAATGCATGTGGATATCACTGGTTGACATAGTTATCCTTTGCAAGGTCACTTCCCTGTCCTCAACACTGTACTTAATTTTATTTTTATTTTTTTAATTTGTCCTATCATGTTGCTACAGACATGGCTGTCTAATGCTAGAAAAAAAAATAATCAAGCTTTGCTGAAAGAAAGAGCAACCCTTAAACTTTGTCTTATTTTAATTTCAAGTGCAAGTATTCAAACACCCTAGATTATCAGACAGCAGTATTTTAGCACCTTCATGACTGCTCAAAGACATATCCATAAACTCTGTGATTTAAGATCTTCTTAGCTTGACTACCTTATTACCACACAATGAAACTGCATTCTAAAATCAAACATTTAGTGTAATACACGATCACTGCCATAATATTCAGTCATCAAGACATCACAGAAAAATCAACTGACCTTCATGAGATGTTGATTTATCCATTTTGTGAAGGTCTTCTTTTGTACTTTATCCCGTTCATCTGGAGGTAAAAAGGAAAAAGAAAAAGGTTTTCAACAGCTCTCCAAACTATGCACTTTTTTTTTTTTTTTTTTAAGGACACCTTTAAGGAATTGACATTTTAACGTTTTAAAACAATATAGCCTTTAGAAGCTCTGAAATATCTAATTAAAATAATAGCATAGAAATGTTTTGCAGTAAATTGCAGTATGTCAGGCAAAGGTTTCTTCAGCAGAGGATCTAAGCAAGTTCTTCCAGGAATACAGCACCACTGTTAGAATAGGAGCACTGCTAATGGAAATGTAACTTCCTAGGAAAAGGTGACTGTGCATAAGATGTATTAAAAGATCAAAGCAAACTTTTAAGAAGAATAAATACTACTGGTAGCCTCTGAAATCTGATAAATCATTATTTACTAATAGGAATTCCCTTCCTTTATGAAAGCCAGCTTTTCGGTAACTTTTTTTTTTTTTTTTTTAACTGGAATATCACACCTCTTCCAATACACTTCAGTCATAGAAAGCACCCTCTTTCTTTTCAACCTCCATGGTATATATAGGGGTGTTGGTTAACCCACCGATGAGACCCAGCTAGTGCTACACAGGCTGCTGCTAGTAGCTACTGCTCCTTGGTGTGGCAGCATCAACAGCTGCCCGCCAGACACTGAGTGGAAATATCAAAAGGAATAGGGTAAGGAAGCATCTTGTTATGGGTGGGATGTACGTACATGTATTCTTCAGAGCCATGCTAAAGAAACAGCAATGCTACCCCAGCTGAAGCATCCAGTTCTATGTCCACAGAGCTATGCATGGTCACTGAGTGGTACAAGTGCCCCACAGCCGCCAGGAGCTGGAGATGCAGGGCAGAATCTAGACCTGCACAAGCATATAATAGCCAGATCCCTTAAGAGCTTGTAAACAGAACTGCAGCTGCTTCATTGACTTGTGCTATTTGTAGTGTGGCTGAGAAGAAATTCAGGTAGCAAAACAAGACCCTTTCTTCAGCTACTGCAATCACTAGAAGATTGAGTCACGTCCTACATTTTACACTAAAAACACTTTTGACAGACTGGTCAAAGGTAACAGAAGAAGTAAAATAAACAAATGAAAAAAAAAAGTCATGGGAGGTCCACACCCATGGACATTTGAGTCACAGTGTGATACTGAGGTGTTTCAAAATAGCCTGAAATCACACAAGATTGCACCCCAGGCCACGTGGAGCCCTGTATACCTTTCCTCACACCTGTGAGAAATGAGTATTCAGGAACAAAAGCAAAAACAAGACAAGCAAAAGCTTGCAAAGCCTTTGTGTAGTTCTCCAGTATGTGACTCACATACACACACACACGTTTTTCCATTACAGATTATTTGGAAGAGGGGGAAGGGGGGGTGGGGGGGAAAGGAAGACATTGATCATTTTAAAACATCTATAATTTTTGTGTTCACTGTGACAATGAGATCTGCAGTTAGTACACGTACTATACAGAAACTCTGCACAGAATAGGGACAGTTTCCAGAACACCTTTTCCATGTCACTCCAGACCTGTAAGTTTCTGACATATTCTTTTTCCTCTACAGAGCTTCACACTTATTCTAGTTGAAGGCTCGAAAAGAGAATTAAGAAACTAACTTTCAAGCAAAGCAAGCAGTATTTGAGAGAAAAATCTGATATATTAAAAAAAAAACCATTCTGTTTTTGGTGCTCTTATGAAGAAAGGTTGAGGAAGTTTTCTTATTTAGCTGGGAGAAGAGAACACCACAGGGAAACTACATTGTGGCCTTCCAGTATTCAGAAATATGTTGTAAGTAGGAGGGGGGCTGAATTTAAGCAGGCGAGCAGATAGAGATAGGACAAGGAAGAGAGGCTTTAAACTAAAAGAGGGGAAATTTAGGTTAGATGTTAGGAGGAAATTCTTTACTCAGAGGGTGGTGAGGCCCTGGCACAGGTTGCCCAGGGAGACTGTGGATGCCCCATCCCTGGAGGTGTTCAAAGCCAGGTTGGAAGGGCCCTGGGCAGCCTGATCTGGTGGGTGGCAATCCTGCCTACAGCAGGCAGTTATTTCAACCTTTCAACCTAAGTTATTCTATCTATACATTTTCCTATAGCTTTCATCCAGCAAGGCAGCATTTCCAAAGAGAGTAATTCATCCAAGTAAGGCAGAAGCCCTAGCTTGGTTAATGAAACAACAATCTCAATCAATCTTGGTTAATGAACAGAATCTCAGAAACGAAAGAAAACAAGAACTAACTTTACTTACAACTGTTGTTCCATTGTGGGTAGCTATTTTAAAAGGAACACAATTTTTCCAAACTGCAGAATTTAATAAGCCAGCCCAGAAGTGTACGTGTCTTCTTGCTAAGGTAACCCCAGCTAGTTTTGACTAACTACGACCACAGTTTATATTTTGTTACTGGGACAACAGTGGAAAAAGAAAATCCCTTTCCATGTAACTTGTTAGAACATGTAGTGACAATTAATTTCAACCCTACTTCTAATGAAAAGTAAGTAAAAAATGATGCTTATTCCCTATATTCCTTATATATGCATACATTATGCTTTTCTGCACTCGTAGAAAAAACTACAACTCTAACAAACAGACATAAAAAGAAAGAAAAATAAAAGTGCCACATTGAAAAAAAGCACTAGAATAAAAGAGCACTTGTGATTTTTAATCAAAAAACAAACTGTTTCAATTAAGAAAATGCACATTAGGATGAAAGTGCAGTATAACATTATTTCATGCAGCTGACCTCTGAGCAGAGCACACTGAAGCCAAAACACCAAATGAAGTAACTAGCAGATAGGCAGCCTACTGCCAAAGTAATTCAAAACTAAGAAATGAAACCCCTCCAAAGGCTCTGGTGAAAAGTTTGTCCCCAGAGAGCTCTAATGCCCTTTCATTACAAAGCAAACCTGCTGCTGGAAGCTACAAAGTTCACTGCAAAGCTCACTACTGACCCATGCAGCACATCAGCTCCACCAGCTCCCCACTCCATCGCTTTTCATCCTTAGTGAACGACTGCATTCTTCACTTCAAAACTTCAGAGTTCCCTTGCAGGGAGAGGTAAGCCGAGCAACGACTCAGGTTTCTAGCTGACAGAAAGTAGTAACTCCCCTTTTAAAAAAAAAAAAAAAAAAAAACCTACAAGCAAACAACCCATCTGCTGTTACAGCAGGGAAAAGCTGTGAACACTATGGATTTAATTCACTATAAGCACTAAATTCAGCATGCATGTTTGTTTGTTCTGAACTTTAAGTGTCTTAATGCATCTCTGAGTACAAATGATGAGTTTTTCCAACCAGAAAGGCTGTTTTCTTGCCTGTGTCAACTAAGTGGCAAGGTAAGGACGTCATCGTGAAACACGCAGAGGAAGTGCTGCCTCAGGCAAAGCTGAATGAAGTGAGGTGGCTGTTGAAAGAAAGGACATCTCACATCCCCTGGTCCATGCACCATACTTCTGAGTTGTCACCAGCTAAGTAATCAACTTGAGTGTCTCTGCTATACCTGTTACTGCAGGTGTGTCAGAATAACGTCCACAACAAATATCAGCCATACCAAACTAAAAGATTCTTTTTTTTTTTTTTTCACACCTTGGAAAGTACCCCAATAAAATGCCTGACGTCTTAATAGACCGATAACTACTTTATGAATCTACACTACAGCAGAGTTCCAGATTAGAAGATTTGTAGGTAAAAGGTGGTTGCAGCATCTACAGTATCTCACTGCATGTTCTTGGACAACGCCCTTGGAAATAACAGCTTAACTGTTAGGTTGCCATTTGTGGAACCAGGAGTTGATGATCCTCATAGGTCCCTTTCCATTCCGGATGTTCTTCCACTTCAACCAATCTAAATGGTAAATTTAGGGACCAGATGCTTCCAACACTGATGTTTCCTTCCACAAATCCTTCTTGATTACATGGCAGACAGTTTTCTTACCAGAATTACACCAAAATCAACACTGGGCATTGATGCCTAACGCAGTGCCTTCCTGGAGAGAAGCAGCCAAGCATTCCTCTAAGGGTAACTCAAAAATCAACATTCAATGCCTTGTTTTCCAGATGCACTGCAAATTTCTGTACTTCTCTCTTCATTCTAATGGTAAAAATACAAAAGTTGGGAGTTTTTAGTGACAAGATTTGGAAAAAAAAAAATTCTACTGCACTGATAAGTTAAGCTTTCTTTGCTGATATTTTGTTTGCTAACATGAGTGGCCAGATAGGCAACAAGTTTTTCTACATTCATCCATGTACTTTCAAAAGCCCTAATGCAAGTTATTGTTTACTTGTACATTAACACACCATTTTTTTCTGCACAGATTTCTTCTGTTTACCATACTTGTTTATATTTAAACTCAAAAAAATATTTTGAAAGAACATTATTAACGTGCAAAATAAAAAAATAATAAAAAAAAAAAGAACACTTAAAAGTGGAGTTAAAATTGGAATTAAGATTGGTTGAGAAACAATAAAACCCTCTTAGGAATATGCACCATAATATTTAATTAAACGACCACTTTCACTAGGCTGCTGTCTAGGGCATACTACTCATTTACAGAGTAATTATTTAATATTGTATTTCACATTGCTGTTGCATTCTGAGCACTGAACCTATTCACTGTTCTCTCTTCAAACTCAGAAGAAAAATTTTCACTTAATTGTAGGGTTGCCTCTAGTGTTCTTAAGTGTAATGTCTGAGCACATAGTACAGAATAGTTATTCAAAATTCCAAGGAAAGGAGAAAGGTATTATTTCCATTTCATAGAGAGAGGAAGAACTGAAAAACTTATTAAAAACCAGGTGCTAAGGCAACAAAAACCCAATTTGTCAGAGAAATTGTATGTTCAGAGGTCAGTTCTTGTAAGTTCTGTTGCTCAGCACTTTCACAAACTAGACTCTAGTATCTCAAATGTCACACTCAAAAAATAGAGCATAATTAATTAATCCTCTCCTGGGAAACCACCTGTTTTATGACACCCAGAATCATATAGCCACAGAAGACATAAGTGCTGAAATGCTTTACCTATTGAGGCCTTCCCCTCCACTCCTGCAAAATCAATCTTATGTTCACACACGACTTCCAAGGTCTAATCAATTAGTCATTCTCCATAATTAAGAACCGGAGGG
Organism: Chrysolophus pictus; assembly: GCA_037305975.1. Classification (NCBI taxonomy): domain Eukaryota; kingdom Metazoa; phylum Chordata; class Aves; order Galliformes; family Phasianidae; genus Chrysolophus; species Chrysolophus pictus. The sequence goes on from CM074578.1 coordinate 24,206,019, forward strand.
CACCCAGCAAATCTATCAGAGTCTGAAACAGAAGGGAAGATCTCATTTCAAGCAAAAGCCTAGCTTAGCAAGGTAAAAAATACAGAACTCTAGAGGGAAGTGTTGAATAACCTTACTAATACATAATCTACAGACTTTCACACCATGAGTGGGTATTCTTCATTACAGCAATTTTTAAAGCACATCTATCTGTATGCCCTGTATAACAATTTGAACTGCCTGAAATATCAATTTAGCAAAACCTACCCTTGGTATGAAGAACCAGGATTATCTCTGATTCTGCACAGTATTCTAAAGTAGATAAACTTAGGAATTAATAAACAGAACCCTAATTTATAATATAGTAAAGTATATGAATACAGACCAGTGCTAGAAGTGTGTTATTGCTTCAAATTTTCATCAAAGACACAACATATAAAAACCTAACATGCTTTAGCAAAGACTTCCAGTAATAAAAATAAAGAAATAAATGAATACTTTCTCCTATAAAAATTTCAAGATTGAATTAGCATTCATGTAGCTAATAAACAGCTACATTGAGTTCCTGCCAAACTGCTAAGTTTCCGCTGAATGAGCTTGGTGCCCTGGTAATGGAGGGCACTGAGACAGCAAACTGAACAGCTTCTTTGCTTCAGTCTTTACTGTTAAGACTGCCCCTTGGGAATCCCACACCCTGGAGATAAGAGAGAAAGTCTGAGGAAAGGAAGACCTCCCTTTTCCCCCTGGCCAAGAAGGATCTAGCCAGAGATCATACAGGCAAATGTGACAAACACAAATCCATGGGTCACTATGGGATGCACCCACAAGTACTAAGGGAGATGGCAGAAGTGATTGTCAAACTGCTGTCATCATCTTTGAAAGGTCACTGAGAATGGGAGAGATCTCTGAGGACAGGAGTCACTCCAGACTTCAGAAAGGGCAGGAAGGAGGAGCCATGAAACTACAGCCCAGACAGTCTCACCTGGGAAGATGATAGAATAGCTTATTCTAGATGTCATCTCCAAGCAAATGGAAGAAAATGAGATTATCAGGAGCACTCAGTATGGATTCACCAAGAAGAAATTATGCTTGACCAATTTTATGGCCTTCTATGATGTCATGACTGCTAGTTAGATGAGAGAGCCGTTGTCTACCTTGACTTCAGCTTCTGATACTGTCTCCCACAATGTCCTCATAAGTAAGCTTAGCAATTGTGAGATAATGAGTGGACAGTGAGGTGGATTGAGAACTGACTGTCTGGCAAAGCTCAGGTACTGGGTCCAGTGGTCTTGTTCAACATCATTAGTGACCTGGATAAAGGGGTAGAATGTACCCCTCAGCAAGTTTAGGACACACCAAAAGACTGTGCTGCCATTCAGCAAGACCTCAAGAGCTGGATGGAGAGAACTTTATGAGGTTCAACAATGGCAAGTGTAGATTCTTGCACGTGGGAAGAAATAACTGCATTTATCAGCACAAATTAGGAGCTGAGCTACTGGAGAGGAGCTCTGCAGAGAAGTTCCTAGCTGACCTGGTGGTCAGCAGTCTGTTCTTGTAGCCAAGAAGGCCAATAGCATCCTGGGGTGCATTAAAAAGAAGGTGGACAGCAGGTCAAGGGATGTGATCCTCCCCCTCTACTTTGCTTCGATGAGGCTACATCTGGAGTACTGTGTCCTGTCCTGAGCTCCCCAGTTCAAGAAAGACAAGAAACTTCTAGAGAGAGTTCAGCGGAAGGATACAAAGATGATTAGGGGCCTGGAATATCTCTCTTATGAGAAAAACTGAGAGACATAGGAATGTTCAGCACGGAGAAGACTGAGAGGGGATCTCATCAATGCCTTTCAATATCTAAAGTGCAGGAGTCAAGTGGATGGGGCCAAGCTCTCTACAGTGGTGCCCAATAACAGGACAAGGGGCAATAGGCACAAACTGCAACATAGGAAGTTCCATCTCAACATGAAAAAAAATCTTTTTATACTTTAAGGATTACAGAGCACTGCAACAAACTGCCAAGAAAGGTTGTAGAGTCTTGTCTGGATATATTCAAAATTTGCCTGAATGCTTTCACGCGTAACCTACTGTAGGGAACCTGTGTTAGCAGGGCAGTTAGGCTAGAAGATCTCCAAAGGTCCCTTCCAACCCCTATGATTCTCTGATTCTGAAGAAGCAATACTAGGGGCCTCTTATAGGAATCTCTGCAAACTCATTCTGAGACCAGAACCACCAAGTTTGGAAGTGGTTCAGGAAGTGGTTACAGTTTCAGGACCTATTTTAATGGCAGTGACAACTACTACATGAAAAGAACTATGGGAAAACAAGGACATTTCCAGTTGCTCAGAACTAGAGTGGCAGTATAAATTCAATGTTTGTCATGACTTCTTAGCTAAAGGAACTATTATGTTATTGTAAACTCCCCCCACCATTCTGACCACCCCAAAAATAAAACTGGGCAAATATGACAAATTCCTTATAGTAATTAGCTCAGTTGAGAACCTGGCTATTAGTTCCTTGCTTCCTCTACCATAGTGTATTTTGCTTCACGCTGTTTTACTTTTTTATTTCAAAAAAACTATTTCATGCACTGTAATATAGAATGGTGCTATCCTTAAATCAGCTCTTCCTGAAGCACAAAAGATGTAAGCCAGCCTTGAAAGTAACATGTTATATTTTACCACCTTTATCTTTTTAATTATCAGCTTCCCCTTGGATTTATAAAATGAGAACTCATAACATTTCTTGGTTATGTCTCTGTTGGTATTCACGTACCAAGACAGCTTGGGGAGCAGCACTAGCTGTTTGCAGGAGCTTGCCTTGGAGGCAGCATCACATTACTTCTTTTTTTAGAATGACTGAATGGAGGCCTTGTCAGCCAAATACAGAATAAAAGGATATCTGAAGACAGACTGCAGTGGTACAGAGTTTAGGTAATAGGGAGGAAGATAGACAGTAAAGGCATGGGGCAAGGGAGAGAGACGTGAGAAAGAGAAATTTTAAAAAATTACAGTTTATGACACCAGATGATTAAGTTTTGATAAGAGAGTTTGGAATAGACACAATGGTGAGGTTTCACCTTGTTGGAAGAGCAGTTAAAAAATTAAAAAAAAAATCATTAGACAGTAGGACAGACAAGGATTTTTACACAAAGAATATATGTTACTGCTTAAGAAATCAAAAATGAATACTGTTGAAATGCATAACCTACCTCACTGAGATTCACTTCATTAAACTGATGAAAACACAAAATCCTGATTTTTTTTTCCAGAAAACATATCCCACTCAGCTTCTACCTGCCCTGCCAAGGCATGTGTCAGTACAGAAAGGCTCTTTGAAACAAGTGGCTCCTCCTCCTCCACATCTTCCTGCCAGGCAAACCATTAGTTCTTACTGGGCTTCATTTAGGACATCATATCAGATCATACATGCACAAACTTACGTAAATGAATCCAACATACTCCTATCCTAAGCTTTGCATTTTTAATATGAACAGCAATAAAGTAAGAACCTCAGTTTACATCTTCTCCATAATTTCCTGGTTGCTCAGTTTCCTCTCCTTGGAAAACCAATTTTCTTAAACCATAGGGAGAACAGCCACATAAATGAGTTGGACTGATTAAAAGGATGGATCAGGTTAAAAGTTTTGCTCGTATTCTAATAGTGAATTCCCTTTCATGCTCTGCTTCTATTAAACGACAGACTACCTGCATGAAGAGCTGAAGATAAATTACAAAATAACATGTTGTTCTAGGAATTATAGCCAAATAAGACCAAACTCTGACCCCACTGAAGTTAACAGTTAACTTTTACTGAAATAAAGCCCCCACTGACTTGCATGCAATTAGGGTTCATCCTTTGCAACATAAAAACAATTGATGTTTAGGATCTATGATATATTCTTCAAACAGAATATTTTTATTTCTCTGCCTTTCAAAAAATATTACTGCAAGTTTTTTTTTTTTATTGATATGCATTTATCTATAGAAATGCAACTGTTCTCTTAAAAACAAAAAGTTTGTTTGTTTGTTTTAAAAGAGACATATAATTTGTAGGCAGAATGTGAATTCAATTTGACAGGTATAAGCACACTAAAAGACTGGGAAGGCTGAAGAACTTCAGTATTTTATTTTGCATTACATCCAGACATCCCTTAGGAGGGATTCCCAATGAAGCTGTCTCAATTGTAACAGCTGCAAGCAGAATCCAAGGATACCAGCCTTTCATTGCATCATGCTTAATGCATGTTTCCTCACCTAACTTCAGTGACCCACTTCAGCAGCTTCCCAGCCTTACAAGTGAAGTAATGAAATGTTAATACAGACTAAATTGTGGAGAGAAGACTAACATGTTGTAGAATTTCAACTGTTGTGATTTGAAATGACAATATTTGCCTTTGGAATATTGAAATTCTTCATAACTAAATACTGCAATATGTTGATTTATTAAAACGGATAGAGCACACCACAAAATCTGAAACCTGGAAACATTAACAATACACTTGCAATGAAATTAAAAGACTTGTTTAAAAAAAAAAAAAGTCTTTAGTCACATGTAAACTGTGATGTTTGCTTTGTCATCTGCTCTTGTAAAAGGCTTCACAAGACACAACTCCGTCTGGAAGGTGAGTTGCAACCCCGCTATGAAACGAAGTACAACATGCAGACATTTTTGTCCCTATCACAGTCTGGTAACTGATTAGATGATCTTATCGGGACCCAGTACAGTCAACAACAAGATTTTAACTTTGGTCGCACCTTTCCTTCCAGCTTTACTTAAACTAGCTGTTCACATGCTGTTTCTTAAACAAAAGACCCAATTCTATATGCAAACAGGTAAGCACATTTCCCTTGAATCAGTGCAAGACAACTCCATGAAATGAAGCAGTACTAGAAAAGGTCCCACAGAGTCAAGGCAGCTCGAGATGCCAACATGACCTAAATGCATATGGCTCCCAGCTGCATAGAAACCCACGGCTCCTGCTGAACACACCCCAGGCACCTTTAAACAAGCTACCTTGGGTACCTGCAGTAAAACAGCTATGCTCTTACCAACCTCCAAACAGTTCCCTTCCAGATATATCAGATCACAAACAGCTTGATTTTTGACATGTTTGACTGTAACCGTCTTAATCCAGATCAATATAGATCGTCAAATAGATTATTTGCTGAATCAGAAAGACATAAGGCATAATACAGAACACTTTTCTCTATTACCATTATAGTGTGTTAGAAACAAAAAGGTTTTTATATTTTTGGAGGTCCAAGTTTAAACCTCGTTCTAGATAGAAGTGCAACTGTAGAACTGCCAGTGATACAATGGAGTGATGACCACCTCAAGGTTCCAAATAAAGACCACATGCAGACAAAATCACTCAAAAAAATCTTTAAAAAAAAAAAAAAAAAAAAAAGAAACCAAAAACTAGCTCACTATTTGGGCTTGTGATATTCTGTAATGCACTGCACCTCAACTCTATAAATTCAGAAGAATATGGAAAACGGACCACAAATAAATGCCTTGTATCCAGAAAATATTCAAAGATTTGCTAATTGCACACCCATCTGGCTCAGAAGGAAACTGCACTCATGAAATTCTCAGCTGGACTTTTTTCCTGACACTACTTCCTATTTATGCTTGAACGAGAATGAAGAATTCAATTGATGTGTTCCTGAACCTTGTGGGGATAACTCATCTGCACACATCTATGCAGATGTGCCTGGGTTTACCACCCTACATAGAAAATGCCGTGTAAAACATCAACAAATGGAACGAGAACTGTACGTCTGGTATGAGCAACAGATATTGTAAACTAAGAATATCACACTTGCATGGATGGAATATTGTCAATTGAGTGTGTGTACATGCATCAAAATTGAGAGAAACCCCAAGAAACTACTTTGTATTCATAAATTAGCCAGCACTTTGTAATGTTATTGCAGTTAGTAACTAACTCACATCTCATAGTCAGTAATACATGAAATAAGCTCGAAAAATATTATTCTTGTGTCTTCCTGTCCCATCAACAAGAGTTACAATGAGATTAGAAGCACACATTAAATTTGGGCCCCAGCTCCTGAAAGTTTATAGGTTAAGTATAAGGCAGGGAATCAACAATGGGCACAAACAGCCTGCAGGAGAAATAAAAGGAAATAATCATAGAATCATAAAGATTGGAAAAGACCTCTAAGATGATCAAGTCCAACCATCAACCCATCACCACCACACCCACTAAACCATGTCCCTATGTGCCACATGTACTTGCTTCTTGAACACCCCCAGGCACAGTGACTCCACTACTTCCCTCAGCAGTGTGCTCCTATGCTTCTCATCCAGAGAAGAAATTTTTCCTAATATCCAAAATGAGATAAGGAAATAATAGCAGTTACTTGTAAGCCTGTTCAATTTTAAGGGGCTAGGGGTATAATCAATATAGTGTCTTGTTCTCCTATTGCAATAGTTAATTTGGTTCTTATATTCTCTTTGCTTACAATTCCCTTCCACTCCTAATTACATTCCTTCTCATACACAAATTCTCCTCCAACTATATTCCACATACTCTCAAAATTTGCATGTCTAATAAATTCAGATTCTCTCTCTTCTATGCTGATCCAAATAATATTCTTTTTTTTATTCAATTTCCAAGTTAAAAAGACTTCTAAGAAAAAAATGTGAAGGAGAAAATTAAAACAGCAGTTGACCCATGTAAGGAAAATCCTCTTGAAATTTAACCATTAGTAAATTTACTTGTTGCAGATGCTTCCTTTTGTGCAACCCTCTCTCTCAAACCCTAGAATGAGATAGATGCTGACCTCTAATTGAAAGAGCACAAAACAGAAAAAATTCTGCAGACAGCAGTTGAGAGTCACTGAAAAACTGACATAAAAATACTGTTTTCCATTTCATTGCGGTTTTCAGTATTTTTTGAGTTCTGACTTTTACAGGAGAAGAACACCCATGTGAAAACATCACATCCAGCTGTCAAGACACATAACAGCTGTACACAGTCTAAAAGAACATCTCAGTAGACATTACAGTGCCTTAGGAAGTATATCACAGTGCTTCCCAGCTTCTGGCTGTACCACTTTTCACATCACCTCCTCAACCAGAATTTAATCTCATTTAAAAAAGAGAAGTTTCACGCATTTATTTTAGTGAGATATCAGGAAGTGTTGAGACAAATTAAAAATTTTCTAGGTTTCTAGAATGCCAGATGAGAGTTCCTGTGTTTTAAAATGACAAATTGAGTTTTATCTGAAATCCAACATTGGCAAGATGTGACTGACTAACAAAAGAGCAAAAGGCTTATTAGACTATAGAACATTTCATCAAAGCAGCGCAAACTCAATGATAATAAGAAGCATTGCACTAAGAAAACTGCAAGCATTTTCTCCAAGAGCCTAAAGCCAGTGGATTTACGTTGACTCCATGCTTTCCTGCCCTTCTGCTCTGATAGATATCAAATCCTGCTCGCTCTGCTCTATGTGCTTTCTGTTGCAGAAAAAAACAGAAGAATAAACTCTATGAAATTCACAAAAAGGTCCTGAGAGAAGACATTTATGGAAGGAGAACAGCAATGCTTGCATGTGATGTAGCATAGCCATTAAACATCACAGCTTACGTTGCCATTTTTTCAGTGCAGGCTAGGGCCATGAAACTTTAATGCAGTGTACAAAGTACACATCAACACTCTCCCAAGCACAGTATGGTTTTCACACATATTAATCTACTTATAATCAAAGGAGATTAATTCAGTTTGTACATAGCAAAGGCAACCAGAACAAGAATCAGAATCACTGGGCTTTAAAAAAAAAAAAAAGAAAAATCAACACAAAACCTGATCTGCTGATGTTTACAGCACAGCTGTGTGCAATGCTACCCCTGCCTTCATCTCCATCAGCACACTCACCCGTTGTTCTCTCTCCAGTTTGACAAACAATAACAGACTCTACTCCACAACAAAGAAACATAAAAATAAAGGCTTGATGTTTTCTATGTCTGTTACCAGAGCTCTGGGCGTTTAATACAAGCTCACACGAAAAAGAAAGCACTCCAGCCAATTTCAGTGGAAGACCTGGTGTGAAGAACACACTTTAATTTTAAAATACACCTAAGATTATTTGGAAATGTCTTTGACCACTTTTCTTGATTGCTACACAAAACCAAAGCAAGCTCTTTCTATGAGCTGAACTGTTTCAATTACATTTTGTGTTTCACTGGGAGAATCTAAAATCTTAATCCACTTTACAATGGATTAGCAATTAGTAGCAAAACAATTTTTACATTCACTTAAACAAAAAAATGCCTGACTGAACAGTTTTGCTGAACTGTACAAGAAGATATTCAGTAGAAAAATACATAAATCATTAACTCAAACAACGAGATGTGACTGCTTGTCAAATTGGGTGTTGCTATACAGAACATATAGTGGTACAAACTTCTGGAAAAGCAATGGAAAGCAACATTAAACTGCGTGTGTGTTCAACAGCATGCTATAGGAATACAGTCTCAATTATTTAATTATCCTTCCTATCTTAAATTGTTCTTCTAAATTTCAGACAGCATGCAAACTTGCTGAGCACTTCCCACTTTCTCTGTCCCTCCCCTTTAGCCAGTAGTGCAGGCTTACCACATGGATAGTCTAAAGAAGAATACATCTCTGTCTCTAACATTCACAAAAAGCTATGAATTCTCTGTATGAGGTTTCGTATAACTACAATGTTTCTGGTCTTTATAAACAAATGCTATACCTATGCTAATAAAAGTAATAAACCACGTAATATTTTTATGTGGTTCTGTTCATGCTATAAACGACACAGAAGATCTTATGATGCAGAGAAAGGAATAACCACGCTAGTTTAGTCACATTAAAAATTATCCTAAAATAATTATCACTCTTTCTTAAAGTGAAGTTCCATACCTAAACAATGAATTAAAATGGCATATTTTACCCCACAGTCTGTTTTTTTTTTTCCCATATTCACAGCAGCACGTAAAAAGGAAATACAGCATCACTTGAATCATCTGTGACAATGATACCAAAATGACTTATCAGATCCTATAGTAGTACTAAAGCTTATTGATCAAAGGGCCAAGAGTATTTGAGGATGATGTGAATAAGGGCAGGTACCTGATCCTTCATTAAACTTGCTAACCATAAAAATGTCCCTTCCTATTTGACCTAACTACAGTCAGAACCAGCCTGTAAGGGATTTTACTCTGTACCAATGCAGTGCTGGAGGAGCTGTCACTCTGCTCTCCTGATGCCCCAGACCATGGGACCTTTGAACCCAAGCCAACTCTTGTCCTCTCCTCCTTTACCCTTCCTTAAGGGTCCATGCACAGCAGCCCCATGCTGTTATAGAGATGAGAGAAGCAACATCACAAATGAGATTTGAAGGTTTCAAAAAGTAAAGGTCACTTCTGCACAAATACTATCATGTGTGAAGAGCTGCTCAGACAGCAAAACAACAGGCAAAGGCAGCTCTGAAAATGGAAAATAGAAAGGAATGAGAAATGATAGGGCTGTGAGTGGTACTGAAAACAAAGACGACTTCACACATTGCACTGGAAGAAGGTTCCAGCACATCAACGTAGAAAGACTGTTATTTTAGTGAATACACAAATGGTTGAACTTGGCATCTACACCAGCATAAAGGTAGATCCCTACTGCAGTCAGTACAATACTCAGACCTCCAGAGGATAGTTTACACTATATAGACAGAAAAGTGTTTCAAAAGCTCTGTGTGCTTATAGAATAAAAGCCCAAGAGATGGGTAGCATGCTTCAGTCTTAGCAACTTAAATGCTCTCAACGGTAACAAAAAAAATAAAAAAATAGGATCAATATGACAGAGGTTTTAATTTGGTCTTACTTCACCCAAGAGGATGGCAAGGCAAACAGTAGCTAGTAAACAGAAGAGATAAAACAGGTGAATCAGCTTAACTACAGAGACAGATGAAGCCAGGAGGAGGGATCAGACTGCTCAGAGGAAACAAGGCCAACTATCTCAAAGGGGTAAAGAAAAGATAGGCAAGGAGGATTCCATATGAGGAAAAGGGACAACGAGAGAAAAAGTAAGGGAGGAAAGAGAGTGCAGTTCATTGCTTGATAGTAGTCATGGAGGTCAAACAAGGTGAGGAAGGATTTAAAAAAGGAAAGCGAATGCAAAGTTCAGAACGTGCCAAACACTCCCTGGCACTCAACAAACCTGTCACATACAGATAACACTAGATGTTGGACTTTCTGCAAGTACTATTAAAATTTAATATTTTCAATGTTTAATTATTTAATCAAAAAGCTAATGACTAAGAGCAAGTTGTATAATTGTTATTTTCTTCCATTAAAATATGATACGATTGCAAGCTCTAAATATTACAATTAAACTAGCTACATAAGCAGAAGGCTGAAGCCTATCATGCCCCAGAGCAGAACAGTTACAGCTGAAATGCATCCTAACAGCAATATTCTGCTTTATGAAAGCTCTTCAGCTCGAAAGATTTCTCTGGCCAGTAATACAATCAGAGCTGCCTTCCCCTAGAAGAAGCAATACACGTCTTACAGATGAGAATACAGATTGGATTCTGGTAAATGTGATGGATGCCCTTCAACAGACACTCGTCCTGGCACTTATCAACTTGGCTACAGAAAAAACTCTGACTTAGTAATACCATTCACAGTTAGTCTTGATGTAAGGGTCAAGATACTATCTGTAAAGCATATGGGTTTCTTCACAACAGAGGAAAGGGATTCTAAGCGAACAGGAATGTAACGCAGCTTCCCTCTATGTCTAACCCTACTTCTTGAAATTGCACAAAGCTAATAAATAGCTATTTCCAAGATGTCAAGACTGTTATGACTGTTAGTAGAGACAATGTAGAAAATGTAGTCTGTTCTTTATTTTTAAGTAAGTTTATTGGAGGGGAAAAATAAAAACAACAGCATATGTAAAAATCTTAACCCCAATAGTTAGCAACAATATTTGTTTTGGCTATAGAAAGGTCACAGTTTTCTTCTCTAAGTAATCCTTAGAAAGCCAAGATAAAGCTATTAGAACAGTAGTCACATTTCTGATGCAACTGAGAGAGAAATGTAGGGAGCTCCAGGACCTGTAGTAACCTACTTAACAGAAGAACTATTTCAAAAAAAAAAAAAAAAAAAAAAAAAGACTTTAAAATGAAATTTAAAATAATGCTATTAAATGAATAATAGTTATGTGGCTCCATCATTTTTCTGAAAGATCAAACCACGAGAATAAATGAAAAATTACTCTTGTATAGATAGAGATGTCATTTTACATGTGACCATGATCTTAGTGCCAGCTTAGTCCGTGTGCTTCTATGTGACTACTTCAGTATCCAAAACCAGATGCCAGGCTCGTACTCTGCACTTAATATGGGATTCTCTCTTAATTCTGGATCTCTCTTGCAGTACTATACAGCAATAAACTAATATATCTGAATTTATCTTCAAAATTACATTAATCCATTGATCCTCACTTCCAGTAGGCAGAATACAGTAAAAAAATAAAATAGAAAAATAAAAATTTGAAAAAAAGGTCAAGCTTTTTCCCCCGCATAAGACTATTCCTTAATGGTTCTGCCATGGATTACTGTAAAAATGATAACAATAGGAGCACAATTCGTCTCCCATAATTGCATATGTCTATACTGTGGATGTGTCCATGTGAATAATTCACAACAGGATATCCCTAGAATCAATGGGGAAAAAACTGTATTTTCCCCACTAACCACAAAAAGGACCTACACAGTGAGTTCATATTAAAATATCTCAATATGTTTTCATGAATTCAAACACAAGTCCAAGAGATGCTCCAAATATTGAACTGACAGCCAGAACCAACTTAGGTACTGTCTCTGTACCTGTATGTTCCAGCTGATTCTCTGGGAAGCAACTACAAAATGCCAGTAAATGACTATTTACATTTAACAGTGATACAGGAAAGAAATACAATCTCCATTGAAAGAAACTGAGTTAGCTGGGAAATAAAAGCATCTGAATCTTTACAAATTTTTGGTTTTGCATTTAGTGAAATTAACACTGTTACGCATATCATATCCTTTGTTCCTGTCAGACTTACATTATTAAGTCATTTGAACATTTTCAGTTAAAAAAAAAAAAGTGAAACCAATCTAATTTGATTTTCAAACACTGTATGTGCAGATACATTTTTCTGCTGCAAAGAGGCTTCAGTTATCTGAAATGCTTGCACTCATAGACTGAGCATCCTCAAAGCCATTGTCTGAAGGGGCTTACATTATCCTTCCCATCTGGAGATCTGAAAGTATATAGGAGGGGTATGGATCTTGTCATCTCTTTATTCTGCTACAAACATTACTGACACTCTAGCTAACAGAAGCTTGCTTTTCAAATAGCATTGTACCAAAAAAAATTCAAAAGATTCATCTTTTGGATTCAGCTACAGCCAGACACTTAAGGAAACTCAGATTTCAAACCAATTATAACACCAAAGTAGTGAACTTGTATAATTCCTTTCTTCTGGAAGTGACTGTATTCATTTATGAGTTCCACCTCCTCTTGCTCTGAGATAATTAAGCCTTCTGAGCCTTTCATCCCCAACGGCTTCACAAGAGTTACGTAGTCATCTTCTCAGCTACCGCCTCACTCCCATGTTTTAAAAGTCATACTTAATATTCTCATCTCAGCAAAACATAAATTATTAACTAAAACTGTGACAACCAAGAACTAAAAACACACAAATACTGACTTCAGTGGTAGCTGATTTTCTTTAACCCTCTAATTCAAACTTCTGTTATATTCACCTCACAAACACTGGGAATCAAGATTTTCTCTTGGAATCCTGATTTATCTAAAACTGTATTTGAGGCTTACAGACAAAAATATCTTTGCAGGCAGAGAAAAATCTTGAAAAACTTCAATGAAATCTAAGCACGTCAGAAAATACTGAACACTAGAACAGAATGGAGACTGATCAGTAACTTGGTAACAAAAAAACCCAGCAACTTAGTTACTATTATGACTTTGTATTTGCGTGGCTCTCTCCAAATCCTTAAATATCAATAGCCAATAGGACACTTGTGCTGTAAAGGAACATGAAATACAACCTCAAGAAGTGCACACAGGGAAAGCCAGAGCAGCAGACAGGCTGACAACAGCAGGGGCAGCCAGACTGACGGACGTGCCACCTGTCTACTGCAGGCAGAGGGATTGATTACTACCCCTGGGGTTGCCAGTCCAAACCTCACATCACAGTCTAAGTTAGGATACATTTTTAGTTTTTATAGATATTGCTGAAATATATATGGATTTAATTTAACAGCTTTTACTTTTGCCACATAGAACAAACGGTGCAATCCTACAAAGCAGCTTAAAATCCTAAAAACTGAGGTTTTATGCCCACTAAAAACCATCAGAGTTTGATGGACCTGGGCAATGACCACCACCCAGGCACAGGACAGCTGCCAGTGCCTCACTTAAGGAGCTCACAATCTGACAAAGATGAGCTAAGGACTGGGCTGAACCAAGTCTGCTTCAGCTCTATTTCACCACGGTATTTAGGGAGAAGTCACAGTCTTGCCTGGCACATGCAGCACGTGTGTAAGGAAGACTGCAATTACACAGTGCAGCCCACTGACCTGACCAAGGCTAACTAGAAGAGCCTAAGAGTGGAATAAGGGAGTGCAGGTAGTGGCTCTGGTGTCACCTCAGAGAGCTCTTTAAAAAAAAAAAAAAAAAAAAAAAAAACAAGCAAACAACAACACAAAAAAAAACCCTACGAGCCCACAGTGTGGCCTGTAGGCCTCAGATAGTTACTGTCTGAGATAAAAGGATCAAATGAATTACTGTATGCAATTACTGTAACAAAATAAGATACAGTCTACCCAGTCACAAGACACTGACAAGACATGAACTACTCCGTTTTACAGTATCAAAGAAACCATGCAACTCTCTTCCGGAGAGCATGGGAGAAAGAAAAGAAAAGAAGAAGAAGAAAAAAGCTTATTTTCAGCTGAGTAGGAATTTTGTTAACAACTGAACTTGCTATACACATTAGATTTGTTCTACACGCACTGCAGCAAATTCATGAAATCTAAACTCTTTTTGTAAGGTAAAATCTATACAGCTCTGATTAAATAATCCACTAGAAAATCAGCAAGATTTTCTGCTAATGAAAACAAGGAAGATATGAATCAATCTCATTCTCAGCAAAAATTATCCATAGACCACATACAGACAAGATCCAGTAGAGCCCTCTAACAGAGATCTGCAACTGTCCTGGTATCAAAATGAGAATATAAATTTCTTTCACATCAGTTGCCACAAAGAATATCAATTTCGCTGAGTCTTGTGAAAGAATACTAGAGCCTCAGTTACATGGACCATAAACCTTCTGAAACAAGGAGTAATTGGGGTAAGTGATGCAGCAGTGGCCCATGTCCAACAAGTCAGGGAGTAGGACAAAATCTTTGAAGCCGAAGTCTGGAGTGCTTTAAAAGATATTTGAAATGCTGCACTTTTATTACTAGAGAATTTTAAGAGTTGGAAGGTAAATAATAACCAAAAAACAAAACCTGAACACCTGAACAAAAGGCAGATCTGGCATCATTCCCTTTGTAGAGGCCAACGTTTTATAGGCTAAAGGTTTACTGAGGTGGTATACTATCACACACACACACACACACACACACACACACACACACACAAAAAGCTTAAATACAGTATTTATAAATTTATAAATATAACAAAGTGTAGGGGTAGAACCAGAATCCAGTCTCCCAGGCATATCATTATTTTCTTGGACCAACTACATACCACTGAGGATGGTGTCTGAAATCCCTGAGGGCAGTGAAGATCTGGGGCAAACCAACTGGACTCTGGCTGTGTTTAAAAGCAGAATTTTATCAAGTTACAAGGACATGCCTTTTTATTTATTCACGTGGCCCATAGCAGGGACATTCCTCATTTTCAGGGATGCAGAGACACTGTAGGTGTGATGGATCCTATCTCCACAAATCCCACCCAGAACAGCTGCACAAAGCCAACTGTCTAATAAAGGGCAAGAATGTCAGCCAGCATCACCAGCTCCAGTTACAACACGACAATAGTGATTGTTACAATATTCAATTCTAGGTTTTCTGTGTTACAGATATATGACCTAGGTTCCAGAATGGCAAAAGAAGCAAAAAAATCAACAGTGGTGAAAAAATCATATCAGAATCACATAGGAAAAAATACATTGATATTTGCAACGTTAAAAATAACACAGATGAGTCATGTTTATCAACAGCAAAAAGGAGCTTGTGGTCTATTCAAAGTAACTTGCTTAGACAACAATCAGTAGGCAAAAAAAAAAAATACAAACACACTCACAATCAAAATAAATAAAAATAGATCTGAAACTTAAATCTGAGATAATGTGATGATAAATGAAAAGCAGTAACATGGCCATAGGCCTTTAGCAGTGAAGATTTAGAAAATTACCAGTACAGCAGTTCTAGCTTGTGAACATACTTCAAAATATCTAGTTGCAACAAACACAGCTAAATAAAAGGTGAAGTATTTTTTTACATGAAACAGAACAGTAACAGAACTAATGCTCTTCATACAGGTCCCTGCAGAGAGTGTGTGCTCCATTCACACCTGTAGACATTGGACAAGCTCTGAGTTCCTGCACTTTGATGGCAAACTTAACTGCATTTGCCTCCATACCTCACTGGAGCCCATAGCATGAACTGCATTTCACTCTTCCCATAACCAAGCCAAGAGAATGACAGTTAGGAGAAAGACAGGAAGAGGATATTCATGTATTTTACTATATTTCTTTGTTTATATTGTGGTAGTCACTGGTTGTGCATACACTGTGCTGTGCCCAGGAATAGACGGGTACTGTGAATGAGGCTGGAGGGTTGTTGCTGGGTTTGCTTTTTGCTTCTAGGCAGCCCTTCCAAATAAACTGTTTTAAAATATCCATTGAAGAAAGGTTAAAGGAGGTAAATGGAAATAATCTTCCAGCTCCATTTGTACTTCTCGTAGTACTCAATCCATCAGCAATGAATACAGAAAGCAAAGCACAATGAAACAACACAAAGTTTGCATAAGAGCAGTTAGGTACTTATAAATAAATAATCCCACGTTGTTATGCAATGGAATCATAGGAAAGAAATGTAAATTCACCACAAAATAACTAAGTTCACTCTATAGAAAATTTCCACAAAGACTCTCTTCTCTCCAATATTTATTTTAGCATAGGATTTTATACGGCAAAACCCACTGATATACCAAAAAAAAACCAAACCAAAAACTGTTTTGGGAAACCAGTGCTATAGAAAGGTCTGGCTCAGCCATATATATATACACCTCCTCACTCATAAGACACCTACAGCATCCATGTTGC
This sequence comes from Chrysolophus pictus, assembly GCA_037305975.1. NCBI lineage: Eukaryota > Metazoa > Chordata > Aves > Galliformes > Phasianidae > Chrysolophus > Chrysolophus pictus. The sequence continues at coordinate 24,222,382 of CM074578.1, forward strand.
ACAAGAGATTGGCACAACTCCTCTCAACTAACTCTCAAGTGTTGACTTCTATATTACCAGGAACTTCACTTTGTTAGTCTTCTGTTTGATTGGTTTTAAAGGATATCTCTAATTTTCACAGCTACAAAATTAGCTGAATATAAGGACCATCAGTTCCTGAAACAATCTAAAAATAAGCCAAATAAAACAAATATTTTTAAATTAATCTCACTTACAGTGATTAACACCATCACCTCATGTTATTCCAGTTTAAACTGACAGAACAAACTAGATTACAATGGATTAACAACAACAGAAATAAAAACATTCTTCTGGAAGCCCCTCTACCCAAGGAATCCTATAACTGCACGCATAGACAAGCCACTTAAATCCAGCAGTTAAATTTTACTGAGTGCTATTAACACCTAGCTGTTCTGTTTTAAAATCCTGCTCATGAACTTTTGGCCAGATCTAACTATAAAGCTTCGTTGAAATTCTCATCTGGGATTTGCACCTTTAATAGTACCAATTCTCATTCCAATTCAAAGCATTTGATATTGTAATCATACAGTCTTTTAGAGAGGTCTTTTAAGAACTGAAAAGAAAAAAGAAAAAAGAAAAAAACTATTCTGATTAAGAGACTTGGGCCTACCTTTTATACCACTTGTTCAATGAAGCAAATGATGACAATAAAAAGATATTTATCTTCCAAACAGAACAGCCACTAAAGGAGAATGACACACTCTGTCTGTAGCTTCTACATATTTTTGGACCACAAACTAATGTTATATCAAGTATTCTCGGTGACAGCTTCCAGCATATGTTCTCCAGAGCCCTTTCTACACTTACTATTCCAGTTCTTATTCCTCTTGCCTAGCCCTTTGTAGTTTTCCATCTTTTCTTTTGTCACTTCCTCATCCTTCCCTCCTAAATCTCCTATTCTCTGTCTTCTGTTCTCCTAAACCCCAATGACTATCCTTTCTTTTATTCTTTTGCTAGCCAATCTCCATTCTGTCTTTGAGTTTCCATCCTGCTCCTACACTCTCACCTTCATCTTTCTCTCATTCCTGTTTTAAAATCTTCATCCACTGCACTGTTCAGTCTATGTCCCTATTCTTCCATACTACATCAAAGTTACCAGAAGGAATAGATCCACCGGAATCCTGCTAATGAAATGCAACATAATTGAGATGCATCTAAGCATCACAGCTTAACCTATCAAATATGTTTAAATACATCTGCTAGAGGTTTGTGTGAGAATACTCTTGCTCTGTCAAAGTCAATGGGGAAGCTCTCGGAGACAGATATCACATCTTCGTTCTATGTTTAATAGACATAAAAGAAAATGGTTAACTGTTTTACAGTAATACTTCAATTTATTTTTAATTAGCTGCAGCATGAAGTGTTTTTTTCTTGTTTTTGAGAGCCAGTATTCTTCTATTTTTATGTAAATGCCCTACTGTTTACTGTATGCTTACTTCAGCTGTTATTTTCAGTTCATTTTAACTGAATGTCATCTGGCTGTTCCTTGCATGCTGCTGTTAAAGATGGCAGCAGCAGTGTTTGCTACCAGTAAAAAAAGCAAATTATGATCCTTGTCACAAAAGATTACCCAGCCTAAATTATCATCAACCAAGGCATTCAAATTCTCCAAATCCAGTTCTCCTATTTGCAGAATCAACTAATAGAATTTTCATCGCATTTTTCAATAGCTTTGATTTAGTAAATGTACTTGTGAATACTTGTCACAATTTTCTTGCACTTTTCCAGCCATGCAATAGCCTGCATTAACAGAAGAAGTGAAAATGCACAGCTAACGGTGATGATTATATTGAAAAATAATGTTTCATAGCTGAGAATTTGCTCCATCAAACAGTTTTATTGTGTTCTTTGTATCTGTTGTAGTTTCCATGGGAATAAATAAGATGCATTGCTTTCCAAGCAACCCACTTACTTAAAAGAACCACTCTAAAGGCTTAAGGCAGGCATGCCACCTTCCAGGACTGCCAGGTTGTTTCTCTAGAGGAGGAGAAACTGCACCTGTGTGCATCTTTGCTGATACACAAGCACCAGAGGAAGGAGGGGAAAGAGAACATAGAAGTTAAGGATGCTTTGGCATCCAGGGTTGATAGAATGAGCAAACCACTCAAGGAAAAATAGCGACAGGTTCAAGTGATTTTGTCTCACTGCAGCTGGAAGGCAGATCATGCCTGACTGAAGAAATTAAAACAAATGGAAACCTGTTTGGCTTCAAACAGTCTATGAAGAAGAAATGACTCTATATTCATACCAGAAAGGGGCATGAGAAAGGACAGGGACCGCTTGAATAATCACATCCATTTAGAGCAAGAAAAAAAAAAATGAATCTAGATGAGTACTGCAGAATCTTTGCATTTGTCTTCAGTGGTCCAGCAGTACTGCAGGTGATTGGTTTAAGGAAAGAAATGAGGGGGATGGGACTTTTTATTCTTTAACTATGTTCTTGTTATAGTGCAGCACAGGCCAATGGCTCCATGGAGCCAGGAGTAGAGGAGGCTCCCTAGGCTGTCAGGGCAGAGCCTGGCACCACAGCCCATCTGCCCACCAAGAGCAGGACAGCCCCAGGAAATCTCTCTGGGGATGGGGACAGGGACAGGCAGAGACTGGGCCAAGGCACGGGTCTGCGGGTGAGCCCTGACAGGTCGAAGGGGACCTGGCACCCCAGGGCTGATGTGGAGCTGGGGGCAGGTGAGGGGACCCCCCAGAGCTGGACAAAGACAGTCAGGGCTGGTGGTAGCCTCAGGGCCTGTGTGTTTGACCAGGTCCTGCCTGAATATGCTCCAGTAAGCTTTAGGCAGAAGGCCAAAGGTGACACAGGGTGATGAATCCTGTGAATCCTGAACACCTATCACTTGATCTCAGCAGTTTTAGTGAACAGCATTCAGACTGAGACAATACAGGAAGTAGCATAATTAATAGAACCAGAATAAGAATATAAGCAGCTGTTATTCAGTGACTAACTACACAGGCAGCTGATGTGAAATTAGCTTTAGTTATGCTAATAGGAAGCTGTAAGCAGGGACAAAGCAGCAGAACTCAGCTGATGAGATTTCAAAAGGGAAAGTCAGTAAGAGCCCCACAGCAGAGCAGTTGTCAATACAACTATGATATAGGGACCCCTCTTGCATTAACAGCAGGACAAAGCAGTCAGGATTTGTATCAGCAGGGAATCTATGCTACCACCTGTACACACTCCTTTATCTTTGTGCCTTAGACTAAGATTTAATTTTATAGCTTCATAAAACACATTGAGAGCCAACTTATTAAACATAGGGCAGAATAATCTACCGCTTGAGGAGAAGTTGGGTGCAAATGTGCTGAGAGAATTACTTTCAAAATTGTTGTCAGAGTTGAGCGTCATCACGTATACACAATAAGTCCGTGAGTAAGGACCAGTGGTTCACCGATATTGTTACAAAAATACTCAAGAAATTCTTTTGCTAGCATTTATGGAATTATGGTGCTCAGGAAGCACACACTCTTGGAAATGGAAATCATTAAGAGTTAAAGGAGATAATACTTCTCCTTAGATGCACATAGAGTTGACATTATTCGCTATTCCTCTTAATCAAACCACATGGCATTCAACCAGGAAGGAAAAAACTGTATTAATTGAGAACAACAAACATTCAAAACAACCAGAATGAAACCCACTTTGTCAGCTAGAACATACACACAAAATAATTCTCAGTTTTGCAATCAGATCTGTAACAAATTTGCATTCTAGCACATACTACTTACAGGTTTGCTATAGCCAGGCATGTTCAAAACATCTTTTTTTTTTTCTTTGTTTCTCCCCCTCCCATTGATAGTTATGGCCTAATTAAAACTCACTCCTGCTATTTACCTTGTTAGCACAACAGTACTGCCCTGGCCCAAATTGATAGTTACTTACAAATATAAAATTAACTTCCAGGTTCTGAACACACATTAACAAGGAGATTCTCACAAAGCAGAGATAAAGTGTAGACAAATTACTTTATGTTTTACAGAAAACACACAAAGAGCTGTCTTTATGAACCAGCCCAGTGTTGTACACAGCACAGCGAACTCTTGGGTTCAATTCCTTTCCCCACAGTGGTGTGCTGACCTTTCCGTGTTGCCTAGCAGGAAGACTGAAACTTCCTTAGCCAGCTTTCACTCAGACATGGAACAATCTGAATGTATGGCTCTACTCTGGAGAGTGGCCAGAAAGAGGAAAAGTGCCTGCATTGTACAAAGATTGCATTTTCACAATCATAAAGACTGTACTAAAGAAAGGGAATTTCCAGAAAAGCTTCAGTAAGGAAAACGAATGTTCTCTTCTATTCAGATAATTTTATTACATTTTCTAAGGCTTTCTACTAGTTAGATGCAAGTGGTATTGAAACATGATATGAATGAGCAATAAAAAAAAAAAAATGCTGTCATTTTTTCCTGTAGCTCCCTCTGAAAGACTTCTTTAATATGAAATTTAAAAAAAAAAATCTCTTATTACAAGTAAAAAAAAAAAAGGCTAAGAAGTATTTTCAAAGAAATAAAGAGAATGAGAGGACAGTTTAACACTATTATATCTACATAATTTAATGTGTGTAATTTTCTAGTCAACAAATATTTTACTTTGGTTCTTGGATGAAGCCAGAATAGGCACTTATCACAGCAGGTATGCAGCATTACATGTAACAGTGCACACCAGAACGGTGTAGAGAATGCTGCAGGGGTTTAAAGGAAAAAAAAAAAAAAAAAAAAAAAAAAAATCTTCTCTTGCACAATTGCTACTGAAATTTAATTCTCCACTTAATATTCTTAATAAGGATGGAAAATTACAAAAAATATATATATTTTGAGTTATACTACAAATAAATGGAAAACAAAAACTGCCAATTGGTTTGTAATTTATTGTATTTTAATGCTAACAATTTTCAAAGCAAAAAAAAATCCATTATTTATTTGAATTTTACAATAATTTTCACACAACATAAGATTCCTCAGGTCTCAGAAATAGTGTAAATAGCATATGGATAAACAAAAAGAAATTTTACAATTTATTTAGTGTGTTTTCATGCAAGAAAGGTGTCTTGCTTCAAAAACTGTATGAACAATATCTGCATATACTATCTGTGTGATTTACATGAATAACCTGCCAAAACTTCCTAGATCTCTTTTCAGATTGTCTTTTATTCTTCACTCCACCCATTCCTGTTTACTGTGTCCTTCATACAGACGCATCCTCACCTCCTACCCATCCACATGCTACTGCAATGTCAACACTTTCATGGTAAGGATTGGTAAGGATGCGCCCATCCTGCATTCTCACAACTCCCATTTGCCAAACTTAACTCACAACTGAAATTGATGGATTTGCATCACAAGAACCAATCAAGGCCAAAAAGGATGAAAAGAAATGACTGTCACATTCCAAGTACAACAGCTATGTTTTTCTCTTCACTCTCATCTAAAAATATGAAGAATGCTAATATTTTTTAAAACTATTCTCTGCTCTCAGTTGTACTTCTTCAGCTCTTCATTAAAGCCATGTCCTTCAGCAACTCAGGTGCCTCTTCTCCACATAGCACACTGAGCACTGCAAAAGGAATATAACATATAGAGTAAACTGTGTCCTTCTCCTTCTATATCAGGGCTCAGCAATAATTTTACATGATGCATATAATACATTTATCATGTAGAAGAAGACGAACCCATAACATGTTGTTGCTGCTACTTTTGACCCAATCTTCCCTAACTTGTTTAGCGGAATATGATTTGCCCAGCACAAATGATTGATCTTTGAGTCATCACACTAATTGCATCATTCTGATCAGGGGCCAAGATGCATAGGAACCCTGAATGCACATATACTTGTAAGGCGTTACAGACTTAAAAAGAAAACAGACATTTCTTCCAGGTGGCTGCTGCCAACTCCATCAACTGAGGGGTAAATAAACATTGCTTAAGGGCTGGTTTAGTGCTGATTTCAGCTGCAGCTTATGGAGCTGGTCAAGGAGGACATAAGAGTCTTATAGCATTCTCTGCTACTCCAGAAAGCATACCAAAAGACTTTTATTCCTACATAAATGAAAAATAAGCTATGATTGTTAATTCTCTTTCATTTTCCAGCAACATATTCAAAATATTGCACCACAGCTTAGAAATTCAGAATGAAGGTCATAAGACTGATCCAGAGATCAGTGAAAGTTTCATCTCTTCGTATCTTCCCAATCTCCATCTACTGAAGATACTTTTCATACTTTTAATACCAACTGTTCAAATTCTTAACAACAAATATACTGAGTCTATCCTACACAGCACAGGTTATACAGCTGCATATGCAGCTCCCACTATTCAAATTTCTATATAGTAAGAAATAGTCATTTTAGATAAATATTTTAATAATAAACAGGATACAATACCTTTCTGACTATTTCTCAAAACTTTTCAAACACTGTCAATTTTAGTTATTTGCTACAGATGAATCAAGTTAAGTCATTTCTTCTATGAGAAATACTATACAATTGATACCCAGGTTATTAAAACAACACACTGCAAGTACCTTTAGTCTTGTCATCATTGGTAGAAGTGCACTGCACTAAGTCTTCCCAGTTCACCTAGCCTCATCTTTAAATTGTCATTATATAAATACTCCATAGATACCCAGGCAGTCTGTCTTTTTTGCTACTCAGCCTAAACTTCGCAGCTTCACTTGGGGGAATTCTTTTTCCCCTTAAACCTATTTAAGCCATTCCAACTGCCTGTGATCTGCAGCTAAACTAGCTTTTGAATTTCAAAATCTTTGTAGATTTTTTGTTTTGCCTATTCCCAACACCAAAAGGGCAGGTTTAAAATTCAGAAGATCACTCCCCTTCTCCCTCCTTAATAACCTCTATTTCATTGCTTCCAGTTTTTGAATCTTTAGGATTGATATTACCAACAATTCCTCTCCCAAGTCAAAATTCTTACTTGTGAATTTAGACCATAATTCTCATGAAATCATAGGAAAGCTTGTATTTCTGGATTTGTAAGGATAACTAGGGTTGTAAATCATAAAATAAGATCTGTGAGAGCACTTCTAAAAATTTTATTTCAGAGAAATACTTATTAAAGAAAATCCATAGAATTCTCATTCCAACAGATGAAACAAAGTGCCACTTATACTTGTGCTATAAGCACAATGGAAAGTAGGATAATCCTTACACAATCCTGTAGTTGTGCACATCAATTCTACATTGGAATAACTCCTTAAACATCAGTGACATCAATGTCAAATGCAGAGTAAGCATTTCTTTACTTGACCAAATACTAAACAATAGAATTCAAATTGCCTCAATACTAATATGAATAATTAAATCCTTGTATGCTTCTACTTCCTTAAATGTCTAGAGTCCGAACAAGACTAGAGTCAAATGGCATCACTTTCATTAACCTCTGTGAGAATAAAGCTGGGATTTTATTATGCTCTTTACAAAAACATTACTGCTTGGGAGCTGAGTGTGATTCAAGAGATTAAAATGCTCTTGTAACAACAGCTGTGTAGCCACCACAACTGAAATGCCCAGAGGCAAAATCCCACTCTCATGGCCATAGAATGAGGAGCATGCTAAAATGCTTTGGCATTTTCAAAAGGATCTGATGATGGAGAGGGAGTGACTAAGAGGGAGAGTCCAAGTACCCAGTATCTGACTTCAGTTGTATGAAACTTTTGGGAAAACAAAAAGGTATGCTTTCAGTTACTGCCAGCAACAGACTGTGACAAGCAGTAGGGCTTCATTACAAATGTCATATAGAAAAAAGAAAGTAATAACTTCAAGTTTTAGTGGTACTCTTTTTAAGTAGCTAAAAAGTAGAACAATGACTAAGATAAGAAAAAGCAGTGATAACTATAAATCCACCATGGATTTCAATGCTATATTTAAATTATGTTTTTATGGCAGTAGAGTAATACAGATGAAAATGATAATCTTTTATATTGACAGCTGCAGAGTAAGGAAAGATGCTTACCTCCCTGATAACAAAAGTCAGGATCCAAGTTAGAAAGCGGAAGGGTTCAAGTCCTTCAAGCTCCCAGTTCTCTGTTCCATACATATTTAGTGCCTCAGGAGATAAATGGCAAAGATGCCAAAATGCTTTCTGATAGAGAGTACTTCTTGCACAAGTATATCTTCTTCAGAGGCACCCATAGCAGTACTGAAGAACAAAAGACCTAGCAGAGACAGATTTTCCAAGCATATCATTTCCTACTTCTAATCTGTGATTACTATTATTATTCTATTTTTACACACTGTTTATATGTTATTGAATTGCTACACAAAAATATAGCTATGTATCTCCAGTCAGAAAGAAAGAAGCACAGTAGACATTAAGAGGATATAAGCTTCAAAGTTGCCCATCCTCTGATATAACATACAATCTTTCTAAAATCATATCAAACAACAGATAAACAACAATTATATACTCACCTACTTCAGATCAACTGCTAGTCCATATGAGTCTGCCTTTTTAGAAATAGTAGACAAGGAGCAAATAACATACGATCTGACTAACATCAAATAATCATAGAATCACCCAGGTTGGAAAAGACCTTAAAGATCATCAAGTCCAACCACAACCTCACCATGCACTACCCTAAAAACCCGCGGCTAAATCATGTCCCTCAGCACCACATCCAAACAGTTTTTAAACACATCCAGGGATGGTGACTCAACCACCTCCCTGGGGACCCTATTCCAGTGCTTAACACGCTTTCTGTAAATAAATTTTTCCTGATATCCAGCCTAAACATACCCTGGTGCAACTTGAGGCCATTTCCCCTCGTCCTGTCACCAGTGAGAAGAGACCAATCCCACTCTTGCTGTAAGCACATTTCAGGTATTGGAAGAGAGCAATAAGGTCTCCCCTCAGCCTCCTTTTCCCCAGACTGAACAACCCCTATTCCTTCAGTCTCTTCTCATAGTCTCTCTCCTTCACAAGCCTTGTTGCCCTTCTTTGTTCCTGCTCCAGCACCTCCGTGTCCTTTCTGTACTGAGGTGCCCAAAACTGAACACAGTACGAGGTGAAGCCTCACCAGTGCCGAGTACAGGGGCAGGATTACTTCCCTAGTCCTGTTCACCACACCATTCCTGATACAAGCCAGGATGCCATTGGTCTTCTTGGCCACCTGGGCACACTGCTGGCTCATATTCATCCAACTGTACATCAGTACACCAAGGTTCCTTTCCATCAGGCAGCTTTCCAGCCACTCCTCCCCAAGCCATTATCATGTCACATTATCATGTCACATTATCATAGAATTCATATGTATGCTTCTTCACATAAACAGTTAACTGACACAGAGTTAATAAATGTTTGGAATCCGTTACAGCAGCCAAGAAGGAAGCAGGATTTGAAAGCAATCTTGGAAGATTTAATCTTCAATATTTTTAAGCCTCTCTTTGGAGCCTATAAAACATGGATGCCAAAGCAAGCATGATTGATTCAGCAGTTTGCCTGTTTGTTAAAAGAAAAAATAGAGGCAGCTGCACCTTAATCTATACACATGTATCAACTCAATACTTCGATTTTAGAAAAGAATTCATAAAATGATTTTGTGATATAATGACAAAACGTTTCAACTGTATAAACTCATTTTGTCTGTTGTCACTCTCTACACAGTTCATCTATCACAAATTTTAAGCTACTGAACAGTAGTTTAACAAAAATCCCAAAGTTTCACCATAAGAACAATTGCTGGCAAACATACTGTTATCTCAGGAATGACTTTGTGAAGAAAATCTACAAAATTAAAAAATTTGTTTAAAAAAAAACCCACAGACTATTTAACAGTCATCTAATGACATAACTGCTCAGTCTCATTTTCTAGCAATGAAATTCAAAAATAGCTCTCAACATTTTTAATACAGAAAGCTGAGAAGTAGGGTTAATATTATTAGACTTGTCTATGTTTTAATCCAGTGGAAACCTGGCATTGATCTGATACAGTTCAGGATGATGGAAGTGATGCAGAAATAGCCAGAGAACGAGATTAATTCCATGTTCAGAAACCTGATCTCTGCCTCTTGAGCCATAAGTGAAGTAGCAATGCCAGACGATAATATTCACTCCCACCAGGAAAATGGATTTCATATATAAATAAATCAGAAAATAAGTTAAAATGGCCAATTTCAACTTCTCTTTTCCAGAAATGAGAAACTGGAAGGTGCTGAGGGTTTTGACTCATTACCTAGTCATTTTTGAGAGGCATTCTATTACAGAGCTTCCAGAACCAGAACTGGAAATGGAAAGCACAGCTTTTAGAGGAGTCACATTGCTAGCAACAGAAATCTTCCAGCTGTGCAGTATGAACAACAGGGATATGTTTTCCCAAAAGATGGCCATCTTCCTGATTCAAATTCCCTCAAACTTCTTACCTAACCTTGAAAATCACTCTCCCAAAGAGAAAAGTGGGTGAAAGTGTTGTCAAGGGACAGCACTTGAAAGTTTGTGCTTTTTCTCTCATTTTTATTAGCATTCACATTCCTTTCAAACTGTAATTAGTAGTCTAATCCAAATTGCCTAACATATCCATAGAGAAGGAACGTAAGCGTTACTGATTTAGTATTTCTCACTAAGAAGGATGGTACCACATAAGCACCTGTAAGATGGCTTCAAGTAGCCTTCTAATGAAATTATGTTTCTAAGCATAAAACAAAAACAATTGAGAAAAAAATGTAGGCCTTCACAATAACCACTGATGAAGAATTACATTATTAGATAAGTGACTTTGGGGAAATAGTCGAAAATTAAAGGTTTAATATATAGTGTAATTATGTGAGTTTAGTTCTAAGTTTATGGTAGTTGCACAAGTAGATGTAAACAACATCACTCTGAGGCTTAATTGCTGCACCCTAAAACATACCTGAAAGGGAACACCAAGTCTATCCAATCTTTGCAGGATTAAGACAATGTTATCCAAATGTCAGTTGATAGCTTAGCTATCCTAAGTAGATAATTGCATATTTCTTAAGCTGGAACAAGATGGTGGCCGCAAGTTGTACCAGAGGAGGTTTAGGTTAGACTTAAGGAAGAACTTTTTCTCTCAGAGGGTGGTCAGGCACTGGAATGGCCTGCCAAGGGAGGTGGTGGAGTCTCCATCTCTGGCAGTGTTCAAGAGGCGTCTGGAAGAGGAGCTGTGAGATCTGGTTTAGTAGCTTGTGGTAGCAGTGGCAGTGTGAAGATGGTTGGACTAGATGATCTTATAGGTCGTTTCCAACCTTGTGATTCTATGATTCTATGAGACATAAAGGCAGGGAAAAGACCTACCTGCCTTTTTCACCATATCTGAACCTGAAGAAAACAAACAAAAAAAGTTACAGCAATCATATCAGCCAAAATTTTTCACCCTCCTCTTTGGGAAATTGGTTCTTGTTTTTTTTTTTTTTTTTTTTCCTGTAATAATTAGACTTGTACAGTCAGAAAAAATTATATCACCTCCTAAAAATTATAGCCAATACTAAAAAGAACTTTTGAAGAGAAGTGACACTGTGCTATGTACTAGGTTAGCAGATTACTGGTACTACTTAATCAGACATAAACAAGCATGTTTAGGTCAAATTAAGGTAGTAAATAACCAGGTGAAACTAAGTACGTAGAAACACCACAACACTTTTTTCCCCATTTACTGCACTTCAGCACTGGTTCATAGGGCATTACTGCTCTGCTTAACAGAGAAAAGCTTTTCATGTGGGTTTGTTCCCCCCTTAATCTGCAGTTTCCTGAATAACAAGGAGTATCTTTCCTCCTCCAGCCCCTTTGATCTCTCTGCTTTTGTGTCCCTTCATATAAACTGGCAAAAAATTGATGAATTACAATTACTTCATGAGTCATATGATCGCAGTGTACCTGCACTACAGCAATAAATACTGAACTCTGCAAAAATATTTTAAAATGCAGCAATATTACCAGATTAATAAGAGTACTTTATTTATAACCCTAAAATGAAGAAAACAGAACAGGCTCATGTTACTCGTTTTGAACTTTTTGAAACTATTATTCGACAGTTCAGTTTGTGCTACTGCCACAAGGCCTAAGAAGACCTCTTACAAGGTGTTCATCCTGAGCCAAATGGAATGTGAGGAGCCAAGGTTCATCTGGGACACATAGTTACTAAGGAAATGGAAAGCAATAATTAAAAAAAGAAAAAAGACACCATTTTAAGCCTATGTAGTCATACTTACAACAAAAATGGATGACTATCATTTACTGCTTTCTATGTCAATCTCATTCATTGCGCCTTAGCCCAAAACATAAATCAGTTGCAGAGACAGGAACATTCCAGTCTCCAGACTGATGGTAATAGGCTGTAAAAGATTCCCCAGATGCAACAAGAATTAATTTTGTATCACATCTAGTCATACAGAGTGATTTTTCCAAAGGTATGAGATAGGTCAGTTCTCCTTGCCAGGAAGCTCTGTCTGGCAGTCAGTGTATTCCAGCTCTCCTCTAGCCAACAATAAGGCCAAAACAAATTTGTCATATTTACCTGCCAGCTCCTGCCTTCCAATTTTCCTAGACTTTTCATTAGCAGATTGGAAATTCGTTACTGCAGACAGCATAATGGGAAAACAGAATACCAACATTGTTCTCTATACCCCCAAATGCTTAGTCTTAATATGTAACAGCAGGAAGCTAAGATCTTTGCCATCCTCCACTGGCACAATAAGAGTGCCTAATATTTAACTGGTTGACTCCCAGTATTACTCTATCAAAAATTACATATCCATATAGGTATGTTTTCTAAAATATACTTTGGGATTGGTTTTTCTTTTGGTTTTGTTTGGTGGGAGTCTTGGGGAGTTGTTTTTTTTTTTTTTTTCAGTTGGTTGATGCTTTTAAGCCAACTTGGGAATCAGCACATGGTATAAATGAATTTGGAACCATTTTTACTCAGTATTAATTAGACAGTAAAACATGTGTCTTAGAACCAAACAGTCTTTTCCTCACTACGAAAGAAGAGAGAACATGGTTATGAATCAAACATTACACAATACAAAAGCTGTTTTACTCCAGTGCTGTCAAACCAATTGTAAGAAGGGAAGCTGGTCACCTCACCTTCAAATTTAATGGAAACAAACCTATAATTTTAGTGTAACTTGCACTGTGTAAGAAGACTATCATGATTATGATAGGCAAAGATGTTTATTCTGGGAGAGAAGAAAGCACCGTGGGAGGTTTGCAAGCCCTGATGCCTCAGTCTGGACAGACCTATTCTTTCATTTCAAGAGCATTCAACACATTTTTTCCAGTTTTGAAAAGCCAATCATTTTATCAATCATTACTATTCTCAAAATGCAACATTTCTCAAACTTCTGACTATTAAATACCATTAAAATGGTATTACTTTCAAACCATTTAAAAAGAGTAAAAAAAAGACCACAGCTTCTTGTAAATAGTCTTAGCAGAATTAAAGGGTATCATCCAGGATTATCACAGTCAGATGAAATACAGACTAAATAGGTCAACACTATGTATTTGCTCTCTCCTTTACTATACTCTATTTTTCAATATGAAGGTACCCTTCAAAAAAAACAGCCAATAAAAATACTCCTTCAAAGTTTTCCTGTTTCTTTTTCTCTAGAAATAGAAAAAATAAAATCAAATTTTACTCTCTGGTCCCAAGTACCTGGGCTCTAGAACTCACTAGAAAAAAACCTCAAAATATATGTTGAAAAAATTCAGCTGTCAGAATAAAACTCAGGTATTTAGAAGGTTACATTTCCACTTCAAAGAAGGAAAAATAATCATAACAAACCTTTTTAGTAGAGATGATGTCCAAATAACGTTTTTTTATGAGTACAATACAATTGCATTGTAACACAACTAAGGTGCATTAATTAGTGGGCCTCAAAGCTGGCTCCTAGAAAATGCCACTCTTTAATATTTGAACTTGAAACGTACTCTTGCTTCACTAAGTTTTCTCTTCTATTTCTTTATATCAATTTTCTTCTCTGCTTGGGACATTTGAGGAAGCTTTAAGAAATTCTCTTTTAGAAAAAGTCAGATATGATTTTGGAATAAGATGACCAAGATATCAGTCTTCCCATGTAACACAAGTGAAAACAGTTAAAGAAATAGACGATTGTGAGCACTCTTTGTCCAGAGTCTGCTGAACAGTTAACTGAAAAGGTCACAGGTATTATAGATGTAAAGGAGCTTAGCTATTGCTATCTGTTGCAGAAACAGATTGCCATGGAACCCTAGTAGTAGAAGATTTTGTTAGCTAAGAACATTAAAGGCTCTGGCAATTTTTTGCTCTGATAGCTAATGAAAGTTTACTTTCATAAATTATTTAGAGAAAAACTACCTGCTCAATCTGCTCAAACTGATGAAATGTAGAAAGTGGCTCATGAGCCCAGTAGTCTCCAAAAGGATTCCCAGATGCCCTGGGCTGTGGATATTTCAGGAACATCATGTGTGGAAGCACTTAATTTCTACAAACTCCTTACATTTTATTGGCACCTGCTGGATTTACCTTAGTTGATTCTAGATCTCAGCTAACTTAAAATGGAAATAACACACATGAAAGTAGTTTAAAAAATAAATCATAGTAGACATTTGATTACAGAAAAAAAAAAAATTGTAATTATGGTAATAGAGATGTATTTAAAAAAAAAAAAAAAAAGCACAATTCTAGATTATTATAAGAAGCACCTGCTAGTGTTTTAGAGGAGTTGGGAACTTCCCTCAGTATTGGTCCATTGGCTAAAATACATAACCTTTTAATCCAAAAGTATTTAAGAACTCATATCAACTGCTAGATAAGAGTCAAAAGCAGTATAAAACAAGTGGTTTCAATGCAGACTAGCTTAAGTAACACGTACATGAGGTCTCAAGAGGCCCTCCTCCCCTGTGTGTGCTGCAGAAAATAAAAGAACAAAAAACAAATGTTGTTGCCTGCCAGGTAACCTCCAGTCAATTTTACTATTTGCATTAGTTATATTTTCTTTTGTTTCAAAGTTACCTATTATAAAGTTTTACTTAATTGTATACTCTCTAGGAATACAGGACCCTCTGTGATAGGGATCATAAGATGAGAAAAAAATGGAAGATCATAGTGGTATTCTAAATGTGCGAGTGGAAAACCCCAAATGTAGAGCTCCTTCCTCTGGAAATAGATTTTCCCAAATCACAAAAAAATGTCTAGCTGTTAAAATTTTCTCAAAGTTTGATTACTGAGTAACTTCATCCAATATTTTTGGATGTTAACTAAAGCAAGAGTTTTCTTCACCTCTCTTCTACTAAGACACAAAGAATTGTAAAAATGAAAATACTACATACAGCCAGCCTTAAGTTCTTCCTGTCTCCATCTTAAAGCTTTCAGAGAAACAAGGCTGTCATTACACTCTTAGGGTTTTTACACAAATTGATACTTCTAATCCTTTAAAAACTATGTATTATTTGTCTTGGTTTTGGCTGATCTAAATGCTGCAAAGCATAGTTTTATGACCTCTGCAACTGCATTCTGCATTTTCTGGACTTGACATCACAGTGATAATGCTACACAAAGCAAAAGACAGGTCAGATCCCACCAGCAGTAACTTCTGTGCAAGTGTCATGGCTTCGGAGCAGTTGTTCTAAAGACAAAATGGAAATCTACCAGCTCCCAAATTGTCATCCATGCTTGTATTCCAAATGAACTGGACAAAAAATTGAGAAGGACAATGATAAATTACCCAGTATTCTGCAGGAGTATTTGGCAATTACAAGTTAAGCTGCAGCATTCAAAATTGCTGCTGGTGCTTAAAAAGATATAAAGATGTCATAACATGAAGTGCAAACCCTGCAAAGATCTTTAGAAAGGTGATACCTCCTCCATGTAATAACAAGAATGCTAGTATGAAAAAAACGTGCAAGTAAGAATGTTTGTTAGCCTGCAGAGGTATGTCATTCATAAGGACTAGCAGCAAAATTAACAATTCTATGCATTCAAATTCTTTTCTCCCACATGATTACGAAAGTTATCACAGGAAAAATTCGGAGTAGGCAGAGAAGACAGTATTCACAGAGGCAGATTTGTTCTCAGGGAGACAGCAAAATCAAAACTGTTTAAATTAGCAGAGAAGTATCAGGTTTTCAGAGCTCAAGGCTTTTGTGTTGGAGAGCTGGTTCTTTTTACTACATTTCTATAATAGACACCCCAATGGCCTTTGAACATCAGCTGCTTCCTGTGCTTAAAATTCACCACCTACTTCTACAGTCCTCCTCTTTATATTCATCAGCCTAATAAAATAAGCCTAGTGGACATCTGGTCTTAACCATCATAATTGAAGTATAACCATGCTCATTACCTCTTCCTCAAAATTAAGATTTTGATTTTCCACACTGTTACTAGCATACTAACAACAAGTGCAACTCAACAGCCATTTCAAGGTTGAAATCTACTGGTTCTAAAAATGAAATGAACCCTAAAAGTTAGGCACAACACATTCTGAAAATGCACAGTTTTGCTGAACAGTGACATAGAAAACAATTTTCTTTTCTCTGCCAAACTCCTTGTATTTGGCTCTGTTATACTATCTTATTTACCACTATTATACATTTTCAGTGGATGAGGTTTTGACACATTAGAATCATGAGACACCACTCCTTTTTAGACTATACCTATGCTGCACTGTATCTGTGTTGTGCAATAGGTTGCAGGATCATTCACACTGAGGATCTCTGAGCACATTATGCCTTTCTTCTACCTATATGTCCACGTTTCTTTCCTTAGAAAGCTGGATTCAGGTTGAAGGGAGAGCAAAAGAGGAAAAGAGTAGTGAAGCCCAGAGCTCTCTCCAGCACTAAATGAGGACATGACCCAGCTGAGAGGCTGGACCTAAAATGTGCTCCTGAGTACCAAAGTTCAAATACAGCCAAAATAAAAAACAGTCTAAAAAGCACATGGCCAAACTTCCCTTTCTTTTTACAGAGACAGAAAGGGGCACATCCAAGGAGCAGTGTGGAGTTCAGGTCCTACATTCTGAACGTTGGCACTCAGCAAGGTGACTTTTGTTTACAGCATTCATGTCATAATTCTACATGGCTCTTGGTATCATCAGCAACAGGGAGGTGGAATGGGGGCAAGGGAGGGAGGGAGTGTTTAAAACAGCAAGCTCAAGAATAAGAAATCCATCCACTTACTCACATGTGAGACAAAGCTATGAACAGAATGCAATATTTTGGACATTGAAGTTTTAGAAAAGTTACAGTCTTAATCACAAACACCAACAACAGAGATAACAGGGAATTAAATTCCAGCTACTCATATTGCTTAAAGTGGCATTCCGCAGCGATCTGCCAACAACGTGTAGTGGTATAAATATCCAAGCAGCTTTTAAATACATTAAAACATAAAATGAAGAAACTAATCTGCAATTAAGTGATTTAATGTCAGTTCTTCAGTAATAAGTATCACATAGGAATTTTTAAAAGTCCATGTCTGAAATAGCACTTACATAATTTTTTTCATTAGTAAGGACCTTAAAAAATGTACCTCTCAACAGCACAACTTAGCATAACTTCCACTCAAAATTGTTCATATGTAGAGGTTGATTTCATTTTTTCACCACAGAAGAAGTTTGTATTGTAGAGTAATCTTACTTCTATCAGATACCAACTAAAATGATTTGTTATCAGACAGAGCAAGAGCTGTTTGAGGCACTTCAGTCTTAAAGCACGTATGAGTAAGTTCCATAAGTCATCGAAAAGAATTTTCAAAGGCAACAACAGTTTTATCTTCAGTTCAAATACCAACTACGTACACTATCTTCAAAACACTTGTCCGGAATGACTTCCAAAGCAATACCTACAGGAAATCAGCCAACATTCAGTGACTAGACAAGGGAAGTGAAGCTGTGTTAATGAAAGTCTTGAAATTCAAAATTCTTCATTTATTTACATAATCATAAAGTTCTTTTGAAACATCTAACAAAAATATATTTAATTTTTACAGGTAGAAATACATGTTGTTGTGGTCTACTCAGGAAAGAAGAAAGAACCAGCTCTTCTCTCCCCTTCCATTATGAAACCACGTCCATAGGCAGGTTGCACGTTTGTAGCCCTTTTTAAATAGCCATCATAACCCAGTTCTCAACCCAGACAAGCTCAGTTCCTCAGGAAGACTCATTCCAAACCTGAGAGCAATTTCTCCCTTTCCCCAAAGGAAGAGAAACAACGTAAAATCACAAATTCTACTAACCTTCTGTATTATTTGCTCCATTATTTGTACAGCTAAACAACCATCATTTCAATGATCGGGACAATAAAAGCCCATATAGAATCATAGAATTGCTCAGGTTGGAAAAGACCTTAAAGATCATCCAGCCCAACCACAACCTAACCATACTACCCTAACTCTAACAATCCTCCACTAAATCATGTCCCTGAGCAGCACATCCAAATGGTTTTTAAATACATTCAGGGATGGTGACTCAACCACCTCCCTGGAGAGGAATATATACACATACTCATAATTTCATCCTTCCCATCTTTTAGTTCTTGGTCAGTTGCAAACTCTCCATGTAAGAATTATATTTTTCCCTTTACAAGTCGTGCAGCAACAGTACTATGACATTTATCAAGGTCTGCAAGTGATGACTGAATTTAAATACCTCATTACAACAGGGATCTGTTCAGCCCACAGCGTAGGAGGTATCTACACCACCTGATGATTACATGCATACTGACAGAGCATCTTTCACACCTCCTGTAGAAGCCAAGAACCAGATGAGCAGAAAAATATAAGCATAAACTTATGCAGAAACCCTCTCCTTCTGGAAGTACTCTCTCAATCAATCACACTGAAACATATAAGCCCTTAAAGAAATTCTAATCTATCAGTACAGGTGGACTAGATGTTTATTCCAGTTTCTAAAGTGAACTTGGTGTGAACTTTCTCCACTAAAAATTTTTAAAGCATTTAATTGAGAAATTGTGTGGTTTTGTTTTTGTTGTTGTTGTTGTTTTAACAGATTTCTTTCTCATATGAAAAGCCTCCCAGTTGCATGGCTGTTTACCTTCTCTTCTAGCAATCTTGATGAATTACAGATCCTGATGAATTACAGTAGCTCAGCTACTCTTCCTGTTCTTTCTACAAACTATGCGGTGAACCTATGGATTTCTCAATCATACAATGCAGTTGTGGATCCAATATGAGATAAGTCACAAAGATTATTCTTTATTTTCATGGGTTTCTCACAACCACTAAAGACAACAGCTCTCCTAGAAGTACCTGTAAATCACTTTATCATGGGTTATCATGTCAGCAGTCAAACTTGGCTGAATTAGTCTTCTAGGGCTCAGTGGTTACAGAAGCTCACATGCTTTCAGAGTATTCCACTTTAGGAAGAGATTAATTGATCAATGAACACGTTTCTCATGCTTCAAAAGGCTAACTTAACCCACAAAATACAGGGGAGTATAAAAGAAGCCATTGTGACTTTTGCAGAGTAAGCACAGCCTTTGATCTTATCTGCTACAAATGTAGTAACCCCACAGAACTTCTGGAGAGCGTTTCATGTTGCTGGGAGCAGGGTAACGAGCTATTCATGTGATCTCAGCATTTCAACTCGGAAGTGATCTCTGCTGCTTGGTGCACACAAGCATTTAATGCTCCTCCAGCTTTCAGAGAACTACTGAGCAAGAAAATGAACGCCTATTAAAAGAAATAAACAAAATCACAAATCTACAAATTTAAGATACACGTTACTCGTACTAAGGCCGGTCCTTCTTAATCTGCCATGTTTCCAGTAAGTTTTTAAATGGTTCTACTATTCTACAACACCTGCTATTAAATACAGCTCCATAAGCACAAGTACTCTACAGTAAATTTTAAGCTTTCCAGCATAGCATGATATTCTGAGCTCATACTTGTTTATTCATTATAGCTTTCAGATCTTTGTCTGCTCTTCTGGTATTTCAAATGGATCCTATTTTACTGAAAAAGCTATTTGTGTATTCACTACCACTTCTCTACATTTTCATTTCCTGCTTATTTTGCTACATCTTTATATTGCTCACAGTGCTGGCAATTCCATCTAATTTAGGGCTTTTAGTTGCCTTGAATAAGAGGGGCATAAAAATTTCCCCCAGGCCAGAAAACAACCAGCAGCATCTAGATCTGAATAAATGGACGAGCCTGTATATGAACAGATAATATAAAGCTGCCCAACATTTGAACATACGTATTTGATGTACTGATAGACAATAAACTTTTTGGTCATCTTTCAGCTCACCTCTACCAGAGAATAAACTTGCCTTGAAATCACCTAACTAATATCCTAAGCATTGTAACCATTGCTTTTAAGGGCCTGATACTCCCTGTTCAACTTCCAGAGGGTACAGTGCAAACCAGTGCAACTCATTAGCTCCTGACTCATCATATCCACAGAGCAGTGAAAACAATATCTCTGAGCAGTAATCCTATTTCACTCTCTGTCACACATACTATTATTTACTTTGGTTATTCTCACTTGAGCTAGGCTAATATGACATAAGGTAATGTAAGCAATTTAAATTTTCTCTACAGTTATGATTGAGGACCAATCTATAACCTGATCTAGAACAAATTATTTGTAGCCAAATAACTGGGTCAGAATCTAAAATTAGATTCCAGAACAAAGTTAATGTAAATAAAGTCTGTATTTCCTATAGGTGAATGGCAAATAAATGATGAAGTATTACACAGTGTACAAGCTGCAAAACAGTGGCACCAAATAAGTTAAATGCAATAGCTGAAAATCATGTGTGAAATAGCTATTATGCACAGCTAAAATAAGAAATGTCAGCCAAATATATACACTTCACATACCAAGTTACACTAAGCATACACAAAACCAACAACCATGGCACAGGGAGCATACTCCTGTGCTAATTTACTTACACAGTACCAAAAAAAAAAAAAAAAAAAAAAAAAAAAAAAAAAAACAATCAACCCAAACATAAGAAGGCTCCTACCAGGTCCTTTTATGGCTCTGTCTTGGTACTACACATTTATAACACACACTAATCACGTTCCTGTAAGAATGGGTCAGTCATAAAACTGAGCATTTAACATCCTAATTTGCTACTTCGTTACATAGAAAGAAATGTTTGATGTTTGCTTAATTGTTCTCATCTGCCATCCTGATTCACTGTGTGCACACAGCAAATCGGCACAGCAGTTCCCCACTACAGATGGGCCACAAAGCACTGAGTCACAGTGTTTCTGCAGATCAATAGATGTATTCCAGCTCTCACTAAAAATAAACCCGCCCCAAACTCTCAGTATGTAATCTTCTCTATACAGTTGAAAATACCATTTACGTGGCACTCAAACACATCAGAAAGCCACAGTCAGAAGTCAGAGCATGCTACTAAAAGAAAGTGTGAAGATGCAGAGAGCAATAGCAGCCACATGCCAGGTGTGCCCATGCTCTCTAACATTCCCCGTGATCCTAGACTCATTCCCATGTCCTTCTGGAAAGGTCACAACATCAGGCTTCCACAAGCTTGATGGCTGAAAATACATCCATAAGCTACTGCGGGATTTCCAACAGGCGGGGAAAACTTCATTGATGGCAGGCAGTCATTTTCCTGCCTCATTCTGTCTCTTTGCATAGCAAAAAGTGACTATTAATTTCCAAGTATTAGTGTCTTCCTCATGGATATTTTTTTAAATGATTTTTCTTTTTAGTCTTTTTTTTCAGCCTACAAATGCTATTGATACTGCAGTGCTTGAGATAAGTACTCTCTGAAGAAGCCTTAAATCACAGTTATTCTGTTTTAAAGAGATAAATTACTTTTAGAAAAAAATGGCTTTCCATTTTCCTCAGCTTTGAGAAAACAAAATTCATTCCCTCTACATGAGAAAGGATATAAGATCTTCTTCAACACAAATCATTGATCTTTTCAGAAGTATTAAGCCTTACCTAGGGGAACAATGTTTTCCACAAACTCTTATTTGGAAAAATAAATGAGGAATACAACATTTCATCAACAAATCCAGAACAAAATTTTTTCTGCTTTTTTTTTTTTTTTTTTTTTTTTTTAATAACCAACCCTGTGAAATGCTTAGAGGACAGACCACAACAGACCTACAGGTAAAAACTGCACATTCTCCTAAGTTTTTGCTACATTACAATTATGCAAATATTCATCATCTGTGAGGCCTTAACTTTCAACGCTTTTACAGATTGTTAATTCCCCTCTTTCCCATTCCCATTAGGCTCTTTTCTACTCCACTAAGCTTTCTCCAATGTGTACTCAAGATATTTGAATGTTCAAATAACATTTCTATTACTGGCAATATCAATTTATATATATGTTGGCATATATACTTGGTTCACACTCCTTTCCCATCAAACCTAAAAAGAAAACTAATACTTCTCTCTGGTGTGAATCTACATTTCATGATCTTACAACAGTTTCTCATCCACATATACCCAAATTCTCAATGCTCATACATAACTTTCTTGACTACTTAAGCATTAGGCGCGCTTACCCAATGCATTAGAGCACTCACACAGCATTCATTTTAAATGCTAACTGAATTTATAATTACAAAAAAACTGCTTTTAAAGAAGTCAGGAGAAGTATTAGAAGCTTCTTATTCAAATAGAAGTAACAGCAGTAGATGGAATACCTTATCAAACAAATAAAAGTCATAAGTTAAATAAGGATTTTATCAACTTCAGATGTTCCCCATCGCTTATTTTCAGAAGAAATCTTTTCACTGTAATTTTTTTCCAATCCTATCTTCATGAGTTCTCCTAAGAATATGACATCAGAATTTAGATTACTTCCTGAATATGAGCAGAAGCCAACATTCAATCATTACACTAATTACAGTCTAATAATTCTAAAAAACTGAATTAGTAAAAATCTTTTTAGATTTCAGACTACCTCTCTTCTAGCAGATCTGCCTGGACTTTTACTGGGCCCTGGAATGATATCCCCAGTTCCCACAGTTATTTGTCATCCCTAGCTTGCTTTCAGCTGCTAGGGATGCTGACTGTTCATTCCCCCAGACAAACCTCAGATATAGCTTAGGCTAAGTGACCCTCGCTCAGCACCATTCCCAAGAAAATGGGAGTGGGCCTTCAGCCCAGCCTCAAGAAAGAGGATTTCAGAGTGCAGGCTCTTCCACACCAGTAGCCTTAAGTATCACAATCCTGAAGAACAATCCTGATCCCATTCACTGAATAACATTGAGGTAACCACAGGACAAATAACTTTTGCTTCAAGTTTTTAAACCAGGTTTCAAGATATCTCATTGACTGTGCTCAATGCTCTACCTCTAATCCTTGCAAATATTAGTCACGTTGTCTGCTGCATTCCGGAGCAGTAAATGGTGCCTTTTGAAGGCAGGCAAAATACTGTGATGTCAGGCAACCAAGGGCCACCGGACATACCAGCTACACTGCTGTAACTCGCAGGCAAATGTCAGACCATGCCTACAGACACAGTTCTCACTGAGAGAAGTGTAAGTTAATCACATTTCACCACTGTGCATGACCAAACACACAAGGCAGTTCATACGCATTAGCTCACATGCAGGAAGCTCTCATTTTATCCAACTTCAGAGCAACTCACCCATTTTTTAACCACGCAGACACCAACAGTAGGTGTATAAAAGCTGTGGTGCTTATGAGACTGGGTATTTCTGAACAGCTTGCACACAAGTACAGCAAGAGAGACAGCAACAGGTATCATTTGGTCTCTTCATAGCTCAGAGCCTCAAAATTATGGCACGCAAGGGTGACTGGCAAATACTCTTCTCTCAAGGCAACATGAAAGAACTATTTCATTTCCTGGTCAAGCAGGAATTGAAGGAAGGCCCTCCTGAACCCAACATCTGACTTGGCAGTTAAGCCCCAACCTCTGCTTGTGCTGCTTGGCTACCTACACCACGAGGCTGCTGTACCACCTCCAGTGCTGACCTGCCCCTAAAGCAGGCGGAGGATGCAGCAAGCCGCTCTCCTAGAGTGAGCCCTGATGTTCAGCTGGAGGAAAGGTTACCAGACACTGCTGTCTTGGCAAGATTAACTAGGTTATCCACTTAAATATTAATCTGTGAAGACACAGCTGTGCCTTCTTAACTTCCAGACACCACAGTAAATAGATGAGGCAATAGGCTGTAAAAGAAATCAAAGTCTTGGGAACATTAAACCTGTTTCTATTCATTCTGCACTGAACACGGTTCTAAACAGAAGGGGAGTTTTAGACAAAAACACATTTCTCAGAAATGAACCATGGGGGAAATGCACAATCCTGGTGAAATGCTGTTACTTGGGTAGTTCAGATAGACAGAAATGGTAATAGCTGAAATAACAGCTACCAAGAATAGCACCGGTGATATATGATTCAACATAAGGTCGCGAAGGCAACATTCAGAGACAGGTGAGGGAGAGATTCATAGATTTCAGAGTCAATGAATTCCAATCTGACTTCAGAGCAAAGGGCTTTTTGATGGCTAAGAGAAGCTTTAGTCTCATAACAAAGACAGAAAGCAGGAAGCCTGTTTCCGTGGCTGGCAAGCTGAAATTTGATTTTAAAAATAAGAAGGAGAAGAAGTAAAGAATTACAATTTACAACCACAGCAAATATTCAAGGACTGTCAGTAACAAAGTCTACATTCAAACTACCCTATGTGACACCATGCAAGACTTTGCAAGAATTTCTTAGCTCAGTTCTATGTCTCCAATTTGCTGCAAAGAAACTCCTCTAGCAGATAATCCCTCCTTTGAACTAAAGTAGGCCCACACGCAGCAGTATCAGTCTGAACGATTCAACCAGCCAATGCTCCAGGTCTGGTTGGAGTACCTTCCACATCAGGATGGGATGCCAGGTCATGACAGACTTGGAAGTGTATTAGTGGCTGCAAGGGAAAGAGGGACACGGAAGGCATCTTCTGTTCACTTCTGTCAATCTTGATCAATCCCATAAGCTTTTCCCTTTATACAGACAAGAAGCTGCAATGCAGTCTCGGTTCCTTCCTTTGAGCAACCTAAAAACTGGAAATGAGCACTCACTATGGAGGAAAAGATGACTTCATATTGGGCAAGGAAGGAACACAACATAGTGCATGCAACCAGATTCAACAGTGAGCTGCTTATCAGCCTGCACTGAAGGGAAGCCAATAATGGCATTACTGGAGACGGGTCATCTTTGATAGCTCCATAAGGGCCCTGCACACATACCTAGCAAGCCAGAAAATCTGAGCTGTTGACTGAACCTGGCTGTTGGCGTCAGGCCTGCCCAATTCACTGTGCTTAGAGACTGTGGGGCCAGATCCCCGCCCCTGCCAGTTCGTTATCATGCTGGGCTCCCAGGTCCCTGCAGAGCAGCCAGTACTTGCTGCTCCCTAACAAGCCCCTCAGAGTTTCCATCCTCTTATCTGGATGACAGATTAGAAGGTATTACAAAGAAGGGAAAACATGGTTATCTTCCAAATCCTTACTATTGTTTTTCTAAAAAGTTCTCCAACAGCCTGCTGCAGCCCAATTCTTTTGGAGCTGGTTTCCTGCCACAGGTCACTGTGATTCCCCTGCTCTCAAAGGACATTGTGAGTGCTTCTCACAAAGATTTCTACCTACCTGAGTGCCATAAACCTATGTTGGTATTCCTGACGCTCTCAGCTCTACATTTCATATGGGTGGTCAAGATTGAACATATCAGCAGAATTCCCTTGTCAGCAGCTCTTTGTGCCATATAATAAGAGTCCAGCATGGTGTTTCATCCTATTTGAATTTTTGATGTTAATATACATCAATAAACTAAAAGCTATGATAGCCCTAGAAGCAAAGAGCAGAACTGACACTTTCTTCCATGCTGTAATGCTATAATATGATGGAAAGTACAATGATAGCAGCAGAGTGGCACAGTCTTCAGCTACAGCAAATAAGAACATCCCCAAACGGCAGCTGCCATGGATGCAGAAACAAAGAAAGAAAAAAAACTGCTTACTTTTGGAAAGACTCAGGTAGACAGGGATTTCTCCAGAGAGAGATCCTCACCTCCATTGCCAACCCTTAAATGAGGTCTGGGAAGCACTGCATGCACCTGAGCTCCCCTGGGTTGGTCCTGCCTTCCCTTAGGTGCTCAGTCACTGCTTCAGGCTGTGACTTAGCATTTCCGTTACACATGCCAATCTAGAACTTGCTTTTCTTTCACCCTCTCACTCCTGCATGCTCTCATGGTAAGTCAGTTTTAAGAGGGGAAAAAAAAAAAAACCAAAAACACTCAACATTATATTCCTAGTCAAACACCCCAAAACTTGTGGCAGTCCAGGTTGCAGATAATCAAAATTACTCGGGTTCAAAGAGGCCTGAAATTTGTTCTGATTCTCTGGTAAATGCTCAAATCACTGTTATGCAAATGTACAGAGAAATGTTATTGCAGTATTCAGGTTTAGCTTGGACTTCCCTGCTTACTAAACCAGAGAAAACAACTCAGGCAGCTTTTAATCTGCACCTTGGCATACAGTGGACCTTGGACAGAAGCTGAGAGCACAACCCTTGACAATTCAATCCTTCTGAGAAGACACAGATACCTACGGGCCTGTTAAGCCAAACACTGATGCTAATTCAGATCCCTAAAGAATTTGGCATCTGGACTGCTGAATGGAACGTCTCAATTTTGGCAGGATTTAGCAGAAGATTGTGCTCTTTGTTTTGTGCATCACCACGTTACATCAGCCCTTACTGATACACTTCATCCAGCTTGCACTGAGGCTTAATATCCCTCAGCCACCATTTCTTGGTTGTGCTGGACAAAGGAGTTTTCTATAGAGTGGGTGGTCTGAGGGCTGGGTATCAAACTAGCATAATGCACACAGCATTTCTTCAAAATATCATGTATTTTCCAAACAATAATTATTTTGCCAGCTAATTTTATATGAATTCATGGAGCACAAGACTCTCCTAGCTCCCCTAAGAGAGGTCTCTTCCTAGCTACTCAGTTTCTTCCCAGTAAACATTAAAGCAGTGAACTTGCTCTACCCACCTCCCACCTCCAACACTGAGTTACTCAGGCTAGGGGCTGAAGCGATTCATTTTCAGTAAAAACAATAAAAGACATTATCTGGAACATGTTAGACTGATCTTCCTATCAAGCCTTCATGTAAAAGACAGTATCTTTTTCTCAGTTCTTGACACTGCCTCTAAGACTTCCATTGCTTCCTAATTTCCTAAACAATTTTCTGAGATCCGAAATGATTTATTTATTTATGTTACTGGTGTTACCATTTAGTATACTTGGAAATTGAAAGAAAAAATAATATAAAATAAAAAAAATCCAACACCAAAAAGCATTTAATGTAATCTACTTCAAGAAAAATTGAAGAGTTAACTACATACCACTTCATAACTGTTCCTATAGTACCAAATAACAGCAAAAGTCTCTCACCGCAGCTATGCTGCCCTGCGCACTGCACAGCAAGCACTGAAATCATGGATCAGCCTTACAGCTGAACACCTCCATACTCTTTTCTAATCAAAAGCTCAAAAAAAAAAAAAAAAAAAAATGCAGAGGTATGAGAGATGCCTATTTTTTATTTTACTTCTATAAAACATCCAGAGTTCAGATAAAGCTGTGCAGACACTTATCAGAAAATTTGAATCAAGCTTTACCAAGACTGTATAAACAAACTAATTTCACATTCACAAAAACTGCATCAACAGTGCTGTCCTAACAGCAAAAATCATCTCCAAAATGGAAGGCATTAAGTGGTAGAACACAACTAGATACAGCCAGCCAGCAGCATACAGAAAGCCAAGCTTGCATGAACCATGCTCTTAAAACAAAAAGTTGCCATGAGCCTACCAGGAGATCTGGAGACATGTTTCCAAAAACAGGAATTCACCAGGGGTGAAAAATCAATTCAAAAATGAGAAACAAGTGGAAGAGGCTGCCCAGAGAAGTTGTGGAGTCTCCTTCTCCAGGGATATTCAAGATCGGCCTGGACACTTTTCTGTGTAACCCACTGTAGGGAACCTGCTTTAGCAGGGTTGAACAAGATGATCTCCAGAGGCCCCTTCCAACCTCCCCGATTCTGTGATTCTGTAATGGGCCTGCAAAGAATTGCCATGGTGCACAAAAGCTGTCAGGGCTGGGCCCATCCCACTGTCCCACTAGGAGCGGGGCAGATGGGGGAACTGGGACAGCCCTGAGCATCTCCCTGGAGATGGAAACAGGCTGAAGCCAGGATAGCACATGGGGCCACGGGTAGGCCCAGCATGGCACAGCTGTGGGAAGCCAGAGACAAGCTGTGCTATGGACTAGTTCGGGGATCTGTTGTTTTTAACACTGAGAAAGGCAATCCTGAATTCACCTTGTTCAAGTTCTATAAACATTGTGAAAGATCAAATATGATCAAATAGCTGAGCAGCCTTAATGCATTTAGGATTTCACAGGGTGCAACAGTGACACTGAAACAGTGAACAGATACTGAAATTCAAAAAGGCAAATATTAGCGTCTTTAAACTACTTGCATTAAAAGTAAATAAGATTTTTTAGTAGAAAGTAGTATAAAGCATACAAGGTAAGTCAAGTGCAATGTTGGTCCTTCTTCACGTGAGCACCATGGATGATAATCTACTTTGGTATCAGTATACTAGTAATATAACTGTCCAATCCCAACAAGTAAATAGGCATATGCTACTTAATGTCAAAGTATTTCCTTAGCAAAACAGAAATCCTACTCAAGATGTGGTTGGAAAAATCAGAATAACAAACAAAATCATAAAGAGAACAGATATATATACATATATTTTAAACAAGTAAGGTTATAATGCACATGCTAGTGGATAATCAAATCCAGCGAGGCAGAATCACAGAATCACCAAGAATGGAAAAGGCCTTCAAGATCACCCTGGTCACCATCAACCTGATCTACCAATTCCCATCACTGAACCGCTTTGCTTAGTGCCATGACTAGGAATGGGAATTCCAGCACTACCCTGGGCAGCCAATTCCAATGTATGTCCACCTCATCCATGAAAAAAATTCTTCCTAACATCCAATCTAAACCTCTCTGTTTTGTCTCTCCAGAGAAACTAAGCAAGACACTACAATGGCTAAATATCTGAATAAACACTTAAGCAGGAACTCTGTCTTGAAGAAGACAATTGGACCTTCCTTTCCGCACAACACCCTTTACAGAAAGCTGTCATGTTCTTGAGGAAGAAACCTCAAAAAAGAAAATATGAAGCACCAGAACACAGCTATCTCTAAGCAGCCTGCATAGCCAGATACAATCATTTTATTACAAATTTAAAAAGAACTAAGGCATCAGAAAGAAAGACTGCTTATAAAAACAAGCCCTGTAATTTATTGCTGTTCTCCAGATTATTTTCATTATAACTGAAGAAACTTGAGAAATTACTGATTTAGCTCATTAGTTCCACTAGGAAGTAATAGGAAAACATAACTAAAAATAAATAAATAAATCCACAACTGGGAAAGATATTCAGAATATAATGCCAAACTGCCATTATTTCTGGAATGATAAATCAAACTCCTCAATTGCTTAACCTTCTCTGAGTTAAAAACAAAAAGCTGTGTATGTATATATGCATTCGTACACACACAACACAAGTTTTGGAAAGATTTTTTTTTTTTTTTTAAATGAAGGAATGGGCTAAGAGCAACTCAAAAACAGCATGTAATCCTTTCGCAGCCTGAAAAATGACTTACAGAATAGCTAACTCTTGAATCCTGGCTGCCTTCCAACATGAAAAGAATGATGTGGTTTTCCAGAAATCATCAATGCATTCTGCATTTGGTTTGGAGAAGGAAGCAAATAAAAAAAATTGGATATTCTCTAGTGATGCAAACATATTGAGACAGGAGGAAGTCCAGAATTTGAAGTCTCATAAACAACCTATCAAATCTGGAAAAATTATTAGACTATGACTAGAAATGAAATATAATTTCAACAGACAGTAAAAAAATATTTGAAATAAAAAAAAAGCTGAGCATCACTGAACTACCAAGGCCATCAGTGGAAAATTGCTTACTACAGGCAAAGAGAAAAATAAAATCTTATGCCTGGAATACTAGAACTACCTAAAAGGAAAAAATAAGAATAAAAGAAGTGGAGTGAGTTCTTAAACTCTTGTCAAAGACACTTAACATAAAATAGTAATGCAACAAAGAGTACCATATGCAATCATGATTCCTCATCTCCCAGAGTACATCAGTAGGAGGAGCATTAAAGTGCACGCACAGTCATTTCACGCTTACTACTATGGTATGGAAGAAATTAGAAGTGTAGAGAAGATGTAGAAGCTGACATTTTTAATCATGACTAAAAGCATTTGACTAAAATATAACAAAAATGAAGAGGAGACCCAAAATATTAATTAGATTCTCTTTTCTTATTTGTTAGCCTGACAAAACCAAATTGCAGAAAGAAGCCTTTATCTCACATAGCATCTAAACCATCTGTCAACACTAAATGTCAAAATGACTGTGATAAATACTGCAAATGTTTATTTACTGAGGAAAAAGAATGTGCAAATTAATCACCTTACAATTATTTATCAGCTGATTCATTAAGCTAATACTTGGAAAACAAGTCTTGGGCATTTAAAATGCAGTTAAGATGTAGAAGAGCTTCCAGGGTATTGAATAATTACTTGTCCTGGTTGCACACAGCAGGTGAGTAGTGCTTGTTTTCATTGGCCCTGCAAGGTGCAAGCACAGAAACAGCAACTCTTACCCTGAAGAGCATTGCTCATACACTCGAGTGTGGGTCAGAGTACTGAAACCACCAGCAATAATTTCAAAGGAAGTGATGTTAATTACGTTCCCAATCATCTCTGTCACCTGGATATGCTCCCCTCTCTTAGCACTTTCACTGACAGGATTAAATTCACCACTTGAAATGCTCTTGCAGTAGGACGCCAGTCTGGAACTTAAGTCCCAGCCAGCTTTATTCAGGCTCTAGAAATTCAAGTGCACAACAGAAACTAATGCATAAGCACGTAACCTCAGAAATCTTGTCCCACACACAGACACAGTTTACATTAGATTGACGAAAAGCTCAAAGATTTCTCTCCAGCTTCAACCACAATTTGGGAAGGGGACAGATTTGCAGTAGCAGCCAACGCCTTGCTGCTCCCCAGGACCAGCCCCAGTGCTCCCCTGGCACTCCACACTCCAGCGGCAGGCAAGGGGAGATAGAAACTAAGGTCTCCTCTTTTTTCACCACAAATGGGTGAAAAAGTATGAGGTAATAGTTTGATTCACTGCTCTGTGAAGCGGTGCAGTGAGTGTGGAAGCACATCCCACACAAAGTCCCTGAGAAAAAAGTCCATCTTTGGTCTGCACCTGGTACCTGCAGGCCCACAAGGAGCCCAGCTACAGCTAAACCATAACTTGAATAATGGCAAAAGGTAAAAAGGGAGAACCAAGGGTAGAGTAACAGGGGCCATATTATATCTTTCATACACATTACCTATGTTTTTAGTTCTTTTAAAAAGAAGTTTTGGTTTGTTTTGTTCCATGAGGCTTTTTTTACCAGAGCAGACCAGTGCATGCAACCTTTGGTGAAGGTCCTACAGAAGGTGAAAGACGAAAGATCAGAGGTAGGTCAACTCAACAAAGCATACTGGTTGGAGAAATACAAAGAAATATTCTAACATCCATCAGAAATTATAAAACATCAACATTTCAGTAGCACATCTAAATCTCCAACAGACTATTCACAGTGTTGCTCACTGAAACCACTACACCCAGACATCTACTTGTAGTACCAACTTCAGGATATATTTCATGCACAAAATAAAGATGATTGCCTGCTTTCTAATGTTATTTAATGAAATCCATACACTTGGTATTAAATTGCAAATTACATGCTGTCAAAAGCGTAAACTTAATTCTTTAAATTCTCTTGAGTATTATGTTATTATCAACGCTAGGAAAAAAAAAAAGTTTCAGTATCATAGTCAATATATAGAGACACAAACATGTATTGTTTCTCAGACACTAATGTAATGTTTACAAATTAGACTACAATGTAGATGATGAAGATTAGATACCGCTCAGTGCTGTCTGGGCTGCTGAATTGGTTCAGTGTACAAAATCTGAAGGAAATGTACTCTAATTTTTGCTTTTTCATGGATAAAAATTTTAAGTAGAGCTGTCCCTAAAGAACAGTCATGAGCAAGTCAAAAGCCTATGGGTGACAGAGACCAAGGTAGCAAAGGGATCCTTGTGGTTGGTGTCTACTACAGGCCACCAGATCAGTCAGAGTCTGTCGATGAGGCCTTCTACCTCCAGCTACAGGAAGCATTGCAATTGCAAGTACTCGTCCTGCTGGGTGACTTCAACCATCCAGACATCTGCTGGAAAAGTAGCACAGCGAGCTATAGGCAATCCAGAAGGCTCCTGGAATACACTGAGGATAACTTTCTGAGTCAAGTAATTGACAGCCTCACCAGAGGGGATGTAATACGTGATCTGTTGCTCACCAGAACGTGAATGAATTTATTGGTGACATTGGAACTAGAGGCTGCCTGTGCTGTAGTTACCATGCTATGATTGAGTTCATACTCCAGAGAGATATGAGATGGGTGAAAAGTAAAATTAGGAAGCTGAATTTTAGGAAAGTTAACTTCCAGCTTTCAGGGAGTTAGTCAACAAAAACACCCTAG
Source organism: Chrysolophus pictus (assembly GCA_037305975.1). Lineage (NCBI taxonomy): Eukaryota > Metazoa > Chordata > Aves > Galliformes > Phasianidae > Chrysolophus > Chrysolophus pictus. The sequence goes on from CM074578.1 coordinate 24,255,024, forward strand.
GAAACTATCCTCATGGGCAAGGGTGCAGAGTAGGGTTGGCAGATCTCTAAGGAGGCTTTCCTCAAGGTGCAAGAGTTCTCAATCCCCAGGTGTAGCAGAAGGAAAGGAAAGGAAGGCAAGAGACTGGTGTGGCTGAACAAGCTGAAGAGCAAGAAGAAAAGGTGTAGGCAGTGGAAACAGGGACAGGTACCATGGGAAGAGTATAAGGGAGCTGCTAGGCTGTGTATGGATGAGGTCAGGAAAGCCAAGGCCCAGCTTGAACTAAACTTGCCTAGGGATGCCAAAAAGAATTAGAAAGGCTTCTACAGTTACCTCAACCAGAAAAGGAAAGTCCAGGAGGGTATACCCTCCCTAGTGAGTGACACAGGCAAGCTGGTAGCGACAGACAAGGAGAAGGCTGAGGTACTTAACAACTTTTTTGCCTTGGTCTTCCCCGATAACAGCTCTCCACACAATCCTCTTACATTTGTTTTGGGAGGAGGGGATCAGAGAAGCAATGTCCCTCCCACTGTAAGTGAAGATCAGGTTCAGACCACCTGAGGAGCCCAAGCATCCACAAGTCTATGATCCATGGAATGTTCAGCCTGGAGAAGAGAAGACTCTGAGGTGACCTGATAGCAGCCTTTCAGTATCTGGTGGGGAGCTACAGGAAAGAAGGGGAAATACTCTTCAGCAGGGTCTATGGTGATAGAACAAGGGGAAATGGTTTCAAGCTCAAAAAGGGTAGATTTAGGTTAGATACAAGGAAAAAGTCTTTTACAGTGAGGGTGGTGAGGCACTGGAACAGGTTGCCAATGATGTGGTTGAAGCCCCACCCCTGGAGACTTTCACGGCCAGGCCCTGGGCAACCCGATCTAGCTGTGGATGTCCCTCTTCATTGCAGAGAAGTTAGACTTCTGACTCTAAGAATTCTATGATTCTGTATATATTTACATGAATCAACTTGATTTCATTTAATACAGTTTGCAACAGAAAGAAGCAGCAAGTTAGAATTTAGGTTGTTATTCCCTGGGGTAGACTAGATCTGGCCTCACAAGGAGCGTATGAATTCTATTAACAAGGGCTCTATTTTAACAAATGGAAATGGGACAACACAAAAGGATCCTGTTGAGCATGATAAAATTATAAGGTAATTTCATCAAGGGACCTAATCAACTTTGGCTTTCTTCCTGTAGTTCATCTGCATCTGTTCTTCTCTCCTTTAAAGAGATGCTGAGCCAAATTCCACTTCAACTCTACTGTAAATTGGAAGTCAACAAAACTTATTTGCCAAAAAAAAATTAGCAATTGTTCTCTGAAAACTGGATAGAAGTCACAGAGCCTGAGAAAAATGTTTGCTCTTGCTCTACAATACAAAGGAAGAATCTGTATTTTCAAAAATGTACTTTTTTGTTTCTAAAACCAATTTCCCTTCTGAAAATTATGATGAACTTTCCCTCAGATAAGATATTGTATTTACAATCTTTATAAAAACAGAGTTTTAATTTTGTAACTAATCTGTAATGCACAACATGATGATTCAGTTTCAAGCATTAAGTAATGACCTGAACAATGCATGGTCACTAAGAGAGAAATTCAAAGGTACAAACAGCAGTGATGTTGTCTAATTTAAAAATCATTCGGGATAGCAATGTAACTGCTATATGTGCTTCTGAAAACATTTGCACTGAAACCAGGAGCATGTTAGCAAAAAATATCTTGTCCATAACTTTCGGGAACAGCTGCACAGCAGCAGCATCTCAAGACAAATGCTTGAGTCATTTCCTAATTTCTAGGACAAAATGTAAATCCTTTTTCTCCAGATTAAAAATTTATCTAAAGGAGAGGTAATTTAAAACATTAAATATTGATAAACATTGATAGCTAAGTTCCCAGCTCCTGCCAAATTTAACAGAAGTTTTGTTCAAGCAAAAACTGCAGTATCACAAGCGCCATTCTGCTTTTAAAAGAACCTCTTCTGCAAGAACTGCTCAGGATGAATTACTATTATTATTATCATTGCTGTAAAACGTCTATCCAAATTACCACGCACATTTGCTTCTTCTACTGTGCTTAAGAGACCTTGTCACATGAGGAGTGCTGTGGCTGTAACCTGATCGGGCAGAACAGAAGTCTGCAAACAGGAGGTAGGGGTACCCTTTTCAGTAGCCAGCAAAAGACTTTCAGGAACTTCGCTGTTCACTTACATTCTCAGCAGCATCTTGCCTGCAATATCACTTCACAAAGTGATGTACAAACAATCAGACTTTTAGCCATTTTGTGACCTAAAACATATATGCCTCTCTCTAATCCCACTATAGAAGAGCCTAACTAATTTTAGATCCAAGCGGTGTAAAGTGTCATAGCTGTCAGAGAGCTGGATACCCGAATCTCAGTCCAAAGTGACTTCATTTTCCAACACTATTAAACTATTAACCCCACCTGATTGCTGATCTGTATTTATATGCACTATAGAACACATTAATTAAATACTGTAATTTCATGTATTAGCTATGAAGCTGAACTATAAAAATATACTGAAGAACCAATTGAGTTCAGGAGGGCCATGTGGCTATAATCAACAGCAGATTTTGGCCTATGCTACTGAAAAGCCCATCAGAGGCCTAATCCTCCTTGTCTTACAGAAATAGTCACACTAATTGTGTAATTGCAATACGCAGAATTTAACCCTCAACATGTTTGCTTAGAATCTTTGTCCTTCATCAGATTCCTTTGCAGCTATTGACATTTTAACTGCACATAAAAATAAAAGAAGAAAAAAAAAAAGTGCTGATTGATTATATTCCAAAATAAATAAATAAATAAATAATAAAAAAAAATCACATACCCAAGCATAATAAAATTAAATCAGGAAACAGGCTAACTTAATGCAGCTAAGACTAAATTCTAGTGTCCTAAAGGATTACTGAGCAAGGGTATGCCCCAACAATCCTTGGCTCCAGACCTGGGAAGAGGCCTGTGCAGGTGGATGGCTGAGGCCAGCGTGCTCCCAGAAAAGCACTGGAGCCTGCCTACACAGATAACTTGTAAGATCTGCTCTGAACATGCCTTCAGGATCAGACCCGGGGACTGAAGTGTCTTTGTGACTATTGTTTCACCTGTTTGAAAGCGGGGCTGACTGCAAGCATTCAGCACATGAATATTTTCACCCACCATAGAAAAATCAAGGCTTTGTTAAGTTGAACAGCTTTAATGATGTTTTACAGGAAACATTTCAGGCATGCAGCAATAAGCTGCATTCATATTTGACATTTACAAATCTTTATTCTTTTAAGCCTGAACTTTTAAAATACTTGCGCTTAACTTTAAGCGTGTGAATAAACCCATTTTTTATTCTACTGAGTACTTAATTCTAAGTCTATGTTGTAGTTCTAGCAAAATAGTGGAATAAATTCTCTGAATTATGCATGCTTTAAACAGCATGGAGGAAAAAAAAGGAATATATGATCTGATTTTCACGTAAAAGATTGCTAGAGATAAGCAAACTAGATAATGGTAAATAATGAAAGCTCCCTCACCCAACAAGCTATCTGGTCACAACAAGCCTTTTTGTACAATGATGTACAAAATTGACTTTTCTCTTAATTTTTTCATGCTTCACCAACTCCTGGCTTAGGCTGTAAAAAAGCCATAATTAACATTTCTGTGATTGCTACTTATGATGTTGCTGACTCAGTGGGAATTGGGAAGTACCAAAAAAGCAATTTAACAGACCTTTATTTGATCTCTGCCCCAATTGTCATCTCAAAGATATCTGAATTTACACAAAATCCCAACTGCCTTAGTCATCCAAGCAAGTATATTTTAAAGCCAAGGAGACAGAACCACAGATCATGTACACCATCCAACTCAACTTCAGAAACCATCCTGAGATGTTCACACAGCCAAAGCCTCACTGAATTGGCTGGCATTCAGGTTCTCAATATTTGATTCCAACAAAATTAAGAATTCCTCAACTGATTTCAAGCAAACCACTCACACTACTCAAATCAGCAAGATCTGGTTCATATTTAGGATGAGGCACACTTAAAATAATTCCATCCCCAAACAGCATGAACCAAAATGGCAGCAGGACTTTTTACTTAAAGGAATATTGAACCAAATGAAGCACAGGTTGTAAATTTTTTTTATGTGGCCCAAGGAGTCAATTAATTTTGCCTGACTTCATAACACAAATGTCACTACTTTTCCATCTTTAATTGGACACACTTTCTGTCGGCTCAAATACTTTGTATTTCCAGGAAGGCTGACTTGCTGTAGGCAACATGCAGGAAACAGGGAAAGCCACAGTGTCACTATGCTGAAAACCTGGGTGCTGACAAAGGACTGAGTGATGCACAGCCAGGTAATCTACATGTACCTGCACTGAGCAGCAAATGAACGATCTTATTTCTCTGAATACAAAAGTGATCAGCTCCAGGGCTTGAAGGTAACAGCACCTGAGGAGAGGTGAGAGAATATCACCAGCGATGGAAATTCCTTACACAGCCTGTAAAACTGATAGTTATATGCCACCAGGTTTTGTTACACCGAAGAAGTAGGAAAAATTAAAAGTATCAAGTCGATTAATCATGAGTATTTCTTTCTAAATGCAAAACCAAAAGCCCTGAAGCAGAAGCGCTGACTCAGAGTCCAGAACAAGATTTCTGGAAGTTGTCATTAAGGCCCCTGAGTTCAGAATAAATAAGAAGTTTCAGAAAATCACTGATTTCAGAGTCGGGTCTAAGTCTGACACTGAACCAATGCTGGAAATTCCAAATTCCTAAAACACCAAAGCGTCTTCATTTTCAGCACCTGCTCTGAGCAAATGATCCCTTTTTGAAGTCACGCTCATGGAGATGGATGATAAGCATTCACATTTCTGGTATTAATTCAAAAAACATACCCAAACAATGTGAGGACTGCTTTGCTTGAATCTACCCGCAATGGAGCACTGCAACACACAAGTGGCATTGCCCTCAACCCTACTCAGGCAACCAAACACAACAGGTGACCCACTAGCTCTTGTCCAAGACTTGTTCCTCAGAAAACAGCTGCTTCAGCTGGAAACAGAGAATGACATTTCTTTAGCCTAAAGAAGAATGCTATTACTGAAGCAGAACAGAACAAAGTTGAAGCCCAACCTGGGTTTTGCTCTGCACAGCCCCAGACCTGCTCCTCCTGCAGCAAGCTGGCAGTATTCTAAAGAAGCAGTGGCCACACATCCAACCTGAAGAAAACATTTATGTGACATCTTTCCTCTCATCGACAACAATGCAGGCCAATTGTATTCACAAATTCACAGCATCAAAAGGTCTGCATGGACCAGAAAACCTCATATTTTCAACTTCTATAGTCTATGAGGTATTAAGAACATTGTTGAATAACTGTAATCTCTTTCCTAGTTAATTCCATGAAACAGCTCTTTTCCAGAAAGAACAACCTTGTCGTTATCATTAGGCGTTTCTGTTTCAATAATGATGTTAAAGGGAGGAAACTTTGTTACATAATTGCTCAAAGTTTTGCAGAAAAGAGGGCTGTTGCAACTGGAATTTAAGTATTTGTTACAGGAACAGAAAAAAAAAAAAAAGAAAGAAAAGGGGAGGACTCATAATATAAGTCTTGATGTATTACTTCAGATCTATGCCAGAGTAAATCCAATGAATGCACTGTATGTAAAGACATTGATCTTCAGGTGCTTAATGCTCAAATCACGTCGGAATGCAACAACACACAACAACCATCTGGTAGAGATGGCATCTAAAATTTTTAAACTCAAATGTATACAAATGCTACTGGACATTTTCTTATTGTGAAGTCAGGAGAAACAATTTATCAGTAAGGTTGCAGCTAACAATAATTTCATTATTTTTAGTTCCCAGGCAATGGTGATATGACAAACAAAGTAACAGACTGATTTTTACAGTTCATTTAAAACCTCCCAGAGGAATCAAAAGCGGTTTTAGATAAAGCTGAACTCCTAGCTATATTTGTATTATTTCTCATCTTCCTGTTCAATCACAAACAAGATATGAAATGTGTCAAATATTTCTGGCAAAATATGCTGGACACTTCAATGCCCCTATCGCAATCAAGGCTTTGCCTCTGTCTGCAGCACCTATGAAAATTTATAGCAGCAATTTGTGCCCTTAACTTGATTGGATATGATTTCTGAATCCTCTAAGATAACATGACTTTTTTTCCTACCCATTAGAATACTTTAGAAATACTGCCACTGAAATAAGCGAATCAAGAAGAAAAACATGATGTCCACCAACAGAACTGACCAGGAGTCAGAAAACAACATTTTCTCACATAGCAAACAGCTCCTCTGTGCTATCTCAGATTTAGCAAACAGTTGCCTAATTATTTACTGTCACAGCCATAGACGTGGTCAGCAGGCAGACTCTGAAGACACACACATACCCTGCTTTCTGCTGTTAAATCAACAAAGTCACTGACTTTGCACTACAGCCCTACAGCCTGTTCCGGCCAGTGAAAAAGATGAGGAGCAAAATCCGAATTTTCTACCTTGAAACAAGGGTGTGATTTTTTTCCCCAAACCCAAAGGCCCGGATGTCTTAATGATGCGGCATCACATGACCCCAGGCCTTCCAAGGCAGGCGGTGAATCCTGTACAGCTGACTCTGCTAGTTACAGCACTCAACAGCTGGGGCACACATAGTTTGGCACCCTGATAACGCCCGAAATGAACACATAAGAGCATTCTGCTCTCGTGAAGAGGAAATAAATTCCTAAAAAAAGAAACATTAGCACTAACACTGTTGATTGAAGCTCACCTTAAAACCCTGAAGGCAACGTGTTTTGCATTCAGTTCAGAAAAACAATAAAAGCAGTGTTTACAGAACTGAGAAATTTGGAGAAATGGCACTCCCTCTTCAAAGCATATATTGTAGCAATTCTTTTCTGATTAGATCAGCTCCCATAGCAAGTCATCAGCACAACAATCACTGCAGTGAAGTCATACCACTGGGACTCCAATGGGAAATCACGAGCAGCTTGGAAACACATTTTGAAAAATAATGCTTTCTCCAGGTTTCCAATATATCATAATTAAAACAAGTCCGAATCTTCACCTTTGCTCCCAATGGCTGAATAAAATACACCTTAAACAGCAAAGCACGGCAGGCCGGTATACTCAATGTGAGTACTAAACTCACTAAGTGAGTACTAAAAATTAAGGCAGCAGAAATCAGATCCTTCTGAGCAATTTCAGGATTCAGCTATCACTGTGAGCAGCATGTCAATGGGTACCATGCAGTCCCCACAACACCACTGACTCAAACACATCCAGAGTTTATTTTTTATTAAAAATGTGAATTAGTTTTAGGAGTTTATTTTAATGAAAATCCATTTGCCCACCAACACTGAAAAACCAAATATCTCAGCCCTCGTGCCCATGAGGCTCTCTGAAATAAGGGAAATTAGGCCTGCAGCCCCTTCCAGACCTGTAAGCAGACCTTAGCTGAACTGCAAATATAGGGTAACGTGAAGCAGAATAGAAACGTTTTAAATTAGAACCAGGACAGGAAAATAGGTTCCCTCGGTGTAATTTCATTTGGTTTTTTGTTTCTTTGTTTACAGAGTGAACAGTCCATCCGCTTTAAATTTTTGCAAAGATTAATTTAGCTACATACAAAGTAATTAATGACAAAAAAAAAAAAAAAAAAAAAAAAGGAAACTGAGCATAGAGTAAAGGCATCCTTTTGAAGATGATCTATTCCAAGCCATAATTGTTGCTCATCTAAAATGCACTAACGCGTTTCAGTATCAAAGTGGTGCACATGCTCCATAGCTGCATTGACACAATGGGCAACAGACACAAAGGAGTCATTAGCCAGTGCTGTTAATGACACATGAAATGCAAGTGGCACAGGTACCGAGTATGCTCAGGCTGGCAGGTTCCCATTTCACAGCAGCCATCCAGAGCATTTCTTATTTTTCAAGACTTTGCCACAACCAACCAGGATTAAAGAAAATCCGCTATCAGCATCATCAAATCAAGCTGCCTTACATCATGCCACTCCCTTTCCCATCAGTGGGAACCATTTAACCAAAACCTTTACAACTGAATGCAAGCATAGGGCTGAAAAGCCACAACTTGTCACAATAAGTACTTGAGCTATAAAATGGAACCAATCTTTTTCCCAAATATCACTGAAGGACTCAGCACAGCAAATGCCAGCGTGTGATGTGACACCGTAGCAACTATTTCTGGGACGAGGATCTGATCTGAGCTGTTCGCTCCAAATGTTTTCACTTAAATTAAAATCAGACCCGTAATACTTTCAAGAAAGCATTTTCACATTTTGTAGTGGCCAGTGCTCTGATCAGCACTCTCTCATCACATCTCCCAAATGATATCTTCTATCCCAATTAGTTTCAAAAAGCCGCGTAATTTACATGCCTAATGAGCTAAATTTAGTTGCGTGCATCTTTGTCGTGTTAAGTGCCTCTTTTTCCCTGTATTTTCCCTGCTTTCAATGACAAAACTCAGGTGCTGCATGCGCTAAGATCCTCCTTTGCCTGGCTACAAAAACAAGATTAAAAAACGGTGGAAAATCAGCACAAGCTTTAAGGGTAGCTACACGGACACGGGGACGCTGCCCTCATTTCATAGGGGAAAGTGGGGAATGGCAAATAAAAAAGAAAACCCATCAGCATCTTTCTCCCCACAGTCATCGCCTTTCTCCCCACAGCAGCAGAGCGCGGTGCGGGCTCCCCGCGGCCCCTTTACCCGCTCCCTCCCTCCCAGGGGAGCAGCCTGCACCGCCCGCCCTGCACCTGCCGGCCGCCCTACCTTTGTATCTCTCCAACACATCCTCGTAGGCTTGCAGGTACTCCTGCTCCTCGGCATAGAAGTACGCGCCGGGGGAGAGGTAGCCAGCCATGGCCGGGGGCTGCTAACGCTGCCCACCGCCCCGCTCGTCTCCCGAAGGCAAACAGCCTCGGGAACGGCCAAGAAGCGAGAAAAAAAAATTAAAGGGACGGAAAAAAAAAAGACTGCCTGCTGGAGGAAGGGTGGGTGGAGGCGGCAGAGGAGGACGCTGCCGGCCTGGCCGAGGAAACGCCCATGCTCGGGTTTCAGCAGCCGCCCCTCGCGGCGCGCAGGGGGCGGCCCCAGCCCGGCCACCTCCCGCCCGGCTCCGGCCCTCCGCTTCGGGGCGCGCCGCGAGCGCCGCCGCCGGCGCTTCCCTGTCCTCCCCTGCCTTCCTCTGCCGCCGGCGGAGATCCGGCGGCTCGGCGCCCCGGCCCGCGGGGGGGGGCCCTGGAAGCAGGGAAGGAAGGAGGCGCCGGCGTCCCCCGGGAGCGCCGAACCCCGCCGCATCCTCCCGACGCCCGTTCACGTACACGCTGTTCCCGAACCCCCGCCCGCCTTATCACTGCCCGGGGGCTGCGGCCGCCCCGTTCGCCGGGAGCCGCGGTAACGCCGCGACCCTCCCCCGGCCCCTGCGGCTTCGCATCAAAGTTTAATGCGCGCACCTGCCCGCAGCCCGGCCCTCCCACTCAGCCCGGCCGCAGCGCTTAGTCACCGCGCTCGGGAGGGCATCGCGCGTTGATCCCGGCCGCCCCTTACCGGCGATGCGCAGCACGGCCCGCTCGGCCGGGTCCAGCACGGAACCGCCGTGGATCTTCCGCTTGGAGCGTTCGTGCTTGGGCAGGTTCCAGGGCAGCGTGTCCCCCGGCGCCGGCGACCCCGTGCCCGACTTCTGGCTGAGGTCTTCCTCCTCGGAGAGATCGGCGGAGGATGACATGGAGCAGCGGTAGGACGCGGTGCCGGAGCTCTGCACGGGGAGACACAGACACACGGGGCCGTGGGTGCGCGGGAGGACGCGCGGGGGTCCCCGACCCGCGTGGCGTGGGGAAGCGTCCCTGAGGCGTGGGGTTGGGGGGGCGCAAAAACCGGGGCCGGGGGAGAGGAACGCCGCTCACCATCTCCGCGAAGGCACCGTCGGGCGATCCTCCGAACCCGGAGGCGGCCTTCGGGGGCCTCGCTCAGAGGGATGGATGCCCGCGGCTCCGAGCCCTCCGCCCGCTGCTCCCACAATGAAGCCGGCGGTGACAACAAACCCTCCCGCTGCCAACCGCCGGCGTTTGGCTCCCCCGCCCGGGCGAGGGGCAGAGCTGCCGGCGCCGGTCCGAGAACGCGGCAGGAAAACGCCCGCCCGCCCCCGCAGGGCCGCCCGCACCGCACGGCCCCGACCCCGGCCGGGGGGTCTTACGGGGTGGCCGCGGCGAGCACCGCCCGCACCGCGCTGAAGGCGGCAGTTTTCCCCGGGAGTACGTTGGGAGATGTAAATGAGCGCGGATGCAGTGCGGGGAGAAGTTGCTGGCGTCCTCGCTGTCCTTTCCAAAGAGTGTAGAAGGAAGCGGAGATGTCGGAATGATGATTTGCACGGCAGAGCTGAGGATGAGGATGCAGTGCACCCACACAGGTCACCAGGGCAGGAGGGAGGGCTGCTGGGGCCTTTCCTCTGTGCCTTCTCTCTGCCGAGATGTGATGCCTGCAGGGGATGGGCGGCAGCGACATCTTCAATTTGGGATTAGAGATGGGCGCTACCATGTTCTCCTTTTGAAAACACAGCCAGATGTGGGCCTGGGTACTGTATCTGGTTTTTAGGGCTATGCCAGCCTCGGCTGGGAGGGGCATACACTTTTGGGCACTTGGCAGCCCTCATCCAGCCCATGCAGGCTCCAGGCTGTTGGATAACAAAAGTGCCTATGTTTTAGGCCTTCCTGGGAGCCCTCTTATCTAGGATGTGCCTTGAAATCCATGCGGCTCTGCTTACAGAAGAAATTTATGCTGTGAATGAGTTCTGATAAAATTCTTTGCTGCTGTCTGAACAGTTCTCTTATTGGCTCTCATGACATGGGCAAATGAGCCACTGTTATTACATCGGGGCTATTTACCCTTTAAAAAACACATAATTCAGAGAAACAATGTGATGCACGATGTGCTACACACAGAACTACCAATAACATAAATGTTCTGCTCAGTAAGGTTCCCTTATTTAAAGAAGGAATCCCCCATGTAAATAAGGGGATCTCTTATTCCTGGACACTTTGCTGACCTTGTTCACTGCTATGCCAAGCCTCTTTTCTCCTCTAGCGCTGGATAGCCAAGTCCAGAGGGCAGGAAAGGAAGGAATGGATGCATACAAACAACTGACTAAATTCTTGATCACTCTATAGCAAAGAATAAACAGCATGAGGCAGCACGGGAGAATAGAGTTCCTGTGGCCTGTCCACAGCTCCACACTGTGCAACAACAGTGTTCTCTGCAATCCCAGCATCCTGCTTTGTGCCTGTGCCTTCCATTGGTGCTCAGTAATGCTCTGTGGTTTTGGATCACACAGGCCCATAAGGACACATATTTTGCCTTTCAGCATCTTCATCTTCTTCCTTCTTACTTTGTAACAGGAAGACCGGAAGCGATGCTTTGTTGGTATTTATATAGCAATGGGAATATACAATGTAGAATGGCAGCTGTTACTGAAGCTTTGACTGATATCTGAAAGATATCTGAACCCTACGTTTACCTCTCAAAGTGCAATATAATTTTTACCCAGAAAGTTTCCCATTCCTCAAAGGAGCCCTTCGTAGCCATTCTCACTGATTAAAAAACTCATTTCATAGCTGCTCTTACGCTTAGAAACCAAAAGCGCTGTCTGGTGACCATTCCCTACATAACACTGAATGGGCCGTGCCCTCTATGGAGACATCCATTCTAAGAACAAGGATGCTGTCCCTCTGACCACAGCACTGGGAGGTGAGCTCTGTGATGAAGTCCAGCTCCCACACTTTTGAGAAATGACATGGAACAGGCAGAAGTAGAACAGCCTTTGGCATCTGTGCGTATTCCCATTAGCCATGCTCTTTTAAGTTGTCTTCCTTCATGAACACACACTAACAAAGCTTATGATCTAGACCTACTTTGGTTTATTAACTCTTCAGGAATCACGTTATGCTCACTGTCAGTAAAAAGATGGATGCTTGGAAAGGAATTTTTCATAACAAGAGGATGTAGCAAATTCACAGCGAAGAAGCCATGCCAGTACCAGCTCCCATGTGAGTTACAGCCTGCTTTGTTCCTCAGCATTATTTCTGAATAACATGCACACAGAACGCCAAAGTGTTTTTAAGAATCTGAGCTTTGCTATTCCAAAAATGTTTGTGATGAAATTGAACAACTGCTTGGTTTTGCTTGAGTAAATGAACAGCTTTGATAAAAAGTCTCAAGTAAGCATTCCATGATTAGAGCAGCCTAGTACCAATTTGGGGGTAAATAAATATTTAAATAAATAAATAAATTCATTTGTAATATCCTGAAAATGTTCCTGGTTGATCAGGACAGAATGTGAAAAAAAAAACCAAACAAACAAAAAGAAAAAAACTGGTAATGTGGGGTTAAAATAAAAAATACGGAAGGCACCTCCATTGTTACACTGCTGTAAGCAAGCAAAAATTATATATACAGTACACAATCCACTCAAACGTGGATCAGGCTCCTCCTTCCCTGCCAGACACGGCGAGGGTCAGGGCTGATCCTCAGAGCAGGAAGGCCCCAGCCCTGATGCTGCCACTGCTGACTCTCCACCTCACCCCCCACCGTGCATTCCTCCTGCTCGTTAGCTGAGGACTCAACCGTCGCCTCTGTCGTCGGGCACGGCCGTAGGGAGCTGCTGGATTTGCACAGATGTATGCCTAGAGCAGCTTGTGCACCGAAGCCTATTGGTCGTACATAAGCAAACCTGGGCTCAGTTCTGCCTGCATTAGAGCGTTAGTGCTGACGCACGGCTTCCCCGGCAGCGCCGCAGGGGGGTGCAAAGCGCCCGCAGCCCGCATCGCTCCCGGCGGCTGCGGCGGCCCGGAGAGCAGCGCGCATCGCTGCCGGTACCCGCGCCGTGCCCTGCCGTCAGTGACACTGCAGCTGTCTGAGTCAGGCTTGCTGCTGCGCTGTAACTGCTAGCTGGCTTCCAGTAAGGGGGGGGATTTCAAAGAAGCAACAGCACGCTTCTTGTAAGTGGGGTTTGGCGAAGGACCAAATCATGATTCTCTTTTGAGGAGAGAAAAGAGGACTGTTTGTGGTAAGGAAGGCCCTACAGATGATAGGTGGAAGAAGTGTAAGCTGACACGCAGCACCACGCCTCCATCACATCAGGCACACCCAAACAGGATCTGATTCCTCCTGAACACTGCCAGGTTTTGCACTGTCATTCCTCAAGGGGAAAGATGAGCAGAGATTCGCTTTGAACATCATGGAATCACAGAATCGTAGAATCAGTCAGGTTGGAAAAGACCTTAAAGATCATTGAGTCCAACCACAACCTAACCATACTACCCTAACTCTAACAACCCTCCACTAAATCATGGCCCTGAGCACTACATCCAAACGGTTTTTAAACACATCCAGGGATGGTGACTCAACTATCTCCCTGGGGACCCTATTCCAGTGCTTAACAACCCTTTCTGTAAAGAAGTTTTTCCTGATATCCAGCCTAAACATACCCTGGTGCAACTTGAGGCCATTTCCCCTCCTCCTGTCACCAGTGAGAAGAGATCAGCCCCACTCTCGCTGTAAGCACCTTTCAGGTGTTGGAAGAAAGCAATAAGGTCTCTCCTCAACCTCCTTTTCCCCAGACCCTTCAGTCTCTCCTCGTAGGGCATATTCTCCAAGTCCTTCACAAGCCTTGTTGCCCTTCTTTGTTCCTGCTCCAGCACCTCCGTGTCCTTTCTGTACTGAAGTGCCCAAAACTGAACACAGTACTCAAGGTGAGGCTTCACCCATGCCGAGTACAAGGGCAGGATTACTTCCCTAGTCCTGCTCACCACATTCCTGATACAAGCCAGGATGCCATTGGCCTTCTTAGCAACCTGGGCACACCGCTAGCTCAAACATCAGCAGGATTTGAACTGCCTCCTGTGCAATTCAGGCAGCAGGAACAGTTGGGAGGCTGAGACTGAACGATCATCACACTGTAAAGTTCCCCATCTTTATGGCACTGGGGTTTGTGCTGTGCAACTGAATCATAATACAAAAGAATTTTCTCTTTGAGAAGAAATTCCATTGCAGTGGGTCCTTCCACTTCGCTTTTTGGAAGCTTTTGGGAAGTAGAGAAAGAACATTGCCTCATGTTTCTGACTGACATTAAACCCTCAGTTTAGATATGAGTTCTTCATGTTTCATTCATACTAGAGTATTTCAGAGCTTACGGAATACATTTTCTTTTCTTCTGTGGTGTTCATTGTGGACAATAAATAAACATGAGCAGATACAAAACGTTGAATCGTGGTTCACTGAATGTGTTTCAACAAAATCCCTTATAATTAAGAATAATTTAGAGTACGAGTTGAGTGTAACATGCTATTTTCATCCCAGATTGAATGATATCAAAGTGGATCAAATTTTATAGTAAAATAACTTACTACATTTAAGACAAAATCTAGGGCAACTGAATGTTCCCATTAGTAAATCTTTACTCCTTTAACCTGATTAGATGGTAATGCAATGCAGAATACAAAACACCCAATGTATGTAATCAGGCTGTGTGAGTCCCTGGGGTCTGCAAGTTGTCAGAAACCATCAAAATTCAAAACAGACACAGAAATAAAAGTGCAAATAAGGGCAATGTAAAAGCAACTCTGCTAAGCTTAAAAAAAAAAAAAAAAAAAAAAAAAAAAAGTGAAAGAAAGGAAGGAAGAAGGAGGAGGAAGGAAGGAAAGAAAATCCACCAATGGAGACTCAGCTCTATTAAATGAGTATTTCTTCCTCTGGTTCTGAGCCAGTCATTTAAGAGCACATTCATACTTGAAAATGCCTTCATTAACAGGATGTGCAAATGTAAGAGTAGAGTTTCTGGCTTTTTGTATAATGTTATAGAGCAGAAAGCTAGCAGGTAAATACTCTAAATATGAAGCTCCTAAACATCAAAAGGGTCTGTTTCTACATTAAACAGCTTAGTGAACAGTTCTCATGAAAACTGATTATTACTTTGTAAGGACAGTTTACATTGTCCATCCGTCTTTCTAATGGCAAGAGAAGAGAGACTGTTTATTCCTGGATGAGACATGAAACAACGCAGCATGTCAGGCACCTACTGGTCTGAAGGGATACCATCTTCTGTAACTTAAAAGAAAATCAATTAGTGAATTTTACACCACAGAAAGCTTTTGTTTCATTTACTTCAGGTACTGGTGATCTCTTTCAGGAGCAACAAGTTGAGAGATCGTCCATATTTATAATTCCCTGTTAACTGTCAGATGACAGTTTCCACAAGTCTCAGCCATTTCTACCAATGGCAATGGGATAAGAGAAAAACAAGGCAGAAAAGTTTCCTGGAGTTTGAAATATACTGCTGTGCGAGGAACACCTGCTTGTAGGTTTTATTTTTCTTTCTTTTTCAAAGGAATAGGTTGGAAAGCAAGACAGGCTCCATTTTGTGTAAGTAAGACCTGGACATAAGCAGGGCCAAATATATTCAGGCTAAAGTAGTCACATTGTGCCAAAGCCACCAGTTCTCCCAATACACTGCCTACTAAAACTGTACTAATTAAGGTGTGATTGTTTCTGAACATAACTTGAAAATGAATAATATTAGATCAGCACAACAGCCCTGATATGTTCCATATTTAATCCATTCCTCTATTTCTCATCCATTTCTCTTTTCAGTTTTCCAATATGAATTGCAGGACTTAACCCTGAAAGAATGTACCTACATTTGTAGAAGCAAACAAAGTTACTGAAGATTTCTTAGAAGCGAAAATAATAATTTCAGCTCTGAGCATCTGGGAAACTACAGTATGCAGAGTATTTTAGTTTAGCTTTATACTAAACCAATCAACAAGTTTTATTTCCATGATTTTTAAAAGTTAGTGTCTCATAGGTACTAGTATGAGAAGTACCTAAAATATCACCATTTCATGGCCTCAGAATTCCCAGTCTCATATGAATTATTTTTTGTAGAAGAAATGCATGTACCTCAGATGACTGCTTTATACAGCTGTTGCTAAAACCCTCCATTAACTAAAAATATTTTTAATTAATTTTTAGTTACAGTTATCTTGGATTTATTTAGATCCCCCTCATCTGCCAGACACAAAAGAGAATAATGCGACAGGTAGACTTAAGATTTGAGGAGGGCACAGATGGTTTTGTCTGCTTATTGAAAGCAAAAGGCAATCATGCAGCAGAGGAAGAATATGAAATCAGAAATTATCTAGCTTCAGACACTTTTCTCTGCCTCTTAAACTTCTCATTATAGTTTTTACATATGTTTCAATAAAAAACAAATTTCTCAACCAGAAATTCTATATCAGAATGTGAAAGCACTCTGGATTAAAAGAAAAGCAAGCTGAAGTATAAAATGGCTTTAGAATCTCTGATGAGCACAGATTGCTCTCCAGAAAAAAATAAAGGATTTAGATGAAAATTTTATATATAATGAACATCTAAAATTGTGGTATTGATATTCTAGTGCTAGTAACAAATGTTAGTTTTTTTGACTGATACTTTTCCCTCCTTTTACAATTAAACATTCATTTGTTCTTTTCCAGCTGTTTCAACCCAGTGTTTTAAAACAAAGTTTCATAGCTTGACCAATTGACATTTAGCCATTTGAAAAATGTATGTTCTTACAATTACATAACGCTAGTAATACTGATAGTAATTAAGTTACCAAATTGTTTTCAGTTATAAAATCCATTCTTGGTTCCCTTATGTTTGGTTGAAAATATTCCCTGTACAAGCTTGAGTTTTCCTGAAAATGTTGAGACAAAGGCTGACTCAGAAGCCTGAGAGCAAAATGGATGAAAATATCCAGCTTTCTGTCAACACTAAGAATTAAAAAAAATAAAATTGAGAGGACTCTAGACTTTGAAACAGCTATTTTAAATCAAGCTTTATACAGGACTTTTGTCATCTTTGTTAAGTTTGTCAACATTTGTCAGTGATAAGTCTTTGAAATATAAATATCATGTGCTATCCCTGGCACCACAGAGTATAAAGTAGATCTCTTGAAAGCGTGGTTTTGATCTCACTGCTCTGACTAGAGAGCTGCTGCAGAATCTACTGTTCTCTTGATTGGAAGTAATTTTCCTCTACTGGCACCTGAAATTTACACTTAGTCTTTAGTTTTTGGGATAACAGCATTCATTTGCTTAAATACTCCTTTTGCTTCCCTGATGCAGCCTGCATCATATTTCCTCTCAGCACTTTTTGGTTTTGCTGAGCTGGTCAACTTCTTTTAATCTCTTATCTGCTCATCCCTGTCATCTAGTAGCCTTTCTCTGCAAAGTTAAGTAGTTTGACTTATTCTTAGGGCTTAGTTGACTATCAGTGTGATTTTACTGGATTTTTTTTTTCCAACAAGGCCACATTTGAACTTATAGCTAAAACCTTTGTAGGTTGGCACTCACAAACCAAAGACTGTCAGAACTACAGCTGCCAGGCCACTGCTCCACCACCACAGACTGACCACACAGATCCCATCCTCGCAGCTCTTACCTCCCATCTGAGGACACCTATCATCCTCGCTGAGGAGCTGAACAGGATACTTCCAGCATGGAGATAGGTAGACAAAGCTGATCTCTCTGCCTAATAGTCACTTGCCACAGTTGCAGGCTGATTGCAACGTGGGCAGGAAGCATGGAGAGCAAGGACAGGCAGGCACCAGACCTGATGGGCAGGAGACTGTTTTTTGTATGCTCCTGGTGATTTGCTCAGCTGTGCTTAGGTAGGAAGAGGAAAAAGCCACATGATCTGAATGCAGAGAGGACAAACACCGGAACCAGCACGCTGGAGGAAAGGGCAGAAGAAATACAGCCAGACTGACAGCCTGAGGGACAAACACTGAGACTGCCTGAGTCGGAAATATAGTCTAGGGGCTGGAGCTGAAGAGAAAAAGCGTTTAAGAGCTCAACAGCCTGCATAAAGACTAGAGGATAAACAGAGCTGCAGGATAACAGCTGGGACAAGTGACTGTGCTGGAAAGAGTGGACCAAGGGAGAATCAAGGATCTGATGAGCTGTTGTGAAACTAGTAGTGCCTCAGCAAAAGGCTCTGCATGAGTTTATGTGATGAACAGAGCAGGCAGGAACTGAGGAGACAGTCTCCAAGAAGAGAGACAAACAGGAGCCAAGGAAGGTAAAAAGGGGGCCCTAGGGAGACACAGAAATCAAAGAGCTGGTTAGACAAGTACCTCTGAACACCAAGGTGACTGAGCCTGGAGCTGGCTTCACAGGGACTGAGACACAGGAATGACACAATGACTAACAGAGCGAGAAGAGAAGGGCTGGGGTCAGGAGAGGAGCAAGTGGTGGGAAGCATGGCTGAACAGGCAGGAGAAAGGAGCCAGTGGTGGGATGGAGAAAGGCCAGGAGCAGGCTGGAAGGATTGGGGCAAAAGTAGTAAAGCTTAAGGAGAATGTGCACAAAAAAGCACAATCCCCTGGGGAGCCTGTAGGAAACTGTAGGGAACTCCACCAGCAGCAAATATCTGAAAGTTCCTCTGGAAAATTAACTCTTCCCTTGTATTATTGATTCACATGGAGGAATACAAATACTGTCAATCTCTGAGTTTCAATAGTAGAAATTTCTGTGGCATAGTTTAAATGACAAAACCTGCTGATGAGCCACACAACAGGGCTTTCTTTTTAGGTAAACTATTTTCAACAGTAAAATCTTTTAACACCAAGTTCCTACTTAAATACTGTTCTTAAGGTTGCAAAATCAAATAGGAAAATGTTACTAAATTCCTCAATCCCCTAAATTCAACCTTTTTATTTTCACATTATGATACAGTCATAACAATCTGGTCATATGCTATTATGTCCACAGTCCCTAGCCTCTGTTTAGTGCAAGTGATGGGTGATATTCGCTCCATGAATAGTTGCTCAGTATTTGGTTTTGCCATACTCTGCTCAGTGGGCAGCCCCAAAACTTTTTTTTAATGCTACTGAAATACTGATGTGAAGAAAAAATTATTTTGTAGACTGTTTTGTGGTGTTCTTCACTACAGTGAATCTATCTAACTGCATTGTATCTAGCTGCTTCACAATTAATGTTGATCTTTTGTATTACACAGGAGACAAACTGAAACCAATAGGTCAATTTTGATCAAACTAGGGACAAGGATCTCATTTTTAAGAGTTATTAGAATCATGCATTAGTAATACTCAAAGCCTGGACACATGGAGGTCTGTGGTAAGTGGCAGTTTGAGAACTTTAATAAACCTAACTACATGCTGTAAGTCAGGCACTTAGAAAATGGAGGATAAAGTGTTTTAAGCCAGTTGATCGGCAAGTTCACAGTGACCTTGCGTCCATCATTCTTCAAGGCAGCACTCACTGCTTTTTATAGAAATAAAAGATCCTTTCTTCTCTTGCAATCTCCTGTTTTATTCATTTACACATTCTACAACTTCTGCAGTAAGACTCCCACACTTAAGAGTCATCTCAAGAGCACTTCCATCCTACAATGGATGTACAGAGTACATCCTGGAGTGAAGAGTATGCCAGCATACATTTACAGTCTATATGATAATGTAGATGCATAGCCAGCTGAAGTAAAGCTGCACGTGTAACATTAATTCCAGCATTTCCTAACATTTGAATACCTGCCTTTGTCAGTCTGTTCTTTTAACATAATACCCAGGTGCAATGTTCTATATAAATACTAATGGAGAATGGAGTCCCTTGCTATATAAAGATGTACTGTTTATATGTTACAGTAGGATGTTATACAATACAACTCTGAAGACTGACTCCTGAGGAAGAGGAAACATCTGCATTTAGAGTATAATTACTAGGCATCTGAGAGACAATTACTGGTCATTTTAAGCTGTGCAAACAACACCACTGTAACAAAATCATAGCTGATTAACAATGTTTTAACCTGCCTTCTACTGTATAGAAAATCACTAGAAAAACAATAATCATTTTAAATCTCAAATCAAGTTCATAGCACTTTATTGTTGTATTTTAACCAAAAAATATTTTTAAATTTGTAAAGACATCACCTCTATGACCTACAAGTAAGAAACCTTCAAGAAATCTCTCCAAAGTCCTAAACTACCTAGGAGCTGGGCAAAAGGAATGGAAGAAATGGGCAACTTCTAGCACGCAATAGATGAGCTGCAGAGTGGAAAACAAAAAGAAGCTAAAAGGAAGTCAGGAACAAGCAACAAGCGAGGAGGTCACAGAAACTAACAGAACAGTGAGAAAGAGTCTTTGTGCAAAACTGCTTAAAAAAGGTTTATGAGTGGATTTATCTGCTGTAAGAAAAGCAGTGAAACACAGAAGTCCAAGAAACAGGTGCAAACATCTCTTGGTAGGCACATGTGTGTTTGGAAAGGGAGAGAGACCTTTAAGTCAACCTAATGTCCACTGAAGGCTCTCCATTCATTTTGAAGGCGACAAATGCAACTTACACACTTAGAATAGGCACCTAGAGATATTTTTCAAGATGTTAAGATGCTTAAAACTTGTTAAAATCTTTATAAATTAATCACTCAATAAACCCTCTCCAGTTCTTCTTAAAATCAATATCAATATTCTTTAGATACTGAAGCAAAAACCACACTCATTGTTTCCTTTTTTATGTTCATTCACATGTTCTTTGCATTCATGCGTTCCTTGCCTTCCTTCACAGTGGCTGTATTCATCCTGAGTGTGAGTGTGTGCTTCGTGTGCTCAAAGATTTGTCACACGTTCTGAGAGCATTAATAGAATGTTAAAAAAATGCTGAAGATGAAAAAAGATATGGTTGTGCTTTGCCATATCTGCTTCTAAATGTGATTCACAAGAGAAACAACCCAACCCAAGGAGACGTCTCCAAAAGAAAGCTATGAATGTAACCTGTAGATTAAATAGCTAATAGTTGGATTAACCAAGTCTTGTGCAGTGTAATGAGTAATTTTGGTACGTCATCTGAATTGGGTCACTCAAAATATCAAGTGAAGTACATCTTGATATTGGAAAACAGTAAATAGCATCAGATTAAGAATTAAAGGAAACTAAAATCAAATGGAAATTGTGTAATGAGACTTTTTTTAAAAAACACCTAAAAAGGCCTTCAGAACAATCTTCCCACAGGAAATATTTCATCTCAAGTAACACAAGTGTCAACTAATACCTAGATGTCAACTAATACCTAGACTTCTATTACTGATCTGGTATCAAACATTTTTAAAACATCATGTTTTTCTTATAGAATTGTAATACTGTTTCTTATTTTTCCCCCCTCATAAATAAAGGTTTAAATATATAAAAGCAAAAACCAGGATGCTGAATAAGACTGGATGGTGTGGCTCACGGTCTTAAATGCATTATAAACTGATTAACTTTGCTTTCCAGTCTGCGTCATCAGACTCTTTACAGTGTAAGCTTCACCTCAGTCACGGGAATCTCAGTGGAGCCAAACGAGGCTGCTTACATCAGTAGACTTTTAACACATGCACCTGAAAGTGAAGGAACAAGGCTTGCTTACAGCCTCTGTAGTCTCATCTGCCACTTGTAGTGATCCTGCCGTGACAAATGCAAGTGTAAATTTTGATAGACATCATCTTAAATAAGCTGGGTGCTTGAATGAGTCAGGTGATTTAGAAACCCTTCAAATGGTTTAACAATGAAGATATCAAAAGATGCTGCTTTGAGAGCATCTCTTTTCAGCTATGTGTTTAAATACACAGGATAGATTAGAATTGTCAGAATTGTATGCCTGACTCCACAGCACAGAAACTAAGCACCTCTACACTAACTCAAGGTTATCAGTTGGTTCCAGGCCACCACAGACAAACAAACTTAATAATTTACAGAGTGATATAATCTTGCTTCAGATTAGACCACAATGAAAAACACAGATAATATTTGCAAAACACTTGTAATAAAACTCTTCTATTTGCACAGTTTAAAATTCGCCCTGAAGAAATATCTCTTCACAGCAGCAAACTCATAAAAGGTTCCTTTTCACAAAAAATTCCCTTCTGCAGAAAATTTACCTACTGTTCAGAACAAGCTATCTGATTCTTGAAAGGAGATACATAGGGCTCCTTTGACTTGCCTGAAGTCATGCTAATTTAAAGAACAGTCCTGCTTCTTCTCAGATATTCTCCATTGTGTTCAAAAATTCAAGGCACACTTTGGTAATAGGTATCCATGCTCTTCTTGGTGTGAAGTGGGCCTTGAACTGTGACCTATACAGAACAGCTCAAATAACACAACTACCAGTGAGAAGATCTACAGGGCACAAGATTTAACATTGTCATAAAAGAGGTAAACTGCACAGTATTATGCTGATGTTTCACTGCAAGAGGATGAATAAAATCAAGTGTTAAAGGATATTAACTATTTCTTGTAAAGATCAGTATTAAGCCAAAGTATAGGAAGGTATTAAAATCAGAAGAAACGGATGTTTGCAAATAGAACATCTGTTCATGGAGATTTTCAGAGAGATAACTATTCAGGAATGTTATTCCCTAATTTAGTTATGACATGATACTCAAAAGATCTCAGTTTATTATGAAAGGAGTGAGAAATAACCTGGACTTTGGTTAAGTCCAGAAAAATGAAAAAAACATATTGACATGCAATAATGTCAACTAAACACAAGATGATCTAAAGTAGCAGAAAGCTTAGCACTTAAACTTCAAATAAAAACTTTAAAGAAATATGTGAAAAGTGTCATTATAAGCATTATTATATCTTAATAAAGTGGCAACAACACAGGCTAACGTACATTAGGGCTGGTTAAGCAAAAATTTTCTGGAGCAAAGAAGTAGTTTTCCACAAGGCTGTTTTATAATTGCTTTGGAAATACCTCTTATCAGAATACAGGAACAACAACAAAATACAGAATTAGTCAAAAAGCAATGAAAATAATCATATAGAGAAATGTTTTATGAGCAGAAATTATATCTTCTAATTAGTAGACATCATACATCACTCTTTCAAGCAATGACTAAGCAGGATATGACCAGAACTGCCTATGAATAGTTCCATGGTGAAAACATCAAGGCAATAGATGATTTATTTATAGTGCCTCAACTGAGCAGAGCTAGGAATAACAGGAAAAAATAATGGAAAATGATGGAGAATTATGCAGGCTAACATGCATTTCTGGCACTAAGTCATGTAAAACTGTAAGAAGCCAAGGGCCAAAAGTATCGTATTTGAGATGTCAAGACTAAGTACAGCAAAGCTGCACCAAACTGAAGGATGGATGACTTTGTGGTTCTGAGGAACTCTGCAACACTGCAATGATTTGTCATGGCACAAACCTTATGCACACTGTCACCATGACATCAATAATACATTGAGAATAACTTGGAATGTCCATAAGGAACAAAATTGGTGAGTTATGTTTTCGGGATTGTAGTGTAGTAACAATAATGACACTTTTTTTTTTTTTTAAACTGTGAGTTCATCAAGGCTTTAGAACAAAAGACTATCAAAAGAACTGTATAAAATTGCATAGGGGATACACAGCAAAAGCAATTTCAAGATACTGACACAATGGTGACAGCTTTAAGAGAAGTTTACACTAAGCCTAGGATTTATTATTGTTTCAGTGGTAAGACTTGTCAAACACCTTCAGATCTGTGAAATGCAGTGGAACTGAAGTTACACAGTAACTGTGCTGGTTTCCTGTTCTTTCACTATTTATTTTTGCAGATCCTGAAATCTCTGACATGTTTCTAACTTAAGGGAAAAATAGAGCTCTATTAGCTTCACTAGAACATTCTTCAAAGCCTATTTTGTTGCTTACAGCATTTCCACAGTTTTAGTTCTTTAATTCAGCACCACCTATTGCTTATTTTTAATCTCCACAACGATAATCAGCAACAGTTGGTAATAGCCTCAGCAACTACAGATGAACCTACTTTCAGCATAGGCTTACCAGAGAAGAAAACAAGACTACTTATTGAATACTATGTTCAATTTTAGACTTCTTACTACAAGGAAGATATTAAGGCCCTGCCAAAGAAGGGCAATGAAGTTGTGAAAGATCTGGAGTACAAGTCTTATGGGGAACAGCTGAGGGAACTGAGGTTTAGTCTGGAGAAGAGGAGGCTGAGGGGAGACTATCATGTTTCAGGCTATGGAAAGATAAGGGGTTAGCCTTTTATTTCTAGATGAGTAGCAATAAGACAAGAGGTAATAGCCTCAAGTTGCAACAGGGGAGGTTCAGGTTGGATATTAGGAAAAACATTCTTGGAAAGAATAGTGAAGTACTGGAACGTTCTGTCCAGGGAGGTGGTAGAATCACTATCTGTAAGGGCAGCAAGACCAACACAATGAGAAAGTGTCACAAAGAAAAGAAGGATGCTCACCCATCTCCAAAAATTTAGGCTCACAGAAAGACTCCACAAAGGAGAGATCACCAGTAAGAGAAGAAGCCTTAGTGGCAGTCAGCCCTTAAATGAGGTCTGAGCCTGGCCCCACCCTTTCGATTGCACAGGTGAATTACATTCACCTGCCCTTCTAGGGCTGAGCAGGTCTTTTCTCTAGTTCAGGCTGTGACTCAACAGATAACACATACCATCCCTGAAGGAGTTCAAAGAAAGTGTAGATGTAGCACCAAAGGACATAGTTTAGTGGGCAAAGTGATAGGATGATGGCCAGACAAGATGATCTTAATGGTCTTTTCCAACCTTTATGATTCTATGAAAATTAAAAACAAAGAAATAAGAAAGGGAATAAAAAAAATAGGTTCTGGAATGGAAAATAATAGAGGCAGTGGGAGAGGGGAAAGAGGGAGAATAAAATGGGTAAAGGATAAGAAGCAAGTAAAAAACAAAAGATAAGACCAGGTTTAAAGATAGAGACCTAACAAGAATAATAGAATCAGATGAAGTAGTCTGAAGAGCAAGGTAGGATGGGAGAGAAAGGAACAGGGTAGAGAGGAAAAAGTTTTAAAAAGATAAGATGCATCAATCAGATCAAACTAAACAATAGGACTGGCAGCAGAATAAAACAAATAACAGAGAAGTAGAAACAGGAGAGAACAGAGGAAACTGGGAAGCAGTGAAGTGAAAGCAGAGAAACTAAGTATACTGGCTAATAGGTAAAACTTGTGGCTGGTGCTGGCAAATTCAGCATTCCTTTCTGTGCAGAAGTTTTTTGCTCTCAGGCAATACACTTCCACCAAAGAATGCTCTTTTTCAAATTAACTTCAGAGCTTCCTGGTAATTCTTGGTAATGCATTAACAGAAATCCTGGAATGTTCAGTTTAGCTGGAGCAACCTTGAGACAATCTTTAATTGGGTATGCTTAATGGTTACCTTTGTAATAATACTGTCTTAATGGAAGTAGTTCAAGCCTCTTAACATAGGTGCAGATAGGTTAGTCATCAAATGCATCAAAAAGATGAATTCTTATTAAAAAGAGAAATGCATTATGTCTGCCGGGATATATAATTATTTTTACACACATTCATATTAGGAATTGTCATATTTCCACCCTAAAAGTAGGATATCAAAATTAAAAGAGCTATGTATAGATCAAGCTGAAGAGCAAAGAGCAATAAGATTTATGCAAATTTTGTTGAGCAGAAGCGTTATAAATACTGTATAAAGCAGAAGAGACCTCAAAAATTGTATGCAGTAATGAGGTTTAATATAAATTTGGTTCAGTACATAGATTCTCTGATAAATTTAGTAAGGAATTTTAATAATATCCAATCTGAGCTTCAATTATATGCTATAAAAATCTGTTAAATAATATCAGTATAAAACTATCAAATAAAATACATGAATATTAACTATTTGCTGAATATTAAATCAAAATAAAAAAAAAACCCTCTTCAGAACCCTATTTTTTGAGGTTATGAACGAGCGTTAGGTGAAGTCTAATACTGTTGCATGTGGAGTCACGGAACGTGAGAACTGAAAAGATCTCTAAAATTGAGGAACAGAATACAGATG
Source organism: Chrysolophus pictus (assembly GCA_037305975.1). Taxonomy (NCBI): domain Eukaryota; kingdom Metazoa; phylum Chordata; class Aves; order Galliformes; family Phasianidae; genus Chrysolophus; species Chrysolophus pictus. Next base: position 24,280,943 of record CM074578.1, read on the forward strand.
GTGCAAAAATCAGAATCATTTTACATGCCTCTATAGTATACTTTCAATGCCACTTATCCCTATGGGTAGAATACTTACTGGTTTTCGAGTTGGTGTAACTTGAACGGAATGATAAAATTCTGGTTGCACTCTGCTGCTTTTCTTGATTTTCCTTTTTCTTACAGAGGTTTCCTGCTCGCTTAGATGGTGAGCTTCTAATAAAGGCTGTGTTTCCTCAAGGCGAGGCGCTACACGTCTTCTGGCATGACGAGGACTTGATCTAAAGCCCTGCAACAGAAAAAACAATCATCGTGTTTAACATCTCCTACAGTAGAGCCATGTAACAACAGAGAAATCACACAGGATCTTAACAAAGACAACACTGAGGTACAAGCATGCTCATTTTAAATTAATATAATGCCCATCTATACTGCATGTAACAATAAAAGGATGTTGCCATGTGCTGTGAATGTCACATTTGTTTCATATATTTCAATTATGTATGTTACTGACTCAGCTCGTAGCGATAACTCTTGTTGCTTTTCTTTATGAGCCCACGTTAGTTGTAAGTAAATAATTATAATTTAAAATTTATAATTAAATGTTCCAACTTTTCTCATGGCCTCATGAGAAATTGTTTTAGGGAGTGTAAGCAGAAAATATGCTTTTTTTTTTCCTGAATGAAAGTGAAGAAAAAATTGGTAGCTAGCAACACAATGACCACTAACTGTTCTTGTTAAGAGTTCTGATGCTGCTAGATCTAGGAGGAGACCTTACTATTTGGAATAAAAGAGTTATAAAAGACAGCTTTCTTTTGCTTATTATCTGGGAAATACATGCATATTTGGCCAAAATAATAAACTTAGGAAAAGCCGTCCTTTACAAATGCTTCACAGAGGTTTGCTGTGAAAATTTCTGAACATCAACCAGAATGTCTTACAGCCTTACAACAATTTCATTTATTTAATGGTAACAGGTATAATGCTAGCCCTGTATTACTACTCACAGAAATTTACATAGACCATTCTCATATTTTTCTGAGTTCCCTTAACACCAATCACCACGAGCATACAGGAGCCTGCCACCAGGCCAGGCTGAAAATCAGTTTCATTTCCTTGGTCCCACCAGCTTTGAGAATAGATGGGCCAGATCTATGTCCTTAGTAACAGTCTTGAGTTTAAGGAATTCATTCCCTTTCAAAACAAGGAATAGACACAACAAATTTCTGATTTTCTACCTTCCTTTTCCTTTCAGTGAAATGTTTTTATCAACGTCCTTATTCAACAAATCCAGCACTCACAAATAACCTGTTCGTATAGAGAATAGAGCTTCTACAAATTAGGATTTTAGTTAAAACTGCAGCAATCCATGCTGTGAGCCACGGTGTCCTCTTGTCAGTTGAAAACTAACAGGAACAGTAAATTTCCTTATAAACTTGCTGTTCTTTCTTGCCTCCTACTTTTTGCTTTTAAATTACAAATTCAGCATAGAAAAGTTATGCTAAAATGTTACGTTTGCAGACAGAGGTAATCAAAAGTCAACTGGGTGCTTTTTGTGCAAATTGGATTGATTCCTCTAATGTTCATGCCACTGCAAGGGAGGAGACCTGCAATCTATTGTGGGCACTACGGATGGACAGTTTGTTAGCTTTTTAAGGAAATGCTCCTGATGCCAAAACACACAAACATAACACACAAAATATTTACATACACATGCTGGTAATTACAACAGACATATCTTGCATGCAACATGATGTGAAAAGGCTGAATTGACAAAATGAAGTATCAGCATTTGGATAAACCTAACTTCTCATAGCAACTTTCTATTGCTGGACAGGAATGGACCCCAACCCTACTTAGTCCATGCAGGAGGTTGAGTCTGTACATGTGCTGCATCAGGACTATGAAGTATATATGACAAAGATGCAGCCCAAATTTCCTGAATCCTTATTTACAATCCATCCTACGCTACTGAAGCAAAAGTGTTGTTCAGGCTATGTGCAGGAGCTGACTTTGATTCCCCGTCACTTTAATAGAAGCATATTTCTGCACATCAACTAAGGCACGCAGCAGGGAAGCTACTGCAGCCAATAGTCCCGCACAGATTTAGAAAGGCCTCTAAACATTCCAATACATAAATCTGTGAGATGTTCCATCACGCTACTGCAATGGGAGAAGCTTTTGCCCCATTTTCTCTGCACACTGTAAAATAGCTAACATATTTGCAGTGTATCATCCATCATGATACTAAGGCCAGTCAGGATAACAGGACAAAAATACAACAGGAGTCTACCATTACAGAGCTTACTTGAATTATTTTTTTTTCTTTTGCAAAGTAGTGTGCACTGGGGATTATTCCACAATAAAGGAAAATACTCTTTAAGAGACCAAAATACTCAGCAAAACTGTTTTGATTTTCTAAATGTGAAACAGATTATGATTCATTCACAGATAATGGCAACTGGGGCTGTGTTAGGGGAGGGTCAGGCTATATACATCACACTTCAGTTGCTCCCTTACCACACTCCCATCCTGCTAGCAAGATAAAACTCTTTGGGAAAGTATGTTTATGTAACAGAAGAATTTGGTAGAAGCTAAGCAGCTCTAAAAGTGCTTATAGATGCATGCCAAATAGGGTTTTAAGTATGTGGGTCTCCCACTGAATGACTTCCCCTCAAAATACTTCAAGATATACTAATTGAGTATTACACTTCAATACTAATAAGTCACTTGTGATTTCCAGAAAGGTCTGTTTATGCTCAGCGCATCTCCTTTCTATTTGGTATATATTTTTTCTCTTTTGCTAGCAAGAAAATGAAATCTTTATCTCTTTAAGAGCTCATCTGCTTCTGCTGCTGAAGCTTATTCTTCACTTGAAGTCATAATCTGTCTGCATTGGCGTGAGTGGTTACTCTGGAGAGGATTATAATGCGATGAAGGCAGAGGATCATGATTTCAGGTGGAAAATTGATTCCTTACCAATAAAGATAATATTACAAGGGCAGAGTCCTTAGACCAAAACCTGAAATGCTTACTCATTCCTGCAACAAGACTTTGCAGAGGTGCAAGGAAATGCAGAAAGCACTTAAGAGTGATGCAGTGTATGGGAACTGCTATTCCTCACTCAGTGCAAAAACTAGATCTGCCAGAGATTCTTTCAACAGTGAAATTAATAGAGGAACCATGTGCCACCTGTGTTATTATTCTTCAGTTGAGCCCAAAGTTGAAAACTTGCCGTACTAACATGGCAATCAAATTTAAAAATAAACAAATAAATAAATTGAAAATGACCAAAATATTTGTTCGTTTGGTAAAGAAAGCACTATTTTAGATGGCAATGGCAAGCCAGAGATAGAGAGCAGACAAGTATTACAAAGTATTCATGGACACAGTACACAATCTGAGACCAAGCCACTGAGGAAGCATTAGAGATTTTAAGATGATGCAAAGCAACATGAGGTTGCTCTAACACTGTTAAGCAATTTGTACTTTCCAGTGTCATGTGAATGCTGTGTCACTGGACAATGACAAACCTCTTCAGAGATAGCTGTTCCTTCCTGGACCCTACTGCTTCATTCATTTTTTATCTCTATAATAAATTATGACACAAGGCAAACTGAACAAGTCATACTTCAAATACATGTTTTTAGAAAATCTCTTTTCTTCTAACATTATTGTACAAAGAGCACAGGTTTACACCATAAGGTATTCTTCCTTAAAGAAAAAACAGAACCAATTTTAAGTATCACAGTGAAACTCAAGAAACAAAAAAGACCAGAGATTATCTTCTCTCCAAAATCATTCATTCTTGTCCTTCTAGTTAGGTCCCTAAAGGGGATTTCTGCCTTTGGAAGAAGGCTGGGAGGATATAGATTTTAGCTGAGCTTTGTGAATCAATCCTTTTATGCCTTCTCTAAAGGTTGCGGATTTTTTTTCTGGAATGAAGTGTGGTAACATTGAATAGACCTGTTGTGTCCATCATTTCATCTAAACTAATGATGAATGTTCCAAATTGGCATCATGTGCCAATGAGCACAGCTGGCTGGTTGTATAAAATGAATTCCGTGGTAAGATGCTCCATTAAAAAATATCTTCCTCTCCAGCCAAATTTTAGGATCACACCTCTGATTCAGTGCCTGATTTGTGTGTACAGAAACACTGTGTGGGATGCCTCTGACCAAAGCTCAGCAGATCTATATCTCTATAGCTACCTGAAGGGAGTTTGTAGTGAGCTGGGGGTCGGCCTCTTCTCTCATGTGACTGGTGATAGGACTAGAGGGAATGGCCTAAAGTTGTGCCAGGGGAGATTCAAGTTGGATGTTAGGAAATGCTACTTTTCTTCCTCTTATTTTCCTCTTCCTATAGAGATAATTGCAGTCTTTTTCCATCAGTTTTGTGTGAGAGTTTTACATGTCCTTGTTCACTAACATAACTCTTCCTGGATCCACATAATTTAGCACAGTATTCTTATTAATTTCTATTACTGATCTATATATAATAGTACTGTGTGATTTTCCATTCCATTCAAATATTTCCCATCCTATCTTCTTTTTTGATCGAGTTATACATCCGACAGAGCTCATCAATGAATTGTAATTCAAAAGATCTTTCTGGAGACCATGATCTTAAAAATTAACAAAGTGCACATATGATTTTTCTCTGTAATATGACTAGCTCTTGAATATCATGTGTATTCATTTATCCCATTTTTCAGAATTTGATGTGGTCTGGTATTTGATAACACTCTGCAGACTTTATGTCACTGTCTATTTCCCTTCCTACTTCATTCATTAATATTAAAAACAGGATTTTGAACCTTCTTAAATAAACTCCCTAATTTTTGCTTTTAATGAGGACATTTTGGATAATGTATGAAACTTTTTTCCTTTTACTTACTTCATTTTTCTACTTTTATTTTTAATTGTTCATCTGATGTTTTAAAAGAGCCATATAAACACAGCAGTGCTATCCCATGAGTGCATTATTGCTTTTGTGACACAAATCTTTGCTTCATTCTCTAGCTATGCTGTTTATTAATTCACCTGGTTCTTTTTTTCCCTTTATTCTAGCCTTTTACAGTCCCTACTGCCTTCATCACGCATTATGTACTATCATATTAATTCTTCATCTTTTCCAATATGAATTTTATGTAGAATATATTGGGAATTAGAATTCTAATTTTGTAGCTTAATCTTTCCAGCAAGCATGTATTTTCAGAGTCATCAAACATTAAGAGATGTAAGACTGCCTTATCTGATGTCCAGATGCATTAACTTCAGTGGACAATGAACTGCAACTCACTTTACCTTCTGGCAGAGCTCCAGTAAACTGCAGAAAAATTGCTAGTCAGCAGTAAGCAACATTGCAGCACACCAGCAGGAATGGCAATTGAACTCAAATATATTTACAAATGTCTTCACAGATATTTGGGTGAGTTTCTTAGCTTAAATGACAAGGCTACTCACATAGAGGACCAAGGGAAGCCAGTTGATGTAATCTTTTTGGATTTCAACAAACCTTTCAATACTGTTTCTCACAGTATCCTTTTGGACACATGCAGCTAGGCAAGTACATAATATGATGGGTGAACAATGAGTTGAGAGGTTAGGTTCAAAGGCTTACAGTAAATGGGATTACGTCAGGCTGGCAGTCACTCTCTAGTGGGATTCCCCTGGGCTTCATTTTAGGTCCAGTACTCTTTTATTTTTGTCAATTACTTGGACACAGAATTTGAAGGTATACTAAGTCTGTGGACAACACTAAATTAGGAGGAGCTGTTGATTCTTTCAAGGATAGAGAGACCTTGCTGAGAAACTATGACAAATTAGAAGGCAGGACAATCACCAACTGCATGAAGTTTAACAAGAGCAAGTGCTAAATTCTGCACCTGCAACAGGAAAACCTGTCTTTGCTTACAGACTGGGGTATAAGAGACTAGAGAAGAGCAACCCTATGTGAAAGGGATCTGGGGTTCTGGTTGACAGCAAGTTGGACATGAGCCAGCAGTGTGCCCTGACAGCCCAAAGGGCCAACGCACCCTGAGGTGCCCCAGGCCCAGAACTGCCGCAGAGAGAGGGGAGGGGTTGTCCTGCTCTGCTCTGTGCTGGCAACCTCACCTCCAGCACTGTGTGCAGGTTTGGGGTACCATAATATAAGAAGAACATAAAACTATTCAAGAATGTCCAAAGGAGGACTATAAAAATGATGAAGGGTCTGGAGGAGAAGACATAAGAGGAGTGCTGTGGTCCCTGGGTTTGCTCAGCCCAGAGCAGAGGAGCTGAGGGGAGGCCTGATGGCAGCTGCAGCTCCTCACAGGGAGCGGAGGGCAGCGCTGAGCTCTGCTCTGTGTGACAGCGACAGGGCCTGAGGGAACCGCACGGAGCTGTGTCAGGGGAGGGAAGGCTGGGGGTTAGGGACAGGGTCTGCACCAGAAGGCGGTGGGCATGGAACAGGCTGCGCAGGACAGTGGGCACAGCTCTGAGCTGCCAAAGTTGAAGGATTTGGATAATGCTCTCACACACTGGGTTTGAATTTTCAGTGGTTCTGTGTGCCTGGAGCTGGACTCAGTGATCCCTGTGGTTCCGTTCCAACTCAGGATATTCCAAGAAATGCACTTTTGCAAGTACATTAATGAACATCAAAGCCAAAGGAAAGATGTCCAACCCTGTGTGCTTGCTTTTAAGGTTTTTGACAATGGTTGTATGTGGATGAGAACTCTCATCTATTTATCCCTGTCAATTAATGATGTCAAGAATGGTCTTTGAATTGTCAGTTACTGCCTGCTTAAAGCTTGGAAACTTTCATGTATATGCAACCTACAACATCTTACAGCCTGGAGACATTAGTATGCACAGTACCAGAACCGCTCTCAAGACTCTGGAGTCCTGAACTGTCTTGCAGGCAGGCTGAAATAGAACTTAACCCTCAAGCTGAAGTGCTTACTGGAACAAAAAGGGCAGGTTTAATTAAATATTAAATCCATTTATTGTATCAAATTCCCCTTCAAACTGAAAGAGAGAACTTAATGAGTATTTCTGCTACACATATTTAAATATGTATACATGCACCTATATTGTAAGACCAGCTTTAATTTTGAAAGTGACTAAGATTGCATTACTTCCCTTCTCTCGCAGTGACTTCCATGCTAAATGTGCTTAGCTTACAAACTAACAAAGGAACAAGAAATACAGTATTTATTTAACTGCCAGTCCTGTAAGTTCAACTCCAAATCCAGGATTCACATTAAGTCTTCCAAACTACTTATACAATAAAGACTGTTTATTAAAGCTAGGTCTTAGTATTTGCTCTTTCTTGGTTCTAAAAGCTGCCAAAATATACACTGTAATCTTCCCCTCCTCCCCCTCCCTTTTTTTTTTGTGGCTCTATTGATCTTTTTATTTTTTTAATCTTAGCTTGGGGTTACTCCTATAAGGATCTGAATCAACAGTTAAACATCAAATGTAACATTCCATATTCAATTTTCACTCTCATTAACAAGCTTCCACTGGTGCTTCTTTACACGCATTCTATTTATCTTGTGAGATTTTATTCTTATCCTCTAAAGCCCAAATTCCAAACACTGCAGGAATTATTTCTTAGATATTGAAGACTGTGATTTGACATGTGCCAAATAATACTAATTTTTCCAAGATAAGTCCAAACTTTAAAGACAATCATAAGCAATTTTCTTTTATATAACCTGAGATTATTTTTCCAACTCAGTTCATGAAATACGGTATCAGCAACTTGCCTTCCAGCTTCTAAATGAGCACAAAAGTACAACAGATGAGCAACAAATACAAGCCCTCATGTGATCCTAGATTTTAGATGGATGAATGAATTTGGAGTATAACTTTTAATAATCCATGCTGTATTACACTGCCAATTTACATGTGCTTCGTTGTTATGCTTTTTTTCTTTTTTTTATCTCAAAGACAGAATTCCTAACAAAGCAAGTAAGGTTTGATAGGAAAAATTGATGATATGTAAGCAAATAACTGGTGCCCCCAGTTACACCTGAAGGTGCTTTTTAAGTACTCTTTCCTGTCTAAATCTATAAACCACAGAAGTTAGTCTGTTCTATGATTCTCTAACAAGAAGTTTGCAGTTATCCACTGCTATTTTGCCTTTCTTAGCCCTTGTGATAGCTTGTCTCAATTCCTTCACTATTACCTCAGGGCACTACAATTCTATAGGAGGAATGGAACAATTACTTAAGAACAAAAATAAATTGGCGTACTGATTGATCTGCAAAATACAATCACATTTAGAACACATTAGGTTGTTTGCAAGCATTTCTCCTCAGCACAATCAGTATATGGTGTTTAACCTTAGTCTGCCACAAGGAAATAACTACCAAAACAGCCTTTTAAATATTAAAAATACAGCAGGAAAAAGAATAAGATACACACACTGCTAAACCACACAACTGCTGCCCAACATGTAGAAAGAAATTCTCATATGTCCAGTGCATTTGTTTAAAGTGCAAAGTGGAGAGAGAATTTATGCCACCTCAGAATGTAAAGACGTTCTCTTAACCAAAGTAAATACATAACTAAAGAGATTTAACAGGCATATATATACATACATATATATATGCAAGATACCTGGGATGGAATTCAGGTATCTATTAAGATATCTGGATTCATATACCAAGGTTTACATATCTGAATGAGTATCTCTGTCTGAAGCTAGTCTAAAACTCCTTTTATAGTCAATGAAAATTGCAGTCAATGCAGTCAGTGAGGCTTGAAGAGCTCAGCTCATCCTAAAGGAGACAACAACTCTAGGTCAGCTGAATAGCTCTATAGACTATAAAACTGTAAACGCTTATGAAGAGCTTATCTTGCTGTATACAAGGATGCTGTTTTTGCAAAGTCACTTTCCAACTCTGCCTACACTTTACACGCATGAAGGTGGCAATAACAGATCAGAGAGGAATGATGTCTTGACCTAGTTGTATCATTTTACTCTCTAGAACAAAAGAGGAGAATAAATGTAATACCTCAATCTAACATGATTACATGTTTCAGTGTAGTCTAGATACCCATAAATAAAGCTTTGTAAGAACTGTATTCCAATTCAAGTTTGCTCAGTTTACCTTGCCACCCTGAAGCTGAGAGCTGTTGTTCTAACAGCTGAGTGGACAGCAGTGATAAGGACATTGGCACAATCTGTGAGAAACATGTCTGCCCAAGTGTCAAATGTAGCTAATTTCCACAGCTGATGTCGTACTTTTGCACTTCAGCCATAACTCATGTTTCATTGCTGCTGATGAGTCAGGAAGAACCAACCACTAACTCTCCTTGAGGCAAGGCCATAAGGCACAAGGAACACAGCTGGGGCTCAAATGCTTTCGATAGAAGAAGCACCCAGATAACAAGTGCCCAGGCACACAGCTCACAGGTGAACTAGAAGCACAAGGAATCAGATCAAATATAACCTGTCATGGTACCACTAGGTCAAGATCAGTCACATCAGCAGTGAGTGTAAACACCTAATCAAGCATCTCTGCAACACAGTGTTAAGTCCTTGTCTAGGAGATGTGGAGGAGCCAGGCACTCTGTTGCCAAGTCTGGGGCCTGATGTGCCCTCTAGACTGCAGATTATGGAGCCAGGTTGAGAAGCCATGGATCTGTTCACTTTTGATACGGCTGAGCCAAACAAGCCAAGCCCAAATGAACCTACTTTTGTACAACAGTGAGGTGACCTTACCCTGTGCTAAGCATGGTTCTTCCACAGCATACCCAAGGAGACACTCTTCAAAAAGCCTGGGAGTTGCATTTCCATGCCTTAGGAAAACATGTACAATAGCCCAGGAGCCAAAAGAGATCTGAGGGTAGTACTACCGTGCTCATGCACAGCTTTCTTTCATTAAATAGCCTTTTGTACTGATTTATTTCTGAAAGTGGATACACAACCTGATCTCTCATTTTTGTAATCTAACCACAGTAACTGAGAAATCAGTGTAAGTGGTTAAGCTTTTCTGAGCTGTACATGGTCTGTGGACTCCTGCACAATCCTTTCCGTCTGTAGAAGAGTCACTTCTGCAGCTGATGTGGTAACACATGTGATTACCTCAGGTATGATCTCAGCTACTTTAATTTACAGTTTCAATTTGAGGTTAATTTCAGCCAGTAAAAGACAGCTGTATGCTCTCATTCCGTACATGGGTACAGACACACATAGACAAGTTGTGCTCCCCCTAAATCCCCTTGAAATCACCACGGCTTCACTTGTTTGCTTGCAAGCAGCAGCTCGTATGCACCAGGATTGTAAACTGGCATGCAACATAGCTGAAGCTGCAATCATAACTAAGGTATGCATTTCCAGAGATAAAAAGAAACACTAAGCATTTGTACTGTAAGTATATGAATGCTTTCATGACAGCTAGAAGGCTATTGGCATGATTGTAACAATGGGAAATTAAAAAATAAGAATTGTTATTGTGTGCCAGATCATTGTGCAGTGATTATTCCTACCCTGTCAGAGAGCTATGAGGATGTGTTCATCTATAATGCAGGTCCCAAAATGCAACACATTGAGACCATGTCTTACCTATTGATACGGACTGTGACACAGTGTCAGCACTTTATCAAATGATTGATGGAGCCGAGAAGGAATCCCCTCAGCAATTCAATGCTCTGCCTTCTGTCAGAAGCCGGAATAGAGCTGCAGGAAACCAGACAGCTATAGAGATATATAGGGCATTTCTACACTGCACTGTAGCACAAAGCAAAGGCACCTAGGTTACCTCATCTGGAGTTAGCTCAGGAACCCAAGCGATCTTGCTGCAGCAGCTGGGTAATTGCCATCTATTTTGTGATACAACTGCCAAGCGGGCTGTTTCTCAGCATAGGCTGATGCTTGCTGGGCTGTCTAAATACAGTGCTGCAGTGAATAAAGCTAACAGTCACGGACAAAGTACTATATGCAGAATCTCAGTAGTAACTCCTCTGCAACCTACTGTAGGGAACTTGCTTTAGCAGGAGGATTGGACTAGATGATCCCCAGAGGTCCTTCCAACTCCTGCAATTCTGTGATTCTGTACTGTGTTACAGCACAGTGTGACATATTCTGTTTGGGCCTTGTCACTGGACGTTACGACAAATGGATAGAAGGTCTTATCCTTATACAGTATAACCTATATTTACAGATTTCTACTCATTCTATACATAAGTGCTTTCATACATCTAAGAAAACAATTTATTTTTGCTTTTGTCTATGATTTATTTTCCCTCGAACCTGTTCCTTAACTCTTACAACCACTAATGGAAAAACAGCTTAGATATCCTGGGGGAAAAACATGTCAAACACCAAGGTAAAACATTTCCAGGCTGATGAAGCTCTGTAAAGATGAAGAGACAGCCTATGAATAGGTGCATGAATGTGTTTTTCTGGCTAGTCCTGTACATTTCTGTTGCTCCTTGAATGCACTTCCTCCAATCAAATGGAAGAGTAAATTCAGCTCGGAGGGTCTGCTGATTTCTCTTTTCATTGGAGCAGTGTATATCTAGAGCAGTTTATAAATAACTCCACAACGCTTGGGATGAGTTATAGTGCCAGTGTTCAAAGACTATTCATTACTGCTTTATAAGATATTAAGAATTGTCTCACAATTAGCCTCGGAAGGGAGATGGTTACAACTAAGCTATGCTTACAAATAAATACACGACAACTTCTTCTGGGCATTTATTACTGGCAGAGTCAACACATGCATTTACTGCAGATTTTTCTACTGTAGTGTATCCGTTGTATGATGATTTAGGAAATGAGGATTAGGAATCCTAATGAGGATTTAGGAAATTTATTTGCTCTTAAAAATTGTCATTAGATTTGGCTTACCTGTGTATATATATAGTCTATTCTACAAACAAAATGAAAATTCCGCAGAACTCAAATGACAAAATGTTATTTGTCATTTGCTATGGTCTACATACACCATCATCCCTCCACAGAGGCTTTCCATACAGGGTCAATTCCTGGTTGCCTTCCTCATGCAGCCAGTCCCAGCAGCATGCACAAGTTTTAAGAGAAATCAGAATTTATAGTGGACTGTAAAACTTTGATGGATTTGCTTCCTAGCAGGATTATGCCTGCAGGTCACAGTAGAACCATTCACATAAAGATTGCCAAAATATACAAGTCAAAATAAAATAAATGCAAAAAGATACAATATTGTTCCTGACTATCCATAGACAATGAGACCTTCCAATCCTGAGATAATTGTATTTCTGATTTAAAAGGTGAGATAAGGGAAAACTGTAAAGCTGAGAGAGAATTTCAGGCAAAAGATTTATAAATCCATCAGATTTTTTTCCCAATAAGAACCATCATATTAGCAATTAGTACAAGCATCCCTTCCCAATCTCATCAAAAAAAACAACACTACTTAAAAATTCAGCATGAGAACCTGCCTACTCACAAACTCCTGCTCTCAAATCATGAGATTTTAAGAATTGGATCACTTGGATTCATTCTTTAAGCCAGTCATTTGCAGCAGGCTAGTCCTCCAAAGCTTGTGAGAAGCCTCCAGCCTGCATACACTCAAGATTGCTCTGTAAGAAAAAGAGCTAGTAGCTTCTTTTTTAACTGAAAGGTAAAAATCTCATGTAATCCTATGATTCCAGAAGCTTAGACAACATGGAGAAATAATTAGGGAAGAAACTGAAATCACAAGTGGCAACACAGACATGTAAAGAGTGTTTTCAAATTGTAAAGTATGGAAAACATTCAAACCTCTTAGTAAAATGAATGCTGCTGAATACTTAAACCTGTCAAGCCCTCAAGTACTCAGAGAAAATTAATATCCTCGATGAAAAAACAAATTCCTACAGAGAGCAAAGGAAGCGTGAAGTAACTGAATTACTGGTATCATGTAAATCTTTCAATATACAAGGAATAATTAAAAAAAAAAAAAACAACAACAAAATATTGGATCATAATCCCTATTTTGGTAACACTATCGCTGAGTTACATTGTTATTTTGATGTAGTTTTTGGCGCAGCACAGACATGCAATTCTACTACTGATTATCAAAGAAGGGAGGGAATAGTTAAAATAGCTACTCATCAAAGTCTGACTTGTCACATAGGCAATGAATATTTCTGCTGGAAATTCACTTGTTTTCTTTTTTACAGCCATGGCATATCTAGGTCTACCTCAGATTAGAAACATTAACTATTCTGGGTGTGATTCCTTTGTTAGTTCAGGGAATATCTCTAATGCCTGAGCAATCGAGGGCATCCTAAGAGTAGTTATAATGAACTTAAAGAAGCATAACAATGAATATATCAAAAACAGATCTGACAAACTTAAAGTAGTAGTAAATGAACGCTAGTGGGACACCACTGTGCTATCTTGTAAACTCTCTCATCTTCTTGCTGGTTAATTTTTCTGCCATGAAGCACGTCTAACAAAGGCAGGCTTTAACCTACTTTATATTCATAACGATTCATGCAAATTTACCTCTTTTTGAGGCAGGGGGTCAAGTGTTTCAAGTTCATTCTGCAGTGAGGAATATCTGCATAGACTTTTGCAGTATAATAATTAGAGGTTTTGCAGAGACATTAAAAATCAAGACCCACAAAAATAGACAAAGCATTTGTGGATGAAACCCTCCACTAGCATATAAAACTCATAACAAGGTATCTGATAAGGATGATAAGTACATTTTCAAATTTAATATTTACTCTCCCATCTTGTGTCTTTTTTTTTTTTTTTTTTTTTTTTTTAACGTAGGGTTCAGCACTGAAGTGATAGAACAGCTCTCTGCTGGGGACAAAGGCAGCGCAGGCATGCACCACAAGAGCTATGGCTCTGGCAAGGAACTTCAATATAAATTTGCTACACATCTATTTTTTCCAAATATAAGGCTTTGCTGGCTGGCAGCCAATCATGCAGGAATTGCCAACCGCTCTGTAGATCAAGCAATTATAATTCCTTGTGCAGTGCCACTAGACCACCTGCACATTCATGTGGGATGCAAGTCATATCGAACCTAGATCTCAGGAGATGAATGCTATTTGGTATCAAACTCTTCTTCGTTATCTTTTATCATCATTAAGGAACAGCATTTATAATTGCACCTAACAGACAACTCAGCATAGAGAAAGCCAGCAGCTGGACCTAGTGATGTAAAATGCAGAGTTGATGCTATGTTCATTTTTGGAGGAGAATAAAATACAACTATACAAAGCTTCCATTTCCATGCATCATGTTAGCACCCTGTTGGAGCTAGAAGTGCATGATGCTTTGTGTTGATATAGATATTGAGAAACATCAAATTCTGTTTCAAATAATGTTGCCAACATTTCCATGGAAGCATATCTGTAATTTGTTACTAATCAATTCAGAAGGATTATTTAATAGAAGGTTTTACTTAAAAAAAAAAAAAAACACAAAACTAGAAAATAAAAATGCAATGATGTCACATGAGTCATCGTTTTCTCTTAAGAATCAAAAGTCCTTGACCAGAAATGAGGGGGAAAACAGCTCCACCATTACTTAGATGGGTAGCTAGGACCATTAGCAGGTGCCTTACTCTGTCTAAACATAATATAGAAAACTATGAAAGAATCCAATAGTCCTTTATGCTTTATGCTACCGTGGTTCCATAAGTGGAAATTTCTATGAAATGCGCCTGCTTTTAACCAGGTGATATACAAATAATTGCATGGCGGTTTACTGAAAATGAATGAGTCACTTTGTAAACTTCCCTTCCAAGAGTCAACACTCAAAACCACACGTACTTCAACACAGAGCAACACAACCTCAATTTCTGTCTGGGCTTAATGGCAAAGTAACATTGCATGGCAACCAACTGTTTCCTACTGGAGGAACGAAGCCTTGACAAGTGCCCTGGCTCCTGGAGGGACACCTCTGTTGGCTTGCTTAGTGCAGCACTCAGCATCCAGTCATGAGAACAGAACGGACTTCTCAGGGTTAAAGAGAGGAGGTCTCTCTGCTAACTACACTCCATGTGTCATCTCTTTGCAATAATGTGAAATACCATTTTTGACATAGGAGTTTAAAACTAATTTCCATCAGAAAGCACATTGCAACAACTGTATCACATGCACACTTTTTAAAACATTGGTCATAATCTGGTCATTTTTCTTAGTCATAACCAGGTATGGAACACGTAAATAATTTGAAGCAAAAGATCATTTTAGTGCAAAACTCTCTAACGGTTTCTGCAATAGCGGGCAACGGCACGGCTTAAATGAGCAGCAGGGAACCAGGCAGGAGAAACACCAGAGCAGCGCAGAGACCAAGTGATGCCCAGACGAGCATCATCCCCCATATTCTCCCAGCAGATCCGCTCCAGCTTCTGGAGCGCTGGGGAAGCGCTGGCGTTGGCATTTCCCGTCTGCCCGAGCCCTGGCACCGCTCAGCAGCGCTGGGGCGAGGCAGCACTTCCCTGCCCGCAGCAGGTGAGCGAGGGCAGGCGGCAGCGCGGGAGCCGTGCACCGCAGCCGTAGCGGTGCGGGTAGGGCCGGGCTGGGGCAGCTCTGGGCGCACAGAGCGCGGCTCCTCTGGAAGCGGACAGCTCTAGCAGCGAACGGAGGGTGCACGGCTCCTGCTTTGCGCGGAACGTGTCGTTTTAAGCACACAAAAAGGAAATAAAACACAAAAACAGGACAGCGTGGCTCTCGTGCAAAATGAAAAGCTTGCTACGCGGTTTCATCACAGAAAAAGGACAACAATAAGGACGAGTACTCAGGTAAAGAGAACAACTTCTGACCTTGAAATTGCGTGCTAAATAAATTACCTCAGAGCGAAAGTGGTGCGTTCTCATGACAGCATCTGTAAGGAAGCAGAGGTCAGGGCTGCGCTCGGGCCGCCGCTCCCCGCCCTCCCCCACCCCGCGCCCGCCGGCGTTTGTCTTTAACGCACCCCGAGAAGTTGGGCGCGAAGTTGCGCGGCGCCCCGGGGCCGCCGGCCCCTCACCCCTCCCGCCCTCCCGCCGCGTTACACGGGGATGGGCGGCGACGCGGCTGCCGCAGTCCCGGGCCCTCCGCGCGGCGCCGCCGGGCCGCTGCCCGCCTCCTCACCTCGGCTCCGCGAGCGGCCCGAGAAGACGGATTTGATGGGGTGCCTGCCCTTCTGCAGCCTGCGGTGCCAGCAGCAGAAGAATAGAATGGTGGCGATGGTGCCCAGCAGCAGCAGGAGCAAGAAGAGGGCGCACTGGATGCTGTAGGGTCTCAGCAGGACCAGGAACGCCGCCGCGATCATGGCTCAGCCGTGCGGCTGCCGCCGTGCGAGCGCGACGGTGCGGGGAGCCGGGCAGCCTCTCCCCCCGGCAGCGGGGCGGGCATCGCTGCCGGCCCTGCGCTGCTGGAGCCGGCGGGAGGCGGGGGCGGAGGAGGGAGGAGGAGGAGGAGGAGCGGGCGGGCTCGGGGCTGTGACTCAGCAGCGGCAGCGGTTGCGGTGGGGTTTCCCTCCGCGCGGCTCCGAGGAGCGGGCGCGGCGCGCTGGGCGCCCGCGGGCACCGGCGGGTGGGGCGTGCCCCGCATGGCAGCCGGGGGAGGAGGGGAAGAGGAGGAGGAGGAGGAAGAAGAAGAAGAGCACCGCGGGGGTGCGCGGCCGCGGCGGCCGGTGACATCACGCGCGGAGCTGCTGCAGAGGGAGGCGGAAAATGGCTGCTGCCAGGTACCCCCGGGCGGGAGCGGGCCAGGTGCCGGCGGGTGCGGGAGGCGAAGCGGCGAGAAGGGCGGGAGGGGAGCTGAGCGCCTGGTTCCGAGCCGTTGTGCCGCGGCACTCGGCGCCCAGGGCGGGCCGTGTGCGCCTTCACGGGGCGCTGAGGGAACGCCGTTATAAACCGCGTTGCTGCGCTCAAAGGCTGAACGTGGATCCGTCTTGGGCGTGAGCACCAGGGGAAGGATTCTGGAACTTCGTAGGATAAAGAACGGATCTCTGCGGGGATGTCGGAGTACTGCTGAGGTGTCACCGCGCTCTCAGGTGCACGCACGAAGGCGTGCGGCCACATCCAGCCCGCAGAAGGTAGGGAAGGAAGGGCAGGCAGAGGGAGGCAGGCTGAAATCATAAGGGGAAATGTGATCGTTGTGGTGCAAAAGGCCCTTTATCGCTGAGCGGGGGGCATCGTGATTCCGAAAAGTCAGGGAAACCTGTTTTCAGTGGGAGATTCTTGGCGCCGGCTGTGGCAGCCGGTATAGAAGTAATATCTTGACGCTATTTTACCTCAGGAATTTTATATCGTTTCATAACGTACAGCAGTTTATCTCCACAAAACGCAGTCTGCCACTTGATTCCTTCAGGCGGGCGGTTGCAATCCGGCAGTCTTTGATTTAAAGCTTCCCTTCGCTCGCTGCGAGCTGACGAACGCCGCGGGGCTGTGTTGTGTCACGTGACTCCACGCCGAAATCCGCCAGTACCGCAGTACGCTGCAGCGCGGCTTTCATGCAGATTACCTGGAGATCACCGTACCGCCCCGTGTCACCCGGCTGCAGCGCGAGGTGAAGCGCTGTGACGTCCCCAGCTTTGCTGCAGTACCTTGCGGGAACTTCTCAGCACCTGATTTATATCGCTTTATAATGGGATATTCTGGGAAACGCAGCACAGAGGTGACTGCATGGGGAGTTGCAGAGAACTCACGCTTCACCGCTGACAAATCTGTAATGCTTGGCTGCTGCCTTAAAGTTTGCAGCTTTTCCTGTCTAAGCCCTAGAGCACATTCATGTCCTGAGGATAACATTTTGCCGAGACGCTATGATAAATTACATGGCAGCAGCTTAATTTTTTTCATATTCAGGATAGAATTCGGTCTGGTACAAGAAATGCTGATGCGTGGTTTGTTCAAAGAGCCACTGCTCCAGGCTTTGGAGCCTACGTTCTCATGCACGCCACGCTGCTGCTATGGCTTTTTTTATGCTTATTACTAGTGTCTCTTTGTTAAGTACTGTGGGATTGCAGTGCGTGGTTAAAATGTTGCTTTTGTAGTGAAGTTTGATGTAGTAGTGAATAATAAAGTTTGAAGTTTGGGTTTTGGCATTAGAAATAAGCGAGCAATACGTGGCTAGATCATTCCAAATAGTAATTAGGACAAATCATAGTAATTCTTTGAGATATAGTGTTTTTTAATATGAACTTCTTTTCAGAATGTTTTTCAGGGAACATTTCATAAATCTTAAGAATGACAAACAGAGAAGAGAAAAGGAATGAGGAGAGAAAGTTAAAGAAAGCCATTGGCTCCCACCTGAGATTTGACCTCAGAAGGAGAATCCTGGAGGTGAACAGGAGGTGACTCAGACAAGAAGAAGTGAAAGAAGGTAACCAATTTTTAAGGCTGACTGTGGAAAGAGCAGATCAGAACAGAGATCTGAGTTGTTGAGAGGCTGAGGCAAATCTGACGAGGTCTTACAAATTTGGAACTTAGACCTTGCAGTAAGTACGGGGTTCTGCTATTTCAGGATATGCGTGATACGGCTGTAGTTTTGCAGTGATATGAGGTGGTGGGAGGCAGCATCCTGTGATGCTTGTTTCAGTAGAGCCCACAGAGCAACCGAGCAGCCACAAAGTCACAGCCATAGTTGAAGTTTGCAGAAGGAGGCTTAGAAGCAGCCTTTTGCTTTAGCAACGCTGAGGGAGGAAGCAGTGAGATGTGCGTGGGCAAGAGGGAGGGGAAGGGAAGGTTCTGCTTCGCAGGCTCCACTGAAAAGAAGTGACTTGCAAATATTTTCAGTGACAAGGGACAGCATAATACAGGATAATGTTTCTTAGGTTGTAGTCACTCGAGGCAGCTGCTTACCTATTTTTAAAAGCTGTGGGAAGCACAGGAGCAGCAAGCTTTACATTTGAGTTCTCCAGTTTAATGGAAGAATTGAGCAGGGAATGTGGTGCAGCAACAGCCATCTTCCTGTCGGGAAACAAGTCAGTGTTGACCTAAAGTATTTTCCCACTCTGTATCTCACAGAATCCTGTTCTGACTTAGCAGTCTTGCCTAGCAGGGCTGAAGACAGGGGTCCTTTCTTCCCTCCCCCTTGCCCCGTATGCAGAATTGCAGTGCAGTCTGTTGAGTAGAGCATAGGTTCAGCAGGCCTTAAAAAGAAACTAAGACTCATATCTGAGTACAAGGGGTTAGACTATAAGGAGAAAACAAATTGGGAAAAAAAAAAAAAAAAAAACAGTTGAAAATATCATAGAATTTCAGGTGGAGAAACCATATGAACAAAGACCTGCTGACCTCCTACAGTGTAAGTTGTGGCATTCAGGGGGACTCAGCAGTCTGAGAAGTCATCACTGCTCTTGCTGCTTCGGGCCTTGTGGATTTCATTTGACAATTGCAAGGCTCTCTGTATCAGCAAGCCAAAGGAAGAAAGTCACATGGTAGATCTGGTGATGCAGACATAAGAATAGGAGATGACATGTGGTATGATTTCAGAAGAGTAGTGAAAGAGTACGTTTTTAGCTGAAAAAATAAGTGAAAGGATAAGATCATTTCCTTTCTCTCTTCTGTGCTTCAAGGACTGTGTTTCTGCTAATTAATTATAATTAAGTATTCTGCTTAAATAACAACTGGTTAGAAGGATTCTCTAATCATGAAATACTTCTTAACAAATTTTTTTTAATTTTCTAATCAAGTAGGAACCCAGAAGCAACATAAGTAAATACGGAAAATATCATACTGTGTGTATTAGCAACTTCATTCAAAGGCATAATTGACCTTTTTCCCTCAAAATTGTTCTTCAGGGGTCACACTCTGTCTTCAGTGTGCTCTCTAACAGTTTAAGTATGATGTATGAGTGTATGTTGTGAGGATTTCTGGTAGATGATTAAACCTTCTAAAATACATTCTTCAGCTGAAAGAATATCAATCTTTATCTTGATAAAAACATCAGGTTTCAACAATTTGTTATGTGAAATGATGTGTTCTCAATTCAGCAAAGCTATTGAAAATCTTTATTCTGCTGAACTGATTAAAATTTTTTGCTCCATACAGTGCTTTGTATGTTTGGTCAGCATACTACTGCTATTTATTCTAGCACTATCCTTGAAATTTAAGTACATATTATTATTTCAAATCATTTGAAAAGAGAAGCTGAACTGTAAAGGTTACACGATCCACTCAGGACAAAGTGGTTTAATTTAAGTGCTGCAGAATAGTCCCCGGACATGACTGGGAAATTTTGCAGTCTGCAAGTGTTTCAGGTGATGGTGGAAAACCAAGTTCCTGCCTCCTTAATATATGCAGAGGTAATTGTCCGCGTTGTGTGAGCTGATAAACCTTCAGAACTTGCTATTTTATCTCTCTGTTTATTGGACTGGATGTAATCACATGGCATAGGAGCCATGCAGCTGTCGACTCACAGCATAGAGCATTGCTGGGAAAATGCTGGTAGGAATTCTGTGGGCAAAGATCGACTTTGCAGATAGATGGCTGATTTTGAGCCTAGATAGAAATGTATGTAAAGCTCCTACAGCTTTTTTTTTTTTCATTTCCTATTACAGCACTGGTATGCCCATATGTCCTTGGTTAAAATTTGTTCCCTGTTCATTTTTGGCAGTGTCTAATGTAGCAGTTGTCAATTTGAATATGGTACTGCATCCCAGAGGGAATTGCACTTTATTAGTATTATGTTGCTTAAGGATTGCTTCAGAGCAATATTGGTCTTTCAGCTATTATATTAATTTATAAAGGTAAGTTGAACTGTGAATGCTAAGATGACATTTAATTTTACAGGACAAGAAAAAATAGATATAGTAAGGTCTAAGCTTTTTTTGTTCTCTCAGGGGTATATCTTTCTGTAAATTCTCCTAAGTGCATACAGAACTACTCTTGGTTGCATTAATATTCCCTGAAGTAATTGGACAACATACACGTCTCCTGTTCTAGCTCATGACCTCTAATAGCAATAAGGATTTGTTTAATTTTTCTTTTTAACTGGATAGCATCAAGTTCATTCCTCCCCACTGATACATAGAGAAACCGGAGCAATTGAGGAAGATCTTTGGAGTAAAAGAGTGTCATCCAGGCATGACGTCTAGCCTATTATCACTCACCTATGGCAGCCAATAAAGACACATGAGTAGAGATAGTTAAGATGCCACTGGATTATTACATACTGACCAGAGATCAAGCACGGAATTTCTAGCTGCTGTTTCACTTCTATGCCCTTGTGGCTGCATGTATTATGTTTCTCATAGTAATGCTTTGGGGCAGCACAGTTTATCAGAATATATGATAGATTATGCCACCAAAAAGAATAAGATGCCTCCTCTTACAGACTCTCACACCAGTTTGCTAGTGAGTTTGAACACTGCATTAGTTGCATATGGAAACTTCTGATACTTTTTCAGCCTTTTATGTTTCTTCGGAGTGTGTTAAGGAAATAGTATTTGGTTGTTACACAGAGCAAGTGCACAACTTTTGCACCTCAGCACGGATTTGCATCTGATCAAACTTTCCCTGACTGAATAACTTCAATAACTGAAGCCTAGAGAGCAATTCTCTTATTTTTTACATTTAGTGTCATTTGAGATGCCTGGAGTTAGCAACCATCCTTATGAGCATGGAAGAGGGTCTTGGCCCTACGTACAGTGCTTGTAAGAAAGGGTAGTTGGAAGCTGGCATAACAATGTTAGAATCTAAGATAGCTCCGTTCATTTATTTTTAAGCAACTTAACTGGGCCTTTGAGCATTTGAAATAAGCTGAATTTCTCTCCCCTTGGCTTTGGTTAAATTCGGTAGTGGCTTGGTTCTTTTGAGTGATGGAGGTATTCCAGGCTGAGGCATCTGCACAGGTAGTTGTGATGAGAGACCCATGGAAGACTTGCACTTCTGAAGTAGTAGCTGAAGACAAAGCACAACATCACAGAGCACTGGCACTAGTCACCCACATTTGGGCAGCCAAATTGATCCCTAGTTCTCCCTCCAGTGATTACAGTAACTTAGATGCCTAGTATACCAGTGACACCTCAACCATAATCTAGAACTGAATCTCATCCTTAAAGCCTAAAAATGATGCCAAATTGCTATCTTTAAATTTAAGTGAACACTATTTTTCACTATTAGCTGAGTAAGTTATTAGAACAAAAATTAGGTTCTCCAAGAGGTATTAAATATATCTATCTTGATAAATTCATTATTCTTCCTTTACTGTCACTCGGTATTACACAACAGAAGTATGCAGTTTGATGCAGAAATTAGACCATCTCCAATAACTTTCTTCAAACTTGTAATTTAAGCCACAGTCCTGCAAAGGTCTTTGGCATATTTGAGTATTGGTGTTATTTTATAGAACTTCTAGGTTGCTAAAACTGTCAGCACAAAGGACGCTGCCTTGAAAAAGAATAATTGCTTTGTGATGTCCGTGGGCCAAACACATGGAGTTTAGCAAGTGGGACAAGATACAGGCCAAATTCTATATGTAACTGTGTGGATTCCAAATGCTGCTGTGATTTTGTAGTCAGTGAGACATTCTGTATAAATAAGGATAGGTGATGTTGCTTAACTATGAATAGCATCGCTTCTTAAAAAGTATCCGTGATTTTTCTGAGGCTAGTTATACTTGGGTAATAACCTGCAGCCAGGAGGTGAGCTGCTGGTAGTAAGAACCACGTCATTTTATCTTTCCTGTTAGTGGAAGACAAGTGGGATCATTTCTGCATATTTACAGCCTTGAAAGTTACAAAAATGTTCTGATACCTGCTCCCTAAGGTCTCCAGTTGATTTTCAAACACAGAAATGCAAGAATATCTGTATTATATATCTGTACTTTTAAGTCATGCTTTCCCATAAAATGACTAAGATATTACACAGAAAATATTTTGAGCATTGTATTCTAACACTGTCTATTCCATTGAAGACATTAGTCAATCTCCCTTTGGTTTCAGGGTAGTAAGATTAGAAGCTACTGAAGGTCATATAGCGTATTTAAATAGGGTCATATTTTCCATCATAAATTTGTTACAGAGAACCAGGAATTCTGCTACTTTAGTGCAGGCCAGGAGTTTTGTGTTAACAGTATGTTTAATGTCCTGACAATTTCAATGTAAAATGCCATCATCAAAATAACTCAGACCAAGTCTGATGCTGCTATTCATCATGCTGAAGTGAACTAAATAGTGAGATAAATGAATTTCTAGTCCACTAAATGTTTGGGGGTTTGTTCGTTTGTTTTCGTGGATGGTCGGTTTTGAATTTTGGAGTTGTTGTTGTTGTTTTGTTCCTCCTTTCTCTCCTCCCCCTGAAAAACTGGGATTAACAATGGCTGATTGTAGAGGGTAGACTGTATAAAATGCTAGCACTTCATTAGGAGACTGTGCTTACACGGTTGCAGTACAGTTTCTTGTTTTGCTGAAATTAGTGGCAAAGCTCTATTTTAAGCCACAGTAGAATCAGACCCATTGAGTAGGCCTACAATCTCATGTCGTAAATGTGTCATACTTTACACTACATTACTGAAAGGAAAGAGAAATAATTATCTCAGCATGCCATCTGCCAACTCAATCTGAATGGAAAAGAGTATGTCAGTCAAAGGGTGAGATATGTCTTTAAATGACTTCTGTGGGGATTTTTGTTGTTGTTCTGTCTTTTGGGGTTGCTTAGTAACAGTATTCTGTGTGCAAATTTGTAGCATCTGTGCAGAATGAAAGATGTTAACACTTTTGTTAAAATTAAGTCCGGTTAACCTTTTCTCTGCAGAGCTTTATAATTAAATGGCTTCTTCTGTATTTTTTTCCCTCTACAAATCACTTTAGAAAAAGATATGTGTCTCTGAACAGTGTCAAATCAAAAGTTAACATTTCAGTACTTCTCAAATAAGTAGCCAGTGTTTTCAAATGGAGAAGACAGCAGAATTAAGCAACTTGAACACAAGCGGCTTTGAGAGGCTGTGTAATTCTGTCTCTGTGGTCAGTAGCTGCACTCTGGAAATGTCTGTGAACAGTTATATGTCTTCTAATTAAACCACTGAATAAAGCGCTTACAGTCCAAAATCTTACTGGATGACTTGCAGAACTGTGTAGGAAAGATTTAAAACAGACAACCAATCAGATACTCTTTAGCAGACTTCATCCTTTTAGCTTTATATAGCATGAGGTCAACTGGAATCTATCCCTCAGCTTCAAATTAATATAGAGTGGGTTGGAGCAAGCCAACTTCTATAAAGACACAGCTTAGCCGCATATGGTCACTGAATGATAGTCAGTGGAGAGAAATTGGCTCTCACAGACAGTAGGTCATCTGCTCTCTGAGATGCATTTTTAGGGTGAGATGAATCACCTCTCTTTCTGCAGAGGTAGGGAGAGCCAAGTGTGACTAGACAACCTCTCATTTTTAAGGCTAGTGAAAGTAAAATGAATCTTGTTCCACATTACTTTGTTTCTGTTTTTTGTGGTGATACAGTATATTTCACCTTTGATCTGTTTTGGCAAAGAAAACGTTTTAGAGAGGCATCTGAAGTCCTTAGACAAGTGAGAGGACAGTTGAGAAAATGCTGCTGGACTTCTCTTCCAGTAAGTGAAATATTTTTCTGTTCCTTTTCTTCATTAGGGACATTTTGTTCTACCTTTCCGTTCTCCTTAATCACAGGCTGGAGATGATGCCAGCAGGCAGTTAGATATTATCCCCAGGGTCCCTGAGTTGTCGTAATAAATTCTGTGAAAATATACAGTTTGATTAATGTGTACTGAGGGAGCTGAGGCCATACCTTCAATAACAGAAAAATGCTAACGCTAACTATTGCACTCCGTTCCTTTTATTTGGCAATATAATAGTTCTGTCATTTTATATGTAATGTAAGCAGCTAAGCTGATGCCTGGAGGAGCTGCAGCAGAGGAGGGGCACCTGGCCAGCCTGTTGTTCCCTTGAACTGCCCTCCTGCCTTAGCATCCTCAAAGCAGCAGAAGTAGCAGGGCTGAGTGCAGGCCTCATAAAGCTGCCAAGGAGCTTTCTGACTCCTTGCAAGAGTTAAAGGAATGGATATTTCACATTTCTGCTCCTGTGACTTTGTGAAATCCATTCCTAACTTCTCTCTGAATCCATTGTAGCTTATATTTTAACTTGGCAGCTGTTAAGATGCGTAGTGAAATCAGTTTCTCTGTTTACTAGTACACCCTCCCACCATAAGCAAGAATCTTGACAGCTCGAAAGAGCTTTTTAGATGATTTAGACAAATTACTGAGCTCTGAGCCCTGCAGTGTTCATGGTGAAAATTCTCCCTAGCTTTGATGAGCAGATTGGTTTTGTCAGCACTTCCTGTTTGTCCTGCCATCTTGTCCTGGAGCTCTCTTCATGGATCCAGGTGTATGAGGCCAATGCATATCTCTTTCTTCTCCTCCACCTTGGTTAGGTTGTTTGGGAGACTGAGAGGGATTATACATGCCACGTACCACACAGTGTCCACAGCTGCCCCAAGCAACATCTGTGGGCTCTGAACATCCAGAAATCCACATATCAATTGATCTTACTAAGCTCCAGAGCTCTGAGCAATCATCACTGATCTTTCAGGATTTGAATCACTTGTGCATTCAGTGCTTACCTGGAACTGGCAGGTAACCCCTCACTAGCTCAGAGGGGTATTTGTCTCAGTACAAAGTAAGAGACAAAACACAGCTACATTCTGTTAGAGGATAGCAGGGAAACACAAAAAAGCACAATTTGCTTAATCAGCTTGTTGTCTTGGTACATTGACAGCTTTGACTTTGCTGCAAGTCTCTTGAAATAATGTGGGCTTTTAGGGCAGTAATGGAGAAGCTCACAACTATCAAGAGCCAAACAACAGAAGGGAGTAAAAGTCTGCTGGCTGAATCTGCCATGTGGTTCTGGAAGTTAATACCTTCATGCTGAAGATGAAAAAATATTGACGTTGCATGTATGGTTTGTATTAAATCTAATATAGTGTTGTTTGAACCAACATCCCATTTAATTTTGGATCTTACCTATTCAAGTCAGTGCTGAAACATTTCTTTCTTTGGCTTCTGCCTTGTCTGGGTGTTCATTCATTTGAATGATTCCTTTCTGTGCAGTGAGGATCCACTCAGTGTGGATATGTGACAGAATTGGGCCTCTGGTGATTTATGCTGGGCATTGACTGTCTTCTCCCCAGAATTTACATGGGATAGATTTTTCTTTAAACAAAATTAATGTGAATTCTTGCAAACACAGTCTCCTTTCTTTAGCAGTTCAGTAGTTAACAATCCTTCTACTGTCACACCTAAACACATTTTGCAGAAAAGCAGGATTTAATATTCTTTTTAATGATCATTTCTTATGCAGTTTACCTCTTTTTATCAGTTAACATGCTGACAAGCGCACAGTTGTCTTACACAAATTAACAAGTTCAACTCTGCATGAAAAGCCAGTTCTTTGGAGGCATAGCATAGGCATCATGAATAGTGGTGAGCTGGGCTTCTGCAGATAAATGGACATTGCTTCTTCCAGCACTGCAGGCAGATTTTCTCACTTTGACATAACAGCCCCACTTAATTCTCTCCTAGCTCTGAACTCCCTTTTTGACAGCATCTGTGTGAGGCACTATGTTTTCTTCTGACTGATCGAAGCCAAATAAATTACAGATCCCACTGTCACATCTGGGAATTCTTGAGTTTGCAGCTCTATGAACTGACAGGCCAACTCATATGTTTGTTGGAAAGAAAACCAAGGTTTGACAAAATCAGTTTATCTGTTTCAAGAGTTTTAAAATGGAAGATATCTTCTCTGAGTATAGTGTCAGCTGTTTACATTTTCAATAGGGTTTAATAACTCTTTGAAAGGATAGATGATGGCAGTACAAGGGGAAATGGTTTTAAGTTGAAGGAGGAGGGATTTAAGCTGGATATCAGGGGGAAGCTCTTTACTATGAGAATGATGAGGTGCTGGAACAGGCTGCCCAAAGAGGCTGTGGATGCCCCATCCCTGGAGGTGTTCAAGACCAGGTTGGATAGAGTCCTGGGCAGCCTGGTCTAGTATTGAATGTGGAGGTTGGTGGCCCTGCCTGCAGCAGGGGGATTGGAGCTTCATGATCCTTGAGGTCCCTTCCAACTCTGGCCATTCTGTGTTTCTGTGATTCTGTAATGATATTACAATATCATTACATTACATATTACATTATTCACTTTTGTGTGAGGCGTATCAACTTAATTAGAAAAACAGAACACCAAGTATTACTTATTTCCTTCTCCTAGTGTAGAGCATTAGCGCTTTAAAAAGTGTTAAAATTAGCCCTTAGCTTTAACAGCATTGTTTCACGTAGGCAGAGGATTTATCTGTGTATAAGGATCTGTGTTCTCATTGTTGCTGTTACACTTCACTCAGCAGAGCTGACTTCCAACCCTCAGCCTATAGTTTCTTCAGTACATCAAGTTTTCCACTGTCAGAATGTGTCATACTTCATCCAGCCAGTTGTCCTGAGTTGTTCTGGACTATTTTTTATGGGGCTGTGATTGTCAGTTGTAGTGCCACAAGATGACTAATACCGTCCTGGAAGTCACGCACCCCTTTTAACAGCACATGGAACCAGTGCTTTCCTTCATTCTAGAGAAGCTTTGATCATAGCTGTATCTTTTGGTCCGAGGCTGGATGGTCACTGACACTGAAAACTTTTGTTAAGGTAAATGTGGTAATAGACATCATGGGGAGGAGATCAATTAGGTGTGACAGTAACATGGAAGCAGTGGTAAGTAAAAGCTGTTTACTGCAAATATTTTTTGAGATAATTTTCTTTCTGATGTTGATGTATTGAGCAGACCATCTCCATCTTTCAGGGAAGATAAAACATGCTGCTTGGCTAGTTTTCGCTTCTTTATCCAAAATATTTTCACAATCCAGGAATAAGAACTTATTGAGGGGAAGGGGTTTCAAGTATTCTTGTAACATTCCTGTGGTGCGATGCAATAACAGTTATTTTTCCTATGACACCCTACAGGCTGTCTGTATGACAAAAAAACATTTAAAATGAAAAAATTCACGCTGTTTGATTTTATAAATGACAACTCACTGCAAATTGGAGAGACTTCATGGATTCAGAATCTTCCCAGTGATGACAGTGAACTAGAAGGATTTCTGAAACCAAATGAACATGTGCTGGTAAACTGGCCTGTGGCAGAAAGAAAGACAGAAAAGCATCTAGTAAAAGTTGTATACATGAGCGGTGAGTGCAGATGCAGAGCATTTGTCTGACAATAGATTTTAATCTAATTGTGAAGTTTTGCTACATAATTTTCTGTGCTTTGATCTCTTTTTCAATTTGTTTCAGATGATCCCCAAGAGCTGGTAGACATGATGCAAAAGATACTACAAGAGGATGAAATTACAAAAATACAAGTCCTTGGAAAAGGCAAGAGGAAGAGGATAGAAATGATATTCTCAGAAAGCGAAGACAATGACCTGGGTAAAAAACAGGTGAGTTTCTGTCTTTTATGTGCCTGAAATTGGTATGTCCATAACATAATCAAACAGACCAAAGATATTTATTCTTTACAGTATAATACAATGAATATGGATAGTAAAGACAATCTTCATGTGATGCCTCAGCAAAATAACCTACTGGAGCAGTTAGGTCCATTCTCTTCCTCTGTTAAGAGAGGGAAGTATTATTCAAGACTTCAGGGCCTACACGAAAACAGGAGAGGGACTTTTTACAAGGGCAGGTAATGATATGTCAAGCACTAATGGCTTTGTATTGAAAGAGGGAAGAATTAGCTACATCTGTGGAAGAAATTCTTTACTCAGAGAGAAGTGAGGCACTGGCACAGGCTGCCCAGAGAAGCTGTGGATGTCCATCCCTGGAGGTGTTCAAGGCAGGGCTGGATGGGGTGTGGATAACCTGGTCTAGTGGAATGTGTACCTGCCAAGGTAGGGAGTTGGAACTGGATGATCTGTAAGTTTCCTTCCAACCAAAAGACTTCTGTGATTATGTGATTCTGTTCACTCCAATAGGACAGAGGTCTGACAACAACAGAAGTAGAGGCTGGGTTTGCTGAGCTTTGCATTGTGCTGAAATGTGCAGTGACATAATGTGGGGGAAGGCATATATTACTGACTTTTTATTATGATTTATTTTTCATAAATACTGGTAATGTTATGTGCAGAGTGAATAAAAGTTCACCATATACTGTGAGATTACACTGAAAGTCTCTATATGACTGCAAAGATGCTATTATGCTCTTGTTCATAGCAGAAGATGATGAAGCATATAAAAAGAAAAAAAGCATTTCAGGCATCTGCTCCTGCCAGCATCCTGAGTCAACTTGAAACGTCTTTAATTAACAAACAGGTAATCTCATTTTCAGCAATTTCAATCTAGTAAGCAAAAGCAAACTGAGATGTTTTAGTAAAGATAACAGTTCTGAAAGATACTGCCATAGAAAATTGGTGAATGGAGAACAGAGAATAATAGCTAGCAGGTATGTATTATTTTAACATTTCATTTTGAATTTTAATAGCAATGGTAATATTTATATTCAGTGAGAACTATTATTATAATGCACCAAGTCTGCTTATACATTCTGTGTACGAAGAGAATATTTTCATTTAGCTAGATATTTGAACATTAGGTTTAATGTTTTATGTTTTTGCTGTAGATAGCACTAAATTTTTGAGGTTTATTTATTGTTTTGTTTTGTTTTTTTTTTTTCAGAAAGAACCATATTCAGGAAGCAACTTTCTATGCAGTGAAAGCAGCAGTGATGATGAAGAGCCTTTATTTCAACTATCCAAGGTGGAACTGTGTGCCAAAATAAAAAGTCTCAAGAGGAAGCTGACAGACACCATGAGAGAAAACTGCCGCCTGAGGCAGTCCCTGGTGATGCTTCAAGGTACGATCAGGGGAATTTTTTGATGAAAAGGAAAACCTGGAGGTCATGAAAAGCTTGATTTATAGGAGACTATCTGAAGAGAAATTGTGGATGCTCGAGCACTTGATGTGATCAAGGTCTACTGTTAGCACCAAAGTCTTTAATACATAGGAACATTTAATTTCAGCAGCACTGGATTTAAAAAAAAAAACAAAAACCAAAAACAACTGTCTTCTGTGGAGGCCAAGAGATCATAGTTAGAAATGGAAAAATGTAACTCCTGATGGTTGGTTTGAAGAAATCTGTCTGTATGCCATATATAACCATCAGTTTAGCTTAAATACTCCACTGACCAGTCCAATATACACTGTTTTTTAAGCTTTTTGAGGTTTTTCTTGATCAACTGAGATTTTCTTTATTCTGGAGTGATTTAATTTCTAATTACTTTAGAAATTCTTTATTACTGATAATCTGAACTCATTTTGGTACAAAAAATTTAGTCCTTTTCCAGAATATTTTTACATCTATTTTTTTAATAAATGAACCCTTAATCATAGTCATCTCTGAAGTCCCTCTTACTTCTTCTTGTCCCTTAGTCTGGAGCAGCTGAAACAGGATCTGAAATTTTAATACATTAGTGGAGGAGATTGAAAGATTGAAAGACTTGCTGCTCTCCTTGCCAGCTTCCTTACAGCATCCTTAGACTGCCTAATGTTTCTTTGTCATACAGTTTTGCAAGCACTTACCAGTTTCTTTGACCATATAACTCTATTGCACATTATTCACCTTGACGTGAATCGTTCATCTCCACCTTTCTGAATGTTATTTTTAAACATTTTGTTAGTCTGACAACTTTCCTTACATATTTAGGCTCATTTCCCTTGCATCTTGTGCAATTCTACTAGTCTTTTATGCTGTTTTCTAATAATTTAGAGATTCTTTACCCCTTGCATCCTTTTTGTTCTGCTGAACTGATTATTAATGAACTAAGTAAAAATTTGTTTTTGAAAGTAAATATTGTTCGGAGAAAGAACATGCAAAATATATCTTCTATAAGCTAAAAAAAAAAAGTCTATGCAGTTGCTTTGAAACAAGCCAAAAAAAAAAAAAGAAAAAAAGAAAAAGAAAAGAAATAGCAAGCTTAGTGTCCAATGGACATGAACTAATGATTCTTCTCAGCAGTGCAGAGAGCTGGTCTACCATATTCCAAAAGCAGATGCCAGATTTTCCTGGATGGGGACAGCAAAACAAATGAAAGTATTTGAGAGAATAGAAACAGAGTGTGCTAAAGCATCTTTGCTGACCACTTGGACTCTTTTTGCAGTATGACAGGAATCTAACCGCAAAAATATATATATATGCTTATGTAATGAGTCTGAAAGCTTCAATTATCCATCACTTTTGATTTTATTTCAGTGTTGCCACAGGCAGTCACTCATTTTGAGGAACTGGTAGGGATGGCTGAAGCACTGCTCAAAGGGGGAGTGACAACGTCTACATCGAGTCTTCATTCACATGCTGTTTGGAAAGCATCTAACAACTCTTTAGCAGATGTGTATGCAGCTATGCATAGTAACTCCAGCTCACCAATATCTTTGAATGTGGAAGATGAGGAGCAACCAACTGAAAAACAGGTCAGTTAGAAAGCAATTTCAAGCATAAAAAACAAATCTCACTATACTACAAAGTTTATTGTTGCAGTATAATGAACTTAAGCACTGGTAAATGTCATTTTATCATCATGCTCTTTTTGTTGAGGTTCTTTCCATGAGAAACACTGGGCTTAGTTCAGCATTCTGGTACACTCTCAAACTGATGTCAGTGGCTTTCCATGTTTGTAACTAAGGGCAGAATGTTGATGCATGAATTAAATACTGAGATCCAGAGATAACTTCCTGCCTAATGTTTTGGATTCCAAAGGAGAACAGAAGTGTTTCAGAGATAGTCTTAAGAAAAATGCCAGCAATTTGTAAAACTATTAATAAGTAAATATAGACTTGTATGTTACTACTTTTGTTCCAGACAGTTAAGTAGAAATAGATATATACATAGTTACTGAATAAAGCTGTTCGTCAGTTCTCCATGATTGTAACAAAGCATAGATGAGAGCTCTGAGCCACAAAGGCTGTAAAGAATAAAGACTCAAGAGAAAGAATAGTTAGTGGGGTACCAAAAAACAATGAAATCTGTTAAGAATTATCAAGGTATCATGATGTGATCTCTGAAGAGATATAAATTTTCTAAGCAACCTAGACTTGCCTTATAGAAGCGATTCAAAATTGCACATTAGAGATTTCAAATATTTTCTGTACATTTGTGGTGTGCAGAAATTACTCTCAAAGCCTAGGACCAGATGTCACAGTTCTTAGGGCATGTCTACTCAGAGGCAGAAATATTAGTTGGGCATAGTGCCATGCTCCCGAAGCTGTACAGATTGCAGGCCAGAACTGGATCGCATCCAGCCTGCATGGAGTGCAAACAGAAGGATTTAGATATGTCTGAAAATGTCCTGTCTCTGCTAGTGAGTAATAAGGGCTGCGTGATGAACTGTTTGCTATTATGTATAGGGATCTTTAGTCTGGTACATGCTTGCTTCTGAAAAAAAACATCTATACTTGTGTACAGTTCCAAACACTGAACGGTGTGCAAGTTTAAAAGTTGATCTCAATTGCAGTTTGTGGAGGGATTACTTTTGAAATTGTGGTAAAGAAAATACACTTTCAAAAAATAAAAAAGACAATACTGTATTTAATTTGTAGTGAACTACAATAGTTATGTCAGTGACCAATTTTGTTTTCCAGTTCAAGATTGAGAAGTGGCAGATCGCACTTTGTAACAAGAGCAAACCTCAAAAGTTTATAAACGACTTGATGCAAGCACTTTATACGCATGAATACATGGCTACACACAGCCTGACAGGTGCAAAGTCATCCTCTTCAAAGGATAAAGCAGCGAAACCAGCTATGAATCAGAATGAAGTTCAGGAAATCATAGGTGATAACTTGTTAACGTTACTCAATATGGCACTGATTTGACAGAGGGCTGTCTCTGATGGAGGGTCACTAATACTTAACGGCTGTTCTACCCAGGTTATGTGTTGTTTTACATTTCCTTCTTTGTCTCCATGGTTTTTTTTCAGTCCATCTGTTAGGAACTCTGTCAGTGAAGTGCTAAGTAGTTGTACTTCTGTTGTATGGATTTTGTGTTGTTAGTGACTACTCAGGAACAGTGATATTATCACTTTTTTTTAGATTTTAAAGGGCTAATGTGCAGTGGTTGAACTTGGACCGTGGCAGTAATAGGTAAAGAAAATTGAAGGCAAAGAGAAGACACTCAGATCAAATTTAAAACAATGTCTGCTCTGTTCTTGAGCAGTTGAAGTTAGTGAACATTAAACATTTTGACATTTTAAATACTGCTTGAGGCAAAATGAGATACTAAGTATGGGAGACAGAAACAGGGATCAAAGAAGCAAGCAATATTTGTTTTATGCTGAGGTTTAAGGCAGAAAATGTTTGGTGATTAGGATAGACAACCAGTTCAGATGCAAGTAGCTGATTTAAAGAAAACAGTGTTTGGGGAGCACGTGAAACTTGATTTTTACTGGATTCACAGCTGTAGCTTAATACTTTAATAACATAGCCCAAATTCCTGTACTAGAATCCCTCCCCCATGGTAATTCCCTCAGACTATGCCAGTTCACTTGGTTCCCCTCCTAGTTTGTCTTCATTTCCTGTACCTTTGTCCAGTTTTGTTGAAGTTGGCTGGCAGTTTCAAAAGTTATCAATAGGATACTGATGGTACAGTTGTGTAAGCCTCTTTTCCTTGAAAATATACCCAGAGAAAGAGGCCTAAAAGTAGAACAGAGAAGGAAGGAGTGTGTAAAGTAGTGAAAATTTAGACGAGGTAAGATGAGACAAATTCAGAATGCAGTATAAGAAAAACGAATAAGATTTATTGGGAAGATCTACTAGTACCTTTTCTAAAGGGAAAGAGCTAGGCAAAACTGAACGAGGAAGCAGGGAAGACAATCAGAACACTGAATACTGCGTGCTGTACAGAGTTCAGTGATGCGGAGAGCCTAACTGAGAAGTCAAAGAAGTTTGTTAAGAGAAATGAGAATGTTCCTGAATTCAAACAAAAGTGTCAACATTATGGAGGAGGAGAAGAAAAATAAGAAAGTATTTTTGGGAATTCTAGGAAATGAAACAGGAGGAAAAAAATCAAGGGAAGTGAGGATTATGAAGGAACTTCATTAATTGCTGATGTTAAGTCCTGCTACTGCTGCACTCAAAAAAGTTAGATGAAAAATAGAAGGGAAAATTGTGCAAAGGAAGCATTATCTGCAAATGCAAAATTAATGAACAAAACCTGTAAGATTCAGAGGTATGAGAACTCGTGTGATAGGAATAGGTCTCTGACGAAAACAAAGCAAAGGAGAGAGAATGAGCACACTTATGCTGGAAGCTCTTGTTCCTTTTGAGTAAGCCAACAACAAGCACGGAAATATGCAAGACAGAGAAAAAGCAAAGTAGATGAAGTAGTGAATAAAAACAGAAAAAAAAACAGAGCTGAAGCTGAAGTAGCTAGAAATTTCAAAGATGCAATAAGTGCATTTTAGATCATGGATCTCTGGTTTCCATGTTTTGGCGGACTCGTATATGCCATCTCTTTACTTATTTTGCAGGAATTACAAAACAGTTGTTTCCAAACACAGATGATGCTTTAATTAGGCGAATGATGGGACAAAAACTCAACAATTGCACCAAGAAGCCAATTTTAAGCAAAGATCTTAACTCAGGTGCTTTTCAGAAGCATGGTTTTTGGTAAGTCTTTTATATAAACTATAGCCTGCAATGTGGAATTCCATGTACCGCCCTGTAGTAACAAAAACTAAAAGCAATCTTAATTTTATCATGAAGATACATGTTCACATATGAATTGCCAAATAGGTTAATATTTTCATAACCTTGTACAAAGAGTACATAATTCTAAAACAGAAAGATTGTTCATTCTACATACAGCATCACAAATTACAGGAGAAGACGGAAGTAAATGCATGGCATTACTTTAATCAATGTATGTTTCAGATTTACCATTATCTGCCTTTCTTATCACTTTCTATAGACTCTTCATAGACCAGGCAATGCCATTTCATGACAACTGTTGTGCCTTAATTAACCTACAAGTAAAGATAGAGAAAACAGTTACCTGTTTAGTACCTGAGATAAAATTACTGTAGGAGAGCTGAACTAGCATTCTTTTACCAACAGAAAAGTTTAAATTATCAAGGTAAGGAATTATTAATTAACATCTTTCTTATTATAGGCATATTTAACCCTGTGAACAAGACTAATCGAAAATTGCTGAATTCATCCCTATTGTCAATCAGCTATTTGTATACTACAGTTTCTATATGTATGAAACATACGTATCACAATAGTTGGGGTTGAGAAGGACATCTGGAGTTCGTCTGTTCAAACCCCTGCTTTTCAAAGCAGGATTACCTAGACCATATTTCTCAGAGCTGTCTTCAGCTGGGCTTTGAATATACCCAAGGATAGTGCTCCACCATCTCTCCAGACAACATGTGCCAGTGCTCAGTCACCCCTCACAGTGGAAAAATGTTCATAAGTTCAAGATGTCTATAAGCCTTTGTAACAAAAATGTTATTTGGTGAGAGTGTGCAGACACATCTTAAGTTCCTGTAGAGAAAAATATCCTATATGTATTAGATTGTATGTATACATATACTATGCATACACCATCCCCCCCTCCAGAAGAGTATAGATAGCTCTTCTGGGAATGATGGGAGGAACAGTACAAGAGATTAGAATCAGTCAGACAGGGATTTGTTCTTAGACTTTCCATGTAAAATATTGTTTCTTTATGATTTAGTTATAGTATGCATGTTTCAAATACATATTTACAACTATAATTTACTATAAAACAAAACTGAAGATATTTGACTATGATGCAAACACCATTGTTTGAAAAGTAGCAGTGCTTTAATAGTAAAATTCCTCTCTAAACCACCTTCTTCGTGGACCATCAGATGTCTATGAATTACTACTTGACACACACAGGTTTTCTCATCTCGAAACAGTAAACAAATGTACCAGCCTACCTAGAATACAGTTTACAGTGTTAATATTTTTCTCCTACCCCTCATAAAACAAAGGTCCTCTATATTTGTAACATATAGAGCGCCTTGATTCACTGTAGTACTCTTCCTTGTCCTTGACCCAGAAGATAAAAATAACAGCGTAGAAGGACAGGCTTAGTCTTCTTGGAAAATATTAAATGCTAAATACATTATATTTATTTTCTTTGTCTTCATCAGATGAATCCACAAATACTGTGAGTTCTCGTGTCTTCCCATGCTGTAAAGGCCTAGTATTCCTGGAGTCCTGGCAGGAGGGTCTTGAGCTAGCACAGATACAGTTCTGACTTGCTTTTTAATGCTGCCTGAAGACCTTTCAATTTAAACTTGATATCTTAAAATAAATAACAATAAATATTGTTCATATGTGCGTATGCAAAATTCATTCCAGTATCCACTGAAATCAAGGCAAGTACTGTCTGCGTAATTTCTCTTGAATGGATGCTTTTTAGAACTTGTTTGTAATGGTTTAATTTTACACCTGTTCAGAATTTCTTCACTCTAAAGGCATTTAAATACTGTGTAACCAATCATCTCCAGGGTAATGGTGGTGTTTCCTTTAACTCAGGCGGCACAAATTTTCTCTGTAGGAAAATCATGAAAATTTAAGTGCTCACAGTCTCAAAGTTCCATTTAGATTCACTTCAGGAAAAAATCCTACTGTGAAGAGCCTTAGTCACAACTTATAAGTTAATAACAAATTAGTTATAAACTATCAAACTGGTGATACTGCAGTTATGATCTCCTCATTCCCCTGTTCACCTTTCTCCAGCGTATAGTTATGAATTTGGATTAAAGTCTGCGACAGACTACTGCAGTCTCAGATCTATTAGGCTGAGGTGAAACAATGAAAAAGGGAATGCAGAAAACCAGTTAGCTAGCTAATAAACTCTGCTGCTTGGAAACTAAGAACAGTAGTAATTGCACATTTAATGTTAACATTGCACACTTGGTTATAAACTGTTTTGACAGTGGTTCAGCAGCTGCTCCTCAGGGCATCATCCCTTTGGCTGTTCCTCCCAGCACGCAAGACCAGCAGGATGATGATACAACAGCTGCTAATGCACAAATTCAGCAGAGCCACAGCCATCTGACTCCTCCACCTCTCAGCACCCAAGGTGAGCAGGAGTGTTTCAAACCTACTTCTGAGGTGGAGTCTCATCTCTCCAGAAGCTCACAAGCGCCCTCTGCCAACCAGGGTTGTGGACAGGATCTCAGGAATTCAGACAAGGAATAACAGAATGTACTTCATGCCAGCTCAAGTTCCCGTTGGAGATGAAGGAATAATATAAAATTAAAATGAAATAATATTTATTGGGCCTAGCACCATTGGACAGAAATACTGCAAGCAAAGTAGAAGCTTGAGAGCCAATTCCTCAAGTGAAAATCCCTCAGCTTAGGAAAAATGAAGGCATATTAATATATTTGGCTTTAAGATATTATTAAATAAATGCATGTTATACTGTAATTCAAAGATATATAAACTTGATCCAAAGAATACAAGACCTGCTCCCCTTAGTTAGAAAAACACCACATTATTTAAAGTAACACCAAGAGAATTTGTAAGAGGTTCCTTAATTCCCTTGCTTTCACTTTGACAGCTGATGGAAAACTGCTTTACTGACCAGAGAAAGCTATTACATATTGATACAAAAGAGATACGAAGTATGAGAAGAAAGACAATAAATATTTGAGGATGCTGTTAACTTAGAAGGAACAAAAAATCTCAGGGCAGTGAAACTATACTTCCTGAGACGTCTGCAAGAAAGAAACAGCCCATTTTTAACCTCCAGAAGTTGGAAAGGCAATGAAAGAAACCTCATTCTTTCTTAGTTCAGGAAAGAGTGCCCTAGGATAGATTGCTGGGTTGTGGAGGCCATGGCTTCCCTCATAGGCTTTTTGATGCTGTTGCTTTGGTTTGCAGCTCTCATTCTCTCTTCCCTGACCTCTGGGTCCAGAAGATAAAGGTAACAGTTCTCCCAGCCAAAAAATGGAAGATAATCTCTGGAAAGCAGCTAGTAAAGGACAGAGCTGTCAGCTCTTTCTCTGTATGTCTAGATTTTGGTACACTGCTGTTGGATTAGAGAGTAGGTGGAGAGGTAGAGCTTGTTCCTCATAGCGTTGGCACCAGAAGTCCTCCATCAGCTGTGTAGTTCCTCTTGAGCTCTGACATCATTGTCCCAGGGGTACAACTAGCAGTCATGCACCCTGTAATTGCCTGAGAAGGAGGAATGGTACTTTTTTTTTTTTTCTTTTGTGGACTGATTCCAGTTTATTCTGTAGTGTGGGAAAGAGAAAATGCTTGGATTATAGCTTTCACGCTTGAGGGTATTTCTTCCAGAACAGAGAGTACTAACAGTTAAATCTATTTCATACTTGGCAAACAAGCAACTAATGAATCAAGACGGAAAAAAAACAAAAAACAACCAAAAAAAAAAAAAAACCCCAAAAAACCATGACTAACTTCATTTGAGGACTTCTTGAACTAGAAACAGTATAAAGGTGAATGCAAGGAAAAAAATCAGAAGGTAAGGTTAGCAACTGAATACCTCTGAAGAGAAGTGCTGCAAACCTTCCTTTATTAGAACAATGCACTAATAAAATACACTGTAGAGAAGACTTCTGGATGGAATGGGATGGGATGGGGGTAACTAAAGTGATCTACTAGCCTCATTCATCTCTCATGTCTATCAATTCCTTGTAAATAGGATTAAGATGAAAGCAAATAGGACAATGTGATGTAAATTCCACCTCACCGCCATGCATCAAATGTAACTGGAGGATGTTTGCTATTATATATATTTTGTATATGTATCTGTATATACAGCATACAAGAATGTATATAATTAATCATATTTTTGAAGCAGATTTCTATCAAATAAAATGAAACATTACTATGTCTTAGTTCTTTTTTTAAAACCAAAGGTAAATAGGGAGGATGATGTGAGGAGTCCGTTCCTCTCTCTTCCCTGAAATATATGACTGATGTTATCCATGGCATAAAACAAGATAAATAGCTTTTACCCAAGAAACAGAAAAGCTGCACTTGGTTCAAGATGACTGCAAAGGAAGAAAGTATGACTGGTCTTCCAAAACAGCATGGACAAACTCAGAGAACACAAAATTGAAGACTCAATAATTACAGCTTAGAAACTACAGAAGTAACAGAAGGAGAGGAGAAGGCAGAACAGTTGAACACTGCTCTCAAATTTTGCAGTAAAATCAAAATTATTTGGCAATGTGTAAATGTGTCATGTCACATAGTGTAAAATTCTGATATGTGTGATAGAGGACACATTATCTTCATTACTCAGCACCAGAGATGGCTGACAGCTACTGCAGGAAAGCATAAAGCAATACGACTGCATAGCATTTAGAGAGACTACTGGAGATTCAGTACTGAAAATAAAGTAAGCAACACTGAAAACAGTCACTTGAACTATTTGCTTTTGTTACTGCATTTTAGATTGAATTTGAAGATTACAATAGAAAAGTGGACCATTGTGTGTTATAAACTGCTTATAAGAGCACCTACCTGTTCTCTAAAGAGGGAAGATACTACAATATGCAAAGAATGGAGTAAAAACCTTACTATAAAAATACAGTGGAGAATAAGCAGTGTTCTCAGTAGTTTTCATGCATGTCAAGTTCATATCCTCTCTTACTACAGTATATAGGTAGGATTCAGAAAAAATATGTCAGTATTTTACAGATGAAGAGTAAATGGCATTGTGCAGTGTTAATGCTAGAGGGAAATCAGTGGTTAAAAAAGCAATGTTTCATTTTAAGGACAAGGAAAGAAACATGGAAATTCAAATGTTTAAATTCTATGAAAGAAAGCGATGATTTTCAAAGCATATAATAAGTACATGGTTGCCAGAAAATATTACTGAATCTCTAAGAAGGTCTGCTCAGGAACAGCTTCCACATACTCTGTAATCCCAACTTCGTTTGGAGGCTTGGATGTGGGGATTTTAGCTCATCAACAGCAGACCAGGAGTAGCTGCACTTTCCTAGGTTTGTCTCATGCCACCTTGGGTAATTTGCTAAAAAAATGGGTACTCATGCAAGTGAGACAGTGAATCTGCCTTGAAGATGGCCCAATAGCCAAGAACTTCAGCAGCCTGCCTACATCTTTCCTCTTTTGCATGAAAAAAGTCTGCATAAGAATTGTCAAAAGCTCACCCAAACCAGGAAGCCTGTGCTTTCCTAATAATTACCTCAAATACTGTACTTTTTGAATTAAAGTTTTGTTGGCATACTGTAAAAGCTGACATTACTGCATGTATCAGTTCTCATACTATTCCTTTTTTCCTTAATTCTTTGCATACCTAGAGGATGTTTGGATGGGTCTGCAAAAGCAAGTACACTTCATTCACATGAGCTACTGCTGAAAAGTTCATATTCAAATGAGAGTCACTGTCATAGGGCATCAGTTTGAAAAAATTCTGCCACCTTGTTGTTCTTCTAGTAACCCACTATTACCGCACTTTGCAATATCTATACTCATAAATAAAAAGTAATTAAGTGCAAATGCAAGCTACAAATAAAGTGGCTGCTACCAACTACCTATCAGCACACTGAAGTTAGAAATGCAATATATGAAAGTCAGGGCATCAACAAGACTTTAATGTTCAAAGTAGCAGTCATTTTTTTTGTTACTTCAATAATGAAATAAAACTCATCAAATCAGTGTTTACATAGCCTAACAATAGTTATTAAGTTGTTAAATTTCTTAACTAGTATATTATAATCAGCAGTCAAACAGGAGAAAAGAAAAACACATGGATCATTTCTTATAGGAAGGGATAATTTTGAGTTCACAGAACAGCAAATCCAGAAATAGACAGAAAAAAATAAGCCATTAATAATAGCCATTGTGTGAATTTAGAAATACAGATTTATAGAATCTTTTGAATTGAAAGGGACCTTTAAAGGTCATCTAGTCAAACTCCCACGCTGGGACACCTACAGTTAGATCAGGTTGCTCAGAACCTCATCCAGCCTGACCTTGAATGTCTTCAGGGATGGGGCATTTCTGGGCAATCTGTTCCAGTGCCTCACCACCCTGTATCATAAATACTTCTTCCTCAATCCAATCTAAAACCCCCTTTTTTTTTAGGTTGTAACCATTTCTCCTTGTCCTATTTCAACATAGTCTGCTAAAGAGTCTGTCTCCTTCCCTCTTACAGGCCACCTTTAGATACTGAAAGGCTGCTATCAGGTCTCCCTGGAGCCTTCTCCAGGCTGAACAGCCCCCGCTCTGTCGGCCTGTCATCATAGGAGAGCTATTCCATCCCTTGGATCATTTTTGTGGCCCTCCTCTGGATACACTCTAACAGGCCCATGTCTCTCCTGTGCTGAGGACTCCACATCTGGACGCAGTACTCCAGGTGAGGCCTCACCAGTGCAGAGTTGAGGGGTAGGATCACGTCCAACAGCCTGCTGGTCACGCTTCTTTTGATGCCCAGGATACAGTTGGCTTTCTGGGCTGCAAGAGCACATCACTGGCTCATTTCCAGCTTCCCATCCACCAGTACCCCCAGGTCCTTTTCAGCAGAGCTGTGCACCATCCTTACATCTCCCATCTTGTACTGATAGCAAGGGTTGCTACAACCCAGGTGCAGGACCCAGCACTTACATTTATTGAACCTCATGATGTATCTGAGTGGCATCCCATCCCTCGGATGTGTCAACCACACCACACAGTCTGATGTCATCTGCAAACTTGCTGAGAGTGCACTCAATCCCACTGTTGTCATTTGTGAAGATAGGAAAGAGCACTGGTCCCAGAACTGACCCCTGAAGGATACCACTCGTCACCAGTGTCCATCGAGACACTGAGCCACTGACCACCACTCTCTGGGTATGCTCTTACAACCAGTTCCTCATCCATTATGCAGTCCACCCATCAAATCCATATCTTTCCAACTTGAAGAGAAGGATGTTATGAGTTACTGAACCCAAGGCCTCAGTGAGGTTCGGACAGATTACATCAGCATCTCTTCCCTTGTCCACTGACAGTTACACCATCATAAAAAGCAACAAGTTTGGTCAGGTAGGACCTGCTGTTGGTGAAGCCATGCTGGTTACCCCATATCACCTCGCTCTCTTCCATGTTCATTAGCATAGCTTCCAGGAGGATCTGCTCCATGATCTTCCCCAGCACCAAAGTGAGGATAATAGGTCGGTAGTTCCCTGAGTCATCCTTTCTATCCTTCTTAAAAGTGGGTGAGATTTTGCCTTTCTTCCAGTCATCAGGACTTCACCTGACCACCATGACTTTTCAAGTATCATCGAGAGTGGCTTGGCAACTGCATCAGCCAACTCCCTCAGGACTTTGGGATGCATCTCATTGGGACCCATAGACTTATGGATGTTCAGGTTCCTCAGGCAGTCGTGAACCTGAGTATGCCCTCAGACTTTTCTTTTCACTGTGTCCATCTCCTGTCATAAAGCTGTGCTTCCAATGATACATGAAATGAAGCTTTAACAGTGCAGTAACTTTTTAAAAGTGCACTACATTAATGCTGTCATTAAGTACCATGTGATGTATTATTTCTTCACAAAGCTCCCAGAACATCAGGCATTAATGTACTACCCTGAACTCTTTCCCTCTGTATACAGACTTTAAGAAGTACTGGAAGAGTTCTGTGTGCAGCCAGCTCTTTTGTGTAGACATGCAAGTTGATACTGCTCACACCAGTTAACTCCAAGACAGTGCACTGAACAAAGGTGATTCATACCAACTTTTACTCTGGGTAGCTCAAAATAACTATAGAGTGAAGGAGGAAAGCAAGAGCAGATACAATTGCACACCTAAAAGGCAGAAAGCAAGTTGAAAAGAACACAAACTAGTTTTAGCTGCATTTATTTGGGGATATCATTGTTAAATTACAAGTGTTCAACAACCAGCATTTAATTCATTAATGCTGACAAGGACATTTCTGGTCATTTCTCAGCAGCAGAGCCTACCACAGACATCCCAAAGGCCTACAGGCTGCTCCCACCCCAGCTGCTGAAGCGCATTCTGACAAACCCAGCCAAGGCACTCAGATTCGAAAGGAAAGGTTACAGAGCACCAGAGCGATACTTCATTTGTGAGCCTTTCCGCATGCCCCAGAAGGTCTAGTTTTTAGGCTTTCACCAGGGATGCCTTCTGGACAAGCGCACAGAGCTCCAAGCACACCAGCACTTCAGGAAGCTCCCAGAGGTGCGGTGTGCAGGTTAACACCACTTCCACCCCTTACAATGACTGGATTGAGACACAGCATCTCTGGGACTGGAGGAAGGAGCTCCAGAGTCCTGCCATGCCAGCGCTTCACCCTCTCAGAATCACAAAATCACAGAATCACAGAATCACAGAATGGCCAGGGTTGGAAGGGACCTCAAGGATCATGAAGCTCCAACCCCCCTACCACATGCAGGGACACCAACCTCCTCATTTAATGCTAG
Organism: Chrysolophus pictus; assembly: GCA_037305975.1. Taxonomy (NCBI): domain Eukaryota; kingdom Metazoa; phylum Chordata; class Aves; order Galliformes; family Phasianidae; genus Chrysolophus; species Chrysolophus pictus. The sequence goes on from CM074578.1 coordinate 24,324,296, forward strand.
ACCAGGCTGCCCAGGGCCTCATCCAATCTGGCCTTGAACACCTCCAGGGACGGGGCATCCACAACCTCTCTGGGCAGCCTGTTCCAGCACCTCAGCTCTCTCTCTGTAAGGAACTTCCCCCTGACATCCAACTTAAATCTTTCCTCCCTCAACATAAAATCATTTCCCCTTATCCTGCTGTTATCTACCCTTTCAAAGAGTTGACTTCCTTCCTGTTTGTAGGCTCCCTTTAGGTACTGAAAGGCTGCAATGAGGTCACCCCGCAGCCTTCTTTTCTCCAGGCTGAACAAGCCCAGCTCCCTCAGCCTGTCCTCACAGGGGAGGTGCTCCAGTCCCCTGATCATCTTTGTGGCTCTCCTCTGGATCCTCTCCAACAGTTCCCTGTCTTTCTTGTACTGGGGGCTCCAGGCCTGGACGCAGTACTCCAGATGGGGCCTCACAAGAGCAGAGCAGAGGGGGACAATCACCTCCCTGTCCCTTCTTTTAATGGATCCCAGGATATCATTTGCTTTCCGAGCTGCGGAGAACCGTTCCTAACGGGGGCAGCAGCGGTGGCTGCACAACGACGCGCCGCGAGCCTCCCGGCGGAGCGCGGGGCCATAGGAACAGCCAACCCGGTCCAACGGCGGGCCGAGCCGCCTCACTCGGGCCGGCAGCGGCCGCGCAGCCACCACAGCGCGGCGCTCATGGCCCCGCCGCGCCGCCGCCCCCTCCCGCCCGAGCGGCCCTTCGTCGTGCTCGGCCCCCTCCGGAAGCGTCGTGCGCGCTTCGCCGCTCCGCACAGGAACTGCGCTCAGGCGAGCTGAGGGAGGAGCGCGCGGGATGGGGAGCTTGTGGAGGGAAGGGCGCCGGGAAGGGAGGGGCCGTGGCGGCAGCACCTGCCGTGGGGGGGGGGGGGGGGGAGCTGGGCGAGGCGGGCGGCAACTACGAGTCCCGGCAAGCCGCATCGCGCTCCCGCCCCACCGCTCCCGTCGTAGCCGCCCCGAGGGGAAGAGGAAGCGGCGGAAGGGGCGGTGGGTGGCCGCGGAGTGAGCGGGGCGGCGCGCGGCAGCGCCGTGCTGAGCGTAGCGTAGCGTAGCGTGCCGCTGGGCGGGGGTGAGGTGGCTGCAGCGGGAAGGCGGGCGGTGGGGCCTGCTGGGTTAGGCCGCGGTTTGCGTGCCGCTCTGGGGGCGGGGGGAGGCGGTGCGGGTCGGAATTGACCGCTTGTAGTTCTGTAGTGCTGGAGACGGCCTGCTGGGGGGAAGCGGGCTGCGAGCCTGGAGGAGACACGGAGCTGAAAAGGTGAAATTAAAGCAAACTTCATCAAATGATGAGGCGCGTTTTGGTTTGTTTCTCTGTAGGTAATGGAGTCTTGCAGCTCTACCAGCGTTTCTGAGAGCAAATCGCCGACTTCTGAAAGTGAAGATGAGATAGAGTTTGTTGGAGTAAGTACATCTGGAACGTGGGAATGTGCTACCTGCTGTAATAAGTGTGCTCTCAGCAGCGTGACCAAATGGGGGCAGGTCTCTGAATATCATGTTCATGGCCTGCATTTTATCTCAACACTTTAGTTTTCAGATTTAAAGATTTCTTCATTTGGAAATCTTTGGGGCTTCGGTGTTGGCTTGAAAGATGGTTTTGTTTGAAAGTTTTTTGTGGCAGATAACAAATTTATCATAGAATCATAGAATGGTCTGGGTTGAAAAGGACCACAATGATCATCTAGTTTCAACCCCCTGCTATGTGCAGGGTTGCCAACCACCAGACCAGGCTGTCCAGAGCCACAGCCAGCCTGGCTTTGAATGCCTCCAGGGATGGGGCATCCACAGCCTCCTTGGGCAGCCTGTTCCAGTGTGTCACCACGCTCTGAGTAAAATACTTCCTCCTAAGATCTAACCTAAACCTCCCCTGTCTCAGTTTAAAACCATTCCCCCTTGTCCTGTTACTACCCACATTTATTTTAAGGGGGCTTTTGGCCATTGCATTGTAAAAACAACAGGTGATGTATCTTGGTTCCACGAAGCAGCACGTAGCACGAGTGGAGATGCAGAGTGGTCAGTGGGATGTATGAGGTCATCCGCTTGTCATCATCATAGATGACTTTTCCAGCAATCACACAATGTTTTGTTTAATGAGTAGTCTCACTGAAGTTAATAAAATGAAGCTGCTGCAAACTCTGCAAAATGACATCCAGATCACTTTGTTTAGAGACATACAATCACAGAGTTTGGGTTTGGTTTGGAAGGGACCTTTAAGATCACCTACTTCCAACCCCTCTGCCGTAGGCAGGGACACCTCCCTCTAGACCAGGTTGCTCGCAGTCCCATCCAGCCTGGCCTTAAATGCTTCCAGGGAGGAGGCATCCACAACCTCTCTCGGCAACCTGTTCCAGTGTCTCACCACCCTCACAGTAAAGAATTTCTTCCTAATATCTAGTTGTAATCTACCTAGTTTAAAACCATTTCCTCTTGTCCTGTCACTACCTACCCTTATAAAAAGCCCCTCCCCAGCTTTCCTGTAGGCCCCTTTCTGGTACTGGAAGGTTGCTATAAGGTCTCCTTGGAGCCTTCTCCAGGTTGAAGAGTTCCAGCTCCCTCAGCCTTTCCATGTAGGAGAGGTGCTCCAGCCCTCTGATTATCTTTGTGGCCCTCCTCTGGACTTGCTCCAACAACTCCATGTCTTTCTTGTGTTGGGGACTCCAGAACTGGATGCCGTACTTAAGTTGGGATTTTACAAAAGCAGAACTGCAAGAAGAGTTAGGAAATAATGGGTTAGAGGCCTTCTCAAATTGGGAAGCGCTGTGTATCTACAGTACAGCACTCGGCTTGCATCATTATAACCTTAAGATACTTGCACCTATTAAATATCCAAGGAAAAATGTATATTTTTCATGCTGCCAGTGTTCTGGCCTCCATCCACTGTCAGTGAGATGGTGCTGGCTGACAGGCGTATATGGAAGAATAGAATGTTGGTTTCCCCAGAATAGTAGTCATGCCAATAGAAAAGCATTTGCTGCCAAGATTGATAATCCTGTGGGATTGTCTTCCTATGGGTTTGGCTTTAATACTTAAAAGAACTGGCAATAGATTTTTTACCTGTGTTACATGGTATTAGATGAAGTCTAAATTCAGTGTACAGACTTGCTTTCTGCATGGGTGTTAAGGTGCTCAAGCATGAAGGACACACACGTATTTTTCCTGAAATTTTAAGTAATTGTGATTCTCTTTCAGTCTTCTGTATCTCTTGGCTTTTTTGGATGAAAATTGATCAATGAGCTGAAAGTCCTTTTTATAAACAGTCAAGTGTTCACGCATAGCACAAGTGTATAAGCTTCGCTTGCATAAAACAGTGGACAAAGAATGACTAAGTTAATGTACCTTCGTGCATGTGGGAGGGCTGGTGGAGAACCAAGAGCACCAACTGAAAGAAAGACAAACAAAAATTGACAGGTTTTTTTTTTTCCCTTGTTTTTGCATGTGGATAGCTTGTACCCTTTGTGGACACAGTGCTGACTGATTCGAGAGAGGCTGACCTGTATGGCAAGAAGACTGCTTAGCCTTATTTGTACAGGGCTGGTATCTTGGGTCAAGTAGGCTGCTGTTGTCAGTGATGAATACAGATTGTGAAAGACCTGTTTTTTAAGATACAAAGACTGGGTGTCAAGCATGGATGGCTGTCTTGGCTAGAATATCTAGAATAGCTAGAAATAGCCAGTATGGTCAGCTAGAGGTGCTGCAATTCCTAGCTCTTGAGTGCTTGTCCACATTTTTTCTACTATAATCTCAGGCTCTTGCTTGCCAGAAAATCTCACGGGAAGATAAAGAGGAGTTGGATGAAGTTAACTGCATCTCAGCTTCTTAACTCTCCTTTAGAGTCCTCAGGTTGGCACTGCATTACTGCTTAAACCAGTTGGAAAAAATATGAAGTAATTCTCTTAACTTTCTGTTTGGAGATTGCCATTTGCTGGGGTGAGCCAACAGAGCAAGAGCGAAATTCCTGCAGTTCAGACTTTTCCCTTCATGTGGTACCAGCGTATTAATGGGGAATATTTTCTAGTAGTAAATGCTCTGTGTCTGTAAAAAAAATTATTTCACCTGGTACTATTCCCCAAGCAAGCTAAAAAATACACAAAGTCCATTTGAAGCTATTGCTTTCATAAGGTTCTCAGAAGGCATCTGAACATTTGAGGGAAGAAGAGTTGACAGACTTGATTTCCCTCCTTGAGAATAGTTTCAGTTCTGGGCCACTGAAGTGAGAGGTTTTGACCTCTGGTTTTCATTCTGGTATTGACAGCTTCTTGGCAGCGGCAGGGATCAGTTTATGCTGAAGTCATTGGCTCTGTAGAGAAACAGAGTTCTTCTGCATCATGGCGCTCATGGATCTACCCAGTGCTGTGACATGTAGCAATGGCATTTTGTCGAGAGTTCTGGTGTGTTGACTTCAGCAGTTGCCAGGTGGACTTGGGATACAATTATCACTGTTTTTCCTGTTTCTTTCACAAAACATCTGCTGTGGTCCAGATGAGTTGTTGATCTGACCGAAGCTTGTAGTTCTTTTCGCCCTTAAGTGTTTGTTTTCCATCTTAATGCAGAAGCTAAGCGACCAACCAATATAACACAAATGAGCCTAATTGCTGCATTTGAGACTTGCATTGTTATTCGACTATGCATATGGGCAGGTGGTTTTCCCCTCTTTTGGTGGAAAATAAGGATGTATATCTTTGAGAAGTCATGTTAATAATTTGTCATATTGCATTTTTGTTCAAATTGGAATGCAAACCAACAAGCATATAAATGTTTAGTAAAAGGTAGAAAATAGGGAAGCAAAAAGGGATGTTTAATGTATGAAAACAACACTAAACAAGTAAATTCTACTTACAGTTAAAGGAATTTACTGTTCTATTCACTAGCCTTGAATGCAAGTATAATAAGTAGAATGAGAATTCTGCTTTTCAGTTGTCAGTTTCCTAACTCTTTGATTAGTTTGTTGCTGAACTGAGCCAAGGGAATCAAATATACAGAAATGAGGAAAACCTTTGCACTTGAAGAAGCTACAGCTGTTGGATGTTTTGAAGTATTCATGTCTGATTCTTACTGATTAGATGATCAGTACAGTCTGAGTGCGTCTCTGGACTGCAGCATGCTAGCACCTGTTGTTTCTTACAAGGATTTAGCTTATTATAGATTTATAGAGGCACTCATTTTTTCCCAAAGCAAAACTATCATGGATTTTTTGGATTTAGGAGATTAAATTCTCTTTTTTTTTTAATTGTAAAAAGTTAAGTACTCTTTTGGGGTAACGAAGTTTAATTCGTATAAATTTTGTCGTCTGTTCAAGGTTTCATCCCTCATTATTCCTAGTGATAGAGTGAAGACTGTTTATGCTGGCAAGCTTTATGGCCTTGAAAGGTGGAAGAATGGAAAGAATGAAGTGCAGTAAACACTGCAGAGAGAATTGCATGCTTCTGCAGTTCTCTCTGCTACTTCTCACGAGGCAGTAAATCTTCATAGCCTGCCCTACTTGGTCCATTTTTAAGATGTTCAGGACACTGCCAAATATATGACAGAGATGGTGGATACAGTACTGCACCTCTTCAAGAAGTCAGTAAGTTGCTGGCTGTCTCAAGTCCTTCTTCTGCCTGAAAAATTTAAATAAGGAATACCTCTGGAGTATATAACAGTGGCACCTGCCAGCAGTATTCCCAGACAAATGAGTAGTACTGCAGTTCAGTCAAACACTGTCACACGATATAGATGACACTGCACGTGCAGGCTTAAAAGAAAAGCACAGCTGCACAACAAAAGCTTAGGCTTGTTTTTGGTTTTGTTTATTGACTTTGAGGTTAGATATTATCTTTGAGGATCTAGAAAACTGTGTTGTCGGATTTGGATGGGAAGCTTTTTGCAGCACATGGAGATTTTTACTCAACTTTGCTTCTTTTTTGTGTGTATTTGTCACACAAACAAGGCCAACATAGTTACCAGGGAGGATAAATAAGTTCCCAGACAGTGACCATGGATGCAAGTTAGAGTAACTAGGAGTATTTCCATCTGGTGTATGTAAGCTTACTTATTGATTGCATATTTGTTATATTGATTTTTTAGTTGACACATGATAATGCTGTCACCTGGTATAGTTTACTGCATGACATCAGACTCTGGACGTAGTGCTTTTTTTCCTTTTTTTTTTTTGTCTTTAAGAGTTGAAGGCTTGTCACAATGGATGTGCATGGAGCTCTAGACAATATCTTCTGTCATCTTTTTAAAACTTACCTATTTGTTTCATTTTATTTTTTCTGACCTCAGAATCTCATTTAGTTTAAGCATGAAAGTATGATTTCTTCATTTACTTTTTCACATAGGTGCAAACATTCTGCTATCTATCCTGTAGCTGCTAGTAGAAATGTTAAAATTGGTCTGAATTGAGAGTGACTGGGAGTACAGACACATGCAAGCACTAGACAGTGTAAAAATGAAGGGATGTGAAGGCTTGTAAATCATCAGGCATTGATATTGCATTGATATTGTCTGAACTAGCAGGTCATTGAGGTTACAGGCAGCCTGTGTGAAGTTTCTCAAGATGCTCATCTGGACAATATTCACACAGATTAAAGCTCTTATAAAATGATGGCAGAGAACATCCTAAGGCAAACCCCATAGATTTCAGTGACTTACAGAGAAGCGGCATGGAGGGATGGAAGAACTGAGATGTGCAGGAGGACAGGACTGCCTATATTTATATATTTATATATTTATAATATATATATATATATTTATATTTATATTTTTATATATAAAGCTAAGAGGAATGGAGATGGCATGATAGGCACTGGATAGCCAGGGCCTTTTGCCCTGTGTCACTGCATGGGATCCCAACCAGCCTGCCTGGGTGCGTACCTTTGTAAATGAGTGCTAGGCAAATGATCTGAACACATCTTGGTGCTTCTGAGTACATGGCATTATTAGTATGACTGAGTGAAATATATTTTCTTTTAAAATAAAGTTACTTCCTCCTGCTATACATGGAACAAATAACGTGCTTGTGGAATATCTGTGTAGAATAGTAGACTTCAGGGTATAAATATGTATGAAACTATCTCCCAATTTCATGATGTCTGAAGTTCTGATTTCCTTTGGAGTTGAAATTAAAATTGTCTTTGTAAAACAAACAAAACAACAAACAATCTACCATATAGCTGTACTTAGTAAAATCTAAGACTATTCATTTCTTGGTAATGATCTGATATCCTGGTGCAGTTGAAAATAGTGGCACAAGTTGAGCATTTCTGACTAGAAATGTATATTTTAAATTGTTTGGGAAGAGTATAATGTTATTAAAGAAAGTTAAGGTTGTTTATTGTACTTTTCATCGTTGATATTAGTATATTAAGTTGATATTTATTTGTACAAATGATACATGCATGTTTTACCAATTCTCGGTAGAAGTCTGTTAAGGTTCCCTTCAGGAATTTTGCTAATATACCCCCTTGAAACCTTGTTGTAGAATTCCCCTTAAGATAATGTTAATGTTGTAATGTGTGCAATACTCCCCCTTCAAGAAGTGCAATGTAATGTTTTTGTATGTGTGTTTTTAACACTTTTTCAGGAAGAACCCTTAAGACCTGTACTTGAGTGCATTGATCTTGTCAGTAGTGATGATGAAGAACCTAACAGCAGTTCTTATGCTCATGTGAGTATGTTGTGATTTATCTCAGGACTTTGCAGTTGGAGAAAAAATAATAATAATTACAGTCTCTTATTTCATTTCCCACCAGCTATTCTTCATGGAAAACATCTTAGAGGCATTTTTTGACAAGAGATGAGAAAAAGAAGACTTCTTAAAATACTCGCTTGCTTATTAACCTCGTATTAAGTGTAGGGCGAATATGCCAACACTTCATTTTTTCTAGAGACAATTCCTGCCTTCTTGAAGTAAACTTAGAGCTTTTATTTGTATTTCAGTGCTTTTAACAAGTGTAACAAAGAAAAGGAGAGGAAAATACCACTTCTGCAGTGACCTCAGAAGTAAATAAAGTCAAATGCCAGTCTCTAGCCTGTAGATGTATCTGACTACTCTGAGACCTTTTCCTTCTTGAAGATTTTTTTTAGGAGCAGTGTATAGGCCATAGGATCTTGCTCTGATGTCACTCTGCTTTTAACTTAGTTTTGTTTTTCATAAACTCTCCTAAGAATTTTAGTCAGAAGCAGGCTCGTCAGCTCATTTACTCAGGGACATGATTTAGTGGAGGGTTGTTAGAGTTAGGGTGGTTTGGTTAGGTTGTGGTTGGACTTGATGATTTTTAAGGTCTTTTCCAACCTGAGCAAATGTATGATTCTGTATGTCCCCCAGCTGCACTGTGCTCACTCTGTGGGACCTTGAGAGGGACAGTGCCTGAAAGTGAACTGCTGGAGTTGGTTTTGGCAGCAGTATCCATTTCTTGGTATCTGATACTCAGTGTTGCAGTAGATGATTTGCTCAGTTAATCTGAGTCTTAACAAAAGACAGATCTTCTGAATGTGTATGGGCCCACTCCCTTCTGAAACCTTGTGAAATCTTAGATTAAAGTTTCTGTACTGAATTATGTCCTGATGAACGTAATAGGCATCGCCTTGTACTGTATTGATGCCTCTTGCTAGCTTAACAATTACCAAATAAAATTCTTAACTTTACAATTGCAGAGAAATACTAAGCGTAAAGATTACATTGACTATCAGAAAGAAAGAGTTGCATCAACCCTGGATCGCCTGGCACGCCATGTTGAAGTAGAGAAACAGCAAAAGGAAGAGAAAAACAAAGCCTTCAAGGTACTGTATGTATTTTGTTTCAGTAGAAGTGTGTAATATGGGCCTCCTAGTCATGCGAGTGTTTGGTTTCACTATGGAGTAAATAAAAACATTGGTGAGCCAGACCTGAAACTAGCAGTTGAAGTTCTTTGCTTATAGGGTATTGTATGAAATACAATATGGACTTCTCTTCAGAGGCCTTTGACTGATCTCGTTGCTAGTCTCACTGCAGTTTCTAAGGGAAAAAGGTAGTAACTTCATGCAGATTGTAAAAAATTTACTTGTTTGTGTTCTTAGCAGAGGGACCTTAGCATCAGTTACTCTGGTTAGATAATGAATGAATACCAATGGTCACAAAACACTGTGCAGCAAATCGAGTGAAATACCTGCTCTTGTCTGAGATTTTTAGAATGCTGTTTGCCCTATTTAATGTCTCTATTAGGTATGATGCTGTAATGGGATAATACTTTGTATGTTAAAGGCATATTGCAAAGCCAGATTCTGTTAATTATATAGTGGAGTCATTTGAAAGAAATGGATTTTTTTGTTTGCGTTACCAATGAGCTTAAGAGCAGGGCTTATCTCTGACTGCTGGAAGCAATGGACTGACAAGAACCTTGTGAAATTCCACAGGGAATAGTGCTAAAGTCCTGCACTTGGGACAGACTAAGACTCCTGTTGATACAGGCTGGGGACTGAGTGCCTTGGGGAGCAGCTTGCTGAGAAATACCTAAGGTGTCTTTGTGGACTGCAGGCTCGAAGTCAACCAGCAATATGCTTTGGTAGCAAAGAGTTAAGATGGAATCATGGGCAGTGCTATCAGAAGCACAGCTGTAAATAGAGGAAAAGAATTTGTATTCCTTTTTGCACTTGTTTTACCAACACAAAAACATTGGTTTCTACTGCCATACCACAAACATCAGCCTCTGACATCATGGGCTAACATCATAAAATAGGAGGCACAACCCCCCATAAAATATATAATGTAGTTAATGTATATGTATAACTCTATACATTCCACTGATGTATTTATATTGACTGAAAATGGAGTCACAAATATACAAAAAAATTGATAACTTTTTTTGCAATCTTGAAATCTGTTCTCAAATTCCTTGTCAAACCAGAGGGCATTGCACATTTTTTTCTGTTCACAGGACTGTGTTTAGCCAGTGTATCAAAATCCATAAACTTAGTTGACATAAGTTGAGTTAGCACTGCACTGCACCATCCCGATGCCCATGGTTTCAGCCCAGCTGGGGTTAATAGTGCACCAGTGTTTGGTTGTTGCTGAGTGATGGGTATTGGAGGGGCAGAGCTGCTGCTGTGATGGCACTGGTTGGGGCCGAGCTGCATTTTGAGCTGTACCAAGCAGCATACAGCTTGGCTGCAGGTTGTATGTGCCTGAGTTATAGGGAGATGAAGGATCCTTTCTGATGTTCCTGGCTGACTGAAAGCACATATGATATTCAATCAGTCTTCAAATTTCTGCATAGTGCAGAGTAAAGAAGGGAGTTTGCTTTGGATTTCTGTAGCTGTGTAGCAGGTTCTTCCTTCCCTGTATCCCAGAATGTATTCTGTTAAAAGGCCTCGGTGCCAAGCTTGGTATAGCTATGCTTTCTGTCCATAAGAAGGGTATTCTGTGCTTTCCACAGAAGAACTCCAGTCCAAATGAGAAATAACAAAAGCCATGTCTTGTGGTAGGTTGCCTATAATGAGCAGGGTGGGTTTTTTCTTTGTTTGATTGTTTTGAAATAAATTGGAGGCATTACTTTTGGAGCAACCCACGTATTTAACATGGATGTTTCTTGTAAACAATTCAAAACTGATCTGATGTCAGACCAGTTGACAGATGATCAGAGCAGGCCTGTTTTTAAAACATGTATGAGGAAACCAAACTGTCTACTCTGTCATTTGAATGTTGCCTAAAATGGATGAGGGGGCAAGGAAGTTTTGCTCTTTATTGCTAAGAGATAGTAGGGTTTATCTCTTGTTTTTCAGAATGCAATAGGACACATAGCACCCTCATTTTTCATTACTTGGGGCATTTAGTTCTTGGCTTTAAAAACAGAATCTTTTCATGGTTTACTGCAAAAGTTATCCATCATAAAGATACCTTGCAGAGGAGTGTGGAGTAATTGTCATCCTGCTTTGCTTTCCAAACATCTTCATCCATCTCTCCTTTTCTGAATGACCATGTTCTCTATTAGAATTTCTCTTGATTTCTTTTTACTTCTAGAGCAGTCAGGTGTTCAGCACCTTACCTGGAACCAGCAAATGAAGCCCTTACAATATAGAAGCTGATATGTTTGTGTTGTGAGCATATAGCAGAGGTGTTGTCTCAGTTTCAGCACATAAAAAATTATAGAATCATAGAATCACAAGATTGGAAAGGACCTACAAGATCATCTAGTCCAACCATCCTCCCATCACCATTGCTACCACAAGCCTCTAAACCATATCTTGTGGCTCCTCATCCACACGCCTCTGAGCACTGCCAGGGACAGCGACTCCACCACCTCCCTGGGCAGGCCATTCCAGTGCCTGACCGCTCTCTGAGAGAAGTTCTACCTCATGTATCTCATATACCTCATCTGGTACAACTTGTAGCCATTTTCTCTGGTCCTGTTAGTTGCCTGGGGGAAAAGGCCAAACCCCTCCTCATCACAACTTCCCTTCAGAAAGTTGGAGAGTGCACTGAGGTCTCCTCTGAGCCTCCTCTTCTCCAGACTAAACCATCCCAGCACCCACAGCTGCTCCTCATAAGACTTGTGCTCTAGACCCCTCCTCAGTTTCATTGCCCTTCTCTGGACACGTTCCAGGGCCTACAAGCTCTCTTTTCTTACATTTTACTATGTGTTTCTGATTCTGTAATCCGATAAGTAGAGTTGTTGGGTTTTTTGTTGTTTATATATTTTTTTCAGTAAAATGTTGTACTGTGAGGTAATGCTGTCTTTGTTCATAGTGATGTTGAAAAAGGTTTGAAGGTGAGACCTTGAGATGTAGCACCAGCTTTGCAAAGGAGCTGGTGATTACTCTTAGATTACTGGTAACAGTGACCAAATTCTGGAAGGTATACTGATAAAATTATCCAAAAAGCAGAAGATACTCTCTCCTCAGCCATATGATTTGTACGGCTGTAATTCTGTATGGTACCACCTAGGAGATTACTAGCATGGAGGGTGAATGCTGTGGTTTATGCATTGCTCTGGGAAGAGGCAGTCCTCTACCACCCACATGTCCATTGAACACTGGAAGCTGCTTTTGCAAAATATGCCATGAGTTTTCATCTCACATAGAGGAAGCTGCTAGCAGTGGCTTTCTGTGCAACATGCAAATATTTGTGACTGCAGTGCTTGAAATTTTTAGGTGCTTACAGATGTTGTGTACTTCCAGGCGTTCCCTCTGATCTGATGTCTTCTTAGGAACTACATTTATAATAAACCCTATAATTCTGTGCTTGTTCAGGCAGTGATAGGACTGTAGTTTAACGGCCCTGGCCACTAACAGATGGCATACTGTGGTTTTGTTATAGCAGCAGTAAGTATATATATATTTTTTTTTTCAGTGAGACACTTTTTTTTTTTCCTTCCATTTTCACACTTTTTGACTCTTTGACATGTGATATTTGACACAGAGTAAGAAGCTTAATGGGTGCAGAGCCCAGAGATTATAGAATCTGTGTGTGTGTGTGTGTGTGTGTATACATTTGTTGCATGACTGAAAAGGAGCAGGAAGGTCCTGAAGAGAGAATACCCCTCTTATGAACAGAAAGCACAGTTACCAAGCTTGGCATGGAGACATTTTAACAGAATACATTCTGGGATACTGGAGGGAAGAACCTGCTATGCAGCTGTGAAGAACCACGTGTAAATTCTGAAAGTTTTACTTGATTTACTTAACTTAAATCTTAGACTTAAAAATAAATAAATAAAATTGATCACCACCTTGCTTTATGTCTTCCCTGTCAGGAGAAAGTTGATTCCCAGTATGCTCACGGGTTGCAGGAACTAGAATTTATTCGGGAACACAGTGACACAGAAGCTGCAAGATTATGTGTGGACCAGTGGTTAAAAATGCCAGGTAAGAATGGGAGAGATGAGATTTCGAATATGTAATAAGGAATCAAAGGTTAATAGTAAGTACATGGCAGGAGAAATAAATAGTTATTTGGTTATGTTGAGAAGAGGTATCAGTGACATCGTTTCAAAGACACTGCTAATTCACTTAATGTTATTTTTAAGATTTCACTTAAGATTATTTCTAAATGCTGCATTGCAGAATAGAACATCTGATAACTGCATTAAGCAGTGCTTAACCTGACAGCAGCATTAACCTGAGCTTGCAGGTGCCTTAGACATACAACCAAATCTTAGAATATTAAGTTTGCTGGAGTGTGGCGTTTGAAAGTTCTTCTCCAATAGCTTCCTCAAAAACTAAACTAGTGTTTTGTTGCTTAGGAAATTAAATATATGAAATGTAAAAGGTATTAAGGCAATGTCAGCTATTTTTACCAGCAAAGTTGTCAGAAAAATATTACTGTTGTACTCTTGCTCAGAAAAATATGCCTACATAAGTATAACTTCTGTTAAAAATATTTTTTTTACATTTAGATTTTTTTTAAAAAATATAAAAGCAATATAAGTTACTTCCTGTAAGCCTTGAGGAAGTACATCAGTGTTAGAAATCTTCTCAGGTATTGAAGAGGCAGATTCTTTAAATGAAAGAAGAAACTTCTTGTTGTAGAATTGTATTACAGTCACTGTCAGCATGCTTTTAAGAATCAACTTAAAATGTTTTCTAAATGCTTTAGGGTTTGTGTTTTCTGTATGTTTTTAGGCCTCTATAATTGAGACCATGGTCAAATGTTTTGTTTCATAATGCAGGTCTCAAACCAGGCACTGTTAATAGTGGAAGAAGAGGTGTTTGTCAGAGAGCAGGTCAGATGCAAGTCAACAGAAGTCCCATTTCTTGTCCTGTGATGCATTGCAACAGAAAGTTTGATAATGGACATCTGCTCCTAGGTCACCTGAAAAGGTGAGGATGTATTATGAGAAATAATAGTGAAAAGAGTATATGTGAACTTAAAACACCTGCACTGAATCTACTTTAAACTGCCTATAGTGACAAAATTCCATTTGGAGAGCAGAGTAATGTGTTGCAGATTTTGTACAGGTGATGTAACTTACTGATTTGAGGTTCTTCTGTTGTTGGCTGTTTTTCTGTTCTTGGTTTTTTTTCCGTCAGTCAGAGTTGTTCTCTCCCGCTTGTTAAGCATTTTCAATATGCGATTTTCTGAGAAATAGGATTTAAGTGCACCATTTCTATTCCTTCTTTATCCAAACTTGAAAAAGGGGCGACAGACTAAGTACGTACAAGCTGTATAAAACTTGATAGTAGAATTAAAAAGATGCTCCAAATGAAAGGAACTTTATGAGGTTCCTCAAGAGAAGTGTGGAGTTCTACATCTGGGGAGGAGTAACCACCTGCCTCAGTACAGGTTGGGGCTGTCCTGGAAAGGAAGTATGCAGAAAAGGTCCCAGATATCCTGGTGGATAACAGGTTGACCATAAGCCAGCAGTGTGCCCTTGTGGGCAAGGAAGCCTATGGTATCCTGTGATGTGTTAAGAAGTGTGGGTAGCAAGTTGAGGGAGATGGTCCTTCCGCTCTGTTCTGTCCTGGTGAGGTCACGCCTGGAGTATCGTGTCCAGTTCTGGGCTTCTCAGTTAAGAAAGACAGAGAACTTTTAGAGAGGAGTCCATAAAAGAGCCCCAAAGATGATTAGGGCCCTGGAATATCTATCTCCCTTATGAGGAAAGGCTGACCTGGGACTGTTCAGCCTGAGAGATCGTCTTTATAAATGTTTACAAGTATCTAATGTGCAGGAGTCAAGTGGATGAGGCCAGGCTTTTTTTTTGTGGTGCCCGGTGACAGGACAAGGGGCAATGGTCACAATCTGGAACATAGGAGGTTCCATCTGAACATGAGAAAGGACTTTACTTTGAGGGTTACAGAGCTCTGGAACAGGCTTCCAAGAGAGGCTGTGGAGTCTTCTCTGGAGATACTCCAAAACCAGCCTGGTTGCTTTCCTTTGTAACCTACTCTAGGGAACTAGTTTAACAGGGATTTGGATGAGGTGATCTCCAGAAGGCCCTTCCCCTCGTTTTGTGAGAGAAAACTCAGGTTTCAATGAATTCAGCTTACTAGGTGAAGCAAAAGCTGTGCTTGCAAGCAAGACAAAACAAGGAATTCATTCACTACTCCCATCAGCGGAAAAATGTTCAGCCGTTTCCAGGAAAGTGGTGCTCCATCACAGCTAGTGGTTACTTGGGAAGATAAATGCTGTAACTCTGAATGTCTTCCCCATCTTCCTTCTTTTCCCCAGCTTTTATTCTGAAGTATGCCATGTGGAACGGGCGTCCTGTTGGCCAGTTGAAGTTAGCTGTCCTGGTTCTGTTCCTTTCCTTAAGCCAGCTCCTTGCTGGCAGGGCAGCATGAGAAACTGAAAAGACCTTGATTCTGTGGAAGTACTTCTTAGCAACTAAAACATCTATGTGTTATCAACATAGCTTTGCTCATGGATCCAAAACATAGCTACAGTATAGGAAGTTAACTCTCTCCCAGCCAAAACCAATACAGGAAGTTTTAAAAAACAAACATAAAAAAACACCAACCAACCAAACTAAACTAATGCAGATTTGTAGGAAATGGAGACTTTATTAGTTCTCTTACTCTTAAATGTGATTCCTCTACCAGTAGATCACTACTGGTTACTAATAGATCATAACTGGTTAGCTGCAGAGAGAATCACTTTCATGTGGGATATTTCAACTGATAAAGCTAATGATAGGCAGATTGAGGAATTTTGCAGTTCAGGTTGATTTTGGCAGGTTTTTGTCCAGTAGTTTCAAAAGACCTAATTTTTCCTGTAAGAACATATATACATATTTTTTAAACTGTTATGAGGGTACCAGTGTGTTAATTATTTCTTCCTCTCTAGGTTTGATCATTCTCCTTGTGACCCAACAGTCACATTACTTGGACCCCCAAATAATGCTGTTGCCTGTGTGATATGCTGCCAAACATTTTCAACCTTTCAGCAGTACAGTGATCATCTTTTATCTAAGGCAAGACCATAAGGATAAGTAACTCATCTGACTGAACGTAATAGAGGGTTATAAGACATGTAATTATGCACATTTTCCTTTTTAACCCTCTTCCTTACACTCTCCCTTGATTATTCTTCCAAATAGTTTTTTCTTATTCTGCAGCTTGGTGTATCCTGACAGTGCTCCCATTAAATCTGACATTATATTGTACTCTGTAGTGTACATCAAAGACAACTGCAGTTTTGGCTTGATCATTTTATCCTTGGTGCTGTCAGTAGGTATTTCCCTTTATTTGTGTCTCCAAAACTAAGAAAGATGAAGACAAGAAATTAAAGTGAAATAAGAAGAGGTATAAAGAGGCAAAAGAGGATTAAAAAAAAAAAAAAGAGAGAGGCAGCAGAGTTAGAGAAGAAACTTGAGTAACTCAGATGCAATTGATTCTTTGTTGTCCACAGTGTCTCCATTGATACATATCTGATTACTACATGCTAGTTAACTTGCAGAAGGGAACAGGATAATCTAGCATTTGAGTTTTGATTAGAATATAAGCTAATAGAATTGGAGTTTGTTTTTGTTGTTCCCTACCTCCATTCTTTTCCTTTCTTTCTTTTATAATGTCATCTGTCTTTCCCTCCAGCTTAATGACAGATGCTCAGATGCTAACTTCAGAGTGCATGGTTTTATCTAAGCAATCTATTGCTGAATTGTGTAATGGGTAACAGTTTCAAAATTCAGTGTTTTAATAACAAATATTGTTATTTACCCATCTCGCCTATTAAATTCAAGGGAAATATTAAATATTGTGAAAATCAGATTAACTTAAAACAGTAGCAGAAACTCTTGATACATGATCATATCTGACAAGCTTGACAGGTTGCATCGTGGTTTGTCCCTGCTCTTTTTCCTTTTATTCCAAGTTAGGTGCCTGTAGTATGTCTATGGGCATTAGCAGGAGTTAAAGGCAAGTTTGGTCAAAGGCACTGCCTCTTGCAGCGGGCATAAGGATGGATTTATTTTGGTGTGGAAGGAAGGGGGAGTAACTCTGAAGAAAGCAAAAGGCTGTCATGAAGATTCTCCAGGGAGACAGAAGAAGGGAAGAATAAGCAAAAAAATAAGTAGAATTAAAGAACTGTGTCCCTGGAAGCAGAGATTGAAGTTGATGTAGAAGTTTGACCATTCTTCTTGTTTCTCATAAGCTGAAGTGCATAGCTTGGAAATAAACATACGTGTGGTAGCTGAGAATCTAAAAGTGAAAATATTGCTACGGAGGTAGAAAGGGATGGAAAGATATGAAAAGAAATGAGATTCCTTCATTGATTCTGTGTTTCTTCTCATCAGATCATTTTATTTTCCAGCTAAATCAAAATGACGGACATGAAAAAGATCTCCCTCCACAACACATTCAGTGTTTTGCGTGCCCATGCTGCTTCCTTCTCTTCACCAAAAGAGATGAATGCTTGAAGCATATGTCAGGAAAGAACCACTTCCTCCAGCTTTCTAAATTGAACGGTGTGTTGCTACTAAATGTACTTAGCGTGCTTCTCGTTCTTGCTGATAATTTATACTTTGTGTGATATGACTTATATTTTTTTGCTATGTAAAAAGCTTAAGGCTTTTAAGTTTGTTTTATAAATTCTTGTTTTTCTTCTAAGGCCTTGCATATTCTGTAAGATCTTAAAAATTATTGAATATGTGCCTTATAAACTTAAAAGCATCCCCTCTTACAGAACATTTAATCTTAAGTGACCGAGACAGATTAGAAGTAGGTGGAGCTGCCATGTTTTAGATAATTTAGCTTTCAGTATAAGCCTTACATGGTCAAAGGATCTGTATATTTTCTCATACCATATCTGTCACTTCTGCCCTCCCCTGGAGTGGTTGCAGAAGTACACGGTAAGGATGGCCTTTGGGGATCTTCCTGCGGGCTCAGAGAGTACTGTCATCTTTGTAGAAACATCCATCTGCTTTGTTGTTTGGAGTTCTCTTGTATATTGCCCATCTAATGTAGTTTTATTCTCAATTAGAATGCTAATTATGAATTTGCTGACTTGGAGATTTATTGAAATTGGATTGTAGGTTTAAAAAAAAATATATGAGTGACCTGTTGCTTTTAAAAGATGAGTAACACAAAATAGAGAGATGGATAGCACTTAGTATTCCCTTTTTTTTTCTTTGCAAGGGTAGGTCTTCAGGATTAATGTCAACATGGGATGTGCTTGAATGACTTAAACTCAAGTCATTTCCTACTGATCATTAAATCTTATTAAGCAGAAAATTAAAATAGCATTTGTAAGTAATGCTGTGGATGGGAAAGAGAGATGGTCCAAGTATGTGAGAACTTATTAAATGAGTAGCATACCTTCTCTTCTCTTAAATATACTGTGGTTTTAAGCAAAAGTGTAGTAGTGACAGATGGAGAGGCAGAAAGTCAAAAAGTTAGTAAAGAGCTGCCCAAGGGAGGGATCTGACCTGAACTTCAGAAGGAGGGAAATAATCTGTCACTGAATATGAAAACCGAGATGCTAATACATTCAGACATAAGATTGTTACAGAATTTTAACAAATTAATGCAATTTTACACAACGCTTCCATTGCAGAAATACTGGAGCTCAGCTGACACATGGTAATTTGAGTTCTGAAGCCCCTGACAAATCAATATAATTGTAGAAATGTCTGAAAGCTGAAATATTATGAAAACTCACGAGATGTCATTGTGCTTTATACCATTCTGTATTGTAGAAATGAAGGCTGATGTTCCTCTACCTTTCCCATCCTATGCAAAGAAGCTGCTGATATCTCTCTGCAAAGAGGTTCCCTTCCAAGTGAAATGTATGTCCTGCTTACAGATACTACGCTCCCATATGGAATTAACAGCTCACTTCAGGTTTGTGAGAGGCAGCTGTTGTTATAATGTGAACGTGCATAACTGATAACCAGCGTGTTTATATAACCAACACAGATGTATTATGTAGTGGTGCTACTGAAATTCAGGGCACCTAGGACTGTCTGAATGTTGACTTACTGGGTAGACTATCCAAACCAAAAACCTTCTTTTTCTATATTTCTTACTCTCTCTTGATCCGTAAAATCACTGATCAATGTTTATATTCCTTTTGTTGTTTTCTTGTGACAGAGAACAACAGAACTTCATTGATGTTTGTTCCGTTATTTCTAAATTTTCAGCAAATGATTTCAAAGATGTACTGTGTGAGCAGCATAGAGCATCAATCCAAGTGCTAGTATTGGGAATTAATACTTAATTCTCTTTAAAATGCAGACTAGCTAGGCAGTGCATGTTTTTGTTGACAAGCTAGTAAGTCAGCTAAAGTAATCTGAGGTCACTACTTACCCACGCTGTTGCTGTAGATAGTAGGTAAACTTTCAAAATATATCTGAAAGTTTAAAAATGTTTCTGATAATGATATACACCTTTATGAAATATATATATACATATATGTATATTTTTAATCCACATTAGAACACGTTGTCGTAATTCTGGCCCTATGGCAGTGTCCAAGAAGAAGATCTCCCAGGTTGCAGAAATATTCAGAACAAAAGGTCACTGTGAGAACTGTGATAAGCTGCTTGTTGATGAGAATCAGATCATGCAGCATAAGCAAAGCACTAAACATAACATTAAAGTTCTTACTACAATGGAAGAGTCCATATTGATGTTCTGTCATGTCAATGAAAAAAATAAAAACGCATCTCATTTGTGCCATACTGTGGATTGGTCAAGACCACTGCTTAAGAGACATTTGAGCTCAAATGAGTCAGCCAGTGAAACTGAATTTACTCCTTCAAAACGGAAGAGTGATTTAAAAAAAATCAGCGAAGATCGTGTCAGAAACCAAAGCCAAGGTAGTGCTTGCAAAGTAAAAGCCTGGTTTTGTGAATGCCTTCAAAAGTTTCTTACAGAAGAGTCAGTAGAAAAACACATTTTGTCAGCAAATAGGATATGTCACAAATGTGCTGTATGTGGGAAGCTTGCTGAAAACTCAAGTATCATCCGCCTGCATATGAGCCGATTTCATGGAGGGGCACACTTGACAAACTTTCTTTACTGGTGCAGAGCATGCTCTGTAGATCTCCTCAAAGAAGAGGATATTATGAGACATGTGACTGAGTTCCATGGCGGACATAGTTACTATTACGAGCAAGAAGCTCTTGAAGATGAACCTATGCCATCAGTTTCTGACGCAGTGTACATTTCCGAAGATGAAAGGAAAGACTCCATTCCGAGCCCTGTGGAAATCTCTCCTGAAAAAATTCCTCATCTGGGAAAATGGCAGTGCCAGATTTGTGAAGAGATGTTTGAATCTGAAGACAGCGTTAAGCAGCATTGTATGTCCCTAGAAAGCCATGCATTTCACAGATATTGCTGTGGATTGTGCAAAAATCACTTTCGGAAAGTAGGAACGCTACAGCGACACTTCCAAGAGCGTCATAATGGGGAGATAAAAATTAAATACTTCTGTGGCCTTTGTGGTGATCTCTTTTTTGACATAGAGGAAGAATTTCTAATCCATTATAAGGAGTCTCATAGCATGGACTATATATTTGTGCCCGAGCAGATGGAAATATCAATAAAAAAAGAAGATGACTTCCTCCCAGAAGAAAATGGAGACTATTTAACTTGTGGTTGCCGGTCAACTTACATCTCCAAAGTAAACAGGAGGAATGATTCCGTGAACTGTCAAAAAGCCATGCTGCAGGAAGGAAACTTATGGTTTCGCTGCTGCTTGTGTTCTGCAACTGCACAAAATTTTGCAGATTTGAACAGTCATCTCAACAGCCACACATCAGTGAAAAGCAAACGAGAGATGTATGTTGTTAGATGTGCTGCGTGCAACAAAAATTTTGATGATCTTCAGAGCGCACATCAGCACTATCACATGAAACACTGCTTCTTACAGAAACCTGATATATCAAGTTTTGCATCAGAATCAGAAAATGCAGTATTCAAGTTCACAGCAAGTGGGGCTTGCGTGGACAAAAAACCCCATGAATTAAAATTTCATGCAAATCCATCCAAGACTCAGGGAAGATCACAGTCTCCTCCCCTGCAGGGACCGATCCACGGAAGGAAAGGAAAAACTGAAAATTCAACGTGCTCCAAAGAGCCTGGTGAGGGTTTGTATTGGAAAGATATCATACTGTTTTAATGCCAGTGCAAGTATGTAATGTATCATTTGCCTGTGTCTAGTCTGTAAGTCAGCTTGGAATTTATTTTTATTGTCAAAGTTGCATTTTGAATACTTGAGATCTAAGTCTACTGCTATATACTTTATGAATGGAGTTTTAAAAAAAGAAAGCAAATGTTTCAGTCCAAAGGCTCTCACATGCGATTTTTCAAGTTAATTGGGAGTATAATTTGATGATTCAGGACCATAGGTGGAGATCAAACTCCTAGAAATGTGAAAGCGCGTTAAAATACACACAAAAAGAAACTTACCTCCTTGTATGTATAAATCAGTGAGGCTGGTGGTGCGTTCTGTGTAGGCAGACCTGTTATTACTCTGTCTTTTTGCTTGTGCTTAGCTTGCAAAAAAATAATCTCAGCTGAGAATTTCTGTTTACAGTATGTATTGGAATGGCTTTGCTTGAAGTGTCCATTTTAAAATTTTTAAAAAATTCATGTCACTTCCAAGAATGACATCAAGAATGCCAAAGGTGTATCACACGTGTACAAAAACTGTCATCATACTTCTGATTAATATACAGCAAAAAGTATATTTCTAAACATTTTATGTACTGTTATGGTTTTAAGCAATTACGTGTTATAAATGTGCCATAGTAGGAAGTGCACAGTTGAACATTAAGTATACTAATAAAGACCTCAGTGTCTAAGTAAAGTAGCTCTCTGTGCCAGCTATCCAGTTCTGCAGCATGGTACTGCTAGATTCTACTCTTTTATCTAATTTATTTATTACTAAAGGCTACTTCAGTGGATTTAAAAACAATTCTGAAACAATGCAGCCACTAAATGGAACAGTGTGTCTAAATATATGTATGTTTGTTGACTGGAAAGTTGAGTAAACATAAAATGTTTCTATTTATCTCATTGAAGACAGTGAACTTCCAGATCTTGACTATTTGAGTACCATGACTCACATTGTGTTGGTGGATCTGGACAACTGGGGAAGCTTATTCACACAGCTGCCAGCTAACCTGAACCAAGGAACGTTTATCTGGGGCTTTCAAGGTAAAGTGGTCAAAGGAAAAAAAGATGAATGAGTTTACACACATACTTGAGCAGAGATTCTTTGAGAGAATAAAGAATGGGGGAAAAAAGCAGCCCATGGGGCCTCTTAAATCATGACATCACAGAAATCAAGTAACAGAAATGTTCTCATACTTTTCTGACTCAGCCTTAAGCTCTGCTGCTTGTATTATTCCTCGTAGAATACTGTTCCAGAAGACATGAATTTACATTCCTGTATTTCAATTTTCTTTGGTCTTTGGTCATCGTATACTAAATTTCTTGCTTTCCAAATGGGGTTGATGCATTCAGGCTGCCTAGTTGGGAATATTTGCTAAAGATCTTGAACAGAAAGACCATGCTGAAGAGTTAGCGGCCATTAAAATGGGCCCAATTTCTATTGAAGAACATTTTGGTCGTTTATTAATGTCACAAGGATTGTTGCAAAGCTTGGGAATACTAAGGTTCATGAGGACCTTAACAGTAGTCTGTGGAGTTATTTAATGCATGCTATTCCTGTTCATTTAGCTTGTGAAAATACAGTGACATCCCTGTCTCATGTTTTTCTGTGCTTTCCGAACAGCATCACCAATTGTGTTGTTTTTTAATGATACGTTGCATTATGTCTATTATTCCTGTCTTTATGGTTGGTTTTTTTTCATATGATCTTAGCTTTTCTTTCGGTTCCCCTTGTTATATTGACCAGGTTGTATGTTGTTTCTGTTCTCAGACATTCAGTTTTCTGTCGCTCATTTTGTGGTCCAACTCCACTAGAGCTCTGTCAGCTGTTCTTGACCCTCAAATGCCAGAATTGTTGATTTCAAGTTTTTCCCAAGTGACAGTGGCCATGTCTGTCATAACAGATGAGAACAACTTAGAAAGACCATTTTTCTCAGGGACAGAACAGTCCTAAATCCTTTCTGTATAGCCTGTTACTAAATCCTTGAACTCTGTGGTTGTTTCTGATGGCCTCTTATAGACATTAGGATAGAAATTAAAAAAAAAAAAATCTGCTGGAGACTGCTCTACTTCTTTGTCAGACTTGGGAATACGCAGACCTCTGTGGCTGGTTTCTGTGAGTGTTTGTTTCACATGTGTCCTCACATGAAGTGCAGTCAGTGACTGGTTTCACTTCCCATTCAAAATCCTGTCTTATATTCAGCCATTATATTACCTGGCAGATCAAGCAACAGTTTTTTTCCTCCCCATGCAGACCCATTAGTTCTTAACATCTGGGAATGTCATGAGGTTCTTAATCACTTCCTTCAAATTGTCTTCCATTTGTTTTCATGTTGTCATGGTAATCTCAAGATCATCTGATTTATTCATTCCTTCATTAAAGATTTGCTGTTCCTTTCCTTTCCCTTCCAACCTGTTTCAGCCTGTTTTCTTTTCACTGTTCTCAGTTAACTATTTTCTCAGCTAGTAACTACATGTTTTAGGCTAGTGTTGTATAGAAAATTCCAGCTTTATTTTTTTTTAATTGTTGTATCACTTTTCTTCTCCTTGACCGCATCCAAGTGTTTATCCAGTCTCTAATATTTGTCTTCAGTTTCTACTTCAGTCGTTGGATCTTCTCTTTAAAGAGTTCTGGCATGTGACAGTCTAATCATAAATTCTCTTGGGAATAAACTTGGCATTGCATTAATAAAGGGTTCCATAAAAGAAGCATTTCTGTTACTGTACTGGTTTCCTAGAGCTCCTTTGCTTTTGCACATTGACCATTAACTGTGCCTAGAACTGGAAAAGATGTGTTACTGTGTCTAAACATACACGATTTCTGGAAAATATTTTTTTTTCAGAATTAATAGAAAAATACATAGAATGTTAAATGAGAGGGCTTTGTGTAAGATCAGGCTAGCTACTTTTTCATTTTTGGCTTTCTAACCCAACAAGGGCTTTGGGGCTTTTGGTAATGCATTTTTTTTCAGCTTTCACGTTTATCAAAATAAATTCTATCTTTAAAGCCAGTTTTACCTTTTACTTCTGCCTTGCATTCTTAATACATGGTGACATTGCTATACATTTTTTTTTTTTTAATTGCTTAGGAGGATACAGTAACTGGAAACCTCCAGTGCAGTGCAAAGTTTATAATTATCTTAACAAGATTGGATGTTTCTTCCTTCATCCACGTTGTGGGACCAGAAGAGAGGCAGCAGACTTTGCTCTCTGTGTTCATGTAAGTCATGTCAGTATGTGCTGTCTTTATTGTTGTTTTAGTATGAGAGAAGGATGGAAATGATACATGCCATTGATGTTAAGTACTAATTAGCTGTGGGATTCTTAGATTCTCTTCACACAACTTGTGTGTTCACTAAAAAGAATTACAGAACGATTGCTGAATTGGGTGGAGACAATGTATTGAGAACTGATTTTGAAGGAACCCCCTCATAGCTTTGGGTAACCCACAATGTCATACATTTTACTCTTGCTATATGAAGTGAATTACAGTTTGCATGAAGACCACACAACGTAAATTACATCGGTAAATATAGGAAATGTAGCTGTCATCATCACTCTGCCCTATGCTTTATGTTTTTTTCTTTAGGAATACAAATGTAATTCCAAATAAGACATGTAAGACATCAGTCTGTTGTTTAAAAAAAAAAAAAAAAAAAAAAGTGGGAGCTGATTAGGAAATGAAGAATTAAAAAAATTTTAAAAAATACCAGTGGTGTTACAATTTCTGTTTCAGAATGAAGTGTAACTTTTGCCTCTCCCTTCAAGTGGCCCAAGTCTGGAGCTATATGTCCATGGATGAGTGCCAACTTCAGAGACCCTGCTGAGCTGACAATGAGCAGTGTCCATATTCAGTAGACCTAGGGCTTTGGGTTGGGAGTTGTGTAGATGAGGGGCAGGAACCTGAGGGTATCATGAGGACTCCCCAGTGTAGTGTTTTCAATTTTGTCAGGCAGTTTGTTCTAGCGCCTCACCATTCTCTGTGTAAAAAATACCTTTTATGGTAGTGTGAATTCCATATAATGATAAAAGTAAGTTGCTGTAGATTTTCCTACAAAGAGCAAAACTTCTTCTTAGGCAAAGCTAGCCAGAGCCCATAAGATAAAAGTGCAGTCTTAACATCTGTCATTTTTTTCCATGCAGGCTGGGCGGCTAGATGAGCACCTGCCCAAGCAAATTCCTTTCACTGTACTTTCTGGAGACAAAAGCTTCCTGGAACTGGAAGCTCAATTTAAGATGACTCAGCGGTCAGCTCGCATTCTAAATCCGCATCACATCGAAGGAGACATGATGTGTGCCCTGCTAAACAGCATTTCAGATACCACAAAAGGTAGAAAGTCAACATCAAATGCAGTCTTTCCAGCAGTCTAGGCATCAATAAAATAAGTGAGCTCTTGTGCTGATGAAAACAAGTTGTTGCTTGGTGCTTCTTGTATTGTGTTGCAATGAAATGCAGTTCAGAAGATCAGTTTGCTTGGTACAAGTTTTGAAACCAGACTTAACTTCACATTTTTGTTCAGCTTAACAAAACCTGGAACAAACAGTTATTTCTGTCTGAAACCTCCTTTCTGTCTGAAGAAGAGCTGCTTAGGGCACTGTGATGTGTTTACTTATTGATTTCTACTGAAATCTGCTTTGTTCAATTTGAACTATGAGACAGCTGTGACCCCGCTAAAGTCACTGTTATTTCCCAAAATCTCTGCCTGTTTTAACTCTGATTGTCCTGCGTCTAAGTGTTGACTTCCAGTCACTTGTTATTTGTCTTCACTGGCACATGGCTCATGCCTCTGTTTGGAGGAAAACTACCAATGAAGGCCTTTAATACTCTAATTAATGCCATGCTTAAGTGGTTACACTGTTTTTATATAGAATAATCAGAAGTTTGAGCAATCTTATTTTGATGCAAAAGATATTGAAACTGAAATGTGTTTAAATACTTTTAAGTATTTTAAAACATCTTGAAATTTTCATAGAAGAACTGAATTTTCCTATTTAGACTTTCTTTTCATGTGCTTTACGATGTTAATGTTTATTATAACTATTATGGTGATGGGGACTGTTGAGAGGCCCCGGACTTGAACTTACTGACTGCACAGTCGTTGTGCATCTTACTAATGTTGTAGTGTGCTTGTTACCAAAAAAAAGAAAAAAAGGGCAACTTACTTTAAGCAAGAAGTTGCTGGAATCGTGTGTGTCATGTTCCTGTGCAAACCCACAGTGAACAGAATTGTCTTGAGCCATTCTCAGGTCCCTTCTGCTGTCAATGTCAACAAGATGGAACCCAGACAGTAAAAATTGTCTGTTCGCTCCTGTTCCTGTATTTAAACAGGACATTAGAAAACTCAATTTTGGTAGCAGGACTGTGTAGTCTGGGCAGTGAGTTGGTATCATGGCCAAGAGTCTGTAAAAGGTTTTGAAAAAGATGCAGCCTCCTCAGAATATATGCTTTGCTGCATGGGTCAGAAGCATCAGCAGGCATTTGCAAGTCTTCCTGTATGTAGCAAGACCAGTATCAGAGGGCTGAGGTGGAAAGTTGTGCCTTTGTATTGTGGGCTGGTCTAACCTGTTGTCCTGCTACAGAAATGCAGCTGAATATGAGGAAATATAAACAAGGTTTGTTTGCTTTCCAGTGGTATCAAATCTGTGGGCATTATTCTGGACAGAGGAGATAGGTGAAAAACATTTACCACAGAGAGTTGCACTGAAAAATTAAAACAGCTGTTGGTATTGGATGAGCTTCAAAATGAGAAGGCAATTTACCTGAATCATCTCTGTAGAGTTATTACTAGCATGCAGGCGGGTGGATTGCTTGGATGGGTGACAGTCTGACTGCTGTACCTTGTGAACCATTTCTCCATTTCAGCAGAACTGCTGTGGTAACTGTACTATATGCACTCATTTAAATGGAGGGAAAAAAAAAAGAAGTTCCTATGTATGTTAGAGGTTATTGACTGTGTTTCCATAGGAGAACATGAATTTCCTCTGAGGTATGAAGTGTAGGCAGGATTATCTGCTTTTTGTTGATAAAACTAAGTTCATAATTTTTTAATTTTCTTCTATGCTGAAGGCACAACGCATAATGAGAGATTCATTCATGTTAATAGAGGGTTTGAGTAACACCAGTTATTCCTTTACCAACAGAGGTTTGCAGCATGCACAATCCCTTGGCTATATCTTGACGCCTGGTCTAACAATGCCAGTACTGATACAAAGTGCACTTGTAATGAATTCTGGACAGTGTTGAGGGCGAAGCTGATAGTAGGTTAGGGATCATCATGCCCATGCTGACACTGGTACGAGTGCCAGAAATGCTGTTGACAGAAGTGATTCTTGCATAAGTTGAGGACTTCAGCTTAGCTGTGTCTCTCAGAAACTCATGTTCAAATTACTTAATTGGTTGAGCTCCTAAGTCAAGGGACTTTCTTCTTTAAGGAGCCTGGCTGCCTCATGAGATTATCAAAACCAATGACATAGTGATATATGATGCTTTCCTGAATTTTCAGTTAACACAAGTGTCAGACTGCAGATGATTAGGTTACAGCCTCCAGTCCATGCTGTCCAAAGAGGCTTAACACAAAGGGCATGATTATCTGTAGTGTGATGCAAAGTAGCTGCACGTGCCTACTAGAGAAACTACATTTTTTTCACTTACTGTTTTATTTACACAGTTATCATAGTGGCCCCAACCTACAGCAGTAGAGACTGATAAGAAAATCACCCTTGAATTGTGGCCTTGTGCTTAGCTACCATAGGCAGTTGTTACTAGCTTTGGTAGTCAGTGACATCCCTTAGATGTGTATTTGAATATATATATATATACATATATATACGTGCCCTATGGAGAAAAACTCTTAACCAAGTGGGTGAACTGGGAAGACCTCACCATCCAGACCATACAAACAAAGCTTCAAGGTTTAATTTAACCTGATTATGGGTTTTTAGAGAGGTGTCTAAAATGAAGATTAAATGAAAGTTTGTGTGACCACCATGATATTGGCCCCAGTTTCAAAAAAAAAAAAGCAATTAAAGCAGAATTGGGGATTGAGCTTTATTTATAGTCATGCTGCACAGAATGAAGGTCTGCAGGGAGAGATATGCAGAATGAAGTTTTAGTTTGCATAGAGGAAGAGATGGCCTTCTGGGTTTTTGAGCCTTCAGCAGGGAGCAGCTGCACTTGCATTTATGGATGATGTTACCTAACAAACAGAGATCAGAGTAATAGGTATTGGGGAGGAGTACATGGGGACTCAGGGATTTAGTGAAGAAGGACTAATCAAAAGGAAACCAAGGAACATCATTCTAAAGGCAAAATTATCAGAAACGTTGTACGTGATTGATAGCCGTGTTTGGGGCTAAGTAGTCCTTATGATCCTGAATGAAGTAATTTTAATGGTATTCTTGTAAGTTAGCACTAGAACTTCACGTCAGATGTAAAAAGGAAAAGGGACAATAGTTGGTGAGAGTTTTGTAATATTTATGTCACTGTGTGTAGGGATAATAAATAGACTGAGAAAATAAGGAGTTGCTGAAAAAACAGAAAAAGCATCATAGGAGAGGAAAAGGGAGGTAGGGTGCAATTAATTCATGTGTGATTAATGTATGAAATAGTCATGAGGTGTGTTTGTACGGTAAGGCAAGAGAGGAGGATGAAAGTCAGGGAAAGGAAATCCAGTTTTCAGCATGATGGGGAAACCAGCAAACCCAACAGAAACTATTGAGGGAGTGGTAGTAGCTGGGGAGGTTGTAAGAGAAGAGTGCCAGAGGAGAGGAATTATTCTGAGACGTGTGGGCAGCTAATCCAGATCAGACTGACACGTTGGTGTCAGGACACAGGGAGATACTTGTGTTCTGTGGTGGTTTAACCGTCCCCTTCCACAACAGGGGCTGGGGAGTACTGTTGTACTGTATCTCTCAAGGAATGTTACTGTGTTTACTCCACCTTTAGGATTAATCTTCCTGATCACTGATCTCTATGCTCGTACGAGATGTGTTTTCATGATTTTTTTTCCTTCTATCAGGAATTTGGTGGTATATAAGACCAGTAGAGAGCAGTAGGATTTCTTTGAGAAAATGGGTACAATTGGAGTTTCTAAGCTGTTGCTTATTTAACAAAACATACCAGAGAAGAGGTCATATCTTAAGATGTCCTGACTGATAAATTGGGCAATTGCTTCTTCTCTGAGTGCAGAGGTTCTGGGAGCTACAGAGTATGCTAAGCCTTTCTTACAAGAGAAACAGGAAATGCCTGATTTCTTCAGGTTATACATTTTCATTTATGCTATGTCTTCAAAGGTGCCAGCGAAAGCAGAAGTGTATGCCGCGTTCAGAGGACTGTACCAGCAGGTTGAGGGAGGTGATGCTTCCTGTTTACTCAGCATAATGAGGCCATCCCTGTCCAGTTCTGGGCCCCCCAACACAGTGTCTTCTTGGAGGTGCCCCAGAGACGCATAGACACAGACCTGGACATTTGTGGTTCTAAACGACTATACTTGAGTATAGAGGGGAAACAAGGTGGCCTCCAGTGGCCCATCCCAGCCTCAGCCATTCTGTAATTCTGTGATCCTTGCATGGAGCATATTGACTAGAATCCAGGATCTCCTGAAAGCAGAGTTCAGCCACAGGATACAGGCATTCTGCAAACAACATTTGATCGATCACTGTGATCTGTACAGTGTGGAAAGTCAGCCCAGTTTTTTCTAACTTAAAAATGAATCTGTTCAGTTGATTGTTCTATCTCTTTGATTGACAACTGATGAGTTCTATACTTAATTCTTACTGTGTAGCTCCTAAAGCAAGCTGAATTCCTGTCCCTTACCCCTTATGTGTTCAAACATTTCTGCTTAGGATTTCTGCCCATAGAGAGAATTTATTCTGAT
The DNA here is from genome assembly GCA_037305975.1 of Chrysolophus pictus. Lineage (NCBI taxonomy): Eukaryota > Metazoa > Chordata > Aves > Galliformes > Phasianidae > Chrysolophus > Chrysolophus pictus. The sequence continues at coordinate 24,354,201 of CM074578.1, forward strand.
GGTTACAGTCTTATTCCTGATTTCAACAGGGACATAGAATCATAGAATTGCTCAGGTTGGGAAAAATCTTAAAGATCATCAATTTCAACCACAACCCAACCAAACTACCCTAACTAACAACCCTTCGCTACATCATGTCCCTGAGCACCACATCCAAATGGTTTTTAAACATGTCCAGGGATGGTGAAACATTACTGCTTTTGTGCCTGCCTTATCAGACAACCAATATGACACCTTTAATCTTTGCTCTGTGTAGATTTGGGTGTGGAGGGTGGCATTGTAGACAAACATCATGCTTTGGTTTTTGGATAGACAAAGTCAGTACAGTCTGAGACACTGGCAAACCTTTGCATTAAAAAAAAATCCTAGATAACTTTTAACCATTTACTGACCTTTTAATGAGTTAGCTTTTACCAACTCAGAGATTTAAAAGAGCCCAGCAACTGCTTTCATGGGAATTTGAATATGCATTAATACAGTTAGGTGGGGGCTGGAAGTCTATCAAATAATGACCAACGTTGAAATCACTGGAGGCAAAGTGTAGCTCATGAAACTTCTAACATGCTGAGCTGATTTTTGTTTTTTTTTTTACCCTCCAACTAGGCAGGAGATTATCTGTTCTAATGGTTTTGAAGTTTCATAGATTCTTTGAGCTCTTCAATTTATCGTAGTCATTGACTTGCAATCAGTTTATTTTATGAGCTGAGATTAATACATGGAAAGCTCAGTATATGATTGGACACCTACCACTTACTGTGTTTGAACTATGCTTTCATGTCCAGAGGCTTCAAACCATATGTACTAAGAAATAAAGGTGTTGCCAGTGGAATGGTGTTCCTTCAACTGTGCTTTAAACAAACCTGTCCATGATGTACCTATTCAGCAGTATTCAGTTATTGCATAGTAGTAGTAATGATAAATCATGAAACGGGCAATTTATTTTTAAGACATTTAAATGTTTTGCATGCCAGTTTGTGCATACCTCCATTCTAGTATGGATGTGTAACCCATGTTATTACAGCAGTGTGATCAAAGTGGTGTGACTGGTAAATTAAAAGAAAAAAAAATAATTGGAAAGATGAGGCCTGAATTAATGCCTAAGATCCTAGACTTTCTAAATGAACTAAAATTGTAACTTATCTACAAATTGTTTGAATAGTCATAACTATTCTAATTGACAGTAAAATCCACTGCTATATTCTGGAAAAAATGGGTCTCAGGCTTGCTTTCTGCCTGCATTGGGGAAGTCAGGAGTTAAGCAGAAATGAGCTGTGCTTCAAATGCTTCAACGCTGTGTCAGTGGGTTGCCATTGTGATTTCTCTTGTAGTAAATACTCTCTGATTCAATAACCAGTTCCAGGAAAGCCAACTTTTTTAGCTAATACTGAAAGAAACTACTCAATTTCCTGAACTTCTGACTGCTCCTATCCTTTGCTGTTTAACCAGCTATGCAAGTTGCAGTCTGAAGAGTATTGTATTGCTTTTTCAATTTGCCAACTTCTTTTGTCAAATTGCCTGGAAAAAAACCACCTCCAGAAAAGTGCTCTGAATGCATGTTTATTTAAAATGGCACCAAACCAGAGAATCTATTGTAGTATGTCTTGCTACTTACTGGTCTCAAGATCTCAATTTGTCTATTATACTTATGCCAAGAAATGAGTTAGGGAGCGGTCGCCTCAACCGTTATATCTTTAACAGTTTGTCATAGATGGAATTACCCACTTCACTTGTAAGAGAGAAGCAACAGTAAATTTATTGATATAAAACAGTGATTTAATAAAGCTTAAATATGATTAAGATGACAAGATTTGAGATGGCAAGGTATGTTTGATTATTTACTGCATAGAGTGTAGAGATCAAAACATTCATCCGGGGACCCTCCCATTGACTCAAGAGGTTCAGAGTGGATCCCCTTCCTTTATAAACTGCTTCAGCTATGGAGGTCAGGAGCCTAGGTGTGGCTGGATCCATTTGTAGTCTCAGACTTGGTCAACGATTTATGTCTAAGGGATCATATATGCACATTCAGTCTAAGATGTAATCTCAGTGAAGCTAGCAAAGTTTAAAAAGCCTATTTTCAGCTGTACTCAGTGATGGAAAAGAGGCAATGGTCAGAAACTAGAACATGAGAAGTTCCATATGTACATGAGGAAAAAGGTCTTCATTTTGAGAGTGACAGAGCACTGAAACAAACTGCTCAGGGAGATTGTGGAGTCTTCTTTTCTGGAGATATTCAGAACTTACCTGGATGTTTTTCTATGTAACCCACTATAGGGAACCTGCTTTAGTGGGTTGGTTGGACAAGATGACCTCCAGAGGTCCCTTTCAGTCCCTATGGTCTGTGATTCTATAAAGCAAACTACTGATCATTTACAGAAGATCTGTATCAGCAAGGTGTCTTCCTGTCAGGGTTGCCATAACCTTGAGAGGTATCCCAACTTAAATTACAAGTGGTGTCCTTTAGAGGTCAGCACCGGGACCAGTGCTGTTTAATATCTTCATCAGCGATGTTGACAGTAGGATCAAGTGCACTCTCAGCAAGTTTGCAGATGATGTCAGGCTGTGTGGTGCAGTCCACATACCTAACAAATGGAATGTCATCAGAGAAACTTAGTCTCCAGCAGTGGGCCCAGGCAAGCCTCATGAGTTCAATAAATCCAAGTGCAAACTCTTCCACCTAGCGTGCGGCATCCCTGCTGTTAGTACAAGCTGGGGGATGTAAGGATGGAGCACAGCCCTACCAAGAAGGACTTGTGGATACTGGTCAGTGCCAAGCTGGACGTGAGCCAGCAATGTGCCCTCATGGCCCAGAAAGCCAACTGTATCCTAGGTTGCATCAGAAGAAGCATGGCCAGCGGTCAAGGAACGTGATCCTGCCCCTCTACTCTGCACTGGTGAGGACTCACCTGGAGTGCTGTGTCCAGATGTGGAGTCCTCAGATGTTGGAGCGCATCCAGAGGAGGACCACAAAAATGATCCAAGGGATGGAACTCCTCTCCTATGAGGACAGGCTGAAAGAGCTGGGGCTGTTCAGCCTGGAGAAGAGGTGGCTCCAGGGAGACCTGATAGTGACCTTTCAGTATCTGAAGGGGAGCTACAAGAAAGAAGGGGACGGACTCTTTAGCAGGGCCTGTTTGTGACAGGACAGTGGGAAATGGTTTCAAATGAAAAGAGGTGAGACGTAGATTGGATATAAGAAAAAAGTTGTTTACAATAAGGGAGGTGAAGCACTGGAACGGGTTGCCAGGGATGTGGTGAGTACCCCACCCCTGGTGACATTCAAGCTCAGGCTGGATGAGCAGCCAGCTCTAGCTGTAGATGTCCCTGTTCATTGCAGGGGACTTAGACTAGATGACTTTTAAAGGTGCCTTCCAACTCAAACTATTTCATGATTCTATGAAATCCTGCTGTACTGCCCACTATCATGCAGTATAGCTGAAGGGGCTTGTGGGATGCTCCCTATTTATGGGGTAAGGTGACTGTCATAGTCATACTGCTTATGTCTAGCACTGAGGTGAGGTTGTGGTTGGGTCAGTGCTTGCTTGATTAGCCATCACTCACTGAACAAGGTGCTGGTTTCTCCAGCAGCCAGCCAAAGCTGGAAAGTAACCAGTACGGTGGTGAGATGGTCAGACTGGAGAGGGAAGAGTAAGGGGGAGCATGCCATCACACTTTAGGGCCATATGGCGCATTAACAAGTGGGCAAAGTGAAGCCACTTCTGTGATCTTTTTTTCTTTTTTTTCTTTTTTTTTTTTCTTTCATAAGTGATTTTAATGGTGTTTGGTTTGGGTTTGTGTGGGCTGTTTTTTTTTTCTTCTGTTTTGTTTGCTTTGGTTGGTGATATATAGGGAGGTATCTGTTCTACCCAGATAGCTGGCAGCTCCAAGAAGGCTTCACAGGCAGTCTGCTAAGTGACTGGAGAAAAGCACTTTTAACTGCAGTAGATATCCAGAGATTTCTGGTATCTTTGTGGATTCATGAATTCTGTTTGATACTAGCTGCTGGATTTTATTCCTGGAAATATGAGAGTCAGCAATGCTGCTGCTTAGACAAGGTATATGTGCCAGAGGCTTGAAACTTTAGAAAGTCACTTTAAACACTGAATTTGTTTCATTGAAAGTCACACAGTCAGTAATTTAGGTATCTGTATCAGAATGTTCTTTGCCTCTAAACATAATCAGAAGTGCTTCTGTTGCTGTGACCATGGAGGAGACCTAGTTTGTTGTGGGTTATGCAACCTCATTACAGAGACCATCTCCCAAAACAGTAGGAGCCGCTGGGGAGAAAATGAATATACGATGGGACTAATTGACCTGCTTGGTTTTTAACCCTTAGTTTTCTGAGTCTCCATTTAAAACATGAGTGGGGAAAAAAAGTCTAGGTGTACCAATCCCTACTAGACACTTCAAAATACAGCTGTATGCCACTATATTTACACGTGTTTTGCTGTGATTTTCAGATAGGAACAAGGGCAGTTCAAATACAACCTACAGTGCTATTATAGTAAAACAAATGGAAGGGGTGTGTGACTTTTTTTTTGCTTAGAAGCAATGTTTAATTTATATTTAATTTGTGCATTTAAGGTTCCGATAGTGAAGAGGATGATGATACCAAACTAACAATGAAAAGGAGTTTAGAAGAAACAAAGAAACAAGAAGGTCTGTTTTAATTTTTACTTCTTTATTTTCAAGAGTGCTGTTATTTACAGAAGATTCAGAAGCTACAATTATTTTTACGTCAAGTGACCTCTTAAGAATACTCTCAAAAATATTCTGAGGAATCACGAGAAGTTAGGAATACTGGGAGTTAAAAGGAAAAAATAACTTTCTGTCTTGGAAAGTATGCCAGCAGACTCAACGTTTATTTTTATTGGTTCACCACTGGGTTTTGTGCTGTTAAGGATGTGACTGAGCTCAGTTGATACCAGTTCAATATTAACTCTGACTGGGAGCAGAACTACTGTGGTTCAAAATTGGATATTGTATCTAAAGAAAGCACTGTTGTCTCCTAAAAGATGGCTGTAGATGAATGCACAAGTTTGAATCAACAGTATGAGTATCTCCTCACATCATATCTTTCCTATTTCCGTCCTTTTGCTGTTGTGCTCAATGCTGGTGCTTGTGCCATGTGGCCGCTTAATTCTGATAACAGATTACAGTGCACTTTGAAAGTAACATATTGCTTAAAAGGATTGACTCTCACTTGATAGAAATAAAAATAACTTTAAATAATAATAATAAAAATAAATACATCATACAAGTGCAATGATAAAAAGAACTGAATCTTCCCAGAATTTATTCATTTACACATTTACAAACTGTTAATCGAAGTTATTAAAAAATACAGCATATTCATCTATTTTCCTGAAAATCTGCCATGCTCGGGTGCCCCCAGCATTGGATATTCCCAGTAGTGGGTGGCGTTTAGTACGTACTAGTTGTCCCAGTTCTTCTGTCTCTGTAAGGAAGACATCTGGGCTTGTGAACCAGCCTGGCTTCAGCAGTGTGCATGGCTGTAGAATTGAGTAAGAGAGAAAGAGGAAGCAAAATCAACCCCAGAAATGGATAAAAAGGAAAAAGAGCATAGGAACTGCTGAGAGGAGAAAGCTGAAGTGTTGAGGACAGAAAAAGCTGCTTCAGCAGCTCCAGAGAACACAGGACAATCCACGTATCAACTGTGAAATGAGCTGTATGACATTAGCAACAGTCATAGTTTCAATCTTATTCTTTTTAACTAAACAATCTTAGTGATTTAATGACAACTTACTTTAATGAGAGCAGTTGCCTGTAGGTGGGGCTTTGTTTCCATGGCCATCTACTATTTTTGTTTCAGAAACTAGCCTCATTCTTAGTAGTATCACATGTTGCAAGAAAGTCCAGCTGGATGAATATGAGTTTACTGACATAAGAGAGCATTTATTGATACCATTTCTTTGTCAAAACTAAGCCTTACAAAAAATCTTAAATATGAACTCCAGGTACATACTTCATACATGTACTTCATACAAGCAAGTCCATAACGACAGTGAAAAATTTTTAAATGTTATGTTTGTGTGTGTAAGCCAATGGTATCCTGAAGTGCATTAAAAAGAGCACAACCAGCAGGTCGAGGGAAGTGATCCTCCCCTTCTACTCTGTCCTGGTGAGGCCACTTTTAGAACACTGTGTCCAGAATACTGGGTTCTGGGCTTCTCAGCTCAAAAAAGACAGGGATCTCCTGGAAGGTCTCCAGCGGAGGGCCACAAAGATTATAAAAGGCCTGGAGCATCTCCTGTGTGAGGAAAGACTGAGTAACCTGGGTCTTTTCAGCCTGAGGAAAAGAAGTCTGAGAGGAGATCTGATAAATGTTTATAAATATCTGAAGAGAGGTATGAAGCAAATAGATGAGGCCAGGCTCTTCTCAGTGGTGTGTAGCGACAGGACAAGGAGCAGTGGCCTAAAACTCAAACATAGGAAGTTCTGTACTAACATGAGGAAGAGCTTTATTGTAAGGATGATGGAGCATTGGAACAGGTTGCCCAGAGAGGTGGTAGAGTCTTTTTCTGTGGAGATACTCAAGACCTGTTTGGACGCCTACCTGTGCAACCTATTTTAGGGTACCTACTTTAGCAGGGAGGTTGGACTAGTGATCTCTTGAGATCCCTTCCAACCCCTGCAATTCTGTGATACGTGTAGTTATTCATGTTCCTTTGTCATAGGAAATAAACCAGTCATCTTTTTGTTCTAGAATGTGCCTGTGTCCTCCTAAAGGAGAAGATAAGTTGTTTAATAATGATAGCATATCTGAAAGCTTATTTTAATTTTTCTAGCAGTGTCAGTATTATTTACATGTTTTATCTTTAGGATATGTAATTCACTCACGCCAAACAGTTAGTGCCTAACACAACCTAAAGGTAAGGCCAAAGCAGGGCTTCTATTTGGTAATTATGAAGGGTGTTTATGAGAGGTTGTTAATAACGGAGATGAGTCCCATGCAGGCTTGTTCCTATTTTCAGAAATGCTACAGTCCTGAACTGGACTATTCTTACAGTTAATGGCTTTATCTCTATGTCCTCCTTGTAGGAGTTACAGCAGTAGTGTTAAATTACAGTTAAGATATCAGAGTATCTGTTGATAAAGAACTGGAGTGAAAACACTGAAACCTCTCTGCTCGTCTTGTGTGTCTGTCTTTATTTTAATATTTTACTTTTATTAGTGCATATATATGGGTGCTAATCTTGATATGTGACCAATAAATACCCAGTTGCATTACAGTCTCAAACAAACTGCGGGCTGACATTGCTGTTGCTTTATGTAGTAATACTAATGCAGTTGTGTTTGACTAGTTACCAACCATCGTTTGAAATTATAATCTTTTTTTTTGTATTCATACAGAGGATGATGCAGAATTAGAAGAAGCTATCAAGAGAAGCCTCGAGGAAATGTAAATGAAAATACTTCTGTATGCTAATACTTTGCCATCAAAGCTGCTCACAAAAAATGGAAGCTTATTCATCTATTTACAAAGGCTTAGAAATTCTGCATCAAAAACATGTCTGTATCTTGAATTGTTAGATCTATAATCTCATGTCCTCTGTAATGCTGATGGGCAGCTGGAGTTTATGGATATCTGCTGCAATATATTCTGTATGATAAAAAGTACATTTTTAAGCCTTTACACATTCTGTTTCTAATGGATGATGGCAAAGTCTCACTGGTCTAGCTGTATAAATTGTTGCCCAGTCAGTGGGCTGATGTCACTGTGTGTTTGGTTTTTTGTTTTGTTTTAATTATTTTATTAATTGGTTCTTATATTTAATTTTTTTGTCACAAGATGTGATTGTCTTTATTTACTTTTCCATGTGGTTTTTGCAACAGATAAAAATAGTAAACTTCAACTGTCTCAGACTGACTTGCTTAGCTAATCTTGTTATAAAGAGAAGCTTAGTTCCCAGATGTATAAATTGAACATAGTCTCAACTCTTGTATGCAAATGGTCTTATAGACCACAGTTTTTTTCTATACGTTGTCTGTTATAAGTGGCAGAATCAGGACCATGAACTGCACAGATAGTTTCTGTTATCTTTATTTTTTATAAATGTGTCTATTTTTTCAATAGTAGCATGGAAGTGGTGGCTTGAACTATGCCAGGTTTGGTAACCTCTTTCTCATGTAAGGAAGGAAGAAATTTGAAGTGAACAAAAGCTAAGTAAACTTTCCAGTTCCAGTTTGAAATAGACGTGAACGAATTTCAGATGTATAACTCCTATATACTGGTCATCTTTACTGGTCCCTTCTGTTTATGAAGACGTGGCCTGGGATAAAGAAATTGTGGCCGTTGTTTTTGTACTGTCCTTATTTTTAAGTGAATAATTCTTTTCATGTTTAAAATGAAGCTGTCTATGCCACCTTTCTCTCTTCCCTCTTTTAAAATACTAATGCTAGCTGTCCAGCTTTACCAGCTTATTCTACTTTATAATGGTTGTTGTTAATCAGTAAGAAATATTGATGTAACAAAATGCCAGCTTTTCTTTTTATTCATTACCTTGTGAGTTTGCTTGCAACTGTTGTAAATCTTAATATTTATTATGCAAAGGAATACTTAGTTTTGGAGAGTATGAGAAGAAGAAAGCTAGATTTTACTTGCCATCAGTTCCAAAGAATTAAAATAACTACTGTATGGTGTCATGATTAGAAAAGCTGGAATACTGACACTGATTTTCTTGATGTATTTGCTGTCTGTCAAGCAACTCAGATTCTTCACTAGTTTTTATCTCTGAACTCACTTGCAATCATACAAACTGATAAATAGTTGAATCTCCAGAAAATTTTCAGAGAATTGGCTCTGAAAATGCTGTAAAGAGAATCTCATGATGTTTTTCCATTGCATCAACTGCTTGTTTTCCCACTGTAAGTTTTGGATTAATTGTTCAGTTTGGGGTGTGCAGTGCCATACTGCTGCTGAGCAAGCAGTGTTCTAGGAGACGCTGAGTTGCCTTCAGCTAATGACTCAAGCTAAATCAATTTCAGAATTTTTCACACTGAGTTCTAATATAAGGTGGAATGAGACAAAGCTTTCATTATTCCGAGTAAGAGGTTTTGGGAAGGTGTCTTCAGCACAGACACTCAAGTTGCAAATTCTTATTAAAAAATGTTTCATCTTGAGAAAGTTCTTAGCTTGACAACAAATGTCTAAAACCTGGCTAGATAGTCTTCTCTAGAGTCCGCTGTGTTAGATCTTGAACATAAACTTTATTCCTCGTATTTCATTCTGTCATAAAATCTAAGGTTGATTTTACCTAATAAGCCTTGACTTAATAAATTGCATTTAAAAAAATTGTGTGCATATAGATTCTCTATCCTCAGAGCTGTAGTTATTAAAGTTAGACCTGATGTACCGGCCTCTTCATCTGCTTACTGGAACGAATAGCAAATTCTAACCTCTACTTCTGTGGCTCTAATAAACCAGCTAGGGTTCTAGTCTGTGTTCTTCTTACAGTAGAAGTAGTGTACAGAATTATGTGTGTCTTGAAATCTGTCCTTATTTTCTTTGAGACTCATACTCTCTGAAATTTTTCTTTGCAAAGTTTTCTGCTGCTACAGGCCTCTGGTAACTTCTGTTTCCAGAAGAACAGAGAAAATGAGGATTCTTAAAACCCCACATGTACAGACGTGCGACTTGTTAGTCACCAGCTTCTCATTGTACTGCACCTTGTTCTTCAGCTGAAGTAAGTGTCTTGTAAACATTTGTGTTTCAGAATTTAATGTTTCTGACTGGGAAATCTTGTTCAACTGGCTGAACTCTGAGGTTTGCCCTGGGTATTCTGCGAGATCTGTCTGCATTCACGAGCTCAACTTGTATATTACAAGAAGTTTGCCCCGCATCCCTTTGTTCTTCTCTTTTTAAGAGAATTTGGTTCTGTGCTGATGTTTAAGTTTACCCTCTGTTACTGGAAAGTAATCAGGTGGTGCTTTTTTACATTTATCTGTAATGAGAAGAAAAACTCATCTGTACCTGGCAACCACTAACAGCCCATTGTAATGCTCTTAATTTCTGCATAAGTACATGCGTAAGTACAACAAAACTCATAATATAGTCAGTCAGGGTTGGTACAAGGTTTTCATGTTGTTGGTACTTTATCGCCTTATTCTTTCAGCTGAAGGAATACCTCTGTTTTGCTCATTTCAGAGACAAGTTCAGATACAAGATAAATTGATGCAGTTGTAACACGCTGTAGCCGTGAACTTCATGTCTGCCTGGTTGCTTCTGTAGAGCTTCATAATAAATAGAAGAATATGAAGGGATGAGATTAGCTGACTATAAGCTACTCGCTTTGTATAGGTAGTAGTGGTATGTCTTTGGGTGATGACTTGATTTTCTTTGCTCTTCAAGACGCACAGAAATGACCTCTACTGTTCCTATAGCACTCACAGAATGCAAACCTTTACCAAATCTTTACCAAATATGGTGAAGTTTTAAAGAGGTATGAAGTTACGCTGCCGTCCTTCTTAAAAGGAAGTGTTCTATCATCTGCTTATGCTGTCCTAGGAGTGTTTACAGTGACTGCTGTAAATTGGGAGGAGGTGGGGAGAGATGACGAATTGTTTCAAAATTAATTTAGAGGAATTGGCTGGCATTAACGCTAAGATGCATTCTGGCAATTCTTTCCAGCTAAGTAGCTTCAATAAGGTCTTCATCTGCATATTTCTTTAACATTTCTAACCTTCCACAACTTTCCTCTAGAAATTCTAATTCATGAATTTTCTGGGTCAAATAATTTTGTCCAAGATATTATAAAAATGGGGATAAGTAAGTCAAAATTTAAGGTAGTGACAAGATAAAGCAAGTGTGCATTCAGATGGCAAAGCTATGCATGCACAGAAAGTTAAATTTGAAGTTCTCTTTCTAAATCTGTGAAAGTTGATTTTCTCAGACTGCAGTAGCGTATTTTTTGGGAGTTACTCAGTTTGTGTTTTGCTCAGAGTTCTGTTGAAAACATGCCTAGCATCTGTGGCTGCACAGAATTCGCTGGCTCTTTGAGCTGTGTTCCTCTCCATGAGAACAAAATGCTGCATGCCCTGAAATGGTCACACCAGCTCAGAGGTAGATGCTGAGATAGGGGACCTCACTCAGACTTCTGACAAGCTTGGGACCGCAGGGTTTGCCTTCACAGTGAGATGACTGTGCGTATAGGCCAACACAAGTTAGCTTTAATTAGCATTGGTAGCAATAGCAGGAGGCACAGTAGCAGGTTCAGCAGGTGCTAAGTGAGGGGCCAGCCTCCTGTAACAAGGCAGCACATATTTTGATTGAAGATGTATCATAAAAGCTCATGTTGGCCTATCTTGTCCTGTGCTTAAGCTAACTTTGGCTGGCTGGCCAAAGCTGTGGCTGCACCCCTACAGTGTGTATGGGAACTGTTGTGTTTCCATAACACCTGTGCATAAAGAAGCTTCTTCAGATGAAGGTCCTGCATCTGAAGGGAGGAAAAGGATCTGTCGTGGCATTTCCATGGGTGTGGACTTTCTCTTTGATCCTCTTCCATGACAGCTCATATGTAAGTGTTCAGGTATGTGACAAGGTATGTATCAAGTCTGGAATAAGGCAATGTTGGAATGGGCTGCTGCTGCTTTTGGTGTGGATCATTACACTGCCTCTGGACTTCCACAGATCAGGTGTCTGAGGCCCAGGAAAGCTGCTCTTTCTGCTGCCTTGACAGATCTTGTTTGTGTGAATGAAAACTCTACATATTGCTTTGTTTCGTCAGTGACACGTACTTTTCACAATGCTGTAGTTTAAACAAGAGAGCTGCTACTTCACTGTGGGATGCACACCTTCTTGCAGACCTCTCCCCAGTGCCTATGGGGCTGGGCTGTGCAGGCTGTGGATTAGACAGGGACAGAGGGACATCAGCATGAAGCAGCCCTGACCTGGCCATCACCTTCTTCATTACAGACAATGAGAAGCATGAAATCTGTGCTTGGCTTCAGGTGTGTGAGGCCCTTCCTCCTCCTACAGCCTTCTGGCCCTACAGGATCTGATTGCTGCCTTGTGTGTTGCCACACTTCTTGCCACAATTCAGCTGTGGGCCACCTCCCTTTCCTCATAGACTGACCCCTGCCTTCCTCCCAACCACATACAGTTCTGGAACAGTGGTGACAACTGACCCTTTTCTATATCTCACCAAAAAACAGAGCACCTGAGGAGAAAAAGGGACATCTACTCCTTTCTGGGGCAGGAAAAACAGTTTCCACAGTCCTTGCAAGTTTCTAAATGGGAATACACTCTAGGCTGCACAGTCATCACGAGTTTTGTCAGGAAGACCATTTTTGCTTTTAATGTGCATTTTAGTTCCATTGTGCTGTTGTCACTCCCAGGGTAAAAGTTCTGCCATCAGAGGATAGGTCACGTGGGGTGTGTTTGTACACTGCTAAGAAGCCTTCTGTGCCTGGATTTTGTTACAGCTCCTACCTGCAAAGAAAAAATGTTCATAACCATTCAGCTGCCAGTTACTTGATTTTTACTTCTTAAATACAGTCTGACCGATATATAATATATTGGCATAGAAATAATAGCAGGATCCTAGGAAAAAATGATTGCAAATTGTGTCATCGCTACAAAGGCTTTCTGTATTTTGTGTTTGGGTTGGGAAGTGGTATTAATCTCTTCTACACAGACTGTCGTCAGATGGCTGGAGCAGTTCACATGAGGTTGTTCACACAGGCTCGCAGGCAAGGAGCCTCACTTATCCATCTATGTAAAACAAAGAAACTCGGGCAATTAATTTAACGAGAGGGCTTGGGACATGATAGCACTCTGAATGGACAAGCCTGAGAAAACAGCTATTTGGATTCCCAGCAAGACAGGCGCACAAAGCACTACTTCTGTGCAACTCAATCCTCAGCTGGCTGCCAAAAATTGGGCTGTTGGAGCCATGCAGTATTTGCCCAAACCTGGAGTTAGGGATAAGCAAATTCCTTTTTAAACAGTCACAACAAAGGCAAGCAAAGCCTGTATATGCCTTGAATTGCTGAAACTCAAGGAACCAAGGGGTTTCTGTGGGAGCCGCTTCCTCAGCTCCTCCAATGGAAGGTACTGCTCCACGTGGAGAAGTGATACGTGATCTCCCGCCAACGTCATTACTGACTGCGGTTCCACTGTGTTTCTTACCATTAAATGTACATACAGTTCTGTTAGGCAGTGAGGGAGAACAGAAGCAATTTCCAACATAAGCCTTTGCATTGTCTTAGACTGCAGGGGTTAGAACTGCTGCTTGCAGTGAGTCAGGGTCCCCAAGAATGGCAGTTCTGGCTCTGCTTACAGTCTGATTTCCCTGACCTCCAAATTTTCTGCAGTCCTACTAATAGCACAAGACAGACGTGAAGCTGTTGGAGCAGCTCCAGAGGAGGCCATGAAGATCATCAGAGGGCTGGAGCACATCTCTAATAAAGAAAGGCTGAGGGAGCTGGGTGTGTTCAATCCGGAGAAGGGTCTGAAAGACCTCACTGCAGCCTTTCAGTATTTAAGGGGAAATTATAAATGGGAGAGAGACTGAGTTTTCCATGGTCCAGTAGTGATAGGACAAGGGCAAGCGGTTTAAAACTAAAAGAGAGGAGGTTAGGTTCAGGGAGAGTGGTGAGGTGCTGGAACAGGCTGCCCAGAGAGGCTGTGGATGGCCCGTCCCTGAAGGTGTTCAAGGCCAGATTGGATGGGGTCCTGGGCAGCCTGGTCTAGCATTAAATGTGGAGGTTGGTGGCCCTGCATGTGGCAGGGGGGATGGAGATTCATGATTCTTGAGGTCTCTTCCAACCCTAGCCATTCTGTGATTCTGTGTCAGATATTAGGAGGAAATTCTTTACTCGAAGGGCAGTGAGGCAGCTGCCCAGAGAGCTGTGGTGCCCCATCCCTGGAGGCGCTCATGGCCAGGCTGGATGGGCCCTGGGCAGCTGAGCTTGTGGGGGGCTGCCCTGCCCGCAGCAGGGGGTGGCACTGGGTGGGCTCTGAGGTCCCTTCCAACCCAAACCATTCCATGACTCTTTAACGGCCATCGTCAAAAGTGTAGACACTGAAAGCCTTCCTTCCGTTTCCCTCGCTCCAGTTTCGGTAAGAGAGCAAGACCGGCGCAGACGCGGTGCGGCTGCCAGGAGGGCTGCGCGGCACTGAGGCCGTGCCGGGCGGGCACCGTGCGCGGGACGCGCTGCGGGAGCTCGGCGGCCCGCTGCGGGGTCCGGCGCGGCGACCCCGAGCGTCAGCGCGGGCGGGACGCGAGGCGGCCTTTCCCCGGGACGCGGGGCCGCACCGCGGTGCCCGGCGGGCCGCGCCGCGAGGCGGGGCGCGGAGGCGGGGTGCCGCGGGGGCAGGCGGCGGGCGGGCTCCTTCTTTGGCCATGAGCGGGACGCCGGCATTCGGCCGCCGCCGCCGCCTGCGGGACGCGGGGAGGGAGCGGCCGCCGCCGCCGGCAGCGGGCGAGCGCTATGGCCCAGGCTAAGATCAGCGCCAAGGCGAGCGAGGGCGCGCCGCAGCAGCAGCAGCAGCAGCAGCCGTCCGCCGGGCAGCTCCGAGGCCGCTTCTACCGCTCCACCTCCATGGCGGACCGCTCCAGCCGCCTGCTCGAGAACCTGGACCAGCTGGAGCTCAGGTGGGGCCGGGGCGGCGGGGGTCGCGGGTCCGGGAGGGAGGGGAAGCCGGGCCCGGCGGGACGCCCGCTGCCGGGAGGGGCTGCCCGCCGCCCAGGGGCGTGCGCACGGGTGCGTGGAAAGAGGCGTTTTTGTGAGAGAAACGGATTTTCCCGGCCCGGTGGGTTTGACGCCATGCCGCTGCTGTGTGGGAAGGTGCTGGAAGCTCGGAGGTACAGAAGTGCGGTAACAATCGTGCCTCGCTCAGGCCGGGCACCGCGCACGGCGAGGTTCCGCGCTTGCAAAGCCTCCGTGTGCGCGCCGTGCTGCCCGCACTGACGTCTGCCTCTCCGAAACCTTCGGCTGCGACGCAAACAGCGCGGCACGCCGTGGCAGAGTTGTTTTTTAAGGAGCTCGGGATACAGTCCGTATTTCGCCACTGCCCGGCTGAGGTGGGCACCGCGGATCACCCAGCGAGTCCCACACGCACGGCCCGCGTTGCATTGATCGGCTCTCAGAGCCACCCGGGATGCTTCCAGGTCTTTCTGTAATTACAGAGCCCCACAAGAGCTGGGTTTTTCCCTTTCTGCGCGCATCGCTTTGCATTATTCAGGAGGCAGCTCCGCGGAGCAGCGTGTTATCCTTTCACCGATTAAATCTCCCCGGAGCTCTTCTCAGGGTTCTCTGGATTTGACTAAACAAAGTCACTGCCTGCAAACAAGTTTCACTGCTGGCATCCAGATGGAGTGCGGTAGTGTGTAATTACAGAATGCCGTGCTCAATAAGCAGGACAGTATGCAAAAATGGGTTTTAAATGTGCTGAGCAACTCTGACACAAAGCAGACAGTTTGATTAGCCAGAAATGAAGGCCAAAATGAAACCCTCCTGCTTGCCGTGGGCCTTCCAGAGGGGTGTATTTCTAAGTGTGGAATGATGGCAGAATAGAGGCAAAGTGCTCTGATTAGAGAAGTCAGACAAGTTTTGATTTTTCTGTGTGTGAGTAGTGAAGGCGCCTCACTTTAAAGCCGTTTGAATGTCAGGAGGAAGATTGCCCGGGCTGCAGACGGTGTGGCCGAGCTGCAGCTCTGTGGGATGTGACCTGTGAATGTCACCAGTGAGGACTGCCATAGCACACCACGGGGTTGTTGAGGGGCTGCACGAAGGACTTGGCCATGAGGTGACCTAAAGCTGCCTGGGCCTCAGCAGCCCACATCCCTTTGGGAAGAGCTGTTCCGAGCTGCCCTCCCCTTCCTATCTCCCCCACGACTGTGATGGGCTGATACCCACCAGCACAGCGCCATAGGGATGCACGGCTCCCTGGGGCCTTGCAGTTCCTGCCAATATTTGAGGCACCTCTGGGAGCTGCTGTTGGGTGGTGCCCAGGTTTGGGCCCCTGCTGCAGCAGAGGGGCACTGCAGGTGTTGGTGAAGGCTAAGGATGTGCTGCTGCCCCAGCTTACTGTGCAGTGCCAAGGGATCTCTAAGCTATTGGAAGCAGCTCTCTGTTTATGAGTCACTGTGTTCCGATGGCAACGTTAAATGGTGTAGTTCCAGGTCTAACAATGCGCAGGCACAAACACAGACACCTGCTTTTGTTTTCTTTCTTTCCCTTTATAACTTCTTGGACCTTTTGTCCTCTTCTCTGCCGGATTAGCCCTTTCCCCGCTGCTCATTTTCACGAACCCCAGCCCAGCAGGAGCAGCTGAGGACAGCGGGCTGAAAGGTCCCACTTGGTGTTGGCACTTTGGCTGAGCTCTGTTTCAGGGAAAAAGCTGAGGCCTTGCTGAGTGTTCCTGATTCCTTTTGGAAACGCACCTCCACCTCCGTCAAGCAAGCTGCAGTGCGCTATTTCTGCAAGCCCATGGTTGTTGCGTTATTGCAGCTGTCCCAGGAAAGCGGATATCACGTTTCTGCTCGCGGAACAAAGCGCGGGTTGGCCCACCTGTTCCTCTGGGGAATGCTCTGCTCATGTCCATGGCATGCAGGGAAGAACGGCACGGCACATCTCATCGTTCTCAGACCAAGGGAAGTCAGAAGTGAAGAATGGTTCTTTTAGTCTCAGATGATCCACGGAATATTGAGCTAATGCTCAAAGCAACAGATACACTCCAGTAAGAATGCAATAGGATGTTTTCACCCAGCAGAAAGAAGCCCATACTGCTGCAACTCACCACAGTAAGGCACAGACCTGACAGCCTTCTCCAAGGAGAGGAAGCTGCCGGGAGCAGGATCTGCCTTAGGCACTGTGCCCTCGCTGCCAGGAGAGCAGGCTGGCTAGGGGCAGTGCAGGAGCCCACAGAAATGGCCGCTGGCGTGACTGGGTGTGTAATCCTGTCTGTCAATCCGATACCCCCTTGTGACCTTTCCTGACCCCTTTCTCTGTGGGCAGACTATATATTGCCAGTTCAGATTGTATTGACATATGGTGATTTATTTTCTTTTTTTCTCTCTCTTTTTTTTTTTTTTTTTAAGAAAGTCATTCACTGAAATATCCAGTGGGAGGAACTCAAACTATCACCTTGACAAAGCCTGCCCAGCATCTCCTCTACATTATCCCTACTTGTCTTCCTGCCTGTACGGGCCAGTACAGTACTGTTTGTTTCCTTCCTTCCAGGCTGCTGGTTCCTCAAACAGTCCTGCCCTGCTTGGGCTCCAGCTCCCCATAGCTACAGCCATGCCTTTCTCAGCCCTTTTCTCCTGTCCTCTGAGTGCATCTCTCAGGCTGATGACTGAACTCCAGAAGCCAGCTCTGCATGTTTCTGAGTGAATGCTCACAGATTCTCATGGCCTGCTCCTCTGCTGCTGCTGGGTGGTTATAAAGGGACCCTATAAATAGGAAGGGGGTCACCTCTTTGAAAAGGAAGATAACAGCAGGACAAAGGGAAATGGTATTAAGTTGAAGGGGCTAAGATTTAGGTTGGATGTCAGGGGAAAGTTCTTTATTATGAGAGTGGTGAAGTACTGGAACAGGCTGCCCAGAGAGGTTGTGGATGCTCCGTCTCTGAAGGTGTTCAAGGCCAGATTGGTTGGGGCCCTGGGCAGCCTGATCTAGTATTAAATGTGGAGGTTGGTGTCCCTGCCTGTGGCAGGGGGGTTGGACCTTCATGATCCTTCATGAAGTCCCTTCCAACCCTGGCCATTCTGTGATTCTGTGATTTCTTCAGCAGTGGTGCTGGGAGCCAGGTGGGGATCAAAGTGCTGGGTCCTGCAGGTCTGTCAAAGCTGAGGTTGTTTTGTAGGGTTCTCCAGGCCTGGCACACTGCTAGCAATTGGTCAAACGGGGCATTTTTGGACGTGAGAAAGGGGAAGCTGTGAGATGCTGCTCTCCTGTCCCTTCCTCTGGGATGTGCTTGGTTCCAGAGCAGGTGTTTGTGGGGTTGCTATACATGAATGCAAACACACTAAAACATGAAAATCCCAGGAGCACTTTGCAGAGTGGTTAGAATAATTCCCAGGAAGTCGTTATTGCAAATAAATCAGTTCTCAAGATTTGGTTATAAACTTCTGTCAGTCAAAGGTGTGATTGGTAATTTTTTTTGTACACAATCATTGTCTCTGACAGTCTGCCTTTGTAGGCCATTAACTGGGATCTTGATCTTGAAAGCAGCAGTATTTTAGGCACTCTCTTTGGAAATAAAGTCAGGGCTGGTCAGACCGTGTGCTGCTGGGCCACTTTCACACTGCTCATAGGGCCCAGCAGAGCTGGTAGGAGCTGCGGGTCAGCCCGCTCAATGAGGGCAGACCTTTGCTTTTTAAGTCAGGGCAGTGCCAGACCTGATTTGATGTAAAAATGCTGTTAAAAGTGAAATTCTGCACTTTTAATTTGAAGCTTTCTGGGGACCAAAATGGACTTTCCAAGCTGTGACAGTGATATTTTTTTTTAAAAGGCACGGTGAGGCACTTATGAAATTATAGCTAGACTTCCTAAATTATAAAGCGCTGACATCTGAAGTATGAAGTGACTCCACCTGCCTTATTACTCTTACTAACCCATCCAAAATAACAATTAAGAATATTTGCCCTTGGCAAGAATTTGCATTGCATTAACTTTTCCCATTCCTCCTCACATTAACATGAAAGGGAGGGCCTGGAGCGTGTGCTTTCACTGGGTAACTCAGCTTAAAGATTTTGTAAAACAGAGCCATTCCATGAGCTCAGTGTGTGTGAGGTGTGAGAATTGAAGGCTGTGAGTTCCTGGCCCCACCTGCCTCCTCACTCTTCCCAGCACCGCCTTTCCCACGACCCCTGCTGCCTGCCAGCCTGTGGGGAAGGAGCACCGGCTTGTCTTGTCCAGCAGAAGCCATCGATGACGTTGCCATCCTGTGGCCGTGCCCAGCTGTGGTGCTGAGAGGAGCACGGCTCTCTGGTGCCCAGCAATTGAGTTAGTGGCGCTGGGAGGAAAGAGAAGTGCTTGTCAAGCAAATGGCCAGTGAAGAGCACTCTAAAGCAAGGAAGAGGAATGAACTGGGTTACCAGCGCTTTGGTTTGCTTCTGCTTTCTGGCCAGACTTAACGAATGTGTCAGGCTGGGTTCATTCCCTGATTGTTTGCTGCATCAAGGTCTCTGAGCTGTGTTGAAAGCAGCCCAAGCCATTGACCAGGCTCGTGTGATGTTTTGTTTGGACCTGGGTTCTCTGCAAGCGCTCAGCCTTGTTCTGCAGGTGCAGTCAGGAAGGTGCCTCCCCGGGCCCTGCTCTCTTAGGCAGCTGTTCTCCTTGTGCTGCTCCAGGTGACATCGCTCTGAGCAAAAACCCTCTCCTAAAAGCCGTGGCAGGGAACAAGCCATGGGTTATGGATGGAGACCCATGTTTCTCGTGTGATATTGTCATATGCTGGAGACCGGACTGCTGCACTGTGCATGGTGAAGAGTGGCAATGCCACAGCACACAGCTGGGCAGCTCTCCGGCTGAACAGCTCATGGCACAGTGGTGCCCCATGTCCGTCCCCTTGGCAGCACTGTGCCACGTGTCAGTTTCAGCACGGTGAGTCGTGCAGGGAAAGGGTCTGATTTCAGGATGGCTCAACTGCGTGCTTTCCTGCAAGCCCAGAAATAGGAGCTGACCAGAACGGAGCTTCATCCTCTGTGAGTCACAGAGCCTCCTGCCAGTTTGCTGCATCTCTTATGGATAGAAACAAACCACAGTGACGTGAATGCAGGTGCTTGGCAGGACAGCCCCATAAAGGCAACAAAACACGCCCATCTTGCCCATCTCTCCCATTCCTCTCTCCCTGTGGTTCCTCACAAAGGAGCCGTAGGGTTCCAAAGCCATGCTTGGGTTTGACAGGCCGTAGGGCCTGGAGGTGGGTGGGAGTGCTCCTTCCCTGGAAGATCTATGGGAGCAGATTCCAGGACACAGCCACCAGCCTGCTCTTCCAGGGGCAGAGGGTCATCACTCTCGGCTGAGAGCTGATGGCAATCTGCAGTTTGGTGTGGGGCCAGGATGCAGGGATGGGTGTAGCTGGGCTGAGTACTCAGACTTGCAGTAGGATGCAACAGTGCTATTGGTAAAACAAATGATTTAAGATTGTAATTGCTGGTTGTCTTCTATTTATTGGCTCGTTTGTTCACTTTTTAAATGATGTTGTGCCTTGAAAAATGAAGTTCTTATACAGGAGGAAGTCATGGAGTCAGAGAGCCTGGGCCACAGATATTTGTGAGCTGATTGCACTTGCAGTGGGGTTCTTTTGTTGATTTTTTTTTTTTTAATTGAAAGATCTTGGCAGTTGTATGAGGGAAAATTTGTTCTATTATTGAAAAACTTTGTTTGGTTTAACGACGCCCAGGGTAGAGGCTTTCCGTGACGCAGCATCTGCTATGGAACAAGAAAAAGAAACCCTGCTAGAAATGATCCACAACATACAGAACAGCCAGGACATGAGGCACATCAGTGAAGGTGAGAAACTGCTTTGCCATCCCCTCCTGACTGCGCTACAGGCAGAACAGCAAGGGGAGCTGCTCCAGTGCTAAAGGCACCATGCTGGAGCTGGCTGAGGATACCAAAGGGCCTTCCCTCACTCTGAGGTCCCCTTTTCCTTTTTGTTAATGGCCCCTAACTGCATCTGGTAGGCAAAATAACTCTTCCGTCTGTGGCCTTTCATGGTGCTGTATATTTATACTCTTCCTCACAGTGGCATTGAGTGGGTCCGTCCCTCACGTGCCTGCTTTCATAATGATTAATGCTTCCTGATATGATGTTTTGCTTTAATGTGACAGAGCAAGCACTGTATCAGCAGTGGAAAAACATTGCTTATACCTTTTGTAAAGTTTACGACCTAATTTCAGATCAAAAGACAGCAGCCTCTGTGACATGGGAGGGGCTCAGGCAGATAGATTTAAAAACTCTGGCCCCTGGAAATCTCACTGATTGTCGCTTCTTAAAAAAAAGAACCAACAAACATCCATGTTGGAAAATGGTAGCACTTGGCTTGTCTCGGTGGTGTAATTGGTACTGGAAGATGTTAGCCAATAAGATAGGATACCTTCTGCTTTCGCCTTAGGTGAGAGAGAAGAACTTAACCTGACCGCCAACCGCCTGATGGGCCGAACCCTCACTGTGGAGGTTTCTGTCGAAACCATCCGGAACGCCCAGCAGCAGGAGTCCCTTCTGCACGCCACCAAGATGATCGATGAAATCGTCAACAAGCTCCTGGATGATTTGGAAGATGCCAAAATCCGCTTACTGTCACTTTACGGTGCGTGCACGTCTGACGTGCCGGCGGGACCCATCGATCAGAAATTTCAGTCTGTTGTCATTGGATGTGCTATTGAGGATCAGAAGAAGATCAAAAGAAGGCTAGAGACTCTGCTCCGAAACCTGGAAAATTCTGAGAAGTCCATCACATTGCTGGAGCATCAGAAATCCTCTCTGCGGCAGTCTTGCAACACCAAACAGGATTAAACTGCCTCGTGGCTACTTCTGGCAAACCACAGAGTGATCAAGTCTCCATAAAAGCACACGGAAGCTAAGGAAGATCCCTGTTTACAAGTACACGCGTATATACACATACACATGCTCCACAGTATCTTGGATTGCAAGGTGCAGGCGTTCTATGGGTTTCAGTAGCATTGGCATTTTATTTCAGCAATAAGGAATGCTATCATGATTTCTTCTGTAGAGTTCATACTGCTCTGTTGCAAGTTGTAATGTGCTTCTGCTGAACTGTCAGAATCAATCAAAATCTTGCCTGTCCTTCATTCTCCTCTTTTTTTTAAAAAAAAACAACTACAGTTGTTTTGTCATATACTGAGATACCAATTTTTCTCTGCTCTATACATAGTGTGTGAAATAGACTTTTGGGGAAAAAAAAAGACAAATCTTGGCAATAAACAACAGTAACAACAAATCAATAAACTGTATATTGTATTTTCATAACCAACACAATGTCTTACTCATTATGGCACTGTTCATCGTACTTGGAAGAGGACGACAGCTCCTGTGTGTGGCCGAGGAGGCTCAGAGCCCCCACTGAGCAGCCTGTCATTCTGCGATTAGTTCACTGAAGGGCAGCATTCCAGTGGTGCTGCAGAGGGGCTGCACTGCTCAGCCCTGACCTGATCTCCAATTGAAGCCCAGCTGTTGGTGCTATGGGAGGGAAGAGCAGTGTGGGCAGCTGAAACGCCCTGGATGTGAGGAAGCCTTCAGCCTTCGCAGCTGAAGCAGTGCTCTCACAGTGCCCATCCAAGCTGGGAACTCACCTCAGGTCCCTCTGCACAGCCACCGAGCTCTGCGCCTCTGACCTGTGCTGTGTGCATGGTGTGGGGACGCTTACCCTGTGCTTTGGGAGCTTCCAGCACTGCAAGGGCATCACTGCTGCCATTCACGGGCAGAAAGTGGCACTGAGGTGGGGACCTCCAAATGTCTTCAGCTATGAGACTGTGCCTACTTCCCAAGAATAATTATAGTAATGTACACGAAAGGTTCTCAGAAATTGCAACGTAGAATACTTAACGTTGAAAATAGCATAGTGATATTTAGAATATTTTTTCTATTTTTATATATATATATATATTTTTTTTTTTTAATGGCCATTATAGGGTATTCAGGACATGCAGGGTTTTTTTTTTCCTCTCCTACTGAAACTCTCTTCCCTGCATCAATTGCTACAAGTGTTTTTATAGCACTCACTCACTGGTAAAACTGGCTAGCAAAGCCAAGCAACTCAAAGCAAAGCAACTCAAGGACAAAATGAAGTCACCATCACAGTCTGCAGCTCAGTGGCTGAGATGATAGTGTAGACTCAACTTATTTTATTAAGATACTCGTTATTTTTTAAAATCATTTCTGATCTGCCTCCCACTTTCCCAAACCCTGTGTCATCTGCGCCACATGAGGTCAGGAACACATCCACTATTGCTATAAGCAGACATACCTCATCCATTACAGATCCCATGGTACGGAACAATCCAGCTTTAAAGCTGGCAGTACTGTCTGAAGTGCCTCTTACACAGCTGTAAGCCATGGCAAAAAACATCTGCTATGCATTCTGCTCCTTTCATACTGGCTCTCCACCATACATCCCTTTTAATTTAACTTAAAGCAGCCAAACGTAGCTGGCAACACAAGTGAAAGAAACCAAGAAAAAAATGTATTAAAGTTGTTATTTTTTAAGGACTATCTGTAGTCAAAATGAAAACAGTAGATGAGGCTCAGCAGGCATAAGACAACTGGGTGTCTGAAGCTGCCCTTTCTTTCCTGAGCACTCAAACAAGGCTGTGCTCTACCTTCCAGCTTATATCAGTCCTGAAAACAAGACTGAAAGCACCCGGCTGTTCCTGGTGGTTAACTCGGGCCTGGCAGTAGAAGCTGACCCAAGCAGCCATCTGGCTTCCAAAGCTGAGCACAGTGCTGTTGCACTGCACGCAAAAGCCCCACCTCAACAGTGCGACAGCTTCAGTCTTCATGGGGCCTTTGCTTAACAGGAGGTGAGCACTCACGTCTGACCTCAAAACACTCAGCACTGTGAGGTGAGTTTTCTCACATTTCTGCTTCCCTAAAACACTGCTAAACACCCTGACACTGCTAAATAATTCTTATTGGGGTGTTACACAAGTAAATGGTTTCTGTGTGCTAAATTGCATGCAAGAGGAAGCAGCACTGAATTACTTTCCAGATTCCTGAGATACTTGGGTAAGAGGCAGACACAGATGCCACAAGTTCTACTTTACTTTAGATAAAATTAAGCAAGAAAATCAATGTACTGGTTACCTCTGTTTGCGCTCAGAAAATGCATCAGACCTATTAATAGGTTGCTAATTTAAGCCCTGTCACTATGTTAGCCAGATCAATTATGAAAACTAAAAAGTCCCCAGGGAGCAGAACAGAATCCATATTTTCTATTGGAGTTCTGTGTGAATAAAAACAAGAGGCAGGAGCTCAGCAAACGTGTCTCAATTAGCTGGGGATGCCCACACTGTCCTGAGGAGGTGGGTGGGTGCCTGTGCCATGCGCTCCCCTGGATCCCAGCTGCTGGCAGTGTACAAACCAGACATGGGCACAGGTTTCTGGGCAGACTCTGGTTGCACAACTGAGGGGTTACAACAATTTCTTGCTATTTAATACACTGACACTTTAATGTGACCACAAAAACAGTGATGTGTAATCAGACCAAACAGTACTCAAAGAAACATATTTAAGTCACCTGATACAGCAACCAGCGTCACTTACAGGAGCAGCAGAATTAACCTGTAGGAATTTTACAGGAACAGCATACACAGAATATTCATTTTTAAACATTTATTTTATCACTTGAGAATTTACTGTAAGATACGTTTTTTCCTAAAAATATAATACATTTACTTGAGTTTGCGAAGGTGATGAACAGTTATGTACATATCTGCTTTAGCCATTTAAATCACATGAACTTGCCAGTAAGATTCAGTCATGTATTAGTAGCAGTGTGTCCTTATCTTTGCAATGAGAACAGCATTTCTCCTGGTCCAGATCTTTGGGTTTGTTTGTGTTTTGTTTTGTTTTGTTTTTTAAAGCAACTTCAGGTGGTTGCGGAGCAGTGCTTGCGTCAGGAGAGGAAAAACCACTCACTCCACAAATTATTGATCAGTGTCATCCTCCTACCAGAAACCTGAGTGCAAGCTTAGCACAAGGGCTCACCTGGTCAGGAGATGGCTCAGATGGACCTTGTCTTCAGCATGGAACTGAGAGTTCCTCATGTTTTACCACAGCGCTTTTCATCTTGGTACTTTCTGCATTTTTTCTGCCATGAGTTTGATTACCTTTTAGGATGCTCCATTTAACAGTGAGAAGTACTTTTTTAAGTCAGATACTAAGTGAGCATAAAAAAAGATACATGCAACGGTCACTTCCTACCACAGGTATGGTGGTTTTGATGAAGTCAAGCTTCTTGGACCACTCTTGCTCTCTGTTTTGCATACAGTTTGATTTCAGGAACTACAGCCAGAGGCTTGTGATTAGATTTAGGGACTTAGGTACCAAGCAGCAGGTTTGTTCATTTGATATATGACCTCCTGCAAGAGGGTCCGGCAGTGCAAGTAATTAATTCTGTTACTCATTAACTGGTAGCTATTAGTTCATTCACTGGTATTGTGCACGTACCCAGGCGTAACCTCAAAGCCATACAGTGTGTTCAGCCACTCAATTCCCTTTAGAATAATGTACATCTACAGAAGTGATGCAAAGAAAAACATCAGATGTGCCCAACATTGAAGAAAATAAAGAGACTGATTTTACCAGAATATAACAAAATGAATCAGGAAATTAGACTGACAGTAATTAGGACATTTTGATCGATCACAAAGGGTAAATGTCACCTTAAGTAATGCTGAAAATAAGAAAACTCCAGAATTGTCTGAAGTGGAATATTTCTTTTCAAGTCAACCACACACACAAGCCCAAAAATCTTAACGTGCCCAATCTTACAACTCTGAGATTTGTTATTTCCAGCTGGAAATACATCCCTGGCACTGCTACTGTGCACCCAACGATGCCTCGCTCACCAGGAGAACACCCATTCACTGAATGGATACCATGTGGGAGCAGCAGACGCTTTAGTGTCAGGCCCTTTAGTGAATGCTTACTTCACTGAAGTTTTCTACCCACATTAGCTTTATCAACTAAAAGCAAAGAATTCTGTCGAGAGCTAAATAAAGTATCCAACGAGCTAAGAGATGTCAATGGATATAACAGGAGTGCAATTAGCTCAGGCTCTCAGAATAAAACTTTGACTTGTGATAGGCACGTGTGCACAAAGCACAGAATGCTGACCTACTGCAGGTGTCACAGAGGACTGTATTCTCTTCCACCCGTAGGCACAGAAGGGTGCTTAAAACATGGGGTTTTCATAAGAACACTGAATGGAGAAGGGGGCAGTGTTTGTAACTAAAACTGTTCACACACAACAACATGAATGCCAGAAGCGTCGGCATGTCTCCTCAGCCAGAAGTCAAACGGCTCTCCCGCTGTGACATGGATACATATGGACATCTGCAAGGCATCTGCTCACATCTGTACACTAAAACTACAGGGATAGAAAGTACATTTTGAAGCAGTGCATATGCAGAGTAATCTCTAGAAAAAAATGCTGATTTGAACAGTCTCCACCTCATCATACTGGAAATTAAGCACTGCAAATCACAACAAAGAAGGAGCCACTTGAGCTTATGATGGGAGTGAAACTAAAGCCCAACACCTTGAATGTATATTCCTAGATTAAAGCATGCATGTACTAAATTTCAGTGTATCCTAAATTTAACAAGTCTCTCATCTATGAAAATTTCCATTGAGTTTTCACTCCTTGAAATAGTAGTTTATAGCAAAGGACCTTCAATACAAATGGCTTATGTAATCGTACAATGTCTGATGAATGACGTGTCATAGTACAAATGGTTATACGTAAAGATTTCTCAGTACTCTGTACAAAGTCGAACAAGGCAAGAAAAATGCTTCAGACACTTTGTGAGTTCATATGCTTTTTCAGGAAAAACAAATATAAAGGTTAAACTATCAAACAGACAATGAAATGTAAAAGTTTCCATATTAAAAACAGTTGACAAAATTCTTAATGCACACCTTCTACCCTACATCCTGAAGTTGTAAGACGGCCCCGTTATGTACAATCATAGGTCTTTTTGTTTCCATACCTTAAGTACCTTACTGACAAGTAGGACTTGACTCCATTTATACATACGTACAGTGATTAAATGCACTTGTTAAAAATAAAGGCATCTATCCAAGAGTAAATACAGGAAACATTCTGGTGAAGAACACATTTTGCTGCAACAGCAAACGGTACCGAGCGCCTACAGGACCGCCTTCTTGCCAGCAACTGGAGATGCTGTGGCAGCTTGCCAGAGACACAAAGGTACTCGGTAGAGAGTCTAATAGAGTAAACATCAAATACAGCGTTCAGAAATCTATAGTGTTTGTGCACAACTTGCCACCCACTTCTTTCCCTGCGGACAGTGGGACAAGAGTACATTGCAGTTCTCATAGTTGTTGACTTCAAAATAAAATAAGTCAAGCTTCCTAAATGAATTCACACAGTGAAAAGTCCTTCCTCCAAAAATATACAGGATCAGTCGAGTCATTCTCACTCTCATACACTGTTTAAAAAACTATTAAAATTCTGATTTTTTTCAAGCAGCATATTTTGCATTTGTCACTGGCAGGTTTGATATAGAAATCCTAGAAAGTTAAAATTATATAATACAAAACCATGTAAACAAAATGGGTATATCTAAAAGGCATGCATGCTCTTGTAGAGGATTAAAAAGTGTTTATTTTTGGTAATTAAGAGAAATCTTGCTTAGCACTTTTAAAAGCACCGTCGTGATTTAGGAACCTAAACCCAAACTTCATTGATTTAGATTTGGATTCCTAAATGTCTAAGTCAGTTCTATAAAATTACTTACGTACTTTGAAAATTGTTTTGCCATGTCTCCGATCTTGCAGAATTAGATTCTCTGTAAGTAGCAGCAACAACGTTAAGGAATGTCTCATTGCTGTAAATCAGTTATTAGCTGTGTGTTTTGGATCCTCTGTAACCTGGTTTGCAGGACTACGAGAAATTTCTCCAAAGAAGATAAGTATTTTGTGACACCTTGCAAGTTCCTTTTTCACGGACGATACAGGATACAGCAATCACACTTGGACAGGAATATGACTGTTCCATCTGGATATCTATTAGTGTCAAACACTTATTTGATCAAACTGTTAAGACTGAGGAAAGCCAAACTTACGAAAACATCTGCAATGCAGCATTAGGTAAAAAGAAGGAGCATTTTTGGCACTGTCCATTTTTAAATCTAAGCGTTCAGGCCCAAGTATAGCAAGTTCAACACACAGCAGCAGCTGGGAAAGCCTCATCTGAAAGGTAACATCTTAAAAGGAAGAATTCTTGTGAAGATGCTATTTCATCATCAGTAGCTGACCTCCACATATTGAATACACCTGAATTTAGCAAAAGTATTCATACCCAACATTTACATACATACCTGCACAGACATGCATATAACAGGAGTATACTGAACTGACAGAACCACCAGAATCCACGCTAACAGAGAAAGGTATAAAACGTGATGTCTTCACATTGCTGTTCTGCTAACTTCTTCGTGTCCTGGCTAACCAATGCTAGCATTTCTTTTGCAGTTTAGTTATGAGGTTGCTACCTTATTTTGGGCCACACTGTTATGGTCTGTACCTATGTGTGTGTTATCTTTACGTTAAATGTGCTTCTCAATTCTGCAAAACCTAGTTCATAGCTCTATAAATAATTCCTTCAAAATGGAGAAGTTTGCTTAATAATTGTTAAAAAGTGCATGGGGCAGCCACGGTTCTGCGTTTTGCCACCAGGTGTCTCACTCTATACACCAAAAAACACTGCATCAGCAATTTTAGATAAATCCACCAAGCAAGGATCCCATAGGCACAAGATTTGCTAAAGCACTGGTAAAATACCTCTAAAGCTTTACTCTGTATTCAATTGCACAACTTGATCCAATTCACGGTTACTCTTCTCTTTTCCCTCGGAAAGCAGTCTAAGGTATGCTGCAGTTGCTAAAAAGACTTCTGCTTTTCTTGGTTCTCTGTTTGTTTGGTCTGAGGTTGACAACATCTCCACCGTTAAGAGCGTCAGAATTCTGGTTGGGGTGACTCCCAATGGCTGTATTGAAAACACCTACAGAAAGTTGAAGGCAAGAAGAGCATTTGTATTTCTTCCCTCCCTGCAGTGTAACACATTAAGACCTAAGATGCACCAGTTACTAACTCACAGTAGTTCACTTCAGAGGCATCTACAAAACAAAAAAACCAAAACATTTACCTGTTTTTCTGGTCAATTTTGCAACTAAGTTTGAAGTAGAGCCAAGTGGTATGACTAGGCAGGCAGTATTTAAAGCTAGTATACAACACCTGTGTAATTCAAGGGGAGCACGTGCACTCATCCAAGTAAATGCATGCTACTAATTGCACGACAACACAATTATGCTTAGCTGAGTAATACAGAGAAACATAGACATTTTAAAGTTAGAAACTGCTGAGATAAAGCTATGGAGGAAAGACTGAATAAAAATGAAGTGATTTAAAGAAAATAAATGAACAAACTCAGAAAGGCTTTGTTGAAGGGCTACAGAAGTTCGGTGTTGTTCTACTCAAGACAGTTTACAAAGACCTTTTTATTATGTGCCAGATTCTTTCATAGTGAGTCTCTTACCAAAATAAGTAACACCAACACTAATTGCATTAAAGAAACCCAGCAAGTATCCCTTCTCAAATCCTCAGACAACGTTTAAAAGAATTTAATAAAAGGACAGTAGCCAAACATTAGCTAGAAACTTCACTCCAGCTATTCGGCAATCTTGTAACTGTGCAGTCACAAAGCTATTTTACAAAAGGAAAGGAGACGACATATTAAGACAGGAAGGTAGTTATCAGATCCCAACCACCATGTAGCTCCTTAAAGCAACAGATGAGACCACAAGTTTTGATGGCATAAAATATTGTCTTTGAAATTTTTTGTGTTTATGTGCATGTGTGTGATTACAGCATACATACCAATCTTGTTACTGCTTGTATGTACTAGTTCTGGTTCTTCAGCTGTTTGCTGCTTGAGCCTTTGAAGATATTTATCAGCCAAATACTTAAAAACTGGAATGGTAAAAGAAGGTACATCAGAGTACACCTAAAAATAATACCTGTATCAATAATAGCACCCCCATGTTAACTGTTACTTGCTGACAAAAGCCCATTTCACATGCAATCTACAGATTCTTCCTTGGCACCCCATGTACCTGGCCAAGACCCAAAAGAGTCAATGCCAACCCAGATTTAAATATATGCACTAAATAGTGAGACTTGGGAATTACTAAGGTACCACCAATAGACAAATCACTGCAACAGATTCTAATTTTAGTGTACTTTATTTTAATATAACTAAACTATGAAATAATTTATGCAAATTATTCCTTAACTATTAACAATCAATCACAAATTAATCTGTTCAACAATTCATACGTTGTAATAATTGAACTTCTACGTATGCACTTTTAAAAGCCCACTTCTCACTGACAGTCAGTAGGGCCAAGAAACCCTAAATATTGAAGCTCTGCATTATTCACAAAATAGAAGGGAAAGACATACACAAAGAAACAGCCATATCTCAGTGATATCAAGAAACTGAAGAGATAAGGATTGCCAACAGCATGCAGAAGCAACAAAGAGATATAGCGAAGGACAGGACAGACACCACCTCTGTCATATCTCCTACCTTCGTTTACGTTGAGGTCCTCCTTCACAGATGCTCGGTAGAACCTTAACTTTAGCTTTTTTGCCAATGCTTCTGCCTCTTCACTGCACAACAGAAAACGACTTCATGAATACTAATTTCTATCAGTTGTCATCATAAACATTAATTTCTATCATTTGTTGTTCTTACAGACAAAACACACTGTGTCAGAATGAACGTGGTAACTTAGTAGGCTAAGAAGCTCAGTCAAAAAACAGCTGATTCTTACTTTCTTTGTAGTATTTTACACGCAGTACTGTAAGGAACAAAAACAATTGCATTGCAGTGTTTATTGACTTTATTCCCAAGGACACTAAGGCAGCTGTCAGCAAAATAAAAAAGAAAGAGGCTGCAATTAACAGAGCACTACAACAGAACAATTACTACTGTAAAGTCAAAATAACCAAAAAGTGCTTCTTATTTTTTTTAATAAAGCAGAAGAGTTACTTGTTTCCTGTGAAGGGAAAGGCAACTTGTGCTAAATTTTAAGGAGAAGCTGAGGAAACACGAGAACTTCACTAAGGGAAATCAAGTCATCAGAAAGATGGAGTTACTGAGGCAGAGGGTGTGTTCAGAGAATAAAATCTGAGTGATGTAACAGAAATACAAGAGGAGTTAAAATGTAATTTTGCTTTTCGTTTGAAAAATCCTCAGTATTCTTTGCAGAAGAAGTAGAAGCTGACTTACGTCATCAGTGAGAGCAAACAGAATAAAGAAAGCCAGCATAGGAAATGACAAAAAGAAGAATTAATATACACCTCTCAGGAAAATGGTAGAAATAACAAAGTGGAGAATGATGAATCATGCCATGTTTTCCAAAGGATATTATATTGTGGCAAATAAAAGTTAGCATTTGTTAAGCTGATTTTATGACAGTTATGAAACTGAACATATATACAGAGGCAGAAAGAACTGACAGTAAAATCTGTAAAGAAAAAATATAACCAAGAAGCATCAGCAACAGTCAGTTTGAGAATATTAACAGATACAGATTTCTATAGTTACAACATCTGATAAAAATGAGCAATAAAAACAAACTGAAGGAAAGCAGAGCAAAGAATATTAAGATATGTATTCAAACAGCCTGTTTCAAACCTCTCGACCGTTTCAGCAGGCCTTCACTAATCAAACTGCACAATGCACAGCAGTTCAACAGTAGAAGTAAGCTTTAGCAGGAAAGGAAGCTTATAGTCTTATGACTTTTGATTAGATAAAAAATAATCGTATCATGGCACAAGGAAACTCATGGTGCTTTTGCTCCATTTTTCAGGTTGATACTTCAGAAGAAGAAATGAAGCTAAGAGAAGTTCCTACCTGGGCAAACGTCTGCCCAAGAAACTGCACTCCTGCAGGAATACCAGCACTTGTGCTTCCAAGGCATGTCTGGATGCTGGGCTTTGGTTTGATAATCTACAGATCAGAAGTCCTCACCAGGAGCCCTGCTTGTGGCAGGAGGGTTGAAACTAGATGATCATCATGGTCCTTTTCAACCCAGGCCATTCTATGATTCATTCTATGAACTCCCACAGACTTTTTTTAAGCATTTGTATAGAGGGGCAATACATTGCTCTTTAAAGGCAGGAGATAAAAATCTTACTTCTTTATACAGGAGTCATCCAGAAGATCAATCTTATTTTGCACAAGAACTGTGGGAATGTCTCCAACTTCAGTCATCACTTTTTCCTTCCAGGTAGGGATTGCTTTGAAGGACTCTCTGTCAGTTGTAGAAAACACAAGAACACAGGCCTGGGCTCCTAAAAATACACAGACCGATTACAAATGCATAAAAATCAACAAACAAGCATGAAAACAAAATCATATTGAACGTATGTAAAGTATGAGAGGTTTCTCCACTAAAAGTCCACTTTTGCCACCAGCTTGTGATGAGCCAATGATTACGAAACTCCCCAGATGAAAAGCACTAAGCTGCCATGTTATTTCCATCATTATGCCCAGACTCAGCTACCCTTCAAACCATTTCCAACAAGGTGCACGTGTGCAGGGGAAGGAAGAGGAAGGATTTTGGAAAAGACTGGAAAAAGGGAAAGTTTTATCTGCCACTTTTTCAGATAGCTTAAGTGAGTGGCAAAACAGCAAATATTATTAATTCTTCAATATCTGTAAAGTGCAGTTCATGCTATTCTTTATGCTACAGTAATTTGGACTTTGAAAATCAGAGAACTTGAAATAACCCCAACTTGTCTATCTTAATGGGAGTTTTCCTATATTCTTTAAACACTCACATGTCTTTAAGATCCTTCTGATTTTGTTTTATACAGAATAAAAACTACCCTCAGAATTCCAAATTAAGCTCTACCAGCAAACAGCAGCAATGCAGTCCTTCATAATCCTCTCTATCTCATTACTTGTATTTTAAAATTCTGCGTGTTTTCCCTAGTGTTCACACCATATTCTAACCTGATGCACTTCCGCTGAAAACCCTGCAAGGTATCTGCAAACTATGTCTCCTTCTAAGGCTGGTTGCTTTGTCACTACTAAATTTGCACATCATCTCACCATCGAGATTAATAAAGCCTCTCAAGCTCTTGGAGCTGCTGGAGTTGGGAATGTTTGAAGGGCTCTCACCACCTGCAAGCATCTCCTTGCTCCGTTTTAAGACTAAGAAATCCATGGTGAAATTTCCACTCCAGAAACTTTTACTCCAGCTCTCTTTCCATTCATTCCTTCTGAATGCTAAAACACAGAAATAACTTGGCAATAAAGTTTGAGGGAGAAGTTCTAGCATGTTTGTAAGTAAAAAGAAGGTGGCTTACAACATCATATTTCTTTATTCAATTTATATGTAATGCTTCTACAGTGTAGTGGACAGGGACAGTAAAAATAATAGTCAGCTTGGCCATACTGCTTTTTAAAAAGAATCATACAATGGTCTCTAACTAAGAGTCACAGTGAGTTGCTTTTGAGGCCTTCCAGACTCTATATTTGAAGGTTTCTACCAGGAAGTTATTTCAACGAAGCGTCTTTCATAATCAAGAAGTATACCTGAGTGTCAACAATGGCAAATTATACATATGCATGTAATGGTGTATTTCCAAACTTCTGCTAGAGGTTTATGATCACTGGCTCCTAAGAAATGCCAGAATTTACTAATCCAATTATCCTGAAAAATACTTATTTAAAAAGAGAATTAAAAAGTTAATATGGCTTCAGATCTCAGCAAAAGGTGCTGCAGGACAGAGGCCTTACTAGGTCCATTCTTTTCATAGAATCACAGAATGGCCAGAGTTGGAAGGGACCTCATGGATCATGAAGGTCCAACCCCCCTGCCACATGCAAGGCCACCAACCTCCACATTTAATACTAGACCAGGCTGCCCAGGGCCCCATCTAATCTGGCCTTGAACACTTCCAGGGACGGGGCATCCACAACCTCTCTGGGCAGCCTGTTCCAGTACCTCACCACTCTCATAGTAAAGAACTTAAAATTTAACTTTTCATCTTCCAAGAATACTAGAATGCTGCTAAATACTCAATATTTTATCGATTTCCTTAAACAAGTTTAAGAAACTATAATATCCGTGTAGGAGCTCTTAAAAAAAAAAAAAAGCCACAAAAAACAGGATTTAGGCATATAAACACCATTCTATATTTAGTAAATGGCAGCATTTGAGAGGGTCAATAACATCAGTATCTCACTGACCCACACCAGATGGAATCCTACACTACTTGAGAGATTGCATACAACAACAAACACCAGTAGCAAAGGCACAGGATAACATCAGACAGAAACAGAACAGCTGAAACCAGCAGGTCTTCTGCAAATATTTCATATTAAAGTTCTTTTGGAAGGAACTGTTTTATAAATCTTTGTCAGGTACTAAGGAAAAAGGACACTGGATTTCTTTTTGTGTGATTACTGCTTTGATAATCCCCATCTCGTTATTTAAGAAGGTTCCAGCTGGCTGGAGTCACTGATCAGATAGCCATACCTAGACTAATTTAGAAAAAAAAAAAAACACTAGTACCAGCATCTCTACTTGATGCAAGTAGAGCAAAAGCCTGACAGCTGAGGGGCCTCAAAGATCCTCAGCAAACTGCACCGTCCTCATAGACTATGTAACCATATTTTCTCCTTTTATAACAATACAATGATTATATAATAGAAAACACATAAAGAAATTCCTTGCCATGGATGAAAACAAGGATGAACACACGCACAAGAATTTATATCTGGAACCTATTCCTTTCACTCTTCTGTTCTTGCCCTTACTTATAAGCAGCTGAATGGCAGACTAATGATTAAGATGCATCCCTTCCATCAAAAACCTAGCAAATGTCTGCTCAAGGCAGCAGTAGTAGTGTTTGGAGGAGAATGCAAGCACTAAGAAGTCATCAATACTACCTTGAAAGATCTGTAGTGTGAACACAATGCATGGTACTGCTAATGACAGCCACTAGTGTATTTGCTTAGCATATAAATGAAGCACCAACCTGCTGAGAGAATGCATGGTTCACACAGAACACAAAAAAGTATAACTTGTGAGAAGATGCATGAATACAGCACAAAATAGAAAAACATACATACACAAAGCTTCCTTCAACTCTTTCAATTTAGGTTTTTGGACAGTTTGAGTCCTGGCATGGTATGCTGGCTGCACACCATCACCTGGACATGAAAACCACGTGACAGATCTGGTGTCAGCTCTAAATTTATTTCTCTGCTAAGCTGAATGAATTCAATCCTTGGACAAGGGCTCGGAAACAGACTCTGAAGCATTTATTGTGTTGTCATGGATAAGCACCTGATCCCTGAAGAAGTGAAAATGCTCAACATTCCAGGAGAGTATGTAACCCTCACTGTAATGATAGCAGCCAGCGGGACAGAGATCTGAAGGAGATGCAGACCTTAGAGTAACAGCCAACACTTCCTCTATCTTCCTTAGAGGCATCCTCCCCTTATCAGCAATAGAATGCAACAAAATCATTGTACTTACAAAGTAAACTTGATCTTTTGCTTTATAATACTGTGCTTGCAGACCTGTTGCTAAATAGAAATTCCGTTCCAGCCTCTTAAAATTTCCCTTGTCCTTCAAAGTTTAGATGCAGTGACTATTCTGCACTAACAGCTCTGCATAGTTAAGATATCCATCACATAATTTACAACATGTATCCACAGGATGACCACCTTCTGCTCCACAACAGCCTCTGCAGTACAAAAATCTTGAAGGCAGAGTTCTACCTGCACCATGAGTCATCAGCAAGACATCAAGATCCTCAGGCAGATTATTTCTTAAAGCACCAGTTTTGATACTAAGAGAGGAGATGGATATTCCAAGCTTTAGCGTGTCACTGTTTTAGCTTGAAACAAGTGATAAAGAAGCTCAAAGATAATCAAGTCCTACCTTCTAAAATTCATATGCTCACCTTGTTAGCTGTAAAATAACAGAATGGTCTATTTTCACAGGAGGATAAAAAGAAATAGAAGTTTCTTGTGCTGATGAAATAGTAGCAATTGTAACAATTACAATGGACAGCAAGAAATACTACTT
Source organism: Chrysolophus pictus (assembly GCA_037305975.1). Classification (NCBI taxonomy): domain Eukaryota; kingdom Metazoa; phylum Chordata; class Aves; order Galliformes; family Phasianidae; genus Chrysolophus; species Chrysolophus pictus. Next base: position 24,390,059 of record CM074578.1, read on the forward strand.
CTTAAAAAAGTAGTTAATCAAAATTACCATGAAATACAAAAAGCTCAGAAAATTGTAGCACCCTAAAACATCAAGGCATAACTATCAGTCATAACCTGAATTCCTACCCAAAACTCCACAACAACTGCCTTCAATTATTTTAAGGGAGCATATCGGATCAAAAATATGTCATCAAGTTTGATTTTGAGTTAGATTCTTTGAAATACTACGTAGGAGTTTTTGTACAGACATTTGCCTTGTTCTGGTCTATGTTTTTTTTCAAAGGACAATATTGTATAAAGAGGCACTTAATCATAGAGAGGATCTTACGTGAAGGGGAAATACATTCACAAACTGAAAAAGGTGAGCTAAACATACTTCGCAAACACAAAGAATTACTGAAACTCTTAATCCAGAAATAGGAAAATATCTTAAAGACAGGTTCCAAACCCAATCAACTACCAAACAGCAAACATGGTATTTTCACCTCTGTAGTAGGCCTTAGTTATTGCATCAAATTCCTCTTGACCTGCAGTGTCCCATAACATTAGCCTGACATCTTCATCATTAACTCTGAAATAAATGACATGGTTCTGCGATTAATACAAAGCAATTGGCATAGAAGCATTTTCATCTCTACAAAAAAAAAAAAAAAAAAATTAATGTGTGTTTCAAGTATCCGTCAATCTTAGGATTACAAGAGAACAAAGAAATAGAGGGTAATGTAAAAACGCATAGCATGACATCTATTTGATACATACTGGATTTGTCTTTCCAGGAAATCTACACCAATAGTTTTCTTGTAGTCTTTTGTAAAGATCCCCTTGCAGTATCGCTGAATCATACTGGACTTCCCAACAGCTCCATTTCCTACCACTACCACCTTGATGGCCACCTCCATGTCCTCTTCCAACATCTCTGCAGCTCAGGTGACTCTCTGGCTTATTCACCAATCTATCAATCCTGTAAATAAAATAAATAGCTGCATTCATAAAAATACTGTGAACAGAAGAGGATAGATGATTTCATCTTAGGATTCACAAAGATCACAGAACAGCTTGGGTTTGAAAGGACCTTAAAGACCATCTAGTTTCTAACTCCTGCTGTGGGCAGTGCAGCCCCCACCAGCTCAGCCACCCAGTGCCCACCCAGCCTGGCCCTGAGCACCTCAGGGATGGGGCACCACAGCTCTCTGGGTAGCCATGTAACCATCCTCTGAGTAAAGAACTTCCTAACATTTAACCTCGAATTAAATCATTTTAAAGCCTTTTCCCCTTGCCCTGTCACTATCAGGCTGTGTAAAAACGTTGGTCCCTCCTGCTTGTAAGCTTCCTTCAAGCACTGTAAGGCTGCACTCAGCCCTGCCCGCAGCTTCTCCAGCCTCAACCAGCCCAGCTCCCTCAGCCTGACTGCACGGAAGAGCCGCTCCAGCGCAGCCCTCCCATCACTCCTGTGGCCTCCTCTGGACCCACTCCAAAACCTTTTAAAAACAAGAACCCGCCCTAAAATGCTTCTTTTTAAAAACGTTTGAATCTTCACCTGATCGCTGCTGGATGCGCGCAGCTCTACATTCGAGGCTCCCGCCCCACAGCCGCAGGATCTCACCCCGCACGCAGGGCTGCCCCGCTCCCTCCCGTTCCTTTCGTCCGTGCCCACCTGTACATTAACCAGAGACAGACCCAAACCGCTGAGGTTCGCGGCCAAAGGTCACGGTGCGGGCAGGCACATCGGACAGAGGCTTACGTAAACCAGCGCTTCTCCGTGCTTAGATACAAACGGGAACACCGTCCCGGCTGCAGCCCGCGAGGCGCTCCCGCCGCAGCCCCCGCCTCTCCCGCCGGCTAACGCTTCCGTACGGCCGCGTTACCTCCCGCTGCGCTGCGCTACACACCGCCGTCCGCTCGCTCAGGAAGCGCAGCCACCGCCCACCCAGGGAGCCCGGCTTCCCCGAGGACCTCACGGGCACCCCCGCCAGGGTTCGGCCCTGCCCCGCTACCCCCCGACCCCACTCTCCCTCTCACCGACTCCTGGCGCGGCGGCGGCTCCGCCTCGGAGACGGAGAGGGAGGGAGGGATGGAGGGAGGCGGCGGAGGAAGGGAGGCGAGAGGAAACCGCTCGCTGGGGCCGACCCAACCCGGACGCACATCCCGGCTCCCCCGCCCGGAAACGCCGTCAGGACCGCGGTCCTGTCTGGGAGGTGCCCGCCCGCAGCCCCCGCCCCCGGCTCTGCTCGATGCTGCAGCCCCGCGGGGCTGGGTGTCGGGCCGTGCTGCACCGCCTGCCTCTGCCCCATCTCCCGAGGGGTCTGTCAGCATCAGCGGCTGCCCTCAGGCTTTCCTCTCTCAGGGTAATTATTGCAGGCAGATGGTGTTCCTGTGCGTGACGTTCTGGGTGATGTCTAGAACTCTTTCCGTGTCTGTAAAACAGGGGAATGGTTTGGGTTGGAAAGGACCTCAAAGCCCACCCTGTGCCACCCCCCTGCTGTGGGCAGGGCAGTTCCCCACCAGCTCAGCTGCCCAGAGCCCACCCAGCCTGGCCATGAGCCCCCAGGGATGGGGCTCCACAGCTCTCTGGGCGGCTGTGCCACTGCCTCGCCACCCTTGTAGCACATAACTTCTTCCTTATATCCGATCTAAACCTAACCTCCTTCAGAATAAAGCCAAAACCCCTTGTCCTATCACTACATACCCATCATAAGAAGTCTGTTTTGTGAAGCCATTGAATGTTATAAACTGTTAATGTGCATTGTTTTTCAAAACAAAAGTGTTAAAGGTTTTGTCCTGCATCTAAAACATACTCCACTTGTGTTTTTCAAGACGTGGACAACAGGCTGTATTTGTGTGCTCTTCAAGTGCTTACTTTTGTCTGTATATTTATCTGTGGTGATCGTTTCTTTCATATTTGGTATATTCAAAACAAACCTGGTGCCCACAATTCAGACATGAATTGAGCTTGGTAGGAAATAAAGTGGGGAAATGTGCAAGATGTGAGATAATCTTACTTTGTTACCCACTGTATACTGAATTCCTGTTTTCAAAGCTTTATATAAACAAATATATATAAACAAACTTTTTATAAGAGCAGGTAGCAACAGGAGGAGGATAAATGGTTTTAAACTAGAAGAGGGTAGATTTAGACTAGATATTAGGAAGAATTCTTTACTGTGAGAGCAGTGAGACAACTGGAACAGGTTGCCCCCAGAGGGTGTGGATGTCCCCTCCCTGGAAGCATTCAAGGCCAGGTTGGATGGGGCTTTGAGCAACCTAGTCTAGAGAGAGGTGTCCCTGCCTATAGCACAGGTTTGCAACTAGATGATCTCAAAGGTCCCTTCCAACTCAAACCATTTTATGATGCTATGGAGTATGTTTTAGCTTAATTATAGTATTAAGATTCTGAGGATGTTCCATTTTTTTTCAGCTAGTGTACTAAAAGGCTTTCCCTGACTTAACACACCCTTTTTGTATTGCAAGACACATCTGGTTGGCTGCAGAGACTGCTCCCAATACCCAGCCAGCACTTCTGCTATTCATGTGTTACCAAACAACACTCAGGTGTTACCAGTTAAAAGCTTCCTTACACAACTGAAGTCGCTTTATCCCCTCCCAAGGCTACATTTTTGTTCCCCAGAGTGAGTCAATGTTGTGCATACTTGAATAAATACCTTTTGGATGAGCACATTTTGCTGCTGTACTTCAAAAGAACAGTGAAGTTGTATGCATTATATTTATTTTCTTTTGTTTGTACTGGTCCAGGCTGCTAATCTCAAGGTGTGTTCCATGTCAGAGCTTTTATGTGCTAAAAGGCCTTGAATTACTGAACCCTCCCATTAACTTTAAGAGAAAATTATGTGCATAATGCTAAAGTATTCTGTCATAAACAGCTATGCACATTGGGAAGCAGATCAATGCTGTGGTATTAGATGTGCCGAGGTAAGACAGCATCCTACCTTCTACTTTGTATTCCCCCTTACAGACCTGTGAGAGGTCACGTTAATCCCTTTTTGCTGTACTGTTTCAACCTAGGTCACCTGTTCAGACAATTTTTTCCATGTTTCTCCTGAGATAACTGCTTTCTAAGGCAGATTTTACATGAACATATAAGCCATAACAATTTTTTTCTAGATATATTACATTATACTTAACTGCAATTAAATCACTTTGACTGCAAAGCACATCAGATCGATCTGTAAGAGAAAAATAATGCCAACCTTTAATATGGTCATCTGTTTGTTAAATAGCAAGCTTTACTTGAGTGTCACTGTCTGTATTATCAATAAAAATGTTAAATAATCTTTCAGTAAGGATCCTTGGAAATCCAATTGGAGTCCCTCCAGTTGCTGACTTCTCTGTTACCACAACTACGTTTTGACATCTCTCAGGGAGCCAATTCAGTGCATCTGCTGTATGCTCTGTTTTTTTTTTTTTTGGCAACAAAATGTATACATTTCAACCAATGCAATTCTGAAAAAAAATAAATAAATAAACAGCATCTTCTTTACATCTGTGAAAATGCAGTGCTTGCTGTACTTAAGTCACTGTATTTGTTAATGTGACGAGTGTATTTCCTTTCATCAACAGAATCAGAGAAATTAAGTTGTGTTGCATCAAAATTCTTGTAGTTCTCAACATCCTAATGTCTATTACTACCATTATTAATGCAGTGTTATATAAATCTTAGATATGCCCATCAAAAACAAGAGGGATATATTAGTTGAAGTTTTGAAACATGAACAGTTCTGAAAACAGTTCTCATGCTAAAGGCAATAGATGGTGTGCTTGGAATCTTGGTTGTAAATAAGTTAAATAAATCAGTTGCCAAGTGATGCAGTCAGAATTATCAGGTGCAGGCAGTACATTGTGTGATGCCTAAGTAGAATTTCTAAATACAGTTGTTCCTATTAACGCCATGAAGCTCAATAAAAATATTTGATCTGTGTGCTGTGTGTGAAGGAGAGAAAAACGGAAATAAATGGGGACCACATCAAGATTGAAATGCTACATGTTAGCTAATTCAGTTCTGTGTATTGGAGAATCGTGTTGTTTTAGCACTTGCTCTGGCTTACTTCATCAGGAAGTGCATTTAGCTGAAGAAAATGCTGAAAGTGTTTAAAATTGTGTATACTCAAAGTTTCTGATAAATTGCCATTAGCAGTGTTGTTTGCAATAATGGACTTGCTTCTCTTTTCTGCTCTTGCTACTTTATATATCCAATGAAAGAAATGTAATGGCTGGTTGAGGAGGGGTCTGCCTCCAAATGAGGAGGAAATGAAGGCATTGACCTTAATTGGGTCACAATTTGAAAATATTTCATAGAATCATAGAATCCACAGAGTTGGAAGGGACCTCTGAAGGCGTTTGTAGCAGAAATGCTGAGTCACAGCCTGAACCAGTGACTGAGCACCTGGTGGGAAGACAGGGCCAACCCATGGGGGCTCAGTACATGCAGTGCAGCTGAGTGACTGGAAAGGGTGGAGCCAAGATCCACCTCTTCCCAGACCTCATTTAAGGGTTGGCAGTGGACATGAGGGTATCTTGTTGGAGATCCCTGCTTCTGAAGGTGAGTAGCTTGTTGTTGTTGTTGTTCGTTTCTGTGTCTATGGCAGCTGTTCTTGGGCTTGTCCTTATTTGCTGTAAATGAAGACTTTTTCCACCCCACTATTATTGCTATACTTTCTATCACACTGTAGCATTACAGCCATCTAGCCCAATTCCCCTGTAACAAATGGGGATACCATAGATAGATCAGGTTGTCTAGGGCCTGATCTAGCTTCACCCTGAAAGTCTTGAGGGACAGGATTTCACCACATCACTGGGCAATCTGTTCTGGTGCCTTACCACCCTCACTGCAGAAGGCTTTTTCCTTATATCCAGCCTAAAACTACCTACCTAAAACTACCTTTGAGCTTAAGGCTGTTTTCCCTTATCCTGTAGCATGTAAAATGATCACCTAACAGCTGATGGACAACAGAGGTACAAAGAGGTAGCAAAGGAAAGAAGGACCATATAAAAATTATCAACAAAAAGCTTGAAACTAATTTGTTATGATATTAGCCAAATTCCTACAGAGAAGCAGGTTCTAAATACTGTTCATCAATTCTTTATACAATGTTCACTAAATTTTTGCTGACTAGTTAACAAAAGGAAGAACACAATAGGTGGAAATTGTATGGGAATAAGAAACAAACCAAGTGTCCTTCCGTTGATTGCTTACTGTTGAGATATGCTGAAAACTTACAGCTTGCCTGGAAATCAGTGGATCTGGATTCCAAGTAATCTGGAAAACTCTTATCTGTAAACTTAAATAGGGATAGATAATGTGAGCACCTTATGGAACAGATGCAAATGTTGACTGAAGAATTGTGGGAAAATGCAATTATTTTTTTTTTAGCTTTGATGTGTTTTGGGAATATACATTTTGAGAGCTTTTCTTTGAAGGATTAAGCAGGTATGATAGAAATGAGAGGAAGCTGACAAAGATCCTGTGGAATTAAAGTTTCCAATTACCCAGTCTTCTAACAGTGTGAAACATCCAAAGGAAACCATTTGAAACATTGGCAGCAATCATTTCTGTCAGGAAATTAGGTTGATGTTCAACAGGGTTAAGTCAGAGTCCCAGAAGGTCATGGAAAAGCTGATGCTTCCATTGCTTCAGTCTTGAGAGCTTGGAATGAAAATAAGAATGGTGAATTGAAACAGAGGTGCCCAGAAGCATCTACTGTAAATAGTTTCTCTTGCTGCTTACCTTCCATCATTTGCGAGTTCACTTGGGATATTCAAACTTCCTGTAGTGCTGTACTGAAATCCTTGAAATTATAGGGAAATGTTCCCATGAAGTGAAATCTTCCTGAAGATAAGCCACTGCCAGTCAAGAGCTGCAGTCACTGGCACACTACACATAGGTGAAGTGGTTCTCATTGGCAGTTAAGGGTTCTACTTAGAAGTTTTGTCATCTACATCTAATTTCCCCCACATTTGTTGAGGCTTTTCTTTGATGTCCCTGAAGGCTATGTAGGAAATACATGATTTGAGAAATAGCTTGCGTGACCTTTTCTCTCTTTTGTGGCCTGACCTTGGCAATCAGTGAGATATCCTTACCAAGCTTGCAGTGGTGAGAGCTAGAATAAAGAGTACACATGTGGATCCCTGTAATTGGTCTTGTAATGCTGTTGCCAGATGTTTATTATAGGAGAAAATTTTCAAGAAGTGGACCAATTCATAGCTGTCACATTAGTAGAAGCAGAAAACTTCAGCTTTGTCTAGGAGTCGTGTGTATGCAAACTATTTTTGAATTAAATTTACATCCTGTGTGAGAATCATGTAACCATTTTAAATTTGTTGTTAAGATAGAGGGTATCATTTCACTGTACTGAGGAGTCAGCATCTTTGTATCCTTGTTTTTGAAAGCACTGTTCTGCACATTACAGATGTTGTCTGCTGTACCCTGTAGATATTTCTTACTAGAATGCACTTCATGCATGGGCTGCCATGTTAGGAACTGTTACACTGGTTCAGTCTGTGAAATTTAGCCCATGTCAGCTGAAAATACCATAAAGAAGCTGAATGTCAGAGATCAAACAATTGTATTTAAGGATATACTTTTTTGAAATTGAGACAGAGATAATCTGAATATTGCATGCCTGCTACCTAAAACACAAGCATTTGGGAAAAATGTAGCTATGATCTAGGAATGGTCAGGAAGAGTTGCATTTATCGTATGTTATAAATTTGTCTACAAGATATCTCACCGTTTGTACTGTGAAATGCTATGTTTTCTACTCAAGATCCATGGAGAAGTGACTGCTGAACTCTGTAATGGTGAGATTATGGATGTATATTTTGAGATTTAGTACTGATCTGGAGGAATTTTATATTATTGACTACATAGTTATATAGATGTGCAATTCTTTTGGTAGAACATGTAGTAAAAGGAATGTAAAAACTATTAAGATGTTAATCTTTTAATATTTACAGTTAAAAGGAGTCACTGTTCCCCTTTAGGTTGTATTTAGGTGGAAGTGATTGCTCCTGGGCAACCTCTGTGATTATACAACATTATGAGCTGGGAGAGTAATTTATTTATATTAAAGCATATTAAAATTGATGTATATATTTAATCAAAAATGAATTCTCATGAAGAAATAATTTGCTGTGGGAATGCATTAATTGGGAAATATGTGTCATTTGGTTAAACTTCCCCTCTCTGACCAAGTAACTTCAGTGATATTTTTACCCATGTGCTGGGGTTTCATCCTCAGTTTCACTGGGGTTTGAGACCAATCAAGTGGAAGAGAAATGTGAGCTAGATTCCATTTTTCCAAATGATAACACTAAGTAGTGGACAAATAAGTGTAAAGGACTGCCAAAATGTTGCCTCATGCTTTTTGTGAGGTTGTAAGCCCACCACATGATGACTCCTAGGGCAAATGGTGCGTACTGTTCTCGCTGCACTGTCCTTTTTTTGGTCTGCTTCTTTCCCAGCCTCTTCTTGGTAGTGGATATTCAAAAGGGATCATTGAAAACTCACACAGACGTAGTTAGAAGATTTAGGTGCTATGAATTCTGATCCTGTCCAGCTGCAACATGGCTGGAACATAGGGATTGCTAAGATGTGGATGAGTGCTCACATAAACCATTACGTAAAAGACTGTCTTCCCCAAAGCAGGCCGTTCTTTTGAAGCCTAGTTTGAAGAAGATACCTTACAATGGAAATTAGCTTTGGTGTCTGAATCCATGACAATAGATCCACTCAGGATAAAATGCACCCTTCTTTCTTGGGCATTTGTTATTACCTGTTGAGTCCTTTCAAGGTGCTGACTGCTGCAAATTCTCATCCAGAAGTGTTACTATCCAATACTTGATCATTTCCTGTGTAAGATTAGGCAGACACTGAAGTTATTTGTGATTGAAGATATATCTGTCTGGCTCGTTTCAGGAAAATAATCATAATAATTCATAATGTATAATTATATAGAACATTTGTTGTGTATAAGTAAAGTAGATTTTGAAGTGCTTTTGCAAATTTCTGTCCAAGAAATCACAGTGGAGGGGAAAATGACCCATGACGGCATAAGTCACTCCTGAGCATTGGACTGAAGACTTCTCCTGTTTTCTGTTTCACATTCATGCATTGATTATTTATGTCGCATGGCTGGTTGCAGCTGAGACTGTGTTAGAGGTCTTTAGTATTCATTTCAGATGCTTGTCTGTGTTGCTTATGACAAACTTCAGGAAAGCTCTCAAGTATTTTCCCAGAATGCCTGTAGGAGTCAGTTATATAACTTGCCTCTCAAAGGAAGATATTGATAAAACATTGACAAAATGTATGTTAACTGTCTCTGACAAGAGAAGAAAATCATAGATGGTGAGATGTGGTAACCTGGGATGATGCTGCAGCTTGCCTTACAGTAGGTTGTCTATAGTGCCTGTCAACACAGGGGTCAACTTTCATTGCAGTTGGCTTTGCTGAAATGAGTACAGCTCATGCTTAGCTTCCTAGTGACACTGTGAGTCACCAACCTCCTGTTAAATGAGCAGACCTCTGATGGAGCTGTAAGGAACTAATTTGTGAAAATCCACCGTTCACTGACACGTCAAGTAATTAGGGCTGAAAAAAAAACTATCCCTCATCTATACCAGTTGGGTTATAAAAAGATTATATTTAACCAATCATAACTGTGTGGTTATTTTGCTAGTCTACAGATGTGATTTCTTTATCTTGAAAGTGTGATGTTCTATACAGTATGGTACTGTATCCACATTTCAAATCTACTTTTCTTATCCTAGGGACACGCTGCACTTCTTAACTTTTCCAGAAAACACAGGAGCAGAACACTCAGGTCCTACTGCATAATCTGTTCTAATGAGAAATTCACCTTTAATAATCTATTGTTAGAAAACTGTAAGAACTGGTTCTTTGACCCAAGTTGTGGCTTACTTACCAAACACCTTTCCTCTGACATAGTGTCCATTATATGTGGTGTCTGTCCCACATGGGTCCAGTGATAAAAGAAGAGTAGTCAAATCTACCAGAAGCCCTAGATCTGTGAGCCATTTTTTGTCTTCAAATTCTGGGACAAATTTTCCTTTTGATTCCATAAATAACTAGAATTCATTTTTGCAAATCATAAAATCTTTTTAGAATTTTACCCCTACTTAGCCACCTTCCTTCAGGAAAGTAAATGATGTCCTCGTAATCAGCATCCATGCTTTTAAGGAACTCCTGGAGCTGGTGATTATTCAGTCCATTGCACTTTATGAAATTCACAGCTTTGATGATTTGCATGGCATTATCCTCTTTTAAAGCTTTCACACATGAATTTTCTTGACGAATACAATGTGGCCATATTACATCAAACATGAGTTACTGGTGGTAATTGCATCATCTTCTATTAATTTTATAAATCCCTCCTTTTTTTTCTCCACCAACGATCTCCAGGGCACCATCAGTAGCTGTACCAGATACATTGACAAGGGTTATAGAAAAATACATTAATGTAATCTTTATTGCTTCATAAAAATCACGAGATTTAGTTATGTCTTTTAATGGCAGCAATGAAGCCATTTCCTCAGTGATATTATATTCGTTATCAATACCTCTAATGGAAATGGCAAGCTGAGCTGCATCTGTAGCATCCGTATTTTTGTCTATGGCCGAAGCGTAACATTTGAAATTAGCAGCTTTACTCTCCAAATTGCTTTTGATAGAATGAGTGTGTGCAGTGGGCATGAGAGGTGGTCAATACTGCCCTGTGCTCTCCCCTTTCCATGGTTCCAGCCCACACGGTGCCAATTGCACGCCACTGTTTGGTTCGCTTATCCTTAAGCTGGTTTTGATAACTTACAATGCAGGCTGTATATGACCAAACACCTACATGTTGCTGAAAACTATTAGGAAACGAAACAAATAAACTGCAGACAAAAGTAACATAGTATAGTATGTGGTTAGAAGCAGAGTAGCGAAAAGAGTTATAATCAACCCATTTAATGCAAGAGCAATTTAGTGAAATGGTTTGTTCCTTGAAATGGCTTGTAATGGTTCTCGTTTGATGTTAAATCACTGGGATTTTGGTGTTAAGGCAATTTGATCTACCTTTCTTTGTGAAGAGTAAACACTAATATGGCCAGTTTTAAATGTGGAAACTGAATGGAGGAATGTCTTATGGATATTGCTTATCACAATTATCCTGTTCTGTGGAGATGAAAGCCTGATCCAAACAGCCACACTGTAAGATCTTGCCCTTACAAATTACAATATTCAATGTTTTAAGGACATCCTGGCTTTGTGGACTGGTCTTTTCCCTTATTTTTTACGTATTAGATGTCTTGGATCATTTCAAACACTGCAATCATATCAACTTAAGATTTTGAATTTTAATTAATTTCCTTTAAATTCCTTCTGTTATTTAGAGTTTGAACTTGAGTGACATAATGCTAATGTGGAGAAAAAAATGACAATGCATTTATGCATTGAGAAGGAGCTTTGAGAATGTTGAATATTACACACCAGAAAGATCTAATTCTGGGCACACCATTCATTGGTGCTGAATTGTAGCAGGGCTAAAGGAATCTGGTCAGGAAACTCCACCAACACCACAAGCCAGAGATTTGGGAGGTGGAAGAACACATTAAACGTGAGTAAATAGAGGAGGCACAGATATGGTATCACTATGGGAGTGATTTGAGTAGCCTACATGAACAAATCCCTTGACTGTTATTAGAAAACCTCAATTCCTTGGGGTGACTATGTGAAATGAAAGACATGCACAGAATGCAATCTGCTGACTTCCTTAAAGCTTTCTATGTAGGGACAAAAGATCTGAAAAGGAATTTTCTGGTCTTGGTAGCATCTGTTAGAAGAAGATTTAGAATTGAGAGTGATATAAAGAGAATAGAGTCTCTTCTGTCACTTTGCTTCATAGGTTGTGAAAAAGAGACTAATCCAACCTGATGACATTGTGCTGCAGCATCTGAAAGGACTGGAGGATTTTTTTCAATTAGGTTTACTTTGTTAAAGAAAGGTGGCACAGAACAAGTGAATGCTCAAAGGAGATGGGGAAATGATAAATTAAGAGCTATTAGTGTGGGCTGTGGGATTGGAAGAAAACAGTAGTAGCTTCCTGTAAGGACATGTTTTATTTTATTGCAGTTTCTGGCTAAGTGATGCATTTGTTTATTTTGAATAAATATGGAAGAGATAAAGGATTTCACAGATTTTTTTTTTTACCAACTTTCTTTACATCTCACTGAAACTGTTACCTGACACAGTTCTCACCTGACCAATCTTCTGATTAGAGGAGAAAAGATTTAAAAAATTTATTCATTAATTTTATGCAGGTTGTCTGCATTGCAAATTCTTTACTTCAGAGAGGAACAGATGGGACAGTTAGTTTAAATCCTGATCATTTGCAAAAAAAAAAAAAAAAAAAAAGACTGCATCCCATTTTGAAGAGATTAAGAATGAGCCAACAGGAAGAAGCTTGCTTGCTTGAGGTCCCAGCACTCATCCTGGTAACTCTCATCTTTCATCCATTTTTCTGTCCAAACTTTTACGGCTGTATTGCATGGGATTTTTCTGCAAGTGGGCATCTTAAATGTATTGTTCCCTTTCCCTCTCTGTAGTTCACCACGTGACTGGCCTCACCTATGGACTTGTGCACTGGGTTTTTGTGGTGCTGCCTATTGACATTCAACTCCTCTCATCTCACAAAAAGAAGCTCAACTATCTTGAGCTGGATAGGTGACTCATTGTACTAACCAAATTCGGTGAAGCTACATCCAGTTTTCATCTAGCACTGCAGAAGACAAACACCTGAGGCTCTGTTTTGTTCTGAGGAGAAAATACTAAGCATGAGTCCCATGTCCCTGAAATAATATGTGAGTCATCTTTTGTTAAAGTAGCAAAAATACATTGGTGATCTTTCACTCTCAGAGATGTCTGTTTCTTTCTAGCGACCACTGAGGCAACTAAATCCATTAGCTGAAGTTAGAAACAACCTTTAGATGGCTAAATTGGATGAGTGAAAGTAATTATCAACCATACTGTATTTCAGAAGCTCCAATTTTTATTACTGCAAAATATGATCTCATGAAATATAATACAGCTGACTGTTTTGTCCAATGTAACTGAACAAAAATGCTTGTAAAAACAAAATAGGCACGGTTGTGGGCAATCTACTCAACAAACTGCACACATATGCTGCAAGTAATGACCTGTGGTGAATCTGCTAAAAATGTCAAGGGCTGAATCACTGTGGTTTGAGCAAATCTGGTGGTAGGAATTGGCTGATTTTGCAGAGATTAAAAAAAAATAATATTATTAAAATGTCATGTTGAAAAAGACTTGCTTCAATCAGGAATCTGCAGCACAGACTCTAAAATGTCCAACTTGTCTTTATTTTACACAATATTTTATACAACACATAATCAATGGAGTTGATTGTTCAACTCATTGAGAGTAAGAGCCCAGTAGATCTCAATTTTTATGGTCCATATTTTGAACTGTCTTTTGGGCACATGGGCAGCTATGTTCTATGATATTCCACAAACAGAATGTGCACAGTTTACAAGTGGTAAGTGCTTTCTGACTCATACAAAAACCAGCTTGTATTTAACAGCCTCTTAGGTTAAGGATTAATGCACTTATTTCTCTAGACATGACACTCAGGGTCCCTGCTCCCAGCCAGGAGCAATGGCCAGGGAAAGGCAGGCTTCTCCCACAGACACGCAGGGCTGCTGAGATGTCACCTATCACCAGGACTAACAGAAAGAAAGAGGTAGGGCTCTATTAACAGAATGCACATTGCTAAGGTGATAAGAGAGAGTGAATTTGGAAAAGGTGTAATATCATAGAATCACCAAGGTTGGAAAAGACATACGCGATCATCCAGTCCAACTGTCCACCTATCACCAGTAGTTCTCAATAAATATGGCATCTTTCAGGGCATACACTAGCTAAAATGTGAAGTCAGGAAGAAACTGTCCTTGTATATATCAGTTCCTCCATGGCTGTTTGCTTCATGTTCTCTGTGGAAATTTCCTTTGCAATCTCTGGTACCGATCACTGTCAGAAACACTGCCTTAATTAGGTGCTGTGATTCTTGGGCTGTTCCTGTATTTGCAAGTCCAGCATTTTGTATAGATGCATGTATCTCTGTAAAAAAGATCTATAAGCAACCTATGTTCTGTACTGTTCTGATCTTAGTGAACAGAAAGATAAATTAATTGATTGCTTTTACTTACTGATAGTCCATCAGGCAAAGCTAATGCTTTAATATGCCAGCATACAGGTTGGTAAATTTCTTATAGAATACTCCTGAGAGCGATGGACAGTGACTGTAAAAGATCTACCAACAGCTATTGATGCTTTTCACCAAATAGTTCAACATTCCATTAATCAGCATTACAGACAGAAAACAACCCATTTTTGCTCCACTGTCAGAAGTATATTTATCTGTTTGTATTTTCACTTCACGTTCTATATCTGATGTCCTTGGTGATGGTTGCTATGAAAGAATACTGGCATTTTATTCAGTGTCCCACTTACAGGGCTAGTGACCCGTGGCACTCTTGTTTTAGATTTATATTTTCCACTTTAAAAGCTTCAGATTTACTTGAGTACCAAGCCTCTCTGACTAGTGACTATTTATCAGTCACCTTCATTTTGGGGGGAGTTAATTTGTATCTTTTCTATTTATTGTATTGACTTCAGAGCCTTTCTCTCTTGCTTTTGAAAAATATACATAAAGGATTTTTTTCCCTAAACCATCATGTAGCTCAAACTTTTTTGTGAAAGATATGTCAAGAGGATATGTCTTTGTCGCTTAGAAAAAAGATTCAATCATTGCTTTCCTTCTCATATGGATTTGTGATAGCTTATTCTACCTTCAAGATGGAATAACTATGATGATATATAACTAATGTCCTGAGGAGATTGCTGACTGGCTCAAGCTCACCTCACGTGAGAATCATCCTCTAGTGATCTTCTATTAACTGAGAACTGTATGGTCAGTCTAGCTTGATCCTCTTGAAATTTATAAAGGGACTCTCTTGAGAGCTGCTCTGTGCTGCTCTTACTACTTCTTTACCATACATAAAGGCTCTGGATGATAAATATTGTTGTTTCTGGATTTTCGTAGATATAAACTCCTGTTCCACTTCATCTGTGATTATGATGCTTTGGTACCTAGTCATCCTTAAACCACTTAATGCATGTGGAAATTGAAGAGCTCTCTCCAGTAACTCTGGAAACTGTAGGCTAAATTAAAACAAATAATAATATATGAAAGCATCTTAAAGATGGCAACATTCAACATGTCTGAAAAGTGGCAACTAAGGACAAGAAAAAGACCTAGATAAGTGAATATGCTCACTAAGGACAGAAATCATTCATCATATTTGATTGCCATGTCTTAGCTAATAAGATTTTAGGCCAGGCTCTGCACCTGCACTGTTTTTTTTTTTTTTTTTTTTTTTTTCCTTGGAGTGAAGAAGAAAGGATCCAGGGAACAAGAGTGGGGAAAATGTGGGGTTACTGTGTGTGGCATGGAGCAGTGTGCAGTGCATAGGGGGACAGAAAAGCCAATGATACATAGGAAGACAAATTGCATGTGTTCTGATACTAAGGGATTTATTTCTAATCCCATGCAGAGCTCAGGAATTAGTCCAGGTCTTTGATATTTTAAAGAGATTTTTTTCAATGACCTGTGTGGTTCACTCTCCATTCCCAGCTGAAACAAAGCTATTCAGAAACTCAGCTGTACAGTAGCTTTACACTTGCTCTATAAATGGATCTGAAATTCTAGAAGACTTATTAATGCCCATGAGATTCAAGACACGTCATCTTGTCAGGTTTGCCCTCCTCAGCTTCAGGTCTGCTTGTCTACAATTACAATGGCAGCGACTAAGTCAAAAACTGAGGAGGAAGTGTGCAACCATGTTCAATGAGCTGAAACTGCTTTAGATATCATCACAGCCTGAATATGTATGTTGCCTTCAAATGTTCTTTCGATCCCAGCTGACTGTCAAAAGTTTTTCTATACTAAATAAGATTAAATTTCAATCCTAGCTTTTTTTTTTATCCT
This sequence comes from Chrysolophus pictus, assembly GCA_037305975.1. Lineage (NCBI taxonomy): Eukaryota > Metazoa > Chordata > Aves > Galliformes > Phasianidae > Chrysolophus > Chrysolophus pictus. The sequence continues at coordinate 24,406,116 of CM074578.1, forward strand.
GGCCTTTGTGTATGACAAAGAGTCATAGCTTCTCGGTATTATTTCATTTTAAATATTTATTTCCATGGATCTTACATTAAAAGTAAAAAGAAAATTCCTTAAGTACACTTCTAAAACTTTCAGGGTTATTAAATAGGAAGAAATGGAAAAATATAAGTAATACAGAATTAATTTATTCCTTTTCTTTCAGTCTTGACAATAAACTTAGGTAAGATGTATCTCCTGTATCACTCTGAGGTCCTTCCTGTAATCTGTGAGGAATGTTTCCTTTAGAAGTAATTGTTTTTTATCTACATAGTGGAAGAGATTAAGAAGATAAATTTGTGAGAACTTAATTTGAACAAAATGCTATGAAACTCAATATTTGTCAACAATCTCTTAAGACATTTAAAGGATTTTTTTTCCTTTGCATATTGTATTGTTCAAAGGTTAGAACTTCAAGTTTGGCATGTTGATGCAGTAAGCCTTGTAACTCAACCTGCTAGTTAAATAATAGCCACTGGGAGCTGATGCTGTACTTCTTAATGTCCTACCTCTGTAAAAGAGCGCAATAAGGAATGATGCTACTTTCCCTCCCAGGGTTTGGATGTAGGTGTTTCTACAATAATAGTCACAGAACTCATTACAGATCCAACTACCCTTGGTGCATTTTAAGATGTTGATGCCACAGCATCCTTAAGACGTGTGTATCACGAATTGCTTTTCCAAGAGCATAGTTCCTGTTCTCCACTGCAATATTAATAACAATGAGAAGAAAGAAATATAAATTGCTGCCTTACTAGAATGTTCTTAGCCAAAAATGTATCCTGGATACATGAAGTCTATTCCTTTCTTAAACAGCCAGTTTCAGACAGTTGAACAGATCTGAGTAACCCAGCTATGGTCAGGCTTGTGTGGAATGCACAGCTGGACTCCAGACACTGACTCATTCTCCAACTACCACTACCCAGCTCTTTTTCCAAGAGGTTCTCTTCTGCCAATAAATCTTCCAGCTTCCCATAATGTACTGTCAGGCTGAGGTCACGTCAATGTAGACATAAAAAAGTAAAAGTGTCCACACCCATAAGGAGGAAAATAAGGGAGGAAATTTAGAACTAACTAGCCCCAATAAAAGAAAAATGAAAAACAAAACAGAAACATCAGAAAACAAAACAAAAACAAAAATAACCCAGAAACCTGGAAAACTTACAGACTATTTTAGAACTTCTTTGTAGAGACCATAGTGGAAATATTCTGCATCTTTGTTAACCAGGCCACCCTTTGTAATTCTTCTGCTTTTCTGTTGCAAGGAGAAGGGGAAAGCAACTTATACTTGGGGGAAAAAAAAAAAAAATCTGCCCTTAGTTAAAAGGAACAAGACAACTGTGTTTGGCTTTGTAAGATACTACGGCTGAACTATAAAGAATAAGTACTACATTTTACTGAGTGGTAAATCTAAGAAAATAAGCAGTAGTCTGTACCAGCCCCACTCTTGCTGTCATGTGTAAAAACATTGCTTTGAAGGGCTGTTTGCAAAGTCTTGCTATAAATCTCATATAGGCCGTAGGTGTTTGCCCTCAAGAGTAAGAGAAAGATTTTGCATTCAATAGAGAGCCTCTACAGGAACAAACAAAAGACAGAAACTTTTTAAAAAAATAATAAAATATCATTAAATCTGTTGGAATGCAGCAGAAAGTTCAATCTTGTTTGAACAAATTTACTCAGAAAGTTCTTTTTATGATGTGTGGAAATTGTAGGAAGAAAACCCAAAGGATCTTTGTTTCTTTGAGATTTCCAGTCTTTAGAACTGTTGAAAAAAAGTCTCTGAAATGGTGGTTGTACACTGCATCAACACGAGCATGAAAAACACCAGAATGGAGTATCAGGTTATCATAGAGATCATTATATTTGTCATGAATTTGTGAGGTGCTCAATACTTGCACATGATCTCCATGCTCAGTATTTAATTACACATCTGCCATCATTTATGCCCATGATCAACTGTATGCATTTAACTGAGATGCAAAACTACACACTGAAGCATGTAACACCCATGTAGGTAAGTTAAAATACTTTATCTATAAAGAGAATGCATTCACTTTTGAAAGCATTTGGGACATTTTGCTAGGAAAAAAGCAAAACAAAACAAAAATTTCTGCTTTTTATAATAGTGCATCAGTCCCACTTGAAATGTAAGTATACAATAAAGCAACTGGACTCATTTAGATTAATTATGACTCGCTCGTGCCCTTGAACTGTTGCTGGATTTGTTACAAAACATGAGGTGTTCAACAATCTAATGCTTTATTTTGAAAGCTCTATATTGTTAGTAACCGTGAAACTGATAAACTTTGTGTCTTCCTTTCAAGTGTAAGCATAGTAGTCCCTTCTACTTGTGGCTATACTGCAGGCAATTTTTACTGATTATTTCTAAGTGATTTATTTGTTTTCTGCAATGGTACTGTGCAGTTTTCCAGACAACAATGTGCGTGTGAGATTTCTACATATTCATGTAGATTGTCTGAAGAAAGATTGCCAAGATACTGCTGCCAAGAGTTATTCTAGTTCAGCAGTCTGAAAATAAATCAACAGTTTATCAGCACGCCCTGAGTTTCAAGGAGAGCTGCAGTAGGAACTGATGTCGTCAGTGCTGCAGGGTGGGGATTCAAGTTTAAGTTCTGAGGCTTGATTCTGTTTCCAGTCAAACCAATGCAGTTTTAGGGAATATTTAGTAGGGAGAGGGGTCTTTATTTGAACTTTTCATGTTTGGTTTTTGGTAAACTAGTCAGCGTGGCTTCTTGAACACCATTTCTTGAACAGACACTCAACCAAAGGTGAGGCAATAAAAAAACAGAAGTAACATAAAGACAAAGTCCTAAAATCTAAGACAAAGTGATGCAAGTATTTTGTTTCTAGTAGGAAGGTGGATAAAGAATTAGCTAGTATGCTCATTATCTTGATATTGCATGTTTGCCTGCTGCAGCTTCCAATTAATTTGGAATTGTGCTTGCATGAGAAATACGAGAGTTACCTTGAACTCCTTATGTTGGTATTAACTCATAATAGGGAACAGGACTTACTATTTCATGTAAGGGAGAATCTTTTCCCATAACTTGCAATAACGTTTAAGTTTTCACTAATGTGCCTCATCTACATTTGAAACAGCAACAACAACAAAAACAAAAAACAAACAAATAAGTGAGGCAAACAAAAGGAAAACAAATCAGCTACCCGGGCACATAAATTTATGCAGACTCCTTTTAGAGGTCAGCAGAGCACTTACCTATTTCTAATAGTCCCATAGGCAATGACTCCTTTTTAAAGGAGATCTTGAAAGATAGGTGCAGGCATAGTGGCTCTAGATGTGGCACACTGGATCTCTCTGTCTCCTTTGGTGTTTATTTTTGGGGCTTCCACTTGTAACAGTGGAAGTGCTCCTGGTAAGCCTAACATAGCTGCCAATTATGGTTAGGTTGGAATTTTACAGACTGTTTTGCACAGCAACCGGGCATTAGAAAACTCAGCACTTGTCAGTACTGAATAGAACATTTTTTCGTGATCAGGTCATAAGCTCAAAATGGGAAATCTGTCTGGCCATGTCTGTGTTATTCACTACCCCTAAATAAACACCCAAAAGAAAGTTCTTAAACAGCGGTGAGTTTCCTTTACTACAGACAGAGTCATACTTTGAAATTTTCAGACAGTAGTGATTCTCCTTATAAAAATATTTTAAACCTTCTTTGTATTATTCTCTGTCCTTATAATTAAAGTTTATATGGTTTAAAAATGATTGAAATCTTGGATACATACACATGAATAGGTTTCACATGGTTTTATTTTGGATAGCAGTATTTTTGGAATTAATGATATTTTTCAATTACTTACAGATCACTTGATAAGAGAGGATCCCATTCCTTACTACTGTACAAGTACAAAATGGATTAATCTCGAAAGAGTATTAGAAATGCAGCAAATGTGTTACATGTAACAAATGCATTTTCTTCTTGTAGACTAGTTCAGTGGTTACAATTTCCAAGAAAAGAAAATGTCTGTATCTATATGGGTAGGCAGACTGAAAAACTGGTTTCCACATCTCAGAAGCTCACATTCAAATATGGTGTGTTATGCTTGGAAGAGGAAGGAGAAGATCCATGTGCAGCAGAATACGCTCAGTCTACAAATTAATCTGCTTTCTAAGCTCTGATGCTTTATTTTTCAAATCTTCTTGTCTGTTTAGGAACAACTACGCAGCGGATGAGCTGAAGCTGTATTTATGGCGATTGGGCAGGATGTTTATGTTAACTGCTTGGTCACTGCTGCTCTGCACAGGAAAGTAGCTGAGTTCTGCTGATCTTTCACATGGTAGAAATTTCAGTCCCTCTCTCCTTTTTTCCAAGCTTTAATTTCTCTGATTTTTGGGAATGTCCTATCTTTGATGCTTCAGCCTCTCTCTAACATTAATCAAATAGTCAAGAATTGTCAGAGGAAGAAAACCCACAACAAAACAGACCCCAAAGCCCTGGAATGTCAGGCAAAAATATTTAAAGCACATGACCATCTTGTAACATTGCATGAGAATGGTGTACTGTCAAAAAAGCCTTGTACAGAGGCAGGAAAGATCCTTCCTTGAGAAGTACTCAGAAAAATGATGCTAAGGGATTGAAAACAAGATATCTAACAGAACATAGGGCTGGTAACCCTGTTCACCACAGCAGCCTAAGTGTTCTGAAGATGCATGCAGTGAGAAGGCCTGTCAGGATAAATTTAAGATGACTGTGAGACATGTCTAGATTTCCTCCACCTGTGTACTAGTTTTGGACAGGCAATATGGGAACACAATCCTTAATCCAAAAGCCCTGGTAATTGACTTAGAATGTCATAAGGGATGTAACCATCATTACCTCTACTTAAATATATTAATGCTGAGAGACCAAGAATGTATTCTGACCAAAATAGCCCTCTGAGCCTTTCTTCAGTGCATGATTCATGCCTTGCTCACTTTGGAAACTGAAGGAATTTAAAGGCCAGCTCAGAACATTTGCCATTTATTTATAGTTAACAGAAAGGTGTCTGCTTATCACAGTCAGGAAAAAAACCTCAGTATAACCTGGATGGCAAATATTTAAAAAAGTAATAAAAAGCATAAAGCAGAAAAAGTTACTGCAGAACAGTCATACAAAGAGTGGGTGGGCCAGTAAGGATAGAGATACATTCCAGCAGTAAGGCAGTTAGGGTGTCTGGGAAAGCCAGGTCACTAAAGGAATTGAGCTACAAGATGGAGAAATCTGAAGACTCAGTAAACAATAACTTTTAAAAATATTCAAACAGAATATTTGAAGAAATTGAAATATCAAGAAAACAAGTTATGAGAACAATATGTATAGTGACTATATTATATGAGAATTCAGTCAGGCTGATGATAGAAGCAGTAAATAAGATTAAGGATAAATTAACCATAAGAGCTCCAAGCATCCTGGACATAGTGAGATCATGGGGTAGCTTGAAAAAGAGACAACACCATATTTACCTTCTTAACAGCTGTAGTTATGCAAGTAGAAAATAACTGGGCTCCAAAGAATTAGCGCTGCTGTGGACACTGCTAATCAGTACAACAACAGGGGAGTAGATAATGTGCAATCATGTTTACTGCAAAATAAAGGCTTTGTTATTCTGTTAATTAGGTAGCACAACATTAGGAGTTTGAGGTATGCTGGATCGGACTGTGTTTGGTTGGGGTGGTGGGGACAGTTTGACAGCTGGCCATATGGATGTTGTAAAACATTTGTGAGGTGGGTAGTTGGAACACCAGCGATTCTGTTAAAAAACACTTCTAAAGTCAGAGTCTACTGGCAATGTTGCTGTGGAAATGGTGAAAATAGAAATGGTAAAAGTAAAATGTTATTGTGAGAACTGTCAGTTGTGTATGGGTTTTGGTAAGTCAGTAGGAAAGTTTGGGTTATGACACCTACTGAATAGCGGTTTGGGGAGTTTTCCCCAAGGTGATATATTTTTCTTGCTTTGCTTCCTTTTCCCAAGAAAAGGATTTCTGTGTGAAGGAGCTGGCAGCCCCTTCACAAGATTTATTTGAGTCTAGTAATAGAGATGCTTATTATTATGACAATATGCTGCAATAATGTATGTGGAAACAGTTAAGTGATTTTTTTTTTTTTTTAAAGCAGATTACAGTTTTACCTAACTTCAGACAACTGAAGATCAGTACTCAGCATTAGATGGGAAAAAAAAAATTAGTAATGCAACAAAAACAAACAAACAAAAAAAAACAAACAAAAAAAAGGAAAAAACGGCGGGCACAGATGTAACTGCTGACTCATAAAAAGCAGCAGGACATGGCTCAGTAGAAAAAATAGTGACAGACAGCGTATACAGTGGTGGTATCACCGCCTACATGCCAAACCCTAAAACATCATTTTAAATTAAAATTAAAAACATTGCTGGTTTCTCCAGGGGGTCTCTCAGCATTGTTGAACTTCCCCCCCTCCTGTCCTGGTCATGTACAGCACTCAGAAAATGTGCAAACAATGTGCAAACTCTTCATTTTTCTCCTTGATTTTGTCCTGGACCATGCACTGACAGTTTGAACAACAGCTCTTGGGTATCAAACAACGCAGTGGTCAGACATAAGTAAAACCTCTTCCCTTGTGGCAATGTCTGGATGGATTTTGGCAGGTTTACTCCTACTCCAGAGCAACATTTGTGGCATACAGAGAAAGGGGAGGGAAAAAAAAAAAAAAAAAAAGGAGATATGAACATTGGCTATTTGAGTAAAGATACTTTGAGTTAAATAGAAAAATGTATAGAAAAATAGGTTTTTTTATTTTTTTCTTCTCTCCCAGAGAACAGACCTGGATCTATTCAAACTGTCCAAATGATCTCTGGCAGAGGCCTGGCCCAGAGCAAGTGGCACACTTCATTCTGGTTAGCATGAGCACAGCGTTACTCTCACAGCAATTTGGATGTGGCTGCCTTATTTTGCAGAGTAATTGGAGTGGGTTGCTAGCCTAAGACACTGATTTTCCTCACTTTGTAGGCATAACCTGAATTCCAGTTCTGATTGTCCATCCGTTAGCAATCTGAATTTCTCACAAGACAATCCACCAACTTCTATTTGGTTGGTTGGTTCCAACACTAGCTGGAACTGGCTGGATGATCACATTCAAAGAGCTGCCATTAATGGCTCAACATCCAGGCTGAGACCAGCGATGACTGATGTCCTCGGGAGTCAGCACTGGGGCCAGCACTACTTAATATCTTTGTCAGTAATGTGGACCGAGTGCAGGTTGAGGATGACACCAAGCTGAGCGGTGCAGCTGGCACACTGAAGGGATGCCATCCAGAGGGACCACGAAGGGCTTGAGAGGAAGGCCTGCGCAAACCTCATGAAGTTCAGTCAGGCCAAGGGCTACGCCCTGCTGTGCCTCACTGCAGCCTCGGGGACTGCAGGTTCAGCCTTTCCGCTGCAGGTGCTGGGAGAACTACCATAGAGTTCCTCCCGCGGCTGGAGAGCCCACAGACGACATGGCCGCCTGTGAGCGCAGCCGCCATGTTGTTTGTGGGCAAAAGCGGGGCGGGGCAGGGAGGCGTGTCTGGGGGCGCGGTACCACAGGGCGGAAGTAAGTGAGCCGGAAGTAGGCGGGGCGACAGCTGCGCGGGAAGGGGAAGAGCTGCCGGTGCGCGGGAGCGGGACGGGATGTTGGCTTGGGGTTGGCGGGGTCTTGTGTGATCCTTCAGCCCACCTCGCCCCTTTCTGTTTTCCTCATCCCTGTCGGCAGATGGAGTTCAGCAGCAGAGCGCGGCACCTGAGGCTGGCGGGGGACAGGCGGGAGCCGTACCCCCACAGCCTGCAGTTCTACCAGGAGCCACCCACCGAGAGCATCTCGTTGGTCGAGTTCGAGAGCTTCGCCGTGGACCGTCTGAGGCGTGAGTAGTGTGCGGCAGCCCTCGGCCTGGGAGCCCGCCTAAATGTGCTATTCCAGTCCAGACGTCTCGAAGTTTTGATTTTTCTAATGGAGCGTGTCCTGGACTGGCCTAGGTGCCCCTTTGCCTGTTGCTGGTTTAAGTTAGCAGCTCACTCATGTTAAAATGAAGGCCTGTTAAAGGAGAGCTTGTAGCTGTAGCTATTTCAAGGAGCTCTGAGTGATTTCACAGTTCAACTTCAGTGTATAGCAGTCAGAATTGTGTGGTTTTGGGTTATAACCTTGTTTTTCACGAGAGTGTTTCAGTGTCTCTGGATATCTCGATTGAGTATCTCTCTGTGCAGACACTGAGGTCATGCCTGGGAACAGTGCCCCAGAGAGCCACAGAATGCGGGTCTGTCACTGCAGTGTAACTGAGTGCTCTGGGGCTGATCTGTCCGTTGGGTGTCTCCCTGCTCTGCTCCCTGCCTGGATTTCAGGGCTGGTGTGCTGTTGGGTCTGAGGGACATAGTAGGCATGGCGGTGACGGGTCAGTGGTTGGACTAGCTGTTCTCTTCTAACCTTAATGATTCTACGATAGGTACTGATAGGGCTATGGATGAATTGTGCCATGCTTTGTCCTCCTGACTTCTTACCCTTTTGCTCCCCATGCTGCTAACAGGAGTTTGCGTGGCCTTTATTTAATCATTTTTTCAAGTCATAATAGAGTTAGATTTCTTTTCAATATGTTATCATAGAATCATAGAATGGTTTAGGATGGAAGGGACCTTTAAGATTGTGTAGTTCCAATCCCCTGCTATAGGCAGGGGCACCTCCCTCTATACCAGGATTCTCAAAGCCCCATCCAGTCTGGCCTTGAATGCCTCCAGGGAGGAGGCATTCACAACCTCACTGGGCAACCTGTTCCAGTGTCTCACCACCCTCACAGTAAAGAATTTCTTCCTAATATCTAGTCTAAATCTACCCTCTTCCAGTTTAAAGCCATTTCCCCTCGTCTGTCACTACCTGCATGCTGTGACTATGGACTACAACTAACCATATTGTAACTATATGGACTTTTTTTTTTACCTTCTCTCAGTGCTCAAGGTAGTTGAAAACCTTGGTGTGAGCTATGTAAAAAGTGGTGATGCATACAAAACTAAGCTGGAGACTGAGCTCCGGAGACTTAAGTTTCCCTACAGAGTAAGTATAAATGAAAACAAGGAACTATTTCTTTCGCACTCTATTTTCTGTACACTGTTCAGAAATTCTGCACAGATTACTATTCCTAAAGCTTAAATTCTGGCAGTTTGTCAGGATTTGTCTTTCTTTCTTTTGGGCAGTCTGCTTCTTTAATAGTCCTGTGTTTGTGGTTATAGATGTAAGTATTAATATGATGTGAAACAGCAGAGGTGAATGAACTGTGGATTTCTAATCCTGGGGGGATCAGATCTCTGAAATAATAAATTTTTCTGTAGGCTTTGGTTGAGGATGATTACGATGCAAGAAGAAAGGACCATATTTCTCATTTCATATTGCGCCTTGCTTACTGTCAGTCGTAAGTACTTTTTGGATTACTCTTTGTCTTATTAATAAGTTGAGTGTGTGTGTATGTATATACGTGTTATTATAGTTTGTATAGGGCTGTATGGCTACTAAACATAAGGGTAGGTTCAAGTAGGGGTTTACTTTTCTGGAAAGCTAATTTCAACTGTGATGTTAAGAGATATTCAAAATTAATAGGATCAAAATTAATATTCACATTATTTTTAAAATTTTGTAATATAGAAACTGTTGATTTTATGCATGGAACATTGATATAAGTCTCTTTCTTTATTTTCAAGAAAAAAATCAAAAGGTCTTGTCAGTCATTGATTTACCCAATTACAGAAAATTTAAGTGAACTTCTCCGTCAGCTGTTGCTTACTGATCAGATGAAGAGAATAACCTGATTATGTGAATAAGCTTTATAGTACTGTCTAAAGAAAGCCTTATTTCTCAGAAACGAAAAATACTGAATCTGAGGTTTTCTCCATTGACTATTATTTTCTTCTAAAGTAATTGATTTTTAATTATTTATTTATTTAGTCGTGTGAAATCTAAGGCATGTTGTTTGTCCTGCCAAGTGCTTTCATTCAGTTTCAGCTATAGGCTCTGGATGAAGTTACAGAGGTTGTCAGTGCTTTATGTCTCTTAGCAGGTTTGTGCATTATCCTGACTCCTTGCCATTGTAGTCCTGCTTTTATAGTTAAAACTAGCAAGTACAAAGTGTGTGTTCTCTCTTGAGGAATAGCTATTTCTGAAATGAAATATTCTTAGGTTCTAAAGCCAGATGTTCCCCAAAAGATAAATCTGTCAAAAAGAATAAATACCTAGTTCTGCACGATTGTATTGTGTTAGGTCAGAAAAAATGAACCTGGCACAAATTGTTACATTAGGTGGTGAAAGCTGCTAAGATAGCAGTCTTTGAAAAGTGTGCTTAATATAGCTGCAAAGTTGCTTGATTTCAGTTCCCAGTGGCTTGTCAGAGGGGGTGTTGACAGGCCTGTTCTGCTACACGAACTGTTTTTAGCAGTCCAACAGTGCCACCCAGGGGTACAAGTCTTCATCAGCTTTTTTCTCTGTCATGCCTCTCATAATGTGGATTTTGTTTTGTACTGATTTGTACATGGCCAAAATGGCACGAAGCAGTCAGCTGCACGTTCTTGTTGTTTGAACTGGTAACATGGTTGTAACCTTTCACTGTCCTTCTGCCTTCTGAAATCCAAGGCTTTAAAACTTACTCCTGTGTAACGTTCCTAAGATATGATTTGTGCAGTCTTGAGTGAACAGATTCATTCGTACCTTTCATACACACCTCTAACATCACTTATATCCAGCACGACCAGGAAACAGAATTATCTTGTTTCATTCACTTCCATGGCAAGCATAGCTGTAAAAAGAACTTTACTTTGTATGCAGGCCATAACCATGCATTTCTGCTTCTGTTGCATCTCTCTTCACTTTTTCAGCTAGCAAGAACCTCAGCAGGTGTGAGGGCATAAACTTCATGTTAATTGTTTAACATGGAAGAGAAAATCTTTGCCTTTTCTCTTTTCAGTCAGCACAAAAGTTTGAAAGTTTACTTTTTGTGTTCTGTCACACAACATAAACACAAGCTATTAAATGCAGGCCTTTCCTCTACCTTCTGCAATCTTCTGGTTTTTGCTGCCAAGCAAGATAGAGTTCTGGCTCATGCTCTGACTTCACATGTTGACTGAAGGGGTTGGTAACTGAGCTGACATTTAATGGTTGAAAGTGATCTGCTAGCTCTAGGACCATTTTCAAGTCTTTCTAAAGTACTTGTATCTACTTTGAAGCATCAGTATACATCTGTTTTTCTTAATGCTTCTTGTGGGATGAGTAGGATTTTTTATGCCTATACAGGAGGTATTTTTTTCATACTAAATTAGACCATCAGATTCACAAACAGAAAATTGAGCATTCAGTTCAAAAAACTGGGAGGTGTTCCTCACTTCTGTATTTCAGCTACCTGCAACTATAGCAGCTCGCTTCACCATCTGATCACAGCAACACTGCTTTTCACTTAAACTTGTGGCTTCGATAATAAATGTTATTGCTAATGTGTTTCTGTAATGAGAATGTACGTTTCTCTAAGTGGTAATAAGGAGTGTAAGTCATTTGGATTTGGAAATGAAGTACAGTTTTCCTGTTATGCAAGGAAAAGATTGATGTTTTAAAGATGATTTCCATAAATGTTAATTCTGAAGTGTGTGCTTTATAGGTACGGTAATGTTATTCATGTAAGCAATCTCTTAAGCCAGTCTGTCAGCTATAGGAACAATCTAGGTAAATAAGTGTATTATGTTAGAGATAAGTTCAGTGTTTCTTTGCTTAGGTACCTTAAGTGGGTAAGTGGGGACTACAGCCTTTGATCTGCTCTTCCAGAGGAAAGGCAGAACCATAGACTGCCTGGCATCCCATATTCTTGATATCATTATTTATTTCTTTATTGCTTAGGGAAACAAATTCAATGTAAAGGACAAGAGTAAAATTGTCTGCTAACAGAATTTTGTTACTGGCCAGGATGACCACAGAGGAGGTGCAGAAGTTTGTTCATCACCTTCCATAGGTTGCATAGATTATCGATACATCTATAGTAACAAATCTATCAGTACACAGGGCTATACTTTACAGAACACTTTACCAAAGCCTTTCTGTCTGAAAATGTAATTTGACTAAGAGCTACTTACATTTTCAACCTATATTTTGAGTAGATATTTTGTCCTTGTGTTCTTGTTTGTGGTTCTCCTTGCTCACCTGCGGCTGCTAAACTCTTTTTTTTCTTTTGTCATGTGTTAGATGTTGCATTTGTATGGCACTGAACCGCAGTGAAGTACACATTTTTTTCTCTAGGCTGATTCCAGTCTGTTCTTTGCTTAATGTACAGTGCTGTTTTTACAGTATCCTTTCTTATTTAACCTCTCTTTTCTGAAGGTTCTTTGCCTTCTCTTCCAAGCTTCTTAGTTTGTGGGTTCCATGACAAAGTCAGACTTGCATTTCAAGTTGTGTTCATAGGGTTTGGAATCTACATGGTGGTGAGAGAATGCATAATCAGAAAACATGATTGTTTACATTATTTTTCTGCAGTGAGGAACTCAGACGTTGGTTTCTTCAACAAGAAATGGATCTATTTCGATATCGCTTCCACGAACTGACTGACGGCCTGAGGCAGAAGTTCTTGGATCATGTTAACTTATCATTTGAAGCTGTAAGTGTGTTACTTTCTGGATCTGTATCACGTAGGACGTGCCTGATGCTTTTTTAAATTGTCATTAAGGCAGTTTTAATACTTCTGTTTTAAACATAAAATGTGTACTTTGAAAAAGATCCAAAATACACGGAACTCCTAAACTTGGAGAACTGTTTTTAAACTGTTGTTCTGAACTTGCAGAAATGAGGGCTAAATGGTGTAATTTGGTGCTGGAATAAGAGAAACTTTGGTCTACTTCATCAACCAACACTTAACTGAAAACTGTAATTACAAAAGCAAGTTAACAAACAGTATTTACAAAAGGTTATAGGTGGTATCATAGAACCCAGATTCAGAGAATACTTAGCTCTTAAGAACATTAAAATGAAAGAATGAACTTATGAAATTCTTCAGGAATGTAACTTACTGCATAGTTCTCCGTATGGGTGAAAATAATAGGCTTCTACTGTGCAAGTATCTGTATACATGGTTGTATGTTTAAGCATGCTAAAATCAGTTGGATTCTGCTTGTTTGTGCGTGTTATGGAACTTGCTGGAGGTATAGATGTGTAACCAAAGCTATCATTTAGTTTAAAAAGCTAGTATTAGATGCAATAGTTGAAGAATTTGTTTATAATTTTAAAACAAGTAGTAGTAATACCCAGTTAAGTAAGCTTTAGCACTACACAAACGTTATACCCACGCATAAATGTAAATTATAGGACTTGATGTTTGTATAATCCAAATATTTTAGCAAGTGATGAAACTTGAGGATCTAACTTGCATACAGTTATTCCTCTTGGTGCTGGGAACTTGGTAAGCTGTTACCTTCACAGAATCACAGAATGGCCAGAGTTGGAAGGGACCTCAAGGATCATGAAGTTCCAACCCCCCTGCCACATGCAGGGCCAACAACCTCCCCATTTAATACTAGACCAGGCTGCCCAGGGCCCCATCCAATCTGGCCTTGAACACCTCCAGGGACGGGACATCCACAACCTCTCTGGGCAGCCTGTTCCAGCATCTCGCTGCTCTCATAGTAAAGAACTTCCCCCTGATATCCAACCTAAATCTTCCCTCCCTCAACTTCAAACCATTTCCCCTTGTCCTGCAGTTATCTACCCTTTCAAATAGTCGATTCCCCTCTGTTCGTAGGCTCCCTTTAGGTACTGAAAGGCTGCAACGCCTTTCAACCCGCAGTCGTCTTTTCTCCAGGCTGAACAAGCCCAGCTCCCTCAGCTTGTCTGTGCAGGGGAGGTGCTCCAGTCCCCTGACTCTCCTTTTTACCCTCTCCAACTGTTCTCTGTTGCTACATTGCTATAGGATGAAAGGAAACTTTTGCTGTCTTCGGTTCATTCTGTTTCCACCCTATTTTGTAAACCTTGAAGAGGTTCATTTTGTGTTAACTTCACAGAACCAGAGAATCATGGAATGGCTTGGGTTGGAAGGGGCCCCAAGGATCATCAAGTTCCAACTCCCCCATCACATGCAGGGCCACCAACCACCAACTTCTTTTCCGTACAAATGCCTAGTTGTATGCAAATATTTTAAATACAGCCAATGTTTTATCTTTTTATTTAAGAAGCAATTTGAATTTCACCCATTGAGTACATACTATGGAGAATATAACTTGATTTCAAAATTCTGTAAATGCTCTTACTCCACAGTTGTTGTGTTCTCCTTAGAATTGGCTTCAAAGCTTTTTTCCCTTTTGACTTAAACTCACTGCAGTTTTTTGCCAACTTAATGAAAAACTTTGGAAATACCAAAACTGTGCAGACCAAAACCTGAAGTTTTTGAGATGATTTAGGGCTTTTACAAAACAGTTCCTGCTGCTACTCAGTCCATTCAACTTCAGTATTTGTGTGAGAAGCCACTGGGACCTGGACTTTCTCAAAAAACTGCAAGTTTGATTTGAATGCATCCTTGAGAAGCTCTTCTTGAACTGCTTACAGACTGTGTTGTAATCAGTTGTTGGAAATAGCTTTGGCCAATCTGTTTTATTTGTAAGGGTAGAAGATGCTTGGACTGAAGTTGCTCATACAACTGGAATGCTTTAGTACTCAACAATTTAATATTTAATACTCACTGCTCTAAAATGTTATTCCACCTCTTTATTCCATCACGTGCAGGAAGTAGTACTTATGGTACTGACTGAAATGTCAAGAAAGGAAAAGGGTAAATGCAAAGCAGGAATACAAGTTTGTGAGCAGGAGTGATGGACCTCATTCTCACTGTTGTTTGGTGGTGGTGAGCTGTTAGTTGTATTTGAACCATGGTATAAAGTGGCAGCCTCATATGGTTCCCTTGTTGTAAGCTTTGTTTATTTTAATTTATTTTAAACTCTTTTGTAGATGATTATTTTGATTGAGACCCTACTGGAGCCTTTAAAAACTGACACTTTTCCAGTTAGTTATTTGACTGCAAGTAATAAGAGAGAAGTCTACTTTGTATCTGGCCATGTAACGATCTTAATTTGTTTATTATCTTCATTTACCTTCTAATGCAACACCAACAGCTTTAAACTAAACAGCTTTATTGCTGCTGGTATTGCTTTAGAAAATAAATGGTTTCAGATTTGTGCTGTTCAGGCACTTCAAACTTTGATAGCGATATCTCTTTAAAACCAAAACTGATTCAATTTTGAAGATGATTCTATCTTAATGAAAGGCATATAAATTACTTTTAATAGCTTCACCCTCAAAGTTGTGCTGGGAGCTCAAACAATTTAGAATTTAGCCTCTGTTTTCTCAGAAAGTAAGTTTTAGTTGAACTGTCAAAAGTGGTGTTGTCAATATAAACTTCTTTCCAGTGAATAGAAAGACATTGAAGAAATTTAACACTTTCAGAGTGTTTTGAGTCTATTCTATGCCTTGTGTATGTTGAAAACAAGAAAAAAAAAGTGAAAGAAAAATAAAGGTTTTAAGGGATTGTGCTGTTACTGGTTATCACTAGATAAAGACCAAAGCTTTCTACCTGTGGCATGTAATTTTCAGCTCTCAAAGCATGTTAAATAGTCTTTGTGCAAAGTCAGTCACACAGGGAGTACAGGATTTCCTTATGCAGTTCTCAGGAGAATTAAGTGGTGACATTTAAGTATTCAGAGCCCATCAAAGAGGATATGCAAACACAGGTGTGCAACTGAGATTCACATTAATTTAGGAGATTTAAGCATTAATATCATATTAGAAATGAATAATGACAGCTATGTCAGTTTCTGACAGCAAAAGCCATTAATGTATTTTAAAGATATTTAAAGGGAAATACCCTGATATTTTCAGTATTATAATCATGGAAGGAGATATGTTAGTCTCAAAGCTTTTCAACATTGGGAAAGTACATTAACAGCTTTAGAGGTAAATGACACTTAAGGAGTAAACTGCAAAATGAATTTTTCTTTCTTGCTACAAGCTGTGGGCATCTGATGTTTTCCTTTGTTTAATTTAGGAGTAGCTGGTTTGATTTCTGTCAGGTGATGCTGTATGACCCGTTTGGCATCAGTTGATGTTATGGCTGGGTCCTGCTTTGTGCTGTAACTTTTAGCAGTGAGCTTTGTCTCTGCTTTTTGACATGTCCTGCTGTCTTTGAACTGCTTAGTTATTTGCTTCTGAAAGTGTCTTATGTGAATGACTTTAAAGGCTTTTGATACAATATGAGATCATTTTCTTCTGTTCCAGAGGGCTGTTGTACTGTCAGGCAGTGAGATTGGGTTAGTACTGGTTGTTTTTTTACATATCCACGTGTGCTGTGCTTTTTTGTTTTTGCTATCAGATGCTTTGATTTGTTGATATATTTTTCCAGGAATTAAATTCCTTGTTGCTTCCACAAGAAATAAGCATTGTGTTATCATGACTTAATCTGCTGTGTAAGATGATGTATAATTGAATTTGAATTCCGTGTAATGCTTCTGTTCTTTTTTATTCTGCACGTTGCAGAGAGAGAAACTTCAAAGTGCAGCATATTTTTTCTTGAATGTGTTTTTCTCTGTTAGTGCACCTCTCCACAGAGCATAAAAGATCCTATTTGAATTATCTTACAAGTCTTAACCGCTGAAAAGCCTCTTGAAATTAAAAAAAAATATTACAGCTTCCAGGTTAGATGTCATCTTTTTTGGGTAGCTGCCAGTTGTTGGAAAATAAACTATCTTAATTTTTTTATTGCTGCTATGAAATACATTGTCTTAATATAATACTTTGTATCATAGTCATGGGGAAAGAACAGCAGATGGGAATATTCAGGTGGGGGAGCTAATGCTCTGTACTGCATCTATTAGCATTTGGGATGAAAGAGTATGAACTGCAAAATAAAAGGAACAAGCAGAATTCATTAGTGGAGTTAATTTTTTTCACAGTAGCACTTCTTTGATGTTGCAGTTAAAATACTTTTTATTTTAGCAGCTTTAAGTGCTAGAAATTAAAGTTTAATTTCCATTTTTATGATCAGAGCACTCCTTTGAGAGACTTTCTGATATAACTATTATGCTTTTTTCTTCAGTAAGCATTTATCTCAGTGGTGGGGCAGTTGTATAAATATTTGTAGTGTAGCTTCTTGAAAAAATGCTTTGACTGCCTTTTTAGAAGTTATGGAAAATCCTGAAGTCAGATTTGGATTAATGAGAATAGGACAGGTTTGTGTCCTGAAGAAGAGATACAGGTGAAAGTAAATACCCGACACTGTGTCTGTTCACTAAAAGGTCGTGGCTGTAATTACTTCAGTGCCATGTGTATAAACTATACTGTTCTTCTGTTTGGGTTTATTTCAATCCTCTGCCATACAAACTTTAACATTTCTTCATTTTCCAGGCGGGGTGAAGAAAACTTTTTAAAAGCAGGAACTGTCTAGAGCTAAACTTATTGTACGGGAGCTTGCATCAAGGTAGAACAGTTGCTGTGTTCAAGGAGGTTTGCAGTTTGCACTTATGAAGAAAGTGGTTCTGAATTTTATCTTTGTTTCCTCCTCCTTGAATGTTTTGTTTGCTTGAAAACCAACAATACTTGTCTTATAGATGACAGTAAAGGTCAGAAAAGATGCTTAAGTGGGAAATAGGGCCTTATTATCATTGTAAGCTAAAAATATGTGTTCTGCCACTTGGTTGTATGCTTAAAGTCATAATATAAATAAATTCTGTGTGGAAAGGCTTACTTGAAGGTTAGTTAATTTTAAGTGCTAGAGTTTTAAGAAACACAATGAAATATATACTATCAGCACTTAAAGCGTAACAGGTAACAGGTTTACTCATTCTAAAGTACTTATTTTCAAAGGAAATAATAAATTTCTTTTTAATCATTCAAGCTTTGGAAGATGGATTTGATTTCATTCAAGCGAAACCAAGGGTCCTCTTCACTGCAGAGAAAATAGGTTGTTTCTTTTAAAAAATAAAAATAAAAAATAAATATATTTTTGTCCCTGATAAAGGAAAAAAGGCCTTAAGTATTAGGGAAAGTCCCCACGAGCCCTCTTTCAAAACAATTGGCAGAGTGGGTTCTGCTCAGCCAGTAGGAGGTTCAGGCTCTTGTACTGCAGACCTGGGGCTTGGTAGGCCAAATTGCTAAGGAATGCTGAAGCAGTAGTATTTCCAAAGCAGTTGGAAATTGACTGGCTTTAAGCTTTGCTCTTAGCTGATCTTAAAGGGTTTGGACTGACTTCAAAGCAATGTGAAGTTGTTTTTTTAATGAGTTAGCATTATAATGAATGTGGAGTTGGAGTAAACTTTAAACATTTTAATGCAAATTTTTAATAGAGTTTAAGCCGATCGTAGTGTTTTCTTACAACAATTTTTAATAAAGCTTGATTCATAGAAAAATATAGGCATGTCTCATATATCTAAGAGGTGGAATAGCTGAAAGGAAGGAGGGGAGAATGTGCAATTATTTCATGTGCTAAGAGGATGGATGGCCTGAGGTCTTTATTTACCCTTCCTTAATGGACCCTTGAACTAGAAGCATGACTTAGTTTTCTCCATGATTAAAAATAAGCTTTTTGCTGCAGTAATTCTAGTTGTGTATTTATTTGAACATATGGTGCTGTAATGTAAAGTTGTGGAATTAACTAAGGAATGAATGTGATTGAATAACATATAGCGATTGGGGATGTCCCTTTTCACCTTCATAAACACAATGAACAACAGTTTATGTGAATTATGCAAAATTCTAATTAAAAGTTTTAATTTAGTAATCATCTCAGTTTGATTAGCAACAGATGCTGATTATCTGCAGAAATCTAAATGGGCCTTTATAAGATAGTTTCGCAAGTCAATTTTAACCAATAAAAGCTAATTAAAGTCAAACTAAAATGTGAACTGTACACTTAAGTTACTCATGCCCCCTTTAGTGGGGTAGGGGACTATGATTCTTACTAAATAGCTTTGTACAATTCATCATTTGAATTAAAGCAGATTGTGAAGATCTTACCTAAGATTGACTTCTTCTGTAATGGATACTACACACACTCTTGCAGCTTTAAGTATATGTTCTTTTCCTGCTTTGAAAAGGTCATGTAGTTGGAAGTAAAAATTGCAGAATGACTGCTATAAGAATGAGCTAATGAGTAAAAACATTCTTAGAATTGATCAAGCTGAAAAAAATGAGACAGTTTCAGAGTATTCTGAACTGCTTCATGTTCTGCTGTAACCTTGGATTTCTAAAGTGATGTGAAATGGCAGCTCTACGAGAAATGGAATGGAGAGCACAGTAGAAGGAAGGGATGCCATTCAGAGGGACCTCGACAGGCTGGAAAGGTGGACCCGGGTGAACCTGATGAGGTTCAACACAGCAAAGTGCAGAGTTTTGGACTTGGGCCGGAGGAATCCCAGGCATCCATACAGACTGGAAGGAGCGGTCCTTGAGAGCAGCCCTGTGGAGAAGGACCTGGGGGTCTTGATAGATGAAAAACTTAATATGAGCCAGCAGTGTGCCCTTGTGGCTCAGAAGGCAAATGGTATCCTGGGCTCCATCAGAAGAGGGGTGGCCAGCAGGGACAGGGAGGTGATTGTTCCCCTCTACTCTGCTCTTGTGAGGCCCCATCTGGAGTACTGTGTGAGGTCTGAAGCCCCCAGTACAAGAAAAACAGGGAACTATTGGAAAGGGTCCAGAAGAGAGCCACGAAGATGATCAGGAGACTGGAGCACCTCCCCTGCGAGGACAGGCTGAGGGAGCTGGGCTTGTTCAGCCTGGAGAAAAGAAGGCTGTGGGGTGTGACCTCATTGCAGCGTTTTAATACCTAAAGGGAGCCTACAAGCAGAAGGGGAATCAACTCTTTGAAAGGGTGAGTGACAGCAGGACAAAGGGAAATGGTTTTAAGTTGAGGGAGTTAAAATTTAAGTTGGATGTCAGGGGGAAATTCTTTACAGAGAGAGTGGTGAGGTACTGGAACAGGCTGCCCAGAGAGGTTGTGGATGCCCTGTCCCTGGAAATGTTCAAGGCCAGATTGGATGGGGCCCTGGGCAGCCTGGTCTAGTATTAAATGTGGAGGTTGTTGGCCCTGCATGTGGCAGGGGGGTTGGAGCTTCATGATCCTTGAGGTCCCTTCTAACTCTGGCCATTCTGTGGGAATAGATGTCTGGTCTTCAGCTGATGGTAGAAGAGGTGGAATGGTTAGAGGTGCTAGTTCTGTGTTAACATGCTCTAGCATTCTGTGGTTGACCAGGTGACACTTAACTACCACTCATCTAACAACTTGAAAATGATGAAAGAACAGCAAATTCTAGCATCATCCTTGTGGATCCTCAGTCCTTAGCAATTGATAATTAGAGATTTTTTTGGAAGAAACTTGCTATGGACAAGGAGGATGGTCTCATCAAGTGTCCTCTCCTTTTCTACAAATATTTTCATTATTTTTTTTTTGGCCATAAAGAAAGAGAAAACTGGGAAATAATGGAAGGACTTATACTATTTAATTAATTATTTCCTCCTTATGATATCCATATGTTGTTCAAGAAGAAAATAAATGACAGTCAACGTGTTAAATTTATTTTGTGGTTGAGTTTAAGAGTGTTTCCATGATGAGTTTATTCTTCACATAGCAGTGAATGCAGTAACTGTGGAAATGTTTATTTTGTTCCTTTTAGCATAGCACTGTGAAAGCTGATAGGATGGTTTGTACAGTAAATAATTGTACTGCAGGTATCATTTACTGGTTGGTGTTTTGGCTATAAGTATCATAAAATCCTCTGCAAACACAAATACTCTATCTTGCTAATCCGATGATTGAATCTAGATAAATATTTGAAATTTAACATTTGTTAACAAGTTTCTGTATAATTCATTTGGCTTTTTTTGATTTATAAATGTAAGAAAACTTATTGCCATATTTCTCATAAGAATTTTCCTTTAACTCTTCAGTCATGCGTGACCCTAATGTGTATGTTTCTAAGTTAACATGGGTTGAATCATAGAAAGGTTTGGGTTGGAAGGGACCTTTAAGATCATCTAGTTCCAACCCCCTGCTATAGGCAGGGACACCTCCCTCTATACCAGTTGCTCAAAGCACCATCCAGTCTGGCCTTGAATGCCTCCAGGGAGGGGGCATTCACAACCTCACAGGGCAGCCTGTTCCAGTGTCTCACCACCCTCACAGTAAAGAATTTCTTCCTAATATCTAGTCTGAATCTACCCTCTTCCAGTTTAAAGCGACTTCCTCTTGTCCTGTTGCTACCTGCCCTTATAAAAAGTCCATCCCTAGCTATTCTGTAGGCCCCCTTCAGGTACTGGAAGGCCTCTATAAGGTCTTCTTGGAGCCTTCACCAGGCTCAGAGCGGGATTGGTCTCTTCTCACTGGTGACATGTGACAGGAGGAGGGGAAATGGCCTCAAGTTGCGCCAGGGTAAGGTTAGATTGGATATCAGGAAAAACTTCTTTACAGAAAGGGTCATGAAGCACTGGAATAGGGTCCCCAGGGAGGTGGTTGAGTCACCATCCCTGGACAACCGTTTGGTGTGGTGCTTAGGGCCATGATTTAGTGGAGGGTTGTTAGAGTTAGGGTAGTATGGTTAGGTTGTGGTTGGACTCGATGATCTTTAAGGTCTTTTCCAATCTGAGTGATTCTGTACTTCTATGATTCTACTTTTCATCTCGTTATAGGATTACAGCATTATACATACACATATTTATAGACCAAGTCATCATCTAGCTTATTTTAAAAAAAAATATATATATTTTTGAAGTATTTTGTAGGTTTTTAAACTAGCTCTTTATTTTAGATTAGTGAAGACCTGAAAAATGAATTGGCAAATGAGCTGTATATGTCAACTCCTGGCCTCAATATGACTAAAGTAAAAGAGCAAATGTTCTATAAGGTAAGTTGGAATTAATTATATCCTGCAAATTTGCATTATTTCTCTTTCAAAATTATTTTAAGGTTTTACTGTTATTATACTGAGACTAATAAGAGTTCCTCTTTATTATATAGGTAGGAGGGTAGAAGGAGGGACTGGGAGTATGAAGGGAGCTTCAGCTGTCATTAATGGCTTCTGTTGTCCCTTATCTTGCCATGAAGAAGATCTTCAGTTTTAACATCTCCCAGACAAATCATTTGGCTTAACTGGCTGACAGACTGTGAGGATGGATACTTTTGAAATATCAAAAACTAGATTTAGTTTGACTGTGTTAGTGTGAAATACTTTTTGGTAGCAAGCAAGAAGAGAAGAAAGACATATGTAGTATAGCCTGCTGATGGATGGATTTCAACCATTTTTGTTTCCAAGGCCTTTTATATGTAGCTTGCAAGAACAAAACATTTTGAGATGTTTGAAATTGAAGGTTTACAGAAGCTTAGTTTTAAGTATCAAATCAGTTAGTGATAAAAGCTATATGATCAGGCTAGGTTGTTATAGATAGAAATTTTAAGGTATCTCATTTTGCCTAGCTTACTTACATGTCCTTAGAATTAGATACTGTAAGTAAATAAGTTTTTATAAATGAAGTCGGCATTTGCTTCCGGAATCTTTGTGCTTTCCCTGGAGCTTTATTAAAGGACACAGAATAACTTAAAGCCTCACTGGTCTGTTTTGAATCTTAGGGTTGTAGTAATTGTTACTGTGCTGTTTTGCTGTTTCATGGTTTGATTTATTTTTTTTTCCCCCTTCCCAGGTTGGACTGTCAGATGCTGTTGATCTGTTTAGAGCAAGAAGAGTGTTTATTAAAGATGGCTTTGCATTTGTGCCAGTTAAGGACATTGATGCTATTGTTTTGAATAACTATAGAAAAAACTTATCTAAAGCGCTAGCGGTAAGTGTTCAAGCTTCATTCTTATTAATTTTGTGGCATTTAATGACACTCTTGAACAGAAGCTATTTTGGTTTTTAAATTTATTAATTTGATTTTACCTATGAAAAGTGCTCACATAGCTAAAAACAAGCAAACAAAAAGACCCCTCATTAGTAAGCTGAGTGTTTCTTAATTTTAATTGACATTTATGATACATACGATGCTCATTGTAAATAATTTTTACTGGAGGATTTAAAAGCTTTCCTACATAAAGAGCAACGCGAATGTTTTTATATCTTCATATATTTTCAGTGAGGTTTTGCAACTTTCTTTTTTAAAGAAGTTCTCTGTGCACCCCTCTTCTTCTGTCAGTGAGAACTAAAGTAAGGAGAAGCAGTACTAAGCTTGAGGTTGTCAAGCAAAAATAGGTCTTCATTGTATGAATGCTGAAGTATCAGAGGATGCCTATGGTTAACACTGTTTGTAAATTGGTAACAATGCAGTGATCATTGTAAGAATTGCTTGATTTATTATATTTGAATCTTCACAGGGTTTACAAGTCAGTCATCACTGCACAATCTTTGTTTTATTAAGATTTGATGATTAAAGACCATAATATTGTGATAATGCAAATTAGACTCAAATGATATTTCTAAAGATTGGCTTGTCTTCTCTGGGTAGTATTTAATCTCTTGTGAGACAGTTTGCCTCTGGCAAACAGTCTTGGCTTTTGGAGTGGCTGTTACAAGCTTCTAAATGACAAAGCACTCTGAATACAGTTAAAAGATGGTCTTTCAGACATGTAGGTATGAAGAATCTTTTTTTGTTTATAGTTGTCTTCAGTGGTTCAGTTCTTCAGAGATAAAGAAAAGCTCTTTTCTAACAGTTCTTTGAGTGATGTTATTGATAATGTGTGCTGTGATGTGTGTTGTGCTTCTGGGAGGTTCTTTGGCGTTATCCCAAGAAATTTCATGCATGCGTTTTTGGAAGGAATTATCCATATACAGCAATTATTTAATAACCCTCTCTTCTTAAGGTGCTCTGAAGCTGTTATACTCTGAGGCACACTAGTGCTAAAGGTACTGTTCTTAGGTCACCAAAACACTGAGATTTTGGGGTGTGGGCCTTGCCTCATCACGTTGCCCACTACATTGCTGGCTCAGCCCACTGCCTACATGTGTGTTATGGAGTAGTTCTTGCCAGGTTTCTAAAGGAAGGATAATAAAATGTGAATGGAATGATAGAATGAATGCTGTTGATACTGGCATTTGAGAAAATAGTGAATACCTCATAGTACGTACTTTTAAAAAGGCTTTACGTTGAAGGGTGTGTATGAACAGGAGGGAGAATGGCTGTTTACAAGGGTGAATAGTGATAGGACAAGGGGGAATGGTTTTCAACTGAGACGGGGAGGTTTAGGTTAGATATTAGGAGGAAGTTTTTCACACAGAGAGTGGTGACGCACTGGAACAGGTTGCCCAAGAAGGTTGTGGATGCCCCATCCCTGGAGGCATTCAAGGCCAGGCTGGATGTGGCTCTGGGCAGCCTGGTCTGGTGATTGGTGACCCTGCACATAGCAGGGGGGTTGAAACTGGATGATCATTGTGGTCCTTTTCAACCCAGGCCATTCTATGATTCTATGCCATTGTCACTGGCACAAATTAATTTTGGTCACATTTATGCTTCACTTGTGTACTAGTCAGCCCCGTGAAGCAGTCATATGCGTTTCATCCTTTTTAAAAACAAGTCTAATGTTTCAGTTATGCATCTGTTCTTCAAAGCTCTGTCACAGGGGGAGTCAATACTCTTGGGAGCCTCCTTGACAGTTGCACATGCAACTGAAGTTCATTAGTTGTGCGAAATCAATCATGTAAGGACTTTCTTTCTGTTTTCTCTCACCCATTCATTGGTAAATAATTTTGTCTAATAATGACTAAACAGTAGAAAGCATAAATATTTTCTGTTGTACATTTTAGATTAGCTGTACAATTTTTTATAACATAAAGCAAACTTTTATTAATTCAAATTGCATTATATTTTATTCATGAGACTTTTACTGAGTTTAAGCAAACACACTTTTCTGCAGTAATGTTATGTTGCATTTGATGTTAATTTCAGTTATAGTGATATAGAGAACTTGGGTTTTGAAATTATTACTACTTTAAAATGTCCTTTTTTGTGGATAGTTGTTTTAACCTCTGATTTCTTGAAATCAGGAGATTCTCCACTGAAGCTGTGGGTTAGGGATGCTGCTCAGAATGTCAGACCAATATCACAGCTCTGTTAAACTCCGTATTGCACAATGAAAGGGTGTTTTAAAAAAAAGAAGTACAGAAGTGGCACAAAAGGGAAAAGAAGAGGCTTTTGAATCATTGGTTTGACTTAATGCTGCTTTGGCAGTTTTGTAACTTGTTTGGACTGGAGTTTATGCTGAGCAACCTTAGGCCTCTGCAGTTTCAGCCTCATGTAGTTAGCTGAACTGGCTGATATCTCCCACATGGTGGATCTGTTGCAGTGTTTAGTGAGAGCTGCCACACCATGTCTCATCTCCAGAAATGACATTATCTTTGAAAATGCATTTAAGGTTTTTTGAACAGCCTTTCTTGTAGTACTACTTAGTACTTAGTGTCAGATATAGGCTGTCTTCCTGTGTGGTTGAACAGAAAATCCTTTTTATAGATTACGTTTTTAGGTTGAGCGTGTGAAATGCTATATTTAGTTATTAAAAAACAGCAGTAGTCATGACTAAACCTGTCTATTATGTGTGCTTAGCAAGGTGCTGGCAGTGGGGTTTCATGCTCCTCAGTGAGGCGAGGCTTTAAACCAGAAGAGGGTAGTTGTACTTCTAAGGAAGAAATCCTTCACTGTGATGGTGGTGAGACACTGGAACAGGCTGCCCTGTGAGGTTGTGGATGCCTCCTCCCTGGAGGCCTTCAAGGCCAGGTTTGATGGGGCTTTGAGCAACCTGGTGTAGAGGGAGGTGTCCCTGCCTGTGGCAGAACTAGGAACTAAATGATCTTGAAAGTCCCTTCAAACTCAAACCATCTTACGGATTCTAGGATTGTATATATATATTTTTTTATCTTAATGTGTTACAGTTACAGCATTACTCTTCAAAGAATGTTTTAGGTTTTAGTGCTTGTTAAACATAACTTGTTTGCAGATCGACAAACGCTTCTGAATGTAAACAGTCCCATCTTACATGAGTTCTGTCATTGTCAGTTTAAAGAGTACTTTGCAAAGATCTGCAATTATTTTTGTTAGCAATGGCTGTACGTTACAATCAGAGCCTGATAGCGGTCTTTCAGTAGGGCAGTCAGATCTAAACACAGCCATGATTCCCCCATCCTACGGTTATCAGTTGAAGTTACAGCTTGGTTGGTCTTTGTATTATAAATCCACCTGCAGTAAGTTGCTTTTGTGAAAATATTTTGAGAATGTGATGTAAGATTAAACTTTCTGCAAATGAAATTAAACAAAAAAAATAAACTCCAGTACTCTAAGAAATTGAGATTCTAGTCCTGATAAATACCATTTTAATAGGATGTACAATTTTGTATATGGTTTTACTGGCGTGTGTTACTATACAATTTTAATAGCATGTATTTCTTCTTAACTTGTTAAGAGCATGGTTTTAAGTTGCAGAGTGATGTTGTTAATTTGTTCAGATGTCTACAAGTCAATTTACTAGATTTTGGGGCTTTAGCACAAAGACTTCACTGGCTTTTTCTAATTTTAATGTGTTTTTTGTTTATTCCTCTCTCTTGGGATTAATGTTTGAAACTGTTAGAAATATTGATGGCGTTGCTTTCATTTTTACCAATATTTGTGATGATTTGTCTTTTAAAACAAAACGTTTGTCAAGCATGGTCTTTTGGTTTGTATATGCTATATATTCCAAGAACCTCTATTCAGGTATAGCATGCGTAGCACCATCTGTTAAACGTTTTCTTCCTAAAACACCTGTGCTTTCAAGCAGTGAAGCAGAAGGCTTTGTTCCATGGCATTAATGTTGAGAAAGTATGATTAATGATGGTCTTGCCACTTGAAATTCATTTCAGGTATTGTGTTCCCAGTGCTAAGTAATTCCCTGTAACATAAATGGATGATTTTTGTAATATGCGCCTACAAGGTTAGTAAGGTAATAACTTTGGCACTGCAGTGTAAAACGTGATTACATTCATTCTTGTCCTCTGTGTTTCCCAGATAAAAGCATTTCTGTGAGTTTTGCAGGGGAGCAGCTGCTCTTCATTTCTTCGTGTTTTATTGTAAGATTATTGTCCAAGGCACAGTTCTACTGAAGAAAATGGTGATGTGTGGAGTGGCAGAAACAAAATTAAAGGAAGCAACTTGAGTGTGTGCTTGTGTGTCAGAGAGAACCTAAGCCTTCAGAATGGTCACCTGCAAGATGGTGTAAGCTACTAGACTTTTCTTTGTGGAATGGTTGTTTTTCTTAAAGAGTTATGACTCTTCAGTTGTCCTTTTGTTGTTGATCTGCATCTACTGCAGAGTACAACTTTTTTGTAAATACTTTTGCTGTCAAAACTGTTGCTATGATCCTTGGATTGTCCTGTTTGGTTTGATTTGTACTGAAGCAATTCTGTCTCCAAATCATCTATGGCGTGTCATGGTAGTAAAACTCATGCAGTAGAATGCATGGGATTTGAAATATGTCGAAGGCTTCCTTAACTCTTAGGAATTCCTTGGATTTCAGAAAAATTGTTTTGGAATGGAATACAAAAGTAGGAAATGCAATTTATTTATATTTTGTATAATAGAGTTAGTAATCTAGGAATGCTTCAGTTAACATAATACCTTTTATAATCATAGAATTACTCAGGTTGGAAGGGACCTCAAGGATCATCAAGTCCAACCGCAGCCTAACCATAGTACCCTAACTCTAACAACCCTCTGCTAAATCATATCTCCGAGCAACACGTCCAAACAGCTCTTAAACACATCCAGGGACGGTGACTCAACCACCTCCCTGAGAGCCCATTCCAATGTTTAACCACCCTTTTCTGTAAAGAAGTGTTTTCTAACGTCCAACCTAAACTTACCCTGGCACAACTTGAGGCCATTTCCCCTCGTCTTGTCACCTGTCACCAGTGAGAAGAGACCTACCCCGTTCTCACTGCAAGCACCTTTCAGGTACTGGAAGAGAGTAATAAGGTCTCCTCTCAGCCACCTCTTCCCCAGACTAAACAGCCCCAGCTTCCTCAGCTTCTCCTCATAGGGCTGATTTTCCAAGCCCTTCACTAGCCTCATTGCCCTTCTCTGGACCTGCTCCACTACCTCCACATCCTTTCTGTACTGATGGTGCCCAAAACAGAGGAAATGACTTCATGCTCAAGGAGGATAGATTTAGGTTAGATATAAAGAAAAAGTCTTTTCCGGTGAGGGTGGTGAGGCAGTGGAGTAGGTTGCCCAGTGGTGTGGTTGATGCCCCATCCCTGGAGACTTTCAAGGTGAGACTGAATCAGGCCCTGGGCAACCTGTTCTAGCTGTGGTGTCCTTGTTCCCTGCGGGAGAGTTGGACTAGATGGCCCTCAGAGGTCCCTTCCAACTCTAAGGGTTTTATGATTGAAAGAGCTTACAGGCCTTATAAATGGTTCAGGTGGTATGATTTAGCTTCTGCTGTAATGTGTGTTCAGTCATTAATTTTTATTGACTACATTGAATATTTGCATACAACTGCAGATTTCTGTAAAGGAGCATAAATCTTGGATATTCTTTGTCTAAAGGAGCTCTTTCAAAAGGTGTAGTTGGTAGCAAACTGCTCTTAGAAGAGAACACTTACTCACTGGGCTTAGTCAGTGGATTCTTAAATTGATTGTTGAAAAGTACTGTTGCTACCTCACTGAAGCATTTGAACAGATGTGATCAAGTCCCTATCCTTGATTTTTGACATCTCTCAAATGTCTGCCACATTTGTCTGAAGTTTGACTTGAACTCTCCCAGTTCTTAGACTAAATTTCCTGTTTCTGTAGAAATAATGCTCTTGCCTGTTTGCTCTGTCACTCTAGCAATACATTTCATTGCTTCTACTGGAGAAACTAAAATTTCTGAAAGCTTTGTGGAGTACATGCCCTTGCCCATTTCTTAAAATTGGACTTTTTCCTGCTCCATTTCATCATCCTTTCTGATCTGTTATTCAGTACTTCATAGAAATGTGTTTTTTCTTTTGTTTTTCTTCATTACATTTGAGTGCTCACTCTGTGTTTGCTTTTCAAAATAATTCTTGCTATGCTTGCTAGCTAAGAGCTGTTATGAAGTAAAGAGGAGAGGAGTATTTTGAAAGATTTGCAGTACAAACCTCAAAGTTATGAGAAGCCTACAGACAGGGCAAGAGTAGATGGATGCACCTGCATTCATCACTTTGATTTTTCATCATCTCCTGTGTCTGTAACCCATGTTTCTCACATCCTTGATTAGATGTTAGATTCCAGATAGCATATCACACATTTGCATAAACTTAATCTACGAGTATCCCGTGTTTCACCTTTTTAATAAACAATTTTTAATAGCATATCAAATATGGATGCTTGTAGGATTTGTTGCAAATAGTGTTGGTGAAATTACAGTCTTGTAGCTGCTGAAAGCAGCATGTACAGTGAGTGTCAGGTTAGGCATTTAAGAAAGAACTGGAGTCGTGCAAGTTACTAGACTTAATCTGTAAGCTATTTTGAGACCTAAATTAAGCTGTAATGTCTTAAATTTTGGTTACAGCTCTACCTGTGTATGGCAAACTTTGCAGGCAAAGAGAAGAAGGCTGTAATAACTGTAGAATGTAGAGGAATAAGAAGATATGTTTTAAAATGTTTAATGTGAGTTTGTGGAACAAGCAAAGAGAAATAAGTTAAATCTTTCTAAAAATTGTGAAGTGACTTTCAATTGTGTGCTGTTTTTTGGTTTTGTTTTGCATGTTTTTCCTTGTAATATGGAGAGTAACTAAGATTTCCCAAGCTAGTGAATGTATATTATATACAAAACGTTGACGTGTTTTGGCTATTCTTACTGATGATAAAGATCATCTGACTCTCAGGGAAGGACTAAACGCTTTCTTCTTAATCTGCAGGAAGAATGGGAAACTGCCAATAGCTTAAAGTGAAATAAATTGAACAACTGATTGTCATATCGGATGACACGAGGTTAATGCAGTGCAGAACATTTCCACAGGTTGGAGCACTTCTCCTTTAAGCAGCAAGGAAAACATCGAAGTGTGCAAAAGTCTTATCTCAGAAGTGCCTGTACCAAGACTTGTTTAAAAGAAGTTCTTCTGTAAGACTTCTAAAATAAACACTAACAGTGAGCTTTTAAGAAAAATGGTAGTGATATACTTTTTGAACTTGTCAAATAGTTCATTTTGACTTTTAAATATAGATGAAATAAATATTTTTTTTAGAAATATCGGTCTGTCAGTGTTGCTACAGCTGGATGGTTTCATTTGTGTGGCTTTTCCTGCAAATTTTCACAGAGGAATTCATCTGTTAATGTATTTCTTCTGCAAATAATTTCTGCATGTGTGTTCTAGAGAGGAAATGGATTTTTGTGGAATATCTCCTTAAAGAAGATTATTTGTCAGAATAATTTTTGCTGGTAATAGGAAGGTAAGACATGTTGTAGAGACAGTGAAATTGAACAGAATTTTAGTATTAAAGTGGACAAGCTTGCTGCAGCTGCTTCAAAAAAATACGGTGATATATTTAGTCAGAGTTGATGCCACAATAAACATTTTAAAAATTGAGAGTGCTGATATAAATATAAAAACATCCCTGGGTCTTACAGGCAACCTGTGCTGGCAGTCATGGGAATCATTGAGTGCTGCCTTCCTGTTTGGTGTCCATCTCTGCTGTCTGCTGATGCTTCACTAGCATAAGGGAAGAGGCCAAACAAACAAAAAGCTCTCATATGCACGTTCTGCAGTGAAAATGGATTTTGGAAGGTGGCAAAGGATTATTAGTATCAGGAGAGTCTCTAGATATAAGTGAAAAATGTGCTTTGTAGGTTTTGAAGGGACACTGAATTAGGTACCCATTGTCTGAGTTATGGATCAGTAGAAAATACAGTGAAATACCAGCAAATAGATGAATGCAGATACAGATGAATGCAGGTATGTAGCTTTGGTTTATGTGTAGCTTGTGAAATATCTTTTTTATTTTAATTGTCTGTAAACAAATTCCATTTTGTTTAAATACTCTCAGGGCTGATGTTTAAATAATCTATTTGTTCAAGAAAAATATCAGAAGGCAAAGTTATTTTAATCATCTGTCATGAGGTGAGCAAAGTAACATGATTTGTTAATGACTGCAGCCTTTGTTTATATAGGTACATGTATGTAAGGGAATACATTTTGATGTAGTGCTTAAAGCTTCTTCTGCAATGGGAAAAACTCAACTGCTTGTTTGTTTTTTTTTTTCCTATTTATTCTGCCAAAATAAATTGAAGATTGTTCTGCTACCAGCTTTGTTACCCTCCTTAAAGTTAGGGCTTCTTACTCCAACCTTTCAATGCATAGATGATTTAAAAAAAAATAAAAAAAATAAAAAAATTCTCATCTGAGCTTTTGACCTGAAGCTATACTGGGAGGAAGAAAGAGGTGTTTTGGATTATCTGATGTGTGTTTGCCTAAGTTTAGATTTGGGAATAAGGCTTAATTTTCAGTCAGGGCAGGTGCTTGTGGAAAACTATTAGATGTTGCAGTTCCACTACTGAAATAAAGGCAGAGAGATGCTCAGAGTAGTAATTAGGGGGGCTATTAATAATGAAAGTTCTTCTAAGCTGCAGTGCTTGAAGTCAGCATTGTGACTGGATCTGTGATTTTTGAGCAACAACTTACAGCTCAGAGGCAAGGTTAATTCTTGTGAAGTGCAGGCCACGGTCTGCTGCCCTGCCTGCCTGTTTAAAAACCTGTATTGTTTCAGGAGCTGATGTTGAAATTCCTTAATTCAGTTGATGCAAAGAATACATTACGCAAAGCCTGTGCCATAAACCTGCACTCTGCTCAGTGGGATAAAATGTAGCTGAGAAGTGCTGGAGAATGAAAACTCCTGTCCTGGTCTGTGCAGGATTCTCTGTCAGCATTGGCAGCCATGTGCAGCAGTTTATGAAGGTCACTGTGAGCATTTCTTTCAGGGGAAATCTTTTCCTGTTCCTTAGGCATGAATTCCATTACAAGTAGTAGCTGGGTATTGGATATTCGCATTTTCTTAAATTTCTCATCACCTACTTTGCCTTTATGACACTGTTTAGAAGGTACTGAGTAACGTTCCCAGAAATAGAAAAGACTTTTACGTGTGTTAAATATGTTTCACCATATAAATACACTGTTTTGTAAAGCAGATGGTAAAATGTTTTTATGTAGCAAGTGATTTCTTCAAGCTCAAGACGTATTTATTATATTTTCTTGTGAATATTAGGTGTGACTATTGAAATCTAAGTCATTGGCACTGAGGGCTTCATAGGCCCCCGATACCCGTTTCTACAGCCACTTAAATGATATGTAGAAACACAGCCAACCACAGTGGGACTGAGTTTAATGAGATGCAGTTAGGCTTCTGTTATCCTTCTTCTTAAACTTCTATGTTAACCACTGTTTGTGTGTAGTGTAGTTACTGCCTTAACAAGCAGCAGGCTCAGCACGAGCCAGTTGAGTTACTTGGCAGAGGAGAGTTTGTTAATATCTTGGGCTGGATCAACTACTTGAGGTAGAAAGGATTACCTTTTACTTTGCACTCATTAGACTGCCTCTAAAATACTGTGCCCAGTTTTGAGGCTACCATTACCAGATAGATACTGATCAACTGGGACAAGTTTAATGCAATTCTACATTTTCTGCCTGTCTACTGACAAAATTGAGTCTGTTGTTTGACAGACTCAGGTCATTTCCAAAAGAGCTGTTCCCAAGGAGTTGGCTGCCAGCCTGTACCAATGCATGGACTTTATCACAGGACTTTTCTATTGTCTCTGGTGTATTTCACAGATTCCTCAGAGTTGGAATGGACCTCTGAAGGTCATCTAGTCCAACTTTCCTGGAATGAACAGCAGCACCACAGCTAGGTCAGGTTGCTCAGTATTGGCTTGAAAATCCCAAATGATGGGGCATCAACCGCAACACTAGGTTACCTGTTCCAGTGCCTCACCACCCTCACTGTAAGTTCATGAGGGTCTTCTCAGTCCATTCCTCCATCCTGTTTAGATCTTCCTAAAGGGCAACCCTCCTCTTTTGTGTACCAGTTGTGCTCCCCAGTTTGTTGCTAATTATCCTAATAAAGGTGTTTTGCTCAAGGTAATGAAAACAATGAATAATGAAAACATTGAACAGCATTTTGGGATAGAGGCTTGAGGAACTCTGCTTGTAACTGACCTCCAAGTTGAACGAGACCCTTGGCAGCCTGATCTGGTGGGCAGCAACCCTGCTCATGACACAAGGTTGTGGAACTAGATCGTCTTTAGGAACTCTTCCAATCTAAGCCATTCTATGAAATACCAAGTCCAGCCAGCACGTGACTTTCTGGTGTGTGCCCAAAAGTGCTTGCAAGAAGACGTGCTCTGCAGTTTTCTCAGGGTCTAAAGTAAGGCTGACCAGTGTTTTTCCCCAGCCATCCTTATTGCTCTGTCAAAATATGGGTGCAAGACTTGCTGCTTTCAGGTCAATAGAATCCTCTCCTGATCATAGTGGCCTTTCAGCAATGATTGAGAGCAGGCTCACAGTGTCAGTTCCCTCAGCACCCTCAGCTACGTCCCACCAGACTTTATCAACTTGTGTGACAGGAGATTGCTTGGTAGATCCTGTACTCAGTCCTTTTTGACTGCATGGTCATTCTCTTCCTTGACTAATCTCTGAGGCATAGAAAACTCAGTAAAGATGAGCAGAAAACATAAGAGGGTAGAATTGCTCTGTAAAATGCATTTGTATTAAATGCCTGTCTCTAATTTGTAGCAGTACTCTTTGAAGTTAAAATAGTTCAGAACTAATTAATTTCTTATATTTTTGGAAATTTACAAAGGAAATATTCCTTTTTTTTTTTTTTTTTGTTTACTGTGTCCTGGCACTTAGCAAATATTATTAAGCAAAGCAGTTTTAGTGTTACTTGGAAATGGTTTTGCATGTTTGGGCTAAAGCAGTTCTTCTATATTCATGATATTCAAACTGCAAAGCGTGGAGACTGCAAAATACTTTTGGGTAATTGTCAATTTTTCAGTTAGTTTGTAAAATGTTTTAAAAGATGTTTTGTTTGAAGTCTTTGTTTAGTTCTATAAAGTGAACTGAATCAAAGTATGAAAGTATCGTTTACTGCGTTAAGCTTGAATTTAAGGAACCTTTCAGAAAGGCAGATACAAACCCAGAGAGAATGCTGAAGTTAAATGCTTTGTATCAGTTTTCCCTCCAGGTCACTGCAGTGCCACAATTTAGCTCTTGCAGGTGTTTTGCTGCTGAGTTTGGAATGACTTATTGTGTCTCTGAAGTCTGTTGGCCGTCCTACTTCTAATCAGAACAGAGTTAATGCTTGAGGTCTGGAAGAAGATTCTAGCTTGCTGTTGCATTTAATCTGGCCTAAAATCAAACTGTCAGTGCATTCCTGTAGTGGTTTTTGTCAGGCTCGTGATCGTTACCTGTGCATATTAGTTGGCCTGAGGAGTTCCACCTGCACCTTGTGGCCTTGGCCATCAGAGGGCATCGCAGGAGCACTGAAGGAGGGAATGCAGAGCTTTTGTGCTTCTCTGTACAGCAACTGTGTGCCATAGAGGAGAAGGCATGAGACTTCTTAATTCTGAAGAAAAATATGTAATGCAGAAGGGATGTAAATGAGGTTGATTTTATTCCATTCATATACACCAAGTGCTGGTAAGCATTTCACTAAATGTCATTAATTTTCAGTTCTGTGATTAATTTTTCTGCATCTGTCAATATGAACAAAAGTTTTAAAAAATGGCTAACATAAAAATTCTAGAGATGTCTTAATAGTAGCCTCATGAATCTGCTTGCTTGTCATTCCCAGTTATTGAGTTTTGATGTATTTATAATATTTAACCCATTCTGGTTTTTAATTTGCTATATCAAATGTATGTTTGAAGATTTCAATTTTTATTTCTGTCCTGTTGGTGTTATGACTATATCTTTGTGTCATGAGACTTCTTGCCATAAGGTGCAACATCAACTAAAGCCAGTGTCTAATTATAAATGACCAATTGTGTTTTTCTCTTTAATTGTTGTCTAGCCTGCTAAGCATTGCTTTTTATGGGCCGTTCCTGTTCTTGTTTGTTCTCCTTAGTGTCTTAGTTAACTTTGTTAACAAATGAACAGTTTGTTCATTTTGAAAGATCTAGACTACTGTCTTTTGTATTGTTTAAAACCGTTGCTTGGGCATTTTCCTTCAGTATCCTTCTGGGCTCCCTCAAGTATCCTGAGATACTCTGTGCTGCAGTGTTATTACTGCTGATGCATTGTCACCCACAGATGTCTGGCTGTAAGGAACGTCCTGCATTTAGAGCTCTGTTCATGACCTTGATGTTGTTCTGGTCATCTCACCTAAGCTTAACAAGACTTGTAATCTAGACAGTTTTTAAGTAGCTGAAGGTGTGTGTGATGTTCCTTCAAATGGAGCACATTGGATTGCTACAGATAGCATTTCACCAGTTGGCTGTACTGTAGTTGAGATTGTATGAAGAACTCAGACTGTTGCCGATGCTGTAGTGTTATGATGCTTCTTTCCTCAGTCTCAGATTGCTTTTTTTGTTCCTGTCACGAACTGATATGAAATTGTGTGTCATGTTTCCTTTAGAAAAGTCAGACGTATTATAGATTTTAGCTAATACCACAAGATTGTGTCTAAAACTTTTCAAGCAGAGGATATGACATTAATATCCCCAATTTCTGAGCTGTTTGGTTTTTTCACTGAGCTGATTTCCAGTCCCTTATCTTCAACACATCATGGTCAGGAAAGACCTTTACCCATAGAATTTGCCAAAGGTGTTCAGTTTTAGATAAGTCATTGGGTCATGCTGGCAACTGAGCAGGTTTTTTAAAGCTTGAAATAACCTTTTTTAAGAGTTTAGCATTATTTCAGTATTTGATGTGTTTGTGCATACTTGTGTACAACCATGTTTCCACGTTCAGTATGATTGCACACTGAAATGGTCACTGTTCCTCATTCTGATACCTATAGCTGAGAGGCCTGTTGATGCTGCTTGGGTGATCACTTCATGTAGCTTCCTTAGCAGTAGTAATAGAATCACAGAATGGCTTGGGTTGGAAGGTACCGACTGACTTGTTGCAGTGATCTTTCTCATGCTCAGTTTTGGAAGTCATTGTTGCGAAGTTCTACATCTGTTTTTCCAAATACTTTATTACTTTCTGACAGTCTGTTTGTGAAACCAGATCTTTGTTCACTAGACCAATAAAAATATTTGAAATCAGCTTACCAAGGCAGCTAACAAATAATGTGTTAATGATAAAATCTTATTTCCTGCAGACTTGTGTCCTGTTTGGATTCTGCTTGTCAGATATGTCTTAGGTTGCATTGCATGTTT
Source organism: Chrysolophus pictus (assembly GCA_037305975.1). Taxonomy (NCBI): domain Eukaryota; kingdom Metazoa; phylum Chordata; class Aves; order Galliformes; family Phasianidae; genus Chrysolophus; species Chrysolophus pictus. The sequence continues at coordinate 24,442,496 of CM074578.1, forward strand.
CCCACCTGGCAACAAATCAATTTCTGTAGTAAGCTTAAACACAAAAAAAATCCCAACTCAAATCCTAAGTACAACTCTAAGCACAGATGCCTACACTAACAACAACAACAAAAAGACAATAATGAAAAATTACACTGCCTACTCTCTGTAGAGCCAAAGCTTTGCTTTAAGAGCTTACTGCAGAGGTAACAGAACTAGCTACATACGGAGCTGGAGATAATAGAGCCACATCTGTGTTAAGTCATGCTGTGGCTGATAGAAGAAAAAAGTAGTAACAGTTGTAGTTCCATGCTGGCATAATAATTTTATCCTTAGGGTTTGTGGTAGCATCTCTGAAGGCTGTGCTTGTCTAGCCTGTATGGAGGCAGCTATGTTTTGAACGTGAGTTTATGTATAATGGTTTTATTGCTTATGGAGTTGAATGTAGTGCAAAAACATAGTTCTGATTTGCTTTCCGTTTATCTAATTCAAATGAGAATATAAATTCAGTTAGTTTTGTGCATCAGGAGGGAGTTGAAACCCTCTTACTGCTGGTGTTCTACTTGGTAAGCCCATTAAGTGGTAGAGGCTTAAAAAACAAAATACATCTGTTTGGAATGTGTTTATCTGCTGGTGTTTGTGTATTTTTGTCTGTCTCTTCAGTTGTCCACCCTTGTGGCAAGACAAAGCAATAAAATATACTTGAAAAATATTTGACGTTTTCTGACGTAATCTAGCTGTAAGCAACACATCTTGTATAGCTCAGTTCAGCTGTTTTCCTCAGGTAATGAAGTTTCCTCATGCAATTTGTGGCAGTGTTTCTCAAAGTAGTGTAAGTAATGAGTACTTCCTCAAGAGCAGACCTGGCTTTATAAATCATAACAATAAGCTCTTAGCAATAAAACCTGACTTGTGTTAACTACTTGCATTTATAAACCATATTTGTGATGCTTGAGTCAGGGAGTACTTCTGTGCTATCTATACTCATATTCTGAGCTGAATGGAAGATACAACCAACCTCATTACAATCCAGTTATGCAGCATTAGATTAGAAGACCTGTATGGTTTCTGGAGATATTTCAAGCACCTAGCAATGGGCATGAAAAAATCCATCTCGACTTATTTACTGAAAGCTTTTGTTCATGAAGGGCATTACCAGATATACTTTTTTGTTCTTCAGAAGATAAAATTTCTTTAGCTGCAAGATAAGTTGAAATGTTGTGAGTATACAAAATGATTCTAAACCAACTATAGGACTGCACTGTGTGAGTTGAAGCAAGGGTATTCTAAACTTTCCAACCTAGACCTAATTAAATATTTCTTTCTGCTTGCAAAGGAGTTAACTGTTTTTTTATACAGTTTATTGAAATGCTTGTAATCTCTACCTGAAAAGGAACTATATTATATGTTTCAAATTTGTATGTTCAGGCATTTTTGTTTTACTATTTAAAACATGAATCAAAAGAAAATGCTTACTTGGGAAAATGAAAACAGCTCTCAGTATAGTTATTGAATTTACTAATAATTTAAAGTTGATTATATCTGCTGCTGCTGCAGTCAGACTGTTGCTGTGGATGGGACAGATTCATTTAGTGTTTGAATGGTGAAGTTCTGAATGTGCCATTGCTCTAAAGCAAGATTTACCTCATAAAAGAAGATCAAAAACATTCTCAAACAACTTAGTTTCCTGGTTTTTGAAAGAAATGCTTGTTTCTTTTGAGCATGTAAAGACTGTCATGTAAAGCTAGCAGTGTAGAGGGTGAATGCATTGTTATCTTTTCATTAAAAGAGTGATGGGATGAGGTGAGATGGTTTCAAACTAAGCAAAGGGAGATTATGCCTGGATGTAAGGAAGAACATTTTCTTATTTTTCTTTTTTTTTTATAGTAGGGATAGTGAAGCACTGGAACAGGTTGCCTGGAGAGGTGGTAGATGCCCTGTCCCTGGAGATATCCAAGGTCAGGCTGGATTGGGCTCAGAGCAACCTGATCTAGCTGTAGGTGTGTCCCTGTTCATTGCAGGGGAGTTGGACTAGATGACCTTTAAGGGTTCCTTCCAACTCAAAAGATTCTATGATGATTGTAATTACAGCCTCCAGTCCTTTGGCAGTAGTAATCACGTTCTGTGTTCCTGTGCCCCAGGGGTAGTGAACTGCTGTAATTCAGGAGGAAACAAACTTCTACTGAGTTTCCATTAAACTCAAACATTTGGCCAATACCCGTGATCTTTTTTCATAGTTCCAATGGAGCATAAGCTGCAACATGCAATGGGCCAATATAAATAATAGAAAAAAGAGTTACTTGCAGATTCTGGTTTACAATTTGTTGACCTTACTTTTAAATATGGATACTAGTGCTATTCAAAAATGAACGCTTTTGAGAGCAAGTTCATCATAAGAACTTTTTTTATGCCCTCATACTGTAACATAACTTTACATAGGGCAGTGATTGTATCTGTTTTAACACTTCCTTAGCCTGGGTGTTCTCTTGCTTGTTCATCTGGCTTCAAAAAGTCTCCTGTACCTTTCCTGAGAATTCTTCGTATTTGGGCTTTGTAGTCTTCTGCTGCAACTAAGTGCATTTATTCTTTCAGGATATAGTTATTTCATTAGTTATCTCACGTTAAGTAAGATACCCTAGGTAGGAAGAACTTCTTACAGGCTTTCTTCCAGATAGCCCTTAGTCACAAAAAAATACATGCTGGTGTGAGTTAGGATCTTGCAGTTTATAATGCTCTCTGATATTCTACTAGCATCCTGTCCTTGAAAAGCAGCATCACACCTCAGGTACTAGTTAATGGTTCTATTTTTGTCTAGTAATCTTGCATTGCTATTGCTATCTGAGCAGGAAGCAGTTTTCTTGAAGTTGTTAAACTAAGGTAAAAATACCAAATAAACTGTAAACTCTGAAAGGTTTCTTGTAATTGACATACAATGCATTTTCCTTACAGAGTCTGCTGTGCTGTGCAGTCTCTGCTCTTTTTTGGGTAGTGTTTCTCTGAGTGATAATTATGTCTCTCACCTAATGTTTTCCTTGTTAAACTTGCCAGGAGTTAGTGTCTTTCAGATTCTTTTCGCTATTAAACGTGGGAAGATTGGCTACAATATTAATTCTAGCACTCATGTATGAGTGTAAATAGCAAGATCCCCCTAGCTTCATTTTCTCTGGGAAAAATGTGCAGAAAAGTTGTCATGGTATTTACTTAACTTTTGATTTTTCTTGATTTGCATTGGTTGAAAATTGTGTCTTTGCCAGAGTGACCGTGCTAGTTATTGCCCAGAGGGAAAATGGAGACTGAAAGATCCAGTGTCTTGGTGATATTATCTGTATTATTATTTTTTTTTCATTTGTCCTTAGGAAAAGAAAATGGATTTATACCCTAGGTAGGAATGGACTTGCTAGCCTGTGTGTAAGGTTCTGTTACGGGAGATCATTCTGTGTACACCTCTTTAACTGCTTCTCTTTCCTGAACAATCACTGGAGAGGGAACATCCCTGGGCCTCAGAACCCCTCCTCAGGCTGCAGTTCAGCTTGCTAGGTGCAGTTCTGTTTTGATATGGAAGCATCAAGCCATGGGCCTTACAGGCAGGTTAAATGGAGGTCCTACTTCCACAATTAAGTTCTGAGGCAACGATATTATGTTCTAAAATATCCATTAATTAGTTATTTTCATGTCTTGGTTTTCTGCTTCATGCACTTGAGTCCTGGGGGAAGTGTTTCTTGCATCAGTTTTTATTCAGAAGTAAGATATTTGTAGGATTTGTGAACTTAGATAATCCACACACAAAAGAAATTAAAAACATGCATGTTTTCGGTATTGCTAGTGATTTTCCTTTAGTGTGAATGTCCTTTTTGGATTCGAAGAGAAAATGTTTAAGCATTAGCTCCTACTCGTATTTGGGAAATGTCATTGCAAGCAGTGAGAGTTAAGATTAAGTAAAATATTTGAAAATGCTGATAAGTAGGCTCAGATTAATGCTGTTTTTTTAGGACGATGAAATGTGAATGCCTGTCATGTTTTTAGCTCTATTCTCTACAGATAAGAATGTAATCACTGATACTTGAACATATGGGAATCTAGGGCTTAAAACTCTTTGAAGTGTTGCCAAGATTTGATTTTACTTATTTTAAAAAAAGACAATGTTGTAAAATATGAATAACTGAGTAAATGTATTCCAAATACTGTTTTATTTTTAGAATATGGATGTTTTCTAACTCTTAGGAACTGCAACAGTTACTTCCAAGCAGGAACCACATGTTGAGAAGATGAAACACTGAAATTCATACCTTTAGAGATTTGAAAGTAAGAAGTTGGCATTACATGGGATGTTGTGATAAAATCTTTTCTTAAGGATTACTTAAATGTATCTGAAGTTGTATAGTGACTTTCTCAAGGAACAAGAATGTCAGTTAATGAAGATTTGACTAGCTCATTAAATACAGAGAAAATGCTTTGGAATTGGAGTCTTTTTCCTTAGATGGTGGTGACTTTACCATAGCTTGAAGACTGAACGGGAACACAGCCTTAAGCAATGTAGACTGGTGAATCATCCTGGTCCCAAACAACAAGTATTGTTGAGATTTTTGTTAATTTTTTTCTCTAAGGTGCTTAGAGAAAGATGCTGTCTTATTTCTAAAAAAAAAAAAAAAAAGGTTTCATTTAGTGCTTGTAGCTTTTGAGAAAGGATTTAATGATCTAGCTAGAATTGCTGAACACAGGTAACTTCCAAAATTGTGCTATGTTGCAGATTAAAATGCACTTTTGAGAATGCATGCGAAAGCAAAATTCTTTCTAAGGAGAAGAGCATTGGAATTAGCTGTGAGGAAATATTTGGTATGTTGATTTTATATTATGTATTTTCTGTTTGGTTTAAGCAACTGGGATTCTCTTCGACCATCTTTGATAGTTGGGTAACTGCAGACTGGCAGAATTTGTACAGCTGTGATGGTTTTTATTTTTATGTCTTTATTTCTAAGCAATGTGCTGGACACAGCTTTCTGTTCTGAGGCTGTTTCCGAAATGGTAGTACACAGATCATGGTTTTTACTTATGGATTGTAGCTGTAATAAATTCATATAGTGGTGTAGAGCAAATTGCCAAGAAATTCAGGTCAGCTCTTGTGTGGGATAAACAGCATCAGATTTTGACACTTCAGGAAAACTGTCTTTGAGTGCAGTAATAAAACACTGGTCCTGAGTAATTGGTTCCTAGTAATAAAATCCTATTAAGAAAATGAAATCTCTGAAGATAATAAAGCTGTGACTTTTCTACAATGGCTGACCTATTTATTTCCTGCCATGCTTTTGCAGTGGCACAGGGCTTTGGTAACAGCATTTGTAAAGATTAATAATAAATACTTCATAATTTTTTAACTCAGTATTTTTATGATGAACTTTGTAGAACAGTAGATAAAGCCACGTAGTAGTGATAATGGTTAGGGAAAATGATATTTTAATTACATGAGTTAGATGAGTACGTGCTAGTTTCTTCTCCCAGTCTTCACTGCTGGAGAGGTTTTGCTGACATTGTTTAGGGCTGTTCTTAAAACTGTTCTAGTTCTGCTGAGCATAGCATTAGTGTTAGACTAATAAAGTTTTTGGTAGGAAAACCTATCATGATTTCTGATGGTGTTTTTATGAGGTGCTTAATGAAGCAATAATGAGTCTTTCATGCTTTCTAGCTAACTGTTTCCTGTGTGGCATTGGTTATGCAGGGATATTTGTTTTCTTAATTATCTTCTCTTGAATAATGGGAAGAAGGCAAAAATTCAGAGTCATAATGTTAAGATCTTAAGGAAATCACGACTTTCTGAGTGAAACTTCCTTTCCACCCCTTTGCAAAGCTCTATTAAAGCAGGTTCGTTACATCAGCCGTGTTCAGATGGACTGAACAACAAATCCCAGTATGGGGACTACTGGAATTATTACTCTGTGAGAGTGGGAGAAAGACAGCAAATACTGCCAGAAGAAGAGACAAAATCTTCATTCAGCCGAAATACAGTGAGCAATATTGAAGACAGAACTGAATACTTGTGTGATCAAGTTGGTAGTGAAATAAAGCAAATGGCATGACTTTGGCAGCCTGGCTGTGAAGAGCAGTGTTCCAGTACACTGTTGACTTCTTTTTTAAAAGAGTAGATATCTCGAACTAGATAGCAGAAAAGGAGGAGGACTAAATCAAAAGTTGGAGAAAGTTGGTAAGGACCAAATCAGTGAAATCAATTTATTGAAGGCTCTGCTGTTATGAAAAGCAATGTTATTTAACAGAAGATTTGGATTTTGCTGACAAGGTAGCTTTCAAAGTAGCTACTTCAATCTACATATAATTAAAGTCTGGAACAGACTATATTAATTCCATCTTTCTTGCAATATTGTAATCTGTTTTAGGGGGAAAATATCTAATGAGAATCTTGGTAACTGTCAACTTTAGCTTTATACCAGAATGCAAAAAAATACATGAGATGAGTTAATTTACATACTTTCACCCTGAATGCAAGTGAAATGAATATTTCCACAAGTAATAATGATACAAAAACCTGCAACAGCTCACTTACCAATTAAAAAAGGTTTAATTATTGAAAAATTCTGCTTCAAAGACTAAATACTAATCTTCAACCCAAATGTTATTTATACTGCAATGTGAAAGCTAGACATTTCCAAACGGGAAAAAAGAAATCAATTACTTTCAGATGCAAATGCCTCAGGAAAACATAAATTATTATTCTGAATGCATTTGATAAATGCTGAGCTGAAATTAGTGGAGTTGAGTTTCTTCAAAGTTCTGAAGTTCTATTAGGTAAATATGTAGGACGTGCGGGCAATGAAGTTCTTTACTCCTGTTGATTTGTTTCTTCTGCTATGGAACATTTGTCCTTTGGCAACTTGAATTAACCAGCTAAATATAAACATACATTAATTTTGTTTGTAGATAAGAATATGAATCTTATAGTACACATGAAAAATATAATTTTATTTGTATATAGCTTTTGCATTCTAGGATATAGTATTTCAGCAACGCTTATGGTAACTGTTACTCCCTTCTGCTCCCTTCTGCCTGAGCTGTGTATATATAAGCTATATGTGTGTGTGTGTGTGTGTATATATAAATGAAAATGCTAAGACTGTAACCTGAATTTTTTATCACAATTTTGCTGTTGGCTTTGCTTTCCTTAAAATATAAAAGCCCACTTTACATTTTCTGTGGAAGTGTGAGACAGAGGGGTTGGGAGTGTTATTTATTTAAAAGAATCGAAGTACAGTTTTGTATTGATACCTGTGTCAGTCAGTAGAGATTCATGAGAGAAATCTGTCTCCTGTCATTTGAAAATGTCACTGAGTTGTTAGGTTTGTACTAAAAGCCCAATAACTCCAATCTATATTATTTATTTCCTTTCTTTCATGTATTTGGTGCTATGTAAAAATAATGTTTTATGTCTGAAATCCATTTGGCTCATTGCAGAAATGTTTTCTAATGTCAAAAACAATTTTGTGTAAATAGTTCCATTGGTTTTGAAAAATGTTACCATCTTTCCTATGGGTTATGCTAATAATTCACATGGAATAAGGAATAAATATAGTATTATTTTCTTTGTTTTTTCTTGAGCGTATCTCAGTGTCAGTGCTGCTGAAATAATTTCTAATAGCTGAAAAAACATTGGCAAAATTGCTTATTAATTTTTTTTACAGCATTTGAGATTTGCAACATGTTGTGAAAGGTTAAATACAACTTTTTTTTCAGAGGAAAATTGATCGGTGCTTAAATGTCATCCGTCTAGGTACAGCAATATGCCGGCATGCAAACATTGCTCTCCTCACTCAGGTTCCCTAGCTGCGTAGCATTTGCATAGTGACATTTTGTTACCCCATTAGCAAGACAGTTGATGTTTCAAAATCAATCCGTTGATACGAGGCAGCCTGCAAGTTTTGTTGGATGGTGCAGACTTCTCTGGGAGATGTGATTAAATTGAATTCTTGGGTTTTGGCAATATGAGAGCCTCATAGCTTCTTAGTGGCAAAGATATTGTATGGTTTTAGAAGGTGATGTGAGGTTGTCACTCACAGATCTCTTAATTAAAAGAAAGTGGAGCTTTCTCAGAAGTCTGAGACTTTCCGAGATTTTTTTTTTAGAATTTATTTTCTTTTTAAAATTTAAACTAAAGCAACTGTTATGGTGTCTGATGCCTTTAGGATACAAAAAGAGGTTGTTGCATTGCAGAGTTCATGTACTTTAAAACCACTTGTTAAGGAAATCGCTACCTAAAAGTTAGGAGTTTGTTAAAAATGATGTTTGAAAGTCAGTAAGTTCCTATTCGTTAATGATTTTAATAAAATAAATGTTTATGAAGAAGTCTTTTCATGAAAGAAACAGCATGTACACCAGCACAGAATCATAAAATCATCAAGATTGGAAAAGACTTCCAAGATCATCCAGTCCAGCCATTCACCTACCACCCACTAAACTGTTACCTCAGGACCACATCTAGACATTTCTTGGACATCTCCAGAGATGGTGACTCCACCACCTTCCTGGGCAGTCTGTTCCAGCAAAGGTAGTTCTTAGATTAAGGGGGAAAAAGAAGAGACTTTGACGAATTCTGTACAAGCTGTAGATGTGCATGTGGACAGTGGGTTCTAGAAGCACTTACCAGCTGATAAGGAGATACTCTAGGTAATAATGCTAGGTAATAATGTACATTGTAGATTCTCTAATGCATCCTCCAAACAGACCTTGATTTCTCTGATTAGATGTAGGAGGAGCCTGGAGTAATTCAGTAGGTTCTCTCAGCAAAAAATAACCTTCGTCTAAGTCCTTTTTTTCTGTGCTTCCTTGTAAATCTTCCATGTAATTTTGCAAAATAACATCCAACTTAATATGACTTTTAAAAAATGTGTTCATCAAGTGTTGACAGCATTAAAATCTTCTTGTGCACTCCAGCTAATTAGGGCATCTTGTCACAAAGAGCTTGCTTTCTGGACAATAAAAATCTTCTATCTTTTTTTGCACAGAAAATCTCTTAGAGAGCAAATAGTTCTCATACTGTAACCTCAAAGTCAAAAAAAATTCACACCCCTAAAAAATGGAGACAAGGTAATTAAGTCACACTAATCTTGTTCTTAATTGCCATGTATATAAATGCCATCCTGGTAGTGTGTAGAGCTGCTGCTAAACTTCAGGTTTTGTGTCAGGCATACTTTATTTATTTATGAGTTTGTAGCAAGTTTTCAATAACACTCAGGAAAACTTCTTTCTCTCCTGTAAAGAAGTTAAGATAAGAGTGATTACAGTGTTTAGCACTGTTAATCTGTTCTAAGTTTCAGCTGAACAAATCGGCTTTGCCTGATACGGTGTCTCATACAGAAGTCTTCAAGTGGTTTCTCATTTCTTCGGTGTTTTCCATGCATGATTGATGAACATCTTTTTATCTACTAGAATAAATAATTAAAACTGGATATCTTGAGTATCCTGAGGATTTCTCCCCCCCCTCCTTTTTTGTTGAAGATTTGTACTGATGGCAAGTACAGCATTCTAGCTAAGGGTGTAATGGTCAGCATATCTAATCTATTTGGTCATGCCCGTATTCCCTTTTTTCATATTCTTTATGATTTTGTAGTGCCTGACTTTGAAGTAGCTCTTGAATGCCTCTGTAAGGGAAAAATGTGTAGTGGTATTGGAAGAGCAGTTCTAAACAGAACATGGAAAACCAAAAAGGGCTTTTGGTGATTGCGGAGTAAACAGCCGTGCTGAGGAGATGCTCCATTTTAAATGGAAATGAACTGTGTTGTGAGGATCCCTCTTCTTGAAAATAAATACTTGAATCAACCTAACAAAGTTTGTGTTGTGGAAAGATAGATGATCCCATTTTCATGGGAGTGTGTTATATAGAAATATTTATCTTGCCATTCCAAGTGACACAAAGGAGGGATTCATTTTGCTGATAAAACGTGGTTGTAGGCGAAATAAAAGACAATAAGAAAGAAAGAAAAAGTGGAGGAATAACACTATCTGTGTGGATTCTCCTGTGATTTGAAGTGATTATGTTCTATTTTTCCCTTTGCAGTGATCCCTGAACTGGGCAACATAGACTACTTCTGTATTCTTTCACTGTACTATCAAAGTAAAACTTGGCTAAACACAGAGATAACCAGTTTGTGGTTCTATCACAGTTCCTACAAGTCTCCCAGGTTAATTTTAAAACAGGATTTCTGTTCAGTTAATGTTACATACAACTTAGTTTATTACATGCTGATATTACTGCCAAAGCTCTCTGTATTTTTGTAGCTTTTGAATTTTCTTTGAAAGTTGTCTTGCTTTTTTTTACACCGCTGTCCAGTTTGATTTTCATAAACATTGCCTTGTCGTAAATGTGGCGCTTACAACAGGAAGAATCGTTTTTGTTTTTGAGTAAATGTAACATTTAGAATTCATTTTCTAAAAGCAATAAAAAATGGACCTAAAAACAATAAAAAAAAAAAGTGAGCCATATAAATAGATTTAGACATGAAGAAAACTTATTCTCCTGGTGCTATTTAGGGTAGAGAAAAATTCTACACCCTTGTCTCATGTGAAAGTCTGTACATGAGCATGTGCACACAAATGCTGTTCTGTCAAGTATGTATATGAGTCAAATATTAATAGCAAGAGAAGCAGATGGCGTTTCAGGTAATTCAGACTGCTGTGTTTTTAGCCAAGCAAAGTAGCTTGACAGTGTTTAGAGGGCTTCCAAATTCCAGTCAGAAATAATTTCTGGCTGGGTGAGTTTCAAACAAAGTGGATTGTTGCTTTATATAGGTTATGAATATAGAATAAGTAGTTGGTTACTTAGCACTTCATGAACCTGTAGCACTCAGTGATAAGAAAATGAGCTTTGATTTAAAAGAAGCATATGGAATTTGTAGTATGCTGTATGTAAACTCAGCCTAGCTTGATAATACAAAGGTGATGTGGCTGATGCTTTAATATATACCTTTGCATTACTGATGTGTGGAAAGCTATTGGAGTGTGTCTAGAGAAGGGCCACAAAAATGATCCAAGGGGTGGAATGCCTCTCCTGTGAGGACAGGCTGAGAGAGCTGGGGCTGTTCAACCTGGAGAAGAGCAGGCTGCGAGGTGACCTGATGGTGGCCTTTCAGTATCCAAAGGGGAGCTACAGGAAGGAAGGGGACAGACTCTTTAGTAGGGGAAATGGCTTCATGCTCAAAAAGGGTAGATTTAGGTTGTATATAAAGAAAAGTCTTTTCCAGTGAGGGTGATGAGGCACTGGAACAAGTTGCCCAGTGGTGTGGTTGATGCCCTGTCCATGGAGACTTTCAAGGCCTGTGCATTGCCCGTGGAGTTGGACTAGATAATCTTTAAAGGTCCCTTCCAACACTAAGGATTCTATGATTTTGTGAATTGCCAAGTTTCTGGCCTGTTTTAAATATTGATGGATTGCTGGCACTTCAGAGTTCCCTTTGGATCATGTTTGGGTTATTGTATACCAAGAAGAGCTGCATTTTGGATTTCCACTGCAGAGCTTTGCTTTCTGGTGTCTTGGAGCTAGCCAAGAGAATCTGCATTGCTGATCCTAAAAGTTTTGTTTTAAAGATCTAAAAAAATATATGTGTAACATTAAATGTATTTAAATTACCTATAAAAATATTTACAAACTTGATGGTGATGTATATAATGTAAGATTTGTCACCATTTTAGTTTACGTTTGTCTGAAGGTAGTTTTCAAAATACAGCCTAACTTGACAGCACTAGGATAATGAAATGGATACTACATTAAATATTTTGTATTAGATTAATGTCAGAGCTGTTACGCTTGTAAGTTTTATAGGAAAGGCAGATACATATATAGTATTAAGCAAATGTATATTGTTTAATACATAATTAACTAATATTTCTCAATTGCATGACATGTTTTAATGCTTTAATTAGTCATTTGTTACAAGAAGAACAGTTCATATTTGGTTTAAAATAGTCCAATTACAAAATACAGGTTATTTTAATAAACAGTAGCAGTAGTGTATGCAGAGACATGTCTACATAAAAGTTATATAGTTATAAATGTTATGTAATTTTTTATACGCAGGTGTAAATTGTGTATATTAAGACTTAATGGACTGTATTACAATATGTATTACATATATTACATACGCTGTATTACATTATATATTACAGAGTCAGAAGGTTGTTTAGGTTGAATATGACTTCCAGCCCAAATATGTTTAGAAAAAACTTTCAATGATATTTTACTGTTTATTTCAGATAATGTTGTCATTGTTGTTTTTCACTGTTTAACTTTCTTAATTTATAAATATTTCTGCTGACTTCAGATTGTGTAAGGCCGGGCTTAATTATTTTTCATAGGAGAAAATATGCCTTAGCCAATGCTATTCAGTGTTAGCAACGCAGGAAGACTTTATTGCATCATTCTGGCTTTGTGCTATGTGTATTTCTTGAAGCTTATATTTCATTCATTGCACTTCTCTTGTCTTCTAGCTGACAGCAAGATCGCTGCCTTCCATACAGTCTGATGAGAGACTACAACCACTGCTAAATCATCTCAGGTAGCGTAAATAGAATGCACTTGGGGGTAGAATTATTTTTTTCAGGTACCTTAGCTGTGTGATTGGCTTTGACTGGAAAAAAACGACAATCTGGAAGAATATAGAGATATTCTAGTTTTTTGGAAAGTATTTGAGGTTGAAGAGTAAGAATACTTTTCTGATATTCTTCAAGTTAGGCACAGGTTTTTCATCCATATATGATTATTTTCCCAACCCTCCCCCCCCCCACCTTATATAGTTTGGAGAATTCTCTTAGTAGTATACAGTAAGACTAAACCATGCAACAAGAGGGAGGTGCACTGGTTTAGAGTTAATGAAATATTTAGCTTGGAATGACTCTCTGGAAATGATCTTATCTAGCCCCTGCTTAAAGCAGTTCCAAGTAGATTGGATGGTTCAGGTACATATCAGTTTGAATTGTTGAATTTTTGTTCAAAATTTAAATTTTGTTCAAATTTACTTAAATATTGAATGTCCATAACAAAAGCCCTGTTTTTAACATTATACAGCATTAAATTTACTGAAATGATGCTAAATGAATTAGAAATGGAAACAGTGAGGCTCCATCATGACAGCACTATACCTGATTTAGGATGCAGATCTAGTCAGCATGCAGTTCATTTCCTATGATGCTCTGCTGCTTGAGATATCTGTACCTAAAAAAAAAACTAAACCAAAAAACCACAACATTTTATTTTTTCATCATTTTTATTAATAATACATAAAGATGTTCTTATATGCTTTAGTGTAAACGAGAATAAGAAAAATTGTTTATTGACATATGTTTAGACTTTGTTTCAGAGCAGTAAATTGAAAAAGTGCACCGTAACTGTTAGTTTACTATTCAGGGACTGCTTCTGATTGCTAATAAATGTGAGTCTTTCATGTTTTTATTACCATACATCTTAGTGGGACTTTCCAAATATGCTCTGTGGCATACCTTTTTCCATTTGACTTTGAAGAGCAATTAGGTCAGCTTTTTCTGAATTATGCTCTCCAAGAGGCATTATTGAGAAATCTGAAATCTCACTTATGTGGAACAGTCTTCAGTATCACACAATCACAGAACATTGCACATTTTTTTAAATAACTTTGGTAAAGGAAAGCCTACATAAAAAAACATAGATTTTACACTACTTACTTAAACTAACAGAGACGTTATCTGATGTTTATGCAAAATGGCTTTTTTTTTTTTGCATTCTGATGTTAATTTGGGTTTTTGTGTTAAGCAACCATTGAGTTGCTTTTATTTTGCAGTTGTGATAATGAAGGAGCTGTTCCCAGTACGTTTTGTCCCCAGTTGAAAAAATTATGCAAAAATCGTTGTCTTTTGGCAAATTCATTTAAAATAGGCGGAATACATAAAACCTTACAACTTGAAAAACAGGCTCTGGCAGTGAACAGACAAATGATCAAATAGGTCTTTTCTGTTACTTATTTCCATGAATCTAGATTCATTTTTGCTTCATCTTACTCAGGAAAAAAGGAGAATATTAGTTGTAGGCTTTCCTTTTCCTTCAGCATGTGAATTCTTACTGCAACATTTTATTTCTTGCACATGTCAATAGAGCTTTATCTGAGGCTCAGATAGAAAAGTGTGAAAAGAGAACACAATTGATAGTTGCAGAGCACTGTTTCGTTGTTAATGCTGTGTACATTTGTTTGCAGCTATTCATGACAGTGTGGGACTTTTAAATTAGCTAGTCCTCAAAGCCGATTTCACTATGGATTATGTCAGCATAGACACTTTAATTCCTGCTCATTTTCTTTTAAAACGGGCATATTTGTGGTTGGACTAGTTTAGACTAAATGTCTATTTTATCTGAGACCTGGGTACTCACAAGTCAGAATTCTTAATGGTGCTAGAGGATATAATAAATGACAGCGGTTACACGTAGCAACTTTGGAGTTTCAGATGAGATATTAGCAAAAATATCTCTGCTAGGGTTATTGTGCAGCATGTAACCCAGAGATGGGGAATCTTTTTTTTTTGGAAATTACTAGGAACAAGCTAGAAAAAATCCAGGGCTGACCTGATTAAAGTTGGTCATAGTGCCACTTTAAGTTGAATGTGGAACTACATGGTCTTTTAGCATCTTTCACAAGCAACATTTGTATAATTTTGTTTGTTCTGTTATCAAATGATAGTTCTCAGGGTTGATGCTGAAACCAGTTGTTTTACAAGTCTAGATTTTTTTTTTAAAATGAATCTGCACAGTTCTTGTGCAGATATGTATTTACTTTCCTTACACTCATACTGTAAAGAAGGAACACCACCATAGACTTGTCATTTCCTATCCTCAACATCAGCAAAACGTCCTTTGTATTTCTACTGAATCTCCTGGTACACTAAGTGCTTTATTTGTCAGAATGGTTTAACAGATGTTTTTTGAAAGACATATCCTACTCCTGGGAATGTGGGTATGGTGATTTCTTCTTGGTGGTCAACAACAATGCATATGTACGTATGAGCAGTCATAGGGAATTTAACTCCCAGCAAATTGAATGCTTATGATAAGTAGCCCATGTTTATCTTTGTCTTCCTCCTCGCTTTCTGTCTCAGTTTAGTGTGTAATCCAGCTTTTGAATTTTAACCCGTTCACATGTAATCAGATGTGTAGACTATTTTAGAACAACTTAACTTGGTCTAAATGAAAGACAGCAACTGCAGTGTTCTGTTCCTGCCATAAATCATGATACGTAAGCAAATGTAGCACCTCTCTTCCTTCATCTGCAGCAGTTTCCTAAACTCCAGACATTTCCAGCTCAGGTTTCCTACTTCTTTGAGTGTCTCGGCACCTTCAGAAGTGGTTTCTGCTGCCAGTACTCCTCAGTGAGTCTCTCTTGCATGAATTGCACTCATTTAAGAGCTCTTGATACTGCAAGTAGATTTCATTGCTACAATTTTGGCGTTTGGTTATCTTGTAATTTTTTTTTTAAGTCCACATATTTTCTTTGACTTAATGGAGTCAAATTTAAATTGTTTGGCATGTAATAAAATAGGAAATAGGATTTTGTATTACAGGAAAATTTTATTCGTTGAATTCCTAAAAGCAGACAATGAAAAAATAAATTACATCATACAGATATGATCTGTTTACTGCAACCTGTGTAAAATAAAAAATTCTAAGCTTTTCTTCCTTTTGTAAAATAAAAAATTCTAAGCTTTTCTTCCTTTTGTATTCTTAAAATTATTTTGCATTAAGTGTTGCATTAATGGCTTAACTGTTTCCTAGCATTGTTTGTTCAAACCAGCATTACTACAATTCTGACAATTTTGTTGAATGTGACTCAATTCCAAAATCAGTAGTCAGCATGGGTTTATTAGGGGGAGGTCATGCTTGACCAACCTGGTAGCCTTCTATGATGTTGTCACTGGCTGGGTGGATGGGGGGAGAGCAGTGGATGTAGTCTACCTTGATTTCAGCAAGGCATTTGGTACTGTCTCCCATGACATCCTTATAACAAAGCTGAGGAAGTGCGGGATAGATGAGTGGACAGTGAGGTGGGTTGAGAATTGGCTGGCTGGCAGAGCGCAGAGGGTTGTTGTTGGCGGTGCAGAGTCCAGTTGGAGATCTGTAACTAGTGGTGTTCCTCAGGGGTCGGTGCTGGGTCCGGTCTTGTTCAGCATCTTCATCAGTGATCTTAATGAGGGGATAGTGGCCACCCTCAGCAAGTTTGCTGATGATACGAAGTTGGGAGGATTGGCTGATACGCCTGAAGGCTGTGCTGCTATTCAGCAAGACCTGGACAGGCTGGAGAGCTGGGCAGTAAGGAACCAGATGAGGTTTAACAAAAGCAAGTATAGAGTCTTGCATCTGGGGAGGAATAATCGCATGCACCAGTACAGGCTGGGGGATGACCTGCTGGAGTGGAGCTCTGCAGAGAGGGACCTGGGTGTCCTGGTGGACGACAGGTTGGCCATGAGCCAGCAGTGTGCCCTTGTGTCCAAAAAAGGTCAGTGGCATTCTGGGGTACATTAAAAAGAGTGTGGCCAGCAGGTCGAGGGAGGTGATCCTCCCCCTCTACTCTGCCCTGGTAAGGCCACAAAGATGGTGAAGGGCCTGGAACATCTCCCCTGTGAAGAAAGGCTAAGTGAACTGGGTCTGTTTAGCCTTGAGAAAAGAAGACCGAGAGGGGACCTGATCCAGGTCTATAAATATCTAAGGTGAGGGGGACAGAGTGGCGAGGTTGGATTGTTTTCAGCAGTGTGCGGAGACAGGACAAGGGGAAATGGCCGAAAACTGGAGCATAGGAAGTTCCACACAAATGTGCGCAAGATCTTCTTTACGGTGAGGGTGACGGAGCACTGGAACAGGCTGCCCAGGGAGGTTGTGGAGTCTCCTTCTCTGGAGATATTCAAGAACCACCTGGATGCCTACTTGTGCGACCTGGTGTAGGGAACCTGCTTTGGCAGGGGGTTGGACTCGATGATCTCTGGAGGTCCCTTCCAACCCCTACGATTCTGTGATTCTGTGAAAATCCTTACAAAATTTAATACTTTTTGCCAGCTAGAAATGCTTAAGAAAATACATATCTCTAATTGTTTTCCTGTGGAAAATGTGTGTAGAGTGTCTTTAGAATTGTGTTCTGTGCAACAACATAAACTTGCATGGAAAAAAATGCATAAACACTGACACAAGTGCTTTTGTTCTTGTAGTTGCTGATTGTTGCCACTTTTTGACCCCTTTGTGTTCAGATGACAGTACTTTGCACCTATGCTGAACTTTGCATTTTGTTGCCTTATTTTTATTTCAGTCTGCCTAGCAGCATACATTGAAACACATTTTTATTCTTAAATACTGCTTTTTATACATGTTTTGTAGAAAGGAATACTGGTCTTTCATCTGGATGATGTGGGTGTACTTCTGAAAGAAACTCTAGAAATAGATTACATCCAAAAGCTTTACATCTGATGACTGAAAAAACAATATTGAAATGGTGCTATGATGTTTACTGAGGAATTGTAAGACTAATGAGATTTTAGAGCTGTTATTTGAACCTGCAGTTAATCTTTAGTTGCAAGATAGGCTTGAATTATTTTAGTGTCTGTGATTGTTGGCTTGTGGATAGTTCTTGAGTGATTGAGGCATGCTGAATGGAGAGATGCAGGAATTTCATTGTGATCAATGGAGGGAAAATAAAACTATTTTAGAGTGAAAAAATGAAGACATTGTGGCTTGTTGGAATACCAGCAGACAAAAAGAAATTGTGAAGAGCTATATGGATTTTAACTGAGTAAGGAACTATCAAAATCGGGGAGTAACCACAGAAGCTGCGTGGAATTTTAAAAAAAAAAAAAAAGGGATAAGTCCAAAAGAAGAGCTAAAACTGGAAGGTGAAAAGAGGGTGATCAGAAGCCTGACTCGTTTGTGTTGTAAAGCATTTCCAAATCAGTAGTGGGAGGCTATTTGACAATGTGTAATAGTGTGAAGAAATAAGTGCTGTTATTTATAGAAAAAAGGATTGTCTTTTTTTTTTCTTTTCCTCAAGGTTGTTGAGATTTTCAGTAGAAAAGTAGAGAAAATAATGGCAATTGGGAAGGCAGTAAAGTGCTGTTTCATTGTGATCAAGGGATCTAGAGAATTTCTACTGTTGAAAATGAAAGACCTGATGCATAAAACTGCAAATCCGAAAATTCCTGTCCCATGGAATCTTACAGCCATGTAACCAGTTCTGCCCTTGTTATGTCCAGCTCCAGTGTACCACATACTCTGCATGGATGAAGGTGTTCTTTCGGTTTTGTTCACCTTTGAATGCAGTGTGTAAAATTCAGCTCTGTGGTGTCAGGAATGAAGCAACTTGGACAGGCTGAACAAATATGCTGATAGAAGTTCCATGAAGTTCAACAGAGGAAAATGCCAGACACTGCATCTGGGTAGGAACAACACTGTGTACAAGTACAGTACACCACATGACCTTGCCATGGTCATGTACTACTTTTTAATGTAAAAGCTGGGAAGCACACTTGAAACGTTCCCTCTTTGCCTACTGAGGATATTTAAGATTTTCAGAGTCTGGAAAGTATAATTTATTCCACCCACCCCCCACTTCAGTTCTCTGTCTTAGCTATGCACTGTTGTATAAATGAAAACAAACTAGTGCTGTGCTTCAGTTGGTCCCAGAAATAAGCCTAAATGACCGATGAGTAGCATGTAGAATAAAACAAGTGATTTATGCCAGGGTAGAATCAACTTGTAGCTGTATGTTTTTTCAGACACTACAGCGTTGAAATGTCATAAAATAATCAGTGGCACCCAGTATCATCATTTTAGTTAAATTCTTTTTTTTTTTTCTGATGTTTATTTCTCTATTTGTCCAGAAGATTTGAGAAATGATCTCTGTACGTCACTTGCAAAATCCCTTTGGCACAAAGAAATTTGTTCTTACCCAGGCTTTACAGCTTACTAGGTTAAAAATGATTTTTGATCCCTTAAACTAGATGTATCTTTGTGCTTGCTTTGCCTGCTGCACTGTCAGCTCCTATTTTCTATAGGGTTCTGCTGTAAGCATGTCTCTTGGCCTGTTCTGCAGTACTGTATATCCTCAACCAAGAAAGCTGCATATTTAAAAGCAAAACCTGGGCACCTCATACTTGTATTTGATTTGAAATGAGTTCATTGATGGTGTTTACATGTTTGCTCCAATATAGTATAGCATTTCCTGAGCTAAGCCCAGTTGCCAGAAGTAGCTTTGCTACAGTATGGGTGAGAGATGAGGCTGCGTTTGTTGAATCCTGTGCTATTTTGGCTAGACAGCTACTGTCAGGAGTTTTTATGTCAGTACTGCAATAAATCCTCCTCAGCTTTTTGTTGATACTCTAAAGAAGCAGGTGTTCAGTTTGTCCTTTTCCATCCCAGCAGATGTTCATATAGTGATACGTAAGTAATGGCTTTTTTTTTTCCTTAAATGCTGCACAAGTAGAAGAGTAGGAAGGTACAAGAAGTTCTTGCTAGAAGAAAACAGAAGTACCCCACCTTTAAGAAGGGTAAGGATAAGGGTTTAGGAAAGTACAGGCTGGTCATTCTCATCTTGGTTTCAGACCTATGAAAGACAAGAAGGAGATCACGAGCATGGATTTCAGAAGGTGAAATTATGCTTCACCAACCTTATTGCCTTCTGAGGTGGAATGAGTAGCTCAGTTGATGGAGGAGAGCAGTGGATGTTTATCTTGATTTTAGCAGGACTTCTAACTCTCTCTCAAGTAACAGTTTCACTGGTAAACTGATGAAGCATGGGCTAGATGTATGGACAGTGAGGTGGTCTGAAGAGTGCTTCGCTCAGAGGGTTGAAGACCAGTTTAGAGGCCTGCTGTTAGTGGAGAGCCTCAGGGGTCAGTGTTGGATCCTGTATGGTTCGGTGTCTCCTTTAATAAGTTAAATGATGGGATGGAGTGCACACTTAAAAAATGGCAGATGCAAAACTGAGAGGAGTTTGCCTCACCAGGGGTTGTGCAGACTTAATTAGAGCAACTTGGACTGGCTGAACAAATGTGCTGATAGAAGTTCCATGAAGTTAACGGAGGGAAATGCCAGGCACTGCATCTGGATAGGAGCAACCCTGTATACAAGTACAGTCTGTGGGAGTTACAGCCGTGAAACAGACTTGCAGGAGGAGATCTTGGGGTCATGGTAGACAGCAAACTGAGAGCCACCATACCGCAGAATCAAAGAAAATCAGCTGTCTCTTGGGTGTTATTAGGAAGAGCACTGCCTGCAAGTCAAGGGAGGATTCTTCCTCGTTGCTCACTTCCGTTGAAGGCCCATTTGGAGTGCTGGGCCCAGTTCTGTCTCAGAAGGAAAGGCTGAGAGCTGGGATTGTTTAACGTAGAGTGGAGGTTTAGGTATGTGTGTCCTACTGACAAATAAATAAGTACTGTATAAGGGGTGTAAAGAAGATGAAACCAGACACTTCTCAGTGATATCCAGTGATAAATCAGGAAGCAGAGGGAACAAACTGAAATCCAAGCAATTCTATTTAAACATAAGTAAACATGTTTTAATGCAATTTGAACACTGGATCAAGTTGCCCAGGAGGTCGTGGAGTTCGCCTTGGAGGTGCAGAAAACCCAACAGGATAAAATGCTGAGCAGCCTGCTTAGTTAACTCTGTTTTAAGCAGGGGGATTGGACTAGCTGATCTTCAGAAGTCTCTTTCAGCCTCAACAATAGCGTGATTCTGTGATCTAAATTCTGGATGATGATGCAACGTTCCCTTAAGATATAGGAAAGGAGGGTTTCTTCATGCTGGCTCTTTAAACCTAAATTACATGGCTTGTTTTTTTCTTGGTTTTGTCTGCTGTAAATCTAGCCCTTAATTGGTAAAATAATTTCTTCCCAAATTTGTAAATATTAAAAAAGAAAAAAAGTTGAATGGAGATGATTTTAAATGATGCTGTATTGCTTGCTTTGTTTTTCAGCCATTCTTATGTTGGCCCAGATTACAGCGTTCAAAAAAACACTGGAAAAATTGCTCTAGAGCACATTGATGCTGTAAGTCCTCTCTGTTTATTGAGTTCTATAATATGTTGATGAATTCTGATTTAAAGCCAAATGCCTTATATGCAGACAATCTGTTCATTTTTTATTCAGTATTTGTTTTGTAACTGTTGAGAACTACTTGATTGAAATTGTGATTTTAAAATGGAACAAAATTAACTGAAAATGTATCTAATCAGGATTTAAATTGAAGCTGTAATGAATTGCCTAATTTGTTGCTTAATTCTGTGTATTTTCGTAAGTGCCTAAAGCAACCACTATAAGCAGATTTTAATAAAATTTTCTTATTTAATTATTTTTCAGCTTAAACATTGTACAGGTCTTTTATCTGAACCGTAGAAATAGGTTTTAGTATCTATCTTAAACACAACAGCATTCATTTTAGTTTTGAATTCCATGACATGACTCAGATGTTCAAAAATAAAGATGCAAGGCCCAAGTAAACTGAAGTGTTATGTTGTTTTTTCTATCGGGGATCTTGTTTCATAAGAAGTAATTTTCTTCAGATAAAGAATCTGCAGATCAGCTGCAGTTAGTTTTAGTCTTGCTTGTAGTTGCTTGAAGATGTTTTTACAAACAGAACCCCAATGAATCCAAACAACAAAATAAAGCCAAAACAAGAAAAAAAACCTAGAACCACCCCACCAAAAACCCTCTAACAAAGGTCACCTTGCTATTGCAGAATATAAAATAAGGAAGAAGCAAGAAGTATTGAAACCTGATAGCAATTATACCTTTGTTTCTTGGGACAGAAGACATTTTGGTATTACTATCTGTTACTGTCCTTTGGACTTTCTTCTTGAGATGATTATTGATGTCTAAAGGATACCCTATACATGCATATTATTCCTTCTAGCCATTCACATTTTGAAGTGATTTGAAGCTTGAATCCTATTGTATGGGAACTGCTGAGTCACAGCCTGAACCTCTGATTGATCACCTGAGGTGAGCAATGAGTCAACCATGGAGCACAGGTGAAGGCAATTCACCTGTGCTGCCGGAAGGGGTGGAGCCTGGCTCCACCTTTCCTAGACCCATTTAAGAGCTGACTAGCAGTGGGAAAGGATCTTTTCTGGAGATCCCCTCCTCTGGAGTTTCACCCAGAGAGTGAACCCAGGATATGGGTAAGTGTCCTATCTTTTCTGCTTTATTGTAATAACTTCGTAGCCAAGCTCTATCGTATGCTATAACATCTGTATATTTATTGATTGTACACCTACACATTAAATGACCACTATGCCTCTTTTCTGTTGACAGCTTTCTGTGAAATCATTCCCTCTTTGCATGCGCCAGTTGCACAAAGCCCTACGTGAGAACCATCACCTTCGTCACGGAGGCCGTATGCAATATGGACTTTTCTTGAAAGGAATTGGTCTGACTCTAGAACAGGCACTGGAATTTTGGAAGAAGGAATTTATCAAAGGAAAAGTGGATGCAGACAAGGTAATTCAACTACTGAAAAAGACCTAATGTGAACGTGAGGATGCAGTTAGTGTGCATGTGTGCTGTAGGTTTGGGTACGTGCTTGTTAAAGTAGATAATTGTACAAAAACACAGTTATGTATTCTAAAGCTTTGGTTGTTTTTTTTTCTTTTTCATTATGATTTTATTCATTTCGTTTTGGTAATTCTTGTGAAGCGTGGAAAAATGCAGACTAGCCACAAAACCAGAGGCTTTTTTATGTAAGGTATAAGAAATCTTATTTTACCACTCAAATCAGTGGGAAATTGCTGTTGTGAAACAAGTGCTGAGTGACTAAATTAGCTCACAGCGTAGCTAAGTGACATTACGATCTGTAAGGAGAGGTTAGCCTTTTTGTTCATTAATAAAAATAAAATTAGGTGAACAACTGTGTAAGAGGTGAGCTTGCTGAAGCAAATTTACAGTCTCAAAAGAAACTTGCTCCTTGTTTTGCACAGTCTAGTGTTTTAACCAGCTGAATCAAGCAGGTGCCCTGCTTTATCCATGTGCTTGGTATATGTCATTAGGGCATACAGGCAGAGTTCAGGAGCGTGCTCTTGGAGCAAAAGTTTCAGACCTTGCATCAATTTTGTTTGGACTATGTTATTTTACATTAATGTTATGAGATTTTAGCTTTCCAGAGTACTATGAACGTTGGCAGATGATTTTCTTTTTTATTAGCTCAAGTTCCTATGCCTTGGCTATTTCAACAAAAAAAATGTTGCTCTGGGTATAATGAATTACAGTATGCATCTTCTCTTCCAAGTCCCAGAAGATAGGTGAACTGATCTGCAAATCTTTCGGGAAGAGAGATGAAAAAGATGAAAACAGCGTTTTAATAAAGACTTAGACCTGTGTAAATGTAGTTCCTTTATTGATGCATGATTTAAGAGGAAGAATGTGTTTCATAAAAGCAGAAAAATCTGAAATGTAATTTTTTACAAAGATTCAAAAAGAGATTTCAATCTAGGTAGTAATTTTAATTTTGCAGTTGAATATCAATTAACTGCTGGCAGCAGTGAGTCCCTTTTGGAACAGCTGGAGCTGGCTCTGACCTGATATGGGGTAGTGTTGGACTCTTCCCAGAAGCCGCTCCTGCAGTCCCCACGATGAAAGCCTTGCCGCACAAACCCAATACAAATATGTACGTCTATTATTTCTGATGAAAAAATATTGCATGAATGTGTCCCATTCCACCCACGTGCACGTTGACACCAGTTGTGTGCACGTTTATGAAAACATGCATGCAGTTCGTATCATGTTTTCAGCTAAGTTTTATGACCCTGGGTTTTGCTGGCTGTGACTTTCACAGCAAAATGTTCAATAATGCTTAAAGTCCCCAAAAAATGAAGATGAATGCACTAGTTGGTACTTTTTTTCTTTTGGCATTTTTATTTTCTGATACTGGTGCAGTGTTTCCTTTCCTGTAGATTTGAGGTAATTACACTGTTTTGTCCCATCAGAGCATTGCAAAGGTAGATGATGATGGTACCTTGCTAAAGATTAGGATTAATTACTGGATGGTGTATTGTGAAAAAGGAGTGTTTGGTTTGTTGCAAATGGTTATTGTTTTAAAATTGTGTGTTCACATTGGTCTTGAATAGCAATAACATTTAGGTTTTCAGTCTTAAGGTTAGTTCACAATTTCAGTTTTCAGCAGGAAGGGAATCACCTTAGCCACATGAGCAGTGTAGTGAAGTGAATATTACAGCCTAAGCACAGGTGCAAGGAGAATTTACACCAAAAAGTAAGTCCTCCTGGGCTCTTGAATCACTGAGGTGGGCGTAGTCCAGATTTCGGTGATGAAAAACCACTTTAGAAAACACATTCTTTTTCTCTTGAGAGGAAACTATGGTGCGTTATGAATACAAAGTTTCACACTTCATTTAATGCAAGAAGTCAAGTGGAACCTAGGAAGAACACCCCGAAACTGGTGGTGATCCCGTGGGGAAAGTGATCAAGTAGTGACATGTTCTCAGCAGACAGAAGCAGAGCACAAAACAAAACGTGCTTTTGCTTGCAGCAAAGGAAATGAAATAAAAATTATTTTGCTAATTGCTAGGCTAAAATGCCTTAACGTTAAATTGTTGTTCAGATGATAGGATTGACTGTTAAATTATGATAGGTGTGACTGAACGGTTACACTGTTTGGCTTCAAAACCTCAGTGTTATTTTAAAGTATTTTTTGTTTTTTATCTATGAAATATGTGATATTACTCTAAGCAAATATTAGTTTCAATCTATTCTTTTACGTTCTTTTCTGGAGTAATTCTCCTCTCCCTGCCTGTCTTCCCCAACCTACCTACCCCCTCCTCCACCCCTCCCCCCCCCCCCCCCCCAAATATATATATGTATGCAAATACTCAATATACTTTTAAAATAATTGAAACAAAGATGAACTAAGACATTTTAAATAGTTGTAACGAGGTAAAAAGGCAGGATAGTTGAAAACAAAATCCTTTTTTACGGTGGAAGTTGTTACTTGGTTGCTGTTGTTTATGTGATTGTTTATATGAGTGTTCTGTGAATGTGAAGTCAGGGACTTGAAGGAACGTGAGTTTAGAGCAAAGAAAAGAATGAAACCTGCTGCTTTCAGTTCCCGTAGCTAATAGCTTGGCATCGAGGCTTAAGTTAAAATAAGGGATTCAGACTGGACGTAGTGAAGAGCTCAGCATGGAGGCACTGGAGCAGTTTCTTCAGAGATGTTGTGTGATCTCTGTACTAAGAAGTTTCAAAGACCCAACTGGACAAAGTGCTGAGCAGTCCGATGCTGCTTGAAGCTGGAGGTTGGTCTGGAGATCTTCTGAAGTTCTTTTTTAGTTCTGTGATTCTGCACACGCATCTGGTTATAGGTAGAATTAAATTGTTGTGGGAGCTAGCCACTAGAGGGAGACAAGATCATGAAGAATGAACAAATACAACCTGTAGATCTAAGTTCAAAGTGCTTACACTGTAATGCTTTGCAGGTTTTTATATTTATATTGTGAAAACAAACAATACTTTAGAATGAAAATAGCAATAGGTGTCTGCTAATAAGCTGAGCAGTGCTTTTAAGCATGCAGAGCATTCCACAGTGGATTTTTCTAATGCACAAAATGGCATGGTGGTTCCTTAAAACAACCTCTACCTCCTTAAATCTCCTGGAATATATTCTTTGTCAGTCAGCTGATTGCATTTAATTTTGGTATTTCACTTTCTCATTTGTTTCGACTTTGGGAGTTGATTTACAGCAAGGTTTGCTTTACCTGTCCTTCTTCTATTGGGATAATAATGGTACCTACTATTTTTGGAGCATTTTTTGATTCATAAGATTGAAGAAGATCTCTGTTCTGTCACAGTTATAATTCTCTAGTCGGATAAAATTTGCTGCTTTTGTTCTGGAGTTATTTAAATCTTAGAAAACGGCCAAAGCTTAGTGATACATTGGACAGCAAACCACAATATTTGACATCTAAGAAATAGAAATATGAATCTAATTGAAATTCCTTCATACAGATTAACATTTGAACTTTTATTTTTCATTGTACATCAGTAGTACTGTAATGCAAATAGATGGGTAGGCGTGAATTCTCTGGAGATGTCTAAAGGCGACAGTAAAACTTTAAGAAAATGAGTATTGTCTTTTAGGATTGCAAAACCAGAACAGACGTGTTCCATATATTACCTATAAAATATTATCCCCCTGAAGTCGGTGAAAAATGGTAGAGTAGTGCATCATGGTAACGAACTATTGATATTATAGCTAAGCATCCTTGCTTTCATTGGTTATTGGAGCACTGGATAGTCAGGATCTTGAATAAATTGCATTTTTACGTTAAATTCCCACAGATTTGGCTATTGGCTGCAGAAATTAGCTTCAGTAGAATCACTGACTGCATTCTTCTCATAGTTTGGAAATCATTTCATTCTCTAGGTGTAGTGAGAGAGACATTTTTACACCATAATGAAGATTTTTGGGTGAATGATTTTTATTTGTATTGGCAAAGATGATGTTGCTTAACACATATGTTGAATGACTACTTTCGTAGTATAGCTGAGCGTAAAGAAGGTCAAAATACTTTCATGCTATGTTTTCAAATGCTTTTTATATTCTACAAACAGAGATAGCTCTTCAAGCTGCTTTAACAGCAGGTTAAATGACTTAATAATCAAAAGAAACATGAAAATGTATTTTCATTTAAATGTCTCATTTGGATTCCCAAATATACTATTGAATTTGCATTGCATCTTTTCTTTAAAAGCAGGTTTAAAGAAAACAAAGCATACTAGAGTTTTTTCTAAAGAGTATTTAATTTAAATTGCAACCTCAAAAGCTGAAGAGAAGGAACTCCAGATTTTGCTGTTCCTGAGTTCTTTTGTTTGTTTCTTTATTATAGAACTTCATGTCATTCCTCTGAAGAGCTAGGTCTGTGCAATGAGTATACTTTACAAAACAGAAGTGAATAAACCAAGGTACCTGTTGTTAGTAGCTGAACAGCCATTGCAGCATTGATGTGTATCAAGAGAAAAATGCCCAATCTGAATTCCTAGTGGTGCTTCTTCCCAGAAATCAGCTTTGTGGCATTGAGTCCATCATCAAGAGATCTCCTTTCATATAGCTTGCTTTGGTATCTTTTATGTGTATTAAATTGAAGACTTGGTGTTAAGAGGTGCATTCTTCAAATGGTACTTCCTTGTTGCTGAAGGTGATGGTTACGTGGCTTCTGAGGTCAATTAGCTGAAGGAGTCTAAGCTGAAAAATTCAGGATGGTCTGGTGTTTTTATAATAAACAATTAGCAGTAGAGGTATTGTGAGTGAATTTGTTTTATAGTCAAAACTTATACAGCTAGACATGAGAATTAAAACTTGAAGCAATGAGTGGTTGGATTACTGTTGTTGTGTCTGAATCAAGCTGAATTAGTACAACTTTCCTGTTTGTGGTAGCTTGAAAAGGATTGTTTTCTTTTTTTCTCTGATAATTTCCTAACAAGAAACAGTGAGAAGTTTCACACAAAAAATTGAAAATCGTGATAACTGAATCCAGGGCATTCTTGCAAAACTTCTGCTCTCTGGACATGGAATTTAGTCCCAAACAATCATAGTATCTTCTGTTGAATGGAAATGTTTCAATTGCTGTTGGAATTTGGTTATTTTTTGTCAGTGAGTATATCACAATATTAAATGTGTGCAGGAATCCTGCTTTATGTTATTTTTCTTTGAAGTTGTTTTTAGTAATGGGGATTTTTGCTCTCTGTTCTGTATTCATTTTATACTTTCTAGTATTCTTCTTCAATTCTCTCTTGTGGAGCACTTGAGCATTTTGAAACACTCAGACAAGTACTGTCTGTATTTCTGACATGCTAGTCTACATGATTTGATTTCTTCAGTTTGCTGTGTGTATCTATTGAATAAAACAGCAGGAAGGAGATCTGCAACGGAATTCGGAAGGGAGAGGACTTGGAAAGCATGCTCCCCTTGCTTGCATTTGGCTCTGTTCTAAGAAGTGTGTTCCAATGCAAACAACTTCCTGCAAATGCTTCCAAGTCTTAGGAAGGATAAGATTCCTTACTGACTGTATCAAATGTAATATGTGTTAATTAAGCAATTAAAAGAAGTACTTCATAGCTCCAGTTGGCATTATCAGTGAGTTGATGAGAAATTAGATGTGAATAGAGGACAAGATGTTTAAGCCCTCTGTAGCTTCTTTGTGATACTTAAGAAAGTCTTACCACTTATTTCAGCAAAGCAAGATGAAAGTAATAAATCTTTCACCATTTTTTTGCCAATGCGCAATGTATGTGATCATCACTGAAATAGCAGTTAACCTACAACTTTGTATTAAAAATGCACACGATTTAACTGTGTTCAGAGGTTTTTAAAGTTCAAATAAGAATAGTAATACGTTGTAAGTGGTGCGTAATGTTGTGCTGTTTTATTGAACTGGTTAGCCTGGGTATCATTTACATTTGCGGATGGAATATTCACTGGTAAAGGGTTTGTTCCCTCCAGTGAATAAATGATTCATTTTAGTATCAATTAATGGCGTTTCCAAAATTAGCAGTGTTCAATTTTCTTTTTCCCAGTAGCAGAAGCTGTGTCAATTCCCTGTACCTTTGTCAGGGGAGTAAGCTGCAACCTCATTTAGTGTTTTTTTTTAAGAGTGCATTAAAATTTTATTTTACCTACCACATGTTTGGAATTCTGTGCACTAAAATGAACGAAGCCTAACAGGAACCTTTTGTTTTATTTTGGAAACTCTTTCTGTTGAAGGATGTATTTTACTTTATACTGGATGACCTCTTAAACCTGAGGCCTTTCCTGGTTTAACAGCAAAGCTAAGGATACTAAAGAAAAAGTGTCTTTGGGACATAATTATGTAGATTGAGAGAGAGATGTAGTTTTAATTATGCCCGGTAGCAAATGTAGATGCATATTAAACTCAATCAGGCTTCTGTGCATTTCCCTCTGAAACCGTCTTTACTCAGGCCTTAAATTACAAATCAGCACATTGGTGTACCCTAAGGTTGTCTAAGTCAACTGAATATTGACGAGAATCCGTTTCATTAATTGTCATTCCACATTTTAACATAGTTTTTATAAGGCAGTATTTTTCTTATGGATACTTTGTTTAAAAAAAAAAAAACCCTTAGAATTTAAAGTAACAAAAAGTTCCATTTCATGTAACAGGTGAAAAATCTTAGAGCACAATTTCTTAAATGAAAGGGAGCTAGTATAAAAAGATGTTATTTTTCAGCATGTTTTTGATTCATGGGTGTTATTAAGTGAGACCATGACTGATGATATACTAGAAAGCATGAAATCCTTAGAATTGCTACAAAATTTCTTAATTGCATTTGTTTTTCCTGTGATCATTCACTTAAAAATTAGGCTGAAGAACTTGATTATTTTTTAAAAAAAACATGTTCAAAACTTATCTACCTTACTGTTGATTTTCAATTTTCAGCATTTGGCTTGTATTATGAAGGGAAGGTTCGGACTGTCTTTCAGCCTGTGGTGTGTCTTAAGGGCAGAAAAGATCATAATTTATTTCCCAGGACATTAATTACAGTTTTCTTTTTTTAAAATTGTGCTAACTAAAGTAAAGAGAAGTAGGGTTGGTTTTTCTTAATTATATATTAGGCACTGAAATCTGTTTTACTATTCAATGTATGTGCAGGTTACTGATAAGGTCCTTACACTGACTAGTATGAAAGCAATAAATGTTTCCTGTTCTAAAACTACATCAAAGATTAGATTTTACGACATTTTATTCCTAATAAACACACATTTTTGGACATAACTTTCATTACTGTAGTATCTTCATGGAATTTTATGTATAAAAATGAATGGAAAACAAGTCATTTAATTTTTGATAATTCTTTTGTAGACTTAAACCAAACCTCTTGTCAGACTTTAATATCACTGTAGGAAGACTGTAATTGTTAGAAGTTTCTGTTTCATTGGCTGTTACAGCAACAGCAGGGTGGTAGGTACATCAGTGATATTTTAAGAAAAGTAATAGGTTTGTTTATCTGGTTGCCAACTTTATGTTCAATGATTGTGAAGTATCTGAGTATCAATATGTTCTTTGGCAGTATGTGCTTTAGCAGGCTGTCTTGAAATCTTCCTAACGATATAGCTTTCTCTTTATAGCCATCTGTTGAAAAAGATATACCTGCTGTATAACGTTTTTGGTTGTTTACCCTAATTTCTGATACAGAAGTCAGTGTCTTTTTTTAGAAGCAAATCCGCTCAATTGTATCTTTTTGTTAACATCTGCAGTGAATGACATGACTGGTCTCTTCCAGTTGTGCTCCTGTGTTTTTAGAACAGAAAAGGACTGGTTTTGGTAGAGAAGCTAATTAATGTTGATACAATTGTTTGAAATGATATTTTTAAATTATTAAATGTTCAGATTTGCTGTAGTTTTATAAACTGACTTCCAAACTAAAATCCAGAATCATGTACTGTCTTCTCTTCTGATAAGGTCCGTGTAATTCCTGTTATATCTCACTGTTGTATTCCATATGTCTATATTCAAGCAGCAAATTGTGGCTATATCTCATATTCAGTCATCCAGAAAAGCAGCATGTTGTATCAAATGTGCAATCTGCTGATATACCACGTAGGTTTAAATGTAAATAAGAAAGTATTTTTACTTTCAGAATTGATTTAGCATTGTGCCTCGTGTCTCTTGAAATGTATTGAATCTCATGAATAAAGACATCTTTTTTTTTTTATATCTAATTTGTGCTATCAACGCTTCAGGATTCAGAAATTTACTTTATTGATCTGGAAAAGTTGAATTACTGTCATCAGATTTAAATATTTCAACACTAGAGAGGTTACTGCCTCTTGAAAGAAAGTAAGGTACTGATTTTATATTCTAATACACTGTGCTGTTTAGCTGAGAACCTACATTCTGCATAATGTGTTACGCTCTGTTTTCTGTTGTGTTCCCTTTGTCCTTACTGAAGTCCTCTGGCACAGATGTACCCTGCTGTACATGGGGAACAGAATCTAGTGATCTTAAGCAAGTGCAAATTCCTTTGGATTTGCAGTGAATTTGGATTGAAATTCCATTATTTTTCTGATAAATTTTCTTATTGAAGCTGGATTTGAGGCGTGAGTGTTAAATACCAATGAGGAAATAGCTTTGTTTAAAAACATTGGGTTTTAGGTGGATTACAGTAGTTGAGTTGTACTTCCTATGTTTTGTTACCAGAGTATTTTCCCTGAACTTGTATTAATTTTTAGATTTTTGCATCCAGCACTGATAATTGAGATGTATATTACTTTAGAGCAATCTGGCAGTACAGCTTCTTTAGTTTTCAGTTTGCATTTTTTCTTTAGTCTGTTCATCCTTTAACGAGTAATGAACAACAACAAAACAAAAGATGGGGGAATAGTCATGTGTCCTTCAGAAAAAAACAAAAACAAAACTTCTGCCACTGAATGCAGAAGGAGTTGTTACACAAAGTCTAGAGCGTTCAAGTAAGTCTTGACTGGACTATGCTGTAAGATATAAGTACCCTTTTTTATTGTATGTAAGCAGTTATGCTTATTATGACAGTAAGGACTGATGTCTGTGTTTTTCAATTTCCTTTGATCATCATATTAAAATGTGATTTTTGCCTTTTGCGGTACTGCTAGTAAAGGAAGAAGGGGTTTTATGGCAGAGTTTTTACAGGGATGATGGTAGTATTCTTAAGCAAATAGCAAATCTCTAAATCCCTTGTTTTCCTCATTCTTTTATGCCAACATAAAAAAGATAAGTCTACATGTTTCAAGACTAAACATAAAGTTTATGTATCTATCTGAGGAAATGTGTTCATTAGTCAGTTTGTTTTTTTTGAGGAGGGAAGGGATTTGCTGATATGTTAGAACATTACATGTTTGGGCACCTGATGTCCTTCTGTTCTGGCACCGTTGTCTTTATCTAAGAGATTTAACTGTATCTCAGTAACTGCAAACATCTTGTTTTTTGTTATGATTATGCAAAAAAAAAAAATAGAATCAGACGGTGATATGAAGGCATGTTCTCCAACCCAAACCATTGAGTCTCGAATCTCTTTAGGAGAGGTTTTCAGGAAGAGGGTAGGATTACACTGAGGAACGTGGTCTAGAGCGATCACAGGTGTGGGCTGGTGGTTGGGCTACATAATTCTACGATTCTAAGAGAGCTTCAACTTCTGTGCTAAGTGTGCTTAGGTCTTTCAACTCTGTGGCAGGTGTGCTAAGCAGAAGTGTCACAGCAGGTGGTGAACCACGACTTTCTTGGATTCATTCCAGTCTCCTGCAGATGTCTTTGAAACTGGGAACATCACCTAGCAGAGGTGAAGTGCAGACCACACCACCAACAGTGCTCTTCTTCAAGAGCTGATGGCTGTACATTGTGCCTCCATATGCATTTTTGGTCTTGTCGTTGAACATTGTTGTTGTAGGAGGACCCGTCTAATTTTCATTGACTAGAGTAGCTGAGACAGGTTTTCCTCAGAGCTGATCTTGATGAGTTTTTCTTCTGCTGTCCCTGCCCTGAATCCTTATGTCTTCTCATCCATAGCTTTAAAATGTTACGATAGACTAGTACAAATATTCCTTCTGTGCAATCTAGACCTTGTTTCCCAGTCCTGCTTTTTAATTGTGTATCTTATCACCTGTTCAGAAAGAGAATCTATTTGGATATGTTTCAGAATTTTTCACAAAGTAACAGTGTGACTCCATGCTGATATTCCTATGAAAAATTAATCTGTTTTCTTCCCTATTTCTTCCCTTTTTAAGTTTTTATTGTACATAGTCATCCAGGTTGCTGTGAATAATATAAAGGATCCTGAGCTATACCAGATCAAATGCATTAGATTACTGTGCTTAAGTAAAACTAAATAAAATATGATGGCTCTGTTGTTTAGAGTATAGACAGAGCAG
Source organism: Chrysolophus pictus (assembly GCA_037305975.1). Classification (NCBI taxonomy): domain Eukaryota; kingdom Metazoa; phylum Chordata; class Aves; order Galliformes; family Phasianidae; genus Chrysolophus; species Chrysolophus pictus. Next base: position 24,475,389 of record CM074578.1, read on the forward strand.
TAGGAATTTACTTTTCAGGCTCTGCAGAGGGCCCTAGCCAGTATTTATCCATCTTCGCCTGAAATATGCAATACCTGCTGCGGTATACATAAAAAATATGGATTTCTCTCAATTCTGATACAAGCTTACTGAATCTAATTTCTCTTTGGTATACATATTCTTTATTCTAGGATCCCAGGCTGCCATTATGATCAATAGAGCTCTAGCCAATACAGTCAATAGTGTCTAGATAATGATTTATTTAGTGAGCCTCTTGGTGCCTCTGTTAGGGTAAATTGAATTGCTCCCCAGACTCTTCTGATTGCATCGACCGCCATTGACAATAACGGGAGATGTCTGAATTTAGATGTCTAGAGCTGAATCTTATTCCTATAGATGCACACAAAGTCTGTTACTATTCTACTTCTGTTTAACTTCTTTAGTCCTTGTTATTGTACTACATGCCAAATTCCTGTCTGCTTTGCAATCTGTTAACACTCTTACATCTCTTGCAGAGAACACGAAGCGTTATCACTGAATTAAGCGTGGATACTGTTGGATACTGTTATTCTCTGACTACCACTTCTAATAAAGTTAATAATGCTGTTAATTTACTTCTTACCTTCTGCTGAAAGAAACACTTAAAAACTATATGAGCTGACATCTCTGAATATTGAAATGCAATAAATGCTTTGAAAGAAACAGCAATAGAAGAGTCAGTGATGTGCTTGTAAATCATGGAATACTGGAAGTGTGTGGTTCCCCCCAACTGAATGGCATCTCTAGATGCCTATATTTTTTATTAAAGAGTAAACAGAAACTGAGAACTTTATCAGTAGCATCCCAACAACTCCAAATTGAGCTGGATATTCTGAGATCACAGGCATCTCAAAGGAACTGCTCAAGGTGGTAGGGAAAGGACAGGGCTGTTAGATGGTGCCCTCCTTCCATTCCCTCTTGGTGTTAGGAAGAAGGATCCCAGCAAATCCTCACTGATGGCAGGGAAAATTTGCCAGGAACCTGCTGACCATGAAGGCAGATCAGAGGAGTACAGTGGAAACAAACTGTTCCTGCTACAAGCTACAGGCACAAGACTGATTGACAGAGACCACTGAAAAGCACTGATCACATTTGACAGCCCTTTCAACTTCCCTTTTTCCCTTTCCCTTCCCAGCTGTTATCTTTTACTGCCTTCCTCCCCTCACGAACAAAAAGTGTCCAGGATTACTTTGATCCCAATTAAGCTACATCTGTAGCAAATTTCATATGAGTTATATGAATTATAATTTAACAGCATTACTTTGAATTAACCTATCCAAAGATCTCGTATTTATGTAATCAAACTCTACTGAAAATAAAATTTCTGTAAGTTCTTGTCCGAAACATAGTAATCTGAAAAACCGCCTACTTATGTTCTTTCTGTGGTGTATCTCAGTCCAGACATCATGTGCATCCTACAGCTATGTCCAGAGGAAAGAAAAGTTCTCAAAATTTTTTGTCATCAGGAAACAAGTTACAGATCAAGCAATTTACTTGCACTCTTTTAAAATGGAAAAAAAAAAAAAATTATAGGTGCTAAGATTTGCACATGCCAGCACTAAATTGACAGACTTTATAGAGAGTAGTGTTCTCAGCTTCTTGGCTTTTGGTTGAATGGTTCATTGCTTAAATCGGACCTATTTCTTGATCCCTTTCTCTCTCATTAAAGCCATTAGTCTTCAGCCCAACGCTTGGACATTAGTTACAAATTCCTGGCAGATATTGGAAAGCTCTGAGAGCTGAACAGAGGAAAAACAATTTAGGTAGTTGAGACTGTATTGTTAAAAGTTGCAAAAAATCACTGTTCTAAGCTACTACTAGCAGTAGGTGATCTAGTGTAGGTAGTTGCTCAATAATATGAGGATGTTCCTTTAGGACTGCTATTATATTGTAACCCGCAATAACTTTTGGTGCCAAAGCAGGCTGTGGTGGATGTATATACATAGTTTTTCTGCATTAGTAGTATTGCTTTTTGCCTGATTATTTTTTTCTTGCATTGATGGAAACTGTCACACAGTAGGAGGTGATGTAATCAATTAAGGTACATCATTATTGTTAAGCCAGTTCATATCAGGCTTCAATGAAAACTCTTAATTTCTCAGAGCTCTGTCACAAAAAAGTTTTCTTTGTTTTTTATGTTCCAAGTCACTGAGCTTTTACTTTCTATAGTTTTCTGCCATAATAATCCTGTGGTATGTAGTAGTTGGTCTGTACTATAATAGGCATTTTATAGTTTTGAAACGTTGTTTTCTGGAATAGTTTAAAAGCAGGTGATTTATGAGCAATTAGAACAACCCTGCGAACAATGACATGTATGATGTGTTCTGCATACAGTCTCTTTTGTTTAAGTAGGTGGGAGAATCATACTACATCTACATGGAAAGTTGGAATAAAGGGAAGGGACAATTCCCTATGTCTAGATTTCAAACACGTCTAGTTATATCTGTACTCATATACATATGTGTGTGTATCTACTGGCAGAAATTTCTTCTGGGGGTGATTTTTCTTTGTGCGTATCGTAGAGCAACAGTATTAGGAAAGATCTTTTCTGGTCATTGAATTCATCCCCCAGTACACAGGGCTGTTCCTCAGGATGTGCTTTCTGAAATGGAATTCCTCAATTCATGATTTCTTTCCATCAAGGAGTACTGCACAGCCTGCTGGAAATCAGTGCAGCTAAAAGTCTGTTTCCATGATCAACAATCGGAAACAGAATCAAAAGGTCAGGAGGCGAACCATCTAAATGTGAACACACTGACTTGTACCACTTCTTTCCTTCCATCTGCTGCTGTGAAGACTCCAAGATGCAGTTAAAATCTTGAAGAAGCAAGTGCCGAGCTGTGCAAATATTAGTCATTATGAAATACTTTCTCTTACAGATGTAAATTTTGCTAACCTTTGCTATTAGACAAATTCATTTCTCTCAAAGAAAAAGAATAGTTTGCACGTGAAGGCTCTGCAGTGTGGAGTCTGCATTTTGAAAGTGACTGCTGAGGAGGAGCACTGGGATGTTTATGCTCAATTCCCAAAATACAACATAGGAAATATGGATTGGGTAGTACGGTGCTCGTATGGGACAGCATTAATTCTGCCATGTAGCCACAAAGATACTGTGTATGTGTTTTCTGAATTTAAAAAATAATTCTAGAACAATATTTGTTGTAGGCAGATCGTGATAATTTCAGCAGATTGCCATCACCAGCCCCTTATCCTTATAGTATTGATTTCAGAAGAATGGCCACTATTGAAATACGAGCAAGCAAAAAAGCCTCTCTGCAATTTCTTCCTCCATTCCTTAGTGCTAGTATTTGTTGTATTAAAAAATAAAGTAGTTATAATTACACTGCTAGAGTAAAATCAGGTTTATAAAGTTATTCCTATTTTTTAAGCTTTTAGGGCTTCTCTGTTCAGTGCAGTTTAAGGGATTCTCACCCAAATATGTAGATAATAAAAAGTCTTCTGATATCTTAGAATTCTAGGTTCACATGCAGCAGCTGTTTGTGTTTGTACGTGTATTAGCTTTCAAAAGACTGTTCTATTGTAGCCTTAATAAAAGGAAGAATTAAAATAAGTAAGCTTGGCCTAAAGAACATCTAGGTGAAATAAAGTGGAACTGATTGGAAATGGCTACAAAAGATCTGAAGAGGTCTGTAAAGAAAGCAGCGTGAAGATACCCAACTTGTCCCAAGGCCATGTTGTGTTACTCTGCAGCTGTTACTACAAAAGTCACATCTCAGCATAAAATAATTTTGGGTAGTAGTAGTTTCTGTGAGCATTAAGACAAGTGATAAGCATAGCTCAGGTTTTTAGTATGCAGCACTGTTAGAGGGCTGTATTTATTGTTTTGCAAACTAAGCAATACAACCTGAAGCAGTAAAGATTTGGTTTTCCCTTATTAAGAGCTATCTACTTTGACTTGCTTACACATATATCCTTCATTATCAAATGAAATATGCATTCATCCATTGTTTTTTAAAGAAGGAAGAAAGGTTCCAGAGTTTCTGGTTGGAAGAATTTGTGGCTGTATGTTCACAGGCTTCACGCATAGCTTAATGGCTTCACATGGAGGTTACTGATATCACATTTTCACTATTGTAATGCTGTCTGTTGCTGTAGTGCACAGAACTATTGATTTTTGCTGTATTAAGCTTCTCTACAGCTGACAGCTGCAAAGGCTGTATTTATATTTTGCAGCTCCTGCAGCAGCAACTCTCAGCCAGCAGCTGCTGCTTGCGTCACTAAGGGAGGATACCTCTTTTACCTGCCCTTCCTGAAGGAAGATCTTTGTACAGTCTTCCTCCTTGTCCTTAGTGCTGTTGGTAAACCCAGCTCTCCTTTGCAAGCAAACAAATGTGCTATTTTTTTTCCCTCCCTGCTTAATAAGATTTACTAGCTAGGTTATCCCTGTGTGCTACATCCTGCCTGACTGTGCTGGAAAACACAATTAACTTGATTATGACAGCATCTTGATAAAGAAGTTCCTTTTCTATCCATCTAGACAGATGTAGTGTATGCTTGAATGTTCATGTTCAAAAGTTTATTTAAACATTTTATGTATTTGCTTATTATGTTGTAGGTTTTAAGTTCTATATAATTAAATTTTTCAAATGTTAGATTACGAAAAGCATACTTCTGTTATATTTTGAATTAATTTTAGCAGGTTAAGATGTTCCACAGTCGTCTGAATATTCTGAATTGTTTAGCAGGAAATTAATTTTATGTGTAGAAATGGGGGTAATTTTGAACTAGTGGACGTGACCAGTTGTGTGCTTGAATGGCTACATCTAAAATAACTTGAAATCATTTTAGCTAAGTCCTTATTCACAGGACTTAGCTAAAATGATATAGCAACGTACATAGTTGCCAAGGTAAATGCTTGTTTATGCCTATATTAGTTTCTCTCTTAATTTTATTGGAGGAGTTGGCGGGAGCTGACACTGTTGTTAGACAAAAGAGATTTGCTAAAATCTTACAATTTTCAAGCAAAAATACTCAATTTTAGACCAAAAACAGTGAATTTCAGAGCTGAAGCAAAGTGTAGGAGAACTGTTATGCTTTAGGGGAACAAAAATGTGAACCTCAGTAAAGAAGTCTGTAATTTTGGCTTTTCACTGATAAAGCCATTGATTTGTGGACATTTATGAAAGGTTTAATATTACAACATCTTCTCTATTAACTAAGATCATACAGTTCACAGTTTTGATCTTTAAATCACCTCAACTTTAATGATTCTTTCATCTGCTTAGAAGATCTTAAATCTTAGTTCTCTTCTTATGTGTGTATGAAACATGCATACAGAAACCGAAACATACAACTCCTTATAACATAAAAATCAAAGCTAACAATAAGCAATTCCAGTTCTCTAAATTTGAGTAGGTTTGTAAGATTTGCTTTATAATCCAGTGTTTCTGATTCAGAGTAGAGAGAATAATGACTTGATACAGTATATGAAAATATATTCTTTTGTTGTTTTAGTTTGACAAAGGATATGCGTACAGCATTCGCCACAACTATGGGAAAGAAGGAAAGAGAACTGACTATACTCCATACAGCTGCATGAAGATTATCATGTCCAATCCACCAAGTCAAGGGGATTATCATGGTGAGTTCCTAAAACTAACAGGTTCAAAAATATTGGAAGCTCCTGGCTAAAGAAGAGAACCGAAGAGATTGCATTTCATTTAAAGTGAAAGTTAGTTAGTTTGACTGCTAACTAAGGTAGCCACTGCTGTTCTCTGTTACTCTTCTTGTGATCAGTCTTTCTTGACTGATATCATTCAGCAAGTAAAGTTCTATTTTGTACTCAACTTTGGTTCTTTTTCCTTCCTTCCCCTTCTCCCTCTTCTCCCATTGTGTGTAAAAAAAAAAGTTGCATTCCTTTCAATCTGTGCTTTCAGCATGGCAAACTTAGTCTACTAATATTAACTCATTTGTTTTTCGGAAGTTTAGGACATTCAGGACTCTTCTATATTCTTTATTTTTTAGTAAAATGTAAATTTATAAATGACCAAGTATTGATGAATGTATCTACTGGGGGCTGCAGCGTTTAAGTTATCACTGTGGAAGTCATGGCTTACATGTATGTAACCAAGACAACATAGATACTGCAAAGAGAAATTTAACAAGATCTGAGTTGACAATAGTTTTTTCAATATTAAAAAGAAATAAATATTTCAGCAATTTGTTTTGCAATGATGTGTAGTTCTGAACAGAAGTCCAGATAGTGACTATGTAACATGCATAGTATTTGAGTGTTTTCTTTTACACTAAACTTATTTGCAAAGCCAGTTTTATGAAACTAGTTTCCTTACTCAAGCAAAAATTATGTTTTGGTCTTCTTAAAATTCTCACTTCAGATTAAGATCATATTTTCATAAGTATTAGTTTTCTACTGAGAAATTATCTGAAGGATTTTTTTCTATAGTGTCTGTCACGTTACTCGCCCCTGTAGTCTCTTAAATTATGTTTTTAATTTCAAGTTTACAGTGGTCTTGCAATATTCTTTTTAGATCACACTTGGTGCCTTCTGTATGTATTGTGTCACGCAGTATAGAGTGTGAACACTTACAGGGGCTCTGAGATATGAATTAAATCAAACATGAGTTCCTACATTTGCTGTGGTACTTTAAAACCTCCTATTTCTATGTGATTAAGTGAGAAAAACGTGCACCAGCCTCACTGTTGTAACTTTAGTGCTAGTTAGCACAGTCATAGAATTGTTAAGGTTGGATAGATCACTAACGCCATTTAGTCCAGCAATCAACCCATCACCACCATGCCTGCTAGACTATTTTTCTCAGTGTAATGTTTACCTTTTTCTAGAAAACCCCTGGGATGGTTCTGAAGGTTGTTTCCTTTAGTTTTCTCCCAAGATTAATTCTGGGACATGAGAAAAGCAACCCTTTTTCAAAGTGCTGGAACTTTTAAAAGTAATATTTTTACAAAGGGCTATGCTTTAAAGACTAGTTGACTCTTACTACTTGTTTCTTCCTGGTTTTTCACAGCAATTAAATGTACCAGTGCTATCACTGTAAGTAAGGTACCTAACTAAATCTCCTTTCCTGTCAGTGAGTGACAACTGTGGCCTGTTTATATTAGGATATTTCATGTAACACTTGGGCCTCTGGTGCACTGCTGACAATGCAGTGGAGTAATTATTATAAAAAAAAAAATTAAAAGAAAAAATAATTGCACATATGGACAATTAACTTGTATATTAATAAGCGGTTGGGCAATTAGGAGCAGTTTAGTTGGTCTCTTGAGTGTGTTACTGTGCTCCCTTCTGGGTAAACAACCTTGTTTGTGAGTGTGTGTGTTTTGCTGTCAGGATGCCCATTCCGCCACAGCGATCCTGAGCTACTGAAGCAGAAGCTGCAGTCGTACAAGGTTCCTCCCAGTGGAGTAACTCAGGTAAGATATAATTTGTTTGGAACTCTCTTTAATGAGGCATTGTTTTCTAATTTTATTTCATATTGATGTAGGAATACTACACGTAAATTGTCAATATGTATGTTAAATATCTCTTAAGAAGGATCTAAGCCAGAATCTTGTCTTGTTCCAGTGTTCCCACTGATGTGCTGACTGTTGTCATCACCTTCTGTTGTTTAATATTATGAATTGGTTTATTACTATAATGAATGCAATACAGAATTTTGTTTTACTTCATTTTACTTCATTGTGGTTAAGAAAAAAATCAAATGAATCTGGCAGTATTTTTAGAGAATTTATTTTTTAATTTTGCACCAACTTGTGGAAGGTAGTACTGTGTGTCATAAGTTGATGTCACTGTTTTCTGTAATAAACTTCTAAACCCATACATTCTTAATCATGCATAGTGCTAACTTCCCTGAGACAATGAGAACGCATGAGATGCCTACTGAAATTTGACAGATTTTATCAGATTTTTGAATGGTAGCAGTAAATTGAATACCTGTCATTTATAGCGAGAGCAGTGCAGAAATTGGAACTTCTTCACACACATACTGAAGGACTCACATACCGAAGAATCTCATTGATTCTTCTTGCAGGAGGTTAAAGGATCTATACGTGTGTTGTCATCTTCACTGAAGGGAGATGTACAGGTTAAAGCTCAGGCGAGACAATTCAGCAAAAAATCATGTATATGAACTCTTTGAAACTACTTTCAGTCTGAAAGATAATTTTTTTTGTTAATGTGGAGTATCACCATTGCTGATCAAGAAGCAACAGAGTGCCAAACCAGTTAGAAAAGTTAGAAAATTTTAAAAATTAGCTAATTTCACTTAATAATTCCCTTGGAAGAAGTAATTAGGATACAAAATTAAAGAGAATGTTTTATATTTTTTAATTGGTGAAGACAATTAACTTTTTGCAAATTTAAGAAATACTAATACTTTTTCCTGGGAATGTCTTATTTCCTTTTTTCTTTTTTTTTTTTTTTTCAATCTTTCCTGGTCCATAAATAGACATGTAACTGTCTTTCATATATCTGACAGTATCTAGAGATACTTTCTGCATATTTCCTTTTTATATGCATCAAAAAATCACACTGCTCTGAGATTTTTATCCTGCTAATCATTGGAAAGATTGGTAAGGATTTAATGTATTAGCTGCCTTACTATACGTGGGTAGGATTCAGCTGAGGCCATTTCTTCAGTGCATTTGCACAGTGAGGCAGGATCTGTATATTTAACACAGTTCCTTAGCTCACTTGTGAATTTTCTTATTTGTCAATTTTTTTGTCAGATAGGATTGGGACTCAGTTAAAATCTTAAATTTTCAGATATTCGTCTTCTATATCAGACAGGCTGAGATATTCAGGAGGGAGTGTTTCAAATCTCCCGTGATATTGTACTGATCTTATTACCGTCAATTCTCTTACACATTTGCTTGGTCATTCACGGCCAATAACAGTTCATAGTCCTTCAGTCCAGGCTGTGACTTGTCTTCTCCAGTGCTGGTAACAAGTGTTGTTCTTCCAGTGGTATCAGCAATGTTGTTTTTCTTTAGCTCAGTGAATGCGGTGAGTAGAGGGTGAATGGTTCATCCATCTTTCAGAATCTCTGATATAGTTGCTTGGCCTCAGAACTGACTTTCATTTTAAGTGTATGTACCTTCTGAATCTGTTAGGTGTTCTCCTAACTTCAGATCAGAGAGAGCCTCCTTGAAATCTGACAGATTTCTAGTTTGAATGAATGATTCAGAACTTGATCTTTCAGCTATTTTGATAAACAATATGTGACCTGTGAGTCGTGGCTTCTCACAGTTGCTCCTTATTTTCTACTGAAATTCTTTTGCTGTCTTCAAATATGAAGTTTTGTTTTGTTTTTGTTGCTCTGTGTTCTAGCTGGTTGTCACAAAGTGAAAAATTCCCTTCTGTGTTGTTACAACCAGATCAATGTGTGTACTGCAATGCTTTTTCAGTTCTGCCTGCTTTGTCATAGTGAAAAATGCATTTTTCTGAACTGAGGGGATGCTCAAGCGGCCTCATGATAAGGACAGCCAACTTAAATTTTATATAAGTGTTTCAGGACTCTGAGATATGAAAATTCCACATCCACCTGGTAAAAAACAGTTTGCAAGGTAGCTGAAATCACTGATGATCTGGGAGGATCATGTAGAAAGTCATGACAGTACCTATATAGTTGCTTCAGCCTCCGGCATTACAAGCTGTGGTCCCAGAGCGTTCCCCACGCATCTTTTAGTCTCCAGAGTCATCCCCAACTTCCCAGGATCTTAACCCTTTCCGGCTTAGAATCTTCCCCCTATCCCAGAAAAACATGCCCATGCTTCATATTTTCAATGCCAAAAGATGTTCCTTCTTCTTATGTACAGAGGTTTTTAGGTTCAATTACTTATAAGTAACCTTTCTGTTGTTTCTAAAAGTGGTTAGCAGTGGCTGAGCAGATTTCTGTGGAGGTCAAAGAATCATTCTCGACTATATTTGTGTGACAAGAGTTAATTGGATTATTGTAAGTGTTAATATGATCTACAGCTAAGAACTCATTACCCTATGTAGAAGAGAAGGCACTATTTCTAGGTTTTTCTCTGAGGAGTAGAGGACTACAGATTCCTTTGTATGCTGTAAGCATAAGAAATGCTTCTTTTTAAGAATGTGTCTACGTTTATACCCAAGAGACCTCCTCAGTGGATGGTTTCTGCTGTAAAATTCGAGTTTTTCTGACAATGTGTACATTTGTTATGTAGCTGTTGTTATGGAGACAGATGAGATTTTTCAAAAGGCATCGTCATGGTAGGTCTCAAGGTGCATCTCTGTGTGCAAGGGCTTGAGATCTTCAGAGCTTGCCACCCAGAGTTCTGTTCATGTGCTTGCCAAGTATTTTGTTCTTGTTGAAACTGCCATGTGGTCCTGTGGTTTTTGTTGTACCAGATACTCCAAGGCACTCACTCTCCTTGGTAGAGGAGTGAACGAGAGCGTGCATCATGGTATGTTGCTCTGATGAACAGTTGTCAATGCTTCTCTCCTACTAAGAAGCTCGTTTTAAGGGATTGAAAGCTCAAGAGTTTGTTGGCTATTGAAATTAATTTCTCATTCTAAAAAATGAGGTTGATTGGAAACTCATCAGGCCTTCCATATGCATCAACATCCTTCATCAGAGCGCTGATACTGTCCTGGCTGGAGGGGCTAGAGAAGCTGTGGCAGCTAAGGCTATGCACAGAGGGTTTCACGTTGGCACAGCTAGTTTGTGCCCAAAATAAAGCTGCTCTGATGTCTTAACCTTAATCTGTGCAAGTATGAATACAGCTGTTCAAGTTTGAGCTTGATGGAGACTTAACACTGTCTTTGCAGTGCATCCTAATTTGTATTTTGTGGTTGGGAGGACTATTATTCATAGCAGTCTGTTGGACCCTTATCTCCAGTTCATACAGAGTGATTTGGATCAGAACTATTACTTTTTTGGGGTGCTTCATTTCAATTTGATCAAAATGGTTTTAGTATCCATGAAGGATAATCTGATAATGTTGAGGACTTCTTTTTTCTGATGAGAGTACCAAGGGTTTTTACATTTTGATGTTCTTTTGTGTTTCTCTTCAAAAACATCTGTGCTGTCAGTGCAAAAAACCCCCCTGTGTTTTACTCCTGAATATATTGTGTTCAACAAGATCGTATAAACTGAATAGTGGTGGCTTATCTTCAAATAAGTGAGCTCACAGTGCTCTAGACCATCAGATTTAGATTTGTAGTATATCAGCAACCACACCAATGATTCTTTTTTCTTGTTCTCCTGCAACTTTTATGACTCATCTGAAGAGATCCTTGAATCATGAAAGCTGGGTTACTGTCTTAATTGATCCCAGGTTGATTGGAGATGGCTGCAGGTGGGTTTTGTTGTTTCACGAATAATTGCAAGCAGCAACCTGTTGGTTTGGATGCATTTTCCATCCTGTTTAGCTTATACCTTCTGTTTCTTTGGGTTCATTCCAAATCACCTGTGCTGCAACTTGATTTTAGTTCTGGGATTTCAATCTGTTGTTTTAGAGTACTCGTATGTCTTGCCTTCAAGCAAGTGAATTATTACCCCGTCTTGTTTATGAAGCTTATTCCTCACTGCTGTTGCGTGGGCCAAAATATAAGCTACTGTCTAGCTTATGTATAGGTCCTTTCCAACCTTGTGATTCTATAATTCTATGATCATCAATTCCAGAAAAGGAAAAAAAAAATCAGAGAGTAGAGAGGTTGGACACCAAGTCAGCAAATGCCACAAGTTGGTAGATCAATTCTAGCAGATGCATATATCTTGTCAGATTAGCACTGCTCTCATTTTCAGACTGTACACTGTATCTAAAAGTGACTAATAAAGAAGCAAATGAAAATTGCTTGAAGAGCAAAATACTCTGCAGTGTGTTCACTATTGCTTTTGAACTGCACCAAGCAGAAGTCTCTCTTCTCTCACTGCACTCTATCTCTCACAATCCCCCTTAGATCAAGTTTTTAAAGGATATCGTGTATTTAGAAGGAAGGCTTCTAAATTTAATAAATATTGCTGAACTTTGTAAAGATATGTGTCTGAGTTCTTACTCATGGAGATTACTTTCTCAGTGCTGTACTCAGCCTTATGTTTCTAGGGCTGTTCTTCATACCCTTTACATAAGAAGTACTCTTTTTTTTTTTTTCCTTTAATATTCACAGGACCAGGAAGTTGCTGAAGTTTTTCCATAAGAATAAAGCATTAGGCCGTTCTGTGGTGGGAACAAATGCCGTAATCACAGTATTTTTCCAAGTGGCTTCTGTGCATGGATGAAGTGTTAAATAAGAAAGCTGGTCTTTGGAAGTGTGTTACAGAGGAAAGAGTGCCAGACTTCCCATGAGTCAATAGTGTGAGCACTGCTTCTGGTGCAGTCATTTTGTACTACAGGTAGTATTGAAAAAAGAGATGAAAACATTTGAATATGTAAATCTCCTCAGTGTAAAGTATCAAGATCCAGCTTGCTATCTCACTCTGGATTTTCTGAGGCTGTGCCTTGTCTGGTGATTGTCTCTCCTAAAACGGTCTTTCTGAACTAATACAGAAAGTGATTTCCAGGTCATACCTAGTTATTATATACCCTGAAGCAGAAAGAATTAATCCTGATGTTTATTTCAAGAGCTGAATTATTTGACTTGTATTTAGTTCACATTTTCCTTAGGTTAAGCCGTTTCTTTATTTGTGAAATTAGATTTTTTTGTTTGCTTAAAAATTGCTTCTTGGAAAAGTAATATGGTTAGCTGAGCATCTAATGTGTGATTGCATAGTATTTGAATTTATATTATATTTTGGATCACATTTCATTTCTGTCTTTGGTATAATGCTCATCAGGTAAAATAACATCTGAAAATGGCTAATCAGTTTGAAGAATATGAAGATGAAAGCATATATCAGATAAATGTATCTGTTGTGCTGTGCTAAATGTGCTATAATGTGTTGTTTACATAACTCAAATAGAAGAATAGATATTGGCTTTGAATTAGAATTACTTTAAAAAAATCTATTCTTGAAGAAATTGCCTGAGTCCTTTTCCCAGTTCACTGCTTTCACAATAGCAAATGGTACAAACACTTATAGTTCTACAGTCAGGAGAAATAGAATATCCACATTTATTTTTGCTTTTTTTCCAACTACTTCCACTTAAAAATAAGAAAAAAATCATGTAAATGAACAGAAGACAGGTAACTTCAGAATAGTATTTCTTTCTAAAAGCATTATTCTCTTAAAAAAAAAAAAAAAAAAAAAAAGCTGTTTTCCAGATTTGGATCAAATTTAAAAATTCTAAATAAGTCATTGAAATGAGACTATTGTTTTCTGACAAGTTGGGTGTTTTAGTGGACTGGAGAGTCTTTACAGATAGAGAAATTAATTAGCCAAGCCATGCCTGGGCAAACCATACTCACTCTTCTGATGATTTATATTAGAGAAGCTTTAGATCATTCCTGGCTGTAAAAATGTTTTCCCTGCAGCTGAAGAATTTTGCCCTATCCTCAGTTAGTGTTAGTAGTGCTTGTTTAAGTTATGAGGATACCATTTCAATGATAGTTATTAATAGTTTTTATACTACTATTTATTGTGGGAATATATAAAACAGGAAGAAAACCACAACAGCTGAAATTCTTGATACAGACAAATGTTGTGGGAGACTGATTTTATTATTACAGTTTTACTGTAATAGTATTCAGTAGTAACGTTTCTTAATTCTAGCAATTGCTAGTCTTCTGTGACTCGTGGCTATATTAAATGTGTAATTGTTGGTGATACCATGTAGAACTTCATATTTGCCAGTTTTTGAAAACAGTTAAATTAATATTTTTAAGATTTTACTCAGAACAAAGACACTGAGTGTTTTGAGGTGGGGTTATTCCCTAGTAAAGTAAGTGGTTAAAACTCAAGTCCTAAAACAGGATAGCGTTACATGTTGGCTGTCAAGAAAATCTTAAAAAGCTTAGATCTTCAATCTAGAAATTGTACATGATTCAGATCTCTTAAGTGGGAGGTTAAAACCACTTGCTTTCCAAAATTGCTTGCATTGTTATTGTCTTTACATCAAAACTTGCAAATGCTTTAAAATGATTAAAGCTTTCAAGGCGGATAGTATATGTCTTCAAAGTAAGCTTATGTCAAAGAATCTTTGTAGTGAAAATAAATTCTTTTGGCACTTCGGTGTGAATGTGAGTGCTGACTGTTCCCACCCATAGATGGGAATCATTTATTGACTGGAGATAGCATTCAGCCATGATTTTGAAAGTAATAGTTGTGTGCAGGGAGTGCGTCTTCCCCGTTTTATGTGAGGTTGTACTTTCTCTAATATATTTGATAGACCTGGTATTTGACATTGCTCTTTGCTTGTGGTTACTCAGAATAGTGATGAGCATAGCTAATCTGTTCGATATTAAAAGGCTATGGTAATACAGAATATTTTTAGAGTATGTGTGGATTTTATTTTGTGTAGAACATGATTTAAAGTGCTTAACACAGATGTTTTGCTAAGTTGGAAACTAGTAAAGGTTGGACTGGAAAATATATATATTTTAAATTTGAATTTGGTATTCTAACTGCCAGAAGGATGGAATAAAAACTGTTTGCTACTGAGAGTGCCTGTTCTTGAATCATAGAATGGCTGAGGTAAACAGAGACCTCTGTGGCTCCATCTGGTCCAACCCCTGCTCAAGCAGGGACACCCAGAGCAGGGTGCCCAAGACTGTTAGAGAAGAATTAATTTAAGCAAATTCAATGTAAAATATTTACAGTCATTAGTCAAATGTTATGTTAGACTTCAGTGAGGTTTTTTCATCCTTGCTTGTTCAGTTTTCATTCCTTTCCTTATACTGACCTTAAGACTACATGGTTAAATAGGTGAAAAAAAATATCCAGCTGTAAGTGAACCTGGGGAAAGTGAGGAGGGAGGGTTCACTTTCAGCCTGTCATTAGAACTGAACTGGGAGGAATGGGGGGTGGGTAGAATCACCATCTGTGTATTTGCACTTCGGCAGCTTCAGTAGCTTCAGTTTTTGGTATTTAGAAGTGCTCATAAAATTTTTATTCAGAAGAAAACAAAGGAAAGAAGAATGACACAGAGAAAGTCAAAGGCATAAACACAAAGATCAGAAAGCAGGAAAACAACCAATGTGAAGCAAAGATGTTTCAGCTCCTTATTCTTGAAACTGTTTCGTAAACTTAGAATGTACATGAATTGCTTCAATTTTGTAAGGATTTTTTTAAAATTTTAAGTATTTCAGAAACTTGATAGCGGTGTAGCCTTTGAGCATTTCCTTGCTATGCAGGAATGTGGGTTATCTACCATATCTAAAACTAGGCAGTACATTTTTTTATAAAATAAGTGGCCATAGACTGATACAGCATCTGCCAGAGAAATGAAAATGTGTCACTTAAAAATAGGCCCCAAAATTCTGATAGTTAAAATTATATTACTGAAATGGTATTTTAAAACTTGGTAAAATCATAGAAATGAAATTCTAAAGTGCGTGTAGAGTTAATGCACCTAATGTTCACACCAGTAACTTCCACCAGCAGAGTGTAAAACTTTGAAAAATAAGTCAGAAGAAAGCAAAGAAACGCAAGTAGCTTTAGAGCTGTTTCCTTTTAAGATGATTAACTCAGCCTGAATTCAGTCCGACTTTGCTAAATAAGTTGCCCAGAGGTTGCTGCAGCAAATATAGTTGCGTATTGAGAAATGCTTTTCGTTCAACTGTCATTTATTCTTAAGTGTTTAATGAGTTCCTAACTGTCATAGGTAAAATAAAAACTTAAATCTGGAAAACCTCACATTTCTTTTACGTTAAAAATGGAAAAAGGGGGAAAAAAGGTAATTTTAAAGAGTAATTAATAAAATAATTCCACAGAATCACAGAATGGGTCTGGTTGGAAGGGATCTCAAGGATCGTGAATCTCCAACCCCTTTGCCACAGGTTCCACCCAGATCTTGACTGCCTTGTATTTTTACCTTTGTAAATACAATTTGGAATACAATTAATTTTTGTTATTTGTTGCTGGGATGCAAGTTGCAAGAGAGAAACTGATCTGTTATGCTACTCTGAATATTACCAAGCATGATGCCGAGTGCTGTGAGATGAAGTGCTCTCAGCTCCAAAAGGACAAGTGAAGGGGAGTGTAGGAGGAATACAAGCTCTGGTAAAGATGCAGCAATGGTTTTCTAGCTGGTAGCGAATCAGAGAGGGAAAACAAACGTGTGAAAAATTGTGCAATATGTATTCATTATACAAGCAGAACCTTCAAAAATTGCTAGTAATCAGTTTAAAATATAAAGAAAATGCAAAAAAAAAAAAAAAAAGTGGGGAGAGGGGGAGGGGAATATATTTTTATTTGGTCAGGAAGTGAAATGCAGTATGGATTCCTGGGGCAGGACTGAAGCTAAGGTGGCCAGAAATCATATCAGCAGCCATATCTTTAGTCACTTTTGGAATACAATGAAGGGTAGAAAGGGGTTGTACTTAACTGAATCTACAACAGAATTTGGTTTTGAAAATCTGAGGTAGTTTAGCAGCTGTCAAATAAAACAAACTAACTTGGAGTAAATGAAAATAACTATGGATAATTGCAGAGCTCAAACTATCCAGCTAGGCAGCATCTCAGCTGAAAAAGCTGAAGATCTATAAAGCAGGTGGCTGCATGCAGCTGCCAAACATCATCTTAACCTCATTAGTAGTCAGTAAAGCAACATCAGAAAAGCAAGTTGCAGATGGCAGCAAAGGAAAGGCGTATAAGAAGTAACAAAAAGAGTCCTTTAGTATCTACCCTTCCTTGCAAAGTAAAGCAATTTAGTGTAAATGTCTGAGTATACGAGGAGGCAAAAGATTGTTGTGGGTAATTAAGGTAGTTTTGAGAGGAGAACTCTTTCTGGATAACACTAGTGAAAAGCAGCTGCAAGTTTGCTTTCATTATGAGCACAAATGTAGTAGGAATGAGTAGGAATGGTAATTTTTATTATGAATTATAATTCTGTTTTGTTGAAATAGAATACTGTTCCTCTCTCACAGAAGACTTTCCTAGTTGGGCTCCACTGTTGTCTTTTCTATTTTTTTTTTTTTCTCACAGCAACTTGCTCCTGTTAAAGCCCATTAATCTGCTAAACCTGTTCTTCCTAGGATATATTTATGGCAATCCTCATTCCTCAACTCCATCATATACAGAAAAGTGAATCTGTTCCCATGTGAGGTGACCAATTTAAAGTTACTTATATGCTAATTATCAGGTTTATGGCTTGTCTGCCTTCTGGATGCCTCTCAGTATGGATAGGAACTGAATTTTAACTGCTGTTCCCTGAATAAGTTGCAAAAATTTGTCTGGCTTTTTTGTCCAACCACAGTTTTTAATCACTGTGTAGGAATTGTATAGTGTTGTCATCTCTGACAAATTTGGCTGAAATTGACTCAGCAGCCAAAGTTGGAGAGATGATTTGGTGGAGAGGGGAAAGGATTTATGGATAAGTATGTTAGTACAGTGCGTGGTTAATGATGCAATCATATACATTATTTGGGGAAATTGGATGAAAGTATCTGGTCTGTACTGTCTGTGTGGTGACACAGCAGTCACCTCAGGGAGGTTTGAGGATTCTTGAGGAAGTTGGATTTGCAAAGAAACTGGAAAGATTGAGCAGCTACGAAATAATAAAGCTTTTCTTTATAAATTTGAGTTCCTCAAGGAGAGCTCTGATAACGTTATGTGTATGTGAACAGTATTGATTGGAGTACTCTTCTTCACTTAAAAGATGGGTCAAGATTTTCTCATAGATGGGTCAAGGGCTTAAGTGGGCACAGTATCAGAATAGTTTGTTCTGAATAATCTCTCCTACAAGATTGGAAGTTACAAGTGTCATCATCCGTGCTTTGTCAGTG
Organism: Chrysolophus pictus; assembly: GCA_037305975.1. Taxonomy (NCBI): domain Eukaryota; kingdom Metazoa; phylum Chordata; class Aves; order Galliformes; family Phasianidae; genus Chrysolophus; species Chrysolophus pictus. The sequence continues at coordinate 24,493,252 of CM074578.1, forward strand.
ATACGTGTCACTTGAAGTTGCTGGAGAAGACAGCAGTGATCTTACATCCTGTGAGTCACTGAGAGTTAGTAAATCAAACACTGGCTTTGGTGGTTCTTGTCATTTCTGCTTTTAAGGATAGTTGGATACTGGCATAATTGATACAACAAGTAGCTATAGCGTTGTGGTCTGAAATTGAAAAGTTGAACAAACTGCAGCATGACTAACTTTTTAACTGAACAGCTCTTCCTAAAAGTTCTCTAAATTGCAAGAGAATTTCAGTGCTTTTAAACTTTTGGATTTTATACACAGAAGTTTTTGAGGCTTTAGAAAGGTTTTGTTTGCTCACTTGATTCTGAGTCTTAGAATACATTTCCAGCTGAGAATTAGAACTATTTATATTGAAGTGTAATCTTGGTTAAATTAATAAATCTGAGAAAACCTGAAGTGTTCATGAACTAGATTGAATTAGCTGACTCTTCCAGCTGGAAAGATTGGTTTAGAAAAATCTGAATGCAATAAAATAAAACATTCAACCCGCTAATGGGCACATAGGTCTTCTGATCAGTATTCCGAATTATGAGAAAAACATGTTGGGGCATAATGGCTTTTTGGAATAATGAAAGCTGGTATAATGTTTCTGACCTATTCAAATGTGTTACATCTATCTGTAATATATATATATAAGTAAACAATACAATGTTGTTAGTGTTTAATACAATGTAGTTAGTATTTATTTGAAAGTTGAGATAGCTCTTTTGCACAATACAGATATTTTTTGTAAGGAGTAGAAAGAGAAAAATGTAAGGCAAAGCACAGTCGAAGCATTTAGAATAGTTTTCTTCAACCATTTGCTTAATGTAGCACTATTTTTTTTTTCAGTCATTTTCAAAGGAGAGAGATAAAAAATCGAAGTGTGCATGTTTCTGTGCATACATATGCATGTGTGTCAGAGAGCTGGATTTCAGACTTCATTGCCCAGTTAGCCTTGATCTTGAACTCTTACAGAAGATTTAACAGGAATTGGCAAGAAGCATAGAAGCGTAATCAGTTAGAGTATAACAGAGAAAGTATGTGGTTAAGTACTTTCTTGGCAGTGTGTTGCCATTTTTTTATCCATTCAGCAAATGTAATTTATTTATACATCTGTCAATAAATACGAGGTGGCATCCAGTAATGAGGACAGAAGGGATTTAAGCTGGAGTACGTTGCTATGTTTGACACAAAGGTCAAACCTGGAAAAGGGACTTGAAATTAACATTTCTTGAAAACTACTTTTTCATCCACTGAGGTTATCTCTTAATTCCAGCAATCTTCTCATTTTGATAAGCAGGGAGAGCATATATTTTGATTATATGAAGGAGGAAGGAGGTGATGAAACTTTAACACAAAAAAAAAAGGAAAAAGAAAAGTCAGCCGACATTGTGTTCTGCTGATAAGAATAGGACTTTGTACAGCACAGAAGAGATTACAGGCAGTAGAATTGGGACGCAAATTGTGTTTACAAAAGATGGCATGATTTCCTAATAGGTGTTCAAAGCAGGCTATTCACTCATGTATTCTGCTGAGCTTGGCCAGAAATAGCTTCATTTTAAAAGGACGAATATGATTGAAGGTTAGTAGCATTTCCCTCTCAGAGATACTTGTCTGAAGGGTTTGCATTAAATTTTCTTGATGATGGGAGCACTGTACTATTTTATTCTGCATCTTTATGAACTGGTAATATGGAAAATAAAGATACAAATTGTGTACTTGATTGTTTTGTGTTTTGAACACTTGAATTACTAGATTTACATCTGCTATTATGGAAGAGGTGTCACAATATAATTTAGCAATAGTTGTCACAATTTTACTAACAAAATATAAATTCAACTTCATCTTGAAATGAAGATACTGAAATAAAGTTTTAGACACCACATGCATCTTCCTGTGGTTTTATCATGGTTTTTAATATGACGTGATTATTTTAAAAGAATTATAGCATGTCTAAATTCTTTTAACTATTAGTAGAATACACAAGTCAAAGATGAAACGTGCTGCAAAATTACTTGAAGTATTACACACATCTGTTGGGAGAGGTGATATTTGCCTTGTTGTAGTAAATATCAACAAAATGCAAAGTTCTGTGTTGCATGTGTGCGCTACCTCTGGATTCTTTACATTTTTTCTTCCTCTGTGTAGATCTTGGAATTGGTGAAGGGCATGCATTACCAGCTGGCCTGTCAGAAGTACTTTGAATTGACACATGATGTAAGTAGCTAGTAGAAATTTTTGTTAAACTGTAACCATTGACTTTGTTTTGGAAATTGTGCATGAAATCCTTAGGCTATTTGCAATTTTTTTGACCAATGCTAGCTATCTTGCATTTTTAGTTTTCATTTTAATAATTTCTTTTTTAATTCCCTTCATTTATATATTGATGATGTACACATTGTGAACATTGCAAGATAGAGTAAAAATTTATGCTTTCTTCCTAAAATAGTCAATACTATTAACTTGTTTAAATGTTTTCATTTAGATATATACACTCAAATGTTAAATGTATTTCAAGCCATTTAACTTTTTCAATATCCTGTTTTTAAACAAGTTGTCATTTTTAACCCATCATGCAAGTTTGGTATTATAAGATATACGTGAAGCAGAATAGATCTAACAAATGTAACCAAAACTCTAATCTTCCAGCACTTAAGAGAGTTGATGTTAATTTTCACTTGATATTTTTCTCATGTCATTTGTCATGTGTGATTAATTTTTAAATCAAGATAAGCAGACCTTTCCCTTGCTTAATTGTAAGCTTCTATACACTATTAAATTAAGATCCTCCACAAAGGAGGCATAAGATAGCAAAAGGCACTGGCACATCTCCTGCGTGATTTCTTGATTCAGCAAAAATAATTTTCTCATTGGTTCAAGATTCCTCACTGTCAAGAAAGAAGTAGGAGCACAGCCCTTCCTTTAATTTTCTTGTCTCCACAACTGAAAAAATTGAAACATCCCTTTCCGAACATCAGAACATGAAATGATCTTGTTAAAGATCTGGATGAGGATTAGATGACTTTTGCCATTGACTTTTTTGTTCTCATTGGTTTTCACGTTTGATTTGTGTGGAACTGTTTGTCTCCTCAAATTCCCAGCAATCACAAGGCTTGAATGTACAGCAAAAGTATGCTCTGAAGCCATATTCAGTATTGCCTGCGATGATACTTTTCTAAGTTCACAGAGTCAGTCACAAGCTATGTCTACTTAACTGTTTTTGCATTTCTTCCCGTTATCATTTGTCAAGTTTCTGTTGTATTTTCTCATGATTGTTACAGCTTCTCTGTTGGTTTCTGTTGTGTAATGCTTGACGCTTAATAAATCCAACTGGATTAGAATATTTACAACTGTTGGAGAGGAGAGCCCTTGCACCTCAATGTTTCAGGTTCAAGGCATACCTAAAAGATGCTTCTCTTCAGATTCATTGAAACTGGGCTTTATTAATTTAATTGCTATACTTCACTTTGACCTTTGTGTCACCATCTCACAACCACAGAACAAAAGCAGCTATCATTTGTGTGGTCCAGTGTATTCTCTTCAAGAAGGAACTAATGTGTTAAGAAATGCACCTCTGTGCAATTTAAGTCTTTGACTAACTGTGTGAAAGGTACATACTAAGCACTACATAGAATGCATGTATAGCTTTTCATGTTCTGGAAGGTTAGGGTGTACTGCTTTTTGAGAAAGTTCTTTTCTAAATAATAGTACTGTAATTTGATTAAGAAAAGCTTTTCTACATGTGTGATGAAAATAAGGTATTTTGACTTGGTAGGTATAACTGAACAGCCTGTGCAGAAACATGATAGAATAAATATCATAAAAGTATGATTGGATGGGTAGATGTTTTCAAAATCATAATATTTTAATAAGAATCAAGAATTATTTATTGTATATGAAACCAGAGTGAGTATTCAAACACTACTAACATATCTGTATTTGTGGTCTAATTTGAGTTACAAGGTATATCTGAAAAGCATCATAACTGCTTGAAGTTCTAGTATTTGTACTTGAATTTTCAATAAGCTATTTCATGTTGATTATCCCTCTTAGATTGGTTAGATTTGTACTGATGCAAGGATACAAGGCAACTTAAGTGAAGAGGAAATGAGACACCTTATGAATGAAGGGAGTATAATCTGAACTCCAAGCAAATACTCATAGTAGTGAGGAATGTCTTTCAAGGTTACAATAGCATTGAGATTTTATTCTAATTTAGTTGATAAAGTTGGATCTCAATTCAAAATAGAGAAAAATGTTATCAGACAAACAGTGCAGCGATCTGAGCTACATAACATGCAGTCAAGTAAAATAGATTGATATCAGCTGTAAGCTGCTAATAGGTCAAATTAATATTCCTGTGACAGATTGTCTGTAAAAAGAATGAGTGCTTTGAAATTTGATTGTAAATAAATCACCATTTACTGTTTTAAGCCCCTAGCTGCTAAGAATAAGAAAACCTAACTGGCTATTGATTGTGTTAAGTTGTAATGACATTTGCATGAGTATTGCTGTACTAGTAATTGCTGTAAATAAGCAGGTGATTATTTATATGTTAATATTAATATCTCAAAATTTTATTCCAGACCATTAATGTTTTACAATCATTGTGTATTTTTAAGAAGTAAACGAAATCTAACACACTTAGCAAGCTTTCTGCTGCCAAGAAATCATGTGGAGTTGTTTATTTTAAAAAATATTTACATGTAAAAATTTTTTCTTAGTCTGTGATTAAATCTCAAGAACATTTGACTTGATTTGGTTGGTGGATGTCATTTACTCTAGCACCATAATTGTTCCACATGGTTTTTCTGTAATACCAGCTATAATTTTAAAAGTTCTTGATTAAAACGCAAAGAAACTGCAAGCAAAGAAATTGCTATAAAATTGTTGTTTCAGTTTCTTTTAGAACATTTGTTATAGCAGCAACTATAAAATTAGAGTTGGTCTGAAGGTCAATGTGTGCACAATGTGTTGAATCCAAGAATAGTCTTCTGATAGTATCAGCTGCTAGGTGGAATAAGGAGTTCTGTCTGAAGTGACAGATTTCTTCACTTGAATCAATACATGCTACAAGCTTAAATTTCTGACTGCCCAGAAAATACATTTTTCTTTGGGCATAGTGGATTCTAGATGGATTTACAGGTGTGAATGGATAAAACTGTTAGAGAAATCTAGTTTATCTGTTTCTGGCAGTAAGCTTCTGGTAACTTTTCTGTAAGCTGTGGAAGGTTTTGAACTTGGTGCTATTTCTGATGTATTTTTTTGTGAATATTACCTAAAAATATACCTAAAAACATTGTAAGACTTACGTGAGTGGTCTAACATAAAAAAATTTCTGTGATTGTTTTTTAATGCTTCACCTCTATTTTTGTGTTCAACACTTATTGTGTATTTCCAGTCAGAGCAGAATATTTTTGTTCAGGGAAATATTCACTGGAAGTTATTAAAAATTACATGGGGATTATTTATCACTAGCACAAATGCTGGTGATAATTGTGAACAAAACTTCCCATTTATTTCTTCCAACTCTCAAAAGAGGTGACTGAATGAGTAGAATTCTTTTAATAAAAATGATGTTGCCTAAACTTAATCCACTACAGCTTTATTTTAGTAACATTCAAGTTTGAAAAGGAGAGTACATGGACTCATCCTACAGTTTTAACTAACAGTCTTTAAATAGCTTTAAGCCAAAAGCCATTGGTCACCTTTGGAAACGTGGTTGTAGATTTCACTTATACAGTGAGCATGTTCTAACTTACTGGGAGAGAGTGGTTTAAAACAAAAGTAGAATTACAAAATGAATCTTATTGGTCTGAAGAAAAATGAGATTTTAAGGAAAAAAAAAAAAAAGAACCAATTAAGAGCTTTAAATAAATAATGCTCAGCTTTTTACTGTATTACTTATTTTTAAGCCTTTTGATGTGAAGAAGTAATTTGGTAGTTCCCACACAATGGAAATTAGAACATGGATGAAAGCTGGCTGGATGAAATTCATTCAGATAAGACTGAAATTAAATTTACTCATGGTTTTGGATTTATTTTTTGCTAATGTGCCTTTTATTTTGAATTCCTAATTAGCATGGTGGGCCAGCCACTTATTTTTAAGATTTTTTCAATCAAGGTCACTTGCTACAGTCACTAATCTTTTTTCATGCCTGAATTAGATTTTGTTGTACGTGTAGCTGTTTTCTGATGGAGCTAAGGTAGGTTGCAGCAATACATTTAATCAGGATCTCATTTTGGACACACATTGATTCTCTGCTTGATGATTTTTCACAAGTGGCTGAAATTTTAAGCTTATGGCTTTGCATATTAGATCAGCCACTGTGTATATCCTTATGAGGGAGGTGTGGGTGTGTGCAGAGTTACTTGTTAAGTTGGAATTGACTCCACTTTTCTGAGTAAAGAGGAAGATTGTGGAAGCAGAAAATTACCAGTCTGTGTCTCTTAGTGTTTGCTGGCTTATCATATCCCACATTTGGGAATCTTGACAATATTCTTGAGCCTTTTTTGTAAAAATACTGTGGTGTTCACTGATAGGTCACTCAGCACTGCCACACCACTCAGATGGATGGGGGAAAATGTATGATGGAAAGCAGCTCATGGGCAGAGATAATGGCAGGGAGATCACTCACCAATTACTGTCATGGGAAAAATGGACTCACTGTAGGGAGACTAATGTAATTCATTGCTTATTGATAATAGTCTAGAACACTGAGAAGCATCTTCCACTCATCCTCCCTCCCCTACCTCCTTCCCCAAGCAGTGAAGGGGAATGGGGACTGCTGTCAGTCCGTAACACTTTGTCTTGCTCCTCCACGATCACTCTTTGCCCCTGTTCCATGCAGACTCTCTCCCATGGGATGCTGCCCTTCCACAACTGATCCCATGTGGGTTTCCCCCAGGCTACAGCTCTTCCAGCACTGCCCCAGCACAGCTCTGAAGCTCTCCTTTCCCACTGCAGGCTGTTCTCTTTGGCTGTAGCTCTGGCCTGGGCTGCTTCTGGGGGATATCCATAGTCTGAGACCTTCCGGCCTCATCCGCTACTCTATGGCAGACTACAAGAACCACTCCTATCTATGAAAGCAGTATTTTCTCAATGTTCGTAGTATTCACATGAACTGACAGGCAGATTAAAAAGTACACCTCCCCTGAATGTGAGGTGGAAGTGTTTTGAACTGCTGATGCAAAGGTTACATCAGAGATTGTGGTGAATATGTTAGAGGAGCTTACTTCTAGAACTGAAAGCCGTGTTGAAGTATTTCATGAGCATTAATTGAATTTGCATTACTCAAATAATTATAGACCTGAAAGAATGTTGCCTAAGTAGAAAAGAGCAATACAAATACAGTGCTCTCTATGCTAATATTCTGTTCTTTTTCACTGAAAAGGCACCTAGCTGTTTTGTGCTATTGATTTTGCGGATAGTGTATGCTGATGTTTAGCACTGGAGCTTAACCTACTGGGCTTGCTTAGCCTGTTGTTCTGTAAACAGTGTATTTATTAGTTTTGGGGGAAAAAAAGGAAAAGAGATGAAGCTCCTGGCTTCTGTTCAGTGCTTCCCATTGATACTTTAAGTTCTGGGTTCTTTTTGTGCTGTTGTAAAAAGCTTCACTTATTTTCTTTATTTCCATTTGTACTTTAGACTTAGCATGTTTCATTTCTTGTGTAAGAAGATGCTGCTTTTAGGTATTGATTCAGTTGTCCTAAATCTTTGAATGTATGCTATTTTACCTATATTGCTTTTTTTGTTTGTTTTTAATACAGGAAAGACAATTAAAAATATTGCTTGATGATTATGCCTAAGCAATAATTTTATTCCTAATGTGAGGGAAGAAATTGTGTGATTAAAAAAAAAAAGTCAAGGTTATATTTATTGGACTAGTATTGGCAAACCACTGCATTCAACAAAATTTGAAATTATTAAATTAATAAGTATTCTTGAATATGAATTGAAATGATTTTTAAAAATAAAAATAGTAACTTTTCCTTTCATTTTTGTAGGTTGATGACATTGGATTTTCTTTGAATCATCCTAATCAGTATTTTGCAGAAAGTCAAAGGATATTAAGTGGCGGTAGAGAAGTGAAGAAGGAACCGAGTCATTTGGGAAACTCTCAACAAAAAAATAATAGCCAGGAAAGCGTGAATTCAAATTCTACTCCCACCACTTCAAATATGTCTACTGATGCAGAGCTGGAGGGACTGGAGGCATACTTCACTGAAGACTAAGCTTTCTTTTTTTCTATTCTAACTGAATTCATCCTTTTACTAAGGAACATGCACTTCACAACCTAGAAGTCACAAGCATTTAGCAATTATGGAAAAGAAAGAAGGATACTGAAGCTGTAATCACATGCAGTGCTTGTTGTTGTTGCTGTAGGATGCTATTGCATAGGGCATCTTGAAGGATGGGAAATGGAAATTCCTTCCCGTTTCTTAGGTGACTTTCTCCTGACTTGCCTTTTTTGATTTATTTTATCCTATTTTGTGGTCATTTTTGTATATTATTAATAAATAAATTGCAAGATAAAAAATTGCAGTGTTTTATTTTTAGCTGTCTTTATATGGTAATTAAGTGGGACTTCTTTCTTATGATCTTAACTGCCTTCTGAAGGAGTGAACATGTTTTCTACATGAGGAGCTGAAGGAAATCGGCTTCCTAATTTGTGTACCTCAGCACTGAATTTCAGGAGCCTGTTAATGGTGCTTGAGGTAGAACCTAGCTAGGGTGTGCATGTAACCTGTGTAGTTGTATTATGCTAGAGGTTTTATTCTTTGCAGCAGCTGACTGATTCAAACTATTAATGGTGTAGTTGGAATTTTTCTTTTATTACTATGAAGATTTTGGACAAACCTTCAGTCTTTGCTTCTTGTATATTATGTGTTCACTTAAACTTGTGTAACTTGCACATACCTAATGCAACACTGGGTGTTAGAAGAAAATGTATCTTTTGTTGTTAGAAGAGGATTGGCTAGTAAGGTTCACTGTTCCTTAAATTATTCCTAATTTACTGCTCTGTGTAAACTACCAGAATCTTACTCCTTGAATACCATATATTCAAAGGAGTTGTAGAAATCCATCCTGAAAAAGGCTGCACTCCAGATAGTGAAGATTGAAGTAGCAAGGAGTTACAGAAGTGATGCTGGTGAAGCACCAGACTTATGTGTGGGACTGTTGGACTCCATTGATGGTGAAGGATTCTATGGAATCCATAGATGATTGAAGGATTTTCACCTGAAGGTTTTGAAGTGCCTTTGTAAGTGGTGACAGTGCTCTAATTTTGAATTTGTTCCGCCCTAACTCTCCTAAATGATGACATTGTCACTTTAATCACATTGCAATTAAAATTCTTAGCACTTTCTTTACCTTTACCCTGAAATCTGTTATGTTGGGAATGGGGGCTCCCTGTTTATATATCTTCATTGATTGTTACATTAGTAGAATACAATTATTTTTAGGAATTCAAACGTAGAATTTAAAATAGGTCTTTGTTACAGGGAAGAATATAACCTCACTTATCCTCTGTTAAGTGGATAAATCTTAATCTGGAATGCAATTAACATAACATTATTTGACAAAGCCTGTGTCCTTCACTAGTTTACACCACTGCTGGTTTATGTCTCAGTTCAAATGCCTTTTTACTGTATTTTCTTCCCTTTTGTTAACTGCCAGGTGAATTGTTAAAAAAAAAAAAAAAAAGGAATAGCAATATAGCAATACATACAAATTAGTGCATACAGTTAGAAGTAGCTTACAAAATATAATTAGTGTTTTTCTTTTTTGTGCTATCCAAAGACAATTGAAGGCAATTTATTTTCAAATTTTTTACCATCTTGAGTTTGAAAGCAGAATATTTTAAGTTTGATTATTGGTAAAAACCCGAAATGGAATCTTCCCGCTCAGCAGCTGGACACTGAGGAGTTATTTGTCTTCCAGAGCTTTTGAACACTTACTGCCATGTAATTTAAATAAGAATCACTTGTTCCTTGATTGTAGAGCTGTTTGAGATTGGAAAGGCAAAATCAGTAAGAATATGTAAATCAGTCATTTAGAAAAGCTTTTCCTGCATTGTTGTAATGCTATTTCAAAATTACATCTACTTGGAAGACAAGGATTCTTTGAAAACCAACCGAGTCTGATATGATCATGCAGTAGTCAAGAAAGAAGTACAAAGGAAACAAACTCTATTCTTTTTACAGCTTGACAAGAGCATGTATTTCTAAAGTAAAAGGCTGCAGATCTGTTTGCAAACATGCGCTCTCTTAGCTCTCCTTCCAAGTGGCTCTCTAAACTTCTGTTATATTTTGCGTCTTCAAGAAGCTCAAACTTTGACAGTGTGACACTGTTCTCAATGAGACACTTGTGTATTCTGTACCAGTAAAGATGGTGTTAAGAGAATATGTGGTTGCATTTTTGAGAGGATGTATGCAACTATGTGTCACTGAAAGACTGGTCTGTACAACCACGATGTTCATGTGGAAAGTGCTCCTCTATACAACATATGGTCTTAAATGTACCATAATTAAATGTGGAGAATTTTTCAAAAGGAACATAGCTTGTTCCTTTGCATGCTTGTTTGCTAAGATTTGTTTATATCCCTTAAATGCTGGAGGATTTAGGGCATTTGAATTGGACAGAGGTTGTGATCAGTGGGTGCAATTCAGTCCCCCAAGGAACGTGAACTTGTATGTATGAAGGTAAATCAATTGGAATACAGGAATAGAAATGCTTGGAGTAACTTCAAGAGTGAATTGTAGCTGGGAAATAAGCACATAGATGGGTAAGCACTGACTTGTTAAGAGAGAGGAAATATTGGAAGACTTCAGAAGTGATTTTAGGGTAGATAAAATGTAGATGTATGCTGACACAACCTCCCTATCTCCAGCTATTGATCTGTCATCTGTTGAGGGAGAGCAGGACTTGGCGGTCAGGCTGCAGCCAGCCAGGAAGATATATGAACTCCTTATATCCCTTGAAGCAAAAATGATAGGCACAGTGAAAATGTCATGGGATGCTGGTTCTAGCTGCAACAAAAAGACTCGGGCAAGTTGAAGTTGCTTTGTCATGTAGTTGTGAACTTCAATTAAGAAAGGGAAAATGGGATCATGAAATAGGCATTAATATAGGAGAGACAGATATGACAACCTTATTATTTATTTATCTTTTAGAGGAACATTATGTTCTACTAAAGATAAGAGCTGTATAGTGGAAGGTGTTCTACAAGCAGAAGAAAATCTTTGCAATGTGTAACTCCAGCACTTAATGAACTGGTAAGAATCAGGCGAGGTCAGTTCAGAAGGAGTGCCTTTGCTCCACCTGAACTGGTCAAACTGGTGCATGAGCTGCTGGATGAAGTGTAATGATCTGTGTTGCTGTACTCATCGAAGTAGACACTCCAGATGGCCTTTTTGGACTTTAAAGTCTCTGATGCTGGGATTTATTTTAATGTTTAAGAAGAAACAAATCCTGAAAGCTGCAGAGCATCCTTGGTTCAGCTCCGATGTGTTGGGCAGTAGGCAGAAGCCAGCAAAGCAGGCAGACCTGTATCAGCAAAGCATGGCATGGCTGCAGTGTGAGTCTTTGCAGTGTCAGTGCTTTTAGGGGAAAAATATGAGAAAAGCTGCTGAATAGCATACATTCTACTCTGATCTCTGCCTTTAGAAAACAAATAAAAGTATGATGCCTATAAAGTTCTTCATGTCCTATAGGCTATATTTGCTGTTGCTACGGGGTTTTGAATGGAAGAGAATCATTGTTGCTATGACTGAGGTGGTTCTTAGACTGTTCCTCTCTTACCTCTAGAGGCTGAATGTAGTAGTTTTGCCTACAGCTGAGTACATTTTTCTCTTTATTATGATGCCCCAATTGGTAATTATAATACTATGCTTTTCCAGATCTGGCATTAACAGAAGTGTAATTTTTGACAGTTGAAAGAACTTCTCATTTCGATTTAGATCGTGATCTTGCTTCTTAGAATTTATCACAGTGCTGGCACATCAGGGATAACAAATATACAAACATCTGAGTCAACATACACATAGGAAGAGGAAGTTGCATGAGTATGTGCTTCAAATCGGTAGTAGGATTTGTAATACAAGTTGAATAATGTGTAATATAGTATAGTAGAATATGTCAGTAACGCAGATATGTTTTGCTGAATGTAAATATTTATTAGGATGTGCAATATAACTGTAGAATCATTACTCCTCTATTTCTATTCATTTTGTTTAGAAGTGATCCTTGAAAAAATACTTTTCACCTTTTTAACATTCAATTAAAGAAAATTAGAATTTTGTACTGTAAACATTTCAAATATATACTGGAAAAATGCATTAAAATGTCCTTTTAAAATAAATCAATCATTTTTTTGGGGGGGTGGATATTCTATTACCTCCTTACTTTGGCTTAAACTTATTTTCATGAGGTATATAAAGCCCTCTCCCTTAACCTTAAGATTTTGTGACGGGATTAAGAAATGCCATTTTATTTTCTTTCCAAGCACCAATTAGAATACAGTCCTCACACAATAAGCATTTTAAAGAGCTCCACAACTGTTCATAGACTGTATTAATTTAACTCCTCTCTTTGCCATCCTCCCCCAGCTGAAATGATGAGTGCATATAGATGAAAAAATGTCTAAGCAAAATTCATTCTAAGCCCATGCAGTCAACTTTCTGGAGTTGTTTCCCTGTTTCACCTGGGCAGCCTCATGACAGTATGTTTGTACCTGTTCTAGATGCAGAGTTTTGCTTTTGATCTCCAAATTGTTTTCCAGCTTATGTAAATAAGTCTTTGGAGGGAAAAGCAAACCAACCTTGCTATCCACAGCAGAAATGTCCACAGTACAATACTCAGCTGGCCTAGCTGCTTCCAGGCTGAAGGCCACATATAATCTGAAACACAGCCATCAAACAGGCATATCCAAATTGGTTATTAAGAAGATCTGATGGGACAGTGATGTGGGAGGGTCCTTTCTCAGCTCCTAGCACTTATTGCACTGGATTGCTGCAGAGAAAAGAGCCCGTTGCTTCCCGGAGGTAGCTGAAAATTGTTTGAAGCAGTGACTTTTGCTTAGGATGCTTTACTAGAGATCTGAGAGGGTCAAATCATCTCTGTACACCATATAGATGTATGTCAGCTGTAAATGGTCCTGCTTGATAAATAGTTTTTTATGACTGAAAAACATAGCTGTAGTGGTAACAAGCCTGTGTTATTTTTGCAAGTGATGTTCTTGCTGTGTGATTGACTTAGTCTATGCTAGATTCAATATTTATTAAACTGCCCATTGTGCAGAATTTAAAAGATGTTAAAGCATTTTTTCAGGGATTGCTTCTCAAATCTCTGCAGTAAATGCAGCAGCTGAAGCTCTTGGTTCAGAGCCAGGTTTCCAAAAGGCTTGGGGTTGGTTGTACCTTTGGACATACAACAAACTCTAGTCATGCTTTCTTTTTTTTTTCTTATTAGAAATCATTGCTTTTTCAAAAATCTTATTTTCACCCTTCAGCTGTAGTGGTTGAGTATTTCTAGGCAGTGATTTATTTTTTTTAATTACATTTAAATTATTTTAATGAATGCTGCATTTCTTAATGATAGTTTCTTAAAGCATCTGCAGTCTACTGCCAGTGAGAGAGCTTGTTCTCAAGAATATAATTTTTTCCCTTTGTGTTAATTCTGTACTGAGTCACTATTCTTATTGATACTGGCTTGAAGAACCCTTTTCTATAACAATTTAATCTGAAGATATTTCTGTAGTCTGAAAGAACAGTATCTTAAAAACAGAACTGCTATATGTAATGTTACTTGTTCAGATGTCACCTTCTTAACCATCAGAACTGTAGAAAATGATTGCTAAGATCTGAGGTCATCCATACACCTGGAATAAAAGTCTAAATGACTGCATTCCAACTTTTTGTAAAGACCATCTTTAACATTATCAAACTGATACTGTAAAGAAGTCAGCAGGCTCTTTCTGCTTTACTGCGCAAGGTTTATACTGCAGCTGGCATTAGCTGACGTCCTCATAAAGCTGTGGTCCTGCATAGTAGCCTGAAGTGTGTGTTCCTGAGAATTTTTCTGAGTGCAGGCTTGCAGCATTGGCTCCGATTGGCTTGTGGGCCTTGTGCTGCACCTCCATCAGCTGCTTGGAAAACTCAGAGATCTTACTTGAATTTAAATACTCAATATGTAGTTACACAAGGAGGTTTGATTGGGACTTCTGTTTTTGTTTCTGTGAACAGGGTCCGTTGTGATAAGATAAAGGGAAATGTCCTCCAACTAGAGGGGAGATTTAGATGGGACATAAGGGACAAGCTTTTTACAATGAGGTTGTCCTGTTGAGAGAAGTGGTGGAAGCCCTGTCCCTGGAGACATTCATTATCAGGCTGGATGGGGGGCTCTGAGCAACCTGATCTAGCTGTAGATGTCCCTATTCGTTGCAGGAGAGTTGGACTAGATGGCCCTTAAGGATCCCTTCCAACTCAAATAATTCTATGATTCTATTCCTGGGTACTTTTGAAGAGTCTCAGATTTGTAGTTTTAATTTTCAGCTGTCACTAAGTGATTGTTTCATGAAAAGCTGGTGGTTCTTGCCCTCTGGATAAATGCCTTCAGTGTATCTTTTCAATGTGTCTTGGTGTTAATATCTTCGTTGTTCGCTGTGGTGCTAGTTTTGCATGCAAATATATGAATGAAACTTACTTGATATCTACTCTCTGGAAATGTTTTTTGCTTGTATGCATATTTTGCAGTGCTTCACTGAGCAGAACTTACAGCGTAAATTAGTTGTGTGGCAGGACAGTGTCTGCAGATAACAAATGAGTAAAGCCATGGCTTTCTCTGTGTCTGCTTGCTCTGCTAGGTGGAAGACTGATGCATAATGAACGTGTATATACAAAAGTCATCTCAGTTGGACCTCTGTGGCTGGTAAAGCCTTCACTTTTTGGGTAGATTGAGGACTGTCTGGTTTCAGTTGCTAATCGCCCCAGCTCTTAGAGTACTTGTTAGTGATGAAAGGTGCCCAGCTTGTTCTTTGGAGTCATAGGATGGCTTTGGAATAGTGAAGGGAAGGAAGGGTTAGAAGCATGAGCATATATATTTTCTGTGGGAATAGCTAGTTGTAGAATAGTGAGCTAGGAAGGACATTAGCTGGTAGCTGCTGGTAGTCAAAAGAGCTGTCATAACCCTAGGAAAACAGGAGTTGTTCTGTAGGGCTTCTGGGAACTTTGGTTACAACTTACTAGAATACAGTAAAAAAAAAACAAAATCCAGTGCAGATTTTCTTTTTTTTTTTTTTTTGAACCCATAGAATCGCTCTATCAAAAGAAGTGTGACTTTGAACCTGGTTGTTTTGTTTTCAAAAAATAAAACCAAAAACGTATCTGTCCATGGGCAAAATGGTATTACGTGAACTATTCAGTACATAGTGCTCACACTTTTACAGGCTGTTGTTGCTATGCACAGCCACTAGAGGGTATGTGATTCAGCCCTGAGAGCCTTTTACCTTTGGCAGGCAGTGAGCCTTTTCCAGTGTGTGTGCTCTCTGAGCAGGGCTTTGGTGGAAAACTCTCTCCAGATGGGTTTTTGATGTCAGCTTTGTTCTTCAAAATAGTTTTGGCTTAATGGAAATGTTCAGAACTTCAGGCTGTTTTGCTCTTGAAATCTAGAAAAGAGGAAATGTGCACCAAGAACGTGTGAACCCATCTGCTTCCACCATTAGTTTGTGAGAAGTCATAAGCTGCTCAGAAGACGACTGCTTACCAGAGCTGCAATGTTTTGGTCAACAGAAATTGTCTGAAAAACCATTTGATCCCGAAGAACGCAATTTCCATTGGTCTGGAGACTGCTATGCTATGACTTCAGAGCTGTGGCAGATCAGAGTGTGACAAAAACAAAGGATCTTTCCCCAAAGGACAAAATGCCTGGATTCACTTAATCTGCCACCACTGCAACACACCTTTTCTACAGAAAATAGATGCTGTAAGGAACACCCAGTGCAGAGAGGTGCAGGGCTTGGCATCCTGTTGACGTCTGAATACAATCAGAGCAGCTTCCATTACTCTGCTTAAAAAATGAGGAAAAATATACTTAGAAATGACAAGTTAACATTTGGAATATGATACTATTCCTATGTACGTTAACTTCCAGAGGTACTGTTGGAACAGGTTCCCATTTTTCATGGTGTTATTACAGAAATTTTTTCCTCTGTGGTTTACAGTTTAAATTGAGATGTTGTGATGAGTGAATGTGACAAATAAAAGAGACGGAAGAGAAAACAAAAAATGAAAAGGCCTGAGGCTAAGAGAAGTTTTTCCATAGATGCGTTAAGTTAAAGGTTTGAGGTGGTTTGCTAAAACAGACATGTTAATAATGTCTGTGATCTCAGCTGGCCACGTGCCTATCCAATATGAGCTGCCCATCTATCATAGCTATTGTGGCAGAAATAGGTACTAAGGAAGGATTTGAAACCAATGAATACAGAGCAGAAAAACAGTTGAAATCAAATTAGATGCTGAAGGACCCTGAACTGATGTCTGTGCCTGCCTTGCTATCTTGTGCTGTCCACAACTCTGCAGGTTCTTGGACAGTGCAGAAACTCTTGTTGGAACAGACTCTTCATTTCATTACCACTGCAATGTCACATCAATAATCCAAAAGACAAAAGCTCAAATCCTAACTGTTTAGGCAGTGTGAAGGTATTGCAAACCATTTGCACCTTTCCAGCTGGTGATAAACAACCTGAAGGATATATATCTTAAGGTTTAAGAGGTGCTTGTGTATGAAAATAAATTCAACAGCTTGTGTCTGTCATGCACAGTATTGCTTTGTAGGCTTTCGTAGGCTTGGTTTCAACTAGCAATGTCTTAGAGAAAAATAATTGTCTCCATTGCTGCTCAGTAATACGTTATGTTGAAAGCAGAAGCCTATGGGTGATAGCAGTTCAGGAATCACTACCTGGAAAAGCTGGATGAAAACTTCTGCATCTGAGAAAACAACACAGATTCCGAGATATCTGCCAGGAGAAAGGAGGAGGAGAACAAGCTTTGACCAACAAACTACTGATTACAGGTATAACAGTAGGTGGAATGAGATGAGACTGCATGTTTTCCCAAGTATCATAATCCACATACTGCACTTATGTTTTGCCTATACATATGTGGAAAGGATGCTTTGATGTCTGACAAGACCTGCATTCATAATTTGCCCTTTTTGGAATTAACCTCTATGTTTTGGCCTCGCTGCTGTGTCTAATATGAATCCCACAGGTGGATGGTTTATGGGATGCTCTGTAATAAATGCTTGAGAGTCAGGTTTGTCCTGGCAGAGCTTTCACCTGTGCCTTATTCAGAGGGATATCCACAGTAGCAGGTAATTCTGATCTGAGTAAAAGTGCATTGGCTTTGAGTGACACTGGGCTAATGCTTGTCACCTCAGCTGTGTCAGCTCTCAGGCTTTCAGATCATAATTATTTGTAATTATTTTTGTGCCCTAAGATA
Source organism: Chrysolophus pictus (assembly GCA_037305975.1). NCBI lineage: Eukaryota > Metazoa > Chordata > Aves > Galliformes > Phasianidae > Chrysolophus > Chrysolophus pictus. The sequence continues at coordinate 24,510,763 of CM074578.1, forward strand.
GTGAGGGCATCCAAGAGCCTGAATTTCTTTGGTTGTTTCAATCTGAATAAAAATAAGTAAATATTGTGCAAACAAGCTACTCCTGGTTCCTTCTGTTTTGAAAGACCTTCTGCTTCAAAGAGTATTTCAGGTGAAAAATAATGTCTGTGCAGTCTCTCAGTCCCAGCACTAATTCTCATAGTGTAGGATGGCAGTAACAAGCTAGACGTATACTTATTGCCTATTCTGTGTCCTTTTAATTTTGATGGACAAATTCTGCTCGTTCCTTGTTATTGATGCTTGAAATCCCTGAGTGCTCTGAATTGAGATAAGTGCTTTCTACAAATCAAAACATTGCCCCTGTTTGTGAGTCCTGTAGCATCCCATCCCTTGCAGATGCACCTGGCCAGATGCCTGAGAAAAGGAAGAGGTCATGTGGACACTCACCCTCCTGTGGGCAGCCCCACCTGCCTCCAAGTGCTGGTTCCTGGTTGGACTATGTGTCAGTAGCCACCTCTAGACTTGTAAAAATCCTGTTGAAATACAGTAGCTTTTAAAGTCATTTGTATTTTTGACCTGCTGATACTTCTGTAATAATTGTTCCATTGATGTGATTATGTATTATGTGGAAAAAACTTTTTTTATTATTTAAAGTGGAAAAAACACTTATAAAAATTATTTAAGCTTGGTACCCAATTGTATCATTGTTATATGATGAGAAGCAGCAACTAATTGTTCTTTTTGCCTTCAAAATATAACAGCTCCTAACTGTATCCTTCCTCGGTTACTGCTTTTCTAAACCAAAGAATCATCCTGTATTTCTGCAGGTGGTTGTTACCCTGTACCTCTGATATTCCTTCTTTCTACGTCTTTTCTGTGTATGGTTCATCTCTGCCCTCACCTTGGATGGTGCTGTCAGTGCCAGCTGCTCGGTTTCTGCTGCAACGTGGCTGATGAGCCTCTGCTCAGTCACAAGCTCAGTTCATGTCTCTTGTTGAACCTGCATGGCTGCCAATTAACTCACCTGTAATTGGTACCTGGTAATTTCACCTGGGAGTATCTCAAGGTGGCTGGACATGATGTAGAGGAATGGCTCTCCTGTGTGTAGTTAGCTCCAGAAACAGATGCCTCAAGCACATTTGTGGGTGGTAAGGGCCTGTATTTGGGACTGACCTGCCTGAATATGTACTAGAGTATATTGGTTGGTGAATTACTGAGGCAATGAAGTGGAAGCAAGTAATTCTGTGACTAAGAGTAGACAACAGCATGTGCTTTTTTTTTTTTTTTTCTAATTTAATTTCCCATATTGTTCTATTGTTCTCTTTTAACAATAAGGAGAACAAACATAACCGGAAAATATATGTAGAAAGAAATGGTAAATTAAACAGATGCAATAGGTAGGATTTGTACTTTGTCAGCTTTCATGTTGAATGTTGAGATTCATATTTCAGCCACTCCACGGAGCCCGGAGTGCACCACTTCCACCACTTCCATCGCCATTTACCTCAAGCAAAGCTTTGGCTGGAATACAAAATCTACTATTAAAAAGTGTGGTCTATAAAAAAAAGAAAAAAGTGGGGGATGGATTCTTCCTTCAGAGCTAAGAAAGGGTAAATATAGAGCATCCGAGATTCTGTAAATTGTTACATCTTCTGTTTTCAGAAAAATGGTTGCAGGTGTGACGAGCACAATTTATTATCCCATTTACCTGTATACAGATGAATGATTGCTTTCAGTATTGCAGGAGCTGAAGTAAGCCCAATGTTTTATCATCGTGGTCCTCTATAAGAAATCTTGAGATGGAATGCATCAAATATAAACTGTTTTTATCATTACGGAGTGACCAAGGCATTGGATTGTACATACTTTGTAACGGCTTCCTCTCATTCTGAGCATTGCTGATCTCACAGTCTTTAAAAATAGGGATTTAAGCTTCATAAATGTGTTTGAATTTGGAATGCTGTATTTTGTATTCTGGTCCTGTAAGTATACAGCCAGAGTGAAACTTCAGCTTCAGCACATTTCCTGCACCAGCTTATGTGCTGCGGCAAATGATTTGGGATTGATGCCATAAAACCAGGCTACTTCATGGTTTAATTATTATTTTATAATCATAAGTAACTGTTTAAATTTTTTATATGCAAATTACTATACAAGTAAGTAAAGCAACAAAAACTTTTGTCTGGCAGATTTAATTATCCAAGGAATAAGAAAACTTCTGCTGTGATCAGCTTATCAGTTTAAAGTGTATTTATGACAAGTAAGGTTTGGATGTCCAAAAGGCATAATCATAGAATCATTTGAGTTGGAAGGGATCCGTAAAGGCCATCTGGTCCAACTCTCGTGCAATGAACAGGGACACCTGCAGCTACATCAGGTTGCTGAGAGCCCTGTGCAGCCTGGCCTTGAATGTCTCCAGGGATGGAGCGTCCACCACCTCTCTGGGCAACCTGTTCCAGCACCCCACCACCCTTATTGTAAAAAACGTTTTCCTTTTATCCAATGTGAATCTCTCTTCTAATAGTTTGAAGCCATTTCTCCATGTCCTATAACTGGATACTTGATTCATTTTTGACATAATGACTGAAATATTCATTATCTTCCTCACTCTAGACGTATTCCTCCTAATACGTTAAAGACATATGCATGGAGCTGCTGCTGTCTCCAGTTCTTCCTGTTGGTAGAAATTTTTATTTCTATAGGTTGAATATTTTCAATGTATTTCATAAGCACTGCAAATTTCTTCAAAGCGGTATTCCAGTCAGTTCTTAATTTATTTCTACCATTCTAGAATTACTGTAAAGGAGACAGAATTTGTTTAAAAATAGTGCTTTCAGGGACAGAAGCTTGTTAGAGTGATGGGGTGGCAGAAGGAAATTTATGATCCTGTAAGCAGGCTCCCAGTTGTGTGGCTTTGTGTCCTGTTTCTGACTTGCAATGAGTGATGGAAATACTGCTTTGTGTTTCTCCACAGGTGGCTCAATAAGCAAACGCTTGTGTTCCTGACAAAAGGTTGGAGAAGAACAAAACCCAGTTTCCTGTAGTTGCCTTTTGAGCTTTCAGTTCCAAGTACATAGTATCAAAGAGCCTAAAAATATAGCAAACAAAAAACCAAAACTAGACAAAATAATTTTTGCACCTTATCCCCTTGTATGATGTCTGAAGCCTCTGCTGGAGGGAGGGCACTGCCCTCATCCACAAAACCCCATCCCTGGAGGAGCTCACCTCTGCCTGCTGAGCAGCACCGTGCTCAGGAGCTTCTTTGCCTTTGTCTGGGGCTGCTCTTGCATGCACATAAATCACTTGCCATTCCTTTCTGGACCAGGAATATATGCTTGCGCGCTCTCCTGATTTGGAAGAAGTCAATTTTCTATTTTCCAAAACATGTTTTATTTGCTTTCTGCAGCTGATTAACATATAAAATACATTTACATCTGTCTTTTGTTTTGCTTTGTCCCTTGAATGTTAATTGTAAAGAAAGGTGCCTGTGTGGGAGCTGTTTGCTCTTTTGCTTTTCTCTGAAGTGATAGTGATTCTGAACTGTGCTGATGGGCACTGCTCACCCCCACGGACAGCTTTTGGGTGGCACAGGGAGACCAGCTGGGGGCTGAACACTGAAAGAAATGCTTTGTCACAACCGGCAGACTTCCACATTCTGATACTTATTTCTCACCGATGTACCTCAAAATGGCATCTCTCAGGTGTAGGTGTTAGTAAAAGCAGTCACTAAACATGAGTTTTATTTGGTTTACTCGGTATTTCAAAAGTGGGGAGCCTAGAGGAAGAAAATGACCTCTTATCATCTACCTAATTACAGAAAGATGCAGCATGAATTGTGGAGAAAATAATGAAAATCTGCAAAACTGCATCTACTGGCTGTGGATTAAGGTTACAGCTTTTAACTTGCATGATGAAGCATAGTAAATGGGAGAAAGGTAGTACACCTGCCAGGGAAATTAGGTTCATGTCCCAGAGAAGTTGGTGGAAGAGAGTTTGCCTTGGTGAACTGGGAGATTACCCTGGTTTCAGCTGGGAGAGAGTTAATTTTCTTCCTAGTTGCTGGTATGGTGTTGTGTTTTGGATTTAGGATGATGATAATGTTGATAACACACCAATGTTTTACTCGCTGTGGTACACACAGCCAAGGACGTTTCAGCTCCTGGTACTGACCTGCCAGCAAGGGAGGCTATGTGGGCACAGGGACCTGGAACAGGACAGAACCAGGATGGTGTCTCGCTCCTTGTTCATCTGTGTCCCCAGCAAGCTTTGAGACAATGATGTAAAAGAATAATATCTTACAGATGGCTGACCTAAATTAGACAAAAGCTTATTCCATACTATGTGATGTTAGACTGAATGATAAAACTGAGGAGAGTTGAGGGGAGTTGGCTGAGGTGTAGCTGCTGCACCAAGTGTGAGCAGCAGAATTTCACTTCTTGTTTCCTCTTGAACCTGTTTACATTGTTTTCTGTGTAAGCGAGTGGTCAGTGAAGGCCTTAGCTTGCCTAGGGTCAGGCTGAGAAACTTGAGGTTTGTGGTTGTGTTTAGAAAGTTGCTTATTTCATAGCACTTTTGCATATGCCTGTTTTTCACCTAAAACACCAAATTCTACAAAGAGAATTTACTCTGGTCCCTGGGCAGCCTGTTCCAGTGCTCCATCAACCTCACTGTGAAGAAGTTCCTTTGCATATTGGTGTGGAACTTCCTATGCCCCAGTTAATGGCCATTTTTCCTTGTCCTGTCCCCACAGATCACTGAAAAGAGGTTGGCTGTGTCTCCCTGACTTCCCCACATAAGATACTTAAAAACATTAATCAGATCTCCTCTGAGTTGTCTTTTCTCAAGGCTGAACAGAACCATGTCACTCAGCCTTTCCTCTTAAGTGATGCTCCAGGCCCTTTATCATCATTGTGGCCCTCTGCTGGAGTCTTTCCAGGAGATCTCTGTCTTTCTTGTACCAGGGAGCCCAGAAGTGGACATGGTACTCCAGGTGAGGCCTGACCAGGGCAGAGTAAAGGGGGAGGATCACCTCCCTTGACCTGCTGGCCACACTCCTCTTAATGCACCCCAGGATACCATTGGCCTTCTTGGTCATCAGGTCACACTACTGGCTCATGGCCAATCTGTCGTCCATCAGAAGCTGTACAGTTGGCTAAATACTTCATGGTTTAGTTTTATAAGATGCTGCTGTTCAGAAGAAGAGTTAGGACACTGGCTGCTCATAAGACATTTGTAAGACATTGTGTATGATTTGTAAGATTCATACACACTGTGTAAGATTTAATCACTGAAACTAAGTTTACTAACCTAATAGCTAGTCTTGAGAGCATTCACCAGGCAGAAATAGAGACTGGTTTTGTATGGGCTGGGAAAAATAATAGTGAAGAAAGGGCCACAGAAGGAAAAGTGCAGTAATCATGATGGAACATGGCTGTCTCCAAGGAGGAAAAGAACTGGGCATAACACAGACTATTGAGAGGGAAGAGTTGGGGACTGACCCTGGAGTTATGGGGCCAGAAATGCAGCATTGTGGATATGACACATCTAACACAGAAGAGAGGGGTGAAGTCAGAAGATGAGTTAAGGTTCAGATTTTATTTGTAGTAAGCATGGAGTGTCAGGAAGCTCTTGGAGGGAGCTGCCAGTGAGAAGCATGACCTGCAAATGTAAGAGGAGTTTGTTTTTTTAATGGCTGGGAAATTTCTGAGTCTTAATGAGATGGCAGCAAGGTTGTTATTATAATGTCTCTAGTGTGCAGTTGAAAATAATCTGTAACACAACTATGAATTCACTGCACTTAGAGGAAAAGAGAGGGAAACAGCTCAAAAAGGGAGAAAGCCATATAGCTTCCTAAGATGATACCCTGGGACCTTTTGGCAGACCTTGTAGCTTATGGTCTGGCAATTTCCTGTCTTGCTAGGAAACGCTGGGACCCAAACATGATGTACCTAAACTCAGCTTTGGTCAGTTTTGTGTTCCCTGCCAGTCACATTGTATACATTTCAGTGGCAGAGGTTCAGCTGGATTTGTGCTTCTCATTAGTGGCTCCTGGGAACTCAAGGTGGAGCACTGATTTGTCCTTTTCCCCCAGCCCTTCTAGGCGTATGTTCTGCTCAGTGGGTCAACAGCAGGATTAAAATACTTTTAAAATTGGGAAAGTTGCCCAAGAGCCAGTAATAAATACAAGAATAAAACTTTCAGATAAAACTCATAAAAATGTTGGGTGGAGAGGGGGAAAAGCAGCTGTATTTTTGGATGGAAATCCTGACAGTTCTATCAGTCAAGATGAAATCTCACATTACATAGTGTTTTTAGTCTAGGAATTACCCTAATTGCTTTGCTGAAATCCTTACAAATTGATTTGCAGATTGCATGAAAATCGTTTCTCTCCCGACCGAAATGTCATCTTTACTAATAATGGACATCTGAAATAGGAAATGAATAATGTAGAATCCATTCGAAATTGTACAGGTGAATTCATGGAGGCAGAATGTAATCTGCCAAGAAGCAGCGAGATCGTTACTTGTACTCTTCCAATAAATGTTACAGGGGTTTAGCAGCCATGGGGGGACGAATTCAGCCCTGCGCATTTGAATAGATTTTGAGGTGTTTGCACTAGTGTTTGTCATACCACGGGTTGAAGCCAACAGGCAGGCTTTCCTCATCTATGTCAGGGTTTACTAGTATTGGGTTAATTGCTTTCACAGGCTAATTGCTGAAACAGGTGGAATGATGTTTGCTTATTAGGGCAGGCCACGGTGTACAGGGGATGGAGAGACCTGCTTGTCCATAACCACAATCAAGAGCTCTGCAGAGAAGCCTTATGGTAAGGACACGTGTGGTCACTCCTGTCTTTAAAAGGATCTAACGTCCACGTTGTTTTATACAGCATGTATACTAAGCTATCAGCACCTACTGAAATGCACTGCTTTATAAAATGCATTTCGGAAGTCCAAACTTTTTTTCATTGTTTCCAGTAAATAATTATAAAACTATTTAAACCACTTACCCAGGCCACAAAATGTTTCAACTTTAATGAAATGGAAGTGTAAAAGCCTCGGATGTTGCTTACATTAAAGAGATGTGTTGTTGAGCCTTTCAATAACAGTAGCATCAACGGGACTCAGATATAAATAATTAGTGGAATTTGCACACACTTGGCTGAATCGCAAGTTTAATATGTTTTCATTGATTCTCCCCATAGCTAATACCCATTTATAATTATTTGAGAAGAGAAGGGGGAGGGAGCAGAGCTGGGAAGCCTTTACCTTAGAGTAAATCAGATTGATTTTTACTTAACTTTCCCAAGGAATGCTGAATAGTTTAACAGGAATTGGACCCCAGTGATTATGATGAGAAAATAATAGCATGATTAAAAATAATCACTGCCTGGGATTTATATCTAAGCAGTTGCCTCACACGTGCATACAGAATGGTCTGAATAATAGAAACCAAAGTGTAATTATAGCTGCCTAAGTGTTGTTATAACAAAACAATTGCTTACATTTGAAATCAGACTTTTAGTTTAAAAAGAATATGCATTTATTTTCACACGATCATTCTGTTTGGTTGTAGTCTCCAACTACACTGAGGCTTTCTTCAATTTTCCAGTTGAATTGTTATTTTCAAGCTTAAAAAAATCCTAAGGATTGAACTACTGCAAACTGCATGCACGAGTTTATTACAGGTAATGGGAAAGCGTTTGGTGTTGGAAAACTCACATATGTTGAAATTAAAAGTTCTGGGGAGACATTTCAAGGAGCTATCTGCTGGAAAAACTCCTCAAGCTCTGGAGCTTGTGTGGCAAAAAGATTGAGAGAGCCCTTGGGGGCTCTTGGGTTGGGTTAATGAGACCAGAGGTCAGCCCTTGGGATTTTGCTGGTTTCCACCTCCTTAGCCTGCTCCTGTAGAGAATTACACTTCCTAGGAATTTTTGGATAAGCAAAGAAACCCATCACCCAACCATATGTAGAGTATATATATGTAGAGTTGTGGGTTTTTTTGTTTTTTTTTTGTTTTGTTTTGTTTTGTTTTTTTTAAATCTTGGTCAACTCAGAGTCATTCCATGAGCTCCTTTTGGATCTGGAAACTTCAAATTGGAAGTTGATTGTTTAATTTTACTTGCAGGGTGCAGTATTGATTGCACAGTGTTGTGGCTGGGGAACAGATTGAAAATCAGGTATCTCTAGGAATGGTGATTTAACACTGGATATCCAGGATAATTATCCTACCACTGTGGCTTTTTTTTCTTATCCCTTCCTAAACCCATGACAGTTGTTTCCACTCATCCTTAGAACAAAATCAGTAGTAAAATACAAACAATTTTGTTAAGCAGAGGGTTTACTTTTACACCAGCCTTGTTAAAAATGTAGCATGGTGCCTATGACTTACCCAGTAACAGGTTCATTAAAACAGGCAATAGCTCTTGAGCAGATGTGTTTATTTCCGTGGTGCTGCAGCTGGGCCATTAACACAGCTTGTTTTCTGGATGGCAGCAAGGTCACACCTCTACCCAAGGCACATTATTACTTACTTGCTCATAATTTTTTTGCTGAAAAGGACTGCAGTGTGAACCCTAAATGACACATTAAATTGTTGTTTATATATAATTTGGCCACATTAGTGTCTGGGAATTAGCATCATAGATATGAAACTCCTGCTTGAATTTCAGAAGTTGGTTTTCTTCTTAAGCCCCCTGTGGATCACACTTGGGGTCATTAAGTCATTAGCAGGCAGTAGGGAAGTTATAATTTTGCTTTTCTTCCACCTAACTGCTCAACTGTACAGCCTTTTTCTGACTCACATTACCACATCTACTCAAGTTGATTACTGACGTGGTCTCTGAATAAACAACTGGTTATACAAGAAAACTCTGGTTATACAAGAAAAGGTGAGAATTTAAGTAAAGCTGTTAAATCTGTGTTTATAAAATTATCTCCTTGGATACCTGCTGGTTGCTCTGATTCTATGCTTGCTTATCCCTTGTCTTCCTTCTCTTGTTTGATAATACAACTTCCTATAATCCATGTAAGCCTTGCAATATATTTCACTCGCTGGCTGACATTTCCCTCCGCTGTTGACTTTCATCACCAGGTATCCCAAAAATGCCTGTCAGTTAATCACTCATCACTGTGCAGAGTGTTATTAGAGCTGGAGACTAAACACCTGGATTTTAGATGAGCGGCATTTATCAATTCTGGTGGCTCACACTGTGAAAAAACAGGAACTACATTGTGTTGCTGCCAGCAACCTGTGGAGGGTGAGGGTACAAAGTAAACTCTGGACCAAAGATTGGAGTTATGTTTTTGAGTAGTCTTTCAACTGCACTGGATTTTGGCGGCTCCTTATCTCATCTGTTGTAGCGCGCAGATTATTCTGTCTCATGATGGAAAAAAAAGTCCCAAATCCTTTTAAATGCTAATTTCAAGGAAATTTAAGAGTATGTTGGAAGTGAGAATGTGAACAGGCTGGAGAAACTGCAGTGTTATTCATTATAGGATAACTTTTTTCAGGCTTTGGAAGACAATGATAAATAATAAAAAAATTGTTTATAATTTTCTCTGCCATTTCTAAAATGCACAATTTTGTGCTTTACATGTGCTGTAAGCATAGGTGTTGTCATGTTTCATGAGATGTCTTTTGATGGTAGCAACCAATGGCAGCACTGCCCATGGGAAGCTCTGGGCAGGGGCTCTGCTGCTGTGTCCCCAACCAGGCTCTGCTATATTGAAGGAGAGGCTGAGAGAGCATTGCTCTCTTCTGTAAGAAATATTGGTGTGTTCTGCTGTAGAGAAATCAGCTTCCCAGATGGTGAGTTGCTTTCAGCCTTGTTCTCCACTTGTCCATTTGTTATCCAAGCCCCAAGCTCAGGAGTGCTTGAAAAATGAGTTGCTACAGCTGCGGAGAACAAGGGTGTCTAGGTAGTAAATTGGTTTTTGTTAGTCGTCCAAACACCAGCATTCTCTGTCCTCTTTCATGAGGAATGTCATACCTAATGTACTTTCTTCCCAAAAAGTATTTCCCAACCATGCTCCAATGAGGGACTATGTGACTTTGTGCAATATAGGTCTATGTGCAATATAGGCAATGAGGGAAATGCCGTGCTGGGTCTGCACAAAAGTGGACAGAATTTGAGGTGAGGAAATGCCTCTCAGCTGGAGCAGCAGCTCCTGTGTTCACCACATGCTGCTGGCATAGCATCCTGCTATCACTTCCCTCCTGATCTGATAGTCCAGTGAAGTGTTTTAATGTTGAAGATGACAGAGGTTGCAGAGTATTTTTTTTATTTACATATTTGCGAGATGTTTCTCAAAGGGAGTGGATTTTTAGAGAGAAATTCCTAATCTGAAAGAGATGGGAGATTTGATTCCCATCTCTCTTGTGTTTGGGTTCCATATTCTGATTGGTATAGCAGTTATTTTGGAGAAATTTCCATCTTGAGAGGGTTTTTTTTTTTTTTTTTTTTTTTTTTCCTGTTTTTTCCCCTTAAGTCCCCTTTTATCAGGATGCAAAGAATAAAGAAATGGGATTTTTTTTTTTCAGGACAGGGAAGTCATCTCATCCACACTTATTTGGCTATTTCCCAATATCTTCTGAATGCTTCTAATTGATATAACCTTTTGTGGAGTTGCTTTTGACAACACAGAATAGTTGTTCTCTGTGGTATTTGATGAGTAATAGTGTTTGATTAGCACGTGAGAACTGGTTGCTGTAGAAATGGAAGCACAGTGCAGAAATCGGGCAAGATTCCAGTCTTGAAGTTGTCAAGAGCAGAGAGAACAAGATGTATAATAAGCAGAGAGGTAGTTCAGATCCCTGCCAAATCTTTGTGCTGAAGTTTTATGCGCGCAATAACTTTTTACCCCTTTTATTCTTCATGGATCTGAGCTGGGACAAGCCCAAAGCACGAGGAGGTGGCAATGGGGTCCCACGAGCACCATGAGAATCTGCTGGGGCTGTGTCTGCCCTGGAAGCAGCTGAAGGCCTTATACACACACAGAGATGCATGTAGCAGCTGTGCTGCAGAGGTGGCGCTAGCACTGCTGAGACCTGCAGGAAAGATGCAGATAGCCATGCTGCTTTTGTTAACTGTTTCCTCAAGCAGCCTAACTAAGCTGATAAAGCATCTCTGTATCTACCCTGAGGGCTTTCTAGGCAGAGCTAAGCTGGCATTGAAAGAGGATTTTTTTTTTAAGCATTCATAATCAACATGGTTGTTCCAGAGGAAGCTTTATAGGTGCACTTAGCCATGATAAAGAGGACTCCTGTGCTGCTAACCTTTGTACAGTGCTGTATTTTAGGCAGGGCTTGCTCTGTTTTTCAATTGGGATGTCCAATATAATGCACTACTGCAATTTGTCTGTCAATAAAATTGCTATTTCCTCCATGTGCTCACCTGCTATGATGATGTTGGGACGATGCCAGCTGCAGCGTGTTTGTAAACAGTGCCAGATTGGGACTGCATGCTCCATTCTGTCGGACCACGGCTGCAGAGGAACATGAGCATCACTCCATTAAGCAGCTCCCTCTGCTTTCTTGCCTCTCCCTCTCCTTGGTTTTTCTTCCTCCGGGGGAGGCAGAACCTACTGGCAGTTTTATGTGCAGCTCAGGAAAACCACAGAGTGATATGCTGGCTTAGTACTTGTCCTCATCCTGCCCACCTCAGAATCTGTGGGCACTGTGATGGATGAAGGACGACACAACCAATTTTGCTGTAGTTTTCGGTGGCAAAGTTTCTGCAAGTGCTCTTCTCTATCTCTGGGCAGAAGCACAGTGTTCTTTTTGAAAGACGTGCTGCAGAGCAGAGCTCTTTATTCCCTGCAACTACCTGTGGCCTCTTAGACGAGTTCTGCCTGCTCAGGCACTGAAAGCACTGCCCTGCAGTACTGGATAAAGGCTGCTCCCTCCAGCTCCAGGGCAGCTGCACTGCAGCACAGGTGCATGCCGCATGCAGCATAAACCATCAAATAATTCAGTTGCAAATTAGGTACACAGCTAGGGAGGAGGATATGATACACTCATTCTAGCAGAGGGCTTTGTCATTTAAAATGACCTCCGGTAACAGCTACTCCTTATTTATATTAATATGATTTTGGATTGTTTCCAGTGTATTATCACTGAAGGGACATATTGTTAGATAAGATTACTGACTTGCTCCCCCAAAGCAGAGTTCAGTGTTGTCTTCTTATTTGTTATCCCTGCTCAATCCTTGCTTTATTCTTCATGTTCTGTTTAAACTAAGATCCAAACAAACAGCTGCAGATGCACATTTTCTTCTTAGCTTGTTGTGTGATGAGGTTTCCATAGTGGCAATGGTAAGGTGGACTTGTCAGCAACTTCATAGACTCATTAAGGTTGAAAAGACCACTAAGAGCATCTTGTCCAACCACTGACCCATCACCACCGTATCACTCAATCATATCACCTAGCGTCACATCTGCACATTTCTTGAATGCCTTCAGGACAGTGATTCCACCACCTTCCTGGAATTGGAACAGGGCAGCCTGTTCTAATAATGCACCACTCTTTCTGAGAAGAAATTTTTCCTAATATCCATCCGGTACCTATCTTGGTGCCACTAAAAACCATTACCTGTCGTCCTGTCAGCTTTCTGTTTCCAGGCCCTGCTGGGTGCTGCCCTGGTGGTGCTGGCACAGCAAGGCTTGGGGTGCTGCTGGAGCAGGGCCAGGCTGTGTTCCCCTTGTCTGCATGGTCCTGCAGAGGACAGGGCACAGCTCTGGTGGCTCACACCACAGAAATTCAGCCAATCCCCTGCTGAGCACGTGGCACTTGGAAGTGACTTTTTCCCCTTATCAAATGAATGGATGCAAAGTAGTACTGTTCCCTAGTGGCTATGTTGTATTAAGTGCTGCAGAACTCCCAGAGAATTAAGTAACAGGTCCAGAAATCAATCTCACTAGCTACTTTTTCTTCCCTTCTAATATGCAGTCAAGATTTAAAAGCCTAAAACTGCAGTAAAAAAATCAGAAGATGAATTTTCTTCTATCAGATGTTGAATATTGTTACTTTTTTTTTGCAAAAAAAGGAAATTTCTTTGGGTATTTTAGAGAATTGTATATTAGAAAATGACAATGAACTGATGTTGGCATCAGAAAAATAGCTGTTGTGTGTTCTGTTTGTTCTCTACTTCTCTTGGTTAGGGAATGAATCTATTCTGTACCAAGAGGTTGAGTCAGAGTTTGTGACAAAAAAAACAACCTGGGGATCAACTCAGAAACAGTCATGTCTGCCTGCAGAAAAGATCTATTTCCTGATCAAGAGAGAGAACCAGGTAGGAAATCTTGGTCATTCTCATCTAGTAGCTTTAGAAATCTTGCCTTTTGAGATGTCTGATGAAATAGATAAGTGTATATAATAGCATGATCCTGTGCAGCCTATAGTCAGAGTACTGCACACGCACAAGCTCTGCAGTGTTCCAGTGACATTACAGTACTTGCACAGCTCGCTAGAGCTAAGATGGCATAGATCTTCCTTTTGCTCTCTTCTTTGCTCCTTTTTTGCATATCTTTCATCTGTTGCCATGTTATGATCTTGTAAATCCTTAAACATCCTTATTTATCTCTTGTTTTTTAAGCTTTGCTAAGATAACAACAGCAACAGGATTTCCCAGCTTCAGAGGGGCTGTCTTCCCAAAAGCAGAGCCATCACATTTCTGCCCATGGACTAGCTTGTCCCTGTCCCAGTGTGACAAACAGACAGCAATGCCGTGTCAGGGAAAGCAAATGCTCTCCAGGGTGCTTAGTCCATAGCTGGTAGAGCAGATTCTGTGGAAGAAGTCTTAGGAACAAACAAGGAGCAAATACATTCCATCTTGGCCTCTCACTACAAGAAGGACACTGAGACCCCGGAGCTTGTCAGGAGAAGGGCAGCGAAGCTGTGAAGGATGTGGAGCACAAGTCTTATGGGGAGTGGCCAAGGGAACTCGAATTGTTTAGTCTGGAGAAGAAGAGGCTCAGGGAAGACCTTGACAGGTCTGAGACCTACCTTAAAGGAGACTGTGGCAAGGTGAGGGTCGGACTCTTCTCCCACATAACTTGGGATAAGTGTAGAGGGAATGGCTTCGGTTTGCACCAGGGGAGGCTCAGGTTGGATATTGGGAAAATTTTTTTCTCTGAAAGAGTGATCAGGAACATGGAATGGATTGCCCAGGGAGGTGGTAGAGTCATCGTCCATGCGGGTGTTCAAGAAACATTTAGATGTGGTTTTAAGGGACATGGTTTCTTGGGGAAATATTGATGGTGCATGGGCAGTTGGACTAGGCAACCTTGGAGCTCTTTTCCAACCTTGATGATTCTTTGATTCTAAGATTATAGATTTTAGAAAAAAAGGAAGCCAAGCTTTCCCCATCACTGGTAACACTTGTAACACTTTTGGAAGGTTACCCACCCAAACTTGAAATATGGTAGACGTTGGGAATTAGTTTTACCTCCCAGGCCACAAAAACGTCAACCGAAAAAAACAGGTTTATCTGAAGAAAAGCAGAAAAAATGCGTGCAGCGAGTACCGTTGGGGAGATGCGCTGTTCGGTCGATTTACCACACCATGTACAGTAGGGCTTGTGGCTAAGTACAGAAGCTGGATTCACCCAGGCGTATATCCATTAGGTTCATCTGTTTCATGTTGACATCAACTCAAATGCTCTCAACGGGGGCTTGTTGTGCCGAGACTGTCACCTTGAGTAATGGCTGCTCGTGTGATAACTCAATGTAGCTATTGGAAAGCGAATGCCTTACCGAGGCTTTTTGTCGATCCATTGTACAGAACAAATTCCTGTTTTTATAAATGGGGGCTGGAGCCTGCTATGATAAATCAGTGTGTTTGTTGCTCGCTGTGTTTTCAGCATAGTTAATTTAAGCTCACAATCAGGCAAATCACTCTTGATTACAGCCCTACCTCTTCTCGTGAAAGCTGTGATGGTGAAATTCTCCTCTAACAGTGTTATTTTCAAAGCCCTTCCAAATTTACCTCAGCTTGCTCTGGAGAAACTGGTTGGCCAGCACGTTGTGGAGCATGGGCTTAGCCCTGCTGACCTCCATACCGGTGTTCCTACTACTTTCCTACTACTGTGACAGGACTGACAAATAGTGATTGCAGTGAAAGAACTGATCCTGCACTGCATGGAAAGCATTGTCTGGGAAGCAGGCCCTTCACAGCCATTTTGGGAACAGAGATCTGGAGGACCCAACATGCAGGGCTGTCACAAAGGTGTGGGATTGCTTCTCTGCTTCATGTGCTTGCTGTGATGCTACAGCAATCATCTTGCACACTGGATGCAAGAAAGGATTAGGTAGAAGAGGGACAATCATTTGATCCTTAAAATTATTCTATATTTAACATTAATGGCCTCTGAAGTTTGCTTGCTCTCCCCAGGCCCCTTCCCTTCCTTAGCACCTATTTTAATGATGAAAAAATCCAGATTTTTCTTTTTCTTTATGATTTAAAATGGGAAATATGTCTATAGCTTAGTGTCACTTTTTCCATGAACCCAAACTCAGTTTCTGCCAACTTCAGTGTCTTTATCTGAAATACATTTTCCTTACACCGGTATTACCTGTTTGTTCTGATGTAGGTACAACAATGGTTTGTGTTTGCAGGTATAAAGCACAGATGCTCTTCAGCTCCACCTCGGAGGATTCATGCAGAGAAGTGCTTTAGATATTCTATACAGAGCACAAAATGATCATGGACAGTTCTGAGATGTAGTGGTGACAGCCTGGTTGCCAGCCATTTATTTGACACAGGTGGCATGGGGTGAGTAGAAAGGACTCTAAAACAGCTTCCATATTTTAATCTGACTTTTTTTTCTTTTAACAAGGGGAGGGAGATTATTCTCTGGCATTCCTCCATAGCTTTGCACAGGCTCAAATTAAATTGCTAGACTGTGGCCCTGAGAGATTTTAATTTACATTTCAGTGGTCCAAAGCAGCAGTTAGAAAATATCCTCTTTAGAGTAAGCTGAAAGGATCTGATTTTCCACTGAGCATGCAGTGGGGGTGCTTCATATTGCTAGCTCCTGCCCTCCACCTTTACCTCCATTTGTTTTCCCTGTTGTCCTTCCTTAAGATATCTTATGTGACTCTTCCTGTAAAATAAAATTATCCATCTCTTTTCTCAGGCTGCCTGTACACCACCACCTGCACTGAGAATCCCATGAGGTGCTTCAGTGTATGTTTTAAAAATTGGCTGGTCTGGCAGATAAAAACAACACTATATTTGCATTAAAAATAAAACCCAAAGCACCAAAACCTAAGAAATTGCTCCCTCAGTAGAACTGTTATTCCTAGAGGGCCACTTCCTCACCTTCCTTTCAGTACCTATAGGGAGCCTATAAATAGGAGGGGAGGCAACTCCTTGAAAGGGTAGATAACAGCAGGACAAGGGGAAATGGTTTTAAGCTGAGGGAGTTAAGATTTAGGTTGGATGTCAGGGAGAAATTCTTTACAGAGAGAGTGGTGAGGTACTGGAACAGGCTGTCCAGAGAGGTTGTGGATGCCCCATCTCTGGAGGTGTTCAAGGCCAGATTGGATGGGGCCCTGGGCAGCCTGGTCTAGCATTAAATGAGGAGGTTGGTGGCCCTGCATGTGGCAGGGGAGTTGGAGATTCATGATCCTTGAGGTCACTTCTAACCCGGGCCATTCTGTGATTCCAAATTATCCTTTAGGCAACTACAGATTTTGACAGATTCTGTAAGTGCTGTATGACATTACAGGGAATGGAGATAGGTATCACGTAGAGGTTATTGTAAAGAAGTGCCTTGGATGCTTAGAAAAAATGATTTAATAGGAAATGAATGTATGAGGCAGACTGTGACCTCTGGTAGGGATCTGACTCACTTAATACTTGACAAATGTTTTGAGCTCGATGGCTACCTTTGGAGGAATGGAGCATGCACTTACAGCCCAACTGTAAACATTTTTTCCAGAATAACACAGAAGTTAATGTACTACAATAAAAGCAGCTGCTTTATTTAATGACGCATTTAATAATGTAATTCCTGTCTCTAGCTATGAAATGCTAGCAATTCTCAAGAAGGTTGGGAGTGTCCTGGCAATGAAGTGTCTGTTACCCAATTTATGAGGGAAGGAAAACAACAAATGAGAGTTATAAACAACATCCACCAGTGCTGGATCATCTTCTGTCTGGGCCTGGAGTAGTGGCCCTTGGGTCACTCCTATCTCATGCCAGGCAGATACCTCTTCCTTGTTCCTCTCCCCGTTCACTAGAGCTCAAAAACTTGTTTGTGTTTTAAAGGAAAAACGCTTTTGAAGAGTACTGCAAACTCTGCAAGGCAGTGCTCGGGCTTCTCTTTTGCAGTACAGACGCAGTTCATTCAGCAATGCTACTCTTAACACTTGCCTGTCTTATTTGTTTTCTTCATCCCTTGCCAATGAGGAAGAAAATTGAATAGCTCTGCTCGTACTATCCAGTATCTAATTTGTTAAATAATAAATGGTCATCATAAATTATGCTTTTGTAGGGATTACAGCAGACCAGATGTAGTTGCTTGCCTATAATCACTGTACCACACAAGCTTTTTCTGTCTTCAGAATAAGGATATTAAAAGAAAGAGATGCAGCACAATATAGTTATTCAGCAAGTGTTACTAACTGGATGATAATGCCATTGTATCCAAAAATGAAAATTTTTCTTGTTCTTATTCAAAATCATCAAGTGAATTAAGCTTCTAGTATTGTTGAGCAAACATACTTGCAGGTATGTTTCTAATTTGTACATGAAGCTTTTTTTTCTTTTCCAGTCTTATGATGATCAGCACTTTGTGTACTTTGCTAGCTTGCTCTTCATTTATTACTCCTGACACATCCTGAATGGTACAGACTTGGCAGTGGGGGAATGTTTTGCATTGGATCCAAGTTTGGAGGTGGTTGCTTTCCACTCGATACTCTCTCATGTTCATAAGCTTGTCTACATTCAGTAAATAAAAACTCCTTTTCTTGTGTTATTGTTTATGCATCCCCGTTTACCAGAGCCTGGTAATAAAACTATCGGGTTACTCTTTTTTTGTAAGCAGGAACATGCTATTTTTTGCAGTGACTGAAAGTGGAATAGCCTGGGGATAAAGGAAAACAAAATTGCAAAATATCCCTATTATGCTGGCATGACCTTGGAAGTGATTCACTCAATCAGAAGCTCCCTCTGCCTCTTGTGTATTGGTAGGTCTGCTATGAATTGTAGAAGCAGCTTGATATCTTCTGAATTTTCCTCTTAGCACCCAAGGTAGGTGGTTGGAATTTCATTCTTTTTGCTTTCCTACGATTTCCATAACTCATGTTTAAAGTGCATTTTACCTCTAGAGAGCTAATATGCAAAAGCAGTAGAATCTTATCAAGCAATTTTGTTTCCACTGTGTATATAAATTTGGATTTAGTTTTGTCCATTGCTGATGATTTTCTAAATTTTTTTTTTTTCTTATTTTTCTTCTTGCTCTTAGTCTTGCAAATCCATCTGGAAAGGACTGAAATGAGTCTTCTGATTTTACCAACACAAAGGAACTGTTAAATGAGGACTGTTTGCAGTGCTAGGTGGAGCCCCTACTTGACTGTGGAAGAACACTAAGGGAATAGAGAATAAGCTTAGACTGAGAACTTCAGTGATGGAGGTCTGGAGTAACACAGCAGGAACTTCAAATATCTGGTGTGAGAAATACCCAACTCCTTATTTGTTAAATGAACAACTGTCACGTGCAGGGGCATCAAAGATGATGAAGGGTCTGGAGGGCAAGATATACGAGGAATGACTGAGGTCCCTTGGTGTGCTGAGCACAGAGCAGAGGAGCTGAGGGGAGGCCTGATGGCGGCTGCAGCTCCTCACAGGAAGCGGAGGGGCAGCGCTGAGCTCTGCTCTGTGTGACAGCGACAGGGCCAAGGGAACGGCATGGAGCTGTGCCAGGGGAGGGCAGCTGGGGGTTAGGGACAGGGTCTGCACCAGAGGGCGGTGGGCATGGAACGGGCTGCGCAGGGCAGTGAGCACAGCCCCAAGCTGAAGGAGTTCAAACATTTGGACAGCGCTTTCAGATATAAGGTTTTGGGCAGTCCCATGTGGAGCTGGACTTGATGATTGTTGTGGGTCCCTTCCAGTTCAGGATACTCTATGTTTCCTTTGTTGTGAAGGCATGACAAACCATTTGTAGGTATTTGTGCTGAATTGTTTTGTGAAATTGTTTTTGAAACAATATTTTATTGCAGACAGCATTGAGACCATACCTTGAAGATAAGTACATCTTTTAGGCATGTGGAAGACACTGTTTTGTATATGCTTGTCATTACAGAAAATTGCAGCAGTTCATTTATGAACATTTCCTCTGCAGCAAACAGAAGTATTTCATTTAGAGGTTGGGTGTTCTAAATGTTTTAAATGGTCTTTTTTAATTTTTTTTTATTTTTTTATTTTTTACTGTTATTAATTGCATCCACCAGTGAAAAGAAGCATATGCAGGGATACCGAAGTGAGAGAACTAGGCAGACCATGAGAGAACAGCATCTGTTTCCTTGAGACAAAATTCTCTTTGTGCAGGTCTATAGTGTCTGTGTAAGAGCTGTAAAACTAAAGACAGTGAGTGTTACTGGTACCATAATCTACCTTCCTACCTACTGATGGTAGGAGTTAGTAGGAGTTAGTGAGATTGCAAGAAAATCTCTCTTAGCTCCTTCAGGTAAATCATTACCCAAAGTTATATGACCTAACAGACTGTTATGTCTTCTCCCATTAATGTATATTCGTAAGACCAAGAGGTCACTTTTTGTGATTGAATATGTCTAATGAATGTTCTCCTGAACTCGAATGAGTTTAGCAGTAGTTCTTCTTACATGAGAGCTGGGAGTAGATGCTGAAGTTAGACTTAGTCACTGGTTCAAGCTGGTATTGACCTGGTTCTGCAATTTGTCACATCTTCAGTGGTGACAGACATTAGAGATAATGGAAATGAGGGTAGAAACTTGTGGATTTTCATTTGAGCCGTGTCCAAGTGTTTGCCCGCTCTTTCTCTATCTAATTGGAAAACAGGAGCTATTTAAACTTAGTCAAGAAATCTTATGTCCTGAAAGGCAACTCCATTCAAATCACAGGAAAGGTACTGCTTGCTGAGATTAGGTACTTTGTGAAATGACAGCTTATGATATTATGTCTAGATTTTCTACTGAATTGTTTCTTTTATATACATACTATATGTATATATATATGTATCAGATATCTTTTACTGGTTATGTTTTAATATAATTCATATCAATGTAATACCGTTATTACATTGGGCAAAGATGAGCCTCTGTTGCTCTCATTTCATTCCTATAGGGTAGTAAAGCAGCACTATTGCATTAAAATAGAGTTTTGGGTTTTGGTCTTCACGCAGTTTGGTGTCATGCAGAAATCACTGCACAAAAAAGTAAGCCAACTCCTATAAAAATAAGAGGTGTTAAAATTGCTGACCTGGAAATTCCCGCACATATTTGACAATGATAGTGAGAAAGGGATCTAAATCTGCACAAGCCTCTGGAGTTCGTTTTATTTTATTTTATTTTTTTAGGTTATATAGGGTATTTGAACAGCATAAACTTACGAGGAAGTTCTGCGAATGTGAATTTTCTCAGCAAACAACTGGTTTGTGTCACAGCATCAGAAATCAGAATTGCAAATTACCAACTAAGGGTGGACTTTTTTAATTCAGGGGAGTGTATGTCCAGGTATGCTTAAGTCTCCCTCAGAAAATAAGAAAAACATTGCTTAAGCTCCCCTACTAAATTTAATCCAACAGCAGGTATTGGAACTGGAAAATGGGAATTTGTGACATCTCCAGGCTTACCTGCCATCTTTCAAATTATCCTTTAGACTAGAAAAAGTCCTGTATTTTTGATGGAGGAACTTTTGGAACTTGCTTATGGAAAAATTACATTAGAAAATTGAAATGGTTGTAGCAGGCTGCTGAGTCTCTACAAAATGCCACCTTTTCAGAGCCCCAGATTATTCCAGCAATAAACGTTCCCCACTCAGCAAGGCTAGACTCTTTAATTCTAATGGGCATAAGGGGGTCAAGCTGCAGTCCAGCAAAACCATTACTCCCTGGTTCCCCTCAGATCTACCTGTCAGGTTTCAGAGCAGGGACAGCAAGTCCACCCCAAGGCAAACTTGGCAAATCTGTGTAAAAAAAAAATCACAGCCATATGGACATTTCCAGGCACAAATGTTGAAAGGTAAACATAAAACCCCTCTTGGAAATTATAATCTTGGAGATAAGTTGTTTAAGAATAACACCTCCTTTATTAATGACTACCCTATCATCAACTTCTTTCTGTAGGAAACTGATAATGCTACATTCATCCGTATTCTGCCAATTTGTTATAACGCGAGGCTGCCACTACAACTTCATTAGAAACAGTTTTGTTTTTTCTTTTCTTGTCTATGTGGATATTATATGACTGCGGTAACTGGTAGCACTGCTTTAAGGTTTTCTTGACATTTTATTTCTCATTTGTATTCAGGTGCATTGCACATAGTTAATGACGTCTGACACTTTGTTGCTTCGAAAGAAAAATGAGAAACTGCAATCTCAAATTTTTCAGATTTATTTCCAAGAAACTCAAATGGCAACTACAAAAATCCCCTTCATGCTGTGGAGGGCACTTGCATTAAGAAGTTAACAGCTCCAGAGTTTATTTTGTCTTCTGAAAATGTTTGTTAATTATAATGACACAATAATGACAGATATGTCAGATGAAAATCAACCTAATTAAATGTGTATATATATATATATATATCTGAAAAACTGCAATGCTGAAGGACAATTCTGAATTTGGGTTTACAAGACCTGCTTAGGCACCAACTTGTACAGGACTTTGGGACCATCCAATAGGGAACAGAGAACAAAAGTAATGTAACATCATAATTAACATATTTTATATGCTTGCTGAAGCATCTGGTCATGGTATTAGTCATTTACTCAATAATGAAAGATGGAGCTATGTGCTGAGTGTCCTGTAGCTGCCATATATTAAAGAGAAAATTTGTGGCTGATAAAGGCTAAAGGTAAGTGTTTATGTGCTTATGATGACTTGCATAGAGTTGTTAGTATGTGGTTTTATTTTTTTTTTTTAAGTGAGAAATCCACCCGTCACTGCTTTTTTATAGCATAGTGTCCAGCAAAGAGCCCTCCCCTGTCCAAAGGGAAATCCATCCTCTGCAGCTAACCAGAATTCAAACAGCAGAGGCTTTTCTATGCATCACAAAGTCCTACATATTGACTGGCAGCTTCTGAATTTAAAGGTTTATAATATATTTAATATGGATGGAAACTGGAACCATGAGTTGTAAACTATTAATGGAGAGCAGTAGACTCCTGCAGTCAGGTTAGGTCACTTGCTATGCACTGTCAGAAAAGAATAGATTTGATATCATTCAGATCAATGCACTTCAGTACATTCTCTTAAAACATCCCAATTTCCAGGCAGCCTGTAAACTCTAGCCATTTCCTGAAGCAATTAACAAAGTGCAATGCAAAGCAAAGCAGAGACGAGAACAAAAATGAAATACCAATTGTACAACACGGAGAAAACCTTATGCCACTTCTAATTTAGTCATAGCTAAGTGCTGTTAATCATCTACTCTTTGTAGCATTGTCATGTGAACGTCTGAGGAGTCAAGTGATTTATATGCTTGTTGTTCACTTTGCAATGCAAATGGCTGGAATTGCATGTGGTCTGTTGCCAAGTGTCAGCTGGGAAGAGATAACCTGAAGCTTTTTGTGCTCTGGGAGTATCTTGAGCTCTTCACGAGTCATTCCTACAAGATGTGTAGTCCTTACCTAATTTGGTCATAAACATCTGTTGGAGTAAGTACTGTCTGCACTATCAGAATTTCCTTCCAAATGCTGTAGCATAATGCTTAGTACTGTAACTATCTGCAGGAATAGATGATCAAGTTCTGGGATCGTGCAGTTGATGGTACTGCTACTGGCATTAACCGAGTGCTGAACATAAGCCATTCCTATGGCTGAATTCAAATACCTTATTCTGGAAGAATAAGTCTAAAAGAAGAATAAAAGGTAGCTCACGACCTTTGTGTGAACAGGCAGGATAAGAGGAAAAGAGTGTTTGAGTCTTCTCATTTTCCTTGCTCAGTCACTATTTAAACCTCTTGGGCCAAATGGTTTCATCTGTGACTCATTCAAGGGCAGCAACTACTCTAAGGATTGTTTCTCTGTTTCAGAAGTATCTACAGCAAAGCTAGAAGCAATGAACAAAATGAAATTTCAGTTTCATGTATGTTTATAACCTGTCAATCAATATATATAAGTTTGGACTCCATACCTGTAAGTGGAGTTTGGCTTCCATCTTGCCTCTGAGGAAGGAAACTCCTGAAGCTGCTGGGCTCAGACTTCACACTGCAATCACACAGAAGTGACTGTAAAATAGATTTTTTTCTTTGTGAAGCTAAAATCCTGTGTGACATTTAAAAAATAAGGTGAAAGTGAAACCTTTAAGCTGTCGTAATTCCTAAGATGTTTTCACTTGCAGTTACATTTATGTCTTAGGTAGAGAAATGTCTCCCCTCCTCCAGCTCCACGCTGAATTTGTATAAAACCCTACTTCTCTCACTCTTTAATATCAACTCAGTTATTTCTGAGCAGTTAAGAAGAAAATTGTGAGTGACAGCAATGCCAGTGAATATCTACATGTTGTGCACCAGCTTCTTATAGCATTGTATTCTCTTTAAACTCAATACTCAGAATAATAGCACTCATTTAGGTGAGAGAGAGCAATTTCTGAAAATTTTTTTTAGAGGGAGAATACAGATGTGGCTCAGTTTTGTGGTTCAGTTTGGCACTTCGCAATACATTGTCTTTTAAGAAAAGAATTATACATTTTAGTGGTTACTTGATGTGGGAAAGCTGATCTGCTGTCAGATGGAGTTCTTTATTTTCTTTTCTCTCCGGGTTACACTGTCTTGCTGTTACTGTTTACGTTTTTGATTTGTAGGTAGTTATCTGTTAAAGGCACTAAATTCTTTGTGTGGCTGGGATGGGTGGTGGCTTTACACAAAAACAGATGTGACACTATGAAATCCTAAATCTTTGCTGTCTGGAACTGTGATGGTGCCCAGAGAATAAGATGTCCTCTAAATATCACCTTTTCACAGTTCAAGTTCAAGTAGAAAAGATCTAGTCATTTTGTTTGGGAAATGCACAATCAAATCCTATAGTGCATCCCTGTGTTTTCAGTTTTTTAAGCAACCAGTGTGCACTGTCAGTCTGTAGTAGTGAGGGTGGACTGGCAAGTGTAACTACTTGGATTCTTGCAGAGGTCTGTATTTCTTTTCAGATCTCTTTCCCTTTCCTGAAGCATTGTTGAAATGCCCAAACCTACTGCTATCTGTAGCAGTCTTTCAACATTCTTTAATGTTTTATAAGGCTATTTAATCAGTCCATTATACAGCAGTATAAAAGTCATTTGAATGATATGTTTTTCAGTAGTCATAAGTTGGCTCAACACCAACAGGATAAACAGCTCTATAGATCTTTCTACATCAGCACCTATTTATTCTTTCCCCAGACTTGACATATGGGATAGAATTTATGTTTTTCTCTGTATCTGAGCAGTGATGCCATGCACCTCTATTCAGCTAACAAATTTGTGTGACTGTGGAACTCTTCAGTCATGCTTTGCTTGTTTGCCTTCAAGATTTTCCCTTCACATTCTCTTGTCATATACATTAAAGGTGGATCAGATTGAAGGTATCCACTAAGGCAACTCAGAGGCTTTGGACTGATTGCAGTGGGCCCCATTTCCATCCCAATGGGAACATCCAAATTTTATATGAAAAAGATATATTGGCAATAACGTTGTCCACTCTATGTTGAATAAACTCATAATTGCCATTTTATGATTTAAAGCAAAAGCATGTCATCTTGACATTTAATGAATACTGTGTCCCATAACAGAACCTTCTTTTTGTTTTGTTTTGTTTTGTTTTATTTTGCTCTTGCCATTCAGAAGGACCATTTAAAACTTTTGAATCGGTTCTAATTCTTCATGTGGCTTCCTGAATTGTAATAACATATTATATGAAAGTCTATTTTCTTCTTTGCTGACTGCTGGAATTCAATGAGGTAACATTAACTCATCATTGCATTTTTAAAAACCTGACAAATCCATGTACTCTTTGAAAGGAGACATTCCCCATTTCGTGTATGTAGAAGGAGTTCATAGTTGCTCTGCGAGTCATTTCTCACTTCTGAAATTAATTCCCTGCAATGTGCAAAGGTTGTGTTAGGTTTCTGCATGCGGTTTCAGATTTATGGCTGCAGTGGTATTGCTAATCACAGGAGGCAAGTCTGAGAGAAGAAAGGAGTTAGTAATATTTGGCACTTCCCTGAGAAGCTGTATTAAATGTGTAAGTATTAATCATTCCAATGAGGAGGAAGAAAAGGGAGTTACTATAGATAAATAAAGTTTGAGTTAAAGAAAAAATTCAAAAAGACCAAGACTTAGAAAGATATGCAACAAGGAACCTGTGTTGTAAAAAGATCTCATTGTATTGCTACAACAGAAATAAGAAAAAATTTCCAGTCAACAAACAGGAAAGTTATAGACAGATGAAACCTAAAATATAGAAATATTTAAAACATTCTTAACTTCATTTCTCACAAAAAGGCCATCACTTGGCCAGCAATTATTTAGGCTGGCAATAAATGGATGACAGTTCTGGATAGACCAGAGGATGGATGGGTAGGAAAACACTTAGAAGCAATTTAATGCTTTGTCTTGATGAACTGGCTGAGAGTCACTGTTGTCTTTGGGAACTTGTGGATGCTAAGAAAAATTCTGTAGGAACAAAAACCTGGTACATATCTTCATCTTCTTAGGGAGAGAAGGGTTTTATTCATTGTTCTGAATAGGAAAAAAACAGTCCTTCCAAATGTTTTTTTTTCTCTAGATAGGATGAATAGAAATGGGCTTTTGTTGCAGCAAGGCAAGTTTGAATGAGACAGCAAAACATAAAAAAAATGAAATAAAAAATAACACAATAACAGTAAAAGCCAGCCTAAGCTTTAATGTTAAAGTGTTATTCATGGAAACAGGTTGCTTAGAGAAGTTTTGAGTGGTCCTTCCTGCTACGTTGTTTAGATTAGATTAGACAAACATCTGCCAGCTCATGTGTATTTTGCATCCTACCGAAAGGTAATAAAGAGATTAGAGAGCTTTTTGGAGTTATTTTCAAGTTAGATGAATATTTTTTACATAGTATCATCTCCTCCACTGATTTTTGGGACTGTAGTTCTTAAAACAAGAGAAAGTCTCCCAAATATTACATGTTGCACAACCATTTCTTCTCAAACTCTTGTTCTATCCCAAGTGCTAGCTGAAATCCAGCCCTGCAAGGAAAGTGTCTTCAGTGTAGATTGAGACAAAGGGCATAATGTCTCCTGTGATATAAAAGAATAGAAATTAAGCAAACTGTGAAGACCTGAGGCAGTTCTTAATCCAATTGGTATGCTGTTGCCTATGGGGATACAGAGGCACTGGCAACATCCTGGCATGAGGTACCTGGGGGTCATGGGACCTTCCTCTGCTCCTGGGCTTTCTAGCAAGGCACAGACACAGCCCACAAAGGCACAGTCGCTCTTTCTCCATTGCTGATTTTTGCAAAATGACAAAAGATCAGCAGCTTAGACCTTTTTCAAAGCATTAATGCTTCAGCACTTTCCAGGAGAGCTACGGATTCCTGCGGAGTCTATTTACTAGTCTATTTGTAACAGACTGCTGGCTTTAGTTACCTTTTTTGGGACCTAGAAATATGAATTAGGCCAGTAAGAGGAAAATCACTGCATTAACTGTGAAGGGTAAATTCTTTACTGTAAGGGTGGTGAGACACTGAAACGGGTTGTCCAGAGAGGATGTGGATGCCCCACCACAGAGGCATTCAAGGGCCAGCATGGATGAGGCTTTGAGCAACCTGGTCTAGTGGGAGGTGTCCCTACCTATAGCTAGATGTTCTTAGAGTTCCTTTCCAACACAAACCATTCTATGATTCTGTGGATGCACAGTCCTGAACAGTTTCTACAATTAATAAAGGTCCTTCTCTTATTGTAGATCTACAAAGAAATTATTATTACATTTTGCTAACTACAGAAATACCAAATCATTCAGATCATCTTTTTCATAAGGTTTATAATCTGTGCTTTAAGGCAGTGGAAGTGCTTGACAAGCAGGTGCTTATGATTATGTGCAATTAACTTGAAGCAACAATCACAGGGCATTTTCTACTCTTTCAGCTTCTCCTTAACCTAGGGCTGTGGCTGCTTTTAACAAAAGGTCTCAGATTTCTTTTTCCCTTGGGTCTTCCCCTTTCTTCAGAGGCACCTTCATAGTCTTTTATTTCCTTTCTGAATATTTCTGTTTCGTACTAAACCTTCATAGTTTCCCACAGCCTTTTTATTATTTCCCTTTTTTCATATCCTTCTTAAATTTGGTTTGCCAAAAATATCTTCAATTTCAAACAGCTCTTATAGGAAATAATCCCTGTTCACCTTTTGTTATATGCCCTCTCTGTTTTGGTCGTAACACCCTTGATTTCCTTAGCTGTGTATTATCTCATTTAATTTATGTGACTTGTGGCAGGCATTTTGTTTGTTCATTTATTTTCTACACCTGCTAATATAGGATTAAAATATGTTGGCATCTAGATGCCTGTCATAGTCCTTTGTCAAATAATACTAAAAATAGAATTACTAGGAAGCTTTTTGTTTTAAATACACACACACACACACACACACACACAGAGTCTGAAAATTTACCATAAAAATATAAAGGGATTTCTTGAGTGGGGAGCTGTAAGAGAAATATTCTTTCCTTGGTATTAGATAAAAATGTAGCTAGTTTTCCTCGTTATTATAAACCATTGTGAATTTGATTATGCAAAGAATGTTTGATCAGTAACTTCATCTTCATTTGGGACAGAAATGTCCTTAGAAATGGCCAGAGTGCATTCCAGGTTAATTGCATTGAAACAACAGGACTGGTCTTAAATTCTGAGTGTTGAATTTGACCCACCACGTCTAACACAAACAAGGCTTAAAGGTTTAATGCCATGCTGTTCAGGCAATATATTTTGGATGAGTCAAAGATGCATATATGTGAAATAACATTTAGGGCTTCTTTTTCTCCTTCATGGATGTCCAACCTTTTGGTTTGCTTAGGTTGTGTTGAGTATAGAGGAATTGTCTCGGGCTGTATATACCTAGTTTGCACTGAAAGTTGTATACCTTAAGGGGATTTGGTGCTGGGTGAGAACAACCAGTAATTTGAATTGTATAACATTAAATTACTACTTAATACACTGTGTTATCATTACTACAGTTGTTATATCTTTTGTTAGCAGTATTACAATAAGAACAGGTTAATGAAGAATAAAGTTTAAGGGAACCAAAACTAGCTTCTGCCTGCAGTAACCCAACACTGCGGATCATCCCTTCTGCACTGAAGGACTGTTATGACAGATGGAGTCTGAGGTTATGAACGCAAGGGATAATTTTCATGGATGGACTGTAGACTAGGGGAATGATATGTGTGCGTACATATCAAAAAGTGATGGTAATTGTTTAGGATGTGTACGAATTGTGGG
The DNA here is from genome assembly GCA_037305975.1 of Chrysolophus pictus. Lineage (NCBI taxonomy): Eukaryota > Metazoa > Chordata > Aves > Galliformes > Phasianidae > Chrysolophus > Chrysolophus pictus. Next base: position 24,539,389 of record CM074578.1, read on the forward strand.
ACCTGAGCATGGTGTAAATTGTATGGAATTAAGGGACGGGTATTGTATTAGTGTCAAATGGGATGGAGTCATTTTTCTTCATAGTGTCTGGTATGATGCTATGTTTTGTGTTTAGGTGAAGAACAATGTTGATAACACACCAATATTTATAATTTTTGTAAGCAGTGTTGTGCAGCATCAAGGCCCTTCCAGTTTCTCAGCTCTTACAAACAGAAGGCTGGTAGGGGACAGAATCACAACCTAAACTGGTCAGAGGGATAATCCATACCATATGACGTCATGCGGAAGGAAAGTTTGCAAAAGGAGGGACTTCATCAGGCAGTTTGCTGCTGCTCAGGGACTGGCTGGGCATCGGTTAGTAGGTGGTGAGCTTGTGCATCACTTGTTATGTATACATACATATATATTTGTCATAACTATTATCCCTTTTTTCCCCTCTTCCTTTTCTGTATCTTAGTAAGTAGTTTTCATCTCAACCCAAGAGTTCCACTTTGTTCGTTTTTTTTCCCCCATTTTCTCCCCTATCACACTGGGAAGTGGGAGGAGTGAGTAAATGACTGTGTGGGGCTTAGCTATCTGTTGGCTTAAACCAGAACAACATTGAAACTATTGAGTTTAACATGTACCTAATGTGCATTTCTTTTCTTGTTCCAGGGTTTATTGGAATGCAAATTGGTAGATAAGACATACATTTTTTTCATTCTTGTGAATCCTGATAGGACAGACAAACAACAGCTGCTGCTCTGTTTCTGCTACAAATAGAAAAATTCTTACGAACTAATATTCCAGTAATATCTCTGCTACTGAGGACAATAATGTTCCCAAAGCATTGTTAGTAAGATGCTGTGGTTAAGAAGTCATTTTTTCCCCATCATTTCTTCATATCTTCTCTTTCCAATTCCTGAGTTTATTTGCAAGTAGTTTGAAGATACATTCTCTAAAGGTCTGGAATGCATTCTTACATTATTGCTTTTAAAAAACACCAAGTTCTGGTAGGGAAGACATTCATTTTGAAGCTCAGCAGATGTCCACAGCAGATCTTTTCACTAATAAGCCATCAGCCACTAGTTCAACATTAGACAAGAAGTCTCCCTGGAAAAAAAATTCTGAATAGTGAACACCGGGGATATGTGTCTAATAGGAAATGCTTTTGAATATCAAATGTAGAGCGACTAGTGATTTATACATGGTGCACCTCCCTTGAAGAGAATAGGAATAGAATTATTCCTCTACAGAATTAAGTACACCAGTAAAAGGAACAGTTTATTATGGTATATGTACATCCTTCTGCTAGTGAATCTGGACCTCTGGTGTCTATCTTTGCATTCTCAGGTGAATTTATGCATGTACTCATGCATTACCATAATTACTCTATCTTGCCCACTCTGTTTTGCTCTCACATCTTGTAAGTTTGAAATGTCTTAAATATTACATGAGAAAGAGAAAAACCTCTGAAGTAGATTTTCCTTTACGTTATCTTGAAAGGGAGTAGTTCATTGCTATGCTAATGCACGTGGCTCAGAGTGATGGCTACAAAATATTCCTTGCAGACATCAGCCATCTTTTATTGTTGAACACTAAATAGTCTGCTTACATTGAGGATGTAATTCACTCTGGGCAGTAAGTCACCAAGCCTCATGCTATTCTAATTGTAATAAACCTCTGCTGTGTTTAGTCATAGTGGTAGATGAATTGAGTCCACTTGCAATAAGCCACTCTACTGCAGTGTGGGTGCTAGCAATGTGTGTGCTCAGCTGAGGAAGGTCAACAGTGAAATGAATTTGTAAGAGAGATTGACACGTCACAAAATACTCTGATTTGACTCTAAGAGGACTGATTTACTAAGCTAATAAGTATGGCATCTGTGTATTATGTGTGTAGTAAATGTATGGATATAATACTGCTCTATAGAAGTGGAGAATTTCCGTTTTTTAGCCAGAATGAATAGTCTCGTATTGTCCTTGAGGTCAAACTAGAAGATCATGGTCATTCCTCATGCCCTTTACATTTATGAAAGAAAACAGTGTGGTCCACAAAATCTACTAACAATCTAGCTGGACAGACCTGGTACTTCATGCAAAAATTTAGATGCAGCAGTAATGGTGGTTAAAAAAAAAAAAAAAAAGACCTCTTGAAGCTCATTTGTAAATTGAAGATATAATAATCATTCTGAATCACCCAAGGGTATTTTGTGGCTTCCTTAGTGCTTGCAGTGCATGTTCAAGATTCTCCTATAGAAGCACAACAGTATACAAGTGCTGAGTATTGCTGTTATTAATAAAGGACCATAATGGTTTTAAATATAGAGTTATGATTCAGTAGAGTTTAAGCACTTTGCCTGGGTTAGAGTCACGAGGGTCTGCAAGTAAGCAGTCCCTGCCAATTACTGACAATGACATATGTAAGATAGTGCCTGCCTGTGTCTCATTATTTTGATTTGAAGACACCATTGCAGGAACATTTAGTATGCTAAAACTCCAAGAAAAGATGAACATGCTGATAACAAGAACATAAAGCTGTCAAAGGCAGAAAACCTTGAGTAAGTCTCCAAGTAGGTCTTTTGCCAAATGACAAGCTGAACATCTTAAACATATATGTACTAGCAAAGAGAAGCCCATAAAAAAATCTAAAAGTAACAATTCCCACTATGCTTTTTTACACTGTACACTTAAAATAGCCATCCTTTAAAACTGTAAGGACTTGAATGTTGTTAATATATGCAATCAGAATATATGCCTGTTCAGAATTGTAGGGGCAGCATTAGGAATTTTTGCTATCTTGTAATGGGCTATTATGTATTTATTAGGCTGTATGTGAAATTGTTTGTTTGCTCTTAACTCCACTGCATGCAGTCTGAATCTCTCCTGTAGTGCGGAGAGGTCAGGAGGAAGGAAAACTTGGGCAGCAGCAGGAAGCAGTGCTGCATGGTCACTGTAACTAAGGGAAACAAGAAAAGCAAGAAGGGGAGTCAGGCCTTGTGGCTGCCACCAGCGTGTCCCACTGCTCTCCTTGTTGATGATAAAGATGCTTCTGTATGTTCTGTATATTCTATTCTGTATAGCAAGTCCTGACCCACAGGGGTGAGGACCAGATGGCCTCCCATGTAGCGCAAGCTGAGGGACATCTCAGAGTCACTTCCAGTTGTATTTTCAGTGCATTTACTCTTAAGTAGCTCATCCAGGTTTCAGAAGCTAATCAGAGGAATCCTTGAAATGCACTTATTACTTACCGGTTGTCACCAGCATTCCTCAGCTGAGTACTTTCAAATCAATGTACTTGAGAGGTATTAAAATGACCCTTCCATATGTTTATGAGGACTATTTTGACAGGAGTTATTATAAACCAAATGTGAAACATACTGCAAGAACCACTTCTCTTAGGAAAGCAGTCAATGAGTCCATGTTTAATAGTTCAATTCTTTCTGTGTTGTATCAGGCTCCTGCACAGAAAGTGATACCTGCTTTTTCATCTGAATAGCAGGGGTACTCTTCCTTAATAAAGGTTAGACATGCTGATAACTCATTCGTGTTCTCAAAAATAAGTATATGTATTTGACAACCAGCATTTTTCCCTGTGAAGGAAACATTTGTGCTTTTATTTTTGGAATTCACACTATGACTTATTCAATAAAATATAAATAGACACTAGTGTAGCTCACACTCCCAGCAAGAACAAAATGCTGTCACAAAAGTGATCTAGCACACAGGAGCCTGCTGTTACCTTTTCGTTGCTCCATGAGCTTTTGCTGTTGAAAAACCTGAGTCAAGTTCAACTCTTTGCAATCAGATAATAAGATGCTTGAATTATTTAACATACGAGACCAAAGTGATATAAATGCAAAAGGCCAGCAAGTAAGATCAATTACTGTGCTCAGAATTGTCAAGAGTTTCTGGTCTCCAGAGACATTTGTAAATCCTGTATCCACGAAAGTGATAAACTGTTTATCTAGGCCAGACTGACAAATGAAATACATATTTATATCTTTTCCATTCCAGACTAAGCTTCATGTCAAAAATGTCACTAGGAAATATGAACAAGCACATGCTGCTATTACCCATTAGCTTTGTGGATGCGTTAAGTTTTTCTCTTAATGAAGCTCATTTTCCATAACTAATCATGCTCATTTCTGTAACTTATTTTCAGCCACATGTGAGGCTGAGCACATATTCAATTTGAAGACTGTAGAGTTTTACTAAAAGACTTTTTCAAACCAGGCAACACTCATGTTCTAGTAGCTTCCTGCACACTTTCACAATTTCTTCACTTGGGGATACTGCCTTTGCATGGGCTCTTGCCTGCAGGAAAAAAGAAGGCAGGGTGTTTCAGGAGGGAATGACAGGAATTACATTATTACATTAACACGAATATCTGTAACGGGAGAAAAATGTTTTTTATTTTTTATTTTTAATGTAGGATCAGACCAAGGACAGACAAAGAGAGTTCTGTGAAGAGGTAGAGGAAATGAGCCCTATTCCTTAAGGAAACTAATCAGGTGATTTTCTGAAGATCTTGACCCTTGTCTCAATAATCCTGTCTGTCTCCATACTTTCTCAGGCTACAGTATGATCAGCTCTCCAGCCTGCTTTTTTCTGTTAGGATGAAGAAAGAAAACACTTAGAAAATTGCTGTAAAACTCTGCTGCCTATGCAGAGCAAATAAGCTTTAGCTGTTTGATGACCCTCCAGAGGTCAGCTACAGCAGTCCTACAGCATCTGAGAGTGCCTTTGCATTTAATAACATTGACATTGAATTAATCTTCCAGTCTTACACCTTTGCTGTGTACATGCACAGCTTACATCCTAAGGGTCAGTGAGTTGCAAAATCACCTAAAAATAGGAAATGGCAAAACTGAAGCTGAGAGAACTGTAAATTAGGGAAAGGACAACTTCTTATCCGAGGGAATACTACTGCCCTGGAGAGAGGGGGTTATTTCCTCATTTCTGCTACAGACTCCCAGATGCTGCCTGTCTACCTTTCTCAGATCATAGAATCATAGAACCTTTTGAGTTGGAAGGGAAGGATGTTATGCGGTACCATGTCAAAGGCCTTACTGAAGTCCAGGTAGATGACATCAGTGGCTCTTCCCTTGTCTACTGATGAAGTTATACCATAAAAAGGAAAAAACTTGGTCAGGCAGGACCTGTCCTTGGTGAAGCCAGGCTGGTTTTTCTGTATTACCTCTTCCATATGCCTTAGCATATCTTCTAGTAGGATTTCCTTCATGAAACAGATGACCACTGGATATAAATATCTCATTCTTAAAAACGTGACTGGATACATCCAAGTTCAATTCTCAACACTGCTAAGAACTCAACAACTACGCCTCAAGAGATTAAAAGTCATGTGCAAGGAATCTGGATAAAATACCAGAATGTAAGTATGAGATTTATTCAAGTAGGTATCAATGTTCGTACCATGGCATGTTTTGATAGTAACATCTCAGTAATTCCTTCCTAAAACTGCATATTTAATGTACTTTGCTTTGAAGAGAATGTAGATGTCCATCTTCATCATGAGGACATTTAATTTTAGATGAGACCCAATCCCTTGGTGTTTGTTAGTCAACAATATTGCGGAATGCAAGATCTGAGTTATCACAGTGAACACTGAAAACAAAATGTGTTTTTGAGCACTGTCTGTTTTATTCACTAAAACATGTAGGAGGTCCTTTAACAAGGTGTGATGTCATATGTTTCCATACCAATATGTTAACCGTATTATGGTGAATTTGTGCAAAGTGGTGCTGCCTTAGTGTGTGCAAAACCATAATTCTACCTTTTTAAAAAAAAAAAAAACTTTTAAATCCTTGAAGAAATGCCAGTGTTTTCCTGGGATTTTAGAAGTACAGAAGCCCTAACTTTTTCATTTTCCCACAGAATTCTAAGTTCTGGAAGTGGTATACAAGAGTTGGTGATAGGGGAAAATGCATGGAAATTGCCATCTGCTGGTTTGAGATCAGTCCTGTAAACGCAGTGAGAAATGTAAAAGCCTGGGTCAGTTTGGAGGAGGCTGAGCTGGTGTTTAAGGGTGATTTCCGTGCTGCGTCAGTGTATGAATCTTTACACTGACTGAAGCACCAGTGGCATAGTAAAAGGCAAGGTAGAGCATATCTTTATTTTATATGACAGTCCCAGGAAAAAAAAATCATTTAGAGGTACAATGTCTCACCCAGACTTCTCCAGGAGGGTTCAGTGTTTGTCTAACTTACAAGACAAGTGCAGTCCTCCACTAAGCAGTTAACTTCCTTTGACTTTCTGAGTGCAAATTACCAAATAAAGGCATCTGTATTCAGGTGCTCCCACACAGACTTTGCTATCCCACTTGGAGCACTCTGATTTGAAGCTGCATGGCTTAGCAGCTGGGCTAGAATTATTATTAAAGCCATGATGTACTTAATAGCCAAAAATATCAGTAAGGTTTTAAAAGAAAAGCAAGATATTCTGCTAGCTTTGCATAAGCCTTGCAGTTTGTTAATGCTACCATGGAAGGAGTCTTTGCCCCTTTCCATCAAGCTGTTTTTGTGTGGTCTCTGTAAGAATGGAGCATCTGGCATAGCAGACAAAATCTGTGAGAAAACGTAATGTATGGAGAATCATGTCTTAAATGTGTTTAAATGACAAGCTCTTCAAATCATCTAAGAAATAGAATCAGTTAGCCCTGCCACCAGCTTTTCTGAACATCCTAATCTCCCCCTGCACACTGGGAGGAAGGTCAGTGCAGAGAGGGGAAAGCTCACAATCTTGTTTTGAACTCAGACACAGAAAACCTTTAACAGCGCTGGACCACCCCAAAGGAGTAATTCCTGAAAGCTTTGCTTTAAATGTTTCTTATGCTGTGCTGTAAAAAGCAACTGCCAAGCTCTTGGCAGGCTTGGTGTTCAGCAGTGAACTTGAGTTGGGGAGGGGCAGATCATTTAATAGTGACACCCCATAATTTGTTGTTACTGAAGTCCATATTTATCTTATTAATAAAAGCGTGGCACTAACATTTTGTGTAAATGAGGATAATTTATTAAGTGAAAGAAAAAGAAACCAAGGAAAACAGATTGTTCCAGAGAGCAAAGAAATATATCACTGCAAACATATATAATGAATGTAATTTATAAAGCATTTTTAATTAAAAGTTTCTAACTTGAATTATTTCATTTGCAAAACATGACCATGTTTTAGTAAGCCAAACTTCTCAATTGATCTTTAGACCTCTTTCAAGAGAAAATGACTATCAGGCTTATATCTGACTATTTATCATTAAGAAATTGTTTGTTTATTTATAATTTACAAAAGTGCTGTAAGTTCAGAGGTTGGAGGCTGTGTTTTTGTTCACCAGTGTTTGTCCTGAATTAATTTGCAGCTACCTAGCCTTTTTAATAACAATAGTTTTGCTTTTTTATATGGAAGATAAATAATACAATACTTGCTTTCTGCTTTTTATGACAGACTTGAATAACTATTTATTCCATGGCTTGGGAACATGAATTACTACAATCCTTCTCTTCAAACTTATGGTACACAATACAATATATTTGAATACGCTCATGGAAAGGTTGCATCTGATATGATGCAATATCTGGAGGCTGACAGAAGGTTTTTGCTTTCAGCACATCAGTGAAGAAGCTTGACTTAACCCTGTCCTGTAGAACCTTTGGATTTTAATGAGATCTTGCTGCACAGAGTGAAACAAAGCCGAGCTCACAGCGTTTGGAAACATTGTGCGATTGGGGAGATTGTTGAGTATAAATGCTAAAGAAAAGCATTTTCTATGTTAGAGCCTGAACTGCTACCAGCACAACATAGCTACCTACCTGAGATGGAGTCATAGCCAGCAGTGGAAACAAGCATTCCTTTCTCCTTAGCCTAAAGATTTGGTATCACAGGAAAATCTAGGACGAAAACCAGGTGTTGGATGTCCAGTCAGAAAAGTGACATTTCTTTGAGACACTAAGCTTACCTGAAAATGAAAATATTCTTCTTAAGGTTGCCCTGCATATCTGCCCCCTTCCCCCCCCCCCTTTATTTTTTTATTTTATTTTATTTTATTTTTTTCATGTACGTATGCTGTGTAGCCAGGCTCTCCCTGTGGTAACTTCCTGAGCAATTTTTGGGTAATGATTAAATACGACATATTAGTATGCTTGGAGAATAGTAGATAAGAAATGAGTTTGTGACACATCTCACATTAATATTCCCTCCTCCTTCTTCCAAGCAGATTTAGACATTGATTTATTCCCTGATCAGCTTAATTTTTAGAGCACAATATGCAATTCAGTTCTGAAATATGGAAAAGCTTTTCTCTCCCCATATTTGCTGGACTTAAAGGTGATTTCCTCTTGAAGAACCAGAGGGACATTTGTCTGGGTGTCTCTTCCTCAAAAGACTGAAAAGGAGAAAGAAGTAATCTGTCCTTGGAGTGTCATTCTGTTTGCCCACAAAAAACAAGTACATTTGTGACATTTTTTTTCATAGATGAGCAATTTAGAAAAGCTATCCTTATATCACCATTAAAATAACTATTCAATTAATAATTAATAACTATTTTAATTAAAAATAAAGGCTTTGTGTATGTATCAGAAAAAGAAATGTATTAATCCTTACTAATATTTGCAAGTAGATCTTCTGTTGATGTATATTAGAAATTGCATTTGGCCACAAAAAAGTGAAGAGAGCTATATATGCCAGAAAAAGAAGAGGACTCTTGAGAAGATTTTCAGTGAACTTTGAGAGTGAGACAGTGAGTTTTCTAACCCTCTAATTAGAAGCCCTCTGTGCAGGGTTCATTATTCAGCCTTCATGAAACGCTGAAGTTTGCAGGTTTCTTCTGAGACACTGGTGTCAGGGTTTCTTCCAAATTCATTTTTCTCCTCCTTCTGGTTACCAGCATTTCTGTTTGAGTAATCTCATAACTTGAAAAACTGGTGTAAGCATAATACGATTTCATTTTGTTTAGCAAGATTCTTTCCTTTTTCTTTTTTTTTTCTTTTTTTTTTCTTTTTTTTTTTCCATGCAGGTGTCAAGAGTCAGAGAGTATTTTATGCTTAGCAATTTCCTTTCTACATCATCATTTTGCACTGTCAAAGAAACAGCCAGGAAGCTGTCTTCATCCTCTTAGCAGTGCTGATAATCAACCTGCTGCCCTTTGCGAGACTGTCGTGTTCAAGTACAGGATCCAACACCTTTTGAAGGAAACTGCCAGCACTTATCTTTGAATTGCTTTCTCTTTGCTCCAGACAAACGTTGGCATTTCTTTTCTGGCTTTTGTAAGCGGAGTACGGTCTTGGCTACTGTGATGGGCTGAGGCATAAGTAGGCATGTAAAGCATGAATGTGCTTGGATTCTTGCTGCAAATGCTGTTTATACACATTTCATAATCTCTCTCAGGCCTTTTTACTGACATTTTAGAGTGCTCTGATTTTCAGATGACAACTTGTGATGTGGGAGAGCTTTTGGGCTTACTTCACCTTAGCCTTTGTATGTCAAGAATGTGCCTTCGTGTGTTATGTCTCATCCTGCCCAGCATGTTCTCCTGAATTATTTAAAGCATCACCCGTTATTCCTCTGTATCAGGGTCACACATTGGTGCCTTGGTACCAAAGGGATGTTACAGGAGTTGGAAATGTTACCGGTAGGGCACAGTTTTGCTGTTTTCCCACGCAGAGGTGAGATTTTTCGCCTCCTGCTGTTCTTTATTCCATGAAGCTATGGAATTAGGCAGCCACCAGGAGGTGGTGCTGATGTACTCCCGTTGGTCACCAGCTCGGTGACGCCTCTGCACACTCTGGAGGGAGCGACAGTTTGATACCAGCTGGCACGCACAAGCTAGCAGCATTCAGTTACATCTTCATGTCCGTTACATTTAATGTTGCTGAAGCTACCTGCAAATGCTGTGCTGCTGCACTGATTGCTGTGAGGGAAAGCTGGACTTCAGGCTGTCTGCTGCTTCTGAAACACTGCGCAGCCTTCCAGGTACTGTCTTTCTCATCTGCAGAATGGCACTATTCATAACCTAGAAGCTCCCTGAGGAAAGCATCAGAAATTAAGTAATGAATAAAGATATGAACTGTAAGTCTAAGTTCCTTGTTTTGTAGATGCAAACGGTGTGGGAGAGGGTTCAGCAATGTACGTCAGCGTGAATCACAGTGCTGTGACATTTCCTTTGCACCTTCCTGAGCTGCTGCTCCCACAGCACTTGGAAGCTCTCTGGAGCCCGTTTCACATGGTGTAGCAGGAAGACAGTGCTTTAACTCAGTATTGTCTGTTCATGCAATGAGGACCAGCATGATCTTTCACCCTCCTTGTAACAAGTTTGACCGGAAAGAGCTGACTTCAGCTGCAGGAATTGAAGTCCCTTTCTCCCATAGCCCTCCCGTAGCCCTCCCATAGCCCTGTGGCCAGGGCTGACTGCGGTGCAGTGGTTGCTGCTGCTCTGGGCCCAGCTAGGCCACCCTAACTCCTCCGGTTGCCGCTTGGGCTCCAGACAGCACTTGCCTTGACTCAAGTCTGGATGTTGATCAGGCTTTTGAAGCTCTCTTTGCTCATGTCCTGCATATTCTGCAGGCCCAGAGGACCAGGCTGCTGCCCCTGCAACTGCCACGAGCCTCCTGGTTGCCCAGCTACCCTTAACATATCTCCTCCTTTCTGCCCTTTTCTTTCTCTGATAATGAATACTTACATATATATACATAAAGAGTTTGTTCGATAGAAATCTGCTCACACAGGTACAAGCCAGTGATTGACTGGCATTTAGTTGGGCTTTTTGGGTTTTCTTTAGAAGATCTTCAAGCAGACCCAGCTTGCACTTGTTGGTATACAGTTAAATCATTGCTGGCTTTCCTTGTGGCTTTCCTTCTGCCTATCATTTAGTGTCTGATATACAGTAATTCTTCATCTAAGTGTGCTTTCTTTTGCTTATTTTCCTATAGGCAGAACTTATTTCTGGATGAAGGTCTGCTTCACTGTCATGCTCTCAGACTTGTTTTCTGTCTTCAAAACTGCATAATCTGTAACAAATGCACCATGTAAGTAAGTTAAAAATACACTGATCTTTATTCCTACTCTGTCTGTGAATGGTTGTTAGGCAAAAAGATATTCCGGATGCCAGCATCATGAACTGAAGTGTGCATGAAAACTACAACCTTACTAGTATGTCTGTGGTAGAAAAGATTTGACCCCATAAGAACAGCTTAATCTGAGTATCACAAAAATTCCCTCTGTGGACACTAATGCTCAGATTCACTGCTTCCAGGTACTTTAACATTTCACATATGTATTTTTTTTCCTTTCTCAAACAGGTCTGTCATAGTACAGCCTCTTGGCATTTACTCCTTCCTTCTGCTGCATGTATATACTAAGCTTAACTGTAATTCAGTCTTTCTAACTAAATTTAACTTGCAGAAGCATACATATTCTTCACAAGAAGTTTGCAGTGTTTTCTGAGGTTTAGCTCTCTTTCAGATGGTCACACTTAAAATACTGGGCTGTAAGGCAATCTTCAACAGTGAGACTCTCATGTTTCTGCACAGATGGAAAGAAGCTGATGCTCTGATTAGTTTCCTACACAAGTCTCAGGAGAGATAAATACAGCAAGGGAAATAGCAAAGACCTTGCTGTACAGTAATCTGTTTCAGTAAAGTCTGCTGTACAAGAAGGATTAAAGAACTGTGACCAAGATCAAGTAAAATATGAGCATAGGTTTGGTAGATAAAAGAGGGGCAAAGTTGCTATGACTGGTAGCCTGCTGAAACCTGGAAGAATTCACAATATCCTCTGGGCTTATTTTGCAATCACACGCACACACAAAGCTTTTGTTTCTTTTACCTTTTTAACTACCTTCCAGTGGTGGTCAGCACCTCCCACCTCAGGCTCCTTTCTCGAAAGCCTTAAAACTTTTTTCTTGAAGGTCACTTTCAATAAGATTTGGTTGGGTGAGTCCAAATAGCTTCATCGCTTTTGGGTCTGATTCACTGATGAACTCAAATACTTCCAAATAGTTATGTCAGGAAATGATTCCATTCAAGCAACTTGCTTTCTCTTGTGATAGATAATCACCAAACCAAGTTCTTCAGGTCATTTTCTCAGATTGTCTTTGATCCTCCCTACCATATAGGATTGTTACAAGTTGCTTACTCTGGGTCTCTCAGCATCACCCCCCAAAAGAGATGTTCCCAAGTTTCTTTCTCATTAATAAATGGCCAAGATTTTTGTCCTTGTCTTTTTATTCAGTTATGTTTATGACAGTCTTGTTTGAAAAGTGTAAGTCTCAAAATGCTTAGGGTCACGTTTTAGATTGTGGTATGATAGGTGCAAGGAACACGATCTCGCCGGTACTTTTATCATTTATGCTGTGGTTTACTTTCTACAGAGGGACCAGAATAAATTAGGCTAATTTGCATAAAGAAACCATTTAGTTGAGATATCAGGAAAAGCTTTATCTCTAGAGTTAATGCAGCATGCACTGTTATAGAGTGTCTTGGGTTAGGTTTAGATGTGCAAGCTGGATACATGGAGATCCAGAGACAGGAGCCTGTGTCTTGGTAAGAGGGCAGGGCAGAGTGGAAGACAGGTATTCAGCCTGGTGCCTGTGGCTTGCCCAAAATGGAGCTGCTGGGTTGATTTGCTCCAGTACAGCAGTGAGCCATCCTGGGGCAAAGTCTTCCTCAGCTCACCTTTGCTACACTGGTCTACAGCTCCCATGGGGACAGGAGTGTTAAATAGGTGCAGAACACCTCTGCAGTGAAAATGGGGCATTCTGCACCCCAGTTATTGCACAACAGGGTAGGTGCAAAAGGATGCTGAACTCGCCATCCTTGGAGGAGGTGAAATGTCTCACAGAGGGCTGTCCTACAGGACCCCTTGAGCATCTTATGTTTCTGCCTTTCAATGATTCCATTACACAGTAAGCTAGGAAAAAAATAAAGCTCCATAAATACATCACCTATGACCCTGGAAGCGATAGTTTTGCAGAACTGCTTTTTGGTGTTTTTCATTCATGGCATATTGTGCTGTTCATTACAGTATGTCAGTGTGACAGTAGCATTATTCTCTTATTTACAGTTCTTCCTTTCTCTTCAGCAGTGAAAATGAAAAGGAAATCAATGCCATTAAAGAGAATAATGACAAACTCACCTTCTGCAAGGTCTGTTCTCATATATTTAGTTTTTTTCTGAACACTCATCTCTGAATGTACCCGTATGGATGAGATGAAAGTATGGAGGTAAGCTCTACCACAAAAGAGGTAGGCTTTAGCAAAAGGTTGAGAACAATCTGATGTTCTGCACTGTACAGAAATCTGCTGGGATTAGAAAAGCCAGGGAAGAAACTCAAGGAAGATTAAATGACATAGGTGACAAGGGGAGCTAGTGCAATTCTTTATCACAACAACACTCAAACTTCAGTAGCATTACTGTGTCTTTCAGTCAATTTGTGTATCATAGTGTGAGTCCTGAGATCAAAGATTGTTAGAAATCCACTGAATTTCTCCATCAGGCAAGAGTCCATGCTCTCTTGTAATTCCTTAAGTAATAGAGATCCTACCATTGACCTGTGCCAGCAGAACAATATTTCATTGCCCTTTCTGTGGAATTCTAAACTAAGAGTCTTCAAAGAATTTCCAGACCATGACCAGAATGTACAAGGAAAGACATAGCATTTGGAAAACACTTGGGCTTTCAGAAGCGAGAAGGCTGCAGTGTCACACTATTATATACTCTCTGCAAGAACCCCTCATTTCCTATGTGCTACGTCAGCCACTGAAGAGATTTATCATGCAATTCTTCCTGAGCATGAATTTTACTGTAGATAGCAACAGGGAGAGAGGGCAGCATGTATATCCAGCGTGATGCCTTTGGTCTAATGAGTGAGGCAGTCATACAGTGTTTTGAGTTGCTGACTACAAAGGATGAAACAAATCCCATTTGCATACTACTCACAAAGAGAGTTTTTCATTAGAGCAATTCACCCTTTATGTAGCATACAGTCATACCTCTGAGTCAGCCCTGCTGAGATGATGGGAAGCAATTTAGATGGGCTTGAAAACAGTTTGGGATGATGAAAAATTTCAGTGGTTAGTTACCAGGCCAACATTGCATATGTCTGATTGATAATTAATTAGCACACCTTGATGAAATCTGCCTGCAGTCCAAGTGGAGCCCATGAAGGAGTGAACTACCAATTGTGCAGTAAATATTTGGGGTAACTGTTGAAAGACAGGCTGCCTATTTGTGATATGACTTGGAGGTACTTTTATTTTTAGCTAGGTGAAATGAAAGATAAGCTAAAATGGAGAAAGGGGAGATGAATGTAGGGGAGGATAACTTTGCTTTAGAAGAACAACGTCACGGTAGACAGTGATGAGTAGGGGCTATAATCTGAGGTCAAGCATGGGAGAAGAGTACCCAGAGCTAACAGCAGCACCTGCACAGGAGCAAAAGGCTTTAGGTGTTGACGTGCTTCATAACCATTGCAGTAATGAGGCTGCACAGCAGGCTTCTGGCCAGCTGCACAATCTTGCAGAGTCAGGACATTGACATTTCCAAAAGGAAAGAACAGTGTAAAAGGGGCTGTTTTGTGCAAGGTGTGTGTGTATGCATGAGAGAGACAGAGGGGGAGAAAAGGCTTTGTTACTCTCCTGCTGAGAAGGGAATTTGCTGATGGCCTCCCCCTTCAAATCATAGTCTGCTGTTGTTAATGCAGTAATTTTATTATGGCATGTTCAGGTACCTGGTGGTGATGCTTCTGATGTGCACCTTGTGGGGAAATTTGCTGAGGCTTTCATAGTAAGCACTGTGTCCTGTATCCTCAGCACATTTCATACATCATGGCTGGTTTCCCCTGGGACAAAATATTTCTGTTTCAGCTGCATTACCCAAGAAATACACCTGCTCCTTTATGTAATCAGCACCATTTCTAAAGAAGAGTAAATAGCTACACATTTACCTGACGTGGCAGATGTTTAACATGTTTGTAAAATGGCAAGTAACGGTTGAGAATTATCTTTGCAAAACAGTCCATAAATGTTATAAATAAATAAAACAGGTGAAAGACATAGCTTTGTGCAGTTTAAGGCATTCACATGCATTTGTTCTGCTCGTGAATAACAGAGTCCTAGATAATCCACGCACGGATAGGGGTGTTTATGTTTTTACCTACTTTTAACTATTTGTCCTAAAATCCCACTATATGTTGGGCACTCATGCACATGCAATAGAGAAATATATTCATAAGTATAAGGGAGGTAGTCTGCATGTATATTTGACTCTGTGGTGTGTGTGTACAGCTATCAAAGGAGGTGGAGAGAGCATATTCACTGCCACTTTTGAAACATTTCATGGCTACCCTCAGAATGCTGTCACCTCCATATTAATGGAAGATGGAGTCACTGGTGGCTTGGAAGTGCTTTGACTGAGAGGGGAATGTATCCTTAGCAGCCGCTGGGAGCCTAAGAAATTGTACATCCTCCTTGACATCCTGCAAGCTTCTGCCTTGCGTGCCATTGTGAGATCACAGCATGCAAGATCATACTCTTATTTTTTTCCCCTTCTACTTCAAACACTTTCCATGTGCACGGAGGACAGATGTGCTTAAAGACCTTAGCTGTAATTTCCCTGGAAACAAGCTGTTATGTTCTCTTCTTACATAATGCATTCGTGTCACAGAGAATGTCTTTATGTATGCTGTCTGTGATTTTATACATGTACATATTTCTTTACATGCATATATGATATTATATCTACCAACCATCATGTTTGTGTACATAACTGCAACATTTTCTAGAGACTATATATGATTACAAAATGAAAATCTATAAATGTCTTCTATTTAAACACTAAAAACCCAATTTCCTCTCTATAATATGTGTTTATATGAAATGGCTCCATAGGACTTTGGGGGCAGCTGTGCTGTGATGTAAACATGTCTACCTTATAAAAAGATGATCACATTTCTGTATACGTGTATGACGTAATTCTATAATGCACAAACATTAATGCACATTTACACATGCTTTTAGAACGACACCACCATAATTCATGGTAAGTTGCTTTTGGGATTTGGATGCCAATTTGAAAGCTAAGGCACCAAATGTGCAGTTTATGCAACATAGCCACTACGGGAGAGAGAGCTGATGCTTAAAATCTGTGAAAAGATGCTTCAGCAGCTGTGCTAGCAGCCAGTGAGTGTGGCGTTCCCTTGCTGCTTCCTTTGTACACATAAGATTGTAATTCAATACCATGCAAATCTTTGCTGCCTGATGATCTGGCAGCAGGTCTGGAAGTCCTTCCAAATCAGGGGTTTTGCAGTCCTTCTCAAGTCACAGGAGATGCTGATGCTCTTCTCCTTTACAAAGAAAAGCAAAGCTGCAGCAACACAAAATTCTTGGAGGAAGAGTAACCTCAGAAAGAAGCTCAGCATATCAGAGGAACTATGACAAAAATGTGTTGTTGTATTACTGTACAGCAACACAAGCACTGTGACAATCATGGAGACTTCAAGTCTCCCACACTTTCTTCACTGTAGTTGCTGTTGACCATCCTTACACGTGGTCCTGCCTCACCTCTTTCAGGAAGGAAGGAGATTAACAAAATCTCCTGACATCTCTGTCTTCAGACTTGCATTTTTTTTTTGTGTCTTGTCTGGGCTGCCCGCCTTCGCTGCATCCTAAGAGAGGTGGGAAGCCTCTTGATACAAGAAGCTGAAAGGGTACTCTTGCCTACAAAGGTAGGCACTCCCATCAAGGCAGCATCACAGAATGCTCAGCCTGCTTATCTGCATGAAGTAGCCTCTGTTAAGGGTTGCTGTGCTGCAGCTGCCTCTATCTGCTTGCTGCAGTCCCTTCCAGGCTGGAAAGCAAAAGGATCCCTTTTCTTTCTGTGCCTGCTGTTCTCCAAGATAAATTAATACAAATTTTCTCCTTGGTGCCAGGGACCTCGAAGCAAAGTGCCTCTCTGAAAGCTGTGATCATATGTTCAGATGGAACTGTTTGAAATTAATTTGCACCCCTTTGCCCTTACGGTTCCTATAGGTTAAACTCCCATTACTAACAAAGCAAGCTTTCCTGCCAGCTAGGCTGAACCTTCATTACCTTGTGTTCTGTTTACTCAAAGAAAAGGTAGAAATGGTTACCTACTAGAAAATACTGTATTTGAATTTGACTTGTGTGCGAAGTATGTTTTCATGCCCCAGTACAGCAAAGCAGGAGCTCTTGCTACCCTCTTGGGTGGGTAAAGGTAGCACTGCACTACTTATGTGCTGAAGACTAAATGTGCCTGTAGGTGATCTGCTGGACAGGTGCCTTGATCATGCCAATGGAAAGTGGATGCAAACCACTGCTCTCATTTGACTGTGTTATGTTCCCATTTAATATGAAAGAAAGAGATTACTGGATACAGAGCACTGTGGAGGCAGTCATTCTGCTCTGCTTTTCAAAATCTCTTCTGTGTTTGAACTGTAGGCTATAGTGCTCTAACAGTTGCATAAAATCTGCAAAGATTGTGGTCCTGTGAGTCATATTTGCATTCAGGCATGACTAAAATCTCTCCTGTACCAACAGACTGAATAACTAGTACCATCCATTATCTAAACTCAACTATGGGATGGTCAATAAAACATGAAATTCTGGAAATACAGTGTGCTCAGAGCATGTGAGGACATGACAGAGAAACCTCCTCTGAAAATAAACTGTGTTCTTTTGATTACAGTTTTCCAGGAAATATCGACCTTGTAAGAAACAGACTCTGATTCCTTCATTCTCCTTCTAAACACTGGTGACAGCTGTGTACAGGATTGTAAGTCTTTATGGTTATATTTTTGGGGGTTTTGATCTTAACTTTCTGCAGTGCAGTGAGATGGTTGTGTTCTGGTCTCTTTACCCACAGTTCCACTATAAAGTAGAGGGAGTGTGGAGTTGCTGTGGGTGCAGAGCCCTCCATCTATCCTCATGGTACAGAGCAGCACAAAGGGCCTTATTCCTTAGGAGCTCTGCCACAGACAAATAATAATAAATCAGGCCCAGAGAGAAACGTATTTCCTGGATTCCCCCATGGTCATCCCAATGATGGTGGAAAATTCTACTCAGTTTTTCTAGGGAGGCTTTTTGATGTGACTGTGTTGTAGCTTCTTGTTATAGGTAATAGGTTTTGACGTGCAGTAAGGCTCATGTTGCTGTAATGTGCTCCAATTATATTTTTTACAGGGAAGTTTTAAAGATGCACTTCAACTCATTTTCTCCACTGGATGATCACAGGCCTAATATGGAAAAAATTTTTGGGTGTTGCTGTTGTGCTCTGTTATATATTTTCTGAATAGTTTTTGCCTGCTTCTTCTTTCTGAGGTAGGATTTCTTTGTTACTTCAGAATTCAGATTGTGTACTGTTTTGAGTTTGAGCTTGCAGGTCTGTTTAACAGCAAAAATCAAAATACCCAGAGGCTCTTCTGACTGACTGAGGAGTCATCTTGAGGATAATTCTAATTCTTCAGTTAAAACTGTGAAATTAAAATATTCACCATTTCCCCTAGTGTGTGGGTATATTTTATAAGCCATTCCAAAAACACTTCCAAAGATCTCTGCTTCCTTACTGACTATACAGACCATTTCTCAGACTCACAAAGGTGCATGCACATGCCAACATTTTGCTCTGGTAGTTTGAGGTTTGTTTGAGTAGATATGTAACAGCTTTTTGTGGGAGCAGGGCAGGGCTCTATCGTGCCAAAGTTGGAGGTGCATCCTTCCCCCAGCTCTGCTCCTCTGCACTGCAGAAGAGGGAAAAGCCAGATGCTCTCCATGCTCCACTAGCATGAACACTGCCTGATGATGTCATGTGGCAGTGCTGAGAGATATAGTTACCAATTTCTGTGGACTGAGGAGGTGAGAATAAGACAGACACAGTTCTCTCCAGCCCTCACCAGAGCATGCAAGATTTAACACTAGCTGGTTGATATTTCCAGCCTCTCTTGGAGAACTGGCTTTTAGGAACCTGTTTGAGTGTCATTAGCAAGATATCAGCTGCTCACCTCTGATCCAGGTGAGAAAGAGTGCCTTTAGTTTTTTTGTCTAGCCTTCCTTCTATTTTAAGGACCCAACAAGATATTGCAATATTTGTTCAAAAGTCAAACTTAGCCATGCTTTCAGATTCTATTGGAAACAAATGCCACTTTTGTTTTCCAGGGAAGAGAATCATAGAATGGCCTGGGTTGAAAAGGACCACAATGATCATCCAGTTTCAACCCCCCCGCTATGTGCAGGGTCGCCAACCACCAGACCAGGCTGCCCAGAGCCACATCCAGCCTGGCCTTGAATGCCTCCAGGGATGGGGCATCCACAACATCCTTGGGCAACCTGTTCCACTGCGTCACCACCCTTTGAGTGAAAAACTTCCTCCTAATATTTAACTTAAACCTCCTCTGTCTCAGTTTCAGACCATTCCCCCTTGTCCTATCACTATCCACTCTTTTAAACAGACATACCTCCTCCTGTTCATACGCTCCCTTCAAATACTGGAAGGCCATAATGAGGTCTCCCTGGAGCCTTCTCTTCTCCAGAAAAGGAAAATGAATTCATCTTTTCTTACACTCAAAGAAACTGTCTCTGTGAGATAAACCTAAAGAATGAAGGTGGCTTTGTAAAACATTAATTCCCTCTTTTCACTTTGTTTTTGGAATGCTGCACAGTTCCATCAGCAAACAATTGCTCTCCCATTTCAATTTCTATTTTATTCAGCTGCATATGTTTTGTGAAAGTTGCACAGAGTTACGTGAAAAACAAGATGCCTCCATGACAGAAATATGAAGAACTGGGAAAACTGATGTAATGGTAAAGTATAGTACAGTGCCGGAATAACAGTTCTTTGAACATATACTTAACAGACAAACTGCTTGTTCTCAACATTGTCTGTATAGGACTATTTATGCATAAATCACTTAGTTAAGCCTGGCTTCTGTATTGATGGGACTCTTTGATCTTTAAAAGTTTTATGAAAGAATCATGGCCTGTGAAATTAAAGGCGGTTCTGTTGTTTAACTTTGCATTTCTCTCAACTGTCAGGAATATCATAATAGGAGAAGAATACCTGTTTTCTCCTCAGGGAATGCATTTTATAGATGGTATTAAATTTGTAATTGTATTAATTTATTACCACAAAATATTTAGTACCATGATATTTTTTACTTAATGTCTGGAATTTCTGAAATAAAAGCCAACAACATTGTGATAAATTGATTCACTTTCAGGAGGAATGGTGGTAATATTTCATCAGTGTCATACCTGAGTTGCAACTGTTCTTTCAGAACAGCGTCAGGCAGCTCAGGCTTTAGAGAGATCTGGATTTTGTGACTACAGGCTGCCTGCCTTGCAGGCTTTGTATGGTGTTATCTAGGAAGCTAGGTCTAGCCATGCAGGGATAAATATGAAAAATTTTGCTTGTTGCTATCCTTTGAGAGTAAATGGGCAAGGGAAGAGAAATGAGCAAAGTCACACTGCTTTTCCACTACTTTCTGGCTAATGTGAGTGTGATAATTTAGCACAAACACATTCCAGCAGTAAAGCCATTTCCTCCAGGAGAAGGAAAAACTATTGTAAGCTGCAGCACCCATCCTGCAGTATTCATGCTGGGATGACAGCACCCTTCTACTGACTGTGTCCTTATGACAGGATGCAGCTATTAGTTACTACAGTACTAGAGATCATGATTTAGGTGCTGAAAATAGCCTGCTGCTACCTCACAGTTTTAATGCACTGGTTTCCTCATCTCCGTTTGCATCTTAGTTTTGAAGCGATTGCTCAACAACTTAATCTTTGTTTTCGAGGCATTTTGTGGGAGTAACTATAATGAGTAGCACACTTCCACCCCTTTACTGTTCCAGCTGTTTATTTTTGAATGTGTTTCAAGTATTTTTTTGCCTAGACGGTTAATTCTTAGAAACTGGAAAAAGATACCTTGTGAGCTAGCCTGGTCATGGCATTATCCATGTGTTGTGTACTTCAATGTGTATCGGGGCTGAACAGAAGTGGAGGGAGAGATAGGAGTTATTCCCAAGGCCCATGTACTTTTATGGACATGAAAAATAAATTGCTTAACCTTTTAGAAGAGCCTCATGTGCTGCAGTGGCTGGCCTCAAATCCCAGTTGCAGTTGGAAAAGCTTTCCCTGCGCTTTGAGCCTGCTGGGTTTGCAATGGATGTGCATGAAGGCCTTGGAGATTCATCCTTATCCTCTTTGCTACTGCAAAATCCCTATGGGTCCTCCTCATGGCCAATGTCCTGGTGACCTGCTGCTCCTTCCCGAGCCTTTCGTGTGGGCAAAGGAGTGTCAGGAGTATTTGCTGAAAAGAGGTGTTGTGGGGTTGTACGTACTGCAAATGGATCCTAAAGGCACTACATGCTAATATTATGAATTATTGACACAGAATAGTAAAAACTAAACTTAATGCATCAAATAGAACAGAGGGGAAACAGCTATCTCCTTTCTTCACCCTTTCTCTTATTCCTATCACAATCTAGCACAGAGATCTCACTGCAGACAAAATTAAAGCAGAAGGACTATTTAGCCTAGACAGGGGTTTGTGTAGGCAGACATCACACTGGGCGATGCTGTGCAACCCACTGTATCACAGGGAACTGCAGAGATGGTTAAGCCTCCGTGCTTCCAGATCACGTTTCCCTACTTCGCATGGTAATTGTCTTCTAATGTCGTTAGGTGGGTGTAGTGCCCAGTTCAATGGCAGTGTGACTGGGAAAACTCACTATGCCATTCTCTGCTGTACAAAAGCAATTTTAATGCAGTAAGATTCCTGCAAAGGTTCATTCTGTGGAATGCTGTATGTAGTCAAGCATGGAGGAATGTACCCTCCACCTTGCTCTGCCAATGGGTCAGCCCTCATCTCAAAATTACAGATACAGAATGGATATCAGCAAGAGAGTTCAAAGAAACTCAAATTGTCACTGTGTTGGGACTGGTGACTCAGCTGAGGGGGAAAAAGGTGATGAGTATGTAAATAAATGGGATGACTTACACTGAACGCAGGAACATGAGCTTGTGGAGGCACTGGCAGATTAATGTCTGTAATTACCATAATTCTGTGGGAATTGGCTGAGTAATGACAATAAGTGTCTGGCAAGTGCGGAAGATCTAAGATCTAAGCCACAGACAGGAATCCAGGCTGCCTGTAAAGAAGTGCCTGAAAAGGAGGAAAATGGATCTGATCAAAGATGATTTTCATTATTCTGTGTAAAGTGGACAGTTATGGGCAAAACATTTGTCTGAAAATCTTTCCTCTGCTGATTAAATCCTGTGGCTGTATAAACAGTGGACTATCAGTTAGAAATAATTCACAACGATGCATTTCAGCCTTCCCTCCAACAACCAACAGAAAATAAGGGGCCTTTAGATTTTTGTTCTAAGAAATCAGGCCAGTAAAGACTGGGGAATGGCCAAAATATGTGGCAAAATAGGTGGCTCAGGCTGCGCACCCTGCTCTTACATCTGCGATGCTTGCAGTTAGCTCCCTAATAAGAGTAGTGTGTGACACTTTACTGTTGTTGTTTCAGAGCAATTTCTCAACAGGGACAGGTGGTGTTTAAGGAAGCTAATGAGGGGATTGACTTGGCAGAGGATGGCGGAGTCAGAAGACATATCACAGCTGTCCTGTCGCACAGGGATGGAGACTAGGATAGACATTTTCAATTACCACTCGCTATTGCGGCTGTAGGAAAACCTTCCCACCAGCCGTGTGCTCCAAGCAATAATCGTGCACAGCCTTCATCTGTTCTGGTGGGTGCTTTTGTATAGAGAAGGCTGAGCTTTATCTTGTAAATGCATCTTCCCCCAGTTGCTGGCGTTGGCACATTTTGTTGTTTGCTGTGGTTGAGCCTCAGTTAAAATATGACAGGCTGTGATAGAGTGCCTCAGTTGTTGTTGTTTTTCTTCTTGATAATACCTATTGCATTTTGCTCTGCTCTATAAAATGAAGGCTGCTCGGTGATAGTAAGAACCAGTCAGAAGGGAAACATGACATACCAAGAAAATTGATATTGTTTGTGGATTTGATAATGTTGGCTTTAATGTCTGCGTAAAATTTCCCTTTAGATTTAAGTCAGAATCACAGTCACTTCAAATGGCTTTTAATTTCCACCTCAGGTTAATATTTCAGCTATGGACTTTGCCAAAACTTCTACATGGAGTTAAGAAAAGCGGAAGTTTTGATATGCCAGAGGAGGCTTAGTGAATCCCAGAGGAGACGGCACCCATTTGAATGCAATATCTTTATCCTCTGTTTTCCCAGCTCTGATTTCTGCTTTTTAATTTGGAGATTTCCTCTGCAAAATTCTGGTTTTGCTCCGCTGAGCCTGCACTATGGGAACAAACTAGCCTTGCTTTCCATGTGGGCAGGTGCCAGTTTCATTGGCAGAGGGGGCTGTGAGGCACTGGCACCTCTGCAGCCCATGTGGCAGCATCCCCATGAAGTATACACTGCTGTTCTCACTTACAGAAATGGAAAGGAAAGTGAAGGGGGTGAAGGGATTTGCCTAAGGCCACGCAATGAATCAGTTGCTGTGTGGGATTAGTTACAGCTCAGGACTTCCTGCTAGCTCCAGTGCCACAGAGAAGCACAGCATCGTTTTTGCCTGCTGGATTAGAGGGCAGGCGGGTGGATGGCCTTGTGTATACTTGAGACTAAAATTATTCCTGCTGCCAACTGCTTTAGGAGACTTTGCTCTTCCAACATGAGGAGGCAGCTGTGGAACAAAATGATTTGCAATCACATGGTTCTTGACATCATGAACTGTGTATCATTGCAGAGGTGTTTTAATGTGGTAGAGGTATTTTTCCAGTCATACAGTATAGGTAGACTGAAATGTGGTAGGGTGTCGTAGATGTCTGTATTTCCTTCACAGAATTATAGAAATGTCTTAGGTTGGAAGGGACCTTAAAAACATCATCAAGCTGTAACCTCCTTGCCATGGGCAGGATTGCCAACCACTACATCAGGCTGCCCAGGGCCCTTCCAACCTGGCCTTGAACACCTGTGGGATGGAGCATCCACAACTTCTCTGGACATGTTCCAGTGCCTCTCCATCCTCTAAGTAAAGAATTTCCTCCTTATGTCTAACCATTTTTTCCCCTCTTCTAGTTTAAAGTCACTTCTCCTTGTCCTATCAGTATCAAACCATATAAAAAGTTAATCCCCCTCCTGCCTATAAGATCTCTTCAAGTACTGATAGGTGCAATGAGGCCTTCTCCAGGATAAACAATCCTGACTCCTTCAGCCTCTCTTCATAGGACAGGTGTTCCAGCACTGTGATCATCTTTGTGGCCGTCCATGTTCCTTATTCAAACATAAGAAGCGTACAAACGTGTCATGACAAAAACCAAAAGCTAAGGTAAAGGTAGACCTGCCCATCATGCAATATTTAGTTAATCGTATCATGTAACTGCTAAAGAGGCCTGACATGGTTCAGGGAATCACCCTGCACATGTTTGCTCCTGGCCGTGCATCCGCTTCCCTTGGTGGGCTGACAGTGTCAGTGAGAAACATCTCAGCCAGCAGCAGGGCTTGGAACACCATGCTGCCAAGCTCCCATCTCCTACAGGAGAGATGTGTGTTTGCTCCAGCAGCTGGGCAGGGCTGCAGAGAAGGGTATATTGAGACACTTGAACATGCGAGCATTGCTGTGCTTAGAAAAAAGCAAGGGAAAATGTGAAGCGTACTTGTTTGGACAAGAAAACTGATAGTTGGAGTTAAGAGTGGAGCTGCCTGCAGTGTGCACTAGCACGGATATCTAAATAGAGCAGTCATGCTATTGGAAATAAGGAGGGAGCAGGGAGAAGGCAGAGGGGCAGCAGCAAATATCTGAAAGGAAGAGATACATGACAAGAAGAAACAGAAAAAGGTTTGCTCCTGCAAGGTGCTGAGCACCCTTAATGCCCAGTGGGTTCAGGGGGAGAGGGAAAAATCCTGCAGCCATGTCTGTCAAGTTTGAATGTAAGATGAAAGTCAAGCTCAGGTCAAGTCTGAAGTGTCTCCAGTGCTCCTGGAATTTCCTTCTCACAATTGCTGCCATTTCACTGCAAGCAATCTAGTGTGAGGAAAGGCATGGTTTTTTTTTTTTTTTTTTCCCCCCATCTGCTGTTTGCAATGCTGAACTGTTAAATATTTCTGACCATGTGTTCTGACAAAGCTGATCCAGGAGTGTACAGCAAAAAAGGTGACTTTTCCTGCTGTCATTTTTATTACTTCAGTGAATAATATCAGCAAGAATTTTCCATCCCTGAAATTCTATTTCTGAGCAACCCACATAGTATGTAATGTCAGCTCAGTATTGTTTTGCTCCCTAAAAGTGACATTATTAAAATATTCATCATTTAAAGTACGATCCTCTCCCAGTCAGGATGTTCTGTTGAAATGGCTTTCTTTAAAAGATCTTAGCTTCAGGCCCCTACAGATATTTCTTAGTGTTTGTATGCATGAAAAACACAACCAACCGGACTGCAGGACAGTTTTAATGCAGATAGCATATAAGAGGTGAAACATTCACCTATGCCCAAAGGGATTGATACCAGGTTCCCTTCAGGTTTCTTCTCACCTCCATTTCGGCCAGTGTGATGTGAGCTGGGCAGGTGGGCTCAGGTCCTGAAATAGCCATGGGAGCAGCCACATGTAGCAATGCCACTGACATTACTCCCAGCTACAAGGACATGTGCTCCTCCCCAAGTTCTGGTGAGCAATTGCCCCGAAATTGCCTTGCTACGGGTGTCCTTTTTTCACAGCAGTCAGATAAAGCAGAGCTCTGCATGATGAGCACCTGCATGGGCTTGTGACACTGTCAGAACAGTCTGTGTTTTTCAAGCAGTCACTGCATCACACAGAGGCAGAGACATCACTGCTGGCAGATGCAGTTGTGCTCTGCAGTCCTGTTCTACGCAGAAACAAAAACATCTTCATTTCCACTGCTGCACCATTATGAAACATCCAAAAAAAAAAAAAAAAAACAAAAAAAAAACATACGAACCAAACAAACAGGAAAATTTCACGTGCACAGTGTTTGGAAATCGATAGCATTCAGGGGGTTTCCTTTTGCAGGGCTGTGTGTGATCTGCTGCACAATAATCTGAGTTATTTTCTCAAAGGGGAGTTGAAAGTTTCTTTCTTTTAGTCTCCTTAATGTGCATAGTCTTCTGATTTTGCATGGCTGGATGGCAGCATGTTGTTGGATGCCATTACTGTAAATTGCTTGTCACAGGCAGTTTCATGGGAGAGGTTCCAAGATTGCAATCTGAAGACAGACTTCTTCAGCAGATCTGCTGCCATCAAATACATGAGATCAGTTGACACAACTGTAAATGTCTTTTGTGGCATAAACTTGCAGCGCATCACATATAAGTGCAAGTTATGGGTATTATTTGAACAAACACATACGCAGCAATGAAGTGGAGTGTTTGGAAGTCATCTAATAATTATGCTGCAGTGTTGAAAATCTCACATTCCTCAGAGCTTTAATCTAAAAATATCACAGTGATTTAAATGTTACGTTAATATATTTTCCAGTATATATTATTATCTCTGTGTCACATACAAAAAGGTTTGAATAAATACTACCAATTTGTTGCAGGCCATTTCATTTTATACATAAAGCACTATTTTAGCACAATGCCCACTTCACATAGTGATATTTGTTGTCAGTTGGAAAGCTGAGAAGGCTGCAGGTATCTAGGGATCACTCTGTGTGTTTCTTAGATATTTGCCAATACAATGTCATTACTTCTTTTTAAAATGTTTTTTTGCAAAAGTCTGAAGTAGGGATTTGGGCACAGACCACCTCCTGGCCCCAGAGTGACCTTAGCTCTCTGAAATAACAATCACATTGTGAAGTCCCAGCATGAAAGTCACAGTGAAGGTTGAATGCAGACAGCCCTCTGGCCATGCACAGAGCCACTGATATGTTTAGATTAAGCCCTTCTATTTTCTTCAGGGATGTTGTTTTATCCTTCACTTCCAGCAAATGCTGTTTTTCCAGAGTTGCTCACTGTTGGACTTCTGAGGATATAAAAGTAAGGAGGCTGGAAAAGCAACCACATGAGTTGGCCTTAGAACACAGGGAAGAACCTTCTGCCATGGAAGCATCATGCACCTCCCTGCATAAACAAATCAATACAAAAGGGTGAGTGAACATCATTCACAAACTGTTTTAAGGCCATATCCATCTGAAAGGACTTGAAGGTAAGTACCTATAGGCTCTTTTTAAAAAAATTGGTTTTTATTTTAAATATTGTTGCTGTGTTGATACTGTGCACCATGGTAGCTTGGTCCTTCCCAGGAAAGTGAGTTTCAGTATTATGGCAGGACTATTGCTAACATTTGGGAGATAAAGTTAGGGATTAGGAAATAAAAAATACTGAGTGGGTGACATCTTACCAAAGTGGTTAGGAGCGTCAGGTGGATTGATAGAGAAGGTGAGATTTGATAGCAGGAATTGGAGATGTCTGCTGGAGTGGGGGTCTGGAACAAACCAGAAAAATACAATCATCTGTTGTCTGTCATTTATTTCTAGATGTCATATGGTTAATGCAGAAGACTATTTCCTATTCTGCTCACAGTTTCTTTGTATTACGTCGATTGTTATAACTGTTTACTGTCAACAGTTTATTTTTTTCCAATGTGTGTGATCTTCCCTGGAAATAATCGCTTGGAAGTGTTTTTCTAGGAATGTTTTTGTCTTACTCAGTATAAAGTAATTATGATTATTGCTGGAAATTTCCTAACAATTGATTTATTTAAATGTAATGCATTGGCCTTGATGGAATTTTACAAAGGCTCTGAGAGTTATAAATGAACTTTCGGAGCAGCAAGTGAAAAAGTTAATTTGCATTTCTGCAGTTTCCAGCTGCTCATAGCAGGCTGTTCACAGTGATGCAATGAACATATTATGTAGTCTCTGGGCACAAATTCAAGCCACCTTACAGCCAAATTGGTATTTTAGGTATCCTGTTCTGAAGAAATAGCCATTCTTGAACACTTAGCTTCATTTCAGATGAGTAGTCCAACCTGGAACCCAGGATGCTTTATCTTGTAGATGGTGTTACGCAGATTATTACAGAAATATTAAGAGTGGGAATGTCTGGTTGTGAAAGCACTGAGGGAGAGTCAGGAAGAGGCTGTGAAAATGGCATGAGTTTGTGCTCAGCAAGATCCTAGCTTGTATCTACCTGCATTTTCCTACTAAGATAGGGAGGCAAGGAGCAATGAGCTAATCTTGATTACTCAGGGACCTGAAGATAGGGATGGAGAAATTATCAGTTCCTAATGGGTACGAAAAGTTATATCTAAAGCCAGCACCTGGTCACTATGCTAAAAGGAACCCAGAAATAGGAGAAGGACTCGATAGCTGATGTCCCTTTGTCCCCCACTTCACCACAAGGACTCCTAGACACTGCACATGCATACGTGTGGGCTCTTGTCTGCATGCTGGACAGACAGTTTGGACTCACACATTTCTGTGTTGTACGTGCGTGTGCAAAGCTGAGTATGAAAGACTAAAATTGGTCTTGTTTAAAAATAAAATCAACTCCCTCTCCTATAAGATGCTGCATTGCCAGTTCCTACATGGTTGCTACAGTACTGAGACATTATTTCCTACAGTGCTACCTGTTCTGCAGTATTAATCTGTTCTGCAGATGAGAAGAAAATCAGGCTCTTTATTTAAAACAATGCACTTATCACGTCTCTGCTTTCAAATTACATATTGCCATAAGCATGCAGTGTAATTTTTTCTTAAAGTTGGATTGTATTTGTAGAGAGCTCTGGAGGAAGTCATAATGCAAGAGATGAGCTGAGTAGATCTAGTTGTGAGAGGAGAAGGCAATATTTTTCAGTGCAAGATGCAATGGACAGACAGCAAACTGAAGAACAAGAGGAGTAGGAAGAAGATGTGGGCCAGTCTGCCAAATGGGGACACAGAATGTGGCTGGGCAGATGATGGGGAAGGCCATGAAGAGAAGCTGCTGATCTGAGGAACAGTAAGGATATACCACATTTGTGTGGGAGGAAGTATTTTACTATGTAAAGAGATAGGAGGATTTATGTCAGGAGTAGCTGAACTGGATGAAGTGACTGAACTGGATGAGAAACCATGGCCTGGAGATCAAACATGTATTCCCAAGTGAATATGTGAAATAAAATCTCTCTTGCTTTTGGATTGGAGTGAAAAGGACATGTACATGAGCATCTTCTTCCAAAACATCCTGGAGAATAAATTACAATGGAAAAAAATAATTTCTTTGGAGAATATTATTGGATGGAGAGCGGACTCACCTTTTAATGTAGAACGTGAAAATAGAATTGAGTGTAATATAAAGCAATGATGCCCTACATGAATTATGATATAGAAACACCAGTTTCTGATTTGTAAAGCCAAAGTACCTTAAAGCATAAGGGCAATACTAATGCCTCCTTCATAGCTCTGCTAAGTAAATCCTGTGCTGCTACTAAACTACAGTGAGTATGTAGTTGCTCACATGGCCTGCATGTTGGCTTCTGCATGTTACTACCAATTGACATGAATCTATATTACATCACATGAACATTTAATGCTTTTGTCATTCAGAAGGTTTGTGAAGCAGTAGTAAGTAAACTGGGTCATTTGGAGACAAAATTCACTGCTGTTTCAGTAGTTGGAATTTTCCTAAACAATTTTCTCTCGCTGTAAAATGGGAAGGTGACACACTTCTGTTTCTTTTTGAACACTGATTTGCAACCTAAAACCTGATGATGACTTGCCTACGTCTAAAGAGGTCTGAAAAAGACAGGAACGAAAACCAACCCAGAATAGATGAAATTTGCTCTACAAGGGTCTCCACATTTCTCTGAAAAGTTTTTAGGACTTTAAAAACTGAAAACATCAGGCTTAAAACGATGTTGGAGAAATCATCTGAAGTATCTGATTCTCACCTGATGTTTGTGAAAATAGACTGAATCAGGTCTACATATCTTCATCTTGTTTTGTGTTGACAAATTTTATTTTCCAGTGGTGTGCCAAGAGAGTCTGAAATAGAATCAACACAGGAAAACTTGCAAAGCTTCCAATATTCATTCTTTTGGATTGTCTGAAAGCATTACTCTGAAAGTAGAATTTTGGACTTCTGTTGTTTTCAGTTACTTCTATCTTGTGCCCAGAAGCATGGGGAAGGACTGAATAATTAGGAAAAAATATTAAAATGCTGTTTTTGAAATCTTCTAGTAGACAGACATATGAGGAGCAGCTGAGGGAACTGGGGTTGTTTAATTTAAAGAAGAGAAGGCTCAGGGAAGGCCTCATTGTGCTCTGCAACTATTTGAAAAGACGTAGCAGAAAGGAGCGTGTCCGTCTCTTTCTTTAAGTGACAAGTGACAGACATAAGGAAATGACCTCAAGTTATACCAGGGGAGGTTTAAATTGCATATCAGGATGAATTTCTTCACAGAGAGGGTGGTCATGCTCTGACAGGGTCTGCCAAGGGCAGTGATGGATTCCCCATCCCTGGAGGTATTCAAGAGACATGTGGACATGACATCTAGGGATTTGGTTTACTGGTGGACTTGGTAGTGTAAGATGATGGTTGGACTTGATGATTTTAAGTGTTTTTTCCAACTTAAATGATTCTGGTTCTGTGACATGATCATATTGGAAAGGGAAGATGCAAGTCATTTACTTTACTCTAGGCAATCAGCTAATATCCACTTTTCTTTCCCTTTTAATTGCCTTACTCTGCAACTAAAGCACAAAATTACACCTGGACACTTTTTGCATGTTCACAGCAAATAATCTTTCATTAGAAAAACATAAAATTATGATCAGTTATATTTCTGCTCCGTTCTGGCTATTGGACAGAACAATCTTAAAGTGCAATTAGGCATCCTTTCACGTAGTTAGAACAGTCAGAAATGTCCGTCCCCAGGCTGCCTGTTCTAAGATTTATTTTCTCTTCCAATGAATGTAATGCCCATGGTGGCTCAGATATTGCTAACCCAGAGAAGTTTAAAACTAGCTGGATTAATTTAACTCATTGATGAGGGCAGCTGAAATGAATCTGGATGATTGTTTTGAAATGGACAATGGATTGTCTTGATGCTGTCACAGTTTGCTTTGGCACATCCCTCTGCACCTGGGGACTACCAGTGTTACCTATGCTGGAGTCACCAAGGGCTGCCTGATTATGGACTTACTGATGTGCTTTTGTGTGCACAGCTTCCTCGAGTTCTGCATCAACACTGTTTACAGACACTCAGGCTGAGTCTATACTGGTAAATTAGGTATGTTCATGAGCATTGTATGGTACTGACATCATGTGACTTGAAATGACCTGCTTATAAAGCACTACTAAAATTTTTCCTCTAACACTCAGCATGCCTAGTGAGAAGGGTTTTTGGCTTCTGCTAATTCCTGATTAAGCCCAGAAATCACCTGGGAGCAGAGGCCAAATCTGTGCCAGTGCTAACAATTCCCTGTTGAGATAATTGAGTGCTTGGTTGTATTTGCAGGGATTGTTCAGTTTACTAGCATAAACAGTGTACAGGATGGCACAGCTCTCCTTTGAGGCATCTATTTTAAAGAGGAACAGTCAGACTGTGGAACTACAAGAAAAAGTGCCAAATCTGAGTATAGAACTTGAGTCCTGACTGTAACACTGAGTTTATTTAACGTGCTTTGCTCTCTCTGGTCCCAGACTTCTTGTTTGTATCCTGCTCACGATTCAGATTCTGTCTGCTCCAGCTGGAATTTACCTGGGAATAACTGTGAAGACATTTTTCTGTCATCCACACAGTCTTCCTTGCTGTACACAAGTTATTTCCTTCTATTTGATGTTGCAAGTCTTACATCTAAAAAAATATATATTCTTTTCACATAAAATATTTTTTCTAGCACTGTAGCTACTTTCTGACTCTCTTGTGATGTTAGAGATCAGATGTAGCTATTATCAAAATTCTATTCATTTTTGTAGTTTTTCAGATGTTTTTTTTTTTGCTAGAATTCAATAATACTTTTAGCATGTCAGTTTTGACATTAAAAAGGTAAAGGAATGAGGGAATGAATCTTTCTTTAAAGGCAGAAAGAAATGTAATCTCTGTTTCTTGTGAAATGCATATTCTTATGACATTTTTTCCTTTTGATGTGCTTAAGGTTTGCTTACATCACAGTGATGTAGTTGATCATTTCTCCATTTGAGCCTAACTTGTCATCAAATATCAGGTATTTCCTCTCTGTGTGATGCTTGAGTTGCCTTGGAATGAAAACCATCAGAACCATCTGGTGTGGATGGTTTCAGCAGCTGGTTAGAATCTTATAATAGAATGGCTTGGGTTGAAAGGGTCCTTAAAAGTCACCTGATTCCTAATGGGTGGGTCATCATGGGGTACAGCCTGCCTCAGGAGTACTGCTGTCCAGCCAGGACTCCTGCTGATGGGTTACTGTGCGCTGCGGATGGCATACAGATGGCAGGTAGGTGTGTTTATGTGGAGAATGTGCTCTTGGCCCCCATGAGCTGTCTCTTTTCCTGCTATTGACCTCATCTCCAAACCAGCTTCCTAAGCCTTTTTCCTCTTCCTGATTCAGAACTCACTTTATTCTGGTTGTGGTTCTCAGTATGGCTAGAAAGTTATATACTTTATGCAGTCCCTCTTCCTACTGCAATCAAATGCAGATTTCTTGAACTTTGGTCAGACCTTTAATGTTTGCGTTGCCTTGACCTGCCATGCACTGTGTCTCCTTGGCTGCTGACAGGCTTTGGTATTCTGACCATGGCACCAGTCTTCAGGCACTACCATATGTGTGGAGCATAGCCTGTCCTCTGCAATCACACTGACTTATCTTGTACAGGTCCATCCTCTTCTGCAAGGCGTCTGTTGCTAAATCCATTACGTTTTCATTTTTCCCATTTAGTACAGTGAGGGGAGGGATACCCTTATAGATGTGCCAGGCTGGCTGTGAACCACATGTGATAAGCAGGTTCTGTGAATGTGTCTGGCTGTGTTTAAATTTTCTCGGAGGAAGAAATGTGTCCATCCATAGCTACAAGTAAATTATTTTTCTGACTCTGGAGTCAGGAATCTGTTCCACAGTGACACACTGTTATTAATCTGACTGCTTGGCATCATGGCATGTAATCAGCATGGAAATTTTACATCATGAAGATCTACCACCAGTACAATACTTAATCTTATCTGGTCTAGCTATAATACAAAGATAACTATACTAGGAAGTCTGAGAATTGTATCTGTTGTTGAAAACAGAGAGTTTTTTGGATAACTTTAAACCAAAATCAGTAACCTAAATTCAAACTATAAACTGCTTTTTGCACATTTTTACTGTAATTTATGCACTATTCATTTAATTCTCTTAGTATCATTCAGAAAGTCTCTAAATCGTTTGCTTTCATGGGATATCTTGATACTTTGTGAGCAGATCGCAGAGCTGGTGAAAATTTACCTGAGTGTAGGAGTTTTTCAAGCAATCCAGAATTTATTACTGATCTGTGTAAATCGGCAGCTTTGGAAAGGACTCAATTCATTCTGAAATCATAGGAGTTTTCACTTAAAGGCATCTTTTTTTTGGTGATACTGTAATGTCAAGTATCAGAAGTGAGCACAGCACGAGCATGTGACTACTCATTAGGAGACCACTGTAGAAGGTATAAAAGTAGGTGACAAGATACTGGGTTATGGTTACCCATGCAACTTTTGATGTTCTTCTACACCCCATGATATCATATTTGCTTAAACCGCTGTTGACTGGTTTGTAAAGGAGTTGAGTGGTGTCTTGGAAAATGGAGTTTTTTTCAGAAGAGAAACATGCTAAAAGTTTTCAGCTATATAGAAAAGAATGATGTAAAATACAGTAAGGGAGATCAAGATTGCTATAGAAAACTTCCAGGTAAGTAAAATGTTCCAAACAGAAGTATGGCTAAATTTGGGAATGTAGAGTCTTGTCATATTGTAACTTTTGTCTTTTTCCATTTTTAAGCCAGCCTTGTCACTGCTCCTGTATACCTCCTCATCTTTGAAGTCCATAAAGCAACTGAGTTTTGGCCATGTCAGTCTGTTGTCTGTACTTCGTTTCTTTTTTCCACATTAGGATTGTTTGCATATTTGCCCTTAATGCAGTTTGTTTAAGTAACCCAGTCTCTTTAACAGCTTTGCACCTTGCTTAGTCTCCCTAGAAGGTTTTATCTTAAAATTGCCTCTATATTTTGAAAGATGTCTTCATAAATCCTGCTGGTTTCGTTCATATGTTTGCCTTTTCTCTTAAATCACTCACTTTTTTCCAGATGTCCTTTCCTTTTGTGTTTACAACTATTTTCCCCACTGGCTAGAAACTCCTAATGTGTTTCTGTGCTATTTAATTTCAAAACAAGTGTCAAAAGAATAATCAAAGGGTAGATTTTCAAAAGAAGTTATCTATCAGTTCCTTGGTTTGATGAGCTTGGTCTGTCTTTCTCTGGTTTGGTTTCCTTGGTCTGGCATGGCTCTGTAAGCTCCATCATTAGAGCATCTGGGGTCTTTTCTTCTTTGAAAAACACTTTCCAAACAGGTTGATTTTGTTGGTGGACTAGGGAACGCATATTCCTGGACATCTTCCTTGATGAACAAGATAGATATAATATATTTTACATTACAATAAGTAGTCCTCTGATACAAATTATCTCTTATTTCTGTTAAATAATATATATATATAAAATCATTTCAATAGGTTAGAGTCCCATTTTTGGTGTAAATTGCTATTTTCTGACTTTGTTCAGGTACATTTTGTGATTCTTTTGTGATTCTTTTAAGTTGTCAAGGGTGACCTTTATTCTACAGAGGAAAGAAAAATTATTAATAGTTCTCTGATTTCTTCCTAGTAAAAGAGAACAAGACTTAAACAAAAAATACTGAGAGTAAGAAAATACGGTGTTGATCTTGACCATGCCAAGAATATATAGGAGATCAGAAAAATCTATAAAATCTTCATCCAAACTGTTACAATGAAAGACATCAAAACAACATCAACAGAATCCTTCATTTGAGTTTTGAACAAATGCTGTGGTATCAGCAATGTGAAGTAATGGCAAACACAATCCATTGTTCTTCAGAGGAAAGTATTAAACATGATACTGAGAGGTGAAAACAAGTAGACAACAGTACTTCTGATAATGGCAGGGGATTATAATGTGAGGTGCATACAAATAAAGCTAAGAAATAAAGCTGCTGCCAGAAGCTTACAATTGTTCAGGAATTAATATAAGGAAGAGGTTAGTTCAGACAGGGAGGATATTTATTTTGTTCCACTTGTTGGTAGTGAGGTTATCTAGAGAACTGTGTCCAGTGTTGTGCACTGAACCTCAGGAAGGATGTAAACAAATTGGAGAGCATCCATGAAAGCGCATTAGTAATTATGAGAGATTTATGAAACCTAAGCAACAGGAAAAGGTTGAAGGAACTGCAGTGTTTTTTATTGAAAGTAGAGAAGAGAAAGGAGGAGCTAGAGACATTTTGTGGTATGTTAAAGGATTTTTATAATGATGCCTCTGATCAACTGTTCCCTGGGGTCCTTGGCAACAAGAAAAGAGGAAAGCAATCGCATTTGAAGGAAAGATGACTTAAGCAGGATATTAAGAAATCCTTTCTCATTGTGAAAATCTAGAAGAAGCTGCATTAAGGAGCTGGTGGAATTAGATATCTTTAAGAACAGTTGAAACAAATATCTGCTGGGGGTGGTCTAAAAATGTTTCAAAATATCCCAATGGCATAAGTGCTTTTCCAGACTTCTGTTCTTATAATTTTTGATCGTTCCTGCTATCTGTGGTTGTAATCTGTACCTTTAAAAGAATGTTACGATAATAACTTTCAAAAAGATCCTACCACATCTGAGTGTAAGAATGATTGGATGAGATCTTTAGATGACCAGTTTATCTTTGTGAAAACACAACTTCAGTCCTTTCCAACTGTTATTCCTGTATTTCATAATAGAATAAACATTTCAGGGAGGAGGAACTTGAAAGCAAGATCAACATCCCTGAGTGTCCTCAAAGATCAGAATTCTCTCTCCTAGTCTCCCTATTGCTAGGTAGCTCTCTGCGTTGTGCTGCAAATGAAACATGAGTTTGTTTTAGTCAGAGGAGTGTTTCATCCACTCTCTGGATAAGGAACTGGCTAAATGGTTGCCCTCAGAGAATTGTGGTCAACAGCTCAATGTCAAAGTGGAGACCAGTGACAAGGGGTGTTCCTCAAGGATCAGTGCTGGCACCAGTGTTGTTTAATATGATTGTAGGTGACAGGGACAGTGGGATCGAGTGCACTCTCAGCAAGTTTGGAGACAACACCAAGCTGAGTGGTGCAGTTAACACACTACAAGGAAGGGGTATTATCCAAAGGGACCTGGACAGGCTTGAGAGGTGGTTCCACGCCAACTTCACGAAGTTCAGCAAAGTCAAGTACAAGGTCCTGCACGTGGGTTGGGGCAATCCCAAGCACAAACAAAGGTTGGGTGGAGGATGGTTTGAGAGCAGCCCTGAGGAGGATTTGGGAGTGTTGGTTGATGAAGGATTCAACATGAGCTGGCAAGGTGCACTTGCAGCACAGAATGCCAACCATATCCTCAGCTGCATCAAGAAATGCATGACCAGAAGGTTGCTCTGCTCTTGTGAGACCTTACCTGAAGTACTGCATCCAGTTCTGAGGCCCCGATACAGGAAGGGCATTGAGCTGTTGAAATGGGTCCAGGGGAGGGCCATGAAGTTAATTAGAGGGTTGGAGCACCCCCCCCCCCCCCCAATGGGGACAGACTGAGAACTGGGGGTCTTCAGCCTGGAGAAGGGAAGGTTTGGGGCGGCCTTCCAGTACCTGAAGGAGGCCTACAGGTGGGGAGGGACTTTTTATAAGGACTTGTAACATGTGGACAAGGGGAAACAGATTTAAACTGGAGGCAGATAGATTTAGACTCTTTACGGTGAGGGTGGTGAGACACTGGAACAGGTTGCCCAGAGAGGCTGTGAACGCCCTCTCCCTAGAGGGATTCATGTCTGGGCTGGATGGGGCTCTGAGCAACCTGGTCTAGAGGGAAGTGTACCTGCCTATATCTGGGGGGTAGGGACTAGATGATCTTAAATGTCCCTTCTAACCCAAATTGTTCTATGATTCTACTGAAGAATGTGTATTTTCTCTGCAAGGGAGTTATGATGAGTACCTCTTCAAGCTGGCAGCTGCCAGAGGAGTGTTTTCTCTTTCTACTTTCTCGTTCTACTTTGGGAACTGGGAGCTACAGGAAAACGAAAGTAAGGCACCACTACTGTTCTTTAGTTGTTTGCCCATATTTAATAGCTATTCTGCAGCACAGTGGGTGATAAACTTACTTGATTCTTAAAAGGTAATTTTCCTTTTGGGCTTGGATTCAGGGATATCTGCTTTGGAAGAAATTCCCCCCCAAAAGAAGACAGAATTCAATTCAGGTGGAAAACCTGTTCGGTGCAATGACAGGGTTTCTAAGCAGTAAAGGCAGTGTGCACGTGTGCATAAAATTTTAGTCAGGAAACCTGGGGTTTTTATGGCATTTCATCTCCTTGTGCCATTTTGTGTGGAATACCTGCTCCCTGCTGCTTGCTAAGAGCTGTTTGGACTTTCCTCTTCTCACATTTATGTAGTAAACTGCATATATCCACATTTCTAGAATACAGTACTTCTGTCACCCTATGTTAAACTGCATAAAAATAATCTGCAGATAAAGGAAGATGACAGCTACAAGCAACCTTTTTGTACAAAAGTATAAATCATTCTCTCTTTAAACTTAAATGTCTTATGCTAGAGGTGTAGAAAGCATTTCCAGTTTGGCATAAATCTTCAAAATTAGTTAGTGTTTTGTAAACATCACTTGTTTATGGCACAAAATCATTATTTTCATAGTGGTATGATTCAACATATTGCTTTGTCTTACATTGTTGTAAAATTCCTGGCTTTTATTCACTGGAGGGAAGTTTGTTGTCATTGCAGTTGAGGTTATGACAATTATTATATGGTTTTAATTGCCAAGAGTGTCCTTTGAAAGCATAAGAAGCTTTTTCTGTTTAAAGGTGAACAAGAAAATTCAATCCTAGATGAAAGGCGACTGAAATGAGGTATCTGCAAATCAGTTGTCTTAATCTCTGAAAACAGATTTTACATTTTCTAAGCATCTAAATATCTGTACTTACAGTACCTCCTAAACTGAAGGGATGTGAAGTTCAAATATGTATTACTAGGAAGCAGTAAAAAGTTTTCTGTGTTTAAATAATAGCTTTCAGTTTTAAAAGCAAAAATATAGCTGTAGCAGAAGAAAGAAAAAATGAAAATGCCTTGGAAAAAAGAAGTAAAACTCATAAAATAGATTCAGCTTCTTTTTATAGTGTACAAAGACCTAAGCTTGCGAAGAAGCAAAAGTTGGCAGACAAGAAACTTCCAGAACTGTGAGACCTTGATCTTCTGGCAGTGACTCTGCATTCAGAATACATGCTTTTGGAAATGTTTTGTGCAGAGAAAACCTCTGTTATCACAAAACTCTTAAAAATCAAAGTTGGCAGTGCAATATCATAATTGCAGAGTGTGTTATTTTTGTAGAGAGCTTGGTCAGGTTTTTTTATAAGACTTAATGTCTCTTCTTGTTAGGAGCTAAATCCAGTGGTTTCTAACTGTGAAATAGTTCTGTGATAAATTCCTACAAGATTAGAGGGGCTGCTCTGGTACAGCACTTTATCAAATTAATACGATTACTATTGTTTCAGATAACGTATGGTATTATTTGCTTCACTTCACTCCCTAACATTTCTTCCATTCTGAAGGAGAGCTGAGAAGTGCATTACATCAATTACAACATGGCATTCTCTGTAGTGTGGTGTATGGGATTTGTTTATCTCCTTGTTTTTCGGTACTTAACCTCATGGCTCGAGAACCATTATGTGCTCAATTAACTTTGGTTTATATGCTCTCTGTGTTTTAAATCTGCAGCGTTTTTTCTCTAGAAAAATTACTTTACTACAAAACTGCAATCATTTTAGCCAGCACGGGCCACACTGAGATCTGAGAGTTTATTACCTTATCATGGATCGAAAGAGAACACATGTAGCTACTGAATATAGAGTTGAAAGGGGACAGATTTGGTTATGGGAGATAGTCATACCTTAGATTCTTAATGGTTATGTCAAAAACCTGAATGTTTTTCTGGGAACTACATGTTAAAGGCCCTCAAGAAATTCGTAAATTTTAGTGCCTCTCATTTCTTTTGTCCAAGGAACTGCTGAGAAATCAAACTATAGAGGAGTACCCTGTGTATTAAACTATTATTTTCTCCATTTCTCGATTACTGTGGATGAAATTTCTTGCTAAGATAATAGGACTAGGAACCTGTAAACATAAATTTTTTCCCACCAGTTTTTGCTATTTGTCTTACTCAACCATTACTCATGTTTCATTGAGATTGTGAGGTAGTCATTGCTTGAAAGGTAAATGTAAATTTAAAAATGAACATTCATTTTGAAATCTGCAGTTCATTATGCTGTCTGATTTTTATGTATTTGTTTAAATTTTTGACACATGAAAAAGACATTTTCTGCATGTGCACATAGAACTTTGGATACAATAGAAAACACTCTAAGTGCAGCGCCGAAAGACACTTCTGTTAAGACATCATTCCTTTGAACATTTTTATTTTCCTCTATTCTACAGTGTACAAAGTTATGGGGGTGGAAAAAAAAAAAAAAAAAAACCCACTACCAAGGACTGTCAGTACTCAAGCAAGTTGCCTTCCAACTGAGAACAGACCAATCCCAGTTAGAGTTAAAAGATATTTCAACACCCAATCTTTAATCAGACATCTAGGTAAGGAAAACAACAGCAAGAAAAAAGACACAACATGAAATCTCTTCAAACTTTCTTTTTTTTTTCTTTGAAAAATAAGGGTACGTAGACCAAGGGAGTCAAGGTTGTGTATAATGAAGTGACTTTTAAAAAAGTGAGGAAGAGGTTTGTAGGTGACAAATGCACTATTGACACAAACATCAGGGTTTCTCCAGAATACAAACTGTTCACAGTTTAATCTTCCAGTGTTGTGTGAAACTGGATGTATATGTGTATTTTGAATGTGTGGAATGAAAGGGATTGCTATTTTCA
Organism: Chrysolophus pictus; assembly: GCA_037305975.1. Lineage (NCBI taxonomy): Eukaryota > Metazoa > Chordata > Aves > Galliformes > Phasianidae > Chrysolophus > Chrysolophus pictus. Next base: position 24,579,515 of record CM074578.1, read on the forward strand.
AGGTTATTAATGTTGATAAATAGCAGGGACCAAACTCTTACTCAACCAACTTTTAGCTCTGGTTCTTCTGATGAGATATTTTGGCCTTGCAAGACAGGGATCAAAATGCTGGTGAGATTCTTTCTGCTGTTCCATGATAAAATATAGTGTGCCTGACATTGAACATTCAAGACATGCCTCTGCCTCTTTGAGAAGCAGCCGGATGATATGAAGACTATTTTTTCCAACTTTAGTCTTTCCTGGGGTCCCTCATAATGTCCTGGAAGTGACCTGCGTCTGCAGTTTTGTAAGAAGCAATATGTGTAGCTAAGACACTTGCAAACATATTTTCTCAGTGAGGAAGTGGTAAACCTCCACGAGCTCTGCTTTTTAGATGAAAGTCATTTGAGAAATCGTGTTTGTGTTGTTATTACCGTAGTCATACCCAGATCCATGGAGAACTCAACTGATCCATTTTGAGATGATTAGATAACCATACAATTTCCCCAGAAGAACACGGGAAATTAAAAGCACAAATAAAGGTCAGGAAGAAAGTAGTAAATGATGAGACATAATTATAGCTAGGCTACAACTCTGGAACTTATAATGTTGGTTTTCAAAAAGAGCTGTTGTAGCAGTATGCAGGACATTGCATGCTCTCACATACCAGTTTAAATCATGTAGTCGTCTTATCTACATGCCTTTTAGGGGGATCATACCCTTTAAGCATATACAGCAATGAGCTGTTTTTTTAAAATGGAAAAAAAAATTAGCATTAATTCTTTGAATTTTTTTGTGTGTTTTATGTGAAATTTGGAAGACTGTTTGTGGAATACTTTACACCTAACGAAACATGCATATGTATAGGAAGTCATTTTTAATTCTAAACAAATAGGCACTTAAAAATGTCAAGTATTAATGCTTATTTGCAAGCATTTAGTGATGGTAAGAAGGATGTTTTATGCTGCCAACATCCTATATATTAAAGTTGACTTGTGGATTCTTGAGGATTGATTAGTCTTAGAAAAATTTTCACAGTAGCAGAATGTACGTATAATTACTTACAGATTTATTTGAAAATCAGCTCAAATAGTGGAACTTATTTTCACAGAATGATTTATTATTTGTATCAAAAATATCTTCAGGGTTTCCTTGTCCAAAACTACAGTGGTGACAAAACAGGTTTCTGAGCATAAAAGCATATCTGCAGTAACCCAACAGAACAGAAGCTTACATGTTCAGCACTGAATTTCTATGGAAGGCTGACACCGTGGGAATGGATTTTCATATTCATGTGAAAGTATGGGCTGATGTAAAAAAAAAAAAAAAAAAAAAAAATAGCAAACAAGCTAAAGTATGCATACCTGGCCTGTGGAGTCTGCTGTAATGGAGAAATATAACAAAATCTATTAGCAACTCTACCTAGAAACATAAAGTAACTTAGCAAGTATTTTTCCCTCCCTCATATTGGTGAGAAAGATGAACTGAAAGCTTTATTCACAGAGTCACAGATTTTGAACTCAAATTTGTTTCTGTCAGACATGAAATCTTCTTTACTACATAACCTAGAGCAAACATGCCTTATCTGCTAATGGCTGCTGTGGGGCAAGTTATTTCTCACTACTTTCAAAGAGGTTGTTACTGAGCCTGTTATCTTTGGTTGAATGAGTAAGCACATCACTTGTGGAACAACAAAGAGTAGAAAAATAAACCTTAATGCCAATGAAACTATTTAGCAAGGACCCTGTCTTGTGTTTTCTGCTTCCCATTCTTGCTCTCTACTAACAGACATTTCTTTTCCTTCTTTCTAGGCTTGTTCGAGCATCACTTCCTTAGTACTATTGATTTTCATTGCCCTAAATATGCTGCTTCTGCTAAGAATTGGCTGTCAATGGCAGAATGAGGATAATTATGTCCTACTCCCAAGGGTTGTTTTAAAACAGCAGAGATGTGGAAGTTTCTTTTTCTTTTCCCCTTTTCCTTTTATTCTGCTGGAAACTTTCTAAACTAAGTGTGTTCATCCCTAGAGGGAACGTTTCTGAAAAAATAGTAATATGGATAATTCATCAAGTTGAAATAGAATAGCATAATAAACGTGGGGGAAGAATATACTGTAACAGTGCAGGAAAGGCAGTGACATGGCAACATTATTCATGTAGACAGACACTAGTGAGATGGAAGTTTAAAAAGCTGTCTCTTGCCGCAGGCATGTTTTAGTTTGCTGTTCAGTACAGTTTTCCAGTGTTTTTGCTTTTGTTGTTGCTGAAAAACAGTAGAAAAATAACCATTAGAAACATGGAATAAAACCATATATGTATTTTCTCTGAGAAGCTTATGACACCTCAACTGGAGCAAGATCAGTCAGACTGTGTACCTTACTATTCACCTTTCTGTTGCAATTGTTGTTTATTTGAGAGGAGATGGTATCCTGCAAGGACAGTTGTGCACATGTGTAGGCTTTAGCGAGTTAATTTCTTTATCCTTTCAGGTGCCTAGACCCTAACTTTGCTCTTACTTTGACACTGATGGTGCTATACTATTGTTCTCTTATTTCCTTGTTTTTTAGTGATATGTTTTTCAGATCCTGTGTCAGGTTTCTCTTAAAGCACGGTCTAGTAATTCTCCCGGAAGAAAGATTTTTCTGCTTGCTTTTAAAGTTTTCATTCATGCTGTGTGAGAAATGTGATAAGAATAAATGAGGAAGGTCTTTCCATCCTGCTTCCCTGTCCCTTACTTAACTTCCTACAATTATGTAGCTGTAGATGTTTATGGATGCCATAAGCATGGCTACCATCTTGCTATTTTCATTTTTTGCTCTTCTGTCTAATAGATAAATGATGATAAACCCCTGAACACTCTTATTGTGTTTCTTCCTCATCTCATGGCCTTGGAATTTCACAGAATCTTAGAATAGTAATAGTAAAGGTTGGCAGTCAACTCTAGAGATCTGGTTTAACCCCCGTCTCAAGAAGGGGCACTTGGAGCAGGTTGCTCAGGACCATGTCCAGGAGGCATTTGAAAATCTCCACAGAGAACATTCCACAATCTTCTGGGCAATCTGTGCCAGTGCTCCATCACCTGCACAGTAAATAAATGCTTCCTGATCTTTCTATGGGGCATCTTTTGTTCCAGTTTGTATCCGTCTCCTCTGAAGACAATATATTAAATTTAGACGTGAGTGTAAGGAGTGTAAGTTTATATTTAAACCCTTTTAGAAAGCTCCATGTTTGAATCTCTCTGCTTCTACTATCACTAGTATCCTTTAACCTTCTTTTTACTTTTCCATTTTGCTAGAGGGCTTAGAGGTTTTGCCCTTCCTATCTTTTGGTGCTTTGATGACTTCCACTGTCTATTTTTTAGGGGGATATAGAGAAAGAGGGAAGAAAACCAGAAAACAATACTTTTCAGTTCTGATTGACTGCACCTCCTATCCAAATGACTTGAGAGCCCAGAAATAAGATAAAAACACAGAAAGCTCTGTTATTTCTGTAGAGATTTGTTTTCCATTTGATCAGGCTAAGATCAATTGGGGTGAGCAAAAGGTGTTTGAGAAGTAAAACAAAAGTTAAACCATAGTTTTATGTGAGCTTTTTTTTCCATGAAGATTTATTTTCTTTCATGTTATGAAGAACCAGTAGTGCTATCAACTATAAAAGATTAGATTGGTACAATGTGCCAGGGTTTATGGGATCAGGCAGGGCATGGTGAGGGTTTTCTGGTTTCATTTTACCTTTATAAATTCATAGCATTAGTTTTCTGTTCTTGGCTTGAGCAATATGGGCTCATAGCTTCTGCTGCATTCTTTCTACAGCCTACTTTTCACCACCATTCTCCTGTTTCCCATCTACCAATGTCAAACAAAAGATGTGTTTCCAAAAGACTCTTAGAAGTTTGGAAGTCTTTGGAAGTAGTACAGCCTTGACTGAGAGAGTATTAAAGAACTATTCCAGATGCAGTGGGCTGGCTTCTACTGAAGATTTGGAAACTAGAACAATTTAAACTCGATATACATGGAATTTTGGATTCTGGGCACAGAAGCTTCAATAAGGTGTAGTTTGGTAACATCATATTATGTGACGTGGCATGATGTTATTCCTAACCTCAGCTCTGTACATTTCGCTTACAAAGGTAACACAACAATAATAACTATGAAGGAAGAAAGGATGAGAAGGCACCATATGTTCCCATCATAGTAGTGTGGGAAGGAGAGACTGGAATGACATGATATTTCCAGCGATAACGTGGGGTCATGCAGACAATTGATGTGCTGGTGAGAGAGGAGAATATTTATCTCTTCATATGGGAAAGTTTACTGGATCTAGTATCGAGGAGATCTTAATATCTAAGAGATTTATACCTACTGCTCCACCAGAATCAAATCTCTTGGCCCTGGGGACTGAGGTGATACCTGCTGGCCCAGTCCAGTAGGACCAGACTGCTGCCATTCCCATCTTCCGTAAAACAGCTTGTTTGAGTAAAGGGAACAGAATGGGACTAATTTTGTTGTCTTTAGCTGTAACATCAATCACAAATGCATCATGTGTTACCAATCTATGGTGATAAAATTCAATGGGGAAATGAGAAATATCTGTCGTTTTTCAAGAAGCTTTCTTTCCATGAAATGTAAGTGATCACTTCATGTGAGTCTACTAATTAAGGAAATGGCTTAATGATGCTCTAAGTTAGCAGGAACCTGTGCCTGTATAGTAAGTATTCTTTTCTCAGACATTTACAAAGCCATACTAGTAACACCTCGCAATGACTCTCTGAGATGCTTTCATCTCAGTTTGACAGAATTGGGAACAGGGAAAATAATGTAAAGGAACGGAGAAAAGAACACAGTAAAACTCATGAAATGCTCTGCCTCCCTGTTCATTTTTCTAAGAAAATGACCTTCCCTATGTCCTTTAAGGCAGTCCACAGCAGTTTTACTTGTATCTTTAATGTTTCATTCAACATTGTGTAAGACCATGAATAATGAAGTTTACACTGCACAAGGAGGGCAGCTATTGATTTACACATGAGCTGTGTCTCATTTATTAATCTGTAAATCCTATGCAAATATATGCATGATAAGAAATTAAATCAATGCCTGTCATTTATTCTTTAAGTTTGCATGTTTTTACAAGTATAAATTTGACATTAATACCAGTTTACAGGAATGTTATTGCTGAGAAAGCAATGACTTTACACTGGTGTGCAAATAACTCGTGCTGAAAGAAAGCTTTTGAAAACAGTGTATATAACCTGAACCTACTGTCCCTCGAGTTTCATTTTACAGACGGTCCTAGATCTATTTTTTATACAGATTATTCAAGGATTGAACTTTAATTGCTTGCTTTTCCTTTTTCTTTTTTTAAATGGTGTGATTTTTGAGTTATGGGTCTGAAGCATAAAACCGAGGGTGAAAAACATAGAAATGAGGCAAACAGCTTATTACTTCTCAAATGAGCTATCATTAAAGTCTGACTGTGCTTTCAGCCCATCTAACTGAGAAGTAACGGTGTTAGCTTCAGCTGGATGTCTGAATCCTAAACTAAAATATTCAGTAGTGCTGTTACCATGTGAAGTTTGCAAATGACAGAATTCCAGTAACACCCCCTTCACATTAAGCATGAAGGTGACTCACATATTCATAGTTCAACTCAGCAGCTGGTCTCCTGCAACTGCAATGTGAAGTGAAGCATACTGAAGCATCCTGCTATTTGATATAGGAATAAGTTTTGCCTCACTTCTGGGCCCTGGTAATTGTCAGGATTTCTCCAGTGTTGCTCAGTACTCTGGACTAAAATTTGTGGCTTGATGTTCGAGAGGATACACTCAAGACTTTACTTTTCCCAGGTGAGAAGACTGACTCAACAGAAAATTACTTAGATATGTGCAGCAAGGGAGAGGAACAAAATGTCCTCTTTTCATACGCAGTGAAAGACAAACAGCCTTTAGAAAGATGAGTGGACAAAGGACAGAACTTCCAGAAGTTCTAAAACTCAAGGACCGTGCAGAACAATAGAAGGCAGAGACAGGCTTTTCACATCAGTATGTGGCAAGAGAATGAGAGACTGGAGGCATAGGATAGGAGAAAAACAGATTAGGAATAAATAAATAAATAAACACATTAATAATGTAAAAGTAAGTAAAAGGAAAACATTCACTATGAGGACAGCTCTGTAACAGGTTGGGTTGGTCAGAGATGCTCTTTTGCCTTGGAGATTTTCAAGACCCAACTGGTTGAAACCTTGAGAAAGTCTATAGCTGATATTGCTTAGAGCAGACTGGAGATCTCCTAAAGTCACTCCAAACCTTAATTATCCTATGACAATTCTACCTGCTAGAATATCCTATCAGGGACAACCATACAAAGCATTCACTTATATGAAATGCCTGAAAAGGTTTATGTGCTGAAAAGAGAATACTATATCTGGATCTCATGCCTTGGTGGCAAGAACAAATATAATGAGAGAAAATGAAAAATAATCTTCATTTTAAGACCTTACATATAGTCTCTAATTGGAAAATGGGAAGAATTAAATAATCGGATTGGGCAGGACACGCATCCATTAACTCAATCCAGATATTAAATCCTTCAGAGAAAACTGTGGAGACCCTGCACTTACAGTTTGGGAAGCACTGCCTGTTGATAGTGGGAGATGAATAACTATAAAGAAATTATATGAGGAGAGTTCATTGAATTCTTCCTCGCTCTTTCCCAGTAACTGTGCATTTCAGTGGTACCAGAATGCCTAATGATTTCTTGGTACAGGTGGGATACTGGGAATCAGCAGCCTATGTCTGAGTAATAACTTCATTATTTTGGCAATAGTAATTATAGTATATTTCTTATTTACATGTTAAATATGAAAACACATTTTCCATATTTTAGTACATTTGAATTCAAACAGGGTCTGATATATGTATTGCCATGTGAGAAAAGTAATGTTTTTTTTCCAGTCAGTCATCTGTAATTGAACATCTACTAAAGAAATACATTGAGACATAGTGATAGAAACAGCTAAAGCACATTTGTTCTTGAGAAATGTATGATCTTACTTCCTTAAGATATATTTTCTTTCATTTTTTGAGTTGTATTTCTACCTTTGCCATCTTTACATATCTTGAAACTGAAGAAGTGCTGACCTTGAGATTGTGCTCTGGGATTTATTTTGCACTACTGTGAGATGGAAATGTCACAAGAAAAGAAAAATCCCTGTTCTCGTGGAATACATTTTTAAAGCGCAGCCTTGAAGACTCCAGGGGTTAAGACATGCATCCTGCATGAACATCTGCAGGTTTGAATCAGCTGTCCCTAATATTATGACCCCATTTCAATACAAATTGCTCTGTGCACTGAGCTAGTTGTGGGTTAGTTAAAACCAACCTCTTTCTGCTTAGAGTCCCATTTCAAAAATTCCTTCAAAAGTTTTCCCAGCGAATACATTTGCACCTGTTAGTTCACCTATCACTGTCTTCCAGGAACAAAAAACACTGAAAGAAAGTGTTGATGGGGCTTTATGACTCATTGAAGCCTAGAGCTATGTGAAACTGGCTTTAATTTCTAAAAATCAATAATTCTTCTAAGCACTGTGTGTCTCTGATAAGTATTCTTACTTTACTGGAGAAGTAAATGTACTCAGTGTAAAAACTGAAAATAGATTTTCATTCAAGTTTAGACTGAAGTAGTGTTTCTACACATAGTTCTGCTAACAAAGCTCTATCATTTCGTTTCAGGAAAGCAGTTGTGTAACACATTAAAGGCATCTGAGTCTGCTGCAATGGAAATGAAAGATGAACCCAGCCAGGATTTGGCAGAGAGGAATTAGGATTTCAAAATAAAAATGAAAACTTTCAGGAGTTGAATCACATCATGTCATGAAATTTGTTTATTTTATATTTTGTCCTCCTCTCTTTTATTGTGATATATGGAACCCATTTTATTTCACAGTCACTTGATGGTATATGAGTCACCACACAATTTCCTTCACATTGGAAGTCTTCTGTTTCAGTCAGAGAAAAGAGTAGCAATTTTTCTCCATGTTTGTATTATCCTACTTAGATCATTTTGGAAAGCTACAAAATGTTTTGGATGATATGTCTTGAATGAAAAGTTTTCCTGTTTTTTTCAGATACTATTAGCTTTTCATGTAAATTCTGTTAAAGAAAACAAAAGCAAACTACATAATCAGTGTTCTAGCTTCTCTGTCACAATCAGAAACAAATATATAGGTATTTTCATTTCGCATTTCAGAAGTCTGCATTTGCACTATTTATTCCTCAGCTGAAAGAAATGTAGCACGTACTCAGCATGTTTCACTTCTGCATTCTCATAATTAACCTTCTTGTGGGCTGTGCTCAGAGGGAGGCTGTATCCTTGGCTATCTACGCAGAACCCTCTGTTACACTTCCAATAAGCCATCCTTCTTGTTTTGATGTCAAGACAAGATTCTCAGTTTGCCTTGCTGTCAGTATTTACTTCTGGTCTACCAATTGCTTTAACACTGTTAATTGATTTACTACTGTTTCTTCATTACCGGAGAAGTGATAAAGGATCACATGGGTACACTGTACAAGTGAGTTGTGCTTCTCCTGTAGCATCACCTCCAGGCACCACAGAGGATCTCAGCAGTTCTGCAGCATTCAGTGTTTGTGCATCTGGTAATGAGAACAAGAGTGATGCTAATAACAAAACCTGGTGATGTGACAAGAAAGCATAACTTTCCTGAGGTGTCTGTGAATTTGTTAGAATATGTTTAAAATCTTCAAATCAGTTGACATGAACTAATTAAAGAAACAATGAAAACAGAATGAAGCCAAGTAATATATGTATTGTTTTTTTTTAAATGATGTTTGACTTCAAGTAATCTCCAGAAGTCAGGAGAAGAACAATGCTGCTATTGCAAGAGAGAACTTTTGTTTACTGCAGGAAAGGTGATAAAGGGTTTTGAACAGAGTCCTGTGAAAATGTGATTGCAAAGGGGCCATGGAAATTCAGAACCTGCTGAAAGAGTCAGGAGATATAGTTGGTTTGGCGAAGAGTTAATTTCATTACTCTGTTAATCTTATTTCTGAGCTTGTTTAAAAGAAGCAGATTTGCAAATGGCTTTGGATTCAGCAGGAAGATAATTTTATGGGGCACTTGGACTTGGAAGTAGGCGTTTTGCAGATTAAAGCATATGGTGTTTGAATCCTCTCTGTCTGTCATCAGGAACAGATGATGCCAGCCCACTCAAGCCTTTAGGCACTATGGTGCTTTGTAGAGTTTCTTCCTATAAGTAATAAACTTCCAGAAGAACTCACGAAAAGAAGCCAGCAGCTGTAAAAAAAATCTTGTTACTGAATCATGAAGAGACCAATAACTCACTACAATACTCAGCAGCCTTTACTAGCCACTAATCCTTGACAACTTTGACCAAGGTTAACCATTTTTCTCAGGGCCTTTAAAAGACATAGTTAAGACCTATGTATAATTTTGTGTAGACCAAATACCAAAGATAATTCCTTTAAGAATTAAGAAACTAGGTAGAAAACAGATGTTTGTCCCTTCAAAATCTCCAACCTGGGTAATATTCAAAGCCTTTAAAGGACTTTGTGTCAGTTTCCCATTTGTTGCTAGAAGGAGCAATTTTTGTCATAGAAATACTTAATAGAACCTCCAGATCTGGTCATTCAGCACCATATTTCACTGTTGGTCAGATAGTATTTTTAACCAGCAGTTAACAACAAAAAAATTCTTCACAGTCAAGTTCTTGCTGTAACATCAGGTCTTTCTTCCACTGAATTTAGAGGAAGCATATATTTAGCACTGGAGGTACCCTGACTTCCTCAGATCTGGGATTGCTAAACAGATTTATTCTTAGTCATAATCTTTGTAAAAATTGACAAAACATGATATGTTGGGTAATTTATTCTGCAGTTGTGCCCACTCTGTTTTGGTAGCTTTAGGTCAGCGTAACATGCACATGATGTAATGGGAAGTTTCTGCTACTATGTTCCTCAAATAAAAGCAGAGTGTTGAGATGCCTCTGAATTCACAAAGGAGCGTGTTTTATGGATGTGCTTATTGCATCATTTATCAATGAAGAATTTCAAATCCTGTGTGAATTTTAGCGTATTTCACTTAAAGCAGGAGGAATTTGTTTACTTCTTATATAGGTATTTAATCACAGTAAGCCGATTACAGGAGTTTTTCTTTCTTTTCTGTTTAGCTAAATCTTACCATTATCACTGAGAACCCTTAGAACTGCAACTAAAGCTGTGTTGGTGTATCGTGCCATTCACAAGGAGAATTGATTTCATCTGTATCCTCTCATTTTTAAAATCAGTAAGTATTATTTATGGTCTGTTCTAAGTATTATATGCCTGGAAAAAAAATGGTTCTATAATTTTCTTCAGTGCTTCTTTTAGTAATGCTGTAATAAGAGGAGACACTGAGATTGTGATTTAACAGGGAATACTGCAGGTGTTGGAAACATTACACATTCTTTTCCTTGATTCCTATGGAACTTACAAATGTCTACAAAAAATATCTGGATGTTATATTGCAGTTGCTATTTGCCATATCAGATAGTGGTAACAGGATGAGTAATATAATTATCCAAAAGCAAAGAGCTATGCAGTTTCTGCACTAAACTCTATGAATTCATCAGTTTCCTTTATCAATTATATATTAAATATTAAAGAACATCCAAGTGCTATTTTGTAAAGTTTTATTATTTTTAAACTGCTCTTATGCTCTTTGTCTTGAAAACAAAGGAACAAATGGAAAATGCAAGAAAGCTTTTTGTGTAAGATTAAAAAAGACCTCTTTGTTACTCACCTGTGTGTTATCATGAATACATTGAAACTGAATTGAAGTGGAAGGTCTTCTTGGAAGACAACCATTTTTGCCTTGATTTTCCTTCTGACTTCTTGTGCCTGCTAAAACCAGGGTCTGAATAACAAAGACACCATTCATGACATCTCATTCATTATTGCCCCTGCTAAATCATACAATATTTATGATCGTATACGTATACAATTCTTTACTGATTTTAACTTGTATTTATTGGTCTGAAGTCTTTTATTCTGAGGAAATCTCTGTCACAAAATATTGCTGTATTTGGTTAAACTCTGCTTGTAATTCACCAACCACCTTGTACAGTGTGCTTTAGAGCATGCAAGATGTGTGTGGTTCTAACCCTCTGTATGTTTGTTTCAGTAAGACAGGCTAGCAGTACTCAGTTAACCAAGATGTCAACACTGTGGAGTTGTAGATCATATTTCATAATCTAGAAGGATACACCGCTGCCAGGTTTGTAGTTTTCCATACGTGCATGCACACCTGGTAGGTGCAAAGTAAACCTCATTATACAATACTGAATAAGTAACCTCTGTGGCAAAGCTCTTGGACATTTTTCTCTCCCAGTTCATCTCTCCTGGGAAGTCAAAACTCATTTTATTTTAGCCATATGGTAGCAAAATATTCCCCATTCAGCACTGATTACAACTTTTAATTTTCTTTCTTTCTTTCCTACTCCAAATCATTTTTACAGGATCAGCATCTACTGCTTGATTAAAAAATACTGTGGTATTTTAGATATCACTGTGTGGCTACTGGTGGCAAGTACTGCTTATTCAGTAAATATCACTGTAAGTTAATTGATTACACTGCTCATCATTCATTGAAGTTTGTGGTGAAGTTTTTAGTTACCAAGGAAACAAGCTGTGGCAAAGGAAGAATTAAATCGTAATGTAAATATTGCCTTTAATGAGAAAGAGGTAAATCTATTTTCTAATTTTGTGACAGAGCTAACAGAATAGGAGCAGTTACATAATTATTGTCAAATATTGTGTTTCTACATTGGAAAAAGTAGCCATCCTATCTTTTTTCCATTGCGTAAAATAGATGTTATGGGAAATGTATTATTTGCTTCCTTGGTTTCCCTGATGTTACTTGCAAATGACATTGCTAATAAGTCTGAGAAAGGGAGACAGAGTCAAGTAAAAGCAAATGGTGAATATGAAATTATTTGGTCATTTTCTATCTTGAAGAGAGAGATTCTCCATTTAAGTAAGATTGGATTTTGGATTCTCTTTGTTGTTTTGAGTGATTCTTTCTGCAGTATGTTGCATCTGAAAAGAATATCTTATTTAAAAAATGTCATGGAGTGTCAGTACACAATCTGGCATAAGTATCTCTCAATTAAAATAAACAGAACCCTTTTGTAGAAGGAGAAGAAATAAAAAGAGAAACAACTTTGAAAATGAAATGAAATGCCACTTTCAAGCAGTCAGATATTAATGTACTTTAAATTAGTAACCTGAAATTAATAGTCTGCTAAGGGAAATAAAGTAATTTCAGAGCCCAGATCATTTTTTGGTCATATTAATAGTGTCACATGGTCATGGACCATTCCCTTATCTAATATAGTAACATTCTTTCAATATGGAACACATTTGCCTTTTTAATTACTTGACTGTTAAAAAAAAATTACACTTTTATTCCCAGTGGATGGTTAACAATTTGTAGTTTATGCTGTGCTTCATTAGAATTGGGTAAATGTGACCTTGACATACTTACAGCATCCTCAAATCTACTCACAGAAGGAGTTAATGACTGCAACTGGCTGCATGAACTCTCCAGTCTCTCCCAGTACTTCCCAATAAGCAGATGATTTTTTTGCTTCTCTGTGCCCGCAATAAAGAGAAGGGCAATAAGAAAATAAGGCAAGCGTGTTTTCAAAACTCTAGCCATATCTACTTTGTGACAGAATAAGCCAAGCACCATAACCAAAATAAACCAGTGACCATGCTTCAGCTGCATCTGACTGCCAGCCACTGTCAGGAAGGAGTGTCTGAGGTGGTACAGTGAGAGTCATCCATGTTCATCTCACACTGGCAGCATACGTGGATTTGGGGATGTGTCATCGGTTTTTCAGACCTGCCATTATGAAGGTATTTCTCCCAAGAATATACCCAGTTTTATCTGCACTGACAGCTGCTCACTTCCCCCCCCCCAACCCCCTTCCCCTCCCACCACTGATTTCATGGCAGGCAATTATGTTTTTAAATAGAGATGTTTTATATTTTTGTCTTCAGATGTTTTGTGTGGGGGCATGTATACTGCCTGCATGCTCCATGTGATAACTGAAAAGATTTAACAAAGACACAACTCAATCTGGGGCTTATAGCACAGGCCTTATTGGGTTGTTCTTCTATAGACTGGCCAACCATCATCTGCCATTCTGGATTAAGATAAACAAAATAAGCAACATGGATTTTAACATCCACAAATGTCCTATCTATTGATTATTGTTTAGCAAGCTGGTAGTATTCTGTAATCATTTCAGAACTTAGAGTAGAACCTAGCAAAGAGACAGCTGAGCCCCAAGTAACCTTTATACAGTTTGAAAGCTAGCTATAGGCAACCACCTCTATCACAGATGTGATTTCTAACTCTTTATTCCACAGCTTCTCCCAAAACAAAGTTCAACTTGTGTACACTCTGTGGACAATTATCATCTTAATCAGACAGGACGTCTAATCTCATTTGTCAGTGGCAGCCTCCTGCTCAACCAAATTCTATTTTATACCGTTACAGGAGGTTGATTTACCATATTCACCAAGCTGATTTTGTTGACTATGTCACAGCCTGTTACTAGACTCTCTTGGTCTTTATTGGCATGTTGATCTATATGCCATAACATGCAGAAACTGCTGTGCAGAGTCCTCGTTTATTCTACAAGAAACATTTTCTCTGTCATGTAACAGATCACAACACCTACTTACCTCTCTTTTCCAGACCTACACTTGTGATTCTAACATTCCAGTAAAATGAATTGGATTTAATGTTACCAATTAAATCACATTTTCTCTACTCCACAGAACTTTCCACTTTACCCTTTTTATTTACCCTGGCATTTAGTGTCTGAGAGATTGAACAACTTCTGGTCTTTGACTTTGTTGTCTTTACAGTCTGCTGATCAGGAACAAATTCGTAGTGACTTTACATCCCTTTTCAGCCTTCTCTCCATGTGCTATCTGTCTTCTAGCCAGCCTCCAGCTAGGACCTTACTGATCGTATATATGATGCAAGCTGCACAGTTCATACAGGCCTACAATGTGTGCTTTCTTTTCTCAGCTGAAAGGAAAATAAAACAAAGTGAAGGCAGGTCACAGCAGCTTTCTTCCCAGTTGCTATTTATATTTTTTAGTTTAGAGGTATCCTTCCATAGAAGACCAAAATATCTTCTATAAATATCTTATGTATCTCTCTTGGTGTTCCCACTCTCTGACATGAAGAAGCCTTTGTGTATTTCTCTCAGTCTTATCCATTAGCAAACAGTAAATCAGATTTCCGAGATGAATTTTTAACCAGTTTTAAAAAATCAAAATAATAAAAAAGTAATAAGTTCCTTTTATTTGTTCTAAACTGTTAGAGTGCCTTGAAATCTCATTTTAAAACTTTTAAAACTTTTCTTTGCAATAGAAATAACTGGAAATCTGTTTTTTAGATAATGAAAACTGAGACTCTCATTTGAGGAGTTGGAGAAATATTATTGTCATGAAAAAAATAGGAAGAGTGGAGGAGGTGGCAACATTAATTTTGCATGTGTCTCAGGATTTTTTGGCAATCACATACTCACTCACTCTAAAGAATAGCTTTCTAGCTGACCAGAATGCATCTTCAACTCAATATAGCAACTGGGGCTTCAGTCTTTCAGAAAGTAATTCTTCCTATTTATTTCCATGGCAACTACAACAAATAGAAATAAAACAATAACACTATTTGATGCAAATTCTCAGCTACAAAACACTGTTTTTCAATATAGTAACCACCATTAGCTATGCACTTTTGCCAGCTATGCACTTTCACCAGCAATGAACAAGAGCCTGCATGCCACGCTCATTAAAATCTGCATGGCCATCCAGAATTGGGCTTGTCTTTCACATTGCTGCTGCCACTGCTGAAATACACCACCACTGTGCTCACATTCACTTTTTGGTTTCCGTAAATGTTCAGCAAGCATGGATGAATCTCAATTTTTTTTCCACATAGAGAAATACTGTGCCACACCTTTATTCATATGTACTTCCATGTCAGATGCCATTTTGTCAGACTGCCCCTCTGCTGCCATCTGTTGCATGGCAACAAAATGTAATGGAAAATTGATGGGAAGATTCAACTTCTACTGCCATACCGCCACCACCTGCCTCTGATGTCAAGGGCCAACATAATGAAATGGGAGGCATTACTTTCAGAGCAGCACTCATACATTCAGCTAGTGGGGCTTGTATACAATCATGCATGTACTCCAAATGACCAAATAAACATACAACATCTGGATATTTTTAAGCTCTGAACTGCAATTGTTAGTTTTGGATCTGAATTTTAGGCATCGTTCATGTCCATAAACTGGTTTAAATCATAATCCTAGATATAAACACTTCTATATCTTTGGGGTAGAGAAAGGCACATTTGAAATGTAAATTTAACTACTGTAACTCCCCCTTGTGAAAATTTAGTCCCTGTTTCAAAAGTCTTCACTTTCAATTCCAAACACAGGTTTTTTTCATGAATTATTAGCAAGTATTCTCTTGCTCAGTTCAGTGGTATGTAGGCTCAGTGGCAAGACAAGGAGCTGTCCCACTTCTTGTGAGCTCCCATTTTCACAATGGCATAAATTTCTTGGCTATTCCTAGCTCATACTTGTCTTCTCAGTTTTTGGAAGTTCTTTGATGTGACCACACAGAATATGTTATTACTACTGAATGACCAATTCTGAATTTAACAAATTAACATGAGATTAGTTGAAGAAATCTAAGAGTTGACTTGGAAGTGCACAAAAGCAATTTTTTTTTTTTTTCACTGACATTGCAGGAAAAAGAAATAAAACAGACAGAATATAGATCTTTTTATTTTATTTTATTGTGCTAGATACCTGTAGCTATGACTGTGATGGCTGAGGGTGCTCAGCTGTTCTGCAAATGAGCCCCAAAGCTTCTGCCCCCAGCAAGCTTTTATTGCTTTAGCTCTGATTGATGGATTCAGGGACCTGGAGCCTAAAGATAAGTCTTTAATAGATCACTAAATTGTAACTGCCAAGCAAATTGTTGTGTATAGGCTTTACAAATTGTGCTACCTTGAAGACAGCACATTTTCAGGAGTTAAATTTTACACTACAGGGAAAACAAAGCAACACTACTTTCATTAGTGGCTTAATGGCTGATTTTGGTCAGAATACTTATATGCTGCTGTTTCCCTTCTTTGCTCTGTATTCACTTCAATGTTTCTTTCTTCCATACACATACTGAAGTTGGTACAAGGGACATTTTGTTACTTTTCATATATTATTTTGAAAGTATTAGATTTTGTTTCTGAAGTTATCACCAATAAAAAGAGTTCAGATGAATTATTCCATAGAAAGGACTGTTCACATATGTCATATAAGGGAGGTGTTATTCTTTTATGGTTATTTTCACCTATTTATTTATGGTACAGGCCAAGGTAGCTTGGACAGTGAAATTCTGGCCTCTTCTTTTGTCATAGTTCTTTTGACAAACATCTGTTGAGCAATATTTAATTAATTAGTATTGCTTTCCTATACTGCATCTTTATATACAACATTCATTAGAACAAATACTGCAATATGTTCATCATATCATTTATCTAGACATGAAACCTAATTTTATGTCAGCATTAGTATCCAATACTATCCTTGTAGAGTGTTGAGTATGTGTTGAATTATCTCTAGTAAAGCCTGGAAGTGATTTAGTCTAACTATGTATAATATTATAATCATGCTTATCTGTGAATTGTTACTATTGCTATTAATAGCAAGCCAGGGAATAATACACACAAAAACCTCACAGTCATTAGTTGCTATGTTAGCAGATCTGTTTTAAGGTTCAAAGAAAGATTTGTTATGTTTTGAGCAGGTTATTATTATTTAACTTAGATTCAGATAGATTTTTAAACTTTAAATTTAACATAGATTATTTTTTGTGTGTTTTTTTATGAACTAATTTGAATATAAAAAGTATATTTAGTTTTGTGTGATTTATTCTTTATGTAAACTTGAAGTCATAAGAAAAAAATACTCCTTCAGAGTTAAGAAACATATACTAGTGTCCATTGAATCTGATGTGTAACAGATAACAATGACAAAGTGACAAAAATACAAACAGAAAATGCACTTGTGGAAGGTTTTGGATGAAGAAAGGCTGATAAAAATAATAAAACACACAGAACAACTTTACCCCAAAAGCATCAGGAAGTTAGAAGTCGGCTTTTTGTAAATAAAGTAAAACCTAGAAATCATATAGTCATTTCCATTTTGAGATGAAATAAAAATGGCAGTTGCATGTAATGAAGCATGTGGCAAATTTTGCTCCATAGGACATCCTACTACAGATTTTGACTTAAAAAATGGACATTAGGCTGACTTTGATTGGCTAGAGAAAGAGGAATGTTTTATTTCTGGACCTGATCATACATTGTTTTCATGTCAGTATTCATAATGTAGGCTTACATGAATGTAAAAAAGTATCTGCATTTAGTGAAGCCAACATTGTTGAATAAAATTACGCATTTTCCAAGTGTACTACAATAGACTTCTGAATACCTTAGATGCATTTTGGTTTTATTTTGCTTGGGTAAACATTTCGTGATCACCACAAAGGCCTCAAAGCAATGAAAAGTGCAGAGTGAATTGGAAGTCTGAAATGAAAATCATTAGTTTGCCTGGGATTTCTCCAAGGGCACGCAGAGATACTGAGGTTTGAAATATGTTATCCTCCAAATTATAACGTGTATAGCAGAGGAGTAATAAGTCACTTATAGCCAGGAAAATTAGCCAAACATTACTGAATGAAGACTGATGGATAAACATACAGAGGTCATTTTAGGACCCTATATTACGTAATTTTTTTTTAATTGTTAAATTGGCTGATCATGTTTCATCATTTCTATGTCAAAACCCCACGTTTATGAGTTGCTGTTTTAACTATGGCAAGATCTTTGTAAAAGAAACACCTTAGCTTTGCTGAAAACATGAAATAGTACCAAATGTAGAAATCACCAACTCTTTCAAATAGCCTTTTCATATTTGCCATTTTTTTGAGGTAGAATAAAAGCATATTTTTGGTGCATGAATTTCAGAAGACCATCACATGTTCAATAAAAACTCCTGAAGCATGAATGAAGAAACACACTTCTTAGAACATCTTATGGGGATGAATATGTCAGTATTCTCTCACCAGTAGATACATCTGTGCTACTTCAAAGCTAACCTAGTTACTCTAAGTTCTCCCCAGCTTCACATATACTACACATAGATGGAAGAATAAAATTATATTAGACTCAACATTGGAGAGTTTTAACTGGAAGTGCCAGAGAGGATTTTTTTGTTGTTGTTGTTTGTTTTTTTTTGTTTTTTTTTGTTTTTGTTTTTTGTTTTTGTTTTGTTTGTTTATTTGTTTTTGTAAAATTTACCCTTTGTTTTTCCTCAAACTTTTTTTAATGATTGCCGTTGCTTTAATGTTGTTTGTATAGTCTAATTCTTGGAAAGGACAGATGAAGTCTGTAAGCACCTAAAAAACAGGTTCTTTTTATGTCTTCTTTATGACATATAAATATGAAACATAGTATATATTGGGTGCACACCTGTCATCAGGCAATGGAAAAGAAAGCCAAAAATCCTAATAATGTTTAACTAGGAAATTATACAGTAATACCAAATGCAAATTGCCTAAATCAAAGACTAAAAGGGGAGATAATTTGAGTTCTCCTTCATATCCTCTGTCCTACAAGGGAAGTTAAAGGAATAATCCTTATATAAAAACCAGTAACCAATATAGAAGAATAGGGATGCAGAAGAAATCTCAAAACACGGGAGGGAGATGAGATAATTCTCATTAAAAATGTCTTTTAAAAATACTGTTAACATAGATTCTATTGGAAGAAGGAAAAGTATGCCAAGGGAAGGGGGTTGCAGTCAAGGATTTTCGGAATCAAGAACTTACTGGGATGGAAATCAAGAACAATATAAGATGAATGAATTGACAAGTCAGAGTCAGCATCTCTTGGTAGCATGTAATAAAAGAAGGATTCAAGAAAACTGTGCTTGCATCTTAGTGGAGGGGACATCATCTAGAAGATAAGTAGGTTGCTCTTAAAATAATGCCTCCTATTTATTTCCATGGAGATTGCAACAGACACAAAGAGAACAATAACTCAGTTTGATAGAGTTAATTCTGTTACTAAACACTATTTTTCAACATAGTCAGCACTATTAGCTCTGCGTTTTCACCAGCGATGAACAAGAGCCTGCATTCTGTGCTCATAAAACCCACTAAAGGTGACCCACTGTCACTCTTGCTATTTCTGAAATGCACCCCTCATTGCCTCACTGTGCTTTGGTCTCCATGAGAATTCAGGAAGAATCGTTGACTGTCAGGGGATGCAATTTTTTCCATATGGAGAAATTCAGTGCCTCGTCATTACTTCATATGCACTTCTATGTCAGATGTTGTTTCGTCAGGCTGCCCGTCTGCAGCCATCTGTTGCATGGCAATAAAATGTAATGGAATATGGGCAGGAAAGTTCAGCCTCTATTGTCATATCACCAACATTCACCTCTGATGTTGTGGGCCAACTTAATAAAATAGGAGGTACTATTTTTGGAGCAGCCTTTGTACATGGTGAGTTGGTTGACAGTTAATAGAATGAAGTTCCTGAGTAGATGCAGATGGCATTTTCTTCCAAATTTTATCCTGACCTGATCACATCAAAGAGACAAGTTTTTAAACCAATGACTCCTGAGTTGATGATTTATTATCACAAGATACCAGGAATCAACCAAAAGAAAATGTATGAGACTGGAATCCCTGTCGTGACCGAGACTTGCAAATATAGATTATAATAACATATGCAGTATTAAAGGAATCTTTGAAGCATGTGCAGTAACAAACCTACAGTTAAAGCCAACAGAATGTGTACTGTGACAAACTTTGCCATGTTAATTAAGACATGCCATTGATAAAAGTGATAGCAGAGACATAATGAGACGAAACACATAGATTAAGTTCCAGTGTTTAGCTGCACATCAGAACTTCTGTGGATCTTTCATAACACTGTATAGCAAATTCAGACCTTCTGTTTCCTCAGAAGTACAAATTCTTTATGAACTACAAAAAAAAGAATTTGCACCCATCTGGGATAAATCACACAAGCATGCCTTTGAGGATTTTAAAATGTATTGATTGCATCTTCATCAGTGGCATTTTTTTTACCATTTTCTCATCCCTTGGGGAAGATTCTTGTTGCTCTGAGATGACAGGGAGCTCAGAGCTCACTTGTTTCAAGTAGCCTGAAGATATCGATACCCACCATATCCATTTCTATGATGCACTGATGGTTAATATAGAGGCTCGCAAGAATTTCACTGAAGTTTTGGAACATTTTATTAAAAACTACCATAACAATATGTTGGGAAATGTTAAAAGGCAAAAACTTCCTCGTATATTCAAATTTGTGTCTGGAAATAAGCTAGTAGAAGTAACTGATCCTGGCTTCTGTTCATTTCTACATGCCCCCAGAAGCAGATCTGTAGTGTGTGTGTAATTACAATCTTGTTTTTCACATGAACAGTGTTATGGCTGAGTTTATATTCTGCATGAAATTATATTGTCCGTTTCACACTATCTCCAGGTCTGGGCAAAGCTGTGTGCTTTAAAAGGTGCTCAGTGCTGTGAGCAGGTGCTCAGAGCAATCTCCCAGCTACATACTGACACAGGAATGGTAGAATAATTGAGGCAGTGTCCACATGTTTTGGTTTGCACCATTTTGATGGACTGCAATAGGATGCCAGTAGCAAGGGGTCACCCAGGTGGGCACACCTCTACTACAGGCCAGTGACTACCGAGTAGGAAGGGACGTGTTTATCCAGTATGAGTTTAGCATCAAGCCTGGTCACCTTGCCTCCTAAGTAGATGCTGAATGGCCCTGTCCATCCCTTTGTACTTGAAGCGCCCACTTCAGAAAATGAAAATGCCTTTATCTTTTTGTAGTATTGATCTAGTATTGATGTGATGCATAGGCTGAGCTGCATACAAATATCAGGCTAGGGAAGTAATCAGACCATTTTATAGCATAAACTGGGGAAAGGAAAAGGATTGGGAAGGTTCATTGCTATCTGTCTTGAAATAGAAACTCAAATTGCTCTGAATCTTGTTTCTGCCAAATGTATATGGCTGGCCAACCAGTGCCTACCCAGAAATCAATATTTCTGTGCAGTACTGGGCACCAGCTTAGATTTAGGTTTAGTCGGGTTTAGTCAGGAAGAATGGAGCTGGCATGGAGTATTAAATGAGCAGCTGGATCCTTTCAGTTGGGGGAATATTCTGTATCCTAGAAAAGATCGCTTTAATTGACTTCTGAGAGTTTGCATACAGGAGGAAGTGAGCAGTCCAAAAGTTTTGTTCTTCCTTGCCTTTTACCAGTCAAGAAATCTGGTATCAAGAGCATCACTTAATAAAATAGAATTAAACAGAACAGGAGCAGGCATTGTGTTTGTGTCACCTCTGTGGATAGAGGGATTCTTTAGTTTTGAGTACTGAATAACTTTAAATGATGATTGACCATACAGCTTTGAAGATGTTAGCTTTGGCTTCTTTGGTTTGAGCCCCTCCATCCATATGGCACAGTCTTTTCAGTAATGTAGATACACACTAACAGGTCATTTGTATATTGAGCTGTTTTTGAATTACTTTTGACAAGGTAAAATCCCATCATCTTTCATTCTGAGTTTAGAAACATTTAGAATTGAAAGGATTTATGTAACCGTGCTAAGTGGCCTACTGTTCTTTTTTCAGACAAAATAATTGCATAAATCTGTATGGGAGCGTGCACAAGTGAAAGTGACTGTGAGAACACATTTTGACCCGATATTATAATGGGTTTTGGAAATTTAATTATTTATAGACTGTGTGAATTAATAGAGAAAATAAAAATTGGAAAGTATTGAGAAAGGAACCTGGAACTACATCTAAATACTGAGGTAGCTGACCTGATTTTTGGAGAGGAGGAGTACCTGGAAACATTGAATCCCAAGACCCTCACACGAGTTATAAATGCAATCTTCTTTTCTGTGAAACTCATACAAAACTTGCTGCGTTTAAGACTGGACTGCTATAATCTGTGTATAAAATATCACAGACACTTTTGAAATGCTACCAAAAATCCTTGCATAGTTCGCAATTTCAAATGCTAGATCTTTGCTAGTCCACCACATTTTGTAGCTGAGGATCTTTGGATTAGCTCTCTTGTTTAAATGGTGACGATTTCATTTTGGGAGTTTGAAAGTAAATGAAAGCTGTCCTTAGGTAAGCTGAATAAGTGTTATCTTTGCACTTGATAGAATCACCTCTGCTGCTAAGCAGGTTTTCTGCTTTTGCTATGCAATGGGCTTTAATCCTGTTCTCTTTTATTAATAATCCATTGTACTTAAAAAAAAAAAAATTAAATTTATTTTTAGTACAATTAGAATGGAAGCTGGTTTGGGGAATAAGTCAGGTAACACCAATAATGAAAGAAATCTATATCTTTTTTTTCCCCCACTTCTTCCCTGTTATTTCATAAGAAAAGGCTGTAGTGCATCCTGGACAAATCTAAGCACATATTATGGTCTTTGGAAATTCTTTTTTGGAATTTGGAAATTCTTCCATAATGTCCAGGTACTGAATTCTAACAGAGGTGCCAGTGGGAACTATCCATATCTGCTTGCCCTGGTAAGTCACACATTCGTTATCAGTAGACAGAAATGTTGAAATGTTTGGTGGAGTCACCATCCCTGGAGATGTTCAAGAAATGTTTAAATGCTGTACTGAGGGACATGGTTTAGAGGGAAATATTGGTGGTGGGTGGATGGTTGGACTGAATGATCTTAGAGGTCTTTTCCAACTTCAGTGATTCTGTGATTTTATGATTTTATAAATTATCTTCCTCTGGAGTAAATCCTCCTTTCTGCTCTTCTTTTTAGGGCAAAATAATGAAACTATGACCTGTGAATGGAATGAAGCTCACTTTTGTGCAGCTCTGCCTTCATCTGAATGAAATTCAACTGTTGGTTACCCTTTAGAAAGAAAAGGTTTTCCACTGTCTGGTCTCTTCATTGGTATGCTGTTGATTTGTATGGGGTTTAGGTGGTGTTCAGAAGGTCGCCTCAGTATCAGTGGGAATTTTTCACCAGTGTAATATTTTTTTTGGTAGTGAACTATAAAATCATCATGGCTGACTAGCTAGTTCCTGTTCTTTTGATTCTGCTTAAACTTTTTTATTTTAAAAAAGGGACTTTTACTCCTTTTTTCATACAGTGATAATCTAATGGTAATTTACAGGTGATGGGTACATTAAAAATGTAAATGATTCTTTCACTATTATGAAACTTTAATTTTCTTTAGAAAGTGACAGATGTACTGGCTACTTAAAGCCTTCCAAAGACTGCAGATAGGTTCCAAGAATAAGGATCCTAATTAAAAGTCAGTGTAAGGATGAAACTAATTCTCTACATTCATCCCATATTTCACAGAGGAAATTTAGCTCTCATTCACTATCCAAAATTGTCGTATGTTGCGGCTACTATTAATGATCTTCTGTTCTTTTGCAGTAAAGTGTAGCTCTGTGAGATAGAAGACAGTAACTCTAAATTGTTTTTTTATTTTATGTTTGAAAATGTAGCAAGACTGTGTATGTGATGAAAGATATGTAAATTCCTAGACATCCCAACATGTATTTGTATATGTTTATTTGTATTTCCTTTTGTGAATTTTGTATTTTTTTTTCAGTGCTCATGATCTAAAGGTGAAATGTGACTATAATGATATCATGGAAGAGTTGCAAATATTTGTAAGATTTATAAAGACTAGTACTGCCTCCCCTTACAATTAGAAATGGTGTCAGGAGAGGAATTTGAACAGAGTCATTTCAATGCTAAACTTTTCATTTCAGTAGTCAAAACCTTTATCTTTACTGTATAGTAGAAGATCTTTTCCTCTTTTGAAGTTCTGAGTTTTAAAACAAGTAGGAAAAAGCAGGATTTGATTTGTTCCAGCAAGAGATTAAGTTTACTGTTTTTTTTTTTTTTCTTAAATTATTTTATTTTTAATGAAAAAACAATTTCATACATCTCCAGTTGAGAAATATTAGATGCAGAGAAGGGGACAGTATTGTCTTTGATAGGAAATACACTTGGTCTGAGGGCTACAGGGAAGTTTGCGGTATTGGGGTATTCAAAATAAGATGGATTACAGTGGCAGTTTAGACCTAAATCACGGTGTATACAATTAAGGCTGGACAGGATCTGCCCATTCTGTCTTTTAAAGGTCTGAATCAGAACAGTGGTTCCTAACAGACTGAAGCTTCAAGGAGTGAACTTGGAATCAGACCCATGCCTTGGAAAATCTGGTCGCTTGAGAGGAAATAGATAATAATCTTAAAAGTATGTTTTTATCCTTTTCATTAATTGTATTTCTACATTCTGGACCAAATGACCAAATGAACCCAATGTTCATTTTGACATAATGTCTTTTCTTTTACAGGCTTTCATATGCTTGTCTCTAATATTTATTTTTAGAAATGTACATCAATTCTCTGCTTCTCTCTTAAATCTGCTCTTCCAGAGCACCCCCAGCGTTGCTCATGGCTCAGCTCTGGCAGCAGTGAGTCTCTTTTGGAGCAGCCGGAGGTGGCTTTGATCTGACATGGGGCAGTGCTGGGCTCTGCTCACAGAGGACACCCCTGCAGCTCCCTGCTACTTAAACTTTGGCACATAAACCCAACACAGCCAGAAAAATTACTTTGCAAATTTTAATACATGCAAAAAAAAAAAAAAAAAAAAAGAAAAGAAAAAAAGAAAAAAAGAGTGTATATCACAAATGTGGTGGTAGGGCTGTGTTTTGTTTCCCTTTTATGAATAGCAAATTGGATTTAATGGACTGTGGAAATACAGTGCAAAAAGATAAATCTAGAGCTTTAACTTGAAAATAAAAGGCTTGATTCAATGCTCACTTGACAGTGGTTTTGTTCCATATTCTACCATATGCTATTGTATGTTGCTATAAAATTTTGTTATTTGTAAAGCAGTTTTGCTTTCTTGTAATATGAGTCCTCACTGAAAAGAAATCATGGGCTGTTCATTGTAAATCTTTTGAAGAAATGCATTCCTTGTGTTTGGAGAAATTACCAAGGATCTTATTCTCAGAAGTTCCATGTTACGGATCAAAAATCTGTATGCTGCACAGTACTCTGAATCCCCAGAAATTTTCTGCCTCTCATTTTTTTTTTGTTGTAGACCCTTTGAAGTTTTATGATAGTTTTTCTTCACAAAATCACTCTCAAACACTATTGGCTTGAAATATTTTGTTCCCACAAAGAACCGTGCCCTCTGAATTCTCATAGCTGTTAGCTATTAAATTAGCTGAATATACTTTAACTACAATTTTCATAGTCAATTATTAATGAGCATTTTAATCCATGTACTGTATTGCTTTGCTAAATGAAACTGCTGTGAAGTTAATTACTTTAGAGTTGTACTTTTTTTAGGTGAAAATGGGAGAAATTGCTTTTGCAGCAAAATTTGCCTATAGAATTTGTTGTGTCATTACAGGATAACTCCAACAACACAATCTGTTGAGCAAGCAAGGCAGTTCACAGATTTTTCCTATTCTTAGGGTGACTGATTAAGCACTTACAGAACTGAATGCTAGTAGGGCAAAAACTTGTATTTTTGTAATTCAGGCTGCATTCAGTTGTACTGCTAGACTCCCATATTCCTTGAAATATCAAGCTTTTATCAGGTTTATATTTTGACCCACTCAGCGTATTTAAAAATACGTGCTTCTCTCACATCCAGCCACTCTGGGTTGAAGTGGCTTTCTACAGGCAATTTCAATGTCTCTTTCGTTCTCTGCAGCACTCCAGGGATTACTGATGTTGGCAGCTGTTATTTTTTGGGAACCTTCAATCTGCTCATCATTCTTTCGAATGTCTTTTTACTGAAAGCAATTTAAGAACAACATAAGACAAATTTCTACCATTACAATTGACATGGGTTTTAATTTCAGACAGAAAGAACATTGATTTACTGTTTGACTTTTGGTGGTGCTTTTATAGAGCTATGTTCTGCCTTGCTTTTCTAGAAGAGTGAACACTGGCAAGACTATGGGAAAACATGACTGGTGGCTTTGGTGCTGGTTTAGAAACTACAGGTACCTGCTAGGAACCCCTCTGTCAGGACAGCTCAGCCCTCTGTCAGGACAGTGTATGCAGGAGATACGTTCAGCTGTGTCAGGATAGACTCAAAGAGAAGAAAAGTTTTCCAGTCAGTGAGTTGCACTTGGTTTTTGGTAGACTATTCTCTATTTCAATTCACTTAGCTTAAAAAACTCATCAAAATTGGAAGTTTACATGCTAGGTGACCTCTCCAGTATTTCCTAAGATGAAGGGAAACATTTCTGGCAGTATGTCTAACCTTTCCTTTCTCCAAATTCATTCACAGTGTCCTTCACCCCTCCTTTGCAAATAAAAAAAAGATGTCCATTTCCTGCATATCCTTTGGGACCGTCCCATCTCACCCTCTCACTCCAAGTGCCCCTGCTTCTCCCTGACCTTAGGCATCATATCCTCTTGTGGTATAGCTTTGTTGCTGCCTTCCCCTGAGAACAGGAAATCAAGCCTGAAGTATTCAAAAGCTGGGCTACGTCAAGATATAATGGAAGATTTTGAATGCACTTAGTCGAAGTTCCCCTCAATCAAACAGCATGCATTCCCATTGGTTTGAAGTCATAAAGCATGAAGAATTAAATAAATCATATGCAAGCTCAATCAACTCTTCAGTGTAGACTTTGAATAGCCAACAGTCCATCTTCCAGTGATTTCAGACAATTGCTTGGCTCATACTGGGACAGAATCACTGATAAATGTTTCCAATTGTATGCTTCATTACAATTTCTCAATGCATTTTTAAGTTCTGGGAGCTGGAATTCTCTGTGCACACTTGATTGCGGTGCTGGTGCTGATAGATCCTACTTCTTGGTGGAAAGATTCTCAATATAATTAGAGACTATTCATGTCAGCGAGCAACAAAAATACTTTTCCAAATGTTGGAACTTTCAGAGCATTGTCTGTAATTTTTTTAAAGCAATGTGTTGCATCTCACAAAAACTCAGATGGAGTCTTACTGCTGAACCTATGTCCTGTTTCAGTAATCTTTAACTTATTATAGTAAACTTTAAAAATTTTTTGACCAAATTCTTAAATGACAAGCAATGAGGAAGGAGAATTGGTGAAAATTCACTTTAAAATATTTGCTGATGACTTTGTACACCTCATTGCTATATTCTAACTAGAAAGTATGTGAGGCAGAAACTGTACTGATGCTTTAGGCAGGAAGGAATAGTATTTTTCAAATATTAATAAAAACTTTGCAAAACTTCCCCATTGAAAATATAGATTATTTTAACAATTAGTCCCTTATCCTGCCAGATCTATTTTAGTATTTACAAAAGAAAGATTCCATACCAGAATGAGCAACCTTAGGTACCTCACCTAAGACCTCTCCATTTATGTGGTAGATAATTGGGATGATAAAAGCAAGATCACCACCCTGAAAATTGACAAAAGGCTGTTTCAGCTTCTGTGGTTTCTCAGGCTGTTTTCAGGCATTTCTGTTCTGCTGAAAGCCTCTGAGTGTGTGTCATATCTGTCAGTGAAATGGGTCTTGCTGCACGGGAAAATCATTAAGTTAGAGGGTGAACTTAAAGTGCCACAGTTATTCTGTGTCTGGATACATGCTATGTATTTGAGATGTGCAATAGCTGAAGAGGTGAATGTATGGTGGGGAGATGGTGTGGGGCTCTTTCCAGATAGCAGTGACAGGCTCAACAACAAATGGAATATTAAAGAAAATATAATTAAATAATAATAATAATAATAATAATAATAATAATAATAAATGGAATGTAGATCCTGGGAAACCATGCAGTATCAGATGAAACCCAGATGAATTTTCCACTGCATGCTGCACAGATACAATACAAACAGAAGTTCTCAGCATCTGAATGGACATAAGATTTACCTGTGCCCTATAGTCCTTTTTATTCTGTCTTCTTAAAGCAGCTATTTAAATATGCAATTTATTGTTGATCTTTTCTTACTGACGTCCAGAAAGAACTGTGTGCTCTGTCTCTCTCTCTCCTCCACCTCCAGCTCCAACATTTATTCTGGGAATCAGCAATGTCCCTGTGGTGAAATTTGAGCAGCTACCTGCAGTTTCCCTTATAGATGTTGAATAACAGTTCTCAGACACCAGAAAATTATAACCCAAATGTCACCGTGCTTTAAACAAAGAAACATAACTGATAGCATAAGCAATAGCTAAGAACATGTATTAAATAGGCATTATTAGAAGCAGTACTTCTCACAAGGATTCTCAGTGCTCCACTGTCGTTGCATGTATGTCAGGACAGACCTGCAGTGTGATGCTACACACTTTGGTATGTTAGCATGTACCCTTTAGTTCACTCTTTAATCTTTCAAGAACACTTTTGTTGTGTTTACAGAGCTTTAGTATTATGAGTAGCCATATTGTGTGGAGTTTCTGGAGGCTAGAAAGGGCGCCTTGATTTCATTCTGAATATTCTGTTGATGTTGGATACTTGGAAGTATGAGGAGCATCACCACCAGTTATCTTCCAGTGTGACAGGACTGTTCTATAGCTGGCTGTGCACCTTGGTACCTGCTGACTGAAGGAACTTCTACCTTACACTGAGGTGATGGGGATCAAGTCTGGTGGCTTAGTGACAGTATAGCATAAAAGGCTATGGCAAAATGAGAATGAAATTGGAATTAGTTTTATGGTACAGTGCAGACAGGAGAATCCAACCACTAAATATTTCCAAAACAATCTGTCTGACAAGTAAAAAAACCAAACCAAAAAGTCATAGAATCACAGAATGATTTAGGTTAGGTATGATTTCCCACAGGCAGGAACACCTTCCACTAAATCAGGTAGCCCCAATCCCCATTCAGCTTAGCCTTGAACTCCTCCAGGGATGGGCATCCACAGCTCCTCTGGGCAATCTGTGCCAGTGCCCCATTAGGCACTGACTAAAGTGCCTCTGACTAAAGAATCTCTAAGAAATTTCTAAATCTCTCCTCTTTTAGATTAAAGTCATTACTCCTGTCCTAACACCACACATTCCTTGGTAGCCCCTCTCCAGAGAGGGATATGTACAGATGGAAAGATAATCTCTTGCACTTGCCCATGCCTACAAGTTCTGAGACTTATACATCAAAGCTGGTCTGCAACTATTTGTACCCATCTCCTCAATTAAACAGTTTGACTATGTTTTGTGCTTGCAGTGTAGCAGGTCTGATATGTTGCACATTTCTAAGGATATCCATGTTACTGGGGTTTACTGAAAACATATTGCCTTTGTTTCACTTAAGGTGCCAGGAACATGCTGCTCAAACACCCTTCTCATGAAGCTCTGCCAGGACCATTAGTTTTCTACATATATCAGCTCAATTTGCTGCATATTTGGATCCTAGTCAGCAATTTGCTCTGCAAGGTGGCCTGCTGTTGAAGTGTTATCATTTAATCATCCCTATGAAGATACAGGATGGAATCATGAAGGGGGTTATGACAGATATGAGGATTTTAATAAGTGTTGGACTTCAGCTTGTCTAGTTGCAGTGGTGTAGACCAATGAAATCCCTTAATCTAGCTCTTGAGAAAAGTGAACA
Organism: Chrysolophus pictus; assembly: GCA_037305975.1. Lineage (NCBI taxonomy): Eukaryota > Metazoa > Chordata > Aves > Galliformes > Phasianidae > Chrysolophus > Chrysolophus pictus. The sequence goes on from CM074578.1 coordinate 24,609,270, forward strand.
TGGTACTGCATAGCAGATAGAACAGATCTCTTAGAGACGTGTGGAGTGTGCCAAGAACACCATCAGCCTGGCTCTGCTGCCTGCTCAACATGTTGGCTGACCATGGGAGAGAGTCATTCTTCAAATTCATGTATCTCCAGCATTTGGACTGCTACAAAGAAGTCATGACTTAGCAGTCTATGCAAAGCAATTAATTGGCCTTTGGCAGGCTGTTCATGTTTACAGTACAGTTCTCTCCTTCTGCAAGATCAACTTGCAGCTTATTGGTAAAACCTCCTCAGAACTTCACTTTGTTTTAGAATGTATGAACAGTCTTTTCAAGAAAGGAACATTTATAATAGCTACCGAGCAGTAATGAAGAGGTTCCTCATTTCCTCAAGCAAATACTGGAGAGAGGAGTTTTTGGTGGACATTTCAGATATACAGCACAACGATGCATGCACACAGTGAATGCAGACACAATTCAGAGATTTCAGAGGACTTTTATTTAAAACAGGAAAACAACTGCCTTTGTAACTTATGTAAAAGTCTTGGGACTTCTCTGGAGGGTTAATTTCCCTTCCACTCAGCCAATATGCTGACACACTTCTTATCAACCTTACATGGGGGGCAGGAGATGCTGTGGCTTTGTTCTCTTCAGCTGTGTCCTCTTTGCCTTTTTTAAAATAGGAGTGCTGTCTCGTCAGTCTCTGTAAACTGACTCAAACAAAAGGTGGTACTGTGCATGTATCTTTATTATAGCAGTACATCTTCAGTAAATGAACCATATCTTCATCAATAAATGACAGACATGTTTCCTTCCTTATCTTTAACAGAATAGATGGATTCTTCTGTGGCCATATGTAGCATGTAGAGAGAGATTGGTATACATGGGAAATAGCTCTTTTTCCAGTGAATGCATGCGACATAGAATAGGAATTTCTGCCTCTTTTTAAGAAAACTTCATTCAAGCTTGTGCAAGACTTAGCATTTTAACTACTTATGTAGCTGAATGGACAGAGGGACGTAGAGAGATTGTCACTATAAAAACTGCAACATGAAATTATTTCTTAAAGCAACTGTTATTGTTCTTGATTTTTTAAAACCCATAAAAAACATGGAAACAAAAAGGAAAACCCAAATGTGGAATAAACTGAGGCTATAAATCTGCTGAAGTTACCTAAGTTATTCTGAAGCTAATTACGACTGTATGCAAAGCAAATGAAGTGAGAACAGAATTAATGAAACTAATGAGGCATACTTTGTACCAATAACTCTTCAAATTGAAAAATTAAACCATGTTGCAGCAAAAAGAAAGAAAAAAAAATGATATAAAGGAATAAAGAAAGAAGGAAAAAGTTATTTTTAAAGAGTAAAATAATTTTGTTAGGAATAGTGTAGAAACTGTATTTTGTTAGGAATAGTGTAGAAATAGTGTAGAAACTGGAACAGACTGCCCAGGGAGGTTGTGGAGTCTCCTTCTCTGGAGATATTCAAGACCCGCCTGGACGCCTACCTGTGCAACCTGGTGTAGGGAGCCTGCTTTGGCAGGGGGGTTGGACTCGATGATCTCTGGAGGTCCCTTCCAACCCCTACGATTCTGTGATTCTGTGATTCTGTGATTCTGTAAATCAGTAGGATACATGCTCCATAGCTGTGCAATTGCTTCCTGACTTGCTTTACTAAGGATCTAGTTGCCTTTCTCTGTTTCTTCTCTGCCTCATTTGGCACTTTTAGTGAAACTGGGCTAAAGAAAATAACAAAATCCTGTTAAACTTGATCTGTATTTTCCATTTTCCTTGGACATGTTCCATGGTGCTTAATTTTAAGGATATGTGCCCAATACTATGCAGTAAGAAGGGCAGCTGCATTGGCTGAGGTTAATTCTTTACCTCCAAGTATGACAAGCTAGGGTTATTTTTCAGCCAGTGTTCTGTGGACAACTCCACTGGCTTCCCATTAAGCCTTTATTTCTTCCTTCTTGTAATCTTCTATTTTTATTCTATGTGTCTGCTGTACTCTTTTGCTTTCATAAATCAAAATCCTCATCTTCAACTTACTTCTTTTCCCTATTGTTGTGCATCTGTAACCGTATTTTTATCGAGTGAAATGGGGCATCTTTGTCTCTCACTAGGAGAAATAATAATAACAAAGTGTTTGGATCAATATCTCATCTATTCAGAAAGAATGTGTAAATCTATGCCTTAAAGGGGCTACATTCCATCTGTTTCATTGCAAAGCATATTTATCTACAAGATTTTATTTACACGGAGATAATTAATTTCAAAAGCAACGTAAGTACAACGTAATCTTATTTGATAATGCCACAATCTAAATTTGAAATATTTCCCCGAAATGCATACTACTGTTAAAAGGCTTGTGAATCTTCTACAAATTCCTTCCAGAAAAGGGGGGAAGAAAAATGAAGGTAACCAAAATTGAAAAGAAATATATATGTAGAAGCAGCTAGAAGGTGAACAAAATATTCTTGACAAGATACTGTAGTGACCTTATTCTATATAAATGGCAGATTTTAAGAATTGGATTAACAAAGCTCTTTGCAACAGAAATTTATTTCAACACTTTCAAATTTTAACAAGTATAAGATGCTGATGAATCATTTCTTTTTTATTACTATTCTTAGCAAACTGCTTTGTATCAAGAAAATTTCTGGAATATTTCTGGAATAAGCTTATTACAGAAAATAGGGTTGTAAGAGAAGCCGCTATTCCCTCTCATGGATCAGGTGAACCAAGTCTATTTGAACCTTTCCTGGCAGACTTATGTTTTTATCAGTTCCTAAAAATACAAAAATAAAAAACAAACCTGACTCCCTCCTCCCTGAACTTTTGATACAGACATGTACCTATAGAAATAACAAGTTATTCCAGTGGTTGATCAATTTTCAGAAAGATCTCCTAGGTTTAAACTATCAGTAGTGTTTTCAGGTAAAATAAGAATTGAACATTTGGTTTTGAATCTTCTCACAAAATAGTGATTAAATCTGAATCAGGTAGGAAGCACATCAGTTCCTTTCAATTTGTGCTATAGCCAAAGTTACAAAGCACTATAAATTCTAGGGGAAAAACTGGCCAGCACTCCCTTGTTGTGCAATTCCAAGAAATCAGTCTGTTTTAGACAAAGCATTTGAAATTTGATAGCTAATGTGAAATGAATGAGTCAGTACTTCAGATCCATCTTGTTTGCAAATAATAACCATTCTTGGCTAGACTTCATTTGCTTGATGGCTGGTGTGAATCTCTACTTGGCAACCTGATAAGATAGAGCTTTCTTCAAGTCAGTTCTCCTGAAATCATATGAATTTAAGAGGATGATTTTATTTATTTGTTCTTACTTTCTAATTGCCACATCTTCGAACAAAAGGCAAACCAAAAGCAGCTGTAAAGTCTTCATCATTATACTTGTGGGGTTGGTTTAAGTGAAAATGTAATAATTCTCTTCTCTAAGCTTTGCTTGTTTTAATTTTACACTTTTAAAAACAATTTATGGCATTATGGAATTAAGGTCTGAGACTTCTGTGTGAAGTTAGAACTGATTGGATAAAATGTGTGAAAATAGCTATATTGTTTCCAGATGTTTGTAAGAGCTGTACTGTTGTAATTGAATTATGTCTCTGCACGGTTCTTGATCACATTACTTCTAAATTCATTCACGGTGACATTAATTTCAGTATAATACATCTGTTTATTTATTTCTTTTATCCTTTTTGTCACACTTCTTGCTAGACTACTGTGACATCTTAGAGGAGAGGTTAACTCAACTTTTTGTTGAGCTTTTTGAACTGCAAATTAGGTGGTTATGGCTGCAACATTAGTATTTCTGCTGAGATGAACAAGAGTGTGTTTCTGTTCTTCCACGTTTAAGCTGGTTCAAACTGTCAGGTTGAACAATTTCTATATTGCTAACCTTAGCTCAGGGGAAAACTTTGGCCCCATCTATAATGGTGAGAAAATCAGTTTTCTGCTAAGGCAGGGTCACTGCAAGAAAAAAAAAGAAGTGTGGCTATGCATAACTTACCTTAATTAAAGAAAAGCATCATTTTTCCTCCATAGTTGTGATGGTTCTAGTTATCCCTTTTTTTATGGAAATGAAAACTCATACTGTAATTGCATATACCAATTTTCAAAATGAAACTGAAATATTACTATAGCTTTTAGAGATGTGTGCCTTCCCTTTCATGAGAGCAAAACATTTAGTGTCAAAGCATCAAGGGAACAACTTTTAAATAATATCTAGAGTGCATCTGTTTTGCTTCTATTGTTACTGGCTGCACAGATAGCATAGACGTGTCTGTTTATACATACATGCACATTATGCATCTAGCCACATACAGGATTATACATCATTATACTTTCCTGAGCTTTTACTTTAGATAGATAACAGCTAGTGTGAAAATATTTAATTGACTTACATACATAGTCTAATAAAATAATAGATTCAATGAGCTATTTGCTTTTTTTTCCCCATTTGTTTTAAATACACCTTATCTCAAAAAAAAAAAAAAAAAAAAAAAAAGAACCCCAAACAAAACCAGGATATATTGGTATTTATCTGGTGTGTTAACATGGTTTACACTTCTAAAAAAAATCCTTTCCTTCTGATTTACCATCTGATTCAGACAGCTGGCCCTTCTGTATTAAGAAGGAAAAAATCCTTTTAGAGGTGTTCATAAATCAGTCAGACCTAGATTTATCCAACAAAAGTTAGAAGTATAGACACTGAAATTAACTCCTGGCTCTGAAATGCAGCAAGATAGGTGCTTCCCCATTCATTCCAATTAAAGCTGGTAGGAAAAATTATACATTGAAAACATATATCTCTCTGTACAGAGGGAGCCTAAACTGGTGGTTTAAACATGGTGTCTGATGTTTGGAAGGCTAATATCAGGTAAGATCAATTCAACCCTCGGGAAACATGGCTGGGATCAGCTGCAGTTAGTGTCTGGTTTCTAACTGATCATTATTTATGATGAGCCATAACACAAGTAGCTCCCAATGATTCCCAAACCTTATAAAAGAACAGTTTACAGCATTTTCTTTAGCTTATTTTTGGACAGTCTTCTGCTTCAGAGAAGTATTGGCTCAGCAATGATTCAATGTATCTCTGGTAAGTAAGGTTGTAAGGACATTAAACATGGCAAGAGACACATTTCTAAGTTTATAGCTCTGGCAACCCTTTTTTTCCCCTCCACAGTAGCTGTACAGACAAAGTTCACTCCACCATTTAATGAAGAATAGTTGGAAGAGTATCTACAAAAAGACAATGGTGTCCTTTTTTCAAGATGTTCGGATAGTCAATTCTTTAAAATGATAGTTTTAGAAATTATAAATTAATCCTGGATTTCTTCAGCCTGGAAACTTCAGTTAATGTTGATGGAATGAATGTGTCCACGAAAATGAAGAAAAAAGACAAAACACAAACATGCTAAAGGGTGCTCATATGTACTGCTGTCATTCCAATTCCAGATAAATCCTCCAATATATTTCTTGTAAAAAGGGTTGTCACACAGATGTCTCACCAAGCTTTATCTTACTTGTCTGTAAACTTGGAAGGAAAAAATATTTCATGTTTTTGCTGTAGTCTTGTCTTCTCTGAGCTACATTTTTATACTTTGACCACCTTTTCAAAGGCTTCCCTGGAATGGTTTACCTCTCCAACTACATTTGAACAAGAATTTAGGACAGGTGTATAAGCCTTTCAGATGTGCTGTACCTGAAATTCTTTCTTTAGGATTTCAAGTTTTTGAAAGGTGCCTTATTTTGAATTGCCTTGTCTATTGTCTTGTTAAGTATACTGTCTTCCCTCTTTGTAGTATTTCTAAGAGAATTTTGGCAAATGGTTCGTGTTTGTTTTGAATATCTAATAATTTGTCTGCAGCTTTTAGCAGTTCTGGCTCCCTCTTTTGCCTCTTTTGATTTCTCTATAGCACTTATTTTTCATTTGTAATGTAATTCTTTTTGAAATTAAGCACTGCTAATGTGAGTCTATTTCTTTTCATACTCTGAAAAGATAACTGATATTTATTAATTAGGGTCTCCAAAAGTAAATTTCTAAAACAGGTCTTGCAAAGCTATCATTCTTGTTGCCTCAAAAACTGTCTTGTTTCATGTCCCAGAAGTGATTTTTACTAATTCTGGATAATAGGAGATGGAATTTCATCAGCATATTTTTCTACTTCACTTCTCATCACCCCTAGTCTCTCAGTCACTATCACTAGCTAAGCAATCTCAATCCTATACTCTTCTTGTCTGGGAGTTAAATTTTCGGTCAGTAAAGATTTCAAGCCATTTGTTAATCACCCACTCACTGATTTGATTGTGTTTTACAGAAAAAAGTACACTGGACAAAACATTTTGAAAATAAAATGGGCTGTGTAAAAGAAGTTAGTTAACCAGCTCAAAATACCATCCTTTTCAGATGAAAGGTACTTCTGGTAAAAGCTAGTCACCTCTCAGAAGGGTGATCTCAGAGTCTAATTGCTTATAGAAATTGCAGCTATATATATACCAGTACCATATATAAATATCTATTTGTGTAAGAGGCAACTCTGTGTAATGTCCCTAAGAAGCTATTTACTGTAATCATAGCTGTGGGTTAGGGGTTCCTTCAAATCTTCTCCAGTAGAAAATAACCTAAATATTGCTAATGATATCTCTGTTGTTATGAAATACTAGGCAAAGCAAAGGAAAAAAAATCTAAGTAGACTGCACCGATAGTCAAGAAATGAATTCAATAACGTAGGAGACATAATAAAGAGATGAGACTGATAAGCAATACCTTCTCTTTGCCTCATTCTCTTTCGTCCAATAAGAAAATGTGAACAAGACCGCATCCTCTTCCTCTACTAACTGGAAAAATTGTCTTTCCCAGTTTGTCTAAAAAAAATTCCCAGAAACAAAGAAATTAATATAGCAAATTACAGAAAAAAGGAGAAACTACAACTAGCAGAAGGGCAGGGCAATAAAAATTCAGTCAATCTGTGGGATAGTTGGAGAGCTTTACAACCAGGAATATGCTTAAAATCTGAGGGAGATAAGAAGAAAACTGAAAGACTGAAAATACCTTGAGTTCTCTCCAACAGATAACGGTAATATTGCCTGCTGTTCCCAGCAAGTGAAATTGAATTGCTTTCTTGCTTTTAAGTTTAGCAGTATTAGTGTATTACTCTCGATAAATTGAAGTTTGGCTGATAAATCCCAGAGTAAAAGCTACTTTCAATTCCCCATTTATTGGAAAGGAAAAAGCCTTTGTGTAAGACATTTCCATTAGAGTTCTGTGATTTGTCTACAGCTCTTAATGGAGGATATTAAACTCACCTTTAAGGTCTGTTGCTATTCTTGCTTTAACAAAACAGATAGATACAAAGAGAAATAGAAGAAGGGAAGCAGTCTGGAAAACATGCCTTTTTGTTGGCATTCGTGACTTGAAATGACTAATCTTTCAGCAATCCAGACTCAAGCAATTCACTGTCAAGATAAACTTGCTACACCTAAATTCCTGCAGAAAGTGTCCATAAGGGAAGCCTGCCAATCTTGGGGAAATCAGACAAGTCTTGTATGAATTCCACAGAGCAAAGTATTACCCTCTTCTATAGGTGGGCTGAAATGGCCATTGCAGTGGATCTGCTGTGTTGTTTGCTAATTGATGTTACAAAAAATACTGTAATTCATAAGGAAGTTTTAGTCTTTCCTCTTCCAACACGTGGCAGTAGAAAGGGCATATGTATTCTAGTAGCTAAGGAATATTTTTTGTACAACTTTTACAAATGAGCTATGCACTACCTGTTTACAATGACACCAAGCCTTCACTAAAACCATCCATTACTATGAGTAAGTTTAACATCCCATTCCAGTCAAAAACACCAGTGTTACTGATTCCTTTACTTTTAAGAGTGAACAATGGTCCCCTGAATCAAAAAGGAGTTACTGTATGACATTTCATACTATGACTCAGAGGATAGATACTATGTCACTGTAATTCAGCGCTGCACATTTTCTGTTGCCTATGCATTGTGAGGTGATGAAATTCACTCTTTATCAGTAGAGATAGAAAGTTTTTTTAAGTTAGAAAAGGTGTAAAATCAATAATTAAATATCTATCTTCTTAATAATAAAAATGGCTTAATTTAAAGATGAGCACATTTTGATTAAAATTATAAACTCACAAGACAAACATCCTTCCAGCCTGTTCTGTTAGTCAGGATTGCCCACACTCAATTAGCATCAAAAATATATCACTTTCTGTAAATATATTCAATATGTTTATCAATAGAGATAAAATAAAATTCTGCAATAAGCTCGGAGAGATAAACTACAAATAATTAAACACCCATCTTTCTAAAACAGCATAAGCTATTATGAAATTTAGAGATAGAGGAATTTATCAACATAACAAATGTTCTTCCTGTTATAGCATGCTTCTACTCTGTTGTCAATCAAAATTCACCTTTCTCAGTAATCTTCAGAAGCTTCACAACTTTGTTATTTGGTTTCTGTTTGTATCAATCGAAAAATCTCATGTTGGTACTTAGAGAAAAAAAGACCTAATTTAAACAATCTTTAAGTCTTTTTTTTCCCCCCACATTATCTGACTTCTTCTGTTGAGCTTCTTCTTCTCCAAAGCAAAGCTAAGTTACATCATATTTCTTAGAGAGACATCTTAATGGGAAAAGTGGCTGTAGAAAGCAATCAAGTGCACTAGATTTTCATGAGTTTTAAAAGTGATGTTGCAGTCACATTTTTAAGTCACTGAAAAGAAGCATGTGAAAATAACAGACTGTATGGGAGCTGCTGAATCACGGCCTGAACCTCTGATTGATCACGTGAGGCAAGCAGTGAGTCAACCATGGGAGCACATGTGAAGGCAATTCACCTGTGCTGCTGGAAGGGGTGGAGCCTGACTCCACCTCTCCTAGACCCATTTAAGAGCTGACTACCAGTAGGGAAGGATCTCTTCTGGAGATCTCTCTTCTGGAGTTTTACAGTGAGTCTAGGATTCAAGTAAGCATTCTATCCATTCTCGTTTTGTTATTATAACCTGCTTAGCTAAACTCTCTTGTTTATTTCATAATTATAACATCTTTATATTTATTGATTATATGCAGACTGTTCAACATGCCTCTATTTTGCTGTTCCTCAGGTATTACCCACCAGGAATAGCCATCACTGGGGTGCCTGTTCAAAGGAAATTCAGACTCCATGTACACAAATTCAATTGAACTTAGACATCTAATATCTAACTGTGCATTATTGCTGGTAAAGCCTTCATCAGAACTCCAAATGCCTACATGTTCCTCATAGCCTAGGTGGAACCTAAGTGGAATAGTCAGAGTGGTATCTGCACCGCACATTTAATTATAGCTCACATGGACAGAGGCATAAATCTGTGAAACATCAGATCATTTCACAGCAGCACAGACAGTCATGAGCATTCCCTTAGTCTCCTGGAGACTGTCTTGCTATAACTGCATAGTTTGCATTTTGAAATAACCACAATTTAGAAGTGCAGTAGTAAAATAGATTTTAACTAAATAAAAACTATGATGACTTTTTTGCACTTAATTTTTTTGTCTGCATACTAGGATACAAGAATATAAGAAATAAAAATTGGGATATTGATAAAATAAATCCAAAATGTTGGATTTATTTAATTGTCAAAAATCTGGCTCCACACTAGTAGTAGAAAGAGTGTTTTACTTTCTGAAAAGTATAGTATCTAAGGATAACTATCAGGTTCATAAAATTGGAGGGTCTTCAAGTTTTTTCTTAACTTATTAGAACTTCAGAGGGGAGCATTACAGCTGTATCAGTACAGCACAATGCCTAGCTTAATTAGTCCCAGGAGCTGCTTCTTATAATATTAAGCTGAGAAGAGTAAAGAAATAATACTGAACACATGTACCCTGCTATGCAGCATGCAGTCCCTTGTATAGTTTTGGCATAGAGTCAGCCAGCATTCTTTCAGATAAACCCCAAAACATATACAAGGTCCTGCATATGTGAGTCTATGGAAACTGTTGAGTAACAGCCTGAAAAACTGATTAAGCACCTGGGGAAAGGACTCAGTCAGCCCTGGGAGCACAGGTGAAGGCAATTCCACTGTGTGACCAGAAGTGGTGGAGCCTGGTTGCACCTCTCCTAGATCCCATTTAAGGGGATCACTCTACTGTGGAGTCTTTCCTGCAAACCTGGATCTTTGGATACAGGTGAATGTTCCTTCCCTGTTTACTTTTTTCCTATTTTCACCATGATGTTTCTAACAGTGAGGGAACATTCTTGATGTGCATTTTGTCATGTTACTGTGTTCTGGTAGATAGGAGAGACCAGCCGTACAGATGCAATCTGCTGTTTGTTATTTAGCCCAAAAGCTAGATGATGGGAAACAGTCCAGAACCATCATAGAAGTAGATAGTGAGTCTCTGCTATGGCTGTATTGCTTTTGAGGTCCAAGCCAGTATCTCTTTCCCATGTGATATGGTTCTGCTTCTCTACTCCTTCAGGTTTGTTTTCTTTAGTCTACATTGTACTATCTAGACCCAGAGTGAGTTGTCTAAATTCTTTTTCTGTGTTTCTGGTTATTTATCTCTCTCTCTCTGTTTCAGTTTCTTATGCACAAACTGTGCACTATAGTAGCCACTCTATGCTCCCACTCTTAATTATCAAGTTATTATCTCAGTTTTGAGTGAAACTTATCTGCCAAAAAGATTCTGTTAATTATGTGCCAGTCTGATAGCTTTCAGAAGCTAGCAGCACACAGGGTGAAATGGGGTCCCTTAATTCTTCAACAAAAGCACAGAGAAATCACAGACAAGAATTTATATCATTTTTTTATAAATATATCAAGCTGAAAATTACTATAAGCTTCTATGTGTCCTCACTGCTCCAAGGGGAAAACTACTCCAGAACTTTGCTTTGCGACCATCAAAACATTCTGAAGCAAAGTGAGAATTTCACTTGTCTGTTTGCTCATGTGCTACTAGTATTTGTTATGTTAGCTTGTATAGTTCCCTGTTTTCCATTTGATGTTTACTGACTGCTGTTTTAAAGTCAAACTCTCCAAGGCCTTACATTTTGTTGCTTAAAGACACTGAACTGTACGCTTAGTCTGTGCACGAACAAATTCCATCAGTTGATTTATTATTTTCTAATTATATTTATTCATATTCATCTGTTTGCCCTGCTATAGGCTGGTGCTGGGTCTGCTCTTCAGCTTACTTTTCTGCTTCATGAGCTACATCCCTACATCCTTGGGCTGTATCTAGATATGGAATGGAAGTGTCTGAAGGCTCAAGATAGTGCAAGAAGCTGCATTGTGCATAGGGTAAAAGGGATCATAATATTAGCAAAACATGATCCCTTATCTGGTGTTTAGAACAACAGAAATGAGATCACTGCTGGTTTGAAACTGTAGAAAGGAGTGGATCTGGTATGAGAAAGCAGATATGAGACCTGGGATACAAGATAAAATTTGCAATGATTGTGCTTCAACTATTTTTCCAGTAGTTGTTTACAATTAGTATAACATTCTTTTAGATTTTAAGCATTTGTATTGCTCCATCTGCTTTTCATTTCTAAATTGTAGCTTAATTTCCAACAAACAGGGTTTCTGTTTCCCTACTACATAATGCATGGTAGAGCTAGCTGAACATTTGCCTTCATTCCCCAACAAATCTTAGAATATTACCAAGCCATCTGATCTTTTCTAAGGGGAAAAAACATAACTTTGCGTATAGGGTTCATTAAATGTTCCATTATTTTTTTCATAAGAAAATTACCAAGATTTCTTATCGTCCTACTTTTGAAAATAGTGTACCATATGCAAAATAAGGCAGAACACTTTCTTTTTTCCTGTTTGCTACTCCACACAATTTTAGAAATATACATTTTTGTAAGGTAGTTCTCTTCAGTAATGACACTTCCATATTATCCAGTGAAAGCGTAGGATAATCTCTTTAATAATAGATTTAACCAAATGTTAAAATGTTAAAAAAAAAATGTGGTAGCAAATATAGAAGAAAACATGGCTCCTTACAGTAAATTACCCCTCCACCCCCTGTTTTTAACAGTTGATTAGAATGGAATTAACACAGCAGATCTGTGTAAATAAAGTTACCACAAATAGAAATATCTATAGACTACAATGCAGTGTTTCATAGATATAAGAAAAAGATACCAACTCTTGCTGCAGTAGTGGGGGTACTATGGTTACCCACATTGGAAATACATAGCAGTTCATTCCCAGGCACTTAGGTTAGGTCCTTGGGATGAGAAAAACAAATTAGACAGGAGAAGAGAACCTGCATCAAATTTATACACTGCATGTAATATGAATGTTAGTGCATGTCATGTGCCTGGGAATCAGGCTTTGCCCATGCTGAGTACAAGAACGCAGAACATAAACATGATATTGTTTGCACAGACCAAGAAGGCTGCTTTCTGTACCTGATTTGCCATCCCTATATTTTTGTCGTGCAGATATGTGTACTGTCATGGATATCACCTGCACTCCAAAACTGGAAACTAGGCAGAGTGATACAGTTAACTCCCATGTTGAATATGACTGCATGTACTGTGTACAGCATCAGGAAACTAAATAAAGAATAATTCTTTATTTGGAATAAAAGAGCATAGAAGGAACAAATGAATCATCGTATAGCAGAAGAAAATGCTAGTAAAATACATTCTGGTTAGTTATTGTCTACCCAGCTGGCTGTCTAATTGGTACTGCTAATAGCTAAAGGATAGACCATGACAGATCTTTTCCCTGTTGCATGCGTTCTGCCTTTCTAAATGGCTTTTTCATGGTCAGTTTAAAAAAAAAAACAAAACACTTAGGGTATATTAACAAGGATTGAGGTGCACAACTATCACAAGTTTTGTTTTCCAAAACAACAGGGAAGTATGCTGCTTTAGTCAAAAGAGATGTAGCTTTAATTAGAAATTGGTGCCATGCTAAGTCTAAGAAAATATAACTATACTTGATGCTGCATAAGAGTGGCTATCTGCATTTTCTTGTTTGACATGTAGGAAGAACGTGCTTGTGATACTATGTGGATTCCTCTTTCTCCATCAAGGCTTGGTCTGGGCAAACTGTACTATTACATGACCTAGTATTCAGAAAGTAAGTTGTTGGAAGAGAATTCCAGGGATAAAACTGAACTATTGATATTGGTATTGAAATTGTCTATTTTAGCATATGGTTATAAGAATTCTCCAGAATATTGCCACAAAGCAAATAAGGACTTCAGATGGAAAAATTTTTGAATATTTAGCAGATCTGCAACTTAAACATTTTTTGATTTGACAAAGAGGTGAAAATAAGTGACAGTTTGCCATAAGTGTATTATGAAATATATGCTAATAACTACATGGTAACTTATACTGCTTTTCATCTGTAGATCTCAAAGTTGGCAAAAGAAGGTCATGACAACATCAAAGATATTTGGAGTTTATTCAAATGTCATTAAATGCAAGATTTGTCACCTTTATGTTCTACAAAGTGACTTCTGAAGTACTGTAGAGGATTGCACACATGAGAATTGCCTTGTGAATAAAATAATTCAACAGACAAAAAATCTCACAAAAATATTGGAAATGATTTAAAGTTGTTACTCACAGACTTTATATAGTTTTTTATATGGCATAGAATTCTTGATTAAATATTGTTACTATCTAAGACATTAAACTCTTGAAATATAAATTAAGAGTCTTTCCCTATGTTGAATGCACCTGGTTCCAGCTGACTTCAATGATCTCACCTTAAGGCACGGCTGGGCCTTGTAGCCAAGATCAAAGTGCCTTTGGAAAAACTTAAGAAAGGGTAAAAATGCTTCACAGACAGGGAAGAAGGGAAGAAAAGTGAGAAACAGAGCAAACAACAAGGGCACAAAAGAAGGGAGAAAATACTGTTTTAATATTTTTGTTTCTAATAGCCTAATCTTAATCATCAGTAAATTTTGTCCAAATTCAGACTGTTTTATCCACAATAGTAACTTGTAAACTCTCTTCATGTCTTTTCTTAAACTATGTGAGTTTAATGCTATTTTCTCCCCACTGTTTTGCTGATAATAAGAAATGGGTGAGCAGCTGGGTGGGCTAAGCTATTGTTAGTGTCAGTGTTTCCTGTTACCAAGCAGGGTAAGGAGAAGTTAATTTCACCTGAGATTATGTATTATGCAATAGATGTAAAGCCTGACTTTACACAGTATTCCCCTACAGTCAAAAAAAGGAAAGAAAATCAGCCCTGCAGCCGCTCTTATTGCTCTGTTGAACAGACCAGATCAGGCTTACATGCACTTAAGAATGGAATGCAGGAATTCCACCTCTAGCTTTGTTTTAGTCTGCACAACTTGTCTTGTCCAAGAGGATTTGGTACATGCTCTGGTCTTGAGTCATTCCAGCTGGTGCATCTGCCCCAGATGAAGGCTTAAATCCTAACAGATAAATTGTGTTAGAGTTGGAGACCATATGCTTCTAATCTCTGTGCTACAAGGGTGGACTTTGTGAACTGCATTAGGGTCCTGGGTCTGGGGAAATTTGTCCAGAGTCCAGAGCAGACTCTTTTAGAGTCTTAGCTCAGATTTTCTGGGGATTAGCTGAGCTGAGAGTGTTTCTATCAAAGCAGTTCCTACCGCTTTAGTGAATGATATTCATACGAAAAGGGAGTAAAATGGTTTCACATCCTCTGAAGTATTAAAGTATCTTCCAGACATTCAGGCTTGTCATTTTTTTTTTTTCCTACAGTATATACCTACAAGTGCTGAAAAAATCTTTTTCAACAGGAGTCAGCACAGAAACAAAGTGCGGAATTGTAAGGCCTCAGAATGTAGCAAAAGGTATTTGACAGTAATAAAGACTTAGGAGTAAATAGAATTGTTAGCAATGGATTAATTTATTTAGCACATAATTGAGCTTTCTATTCAGCAACTTTCAGCAATCTTTCTCTTATCACTTGCAAATGTGCTTGACAGGTAGTTAACTTCTATTTTACTGCAGTGAAAACCCAACTGGTTCAAGGACCCAGATATGTACTTTTCAATTATAGCTGTTATGCAAGTTATTTTGTACCATCTTGCTCTGATGATAGATGAAATAAGATCTGTAAACATTCTGTATCAGAATAGCATCCAAAAAATGGAGCATTTTTGTAAGGGAGTAAAGGTTAATTCAAACCTGCTGACTGAGGGATGCTGTCAGATAGTATTTAACACAGGAATTTCTGGATTGTTTTTTCATTTTCTATGCTTGTCAAGTCATTTCTTCCTATGTAAAGCATTCCGACACACACACGCCCTGATTCAGGAGGGCAAATCCAGTTTGCATCCTAGAGTGGTTCTTGCCCTGTGTACCTTTAATTTTTTAATACAAGCATTCTAATACTACTTTTTTAAAAGCCAAACTCACCTTTTTTTTCCTCCCCTGCCATGCACGTTCTAGAATAAAATGGACAGTTGAAGTCATCTCTGATGGGACTCCATTTCTCTTGGTCAGCTTATGTAAGTCACTTTACTGTGTGAGGCAAGATATTCTCTGATTGAAAACTGGTCTCCTTGTTCTGATTCTGTGAAATCTCAGCATGATTTTGTTTTTTAATTTAGTTGGCATTAGCTGTTCTGCTGGGTCCTTCCCAAACATAAAAAAAAAAATATTCTGTGGTCTGTTCCATTATTTGCCATCTCTCACACTAGAACTGAAATAACTATACAGGGATTTGCAATGGGATACAGTACTCATAAAGATACTGCTTAATTTTGAATGAAGTTCTGTAATCAGCTCTTGCTATGAGGGTCATGGAGGATACTCCAATCTTTGCTGAATGAATGGAGAACTTCTAAGTTTACTTTATAGTGAATACATCAAAAGGCAACTGAAATTCAAACTTTATATTAGGGGAAGTGGGTGTTACCCCTAGTGCTTGGTTTCTAAAATCTTCACTTCAGTATCTCAGTCTTTCATATTTACACAGCAGTTTGTCTGCTGTTGTTTTGTATACAGCTGAAGTTGTAGGTCTTCTAATATTGGTGTTTATTGCTTTTTTAGTTTTTTATATCTTATATTAAAGGACAAGGATTGAATTAAAACGTATCTCAAACTTAAGGCAGCAAGTCCTAAGTTTGCGAGGTCAGAGGATTTCTGGAAAAAAAAGTCGTGTTATTTTCCTGAATGATCTTTGTTTCAGAATTCTTAGGATATCATACCTTTGATAGTATTTAGACTGAGATATATTGCATAAATTTTTTTTATTATATTCACTAGCATAAGAAAGTCAGTAACACTGAACTAGTATTGAAATTGTAAGCAAAGAAAATCTTAGGATATTGAACTATTTATAGTTTAGTAGTGCAGAGCATCATACCTGTACAGCAGTTGTCGTGGGAAAAATATGAATATTCATATAAAAATTGAGTTATTTATTAATTTGTCTACTATACAATAGTGTTAATCATATGATGGAACTTTTAGATCAAATACTGTGCAAAATAGAGGAAAAACTAAGAAAGACTAGAAAAGATAATTTTTCATTGAGTTTCTCTGCTGATACTTAAACATTCATACAATTCCTAACTTGGCCAGTCAAATCCACTGAAGCAATAGAAGCCTTTACATTGGACTAAGTTATTTTTTGGCTCATGGTAAGTAATTAGCCCAGACTGTGCCCAGTGTGTGTACACAACTGGACAAAATGCAGATATTTTTATGCCGAACTTTTGCTTAGATTTAAGTGTATGCTTCACTGCTTTTCTAACAGAGAAGGTCTTGGTGTTAGTGATTTTTCTCTGATAAATCCTATGACCTTTTGGTATTATCTGTCTTTGACAGTTTTAATGTTTAGGAGTTGGTTGATTGGAAGTCTCAATTTTCAGTCTTACAGAGAAAACTGCCATAACATCTAACTCTTTACATACTAAGATTTCTATGTGTTCCTTACTAATACTATTCTACTCTGGTCTGTTTTTCAGATTAATTTGCATTCTTTGACTTTATATGTTGCCTGGTACTATTTGTATTTAATATTTACTAGTTTGATATAAATTTGCAGACAGCTGAAATCTGCTTTTGATTGTTTCCCTGTAGAAAATGCCTTCAGGGTTTTTTCCAACTTCTGTTGCATTAGTAGGTATTCCAAACCCTGTGGTGCTTGCAAAGTGTTTGTTTTTCACAGCTGTCATAACAAGCATTTGGTTCCTGGTACTCAGTTTCTTCCATTAATATTTTGACTAAAAAGTATCTTTTTTCTAATTTTGCCTATCTCAAATTTCTAAATGTCAAGCCTCTGCTTTATGTTCTTTAATCAATTTTCCTAGTCAGCTAGAATGGTCAAGTAACATAAGACCATTACTCTGTTTATGTGTCCACCCTTCAGAGCACCACTAGCCCTGACTGTCCCTGCATACAGCAGGGCTTACTCCATACTGCTCTTGACCCAGAGCCTCATGTCAGCTCTGAGGTCACCAACAGGGCTGGTGTGCAGCTCCCCACAGCCATGGGCCCTACCAAGCCAGGTCCACGTGCAACCCCAAGACTTGGCCTGACTTGGCCTGTTCTCATCCCTGTTGGAATGTCTGGGGCTGCCCCAGTGCCCCCAGCTGCCTTGCTCCTTGTGGGGCAGTGGGATGAGGCCTGGTGCCGTGACAGCCATGGGAGACCCCTCTTCACATGTTGAGACCCATGTTGCACCCTGAGGGACTGTTCACTCACTGCAAAGCAGCCTAAATCTTTAATGAGGCGACAACCAAATCTACAATGCTGTCTCACAATCTTACAGAAGAGAGGTCTACAAGATTATTGGAGCTGAATTTTAAATCTAATTTTTAGCTCCCAACGCCTTCAAAGGGTAAAATAAATGACATGTGCTTGACATATTTATAACTGTGTGTCAGTATGTCATCCCTGGTCTTTAGTTATCTGTCTGGAATTGGTACTAAAACTCTCACACTTCTTAGTTCCTTCCCAACTAATAGAAAGCAAACTATCAGCCATCTAGTGATAAGTGCTTGTTGTTTTGTGGCATAAAACATCATTTTGGGTTAAAGGGTTACTGAGCTGAACAGGGAGAACTGACTCAAACTAAAGTGCTGCAGAGGTTAGAAGCTGCTAGATGTCCATACCAACAAAAAGATTCAAAATATTAAGGATGGTCAGAGAGAGAGAAAAAAATACTAAAAAAAATCTTCCGCAGAAGATGTGTGTGTCTTGCTCTCTGTTTTCATGTAGTGTTCCTGTAACTAGCAGGACTGAGCAGGGCAGAAGCCTCCTTGGGAGATAAGGTTGCTCTTTCCTTTCACAGCTTCTCAAAGACAGAAGGTCACAAGCAATCAAAGAGGCATAGCAGGGAGGTAAGGATTTGCACTTAATACAGACACTGACAAATTACTAGAAAGGGATGGGAAGGTTTCAGATAGAAGGGATCAGAGAAGATTGTGCGGATTTTGCTGCACTTTGGAAGATCTTGGAGTTAGTCAGCTGAAGTCAACTCTGCAAGTAGACATCCACAAGAGAAGGATGCATTAACCAAAAGGCAGCATGGCATAAAAACACAAAGTATTCAGATTTTAACTGATACAATTCCTTTGAGTATTTTTTTACATAATAGTGAAGCATGCTAGTGTTTATATTATTAAAAACAAACAAACAAAAAAAAGCCACAAAAAACAAAACTGGAACAACAGCAACAAAAAACCCCACCAAGTTGTCTTTTTTGAATATAAAAGCCATTCATGTCTTCTAGAATATCACTGTAAAGAAACAGGCCCTGCCGAGCTGCCTCAAACCTACAGGCAGGGACAGCTGAAGTCACTCAGGGACATCCTGGAGTGCTGAACTGAGGATAATGTTCAACCTGACAAAAGCCAAGTCAGCTCTTTCAGGAAGACCCACAGACATTTGGTCTGCAGATCAGTGGAAGAATGTCAATGATTATCGTCCTCTTAAAAGGCAGGAAGAAAGCTGTGCAGGCACTGAAGCAAACAGAAGAAAGGTGGGTGATATGGTAACCTTAAACTGAATTTTACAACACTTAACAAGATCAAAAGGCTGACTAACGTGAGAATTATGGAATCATAGAATTGTAGGGTTGGAAGGGAACTCTAGAGATTGAGTCCAACCCCCTTCTAAAGCAGGCTCCCTACAGAAGGTTGCACAGACAAGCATCTGGATGGGTCTTGAATATCTCCAGTGAAGGAGGCTCCACAACAACTCTAAGAAACCTGTTCCAGTGGTCTGTCACTCTAACAGGAAATTTCTTCCTTGCATTAGTATGGAACTTCACATGTTCCAGTTTCTGCCTGTTGCTCCTTGTTCTATTGTTGCACACCATCGAAAAAAGTCCACCCCCATCAATTTGATTCCTGCACTATAGACGTTTACAAACAGTTATGAGATCCCCTCTTAGCCTTATCTTCTGCAAACTGAGTATTTTATGTGTCTCAGCTTTTTCTTCTACAGGAGATAGTCCAGGCTCCTAATCATCTTTGTGGACTCTTTCTAGAAAATTTTTGAACTGAGGAGCCCATAGCTGGACACAATATTCCAGATGTGGCCTCACCCAGGGCATGAGTTTGGAAGCTGTGTTATTAATTGTAATTACCTCTTTAAAAGTGTCTTGTAAAAGATATTGTCATAAATTGTTTTCTCTCGCTATTTTCCTGAAAGAACGTAGAACCAAGCCATAAAGACTAGTTGAGAATGCCTGTATTAAGCATCCACCAAACTGATTTTATAGTACATATTACTGATATAATCTATGAGTCTTCCTTCTTCATAGTTAAGTGGACAAAGAGCACTTCTCCTTTTGAAATGTTAGAAATGTTAAATTACATGTAATATGGTTTAAGAATAGCTAATCCCTGTTGAAATATTAACTGTTAAAAACTCATGTGGGATGATTCTTTATGAATTCAGACTGAGTGATGTATAACTTATCCAGAGGAATGCTAATGAATATTATCTATTGAACTGGAGAATCATAATATATAAATTGCAATAAAAGGAATTCATATAAAAATCATCATACTGAGTAGCACAAACATATTTATTCCTCATGTTAGGAAGAGATTGAAGTATCTAATGTGACAATTCTGCCCGGAAACTTCAGTTCCTCACAGAATTACACTATTCCTATGGATGAAAGAGATCACTGGAGAATGTGTGGTCCAACACTTCCTGCTCAGATTTGGGTACAATGGAGTATATTCCAGTGGATCAGACCTAGGCAACGTGGATTCATGAAGCGCGGGTCCCACTTGACCAACCACTATGAAATAACCACAATATAAAATTAAAACAAAGATAAGAAGAAAAACAATAACACGACACCAACTTATCTTTTTTGAATATAAAACCATTCTGGTCTTCTATGATATTTCTGCAATAAACAGAACCTCTGTATTTTAGAAATATTTTTGAAGTGAAAAGAATTGGCATAATTAAGCAATTATAGAATCATAGAATCACAAGGTTGAAAAGGACCTACAAGATCATCTAGTCCAACCATCCTCCCATCACCATTGCTACCACGAGCCACTAACCCATATCTCATAGTCCTCATCCAGATGCCTCTTGAACACTGCCAGGTATGGCAACTCCACTGTCTCCCTGAGCAGGCCATTCCAGTGCCTGACCACTCTCTGAGAGAAAAAGTTTTTCCTTATGTCTAATCTAAATCTCCTCTAGTACAACTTGCAGCCTCAGGTCCTGTGTGTTGCCTGGGAGAAGAGGCCAAATCCCTCCTCATCAGGAAGTTGTACATTAAGTTAATAATACTAATACTTCATTTATTTTTGGTATTATTTTGTCTGCAGAGGAAACATTGTTTTTATTGGAAAAAAATTGTTGCATTTTATATGCTAGATTTTTTCAGTTTGTAGTATAAAATATTGCTTCAGGTGAACTCAGTATGTCTTTGTAGGCTATTGCAACTTAAAATTAGTTCTTAAAGACCTAATAACACTTATTACTTTAATTAAACCTAATAAGATCAGGCTATTTCAGTGAAATTTAAGTATATTAGTTGTTTATCCACAGCTGACAAGGATAAATTAGTTCTGCTCAGGGCGCTGTTTCAACTGCATTGATCCACACTAAAAAGACTAATATAAGTTATACCAGAATATGCTGTGGGCTGAAACCTGGAAGTAAATATAAGATTAGAAGGTTAGCTAAGAACTTTAACAATCTCTATAGACTTTTCTTTTAAAGTTATGAGCAACGTAAACAAATACTAAAATGATTCTTTGATTCCATCGTAACAAATGTTATATTTTTCTCCAGTAAATGTGATTCTGTAACACGCATGATTCACATCTTGAAATGTCAGTAGCCAGTTGAGATGGAGAGGTAACAAGCAAAAAGTATAAATTAATTTTGCTTCCTTACGTCTGGCAGGAGCAAGGAGAAACATTAGGAATAATTGATAGTGATGGGATGAGAGAGAGAAAAAGAGATGGACTGGGAAATATTTAATGATTCTTTGTGGTATTACATCTGTCACACTTTTTGTGCTACATTAAAGTTTCATTATTTTCATATTTCTTGTGTTCATATTTTCCCATCCCCTTCTTTCTGCTAAATTTACCAAGTAATGCAATGTAGATAATAAGAGCTATTGCTGCAAATGTCATTGAATCTGTTACTGGAACTGAACAAAGTACCTCAGCTGTGCATTCCTTTTCATAATACATTTTCAATTAGTGGCTCTAGAATTCTATACAATATAGAATTTTTTTTTTCTTAATAATCATGTACAATGCAATGCGCTCTAAAAAGAAATGGGAAGCCTTTCACTATGCAACTATTAATAACCTGAATCAATTTCATTTGTCCAAAGAAAATGATTGCATAAGTCTGTTTGATGAAGTTTATTTCTCTAAGGGCTTGTCTTCTACAGACTTTTAAAACAAATGGATTAACATTGCTCAATTGAGAGATAACAGATTTATGTAACTGGTGGGATTTATTTTTCCTTTGTTTCAGGCTTCTATCTTATACTTCTACTCTTTTACTATTTACAGTCTATGCATGCAGCTCAATATTTTAATCATTCCGAAGAACATAACCTCTCTTCTAAGACTCTTTAAAACTTTCATGTTCCTGGGTTTGCAAGATACTCTTCTCCTCTGATTCTTCAGTCAGTCCAGATAGTTCAGCACCAGTGCCAAAAGCTCATTTGTATCTCCGCGAGCCTAAAATTGTGGGGAATTTTGGGCGTCTCACAAGAGACATGTTTCCATCAGTCAGTGTTATGAGTAATTTGCCTGTGAACCATGGCTAGCTGGATCTTACCCCAGACCACTCCAGTGACAGCAGTAAGCATCTCTTCTCTATGGTTTGAGGGTACAAGCGTATTCAGGATGCTGCAATCTGTGAGGCCTATGTGTTTGATGGGATTAGTTGTGTTAAGTTTCCTTTAAATACCTTTGTCCATTTTACCGATGTCATTTACCTGGACTTGAGCAAGGCCTTTGACATGGTCCCCCACCACATCCTTGTCTCCAAATTGGAGGGGTGTGGATTTGATGGGTGGACGACTTGATGGATAAGAAACTGGTTGAAAGGACAGAGGGTGGTCATCAATGGCTCTATGTCCAGGTGGAGGCCGGTAACGAATGGCGTCCCCCAGGGGTCTGTCTTGGGACTGGTGCTCTTTAACATCTTTATCAATGACATCGATGATGGAATTGAGTGCACCCTCAGCAAGTTTGCTGACGACACCAAGCTGAGTGGTGCGGTTGACACAGTAGAAGGAAGGGATGCCATTCAGAGGGACCTCAACAGGCTGGAAAGGTAGACCCGGGTGAACCTGATGAAGTTGAACACGGCAAACTGCAGAGTTTTGCACTTGGGCCAGAGGAATCCCAGGCATCCATACAGATTGGAAGGAGCGGACCTTGAAAGCAGCCCTGTGGAGAAGGACCTGGGGGGCTTGATAGATGAAAAACTTAACATGAGCCAGCAGCGTGCCCTTGCGGCTTGGAAGGCGAATGGTATCCTGGGCTCCATCAGAAGAGAGGTGGCCAGCAGGGACAGGGAGGTGATTGTCCCTCTCTACTCTGCTCTTGTGAGGCCCCATCTGGAATATTGCATCCAGGTCTGGAGCCCCCAGTACAAGAAAGACAGGGAGCTGTTGGAGAGGGTCCAGAGAGAGTCACGAAGATGATCAGGGGACTTGAGCACCCGCCCTATGAGGACAGGCTGAGGGAGCTGGGCTTGTTCTGCCTGGAGGAAAGAAGGCTGTGGGGTGACCTCATTGCAGCCTTTCAGAACCTAAAGGGAGCCTACAAACAGGAGGGGAATCAACTCTTTGAAAGGGTAGGTAACAGCAGGACAAGGGGAAATGGTTTTATGTTGAGGAAGGGGAGACTTAGGTTGGATGTCAGGGGGAAATTCTTTACAGAGAGAGTGGTGAGGTGATGGAACAGGCTGCCCAGAGAGGTTGTGGATGCCCCGCCCCTGGAGATGTTCAAGGCCAGACTGAATGGGGCCCTGGACAGCCTGATCTAGTATTAAATGTGGAGGTTGGTGGCCCTGCCTGTTGTGGGGGGGTTGGAGCTTTATGATCCTTGAGGTCCCTTCCAACCCTGGCCATTCTGTGATTCTGTGATCCTCTGCCTGGCCAAAGGAAGGACAGAGCACCCTCATTGTATGGAGATGATTTTACAAAACTAAACAGTTGTTTATAAGGTGATCTTGAAGTGTGGGGTGGCTCAGAGCTTGGTGATTTCTTCTTCCTTCAGTTGCTCCTTGATCTGTCATCTCTCTCCTTGGCTTGTGCTGCTGGCTTGACAGTTGGACTTTCATGCCACTTTTCCATTTCTTCCATAGGATCTTGGAGTTTTTTTCAAAATTTCCCTCGCCCTTTGCAGTGAGTTTTCAACTCTTTTGAACTTGAACTTCAAGTGCTCCAGTGTTTCTGAAAAGTGGTGCAATCTCAAATGCAGTTTTTCCTCTTCTCATCAGGATAACATGTATTTTCATAAATTCTCGGATGGGATTTTATTGACCAGTACAATTTCAAGTCCTGATGCTGTATGTGTCATTCTTTTTCTAGTCCTGTAAAAATTATGGCTATCCACAGTCCTTATACTGATCTTCAAAAACTTCTGGCTTTTAGAGCAGTATAACTGCTTTAGTAGTGCTGGATCTTATTTTTAATTCTGCAGCTTGAAACAAGACTGTGGTTATTGACCTTCAAGGATTACTAAAACGTATTCAGATTTTTGCCGGAAGATGTCATTGTGAAGAATTTATAGAACTTGGTCTGTGGGGTACATCTGTACTCATTAGCATTTCTCAGTATGTTACATTTCATTGTTATCTATGCTATCCACGTGCTTTCAGTTTTAATGATAGGCAGACGTTCATAAAACTCACATTAAAAAAAATTATGCTTCATTTGAGACAGCACACGCCAAGATTTGTGGCATCTTGGTTCTGCTGGTAGCATTCTCTTTAGAGATTATGCTTGTTTTCCTAAGATTTTAAAATTTCTGATGAAAATGTCTTCACTTTCTAACAGTATTTCTCTTAACATCTTCTAATCGTGGCAGGATTTTTGAGACCCTAATGGGCTTCTATTTATTACTGGAGTTATTGGTTAGATTTTAACCTGTGAAAGGAAAAATGGATTTATTACATTAATAATACTATATATATATTATATATTCATCAGGACTTGTAGTGAAACTGGAATGCATATTAAGTAAGTGCAGTTAATAAATGGAACAGTGCACTTCACTGCCAACAGGATCTAAAATAACTCAGAATTCTTCTCTCAGCTGAGATTAAGTAGAAGGTTGAATGAGATAATGGCATTAGAGGCAGAAATCCAGACTGGTACTTTTTCCTCCCCTTCTTCTTCTTCCCCCCCTCTCCCTCTCTCCTCCCCCAGACAAAGCAGAAAGAAAAAAGGCTCTTTTCTTGTTGATAATTATGAAGTATGACTCTTTCAGTGATCAGCTGCAGACAGCTTGCTATTATCTCAAATATTTAATCTGGAGATGCTCTCAAATGTGAAAATACATCCTACGTGTAAGTGCCTCTTTAACAGAGAAGAGAAAGCAGCGCCCAGAACTCATGAAAACTGTACTAGTCATGTTCAGCCATAGAAGCTGTACAGTTACTGATACATATTCAGGTCATAGGTTTTTTTACAATTGGAATAGCTCAGTTGGTAGGGATTTATAAAGGTCATCAAGTCAACTGCCTGACCAATTTAGGACTAACCAAAAGTTAAGTGTGATACCGAGGGCATTATCCAAGAGCCTATTGAATCAGAACAAAAAGGGGGAAAGACATTCTCTTATGTATAATAGCTAACATTTTAGATTTCAATATAAGTGAGGTACATTCAATTTTTAAAAATGTCCAAATTTGGACAATAATATTTTGTAGTTTTCATAGGTAAAGAAGTGCTTCTGCATTGTCATTCACAGATGTGTCTGTTGACATGTGCTTATTTTCTTTGGGAATTATGATTTCTAAATGGTGGGGGTTTTTTTGAAAATAAGAAAACAAATCAAGTGTTGCCTTTGTAATTTACAGTAGGCCTGGGTATAGAAACTCTTCTGTTCATAAGAGAGATGTGTAGCAAACCTGTCTTTAGAAATCCATCTTTTCTCTTGGCATTTGATTATTCTACTATTTTATTTTTCTGTTGATGCTTTCCATATGTGTTCACTTGTTCTGCGAGACAAACACTGAGGATGCTGGATGCAGAGAAAGACTTCTGTAGCAAAGACAATTCTACAGACTGGATATAGAGCTTTGTGCCTGCAAGCAGATGGAAGCGCTGATTCCTTACAGTCACATACTGGTATAACGTATAAAAGTTTTTCATATTGATTTTTATTTCTTGCCGCTGAAGATTAACCTGCTTTATTTTTCTTATACTTGTCTCCAAGTATATCTTCTCAGGTCAGACTGAAAATTCAAAACTTCTCTACACAAACCAAAGAGCTCCCCCGATTTTCGGAGGCTGTAATTTCATTTCTCTCAGAAATCATTTTTAGTTAGCCTATTTTTAACTGCTACAGTTGGAAATAAAATGGATCTGAAGAAGAGACATTCATTAACAAGTAAGTATTCAAGGATTAGAAAAGTCTGTCTGATTCACAAAGCAGAAACAGCACTTAGTATCGAAGTTTCCTTCCAGACAAAATCACCAAAGGCTGCAGTGAAGTCTAAGCCTGCTGGTTGCAAAATTGGAAATTGGTTTCCTGGGGCTCTCTGTAAACTCTTCATTACTTTACTCAATCATGGTTCATTAGCAAGTTAACAGACAGAAGACCAGCACACACTGGGATATGTTCAGAGCCAGCTCTTCCATCTCCTTGAACATCACTTAAAACTTGAATGTCACAGCAAATTAGATATTGTGTCAAACTGCATCTTCTAGTCAGCTGTGGTACGGACAGCGCACAGATCATAGCCACTTAACCTCTTGATATTGTCAGGTGCTTTTTATCATGCATTTCAGGGAGTACCACATGGGTTTTAATTCAAAGTGACTCTGATGGAACAAACAAAAGATTTCAAAAGGCACATGAGAAAGAAAGAAGTTAAAAACCAAGTTAATGTTTTCATGTAAAATGGATTTAATGTCTCTTATTAACTGAAACCTAATTTGCTAGAAGAAGAAAACATGTATGGACGACATAATTGCAGTTAAATGGAAAGCTAAAAAAAGTTGTTAGGTTTCTGGGAAACATTCGCATTTTAGCTACAATATAATTTTGAATTACAGCTGAGTGCCATTTAACTAGAACCCCACCTGAGTGCCTGAGTCTCTGTTTCCTATTAACTACAGTTGTGGGTTTTCTATTGTGTTTCTCTATAGTTTAACTTGAGTTTCTAGAAAAATATTTGCTTTAATTAGTTAAAGTCACTGAAATTAACTGTATAAAAACTATTAGAGAATTAAAATGCTTCTGTGACTTGAATAATCTTTTCATGTTATAATTTTCATGAGCTGTCATGAAATTGGGAAAAGAAATGCAAAATGGATACAAATTGAAGCAAACTTCTGGAAATTACCTACAGAGTTTATAGTCTCTTTAATACAATCCATTTATAGTTTGCAGGATTAATGGGAACAACTAGCAACACTTGATTTTGTCCCATTGCAACAGGTGCAGATAATTTCAATAGCTTGTATTCAAGCTTTCTAATGATGATGCCTGACTCATAATTCAAGTCATTTGCTAACTAGAGGTGTCAGATCCTAATTCCCTGTAGTAAAGGGAAGACAGTCCTTGCAATGCCCAAAATAGGAAGAACAGTAGCTATAATCATCCAATGGGAGTGCTGTGACTACTTGATGTTGACTCAACAGGAAGACTTAACAGCATGATTACTCATTGCTCTTCTGAATGTCAGTGTTTTTGCATCTCATTTGCTACATTAGGTCATGTCAATATGGTTACAGAGGTGATTGAGCTGAATTTTTATTTGTTTCCTAGTTAGGAGTTATGACAAATGGTTGACGTGCTCCAGACAAGAACCAATTACTTCTAGTGTCTCTTTGTGAGTGAGTTCAGCTTTCCTTTTCTGGAGCTACCTAATGGAGCATTGTTTTTTGCTTTCAGGTAATACAGTTCAGTGGACCACTGGGCTTGTGTCTGGGAGTTCCGTTGGCTCTGTCTGTTTAATAATAGATGGTGTACTTCCAGGAGACTGAGCTTCAGGTTAGAGTCTGAATGGGTGCTATGATATACTGTAAAATTGTGATCTTTCAGTCATTTGTATTGAGTCCTGGCCAGGACATGCTATAGTTCCTTTTGAAACTTGGAGCTTGGATCCTCCTTTTCTAAGAATTAGAGCAGAGAACAGTTGTGTATTTCTATATTTTCATTTCTCTCTGGGGTGCATGAAGGGATGTTTGAAAGTTGTTTTCTTCAGCTGATCCTTGACTCCTTGTTATAGTGAGCTGGGGGTTGGCCTCTTGTCTCGTGTAACTAGTGATAGAACTAGAGAGAATGGCTTCAAGCTGCACTAGGGGAGATTTAGGCTGGACTTTAGGAATTACTACTTTTCTGAAAGAGTGGTCAGGCACTGGAATGGGCTGCCCGGGGAGGTGGTGGAGTCACCAACTTGGAGGTGTTCAAGGAACGTTTGGATTTTGTGTTGAGGGATATGGTTTAGTGAGAGCTATTGGTGATAGGTGGATGGTTGGACTGGATGATCTTGAAGGTCTTTTCCAACCTTGGTGATTCTTTCTTGCCTTTTCTTTGGCAGATCCTATTACTTTCACACTTAGTGAACATATCGTGGTTCTATTGCCAATGGCAGTATACCACTATTTTATATGCCACTTCCAGATGACTATTACTTATCATCACAGATTTGTTAAAATATGGCAAACTGCAGCTCAGAAAATATATTACATACCTGTTGCCTAAGGGAAAAACAAAATATTCTCATGCCATCATCTGTGTGATTTTCACATAATGAATTTGTTGGTGTACACACATGCTCATCTCTTTATGGGGTTCTGACATCTGTTTGAAGGATTATTACCTGATTTACTCTGAAGACAATTGACAAGCTGAGGGTTGGCCTTTTGTTATAAATATTAAGAAAACAATTAATCACTCTCTAATGTATTGTCAAGGCTTCAGTTCCTCACTGTCAATGGTTTACGGGCTGGTTCTGCCTGGTTCTGTGACTAGCAGGGCAGAGGGATCCGCAGATCCGCTCCTCTGGAAAAACGGAACAGGGGACCCCAAAATAATTAAAAACAGCGGCAACGATCTGAGAAGAAACAAATTAATTTACTAAATATAGTATTGGAATGCAAGATAACAAACCATAACACAATATAATTAGAATTGAAGCTAATAAATCAAATATAACAAGAGAGAGAACGTCCGAAAGGTGGATAGGCCTCATCACAACGCTGAGGTGAGATGTGCAGTCCAGTTGAGCAGCAGGGAGATGGGGAGGAGAGTTGATGACAAAGAACAGGCGAAGAAGAGCGCATCAGGTGACCTTGCCGGGAGTTATATCTCGAGACTCTCTATGACCACAAAGTCCCCTGGGGAATGTAGTTCTTCTTGTCTTCCAGAACTTGAGCATTAACAGTTAAACTCCCAGTGCCCACGTGATGTTATGACGTGGAATACCGAAAACCAAATATCACAAAACCGTGACACAAATCTGACACAAGGAAGTTTCAAATATTGTAATACGTGTAAATTAAAGATAAGTTAAAATAAAACATGCTGGAAAGATACATTAATACAGCATTGCATGGGAATCAGGTACATAGTGACCCAGCTGAACACTTGAATGTCCGTGCTCTCCTATTGCCAGGTCTGATAGCTATTAGCATACTTTCATGAATATCCACCTTAACAGCACATGTTATCAGATAACCCATATAAACTCAGGATAAGAGTTAAGTGGGTGAGGGCCATATCAGGTAGTGGAGAGTCAGGTTGTAGGTAGGTCCCTGGCAGAGATGCAGTAGCCAAGAAAGATGTTATAGGAACTAATGAGACAAATGGTAGAGAGGGATGGAATACACGTCTTAGGGCTGAATTTAAAAGTTTATTTATTCTATCTAATCTATAATTTATAATGTCTGTGCTATGTGCTGGGAAATCTCCTCTTACATAAGTTCACTGATTAATTTTCAGTTCAGGTCTGTATTTTGATTAGTACTT
Organism: Chrysolophus pictus; assembly: GCA_037305975.1. NCBI lineage: Eukaryota > Metazoa > Chordata > Aves > Galliformes > Phasianidae > Chrysolophus > Chrysolophus pictus. Next base: position 24,638,926 of record CM074578.1, read on the forward strand.
TATTACCTAATATAATTTCTGAGCAATATTTTAGAAAGTGCTTGATCTAAGAATTATGAATATGCATGTGTAAATAAGAATTTACATATGGAGTTCTGAAAATCATAGCTTTGTTGCTTCTCCATTGAAATTTGATTTTCTGACTATTGCATCGCTTTTGCTTGTCTTGTATTACAGTAGAATGAAAGAGGTATTTTTTCTTTACTGTGAATTAACCTTAATTAGATGAAAACTCATATAGCAAGATATCTACACTGAGTTCATTTTAGTATTGGATTAAGCTTTGAAATCCCATATAGGTCTCTCATAAATTACTGTGTAAGCATTTACTAGGTTCCTGACAAAAATTTAATTTCAAACTATGTATATAGATATTAGACAGGAATCCAACAACTTCTCAGTTCTCAGGAGTATGGACTACAGTAACTTGAGAAGACTATGTGTCTCATCATTAAGATGATGCTACATCAGTCTTATTAAGAGGTTTTATTTTGGATTGGATTTATTCTAGCTGCCTTGACTGAATGCCTCATCATGAATGTGGTTTTAAATTGCCCAAAGCAAGAATAACAGCTTGGACTATTATGTTTTCCACCTTCAGGAGGCAGTTAAGTACATTTGTTGTGCACCTAGAGCAGAGGCTTCCAAAGTAAATGTTGTCTGTGAGCATCAAGAGAACTTATTAATGTATTAAGTGGTATAAGGGTAATGGGTAGTAAGTGAATGCTTCAATTCAGATCCTACTATTGCTTGCAGCCTTTACAGTACAGTAAGCTCTGATAGACATGGATTGCTCTCTTATTTTCTGTATCATTTTCAATGTTTTGAAAAATTCTGTGTCATAAAAACTAGCCAGAAATTTTTCTGAATCCACAATTTTCTACCTAAGCATCTCCCAGGATTAACAGAACTAGGAGATTCTAGAATCATTGCTTGTGGAAATCAAGATAATAACTAGAAGTTTCACATCCAGCATGTCAATAGTTAGTGTGAAACCGAGAAAAAATTTCAGTTGACATGGACTCTTGGATAAGCATTAAGCTGAGGATAAATTTGCATAAGATGTTAGCGATCCTGTAGCTCTTAAAATAATATCCCTTATGCTCTGACCCCCTGCCCTTGTGGCCAGTGTTCTCTAATTTAGCTAACACAAACACAAATTAATCCATGTTACTAAAAGTGTTGTTGGATGTAAAGGAGATATCAGCTGATGAGTAATTACTGTCACTGCACTATGGGTATGTGGTGTAATTTATTCCTCTGGGAAGCACTCCTGCAATAAAACATAAAAATATTAAAGCCTGCTTGAGTAGGTGTTGTCCTGGCACAGAGCAATGATTCTCCAGACTGGTCGCTTTCCCCATCATAGCAGTAACCTCAGCTTGGTAACAACCAAATTGTTTACTGAATCTGAAAGAACCTATTTATATTATGAAGTCTTAGATCTCAAGACCAAGTTTTAGAATTCAGTATTAGCACTAATGGTCAATAATTTCTGAGGTTTTTATTTAACAATTCACTAGCTTATATCTTGAACAACTGAACAATTAAAGTCCTAACGGAAAATTCCATTTCCATCCCTGTATTACTTAAAGCAGTCAGTTACCCTGCACTTTGTTGCTTTTGCAAATTAAGGTGCCAAGCATGAAAACAGGTGACAAATCTTTTGCTGTATTAGAGAAAATAGGGTGAGTTTGTAGCTGAACTTGATCTATGGAATGTGAAAAGAAGAGTAGCCCAATTCAGGAGGAACGCTTGCATAGTGCTGCTCACAAAGTTATATTCTCTGCTATGTAATTCAATTTCTGTTAGATACCAACCCAGAAGGACATCAAAAGTACATGCAACCATGGAAAAGAAAAAAAAAAGTCTCCTTAAACATATTCTGTATCTTTGCAGAAATTATCTTAATTTACAAACCAAGATTGAATGTTACAATGATAGCTCTCTTGACAACTGCTTAATGTTTACATTTACAGAAGTATTTACAGCCATAATTATCACCAAAGCAGCATAATGGAGATCCCTTGTTCTTCAGACAACACAGTTTTTGTAAGTTCACTTCTAAGTAGGTTCTTGATGGCTATTATAACAGGATTAATCAAGTGCTGTGGTTTATCGTAACTCAGAGTGAGGCTACTCAGAAGACTGCTGAGTTTTTTGGTTGCATTGTATATGCACATGGTCAGATGATTTCCACTGCTGTGCCAGGAGGTCAGCAAGAGCATGGCTCTGGGTGGTAAAGGGGAATGGCAAGTGTGACAGCTCCTGGCACAGCACCTTAGTGAATGTCATTTCCTTTGGCCCCAAGTTCAGTCCTTCAACTTACTTTAGAAAGTAAATAGTCCTTCAATATCATCCACTGTAGCTGAAACATTAAATAGAAAATAGTACTTGATATATATGTTACTATATAAAAGCTCACATCTTAGACAAAACAGTATAGTTTTCATCTTATAATAATCAGTTTTTCCTTTTGAGAATAATTTAAATGCCGTTTTAGCAGGGAGACAGTTTCTGCTCAGTTTTTAAGAGTTGACTTTTCAACTGCTGTCTACTTTTTGTTAATTTGAGGAGCAAATTTTGAAGGGATTATAGAAAAATTCTGTACTCATGCTGAAGACACTTTGTTATTAGATGAAAAGAAATGTGGCATAAATACAAACTAAAAAAAAACCAGAAGGCTAGAAATGTCTTTGCTTGAAAAAGAGCATTTGTATGTGAAAAAAGTATGCAGCCAAGCTTTGAAGTATATTATGTAATTGGAACTTATGTCTTATGTAACGTTACTTCATAAAGTTAAACACATAGCTGCTGCAGTGAAAGTTTCTAATGTATTACTCCTCTGTGATGTTCTGTTTCCTGAGAGAATCTGTAAGGCAAATCTGTTCTAAAGAGATCTTAAACCAGCAGCTCTGTTTACATAAGCGTCTGCTGGGTCTGTTCATGCTGCAGACTGCTTCCAGGAGTCTTGTTGTTGTGTGTTGAAAACACACCGTATTCCCTGATAGTTAATGGATAGGAATAAATCATGGTCTCTCTTGAGTCATATGTTCTGTACAAAGAGACTTGGAATTTGTATTTGATGTATAATATTGTGTGAAATACTCATAAGAAAATCTAAAATAGCTTATAAATTAGCAGTTTTCAGCTATCAAGACAAGTCTGCTCACTCATCTGAAAGGCCTGGCAAATTTAGTCCTTTCCTGAATTCAGGCAAAACATGACATATGTTAATAAGGCTCACGCAGGTTTGATCACAAGCCTCAGAGCAAATCATATGAAATGCTGCCCCACGTAAAATAAAATGATTCCTTACTTTTAGCGTACACTTGTACATCTTGATTTTTTGAATGTATGTGTTCAGATTTTAAGTAGTAAAAATTCACAGACACAGTCAGGTCGTTGAATAATTTAATTTTTAAGGGAAGGGAAAAAATACTGTTCTTAAGGAGGAAACACAAATGTATTTGTATAAAGCATTTTTAAAAAAATTACTTAGGATCTTAGCGTGTCTTTGGCATTGCTGTATACAGAGTGCCATATCAAAATAATGTGTGTAAGCTTTACAGCTGGAAGATAATACTGTACAAAAATTTACTGGATTCTTTGGTTTTGTGGTTGATTTTCTATAAGCTGTAATGCAGTGGCACACTGAGAGAAGTCACAACCAACTCTGCATAATAAAAAAGGTGTGGAAACAAGAATGCTAATGAACTAAATATCTGAGACAGGAATCTGAAGTCTTCTGAAGGAATCTGAAGAAAGAATTATGGGTCATTGTAGATATCTGTGGCTAGCAATTTTGCAGGTTGGTTCTTCAGCGTGCATAAATGAGAAACAATAGATGAAAACTGATGATGTGCAGCTTGTAAAGGTCCTGAGAACTTCTTTCTGTATCACTGCTGGTTCAAATGTTGGTTTCTCTATGCATCACAGACTGATGTGAACTATTGAGCATATGCTCGTGACAGTGTGTAGGTACTGGATTCAATAGGATACTATTTTTAATTGCTAGCCATGGGTTGATATTCCTGTGTAAGGACCCCAGTGTGTCTGTGGAAGACACAGACAGTTATTCTGTTGTCTTACCTTAGGACAGAACTCTTGCTAAAGTTGGGAATGTAGTGCTATGTTTATGAAATCTTTGCCATTGCTCTTGTTATTTGCAATCTGCCTTTGCCCAAAGTAATAGCAAAAGTTAAGAGAGAACAGTATATAAAATTGGACTAGTTATATTTGTATGCCAAGCCAGTGAGCAATGAAAGATGAAATAACATCCCCTGGGGCTTTTCTCCATTTATCATAGGACAAAATGTATGACAAATCTCAAGGTGTTGCTTTTGAAACTACCCATAGCAGTCTTGAAGTTCTGTTACTTTGTAGATCTCAGAGATAGTATAACTTCCTGATTTGTAGTCTCTGTAGTGGTATTTGGTAAAATAGTGTTATACGAACTGCTGAGTCATGGCCTGAACCACTGGTTGAGCACCTGAATGAAGAGACCCAGTCAACCCTGGGAGCACAGGTAAAGACAGTTCACCTGTGTGATTGAAAGAGGTGGTGCCTGGCTGCACCTCTCTTGAGCTTCATTTGAGGGCTGACTGCCACTGGGGATGGATTTCTTGGTGGAGATCTTCCCTCTGTGGAGTTTTTCTATGAGCCTAGATCTTCAGAGATAGGTGAGCATTCTTCTTTTTGTAATGTTTTCTTATTGTGCTGGTCCTGCTGCCATTGAAATCTGTTAGCTTTCTGTTGAACAGGATATAGAAGACCTTGCTGTGCTTTCACCTAGAAAGTGTCAATGCTACTCTTTTTTCCCCCAGTATTCTATGGGATATAAGTTTTCTGGTCTATCGAATGCTAAAGAGAATGTTTGTAAAATAACACCTAAGAAATATTAGATATTAAGTATGGTATTTCTATGAAAAAAAAGTTGAAGTTACATAAACTATTTGCTACTAATTATTTTCAAAATGAAACTGCATTTTGTGTCTGAAAACATAAAATGTGATTGAAAGATTTTGACGTGAATATCCATTTATTTCCTTTGGACTAATGCAATTTGTGTTAATGGCATTGTTTGTCCACGGAGAGTAAAATAAAAGATGCATTTGAATGTACAAAGAAATCACCTTCTTCACATCACAGACAATGCTAATTGTAGAAAATATTTGTGCTAATTTATCTACTGCTAATTAATGTGTTTTGATATAAACAAAGCATAGGATTGTTTCAGAGTCTGAAGTCTTATTACATAGAATGCATATTGTATTCAGATTTGAGTAATTGGGAAGAAGCTGGTCTTCAACAGGAGTGACAGCCATTCATAAAAGAATAATTATGGAATAAATCTAGCATGATTTTATAGCTATGAATGGAAATATTCAGACTTACTGCAAAGAAAGCGTAGGTGCTTGCTAAAAATCATTATGCTGAATGACTGTGTATGAGACTGACAAGAAAATGCTCTTTTCCCTCTGTGGTGGACTTGCAGAAGATCCTAATCTGGCAGCAATTGAGTCAAAACTCATTGAAGTAACAAAGGATTTCAGACTCAATTACTACTCTTCGAGAAGCCTCTTCCCAAATTTAAAATACTTCCCCTCGTGGTCATCACAGATGGTTGTTCTTTATACCAATCATAATCAAAGCTTGGTCTACCCCTACTCTTTGCTAGGTGTAGTCTGAGTAGTTATCTTTAATGAGAGATAAAATTAAAATCCAACCAAAAGAACGGAGGCTATACAAGCTTCTTCTAAAATACAATCCTGTGCTCTTAAGTTGAAAAGAGGAAAAGTACTGGTCAATTCCTACTTTTGGTATTGTTAGCAGTGGAGGGGAGAAAGTAGAGTAAAACCACCAGCTGATCATGTTTTATCACATAATAAAAATAGTTGTTTTATCATAATTAGTGCCTACAAGAGAATGGCTTGATAATCAAAGATAACTAAACTGGAGTTGAAGCCACTTTAAATGTCTTTTTTTCTACAACTAAGTGGTATGAGCGAACATTCTCTAACTAGACAATGGAATCAAGTCTCAAATTAAGTTCTGGGTAGAGATAGGAACATAATGAAGTCCTACGCCATGCACAAAGACTGAAGTTGCAGATGGATGAGATACTGTTGCCAGTGGAATAAGGAGTGACACTTCACTGGGTGAATTCAACAATAAATCTGTTATACTTTATTATACTTATATAAAATTATACTTGATATACCCATATACTTGACTCTGTTACTTGACGTGTCCCAGAGTGAAAGGGGACTTTCTGCTTTTGCCAGAGAAAAGTATAGAGCAGTCAGTAATTCAAACTCATTCTTCAGTTGTGGCAAGCCAGTAAATGCCAGCGTGGATGGTTTGAAACCAAGGCAAGTGGATGGGCGAAAAGAACTAGGAGAAATGATATTATTATCAATATTCTATACCTCTTCCTATTAGTCATGGGGGTATTTATATTTTAAATATGGTTTCTTGTTTAGTATTATTTAAATTGGGAGGGGGAGGAGGGGGGGGTTCTCTGCAGTTTTGTGGGACTGTCTCAGTAAGAATGCTTCAAGAGTGCTTTCACTAGTGGGTCAGTATTGTTCACATGAGATTTGATCGGAACTTTTGCCTTGGAAGGAACAGGAAATTAGTAGCTTTTGTCTTAACCAAAATTACAGGACAGACAGGGCTCTGTGGAAGCTGTTTCATGTCCAGAAATGAGGAAGAAGCCAAAGAGATGGAAGAAGGATGAGAATCGTTCTTCTTTGCTTCAGCCCAAGAATTGGTGATTCTTGGAGGATTAATTTATGATAAGGGAGATAAAAATGTTGGTTTTTTTTTTTTTTTTTTTTAAACCTTACTGGTAGGCTTTGATTATAGTAGATTAATTTATGTTAATTCACACCAACTAGGCAGTAACCAGAATCTGTGCAGCACAGAGAAAAATTGCATAGTAGAAGCACAAGGGGGTCTTTCTGGGAGAGGGTTAGAAGAAACATGGATTGAGGAGGAGAGCTGCAAGAAAAAAAAACTCCAAATAATGTGGCCAAAGTGAAAATGGGGTAAAAGAGTAACTTTTAGGCAAAGCGAACAGGATAGATCTGAGGAGAAAAGAAGAACACAAGGTGGATGAGAGTGGTGAAGGGGGAAAAAAAGATGAGCAAAGTTAAATAGCCATTTTGTGAGCAAGTTTCTGAGGGATCTGCCTAGGAAAGGAACAGAGCTGAGGGTTCAGGAATGGCAAGGAAATTAATTTGAGGGAAAGTGAAGTATTAATTAATGGCTTGGGTATAAAGGTGAAACAATACGTTATTATAAGTGAGTTAAACAGCCTGGATGCTGTTTGATTTATAACAGATACCTCCAAGGTAGAGTTTATAAGATATATGGTATCTATAAATAAGAAAAATGAAAAGAATAAAGGTTTGTTTGTGTAGACAGACGTGGCTTAATGCATGGCCTTAGTGATATCTCAGGAACTGTTGCTCAACACAATACTTAAAACAGCAATGTGTTTTTATAACCCAGAGTATCTTTTCAGTTCAGAGTCTCTTTTAAGTGCAGTTCCACAAATAAATGTCAAGGTTACTTGTTTAAAAAAAAAAAAAAAGTGAGGTCAGAATCCACAGCGCATCTGTGTTTTCTTTTTGAACGAAAAAGAAAACTAGAAATGTTCACAAAACATGACATTAAGTTGAAATATTTGTTTGGTTCTTTTTAATAATGGCCAGCAGTTCCTCTAAAAGGAAACTAATGTGCAAATGCATACATATTTTTTTCTGCATTTTGATTAAAAGCTAGTTATTATTTAAGTATCTGAGCTATTCCCTAGAATATGGTAAGAAAATGTGCTGCTTTAAAGGACAGATGGACTTGACAATCTACCAGGATTTTCTCCTTGCCAGCTAAAATAATCCACCAAAAAATATTTCTACAAATATTTTTATAGCAATTTCAATTAATGAATGACAATGATTTTAGATTTAATGTTAGGGAGTCACAGACTGAGATGAAATTTCTTCTAGGTTTCTTGTGGTGGTATTCTTTTTTAATTTCTGTGGAGCTGCATCAGATACTCATTTTTCTGCTGCTTTCAAAATTGCCAACTGCTGATATGATGCTTTATTTTGAGTATCTGCTCGCAGGATTCTGCCCACTCTAATGTAAACGTAAGAATTATTTATGGATATTTTAAACATTAATAGCTTTCTGAAGTTATGATTTCAATTTGAGAGCATGTTCTCCATTTCTTGGAATCCACTTTTATGTGAGCTGTTTTATCTCTGTAGGAATTTGCCTGTAAAATAGTTGAAAGAAATATAAAAGTATGAATAAGTTTTATTTTCATTAACAAAAGATGAAACAGCATCTTCGGGGGAACTGGATGCCCCCGGGGTTTGCTAAATGATACGGTGCCTGAATTAAGCTGTTAGAGATGAGAAGCTGTTACTGCTTAGCAATCTGAAGTGATGATGTTGATGTACTACTTCAAGATGTGGTGTATCTATCTGACAGAGAGTAGGGCTAACATAATCTGGAGTAGGATGAGCTGGGTGTCAGACATCAAGAAATTTACAAGAGACTCTCTGCAGTTTGGCAGTAGACAGCTGAACCAGTACAGAGGTTGCTCCACCATAGATCCATAGCTTTGGGTCTGCTGTGGCTCCTGTGCCCTGGCTCAGCCAGTAGCAAGGCTGAGTGCATTTTGCTGAGAGTTGTGCACACGTGCTCACATACAGATATCCTCACGGGTCAGCACAGAGAGAAAATAGTGCTTCATCAGCACGCACATAAACAGAGCTCCTGCACAAAAATAATGTTGTGGATTGCCTGATCCTGTCCTTCTTCTTCATCTGGCAGGACTGAAGTCTGCTAGTGGAATATATACTCACGTGTGCATTTACATATAAACACCTCTCCAGTTTTTTATCTTAGCCACTTGATCTACTTGGTAGCTTCAGATCTCTGGTTGCCCAGTGACTGTCTCCTAGACAGATGAATGCCCCTAGTAAGAAAGTAGGAAAGATTGCAGTGAATGGGTGCAGAATTCGAGCAGATAAGCACACTGACTAGTAACCTTTTTATATTCAACGAGCTCTTTTAATTCCCTTTTCCTTCTCAGTTGACTTAGATCCTTTCCTTTCTCCTTTTTTGGCCCCTTTTCTTAGGCATCTCACAATTAGTTTTATACAATCTGCAAAGTTTTCTCTTCTCTATCCTAAATTCCCCTTCATCCCACCAGAAGTCATGTATCCCATTAGGAAACAATCCCATGGTGTTCCTAGGAGAAAGATTTTTCTAGGAGAAGATCCCATCAGACTTCTCTCAGTGAGTTTCCTACCCAGGATTAATCCCTGTCTGACAGCCCCAGGTACAGCTGACCCAGTGTGCCTCGGTTTGCACTGCTCAAGTAACTAGCTTTCCCTGCTTTTTCTTTGCCGGGTCATTGCATTTTAGTGGGTATCCTTTAATAACGTAACCTACCAGTGACCAGAAGTTCTGTGCTCATCAGCTATCCAGTTCACCTTTCTTCTGTTCATACACAACTGCTGTAGCAGTGATTTCATTTAACTGGGGAAACACCGAAATAAAAGCTGCGCTAAAGTAATTACCACAAAGCAGTAATACCATGACTGCAATATAAAGCCTGTGTGAGCTCACTTTTCAGGTTCATTCAAGCTCAGTGTAGAGATATCTCTGTTCCAGATTAGACTCTGTCTATACAGAAAGTTCAAAAGCATGAATTTTACCAGGAGCATTTCCATTTAGATACGGTCATATGAATATTTTTTTGGATAATACAAGTACAGCTAGACAAGCATGAGAAGAAGGAGTTGAAAACTCTCAAACATTCTCTGCAGATAATTTCCTTGCACTGTGAAGTATACCAGAATCCACATTTCCCCTCTTTCCCAGAACTGTAATCCTGATAATCTGCTGAAAAACTCTCTTCAAACACAGAATGGAATCTTGCTAAAGTGTTGTGAAGCAATTTATTCTAGAAAGCTGAAATAAATAGGAAAAAAAAAAGATTATAAACATGAACCTATTATTTAGAATGGAGTAGAAGAGTAGAATAGTATCTCATATTCAACAGAATGCCCTGCAGGTCTCGTTTCACAACTAACATAACTGAATTATGTTTCAAATATTAGAAATCCCTATTCTTTCAATGCCATTTCTACTCATAATCCTTGCTACTGGTGAATTTGCTCACATTGCAAAATATACTTGGCTTGTTTCTTGTTTGGATATTCTAGATTTTAATTCTCACAAGTGCAGTAAAATAAACTCATTTTGGATTTACACAGTGTTTCACAAAAATGTAAGGAGAATACTAGTAAATAATAAACTTGAACTGGCAGCTTGATTTGAGCAATATGTTGTGTATTATATGCTATCAGTGTATCAACTTATATATTCTTTGTTTCACTGTAAAATGGATGTCACCCCAGTAAATTGGAGTATGGCAGCATATGATTGATAAGAAAGGAATAAACTGTTTAGTTGTTAGTTGTCTTCTTACATCATTTTAGACAAAAAATAGTGAAATAGCGTATACTAACCAGGCCCAAATTGTTATTATTCAGCAAATAATTTATCAGATAATTTCCTTTCACAACTTTCTTTCCTTTCACATAAAACAATTTTAGTGCATCTATAAAGGTTAAGATCAACCAATTAAAAAAATGACAAAAGAAAGGCCTTTAAATGAAAAGCGTGATGCTACACTTGATTCAGTATCAAAATTTCTTGTGTTTGGTTTGGAGGCATTAACGCTTCCGTATTTATGTGAATTTTACTTCAACTATCTAGGCACTGATTTAATAAGCACAGTGTAAATTATAGAAACAAAATCAAAGTGCTTTTCCTGTTGACTTACAGATACAATAATAACATTTTCATATTATATTTCAGCTGGGTGTTAGGGCATATGATATATGTCTACTGACATGGATTTGCAAAATCTCACTTGTTTTGCAGACATACTTAATCAAATAAATGCCTTTGTTTTCATTTTTTCCAGTGTACAAGCTGAATTTATTTAGCTTTCAAGAGAATGAGACACTAATACTATCAAACTGTGGGCTATTTTACTTTACTATTCCTCAAAGACATATATTGGATTTTGCCCATTAAATTTGCAAGAGTGAGATTGAATTATGAGTGAATATGATTGCTACGCATAAAGGATATCATAGAACTCTTCATAGCTTTTAAATCAATTGGATTAATTGGAGTAAGTGAAGTAATTGCATCTTCTTTCTCATCTTGTTCTTGCTCCTATTTGTTTTCTATTTCCTTATCTTTCCATCTCTGTTTTACTGATCATTGCTTTCTAGTCCTCACTCTTATTTGCCTCCTTTTACTTTTTTAATTCCAGAATTCTTTCTCGTTCTCATTATTCTATTGTTGCATTTTTCTCCATTTTTATTTTTCTGCTTGTATTGATTATGTTGATTATGATTACTAACGATGTAGTGCTTTTGTTTTGGTTTCTTTATTTAAGAAAGATGGCAGTTAAAGTCAAAAGAGATTCTCTACGGTCCTGGTACAGGTCTATCACAGTGGCTACAAAAGCATGCACAGTTCCATTGATTTATCTCATCCATTTTAGACAGTTTTTCTGACTTCCCAGATGAGTAGACACTTTGTTTTCTGAGTATGATGAGGAGATCTCCGTCTATCTCTCAATATCTAGGTAACAACCTGGGCACAGTATTGGAGCACAAAGACACTCTATGCTGCCAGTCTTGCTATGAGAACAAACATTTAAGTCAGCAGCGCTGTCAGTTATTTACTGTACTATGAATTCAGTGAAAAAGTATGTTTTGTGCACCAGAGTATACTTAAGTGAAGACTTCTGTAAAGGTAACTTGAGAGTACCTAATGTTGTTACTGAAGAAGGTGCCATCATCTGTTCGTAATACTTACCTACATGTTTTACTCATTCTGATAAAAGAGCACAATTCCTCTTAGTAGTACTTAAGACATGTCTGTGGAGACTATCTCCCAGATGGAAAAAGCTGGGAAGGATATAGATGACCGTGCTGTGTTTGAAGGTTCATTATAGACATTCATATGCAACTGTCGCTCATCTGGGACATTCAGCTAATTTGAGCCAGAGAAATACATTGATTTGTACTCAAACTACTAATTTAACTTCCTTTCCTTTGCTATAGACTTGAGCCATCTTGAATAGACTCATTTTTTCCTTGACTGAAAGTTGTCACACCTTGAGATGTGTTTGGAAGATCTATTCCTTCAATTCAAGGAATGTGACCAGATTAGGACTTATTTATTATTGTCAGGATTTAAGGTACCTTTATAGCCCTTTTACATCTTTTCATTTTCCAATTGCTTTTTAAAGCCTATGGGTTGTGTTTAAGGCTAAAAGTTACCTGTACATTTATACTCGGTTTGTGCATGAGATAGCTCTGCAATGAAAAAGTATAATGTTTACCATCCCTACAGTTGCTTAGTTGTAAAGTTTGTGTGATTCTGTATTGCGCTGCAGGAAAGAATGAAAAAATACAGACTGATTGTTTTGTGTATGTGGATGTCTACGCATCTTTGTGTGAAATCAATGCCTCTGACTATTTCTATTATAAGATCTTGTTTTCATTTTCTTTTCTTTCTTGAATTTTAGCTATTTAGCCTGAATTTTGCCATGTATGGACATCACAATTCAAAATTTTGCTCTTCTAGAAAAACTGAGTACATCATTTAAATCAACATATTTAATTTTTGCATTGAGGAAGACTAGGTTCACACATCTTGGAAACAAACAAACTGGGGAGATATGGTATTTAAACTCTGGTAGAATGAATATGTAGTTTTGGTTTATGGAATAGATTCCTTACCTTCATTCCTTACAAAGGGCTCCTGAAGTGGGTAAATGGAACAGCTGCTTCTGAAATAATCAGTGAACAGAATTCTCTCTCCTGGAAACACTGAAGATAATAGGTGAAATTTGTGTTGATCCTTTCTTCTATTTACTTGTTCTTGTCATCAATATAAAGCTTGCTGTGCAGGCAGTTCCAAGAACATTTGTCATGGACAAAATCCTAAAAGATGTTTTAGAAGATGCCACTTTCAGCAGTAGTAGAGAATTTCATTACAAGTCAAAATTGAGCTGCTCTAGATAAGTCGATTTTTGCTATAGCAGGGTAGATTTCCCACTACTACAGAAAATAACGTAATTAAAAAAGGATTTTTTTAAAGGTTAGTTAAGATAAGCCACTGTAAGTCTCCCGAAGGCCATTGAAATTATTATTTTTTTTAACTTCAACCTGAAGAAGAAATTATTTGATAAGAATCAAGTAAAAAGATGCTTAGGCTCACTAGATGATAAACATAAAGCAGTCCTAAAAGTGAACAGGATTACTGCAGGTTTGGTAAATATAAGTCTTTGACAAATGAAACATATCTACAAAGTAGCTGTCTTGGTATTGTGTATTAAGGAATAAATTGGTCTAAGAAATGAACTTCAGCAGGGAGATTGGACAAGATAACCTCCAGAGGTCCCTTCCAACCACAGCCATTCTGTGATTCTGTGATATATAAGCAGATTGAATTAACAGTGCTACTGTATGGTCTGAGGAATTAAGAATAAAGGAGTGGTTTTTCACTCTTATATTGAGTGAGGTAAACTGCAAGAAGAAAAGTGGTTTCTAAACTCTGAATCTGTGCAGTGGAAAGTTGTTTTCCATTTTAAGTCTTCTCTGTGCTAATTCCAGGTTGGAAAACTGAAATTACAGAAGGTAACCTCTGTTGAGACTGTTGGTTGTCAGACCAATAGGCCAAGGACTACTTTTTTCATGTAAAAGATTTCTAGAAGGAAACTAAACCACTGATTTTTTTGTTTGTTTGTTTGTTTGCTTATGATTTCCAGCCTTTAATTAAAACAATTATTTATATGAGTTGTTGATATTTCCCTTATATCTGTTTTTGAGACTTTTTTTTTGGTGTATTTGAGCTGTCTCACTGGAGTTTGTTCAGCATCCTTATCCTTACCAAGGAGGAAACTGGCGGTATAATCTTAATAATGTTTGTTTCAGTCTTACATTATTGTGACATCTCTATACACGATCCTTTTAAAGAATGCAGAGATGTTGAAAATAGCTTTCAGCGAGCTACATTGCTTTGATAAGCAAGTAGCAAGCAAACTCATTAAAAGGAAGCTATCCATACAAGCAGAGAGCTCTAATTGCCTCTGCAGAATAAACACTGCAGTCTAGCATAGCATTTACATTGCTTCCAATACCTGAGCTATCTCATTTAAAATGAGGTCAAGTTGTTCCAACATTATGTTGCAACCTAGAGTGAAAACATATGTCTTTATCTATATCAAAATGTAACACACATTTTGCTGTCTGGGCAACTTTTTCACAATGAATATCTCTCTGGGCTTTCTGAGATTTTAGCTGCTGAATAGCTTTTCTGCCACCCCTGCAGTTTCAACTCTTTCACAGATAGTATTGTTGATCATCAGTAAATTTTCTAGGCAGGTTTCAACTACTTGTTGCATCATGTCATCAAGTTTTGGTGGGGGATGTCTTATGCCATTTTTAAAATGACCATACTGTATAGACATTCCTCTAAAGTCTTATTTAAATAATATGTGTACAAATTGATAACATTAGTCATGTCAGAGCCCATGAATTAATTTATAGGTTCTGACACCTCCCTCACCCTAATCATTACTTCTTATCTCTCCATCCCCTTTTCATTCTCTTTATAATTCAAACACTGTTGAATCAACAACAGTTTGCCAACACTTTATCTCCAGTACCTAGAGATCCTAGACTGATATATTCTCCACAGTACAGTAAACTTAATGTATTTTTTTCTCTGCTGCTTTCTCTGTGATGTCTACAGCATCATCACACAATTCCTTAGAATTTACCCAAGAATTTCATGTCTGCTCCTTTGTAGTTGCTGTAGAAGTTATGATACTGTTTCTGGGTCATTATGTATTTAATATTTCCAGTTAAACAAAATCCCATGTAGCCCTAGTCTGTCCAATCCTCACAACTTTCAGTGGATAGAGTGACCTTCTTGCAGTATAGAAAGCAATCAGTCTGCTAAGCCTTTGTCATTCAGACAGGAAAAAAATCCAAGCCATAATGCAACTGATATTTTTCATTATAACGAGAAGATATTCTGCTGGGTAGTGGGTTTTTCATAACATTTATGGCAGCACAATTTATTTTTATTTGGCAAGCCAGACTCTGGGGGATTGTCATAGGACTTACATGGTTCTGCTGAGAAATAAGTGATTCAAAAAGCTTCCATTTTTAAAGTAATGAAGGTGCAAGACTAAAACAAGCAAATTAGTTTTAGAACTACAGAGCCTGCAGCACAAGGACAAAGGTGGTGGTGGATAGGCATATAGAAAAGACGTGTAAAGAAGTGCTGCAGTCTTAGCAGTTCTCTATACTTCAGAAGACTTTGGGGTGGGAAGACTCATAGTGGGGTGGGCAGAGCACATAGGTATATTTATTCCCTTCTTTCTTGTGTGTAATTTAAGGTCCTAGTATTTTGTAGGGGAAAAGAATGGCCAGCTATTTTGGTTGTTGCCTACTGCTTGGACCAAACACAGTCAGTCTGGGGTCTGAACATGCACTGCTGGAGGACGTCCTTGGTGATGCAGGTGTGATGGATAATTGGGGAAGCATGTTCTCTACAGCAGAGGAGGAAACTTCCCTGTACTGTGAAGTACGCCCCCAGAGATGTGCTTGTCTTGGGAAGTCACTGGGATCAGAGCATTGTGGTTGCTTATCCAGATCTCATTATCATTTATTGTGACTTGGGAAAATGCCAAAACGTACCAGAAAGCTCATCCTGCAGAAGTCCAGTAAGCAGAAGGGAAATTCTGTATTTTGATTTGTCTCACCCAAAAGATTGATGTTTTTCCTTTCTGAGAGTAGCCTTGTTTTAATTTGCCATTTGATGTTTAACACAACCTAGCTTTAAAACAGGAAGTTGAGTGACAGGACTGTAATGAGAGCTGTGAAATGCTGAAAAAGAAGACTATGTAACATGGAATATATCAATGTATGAACTGGATATATTTATAATTTTTACCATTTTGCTAATGGGATGTAGAAATATGGAAAGCTCAAGGACACATATTGTGTTAGTGACAAACAAAAGAAACTAAGTTCAAATTTTCTATGTATTATTGTCTTTATTTTTCAAATATGTGTGATACTGCTATTTTAAGAAGGTTGTTTTACTCTCATGGCTTAAATATACAAAATGTTATCGAAGGCTAATGATCAGTGTGCAGAGAAGAAATTTTGAATAAGCTAACTACTGAAGTAAATTACAGAAAAATGAAAATGTAATACAAATCTAAAACAGAGAGGGATAATTAGTGGCCTAGATGTTGGCATGCTAGGCCTTTGCATGCAAGGGAGATCTATCTGTCCGAAATATTCAAGAGGACAAGCAGAACATCCACCTACACAGATGTGTGTAGGCATAGAAAAGGAAGGTTAAGGACACTTCAACGTTGTAGAGCCAGACCAAGTCCTTTACAGTTTATTGAGATGCAGTGTCCTGTGTGGCCGTTCAAACACTTGGTATCCATCTAGGAATGGATGTTACTCCACAACTCGAAGAAGATGGACTTATCTGTTTGCAAAAATAGATTAAGACCCTGTAAATGCTGCTAATTTTGACTAGCTATTAATATATGATTTGTTTAACATTTAGATATGAATTGCAGAAGTTCAAGGTTTTAATGTTAACTTGTAAGTATTATAACTTTATATGGTGTCTCAGTAAATACTTTCCATGATTGAATCATAAAAGTAATGTTTTTTGTCCAAGTTTTGAAACGTTTATTGAAATCAACTGTTTAAAAACATATAATATCTATATCTAGAGAAAAATATATCACCAGAGTGCCTACAGCCTAAGACAGTTAATAGTGTTCATCATTGATCCATTTTTTTCGTTAGAAAAATAAAACAATGAAAAGCCATTTCATGGACAAAGTTTTAAAAGAAATTACAAAACTAATCTACTGCTACTGCTTTCTCTAGCCTGTTAAACTGAAATTCCAGCTATGAGTGAAATGAACGTGTACTTGAGAAAGTTTTCTGTTAAAAAATGAATAATGACCATGTGAGCTTTGGCCTACACTGAAACTTGTCAGCAAAGATGAGCTACGCTTTAGTCCATTTTGCTTTTAAAGGATGCTTATGTATGTCATTAGTTATTCCGTATGTTGAATTCAGTTACTGAATGCATCCATTTTCATAGTGATAAATGGATGTCATTTCATAATTACTTTATGGAAAAAAAAACACAAACTGGTTTGGAAGGCAGGGATCTACTTGTGCTGACTCTACATCAGAAAATATGAACATGAGAGCATGTTTCCATGCATTCTCATACTCACATTTTCTCTGCTAGATTTTTTTCTACTTTTATTATTGGCACTCCTTTCAAATGCATCTTTACTATTAATCTTTATTTTTAATAACTTTTTAAAGGACAGAAGACAAAATCAGAGTTATTTTGAGTAGACAAGGAAGGTGAATTTGTGTATTAATTCCTTCTGCTTGAATGCATTGGCCATCTGTTGTCTGGTATGAATTGATTCTGTCTAGTGGAGAATTCAAAATATGGCGTAACTACAGCACATTTTCAAATCTGCAACCCTAGTAATTTTGATCCATATTTTAGAGAAATTCAGATAAAACATGAACGAAACTATATTCTGTATTTAAAGTCTTTTATTATTTTTACATTTGTTTGTACTATATTTGAAAATGAACTTGATTTTGTGCATAGATTTCTCTTTCATAGAGCAGGAAGCACTTTTCCAATGATGTTAACTATGGGCCATATGCCAAAGATCCTTGATGAGGTGAGCCAGAAGGACATTCTCTATGGCTGCCTCTTGGAAGCAATGTAAACGCAGACTGACTAAGGGGCTGTTGTTTTTCAGAAATGCAGATCCTGCTTGTAATTGAGGTGCCTGAGGTACCACTCTCAATTAAGGAACCACATTCAAGAATCCAGGTCTACCAGTAGTGTTTCTACTACTATCTGCATGATCTCTCTGAAAGTATCTGCTTGTATATACTCAAGGAGACAGATAGATGACAACTTATCTTCAGGTCAGAAACTGCGTATTTGTATCAATTTGAACCTCATCTGTGAGATGGATATATGAATTCTCTTAATTCTGCTAGACTTTCAGGTCACTCTACAGGATAGAATTTTCTTTCCCCCTATTGAGTTTTGTTTTTCTTTGTACCTGGAATTCAGATTTGAACTCACCCTTCTTAAACATCTTCAGCCCCAGTTAAATACAGACATAGTGTAGTAAGTTAATGGAAGGACACAATTTAACTGTACAGAACTGTGGACTGGGAAAGTCTTGTTAGACTGCGTCTTTTGTGGAACGTGAGTAGAAGACATAATTTTGAGTCTTTTTGAACCTGGACGCTATGAAATCAACACTTTGCCTTTTATCACTCACTTTAAAGAAAATGAGGTTGCTGATTTCATGTGTTCTCTTCCTCTCAGTGCAGTAATTACATCCCAAAGTAACTGGGATTATTAGAAGCTTTGTAATATTAAATATTATCATTGCTTTGATTAATGATTATTTTTGCCAGGGAGGAGGTCTATTCATTAGGTTAATTTCTATGCATAGTTTTGTTTTTAGCTAGTTATACAAATAATTACTATCAACTAACCTCTTTATTCTTTCTGGGGAATGTTCTGAAGCCTATAGTCTCTGCTACTTTGTGTTAAAACATCTATTAACTGCAAGGATTTCAAATCTGTTATCTGACTGCTTTAATTGTCACTGTAATTGATTTTACCTTTGACTTGGCATTGTGATTTCTTTGTTATTTTTTGATGATTAATCACTGTCCTCTGGTTATCCCACGTGGCTAGACCAAGCATAAGCTTGGGTGACTTGTTTACTTTGACTCTCACTTGTCCTAAAATATATCAAAAACTATTTAGTTCAAATTTATCACATGTAAAAAAAAAAAAAGAAAAAAAATCAGACTCAGCATGTTGATAGAATCCTCAGCAGCTGGATACTTTGCATTCTGCTGTCTTAAACTTTTTTTTTTTTAAAGTTGTCTGGAAATTAACTTAATGTGCTTCTAGGGTGTCCCATATCTCTTGATAATATTGAAACAAAAATTTTATTGACAAGCCACAGGCAAAATTCATACCCCTTTTAAACTTATACTGAATGCTTCTTGTTTTTTCCAAATGTCAAAGTTAATGGTGTAAGACCTGAAGCAAATCTTGAGACTGAATTGAGATCTAGCTGAGATTGAGAATTATTTTGTTGTTTTTTAGATCGCTACTGCAAGTAGAGAGGTAGACTTGTAGAGAAGTACTAAGGTTGCACGTGATGAGTGTGCTCCTGGGTGTTTCAGGAGACTTGCTATCAGACTCTGATATTCTGGGTTTTGTACTGGTATTTTTGAGCCATGAATATAACATGGTGTTGAAAAGTGGGTGTTGCTGTTTTTTGTTTTCCAAATCACTGCAATGGCCTATTAGAAGAATTAAAATTTCCTCTGTGTTTGGAAGAAGCTCGTGTTTGTCACCAGCTGCCCTGATTTCAATATTTTCTTTTCCTCCACTTTTCATTTCAGTTTGAAAAAATGGTGTGTGTCCTGCTTCACACCTCAATTGTAAGCTTAGATCACGATAATAAATTTCAGTGCTAACTCTCTAACGACAGCTATTAAAAGAAAAAAGAAAAAGCTGATTCCCCTCAGACATGGGTCATCACTGTATTGCACAATTCTGGATTAGTTACTAGAAGCTATGCTCAAGTCAGCTGAGATCTTTATCTGTTTATTAAGGCAGGAGGGAAAGATAAGCCAGTGTCCCTGTGAAGGGATTCCAGGGTTTCACCACATTCACATGCAGTTGGATTTAACATTTCGCAACTTGGTTTGCCAAGATCTTTCTCTTCTCTCTTCCTTCCTTCTGAATTCACTGCTAATGAAGGCAAGTATGGTGCAGGTGCACGTGGATTTACCTGGAAAGAATCCCAGTTGTTTTGTTAACCTGGCAGCAAAATACACAGCGAAACCTTACAAATAGAATCCATCAGAGAGCCTTGCAGAAACAAGAAACAACAGTTAAAAAATAGTGTCTGTTTAAAATGCTTGCTTGATTTATATCAGTATATGGGAACTGCTGAATCATGGCCTGAACCTCTGATTGATCACCTGAGGCGAGCAACGAGTCAGCCACAGGAGCGCAGGTGAAGGCAATTCACCTGTGCTGCCAGAAGGGGTGGAGCCTGGATCCACCTCTCCTAGATCCATCTGTACATTCATTGATTATACAACCAGTAACGACCCAAAGGCAATGTCCAAAACACTGACTACATACTAATTAGAACATTGATGGATCTTTATTTCTAAATTATTTTGAAAAATTAAACAATTCCACTGCAGAAATATTTGCATTTTTCCTCAACAAATGTTCTGAGTTCAGTTATGAGAACTGTAATAAGCAAAATAATCAAGGTCACGGAAACCTTTGCAGCTGATTCTCAAATGTCCAATATAAGCCTGGTCTAAAGTCTTCCCATAGCAGCCCGTAACTCAACTACAGGTGTGGCTTCTGAGCACAGGCATGGAAACCAAACATAAAAATATCCAGTTTCTTCATAGGTTAACATGAAGCTCTTTTCATACAAAACAGTCAAAGCAGAGGTGAAGTTCTGTGGGGCTGCCCTTTGGGCTAGGGAGCACCAATGAGCACCTTCATCTGCCTTCATCACAAAAAATAACTTGTGCTTTTTCATTGCAATTGGAAGATCCTCTTCTGTAATTGGTGGGACAGGGAGAAAAGGATGCAACCTTACAAACATTCACAATCATATATAGACAACTGGACCTAGCTGTGTGTTTGGTTACTCCAAATTACACAAGAGTAATTCCAACAAAGCAATTGAAATATGTTAATATAAAATCTCTGCAAATGGTGAATCATTCTACGGCTTACACTTAAAAAGTTAGTATACCAAATTCCTCATAAAATAAGGAAATCAACGCCTCTTAAAATCTGGAATTTTTTTTTTTAACCCATGTTCTAACAGTGTTGAATTTTGTAATACCAAATGTAATATCTGCAAAAGTGGTCAATTCCAAACTGTAAGAGAAAGTGAGGGGACGTTTACTTTTGAAATGAGGTAGTACATGACCTTCAAGCCTTCATAATTTCAGAAAAATGCAAAGCTAACTAATTAGACTTAAAAATGACAGATAGGGGTTAATTATAATTCCTTTTGAATAGACAAAATGAAGTTTTAAAAATAAATGCTTTAGAGTAGTGAAAAAGGTTTGGTACTCCTAGAAGCAGGACTGGCAATTTCTGATTTAAAAAGACGTATTTTTCTCCTGTGCCTACCCACCCAGAAATTATCCTCTATACCTTCAAAAAGGTTGGTGCAGTTTAAGTCCAAGACTATGCTCTAACAAACGCTGTAATGAGAAAAATTAATCTTCCTAACTTTTCATTTCTCAGTTAAAAACTTATAGGAATATGTGTTTCTATGTTGTTGTTATTAAATCTAAGTTAATATAGTCAAATTCCAAGTATGAGATGCCTACTTCTCACAGAACATTATTTTCAAAAGATAATTCCTTAAAAACTATTAGGTTAATCTACACCTCTGAAGATAGCTGAACAATCATTTTCTAAGCCTGTTCTCTGTGATAAAGGAGTCTCTTGACTTTATCACCTAGAAGGATCTTGTGTCCCAAAATGTGCTTGTTAAATTCAGATAACTGCACTTTTAGTTTGAATCAAGCAAAAATGCAAGCTCTAAAAAAAGGTGATCCCAAAAGAAAGAAAACGTTAAAAGCTCTTACGTTTATGGAGGCATATGAAACACATAGAAAAGTAGTAAAAGAAATTATATGGTCCTTTAATTTCACCATTTTGTAAAATATTCTGAGGCAAGCAATTATTCTCAAAATATTAGACTTCTTTGTCAAGTCAGCAAATTGTTTTTCTCCTTTCTTGGCTTACCACCATGAAATCCTGTGATGAGAATGCTTGTCTAAGCTGTTCATTAACAAAACAGAGGTTTGTTAAATAGCAGACCAGCAAATTTAGCTGTGTGTGGAATGCTGTTTGTTTTTAACTTGTGTTAATAAGTGTTCATTTTCTGAAAAATGTATCAACAGTTAGTATTCACAATATACAACATTCGAATACATCTCTATTTTTGAAATAGATGCAGGAGTGAGGCCCTAATTAGCAGGCTAACTTGAGCCCTAACTGAAAAGGATAGACTGAAGGATATATTCTTCAGAAGACTGCACGGCTTCTTCCGTATTCTAAAAAAGATGAATAGGAAAATCTTCTTGATAATGATAAACAAAGATACCATCTCTGTTTGAGAAAGCACGGCTGAGTTGACAGGATGTGGTTGCAGAAACTGCAGCTATAGTCTGAAGAAAAAAAAAAATGCTGTCACCTACTGGACTGGCAACCTGATGGGAATCTGTTATTCGGCTTGTTCAAGTATATAGTACTAAAACTGTAAAGAAATAAGCCTATATTCCTCCTCCAGTGTGCCTTGAGAAAGAGCAAAAGGAAGGAAAGCTGAATGAGGAAGTGCAGTATAACTCAACTGTGCACCTAGATTACAATTTTTTTAAAATTCTGTAGCAACATAAACCCACGAACTCATAACCTGTTATTGTCATGTCTGATGAAGTTTTCTGTTACATACAAACTAATTTCAAAGAGATCACCTTCGATTTCTGTACATTTTTGCAGAATTCTCCTTGTTCCTGTTAGACTCTCTTACTTGACCCATGTGGTAATAAAGCATTTCCTTTTATGTTCACATTTCTTACCTTCCTTCTTCCTTTTGTCCAAATCTGTATATGTGAGTCACTATTTCTAGCTTCTAATTTATTCCCATGACACCAAGTTTTTGTGTGGAAAAGCCCTCTCTGGAAACCCCTGAGGCTGATACTCACTTGTAGCATACAGAGCTCACTAGCTATACCTACACTGTCAAACAGTTTACTTAACCATTAACCTTTTCCTTAGCCATTCTGTGATTCTGTCACATCTTCCAACACAGATCTTCTCTGATCAAAAGACCCCAGGGCATGAACCACACACACTCAGTTGTACACTTTAGGAACTCCATTTTGGTGACTTACAACATTCACTTTAAAAGACTTTGAAATTCTTTCAAATTTAAAAACACACACATAAAAAAGATTATTAAAAACTTGGGAAAGGAGACATAACTGATGCGCTTCCTGAAGAGAGTCTGTGCAAGTTAGCCTATGGTGGGGATCATTTGTTGAGGAAGTACCTTTATCTGTGTACAATCAGCATGAATTATTGGATCCATGGGGTGGAGAGAATAATTTAAGTGGACTAATAACAATTCACACACAGAGATCATTTTTTATTTTATTTTATTTTTATTTTTAAAGTTCATATCATTACCATCCTATTTTCATGCTATGTTTGTTACTCACTAGTTACTATGTTCTCCATATTTTGCCATATCGCTTTGTCTGTAGTATCTACAGTTATGCTATAATGAAGTACAATACCTAGTTAGAGAATTAACTAAATTCCTCTACATGCATAAAATTTTGGAAAAAAGTGAATGTTAAATTGGAAGTTTTAATCAAGCATCTTTTGGACATTTGGTTTTCTTTTTCAATTAAATACAATTCATTTTGTGATTACTTTGAAAGAAGTAAAGGGAAAACGAGAATCAACCAAACAAAAACAAAGCACAACCACCAGACCAACTCCTAAAAACATTCAAAGATATAATAATATGCATAAATTTATTTCTATTTTACCTGTGAAAGCAAAATGTTTTCTATCTTAGGGACATTTCTACAATAAATTCACGAATGTTTTATGGATAGAAGCTCATTTGAAATATACAAAAATACATAATGCTGATGATTTTCCTATGAGTGAAAGGAAAGCTCCTAATTTTTCATACAGAATAAATATTCTAGTGTTTTCATACAGGGAATTGCAAGAGTTTTATGCTGCAAGTCACACAAAAAAGACAAAAAGGAAGAAGTTTAAGATGAGTGAGCAAAATGAGATCCCCATGACAGAACAAATAACAGAGCAATTCTTCTGAAAATTGCAGGAAATGGACAGAAGGGAATGCAATATTGGGAGAGTGATGAGCTAGGTATGAGTGGAATGGAAAGAACCCATGAGCCACCTTAACTACCAGCAGAGAAACCTTAAATGAGGACTGCAGATGGGTCCTGCAAAATGCAGCAAATTGTACAGAGTGGAAAAGACTTATACCTGGTCTAAGTTTGAGTTATTATGTAAAATTATGTCATCTAACCTGCATGTCTAAATATATAATTAGCATGTCGGGTTCAAAAAACCCACCCCTGAGACAGCACTCAGGGGAGTAATGTGTGTTCTGTGTTCACACTTTTCCACCCAGATGCCCTAACAGCTAGTGCTGGAAGAAGGGCTTCTGGAATAGATTAGGCGTTAGACAACAATAAGCTCCTTGTTATGTATTCAAGTGTTGTAATTTTATGAAAATGCAGATTGTGAAGTTAGCTTATGTTGGAACAGGTACTTACCTCTCCACAGGGAGAAGGGTATGCGGCTATAAAGCTCCTCTACACCAGTGTAACTGCATTGAGACTGAGGACATGGCAATAGTGTTTTTAAAATACCACTGGAAGTTTATTCTGTTTGCAGCCTAGTTCTAGACCTGCACACTAAAACGTATCTGAAAACAATAAATTAAACAGGAAATGTAACTTGTGATGTGTCATGAATAACCACTTTCACAGGTCACTACACCCACCCACCTCAATTCCTCCTCTCTTATGTCAATTAAATCACCTGTACTCTCCCCACAGGCACTATTTATCTCCTCTGATGGGCATCTACAATCACTAGAGAAGCAATAGAGAGCACTTAACAACAAAAATGATAATGAGTGGCTTTTTGAGGCTAACAAAAGCCAGGACTGTGCAATTTACTCCAGTCTTGTACTTTTCATTGGCTTTTGATGTCTATAAGCCACAGTATACCTACCTTTAATCTCTACACATGTAGCTTTAGCAGCACTTAGAGGAACATAAATTGAAAGGGGAGAAGTGCAGTACAGGGCAAAAAAAAAAAAAAAAAAAAAAAATTGGATCTGTGGTTTACAGGCTCTCAGAAGCCCAGAAGTGCTAAACAGGTTGTTTTACATGGAGAAGCAGTGCATGGAGCAGTGAGTCCATTATGGGGAGATTCGAGATAAGAGTTACAATGTGGGTGGTAGCTTGTTTTTCCAGTGTGGTGAAGTGGTACTGCCAAGCATTGAGCAGGGAGCAACATCACCTTCACTTAGTGCCTGTGTCAGCTTAGCGTACAGCATTACTGTAACAGTGAGCAGGCAGGCCACAAGTACACTGAGTGTTCAATCACAGCTTCAACATAAATGCTGTCCTTCAGCAGCAGGTTGGTATTAGCCCTCTGCTTGCGTTGCAGATGATTTTTAACAGCACTGATGCAACCTCTGTAGTAACAGCCAATGTGTCTCAAGTGCTGCATCAAAGTGGACAGCAAGGGGCTGTTAAAACTGAGGATAGACTAGAATTCTTGTCCTTTAAAACTGCTAGTGTTCCACAGTTTGCCATGCACTGATTTGTTAAGACCCCACACTAGGGAATACATAGAATGGCTTGGGTTGGAAGGGACCCTAAGATCATCTAGTTCCAGCCTCCCTGCAGAAATGGCTCCCTCTAGACCGGGTTGCCCAAAGCCCTGACCGGCCTTGAATGCTTCCAGGGAGGAGGCATACACAGCCTCATGGGCAATCTGCTCCAGTGTCTCACCACCCTCATGGTAAAGAATTTCTTCCTAAAATCTAGTCTAAATCTACTCTCTTCCAGTTTAAAGCCATTTCCTCTTGTCCTGCTACTACCTGCCATTGTAAAAAGTTCCTCCTCAGCTTTCCTGGAGGCCCCCTTCAAGTACCAGGAGGCCACTATAAACTTCCCTGGTTTAGTTTTGCCAGGTACAACTGTCCTTCCTGCTTAGAGGTAGTTTTGTTCTGAGGATAGTATGCATGATAGTGTGCCTGTACAGGTTGCAGCAACATCCTCAGTGAGAAAATTATGTGCAATGGCACAGCATGTGTGTTTCTATCTCAGATAGCACCTATCCAATTGCCCTAAACTTTATTAATGGAAGCAATCCTTTGTAGAAATAGTAAAACCATTTGTAACACCGGTGGCTTGTGATTTTTCCCAAGCATCTCTCCACCAGACCTGGGATGATGAAATTTAGTTACTGGAGAAGTAATTTGCCATTTGTCTAAACTCTGACTACCAGCAGCTATGTGCCTGCAGGTAGGAAAGAGACATGCTCTTCCTGATGTCATAATTTCTGGGGAATTCTGATTCTATGATTTTGTGACCATTTCCAGTCACTCAAGTCGCTGTTCTGAAACAGTTGGAAAACCAAAGTAAAATCTTTTTTAAAAAATATATTAACATTTGCTGTGTTTCAGTGTTGTCTTCTGCTCTTTGTTCTGTTCACTGGTGATGAAATCATTCTGCATTCTCAAGCTGAAATTTATTGAAAGAATATTCAGTGCAATGGCTATTACAGGGTTTTATTGCCAAGTAGCTGATTTTCAAATAACTATTTTTTTGTTTAATCCTATTTTATATTTTAGGAGGGTGACATTGATGAAATTAGGAAATTATTGGAGGGCATCTTCAAATCATATTTATGAGTAGTTTGTCCTTCATAAACAACCTTATGGAGCGTGTGTTAGTTTGCAATGATACAAAGACTTCAGGGAATTACTTCACTGTAGAATAGTTTTGATTGCATTATTATGCTGTCAACAATATAAGCTTGAATGCCAAATTTGCTATTTTTATTTTTTTGAGTGGGTGCAAGTATCAATATATATATCTTATTGCAACTGAACTGTCAGTCACCAGTCCTCTGTTAAAAAGCTTTCCTTTAATGGATGGCTATGATAATATTAACTTAGAGGATAAGAAACATTTGTTTGCTTCTCCAGCTCCTCTCCAATGCTTAGAAAAATTTAGTGATGTTGATGTTTCTTGTTGGGCAAGGACAAGCAGGATATATCACTTAAGGATGCAAATTATGTTCATTACAACATGGAAACGATAGTGCTGTCTCAAAGAGCTTCAAGTGACTCCTTTTCTTCAAACAGTATGTATTTGATTGCTTTTACAAGACATGTCTAATAGCTAAGCTATTGTAAGACTCTAAAATGGTCAACAATCCTTAGCATGAGGTCTTAAACTTTTAAATTAGGTTAAAAAAAAAAACCTCTTTGCAACTCTGCCTTAAATTACTTAAGCCAAATGCTCAACGGTGCTAACATCCTGACAGGTATATCTTGTAGAATTCCACTGAGGCACAAGTCTCGGTTGCTGTTCAAACTTCTGATTTCCAAACATTCATGGGGAATAGCATCCATATTTTAGAAAATAATATAACCTATTATAGCCCATTATATTGTCCTACAGAGGCAGTGTCTGGCATAATCATGGCTTGAAAAAGAAGGGCATAAGACCTTGTTGTGTTCTGCCTCTGCTGCTTTTCTAAGCAATAAATATTCCCAAAGCTGGTTTCATTCTTGTTGACTTACACGGATGGCTGAGCAGATGAAAGACAGACTGAGGGTAATATTCAGGTTTAATTTTTGAATCTGCTGCTGGCTGGACTTCCACTTTCTTTATAGAGAATTATTTCTGGAATAAATATACACTCAACTGTATGTGTTAAGTAACCATTGTGATATTCTACCAATTGAGGTACCACAATACTCATGAGTGATAACAACTACTCAGGAATAGACTGTTATTATCTTCCCTTGGCATTATTGGATGGTGTGGTTGTGTTTGTTATCACAGCATTTTTGACATGAATTCATTTCTGCAGAACAGGTGGGCAGTTCTGGGATCCTTCTGCTGTTCACCATAAAGCTCACAGATCTGCCTCTGTTTCCCAGGGGCTTCTGGGCTACTTTAAGTTATTGGCAGGAAGGAGGAGTTACTACAGTCTGTGCATCACCATGGAAACTGGTGAGGATAGTATGAAACTGAATTACATTTTCTTGACTGTCTTGACTGTTGCGGCAGTGCAGAAATGTCCCTAGCAAACTTTTAAGTCAGAGTGCTGGGAGACTCCTGTGCACAATTTGACCTCTTCCTTCTGGTGCTTGGAGCTCTCATTCTGGCAGGAGATCTGTGTTTGTGATTGAGCAGGATTCTCCTTCCAGACCAAGTTTCTGTATGGAGATAAAGCTGCTGATTACATCCAGTGGAAACATGTAAGGCAGATTGCTCTTTTGTAACTCAAGTGAGGCTTTTTAAGCTGAATTGTATTCAAATGCTGGGAGGTAGAAGTTATGGGGAAAACCATGATTTTTTAAAATATATTTCTTCAGATGGTGTGACACTAGAGCAATCATGCTGTGGAACACTGAAAGAGCTACAAAATTAAGTTGCACTGTAATATTCACCTTCTGTTCTAACTGTTCATCAAGTTGTCCAGTAGCCAAGTATCTTTATGTCATTTTGCACTGTTGATTCATGAGCATTGAAAATTTACTATGGAAATTAGTGAAAAGTCTAGTTTTTTCTATATTCTTAGCCTCAGAATTTGAAAATTAACACGAATTGGTGATTGAAAGAAATCAGTCATGAATGCCCATGTTCATAATTCACTCAATTCTACTTGAAGGTACTTTTTCTAATATTACTTCGTATTAATTCGTATGGGAGCAAGAGGAAAAACAGTGGCAATAGGAAGTACTTGCTTCTTTATACATGTTGTATCTGTTAAACTCTAATAGAATTTTTGCCTTTTAAGCTGTACTTAATAGATGCATTTTAGCAGAAAGCTAAAGGACTTCAAAATACATAGATTAAACACTACAGAAGTACACTTTTATCCTCAGCAAGTTAGGTCCTCTGAAATACATTGCAAATGGATGTAAGAGTGCTGGGAAAATCACATCTATTTTATTTCCTATTCTACTAAACTGTGAGTGTTGTATTAACTGATTTTTACTGTATTAACAGTATTGAACTGTTAAGATAGAGTATTTAGACTTGAAATTAGATCTAGTCTTAATTTTCTAAGAATTTCTTTTTTAATTTATTTTTTATTTTATTTTGAGAATATACTCCCTTATTCATACACAACATTATAGAGCCATAGGATCATATAATAATTCAGATGTGGAGAGACCTCTGGAGATTTCTAGACCAACATCCTACTCAAAGCAGGGCCAGATGTAGTTCTAACCAGGTTGCTCAGGAATTTATACAATTTGGTCTAGAAGACCTCCAAGAACAAGGACTGTAAAAAGTCTCTGGGCAGCCTGCTTCACTGATGAGCTGTCCTCATGTGGAAAACAATTCTCCTCATAGCTAGTCTGAACTTTTTCAACTTGTTCCTGCTGTCCCTTATCCTCCTGCCATGCACTATTGCTAGGGGCCTGGCTCTACTTCTTCCTTTGGGGTGCCCCCAGTGGTGTCATCTTGTCATCTGCAACTGTGATTAGAGTACCTCTTTCACCTCCTGCAGTCCACTGATTAACTCAGTGATCACCACCCTATGAACACAGATGCTGAACAGGTTTTTCGCTCACACAGTCATCAGACCACAGTTGGTTACATGAGGCATTATGGGCGACAGAGTTAAGTCCTTGCCGAAATTGAAACAAAAGTAAAGAGAAGTTGTACAAACTATTAGTGGTCTGGTCAAATTCCAGACTTTGAGTCCCTTAAAACTGAAGTCTTTTCCTGAGAAGAAGGATAGGTTGTGCCATCACTGCAGAAGCGGTTTATTGCAATGAGTTTTGCTTTTTCTATTAATTGTATTGTATTCACATTCCTGATATTTTTGGATTGTCATCTCCATGAGCTATCATGTTGTTCTCCATCAAGCCTCATTCTTGAATCATCAGTGTTTTCCAGACTTCTATGGTATACTTGAGATTTCAGCATAGCTGCAACTCACTGCATTTCATGTATTTACCCTAAGCCTAAGCAGCTGTTGATTTTCTCTTCCTGGCAGTTCCTGCAAATCCAAGTCCAAGTTGAAAACCGTGTGTCCAATAGCTCTACAGTGCTGTTTGTGCACTAAATGATTATTTGTGAATTATCTGATTTCTCCTCTGAGATCTCTTACAATATCCTTACTAATTCTGCATAGAGGGATGTCAAACAATGTGTACCAGCTACCACTTTCACAGGAGAAGGTTTAGTGTATGAAATTTAAAAATAGAATTTGTATTGTCTAGAATATGATTTTGCTACTTTGCACACGGCTTTCTAAACGCTAAATTACATTACAAGTAATGCCTTGAATGCCATGAACTCAGTGAAAGTAATGAATACTTTAAGCCCTATTCTCATTTTAGTCCTTGGTCAACTCAATGTGAATGCATCTAAACAGTGCCAGATCTGAAACTGTACTTTTCAGCTTTCTTTCTAACTGGTCTGAATCTGTTAGAGGTCTCATTCTTCATCCCCCCTTTTTTTTTTCCTGTCTCCACAAACTGACAAAGATTTATATCTGTCGTCCTTGCCTGAATTAGGTAGGTGGCCTTATAGGTTGATACAGCTGCTCTGTTTTGCCAGTCACCTCTGCACAAAAGCTTAAAATATTGTACTTCTGACACTTTGCTCACACTTGTCCTTCTAGCTATTTACAGCTCAGCAGTTATGCTCTCTGCACCATCAGCTCTCCTCTTCTGAACTAAATCACTGCTCCTTCTGTCACCTTTTTCTGCTGGCAGGGTAGTGCTCACATTCCTTCTGGTTTGAAAGCTGCCTCATCTTTCCATAGAGTCTGGACTGCTTGGATCAGCATGGTCAGCAGGGATCAGCACTTTGTCAAAATGTTCCTTCTTCCTGCCATTCTGCTAGCTTTTCTTTGGCATTTGTTGTCACTATGCAGTTAGCTTCCCCCCCGCCCCCCACGAAAGACTGTACCCTTGCTTTGACTGTTTCTAAACTTTATCTTTATGAATCCCATTTTCCCTTCCTTTCCCCCTCCCCTTTACTGTTTTGGGATATCCACTCTCTCTCTCCCTCTCTCTCTCTCTCTCTCTCTCTCTCTCTCTCTCTCTCTTTCTTTCTTTCTTTTTGTATGTCCCAGTAAAATATTTGTTTCATTATCTGTCCTGTTTGTATCTTCCATGAACTGCCTGAAACTCTAACGTATTGTTTCCTCAAATATTTCCTCTTATTTCTGGAGTGATTTCTGCAAAGATGATGCAAAGCATCATCTGTGTTCCCCTCTTACTGGACTGTTCTCAAACTATTTGTCAGAATCAAATTAACCTCTTGTTACGTTCATATTTTTATTGAATTTTAATCTGAAAGTAGTGTTGTTCCACATGTAACACACAATCTTACAGCAATATTAACTAATACTGTTGGCACTGATATCCGTTAACATCTCTGCCTTTCAGATGCCACTGGCAGGGCCTTGCCTGGGTTTTGGTTAGCTCATCTGGTGAATTTTTCAAGATGACCAGTAATCTCACAGCAGTTTCTTAAGTTTACCAGCTATTATTTCCATGACTGGCTGTAATGTTCACATTTTCACACATTTTCACACTTAGGCAGGCAATTAGACAATTTCCAGGTTTTGGAGACAGTCTTGAATCTTAAGTTTCTTTGATGATGATTTGTGCTTTTAAATAGGCGTTGGAGTAATCTCATTGAAATTCCTTGCAGTGATGCACTGTGGAGGAGGGGCATACCCTAGATAGAGCTAATGGAAGCAGCCTGCAAACAGAGAATGTTTCTGTGTACAGCAGTCTTTTAGAAAATGAGATGGAATTATGTGCTATGAGACAGGATGAAGTGTTATTTTGTGATGAAATGCTGCACAGGCTATATTAATAATTAGTAGTAAATGGAACAAAATTGGCCCTTTTAATGAATCCATTTATGTTCCCATAAAGAATCAGTCTTCTGAATATATATATATATATATATATTTTATACCAGAGGGAACAGAAAGGAACGTGCTCAATATGTTTCATGTGGGATACTGTAAAATAATGACATAGCACTGTTGTTGATAGGAACCAGGGCTACGGGGGCTTTCCTATTTGCATATGATGGGACTTGATCATCTTCAAGAAAATGGGAAAATAGAGAACTGAAACAGCATTTGCTTTCTTTCATCAGGTGTGGATGTTTGAAATCTCAGTCTCGCTCATTATCAAGCCATTCTTTATATCCACAAGAGACATGCTGTGATCAGAGAAGGCTTTTAGAAATATCCTTCTCACTTAAGTTGTCTTGACTTCTTGCCAGTCGTCACTGTCTCCCTGTCCAGTTCCATAAAGGATTTCTTGTATTTCCTGACATCTCACGCTCCTTATAGCTTACTGTAATCTATAAGAAGACAAATTTGTTCTAAGGACAAGGAGATGCTGAAAGCCTGCTGTATCTGCTGTGTTTCCTCTTTTTATCCCTTAAGCTGGATAAATGACCTTAATGTTTATATTCTCTCTACAGAGCAACTCTTCCCCACATACTACTGCTTCAACATCTAAGACAGTTTTTGAAATAAAGTCAGTATTCACTGATAGCATTATTGTCTATATTCAACACCAATAGAGAATTTCAGCTGAAATATTACCTTGTTTTGGTACATTTGATATTTCTGTGGCCAGTGAAAGAAGGATTTGAACTACGTGAAGCCTTTCATTGGAAGAATCCTATTTTCAAAGACTGATAAAGATAATAACAGAACATGGTCTCTCAATCATGAATGCAAATAGTATCACTGAGATGAGTAAATTACAGTTAATATTTATGCATAAAATTATATATGAAAACAATAGTTAATATGCATAAAGTAACTTTTACCAGTGAATATGTTCAAAAATAAAAATGTACAAAAAGTTCTTTAATATAGAAACGTTTCCATATTGAATAATTCATTTTCACTTAAAACCAGAATGACATCTTTAAATACCAGCAAGGCAGTCTAGTAAGTGAATCTGCAGTCTTTTACCTTCAAGCTACTTTGTGGGATTTATTTATTTTTAAAATCTGATCAACTATTTACTGCACAGGTTTTTCTAGAAACATCCACGATGTCTGACATACTTCAAGTTAAACTGTCTATAGGAACATCTGCATTTTGAGGAATAGTTTAGTTTTCCCACACTGGGTTCTCTGTTGCAAGATAGATTTACACTAGCTTTATTATTTGCATGTGTTCTACTTCTATGAATCTCTTATGTTTTTATTCACTGCTGTATTAAGTTACTGTGTTGATAACTAGAAATCATTCTTGGTGATGCTTCTTCATATCTGTGTGTATTTTCCTCTTTGCAAATGTATTTTCCTTCTTCCCTCCTTTTTTTTTCCCTTTCTTTCCTTCCGTTTTTGCAAGATCTTAACTTGCAGCTCAAATTATATAGTATTGCAAGTATTTTGTTTTGAAATGCTGATTTTAAATAATCATCCCAGGTGAATGCACCTACAGCATTTTTCTCCATGATCAAGTGTAAGACAGTTAAGATTTTGGGGTGGAGTAGTGATGATCCACAGAAAAGGAGTGCAGTCAGTTTAAACTCAATACTAAAAAGTTTTTAGAACAACTTATTAAGCAATCAACTTGAAAGCACTTGGAGAATAATAAGGTGATAAGAGGCAGCTAATATGGATTTGCTAGGAGCAAATAATGACAAACCAGCCTAATTTCCTTCTTTGACAGAATAACTGGATTGGAGACAAAAGGAGAATCAGAAGATATGACAGTTCTTGACTTGAGTAAGGCTTCTGATTATATTCCCTATGACACTCTCAGGGAAATATGAGGAAATTACAGATGATGAAATTACAGTAATGTTGTTGAACAAGTGGCTGAAAAACTATAATGGTATAGTAGATAACAGTTGCTGCCTGTCAAACTCTAAGGTTTTATCAAACACAATATAATAAAATCCTAGTCTGAGTTCATTTTAAGTCGATATTTTTGCTAATATTTTAGGGTACTGGAATAAAGAGAAACCATTTATTTTCAGCATCTTGAAGTGCCTTACAAATACATTTGAAAGTATGATTAGAAATTAGCTAGTTTTCACGGTATGAATGTTACGTTCTCCTCCTCTCCATCTTCCTCTGACATTCTCTGCTACTCAGTATTTGTGGTAATGGATATTGAAAAGGAAGTTGTTTATCTAATGGTATTTTCAGCTTTCATATTCCTCAAGAAATAAGCGTCACTAGTTATGTATATTTGAGCCTATTTCAACCTCTATTTAGAGGCATAGCTGGAACAATCTTCCCTTTGCCATTGCTTTGCTTTTGCTTTATATTAATTTAGGAGTCAAATTGAATTCAGAAAGATGAAATCCAATTGCAAAATACAAAGTGGACTTACAAATCAAGTAAATAAACTGGGAAGATTCTGCTAACAACGGGATTGGGGTTCTTTGTCACAATAAATCAGAAAGTGAAAACTAGAGAAAAAACATGATACTTTTCCAAAAGGCACGCATATAATATTCCAGGGTATTCTAATAGAAGCATCATCTGCAGGGAAGAAAATTCTGTTTCAGCAGTGAAAGGCATGCTGAGTAAATTTGTAATCATTTGTAATTTGTAATATATAGTGTTCAATTAGTAAAATAGAAATCCTTTATGAATCATGTTAGAAATAAATCCGTCACTGTTACTGTTTCACATACATTGGCATCTAGTCATATTGTGGTCTCACATAATGTGCTGTGCTGATCACATACATCACATTTTGAGAAAGGTGTATGCAAGTTGGACAGGGTTGAGAGAAGAGCTAAATTATATATATAATAACAATTTAAAAATAAATGTTAAAAACTTTCAAGGAAGGGTGGAAAACATTGGGTTTGATTAGGCTAGTACAAAAAAAGATTTTGTGTGGAAGATAGATATGATCATGTGTAAAATATTCGTTACAACAAGACTGTATATTTGGTCTTCGCATCTGCTGAGATGGGGAACAAGAAGTCATTGGGTTTAATTTGCATTAAAGAGAATTTCCATTTGCAACTTTTCTCAAATAAGCTCACTAATCTTTTACAAAATGTAGGAAAGTTGAGAAATAAAAAGCTATATAGATTTAAGTGCACACACAGCACTGTGCTGTGTGACTGCAACTACAGTTTCTATACTAGCTTTGTACAGAGTCTCTGAGCTTCTTTTGTTCACTTTTCACTGGTGTCTGCAGGTAATTTCAACAAATACGCAAACTAGTAACGTTTCAGATGTATTAGCTCTTGTATCTACATTCCAAAAAGAAAAAGAAAGATCATTAGGAAGATTTTTGATGTTCACTGACATATAAGGAAAGATGCAGTCAGTGTTTTATTTATATTCATAAAATTTGTGACGAGTATAATGTGTTTAATCCATTTGTTTTCTACATTAGAGGATATAAGTGATCCAAAGGTATAAATGATCCTAATAGATAAAATATTTTAAAATAGAAACCATTCGTAGTCAGGTGAAATAGGGAAAAGGGAGAAGGAAAGGACTGGGGAAGAACTTTTTTACTTGATGATGTGTGATGAAAAAAAACAAATGCATATCATGTTGACTTTATTTGGCAACAGTTTTTCTCATTCATTTCAGGTTCCAAGCTACCACTAGTGTTATTCACAGGCGATTAAAGGTCTTGAAAACATCTGAAAAATTAAGATTCTTATGAAAGGTGATTAGCCTGGTAATGATGTTTATTGTATAGCTTGGATAAAAATAGATAAAGCATGAGTTCATATGGTTTGACAAAACTGATGAACACA
The DNA here is from genome assembly GCA_037305975.1 of Chrysolophus pictus. Lineage (NCBI taxonomy): Eukaryota > Metazoa > Chordata > Aves > Galliformes > Phasianidae > Chrysolophus > Chrysolophus pictus. The sequence goes on from CM074578.1 coordinate 24,674,774, forward strand.
TTTTAATGCTGTTGTTCTTGTTTACACTACTTTAATGAGAATGGCAAAATTAAACCACTCTAATTTCCTAAATTAGATTAGGTATTTATAGTTCTTCTTTTGTTTCCTGTTCTGCCTTTTAATGCTCATGCTAGAGAAGTATGTATGAAGCTATTAAAGTAATGAGAGAGAGAGATAGGGAGAGAGAGGAATTATAAGCACTCTGAAAGCATTTATGAACCAAGCTTTTAAAGAGCAAAATGAGTTTAAACTCATAGAATAAGTGCACACTGCTAAGCATCAGCTGCTCTGTAATAAGTGCATGCACACGTTCAACCACCAGCTAATGGGTGGCAACTCAAGCCATGTTAGCTTGCTTTAGCTGTTCACACTGTGGGCAATGTAACAGTTACCACTGACTACTGAGCATGCAATTAGTCGCACAGCATGCTGCACAGGTCTTCCACGTGGATTTGATGTGTATGAGCATTAGTTCTCCAGTATAATTTTTAGAACAGAGAAGTGTTCTTTCCTTGATTTTTATCTGTAGCTCTTGGAGTTAACAGGCACTATACCAGAGGCATGCATTTTGGAAACAAAAAAATAAACGCATGATAGTAAGATTTCTTGGTCTTCAAATACTATCCAGAAACAGATATCCAGAACTGCTTGACTAATACACTACAATTCTGAGAGGAGCAATGATTAAACAACAGTGTTCTAAAAATGTCTATAGTAATAGCATAGTTCTTTTTTTTTTTTTTTTCCTTTTTAGATCTCTCTAAAGATCTTTAGTGTTGTGCCAAAAAATGCAGTCATTGCTCAACATGACCTGTAAAAAAAATATACTTAGATGTCCACTTATGCATTTATTATGGAATTATGTAGGAATTATGATTAAACTTTGGACAATCCTTTTAATGAAAACATTTCTTAAATGATTTCCCATAACTGTTGAATCTCTTTCACAGAGGAAATATAGATTAAAGTTTTCTGAGTGTTTTGCAGGTGAAACTCTTGTTTTGCATTTATGTTGGGTAGTTACACTCCTACCTGACTGAAAGAAGGTAGTTTGAAGTCAGGTGTATAAATGCTTTATTTCACAGTTTGGTGCATGGTGAAATAATGATGCATAAAATGTTTATGTTCTGATACAGCTATCATTCATCAAAAGCATGCAGTATTATAATGCTGCCACTGCTCTGTGGAACAGAAATCTGCTTAGGAGGTACCTACTAAAAGGGATTTGTATGAACTCTGAGAATTTACTTTTTTCCCTCTCTGGCAATGTAATTACAAGTTTGAAAGACACAGAATTCTCTTGTAAAACTTTTTTCTAGTGGAACAAGACATCTGAGAATCTGTGAGCTGCACTGTAACTACACAGTGTAATTATTGTCTCCTGTCATCAGTAAGTCTAGTGTTAGAGTATAAATGGCTAGTGGGAGAGGCTGCCTTTGTCCAGAGGACAAAGGATTTCCTGAGCTCTGTAACCTAATGAATTCCAGGAGTTGTTAATGTTGTGCGCTGCTGCTTGGTAAGTGTCCTAAGGTACAGAGAAGATACACATCATCTGAAGAGAAAGAGTCATAAACACAAAGATAAGTTGAAAGAACTTCAGTGAGGATGAAAATTACTGTAGTCTATAATAACAAGAAGGGGAAAGGTCATAACACTGCTGAAGAAATGCGTGGTGTAACAGAGCATGGTAACAACCTGATCAAGCTCAATGGTTGACCAGTATAAAACAACGAAATGACTTAACTGGGAGTAACTGTCCAAGGAGAATGAGAAATAACTAATGATACCCATGTATAAGTTAAAGAGAATTAAAAAGAGAATACCTAGTCAATTTGGCTGCCTACAAAATTGGTCAAATGTCTTGAGAGTAGTAAAAGAAAAGGTCAGTTCTCTTCTTATGGGATCATATTAGGGAGCCACTGCACTCCTATGATTTGTGCTAACATCAAAGCAGGAAGCTAAAGGTCCTGCACACAACATTGTTCACTGCAGACTCGCTGTGAACATGTCAAGATGGCAGGTACTGGAATTTGTTTTTCAGATGGGAGAAAACCCTTCAATGCACAAGTGAGTGCTTGGCATGCTTGAGATGGTCAGTTGCCACCCAGTCCAGTCCTTTTGTCTCTCCTCCTGTAAGGACTCTGAGGGATACTCATAATGAAAATAAAAAAAAAAACTGGCTACTCTGCTGCTCAACCTCAACAATGTAATTGGACAGGAAAATAGAAATTGGAAGCTAAGCTTGTGCAAACAGGCATTTTTAGATACTGAGAAATGTCTTACATTATTTCATAAATATCACAGGTGATAATTATGGAAATCATCCTGACTTGATTTTTGAAAGTTATTTCTGTGATATTGTCAGGAGTTAACAGTGTCAGGGAGCACTTTTGACCTGCTTTAGGCAAGAGTCTAGTTAAGATTAGGATAGTTTATTTTTATCTTACACTAACTTCTCTACTTTGAAAGCTTCTAGTTTTAAGAAAGTCACTTTCATGATCTTTAACTTACAGTGCTCATCTGCCCGTCTATGTGATTGTAGATAAGTAGACTAGCTGTCTACTTATCTTAACAATTAAGTTGATAGACACATTTTTGGTGAAAACATATTTTTTTTATATATATATTTTCCAAAGTTACCATTTCCCTGTTGTCAACTTTTTGGGGATCTGCAGGATGTGTGTGCTCCTTATATCTGTTACGGCAGTCCTTCTCCAGAGCATGAGCTTCTGTACAGCAATAATATTGCTATGTGCCTAAGTCAAGATAGACATAGACAGAAGAGATTTTTGTAACCCTACAAGCTAATCTAGTGTTTTTGTAATGTTTTACCTGCATACTTGGGTGCCAAATTTGACAACCCTAGCTTCACACTGTGTGTGGAGTTCCTGGGGCTGACTGCCCAAGTGGTAGCAGGTGCCATATAACACCCAGAGCCTTTGGTGGTTCCAGGAGCAGAAACTGGGAAAGAGAGAAGAAATGCTCCAAAAGTCATAAGACTAGTAACACAACTGTCCTGGACAGTCTTCAGCTTACAGAGTTTTACTGTTTACATTTATATATGCTTATATAGTATACAAAAAATGTGTATACATTTTATACTGTATCAAAGCAGTGGTACATACAGTAGACATTTGCAAATCACAGTTTTCCTTATAGTACATACACGGTATGGTGGCAACTATGAGTGACTATTATGTGTCTGGGGTGGTGGCCTTGAAGAGTTTATATACTGAAGATGTGGGTGTCTGTTAGCTTTATTAACACTCTTGCTGCTGAAATGAATAGACTGCAGGAGAAAGTCCTGCTTTACAGGACCTTGGTTATTACATATCATGGTAAAATAAGTTTTATGTAGAAAAATGCAATTATGAGCAAATTGTAAGCTCATATTCAGAAAATTTTATAGTGATTAATGATTTCCTCTGATTTCACAGAAAAAGATATTGATATGTTCATATAGGAAGGGTTTTTCCTTATCATTCCAGCTATACAGTATTTAAAGGAGAATCATGTAAGATCTCCTTGATGATTGTGATGCCAGTGCATGGTACATTACGTGTTTCTTCCTCATTTTCTGCTCTAAGAAATCTTTTCTCTAAAGTATTTTAAGTCAAGGCTAAACAAATGAAGTGACAAAAGATTTTGGTTGTATTGATATTTTAACTGCTTATCTGAAAATAATAGACTTCAAAACAGACATACTCAAAGCTAAGCTCTGTCTAAAGCAAGTGGTTAGAGAACACTTAGATTATTTAGCCATTCATCCATAAAACAAGAGTACTTACAGACATAGATCATTTTGAAAACGTGTGATTTATAATAGAGTACTTAGAAATGCAGTGCATTGTGTAGCTATTCCTTGAACCTTGTCTGTTAACTATTTAACTGCATCAACCAGCTCAATATACTACATCCCTTGCTATGTATTTATCTACTGTCTGACTAATTTCATGTTCTATGCCTGTGGGTAAACTCATCACTCTGAGCAATTCTTTGCCTTATAGGTTTCAGAAATCAATGTTCTGAACATCATTATAATCCTCCTACTCAAGACAAAATTATTTTCAGGAAATCTTTCAAACATCAAGGTATAACTCAAGTTAGATGGGAAGTAGGGGAGGATGAACTGGAGAGAGGATTAGTTCCACACCAAATATCTGCAAGAACAGGCTGAAAAACAAAAACAAATCATAGTAGGCAAAATCACAACACACTACACACATAAATAAAACAACAGACATATTCTGAAGTAATACATCAGGGAGTTTAGTTGAGCTCAGAATCTATAGATACGTTTTTCCAATTACTTGTCAGTCTTTTTACTAAGAGACTATTCTGACCTTTATTTTTTCATTCAATCATTTATACCACAGAGATTTTCAAAACCACAGCATCTTAAGTGGTGGTGTTGATTTCATCTTGTTTGCATTGTAGATATAGTAGGAAAAAACAGTTTGAAGGAAAGAAGGGAAAAGAACAGTTTGGAAGCATTCTGGGAAAGAGCAATGAGCTGCAGATTAGATTTTTTTTATTGAAACTTCTACTATTTAACAGCTTTATTTGGAGTATCAGGTAGTGTCTCTGGATGACAAATGTATCACTTCTTAGTTAAATTTCCATATTTATTCTGTGTAACTAGTTTATAGATGTCTGTTTGGACTCATCTCTCAGTCATTTCTCAGGACTTTTTCTGCATTTGGATACGCTGGCTTACCTAGGAGATTCTGTCCATTCCTAGGGGACTGCTCTAATCTGTCCCGTCTAGATCATTTGTCCTTGTGTTGCAGCAGAGCCTGGTGTGAGATGAATAATTCAACCCTCATTCTCACCCTAGCCCCAAGGAAAAAATGAATTCATAATCTTTCTGAAAGTTGCAGGAAGCATCTTGAGCACTAGTCTTCCTCCCTCCACTGTCACTTCTGAGGTTTGGAACTCCTTTCCAGATGCTCAGACCATTATTTTTTGCCAACATGTGCAGTTGTATCTCTCGCATGTTCTGAGAACATGCAAAGCATGAGAACCCAGTTTATCTTAATGCCACCCTGTTGGTGCATGCTGGTCTTACACCAGTCTATTTTAACTTTTTTTTTTTTTTTTTTTTTTGGTGACAAGTAGGTCATACAGGCACTTCCTAACTGGTGCATCTACATCTCTCCTAGGCTGGTAGTTTGTGAAGATAACTGTTTAACACCTACTCGGTTCTCTTTCATTTGGAATATATATAAATATATATTTCTATAAAAATTTCAATGGTTTTATGCTTCATGGGGGCTTGCTGTCTGACTGGGGGCTCTAAGTTTGTCTATCATTGAAACTGTAAGAAACATAGCTGGGGAATGAGGAGGCCTGCGAATCAGCTAATCTCTATTGGTTTTCTACAAGAAAGCAGAATTTGACTGTACTGATAAGTTTTTGTTATTATTAATTTTTTTTTTATGTAAATACATGACAGTAGCTTGAAAATCGTTCACTACTTATTATTTTTTTCTCCTGTGCTTTCTCACATTTAAAATGCAGTTATTTATTATTTGCACATATTTGTATTACTCTCTCCTAAACTCCTTCTTAAAACAGCAGGTTTCTATTATATGAGGAGGTGGCTGGCTTCTGTCTGGGTAAGACCCCAGGTCCCCCAGAAGTCTATTCAATTATTTAACCTTGATAAAGACAAAAGGTTGATATAGTTAAGGTTAATGATCCAATTATTTGAGAATACCAGCCATCAAAGCACTTTATTCTAGTTAACTATGTACATTCATTAAAGTCATCCCAGTCTTTTCTTTTAATATGGTTCTTTTCAATAAGCCATTATCAATAGGAGACCTAATTGTTCAAGAACGAAAGTATCTCTCACCACCTAAAAAATATGAGTTGTGAATTAGTTCAGACTCGGTATTCTTTTTTCTTTCCAATTACTTGGTGTCAGCTACGTAATTATGATCCCTTCAAGCAGATGGTTCCTCGAACAGAGAAAAAAAAAGAGAGTAAAAGAGGAATGCATTCAATTTCTCCATAAAATTGGTTTTGTGAGTGACTTTTCATCTCATGTCCATCTGGCTGCCATTGACATCTTACAGCTCTCCCTTCATTCTGTTTCTCTCATATTCTTAGGTCTAAGCACTCCTTCCTACCTCTTCACAGATTGCAGATTATGTGCATGCTAACTGTACAGTTAGTAAATGTGAGATGGTCAGACAGATCTTCTTTCTGGGCTATGATATGGATGAAAGAAGAAAAGGCAAGGAGGCCTCTGTTTTTCACTTGGCTGCTTATTATGGGACTTTTAGGAACTTCATGTGAAATTTCTATTTCTCTGTCACGTTCACTTGAAATTGGCTTCATGTTTAGAAATAAATGAGAAATTGACAAAATGATCTGTCTAAAAATATGTACATGAATATGAGATTATATATAAATGTGATTGCATAAGCAATCACTAGAAGAAATGCCACCGGTGAAGTCTTTGTGTTGCTGTAGAGCAAACATAACCTAGAAAGGTTACATTTCCCCTTAATACATACTATCATGTTTCAGATGTAAAAAGATGGCAGGGCTCTATGTCTTTACATGCGTCCTCTGTAAACTCTAAAATGAGAAATAACTAACAAATAACAAGGATAATTGAACAGAAAATAATGAGTAAAAGGAGAAAGAATTTTCAAGGAGATGAGCTTTGTCATGGCATACGAAACACATCAGAGGACTCAGGAAGAAATGTGATGGCTGAGCCTGTGTTTATACTCCTGTATAAAGTGAATGAATCCTTGGACAGTGAGAAAATCCATTTTTCTGCAGAAGCAAATCTCAGACTTGCTGCAAGCTAAAGAATATCAGTACAGAGGCAGGTGTTAATTTTTCAAACTCAAGTTTATTCTAGTCTTACAAATTCATCACAAAACATGAAGTGCAGGAAACAACAAAGTCTATAGGTGCTTGCTCTCAGTGAAATGGAAAATGCAAATCGGTTATAAAGTTTTAAATGCTGTTAAATGTCAAGTTATATTAGTATATATATATTTTTTTACAAGCCACAAAATTTTAGTTCATTCTGTAGAGGTTACTAGTTTTTGCTATCCCAGTTTTTAAAAAAAAATGAAAGTGACCCCATGAATATATTTTGAACTTCTAAATTGTGAACGTATTAGTCTCTAGTGATTCAAGCCACAAATGGAATAGCTAAAATAAAAATTCCTATTTATCCCATGTTTGTTTACTTCACAGAAATGAAAATACCAGGCTAGACAAATTCAAAGGGACTTTTGTACAAATAGCTTTATTGATTGCCAAAAAACAAATAAACTGGAGAGCAGAATTCCCTCCACCAAATGACAAATGTGTTATAAATCACAAAGACATTCTTCAGCTCGAAAGACTGCACTGTACCTTCTGGAGAATATAAGAGAACATTTTCTGGACTATTTTTTCCAATAGCATACTATTTAGCAACAAGAAGATTCTCATCCATAATGTTTTTAAAACAAACTTAAAAATTCCTTTATTATGATTGCAATAATATCTCTTTTCTTCTTTCCCCACGATTAGAATTATTATTGTTTCATGAAGATTATTGCATCACTGTCTTACAGTTTTGTTGCTATTCATTTAAAATATTCATTATGTTAGTTTTTGCTCCAGAAATTTTAAAGTATTATCATATCATTACACTGAAAAATGCTGTATTCTATTTATATACTACTAATAAATGTACTGACAGACTTTGTAGAAAACATGAAATCAGAATGAAATTGAAAACAGAATGAGAATTCTTAAATATAAATATTACATGCCACCAACTTTTAAAATATATTTAAAAAAAATAAAACAACCTCAGCTTACTATAGCAGATTCGTATGACCCCAGTCACTGAACTGCCTGCAGAGAACAGCTATTTTATTCTGTCTCTGCTGGAACCATTTCTAGTCTTCTAATGAACTACTTTAAAATGCAATATTATGCAAGGTTTCTCACAGCTGATGTCGAGAAGACTTTTCAAAAGCAAATGTAAGAGAGGTAAAGAATCTCACTGCAGTGTTCTAGTCTTGCTATGGTTACTATCTTGATGTTTTTCATAGACAAAAGAAGGGGTCTTAAGAATGAGTCAACTGGTCATTCTTTTTCTGCTTTCTAACAGTTTTTGAGAGACATACACATGAACATGAGAATGCATTTATTGACTTTGAATTTTTATTCCCTATGTCCGATCATATGAATTCTCAGCTGCCTGTGTAGCAATACTTACCATGTATTGAAATTAAACTTTTCACTTCTTTGCTCAAATATCCATTTCTCCAAATGTCAAATAGATTTACTTCACAAATTCAAGCCTGATGCCTTTCTTCATGAGACTAAAGTACGTGTTTTTGATTTAATTCAGGGCACAAGAGCATCTTCTGAGAAAAAGTCTTTTCAAAGTATGTCCTAGTCTCACAACTGAAAATTGAAGTAGGTGCATTGAAGGAATTCACCATTTTATGCGTGCCTTCAATTTCTGCTGTAGTAAACAAGATAGGATGTGCATTTCCACTTGCATGTTGAGATCCAAACATTATACTTTGTACATACAATTAATAAGAGATTGCTTATGAGAGAAGTCGGAATAAGTAGGAAATTTAATTGAATTTGGAGCTGTTGACTGGCAAGGTAAACAAAAATCTTTCCTAAAATCACAGAAAAGTTAAATTGCTATTTCCTACTTACATTTCTTATGTGCAATTCTTGTTCCCAGATATTTTTCACCTCTCTGCCCTTAACTGTAGACTTGTCTTGATTCCCAGGCCTAGAGTCCCAGAACAAAGAAAGAGAAGTCCTGCAATTACTTGAACTTTCTTCGATCTATGATCTGAATTGTTTTTCATAACTAGGAATACTATTTTCCCCTACTGCAGAGCATCCTGAAATGTTTGAGAAAATTATATATATGGCAGGAGTATCTGGTAAAGAAGAGGAATCGTATCTACTTATTTATTTACTTTATTTTCTAATATGTGAGCCATTCATGAGTTCACCACCTAGAGTGGAGTGAGATCACCACTTGTTCTTATGCTTGGTTAGGGTGAATGGAATTGTCCACATGCCCTGCTTGTGAGAAGACGTCAGTTTTCTCGTCTTACAAGACAGGTCAAGCAGTTACCACTAGCATAGACATCAGTCACAGTTCAGCAGCTCACTTTTTAGCAGAAAACTACATTTGTCAATATTTTTCCTTCCTGGTTACTGAAGACATAGCTAAATTTACATTTACATGTTCGAGTCATTTTCAATATGAATCAATTTCTCTTCGAAGCAGGCCTTGTTTTTCCAGCTATGTTGATATCATCTGAAATTTCATTTATGACCCAGTAAAAAGAGAGAAACATAAATAAAGATAACTCCTGTGTGTAGAAATGTCTTTTTAATTCTGATGAACTTACGAATTTCTTACTCAGCTACGCAAACTGTGCAGAATTACAAGTTGACCTTGTTATGGACTATTTATTGTCATTCTGTTTATGAAGAACTTTTGAGTCTGAATGAGGATTTTACTTTTCTGTAGAAGTAGAAAATTGCAACAGTTTCCTACCAGCAGCTTTCCAGTCACATCACATACAGACAGGTTGCAAGGAAGCATGTAGTGTTCTCTCTGCCTGTTAGTGGTTACTAAAAACACATATGTGAGATGGCTTTATACAGCTCTATTTACACAGCGGAAAAATCTTTACAGCAGATATTACGTTCTGCAAGGTCAAGCACTATCCCCTTAAAAACTAGGTCAGAAGTTAGACTTGCCTGCCTAGATATTAAGTGCAATTTTAGATGCCCTGGGAGATTAGGATGTGCCTGCTTTAAAAAAAAGACAACAGTTTCTCGTAGACCTTGATTTCTGTCTTTAAATCCCATGCCGTTATCCTGGATACTCCATGTACATGTTGCCTCGAGTCACAATTACACAATAGGCATATATAAAAAATCACTGCAGGAAGAAAGAAAAACACAAGGAATTATATCCTTTGATATATCTATGAATACATCCATAAACTATGCTCATTTTTTTTCCCCTGATATTCTGATCTTTCTCAGTCCCCTGATCTGTATTTTTTTATACTAGTGCAGAGCTTTATGCAGAGCGTGTTCGTGCCACTGTAGATAATGCTGAGCTTGAGTACATCAGCACAGAAAAAACATCAAGTTACTGAAACAGAATTCACAGTTTTCTGTCTTACTTGTTTTCCATTATTTCCTCACTTATTTCACTCTTTGCACACTTCCTCTTGTGTCATTGTTACAGAATTCTCTCTGTCTCTGGGAGGAGACAGTCTATCTCTCTATTCTTTTAGCTCTGAGCTATGTATATACTTATCTGCATCATATTAAATATTTTTTTTTACATATTATTTGATTAGCTTTGCTTTTATTTTGTCTTATATTTTCTTCCCCTTTATACCTATCCTTTTCATTTAATTTCTTTGTTTTAGCATAGTGTGTCATCCAACCTTTATTTCTCCTTTCTGCAGCCTAGTTTTTTCCTTAGTACATTGTACTATTTTCCCTCATTCTCTTCTTCTCCCCCCGAGGATTTTTTATGTTGTCCTTTGTCTGCCTTTTTCTGTCACATTATCCTGATTCTGCTCTTCTTTTTCTCTAGAGTGTCATTTTGGTATAAAAGAAATTGTATTGCGTGTTATTTATTCTCCACATTTTTGGGTGAATGGACCTGCCTGTATAAATAGACACATTTACATGTAGTAGTCTTCAATTACTTCCAAATTGACACTATAATTTCAAGAGTACACCATATTTATAGTTGTTGAATTCTCCTATGGTTAATGTAGTATCAATCTTTCACCCTTATTTATTCACAATCAGTCATAAAGAGAAGGATTTGAATTTATTATCTTTAACGTAGTAAAATTATATTCTCAATTGATTCTTTTTATTTTCCACCTGATAATTCATATTAGGCTGACTTAAAACTTCTTACTCTGTTTTCTCCCTTTCCATCCTCTTGCCTTCTGTCTTTCACTTGTCATACTGAAATTCTTAAGATAACTGCTATATATCTGAGATTTCTTTTACTATCTTTATCTTCAGATGAAGTTCAGTTTGATTTTTACAGTTGAGATTATTTTAAAGCATCTAAATGCTCCTCATGGTTTATAAAACTATTTCCTTCATATTCTAGGTTCATTAGTATAATAGTACTTCATCAGCTATAGCAGGTGTGACAAAGACTTTGGTCACTGTTACAAGAATCAACCACCATAGGGGAGGTTTTGATGGCACATCACTCTTGCGCAATGTTGGTAAGAGGCATTGTACTTTGTTTCCTTCAACCATCTTCACCTGATGATCTGAAGGTTTGAAGTATGCTTTAGGTAAATTTGAGACCTTCAGGCTCCTTTTATACAGGACTGTAACAATCAGAAAGATCAACACAATGGAAAGGTGATACAAGCGGTGTAATGACAAAGGGACTAATGCAATAGAAAGGTGTAACTAAGGAAAGGAAAAAAGGACTGCTCATCTGTCTCCAAAGATCTAGGCTCACAGGGGAAAAACTCCACAAAGGAGGGAACTCCAGAAAGAGATCCTTTCACAGTGGCAGTCAGCCCTTAAATGAAGTCTTAAATTGCCTTCACTGTGCACCCAGGACTGACCAGGTCCTTTCCCCAGGTGCTCAATCAGTGGTTCAGGCTGTGACTCAACAATTACCACTCAGGGACACTTGCCAGTTAATCTGTTTTTCTGTAGCATCAGAGACTTTTTTTCCCTACTTCTGCACCATCACACTTAACTTAGTTACAAGACCGGTGTCAGGAACTGCCACAGATATTTTCTGTTTAAGGCATTAGATAACCATGTATCTCAAAGATATATAGTTGTTATAACTAAGTTCTGTACATCTCATATTTTAGAGATACCTAGATATGTATTTGTATATATTTAACTCATAATTATGTATCTGCATGTCAGAATTGTGTATCTCTGAGGGAACAGATTTGTGTATGCATCTATTTGTAGGTGGGCTACTACATTGTCCAGTTCTCAAAATCACCGTCACAACAGAGTTAACCTTGCAATTCATTTATTTGGTATTCCAAGAATGTGAATATTGCTCTGAGAGACATCTTTTAACATATTTTAAAAAGCATAGAGTCATGGCCCACTCGTGTAACAGCATTTCTTCACTTTGTTTGTCAAAGTGGTGCTAAACCACTTTGACTCCCTGATCACTTCATTATCTCAAGTCTAGTATCTTGCAGGCACCTTTTCTGGTATGAGATATGTCCATTGGAAGAGTAGATTAAATAAAGTGGAAGGTTATTTCAAGATTATGAAGTTTGAGTCTAAGTCTGCCAAAGAAGAAACGTTATTCATTGCTTAGGGTATTAAATCAAGACATTTTCCTCCACAAATTTCTTAGACAGAAAGATACTGTATTATCTCACTTTCTTTAGGATATGATCTTGACTCTTGAGAAATCAGCTTCTATTTGTTTATTTATCTACCTGCAATTTTCAACTGAGCACACAAGCCATTAAGATGACAGCTATTTTTACATTTACAAATTGGAATAAATTAAAAGTAAACATATTTTTGTCACTGGGAATATTTACAAAAACTAAGAGATGAAGCAGCAGCATCTTGTCATTTCTATTGTTAGGAGTAAGTCTTGGTGATAATGATACCTGATGTTGAATACTAACAGCATTTTTTCAAGCAGCTGCACTCTAGAATTATTTTTTTATTAGAAATTTAATGGTAAGGAGAACAGAGAAATAGTAGATATTTCATTGAAAACAGAGTTAAAAGGAAGCCGGTAATCTCTGACAAAACTACTTCCTTTACAAGTTACATATTTTTTAAATTCTGCTCCTTCTGTGAGCAGTTTATATTCATTTGAACAAATACTATTTTCAACAGGAGCAGGGGGTCCTTGACCAGATGTCTTCCAGAAGTCCTTTCCAAACTCATCCATTCTGCAAATCTTTTACTAAGATTTTGTGCTAGCTTATGGTTTGCAGTAGCCTCAAGTGAGCGTTGTAATATTCTTGTTTTCAAATGCCTTGCAAACCTTGTGGTACATCATATTGCTTGACATTCTAAATAGCTGAATTTTTTGATTGAGCAGCTGTTATTTTCTTTTGTTCACTTGAATGTGATCTTCCTACAATTTTGTGGAAATGTGTATTTGTTCTTTGAAGCCTGACATTCAAAATCTCATGTTATTTCATTTAAATTCGGAAAAAATTTCACAGTTGAAGTATTTGCATTCAAGTTACCTTCTTTATATTACAATCACTATGAAACACATTCTTTTGTGCAGAAATGAGACTGCATTCAGTGTGAAGCAAAATGGAAGAATTTTAAATGAAAAGATGAAAACAGGAAACCATTCAATCTAGTTTTGTTTATTTCATCTTACTTCTGTTACTTTGGGGGAAATGGAAAGGAACTCATTAAAGAGACTTACAGGCTCTTAGAAGTTTGGACTATCAAATCAGATGTGTTACCTTAAGGGGTATAGTTCAAAGACTCACACAGCAAGAGCAAGCATACTGCATAAGCCTGTTAATATATTTCAGTTCCTTTGTGGGTTGCCAATCTTCTTACATACTTGTTTATGCGTGCATTTCTTTTCTGTCCTTTCATGTTACTTTAGACTGATAATACCTTCCTGATTCTCATTTCAAACTTATGCAAATATTTTTCTTTTTTAAAGATATGATAGAGGAGAAGCTCTGGCTATATAAAATACATTACAGATTTAATCACAAAGATTTTAGCCTTTATGCACAATAAAGCTACATGCTGAACAAAATACTACAATTTACTGTACCTCCCCCCACCCAAAAAAAAAAGAAAAGAAAAGAAAGAGTTTGTGAGTACATTTGATAGCCAGTGATTTGTCCATCTTATTTACAGTGCAATTAACCCCTATGCCAACATTTACAGGATAAAACATATAATCCTATGGTTGCACAAGGTTTTGAGGCCTTTATAAGACAGGTTTTTAGTGAATGGAAAGAGACTGACATTGGCACAGGTGTCAGTACTGAGTTTAGATGTCATACTGAGTTTATAACTGCGTTGTGGTTTAAACCAGCAACAGCTCAGCACCACACATCTGTTTGCTCACTCCTCCCAAAGAGGGATGAGAAAGATACTTTGAGACAAAATAGATCTCATTGGTTGAGATAAAAAAATCTATTTACTAAGACAGATAATAAGAACAAAAATATATGATAGCTAAATACATATATGCTGGTCAAAGCCTGGCTAAATATGCAATGATCCAGCAGGTGACAACCAACACCTAGACAGTCCCCAAATAGCAGCTGGTCCTGTTCACTCTCCACAGCTTTATGGCCTTCCATATGATATCAGGTAGTACAGAATAATCCTAAGCCTGATCTGGCTGTCCTGATTTGGCTTTACCCCTTTCTGCTGCACCATCAGAAAAATAAGTTGACTGAATACTATGTTTAACTAGAAAAAAAAAAAAAAATACCAAAGAACTACAAATTCATCACATCAATTTTTTTTTTCATTCGAGGTAGACCAGAAATTAGAAATTTCATTGACTAGATTTCCTTTTGGTCAAAAGAGGGATCAAAGATTAAGATATGAGCTCACTAAATTAAAACATTTATGAGGGTGAATTTCTTGTACAGGTACAGCAGCACCAGGGAGAACTGAAAGACCATAATCTTAAAGCTACCTGGAGAAACAGTGATTTGTGTGGTTTTTTTCTTCTTTGTTTCCTCATTTTACCAGTTCCCACTTTAATCACCAAGCCAAATATATCTTGAGCCTTTTTTGTTATAGTATGATGTTCTCTTTATATGAATGCACTAAATTCATGTTTTTCTCCTGCATGTATTATATGACTGTATTGTTTTGTAATAAGGTTGACAATAATAACAGGGAATACATAAACAAAAGTCTGATGATAATCTATTGAGATAAACACTGCAGAAGGACTGGGAAATAGCAGTCAATGCAGATTTCAAGGAAATTTTAGGGCTATGAAGTGAGATCATCTGTCTAGCTTCCCCTCCCTTAAACTATATATTCTCTGACAAGAGAAGAGATAAATAAAGACCATGAGAACAGTATAAAAATGACAATTTTTTTCTTCACTTTTAGAAATGTGTTTTCAAGGTCTTTTTCAAAAAACCTTACTGCCCTATGCAGGCTCTCAAAATGACATTCATGTTCAATCTTTCAGTTATTTCTTTTTTCTTTTTTTTTATGACTGAAGTGGGGAGATCACCAGCTCCATTTTAGTACTTTTGCTACATTAGTACAATTGTTGTACTGCTCTTCAAAAATAAAGACACCTCACTGTAATTGTTACGTGTTTCATCAGCTCTGCTTTCCTAGTTAAAAGGTATTCTGCTTGTTGAAAAGTAGTTTTTTGTGGAAACACTGTAGACTTGTTACCAGCGGCTATTTGTGTTTTCCTTGAAAAAAAAGAAATGCATTGGAAAAAGAATGATTTTTGCCTGATACCACTTCTTATTTTCATGAGCTAATACACTAAAATCAGTCATCTGTATTGCTTGTACCATTTTTACAGGAGACTTTCATAATGGCATCTACTTGCTCCAACTGTAATTTTAATGCTGTTATTTAGTCCAGTTGTTAGACAACAGACTTCAGAAGCTATTAGATAGAGAGGAAAGCCTTGTCCAAACAGACTGATAGGTCTGGAAAAATTCAGGGCTAGTTCTAGAGTTCCCAGCACCCAACAGACAGATCAGCTCATGCATGGACTAAACTCCAGTACGTTGTTCCTTGACAGTATTTCCTGCTTTATATTATACAGAATGTATGCAACTGAAGAATGCCCTTGACTGCATAAGAAAGTGCTTAATTTCAACTATTCTAGCTTTATCAAATTCTTTATTCAGTACAGATGATCTCCTAAGTAGGCTTCCAAAAGAATAAAAAGGAAACTTGAGTATTGGAAAAGAAACTTCTGTCATTTGTTTTACGCAGTTGTTTTGTACTCTGGGACAAGATAGAAGCAGGCTGATAGAGAAGATAATACTTAAAGTAACTTTTTCACGTATCTTACATTTAAATAACATAAAGTAGTTTTGTAAGTTACTTCTACAGAGCTGTGTATATCCATAGTTTTTCCCTGCAATTAGTATGAAGTTTGATGTAGTAATACACTTCATCTGCAGATGAAAAGTAATTAAAAAAAATTCATAAATGTATTTTTCCGATGATAAGACCAGTCTTAAGTCAAAGCTTCTTTTCTCCAAATTTCTGTAAAACAGTTCCCTTACCAACAACTGGAAGGGATTTTCTATTCATTGGAAGTAGAGGTTATGTTTTTCAAATAGTATTTAATTTCCTTATCTAATTGCTTTGGTATAAACAAGATACAAAAGCTTTTGCTGCCCAAAATTCCTAACAATTACTATTTCACATTAAATTAGTTTTACATTAAATAGAAGTTTTGAAAGGAAATAATGCATCTGCAGATAGTGCCGAATTGCATGAAATTAATTACTACATGTGCAAGGTCTCAGTAATTAATCCCACTGAGACCTCTAAAACTCATTGTGAGCTGAATTACATGCTTTTTAGTCTTTCCTTTTCTACCTAAAAATTGCTGTATTATTTTTTTAAGCCAAGTTTAAAGGTGACAAAGAAAATACATTAAGATCATCCAAGAAAATATATTATATTTTCTTCATCATGATTACAGTATAGAGAAATCAAGCACTTACTGATCATGTGCTACTACAGTGACCAATCACTTCTAAACTTTTCTTTCTAGGAAGCAATTGTTTGAGTGTTCAGCACATCAATAACAGACTTGTCAGGATCAGCATTCTGTTCCTGCACAGGTTTTAAGATAATAAACACGATTTTACACACTCCAGTACTTGTAACAAACATGAAAAGTCTTTTCTGTCCTAATAGGGACATGTCTTGTAACTTCTGTAAGGTGTTCAGGAATAGCTGCTCAACTGATGAGTATAGGATACAAAGCTAGATGTTCAGGTCTTCCATTTGGGTAAGCTAGAAAGAACAGGGATGTTTTCAGAGCATATACACACTAGATTTGATGCTAAAGACAGGTTTCCTTAGACTGTGAATCCTGACAATGCACAGATAAAAGCCAAGTACTTAAGTGGTCAAATCAGAAATTGACCTTACACATATACAGAGAAGAATATGGAAATATATAGCTTTAGAAATATATAGCTTTGGAGGAAATTCGGGGGTTTAAAAGGGATTTTTAAGGATGAAAATCTTGGGTGGATATGCATAAACTCTCACCCACTGTGGTAAGGGAGCTATAGATGACATGAAGAAATTCCAACAGTAAAGGACTTTGTACATGAAGATGTAGGCCATCTGTATTGTGTTTACATGACAAGGTTTTGGTAATATGGACTGCAGGACTGGTCTCTGTGAGCAGAGACCAGCCACTTCTCACACTCATTCTTGAATAACTGCAGTCTGTGGGAAGCCTGCAGGGGTTCAGATGAGGAAGCTGTGGACAGCATCCCATGGGAGGGATGCCATGTGGAGCAAGGGGCAGAGAGTGACCATGAAGGAGCAGCAGAGATGTAGAGTTGTGGAATGACTGCAACCTCCATTCCCTGTTGCTCTATACTGCTGGAGGGAGGCGATACAGGAGAGAGCATATGCGTGCGTGCATGGGAGGGGTGGGAAGTTATTTTAGCTTTTTACTGCTCTGGTCTCTTATCACAATAGGCAATGAGCTACATTAACCTCCCTGCACTTTTCTGCCCATGACAGTAATTGGTGAGCAGTCTCCCTGCCCTTATCTCAACTCTTGAGCTTTTTCTCATTGTTTTCTCCACCCCCCTCCCCGGCCTGTTCCTTTAAGTAGGGTGAATGAGAAAGCAGTTGTAGTGAAGTTTAGCTGCCCATTAGAATAAAATCACCACAGCACCAAAAAGAAAAAAGTAAAAATGTTACATCTGCCTGTTAGTCAGAGTGGTCAGGAGGGAGTAACTGTAAAGTCAACAAAGGGTATGTGTATGGGAACTGCTGAGTCACGGCCTGAACCTCTGATTAATCACCTGAGGCGAGCAATGAGTCAGCCAGCAATTCACCTGTGCTGCAGGAAGGGGTGGAGCCTGGCTCCACCTCTCCTAGACCCATTTTAGAGCTGACTACCAGTGGGGAAGGATCTGTCTTCTGAAGATCCACTCCACTGGAGTTTCCTGAGCGAGCCCATGATATGGGTAAGCACCTACCTATTCGCTTTGCCTAACTCTCTTGTTTATTTCATTATTATTACATCTTAATATTATTTGATTATATTCCTTTATACAGTTTGCCTTGATTATACACTATCTTAATATTCTTTGATTATACAGTATGGTTGTAAAGCCTCTGAAGTTAATGTTGCTCTAGTGTTTCCAATTGGAAATTTAGTCTGGATTCAGTATCATGAATGACATAAGCACCTTCAGTGCTACATCAGACATAGCCATATGGGATCAGGCTGAGTCAGCATAGGCTCTTGAAAGGCAAGTCCTGCTTGATCAACCTGGTCTATGAAGAAGTGGCCCTCATGGTGGATGAGTAAAAGGCTATTGATGTAATCTAACTAAACTTCAACAAAACATTTGACACTGTCTCCCACAGTGTTCTCCTGGAGAAGATTGTAGTGCCGTGGCTTGGATAGGTATGCCATTTGCTGGGAAAAGCACCAGCTGAATAGTTATAACAGAATGACAATAGCAGGAAAGCAACTACAGATATAAAGGAAAAGAGCTGCTTACCTTTAAAGAGCTTCAGATAAGCAGAGATCTCTAGCAAGAGATATCCTCTTTTCTCCCCCTTCCAACCCTTAAATGAGGTCTGGGAAGGGGTGGATCCTGGCTCCACTCCTTCCAGTCACTCAGGTGCATTGCTTGCACCTGAGCTCCCCTGGGTTGGCCCTGCCTTCCCACCAGGTGCTCAATCACTGTTTCAGGCCATGACTCAGCATTTCCACTACAGTGGCTGGGCCCAGAAAGTGGGGTAAACAGAACTAAATTCAGCTGGCAACAAGTCATGAGTGGTGTTCCCTAGTGGTTGATATTGGGGCTTGTCTTGTTCAATATCTGTATTGAATACCTGGATGAGGGGACTGAGTGCATTAAGTTTGCAGATGACACTAACTTGGGAGAAAGTGTCAATCTGCTTGAGGGTTGGAAGTCCTACAGAGGGATCTGGATGGGCTGTATCATTGGCCAGAGGCCAATGGGATGAAGTTCAATAAGACAAAGTGCTAAATCCTGCACTTTGACCACAACAACCCCAGGCAAAGCTACAGGCTTGGGGAAGAGTGGAAGAAATGGACCTGGGGGAGTTGATTGATACTTGGATGAACGTAAGCCAGCAGTGTGCCTGGTGACGAAGACAGCCAACAGCATCCCAAATTGTATCAGAAATAAAGTTGCCAGCAGGAACAGGGAGGTGATCATCCCTTTGTACTCTGCACCCTGAGCACTGTGTTCAGTTTTGGGCCCCTCACTGCAAAAAAGACACTAAGGCTCTGAAGTATGCCCAGAGAAGGGATGAAAACCTGATGTAATCTGGAGCACAGGTCTTATGAGAAGCAGCTGAGGGAACTGGGATTGTTTAGTCTGGAGATGAGGAGGCTCAGGGGTGACCTTATAGCTCTCTACAACCATGTTAAAAGGAGGTTGTGGCAAGGTAAGTATTTCTCTACTCCCACTTAACTAGTGATAGGACTAGAAGGAATGGCCTCATGTTATGGTAGGGATGATTCAGTTTGGATGTTAGGAAAAATTTCTTCTCTGAAAGAGTGGTTAGGCACTGGAACGGGCTGCCAGGGAAGTGGTGGAGTCACTGTCCTTGGAGGTGTTCAAGAAACATTTAGAAGTTATACTAAGGAACCTGGTTTAGTGGGGAAATATTGGTGGTAGGTGGATGTTTGGACTGGATGACCTTGAAGGTTTTTTCCAATCTTGATGATTCCATGATTCATATTAGTTTTTTGCTCTTGCTCTCAAGCAAGTTCTATGCAGCTAAAATAATTTGTCTACATCACATTCAGTAGCTGAAATAATTCACTGTAAGATGATTTGAGTGCGACATCATGGGTCTACAGTCTATCAAGAAGATATACACTAATATGCATACTTTTTGGCACTAGTTTGAACCTTCAGACTTACAATTTTTTTTTCCTCTGACTGAAATAGAAGGCTTCCATGGACTTTTATTTTTTAAAAGCAACAGTGTAGAAGAACCCTATTTCAAAGTGAACAATAACATCTGCAGCACATTTGTTATGTTATTGTTTGTTGTGTTATTTAATCAGGGAAGTTCCTGTAAATCAGAACATTTTAGATCAATACATGGCTAAGGAATAGATGGTCTTATTGAAAAAACAATAATCTAAACAATTATCTTTATCAGCTTGAATTGAATTTTAGCTCTCATCTCAGCCTTTATTCCCGTCTAAATTTTAGGAAAAAAACAAATGGGAAGGGTGGAGGGATGGGCTAAGTTCCCAAGTGGCAATTCTGATAAAATAGGTGAGAAATAAATCTACGCTTCACTCAAGAATCTGAACAAAAAATGAATAAAACTGTCTTTTTCCAAAGTCACTAATACAAAGTTGATGCCTTAAGTCCAGCAGTCCCGTAGAAGACTGAAGGTGGAAAGAAACCTCGAGAAGAGAACAGCATTTTCTCTGCCTCAGGCAGTAAAGGATACATGACTCACTGGCCTTTCTACTTTTTGCAGAATGAGGGTTTGTGCTTCTGTAACCTTTCAGTCCAGATAGCAACTGGATAAATGCCAAGGAAAGCATGATCTGCTTTCTAAATCACAGGGCAGGCTAGTCCATGAACTAGACCAGTCAAAAACAGAAAGCATTTTTTCCTTGTAAAATGCCTGTATGGTGCTTGCAGGAATAGATGTTATATTGTTTCAAGTTTGGGATTTTTCTCTGTATATCACATGTAAATCATACTGAGCTTTTATTGCTATCATGAAACAAGCAAATTATCACTCTATTTCTAGTATTTCAATAACTGCCACAAAATACGTTTTGGATATTGGACTTCACAGAGTCTTTTATCACTAAATTTAAAATGACTCAGCATGTCATAAAATGTTTTCTTAACACAAAGCAACTGCTTTAACAGTTATGTATATTGGTGGTTATATCATGAAAGGCATATATGAATTACTGATACGCTATGGGCTCCTTAGCTGTGATTCCCAGACAACTCTCTGGTGTTCATTCCACGTTTGCTAAGAAACTGTAAGAAAGCTGTGTTACCCCCAAATAGCTTTATGGTTACTGAATCCCTTTTGGAACTTCAGAACAGGGGCTTGTATCTGGCTGACTTGGTGCTTCAGAGAGATGTGATGTGATGGTCTCAATTTCATAGAGTCATAGGATATTAGAAGTTGGAAGGGACTCACAAGAATATTTGAGTCCAACTCCTGGCTACACACAGGGCCCCCCAAAATTCAAATTCTCAGTCAGAGAGCACTGTCCAAATTGAACTCTGGCAGCTTAGAGTTGTATCCACTGCTATGGGCAGCCTGTTCCAGTGCCTCTGGTGAACAACCTTCTCCTAATAGTCAACATGTCCCTTGCTGTTCCCTCAGGCCCTGCCGCTGTCACACAGAGCAGAGCTCAGCGCTGCCCCTCTGCTCCCTGTGAGGAGCTGCAGCCGCCATCAGGCCTCCCCTCAGCTCCTCTGCTCTGAACAAACTAAGGAACCTCAGTCACTCCTCATATGTCTGACCTCATATGTCCAGACTCTTCACCATTTTTGTAACCCTCTCTTGGACACTTTAATATATTGTGGCACCCAAACAGGCACCCAGTGCAGAGCAGAGGAGAATGACCGACCTCTTCCTGCTCCCATGGCATTGCTGGACCTGATGCACACTAGGATGTGCTTGGCACTTTGGGTTTCCAGGGCATGCTGCTGGCTCGTGTTCAATTTTCCATCAAATAGGACTCCCTAATCCCTTTCTGCAGAGCTGTCCTCTAGTCTCTCATCCCTCTGTCTGTTCTTAAAACAGACCATCTCACATGCAGAATCAAGCTCTTACTCTTATTAAGCTTCATGGAATTGGTGATGGTCAGCCCTCTGGTTTGTCATTCTCTTTCTGCAAGGCTTCTCTACTCTCAAGGGAGTCAACAGATCTCCATAATTTAATGTAATCTGCAAACATAGAATGTCTCAATCTTTGCTAAAGGATGCCCTAAACTGTGTAACTCAGGACTATTCTGATAGCACAGTATACAAAGTAGACACTGTTTGAGTTTATTTGAATCTGTCCACAATATGGACATAAACGTCTATTGCGCACAGGCTGCATTTGCTAGTGATGATGAAGATGATGCTGGAACTAAGATTGTGATGTTAGCTTCTTAATTGTCTTATATATTATCCTTAATAATTAATTGCCTATATATATGTATATATTATCCCTAAAGACATGTGCTTAAGCAATGCTTTTGTAGGGCATTATACGCTGTTTTAAAAATGTCATTTTACAAGTTGATATACTTCCAGATTTTTTTTTACCAAGTATTTAGTGATTTAAATAACAATCGTTTCTTTGCTTATTTTAATTAAAATGCCAAAATAGTCATTGCAGTACAGATAATTTTACAATTGGAAAAATTCCATTTCCAATTGTTCAGAACTAAAAATGACCTAAATTTAAAATAAGCTCTTTTCTTACTTCCTTCCTTAGTCTTCTTGTTTACAATCTGGGCAAATCATCTAAATGTCTTGTGTTTTTCTTTTCTCATTGAGAAAATACTGGTAATTGTACTTATCTGGATGACTTATTTATCTTAATTAAAGTGTATTTATTATCATTGAAAAAGTATTTTGAGTTCTATGGATGGAAACTATAATATAAGTGCAGTGTTTTATGTTGTTATTTAACTAATCCATTTTATCAGAATTACAAAGATGCAAGAAAGAGATGGATGCAGATGTATGTTTGTATAAAAGCTATTCCAGCCTTCTGTGAGCAAGTTAACATTTTTTTTTTTCCCTGAGAGGACTGATCTGTTCAGAGATTAGATAATCAGTGACACATATACCAGCAAATTGTTTTAAAGGAGAACCTTGACTAAAAATAAAGATGCTCTGTGGCCACCCTGAAAACCATCAGCATGACATGTGAAAGGCCATGATAAAATGAGAATTAAAAATAATTGCACTTAAAACAGGAGGGGGTGACTTCAGTGAATCATATTCTGCTCAGTTATACTGATAGGAAGGCAGAAGAGCTGTATTTTAAACAAAAATACTTAGGATAAGAGAACCTTCAGCTTCATTAAAAAGTACATTTCCTAGATGACACGTTTGTGGTTTTACACCTCAAAAACTTGTAAACGGAATCTAGGCCAGATACAGAATCTCTTGAACACCCTGAATTCTTTCCATATGGAGATAGCAAGAAGAAAGCTACAGCTGCTTCCCCCTCCTTTTAAAAACTGAGGATGGAAATGATGGGATCCCCTTACAAGATGTGACAAACAAACACATAATTGTAAGGAGGACTGAGAAATGGTGGGGCAGCTCATGGTTGAAGACTTGTGATAGACAGTTTCAATCTCTTTGGAGGAGATAGATAAGGAATATAAAGGCTTGGGAGAGGAAAGTGTTCTCTGCACAATATAGCAACTCAGTTCTAGGGAGCTCTTGCACAGGTTACACAAGAACTTGTTGTGAGAATCCTTCTTTGTTTTTTGTCTCAAAGCTTGCTTCCTGAGGTATTTCTTGTGATAAGACTCTGATTTGTTGAGGAGGCAAGTGATGGGTGCTACCGTGTGACAATTGACATCCCTCTGGGAACATTTGAAAGCCCCTTCCTCCAGAGTTGCTTACCTCCGGAAGAGAGTGCTCAGGAGTGCTTACTGGCGGAAGATCTGGCCTGTGACTAAATAGCTCCAGCCTGGTATGGGAAAATTGGGGAATGGTACCATCTTGTCCTGTGAAAAACAGTATGCAGATGGGCATCCCTGCTCCCTCTTATCTGCTGGCAAGGCCCGGAAGGTGGGAACAAAGGAATTTCTGCTGAGATCCCAGACCCCGAAGCTGCCACTCCAAGGAGAGCTGACTCAACCACTTTGGATTTGAGCTGTCACTCCAAAGACAGCTGACTCAACCACTTTGAAAGCATTGAAAAGGAGCTATCATCACCACGGTAGTCGTCGTCGCTATCATCGTTGTCAACAGAACAACACCCGATGACCCACCGCTATTGAAGATCAATGACTGAACTATGAACCTCTCTGGATCCATGGTGGTGACTATGTCCCTCTTGCTTCCTATAAAGACTCCTTGCTTCTTCTTTCCTACCTTTTCTGTCGCCATCCTTCCCTTCCCCATTACCCTAATTCATAATAGCATCTGTCCTCCCCTTCACTATCTCCCTAATTAACATCTGTAATAAACTGGTCAGACCAACATTTGAACCGTTGTTTCTTAATCTCACACCGGGGATTTAGATACTAAAAGAACCTCCTTTCCCTCCTATAAATCGGAGCGAGACACTTGTGGATAGGAGCTTGTGGGTCAGAAAAAAGATGGCCAACACTGTCATGGGTTGTGTTAAGAGAACTGTGGCCAGTTAACAGAGGGAATGGATTATCCTCCTCCATTCTTTGGTGACTTTCAGGACTGGACTAGATAAAACCCTGAGCAAACTGATTTTATTGCTTGAATGGTCTTGCTTTGAGCAGAAGTTTGAACTGGAAACCTGCTTGGGTTCTTTCATACCCTAGGTATGATTCTCATAGAGAACTATTAGTGAGAATGATGATTTCTGAAGATTTGGATAATTTCATTTAATCTCTGTAGTTTTTTTTTCTATTGTGCCTCTCACTCTGAAAAGCTTTACAGTGACTTGAACTAGGGTCATGCAGGCATTATCTCCAATGATTTAAATGTCTAATTTCCACTGCTTTCCAAGGATCTCAGGCACTTGGATATATATGAGGAATTTGGACTAAGAGTCCTCCTTTTCTTTTGCCACCTATATATGCAGTCCATTCCTTTACTGCTTTTTCTCCCACAGGCAAAGCAATAAAATAATTTATGAAGAATAATAGTTTTCTTCTTGTTATAAATATTAACAGGAGCAACTTAAAATATACCTGCCTCCTCGTGGGAGACTAATGAAAAGAAGAGCAACAGGAAAATTGTAAGACAGCACTGCAATAGCAGAGTTTATTCTCTAGCTATTGCTGCACAATTACACATTACACAAAAGATACATTTTATTAAGAGTCTGGCAAGCTCAAAAAACATAATAAGTGAAATGAAAGAAAATGTATTTTGTGTCCTGCAAGCAGCTTGGGAACTTCCGCTTTAAAAAATATTGCAGTTTTGCTTAAATCTTTGTTTCTTGCTATTATCCATGGATTAAATATGATTAAAAATTGTGGGGATTTCATGGAGAAGGGCATGGAGAAGAATGGCATGGAAGGTTTTAAACATGGCTACATTTTTCTAGAAGACAGTATAAAGCTCCATATCAGAATGCGGATAAATGGCATGACTGAACATGAAGATGAATACTGACAGATACAGGAGGAGGATTTTGTTTTTCTCCTTTGGGCAGGATGGAATAAAAGAGATATATCTAAAAGAATTTTAAGAGGGGGTCTGAAGGACACATCCTGTCTTAACACTACAATATGGCCCTGAGGAAAAAAAAAAAAACAAAACTAAAAGCATGGTGATTACACTGACTGAAAGTGCTGTAACTTTTATTTTTCTCTGAAAGCTTACTCCTGCATTTAGAGACTTAAAACATTCTTCATAAGAGCAGCAGAATGCATCAAATAAATCAAAATGAATCAACTGCTAACTTTTGCTTCTAATTGCCTTGTTGTGAACATGCAGGTCAAAAAGGTTAATTAACATTGCTGCTCCCCTACTTTAGTAAAATGACGTAGGTGTAGAAATTTTTGTTCCTTGCATGCAGTATGATCAGGCATTCCATTCAGACAATGAATTAACTTGCTCCTTGGCACATCTGAGAACAGAGCTCTAGCTTGTTTAACTTGCATGGGATGATGGAGGTCAGAATGATGGACAAGATAAGGCAAATCTTAGTGTCTTGAAATACGCAGCATTCTACAAAACTGGAATTCAAGGATGAATCTGGAACATGTCACTCAGACAAAAAATAACTCCCACATCTGTAACTATCAATCTGCAGTTCTTCAAAGTCATGCATTCATTTCCTGAGCTAACAGCTAATTGCATGAAGGAAGGAGTTTTCCCACACTCTTAGTGAGAAGTATAAGGATTCCCGCAAGCAAATACCTTTGAAAAGTTTGTATTTGCCATGAGGGACATTCGTCCCTGTGAAAGACGAAACTGTTTCTGTTTCAACGCTTGCTTCATGAGGCCTTTCTGGTGATAAGCATCTAAATGACAACTGCAAATTATGTAGGGGGATGAGTGGTGGGTGTCACTGTGCCACAGTACCTCTGCCTGTGATTGTAAAGATAGCAGAAATGGGACAAACAGTCTTTTTTCAGGGGGGTGGCTTGAAGGAGCTGACCACTGCAAAAGGTGATAATGCTCGTGCATGGCAATGAAGGCACCACTCCCTGCTGGCTTATCTGTTGGGCCAGGTATGTCGCACAACAGAGAGAAAAGAAGGAAAAAAAACAGAGAAATGGAGGATAAAAGGCCCTCACTAAACTAAGGACTTTAGAGAAGAACTCCCAAAGAAACCTTTGATGGAGAATTCCCTGAGGGGAAAACCTCTTTGAAGAGCCCCCTCTCTCCCCCCGACCAGGCCTGCTTGCTGCAAAGCTTCCTGGCTTCCTCCCACCCTCTGCGGTGACCAGACGAGTTCCTGAGAACTCACTGGACCCACGGTGGTGAACATCTCTATCTTGCTTTCTGTGAAGACTCCTTGCCTTTTATTTCCTCTTTTCTCCCCTTCCCCATATCCCTAAGCAACTAGGATTTGTAATAAACTGGTTGGGCTAACATTTGACCCGTTGTGTCTTAATCTCACCATCGGGTATAAATATATTAAAAGAAAAGAACTTCTTCTTCCTTCTATAAATTGGAGCGAGACAGTCCCCCTTCTAGATTGTATGTTGTCTGCACTTACTATTACACAGAAACGAAAAAACGTAACAGCGATGTGATAAATAGCTGCTTTTAGCAGAGAATGGCTTGAATGCTGTGCCACAGTGTAAAGAAAATAAATATATATGAGCGACTTTACTAAAGGACTTCAGTGTGACTTTACATAAAAATACTGGCACCTTCACATTTTCAATAAGAATTTTTAACTCAGCTAATGTTTCTTTATTTCAGATTGTCTAAAGTTTTTCTAAAGTTTAAACAGAAGTATTTTGCTCTGAAATATTTTAGAATAAAAACCGGTACAGATAATCAGTATCAGCAGAATATTTCTCATAGGAGTTATGTTTAGAAATGACCTTTGCATTGCAGAAGTATTGCTCTGAAACACCCCTAGTTTTTATTTTACAAAGCAACTATGTTATATTAGCAGAATCACAGAAGCATAGATCTTCCTGAGTTTGAAGGGATCCACAAGGACCATCCAAATATCAAACCCTAAGTCTGAGCACTGCCCAAACACTCCTTGAAATCCAGCAGCTTGAGGCCATGAGAGCCCTGTGGAGCCTGTTCCTGTTTGAGGCCACCCTCCCTTCAAAAAAACAATGTTCTTGCTGTATCATTGGTTTAAAAAAAAAAAAAAAAAAAAAAAAAAAAGGCTGCCTGTATGTATGCCCTTAACAATTCTTTCTCAAATGTGTATGTGCCCTTAACAATTCTTCCTCCCACAATGTATGTGAATTAAGGGTTCATTCTTGTGAAGAGGGAAAACAGAAATTCTCAGAATAGTGATCTTACTCAGAAGGGGTAAAAGTTTTACAGAGATTAAAGTTCACAATTACCATATATCTTTCATATGCCTTCTTTGATATTGTAATTTTCTGGTCTAAGAAATGAAAACATGAAAACATGTTTTTCTCATTCTCATTGTCTCGTATAGATGTTATTCAGTAGATAATGTATTCTCTATTTCAGATCTACTCAAAGAGATAACTTTATTTTTCAATATTTCTACTTGAAGATAGACCTGTGATACTTTGTTTATACACTACAGAAATCATATATTTACCACTGAGGCTCAAGTTGCATGTTTGCTCTTTCCATGGTTTTCACAGATGAAGCAAGTATTCAGCCTACCTACACTTTAAGTGAATTTATTTAGAAATCAACTTTTATGCTGGTATTTGATACTACTGATCTGCAGTGCCACGTTGCATTGCTTATACTGGAGCGCTTATGAAAATGTACTGGCTTAACCCATAGACTATGTAAACACATGAAGGAGCAACAAGGACATTTTGTGTTCAGATTAAGTTCATAGTCTTTTTTCTACATTAAGCTATGAACAAGATTCTCTGTATCACTGGCACTGACTACAAGCTTAAAATGAAGAAAGGGGTTATAGTACTGTATGGAACAACTGTAGTATTCAGAGACGATATGCAAACTGTCACTTTGACAGATACATTCCTCTAGTTATAATGATAATATAATTGAGATGGTAAAGATCCCAGATTTAGTTCCCAGTTGACTTTCCAAATTTCTACAGTGTGACTAAGAAATACACATAGAGTAGCTTCTTCTGATTCTGCATTTACAGTTATTAGAACTTTTTCTTAAATTGGGAACAGAGCTTCTAAGAATCATCTTTCATGCTTTTTAAAACAGTTTGGCTATACATTCTCTCTCTGATGCTTTCACTCATTAGGCTGACTACAGCCTCATCTGGAAGCAATGTAGGCTGAATGTTATTTGCTCCTGAGCTTAACCAGTGAAACCCTTATGAAAAGCCAAGTTTGTGCCTCATCCAGTTATCTGAACTGTAACATGAAGTAAGATCAATGCAGAAGTAAAAGAAAATTAAAAAAAAAAGTCTGTAAAGTCTGTATCTCTAGAGTTATTGCTGTGCCTGAGGTTTTAGGATTCCTGCATAACCTATGGCTTTTCTTTACTTCATTCCTTTCTTTCCCCAGGAGTCAATATCAACACAGTCACTTCAACTTGCAAATGTATTGTTAAAGACCCTAGTCAGGAGTGAAAACTGGTACCAAGCTTTCTAAATATGGGATACAATAGAAGAAGTTAACAGTTGAATTTCACTGTGCAACTACTATGTCCAACATCTCAACTGCTACTGTCTAATTCATTTGTATGTGGAGATAGCATTCCCCAAATGCTTTTCCATGTCTTCATAGGCCCATCTATCATAACTGAAAATTACTTCTGAGAGGAAATCTGGAGGAATTCCCTCTTAGATGCCAGAAGAGCTTAGCATGTAGATTTTTAAGACAAAATGACAGGAACTAATCAAATAAATAATTAAGCCTATCATAATAATTTTCCAAATCTGGGGATATGTATGCGTGTCTTAAAGCTGCCTTTTTTCCCGACTACTCTTTTTTTTGTTAGTGAAGTGGAATACTTTCCCAGAAATCCTTGCTTCTCCTGAGTTTATTACTGTACTGACAACTGAAAACAAAATAATTTTTGGTTTCTTTCTCTGTTGTATTGTATTAGATGCATCTTGACCAAAAGAAAAAAAAGAAAATAATTGCTCTCCTTTCAGAATAAAATCCTCTGTTTACTTTCAGAAGAAAATAATGTGTCCATTTCCTTCCAATTCCGGTTTTTCATTTTGTTCTGCTTTTTTTGGAGGATATGATACGTTCTGAGAAAAACTGACTTAGCCTCAATCTAGACATAAATTCATCTTAACAAAAGCCACATGTGCAATGTAATAATAACTTTCTTTAACACTGTGGAATGTATATAATAATCTTTGAAAAAATCACCATTTCAATTGTTGTTTCTCCTGGGAGAAAGGGGGGGGAAATAGAAAAGCAGATTGTACTGACGTAGTATTCTTTAAACCAGTTAGAACAGAAGATGAGACTAAAAGGAACAAATATTCTTAAGTAATTTTGGGAGGGTTATCTCTGCTAAGCAGCTAAGTCCCATACAGGTGCTCACTTGCAACCTCCATAGCAGAATAGGGAAGAGAATCCGAAGGGCAAAAGTGAGAGCTTAATAGGCAAAGCAAAAAACTTTGCACGCAAACAGAACATACTAAAGAATTTGTTCACTGCTTCCCATAGGTGGGCAGATGTTCAGCCATTTCCAGGAAAGCAGGGCTCATCACAAGTAACAATTACCTGGGAAGACAAAAGCCATCATTCCAAATGTGTGTTTCTCCTCTTCCTCCTTTTTTCTCCCAGAATAACATCATATGGTATGGAATATCCCTTTGGCCAGCTAGGTCAGCTGTCCTGGTTCTGCTCCTTGTGCATTCTCAGCTCCCAGCTGGCAGGGCAGTATGAGAAGCTAAAACATCTTTGACACTGTGAAAACACTGCTCAACAACAGAACATCAGTGTATTATCGTGATTATTTGGTCACAGAACCAGAACACAGTTCAATATAAGAGATTATGAAGAAAATTAACACCATCCCATCCAAGACCTTTTTTATAGTTGTGAACACCTTCTCTGGTTTTTCATAAGGCAACATTTGCCTTTCAAAAGTTATCACCTGTTTCATTAGAGTCTTAGACTCCATGGATGTGATGAAAGCTTCAAATCCTCAAAATTCAAACTTCAAATCGTTACATCTGCATATTTGAAAAATAATAATAGAATCGCAGAAGCACAGAACCACGGAATGGCTTAGGTGGGAAGGGAACATAAATTTCCAGCCTGCCCAGGATACCATACAACCTGGCCTTGAACACCTCCAGGATTGGGGCATCCACAGCTTCTCTGGGTCACAGAGAAGTGACTGTTTCAGTGTCACACCACCTTCTAAGGAAAGAATTTCCTTTTTATATCTAACATAAATCGACCCTCTTTTAGTTTAAAATCATTCCCCTTTGTACTATCACAATTAGACTGCATAAAAGTCAGTCTCCCTCCTGTTTATGAGCTTTCCTCAAGTACTGGAAGGCTACAATGAACCCAGAGCCTGACAGAAGTCCAACTTCCTCAACCTTTCTTCATAGGAGAGGGGCTCCAGCCCTTTAATCATCTTCATGGCCCTCCTTTGGATCTGCTGCAACAGTTGCTTGGTTGTACAACCAAGCTATTCATATAGCACGGTTGATACCTTGGAATGATAATTACACACTAGATTTACAGATACAGTAGAAGGAATCTTTGGTTGGATTTTGTGCCACTGAAACCAGTGATAATTTCTTTCATTATTTTCAAGGTGAGAGCACCATTTTCTATAAATTTTTTTACCAATTTCCAGCTGAGAACCTAATACTTTTTTTTTCTCATCTGTCGTCAACCTAAGAAAATACACCATACATTTTATTTTGTTCTCTTATCTAAAAGTCTGATTCTGAAATGATGATCAAGTGGTATATCATCTGTTAAGCATCAAATATTAATCTTGCCTGAATTTTTGTAATATAGTTGTTTCAATTATGCTTCTGGGTATTTAGTGCGTACCATCTGTCTGGAAGAACAATCACATATAAAGCAATGAGCTTTGTTTTTTCTGCTTCATCCTATGAAATAATTGGATGATACTGCATTTGTCAAAAACAAGACAACTGGATACACATAAGAAATCCTTTTTTTCCCCCACAAAAATGTACTGTAATGAAATAGAAGACTCATTTTAAGGAGAACTTAACATTTGCTACGTGTTCTTAAAAAAAAAGCATTCACTCTCATGCAGTAATTTAAATAGTTTACATGGATATATTTTTTCTTATGTACTTGAGACACTGTGGACTCATTTCAAATTACTTGAGGCAGATTATGAATTCCTTCTTATATATCCTATTTTTAGCTATCTGCATTCTGAATCTAGAAATGAAGATATTCAAGTGGTACAATCATCTAGTTGATGATGTGCAGTAAAGGTGACACTACAGGATTTGTCTCCACATATTTTATTACAGTTTCATAAATGGCCTTGTTTTAAATCAGAACCATTGATTTTCTTAAAAAAAAAATAGAAGACTATGTTCTGTAAATCTTGCATTAGTCTTGTAACTTGATGATGATTTTGCTAAGCACACAAAATGTTAAGAAGGATCCTGTGTCCTCTTGCTAAATCATAGACAAAGAAAAAAAACGGGAAAAAAATGAGCCCTTTTTAGAGTTCTTGTTCCATGGAAACATAACATCCTATTTATTAATAAGAAAGCATATAGATGAATGGTACAGTCTGAAGCCAGTGAAATGTTTGAAACACAGAAATAGTTTATAGATACAAAAAATTGTCATTGCTCAGTAGGAAAAAACTCTCAGCCATTCCTTAGGTAAGGAATTTGGGTGCAGAAAGAACAAAGAATGTCTGGACAGAAAGACAAAAACTATAAAGTAACTGGGGTACACTGTGGGTAAAGTAATTAATATGAATGATCTTGGAAGTGAGCTACTTATAAACAGTATATTTCAGTGAGTTGAAAAATGACTCAATGACTCAAACAGAAAATTTTAGTTAGTATTAACCTGCTTAAAAAGCTCTTAAATGTACATTTATTATTTCACAGATATCCCATCACTTTTACTGTAAAAAAAAAAAAAGAAAAAAAAAAAAAAGAAAAATTCTTAGGAGTTCATGTACAAGAAGGCTGTGGGGTGACCTCATTGCATCCTTTCAGTACCTAAAGGGAGCCGACAATCAGGAGGGGAATCAACTCTTTGAAAGGGTAGATAACAGCAGGACAAGAGGAAATGGTTTTAAGTTGAGGGAGGGAAGATTTAGGTTGGATGTCAGGGGGAAGTTCTTTCCAGAGAGAGTGGTGAGGTGCTGGAACAGGCTGCCCAGAGAGGTTGTGGATGCCCCGTCTCTGGAGGTGTTCAAGGCCAGACTGGATGGAGCCCTGGGCAGCCTGGTCTAGCATTAAATGGGGAGGTTGGTGGCCCTGCATGTGGAAGGGGGGTTGGAGATTCATGATCCTTGATGTCCCTTCTAACCCAGCCCATTCTGTGATTCTGTGATATCTTTTTCAATGGAATTTTTAAAATGCACAAAAATATGATCTATTAGCTTTTTTGTTTAGAATGGCGATATTGACTATTTTTTGTCTTTGATAATACCAGTTACTCTGATGTTAATTCACTTTTTATAGTCATAATCTATAATATATATATACACATATAGACGCATACATATTATGAAATTAGACTTCTGTTGTTCCCCTTCAAACTTTCTTTAGTTACCTAGTGACCTCATTCAGCTCCTTCCAATGCTCATGGAAATCTCATCATTACCAGAATTCTTCATGAGAATACCCTTAGAATCTGTAGGAAAAGTGTTGGCCACTAGAAATCAAAAGAAACTGGAGAGGGGTCATTTTAAATCTACTGCCACTTTCCTGTAACATCTCTTGTGACCATACAAGATTTTTTTCTGATTATTTTCAATCTACAATGCGTGCTGTTAGCTTGCAAACAGTTCATAATTTCAAAATAAAAAGAGGTTAGTGGGAGACCAAAAGATCTCACAGGTTAAATCCAAGCCTCCATTTACATGCTGATCCACACACTGCTTTGCAGAAGAGCTTTCTTTGACTGCTGCAGTGCGAGCACTCTGTCTGCCTTCTAGGACACTTTGCCTTTTTGAGTATGCAGGCAACATTTTCCTGTTCTTCAGAAGAATGAAGTAAAACCGATTAGATTTGTTCTCAGTCTGGGAGCAGGAAATTAACTTTGAAAATGATTTAAATGTCTTGCCTGGGGAGGGACTTTTGCCACTCTGAGTTCAATAGTTCAATTTGACAGAACTCTGCGCCAGATTTCTAATGCATAATAGTTAGGTGTAAGGGATGGAAATCAGGTGGAATTTATAGATTATATTAGCTGAATTCATATATTGAGGTTGCTGCATGTTATTGTTCTGCTGTTATCAGGAAAACCTGGTCTGAAGGGAAAGTATGGAAGATGGTTATGCCTACATTAGGAGCCGTATAGAACATTTGAAAAACAAGAAATAGATGGAGACCTGATTTTTCCAAGTGTGTTTTGGAGATTTTCAATTTAGACTAGTTATAGTCTGGTCCTACAGTCTGAATGCATTAATTGTGACCATAGAGATTATTTTCTGGTTTAGTTCCATCTGAAAGAAATCCAAAACTAAGAGGCGGTAAGTGAGAACAATCAGGCTATTTAGTTCCTAACTGAGATATGTCATGACTGCAGGCAGACCTGACATAGACTTACTCTAACATACTTTTTACCTAAAGCTGATACTTCAAGGATACAGCCTGAAGTTCTTGAAGTTCCTATTCATAGATTCATGGAATCACCAAGATTGGAAAAGAACTCATCCAGTCCAACCACCCACCTACCACCAAAAATTCCCAACTAAACCATGTCCCTGAGTACATGTTCGAACACCTCTAGGGATGGTGTCTCCAACAACCCAATGGCACCCCATTTCAGTGCCTGATCACTCTTTCAGAGAATAAATTTTTCCTAATGTCCAACCTGTTGTAGTTCCAGTAAAAACAGTGCTAACATGGAAAGGGAAGGAAGACACTTTGTTACAGTGCTTGTACTGAAGATGATCAGAAATTGGAAATACAAACTGCAGGATATTTTAAATTAATTACATTTATTATAAGAATATTCTGATGTAAAGTGAGGGAAAGTGAAACACCACCACAAGAATTTCACAACTTTTTTCAGTTGGATTATCACTAGATATCCTCTATGTCCCTTTCCAAATGTTTCTATATCTTCACCATAAGCTGATAGTTTAGCATCCAGATTTACTTCATTTGAGTTTGGACACAGAAATTTTGAGTTTATTAAGCCCTATTCACTACATTTCCAGGCAACGTGTCAGTTTTGAAAAACAGGAAGTATCCAAACAAAAAGAAAATATCCAAGGAAAGCAAAAGTATAATGGGAAAAGAAAACAGATCTCTTGTAAATTATATTTAATTAGCAGAAAATAGATAAGTTGCCAGTGGATACTGTGCAAGAACAGGTAACCTGTCATGGGAATTTGACTGTGTATGACAATGCCCTCCTTTCTATCAGCTCTTAATGTGACAATGTTATCTAGAATAACATGTTGTCATTTTTTCTGGGCTTGGTCAGGAAGATAACAATCCCTGATAGTTTTGATCAATGAACAAGATAGTCCTATTTACCCCTGCACTCACATCCCAAAACTCTCTGCAGTTTCATAGAAAGGAATCATTTTCCTTCTTTTTCCTTTTTTCTTTTTTTCCTTTTAGAACACTGTCTTCTAAAATACAAATATATGGAAATTTACAGATGTGATTATGAATGTATCCTGAGGTGAAGGAAATGCATGCTCCATTTGAAGTTTTCTGTGTGCAAGCTCCAGAGGGGAATGAGATGTGAAAAACACATTTCCTCAGTATTCCTTCTTTAAGTGGAGATGGCTTCATACATGTTTGAGCTGCCACTCTTTGACATCTAATTCTCCAGGCATGTTGTAGAGAATAGATGTCTAACAGTGAGTGGAATTTGACCAGACTCATAATGTCTGAGGCTGACGTTCTTTTTTAGAATAGTCATGTCCCATGATGGACGTAGCTGTGACTGCCAGATTATAGAAGGAAACAGATAATTCCTTGATTCTCTCATCATTGGAATCATCATTGCATTTAACATTTATTTCATTTAATTCTGCAGTCCTTTACAGTCAGACTGCACCAGTTGGGATCAAGTGCCAGTGACTTATTTACAAACTAATCTGAGACCATATTGTTTTATGTATAAAAACTAACAGAGCAGTTGAAGTGAGAAAGGTGAGAGGCCAAGCTAAACAGCAGCAGCAACAAGCCAAATCCTGTTATGATAAAGCCCTGTGAAATTCAAATAGGACAGTCAAATGCATTGCTTTCCACTAACAACAGATGCAAGAGAAATAAGAGGAGATGAATTTTATAACTGGGGTAGCTATAGCAGAAGTGTGAGAGAGAAAAGGGAGAAGGTAGCCATTAGGCAGTGCCAGAGAAGTGTTTTGTAATTATGGGGAACAGGGTGATGGTAGGGAAGAGTCTTTATTCACATGTTAGACTCTATTTATGAGGATTCCACACAAGAGCAGGTTGAGATTCCCTGAAGGAAACATGACCCAACAACAAATGGCATAATAAAGTAGCTTATTTACCGAGGCAGAATATGAAGAGGAATATAGTTAGCAAATAGATATTGCCCCTTGGATGCTGACACCCCACTTTTATGAGGCATCAGAAGTGCTGCAGATGGATTTCCCCACTGGACAGATGTTGCCCATTGACAGAAGTTCATTCTGGTAAATGGAGAGGGTGAAAATGTTCTAATATAAATTTTTATTTTTCAGTATTCAAAACTATTTTACTTGTCAGTAAATGTAAATAATTTTCCCCAAGTCAAATCTGTTTTGCAGGTGACTGTAACTGCTAAGTGATGTCCCCTCCTTCTTGAAGGGTGAAGTGGAGACTGAAGAAATGAATGGATGGGGAAAAACATTGAAGGAAAGGTAACTGGTGACCCACACTGCACATCTCTGCCAGGGGTCCTAGATACTAGTCATTATCTTCTCCCCTGGCTGGAGGTCCCGGAGACAAGGGGCACAGTATGC
Source organism: Chrysolophus pictus (assembly GCA_037305975.1). NCBI lineage: Eukaryota > Metazoa > Chordata > Aves > Galliformes > Phasianidae > Chrysolophus > Chrysolophus pictus. The sequence goes on from CM074578.1 coordinate 24,711,427, forward strand.
CACCCCATCAGTGCCCAAAAGAGCAAATCAGTGGCTTATTCCTCACCTGGAGATTCTGAGGATGAAGGGCACAGCACACCTCTCACCTCATCAATGTCTGAAGATGCAAAAATTTCCTCATATCTGGTCACTGGGGCATGGCAGAAATGTGTCTTGGTTTCACAAGGGCTGTGAGCTGGAGACAGCTCTATCTCTGTTGCCTAATGAATCCCAGGATGAATAGTCTAGATATAGACTAGTTCATATTACCTGAAGTTAGATTAGATGAATTCAATGTGCATTCAGTTCAACATACATATTTGCAGTTTCATTCCACTGACTTGCTTTTTCCTTGATGGAAAAAGGGTAGAAGATAAAATTGGAGTTAAAGTGTAAAAAACCAACCCCTTCTGAAATGTCTAAGCTTTGGAAGGAAGGTTGTTTTCTTACCTTATGACTTAGCTTCAAGGCAAGGAAAAAGATCAGTTAGTCATAATGAAACTGCTTGTGAAGCTGCACAGTCATGTAGCTTGTACTGAGACAACTACTCCGTTACCACTTCCAGAGCTTTTTGATCTGAAATAAGAGTATTTATTTCCAAAACTGCCCTTTGTCACTGCTAATACTGTGTCCACAGTATCACAGATCTGGCAGCTAGAATTTTACTTTTTTAATACAATTACTTTGCTCATCATAATTCTCATAATCTAGCCAGTAACATTTATTTAGTTGATTTCTGATTAAAGAGATCTGCCTCGTATTCTTGTTGTGCTTTTATCAAGGGACAACCAAGAGATGAGCAAGGCTAATGCTGACACACTTTGGATGCGACTTTACAAATCAGACCAAAATGCATAACAAAGACAAGGGTAGTAACTGGGGAAAGGTCTGTCCAGAGTCACAGAAGCAATGAATTGTTTCTAGGGTACCTCTACACTGCTGTGACGTCACTGAAGCAGGGACTGACAGACCTAGGGAGGTTGAAATGGGGCTCTGAATTGAATTGCACCACTCTGTGTGCTATGCTTGTATCTACTCTTTGGAATGGATTCATCAAGAAGCATTGATGAATGTTAATGAATATAATTTTTTTTTTTTTTCCCCAAATGGAGGAATTCAATCACTTTTCGTATGTACTTCCAATTAAGACACCACATTGTCAGACTGTCCCACTGCTGCCAGCTGGCACATAGCAACAAAATGTAACAGAACATTGTTGGGAAGGTTCAGCCTCTACAGCCATACCACAAACAACCACTCTAATGCTGTGAATCAAAATAAAATAGGAGGCATTACTTTTGGAGCAGCCCTTGTATTTTATATAGTATCTTAGAGGAATGTAGTATTCTCAGTGTTTATTCTCTGAATGTTTCTAGGTGCAAAAGTGCTTACGTTTTCTTACTATCAATGGAGAAGAGCCAATGCCAAACAATGAGATTGAACTTTATAGAGATTTGAAGAAATCTACATAGAGCTGTACTTAAAAGTACTTCTCTTGACATTAAATTGCATGATAATCCTAATAATATTTATATAACGATGTGGTCAATAATGTAATAAATTGTGAAATGGGGTTTAATGCTAAGTACTGCCTCTAAAATTTAGCTATTCCAGTTAACAAATTATCAAATACTATGTGCATTGTGAAATAGGAGCTTAATCTGGATTCATCTTTGGTGCAGAACTCTTTGATATAGCTGTTTTGGTGTCCAACTTGGAAAATCCTCGTTCTATGACAGAAATGGCAGTTGTATAACCAGATATGTTCCCATCATATTCCTATATCTGAGGCTTTGGACCAAGTCAAAGGGAGGACTGAGCAATGAGCTAGCTGAGGTGCTGTGTCAGTATTTAGAAAGGAATAGGGAATGTTTTATCTGAAATCAGTCTTTTAAATCCATAAATGTTCCAACTTACTTTCCTACAAAAGCTATACAGTAGAAATCACTATTTGAAGAGGTAATTTCTCATTTAATTCAGTAATCCCTTATCCCTTTGACTCACTGGGTCTTCTATGGATTGTTCTGTCTCTGTATTACTTATCAATTTTTAATATGTTTATACTTATTTTGCAAATCTACAATAAAGTATGCTTTGTTATATACAAATCCCACGACTTTTTTTCCAGCTTTGAGCAATGCTTATGAAATGGACAAAGGCACTTCATAGAATTTTCTGGGTTATATTGCAGCAAAGACACTTTTACTGTCAATAGGGATGAGACTGTAAGTTACACTCTTTCATGTTTAAAAATTTAATATCCAAGCAAAGATGCAGAAGTATACAAGGTATGAAGGCAGAAAGCATATATATTGTGATGTTTCCTTTCGGAAGAGACATGGAGAATAATAAAACTCTGCTGTTCCTATTAAAAGGGAGGAAAGATGGATGATTTTATTCCCTCCTGTATATATGGGATACACTTACAATGCTATTGCACAGCCAGAAGATTTTCTTTGTACTTAGAGGATAAAAATGCCCAGGCAGGATTTTGTTCTGAAGAAGGAACTTTAACAAAATATACAAACTGGAAGAAGGGGGATGTATTAAAGTCAACATAAGGGAATAAACTAATTATGTCTGACTGGGTCTTGAATATTTATAATGCTGCCAGTAGCAGCTCCCTTTGGGCCACTTGTTTACAAAGCCTGTTGAATTTATATGCCCTGACAGGACACACGGCTCTGAAAGCAGCTATGTGCAGAACATCAGATATGGTTGGAATATTTTCAGGCAGAAAGACTTCAGCCACTAGAACTGTGTCTTTCTCAAAAGAGATGACTTCGGGGTACCTTTCCAGTTCAAAGTGTTTAGAACAGACAACAAAAAAGGAAGGTGCAGGAAGCTGAAAAACGTGTCCCAACATTTAGACAGAAATGTTGACCTTTCCTCCCCAGATTATGCCAGGGTTTGTTCTGGAACCAATTTCTGTAAGCAAGACACTAATCCTGACAGTCTGTCAGACCCCCTCTCACATTTCTGTCACTTCTCTTCAGTGGAAAACGATGCAGAAAGCAGCATTTTGCTTTTGTGGGCCATTTCAGAAGTATGGTTTGCATCAGTCATAATGGTGGAAATGGACTGAAATGAGACTGCCTCAGTGTTGGATCAACCATCACAGGTCTGTGACTAAGACTTATGAATGACTGTTCATCAGCAAGTGATATCCTTTTCTTATGCCACTGCTATCTATAAAGGAAATTGCCAAAAAATCTTCCTGTGTGACCTTTTAAAAGCTGGGAAATCAAGTAGGAAAAATATTAAAATTGCCCTTGAAAAAATAGAACTTTGAGAAATGTGGTTACAGCACAGTTGCACAACAGATTCAATTGATATGAGATTATTTGGCCAGAAAGTACTATCAACCATGGTTTCTGAAAGATCAGCCAGGCCAGATGCTAAGCAGGGAGGGAATTGTACAGGTCTGAAAGGGAGATATTGCCACTAGCATCTAATTTCACTAATAGCCTGCAGCTGGTCGAAGCTTCTGGCAAAAGGGATAATATTCTGAAGAACTGGCCTAATGAAAGAGTGGAGGTCCTTGCAAATTTAGGTAGTCAACTTGAAATGTGCAGAGGCAGGCAGATACAGTAACTAGTAGTAGGTACAGAGAGACAGTAAAAGAGCAGCTGTCTAAGAGAAAAGTGAGAGTGATGAGGAGGCACAGGGAACAATCAGCCTTGTGGCTTGATTTTAGGGTGCTGAAATAACAGGCCACTGCCAATCACATACATACAGAACCCTAGAGCTGCACAGGTGACAGAATCAGGGACTGACTTCTGCACGGGACATGTTTTTACTACATTTTTAAAAGCACACACCATGTTTACATACCATTTTTATACATATACCCTTGAAAATGTTAAGATTTTTTTCAAAACAGCCTTCAGAGAAAGTGCTATGTCACTCAGGACTTTCATAGTTTCGCTGTCAATTGCAGAAAACCCTCCAGCAGAAGAAAACAATGCCCTGTCCTTCGCTGGACTAAAAAGTGGACAAAGTCATAAGATTTTACACTAATTTTATTTTTATGCAGTTTAAAATGAGGACAGAGTTGCAAAATCTGTCATAAACAAATCTTTGATTCATTCTAGAAGTAGCGTTCAAGTTTCAGTTCATGGAAGAAGGTTTAGGAAACTTATTTAGAAAGAAATAATTAATCATTCACAGTGTTAAAGTATCTGCTTATTCCTTTTCTGATTCATCAAGATAGTGCAATAAACAAGGCCGCTTCAATAGCCTAAGACTCAGGCCCACCTAAACTTAGAGCACCAAAGACTCATATGAACAGTGGGAAAAAAATTCAAACCAAGAAAAGAATAGTCATTTTAAAAAGTGATCTTTGACAGACAAGAACAGGTACCCAGCACAGATGTGACCTGAAGGAATTGGTATTAGCATTTTTTCCTTTACACCTTATTTATGTTACACCACTTTTAAATTCTACAAAGTGCAGACTGTAAAGTAGTTTATGTCAATACAAATTCAGGTCGAAACATTTAGAGAATCATGCTGGATAAGGAAACGATCCCAAACCTCCTTATTTTATGCGCTCCTCTGTTTATACTGACAATTGAATGCCTCCATTGGACTGGTGCATGGCTGAGGATGAATCTGGGCAATCATAGAAGTTAACTAATTGGAAATAATCACATAGATAGTTCAGTACATTTCTGACTTCTACATTCTTTATAGAATCCAGGTGCAAAGGAGAGGTGAAAAAGCAGAGTCATAGTCATTATTTACTGTATTTACTTGGGGAGGTACAAGGGGTAAAAATGAAGCACATCTGAATGCAAGAAGCAGAAGCAGCAAACATACAACTATCTCAATTACCTGTGCAGTACAACGTGCCAACAGAAAAAGAACTTTACTGCATTTTGCGGCAAGTAAGAGATTAGCATTTTTCCTCACTGTGTGGGGAATTCCAGTCATACAGAAGCCAGGGTTTGTTCCCCCAAATTATGCTTTCTTGGTACAGAACAGTGTGCTATAAGTCATTTAAGGTAGAGAGCATTTCAGATGATAATGAGTCAATGGTATCTAGTTTAGAGGCAGATGCTTAAGGGGGCTGGGTGGTTACCATCTGAATCCTCAGCTCTGTGTGCAGAAGTAACATCCCAATTTGCAATATTTGTAGAAGGCCCAACTAATGTACAAGAATAGAATATAGCCCACAGATTCATTCAAGAGGGTCAGGCATTTGCAGGTTTGCAAGAGAAAACTGGTATCATTTTCTTGTTCTGGTTGTTTTGTCAGCCTTATTCTCCAAAATTTTCAGTCTGTCACCTCTGCATGAAAGTCACAAGGTTACTTATTTATTCCAGTCATGCATTTCAAATACTACTGCATCTTGGCTGCTGGCATTAAAACAAGAAAATTGTTATTCTACTCAAGATTTGTCCCTTCCCAAAGAGAAGAATGACATTATATTTCTCCAGCTACTCCAGCAGCAGAAATCAGGCAGTACATGTGGAACCATTAGGCTTTCTGAAATGTGTTAGCTGTAGTTGCATTCTGGACTATATTCCATGAACTATACAGGCAAACTCCTGTATGCTTTACAGAGAAAAGGTGGCAGAGAATCGCTTCCTCCTGAACCACAGAGTATGAATGCAGTACTTATTTTCTCTCTCATTCTGCATCCTGGAGTAAAAGGAAGCTCTTCCATTCATTGTTGAATTGTGCAAGATATTTGTTTACTTCAACCAGATGAAAGCCTAGTATTTCAAAAGCCTGAATTCACATACTCCATTCTCTTAGAGTTTCTGGAAGAGCATGCATTGTTTTGAAGAATAAAGCAAATCTTTTGGTTTCTGCTTAGCTATTTATCACTTATATGCAATCTCCTGTTAGAATTCCTTAAACCAATTAAGTGTTTATAACTAAGTTTAAAACTGCTTTTCAGAGTCTTAGTATAGCAGAGAAGTGTCACAGCAGTGACTACTAATACATCAGTACTTGAATTTTACTATGGGATCAGTGTTTTAAATATGCATTTTCTTTCATCTTCTTCCACTATGTCAGTATTAATATCCAGCTTATTTTTCAGGGAGTATTATATAACCAACTGAAATAAGACTTGCGCTCACTTAGTTAATTGTCATTCTAAATGCAATACACTTAAAAATCCATTTCAATGTTTTCATATGGAAAAAAGAGAAGCTTAACATACTTGGTACAGCTGTGATGGAACTAATTTTCTTCAGAGCAGCTCATGTTCTGTGTTTTAGATTTGCTGAACAGTGTTTGCACAGTCTCAAGGACTTACCTGTTTTTCACCCCAAGAAGGGGACTTGGGTTGGGCAAGAGATTGCCAAGGGACATAGCCAAGACAGTGGACCCAAAGTGACATTGTACTCAGCAACAAAATTGAGGAGGAAAGGTGAACATTTGCAGCAATGCTGTTTGCCTTCCCAAAGAAGCAGTCACATATAATGAACCCTGTGTTCCTGGAGATGGCCTGCTGATAGGAAATAGTGAATGAATTTCTTGTTTTGCTTTGCTTGTAACCACAGCTTTTTCTCCATCTACTAAGGCATCTGTATCTCAAACCACAAGTTTCCTTGCTGACACCCTTCAATTCTCTTCTCATCCCATTGTGCTAAGCTGCTTGCTGGGTCAACCTACAGCTCTTAGAAATACCAGACATTTTTAAAATGTAAAGCTTCATTTATAGATTTTGAAGAGCTTCCATAAATTTAGACACAAAGTATCTGTATGAGGGACGGAATTGCAGAATTGTCACATACCTTATTTCACTTAGCAACTTAGGATATAAAGATCACTCAGATACGTAAGGAGGATGAAATCATCTGTGTAATGAACACAAGAAACTGTGGCAATGTTTCAAGGTCAAGTGTATCATACTTTGTAAATCTACCATACTTTAAGAGAAGTTATACTTTTATCTTTTACATTTTCTCCTCAGTGTGTGCTTGTTGTATCACTTGAATATTCACATGCATGAAGTTCAAGACAATTGTGAAGACAATCAGAGAGAAGATGCCTTCTGCCCAATGAGGTAAAGTCAGATGCTTACAAAATGAGCTTTAATTAAAAGTAAACCAGAACACAAACAACACCCTAATTTATAGCTGGAACCCCAAACTTCTCACAGGTGCTCGTAAGTAAGACACTTCTTTCTTCACTCCCACGCTTTCAGCATGTGAAATATCATCAAATGAACATGTCAGAGTACAAGAGGTGAGTTATTACTTGGTATCATATGGGAGCTGCAGCTAGTAAATAACTTCATTCTCTCCTGTGAGTTATAGTATCTACCCAGACACATGGTTAGATTGGTTGTCATAGCCCTAAACATCCCCTCCTCATCAGTATGCTGCGTTGCTAACTTTGCCTGGATTGACTTTTGTTTTGCTGTTTAAACATCAAGTTTAGGTACATTGCATTTTCTTTTCATTCAGTTGCAGTTGAAGGAAAAGTCTTATGGCAAATCATGGGGAAATCAGAGGAGGTCTCAAAAACACTCTTGCCTTTTCAGTGAGAATGTCAAGATGTTTCAGTAGAAATTCCTGAAGCATAAATGTGCTATTATTTTCCCAAAGGCCAGCTCTGTTTTGACAGTCGAGGCTATAACTGAGCTGTAAGGGATTTTTCTGTCGGTAATATTCGAGAACTTTTAAAAATGTTTTTGACCCTTGTGCACCTCCTTCCATGACAATGTAAATATACACTCAAATGGTAACAAGGACACAAGATAAGCATCTGGTAAGAATATTTCTGTATTTTGTGTCTAAAAATAGATCAAGAGTGCCTGCAAAATACTGCACAAAAAGAAGAATCAAGCTTTGCTTTGCTGGTTCAAAGCAATTGACCAGAAAGGGTACAGGTCCATAAGACTGACCACTTAGTTCAGTCCAAAGGTGTACCTCTGATAGTAGCAGATGTGTAGGAGTACCCAAAAAATTAGAGACAGAAGGAGTTTTCCATTAGTTCATCGCTTATGACAAAGTGAAGAACACATTTCTACCCTCAGAAGAGGACTGTTTGATGAGATAAAGGTAAAGTATCTTTCTGATATTTGCATCTAAATTCTGACCACTGGACCAGGAGCGCACACAGGAGTGAATAGCAGAGATTCTTCTCAGTACCAGAGTTATGATTCAGCATAGCAACACTTACCCAAACTAAAAGCATTTGCTGCTCTACTCATCTAGGGATGGCAGCCAGAATCAAATGAAATTAATAATTGGAATGCTTCACTATTATTCTACTGATATTAAAGAAGGTACTGGATTTTCAAGGCTAGAGCTGTGATAGAAAATCCTATGTACAGATCTCTTACTTGTTCTTCAGAAACTAACTGAATTACACATTTTCTAGGACACATTTTCAGGGTTTTATTCAGTGTGTGGCATTGAAGTGGCTTTAATATAGAGAAAAGCTTTAAAAAATTTTTCTGATTTTTTTTTTTTAACTGAAACAGAATCCAGCAGTTCTTTGTGAGGCTAATTACCTAGAGCAGGTTTGTCTGAACTGTGTTTCAGAGAAATGAAATACTCCTTAGATAACACTTTGTCTACAGGTTTTGGCACTTTTAGTTTCTCTAAGTGAAATGTTTTGATCAGAAATAGAATTATGTAAAGTAAGCACTTCACAGCTCCAAATTTTAATACATAAATTGTTTAATGTCTAAGATCATCAACAAATCTAAGCATTACCTGAAGAAATAGCCTTAGTGACCTTCCCTTTTTTTTTTTTTTTGAGATAAAAAAAGGAAATTTTGCCAGATTTTATTTTACTGAGCATTCCAATAAAATTTAACTGATCCATGGAAAATAGATCTTTAAAGGAGTAGAGAAGCCACTGATGCCATCATTAGTCACCTATTTTGCTTGGAGTAAGATCTAGATGAAACAAAATTGCATCTTATTATATCCATGTTATCAGAATATCACTTAGCTACACTGGAAAAGAGGCCAGTAAAAGACAGTTGCTCAAAACAAAACATACATATTTTTTTCCTTAAAAGCAGAAGTAATGTCATCAAACCACTGCTTACAATACTGCTTTTTTACATAGTAAAAATATAAATGAATGCTAAAAAAAAAAAAAAAACAAAACACTGTCATGACATGGAGTTTCATAAATTAAAGGAAAAACAATTTTCTTTATTTTTCTCTAAAGAAATGTTAGCTTTGAACAAGTATTGTTAACACTTAATTGCAGCTCTCTTCTGGTATGGTCTGTGCTATTGGATGTCCTGGCATGCTTACTAAGGCTATGAAATTGAAATTTAATGAAGATTAGGTTCATAGGAATGGAAAAAAAATGCCTTTTTTTCCAGGGAGAGATAGACAATTTAATTTCATTTTTCTTCTTGTGACATGTAGCAAAAGCCTTCTCAATTGTGGTAAGATACTCTGCTTGTTATTCTGGACATCCAAATGATTAAAAGATAGAAATACAAGAAATTTTACCCTTGAAAGCAATTTATGCAGTAAGATCAAGATGATACTATATCTGTCTCCACCCTTCTGCTGACTTGCTATAGTCCACTGATTAATAACTGCTCCAGTTTTAAGTATGATTTCAAAATACTGCTAGGGTCATTCTAAATGATGAAGATAATGAATGATGCTGAAATGATCCCTCTGGTAATTCAAACTAGATTGGCCTTTTATGTCGATCTTGGTGACTGAGATTGAATTTTGACTTGCAGCTTCTGCAGACAACTCTCCCATTTACTACAGTATTTCTATACAAAAATTTAATTGGTGTGCGCTGATGTTAATAAGACTCCCTAATGTGAGCAGTAGTTTAGATACAGTGAGAAGTAGAAAGCGCAACCAGAAAGTGCCTGATTTTTTCTGTATCATATCTATTGTATCCTTCTCCGTCCTTGTTATATTACCTGAGAACAGTGCCAGGTAATGCAAGGCTAGTATTTTCCAGGCAATGCACAGAGACATTCCATTGGTGAACTGTGAAGGGATCTGGTTGTGTGATAGGTGTTCAGCCCCTTTTACATGGTCTGGAATTAACTGTTAACAGTACTCATAAAATTGTGCTGAACTATATACAAAATTTATGTGAGTGATTATTTTTGTCTATTATATTTTTAAAAGAAGGTATTTTTAAGCAAATATGACCATCTCCTTAAATAGTCATATCTCCTGAAGTGGCAGACTTTGTTAAATAAAACTGAATTTACTGCCATGTTCTCAATCACAGGGATAACATTCCTATTTCAGTTTCTGTGATAACTGCAGTTCAGGACAGAGGATCTAGAAGTACTGACTCATGTTCACTAACTTCTCCCACAACCAGCACAGAGTGCACAACTAGAATATCAGAAATGGGACAGAGTTTAAACCAAAAAACAGAAAACTTGAGTATTAAAAATGTGAGAGTTAGGCTGCTTACAATATTTATAAAATTTATATACACAGTAAAGATCTTGGAATAATCTAGAAATGTCATATGAAGACACTTCTAGGTTACAGAAGCAGCTGGACTCCAATTGTGTTCTTCTCTCACTTCCTTTTTATTTGCCATTATAGAAATAGGGCTGAGCTGGGCACACTTGAATGAGCTTGGGCTACTGCCGCTCTTAGTGGCAAACCTGCACTTCCCCCCATGACAGATGGCTTTCCTCAGTATCTTCTGTTGTGCTGACAGGAGAGTACAGGGACCCATTCCTCTGCTGTGTTCCTCACTTTGGACATCATTCTGTGTTGCCTGCTGAACAACCAGAAACCAGAGCCACTAATCCCCCTCATTGCTAGTGTCCAGGTAAGTGGTAATAAAGAAAGTAGGTCTCATTGCAGAGGAAAAAATTATCTGTGTCTGTTACAACTTGATGATAGAACAAACCAGGAGATCTATGAGGGTGGAGACTCAAAGTTGAGGTCTTCAGTGACAAGAGATTTAGAAAAAAACCGCAGCAAGAGACTGCTGATGCAAGTCTTTCTTGTGAACTGAACTACTTTCTATTTATTGGTAGAAACTGCAATATGTAAGACTAGGTGAGCTAAGAAAGTCTTCACAAAATCATTTTTTCCTAGCTAAATCTTCTGGTACTTGAAATAGCAAAAGGGCAGGTATAGCTTAGCTCACAAAGCTGCTACATCTTAGGCGGGCAGCAGAGAAATATGAGGAGATTTAAAATAACTAACAGGAATTCAACTGCTAGGGACTAGATTATAACAGGCACATCAAGCATGTTCTTTGTTGCCTAATTCAATGCCTGAGAATTAGATATAAATAGAGATGCAAGGTAATTTCTTCAGCTCTCTGCATGGCTCAGGCCATTGTACAGGTTGTGAGACCAGCGTGGGATATAATCCTAGAATCCCATTAAGGGCTGGTGGCTGACCTGATGACAAGAACACTCACACCTTCCTAGCTACCTTTGGTCATAGGTCTCTATAACCTGTGGAAAAAAGCTGTGTCTTCATGTAGTCATACACTCCTGTCAATCAGGGTTCTGAGCATGACAAACATTAGATTTGATTCTCAGCCATCACCTGCCCACTCATTTTTGTCCTGTTGCAGATGCTGGCTCATAGGCTGTCCACTGGCAACGTGCTGATCAAGGCCCATGCACTGGGAGTGTCATTACTGCATGCTCACAATGTGGGACAAGAATGCTGTGAGCTGCACTTGCAGTCAATGGGAAAGGTGGGGGAAGGAAGAAATCCTTCTAGCAAGCCTATTTATATTTGTGCTGCAGCCTGAGGGGACAGATAGTCTTCCAGCAGAAGAGATGTGCATACATTGTCCTGCTATACAACTGGATGCAGTATTCTCTTCTACACTTGGAAAAAAAGCATTCTTACTGGCTTTCATGATGTACATGTAAATACTCACACCACAGTTTTTAGGCTGTGCTAGGAGCCTTGATTCCCTGGAATCCTAAACACACACACAAACCCAGAGACTTATGAGTCATAGAAAGAATAAGGTGGCCCAGAATATGGCCTGGAGCACTACCTTGTAGCCATCTGGTACGTTAAATGTTTGGTGTGGTCCCTGGGCCTGGCGAACTGCCATCCTTCTGACCACATCCTCCACCACAGTGACTAGCTCAGCAACATCTGCATGGGCAGAGTCCTTTGTGGTTAGATTAGTGGTTAAGACTAGTCCTGAAAGGAAGCTGTAGGTGGTCAAAGGAGCTTTCAGCAAGTAGATAACCTTTGGCCATTCATTTCTATATGGATAATTTGTCCTTAGACTCCTAATGACAGCACAGTATCTTGTTATATTCTTTTCTTTGCAAGAATTTGCTATTTTTAGAAATTAAATATGCAGCTCAAACTGAAAGTCCATACTGCCGTAGTCTAATTTCAGGAGAAGGATTTAGCCTTTGTGCTCCTCCATCCTCCTGTCTTTTTCAGTTCTACCTAACACGAACGCTTTCTTGGCTAAAGGCAGGAAGAAATCAGTCACATATGCAGATCTCCCTTTCGCATGCCTTTTCTCTCTTTGTCCTGCACCCTCTCCTTTAATTGAGCTAGAGAGAAAACATTTAGTAATCTCTCTCCCTCTTTCCTCTCATTAGGCAAATGATGACATATTCTTTTTCCAGAGTGCCTTTAGAAGCATGCCATAGCAGCCACTGCTCATTATCAGCACTGGGAAAAGAAAAAGCTTGTGACTTGATATTGAATTTATGTAGATGCATGTAAATGAGAAGACAGTTCCTTGAAATCAGATGTAATACAGTAGTAAAAAATCAATGGTGAGAGATCAAAATCCAGCTCAGCAACTGTTTTGAACTTCTGTAACTGTGCATGTAATCTTATACCCTTATCATTTCTAAGGGAAGGGAGCCTCAGAACAATGATACAAGCAGATAAACATCAGGCATATTACATTAATTTTGAATATTGTGAGATATATTTCACCTAACTTTGAGGGTCTATTTTCAGATTTGATCATCTCACTTTTGCCTATTGTAGTGTAAAGGGAAGCACAACAACAATAGCAGAGAAGCAAAGCTCCAGGCTGCACTTTCTCAAATACAACAGTGATTAGCACAGGAACAAAAGAAAGAATCTGCTTACCTTCAGAAGATCTCACATACACAGGGATCTCCAGTGAAATCCCCTAACCCCAATTGCCAACCCTTAAATGAGGTTTGGTGGATCCTGGCTCCACCCCTTCTGGTCACTCAGCAGCACTGCATGCACCTGAGCTCCCCTGGGTTGGTCCTGCCTTCCCACCAGGTGCTCAATCACTGGTTCATGCTGTGACTTAGCATTTCCACTACATCTACATACTGACATTTCCTTATGCAACAAATTCTTTTTCATACATGTGAAATTGGAACAGTCCTTTTTTAAAAAAAAAAAAAAAAAATTGTTCCTAACCTTTCTACTTTTTTCTTTCTATCATTCTTTCTTCCTTTGTTTCTTCTTTTCTTCCTTTCTTTCCTTCTCTTTCTCTTTCTCTTTCTCCCTGTCATCCTTCTCTGAAAAATCGTGCTAGTGAGCTCTAATAATCTCTATATACTTTGGTTACTGCTATTAAATACAATCAAACTTATCACACATTTTTTACTTCTTTTTATTACCATCACAATATTCTCAAATCTTACAGTCACATTATTGACCTACATTGCATTTCTCTAGAGCTAAAAAAAGAGATGATTAACCACAAACAATATAGGTTTCTGTATAACAAAGAAAAATTATTTTTAAGCACTAATTTCAACAATCCAGGCTAAGAGGAATAAAAAACTTAATATTCAACAGAATGAATGGAAAGATGGCTAAATGCAAAAAGAATGCATACAATAGTAACTGCCTACAATTCAAATGCATTATAAAGAAAGCAGTATTCCCATAAATGTGAAGCCTGAGTTTTAATGTGTCTACTGACTTCCATCAAACCTGTTAAAATTCTTTAAGGCATTTTTTAATTAGCAACACCTAACTATACCTGAGACTGAGACAAAATTATGACCTTCATATGAAAGAATAAACTCAGGCATGGAGGAGTAAAGTGGCCAGTAGAAGTCCACCAACCCACAGTTCCATCTAAAATAAACTAAAATAGATAAAAGCCTGAGTGAAACTGGAGCCCTGAGTGGGTGATATGCGACTGCAACAGCAGCAGTCTTTGGTTCCATCTGCTTTGGTCTTGTTTCCTCACAAACCTAAGTCCCCGATCTCTTATATTGGCCAAATTTGGAGGACAGGTTTCAGTGTCCACTGGCATCACTTCAAGGTGTATGCCATGGCAGTGTGTGCGCACATAGAATTTACAGGCAAATAGCATCAGGACCTGAAGTATGTGCAAAACTCAGGATGATTTCAGGGAAGGAAGAGCTGAGCCCAGTATCCCTCACCAGCACAGCTTGCAAGGCAGCCTCCATTCTGATTCAATCACTGGCCTCTCTGCTGAGGTTGTCAACAAAGGTGCCAATTAGTGCCAGTTCTGATGATGATTTTTGTGATGTCAACACCTGTCCACTATGGACTGGACTGCGAGCACAATCACATTTCCCATCAGATGCAGAACAGCTGTCAGGTGGTAGCAAGGCTGAATGATATATTAGCTTCTGTGCACATTAGTAAATCAGACAGGCTGTATTGTCTCTAAAATGCCTTTCATGTCAAATTATTTTCTCTCTTTAATAATGCAACTGACTTTGTTCCCTTGATTTTGATGTGTTTTCTAGCTTATAGATGATTTATTCATATAATATCAAGTAGCGCTGTGTGACAAAACAAACTCAAATGCAAGTATAACCAGATTTTAAGCCAAATTGGGTAATAATAAGCCCTGCACAATTCCAGCTTGATGGACATGGAGTCATGTACAAAGGAGTGTTTGCAATAGACATATGCAGATTTTGAATGTGGGTAGATTTGAATACAGTGCATCACTATGGAGCACAAAAGGATGCAGACGTAGAACAGGGATGTATGCATATACTTGCAGAGATCCTGACCTGAAGACCATAAAACATGGAGGACTTAGTGATCCACATAGCAATTTCCCTTTGCAGGGGCAGATCTGCACTATGTTCCACACTGAGCACAACCTTCAAGTCTGTGCTGTGGGCTGTGCATCTGCTCTTTCCAGGACAGACCTCACCGGAAAACAAAGCAGCCTATGGGCAGCTCCCACTTGGTACTGTCAATTGCATCACCTGCTTGTCTTTGCCTTTATGTGAAATAGCAGTGACAAATTCCCACATGCATATCTTTTTAGTTTGGTAAGCAGAATAATTTTCTTTTAGAAAAGCCCTATAAATACTCAAAAGACTAGAATACTGGTTAATTTTTCTATGCAGAAGTTCTACACAGGATGCTGTGCCCTGCTTGGACACCCATCATGGGGTTCCCAGTATCCGAAGGAACAAACGACTGTGTGTAATGCTCTCATTTTCTGTACAGTATTGACTGCAATAAATTGTATTTTAACCAATACTTCATGGTACCTTTCTTACAGGAATTACAATAAACCAGCTCCTCCTGGTGCAAAGCTATGTGTGTGGGAATGTGTGTGCTGCACATGGTCAGCTGTGTTTTGACTTCTCTCTTTTAGGATCTTACTTCAATATGAAACATTTTCCACCAGCTGAATTATTATTTTCAATGTGCCATTAATTTAAGGAATATCCCTTGCTTTGAGATGTGACTCATTGTCCAACATTTTACATTCAGATTTTATTCTTAATGTCCTTCCTTCATTAGTGAAAGATTTCACAGCAATGTCCAACCATAATCTGATTTATTGAAGGTAAGTGAGGGAAGTAGGTACCTCTTAAAAGTTCACTGCAAACTGGTATATTGGTTCACAAGGTACAGTTGATTATTTTGGTAATTTTTCAAAACAGAATTACTGTGATCACCTACTGGAAAAAATCCATTTCATGAAATAACTAAATAAAGCTGCCTAATGTATTCAAGGTAGTTCCCACGTTAAATAGCGTGTGACACGGTAACAGAATTTTGCATAATCAGGAGCAAACTGAAAAAAAGTGTAAGAAATGCCACTGTCTTCTACAGACATTTAGTACTCTCTAAGAACTGCTGGAGTTGTTTGTTCCATTACATGCTGAGACTCCCCTCGGTGCCCTGGGTTCTCTACTCAGTCATTCCATAACTGATTTTTAAAAACTGGGTAACAACAGCATATATTTTATTTCTTAATAGCAGAATTTTATATGTGGTCCAATTTCTTCATAATTCACATGATAAAAATCCATGGATCTGAACTGTGAACAATATTCACTGAAGAACAGTTTTGCTTATTGCTTTCTAGAGGCTTCATAATCTCTTCATATTTCTGGTTTGGAAGCAGAAAAGAGCTACTTGTCATTTTAGTTTCAGGAACTATTAACTAAATCACAAGGAACTCTCTATAAACTTTAAGTGTTATTCAGTGGATTTCTTTTGGACACATGGAAAACATTCATTTCATAAATGCATATGGAAATAAGCACCATTCAGGGATCTTCTTTTCTGTAGTTTTGCAAAACCTCTGAAGTTTCGAAATTGGTCACACATGCATTCAAAAAGCTATTCTGCATTTCAGTTGCAAAACAAAGGATGTATCTACAGTTTCTAGTGGAAAATAAGACCACCTAAGAAAACAAAAACAAAAACAAAAAACTTTCACTTAAGGCTTGTAAAACATATTTGGGGCACGTTCATCTTCTTTCTCTTGGCCAGAGCAGAATGGGTTTTCTCAGCAAGGTGCTGCACGTAAAGTATCACGGAGATATTTTTTCAGATGTATTCTCTAGATGGTGAAGAAAAAAAAGGTTCTGTATGATTTTACTTATGAGTTCTTATTCAAAGCCATGCACGTCTACTTCAGCCAGCTATACTTGAAGATGTGCATCTTTTGGAATCATATAATGTTTTTCTTTAATAATCATGAATGTCTTTATTATATAACTTGTTTTGCTCTTATGTAACAGCAGATTTCTCATATCTCATGTGGAATGAATACAAGTGCATGTCACAATAATAAAGGTGCGTGTTGTATACTCATGTTTTGATTTTTAAGCACAGCATTTTTTTGACTGTAATAATAAGATTTAACACGAGGGCCAATTTAACAAGATTTAAGACAACAAATCGTGACAGTTCCATATATTAATTGAATTGCTAACAATCAGTGGGATATAGTGCAAATTCCTTTGCCTTCAAACAGTTTCACATTGTCAGGGACTTACCAGAGCAGAATACATACAATGCATTGTGTGCTGGAATTAATTATATGTGTTATGCAGTCTTTCAAATGGAAGCTGAAAAATTTACATTTTAAGCCGTTTTGATGCAGAGCATTATCTGTTGCAGTTCAATGCTCTACCTCTTGAAATTAGATGCATTATGTACCTTCTGTTAGTAATTATTCCTATTTTTAAATCTGGAAAATATTGATGGAAACTGGGTCATGTAAGTAGGAAAATGTATAGTAAAAGTCTTCTGCTTCATGTGGATATACCTGAAAAAAATAACATATGTTTTGTCTCTTTGATTAGCTTAGATGTTTGAAATCTAGGCAGGATCCCCAGTCTGAACATTAAAGCAGGATGAGATTTATTCTATACAATTTCATCATCTTGTTACAATCTTTGTCAAAAGACAGGAAGAGGGAACCTTGTGCCATTTTCAGTTCTTGTTTAATATCTTCTTCACAGGAAAATGCTGTCAGGATATTAAACTCATCTGTTCTTTTGGATAATAAGGATGTAATGTACCATTTTGACCTTTCCAAATGCTGTATTTCAAATTGCTGCTCATTAGATTTTTTTTTTTCTTGATTAAAGGCTTGCTAACCTGTAGAAACAGAATAGAAAAAAACCTAGTCAAGAAACAGCATATCAAGCATGATCAAGACAGAATCACATATTTTTATAGCTTAAAGGCTATAACAGACGTTAACACTTTTTATACTAGATCACTGATGTAATCAGTCATAGCACAGAAGCTAAAATTATGTTTATTTAATTTTTCCTCATGACAATTCAGAGTCTTGAACTGAACAGCCCCTATTTGGTTCAAGGCTTAATTATTATGATGTGAAATACTCTATTTTGGGAAGCTGTGGAAAAGTTTCAGAATATGAGAACTGTAATTAAATGATAATAAATATAATAAATATGACTAGGACAAAGATTCTTCTTGGTTGATTTATAAATTCTTAAATTTAAAAATTGATATTAATTGTAATATTGTACACTATTTTCAAGTCTAATCTCCTGCATGGCATGGCCACAATTTCACTTTCAGCCTCTCTAGCTTCAATAAGAGATGTAGTGTATTAGCTTTCAGAAGGATAAAAATTGTTCCAACTGTTAAAAACTCCCATTGTTAACTTTTGTTGTTGTTGCAGGGAGGGGATGGAAATGACAGATACAATGGAATTCTTGACTCCAGCTAGTAATACATTCCTTGCTCCTAAATTAGATAGCTCTTAATTATCAGAAATACCTGCCTGTAGGTACCTGCAGCCTTCTCAGTCTACATGAGTCAGTGGATAGAGCTTCTCTTGTGTCTTGCTCTTGATGTATTTTCACTAACTTTTTTGTTTATTTCAGAACTCTTTTTATGTCCATTCTTTCTTATTTTTAACATCCTTTTCAACGTAACATATTGACACATGACTTTCCAGTAAAGTCATAAAAATACGAACAAACAGTTCTTCCTCAATTCCTGGTGACTGTTTAAGTCTCCCAAGGGTTACATTTGTCTTCAAATAGCATCCCACTCTTCAGCTTATTGTCTACAGTGACACTCTGTCCTTCTAAAATTACAGCTTTTCTGGCTAATTCAGGAGAAAATCAGACTAAAAGTAAAGGAAACTATTAATTAAAATAAAATAATTAAAAAAAAAAAACACAGTAAAATTACATAATCTGTCCTTCTGCATGCCATTTAAGAAAAAGTCCATGTACTGCTCATTTACACTCACTGTTTGGTTTTGCTATGTGTAAGTAATTTTATTACTGGGACTTTCAGCTGGAAGTTTAAGACAGACTGGTTTCCTCTTTGTTTTCAATAGCCTATGAGCATAACAGTGAAGTGGTTTTGCCTATTATTAACCTCTGACCTGGAGAACCTCCCAGCTTGGGACTGGTGTTGCAGAATTATACACACACTCAGCGATAAAATTACTGTTAATGGTGCCCTGGAGAGAGAATACCTCAACCTTGATGTCGATGTTATGATTGTCTCCTAAGGGACTGTGCTGTCTATTAGAGCAATTTGTTAACTGTTGTTTACTCTATTGTGACTCTATAGATCAGTAAGCATTGTAAAATCACTAGGAAATAATCTTTGTCTTAGCACTTACCAAACCAAAACGTGCAGCAGCAGAACTGCACTGATGGAACACAGGAAATAGTCTAGTCTGGGCAGTGAAAGACACAGTTAATCTCTTTTAGGTGGTTTGTATCACACCCACAAGTATTAAGAGATGAACACTGGGATGCTGTGACAGGTAACAATTCACTTGGCTCTCTATAGGAAAACAGATTAGTATCACTAAGAAGAGCAATAGCTTAAAGTTCTGAGTATAATACACTATCTTAGACACATTTTTTTTACCCTAGTCTGAGCATTAGTATTAATGAAAACCATATTTCCCTAGAAAAGAAACAGACCTCCAAGGAGCAGTTTTAGCTGCAGGTTATGCCAATTGGTTTGCGCTATAATGTTATGTCTTGGGAGAAGGCAAGTCATCAATCAGGAAGAGGTTACAATGAAACTAGATACTGTATTTACTATTTTTCTGACTTTCAATTGCTATATACGGCTCAGTACCGAAAGGAAGGAGCAAAGCCAAAGCAAATAACTCACTGTTCAAAAATCTAGTATTCATGTGTGCCCACAAGTGGGTGCCCAGACAAGCACATGAAATCGCTTTTATGACTGAAACATGAACTTGCAATCTTTTCTAGTTTCTATATATTTGAAATAGCAGTATGGCATAGCACTATACAATATCCTATTCTGCCATGTGGATGCCTTCCAAAAATAAAATACATTTGTATAGTGTTTTTAATTGGAGGAACTAAAGACTATAGCTATGTACTAATTACTGATGCATTACAGTAATCAGTAAGTATCCAAAACATAAGAAGTACCTGAAAGGCACTGTCCTTTCCAAATCCCAAGAGATTCTGAGATTATAGATTCTGTGAATCTATAAATTTATTCAAGGAAAAATGCACTGGACATAGCTACTTTGACCACCTACATGAGTAATCCAAATCTGTTTAAAGATAATAAATGTTTTGTTTGGAGGTATTATAAAATCAGCTACCTATAAATTTAGCCATATGGCTCTTCTTCTTCTAAAAATTAGATTGCTGTCACCTGCCCTACTTTAAAAGTGCTTCATGGAGAGCTACATAAATGCATTCTACAGATAGCAGGGCTGGGAACCTTTTTTTCTTTCTTTCTTTAAACATCAAGCCTACATAAACTTCATTAAGCCTACAAAAACTGATTTTATGTTTTGTTTTTGAGAGATGGGTAAAAGTGGGCTTGGAGAATAACAAATGCACAAATACCAAAATGAGAGCAAAATCTAATTAAATAAACATAAACAGTTGAGATATAATCATTGTAGAATCACAGAATGGTCTGGGTTGGAAGGGACCTTTAAGATCCAACCAGTTCCTGGTTCTAACCCCCCTGCTTCCAGAGAGGGGGCATCCACAACCTTGCTGAGCAATCTGTTCCAGTATCTCACCACCCTCACAGTAAAGAATTTCTACCTGGTATCTAGTCTAAATCTACCCTCTTCCAGTTTAAAGCCATTTCCCCATGTCCTGTTGCTACATGCCCTTCTAAAATGTCCCTCCCCAGCTTTCCTGTAGGCCCCCTTCAGGTGCTGAAAGGCCGTTACGAGGTCCCCCTGGAGTCTTTTCTTCTCTAGGCTGAAGAGACCCAGCACTCTTCCCCCTACTCACAGGAGA
Organism: Chrysolophus pictus; assembly: GCA_037305975.1. Classification (NCBI taxonomy): domain Eukaryota; kingdom Metazoa; phylum Chordata; class Aves; order Galliformes; family Phasianidae; genus Chrysolophus; species Chrysolophus pictus. The sequence continues at coordinate 24,732,320 of CM074578.1, forward strand.
GGAGCTCCAGCTCTCTGATAATCTTTGCGGCCCTCCTCTGGGCCTGCTCCAACAGGTTCCAACAGTTCCATGTCCTTCTTGTGTTGGGAACTCATTCCAGGTGGGGTCTCACAAGTGCAGTGTAGAGGAGCAGAATCACCTTTGTCAACTGACTGGCCATGCTTGTCTTGATGCAACCTAGGATACAGTTGGCACTCTGGGCTGCAAGCACAGCCTCTTCATGTTGAGTCTTTCATCAACTGACGCCCCCAAATCCTTCTTCTCAGGGCTGCTCTCAAGACATTCTTTGCCCAACTTGTAATTATGCTTGGGATTGCCTTGACCCAGCTGCAGGACCTTGCACTTGGCTTTTCTGAACTTCATGAGCTTGGCATGGGCCCACCTCTTAAACCTATCCAGGTCCTTCTGCATCACATTCCTTCTCTCTAGCATGCTAACTGCACCACTCAGCTTGATGTCATCTGCAAACTTGCTGAGGGTGCACTCAATCCCACTTTCCACGTAGCCTACAAAGATGTTAAATAACACAGTCCCAGCACCGATCTCTGAGGAACACCACTCATCACCAGTCTCCATTTGGAGCCATTGACCGCAACTGCAACTGCAAGTGCAACCACTGAGTGCGAACATCCAGCCAATTCCTTATCCAGCAAGTGGTCCATCCATCAAATCCATTTTTCTCCAATCTGGCAATGAGGATGTCATGTGGGACAGTGTCAAACACTTTGCACAAGTCCAGGTAGATGACGTCAGTTGCTGTTCCTTTATCCGCTGACACTGTAACTCTACCATAAAAGGCCAACAAGTCTCTCAGGCATGACTTGTCCTCAATGAAGTCATATTGGTTACCACCAATCACCTTATCTGTATTTTCCATGCACCTCAGTAGGGCCTTCAGGAGGATCTGCTCCGTGATCTTGCCAGGCACAGAGCTGAGACTCCCTGGCCTGTTCTCTGGATCTTCTTTTTTTCCCTTGTTGAAAATGGGGGTAACGTTTCCCTTTTTCCAGTCAGTGGGAATTTCACCAGACTGTTTCTTGACAGAAATAGCAGGTGACAGCTTAACTTTTCAGGAGATTCTGGCTTTTATTTAGAAAAATACAATTTAAGTAGGAAACTCAGATTTCTGTCAGGCCCCTGAAGAAGGGACAGGGATTTTATGTGACAGGAGATGACAGAACAGTGTACATTAAATATTTTTACATGCTTCCAAATATTTTACCAGTAAGCCAAACTCTAGAAAACTAATTTAAATTTATAGATGGATTTCTTCTTTTTCTTGTTTTCCTTATTTTTTTTCTTTCTATCATTTTTTCTGAGCTATGTATGTTTCACTGTAGAAATCAGCTTCCCTGATAACTAGATAGACTGGATTACCCAGGAGGAATTTTCCATACTAATTTTTGCTCTTTAAAACTAGATGTCAAGAGGGTTTCTTCAAAACTGATTCTCTAAATATTACTTTAGGCTTGTCTTCAAATTCAGTCTTGTCGAGCCATTAAATCCTTACGTTTACATTTATTTCATTCCAATTTCTTTTGCTTCAGCAACATAACAGTAGGCAACATAACAGTTACTGACTTTAAAAACAAAACAAAACAAAACAAAAACGTCATTTAATTCCTGTAGAATTTTTCTTCCATTGCAGTACTTGTCAAAGTGGTATGCAGGTACACCATATGGATATGGAAAGTAGAATTGCACAGTGATGATGAAGTACACTTGGCAACTTAAAATAAAGATCATTAATTTAAATTCCCAATCCCATGAGACTTTATGACTTTATTAGTCAGAAGCAAAAATATAAACAACAAACAACATCTTTCAACATTTTTATCAACAACTTCGATGACGGCATCGAGTGTACCCTCAGCAAGTTTGCCGATGACACTAAGCTGAACGGTGCAGTCGATACATTAGAGGGAAGGGAAGCCACCCAGAGGGACCTGGACAGGCTGGAAAAATGGGCCCATCTCAACCTTATGAGGTTCAACAAGGCCAAGTGCAAGGTGCTGCACTTGGGCCAGGGCAATCCCAGGTATTTATACAAACTAGGGGAAGCAGCCCTGTGGAGAAGGACTTGGGGGTCCTGGTAGACGAGAAGCTGGACATGAGTCAGCAGTGTGCACTTGGCACTGCAGCCAGAAGGCCAATTGTGTTCTGGGCTGCATTAAAAAAGGGGTGGCCAGCAGGGAAATGGAGGTGATTGTGCCCCTCTACTCAGCTCTTGTGAGGCCCCATCTGGAGTACTGCATCCAGACCTGGGGTCCCCAGTAAAAGAAAGATGCAGAGCTCTTGGAACGGGTCCAGAGGAGGACCACTAAGATGATAAGAGGGCTGGAGCACCTCTCCTAGGAAGAAAGATTGAAGGAGCTGGGCTTGTTTAGCTTGGAGGAGAGAAGGCTGTGGGGAGACCTCATTGTTACCTTCCAATATTTGAAAGAAGCATATAAACAGGAGGGGGAACGGCTGTTTACATGGGTTGATAGTGCTAGGACAAGGACGAATGGTTTTAAACTAAGACAGGGGAGGTTTAGGTTAAATATTAGGATGAAATTTTTCACACAGAAGTGGTGACACACTGGAACAGGTTGCCCAAGGAAGTTGTGGATGCCCCATCCCTGGAGGCATTCAAGGCCAGGCTGGATGTGGCTCTGGGCAGTCTGATCTAGTGATCCCCCCATGGCAGGGGGATTGAAACTAGATGATTATTGTGGTCCTTTTCAACCCAGGCCATTCTATGATTCTATGATTCTATGAAAATAGACGAAAAACCTTGAACAGATCCCACTAATGGTGCCTGTGATTGCATATAGTCTGTGTTTTGAGAAATTAGTAAGAATTCTTTTTTCTGAGCTTAAGTTACAAATGTTATTCTTCTACAGAAAGTAACCTAAGGTATGGGACATTCTTTGCAAATATTATTGGTGGTAGAGAGCATTTTTCAGATATGAAATCAAAAGTTTTTTTTTTTTTTTTTTTTTTTTTTTTTGCTGATGTTTATGTTCTGCTTGCGGATTGTGTACAGATTTATGGACATGCAGACACCCGTAACCTGCAGAGCAATAGTTGCAGCTCTTACATCCTTTTTTCATGGATATAATTAAAGAGGATCAGTTCTTAATTTTTGAGTCTTTCTTCAGGTGAACAAGTAACTCAGTGTGACAAAATCTGGAAGGATGTGAATTATTTGGCAGAAGAATAATAAAATAATGGATCAAATGTACTGCTGCACAAACTGTAAATACAAATGCCCTGTACCATGTCAGTTCTAGAGTCAAGGCTGCAGCTATAGTAAAATATGATTTTTTATTGTTTACTAAGACCTTTTTGGTACATATAAGCATGCAGAAAAACTAGATTTCCCTTGAATGATTTCAGTATACAGATTATTTCACATTATGAACGTTAAAAGTTGTAACTATTGGAAATAGCTTTTTCTCCTGATAGAGGTACAGAATTGGTCTCCAATAGATGAAATCTACACAGCATGTTATTTAACATGGCATGAGCCTGTATGTCTGGGTTACAGTGATGTCTGGTGAAATTATATTGTATTCTGAAAAGAGAAAAGGTGAGTATTGACACTAGGATTCAGAGCTTGTTTTTTGTACTGACTAGAATTTTGGATTTCTTAAGGCAGAGTAGTGATGAAAACAAGGCCTACATATTTTCATAGACAAAAGTTAATGACTTTGACAACTTTTAAGTAAACCAAAATCTAGACGAATCTATAGTTCAACATCTAACTTACCCTGGCTAAACATAGGGATGGGGCGATGAGACACTGGAGAGCAGCCCCACTGAAGGGCATTTGAGGATCTTGGTCAACAACAAGTTGAACATGAGTCTACAGTGTGCTCAGGCAGCCAGTGTAGCAAACTATATCTTGGGGTGCATCAAAATAGCATTGCCAGCTGGGCAAGGAAAGGGATTGTCCCACCCTACACCCCATTGGTGTGGCTTCACTTGAGTACAATTTTGGGTGCCACTGTACAAAAAGGATATAAAACTACAAGAGCATGTCCAAAGGAGATGTTGAAGGATTGAAAGTAGAAAATGTATGAGGAGCAGATGAGGTCCTTTGATTTGTTCAGCCCAGGGTAGAGGAGAATGAGGGGAGGCCTCATCACAACCCACAGCTCCTCATGAGGGAAGAAGACGGGCAGTGCTGATCTCCTGTCTCTGGTTACCAAAAACATAATAGGTGGGGATGGCATGGAGCTGCGTCAGGAGAGGTCCAAGTTGAATACCAAGTAAAGATTCTTTACCCAAGGGTGGTTGGGCACCGAAACAGGCTGCCCAGGGCAGTAGTCATGCTCCTGAGCTAGCTGGAGTACAAGGAGTGCTTGGACAACACTCTTAGTCATATGGTCTGATTTTTGGGTGGTTTGTGTGGAGCCATGGGGTTGGACTCAATGATCCTTGTGGGTCTCTTCCACCTCAGGATGTTCTATGATTCTATCCTTTGTACTTTATTAAACAACACATTTGAAAAACTTCCTTTCTTCTTACAGAGTAAAATGAAAACCAGTGTCATTAGAAATCGCTGGAACATGGAAATAGACAATATAAGAAGTTTGTTAAAAAGATTAAAATTGCAAATAGGAGTAACTACTGATTTTAATTTTCATTATTTTATTGCAGTTTTAAAGTATCAGTCCTCCAAATGTGGACAGCCTGTCTCCTCTGAAACTCACTTAGAATTGGAATGACAATTAGAATAGTCAACATATTTGTGGAATCAAATCAATCAATCAATCAAATAAATAAACTGCGTGAACTCTGAGTAGGTTTGATGAATATGCTGTGAGAGCTAGGGAGAGCTCCAGTGTAAAAGTGACTGTTTAACTACCTTCCTGTTGAAGGCAATCCCAGGGACCACCTCAGGCTCCAAAGTGTTTGTGATTTAGGGAGGTCACTGCCAAATAGTTTGTAGTTGCCAATCTATTACTTTTAGGATCAGAATGTGCAGGCAGGCTGACCTGGAGCACTTGGCTCCTTGTCCTGCTGTGAGGCTGAAGGAAACCCTTTCTAGAACACCTTGTATGAGGCCAGGCTGGAGCTAATCTTGTCAAGAAGTCCCCAATAAAGACTTGATTATGGGTTCACCTTCTGGGATCCATAAGGTCTGAAAAACAGCACAAAACAGAAGGAAAGATAACTTCCTTTGCCCCAGACTAACACACTTCTACAATTTCTGCATTGAATCCCCACAAAACAAAACCAAACCAAACCAAACCAAACAAATCAAATATCACAATCCTGTCAAAACAAAACAAAACAAAACAAAAAAAACTGCTGGTAGGAGATTTCAAACTTTTTTCTTTCAGCATAAGAGTTTAAGCAGTTTGCTCGTAATCATAGCTTTAGTTTGCACAGTGGATTATTCTGTAAGATTATATTCTGATTATTCTGTCTGCAGACTCTATTCCTTACCTATGCACTTCAGAAATGAAAGGCAGCAGTTTCAGGCATGTGCTAAAAACCCAAAGATTATTGAGCATTTAGTCTCTGATGCAGTAGAATGCTAAAACTTTATGTAAGTAAAAATCAAACAGATTTCAATAATAGTACACATATGCTTAAGTTTCATATTTTCTCAACTTTTTCCTATATCACAGCAAACTACTTTAAAGAGATAAAATATATATCTTTTTATTTTCATGATTCTTGAGAGTGTCAAATCTTAGTTGCTTCATACTGTGTCATATATAATACTGAATTGAAGCCTTGATTTTAAAACTCATGTAAGTCATTGAACCCCAGCGAAGGTTTGGATTAGCCTGAATAACCTCTGCCCTATGTAGTTACTACAGCAAATAGCCATGCTGAATTTCTAGTGCAGGATAAAACATGCCAGTCATGCACATAACACTGAAAGTGAAAAATACGCATTCAGAAGTTAGCAACAAAGAATGAGGCTTTCCATTTTTTGTTAATCCAAACATTTGTGTTTCTGATTTAGGGATTATGGCTCAGCAGGTGCCAATTGTTTATATTTCAGAAAATGTGTGTGTATGTAGGGTTCATCCTGAGGTGAGTCTGCTCGATCTTTATCAATATTTGGAGGCGATGTGCTACTTTAATAGAATTAGTAAAAATCATGGAGATTTTTACTGGTACACAGACTATACCCCAGAGAACACCATTGAAATGACTTGTAGTAGTCCTTTTAACAAACCATTTTCTGTAATATTCCATTTTGCACAGTATATTTTTAGACAGATTTGATGTCCTTTATTCCTACAACTTGGCCCACTGAGTTGAACAGAATTTCTCATTACTTTAATAAGATATATTTGTTATTTTTTATTTTTTTAATTAGTCTGACAGTTCAAACTTCCTTACAGGTGGAGTTGTGTGTAGTTATTCAGAGTACGGGAAGAGGCAGGAGCATCTTGGAAATCACAAATAATAATTGGTAAATGTTGATAAATTTATCAACATTTACCAATTTATCAATGATATCTTTTATAGCTTATGGTAAGTCAGCTCTTTGTAGTTTCAGTAAAAAGACTAAATGAGTTCTTTCACTCCTTTTCAGGGTTTTTACTTTTGTTGCATTTAACTTCCCTCTGCTTGGATCAGTATCATTCAAATCTTTTAAAGTTTATGTCTAAATACATTCCTGTTTACTCTTGTGTCTTTGACAAAATTAGTGTTGTTGTCCTTTTTCCAGGTTCTCACAGAGAATTAGCTGTGCAAACACCTATCTATATGAAAGAAATACCTTTTGCTGATAGGACAGGCATATGCCAAATTCTGCATAGGCTGCAAATGTCTCCCAGTACTTGTACCCCATTCTGGGTGGTGCTGTGCAGAGACAGACTTTCTGATTTTCATAGACAAACAGTCTATGAAACAGTACAGTACCTAAGAAGCTACAAATCAAACAACTGCTCATTATGAGAAATCTGTACTACTCAAAAATCTCTCTGGACAAAGATCGCCTGTGAGAGGATAAGAAGCTGGATGAGGTTCTGATAATGAGCCAGAGGAATTGTTAAGCCATATTAGAAGATTAATATTGCAACACCTTGGTACACATATCAAGATTGAGGTTAAATACACTTTAATTAAAATCTTAGAATATGGTTGAAAGTGAAATGTAAAAACAGGAAGAACACAAAAGCATAAATACGATAGATTTGAAAAGACAGTTAAGAAATTTCAGAGACTCTGTTAAAGCAGGTACTTCAGAAGTCTGAATACTGATATGCATTTCTTGCCCCTGTATTTATTGTATTAATGGAAAATGCCTAAAAGCAGTTGTGGCCATCCCAATAGAAACAGCTGCTCAATGCATAACAGGTGTCCACGAAACAGCAAATAGTTGAATGTGAAGTATAATTAGAATATTAGATTATTTTATAGCCCAAAGGTGTGTTAGAATCTGAACTGAATGTTCTTAAAAAATTCTGTTGTCTAAAACGGAAGCTAGTGTCAGTGCCCCCTATTGATGATAATGTTCCTATTCATTAATTTGGAAATCAGAAAAATCAGAAATGTTAGGAGATAGACAATCACTTTTTTTTTTTTTTTTTTTTAAATGAACTTGAAAAAATCCCAAAGCCAAATTATTAGCAAGTACTGAGCTAAAACTGTTCTCACATACATCATAAAGATTTGTTTATGGGCAATGGGAACAGCCACATTTCTGGTGAAAGCACATCTTGCCACCCCACCCACTAAACCCCAAACCCCACTTTCCTATGGAGGAACCCTGTTGCTAAGCTCTCTTTTGCACATTTAACATAAAAGCATTTTAAAGCAGTGAGACATTTTTTAATAATAATCATAAAATAACATATATCCTTAGAGTGAAAATTATTCATAAAATTCCTGAGGCTAGGGAGGAACTTCCTCCGTTGACACTGTTATTCCTCACAGATACCTTATCACTTCAGAGCCAAGGTTACAAATGTCTGATGTTCCTAAGTCTTCATATAAACCAAGTTCTGGCATTGGTTATCCAAAAGGTCACCACTTTGTGGATATGTCTGTGTTTATGAATGTAATTGCTCACTTCAACAAATCCATTATTACTAGAGGAAAACATGAAGTGATTGTGCACTTGTAACACATTCAGCATTTAAAACTCCATTGACTTTAGACTTTAACCCCTGTAAGAGTATGGTTGTCATCTGGGTTATTTACATAAACATTACTAATTTACTGCCTTTTTTAATACTCTGGAAGATGATGCCTATCTTACTAGCCCCTATCTGACCACTGCTTAAAAAGAAACAAACAAATAAAAAAGCTAGTTTTAGCTTGGAGGCTTTAACTTCATGTAAGCACAGTGTTCAAGCTATACAGAGTGCAGCTTGTTGCCTTGGCAAGATGGCTTCATGTGTTAACATTTGCCTTTCTGCAAAGATCTAGGCACAAGAGTTTTCAGGAGTGGCTCCAACTCATCATTTTAAGTCTGCACTGTTCTCTGCTTTTGCAGCAAGTGATATTTCTAAATTAATTATGTGTAATTTCTTCGTAGCCACTGTTAAGATCCAGACTACATCCTTGACCTATTTTCAGTTGATCGTTGTTGGCATCATCGGAGAATCATAACTTCAAATTTTTTGAAGGAAAACCATCTACTATCTTCTACACTTTTGTGTTTCAATCTTCCATCTTGATATTCCTGACCTCCTATCAGACTTTCTTAGTACAGTTATCTAGGGGATAACTAAAACAATCTGCTTATACTCAGGAATCCCTGTACTAACTGAAGTCTTTCAAGCTGTAATTATCTGTTGAGAGCCTTTTACTTACAATCTATGTTCAATAGTATTTTCTTAAAATGACAAGTGTAGAAGTACATTAAGTAATAATACTAAAGGACATTCAGAACATGTAAACACATCTGTGGGGATGTACAACAACTGCCCTGAAAGTAATGCCTCCTATTTTATCATGTTGGGCAATGACATCAGAGGCGGAAGATGGTGGTATGGCACTTGAGGTTGAACCTTCCCACTAATACTCATTACATTTTGCTGCTGTGTGACAGATGGCAACAGAGGAGAAAAGTATGAAGACTTTGAAGAAGGTTGTGAACGCATAAGGGAAAAGTGTTTCTGGCCTGCAAGAGTATCAATATTAGTGGTAAGGCATAAAACAAAAAGTATACCACTTGATCTCCAGGCAGTGGCTACCAGACTGGCCATTAGAAACTTATCTTTCTGCCTTGAAGAGGACTGCATCCAATTTGACATCGTCAAGGGACAAAAGCTTGGCACTGAAGATGCTTAAACCAAACCAAACCAAACCAAACCAAACCAAACAAACAAAACAAGCAAACAAACAAAAAAAGTTGTAATTTGAAATATAACTTTTACTGTTACTTCCCAAGGCAGAGCTTGAAGAGAATCACTGTGTCTTCTCAATACCTTTTATCTTAGCCTAGCCTCATATACTCAAGTGCAAAATTACTGTGATAGCAAAAGACAGGTGGTTCTTTTGATTTCCTCTGCTATTTTGAACATCTAGTGACCTGCAAACCTGAATAAAAGCCATTGGTTTAGTCATTCACTAGAAAGCTTTAGAAACATCTGTTTGCTTCTACAGGAATGAGAATTCTCAGAGATGTGAAATTCAGTGATCACTTCAAATGTTAAAAATAAACAAAGGCACTTCTGATGAAGCTCGTACCTAGTAAAGAAAGCTACAATAGTTATCAAGCTGCATAATATTAATCTGGAGCAGATTTAGAATCTTATTCCGTGGGAATAACAGAATGAATGGAGAACAGTTAATAGGATTAAACAGTATACAGAGACATGAAACATAAAGCCATAGTTAATGACTTGTCATCTCTCTTATCATCATCTATATCCCTTTATTCCTGTAAGAAATTCAGGCATATTCTTCTCTTCTACCAGTGCACAATCTTGTTTATGTATCTACTATTTTCCTTAAAAGCTCAGATATTATCAACATGCTTTTTCTTCTAAATAGCAACAAAATATATTATACATGTATGGATCAAATGAAAAGTATTATACAGAAAAGTTATGCCTGCTAACTAAAGATGAGTCCAATTTACTTTCTACATTTTTGTTTCAAGCTCCTCAAAAGAAGAGATGATGCTGAACCATAGTACACTTTTAGGATGCTGACTTCATTGGATATACTGATCTTCGACATCTGCATCAGTGTTCAGACACTGCAAAGCAAAAAATGTGCTGTTCTTTCATCACTTGCAGTACATTTCAAGGTGTCTAATAGTCATGGCAGTATATCATTGAACAAATATGAATCTCTTAGACTTATCTCCTATTTCAAGTAACAAAAATAATTTTCTAAAATGTTTCTTGTACTAAAAAGATTTTAAATTTATTATCTTGATTAGGAAAAGACTGATACCAAATTTGTATTGAATAAATAACATATATACATATTCAATAAAAATGTTTAATATCTAGAAGGAAGAAATTAAACCTCATATTTGTAAAAACAGACTTTATAAAAGACAACAACTTTATTAAATCATATCATCACTTACTGGAAACATTGCAAACCAATATTAACACGTTCAAAACCTAAGATTAAAACTGGCTTTCCTTTAGCTGACGAAACTCTATGAATACAGACAGAAGATAAAGTTTTCTGTCTTCCAGACCCTGAGATTTGTAAAACAACCTGTAACTGAAGGAAACCAGAACACAGAGGTCAGTTCCATCTATGCAACTCCAAACAAGTGAATGAAACTTGCAAAAACAGTTAGCAGAGCTGACAAGTATGTGGTCATAATCAAATACCATTGTGCTAGATTTTGCTACTCTTCCTTCAACTGGGACAAATTCTCATATTATTCAAATTTGTATCAGTATCTTGGCACCAGTGCAATAAAACACCAATCTTAAACCTACAAGAATTTATCTAGGTGGTATCGCTGTCTACTAGACATCAAACTATTTTGTTAATATCTTCTGATCCTTATATTACTTGGTGTGAGGAATTATCATAATTGAAGCATTAGGATTTGTGTTGTGACCTTGGGTCATCTGTTAAAAGTAGAATTTTTCTGCAGATCTTCTTGTTTCCTCTTACTGTCAAAAGGAATACAAATTTTGGAACCTGCAATTCATGTTTGCTTGGAGAAGGCTCCAGGGAGACCTCATTGCGGCCTTCCAATACTTGATGTCAACATATGAACAGGAGGGAGAATGGCTGTTTACGAGGGTGGACAGTAGTAGGACAAGGGGAAATGGTTTTAAACTAAGACAGGGGAGGTTTAGGTTAAAAATTAGGACGAAATTTTTCACACAGAAAGTGGTGACGCACTGGAACAGGTTGCCCAAGGAGGTTGTGGATGCCCCACTCCTGGAGGCATTCAAGGCCCGGCTGGATGTGGCTCTGGGCAGCCTGGTCTGGTGGTTGGTGACCCTGCACATAGCAGGGGATTGAAACTAGATGATCAATGTTGTCCTTTTCAACCCAGGCCATTCTATGATTCTATCTGATTGACTCAGAATCAAATCCCTGTAAAAGGATGGAAGAGAGAAGACTGTATACTGTCTGCATACTTTTCTGCTGGTTCTTTCAAATTTCTTGCTACACTACAGGAAAATGTTTCAGCTCTATAGGAACTCAAGACGTGTGGTTCCATGGCAAGCGTCCTGCATACAGTGAAGCCTTGCACTCATATTTTGGAAATAAATTCAAAAGGATTTGTGTTGAATTTGACTGAAAGTTTGATAAGAGTCACAGAGGAAGAGGGACTAACAAGGCCATATGCCCATTGCCAACTCAAGCAGTGTGTAACTATGCAAGGCCTTCTAAAAGCAGAAACAATACCAAAAGCCACATGCAGAGTCTCTCACCTCGGGGCTTATTTAAATGCATATATATCACAGAAATCCCTAGTGAAAAAGAGCCAGTCACCAATTTCCCTGCTGAACTATGGTGTCTCTCCAGAGATTCTTATTCAATTATTAATGCATCTGCTGCTAATTTCATCATGCAGAGTGTGAATTTGTCTTTCCACATTGAGTTCTAAGGGAATTTTGTAAGAAATATAGAACTTGTCAGCACATGAGAGTCAACACATTACTGCTGTGCTGCAGCCATTTATAACAAAACTAAAATGAGCACTCACTTGTTTGGCATTAATTTAATGTCCCACTTAGCTCCTATCATACGTAAATAGCTGCTTCATCCATTTAAGCATTTTTGTTCATGCACATAATGAAGTACTCTGTACCTGTCAAGTAAGCAGAATGCATTATTGAAATAAGAAATGGATGAAGACATTCAATGTTATTAATATTAAGGTTTTACAGGGGCAGCACTGTATTTTTTTTCTGGCCACAGGTATCCCACTGTGAAGTTCACCTTTTATCCCAGGCTACAGACAGCACATGAAGACGTGACATGCATACACATTATTGTGCCAAAAATATTTTTGAAAGAAATATCAGTTCCTGACACAGTTTACAACAGCTGTAGTTGTCAAACATGCTCAAAACAAAATAAATTAGCTAGCCAGCCTCTTGGTATTTAAACGTTCTTTATGTTCTCTATTTTAGGAAAACATAGTTTAATTTTAAATGGCATTCTGGTTATGATCAGCCTCTCTTGAAGAAATTTTTTATGAGAATGAATGGAGATAATGACTACTATTAGTCACTGTCATTAGCACAAAACATTAAAAACTACAATATTTATAACAGGCTATGACATGACAATTAAAACACAACTTTCTATCGCTTGCATATGATTCAGCCACAGCTGGTTGCTATTTTCTAAAGTTAAAATGATGGAAGTCTAGTAATGGTTTATTTAATAGCATGTTCATCATCGGATCTAATTGTTTTCCACCACAGGGTATGAAGCTTTATGTCCTCTATCAACCCAAAACAAACAGCCATGCTGCTTAATGGTTGTTCAATTAATGTTTATGGTGTTACTTTTATAACCTGAGTTACAAGACAAATAAACTCCAAGTAGCAATTTAAGAACCTTGGAAACTTAATGGGACTTCCACTGATATCAGACATTACTAAAATACCAACAGAATCCCACATTTGAGGATGTGAAATAGAACACATTAGTCAGCATTAGAGAATTCATCCAGGACAGTGGTATAACTGCCAAAAGAGACTTTCATGTAGGAAAAGACAGTTGTGTGACTTCAGGTTAGCTGTCTTGCAATTGCTGCTCATGCTGGGTTAAAGCAGAGAAGACCTGTTCGTCTCAAGTCATGTAAAGGTCAGACTCCATTGCTCAAACTGCAAAGTTATTCCCCCGAGAGTGATTTACCCTCAGTAACCTAGATGCTCTCCACCTACTCATAATTCTTTCTATTTAGCAGAGCTCATGCTGATTAAAAGGAAAGAAGAGTTCAAAGACAGGTTTCTCTGTTACTGCCTTACCGCATATTAATTTGTCTCTCTCCCTTTTGCACATTGCCTATAGAGAGCAATGTAAAACCACTAAATGTTTTCACTGGAGAGCTGCCATTGTTCTAATTTACAAAAGCCAATGATTTCTGACTTCTGCTGTTAATTGCATATAGAAATAATATATTCATTCAGAGCTTCCCATTTTAATTCAGCCTACCTGATCTCTGGCTTTTAATGATGTACTGCATGCCTGTACATCCCTGCAACCTCGATAATTAGTCACTGATACTCAGTCTCCCAAAGTAGCCAGACACAGTTAGACAAGAAAGAATCAGATCTGATGGGTGGTGGAAGCTTCTTTTCAGGGCCTATATATTTTTTCACACCATAAACCCTACTTTATTGATGCAAAAATATTTTAATAGAACTACTGTTACCCAGCCTCTCCTTCCACCCTTTCAGTATTTCTAGTATACCAAAATGAGGGTCATCAATGGGCAAAAGCTCTGTGAAGTTTAAAGTCTGTCAAGCCTTTTAGGTAAATTCTCTCCAAGACTGCAGGTGAGAAATGACAAACTTATCACCTAACTGGCTGACGTTTAAAGCTGACTGCTTTTGATTATGAAGCAATGAGCCTTTCATTTTGAAGTTCATTTTGTGTTTCATAAGTACCTCTTCACTGAAATTATGCTGTTGAACAGATTTGAATTTGATTAGTTTAATGCTACGGTTTTATTGTTTGTAGTGAATACAGGCTTCTCTTATGGTGTTCCTGAACGGTTAGGAATATTTCAGGATGGTGACAGAGTTACTTTTATTTCTCATGTGTTATTACTTTACTTTTTTCTTAATCCAATAACAATATATTTGAATAAGGCTGCCTGTGTATCTGTTAGACTTGTGCAATTGCTCCACATGTACTCAGACTGCACTTCCTCTCTGGTCTAGAGAGAAGAATAAGATGAAAACATTTCTGCCTACTGAAGGACAAAATGCTGAATCCTCAGTGTGTGAATTGATCTCAAAGCCAGAAGGAAAGCCAGTGTGAAAGCAAGAGTTGATGGAAAACTCCTGAATTAAACCTACAGACTTTATGATTGTTATTCTCAACAGCTAGTGTTGTGGAAGAGCACAGCCACCACAGGCACATGCATAAAACACTGAATTGCTCTTTCAGTGTCACATAGCTTCATGAAATACAATTCAAATGTCCTGGGAAGCTCGACACACTTATCTCCTGATATCCTTTTAGTAATATGTCCTTGTACATAATTATGTTACTTCTGGTGATGTGCAGTGTGGACCTCAGTGATAAAAACCTTTTCATGTCAGAAGAACAAAACTTCTTGTTTGGTCATCCTAGACATAGTAAAGTAGAATGTATTTAACCTCATCCTAATGTTGAGTGGAGTCAGGTAGACAGGTCAAGAAATGTTAAAAATTATAGGAAGGAGAGTTCAAGGCACAGCCTACAGGCTAAATTAAATCCTAACTAAGCATTTAGTAACTCTATATCAGTGTTACAAAGAGTGATCACCCATCTGATTTTACATGCTATGGAGTGTTTACAAAGGTAGCTGCAGAACACACTGGTAAGATCTACTGTTAAACAGCAATTTGATCTATTTATTATTAATATGGTCCACCATGTCTTAAATCTATCAGCTTCAAGCTGAATATTCTCCACATTTCATTCTGTCTACTTTCAGAAAAATGCATGCAGTTATCCAATTCATCCTCTTATTTGCTTACCTTTTTCCATAGATTATCACTATACTGCATGAGAAGAGCAACATATCCCAGTTATTAAGGATGCTGTTAGAAAAATAAACTAGGCTCCTTTTAGCTACACTTCAAGCTATTAGTGAAATATTAATGTAATACATATATCTTCAGTATTTCTCTGACTTCTATTAACATCAGCTGTCTGTCTCACAGTCTGTAATATTAATTTCCACATTATCTATATAAAGATGCAAGGGGCTCGAGAGGTGTTTCGCGTGAGGATATTGTGATCTTTGTGTCACAGTGATGACACCTGTTTTTTTGGCATCGCGAAGCTGAGGCTAGTGAAAGCTGTAGGCTACTGAGCACTTCTGAAAACAAAGATAGGTCTTCAGTGCTGAAAGGGAGATGGGAGTTTTTAATCTATAAAAAATTGTTGAGGGTCATTAACAGGATTCACTTCTCATTAAAAAAAATCCCATTTATTTAACAAACAGCTCCAGAACAAAGTTACCAAAGGAAAAAAGTGGCAAAGTTCACAGAAGTTAAAATAAAAGTTCTTGGAAATTCCATAGGCCAATTTTCATTAATTGAACGCTGAGAGTGGGAATTTTGAAGTGATGGTCTTTAACAATCCCTTCTATCACAGTAAAGCTCTTGTGCATGAAGCTGTGCTCTTCTACACTTCTTGCTCCACAGCAGAGCATTGGGCACGGAACAGGCTTACCCCAAAATCTAACTCAGGATCCAAGGACAAGCATGTATGTCAGATCTTGTATACACAACTTAATTAAAGAAATACAGTTAATATGATATATGTAATCTGCAGCTTATAATGTAATTATCTCCCATATCTGAAATTTAAAAATTCTTTCCCTTATAAGTTTAACCATAAAAATTGGGATCAATTTACCCCCAGTTCAGTTATCCAAAAACCAGTCACTTAATCTAAGATAGCCATCTGGTTTCCTTTTCTAAACAGTGGTGTGCATTTTATTACACTTGTTTTTGACACATCTTTAAAGGCGGGCTAAATCATCCTTTATACCCGAATGGCTTTCCTGCATTGAATATAGAGAAAATCTCAAGGAGAAATTTAGATACGATGCACAACTCCGAGGCAGTTGGTTTGTAGAATCAACTTCTGCGTTGTTGCAGTTTACTATAATTTTTTAATATAATATCTATATACTGTTTTAAGGAAAATGCATTAAAAATGACAAGGAAAACAAAAAAAATTAAGTCTCAAGGAAACAATGGTAATTTTTTTTTCTTTTTTTTTTTTCCTATTACGTTTTATTATGTATAGTAGTGAGTGCTTATCAACAATTCCTCGTGATGACAGAATATTGTACAAAAATCCACCTCTGGATTAGTAAAAAAAAGGTTTATATTGATTGGGTTTTTGCATCAATTCCCATAACAAAGTATGAATTTTCATGGATTTTTTTTGTATCAAAATAATTACTATACACATTGCCTCATAATCCAACCATCAAAAGGTGAAATCCCAATGAAAATACAGAAAGAAATATCTACATTTATGAATCCACTTTACAAAAGTCAAGGGTCACTACTCCTTGCTTCTGGTCACATTAATATTGAACAAAATAGAAACAATGCAAAAGATAGGAATGAAAACATACTTGGGAATGTAAAAATTACTTACGTAAGTTACAAGGTATGAGTAAAGTTACAAGGACTAGACCAAATTTTGAATTTACTGTGAAAATTGGAACAAAAAATAAGAGGATATAAGAACAAAAAAATAAGACATAATTCTTCATTTACACTTGACTCATACCATGTGTCTGAAAAATGAATGTAACATTGGGAACAATGCTCATAATTACAAAATGAGTTTTGATTGAATAAAAAATATTTGAAATAAGTCATGTTCATCTGCAGACATTTTATGGTCAAGAAGTCCTTAGAAATTGTGAAAACCTTCCAGGCCTTTTATTTGCTCAGCTCCTCAAAGTCTACTTTGCTCTGCATAACAAACAGAACCAGGCACGCTGCTCACTGCACAGGCCTCTGGTGTCCCTGCAAGAAAATACCTCACTGAGGTTGTTAAAAGGAGGTATGTGGAAATGGTGTTGAGATATTGTCTGAAAAATGTGCTTAAGTGGTGTAAAAAGGCTATAAAATGGAAAATAACATTGCATAATGGAAAGGGGAGTAGATGAAATCGAGAATGTCAGAAAACACGAGGAAAGAAATGGAGGCAGATGAATCTTGATGTCTTATGAATTCACCAATTAAAATAAAGTTAACTGTGTTAATAATTAGTATTAAAGATGGAAGATTTAGGACATATTTGATATATTTTTTAAGGAGAGTTATATCAGGTTCTTTAGATATGTACATGAGGACAAGAGACCCCTTCCTATATTTTTCCACAGAAGAGCTAACTTTCAGGATATGAAGCTGAAACAAATCTTTTATCTGTCTTAAACTTTAGTAATATGGTGTAAGATTATTTGCTTTCCTACAGTTTTCATTGTTCATCATTTGTAGTAAGAATGATACAGTAACTGAACCTTATAAGCATTGAAAATGTATGTTGAAAACAGTTCACGAAGTTACCAAAATTTTTCAAGATAAACAAATGGAGAACAGGACAAAAAAACAAACCAAAACAAAAAAACCACCCATCTCACTAACATCCCATAATCAGCAAAATATTTTTAATGTTACCATCTGAATGAGTTAAGTTACACTAAGAAGAGAGGATTTTTCAGAATACTGGGCATTTTTAAAAGCTTCTTCTGTGTTCACCATATCATATAAATATATTTTTGATTATTTTTATGTTATTTCTGTGAGAAAGACGATTAAATATTGACTTTCTTTACCACAGAAAGATAGCACATATGACAGATACCATATGCATCATATGCCTCTGTACATGAGCTCACTTTCAATAGCACACCTTAGATGAACGAGTTTAAAACAATCTTCTTTTATTTCAAAATGAATTACCTCAGTTTCACGCTAAACTATCTCACTTCTAATATTGACTAAAAACAAATAGAGAAATACCACAGCTCACCTGATAGGCTGGAAGATCACTGCAAGTCTAAGTGCTGACAAATGCTGGAGAGGGTGCTAATGGTGGGTTCATAATTCATAATTCAGGGTTTTGGGAGACTCCCAGTCTGAGGTTCAGTGTTTCAGATCCCACTGATTTATTTCAAAAGATGCTGAACACATTCAGTCCCTTGAGAACCATTCAAAAGGTACAGTACTTCGCTAAGAGTTCTAAAATTCTGAAAATAAAGACTAAATTAGCCACATATTCAATGAAGAACAAAGAATTTATCACATTTAATATTAATCTTAAACTACTTATGTAGATTCACACAATATCTCTGTAACAAGAGGTTAGTCTGGATGATGGACAGCTCTAGAAAGACACAGCCTTACAAATTTTGGAAGCTATGAGATGGATTTTTGACACAGTCCCACACCACATCTTTATTTCTAAATTAGAGGCATATAGGTTTGCAGGGTGGACTATTTGGTGGATAAGAAATTGGTTGGAAGGTCGCAGTCAGAAGGATGTGGTCAATGGCTCTATGTCCAGATAGAGGCAAATAACAAGTGGTATCCTTCTGGGATCCATCTTGGGACCAGTACTCTCTAACACCTTCATCAGTTACATAGATGATGGGATTGAGTGCATCATCAGTCACCCTGATGACACTGAGTTGAGTGGCACAATTGACAGGACAGAATGAAAGGATGCCAACCAAAGAGAACAGGACAAACCCGAAAGGTAGGCCCATGTGAGCTGAGTGATGTTCAACAAGGCCAAGTGCAAGGTGCTGCACTTGGGTTGAGGAAATCCCAGATATGTACATGTATGGAAGAGGACTTGGGGGGGGGGGGGTTCTAATAGATGAAAAACATAACATGATATGGCAATATGTACTTGCAGCCAACAATATCCTGGTCTGCATCGAAAGAGTGGTGACCAGCAGGTAAAGGGAGGTGACTGTCCCCTTGTCCTCTGCCCTTGTGAGGTCCCATTTGGAGTACTGTGTTCAGGTCTGGAGCTCCCAGCACAAGAAAGATGCATGTTGGTCTGCTGTTGGTCAAGAGGAGGGCCACTAGTATTATCAGAAGGCTGGAGAACCTCTCCTATGAAGATAGGTTGAGGGTACTGGGTTTGTTCAGCCTGGAAAAAGAAAAGGCTCTGGGGAGACATCATTGTGGCCTTCCAGTATTTAAAGGGAGTTTATAAACAGGAGTGAAATTAACTTTTTAAATAGGTAGAGAGTGATAGGACAAAGGGAAATGGTTATAAACCAAAGCTGGGAAGACTTAGATTAGATGTTGGAGGAACTTTTTCATAGAGAGGGTGCTGAGGTGTTGGAACAGGCTGACCCACCCCATGTTGTGGATGCTCCATCCCTGGAGATGTTTAAGGCCACGCTGGATAGAGCCATGGTCAACTTGATATAGGGGGTGTGGCAGGGGAGTTGGAACTAGGTGATCATTGAGGTTCCTTTCAACCCAAGCCATTCTGTGTGATTCTATGATAAAGCAATAACAGAAATTAATTTTCTATACAGTTCTGACACATTTCCAGTGTCCTGAAAGAATCATAAGTAGAATGGAAGAGCATGAGATCATCTCCTTAGGGTGACTAAATTAATAAATGTGCACAATAGAGCAAAAATGAGGACAAGGAATAAAATAAATGCTGGCATTAGTTTTCATTGTAGGTGATGTTATTGTATGGAAATTGTATGGTATCATTCTATCTCACCTTTCTGATATAACTTCTTTTTACAACACAACAAATTTGTGAAATGCTACCTTCAATACTTTTTCTCCATGTTAACACCAACACTGTCTTTACGGAGCTATTGCAGAGCACTAATTATATTAATCTTGAGTAAGCTAATTGGGGGAGAATTGAGGTCTTAAGAAAGTCTTGGTTTGTGCTTAATTTCTTGATAATATTAACATACTCATGTCTATGAAAAACCAGCTAAAACCAGTTCCTAATAAAATCAGTGGATCAAGAGATAATTTGAATATTTAGGTGGAATAAGGTGGTATTTTTTAGATACATCAGTCTCTTCAACCAATGGAGAAAGTAAGGTCCATGTAAAGACTGTTAGCTACTCTGATTTCTTTTCTGTAAGCAAAGATCACACCACTGAATATACTGGTACCCTAGGTGCCTATAATGGCCAAAGCTATGTACTTGAAGCTAGTTGATGATTCTGCCTCATAGCTCCCTAGCTACCACACTAAAGTAACTCCTCATAAGAAGAAAATGAATTCCAATCAGCGGGTTTGGCTAACAGAGTTATTTCAGTACATCTTGTAGGATGTAGGACAAAGCTGAGTTGGCAATAGGTAACTTTTTGGATGTCTCATGATTTTCCCCCAAACAAACAGATTTTCATAAAGGCTGCAAAAGCAATTTTTGGGACTCTCGATTCCCTACCAAAATTAAATTCATGTTACTAATTGCAGGAACACAAAACTTGGAAATTGTGTAAAACCTTCAATTAACTTGGAGATACTTTTCTATATTGGCAGGTATTAAGTAGGTGAAACTATCAGGTCAGCAAAATAAATAAAGTAAGCCAAGCACTCTGAAATCATGTAAATATGAACTAAGGAACAGCAAAACCTTCTCTCTCTCTCTTTTTTTTTTTTATACATTTTGTATACATTTGGTGAAGTTTTTATCATGGATTAGGTTTTCTTTTTTTTTTCCTGCTTGATTTTGTGTGTCAGAAAGCTCACTGAAAGAACAGCTATTTACTATTTCTTCTATCCTCATTATTCAATATGCTTTTCCCTTTATGCGCTTAACCTTATTCCAGTCCTTCATCCTGAGTCAAATTGATGCATGATAGATAGAAGTTGTATTTTTTTTTTTTTTTGGTTGACTCTGCATAAGTAAGGTCTCTTACCTTGATCAAGCTAGTTAAGAAAACTTTCAAAACAGACAAAAATACCTAATTAGCTCAGAATTATCCATAAAGTGCTCTAAAATAGAACTGCTGCTATTTGTAGAATTGCCTGCATTATAAAGTTGAATAATTTTAAGGGTCCATTCCTGTTGTGTTCAATGCTATATAGTGAAGGCATTGGATATTATCCGGAGCCTCAATTCCTTGTCGATTTTATGATACATATCTCTTGTTAATCAAATATAAAACATCAGTAACTTTCCATGGCAAGAGGTAATGCAGATATAGCAAAGTACAGCTATAATGGACAAAAGATGATAGTAACAAACTTGTTCAATTTAAATCTGGCATGTTTATATGTGTACAGCACGCACGCACTAGACTAACTGTTTCATTCCATTGCCTAGAAATACTGAGTGGGATTCCAGTGATGATGGTGGTATTTCTCCACCACAGATTGGAGATTTCAGATCTCAAAGCAAATGTCACCTCAGAATACATTCTGTGTTTCATTTCCTGGTACATCTTCTACCCTCATCTGCTGTTTTGCCAATTTTTAGCCTGTTGCTATATAGAGAGGGCTCCTCTAAAGCTGCACCTACTTGCATGGGAATGAAAGGGGCATTCGGAACAAGTGTCTCTGACAGAGAAATGCAAACACTATTTTACAGTGGCAGCTACAATTACAAGCAGGAAAACAAAGGGGGCAAAGGTCTACTAGGTCATAGGCTTCTCAGCACTGTGAAAAGATGCAATATCTTAAATTGCTCTTTCTGAGACAAGGCTATTTCACACCACCTGCTAAATAAGGCAGTGGTTGGAATAACACGATTCAGTCTTTAAAGGATATCTCTTCTGTTTGAAAATAATTAAATGATAAAAAAATTTACTGCAGATCATATTAAGAAGTTCATATTGCATTTCTTGGTATCAGCATGGATTTTTAGTGAGTGAAACTTGAATAAGATCAGCAGGATTGAGTTCTCTGTCATAAAGCTACTTTGCTTAACTGGAGTCTATTCTAATAGAGCATTCTTCCCAGTTGTTTGTATTTCTGAATCATAAATTCTAATATATATATATATTAAGAACTTGCATAACATTCAAAATATCATACAGAATAAAGAAAAAAAAAAAGCCAATTGGTTTAAATGCTGTGATGATATTAAGCTGAAGTCATATTAACAGAAAACAGTGACATTTCATTTGAATGAGACTGTCCTTAATTATCTTTTCAGTTCTGTTCTGAGAAGAATAGGATGGAAAAGAAGGAGAAAAAGAAAAGGAAGTTGTTTGTGAAAGACTTTTCAACTGAATTTTTCAAATAGTTCTACAGGTCTGTTATAAGTTCAAGAAGAAATAAAATGAGTTAGTAGCTAAGCAATGAATATGGAGTAATGAGTGAATACAGAAAATTATACAATGTCTTTGGATGGCAAGGGACATTAAAGATTGCCTAGTTGTAACAAATGCAAAAAAACCCTAAAACAACAAAAACCCAAAAGATGCAAATCATGTTGAATTTTGTTCTATTGACTCTGCAAAAGGAAAGAAAAGAAACCCAGAATGGCATAAGCAAGCAGCTCAGCAGTCATCGCTCACAAGCTCTGACTTGGTGGTAGCATTGTGAAGGTCCTGTAATGCAAGATTGTATAGCAAAGCTACTAAGTGATGTCATGTCATGATGTTAAGTCATGTCATCCAGCTAATGCATCCAGTACAAGAACAGTGCTAGACACGATATAAGCAGGTATTCTCACACATTATAATAACACTATATGAAACATTTAATAAGAAGAAACTATACCTCAACTAAATTGAAAGTGTAGCAATAAGGAGAAATAAAAAACATCTTCAAAATTAATTCTACTCTTATTAGACCACTGAAGCATTTTCATTATTCATTATCCTATTTTCACATTCATATAAATATTGCTAAAAGATACCAGAAAGTTTTCACCATTTCTATACGGTATCTTGAAAACTTCTTTGAGAACATGCAGGATTTACAGAATCAACTATACAACCCATTTCTTTCTTTTTTCCTTTTGATGTGTGAATATGTGTCCTATATTGATATAGCACTGGTGTGATCTTCCTCCTACAAAACTTTTTTCTGATGTATAGGCCTGAAGCTTGAAAAATGCTTTCTCAAGAAATCTTGTTTTCTATGGTAAAATATCCCAAATTTCAAAGAAAAAATCAATTGCTTTAGAAAAGAAAGCATTTATATATTTCAATGAGTATTAAAGAAAGCTTCTTCCTATGTTTTATATAAACAAAAAACTCAACAAAACAAAACCAACCAACCAAAAACCTGTCAAAACAAACAAAACTTGAAAGCGATACACTTTTAGCAGAAATTAAGAAATCAGATTTTCTTATGCAAAAGTTACTGAGATTGCTTCCAATTGAGAATGAAAACTTTATTCCAGATTTGCATTATTGAGATTCATACTAATTTTAAAATGTTCTGAGTTATAGAATAAGTGGCTTAATCAACCAGAGATCATGAAATCTCTAAGAATGTTTCTTGTAATTGTACTGGGAACCAAAGTTCAACTCTAGATTCCATTGCTTTTGAAAAAATATACTGCATACAGCAAGTCTTCTCTAGAAGATATGAGCACATTCTTGAGCAAAATTCATCATTTGTCTAACAACCACATAGATCAGAAAACCTACTGGAGGAATCATTTCCTTAATGTCTCCAAATGAACGTTACCATCTTATCTACAGAAACAAAACCAACTTAGAAAAAATTTAAAAAGGCTTAATGGTTTTAAAGGGCATTCAGTCAGGTCTCAATGAGCAATACTAATGACTGGAAAAATGTAATTAGCTAACAACAGAGTGGCAGATGTTGATTGCCTTTGAAACAGTAATTAGTCTGAGAAAGTTACCTGTGTACCTTTTCTAACTTCATAGGACAATATAGTAAGACGGGTAACATGAGATATCTGTTTTTTAACTGGGAGTTAATTAGAACTAGGGTTCTAATAACTGCATGGAGGTCACAAAATGCATCTATATTTTTATTAGAACAGAAAACTTCAGAATACAGTAGGCTTATTTTTCTGTTCAGCATTCAAACATTGCTCTGTTTTTGCTGTGATTATTAGTTTAGGTTCCTTTTGTTCTTTAGCCTTCATTAGTTCCTTTTGCACAATTAGTCTTCATTCTTTAGACGCATCTTTAATTTTAGACAGGTGCTGTAATTTTGGTAATGTGGTAATAATTTTTTTTTCCTACCTTGATTAAATGCATCTACAGATGAACTCTGCCACTGTGATACATTTGTTCTGTTATAGGGTTCTTTGTCATACAAGATGGAGGTATTGTATGATATGACCTGTATGATCTTTTCCCAAAACAACTTAATCTTCTTCCAATCTCAGGTCATTAACTGAAGTTCAATAGGATTACAAAAATTCAGGTTATATTTTGGAAGAAAAAAAGGTGTTTTTTTCTTTTTTTTTTTTTTTTTGCAAAAGAAAGGAAAAGCACTGAATAGGTTGTACAGAAAACAATGATGTCCAGTGTTGGTAACCTTATTTAGTCCTTCTGCAAGTCAATACAATACAATATGGAAAGGTTTTTAAGACTTCTTTTCCTAATTGGCCCATATTCTTCCTTCTCATGATATTCTCGTGATAAAATGTCAAGTCTTTTTACACAGTGCACTCATGTATGTTCATTATGTATGTATCACTCATGTATGTACATTAATTTTAATGGTAAGCTGGTTTCTTTAGTAAATTCCTGAAGCTCATCTCAGTCCTTGCTGCAACCAGGATCCCTACTTGCAGGAAGATACAGATTCTTCAAACCTGCAGTTCTTACTGACCAGGATTTTACATCTATTCCTTTGGAGCTATCACTGCCACTTAGTTAGATTAGTTTTACTCATATACTTTCACTGACAGTGTTACTCAGTTTTGGAAATCAGCACGTGTTCAAGTATAATGGACTAGTTATTGCTGCACTGTAGACTGAATGAAGCACGTGCAGTACGGAATATGGCCACAGTACCATTATTCTGAATGTAGGCTGAGGACCTCAGGGAGCTAGAATAATATTGTCTATATTCTCTGAGGTGAGGTCACATATGTTATACTTAAAAAAGGTTATTCATTTACTCATAAAAAGCTTTAAGGTCTTTAGACAATGTCAGATGAGCTTCATGGTAAAAAAGTAACAGAACAGATCCATGGTGCAACTTCATTTTCTAATAAAGCTTGCTACTCTAGAACATCAAAGTCTTTTGGTTAGAATGGCCCTTGAATACATGCAGCAAGTCCACAAGACAAAGTAGTCTAGGAGTCTGAATTTCCTGATCTGTTATTTTTCCAGGAGCCTGTCCCTTCTGGTGCATCTCTGTGGAATCAGCTCCAGTAAGTGACAATGCTCTTACTCACTCAGTGCTTTCTTCTGACTCTGCTTCTATATAGCCTTGAAAATTGCTTTCCCTCTTTGGCAAGTGAAGCTGTGCCAATATGACATAAGTGACAAATACTATCACTATACCACTATCTGATCATCATTTCAGCACTGCAGACTGTCAATTGTATAATGAGACTCCAGAAATCAAGAGTTTTAAAACTGGCACATAGATTCTATTCATTACAATTTTTGCAATGTGCACGCCATGCATTTATAATGCAAAAACCAACTTATTTAGAGCAATAAGTGTTGTTACCATCTATCATTTCTTGAAAGAATGGCATTTTAAAAAACTTGACAAGTCCATTTCACAAAGAAAACAATTAAATGAATATTTAAAAGGAAAACAATTAAATGAATATTTACCTTGACTGCAAAGAAGTACAATTCCGAACATTTAATATAATTTTGTAAAATAATATATTTTGCTGTTTTAAGTACTGAGAATTATAATGCATTCATTAATTTTACAGATCAAACTGTATCACAGATGGGGTCAACCTGTACAAAAAATACAGGCTTTTTTTTAAAACATGGTTTTGATATTGAATGCTGATTTTTCTTCCTATTACATAGAAAACAATTTGCTATCTGAAACCATATTGGTGGGTGATTAGTGTCTTGGAATTAACTGTATCACAAATACACTTCTTTGTCTTCTGATGTCTGTAAGTTTTCAGAACTCAGAATTATGGCTGACTCGGTGGACCCATAGATGACTTAATTAGGATAGTCCCTTCTTACTCTGTCACAAATTAAGAAGAAGATGGACTTTTTATTAAGACAACATCATTGATTAGCTTTAAAACTTCTCCCAAAACTGATGTGAAATATACCTTGCAGTTAGCACAGAACAGCACGTGCAGTCATGGATAATTTTTCAAGCTAATTTCCTGGAATAGAACAAATATTTGCATAAGCAGCTGCTTTCACTGACTTATCTCCATTTTTTTTTTCTTATTAATCTTGTACAAGAATATTTTACAATGCATCATTTTCCTCACATATTCTGCAATTTTTTCAATCTTCATAAATAATAGCTGTAAAAGTGGACTTTTGAGACAGTAGTGCTAAAGGACAATGCCCTGGTATAAAACAGTCTGTACCGTAGTCCACCCCCAAGGAGCTTTCACTAGTTACCCTCACACAAAAACTTGGTGCACAAGTGTGAAATTCATTTTATGCAATTACCCCTGGATCTCAGTTACATCAGGTACAGCAGCTCAGAGTTTTGTGTAATTTTAGTAAAGCATATGAGCTTTCCCCGAAATACAGTAAAATCTGTGGCATATAATAATCTATTATTTGTTATATCAGTATGAAACTGCATTTATAATAGAAGAATGTGTTTTTCCTACCTATAGATATAACATACAGTGACTGAAGCACATTTGTATAACTCTATGAAAGGAGGGCAGGTGGAAGCATTTTACTGTAGTGGCACACTCAAACTGAAGCAACCGTAGCATGCAGTCACATCACCTTGGCCTGTAAAGCGGCTGTACTACGTAAATCAAACTTGTCAAGGTCTTGAGGCAGCCCATTGGAGAGGAAAATCTATCTTGCTAGACAATGCAACCTGTGCTGATAAGTAACCATTGAATACACTTGATAGCTGAAAATGTTACATCAGCCAGATCCCAAACACAGAAAAAGATGCCAGAGTGATACACGTGTCTGGTTTGTATATTTAGTGAACAGCATCTTTTTTGTTTATTAACTCTTATCTAGCTTAACAATCATGTGAGAGTAAGAAAATCTGAGCATTTTGTGTTTGATTTGGTGGACACTTCTGGGTGAAGTCAGCTTAGATGAATTCATATCCAAGCTGACTTTTTTTGTTTTTCTAACACAATTTGTCTCAACAATTTGTCTAACACATTTGTCCTCAACTGAAAATCTTACAAAAAATCTGACGTTTGTGTGTGACAAGGTTATAATGAAAACAAACACCTTAATCATTAAATATTTCTATCAAAGAAATACAGCAAATTTTGCCTTGATTCGTGTTCTTGCAGTGTAAGGCTATTATGGTATCTGCCATTCTAAACTGTAGCAGGGAAATAATTACTAAGCAAAAGAAGACATGTATCTACAGCTATTTCTGTCACACAAAGTAATGATAAGTATTTGGAGAAACAAGTAAGCCAGTACTGCATTTTTCTACATCACGTGACTAGTTTGTTACCAAAATATAATATAATTTTTTATAAACATGATTTCTTGTTTTTAGCAGGAGCAGCTATACCATGTTAATATTCACGATCAAAACATCTGAGTATAAGACTTCCATTTGACTGAAAGATATTGTACCTTACAGAAGCAAATGCTTTGATTACCATTATACTGTTGTGCTGTTACATGAGGAAACACTGCTGGAAATTATTATTTGTTGTAAAACTTGAGCTGAACATGCTTCCATGTGTTAGTACAGAGAAATGCACAGATAAAACATGAAATAGGAAAAAAACCCTGAGATGTGGAAGAGCTTACCTGAGCACTTCTCAGCAGATCGGCTGCTTAGCTGTCCAGAGCCCTGAAACAGTGAGACAGAATAAACTCAATGTAACCATCACAGCCTACTGCATTCACTTCAACACATCAGGTTCAAATGACAGAACATATGCTTCGTAAACTATCCAAAAAGAGTTAGCATGCAACTCCAGCTGCAAGAGACTTTGTTCACAAACTACTTTATTCTCATCAAAAAAGTAAACCAATCACATTGACAAAAAGCCACTGTAAACAAAAAGACTATTTAAAGGATTAACAGTTTTGGCATCCCTACCATCAAGTCATCTGTTGTTTTTTGTTTGTTTGTTTTGTTTTCATCAAAATTTAGGTTATATATTTGTTGTTAGCAAGAGTTGCATTACTATTATTACTAATTTTAGTTCTGTTTATTACCTTGAGGGTTATATATTGCAGAATAATTTTGTTGTCACTAGTTAATGTTAATTAGATATTTTAATAGCCTATATACCTATTTGTTATCTTTTGGTAGGTTTACTTTTTTAACTATCAGTAACTTAATAACTGAGAATATTTAACATTACTGTTGCATACTCAAAATTACAGAGTTACTATTAGTGTTACCTGTTTAACGTTTAGTCATCCTTTGAGTCCTGCGACATATTTCCTTAATAATCATCAGCCATCAAGTCTGATAGTCTCAAAAGAAATATCAGCCCTCAAACTGCCTTCAAGGGCGGTGATATTTAGCACTGAAAATTACAAATAAAGTTTTTGAAGTTGAATACCAACAACTGGGCAGTGACACTGATGATTTGTTTATCAAGACAAATTGATATATACTACAAAAATGCAATCAACGCACTCTTCCGAGTGAAAACAAATATGTGAATCTATGCAATGCTTACATGTTGAATGGGATATTTAATGTGCGGGGAAACTCAAAGGTTGAAGAACTAGCATTTAGACAGTCTAACAGTGGTAAGTGGTAATCTTACCTCTTTAAACTCCATTACATTCTCACGAGAGACATGCTAATACAAACAAGTCAATCAGAGTTTGTGTTTAGCAAGATCAAGCTTAGAGGATAGTTTAAAATCCATTTATTGTTCTAAAGCATTTTTTTCCATTAACATGTTATACATTAGTGGATACTAACCATGATTCATGTAACAGTTTAGTTTGTTAACTTTTAAATTATTTAACAACCAGAAGTTATTAATACAACTTTTAAAGTCTTACACAAAAAAATCTTAAAACAAGCTTGGGTTCATTTTTGTAATTTTTATATAAAAAACATTTTAGGCATCTCTTGAAAAAGAAATAAAGCAGGCATTTAAAGCTAGAAAACAAGTAATTCCAAATTTAGTTTGTTACAAAAGGTTTCAGCTTTATTGACAAATTATGGCAAACATATTTGACAAAATTATGGTTTCCTATTTAGAGAAGCTTACACATGGAACTTTATGTGATTTTTTTTTAACAAATACAGGTTAAAACACTGAACAAATTCAGTTAGCTACATACATACAGTAGCTGCTTGTTTTCAACCCCATTAAAACAGCATTTAAAATTAAATTTACAAACTTAATATCGAACATCTTAATCTAAACTAACATATATTAAAAAGACAGGTTAAAACATCTTATCTACAACTTGATTATTGTATGGCTCAAATGAAAAAAGGAAAAAAAAAAAGAATCATATTACAGTCTTTCAGCAACCCTAAACAAAAACTCAGCCTTAGCTAGTATGTAGAGAGACTCAAGATCTGTAACAGGTTCATGCTTTTAAAGTTACACACAGCAATGAATACAACCAACAGAACATATCTTTGAATGGTTTATAGACAATGCTTGCCAAAGGTTTTTTCTTTCTGCTTTTTTTTTTTTTTTTTTTAAGTCCGTGTTATAAAATAATACTAATGCCAATGTCACTCCAATGTTATAGGAAATACAAGTAGTACATAGGATAATAATGATCAATAATCCCTAGGATAGAAAAGAAATTGACTATTACTTGTCTTGTTGCTGTTTATGCGGAGACCACAGGCTATTAATTGTCTTTGAGATGAGGTCACAGATGAGGAGGACCTTCAATATCTACCATAGGGGTGTTCCCTGTAAGCCCCTCGGGCTGACCTTGGAGGAGGTGCCTTTAGGCTGGAACGGGTTGTGGCCCATTCTTCTTGTGCTAAAAACAGAAAAGAAAAGACATGTTGTGTAAATATCTAAAACTGAAAGAACAAAGTGTTGTCACTACTAATGGCTGTCAAAATTCTCAAGAGTTTTGACTGAAAGATCTAAAAAAATAAGATGACAATTGCCATCCATTTCTTTATTCTTCAAAAAACAACAACAAAGAAAAAAACAGCAAAAAAAAAAACCAACCCTACAGAAAATTTAACTTCTCAACACAGGCACTCTGGATGTCTCAGGATGAAAAAGCTCTTCTTTACTCTCAGGAAAGAATGAATATCTAGTGTGGTGGCAGTAAAGACAGCTCAGGAAAACGTCACTGCACTAGTCTGCCAGCTCAAAATTTGAGTTTGTAGCATATAAGTTGAAGTATCCATGTGAAAGACATCTAATGCAACTGGTTTGTTGATAAAATGAAGACTGAAATAATAAAAAATAACTGAAATACATTTAATTTTTACTTCCATTTGAGACTGTGACAAAGAAGAAAACAGTAGAAGAAAAATAGTATATAGGAAAGAAGCTACAACATTAAGAAAATGAGTTTTTGCACTACACTTTTTGCATTTCATTATCATTAGCATTCTTTTTCTTCTAATTTGCAGAAATGAAATGTGCCCCAAAAGAATAAATTAAAATCCATAAAACATGTTCAGTTTGTGCAAAGTTTCTACTAATCTTTTTTTTTTTTTTTCCACCTCCCACAGACCAAGCCTTCCAAAAGAGCAAATAGGAAGCTACCTACAGCTGTGATATAGCAGTTTAACCTCAAACTTGAACTATTTTCTCAAACAATTGCACCTAACCTTGACCATCTCATCAAACAATTTCTGTTTTTGCTTTCCACTGACTTCAACAGATCATACAGTCAGTGACTGAAGTAAAAAATCACAGAAACAACAGTACGTCATCTCTACTATGTCACATAACATAACATTCCCCTGTTACAACCGATGCACAAAATCACCAGGCAGCTTCAGAATCTCCACATTCCCCAAAAGTCATGTGATAATCTGTCCATGCTTTTGCAGTGAAATACAGAAGCTATCCAGAAATTATGAAGAAGAAGATATTAATTACTGTCAACATAGTATTTAGTATATTTGCATTATAAATTTGTGCACAAGATTGATGACTACAAAATATTAAAAAAAAGAGCTGAGTCTTTAGATGCCAGGGCAAAAAGAACAGTTTTTAAGCTGCGTAAGAAGCAGAGACTGGAAACAAAAACTCTAAATGATTTAAAGGTGATTTGAAGCCAATGGCAAAGGGATACCTGATGTACCTGTAGAGAAAATCCAACACTAAATATTATTATTACTATTTCCCATAGTATTAAATTCCTTCTGCTGTTAAGATGGATTGGGCTTTCACTTGTCAGGTCACTGTCAGGAAGACAATGGATCTCTTACCTGTATTTTTGACTGTATTGAATGTTTTAAGTCACTCAAAATGCTAAAGAATTTTGTTCAATTTTTTTTTTTTTTTTAATAGAGTGACCTAAACAAGAAAAGAGAGCTTTCTATAAAAAATAGGATACATTGGCCACTATATCATAATATTTAAAATCAAAATTGTAATAGTCATACATTTCAAAGGAAGCTAACTACATTGCCTTAAATTTAGACCGCTTTTTGATTAACGGAACAATAGTCTTAGATTAAGTATAGTAATGAACTTTAAAGCTATCTTTATTAAGAAATGTCAAAGATTTTATTTTACTAAACTTTCTCTTAAAGAAATAGAACTCTTTTCTACTCAAGCCAAGTTTTCATAAAAATACTTTTTTGAGAAGAAGAGTACAGCAAATGGTTCACATTTTAATTACTTTAGGTTTAGTTGGTGTATGTAAATTACTGAAGTTCTTCACTAGTCTGTCTTTAAACAGCTTATTCATATTGTTTAGTTATGAAAAACAGAAAAAGACAGGAATCCCCTCTGAAAGCCCATACATAGAGGACTTTGTTTCTCTCTTGTATCTTGATGAATATGCCTACTGGAAACAACATCAAATTCCAAATACACGACAGCAATTTCATTGCATAGTACAAGCACAGAAAAAGTAATATTTAAGCATCTTCACTTTGTTTGGATTTTTTTTAAAAAGTATTTGCCCAGTTTCTAAATATTTTTTCCCAGGAATATAATGAAATGCAAGTGCTGCTCTGAAAGTAATGCCTCATACTTTATTGTGTCGGCCCATGATGACAGAGGCAGTTGGTGATGATATGGCAGAAGAGTTTGAGCCTCATCACCAATATTCCATTACATTTGTCGCCATGCAACAGATGGCAGCAGAGGGGCAGGATGACAGGATGGCGTCTGACATGGAAGTGTGTATGAAGCCAAGGTGTGTCACTGAATTCCTCCACATGGAAAAAAAAATGACATTCACTGACATTCATCGATGCTTGTTGAACATTTTTGCAGACCAAAGAGTGGATATGAGCACAATGAGGCGTTCAGTGGTGCATTTCAGCAGTGGTGACACTCACAGTGGGTCACTTCCGCTGGTGCAGATTTTTTGTGAGCTCAGTATGCAAGCTTTTTTTCATTGCTGATGAAAACAAACAGCAAATGGTGATGAATGTATTGAAAATAAGTGTTTTGCAGTTGAGAATTTTCTCTATCAAATAGTCCTATTGCACTCTTAGTATCAATTGTACTTTACATGGAAATAAATAGGAGGCATTATTTTTGGAGCAACTTATGTATTAGCTGTGCCTAGAGAATGGAGTGCTGGTGTTATACTAAAAGTTTATTATTCTCCTAACCCTCACAATATAATACTTTCTACTGCCATTCATGAGACACTTTTAGTCCTATTACAGGAAGGATGCAAGCAAATAAGCTTGAAAAAACATGCTATTAACAGGAACTTTGTGGCACAGAAATCCTATTCAACAGAGATACAACCATATGCTGTCCACCCACATTGTAAAGTCACAATTTCTTTCTCTGACACAGCATACAGCCCTCATAGTTCAAGAAGGAAGAGTTCTTGTCATGAGTGAGAAACTGAATTTTCTTTTATAGTATTGCATAGGTAGGAAAGTAGAAAGATATTATTGTTCTCAGTATAGAGAAGTTCTAGCAGAATGGTTGCAATGCTTTGTATTTAAAGAGGCTACACCATTAACATAAAGATAGTAACAATTTCACTAGATTTCAGGGCAAAGTAAAATAGTTTGCTTCAAATCAGCACTGAAGGTTTATTAGTGTTTCCCCTTGCACTGAAACTGAGAGAGAATGTTTGGTTAGAGGTGATTCAAAAATTATATTTCTGTTGAGATTTGGTCAATGATTGCATCAGAGCAAAAAGTCTACTGTTTTTTGTAAAGAAAATCACATTCACTTGAAAAAGTCATATGCCATGGTTTGGTATGGAATAATGCAAACTTTACTAAACATGTTACTCTGGTAATCACAAGTTGTTCTGATCAAAGAATCATAGAATTGCTTAGGCTGGAAAAGGCCTTCAAGATCAAGTCCAACCACAACCTAACCATACTACCCTAACTCTAACAACCCTCCACTAAATCATGTCCCTGAGCACCACATCCAAATGGTTGCTAAACACATCCAGGGAATGGTGACTCAACCACCTCCCTGGAGAGCCTATTCCAGTGCTTAACAACCCTTTCTGTAAAGAAGTTTTTGCTGATATCCAACTAAACTTACCCTGGCACAACTTGAGGCCATTTCCCCTCGTCCTGTCACCTGTCACCAGTGAGAAGAGACCAAACCCGTTCTCACTGTAAGCAACTTTCAGATACTGAAAGAGAGCAATAAGGTCTCCCCCCCAGCCTCCCTTTGCCCAGACTAAACAGCTCCAGTTCCTTCAGTCTCTCCTCGTAGGGCATATTCTCCAAGCTCTTCACAAGCCTTGTTGTCCTTCTTTGGACATGCTCCAGAACCTCCATGTCCTTTCTGTATTGAAAGGATGCATTAGAAAAGAGACACATCATATATTCATTTTCATTTAGCAGGATAAACAACGGTATCCCCCCAAGAAAACTGATAACCTATTATTTTCTTACATAATCAGAGTATCTCATCTTGCTCCAGACCTACCATAGCCATAAAAAATGTCCTATATTCCAAAGACTCCAGAAATGAGCAGAAGTAAAAGAAAAAAGTTTGGCTGAATTGAAGCTTTTAATGTAATTTTTTAACAGGCATGCTTTTATTGCTGGTATAGCTGTTTTTTTTTTTTTTTTCCTAATCAATCACTGCTGACTTTTGTGGCCAGTAAGAAAATGACTCTGGACTGAATGGTTTAAACAGATATCAAAGATAGCTTTTGGAAAAAAAAAAAAAGGAAGAAAAAAGGAAAGAAAAAAAGGAAGAAAAAAAAGGAAGAAAAGGAATGCTATGAAAACAGAAAAATGGAAATATGAAACATAAATAGACTTAAGATTCTGTAAGCTATTTCTTTTCTACAAGATATCTTCTCTGTATCTACATTTCATTATCTCCCTGCACTGGGGTCTGAAAAGGAAGCCTGCATGGTGCAGAGGGGATATAACACCATCTGCAGAGTTAAGGATGGAAGTATATGGAACAAAAAGCACTTCTGCTGTATATTTTTGGTGCATTCCATTTATTTTCTTTTTCTTTGAAATGCTCAGAATATTTTCTTGTTGAATATGGGGGAGAAGTTTATGGTCACACAAAACTAAAGTTTACTGGGGAAAGCTACTGCCTGGAGGGCTGAAGAAGTGGCAGCCAATATGATTTAGTTCCAAATCCTCAGATCTCTCATTCCTACAGGGAATGACTTTCCATACAGTAAATTTAAAAATCCTGCCTCTGCAGTATGTTTCATTACACCCTTTAAAAATGGCATTTTGCTGTAGATGTGCTGCAGGTTCAATTACCCTTTCCTGAAGTGTCACTGAATTTGTTGAGAGGCCTTGGGGAGAAGTAAGGTTTAGATAAAAAACAAGCAGCTTTATTTATATAAATGAAAATGACTAAAGTAGTAAAAATACTCACTAACTTTACAACACAAAGACAAAACAAATCTTTGCTCCCTTAGAGTTTCCTCCCCTACCTTTCAACTAAAGCACCTTCATAGAAAGGAGAAATGTACAGTCTTTCTGCCAATGTTCATATATTAAAAAAACCTTAATATTACCCACTGGAAAAAGCTGTTTTTCCTT
Organism: Chrysolophus pictus; assembly: GCA_037305975.1. NCBI lineage: Eukaryota > Metazoa > Chordata > Aves > Galliformes > Phasianidae > Chrysolophus > Chrysolophus pictus. The sequence continues at coordinate 24,767,614 of CM074578.1, forward strand.
GACTAATAGTGTTCTTAGAGAAAATTGCTACTGTGGCTGTTCGAGTTTTTGATACAGAGCTGGGACAGAAACTCTAATTTGTGATCCAAGTCCCTTACGTTCTTTATTCCAGCATTCCTATTTCCATCTTAAACAAGGAAAGATGATGGTCACAACTTATTTACATCTATTTGGTAACTCTGTCATCAAAATATGAGAAGAAGGTTGATGTATAATATCTCTTAACATTCTTGCATGATAGACTCTACTGCATTAACAGGTGAATTTATTGTCAGTACATAAATAGAAGGTTTTGGATTAGAGTCTTCAACTGGGAAAACACTAGTTTCTACCACTCGTGCAGTAAAGGATTATGTATTTTTTGTGTGTGCAAGAACATAACATGGAATAACACCATAGAGATAGTTTCTGAACCACATGATCCCAATACAGCCATTTCGGTACTTAAACTGGGTTATGAGTGCTTTTTTCTTATAAAGACATACAATCAAAAATAATATATCCAAATGCTATTTCTCTGATATGCGAAATTGCTCTTTCATATCTCAATTCCAGTATGCCATGGTAACCTTCATTTCTTCAGTATCCTGAAAAATGTGGTTTACTGAGAATGGAATGCTCTAACTTCAGGAGTAGCCTGCAAGGATTAAAGATATATAGCTGTTCACCTCAGCAGTCACACAGATATTTGGAAAGTTCTTTATCTTTCTACACAGGAAATCAGAAAGATCTTCAGCCAGTTTGGTTCATAATGCTTGAAAATGAGCTTCTACTTGTTTTATTTTATTGCATGCAAGATAGGCTAGCACTAATTCCTGATTCCTACCCATGCTCATCTCCTAGACCATAGTTCTCTGACTGCTGTCTACTGCTTTAAATACTAACTGCATTTTCATATACAATGCAAATGAACACTTAATGTACAGCAGAACCAGACTTGAATGTCAAGATTTGTTTCTTGGTAGAATATCTTTCTTATTTCTTCAAGAGGTAGTTTTGCATTTGCCATTTAGGAAGAAAATAACAGAGAAGTATTTAAGTCTTTCATCAGGAGAATACATTGCACCTAGTCTTGTGGGTGTTAAATATACATAATGATGACAGAGTACTTGTACAAGGGTAATAGTGTAGTCCTAAATGGCACAGCCAATGAAATTAGTTCAATACTTGCCATACCTGGCAATCAGCCAGAAGTTATCAATGAGACAGGAAGGGAATTTACAGTGCCATTTTATGCACATTACTGGCAAAATCAAGATCCTCTGCCATGGGAAATACTGTAGATTGTGCAGGTGACATGAAAAGATCAAAGTGCTAACTGTGACTATATTCAGTGTAACACAGTTTTTTAAAAATGTTGCAGTCCTACTGGCACATCACTTGATCATCTGGCCTTCCATTTAAAGTTATCACTCAAACTCCTGGCCTCATTTCTTTTCTTTTCTGATCCATTCTTTTCTTATACTTTATGGGAATATGTTCTTGATTCTGCAGGGGTCATTTGTTTGTATTAGTGCTACTTTACGCTTTCTGCCTAGTTTGATTTTTTTTTTTCCTTCCCAACAGATAAGTAGTTTTGGAGCCTCAAGACTTACTAAATCATTGCAAAATTACTTGATAACAACCCTGAACCTCTATTACAAAGCTTGCAATGAAAATGCAGAAATAGCATTTTATTTTAATACTTGACAAGTTTCATGGACCAGGTTAAGATAACAGTTTGATATGCACAGAAGATGAAAGATATCACTATTCAGGAATCTGTAAAATGAAATATTTACACTTCCTACTTTTTCAATAGAAAATAATTTTAAACTATTTTCAGATTATTTTAAGAAAAATGAACCAATCTTGTACATATTTTTGAAGATTTCAGTGAAAAAACATAGATGCAAGCGCTGAATTTCCTTAACCAGCATTAAAATTACATCAAGATGACATCGCTGTTGCATCCTGAACAAGATTTCTTCAGTATGCACTTCTGAAAGTAAGTGTTCACAAAGACTCCCTGGAGAGTCCATGGAACAGGAACAGTCCTGCCAAAAAGTGAACCTAAGTCTCATGGTCTCCTTTGGAATATTTGTTTCTACTCTAGCTGAAATATGAGATTACCAGAACGTGAGAGATCATAGCCACTTTTTTGAAAGAAACAAGTTTCTACTCAACAGCATACATTCAGAGGTGATTCTAGCTCCAGCCTCCAGATCTAGGATGTTGATTCCAGAGATGTCACAGTCTCCTTCAGGAGAGAGTACTAGTCAGGAGGGTGAGAGGGTAAATTTGCATAGTGCTCTCTATTATTTAGCAGATAAATTAATCCACTATTTACCCTCTAGGAAAAAAAAAAAAAAAGTCTTAAAATCTGGGTATGGTGTATAAAAAAATGGGATAAATCAGGAGAGCAGATCCTGGGGAATGCAAATATAGAAACACATGTGGTCAAGAAAAAAGGGCTCAAAATACGTCACAAAGCAGACAATTTGCTGGCAGGAACAGTGAAGCCTGATCTTTCTTTGAGACTGTGCCAAAATGGAAAGTAAAGAAAACCTGAACATATCTGATCTAAATAAAGTGACATGTCAATGAAATGGAAACCGACAGTTTGAATGAAAAGAAGGTAACAGCTGTAGATTGGGAGCAAGAAAGGTAATCAGGAGAATTGCTACTGAGCCTGTGAATTGTCACAACCAAGAGGTGAAGGCACATGCAGAGAGGTCACAATGTTTTAACACTGATACCTTTCTCTGCTCATTTGCCAGCAAAGAAACCTTTTGGAATCTGACCTCTCCATCCCCTTAGTCATGTCAAGCCTGCTTTCAGTACTTAAGCTCTGGAGGGCTCCTCTAATCATCTCTCTTTTTCTGCTGTCACCGCTACTGTTAGTGGTCAACCTGGCCCCAAAACACAGCAAACATAAATTAAAAAGATGAGTAAAGGGCACAAAAGCATTTTTTGCCCTCACTCATAGCAACAGAAGGGTGAAAGTGTAAAGACATACTTGAAACGCCAGTTTACAAAGAAGCCTTTAAAATTTCAAAGAAAGATACATAGAGCAAGCTATGAGAAGTGAAACTAGAGAACAGACCTAAAGCATGTCAGGGAACAGAGAAAATGCATTTCATTTTATTAGTAATCAAAAACAAATCCAAGCAGGTAGCTTAATTACTAAGGTTCAAGGTCTAGTTTTTCCAAGAATTTTTTGTTATCATCAACTTGGTCTTCTCTCAGATATTTTCTTCTTCATTAAAAACTGAAAGTTATGGGTGTCATGATGGAAACATGAGAGTATATAGCTAAAGAACCTGGGCATGCTTGGACATGAGGATTACTTTGGGTATGATGATAAATGTCATCACAGTCAATTAATTTTTTGGTTACCACTTTTACAGGAAGTGTCAAGTTATGGGCACAGTCATTTAATTGCACTGAACTTTCAGTTTGCTGCATGCTTCCTATGAATCAAGATTTCAGACTCATAAGTAGGAAACATCACAGGTAATCAGCGCCTTTGGTTTATGATTGAAATATTCTAGCACTGCTTTTTACAAGTCAAGTGGACTCTTGGTTTTTGTGTTCCTTGAGTTATACGCCAGTAGTTTCATCATCTATTATGACATCATTGATACTTTAGCTGAAACTCTTTACAGATTATTGTATGCCAAATTGCTATTAGACTCAGTTACCCAGATCATTTAACCACAGTTAAACTTCAATCTATATTAGGTTTTATTTTCATTACTGTACAGTTAGAGTGAAAAAAGATCATGGTAGTTTTAAGTTGTGAAATTCCTTTAATTCTGAAGTCTTTGAAAGGTTTGATTACGACAGAAATACACCAATCTTACTGTTCTACCTGTGCAGTGTTGATAGAGCACATTAAAATTCACAGCAGTCCACCTACTACAAAATTCTGCCCTGAACAATCACTGTCGTCATGTTTTAATGTCTTCTAGTTAAAGACTCCAATAAAACACATATTTAGAGAAGTCCTCTTCAGTTAGTATTCTGTACCCTTATCAGGAAACTTGACATCACTGAATAAAACTCTTTAACAAATGCAAAGATAGCAATAATACAAATAATAAAGAATGCACATGCTTTAAAATTAAAAATAATATATTAGTAGCATCTGATTTGCCTATGAATAAGTTATTTCCTGATAACTTTAACATTTGTATTCATTGCTTATTTCCTGTAATTACAAAGACCTAATCTACGTAACTTATTTAACATCTGAATACTGCCCACACTTTCACGGCACAATTTTATTAATCTGTGGTCAATTATTTTATCTCTTTCCTGCCACCTGTCCCAAAAAGAGCTACTCTGCTTAGATAGTTAAGATGCATATAACTGCAATTAAGATAATGCTTTAATTTGATTTGCCATATAGCTTCCAATGTAATTAGAAACACAGACATTGCTTTTAATTCAAAACAAAACAGTTTATTTTCCCATAAGAGGAAAATTTCTCCTTATTATCTTTACAAGGTCACTGTACTGCATACAATTGGGAAAAGAAAGTATTCTTCTATGCTAGAGATGGAGTGCATGTGAAATTCAGGAATTGCAATTTCTAGCTCTTCTCCTTGTTTGCTCAGTGACCTTAGATAATTTTTTTGTATCATATGTATATTTTGCATGGTATGGTTTCCTCACTGTTAAAATGAGACAGGAATATCTACCTCCCTGGGGTGTTCTGAGATGTAATTAATAGCCTGAATGGTAAGAGGAAAGTACTTTAGATGTACTTAGCAGAACATCCAATGGAAATGAGATAGTTATCTTTGAAATGAGACCACTGAAAACATGAAAGAACTTCTTTGGATAATTCAGGTTGTGCTGACTTTCTACTAAACCTCGAAACTTCCTCTTTCCTGAAAGGATGGTTGGAGGCAGAGTGCTAAGCAAAACTGGAGACTTTGCTCTACTCTGACTGACACTACTACCGACAAAGCCAGTATTTAACCTTGTATATCCATTCAGAAAAGACAGTGGGCCTATTCTCGTATTCTGATTGGACAAGTATATTCTATTTTAGAAAAAAACCCACATGATCAGGCTTTGCATTTTTTTTTTTTTTTTTTTTTTAATGACAGCATATACATACTTATTCCTATTATTTTATCTCCTTTTACCTACGTGAAAAGACTGCAGCTTACACAGGACTTTTAAAGCTTGCTGCCTATGTATCTACAGTTTCATGCAAAGAATAACTGGAGTGACTAGCTTTCAAATCAAAAATTGTATCTTCACTATTTGAAATCATGGAATGGCTTGCTGGAAGTGATCTCAAGGATCATCGAATTTCAACCCCCACTTACACTGTGCTAAGTATCATTTGTTTTACTACAACTAGGCACTGGTCTACATATGTAGTACTTATGGCTCAAAAACAGGAAATGCTAGGAAACTCCCTGGTTTAACGCTCTATTTCGCAGACTTTTGACTTAAATGTTTCAAAGAGCTGTTCTTACTGTGCTTGACTCTACCTTCCCTTCAGACGGGCTAGCAATATATCCATATATATCATATGGATCCTCCAAATTTACCATGTACAGTGGCCCATCCTGGGCTTAAACTGGTCATGAAGAATCCATGTGACTGCACTGGAGTAGATGAAATGACTGTGGCATAAATAACATCAGCATAATGAGCAGCAGTGTTTAGAGGATGATTTCTTACAGGGCTTCATCCACATTTGAAGTGAACATCTGCTGCCCAAAGAACAGCACTGAAGTACACAAGTAACTGTTCTGGGAAAGAAAACATAGGGAGGAGACATTAGTGTTTCTCTGAGTATGAATATGACACTATGAACAGCATTCTATTTGCCTCTTATTTTCAGTAGAAATTAACATTCTATTACTCTATGGTGATAAAGCATGAAGTGTGTAGTGATATCCCAGGATTATATAGATGATAATCACTGCACATATACCTGTGTAACACAATTTTCTGCATAGGTTCTCCAGATCTGCAGCTTCCATGATGAAAGTGAAATTGTTGCATGAAATACTGCCTCTGATAGTTTTACATTATTTACTCATTCTGACATATAGAAATTATTTATAATTCAGAAGTAATAAAGCTACAAATTAGGAGCATTCCTTTCTCGTTCTAGATGCACTTTTTTGTTTGCAGTATAGCAGCAGAATTATTGAAGTATGAAATTTTTAGAGTATGCAGCCAGTTAAAAGAATGCGATAGATTTAAATACAGAACATTCTAAAGAATTATAACTTAATTAAAACAGTGATTTGACAAGACCGAATTAACTTCAGTCCCATCCCCACAATAGCCATCACTGCTGAATTTAAAATGTGCTTGTTTTATTGCAGACTTTCAAAATCCCATTCTTAGGAAAATAATAAATCTCATCTGAGGGAATAGATACTACCTAGGAGACAGCTAAGGTTATTCTTCCAGTAAGAGATTTGATAGAAATTTGCAGGAAATTGAGGAAGTGTTTTTGACAGTTCCTTCTGTCCCACTGAGTAGGAACTGAGGTACACAGGACCCATGATACCCTAGTTAGTATAGGAATGACTGAAACAAAAAGGCAATTCATATGGCATATATTCTGCTTGTGTTCAGTGGAAGTCTTCAATGACTCCCGTTTCTAGTGGAAGAAAAGTGGAAACACGTACCAGAAGACTCAAGAGCACTTCAGAATTCACAGGGCTGGTTCATCCCAGAGATTTGCTCACCTGTATAATGAACAGGGAAGACTAGATGTCTACATTCCTACATTGGTCTGGACAGCTTGGGAGAGACTTTTATTCACATGCATGCAAATAAGAGTGATTTGCAGAGAGAAACTGCTGATGTTCATGCTGCACGTCTTGGAGAGACTCTTCCCATTTCAAACTGACTCTAGTTTGAACTGGACTCTATGCTCACAAACAGTGTGAAAACAGCTTCTAGTTCAGTTTCAAACTAAACATCTTTTACTTTGCACTCACTCACGATGGGAAGAGAAATATATGAAGATAATTGGTAAATCTGCTTGGAAAGCAGATCCTGTGTTAGTGTTGTGGCCAACAACAAGCACTAGCATGCCTGCTGGTTGCTCTGTTGAGGCTCAGCAGGAAAACTCTACCACACCAGGATAATCTGACATCCGCTGCTTCTTGGCATTTCAGCTGCTGTCCAGCATCAAAGACTTATGAAAGAAAAAAAGAGTATATGATCTTACAGTTACATAGAGCTCAGTACAATCTCTAGGCCTAAAGCAGACTAAAATGATAGGCTTTGGAGGCTAGACCACTTTTTTTTAGAGAGAATCACAGAAGTCAGGTCTGGAAAAGAAGCAAACAAGCAGTCTTGTTCTAAAACTTTTCTTTGACATACCTACTCAAGGCTAAGATACTTCAAAATCTAAACAGAATATAAGTTTCTTTTGGTAAATTACCAAAGATAGCACATATCAGATACCCAACATAAAAGCTCAAATTGTGTAAGCAAACAATCTACCAACACTAGCAAAGCTTTATCAGCTAGTGTTAACAAAGACCTTGCTTGAAGTCAAACACTGTCATGAGAAGAATCAGACATTTGCTCCTTAATTTTATGTATCAGTTTCTACCTTATAGGAACTCTTGATTTCTAATGCTTGAAGGCTTAAATATGGTTATGCAAAACAAACAAACAAACAAACAAACAAACAAACAAATAAATAAATAAAAATTAAGAAGCCCTTACCATCCTAATCTTAATGGATGTTAGGACTGTTGGTCCTAAGAAGAAATGCAACTGCTTCTAACAACTATTTTTTGTGATACCAGGCAAAGCATCACTGTGGAACACCAATAATCATACGCAGGAAAAAAGTTGCCTCACCCAACTGGTGATGGGGGGTGGGGGGGAGAGGGTCTCTAGTTTGTGGAACACTCCATCCCAGAAAGTAGCAACCATCGAGGACATACTCTCCCTTTGGAGAGCTGGCCCTTAAATGAGCTTTGGGAGGGGTGGATCCTAGGTCCACGTGGGTAAAACTGCTTGCACCTGATCTTCCTGGGTCAGCGACTCTCTTCAGCAAGTGCTCAATCATCAGTTCTGCCTGTGACATAACAGTTCCCCTACAAGGAGCATACAAGGAGCAAAGACCTACAATATCAATGTTATTATCAGAAAGCAGGATAGAACTTAGATGTCACAGCGAATAAATTTCTTATCTTCACCTGCAGAGCAATTGCTAAGAAGTGGTTTTTCAAAATTCACGAAATCCCTTTTCTGCATCCACTGCAGAGCATCTTAATCTGCTTTATTGTCACTGCCATAAAGTGAACAATCTAGGGTACATTTCTTACAAGGATGGTAGTTACTTGAGTTTCTCTGTTGAATGAGCATGCTTAATTTCGTAACTGGATATTATTCTTTATGTCTCATATAGTAACATCCCTTCAACTAACCAATTTTTCTACCAGAATTTCTGAAGTTTGAACTCTGTATACACTCTTCCCAAAATTTTATAACTACATAAATGAATTACTAGATAATACACTCTTCAGAAATAAGAAACTAAGTAAGTAAGATCTCAAAAATTAGTGGAACATCAACGTACTTTTAAAATTATTATCCCTATAAATCCATACAAAGAATTGTTTATAAAGTACTGTTTGTGTAGAGCATTACTTAGTAAACTAATTGTCATCACAACTGCTAAGCTCTCACTGAATGACTGGCAGAGAATTATTTGTGAAATAGTCAGTTAAATCATTGTGGCAGCATTATAAAACTTAAATGGTTGGTGTCTTATGTTAAAAGGAATTACACTGAACAGTTATGCTCTCCAATTTTAATTAAAGATGGAATTATCCTAAAACCGAATACCAGTTGTTTATAAGTGAGTACTTAATGTTAAATTGGAATACAATATCCACTACAAAATGTAATTAGAGAAAATGAACACTTTTTTTTTTAAAAAAAAAGAGAAAAAATCCTGAAAAAATGACAGTAAATAAAAATGATCCGAATATAATTTTTTCCCCAATTCTTTTACTGTATCCAGAGTATCTTTGTCACCTATCATTAAATGAATCTGGACATAAGGGTTATCCTCATATTTCCTCATATTGATGAATCCAGTGGGACGTTTTACCACCCCGAAAATTGTAAAGTATACAAAATCATTTCCATGAAATGAACAGTTCCTCAAACGCAAAAATATCTCATTTTATTTTTTGTCAATGAAATATTTTTCAATGCAAGGCCAAAATGATCAAATAACCCTTATTTATTTATTTGTTCAGAATACATCTAATTTGCACTTAAGCAAACTGAAAAATCAGAATGTTTTGGGTGGGGTCTTTTCCTTTTTTTTTTTTTTTTTTTTTAAATCAGGCATCAGAATGAATTGTGAGAAAGAAATCCTAATGGGGGATAAAAAGTGAAAAGCATCGTGAAGGGAATGAGAGAACAACTTTTCTTTACAATACATCAAAAACGTATTTGGAGGCACGATCAGGATTCAGTCTGAATCAGTTTTAAAACAACCAACAGGAAGTAAATTTTCAGGCAAAGTAATTACACTGCAGAACATATTCCAGTGAATTTCTGTGGATGCAAGTATACAGTGAAAAAAAAAAAAACAACCAAACAATTAAACTAACAAGTAGAAGAGAATGAATCTATAAAATACAGTGATGTGACAAACCTTTGGCCTCAAATAGCAAGAAGTAGGGAAGGTTGGGAAGGTACAGAAGTACCACTCCACAGCTGTCCCATTCTACCTTTTCCTTTTTTTTGCTCATTTTTAAGGAAAAGCACTTGGGACTGATGCATTTTTGAGCTTGCAGAATTTCATTTTTAATACTTGTAGATTTTTTTAAAAGCTAAGCCTTTTCACCCAGACTAATTTTTAAGATTCATAAACATTCCTTAAGATTATTTTTTGGTGAAGAGAGTACCTACTAAAATAATGTTTCCTCACTGCATGGCAGCACATGCAGTCAGCAACTTTGCAATGTTTTGCATTATAGCAACAGAAATGTGAGTGGACTTCACTTATCTCTTCACTCTTTGCACAGGAGACAAAACCTTCTTAAGTCTTCTTTATGGCCTTTGGCAGATGGTGCTCTTCTAGTATAAGTGTGTTGATCTAAGATGTTATAGACTTCAGCCCTCTCACCTCCTTCCTGAGGTTCTGCTGCTCTTTTGGTAGGAACAGCAGAGGGGCACGTATCCCTCAGATAACGAGGTTTGTGACATTGCAGAAGAACATAAATCTCTGTCATTTTCAGCTAATATGCAAGGCACTACATGCACCTGGTTGTGACCTACAGCATCTGACAATGGGCATATTCTTCCTTCCTTCCCCCCCTCAACCTGGCAGTGTCACCCTTTGGGAGCAGAGGCAGGAGCACCTCCAGCCTTCTGTAGCAGGAACTAAAAGAGCTCTTCTACTGCAGCCCCAGCCTTTGGAAGAAGCAAAGCAGAAACTAAATCTGAAAAACAACACCTTGAAGTGCTCCGGTAAGTTCAAGGGAGAAACAGCATTCAGAAGAAACAACCATGAGGCAGAACAAACATAATTAATATACCTTGTAAGATATTGGATGTGCCTTGCTAACACATACTACTGCCTCCTTTATCTTTCTAAAGTGGGCTAACAAGCAGCACAACACTTCTATTAGGAATGCTGATTTCTCTAAAAAACAGGGAAAATGAGAAAGACATGAGAATGAGAAAGGGCTTTTTCTTTGGAGTGTTTCTGTCCAGTGAATTAAATGGTTTTTTTTTTTGGAGATGGGCATGGTGTTACATATGGACAGCAAAGATTCTCAGTTATCAAGTTTTAGTTACATGTTTTATCCTGATCTATTAATAAGATGAAACATAAAATTTATGTTGTCACTAGGTACTCCTCAAATGACAACCGTGAAAGAAGGGAAAACACAAAATTATGTATTTATAAGAAGAGTAGTGGATACAACCTTTAGTTCATAAAGTAATCCAATTTCACACCTTCTGTTATAAAACATAAGCATTATTATAAAGTAAAAACAACACTGGCACCTTAGTTTAGACTTTTAAATTAAAATAAATGTCTGCAAATATCAAGACCTTCATCAAGATAAGTATCATCAATGGTTACTAAGTGTGATTAGAGGTGAAGCTACGTTATGTTTCTGAAAAATTGAGCAGCAATTTGAATGACTGTCCTTTTAGCTTTTAAACTACTGTATGAGGTCATTTGTCACGAACATCATAAAGTCTGTAAAGCCTAGAGTCATGAGAATATTTTGTCCATGTTGTCCCAAATTTATGCTCCTAAGCCTGAAATGGTGACCTTCAAAATTCTCAAGTTGTAACTGCATAATCCTGAACCCATTGAAAATTTGTAGGAATTATATAACTCCTTAATAGAATATTCCCAGGTGCTTCTGCTGCTGCAGAAAGTGATTTTGAATCCTTCTGAGAGACTGGGTGGCAAGCATATAAAATCACAGTAAAGACTTTAAGTGTTTAATTGCATGAGAGGATCTCTGCTATGTATTTTTGTTCATAGAACGTGCCTATTTCAGGGGGAATTTTTTTACTCAACTACCACAGAAATGTCTTTGCTATTTTCCTGGGAGATTTTCTGGTTGGATTTGGAGGGGATCTAATTCTCAGGAACCACTATATCAGAAACTGAATAAGGAGTTCAAGGCAATTAACTCAAGGTGTGGATTGCACAGTGGGAAATAGTATGTGAGCATTTGTCTTGCCTACCCTCAGACAAGTATCTTGTTACTTATACTCAGTAAGCTGAAATTTGAGAATGACATCGACTTGCAGATGGGCTCTGCTCTGAAACACTAGTGTGACGTTTTCATCTTTGCACAGACATCCCATAAATTCATAAATCTGAACAACTTCAGAGAAAACTTACAATGCAGACAATCAGACTTCACCAGCTTTCTAAAAGGAGCTCAGAGGAGACCATGAAAAAAAACTACCACAAAAAAAAAAAAAAAAAAAAATCAAGAAAAACAACACCTAATATTCCTCAGGAACCCAGATAGAAAGAAAAGTTTCAGTAGACAGCTTGTACAGGAGTACCACGGTGCTTTATAACCCTTAACAAAATACAGAGTAAAACAAAGTCTGAAAATGAACTGGGGTGAAAGAAAGACTGATGATTTCTGTGGGATGCTGATACATGAAAGGGTGGTTGATTTTATACAGTCTGATGGATTTAGAAGCCTCACAATGAATTACAACAACTGAATTGCAAATCCTAAAACAGAACTAGAGAACTGAGACATACTAGGGATTTAGGGTAAAAAAAGAAAGCTATATAAGGTTGAGAAGAGGGGACACCAGAATGCTTATTTGTTGAGTGGGAGGCAGTGGTAAGAAACAGATACAGAGAAAATACCAGAATTTGTTCGGAGAGAACAAGCAGCAGAAAGAACCTTCAGAATTCAGAAAATGAGAAAGATAAGTGTAAATTCTATAGCTACATATATTTTGGATTACCGCCTCAGATAAAGAGTTGTAACTCTAGGTTGCAGAAAGTTCACATACAGGTTTCTACAGCACGGAGTTAACAAATTTATTAGTCTGTTAAAGTGATGCAGCAGAAGCACAAATACTCACATGTAAATCTGTTTCTGATTTCATAAAGTAGAAAACCTGCAGTTTGGAATATTATTCTGCTGTCATGTTTATTGTAGGTTATTGGCAAAACTATTCCAGAATATTGTATTCGAATGCCAGCTCAGAATGTAGTTTACCCAAAAATGTACATTCACAGTTATCAACTATGTAATTTGAAACAAATCTAGCAAAGCAAACCCAGACATCTTGAGTTTGTTTCAGCTGCATAATGGGAAGAAAAAAAAAAAAAGAAAAAAAGCTTCATGCAGAGCATAAATTTAGTCCTGATCTGACTTCTTGAACACTTTGTAAGCCTTAGCTAATTAGTCCTCACCAAACACCTGCTGCGAAAACAAGTGATATTCTTCTAGTTTTACAAATGAGGGATTGGAGGAAGACTGACATTACTTTAAGTGGCTTGCCCAAACATACAGAGAATTAGTGTGGAGAAGCCTAGTTAAAAATTTAACAGTGGGAAATTCTTACTGCCAAGCTCAGATTGGGCTTTTCTGCACTGCACAAAACCTTGCAACGCATCTGGGAGGGGGGATGTAGAAGGAATCCAGAAAAGGCTGGAAAGGTCTTTCACTGTAGGTATTAAAAGAGTATATATAAGTTGCTAATAAAACAAAGGGTAACTGAAGCACAAATGTATGTATGGCTAAATTATTATTATTACTTGTTTAGCACTGGAAATGTGCTTGACTGCACATTGTGTAATGCAAATCTATTAAAATACTGATTATGCAAAAAAAAAAGTTATTTCTGATTATGCATTGCAATCATTTTGACAGTATCTCAGGAATGTCTTGTGATTGCTGTACAAATACAAAGGAAACTGCGACTTTATATTATGGTGAAATTTATTCCACAGCTGCACGAATAAAATTATTTTTTTAAGCTGCAAACCTTATATAACCTCTTAATGTAACATCTACTTGCAGTGCCATTTCTAGCATCTCTCATTTTCATAATGCTCTGTAAGTCACTATGTAAACTTACAGTACTTTATTAGTAACGGTAAATCAAGCATGATAGTTACGTTGAATGCTCCAGGGTCAGTCTCTAGGATGACAACAGTCAGCAGTGCTCTCTTATTTCAGTGAAAATGCCACACAATTCACTGTGTCATCTGATGTTAAAAGGTGCTGAAATCAATTTGATTGAACAAGGCGGAATAGATTATTATTAGTCATCAAAACACACCATTAATATAAGAAAACCAATCTAGAAAATGGGCACATTGGAGTGATATTATCTTTTTGTGTCATGCCTTCTGTCCCTTTGGAAAAGACTTACAGACTTAGTGGGTACAGATGTGAAGACCATAATGCTCCCTCTGTCACTGCTGCCTCATGCAGCCTAAGGATACAACCCCGCCTCTTGGTGCAAGGGGGGGCTCACATGGGGGTACAAAACCCTCTCCTTCCCCTTTGAGAATGTCTATATTTCAAAATCTTGCAAAAATTGCTGGTTGAAGTGATGTGTGTGACAGTAATAGGTACACAGGATTATTAGCACACCAAGCAGATGGAAACCTAACACTGAAATATATTCAGGCACTGAGCAGAAACTTCACTGTTGCTGTTTAAGCTGATCTATGACTGCGATTAATTTGCTTTGTAATTTTGATCAAAATAAATCTGTCCAATTTTCTGGTCCTACTTCAGTAAGTCAAAACTCACTTTAATATTATACAAATCCATTTAGATTTGGCCTTTGTAGAAGCAGAGAGAGAAAGAAAAGTATGTGGAAGAAATTTCTGAGTTGCCAGTGACAGATTTTTCTTTGGATTTCACACTTTTGCTAAAGACAGAAGAGACCTTACCGTAGCTGTCATAAGCCTCTTCACTTGTTCCGTGACCATAGTCATAATATTCAGGCACACTGTAACAGATACAGACAGTCACGTTACTATTGTCACGGGTAACCAAATCAAAATAGAGTGTAGAAAATGAAAAGTATTTTAATACATGGTAGCCCTGCTACTTTCAGTAATAATAACAATTTTAAAAAATGCAAAGAGAAAGGTATTAGTGACAGTAATGGCTATAACAGATGACAACACATTTCTTATCTGTTAAGCAGAAAACATAATTGTCCCTAAATATGTAAATCTAGGAGATATGACAAACAGTGTCAGAAATTCTATTTGCAAAAATAAGGTCTGAAAAATGTCTACCCATTTTATTATTTGCAACTGTAATGCTGCCTGAAAAGATGTAAATCTCATTTACCTGTAATTCCAAACATATATGCAGTATCAAATTCAGCATAGTTTGCTTTTTTTCCCCAAAACAGACTAAATTGTGTTATATGGAACCTGTAAACTACTTATCTTTACTGAGAGCACTGACAGTTTTTCAGTTTTTCTCCTGAAGAAGAAAGTGTGTTTCTACTGGTTGGCAAGAAAAGTCTGATTCTCCACAGCTGTCTTCCTTATGCAGTCAATCACACTCATGCAAAGTTTTACAAAATACTAATAAAAAACACATTGAGAGATTCAAGGAGTAGAAAATCAGACTCATAGTTTCGTAAGAACTTTCTGACTGCTTTTTGTTAATTAAAAATGTTCAAGTGTGGTTGTATTAACATGTTTGCAAAAGCTTTTGTAACGTAGTTACACCACAACGATAAGTAATCCAAGCTAATATCTGAAGTGGGCACCTGGAAAATTTGACTTCTGAGACATATTGAAATGGGAATGGAATTAATCACACTTACAATAGCTTGACTGTTATTATAATTTATTCTTTGCATTCGATATTTGGTACCTGCACCAAATTCATGAACAGAATACTGCTGTTTTCGGCTATTGGGCAGACCTTAAAAGGAATCAATCCCTGACCAGAAAACCTGCAATGTCCATGATATGATATTGTATTTTTTGTATCTGCAGGGAGCCAAACAGAAATATTTTCCTGTTGATAACTTTTTTGTTGTTGTCAAATCTGCACCTTTTTCCTCAGAGGCTCTGAAAAGGATTATTTCAAAATGAATAATAGGATGCAGTCAGATCAGTATTGCACTATTTTTAACTTTATTGCTCAGGCAATCTCCCATACCAGATTATCATTTAAAAAAATATCAGTTTACACTTGAAAGAGAATCTTGGCTGACAGTGGAGTGTAAGTAAAAGTATTTCATAAATGTAATAGACAAAACAAGCAATCTGTAACAATTATTTTCTTAAACAAATGTTGACTTTGTTCAACAGCTACTTGTAATCAGATTTATAATTTCTTGAACTTAATAATTATTCATAACTATTCCTAGAATAATTTTGGAGAACAATTCAAGTGCTGTATTTCATTTGTCAGCACTGATTGCATGTGTTAGATAACTGACATTCAAGATATTTTGATATGGGACACATCACTCCCTGACTGTCTAAGTACAGCTCTCAGTCAGTTTTAAGCTACAATATTGTAGGTTTTTTGAATGGTAAATGCAACTGAAATTGTTGTGCATTAACATACTAATTTAGCCAGCAGTTATCCATGTGAGCAGATAGTACACTTAAATATCTCAGACACAAAATTCATTCGCTAAAACAGAAAGTAGACTTATGAGCAACATGAATGAAAATGAGGTTAATACATTAAAGATTTTTCCGAATGCCATCTGAACTCAAAATGAGCTCAGTTACAGTAGAACATTACCTTCCGGGACAATGGTAGTCATCCAGCTTACTTTAAAAGTAATTATATAAACATATACATTTTTCTCTTGAAGGAGTGCATGACATTTTAGATACATATGGAATCCTGGAATCATAGAATGGCTTGGGTTGGAAAGGACCTCAAGGATCATAAAATTCCAACCCCACCTGCCTAGGCAGGGATGCCAGCTGCTAGATCAAGTATTAGATCAGACTGCCCTCAGCCTCATCCAATCCAGCCTTAAACACCTCCAGGGATGGGACATCCACAACCTCTCTGGGCAAGTTGTTCCAGCACCTCACCACTCTCTCAGTAAAAAACTTCCCCCGACATCCAATCTAAATCTCCATTCTTTTAGTTTAAAACTGTTCCCCTTTGTCCTAATACTACTTTAATTACTGGGAGGCTGCAATGAGGTCTCCCTCAATGAGGCCTTCTCTTTTTCAGGTTTAACAAGCCCAGTTCCTTCAGTATTTCAGAGGAAAGTTGCTCCAGCCATTGGATCATCTTTGTATCCCTCCTCTAGACCCTCTCCAACAGCTCCACATCTTTCCGGTGCTGGAGGACTCAGATGTGGACACAGTATCCCAGCTGGGGCCTCATGACGGCAGAATAGATGGGAACATCACCTCCCATGCCCTGTTGGCCACCCCTCTTCTGATGGAACCCAGGACACCATTGGCCTTCCATGCTGCA
Organism: Chrysolophus pictus; assembly: GCA_037305975.1. Classification (NCBI taxonomy): domain Eukaryota; kingdom Metazoa; phylum Chordata; class Aves; order Galliformes; family Phasianidae; genus Chrysolophus; species Chrysolophus pictus. Next base: position 24,784,560 of record CM074578.1, read on the forward strand.
AATACACACTACTGCTCATGTTAAGTTTTTCATTAACCAGTATCCCTAAGTCTTTCTCACGAGGGCTACTCTGAAGTAATTCTTCATCCTGTTTGTATACATATCTGGGATTACCTCAACCCAAGTCCAAAACCTTGCACAGGAAGAATACATCTTTTATTTCTTGAACACACCTAGCATTCTGTAGAATTCTGTAGCATTTTTTGCAATCATTCTAGTAGCAAGTAGATAATATTTACAAGACAACCAAGGGTGAACTGGCACTAGTGGTGTCAGAGATAAATCTCATCATATGCACAGAACTCATAGTTTTAGGCCTAAGAAAATGCTTGAAATGTTCAGAATACACAGATGACATACCACCCAGCTCTGGTAGAAAGCAGCATGAAAAATCTCATGTAATACAATTTAAGCAATGGTATTTTGGAATGCTGTAGGCTTTTCTATGTAGAGGAGGGTGTTGGAATAGTGAACAGCATTACTGGAGAAGAAACCCAGAACACTCATCTTCTGTTATTAGATATTAACATTTCTTCCAGATATATTTTACAAAACAAAGTGACTGCATCCAAAGGTCAGCTCTCAAATGAGTGCATTTTGGATCCAGTCCTGCAATAGCAGACCTGTTTTCATTGGTCACTGAGTAGAGTCTACAGTGTTTATCATCACCATAACATCCAGCAAAAAGTTACACATGCAAGAGTAGGTAAAATTTCTTTGTTATGGTTGTTATATTTTTACTTTTTTTTATTTTTTTATTTTTTAATTAAAGAATACAGAATCATGCAAACAAGAAGAATGTGAGATAAAATGCCGCACAGTGATCATTTGGAACTTAAATACATTAAATACAAGCCATTAAAGTAAGAAACAAGCTGTATTGTAACTGTAGAAATGAAGTGATTGGAGTGATTTACTGTGTACTGCATTTTTGATGTTTATGAACACAATCCTTAACATATTTCTGAAAACACATAACTCATAGCACAATATCTAAGTTCTCCAACTTTATGTCCTTGAATAACGCTTTTCATGGAATGAAGCCAAAATGGTATGTCAAATTCCTTGCTAACTCATATTAAGATAGTGTTTTGAACAATAACTAAATGAGACAAATCTATTCCTTAGCAAGAAATATCCGATTTCAAGTCACATTTTGTGAGCCAGACTGCTTATTCATTAGTCTGCTTTATTTTAAAGCTTTCTGAATATTAACCATAATCTATTGCATGCATTTATTTGTAAACATTTTCCCGTGTATTTTTTAATTAAAATGAACAATGAATGTTTATAAAAAGTAGATAACAGAATGTGCCTCTCCATATGTAAGGTCTTTTTCTTGATTATTAACATACAGATAAATGTGATTCATTTACATTATGCTCAGTTACGGAAGGAAACAATCAGCAAATGAATTCAGCATAAATAAACTTGTTTATATAATTTTAACATTCTCAGACTGTTCCTGGAAACTGTGATCATCATGAATTCTAGAAACCTCAGGTTCTCTTGGCAGTGCTAATTAGAAACAAGACATCATTATCTGTCATTAGCATTCATTACTTTCAAGCAACATGAAGTGTAATTTACTTAAGTACAAGCACCCGCCTGAAAGTAGGATGCAATAGATTTTATAAATCAAAAACGATCAACTCGTAACTTCACAGTTTTTATTCCTAAAGTTTTAAAGCATTGCACTGTACTTTAACACTGGAACTCTGAAACATGGGCCACTTGATATGCCAAGACTTAGAGTTTAGTAACCTTCTGTATGTACCAATTATTGAAGTGTTGATAAAATGAGACTAAAAATATCTTTCACTTCCTCAGATAGATGCTTTGAGGTCTTGGTCTCTTACTGCCTATTACACCCTTCTGTCTCTGTATCATTTCTATTAAGCAATATGCAGTGTTTACAACATTAAATTCTGATAACTGATACAATTAGATTCTTACTTCCTATGCTAACAGGATCCTATCTACAACTACTGTGTGTTTTTTTTTTTTTCCATGTAAGATTGCCTTTGCAATGCTTCTCCCTCATACACAAGAGAGGCAGTCAGCAGGACTTAACACACAGTTGCCCATGAAAAAAGAGTTGTTTACACAAAGCAGCATGCTACTTCTTGGAAGACAGGTGAGAAAGAGTCGCATTCATATGAACTGCAATATTTGCAACTTTTTAAAAACAGTATTTCATAATATTTTGTAGTGGAAAAGTGTGGATAAATAAGTTATGTTTCTAGGGATCTGGGACTTACTGGAACAGCTCTGTATAATTAAGCATTAGATGTTTAGGAAAGATAAGAAATATTTAGAATAAAGGAATTTCTTATAGAATTGAGCCTTAAATCATATGGTACTTTACAAACTAGATCTTTGGAACTAATGGATTAATTTGGTGAACAATTTAGTGTATAAAATCTCCTGTTTTCTGAAAGCTAAATTTTGATAGTATTTGTATTTTTAACAGAGAAGAATGCATTTATTACAATACTCCCAGACCTATTAGGTTGCTCACCATATGCCTGAAGTCGACCTAAGTCTCATTTGCTTCCAGTGTTTTCGTATTTGAGTTCATATTACTGAAGCTCTGCATTAAAAAATAAAGAATTAAGCCAGAAGAGTTATAAAGGATAAGGGCAGGGAGCCTTCCAGAATGCAAGATGACTGGGTTCCAAACTTTCTGTCAAGTTTGAAACAGAAACTAATCCACCATTTATTTGTTACAACCACAGACACAAGGGGAATTCTATTCAAACAGAATCATAGAATCACTAAGGTTAGAATGACCACCAAGACCATCTAGTCCAACTATCAATCTATTACCACCATGCCCACCAACCATGTCTCTCAGTGCTTCACCTACATGGTTCTTGAACATCTGTAGGGACAGTCACTCCACCACTTTCCTGAGCAGCCTGTTCCTTAGCCCTTCCTAAGAAGAAACGTAACATCCAACCTGAACCTCCCTCAGCACAACTTTAAGTCATTACTTCTCATCCTATCACTATTACCTGGGAGAAGAGGCTGACTCCCACCTTGCTATAATCTCCTTTCAGAGAGTTGTAGAGACTAAAAAGGTCTCCCCTGAGCATCCCTTTTTCCAGACTAAACAATCCCAGTTCCCTCAGCTACTCCTCATAAGACTTGTGCTCCAGACCCTTCACAGCTTTGTTGTCATTCTTTGGACACGCTTCCAAGCCTCCAGGTCTTTCCTGTAGTCAGGGGACGAAAATGCAGCACTCAAGGTGTGGCCTCACCAGTGCTGAGTACAGAGGTATGGTCACCTCCCTGGTCCTGCTGACTGCACTATGTCTGATACAAGCCAGAATGCCATTGGCTTTCTTGGCCATCTGGGCATACTGCTGGTTCATGATCAGCCCGCTGTCAAGTAACACCTTCAGATCCTTCTTCTCTGTGCAGCTTTCTGTCCACACTGCTCCAACCGCTAATGCATGGGGTTGTTGTGACCAAAGTGAAGGACCTGTCACTTGGTGTTGTTAAAACTCACGCAATAGGCCTCAGTTAATTAATTCAGCCTATTCAGATCCCTCTGTATGGCCTTCCTACCCTCAGGCAGATTGACACTCCCTTCCAACATGGTGTCATCTGCAAACTTACTGAGGGTGCACTCAACCTCTGTGTCCAGATCATCAATAGATATATTAAAGAAGGCCAACCCTAATACTGATAGGCAAGGAACGCCACTAGCGACCAGTCACCAGCTAGTTTTAACTCCATTCACCACCATACTCTGGGCCCAGCCCTCCAGGCAGATTTTACCCAGTGCAGAGTACACCTATCCAAGCCTTGGGCTGCCAGTTTCTGCAGAATACTGTGAGAGACACAATCAAAAACTTTACTAATGTCTAGGTAGATTACATCCACAGACTTTCCCTCATCTAGGGACTAGGTGGGTCAGCAGGTCATAGAAAGAGATGAAGATGGTCAAACATTCCTCCCATGTGCCTTAGCATAGTTTCCAGGAGGATCTGTTCCATGATCTTCCCCGGCACAGAGGTGAGACTGACAGGTAAGTAGTTTCCAATTCCCATTCATTCTTTTTGCCCTTCTTAAAAATAGATTTGATGTTGCTTTTTTTCCAGTCACCAGTTACTGCTGGGTACTTCCAAATGTAACATAAAACATCTGTAGACACACTGTTTACAAAGGGAATGATATGGAATTTTAGGAATCTTACCCAGTTTTAGAGGAAAAACTTTACTTTAGAACAACTAAATTTCCATTTTGCTCATTGAATCAAATAAATGAAAAGTGGCATTTGAAAACAGTTTCTGATGATAAATGCCGTAAGTGGATTGCTGTGAAGATACATAAAATGTCATATTCCAGGCTTCCTGGCTTGATTTATTTCAACAAGTTGGAAATAAAATACAGGGAGATCTTTATTTATGAACAGGTGGATATAATCACAAAGCCAAAATGAAATATGACAAAGTATTACTTTACATTCTGGTTAAAAAGTAAGGGAACACAAATAGTGAAAAATAATAAAGAATATCACATTTTACAAAGAATCAATGTAACAACTCTAACTTATTGCCATTTGAATTGTATTTATGAGTCTCTACACTATATAGGAATACTCTGATAGTCAGGGAGAAATGATTAAATATCCAATCAAGATTTATGCATTTAATGCTAAACAAATTATTCACAGTCCTGCCTAAACATCGCTTTTTAAAATAAGGGCAAAAATGTTTGTATTAGCTGTGGATATTTTTCTCCAGTACTATTCTGAAGGAACTTTTTACAACATAGGTTGTCATAAAAAGGTGGAACTGATTGATTGAATACGGTTATATGATCACTGATTTAAGCATTTATTAAAAATTATTCTATCTCCAAAGAAGATAATTGACATCTCTCCATATTTTTCTTCTGGCAACTACCATAACACAAAGCTGACAACTAAAACTCCTCTGTAAGACATTAGAAAATGGCAAATGCAAATATCACTGTGAATTTCTCAAGCAGCTCTAAGTTTTTGTCTTAAGACTTTTCCCATATTTACTTTAATTAATTTGATAGTCAACGAAACAGCCAAAGATCTTACTTTTATCCTGAACCTACAGATTTTTCATATTTTGATGGAAACCCTTCCAGAGCATTATAGCTGGGGATTCAGTTGGGGGGAACATAGATATTTGGAAACTGCAGGCACAGAACACTGAACTACACTGCTTCTGCAAAGGATGGATACAGAAACAATAGTGACATTGGAAGGAGATGACCGATCTGGAGGCTACTGCTTTCTGTCCCTCACATCCTTACAAACGCAGAAGGTTGTAAGAGGTTCACCCTTGAAGAACCTTGGGAGATTTATTTACTCTTACATGCCCACACAAGTCAGAGAGAAGACTCTCAAAAAAGGTTTCGTGGTGCATTTTGTACTAACTATTGTGGCATTGTGGTAAGGAGTCCACTTCAACGTTTGGCTTTAAGTAGCTCCTTATGTAGTTTATACCTCACACGAGTAGGCCGTATCCTTCATAGTGACGAAATTAACATCTCTTCATTCTCGTGATGCACTTGTATACCTAATATTTTTCTCCCTTAACAAATCTTGAATCTTTGCAACAAAAGAAAGAAAACATTTTAATTCAGAAAGTTCATCCAGTGCTGCATTGGACTGCATTAAGAGATAATCCATAGTCTTTGGATTATGTACATTTGTATATCTTGATGAAAATGCTCCTGTGAAAATTTAAGATCTGATATCTTTATTATTAAGATATCCTGAAGGAATTATAAAATCATAGAATTTTTTTGAGTTGAAAGGGACATATAAAGGCCATCTAAACCAACTCCCTTGCAATGAACAGGGACACCTACAGCTAAACCAGGTTGCTCAGACCCCTGACAGACTGACTTTGCATGTCTCCAAGGATGGCACTTCCACCACCTCTCTGGGCAACCTGTTCCAGTGCCTCATCACACTTACAGTAAAAAGCCTTTTCCTTATATCCATTCTAAATCTCCCTCTTCTAGTTAGAAAACATTTCCCTGTGTCCTGTCACAGCAGACCCTGCTAAAGCATCTGTCTCCTTCCATTTTGTAGCCCCCTTTTTATATTGAAAGGCCATTATCAGGCCTTTTTATTACTTACTACAATTAAATACAGGATGCAAAACACATGAAAGTCAGTATCCTATGAATAAATACATTATGTATTTAGTGTTTGAAACATCAGATTTACCTTAATTATCCATAAAATTATTTCTATCAGTGGTACAAGACAAGCAAATCAACCTAGAGTTTGAAAACTGGGTACTTTCTTTATAGTTAAGAAAACATTTTCCTGAGTCCAATTAGATTAACCTGTGTTTTTATCTTGAAATCTAGAAATGACCTCAGAATGTCATCTAGATCACTTCATCTGCCTCTAAGCAGACAAATTCATTTATATAATTTACTGAAATCTGTCTAATCTGGTTTTAAAAGGTACACTGAGGGATATTCCCAAGAACTGTTTTACTACTATTTTTTCTCCCTAAAGTTTATTCTGAATTGTTACTATATTTTTTGCTGAACCAAAAACTAGCTGAGAGCTCGATAGGATCCATGAAATAACTTGTGCCAAGCATAATTATGTATGGCTGGTTTTAGAATTACACTTGTCTGAAAGTGTTATTTTGCCTGCAGCACAGTACTTGTGAAGAAGACATCTCTGGAATTAGATATACATATGAAGTCTTGATATCTTATGGCCAAGCAAGGGTAAACAGGATGATTTAGAGCTCAGGTCAATACACTCTGCTGATGTAAATAATTCCTGGAGATTTAGCTGGATAAAATGCTCTTTGCTTTACTTCCTAAATCATTTTGCAGCATGTCTCAAACTGAAATGACTGTATCTTAAGCCACATAAGTGACAAGGGCTGAACTGTGGTCCATGTTATATATCTGCCTATCAGGTCAAGGAATATCAGATCCCTACTAGCAACCCACACTGCAGAAAAGGGAACTATAAATATAAGCTATAGAGTAGATTGCATAAATTTAATAATAGAAACAAGAAAAGCCAAGAAAATAAAGTTTACTTTCAAAGTCAATAACTTGTGGCATATTCAGCCATGGAGGTGGAATGTGCTCTTGAAATTTTCAGTAAGTCTATGTCATTATAAGAATTAGAATCAGAATTGCAGAGCCTGCTACAGGTTGAATTGGTAGGTATTGCTATGAATATACAGTCACTGAGATACCGCTTTATTGGTATGGTGATTGTAACTATCTGACACAGCAGCAAAACAGACTTAGCAGCCTATATGTCCTAAAGCATTTTTTTTCATTATATTTTTGTTACTAGCATTGAGAAACAGAAGTCCACATGATAGCGCTGTTATAGGGATCAACCACAGATAACTGTACCTTTTGAATTAGATAAAATTCAGTTAAATGAAAGCTATACTTGCCAATTGGAAATTACATGATGCATACTTTTCCTTTCTTCTTCAAACCTTTAAGATAAATTTGTATTGGAATTTATCTAACAATGTATATAAGTCTTCAGATCAAGTAAAAAGATTAGAATTAGAAACAACATTTTAAGACTTAGAATCTGTATTATCATAAACTCCAGAAACGGCATTTCTGCATCATTTTCTTTTTCTTTTTTTCTTTTTGCATAGCATCTGAATTTGCAATGTGCAGTTGACAGGCTAAAACCAAGTCATAGGCCCAGAATGATCTGTATGCCAGCATGGAACATGCGTCTAGAGGATTGTTGCCTATATTATTACATTAATAGTAAATATTTTTCCAAGAATTGTTTCAATGCCATAAAACTGGGGTAATATCATCAGTAAGACTGGGCCCAGGAAGGTAAGAGAAGTGCCCCTTATATAAGTCATCTTGCAGCATACAACGCAGATGAAGATAAGTTATGAAAAATCCCGTGTAACAGTGGGGTTGGTTTGTAAGTCAGCAATGGTTTGCACTGTTTCCATCTGTCTTTCAACACCGAATTACTTATTCTACTTGTAAGTATGTTACAGATTTTCTGATTTTTTTTTTTGCAAGTCTATTTAAAGCTTAGGATGGAAGTCACAGATGCTTCTTTCTTTATAAAGGACTCACACAGCAACTAATTTTACATCTGAACTATAACTTTAAACAAAAACCAGACAGAACAAGTCAAAAAAGCAAGCCAACCAACCAGACCAGGAAGCCTTAGCCAATATCCAAACTACTTGGTCACTAAAAAAAATAACTGTCTGATGTCTAAGTGCTCAAGCCAGACTATGTGGAAAAGGGAAATCATATCAAATCCAAATTTTAAGCTTCAGAGGACAACTGTTAATCGCTTTTTCTTTTCCCTTACAGGCAACCACTGCTTACACTTCATATAGTTGGACAGATTAGGCACACGTGGGTTAAATAAAATATTTTTGGTTCATCTTCTGACTGGCCAGTCAGTTTCAGACTTTCCCTCTATCTCTTTTAGCTGTGAGACATGGTATGATGGTGCTAATAGAGACCTAAAGGTCACCAGAGATGTGTTATCAGAAGATGGCTCTCACTCATGAGCACCGATTCACTGCTGCAAAATCATTGTCTTGGCTGTGGAGTTTGGCCACATTTTGCACACAGAACAGTCTGATCCCCTATCAGACTTTAACAAAAAGGTAGATCTTGGAGATCTTCTCACAAAACATTTGATCCTTTTTTCCTGGTGATCTACTGTCCTCAACCTGTGGATCATGGATAGTGTGTTGGCTCAACAGACTTGTAAGTTCCTGTTTAGAAAATCAAAAATGTACTGTATTTTGAAAACTGACAGGATACTCTTCACATCTGTGCTACAGTTGACTTGGAAAGTAGTACTTCTCCCATTTTGGATTTACCATTTTAAGTTTTGTTTTATGGGTTTGCCTTTAGCCCTATAAAAATTGTATTTCTATCTTTAAATCAATTTTTCTGTGAGAATGGAAAAGGACTGTTGTCATTATATGTTCCAACATGGTTTGAAGATAAGAAATCATTGAGGGTATCAGTGTGCTGTGCTGCTAGTAAGCATGAAAACATGGGGAAGCAGCAGATCTTTAGAAGCCTGCAGAAGAACATCATTTATCTTAGCAATGAATACTGGGCAAGTGATGGTCAAAGCCAAGCCATCCCACTGGTGAGACTTGAGTCTAGCCAAAACCTGTTCAGTAAGAGTACATACCAGAACTCTGTTGAACAGACAGAATGTACTTTTCACAAGTTCCCAAGTATCAAGCAAGGGGAAGCGTTGGATATTCAGTTGGATATTACCCCAGTTGCTGAGGCACTGTTGTTTGAGAACAGCAGGCTAATTCTTTCCCTTACCTATCATCTGCTCAGGGATGGTCATAATACTGAGAAAGAGATTTCACATCTGATTAGCATGACTAAGATTCACATTTATAACTAAAGTAGTTATACTAGAAGTTCAGAAGCTTGGTCTATATGGGCAGGTCTTGTCACTGAAATCCATCTCAAAATGAATGGAAAGGAAGGGAAAGAGATGTTCTAATGCTAACTAACTCAAACTGCTGTAAAATGTTGCCTATGGAAAGTATACAAAATCTGATGTTCTCTCCCATCCACTGAAGTGTTGTTTCCATGCTCATTTTGGTGTCGGATAATACTTTCATTCCAATTACCTTTAAGACTGTATCTTCACATGAATATATAGTTTCAAAAATAGCAAGGCTTCTAAATGTTCCTGCTAAAACTGTAGTCTTTTATGGAATTTTAAATAACTATAGACACATTTGGGAAGCCATTATGGGATAGGAAGATGAGGAGGAAAAAAAAGGTGGCTTTAGAAATATAGTGTATGTTAGTTAAAACAAGATATTCCTCATGCAATGCATGCCATAGAAGTAACTGTGTTTCTTATGATCTGTATTTCTTTTCTCCTCAGACATAACAAGGGACAGGTGACACTTACCATAGCTATGATCCTGCTTTTTTCTTCAAGTTGCTTTTGTGTCCATTTCAAGGGTATCTTGAGATATGTTTTAGCTCACTCAGCCATAAAGACTTATTGTAGGTTTCACTCCAGTCTGATATCAAGATTCTACCATGGTCTTTCACAATGACCTCAAAGCCCTATTATTAGTCTAAAAATCAGAGTACTGTTACGGAGGACAGAACTCTGTCTGGAAGAGTGGCAGTGGTAGAGTTCATTAGAAAAGAACCTATACAAAATTTATTGCTGTGCCTACAACTTTATCTCCGACATTCAGTAAAGATCATCAGGTAACTATACAAAAGAACAGTGTTTATGCTGACTTGCATATAGATGGTCTGGGTGCTCCTGCTACATAACTATCTAATAGCACAGTGGTGTATGCTGATATCATGATCATTTTCTCCACTGCTGGCAAAACCTAGTTTTTAAAAAAACTAAATCATGCCTCTTGGGTAATGAAGGACTGAGGGCCCTCAGAAGAAGTATATGTGTGGGCAGATAGCATCCAGTGAGAAAATATGAACTGGACATAAGGCATGGGTTATGGTCATGGCAGTTGCAGGCTATCCAAACAGTATTTTCACTCAGTGCATTGAGAGCACGGAGGAACAAGTTACCATTCACTCTGCTTTAAATCACCCTGAATTCAGCCTGCGTTCATTTCTTCCCGGTGATACATTCTTTAGTTTGAAGTGTCAAAGAGAGTAAGGTTTGTCAACGCGCTTGGTGAGGCTGATAGTCAGAGCAGAGTTTGGACCTATTCTAAGTATTTCCATATTGATTCCTTAATGAGCCATAAAAAACAAGTGGAAACTCTGTCCTTAACAGGAGCAGGAATCTTGGAGTTCTGCATTAATCCACTGACTCCAATTATTTTTCATCTCATGCTTCAGAATCTCAGTCAATCCCTGCAGAGGGCAGTAATGATTTTTTTCCTCTGAGCACAGATTTTCCACAAGATTTACTTTTTTCCTCAGTAAATCACATAGTGGAGGATGAGATAAGTACTCTGAAGTGGTACAAATTATCTTTCTTGTTAGGTGTATGCGTGATTTGTGTTGCTCCTACAATCAGATTTATTAAAAACATGATATAAGATTGGAGGAAAATGTTTTTTGTATTTAAAGCAAAATAAATATTTTTGTCACATTATTCATGAATACAGTTACATTGCTTTATTTCAGCTCATTATGGAGGTATTTCCGTGAGGTCTGATGAGTGGCCAATAAGGTACGGAAATCTGAACTGTGTATCCAGTGGTCCATTTGTTCTTTACGTCTTTGAAATCTGAGTAGTGTGTTAATCCCCAAGTGCACTCATTTGAAATCAAAAGACTTCATAAGGACTTTAGTGACACTCAACATGGTTGACTATGACTGTATCCTACCATATATTGCAAAAATAATTTTTTTATTTGACCTTTTGTGGTAGAGTAGATATCTTGGTTGTAGCTCACATTAGTAGTGAACATATTGACTATTCAACATAATGGCTGTTTAATTAGCCAAATGATTTGACTCTGTAAATTTTCTGTTTTGAATCAAATTATCACAATAAGTTCTATCTTGTAATAAACTGCTAATAAACAATGATGCATTTGTTATTTTTCTGCATGGAACACCATCTTCCAAAGAAATTACAGCTTAATACAGATGATAAAAAAAGCAATATAACCTCAGAGAGAATTCCAACTAATTACTGCTTTTTAAAACAGAAGCAATATTTCCTGTGACAATACACTATCATAGCAAAAGATAGGCTGAATTCTTTTGAAAAAATTCGAGCACATCTGACAACAAGAATATCTACCTACTCAATGACATGACAGGTGCAGCTAGTAATGCATGATTACTTAAAAGTATGTTGTCAAAGTATCATTGAAGGTGTTCACATTCAGGTGTGACAAGTCCTTTTAAATATTCTTCACTGGTTGTAAAAATACTTACAAAGTTTTTTCTGTCACCTCAAATGCCATTCACTGCAGCAGTTTTAGAGTGGAACTTAATTCTTATGGGTATTTTCATCAGGAAAATGTTCAATAAAAAACATGGCCAAAAGAAAAAAGTGTAGAACTCCATATATAATAATAATCATTTTCTCATCCAGTGAGTTGCAAATGAATTCAAAATACATATATTTTTCTTTAGGAACTTCATTTGCCTTTCCACAATCTAACATGCATTCTTAGTGACCAATAAGTGCATTTTCTGAATAATTGATTGAAACACTATTTTATCCCTCACCCCAAGTGTGGAAAGAATGTCATTCATATTTGATAAACACAGGCAACTGCGTGTGGTGTATGTGCACATAAAAAGTGATCATATTTATTGCCTCTTTTTAGTGATATAAATCATAAGTGTTGTGAACATGATTCTTCCATTATCTCACAGGGTAAGGACATAAAAAAGGATTTCTAAACTTTGCTGCCTTTATAGTTCTGAAAGCTGCTAAGAAAGTTAATGGCTGGAAGCAGATAGCTTTAGCATTACTTCAGGAACATGATTCCATTCCATAGTTTACCTTGACATACTTTTTTAAACAATTTCTTTCTTGCTTTGCCGAAAATTTTGTAAAAACATTAAATATGAGATGCCTTTGACAACTTTGCACTACTAAAAATAAAATAAAATGCACCAACAAAAACAGAATGACATCAGGTAGTAAAACAGTGCTTTTTTTAAAACAAAAACAAATACAAAAAGCTCTTAAGTTGCAACATTTAAAAAAGTCGAGCTGTCTGCATTTCCACTTCATCTGAATTATTCTGTTTATTAACTCTGCACAGTATTATAACTATTTGATAGTTACTCAAAGTACTGTGAGCTATTGAAGAATTTAATGTGGAAAAATAAACCAGGACACTTACATAAAAACTTAAGAGAAAAGACATGTCCTTATTTGAAAAATTAATGAAGAAAGTACAAAAGCTTACCTTTGTGTTTGGGTGGCATAACTGTTATCATATGTCTCATAGCTTGGATCATCATATTCACCCCCATATCCATCATCATATCCCTAAGGGAAAAACAAAACACCAAACTTTAGAAGAGTGTTAAATCAAAGAATGTTATCAAACTGTAAGAGTAACCTGCATCAGCATATACATGCTCTATTTGTCTGGTATTATGTAGAACATGCAGCTTCCTGATAAGAATTGTGAAGAACAACTTATATGGTGCAAGCATAAAGAAACCAATTACTCATCTAAGAAGTTTATTCATTGACAAACTGTAGTGTATTGTCCAAGCCACAGTGCTTCAGCAGGATCTATTTAGCTTGCTGATGAATGATAATGAAAACAATCATTTTCCAGCAATTTGTTATATAAATAATTGCATAAATACCTAGAGGAGAAATGAACAAATGGCAGGACAAATATACTGACCATACAATATAATAACAGAATAACAAAGGAGATATTCTACAGAATGATTTTTTATTTGCTTGAGACTATGTTCATTCAACATCAGAACAACAGAGTAGTCAAGAAATGATATATGGAAACACTTTTCTATACAAATTTTGGGGGCTGATACTTTTTGTTAACTAGAAAATTTTCCTGTTTTGCAAAGCGTGAAAGGAATTAGGAGGCTTAAAAACCTATGACTGAACACTAATAATTACAGCAGAAGACAATTAGGATTTTTTTTTTTTAAACAAACTATCTAAAGTGTAGTTAGGGACAGCAGGAGGTAGCTGCAAAATAATAGGAGCCCAGTAAATATCCACTCCAGCATACTATCATAACCACAAAAGTACAATGGTACAATGCTTGATACTTCATTTGTTCTGCTAATTAAGGGGAGCTTATAAACAGGAGGGACACCAAGTTTTTTCATGCACAGATCGTGAGAGGAACAAAGGGGAATGGCTTATAACTAGAAGAGAGGAGGTTTAGTTTAGATGTTACGAGGAAATGCTTTACTCAGAGTTATGAGGCACAGGTTGCACAGAAGCTGTGGATGCCCCATCTCTGGAGGCAATCAAGGCCAGGTTTTGAAAGGGGCCCAGGATAGCCCGATGTAGTGGATGGCATCTCTGCCCAGCGCAGAGGAGTTGGAAATGGTTTGACTTCAAAGTCCCTTTCAACTCATGACATTCTATGACTCTACAACTGAGCTACACTAGAACTTCCATTACAGAAAATGGGACAGGACTGCAGATGGTAATTCCACCTCTCAGACATTCACATCAACTTGCAGAAGGGAAAAGTCTTCCTGGTTTGGTGTGGAATATGGCCCAAGCATAGTTGGCTGAAGAAGGGAAAGGTCATGCAAGACCAGAGAATGGGATGAGGTACGGGTCTGGTAGACATCTTCTAGTAAATAATGATAACTGTCCCTAGCCATGCAGGCTGGATAAGGCTGTAATTATACCTCAGTCACTGCACTTGCAGTACCTTTGACTAACACCTTGCGGCCTAGCGCTCATGTCAAGATGTCAAGAGCCTGAGCTATGACTGGAAGTTGTCAATGAAAAGAGTAAGTGCTGCCTTTGGAAGAAATATGGAGATCATAAAATCATATGATGATTATTATATACACAATCTATCATGTTTTTGGGAACTGAAAATGAGGTCTTAAATAGAGAAACTTCTGTTGATTCCTTATCTGCAGTCATGTGTTTTTCACACTCATGCTTATCTTAGTTTGCATACCTTGTAACTGTTTGCCCCCACCTTGCTTATCACGGCAATTCACACATAAAAGGGGTAAAAGTCAGGATGCTGCAGGACAGCTTTGGGAGCTCCTCTCAGCTGGCCTGAGAACCACGAGCTGTGGTTCACCAACAATGATGCACACATTGATGACACAGGTCATATAACCTTTCCTACTGTAATTTACTTTCCCCAGAATCTGTAACCTTAACTCAATCTAATTTACTCTAATCTACCTCCCCCTCCACCCCATTCCCAAATACTGATTACTTATAGACTAATACACTGTTTGCTTAGAATATATGTGATTACAGATCATACGTACAACAGCTTGCTCAAAATTCATTTAATCAATTGTTTGGGAGCACCTGAACTGTATTAGTGAAGTGCACCATAGTCACTGTCTTCTTGCTGGGTGAAACAAACCAGGAAATGGAGTGAGACAGTAGGGAGATTGGGGAATAACCTCTTCCAAACTCTGAAGTCCACACTCATTATCTTCTACTTCAGTGAAAGCACATCATTTTTTTTGGCCTTCATTAGTATAAATTAATACCAAAACCATATAGTTAGACACATACTCCTGCACATTACAGTAGTATACTGAATACCACATGATTAAATATACAGTCATGCTTTTGAGGACAGGCTGAGAGCAACAATGAACCATCCAAAACCGATGTTAGTCACATCAACTAGTGTACTTCTGAATAGGATCCAGCCACTGTAAAGATGAGAATGATGCAAGTTTATATATGAAGTGGAATAATAGCTAGAGGAAAGATATTTCAGCATGCTTACCCAACATGTAAGAGAAAAGGAAAGGCAAGAATTAGTGCTCTCAGTGCCTGGATGCCTGAGGAGGATCAACTTTCAGCACCAGTAGGGCAGAGAAATATTGTAACAGATTTTAACAGCCTCCTGAAGTGCTCAGCAGGTCAATATAGTGCAAATGTTTCAAGTGGAATGGTTGAAAAAACAAGAAAATTGTAAAAAGCATGTTTCTTTGATAAAGTATTTTCCAGATAACATTCTATTATTTGTGTAATTCTGTAAGACAATTATCTTGTAATACTACTGGTGAACTATTTATATAAGGTACATACTAGCATTTCTTTCAGTTTAATATGCTGCATCATACCCAGAAAGCCTTGTTCTAAAGTAGCCTTAAGCATCTAGAACTAAGATGCAGAACAGCTTTTTTCACATCCCTAGAGTGCCTCAAGCTAGCTGAGCATTTTTTTTCTGTTTAACCTTCAACTTCTGAGCACTTTCAGATTTAATGTTTGAAAGTATTTCTTTCATACATATTTTGAGAAATGAGACACTTAGGTTCCATCTTTCAGCAACAAGGATTTGCTCTGGTCTTACAGCAGAACATCTTGAAAAGGAGAAAAAGGAACAGAAACATGTATAATCATAGAATAGATTTGAGTTGGACTAGATGACCTTCAAGCGTCCCTTCCAACTCCCCTGCAATGAACAGGGACATCTGCAGCTAGATCAGGCTGCTGAAGCCCATCCAACCTGATCTTAAATACTTCCTCCTACAGTACATACTTCACCTCGCTGGGCAACCTGTAACAGGACTTCACTACCCTTCTTTTTTCTTATATCCAGTCTAAATCTTGCCTTTTTTTTAGCTTGAAACCACTTCCCCTTGTCCTATCACAACAGACCTTGCTAAAGAGTCAGTCTCCTTTGTTATAGCACCCTTTTAGATACTGAAAGGCTGCTGTCAGGTCTCCCCAGAGCCTTCTCTTTACCAGAAAGAACCACCCCAAGCTCTCAGCCTGTCCTCACAGGGAAGATGTCCCACCCTTGGATCACTTTTGTGGCCCTCCTCTGGATGCACTCCACCAGGTCTATGTCTCTCCTGTACTGAGGGCTCCACATCTGCACACAGTACTCCAGATGAGGTCTCATCAGTGCAGAGTAGAGAGGAAAGATTTCAAACTGCTCCCTCTATCTGCTGGTCACTGTTCTTTTGATGCAGCCCAGGACACAGTTGGCTTTCTGGGCTGTGAGGGAATATTGCTGGCTCATGTCCAGTTTGCCATCCACCAGAACCCCCAGATGCTTTTCCGCAAGGCTGTGTTCAATCCTTTCATCTCCCAGCTTGTATTGTTAGTGGGGGTTTCCACAACCTAGGTGAAAAATCTTACATGTGGCTTTGTTGAACCTCATGAGGTGGACCAGGGCCCACAGCTCAAGCCTAAGTCCCTTTGAATGACATCCTGTCCCTTGGGCATTTTGACTGCACCACACAGCTTGGTGTCATCCACAAACTTGCTGAGGGTGCATTTGATCCCACTGTCATTGTAATTGATGAAGATATTAAGAAACATTGGTCACAACACCGAATGCCACTAGACACCAATCTCCATCTGGACACTGAGCCGCTGACCACCACTCTCTGGGTACAATCTCACAACCAGTTCCTTGTCTAATAAAGAGTCCACCCATCAAATCCATATCTTTCCAATTTGGAAGGAATGATATTATGAGGGACTATGTCAAAGACCTTACTGAATTCCAGATAGATGACATTAGTGGCTCTTCCCTTGTCCATTGATGTATTTATACCATTGGTTGGTTAGGTAGGAATTGACCTTGTTGGAACCGCAGTGGGGCTAACGATATTTACTAACACCAATGGATTTGAGGATTTTCAGTGTAGTTCAGAACTAAAAAAAGTAAAAGTGAAAGTGTTGAAGAAAATTAAAGTATTTTCAATCCAAGAAAGGACTAATCATTAAATAAGAATATTTAAGTATTTGCCATCCCTTCCCTGCAAAGTAAAGACAAGAAAAACTCTTAGAAAGCTCAGAATGCATTAAATTAGCATTGGGAACACTCACTTCAGGAGTAAATACGCAGTTCTATAATACAGAAGATAATAGTCAGGGGGAAAAGGGTGTGCTAGAGAAAAAAGGGACACAAGTGGAAATAGGCTTATATTCTACTACCTTAGGAAAAGCAAAGTATCAATTCAGCTCAACATCCAAGATATATTTGTGAAAGACTTTTTTAAAAATTCAGATTTACTCAAATCTTCTCCAAGCTTTAGATGCTGATACAGATATTAAAAATACAAATAAAGAATAACAGAGACAACATAACAAAAACAATGCTTTCTCTTTAAATCTGAGTTTTCAATTTAATGTTAAAACCCTATGTTAAACAATAACAGCCTAAACTCAAATACATTGTTTAAATCACTTCTCTGAAAAGCCTTACAAAAATAGGATTTTCACAGCATGCTCTGAAAAATCGTAGTTTTCATTTCTCAGAAACAGAATCACAGAATGGCCAGGGTTGGAAGGGACCTCAAGGATCATGAATCTCCAATCCCCCCTGCCAAATGCAGGGTCACCAACCTCCCCATTTAATACTAGACCAGAAACTCAGAAGGAAGTCACATATTTATAATAAAAACTACCTCACTCACAATATTTTAAATTCGGTCATCTTGGAAATATATGATAGAATACACTAAGAAAACTAACGGATTTTATTTTTCTAGAAAAGAAACCAAACTCTATGAAACTAATATCTTGGTTAGAAAAAAAAGAAAAAATAGTAAGTCAAAATAAATATGTGAACATGGGAAAAAGTCTGCAAGCTAAAGAGATAAGACAGCCATTTTCATTAGCTGCAGCCCCAAAAAGTAATCGCAGACACAAACATTAATACTCTACTTCAGAAATGGTAAATAAATAAAAATTTACTTCTAATTGCAACTACATGTAAAATAAGTGGTTACTCAGTAAATGGCCTTCAAATAGTTCACTTTCTTTCCTCCTACTTGTTTCCAGTAAATCTATAAACATTTTTTCTCTCCCCCTTCTTTTGTGGCTGGGCCACAACAATTCTCTCACATACCCATATCACCTTACCTTAGACATCTATAAGCTAGCCATCTGCTTTCTAGGCAGTGGTTGATTCCCTTTATAATCCAAGGGGAGAAATAAAACATTTTTAGAGGATGATTCATTCCCCACACTTTTGATACCTATTTGAGAACAAGTTGATTAGCTCTTTAAATGTGAACCAAAAAAACAAAGCTCTATACTACAGACTTCATAAATGAAATACAGGAACAATAGTCTACAGTGCCCAGGGTAAATTTCCTGTCCAATGGCAAAGAGCTAATCTCAAGATTTTGGGCTTCCTGTTGAAATCAGTTTTATTTTGCATATACCAGTAATAGGAAATGTCTTTATAACTGGGTGGTGGAGCATATTTATATAAATATGAATATATAGGTGAACATGTTTCACACAGTATGAATTATCATTGATATTTTAGTACAATCACAGTCACAGAGATTTGGCAAATTCAAAGCAATGAACTTAGACGAGCTGTTCATAGGTGAGCTATTCATTTCCTTGTATTTCAAAAGTTTAAATAAACCTGGTGTTAATTGCCAGAATTGTTCAATCAAACCAAACAAGTTTATTGCCCGTAAATTCTAAAACTGATTTTATTTCAAATTAAAATAGGACAGTAGCCATGGAAGCAAAAAAACCTGCAGTGCTAAAGCAGAATCCCAGATGTCTCAATAAATTGCAGTATATGCTCCAAAATGTAGGTTTGATTTTTTTAAAATTTTTTGTAATTTTTCAAATAAATACAAAATGAATGTTTTAAATATTTTTCTGTATATTAAAAAATCAGAATTGAATGAAAAAAATAAAAAATGTAATAAAAACATCACTTTTATCGGCTAATACCATTGCTTCTTCAAATCCAGTTGTTAACTCTGATGTGTTCATGAAGTCACATTAGAACTTCTCACTGATATGTAAAGGCTGTGTATAATCTACTGCCACTAACAACAGTTTAGCTTGTTGCACTTTCCCTGTCCTGTCTCCTTTCTTCCACCAACACTAAAGCCCTTCCCTCTCCTATTTTAGTTGTGGCTTTTTTTCCCCCCATACTGATCTCCTTACTGATTAACCTTGGAGCCTATCCTTTACCCAGTTCCTGTAGCAGACAAATAGTTCAGAAACATCCCTTTCTTCCAATTTCAATAAAATGACTTATTTTAGTATTAAGCAGCAAGTGGAGGTGAAAAATAGAAATATTTTCTTTGTGTAGTTTTGACAAGTTGCATTTTCACACTTGTCTGAGATTGAGATCCCTGAAGGAAGGATTTTTTAATTGCTACTTTTACTGATGACTCGTACTGCTTTACATAGTACTTCAGTGATAATAAATTACATAGCAAGATGCATTGTTGACAATATATCACAGAAATGACACTTAAATGAAAGATTTATTTTACCTGTGAACTGAAATGAATGCAGGAGAAAGCTGTCTCCAGCTGCCAAGGAAGGATGGGCTGTACTAAACTGTGGTTGGCTTTCATTTCTTAATCATATCTAATATTCTGCTTGCAAAATTTCAAGTAAATGAAATAATGAACTCACAGATGCTGATGCTTCCTTACAGGAGTTGTATAATAAGATTGAGTTGATATAAAAATCTGTCCATAGAGCAGGAGGGTTTCTTGTTTAGTAGAGAAAAGCACCTACTGAAGATAGACAATTCTTCTAGAGCTGAGCAAACAATTGACAGCTTAACACATTTCATAATGGTTTAACACACTAGCCACAATGCCTTAAAAGAACACTGGTTCAATCTTAAATAAGCTTTCTAATAATGCAGCAAATAACATTTCCAGCCCTTAAAAACCAGACCGCAGGATTTGCACTCTCAAAGTTGAAATACACAAGTAAATGCTGAGATACTAGCACAGAACAGAAATGCTATGGTAGGTGCTTTACAAGACCCTGAATTAAATTTAATTTTAAATCAAATTTCACTCCAATGTATTATTGATGCTGGAAGTAGGCAGATAAATATAACCCGGCCAAATACAAGATAACATGTACTAGTAAATAGATCCTCTATCAACTGCTGATGTCTGAATTTACAGAATTCCCCCAGAAAAAGACTTTCTGGGAGTCATCATGATTAATAACTAGGAGATCTCCTTCATTTTGGTGCAGCATTAAAACAAACAATAAAGGTAAACAAATATATTTCTTATATTTCCTGGTTGAAGAAAATAAATTAATTCCATGTGGAATGGTATTTGTTTTGATTCATTTATTTAACCAATAATAATCCATGAATCAGTAATATATAACAGTAAAACATCTTTACCCAGGGATAGTTCAAGTCATCCAAACCTGTTAATAATATTTAATACATGAAAGTGTTGTATTGCATGAAGTATTAGAGTCGTTATTTTTCTTACCCCATAAAAGAGGACAAAACAGTACTTGGGAGATGTAACAATGACAGTTCTTATTTGGCAATGTTTTGAGGCATACGGCTAAATATTATTTCACTGGTTCCATGATACCTTCCATGAACTTGTAACCTGAATAGCATGTCTCATCCATTTGTATATTTAGAATTTTTTTTAATTTAAACTTGCATTTTAAAGGGGTGACAGTGAAAATTACTTCAAGAAGTATAGGCAGATTTTAGAAGTTTTGAAAAATCATAGAATTACTCAGGTTGGAAGGGACCTCAAGGATCATCAAGTCCAACTGCAGCCTAACCATAGTACCCTAACAACCCTCTGCTAAATCGCATCTCCAAGCACCACATCTAAACAGCTCTTAAACACATCCAGAGATGGTGACTCAACCACCTTCCTGGGAAGCCTATTCCAATGTTTAACCACCCTTTCTGTAAAGAAGTGTTTCCTAATGTCCAATCTCAACCTACCTTGGCGCAACTTGAGGCCATACATAAAATAATCTAGTAAAAGCAAAACAAAACATTAAGTTGATATCATTTCAAAAAAGAGGAACTCCATATTTTTCCTGCTTATGACCATGATTAAACTTACTATAAAGTGCTGCTCGCAATGCTTGCATCAGTGTCTGCAGTACTGCTAATCACATTTGAATGAAAACTTTCCTGGAAATTATTCTTGTTCCTGTGTACTGTACAGGATTAAAGAAGGTGAATGTTAACTGTCATATTTCATCTGGCAACAGAGATTGTCAGTGAATGACTAGAAAACATATTTTAGCATGCTGTGTAAAACACAAGGATTAGGGGTAATGTAGAATTTTCTTTGTGGTTTTAAAAGATACGTAAGAAGAGTGAACTTCACTAGAACAATCTCATACAGAAATTACTGCAGATAGGTCAAGTTAATTAAAGGCAAGTGGAGAATGTGATGGGACTTCTCATTTGTGAATATAAAAATGAGCACAACAGTAAAATGCGTTTAATATTTATTGAGGTACTTAGGGGTAGTCTTTAAATTGTTACTCCCTCAAGCTTGAGCAGGCAATTAGAGAAATCAGGGATGAAAAAGAACACATCATCTATTAGGAGCTCCTGTAAAATATGACTGCTTCTTTCAGTACATTTTCTAGTGCTTTCTCTAATCAAATTCTAAATATTGTCAACAGTAGGGATTCCACCATTTCTCCTGGGAGACTGCCTGCCAACCTAATAGATCCTGGTGTCAGGATATCTCTGCAAACTGTATCCCATACTACTAAGTATTTCTCACTGTGCAAGCGAGAGGTATTCTCCTACATCTGTGTTTAGATTCTTCCAGTTTGTATTAAAAATAATTTATACATAATGATTTGAAGTCAAATGCAATTTTGACACAGACAACATAGCAACGAGCCAGAGTCTCCAAACCATCATCAAAACCTTATACAGATCCCTACCTCCACACATCCCTTCTATTTTCCTCAGTGCAGCAAACAAATGTGCTGGAAGAGGTAAGCAATCATCTTAATCTGTTCTGCAGGAAGAGTGACGAACACTGCAAGTAGCCATGAGAAGCGAAAGGCTTCTAACAGGAGTGGTTGCTGGAATGAGTGGAATAAGGGGATAGATGACTTGTCTGAATTAAACCCTCAAAATCCAAAGACAGATCTCATAGCAAGGCACTCAAATTATTCAGCAAGACTCTGTGATAAATAACAGTCCAAACTCGCTGAGTTTTTAAAGGTGATCAATGCAATGCAGATATGAATTGCAGTAAAAAAATCCATATTAAATAGAGAAGCAAAATTATGTTATTACTTTTAGCACATTTCTAGATTCTGACTGTCATGCAGGAAACAGGGATGCATCAAGATCCCAGACTTCAGCAAGATACAAGAAAGAGAAACAATAAGAACGGTTTCACTATTGAATGCTATGCTCTTTCCACCATGCGGCTCTAGTTGCTTTGATTTAGTCTAGTCCTAACCTGCTAATTACGGTTGGTGGTTAAAGGGTGAAGATTTTCACTGAGAGGGTGGCAAGATTGAACAGGCTGCTCAGAGAGAGTGCATGTCCCATCCCTGGAAGTGTTTAAGGCCAGGTCGGGTGGGTCTGTGGGCAATGTGATGTAGTACTTGGTCTAGTGTCTCGCAACCCTGACTGTGGCAGAGGGGTTGGAACCTGATGATCCTTGAGTCCCTTCCAACCCACACCATCCTGTGAAAACTCAGAAAATTGACTGGATATCAGAAACATAAGAGGTACACTAAGAAAATTGCAAAGATACAGAATGTGTTAAGACTGATATATTGAAAATGCTATGTTTTACCTCTATGCTAATTTTTCTAATGGTCACCAAACAAAAAGAAAGAAAGCATAACAAATCAAAAAAGGGCTACCGTACCTCTCATTCTGAGACTACTCATCCATAAAACAAAAACGCAGAAGTTATAAAAACGCTCTGCACTCTAGAAATGCTTTTGTAAGAAGCAGGTTCTTTTACCGCACTCCATAGACTAATATGATATTAAATACATATGCATAAATAACTGTACATATATAGGCACCTATCTTGCTCTTGGGTAACTGCAATACTTTAATCCCTTTCACTCAACTACATTATATGAGTGTACAAGATTTTGAGGCTGCTGTTAATGACAGTGCTCTCTAAAATGGATAGAAAGCAGAAAGTCATGTCCACTGTAACTGAAATCTCTGGTGAGATATAATTTTTACTTCCTCTTTTTAACAACTGCATTAGATAAATAGTGTTAATCATGACAGCCTGACTACATTCTAAAAGAAAGTAACACGTGAAGAGATTATTCTCTGGCCACAGATGTGGAAGTACAGTATGGATTGCAGTGATCTTTTATTTACTGAAGTACTTGAAATCTTGTGTTGTTCACTGTGTTTTGAATGAATGAGTTTGGCTGTCTTTCCCTTGAAATTCTTACTAAGTGCAGAACCCTTTCAACTCTTCATATGGCATTAAAAATAACTGATTTTATTTCCTCACCAATTCAACTTTTAAGGCATGGGTAGCAAGTCAGATTGCACTTATCTTTTTGGTAGAAGAACCCATCTAATCCAAGTAAGCACACACAGGTGAGCAGAAATATATGGAGTCAGTTTCTGCATGGACTGTTTCTGTTGTCTCTCTAGTTAACTAGAAGAAAAATCAATTTTTTTTAGCAGAGGAATTATTACAGATATTTTTATTATGAGAAATACAGATTACAGTATATCTTAAGCAAATTTACTTCAGGAAGAGTAAACATGACTAATGGAACAAAAATAGTTTGCTAACTACTGTTTCTTTTTAAATATAATTCCAGAACTTTACACGCACTACTTTATTATGTTTGCGACCTGATAATACACTGCTCTGCAGGAGATCAAATTTGATTCACAGATCTTTACTCTAAAATGAAGGAAAAGTAAAGAAAGTTTTTAAATTGAATTCTGAAATTAATTTCAGATCTTAGGCAGCAAGCTCAAAGCCACAGTTTTGGAAGTACAGAAGAATGGAATATTGATGGCTAAATAAAATCTAAAGTGTTCATAGTAGGAATGCATTTAAATAGGAAAGGGGGAGCATATGGATACATTCTTTCATTCAGAGAAGTTAAATAACAATTAGACTATGTTTGAATATTTAAAAAATTATCAGGTTATTCTCATAATACAAGCTATAATAGAAGATGCTGAATATACCATCTCTATTCTTTTAAGTCTAATTTTTTTTTTTTAATTGATAGCTCACTCTTCTTTCCTCCATTATCTAGTCAACTGGTAGACCACTATTCCACAAGAGAAAGTACAATGTCCTTACTGGCACATTTTTATTCTGTTAATGCATGGGCAAAAACAAAGACATAGATTTAGCTGTGATTTTGATTGTCACTGAGTCAGGAATCCATGTAAAAAGTCTCACTGATTCACAAAGGTAGTATCAGCACTTTAAATAGTGCTCCATTACAATATCCAGTGAAAGAGGGCTTTTGTTTGTTTTGTCATACCCAGGACCAGGAATTATTCCACTGTGTAGATGATTACATAAAACATCAGAACATTATTTAAAGTGAAGAAAATTATTTTCTTTAATTATCCTACATCTCAACTTAAATAAGCTGTTTTAGTTATTCATACAGATCGGTGCCAAATGCTGATAACACTGAGGGGAAAAATATACATTACAATATACTTGTTGACTGCTCATCTGGGGGAATACAGACTCTAAGGAAGCTGACTCTCGCAGTCATTGACACAAAAGAGAGACTTCAAGGCTAGCAACTCTGTTTTCAATACTCACATCAGGCTCACAAAAATATTTGACACCCATGTGTCCCATCATGCTTAGTCCAAGAACGCTATTTGCAGAAAATTGGATAGATCAGTAAATAATAGTTGGAAGTTCTCTGTCCTAAAATGAAGCTGTTATTTCTACCAAAATCTCACTCAATGCATCTAAGATGCAAAAGAGGACAACTTAACAACTTTACAATTTAACAACATATCCATCTAGAAATAGGAAGCTCCCCTCCCAGTTACCATATTTCTATACATACTAATAGCCAACCAAGAGCACAGATCTCCATTTTGTGTACTAAATATTGATTTGAATATTTAGCATCAATATCAAATGGGAACTAAGTAATTGGGGCTAATGATATTCACTTACATGGTAAAATGTTTGGAGATCTGTGAGTGAAAAGTCCTAGAAAATGAGTATCTCTCCGGGAAATCTAAAACCTGATTCAGAATTATAAAATGTAATGAGGACTTTTATAGAATTAAATTGCAGATATCCTTGACAATATTTAGCTATTAATATTCAAACAAACATTAAGAGTTGCATCACTGGTGATCTAAAGTCAGCTTTTAGGTTGTGGGCATTCTTGCCAATTGAAAAAAGTTATATCTCAGTTTTGCATTTTGGTCTTGAGGAAGATTGTGGAACATATTAGCAGTCAGCATAGATCTGAAAGTCAGCAGTGAGAAAGAAATGAAAACATGACTTGTAGAAATTCAAGATAACATTTTTGTCCATTTTGCTATCTGTGATGTCCAAGGATTCATGAAGTTCATTCTTGTACTTCAAGAAATGCAAGAACTGGATGTGGAGTGAGGAAGTTATAATACAAATAATATAATACAAAAAACCAAACTTGCTAATATGGAATTTTTTTTTTTTTTACAAGAAACAAATAGACATACAGAAGAAGTTTAAATTGAAGTTCATTTGTATAAGAAACAATCATCTTTGAAAATCTCATCATTGCATGCTGTGGGTCAAAAGCACGATTTAGAGAAGTTGTCTAGCTTACAACTAACTAATTTTAGTATCAGTGTGAAAGCTAGATTCTTCACATCTGATCATAAGACAGACATTGGAAGCACACTGAAGCATCTGTGTGTAGTTATCTGCTGTTGTTTTAGACATACTGACATACCTTGTCTGGCTCCTTACTGCTAGTCTAGCTAGGTGCAATCTTTCCCAAATTCCATGTATGATGTGTAAGATGACTGGTCCTCTCTGGACATCCTGAAGGCTATTGGATGCCACACAGGGCATGTGAATCTGTGCTCAGGTAGCCCAACAGAAGTGACACGTGAGATTTACTTTGAAATGAAAAGTGTAGCTACACATGTTTTGAGTGGGGAACTATCTTAATCATTGATCCACTAAAACTGAGCCAAACTACAAATATTTTTGAGGACTTGGATCACCTAAGATGTTTTAGGTATTGAAAGAAATGAACAGCTAAACAACTGTTTACTAAGTAATGACTAATTAGTATCCACTAAGTACAAGTTCTTCACTTACCATCCAGTAATGTTTTGAGCCAGTTTGCATGCTTCAAGAATATCTAATATAATCAATCTGCACACAAAACACAGCTGATACTATTTATTTCTTCCCAAAAGAGCACAATACTGCAACACACCAGTTAAATGTGAGATCTGGTTCAATAACTGTCTTAGCCTGAAGATACATTTCTAATGAGAATGGCAATTTCACCAAGCAAGCTTTAAGCTATACTACAACATTGGTACTCTTCTCTAGTAGATTTATTCCAAGTTTAAAAATGAATTCATGAAAGAGAGCGTAAATGAAAACAAAAGCATACAACTTCCTTAGAACAGAGAAAGAAGTTTTAGAGCACAATTCATAGACTAAGAAATTTTCTGAGCACTTTGTAAAAAAAAAAAAAGCATAAGCACCTCTTCATCCTTTAGTTTTCCATCTCCAGAAGAAGATTCAGGACTGTAAATACTTATTTACCCATAACTGTAGAAATCCAACACGCTATATAACGTTTCTATAACGTTGCAATTGGGATATCAATTTTACCACAGAACAATTTTGAAAATAACAATCTTTAAAGTCATTGATTTCCAGTCTCAAATTGCCTTTGAATCTAAAAGTAATTATTGATGTTTAAGTATACATGCAATATCTTCATAAAAGCTATGCTTGTTCTCATACATTTTTCAAATTGTTTTTCAGAATGTTAACGTGACACAAAAGCAACACTTCATAGTGTTAGACTAGATCAAGAAATCCCTATGATTGTGATATTTTGCTTTTTCTTTCCCTTGAAATGAGAAAGCAAAAGCAAAAAGCATTGCATATTTCTATTCCCTGCATTTACCTGCTTTTCAAGAAGCTAGCCTTGATCACAAAACTGACAGCTAGAAGAGGAGAAAAATATTTCTCTGCATGACTAATCGTCTCCTGGACTGTTCAGACCATTTGTTAAAAATGTCATTGATATTTTTGTCTGTATATTTTTATAAATTTGTAACATACGAGCAAAAAAAATTTTTCATTGAGGTATGTGTAGTTCCTACTTAGAAAAAGTGAGAAAACTCTCATGAACTTCAGTGTCACCAAAATCAGGAAAACAAATGGGATTAAGTAGTCTGGTAAATTTAATTGTAGGTATTAAATCAGAAGTGGAAAAAAAAGTGCTATGTGTTTTTCACTAAAATAATAAAATAACATAATAATATAAATTCATTTTTTAAATGTATGAAGATGTAAACTTTCAAGCAAATCTGAGCCACAACTGATCGTCATTATCCCTGCTACAGATATAAACAACGATTTAAAGGTGCTAATGTAATTAATCTGCTCAAAATCAAAGTAGAGATCTGCATTAGAGCAATGAACAAAGCTCAGGATTCTTTGGATCACATTAACACTTTCCTAAACAGTACAAGTCAGTTCTTGTTTAGATCAGCATTAACAGCTATTTAGATATTGGTGATATTGGAAGGGATGTTTTACAAGCATTTTACGAATATATTCTTAAACTGTTTCACCAACTCACACTTAAAGATTCATGCTTAAAATTGTATGGCCAACCATAAAAGGCTGCTATCAACTTAAAATACGCAATCTGTTTTTGCAAAATGATTACACAGAAACACATTTCTATCTCAATGGACTTGTGGGTGTGGTTTTGTCATATGAAAGTAGACTAATGAACATTATCTCATAACAGATGATGAATTTTAAAGCTTATTGCTTAGGCATCGAATCATGTTAATCTGACTTGGCTAGTATTGTCTTGGAAAAGCAAAATAATACATTTTCTCATCTGTTTCCACTGACTCATAAAAAGTGTAGGTAGCCCTCAAGATTTTCATTTAAGATTCTCTGATTACATGTTATAAACAAGGGCACAGTGAAAACTGAATAACATGGTTGAAAAAGAGAATACTTACAGATGCCCACCAGTGCGCTTGACAGCTTAGGGGGTACTACACAAACTTTTGAAAAAAAAATTCACTCTTCTTGTTGTGAGAAAGTTATGATTTACACAAGCATATTTAGTATGTATGTAAAAATGGTTGTGTGTTTTCCCCCAAATTATTTAATCCAGAAGGAATGATAGTGAAAAAGTTCTTTGCCAGTACTGTGTTTATCTTCACATTTTATCTATACAGTAACTTTTAAATTAATCTCACCTCGCAACATGTTAATTCTCTTCTATAACTGGATGATGACAATCAAGATTGAAGTTTTCTTAATACTTTCAATTTTCATTAAAACATTACTTATTTTTTGAATTTCATTTGTTCTTTAGGTTTTTGGTGTTTTAAAATAACTTTTTGTATTTTCAATTCATTTGCTTCTTAGAAAAGCTATCAAGAGAGTTCCTATATTTATCCATTCATTCCTGATGGACACTGACATAAATGTAAACAAGCAGCAGAAAAAAAAATCTGTGGAGCATATGATGAAAAACTGGAGCTTCCCAGAAAGTTACCAGAAGTTGAAATAAATTCATTATTTTTAGTCAATATGTATTTTTATAACAGAAAAAAGTCTTAATTTCAAATTTTCCTTTCAGAAATATGAAATGTATCCCATAACTTAAGAGCATTTTTGAAAACATGTGACACAGCTGGCCTCTTTTAAGAACTGCTACTAGACATGTACACATGAAAGTTAGGACAACCTTCACAGAAATTCTCAAGTATTTGCCAAAATTAATTTACTAGCTGTGCTTACTAATATTCACAAATCAAATTATTCCTGTCGAACTCAAAGGCACCATGACCGTTTCATTTTTCAGTCTTGACATAACACAGTGAATTAGATTTAAAACAACATGAACTGCTTGGATAATACAGGCTACACATTGAATATACTAAAGAAAAATATTCCCTAATTAAAAGGAAGGATAGTCAAGAAAAGAAATTGAAGGTCATATTAATTGTTGAGTTGACACATGGAAGGGGACACCTAGGTCCCCTGGAGACACTGTTTTGGAAGGTGGCACTGTGTGGAGTAGGTATACACCTGAGAAGACTGTGCCCATGAAAACTCACCCTGGGGCAGAGAAATCCCTGGAAACACACAGGGGCAGCACATGCTACTGCAAAGTTATCATAAGAAGGAAGGATCAGCAGGGGAAAACAAGTTAGGGGTGAACAACAGAAAGAAACCACTAGTCACCTACTCTAATCTCTTGTGCTGCCCATCTCACCACAGTGTAGTAGGCGCAGCGAGGAAACGGGATGTGACGGGGTCAGGCTCCCTATGCTCTATTCTGTGCTTTCCAAGTATTGTCCACTGATAGGTAGATGCGCTCTACACGTATGTAGGGGCTGTGTACTTAAACGCCCACCACGCAGCAATTAACGCCATTTTGCCAGGTTTCCTGCTGAGGTTATTTGGCACTCGGCCCCGACTGGTTAAGGTCGGCTTCGCTGAGTTGCGACTCCCGTGGCAGACAGAGATCGAACGTTACTCGCTTGTGGCTGAAGTCAACACCACAGGAGGAACTGAGAATATTAACAGCTTGACAACAGTCAGAACTACATAAAGTAGGAAGTGAGGTGTTGGGCTGAAGTTGAGCCTGGGTAAGGGGAAGCAAAGATGTTGCCCTAAGTATATGTTTAGCTGTCTTGTTTATCACTGTAGTGAGAAATTTAAAATTAAATTTAATTTAATTAGCTATTAATTGCAAAAGTTGAAATTCTCCAAGTGGAGACAGCTTGTTTTTTAAATTTGTTTCTTCTCAGTGGTACAAAAATGAAGTTTTACTTCAATGACAGTAGGATTAATATTCAAGTTATTATATATAAACGTATTTACTCTGTCTTCTGCTTGAAGTAAATGTTGTAGCATACACAATATAAAATAAGTTGCTTTCTTGCATGTATTTGCTACTACAGTTTACCAAAATGTAGTAAAGGTAACGAATAATTGAGTTTGGAAAGACCACTAGGACCTTCAAGCTCAGCCATCAACTCATCACCACCAAACCACAACCCTCAGTGCCACATCCACACACTTCCTGAACACCTCCAGGGATGGTGACTCTACCATCACCCTGGGCAGCCTGTACTAATGCCCCAGCACTCTTTTTGAGAAGAAATTTTTCCTGGTTGAAATTGGAGCTATACCATTTGAGATATGGGTAAAGTATGGAACACATACCTGGCTCTCTGACACCATGATGGCTTATTAACTTTAAGAGCCTTTTAGAGTTTATTTCTTAGTGAAGAACATAATCACAGCCTTCTCAGAAATTCCAGTAAAATAACTTTAATCCTATTTACTTTCTCACTGTCTCACTCAAATAGTTTTAATATTTTTGAAAACACAATTGCTATTCAGTCTATTTCTCTCTGATCTCCTCAGTAAAATGTGAACAACTGTACTCATCTTTTATATAAGCAGATGGATGCCCCTTCATACTTGCTTATCTGATTATATTTCCATGATGAAAATACTTTGGAGAAATGACTTATAACCAAATCATGAAATATGCTGTTGAACAAATCTTGCTTTTAACCAACCTTTTGGTCTACATGAAGTTGAAAGAAAATAATACTCCAACTTCCATTTTTGAATAATTGTTAGTTACATTTGTATGCAGTTCATTTCCACACTTTGTATGTCTTTACTCCCCAGCATGGATCACAAGAATACCTTAAAACACAGAGTATCTGTGTATGTTTGAATATTATGTATCTATAGCATCAAAAATATCCCTGTATTTTTTCTGTAACCACATCTTACATATTTTATGCAAATATAATGTCCTTTTGTTCTCACAGACAGCATGAGATCTAATTGAGTTAAATCATCTTGCATAACAAAATGAGACAATTTTACATTAAACTTTAATGTAACTTTCTTCCTTGTTCTAAAGTGCTATGCCTGTGAGCTGCAAGGAAATTCTAAATGCAGAACTTTTTTCTCTAGCTAAGGTAAATTGATTAGTTCCTCAATTTAACTGAAGGTGTAGTTGTTCTTAAGTAATGTGCTGGGGTTGGGGAAGTAGCTTATGAAGGAGCTGTAAAAGAATCCCAATAAACAACTTCCCTCCTCATCCCAACCTCAGATGGAATAGCAAAACTTGTACCTGGCGGATAACAGGCCTGCTATCTCCTGACAGATATGCTCATTACCTTGGCATGGGAGGAAGCAAGCAGGTTGCTGATTCAGTTTCAATTCTGCATTTTCCCCTACAGTTGACTTGACGGAAGCCAAGATACTAGCAGTCCTAGCCAAGGAAAACTGCAGCACAGCAGAACATAGCACTGCCTCAAGTTATTCAACTGCTAATGACTCAGTTTTTCTTTCTCCAAAAGACATTTTGCAAACTTTAGTTTCATATAGAGGTAAAAGAACTACATCAGATTTAAATGCAAAAATGCAGCTGCAGATCACAAATCTTGAAACACACAGAGATTGCAAGTTTTAAAGAGCAAAAGTGAAGGAACACAATAAACTTCCTTCAGAAATGAGAAATATTCTCCAGCAAAATGCAGATAGCATAAGCAAGTTTCCATGGGCATAGCATACTGTTATTCCATTTGGACAATAATTGCTTGTCATAGCCTTTAGAACCACAGAACCATAACTAACTGCTGCTGATAACATATAAGAAGATAAGAAAGCAGTTAACATAGAAAAAACAAGTCTAGCAGCAAAATCTAAATCGTAAAGCTTTCAATTTCTAGCTGAGTGTAGCAATAAGCTATCAGAGACCCAATGGTTCAGTCTTGTGAAGACAGGTGATCTTTCTACCTAGAAAAATTCAGGTAAGTTAAATGCAAAGCCCACTGTGGAAGGCTGAATTTGCAGAATATCTGGAGAGGAACCTGGATTGCATCTAGCTGTTTTACAACAGAACTAGTCTGACACACAACAAATGTTGTCTTACAAATTCAAGACATTTTTTTTTTCAGTGAGAATGATTTAGAGAAAATTTCATCTGTTTGATTAGAAAATAGCATAGTGCTATTTTTTCCTGACCAATCCACATCTGTGGTTCATGGCTAACTTACTCCTCCAAGCACATTAATTGTCCGCTAATTTCATCTTAAGTCCTGCTTTATTTCAAAAAGCCAAAATTCATGCTACTGTATTACTAAAAGGTAGAAGTACATGGTGGTGCAAAGAAAATTGGTTCTTTTTATGGATTCTACACTTCCCTATGCTTCCTTTGGCTTCTTAGCAGCAGAACTACTGTAAATGCTGATGCTAAAATAACATCAAAGGTTAAGTGACAGGAAAACAACCCATCAGTATTTTTTCTATTGATCAAAGTCCCCTTTAGTGCCTATAAGAGATCTTGTTCTCTTTTTAAATATAAAGATTGTTGTCCCCTTACTTCACAAAGTCAACATTTTCTCCAGTTCCATAGGTGAATAATAATAACAGAACCTAACCCAAATGAACACAGTAGGGAAATAAGAAATAAAAAGGTGTATAATAAATGAATATACAGATGACAATTATGAAACATACAAGAGAGTTTGGCTAAACAAGTTATTACACCAAAAGAAAAAAAAGAGAGTGCTTACTCTTGTCCTAGGCTTGCTGTAAAACTCTAAAGAAGGAATCTCCAGAAAGAGATCCTTCCCCACTGGTAGTCAGCTCTTAAATGGGTCTAGGAGAGGTGGAGCCAGGCTCCACTCCTTCCAGCAGCACAGGTGAATTGCCTTCACCTGTGCTCCCATGGCTGACTCATTGCTCACCTCAGGTGATTAATCAGAGGTTCAGGCCATGATTCAGCAGTTCCCATACAAAAGGCAACAAAATTAAGCACCTTAAAACAGTAGTAGTAGGAAAACTGTATCTTTTGGATTGAGTGTCCTTCATCAAATAACTTTTTAATAGCAAAAGAAGCAACACTAAGCTTTGCAAAGAGGTCAGCTGTTGCACAGCCTCAGGATCTGAATTGGCCTTATAATATCTATGTGTTGTCAAATATGCAGTTTCCAGGTAGGAATAGATCTTGTTTAATGTGCCTGGGTTGTAGTTAAGCCCCTCAGTTTGTAGAAAACAGACCACAGCAAAGTATTAAGATATTAAGCAAGAGAGAACTAAATCAGAACTACTAACATTCTCAGGTTTTAGGTCCATCAATCTTGCTACCTCCTATCCTCTCTGGAGATCTAAAGTAATTAGATGAATCTGCTCCTGCCCTTCTGGCAGGCTACTTAATGCAGATGCATGTACATTTGTGTGATGACACTGCTCATCTGTTTCAGCTCTAGCAAATACTTACACAATGTAAACAAAGTGTACAATTCTAATAGGAAACAAATAGATCCAAAATAGATCTGAAGTGTTGGAGGGAAGGATGCGATTTCAAACCTTTCCTCCAAATGAGGCAATGTTTTGAATCCATAGTTCTCACACTGAAGTAGATATTTTATTTTTGATTATAAAGAAGAAAGAGCTAAAAGCGGCATTTTGAGGACCTAATAATATGGTTACATGGTTACACTACTGTGGAGTATTGTGCTAGACCCAGAGTTACTCCTGTTTAATCCCTAGTATTTTAAATTCTGACTTCCCCCTCCATTAATTCTTTTCTTCTGTTATTTTTGACTTGATTTTACAGAGATCCTGTATCATCAAGTACACTTTCAACTAGTTTTATTAGGACTGTGCTTTGGGACCAAGTTTCTCAAGCATTTCTAGCTTCTAATTAATTTTAACTTTGGTACAGTTAAAAATTTATATAAAAGAGTAAAATTAGGTCCTTAGGAGCATGAAGACAGTTAAAACTTGACTGTAACAAGCCAGACTGGAGCTGCATAGAAATTGCAGCAAGTATGTTTTGCAAGATTAAGTACATTTCTTATTAATATAATACATTTAGTATTCTGCACAACTATGCTAAATCAGTGCTATATATCCATGAAATGGCATCAAATCAACACAGCAGTATCTTATATAGAAAAAAATCCTGAACTTATTTTCACGTAATTTTATTTTTTGTTTGTTTTGTTTTCCCTTCCAAATGTGAGAAAACTATGCCCTGTACAAACACAGGAGTAGCAAATGGAAATATAAATTGACTATAAAACTATAGATATGAAAAGTACTGAATTTTAACTTTGAGATGAAAGCTTAGCTGTCAGAAAACAGGTCACCTATAATGTATAAACAAAACAGCCCCAAATATGCAATACTTTATAGCCAGGAAAAATTCTATTAGATCTACATGCTTGATCTTAGTTCAGATATTCAACACTTTCTCAGTATGTGGAACTCAGACTGATATCCATGGAGTCAGCAGGAGCATGACAGCAGAGTCAAGATTTCTTGTGACCTATTTTAAAGCCTTCAAGCACCAATAATACATTATGTAAAGGAGAAGTAAGAGTGCATGAACACTGTGTTTGTGAATGCACATGAATCTGGAGAAACAAGTCTGTTGAGTTCCACAATGTAGGTACATAAATAGCCAGGCTTTTAATTAATTACACATTTCACTGCATATTTAATGTATTCAAGAATAACAATTCTTACAAATAAGATTAAAATAAGGTGCCACCAGTCACCAGCTTCCATTCTTCACCACCATCAGGAGACCTGGGAGCTCCACCTGAGACAAAGCCCCTGATGTGTGAGGAAAAGTTGTACAAGCAAGTGGAGGAACTGTGCTCTGCAGTCCATCACCACAACTTTGGTACATGCACGCTGTTCTCTCCACGGGGACTGGCTCTCCTCCTGTTCAAACTGCTGATCTGCCTTCGTTAACTGAGTAAAGTTGCAGGCAGCAACAATTACTCTGGTAGGCCATTTGCAAAGTTCACAATATAGCTTACATCAGTGCAGTTTTTGTGTGCCATATGTTCATCATTGACTACACTGAACTGATCAAACTGCATGGCAGAACTTCAGTAATGAAGTCCACATCTGAAATAAGAAACTACATTTGGAGGAAGTGAAAAATATTTGTATTTACTACACAGGACTATCCACTGCAGTTTATGTTGAAACTATAGAAGTCAAATAATTTCTACATGACTTGATTAAAGGAACCTTTCTTGACAAATGTATTCAACTTTACAAAAAAACAAGTTAAATTCCAATTATGTGTCTACCTAAATAATGCTCTGGCTCAGTATAATTTCTATTGAGGGAGTATTCAGCTCAGTGGGCGGCCTATTCAAAGAAGATTTGGACTCCAGTAACAAGTTTTCTCCTTATTTTTTGCTTGTAAAAAAGAAATAATGATTTAATAGCTGACATACAACCTCCAATTAGTTTTTGCTTGTATATAGTTGTGTTTGTTAAGGATTAATATTCACACAGCTAGCAAGCTTCCCACTTCCACTAAGCATATCCCAAATTGAAAAGCAAACAAGCAAATACCCTCCCTAACAAAAAACAGCAAACCAAACACAATACTGTCCCCTCCCAGAACAGTAAGGAATTATATGCAAAGGAAATGCCATAGGCAGGAAGCTCTTATTAAATATATATTCATATATTAGAAAATTCTTAAATTCAATATCAATTGTTATTATTGGTCTGATTTTGCTTACAGTTTAATTACAATGAAATTCTATAGTCTCAGAAACACTACTGATCAAAGAACAAGTGTAATGTTTCTTTTATGATATGAATTATTTACTTATAAATGAAGCTATATAAAAGGTAGCAAAATTTGTAACATGTGAACATTAAACGTAAGAGGGATAAAAGTGGTGAAATTGAAAAAAGTCTGGTCACCGCTTTGATCTCTAGAACACACAATTTGTTTCTCAATAAGAACACTACACCAATAACTATCACCATTTGTTCATTTTAAGTTATCTAGTTTCTATGAACTGATGATGTAGTAATGGCAGAACTACTTTTCCAAAACAAAACGAAAGCCAACAAAAAAAGTCAAATGTGATCTTCAAGTTATGGATTACTGACAGTAGATGTAGAACAAGATATAAGAACAATAAAACTATCTATAAAACCATCTCTGACTGTTGTCTGGTGACAATTTTTGCCTAAAGACAATCACTGAGAATTAGAAGAATGTAGAGCTAGATACTAAAGAATCTGGAGCAGAAACCAGTCAATTCATAAGCTTTTTCTAAAAATAACTAAGAGAATTCTAAACATTTCAGTTTTCCAGATTAACTTGAGTTTAGTGAATGATTATAAAAAATTGCACAGGGATTATAGATCTGAATTTTACACTCATTTTTTATATCCATAACTGCATAGATATATGAAAGTATAATCAAAGAATATTAAGATAGTGTATAACCAAGGAAAATTGTATAAAAGAATATTGTATAATCAAATAATATTAAGATGTTATAATAATGGAATAAACAAGAGAGTTAGGCAAAGCAAGACAAAAAGAATAGATAGGATGCTTACCTGCATCATGGGCTTTGCATCACAGTCTTGCTCAGGAAACTCCAGCAGAGTGGATCTTCAGAAGAGAGATCCTTCCCCACTGGTAGTCAGCTCTTAAATGGGTCTAGGAGAGGTGGAGCCAGGCTCCACCCCTTCCTGCAGCACAGGTGAATTGCTTTCACCTGTGCTCCCCTGGCTGACTCATTGCTCGCCTCAGGTGATCAATCAGAGGTTCAGGCTGTGACTCAGCAGTTCCCATACACATGAACAAATAAAATTTGTGTGCACTTTTACCAACAGGCCTATGGAGGACTGATATGCATTTATACACTTCTATCACAGAACCCATATTGGTATGCCAACATGTAGGAAGCAGCTAAAGAAATGTATTATATTTTGTTTTATTTTTCATTTTGTTTTCATAAAGCTGTACTTTATGTACAGCATGATTTTTTTATCAATTTGACTTAATTTTATCACTATGTTAACCTTTACTTCAACTACATCACATTGTTAGCTAATAACATGAGATTTTTAGTTTACATTTACAATCCAGGAAAAAATCAACAAAAAACCTAGATTAGGAGTCATGAGGATTGACTCATGAAATGAAATGACTTCTTTCATGCTGAATATGACAACAAGTAGATACAGCTTTTGTAATGATGATGAGCAAGGCCTTTGACATGATCTCCCACCACATCCTTACCTCTACATCAGAAAGAAATGGATTTAAAAGGCAGACTATTTGGTGGATAAGGAATTGGTTGGAAGGTCACAGCCAGAGGGTTGTGGTTAATGGCTCTCTGTCCAGATGGAGACCAGTGATGAGCGGTGTCCACTAGGGACACATCTTGGAAATTGTACTCTTTAACACCTTTATCAGCGACACAGATGATGAGATTGGGTGTACCCTCAGCAAGTTTGCTGATGACACCAAGCTGAGTGGTACAGTTGATACAGCAGAAGGAAGGGATGCCATCCAGAGAGACCTTGATAAAGTTGAAAGATGGACCCGTGTGAACCTAATGAGGTTCAACAAAGCAAAGTGCAAGGTTTGCACTTGGGTTGAGGTAATCCCAGATACATATACAAATTGGGAGAACAAGTCCTTGAGAGTAGCCCTGCTGAGAAGGACTTAACTGTCCTGGTTGATGAAAAACTAAACATGAGTGAGCAGTGTGCACTTCTAGCCTAAAAGACCAATGGCATCCTGGGTTTCATCAGAAGAGGGGTGGCCGGCAGAGCAAGGGAGGTGACTCTACTTTGCCCTTGTGAGGCCCCAGCTAGACTACTGTGTCCAGGTCTGGGTCCCCCAAACAAGAATGATGTGGAGCTTTTGGAGATGATCCAAAGGGAAGCCATGAAGATGGTCAGAAGGCTGGAGCACCTCTTCTATGATGACAGGCTGAAGGAACTGGGCTTGATCAGTCTGGAGAAGAGAAGGATATGGGGAGACTTCATTGCAGCCTTCCGATATTTAGAGGAAGTTTATGCATAGAGGGAAATAAACTTCTTAAATGGGTAGATAGTGATCGGAAAAGGGGGAGTTGTTTTAAATTAAAGCAAGGGAAGATTTAGATTAGATGTTGGGGAAGCTTTTCACAGAGAGAGGTGAGGTGCTGGAACAGGTTGCCCAGAGAAGCTGCTGGATGCCCTGTCCCTGAGGGTTTTTAGGGCCAGGTTGGATGGGGCCCTGGGCAGTCTGATCTAGCGTCTGGCAACTCTGCCTGTGGCAGGGAGTTGGAACTTGATAATCCTTGATGTTTCTTTCCAACCCAAGCCATTCTATGATTCTATGAACATAGCTGTTATAGATATTTTTAAACTCACTTGAGATCTTGCAAAAATTTATGAATTACAAATATAAACAGCGCAAACTGCTTTATGTTCAATCATTTATTTGACTGAAATACCCTCTTTTGTCTTCTCAGTACAGTTAATATACTTAATCAATAGAGGGTAGTTAAGCAGTTTGTGATTTATATAGTTGACTGGTAAGGAGCAAAGATGCTTAATCAATTGCAGTAGATAGTGGTGCCTTTTTTACTGATTTAGGTAAATTGGATGCACAGGCTAATTTCCCCATTAACTGATTCAGCCCAATCTAAGGCTCATGAGAGAAGATTCTGATCTAAATACCTCTTAAACATGCAAATTAATTTTTGTGAAGCTACTGACATTTAAATGTTGTTATACTTAGGAATTTGTCATACTATATCACTGCTTTTTTGAATTAAGGCAGAGCAAAAAAGAAACAATATTTAAAATATGCTGGAATATTATTTTGTCAAATATTTAATTAAAATGATACATACTCCTCTATCAGACCAGTGTATTCAAGCAACTTACGCAAATGATGTATTGGTTTATTCAGCCAGCTCTGATGGAAAAATATGATTTAATCCATTGTTCACATAGTGATTATTTTAAAGATTGCATGGCTATGATATGCAAAACTGGGGAACAGATTATCAGAACATTGCTCCAGTGCAGATCATCTACAAGATTTTCACAATGTAGCTAAGGAACATTTAGATTAATTAGGGCTATTGTGTATATGTCAACATATGTGATTATTTATTTATTTTTTTAGCATTTCTCTTGGTCATAGGCATGAAGACCCATGCCCACTTACAGGTGTAATGTTCAGTGTATCATTACATATCAGGAAGAATAATCCTGTACTGACACAGCAGTTGTCTAGAGTATAAACACTGTGGAACAGATTGCCTCAGAACAGTGCTATGCAGTATCAAGTAAGAACACAGAACAAGGACAAAAAAAAAAAAAAGAAAAAAAAAAAAAGAAAGAAAGAAAAAAAGAAAAAAAGGGATATGTTAGGAAGAGCAATGCTAACCTTCTTTGAAGCTTACCAGAAGAGATGGCAACAAAGTCCTCTTATTAAGGTATCCTAACATTACACCTCCAGAGTTATTAGAGAACGTTGTAAGCAAAAGCTTATTCCCAAACACTAAATAAAGTATGGAAAAGGAAGAGAAAATGTTAATTTTTTTATGTGCGTGTAATATGATTTTTCCTTTACTCGGATTGTAGAAAGACAACACAATTGCTAAGCATATCCAGGAACTTGATTTGACTCCAGCACTGTTTTTCATCCGCTGGAAGAAAAACTCTCTAACAGTCATGCTATAATGCTCTTTTAAATACAATTCTTGTTCTGGAATTTGTTTATTACATATAAGTATGGAAGACTTACAAATACAAAGGCCTTGGAAACACCTACACTTCAGCAGTCAGTCTATTCCTACTGGGCACATAAGCCCAAAGCATTGGCATGAGTTAGTCTATGTCACAATCATGGCAGTCTTCAGTGCCTGTTATCCATCAACATCACCTCAGGTAGATGCAACTCATTTCTTTGGGCTGTGCAGTGTGAAATACAGCCAACAAGAATAATGTCATGGATTTGAGGAGGAGATCTGTCAGATAATATGCCTCTAGATATCTTACTTTGAAGATTCCAAGAGTTATTTCTCTTGTGGATTTGATGGTTTGGTAAGTATCACTGTAACTTTTCTTTGCAAAACTTTTAGAACTGCTATTTCTATTTCTGCCACATGTATTTGTTAAGTTATGAAAACTTAAAAAAAAAAAAAAATCTAAGTTGATTTTCCTAGGCAAAGCAGAGATGTGAACTATCAGAGGAAACTCCAAGCTACTACATACCCAGATGCCTTGCAGCCTCCTTATTTAAATTATCTTGCCAAGTCCAACTTTCTAAGAAAGTAAGAGCTAGAGCCTTAAATCTCTTTCCAATACAGCTAGGAGATGCCTCAGACACTAGAACTTGCATAGTGGTAAAAAAAAAAAAAAAAAAAAAAAAAAAAAAAAGATTTTCTCACTGCTTTTAAAGCTGCATTCTCTGACAAAGAGCCTGAGTACAGCTGATAGTGTTGACGATACATGGCTTACACCTGGATCAAGCTTTAGAAACGCTTTTAATCAGGCAAAGATAGATAGTTCATATAGTTTGAATTTTGGTTGGTCTGGTGTAGAGATAGGGGTTAGACTTTGTGGTCCTTCGGGGTCCCTTCTAATTCAGGCTATTCTATATAAATATCCTGAATTAGGATATTTAGGTATATAAAGAAATGGGCATCCCATTGTTTTTCTTGAAGATTTTTAAAAAATGTCATCTGTGGTTATATTAATTGACTGAGAAATCCTTCCAGTACTTGAAGGGAGCTTCTAAGCAGGAGCAGGACTGACTTTTTACATGGTCTAATAATGACTGGACAAGGAGGAGTGGCTTTAAACTAAAAGAAGGTTAGATGTTAGGAAGAAAGTGTTGGGTGTTGAGGCACTGGAACAGCGTACAAAGACATTGTTGCTGCTAAATAAATCACACACTATCTGGTATTGGACACTTGACAAAATGATATGTCATAAAATCAGCAGAAACATCTGAGACAAGAATCTTGCACAAGAATCTTTGTCTTGATATCATCAGATAATGAATTATGATGCATTTATAACAGAGGTTTTTTTGTGCATATTCCTAATTGCAATTTGTACTCAGTACTTGTAAAATCTGAAGTATGGCTTCATTTTCCTGTTTTGGGTTTTATGAGCATCTTCTAGTTGAAATACTTCTTTTGTGATTCATTTCACTTGAGTAATTTCTCAAGGAGCATTTATTATATGTGAGTTATAGCAACTCGGCATTTATGACACCTGCATATGACTCAGTTCTTGAAAGTATAACTTTGTCTTTGTTATATACCAAGAAAACTGTATGAATTTTCAGTATCACTTCCTCTAAATGTTCCTTCCATTATAATTTACCCACAGTGCAAGAGGAATATTTAGATTACTACAACAAATAGTTCGATAGTGGTAAAATAGTGATAGAACTAAGTTTTATAAAATGGAAGTTGGATCCTTTACAACATTATGAGCTTTTTTTTTTTTTAATAATTTCATTAACATTTTTTTCTAGATCCTTTACTACATTCTTTAATCTACTTTATGGAAGAGAAGATTGTAGCTGAAATCTGGGAAAGTGAAAAAAGAAAACTACAGATTAGACTAAACAGCAAGTTATGTAGCAGTGCTTGTAAGAAGTACTATTATTTTATGTTTGTGGCACTATCACATCAAGGCCCCAAAATATCTGCCAAATGTTTTGCAATCATATTGTGTAGACAACTGCAAAACATACAAGATAAAACAATAGAAAAAATTTTCAGGCTTGTCACGAAGTTTGCGTTGTAGCCCCAATTGAGGAAGAGCTATTTTAGCATTCAGAATTGAGATGTACCACCACAATTAATATTCTGATCAAGCAAATATTCTGAAATTTCCTTACCCTAATAAACATATCTTTTCCATTTAAGAGAATTTAGCAGACAAAATTTCAATTGTTATCAAACCTTAAAAATTTTCCTTAAACATCTGTTGTAGTCTGATATAAAAATGGCCTTTGAAGTCTAATTCTTCCTTAGAGAAACCTGATCAACAGTAGGATCCAAAACTCATGTTTTACTGATATTATACCAATGCATTTTGATAAGACTTTTGATGATCTCAAACACAATCAGCATCAACTTCAATTGTTGGATAGAGAAAGCATCAGTTTCTAAGTATTTATCTAACAAAATAAAATGGAGCTTATTCAGCATATCACTGTTCGGATGCATTTATATTCACAGTAACTCCTAAGTTCAAGATGAAATATTGGCTATCCATGGTCTATAACCTGAGTGGCAATTGTAAGCAGCAGAAAAAGAAGGTACTTTGATTTTCTTTCTTTTTTTTTTTTTTTAATGGAAAGCATTTAAAAAAATTAGTCACAAAGCCCTATTACAAGATCCCAATTGTACAGCAACTACAATAGTGCCTTTATTTATAGTTTAGTGAAGATTTATTTTTCAGTGGAAAGAACTCAGTTGTGTCCTTCTAGTTACTCACTCAGGGTTCTGTTGCATGAACCATGATCACTTACTTTCCTCTGGTGCAAAATTATCCAGATTTCTTTTTGATCAACAGAAACCCTTCTATGCAAGAAGTTCACCTTAAAACTAAGAAAATTCTTTCCAAGTTCATTTTCCAGTAAACAGTGTTATAATCATATTAATATAATGGTTTCTCTTAGCAGCAATATTAATTTTAAAATAAAAGAACACCTCTGTCTCTTTCAATTTACTGTTCAGATTCTTCATGCTGTCCACAGTGATATCTCAGTGCCTTTTCAGGTAACAGCATCTGCAGTTCTTCGCAACCTCCAAACTGATAAACACGAAAATATGAGCATAATTTTGCATAGATGAGAAACTTGAATCCTCTGTCTAGTTATACTCTCTCCTTATTGGGATCAATTTTGTTTTTCCCTGCTGTCCAGTCTTCCATTGCATCATACTACAGAAGCAAACTTCTGCCTCAGAAATGAGTTTACCCCTACAGTTGTGGGATTTTTTGTACCATCATGTCATTTAATTCTAGACTTCCATGTGCCTCTTTCTTGGGGAACCCCTTTGCTTCTTCCACAGGCTCCATGAACATATGCACTGCTGTTCCTCTGA
This sequence comes from Chrysolophus pictus, assembly GCA_037305975.1. NCBI lineage: Eukaryota > Metazoa > Chordata > Aves > Galliformes > Phasianidae > Chrysolophus > Chrysolophus pictus. The sequence goes on from CM074578.1 coordinate 24,828,128, forward strand.
GGCCCCTGTTTTGACCACCTGACATCTATCATGGTGTTCCTGTGCCCGTGTGTCATCACTTCTCTATCCACCAGATCTGCTCCAGCCTTCGCTTCCCAGCTACTGTTCTCACATCTTCCTACCCACTGCTTTTAAAGAAAAAAGGACAGTCTGCGGTTTTCTTCCTTACCTACAAATGCTATACGTTGTTCTGTTTTCTTTTACTGAACATAAACTTACTGAATTTCTTACTGAAATTTTGAAGTATTTCAAGAAAAAATAATGGGGAACAGTGCAAAAATAAAAAAAAAATATATCACGGCAAAACGAACACACTTACATGGAACAAAAGCAAGAATCAATTGCTCCTAAGAAAAAAAAAAAACAAACCACAGTAAGTCCTCTGTTTTATTGTCTTCATAGGAATTCAAAAACAATTTTAAATACCTGCCAACTCTCTTTGCTTCTTGAATTGCAATTTTGCTGTTATAACATTATAGAACTCCAACAGAAAGTAGGCCATGAAAATAGGAAATGATGATTTGTTTGTGATATATTGCTAGGTAACAAGGTGCTTGGGAGGAATCTTTTATCAGTAGTAATGGAGTCAGCACAATTCTTGTTCCATTTTATGAATACAGAAAGTACATTGAGTCTGCAAAGAAGTACTGTGATGCTTTCAGATGAATGGTGAACATAGCATGAAATAAATAAAATGGATTAACCCACTTTTAATATGTTTAGCTTCAGATTTGTTTACTTTTCTCATGCAGCTTAACTTCCTCTTTTAAACAGAAAAAGCAGCTAGAGTCAATTAACAGATATTAATAATAATTTGTAAGCAAAAGAAACCAAGTTGTGATTTTGTACACGGGACTCTGAAGTCTCACCTGCTAACCTTTACATGGATTTACAACTCAGTGGTGCATAATAACTAGAGCCTCCACTTAATGAAGCCAGATCTTTATATTTTTAACACTCATTTGGAAAACCAATTAAGTCTGACTCTATTGAACAACTTGAACAGGAAATAAATCAGGTGTTAAAACATTGGTGAAGAGCCAGGCTTTCTGTAATTAGAGTACTGATGTGCCCAAGGCTGTCTATGTGGTGTGCAGTGTTATGGACTGACAACTTCAACTGTCCAAAGCAATTAGAATTTTATATGTTCCACTTGTTACACGTGTTAGCATCCAGCAAAACCCCTATATCATGTTTATCCTTCAAATTTAGGAATGAGTTATTTATGATTTGTAAGAAGTGTAATATCCATTCTTCAGTCTTGAAAACTAAAACAGTTCTTTGGTTTTAAATTACTTTCAACATGATTATTCTGCAGGTGATGTACAGTCTGTTAGGTGGGAGACAGCATAAATTTCCCAGACAATATTAACAGGTTCAGCAATTGCATGCAGTGCTTTCAAAGAAATTGGAATTTATTACAGAAAGTCTTACAATATATTTGCTATGAGTTTCTTTGCTGTTCCATATTGATTGCATGTAAAAAGGAAAATACTTTTTTCAGTCTCAGAAATCAAAATCAGTCACAGCAATCAGTATATCACCAGATATTTTGTATTACCTCTAGATTCCCACATTTTGGTCCTTTCCTGTCTAAAAAAATAATAATCTGGGAATAAAATAGAACACCTGTTCTTATCATGAGTATCTGTTCCTTTGGAAACTTGCTGGCGAATACTTGGCTGGTAGTTCCTTTATCACCTCAACAGACCAATGTTTCAAATCATGGCATGTCATTCCTATGAAATAGTGTTTATTATAGTAAACCATCATATTAATTTTTCTGTTAACTTAGCCTATTTAGAACCCATTCAGAAACCTGGAATGAGCTTTGGGTATTACTTGCTCTTTAAACATTCAAAATCACTTCTTTCTGATAGTTGCTTTCCAAAATACACAGACTGTCTGCAAGTAAAGAAACAAAAAGTTCAATGTAATCATTTTGCTAACATTACCACTGATGCAAATAAAACAGAGTATTTCATAGACTTTTTGTATTCATACTTGCTTAATACTTGACTTTTAAGATCTGTTGCAGGCGTTATGTTCTCATAATGAGGGATCTCTGAGGGATTTTTTTGCTTCGCTTTTTTTCCCTTTATTCTTGAACTGATGACCAATTCTAAATAATAATATGGATTGCATGCTTTAATTTATCAATATATATATATATTTTAAAAAAGCACCATATCTCATTTTTACACTTCAGTACAGTATCTGTTCTGAGACAGTTAAAATAATTAAAAGCTCTTCACTGTCATTTAGAGGCTCATCTCTAGAATCATACCTTGAATTTAGTGCCTACTTACTTCCAAGAAATAAGTGAAAACACAACCTCCTATTTGGTATGGCCTTAGAGTTATTTCAAGCATCAATCACTACACTTAAAATATGTTTCTTAGACTTTCAATCATGATATCATTAACTAAGGTCTCTACACTGAAAGATATGTCAGTTTTTCTATGCTTAGGTTTTAAACTTTCATTATTGGTTATTGAAATCCACAGATTTTAATTTCAGGTATGTGACTTAAGTGCTTTGTTTAAGAGCAGTGCTGCTTTCTTGTACAGTCAGCTACAAAAAATCTGCATTTTCACAGATAATTTGACCTGTGTAAGACCTGTGTTGCCCTTTGGTAGAGTTGCTAGGGAAACATGTCCGACAAAACATGGCATCTATTAATCTAAAAGATAGATTCAGAAATGCTGGAAAAATCATAATGACAAGAACAATTATCAAGAATCACTATCAAAATAGTAAGATGCACTACAAGCCATGGGGCTTTATCCATGGTCCAGTGTTATTCAGTATTTTATTTAAAACTTGGGTAAATTTATTAAATATATACAGATGTATAAATGATTGCAGGATGGGATGGGAATGCAAATATGTTGGAAATACAAATTTGTAACTTGAAAGGCATCTTGATATATTGCACGTAATGTTTAAAATACTTTCTAAAAATACCTGTCCGCTTCAGATTTCTGTAATAATGTTTGCTTAAGTAACAGGCCACATGAGTTAGTCGGTATTTTAACCAGTTCAGATTTCATTTCTCTCAGTACTTATTTATCACTTAATATTTTTACTATAGTATATATTACATATTATTCACTGCTGTGAATTTATTTAAAGAAGATGAACTGCCATTTGAAAATGTTAGATATGGAGAATACCACCACAAATATTATGACTCAGAGGAAGAAAAAGAGAGAAAAGAGAAAGAAAAAAACAAATGAAAAGCACACTGTCTTGGAACACAAAAGATGGTATATAAAATGCTATGCTCTTAGATACAAAGATGAGATATTTCCAATTAATATAAAAGTACACAGAGACAAGGAAAGGATTCAGGAAAAGGGATCACACTGTTGATGATGCTGGAATATACGTTCATAGGATTAGCACAGAAAATTCAATTTTGTCTTGTTCAATATAGCTGAATGAATTAAAGCCACGTACCAAAAATACACTATCCATGAAGTCCAATGCAGAAAATGATTGATTCGATTCATATTTTGAATCAAGAAAAGCCAATCTAAAATTAAGAGAAACTTACGAATTCATGTATTACATCAGATTTTGCATCTATCCTCAGTGTATGTGAAATGACTGGAACTTTGTTAAATACTTCTGGTGAAATGGAAGAACTGCAAAAATATACGACAAAATTCCCCTTTTGGTCTTCTCAAAAAAATGTAGGTACATGCAAAATTACAACAGAAGAGTGGAAAAGATACATAAATCTCTTTTGAAGCAATTTCAATACTTTTAGATAGTGATGAGATTTTGCAAAGAAGTCTGTAACATACCAATCAGAAAGGCGGCAAAAAAAGGAAGTGTCAGTAGAAAAGAATGAACGAACAAATGATATAGTCAGTATTTACTTTTATTCTTTAAAACTTCAGGTTTTTGTTTGAGCTATGCAGGAAAGATTAAACTTTGTAATATATAGTGCAACATAAATTAGAGCATGACCTTCTTCTTACCCAAGAGAATGGAATTAAAAGGAACAATTTCTTGTCTTTTATATGAAACTAGATGCATGTGAGTTGAAGAACAGACAGTATTTCCTTTCTGTGAGGACCAGTGGGAAACAGGTTGACGTATCAAGGTAAATAAATGAACCATCATCACTTACTGGTATTTTAAAGAGCTAATCAGACACAGCACTTGAACTACTGAAGTAGACTGTAATATTGTCTGAAAGGGAATGTCTAGCGCAAATGACTAAAAAAGCCCGATAATGGTAGTCTTTTTATTTCTACAGTATGCAACCTTATCTCCTGCAAATACATGGAGAGAATCAGCTTCTGGACAAGAGCAAGTGGTTTAAGGGATAGGGCTAGATTGGGGGAGCCATAGAACCTGCTGTCACATCAGTTCCCTGAGGTCTGGGATGCAGAAGCAATATGTGTCTCTAGCTAGAAGGGCCTCTAAGAGCTTACTCTCTGTCAAGAAACAGATCTGATCATACGACCGTGCTCACAAGTCAGCTACCCTAAGCCATCTTAATTAAAGCTTCAGGGAGCTTCTGCAAGCAAGAAAGACATGGAAGGTCATCCATAAGTATGTTCATCAAAAGCACAAAGGATGTATTCACAGGGATTTTTCCAAAACTCCCAGTGAAATCCTCAATGATGTGTAACTCAAATAAACAGGCATATCAGATATTGGCTGTGAGGTTTACATCAGAAATGAAACTATTTCATAAGCTTATGCCAGTGGGGATTTTTAAAAATGTATCACCTTCTCCTTACCACAGCCTATAAAATATGCTTAGAATTACTGTTCATATTTGATAATTACATTTAATTAACAAATTATTGACAGATCTATTTCTCAAGGTTACAGCAGCATTATCGTTAACACTGCTGACACAACACTCTGTAAAACTGCCTTTGACGAACCACGACCTGTTACTGAATCATTTTGTGTTGATTTATTTTAAAGATTTCTGAATATTCAGTCTTTACATTTCCAATGGATATTTTAGAATCTAAATTATTTGCTTTTTGAAAACAATAAATTACTGTTTTCAATAACAACAAAAATATTAAATTATTTGTGTTTTATAAGTTGTGTTCTCTTTGGAAAATTCAGTCAGGAATTTTAGGCTGAAGTAATATAAATAATGCACCAAAACAACTTGCCTAACAATATTTACAATTTCTCTGTCTTAGTTATGAGTTATCTATACAATATGTCAGGATATTCAACTAAGAATAGGGAAAAAGTGGAAATAAATTGACATTAAACATCAAAATCATGAACAACCTGGTAAAAGCACTGATTATATTTGTTCATTTCATTACTACTGCTATCACATACTGAAATGCATTTGAATAAATGAAAGCCTTCCCAGACTACTCAAAAGAAGGCTTCAGACGATAGGAATTGTCTTACAGAATGCAGGGAAAGTGAGGCTAGGAAGACTGTGTCTGATCTCAAGAAAACTACTTAAGATATGGTTAACTGTAGTTTTAACTGTAGTTAAAAACACATTAGCCAGAATTGCTGTAGTTAATCTGTGTTGCCTGAGAAACAAGATAAAGGTGAAAACAAATAAACAAATAAAAAAAACTTTCTGGAAGGAAAATTTTAAAAAATCTCAAAAAGTAATGAAAATAAAGAGCTCTGAGGAAGGAGTTTCATTGAAAATACAAATATTCTCCAGAACAGAAGAATTCTGTTTATGCTGACTGGCACTTTCCATGAGGATGCATGTGCCAGGTATTTCCTATGTCACTGTAGTATTTAGCTTATCTAAAGAAGAGAATCCATTTATGCAACTGAAGAACCACAGCTTTCCTCTGTAATCGTTTTAATGAGCAAGATTAATGTTAAATTATAATAAGCAACCAGAAAAAAGTGCCTTAACGTCTTGACGTCACAAAATAGTCTCTAATCACAAATTAAAAAAATCAAACTGCTACTAAAAAAAAAAGTTATCAAGATAAGTGGAATATGGGCAGTAGTATTAATTATGACATTTGTGTGATGAAGAGAATTTCTACTACAAAATACACTAGGCAGTTTATATTTGGCGTGTATTCCTACAACTGCAAAGTCATGAAAATCATTAGCATGGCCACCAGAGTTTAAAGGAGTATAGATGCTGTCACAAGCAGTAATAACTGCTTCTACAGTACTACCCAGGGAAAAGCTATTTAATATTTCACATGCAAATACAAAATTTTCAAATCTTCTTTGAAATTAATTCTGATCAATGAAAATGCCACCAACACCAGTAGAGAGATGTCTAGAAAATCTGAAAAAATGTTTACTTGATTGCAAATAGCTAAACTGAGATAATTTACTTCTGGGTGTTAATATCTTGCTGTCAGCTTCTTGGTAATTTTATGAGTTAGCTAACTTTCAATCACTGTTGTTTATCTACACTGCTTAAAGACATTGGATAAAAATAAACAAATTTACAGCTTGACTGAGAAACTGTCCAGTAATGAATAAAACATTTTCAGCTCTGCATATCCTAAACCTTATGATTAACCTTTGTCTTGGGACAAAAGTATTACTCAAATGCAAACAAGACCATTTTTATTATTTAGTAATACAAACTCACAAAGACATTTGCAGGAAAGCTCCTAATTATGTCTACTATCCATACAAAGACGTCTGCTATCACCATTCACTGTTGAAGATAATTTCATGAGTTATAGGCAGAATGGAAAACCACTAGCCAGAAAACTATTTCCAGCTACACATAAATGAATCAAATGATTAAATACATAAAAACTCAGTATATTTATTGAACAACTATTATATTAATATGCATATAAACAAATGAAGAGTGTAAGTTTCCAAGTGGCTTGTGTTGGAAGGGACCTTAAAATCATCTAGATCATTCCAATTATAATAAATGGCACAATACCAGGGAGAGGAGAAAGAAAATTACATTCAAGGAAAAATATAATTCCCTTTGATTTTCACTGGCAGTTTTCTTGCATGGCAGCTGTGGAGCAAGGCTGTAGTACGGATAATTCAGAGCCTGCACACAGCTATGTAAAGCTTATGTACTATCCTTAATTATGAGAGACTTTGGAGACCTGCAGGATATTTCACAAATTGGCTTTTGTATGATATATGTTAGGGTCAACTGGATATTTCCTTAAAAATGGAAATTAAGTAAGATTAAATCCTATTACATAAACCTTGCTTGCTTTGTAATGCCTTATTAAGAAGGGGTAAATAGGATTTATGCTAATCCACAGTTTTATACCATTAATCCTATTTTACAGTGCATTTATTTCTGATTTTTTCCTATGAAATAGTACAGTCCTTTAAACGTTTTCTGAGTTCACTAGGCATTCATGTAATAAAATGGCAAGGATGACTGCTTGGATTAAACATCTTACCCAATTTACACAACCACAATTTGCATGGTCATTACCTGTCACTAGAATGAGTGATGAGCATTTGACAAAGACATGACAATTTGTTAGCATTGCCTGATAGCCTGGGTGACACTTTTATATTACATACAGCCTTTGTTCTGGACTCGTTTCAAAGCTTTAGTTTCTGATTAAATTTGTAGACAGGCAGTTGCTGCAGCTTCTTAAATGTACCTTTGAAATAGCTTTGATAATATCATGTCATTCATATTTCTGGCACATTCTTTCTGCATACTGTATACTCTATTCTTTAACTGCTACCCCTTTATTCACAAATTATTGTCACTAATACTGTTGCACATCAATGAAAGAGCCATTTATTTGCACAGCACATGGTTACTAAATATAAGATGCAATCCAGACACAAATTAAACTACACCCTAGCATGTACTCTTCTAACATTAATAGTTAAGTGTTTTTATAAAGGTAGTTATTACTGAAACAAAAACTACTGCATGGGCAAGTGCAAGACCAGCCATTTTGGCTTGAAATTGCACTTATATTCTAGAAATCCCCTGATGCAACACAGCCTGCCTTCACCTCAAAAAATCGTTCAGCAGTTGCATACGTCCTGGAGTTTGCCCTTCTTCAAGGAATAGTAACCTAGGTACCGTGAACACATACAGTACACTCACTTTTTCCAAGATGCAAAGGTGATTTATAGGGTGGGTGTGTGGGACAGTCCAGCCACGATTGGCAATGTGCTCCACAGTGTTCAAGTTGATATGGGGCATGGAGTTATTGTGCTGCAAGAGTAAGGTTGTCTCCTCCTTCTCTGTTTTAGTTTAATTACTGGCAACATCCGATGGCATATCTCCCAGGCCTCTACTACATCACACTATACGTTATCTCAGTTAACAGATTTTGGGTTGTATTTTATTAAAATTTTAAAATATCAGCAATTTCTCCTTTAACCATAAAGTGCCTTATAAATAAAGTTAAAATTGGTCACAGTTCTTTGGCCTCAGATTTCCAACAAAAGATGGCTTATACTAAAAAAAAAACAAAACAAAAAACACACTCAAAAAACCCAAGAATATCTATGACCTAGAAATAACTCTATCTAATTTCATGTGCCAATTAATATATTGCCAAGACAATTCTGCTTAAAAATTGCTGTTTTTCTGAGGGAAATCTTATATTATGCTGTAGTACATAAGTGCTCCCCTTCCTGAGAAGTAGGCCAGCCAACTGATAAAAACATAAGAGAATGGTATTTTCTTGCATGTATAACAACTATAGAAACGATACATAGTCAGTAAAATGAGGCAGTGATTGTGAAGATCACAGAATCATAGAATCATAGAATGGCCTGGGTTGAAAAGGACCACAATAAAAATCTAATCTCAATTCCCTTGCCGTGGGCAGGGTTGCCAACCACCAGACCAGGCTGCTCAGAGCCACATCCAGTCTGGCCTTGAATGCCTCCAGGGATGGGGCATCCACAACCTCCTTGGGCAACCTGTTCCAATACGTCACCACCCTCTGAGTGAAAAATTTCCTCCTAATATCCTAATAACCTAAATTTCCCCTCTCTTGGTTCAAAACCATTCCCCCTTGTCACTATCAACCTATGTGAACAGCTGTTCCCCCTCCTGTTTATATGCTCACTTTGAGTACTGGAAGGCCACAATGAGGTCTCCCTGGAGCCTTCTCTTCTCCAAGATAGGCTCTGGTTACTTGTTTGTAACTGGTATCCAAGGAACTGCATCTAGATAAGTGTTGTGAAAAACACTACGCAATATAAGACTGTTTTCAACTCTGGAAAAGACTCAATTTATGCAAATGTCACAAACGACATCAACTCTTTTTTGTTGTGAAAAAGAAGTGCCTTCACTGGAACTACCCCACATTTATAAAACTGTGAGAATAGTCTCCAGATGTTTATTGCATTTGAAAAGAATCCCCTACCACTGCTCTGCCTTATCATGTTCAGTAAAAGCCAATATAACTACAAGCAGTGAGAACAAGCAAGCTGGAATCACTACAACTGATTGGCTTCATGTATTTATGAATTGTTACAGAAGTAATATCTGGAAAGCAAGCCTGTTGCAGTGAAATGTCAAAAAGAAGCAATTTCTCTGTTAATGAGAAAATATAATACCTATGAGATCACAAAGATTTCTTTGGAAAAAAAACCAACCAACCAACCAACCAAAAAAAAGCCACAAAACAAACAAACAACAACAACAAAAAAAACAACAACAAACCAAGAGAGAGAAAGAAAATAGCCGTAGTGATTAGATTAAAACCAAAATCTAACACTATCTTGCTTAAGGGAATTTAAACATCACAGCAGTACAACAAGCCATTGGGTTTCAGTGCCCCATTTGCAGTACCTGTGCATTTACATTCCCACCTGCTGTCTCCATGGATGATTAACACCACATCCTGGCTCCCTTCAGTGGGGCTGAATTACCTAAATTTAGAGTTATGGACACTAAAGTGAAGGAGAATTGTAATAGAGAATGGCTCTTGAGTCCTGGGAAGATATGAGATTTAAAAGAAGCTTCCTGTTTTAGCCTACTGATTTTCATATGCTATTCAAAAGTGCCTAGTCTGAATTTCACGGAGCTAGTCGTACCTCCCTAAGGCATTTAAAATATTAGTAATTTTCTACTATAACAGAAATTAGAAATAATCCATGGTAGAGAGACCAATCTTTAACATTTAGCGAAAGAAATACCATTTTGTGTATGTGGACTTGATCTTACTTGAATGAGCTGATCAGATATTCTCTTTCTTACTCACCCCACATAGAGATAAGATATGTAAATTTCTTAAGACCTTCAATTACTGTGAATGCTGTACTGTAAGCTAATAGGCAAAAAAATAGGAGAAAAATGTCATGAGTTGTGCTGTAACAAACCCACAAAATGTTTCAGCTGCAGAATTTCTCTGGGAAGACATTAAACAGGAAAAAAGCCAGAAATTTTACTTACATGCTTCCACAACATGAAAAATTAAATATAGTCAGCTCACACTGAATGTAATGTAAGTCAGAAGCAAAAACAATAAAGAGAAACCAAGTACAAGAAGAGAAGAAATTGAAGAGTCATTGTGCAGGGTTCAGGAACCCCTTGTGCACTGCAAATAGAAGTTTGGTCTGTATGACCTCATGGGCTCAAAATGATATTGCTTTCTTATTATTATATTGTTACTCTATTTTATGCAAAATAGCAATAAACCAATTTATGTTTTGAAAGTTCTGGGGTCTTACTTAACATTACTGTCTCTTCACTCATGACTGCTGGCATGGAGACATCACTGTATGATATTATTTGGTTATTTAATTACGTATTTTTCTAGTTTTCTAGGTTAGCACTTCTAGAAAGGGCTGCAAATGCTATTTCTTTAGTGTCTCACTGCAGATACAACTTCTCAGTTACAGCATGAATCATTTAAAATTGCCAGCACAGAATTGCAGGCTTACTAGCATAGCATTTATTAAAAAACATGTTCATTCGGAGCAGTAATTGTTCTGCTACCAGGGCACAACCCTTCATAACATCCCTCTAACAGTTTTTTTTTATGAAGATAGAACTTTAATTTTTCCAGTAGCTTCAAAGTGCAATGCATGAGTACCTTTCCTCATTTGTTTTTCATCATGTATCACTACCCAGAGGCAATCATTAGCTAATTTGCTGATTTATGGTTGTAGTTTATGAGCTTTAAACAATGCTAAGCCATTATGGTTCCATTCGTAGTGCTATGAGAAGAAAATAACTGTCCTTTTACTCCAAGCTGTATAAAAATGTCCCTCAATCTACGTGCTCCTAGCTTTTCTGATGTCTAAAACTGTTACTAAAATGCCTTCCTTGCTAGAATTAACCCTAAGCAGCCTTTAGCATGCTACTTCCTCTTAAATGCTGAAAATCCTTAGTTTGCCATTGATCATAGTGCAAGGATACAACATATCCTGTCTACAAAACTCATTCTTGCAAAAGCTTCAGTACATACATGCAGGCATCAGCAAAGCAAAGCAGAATAATTCCATTTCGTTCATACATAATTTGCAAACAAAAATGTATAGTTAGCGCCCCACAACACTGATACATGGCTTTGAGTCATGAAACTGAACTCATAGGCAGCAGTTAGATTTCTCAGTAATGTGTGCCCATTTGAACAACAGATATTGTGATAAAGCCAAATGCGAGGCCTTGTACTCAGGAAATGCCAGCTGGAGGACTGCAGTTTGTGTTCTGAATGCCCACGAAAATGATTTTTGAGTCACTGCGGATACCCAGCAGAGTTTGAACTTTCTCAGTGTGGCACTGTGGCTACAGGAGTTAATGAGATTGCAGAAGAGGTATGGAAGTAAGAGCACTGAGACGAATTAGGGTGGCGATCCTACATCTGTCACTGGCATTACTGAGACTGTTCCTAGACTTGCATGTTCAGTTCCAACTTCCCCTGCTACAGGCAGGGCTGCCAGCTGCTAGATCAAGTACAGATCGAATTGCCCAGGGTCCCATCCAACCTGGCCTAAAACACCTCAGTGATGGGGCATCCACAACTTCTCCGGGCAAACTGTTCCAGTGCCACACAACTCTCTCAGTCTAAGAGAAAGGTTTCTTAAAAATATTTAAAACTGGCTTAATAAAATAGGCAGACTTTCAGATATTTTCCTGTGATACAAGAAAGTGAAATAATCAATCAGCTTTTTTCAATTTTTTTCAACCCTATGAAGGCTGTTGGTGTGATCTGAAAGTATCTGTTGTTGCTTGTTTTTCCATTGTTCTTCAATATCTGAATTCAATTTCAGACTCTTTAGTGTGGAAAGCAGCTTTCAGATACTTACTAGATTTAATGGCATTTTTCATTTATGCATTTTAACATAGTAGTATGACTATTATCTGGACAACTTCAGTTTTTGCTAGGTACCTATAAACACAAAAATAAAAAAGAAGTCTACAGGATAAAACAAAGCTAGATTAGTAAGAGCCAAGATATGATAAGGACTGTTACCATCTTTCTCCTTTCTAAACTATTCTAGTACCTGTGGTCACACAGAAAGCCTCAGGCAGATGAGAAAAAATAAAAAGCCCACTACTGAAATGCTCTGAACTATTTCCAGTTTTCTTCAGTTCTTGTATGTGCAATTTAGCCTTGTGAGCATCATTTATTTCTCCCACTAGCATCTCCCTGCTTTTCAGTTATTTACACCAACCAGCAGTGGTAGAAGAAAATGACATTAGAGGAATATAGGTGTGCATCTATCTGTTCTACTGAGCTTCATTTTAACACTTACTTGCAATACTAAAGACTTTTTTATCTGAACTTGCAAATCCTATATGTATGTGACTGCATGTAAAATTCATGTTCTTTGACACGATAGATTATTCTGCATGTGAGTTATTTGAAGCCCCATGACAATGTTGGAGTGGAACTGCTCTTTTCTAGGATGAACAAGCCCAGTTCCTTCAGTCTAAATTCATAGGAGAGCCCTTGGATCATCTTTGTGGCTCTCCTTTGGATTCTCCGCAAAAGCTCCACCTTTGTTTATTTTCATATATAGATTTTATTTATTTATTTATTTTTTAAATGCAGCTAATGTGCAATTGGGGAAAAACAATTTGTGGAATAACTTCAAATTTTATATTTCAGATAAAGAAAAGACAATTCTAAGGAAATAATCAGATGGTGAATTTGGAATCACTGTTATATCATGACACCTAGTTTCCCTTACTAACAATTTTGAGTATAATTCAGACTGTCAGGACAACAGAAGGCTTTTGTTTAATTTAGATCTGAGACTTATAAACATTCAGGGGATAGTAAGAGTTCTTCATTTTCCTTCTTGATTTTGTCTTTTATTAAAAGCCAAAGCACAATTTAGAGTACAGGAAAAAAAAACATTTGTCTGAGTTTAATGAGCAAATTTCTTGAAGTTGCACTTTTTTAAAAGCTACTTCCTAAAAGACTTCTAAAAAACTTAAGTCATGTACAAAGATTGAATTTATTGGTTTGAAGATATTTGTAATTTCTTGTCTCTTTCCTATCAACATTTCAACCAATCATTTTTACAAAATGAATTCCTTAAGGACTGGACCTTGTCACATATCAATGGCAGTGTACTGTTACTTGCTCTTCTCACCCTCAACGACTGGTCCATATGTTGTCTGAAAGAATGCCTGAGACTTTGCTTTAATGCATGTTTGTAATGACTTCTATACTTGTTGCCGTATAAATAATGCACGATAATAATATTAATTCTATGCTTTTGGATAGGTAGTCAAGAGAATGCAATATGAAAGGTCTACTTGTTGGGTTTTTTTTTAAGCTCTTCTTCTGACTGTAAGCTCCTTTTATAAAAGAGCTATCTGTAGAATCTCTTAGTCTGCTGAGCAAATGCTTTCCAGCAAGACAAATGTGCTTTTTACTACCACATTCACTATGACAGTGATTACATACTACCTACAAACTACAACTTGCAGACACAAGCCAAGGATTCAGAAGAAACTTTTGTGTCTTGTGTTCCACGTAGATCAAAGACACCAGAAGCCAGACAAGCTGAAAGAGGCACCATCTGTAATATGGAGTAAAAAGCTTCTGTATGTAAACAGAGTGAAAAGACAGTTGTGTTAGGGTGTACAATAATGTAACAATACTGTTAGTACAGTACTGAAGTTTCTGTCTCATTTACAGGAAGAAATGGCTTTTTAATAAAGTCAGCAATATCAAAAATAAATCCAAGCCAAGCAGATCAAGAGGATCATCCTCCAGATAACAGCATGTTGCATGAATCAGCAATGTTAACTGGAGATAATTGGATCAAAGACTACCTTTACATTTTTGCTGTTAGAAATCTATTCTGAAGGAAAACCTCTATGGTAGCAGTAACCCTGCAGTGAAAACATGCCAAGTGTGTTATCTGTCAGTTTCTGTTTTGTCTTTTCAAAAAATTAATTACAGGTACAAATTTATCCATATTATTTGCCCAAAAAGAAAATCTGTGCACTTAATGTAAACATATTTTTAAAATAGTCATTATGTTAACAACTTTAAGTGCAGAGTATGTGACTCACAGGTGTAGGTGTATAGACGCACCTAGAATATAATCATGGAATCATAGAAAGGTTGGAAAAGACCTCTAAGACCATATATGTCAACTGTCCACCTACCACAATATTAACACTAAACCATGTCCCTAAGTGGCACAGCTACATGTTTCTTGAACATCATCATGGATGGTGACTCATCCACCCCCCTGGGCAGTCCATTCCAATGCTTGATCATTTTTTTGGAGAAGAAATTTTTCCCAATATTCAACCTGAATTTGCCCTGGTGCAACTTAAAGCCATTGCTTCTCACCCTATAGCTAGTAAGTGGGAGAAGATGCTGACCCCTACCTTGCAACGATCTCCTATCAGGGAGTTGTTGAGAGTTATAAGGTCTCCCCTGAGCCTTCTTCAGATTAAACAACTGCAGTTCCCTCAGCCACACCTCATAAAACTTCTATTCCAGACCCCTAACCAGCTTTGTTGCCTTTATCTGCACATGCTCCAGGGCTTCAATGCCTTTCTTGCAGTGAAGGGCCCAAAACTAAAAACAGTACTTAAGATGTGGCCTCACCAGAGCTAAGTACAAAGGGACAATTACCTCCTTGCTCCTGCTGGCAACACTATTTCCTATACAAGCCAGAATGCCATTGGCCTTCTTAGCCACCCATGCACACTGCTGGCTCACGTTCAGCCAAACGTCAACCAACACTTCCAGGTCCATTTCTTCAACACAGTCTTCCAGCTACTGTGCCCAATGCCTGTAGCCTGGGGTTGTGACCAAAGTGCAGGATGCAGCAGTTGGTCTAGCTGAACTTCTACTGGCCTCAGCCCAGAGATACAGCCTGTCCAGACTCCTCTGTAGGGCGTTCCTATCCTCAGGCAGATTGACACTTCCTCATAACTTGGTGTCATCTGCAAACTTACTAAGGGTGCACTCAATTCCAGATCATCAGTAATGATATTAAGCAGAACAAGCCTCATTACCAACCCTGGGGAACACCACTCATGACTGGCTGCCAGCTGGATTTAACTTCATTCATCACTATTCTCTGGGCTTGGCCCTCCAGCCAGTTCTTTACTCATCAAAGACCAGGCCATGGGCTGCCAGCTTCTCCAGGAGAATACTGTTAAAGACAGTGTCAAAGGCTTTGCCTTTATCTAGGTAGACTATGACAACTGCCTTTCCCTCATCCACCAAAAATGAATCATCCAGAAGATGAGGTTAGTCAAGCAGGACCTGATTTTTGTGAACCTATGCTAGCTGAGACCAATCTCCCAGCTGTCCTGGACATGCTGTGTGATTTCACTCAAAGTGATCTGTTCTATAATCGTCCCTGGCACTGAGGTCAGGCTGACAGACCTGTAGTTCCCCAGATCCTTCTTACAACCCTTTGTGGAAATGGGAGTCACACTGGCAAGCCTCCAGTACTCTGGGATGTCTCTGGTTGAACATAAATGCTGATAGATGATGGGAAGTGTCTTGGCAATCACCTCTGCCAGCTCCCTCAGCAACTTTGGGTGGATCCCATCTCATCCCATGGACTTGTGGCAGTCCAGGTGGAGTAGTAGGTCTCTAACTGTTTCTGTCTCAATTGTGGTGTTTCATTCTTCTCCTCATCTCAGACTTCCAGGTTAGGGGGTAGAGTACCCCAAGGATAATTGGTCTGACTATTAACAACAAATGTAAAGAAGGCATTGAGAACCTCAGCCTTTTCTTTATCCTCAGTGGTCATGTCCCACTTCACATCCAGTAAAGGACAGAGGTTTTCTTCAGACCTTCTCTTACCATTAATATATTTGTAAAAAATGTTTAAATGTTTTTGTTCTCTTTTATTGCAGTGTCCAGGTTGAATTCAAGCTTGTTTTCTGCCTTTTTAATTTTCACCCTGCATATCCTAGCAACTTCTTTGTACTGAGTTGCCTATCCTTTTCTTCCACAGACTCTTCCTCCTGGAGTCTCAGAAGTTCCCTGTTCATCAGTGGTGGTCTTCTTCCCTACCAGCTCATCTTACAGCACAAGGAGTCAGCCTGCTCCAAGACAGGTCCTGACTCCACATCTCCCACCAGTCCTCTGTGAACAGCAGGTCTAGTGGGGCACCTCCCCTGATAGGCTCTCTTACCAGCTGCCTCAGGAAGTTATCTTTCATGCACTCTAAAAACCTCCTGGACTGCTTCTTCTGTGCTGCACTGTATTTCCAGAATACACCAGGGAATTTGAAGCCCCCCATGAAAACAAGGGTTGGTAATCGTGCAACTTCTGCCAGCTGCTCATAGAATGCCTCATCCATCTCTTCATCCTGGTTTGGTATATAACAGAACCCCACCAGGATGTCAGCCCTCTTGGCCTTCCCCCTGATTCTTACCCATAGAGACTCAATCTTATCATTCCCAGCTCAAAAATACTGAAATACCCTCTAACATACTGAGCCAAGCCACCACCCTCCTTCTTTGCTTATCCCTTCTGAAGAGCTTACAGAATGGCAACTTTTCATCTCTGAAACAGAAATTCACAGACATGAGGAGGCTTTATGCATGCTTCCTATCTGTTGAAACACTGACTCCCAATCAGGCAAATAGATTTTTTTTTCACCTTGGCAGACCTAACCCACATGATGAGTGAAGGCTGGACAACCCACTGACAAGGCCAGGCTGATATATTTTGAATGAGTGAGAATACACAGAATCTTTCAGTATTTACTGAAAGTATGCAACAGTAAAACGACAACAAGTGCTCTGAGCTTTTACACAAGAATTCATAACCAGAAACATCATTTTCTGCTGAAGAACCTTAGTCTTTTTCAAATCAACAAGCTTGATGGACAACACAAGGGATCATTTGACAGCCTGGTTCACAACAAAGCTGAAAGAACAGCCAGACAAAAACCATCTACCATCTCATCTATGAAAAGTAAATACAGTAGCACCACTGCAGTCTAGTTCCAGGGGTCTTTAAAGAAGTTGCATGGTTACTTGCAGAAAACTGGGTGGACTCAAAGTAGCACTAGCATTTAGCATTCCAGTTGTGACTGAGTCAAGGAAGAGAACTGCATGTACAAAACTATACTTGTCTCACATTTCAGAATTATAGAATATCCTGAGTTGGAAGGGACCCACAAGGTTCATAGAGCCCAGCTCCTCACTCCACACAGGAACACCCACAAATCAAACCCTATGTTTGAGCGTTGTCCAAACGCTCCTTGAACTTTGCAGTTAAGACACTACCCTGGAAGCCTGTTCCATGCCCACCACCCTCTGGTGAAGAACCTTTTCCTGATATACATACAACCTGACCATCTTCTGACATAGCTCCTTGCTGCTCCCTGAATCCTGTTGCTGTCACTAGAGAACAGAGCTCAGTGCTGCCCCTCTGCTCCTTGCAAGGAGCTGTAGGCCACCATGAGGCTTCCCCCCAGTCTAAACTGAACTTTCTACAAGGAGTTAAAGATTTGCAGCATCTAGCACCAACACACAACTAATGTCATGACTTTCATGCGGGGCTTGATATTGCTGCTGTAAATCAAAAGGTAAAGCTTGTTCCATTCCTGAGACAGAAACTCCTCAGGGATCAGCCATACATTACACAGTGAGCTCCAACATGAAGCCATTGCAAACTTCCTCTCCTGCTCTATTACTGCAAAGAAAACTCACTGATTTCTTGAAACATACCTAAGTTGTTTATCTATTAAATCAGATAAATTTAGTGTAATTGATGCTCATCTTTTAATGAAAAAAAAAAAAAGAACCATCTCTTATATAAAATGCTCCTGTAAGGGCCTCAGTCACCATGCTGATAATATAAAGGATTTGCATTCTTCTACTGCAAACTATTACCATGCATGGGGGCAGTTTGAAGAATTATGTGCGCTTTTGTTTCACATTTGTACACTAGCTTAACTGCTGTGGAATTTTGACTAACCATATAAAATCATAGCACTCAACAGCTGAAGGCAGTTAGAACTCTTTGATTCTCCATGTTTGAATTAAAAATATTGTGAATATTTTGATTAACTCACTAAATCACCTAGTTGCCATTTCACATATCTTTTCTAAATTGCTTATGGAACTTTGACACTTCCTCTCTCTGTATTTTGAAACAGATCCAATACATTACTTTGGACTACATTAGTACTTAATATATCTTACAATATCTATCATCCACATTATAGCTTAATAGGATTGTTAGCCTTATACCTAAAGCATGACATTTTAAGTCACATCATCATTTCATTATTGAGCTAAGAAAAGGTTTTGAAATGACCATCATTGCAAGGCTGACTCAGTTATCTCTGAGGGCTGACTTTATATTTTATAGCTGTGAGAACTGACAGATTGTTATGTCATGAAATTCATGCAGGGCACGTTATTGCAGCCGTAAATCACAAGGTCAACTCATACAGTGGCCAGCAGTCTTTGGAATAATCCTTACATTCATGTTGTGTTCAATAAACCTCTCAGTAGAAAGATTATGTATGATGCTTTTTTTTTTTTTTTTTTTTTTCTTCAGGACTGGTAAAGGATAGCTTCTGTGTCTTTGACTCTTTCAAGCTGCTTACTAAAATTTAAACAAGGGTTTTTGTTGGACATCTGTTTTTACTCGTCTCTCCTCAAGGACTATAAAGGACAAGCAACTCTAATTCAAAGAGTCAATTTGTTTTTTCGTGTTTTGTTTTAGGAGCATTTAAATCAAAACTACTAATCTAAAATCCTAGAAGTGCTATATCAAATAAAATGAATCAAGCCATTACAGCTGAAATGTACTAATATTTAGGCAACCTATTACATTTCCTAGTTTGTCTGACAGGGATGCCCTCTGCCTGCTAACTGGGTCACTTCAAAAATCATTAGAAAAGGCAGGTTTCATCACAGTACTGTGGAAATTCCTTTCCTGCTTGGCACACACAGAAACGTTGTTTTAAAATTAACAGTTTCCATTGCAGACTCGTCCTGTGCACAGCAAAAGATAACTGCATAAACTCAAATTCTTCCTTGCTCTCTAGTTACCTACTAGCATAATAATTACACAACTTAAAAGGTTGTCTTAATTCCTTACTTAGTTTCTTGTTCACAGAATCGGAGAATCATCTGGGTTGAAAAATACTTCCAAGAGCAGAAAGTCCATCCATCAGCGTGAACTGTTGAGTCCCATCACTAAACCAAATCCCTTAGTGCCACCTCCACATGTCTCTATAATACCTTCAGGGATGAGGACTTCACCACTTCCCTGAGTTGCCTGTTCCAATGTTTGACCACTCCCTCCATGAAGAAATTCTCTTAATATCCAATCTAATCTTTCTCTAGTGCTTCCCTGGTGCTTCTCACTTGTCAGCTGAGAAAAGAGATCAGCAAGCAACTTTCCAGTCACTTTTTCTCAAGCCTATATTGCTGCATGGGTTTGCTACAACCCAAGTGCAGGGCTCAACACTAAGCCTTGTTGACTGCTATGTGACTGGACTTGGCCCACTGACCCAGCCAATCCAAAACCCTCTGCAAAGCCACAAGCAGATTAACTGCCCTGACTAACTTGGTATCATCTGCAAATTTACAAGGGGTGCACATAATTCCCTTTATCTAGATTACTGATAAAATTGTTAAACAAACAAAACAAATAGCTATAAAACTCCAGTCTGCATAAGCAAGCTTCAGTAAATAAATAAAGAATAGGTTCATAATGCTTTGGACTTAGAAGCAAAATATATCCTTGGATTTTTCATTTTCTTTTTCTAAAAAGGTCAGAAAATTACAGGACACACTAAGAAGACAGACTCCAAAGATAAAAATTACAGTGTAGAATAAGCCAGTTCTTTCAGCAGAACAAAAGTGTTCTTTACAGAACAATTTATTATGTCAGAATTCATGATTTTGAATGTACGAACACCTGTCCTATGAAGAAAGGCTGAGAAGGTTGGGGTTATTTAGCCTACTAATCCCTAAACATATGAATTTTGATCTGTATTTTCACATAAGAACTGTATAGTTAGTTCTTCAATTCTTTTTTTTCCAATACAAAGAAAAAAAGGCCGAGTATTCTGTCTACACCTAGATTTAAGTCTTGAAAGAAAGCAGATATTTTAGAAATCTTTTCTTTCAAAATTGAGTTTCATCTCAACCATTCAATCAGGAGCTATCTTGCCTTCCTGGCACACAGTTGTCTCCTTTCCTCATAGGGATGTGATAGACTCTTAGGTAGGATTTTTTTAACAGTTAGAATCACCATTTTTTTTCCCCATAAGCTTTGTACAAAATGAATGAATGACATCTAAGGAAAAATAACATCTATAATTTAGAATTTAAATCCTGTTTTCATAAGTAAATTAAGGGCTTGAAATACCTCTGTGATTGAAAACATCAATCATAATTTTCAGGATCCTGCATAAGCAAAGAAATCACTGTAATTAATGACATCCAAGATGGATTTACTTTCTTCTGTGATATAAAGGAAAATTTAGGTAGGTACTTTTAGCTGTTCCCAGTTTTTCCGCAGTCATTAGGGACTTAAAAGATTCATTCCTAATGCACTCTAGACAAGTAGATACCCCAATACAATTACACATTCTGAAGGAGGAAAACGCTCTAATTCCCTTTCAGATGGCACTTTGCATGGAAATAGAAATAGTATACAGAGCAAACATTGATTCAGTCCCATAGTTACTGACTGTAGCAGAAAACGGTGTAGTAGCCTTGCTTGTATGTAATTATACTCCAGTACTACACAGATAGACACGCAAACACAAGACAAATCAGTTGCATCAGAGAGATTTCTTATTCCTTAGAAAATAAACAAGTGAAACATGAGTGAAATGGACATAAAGTAAACAAATGAAACAAGAGTGAAATGAAGAAAAAAGAATGAAAAAAAATATATATTTGGCTCTTGTTGGTCTGTGCTTTATTTAGCACATAGAAGCTAAGTCAGCTGTTGTTCCAAAATGGCTACTTATAATATAGCCCTCAACAGAAATCAGCTAGAAGAATACTGGGTGAGAATGGATCTTTTTGGTTTATTCGTTCAGTGTGTTTGCATGAAGGGCGCACCTGAGAAAAAGTGAAAGGGCAGTTCAAGGAAAGTGAAAAATGACAGATGCTTGTGGCTTCTAACTCATCTGATAGATGCACTCAGAGTTAACATCAGTGTTTCAGTGCTTCTCTGCTTCTTATTTTTCCTTCTTTTTTTCTATCAGTTAGTGTCTATACTGAAGTTTGACAAAATTTATCTTGCAATGAAATACGGGGTCTCCCCTATTTCTCCTCTGCAGCCTGATCTGTACAATCTTGACTTTTTTTTGTTTATAATCATTTTCTTTCATCAGAACTGTATATTTTAGTATTTTATTTATATCCAGATTGCACAGACTAGAATAAAATCATTACCAGTTAAGTGAAGACTTTTTTTCACATGATACTAATGTATACTTAAGATACTAAGTTTTAAGATACTAAGTTCCTAATATATTTTTAAGATAGTAAGAAAT
Source organism: Chrysolophus pictus (assembly GCA_037305975.1). Lineage (NCBI taxonomy): Eukaryota > Metazoa > Chordata > Aves > Galliformes > Phasianidae > Chrysolophus > Chrysolophus pictus. Next base: position 24,850,013 of record CM074578.1, read on the forward strand.
GTTTATCTATGTAATTTAACTTATCAGATGTGGTATTGTGGATGATTTCAGATGTTACACTCCATGCATTTTTATATGATATCACCAAGAGGTACAAACAACAGCAGCTAGTCGAAGAAAGTTATTAGACAACTATGAATAACGGTACTTACAATGATTGTAGCAGCTATTAAAATGCAAGCAAACATAATTTCATAGGGAAAAAAAGCAGGTCTGTATGGAGAAAGAACATATTTCATCTCTAGCCATACACTTTATGGTCCCAAGCCACTATACCGTATCCCTCTCCTAGTGATTTCTACACTCCCTAAAGGCTCTCTAGATCAAACTTAAGGTGTTATGTTTCATAACAAGACCAATTTTCTCAGTATTTTTGTTGTTCTTCAGGAAGATACAAGAATTCTGCATCTTCAATAAAGTATAACAGATCCAGTAGTTTTAAAAATGAATGTATCTGGGAATGATACTGACATGTTTATTGACAGAAGTATTCAAATGAATGCTCCAATCACTTTAATATCACCTTTTCTAAAGAAATTAAAAGTGGGAAAAAATACAAGTAAATTGTACTCCAACTCATATGATTACATAAGTGAAATTACTCTTTTAAATTAATGCTTGTATCTTTTTTTTACAACTTTTAGGAGTCCCAGGTTATGTTCATCACTCTGTTCAGAATATTATTTTAAGGTCTAACCATTTTACGTGACCTTATGGAAGCAGAGATAACCAATTTATTTTTGTTTAGTTTCATTTAATTATTCCTGACACAAATATATAATGCCAGATTATACATACTAATGAGCATAATGGGGAGATGGGTAAGAATTTATCATTCATTATTTCTTCCAAAACAAGAATTGGTGAATGTTAAACACTCTTTTTCCGGCTGATCTGCACCAGCTTTTCTGATTTTTGCCACACAAGTTTCTAAAGACAAGCCCACAGTTTTGATCCTGTGGTTAAGCTGCACCAGACTGGGCTAAGAAAAGAGCAGAATGAGAATTCTAACTTGCGTCTGAACAATGACCCAGGGAAGACAGCTGAAAATAAAATTTCTACACTACAGCCTTAAAGAGAGAGAGCAAATCAATATGTTTTACAAAAGATGCATAATTAGAAAATACATTATTTAAAAAGTGTATTTCTCTGATCTTTCAGACTGGCTGCTTACTCTGTAACTCATGCACACTGTAGGCTACCATACAAAGTCATTATAGACAGATGTGTTGGAAGAAGTGTACCATATTTTTCTGTGCTGTCGTTATAGACATCATGTATGCACGTGAGTATCAGAATGTAAGCATGCATCTCTATATTCAAACAACAATTTACTGGAAATACTAAGGCAGTTGCAGAGTTATAAACCCTTCTCCCTCCGATGTTACTACATAATGGGACATTCACATTATGCCCAAGGGGAAGAAATTGCTGCCATGCACCTGCAGATGGCCTGCATTCATGGCATAGCCTTGTCTATACCAACATACATATGGCATATACAAATGTATGTCCACATGTGTGAAACTCTAAGATATACATTTGAACCTTCCTTAAATACTTGAAGAGAACAGGCATACTGCTGAACAGTTTATGGATCCCAAAACAGGGGATAATTCACCTAGCACAACTAATTTATTTCTATGTATAACTGAAATTCAGAGTTGCAAATACAACAAATATATTGAGGGAAAAAATGTTATAGAGATATAAGACTACTTTTAAAGCCTTTTATTACACCAATAGAAATCCTTCTTTTTAATTATTCTGAGTAAGCATTAAGAATGCAGACAGAAGCAACTGGCAAAAAGGTCTGTCAGGCAGTGAATGAAACAGAACTGTGCTCTGGAATGTTTGTTTTTGATTCTAAGTGCAGTTGCTAAAAAGCTATCACTGCAGTTTCACACAGATGTATTCTTTTGCAAGATGATAATATCATGGATGAGCTGAAAAGAAGAAAGCAGATGTACAGTGATGAAAGCTTCTTGAAATCGTGAGTACTTTTTAAAAGCGCTCTTAAAAGTGCAGAACTAAAATAACATTTGAAACAACCTATACAAGATTTCATATAATATGGTTCCTAAGCTGTGCAGCTCGTGTTTTAGCTACAAGTGAAAGTTTCTGATAAAAAATATAAAAGCAAAATGGTAGTACTGTTAGCTACATGTGAAATCTACTGATACACAGAGCAGTTTGTTTATGTACTGTACTAAAGAGTCATTAGTCACTAACCTGTGTTTATTGCAAAGGCTATGCTGGTATACTGGTATACATGAGAAAGACTGGTATGCTAGAGGCAAAGTTGGTGTGATAATGTTAAGTGTCAAAGCACTTGTCACCTAATGCCTTTCCCATAACCAGAACTAAAGGCTGCTATAATTGTCTGGCACGTCTGAGGTTTCTGTGCTTACCAGTCCGCAAGAAACAGCAGCATGCACTGAGATTTTCTCATTACCACAGAATTCATGTGCGTGCTTGGCTCCTCAGGAACTCACTGCTTATGATGAACCTTGCAGTCTCAAATTATTTAGTCTGTGGTGGACTAAATTTGGCTAAGATATGCTGTGAAAAAAACCCTGGCCTTCTGTTGTTACTGAACTCACTCAATAACTGAACTCTCAACAACTCTTATTAAATTGGATTTGTCCCAATTCTTTAATAGCAATCCTCTTCACTTGTATAAATTTGCACGAAATACAAGCTTATAACTTACCTTTGCAACCTGTCATAAAAAGAAAAACGTGAGTAGAGATGCAGTCACACAAACAAATTTAGCCAGAAAATGCTTACAGAGTCATTTTGTACCTACCAAGACTGCTCTCTATCAGACAAATAGTCAAACGACGAACTGGGACATATCCAAATGATGGTAGACAAGTACTTTTGGCTACAGGCTCCTGAACAATTGCACTGTTTAATGATCAAATGCTGCACTGCACCAAACAGAAAATTTTGTATCTATGGAGAATATTCCATATATTTTTAATGTAGGATCTTATGAATATAACAGCATACACTATGAATATTTAAGGACCATATGAAAGCTGGATGATCAGTTGAGAGATGCCCTTCACTCAGATCTCCTTACAACAAATATAAATATTTATTAGGCTATAGTTGTATTAACATCATGTATAACACTAACACACATATAGCTGCATCAGCATTTTCTTCTATAATTTGTCTAGCATAGAAAACAGTTTTGAATTGAAAACTTGGTAAGGACAGAAATATTTTTGCAAAGTAAGGAGAGCATGGAGAGGACAATAGAAGAGTTTATCCTTCACCAAAAAAAAATCTTTCTGGAGCATCTATAAGTAGATACTAAAGTTCAATGTATTTTATAAGTAAAGTTTAGTGCATTGCATAAATATTAGTTTTAGAATCAAATCGTATCAAAACAGTCATGTAGTAGAAGTCTACTTTACAGCACATTACACATTTCATGGCAGTTCTGAATGCAAAAGCAGTATTCACATTTACAAAACCACTTGGTTTCATAGTCTAAGATTTATTTCTTTAGACTATCAAGTAAAAAGATATGAACCAAACTACACTTTGCACATGTAACTGAAAAGCTCTAGAATTCCAGGTTCCATCAGACAGAACTGATGGTTTAAGGCTGACTGTGATTTTGGTTCTTAAGCGAAAAAATTGCTGCTATTTTAATTTGGAATTTTTCACAATAGATATTTTTACATTAGCAATGGACTAAATTCTCCAAAGTCTGAATAACTAATAGAGAAATCCACTGCTCCTTCAAGAGATGACCATTCACAGAATTTTTCTAAAGCCCAGCAGTGTCTTTCAGTTAATATAGACATTATCCTGTTTATTGCTATTATAATAAAAATAAAATTTGATTTTTCAAGTCACAGCAGATGTAAGTTGAATATAGCTTAGCTCTTTTCCTAAGTGCCTTGGGCATAAGTGGGTAATCAATCATATTTAATCAATATGTTGTTCAGCCATGTAGATTCCCGTGTCTATAATTCCAGCTTTATTCAAATGATCTTTAGCCCCAGTACATTTCTCATTGATTCCTTTCATATGGAAGGGGCACAGAAATCAATAAATGGCACATCTTAAAACTCGCAAATACCAATTAAAAAAAAAAAATTGCTTTTGAATGTCATTCTATCCAATGTATAGACTGTTTCAAGATTTAGAACAACACTCTTTTTAGTTGTCCCACTCTCGTTCTCACTGAGAACACCCTGCTGGGATTATAGAAATTGACTTTCAAAGTAGCAGAATCAAGTACCAGTTGCTCATTTTAACATATTCATTGAAGGACTAATGCAGGTACAAACATGTCATGAAGCAGAAGTGCAGGTCTTTACATACAGTTTCAACCTACATTCAAAGTAGCAGACAGAACAGATTAAAAATCCCTGAGAATTTCAGTTTAAAATGTTAAGCAGAGACTTCACAAGCATAATTTTCGGAACTGCAGTCACATGTAAATGTCAATTATTTTTTTAAAAATGCGTAAGTGTGACAAAACGTCTAGGTTGGCACTGAGTAAACATGAGCACAATTGTTTCAGTTTGTTTTAAAACTATTGAAAAATGTAAATAACCATTGGGCTTACAATGAACAGCTGAGTGTGACATTTGCTTTCATTTTAAATAGCTTGAAATGAGAAGAACAGCATGACATTAAAAGCACAATCTATCTTACTGTGTTGTTCTTTTTCAGTGACTTTGTTTGAGTGCAGCTCTTCATTCATTCCAGAAGATTACCAAAAGCTGTGTTTGGCTGGCTTGATCAATAAAATGAGAGGCAAAAGAATATTTTTATCTAAAATTGCCCTTTTATCTGGCTGTCCCACACCTAGTAGCTTCGCCAGCTTCTCAGTGTCTTGACAGGCTGGTGCATTTCTTATAAACAAATTATATATTTATTTGTAAATACAAGAGCCTTATCTAGGTACTCATATTAAGATGAGTGCCTTTCTGTGCAGGGTGTTGTAGAAAATCTTGCCTATTTGATACAATACAAATTGTACAGAAATACAATATTTTCTCTTGTTTATTAGAAGTATGACATGTTAATTTTGTGATTCAGTTTGGCTGACGCAGTTCATAAATGCATAGTAAAATTAATTTATATTACTACAAATATTAATGCTACCTTGAACTGCAAGCTATTCTGTTTTCCTTTGAACCATACTCTAGCTGTTTGGAGGTTCTGCCCTTTTCCATCCATTCTATGGAAGTGTAAGTTATATTTGGAATTTATGTGTATTTTGGTCTTAAATTTATTCTAGTTTACAATTCTTCACATCCGGCATAAGGGACTGAGTAGTAGGTCACTTCTAGATCTTCCACTGGAAGGAATTTCCTAATGAGACATTAAAGAATGATTATTTTAAACAATATATTTTAATTTGAGCATCAGCTAAATATTTGAAATATTTAGCCCAAATGTAAGTTAAACCTCTTTACAAGGCCTACCGTAGCTCTTAAAAATGCAAAGAAAACGTTCACTGTTTTTCATTATAGCTCATTAAGATTAAGAAGACTGAAGCTCCAGAGACAAATGACTTCCAAAGCATGACCAGGAAGTACATGCACTTTTGACTTATATTTATATAAAATAAAATATATTGTCTGAATAATCAGTGTCTTTATTGCCTCAGTAGGACATTTCTTCCAGTGGAAGGTCTGCTCACGTACTGTCACACTACTGTGTGAATCATGAATATCAGAGTCTTGTCTATCATTCTTTTGCTGTCTCAAAATGTGCCTATAAGAGCTTAACCTTTAAAATTGCTTACCACTGTTGAGAAAAGACTCCAGAAGTCTTTCCTCAATTTGTAATGATGATAACTGTTAATTTTAAAGTACATGTTCAACTAAACAAATCTTAACCACTGTAATGAAAAAATGGCACAAAATCAATATTTCCATTGGCCTTATCAATAAAGGTCGTAATGAAGAGTTGAAACAATGTCTGAACTCATTTTTATTTACCATCTCCTATCTTGGCATACTGATACAGAACCAGCATAAAATTTGGTTTAATATCAGATCTCTAACAAACAAAAGTAATGCTTCAAACCACAACTATATAAGATGTAAATTAAAAAGAAGCAATTAAAATGCAATTCCAGTGCCATTCTCTCTACTCAAAATGTCTCTGCCTAATGCAATGTAGAATATGAACCTAATTAAAAAACTTAATTTGATAAATTCCAAACAGATATTTTTTTTCACTACAACCTGCTGGCTTTGCTGCCGTTCTATCATCCACTTTTGTGTTTTCAGCATCCTTTGAGTAAAACAACAACTTGGTGGTAAATCAGTATTTCTAGAAAGTTCCAGACTGAGTCATTGCTGTCAACTAGTGGTGGCATATGTTACTATACTTGGAAAGGAGAATTAAACAATAATTCAAATTAATTTGTGTACTTTATGTATGGAAGTATTCTGAGTATGATCCATAATACATTTAATTGGGAATCACTCTGTGATTTCCCGTGAAAACAAAGAGTCCATGGTTTAGAAGGCTGTTATTTATTTTTAATAAAGCTTTGAATCCTTTTCAGAGATATTTTCAGTATGGCAACGCTTCTGAATTAGCTTCTTCTGAGGAAAGTTCACAATGACCAATTCAAGCCTCTGCTCTGAACTGTGCTCAAATGAACACAGTTCACTTAAACAGAGCACACTGTACAATTTAGCTGCACTGAAGTAAGGTCAGTCACTTTTGCAGTGTACCTCTTAGTCACGAGGTTACAAACACAGGACAAACCCTCTGATCACAAATGCTGCGTAGTTAATAATGAACTGCTTTTAAGGCATGTAAGGCAACTAGCAACCATTATTTTCCTCTGCATTTTCTCTCTAGTGTCTGTATCTCTGCTTCCTGTAGGTGGTCTTCAGAAGTTCCTCAGGGACACTGTTCAAGCTACATCTAATAAAAGCTGTGTATCTCTTTCAAAAGCAAGTGAAGAAAAGTGTGTGAGATGTACCACTCCTCCTTCATGGAAGGGCTGCACAAGTGGACATATCCCTGTCGAGCCCTCCTCTTTTCTGAAAGTTGTTCAAAACTACTTTTCCCTTGGTTGGGCTTTACATTCAAAATGTTGAATACAAATACATTCATCGCAGCAACAAGACCTTATTTTTCTTTGGCATTTTGTTTTATGGACTCTCCAAAGGCCAATAACAGAATACAAAATACAAAGGAGTGATTCAAACTTTTAAATGCTTATCCAAAGTATTCAAATAGGTAGGTGTCTCAATGTGAAAAAGTCAACGCAATCTCTGATTCATAGAACTGAGAAAATACATATATATTTTTTTTTTTCAGGAAAAACTGTTGAGACATTTATAAAGTCTGCTGCATCCATCCTATTCTATTTCTTGAATTCACTTTGAACTTAGCATCAAAATGGGTATATTTTATTAGAGCAAAGAAAAATAAAAAATGCAGTTAGACAAAATCAGTGACACTGCATTCATGTGCACTACTAATCAATCCAAAGGTGCTTGCATATCCTATGCAAAATTTGCAGTGGAGTACCATTCTCAGAAATGAAAGACATAAACATATAAAGAGATTGTAATATTCTTGAGTTATTCGTGAGACTACAAGCAGAAAACGAGACAGAGTAAATTGGATAAATTATTCATTGTAAATTAGTTTTTCATCTCTGGGATTGATTGTGAAAGAACAACAATTACACATGACATTTGTTGCTGGTCAACAAATAAATTCACTTGGTTTCAGCATCAAGACAGATAAACAGTACAATTGCTATTTAGGAAGAAAAATGGTGTTCATTACTACATTCAAAATTAAAAATTTCTCCTAAAATATTATTAACAAATTCACACTGAACTTTTCCTTCCACCTGTACACCAACAGTTTTAAACATTATTTCAGTTCACAAATAGGAAGATGTATTTGGATTGTGTTCATTAGTCTCTCCAAATTGGTAAGAGAGATTTTCATGGCAAATCTGGGAAGGTCCATATATTCTCAGCTGTGAAATATAGATGTTGAAAGGATGTAGGAGACTGAAGGATATCCAAAACATATGATTTTGCTCTACAAGAAGAATGTTTACTGTTACTTAAGTAGGTAAAATAAAAGCACAAATGTGTTTGGTTTCATTGCAGTACTCTATTATAAATTAAAATCACTTTTGTGTGTATATATTGTGTTTCTGAGAGTAAAAGTCATGTAGAATTGCCTGAATATTTTCCTAATCTTCTGTAATCCAGCTGTCTCAACTTCTTTCTTTATATTTGCAAAACAGGAAATGGCTAAGAAATGTTTCCTAAAATCTGTTTAATATCTTAGGATATTTACCAGCATTGTAGATGAAAAAAAGATTTACTTCATTTATAATCTTAATCTTAAATTACAAAGATCCTGTTTTGAAATTGTCACCTGTGGATTAAGAAAAGAACTCTGCACAGAACAGGAAGATTTCAGATATTATGTAACAAACAGATATACTATATCTGCCTATCTATGTATTATCCATAAATGAAGGATATACTTTTTTTTTTTTTTTTTTTTTTTTTTCAAGCAGGGCTTTATACTCATTTAAAAATAGAAACTGTGTTGAGGTAAATAATAGCAGGGACTTAATTTCCCTCCTCTTTTTTTGCAGCTGTTGTCCAGTTTTGGCTTTTGGCATTGACAGAAAGTGTGCCCCTGATTTGAAATGGCCATTTGAAATGATCTAACCTCTATTCTTCAAATACAGATGGTTTAGTAAAGCTTTAAAAGAAGGCCTCTAATTGAATAAATCTGAATCTTCTCAATAAAATTCTATTTTCTCAATGGTTCTCCCAGTGATAGAATTAAAGCGTGGATGGGTTTTTCATCTTTCTTACTTTTGGATTTGTTACAGCTCAGAAAAGTCAGATTCTATATATGACAGTATTTTTTCCTGTACTTGAATATCTGTTGTTATGGTGATAGTTCCAGGAGGGAACATTAATGAGGATGACTTGATAGCTTTGATGTTTACAGCACAATTACTCGTAACACCTCATAAGAAAAGGTGACAGTTACTACTACTCCTTGCTAAATATGCATAATTGTATCAGTTTAAGTGAAAAATACCTGTATTTCTATTTGTTAGGCATCTGTAACACAACTATGAATACAAGTAAAAAAAATCCATATATACTTACGTAATAAGGATTCAGAAGAATAAAGAAATCTTATTTTCCTAGAAAGAATATTATTTATTATTCCTAAGAATTTTACCTACAATAAACAGTATTTTTCAACTACAGCAGTCTTCAGACTACATTTATAGCCTGAATTGCTCTTTTGCAATAAACTGAGAGCTAACTAGCACAATCTTCTCATATCCAAAACTAAGCTGTGAAAAGCTCTGTGAACTCACATCACCCGAACCATAATTCTGCTGCCACATTATATCACCTAGACTGTGATTCACCAGCAGGAGGTATGCAGTAGAGACAGAGAGCTTATTTGACTAGATTCTTCAGCTCCAGAGGTACTGGTAGTTCACCACAACAGTTTGGCTCACATCTGTTATTGATGCATGCAATTACTTACATATCCTTCATATGCCTCATGTGCAGGTGGTGGGGGTGGTCTGTAGCCTGGGACCGCTGGGGCCCCCCTTGCTCGAGGTGTGGGAACACCTCTTGCTACAGGTGGGACGGGGAGAGCTCCACGAGTCACTGGCGCTCCTCTGGGTGCTTGGGCACCTCGTCCGGGGAGGGGTGGAGGAATTGCACCCCCACGGCCCCTGTGGGAGCAAAAAGAAGTGAATGCACTGGGGTGTATGTTAAGGGAGGACAGGCAAGTGCTACCCCACTATAAAGGCTCTTGTATTTTTACTGCTATTTAAAGTGTCATGCTGCTATGGGTTTTGGCAGCTATGATGTCAAGCTCTTTTAGGCAGTATCTCATGCAGAACTTCTGTTATGGAAAGACATTATTTCTAAGCTACTCAGTGCTTTTTACATCTGATCCTTCTTTTTTACTTGTACTAATGAAATCCTGGAGCATTGTGATTCAATTTGCAGAGTTACTCTGAAGTAGTTCCAAAACAAGAAAAAAATGAGGATTTTTTCCATTGCTTCCAAAATACAAAAGCAGTCATCACTGTCAGTTTCATGTTTATTGGTGGATGGGAGAATTTGTCTGGCAGAAGATGATGCTGGATAGCAGAAAAGGGCAAGGCAAAACAGGGAGCATAAAAGGAGAGTAAGAACTTTCCCTCCTGTTCAATTTAGTTCAGCACAAGCAAAGGATAGCATGAGATTTAGCCTTCCCCAGTTTACAGAGAGAGCAGTGCATAAAAACAAGCAGAGAAAGGTTTAGTTTAGCATTCTGTCCCTTATTTATGCTATATCCTAATCACTGGTATGTCAGAAGCAGCAGCAGCTGATCTTGGTTAAAAAGAGGTTCTGGTAACTAGATTTGCCAAACTAGAAGGAGGATATATCAGAGAAACAACCTATGATTTTCCTTTCATATAAAAATAGTGTTGTAGCTGAGGATTTGCTCACCAAACAGTTCTACAGTTCTATTATATTCTTTCTATTGTAGTAACTTCCATGGAAATAAGTAGGAGGCATTACTTTTAGAGCAACATATTTAACTTCGATATTTCAGGTCCTTTTTTTTTTTTTTTTTTCCTTCCCTTACTCCTTTTTTAACATTCTGGAATTTCTTACTATTAAGTAAGGAAAGTATCCAAGATCCTAGTTTCTGTCCTACTGCTCCAGTCAGTAGTGTTCAACAAGAAGGGAAGCCAGCAGTCCACTGATTATACTTTAACTAATTTAAAACTGCCTGTTGCAATGATGTTGTGAACATCACAATCAAGTCCCTCACTGATCATAGTAGCAAGGAAATCTAATTTCTGAGCTTCAGAACACTTCCATTTGAAGACGGTCATGAATGTCTAATGTACAATGTCTTGGATGTGTGTAACAGATTACAGATTAAAAAAAAATATATATATCAAGAACAGGGGGAAAACACTCTCCAGGAAGGAAAAAGGGGCACAAGATCAGCCAGTTCAATTACCAAAAAACAACTTCTCTGAGCACAATCAAGGGAGCTCCGTATTGCATTCCCTCTAAAGTACGTGTTTTTCTTAGCACCACTTGCCAGGCCTATGAGTAGCCTGATAAATACCTTAGGCAACAAATTTTTTAAGAGTTCACATTCAAAAATGAGCCATAAGGATTACGGGAAAATTATATACTGTCTTCATGAACATGTAGAGATATATGTTGACAATACACACACACACAAAAAAAAATACTTGCAGGAATTCAGGAAAAATTCATATACCAAAACTTGTAGATGATATCAGTGAAATTCATATACAAGTGCTAACACATACAACAAATAAAATACAATTTAATATTTAGACTATAGCCTAGTATTATTCATACGTTATGCCAAAAATAAGTAATGAGTTGGCAAATAAACAGCTATCCAGACTATGTAGCCTTCTCTGTCTACAGCACAGAATGCCATTTTATTGACCAATGATTTTATGACACCAACTATTCTGCTTCTGCATCAGCATTACAATGTTTTCTCCCAGACATATCCTTCCACTAGCTTTATAATCTGTTCTGATTTGCAGTCTGTTACTTGCACCCTCCCCCCCCCCCCCCCCCTTATGACCTGTAAATTATAGATTGGAGATCCTGGAACAATGTAGATAGCACAAGTTCTCAGAAGAAAAACAGTCAGTTTGATTTACTGACTGTGATGTCTATAATTATTATTTTTAACTGCTTATTTTGCCATTGTTTACACTTTCTAAAACTATTTGCATAATAGATTAGTTACCACACCTTGAAGGAGCTGCAGGTGGCACACGGATCCCTCTTCCTCGAATACCCCGTCCACGTGCTGAATCCTCAGAACCATTCAAATATGACAGCTCTCTCAGTTGCTCCTGACGAATTTCATCATTATAATCCTGAAATGCAAAAGATGAAACTTACTGAAATGTTGTATTTTGGCTGAGCTGCCAAACAACTTAAAACAGAAGTTAAAGAAATTACAAAGATGTTGTTTGGGTGAATTGCCTTGCATTATTACCTGAAGGATGAAATTTTTTTTTTTTTTTTTTTGTATGCACAAGTGATATGAAATTGATGTATTTGCGGACTGGAAAATATCAATAATACGCGGTCAAACAGATTTATGTGTATACTTAAGACGGCTATAAACAAGATGTACACACAAAATTGAAAACAAAAGGCACACAAGGTGTATACATAAAGTCTATCTGTAAACAAAATGCAAATAGACTTTCACATACAGAAGGTACAAATCTGAAACAGCATGAAATAAGAACGAAAAACCCATTTTATAAATATTTGGTATATTTTTCTGGCAGAGAGCATTGTCTACTTTTATGTACTCCAAGCACATATTTCGCACAACACTGCACTTTGGCATACAAAATTGTTCACTGCATGCTTTTGATTGGATGGTTTCACAAAAACATACAGATGATTATAGCATTATGAAATTAAACTCTACAGTCATATCATTTACTGAATTTTATCATCATTGATTGCTGCCTTCAGTTATTCTGTATATCTATTAAAGAACTTTTGAAAGGAGCTCTCTTTAGGAGCAACAAGGCAATGTTTACTGTATAAAATTGTTCAATTATATATAGAATAGGCCCATTCTAAGTCTGCAGGGTATCAACTCTACAGCACTGCAAGTTTCTGCTAGCTCAGTCAACAGAACATTGGATGATTGTTCTTTTCTTACTGATTCAAACATATAATATTGGGTAATTTAAACTGATTTTACAGCCTTTGTCTTAGTCAGAATTCCCTTTTTCTTTAGTTTCCTTTCTTTCGCTTTCAGCTGAACATGGTAATAAGGGCTCACTGCAGTAGCCATCTCTCTGTCAGTTAACTGGTGTTTCTGAACAGAAAGTATAGATTTTCAGTGCTTCAGATTCTACATCCTTCAACAGGAAACTGTCATGGACTAACATTCAAGAATCAAAAAATGCTACAATACCTGCTTCTTCTCCAATGGGCAACTGTCTAGGTTTAGTTACAAGTAACACTTCTTTCTAGTCAAGTAGACCAAACGAACTGTGAGACAGGACCTGGATTTCACCAGTTTCTAATCCTTAACAAATTTCTGGAGTCAGATATATTATCAGCTTTCTTTGCCAGCAAAATGGGCTGAAGAAATTTGCAGATAATACTAACAGTAAATAGCTGACTCACTGAAAATGACGGAATCATGGAATCATAGAATATCCTTAGCTGTGTGAGGGGACTCACACAGATCATCAGGTCCAACCCCTGGCTCCACACACGACCATCCAAAATTCAAACCCTATGTCTGAGAGTGTTGTCCAAATGCTCCTTGAACTCTGGCAGCTCAGGGTTTTGCTCACTGCCCTGGTTAGCATGTTCCATGCGCACTGCCCTCTGGTGAAGAACTTTTTCCTAACACCCCACCTGACCCTCTGCTGATGCAGCTCCATGCCATTCCCTTGGGTACTGCTGTTATCACCAGAGAGATCAGCACTGCCCCTCTTCTCCCCTGTGCGAAGCTATAGGTGGCCACAAGGCTTTCCCTCAGACTCTTTTGCTCTGAAAAAACTAAATGACTGAATAAACTAAATGACCTCAACCACTCCTCCTACAACTTTTCCTCTTAGACACTTCCACCTCTTCACAGCCATCCTTTAGATACTTTAATAGTTTTATTTCCTTCTTATATTGTAGTGCCAAAATCTACACACATTACTCAATGTAAGGCCACACAAGCTCAGAGAGGAACAGGACAATTCCATCCCGTCATCAATAAATAATTAAAGAACTGCAATTTTGAGTGAATTTAAGAAGCTAGAAGGACCAACAGAAACCTCCTGAAGGTCAACAAGAAGTGGCGCAGAGTTCTACACATTTGTTGCAATGACCAGGCCCATACATTTTTAGAGGCTGGGAAATAACAGACCGAGTTAAAGCACTGTTGGATGAAAGTTCTTGCAAACCTTGAATATGCTATACAGATTCAAGACTCAATTACACAGAGACATAACTGCCTTGGTTTTCTGTTTACTGTTGGCAGCAGAAACGCTTGGAGAGAAATACAGAAGAAGACCTTCAATTGACCCTTCCGATACACATTTCCAAGACTCTCTGAAGTTCTCATCTGTATCCAGGGTACTGTTTTTAGATTCCTTTGTTCAAAAGAAGCTATTTTTGGAAGGGATGACTTTTGGTAAATGTGATCTATGAAACAAAACAGCTAAAGCTAGAAAACAAAATCCAACTCTTGCGTGGAGTATCAGAGAGGCTGGTGACCCGAGGGAGGTTTGAGTGATGAAGGAGAAACAGGAGAGGAAGTTTTCAAACAGTTTTGCCACTATTTTTTGTTTAATCTCAGGAATACATCCTAAAGAGATCCCAATAAAGAGCTAAACCTCTTTTTTTCCTAAATTACTGAATCAGAAGCGTGGACAATCTTTTTAAAGACATGATGCTGACCTTTTTGTGCTCTTAGAGAGTGTAGGCCTGGTGATAATTTTACTTCTACATTTCTAAATTTTTAGGGAGTGCAGCTGGAATAAAATCTAATAATGCAATTCAGAAGAGTACCATATTTATACAAAACAACATGTGACATTTGCAGCAGAGTCATAAGTAAATCCCCAATTTGCTAGTAAACCAGATGATAGCTTTCAGTTCACAGCAATCCCCAAAACTTTTTGCACATTTTTTCTGTCATTTTAACATGGTAATGAGACAAAGACATCTTCATAAATAAATGTGTTCCGTAAAACACAAAAGGAAAGATAGAATCAATCAAATCACATTTACAGCAATAACTAAATGTACCATTTCCTGTGACTGGCTTAATGCCATCTGCTATTCATTCATACTGGCTTTGCAAGGATTATAATTTCAAGCTAGCTGATTGAGTTTGCCCTTCAGAATCCATGGCAGTGCTTAGAGTGAATTTCATTAATAATGCAAGTAAATTTTGTTAAAAAAAAAGAAAAAAGAAAAGAAAAAAAAGGAAATAAATGCCTGCAAAGAACACAAATTAAAACTTTCTAGGTTGCTGCTTTAATCTCTTTCCTTTGGAACATTGTTGTATAAATGAACTTTTAATAAAAACTGCCTCAAAGCCACAGTTCCTTGCTCAGATGTTAATATCATTAAAAATCTTAGCATTAACTGAAAGGAAAATCCAAATTAAATTTATAAATACGGCAGGATCTGCAAATATGCACAACTCCATTATGCAATTCTCCTTGCTTTCCAGCTGTATTCCCTCTTAAGAAATATGAACAGTGTATTTTGAAACAGCAAGAAAAAGACAAAAAGACAAATATGGAGAACTGTAATTAGAATGCTGGGAAAAGTATACTGAAAGAGAAAGATTTCCATTAAATATGTAACTATGTAGATCATTTATGCTATATGTCCTTTAAAAGGAATAATAAAAACCACAATTTTTAAATGTGAAATCTGAAATTTTCTAAAGAAATTCTCACTTCAACTCATTCATTAAACAGAAACTGAATTAATCTTTCATAACTACTACAGAGTATCCTGCTGAATATTTAACTTTGGCTAAGTGCACAAGAGCCTAGCACTTGAGCAAAATTACTTTGATGATGTTTTGTATATATCTAGTCCCAAGTGAGAGTAGATGTGGCAAGACATGCCTGTACTAAACAAAGTATAATTAAGCAGCTATACACTATAGTAGTTTATTGTTGCAGAAAAAATACTCTTCATATTAAGCTCATGAGAAAAGTCCTGTATTCACAATTTTTATTTAATTTAGAAATCTTATAGCTGAAATTAACATATCATTAACATATGTATTTTGCTCTGGTTTATATCTTAATGACATTATTATCTATATACAAGTTCATTCAGTGATTTATGTACATCACAGCAGGCAATGTTTGCAAATAATCAGGTGAGCTCCACTCACACCCATGTCTATTTACCTAAATATTTATCCTGGCTTTTTAGATACACCAAGGATTTACAATCTTAGCAAAACCACTAGAACCCAGAGCCATCAAATCACAATGTTTATCTAAGTGCCCCAAACCAAAGTACATATTTAGATAAAACATTTACTATTCTAGGCTATATGAAGACATTTATCCCAACAGAACAATGCTTATAATGGTTAATTAAGTCAGTTGCCTTGGCTGTGTTAGGAACAAAGGAAAGCTGTCAGCATCAAAATCAGACTAGAGACAGCTCATCCAGGGGCTGTTCTAGCATGGAAGTACAGCAAAGATGGAAGACATGTAAGCTAGGAAATGTAAAAAACACTTTTGTAAAAAATAGGAACATATGACGCAAGCTGCATAACCTGATCTGAATTAAAAAGAACATGCAGTGACAAGGAAGGAGAGTTTATGAAGAAATCAAAGGGTAAGATACAGACAGAGGCAATGGATTTCAGGAATACATATCTGTCATTATCATAACAAAGGCTCGTAGACGTTAAGGATAAATCAATCCCTTAAGGGCTGTGATCTCCTGTCCTGATGTGTTTTGCAAGTTTAAGTTCTTTCCATGTGTATGAATGATTTGCACTGTTAATAAATATCATTATTCTTACCTGTGACAGATGAGTTTCATTCTACCTAGTTAAGGGGAAAGTAATTTAGGTTAAATGCAAACTACCTTAAGAATGCAGATTTATGCATGTCAAACCAAAAATGATAATCACAATTCTTCACACTGACAATGCTGAGGTATGATTGGGGCTCACTTGGTCTTTTATACAGATGCTCTTTATAGCATACTTGCATTCCTTGTACAATTAACCTAGCTGTGTATCATGTGAAGGGCAGACTATCCTCTACACGGTCTTGATAAAACTAGGACAGAATAACAAGGTAACTTAAATTTACAGACTAACAACTACCTATTAGTATGGATTTAAGGCATCAAGCTTTCCATGATTTCAACAGAGTGAAAAAGTTGCAAAAAATAAATGCTTTATTTGTGGTTACTATCAATATAATGGTTAAAATACTTCTCAAAGACTCCAAGACATTAATACCTCAAATTTACAGCTGGCTTATGTAGAGAGGTTTAAAATGGTATCTGTGACAGACTCTGTTTTTAAAAGAGTGACTTGTAAAGTGACCTTCACTTCTTTAAAGTAAACATGGATAGTCAAGATGATAAACATGGTCCAAAGGTTCTAAAATCTCAGTTTGTACTGCCTACAAACTGAACTATTACTAAACTTGCTTTTCTCTCTCAGGTTTATAATACTCTCTGAAACTATTGCCAACAGAAAGAATCATATTCACATTCACATTTATTCCCCATTCTGGGTTCTTCTCTTCCTGCACTCAGCATAGCAGGTAGCAGGAAGGCAGAAGGAGATGGATTTGAACTCTACTGGCACTTCTGCATCCTGCCCAGCTCCCAGCATCACTAAAAGAGCTTTAGAGCCCATAAACGTGCACAGATTCATTGAAGCTAGCCTATTTCCCATAAATCTTGATGTTGCTATCTTGGGGCTATCTTCAGGCAGCCTAAGTAACAATTAGCTTGAAATTTCTATTGAGTAACTGTTTCAAGAAAACCCGTAGCCAGCCAGTAGGGTACAGAAAATCCAGAGAATCAATTGGAGTACAATGATGTGAATATAGCCCTTTTATTTTTTAATTTTTGCATAACCACAAATTAATTCTGGACACTAGCAGAGATCTTGTCCTCAAGTTCTCCTGTGCATATGGGGAAGTGTCAAGCCTGTGAAAACAGCCAGTGGTGAGGAACTCCCTGTAGTCATTGCTGCTTTGCGTTCTCTGTGGACTAGTGACAGTGAGCTGTGTTAAGATTCAGCTTCAAAGCACAGTGAAAACCACTAACCTGGACTCATGGGGTGAGGATTTGCAGTTTGTTACTAAAAAGGCCAAGAACCCAGGAATTCTCACTTCTTAGCTGAGTGCTTTAATATCAGTGTGCTACAAAAAACATAATTAGCACTGGCTGCTCACTATCAGAAGAGCTTGGTGAACTAAATCCAGGGCTGACATAGGTATTTTATCATTTCCTTATATTCAAAGATTTAATTCTAAGGTTCAATTACATTCAAAATGTAAATATATCGAACATTTTCCTATGCATATCTACAGCCAATCCCTGTCTATTTAGGAAGCTAAAAAAATTATGCTAGGTAGATTGGACAGCCCTCTCAATCACTTAAAATTAAGGTGAGCCTGTGTCTCAGCTGGACATGTAAGTTAGGTAGATGGAATGGTATCCTCAAATTTCATTCTTTGTTTCTATAATAAAAATTCAAAATTCTGTAAAGCATAAGATTGACCTATAGCAGGGACCATACCTGACCAAATAATTCCTGCAAGGTTCACTGGAATGATGGATGCAGACTCTAGCCCATTCTGTGTAGGTTCTGATGGGTATGACATATGCTTTCAACAGTACATGGACGTGTTAAAACCGACAGCTGTTTTCATGTTTCTAGATAAGGCTTGTGCTCTCTGAACCCATTTCTAATGTATATGCATGGTTTCCTGGTTACCTACAGCCAAAGCCATCTGTTAAGATGGCTTTTTGCCCATCTGCAGATTGATCTGATTATTTCACTAGAGCATAGGTGCCAGGTAATGATAGGTTTAGATGGACAGCCTGCAGTGCACCACGAGTGATAATGCTTCCGCCACAAGTCCTCTTCTGTGATGCCAATACTGCACTAATGCCACATACCTCTTTGCATTTGCCCATATATATTGACACTTACATAAGGCCATTTTGTGTGCATGCAGCTCTCTGACAGATAGTAACTTCCCAAAATGCATAAAAAATTAAGTATAATCCATCTGAGTCCAAGGAAGAAATGTGATTTTCTCTAAGCAATCAGCAACTAAGCCAGATCCATAGCTATAAACATTATGTCCTTTCACTTGTCACATATGCAAAAAAATGATTGTTTTTACCTGTTTCTGAAAAATAAACCTTAATTGTGTGGGTCATCCTTAGAGACCAAAACAGATAAAACAGACCATATATTTCTCTCAGTAACATTCTGAATGTGTGCAGCCAATATGAGTTTCAGCTTATAAATGCCTATGGGCAGAATTCAAGCAGACATAAGCTAGAGCCACGTACACTTGCCTTTGAGGTTAGTTGACAGCTGGGGGATTTGTCAGCTTGCCACAGAGAGCACTAACCAAGTGTGGATGTCATTTTTCTCTTTGAGCATGCACAATTAAGTCTGCCTGGCAACATCATCATGGGGCACTGCACTCTACAAGCAGTGTGGGAGGGAGAGGGGAGGACATCTCACTCCTCAGCATTGAAGAGAAGCTGCCAATACCCAGCGTACAGTGTGCATAGACAACTGCTGTGAAACTTTGATCCAGACATTTTAACCTTTGCTAGAACAGAGCAAAATAAGCACCATCCAGTTGTGTATTCGATGTATTGTGTTTGGGCTTTTTTCTTTTTTTTTTTTTTTTTCTCCATATGAAAGAGGGCCTGTAACAGAAGATTATTCCAGTTTACATGGAAATAGTGTTAGCCACAAAGAAGTTGAGTGCATGCTGTTTGAATAATTTTCAGAAATCTGTATTAAATTCCAGATGGTTGCCCCAATTTGTTCCACTCTTCTTGCTCTCAGGCCCCCAGACCAACGAATACCATGGTCTGTAATTCATTCAAATTAGAGCAATGATGACACAGAAGTCGGTTGGCTAACAGCTACCTACCCATGAATTTAATTTTGAGTGAATCCTGGATGCAAGAGACGTGTGCTTATTTACAGCTGTCATACGAAATGGATATAAAAAGGAATTGATAATATAATGAGAGGCCATACAGCAGACCGTGGGGAGAGTGGTGTAGCCATCTACCACTAAAGAAGTCTTTGAAAATACTTTGCACTGGATGTTTGTAACACATCCTAGGAAGGAAGGATATGATATAAACGGTTTTCCTCTGGGAAAAACTATTTGCTTCAAAGAAAGCAGAGGAGTAAGACTATCAGTGTTTTTCTCCAGCTTTTTGCTGGGAAGTTTTGCTTTGATTTCTAACATCATTAATTCTTAGGACTGGAGAAATGATCTGCTATAAGCCTACATTATGGTAAATCAAATTTGCAAGCTACATATAGCACCTATTCAACTTTTTTTTTAAACTATGTCAGGTGGGAGCCATGTTGCATCCTGCTAACCCACTTCTGTAGGTTTACACCCCACTTGTTGAGAATAAAAAGAATGGCAACAGCAGCCAACAAAATTCAGACTCAATTGCTCCCATTTAGTGTGCCAGTCTCATACAGTCCTGCTACAGCTATGCTTTCTTGCTCCCATGTGGCACGGTAAACAAAGAGAAATGAAGGATGAGAAATCTGGCCAAGAAAATATCTTACAACGGTTTGTTGAGCATCCCTTCTGTTATAGCTTCTGAAACATTTCAGAACTTAAAAATATCCCATTAAGTGATAATCTGTATGATCACACATAGTACAATGGGATTGAGCTTGATAAATGACAAATTAGTTTTTAAAGCAGAAGTAGTTTTTCTTTGATTTACTGCAGTACATAACTAAAAAAACATGAGCTGTCCTTAGAGAAGGAGTGACTTGGCAAGGACTAGGTCTAGTACAAACACGGAGTAGAAATGTTCCTAACAACACTGCAACTATATACCGAGATCTAACTTTGGTCTGATTCAAAGGCAGGAGATATGGAATATCTTAAATTCAGTCACCAGAAGACCAACTGCTATATCCTGAAAGCAAGAGCTGGCAGAGGGGTGACTCAGTGCAGTGACACCATGCCTTGAAAGAGTTGTGAGGATGGTGCATGACCTGTCCTTCATTTTTTGCAAAATAAGGATTTGGTAAAAAGGGGTGAAGACTTACTTTCTATTGACAGTCCTAAGAGTATTCACAGAAAGTCCTTTCAGCAAGCTCAAGTCATCATCAGGGTTTGTTTTTTGAGAGACAGCCATGCCTCAAGTGTTCTCCTCAGTCAGAGGTCAAGAAAGAAAACGCAGTTACTGTTTTTCTCATGTACCCCTTCTACACAAAAATAAGACTAACCCAAACTTAAAAGTCTAGCACATCTTTCCCAGAGCCAAGGCTTTTTTGTATGCTATGGAAAAATATAAAACACAACATGCTGAGAAGATGATGTGTAAGAGTGCGGTAAAAATACAAAAGCAATTTTCACTGCTGGAATCAAACATACTTTAAATCTGCTTGGTTTGATCTGCTATAATCTAAATTATCTCCCATACTGAGATATTTATGGATAACCAATGTAATGATACAGAGGAAAGCCAATGGAGAACAAGTAGATATGTGCCCCTTCCTACACCTGGCTCTCCTCACCTCAGGAGGAAAAATGCTGTCAGAGGAAGGATCTAGAGAAGCCAGCTGTGCTTGCTCTGAACAGGTTAGGTGGTGGGGCCCCTTCCTACACACCGTTGGCACGACATAGCAGCATCTGCCTTCTGCCATAGGCACTGCATCTTTTTGCAACACCTCACTCTTCCCAACATTAGGCCTTTCTTTCCAGACATTCACCTCTGATTATCTGTAATATTGCCATGAAAATTTCCTACATGCCACAATGGCTTCTTGGGTTTAAATTCTGCCAGCATGAGAAAAAGATTGTGAAAAGTTGCTGCTACTGAATTTCAGGTTCGCTGTCTGAACTGTCACAGAAAATAAAAATAAAATAACTGAAGACTCAATTTCCTGAAGCTTACATCGCATTTCAAGTGGGAAAGAGAGCAAATATCATAGTTAAAAAGCAAAAAAATAAATATTCGAAGGAATGGAAAAAATTCATCAAATAAGTCATACTGGGGGTAGGGTGGGAAATGCAAGCTGAATAAATTAGGAAATAATAATTTTTCAGATATGCAAGTTTAAAAAAGCTGTTTTACTAAATCCATTGGGCAGGTATACAATGTTGTTAGCTTTATCTTTTCAGAAAAAGACTGGAGATGTAAGGAAAGGTAACTAAAGAAAGAACAGACAGTGAAAGGAGACAGAAAACCAAAATAAAAAAAGACTTTGGCAAAGTATCAAGTACAGTGATATTAATAATTCCCCAGTGTCTCATTCCTCTTTTAAAACTACACGGCATATGAAAGATTTGGAGAGAAGCGTGTAAGCCTGAATAAGCGCTGTAATTAAGTTATTACAAATAATTTTCAGAACTGTAACCAGATGTGTGTGACAATACTGCCAGAGTTTCAAGCTCAAGAATTTAATATGCAACATTATAAAAATATATGTCAATATTTGTGATTATTTACTTTGAATACCTTTATTTTTTTTTTTATTGCATAAAGCCCTGTAAATAAGATTATTCAGCAGGAGATATGACACGTGTATATATAATGTCTCTTTTTCTGCTCTGCAGCATGCATTAAAGAGGGTTCCAGGCATTTTAACAAAATTAGTACTACTACTTTTGTATGTATATATATATATATATATATATATATATATATATATATATATATATATATAAAATAGAATATCAGCTAATACCTGCTTACTACGAAATAGAAAAAAGATCTGCTTCTCAAAATCTTTCATTCCTTTGTGGCTGATGAGATTTTGTATTTGGTCTTGAACAAGTAAATTGATAACTCACCTAAGGACTAAGGAGCCTGCATCAAACATCACAGTTCTGATAAGGTCACAAACTTTCCAGTCTTTCTTGCTCACGGACAGAAAACACCAATTGTTTTTATTTCCATCTGTGCTTGACTACACCACAAGATTGGTGTATATTTATGACTTTCATTTAGTCACCACATTCTCAGAGCCAGATAGGCATAAAAGTCAAAACTTTGATTACAATTCCGTGTGACAACTAGATGTCTGTAAATGAACATGTAATATTATTATACCGTTAAAGGCATCAGATACCAGCTACCCAGTGCCTCACAGGCTTTCAGGACAGCCCCTGATGACCTTAAATCCTACCCGTGATTTTGGTCAAGAATCATGACCAGCATTTGAAGTCAGCTTTCCACTCATGGCTAAGAAGTTCATGGACTTCAATACTTTTTCTGGAGGAAAAGCTGAGGCAGGCAGCAGGAAGTTGGTGAATTCTTTCAAAGCTGAGACACAAAGATCTTATTTATATAAAACATCATACACCTCTGTGCTCAGCTAAAAACAATAGCTAGTGCTAATAAGACTCAGCTGTGTACACAAAAGTATAAGCTGAATTATGCACTGACTGTGGTTCCTCACCTGCTTTCTATTTCTCTAGCTTGTTTGAGCTATCTTAATACCATCAAAATAAATAGCAATCATTTTACATTGTATGTTTTTTTAACTAAAAAAAAATATACAGACTTACAGCATAGTTGGAACTGAGTAGAAGTGACTGTGAATGCATTTGGTCCGAGCTGTTACTTAACCATAATTCATTATTGATTTTGGAAGCAAGCATGTAAATTTGTGCTGGACATTTATCTGTTTTTTTTTTTTTTTTTTTTTTTTTTCATTCAGTTCAAATAAAATGCCCTTAATTTAGTTTGATGTAATCAATATGCAAAATACAGGACAACTAATTACCTTATATTTAAATATAATAATTTATCCCATTATAGAAAATGTGAGTAGACACTAAAAACTAACAGGTTCTTCATTGTTTCTCTGACAAAGACAAGAGTGCTATAAATGGAATTAACTGAGATTAATTTATTTCTTTTTCTCATAATTTAAGTGATCAATTATTTTAACTGAAATGTATTTAATTAAAACTTAAATATATTAGATTTAATTAAACTGTCATTGCTTGCCATTAATTTTAATGCCAAATCTGGGTAGGTACTGAATATCAATATCTCATTACATGTTAAATTCAGTGTAACAAGCCAAGTCAAACACATAGGAGTTCATCACACCTCAAGGTGTAGAGTAATCTCAGCTTCTGTTGGCTGCCACTAAACCTACTTAGCAGCAAAGGTAGATTATTTTATTGAATTTAAGCCTTCCAGCTCTAGGGGTTATGAGATTAATTTCTCTGTTACAGCTCTCTTCCAGGTGGAGACAGGCCCGATTAACCTGTGTGGGTACTGACATTTGCCACCTGCATGGGCTGTGTGCACTGTTTAAAAGTCTCACAGTTCTCTTGAAGTACAAAAACCTCCTATAAATAACTCTGGTTCAAAATTTTTGACTCAACCTGAAATTATGAAGCCTAATCTTTCCTATCATGATCCTAGAGCTTTATTGAGGCATTCTAAAAATTATCATATAATGTTGCTGTGCTTCAAAAAATGATTTTGCATCACTTGGTGATTTCAGGGTGCACAAACTGGAAAATTTTAATGGCTGTCAACTCCAGGAGGCCCAGTCACCATTAGCATTTATTCTTCTGCACACTATAAAGCTGTCTCTTCTTGCCACTACTCTTTCCTTCGAGACTATGTTTCCTTACCTCTTTGAAAGAAATTGCTGGCAATGAACTTCCCCAAAATGCTATCTGGATAACCACCATCACCATGCGTATGCCAGCTGTGTGACTGCGAAAAATATCACTGTTATTTTTTAAATATTTATAGAATCACTGAATCCTAGAATCATAGAACCCTTAGAGTTGGAAGGGACCTTGGCTGCAAGGTCAAATTTGGCAAGCTGTCTCCCAAGATTCCTCAATCTGAGGAATCTCAAAAGCAAGTCTCAATCCCACATGTCCTTCTGTACAACAGAAAAACAGAACAAAACCTACAGTGATTTATTTACTTTCAAGTGGTTCTATCTGCCATTTAGAGAGTCAGGACTCTGCTGTAATAAACTGCTATCCTTGAATGTCATTTGTGCTCTTGAGTAAATAGTAACTCCAGAGTGGTAAGGACTATCACCTGCATCCTTATGAAAAAGATTTTGAAGAAAGAGTAGACTGAAAAAAGCCGATAGAAGAATCTTCTTTAAACATGACTCATAAACAAGTTAGTTTTCCCTTCTTTTTGAAACTATTCCACAATCTCAATACCGCTAAACCTCCAAACTAAACTTACATAATAGAAGCAGAGTTCTACAAGTGCTGCATTTCTGCAACTATTGGGGGAGTTAACAGGTCTTCACAGCCTTTATTTCCCTCTTTTAATGGGAAGTTTCACCTCATTAATTTATTTAATTTGGGTTTGTGTTAGATTGGCATAGTTTAAATGTTTTAGAGGCCATTTCTAAAAACATCAGTTCTTGTTAAACATTAAACATAAACCAAAACATTGTGGAATTCAAGATAAACCACAGAAGACTAACCAGTAGCTTTCTGAACATTGCCAGTTGCACTGCATACACCAGAAGCAGTTAAAATTTCTTCAGGTTTTCTCCAATGGCAAAAGAAACAACTTTCCTTTAATTATCACTAACTTAAAATATCTACAATGAAGGAATATTCTACAGAATGCAATGTGCCATCAACTCAGCTTTATACAGACAACATAATATTTGAAAATGTTGCTTCTTATTCCCTTTGTTATTTAAGTTAAAACATCTGAGTGGAGCTGAAGGGCTGGTTAAAGATTCAAGCACAACTTCTTAGACTCTCTTCTGTATTCCATTGAATCTATTTGCTTCTGGTAATTATTCATGTGAAAGCTTCCAGTATAAAAATCCTTAAGACTGCTCCAGTAGTGCACAAGGAATATTCACTTTCATTCTTTCCTTTTTTTCAATATCCTCATCTTACTAAATGCTCTGGCTCTTTGCAAGAGGTCACAGTCTCAGAGATCTTCTACAGGGAACTAAGAATCTTTTCTGATTCAAATCCCCTCAAATTTTTATGCCTAAGATTTCCTAAATTTGCTACATTTTAACAGAGGCGCTCATTCCTTTTTCTCAGTTCATTACATTCAATTGTTACTTAAAAAATTTTGTTTACTGTTTGTGGAAAAACACTTTCTAACTAACTAACTCCCACTAATCACCCAACTCTACATGTCTGAAGATGTGGAAAACAGAATTTCCAAAGTTTGGACAATAATAATAGTAATTAAAAATCCCTACACTACAAAGGTTGCCTCTCACTGTTTGAAGTAGAGAAAAAAGTCATAAGTGTGAAAAGTTAAAAAATCAGTGTTTAACTATCCACTAGATGCTAGTACTGGATATCAGCTACTATCTTGTCTTCTCAGTCTGACACTCTCTGCCATCAAATTTGAGTCGGAGTCTGTTCTCTTTCACTTATGGTTCATTTATTATTTGATCTAACCCATAAAGTAAAGACACTTCCATAACTAAAACAGGCCATACTGACACAAACTTTTCACATCATACTCCTTCCTGATATTCAGAAGACCTGTGCACCATCCGTCTATCCATACTTCTGCATTTCCCAGCTCTTGACATGTCCCAGAAACAGGGAGAGAACAGCTCACCTACATGTGAGGCTAGGGCAATACTGAGAGTAGCATTTAAATTGCATTCCATAGTGTGAATAGGTGCCTTTCTATAGTGTGAATAGGTGTCTGACCTGTTTTCAGGAATCCCAGATCCTGAAGACCAGAGGAAATGTCTGGAATAAGTCAGACTGTCTGGAGAAGGACCAGGTTAAAGGGCATGAACTGTATACTCTGGATACGTACATAAGTATGTGGATACTCTTTACCTCAGTTTTAGCAAAGCCTTTGATATGGTCTCCCATAACATTGCATATAAGCGAACATACAAGGTTAGATTAGGGGACAGTAAACTGGACTGAAAACTGTCCAAATAACCAAGACTTGAGTGCTGTGATTGGTGGCACAAAGTCCAGCATCAGCCTAGTCACTAGTGATGTCCTCAAGGGGTGAGTGAGAAGAAATCTTATGCTAGAAATTATTTAGCAGCTTAAAGATTTTGGGTTTTTTTTGAGTTCCTACCAGTAAATCCCACAGAACTCAGTATCTGAATGACTCATTTCTTATGCCGAATTAAACACTCACAGAATGTGGGCTGAAGTCAATTTGAAACAGGATCTGTTCAACTGTCATCACACTCTACTGCAAATGTAAATCAATTCTTATTCATAGCATCACACCCACCTTCTTTGAGATGTAATTTAATTTTTCTTATATTTTCTTAATACAGGCCATGTTTTCAAACCACACAGTTGTGCAGCCCCAGATGATTGGAAATACAACAATTTGCACAAGGAAAATTGTAAATCCACACGTGTGTAATTGTGTCTTTCTGTGTTTTTATCTGTCTTGTATGAACAAATGCAGATTTTGGAAGGAATTAGTGTTCATTGCTTTGAAAATTCATCATGTATTTTTCAACATGCTATGCATAAGCTAACAAATATCAAGCTCAACAGATTTTTTTTAAAACCTAAACTACATCAATAATAGGATCTT
Source organism: Chrysolophus pictus (assembly GCA_037305975.1). Classification (NCBI taxonomy): domain Eukaryota; kingdom Metazoa; phylum Chordata; class Aves; order Galliformes; family Phasianidae; genus Chrysolophus; species Chrysolophus pictus. The sequence continues at coordinate 24,877,369 of CM074578.1, forward strand.
CTAAGTTTTTTTTTTTTTTTTTTTTTTTTTTTTTCCCAGCTCAAAGGATCATTTCAAAATGCAGAAATGCTGTTGATGACTACTATTACGAGCACAACAATTTTTCCCAAAAATTTTTAAAGTGATATTTGGTATATGCCACTGACAAAGAAACATTTGCACAGACAGACATGTCTGCCTACAGTGAAAGAAAAGATTTTGATGAAACAATTGTTTCTCTTTTTATTTCATATTGCTTTTAATTATACTGCAGAACCATACTTTAATATTTCTTTCCCATAACATGCAATATATGAGAAAGCCTAGATGGATGCACAAGTTTAATGAATGCATTTACATCTAGAGATCAGTCGACAAACATATACCGAGTAGAGTTATGTAATTTTTTTCTTCTGAATAAAATAGTTGGATTTTGGTTTTTAATTCCTCAAGTAAGATTAATTCTATTGCAATTTAAAATATTTCTACTCTACACATTTAATATAAAAGTGTTTAGTGATCCTCTGTACTGCCAAATATTTTGTATTTTTCTTAATATGGAACAGAGCTGTTTTATAGCAAATAGTGCCTATAGTCCTGTTTAACATGAAAGCTTTGGGCTGTAAAGGTACACAAAGAAACACATACTATGCTTTCTATATAGAATTCAAAAAAATAGCTTGCTTCCTAAGTATAAAATCAATGATCGTAGCCTGAATGTTAGCATAACTAGAACAAATGTTTTTTGTAAATCCAGTGTTAAAATCTGATTTTCACAGTAACCTATGAGAAATGTTAGATTCTTTTTTGTTCCTGTAATGACAAAGGGTTTGTGTGTCTTTCAGCATTGAAATCTGATAAAATAGTTTAACTACTTGCAACTATCTCCTTCTGTGGTTACTGTTTAGCTCCCTGTTTGCTCTTGGCAGTGAGTGTTGATAAGGAAAATACAGTGGATAGCTCTGGTAGAAGCTGCGGCAGCATTGCCACAAGTGATACTGCAAGCTGCCTTCTGAAACAGATGTTGGATAATTAATTTCCTGCATTAAGATAGCAGAGCACTGCAACACTCACTTAAAGTTAATACGCCAGATGTCTAAGTTAGGGAAAGATGTTCCTCCTTTAAAGACCCTGATGTGATTAAACAGGTTTTCAGACAAGAAGATATGTATCACCTTACATTATCAGTCCTAATTTTAATGCAAGTACCAAGCCTGATAAAAAAAAAAAAAAAAATACTGCTTATATATATTTCACATTAATCTGGCTCAGACCAAGAAGAAGAAGCAACAAACCAGCTCCTACTTTGAGTATCTGCAGTTTCAGACAATCTGTATTCATTTATTTTTACTTAGAAGTCACAAATTGTGCAAGATGAAGGAGCCTCTGATGATCCCAAGAGCAGTGGGTTTACTTTGCTAGATTTTGGTAATGGAGAGGCTGAAGGAGTGGCCTCTGTGAGCAGACTCAGCACTGCCCCATGTCAGGTCAGAGCCAGCTCCAGCTTCTCCCGAAGAGACCTGCTGCTGCCAGAGCTGAGCTGTGAGCAACACTGGGTGTGCTTTGGGAGCACAGATTTAAGGGAGGAAAAAACTGCTGCACAACAGCAGATGAGAGAGAGGAATGAGAAATATGAGAGAAGCAGCCCTGCAGGCACCGAGATCAGTGCAGGAGGTGCTCAAGATGCAGAGCAGAAGCTCCCTGCAGCCCAGGAGATTCCCACGGTGGATCAGGCTGTCTCCCTGCAGCCCACGGGCACCGCATGGAGCAGATTTTCACATGCAGCCATGGAGGAGCACAAGGTGCAGCAGAGGATGAGGCCTGAAGGCTGCAGCCCATGGATACCCCTGCAGGAGAAGCCTGGTGGGCCCCATAGGCATTGGGGCAGTGCTGGGAGAGCTGCAGCCTGGGGGAAGCCCACGTGGGATCAGCTGGGGAAGGACAGCATCCTGTGGAAGAGACCCTGTGTGGAGCAGGGGCAGAGAATGTCCAGAGTGTCCACGAGGGAGTGCCATAGATCATTAGTATTATGGACTGACTGCAGTTTCCATTCTCCTGCACCGCTCAGGGGGAGGAGCAGAGGAGGGTAAATGTGGGGAAGATGTCTGTAGTTTGCTTTTCATTCTCACTAGTCTCTCTAGTCTGTAGGTAATAGGCAACACGTTACATTATTATCCCATATGCTGAGTCTGTTTTGCCTGTGACAGCAATGAGTGTGCCCTTATATCAACTTGTGAGCTATTTTTTGTCATATTTTCTCCTTCTCTACTTTTGAGAATGGGGCTTGAGAGCAGCGTAGTGGTGCTGAGCAGCCCCTCACTATGAAACCACCACACCAAGCTACATTAGCTTTCAATTCTATGTAACCTCTTGGGAAGCATGACTGACAGATGAAAACTGTGAAATCAGACTTTTGTATATCAATAACTTTGAGCTGTAACTATCCTTTTGTCTATTAAGGTTACAATTTCAACTACAGTTACAACTGTTGTGTAGGTAAATCTTTTTGAGGGTTAGAATACAATACTTCTCTGAATATCTGGATACATTATAAAGAATATGTATGTATAAATATATATTGGATGGTACTGAGCAATCTGTTGGCAATGCCTAATGATATGAAATTATTCAAATGTATCCAGAGTCGATTACTAGCACACAGCAGCTCCACAGAGTCTGACACAGAATCAGCTAATGAATTTTTCACATCACAATTTTTTTTGTCCAGGTACACTGTTTCATTCTAAGCAAAATATACATCTGTTCTGAGGGTTTATAAAGGTTATAGAGTGAAAGGAAATCTCCAACACATTAAAGGAAAATTTCATTGCAATGGATTCTTTCCGCCAGGATCACATAACTCAGATTTTTCTTTCATAATCAGGCTAGGAACATGGATTTTTATGCATGTGAACCTTTCCATAACAGACTGGTTTATTTATTTATTTATTTATTTAATAAAATAAAATAAAAGATTTAGTAGTATAAGATGGAGATTAAAACATATCAAATTTAATAGTATGTATATCTTATCAGATCAATTCACCTCTTTCAGTGTCATTCATGCCTGAATATAATGAAATGATAAAGATGCTTTATGCTATTACAATGCAGTGATTTATGTCTGTTTAGGCCTTTAGACAATAAAGTGGTAAAAAAAAAAAAAAGAAATTTTCTTCATTTTTTAGCATTTTCTGTCTCTGGTTAAGTACTCATGCTGTTGTACTGATTGACGCTAGTTTAGCATGGGGGTATTTCCTATCAGTTATGTTTGACAGAAGTATTAAATACTAAATTTATTCCCTTTAGGCTTAAATTGCACAGCTATTTCACAGCTGGAAACATCAAACACAAGGAACACATATTTAGGTGTGTGTATGTATACGTATAGAATCATTTGCATCTATGTATAGAGATGCATATAGAAAAATACTCTTATGTATTGAAAGACTTCCTGATGCTTTGTGCGCTGCAAACGTGCACTTTGACAGAACTTATCTTCTCATGGCAAATGAGAAGCAATTTTCTATTATCAGCTTGTCTTAAGAGAAAATTCTAATTGCTTCATGGTTATGAAGCAGTTTGTTTGGCTCTCTGCAGGTAATACTATACTTCCTTTAGCAAGTATAACAGGAGTTTTTGCAACCATATAATTCACATTCAGCCACCATTTATTAGAAGGTCAACATCAGACAGCCACCACTCTAGATAATTCTAACAGAACTGGCAAAAAAGTGTAAATCATTGCAATCTTAAAAAGTTATTTCAATCATCTGTTGCATTTATACACATATGTAGTTATATATGTGTCAAAGGACCTGTACCATACTCAACATTTTTCTTTGTGAGTTTTCTTTTAGTCTTTTCTCTGTTACATTTTTCTGATTATTTTCAACCTACATTAACCTACTTTCCCTGTTCTGCCTCTGCAAAGAGTGATTGCTTCAATGCATACTTTCACTGTGCATACTTGATGCTATAACCCTATATTCATCCCTGACCAGGTAATAAATGCACTAATGAACTTCAAAACTAAGAAAGGAGCGTCCTTGGGATGCTTCTCCTTCATCCAAAGAATTCTTTGATCCTTCCTGTGACAAGTTTCTGTTTAACATTACTTTCAGTTTTGCAGGTATTAGAAATCTCACTAAACATATATGCATCTGAAAAATGAGCTAAGCAATGCACAGACTGTGCTGTCTGTGCAATGTCTGTCTCAGCCTGAAAGTGTATATTACAATTTTCTGCATAAAAGAATACACATAAAATATGAGATTATATGAATGGTTTTGAGATAAGTACAAAGCTGTAAATTCAAAATATTCTTATAATTGAGCTGTGGACTTCAGTGAGGGCTGAAAGCTGTTTGTATCCTTTTACCATTTTTGGGCTACTCAGCAGAGTGTATGGTTGAAGAAAGCCCATGGGCATCTTCTTTCTCTGACCACTGTTTCCAAGAGAAGCAAACTTCTGAACATGTATTTCTCTTTTCTTTCTGTTTCTCAGCGTGAAACTGAAGAGTAGCACACATTCAGTAGATGGCAGTCATGGCAGAGTCTAATAAAAATGATCAGCCAGAGAGAGCAACATTTCAACTAAAGCACAGGATCCCCTGTGACTGTGTTCTCCATTGGGAACCACAGGAAGATATTATTGTGATTATCATGCACACTTGGTTTGTGACTTATCATTTTCATTTCATTTTCTTCTAGAGCCATAGAATCATTAAGGTTGGAAAAGACCTCTAAGATCATTTAGTCCAACCATCAAACCACTACCACCATGCCTACTAAACACGTCCGTAAATAATTCTTGAACACCTCCAGGGATGGTAACTCCACCATTTCCCTGGGCAGCCTGTTTCAATCCACACACTAAATATATCATAACAAGTGAAGAACTGGCTGGTGGGTCGGGCTCAAAAGGTTTTTTCTTGCTTTCCTTTTGTATAGCAAAAATTAATAGTTTATTGTACAACAATACAGGAGAAGTATCAGCTATACAGGATGCTAGCCATTTAACATAACTACGTTGCTCATTCATCCAAATATTTTAACTCTACTGGCTTCACAATAAAGGTACTTGAAGGCTTTTAAAGACAAAATTGCTAAAATTCAAAGGGAGCATAAATTACTGCATATTTTCATGTGATGCATAAGATTTCAAAGAATTATTAATTGTTTTAGGAAGATTGCTACAAGAGGTGGCATGTTATAGAACAAAAGATCGTTGTCGATAAAACAGATCTGCAAAACATTCATGACCCACTATTTTATAACATACTTTCTTTGCTTACTTAAGCACTGGAGAAGCCCACTCACCTAACTCCAGACTAAAACATTCTGTTTTTTTTTTTTAATTTTTACTCTGAAGGATGTTAAAAAAGGTAAGCAAAGAAGCTCCCTCCTCTTTACGTATTCTACAGGAAAGGAACACCTTGTGCTACTTGTCAGGAAAATATTTCTATTCAATACCATAGTAAAGACTGAAGATCAGCTTTCATTACAAATGACATTTATTTCATAACCTAAGAGAAAAATCTCAGTAACATAAAATCAGGAAAAAGAGACATCTGACTTCAGTGACTTCTTCCAGCAAAAAAATCAAACTGAATGCCTCTAACATAAGTTTGAAGAATAGCCCATCAAAACTTATTAAACTTTCTTTCAGTAACTAAGTCAGGCTGTGTCAGTTCCAGTAATCATTGTCTGTAACATCAAAGAAATCCTGAAGTCATAACTTTTATTGGAAATGAAAATGTAACATTTCTAGGCTTTTCCTCCTGTAAAGACACTGCTCACAGGGTAATCTGATTGCTGCAGAAGCACGTCATTGGAGAACAATGTGTCATTTGAGGATTTCTATTCTGCTGCCATCAAAAGGTTTTTTGAGAAATCCAGTTAAGAAAATCCAGAGGAAAAAAGAACAATGTATTTTCCTTTATCCCTATCTTCTATTTTCTTTGTAAGTAACCCTGAAATTGTTACCTTTCTGGAACATGGGTTTCTCCTCTAAGTGAAGTTCTCTGGGACTGAGGCTGGAAAAACTCCAGTGTCTTTGTCCTAGACAGCCAAAATTTGTTCAACATATACAGGCCAGGAAAAGCTTGCACTTACATGAGCAAAGGATGGAATTTTTTCTGGTGCCTCTGGAGATTGTTCAGTGGGGTAAAGAAAGAGAATAGAATGGTGGGGATTATCTGGAGAGATGGAGAAAATTTATGGAAATGAGAAAGGATTAATGAGGGTAGGGAGGATTCCAGGGTGATCTGCTCCTCCCTGTATTTCCAACACATGCAATTACCTGCACTGACAGCTTATTAGTTCTGATTTTCAAAATTATCCAGCGATTACGTGTGTGAAACCATAGACATGTATTTACAAATGCCAATGAAATACCTTGCAATGTCTCTTAGGACACCTTCTCCTCTCTCTTTCTTCCAACATATTTTGTGGTAAAGGCTTCTGACAGCTAACACAAAGCTGTGGAAGCAGTGTATGTGTTCAGGTCATATCCCTTAAATATGAACACAGCATTAGAAGATAGATGTTGCAGTTACACACCATCATGAAGGGCTAGAATCACGCATACACTAAGAAATAAAAAAAAAAAAAAAAAGAAAATGAAAATAATTTTGCTCCTTTTCCATTTAAAATGTTTTTGCTAATTGATTAACTTGAATCGTAACCAAAATAGCCAGTAACAATACTATTTAATGAGTTGCTTCATTGTGTGCATGAATAGTTTCTGCTTGAAGTCAAACATATTACATTTAATATCTCTTCATTTGAACTATTCTGTTTAATTCATCTTCATTTGAAAGATAGCTCCTGCAGTCAATGACAAACCTGCTCATCTTCAAGAAGCCAGGATGCTTCCCAGAATTTGTTAAGTGCTTCCCTCACCTATCTTTTTCTCAAAACAAGAAAACCTACAGGTCTATTTTACAGTGAAAAAATGTGCTGTTACAGCTGTTGATCTCTGACATCCAGGGATTCTTTTCCTGCTTCCTCATCCTTCCACTGACACCGATGCCCTTGATCTGACATCTTAAGAAGAAAGCTAACTTTTAAACACTCAGGAAAACTTTATAAAGATTCAGTGTTCTTTCAGTGCTCTATAGAAAGTATCACTTTTTCTGATACTGAGAGACCTGGGCACGATGCAACAAAGAAATGATGTTCTGCTATTACTTGTAAAGTTGCATGTGCCAGAATCCTCCAACTACTTAGGGGACAGAAGTACAGTCTGAAAGTTTTTTTTTACTGAATTACCCTACTGTACAGAAGTACAGCTAGAAGTTTCACTCCTAAAAACTGCAATAAAATTAGGTAAGCAATATCTTGGAGTTCTCATCCAGAAAACCACCACTGCAGACATTCAACGGGTTGGTAGCAATGGTATTGCTAGCAATAGAAGCAAGCATGCATCTACGCCAGGAGATGAAGCAGCAGGGCCCAATATGGCAGGCCACAAGTATGTTCCCAGCAAAGGACTGGGAACATACACAAAGCCATGCTGAGCCAGCATATGGTGAAGCTAAGGCTGAAAGTGAGCACTACAAGTCTTCAAGCAAAAAAACTATATAGCAGAACAGAGGAGACACTCATGACTTCCATTTTGATAGCTCATCCTCTGTAACCTTGCAACCACATTGAGATAGCAGTGTATGTGGCTTTGGCAAATATTTGGGCAGAGACAGTTGCGCAGAGTAGGGGGGAAAATGAGAGCTCTCACTGAGCTATCATGTATCCCTCTAAGACCACACAAGAAGTGTGTGTGGCCTGGATCTCAGTTAAATTACCTTGTCATTTGTATCAGTCTATAGTGAATTTATATAACAGAGATATTTAGAATTCACAATAATGGTAGAGAATAGTGAAATCTAGCCATTTGCTTAAAAGTTCAAAGTAAGGGCAAGAACTTAAGCTCTGCACTGATGAAAAACCCAAACAACTTAAGATACGAGATGAGGAACAGTACACATATTTACATTGAATGTTGTTTATGATCTTATGAACAGAAGAAAAAGCAGAGAGAGAAGAAACAGATGGTGTAGAAAACATCACGAGTGAATAAACAAGACATAAGGAACAAAGTTGTCACAAAATCAAAAATTGTCAAACAAGTACCAACCATAGCAAAGACTGGCAGACATGGATTCCATAGGCACCTCACAATGCCCCTGGGCATATCACTGAGAAACATGCTTTGTCACGATTTCTTTGTGTCGCAGGGGCTCCAGCAACACCTGCTAGGCTATTTGCACTCACCCCAGCAACTGTTCTTTGGCACTGCCATCATCTTGATGGTTTGTCCTGAAGACTGAGTTTTACAAGAGCAGAGGTGAAATTTATTATGCAGGAACAACACACTCCCCTTCTTTCTGCAATCTCTGTTCACTCTGTGACCACTCCTTGCTTCTCCTTTCTCAGTCCCAACTTTTCCTTTCCAAATGGGTCCATTTCTACCCCTTTTGGAATTTTAAACACCATTCTGCTTTCACTTTGGCTATTTCAATCCCATCTGTTTTCCAAACTTGCCTACATAATCACTCTCATGTCCTCTTCCAATAGAACTCAGTTGAAAACCAGGAAGAGTTTGTTAAAGGAAAGAATTAAACATATTTTCCTTCTTATAGCAACAACAAGAGTCGTATCTGACATCACTGATGTCTTGCTTTCTGTTAAATCTTATCATCTGAAACAGGGACACCACACAAATGTCTACTGGATGGAAAAAGACATTCAGACCTTTTAGCTCAAACCAGCTGTCATATTCATAAGCAAGGAAAAGCATAAGGAAATGTAACAGAAGTATTAAATTAATAAATTCCCTAAAGGCTCTCTTTCCTAAAGCTTGCTTTGCTGCCTTATGACTGTGAAGAGGAAAGAGACTTGGGGGTGTTGGTTGATACTCAGCTGAACATGAGTCAACAGTGTGCCCAGGTAGCCAAGAGGGCCAACAGCATCCTGGCATACATTAGAAATAGTGTGGGCCAGCAGGAGCAGGGAGGTAATCATCCCTCTGTACTCAGCACTGGTGAGGCCACACCTCAAGTACTGTGTTCAGTTTTGGGCCCCTCACTACAAGAAAGACATTGAGGCCCTGGAACGTATCCAGAGAAGGGCAATAAAACTGCTGAAGGGTCTGGAGCACAAATCTTATGAGGGGCAGCTGAGGGAGCTGGGATTGTTTAGTCTGAAGAAGAGGAGGCTCAGGGAGGCTCACTGCACTCTACAATTTCCTGAAGGGAGGTTGTGACGAGGAGGGGTTTGGCCTCTTCTCCCAGGCAACAAACGACCTGAGGAAATGGCCACAAGTTGTACCATGGGAGATTTTGATTAGATATAAGGAAGAACTTTTTCTCTCAGAGAGTGATCAGGCACCTGCCCGGGGAGGTGTTCAAGAGGTGTTCAAAATCAAAAATTGTCAAACAAGTACCAACCATAGCAAAGACTCTGGCAGACATGGACTCCATAGGCACCTCACAATGCCCCTGGGCATATCACTGAGAAACATGCTTTGTCACAATTTCTTTGTGTCGCAGGGGCTCCAGCAACAAGTGGTGTTCAAGAGGCATCTGGATGAGGAGCTTGTGGTAGCAGTGGTGATTGGAGGAAGGTAGGACTAGATGATCTTGTAGGTCCCTTCCAGCCTTGTGATTCTGTGATTCTCTGATTCACAAAATTTATCAATTTTTCTTCATTAGAAACACAGCACAGCATAATAAGTGCAGTTCCTGCCCAGTACTTCCTTCTCTTGTTTTCTATACAATTGTCTTTCTTTTTCCCCTCAACACGCTAGATAAAAGACATATCAGTATTTAACTTGTAGCTGAGTCCATATCCTTGGGCTACAGACATTTTAAGTCTCTTCTATCTAATATAGCCATCTGCCTGTCATTTCTCATAGTTCTCACTCTTCTCTGTTTAAGTGGGTCATTTGTATCATCTTCATCACCATTTATCATGCTTGTTTGATGATTTAGTGTGAGCATGTACAGTGTTTTTAGCAATGAATCTTTGCTTAAACTTCAGAACTGAAGGTTATTATAATCTACGTTTCTGTACTTGTATTGCATCATATTGCTAAGTGATGCACGTTGCAGGGGAGTTGAAACTAGATGATCATTGTGGCCCTTTTCAACCCAGGCCATTCTGTGATTTCCTGAGGCACTGCTTATTTTAGCATCTTGTACACAAAGACTCTGGTCCACAGTAATCCCTGTCCTTGTTATTGAATCCTATTTACGTAAAGCTGACAAGTCTTTACCTTGAGATCATACAAAAATATTCAATTGCCTACTTTTTCTTTTTTTTTTTGACATCATACATTTGTTGTCACAGATTCACAATTTGAGAAGGCTCTGCTGTAGATCTGTTAAGCCCCAGTGTAGCAGAACACTCACTAGTTAACACAAGACTTTGTTATACACATTTATTTGTTGCAACTTCAAAAATCAGTTGAGGTCAACAGATCATATTACCCACTTAAGCTTTTTATATTTCAAGCTCTTACACCTAATTTATCATATTCCCCTATGAAATAGACACAGTAATTAAGTATGATTATGCTTATTTTCCTAATTAGGAACAAAGTTGCATCAATGTTAAATGTATTCCATAAGGTCAGAAAGTGAGTTGACAGCAGGAACCCTTCTCTAATACTTGACTGAAGATCCACAGGAATCTGGGAACCTGCCTACAAGTTCATGGGAAACTGATTCAATTTTCCTTCATGAGGGATGTATTTAGTCACCAGGACTAAAAGATTTAAAACAATATCACCATTAGCATCCCTTTAACATCAGAAATTTTGCTAGTCCTACTGGATCATCAAATACCTTCTCCCCTGTCAACTACCTGTCCCACCTGTTCCCAAAGAAGGAACCAACATAAACTATACACTAAAAATTTTCTCCTCCACACAAGCAAATTGCAGAAGATGAAGCTGAAACACAAACAGAAATCATTGTACAGAAGACATTATTTAATTTCTACTGATTCCACATTATGCTTTTTTTTTTTCTTTTTAAATTTTAACTTTTATATTAAGTTAAATTAAATTAATTAAAAAAAACTTTAAATACTAAAAGACTGAAAACAGGTAGAGGAATCCACTCACAAAAAAATGCAATTTAAGCACCAGCCTCCTGCATTGAACATTAGGTCAAATATATCATTAGCATAACTGTAGGGCAGCCAGTGGAGTTATCATAAATGTGAATAACAGTGGAAAGGGCAGGTACATTATTTACAAACTAATTTCCCCTGGCACTGAAAAAAAGATAATCATAAAGGCCTCATTTTTTTTCTTCAGTCACTACTGTAATGTAAAAATAACAGTTTACAATGCACATAGAGTTTCATGTGGATACAATAAAAAAATAGTAAGGACTGCTTCTGCTTATTCTTTTAGACTTTTACTTCTTCTTTTCTATCATTAGAACTTAGGTCTTAAAAACAACTTGTGTTTCCAGAGTCAAGCTTCATACATAGGTAAATACCTGTGGTTCACATATGCTAAATTCTGGAAAACTGTTGCCTGATTTGCACATTAAACATCAGTAACATACATTGCAAAGAAAAATATACCAAAATGTCTTTTTCAAGAATAGCAAAAAAATATATCTAATATTTTAGTATAAAATGCAGACACAACAAATAATTCTTCATGAAGTGGCCATCTTCTTTTTTATGTTTGTTTTTAAGCAAAGTTACAGGTTATCCACTTGTTACAAGAATGAACAATTGGGAAAAAAAATATTAAGACTTTTGAATCCAAATTTGTTCTGTCAGATATTCACAGTGATACCAAAGGGGGAGAGTTGATGCAGTTACAAAGCTGACATTCAAATAAAGATTCTCATTCTTACTATTGTATCCTAGAAAAAAGATTAGTTACATCTCTGTACGTTACGCTAAATGACAAAACATATTCAGGTCTGAAAGCACTGTTAGTCACACTTCCACAAATATATCAATTTTTATACAAAGCCACACCAGTCAGAGTCCAAAGAAGCCAAGGACACAAGCAATCTAAGCTTATTCTAATCCAGTTCCTAAAACTTGTCCTTCCCTAGACAGTCAATCTAGAGAGGAGATATTTAACATGGATGTATATGTAACAGATAAATATTTTGCTTTCAAAGGTAGCAACAGAGTTGCAGAGAGGAGTTTCCAGCAGCAATTACCAGAATTTTTTCAGCTGGTAGAGGAGAAACTCCCCAGGGCTTCCACTCTTCTTCTGGCAGAAGAAATTTGGTCATCTCAAGGAGTGGTGGTAGGATTGTTGGACTGGGTGCCTGTGCCCCAGCGTAGAAAGAGGGAAAGAGTTTAACACCGTGGCTCATTAATTGTTTTTAAGAACTGTGGAAAAGATGACCTGAGTTTGTCTGATGAAAGAGCATTCGGGAGAACTGGCTCCACCTGCTTTCATACTATTATGCTGTAGAAAAGATTGTCAGAGTTGGTGTTTCTCTAAGGTCTAAGATGTAAAAAGTTTTATCCCTTTGTTGAGACTCTATTCTTCTCTTCAGTCTCTGATATTGAAATGTCATCCATACTATGTTTTCTCATATAAAAACCTTTGTTTGATAAGACACAGTAACTAAGAAGCAGTAACTAAGAAGTTCCTAGCTTTTTGTAGTATCTGTTCCTTTTTTATAACTAATTAATCTCTCTCTGAGGTATATAACACCTGCCAGAGGTAAATCCTTATTTCAGAGGTATTTTTGAAGACAATATGTTGTTGTATGTAATTACATAGAACAGTCATGGATTTTCAGAAACTGCTGGGGACAATATGCTTTTAAGACTGCCCTATAAATGAGGGCTTCCTTTCTTCTTCCTCTTCTTTTTACTCTGCCAGAGTTAGAATGAAATAGAAATATGTGTAAAGGTATTTAGGATTCTATGCATAATAAGTACATAGGCGAGATAGACAATGGGTGAGGAAGGGTATCTCATGATAACACTACCTCTCTTCTCAGAAATGTACAGTGAGAACTTGTTCTCCTATTACAATCATAAGTATTACAAAAATAAGATAATTACAACTTTTCCCTATGATTATTATTAGTATGTCTTCGAAACTTATATTTCTCTAAAGATTTATCTGCAACATAGAACCATTTCACACAGACTTCCCATCGGGCAATAGTATGATACAGTATCAAGATAACACACTGATAATTCCAACCAAATTTGCCAATAATGCTAACAATTAGCAACTTAGGTCTGTTCTACGATAATTTCCTTTTTTTTTTTTTTCATACAACAATGAAACAAAAATTTATGGATACAGCAACCACAGGTTAAACAGGTCTGATGTTGGTTAATAAAATCTCAAAATAATTAGAAGAATACTCTCTATGCCAGTTTCCTTTTGGCACTAACTTGCAGAAAAAATTATACTGTGTAATTTGTGCCAAGCTGGGTAGCTTTGTACACTAATTCCAAAATGATGTATGGAGTTTATGACAACCATCTGCTGGGATCTCTCCCCAGCCATACCCAAATAAAATTATAATATTGATCAAAACAGTTATCTTGTATGAATTGGAGAATTTAATAGGAGCTTCTTAAAATGTACAATTGCATACAATGTCTGCATTCTCTCTATAAAACGTAGAAACATATAAAATGTATAAAAAGTTCAAAGCATGAACTTTCTGCCTGTAAGAAACTTTTCTTTCATTATTTATCATTCCTCAATCCTGAAATCCACAGGCAAAATGATTTAGGTTACAGTAGAGTCAATTCTAAATTTGTAATTACACTCCTGATTTTCTTCTTCTCTGATCTTGAAGGCAACAAAAGGTTCATTATTCTTCTTTTCCAGAGCTTATCAGAACAGACTGTTATGTTGGCAAGAAGGCCAACAAATTTAGGCATAAAAGTCTTGAGGTGTTCCACTCAATTCCTGATGACAGTTTACCCTCATTTCAGTGTCTTGAGTACCAGTGCTGGTTAGTATATATCACACATGCAGAGTACATAATTATAGCATCAGATATTTTATGATGTCACTTTTTTTAACCTGTTAAAAGTTGCAAGAGCAAACAACAGACCTGACATGTTCCCAGTTGCAGCCTTTCCTCTCAGAGACTGAGATCTGCTTTGTTTAGTGGAGTTCAGAGCCACATTTTATAATTTCTTAGGATTGCATGCTTATCAGCAACCTGTACATCAGGGATGAGTGGAGTATGGAGGAAAGACGACATCCTGTTTTTTCAGTTGCACTAATACAACTTGCAGATTAGACTTCAGTATCACTTAAGCTGATGAGTACTATCATGCTTTTCCTTCTGTATTGAAGTAGCAGCAATAACTGAAATTTAATTCTTCGCTTTACAAGTTAAAATTTATTAAAATAACTATATAATAATTATTAAAAAAATAAGAAGAGTATTCCCAGTATCTTTTATTTAGATTCAACAGTGACCTCAGAATTGAATGATCACCCTGCCATCACTACATAATTCACTGCCCTGCTAGAGCTTATTTTTTTATTTTCATTCAGGCAATACTTCCAGTTTCCCTAAGGTTGAAATCTGGCAAGTAGAATAATGAAGTACCTATCTGCATTTTTAGATTGCTGTACAACACATCATAGCTTCTCCACAAACATCTGGGAGTGAAGTTCTCCAAATATGACAGTTTATAGAGCATAAGCGTTATCTAATATTAGTCATACTAAACTGAAAAAAAGGGATAATTTGTTTTAATTTTCTATAAATACTTTAGTAACTACAGATACATTCTATGACTTAGAATTTATTTAAAAATTACCAGAAAATGAGCAGCAAAGACCAGTTACTTACTGGCACGAAGAACTGCATACCACTACAGTTCATTGTTATAATTACTTGATTTGGCTTCCCCCACAGGATTTTATAGATGCCAATAATGTAAATAAATAAACAGATATGGGGTGACTTCTGTATGTTCTCAGAAGTTTTAAATGATAAGTGTAAGAATTTTGTGACAGTCCACAGTTGTTTTGATAATTATTAAAGTATATTCAATGAAGTACAATATTTAATCAAAAAAGCAAAACTAAACTTTTAATGTACTCTAAAAAAATCTGTAGACAAAACCTCTATATTAACTAATTTTGTTTAATTCCTCCAGACATTTTTTTCGTTACAAGTGAGACACGGGAAAAGAATTAGCCTTTATTCCTATGCATATATTTCTGTGATAGTCTGAAAATTGATGTTTTAGTTTAATTTTGATATATCCTTAGCGTAAAATAAATGGCTTTTTTCTTAGGAACTATTTTGATATATCCTCAGTGTAAAATAAATGGCTTTTTTCTTAGGAACTCTTTTCAGCCTCTGTGTAGATTTAATAGTGCTCCAAGACACACAGCATACTGAAAAAACACTGCTTGTGGAAACACTGTTTTATCTGCTACACAAGTTAGAAAATGCACCAACAATGAGAAAAGGAAGTGCTGGGTAGACAGACTAGTTAGGCTGGGCAAGTCAGCTATGCCAGCTTTTATTCTTAGTGGTTTCAGTTTCCAAACTAAGATTCCCAGAGCTTGACCTAGGTAATGCAGCAATCAGAACTGAAACCAAAGTTAATGAGACACATACGATTAACAGTCTTCTCAAAACACTTAATAATGAATTCTTGGTCAATGATATTACCAGAGCACCTCAGACTAAGTGCTCAACAGGAGTGAAAATACTGACCTTAATATCCCAAACAAAGCTTTAGGTTTCATGGAAAAGGCTTCCTGTACGCTAAGTCAATTCCTGGTTCACACATCTCAAAATAGGTGTAAATAAAGTTATGTGCAAGATATATAATTCTGGAGGTTAAAGGATATAATAGAGAGAAGTAAAGAAGTGCTTCCTGATGTTTACAACCTCCTGCATTGCAGTCTGCATCCAATGCCTCTTGTCTTGGCACTGGGAACATAAGATGCTGGGGGTGATAAGACTGAGGTTTATAAAACCACGAAATGCTTTGACAATTGATTAACTGAACAAGGAAGCACACATCTTCCTGCTGCCTTGCAGCTGCCTTGCGAAAGACAAAAGAACCACAAAAAAGCAAATATCAGAGGGCAGTTCATTTAATAGACTAGAATGGAATAGAAAAGAGTAAAGTCAAGTAGAGAAAAGCAGAGCAGTTCAGTCTGAAGGGACTTCCAAAGATCATCAACTCCAACTGCCTGACCATTTCAGGACTAATCAGAAGTTATAGCATTAAGGCTTTGTCCATACATTTCCTCAACTGTCAAGCACGGGGTATGAACTGTCTCACCAGGTAGCCTGTTCCCATATTTCTCTACCGTCATGGTAAATAAGCGTTTCCTGATGTCCAGTCTGAACTTCTCTGGTACAGTTTTGTGTCATTCTTATGAACACAATATTCAAGGTGAGGCTGCACCAATATTAAATATAACATGAGAATCACCTCTTTTGACCTGTAGGCTGTGTTGCAGTGAAGGAAAATATTTTACACTACAGGCACACAACACTTCTAGAACTTGTTTCCACAGGAATATGTGGGGGCAGATAGTACTGGTAGATTACAATGGGTTGAAACCATAATCAATTGCTATAATATGAAGTTATCATAAATAACTCTACTAAACTCCTGTCACAATTCTGATAACAATTCAAAGCAGTACTGCTTGTAGCTGAAACTAGCAGTATTTTCTTTTAACTTAAATATAATTGTTACTTAAATGCAACAACTGTCCCAAAAGGTAGAGTTCAGAAGAATAAATAATTTTTCTAACTTTGATCTTTTCATATACTGTTTTTAATTGCTCTTTCATAAAGTACAGATTTTTTTTTAAATATAAGACCAAGTATTGACAGGGGGATATAGAACACAGTATACTCTCTTCCATCTCTAAATCCTATTAGGAGATAGTTATCATATTAGTTTTCATGAGTGTTTTCTTATTGACAGTTTCTACCAGGCTTTCTTTTTATTGTGCTGGAACTCTTCTTTAACACTTTCAGAAATTTCCTTTCTACCTATTACATTCTTATACTTCAAGTAGCTTTTCTGCTACTTCCCTTGAATTTTTGCCATTAGTACAGGACTTGGCAGCTGCAATACTCAGAAGAGCAAACTTTGAACACTGGTGTACACTAACAACTTATAGAGCAGTTAAAGAAAAGAGAGAAAAAAGAAAAAAATACAATATACCATACTTATATACCTCCCCTGTACCAGCAACAGTTAATATTGCTGTGGATCTCAACAGAAAGACCATAATCAGAAATGTTTTTTTTTATTTGTTTTCTTTTAGCAACATTATATTCAGAGCTAAAAGAAAAAAATCTATTTTAAAGTGCTCTCCATGGTTTTCTTGAAGTCACTACATCCACAAGGATATGGATACCTGAGTAACCATAGGAGGATTCATTGCTGAAGTTCTGGGTTTGGTCATTTTATCCTTTGGTATTCACATCTTTAATCCTTGTCATCAATATAACTGCAAAACACATCCAGTCAACAAAAAATCCTATTTTCCTTCATGAGTGAAAATAATCCAGCAAAGTAGGTATCTGTTGAATGTCAATCCCTCACTTTTGAGAATGATACTAAAGACAAAATATCAGATAGCATTACTTTTTCTACCTGCATTATGCATAATCAAGAATTTCTAAGATTAAAAAAACAAACAAAACAAACCAGCCAACCACAGGAACAACTTAAAAAACCTACTAGTAAAAAATGCCATGGGGGCTGCAGAGCTGAAGAAGAAGAAACTTGGTTGATCTCAGACACAAGAAGAAAGCATATAGAGGGTGGAACCACAGACAGTAAGCTGGAAGGAATACAGAGACATTGTCTGAGCATCCATAGATAGAGCAAGAAAAATCAAATCCAAATTGAACTGAATCTGGCAAGGGTTTTCAGGGACAACAAGAAGTATAAAAAGAAAACTAGGGAAAAGTGCTGAACAAGACAGGGAACTTGGTTACAAAGAACAGAGAAAATACTGAGGTACTGAATGCTTTCTTTGCCTCAGTAGAAGCTTCATGTATTTCAAATGTATTAATCAACAACTAATTTCAACTTTGTTCATGGTTACTGCAGTACCATAGCTCATCTCTATCCAAAATATGCAGTCCTCTAAAATCCAAGTGAATCAGTAGCTATTCTCTGGACAGTGATGTATGTTCCTCTACAATTCTTTTTTGTTTTTATTAACTAGTCAAAATACTGTTGTTTTCTTTTAAATATAAATATGTTAATATAATGTTATTCAGGAATCTTAAAGGTAGTAGGAATAACAAATGTTGACATAAAGTCTATGTTTGCTTTCCACAATAATGAATACAATAATGAATACCTAAGAATGTTTTATTTGTGTTTGGTGTTTTTTTTTTAATCCACCTACCACATCTAATATACTTGCAGTCTTTAATCCTTAATCAAAGTCCGCTGACTTCCAAGTTAAATATTTAGGCAGATTTCATAAGCAGTGAAAACCTCAAGAACAAACATGAATGAAAATATTTCATCTTAGCATGGAGAGAGGGACAAGAGTGCAGTTCAGCTGTTTTCAAATTACATGACAGTGCTGGATGAGCACTCTAGAGAATTTTTTTTTTTTTAATATTGCCTTACTCACTACATCCCAAGTGAGTCTGATAGAAAAGTTACAGCATAAGAGACAGAAAATGAAAATTTCATTCTGACAGATAAATTTTTCACTTGGGAAACATTTTCAAGCTTTTTCATTCCCAGCTGGCAGAAGAGAATTATAAGTTATCAGAAGCCTCTTATGATACCATCTATTGTTAATGTTTTTAATATCTCCCACAGTAAAAACTGTGAAAGTAATCAAGCCAATGACATTTTCTTTCCTCTTTCACTATTGCTTTTATCTGATTAAAACATAAATAGAGATACCTAAGCCACCCAGAAAAGATAAAGCAGGCTTTTATCTTTTTTTTTTTTTTGTGCCTCTTTACTTCTTGATAGTTTTGGTTATCATTTTTGCACAATAACATCTCTTTGCTGTATGTTGTATTTTTAGCATCTGGGAGTGCTAGGTATTCTGCTCCTGTTAGTGTGGGGCTTAATTCTTGTATGCATACAGTACTGTTCATCCTGGCTTGACTCATCCCGATCATGTTCAGATTGTCATAAAAGAAGATTCTAAAAACAATTCATTCAAAAAATGGAACACTTCAAGTTACTGAGAGTAGCAGAGCTCCTCCAAAACTATAGGTGAGCTCAGTTCCGCCAGCCAACCCCTGATATCCATTATAGTCAAGCAAGAAGGAAAGTCATCAAAGGTTTATATACTAGGTCCAGGAACTATTTGGAAACCTGCTTTTTGTGTCAAAAGTGAACAACAGAGGGGATTACAGACACTACAAAAAACCATGTATAACTGAAAAGCTCCATTTAGGTGTACTTATGTGCTGGCAGACTGAGGTCACACCTCTGCCAAATCAGATAGCACACTGTGATCATCTGTTCAGAATTTAAGCACCTTGTAGTGACAAGTTTGTTTAATTTGGAGCTCAAGTTGAACTAGTCAGGGAGTGTAATTGTGGTCAGTAAGGGCACTGGATTATTTTGGCATTGAAGTGAAGAAAAATTCAGGCAAATCATTCAGATGTTACACCAAGGCAGAGGAAATGTCTGGGTGCAAAATTGTATTCAACTCTTTTACTCCTCAATTAAAAGAAAACCAGAGAGGAATTCTACCCTACAGAACATTCTTTTTCTCAAAAAAAAAAAAAAAAAAAAACAAAAAAAAAACCAGAAAACTCTTTTTCTCAAAAGGTTTCTGTACAGTCATGATCTGAGATGCTTGGATGAAAATCATCACATTAAAATTTAGTAGACTTATGTATACAACATGTACACACAATATAATAATCTAAGCATATAAATGAAATACTGTAGGTTCTTCATTTTGTCATGCATGTCCAATGACAATGAGTTCTATCATCTTATTTATATGAGGTGAAGTATCAGTCATACATTACTAGTAGGCATTTCAGTTTCATATTTACTAACAGGTCACAAGCATGGGGAAACCAAGACATCATCCGCCAACAAACTAAAGCATGCCTTGAAGCAAAGAGCATGACTATGGACTGAACATACTCTAAGTGCATTTCAAGTGGTAGAAGACCACTTTTTAGACACATTCTATGCCTAAGTATGTGACCAAAAATATAAAAAGTTTGGCCTCCTAGCTCACATGATTTTGCAAAGACCTTATGAAATCAAGTAGTAATTGCAGTTTTTACCAACTAAACTAACCTTATGGCTGCATCACATTAGAATGAAATATTCAGGTAGAAACACAAAACACAAATACCTTTGTTGCCTTTGTTTGCAGATAACATTTTCTTGGCAATTTCTACTTTAATTACTGATGCCAGAGGTCCAATTATCTTTTGGTCTGTAATTGCTAAAATAAAAACCCAAGTTCAGCCATTCTTTTTCTGAGAATGTTACACATAAACCAAAACTTTGGAAAATTATTTAAGCAACAAAAGTGCTCTTTTATTAATGCGGCTGTATTAGTACACTTCACTTAATCAGGACACAGATAATTAGGAAATCTGGTTAATTGGGACATTTCCTAGGGAGCCGAATTAAATCAAATGAGTTTTGACTGGCAAGGGACAATGGTTAATTGGGATGATAACTCCACTTAATTGGTATGCCTGCAGGCAGCTAAGTGATCTGTGAGGCTTGAAGGCTAGTAACAACCTTTCTTTCCTCAAAAGACCTCTACAGGTCCAAAACCAGTAAAAATAATGGTTTCAATGCCACCGTGTACATATCAAGCATTGGTCAGAAGTTTCCTCTCTTTAAGAGCTCATCATCATCACCAGACTTTTAAAAAACGTGACAGTGCAAAATTTTTCAAGTTGTATTTAATTTCAAAGTAAGGACACAAATTACCAAGTTTTTCCATAGTGGTAGAATACCACCAATTTTTTTTCTCAGCCATCAGGTTTTAATACTGGAAAAATATAAAAAATAAAAATAAAAAAATTACGAGAGTTACTCCTAGTACACATTGCATTTCCCATTAACAGTCATTTTGTCTTCAGATAAAAAAACACAACAATCTTCATTCACATGCATAGTTAAACATTTTCTCCCTCAAGCTGAGGAAGTGTAAGCTCTGTCTTGCTTTGCCCCCCCTTGGCATGCTGCTGACATAAATCTATCTTTGTTGACTTCTATCTGAAACTTCACCACGAAAGTCCTAAGGTAATGTTCCCACATCGTTGGTCCCAGGATCTCCAATTTACCACTATCCCCAGACACACAGGGAGTATTACTTTAGACCCCTCCAAGCCATCAGATCACCCCCTTTGCAGTTCTCTTCTGTACTATAAACATGCCAGTTCCTTGACTAAGGTCATGAAAATCCAAGGGATAGAACACCTCTCCTACAGAACAGGCTGAGAGAGCTGGGGCTGTTCAACCTGGAGAAGAGAAGGCTCTGAGATGACCTGGGAGCAGCCTTTCAGTGTCTAAAGGGGAGATACAAGAAAAAAAAGAACAGAATCCTTAGTGTGGTCTACTGGACAGGATGAAGGGAAATGATTTTAAACTAAAAAGGAGAGTGTTAGATATAAGAAAACCTTTTTTTTTTTTTTTTTTTTTTTTTTTTACAGTAAAGGTGGTGAGGCATTGGAAAAGGTTACCTAGAGAGGTAGTGGATGCCTGTAGCAGTTGGACAGATCAGTACAACGGGAAAGGTGTTACAACAAAGTTCCGCGATGGCAGAAAGGCTAGCACAGTAGAGAGGTGCTATGAACAAAGGGAAGAAGATTGCTCACTTGTATCAGAAGATTCTAGGTTTGCAGGAGAAAGCTCCACCAAGGAGGGATCTCCAGAAAAAGATCCTTCCCTAGTGGCAGTCAGCCTTTAAACGAGGTCTAAGAGAGGTGCAGCCAGGCTCCACCCCTTCCAGTCACACAGCTGAATTGCCTTCACCTGTGCTCCCATGGCTGACATGGCTTTCCCCAGGTGATCAATCAGTGGTTCAGACCATGACTCTACGGATCCCATACAATGCCTCATCCCTGGAGATGTCCATGGTCAGACTGGACAGGGATCTGAACAACCTGGTCTAGCTGTGGTGTCCCTGCTCATTCCAGGGAGCTGGACTAGATGGTCTTTAAAAGTCCTTTCCAACTCAGATGATTCTATAATTCTGTGACCATTTGGCTCTTAAGACAACATGAGAAATTAATACTGCATGATAGTATTTGGAAAGCTAAAATGCACAAATGTTGGTTTTGAAAAAATAATGTTTTATTTCATTTGTTTTTCCTAAGGGTACCATTTTGAGGGTTTTCTTGAGCAGTTAACAAGTTTTCACATAGCTTGTAGACAATATTTTTGATGTCTGTACTCTTCCAGTTTGAAATTTTCCAGTTTCAAATTTTCTGACAGACATGTATACACACAGATACACACAGGTGCACTAAGTAGGTAAAAAAATAAATTTCTTACTTTTTAAAAATATTTTTTTACTGTTTAATAGCAGAATACTTAATTTAAAATTAAAACAAAACAAAACAGCACTTAATCATGTTAGCAAGGTTGTCTATAAAGTTTGCATTTTCCTGTAGCATGTGATCTAGCAATGAAGAGTCAAGAGAAAAACTATAAAGCAATAATCAGATACTGAAAAACTAATACACTGCAATGTGTATTTATTATGCTAAAAAAAAATGAAATAATATTTATTAAGAATCAACTTTCAATATTTAATTAAGGTTAGAATTCAGTTAAGAAGACGGTCTTTACCTGTTATTTGACTAATACCCTGCTGCTGATATACAATTTTTAAATATCTACAACTGTAAATATGAAGAGAAACAATATTTTCACATTATTCAGTTCTTTGGGACATTTGCATAATTTGGACAATTCTGCAATGGTCAGTCATTTTCTAGAACATGTTTCCTAAGTTTATTCGTTATGTGCAGTCCTACAACTTGAGCTTATGGGTTAGGATGCCACGGCATGGCTCTTCCAGTTCAAAGTTTAAGTCTTTTGAAAAAAGAACTGTACAGACTAGTACAGGGAAAAAAAAATGGTGTGGAGGGAATGGAATAGAGTTTATACTTCCTTTCCTATAAGGTACTCTATTTTTTTTTTTTCCACAGACCTTTTCAGGAAGGGAAGTGTAGAAGCCTGCTCCCAAATTCAGAACATTAACTTAATGAACATGAAATGTCATTAACAGCACTCAGAAATCTCCTGAGGATATAATCTCCAAATCATACTTTTCAACTGGAAGAGAGATTGTTCCATTGTTCATTAATTTATATTTATGGCCCTAGAATGTATAAATTTAACTAGCAATTTTACAAGAGGGGAATATACCTAAGTAAACCCTATTAAAGTAATGAAGCAAAAAAAGTGCTTTTTATTAACATCAATGCTTTATGGCAATGTCAGGCCCAATCTTTTCTAACTTAACCTTGAAGAAAATAAATTGCTTCTCTGACTTTAATTCAATTAGTAATTTTTCACTAAAAGTTAGCCATGAAATATGAAAAGACTTGCAGGGGATCTTGTCTTGATCTGTAGATCTGTTGTTAGTACTACTGACAGCTACTTTGAGCTCATTAAAAGCATGAAGAAATTATCAAAATAGATCCTGCCATATTTTAAGTATATGTTGAGAGATAAAATAACCTCTATCTCTTGTTGTTCCAAAATACAGTGAGAATATAGTTTGAGATACACTATTCAAATACTCTCTTTAATCAAAAAAAAAAAAAAAAAAAAAAAAAAAAAGAACCAGGGTAAGAGTAAATATACACAAAAAAGAATAGAGAAAACAAATTAAATTCTGGTAACACCTTGTAGCCAATCCTAGGAACACCCTGCAGTTAAGCCTGGGAATATAATGGAACAGATCCTTCTAGAAGACATGTTGAGACAGCCAGCCTGACTTCGCCAAGGGAAGGTCATGCCTGACCAATCTAGTGGCTGTCTATGATGGAGTGACAACATCAGTGGACAAAGGGAAGCCAAGGGATGTCATCTACCTGGATTTCCAAAAGGCCTTTGACATGGTCCCTCAACATATACTTATCTTTAAATTGACAAGATATGGTTTTGAAAAGAGGACTATTCAGTGAATAAGGAATTGGTTGCTGAGAAGGACTTAGGGGTCCTGGTTGATGAAAAACTTAAAATGAGCCAGCAGTGTGTGCTTGCAGCCTGGAAGGCCAATCCTGGGTTCAGTTGAAAGAAGGGTGGCCAGTAGGGTGAGGGAGGTGACAGTCCACCTCTACTTTGCTCTTGTGAGGCCCCAGCTGGAGTACTGCGTCCTCATCTGTGGTCCCCAACACAGTAAACATGTGGAATTTTTGGAGAGGGTCCAGAGGAGGACCATGAAGATAGTCAAAAGGCTGAACCATCTCTCCTGTGACGATAGGCTGAAGGAACTGGGCCTATCTTTCAGCCTGGAAAAGAGAAGGCTGTGGGGAGACCTCACTGCAGCCTTCCAATATTTAAAGAATGTTTATAAACATTAGGGAAATCAACTTTTTACACAAGTAGATAGTGACTGGACATGGGGGAATGGTTTTAAATTGAAGGAAGGGAAGATTTAGATTGGATGTTGGGAAAGTTTTTTTTACTGAGTGGTGAGGTCTCTGGAACAGGCTGCCCTGAGAGGTTGTGGATGCCCCATGGAGATGTTTAAGGCCAGGTTTGATGAGGTCCTGGGCAATCTGATCTAGTACTTGATCTAGCGTTTGTCAACACTACCTATGGCAGGAGAGTTGGAAGCTGATGATCCTTGAAGTCTCTTTCCAACCCAAGCCATTGTATAATTCAATCTGTCATTCCCAGGATGGAAACATTTCTAAATGAGAGTCTGAAGAGACTGACAAGGAGAAGTATATGAACTCCCAAGTTCTTTACTGACCTGAAGAGAGAGGTCCGTCTCTCATTCTCCAAACCAAGGTAAGCTGCAATGTTACTAAGGGCTTTTTATCATATTATTTTTCTTGATTACATACCTTAGAGTATTGCAGCAGACCTAATTTCAAACAAGGATTCTGCAGCAACTGTATTCTGCTGTGTTCTCCTTTTTTCTGGCAGGTAAGAGCAGAGTCTGCCTTACTTTGCACATCTCTGAAAACAAAGCCACAGGCTCTGCTCCTTATTGCCAGGACTGCATATAGATGGAACTTCTGTTAAAGTGTCATCAGATAAAATGCAGAAACTGCCTTGGCATCATCACTTTTCAGATCATGTTTTCTTAGCCACCTCCGATCTTGCACTCAGGGCTACAAGTGTTGTGTACTTTGAAAAAGACAGAAGAGCAATAGCATAGAATGTGAAACTTTCCTACAGAATGGTGGCTATAACTGATAACTAAAACCTTTAAGCTCCCTAAAATCTTCCTTTTCATTCATAACCTTTACATTAGATCAAAACAAATAAATTGTCTGTTTTTTCTCAATGGCTTCATCTGTGAAAATTCTTGATCATTTCCCCATGTTCTTAAACAACTGCTTACCTATCAGATTCACGGTTATTTTTTTCTGGAATGGATTTTGGCACTGAATATTTACTTGGTGATTATATCCTTAAATAATGGTTCTGTTATTACCAAGCTGGTATAATTACAATGATGATTTTTAAGGACATACTTGTATGTACTTAATCCCATACATATACGCCCAGATTGTCAACAGAAGTACTCTGGAGTGGATAACTGATTATAAGCTAAGTCAGAGTAATTAGTGCATCTGTAATGGCTAAGTCTGCACACACTCCACAGTTTTGTCCTGGAATATAAAATAGTTGCATTAGCTCAGATCAGCTCATGGGACTTTGTGTTATTTTGTAGGAGACTTCACATCTGTGTGCAGTTCTATATATAAATGTGCGTTCACAAGACTAGCACCATTCTTCAATAAAATATTATTTTTCAGTAGATCTTCTGCGGTTAACCACTCTTGGCCAATAATGAGCAGTTCCTCATCCAAATTTCTTATTACTATTTAAAAGTTGATGTTAATTTTTGAAAGCCCTGAGATTATGAGATGAGTTGCTGCAAAAGAAATTAGTCAATAGCATTGTGGTGAATAAACTTTTTAGATTTGTTTTCTAGCTTCCAGCTTAGGGCATACGAATAACTTTTTCACAGATTAAACTTTATTGAATACTAAATTCCAATCTCATTTCTCATGAAATAATCTGACTTCACTACAGAATTTTATTTAGAATAAAACTGGTCTGATTCCATTTAATACTGATGTCCATGAAAAGAAACCTGCTATTTTGTGGATTTTTCTCCAATTTGTCTGATATTTTACACCTTTGGCCAATTATTTCTCAGCCAACATTTATCAAAAGGCCATGTCACAGTGCTTTCCTTCTCACAAGACCTTTACAAACATTGTGATATTTTAAGATGTTTTATTTTTGATGGCAAAAATTTAAATGTGAAATTGCACCGTATTTGGTCTGTCAATCTCAATGAAATGTAATCTATTATTATTCTGTTACAAGCATGCATGTGCTGTAATAATTCATCAAAATTTCTCTGAGAGAAAGAACACGCAATGCTTGATATATTAATGGTAATGTGTAATTTTTATGTGGAGTTTACCAGCTGTCACACTCTCATATGAAATGCTTTCATAATGAAATCATAATGAAAATGGCAAATATAAATTGGATATAAACAATTACGCTTTTTTCAAAAATTTATAAATTCATTTTTTCATATCTAGAAGAATTATAAATCTTTATGCTACACTTCATTTAAAAGCTAATTCCCTTTCAAAATTAAACAATCTATAACACTTGTATTTTTCATAGATGTCTCAACCATAGATCACATCTTGCTGCTGTTATTCATTTTTTTTTTCAA
The DNA here is from genome assembly GCA_037305975.1 of Chrysolophus pictus. Taxonomy (NCBI): domain Eukaryota; kingdom Metazoa; phylum Chordata; class Aves; order Galliformes; family Phasianidae; genus Chrysolophus; species Chrysolophus pictus. The sequence goes on from CM074578.1 coordinate 24,904,234, forward strand.
GATGGTTTGATTTAATTTAATTTTCTTCACTTCCATTTACTTTCCTGTCCTTCTCTTATCTTACTATTTTTGCTTTCTCCACTGTTCTACATCTTAAACGTCTCATCTCTCTATACAGATCTGACTTTTCCTCTTCAGAGTTCTTCCTTCTTGTACTGCTGTGTCTCTTGTATTATTTTACCAAACTACTTTCTATTATTTTTCTGTAGTTAATTTTAGGATTATATACTGCTGAATGCACAAATTCAAAAGAAAAATTTTTTACTGCATTTCCATATAATTATTTCTAGTTCTCAAGTATCTACGCTACTTAGCACTGATTGGAAATATTTCTTTTTATTTTTCTTCTTTATTTTCCCTCACGTTTGTTTGCTGCCTGTGTTGGGTATTTTATATCGATGCTATCCTCCTAACTATATGGAAGGACTCAACATATTCAGCGCTCTCACTCTCTTACAACTCCATCCTTACTTCCTTCTACTATTATGTATAATGCAATGTTGTACCTAACTTCCATAGTTTGTCTTCTCTGTCACTCAATACACCGGTAGAGTCCAAATGGGAATCAGAGCTCCCAGAAAACCTGAAGTTGCACAGTTCAGATAAACATGGGTATAGACTTAAGCTGCCAAATAAAGATTAAACTAGGCAAAAATCAGATTAAGAGTAGCAAATTTCTCCCAGATTTAATGCAAAAATCACCTACTTTAATCAAATCAGTCTTAGATGCCAGTCGCATTTGCTTGCTTGTCATTACTACCTGTCCTATCAGATAGTAAACTTTAAAGGTAAAGCTCCCAGACTTGAAAGCAAAGTAATTGTTTTTGTGTAATTTTTCACAATTTAGTAGTCAAGTAAGAATTTAAGCGAATTATTTTTATTCACTATATTGTGGTCATTATTCTTTGCTGGGTGTGCAGAGCCTGCAGCTGATTCTTAACTGCATTCCCTGCAGTTAAGCAATTAGTATCAGAAAATATATACATTGAGACACAAAAAAAAATCATAGCTTTCACTTTGCATCGTTTTCCTACAAACAAAGGCAAAACCAGTCACAATTATAGTCCTTTGATTCTTTACTTTTTCTGTCCATTGTTTATCCATTATTAATGTCTGTTCAATATTTTTATTATCTAATTTGCTTAGTTCACTTCTTTCACATCTTTTTCTTTCTCTTCACTGTCTTCTCAAATCTCCAGCAGTGCGCCGTGGCAGCCAAGAAGGCAAACTGCATTTAAGTGCTCAGCAGAAATCAGGATTTCTGATCATAGAAATAATTGAGCTATGATCAATGACTGATTAACTAAACTAAAAAAAAAGAGCTATTTAAACATACTGCAATACATTCACACTCTGTGAGGGACAGAGAGGGGAAAAACGCATTTTCATACAGGTATGCAGGTATGCAATAGCATATCTGGAACTCATAACATTTTATGATGTTAATCACTGCACTACATTGAAAATGCCATAGTGAAGCAGACTGTCAGGATTCCCACTGCACAAAACAATTTTTAGAGCTTTATACAACCTCTGTTTTAACTGTACTTGTGCATGGTTTCATATGCAAGCTTCTACCTTGGAAGCAACTCGTCTTTACAGATTGACAAAAATCTATTAATTGTTTTTCAAAGAAAGATATTCAGAGAAATATAGACCAGCCAATACTGAAGGTACAATCTGTCTTTCTGTGTATTTATAGGCAGAAATCTCAATTAAAATCAGAACAAAATCCTTGTTCATTTTAACACTGGTTCTTTTCGCTGATTTCCAGCTGACCAATTTAAGGATAATGACTGGGTACAGATAATGCCCATCATGTTACTTAGCACCATGTTACACATGCAAATGCCTTTTTATATTGAGATTTTCTTAGTTCTTCTGAGATAATAGCTCTTGCTTCATGAATCCCTTACATCTACCTTTATTCCGCACATCTTGATTTCTTTTTCCCATCTGTTTTAACTTGGTGGCCCAAGCATGTTTGTCACCCAAGGAAACCCCACAGACCACGCATTTATGACTAGATTAAGTCAACTTCGAAATACTGTCTTTAGAACAAAGCACTATTTAATCTATTTCTCAAAAGCATCAGACATGTAGAGGAAATAATGAAAATAATGACCAAATTCTTGCCATTAAGACTTTCATTTTGCTTAAATTTTAGTCACGGGTGGATTCCTTTTGTAGTCAATCAACAATGGGCAGATCCACAGAGTGAGTCATCTCTTGGTAAAATCCTTGATGAGTTTCAAGCTTACTTTGGTGTGTGTGTAGTTAATCTGAGGTGTGTAGTTTAAGAAAGTTTAAGGAGTTGTTTACAAAATGACTAAACTTGGCAGGTAGGAAGCAGGATATAAGATGCATCCTAGTTCTCAGTATGTGTTTTACTTATTAGTGTAAACAGGCTATTGGCTATTGGATTCACTTTGAGGCATAGACACAGGAATTAATCTATTTAGTATTAGTTCTGAGTATTGCAACACCTGTACCCCTCTGAAGATCTCACCCAGGGGAATCTGCTTTGCTGAGAGAGGAATATGCTGAAGCCTAATATTAAGAAGCAGATCTCCATCTTCGAGATCAGATACAGCAACCATGGTTGACAATTTGAAATATCAAATCCATTAAAAAATTGCTACAGTCACACCTATTTAGAAAAGTTTTCTTATTAACAAGGAATTTTTAGCCTCGTCACTTACACTGTACAAATGATGGATTTTTACAAGAACGTCAGATGTCACTAAATTAAATGCCTAACACCATTTTATCACCGAACTTTCTCAATGACTATGAAAAAGCAGATTTTGTTGACAAATTTATTTTTATAAAGCCATACACATATAAAACCAAAGGTAAAATACCTTTTAATTTTTTTATTATTAGCAATTTTTTCCAATAATTCTGTGAAAGACTAATGTCAGTTGGTCATCACATAATTACTTGGATCATTCTGCTACTGCAAGATTTTTTTTCACACTTTTTTTTTTTCAACTGCTTGCCTTTCTAATCCAATTAACTTTTGACTCATTGGTCTATTTCAGCTATATCTGATAGATGTCCAGTAGTCCAAAAGCAGAGTCCTGTCCAGTTTCATGGAAGTGGCCATGCAGAAAAGTGAGAAACTGTCAGTGCCTTTACCAAAGAGCAAACATCAATGTAGGATTAAGGCTTAACCAAAAAATGTACAAATGAATGAAGTTGTTAGTGTCTGAAACACACAGAAGTTTCAGAGAACATTATTAAATTATTAAATTATACACTATACATTATTATAGAACATATTATCTGACCCCCAAAATTTCAATACGAAATACAAAGCCTTTAGAAATCAGCCTTCATTAGCTCTGGTGCACATAGCAGACCAACACTCTAGGATCTTTTCCTAGTATCCATTTTTTTTTAATTTTTATTTTTATTTATTTTTTTCCTGAAAGGGTTTTCTTAAAAATAGCATTGTTGTATTAGAAAACTGCAAAGTATTCCATAATTCCTGTAAAATGCAAATACATCATTTAACATTTTTTTCCATCTATGAAAGGGTTATTTGTGGAAAAAATATGCCTTTTCTGAATCATTAATGTTAATTATATAGTTACCATCTCTAGAAACTGAAGTTTATCTATTTTTTAGGATAGTTCTTACTTCTGACGTTACTTGAACTTACATGTATTAATACTGCATTATTCACCATATGTATCTTTCACAACTCCAAATTCAATTAAGCATGCAGTTTTTACTTTACCAGTTTTAATTGGCATTAATCTGTCTTCTGCAAGTTTTCCTAATATTTGTATAATATTTAAAAGATCTTGCCTTCACTTAATCACTGTGGCTGAACTGAAAAACTCATTTAATAAGTTATTGTTTTTCTGCAGACCCTTCACAACCAATGACTTTTTCTATAAGAACTGGATATTTAAACTTTTCTTTTAAAATCTCTCATCCTAATGACATTTTGTCATATTTTTCTCTTGCACTTAAGACACCTCCAGTGTTCTAAAACATCAGGAATACACCTATGGGTTAATGTATCATTATCCTTCATACTATTTCTGAGGTGTATGATTTAGCATGAGCATGAGACACCATTTTAATAGGAACCCCCACAGATGGTTATCAGCAGTCACTGGAGTTGTCAAAAGGCAGGAGAAATCACCACATTGCTTAATGATTTCCTAATTGATTATGAAAGGAAGAGTATTAGGAATAGCTGGACTGTTTTATTTTATTTTATTGATTTTTTTTTTCTTTCTGAGTGGAAGAGTGTATTGGGGTGTTTCGAAATAATCTGTTTTGCTCATCATATCCATAAATATCTAAAAAAAAGCCCCAGTGAAATGACAGCATTTAGTTCAAAGTTATTCAGGGCAATAAAATCTAAAGGTTACTGCAAACATTTGATGAAATATCTCATTATATTGAATGAAAATGACAGAAAAAATGAGTATTTATTTATAAATGCAAAGTAATGCATTTTATGACAAAATAATGACCACAATTAAAGTTAAGTATTGATAGGTATTATAACACCAAAAATATAAAGCTTTAAATTAGTTACTATTATTCAAGACAGATGCCACAGATTTTTTACAAATGGCATTCTGAGAACATCAGATCAGTGGAAGAAACAAGAATAGCAGACAGTAATGACATAAACCTTGATACTGAAATGAAAAATATCACAAGATCCACATCAGAAGCATATTGCTTTTTCACTAGTGAGATGAAGCTATTGCGTGCCTTCCTGGCCATCCCATTCCTACAAGAAAGAAAGAGTGGGCTAAGGAATATTCTGAAAGAAGTGCAAAGGATTGTCAGAGGTTTGTTGCAGGGATGATCTGAAGTACACTGCAGCTTCAGTGCATGAAAAGATCAGGGGCACAGAAAAGAAACAAATCCAGAGGAATGTAAGTGGGATGAATGGAGTAAGACTATTGCTTTTAACTGCATGAAGATGAGGGCACTCATAAAGTATTAAGGTTGTCTTAAATAAACAAGAGGAAGTGGTCTTTTATTTACTTATTTATTTTACGCACAGTGCATAATTAGACAGTCAAACTCATTGCCACATCATCTCTTATGAAGCCATAAACTTAACTAAGGTTAGAAAAACGAATTGACAACCTCAAAAACTAGTAAACAAATCTACCACAGGGCAGAAAGCAAGTTGATGTAAATGCAGCTTTACAAAGATTTAATTTTTGACTGCTGAGAGCTGGAAATACCCAACAGGGGAAAGATTACTCTGTATTTGTGCTTTTTCTTTTATGCTTTCCCAAGCAACCACAACTAGGCATCATCAGAATTGGCTATGCTGACCTTTTCTGTACATGTATATATATATATATATATATATATAAAGCTTTAAAATGTCACTAAAACCTTCCTCTTACACCTTTCACTAAAAATAATAACAATAATAATGAAAACACACCACAAAATCACAAAATGGATCCAACCAAAAAAAATTAACAGATTTCCTAGGTAGCATTTGCAGTATGCTTCTTCAATTTATTTTAAAGTAGGAAAAGAAATTAATTATATGTACAAAATAAATAAATCTCAAAAATCCCACTCTTTTACTGAAAAAGTTAAATGGATGTAAAGCAGCATGGTATAAGAAATAAACCACTTCCTTGAAAGAACCTCAATAAAGAATTCCTATCTTCTTGCTTCCAGTATTTTCCTTTTCTTCCCTCTTACTGAAGGCTAAAAAATGAGACTAGTATACACGTTGGCAACAGCCAGTGGTGTCTCTCACCTCATTTTTTTGTAACCATTATAAAGTTATTCCTTGCATGAAAAAAAACAAGTATTTTAGATAGGTTTTTCATGCCTACTTTTATATACAACTAGATGTAATTTTATTTACAGGCCATGAAAATGCAGACTCTTCACTGTATCAAATATCTGATCTTTATTGCTATTGATGAGATTGGTCAATTATGCTCCCACTCAATTCTAAAATTGAATGATAGATTGGTTTGTGGTGCTGGGGGTTCCTCTGAGGCAAGCTTAATTTGTGATACCAAGCCAAAGTACTTTCTGAGTGTTACAGACCTAGCTAACTCTTCTGTTGAGAAACTGGCAGTAGCACTGTGGGATTCAAAACTCTTTGCATGACTTTTATTTTACTAAGATCCAAACCATAGCTTCTGATCGGTCACTGCTGAAAAACCATCATCCTAACTTCAGTAAGGAAAAAGACAATCCCATACAATTGCTTAAGAGTACAGACTCACCATGTGCATCATAAAAACGTCTTTAAACTACACATATTTCTCAGTAAAATGCTCAGATTAATTGTTGGTGTGAAAGCCCCAGTCGGGTTAATGCTTCCAGTTAATTTGGAAGGCAAAGCAGAGAGCTAGCTCCAGCAGCACGAACGCGACTTTTAAGTTGATTCCTCCCTGTGTCAGAGCAAGACCACCTAGGGATTGCTTTCACAGACTAAATATGTCTCCAGCATACCAAAAAAGGCTTTAATCCACTTAGGAGCAACAACTCTTGAAGCAGATATGAGGTGGTAAAGTCACTGAATTGCCCGAGGCAGCTGCAGAGCTTAGCCTTAGCTAAAAGGGGTCTGCTGGTCAGGTAGGCCAACAGACAGCCCACTTTTAAAGCTGTTTGTGCAGAGGGCACTTGGCATTTTTTCTCTCAGATATGTGAGGAATTGCACACACTTTGTTTTGCTCTCTATTTCACAGCAGAAATAATACCAGCAGTCTACACTGTGCATCACTGAGCACATAAAAAGTGAGCTGAGAGAGAATGGAGTTTGATTTTCAGTTAAAAAATGCCATCTGTGTAAGTTTAGTGTATGTCTCTCTCTTTAAACCTTCACTTTGAGGGATAGCTTTATGTTTATTCTTGTCGAAATTAAAATAAGTGATCTAAATTATGCAGTTTCAGTGCTGCTTCAGTGCTGCTCAGCGTGCTGCCAGACCAACTTGTACTGTGTTCAGAAAAACTCCACTGTCTGTACAAATCAACTGCTATTGCCCACAAGTCTTTACACCTCTCTTGAGTACATCTGTATCTGAACACATTTATAATGGTTCAATTTGGTATGGGCAGTTTTTAGTAAAGAAAATCATTAAGAGGTAATGTGCTATACAACATTTTCAGCTTCAACAGAATCTCTGAAAATTTCTTTCCTTGATTAGTAAAACTTTTGTATAAAATTGATAAGAAATGTCGCACAGTGGGAAAACAGAGCTCTCAGCACAGCTGAGACAGCTGCTCAAATAACTTCCTTATCATAGTTTTAAATAATTGCTGCAGTTTATATGCAAGTACATTTGTAGAATGTGCAAGTATAAATTATTTACTTTTAAGACTACAAAAGATGTCTATTTTTTAAATTGGAACTGTGCCATTATTCACTACCATAGTTACAGAAATATCTGAGGTAGGACAAAAAGACTGGAAATAAAAAGCAATAATATAGCTTATTTAGAAACAAAAGTAAGATTATAAAACCACAGAGTGTGAAATGGTATGTAAATAGAGATTTTATACTGTACTGCAGCACAGAAGGAATTCAGATGACTAGTAAAAATGAACAAAATAAATGTCTCATATTTCTGTATACTTGTTATAAAAGCCAAACCATTGTATTATTACTGTATGTTGTATATACAGCAATATAGTTAGCACAACATGGAATAGCAGACAGTCAGCAACTTTGGACTGTAGTACCTATGAGTTCCTGTATATACACAGGAAATAATATGCTGGATGTAAAACAATTTCTTTTGAAGCATTAGAAAAAAATATGCCTTCAAGGGATTAAAGTACTTCAATATTTAATTTTTCCCACTGAAACAAACCGGTGTCAGAGTCTATTTTCAAATGCCCTCAGATCTCATTCTTTTTGTACCAACTCTTGGCATGAATAACTTTAGCAGAAAATTAGTAACCTCTTGTTTTACCAAAAGGCTCCTTTTTCTCCATAACTTTTCATCTCTAGTTAGAAAGACTGAAGAGCCGATGCTGTTAGCTGGATCAGTGAGAATGCTTATTTTTCTTACATTACTGGTAAGAAAATTATTGTAATCGATGGTAGCAAGTAAGACTCGATAAGCAGTAAGAGCTGGATGTGGCTCTGGACAGCACGGTCTAGTGGTTGGCGATCCTGCACAAAACGGGGGTTGAAACTAGATGAGCATTGTGGTCCTTTTCAACCCAGGCCATTCTATGATTCTATGCTTCTATAAGTTAATTATTCAGTAGGAGATTTAAGCTTCTACAAGGAAGCTTGGAATTCCCAATGAAAATATAAAATCCTGCACTCACCTGCTCTCTAAAGGCAGAAAGAACGTCCTTCATTAAAGCATCAGAGAAACATGGAGCTCTGATTCTGCGGGTGCTGAGAACTGCCTCCCTGAGCAGCTCAGCATTTGTGTGTCCTCAGAGCCTAGCCAGCAGTCAGGGAGCAGACTGCAGCTCACCCTGAACCCTGTGATGGGTCTGATATGATAAACATACCCAGAAAATGCCAAAATGTTCAGACAGTTGATCACAAGAAATCATCCATCAACTGAACGGCATTAAAAGACCACATGTTTATTCCCAGCCCTTGAGCACTGCCAAGGTGCATTTTAAAGCGGGTATAATAAGCTAGGAAAATGCATACAGCCAAATAAATTGAACAGTAGCTTTCAAGCGATAATTGGTTAAATTCCTGATCATCTGACCACATTTGTAAACAATCCTTTTGAAGTAGTCATAGCACACCAGCTGCAAACTATCCTCTACATAATAGCTCACTATCACAGAGCACTCATCTGTGAAATGAATGATCAATATTAGCTTCCGTCCTTGTCTCAAGGGATGCTAACTGTGGCAAATAGAAATGTACTGCTTACAGGGGTAGAAATGATTGTCAGAAAAAAAAATTGCACCTTATGAAGCACAGAAATCCTAAAGATCCTAAGGATCATATATCCCTTTAATATATGGAAATATTAATTTGTTAAATATATATATATTTGTTCTATATTAGTGTGTAAAAGCAGAATGATATAGTCATATCTAATACAAATTATGCAGCATTTCATTGCTCATTAGTGATGAGGAAATTTTTAACAGCATTTACTAAAATCAGCAGAGTACAAAAATCTTCTAGGCTTTTCCTCCTCCATAATTGGCTATTTTAAACATTTCTCTTTTTAATTTGCTGTCCCTGGATCCCATTCTGAAGGAACGGGACACAATATCAGCGGGTCCTTACCCAGACCTATACGTCATGCAGTTTGGGATCAGAAGTTGTTGATTGTCAGACACTATAGGATTCTATTGTATCTGTGACCACAGAGGTGAATATGCAAAGTATATCTGTCTGTGGGGTAAGTTTACGGAATGGTTGAAGTTGGAAAGCACCTCTGGAGGTCATCTCAAGCAAAGGCACCTAGAAAAGCTTGCCCAGGACTGTGTCTAGATGAAAGTTAATTTTACTGCTAAGAATAACAAAAGATCTAGTATCTGGGGAAAAATAATATCAGATAGTAAAATTTAAATGCAAAAGAACAACATACAATTCCTTGTAATACGGAATATTTTTACTGCATTTTAGTAAAGAAGGGATTAAACTATTCTGTAACATAAAGATGAAGCATCCAGTGACAGCAACTCCAGTAATCTGTAAGCATGGCGCATCAGCTGGGTTAAAAATGTGGTTTACTAACAAGCTAAGACATCAGAGTGGCCTTGTTAATTGCGAAAGCCATTTCTGCACTTAGACCTCTTGCACTTCTAGTATTCACAAAAAGCACATAGAGGTGCAGAGAAGAAACCTGTCTCAGAATGACTAAGGTTGGAAGGAACTGCTGGAGGTCATCTGGATTAACATCACTTATCTAATCTGGGGTACAGAGAGGATGACTGGAGTCAGAGGGTAACCCCAGCTCTTTTTATACCTGAAACCTGGACATGCCTGAGAGCTCAGCTCTGAGGTTCCCACCATGTCTGAGAGCTCTGAATCCAGCTTCTACCCCAGCTGTCCCAGAGCCACCATTTCCACTGTGGCCTTCTACCACAGTGCCCTCCTGCCTTCCACTCCCTGAAGCTCTCTGGTTAAGGCTATTTCACCAGCGGAGAAACCTGGGAATGTTTCTTACTCTATTTGCAAATACAAAGAAACACAAAGTGATCAAGATATTAGCATTTGAAGTCTTAAAATTCTGCTATTCTCAAAGCCATAGCTTCTGGAACCAAGCAACTTTGTAAGGAATTTAATTGTTATGAGAAAGATAATAAAAAAGAATCTCTAATCCCTACTGTTTGCACTTTCCACAAACTTGGAATGCTTGCTAGCACAATTTATGTTATAATCAGCATAAATGTGATTTTTACCATAAAACATAGATTTTAAGAAGCATATTGTGGTCTTCCTTTTTATTATGTTGCAATATATATATATGGTACATAGAGGAGTTAAGTTTCAAAACTCCAATCCCCTTTGCTCTTTTGACATATCAAACAGCACAGTATAATCTCTAGTTGACATTAGTAAGGTCTCCTCATATCCCCAGAAGCCAACATTCTGCATAAAAGACAAAAGATCCAGCAAAGTCAGTTGCAAAATTAATCTTATTCACCAGGTAGCAAAGCCCTGAGTGTGGCTCCTACACAGACTGCAAGCCATTTGTGAAATGAAAGCAGCAGACAGTAAATGAAGCAGCTCAGCTTTAGCAGCTTGTCAGTCACTGAACAACTGAAGGCTGAAGACATCCTGGGTTAAATCATACATTTAAATGCCACTTGGAGGGATCCCAAAACACCACCTGAGGCTGAGCTGCTTCTGACTTAGAATGTATTCACATTTGGAAGAACCAGTATAAACTGGCAACTGTTTTCTACCTCCAAATTTGAGATAAAACCTTAAAATTTCAATGCTGTTTTCGGGCAAGATCAAAAACTAATTAATCCAAATGAAACTGAAGGTATTTGTTCATTATAATCTTGCAAAAGTTAATGAACCTTTAAATGTTTATTCCCTTTTTTCTTTCTTCTGCCCTATTCCACAATTTGTTTTTCTGTTCTTATGATTGCTATGCACTTATTTTAAAATGCAATCCCATTAAAACTTACAGATATGGTATGAAAATGTCCTTTCATCTTACTGACACAAATAATCAATGTAATTTCTAAGAGCAATATTTCACTTCAGTTTAACAAAATTCATAAGCAATGTGAAAACTCATTTAAATAGTTTATAACATCCTTTATTTGGTATAAATAAAACTGTTAGGTTCTACTGCTTCCACTCCTGTAATGCAATTCTGATATTCACTGCTGCAATAAATTAGGCCTTATAAACAACAATACATCATAAAACAAATTCAAGAGATGTTGTAAATAGGGAACAAAATGGAAATTATCTCATGCAAGCTTTTTCAGTGTAAACCCCTTGACGCATGCTGTAACCAGCCAGTTAATAATTGCTTTGTAAATTCTTGTAAATCTGAAATGAAGCAAAGGGGATAAAACCAACAAACAAGTCATAAAGTATGATTGTTACTTGTTTGGAGTGATTATTGCCACTGCCAGCCAGGTTCCAAATCTCATAACAAAGAATTTGTTGGGTTTTTTAATTTCCTCCATTTCAGCTGTTTTACTGGTGATGGAGAATACATACAATCCCTATCAATAAATAATGTGTCACACAAAAGATATGCTTGGTCAGTTTCTGAATATTTTAAATATTTTAATATTTTAAGCAGTAATACACCGTAAATTCTAACACTTCTCTCCTCAGAGTACTCTCTCCCCCTTCTTCACTCAGAATGGATTTTCTCAGGCTGGACAGAATATGTGATGGATGATAAAAATCAAGAGCACACAGAAATGGAGACCATGACTATGTAATCGTATAATGCAGTGGCTCCTTTTCAGAATGAAGAAGACATATGAAGCTATCTTTTTAAAAAAGAAACCATTTATAGAAGCAAAGCGTGGCGAGATCATGAACTGGAAATAGGTTTCTGCTTTCTTGTCTCACGGTTTTCTCCCATGTAAGAACACATAAAACAGTATTCTATGATCTGTGTTTGGTTTATTGTTTGTTTGTTTGTTTTTAACCTGGAAATATAAAATGGGATAGGGTGGGAAAATCTGTAAGATAAAATCAATGTTTTAAAAGAGGTTCTTTGCTGTCCCTCACTTGATGCCAATCAATCACTATTAAAACAAATATTAATCGCTACTTAAAACAAATATTAATCTTATTTGTAATGATTTAAGTTACTTATCTTGTACTCTTAAAAATGTATAATTGCTTTAAAAATTTGAAAGTTTAAAATACTGTACTTAAATATAGCACATGTATTTTATTTTCTTCAAATCCAGAACCTCCATCTGAGAACCATATAAAACACTTAATTTCTGCCATGCAAATAGATGTGTGCCTCATCTGAATATCTCTGATCTTGGTGTTATATCACACGCGATAAAAACACATTAATTGAATCCTTCTGTTATTATTAAGAGATATGAACATTTATTGCAATTCATTTCTACAAATAGAAATAAGCTCCTATTCATTTTCTTAACGAATGCAAGTTCTGAACATGTTTGAAGCACTTAATAGTCTCAGTATAGACTGCAAACAATAACTCTGTACAAAAGTATTATGTATATATATATGTACTTAATATATATTATATATATAAATATTTACGTAGTACTTAATACTTAATATGTATATATTTAAATTCTACAACAATTTTAAGTACAAAATTATCACATACTACTGTATAAATGTAGAGAAAATCCATTTCAGAGAGCTTGGAGAAAAATCAGCCAGTAAATATTTCAGAAAGTGATGTATTTAGTTTAAATAATATTGAAAAGGTATGAAAGAAGTGGCTTTAGTGACTGCTTTAGCACTTTCCTAGCTGATGGAGGATTGCTAAATTGTGATCTGAGTCAAGACTAACTGAGTAGAAAAATCAGTGTAAAATCTGAGGAATGTTTTGCTCATGTTTTCTCCAGACAAAAATCATTGATCATTTTAGATAAGTCATTACCTTATGACATATCTAAATGTTTTTATAGATATAAACATTCAAAAATCTTGAAAATTTACTTGCATACTAATGATTAATGATTGTAACCAGCAAAATCAATCCATTCTTTCCTCTAAAAACCAAGAACGTAGGACAAATTAACATCAAAACACACAGAAAACACATTAGAGGGTCAACTATGACAATTAATGGCTTGTTTAGTATCTCCTATAGCTGAATCTTCAACAGACCATTTATTCTTTTTCTTGAGCTGAAGGCATTTAAAGAAGGCACAAATTTAATGTAATGAAACCATGAACAGACACAGAAGAATGCTGTAAGACACTTACAGGAACGAGGAATTTTTTTATTTCTTCCAAGGCATGACTCATACGAGAATATGCTTCCCCAGGTGGAGCAAACACTTCAATTAATACATGAAGCTCATCACTCAAGTGCGCATATTTAGCTTCTCCACTTTTCCTCAGTTCTTCCTCCTATGAAAAAGAGTGGTTTCTTTAGAACTGGGAATCCACTGATTTTGCATTGGTTTAGCTTTTACAGAGAACATGATGAAAAGACATAATGCAAACAGACTTTTACTACAATCCATTTAAAGATTTAAAAATCATTTTTGAGCGTTTGAATGGTAAAACTAGTGTAATTATTGTATACAACAGATTTTAATCAGCACAGTGAAAAAATGCTAAATACTCTAAAACTGAGTAATGAAAAATTAACTCCATGAATGCAAAGGATGATTGAATTGGTTTGAATTTGAGCTGTTCACAAAAATAAAAAAAAAGATCCAGTTAGCCATTCTGGAGCATTTTAAACAATTCTATCATTCATTTATATATATTTTTTAATTGATGAATACCTGTAGACTGTACGTGTTAGTACTGCTAAAGTAAAGACTGCTCTGGCTTTATCTGAGACATGGGGTCTGAGTTTCAGTCCCAGTTCTGATATTTGGTAACTATGCAGTCCCGTGTAAAATGGTTAAGATGATGGTTCATCTCACTTACATTTATTCTGACAGTCTTTGGTCTCAGTTTTCTATCAATTAAATGAGAGTAAGAATCCAAATTTACGTCACAGCAATATTCTGAAACATCACCCCACTGTTTTATACAAGGCTTTGAGATAGCAAATGTTAACTGTTATACACATTAATAGTAGTTACCCTACAAAAAGCAAAGGTGTAAAATAGTGATCAAGTTAATGTAATTGTCTATGACAACAAAATGCAAAATTTATCGTTACTATACAAAATAGCAATAAGAAATGCTGAAGACCTGATGAGTTTAAACCTCAGTCTTCAAAATACTTTAAGAACTGTAACTTTGAAGAAAGTACATTTGTGTATTTTCATTTTATAGATGGAAAACTTAATCAGAGAAAACAAGTAAATTAATTTGCTTAAAATTGGGTTAGAAGTTGCAGCTTCTTAGTATATACTCAGATTATTCTTTTGCAGCATGAAGATATCCAAGACATAAAAACTGCAAGAATGACAGCTGATACACATTATTTATTGATAACAAAGTCAACAAACTTCATTAAAATATAAATCACATCTATTATTTTTCAAACACAGGCAAAAATAATATTTACGTTATTATTTTGTCATCGGTAACATGATTTTATAATCTATACTTCTCTGACAGGAAGATATGCATATGCTTGCATGGTTGAAACACTGGTAATGAAATTTTTCTCTTCTTCATAAACTCAGGGATTCTGAAAAGGCATCATTTTATAATCTTCCTAGGTTCAATGTATGCTTTTTGTTACGGCTCAGCAGATTTCTACACTTTCTACAAGTGTTAGAAACAGCAAAATCCTCAGCATTTCTTCCTGAATATATCTAACGATGCTTTTTTTTATTTAACTCATAGAGTTAAATAATGAATTTTCACATGGTATCTCTTCCTCCAAGTGTGATATGTCAGAAAATATTTCTTTTATTGCAAGTGTTTTTGTTGTTAAAGGAGAGAAGCTCCTTCAGGAAAAGTATCAAAGAATAAGAACTCATAGTCTATGTAAGCACTGTACAAAGATTTGCTTCCCTGAGCCAGTGAGAATGACTAAGCATGTGAGTTGCTCCAAAAGTAATGTAGCAGCTTAAACCTACTCATGTAGAAGTGAACCAAACCATGGTAAGAACAATGCATGCTGAAAGCGTGATGGAACCACTGCAGAGAACTATCCTGAAAAAAATCAAAATACACTTAAGGTAGTAAGTGTTATCAGACACTGAATGTTACTAAAAATATATATATACTTTGGATCAAATCAGTTTTGATATATAACAAGAATAAAATTAATAGATTTCCTGGGCTTCTGAATCAGTGTTGGCAATCTCTCATAATACTGACCCTCATGTTACTAATATGCATCTTCTTTACTATCAGGTGATTATCTTTAACTATGCCCTGGTTCAGCACAGCACCCTCCAGACCCTATCATCATTCTCTCCCTCTGTGCACCAACTCTCTTCAGAATATCTCCAAAGTATATATAGCACTATATTCCATGTCCCAAAACAGCTACTGTCTCAAGCTGTGCTTCAAACTTCCTTTGTTGTCACATGGTGTTGATCAGACACACCAACCTTAACCTGAGCTATGTTTTCATAACTCACTGTCTCATATAAGATAATAGATATTTTGAAACATCTGTGGTAATTTTTTAAGTTAGAATCATAGAACCCTTAGAGTTGGAAAGGATCTTTAAAGGTCATCTAGTCCAACCCCCCTGCAATGAACAGAGACACCACAGCTAGATCAGGTTGCCCAGGGCCTGATCCTGCCTCACCTTGAATGCCTCCAGGGACGGAGCATTAACATCTCTGGGCAACCTGCTCCAGTGCCTCACTTGTACTTTACTGTAAAAGACTTTTTCCTTATAACAACCTAAATTTACCCTCTTTGAGCTTGCAGCCATTTCCCCTTTAAGTTATCTTGAGGGAAATTAAGAAGTTCCCCTAAGTTATCTTAAGTTCCAGTTGAACAAAGCAGGGAAAATGAATTATAAAACTCCTCAGCAGAAATTAGATGAATACCGACCTCTGCAAAGGCAAAGCAGTAGCAATATAAAGGCCAAGAAAAATAATTAATTATCTCTTGATGAGAAAACAGCCGAACAATTTTAGAAGTATATGTTCTGACCCTGACAGAGAATTTGTTTCTGGAAGATGGACGAGTACACTTAATTAAAACAACTGGAAGGAGCAACCAGAATTTGTACAGTAAACAAAATTATGTGATCCAGATTGACGAATGAGAAGTAGCCTGATAAAATCAAAATGCCAGAATATCCAAGAATAAAAGGAAGAAAAACAAAACAAAATTGAAGCAGGAACGGAGGAAAGCACATAGATAAACTGCATAAATACAAGTGGATCTTATAGTGTAACAAATACAGCCATAAAAAAAAACCAAAGTGTATCTGAAGAACAATAAGAGAATTGCACTGTATTTCCTATCTGACAAGAAGTTGCAAATAAAAGCACAGAGCAGAAAACAGGCAAAGCTGAAAATCACAGCACTGTTGCTGGAGAAGAGCTGTTCCTAAGATCAATGGACAATGCTGCAAAAGAAAATTAATGAGCATGAAGTTTCACAAAATGCAAAGCAATTAATTTTTAATCTGGACATAAATGCAAAACCTAAGATGTCTGCAATGCCGATACTAGAAACAGTAATAACTGAGCTCTAGAGAAGAGTAAATCAGAACAGATATAATGTCTCAGAGTTTCGGAGTTCAAAATCATTCAGATCCTAGGTCCTAGAGAGAAGAATGCAGAGAAAAATACTGAGGAAAAATCTGAAAATAGAAAGGAATTTGAAAATAGGGAAAGGATTCAGCAGAGTATAAACTGAAGCTAAATGCTCAGCCATCCCTTGAGTCTTATTTTTAGAGAAGTAATTTGCAGTCCAGGTCAAGGAATAAAGAAGATGGATATAGTCAGGACATGAGAGTTTGCACAGCAGAGCTAAGAGAGTAGGTGTACTCCTGTCGCATTAAGCATCTGCAGATATAGACACCCTGTAAGTAAATACAGGTGTATAAAAAAAGATCATTGCTTATAATAGAGGAATTTTTGAAGAGATATGTGGAGATTTGTGCACATTGTGATATTTCCCAATATATTTCTTAATGAAATAAAACATGTTAATGACAAAGAGGTGCTAACTTGTATGTAGATTATACTGTTTTTAGTTAGTTGATGGGGAAATCATAGATAAATCAATAGAAGAGCGGGACAACAAAATATCCATTGAATCACTATGGGAAAAGCCAGAACACCTCAGGTAAATGTTAGATGAACAAAAATTGTTCGTAAATCTGTGCAAAGGAAATAAACTTGAAGAAGAAAAGTTAACACATTTAAGTGGTATGTGCCAAAAAGGAGATCATGAGTAGTCACTATCATGACCAACAAGACATAATCTATATATAAATTATGTGCCAGAAAGCTGATAGTGGCAAGAGAGTTCACAAACCTACAGATACACCTATGCTTGCACAAAATTAAGCTAGAGATGAAATAACTATAAAACTAAATTAGATAAAGATGCTCGATCAATGCAACCAATGAATTTGAACAAAAAGTTTGAAAAGCCCATGTAGGAAATCAAGAGATCCAATGGAAATGCATAACTGCCATATTTAAAGATGCTTCCTACAAAGATTATTTTTATCTTAATAGTTATGATCACAACTAGGGACCACTGTATTCAGGGTGGATTCAGATTCTGGAAGAAGACTTGCTCTTAATGAGAGTACAAAATGTCATGTTTTTATTTACGCAAGGCTAATTACCAATTTGTTGCGTGCAAGCTATAAAGTAGATTGAACTTCCACTACACTGTGAGCAAAAAAATATCTTATCTGCAGTCTTTTTTTTCCTTCATCTTAGTAGAGTGGTAAAAGTTTAATCAAAGAATTGTTAGTACTCTAATTCCATACTAACTCTTGCAGCTGAAAGTACATGCAGATAAAATGATGAATACACAAACTTTCTATTGCCTACTCTGTGTCCTGGTGTTATGCTCCCCCATCCACTGCTTCTGGATCCAAAGGCAGAGATATGGGTAGATAGTGGGGGGCATTAATGTGAGTAGAGAAGGCATAGATTTGTTTACACTGGTTGGAAGAAAACTTGTTTTTTCCTTTGCTATCATTCTCACTTTTTTTGAGATCACTTATCTACTTTTATAGCCTTTTTCTAGTTTTATTTATTTTATTGTTAAGAAGTTATCTTATTTTTTTTATAAATTTTAATCCTATTTTTAGAGACAGAGAGGGTCTCAAATTGATACGTTATAGACACTAGAAAGTCTGTCATATGGTTTAGCTAATTCAGCAAGCTGACTAATATTAAATTATCAAACATGCTGAAAATTTGATTATCTGTATTTATGTTAAGAATTCAGAGGGTTCTGTATGCTGACAAAAATAGTAGAATTTTAAAATACCTGATTATCCAGCAAACAATCATCTTGATCTCCATGAATTATACTCCACAATTTCAAAAGCTGCGTGTAATCAAAACGCATTGTTTTTTCAAATATACAAACAGGATAGTTAAATGAAATCTCTCTATCCTTTTTTTTTCTCTGTCATTTATGATAATTTCAACTGGTTCTCTTAGACTGCATTTTTTAAAAAGTGGAATATATAGATAAAATATTCATATCTTAAGATTTGCAAAATACATTCTGTCTTTAAGTATAGGGACATATGTGAACAGAAATGTTTGGAAGTTCTCAGCGAATTCATTTGCAGTGCATTATATTATTAGATTATCAAACTGAAATACAAGTCAACTCCAGCTGTACAATAGTTCAGTGCTTCATAAGGAGCTTTTTTTGGTTACATGAAGGAAATAATTGAAAGAGTATTTTTACCATACAGAAAATTCAGTAAGGAAATATCAGTTCCTAATCTATTTTATGTAGAACCAGAGTGAACAACTTTTACTGTATTTTCTAGGAGCAAATAATCAGGGGTCTAGCATGTGCTCTTACCTCTGACTATAAAAGAAACTGAAGTTTCAGTTTGGGAATTCATTTATTCATATATTTCGAATCAATTTAATGATGAAAGAGCTAAGTACACACTTATAGGTAACTACCTGCTTAATCACCCATCTAATGAAGGATGCTTCCTGAAATACAAGCATGGAGAACAAATCCATTGAAGCACATAGGCAGTAGTTTGGTGGTACTGATGATGTCTACATGCATAGATATAGCAAGCCTTTCCTGATCTTACTGCATAACCTGCTCACTTAGTTCACAGCTAAAAAGAACTTAAAAGGCCAGGATTTAAACTTAATTTTGATCCTAAACCCTGGATTGTGGCCATCTGAGCTCCCCGTCAGTCGTTTTCCAGCCTATAGAAGCCAGTGTTTGCAACAGTAATATTCCTTAGATGCAGAAGTTTCTGACCAGCCACACCTCATTAGAGTGATGGAAATCTCATAATCACTTCATGCTTAAGCTTCTTTGGCATTCAAAAACTAGTGAGGGACTAAATAAGATAGATGCCCTGAATATAACAAAAAAAAGTGGAGCTGCTGCCTTAATGAGACAGCAGTTGGACTGCTCATCAAGTTAGGAGATAGTTGTCCATTGTAGGAAAGTTACTAGAGGAATGCCGCAAGAACCATTCTGGGACATATGCTCTTAAACAGTACATAAGCGATCTAGAAAATGAGTTGAACAGTAATGAAAGTTGTGAACTGCTTTCTAGAGTGCTCTGTGTGCTCTATTAGGGACTTTAGATATATAATTTCTAGAGGCTGATCTTGGAGACGTTACAAAGTTCTCCAGAAACAATGGTTCAGTGTTGAATAGCAATTAACACGATATCCTCTTCTGGGAGGAAAATAAATTAAACAGCACAGGATTATGACAGTGTTATTCTGTCTCATTTGGAAATGTGATTGCATCTAGCTAGGTGTGATGTGCTGTATACCTAAAGAATGAAAGCATTTGCAAATCTAAGCTGTTTTGCCCTATGTATAATTGCTTGCTGATGCACTAGGTGAATCTTTTTTTTTATTAAAGAACACCTATAACATAGATGCGTACACTTAAGGCAGTGTCAAATATAGAACTCATTTCTAATAATGTTTCTCACAATGCTGCACATTTTGTTTAAAAGATGATATTGCTAATTAGTATTCAAATGAGCTCAATGTAGTATTACAAGTGCTTCATCTAGAAAGTAATGTAACACTTCAGTGGCTCTGATTGCTCATTATAATCATAGCTGAGAGAGTGCACAGGAGATCTATTTACAGCTGCTTCCAGTTGCAAATCTGGGGATCATGACTGTTGCAAGGTATGCAGAGAAGTACTGCAGCCTTTGTTTCTCTGGTTCCACTGTCTTGCCTGCAGCTTTTTTTTTTTGAAGGATAATGTTGTTCAGAGCACCCCTCTGCAACTCAGCTGGGAAGCTTGTGGAAAGTGGAAGTAGAAGCTCTTAAAGATGATCCTCTTTAGCTCTTCTATGTTTTTTTTCTAGGGAATGTCCTCTGTTGACCAGGTTTCCACATTAACACTTTACACTCTGGAATGCAATGGCAATGTGATGCAGAGATCCCTCACTAAACACTTGGAAAGAGCTTTGCATCTGGGCAACCTGATCCAGCTGTGGTGTCGCTGTTCATTGCAGGGCAGTTGCACTAGATGGCCCTCAGAGGTTCCTTCCAACTCAGGATTTTATGATTCTATGATTCTATGATCTCTAGGAATCCCTGTTTTTACTGAGTATATTAAAACTTTTTTTTTTTTTCTTTTTTTTTTTTGTAATGAATGCAATGTCAGCTTTCTGATATGCATATACACGAAGGTGAGGCTTTTCACTTTCTTAGGGGTGCTTCCTTAAGAATGAAATTCAGAGGTACTTTTGTTGGCACACAGTAGCTATTTTCACTTGATTGCCATAGTAGCTGAGGAAGGAGAACAGGGAGGGTTTTGATCCCAACAGTTCAAATACCTGTCTGATAAGCTGCATTATAAAGTGCATTTTCATGCAATTTACTGCCAATAATTATTTATGAAAGCCTTGATAAACCACAGTCTTGAAAATGAAGATAGCAAGAGTATTTGAGGATCCTACCACCAAGTATAGAGAAAACAATTTTCTATTTCTCCTTCATTATCATGCAATGATGCTGAAAGCACATCAGTGGAGGTCACCCACACTGGTGGAGGGAGCCAGACCTCTGAAAAATGATGGAGGAAAAGAAATTTCATAAATAATGTTGTGTCTAGTAGCAATAATGCAGATTGAAATGGTTAAATATCTGAATTTGTTCCAAAAATATACAAAGTATTTCAAATAACAGGAAAATGAAAACACCTGAACAATCAACCAGTAGGTTGAACTTTTTTTCACAAGTATATTCTATTTCTGAGTTGGAATTTTAATGTCATGCAAATGAGACATTTCATGTCACGTGTCATAGTTGTACACAAATTTGCAAGTTTCACCTGCTTTTTCTTTCCCAGTATAATTATGCTTTGCATAATGACAAAGGAAACAAACACAATTTCAGTAGTAAAATTACTTTTCCCTCTACTATTCAGAAAATCTAACTACTCACGTTACATTAATTTAGACAAATACATTTTAGCGACAGCACAAGTACTTGGATAATTTCTCACAAAGGTGTCACAAGGAGTTAATAGATGAATCTGTTATAGTAATATTACATATATCATGATTTTATGTCTGACAGTAGCTGAACTTAAGTAAAATTGCTTGCAAATAGATTCTCAGTCATCTCAGCTATGATGGTGATTCTCCTCTGCAAAGACGGAAGAACACATTTTCTAATTTTCTCATAGTGGAAAATTGTACAGATATTAGTTCAATATAACCTGCAAATGAGTCTAAGACTAAAAACTCTGATTTTTTAATGAGTAGTGATTATAGCAGTTCTAATACTAATTCACTAGACGGTTCCTTTTCACCAAATGTGCAAAGTACGGAGATGATGGAAAATTCAGATAACATTCAACTCCCTGGCGAAGCAGCCTGAACCTGACCTGAACTTTGAACCATGAGAGAGTGACTTAAGAATGTACTACTCCTAAAGAACTAGTAAAGAAGTCAAACTTACCTCTGACAAGTTTGTTATTTTAATATAACTTGAACAAGGGGCAGGATGATGGTAATATTTGAGTGAGCCTGTGACTCCAACAAGAACTCCAGTAATCTTCATAGCCAATTTTAGAATATGTGACCTGATTATGTCAGGTCAGAGCCAGCTCCAGCTGCTCCAAAATGGACCCACTGCTGCCAGAGCTGAGCAACACCAGGTGTGTCTCTGGGAGACCAGATTTAAGACGGGGAAAAACTGCTGCACAACGGCAGCTGGGAAAAGGGAATGAGAAATGGGAGAGAAGCAGCCACCAAGGTCATTGCAGAAGGAGGGCAGGAGATGTCCCAGGCATGGAGAAGAAGCTCCCTGAAGCCCAAGAAAAGCCCACAGCCAAGAAGGCTGCATCCCTGCAGCCCATGGGCACCACATGGAGCAGATCTTCCTGTGTAGCCACAAAGGAGCCCACGGTACAGCAGTGGATGAGGCCTGAAGGCTGCAGCCCATGGATACCCCTGAAGGAGCAGCCTGGGTCAGAGCTGCAGCCTGAGGAGAATGGCCCATGGTGGGGCAGGAGGGCTGGGGGAGCTGCTGCCTGTGGGGACGGTGCTGGAGCAGTGCTGGAAGGTACAGAGCCGTGTACCGGGGGTGCTGCAGCCTGAGGGAAGCCCATGTGGGATCAGCTGGGGAAAGACAGCATCCCATTGGAGGGACCTGCATGGAACAGGGGCAGAGAGTGACCATGGAGGAGTGGCAGAGATTAAGCATTATGGATTGTTTTTAGTTTGCTTTTGGTTCTTACTGCTCCAAACTTATTATCACTATGGTGAGTCTGTTTTGCTTGTGATGGTAACTGGTGAGTGATCTCCCTGTTCTTATCTCAACCCAATATAACCTTATGGTATTTTCTCCCTAGCGTTCTTTTGAGGTTGGGGAATGAGAAAGCAGTGTGGAGGTGCTGAATGGCCCATCAGAGTGAAAACACAAAAGTTAAGAAGATCAAGGATATTGCATCTTCACTGGAAGAAAAAGTGACCCCTTTGGCTATTTACACAAAAATCGAAGTATCTTGACGTTCATCTGTCTTTTCAAAAATTGTCCCAGTAACAAGAGGAAATCACACTGAGCAGAAAGTCTGAAATGACTGCCTGCAAAAACTATAATAAAAGCTGTGTGAGCTTAATTTCTCTGGGAGAAATGCCATTTCACCATTAAGCATTTGTTCTGTTCACGTTACATTTGCCAGCTGCAAAATACTGTCTGATATATCAGTTTTTATACTGAAAGACTGAGAACGGAATAGAAAGAAGCCTGTTGGGTGACAAGGATTTTCCTCTGGGAAATCCCACACTGTGAACATTACGCCATTCCTTAGATTTCCAAAGGAAACACCAGATGTGCATTCATTTAAAGGGAGCTTATCCATAGCTGAAGAGGCCACTGGTACTAAACTGGCCTGGCCAAGATTCCAGAGAAAACATCCTACAACATCCCTCCTAAAAACTCCCAGAGCACTGTCCCTACTACCCTCTCCAGAATACTCCCCATGTCCTATGAGCACTCTGACTGGCTCCAAATCCATCACACACATCAAACAAACATAAAATTGTAACAGCAAAATTCTGTTTAAAGCCGATCACTGTACTCCAGAAAAGGTTAAGTACCAGCAATCTTCAAAGAGTCAGCTAATTTTACTGCACTAAAAATTAATATTCATTTTGTACTTAATTTTTATCAGCCAGATCATCCTTGGCAATTTAAAGTACTCCTCCAAACCCCTCTGTGCTTTCAGATTTATGCTAGAAGACATAACCTTGTGCACAGCCTTTGAGTGTCGCAAAACTTTCATTATACGGTAGCCACATTTCAGATAATGATAAAATATGCAGATTACATTAATCAATTATAGTCAATTCTGCTTAATGTCACCATCAGTTTACTGCAAAATTTCTTTCTATTAAAAGCATTTTCCCAGGAAACACTGTAACTTGCCTCTGGCTGAAAATGAAGCATTGCATTTGATTTCCAGTTCTTTAGTGCTTTAGCACCTGTGGTCTCCCTTGTCGCTCATTTTCAATATCAGTACAAATGAATGTAAAATAAAATTGAACAGCAGCCCTGTTTATGACAGATTTTTTCCATAGCTCTGAGACAAAAGATGAGATTGTTTTTATTGTTGTATGAGCATCCTAAAATGTTCTGACTGATATTAAATGCTGAAAAAGCCGCAGTTCTTTTCCTTTCTTCCTTTCTCTTCTAAATTGGCAAGCAGTTAAAATATAAATCCTAAATTGAGAATGTGTGCCCCATTGGAGCTTTGGCTCCTAACGAACTTTTTGTTGTTGTAGTTGGTTTTGTTGGAGGGGAGGCCTCCTTTTGTTATAGTTTGTGCCCACTGCCTCTTGTCCTTTCTCTAGGTAGCACAATGAAATACAATGGGTAGGTTAAGCATAAGTGGTTTTATCTGGACACTTGGGAGGAATATAGGAACATTGCCAGGGCATGCAGGAATGCAACAAGGAAGGCTGAGGACCACTTGGAATTAAATCTGGTGAGGGAGGTCAAGGATCTAGCAGAAGTGATTGCCAAGTCACTTTTTGTCATCAAGGAGATGGAGGTCAAGGACAATGGGAGAGGTGCCTGAGGACAAAAGGAAAGCCATTGTCATTCCAGTCTTTATAAAGGGCAAGAAGGAGGAGCCAGAAAATTAGAAACCAGTCAGCCTCACTTCTATCCCTGAGAATATGATGGAGCAGCTTATTCTGGATGTCATCTCCAAGGAAGTGGAAGAAAAGGAGGTTATCAGAAGTAGTCAGCATGAATTCACCAAGGAGAAATTATCCTTGACCAATCTAATAGCCCTCTATGATGTCATGACCAGCCCGGAAGATGAAGGGACAGCAATGGATGTTATGAACCTTGACCTTAAGCAAGGTTTTTGACACCGTCTCCAATAACTTTCTTGTAAGTAAGATTAGGAATTGTGAGACAAATGACTGGACAACAGTGAGGTGGATTGAGAAATGGCTGGCTGGCAGAACTCAGACAGCTGTGATCAGTGACACAGAGTTGAGCTGGAGATCCATAGCCAGCAGTGTTCCCTACTGGTCACTATTGGTGCTGGTCTTGTTCAACATCTTAATCAGTGATCTGGAGGAAGGGATAGAATGTACCCTCAGTGAATCTGCTGATGATACAAAGCTGGGAGGAGTGGCTGACATACCAGAAAGCTGTGCTGCCATTCAGCAAGGCTTTAGCATTCTGGAGAACTAGGTGGGGAGGAATCTTATGAGGTTCAATAATAGCAAGTGTAGAGTTCTACACTGGGAGAAGAATAAACGCATACATCAGCACAGGTTAGACTTGCTGGAAAGAAGTTCTGCAGTGAAGAACTTAAATGCCCTGGTGGACAACATGTTGGCCATAAACCAGCAGTGTGCTCTCGTGGCCAAGAAGGTCAGTAGCAACCTGGGGTGCATTAAAAAGAGTGTGGCTGGCAGGTCAACGGATGTGACCGTTCCCCTCTACTCTGCCGTGGTGAGGCCACATCTGGAATATTCTGTCCAGTTCTAGGGTCCCCTGTTCAAGAAAGACAGGGAACTTCTAGAGAGAGTCCAGTGGAGAGCTACAAAGATTATCAGAGGCCTGGAGTATTTCCCTTATTAGGAAAGGCTGAGAGACCTGGGTCTGTTCAGTCTGGAGGAGAGAAGACTCAGGGAAGATCTTATCAATGCTTATAAATATCTAATTGGTGGGTGTCAAGTGGATGGGGCCAGGATCTTTTTGGAGGTGTTCAGCAATAGGACAAAGCACAAACTGGAACACAGGAAGTTCCACATAAACATGAAGAAAAACATCTTTACTTTGAGGGTGATAGAGAACTGGGGAACAGGCTGCTCAGAGAGGCTGTGGACTTCTCTGGAGATATTCAAAACCCACCTGAACTCTTTCCTGCATAACCTACTCTAGGGAACCTACTTCAGCAGTGGCGTTGAACTAGGCGATCTCCAGAGGTCCTTTCCAGTGCCCATGATTCTGTGATTTCTAAACATTCAGGATGTGGTGGATGTATTAATATAAAGTACTAATCATTAATCTTAAATATAAAGGATTTTCCTTTGTTTTATAATATCCTTCAAAACAAAATAAAACCAAACCAACTAACCAAAACAACAATAATGAAAAAACTAACAACAAACAAACAAAAAACAAGCAAACAAATGAACAAAAAACAGGCAAATATATACCAGAAACATGTTCAAAAACACTGAAACAATTGAGCACCACTTACTTGCTGGACAGACCACAAAGGATCAGTGCAGAAACAACTTCCAAGTTTAAATAAATCATCAATTTGACAGTACAAGAGCCTGTGACTTCTGACTAGTTTTGTAATCTATCCATCCAAAATTCTTTGAGCCACCACCTGCTGTTTCTATCAGTTTCTGAATCTAAACACAGCATGCACACAGAGTTTTAATTCAGACTCAGTCATCTGCACTGGAAAATCAAAATACCCTGGTTCTGGATTTGAAAACCCACATTCTTTAAGTATTCAACACTATTTTTGTCAACAATGGAATTCAAATACATCAATGAAACGTTTGGGCAGAGCAGTCTCCTTAACTTTTCCAATGAATTCATTACAATGCTCATCTAAATGCTATGTTTTTCTCTTGCCTTTTTTCAACAGACTCGTTGGTATTTTATTTTTCTTATTTCCATTCATTTCCTTCTACCCTGATCGGGCAAAAATATTAAAATAACATAAACTTTGGAGAATCTTTTATCTGTTTCTCAACTGTATGCATAAAGAGGTGACTTGAAAACAGAATTTTTCTTTTCCCTACTCACAGAAATTCAACTTTTACTTTGAAAAGAAAGAGAGATGGAGATTTTGGGCTCTATGGAAAGTTTGCATTTAAAAGTCTGCAGTAATGAAGGCAGAAAATCACAGCTGTTTAAATGTTCTTCTCTCTTTTGGTACATAGTCTACTCAGTCTTGTGTAAGCTACCTGTAGGCCTGTTTAATTAGTATCTTCCATTACTGTAAGATGTTTCTTGTTGATTTTCTGCTACCAGTGGAGTGGCAAAAGGATGTGACTGTGTTCTGGGTAATAGTGGTTCTATTGTTTGATACAAGAATAACTTAGTTCTTAGTTCTATTCCAGTTTCTGGCAAGTTGAAAAACTGCAAGATATTGATCAAGCACAACTATCAGGTTGTGCAATGTTGTTTTATTAACATTTGGCTCTTTACCATGCAAATAGATTGATGTCCACACAAGTATTCCATCAGAACCTTACGGTGGTCTTGGAGAGTTAGCTGGAGATCAGAACACTAACTGACATACGAGACACTGAGCCATCAGTAGGTATTGCCAGTAAAACTTGGTAGCACAACTAAAAGAGACATCCAAAAAATTTATTCTGTGCTGGAGAAAACTTCTGTCTATGGCTATTGGATCTGATGGGCACACTCAATGTCAATTACGTCAGTGTGAAAGAAGCCTGTTTGGAGCAACAGTCTTTAAAAGAAAGCTTGGTTTTCTGAACCAGAAAATGGCATGTTGCTATTTCCTATTGTCTTCTGTTAAATAGTAAGTACTACATTATTTATGAACACACTTCCTCTAGAAGAAACAGAGAAGTCTTTCTTTATCTAACAAAGCAGCACCAGTAACAAGGCCAAAAATTACTTGGAGAGCGCTTCTCATTGCTGACAGCATGATGCTAGACAAGTTTAAGAAGTAGCTATGAAATATCCATATCAAGTCGCAATACCACTTCAAAACCTTGACTCCCTCATTACTTTAAAAAGCTTAAGACACTTTTTAGAATGATCTTCTATTTGAATAAGCTTTTCCGCCCTTTGTAGTCTAGCATAGTTCCACTGAATATGATGTCATGGATCTTCATAAGTTATAACTATGTTTGACAGCTAAACCTATACACTTGCCTTTGTGCTTTCCATCTGAAAAAATCAAGTTTTAAGCTCTAGTATCATAAAAATTGTTTTGACTTGAAAATGAAAGATGAAAGATACAGACACACTGAGCTGTGTCATGTGCTCAAGGTCCCAAAGAGAAGTTCAGGCTGCACTCCTATGCACTGGCTTGCTTCTGAAAGCAGCTGAAAACTGTAAGAATAAGCACATACCTCTTTTCAGAGTGACCAGAACCCACAACTCATCCTTTCAGGAGTGACCTTTTCACTTGGCTAAGGAGGATGTGTACAGATTCTGTGCCCTATCCACTGTCTGAGATGAACACATGTACATCAGCTGCATATACCAAAGAGTACCAAGATGTATTGGCTTAGGCTTAGCACAGTGCTAACATGCTTTTCACTTATTTGTTTCCACTGAGTGGAACTGGCATGCTTCTTGGGAAAAAAAAATCCCCATATCCATTCTCAATCTTCTTGTGTCTGTTCCATTCCAAAAGTATTGCATCCCTTCTTTCAACGTGACCCAAAATAAGAAACAAAACAAAACAAAACCCTCACTTTTCAAAGGGACACGTCCTTCTAGTTTATGGCTAAAAGTCTCTTCTAAAAATACACAACTGTTACTTCACCCACCACAGTCAAATTGCAGCCAAGCATCCCTAAAGGCCACTGCTCTTTTCATTCAGTGGGTATGTATTCCATCAAAGATAATGCAGTATCTAAAGCTCAACCAGATAGAAATATTAACTGTGAAATCCCACCATCAGGTATGACTTTAGACATTTCAGTGTGCCCACTTTTGTCTTTCATCTGGCTTTATGCACAGTACCAGGTCCTTTACTAAGACTGGAAAAACACATTACAGATTAGGTTATGTTAATTTTCCTTTAGAGTCCTGTGCTGCCTTTTCCATTAATTGCAGACAAATCTTATGCTCCTGAATTAAGTGCTCTCAATCACTCTGCTGTGACTGGATGACTACTTTTCGAAAAATAAAACAGGATATGTTCCTTAAAGCATGCACTCTGAAAATGGACTTATACTGTCACTACCAATTTAATCCGTCTGGGGAAACAGAGTGAGATTAAGGAGTGAGCAGAAAGTGGCTCCATTAGAGCCATTCAGGCAACTGGCAATGTCTACTCTGTGGCTGTGAATTGGCTATGAATTAGTAAAAACATTAGAAATTGCAAATGATATGTGTTACATTTCAGGCTCTGCCACAGCTTGAATTATTTTCATTTTGAATATACTAGTTGGGCTGAATTTTAATTAAATGAAAAAGATCTGTAAGCCAAAAAGATCTAAATACAGAGGCAACAGAGAGAAATCACAAAGCCCAGAAGCAAAATGTGTTTTATCCTCTGCATTATTCACAGTTACATTCACTGCAGGTTTGGGATCAAAATGCTTAATGTATTAACGCTCTGCTAGCAATCCTTGAAAACATTTGTACACACTATCATAGGTCTAAAAGGACTTATGCAATGTTTTACAAACCTTACACAGATAAGGTGAGTACACTACTTTTCTTACTCAAATCCCTATGTTCCATTTCATAGGTACTGCATCTCTTAAAACATATCTACAAAGCAAACGCAACACTGAAGTAAGTGGCATGGGAAAATATAAATGTCAATACTCAGGACTGGAAAAGATACATATTTTACTACACAAATTGAATTCATAAACATATAACTTAGAAATACCAGAACTCTCACAAACATATCTTATTAAATGTATTAAAATCTTTTTGATATTATTCTTAGTTTCTGAATATCTGTCATTTGGTTCTGTGTAAACTGTACCATATTATCAAGAAAAGCAGCACTTTTATTTGGATCATTTCTTGAATTTTTCTGGGGATACACACTCAGCTTTTTCCTTCTATCCTTCTATCCTCACATGTTGTATGCGAGTAAGTGGTAGTTTGTATAATCTAGCTTCATGTTTCTAAACCAAATAATAAATGAAAAGAGTTGCTCAACGGACTCTTTGCTGTGAAATTTGCTTGTTGTGAAGTGAGATATATTAAATAAAAAATTATTCCTTGAAAGCTTCTACTGCAGCCAGTGGGTTGAGTTTAGGATTCAAGCTGGACTAGGTACAAAGAAAAATGATTGGGATGCTCAGAAATATTTGGAATCTATTTTAGGAGAATAAACTAAAATAGCTTGGGCTTTGTTGCTTAGCCAAAGCTAAAACTTAGCGGGCACATATGTTCTGCCTAAAAAAAAAAAAAAAAAAAAAAAGGAAAATAAAATTCATGGACTAAATTTCTGTTAGACAGTATTTTGTCTGGAGACAGCTTTCAGATGGCAGTAATGGGAGCAAAACTCTTACAATGTGCTTAATTAGGTCATTAAAATAGATTGGTGATATGATTGCAGAGCACAAGCAGCAAGTTCCTTTCTACAGCAGAGAAGTGCAATCTTCTGAGGAAGAATTATGCTCAGTCTCAGCCTCCATCCTTCTTTGGATTAGCACTTACTTAAGCATTAAACATAAACTGAAGCTTCAGTGATTTTCTGGAATATTCACATATTCTGTTGCCTATCAAGACAGATAGAAAAAAAGTATATCTGCTTTCAGGCTAATGTATGAGATAGTTACTGTATTATTTCTTTAAGAAGCAGGGCATTCCCAAAGTGCTTGTTATTGTAGTTTGATTATTATTATTGACATGTGAACTGCTTAAATAAGAAATGCTTTTGTTAGGAAAAATAAATAAATATCAGAGAGATTAATTTGTTCTGGATTTTCCCAAAATATCTGTATGGTTATTTCCTCATGTATTATTACTTTGTCCAAAATACATGAAATATATATGTACTCTGCTGAGATTGTTTTTACCATCTGATTTCTCATCAGCTCAAAGGAAAGAGCAAAGGAGCAAAATGAATTATATTACAGCAACAATACTACAACATACAAAGGTGGAGTTAAAATGGAGAATGAGAAACTAATAGCATCTTGTGATTGATGCTTATAATTATTGAAATTAATGTTAATATTAGAAGTAAACTATATGTGCTGCATGAAGGTGTACACACTAGAGGTATGGACATTTAATAATTTGCTTTTTGTTCAGTACAGGACTTGGGCTTCCTTGGTCTGCTTTCACACCTCCTGTAAAAGAATTCCTCCTGTCCAGCATGCCCAATTCCAAGTCAGAGCACTGCGGTTCAGTTTGTTAACCTGTGCCAGTGATCAGAAGCATGCAGTGATCTCAGACATGCCACAATGACAAAACCACTGTATATGTGCTGTACAGATCATTCACACTTCTGACTCAAAATGAATCTGTAAAGTGGATGTACTCTCCCTAACCAAACATAAAGTGGACTTAATAGGCGTTTTAACAGCTTATGCACTTGCTCGTGAGTGCTTTGCTGAATTGCAATTCTGCACCAATTATTTTCCTACCTAATTTCTCAAATGTCCGTCGCATTTTCTATGTTTCTAGTTCAGCAAAGCTGGCAGTTTTCTGGCATTAGAAAAACTTTCTTTTATTTAGAAGATTACAGTAATTACTACATTATTCAGATGAACTCTAATACTCTTATTTTATGTTGCACTCTAGTATGTATGAAATAAATTTGAATTAAGCTACGACAAGCCTACTTCTGTAACCTGCAAACTTACTCAAGGCCATTGCCCTTCACCACTGTATAGACCAAGAAAACTCCTTGGCAGGAATAAGGTTGCATGGTATGAAGGTTAACAAAAAAAGCGTTCATTTTATTTGCTCGATTCAGGAGCAGCAAGCTTATCTTTAGTCTTGTTAGTCATTATTTCCAACATGAAACAAAACCACATAAAATGGCCTAATTTTCAAGTGGATTATATCAGGACATCACAATATTATGCTATTCTATATGCCATGAGTTACATTTTATAATATTTTTTTCATTATATTTTTACATACATAAAGATATCCATTGTTAGAAAATAAACAATGAAAATAGAAAACAGAATATGGTTTGCACAATACTATCTTCTTCATTTAGAGGATAAAAGTGTTACATATACAGATGTATCACACATTTCATCTTAGCTTCTGGAATGGAATCCATCTTAGCTTAAGGAATGATTTTAAAAAAAGTCTACTTATAGGGTGCAAAACCAGACTTAAAATGTAGACTGTTTGTTTGGAAAAAGAAATAACACAGAGAAATGTAATTTTGCTACATGTTTTAATTAAACTTTCTCCAATCAGTAGGATTAAAATTTAGGCACTGGCACCCAGCACTTGAATTAGCAGGAACTCAAGTGCCTCTGACTTTCATTTTGATTTCCATGAAAAGATGACCAATCAGAAAAACAGCTGCAGTTTCAAAACAATGAATTTGAACAGAGTACATATTCTCCTGCTTTAGTTTTGCTGATTTAACCAACCTTAAGTATCAAAATAATTCTGTACTGACAGTCAGTTGCTGCATATGCATGAAAGGTCTGTCATTTGTAATACTGTTCTGCCTTATGTTTTTAAAAACATGTTCCAAGATATTTATACATGGATGCATTTAATTTTCCACATTTACTTAAATGTTCTAATGAAATTTATGTGAAAATAATATGCTTATCTATTTCTTGCTCAAATTTTACTTCAATTACTTTAAAAGACACTGAAAAAAAACAACCAAACAAAAAAAACTCCACCATTTTCCAAACCTGGAGGGTAAGACGCAGACAGAGTACTGTAGCAGAAGGAACACGAGTACTGTCAGCTAAGCTGTGCCACAGACTTCTTTTGTGGACCTGCACTAGTCATTTAGCAACAGGTGATGGATTTAGTCAACCTGAACATGCAATACACCGTAAGCTGCTTCAGTACAAGAACAGCCTCAAAAAGCACTTGGTCTCAGAGCAAACTTCTGAGATCCAATTTCCTTCCTTATTTTCCATCCTAGGAAGGAAATGCTTTGATGCAATCCTCCAGCAACATCAAACCAGGACACCTCTGGTTTCAATTGAACTGAGCATCACTGCGGGGAATGCTCCTTTGCTGTGGAAGGGGATGCTGCCAGGGTGGGAGCACATGCTCTGGGGCAAGGACACCCCTCTGCTGCATGGTTAAGTAAGGATGAGTCAGTGAATTTGTTAACAACATCTTTTTCTCCATTATCTTTTATCATTTTTCCTGTCACAAAGGGATAACACTATGTGGTGTTGAAGGAAAGAGAGGGGTACTGAAGTTAATTTTAAAGCTGTACATTTGTGAAGGAAATTTTAAGTGTTTAATTAATATAAAAGCTAAACATTTTCCTTACAATTGTCATTTTAAGGTTTCATTCTTTGGGAATACTCTAACTAGCTCTGTAATGCTAGCAAGAATTCATACACAAAAAAGAATACCTCTCTGAAACATAAATTGGATCCAAAGTTTTCACATTTGTAGTACCAGAAGGAGATGTAATTGGCCTTTTATATTTCACAGTTTTTAACAAAGGGTTTTTTCAATTGGAACAGAGGAGCAATAATTCTGTAACGTGCTATTAAACCAGTAAACTGCAAAATATCCAAGGATATATTACATTTTTATAGAGAATGACACTTTTAAGAAATATCTTTGCACTACCTCGGAGTTCCAGTATTGAGTTCAATTTCAGCAACAACAAAGAAGAGTCAATAGGGCACTATTACTGAAACCTCAGCAAAAATCATCCTAACCAAAACAGATTTTTAATAACGAGGGAAAAAGCAGAGAAGAGGGAAAAAAGTAGGATAAGATTTTGAACTAGAACATTTAATGCAGTCATTAATTACACTGAGAAGTAAACAACCTAGTGGGAAAAGAAGCATTAATATCTTCTTTTAATTTTGAAAATTAACGCTGCTTTCACTTAGAGGCAGTACTAATATAAATGACAATTTACTCTTTAAGCCACATTAACACTCTTTAAGAGGCCTTAAGCCAGCATCATTCTAGATGCCTGAAACAAATAATAAGATCTCAGCACTACAGTACATCTTGGTATCATATACTAAAAATATATTACCATGCATCACTATAAGCCTCCAGTATATAACCTCCAGCAATATAACCTGAACAACAAAAACAACCAAGATCTCTCTCTGCTGAAAATAATTTAGAAAAAACTGTGAGAGAAAAACAGCAACTTGAATGGGAACCTTATTTATCCTTTTGTATTCTTACAATGCTCTGAGCTCTCAATTTGATTAAATTCATAGGGTCCTGCATTAAAAATGGCCTTGTTAGCATAGTCTCATTAATATCTTGGACTCTAAGTGGCCAAGGATACACTTGAAGTCCATAGGACAACTTACATTTGTGAAGTATATGAAATCATCTCTAGAAAAAGAAACAAGTAGTTATGACGTTACTGCATAAATTCAGCAATCCCTTAGTTCGAGAAATACAGAAGGGAAAAAAAAATACAGGTCAAAGGATTCACCATATGCCACAAATTTAACCCCACCTGCTTTAATCTTTTTTCCTGCAACATTCTGTCAGTTGGATTACTTTTTATGAAATATCAACAGTTTTCTATGTTTGGTACATATATTCATCATACTGAAAGAAAGCATGGAGGTGAGGATAACGTGTGGAAGATTAATAGAGATGACAAGCTACCATCCTTAAGGAAAAGAAAACTGTTGTTGCACAGTCTATTTTTTGTTAAAAGGTAATGGGAAAATTTTCTGCTTGTGTGTAGAGAAATAAAACACAGGCACTTTCAACAAGCACATACTGCCTAAGAAAATTTCATGTAGCACATAACGCTTACACACTTCATCTTTAAATAACACTAAATGAATCAGAGCATCTGTCCTGGGTGAGAACAGTCTTCATCTCAGAAGAGCTTTCATATCTGGTTAGGGATGGCCTGAGAACGGTCCGTGGGGCTAAAACCAGCAAGAATAGCCAGCAGCAGACAAGCAGGCAAGCACGGGGAAATGCAGATTGACAAAGAGCCACTGGTAGCATGTTTCAACAGAGTCATTTTGTACATGGCAAAAAACAAAGAGGGGGCACAATACTGCTGCTTTCCAACAAGCAAAGATGATTCTTTAGGTTATGTATGCACTAAGTTTACACGTGCTTGTTTCTTTTAAGAAATGTTTCCTACACAGTATTTCTACATAACAATGTAGAGGCTGTGTACTACTGGGTATGGCCTGGGTAAGGGAGCCTTTTTTTTTTTCAGAGGTTATTAGGAGAGAAGGTAATTACTGACACTTTATTTGAAATATAAAAGTAGTTCACAGAATTGCTGAATACCACCAAGCCTCTGCACTGAAAATCAATGAAACACAGTCATCCTAAATATGATGGTTATTGATCCTCTAACAGTTAATTATGCATTGAATTATCAATTCTCTTCAGCCTTGTCTTCTGGACCTGTAGGGGTAAGAACTCCCATTTTGCTCAGGACTATGATACTAGTGCATTCCACTGAACCTGCCATCTCCAGCTGGCAGGGAAGGCATCTGACCCTTGCAAGACAGCACATGCTGCAAGGATGCAGGAGCACAGGATTGGCCATGGCTCTCTTATATACCCCTGTGTATTTCCCTACACCTTCATCAACCAATATTGCCCCCTAGGGAGAAAAAATAAAAGGGACAGTTACTAAAATAAGTACCAGTGTTACCACAAGTATTATCTACAAGCACTGATCCACAGTCTTCAAAAACACTTCAAAGCTGCCTTCTGCCCCTCATTTTCCATCCTTATCTGAATGCAACTGAATTGTGCCTCAGGCAACAGAGGCGAAGAAAAGTGCTACTGAAGGAAAGTCCCATGTGTTTATTGCAGCCAGTCTCACAGTGTAGTCACTGGATGTCTTCAGCTCTCCCATAAGAAATGGATGTGAAAGGAAGCAGACAGCTCTAGTTCAATTCCTATTCTGTTCTCTCCATTTATTTATTTATTTATTTAAGCTTAGATATCAGAGAATATGTCTACAGTGGAAAGCAGTTTTTTGGTCAGAACTCCAAAATGATGTTCACACAGTTTGGTAACAGCTCATTGACAACCTGGTGAAGTGCAAACCTGGCTAGTTTATGTCCAGTTCTACTCTGACTTTGATACAATGCCATTCTGGCAAAACTGCTTATATGCACAAAAAGGAAAGTTTCCATGTCACAGCATGATAGGTGAGCTTACTGACTCAAGCCTCTGCTAGCTGAGACTTCACTTCATAGTTATATTTTCCAGAGGAAAAATATCACTTTTTTTTTTTTTTGTTTAGAAGTTTTTCATCCATTTAAGAAGTGAGTCAGTCCACACTTGAAGGACTTCTGAAATTAATATTCTGTTTTTCCTTACAGGCAAAAACCAATTACTTTCTAAGCACTTAGGAAAGTCTGATATGTTAACTGCTGAGAAGGTCATAGCAATTTAAATACTTAAAGGCTACAAAAACTCTCCTTAAATGGATAACCTTTCTTAAGTGGTTTCTTAAATTGCCTGAGAGTTATCTGATCAGTAAAAGCACAAGAAAAAAACGAAACAAAAGACCAAGCTGCACAAGTGATAAAGTAATGTAATCTCACGTGCAGCTCTTTTATATTATATTCCTGGAATCACTGGCTGGTCAAAGAAAAATCCTTGTTAGACATCCACAGGGCCCAATATCTTTCAGTTTTCTGGGGGCACTCCAAAGAAAAGGAAAATATTAATAGCATTGTCCAAACTCAAATAAAAACCAAACAGGATGTTGCCACTCATAGCAGATTGCATACACAAATATTTTAACGTGGCAACAACAGCACAGGTTTTTGGTTTGAAAGGTCTCTGATTTAGGGAAGTGATATAGAGCTCTGTAAATAATTTGCAGTGAGTATGTAATTTACTGAAATTTGACCCTTGCTTTTTCCTTCCAAAATACTGCACAGCAGATGTTTAGATGTCTTTCACGTGAAATCAGTCAGAGGGTTGAATTTGCTTGTTCTTTAATGACCACAACATCATTTGAGTTGAAGTGGATGAGCATTTTAGGCACAGGGAATTAGCAACAACAGAATCGCAGAATTATTTCTGGTTGTGATTCCAATTTTTTTTTTTTTTTTTTTTTCACAACATGGTTATTTGAGTAGCAAAGAAGCTACTAGAAAATCAATAAGTGCAGAATGATTAATTCAGTGCCTGTACTCTCATTTCATTGTTTAAATTTAATACGCAGCCTGTCTTTACCCAGCATCCTGTGTTCTTTCCTGGTTCTCTAAATCCATATACTGAGGGAGACCTCACAGCCCTGAGTTCCCTTTGACCCTGCTGGCATGCCAGTGGCCTTCTACAAATGAGGTGAACGTGGTCCATGAGCATTAATTTTACTTGCATTATTTTTAAGCTACAATTATTCACTTTTAACATGTAATCTTTACTATTTACATAGAGTCATAGAATTGTTTGAGTTGGAAGGGACCCTTAAAGATCACCTAGTCTAACTCCCATAGCTAGATCAGGTTGCTCAGAGCACCATCCAGCCTGATCTTAAATGTCTCCAGGACTGGGCTTCTACTACCCCTCTGGACAATGTGTTCCAGTGCTTTACCCTTATAACACTTTTTTTTTTTCTTATATCGAATGGAAATTCCCCTTCTTTTAGTTTGAAACCATTTCCCCTTGTCCTATCACAGCAGACCATGCTAAAGAGTCCGGCGTCTTCTTTCTTACAGCCCCCCCTTAGGTACTGACAGACTGCTATCAGGTCTCCCTGGAGCCTTTTCTTCTCCAGGCTGAACAGCCCCAGCTCTCTCAGCCTGTCCTCGTAGGAGAGGAGTTCCAACCACTGGATCATTTTAGTGGCCCTCCCCTGGACACACTCCAGTAGGTCTATCTTTCTCCTGTACTGAGGACTCCACATCTGGACGCAGTACTCCAGGTGAGGCCTCACCAGCTCATAGTAGAGGGGCAGGATCACCTCCCTCAACCTGCTGCCCATGCTTCTTCAGATGCAGCCCAGGATATGGTTGGCCTTCTGAGCCATACAAGTTTTCATCATACAAGTATCTTAGTACACTCATTTTTAGACACACTAAACCATACTTTCTTTTTGTTCTCAAGGACTAAAAAATAGACCTGAAGAACTAATATTAAACATCACAGAAAACACAAGCTAAATGATAAAATAGCTGCAGTACTGTAATAGACAGATCAACGAGCATGTCAAATGGTCTGTGAACAAGGATGATGAGATTAACATCCACCTAGAAGATTTGTATCACTGCATAGAAAAAGATTGATAAGTGGCAGGAAAACAAAGAACATTTTCTAACCTAAACATACATACAGTTTGAGAGGAGCCTTCTCTGCAGTTAATTCTTTATTATAGCATTTTAAAACTGCCAAAAAAGGAGAGCCTTTCCTATGGTCTTCCACCAAGATTGTGAAGATGTGCTGCTCCAAATCCGCTGTGCTTTAGCACTCACATTGCAATGGTTCTGTACAGCCCTGGGTCTTAGAGAATGTATCTTGAACTGGCACCTTGGCTAGTTAAGGCTGACTATGCTATGGCCTATGGCTTGCAATTCAAATGCTGGATAACATGGCATGAAACTTGGCTTCAGACAAAAAATACATCTCTGCATATAGCAACAAACATTAAAATTTCTTTCCCCTCCTTCAGTTAAGAAGAAATGTTAAAAATCAGTAAGGAAGGACTATTACTCAGATGAATGTTTTGCTTTACTGAAAAAAAAAAAAAAAGTGTATCTGCATCACCCAGACTGGAAAGATAGTATTAAACTCAGTATATATTTGAGGAAAAGAGCTTTCAAACTAAAGAAAAACGTTTAATTCACATGAGCAGCTTATCAGCCATGCTCCCATATCAAGAAATAGCATGATTTTGCTGACCATAATGCTGCAGGGTATTCTCTAATGGATTTTCCCCATTTTTCCATTTAGGCAAAAATATACAAATTAAACAAGGACTTAGAAGTTTCCAGAATTAACTTGTATGGAATTGGCCTGCAGGACAGCAAAGCAAAACACAGACAAAAATTCAGTTCTTGCCTCTTCCTAACAGACAGCCCTAAATCTTGTTGGTTTGCTATATTTTGCATTACCCTAACTTTAACCATACGCACAGGAGTGGGTTCCAGCAACAGACACCCACTGAGGGAAAAGAGGCACAGAGCCCATGTATGCCACATCTCTCAACAAGCTGTTACCACAGTTTGAACATAGATCTTTTAATCTCTGAGGCGTGTCTAGGATTTTGGTTTCAGTGAAATCAGTACTCTCCCAAAAACTCTGATTTCACTTTTATTAAATAGAGCAAGAACTAACTGAGGGTATGTCAGTTCTGAGCAGGTTAAATTCTGTCTGCCGAAGAAACAAAAAAGGGTCCTGTTCTTTCTATCGAGAAGCTGAAACTCTAAATACTGAAGAGCTAATCAGTGGGATTTATTTATTTATTTATTTTTACAATTAAATGATGTTATCCATTGGTGACTTAACACTATAGGAGGTCTTTATTTATTTATTTATTAAAGTATGCTCTCCATTGAACCGTGTCAAAAACACCACTGCGCCTATATTAATCAAATTATTTATTTTTTCTATGGCTAAATCTGATGGTCGCGACTGTCCTCCTTCTCCTTTCAAAAGCCAGTCTTTAGATAAAAATGATGTTATTAAGAAGCTGGCTATTTTTTATTTTCAGGAACACTTTATTGCAACGTTTACCCACAAATTGAAAAGATAATTATATGCTGTTCTGCTAAGTGTTATATACTAGAAAGCTGTCTTCTAATCTGTTAAAAAATGCCAATTTGTATTTTAGTGTTCTCTTTATATTGTACTGCACACAATACTCAGCACTGTCATTTTTACAAAAGGTCTTTCTTATCTGTGTCAAAACTAAATTGAAATTCAGTATTTAAAGGCTGTTAACTTGAACCAATAGTCTGCCAGAAACATGTTGATAAAGTGCTTCAAAAGAACATTCCAATCACTTTTGAAATGAAATTCATATTAATAAGATTTTGAAATAAAAGTTAAAAAAAGCTTACTGACACAATTAGAAACATCAGACACTAAGTACATATTTTTTCTAGTGGTGATACTGCAGCTTGTCATAAATTCATGCCAACCAAATATCTTTACAAGATTTCAGTATAATTATGAATAACTTGAAAACTATTTAAGAGGACAGAGGAGTGGGAAAAATTCTGGAAATCATAATAATCTAAATATATGAATCATAAAAACTATACTACTAATTTTTTCAGGCACAAAAGTTCAGGCAACAGTTTCGACGAGTAACTATCTGAGCAACAATGGCAGAATACAAATCCCTAACATCTGAGATTTTCTTCTACCCAATCTTGTTCAAAGCTGCCAAAAGCTACTGGACCATATCTAGACTTTATTTTATACCTATACATTATGAAATGCAGCCTTGCTTTCAAACTCAAGTTCCTCTCAAGTCTTTGGAGATTAAGAAGATGAATGCTTAAAGCCCTTATCATAGGCATAAACGTTCAGATTGATGTTGCAGGCCTAGATATTACTGTGTTGATCAATGTTGGTCTGCACTTATATATTTAATTATGCCCTGAAGTGATGTCATATAACCATTGCCAGCACAAAAAAAGTAGCTTGAACTCATTCCTACCAAAATCTGATATCATGTATCTAACTGTAGAAGTCTGGGCCTAATCACTCTCAGAGCAGTTCACCTGTGAAGATATTACCGGGAATAATGGAGCCAAGTGAAATTTCCCCTACTTTTGTGCTTGAACTTCCTGAAACTTCAGAAACAGATGTTCTGTAACTGTTCATGCAGAAGTCAGTCAGTCAAGCCCATACTGGGGACTGTGCAGGTACGGAAAGAATAAGCATACAAACAGTTAAAAGTTAGAGAAGTTGTCCTGATTTAAAAGTAAGACCTCCCTGAGCTGAGAATAGAATAAATAGGACAGTAATAATAGCCTACATTAAATCCATACAAATATCTACAAGCAGCTCCAACTGATGTTTACAGTACTGCAAACACCAAAGGCATCCAAACAACATAGAAAAGAATAAACAATATAAAAGTATCCCTTTATGTGAAGTCTCAACATTTTTGTTTTCATACCTTGAGATGCCAAAAGCTGACAGGATAATTTCTAATATTCCAGATCACTCAGATGCACTCCTACCAGTCCAGAAGCACATCCACCTTCTTAACAATACTCAACCGTGGCCTATCCAACATATAATGAATCAGTTTTCTATATTTAAAATTAAAATGAGAGCATATATCACAAATTGCTCACAGAAATAAAGGAGCAAACTATCACAAACATATCATGATACATGGAAGAAGTCCCATTTTTTCATGCTACATAATAGTTGAGCCTTAAAACAATGATGCTTCCCTCAACTTTTGTTCATCCTATAGAAAATGAAATAAGGAAATCAAACTCATGATTGTTATAAACTGTAAGAATTTTGTTGCAGCTCCTACCTAAACATCCTCTTTCTTAGATTTTCTTTTTTTTACCAGGTATCTCTTCCAATATTTGCCTACAACATTCCTGACATACATCTATTTCAAAGATACAAACGATTTTTTTTTTTCTAATGACATTACTTGTTACAGTGCAACAAGAATTTGCACCAACAGCTAAGCAAAATTTAATCAGGCATGCTTCATGGAAAAGCATAACATATGTTTCTATGCTAGCTAATATATTATAAAGGGTCATGTGAACTTATATTTTGTGGTGTAAGGTAATAACTTATGCATAATATGAAGGAATTCTCTTCTCATGCATATTACCTTTTCCAGTTACCTAGGAATATTATTTGCCCCTGTTTCTCTACTTATCATTTTCTAAAAAACTGAATACTATTTCCAGAGCCAGGAAATAATGCTAGATGAGTTAATAATTCAGTGCACTATGACAACCCCAGATTTTAATGCTGCACTACATACCACAAATAGTATAATACAAAATATGAAAATTTGACCTTATTGCTATAAACTCAAGAAGGTTTTCTAGTTGAGCCATGAAGATGATCAGTTTGGAAACAAAAGTTCATACAACAAATAACCTGGTGTATGATCTATCACAAGTCCCTTCTCACTGAAGCCCGAGTGAACAAGAGGTACTAACTTTACACAGAATAGCTTATTGAT
Source organism: Chrysolophus pictus (assembly GCA_037305975.1). Taxonomy (NCBI): domain Eukaryota; kingdom Metazoa; phylum Chordata; class Aves; order Galliformes; family Phasianidae; genus Chrysolophus; species Chrysolophus pictus. Next base: position 24,946,424 of record CM074578.1, read on the forward strand.
TCATTTTTTAAGTAATATATGTAAAAGTGTTTTATTTATTTATGATTCCAGGCTATCCTATTCATGAATAAATTTCCAAGTAACATTTGAGATATATTTCTGCATATGTATTAGACCAAAATTCCATATAACCCTGATGATGAATAACACTTTATTCACTATACTTGAAGTACTGCGTATGAGCTCCCATTTATGTGTGAACAGTTTAAATCTATTTGTGAATCTTACTTATATTCTAGCGCTTCTTAACACTGATATACTTCAATGTAATGAATGTAAAGATTTTCATTTTATCATGAATGTATCCCATATACCTCAATAAATAATAATACACACTGTACATCTGGTAGTCTAAGCGGGAAAGTCATAAATGATAAATCCTGGAGAAAGAAAATTGGCAGTTGCTCTATGTGAGTCTCATTTAAAATAAACAACAAAAAAAAAAAATTAAAAAACAACACAGAATTTATACATTCATTATCTAAATTATTGCAATTCGATGTGGAATAGTAATATATCACAGAAATGTTTTATAAGTAGGACTTCAGTGGTATTTTTATGAGTGTTATTCTGATGAATATGTATGTTCACCACCATCAAAAACATCCACAGTCACTGCATATTCGAACAGCATATGGGTGGGTTTTGGGATACCACAAATTCCTCAGAGTATCTCTTATGTCATAACATATATATGTTAAGCAATTTTGTAGGAAGCATTCAGCTGATAGAAGTTTTTACACCCAGTATGATAAAAAAATTGTAAAAGATAGGTCTGGGTGTTAAAGAGTAATTTTAATTTCACTTCTACATGCAGAAGTTTATATTACCTGTTATTTTCTTCAACATCTCAGAGAACAGCTTTGCTATTCTTGGGTATTTATATGCATAATGTACTCAGAACGTGCACTCTATCTCCTTCATTAACTGTGGGGTGCACTATCTATGGGGCACCTGAATCAACTGTGATCTGCAAAACTCTTCTTCCAGAACATATTTTTCCTGCAACTCAGAGGACAATTTAAGTAACAAAGAACAGCTAGTCTGGATTTGGGGGTAGTTGTTTTCATATTCTTTTTAAAGAAAAATAATTTATTTTCAAACTATTCAGTACTAAATATTTGGTACATCAATTTATATAAATGCAAAACATTGTTTTTGGACTTACATATGGACCTATGAATCAAATCACTTAACAGTTAGAGACTCAATATCAGAATTAACCTAGAGTGCAACGGAGTTATATGAGTGCTTAATTGTGTTTTTAATTAAGAAAAGAAGGCTTACTGGCAATTCCCTGAACCTCCCTACTCTCTAAACTGATCTCTGGAAAAGGAGTAGCACCATAATACAAAGAAAACATCCTTTTACTTTTCCTCTCCAAATAATGCCAAATAAAAAGCATCTGCTAACAGCTTTCTTCAATATAACAGCAGATGAAATAGGGCCTGTAGCTGGACAAAAGAAAGAAGAAAAAAAACAAAAAAACAAAAAAACAGAGCTTTTTGTTTGTTTTCCTACCTCAGAAATCACTCTAAATGAAAATTTCAAAGTTTATAGATATCCCCTGAATCATTTATCCGCCTGAGCAACATAAAATGCTCATCAAGCAGCCATTTCCTCTCACAGCAAGGGCCGGGGAGCACAGGGAGGGGAGAATTGCCAGTAGACCCGAATTCAGCAAAGCACTGACACTTCCCTAAGCTAAAAAAAAAAAAAAAATACATGTTCTTAAGTCTTACAAACATGATTTGTGAGGTCAGGGTCCGATATTAAGAGCCAGGGTTATTTCTTGGACAGTGTGAAAACCAAAAGATGATGATCTAAGTAATGTCTTGTGTGCACATTTTAACCACCAACCAGTAACCATCCCACCTTCTACCAAAGTTTTACGAAAGTGATTTATTTACTTATTTGTTGTTCAGATGGTAAAATTATTTTGATTTAAACCAATGAAATAACTTAGTTACTAAATAGGTAAAATATCATACCAGTACATAGATTTCGGCAAAGAACCCAAAAGGCTAGAGCACATCCACAGATCTCCTTAGGAGCTGGATGTATTCTGCAGGGAATTCTACATTACACTCCTCCTCTGAACTTGGAAAATTTTGAATATAGTGCAATAACATGAAGTCTTCGTAAAGAGATTTGTAAATATCAATGAACTATTACTCTGTAGGCACTACTAGAGTATTATGATTCTCCACTGTGGGAAAAGTACTAAGCCTCTAGGAAAAAAAGTCACTCTCCAAGAGCTAGTGAATTATGGGAATTGAATGTAAAATGTGGATTCCTCCCAACTCCAAATGCCTGGTCCTTATTGGATTCAATTCATCTTCAATAAAAATAACAGAATTAAGGGGGAAAAAAAACCCTCAGCAATACAGTTTGCAATCTCAATATCATAATTACTGTTTTCATTGCTAATGACTGTTCAGAGCTGCACGTGTACCTTACCTTATTTAACAAAACAGAAATGCATCTCAGGCTCCTCTGTTCTTCAAAAGGATTTGTTGTCAGAAAATATGTAAAAGTGCTATTTTTATTTCTTAGGAATTACAAGAGTTTATTGTTTTTTCTTTAGTAATATATGGCTGCCAGTCAAATTTAAGTCTTCAGATTTCCTTGAACTCCTACTGAGAAGCCAGAAACTATTGCAGATTGCAAAAAACATATAGCAGAATGAAATTAGAGCTAAAACATTATGTTGATGCTGGGTAGATAAACAAAGAAGGAATGCTCAATAGTACAACAGGAATCAATCAGAAAAATAATCTAGAGACTAATCGATGTCTCTGAACATTAATCCTTGATGGAGATGTTACAAACAAAATAATATCTAGATTAGTTATCAAAATTCTACTCACCGTATTCTCCTATTATGTTTATCATGGAACTGAATTTCAGAGGACTCCAAAGAGCTGTTGCTCCAAGTCTGTTTTTTTATTTCATTATTCTATTTAATTGTGTGCACTGTAATTTAATTTAGTGTAATGCTGCCTCTATTGTGGCAAAGCAAACTTTCTCATAATAGTAACCCATTAAAATATATTAAAAGTATTTATCACGTTCTCAAGAGTATGGATAACATTATGCATGGAAAATTGGGATTGAACATAATTGCTGCCAATAATTCAAAGTAGTTCTTTTTGCATTTATCTATACATAAAACAGCAAGAATAATAATTATATTATTTAAAAAAAAAAAAAAAAAAGATCAAACCCTGACTTTATGAAGTCTCATGCAGATAAATAAAATACTTTGGAATATTAAACCCTGCTCTGAAAAAGTAAGGATTGGGGAAAAACATCAGCATGAGTAGATCTACAGTCCCCTAAATTGCTGTAAGTCACTGAGTTAATTTACTTATCATAGAATCATAGAATGGCATAGGTTGAAAAGGACTTCAAAGATCATCTAGTTTCAACCCCCTGCCGTGGGCAGGTTCTCCAACCACTAGAACAGAATTTAGAAGAGAAACAATAAATCTGAAGCATTATCGTAAGACTTTGGTCATTGGAAGCATTCTAATTTATAAGAAAGTGTTCCACTGTTTTGAAAACAGTAATTAAGTGTTTCAAAAATCCCGTTAGAGTTGTAATTGTTTTAACATTAGATGTGAGGAAGGAGATGAAGACTTAGTACCAGCATTATGCTGCAGAACTTGGATATTTCAGCATCTCTTCAAAGGCTGATGTAACTCTTTATGAGAACAATGTACTTTTCTTAACTCTCAGACTTACAGTCTGCAATTTTTTAACACAAGGTTAAATTGCCCATTTTGAAAATGCCATCACTAATTACATGGAAGTATCATAGCATTCCATGAATCAAGTTAGCAGGAAGTGTTTAAATTGATATAGCTGGTTGAATCTCTACAGCCATTCTAACATTTTGCTCTTTAGACTTCTCAGTCTCAAAATGAAAGGATTTTAAGCTTGTATTTGATTATTTTTTTTCTCTCACTCAGCAAAATACTAAAAATGATTTACTCCTCATTGGCAAAACTGCCACCAGCTTTAACAGTAGAGGACAAGGACCTCTGGGATACTGAGAGTAGTAGTGGAGATAATACTGATTTTATTTAAGTGTCAAAAGAGATAAATAAAGCAATTTTCAATCTAAATTACAAAAAATTTGAGTTCGTATCGAGTACTCCAATTTTTTAATCTACCTTTGTGTATAACCAACATATGCACTTTATTTTTTCATCAGTAATCAATGCATATGAAAGCTAGGTTTATATTGTAATCTCTATTTTTTTTTTCCAATTTAAAACCAAAACTTGCATTTTAATTTTCCTTGTATGCAGAAGCATAAGTCTTTGCTATCTTTCCAAATCATTTCATTAAAAAAAAAAAAAAAAAAAAACAACAAACAACTGAGCAGGAAGTTCAGAAGCTCAGTTCAGTTTCCTCTAATAAGCACATGAACTTGAGCAAATTGTTTGGTATTTTAAGCTTTTTTCAAGAAATCAGAGACAAATAAATTACAGATTGAATGAACTGGTTTCCGAAACGTAGTGCCTAAAATTTGTAGTGTACAATTTGTCTCTCGGAGACAAAAAGGCTATAAAGTTTTGAATTTATCCATTCAACAGTGAAAAATGAGGAAATGAACATTTTTCATGGAAGTCTCCCTTCCATGAAAGTTTGAATGAACTCATTCTGTAAAGATGTGTAGGTTTCAGTAGAGAAAAAGCCAAAATTAGGATTGCTGAGAAGGTGTCATATGAAAGCTTTCCAAGGACCAGTAAGCTTTGGAAACTGCTGATGCTGGTGGACCTGTCAGAGCAGTCTGAGAATACCAAGAAGCTGGTGAGAACCAGCACACACTGGCATCTGCAAGGTATAAATCCGCCTGTATCCAGGATAGCTGCTATATACAGATCAAGATTATGGGATTCTATATACATCTTATAAACTAAAGGAATGTCTGAGAGACTTTCTGAACACCTATCTATTTGCTAGTATGACCTTTTATTTTCTGAAGAGATAACTAGATTTGGCCTCCAAAACTTTGCTTTAACCAAGTAATTGTGAGCAAGTGTGCAAATCAAATATGAGATTGAATAAGTGAATGTGCTATTAGACTAGCTGTCTACTATTAGTAAAATCAGCTTAAAGAATAAAAGGTGTTTTAAAGAAAATTGTTTGTATTGGGGAGTTGGAGAGATTTTGGAAAGGAAGAATGTGCTGCAGCAGAAGCCTTGTACTGCTGTTACTCCTGCTCATATCTTGAATGCACGCCAAAAGCCTAATCCTGCTTTTGGTCATAAACCCACTTGTAATGGCTGTAAGCTCTAAGATATCATGGCTGTAGAGATAACTATTCAAAGTCAATATTACATACAGCAAAGGAAAATCTAGCAGAAAAAGATTAATTGGGTGAGCACCAATTAGTGATTTAAAACTAGTTATTGATGCTTCTGGATACGAGCCATTTTTCTAAATCCAATGTCACACATTGTTCTATATTTCCCTTGGAGATTTTGTAGCTAAAGATGATAAAGGAGCAATTCCATGAAACAGAAAGATCTTACCTAATAACAAACATTTCAGGGATTTTGCATAAAGTCGAGACCAGAACTCACAGCAGGCTGGAAGTAAGCCTGCAGTTTGTTTTAAGGAACCAAAGCAGATATTTATAAAGAAATACTCAATTTTTTATCTCCAACTATACATGCTGAAATCTCAAGATGACACACTGGGCTGAATTACCATAGCCATAAACTAGAGTGAACTACCACACTGGTATGAGTGGAATGCCACCAGCATAAAACCTTGTGCAAAAGATGAGGTAATTTTTTTTTTTTTTTAAACTTTCTAGGGTCCTTCAAAATTATTCTTGCTCAAAATAGGGCCACTTTCATTGGGAATGAAATATGACACAAGTAACTATACAGCAAAAACGTAAATGATCATTACAGATGCTGTGTTCATGGTAGACTTGATCTAATGAAAAAATATATTGTAGTTCAGACTCCAAAGTCATTGGGCACTATATAACAAACATTACATATGTGAACTTAACCCTGTAAGATATTTAAACCCATATTTAAAGACTGCAGAACTACAGGCAGGACACTGCACTGAACAGACCAGGATCCACTGCAATTCTCCTATATCTTCAAGATCTTTTAAAAGTTATAATACGGCTGTTAAAAACCTTAATAAAGATGATATATTTCTCGTTGAACCCAAATAGGTTCTCTGTGCGTTCAGTTCTCAGTTCTTTGCAGTTGCTCACAAAGTCTTAACACCTAAATTTTTGAAAAAGAAAAGCTCATGCAAGAAATCCTTGTCTAACAGGACAAACTGCTGTCCAGTGGCACCAGAGCCTCCTTGGAAAACACTTAATTCACAGATCAAAGAGAGGAAGACAGCTCTAGCGCATTAAGTCTTCTGTGATTAAACTTTTTTGCTTTAGTAACTATTTTAAGTAAAATTGAAACTTGAAGAAGAAAGTCAAATGTTCATTCCGTAGTTGGCAAACACTGAGTCATGGAAAAACAGTTGCTGTGAGTTTTCAAAGCTGCAAGTTTGTTCTCTAATTCTCTGTGATTTATAGTAAAGAAAAGGGCTAAGTTGCAGACGTGATTTCTGAGCCATAAATGGCTGCTGCTGGGCATCTGGGGATGCAGGCATAGGCAGAAACTCAAAACTAGCTTTTGGTTCATGATCCAAGCAGCAGTAAAGCTTTAAATTGAAGTGGCAGGTTTGAAAGAATAGTGCAACCCCTTATACTGTGCTTTCTCCTGAGAAAAGTTCTTACTTGTATCTGTTTTCATGTACCTTGCACAAGAGACTGAAGTATTTAAGAAGATGCTACATTTTTTCCTGCTTCTTTTAAAGAAATTCTATGCTCTTTCTGTTACAGCATATTTTAAAAATCTATTTCACTTCACTGCATGCATTTTTATGTGGGTTTTTTAAATAATTTATTTATTTTAATGGCATAGCGGAAAGCATTCACTATACGGCTGAAAAGCAGCAAGTGTGCATCAAAGTACAAAAGAAACAAATTCATTCCCCTTGTAATGAGATTTCTCTTCAGTTCAGTTTGATTGCTTACCTTTACTATTATGTCCAATGCTATTTGGAAAAAAGTGACAAAAACAGGAAAAAAGAATCAAAAGCCAAGCAATTTGATATGACTATGTTTAATCTCATCGCTACCTGTTCTGAAGAATGTCTTTACTTATTTACAGTACAGTAATACTACAGGAACAACAAACTGTAATGGCATCATGTCAGTTACCAAGGTGATGAGAGTTGATCCTGTCCAAAGATCACACTGGAAACTGGCTATGCTCTTACAGTGGGCACAACTCTCAATGACCATGACTATGCTCATCATGTTAAACAATAATGTCTCTGTGATTTAGAAATAAATGGAGTTATTCCACTAACAAGTATTTCAAAGTTTAGCTGCAGTCAACACTGAAAGTACAAATCAAAGGAAGAAGAAGCAAAAGTTCAGCATCGTCTTTTATTGTGCCTACAAGTAATGTGGCATCTTGTGATGTTTTTTCTGCCAGAACTCTGTAGGATCATTCCTCTTGGGTTGTGTCCGTTATAGAAAAATAAACTTCTGCTGAGCCAGTGGCACTAGCTTAAGCACAAAGATTTAGGGACTCACATTAGCCACAGCAATCTAGAAGAATCATTGCAGTTTTCATTATATCTGCAGCAATATTCTGCAAAACTGCTGCAGCTATTTTTGGTCATCTCTTCAGAAATTTCTAACAACTTTCTGAGAGATGTATATAATCTTGGTGGAGTTGCTGATATTACTCACGTTAATTAAGCTGCATTGCCTTTTCAAATTAACTTGCCCTTTTCATGCACTGTAGCCACAGTGGCTCTGCAAAGGACTCAAGTCACTCTCACGAACAGTGTAAGGCTCAGCAAGGAAACAGCCCCAGTTCTTTAACCTCTGAAATGTACACACAGATTTCTTTTTTAAGAATAAGGAAATTCTGAAAATGAAATAAATCTCCTTTAATAAAAGAAGGTTTCCAAAATTGGAAAATGCACCTCCACTTGCCCAAAATTACAAAATATGCCCAGAGTGCTTCACTGTAGAGCCAAATGTTTGCCTGCTGTCATTTTGGCACCATAAGACACAAATTGGTGTATCACTTCTTTTTGAGCACTAAGTAAGGATTTCGGGTGTAAATTTATTTAATCTTTTCCATCAAGAATATCACTGACACTCGGCTTCTGTTGCTCTGATGCAGCTGAGCAGCCAGCTAACCAGAGGAGAAAAGCCTGATGTCGGCAGTCTGCCTGGGAACTGGTTCAGACTTTGGCATACCATGGAGAGTCTTAAGGATGTTCTAATTTACAGAGAGAAATTACACAGATTTTTTCTGAAAATTCCTTCAGAAGGAAAAATCAGTAAACAAACAAACAAACAAAAGCTGTGTAAATGAGGCTAGCTTGTCTTATGGCAAGAAATCTGTTTTAATTAGATTAAGTTGCTTTTTCCATAGAATGACCAAATCACAGAATTGCTCAGATTGTAAAAGACCTTTCAGATTATCAAGTCCAACAGCATACTACCCTAACTCTAACAACCCTCTGCTAAATCATGTCCCTGAGCACCACATCCAAATGGTTTCTAAACACATCCAGGTGACTCAACCACCTCCCTGGGGAGCCTATTCAAGTACTTAACAAGCCTCTCTGTAAAGAAGCTTTTCCTAAACCTCCCCTGGTGCAACTTAAGGCCATTTCCCTTCGTCCTGTCACCTGTCAACAGTGAGAAGAGACCAACCCCACTCTTGCTGCAATCACCTTCCAGGTATTTGAAGAGAGCAATAAGGTCTGCCCTCAGACTCCTTTTCCCCAGACTGAACAGCCCCAGTTCCTTCAGTCTCTCCTCATAGGGCATATTCTCCAAATCTTTACAAACCTTGATGCCCTTCTCTGGACCTGCTCCAGCACCTCAGTGTCCTTTCTGTATTATGTATGTATGTGACATAGCAATTTAGGCCATTATTTATGCCCACAGTTAAAAGTATTTCTTCAAGTTTTACCAGGTTCTCAAGCTAAAATATCCTCTCTTAAATGCTAATTGCATTTATTATCCAGCCCATGGACATTCTCAGTGTCTTTTCCTTGGAACCAGCAACAATGACATATCCAGATCAGATAATTCCTGTCTCTCACTGTAATTGCAAGAGGTTAATTTTCTTTTCAGTCAGTGATGTGTAAATTGGATTCAGATAACAGTTGCTTACAAGGCCTTCTCTGTAGAAGTTGCTTCCATCACTACCATACTTAACAGTTTTACTACAGAAATTCACATTTCACACCTTTCTCATATGAATGACTTTCAGCAAAGTTCATATTTAACTTCATATGGCTTTTTAGTCCTAAATACTATATGAAGAGGAGAAAAAAAAAACAACTGAATTTTGTTTCTGATGACATACTCATGAGTGAATATAGTAACTGCCATAATGGCACTGTTTTTTACAATAAGATTCAAACAGCATGATAAGAAGAGTTGACCAATCTCAAAATCAGAGGACTTCATCTATTTATGTGCTTAAACCTCTTTATCTAGTAACAAGCTCTTCACACTTCACTGTCTGGGCAATTGCTGCTTTTGGCAATAATGATCTGAGTGGGTGGCTGAGAATGGAGCTGGCAGACACAGTACAGATGCAAATTACTGTACTTAGCAGCACTCACATTCATTTGTCCAGGCAGTCATTTTCTATAATTCCAGAAGTAAGCCAGAAGTCATAAAATATTGTACTTGTCACTAACTAAAAATAAAATATGTTGCGTAATCAGCATTTATTGTCATAAAATATAGTGTTAAATAGATAATTGAAGTGTCAGTATGCCCAATGTCATAAAGAAATCGCTGAAAAAATGAAACACTCTCTGTGTGCCTAATTTGTCTTTTTGTGTTTTATTTTTAATATTGCCATTGGAGATCTCCTAATGCAAGTGTGACTGTTGATATGCTTTACCAAGGCCAAATAATAACAACCATAAAAATGGTAAAATCCTGATTAGCTTTTCCTTTACTCTAACAAGTTATTTCTTTCATTATTTTAGCTACTGAGATGAATGACAAATGTGACAAAAGAAAACTGAATAATACACAGCATTACTAAAGGCTATCTACAGTTCAGTGAAATTAGCAGTCATTATTTCTGTGTTGACTGCAATGTTGCTGTTCCATAGCATATAAAGTAAGAGTCACAATACAATACAAACTTGCATATGTATTAAACTTCTTGATTGTACAAATAATTACTTGATGTATGATACCCGAGCCACGATTTCAAATACAGATTTTTTTCTTTTATCAATAGTGCATTTTTAAACATATTTAAGTAAAATTTCACTTCATAATCTTTTTTTAAACTATGCCCTGAATAAATATTCAACCTTTTAGAAAAGTGGCATCTCCAAATAAACAATAAGAAGAAGCCTAAAGAAGCAAAGGAGAAAATCTATTTCTGTACACTGACATTACAGCAGCAATCTCAACAAGTTAAAATTTCTCAGGAGAAATAAGCTTTTCTCAGAACAAATTAACTTTAAGACTGTTTCTCTTTTAGTAAATTATTTAAATAACAGTGGCAGTAATAGTAATTGTGGTCTTATATGATTATATGGGAAGACAGCAATTAAAGTAACAAGTCTTTGGAATCAGAATCTAGCTTAATTCTATTGAGTCATTAGTAAGTAAATAGCTAAGGCACAAATGTATCAACACTAATTGCAATCAGAATCCAGATACAGTACCTTAGCTTTATCCCTCATGGAGCCCTTTCCCAGGATAGACATTTTTGCACCTGTTTCTTCTTGTAACCTCTTCAAGGAGTTCCCTCTTGGTCCAAGCAATTTCCCAACAAAATTGAACTAGAAAGTAAATAAGAAAACTATTTTAAAACAAGGAGCACTTTAAAAAAAAACTTCATAAATCTTCATAAATGAGTTGCTTAAAGAGAAAAGTTTATTCTTCTTTTTAAACAATACTACTACTTAGTTCTAGGATTAATTCATACAAGTGTGAAGAATGGCGTTGTTTTCTCATCTAGCTTGGAAAAGAACTATAAGCATTCACAGTTTATCTGAAACCCAGGAGGTTTATCTTTTGGAGAAAAATGGACCAGTGGCTGCTTAGGTTTAGCAAAGTGCTAAACAAGATCTTGGCTTACGAGATGACATAGGTGAAACTAAGAAAATGAATATGTTCTTTCCTGAGATAGTCAGCTTTAGTGGCAGAATAATGTATTTTGCAAAGCTAGAGCTTTTGATAGGTTTCTAAGAATTGATGTTTTACATATTGATTTTAAAATAAGTGTCACTTCATGTATCAGTTTCAAATATCTGTTTTGCCAGTAACTGAACAAGGCACACAAACAGATCACTCCAGATAACCAGGCTGCTGTCTGAGAGAATTTTGCAGAGCGCCGGCTGGAATTTGTCTGATATGCTGCAAATACTCTTAAACAGTACAGTTCCAATGACACCTACATTGTTGTGGTTTTTTTTCTGCATGAAGAAGAGAGATATCTACTTGAAAATTCTTTGACAGAACACTAATTAAATAAGGTATTAATGCTATGTCATCATAAAGTACCAAAGAATGGAAGCTATCAGGTACTCCGCAATCAACAGTTTATTCAACTTAGTATGTGTTATGCTTTCCAAAATCTTTTTGGATATGACATGATGTCTCTGGAAGTTGATGGAGAACCATCAGCATTTGTTCAGGTCAATTCTAAACTGTGTTCAAGTATGAACAGACAACATTCTGGACTGTCTTTCAATAAAGACTAAGCTCATCTGAGAGTAAAGGTGTGCAATTGTATCTGCATGACAGTACGAACAGCAATCAAGGACATGCTGGTGTCAAAACTTTAGGAAGATCACAAATGATAGAACCATAGAATCATCTAAGTTGGAAAAGACCTTCATGACCACAGAGTCCAACCATCAATCTGACCTACAGAGTCCCATCACTAAACCAGTGATATTCCACACATCTCTTAGTTATCTCCAGGGATGAGGAATGGAGCACACTGGAATGGACAGCTCATTCCAATGCTTGACCACACTCTCCATGAAGAAATTCTTCCTCATGTCCAATCTAGACCTTCCCTGGTACACAGTGTGTGGCTGTTTTCTCGCATCCTATCACTTGTCACTTAAGTAAAGAAACTGACACCCTCCTTGCTGCAATTGTTGTAAGTTCCTTCAAATATTGTTTAAACCATCAAAGAAAAAAGTATGTAATCTCAGGAAAAAAATAAACACGTAAGACAAAATCTACTTCCACCTAAATTAACATCACCAATTTCAGTTAGATAAAATGCCTAGGGGGAAATAGCAAGTGGTACAGCTGTGGAGAAAAAGAACAAGCTTTTACGCTCAAAATAACATTTTTCAGGCTTGTGTGCTTGCAATTTGTTCCAACTTTCTCTATTGATTTAATAAAAGTTAGCAACTCTTCCAATAAATCCCATCCCTTTAAATCATCGAGGTATCAGCAATACTAAGTCTGTACTAAAACTGTAGCTATGCATCTTCCAGGGCCAACTTTGCCTGAAAGAAGTTGCTCTCTTCAGATGGATTATTAAATTTCATATGGAAATAAGCCTAACGATGAGGAAGGAATGGCAAAGATTGAATTTCAACTTTAATTTGAAACTATATACTAGGAATTAATCTATAAAAGTAAGATTTCAAAAATGAAATCTCATGCACATGCAGGCTCATTAGACAAAGTCGAGCAAACAGCAGAGCTTTCTCTGGAAAGCCTTCTCTGGAAAGCAGGAAACACACGTACAGGAAGGCAGTAAAAAGATGAAATCTTTTGTGCCACTTACACTTCACTAATTGGAGTAGAATCTGAGAGAATTTATGCTGCTTCCATTCGGGTCTCTAAATATTAGGAAAAATATGCCTTTCAAGAGACGAAAGTCTATATGGCTGCCTAAGTTTGGGGTACAGGAGGGCCAGTCAAAGCTCAACAACATTTGCTCTCTGAACGGAATAAAACTATTAAAATAGAGCTTATGAAGATTTATGTTGAACATTTATACTAAGTACTTTATAAGCCACCTAATAATTACCTTGAAATATTGCTGCAAAGGAGCAGTATGGCCAGCATAAACTACATACAAAGTGGATTTTAATCACTTCACCAGAAATAAGTGGCTGGGGATTTTAATTCTATTGATTATGTAGCAGACAGACATTCACACTTCATCCACCTTCTACTCTGAAAAAATACATCAGGAAGCATTCCGTTACTTGCAACTGAAAAAATGAATTGCTGTTAGTTTGGTTTTGTCTAAAGTTGCAGAAAAGCTGGTGAACAGTGTCAGAAATTCTACCACTGTCCTCAGTCTTCCCAGCATCAGTAAGTTCTAGGGACACCAGCTATCCTTAGCATTAATCTATAATCGTAAATCTGTAAACCCCTTCCAGTAAGACATGCTACACATCAGCATTCTTTGTTTGCTTCATGTTAAGCCCTGGAGAAAAGAATCCCTAAAACTAACAGGGTGTTGTCAAGCTGGAGCACAGCACAGGCAGTCTGTCTTCCAGTGTCAGCATTTATTATGCTGATATATCATGCATAGCATTTTGAAATGCCAGACATTAATTATAACCTGTGCTGTAAAAAAATGTGTACAATAATTAGTTCTTAAAATATATCCCATAGCATACAAACAATGTTGTGACAGTATTAAGTGTACTATAGTACCTTAAGTTCACACACATTCTCATTGTCATACTTGAACTTATCCTCCTCAATTTGGACATGGGTTGTTTTTGATGTGACTTACCACATCAGCAGAATTTTTACAGAATTGAAAATAAACATGCAGACAAGCATTTATATAAAGTTGTTGTGGTTTAGTTCTACATGTGATTTAACCCACAACTACTTCTCTGAACTTAGAAGCTTCTCTCTTTGCTAACGTGACTTTCATAAACGTTTGTAAATCCTTCTTATAAGGGCAACAGATACTAGCGCTGGTTGATTCTCTGATTGAACTGTGGAGGGTGAGTGATGACAGGAACTTGTTGTGAGGGTTGTGGCACCTACAGGGTCTGTCAGAAGTGTAAGAATAACCCCAGGGTCTGCCAAAAATGTCAGAGCAACAACAGAGCTTGGTGGGCATAGGCCAGGCCCCAGCACACTGCTGTGCTTTGCGTCTCATTAGGATTGTCAGGGTGACAGCATACCTTTTCCCAATATTCTGCTGTTTTTTAGGATTCTGCAGTTGTTCATAAGTGATGTTCCAAACCACTAGGGCTGTCCATTGCTCTAAGCACCTGTACATACCCCTCCTAGGGGAAGACCTCTGGGTGATACGCTTAAACAATTATTTAGTCTTAAACATAACCTGAAACACAGTCATAACACATAGCAATAGGAGCATGCTGGTTTGAACATCCCACAGATTTTCTGAATTCTCAAGAGCTATTGTAGCTAGCTCTTGAGCTCTATGGAAAGAAGAAAAGGTGAAAGGGAGGCTAAGGAACTCTAGAAAGTGTACTCCCCTATTTCATCCATAGCTGGGCTCTGAAAGGAGACAAAGCAAAGAGTGTAATTACTAATACTACCAAAACTCAAAGATGACTGCAATGCTCAATCGACACAAAACAGCAGTTTCTCAGCTGCCAATTTTATCATAATATAAGTCAAGGCCACACAGTATAGGAAAATAAAAACATTAATCCAACCCCCAGAGGTGAAAAACAAGTCAGCAGAGAAAATAAGCAGCAGACAAGGTGCTACACAATATAGTTTCATGTGAAAAATCTCAAAGAGCTCCATAAACAGGCAAGAAATTAACACTGTGACAAGCAATCATCAAACTATCACAGCATCCTGTGTTAACGTGGTCCAATCAGATCTGCTGTTATCTCAACCCTTCATGCCCCACGCTGGATGCCAAAATGACTGCTGTGGTTTAACCCAGCAGGTGACTGAGCACCACATAGTCCTTTGCTCACTCCCTCCCCTCCCCAGTGGAAAGAGGGAAAAAAGAAAAGTAGAACTTGTGTGCTGAGATAAAACTATTTACTAAGATAGAAAAAAGGAAAAGGATAAAAGTTATGACTATATCTATGTCTGTAGATATGAATGTACATAACAAGTGATGCACAAGCAATTGCTCCCCACCCCCCAGCTGATGCCCTTGAGCAGCGGAAGAAAAAGAGATGAAGTCCCACCCCTTCAAAAATCCTTCCTCATGATGTCATGTGGTATGGAATATCCTTTAGGCCAGTTTAAGTCAGCTATCCTCATCCTGTTCCCTCCCAGCTCCTTGGGCCCTTCCCAACGAATGGCCCTGGCTCTCTGCAACACTGCTTGGCTACAACTAGAAGCACTGGTGTAGCATTAACGTTGTTTTCTCCTAGAACCAAAACATGGCATCATACCAAATACTCTGAAGGATACAATTCCATTCCAGTTGAAACTAAAACAGACAAATGTTTACATAATATCTATTTTATATGATGTTGTGAATTCAAGGAGAAGTTTCTTCAGTATATGGCATATTAAAGCAAATTGTCCAGGACGTGAAACACAGTGGGTGTTTGAACTTTCAAGCAGGCACCCAAGGTAAATAGACACAACTCCATTACTGCATTTGTGTTTTACAAAAACAAAAAGAAAGTGAATTTGTACTGTAAAAAGTCTGTAGCTAATATTAGCATACTTGTATCTTCACAGTTTTATTGAACTAGGTATGAGATGCATACGCATACTAGCACAGTGAGCTAATAATGATAAAATACTAATGCCTTCATATAGAAACTAGAAAATAAGTAACAACAACAACGTTTGAAGCCTGAGGTTTATGACAGATTCAGTAAAAATCCACGGTTCTTATTTTTTTTTCTTTCTGTATAAATAAGTGAATCTGACCAAACTCTTTTTTTTTTTTACTTATTATTTTTATTAATTTATTATTATTATTTTTTAGTCCTAGGAGACTAGCCATCAGACTGACATCATCCAAGTAAGTTGCCCATGCCTTGCCCTGGCAGGGGGTCCTGCCTTTGGCTCCTTGCACTGGAGCAGTCTCATTGACCTGGCAGCCACAAATACAGCTCAAGGAGCTAGGCAAACAGCAGCTGTGACTTTCAGGACTACCTCATTTTTCAATGCTCAAAAAAGCAATCAAACATTTAATCCTTTGGTTGTATACACAGGACTCTGTCAATATGGGATAAGCATGCTTTTGAATAACCTAACCAATATCTAATGCTCAGTTTGCTTGTGAGAACCATGTTCAGAGCACTGCCTGTACAAGCCAAGGAATACTGTGAATATCCCTAGAGGTGGGTCACGGGATCTGAGGTCTGGTGGAGTCTTCCAAAAGCATTGAGGCACCATGGGCTGACAAGAATCACCCCTGCTGGAGTCACCATCCTCACCAGGACACTGAAAGTCACACACACTAAAACCATACCTACCTCCTCCCTACCTCTCTTCTGCACATGGTGACAAGAAAGCTGGTAATCAAATTGAGTGAACCATCATATAATTTGCTGTTATCTTACATTATTATGTAAAGCTCTCAATAGCAGTTCTTTCAAAATTAAAAATCTGCGTTATTAGGAAAGATTTTGAGCACGTCAGGACAGCATAGATATAGTATAACAAGTCTAATGTTACATTTACAGCATTACTATTTGAGTCTCAAATTTAATTCAAGTGACGGAAAATGAATGTTCACATTTAGAAGAACAACTGCTTGATGAAGCTCAAATACATCCCTACTAGAACACTATTTTATAAATACCGTTTAGATTGGGCTTTACAAGCAGAAATGAGGAAAAAGTGTACCTGAGTGACCGCTTTTATTCTACACACAAATAAGTGTACAGAAAAGTAGCAAAGCCTAGATAAATAAGGAATGGGTCAGACAAATGCTTCCCTCTGAAAGATAAAGCAATACAAAGTCCTGAACTGAGAGACTTCATATTTTCTTTTTTTTTTTAATCCTAGGAAAGTGAAATAGAAATAGCAATGACTTGGGCAACACAAAATAGGTTTATTTCTTAGTATGCTCAATTCAACATTTATTACCAGCTCATTTGTGGGGGGACAAAAAGTATTTCCATATTCAGAATCACTTATTCTGACAAAAAAAAATTAACTATTCAGGAAATAAATAAATAAATAAATAGTTCCTATCTAAATTCGGTGCTGTGCTAAAGAAAAAGGGAAGGAAATAAAGGTATTATTACTTCCCAAGTGAAGGCTTACTGATTAAGACTTGCTTATAAACTAGGTTTATTCTTGTCCTATTCTAGGGCTTCTGCTACTTCAGTCATTTTAGAATAGCATTTATTAAAGTGTACCTCACCTTTTGATATGCAGAGGGACTTCCCTCTACATAAAGGCAGCACTAGAAGATTATGAAGGTAAATTTTATTTCCCTCAACACCTTGTAAGTACATAAAGCTCAACAGATTGTGCAGTGGACAAGTTTCTCTCATTCTTTATGTAGTTGCTTACTTCAATACCCATTCAAAATCTAGTATTTTAGCTTTTCCGAAATGCAGCTAGTGCTCCCAATGAGGATGCAATATTATTTTTTATTCAAGCTCTGTAGTGTTTGCTGTCTCTGGAGGAGTGCTTACAAGAAACCTGTTTGGTAGGGTCAAATTGCAGGATTCTATTTTAGCCAGGAATGTCAGGAGACAGAAAGCAGCAGCAGCAGAAGAAAATGAGCATATTCCTTGAGAGAGGCCCTGGAGACCTACTCTGAAGGAGATGTGCTAATGCCTTCTCAGACTACTACACTACTTCAGTACAGAGGTCCCAGAGCCAAAGGAGAAGGTGCCCTCTTCTCTATAGCGCTCTGCATCTGATCAGTTTGTGTTGGCTTTGAGCAGAGAGCTGGTACTTGCGCACAGGGAGAAAGATGAACACAGTATGAAATGCTCAAAGGAAAAACACAGCTTCTTGAAAACTCAGGGCCAAATTCATTTCTGATTTAAATCAATAGAATTGCCTCAAGAATAAATTAAATCCAAATAACAAAGCTAGACTCATTAAAGCTACCATGTCTAATGGATTTACCAAAAAAATAAGCATTTTCATTACACATTTTTTATCTTGAAAAGTGTTGAGAGTTCATATTTATAGTGTGTTTAAAGAAGATGGTGTAATATTTGCCTGGCTATTTATGAGCTCAAAGTAAGCATCTAAGCCTACACTGAAAATGTATTTTTGGCATAATTCCACAGAACAGATGGTCAGCAACTCTAGACAAACACCTTCCAGATACAAGTCCATACTGAGATAACAAAAATATTCCCTCACTCTTCATTTTAAGCAATTTTCTGTCAGAATTTGGTAACAAGTTCTGTCATTAAATGAAGGAATCTAAATGGGCCTTAGAATTAAAATAAATTATGTTAAAAAAAAAAAAGTAGTTTGGTATTTGATGTGTCTTTATTCTGTTAAATGTAGTGGCATTCCTAGCCAGAAAATCTGAATAGATACTTCTCTAATACATGAATTAGCAGTATGATCTATTATAATCCAGTAATTTGTCAGACACCCAAACATTTCATTATGTGTGATTCTGTTTTTAACTTTGACATGAGGTAGTTGAGAAGAAGCCAAGAAATCAATTAAAGTTCCGGATCTATACTAATCTGCAATTAACAAGTTTAAGGGGTTTATGACTCAGTGCTACATGTCTCAGTGCAGCCACTTTTTATTATTTTAATTGCAGAGATTCCCAGAATTATACTAGGCACTGTACAGACACAGAAAGACCCTGAAGAGCTGTCAAGTATGCTAAATATGTATGTAGAGATAAATCCAAAATAGATCTTGCTATATGCATTTAGCTACTACTGCTTCTTTGGATGGTTAAGGTGCAACTGCAGAAATTACTGCCATTAAAGTCATTAGGCCTGGTTACAAAAGTGATACTTTCCCTTGGTATTACTCAGTGCAGCAAGATCAGGTTCTACTGACAAGAAGACTGCACAGTTGCCTGCTTTTTCACCTCAATAACGTAAAAGATGTAATATTATATTTTATCTTTGGTTATTGCCTTCCGGCCCTATTTTGGCTGTATTTCAAGAACGAAATACACTACAGATATTTCCTGATGCTGGTTTTCCAGCAGGAGCACTGGGGGAGGCTGAGGGCAGGCAGTGATGGATCTTATAGACACATGTTCATAAAGAGCCCATATGGACTGTTCTTTAGTGGAAAGCTGTTCAAAAAGAGCAGTATTTTTAGAAAAGTATGCTGAGTTATTAATAATTTTGCCCATTGCTTCAAAGCAAAGTCAGAACATGCATTAAACAGTCATATTCTATTAAGGGCAAGGGGCATCTGTGAAACAGAAAATCTCCCTTTCTACATTCATCCCAGCCAGGTCTGGCACAGTCAATTTTTAATATTTAGAAACAAAGTAAGATCGACTCATTTAAAGTATGTTATCTAAAACAGTATTCCTATGAATTCTAGCAATTCAGGCTGCAGAAGTTCACCACCAAGGTTTTCAAAGCACACAATTTATTTGTACCGAGCATTTGCACAGGTATGGAGCTAGGTACTAAGAACACAACACTTAAAAAGCACAATCAACATTTGGCTAAATGGGTTTATTACTCCCACAAATACACAACTTACCGGCCACAATAATAAACACCATCTGCTCTTTGCTAACTGACAGCAACCTACCAACCTTTTTCTAACTTACAAAATTTGGAACTTAAAAGGAAGAACTAAAGGATCTGCATTGCAGTGGATTTTCAAGTGTATCATCTTACTGAAATGCCTGAATTCATATTAGGTGAAAGATTTCTCATGCTATATTTGCAAAGTTAGGTTCTAAGTCAACAAGAATCAGGATAATTTAGATTTTTCTAGATTTTTCAACTAAAAAACTTATGTATCTTTCATATACACGTTAGGGATAATGGACTGATAAAAATGCAGTGTGAAACTCAAATTTATTTTCAGACAATAAATTCAGAAAGCAGCTGATTTGGACCCAATGTGTTAATGAACTAATTAAGCATACATGCATGTAAGCATTTAATTTTGTAGAAAGCACTGTATAAAATCATAAATGGTTTATGTTAATCTAATTAAAAACTGTATTAGTCAACTGTATTTTGCCTTTCATTGTTAAAGTAATTATACTTACAACAGCATTTGTGTATCAATTTGTATGTACCAAGCACTATGCAAACATTCATTTTATTCTCAAGTCATGTTTATAATCAAAGCAAAGCATAACTTTAAATTGATTGACATAAGCAAACTCACATACCACTACATAAATTAAATCAGTCTAGGAAAGCACTCAAAAACATCTTACCAAATTCTAATTCTGGTTCCTTTTTTTTTCTTTTTTTTTTTTTCTTCCCCTCTACATTATCTATAAAGTTGTATGCTGATCTAATTGATTTTTCTTTATTGTGAAGGACAAACGCATGAAAATACAATCGTTCTTCCTCAGAAGAAAAAGGAGTGGTCAGCAGGGAGAGGAAGGTGATTGTCTCCCTCTACTTGGCTCTCATGAGGCCCCATCTGGAGTACTGCCCAGGGAATTTGACTTGTTTGGCTTGGAGAAGTGAAGGCACTGGGGAGACCTCACTGTGGCCTTCCAATACTTGAAGGGAGTGTATAAACAGGAGGGGGAACAGCTGTTTACAAGGGTGGACAGCAACAGGACAAGGGGGAATGGTTATAAACTAAGGTGGGAGATTTAGGTTAAATATTAGGAGGCAGTTTTTCAACCATAGGGTAGTGACGTATTGGAAGAGGTTGCCCAAGGAAGTTGTGGATGCCCCATCCCTGGAGGCATTCAAGGCCGGGCTGGACGTGGCTCTAGGCAGCCTGGTCTGGTGGTTGGCGACCCTGCACATAGCAGGGGGGTTGAAACTCAATGATCGCTTGGTCCTTTCCAGTCCAGGCCATTCTATGATTCTATTATATTATATATATATTAATATTTTTAATATTATATTATAGATATTATATATAATATTAACATATATACATATATATAGTAAACACTGATATAAATGTACCTGATTTGCTAACTGTGAAGAATCCCACAGGCAAATAACATTAATTCTTCCATTCTCCGTATTTGTTAATGTTTGTAATTTTCTTGATAGCACATATTACTCACTAATTGCTGTTTGGAACACCTATTCACTCTCATCACAAACCTAAAAATTACTGAGGCTTTAGGACATTAGAGTGTCAAAAGAATGTAAAACACTAAGAATTAATTGTTATGCTTTCCTGATGGTATGCCTTCACGATCGACATAAATGTGCTTTAGACTTTGTTAAAGAAAGACAGAAAAAAAATGCTTTCATTACAACACTTTAAAAGAAAAACAAGACACGCTGCATTGAAAAATAAGCTGCAAAGCGTAAAACTGGAGAGCTTGAGTGACTTTGAATAAGACAGGAAGGAAGTCTTGTCATTGCAATACAGCAACTCCACAATTAAGAAAACCATGTCTGGGATGCTCTTATCTGTTAAAATGCTAAATGATCTACTGTTTTAACCACTAACTTTTTTCTTCTCCCTGCAATTTAGACTAAGATTTTATTCTCATTTTAAATACTATTATAGAAGTAGCACTGAATTTTCCTCTATCATGAGATTAATAGTCTGATAATGATTCGAAAAGGGTGACTGATTTCAAACAAAGAAGTGAGGTTTAAGTTACACGTTAGGAGGAAATTCTTCTCAGAAGGTGGTGAGGGACCAGAACAGATTGCCCAGACAAGCTGTGGATGCCCCATCCCTGGAAGCATTGAAGGCCAGGTTGGAGGGACTCTGACAGCCTGATCTGATGAGTAATACCCAGCCCATGGCAGAGGGCTGGAACTAGATGATCTTTAAGGTCTCTTTCAACTCAAGCCATTCTATGATTCTATGATCTGTTCAGAATCCAAGAACATACTAGGGGCAGTAATTTACAGTCTTTGTAAATCATAGAGAGGAACACTGGAGAGAGTATCTGGAGGCCAAAATTAGGTAGTTTGGAAGCTGAAACTGGGACATGCACAGCAGTATTCTATACAATATTCTCATCACACCATGTGCAGAAGCAGAGAGAAAGGGATGCAGAGGAGGAAAGCTGCAATAATGGTCTTGAAATAATGGTGTTAGGAGGAGGACTTAATATTCATTGGGATGGATGACACCTGTAGGATAGAAAGAGGCTAGATGAAAGGAAGATATCTCATTTGAAGTATGAAGTATCTATCTGTTGACTTTTAAAATCAATAATAACACTTAAGAGCTTTTAATCTAAAAAGTGGAACAATGTTAGTGGCAAAGAAGTATGGATCATTATCCATTACATATCTATGAGGGAAGAAGCTGAAGGAACTCTACATTCTAAAATATGAGATAAGACCTAAGAATGAAAATGAAAGAATAAACAGGAAAGCAGCCAGAAAAAGCAGGTCTAAAATATCATCCAAATAATAAGCAAAGAAGACAAAAAAAAAAAAAAAAAAAGCCCAGCTATACATGCCTCCCACGCAAATAATAGATTTAATAAACAAGGTGAAGACAGGAATCTGCAGTTAAAAGGGATGATGGAAAGAACAAAAGATATTAGAACAATGAGATACCTGGATATCTTTACTTAAGGAAGTAAAATCTGGTTAAAGTGTTCTGATTAATAATTCAAGCAGATAAATTGAGACTGAGAAAAAATTATAGGAGAATGTAAGTATTAAATCTGAACCACCTGACTAGTGTTGTGAAACTCTGCAATTTGCCTAAAAATAAATGTGATTACACATGTGGGACACAGAATAATTCAATTACCATCACAGAACTGCCTGCAAGTGCAACAAATATGTTAAGACAGTTAAACAGCAGGACTAAAAGACTATTAGAATCAGGAAAAGTATCCTTCTAAAACCTGAAGTTGTATCCATATAAGAAGATCAGAAATGACCATAAACTCCATCAGCCTTAAAATACTAAGAAAAACAAGCAAAACAAAATGGTAAAAGGAATAGTTTGAAGAACAACTTGGAGAAAGCATAAAAATATGTACATATATCTTACTCGGAAATCAGAAAGAGATCTTGTAGGGCTAACAGCTGTTCAGGCTACAAAAGGAGTCTTCAAGAAAGATAAAGTCAGCGCACAGAAATAAAATGCGTTTTCTCCATCTGGGTTCATAATGGAGGAAATTGTGACAGGTGGCTTGGGAAGAAGGTAGTGCAAAAAATTTCCTAAGAATTTCCAAATCAGTTACTAAAAAAAGAGAATAAAGAATAAAATTAGTGCATGGGTGGTATTAGAGATCTATAAAGTAGCATAATGCTATTTTTTGTTCTTTTCCTTACTATTTCCTCTATGATTTGTAACACACTATGTGCAACTTGTCTTCTTCACTGCTGCTGAGCACTGAGCTGTTGTTCTTTGTGATGCCATCCCTGAGGAATCAGCACATAATTTTATTTTTTAAAGTGAGGTCATTTTTTTTCCATGTATTTTACACTTCTTTACATTGAATTTTATCTGTCATTTTAACAGTAAATGTTACCACACCATCTTGAAGAATATGCATAACTAGGGCAGCCTTGTTTCAGATAAGACATTGTACAAATGGGCAAGTTGGGCAAAAAAAAACGATATTCCTGTACACTTACAAAACAGAAGTCATTGAATGAGTCCTGAACAAACAGTCTTCCCTTCAGAAAACAAAACTGAGCACTATGAAAGATCCCTGAAATCATAAGGAACATGACTTGATCTCTACAACTTCTTCCAGATCAAAAACAGGAGGACATCAAAAGATCCAAGTGACATTTCAGAACTAACAGAGGAAAATCATATTCTTCATTTAATAAATGATTGCCCCTACTTTGAATTGCATTTATGTACAGCTGTGCATTTCTTTCCACTATTCAGTGGGATCTATCAATGTGCATTCCTATTCAATGGAGAGACTACAATAAATTCCATACATTTCTTCAGACAGCAACATAAATAACTATGCTGCAGTCCTTATCCTGCTTGTTCACGAAAGACTGTTCTTGATGAATACCATAAAAAGTTAATGTAATTAATATATAAGTAACTGTCACAGAACTATTGCTTAAGATTCAGATTTTTAAACAACCTTCACAGTCACATCGGTCTGCTTTTGGCAGAAGGAGAGTGAAGAATGGGACTCTCCCTGTTTTCATTAAATATACAATGATGAATTGGTTTGAGGTGTACCCTAAAAGAATTTTTTTCCTAAGTAACTACTCATTTATTCTAAATATTTTCTGTTTATAGCCTTAGAACAAAGAATGAAGAATTAAAGAGCAATAAAAATATTTCTGATACATAGCCGTTTCAAGCTATGTTAAGTAATGTTAATTAAATTTTCTTATTTTACGTTGCCATTGAGAAACATCACATTTATTCATGTGACAACAGAATTCACCGTGACAAACTGTCACAGCGTGTCTTAAAGTAGAAATTACAATTTATCTGTAAACTAGATACCTTGAATTTGTTTTATCACTGTATGCCTTTCTGGTAATTATAAGCTATAGGCCTAAGTTTGCTTGCTAACTCTTTAATAACTAGTTTTGAAAAGTACAAAAAGTTACAATGTGATGAAAACCTCGTTATTACTAATAAAAAAGCAATCAAATGCTTTTATATAAAATTAGAGGCTACAGAGAAAACAAGCACAGTATCAAAAAAAGCAATTGATTCAGAGATGTTTATAGTATAGGCACATCTTAAGGAAAAATGACAAAATATCCTTTTAATATCATAATTGCTCTTAATATGCATCATCTGGATCTACTGTACACTTTGGAGAAAAATAAGTCATTACAGAAAATTAACGAAACATTTAATGTACTCAATTTCTCCTTATTTTAATGTAAATAGCTTTACAGTGCTCTGATGTAAACTGCTAAATGACAGCTTTCTGAGCCAATCATATCTGTTGTTTTACACTAAAAGGTATTTCTTTTTTTATGTCACTGGCAGTAGACTTGTATGTATACAAAACAGTCTGTGCATCTTAAATGAACTCCATAAAAAAACCTTTTACTGTAATCTCTCATTTCTCCGCATTTCACCATCCCCATTGACCTGAGAGGTAAAGGTAATCAATGTGCCTGCATCTCAGAAAAAAATTTAGTACAGTATATCTGAAAGGAAATACTACAAATCAAGCACTGAGCAAAAAGAGTAGTTTATTAAGAGCTATAAAAATCTTTCCATTTTATGGAGAATGGTTTCTTATAACTGACATTTCTTTGTACTTCTGGAAAATTCAAGTCAGAAAGGTATTAAGAACACACCCACCCTTTTAAACAGTTTCTCTCTTAGCTTTTTGTCTTTTCCTATATTAGTAATTCTAACACATTGAGCTCATTAGTATGAATTCTTACTTGGTTACAGTGACTGCGCACAGCTAATCAGATCAGCTTCCTCTCAGTTCCAACTGCAATTTCAATACCATTATCCCATTAAAAATAATTTAAAAAAAACATTAAATACTAAAATTATTAAAATAGAACACTGCATTTAGGACAAACTTCAGGAATAAAGACTGTTCTAGCCTTGCCAAACTACCAGTTCATGTTTAATTTCCTTATTTCCACTTTGGTATAACAAAATTAGTGCAGATAGATATATACAATGAATCTACAACCTGTCAAAAGTTAGTGAGCTACATTACACTGGGGAGCAGTGACCCAAAAGAAATTGTAAAAGAATTGCAAAGTGGAGAATTTCAACAATAAGCCATACAAAATTTACATTGTAGAGAATAACATATACAACCTAGGACTGTTTCCTGTGTTTCAAAGATCTGTGTTAATGAGTTCTGGCTCATTTGATTCAAAATAATCGCAATGGAATGACTGTGATTTGGATAACATGTCTGCAAAGATTTGCAAAAGCCACGCTTACATTTCCCTGCACTGGAGCAATCGGGCAGATGACCACTGATGGTTTCACAGTCAAGCAAGCTCTTGTTTCTGCCTTGGCTCAATTTAAAATTTGTCTTTATAACCACTGGGCAGATGACAATGCACAGCCTACATCCATGCAAATATAGAGTGATGACAGAGAAACTCTACAGTGTAACTGGGAATCCTTACACCTGCCCAGGTGAGGCTCTGGATCAATCCATGAGCACTCACCCACTCCCCATCACTTATCAGCCTTGGGAATTCAATTGGGCCAGGGATTACTTCCTTGATGCATTTTTTATGAAGTCAAATGGCTTACAGGGGATAAAAGATTTAATGCTGTGAAGGTGGCTGCAGAGACTGACAGGCATTGGGACTGCTTTATTTACTATCGTAGATGGACTTGCACACACTCTGGTTGTGGTCAAAATTTCAAAGTAAAATGTACTTATTGTCTCTACTGTATTAAAGTTTCATCTTGATCAGATTGATGCTTAAAGATTCTTGAAACTCTGAAACGTTAGCATTAAAATAGAAAGTGCTATTTACAAAGCAATTCAGTGTTTTAAATATTGTTCATAAATATTAACCTCTTTCTTTGTAGAGCTGAGACATGATTATCGATTATTATTATACCCATACAACAAAGAAAGCATGAACTCATTTCTTATCCTTATTCATGTAAATGAAGTATTTTGAATGAAAGGGAACAAAAGACTTCATCCACTCTATACATCTAATTCAACCAAGCGTTACTTTGAGATGTAGGAACCCCAAGTAAACCAACTTGGAGCAGATAAACAAACCTAAGGAGTTTTATCAAAACTTGCTAATAAAGGGTGCAATATGGTATAAAAAATATCTTAATAAAGTATAACTTATGAATAGGTATTAAGTGAAATGAAAAATATGTAATTTAGTTAAAAAACAAAAACAACAACAACATGCACACAAAATAATTAAATAAATTGGAAGACTAACAACTTTTGACATCAAATAAATGTTAATTTATGTATTTTGTGGAAAATATGAAGTAACATTTCAGTATCTGAATGATGCAGGATAGAAACACACATTTAAACTATAAGAAATATTTCAATGACTTAGGAAACAGTGGATGAGTATAATTTGTCTTTGTGGCACTACAGGGTACGGGTAGTCACACAAGGCCAAGGAAAGAGCAGAGTGTGAGATGTAGTTTCATGCCCTTGACTAACTCCAAGTCAAGAGCAAGGGCAAAATATATTCTTTCTATATTTCTATTTACCTGAACTGATCAGTTTGGGAACATCTCGTAACTGATGATCGTGTGTTGCAATCATACCTCCATATTAAAATGTCAAAATAAAATTCAGCATGAAAAGCCGTAGGACAACTTGTAGAAAGAACTAGTCGAATGACTGAGGCTTTGTTTCCAAAATTGTTTTAAAAATGTATTTAAAACAAATTATGGATTAAGTGAAATTGTATTTAGCTCTTGTTTGGACATATTTACTCAAAACTGGTATTTTTAATTTGAATCAAAGCAAATAAAAATAGAACTAATTTATACAGTACTCATTGCATTTAAGTTTCACAACATTCCCACATCAGACATGCCCCTTTCATGCCAGAAAGTACAAAGCTTCTGTTTTTTGTTGTTGTTGTTGTTTTGTTTTACATATGGGACACTGAACACACTATCTTTCTGACAGGGAAATTAAAGCGATCCTAACCCTCTTTAGGAGAGATAATTATTTGACAGTAATTGGTGAGAACTTAACAGGATTATTTTGAAAACAAAATACCACCTCTTCACTGTAGCTAAATGGGAATTTTTTTCAGACAGATGGTGAAGATTTTGGAAAGTTATGCTGTGTAACAGAAAATATTTGGAAAAATTAATTATAGCAGTCACTACTGCAATTTAGTCAAATTCTTTTATATATAGTTTATATTCAATGTAGTAACCTCGATTTTAAAGCATCAAATATTTTGTGTAAATAACAAATACTTCTGTCTTCAGTGAAACAACATAATTACTGAGAAGCAGAAGCTTCAACATAAGGCAAACACAATGTAAAGTTATCAAACAATGTTAATGCAATTTTTAGGAAGGATGATTTATTTTCAGTAAACAGCCTTAATGAGAAAGTCTAAATAATTGAAGCTATGTTATGTTAAGCTTAATAAATATGCCATATTTACTTCAAAAATGTATATGCTACTAAGAACTTAGTTACGTGCATTCCACTCCTTAAATAGCATGACTTTTATTACCTCGCACATTATCATGTCTTTTTTTTTTTTTTTTTCTGATCCATGTCTCATGAAGTTCAGATAAAAAACATCAAATTGAAAGTAGGAATGGAAGCTTGAAGCCATACCTATCAGTAAGACATTTGGAAGGAGTAACATAAAAAAATGCTTCAAAAGCCAAAGCATCTACAGACTTTATACCTAAAAATCATAGAATCATTTGGGTTGGAAAAGAACTTTAAAAATCATTTAGTTTTAAATTCCCTGTCATGGGCAAGGACGCCTTCCACCAGACTGAGCTGCCCAAAGTCCCATCCAATCTGGCTTCGATCACTTCTGGGGATGGGGCTTCCACAGCTTCTCTGGGCAGCCTTTTTCAGTGTCTCTCCATCCTCATAGGATATAATTCCTTCTTTGTTTCTAATCTAAGTCTATCTGCTTCTAGTTTAAAACCACTATCTCCTAACCTATCACTACGCTCCCTGATAGAAAGCCTGTCACCATCTTTGTTAAAATCCCCCTTCAAGTACTGAAAAGACCCAATAATGTCTCCTTGGAGCTTTCTCTTCTCAGGCTGACTAAGCCCAGCTCTCTCAGCTTTTCTCCATAAAAGAGATGCTCCAGTCCTCTGATCCGGCCCTCCTCTGGACCCACTCTAACTGGTCCTGGTCTCTCTTGCATTGGGAGCCCTTGAGCTGAATTCAATATTGCAGGTGGCACCTCATGAGAGCAAAGCAGAGGTAGAGAATCAGCTCCCTCAATCTTCTTTTTATAGACTATTTTGATAATAGAGATAAGAGAGATTAATAGAGACCAGGATATGATGTGCTTTCTTGGCTGCAAGCACACACTGCCCACCCATGTATAATTTTTCATCCACTAACTTCTACAAGTCCTTCTTTGTGTGACTGTTTTTTATCCAGTCAATCTCCAGTCAGTCCGGCTGTCTCAAATCACCTCCATCTTCAGTATGCCTTAACACAGACTTTAAGATCTTCCTGGCATAGAGGTGAGGCTGACATGTACTCCGAGGCCGACAGGTTCTCCAGATCTTCAATTCTACCCTTCTTAAAAATGGGACTTATGTTTCTCTTTTTCCAGTCACTGAGAACTTCACCTGACAGCCATGACTTTTCCAGTATGATGGAGAGTAGCTTGGAAACCACATCAGCCAATTCTTTCAGGACCCTGGGATTCAGTTCATTGAATCCCACAAACTTATGGATGTTAAGGTTCTTCAAGTGGTCTTTAAAAATTTTATGGAAAGAACTTGCCTATGTTCTCTGATTGGGATCTCCTTCCTGCCTCCACTTTCCACAAAACATGCAAGACTTTAGTTGCCAGATTCAGCTAAAATCATTATTTGGCCCTAGTCCTCACCACATTCCTGTGTCTCAGAACTATTTCTTACTGTTAGCTTTATTAGAGGATGGCAAAATAAACAGGCTCCTGAGGAAACTAATTTAAGGACAGCTTGAGGGGAAAATTGCCAACATTGACATTTTTTGACCTTTTTCTATTCTTTGACTTTGGAGACAACGAAGGTCTAAATCTCTGCCCATCATCACAAAATTCCAGGCAATCTGGAACAATATTGATATAACTTCAAGGGGAAAGAAATGGCTTCATTGAAAAAGAACTTTTTTAAGAAGAAAAGTTTTTTTGGAGGGGAAGGGGGAGGGAAGCTGTTTTAAAAGAAAGTGGCAAAGAGTTAGCTATGCATGTTCAGATTAATTTCAGATGGTTAAGCAAAAGTACTAAGTTATTTCAGTCAGATCATTTCCTCAAAACTGCTATTGGAAATAACAGAGTGAAGAGTGAAATGAAGATTAAAATACTGGGTAAAGAAAGAGTCAATAATATCGGGAATAACTGAACTAGTCAAGGGCCAAAAAAGAAGTTTGGATAGCTTAGGCTATCCACCTCTTTTTATAATTTAAAAAAAAAAAAAATTATCACTCTTCCAGCAATGTGTTTAATGCCCTCAAACTCAGTAAAGTTAAAAGGTGCTGCAGAATCTTGGTGTTTCATAACAGAAAGTCCTTCCTTTGGAAGTTGTCCAGAAAAGCTGATCTTGCCATCCAATAATGTCATTTCATTAAACCTTTCTTTCTCCATCCGAAGGGATTTCTTCAGGAACTTTTTGAGGAATTTTGGAAAGCATGTTAAGCAGAAAGCAGATAATATAGAGGCAAATAATTTGTGCAAGAATTCTTTTTTTGTAATGCCACTGATTATGTTAAAACAGCATTACGAAATAAAGTTCCATCCTGTAAACGCAGATAAAATAGACATTCTGCTATGCATGGACATTAAAATGAATTCATGTAAAACAAAGAACTTTCACAGGGGATCTTGAAAACAGTAGGACTTCTGTAATAATACACTATGACCCTTTTAAAAAAATCCAATTATTGTCTATGCATTCTTCTTGACAATATTTCACCATCTTGTTCAGCCCATCACTACACTTACACATGTGCTATCTCTGCACTCCAGTTGAATTATAATTATTCAATTCTCAGAAGTTAAATAGTGTTTCAGATTCACTCAGCCCTACCTGGATCATTCCACACCTGCTTTCCACTGCATCCATGATCTCTGGGAAACTGTCAGTGGAGAAATCCCTTGTATGTTAGAAAGCAACTGGGAGGATAGGAAAACGCAGAGCAGAAACCTCTGCCTATCCTCCAGCAATGC
This sequence comes from Chrysolophus pictus, assembly GCA_037305975.1. Lineage (NCBI taxonomy): Eukaryota > Metazoa > Chordata > Aves > Galliformes > Phasianidae > Chrysolophus > Chrysolophus pictus. Next base: position 24,977,327 of record CM074578.1, read on the forward strand.
CTGGCAGAAGGAGAGTCTGGAGATTTGGTGGTCCTTCAGAAGAAGCATTGCAAAAATAATACTAGAAATTCCAAGGAATAGAAGCCTCTCCTACAGGATTATTACAAGGCTGACAGGAATATTATGACTGCTTCTTATTTGAATAATCACTAATTCTGCTATCATAAAGATGCTGCTGAATCAAGATATAAGTGGTTCAATCTTTTGATGCTGTATTATTTCTTACAGAGAGTTCAACTCTCTCTTCTTCAATATTCTTCAAGTTAACTAAGGTTCAATAACTGAACAATTGTTGGCAGAATTAGTAATAGTCTTCAGATTTCTGAATAGCTTTAAGAGAAGTATAATTGAACTGTCCACTGACTAGGGACAAAAAAGTTCTCATTAGTCTGGGAATGATTCAAGGTACATAAACCCGGAGATTCTTGGCTGTATAATCCCTCTGTCTTTAACAAAAACTTTTAGAATATCATTGTTAAGACCAAATCTAGTTTTCCACTCTAAACTGATGTGCTACAAAACCATTCTGCATACTTTCATGTCTTTAAAGAGGACCAAATGTATAGTTTATAATATTCTTAAAATGATGATACAGGAATACATACATCTTACAATATACTATCATATTACCATGGATATAATATACATCAGCGTATACATAAGAATATATACACTACATTTAACATTATGTGTAATACATAACTTACATAATTGTTTTCTTACAGTCAGCTTCCAGTGTTCTGTTGCCCTTTATAGTTAACTAACTCTTTGACAAGAACATCTACAGTGTTTTGGTTTTGGTTGTTTTTATTTTTTTTTAAGATAAAGACCATCCCCAGCTACAAGGAATCATTTTTTCACAATCTAATTTCCATATTTATCTATCCTAAGCGTAAAGGATTTTACAGCAGTAACCCTGCTGATTTACTATTACTCCATCAATGTGTTTTAGTGGTACCTGATTGGATTTATACATGCATATGAGCTGTGCTGTTGTTCATACTCAGCAACAGATATAACAGTAGTAAATGACTAACAACTAACAGCAGTGCTGCAAAGGCTTGCTGGGATATTTCAACTTGAAGTGAAAAAAAAAGGGCAGGTAGTTGGTAATTATCACAAGTATTATTACTACCACTACTCTCAATAATACTACTATTTAAATATTTGATCTAAACAGTATTGAACTTTATTCCCAATCTGGCTTCAAGAGAGATACTTCACAACTGTTATGTTAAGAGATTCTGCAGAAGTTGTAAATGTTCGTACCAATGTGTCATCTGTGCCCCCGCTGTTAAGAAGCACACACATCAAGTGGCTCCTAGTGCTCTAAAAAACAAGTCTTCTACTGTGAATATTAATTTTTCCCTTGCTTTTAATACTAAATTTTCTCAATGAAGTTGAATACACTAAAAACTGCATTGTGCTGTCTTGTACATTAACTATGAATATTTTCACAGTTGTTCATGCTCATGAGCATACATGAGAATAGTCAGAGTGATCTCACAGCGTGAAGACATATCTCTGTTAAAAGTAAAGAGTAGGGCAGATCCTAATCAAATAACTATGACAAAGGGGACAGGTGGAAAGTGGTTCTTCCAATATATGACTCCACCAGCTTAGAGGTGCCCTAAATGAAAAGCACTTAAAAATACCGAATGAGCATAAAGAAGCACCAGGCAAATCTGGAGCAAAGTAAAATTTATCAAACCTAATCTATCAGCGGTCAAAGCGAAGCTAAGACTTTAGATCTTCATTTAAAATGTCATCTTCTTTTCAGGGGAGATTTTAATTATAGGATAAGTTAATTATACTAATACACAGATACATGACTGAGAGTTTTGGTAATACTCTTTCTCTAAAAAATTCAGTCATTCCTAAGTTAGCTAATTCAAAATTCTCCTCCAATAACAATAATATATAAACTTTGCAACAGAACCACATCATAAAGTGTTCAGAGAAGATGTCTGTTTTCCACTAAACTTTATATCTTTATGATACCAATAATTTTCTCTTCATATCCAAAAAGCATCACTTTCAGAAAAGATACTGACATTGAAATATGCTTTAAAAGGTAATTTTAAAGTCAGACTGTGTATGATACCTAAGAAGTTCAGCATCATCTTCTATTGCTCAAACATGCTCATATCCCAACATTCTCAATTCAAAAAGAACTGAAAAGCTAAAAACTGGGAGAAAATAGTAATCTTTAAAAAAAATCAATGAATACCAGAGCTCTCCTTACTATGGTTTTGGTAGCTCTTTACCTATTTCATCAAGTAGCACCCAGGCAAACTTCAAGTCTCTATGGCATATTACATCTTACACGTTCACAAAGAGATAATTAAAGACCTGAAGTTCTAAATAAACAAACCCTGTTAAAAAAGCTTATAGTACGTGTTGCAGAAAATGCATTAAAAACACATTTTGAAGACTTTATGATATTGATTAATGACTATGATCATGCTATTGCAATGTGATACAAAACACAAAGAAATAAGTTTAGATATTCTCTGTAAACTTTGTAATCAGATCTGAAGAGAGGTTGAGTCAAAGTGGTTTTTCTTAATGTCTGAATATATCAACCTTTCTTCTGATTGGCCTATGTACAGGTCTCAATATGTAGTTAATTGATTTCAAACTCCCATGAGACACTGGTTCAAAAATAAGAACCTCTTCCAAAAAACATTGGCAAGAAAACCCAGGAGTTATGACTTCACATACAACACTATTTCAAAAAATATTTATTGCAACTCAGTTGCTAGTCTATTTCTCCTTAATTTATCTTAATGTATTCGATGTAGTTACCTATTGTCTGAGACTAACTAAATGTCCCAGTTTGAAGAAAGTTCAGAAGAAAATAGAAATGTTATCAAGAAATATAGAGAATAATTTAGAATAGGAGGACTCATTTTCCACTTTCAAATAAAGAATTATTTTTTATGTTTATACCTTACATCTCTTTTATTTTTGTAAAATCTACTGTATACTACATGTACCAAGTATCATAACAAACCTAAAATAACTTTCCTCAATTCTGTATTGTCTGTTTGATAGAAAAAGATAACATTTCAATCATTATGTCTTAATCAGTGACTTATGCAGCATAGGGAGAAGAAACAAAGCAAAAAACAAAAAACAAAATCAACCATTCATTGAGTAATTTTAACATAATACATCTAGGCAGTATTTAAGAAATATGAGTATTTTTTACAACAGTGCTCTTGCAAACTGTTTTCTTACCTGCACAGCAAATAATACTAAAGTTCCCACCTTCAATAAAGAAGATTTTTGTTAGGACAGCATCTACTGTCTGTAGATAGTTACTGTCTGAAAATATTAATTACAGTATGCAATATTCCTCACCTTTTTAACACAATCACAGCATGGTTGAGGTTGGAAAGGACCACTGGATGTCATCTGGTATTGTTCCCAGATGAAGCATGGACAGTCAGAAACCCTTGGCCAGAATTGAGTTCAGATAGCTTTGAATACCTCTGAGAATGAAGAATTCTCCTTAACTCCATTCAGTTTAATAGGCTATTCTGTTTATTGTCTAACCTCCCATCATTACTCTCAATTACGTAGAATATTTTTACTATAAGGTATAACTTACAAAAAAAAAAAAATCCTCTATAATTGATAACTAAATTGGTCCTGCAGACAGAGTCAATTAGGACTACACCTTCAATTTTTCTGTTTAGACTGAGATTGAATGTACTGCAGTCCTTAGATAAAAAACACTGTGCATTCATACAGACTTGAAAATTAAAAACAGAACTGTGAAGTACTTATCATGCATTTCACCACACCAAAGTATAACTATACAAAATGTTACTTGATATGCTGCAATTAATATAGTTTGATTTGTGAGGCATGGAGAATAAATTAAATTGCCTACTCTGCGCAATAGACTGCTGCAATAACATTTTGACTTCTTGCCCATTATATTTATTTAATAACAGTTTAGATATTTACTTTCTCATAGACATGTTTTTAATGTATAACTAATTAAGTACTCAACATTTGCAAATGTATGCAACAAAACAAAGCAGTTAGCACCTCTCCAAGCAACAGTGATGTCAAGGTTTTGAAAGACTGGAATACACTTATTTTTTATTCATTATGGCAAGCAACAAACAGAAAGAATGCAGTCAGGCAGCTTTTCATTTAAATGTTGTTGCGTTTTTTTTTTAAACAAAAGTTTGATTCTTCCACCATAACTCTTACTATTATCAAAGTAGTGAAAAAGAGCTGTTCTGCCAATTAAACAGTAGGAGCGATTGATAGTTATTCATATGTATTCTTAGAATTATTCACCAACTGTGCAATAATTCTCACATCACTAATTAGAATAGTTTATATTTACAAAACAACCATTCTATGAAAATCTTTTCAAAATGATTTTGTTAAATAAAATATTCTGTTAAGTGAATGGCTTCTAAAATCATACACTGCTTCTAATAACTAAAATATATTTTAGTCATTTTCTTTTTCCCAGAGATCTTATTTTTTCATTATGTTTACTTCAATTTATGTAAAAAGTTTAGAAACATTCATAAAGTCTATCTAAGTGGCAGAACTACAATGAAGGAAATAAGTATTTGAATAGTGCACTTTGAATACCATGTTAGGGATGAAGCTGGAGAAGTGTCTGGAAGGATAAAAAGCCAGATGATCAAGAGTGCAAGATTGTTTCATCCTGTCATTTAGAAATAAAGAACTGTATGAAAAGTGTGACTTTTGAGCTACCCCAACACTTAAAAATTACGTAGTAGTATTAATGAAGGGGTGACAGTACATGAGAATCCGTGAGAATATGGACAAATGTGGCAGTTATGATCTCAACATTTTCATGATTTTTACTGGATAACGTCAAGAAAAAGAAATATTAGGTAATTAGAATAATCTGTAATCATAAAAGCATAAAAATAATAGAATAAGCTGAGTTAGAAGGGACTAAAAAATTATTGAATCCAACTCCTGGCTCCACACAAGATCATCCAAAATTCAAACCTTATATTCTTGAACTCCAGCAGCTTGGGGCCATGACCACTGCCATGGGGAGCCTTTTCCCCAGTCTGCAGCCTGACTCTTCCCTCTCACCATTCCCTCCGGTCCTGTCCCTGTCATCTGGAACTGCAGCCACCATGAGACCTCCCCTCAGCCTCATCATCTCTGGGCTGAATAAACCAAGGGACTTCAGCCACTCCTCATATGCCTTGCCCTCCAGACCCTTCATCATCTTTGTAGTCCTCCTTTGGACACTCTCTAATAGCTTTATGTCCTTCTTAGATTGTGGCACCCCAAATCTGCACCCAGTGCTCAAGGTGAGGCCATACAATGCAGAGAAAAGTGGGACAATCCCTCACTTTGCCCAGTGGCAGTGCTGGGCCTGGGGCACTCTTGGGTACAGTCAGCCTTCGGGCTGCCAGGGGCACACTACTGGCTCAGATTCAACTCACCATCAACCAGAACCCCAGATCTTTTTGTGGGGCTGTATTCCAGCCCTGTCCGCCTCTTCCCAAGGTGCAGAATTCAGTACTCACTTTTGTTAAACTTCATGTGCCTAGCCCTCCAATTTGTCGTGATCTCTTTGCAAGGCTTTTCTACCCTCGAGGGAGACAACAGCATCTCCCAGTTCAGTATTGTCTGCAGACTCACACATTGTACTTTCAAGTCCTGTATCTAAGTCATTGATGAAAGCATTAAAGAGAATTGGCCCAGAACTGGAGCCAGCCTGATGTCACCCCATTTTATATAGGCCTTTTGAGTTTGATCTGTCAGCCAATTGTTCATCCACTGCATTATATTTTTGTCTATTTGTATGGAAGGCATTTTGTCCAGAAGGATACTATAAGAAACACTATCTAAAGCTCTGCTGAAATCCAAAAAGATTAAATAAATTCAGTACAGACTACAATACATACATGAACGCTGACCTGCCTAACTCCTTTTATAATTCATGTTTTCCAAATACATGTTTTCTTTTCCTCCTATCTGTTGCCAGACAGTTGACAGCATACATAAAGACTGATTACTGAACTTTTTTTTTTTTTTTTAATTCCTGATAGATACTTTATTTCTTTTTCAGAAAATGATAGAAAAATGAATTTGGTTCAGAATGCTGAACTGTAACTGTTTCTTATTCAAAAACTATATGAACACACAGTGAGGTGGATGAGGCTTTTTATGAATGCACATAAAATGTATTTCAGAAAAAAGAAGCACCTGAAATACAGAATAGTTGTGAGAAACATATCAAAAAATGATCATTATTTTCAAAATCAGACAAGATTATTATTAAGATAAACAGAAGAAATGAAACATTGTATTAATTGGAAGATTTAAGCAGAGGGAGAGCTCTGTGAAGCATGCTTTATACATTTATATTGCCCTTTGTTTTCTTTCATATGCTAATCTTTATGACTTTCACAGAAATTATATTTACATGAAACAACCTTACAGACTAGCAAGGGGGTGATAATCATCAGAATCATATACTGTATTTTTCTGAACATAAACAAAATGTTTAAAAAATGCTCATTAAGTTTTAATGCTACTAGGAATCTGAGATAAGTAAAAAGAGAAGAAAAAAGCCACTCTCCATCAGTCTATTATATTAAACATAAAGGGTATAACTCTGATAGGCAAAACCTTTCATCACACTGTCATTAGGTGATGCTCAAAAAAAGTGTTGATTGCATACCTCTGCACTAGCAGTATTACTGTACTCCCTCATGGAGTGTATGAGGATTGTTGATAAGAGGAAAATGGTTCTCATATTCTGGAATACAAATTACTGATGTGGCAGGTCACTACAAGTTGCAGTAGGAGTAGTTTAATACTACTGGAAATTCTAAAGAGAAGCTAACAGATTTGTGGTGAGAAAGTCTCTGCTACATTGTGAATTAATAATTTAATAACTTAGAAGAAACTACAAGAAATACTATACAATATATGAATATATTGTATTACCCTGAAATTTTTTTGTGTGTGTCTAAACATACAGCAAAATGTACAAAGTGTAATATATAAAGCTTGCCAGTTCCATACTATTCATTTCTATTCTGAAACAATCCATTAAGTAATGTCAGAGATTCTCTTTGGTAAGTTAGAGTAAAAGAATGTGGACATCGGCTTAAAGTATGATATATTTACAAACAAGCTTTCTATAGATCTCAGTAAATTGCTACAAAACAATTGAGCTCTTTGCTAGACATTAAAAAGTAAGAGAAAGAGAAATCACTTGAATGGGTAAAAATCAATAAGCAAAGTATTTGCTTGGGTCATTCTTATGCTCTAACTGGAATAGACAAATATCTCATTTTCAGTGTATTGACACATAAAGGAAAATCTAACTTTTGTTCTAGAAGAGAGATTATGATGTAAGTAAACGCTGTTAAAAAAAAAAAAAAAAACAAAGGAAAGCATTATGTCCCTTTATGGTAAAGATTTGTTTGTTTGTTTGCTTTCACTTTGTAATTCAGATAGTACCGATGATAATTAATTTTTTTTTATAACAGAGATTTAGCAAAGCAGAATCCACTTTGTAGACAGAGTCCTCTTCTGCATGACAACTTACAGAGTATGCAGTTACAAATTGTATCAAATATACTGCAAAACCTCACAGTTAACAGCCTTTAAATACAGATGTACATTAAAAATGATATAACATTTTTGAAAAGGTCGTTATCCATCGTTTTGATGTTTTGACTGGTAAATGATAAAATATGTTAAAATGTTAGTTAGGTAAGAGGTACCTTATTAATAAAAGTGAAATCTGTGAGTTGTTGAGACTTTAAAGTCTTCTGTATAAATATCAGTGTCTTAGCAGATAACAAACCTTAGGATTTGTTTTTTGTTCAAAGCTTCCAACATCAGCAGTCTCTAAATGCCTGGACATCTTAGAAAGCCCAGCAGGGTACTGAAATCTCTACTGCTTAAAGTACATTAACAACACAAGATTTGAAAGGAAACAAAAGTTGTCATCCCAGGTGCTGAGACACTACCTCAGCCTAACTACAAAAGTATAGTCCTATGCAGAAACTCAAATTTAAAGCTCTTATTCTACCTCGATTATGCTGAATATCAATCTCTAAAGCAACCTAAAGTAGTCTTGCACACTTCTGCCAAATTTCGCCACGTACAAACACACTATTATTGAAGAACAATTAGCAGATATCAGGTAATGAATAGGTGTGACTTGGGAACCTTGATTATGGGAATCAATGAGAAGGTGGGATTGAGTTGTCCCACCTTCAGTACAGATATCTACAAACACTTAAAACTGGAAAAACCAACTGACCTTGGGTTGCCTTGTTAGAAAGGCAGGGATCTTCGCTGTAAAAGATCTTTATCGACTTTGTTTTCTGATCTGTGCCTGGAACAACTGCTATCATATCAGATGTCTATGGGAAAAAAAAACCAATTCCACTAAGGTCTTTACTCTTTGAAATAACTGATGATACTGAAGGAATGCCAGTGCTATTTCACACTGTCAACAGAGATAGATTATTCCAGTTCTCTGATCCGATGTAGAATAATAATGTGAGAAACATTTTCAATGGTAACAATCCTGAAAAAACAGTGTCATTAGAATTTGGGATAGAATTTAACCTAATAGTGATATAGTTGCTTTTCTGCTTCTTAGACAAGTAAAAGTACAATGAAAAATGAGGGAACATAGTATGGTTTCAGCATAATATCCTTTTTTTCCCCTTCAGTTCCAAATTTACTTTTCAATACAACAAGTCTAATTCCATTTAAAAACACTGTTCTACACACAGATGAAAAAGTGAAAAATGTTAGGTTTTGCTGATCATGTTCTTAATGAAAATTTGCAGGAACTTGCAAAATAAGTTGGTTTTGGAAAATGATTCGTACTGAGAAAAAATGTTAATTTTTGCACATTGGTAGTACTAATCAGTTTAAATACAATGGCTCTTTCTTATCATGTGAATTGCATTCAAGTTTAAGTATTGTCAGATACTTTTACATTAAATCAAACTCTGGTAGGATTCTGTACTGAATTCTACTATATAGTTTTACTCCCCTACCAAGTTGATAAGTTGTCTTTTGAGAACTGAAATATTCATAACGAGTTATACTTGTATTTGCATTTAGTAGGAAAAAAAAAAAAAAAAAAAGTGTTTCAAATCACTTGCAAGTTCTGAAACAAAGCCAACCAATCAACCAAAAAAAAGGACACCTTGATTCAGTTCAGTTGAAATATTCTTCAAGGTCAGCTCAAATTCATGTGAAGATCAACCTTGTAACTGCACTGATCATTGTCAGATCAGATGAACAACCTCATACATCCTGAGCACCAACAGCACAAACGAAAAAGACTCAAAATAAAATATTACTTGAATCCTTTCAATTTTAAAATGTCTTACTAAAAGGGTGACCTAAAAGGGTGACTTAATTGCTGTGCGAATTTCTCTGCTTTTTCTTTCCATATCCGGGGAAAGATTCAGATTTGTTATTACTATTTTTTTTTTTTTTTTTAACATAAACTACATTGCATTGCTACTTTATTCAAATGATGCAAAAAGTATTTTTAATGCATGGTCCTTCCAATTATGAACATGTAAGGATCACCTCTGCTACTTTACAAGCAATCTGCTTTCTATATTTTTCCCTCTATCAGCTACAGTTGTTTACCTATGGAGTTAACAGCGGGTAGCAAAAAACTGACAGGATGAAGAATGCATTCGCTAACAGGGAATTTACATATCCCTAGCTCATGCATCATCACAGCTTACACAGGCCTTAATGACTCTTCTGAACTGACAAGATGAGGATGCTCCAACTCTGTGGGACTAATCAGAACCAGTAAAATGCTTCACTGACCAAAATTGGACAGAAAGTTGTATAAGTGGTTATCTTGCCTAAAAAACAAATGGGGATAGTGGGGGGGTCATTTAGTTTCTCTCAATTACAATATCCGCTGAAACAGAAAACCGTGTAGAAAGGTAATGAAGGCATGAAGAATTCAGACGGAACAACAGAAGAACAATCTCAGTGGAAAAGTTTATACAGATGGGCTAAACATTTTGTAGACCTATCCTGCATCTGCATTCATTCTCCTGTACCCACAAGGAATCATTACACAGAAGGATAATTTCTACAAAATGACAGAATGTGACAGACTACTTGTCAACAAATCTTCTTAGGTTTAAAAATAAATGAAGCTACTCTTATAGTATGCATTGAGCATATGACATGCACCTTCAAATCTCAAAATGAAAATATAATGTATTTGATGTAATTAAGAAGAGAATAAGCCAATCTAGGAGAGGTTTCTAGAAACGTATGAAAAAAGAGATAGAAATTGCAAGGTTAGTAACTGTTCTGTAGATTAGTCTGCGTGGGAGAAAGTGTATTATTTTAACAGGCTTAGAAAGCAAGAACCACAAGCTGTGTGACCATGAAACTGCTCAGAGAATAAGGAATTCATGGTAATGGCTTCTCTCTACCAAGTATAATACCCACTGCAGTCCATTTTTTACTCTGCTTAGAAAGACAGGAATCTTTTAATCTCAAAATCTTTATGGAGCACTGAGCCAGAAACATAATTTTGGCTGACCTCAGTTTCAGCGTGTACGTAGACTACACCCACCCAAGTGCATCCTGAGGAGACATCAGTGCAAACTGCAGGTACAGTTCAGAAGTGGCATATGGCCCCTTATTATCTCCACAAATATGCTGTTACTGCAACAGTAAGTCTTTAAAAGTCATTGCTAACCCTGCTTGAGATCTTGGATGTATTGATTCCTTATAAGGCCATAAGGTTTGACTGAATGAAGTATGCTATTGTTCGAATCTCCAACCCACAAATTACTTCCTATTAAAACAATATAATGATTACTTTTCCCAGAACTGTAACAAACTGATGAGGAATAAATCATACTGAAATCTTATGCACAAATTCAAAGGCTTTTTTTTTTCCTCTATTCACTCTAAAGTTAGAAGAAAAAGTTTCAGTTTTTACTTTTTTTTTTTTTTTCTTTTACCTTGTGAGAGCATAGCTTGTCCAAACCACATTTTTAAATCACTATGGACTTAAAGGGAAAAGAATAAGAAGAAAAACAAGAAAAAAATCCAGACAAATTAAACAATGGAAAACTGGGTAGAATTAACAGCTCCCCCCAGTCTGACCTTTGTCATGAGTTTTGATTGCAGATTTCCTCTTCTGTTCTTTTGTATTAAAAGTCTCCTTCTGATAATACAGTTTTATCCACACTTTCCTAACAAACTGGTCTAGTGAGGTTGCAGAAAAATAGATATTAAATTATCTGCTAGACTATGAGTGACAATATAGAAATCTGATGTTTCCCTTGCCTATATGCATAAATCACTTGGACAATAAGTGTACAGAAGACATAAAAAACTTTTCTCTTTCATATGAAAAGATGAAGCAATAGTATTCCATTTTGTAATATAAAAACAATTTTGTAAAAATTTAAGACTCGCCATTCATTAGAGTCGTGTACAAACACAGGCTCATTGCACATATTGTACTATCTACATTAAATAAAATTAAAGGTAAAATCAAAACAAAGAAATAATAAATACCTGCTATATTACAGTAACCAACCCCACCTGCACAATACATACTTTGCTTTTTTGATTCTTTTGAATTGATGTACATTTAGCAATAAAGCAGCATTCATGTCATATGAATAAATAGAGCAACCACTTACAAAAATAAACAAGTTAATATCTTCTTGAATATTTATGAATTAGATACAACTGTTCTCTTATGTAGGTATGTCGCTTGCATTTTAAAATGCTTTTGATAGTCCATTTCTGAAATATTTTTTTACTAATAAACCTGAAAATATAGATTTTATTTCATTAATTATTTGCAGTTTGCACATATAAACTTTTTCCATCACATTTCATAGAATCATTTCAGCTGGAAAAGGACTCTAAGATCATCCAGTCCAACCCTCCACCTATCATCAATATTTCCCACCAAACCATCTAAATGCTCCTTGAACACCTCCAGGAACTCCACCACCTCTCTGAGCAGCCCTGTCCAGCTGTCTGCTCTCTTGGAGAAAAAGTAGTTCCTAATGTCCAACCTGAATCTCCCCTGGACAACTTGAGGTCATTCCCTAGTCCTATCCCTAGTTACGTGATAGAAGAGGCCAACTCCCACCTCACCACAACCTCCCTTCCGGTAGTTGTAGAAAGCAATAATGCCTCCCCTGAGCCTCCTCTTCTCCAGACTCAACAATCCCAGCTCCCTCCGCCACTCCTCATAAGCCTTGTGCTCCAATTTAATCAAACTCCCTTGCTTTAAGTGAATAAATGTCAGTACTTCTACTGAATTTAGGAAGTTAGCATTGCTGAAAGCAGCCTGTTAGCATTGACCTATGTAGCGGACATTTACTGCCTATACGTAAAACACCAGTGCTTGGAGGACATAATCCTCAGGACTTGCCACATGCCTGAATGAAAGAATTACCATGTTTTAGCAGGTAATCTGGCACAGCAGGAGTAGGTCAAGAAGAAAGTAAGATCTGAGGGGAAGCTTCAGAGTCCCAGGGATGAGCTGCACATGATACTAACCTAATGGTCTTCACAGATTCTGTAATTGGGGCTAATACATTACCCTACGCATAGTCTGAGTATAGAAACCTTAGAAACAGTACAAATTTGTAAGGGCTCTACTTACTAGATAATTCTAGTTTCTTTTTAAAAATGAAGATGAATTTTGAAGAGAATCGTTTCAAACAAAATGACATTCTGATAGTAAATACTTAACTTCCTAATTTATTCAGTTTCGTTTGTATGTGAGTGGGAGGCAGACTTTTGAATAATTCAGTGGTGACAAACGTCTGTGTGTGAAGAAAAAGATAAGGGATGTAAGGAAATGGCAAAGAGGAAAAAAGACGGGAATCTCTTAATGGTGTGAGTATGGCAAACCCAGTGACAGTAAGAGGTCACTAAAGGGCTGTATGATCAGTGCTACTGAAAATTAGAAATATAGTTCCCTAGCAGAGGATACATAAAATACTATAGAGAAACAACACTGGAGCTGAGCTGGGAAAAAAGATTTATATTGTTTGACTACCAGTATACACACACCTATATCCATCAATAAAGAAATTCCGTTTTCTGTAATTTACTATCTGTAGCGACTACATAAAAGAATTCACTTGCAGAACCTCTAGTGTTAGCTCCTATTGAAAGGATATTCAAAATACTCTTTTCTACTTTCTGTTACAGTGCATTTTTATTACAATTAAAAATATATTTTTTTAATTGTATATTTTTTAAATTTCCACAGAAAGGGAAAGCATACTTGAAGGAAGGTGCTCAGACCATACGAAGAAACAATACATATACTGTCAGGAAATAGATTTGAATACCACAAACAGACAAAAAAAGACTTAGGCATTACACAGGGATAAGCAGGTTCTATCTGAACCTGATGGGAGGACAAAGGCACGTGATGTGCAACCTACAAAAAAATGAACAAAACAAATACACATCATTTGAGCTCTATAATGAATACAGCAAGCATAAAAGAAACATCTGCTGCGTAGCCCGGTTTCTGTAAATCTTTACAGTCAACAAGAAGCCAAGAGGAAAGCAGTACCCTTGCGATGATTGGGATTGCATCTGCACTTGAATTTGCACTTTTCATGCAAGGCACGGCTTTAAAAAGGTGTATTTTGCAAGTGCAACCTCCTCCACATAGGTACAGACAGGCAACTTGCAGATTTGCAAATGTATCTGAGGAAGCAGGATATTAACTTCCTGAAATCAATAGCACACTATATATTTATCACTTTAGACACCTACAAACCCAGAAGACATAGCTACAGCCACCTAACAACCCAAAAAAGCAGTCACAATCTGTAGCAGCTGCTTTCCAGCAGCAGCATCAGCAAACAGTAGTCTGAGCTGCACTAAGCAGGAGCACAGAACTATCTGCAGCATTAGAGGGAGACTTGCAGTGGTTAACTCTCAGCTGCTCTGTCCCAGAGAGAATGATTGTTGCTTTGGTTTGTATGTCCTGTAACACAAGACAGATGATAAAAAGTAATTAATTACGTTTTAATTATGTATTTCTCATCATATATAATTTATAATTTCAGCTCCAACTGAACTCCAGTTCATGGTCTCAAAAATTGTTCTCATAATTAATTTCTTACTAGATAAAGAATGGCATGTGCAGTAGTCAGTGGCAGGTGAAGATGTATGGCTGCTCCCAGAGGGTTGCAGAAATGCAACTACTTGATGTGTTCTAAAGAATTGCTGCTTCCTCTTCATGTGAAAATTCATGCAAGTCAGATGCTTACAGCTGGCTCCACATAAAGACAACAAAAAAACTTGCGAGAGAAGAATGCTGATTTTCAATTTCCAGTTCTGGATTTACCTAACAAATGAGGGGAAAATATAGGAGGAGCTTTTGTAGTCACAATGAAGTGAAAAGGACCATGGGGATCATAGAGTATGACAGCAAGCATAATGTAGAGCAACCCAAAATATTTGTTTCTACCATACACCAAAAAAACCCACAAAACAGTCCCCAGCACAGCACAGTAGACCTCAGTCTTAGCAGGAAAGACCATAAAGCCACAGTATGCTCCAGAGACAGCAGACAAAACAAAAGATCTCAAAAAAGATAACCTGTATGAAGACTTAAAATAGATCTAAAATGACGATGAAGATGATATTGCCAGCACTGCTGGATCTCGTTTTAGTTCTCCATTTTGTAGTGGATCTGTTTTCAGCTCTAAAGGCCACTCTGCTGTACATGTTGATGACTTCTGACTTACAGTGTATAGCGATATTAAATTGGGGTTAGGAAGGCTGCTTTTTTAATGCATACGGTATGCTTACAGTTAGCTTTAAATAATTAAAAGAGAAAAGAGTAAATACTTCTGATTACTTACATATCATCCGTAAATTTTAGATCTTGTCTATTTTTATGGAACGTAGCTTTACAGAGTATCCTGTCACACATCTAAGAAAAAAAAATTTACTAGGGTGCTTCAATGCTTTTAAGAGTTTAAGAAAAACAACAACGAAAAAGGGAATAGAATTAAAAAATAAGTATTGCTCCAAAAGTAATGCCTTTTATTTATTTCCAAGGAAACTACAACAGATACAAAGAGCATAATAGCATGTTTTGATAGAGCAAATTCTCATCTACATAATACTAATTTTCAACATGGTCACCACTGTTATCACCAGCCATGAACAAGTGCCTTTATGCCATGCTTGTAAAAATCTGCACCAGCAAAAGTGACCTGCTGTCACTGCTGAAACACACCACCACCACCACTTCACTGTGCTCACATCTACTGTTTGGACTCTATAAATGTTCAGCAAATGTCAATAAATGTCAATGAGTGCCATTTTTTCCTCACGGAGGAATTCAGTTCCACACCTTTGCTTCATTTGCACTTCCATGCCAGATGACATTTTTCAGACAGTCCCTCTGCTGCCATCTGTCACACAGCAACAAAATGTAATGGAATATTTGCATGAATGTTCAATCTCTACTGCCATATCACCAACATCCACTTCTAATGTCATGGGCCAACATAATAAAATAGGGGGCATTACTTTCAGAGCAACTTTTGTATTATATTGTTTGCAGAATGCAATAGCATGAACAATAGCTTTAGAGAAGAAACCTTGAAAAAAGAAAGCTTTAAAAATGAGCCTAAATCCAAGGATCCATAAGACCTTAAGATCTAAGGATGTATTTCACAAATTTAACAGATAGCTCCCCATTTAAACGTTCTTTGTTCCTTTAAACTTAGTCAAGTGTCTAGCCTGTGATCCTCTGACTGGATAGGCTGAGTAGCATAGAAAGATAAGGTTCCAGAATTATTTCAGTTAATGTTTTAAGATTGCTTCCAATCTTACAAGAAAGCAACATCCACTAGTAAAATTTGTTGAATGAAATTTCAATGCAACTTCAGAGGAAAAAAGTGAAAGCAGAGGTACAAAGAACAGGAGAAGAAATTGCCTAGTGCTAGAAATTAATTTATGCAACCGATCATTAAGAGTAAGGATTTGAATGTTTTTTCCATTGTTTAAAGAGTAGCAAGCAAGATCTAAAGGCATAGGTAACATGATCAGGAATCCCCAGTAACTGTGTATACATCTGTACACAGTAAGTCTGGATGGAGAGCACAAACCAAGCTTTCTAATCCATTACTTTTAGTAAAACAGACATTAACATTATTAAAAATCAACTGATTTTTTTTTTTTTTTTTTAATCATTTGCCTATCAGAATGGTAGTCTGGCAGCAATGACTTCTGCTTGCTTCAAGAGGCATAAAAGTAAGCTCATAGTTGAAAGTACTGACCCAGAAGTACAGATACTGCATTCTCCATTCTAACATCATGTATAGTCAAATGTTAGCATTTTGATAAATACCCACCCCATGCTCTGGCTATAAACATAGCCTGTGGATTGTAGGGAGTAAATAAGGTGATATTGAGCAAGTGATAATCTGTACTAATAATGATTAGTTGAAAATACTATTTCTGTTTCCTTGCTGGACAGAGTTCATATGCTTTTTGTTCTGTAGACAGCATGGGTTATATTGCACATCAAGTATATATAGTTACCTTAAATTGTTTCCAGGCAGTAGAATTACCTGTTACTCACTTTTGAATTAAGAAATAGCATTCACGACTCGCCCAAACTGTTACTTGTAAAGTGTTAATATAAAGTTAGGGAAAAGCATTAAAGCTTCTCTACAAGTTAACTATTTATTATTATTATTATTTTTAACTTTCTTGACTTACTTGTGCTGTGTAATTACTATGCATTTCCTCAAAACATTAAGAAGCGACAACTCACTCTTACAAGAATGATAAGTACAATGTATGCAACTCTATCACCCCATGATTAATAGAGTCTTTCTAATTCATGAAGTTGAATGTCAGACCTAGTTGAAAAATGTGTATCATCTTCTATGTATTTATTCCAAAGACTACTGAAATCACTCTACACTGCTACAAATGGATAAAAAATCAACCACATTTCACTGTTTTCCAAATTAACAGAAGATATATGTCAAATGATGACCTTAAACTTCCTGTGTTGGAAATTTCATTTAAAATTTGATAAATATACTGGATGCCAGAATAACAGAGTAATAAGAATTCACATGTAATCTACTACACCTTCTAACCACGCTCTGAAAAAAAAATCCTAGAAATTTCCAAATAACCATTGGCTTTCCGTATTCTGGAAAGAAAAACTGCACAATAGCTTTTTTGTTCCTTTTTCAGCTTTTTATCCTCTCTCTAGAATGAGAAGTTAACTTTTCATTTAAGACCACCACACTCTACTTAGTCATGATACTAATTTAGTTAAGAATTGTTGGCAGTACTATCACTGCTGTTTCTCTGCAAGTTCCAGTGAGTGTTCCTTCTTCTACAGGGGAAAAACATTTAGGATGTGTCAGTGAGCAGTATCCCACCAAAACAAAGTATCCAATTCTCCCTAGAAGATACATGACAGAGTAATAAAGCACATTAGAGAAAAAGTTTAATTGAAAATTGCCTGCAGACCAAAAGAAACAGTAAACATTACAGTATCTCCTGAGTTCTACACTTGCTGTTTTTCATTACAAGCCATCGTTCTGCTGATAAACCTCCAACTTTATCTTAGCTTGTTTCTTGAGCAACTAATGGACTCCAGAGACCAACTAATGTTAAAATGAATAAAAGTAAAGTTGTATGTTATCGAATCAGATCCTGTATATTTTCACCATTCAAATCCTGAAAGAATATTTGATATTTCTGACATATCTGTAAAATATAGCCACAGTACTGACTGAAATAGACTGGATTTTCTTTTTATTTTCCTAGTTTTAAAAGTATGACAGAGACAATTGTTCAGAAAATGAAAAAGGTATGCTGATGGAAGAAAAAATCAATTTTAATTTACTTATTCATGCTAGAGATAGTATTTTTCAACAGATTTCAAGTTATTCAAGGTACAAGAATAAAAGCCTTGCTGCTATAGCTATTTTTTTCCAGGCTGAAATTAACTACTGACGACAAGATGCTGATGATAAGCTCAAACAGTAACTTAACGTGCATGACTTTGGGAAAGCAAATTATGCAGATATTTATCAAACACAGCAGACTCCACAGGTTTTTTTTGTGTTTGTTTGTTTGTTTTACTTTCCTTTATGTAAGTGAATGACTTATGGAAAAGAAAAAAAAACCTATATTTATTAATCCTACCAGTAGTCCCACTGTCTTCAGTAAAACTAAGTAGCGGATCATAGAATCATAGAATTGCCTGGGTTGAAAAGGACCACAATGATCATCCAGTTTCAACCCCCTGCTATGTGCAGGGTCGCCAACCACCAGACCAGGCTGCCCAGAGCCACATCCAGCCTGGCCTTGAATGCCTCCAGGGATGGGGCATCCACAACCTGCTTGGGCAACCTGTTCCAGTGCATCACCGCCCTATGAGTGAAAAACTTCTTCCTAATGTCTAACTTAAACCTCCCCTGTCTTAGTTTAAAACCATTCCCCCTTGTCCTGTCACTATCCACCTTGTAAACAGCCATTCTCCCTCCTGTTGATATGCTTCCTTCAAGTATTGAAATCCTAAAATCCTAACATTGGCTTTATACTTTTCATCTCAAGCTGTCATACCAATACATAAGAACTAGTTGTTTTAATGTCACTTCAGACTTAAATCTGTTCCTTCAGAGAGATCTCATTTTGTCAAAGTAAAAAGTAAGCTTTGCTATAATAAACTTCTCATAATTTACTTGCCTCTGCATCGTATGACATAAATGTAGTCTTTATTTACAAATAGATGCCTACAGGGTTACTATTTCTTATACTAAGCATTATATATTACAAATCCGACATGATAAATGAAGCAGAAGTTTTTGAACACTAGATAGCCGAGTATCAGTAAAAATACAAATAGTTCAGATGTAATCAATACCTGTAAAAAACAGAAGCACAGTGATGAATGTAGTGCATCTGATTATGGTCAGCTGGCAAAAGGACCTCTGATTTAGTGGAAAACGCTTCCTTCGCTGCTCAGAGTACCTCAAAGCTGCCAAGTGTATATAGTTTATGCATCTATTTTTGTACATTTTTGTTCACAGCAGCATTATACTGATAGCACTTAAGCTAGCACATTTAAAAACAACAACAACAACAAAAAACCTACCTGAAACTGCAATATCTAACTCACTATTATGTGAGAAGTGAAGACTAAAAGAGTATTCCTCCTCCATGAAGTTAATAGCAACCAACAGAACAAACTGAGCCCAGACATGAGAACCACTGGTGCCACAACACAGTAACTTGAATTAAAAAAGATCTCTAAAATGCTCTCAGTCTATTTCAAGCCTGGTTGTAGCAGTTGCAATACGGCTAATCCATGTTTATTAAACACTTGAATTAACTTCTTCTACATTCCATCACTTTATTCCTGTCATCCTACAGAGGGAAAGTACCCTCTCTAAGCAAAACTGTGTTTTATTTTCTCCCTGTCACAAGAAAAAGACAAATATAGGCCTTTCTAAAGATAAGACGAGGAGCTGATGACAATCCAGCTTTCCAGGGGTAACACCATTTGGTTCTACAATAAAAACTGGGGAACATATATCCTTTAGAAAAAAGAATCTATCCTACTGTAAAACCATATAGACTAGTGTGATTAGAGTTAATGATTCAGGACAGGACTAAACCAGTTTTCTCATGAAGATCTGTTAGTATAATTTATGCAGCATTTATATAGTCTCTACAAAATGCATTCTGCAAATCATACCTGCTTTAAGTAACACATATTTGGTTTTCAGCATCTTTTATCACATTGTAAGAAAGGCAATTTAATTAAAAGCAACAGTATTGTATTCTTTCGTAGTTCTATAAAATATAGGTATTATTTATAATGTGTGTAAGTATCATTACTTTCCATTTATAAAAGAAAAAGAAAACAGAATAGATAGGGACAGCACAATGTGGGAAAGAAAAGAAAAAGCACATCACAAGAGTATTGCAATTTTCTGAGAATGTTTACTGTAATTACTGTACAGAATTTTGTTTAAAATTACTGGAATATATTTTTATTTCACTGTATAACAAAAAGCAGCATTTTTTAAAAAAATGAAATGTTTTCCTATTGATATGACTTTCTGTAATTACTACATTTAAAGTCAGTCATCTGTCTGTGATAAATATAGCTTCTCTGAAATTTATAGTAGTCCCTGAGTATGCTCTCTGCTATTTGTGAAGAATCATAGAACGGCCCAAGTTGGAAGGGACCTCAAGGATCATCAAGTTCCAACACCTCTGCCATAGGCAGGGCTGCCAACCTCCATATCTAATATCAAACCAGGCTGCCCATGGCCCCTTGAACACCTGTAGGGATGGGGCATCCACAACCTCTCTGGGCAGCCTGTTCCAGCACCTCACCACTCCCTCTGTAAAGAACTTCCCCCTGACATCCAACCTAAATCTTCCCTCCCTCAACTTAAAACCATTTCCCCTTGTCCTGCCATTATCTAACCTTTCAAAGAGTTGGCCCTCCTGTTTATAGGCTTCCTTTACATACTGGAAGGCTGCAAAGAGGTCACCCTCGCAGCCTTCTCTGAAGAGATGTGGAGAGTATTCTAAGTCACGTGGCCACTTTGTCTCTTCAGCTGGCATGAATTAAAAACTGGCAGACTTTAAGAACAGCCACTCTTCCAAAAGAGGTAAATCAATTACACATTGATTAAGACATGTATAGTCTATGGCAGAAAAAATATTGCTTCAAGTCAAAATAAATTCCTTAGTTGATTTATGAAGAAGCAACAAACATTTAAATTTCAGCTGATGTCACCCAACAGCCTGAGATAGAGGATCCATTTCAGTGGCTGTCTTGTGAGGGAAGATGGTATGAAAACACATGAGTATTGATAACCCCATCTGGACCTCTGCGACTGAATATAAGCTTCTGATCTTTCTTGGAACATTCGCATAATTTGTTCTGCACTTGTGCCCATATTCCAAATACAAAGAATGGTATTTTGGAGATTTTTTGTGTTGTACAAAAAAAAGTGGATGTATGATGTATTTATTGCCTTAAGAACATGTGCAAACACCAGGGAATAAAACCTTTTGTCTCAAGGAATAAGAAGTGACAAGCAAACAGAGCTAGCACCTTCAAAAGAATATCTCTAAGAAAAACAACTGATTCAGAAAGCCTTTTCCAGTGGCTTCCAATGTTTCTGATCCACTTCTATAATTGGCTGATACTTTCAAGAGTAGAGAAATTACCCTTTCCTGAGGTAGTTTAATTTCATCCAACCTTAGAGCTGAAATTGTCTGCTTTCTAGCCAAAAAAAGACAAGCTGGTGCTTTTAGGAAATCTTTTTACACATGAACGTTCAGGATGAAATAAATTGTCCTGCCTATTTGAGTCTTTCTTCATTAGGTAAGTTTCTAGCCTCACAAGGATGAAGTAGCATTTTAACCCAGCTCATCTACAACAAATACAAATGCTCTGGATTTACTGAGCAAAAGATACCTCCCTCTAATCCCTCTATGTATATCATAGAGTTTGTAGATATGTAGTTTTGGGGAGAATGGAAGGGGCATAATTGAGATGGGATCACTTCAAGCAGTAAATTAAAGCCCTGTTCTCCTTAGAAATATTTCCACAGGACCATATCCCCCATGGCAATAGATTTTGTGGATACGATTCCCACAATATAAGAAAATAAGGAAACATTTTCCATCTGTTAAATATTTAGAAATTTAGTTGTTGATATCAAAAGGTGGTCAAACCCTCTCTTTTGTGAGTGTAAATCCATGCATCCTTCAGATAAAAGATAAAAATCTTTGTAGATCAGGAAACTGAATGCACTGCCTGCAGCAGTCAGGAGTTATCTTATCCCTCTTATTACAGGATGGAATGTTTTACACAGGAACATGAGGAATGTTAATGCTGTTTGTGCACATCAAAAGGTTTTCCAGTGAGATCTTGCATTTAACACAATCCTTCCCAAAACTGTACCCTTCGAGCAGAGTTTTGGCTTCTTGGCACAAATGAGCCTTTAACATCTGATGCAATCAATAGCTGAAGTCAGGGATGACATTACATCTCTGCTCCACATTCTTTGTGCCTCCCAGCTTTCATTTACTCAAATTTCAATTGTTTACAATTATTTACAATTTCATTGTTTTTGTGGAATAAAATCAAATCATTTTATGAACCACCATTCATTTCTTACACTCGCCCGGTCCATCTTTCCTCCTCTCCTTTTTCTTCTCTCTCTGACTGGACTGCAGGGACTTATTCCAGTGGAAATCTGATAAGCATGAAAGGGAAATGCACTTGCAGAAATTTTTATAGTTTCCAAAAAGCTTTAATGATCGATCACTTTACTCAGTGATAAATTCAAAGTCAGACTGTTATCAAGAAATGACTTCTGAATCTTGTTCACCAGAACATAACTATCTTTCTCTGTGGTACCAGTTAATTCATCTCTTATTATCTCATTTGCAGCTGAAAACTTGTACATATAGATACCTTATGTTAGTAGTATTCATTTTCTTGTCTGAATAAATAAGCATTTTGAGATTACAATACTCTTGATACATCAGAAATACTAATAAAAAAACTCATATGTTATTTAAATATGGACTTGTTACTTTGCTACACTGAATACGTGCTATGAAAAGTGATTTGTTGGGCAGTTTTCTCTTGCCAGCTGTTATAGACAAGTAACCAAGTTTCTTCAACTACTCATACAATAAGCTCTTTTTATACTGGAATCTCTTTTGTTAGTTCACACCTCCCTACATTGCTGCTTTTTGATAGTGGGAGAAAAAAGCAACTTTCATTCTTGATTTCTTTGGACCATATGCCAGGTATCTGTATAGAGTGAATCTCTAGTAACATTTTCTGGACAGAATAAAGAGTACTTCTAAGAATGCAACAACTTTGGCACTTTTGGCCATACCTAACCTACCTCTAATTTCACTATCTATTTACCGTCAACAATGAAGGTACAAAGGCATTGAAGTTGACTTGCCTAATCAGAAATCTGCATTTGCAGTTGTTTAATTAATCAGTCCTTACTGAACTCTAATCTACTGCAGCTAGAGTATTTTTGTTGGCTTTGCGTTTGGCTTTGTGTTTGCAATTACTCTGTGTTGGCTGCAAATGGGCAAGTTGATTGCCCCGTCATCATTCCTTTCCCAACTTACATACTCCTCATTTGGACTACAAAGTTGGCACTTTCATTCTAGCATAGATTGATGTCAACTTGCTTACTAGGCAGACAAATCCTGCACTGTAAAGCACAGATGCACACCTATCTGTGTCCCTGCAGGCAAACCCTGAAGGCAAAACAGACAAACGAGTCAATGAAATTGAACTGTGAGGCTGATCCTAAGTACAGCTACCAAAACATGTCTTTTTAGGGAGACATGGTGTGGTACACTGACTAGTACCCAAGAAAAAAACAAAAACACCTCCAAAACCACGGAAATCTTCCCTTCTACTAAGGGCATAATTATTGGAGGATTTTTAGAGACTTCCCTGCATCCTATTCTTCACATATATCCATGCGATAACACAATTTTCATTCCCATCGCTCTACAGACTATTACAAGAGAAAAAAAAAGGGGGGGCTAGGGGGAAAGGAACTGAGAGAAGACAAAGACATTATCTGAAAAATAGAAAGCACTGTTTTCCACTTTTTTCCCCATCATCTATTCCTGCTAATGATATTACAAACAAAATGTTGCTCAGTGCTCTAAAAGTCATCTTGCCTTTTTCTGCTAGTATGATTTCTGCAATCTCAAAAAAAGTGACAAATGTAGTTACGCCTGAAAGAAATAAATCATCTATTCTTGCAGAGGCTGAAAGAATACTAAAACGTGATCCATACCAGCTCTAAGCTAATTATAGTGACACTACTCATGCCTTCAGAATTCTGTTAGCATCAGCGCTTACTTAATGAACCCCTTAATTTCAGGGGTTTATAACTATGCCCTACATAACTTAGCTGCTTTAACAGGAATGTGCAACACAGCAGTCAATAGCTTCAGTATTGACATTTTCTAGAAAGTGGCTTAAATTTTACTTTGAAATTTTTTAACTCTTCTGTTACATGGTATAAGCTCCAAGCAACTTGTGATGAAAGTAAATATTTTATGTGGTAATGGTCTATGATGCAAAAATACAAGGCTCATAAAATATTTGAAATTCTTGCATTTAAAAGTGAAATTTAAAAATTTTGCAAACTTTGGAGATAAATGTTGCTGTATTTACAAATCATCTTCAATATCTTCATACCCAGACATGAAATTAAGGATTTCTATGAAAGAATTAAGGCTTCTATGGAAAAAATATCCATTAATATGATTAATAAAAGACTTTTATGAACATTGGATATGAAACAAAGCTTTGAAAAAATAGTCATATGTCAATTTCATACGTCAATATGTTTATCTAGAAAAAATCTGATATATTTTCTGGTGGAAATCTGCAGATTCACACTTCAGTCAATTATTTTAAGCAACAGGGTAAATTCACTGAACGTATTCGAGAATGCAGACTCTCAGGTCTGAAAACCAGCAAAGCAAAACTCGCTGTCTTGCATCATGTTGGGATAGGGCATAAAATATCATAAAATTATACTAGATCCACTTTTGCCCTGCATTAAAACTAGGAGACTAGAGTAACTAGTACCTAAGTGAGTAATTGAGCTAATTTTACAGCTTATTTCTGTTAATAATGTTATTTTTTCCAAAGTGCATTCTCAATCAAAAAATCAATAGTTAAAAGAAAAAGAGATGGAACAGGTGCCTTGTCAGTAAAAGCAGTAAACTTTTCCTCTTTCAGAAAGTGTGTTTGGGCTATCTGGTACTGACAAGTTGGTTTCCCAATAAACAAGGGAGGAATAGCTCATTCAAAACTAAATTCTCTTAAATTCTAATAAACAGGTTCATTATCATTACTGAATGATTCTCTATATCCTGTAACTTTTTTTTTTTTTTTTGATGTTTCATTAAGCATTGTTCTAGTCTAACAATTTTCCTTAGTTAAAAATAAGTGGCCGAAGAAGACTAATTTCTCTATTGATGAGTTGACATAAACAATAAACATTTTATGTCATCAGAGGCTAGATGGTCTATTAACTTGGAAACCAATTATTAGTGAGCAAATGGTGTGTAATCATGCTCTATATGCTACATAGCACCATACTACTTCATACAGAAAGAGTATTTATTAGTGATAGTATTTGCCTTAACATTGCCTATTTGTTGCAAAAGGCAACGTTGCATTTGTTGATAATAGGGTTATAAGCTCAGTAGAGGTAGGTGGAAACATCTTTGCTATATGCCACACCTATTCTAAATACAAGCTGTTGGAACCCCTCCTTTAGAAAACAGAAACAAAAACCCAGCACTGTTAATTGCAGCATTTATTGGAAAAATTAAAAAAAAATAGTAAGGCAGAAAGGTAAGCTTTGCATTAGTTGTAGCATTTTCCTTTCCCAGTTCCAAGCCATAGAAACACAACAGTTCCTGAATAACACTATGGTTCTTTCTACTCTTTCCATTCTATGAGTGGAATGGAAAGAATCTCATATGAAACTTTATCCTATAGTCTCCTATTTTATCAAAATTACAAGACTAACATTTGTTTTTTTCCTGTGCACTGTGCAGGTGACAAAGCAGTGACACATGTTGCCAGAGAGGCTGTGGAGTCTCCTCCTCTGTGATCTCTAAAATCTGGATGTGGCCCTGGGCACTCAGTTCTTGGTTGGGTCAGACAGACCCAGAAGTCCCTGACAACCTCAGCCATTCTCTCGTACTTTGACATCAGTTGCTCCAAATCTTTTAATACTTCCTCATGTATTTAATAGCTGATAGTAATGGAATAAAAGAACGTGAGAAAGACTTCCTGTTCTACTAAACAGAATGTGCGACTTTAAGTGCTAACTAGAAAGAATATTTACAACTTAACTTACATAGCATAAAACTGAATTCAAGTATCAACCTTAAAGATGGGAATAGTTCTGACTCATATAGAAGAACCTATTATTTCTAATCTATAAGAGCTATTCAAAATAAAGGCATGTATTTATGTACTTGCAAGCAGACTCTCATCTTACTCAACAAGATAACATCAAATTTAAAGCATTATTTCTACCAGTTCAATGTAGTAAAGAATGAAGACTACATTATAGAACACTGTGGAGTCTAAAAACATTACCATGGACAAGTACTCCTAAGTCTTGGCACTAGAGAGTATGCAGAGAAAATTTCTTTAATGTACATCACACCATGGCAGCATCCACATTTGATCCACAGTGTCCACATTATTCCGTTTTCAAGGAATGGTTAACTTTAATACACATAATTTACTGTAAATAAATGAAACTAAGGCAAATGTGTTCACAAGAGACAGGATAAAACCATTTTGCAAAAAAAAGAAGATAATGTATATCAAAAGAACCAGTTTATCATAAAGTATTTACTGTTACTCTACAAATTTAAGATATTTAATGTTATAAGTACTCATGGAACTGGTAAGTCATCCTCTTAAAAGCTAGACAAAAAAAAAAAAGTAAATGACAAGTTCATCCATAACTGAATACAGTAGGTGATCATTTTGACCAACTGGCATTAGCTTAGTTCTGGCCCTAGTGAGATCAATAGTGTTTTGATAAATCTTGCCCTAAATCATAGCTTGCTTTGTCCATCTCCCAGAGCACAGGCCCAATCTGAAAAATGAATGTAAGAAAAACAACTTTACTAGATCTGATTCATTGCATTTAAAGACAATACTTAAATTTTTGTTGCTTGCTTTTCTTGTCCTTAGACAGCAACAAAGATTGGAAGTGAGAAAATAAAATTCCGTTTCCTATAACAGATCACCAACAGATCTGCTGAACTGCCCTCCATTTCCAAACGCTGAATCCACTGAAAACACTGAATTTGCACGTACAATACTGAAGAGAGATGTCAGTCTAAAAATATCAATTAATACAAATAGCAGGAATAGCAGAGGAAGAAACAAACAATGCTGCTCTAGTTGCAAACAAAGCCCCAGATATTCTTACTTGTTAGTGAGGCACATCTGTTCATAAAATCAGTAAGGCACAGTCTGCATATCATTAATGTGAACTTATGCTCATGATTATAACAGTCTGAATTCCTGCCAACACTCAAACTTAATTTATGCAAAAGGTGTCATGAATCATATTTATTCTTAAAGCAGGTTTTGATAAACAAGGCTTTTGATAGTTTAGCAGTCTACAGAACCTCTGCTTCTACTGGTGAGTAGTTACAGATTGTTTGTATTCCATCCATAAGGATTGATTCATGGAAAAAATGAAGAAGACTGCAGTAAGGAAGACTGTGGGGATACCTAAGTGGGTTTTTTCAGTACATAAGAGGTGATAATAAGAAAGTTAGGGAGAGGCTTTATTGGGGAGTGTAGCAATAGAACTTTTTTGTAGTGACAGAACATTTGGCTTTAAACTAGAAGAGGGTAGACTTATATTAGATGTTAGGAGGAAATTCTATTCAGAGGCTGGAATAGGTTGCTCAGAGAAGCTATGGATGCCCCATCCCTGGATGGGGGTTCAAGGTGTTCAAGGCCACGCTCAATCTCCCTGGGCAGATTGATCTGCTGAGTGGCAGCCCTGCCCATGGCAGGTGGATGGAACTAGATGCGGTTTAAGGTCCCTTCCTAAGCCATTCTATGATTATATGATTGTATGTAAGAAAATAGTAAAACCTGGAGACTGAATTATATATATTTGGATATATATATATAAAAAAAAAGGAAATGAATCCTGTTAATAATTAACAATTACATTCTCAAAGAGGGAAAAAAGTTAAGTAATTAATATTGGAAAAATTACAAACAAGTTGCACAAGAATGTTACTGCCACTTTAACTGGTGCTAAAAATTTATATAGCCACAGATGGTTAACTGAAATGAAGAGAGGTAAAACACTGTGACATTGTCTAGAATAGTAAGGAACAATTTTATTAAGCAATTTCTAAGGAGATCCATACTGAGCAAATTTTTTTCTCCTTGACAGAGGTTAGCTAATGTAGTGGGGGCTGACATCAACATTAATGTTCTGAAAACAAGTCACTAGCAAAAATGGGAACCTATTTAAATCAAGCTACTTTGTGTACTCTGAAGAAATTTGCAAGACAGACAGAGGTCCTGAAAATACTAAAGCAGTGCTCATCCCTGACAGAAAAATAAAAACAGACGGATGAAAGGTCGCAAATAAGCAAGACAGAAAGGAAAACTGCATACATGATGTTTTATCCATGTATTTTACTGAAAGTAAAACTAAAGTATTCTTCCAGATTTTCCAAATGCCTTTTATAATTATGTGCACGACAGAAGATTCTTATTTTGATTTCTGTGTACAGTCAAACACTGAAAAATTGTACTGAGTAATAGAGTTACATCAAAGTCAAAAGAAAACTTTGGTGCTGTGGAATGCATTTTGAGAGGTTCTATCTTCTGCAAGAAATTGAGAAAAATAAAAATGAAGATACTGTTTACTCTTCTTCTCTGCTCAAGTCTTCACAATATATTTCACTTTTAACTGGATAGCTCATATGGAAATTATTTGAAGTAAATACTATGTTTACAAGAAGCTAAACTCTTTGTTTGGTTATAAATTGTAATTTTCTAAAAGATTTTTTGTATAATCAGTGAATCCAGAAATAAACCACTTAATGAAGGCATCAAATACTACTAAATTCCAGACTAAGCACAAAACATAAGCAATTTTTTCCTCTCCGTTACTCTTGGTGCTGTATGAATCAAAGATTATGGGTGACTATTACATCGAATATGAAAATCAAAATGAATATGAAAATTAAAATTATGGCCATTTTTTTTTTAAAGGAACTTGGATCCTCTCCCACATCCCATCAATATAAAAATAAAGTTTTCTGTTGTATATTCTGTTGTAAAGCTGCCTGTTTACTTCATCATGAGCTGGCAGAGCTTTGAACAGATAGGGTGAAAGCATCTTTAGTTAAACAACTATTCATAGCACCAGCTTAAGTGAAATACCCTTTATCTAAACTAATAACTTTCTGCCTTGCATTATTCAAGTTTCTCTTCAAAGAATTCATTTGAAAAAATTAGCAAGCATGACTAATTTAGTTTAGAATCAATCTAAATTCTAGCATCCTTCTACATTCATATATAGGCTTTTCTTGTTTTACGTAGGGAAAAAAAATGCAGGTAGAAGTTAAAAATTCCCTTTCTGCAGTTACTCACTTAGTTCCATTTATTTTTATTAAAAATACAGATCCCCTCTGCCTGCTTTCCCCAAGATCGAGTGACAGACTACGTTTTCCTTACACACCAACAGGGCCCTCATTTCATTACAACAATAAGAACAGAGTCTGAAGCCCTGGCTACTCACTGAACTGACAGCCCAGGTCCCATTCTCCTCCAAATTTTTGTAATTTTTTTGACCATCCATTGGATATTCATATCACTATTTCTTCCTGAACAAGAAGCAAAATATACAAATCTATATTTAAATTTACTTTATGCAGATTTATTACTGTGCTTATTGTTTATTTATTTATTTTTTTAATTATCCCTTTGTCCACACTTTCAGTAAAAATAATGAACAAAGAGAGCCATCCCCTAGACACTGAAATCCAGCTGAGCTGAAGCCAAGCATAAAAGGGGCAGTATTTCTCCAAAAATCAACATCACTTTAAATTAACTTGCACTGGCCAAGCTTCCAAAGAAGAACTTCCATATTAAGTGCCACACAAAACTAAGGTTTTAAACACGGTCTTAAATTATTAAACTGTAGGAATAAACAAATTTGCAGATCAAGTTGCACAAGCTCCTTAAGTATGTTTTCCATAAAGTAATTGGATTACATTCATAAGAAAGAAAACCAAATGACTGGTAGCTAAATAACAAAAATCTGTGTCAAGGAACTGCTGAGCGTGATCAGAAATATTTAGGTGTACTAAGCTTCTTCAGTCATATGCCTTTTGAAACCACACACTTGGGTGAATTGAACTTAAGAGAACAATAAATGACCAGACCAAACAGATAACTGATCTAAACAGAGAAAAATACATATTTGAAAATACTGGTGGACAACTGAATTATCTTGAGTTCTTTTTTTTTTCCTCTTTGCTTAATCATTTTTATCACAAAATAGTCTACAGTTTGTTTCATACTTAAAAATAATTCACAAATTCATGCCAAGAGAAAAAGAATAGATCATGATTTCTCAGAAGCCTTTGTAGACAGAAACAAAATAAACAAATTACATCAAATTTGTTGGAAAATTACCATTTGTTTAGCAGCAGATGTCTATATAGGTAACTACTTGCCAGAGAATCTAGCTCAGACTGGCTCCCCATCCTCACTCCTAACCATTCTTTCAATGCAGTAATGAACTGTTTGGTTTTTTGTTGTTGTTTTGTTTTGCTTTGTCTTTAAGTTCACCTTCTTCTTTCCTATCTCCTATTATATATTTATTTTCCTTGTCATTTTCCCATGTAATGAAACATACCGCACATACAGTAATTCAATTTGTGAATTGAACTTTATCTTATCTTTCATACTGTTTGCTCCTCTCTGTCTCAGTCATGACTATCCTTTTCCACTTTCTCCTCATTAATGAGAGTCTTTCTCCTACTGATACTATGACTGCAGTTCCTTTTTACTCTCTATGCCAAACAGCAACATCAGAGCTTTTGTCTCTCTGTATGAAATAACAGTGAAAGACTAAAAAGAAAGTAAATTAATTTTGGGGGAGAGGAATATTCACAGAACTGTGACTGCTACAAGTCTCTAAATTAATCCTGTTTTTTTGTTGGTGGTGGTTTTTTTTGGTGTTTTTTTTTGGGGGGGGGAAGGGGTGGTTGTATATTTTTAATGTAGAATTGATACACAATAAAACACAGTCATTAATCAATTGGAATAATGGTTGATTAATCAGATACAGTGGAAAATTCAAAATTCAGTTCAGGCTTCTTTTCATCCCGAGAAATTTCTGCTATTCTTATTTAGACAGTCTCTTGTAATTTTAATCTGATCTACACAGCATAAAAAGGGGAAGGACATTTAAAATACATGTGAAAACGAAATGCTTCAAGTTACTGAGTAGCATTTAACTTCATTTAATGAATTATATCCTTGACAGAATTGCAAAACGACTGCCCAAGCTGCTTTACAGCTGTTACGTGGACAAGACTTGCATTAATATATTCTGTGTTCAAGTTCATTCAAATTATTTACAATCCCTTCAGGATCTCTGAAAACAAACAAAATAATCCCATTAACTTCTGCTAGATTTATTAGAAAGAGGAAAATTACAAAACCAGCTTTCTAATCCTGCAAATAGCTACTTCATCCAAGGTCTGATTTGAACGCCATATAAGAAAGTTTTCAGTGGAGAGATCCACTCTTAAGTTTAATATATATTCAAGATACTGTACGTTGTTGTGCAAATCACCTGT
Source organism: Chrysolophus pictus (assembly GCA_037305975.1). Classification (NCBI taxonomy): domain Eukaryota; kingdom Metazoa; phylum Chordata; class Aves; order Galliformes; family Phasianidae; genus Chrysolophus; species Chrysolophus pictus. Next base: position 25,008,842 of record CM074578.1, read on the forward strand.
GGATTCTGTTTTAATATCACAGAGATCAAAATACTTTACAAGATTTCAACTGAACAAATACATTTAATTTCAAGAGTAGTGTCACGTGACACGTTGTGTACCATGTAAACAGTTTACATTTGATAAAGAAGAAGAAACTTGACCAATCCAATCATTCTAGGAACTTTCACAAGATAGCTAAAACAAAGAATAAAGAATCTGGAATTGAACTAAACTTGCCATTTTTCTTAAGATTAGCTTAATTTTCTTCACCAAAAACATTCACCCTAAAAAAGGATGCCAGCAGTCCTCCAAGGGGGTAAGGGTTTGATTCTATTATTTTTTCCTCCAAGTGATAATTAAGCTTCCAGAATGAAGTCACCAGAAGTTGGGAAGCTCAGCTGAAGATAGCCAATTTCTCAGACAGTCTATTGCCAGATAACTGGGCTGCTGCCTCCGTGCAGGGAAGAGGCTTAATTGGCCTGCTAAGAGGCTGTGGCTTGCAGTTTGCAACTCTGCATCACAGAAACCATTCTAAGAAAAACCAACCTACGCGAGGCTTAAGTTCCTTCATATTGAACCGTAGTGGTTTTATGAGTTAATGAGACAGTACCCTGGAACACCTCTGTTGTAATTTTTTTCTTCATATGATCATAGGAGTTCAACGGTAACTTCCATGATAATAACTGAAGGTATAAATTACATTTGTTTAGGTGTTTTAACCCGAAGCCCTTACAGAAAAGGGAGACTCTAATCTCAAGGAGTTGGCTTGCAAATGAAAAAGCTATACATCAAATTTCTAAATTGTGGCTTCTATTTTTCAGCAACGAGATCACTTCTGATTTTTCTTTCTTTCCTTTTAGAAATAACTCACTCTTTTTCCACATTTGATTTATTGGATATATGACATACAACTGATTAATGGTAATTTTTTTATGAACAACCCTGCACAAGCTTTATATTGAACAGTTAAAAAAAAGTTGAAAAACGGAGAACTCACTAATAAATTTTCTTCTTAGCATTTTTGTTGGTCTGTCTTAGATAGAATGCTTATATAAAAAAAATAAATGACAGGATGGGACAGGAAAATACAAAGATACTACACTCCTGTTTCTGAAAGAATTTTGAGGTTATTAAAAATATCTGCTGCATTGAGGAGTGTGTAAGAAGGAAAATGAGAAAGACATATCTTTAACAGATCTGGAAACTTAAGAGATAACCCCACTGCTAATAATAGGCTTTGATTCTATTTTTCTGTTGTCTGCAACAGCAATTTCACAAATCAAACTGTAGACACTTCAGTAGAGACAATTTTATAATACCTATTCTGCAATTTCAAGAGTGATTTAGCTACTGAAAGCCTTCTGTGTTCAATTTAATTCTCACTTAAAGCTTAAAATGCTGCCTCTGCTTCTAAAGCTGTCACAAAAGGGATCTACCCCCACTGCAACTTAACATAGACAGCATCCTAAGCCTCCAGACCAAGGGCTCCTTGAGCAATTTGTATTGCTTCATATAGCCATAGTAAAAACAAATGTCTTTAAAGGAATGATGTTTCTAAAAAGACTAAAGAGGTTGTAAATAATTTGAAACAACTTTTCTTTTTAACTGGTCAGATTTTTTTTTTTCCAAAATTTGTACACTCTTAGACGATTCTTCCAGATTAACACATCCTGCTCATTGAGCACTGTCCAGTAAAGCTCATCAGCAAAGAATAAATTAATAATTTAAACTGAAGTTCTTTCAAATATAAGCACCTCTCAAACTGAACTGTTTATAAAGCAAAAGTATGATTAGCTGCCCTTATACCATGCTTTGCTAAATATATAAAATTCATGTCTTTTTTTCACCTAATTTTTACTGTTTGTGGATGTTTATAAAGCAATCTCCCGCAATCACTAAGTACCAGTTTTGACTGTCCTTTACAACTCATCAAGAAAGGACAAGACACTAGACTACAGCAATCAGCAGCTTGATACAAATTTCAAATCTAATCCTTGAAGGATGGCAGGAAACCTGCAGTTCTGAGAATTATTCCATTCTGAACATAGAACGTTGCTAGAAAATCAACCATAAAAACTTTCCAAGAGTGTATTTTGCATTACTGAAAGAATTTCATTTCCACTGCACTGTTGTGGGATTCTTTTGTTTAACGGCTCAAAACTTGAGGAAATACTTTATATATTTTAATACTTATTAATATAATGAGTTCATTAACGTAAATTTAGTTTAACATAATAATATTCAGGGAATATATTGGATAGATTATTGCAGTTGTCTTTTAAGTAGTTTGTCTTTATTTCTGCTATCTTCATAAAATAATATTCTGAATAATTATTACATTATTGTTACAGCACTATTATATTTTTATTAAGAACTTCAGGTCATCCATAGCATTTATACGAAATACTACAAATCCAGGCAAAGTACCTCAAGCTAGGCAGCAAGAAAGTAATTCCCTAAAGCGCTGTATGCATTTCTAAGATCTTTACAATTTGGATGATTACATTATCTCAGTTTTTTATTCACTAGTCAGGAGATAAATGACAGCTAGAATCACTGAATCTTTTTTTTTTTTAATACCTTTCATTTTATTTGATAGACTTTTTAACCATAGTAATTTATTGCTATCACTGATGAAAATATAAAGCAAAAGCCTGAAAGTACAATTATGGCTAATGTGAACCAAATACCACGTGATAATAAATCAGAAAGAAAAAAACACTCCAGAGATAAATGGAGATGCCTACCATTTCAGTTTGAATATCATTACAACAAGTGATTGGGTAAAATAAAAAGCTGTATAAATAAAACTATTTTCTTCATACGCACATATTTTCTTGTAAAGATATGAAATGATTTACAACTTTTCACGTAAAAGTATAGGAAATTTAAAAAAAAACTTCAAACAGTTTAATTTGAGGTTCTTTTGCAAAGAAAACTCTCTTCCTTTTTTTGTCTCAATACATAACAGTCAGAGCAAAACAACATACGAGCAAAGTATTTTTGTAAAAGGCACAGACATTCTCAAATTCATAGCTTGCAGAAGTCTTGCTACTTTATCTTTTACAACTTCATACAGCACAGAAAATCACTTAATTTGTATAAGAAGATGATGCAGCACATATAAATTAACTTTTTAGAGTTACTGAACATTTTTTCTTCATTTTGTGAGAATATTTTTTTCTGAATAAGTCTTTTCTTTTCTAAAACTACAGCCTCTTGTCATTATAAAGAAAAGGCTTCTGTGAGAAAACAATTCAGTGTTTTTCCTAAGGCCTACCTCCAAAAACCCAAGTGAAGTAAAAAAAAATATTCAAATGTATTTCATAGCTTTTCTAAGCGGTCCTCAGACAGAAATTAGATCATTCAATATCTAATAATAGATACATTCAGACAGAAGCGTTATTTCTAATTATTCAAATATCTTGAAGCCTACACAGTGAGAGACAATAAAAAGCTATTAAATGCATGGCTTTTTCAGTAATCTATTGAGAAAGATTTTAGAAGTGTTAGACTATATTTACAGTACCTTTGGGTATTGTTTGACAGGGATCAGAACTCTCTCTGACAACTTTATGTTCTTGTTGCTGATAACATCAAGGTATTTCTTTTCTTCATCTTCCTTCTTGCTTTCAGAACCCTGAAATTTTTCAATTTCTGAAAATAATAGAAAAAGAAAGCAATCAGTGACATGACATTTGTCATTCTCAGAAACTTTAAACTTCCACATCATAATATAGATTTTGCACTCACATGACATGCACTGTTAACTTTGAAAAAACCTGGACTATCACCAGTGTTGAGAGGCATAGGTAGTAACTCATGGTTCGTACTATGATTAATTCTTTTCCAGCTGAAATTGACTCCAAATGATCACAGTAGGAACAGGAAAAGATGAAGCTTATGATTCAAGCAATCAATATTTTAAAGAGGATCACATCATCACAGCTTGATGCTATTTTGTAAATGTGACCTGCCAGAATTAGTCAAGTTTCAAAGGCTAAAATTAAGGAAGAACACTAAAGCACTAAAGAATTATTTTGAAATTGTTCAAAGTAAATTAAGAAATAACTCTTGTTAACTCTTCAGTTTTTCACTGAAGGACTGCAAAAGTAATAATTATACAAAATAACAGCAATTATGTGTAGAACATTTGATAGGATTTACAAAAGCAGCTCCAAAATATACTCAGATTAGATAGTTTTGAGTGTTTTCACACAAACGTTTTAATTTTTGAAGCCCTTTAAGTAAAGGAGAAGAACAACAATCAAATTTACTACCCTGCAAAGAATATCAAATGTGGTATTTGTAGTTCTCTGATAGTATGGGTACTATATAAAAAGTTGCATTTGCAGCAGTGTCACAATTGACAAGAAGGAAATGGCAATGTTTATAATGAGTTAATAAATGACTTAAAGGGACAGTTGTGGGTCTGAGAAACATGCATTTTCATGGCCAGCAGAGCAGGCACAGGATTAGAAACACACCAATAGCAGTGTGTAACACATATAAAAGCTCATTTTATTTAACATCACAAGAAGTAGTTAAAACAATGTAAATTCCAATGATTTACAAAGATCGTTATTCCCTTCAAGTAAGACTGGTGGGAAGAAGAGCTTTCGCAGAAGACAGTGTGATAAAATAATCACTGGATCAAGACAAAACATATTAATTTCCTCTATTTAACTAAAGTTGCTCTCTATTCTGTATACTCCTTGTGTCATTCCATGACTGGGACCATGATAGATGGTGTAGGATTCTATCATGAAAAAATGAGGACCAGGATCAAACTGCACATGTGCTTGCTCCAGGTGGATAGGTTTCATCACTTATAAATTGTGATTTGCCAGCCAGCTGTGAAACTTCTGGTCACATATAACACACACTGGAAAAAGATAACATCTTTAGACCTCAGAACTTCGAGTTTATTTTCATGAATTCAACCAATTTCTGTTTACCAAAATACATGATTAGTATAGGATTTTGAGAGCAATAACAAATGAAGACCCAGAAGTATCAGCATTCTCCAGCAAGAATAAAAACAAGGAATCCAACAGAACATTTTCAAGAACACTCATCTTAGGCAGAAACAGAAAAAGCAGCATTCTTTGAAAAGAATCTTCACATATTTTCCACCCACTTTTGCTCTGAGCTAACTGAATTAAGCAGGGTGACAGATAACTACTCAATTACCTCCTACAGTATCTGTCAATCCCCCAGCACGCTTCATTCTTGCCTTTCATCTTTAACAGTACTGTCGCACTTTCTTGTGTATAATACACATGTATCTTATCTCTCTTAATTGGAAGAGAACGTGAATATCACAGTTATGCAAAACAGGTCACAACTACGAAAGTGTCAGAGACTAAAGGCATTTCTAACAGCTTTTAGAGATTTTTTTTATTCCCATGAAAATTGATCTTCCGTTCTCTCCAGATTTGGAGCTGCAAAATTCTGGAAGAGGTGTCACCCTGATCTGTTTTTGAAGGAAATAACCTTTTTTTCTTTTTTCTTCCCCTTTTTCTCACAGATTTGGCATAAACTAGAATAGCTGACTGAGTAGTTCTTACTTTTTCAAAACTACTTGCTTTAATCTTAAGAGTGCCAATAAAAAAGCGTTGATTATAGTTCACTTCAACATGCTTGACACCTATTGCAAAACTTTTATAATGAATATAGTTTTTCCATTAAAATTAGGCTGCTCACAGTAAAAACATTCTTTTGCTACACTTAGAGTCATGTCAAAACTCATCAAAAAATAATGTGCTTCTTGTCAGCCCGTCCAACCTACCAAAAAATGAAATCTACACATCCCTTTCTCTGCTGTCAACATTTGCCGCCCACTGAAAGGATTTCTGAAAGTCTACCTTGCACCTTACCTATGGGGATTCCTCTATTTGCAGCACTGGCATTATTTCAGTAAAGAAGCATGACCTATTGCTACAAGGTCTTGCCTTTTAAAAAATGATCTGTCTCCATTAATGGGAGTGATTCCAGAACGAGAATTTCACCAGCCGCTTGTCTGCAGACAGTAATACACATAGCAACAGTACATAACACTCTGAGAAGTATGCATTTTCATCATGTGCTTCTAGTTAGGAGAATGGAAGAATGTTTGTACTGAAAGAGAAAGAATATGCCAGTAAAAAATAGCAAGTCCAAAATCACCGACATCTCTATCTTTAAAAGAGCTTCTCTTATTAAAAATCTCACAGTTGGAACCTTTAATGACTATAATATTGTTAAAATTGCACAACATCCCAAAGTATTCTTAAAATAGTTAACACTGAAAATACACATGAAGGCTCATGAAGGCTATCTATGCTGTTTCAGTTGTAATTGAAAGCAGAGCTACTGGATTTTTAGGGAGGAAAAAAACACAGATTATTTAATAATACAATTAAAAAAAATACAGTGAAGTTAATCTGTGAGAACAGAAAATCTTACGAGATTTCCTGTCACAAAAAGGAAATCTACATTCCCAAAAGACAGGCTAATTAAAAGTAAATAGTTTTGCGGCTAGCAAGAAAGCAGAAGGGTTATCAAGACAGCACAACCAGCCAGAGCCTCTGAAAATTACCCACTGGCTCACTCCATTCACCCAGAACTACATGCACCTGTTGGCAACATTCCTGCACTCTAGTTACACATATTCATTCACTGACACAGCTTGTAGGAGTGACTCAGCAAGATCCTACAAGTGTAATAGCACTTAGATATATGTCTTCCAAATTTGCTTGAACTTGCCCAAAATATTTAAATGTTATTGCGAAGTTAGACAGAATGGGCAAGATAGCATAAATCCTATATCCTTAAGAAGTTTCTTAATAAATTGTAGTGATATAGATAGAGAAGTTAAACATCTATAGACAATCCAAACTGATTAAAAACCAAAGATAATTATCATGAAACCAAAGGAGGAGAAAGTAAAAGTGAGAAAAGGCTGAGTAGAACTGAAGATTTCCTACCCATCTCTTTCTATAGACAATTGATTTTTACTGCCTGGTTAACAGTTTGAGAGCTCTCAGCAACTTGCAGAGATATGCCAAAGGTGTCTCTAGATTACCATATCAGTAGAAATACAAATATTTACTCTATCTACCCATTGTTCTATATAGATCAGGATAAATTAGAAAAGCTGTACAGAGAATATTAATAGGGTTAAATAACTAGAAAAGTTTACAGGTAGAAATATCAGATACTGATAACTATCTGAACACTTTCTGCTCAGGCACACAGATTTCTAGGGAGAAAGTTAATTCTGATTGCCAAATAGTTCTAGCTTGATTGCCAACTAATTCCTCACTACACTATTCTATGTAATTCTAGATACATAGCAATTGTAATCACTAAAAAAAAAAAAAAAGTATTTATGATGAAATTTACTGTTACATACAAAGTTAAACTGATGGAGTCTTTGTCTCACCAGTAAAAACAGTAAGAAACAACAATCACTCAAGATCAGCAGCAGTGTGCAGTATAAACAAATGATCAAGGATGCATGTTCAGCGTAGTGACCTACTGAAATATAGTATCTCATGAAATTAGTCAGTCATAGTCAGTTAAAAGACAGTAATTTCTTTATTGCTTTTTAGAGAATATTCTTAGTAAAAGGACTAAAACAATTACAACACTGACAAAAAAAAAGGAAGCCAGTAAGTGAAATTTTGAACACCATTCAAATGTATATTTGAAATCAAATCTTAAAGAATATCTTTCTTTGTAGAGTTAGCTTGCATAGGCTAGGATGAAGGTTTGATTGTTCACTGTTATACTGCTAGTACTACTGAACTCAGTACAGTTCTCCCTTCTCACCTATTACCTTCAGAGCAGCTAAGGTAGTATAATGAACGTGCTATCAGGTAGATGAAATACCATCCTGGAAGTTGTAGAGGTATTTTTTCTTGAATTGTAATTTTCTTTAATCTCATAAAAATAGGAAATACTGAGAAGGAAGATTTACTCAGACCAGAGCACAAAAGAAAGCAAAAACCACCAAAAAATATCAAGAGCATATTATTTCTGAACACATCCTTAGGTGTCCTTGAATTTAACATCTTAGAAAACCCGATTTCTGTGATGTTTCAGAAACAGAAAGCATTTATTTGTCAACAAAGACTTTCGTAGCTTCTACTGTGTTAAAGCCCATTCAACAATGTACTTAAGACATGCTCAAGTGCTCTCCTGGATTAATCTAAAGAGAAAACATCAATGCTGTGTTACATATTGTACGGTGCAGAGCAGATAAGCATAGGGTGAAAGATGAATTGATCGGCAAAGTCACCAGCAAGTCCCTTAGTGAGATATTTATTACTTATATCTTCCTATCTGAAAGCCAATGTTATTCTGGAGATACTCTATGTAGCTGGAAGTATTCTGTCTCTTCACAGTTGCCACAAAGAAGGAAAGCTTTTCTTTTTCTTCCTCAGTCCTAGAACTTACTAGCAATAAAAAATCTCCTATTCTGTTTTCAGAGCAAGATAGAGAATAGAACAGCAGGCTTTTTTTTTTTTCTTTTTTCTTTTTTCTGGTCTTCTTTAGCCATTTCAAGGTTTTTCTGTACTGTGAGATAGAACAGCTATAGCGTATATAGAGTAAGAATGACAACTGAAAGTACACTGTATTGAAAATTATGAATAAATGTAACTTACTGAAGTAAAAAACTGGTAAAAGATCTGCTTGTGGCTCAGACTTCTCACCAACCACTCTTGCTTTTCCAGTCAGCAGTGACAATAATGAGCTAATAACCTACGCTCACATAATTATCAAAGTATGTGAAAGGAGTCTACACACCTTTGAACAGCAGTTTCCATTTAGGATGTGACCACAGATCTTGAGCTCAGAAAGTTGACTGTATATGAAACAGTGACAAGAAAACTTCAAAAGAACCAAATAACTGATGAATTACTGAGAGATGGAAGATATTCTGGGTGTCTTAGAATAATACTGTAGTTTCCTAACATGTTTATGTCAGAAAATACAAAACAATGTCTCTGAATACAATACAGTATCAAACAATCAAATATTAAATATATACTTTACTCATAACTGGTTAAAAAAAATGAAAGGGGAAATCCAAAAAGTCAGTGCTTATTTATACGATTATATATACCTACCTATCTGCAATGATACACTCTCTTAAACATCCATTGTTTTATCACAATCTAGTTACATTTACAAGAAAGCTACATCCTGGCACTTATTGGCCCTACAGAGGCCACAGATATGATCAAGGCTGTTGTGTTTTTTTTGTTTTTGTTTTTGTTGTTGTTGTTGTTGTTTTGTGGCAAAGATTAGTTTTTAAGATATTAAGCGGTTTGTTAGATGTTTCCAGAATTCTGTAATTCTTTTGAAAGTTCATATTATCCACTATTACAGAGGCAGATTACTAACCTGTTTCTACTCGACTTCATAATTGATGTGTGTTTTCTCTTGCTGTAGATTTTAGTTTACCTAATAGAATCACAGAATGGTTTGGTTAGAAGGGACCTTTAAGATCACCTACTTCCAACCCCCTGCTATAGGCAGGGACACCTCTCCACATACCAGGATGCTCAAAGCCCCATCTAGCCTGGCCTTGAATGCCTCCAGGGAGGGGCATACACATCCTCACTGGGCAACCTGTTCCAGTGTCTCACCACCCTCACAGTAAATTTTTTCCTAATATCTAGTCTGAATCTACCTGCCTCCAGTTTAAGACCACTTCCTTTTGTTCTCTTGCTACCAGCTCTCTTGAAAAGTTCCTCCCCAAGTTCCTTATATCAGACTGAAAACAACAATTATAAATAATATTTTTGCATTAAAAACATTGGAGATCTTAGTATTGCTCTGAGCCTTTACTCTCAAGACTGTACAAAGAGATCCTTGCTCCAGGGAATCAATAAATGTACACTAAAAGGTTATTTCATGCTGAGAGACTTGGGGCTGTTCAGCTTGGAGGAGAGAAGGCTTTGGAGAGACCTGAGACCAGCCTTTTGGAATCTACAGGCAGGCAATAAGAAAGAAGGGGTCAGACTCTTTAGCAGGGTCTGCGGTGATAGGACAAGGGGAAATAGCTTCAGGCTCAAAGAGGGAATTATAAAGAAAAGAGGTTCTTTTTGGTTTTTTTTTGTTGTTGTTGTTTGTTTTGGTTTGATTTTTTTTTTTTTTTTTTTTCTTTTTTTTTTTACAATAAGAGTAGTGAAGCATGGGAACAGGTTGCACAGAGAGGTGGTGGATGTCCAGTCCTGGGAGACATTCAAGGTCAGGCTGGACAGAGTCTGAGCAACCTGATCTTGTTTTAGGTGTCCCTGTCCATTGCAGAGGAGTTGGATGAGATGCCCTTTAAAGGTCCCTTCCAATTCTATGATTCTACCATCTAACATCCAGTACTGTTTTTTCAGGAGAAATTATCAACAAAAGCTAAAATACATGGCCAGGTCAGCTACATAAACTCATATGGTTATTAATATGCTGTGAAAAATCGAGGAGTAACTTTAACATTTAATAATATATATAAGGTCCTATTTCTGTGTTCTTCTGTGGAATTTCCACAGAACTTGACAGAATACACTCACAACCACAACACTTCTGTTAGATTTTCCTCACCTATACTGCTTTTCAAGCCATCTCCTTAAGTACTAACTGATGAAATACCTATTTGCAGACACGGTCAGGGGAATAACAATTGGAAAAGAGGTGCCAACATTTGGGCCAATGCATTGGCCCTGTTCAGTTTAATGAAATAGCCACAACATAAGGTTTTAAAAACTAGTCCAGTTATCACCTACAAGTAGAAACAAGTGCTATTTGTAGCAGACATAGGGTTAGCAGCTATGCACTAGTTTTAGCTAAGTGACTGAGTGTTCTTGCCTGCCATTTGTCAACATGGTAAAGGGCACTTAGAACTGAGGCAAGATTTGAGACATTCTTCTAATTCAATCTAATCTGTTCAACAAAAATGAAGAAATCTAAGTCTGGCCTGGAAATAGAATTCTCTATGGCAACTGCAGAAAACAAAATAGCAAGGAAGAGAGCTTTTTTTCCACAGAAAAGCAAACACGTTAGCACCAGGTAACGTGATTTCATTACACCAGGCTATTTGACATGGGAAATTAAAACTTATCCTACAGCGGTATTACAACCTCACATAGCAGTAAACAAGATGCATGTTTTTCATAGGCTTGTCACCTTGCCTTAAGAATACTTGTTTTCTTTGTAGAGGCCAAAGAAATAAATTAAAACATGCAATGTCAAGGAGACTTGCTTCATTTTCTGAAAATATCCTTCAATCTCTCCAACTACATTTATAGGAATCAATTTTAAAAGGTAAAGAAACCCTGTTTGAACCTGTCTGCAACCCACTTCATAACTGCTAAACATGAAAGGCTGTTATCTTGTCAGAGAGAAAGAAAGGGGCCCAAAACAATGCTTTCAAATAATATGAGTAGAATGTGTGCACTTGGTACACATCCATAATTCAGTGATGGGAAGCCTCTCTTCTTTTTTCTCAACTTAGTTCTTTTCTTTTTACTTAAAGAAACTTTAAATGTTAAGATACATGTCAGCTGCTGTACTAACCAGATAGTATAGATTCAGATGCCAAGAATACACACATCACAGATAAACTCATTAAAACAGAACAGTTAGGTGAAACTGAATCCAGAAGAAGCAAGAACAGTGACAGGACGTGACTCACACTGTGAGCAACCTGAGAAGATCACACTGGCAGTAAAATCTGCTTCTAAGGAACCTGCACAACTGCTTACTTTCTAAACATTTTTGAATCTTTGTTGATACTGATCTCTTATACAAGTGGATACCCATGGAGAGACCTAGGAGTTGCACTTCAAACTCCAGCAGGTTCAAAGTACCCATCCTGGTACACAGTGACTGGTGATCATTCTTCAATCTGTCAGAAATCCGTGGATGCATTTCAGGTCCTCAACACCACTTTTAAATGCTAAAGTTGTATCAGCAACACATAACAAAACCAAATATATTTTCATCTCCGAAGTATGACTTTCCACAGTGACAACTTCAAGTCCAATTATTTTCAAGGCAAATGCAGCATTTCTAAAAGACGGCATAAAATTCCATGCCATACACCATGCTAGTTTAATTTACTCCCCAAGAACTGTGCAACTTCCACTGTAGCATGAGCGTGGAAATGACAGGCTTCAGCAATGTGGCAGGTACAGTTTTCCCAAAGTCTGTTATGACTCTTTCCCAAGAATCTGATCTTCGACATTGTTTTTTTCTTGTTATCACTACCGAAGTATACAGTAAAAAGAACGAACTAATGAATATCTGTTTCCTCCATATTTGTTACCAGTATATTTCTCCCTCCATAATATCCTTTTCTGCTCTATGCATTCTTTATATCCCAGATCCCTCTTATGTCTCTCATCTGCCTAGGTGGAAAGGAGTCCAAAAATGTTTTGGTTGACTTGAAGGTTAGCATAAGCAGTTTTCTATCTGTCAGAATGGGTACTGTGTGAAAAGCAGAATAACTTTCTCAGCTTTTTTCATCAATTGGAACACTGCTTCATTTTGATATCCAGAAGCTAGCCATCTACATCCAACAATAATGCCCTGCTTTTCTTTTGAAGCAATTCTTCCCTCTAGAAAAAGAGGCAAGGGTAAGCCTTTAACAGTGAATGTGAATAAAAGAACAACTGCCATGCTTAGACTTGTCAAGCTAATGAAAAATGCTCGTTATACTTGCATGTCTGTTAACATCCTTCTCTTCCTTCCTGTCTCTTCCACTCTGTAAGCCATCTTGGTGAATTATCTCACTATTACTGTTCATTATCAGTTATTCAAATTAGTCCTACTGAGAGCTTTTTTTTCTTTCTCTAGCACACAAGTTAAACAGCAGCAAGTTCTTTAAGGCTGGCCAGATTTAAGAACTGTCCTGCTTCATGGCAAACATCCTAATTAACCATGCCCAGACAAAATGACTCATGCTACTATAGCTTTCATATAATGAAATACCAAATAAAAAGGGAATACAATTCACAAAGAAAATGTTGGAAAAAATGCTCATTTTGATGCATATTATGTTTAAAACTAATAAACCTTTCATCTAGTTACACATCTGTCATTGATGATCCCACAGCTAACAAAAAGAAACAGCTGTCAATCTGCTCCTGCTCCAAAGAATGCACAGGGTACAGTAAAAAAAACTCAGGCAAACACATATTGATTCAAGCATGCTGAAGAGTTTGTCAGCTGCCTTGATCAGCACACGAAAGAGCCTCCTGAGTTCAGAAAATGCCAAGGGCACATTCTTGAAGAAGAAAATGTCCAGGGGAACACTGTGGTGCAAGAGAATCTGTTCTGCTGCAAAACATCTCAGCTTGGGCTCAGCCCAACACAAGAAACCCAACTCATGTGTAGTCAATGAGAAATTCAATATTTTTGTGGAAATGTTCATTTTTGCAATAAATTGTAACCTTTTCATAAAAAACTACTCCAGTAGAGCTAAGTAGATATAGTGTATTTTCAAAATGCTGATGAAAATCACATAGCCTTCCCTTTGTTATAGTCTGGATGCCACAAGTGACAGCTGGCAGCACTGACAGATGCATCATTTCAATTTTATGGAGAAATGAAAAAAGATCTTGTTTCAATCAGAAAGCATCCAGCAGAGAGAGAGAATTGCTGATAATCACGAGGAACGTGTGTTCTTGCAGATCCAGCTTCATGGCTGCCCATCTGGGTGACTGAGAATATTAATACCCATTTTAGAACTACTTAGAAGGATGTTGTAAGGATGAAATATGGGTCTGTTAAGGCATCTACAGCAACAGAAAGTGTGAAAAATTTAAAAGAAAAATAACAAAGTTGGATTTTTTTTTTTTTAAGAATCATAGGATAGATAAGAGAAATATTTTCATTATTATTTTCTAGTTCTCAGAATCCTTCTTGGATGAAAAGTTTTTTGTGTCAATTCTATTAGAGTTATATTAGGTTCAATTCTAGAAAATAAAATGAAGCATTCTGACAGCTAGGAAAGTACTGTAAAAGAGATTACATTAGACTGTCTGTACACATGTTTTTCACTATAGCATGTTTCTCAAAAAGCAGAAATCCAAAATAAAGCTAGAAGACGGGACGAGAAATATAGGAATTTGGAAAGAGAGGTGTCAAGAGATGGTTGAGACATTCAGGAAAGTAAGAAGCAGAAAAAAAAGAGATGGCAGAATCAACAAAAGAGAGAAGAAAGGAGAAAGTTCATGTCATACTTTATCAGTCTTCCGTTTGAATTCAGCAAGTTATTGGGAAGGACATGAGAAATCAAGGGAACAAATCCAAAGACTATGCCTGAGGTGGAGAGCAAGTGCGGATATTAAACAGAAAGGAGAAAGAAATGTTTCTGAATGAGGGCTGAAAGAAAATGTGCAAAAAGCAGACCTTCCCACTTATTAAGCATACTTTGAACTCAATATTAAATATTAATGCTATTTTTATATATTTACATATGAATTTAAATATGCACGTCACTCCGAACGTAATGCCTCCTATTTAGTTCCATAGGAACTACAAAAGATACAAAGAGAAGAACAACACGACTTATTAGAACAAATTCTCAGCTACTAAGTACTACTTTTCAACACAGTCACCACCATTACCTATGCATTTTTCAGAGATCAACAAAAGCCTGCATGCTGCCCTCATCAAAATCTGCTCAGTGGAGGTTACCCACTGTCACTGTTGCCACTGCTGAAAAGCACCACCTACTGCCTCAGTGCACTCACATCCACAGTTTGGTCTCCATGAACCTTCAGCAAATGCTGACACATGCCAAAGGGTGCAATTTTTTCCGTGTGGAGGAACTCAATGACACACCTTTGCTTCACAGTCACTTGCGTGTCAGATGCCAATTTTGTCAGACTGTCCTTCTGCTGCCACTTATCACATAGCAACAAAATGTAATGGAATATTGGTACAGCAAGGAGATTGAATCTTCCCACCACCAATACTGTGGGCCAACATAATAAATACTTTCAGAGCAGCCTTCATATAAGTACACATACACCTATATAAAAATTATTTCCAATCATATTTTTATATAACTTACATAGACTTAAGTTATGCTTGCATGGATCATAACCAGGTACAGTTTAGTAGTTTAGAGGAGAGAATTAGTCCTGAAGGACACAATCTGATTAGTGTTACTGCAAAGAAGTAGTGCTTAATAAAGGAAAGTGTAGTAAACCAACAGAATGAATGTATGAAGACCATCTCCTGCAAGGAAACTTCCAAGGATAAAACTGAACAGAAACAATCAATTACGTCAGATAATATTCTTCATATAACTGGAGTCTAAGCGTGCACTACATGGTAAATGTCACTGTGGTATTTCCTAGAAAGTCCAATGCACCAAAATCAAGTAAGGTTAAGACAAAGAACTAGACTGGCTCAGTAATTCAGATGATAGCAATGTTCTACTTTAAAATATTTGTACAGCTGAAATTATACAAACAGACATGAAAGGAATTCTCCATTGAATCAATTTCAGCTTTTGAATAAAGTTATTTCATATTTGGGTCCACATATCTAGCTACCAGTAGCTCAGAACAGTGCAGGAAAAAATATGAATTAGTTTTCAAGTCACTAATGTTCTTTGAATTACACACCAAAAAGCAAGAATTCAGATTTCCAAACATCATATAAATATGTTATTCTTTCTGCATTGCTACCTAGCTTTTCTGCCTAGAAATTGATGTTGCTAATATTAACACTCCAGTGACTTAGCCTGCATTAATCCACATATTCCAGAAGACGTGTGCTGCAACAACCAACATCTTTACCAATTAAAACTGCAGTACACAAATTAAAGGCTAGGATATTGTTATAATACAAAGACAGACTCAAATCTGCACAAGAAAAACGGTATAATTATTCATGCAGTTAACTGAAATCCTTAGAACAATATAACTTGTCATAACTAAGCAGTTGTCTGGCCACCTGCCAAAAGGAAATGGAAAATATGCAGATGTATATTAACTTCATGATGTATACTGTATTTTGGGTTTTCTCTTTTTCTATATTAATGTTCTCATCCTCAAACTGTATGGAAAACAATTCATAAAGACAAATTCTAAAGATTTTAAAATAAATGATTCACAAGAAATTAGGCTGATTTTATTAAAGAAGAATTGTCAGAGAAAGCTACGTGTAAAAGTCAGTAGAAGCACTTAGCTGACACAACCAAATCATAAGTAGTGCAGAATGAAGTAAACAAAAGGCATCACGGAAGCGTAGCAGACTTGTACTTGTGTGACAGCAGTTCTAGCAATTGTATGCCAAAGGCATAAACATAAAACCTGCTGCAAAAGCCTTAAGTTAAAAAGAAATATAAAAGCAAATTAGCACTAGCATACACATCCTGGAACTACTATGTTTCTGGTACATGATTCCCGTCATTGTGCCAACACAGATACATTTGTAGGATGAAAGGGCTCTCTGGAGATGAGATTTCATTAAATATACTCACTCAGATCAAGAAATATTCTTTTCAAGTACCATTAGTAAAACATAGAAATAAGCCAAGGAAATGAAAGACTTGTTTTCAGTGAATGCATATTAATTTACCCTCCTCCTGTTATGCAGAATTCCGACCAAACAAGTTGTATTTAAGCAATCAACACCAACTACATTCTTCAATAGTACAGTTTAAAGAAAGGAAAGGCCTATTCTCCATCTTTACACTGTTCTCAGGGAAGGAACTTGAGGCAACAAACCTTGCACACATTAAAAATATTTTTCTCCTACAGTTGATCTCTGCTCACAAACAACTCATCATGTAAAACTGAAATCCTTCTTTTTTAACATTACCATTTAACCCTTGTATGGCAGAAGGAAAGTCTTGTAGACACCTGTTTATTTCCTGAACATGAAGTTCTATCCAGTGATAAATGGACATCTGGATCCTGAATACACTTGTCACACGGTGCAGAATGTATCTATGCAATGATCAAAATTATCTATTTTTTGTTTCCATTCATTGGAGAAAACACACAAGATGTTTCACTGATCAGAACTTTGTTTATGTTGGCATTAAACACTAATCTTAAGCCTAAACTCAACTGATATGGCATTGGCACCTAAGAGCCACACTTCTGAAAGAAAGTAAGTACCTAATAGGGTAAGAATCTAATTCAACTATATGAATTTTGGGTTCAGAAAATATGACATTAAGTATAGTACAAGGTATAATAAACCTCTGAAAAGGTTTCATTATTCTCAAGACAATGAATCCCAAAGGACAAAGCTGTTCACTGGCATTTTTAAGATTATATGTTTGAGTACAGACAAAAAATCTAGTCTCCATTACAATAAACACTGTATGAAAATCCCCCCCTAAAAAGATCAGACAAAACCCACTCCTGATAACTTCCCAGCAAGTTATTGAATGAGACACGTAAGGAGAACAAAAATCAAGATGTTGATGGGGGAATGGGAATTTGCAGTTACAGAAAACAACATCTTTTGTGTACTGTAGGAAATCTTAGCTTGCTACCCACCTACACACTGTCACATTGCAGTGCTCAGTGGCAGTGAAGGGCTGGCGGTGACAGCTGAGGAAGGATTTGCAGAAGGATGAGGTAATGGCATTGTGACTTTACAAGGAATTTCATCCCACCTTTAAGGAGCTACATAAACAATGCAAACATTACACGATCAAACAAAATGAGATCATTAACAATGTGAAAATGTGACTAGGAAATCTTTTCTTAGAAGAAATTTTTCCCTTAAACACTTACATGATCCTGAACCCTATTCAAGGAAGCATTAAGAATGAAAATCTATACTGCAAAGCACATCCTTGAAAAAGGGTCAACTGCATAACGTTCTTAGAACTTAAAAATTAAATATACATACAAATAATACACGGATAATTAACATTATAGAAAACACGGGTATTAACATGGAGGGCCATCACATAAGAAAGCATGAAAACAGTTCCTTGAGAATCTGTGACGAGGGTGATGAAGCTTGGCAGGCAGATCTTAGTGGGGAGATGACATCTCAATAGTGAATGATGAACAGCTGCTTGGGATAGCAGATCAGAGGATATGCTGAAGAGAATCAAAGACAAACAGATATCCTGTTTGATATAAAAAGAAGAAAGAGTCACTGGTGAAACTTAAAGGAAGGACAACAGTCACTAAAAAAGGCTGTTTCAGAAGCATTGTGAAGGAATACAAATAAGGCAGATTCAGAGAACTATGTGGAAGAAAAGTGTCTGCACAGGGGAAAATGAGCTGGATGGACAGATTAGAAAGACTAATCCTACATTGCTCACCTGCACCTAAGGCAGGAAAAGGAAAGTGAACCAGCATTCTCTCTTGGAACTCCTGGACGTGGGTAGTGCCCTGAATGGTTTTATATATACTGTAGAAGTGAAAGCAGTTTGACATTCTCTAGTCAGGACTGGAGATCAAACATCCTTAGCCTCTGATAAATATTAATATACCACCACATTATGCAAAGCCAACAAAAGTTATTCTTAATTTTAGAAAGTTTTTCCCATATATGAATTAAGTCATAAAAACAGATGGTTAAAAGCCAAGCTTTTTCATAACAGAATGCTAATAGCCATGTTCTATTAAATAAAGTCACTAGTTTTATTTATAGCTCAGGCATATTTTTAATGCTTATATCCTTCTTCCCGATTGCAGATAAATATGTTGTATACTTACTAAGAGCAGGAAAGAACACTGAAGGAATAATCCTAATATAAATGTAACTCTAAATCCTTACTGATAATTATTACTCAATTTCTCAAACTATTCAATAGAATGTAAGGTATCACAGATACAGCATAAGTGAATTACATCTTCATTCCTTGTGCTGCTACAACATAGCAGCTTTTAAAATTTTTGAACAGTCACAGTAGAAAGTCAATTACAATGGAAGTTTGGCTTCCTAAATAAAAATAAGTGTCATTCAGTAAATCACACAATATTCTGAAATACTTCTACTGAGAAATCAAATCTTTCTCCTAGAGTCACCTTAAACAACACCTGTAACTTCACATAACAATTGTTGGGCAATGTAAATAAACTCAGATGCTCACTGTGCACAAGTTAACAAAGAACTAAGGAAGGAAAGATGAGTAGTATATGCTCAGGTTAAATTAATGTTGAATTCAAGATTCAACTGGAAAATAAACTCCTAGGGTAATGATCTTTTTTTGTTGTTTAAAGCAAGGTATTTATTTACAGTAATTGTGTTAGGGTCATAATTGTAAAGACACAAGTTGAGGAAGCACAAATAAACATTTCAATGGTCTAATCTAACGATTAGCTAGGCAAGATGCATAAACTACAAAAAACATGTAAACATAGTTGCTTTTAATTAAATACTCAATGTTATGAATTATTCTGCATTATGTTATGTTTCTTATAGCCCAGAATTAAGTCATGAGTAATGCAAAAAAGAAAAAAGACCTCACAGCAGATATTGGTCCCTTATTCAAACAGAGGTAAAAGATTCTGTAATGACAGGAGGCACAAGAGCTGAGCACAGCACGATGGTAGTCACAGCACAGTGAAGCCAACATGATCACAGCAAAAACCAGTCCAGTTACACAGAAGTATCTTCAGTACCTTGGTTGTTTGTCTTTTGAGTATGCTTTTAAAACATTTCCATTCTATGCTTTCAATAAATAGTAGATCTTGAACACTATTCTTTTCCAACCTCCCAATTATCAGCCTTGTTCTTATGGAATTATTCTTGTTTCAGCCCCACCTGAGTAGCACCTCAGCATTACTGAGCAGTGTGCCACATTCTCCCTGATGTACCATTAAAGGCTGATATTCTCCAGTCATTTAGATACTGTAACATACATCTTTGAGAGATCCTAAGAAACATAAGAATTTTTCCAAGGTATTCCAAGCATTATGTGTTTTCCTTAAAGCATGCAATTATACTGATACAGATAAATAGCAATGTCTGAAGGCAAATATCACTGAAGATAGTAAAGAAGATTAGATTGTAAAGTGCAAGGACATCTCAAATGGAGTAAAGATGTCAAGATCCTACATATGAGGCTTAGAATAATAAGCCTGTTGCATGATAACTACAGTATTTTATTAGTTTACTTTAAAAAATTCACAGTACTTAGAAATGAATTTGTTGCAGACATTCACTGTTCATGTAAATTATAATTTGTCTTCACAAAAAACGTCGATAGAGATAATTCAAGAACAAAATATATCTAGATTTTCAAATATCAGTGCATCTACGTAGAGCCACAGTCCACTTGGTAGACTGAAACTCAATGTAATTATCATACTTCCGGTACTACGGCAATTTACAGCTCACATCCTAACACAGGCATAAAAAATGCCACAATATACCAAGAATCAGAGAGACAAGTAACTACAGATCACACCATCTCATCCTTTGTGTGCTAACACATCAGGAATAGTGAACTGGGAAAAGAGGAGATTGTAGCAGCATTGTCTGGCAGAAACTGGGCACAGAAGATCTCTAATGAGTCCTAGAACCTGATTTCTCAGAGCATCTGCCGTCTCAACAAAGGCATAAGGGTAAATAAGCTTATTTCAAAAGCATATGTCTACACAAAATACCACGTTATCATATACACTTGTCTTCTTACCTGCCTGAACTATGCTGGGGAAGAAAAGTTAGTATACTGTGATTTTATTCAATAGAAAGAACAACAGAATTTTAGAGATTAAAAGGGACCTCTGGAGATCAACTAGTCCACCCTCTGTGCTAAAGCAGGTTCCCAACAGTAGGTCGCACAAAAAAGCATCCAGGTGGGTTTTAAGATCTCCAGAGAAGGAGACCTCACAGTTTCTCTGGGCTGCTCTGTCAACAAAAAAAAGTCACAGAGTACTATAAAAAAAAAAAAAAAGGAACACACGTTGAGCCAGCAAGTTAAAGTCCACTACTTTTGTATATATATAGATGTATATATGAATGCATAATAATTGATGTTAATAAAGTACGTGTATGCAATCCATACCTCCAATCACTTAAATTCCATAGAATCAGACAGCAAGTTCAATCAGTACTGTTTAGCTTATGCATGTTTTATTCTTTTCCAATGATGCTCTATGTTTTGTTGAAAAGATATTTGCGTATGTTTATCACAATAAAGTTAAAATAAATTGCAGCACTATTTTTACGTACTACTCCTCAGCAACTAATCTCTCTTGATTGCCTTCTGATGAACTCCTTATAGTATGATGTTATAAATATTTCTTACCAGCATGTCATTTTTCATAACAAGTACTTTGAAATATATGAATATATTCTGAAATATTTTGACTGTTCAATATGACCTAATGCCAAAACACAGCATCAGGGTTCTGATTCTAAAACTTAAACATGTTCATAATTCCCTGGAAAGTTATGAACTTGATCATCTCAGTTTTATACATGATTATACAAATCACTGAGAAGTACAGAAATGTCACCTTACTGACTCCAAATCATTTATTCAGAGTTTATCAGCAAATCTCTACACATACTCCTTATATATTCAATGAAAATTGCCTTTATTTGTTGAAGCATATCATTCACTATACGAAGAGTTCTGAAGAAATACAGAAGCAAAAAAATACAGGATCTTAATGTAAATTAGCAGAATAACTTGTGATTAAAAGGAAAGGTGAATTAAACACAAATATATGCCAGAATGAAAATAAAAAAAAATATCAAAACACAATGACAGAAATTTAGGAAAACACTAGGACTTTTCACTACCTTACAGATAATGAACATGTTAGGAATTAGGTCATTAATAAACATTAGCCTTCAAGTAGGTTTAGAGGAACACTTCTAAAGACAGTCTTAGATATAATCCCTTCAGTCCAAATTACAAAAAAGCAGTAGCAAGGTTCACCACCTTTTAATGGTATCATGAAACACTGATGCAACTAACAAATAATACATCTGTCATCTCTAATGTATATCGTATGCTTATGCATATCATGATCACACTGGATACAGCTACAAGACCACTCTCTGTGTGAACCCTGAGGCAAATAAGGCAGCAGAAGCAGATGAAGAGGAAGACAGCAAGAAAGTACAGATGGAGAGTTGCTAGGGAGACTGGTAAAGAGAGAGCCCTTGAACCAAAGTACAAAGAGCTCCATAATCTTAAAAGACCTGACTCCAGATGCCATTTCTACCCAGCACAACTCTTCCAACAGCAGTGAATACTTTCTGGGGGCTCCTTTCACCTTCCTACTCAGTTTCTTCCTCCATTCTAATTCATATGGACTCCCATTTTTCACTCTTCAGCTTTCTAGATGCTGAAAAAACACATTGGTAACAAAAACAAAGTGATGCCATGTGAAAAATCATGAGTGCATACAGGAATAGTGGAAAACATAAGTGGTATTTTACTGGTTCTAATTAAGAAGTTATCCCACTTCCCCAGGCTCATTTACCCTCTGTGCAATCATAGCAGTGGCACTGAACAGTATATAATAGTTGCTAATAATTCCTGAAAAATATGTAAATAATTATTAAAATAAATTATAATAAATAAATTATAGAAATATACGTTTAGAAATTTTCAGAAACTTTTGCTCCAAGATGGTCTAGGATCAGGTAATTCTTACATAGCTTCTCCTAGCTAAAAGCAGAATTAATGAAGGAACAGGTGCTTGGCCTTAGATTTTGAGCATACATTAACTGTATGGTTATCACCTAACTTTTTTTTTTTTTTTTCAGCTTAACTCCTCCTTAGTCTTCACTTGTGTAGTTCCCTTTCCCAAAAATAAATAATATACAAGAAAAAACAAAGCATAAAGTATAATCAATTACCAAAAATTAGGTTGAAATTGATAAAAATAACCCTGAGTAAACTCAATATAAGGGACAAAATTCCCTCTCCCTGACACTGATTCCTGGTGAAGGACAGGAATGCTAACAACTCACTAAATGCAGGATGAAGAAAAGCTCTTAACCCAGGACTATGGGTGACTAGAAGGGTGAGAAATTAAAATAAGATAGCAGCTGATACATGCAGCTACTGATTTCATTGTATTACTAATGAGCACCAACACAAACTGCAGTATTACAATTGTTGCAACTGGAATAAAAATAAGTGGTTATTGTATTTTGATTAGACTGTTAAAGCATTAATTAAACCAGCAATACATTCGAATGCATGGATCCTTCTCCACGATGTATTCATTTTTCTCATATGAAATTATGTAAATAAGATCTCTGCCATTCCTTTGGGAGGAGAACAAAAAGGAAAGCATTAAAACATGCTGGAACGCAGCACTGAGGAAATAAAAATCTAAGTAGCTTCTTTTCAGATGTTTGAAAGAGCACGGTAGTGTTACACCAGTGAAACAATGTGGCAAAGTTTAAGATAAGAGAAAAACTGAACACCCTGAAGCAATGCACATAAAGGGATTGCCAAGTTATGTAAGACGCAGAGTAAGCTCTCACTATGTGTACAGTCCACATCCAAAACTTCATAACCCTTACTGAAATACTTTTGAATGTTAACTTCCTTGGCACAAATCACACACAAGCATCAAGGCTAGCACCACAACACAACTGGAGTACCTTCAGCATCCACCAAACAGCACTCCCTGCTGTTACCCTCACCACTTCCACCACTGCAATAATATGTGCGCCACAGCTCCAAGATGAAGAGTCATACAGTAGGTAGGTACAAAGTCACTGACAATGTAACAGCCATTTTCTATTTTCCAGTTTATAGCACTTAAATATTCTCATTTTATTATAACCATCTAGATGAGTAACCCACGCTGTTCTTGTTTTGCACACTTTTCCTGTTGCATTACTCTCTACTACACCATTCCCTATTGAGATTCTCAGCAGCCAAAAATCATTCCAATTTCAATGCGAAACAACACTGGATTGATTTCTTTATCTGAGAAGCTTAAATCTTCACAGATGTTGTCAAGTTAATTTTTATATACAACACACTAGAATTTCACCATACTGCAATTAATTGGAAATTCATTTAAAATTGCATGAAGCATACGAGAAAAGGATCACATATATCACAAAGTACCAATTCATTTTATGGATGTGAAATCCTCCCAAGAGTGTCGCTAATCCACATAACTTTTTTATTGATGACTGCAATCAGATGCTTTCATCAGCAGATATTGAAGCAAAAGGACACATGCCTTACTATCCTTCTCATGAGTTCACAATCTGAGAATATGATGCACACCCATTATCCCAACAAAAGCTGGAAAAATTGAATGGTGCATGCCCCGTGTTTGCAGTCAATTTATTGGACAGCTTTCCAAGCTGCACAGAGACGGCTGAGCATTCAGGAATCAAAGATGCACAGCTGTGAATAAATAGAGTGAGGTAGTGACAGTAGCTTCAACAACAGAAACAACATCTGTTAAAAGCTACACTGGAAAAAAATATATAAATATATAAATATAAATTATATTTATATTTATAATATATATATATATAAATAAGTGACAGTATCTAAGGCAACAGGTTGTGCAGTCTCCATCACCTGGCATTTTAAAGATGAGGCTGGACAAAGGAATCTTATAATAGCATGACAGATTCAGTCCGGAGCATGATTTTCCTATTCTCCTGTAATAGAATGCACTTTTAGTATTTTAAGCAGCTGAAATTTTTATTTATCCAAAGTTTTCATGGTGCTTGCTGTAATACGTTACACATACTGTTACTTTATCTTTAATAAATACATTCAGAACATGCACACTTGAAAAATCTGAACTCAAAACATCAATGCATCTGAAGATTAAAAAGTCAAATTCCCCATAGTAAAAGAACACAGAACTTCGTGGAAGCTTGGAACATCTAATTTAAGAATTTACTGGACAATAAAATAGTATCCCTAAGTATTCATTTAGAGAGGCAAAGAAACTTTTAACAGCTTAATAAGCTGAAGTAATAGCATCTCCCAAACTTTCTGAAGCAACATAGTGAATCAGGGAATTGAATTTTTCACGGCTGCAGCTCTGCTGTTTCTATTCCAGGAGTTCTGCACACATACATACCACAAACTAAATTACTTCCCAGTGCTTATTTTGTAGCTATGTAAATATTCCGGAAGCTTCTTAATAAATTTTTCTCAAAATCAAAACCACAGTTACAAAATAAAAAAGAATATTTTCCAAAGAAAAAATATTAAAACATAATGAATCTCGTACTACCCCTTTGTAAGGAGTAGCAAAAGTAGCAGAGAAATAAAGGTAAGGAAATATTTTTTTTTCCACTACGCACAATTAAAATTTAATTAAAAGTGGTCACAGAAGTTTAATAAAGGCAAATGTATTTAAGCACAACTGACTAACAGCAATATAGTTACAGAACTTCCCATTTTCCCTTAATTCCAAAGTAATATTTATTTTTTCTTTATTTTCTTTTTTATCGCTTTATACTTAATCAGATAAAGTGTAACAATAACTATGCATCAATCCGTGTTAAAAAGAATTGTGAAGTACCTTGGTTAAATATCTCAGGCTCCAACAATGCTATTACCAAAGCTAGAACAGTGCTCTGCCCTTGGCTCTGCAGGCATTAGCAGCATTACTTATTACAGCACTATTATGAATGCAAAAGTAGCATAAAGCAGTGCCCAGAAGTCAACATTTTTCAAGCTGTCCACCCTGGAGAAAGTAGTAGCCTTTACACTCTGAATACGTTACAACACTCATTAACTACTTACTGAATAAAAGTCAATGATCTATACACATCAAAACTGGGAATGAAATATGGGCATAGATTAACTATTTGCTGAAGGCTGGGTGGGTAAAAGAAAGTAATGCAGTAAAAGCAATTGCTGTTCTATTTCAACAGCTTAATACTTACAGCACTCACATAAGATGGGGGAATCGTGGAAAAAGGATCTTGTTTAATTTCGGCTGCCTTGCTTTGTCTGACTTTTGGGTGAGTAGCTCTCTGACAGCGGATGTCTTAGAACGGGCATCTAAGTTTCCTGTGCAGTCAGTGCAAAGAAGCAGATGGGATGGGAACACATCTCACACATAAGTGAGGATCTTCGAACCTAGGGAATGGCACAAAACTGCACGTGGGTGGGAAGCAGGCTGGGATTCAGAAAAGGTTCTGCACCATAGGGTGGCTGGGCACTGGAACAGACTGCCTAGGGCAGAAGTCACAGCCCTATACTGCCAGAGTTCAAGAAGTTTTTGGACAATGCTTATAGTTTGGTTTTTGAGTGATCTTCTGTGGAGCCAAGAGTTGTACACAACAATCCTTGTGGGTTTCTTCCAACTCAGGATATCCTGTGACTGATAAAATCCTCACTTTCTGATCACATCTAATTAGACCAAAAGGGAACGCAAAGTACTGAATTTCTGAGCCTGCTCCTGTCTTTCCAGGAAACTACTATCAACTACATGCATTCCCATGCCAGGCAATTGTGGAGTATGAAGACAGCAGTGGTAACTATTCTTTTACAGTATTAGCCTATTACTGGAAGAGTTTGAAGTCAACCCTGCTCAAAAAAGCCTGTATCCAATATCACCTTGAGATACTCTCAAGAACCGAGTCCAGTCTGTGACAGCTGCTAGGCTATTGTACAAAAAGGCGGCACCTTCATCCCTGCCATAACTGATGGCTAGTGGCAGCTATAAACTTGATGAGATCAAAACCTTGCACTTAGCGTGCAGTGGCACACAATGTTGGCCTACACTGTGCTGTATGCAGGATACAGGCAGCGATTTCCCTCAGGCAGGCTATTCTGAGCATTTATGGATGTGCAATAACACTGGCAAAAGGCCCTGCAACATAGCAGGGAAGTACCCTGTGCTACAGCTAGGCAGAGTAAGGACAGGAGGTGAACTAAATTGGCATTTGTGTCTCAGGATGTTTTTAAGCATCCAGCCTTATTCATAGATTAACTTCCTCTTCTGTCTGAAAGCATATAAATATACATCTACTAATTCTGAGAAGAGTGCTCTCACCACCAGGCTATTTTGGAAAATGACTTCCGTTGAAGTCACTGCATCATATTTCAGAATTTCACATTAAATGAAATAAGGAAAGTACTACCCTTCATAATTCAGTCAATGGCATATGGATTGTTTATGACAATTATACTAAGAGTATGGTACAAAATGCCTTTCAGAGAAAGGGCAAAGTGAATTTTCTCTAAGACTCTTGAAAATTAATTGCATTTTTTTACTTCAGATCTTTTTATTGTTTGTTTTTTAATTGAAAACAAACTATATAAAGCAAAAAGTGCATAAATTACAGCTAAAATGTAAGTGAAGAGAGAAAGGATTAGAGAGCTTTCATGGCTGTTGCTTCATAGTCATGACATCATAGAGATGTCTATCCTTCCCGTGGAAAAAATTAAGATTCCATTTATTTCTGAAATCTTGGTACTTTGAATACTTGTCATTGAGCACCAGAACAAAAGCGTGCCTTACATCTTTTCTTGTAACAAGGAGAGCTTTTGTCTTGGTACACTATATGCAGTATGAACAAATTTATAGTTTTAATAGATGCAGTTGTGTGTATACATATCTCCCGGCAATAATGAAGCAGAAAAATCCCCCAAATGGCAGACATGTGCTATTTTTCATACGTTCTCAGAGGTGTGAAGTCCACTAGCTAGAGCACAGGATGCAATTTCTACAAACACCATATAGTCAATCAACTGAAGAGAATTTTACTTTGAAAGTGTTCTGAGTCACAGTTTACCACATAAGATGCCAAATAACTCCAAAATCTATTTATTTATTCTTTATTTCTTTTTTACTATATGTTTGTTTTATTTAAAATTTCCAAGGAAAGTTTTCAATCCCATATTATCCATGTATAACTAACACAAATATTTTGGTGTCTCATTAAAAAAGGACTTTCTTACATTGACACAAAAAGCCTCTGGCATAACTGGTCAGTGCTACAGTAGAAACAGTAGAGGCCAAACAACTTGCCTTAATATGTGTGTATACACATACACACTCATATATATAAAAATATAAGAGTAACAGTCAAAATCCAAGCTCTAAGCAGGCCTTAATGAATGACATAATGAAAGTAACATCAGAATGATCACTACTCTCAGCCAATGACAAAGTTTATCATAGAATATATTTTATCTTTCTGCAGTATGACAATTTACAATTCCTTTCCACACTCTGTGTTGGCACTGGCATTTAGAAAGAATAGAAATAATTCTTGGTTAAAAAATTGTTATAGGGTTGATTTCTCAATCTCTAACCTTAAAATGACTGTCAAAAGACTGATACTCATCATTAATTGGTCTCTCTACTAATTATCTATGATATGTTAAAACTGGATTGCTCTGTATAGATCGAAGTACAAAAATACTGCATACAAAAGCAAATGTGTGTGTTTTTTTCAGCTCAAAGTAATTCCTCAGAATTGCAACTGGCTTCACAACAGGTTGATTGACGAAACAAGATTATTACATCAACAAAATCAGTTTTCTGCATTAAAAATACTTAATTTCTTGGGTAATAGAAAAAAATGTAGAGCTCACCTCCTCAAACTGGAGCGAGACAACTAGCTTCTGCATCAGGTAATCAAGAACTGCAAAATTAATTAAATGGATGGTTCACTCTGTACAGCATTTTTGGCAACCCCTCATCACAGGAACAACTAATTGCCAGATTCCCTGTGGTTACAGACCCCTTGCAGCCCACAGAGCATCTCACTGCTAGAGTAAATTTTAAAACAGTTGCCACAGGTTAACTTGAGGAAAAATAGCACCTGTTGAATTCTTACACCAAACAGACTCACTGTTCCAATTCATGCACTTAAAGACTGTACACAGCTTCAACAGACTGAGGTCTGTATTTCCTGTTCAACAAATTAAATAAGGTCTTTTTTTTTTGGTAATTCATGAAATCCAAATTGCACTTCGCAGCGAACAATAAGCATTGCAATACTATACCCAAGAACATTTAAAAGTTTTGAAAGCTAGTAGTGTGATTTAGAGGTTAAGCATAAGAGATGCTGAAAGCTTTCTGAATGAGTGGTAGTAGATACATACATAATTAATGAAATGCATAGTGTAGACAGGTAGATGATGGTGATTAACAGTTAAAAACTATTGACACATGTACATTTAAAAACAAAGCCTAAAGGAATAAGATGGCTGTGATTAAGGACATATGAAAAACAAATTGCCCTAACGTACTCTAACATCTCTCTCATTTCCTATTTGAAATGAAAATAAAAAGTAAGAATAAAGGCCTGACAGTTTAGTTCCTCTTCTTGTTGAAGACATCAAGACTGCACAACCTTACATCTATAAGCCATAGTTCCTATGGAAATATAAAAGCCTCACAACCTTTTAGCAGAACTACTGGTCTCAGAATGTAACTTTTTTCAGTGCGTAACTTAAAATTAATCAGAAAGAGATTACACCAGATGGAAAAACTTCAGTTTTTGCATATGTTACATAATTCTGCTCATCTTATGCTATGTCTAGCTTTGCTAACTGATTTAAGATTTGATGTTCTTAGTACATTAAATGTACTGGTAATAACAGCACTGTTTCTCTATGTAGGTCGTAAGAGAACAGCAAAGTGAATCACATCAATGTGCTTCTAGTTTATTGTTTAAGGAACAATCTTTGTTCCCTGTAAAACCTATAATGATTAGTCTAATTCCTTTAACTGAGCTATTAATTCTTAAGGGTCTGTGAGTAAGCCACTAATATTTCTCCCAAAGCAGTAACTCTTATGAAGTAGAAGACAGACATGTAATTGCTCTTATCTTAGCTCAGTTCCCTCTCATTCTTTCTCATAAAACTCTGAAAAATTACATCTTTCTTGTGATCGATCTTTATAACGATAAGTATGCACAGGGTAATTTGTCCTGGAGTTGAATACCTGCATTTTCTTTACACTGAAAACCAAATTAGCTCAGAGGCATTTCCTCTTGGCATTAATAGGGTTTAAGAGATTTAAATAATACAAAGCACTCTTAAGTAACATAGTGAAGCTAAATATGAGAACAACTTCAGTCTATCAAGCATTAAGAATTCTGAAAAAAATATACAGCATATTTATGGGTGCTGGGAAACACTGAATTACATACATTGAACAACAGTTAAATGCAAATGCATTTAACTGTCCTCAGCAGTATGTACCATCTGCTTTTAATAAAATATAATTTAGCAAAGGTGGATGCTGATAATTTTGACCCAAAAACTTAATGATTCATGACCTTCTATTTTAGAAAAAAATAAAACCCTCATGAATGCTTTCCCTTATGAATTGGATTCAAATATTCTCATCCAAAAATGCTAGGTTCATTCAAAAATGATAAGTAAACATAATCATAAAGCAATTTTCACTTCTGTCATGACATTCACCCATTATTTTATTTATTAAAGTACATTAAATTTACACTGTCTTATATGCTAAAAAAATTTAATGACATTCTTCTGTAAAGACCGCCTTGTGTTCACTACTTTGGCTTTTTGATGGCAATAAGGAAGTTCACTAGAACATCAGTAGTGAATGCAGAAGTCAAGAGCTGAGAATCCCCTGTATTCTGAGATAAAAGCCTGCCTCAAAGTATTCTGGAAGCGGTCTATTTTTGACATCAAACACAAACATTTCCATAATCTGATCTAAATTAAAATATTAGTTTTGTGACTCTCATCTTAGCCCTGTAATAACAGAGTTGGCAGTAAAGCCAAGCTATTTTTCACATCTCTTTCCTTTCCAGTATTTCTGTGGATTTCAGAGTTTATGAAAGTGAAGGCCTAAAAGCAATAAGAACGTAAGCACAATGTTATGAATTTTTGAAAGGACTCATTGTTGCCCAAATAGCAATGAAACCTAATTTAAACTCCTTAACTGTTTTGCCTGCAGAATTAAAAATCTGAATTTAATCTCCGTTCTTTTTCTAATTAAAAAAAAATAATTGGATCAAGCTATGAATTTCAATAAGGCTTACCCATAACTTCTTTAATTTTATGAAAAAGCTTAATAGTAGGCTATTAGCATTCCTTATTAAGCTTCTAAAATAAGAAGCAAAAATTCAGCAGGCCTGCACATTAAAATTTTGCAAAAAGAAAGTTTTTAAAGATACAGAACTTAACAGAAAATTAAAACTAGGGGCATTCAGGGCCCGTAAGTTAATAAACTAGTGATATAGAATGGTTTGGTTTGAAAGATACCTCTATGGATCCACTAATTCAGAAACAGTTAAGGTTAACGATGCTGTCTACTACATTATGTTTGCTCATAGGCCCAGCCATTAGCACCATAATATCCTGCCACAAATCTTCCCTACTTATTCACCAGTAAGAACTTTCAATTATTTCCCAAGTAACCATATATATTGTGATGTTTCCAAAAAACATGACTATTCCATTAAGTTTTCATTTTTCACAATGATCAGTCTGGGTAAAAATTCCAAGATTTAAACTAGGCATGTTATGCTTCATGATAAATTTCAGATGATTCACTAGGCACAATCTTTTTCTCCCTATAGTCATGATTACCTTCATACAGGAAGAAAACAAGGGAAAAAAGGATGAACGTATTGCTTAAGATTATTTTGAAGGTGAACATATACCTTTGAAACAGACTGAAGAATAATGAAGAGGATTTTAGAAAGATTTTTTTTTCAGCTACCATTTGAACTGCCAACTTAACTACTTCCAATGCAAGAATGCTTTAAAAAGGAAAGAAGATTGTAGATGTAGCAGTAGGACAGACAATACAATAGCAAAGGTGTTACAACAATGACATTGACAGTGGAGTTGAGTGCACCCTCAGCAAATTTGCTGATAACATCAAGCTGTGGAGTGTGGTCAGCACACTAGGGGCATGGGATGCCATCCAGAGGGACCCAGACAGGCCTGAGGAGAGGGCCAAGATGAACATCATGAGGTTCAACAAATCCAATGCAAGTTGCACCTGGGCCAAGACAGCCCACGCTACCAATACAAGATGAAGGGTGAAAGTACTGAACACAGCCTTGTTGAAAAAGACCCTGGCCCAGAAAGCCAACTGTATATCCTGGGCTACATCAGAAGAAGTGTGGCCAGCAGTTGAGAGCGGTGATCCTGCCCCTCTACTCTTGTGGGTGAGCCTTCAACTGCAGTACTGCGTCCAGATGTGGAGTCCAGAAGAGACATGGGCCTGTTGGACCACATCCAGAGAAGTGAGATAAAATGATCCACGGAGAGGAACCCCTCTCCTACGAGGATAGGCTGAAAGAGCTGCAGCTGGTGCTGAGTCCTGAGATGACTTTAAAATAATAATTTTTTAAGAATCTCTTAGCATGACACCTACTCTGTTGAAAACTGCTCACGTATGTTATGCCTGTACATTTCAACAGGCCTAAAAAGATTAAAGAAAAAGCATTTATTTCAATATCTAAGTTTACTGAATTTTCTGATGCCATGCATGTTCTCCTGAGTTGTTATACTGGAGCCCCTTCATTCTTTTAAATTCATACCAACCTTTCTGGCAAAAACACTGCTAAAAAAATACAATGTGAGCAGCATTGTAGCTTGTACATACTGCCCCTATCAAAGTGAACAATCTGAAACTTTAGATCTCCAATAAAACATTAGCATCTTAAAGCATGCATGAACTTGACAGATTGTGGATCAACCATTTAATGTGCAAACACTGAGATGAACCCTGTGTTCTCAAGTTAGGAAACCCAAACAAAAGGGTGCACCTCCAATTTTTTTTTTTTTTTTTTTTTTGCTTGCTTATTCTACAGCATCTATAACAGCATCCAGTATATGTTTTCAATCTTTAATCTTCTGCAATAAGGAATAAGACTTCAATATTTCATGAAGAGGACTAAATTGGAAGCATTAAGATTTTTTTTTTTGCATACCATACTATTCAAAACTCTTCTTTAACACCCAGTTTCTCTGTTAACTACGCAAAAGTGACTTTAGCTCACACCTAGTTATAAATAATATTTATGGAAAACACTGAGGCCATCAGTAGCATTATTTCTTTAGGAAGCATAATGGAGACTTCTGAAAACCATAAGTTTTTCTCCATTATTCTTGGAAAACATGCAGAATAAGGTTCAGATGTTTCCTGCCTAAAGAAGTCTAATAAAATTAGAACAGAATGTGTGGAAGGAAGGAGGGGATTAAAATGGGAAACTGGGAGAGAAGCTGTATGTGCTGTTTTATGTCTTCATCCAAACTGCAGCAGTTCTGAATCATCTATTAAATAATGTAGAATAACTGACTTTTTAAAGTAGGGAGCACCAGGCATAGCAGCTTAAGGAAACAAGGTGGAAAGAATGAAAAAAAATGCACTCTAGAGCAGGAGTAGGAAAAAAAGTCATGACTGTAGCATAAAAGCTATTTTGTGGAAAATGGAAAAAGGAACAGCGTTATGAAGGATGTAGCCTCAGTATGAAACTGTACAAAACAAAAGCAGGAATAAAGACAGAGAAATGGGATTTGACATTATCAACCTCTTAACCTATGCTACTAAATACAATAAAGGCCAACAAGCTCTCTTCAGTCTCGAGATCATCTGTCACACAACTCACATCTGTTCAGCTGCACTCTTCTAGCCATGGAAAATAAGTATACTGAGCAGCTCCTAGCTTTTGCTAACCTCTGAACCATTCCAGGCCTTGTTTAGGAAAATTCCAGTTGGACTGTGTCAAAACAGTGTCAGAAAGAATACTAAAAATGGGCAAAACTCACAGCTCCTGTGCTTCATTTGCCACTATAGATACACAGCCTTTATATGTACAGCAGAAAGAGCACTCTAAGGATCAAGAAAGTACGCACACAACTTGCTTTACAAGACTTCCGCATTCTACATACGCTCCCCTAGCAGAGACACATTCCAATTTACTTGAAGTGAGGAAGTTTCAGATCCTTCTTTCCCAGTATTTAGACTCATTCCTGTGTCAGCACATCTGACAAGCGTGATGCACTGTTGGGTGGTTATTATCATTAAGGTCTACAGATGATTCCACAAAATTCACAGCAATGCACTCAATCTGCATGAACTCTTACACCTAAGACCTATGTAAATGTACAGATATATGGAAATAAACATCTATGTTTCCTTGCAGTAGCTATGCAAGACTTTTGGATAACAAAATGACCAGGATCATTTCATAACCTACAAATGATAAGTCAACTTCAGGAGCATTCCAGCATCGAACCGCTCCCAGTGAAATGATGAGCCAAATAGTTTACAGGTCCCTTTCAAATCTGCAAATTAGCTTCCACTGCTCCGATCTTGCTTAGTTATTTGCATCTGAGAAAAGGAATAGTAAAACACTCCTTTCCTGATTTAACAGGATTTTTTTCCATCAATATTACTCAGATTTAAAAGAATATATGAAGAACTCTTTAGTGGAAAGTAATCTTTATTTATTTGTTGCTAGGTATGTGGTACTTAACAGAAAATGAAAATCATACCTCACCTTACGATTAAATGCCCTGTGGAGTTAATTAGTTTCAGGGAATGACTATAGTGCATAATTATTTTAGAGATTTATAAGTTTTTAATGCACTCCTTAATTTCACAAGTCTACTTTTTTTTTTTTTCCTGGAAAAGGAAAATAGATATAGTTGATTTACCTTGATACTTCACTAAAACATTTCTTTAACCTTCCTGAAAAATGTTACAATTATTTTCGCATAAGTCATTGAAAGTCAGTCATCATGGTAAAGGGTACCTTGTACTTCAGTAGTTCTCCAAAATAAATGCACCACTGCTCCTGATAAAATTAATGTATTATTATCATCTCAACCTTAACAAGGAAAGTATTCTAACTGTTAGCACTTAGTTGCATGAACACAGTTGGTCCTTTTATACTTCATCCTGCAGCGAGCATCCACAGCAAATGCTGGCCTCCTATTCTGAAAGTCATTAAGCTTGCTACCCAAATGTAGGAAAGTCTGATTGTAGTGCACGCTCTCAAAATGCATTTATAATTTGGAACTTCATACCATTCTTCATACCAACAGCTATTTCTAGTCATATCAAACATATAAGGAACTCTTGCCAGTGTGCAGCTCACTGCCTCATAAGAATCAGCAGTGTTTGCTAAATCCACTCCTATCACTGTTTGAGAAACAGACCCCTGTGACTGTATTCAGCATAACCAGGTTTTAAGCCACACCAAAGTTATGCTCCTTACTGTCACTACTCATTTTCTTTGCAGCCTGCTGCAAAGAATCTTATCAAAGGCTTTGCGAAAATCCTAGAACATTCTGTCTGACAGGTAACCTTTACAATACTTGGCTCACTTTTTTTTTTCCCCTTTAAAAAGATCTCCAGCAGGATGAAAAAACAGTTTTCCTTAGAGAAACTCTGATACTTTCACCCTATCATATTACACAAACATATTATCCTGTCTTTAATTAGTCTTCAGGTTCACCAGAAATTCTGAAGGAACACCCTGGTCTGTCATTCAGCCTCCTGTTTACTTTCCATTCCTAGGTATCATACCAGTGATGCTACAGCCTTCTAGCACAATTACTGGTTAAAAAATACAGCATGTCATAACAACTCTCCATTTTCAAGAACTGTTTTGTTCAGAGTATTTAACATTTGCATAATGTTCTAAACCATACATGACGCTTCACAGATACCAAACAACAGACACAGTGAAATTCATAATCTAGTTTATAAATACATTTAGAGGAACATAGAATTGAATTAGAGCTGGAAAATTTCATATGGGTGTTTCTATGGATAGAAATATTATTCAATCAGATGTTTTATGAAATAAATTTGATTCTCACTTTAGGGTATCAAAAAACTGGAAGTAAAATAATTAAAGTATGTAACTATATTAGAAAGCTGCATGTATATGTAGCTATACAGCCAATTTCATCTGCCATAATGTGAGACCGATGACTACTTTCTAAAATATTAGACAATTCTTTAAAACAATATATATATTTGTATATACACCAATAACCAATCTTAAATTTTTGTGTTGCTGCAAATGAAACCATCCCCACCAACAAAATATATTCAGAGCCAGTTGTTCACTATACATTCACGGAAGTTTTCAATGGGATAATGTGAATATCAGATTTGAAACCAGGATTGATTACTTGTTAGAAAACAAAGTTCACGATCAAGCTTTATTTCATTTAAGTACTTGATGGGCTGAGGTACACAAAGTTTGAAGGAACAATCCTACAAATTTTTTTTCCCCTTCTTTCCTTCCTGACATTTCTCTGTCTCTTTGACTTGGGAGAAAATGGTTCAGAAGAAGGCAAAATGCATCCAAAGATCCTAACAGCTTACAGAATATTGGCCATCTTCAGCAGCTGCTCTTAAAAATGTTACCTGGAAGGAAACGAGCAGAAGCAGTACAGAAGAGAAATAATCAGCTGCCGGTTTCACCTCCAAGCAAATGAAATATATGTGTCACTACTGGGGAAGGAGTATTTAGGAGCCAAAAACTACAATATGGCATGGAAACATCAGGATGTTATTGATCATTTGAATCTAGTTCTGCATTTTTTGCTGGTGACTGGCTGTTGAACAATAATACAGCAGACTATAACATCTCCTATGCTTTCTTTAGACAGAGGTGATTTGCTTTTTATGAGTCTTTGGCCAAAAACTGTTTGTCTGCTGTTTTTTTTTTTCCCTAATTTTGGTATTCCTACATTATTTCCAGAGACAATAGGGGGCAAAATTAATTGAAAACAAATTTGCTTCAGAAAAAATCAGTAAGCATAACAAAACATCAATAGCTGACTACATGGAAAATGCACACTGACAGTCCAGTTCAGTGTTCAGAACACCATAATCACAGAATGGTCCATGTTGAAAGGGACCTCAAGGATCATGAATCTCCAATCCCCTCCACCACCGGCAGGGCCACCAAGCTCCCCATTTAATACTAGACTTGGCCTTGAACACCTCTAGGGATGAGGCATCAACAACCTCTCTGGGCAGCCTGTTCCAGTACCTCACCACTCTCTCTGTAAAGAACCCTGATATCCAATCTAAATCTTCCCTCCTTCAACTTAAAACCATTTCCCCTCATCCTGCAGTTATCTACCCTTTCAAAGAGTTGATTCCCCTCCTGTTTGTAGGCTCCCTCTAAGTACTGAAAGGCTGCAATTAAGTCACCCTGCACCCTTCTCTTCTCCAGGCCGAACAAGCCCAGCTCCCTCAGCTTGTCTTTGTAGGAGAAGTACTCCAGTCTCCTGACCATCTCTGTAGCCCTCCTCTGGACCCTCTCCAACAGCTGTCTTTGCTGTACTGGGGGCTCCAGACCTAGATACTGAATGACTGCATAAGTCACTAAAGCTTTGTCTTAGTTTCAATTGAGACTAAGCAGTTTTTCTTGAGAGTGTCTAGTATGATGCTATACTTTGGTTCTAGGAGAAAAACAATGCTGATAACGCACTGATGTTTCTAGTTGTTGTTAAGCAGTGCTGCACAGAGCCAAGGCCATTCCAGTTTGTTAGCACCTACTGAAGGGGTGAGGGGGAACAAAGAAGCTAGGAGGGGACAGAATCAGGACAGATGACTAAACTTGGCTAAAGGGATAGTCCATACTATATGACATCATGCAGAAGAAGAGTTTGAAAAAGGAGGGAGTTCATCAGTGGGTTGCTGCTCCTTTGGGACTAGCTGGACATCAGTCAGTGGGCAGTGACCAATTGCTTTGCATCACTTGCTATACATTCATGTATGTATATATATGTCAAAACAATTATCCTTTTCCTTTTTTCTATTTTAGTAAATAGTTTTATCTCAACCAATGAGTACTACATTTTATTTTATTCTCTTCCCCATCCCATTGGGAAGTAATAGGGAGAGAGTGAATGATTGTGAAGTGCTTAGTCACCTACTGGGTTAAATTACAACAAGCTTTCTTAATAAGAGTTAGGAACAGGAAAGATGCATAGAAAAATCACTCCTTTAGAGTGGGGAATAGGGAGGCAGGATGAAGATGTTTCATCTAACTAGGTCAATTTTGTTGCATTAATTATGGCTCTTCACTATTAATGCTGCTAACTGTATTCAGTAATTTTATTACTGTTTTTTTTTTGTAGGTCATGATAAGCACCACAAGCCAACTGTTACCAATGTTTGCAGTTATCTATGAGCTTATTTTTATGCAAACTCTAATCTCAGAGCTACAGAGATGTGTATTTGCTAAGTGATGACTGTCCTCAAGCTTCCTGACTGCTTCAATTTCTTTACATCTTTGCAACTCATCAAATTTGAACTCCTTATGGCATTCTCATTCCGAATTAAAGTAGAAAACATTTCTCTCAAATGGATACACGACTCAGTTTCTCAGTCCTTGAAAACTGTAAATAATTGTTTCCATTTCAGTTCAGAGCACAAATAACCACAAGAAATCCAAAAGAAAATATGCCTTTAACAGCAAAGTGGGTGTGGGAAAAATTAGGGTGGGAAAAAACATCACCTAAATATTTCATTTATGGTATTTGTTCTCTTCTCCATTAGTCTAATATTATCATTTCCTTAATCAGCTGTTCAGATTTAGACCTTAAGAATAATAAAAACCTAAGGAATTTACAAGTATACATTTGCCCATATAAAAAGGTAACTAGATTTACTGTACAGTTTCAGAAACTGTGCTATCCTTTGTTTTTCTTAATTGTTGGCAAGAACATAAAACAAATTATCCTCTTAGAATAAGCTGAAGCATAAACAAACCCTATTAACCACATTTC
This sequence comes from Chrysolophus pictus, assembly GCA_037305975.1. Taxonomy (NCBI): domain Eukaryota; kingdom Metazoa; phylum Chordata; class Aves; order Galliformes; family Phasianidae; genus Chrysolophus; species Chrysolophus pictus. The sequence goes on from CM074578.1 coordinate 25,047,483, forward strand.
TCAATAGCAACAGGGAAAGATAAAGCTAAGAACAGATGATATATCGAGATACCCAGAGCAAATGAGTTCTTTATTTCAACCCTTGTAAAAAAAAAAAAATGTTGCTTTGATTAGATGATGAACACAGGAAGACTATCATCAAAAGAGAAAGATCTAGGAACAGATTTGGGAATGAGCAGGTTAAAAACCACCTAATGAATAAGGTGTTTTCAGATCAGCTAAACCTCATGACATTTATACTAAATATATCTAAGTAAAAAATGGCACAAAGCTCAAGCAAACAATCCTGACTGAAGTTGCACCTGCTTATGTAGATAAGGCAGTCATGTCTCCCCCTGTACCAAGAACCGTGAATCAGTTACATCAAGATACTATAATTCAGCTGAGCATCTTCATTGACTGGATGGTCATGGTCAACAGCTCTATGTCCAAGTGGAGATTGGCAATGAGTGGTATTCTTCAGGGACTGGTGCTCAGACCAGCGTTATTTAACATCTCTTTCAGCAACATGGACAGTGGGATCACATACACCCTCAGCAAGTTTGCAGATGACAGCAAGATGAGTGGTGCAATTGACATGCTAGAGCCCATAGAGGTTGTGGAGCATCCTTCTATAGAGACATTCAGACTTGTCTGGGTGCTTACGGATTATAGAGTACCTGCTTTAGTAGAAGATTGGACTCAACCTCTTGAGACCCCTTCCAACCCCTGCAATTCTGTGATGCCATCCAGAGAACCTGGACAGGCTTGAGAAGTGGGCCCATGCCTACCTCATGAAGTTCAACAAAGCCAAGTGCAAGGTCCTGCAACTGGGTCAGAGTAATCCCAAGCACACAGGCTAGGTGGAGAATGGCTTGAGATCAGCCCTCAAAAGAAGGATTTAGAGGTGCTTGTTGACGAAAGACTCAACATGAACTGGCAGCATGTGTTTGTGGCCCAGAAAACTAATTGTATCCTTTGTTGTATCAAGAGAACTGTGACCGCAGGTGGAGGGAGGTGATTTTGTCCCTCTACTCTGTTCTTGTGAGAACCCATCTGGAGTACTGCATCTGGATCTGGGGCCCCAACACAAGAAGGGCACTGAGCTGTTGAAGCAGGTCCAGAGGAGTGCCACAAAGATGATCAGAGAGCTGGAGCACCTCCCCTACAAGGACTGGCTGAGAGAGTTGGGGCTCTTCAGCCTGGAAAAGAGAAGCCTCTGGGGGAGACATAATAGCAGCCCTCCAGTACCTGAAGGGGGCCTACAGGAAAGCTGGGGAGGGACTTGTTAGAAGGGCATGTAGCAACAGGATGAGGTGAAATGGTTTTCAATTGGAAGAGGGTAGATTTAGACTAGATATCAGGAACAAATTCCTTACTATAAGGACAGTGAGACACTGCAACAGGTTGCTCAGAGAAGTTGTGGATGACCCACCCTGGAGGCGTTCAAAGTCAGGCTGAATGTGGCTTTGGTCAACCTGATAGTGGGAGATGTCCATGCCTATAGCAGGGGGAGGCTGGAACTAGATGGTCTTAAACGTCCCTTCCAACCCAAACCATTCTATGATGCTATGAGCTTCCTATTAGTTCCTCAGCTGTCAGCAGTGCCTCAGCAAGTGGTGCCAATTAGACTGCAACTGCTTCATGACTGCTCATAACAACTGAAAAGATGAAGACAGACAAGAAAACAGTGGAAGACGTTCTGCCAATTAGATTTAAATTGAAATTACATGCACACAAGATATTTACTATTCAGAACTTTTGGATAAATTTGAAAAAATTTTACAGTATAAAGAAGTTTGTTTCAGCCTGTGAAGTCTTATTTTTTTCCCCTTAATCCTCTATAATTTAATCTCTAAATCATAACTTCCCACTACCCTGATGGACACTGAGGTGACCTGATGCAGACTCAAACTGAAGATCAAAGCTTTTACACTTTACAAGCTGTACTCAAAAAAGAATTAATTATCTCTTTGACCACTATGAACATGAGCTTGTAGTCGTATCCTTTAAAAGCTCAGGTTAAGGAGTCCATATTTATTGGTGTCATTGAGATAATTGCATTTGATTTTCTTTGCTGGCTGCAAGATCTTCCAGTAGCAATTTTATGATCTGACCTACATGTATAAATGATTAGCAAAACGTGACTTGGCAAGTGACAGTTCAAACACTGCCTGCAGCCCATCATGCCCTAAAAGACATTTTGCATTTCTTAAATAAAGCTCCAGAGATGAAAAGCTGGCCTCCTTCCTGCAACAAAGTACTCTAGCATAAGGTAGTCAAGATATTGTCAAAAGGAAAAAAAATACTAATCATGAAGGCTCTTAGGCCAAACAGGAACAGGCACATAGCTGGTAAATATGATCACCACCAAAGATTAATGCAACTGTAAGCTGCTTTATTTTTCACGTAAAGCCATTTTTCAAGCTTTTGCAATAGGTTAGCATTTAGCCTTATCAAATCTAGAGAAAGAGTTCCAATGTCAAATTATTAGAATTAACCACCACTGACCTCATCATAAGCAAAAAAAAAAAGAATATATATATGCTGGAGGAGAGTGGAGAGCCTACAGAGGAGGCACCCACAAAGTGGAGTCAGAAAACTGGCATACTCTTCACTTCTGCAGCTATGTGAGCTGCAGGTATTCAGTGCTGTGGTCCTTGGTAAAACTTGCACCATTCCCTTTCAGCATCTGTTCATAAATATTAGTAAGAACATTTTAACTTCTATGTGTTAGAGGCAGCAAAGCTTTTAGCCTGCACCCTTACAGCCGTAGTACACTCTCATCCAACGCGTAATGAACACCCTCTTTCTAATGCATGATATATATTTCAAAGTAAGGCCAGATAAACCACATATAAAAATACAATTATTAGTTTTCTTTTAAGCTATAATATACATTGACAACAAAAAATAAGATCTACCTTAATCTGATAATAGAAAATTTAAGATTATGATGGCATTAGTTGCCTCCAGACAACACAGCAGGCAAGCAGACAGCATAAGACACTGTCAATGCCACTGAAAAAATTATGAAGAAAAGGTTAAGAAAAATACAACTCAGGAAGTCAAGCACTGACAAAATAAAGCACTCCAGAAGAGGCTGCTAACTGGATCTAAACTAGTAGACTGAAACAGACTAGTATTAAAAAATATACAAAAGCCAGAGAAAAACATCACAGTAGAAGGAGAAACTACAGAAAATATTAACAAAAAATTAAATGCTTATCATGGAAGCAGACCTTCAACTATTGGACAAAGATGCATTACAAGCAATTCACACAGAACAAGTTGTGTCAAATTAAGTATGTGAAGACTCCTACCATTTTACTTGTCATACTAATCTTCCTAACTCCATTAACCACACAGAAGAAGATCATAAACAAGGAAAAAAACAGTTTATTCACTTATCTTGTCAAGATCTGCACACGTTCTCTACATTCTTCATAGTTAATGAAATCACATTTGGAAACCATGTCAGGGTAGCATTCAGTTCAAGATTAAAACACTTAATAAAGATCCACATACTTGGTCCAATGCCATTTAACGTTCTCCACTCGAATGATGGGATGAGCAGACTGTTCCCTCAGCAAGTTTGCAACACCACCACTTAGTACTTGTCATTGCATTCTGTACTATACAACCTAAATTTTTCCCTATTTTACATTTTTTACAGTTTCGGAAGGAAACTTGGAGGATCCCAAGATTGAGTGAAAGCGATGTTGACTATTGTCACATTTTCCATTCTTATACTCGTGCTTCACACCAAGTGTTTAAAGGTATTCTTGCCATGATCACGCTTCTATCTTGAGCATCAACAGTAAGTTTTCTGACATGACAGTATTAGAAAAAAATACATTACCTAATGTGACAGCAAAATTCTGCAGAGGCAGGAAAAGCCTTTCTTCAAATTGTACCGCATAGCAGCAGAACCCTGCTTTGACAGAAAAATACACATGGAAGTCTGGAGCTAGCTAGAAGACTAAGATTCCCAGCTGGGTCTTCAGTAAATCTTCTCTGAAATGCCCTTTCCGACCAAAAGAGCAAGTAGCAGTAACAAGATAAGAGCATCAGGAATAGGTGTTATAAAACAAGTACCTGACAAATCACAGTTAATAAAAAAAATCTTCTGTTATGGAGAGGGCTGGAATATTAAGGTGTGATTAACAGCCAGTAAGGTAACATATAATAATGTGACACCAGCTGTAGCTAAATCATTTCACTTATCACTGAGAGGATTTAATGGCAGCAATGTAACATTTTTCAAGAAAAGTATATTTCTGGCTTTTGTTAAGCAGCAAAAAAAAAACCATGTCAGATGTACATTTGTGTCACACTCCTGCATATCACTGTCAACATTTTCTCAGCATGGTAAGATGAATTTTTAGAACTTCTGTTAGTGTTAAAAATACTTTTTCCCTTGTAGTTTCCATCCTGTAACAATAAAAACACATGGCTTAAAAACTTCCCTGCTTCTCTGACCTCACTGAAACCCTACCTTTATCCTTAGGCTTTGCAGTGGACATCTGATCAGCAGTCTTTTTTGTGACTGCAGCAAAAAAGCTTTTTCAGGTTCATTCCTCTTCTGTTCCTCAGGTTTCCTCACATATCCTCAACGCCTCCCCTTACACTGTTCATTATGCTTATATACTTTATTTTCACTTTTTACATGCTTGTACTCTTAAGCTAGCTTCTCCTCCAACTACAAAGGCTGCTCCAAAAGTGATGTCTCCTATTTTATGATGCTGGCTCGTGACTTCAGAGGTGGATACTGATTGGTATTATGACAGTAGAGGCTGAACCTTCCCACCGATATTCCATTATATTTTGTTTCTGTCTGACATGGAAGGATTTATGAAGCAAAGGTATGCCACTGAATTCTTCTATACAGAAGAAACAGCACCCACTGACATTCACTGACACTTGCTGAACATGTACGGAGACCAAACAGTGGATGTCAGCACACTGAGACAGTAGGTGGTGCATTTCAGCAGTGGCAACAGCAGGTAACATCTGCTGTTGCAGATTTTGACAAGCATGGCATGTAGGCTCTTGTCCTTAGCTAATGGCGGTGACTATGTTGAAAAAATAGTGTTTTGTAACAGAGAAACTATCAAATTGTGCTATGATGCTATTCGTTGTACTAGAAATAAATAGGAGGTATTACTTTCAGAACAGCCTACGTATTTCAAGCTTCATCTTCTACACTGTCTCCTACTCCTATTATATAAAATTTTTATTGTCCTAAACTATGATAGATGTTTAACAATAATTCAGCCTATTGCAGTTTTGCATCTTTCATTAACATCAGAGATTTGGGTGTGTTTTTTTTTTTTTTTAATACCACTTATTCACAGTATTAAACTCACACGGACTTGCTCTTCAGAGCATTTATTCACCAAGCATTGGTGTCTCAGATAAAGGCATTTTTCCCCTACTCAAAAAAATTTGTTTCTTCAAAGCAAAACTGGTATTATCCAATGCATGTTATGTTCTCTTTTCCTCCTCCCTTTGCCACCCTGCTAATCCATTATCAGCCTTCTTTGCTAAATTAAATTAAAATTCAATAATTTGAATAGAAGTCTCTATTTAACTTGGAAAACCAGGATGTGAAGAAGTACATTTCATAAGAATTCAGGCTGTTACTCTCGACTTATTTTTATAAGGTTGTGAATTCAGTATATCATACCAAAAACATATGCAAGACAAGTGACAATATATTAAGACGTTGTGCAACATAACGTATTTGACAGTTGCTAAAAATCAAAATACAATGTATGGGAGAACAAAAGGTGGAATAAAGTCAGAAGGTGGGCAGAAATATCTTGCTTTAAGAAACAATGAAACACAGAAGAACACATGACTGTTCCAAGGGACATGTTAAGAACTGACTGAATAATGACTGGATTACACTATTTTCCATAAGAATGGTGTGGTCTAGACCCTACTGTAAGGGCAGGAAGGCCTTCCTCTTTAGACCAGAATGTACTGAATATGGGTTGTTAAGATTGCAGAGATTATTACAAACTTCTGAAGATATTGAGAGAACAGTGAACAATCAGAGAGATGCTGGCTTCAGTACTTAATTAAAAACAAGAGTTACCAAAGAAAAGAGACCTATTACAGACAACAACAGAAAGCCTCTTTAAAACCATACTGAGGAAAGAGGTTACACCAAGGTTACAGAAGGTTGCACCAAGCTCAAACCGAGAAGAACAGATGATGAACAGAGGGCCATTTTGAGGGGCATCTCCATAACAGATTCCAAACCTTTCTGAAGGTGCCCACAGGCCATTTACTTCTGTGTTGTAGTGGTCAGTTCACTGACAAATAGTAAGTGATAATAATAAATATTTATACGTACCACCACATTAAATTTACACAGCACTTCACAAAATGCATACTAGAGCTCATAATGTAAGTTAGAACGGAACGCTTTAACATAGGACAGCATTTCAGGAATAGGGAAGTGCAAAAATTAGAAAAAGAACAGTAAAGAAAATCATATAGGTACAATATATCCAAATACGTATGACAAAAAGATTGCTTGTAAAATGAAGGCGTAAACAAAAAAGAGTAGTTGAGAAATTGAGAACAACAAATGGAAGGGTCCTATGTTGGGGGAAAAACAGGAAGAAAAAGATGAGAACAACGTATGGGGAAAAACTACACAAGAAACCAAAAGTACCTTAGAAGAACATCAGTATAAACCTGTAAGTTAAAGTAGGAAGGAACCTTTTGACAGTCTATTGTATTGGCAAACCAGCTTTCAGTAGCACCAAGACCCAAATACGTTCCCTAGACAGGAGATTGGTTCATCTTAAGGCATCTGGGGTCATGACTCACAAGCAAGACTGTACCCAAGAAAGTGATTAATAGGGATGGGATATTCAACCATTTCAAATGACGCAGCATCAACAATTGGAAAGATTATATACGTCAGCCTCTGAAGAATTTACTGCTCGGGAGCAAATGTTGCTGAAATATTTCTTCTCAGCTTTTCTCAAGACAACACACGCTGCATTATCTCTCAGCCTGTTTATGCTATTTATGTACAGCATCTATAAGGTTCATTTTGCACTTCCACAGAGCTAGAAGTAATCAACTTGGGTAGAAAATACAACTTCTGTTCAGGCAAGAGAAAAGTCTTAAAAATTAGCTTCAAACTCAAGTGCTGAATTATTAGTAAACATTTTCTAATTGGTTCACTTGTGCAGTCATAAAACATACAAGACAACCCTTTGGATCCCAAATGGATATTAAAGGTTCCACTTTCTCCTCTGAAGTCATCAGATTTTTTCTTAAAGAAACAATATTTTTGTGATAGCTCTAAGGTAAGCAGGGATCCAAAAATAAACCTGTTTTAACTATAAAAAGATAAAGTTTAACTATAAAAATAAACCTGATTACTAATTTCAGGCATTTAAAAATCACTGAACAGAGATTAACAAGCATCAGATAATTATTTTTAAAGGTCTCCAATAAGTTATTACAAAATGACACTGGTTTTCTTTCAGAATAACTCTAAGGGTTGGATCTTTATCTTGGTAGCGCCGTGACATGCCTCAGGACTAAACATTTTTCTCAGTCCACTCACCTCAGGCTATAAAACTTTAAACCGTGAGATGAGGGAAATTTCAGAACTCAGAGGTCAGAGGCTTGTAATGACATTTGCACTACTCAGCATTTAAATGAAGAACTAAATTCCAGAGGGCCATTTGTCAGCCAGATCAAAGAGTACCTCATGGAATACCACAGGCCAAGAGACTGTTTTACTTTATTCATTTTTTTTCCAAGGAGAGAAATAGATAGTCAGCTGTTATCCAGACTGAAAGCTACTAGGACAAACAACACAAATTTTTACTGCAGAGTGTGATTGAAATTCTGTTTCCCAGTGCTGAATTAATTAAAAAAATGACACTGGAAAAAAAGTTCAAAAATTTACCTCTTGGCAAGTGATCAGCTCTAAGACACTTTCATTATAGTCTTTCAGATTCTCAAGTCATTTTAATATCAGTGGGAGCTCACTGCCCAAACTGCAGCTGAAGCAGAGGCAATATAATGCAGATGCTGTGAGCAGTCTCACAGTTAACCAAGCTTGCTTTTTACTGAATAGTGTTTTATTTAAAAAAAATCTGTAAGAAAGAAAACAATTACGTAATTTTCACACGTAAGGAAAAGATTTCATTATTTAATATTATTTTGCTAGATATTGGAGAGGCTTTATTGTATTAAAAAGGTTAAGCTCTTATCCTCTGCCTCTCTCAAAACTGTTAGCAGGGACTCCAGAAACTTCCTGTGAAAAGAATCAGGAGTCAAGAATGTATTTGTGGAGATCACTCTGTCACTTTCAATTGAGCAGCACGTAGGAAAAATATACCCCAAATACCTTAACTTCTTTTCATTCATGCTATTTTCTACTAAAATTCCACTCCTGTCATACCTGTTTTAGACAGCCCATGCCTCTCTGCTTTTCTACTACATTTCAGAATGGAGTTTTGCTCAAAAGCAATGGGATAACAGGAAAATTCTTTACCTTGTTTTCTTCAAAGAAAAGGAAATTAAGGGGGACACAGGAGATGCATAAGCAGTTCCCATCCTCATCACAGATTTCCTCTACAACCCTGTGCAAGAAATTTAATCTCTCCATACCTCAGCTATCCGTCTCTGAAATTCCAGTTCTTTTTTCTATTTTACTTATCAGAAAAAAAATGTCTGACATCTATATAGATGCAGAAGTAAGCACAGTGGTGTATCAGTATTTAAGAAATGCTAATGTATACATACCAGTCACATAACATCATCAGGACCCAAGAGGATTTGGGCTTTTGTCATTTTTTGCCAAACTAAGGACTACTCTTATAGTTTCTGGAAACTACAGAAGAACTAAATAAAAATTAGTACCATTTAACATATTTTGTACTGAATATGTAAATATTTCTCAGCTTTACTGTTGTACAAATTGATCCAAAATAAATTGATTCTAGATGCCCATATAAAAATATGTAATTTGTGTAATTGATACAGAATTTAAAAACATTTAAAGTGAAATATCTAAGAAATTTCATAAAGAAATCAAATATGGAAAGGTTTGTTTTTTTTTTTATTTATAACACTGGAATTTGAGGGATGGGTGGAAAGACTTAATGTTAGCTGTAATCAAAATTCACTCAACATAACCTGTCTCAGTTGATATGAATATACTTTCTATAATATATTCACATTTACGCTTCAGTAACAAAGCCTCAAAGCAAGAAAGACTGTAACATGCAAGTATGGCTCAGCCTGTTTTCCCTGAGAAACACTACTATAGACTAGGAAATCAGCACCCTTTTCACTCTATATAAATTTTCTTTTAAAATCAAAGTACTCCAATGTATAAATGGAAACAGATCAAACGTTGAAAGATTCAAGTAGAAAATTAACTTTAGAAAAACAGGAAATCCACTGTACAGAGCAATGTTTTTAGAAAACAGTCCTTTTAAATTCTATCCCTGGTGTGATGGTGATCTGAACCAAATTCCCTCAAAGAGTTGTTAACTATGGGAAGTGCTACCCATAACAGCAACTTAGCATATATTAGCCATTTCACTCCAAAGTCCTGATTCAGTTTAGCAATTTTTACTTTCAAGCACAAACTCTGTGCATTCAGCTACTATGTTCAGTTATAAACTTCTTAGCAAATGAAGAAGTTCACCAGTCAATCAGATTTCCTTCCCAGGAATTTTGGCAGTATCTTTTTGACAAATTTCAAGTTGTCCCTATTAGTTTTACGAGAAAGCTTCAGGCTTTCTTACTTATATCATTCTGTTCTGGGCTAAGTAACATCTGAACTCATTTTTATTTGACATTTAATATCTTAAATACTGTCATATTTGATTCCAACACTCCTAGACTTTGCTAGAACTCAGTACGTTCCAGTGTATGCAATGAATATGAAAAAGTTTTGAAGGACAGGAACCCTGAAATTGCCAAAAAATATAGCAATATATTCCATCAGGTAGACTGGCCAAAGCAATCAGAGGAAACAGTACTGGAGTCACACGCATGCCTCAAACAAGATATAAGCTGTGCTTATCCGCAAATGTCAATGCTATCAACTGGAAGTAAGACATTTTACCTGAAATTTCCATTAGTCCACAAATTTAAAAGTACAAGGTACTTGAAATAAACTGTTTTCTTTCACCAGGCATGTCAGTAAAACAGAAAAACTCACACCACTTCAAAGCATTCTGATATCAGAATTGTCAGTCATGACCCCTTTAATGCACTGCTTTGTACAATTTTTATATTACTAGTGTGAAGATGTTTTATCATCTCAAAACAATTTCATCTGAAGTTATTAATACCCAGCAGTTTTGAAACATGGGAAAATTTGTTTCTTACATCACTGCAAAGGTTACTGCTTTCTGCACAGCTATAGACCCCAGTTGAACACTTCTTCCAATATAATCACTCAGTATGACCATATTCTTATAGAAATAAATCTTTTCAGAGAATTAGCATTGCTATACTGAATTATATACTCCATCCTGGGGTATGCACAAAGGCCTACAGGTATTAACAATTAAATGACAGAAGTGAAGAATTTTCCACAAAATACTTCTCCAATATTACATTAAGTAAATATATTTTAATAGGAAAAGAATATACACACCCTGGAATTATTTATCTTCTTCTACAGATGAGTAGAGCATATATAAATGATACACTGCCACTTACTATAAGTGCTATAGCCTTTTAAGGGGAAAAAAAAGTCCCAAAATTTTCATAATCATGGAATAGATCCTCCTGGAAGCTACATTTAGGCACATGCAAGACAAGGAGGTGCTCAGAGATGGGTAGCACAGCTTCACTAAGCAATACTTCAAGATGACTGAAAACGTTACAAGGAAAAGCTCAGTTGCTGTTTAGTATAAAGTTAGGAACATCACTGTGAAATACTGCTGTGTTTACTTACTGCATAATATAATTATATATGGCAGAGTCACCAACAGCGCCTTTAAACACAGGAAACACAACACTATCAAAATGATAATTGTCCACAGAAGCTTTTCAGAAAGACTTGAACCTTATTATAATTTCTTAAATGGATAAGGATTTGAAAATGCTTATCAGCAGCTACTTTTATCTATCCATTTCAATTGATTAAAACTTAATTGAAAGCTTCCAGAAGCCCTTGTTGAAGTTCAAAGGTTGGGGATTTCTAGCTTTCATCAGTTTTATTCAGCTAAAGTAGCTGAACAATTTATACCTATTAAATCAGAATTTAGTTCTTCATTGATCTTCTCTATACCACTACTCCCTTTTCTTATACCCTTCTGATCGTCCACTGCTTTTCTCTCTTTTTTCTATCCTTCCTTCATTTTGTGTTTCTTTCCCCCCCTCTTTCATTATTCATAAACCTTTAAAAGCTACAAGAAAGGAAAGAGGCTCAAGAAGTAGAAAGCTGCAGTCAAAAGTAAATTAAGTTGAAACTAATACCAACAACGCAGCACTTCTTAGTGTTTATATGGTTGCAGAATCAAATCAAGCTCATGCTCAGTGTTTAAATCAAGAACGTCCATTTCCGCTTCCTAATAAGATCTCCTTCTATCCACCCCAAGCAGCACATAGCTGACATCACCCTTATAATGAAAGCATTATCTGAAAATCTTGGTAGCAACATAAAAGCTTAGTTCCCTTGCATCTGACATATTATTTCACATTACACAGACTGCAGGGAAGAAAAAGTGTTTTAGTGCTGGAACAGGTTGTTTGTGTGTATAAACTACAATAAAATCTGGTAACTTTCTTCTGGATAAAAACAATGACCAAACTACCCTCTGACATTACCCGGGGATCACTTTCCTTTTCCACTGATCACTAAAACATTCTTCAGAACATTTTGCAACCCACTCTATTGGTGCCTATACCATCTGCAGGAAGCAAAAAGCAAACCACCTATCCCAACAAGAGCAGCAGCACAACATTTGAAAGAGCCCAAACTAAGCTACAGGACACTCCACAATATCTTATTTGTGGAGACAGAACAATCTTGTCATTAAATAGCAGTGTGAAGGATCAGAAAAATGTACAAATAACACCAAAATTGAGCACAGCAGATTACTTTCCATTGATGGATTTGATTGTAAGAAATAGAAATGTAGCATGGATATACTGCTTACTGCTCATATATTTAATTTGATCTGCACATGAGAAAGAAGTTCTTTCAGATTTTCAAATGATGCTGGAAATAAAGCCTACTAGGTTACATACAGATACCAGTGAGATCACTGCAAGCATAACTATTGACAGCTCTACAGTCCCTTGCACACAGTCATTCATCCAAAATCAACTCAGTTTTCTTGATGAACAACTATCTGAGCACAGCAAGAGAGAAAGGGCCTTGCAGTTCTCCTTTAGATTATCAGTTCTTAATGTACTCTCCAAATGTCAACACAGAAGCCAGTAAGTCACTTAAGGGTTTGGTGCTGCTTATTTCAGTACAGGTATGGAATAACTTGTTTTAGAAGCAAATTGTGAAGTCACAGTTGTATCAAATTGCACAGTCCCAAGAATTTTGGGAGAAAAAAAAAATCAAGTCTCTTTCCCAGCTACAAAGTTAACTCCCTGACCATGGAGAACATATGGCACAATTCCCAGACAGCACCAAGAAGTGCTTACCATAATCTCAAAGAGAAAATGCTAGAAATTGCTCAGTTAGAAATACCAGAGACGTGAGCATTCTAACATTCAGAAATATGGAGCATAAAAATCTACTCTGCAAGAGTTAAGAAGAAAACAGTCTTATAACATCAAAAAGCCGTTTTTGAAACATACGCAGAGTAGGGACTGATTCACAGAAAATTCTTATAACTTCAAGCACTCAAAAAAGCTTTGGAAAACATATATTTGAAATCCTGAAAACATTAAGAAAGGGGTTATTATCAAAGGGGGGTGCTTTTCGTTTTTTTTCTTTTTCCTGTGTTCAAACTTCCCAAGGGAACTATTTTATCCTCTCATTCCCAGTACCGCTCTTTGGAAGTTAACCAGTTATGATCCATTGGCTGAGCCCTACTTTTGTTCTTGCTGAAGACATTCCTGCCCACACCAATTTGCAAACCCAAACTGTTTCTGCAAATAGAAGTACCAGGAATATTTTTCTTCCAAGTGCAAAGCTGAGATGAAAACTCCAGATTATAAAGTAGATACTGTGCATACTAGCATAAAAAAATTACTATGTCCAATAGCCACAACCTTCAAGATCACAAAGTATTTTATAAACCAAAACCTTCCGAGTTTTACATCTTTAGGTGTAACCTTTACTCTAGACTCAGTTTCTCACTCTGTTGATGCACACTGGAGCAGGTGCTGAGAAATTCAAAGGCAGCAGTGACCCACCCAGTGTTGTTCAGGTTTCAGATCATGCTAACCCAAGAAGAACAAACTGAAATGCTCACTACCAGCAACGCACTTGACATTTATAAAGAGCATCTGCTGCATTATATGCAATCATGTGACTATCATTTTGTCCTCTTATTTAAATACTGATGATCCATCTTCTATGTTAGCATTATTATGAGTATTTCTTGATAAACCTTCAGTACTCAAACTAAAAAAAAAATCCATTTTAGCAGGAAAACTTGGAAATAAAGAACAGTCGTAAATTATGTTGGAAAGCTTTATGTGCTTTTTTCATGTTGTTTTTTGTTTAATTTGCTGAAAGCCTTAGATAATTTTTCTTCATAGTTTTTATTAGCTTCGCTACGGAAGATCTTTAAAGAAATAGCTGAACTCAGCTCCAGCAGAATTCTAACTAAAATATTACAAGATATACAGAAAACTGTAACAACCGTTTTTTTTTTTTTTGCCAGAAAATTTAAAAAACATTTCATTTGAGAAGTAGTAATACACAATTCTTATACAGCTATTTTCATTCAGAAGCCTGAAGGATTAAACTGAAAATCAGCACTAGCTTTCAACTTAAGGAAAGTTTTAAAAGATATTCATTGAAGATGTATGGTAGAAGGAAAAATCAAACTCCATCTACTACACCCCTCAGAGCTTTACTCTGCATTAAGGTATGCCAGTTGTCTGATCTGCCCCCATAGTTTTTACTTGCTTATATGGCCAAAGATCATTACATTTTACACCACTTTAAAAGCTGCCCAGCTCCACGCCTATTCTGACATCACAGAAACACAGAACGGCTTGGGTTGGAAGGAACCCCAAGGATCAGCAAGTTCCAACCCCTCCTGCCACAGGCAGGGCCACCAACCTCCAGAACTGGTACTAGACCAGGTTGCCCAGGACCCATCCAACCTGGCCTTGAACACCTCCAGAGATGATGGGGCATCCACAACCTGTCTGGGCAATCTCTTCCAGCATCTCACCACTCTCATAGTAAAGAACATCCCCCTGACATCCAACCTTCCCTACATGGGCTTAAAATCATTCCCCCTTGTCCTATCAGCATCTATCCAAATAAAAACATGAAGCACTAAGCCCTACCCTCTTGTATAACACCCATCCAAGGATGAAAAAGTGCAATAGGAACAAAAGATGAACATACTTTCACACTTTTCAGGCAAGATCAGCCTACAAACCTGCCTATTTTCTGACATGCATGCTCTCTATTAATGCCTCAAAATCTTTTTCTCAACACTACTTAAACATATATACCGAGGTCAGCTGTGAGGACATTTTTTTCTTCACATTCAGTAGCTTGTTGAAGAAAAGACTGAATTGAAAAAGTTACGAAATGTTTGTTTTTAAAAAGGCACACTTACCCTGACCTGAAATGCAGGACAACTGCAGTGACCCACAGGTGAGGAAAACATCCCTTCATTGAGGCAGTGCCTCTAGCTCAGGGTCCAGCTGCTGCATGCAAGTAGGCATGATGTGCTCCTACTTTATTAAAGATGAGACAGGAACTACACAACAGCAGCAATACCTATGCATTCTGAAACAAGACCCAACACCTCAATTTTTAAGTCTGAAACCTTCTCTCCTCAGACATCACGAAGGAACTGTTCAACTACTTTTATAGCAATACTCGGTGGGCTAGATAGATAGTTGTATTAATTTTCATGTACATGTGTTGGCCTTTCTTAGGAGTCTTATGCACTGGTCACTGCTGATATGACAGATTTTGTAGACAGGCTAGCTTGCCACACCAGATCAGGTTACCAGTCCATATTGCCTGTACAATATTGAAACAAGAAAAGCATGCATCCAGTGCACAAGGACAGGGCACGCCTGATGGTCCCTTTCTCAAAAGGTGCTGGGATCTGAGGCTGTTTTGGCATGCGGAGCCCAACCATGCCACCTCCTGGTTATGGATGGCCACTCTATTCCACACACAAGGCAGGTATATCGAATGATTGGTAAGTTAACAGTTAACTTTTTTTTTTTTCAGCTACCCAGCTATTCCACCTTTCCTTGGCATTACCAGCTGCTAATATAATCAATTTCTTAAGCTTTAAATAGCATCTATTTTAAGGCACAAAGGAAGAAAAATGGACAATACAGCAGGTGCCTCTGAGGAGATATAAATAAGGAAATAAATTTCCTAAAAGAATTCTCACAACAAATAAAGCCACTCTTCTACAAGCAAAACATTCATGCTGCCAAAAAAAAAAAAGCAGTGCATGATGGAGCGCTGATGAGGATATGGCTATCCAGATAAGCCTCAGCAAATGCCTTTGACCTTCTCTAAAACAGCTGGTACTAAGTTCTGCTATTCACACTGAACTGCGCCTTAAGCAGCTGCACTGATTTAAGTAGTGCCATTTCAAGGGAGAAGAGGGTAGCAGAATCTAGCCCTTAGTTATTGCATTTGTATTGTTCCTTCTATGGAAGAGAATTTACTGTGTTTCAAAGGACATGTTTTCTAAGATCATAGATCAAATGGTTCTAAACTGCTTCAGATCTCTGAAAGGAAGAGATTTTTTTTTTAATTACATCATTTCCCCCCCCCCCCCCCCCTTAAGAAAGCCCAGATTTTGTGACTAACAACTGTGGGTCAATAAAAACTTGCAGAGAGGTTACTTTATTATACTCAGCCTAACATTTTATGTTATTTGTTCTCCCTAAATCCAGCTATCCCCTGCTATTCAGATGTAAGACATTCTGCAAGGAAAAAGCATTTAAGATTATGAAGACACACCAGGCAATCACATCACAATAAAATAACTATTCATGTTTAAAAAAAAAAACATTGCAAGACTGGAACACATTCATTTCTGTAGTCAGCAGTACATTCTAATGATGGAGTATCCTTTTTCATTATTCCATACATATTAGCTGCATCAGTCAACATATCACATAAGAACTGCCAGATAGCCTGCTAATGGCAACAGAAAGATTCCCATTAACTTCAGTAGGCTTTGAATCAAATCCATGATACCTAGCACACTGCTGCTTTATAGAAATAAGTAGCTGATATTCATCTGTGGTTTGCACTGATATTATCCTTTTTTATTGAATAAGATCCAAATGATAGCTATATAAATCTAGCTTCTAATGAAACCCGCATTCCTAAAATACAAGTTCTAAACATTTCTAAGCGCATTTCCCAAATCAACCTTCCAGCTATTCACACTGTATTTCGTGGGACAGCAAAGTAAATAATGATTAATACAAACTATTATGTGAACACAGATTTCTTCTCACCTGATGACATCAAAAAAACCAAAATAAACAGAAAACTGCCTGCTCACAGATTAATATTAATGCATGAGTTTACATTAGCATTTTACATTAGTCTTGTTTTAATCCAAAGACTTGTTTAGACAGTAAACCAATAAATTTATAAATATTTTTTCACATGTAGTTTGCTATAGAAAGCTAAATAAAACATTATCAGAGGGCTGACTTCAGAAGGTCAAAGGTTTTATCAACAGCACGTCACATCTTGGGCGACGGATATCAGCTTCATTTCCTACACTGTGAAGACAAGTTAGCTCACATGAAGTGTCCTTATTCCTGCCCCTAGGTTTTTAATAGGAACGTGCAGTTATGAATAAAATCTGCCCTCCTACATAAAAAGCAAATCCATTCCAGGAGTCCAAAATATTTGAAGCTCAAAGTAAGCCAAAAATATTAGTTGAATGTAAGACAAAATGAGTTTGCATTACATCAGCAGTTTTCAGACCAACTAGAACAATTTTTGCAGGCCTAAATAAAAGGCAATACTAATGTCAGTTGAGTATTAGGGCTAAGTAATGATATACCTTTTGAATAGTTATGTCTGTCTTACAAAGAGCTTTATGACACTGAGCTCTATGAATTTAATTGACATGACTAGAAGATTAACAAATTTATGCTACGCCACATTTTATTATCTAGGGACTTAAGATTAAAGTTAAAGGCTTGACTCTTTGCCTTCAGAATGCCAACTGTAAACCTGAGGTCAGTTGTACTGTCACTACACAGAGAGAAATTAGCTACCTCATTACTCAAGTAATGCTGATATTTGCATAGGGAGAGATGCTCTTTCTTTGGCCAGCTCTTTTCAGTAGGGCTTTTCCTTTACGTTTGCACTACAAAGCAGAGCTGGCTTTAATATTATGCAAGATATTTCAAAGCCGGAAATACAAGAGTAGAACTTTTTTATCCCAAGGAACATATAGACAATTAAACAGATATTTTGTCTTAAAGAAATAAAAACACAAAACAGAAGCTTTTAATTACCAAGAAGTCACTGTACGATCTAGATTTCTCTGGTACCCATATCTTCACTGCTCAAGTCATACACTTGTTTTATATAATAATAATAGTGCAAAAATAATATTTATCAGTCACTTATTAGGGACTACAAGAGAACACAGCACCAGAACAGCAAGAATCTAAGTTTTGGCTGGAGCCTGAGATTGTACCATAACAATTTCTGCACAAAAGGTATTACTGAAAAACACCCTGCACTTTGACATCTCTTATCTGGACAAATATTACCCCGATCCAGTGTGGGGACCCATCTCATTACCAGAAGCAGAACAATCTCACCTAAGAAAATAACTGTCTGTAACCAATTTAGAATAACATACTTAAAACTATCCATGAAATAAGTACGATCCATCTCTTCCAGGCAGAAACACACAACAACCTGCTTTACAAAACTGTACAGATAATACAGAAAAACCCTCTAGAAATTTGCCTATTCTTTAGATTTGCATTTAACAGTTACCATTAAAAGATGTCTTTCAGTTTTACTGCTGGCTAGATTATTCTATCAATATAAACGCTCAATGTGTTTTGCAAAAGTTCAAATAAACTAATGCAAACTGAGGTAAATGATCACCATCCATTCACACTTCACAAGTTCTCCTAATAAAAGGCTTATAAATGGCTTTCCCATTTCTAATGATGAAATAATCACACAGGAGCTATTTCCTACATAAAAAAGGTAATGACCCAGGGGCGAATAAAGTATCTTCTGATGAAGGCATTAACTTAGTCATTAAGAAACTGAGGTCATTTTAGCATCCACCATGGGTTGCCTCCAATTTTTAGACAAGTTGTGTTTTATAACTTCACAATCTTTATGTTAGAAGAACCAATACTCCTTCTCATGGTTCTTTATATTGTCTGATTGATACATAAATTTACTGCCACAGAAAACATTTTTTATGTGCTTTATCATACATATAAAATGAAGGCTCTAGTAAATAAAGTCTAAAATAAATGTCTGTACATCTTTCATGGGTAAGGAATAAATATCCACTGACACAAGTATGCACCCAACAGAAGTCTACCAGCAGGACACAGATCTACATATTAAAAATGTCTGCAATTTATTTTTAAATTAAGCATAGCAAAACACAAAACAAAGCAAACAAAAAAATATTACAGGGAAAGAAAAAGTTGGCTCTTTACAAAGAAAACCAGTGTCATAAGTTGAAATCATACTTCTGGAATGCCCGTGTGCCCTTCAGTGGCTTCACACAACAGCAGGCAGCCTCCCTACCTCAGGTTCTAACAGCTGACATGAAAAATCACAGCACTTTCAAGTCAAAGCAAAAGCTAGAGGCTCTCAACTTTGAAAGCCGAAGCTACACTTCCATATTTTACACAAAATCTAATGACAATCAGAACAGCTTAGAATACCACAAAAGCAACACTTGGCTATGATTGCAATGTATGCAGCTACTTGCTTATTGCGTCTCAAAGAATAGAAATCCAGAGTCTGGAAGCATCAGTTCATTGCCAACATATCCTAGAAATAAAGCATTACAGAGGTGATTGCACCAGTTTTCTACTGGCATCCGAAAGAAATTCTGCCAGTTCTACACATTTCCCTCCTATTTATACCCAGCAGCATCCAGTGTCTTCATTCTCATTTCCTCAACAACTTACACACTTACTTCAGTGAAACTGTTTCAGTATGACAGTCTCCAAAACAAATCTCTAGAAAGCTCGACAGATGCTGTTACAAAGGATAAAGCCAGGTATCTGGTGTGAATCTGACATTAGCATTCTCTACAGTTTCTACAGACAACTCACCTTCATCTTTTAAAAATTTACATACACTTAGACCTCGTTATATTAAGAGGAAAAAAGAAAACTAATCATTTACTCAATCTCAGAGTTGTCCTACATACATTTTCCACCTAGATCTGACTCCTAAAAATACCTACTGTAGTTTTTTTTTTTTTTTTAAGTTTACTCTGCACCTTTCAGTGATGCTTTGTGCTGTTTCTGCCTCTCACATGCATATATTCAGCAGATAACTCCCCCCTCTGGGAAAAGATCAAACTGCAAGGTGCAAGAAATGCACCCCTATAAGAAATACAGATATATTCTGGTTTTATTAGAAAAAACAACCTCATAACAAGCAGTGCAGCTGCCTCTTCTGCAGTGACATAGCTATAACAGAAATGTATAGAATATGTCTTTATTCACCCTGAATTTCCAAGTGACCAAGCAGAGCGCTGTGACAAAACCTGGACTCAGTACATTTGTTCCCAATCAATAAAGCAGGTATTTAAGGAAGACAATATAAAGGCTGCTGACATAGGGAAAGATGCTTACTGCTAACATAATGAGTTTTAAATAGTTATGATTGCCCCTAAGACATAATAGAACTTCAGAAATTACTCACTTCCCTGAGCGGGGGTAATTTGAACTGGCAACTTCCTCACAGGCCCATCCATACACTTTTTTGCCTTGGTCTCACTTACCAACTCCATGCTTGCCTGGATTCGTGCATCAATCTTTGCTACTTTTTTTCTAAATGTAATGGGAATTTTTACAGTGAGTGTCACACACCTCGCAGGAAACTGGGAAGTGTTGTGAGCACCTTTGGGGATGACACTTCTGTGCATGCTGAAGTGCTGCACCACAGGGCCTACATTCAGTAACCACCTAAATTATAAATCACAAACTTTCTGAAGATTCTCCGAACCAGTTTGACTAAAGTGAAGAGCACAGAATTCAGAATTAAGAATAATGCAAAACGTTACAGGGAGCATATTCCAAATCTCTACAGAAACCAAAGCGGAGATCATTGTGTCCTGGATGGAACAGTGTCATGAAACCAATAAGCCATAAGCAGCCAATGCCCACCACAGCGAAGCAAAGTAAAACAGCGCTCTGCTAGCGCTGTAACACCATTACCGTACGCACCTCACTGCTTGAGCACGAGAGGCGAGCTGCAATGAGTTACATGAGATCCGAGCGTCCCTCTACAGCGCGCACAGCTCCGCGAGGTGGCCCCGGGCCGAACGGCGCCGTGCGGGGCTGTGGCGCACGGTCCGAGGGCTGCACCGGCGACCTGCGGGCACCACGCGCATCCCGGCACCCACGGCCACGCGTGGCCCCCGCGCCCGCCCAGAGCCGGCGGCTGCCGGGCAAGGTGCCTGGGAGCTGTGGGAGAGACGCACGGTGGCGGGAGGGAACAGAGCCTTACCGTCGGCCAGGAGGCGCATGGCGTGCACAAAGGAGGGATCCAGGCTGTCCTTCTCGGCCATCAGCTCGGGCAGGTACTTCTCCTGCTCCATCGCCTCGGGGCCGCGCCGCCTGGGCAAGCCGGGGCGGGCTGCGCGGCCGCCGGCTGGCTCCGCGCCTCCGGCCGCCTCCTCAGCGCCCGCCCCGCCCGGCGCCCCACGGCTCGCAGCTGCCGCCCGGCCCGGCCTCCCCTGCCCGGGGGGCGCTCCCCGCCCCGGCACCGCCTCCGCCGTCCCCCGGCCGCGCAGGGGGGCGGGGGCTGGGGCGTGCGCGGCTCGCTCCGCGCCTGGCACTGCCGTACGTCCCGGCCCCCTCCCGCCAGTGAGCGGCCCGCTCCCTCCGGCCGCCTTAACAAGGGAGGCGGGGCGAGGCGGGACGGCCCCGCGCTGCTCCCGTTGGTGGAGAAGCCCGTCGGGCGGGGCCAGCTCCGGAGTTCCGCGGCGCTATTGGCTCGTGAGCAGCGAGAGGAAGCGGGCGGTGGGCGCGGGGCTGGGGGGCGAGAGAGAGGGGCTGCGTGTGCGTGCGCCTGTGTACAGCGGAGAGCGTGCGTGCAGGTGTGCGCTGCGCGTGCCCGTGTGTCTCGCTGTGTGGCTGTGTGCACACCTGCGGCTCCGTGGGGCCCCCGTGCTTGTGCACGCGTGCTCGTGCTATGTTGCCGTTTCTTCGTCGTTGTGGGAGCGTGTGCTCGCGGCTGTGCGTGCGCTGGTCTGTCAGAGGCCGAGACTGTGCGGTCGCGTGGGAGCGGCTGTGGCTGGATGCACCTGCTGTGACTCTGTCCGTGTCCGTGTGTCTCGCCTCGCTCTCGTATCATTATAGTGGCTGGTGAGCGCTGTCCGTAGTACTGAAGATGAGGGGCGAGCGCTGTCCGCGGTGCTGAGCGCACATGGCAGCCGCTGCCCTTCGTCCAGAAGGCGAGGGCGGGACGGGTGAGGTGCTCGGCTGGCAGAGCTCCGTCTCGGCAGCATGGGGCTGCGAGATTGCATCTTTCCTGAGGGTGCGATCAGAGAATCTGCAATCAGGCACGGCTGTTTAAGCAGTGCACTGAAAATGTCTGCCTGTGGCTGCTGTGAATAGGTGGGGAGTGCTCAGTAGGTGTCTGGCGGTCCAGAGAGGAAGGTACTATCTCTGATGAGGAATTCCATGCTGCACCTCCAGGAGTAGCTCTCTGCATCTCCAACAGTGCAGAATTAAAGCAGTCATGCAGCTAAAATGTCTATATTTGTAGTTAAGAAAAAAAGAAATGAGAGTTTAGTATATATTGACTATTGGTAACAGAGAATTTAGTAAGGTTTTTTAATATTGAGAGTAAACAAAAGATGCTTAACTGATATTTAACTTCATTTATGGGACCTCTAGGACACTCTAATGAAGAACACTGTGTTATGCTCAATATGCATGTGAGATTATTTCTTATTTCTTACTACTCAGACAACTACCTGTTTATTCAAATGCAATAAATAACTGGTGTATGATATCTCTTGTATTACACATTGTTTTTTTGCTCTAGTTGTTTGTGTGTGTGTTGTTTTGAAATCTATATTTTTTAATTTTCTGTTTTCTTTTTTTCCTTTTTCTTTTTTTTTTTTTAATGATGAAAGAATGAAGAAAGGTAAAAATATGACAAACAGTCTATGACAGTTTTGAAGACACTGTGCCACCACTGCATAGAAATTAGCTCTGTCATGTTTTCAAAATCCAGAGATAAATGCAGACAACTTTTACTGAATTTTCGCTCCAAGTGCAGTACAGCTGAGTGACTGCATGTGTTTACAAGAATATGTAGAGAATGTCAGTGACTGAAATATATTATTCTATCATATTTTCAGGGGGAAAAAAAGTAAAATGAAATACCTGACAACTAAAATCTCTGCTGAGGAACAGAAGTTGAAAATCTTTTATTTCAGAAAACTTGCCCAAACACTTCAGACGAAAGAAAGAATGATAACAGAATTTAATGATTTAATTGGCAGATAGTTTTTCTGCAAATTGCCTGTGAAAAAGGCATGTCATCCTCAAATCAAAACAAACAAACAAAACAACAACAAATATGAAACAAAGACAAGCACAGGACTATATATATTTTTTCAATTAATAATTTACCCTGATCCAATTTACTGTATGAATAGGTCTTCTTTTCTGATTAACAGCTGATTGAGAAATAGCATACTGTTTGCAACACAGTTCAGAACTATCTTACTTGAGCACACTTCAAAGCATGTATCTGCAGTTCTGTTCTTCAGAATATTTCAGGCTGGTGTTCTTCAGTTCAGAAAAAGAGAAGACAAGTGATAGGTGCATTGTATTTAAACATGTTCAAGACTAATCTAAGCCATCATGATTCAGAAGCCATACTGGTCTAGTAACCATTGGAATATACCACAGGATCATATATACAGAAAATGAGTCAGGGGTCTTTCCATCGGTGGGAAGAATAGTGTTATCTTAGTCAGTTTAATTGTACTAAACCTCCTTACATTGTTGATAGCCTTGATTTAAATACCTTTATGTTTAGTAAGCTATGTTCATCTAACTACTACTTTTAGCTTGTGTAAAAGGAGTAAAGGTCAGGTTTGCACACACATTCTATGGTCAAGTATAGAGAGGCAATTTTTTTTTAAGTTCAATTTTCATAAGATTGAATTGAAAGTTAAATTGACTTTTGGTGATACTTAGGCTGCACAGCCATTGAGATACTTCTGCGAATTTTGTCTGAGACCTCGTTAAAAATAAAAATAAAAAGTTATTAAAATCTGTCAGACAGGAAATATAGATCTCTAATGACATCAAGCATTACTTCATTGCTAGTTGGAGATCATTTTTTTCATAGCTACTAAAACTCAAAGACATATTTTACAACTTTTTGGTTTGAAGTGTCAAGCCAAATTAAAGTTTACATGTACTGTATTTTATTACTAAGTATGATAATGAAGTGATCAGAGCATACCAGATTATAGCTCATTTGAAGATAGAACAGGTAACCCACTGTGTACATGACTACATATTTTTACCAATGCCAACTAAGTATACCTGTTGTGTATTATCTAGTTAAAGGCAGTGGAAGCGAACAACTGTGGGAATAATTCCTAATTTTCTAAATGCTTATTTTAAAAATTATTAAGTCTGCTGAGAATATGTTGTAGACAGACTGGCCGCTGTGAGCTTATTGATAATAAGTTATCTGACTAAAGCATCACACTGAAATCATTGTAATAACTTAAATAAATGCATTTATGTTTGCATGTGTGAGTATATATAGGACCTTATGCACTAAAGATTAGATTTGTCAAGGGTTTTCCGTTTTAGAAATTCCATTAGCTTTCAAATTTGTTCCATTTTCACCTGCTCTAACCTGGGCAAAGGGTTATCATCTTCCTGAAATGATGCTAGATTGGGATAAAAAACATAGGTAGTTTCCCCTAACTATTTTAACTGTATCTTTCTCTTAAAGTGGAATTATAATTGATTATATAAGGAATAACAAATCAACAATACATATGCAAGATAGAGGGAATGTCTCCACCTCCTGATAACGCCTTCATATGTGACATTTCCAAAAGTAGGTATACATCAACTAGAACACAATTCACCATAGATCTTTTAGACTAGTCTCATCCATGGAAAAAGGATTATGGACTAATGTAGGTGATTAAATTCAGTGGAAAAATCATTACTTCAGTAGAGTTTGGATGTTTCCATTTATACATCTGATTAATGCTTATTTTTTTAGAGACAAACTATACAAATTGGACTTTACTCTGTTCAAATCACATAAATCAACTTCAGTTAAAAATATACCATTAGTTATTTCCTTCCAAAACATCAAATAATTTCACAGATTTGGTGAGTCTTGTACTCCAGCAGAATTCAGCGCGAATTCCAGGTGTACAATCACTGATGACTCACGATATAACTTGGTTTATGATAGTCATATGACAAGCTTTGAAGTCATCAAGACACATTTTGAAAAAAATATATGTGTGTGTGTTAATGTTCTATTTCATGTTTAGTGTTTTTGATATGTGGTAAAGATAAAGTTACTGAAAAAGTGCACGAGGGTAAGTACAATGGCTGGAAGCATAACCACATTGAAAATCTCTTTCGTCATTAATTTGGGATGCTTTTAAGTAAAATAATAAGCTATTAAACAGCAGTTGAAAACAGGGGGAAAAAAAAACTTAAATCAATTGTAATCAACATATCTTATATTTTGCTTACTCATGTTTGAAGCTTTGTCCTTGATGTTTCTTCTGACCTTTATTACTGTTTATCCTTTGCAGATAGATCAAGCACTTTGATTAAATTTCTTTCCATGATTATAGCACTGTTTCCGCCAGTTTCCGTTAGCCTTACTGAAATCAGTAAGTAATAGATATCTGAATTTCACTTTCATCTTTATCTCCAGGACTTAGAACTGTTCACAGAATCATAGAATCATTCAAGTTGGAAAAGAAAGATCATTGAGAGGTCCTTTTAGTACAAAACTTCTGATCACATTGTTTTCTAATTTTCGTTTTCACATGATGCAAAATTGTTCCTTTTGAGTGTTTATTTTTCTTTCTCCCTTAATGCTTATTGTTTATGATATCCTTTGCTGGCATGTAAATCCATCTTCAATACACATTTCTTTCTTGAAGATGGAAACTATATCAGTGCAACACGTACTGAAGTTCTATGACGTAAAAGCAGTGACTCAAGTACTGTCATAGTTTTATGTTTTTTTGTTTTCAGTATTCCACATCATAGCATCATGTAGTGCACTGGGAGTTAAAGTGTTAATGCTCCAATTCCAGGTACCTATCCCTATACATTACAGAAGTCATGGGAGCTGGCCCTTGAGTTGGGCCCCATGGGTTGGACAGTCTCTTACTGCCTGGCAGTGGGTGCTGGAGGGTGTTTTCCTAGCTGTTCCAAGCTTTTCAGGTTTGACTCAGTCTCAGGAACTCTCTCTCTCCTATCTTATTTGATTTATTAGTCTCAATTTCAATCTGATTGTATTATATTGTGTTATCTTGCATTCCGATATCATAGTAAAATATGTTTTCCTTCATAGATCGTTGCTGCTGTTTTTTTCCTTCCTCCCTTCCCATTTTGTGGGGCTAGGGGAGGGCAGGGGCCTCCTGCCCCCCTGTCATGGGCATAGAGTGATCTAGTTAACTCCGTGACAAGTACGTAAATTTAAATTGTCATTTTATGAATTTTCTATCTTACTATTCAGATATGTGAATCTCAGCTATCTCTTCAGTGCGGGTAGAGAGTACAATTAACTATAGTTTAATTCCTTCAAAGACTGTCAGGGAAAGATTGTATTCAAAGATTGCCAGGGAATTCTAGAAGAATTCAAAGTGATGGCTAGGATTCATTTTGGTAATACTCAAAGTAATGGTAATGTACAATTATTCCATTGAATGATTCTTCTGGAATAATAGAGGGGGGCAAAGTCACTGCTCTGGATACGAAGTCAGTAACTAAATTAGCTTGCAGGTAACAACAGTAGTGCACATGGATTCCAGCAGGTTTCAGTATTTTATGATAATAAAGAGAATACAGGAATTTCTTATTATATAGCAGATGATGAAACAGAAAAAATAAGTCTTCCCAAAAAATGCGCATGATTTTTGTGATAAAAGGTATTCTACTTTGACATATAGAGGTAGAAAAGCAAAGCATGTTCAAAATAAAAAGACATAATTTTTCTGAGAAAAGAATAAATTTTGTCAAAAGTAGAAAGAAAAGAAATGAAAGCTTGTAGGTAATTATATGAGAAAGATAAGAATACAGTATATCAATATATTTTTTTCCAAATGGTTTTCTAGCTTTCTTTTTTTGTTTGTTTGTTTCAGTTTTGTTTAGAAGATATTTATCTGTAATTAATTAATCAGCAGCTTGATTTCATTAATTGTGTTTCCTTAAGGATACAGTGGAGACAATTAAATGAACTCTGTTAGTTTATTGATCAGGTATGTAAAGCCCACAGTCAGACAAGAAAAAGTCATACTTCACTAATCCATTGTTCTATCGCAATGTTGCAACAGCTGAAATGGAGAAAATCCAGCATATTATTTAACACATGCCTATTAATACTTCTATAACATATAGCTAGAGATCTTAGCCAATTTCTATGTACTTATCAAAGTGTGGAAGCACACGAAGAAAACCCAAGACAAATCATATGTAGATAGCATTCATCTGTCAATCGTAAAAACAAATATACAAAACTACATGACATACAAATTATCAGTGAAATGGTTATACAGTGCATTTATTAATCTACATGTAAGTGTATTACTTGTAATTATAAAAATACGTCACTGTTTATTATGATTTAAAAATATGCTACTTGATAAAGATATGTTTGGAAGAAGCTAATGTCCAGAACTTTAAAAGTAAGGAGCAGCAGCAGATACACTTTAGTTTTCTTGGACTGCTATCAGACTGTCCACCAGTACTGCCTTCACACATACTCAAGTTTTAAGTCTAGTTTTGTGTTGTCTGTGTTGCTTTTTGAAGCTGAAGGTTGAAAAGTATTTCTCTGCCAAAGAAAATGAAGTAGACTTTATTCTTCTGAGGGCAGTCTTATTTAGACACTGCAGGAGCTTAAATATTACTCAAAAGAAAATGTTGCTTCATAAGCCTTTTTCAGATTGGTCATTTGATTTGTTGTCTGTTTTCCAAATAATTCAGAACATTTTCCATTCCATCGATCATCTTTCTTTTCCAGCTATATGCCATTCAATTTTGCATCAGATGTCTGGTATCGTAACTCTAAGTCATCTTGACTAGTGACTGTTTTAAGAAATAGTTCCATGTCTCTGTAGAATTACAAAGTCCTGCTTGACTTTATTTATTCATTACTTTTTTAAATAAATGAAATAGCTAGACTTCTTATATATAGACTTTACTGTCTGTCTTCTGCTAAATACTGGCCTTCTTAACAGAACTGCATTTTGCCCTCCTGTATAAATCTATATTCAGAGAATACGGAGCATATGTGTAGTTAATGTAAAGGAACTGCTGAATGCATACATGCAGTACACCTTTGCATCCTTATATTTTTTCAGTTCATTTCTTATTATTCTTTTCTCCCATAAACAGTAGTTTCTGTGTATAAGTAGAAGAAATATTAAATAGGATGAGAGGCATAACAAAGGAAAGTGGAAGATTCTTAAGGAATTAAGTACTTAGATAAGTATACCAGAATAAGCTTTAAGTTGTACTACATAACGTACTTCCCTGGTGGATGACAGGTTGTCCATGAGCCAGCAGTGTGCCCTCATGGCCAAGAAAGCCAATGGTATGCTGGGGTGCATTAAAAAGTGCACGGCCAGCAGGCCAAGGGAGGTGATCTTCCTTTATTCTGCCCTGGTGAGGACACTTCTGGAGTATTTGCTCTTGTTCTGGGCTCCTCAGTCCAAGAAAGACAGGCAACTACTGGAAAGAGTCCAGTGGAAGGCCACAAAGATGATTAGGGGCTTTGAGCATCTGCTGTATGAGGTGAGGCTGGGAGATTTGGAACTCTTCAGTCTGGAGAAGAAAAGATTGAGATAAGGTCTTATCAATGCTTATAAATATCTAGTGGGTCAAAGTTAGGTGAATGGGGTCAAACACTTTTCAACAATGCGCAGCAGTATAAAAAGAGGCAATGGGCTCAGACTTGAACACAAGAGAAAACATCCTTACTTTGAGGCTTACCAAGCATTGTAACAAGAGCTGGCATTTGTGAGTTGTTTGTTACACATATGATACATATGAACCTTCTACCTATACCAGTAGTTCTACTGTTTCCTTCTGCTTGCTAAAGCCTATCAGAAATTGGGGGTTCATCTTTGTGAGGGACAATTCCAGGGTTTGAAAGGAAGCAGTGTAGAAGCAAGAAGCAGATCTTACCTAAAATCTCTTCATACATACTAGGGAAAAGGAAAATAAATAAGAGACTAACAAACAATAGTTGTCAACCTATCTTTGTGGACAATTCCTTGAATATTTGACAGTTTTTCCCTACAGTTCTATGTTTTTCTTTAGCCTTAAAAAAATAAATTTTATCATTTAAGAAGTAGCTGGTCTCTCTGTGTTATTCTCAGATACTATTATTCTAGTGAGCTATTGCATGTAGTTAATGTGTAGCTACAAGAGAATGAGATAATTGCACCAAAATAATTTATTGCAATAAATTCAATTTAACAACTAAAAATTGAGAAGAACTGAAGAATTGTCTGGTATGTCATGAGTCAAAAAAGATTAATACAGTTCAATAGTTAAAAATATTCCATGCAAAATAATAATAATAATAATAATAATAATAAAATGTTCAGTAACGTACACCATAAATTGCACTCAGAAAATAAAACAGTACACTCTTCACAGGTATTCTAGAAACATTCTAGCTCCAGGCTATGTACAATAGAGTTTAAAACATAAGTACTGTTATAATGGTTCAGCTCTACCTCGGGTTCCATTATCTTAATTTTTTCAGTCAGTTGCTCAGTAACATTGTGTGTGCTAACCAAGGCATGTATACACAAGGCCCTCATGCTCCTCGTTAAAGCTGTCATTGATAGATATTTGGTGACTTTGAAGCACAGCAAAAATGCTGTCCTGGGTTTGTTCTTCTAAATATATTTTTCTTTATCCATCCATTGTGTGTTGCAGACCCTACTTATTCATATGCTGTTTACTGCACTGTTTTCTTAATAATTGTCCAAGAACTTTCCATCCACCAGTGCAGTGAGAGCTAGCAGTGAGAGCCAGTCTTATGACTTGCCAGCCTTGCATATGTTTGAGAAGGAGAAAACTAAGTATACGTGTGCTACCAGTGAAAGATAGCTTGAGAGCCCTCAATTTCTGAAAGCATGTTGTGGTTCCACAGACGCTAGTAACATCATTATCTATATACCTATCAATTAACAGGTTACACTGCAAACCTGCTAGTGCAGCAATTTGACAGCTGCAGTACAGTTCAGAAGAATGGCCAATTTCTGCACAAGCACAGATTCTTTGAACTGAAGATTTTCATCCCACATAGCCAGGGCTAGCCCCTGACATAGCTCTGTGAAAGTCTGTTTCCTCATTGAAATTCTGGAGTCATGGTTGATCACACATTCAAAATGATAAGAGCCTACCCTGCAGAGTGGAACTGCTTCACTCAGAAGTATTACTGTTAGATCCTGTCAGAGAGCTGGTATTAACATGTCCTAAGATCCTAGTCAAGGCAAAAGCAGACTTTTTCTATTGGTGTAGATGAATTGAAACATAGGAGAAAAATGTGCATCAGTCACTAAAACACACTCAAGTAGATTAGCTTGTAGGTAAAAACAATTTTTTAAATTTAATCTTTATGTACTGAGATTTTTTTAAGTGCCTAAATTCTAAAGCAAAACAGTGTCTAAACTGCCTGCAAGAGATATTGCCAAAACATCAGCTCTTTATGTTAATGAGTAAAGAGATGAATCATTTAAAAAGAAAATGGCTTTAAGCGTATAAGGGGAGAAGCAAAGGCTGAGCTGGGTTTCTCATGAAAAACAAACAAATAAAAAGAACTTCTACTAGCTAAAAAAATGCATCTTTAAGACAATCAAATTTATTTTCCTAACATTTAGCATATTTCCTTCAGGATGAATTGAACATATCTTTTCTTCTGGCCTATGCATATTGGTTTCCTGAGAGCACATCTTGTTTTCAACCCTTATATAGATTCAGGATGCAGCTGGGGCAGATTATTGGACCTACAAACCTACGACACATTCCCCATGTGCTATGATTCTTTTATACATACATATATGGTGTATAAAGATAGAGAATAAAGTAAAAGTGAGAAAATTTATACATTTCTAATTGTTTAATCTATAAATTGTAGTCATAAGATTTTCACATATAGTTGCAGGGGCGGATTTTCAACATCTAAACATGTCATCTCAGAATGCTGCTTCTCTATTTTCTATGGAAAATTTTCTCAGAAAACTGGAAAATTTATCTAGTCCTTGTTGTAAATTTTAGTGATACCTAATACTGTAATAAAATAGAAGTCTGTCAGAGTAGTTTGAGCAGTGTCACTTCCTCTAACTTACTGTAAAATGTACTTTTGTGATTAGACCTATGAGAAGTAAAAAAAAAAGGACTACTGAAATGTATAGACTTACTAACCAATTTACAATATATGACAAATTAAGAAGATTACTGCCGTATTTCACAAATGCCTACAAAAATAACTAAAAATGTATAAGCAAAAATGAGCTCCCTTTGTGGCTTGCTTTCATTCAGTGGCATTCAGCTATGAAAAAGCTAATAAACAAAACACTAATTAGTAGTCAGTTCAAAACTGTTTCAGAAAGTAATCCCTTGGATTCCAGTATTTTTTGACACTGACATAATTTCAGGTAGGTGCCTGGAACTGCACAAACCTGGTTGCTGCTTTAAAGAAGAAGCCAGACATGAGAAACACAGGCTTTTAATGTATTATGTGAGGGATAAAACAGCTGAGAATGACATACACAAAGATGAGTAATTGGAGTGAAAATTTACTGCAAGTTGCTTTTTTCTCACTATTAAAACAGATTTAGATAACTAACTTTCAGATACTACCTTAGGGGAGATGAATTCCAACTTCTGGGGTCTAAATTCAGTAAAGCTTCTTCAGACCGTTTGTGATTCATATTTACAGCCCAGATCTGTAGATTCAGGTAGCTTTAGGAAAAGCCAAGGTCAACGATGATTAAGCCTCAGGCTATTTCACAAATATATTTACTTAATCTGGGAACTTTGGCACACTTTCATTTTATGAATAAGTGCCACAAATGTAGATTTTAACCTACGAATCAACAACAAAAAACAATGCTAATAAATCTGGGAGCTCAAGGATGAATTATTTTGTAGTCATACTGTTGTAGTTCACTGATTTTTTTTTCATTCTCTGCTACTTTTCTTTTAGAGATTTAAGAGAGATCACATAAGATTTTCCAGCAATACTGATCCTATGTCCACCTAAGTATTTTACACCTGGACTTTCACTAATGAAAATACAGAGAGTATCCCTTACTTCAGTGATCTTAAAGCCCATATTAAGCCTTTTACTCTAATAGCACATTTTTTTTTTAATTTAATATTTTTCTTTCTTTTAGTCAACCTTTCATAATATTCTTCTAATATTATGTTTTGAAGCCTGATTAATTCTTGAAAGCTTCATTACCAAATATCACAGACAAGAACAACAGCCCACATTGGTTTTAGGTACTTGGATTTACTTGAAAACATACAAGATTAAAGCTTTTACCTTACCTGGTTAATTTCATGCAAGCATTCACTAATTCACTGCCTTCCATTCACTCCGTTTTTGTTCATTCGGTCTCCACTTTCACTCTCATCAAGGAGACCACAGCTGGCCTGAGAAGCTCGGGCAGGAAGTTGTGCCAGTCTGTGTTGTGCTGCTTCTGATACTTCTTTACCTCATTTTTTCCTGCACTCCTTTATCTTTCTGTGACCACCTAAGATTAAGAGTCACTTCTTTTTATGAATCCTTAATCTTCAGCATAGCTCTTGTTTCTGGAACTCCAAGCCTCCAGTTCTCCCAGTCTAAATAGTCCACATGCAGAAGTATAACGCATGATCTAGCCCTTAACTGATTTTTCTGTGTTGTATCTCTTTATTTATCACAATTTGGGATCTGCCACTTCTGCCCAGTTCAAGTGTTACAAATATTTACATCCAGCCTGTACTGTTAGTTGCAGCTAACAAGTGGCAGGCTATTAATAATTAAAAATTCAGTTTTGGACATTGACACACACATTCCATTATTTGCTGCCTGCTCATGTTCATACTTTGAACTGTCTTCACCTACTACAAAATCAAATGCATACAGCCATTTCAAAAATACACACAATGTAGTAGTTAGTATGCTGAAAATTTCTTTTTAAAATGACAGTGTACTTCTGTATTTTAACAACATTTGTTTTTAATTGCTTTGGAGAAATATCAGAAAGATTTCTAATTGTTCTAATGTGATTGTACAGTATCACATTATTCCTTTTATAAGTAGTAATTCTATTAAAAAATAAACAGAAATAAAGCAAACTTATTTACTCTTATAACTCCAAGATGGCCCAATATATTGTGTAGAAGTAAAAGTTTCGTTTTATCATAAACATACCTACATTATGCTTAGGTTACCTAAGCATGAGAAATGTTTTTCATTATGAAACATTACTGGAGCCTTTTTCTTGGGCTGCTTGTACATCTACATTATATGTAAGAACTCTGACTGGAGACAAGTTCTGGTGCCAGGAAAATACCAATGGCTGATGCCAGGAAATTATCTTCAGTTTTGCCTGGATAATAAGCTACAAAGAATTACTGCTTTCCTATTGGGATTTCCATTATTGCTTTTTGACTGGCAGTGTACCAAAGGCACAAATTACATAAGCAGGGAACCCTGCTCCTCTTGCAGACACATCAACACGTACTTCAATGTGAGGTTGTGATGGTTTCACTCTGATGAGCAGCTCAGCACCACCACACTGCTCTCGTTCCCTGCTTCTCAGAAAAACAGGGGAAGAAAATATGAAAAAAACTTGTGGATTGAGGTACAGACATGGAGGCCACTCACCAAATATTGCCACAGACTCTGAATAGGGAAATAAATGTAGTTTATTGCCTTTTACAAACAGACTAGATTACAGAGAACTAAAAGCAACCAAAAAACAACTTTCCCACATCCAGCTTTTCCACTTTCTCCCTGAATGGGGCAAGGGAACAAGGAATGCAGACTGCAGTCAGTTCTTAACACTTTCTGTCTGCTGCTCCTCTGAGGTCACTCTCTGTCCCTTCTCCATGTGGGTCCCTCCCACAGGATGTTGTCCTTTCTCAACTGATCCCACATGAACTTACCACAGCCTTCAGCTCCAACATGGCTCCATAGTAATGGTGCTCATCCTTCAGGAACTGCTCCAGCACAGGTCCCCACTGATAACAGCTCCCCCAGCTCTCCTGCCATCCTTCTGCACTGACCTCAGTGCAGAAGGGCCACACTGGAGAAAAGGAGGATCAGGGGAGACTTATTTCTCTCTACAGCTAACTGAAAGGGGGTTGTGGCAAGGTGGGGTCTAGCACTAGAGGGAATGAGCTAAGTTGCTCCAGGAGAGGTTCAGGTTGGATATTAAGAAACATTTCTTTTTCAAAAGAGTGGTCATAGGCTGGAATGATCTGCACAGGGAGTCACTGTCCCTGGAGGTGTTCAAGAAATGTTCAGATGTTGTACTGAGGGATATGATTTAGTGGGAAAGTATTGGTGGTAAGCAGACTATTGGACTGAATGATCTTGGAGATCTTTTCCAACCTTGGTGATTCTATGATTCTATAGTTTCTATTTTCCCTCTCCCAGCTTCTATGGTGCGGCAGCTTTCCCTCTCTTTAATTTGCTCTCCCAGACCACATCCACTGTCACTCATGGCTCAGCTCTGGCTATAGTGGGTCCACTTTTGGAGCAGCTGGAGCTGGCTCTGACCTTACATGATGTAGTTGCTGGGTTCTGCTCACAGAGACCATGTCTGCAGCCCTTACCCCTAACGCCCTGCTAAAAAACCTTGCCGTGTAAATGTAAATGCAATACATAATTATTAGGAACAAGATTTCAACCCTCTGCTTCCCAGGGCAACATCTTTGTCCTGAGAAAGAGAGATATGAGTGCAATTATAGATATCTGGAAGGATTATCAATTCTCAGGAAAACGCGAATTACAACTCAGTACACTGTACAACTAATGTGAGTGAACACGGATCTTTCCCAACGTGTTTTTAGTAAGGCATTTCATATTCCACTGAATTTTCCCAAGATGAATTTCAAACTGTATTTACGATTCTTTATTATTGCTCAAAGAGAATACAGTATCTGTTTATGTCAGCTCCTATCGCAGAGGTATTTATTTTTCCAGAACAGATTTCTAGTCAGTGATCTATACCATGCGGCAATCTTTTCTTCTTTGTGAGCATAGCTAATCCTGTTTCTTCAGTAGTAGTGTCTGAGGTCAATTGTGTCAAATCCAAATTGATGATGCATATGAAAGAGAGGGTGTTATTACACTTGCACATATCAAAATCTACCATGGTTACTAATTCTTAGTTAAGTCAGTGTGGGCTGCTAAAATCCTATGTAGTCATTTCCTCATTCAAAATTTGTGAAATATGAGTAGATAAAACATTTAGTTTGGAAAAGACATATCTCACAAATTTTGTAATGATTCTCTTTTCCTCTACAGTGTTTAATTGAATGAGCTATAATAAGACCAAAGCCAGAAATGATTAACAGTAACAAGCCTGGCAGGAAATAAAACATCTGGCCCAGACGGGAAAAGAACAGTGGCCTCTCCTTGACCTGTATTGATCTAGTCCCACTGAGGTCATGTTTGGGAGCTTTCAAATATGTAAACTGTTTGCATATATTTGTATCAAATACGTGGTGACCTGAAATAATTTCTGTATTTTAGTTTGTGTGTCCTATAATTTTTTAATTGAAAGATATGAGGGTTACTTCATCCTGACATTTTGCAAGTTACCTGTTGAGCAATGAGACAACTTAGTTGAGCTAGTACTGTAGCACTCCACTAATTTGTATTTTAAAATAAATCTATTACAGAGATCTCAATTATTTCCACTACTTTTGTTCCCACTTTTTTTTTTTTTTTTTTTTTGTAGTGAGAAGCTACACTAAATGACCACTGCAATCTGAAACAGCATTCATTTCACTTCATTTCTTATTTTTTAAAAAGTTGTAAATGTACAGTAAGCAGTTTTTAAGAGCCAGTTTGTAGACATTGCTTTGAAGATCAGGTGGAATACTTTGATTCTAAACACAAAAAAATGTAATAATTTTATGTATTTATTTCTTTACAGAATCCAATAATTGTGGATGGGTAAAGCATGATTTCAAAAAATGAACCCATTTTGCTTTATGATATCTAGTGACAGGGAAGTCACCACTTCGGTTAATATTGTGAAAACTTAAATTTCATTTTACTATGGTCTGTTATCAAAATTATACATTTTATGAACTAAAAAAAATTATCTAGGTATGCAAAAACATAACAAACAACAGTTGGTATGTATCCTCCTAATTCAAGCTGATCATTTTACACCAACTGATGGGCAAGTCTGAAATAGTACAAATAGGGTACGTCTCAAGCTATACTGAAAAGATTATGTCATGCTGTGCTGCACTATGTTTGACTAAAGCCAGTTCTTCAGAGAAGGAATTAAGTTAAGAAGAAAAATTGAAAATAAGTGGTGTGATTTATTAAATTAGAAGATAACAAAAGAAAAGTATTTCATCATTTTGACTGGGACAACTAAAAAGAAGCGATGGGCATTTGTATTATTTGTGCTGTAATTGCCTTATATGACTTAAGTGTCTCCTATTCTGAAATGTTTGAATTATAAAGTGCTTTAATACTCCCTTACATGGAAATGAATACATGGGGCATTGTTAGAACCAAAGGGCTGGCTGAACTGTGGGTGAGACAGGAAAAATAGTGTCTGAAAATGACCATGTTAAAACTGCCCTTGGGGGAAATATTTTGAACTTGATCTAAACATCATGAAGACTGATATAAAAAGAACACCAAATCACCATCATTGTCAGTAAAATGCATGCGCAGTAACATTGTAATTTCACATTCAAATATTCAAACTCCAATAAGTAGTTGGGGTAGTTCAGTGACTTATCTCAATTGTGCTTACTAAGAAAGGGACAAAAAAGGGATATTAACTATAAAACAGACATAACTTGTTTGTATGATTGTAAAAGTCTTCTGAGGTCACAAGAGCTTATATGGAAATGGAAAGCCACTGAAAACAACTTCTGAAAGACAAATACAGCTCTAAAACTGAACAATTACATCCTGTAACTATGAAATATATAAGGGCTGCTCCAAAAATAGTGTCTTCTATTATATTATGTTGGCCCAGGATGTCAGACGTGAATGTTGGTGGTATGGTAGTAGTTGTGGAACCTTTCTACCAATATTCCATTATATTTTGTTGCTGTGAGACATGGCAGCTGAGGGGCAGTCTAAAATGATATCTGACATGAAAGTATGCATGAAGCAAAGGTGTGGAACTGAATTCCTCCATGTAGAAAAAAAATGGAACCCACTGACATTCATTGATGCTTGTTGAATGCTTAGGAAGACCAAATATTGGATGTGAACACAGTGAGGTGGTGGGTAGTGTGTTTCAACAGTGGTGAGGGTGATATGAAGGACAAGTCATGTTACAGACAGCCATGTAGATTTTTACATAAACAGCATGCAGGCTTTTGTTAATTGCTGACAAAAATGCATAGCTAATGGTGGTGACTATGTTGAAAAATAGTGTTTTGTAGATGAGAATCTGTTCTACCAAATAGTGTTATTGTGCTTGCTGTTGTAGTTTCCATGGAAATAAAGGGGAAACATTACTTTCAAAGTGACCTACAGATTTTGGCTTGACTTTCACTGTTAAGTGTGAAAATGGTGCTGCAACACATTACCCATCATTGATTGATTCCATGCATTTAATTCTGAACCATTTTCTTTTCATTCTGTGTTTTGATGAGTCATTGTTTTGATGAAAGTCTCAGCCAAAAAATTTTAAGCATTCTCACCTAAAAGGCAAATTGCTCACAAAGCAGTGAAACAACACGGCTCTTACTGTCTGTAATGATACTAAGGATAATGAAAGCCTCAGAGGAATGTAGCCTGTGAGAAATAGATGAGATAGATCTATTTTAATAGGTGTGCTATGCTTTTCTCTTTACAAAATCATGTTAAAAATCTCCAGTTTGTAATTCTAATAGAATACTGTCCTTGTTACAACTATGGTCTATATTGAATGTATTTGACTATTAATATTTTTTATTTAATTGTTGTTTAACAAATGACTTTTTCTTTAACTGTTCATCACTGTTATAAATCAATAGCAATGTTGCAGATGAACAGCTTGCACGCATACACACAGAGATTTTGTTTGCTCAGTTTCTTTAAGAAAAGCTTCCCCTCTTCACAGATACCTCATCCAATATCTGAACGGTTTTTATCTCTTTGGCATTGTAACTGATGTTTTCTGCATGTGTAAGGTGAGCTGTTTCCTTCATGTACATTCAGATTCAGCATTTTATAGGCAGGGTAGAAGATCTAACATTTTGAAATGGTCAGAAAAGCCATAAAAACTGGAACCAGTAAGTTTATGTCATAGATCTTGCATGATCATGACGAAGCAGGGGCTGGTGTCTCCCCAGGCTCGGTGCTGGGAGAAGAGAAGGCTCCCCAGGGCTGTTTGATCCTTGTATCAGGGCACAACCCACTGTCTCAGCCAGTAGCAGGGCAGTAGCAGGCCAGTCTCAACTCCAGGCATCTCCCTGGGGACAAAGCTGGGTTGAAGTTGGGCCAAGATATGGGCCTGGGAGGGGGCCCAAAAGGTCTGTGCTGCGAGGAGCTGGAGACCATGCCTGCTGCAGCCTTGCTGGCAGGGGCTGATGGCCTGGGGCTGGAATGGGACTGTGGATGAGGAACAGGTTGGAGAAGTGTTGGGGCCTGGTCAGGAACACTCAGGGATAGTGGTGTCCTCAGGGATCCCAGGGTACAGCTATGGAAGAAGCAATTCATAGTTGTGAGATTTATTCTTGAAAATTCTTACTGCTTCCTTGTTGGGATTACATAAGCCTTACAGGTAACTTTTGCTGAGGTTTAGGCCAGCTGTTTCTAGAAATGAAATACGTATTGATCTAAAGAGCAGTGAAAGCACTCTCATTTGTTTGATTTGGCAGAGACTGATTGCTTATGATCAGTATAAATGTCCTGAGTCACTGCTTACGTATCCTGAATATTGTCTCAGTCTGCTCA
Source organism: Chrysolophus pictus (assembly GCA_037305975.1). NCBI lineage: Eukaryota > Metazoa > Chordata > Aves > Galliformes > Phasianidae > Chrysolophus > Chrysolophus pictus. The sequence goes on from CM074578.1 coordinate 25,086,247, forward strand.
GAAATGCCTGTTACTAACAAAACTATTTTATGACGAGGTAAACATTGCATTTGGAATTCTACAGCATACTGCAAGGTAGCTGTGTACACTATTGGATTGTGGCAAGGCTCTGGGGCAAAGTAGCAAGCTCTCTCCCAGCCAGTCATGGATCAGCAGTCAGCACAGGTTGGAGACAAGTCCTAAGTGCTGGTTAGCATGAGCCCAACAGTGGAAGTGTAAATGTTCAGCAATGTGAGCATGGGCTGATTGATGCCAGCTGGCCTTGGTACCAAAGAATCGAGCCTAGGCTTGTTTGATATACTGTTAGAGATGAAGTAGTACAGGCTATGCAACATATTAAGCTCCCTCACTCTCAGCTATTTCCTTCCTATGGATTCCTATAAATTCTCTTGTTTTCTTCCTATAAGTACAATCCATTAAATATATTTTTTTAATTTCCTAGATTAAAGAAGTTAAAATTAGGCAACATTAAGATTAAAAATTTGTGTTAATTTCGAATTACTGTATGTAACACTTTGTCTGCCTACTTGAGGCAAAAGAGGTAGGCTCTTCTGGATGATTAAGTGCTGCTAAGCTTGGTCCAAGAAGGAAGAATTATTAAAATTAGCATAGATTACTTTCAGTTATGTTTTTATTTTGAGAAAATATTTATCTGCACACAAAATGTCATTGATTCCCAAATTTAGACAATAGTCTAGCACACCACGAGCTGCTTAATGATAGAATTTGTAAATTGTTTCTTTAATCTGGTTTGAATATGCACTTACACAGCATATCAGAGAATAAACACAGATTGTTTTTCCTAAAAAAGTGTATTTAAATGTGAAGAGTAAAAATAAGTAGTTGTGCACACAGCTTGACTTTTCTCTTTTCAGGTTGTTTAAACCAGTGCTAAATTGGTTTTATTAATTATGGTACAGTATGAAAAATCTCAGTTAATCAGTTGAACTGAATTAGGAATGACACATAGACTACTGATATACATTTCTCCATGCAAGTTGCTTTCAGATGAAGTACACTGAACACTAATCACAAATGTGTAATGAATGGAATAATTGCATCAGGAATCTGTATACCTTACCTTGATAGTTTCTTATTTGAATTCATGGTTAACAACAGACACAATAAAATATTTTGTAGTTGTCTGATGAAAAATTTTAACTCTCAGCACGTATTATGGAAAGGAATACTGCAGAATTGTCTGTCAAGGCTGAAATCTCTTCACAATTTGTATAAGAATGAACACAAATCAATAGTTCTGTTGTATCCACTGAGTAACCAAGATGGATGAGAACATGGTGACAGTCTGTCTAGGCAACACAAGACAAATGGAAAGCCGGTCTTCAGTCAGTAATGGTATACATATTAGGATGTTTTCCTTTCTGGAGTTAATCAAGTACATTGCCTTATTGAGTTTGGTAACGTTATACACGTTTTTGACTAACTGTTTCAATGTGCTGCTGTATTTACTGTCACTATTATTTCATTCAAAACATGGCAGGTATTAATTTTTCTATTATTGTAAATTGTTGAGTCATTTGCTTCTAAATATCTGCTTTTCTACAGGAAGAGAATCCTTCACACTAGTACTAAAATTGAATTGTTTTATAGTGCCTATTCCGATTCAGAAAATGTGAGCATATTCAAGAATATTATAAGAAAGGAGATATTTTTAGCTTTAGACTTGTTGCAATGAAATGGAGTAAGAATTCAGTCTTTTAACATGCAGTGCTATGGAGGAAATTCTCAAGTTTTGAGAGCACAGACATACATCTGTCCCTTTTTAAACACAATGAGATTCAGCTAGGCATCTTGATTACATAGGAGTAATCAAGTGGACAGATAAAAACTGAGGGGACAATTTTGCTTTCTTCAGAACATTTCTGGGAGCCTCTAAATTGAAGCTGATCTTTTCCCAGACGAGGTGAAGAGAAGGTAAGTAGTAGGATGGGCAGAGGGCTGGTTCTGTCTTTGCTCTAGCGATTGCAATTGGTAAGCATCTGCCTAGTCTTTATTTCAACCCACAAACTTTCACATCTTATTTTCTTCCTCTGCAGCACTGATGAGGAAGAGTAACTGAGCAGTTTGTTGGGCACTTGGCTTTTAGCCAAGGCTAACCCTCCAAAAGAACAAGCAAACTTTCTCTAATGAGAAGGTAAAAGCAGTGAAAGAACACTCAGGGATGTTTTGGCAAATTTGTTGCAGATCTTTAAACAAAGGTTAGAAAAACATCTGTCAGAATGAATTAGCTGTAGTTAATCCTTTCTCACAGGAGGATAAACTAAACAACATCCCACAACTCTCTGTTGCTTTGCTATGATTTGGTAGGAATTGTATTTAATTTTTTCAATTACTTTTTCTTTTTCTTTTTCTTTTTTTGACCAAGGAAAACATTATTTTATGCATAGAGCCATGGCTCACTTTAGAAAAGAAAGCAAAACTAAACAGCAGCAATTCCATGAACTGTAATGAAGGTTAAATTCAAATCAGTGGCACTGAAGTACAGCATACAACTATACAGGAACACTATCATAATGCATTCATTGTTTTGCCTTGTAAATCAAACTGAAATAAAACAAAGCCTTAAAACCATAAAATAACATAGTTTCAAGAAATGTCCCACTACACTGCAATTTTATCCTTCTTGTGTAGTTTAAGAAATATAAACTCAAAAACATGACTACCAGAATACTGGAAAGAATGAAGAAACTACCTGAAGAAAAATGGCCAAAAATCTTGACTTGTTCTATTTAACACAACAGCTGAAAAAGCTGACTAAGCTGATCACTCTTAATAAATAACAGATCTGATTAGACTTAAGAGTAAAAAATGAGACATTAAAAGTAAAATACAGCATTAGTCCAGGAACTAGAAAACAGTAACTCAAGAAAAGAATATTAATGATACATTAATACATCTGGGTTGGAAATGAGAAGAAAAGTTATAACCATTTGAGAGCTAGCAATATACAAAGATCTCATTCTAGCACTGAAGAGAAACTGTGGCCTATGTCTGTAAGACTTGATTTCACCTTATGTAGGTATATTCAGGATAAATTACACTCAAAAAATGAATAGAATCATCAAATCACTCAGGTTGGAAAAGACTTTAAAAATCTTCGAGTCCAACCACATACTACCCTAATTCTAACAACCCTCTACTAAATCATGTCCCTGAGCACCACATCCAAGCAGTTTTTAAACACATCCAGGAATGGTGACTCAACCACCTCCCTGGGGAGCCTATTCCAGTGCTTAACAACCCTTTCTGTAAAGAAGTTTTTCCTGATATCCAACTAAACTTATTCTGGTGCAACTTGAGGTCATTTCCCCTCGTCCTGTCTCTTGTCACCAGTGAGAAGAGACCAACCCTGCTCTCACTGTAAGCACCTTTCAGATACTGGAAGAGAGCAATAAGGTCTCCCTTCAGCCTCCTTTTCCGCAGGAACTGCCTTAATTTCTTCAGTCTCTCCTTGTAGGGCATATTCTCCAAGCCCTTCACAAGCCTTGTTGTCCTTCTTTGGACCTGCTCCAGCACCTCCATGTCCCTTCTGTACTGAGATGCCCAAAACTGAACAGTACTCGAGGTGAGGCCTCACTGATGCTGAGTACAGGGGCAGGATTACTTCCCTAGTCCTGCTCACCACACCATTCCTGATATAAGCCAGGATGCCTTTGGCCTTCTTGGCCACCAGGGCACACTGCTGGCTCATGTTCAGCCGACTGTCCATCAGAACACCAAGGTCCCTTTCCATCAGGCAGCTTTCCAGCCACTGCTCCCCAAGCCTGTAGGGTTGCCTGGGGTTGTTGTGATAAAAATGTAGGACCCAACACTTGGCTCTATTGAAACTCATTCAGTTAACATTGGCTCATCGATCCAGTCCATCCAGGTGCCTTTCTCCCCTCAGGCAGATCAACACTCCCTCCCAACTTGGTGTTGTCTGCAAACTTACTGAGGATGCACTCAATCCCCTCATCAAGATCATTAATAAAAATGTTAAATAGAAACAGCCCTAGTACCAAGCCCTGGGGGACACCACTTGTGACCAGCTGCCAACTGGATTTGACTGCATTGACCACAACTCTTTGGGCCCAGACATCCAGCCAGTGTTTCACCAAGCGGACCGTATGCCTATCCAAACCATGGGCTTCTCCACAAGAATGCTGTGGGGGACAGTGCCAAAGACCTTACTGAAGTCCAGGTAAACCACATCGGCAACCTTACCTTCATCCACTGAGCGAGTCACCTTGTAGAATGAAGTCAGGTTAGTCAGACAGGATCTACCATTTGTAAACCCATCACATTCAAAGCATCCATCTCCACAATGCTAGTCAGACACATCACCACTCACATTTTTAACACAGGTATGTACAACTGAAAATTTGATATGCAACATACATAGAGGCAAAAGTTATATTTCATAGATTCTGATGGCATCTGTTTTCTTGTCTATTGAGACATTGTGATCTGGTGCAAAACAGAAGCATTGTCCATTAATAACATGAAATGTATCCACTGCATTTCTTCCAATTATTACTTTCATTTAAATATTTATAAAGCTGGACATTCTCCTGCATGAAAAAGACATAAATCATCAATTGCGGTTTAACTGGAGAACAGAACTGTAGAATATATGTATTTTTATAAAGCAAGTGGAACTTTAAGCAAAACATTTTATGACAATTCTTTTCTAACAGCATTCTGCTTTATTTTTTGTTTTGTCCCTTTTTCATCACTGACCAGAAGAAGATGTAAAATACAGTAGTGAAGTAAAAATAATGCAGTAACATTAGTTGAAATAAATCTCAAAAACGATAAGATTTATTTTAAAATGAAAAAGACTATATCTGCCTGAGCACACAAGTAGATCTCAGATTCTAGCACGGGTGTCTTTCAGATGTAAGTAATTGTGGGTTGTTTGACACTTGACTAATTCCAGAGGAAATATATCAGCTCATCAGCTGGGGAAAAGTAATCTAAATTTGCTAAATTCAAATTCTGCACATTTATTTGTACAGTTTAATAGAGTTATTATCTTTCCAGTTTAGTATATTTTCCAGTACAGTTGCTGAAATGAAAATGTTCTTATACATTTCATTCTAACTACATAGTCAGGCTTTACAAAGTCATATTCAAGACACTTCTCAAATTTACAAGGCAAAAATTTCCTTTACTTCAGAATAATTATGTTGCTATTATTGCTGACTTGGTTAACTGTATCAGAAATGGTTGTGATGTTATTTGACTAGCACATTTCAATGCTGTCCCTTAGAATAGCTCTTTTTTACAAACCATGATCCTTGTTGAACTGTATATTGCAATGCAGGGCTAAAGAAATGCTAATAGTGTGGAACTGTCAGCATATTTGAATTTGTTACATGGATGCCATAGTCATTATGATAAGGGTGCTAACTCTGAATTGCACCTGTGCCACATATACTGTTTCCATGTGCATTTTCCAGGCACACGTCCAAACTTTCTCATCTATTAGAAAGACAGAGACATTCCTGGTTAAGACAAGAAGCCTAACTTACATAGGCTTTGCCTTTAAATCAGATAGTTTGAGAAGATAGTAAATAAGAAACAGACAAAGTGCATGAACATCTGCTTTGCTGTAGCACTCCTTAACTGCTACAACTAAAAAAATTTTTGTGAGACAGCTGAGAAATGTGGTGTAACTTTAGCCAAATACCTGTGATCTACAGTTATAGGGGGAAACAAAAGAAAAAAAAAAGATTTAAAAAAATGAAGAATTTGCTTGGAACACGTGCACAGTAATTTAAGCAAAAGAGTGCTTGATAGACAAATCTGTATGTGTTCTGATGGAATGAGGCTCTTCCAAAAATGAATTAACACTTGATGTACCACATCAATAGCATGATACTCCTTAAAACAGCAAGTTTTCTTGACATTGAGGTAGATCTAACACTTTTTTTGGAGCATAACACTGCTACTTCTATCATAAGAAAAAGCTAAGAGTTAAAAACTGATGAAAAAAGAAGAGCATTGATATTACTAGATGTTTACTAATGGTCAGCAATTGTGAAGACTTTCATTAGCCCTTTTAGAATATTCCAGGAGTACACTTTTACTCCACAAGTCTCTAAAAGTCAGCTGATGCCAGCACATCAGACAGTAAATCCTGCCAGGCCAAAAAACAGAATTCACTATAGCAAGTTTCTGCCAACCAAAGTGCCTGGTTTTGCTGGGTTAGAGTTACTTTCCTTTATTGTAGTTGGTCAGCTGCTGAGGTTCGGATTTAGGATGAAAACAATGTTGATAAGGCAGAAATGTTCTAGTAGTTGCTGAGCAGTGCTGACACAGAGCCAAGGACTTTTCTGCTTCTAATGCTGCCCTGTCAGTGAGGAGGCTGGGATGCACAAGGATCTAGGAGGGTAACACCATGACAGCTGACTGAGACTGGCCAAAGGAATACTTACTTTTTTTGCATGATCAGCAGTAAAATCTGGGGGAAAAGAAGAGGTGGGGGGATGCTTGGAGTGATGGCATTTGTCTTCACTAAAAATATGTGCAGTGAGCCCTGCTCTCCTGGATACGGCTGAATGTCTGCCAATGGGAAACCATGAGTTAATTCCTTGTTTTCTTTGCTTGCATGTGCAGCTTTTGCTTGACCTGTTAAGCACTATTTATCTTTCCCCCATTCCACTTGGGGAGAGCAAGTGAGTGGCTCTGTGTTGCTGAGCTACTCACTTGACATAAATCACAATAGAGCCTTTCTATTTCAGTAAGGAATGTGGCAATGATCTGTGTAATGTGAAACATGCTGTGTCCATGTGTGCATCATGGATTTACATGTAATGACATGGAATTCAGCGGATGCCTGAGTGTCATGGTTTTATGACTTTTTGGTATTCCACATCATAACATCATGTAATGCACTGGGGGTTTGACTGTTGATGCTCAAGTTCCGGGTGCCTGTCCGGAGGAGAAGAACTACATTCCCCAGGGGGCTTTGCGGTCAGCAAGGAGATGTAACTTCTGGCAAGGTCACCTGATGCTCTCTTCTTCGCCTGCTCTTCTTTGCCTGAGCTTCTCTGTCTGCTCTTCTCCATCTGCTTTTCTTCATCGGCTCAACTGGACTGCACTTCTCACCTCAGCATTGTGGTGAGGCCTATCCACCTTTCGCACACACTCTCTCTCTCATTATATTTTGCTGATACTATATTTAGTAAATTAGTTTGTTTCACCTCAGATCGTTGCCTCTGTTTTCAATTATTTTGGGTCCCCTGTTTCCCTTTTCCAGAGACGCGGATCTGCGGATCCCTCTGCCCCGCTAGTCACGGAACCGGGCCGAACCAGCCCGTAAACAGTCGACAAGTCAACAGCATCCAAAAAACATCCAAAGGCATTTAAGATAGGTCAGATAAATTTTTTATTGCATACTTCTCCAGCTCTTTAAAAGAAATCTTAGGACCTTACATCTTTATATCAATCAAGTGAAGATAAAGAGCTGTTTATAATCACAGAATCACAGAATTGTAGGGGTTGGAAGGGACCTCCAGAGATCATCGAGTCCAACCCCCATAATGGTAAGCTTACAAAGTGAACATATACTTTATTTCTAATATGTGTTAAAAGTCTATTCTAAACAGATACTCTGAGAGCTCTAACACATAAATGTATTCATCACCACATGAGAGGCATTATCATTAAGATTATAGCTATTTTTACTGTTTTACCAATACAGTTTAGCAAAGGTCACCATTCATAAACAAAAATATGTATGTTGTATCGTGTGGTAGTTTAAATGTTTCACCCTTGATTTACTGATGATTTTCCTTATGATGAAAAATAATGATCAGCATTGTCTTAGCAATAAAGGTCAAGACCCACAGTGCGTATCTAACTGCACTTCACTTGAAAATTAAAGATTGATTAATGTACATTAAGGTCAGAAGGAGTCAGTATGACGGCTATCATTTTAAAATTCTTCTTAAAGGTAAACTAAGTGCTTGTGTTTGTATGTTATATATTCCCACCCAAGAGATTTCAAGTAGCCTTCTATTCATTTATGATTTACAGAAATCTAATTCCAAATTGTGGTAAAACAGTTTCTCATTTTTAAAGATATCTTTATCTATGTCTTCAGAAGACCTACCTGTGCCATTGAGGGCAACATATGTGTTACAATTTTTTCAGTATCCCATATTATAGACATAAGGATGCCTTTTTGGAAGCCTCAAAAGACATTCCAAGGTAGTCTTTCATTAAAAGTCATGTAGGTCTCATCAGCTTAGCTGGAGTGGAAATAGTACTGCTCCCAGTTTCATGGGATGATGTGTATGTTCATTTGAGAAATCTCCATCATGTGTTATTCCCTGTCATTTTCCTTTTATCTACCATTCAAATCAATTTCTTATTTACTTTTTGTACTTATTATTTTTTCTTATCTTTTTTTCCTTATAATTCTTTTTAAAATGAAATTGAAAAACAGTAGAAAGTAAACGTAGTTTCTGGTTATTATAACTGCTAACACATACTTTACAGTCTTCAGATGGGCTTGCCACGACTTATCTTTACTACTTTAAAGTTTAAGGACCCCCATCTGACATAAAAATTCTCAAGGTTAATCATTATGAAGTGAATCTAAGAAGGGGACTTCAAGTGTCATTTAAAGTACTGAATGCCTGCTGAATTAATTTCATATCTATCTGTCTCAGGTTTTGAACACACAGTTTGAATTGAAAGACACTTGTGAGTTCTGCTTCTATGTAGCTCAGCACCTAAACCCATTTAGCATTCAGAAAACAGATCTGCTCTGTTTATGCTTTCTCAGAGAATGCCTAATACAATTCACAGGAGAAGATTTTGTGCTGTATAGCAACATTCAGATTTTTTAAAATGTAATCGTTTAGTGGCTATCACACATCTAAATGGGTGTCAGCCTTACCAGAGCAACTTATCTCTGCTGCTTCTAAGCAATATGCCTTAAACTAGGCTATGAACTGTTTTGTTGCGAAGGAAATTGTTCATTCCTACTGAAATTTGGCTATAGTGTAGGAAGGAATTCAAGAGTCACTAGAGAGAGAGATAAAGTGAAAAAGAGTTTGGCCTAACTCTGTTAACAAAAGTCCATGCCAGAGAGAAGACCCTAGATCACATCTTTTCTCAAGTTATAAGTACAGATGTAAGACTAGAAACAGAGATCAGAGATTTTCCAAGTAATGTGTCTATTACATCATAAACAGATGTTCTCGTGTCTGTTCTTACACTAGCCACTAAAGAACAAATTTCACGGGGTTACACTATTTGGAAATGTGGTTTTCCTGTATTTCACATAAGATACCAGCACTGCTATTCCATGTTCTCAATTCCCCATAAGAGATCAGAAGCAGATAGTAGAATGCAGTAAGACACTGTATTTCTTCGTGTCAAAAAGTTTAGCAAACAAACATCCAAATTTAGAATTCATATACTGAGCTGGGAAATGAGTTCACCTACACATGGAATGGGAGTAAATAGACAATAGCATCTGAAAAAAGCATCAAGTAGCTCCTAGAAATAAAAATGTCCTAAAAACTTAGTCTTGGAATCATAATCTTACACTTTCACCCCAGAAGAGCATTTCAAGATTGAGAAGTTAGGAAACTAGGCAAGAAAGTCAGAGCTGTTTGTTAATTCTATTCAGAGCATGCCTACCAAACACCTTGCAGGCATCAAGTCTCAGAGTTTATGAATATCAGATGGCCTTAGAAAGGCTTTCTCAAAAGAAAAACTTTCACTTGATGAAAACAGAACAGAGTTTAAATGTTCGAGAAACTTTGAGAGAATTATAGATATTACAGGCATTTACATATTATTTTGAATTTTACCATAGGTACATAAATGGTAGCTAGGTCCTAAAGCAGATTTAACTTTATGTCTGCTTTATAATTGACAGCTTCCATAGAAGATAAAATCTAACCTCAGCACCCCAATGACATAGAAGGTATAAATGAATACATGATTATTAACCATATCCTTCACTAGAATTCATCGACATTTAGATGTCTACAGTGTTTAGATCCTATTCTGTATATGAAAGAATGACATCAATGATTCAGTGAATTTACTCATAGGAAAAAAGCTTTTGAATCAGAGAGTTGCTGACTGTCCTGTCAATTAAACTGTCAATTTTTTATCATTAAAAAAAATATATGAATTTTACTTTCTTTCATACTTTCCAATATTATTTCATGCTTACAAATGGTAGACACTGAAATAGTTGTTAATGTACTCCAAGGTGAAACAATGAATGATGGAGAAGCTATTATCTGTAATATTAATGCTCTGGCCGGAGCTTAACAGCTAGTTTGCTTATTCACTTACACTTCTGCTATATGTAATCTTAACTCCTCATCTTTATAGTTATATTTTGCAAAATAAATCTAATTCAGATACTTTGCTTACTTCCCCCAAATGATCTTGAAATTACTGTGTGAAGAGTCTTATAATGAATATATCACAGAATCACACAGAATGTCTCTTGCTGGCAGTTGGAAGCTTGAGACAGTAGTATTCCAAACGTACCAAATATACATTAAAGAAATCTAAGTGATATTTTCCTGTAATCCATGGAAAAAACAAACATAGAGGAACTTCTTCATAATTTTATTATGTAGAAAATATCTACAGTGCTCATAACTACTGGTCACTTAATTTTACATGAAATTTACATTTACAGAACATTATGTTCTGATGCATTCTGTCTAGATTTTTTCAAAAGATTATATGCAGTCATTTTATACAAAAAAATGAACATTTATATATTAACATGTTTTTGACTGTTGCAAATTAATGCGAATATACTACTGTATTCAAGTAGGAATATAGATAGCAATCATATTATGCTCCCAGGCAGGTCACAAAATCAGGATTAATCTATTCCTTGCAAGATTAACTTCACACAGTGAACTGCCTGCTTTGAATCAGTGTATGAATCAAAGACTTACCATTTTCTCCCAAGTGTTTTGTATAATGCCTGAAACCTCATCACACAGAACTCTTGGTATTAGTTATTAACAAAACAGAAAAGGAAAAGAAAATCCATTATTTCAATACTAATAATCTTATTCTTAGTGCTGAAATCAATTTATATAAATATATTTTTAGGATTTCTCTAAAAATAAATTTAAGACTATATTGAATACTTTTGGTAGACCTTTGGCCAAAGGTGACATTTTAATCCCTCTAAAATAAACCATCCTTGTCAAGCTCTGTTCATACACTGAGATTTTGAGACACAACTGCAAGAAAATTCAGTATTCAACTGAAGTCAGTGGCAAAACTCTCATTGTCAGGATTTCATTCTTCATACATCAGTGTCTGGGCTACTCTTAGTCACATTGGGTGGGAAAGGACTAGAAGTGGAAACCTATTTTCATCAACATTTCATCAATATTGCAGTTTTCAGTTTTTCCAGTTCTTATATGAGAAACATAAAAAGGAGTTCAGCTTAAAATTGGATGTTCCATCCTCTACTCCCTGGAGTTTCAAGACATTCCTGTTAGTTCTTTGTTTGATTAATTACTCCAAAACGCCTTTCTGATTCACTGTGAAATTTGATTCAGTGATCAGCAGTGATGGAGAATCTAGAAGATAATGATATCAATTTTCATTATCTAGACTGCATAAGCAGGGCCAGCTAGAACAAGCTGATGATGAATACTGCACAAACATGGAAATTTCCAGCAAATGGAATGCATGAAAACTATATCATGGATGTTCAACAGATATCTCTCTGATTAGAAGAAAAAGACAAAGAGTAGAAAGAATCCTGGCCAGCCTGGGGTCAATATGGAGGATGGATGAGGTCATTTATGGAGATAAAATCTCCATAAATACAAACACACAAACCTATAAATAATATGCTAGCTATCGCAATATAACACCTATACGTGTAATTGTACTCTTTGCAGTCTGTGGGATATTGCTTGTGGGCTGCTGTTACTATAGCATTATAGATAAAAAGATCAGAAACATGTCAGTATGAAAGACAGCCACTGCCCTAAAGAGATTCAACCTTTTGGATATCAGTGATGAAAAATCTCCATCTACAAAAAAAAAAAAAAAAAAAAAAAAAAAAAAAAAAGTTCTGGTAAACAAAGCAACAGACTTGTGTAAGAGTTGCTTAGGTAAAACAGAAGAAAGGAAGATAAAGATCCCAAACTTTTAGAGAGTAAAGATAGACCTAAAAATTATTGTATTGTGGATAACATCACAGTTACTATTTTATTTTTTCAAACATTATTTTTCTCAAATGCCATAATCCTCTAATCATTCATCCTACAAAATGCTACCTTACACCTATAATTTGCAGAGAACTAAATAGTTTTTCTCCAGAAATAATCTTTGTAAGGTGACCTTGATAATAATGAACCAGAATAGAAAAAAAGGAAAGAACTGCAGCTCTAGCTTATCAATTTATTTTTAAATGTTATCTCACTAAAAGATTTTTTGCTTTGTGTTTTTTTTTCTTTGAATTCTCTGTATTTTGTGAACATTTTCCTGATATTTATAGTTGAACGTAGAGCCCTCCACATTGTTTTGCCAGACAAAAAAAAAAACCCAAAACCTTTGTTTCAGGTTGAGATGCTACTGAATCTATACTTCATACAAGAATCCAACCATAGCTATTTTTACTGAAAATTTAAAACTGCTTTTTGAAAAAAAAAAAAAAGACAGTCCACAGTCTTATTTTATTTTTCCTGCCTTGGGCTAGTGTCAGTTATTTAAAAATCAAAACTAATGGAGCTTCAGAGTTTTACAAGAAGATACATTACTTTGATATTACTCACTTGAACTGTAACCGGAAGCTAAATCTGACCGCTGTAAATGCTTGGTTCAAAAGGATGCATAATTAACCTTAACTCTTTAAATAATATTATGTTATGTTTTGATAGTAAAACCTCAGCAGGAACAACTTCTGTTTTTATTGGAACCAACAGACAGAAACCATAAATAATTGCTACATGCCCTGCTGATAATTCCAATTAACTAGCATGCTGCATCAGGGATTCAGAGGTCTGAACTACAAACAAAATATACAAAGTTGAATGTACCAAAGAGAGAACTCCAATGCTATGCCCTTTCCAGCATTAGCGAGGTTAGAAATGCTCAAAGGCCATTGTATTAGACCACTTTATATTTTTTTATGAGTTTCTGCTATAGAAGCAGTAGATAGACACTGTCAAACATGCATTTTAAGAAAGAACAGTCATACTGACTTCAAAGGTGAATACAGTGGTACTCTGGCATAGTGCACCCTGGCTAAGATGAGAAAGTGTAAGTAAAATTTCATCTAGAACTGCAGCTTAAGGTCCACATATTATCTAAACTGTGAAGAACATCTCAAAAAGAGTGAAAAAGTGTGAAGAGAAAGCAAGAAATGGCAGTATGCTGAAAGATATGTTACACTTTTACATACATTCTTTACCTTTTGCTTTGCAAGGAAAGTGAAATGTAGTCAGGACATCAGCCTATCTGCTCAGTGGCAAGGAAACCTGGTTCTGTTTTCCAGCCCTAATTTTGAACTAACAAGAAATTCACTTTGGTTGTATCTACACTGCAGAATATATGGCTCAGTCAGTATATTTATTCTAACCCGAAATGTGCTAGCACACATTGTAGATGTTTCACCTAAGTTAATATATGAACAGTGGGGTTATATAGCCTGGGTTAGAGCATCATTTCAGCAGAATTCAACTTTTCCCAGTTCCCCATCTTTTGTATTTCAAACTCTGCACTGTGCCATACAAATAAATTGTTCCAGTATCTGCCATAACAGACAAGTCTTCCCTACGTGTCTGAGTTGTTAAATACTTGAAGTGGACAGATATTCATTCCTGATGGGGCTTTCTTATTCTGTCTATTACTTTCCTAGTAGTTTCAAAGAATCCTTCAATACTTCCATTGTAAGCTATGTAATAGAAATGGACTAACTAATAAAAAAACAGAAATAACAAGGAATCATAGAATCATAGAATCACAAGGTTGGAAACAACCTCTAAGATCATCTAGTCCAACCATCCTCCCATTACCATTGCTACCACAAGCTACTAAACCATATCTCGTAGCTCCTCATCCAGACACCTCTTGAACACTTCCAGGGACAGCAACTCCACCACCTCCCTCGGCAGGCCATACCAATGTCTAACCACTCTCTGAGAGAAAAAGTTCTTCCTTAAGTCTAACCTAAACCTCCTCTGGTACAACTTGTGGCCATTAAGCTCTTTACAGAAAGAGTGGTGAGGTGCTGGAACAGGCTGCCCAGAGAGGTTGTGGATGCCCCGTCCCTAGAGATGTTCAAGGCCAGATTGGATGGGGCCTTGGTCTAGTATTAAAGGTGGAGGTTGGTGGCCTTGCATGTAGCAGGGGGTTGGAGATCCATGATCCTTGAAGTCCCTTCCAACCCTGGCCATTCTGTGATTCTGTGATTTTCTCAGGTCCTGTTTGTTGCCTGGGAGAAGAGGCTAAACCCCTCCTCATAACAAACTCCCTTCAGGAAGCTGTAGAGTGCAATAAGGTCTTCCCTGAGCCTCCTCTTCTTCAGACTAAACAATCCCAGCTCCCTCAGCCACTCCTTATAAGATTTGTGCTCCAGACCCCTCACCAGTTTTGTTGCCCTTCTCTGGACACGCTCCAGGGCCTCAATGTCTTTTTTGTAGTGAGGGGCCCAAAACCGAACGCATTACTCAAGGTGCAGCCTCACCTGTGCTGAGTACAGGGGGATGATCACCTCCCTGCTCCTGCTGGCCACACTATTTCTAATGCAGATCATGGCCCTCTTGGCCAACAAGATGGGCCCCAGTACCAACCCCTGGGGGATACCACTTGTAACAGTTCACCAGCTGGACTTAACTCCATTAACCACTACCCGTTAGGCACGGTCCTCTAGCCAGTTCCTTACCCAAAGAAGGGTATACCTGTCCAAGCCATGGGCAACCAGTTTCCCCAGAAGAATACCATGAGAGACCATGTCAAAGACTTTGCTGAAGTCTAGGTAGACCACATCAACAGCCTTTCCCTCGTCTATCACGCTGGTCACCCAGTTGTAGAAGGAGATGAGGTTGGTCAAGCACGACCTGTCTTTCATGAATCTGTGCTGGCTGGGCCTGGTCCCCTGGACACCACGCATGTGCCATATGGTCTCACCCAAGATGATTTGTTCCATAACCTTCCCTGGTACCGAGGTCAGGATGACTGGCCTGTAGTTCCCCAGTTCCTCCTTACGGCCCTTCTTGAAGATGGGAGTCACATCAGCAAGCCTCCAATCCTCTGGGACCTCTCCAGTTAACCAGGAGCACTGATAGATGGCCGAGAGTGGCTCAGCGATCACCCCTGCCAGCTCCCTCAGCATGAAGGATGAAGCCTGTCCAGTGCCATGGACTTGTGACAGTCCAGAAGGAGGAGCTCTCTAACTGTCTCCACCTGAATCACTGGGGGTGTATTCTGCATAGCATTCCAGGCTTCCAGATCAGGGCGTAAAGTGCCCTGAAGATAACTGGGTTAACTGGTCTGGCTATTAAAGCATATGTAAAGAAGGCATTGAGGAACTCAGCCTTCTTATCCTCAGTGGTCACATTCCCCGCTGCATCAAGTGAAGGATGGAAATTCTCCCTGGTTCTTCTCTTACCGTTGATATATTCATAAAAAGATTTCTTATTCTCTTTTACTGCAGTGGCCAATCTGAGTTCACGTTGGGCGTTTGCCCTCCTAACTTCCTCCCTGCATACCTTAGCAACTTCCTTGTAATCTTCAAAGTAGCCTGTCCCTTCTTCCAGAGGATATAAACTTTCTTTTTCTTCCAGAGTCTCAACAATAGTTCTCAGCTCATCCCCACCGGTCTTCTTCCCCTACAGCTTGCCTTATGGCATTCAGGGACAGCCTGTTCTTGCACCTTTAAGATCACAGAATCACAGAATCACAGAATCGTAGGGGTTGGAAGGGACCTCCAGAGATTATCAAATCCAACCCCCCTGCCAAAGCAGGTTTCTTACACCAGGTTGCACAAGTAGGCATCCAGGCGGGTCTTGAATATCTCCAGAGAAGGAGACTCCACAACCTCCCTGGGCAGCCTGTTCCAGTGCTCCGTCACCCTCACTGTAAAGAAGTTCTTGCGCACATTTGTGCAGAACTTCCTATGCTCTAGTTTCTGGCCGTTTCCCCTTGTCCTGTCTCCACACACTGCTGAAAACAGTCTGGCCTCACCTCTCTGCCCTCCATACCTTAGATATTTATAGGCCTGGATCAGGTCCCTTCTCAGTTTTCTTTTCTCAAGGCTAAGCAGACCCAGTTCATTTAGCCTTTCTTCATAAGGGAGATGCTCCAGTTGCCCTTCACTGGACTCTTTCCAAGAGATCCCTGTCTTTTTTGTACTGGGGAGTCCAGAACTGGACACTGCACTCCAGATGAGGCCTTACCAGGACAGAGTAGAGGAGTAGGATCACCTCCCTCGACCTGCTGGCCACGCTCTTTTTAATGCACCCCAGAATGCCATTGGCCTTTTTGGCCACAAGGGCACACTGCTGGCTCATGGCCGACCTTGTCGTCCACCAGGACACCCAGGTCCCTCTGCAGAGCTCCTCTACCGCAGGTCATCCCCCAACCTGTACCAGTGCATGCAATTATTCCTCCCCAGATGCAAGACTCTACACTTGCTTTTGTTAGAACTCATCTTGTAAAGTCATCTTGTAAAGATTTCCATCTTGAGGAGCGTTCAGGCTTCCTGGACCCCTTTACCCTTAAGAAGAGACTCCCAAGGGACACGTTATACAAGTGTCCTGAACAGGTCAAAGTCCGCCCTCTTGAAGTTCAAGGTAGCAGTTTTGCTGGTCACCCTTCTGACATGTAGAATAGAGAATTCAACAGTGTCATGATCACTGTGCCCAAGACAGTCCCCAGCCTTCACATCTTCCACCAGTCCTTCTCTGTTAGTGAAGAGCAGGTCTAGCAGGGCACCACCCCTGATAGGCTCTCCTATCAGCTGCGTAAGGAAGCTATCTTCCACACACTCTAGAAACATCTTGGACTGCTTCCTCTGCGCTGTATTATATTTCCAACATATATCAGGGAAATTGAAGTCTCCAATGAGAACAAATGCTGGCAATCATGTGACTTCCTCAAGCTGCTCATAGAATGCCTCGTCCATCTCTTTGTCCTGATTAGGTAGTCTATAACAGACCTCCACCAACATGTCTCCCCTACAGGCCTTCCCCCTGATCCTTACCCATAGTCACTCAACTTCATCATTCCCAATCCCAAGCTCTTCAACAACATCAAAACAGTCTTTAATATAAAGGGCCACACCACCACCCTTCCTTCCTTGTCTATCCCTTCTGAAGAGAGGAAAACACAAACAAAAAAAACCTAACCAACAAACCAACCAACCAAACAACATTGGCATTATTTCCTGTGGAACAGAGAACATCATGACCTCTCATTGCCAGTCAAGATTCGAACAGCAAAGCCTTTTTAAAGTTTTCTATTAAGTAATCTCCATTGCCAAACTCTTAGATATAAAGGTTTTAGCAAAATCTCAAAGGTACGTATTTTCTGGAAAAAACAAACACTCTTGTCCAGTTTTATCTTTTCTTTTCTTTTCTTTTCTTTTCTTTTCTTTTCTTTTCTTTTCTTTTCTTTTCTTTTCTTTTCTTTTCTTTTCTTTTCTTTTCTTTTCTTTTCTTTTCTTTTCTTTTCTTTTCTTTTTTTTCTTCTCTTCTCTTCTCTTCTCTTCTCTTCTCTTCTCTTCTCTTCTCTTCTCTTCTCTTCTCTTCTCTTCTCTTCTCTTCTCTTCTCTTCTCTTCTCTTCTCTTTTCTTAATTGCCAAGACGAATGCTTATCAAATGCTTCTCGTAGCCACCACTAAAGTCATCAGACTGAGTGAACCTTTCAGAAAGCAAAGCTGCTTATTTCATATACTTTCAGTACTTTAAGCTCAATATCACTGGCTAAAAACTCTAACACAGTTTCGAATTTCTCTCATATTATCAAAATCTATGATCACGCAGACTTCTCCTGAAATTTTCTGTCCTTGTATTTGGCACAGAAATGTATGAGGGGGTTAAAATAGCCCTAAGCCTAATTGCGTAGGTGTTGGGAAAACATAACTTATCAACATCCCCATTTTCATACTTCTTCTCAGATACATTTCCAGAGGCAGATTTCCTGACAGCCAGTGCTATGAGAGCAGTACTTTAAAACTCTAAATTGTAACATAGAAATTGTAAAGATGGAGCAACGTCATGTCAAAATAGCATCACAGTGATAGCTATCAGAAAGGCAGTAACTAAATTCACTCTTACAAAAAAAAGTTTGCTGGGGACATGACATCTGCTTTCACAGTCAATATGACTAACGTTACTAAATTCAGCCCTGTCCTAGAACCTTACTTCTTTTTTTTTCATTCAAAACCATGAAAATATAAAGAGGGTAGAGTTCAACAGGTCACTCCTAACATTGTCATAAAACAGATGTCCAATACTATGGATTAAATAATAATAAGATGTTATTTCTTCAAAATTGCTTTTGTTTTTAATCAATTCTTCTTTGTGATTAATTGGCCTCATACCTTACTATTCTTCTTGAAAAACACAGCAGACTTCTGGATTCAGGTCTTTGAACAACATTCAAATGATTCATTTTTGTCAATGGTTTACGGGCTGGTTCTGCCTGGTTCTGTGACTAGCGGGGCGGAGGGATCCGCAGATCCACGCCTCTGGAAAAAGGGAACAGAGGACCCCAAAATAATTAAAAACAGCGGCAACAATCTGAAGAGAAACAAACTAATTTACTAAATATATTATCGGAATGCAAGATAACACACTATAATGCAATATAATTATTAGAATTGAAGCTAATAAATCAAATATAATGAGAGAGAGAACGTCCGAAAGGTGGATAGGCCTCACCACAACGCTGAGGTGAGATGCGCCGTCCAGTTGAGCAGCAGGGAGAAAAGGGAGGAGAGTCCACGAAAAGCAGGCAAAGAAGAGCGCATCAGGTGACCTTGCCAGGAGTTATATCTCGAGACTCTCTGTGACCACAAAGTCCCCTGGGGAATGTAGTTCTTCTCTTCCAGGCAGGTACCCAGAGCTTGAGCATTAACAGTTAAACTCCCAGTGCCCCACATGATGTTATGATGTAGAATACCAAAAACCAAAAATCACAAAACCATGACAATTTTATATTTTCAGCTGAGGTACTGCTCAAAACCTTGAAGTCATCAGCTTGAATAAATAACTGCCCAAAGTCTGCAGGTCAGTGAAAAATATTCTGAGTCAGAAGTGTAAAAACTCTTGTTTCTTTCAACCTCTCTTTTACTCGGGAAATCAGTGGATTTTACTAATGGTAGCTACCTTGTTACTGTGGTCACAGGTACAAAATCTTGTGGTTCATTGCATGCAGTTCTTTCAAAGAATCCTCCTCCACATATATGCAAATGTAATATACATCAGCAACTCCGCTGCTGCCCGTAACCGCTCAGATCTCCTCTGAAGACCCACCCCTACTTGATGTTATCTTTCCAGCAAATAACCAGTTAAAACCTGCAGTGATTAAAGGTAGTAAACTACAGAATCAACAGGCAGGTAGTCACTCTGCAGTATTTGGCTGTGTTTCATTTTGTGGTGGCTTTGTTTCCATCATAGTGAGTTCTCCAGGCCAGGACACATGGGTAAATATATAAGGTCACTAGGAACAAAACAAAAAGGGAACATTTATGTCATGATCATATCAGTCTTCAGTAAAAAGTGTTGCCTGCACTCAGTCAAGTTACAGCCATTTGGTGTGCCTCCATTCTTTGGCTTTTAAACAAAGATAATAATAACCTTTCCCTTCTCAACTGTCCTTTCTACTTGTACAGCTAGGGATGAGAGCTACTTTTTCTGCATGTCTCAAAATCCCCCATCAGGATGGGGTTAAGAGTGAGTTTGATTGGAATCTCTTCAATGTGTTACAATATAAATAGTCAATAAAAATCTCTAAAGCAGACCTTGGTTTGCAAGTAAGTTATCCGAAGTTTTTAGACTATAGCTTCTTCCTCTCTCTCTTCTTAGTTTTCCTATACTGGTTTATCAATATTATTAGGATTTTAAACTTCAAAAATTTGGAAATATATTTAATTTTATGTGTTTGAGACACATCAACAGAACTACTGTGCATTTAAGTGATTAAGTAAAGGCTGAGATTCTTGTCATGTACTGAACGGAAACAGCAATGCAGTGAAGAGTGTAAGAGGCATAGGTTCATGCATTTTGGGAAAAATCTTTCACCTCTTGTTATTGTCTGTAATGAAGGTGCTTAGTAGGGCAGTTTAGAACTGAACTATCTGTAAAGATTAAGATATGAAACAGAATAGGTATTCATAGGCATTTAAAATTTTATAAACCAATATTTATTTTGACAAAAATTCAGAAAGGCAACACCATAAAATCAACAAATTATTCCCAAGTCAGTAATGGCCTTTCAAGCATCTAAGTATTTTCCAGCTGCTGACACCAGAGAACAATTTATCTGGCAGCTAATTCTGACTTTTTTTTTTTAATCTCCTCACTGGTATTTTTCCTGAGCATATTTGGCCACCCTTCACTGCATTAGCACATTAGAAACGTGTGTGTGACAATGGAATTACAAGGCTAGAGGACATAATCATCCCTGCTCTGGTGCAGGCTCAGGGACAACACACAGATCTCCTCGTTCTCTCTGGGGTATGCTCTGCAGTGCTATTAGAGGGGCTTTGGGATGCCTTGCTGCCATATGTGGCTGTTCTCCCTCCAGGCACCTGTCTGCCTTTCTTTGTTCCCCCAGCATCTTCCAGTGAGTCTCCTGAGCTGGCAGCAGTGGCATCCAGATGCTTTCCTGACTGCTGGAGGCAGTGCTTGTGGGAGAAGAGTCACGTCTACCAATGAGCTGATGAAAAGGAATCCTCTGGTGACACTAGAGAATTTCTCATATGTCCAGCATAAGAAAAGACAGAGGATTTCTTTGTGAACAGTCAGCTCCTCTGTGAGGGTGACTCAGTATTCCCTTGGAATAAATGATGTGGTGCAGCCATTTCTAGAGGCAGTAGCTGAAACCGCTTGTTTCTGTTTGCTTTATTTGGCAGACTTTATAAAAAACATTCTACTCCAGAACAAAGGAATGCTTAACGTATTTCCACAGCAAAGGAAAATATTTCAGCTATTTATTTGTTATTCTTTTTTTTTTTCCATTGTGTTCCCGGAACTGCAAAGCAGTTATCCATGAGTTTAAGATTAAAACTTACATGCAGTATTAAAAGCTTTGATGAAGAATGTCCTGGCTCTCTTCTTTCCCATGAAGTCTTGGTCAAACTGGCATTTATAAGTAAGCAATTTCTGAGCTTTTTATAACTTTAGTGTCTTCATTGTGAAAAGAGTTTCACACATATAATCTGCTTAAGGTCTATTGCACTGATTTCTGAAATAAAAAATAAAGTCTGAATTAATGACTCAGAGCCTCCCCTTTTTTAGTGATGCAATAGCATGAGATAATAGAATAATTAAATGTGACTGTGTGTAAGAGGTTGGCATGCCTTTCTGATCCTCAACACAACCCCATATTGTTTTCCAGCTCAGTCTGCATCCGAGCACATTCCAATTTGCTTTCTGTGAAAATGAAGCCCAGAAACATTCTGGAGAAGAAAAGAGCAACACACATTAGCTTTGTATCAGATCTGGTATATGAGAGGTTTTAGGACCACTGGCTTTAAATGCCAGTCTGGTGGGTCTTGCCCATGTGTTGTCAGGGCCAGATTCCTATCAGTATGCAAAATGATTTGTTTAAGGCTGGCATGGATTTCTGTAAGTACCCTGCTGAAGCCATTCCTTCGAGGCACTTTTTCACAAGTGGAAGTCAGAAAGATTAGGAAGACCAAAACTAAGCTGTATTCAGTCTCATCTTCATGAATTTTAAATAAGAAATTGATGACAGAGAAAGCAACCTTTAAACGGGCTAGGTTACATTTGCGTATTCAAAAACATTTTTAATGTAATTTTAAAATTCAGACTGTGAAATAAATTTCGTCATGGTTTTTTTCATCATGCTTCACAGGAAAATACAACTCCAAAGCACAAAGAGACATTAGCAAGAGTTTTAACAATGTTTTAAGAGCACAACCTGCTAAAACTAGGCCTTTTATAAGAAGATCAACTATATTTCTGTCACCTCAAAGCAAAGTTCGTGGTTTCGTTAATTTGGCTTTATGTTTTCTTTTGTGCGTCAGCAGTTTTAAACAACTGTAGTTGAGGATGGTTCCACAAGATTTCCCTGGATTTCAATGGGTCAATGTATGAAGAAAGTGTTTACAGAATTAAACACCTCTTCTCTAAAAAAGCTGGATCTGCTGTTCATGAAATGGGAACAAAATTGGTTCTTTGTTAAAAAGTTCCACAATATAAAACACTACAATGTCAGATTTTCATGTTCTAGACGCAAGAAGAGATTACAGTAATTGGAAAATAATTTTCATATTCAGATATACAAATTTTGTTTATAAAAACTCGTTTTTCCTTCTTTTTTCAGATTTTTGATACAAACATACTTCAACCTATTTTTAATTCTTTCTGAACATTTTTTTTTTAAAGATTACCTTTTCTCATCGCTTGTACTAACACCTGCAACTGCTTAATTGTTACTAAATGTCCCATTTAGTCTATTCTTTACTGTCTGTCCCTGTCTAGTATGTTCTGATTCGTGATTTGATGTATTTACCTTATTTACTATTTGTCATAAAAATGTATTACTTGTTTACCTATTCATCATAAAAATCTCATCTTTCCTATTACAGAAGGGCATATGTGCAGAAAAAATAGAACATACTTCTTTTTATTTCTACTTGCACTTACCTAGTACATACCTGTAAAAACTGAGATCTTTCCTGTATTTACTATTTAAAAACATATTTTTCTTGGAGGCTTTATTTTTGCTAAAGTAGTTATTTAATTCGATATCCTGGAATGAATTTCCAACCAGCGTGTGCACTCCTACAGGCTGAGGTACATAAACTTCAGACATGATGACGTTCTCCAGTGTGTATATAAACTTTTGCTTCCTTACCACTTTACTGTGCTTTTCGGGTCTCATGATATTTTGCCAGAAAGTATAACAAGTTATTTTCTCACAGATACACTTTTTACCACTGCTTGTGTTGGCTTTGTTGTGTTTTTTTTTACACTAGTGACAGGTTAGCATCCATGACCACATCATTCTTAGTCCTGTGCAAACACTGAAAAAAAGACATGATTGTTGCTCTAAAGATCAAAGTTCAATTCAAGCATAAGATATAGCGTTCAGAGACAGAAAGGGAAATACCAGGAAAATAAGGAACTTCAGAACTTTATGAAGTAGAAGAGGTACCTAGCATTGTGAAAATCCTGTCAGTGTTGTGCCAAAAAGAGAAGCTTAACAATCATTTAAAGAGCAGCAAAGTTTCCTTGTAGGCAATGCCAGGGAGTTCATTTAAACTCTGAGGAATGAGGAAGGAATATATCTTGGAAGAAAATTATTTGAAAAATGAGATGGGCAAGAGACTCAGGGACAGAACTGACATATTCATGGTGAATTTGAAATGATAGATAGGATAAGAGAGATCAGGTAAGACCCTGAAAATGAAAAAGCCTATTATGTTTAACATTTTAAAGCAAAAAGAATGAATGAGGCAGTACACAGTAAGAGGTGATGCAGTAAAAAGGAGGAGTAACAATAGTCTTTACATCACTGTTCTAAATAGATATGAAAAAGGCTTCATGGGCTTTTGGCAAATCAGTGAAACCTGAGATTTCCTAGAGGTTTTGCTTAATGTCTAACCTTTTAGACTTTTTCAATGTGATATACACTGGGAAATTGAAAGGGATTTTTTTTTAGTAATGATCTTCATATTACAGACCCAGACCTACAGAGAACAAAAAGAAAAGTGAAGATGAAAGTGAAATATAGGGAGAACAGAGGAAAATCTGTTTTATCCATACTTGTATCTGACTAAATATCTTGCTTTAGAAACATGTCAATTAAAATTTTGGCACATGGTGAGATGTTTGAAATAAAACAAATATTAAGAAATATTGGCATATAGATTCCAACTGAATTGGAGTGCTAAAAAACACAACTGTGGTCCTACATTTTTGCCTGCAGTTAGTATTCTAGGTATTCTCAATTGCATTTCCGGATCCTTGGCTTCTATTCCTTGTCTTTCCGATAACACTGAAAGCTTAGATAAAAACAAAATTTTAAATAATGATCTTAACCTGTGTGAAGATCCCTAGAGGTCTAGTCCTAGTTTTGCACCCCACTGCCTTTTCACACTCTGAACTATATTAATGATAAAAAAAAAGTAGAATAGAGACCAAAACTGATTCTAATTCTAGCAATATAGGTAAGGTAAACACATCACCTTGAGCAGAAGCATAGCTTCTGCTTCCCCAAACATGGGGAAAGCCTCATTGATGAAGAATTGTGTGATTGATGGTGATCTGAACCCTGATAATCTTGCAGGTCAAACTGGCATTTAAAGTTATAGCTGAGCAAATCTATACCTTGTGGTTTTCTGATATCTTCTGTTAGAAATACATTTTTTCAAGAATTACTGAGGATCAGACTTCAACAATTGTCAGGAAAAAAAAAAAAAAAAAAGGGAAATGGAGTCATTGGCATCAACGTAAACATTTAAAAGCTTAAAACCTACTGTAGTTGAATGTTTTTCCTAAAAACTGTCATTCAGTGATAGTCTGACAGTGCCTTCTGCTAAGTGGATTTCTTAGCACGCCTAAGACAGAAACATTTGATAGCAGACATTTCAGGGCACACGCTGCAGAATATGAGCCATTGTGGCAACCAGGGTGCTGGGCCTTTCTTAGCTCTTTCCCTTTGACAGATTCCATGCAGTATGGCTGTTATGCCAGATAAACTGTTTGTGACGTTACAGGTATTCGCATGGCCATATAGAGTTCCCTGCCTTTGTGCTCTCACCTTAGGACATAGATATTTCTCTTTCTCCTGCATCACCAAGTCACTGGTGATTACATTCTGCATTTAAATATGAAACTACTTAAAATCCAAATCTTCTGAACGATAAATGAACAGTGTGACATCAATCAATGAGCTGGCTCACATTAGAATGAAAGAAGAATTTGGCATACTGGTTATACTTCCTGAGCCAACCAGTTCTCATAGGTTTCCATGGATTAATTCCACACTGGTGATTAGGTAAATCCTTATTAATCCATGTGATTGAGATAGCCTGAAATCTGTGGATTTTCAGAAATTTCCATAGTTGGTCTTTGAGTTTACCATAGAGGATCAGTATAATAGTGGAAGAAGAAGATTGTAAGATTGATAAAATACTTAGCAATATGATTAGAAATTCCTGGCACATAAAGGCATTTAAAAGATATATTAAACATCAAACACTTTAAAACCATGTCCTTCATTAACTCTACAGCAAAGTTTGACGCTGCCAATTTAGGACAGAGAGTGTGAAATGGGGAGGAATTTAATACCAGCTAAAGGAGGAAGGCAAAAGAAACACTGCTCTTCACCACTTATCATTGAAATGCTTTTTTCTCCTTCCTTGCACTCTCTTTTTTCCCCTCGTGATCAGAAAGAGCATGTGTGTGTGTTAAATCATTCTGGTTTCAGTTTTCTTTGGCTGTTCTTTTCCTCTGTCCATTTCACTGGTTGTCATAGTTACAGTGACCACAGTCCTCCTCACCTTTCAGGGTCTTACAAGCATTTTTTAAGCTTTCTCTTATAAAGGTGCTTTGCAAAGCCAGCTTGCCCAGTTCTTTAGCTGTTATTGTGTTGCTCAATCTGTTTGTCCCAGCATTCTACCTCTCTTCAGTGCTGTGTCCTTTCAGACACAGGGCAGGCTGGAAGTGCTGTTTTCATCTTTGTCCCTGTATCAGTTTCTGACAAGACTTGTCTACTTTGATCTTCCTTATCTTAATGTTCAAGTCATATTTTGGACTGCTATTTATACAGCTATAAAGTGATATTTTTATAGCTCTTTTAGACTGAGTTAAACCAGTTCAACTAAGAACTGAAGTATCTCAAACTGCTTTATTTTAACTGCAGCCCCATCCCATGACTTATGGCTCTGAGTGAGAAGTTCTGGCTGTACTAGACAGAGCCAAGGTCAACCTCCAAAACAGAAATATGAGGTTGCACTTGGCTTCTCCTCAACATTTAAGATGATTTAACAGAGATTCTTGTATCAGCTTTGCTGTTCAGGGTACTATTCTTACAGCTGATGCTGTAATGGGACTAATGTATGGCAGTGAAGCCACAGACTGTTAAGGCAGAAATTAGTGGCTCTCAGTGGATGCAGGGCTTATTTCAGGGAATAACTAAATCTCTTCAGGAACAGAAAAATATGATTTCTTGATGAAATTGCTCTGTTTGGTGGAGTTGGCAAAAACTCTGAACAAAGACTGAGGTCTTTATGTTGATTTTTTACATTGGTACTCAAGTTTCAGAAGGTATTGCAATCTGCACCTGTTGTTGGTATTTTTTTCAGAAGTGAACATTCATAGAATCATAGAATCATAGAATCACAAGGTTGGAAATGACCTATAAGATCATCTGGTTCAACCGTCTTCACACTGCCACTGCTACCACAAGCTACTAAACCATATCTCGCAGCTCCTCGTCCAGACGCCTCTTGAACACTTCCAGGGACAGCGACTCCACCACCTCCCTTGGCAGGCCATTCCAATGCCTGACCACTCTCCAAGAGAAAAAGTTCTTCCTTAAGTCTAACCTAAACCTCTTCTGGTACAACTTGCGGTCATTTCCCCGGGTCCTGTTCATTGCTTGGGAGAAGAGACCAAAACCCTCTTCATCACAACCTCCCTTCAGGAAGTTGTAGAGTGTAATGAGGTCTCCCCTGAGCCTCCTCTTCTTCAGACTAAACAATCCCAGCTCCCTCAGCCGCTCCTCATAAGACTTGTGCTCCAGACCCCTCACCAGTTTCGTTGCCCTTCTCTGGACACGCTCCAGGGCCTCAATGTCTTTTTTGTAGTGAGGGGCCCAAAACTGAACACAATACTCGAGGTGCAGCTTCACCTGTGCTGAGTACAGGGGGATGATCACCTCCCTGCTCCTGCTGGCCACACTATTTCTAATGCAGGCACGATGGCACTGGCCCTTTTGGCCACCTGGGTACACTGTTGGCTCATGTTCAGCTGAGCATTAACCAACACCCCCAGGTCCCTTTCCTCTTCACAATCATCCAGCCACTCATCCCCAAGCCTACAGCGCTGCATGGGGTTGTTGTGGCCAAAGTGCAGGACCCGGCACTTGGCCTTGTTGAACCTCATTCCATTCACCTCAGCCCAGCGATCCAGTTTATAGCTTATAACTTAAACCTGATGGATGACTAATAGTCACACGGGCACATACGTTATATTATTAATGTTACACAGAGCATAAACAACAACAACAAAAATTGTTTGCTTAGTATCCTTTAAAAGTCAGTGGCATTTGTCCTCTGAACCATTACACAGTCATAGTAAACAGTCCTACACTTCTTTTCTATACATTCAAAAATCTCCACTCTGAGTTTTCTTATACAAACAGGTACCTTAGTATATTTCAAATATACAGTAAGCAAAAAAACCTATTTTTCAAAAAAACATACATTGTATGCACATATTAAAAATATATCTGAAACTGATTTGCTGATAGCAGATGTATACAACAGCAGTTTCAATGGATACCTGCAGCACTCTAGTGGCCATTCTTCATAAACGCAACATTGCAAGCTAGAAATTATTTTGGACTGTAGAGATTTTAAGTGAAAATAAGTAGCAACAAAAATTAAATGACTACAGAGCTAGACATGAAAGTTCTGGAAATGAGCAATAACATACTGTGTGCACACTAATTAAATTTATTCAAGCAAACCTGTTTTAATTTAACAGCATTCTTGCTCTGCATTACAAATATAATGAAAGTAGTTTGGAACAGAATGCAATATAGTTCATGGTCATTTTATCTTTTGATGTACTAGCTCACCAGTTCAAGACAACTTAATTACTGGGAGCTTTACATATTTCACTTTCCCTTCGTTTCACCGACTCTAGGAAGTGAATAATAGACAATACAGAAGAAGAGAAGAGTGCATGCAGTCTGTACCCAGTCCTTTCAAAAAAAGGAAGATATTTTTTCTCCTGCAATCCTTTTTTCTGTCACTTTGAGATGTCTATTTTCAATGCCTGAAGTAACAGGTTGTATATCTTTTTCTTTTTTTTTTCTTTTTTTGGAAGAGTAATACAAAAATTAATATGTCTCTCAGTGAGAAAAAAAAAAATATTTTAACTTGTTTTATTTTATCATTCAGCTTGTTTTACTTCATTATTCAACTCATTTGCTTAATTAGCATCCAGAAACTGCAAAACACAGAAACATGAATGTTCTTCTATATATGGAACCATAACTGTAACAGTTACAGTAAATAGTAAATTATCTCTCTGTATGAATATTTATAGATTTTCTTTCACAGAAATGTCTTAGTATCAAGTACAATGATTAATGCTTGCATGTTATTTCAACTTTCATCACATTAATGTGTTTTATCAGCTGGAACTTAACCAGGAAAAAGAAGAAAAACACATAGATTTATAGGGTTATTTATAGGGTTATTTTTTCAAGGAAAGCTATACATAAAAATGCACCAGCAATTTTGTGCTAAAAGAGGCATTTAAATGCTGGATATGAAGAGAAGAATCTTAATCAATTAAAATGAGAAGGCAAGACAAAAATGTTAAGAAATGGTGAAATCCAAATAGTGGAATTGGGTCACTATGGTCTGCTCTGACCAGAAAGGGTCTTGAACAAGAAGATAAAAGTGGAGCATGTAATACTGATATATTCTCCTATAGGAAATGCAGAGATAATGCTACATAACAAAATTGTTCTAACACACTGTTTGAATACTGCTATGGTGATATGTAATGAAACAATTATTACTATGTGCATTTGCTTCCAGGAGCAGTAAGAACAACTACTTCACTATATAAAGCCATGGGAAGATGCAGCCACCACATTATAGAAGAAAAGGAAAAAAATCACAGATCTGAGGAATTCCACTACTATCAGTATTTTGGATGCTAATCAGAGGGATCTTCACTTCTTTGTAGGACCTTTGCTGAAACTTCCCAATGTTACTCACTATCTCTTTCATTCAGGTGTGATTCTTTTTGGTTTGTAAGACTACACAGAGGACAGCACTTTAGTAACTAGGGAGAAATAAAAAGGATCTATTCACTTGCACTGAAATTTTGTGCACCCAAGAACACTGTTCTGCTCAAAGGAGCTTTCGTGGCAGTCAGGAATGAGGCACAGTATCTTAAAGTACTCAGAAAAAGATTCTGTTTGGCTAAATGAAGGCACGATGGAGAAATTCAGTGCTTCCTCCTCTTCTTCACTGAGTATTTGGAGAACTTAAGCTGTGGTTCCATATACCCTTTATTGAGCAATATACTGGCTTGGTTGTTAATCCCTTATCCGCATCACAGTGTCACCACAGAAGATGCAGTAACACAGCCACATGTAAGACTGAGATGTAAGTTGAGGTAGGGAAAATATTTAAACAGGATGAATGTGTTCAACTCCACCAGCAGTTAAAAGGGCAGATGAGAAAACCTTAAGGCAGTATTGTCAACAACGACAAACATAATCAATACATAGCTTTTAGCTATAGTTAAAAAAGGACTGAGATTTTAAATAGCTGAAAGATAATTAGTCACGACACAGCCCAAAAATCAGGAATCTATATAAAAGGCATTCATAATAATATTGTTTTCCAGTTTACCATGGCTGCCAACCACATGTTGGATAGAAGAGGAAACTACCCAAACTGTGAGTTTCTTCTCATCATAAGCCTCTGGGGATTATCCAAAATAAAAAAAAAAGATGTAGTTCCAAGGATGGGTCAGGAGCTCAGGCTTTCATGGGAAGGGTACTGAGAGCACTGATAATCAAATGGCTGGCTACAGCTCTCTGTGTCCTGCTGAAGAGCTGTCTGAGGAAATCTGACAGCAGAGCAATGAGTTCCTTTTCTATGGTGAAGCCTAAAACAAGTGCTTTCAGAAAACTGGTGGAGCTCAAATATTTCACAGTTTCTGAATGCTTTTATGTATAATTAAACAATTTGACCTAATTTCTTTCACCACTGATGCTTCATTTTGGCCAAAAATTATCTGCACCATCATGCCCTGATGTAATGATGAACAAGAGCAAGGACGGTTAATTTCTCACTTGAAAGATTTAAAATGGATCTGTTTGGGACAGTGTGATCCATACTGCATGTGACAAATTCATCTTATTTTCACTGCTGCTTTTGTAGAACAGTATTGACAGCACATGGGCTGTCGCCAATTGCAGTCACAGAGAACCACAGCAGAACAGCCTGAGGACAAGAGACAGAGGCAGGACTACTGCATTTAGCCAAGAGTGTCTGAGCAGAAAGTATAAGAGGAAAATAGGACAGTATGGGTAAGAAGGAGTTCGTTTTAACTATGGTTCTTCTAATCAGTAAGATACACAGGAATTTTATTTCTGTTCATCATTATAGCATATAAAGTGATGTCACATATCATTATAAAGTCTCTTGAATGGTGAGTAGAAAGAAAACCTAAACAATTGGCAATGGTCAGGGTTTAAATAATTTTCTAGAGTATTAAAATTGGAGTTTGAAATCTATACTGGTGAATATCAGCAAATACTGTGTGGCTTTGATGGACTTATGCCTGTTTATATTAACTGAAGAATAGTATTTTCAAGGGAATGTCTTTATTCATTTCATATTTTTCCATCAATTTGGATGTCTAATGAATAATAATATTATTTGAAAAATAAACTGCTAATAGAGTTCTACAACACAGTGCATCTCTGTTAGTCAATAGAGGTGCGATGAGAAGAATGTATAATATACATCTGTGATCAACACGGAGAGTTACTGCATGTGAATGTGCTACTGCTTATTTGTAAGCAAGATGATACTGTGCTAATGTAACATAAAACATCTCTGACAGGAGGGGATTTATCTTAATGACTCCAGAGATCCTCTCCAGTTTTAATTCCTAAATTCAGCTATAGGAGCAGCACTGGTGTTCAAATTTGTGTGCACATTTAAAAGCATATTTGCTTCTGCTTTCCTTTTCCTTTTCTCTCTCTCGTAAAAACTGCAGACAATATTAAATACACTATAATCAGGGCTTGAAAAATAATCACACATTACAGAAAAGCCATCTTCATTCTGCAAATGTCATTACCTCTGTAAAGGCCAGCCTATCATTTCCAAACATGCTTTTTAGCCTTCCAGTCATGAGGATAATTGTCTAAACATGAACTAAGTGAGAAGAAAACCGCCTTCCTGAGAGCTCTGACAACACTCTGCTCCCATCTCCAGGATTGCTTGGTGGTACACATTCTTGCTGCTATACCTGTGATCCCTCTGGTCAGCCCAAGATGTTTCACCTATATCCATTTTCTCACAATCCTCTTTTCCCAAAGTAAAGGAAAAAGCTCAGAGGATATCACAGCTGCATAGGCCCATCTAGTAGTTTTTGTTGCATATCACTCTACTTAAAAAAAAAAAAATCTTTGAGATCAGTAGCAACAACAAAGATGCCTCCATTTAAAATGACATATCAGATATAGAAGGAGGAAAAAAAGAAACACACACACACAAAAAAAAGATGTGTTGTGTAATGGTCTGTCATTTTATTGAAGAAAAAGAAAGGACCTACCAAGGCAAACCCATTACAACATGAATAAGTTATATTCTATTTACATGTTCTTGATATTTGCCTTTGAAAAATCCCTGAGGTATAAACTTTCCCTGTAGAGGCAGGAAATGCAATGCTAGCTATATATACACACTAATGTTTCATACCCCTCTGGTAGGAAAAATGTGGTACTGATATGCGCTTTGTCTCTTTGTTACATCTTGTCTCATCCATTTTTGTGCTCCTCACACAGGAGTTAGTAATCTTTTGAGCTATAATTTCTATAAATGGAAAAGAAGATATATTAATCACCTTGTACTAGAATTCAGCCCTATCCAACAAGCGTAAATCTCATATCCCAGTATTCACCTACGCAGATTCAGATAGTCACTGCCTTACTCTTAATATCAAGGTTTCATTTACTCCAAATTACAAGGATTTCTTTCATGAATGAATCTGTAAGATTTCTAGAGACCTTTAACTTTCCATTCCTACTCCCAATTCATGCGACATGAGCCACACAGCTTGCCCAATGTGTCATCTTAGCTCATTTTTCTTGGAGGTTCTGCAGTTTCCATATCTGCTACATGTGGAAGGTATCAATGACCACAGCAGGTGAAAAGATAAAATATCCCTTTCCTTCCTGCCATAAAATCCATGCTATGTGTATTCTCCAACAGAGATTAATGGAATTACCAAAGGCATGGAAGAAGCAGTGACCCTTTCTTGACAGTGGAACTTGGACACAACTTCACTAAGAGATTCTCTGATCTTGATATTTATTTTCAGAATAACACCTCAACACCTCAAAACACTGTATCGCTGATTCTGTGGTAGAAGAAAGCAATACAAATGGTCGTTTATCTTTTTTTTTTCTTTTAATTTAAGACTTTAATCTATAAACAGGAGATCTGAATTTGAGAGAATAATTGTAGTCTAAAGTTCAAGTACCTGCCCAGTAGAACCACAATAGATTCACAACAGCCATTTCACAGACTTTGTTTCCCATGTTACCACGAAATCTAAAGACAGGATGTTGACCAACGCTTTATGAAAACTGAAATATATGAGATATGAGATATGAAATTTGACTGGTAGTCCATTGCTTAGAAGTTTATTTTGTTGTGTTTTAACATATGATGGAAATGTTAAGTAGCTTTGAGGGGAAAAAAAAGTCTGGAACATGATCTACTGCATCCATCCTTCTAACATCTTCCTCACATTGAGTTTGGCATCTACTTTAAAACTGCTTACTGCTTCATGAAACATTTCAGCAATCATGTTAATGAAAGTACTCTACCAGAAATTAATTAAGATTTTGAAAGACTTGCTTAAATGTTCTGTTTGTTGCTAACATTGACATAAAATTTTCTATATTAAATATTTGTCTTCTTCACCAAAGTGGAGTAGAGAAATAAGAGGATATTTTCTTATAATAATGAAGAGATTAATATTATTAATGAAAAAATACAAAGCTTTTTTTTTTTTTTTTCTTTTGTAAAATGCTCATTAGTAATAAAATAAACAATTATAATTAAGTATCAGGTAAGATTTCTTGGGGTACTTGTGGCATTATGTTTCAGACTAATTTAATTTAATGTAAAGCTGGTGAGCATAGATGTCCTAACTCACTTTAATGAAAGAAAATAAGTATTTTTAACATGAAATTAATTTAATAGTTAAATGTTTGAATGTTGTATTACAGGGTAAGGCATTGGAACAGGCTGCCCAGGAAAGTGGTGAAGACACTGTCCTTGGAGGTTTTCAAGAAATATGTAGATGTGGCACTGAGGGACCAGGCTTAGTGGGCATAGTAGGGATAGGTTGATGGATGGACTAGATGATCCTAGAGGACTTTTGCAAACCTAATTCTATGATTTTATTACAAAAATATTTGATAGGACATTATATGGTAATTTGTAGGAGTTTTACTTATTTCATTGTATTATTGGCCGATAGATAATTTACTCTCTTTTAAGTTTGAACAGCAAGCAGATATACCTGAACTGCAAGTCTTCCTCCTTGTTGGCTGTGATTCATATCTATACACTCAGGGTCTGGAAGGGGAAGTTTGATGCATGTGTGTTTGATTATATTTGTATCTGATCAAATATTAATATTTACAGTGAGAATATCTACATCTGAGCCAGTCCCCTTTCCATCCTTAAAATCATCAGCACAAAAGAGTACTTTTTAAGTGTAGTTCATCTCATACTATAATAATTCAGAACAGATCAAGATGGCTAGCATCCTAAAAGTGCTGACTTCTCTCCACTGTTATAATAAAGAGTCAAGGGTGAATGGCTCACTTACACACATATTCCTTGAGGAATAAATCCATCCAATGTGAGAGTGGTATTACGATGTGAGCGATGTAGATGTAATGTTAACTAGTAGAGTATGTTGTATTAAATAAAATATAAGGTACACACCACCAGAAATTGTCCAGAAATAATAGTGTAAATTAAATAGCCTTTAAAATGAGAAAATATTTGTGTATTTATGAAAGATTTTCAAAACCTATTTATATAATTTTAGTATGATAAAGAGCTATGACTAAGGTAACTATTAGGATTTGGTTTTGATGCAATATTAGTAATGGAGAGTATAAATCAACCGTTATTACATTTCAAGTGTACAACATTATCTGCAATATCTTCATGTCCTCCAATCAGCTATTTAAAAGAAAGAACTAAGCTTAAAAATTGATTAGCTTATCTCTAGCTACATCCAATACCTAGAGGGCCCATAGTCCCAAAGAAAACACATATAAAACAGGTTAATGTATAATAGATTAAATTTTATCCATGTATTTAAGAAATTATCAGGAAAGCAATATTTTAATCTTCCTTGTATAAGGATGTGCGTTACATGATTATCTAAATTTTCCTGGTAACAACTTTCTTCATGGAAGGTAGATCAAATATGGTGTCTACCACAATCTGCTCTTGCTGTCTTCTTGTTCTGAGTGTGGACATTTGGAGAGACAAACTATGATCATTGCTGAACAACCTTGAGAGTCTTCTCTCTCTGGTGCAAACACAAACCTTATAATCTCAGTGTATTTTTTTCTTTTAAATATCATCAATACATTTTTAATATAGACTATATGGATTTGTTATAAATGAATAAAGATATTAAACTAGCTGAAACTCTTTGCCTAGTGAGCAGGCTGAAGAGGGTATCTTCGATGAAAATTTCTTATGGTGAATGCAGCTTTTCTGGTGGAAAGTGAGGAGACAACACAGAAGGCCTGAAGGGCTCTTTGTCCCTGTGTCAAAGAGTAGGTAATCTTCAGTACTGACTCTTTCAAGTCTAAATAAATTGTATTATTGCAGTGTCTCCTGAAAGCACATATGCTTTCAACTGTATGATATATTTCTAACACATGTATCCTACCTACCTGATGATAAATGATATATTGTTCCCAAAGACTGTGGCAACATATATTATATTTATAAATCTTATGTAAGAATGAAGGCCAAGATATTTAAGAGTTTCAACTGCAGTGCTGCTGGCTTGTGGTACTGTGCATATCCAGTGTACTAGTAATTCCACAGCTAATCTCTCTGTACAGATGAGGCAGAGGTCTGATTTAAGGGAATAAGCATAACCCCATGTTAAACCTCATTAATGATGATTTAACAGTTTTGACAATCTATATGTATCCGTGCAACAAGATCAAAATTCTGGCAGCTCGACACCAATGGAGACACTGTCAATATCACAAAATACAGACTTGATGCACAAAAGGACACAGGCTGGGTGGGACCTCAGGAGGTATCCAGCTCAACTCCTCTTCAAAGCAGGGCTAGCTATGGAGTTGTACAATCATAGAATCATTACGTGGCTTGGGTTGTCAGGCCAGGTAGCTCTGGGATTTCTCCAGTTTGTTCTTGAGAACTTCCAGAGATGGAGACTGCACAATTTACTCTTCGGGCAACTTGCTCCACTGCTGGACTGTCCTCATTGTGGAAGCTTTTCCTCTGTAAGAATTCATACATTCAAGCAGCAATATCAAACCAATGAACTTCGAGATGCACGTTATCAGAATGCCTGTTTTATTACTGTTATCTCCAGCTGTTTTTTTTTCTGGTCAGCCATTTTAGATTTCAAACATACATTGAGTTGTGTGGAACAGAATAATGTGACAGGCTGTGAATACAGATATTTGGATTGAATCCCACAAGTGAAGTACAGACTCAGACAGGCTTGGCAACACTTAGAAGCCACAATGTCACAGAGGCATCTGTTTCAGCTGCAATTAACAAGTTTTGTAACATTCCTAAAGTCTTCTAGTCAGCCAATCAATCTAGGGCAATGATCTTCTCTAACAATTTTGGAAAGCAAACAAATTCAATTTGACATCTGTAAACCTTGGGAATTAGGGAGTTAAAATTCTCCTAGAGAAGACAGCATTTTGGCAGCTTTTGAGAGGATAATTTATTTTTTAACAATAGTTAAGTTTGCCTACAAAGATACCATTCCTTTCTTTTTCCTTAAGTACCCAAGAAGTTAAACAAACTTTGTCTGATGACGGGTGGAATCAGGCAAACATTTTACTTTCGGATACTTGCAGCAGACTTCCTCATCTAACTGAAGAGAAGTTTATTTCCATTTCTCTCCTTTCCCCTCTTTTACTTTAGAAGAAGAAAGGGCTATTAGAAATTCCGAGAAAGAAACAAAGCAGAAAGAGAAATGAAATTGTTCCTCATTGGAATCTAGATGTTCCAGCTCTTGAAACCTAAAGAGTGCAGTTTTGCGTTACATGAAATTTCACAGACTACAGAATAAATGAGATACCTTCTCACGCCACTGCTTTTGAGACTAGTTGAAATTTTTGAGGGATTTAAAAGTCTGTTGTGATGAATTTTCAGAAGATTCTACTTCTGCTTTATTAAACTAAAGTATTAATCTCTCTCTCTGGTCTTATCAGAACTATAAACAGGTGTTGTGGTTTAATCCAGAAGGTCGCTAAACAACACACAGTTGTTTACTCCCTCCTGTCTTGCCAGTGGGATGGGGGAGAGAATTCGAAAAAGAAAAGTAGAACTTGTGGGATGAGATAAAACTACTTACTAAGAGAAAAGGAAAAGAGTAATAGTTATGAAAAAAAGCCAGTTATAAATAGATACACACATATGAGTGTGTATAACAAGTGATGCATTAGCAATTGCTAAGCACTATCCAGCTAGCCCCCTGAGCAACAGAAAAGAGAGAGATCTCTTACACTTTTCAAAACTCCTTCTGCATGATGTTATATAGTATGGAATATCCCTTTGGCCAGCTTAAATCAGCTTTCCTAATCCTGTTCCCTCCCAGTTCCTCAGGCCCTTTGCTGGGATGGCCCTGGTTCTGTACAAGATTGCTTATCAGAAACTATAAAAATTGGTGTCTTCTCAACACTGTTTTTCTCCTAGAACCAAAGCATAGCATCATACCAGACATTCTGAAGAAAACAATTCCATCCCAGCTAAAGCTAAGACAAAGGGAAAAAAAGAAAAAAGAGAAAAAACAAAAAACAAAGCAAACAAACAAACAAACAAAAAAACAAACAACCCCCCCCCCCACCACCACTAACTAAAGCCTATTGAATAGTTAAGAGAAACATTAGCAGGTATGATATTTTCTAGTTCAAGATCCTTTTTTGCTAGATCCTTTCAAATCTCTACTGATTACAGTAATCTGATCCAAAGGAACAGTGAATATCCTACATAAAATAGAACACATCAAGAGGAGAGACTGAAATAAAATCCTCCTCCAACATTCAATAGCCCAGTAATCAGATAATCAATGTAGAATACACTGTGCTGACTACATTAGAGGAGTTGAAACTCCATCACTACTTGCTAGGACTTTATTTTAAATATTGAGACTTTTCTCTTTATTCACCAACTAGTCACCCTGACCTGAAGGAACCTCTTTGCAGACAAAATTATTGACAAGTTATTTTCCAGTTGAGATAATATTATTAAAAAAAAAAAAAAAAAAAACAGATCTTAATACTGCCAGGAAATTTCCCCTGACCATCTCCCAAAAAGGTAAACTACCCCTCCACAATCACTGAACTTATTGTTCCTATGTTTAAACTACCTTTTAGAGAAAGAATATTTCACAGAATCATAGAACCACAGAATGGCCAGGGTTGGAAGGGACCTCAAGGATCATGAAGCTCCAACCCCCCTGCCACATGCAGGGCCACCAACCTTCCCACCTAATGCTAGACCAGGCTGTCCAGGACCCCATCCAATCTGACCTTGAACACCTCCAGGGACAGGGCATCCACAACCTCTCTGGGCAGCCTGTTCCAGTGCCTCACCACTCTCTCTGTAAAGAACTTTCCCCTGACGTCCGACCTAAATCTCCCCTCCCTCAACTTAAAACCATTTCCCCTTGTCCTGCAGTTATCTACCTTTTCAAAGAGTTGATTTCCCTGTTTGTAGGCTCCCTTTAGGTACTGAAATACTGTAATGAGGTTATCCCACAGCTGCCTTTTCTCCAAACTGAACAAGCCCAGCTCCCTCAGCCTGTCTTTGTAGGAGAGGTGCTCCAGTCCACTGATCATCTTTGTGGCTCTCTTCTAGGCCCTCTCCAACAGCTCTCTGCTTTTCTTGTACTGGGGGCTCCAGACCTGGACACAATACTCCAGATGGGGCCTCAGAAGAGCAGAGTAGAGGGGGACAATCACCTCCCTGTCCCTGCTGGCCACCCCTCTTCTGATGGAGCCCAGGATACCATTTGCTTTTCGAGCTGCAAGAGCACACTGCTGCTCACGTTAAGCTTTTCATCCATCAAGACCCCCAGGTCCTTCTCTGCAGGGCAGGGCTCTCAAGGACTGCTCTTTCCAGTCTACCTGGGATTCCTTCAGTCCAAATGCAAAACCTTGCACTTTGCTGTCTTGAACGTCATTAGGTAGCCTGTTGAGGTCCCTCTGAATGGCATCTCTTCCTTCTACTGTGTAACCACACCACTCAGCTTGATGTCATAATTTTAATTTAATTATCAGCAATATATCACTTGATTTTGTTTGCTGATTGGCTATGTGCAGCTCAATAACAAAATACGTTCTTTTTATATATTGATATGACTATATTCTTTTTTATTTCTCCTTTCATTTTGTGTTGGGAACATTAAAAGACAGCTCTATTACACTTGAAATGCAGTATACTATCTTTTCCTCCCCAGTTATCATAAATTACTTATTCCCAAAATAAAATATTTTTTCTTTAATGTGCACTGCTCAATGTCATTTGGTCTATCATTCAGGAAATTGATGGTTTCAGATTATATGATATAAAAGCCTTTATGAAATATAAATTGCACAGAATCACATTAATGTATGTGAAGATCATCACTACATTACTGCACAAACAGCACAGCAATCTGAATAAGAGATATAAACAACAAAATAAGTTTCAAGTAATATTCAGAAAAGATTAACTAAATGTCCTAGTTTTGCTTCAAGAGCCTATAAAGCTCAGATTTGGGGGAAGAAGGAGGGCAGCTGGTAAAAATGCAAATATCCACCCACTGAGATTCTCATAAGCACCTGGCTATTAAATTCCTGATTAGGTTCTATGGGCTTTTGTGTATCCTACTA
Source organism: Chrysolophus pictus (assembly GCA_037305975.1). Taxonomy (NCBI): domain Eukaryota; kingdom Metazoa; phylum Chordata; class Aves; order Galliformes; family Phasianidae; genus Chrysolophus; species Chrysolophus pictus. Next base: position 25,125,589 of record CM074578.1, read on the forward strand.
GAGTACTGTATCTGTCTTGAAGCATCTGAATACCTTTAGAAACCTTGGCTATACTACTTACATTTATCATAGAATAGAAAAGATAAAAGCATTAAGTCTAAGTTTCTAATTAAAATGTCAGAATGAGATATAACCAACATACCATAAGCTCTTGTATTAAAGAATGCTCCTCTAACCAAACCCTCTTGTGTAAAGTGGTTTAGTTGTATAACTATTTTTTTTTAAATGAGAAACAGACGCTGACTATTTTTTTTAATGAATAAACATGGTCAAGTTAAACTACCTGCAACCATTTTATTCTTGGTAATACACAATTTTTTTGAGCATACAAGCTTTTTTTGTGATACTGACAGTCTATGATTGTTTGCTTCTCTGCAAACAACAAAAAAATTGAGGGCATTAGGAAGAATCCCTTGGTGTAATTTACAGTACCAAAATATATGTTACCTGATATTGGCTAATGGATCTATAGAAATATGAGATGCTCATGGAGTGGAGTTACAATATACAATAGAAATGCTTTATATCATCACTATTGGTTTTTTGCTCCCGCTGAATCAATTTTCCTAACAGCCAACAGCTAGCTTTATGGCACTGTAAAGAGATGATGAAAAGATTAAGTGGCATAAATGTGAATTAAGAGAAAAAAATAATTTATTGTTCTGAGTTTTTTTTTTTTTTTTGTAATAACTCAGTATAACAATATCCCTCATTCAAATAGTAAAGATTTTAAGTAATTTCTTCAAATATTTTATAGTCAATAGTTTTGTTTCAAATTATGAATTGGTTGTGCAGTTTTAAATATTACTGGAATAGATAAATTATGTCAATGAGTTCAAACAAACTTATTCTACAGTATTTTACAAGTATTGTGGCATATTTTTGCAAATATCTTAATATCCATGGCTTTACTTGATTTCACATCTATCTCATTTTCTAAATAATGTATATACAGATGGCTTAGCTTGAATTCTGCATGTTTGTGTACTGGCAACTCATTACGTCATCAGGATAGAGTCAAATCATACAGCTTTTCCTCACACAAAAGTTCTAATAAACACAAAGCAGTGAGCAGAGAATTTGAGTGTAATCTGCAACTTTAGTAGTCATTGACTCTGAAGTTCACTGGACAATTATTATGGTAAAAGCATTTATCTGAAGAAGATACTGGAAAGATCAATTGGTTTAAATGAGAGTATATTCCAGCTACTACCAATGTGTTCCCTTTGCTCTTGAGGAAATGAGAAGTCTGGTGGGTTCTTTCATTACTGAAGCCTCCGGAAGTAATATCTTTGAAAAATATGAATCAGCTTTGCCAAAACTGAGAGCTTGATACTAGAATGATTTGATGTCATCTGTGACGTAAGCAAAATTAGACTATCTGCACGCAACTCTGCTGGCTATATCAATCACAAATATCCAAGATATCAAAACCATACCACTGACATATTACAGAACGTAAAATATTTATGGGATTTCATTGTATTTGTCAACTCCATTCTAGGCAGCTGGTCTGAAGATGCCAGCTACACAAATGTCTGATCTATTTTAAATCATAAGATTGAAAAGTTCCGATGCCAGCAATTTCCATCTGTCAAATTTATGCTTATTGGACCATGAAATTTGCCTTACATCTTTAGCTTTCTGCAAATCTTTGCCACGCTGAAACTGATTGGATTACTACTGACAAGACAAGCCATTTCCACTAAAAAAATAGAACAACTTTAATTAATCACTTAAAATAAAAGAAGAAAATACCCCCCCACCTCAAAAAAAAAAAAAACAGTTATAAAAAAATACCAGTACTAACTGCTATTGTATACTATATGTAAGACATATAAAATTAATCTTTTTGATGTATACTTGCAAACTCCTGTTCTTACAGAGTCTGCTGTGTTCACATGCACAAAGTTAGCACTTACATTATGGGCTGGATCACAATCTAGTAACATCTGATTAATATAGAAAATAACATAATTTTCTTCACTGTCCTCTTTTATTGCCTTGGTTTATAATCATTCTTTAAACGTCCAGCAAAAATACAGAACATTATTCTTCATAAATTTATCTTTTCCTTGTGAGATTAAGGAGATAGAATTTGCAATCTATAGTATATATTAATCAGATTTTTAAGGATAAAAGACATAACAATAACTTCAATTTCCCTTATATAATGATTTTTTATTCCTAAAGTTACAACCTGGATGAAATAAAATAGCCTGTCTTATTCCTTGGCATCCCACGACACAAAAAATTAAAAGGGAGAAGGTGGGATATAGAGGGATGGAACTAGAAAATATGAGCTGATTCTATTATAAATAAACACAAAAAAAATTAAATGAATGCAAAAATTTTGAATTAAGAACCTTATTTAAATGTCCTCCAGTGCTTTTTCTCATTCATCTTACATTAACTGAGAGAAAGAGTACAATGGGAGCCTTCTGAATATGCAAATTACCCTGTATTAATAAGCTTCAGCAGCTATATATTCTAGGTTTAACTGTTAGAGCTCAGCTAAGGCAATAAGACCAAATCAGATCTTAGTAATTTACATTTTTATAGTTCTTCCTAAAGCAATCTAGAATTGACTTTTACCACCAAGAGACGGCATGAAGTAGTATATAAAAATGTACTTAATACACTTGGTTTATACTTTGCTTCTAAACATGAGTCTTTCTTTAATTATTTTTAAGAAACACAGAATATTCAATAGCTGCAATGGAGGAAATCAAAATAAAAGAAAACAAAAACTGCTGTTCACTTGACAAGAAAGTTTAGCAAGAGTTATAATACTGCTGAGAAGAAATCCACTGGGAACAAAGTAAGCGAACAGCAGCAGAACAACTGACAGAGATGGAAATATGCAACGGATAAAGGAAAAAGATCTTCAGAAAATTTCTCATTAAAAATGAATGTAGGATAATTACTGTATATATACAGTATTACACCACTTTAATTCAGCTTTTCTAACACAGAGAGAGAAAGAAGGAAAAAGGAGTTCTGTTCTTAACAGGTGGCACGGATTTCCTTCTATTGCAAAGGCTTTTAAAAACAGACTCTCATCAGTAGCAGGGAACAATATGTATTATTTAAACAGGTTTCATTACCAGGGCAATTCCATTTCTGTTTAATACAGTGATTTCCAAGAGATAAATCTGAGAAGCCTAGACCAGTACGGCAAACCTTGCAGATAAAAAGGTTTATGTAACTTAAACTGAATACTCAGTTTCATATAACTTTAGTAGGAGTATATTTGTACAGATGAGTCCAAATATGCTGGCAATGAGGCATTCATATGAATTCACCAAAAACCCAAAGTGTTCATAGCAGACATAAATGTTATAAGCTAAATTCTATTCCTTCCCATCTAATTGTTCTTTCACATATGTGGATACGTAAATCACTTTTTGTTTGTTTCAAGCACCTGAAAATATTACTAGATCTACATGAGATTATGATATGTCGACTCCACAGTTGGTGTAGGCTTGTGTGATTTAGTGACAAGTGAAAGACGGCTCCAGATTTACCAGAAAGGAGATAGGCATCGAGGGGATGAGAGGAAAGACAAAATCCTCAAATTATCTTTTTCAAAAACAACATTTCCTGTCCATGGCAGTGGCTGGCACTAGATGTTCTTTAATGTCCCTTCCAACCCAAGTCACTGCATGATTCTTTGATTTCCTGCAAAAGAAAAAACTGCATTGATGTCTCCAAACATTCTTTGTTTATATCATAATTTAAAGACTAAGTAATTTTTTGCTCTCAGATAAATGCATGAAAATCTCAGTGAACACTGGATTATAAGATTTGAATCATTAAACAACAGAAGTGGAAACATTCTAAGAGTAATCTAGTCATGCTTATAATGAGAAACAGTACTGATTTTTATGGTGGAAAGGGACTCATTTCCCTCCCCTTATGTACTCCTTAGGCACAGAAGTCCAGATTCTTACACCACACTGATGGAGACTGCACAATCTAATCAGATAATGTTCCTGAGTGGCAGAAACATGGCAAATTCAAACGCTTCTCTAGTTGGTGAATATCTCAACAGGAAATGTCATATTAAAAGCATATGAGTATGGGTGCATGAACAGAACGGAGCAGAGGTTTATAATTATAGTATAAATTAAAAAAAAAAGGACGCAGTAAATTATTTCTTTTCAGGATAAAGTTAACAAGGTGATAACTTAGTTGTACATTAGAAGATAGAAAAAAAATAACCATTACCTTGCAAAGACCTGCATACCTTTCTACTAAGCTTGTTTTGCCACATACTCATTGTTGCAAGCAAGAGTACAGCCAGCAAAGTTCATAACAGTTCAGTAACTTCTTCACTGAAAATATTTTTTTTTCTCAAAAAAAGTCTACTTGTTTTTCAACTTCATCATAGAAATGATAACTGAAGCATAAAATTTTAGCAGCATCAGACTAATCACTAATGGAAATCTCAAAACAGTCATCATGTCTGCATCTTTGGCCTTACTCATATGTCCCATGTTCCATCCTCCATCCGCATTCATCTGTGTGTCTATGTGTGTGTGGGTGAATGAATGCAGATCAACTCGTAAATTTCATGTTCTCTGTAATTTCTTCAAAATCCTTTCTGAGGGCTACTGTGGTGTGCTTTCTGCAGCAGTGCTTGCGCTCCCATGTGCTGAGGAGCCTAGTGTCAACACAAGTGCCGTCTGCATCCTTAACAACACTTACAGAGTTTACAGGAGTGAAAAGTTAAAAGTCAGCTTAACAATCTCTGTTCTGCCACAGATTCATCATAAACTTAAGTTCTTCAATCTCTAGATCATTCCTACTGCTCTCTTCTTGATTCTCCACAACAAGATCACATTTCACTTGAAATGTTGTGCCCCAAACTAGACAGGGCTTTCTAGCTATCATCAAAGCAGAAGTTTGTGACAGATAAATTGCAAATGTTTTGATTAGGATATAGCTAATAGCACCTCAAACTCACATGCATATTTATAAAAATAATGTGAACAAAAGCAAAATTTCTAGACATTCTTCACTATTGTCCCATTTGGCTGATCTCATCAAATAGAATAGTATTTTACTGAAGAATGTGAACAATTTGACCAATTTGAGAATAAAACAGATACCTGCACATAGCAGGGACTGGAAAATGTGTAGACTGTGATGCAAGTCATGGATACGCAAGTCAGCAGATAGAACATGAAAAGGACCAGGCTCTGCAAACAGGCAGGATGTCTTGATACATACAAGAAAGTTGAGTGGTGAAATCCCAAACAAAATAAGCAACAGATGTGCTCCTCCTTTTTTTTTTTTTTTTTTTTTTTTTGTAGTTGGGGTGAGCATCATAACAGTACATGTCATGAATGAGGAAATTTGCAGAAAAGAAGACTCGTGTGCTTCACTTTCTGAGCCCCTTGTCAAAGAGCTCTAAAGCCTGGTCACCTTGACCTCAGAGCCTGAAAGACTCCCCTCATGCTGTGCACTCACTGTTAGCAGAAGATTTAAGTGCTAAGAACTATTTTTAGTATTGATAGAGGTCAGCAGCAATAAAGTAACAGTTCATGTTAAATGTATTCTTAATCAACGCAAGTTTTAATTTAAAACTGGCCTGAATTTACCAGACTTCTAAACACTCATGTCAAATCTGAAATTCTCTGATACGTACATCATATATTTTTATATGCCCATTTACAACACAACTTATCAACACTGCAACCCACATCCTATGAATTACATATAAATAGGCATGACGATTGATTATTTTTCAGAAGGACAAAATAAAGTGAAGTCTTTCCTAAAGAACAGCTTAAGAACCTGTAGTTTCCAAACATGGGTGTGCTTACTTAAGTATTTATATTTGTGTGTAGAGTTCTGAATTCATTTCCCATGAATTCCTTTAAGACAATTTTAGATAATTAAATACAAGATGCATTTATTTAACAAGATAATTTAGAATTCCACAGCAGACATAGCAATCCCTCAAAAATATTTAGGTCTGCAAGTTTTTGTAAACACTGCATGTAAATACTTTAGAAGAAATCCTCAAAAAAGGGCAAACTATTTAGATTAATTTGCTCAGGAAAGTGTTCAAGACAAGAAAGAGTTTAAGATGAATGTGTACACTACTATGTTTCAAGTTTAGGTTAACTTTAGAGAAAGTTAATGTTTTTATATTCTAAGACCAGCATACTCTGGCTTTGCAGATCTATAGGTTTGCAGTTTTCCATGCAGTGCAGTTATATGTGACTCTCAAGCACTCTAAAATTATATCCTAGTATATTTTATAGAATCATAGAATCATTTGAGTTGGAAGTGACCTTTATAGGTCATCTGGTACAACTCCTCTGCAATGAACAGGGACATCTGCAGCTAGATCAGGTTGCTTACAGCCCCGTTCAGCCTGACCTTGAATGTCACAAAGGATGAGGCACCTCTGGGCAACTTGTTCCAATCCCTCATTACTCCTATTGTGAAAAAAAAACACCTTATTTCTTATGTCCAATCTAAATCTCTCCTCTTCCTGTTTGAAATCATTTCCCCTTGTCCTATCCTCACAGACCCTGCTAAAGAGTCTGTCTGCATCTTTCTGATAGTCCCCCTTTAGATACTGAAAAACCTCTATCAGGTCTCCTTGCAGCCATCTCTTCTTCAGGCTTAACAGCCCCAGCTCTGTCAGCCTGTCCCTGTAGGAGAGGTGTTCCATTCCATGGATCATTTCTGTGGTCCTTCTCTGGAGACACTCCAGCAGGTCTATACCTCTGCTGTACTGAGGACTCTGCATCTGGACACAGGACTCCAGGTGAGGTCTCACTAGTGCAGAGTAGAGGGGCAGGATCATCCTGGACCTGCTGGCTACACTTCTCTTGGTGGAGTCCAGGATACAGTTCACTTTCTACGATATGAGGGTACATTGCCGGCTCATATCTAGGTTGCCACCCACCTGTACTCTCAGATCCTTTTCCTTACATCTGTCCCTTCTTATCTGTTAAAAAAAAAAAAGAACACAAGATTGTAATCCCTTGTGAAGAAGTCACTCCACCTCTTCTATGAGAAATAAAGCTTAATTGGCATAAAGAAACCTCTGGTTTACAAGTCATGATATTGACCAGAGAGATTAGAGAAGTCATTTCCAGTCACTTCTCCCATGATTGATTGTTTTTTGGCTTGTTGCTTTTCTGAAAATACTGAAACAAAAAATAAACCACAAAGAAGACATAATGCTTGAACAAATTTAAATCCATACCCATTATTCATTTTTCTTGTTTCGTCTTTTTTGTTTTTGTTGTTTTGTGCTTTTTTATTTTTCCTAAATAAAATCCACAAGTGAATTGGAATATCTGAGTGAAAGATCTGTCGTGACATTTTTCTAAACAACTAGCTCACACTGATTCGCAAATACCACATGAAAAACGGATAGAAGTTTGACTTGGAAAGTTTACATTTTGCACCAATTTTTCTATGTTATATATTTATATTATTGAATATTATTTATATACATAGTATACATCATATATTATTAAAGTGTGGGATATACAGAAGATAGAAGAATTCACATGTGGCAGAAGTTCGACAGAGGAAAGAATATTGCAAAGCTTCTGTCGAAATGATTAGCCTAGTACTGATGCAAATGACCTTCGCTGTAAAAGAAACAAGACTTTCCAGACTCAGCTAGAAAACTAACATCTAAAAATTGTAAAGATGTAAGAACTCTCATACTTTCCCAACAGAGATGGCTTAGGCAACACATCATTTGTCACACTCTCATAGCTTATGCAACTGATGTTCTACAAATCGCTTTTGCCTTTCAGCATAATTTCTGTGAAAGCAGAAACAAATCAGTCTCACTTCCTTCTCATAGTTCCTTGACAGGAGAGTATCATGAGTTCAGTGTTCATGTCCCAATTAGAGAAATATTTTTTACTTGGCACTTGAAGTGTAAAGCAACGATCTCATTATTTAAAGCAGACACAGTCAGCTATGGAAAGAGATGGTGCATCTGCCACTGTCACCCACCAGCCCCAGTGTCATTATTATTACTAAATACTCATATTCTTTTCCAGAATAACTACTACAATGAGAGCAGAGTTCCAAAATGCAATATGCTGTCATAGATGCGGTTTACACATCATCAGTTAACATAGTTGCTTTATTAAATCTTAGTCTCAGAAGAAGTGCATTCTTACGTTTCAGCCCCATGGTGTCAACAGATACAATGGAAAAAAAAGAAATGAATGTATCTGAAAGTTCAGTATCAATTTAACCTGAAGGATGGAAAGAATTTTGGAATTATTTGTTCTCTGAACAGTAACAGTGGTTACAAAATTTTAGATGGGTGGAAAAAATGACAATAGACTTTCAATGTACATTTATTCTTCTATGTGTAATAATATTCTCAGTTAAAAAGTGAGAAAAGATTTAGGGAGTCATATCATATATGAAAAAAAAAATTGAATCTTCTCAGTACTGCACTTTTTTATTTCTAATGCAAGAATGTTTAATGACTTTATACTCATTTCCCCATCAAAACGATGGCTGAATAAAAACCCATGCCTTTTAAACTTGACATACCTTTGAAAATTTCTTTTGGAAACATCCTATGTTTGACTGAAGGAATTCCTTCTAAAAATCTTAAGGGACATAAACAATATCCATTATGACAAGAAAGATAATTATCTCATGCATATCCATTAGACACATTTTAGTTAACCAGGCACTTTAAAGTGTTCTTAAATGAATGAAAATCTAAATCAAAATATCACATACTAAGACAACACACTAGGTATGTTGCCAAATCTTTTATTTTGGTGAAAATTAAAAATTAGACATCTATAGGACTCTATAGGCTTAGACACCAAAATCTTTTCTGAATCATTAAATAACAGTTACCAGAAAGTATGTAACTCCCTTTAATTTCACTGTGATACTGTTCACTGAATAAGAGACCTCCAATTATTGTCTTTTAAAAGTGCCCGTTTCTCTCCTATGTCCAGCTTTCATATTTCTTTCAAGTAATAACTACATTTTAAATGCCAATAAATACATGATACTAATGATAAGAAGAGCTCATTTATTCATCCATTCAACTAGCAGCTGTCTTTGTGCATATAAAAAAAAAAAACAAACATTAGTTTTATTTCAAAGCTATATATATATAACTTATATATATTTTAATCATAATTTACAGTTCCTACAAGAAAAATATGAACAATACCAGGTTATTGTGACTCTTTAGCATCCTTGAATTTCGTCAGTTTCATATGTTGCTTTGTGTTTTTGCTTTTTTTAAAATTGTTAAATGTTACAAACTACGAATAACATAAAGTTGTGATACTTTAACCATGCAGAACTTAATTTTTGGATGAATTTTCTACATTTAAAAGTAGATTTAAGATGGAACAAACACATACACACACAAAAATGGCCTTTACGGAGCCCGAATGAGTGCATCAGAAAAAACATATGATATGTATTAGAAAAATGTAGAAGATCATTTAACATAACAATTAATTTTCACATCCCATGTGAGCTAATATCTTAAATCTGGTGATAACATTCTTTGCAACATTACCTCATAAATTGCATCACAAAATTAATATGTGTTGGGGAAAGTATTCCATATTGTACAGTCTATAAAGTTTACTTAATAATTATCAGTATTTTTATTTGATTCTATCATTGCGGGCATTAGATTTAACAGAAATAAAATTATATGGGTGTATTTTCTGGCCTATCTTCCATCATTATTTGTTCCTATGTAAGTTAGCTGCACACTATTTAGTGAGCCCTTAGAAAGATTTACTTTCCCGTCCTGAAGAAATTTATGCCTATTACACAGAACTTGTGTGCCAGAATTTCAAAGTTGATAGCAATTTCTTCATGTTAGTGGAAGCTTTCTGCTGAATGCAATATAATCTGCCAAAGTTCAACACTCTTTCCTTCATTTTCCACCAAGAATATTTTCTCAGTTGAATAATCAGAGAGCTGACTGCAATATTATCACTCATTTCAGTGCTACACATTGCTAATGTATTCACCTTGGTCAGCAATTTGTTCAGAAAAAAGAAATGGAGGGTTAGAGGAGTCCTTGTTGTGAAGAAAAAGCTCAGTTATGATGCAGATGATACAACACTTTTGAATTTATAAAACCATTAGAAATAAAATAGCTTTTATATCTCATGCTTCTGGTATCAAATATTTTTTCAAAGTTCACTTAATGACTTCAGTCACTTTTGCCTGTTGGCATTTAGCAGAAATTAAATATCCATGAGAGTAGGATGACAGGCCATGTATTCCAACTAAAACAATGAAACTGAATTATTCAATTGCAGCAAAAAGTAATAAGCAGACCAAGCGCTGATGTAGAGAGCCAAGCTGAAACAAAGCATAGATTGCTACCAATGAACACAATGCGTGTGTCCCATGTATGGAATACAGAGCAGCACTATGACATCCTATTTTCCAGTCTGTGACCTCTTTCTTTAAGCATCTTGACATTAAAATATATGTTGAGACCTACCACTATCTGCTCCCACAACTGTCTGATATTTAAGAGATATGTTTTTCTAAAAAAGGAAAAAGAAATGTCTCACAAGTTGGTTTGAAATGCTAGCAGTTTACTGATTTTATTAATTTTTTTCTAATGCATAGTTGCTATGGTGATTTGCTGCTTGCTGCAAGCAGGTACTTCCAACGCTGGCTATATTCTTACATCTTACCTGTCAAGGGGGTGCCAAACCAGCATGTTTGGCTATTTTTTAGTGTGAGTCACAACTCTCATGTAATGCAATGATGGCAATGTTTTTGCAATATGTCTTCCCCTCTCACTCAGTAATGACAGTAATTACACTGAAATTATGTGCTCCAGAATGAAGGGGCTACAACCTGCCCAAATCCCTGTGAGTTTATGGTTACTGTTCTCTTTTTATCTCAAGCACATTTTTTAAAAATTTATTTATATTCTCCATGTCACAAGAAAGTTATTAGAGACAGAACTAGTAAGCATTTGGGAGTATTCTAAGGCAAAAATCTGCAGTAGTAACCCAGAGAAAAGGATTTGATTTGCAGAACTGATTCTATAATTAACAGATCTACATTCTAAAGCTCTGAAGTCAAGAAGGAGTTAATAAAAATGAGTACTTCTTCACTTGTCAAATTTGAAATATTTTATATTGGTGGAGACCTCAGTAATACAAACCAAAATAGGCCATTTCAGGATGCTGTATTAAACTTATCCAACCCAGATTCTGTATTATCTTAACCAGCACTATTTGGTAGCCTACAATGACAAAATATTTAGAGGAAACAGTGAATATTTAACATAATGAAAGTGAGTTGGTTTGTAGAAAACTTTTTTTGCAGGTTTTAAATACTATAAAACGTTATGGTTTAAATGAAAAATACGTATTAAATCATTAAGTATTCATCCATTTACCATAGATACAGGATGCAGACGAAAGTAGAATTTTTATATAATTTTATAATAGACGTTTTTATATAAGGGAGGTTGGACAGAAGTGAGTCTTCTATGCCTTTATTTTGTTTCCTTTGAAATGTTAAGTCTGAACCTGTGAAATCCAGAATTTTTCCTTCCAGCATTTGCTTCATCTCTGGTCTGACTGGAACTATTTGCTAACATCCTTTCTGGATGCCAACTTGCAGTGAAAAACAAGAGAAAAAAACAGAAGTAAAAGGATTTGCTTACAAGCAGGAAGGAAACAAAATGACATTCCATAATATTCCCCTTCCTTTCCCTCACACTTTCCCTCCCTGTTTTCTCCATTCCCTTTCGTCTTTTTTAAAATAGCACTTAGTAATGTGGTCTCTCAATGTGCAATTGAAGTTTCTTGGACTGTCTCTTCGGGTTCTGTGATAGAAGACTAAGAAAGAAAATCTGCAAGTACAGTTTCAAGAGGTACGCAAAGAGAATAATCTGTTCATCTTTATCAAAGAAGCTAGATACTCCAGTCTGAGTAAGACTAGAATACGCAGTCACAGACCTCCAGGCATGTTGCAGAGAGTAATTTTGGTTGTAGGAAAAGTCTTCACATAATGAGGACAGAAAGACTGGAAAAGACAAACTGAAAAAATACCACAGAAAACCAGGTCAGAAATATTCAGAACATTTGTGCCCTGTAGCATCCTCCCATCCCACAGTTGCCCAGGAGAACAGATCTGCAATATTTACTACAGTTTTGATGTACTAGTCTCAGGAACTAATTTCACAGGCAGGAAGCATAGTTAAAAGTAACACGAAATACAAAAGATAAACTCGGAAGATTGTTTTTATGAAATTAAGGAGTGTGGCTTTTCTTGCACATAATTTGAGTTAGCTGAATGAAAATGTGAAGTATGAGTTGTTTTTATCAGGAGAATTAATCAAGATTTTATCTGTGCAGTCACTAGACCAAATTTTTAAAACCTCACTGAGCTGCTCATCTTCTTTACTGTTACTTAAAATGAGCCAACAGTCAAGTTGTGGAGAGTATCTATTTAAAGCATTCTGATTAATCAGGTAAGAAACCTTTCTTGTCAAAAGCCACTGTTCTTCAACTGAATAAGGGGATTTTGCCCTTTTCATGAAGGATTACTGTTTTAATGAGAGATTAATGAGGGGCGCCCATTGTCCTTCAAAGAAATAAACTAACAGAAATCTGTATTTAGCATTTAATAAATTGCAATTATGCAACTATTTATGACATTTTCACAGTCATTAAAAGGTATTTCAGTACAAGTCAGAGACTGTATTTACGAACTTCACCTGCAGCAGGTAATACAATGCACACAGAAACTGATGATTTTAAACTCTAGTGTCACAGTACATAAAGAACAGCAGGTTGAGATAGAAATCTGTAAAATCAAAATAATTTTGCGAAGACACATTTTTCTTCCTTGCTGTAGTAATTAGACAAGATTACTTTTGAAGTTTAGTTTTAGAAGAAAATGAAGACAGACTATAAAACTGTACAGCAAAAGTCCTCATTGGTATTGGTTGAATGAAAAATAAAAAAGCCAATAAGTTGTTGTTTATGGGCCATTCTGCTTTGCTGATAAGATTAGCAAATGAATTGATAAATAGATCTCTGTGAAATAAAAATGTATAAACTTGCAATAGTGCTGTATTGGTTTGTTTCTTCACTATTTTTACTTATAGGATTTCTTTTTAAACTTCTCTTGGTCTTTATACAGAGCTTCTGTTAGATTTTTTTTGCTGTTGCTGTATATTTTGTTTATATTTTTGTTTGCTTGTTTGCTTCTCTTTGTATAAGAGATTGCTCAAAATTGTAAGGTGTATTTCAAAAGCAGGGGAAGAGATTTTATGCACACACCTACTTCAGAGAGAAAACCATAGACAAACCTTAAATCTTCATGTGGGTCGCATATTCATTTAACATATCAGAGCAACAATGCACAGGAAGGCTAAGAAATATCAAAAGGTCAGCAAGGTGCCAATATCAACCCAATCCTTTTCTGGATCTAAGAAGAGCAGGTGTAGTGATTTTGACAAATTTACACTGAGAATGAGCTTCTCAATAGCCTCTGCTCAGAGAACTTCTTTACAACCATCTACATAAGATTAAGCAATTTCAAATCAAAGAAACACAATCCAGTAGTAAATAGAAAGCTGCAGTTTCCTCCATCTTCCTCATGGTCTCTTGTTATTTACTATTTTTTCCTAACTCTTAGTGCAAAAAATGAAGATAGAAAGGACAAGGTGAGGAAAAATGTCCAGCAGACCTTTCATAAATGGAGAGAGAACAGGAAAGAGAAGTAACACTCATATTTTGTGGAATGTGGCTTACTATCATCAGTCATAATTAGCCTCTTTGATAGGAAGTTCATACGTACTTTCATATTTGTTACCTTTTAGAGATAACAGGTAAGGGAATACCAAGGAAGGCCAAGCTATTGCAAGTCAAATATAGGAAAGGAATAATAATAATAAAATAATCCTTCAAAATCAGATCCCAACACAATCATAAGGAAAAGTAGTGACTTTTTTGTTTGTTTTATCAATATCTTCATCATTCTATCTCCATAAGCTGAAAATGAAAAGCCAGACATCTGTAGAGTCTTTGAGATCAACAAATGGCAGATAAAGCAGAGCTATTAGCCCTCATAACTTTTGGGTTGTTTTTTTTTTTTCAGGTTCTGCAAAAACTTTGAAAGTATGAGGAGTTTTTGGCAAATCTTAAAGGACATCCCTAAATCCTCACTGTAAGAGCCAACCAATTGCCTGATCAGTTCTTTATAGCACATAGTAGCATATTTTCCACTGGACAAGACTTAGGAAAAATACATTTCCTTATGTTTGATATTACAATATACAATCAGTTGGAGTTTTGCCATCCTTTAAGATGTAACAACCATAGCCTAAGCAGTCTTTCTGCAATCACAATAGAATATGCAGTTTTCTTAAATATTACCTTTGTAGGTCCGAAGATAAATGGAGTACATCTATTGATTAAGGCCAGAAATCTACTCAGAAAACTGAACGTAGGTTATAAGATTCTTTATGCAGATAAAGAACAGAACTCAGTGCTTCCAGGAAAATCTTCATGATGGAAGGACAGCAAACAGTGTGAGTGAGAAGAAATTGCTAAGCACAGGATGTATCTAATTGTGACCTGCATGAGAGTTTGTGTTTTGTGAGTCAAGCTGTATTTCCTATAGTCTGAGTACATACAGGCAGCTGAGCCTGTTATCCAAAGATAGTTAGCCAATCAAGCAGAGCTGAAGTTTTTCAAAGCCCAGATGCCACATCAAGTAGCCATTTTTCTCAGTGATTGAGTAATTAGAACATTAACCCCTAACTGCATAACCTGGACTTAATTTCCATCATAATCTACTCAAAATTTGCTTACTGTGACAGTGCTTCAACCTTGGGCTCCTTTGAGGAGCCTTTCTTATTAAACTAACCAAGACTTGAGCCAGAAGAACCATTTGCTGACTAATGAGAAAGATGTTCAGGGCCAAGGCAACAGTCTCACGTTCTAGTCCGTGGTAGCAGGAGTGAGCGTTGTGTTTGTCAGTCCCTGGATAATAAGCATTTGTTTGTGACAAAGTTCTGCCATAAATTGTATCTAAAGTGTGCTACACTCCCGAATACAGACTACAGAATTCACTATGGGGGAGTACAGGTATGTAGAACTACACAATAGCTGAGGTTGGAAGGGACCTCTGGTGGACATGGACAACCATTCCTGGCAGCTTGTGAAGATCTCCAATGAAGGACAATACTTTGCTGCGCAGCCTGTGCAGTGCTCCATTACCCACAAAGTGAAAAACTGTTTCTTTGTGTTCAGATGGGACTTGCTGTTGTTTGGTTTGTTTTCATTGTCTCTTGAATGGCATGCATTAAAAATACATCAACAACAACAACAACAAAAAAACACATTTAGTTATATACCATATAGTTAAATCATAGGATTAACACCTCTAATGATGCAGAGAGAGTTTCTTATACCAATATGTCAATGTTAGAAAAAGTCATAAAAACTAATTAAAAATCACTAAAATGTGTGTTCATTATTAGTACTCTTTAAGTACAGAAACTAAAACTGAAGAAGTTTAAACAAATGTGAATAGAAAAGGGATTAGAATGAAAACTTATATGCAACCCTATTTGCAGTAGTAGCTAATATACTTCCTGATGATTAATACTATCCATGAGATAAGTCATACAGAGAATAACAAGAACATTTTCCTCTTAGTAAGAAATTTACACATGAAAACAATTATGATTGCAATCTGTATTCATCTTTGACTGGTATTGGATAACTTAAAGCTCAGCCATTTCAAACTTCTCTTCCTGACAGATTTGGGATGGATGGGATGTATTCAGAATGAATACCAGACCTTTGTTTTAGCATTTAATATATATTCTACATTTCTTCACATCTCTCATCACAGAAGAGGGGGAGAAAGGAAGAAAATAATAAAAGAATTAGGAGACTGATTATCATAAACAAATTACTAGGAGCCTCCTCAATGACTCACAGTTTCTGAATGTATCCCTATTTCAGTAGATTAACTACTGAAATTAAATTGAATGAGAAATTCAGTGCTATACCACAGAGGATAGTAGTTTTTAATTTTTCTGCATTTCATTCTTTTATACATCTTTGTACCAAAAATAGGCATGTTTTGTTTTTCCAGTTTATGAGAATTTTCATAAAGCTGGCATTATACAAAGAAACAAAACACTAACTGTAGCAACTCTTTCTAGATGGGATGTTGTGATCCACCCTGCAAATAATCTCCAATACAGAATCACAGAATCACAGAATGGCCAGGGTTGGAAGGGATAAATTCAGCTAGAAAATTTTAATTAAGTTTAGACTGTGATCCAGGCAGCACAAAGATTCACCCCTATCTACTTGTGCTGCCAGAATTTTTTAAAATTTCACAAACTGCTTTTTTTTGTCTGCAGAAAAGACCAACAAGATCACAATTTCAATTTATATCAGATCTTAATATTCTGTACTTAGAATGTTCAATTTATCTTGTCAAGACAAATAATTAAATACTATTTTAACCCTACAAAAATCAGCTCTTTTCCACTACCAAAATCTATAGTAAATCTTCTATTTCTTTTAATGGGAGAAGAATCACAGAATCACAGAATCACAGAATGGCCAGGGTTGGAAGGGACCTCAAGGATCACGAATCTCCAACCCCCCTGCCACATGCAGGGCCACCAACCTTCCCACTTAATGCTAGACCAGGCTGCCCAGGGCCCCATCCAATCTGACCTTGAACACCTCCAGGGACGGGGCATCCACAACCTCTCTGGGCAGCTTGTTCCAGTACCTCACCACTCTCTCTGGAAAGAATTTCCCCCTGACATCCAACCTAAAACTCCCTTCCCTCAACTTAAAATCATTTCCCCTTGTCCTGCTGTCACTCACCCTTTCAAAGAGTTGATTCCCCTCCTCTTTGTAGGCTCCCTTTAGGTACTGGAAGGCTGCAATGAGGTCACCCTGCAGCCTTCTTTTCTCCAGGCTGAACAAGCCCAGCTCCCTCAGCCTGTCTTCATAGGGGAGGTGCTCCAGTCCCCTGATCATCTTTGTGGCCCTCCTCTGGACCCTCTCCAACAGTTCGCTGTCTTTCTTGTACTGGGAGCTCCACACTTGGACGCAGTACTCCAGATGGGGCCTCACAAGAGCAGAGTAGAGGGAGAAAATTACCTCCCTGTCCCTGCTGGCCACCCGTCTTTTGATGGAGCCCAGGATATCATTTGCCTTCCGAGCCGCAAGGGCACACTGCTGGCTCATATTAAGTTTTTCATACTAAAATTTCTGAAAGAGTTAGACTGCAGTTTAAACTCAGTGACTGCATCTAGGAGTTAAAAAAAAAAAAAAAAAAAAGAAGTATCTCTAGTATTATTTACAATTGTGTTACATCCATTGTAAATTATTCTCTGGCATACTGGGGGTATATAATACCCGGTTTTTAATATAAAGAATACAAGACCCTCCAATCAAAGTAATTAGGAATGTTAAAGCCTTTTTTAATGAATAAATAACTGCTGTATTTGCAAAAGTACACATACTGGACATCTACTTCCTTTAGTTTAAAACACAGCAAAGAAATGAGTATAGTTACTGACTTAAACATATCACTTACAATTACCAAGTGCACTTCAATATCATTATAAGTCGCATCAAAATGCTCTTTCAAGCACTATATTTCTCCCTCTAGCATAACATCTCACTTGTCAGTACATCTCAGGAAATGTTTTTATTTAAAATGTAACAAGTTTCTGCAACGACCTAAATCAAATAAACTGTGTGTTACTGAAGTGACCTTTCAACAAAGCCAGAAAGTGAAAAGCACAAGCTACAGTCAGCATCTTCATGTTATGCACAATGTTAAAAAGGCATCAAAGAATTCATCCAAACATTTCTTGAACGTGGTGCAACTGAAAAATCAACAGATGAAGGAAATGATGAGGAGAAAAATTACTCTCTATGCAGTCTCTTGAAGACCTGGAAGGACTGCTTCAGTGTAATCTGAACAATTTATATTCCAGATCTTCTTGTAGCTGCAGTTGGGAAAAGAAAATAGAATATCAGAAAAGGGGATTTCTTTGTCATGTGACTAATTATATGCACATGTTTTTTCAGTCAATTCTATTTTATGCATTTTTAATTTCTTCCAACACAGTTCTACAAACTAGCAAAGGTTATTTAATAAGATCCATATGTTCAAAGTTTAGGGCATTCTGAGTGAACAGCCCCAAGGTCTCTGCTTGTGGTGAGCTGGGCCAGATAATCTTCAGAAATCCCATGCAACCTCAACCTTCGTATGAAATCCAATGTGTTTCTCACACCAAGCTACCTGTAGTATCTTGTCTACACAAATATTTCTTCAGATAAGTGCAAGGTTATTTTGTCAAGCACCTTCTTTCACATATTCTTCTTCCAGCTATTCACACTCAAATATCAAATTGCTTTCCTTCTACACTTTCAGATAAAGAAAATCCCACTGTGATTTTGCTTTTTGCCATTTTCCAGTTGCTTGTCTAATTCTCTTTTTTTCTCCCCTTCATGTCAATACTCAAGTTCTTCAAAATCCCTTTCTCTTCTCAGAGTAATATTCAAAATATTTTCAGAAATGCAAAAATTTCAATTTGTACACTTTAGTTCTCTAGCACTGTAAGCAATTCTCAATTCTCACTTGTTAAGAAAGGCAGGATGGCCACTTTTACTTTTGACAGTTTATTTTAAAAATAAATTTATTTATTTAAAAATAAAAGAAAAGAAACAGACGAGTTATTTTTCTCCACTTCCCTCCCCCTTTTTAGCTCTGATTACACTTCTATTTTCATTTAATTATTTTTAGCCAATTTGATGTCTTTTTATGCTTCACTACACTCCTGATATCAGGGCAGATGCTATTATTAACGGGAGATATAAATGGAGTTAAATCAGCCAAAATGTAAGATTTCCACTGCCCTTTATTGTCTTATTGCACCTAAGCTATACATCTGCTGTAGACAGTATTTTACAGTGAGTGAAGCACATGGCTTCTAGGCACCGTGTTGGATCAAATCCAGATTCTGAAGATCGAAGACACACAGAGCTGAAGAAACACAGGCAATAGACAGAGCTCAGAAGCTGTCTGAAAAGTTGAGAGTAAGTGAAATGTTTGACAGATGGAGCATATGCTTTATACATTGGAATTTTTGTTTGATCACAAAAGATAAGGAGCATTCAAGGTAAAGAACTTCAGAAATAATTTAATTTAGAAAAATATATTTCTTTCTACTGAAGTTAGTATCTTTTACTGTGGGTTTACAACTCAGCATGTAGCATATTCTGTGGGATCAGAGCCATAAGACTTTGATAAGAATTTTGTCCCATCCATCATTCAGCACAGATCGCTATTAATTCAATCTCTAACTGGGCTCAAAACACTGTGGGCATGAGCCATAGCTACCAGGTTGCAGTAATAAGTGGCCTGGAGTTTAAGCCACGCAACACCTCTTTGCCAGTTCTACCTGTTGACAAAGATTTGTTTTGTGTTGAAAACATTATTAGCAAAAGAAAAGGATTTCAGAACAACAAATCATTGCAAGGTCTTTCAAATCAATTGGACTAAGCAACAAGAATCTTGGTCATTATCCACTTCAAACTAACAGTATCAAGACTCTTTTTGCAGCCTAACGAGTCCAAGCTTTCAAAGAGATTGCCTTTGCAACTTTCTAATTAGAGATTACATTGTCATAGTTTTATCATCAAGACAGTAACAATTCCCAAGTGCCTAGACCTGTCTGTTTGTATCATGACCAGAAATATGTCAGCTTGACTAGAATGGCTGGCTCAGCACCTGTCTCAGACCTAAACTCCACCAGGATCAGGAAACTTCAGTTCTTCAGTGAATACTGAACGAGAGACTTAATGCATCGTTTGAGTCAACAGAATGGTGACTGTGACTTTTCCTCCTTTATTTGGTCATCTGAGAGAGGAACTGGGCCCTAGATTCTGTTTTATTTGAACATATATGATCAAGGGGTATGAACTACATACCAAGAGCTCCTAGACAGCTCTAGAACAGCAGGATTTTTGTGGAGTTCCTTCCAACTCTTACAAAATTTTGAATACCAGGCTGAAGAGAAGAATGACAGCCTTGCAGATGGAGACTGTCACCTAACTTCAGAAAAACTCCCGAGTTTTAGACCTTGATACCTGATCTGTTCCAGTGCTATACACTCCACATCCTACAGCTGTTCAAAGTGCAAAAAACATTAAATCAGTCTGAGTCATACAGGAGCTATTTTTGCTCTCCGGACACCCACAGATTTTGAAAGAAAGGCATTGAAGAGAAGATTAAGATCCTGAGTGGAGAAAATTACCTTCTCAGAGCATTTTTTAAAAGCTCTGAAAATCAAGAAAAAGGAAAGAAAAGGAAGGATTTAAGACACCTTTCCTCTACGTATTCAGCTGGAAATTATGGCAAGCTAAGGCTATGTTTAGCTCTAGTGCAACCTCTAAATCTGTAAAAATGCTTTCTTCAGGAAATACTATTCAAGACATTCTCCTGTATTTTAAAAGGAGCATATCCATTCAAGGCTATGGCCGACAAGTTAAGCTGCACAAATGTGCCTTAAAAAGAGCATTCCAGACAATAGCTGTGCCTATGAAATAAGCTGACCAAGAACCACGTTAAGACTCTTACAGCAGTAAGAGAGCAAGTCATTCCAAAACTAGCCTTAACCTATATTCTGTTTGTAGCTTAACTACTGAGCCCACCTTGAATTCTCTCCAGAGCTCAAATCCCAGCTTTCATTTAATACAGTTAACCAGATACACTTGCTGAAGAAAGTCTAAAAATTTCTTAGCAGCCTTAAAAAAATAAAGAAAAAATCCTGTCTAGCTAGAAAGATCAATGAAAACTTCTCAGTTTCTTTGTGTGAGCTGATTTACTTTCCACTTTATTTCAAGCAGGGTCAAATATTGCACAATACTGATGTTCAAAATAAAAATTAAGAAAAACTCAGCACCCCTTGAATGATCAAATATCCCTGTAGCTAGACAAGTTTGTTCATTATAGGAATGCTTCTGTATAGTTAGTGTGTAGATTAATTTGTGTTTAAGCAATTTATTACAAATTCATTAGTTATTTTAAATGCATTCTTAGATGTTTACTGCATTCTATCTATGGACTAGAAAACTCAATCATTATTGAAGAAAAAGGTGGAGGAGTTAATAAAGGAATCACCTATGTTTATGCATTGACCTAATTTTTAAATTAAATAATTAGACAAGAATGTTAACAGAGATAAGGAATAGACTTGTGCTTCTAAATAAGAAGATAAGTTTTTAACAAAACTCCTAGCACTTCTATAGGAACTGAGAGAAACAGTGAGAAAGGCAGAACTGACAAAACCTGATCATTTTCCTATGAGGACTCTCGTTCTCCCCAAGATATACACCCATTAATCTTGGTCCAGTCTAGATTTATCTTCTAAACTACAGGGGTTCTATTCTTCCTTTCATAAAATTTGCACAGCTTGTTAGCCAAAATACTAGGAAGGATCACCCTATGTAATAGTAACAAAGAATTCAAAACCTGTTGCAACTCATCTTAAACCTCCTTTAGAAGGCCAATTGTTGACCTTCACACTACACTAAATGATTTTCTTTCTTAGGTATCAATACCACTGATATGACATAGGCACCATTCTATATTTTTCCGTCATCTCCAGTCAAATATTATAGTTATATATATAGTATATATATAGTTATATATATATTATAATCTAGGAAAGACTTGCATGTGTTTTTAATCTTTCTGTTCTTGGACATCAGCAGTTTCTATATGCACAATGTTTAAAAGCAAGTATATATCAATATCTTCGATAAATGAAAAATTAAGCAATTCTTTTGAAGTTACTGAATTGCCAGTATGGGAAACTAACAAATTCTTTAATTTATGTACTCTGGCTTTTTACCTTTCCCCAAACTTACTTCAGGTTACAAAATTTCAGAGTTCAAACTAAACTCAGTTTAAACTGAAGGAAGATAACCAACTTTGATTTCATTATAACTGAAGGAAAAATTCTGACAAAGACAACAATATTAGCTTGGATATATATATTTTTTACCCATTGCACTAAGTTACCTGTAACTTGATTACATCTGATACACTACAAATGCAGTACTCAGTGCAGTGTTTTGGAACACCACTCAATGCAGTGGTTTGGAACATTAGCATGCCAAGGAGTTGAGCACTTTGTCTTCTCTCCATTCACCACCTTGTATTAAGAGATTTATTTTGCCCCTTTTTCTGTCCTTTACAAAATCATGACTTTAGAGTAAGTTATGATCTTGAAAAAACACAGTTAGTTATGGATTGCTGCTTAACTTGTCAAAACAACTTAAGGCAAATGAAGCTTAACCATGGTGAAATATTGGTCTGCTTCATCACAGTACAAGCCTATATATAACCATAGATGAAACTGAAAAATGATAATTGAATGCCAGAGCTTTGGGCTATTATACAATGATCAGAATCTGGGTCTCCAGCACAGACTTGAATAGCTTTAGTAGGACATGACCTTGATTAACACTTTGTCAAGATATTCAGTACCTTTCAGCTGTCATTGGAAGAACCCCTGTCCTTTACATGACTCAGGAGAATGGATGTGAACACTAATTTCTGAGTCTGAAACTAAAGTATAAATAAGTGGGAACAAAAGAAATCTATATCACCTAACACGGACCTATTGCTTTAGAAGCAGTTCAGTATTTCTGTGACTATTTATTTTGCTGCACTCTGTTGGATCCACAAACCAGATATTTTTCTACCTGCAATTATATATATGTGGAGTATTTTTAGACTATAAATTCCACAGGATTTGGTTATAGCCTAATTTCACAAAATAACTCATTGATGAGTATAAGTTTGTACATTTTTAAGCATTGTCTCCTCTGCTGTGTTTGTCCCAAGAATATAGCAGTGATTATTTTTTGCTAATTTTTCATCCAAGTAGTAATAAAACTAAACTAACAGTTCTACTGGACTTCAAACTTATCCTTTAGGCTTAAGGAGTGAAAAACATTTCTTCACTCTTTAAGGCACTAAGGGATAGATGCACTAGAACTTCTTGAAATAGAAATCTGACATACTTGAAGTTCATTTGTGTGTCATACACTTGAAGATCAGCCCAAGCTTCTCTAGGTCTTTACACAGCTGTGAATCTTTAATATTCCAATACTTTTTCTTGCATAGAGACATTTCACACTTTAATGAAAGCAGTGCACCAATTAGCAAGCATTTGTAATTTTTGAATAAAACCTGAAAAATAAGAAGGAAAATTACTTCTTACAAGACTGTGTCTTGGCAGCACAACATAACCCAATCTGCTTGATTAAGACAATATATTCTACAATAAATTCAAGATTGAAACTGGCACAGATTTCATAGAAGTTCTTTCAAGAATATCTAATAAAGATGTAACTACAATTTATTCCTTAACTTACTTATAGATTACCTCATTGAATCTCCATTCAAATAGCAGAGAGTGAGACAAACATTTAAAAGATCTAAACATACTCAAGACCTCTTAAACAAAATTGCTGAAATGACAAGGTATTTGAATAGAAATAAGAGCAGTCATATTTTGGAGTCAAAACCCACAGTGGGCGTGAAATTATGTCAGAATTCAGTCATCTTAACTGAAGAAATAATATTCCACACTACAGGGAGTACTAGATCACTTCATACCTTTCTGATTAGTTCAGATGCAAAGAAAAGCAACAATGAATATTGATTCAGCGAAATCTGCAGGACTAGTGCTTATTTCCTTCTAAAGAAAAAACATGTCTTTACATGCATACTCTTTGTATGCTCTGTGTATAACCTCCTAAAACCAGGAAGTCCTCTGAAAGCAACTTAGTATTTCTGCACGCACCTAGTTTCTTTGCTCAATGTGCTTTCAGCAAAGGGAGAAAAGAGGTTATTTTCTCCTTTTGCACCCATGAGATTATACCTGGAAACATTTGTGTCATAGATGTTTTACAGAAAGAGTGGTCTCTATATAGTCTAAGCATACTCCAGATATATATGTTAATAGGTAGAAAAATATCTGGTTAGTGAATCCATCAGAGCTCCATCAAAAAATATTCACCTCCAAATATGCTGGAGGCTGCCATCCTTTGAAGTTATATAAAAGCAAAACATTATTTTCTTCCCCATACAGGCCAACAGTAGACACCAGAGATTTAGATTTCCAATTGTTTTCTACACCAAAGCAAGAAAATTTATAACAAGAAGAGAAAATGTTAATGAACTGTTGTTTACTTTTTCCTCTGTTGATTCTTGCAATAATTGATTTTAATCATTCTCTGAAACAACAGTGCAGCAATCTATAACAGAAATAAAATCAGTGCAAAGAGCAGCTCTGAGCAATTTTGAGTTAAAATTGTCATGGGTTGTGCTCATCCATGAAACATCAACAATATAGACTCTGATGATGCCCCTAGGCACTGAATATCCAATGGGTAATTCCTATTATTTCAGTAGCACCAATATTTTAGACAAGATTGGGATTATGTCTAGACTGCTATCCCTTGTCAGTCAGAGGTGCATCTTCCATGTGAACATGTATGTATGAAGGCTGATCTGAAAGTAATGCCTCCTAAATTATTATGTTGTCCCACAACAGAGACAGATATTGGTGGTATGGCAGGAGAGATTGAACCTTCCCACCAGTGCTCCTTTATATTCCGTTACAGTGCCACAGATGGCAGCAGAGGGACAAGCTGTCAAAACGGAATCTGACATGGAAGTGGAGGTGCGTAGTCAAATTCCTTCATGTGGAAAAAATGGCATGCACTGATATTCATTGACACCTGCTGAATGTTTATGGAGAAGAAACAGTGAATGTGGGCATTGGTGGGCAGTGCATGTTGCATTTCAGCAGTACTATGAAAGAACAGCCACATTCCAGATGGGCATGCAGTTTTTTTACAAGTGCTGCATATGAACTTTTTTTCATTGCTGGTGAAAATGCATAGCTAACAGTGGTGACTATGTTGAAAAAATAGTGTTTAATAACTGAGAATTTGCTCAATCAAATAGCGTTATTGTGTTCTTTGTATTGGTTGCAGTTGGAACAGAAGTATACAGGAGACATTTGGAGTGTCATTCATTTGTAATAGCTCAGAGGACTAAGAAATGTGAACATCTCTCCAAGGGCATTACCTGTGTAGTAAGCCATGGGAAAAAGCCATCCAATGCTGCATGAATGCACAGTTCCCAGCCTCTGAAGGGAATACAAGATTTTCTTGCTACCTATATTCTTCTTTTCATTATATCTTATTAAAACAGCTATTTTAATATGAAATTTGTTTTCTTATCTTCCTATATCCAGAAATAAACTTGTGCCATGTCTTCCTCTCACACTCCCTTCTCATCTCCTCACATGGCATGGAAGTCCATCCCTGCTTCTATTTTGTGTGCAGTATCTTTTTGATTGAACTCCATCTGAAACTCCTTGCTTACTCATGCTGGCCTTTTGCCACACCTGCTCAAACAGGAGAATTGTTTATTCTTGTGCTTCGAGGATATTGTCCTTTTAAGATCAAAGTTTTCCTGGTCCCTCTATATATACAAAATGACATCCTGATGAAATCATGCTGCACAAGTACTCAGAGACTTCTAATGCCTCCTGTTTGTTTCCCATTCTGCATATATTTGGTTGCAGGAATTTGAGCTGAATCCTCAGTTACAACCTTTTCAAAGGTGAAGTGCAAGTGCCTCTGTAAGAACAGTGATCCCCAGACATTTCCCCACCGTCCCTCCCTCTTTCAGGCTTCCATAACCATTCTCCAAAAAAAACAGTTCAAAGCCTTCCTCACTTGGTTTGCAAATAATTGGAGAGATACTCTTGTGCTGTCTTTGAGATTTATTTGACAGTAGTCTCATTATCCAGAGAGTCCTGTTATCATACAAGCCAAAGCCTTATCTACAGTGACAACTAAGCATCAGGACGTTAACTTTAAGGATGGAACTACTATTGGTCCTCATGTGTAAGGTCAATTGGAGTACCAAGTAAGCCCACTTACCCACAGTCCTCACTTCTAGGACTCCGCAGTCCTGTTAACCAGGTGCCTATGCAGCCAACTAACAAGTAGTCTTAACTCAAGGTTTAGATAAGCTCTTAGCAGTCTCCAAAGCACCCTAGATTTGAGTCTCAGAGAGCAGCAAACCACAAAAAACATCAGTATCTCTTTCTAAGAGAGAAGCCTGCAACACTCAACTTTTCCTTCTGGTGTGGATACAATATTTATCAGGGTCTAATGTCTCTTCTAATAGTTCCTTTTCTTTTATTCCCAGAATGGTATTTTTATTTCTGTCTGCAGACAGAAAAACAGTCTTCTGTGGGTTGCAATACAGAAGAGCTCCCCAGCATCCCCCCCTTGGAAGTCTCCATTCACTACTTCTTTGAAGAAAACTTGCAGCTGCATTTCCTTCTTTGTATCACACAGTTTGAGACCTTGTTGCTGCAGGTTTTCCCAGATGACACAGTCAGCTTACCTTTTCTACAGATTTTTTTCACCTGGTGACTCATCCAGAGCACATCCTCACAGATGAGGCTGTTATCTTCCCCAGTCTCACTGGAGAGCGATGCCAGTGCAGCCTACCCCTGAGACTCCACTGGAGCTATGTACCTGAAAGACCAAAACTCTGGCTGATGCTGGGAACCACGCCCTCTAGTGTATCAGCAGCATCACTGCACTGCCTTAAGTAATCCACTGTCTTGCACAAAGTCTCCAGACTTTTCTCATTCCTTAACCACCAAATTCCAATCTCCTGTGCAACTACCAGCAAGCTTCTTTGCTGTGCTCCTCCCTACAAACTCTTTTCTATGCAGGCAGACAGCTCTAGTGCAGACACATACCACACTGAAGCAAGGAATCACCTACACAGGGCAACCAAACTCGTCACTGAAGAGCTGCAAGGTGCCATTGCCCTCTTCATGGCAGTAGCTCTAATATAAGGGACATAGGGCCAGGAGCAGCTGAGAGATCTGGGATTGTCCACCTGGAGAAGAGGAGGCTCAGGGGTGACCTTGTTTCTCCCTATAACTACCCAAAGGGATGTTGCAGTGAGGTGGGAGTCAGCCTCTTCTCCCATGTAACTATCTCAAGTTGTGCCAGGGAAGGTTCAGGTTGGATATTAGGAAATATTTTTTCTCTGAGAGAGTGGTCAGGTGCTGCAACAGGGTATCCAGGGAGATGGTGGCGTCCCCATCCCTGGAGGTGTTCAAATGTTTAGACGTACTGAGGGATATGGTTTAATGGAAAATACTGGTGATAGGTGGATGGCTATATCACTTTAAGAAGCAATGGGGGAAAATCTCAGATTTTTCCCAGAGGTTTTTTGGATGGCTCCTCTAAGAAGGTAATGCAGCTGAAAATCCACCTGAAGCACCTCTATACCAATGCATGCAGCACAGGAAACAAATAGGAGTACTTGGAAACTATCGTGCAGTTGAAAACTATGAACTTATTGCTATCAAGGAAATAGAGTGAGATGATTTCCATAACTGGAATAGCATGAATGAGGGCTATGAAACTTTTTAGAAAGGATAGGCAAGGTAGGATGGATGAGAGAAATGCCATGTTAAGAGGATAGACTGTAAAGAGCTGCCCCTGAGAAACAGTCATGAACAGCTTGTGGGTTAAAATTAGAAACTGGACCAATAAAGGACATCTGGTGGTTGGGTGTCTACTACAGGTCAGCTGATCAAAGGAAGCCTGTTGACAAGGCCTTCTTGCTTCAGCTGTAAGAGGCATCATGCTCACAGGCTCTCATTCTAATGAGGGATTTCAACCACCTGGATAACTGCTGGGAAAACAACACTGGCAGCTGCATGCAGTCCAGGAAATCCTGGAGTCTACTGATGACAACTGGTTCACATATTGAACAGACTCACCAGAGGTGAAGCACTGTTGGATCTGTGTCAACAGTTTATATAACATCATGTTTACTACATGTTATGATGTGGAATACTGATATCCAAAAATAATAAAACCACAACGACCTGGTGCTCACTAATTCAAAAGAGATTATAAAAGAAGTTAAGGCAGCCTGGGATGTAATGACCATGTCTCAGTTTGTGATCCTGAGTAACAGAGGCTTGGTGAAGAATGGAGTCAGGACACTGCACTTTAGGAGAGCAAACTTCAGGCTGTTTAAGGCATTGCTGGATGAGATCCCCTGGGAGATTGTCCTTGGAGGTGAAGGAACAGAGCAGAGCTGGCAGCACCTTATATGCCTTCCTGAGAACGCAAGATCTCTTCTTTCCCTAGAATAAGAAATCAGACAGATGAGGCAGGAAATCAGCATCGCTAAGCAAGGACCTGCTGGTCAGGCTGAGAGAAGAGAAAGAAAAGGATAATCAGTGAAAGAGGGGATGGGTGGCCTAGGAAGAATATCAGGATGCTGTTCAGATGTGTGGAGGTGGAGTTGGAAAAGCCAAGGTGCAAATGGAATTGAATGAGATGAGGGATATGAAAAACAACTGTAAAAGATTCTTTAGATATACTGAGCAGAAGAGACGAGCAAAGGAAGAGAATACCCCCTTTGAATAATGAAAAGAGGAGCTAGCTTCCTCAGACATGGAGAAGGCTGAGGTACTTTGTCTCAGTCTTCACAGCCAATCAGGTTTCTCACACATCTCATGTTAAACTTCGAAGCAGGAGCTGGGGGGAAAAAATCTTCCCAGTGTAAGAGTGGAGCAAGTCTGAGACCATCTCATGAAGCTGAATACATACAAAGTCTATGGGACCAGATGACATGCATCCTGGAGTTCAGTAGGAACTGCGTGATGTTGTTGTCAAGCAACTCTCCATCATATTTGAGAAATTATGGCTGTCATGCAAAGTTCCCTCTGGCTGAAAAAAAGGGAAGCACCACTCCCATATTCAAGAAAAGGAGAATGGAAGACCTAGGGAACTACAGGCTGGTAAGTCTGCACCCGGGAGGATCACAGAGAAGATCATCTGGAAGAGATGTTAAGGCACACACAAGTTGTGAAAGTGATCCAAGACAGCCAGAACAGCTTCACCAAGGGCAGATAATGCCTGACCAGTCTCATGGCTTTCCATGATGACATCTGTGGAAAAAGGAAGGGCATCAGTCATTATCTACCTGGATTTGAATAAGGCCTTTGACATGGTCCCACATCACATCCTTATCCCTAAATTGGAAAGAGATGGATTTGATGGCTAGATTATTAGATCATTAAATAACTTGTTGGACGGGTGTAGCCAAAGGGTATTTATTGATAGCTCTATGTTTAGGTAGATGCCAGTCAAGATTTACAGCCCTCAGGGATTTGTCTTGCGAGTGGTGCTCTTCAACAACTCTATCAATGACATAGACAGTGGGACTGAGTCTAACCTCAGCAAGTTTTCTGATTACGTTAAGCTGGGAGGTGCAGCTGACACAATAAAAAAGACACCATCCATAGAGCCCTGGACACACTCAATAATTGGGCACATGAGACTCTGATGAGGTTTAAACAAGGCCAAGCGCAAGCTGCTGCACTTGAGTCAGGGCAATCCCAGACTGAGAAAACACACAGAGAGAAGCCATGCAGGGAAGGACCTGGGGGATCTGGTGGACAAAAAGGTATAATGTACTCTCGCAGCCCAAGAAGGCCAACAATATCCTGGACTGCATCATAAGGGGGTGGCCAGTAGGGAGAGAAAGGTGATTATCATAGAATGGCTTGGGTTGGAAGGGACCTCAAGGATCATGCTCCAAGTCCCTGCTGCAGGCAGGAGACCAACCTGCACATTCAATACTAGACCAGGCTGCTCCAGGCCACATCCAACCTGGCCTTGAACACCTCCAGGACAGGGCATCTACAACCACTCTAGGCAGCCTGTTACAGCACCTAACCACTCTGATAGTAAATTACCATAGTAATCATCACTCTCTACTCTGCCCTCCTGAGTACTGCCTTCAGGCCTGACACAAGGAGGATGCAGAACTGTTGGAGCGGGTCCAGAGGAGTGCCCCAAAGATGATCAGAGGGCTGGAGAACCACTCCTATGAGGAAAAGTTGAGTGAGGGAGTTGGGCTCATTTAGCTTGGAGAAGATAAGGCTCCAGGGAGACCTAATTAGTCTTCCAATACTTGAAGGGAGCTTACAGGCAGGAATAGGACCTACATTTTACAGTCTGATAGTGACAGAACAAAGGGGAATGGCTTTAAACTAGAAGAGGGAAGATTTGGTTAATATGTTTGAAGGAAATGTTTTACTCAGGCAGTGGTGAATCACTGGAACAGGCTGTCCAGAGATGATGTTGATGCCCATCCCTGGAGGTCTTCAAAGCCAGGTTGGATGAGGTCCTAGGCAGGCAGATCTGGTGGTTGGCAACCCTTTCATGCCACGGTAAGGGGAATAAAACTAGATGATCTTTAATGTCTCCTCATACTTAAGCCATTCTATGAACTCCAGAGCTGAGTAACATTGGTGTTCAGTATGCCATTATCAACAATCAGCTGAAGACAGTAAGTACTTTCTAAACTGGAAACAGCCAACAGAAGTTGTCCAATACAGAAAGCAGATGCAAAAGCCTCCAGAAACTCTCTCATCAGAAGCACCAGATCATTAGAAATTCCCAGAAGATGTAATTTCCAGAAGATGTCCCCGATGTTCATGTCTGGCATCCACTGCGACAGCTCCTAATTAGTTTTCTGGAATCTTAACCTCCAAATGATTTGCTTAATCACAAGAAGGAGGAAATTAAAGTTGACATTGATGATGCTGGAAAATTCTTTCATGTTCTCATAGTAATTACTTCACTACCTATGATAGGCCTAGAGAAAAGTGTCACAGCTCAGTGATAAGCAAGCCACAATTGCTTTGGGAAACTTCCACGTTTTTCCTCACTCATTTTATCACAGCCATGATTTCTCTGAAGTAAAGAAAGGCAGGGATTAGAATGAATTTGACATTTTATGATCAATTAAATATTGACAGAAAACCACCAGAAAGTTTTCTGAAGTGCCTTCCAGAAACAGGTGTCACAGAACACAAATGCAGTCACTGCATATATAACCACTTTTAATAGCATTTAGTTAATGCCTTAGCAGTGACATCTGGGGAAAATCTACCATCTGAGACTGACTGGATCAAACATCTCAAAATTATTAGGCAAAGACATGCATGTAAAGGTGCAACTGTATCTAGTGGTAAATTATTGCAGGCAGACATGGTTATTCAAAATGTTTAAAGCATTTTTAAAGCCAAGAATATCTGAACGTACTCAGTGATAGGCCAAAAAGAATGGCTGTGCTACGACAAGCCTTGACACATAACAGCTGAGGCCAAAGCCACACATCTACTTTGGCACGACACTGTGCTGAACTAAGCTTGTCTGCTGAGAAGCTAGGCTGCCTTTGCTGAATCACCATTCTCTATTAAAAATCTAAACAGTGTCTGGAACAACACTTGCTTCCATGCAGTCAGTTCAGATTATGAGAAAAGCAAGCTAGATTTTATCTGAAACTACCTATGCAAACAGACCGTAAGAAATTTATGTCAGACTGAAATTTGTGAAACTAATTGTGGAAAATAGATCTGATGGACTGTAAGTACCTCCATGGATCACTATTTGCATTACTATCACATACTTCAAAAAGGAGAGAACACTCTGCAGAGTTTGTTGATTCCTTCAGTAGTGTTTTAATATTTCAAAACAAGATAACTGTTCTTGAACTGCCATTTCATGCTACTGAACTGTAAATGGCACCTGAAGGGTAAAAAAACTATGTACAGTTTAAATAATATACAGTCCTAAATTCTCGATATATCAAGTTGTTTGTTAAGATTCTCTAAAATATAGGGAGTTAGAGATCCAGAACATTTTAGTTACCCACTGAGGCAAAAAAAATCTCTATTACTTGAAGGTACAAAACTTCTTGCAGTGGACCCAAATAAGCATCTGAAGGCTGTGCCATTAGAGCTCATCAGTGAATGACACAAGGAAGTCACTATTGTCATTTTCCCAGCTTTTAACAAATTATAGTCATATGGTTTCAGTAATGCATCCCACAGTTGTGACCCTATCATAACCCTTGCTGGGAGAATAATGACTTCAGAATTTTTAAAAGCTTCTGCTATCATACTATTTAGTTGATATAAGACAAAGAAGTTACATATTCTATCACTGCAAAAACTGAATTCTGCTGTGTGTATGCTATATTGTTGTCTAATTTGCATTCCCTGCATGGATGAAAGCACTTGGCCTTGAGACTCTGACCTACCAGTCTACCTACAAGAGCACACAGAACAGTAATGCAAGCCCTGGAGCACTGTATTGCTGTAGTACATGATTAGGCAGAAGTAAAATAATGTCTGCTGGTCTATTTTTTAACTTTCTTTCTTTTTTTTTTTTTTTGAAAGATTGTGGAAACATTTTAATGCTAGGGGTAAAATATTACCTTTTCTATAGAACCTTTGGAATAATACAGTTTCTACTGAGTCAATTTCCTGCTTTTCAGATCTCTGGACACAACAATAATAATATTTCAAGGACAAAGTGTACAAAAAAATATACTAAAAATAGAATGGTATACGATATTGGTATAACTAAATGGCATCAACATCCTAGCAAGAATCGGTGACAAAAGAGCAAGACTCACTGATCACATCAAAGCCACTTGTAAAGCACTATATTTACTGTCAGTTTAGGAAGGACTTGGAGTCCATTCTAGAATTCTAAGAAAAGGAATTCTGTGAATATGTTTAGGTGCTATACAGATATCTTAGCATAGATTTAGACTCATTAAGACATAGATCTTTCTGAAGTCAACTTACCATTATTTATGCATGATGTATATAAAAACAAAAAGTATATTTATAAAGAATTAACAGTTCTTTTTCCATTGATTGTAAAAATCTATACAGCTAAGAATCTACGGGAAATATAAGAGAGCACCTTCACTTTGTCTACTCTCATTAAGGATGGAAAAGCTATAGTCTGGATAACAAGACAAATCAGTACCCACAAAAAAGTCTAAAAGATAGATCTAGAGCAAAGAAGACTTTCTTTTTCTATACAGCTACTTCTGGCCAGGCTACAATGTTTTTTTTTTAATAAAAATTATTTCTGAGACATCTTTACACTACCATCTAATCTCAAGGATACAGAAAGCATGAGCCATAGTGAGGACAGTCAAGAAGTTCTTATGCTTCCTCATTTACACTGAGCAGGATATCCTAAACATGGAACCTAGATCAATTTAAATTTACAAGAAAATGTAGAAAATTCCTCTTCTTACTTCTACTCAGTTTTCAAAGGAATAGAAAGAATATCTATTCATGTAAAAAAGCCTGTAAATGCTAAGATGCAATACTAATTATGAAATTAAGATACTGTAACAGATTTACCACACAAGAATCTTGTATCATTTGTATCTACACTTAAATTTCAGTTCAGCACATAGTTGTTTGACATTGCTAAATACAAAATAAAGTGCAAAGTTAAGTAATTCCTCTTATCAAAGGAGACTGATGCTATAAAAGAAGGAAAAAGGCTAATAGCTAGAAAAGTGCATCTACATCACTAATTTGAATCAACTTTTTACATAGGTAGATAGTGACAGGACAATGGGGAATTGTTTTAAACTAAAAGAGTCTAAGCTTAAAGAGATTAGATGTCAGGGGAAATTTTTTCCACTGAGAGAGTGGTGAGACCCTGGTGGAGGCTGCCCAGAGAGGTTGTGAGTGTCCCATCCCCAGAAGTGTTCAAGGTCACACTGGATGGGGTACTGGACAGACTGATTTAGTGGTTGGCAACCCTCCCATAGTGGGGAGAGTGGTGGGGGGGGAGGGGGGCAACAAGATGATCTTTGAGGTTCCTTCCAACTCAAGCCATTCTATGATTTTAAGATTTTTCACTTCTTCTCTTACCCTACAGAATTCTTAAGCCTGTGAAGGATGAGAACAAGTGATAGATTATGTTTGGCAGCAAAGGCATAAAGAAGGCCCATAATCATGTAGCACAGCAGATTTTAGTTTGTTTGTTGTTTTCATATATTTACATTTTTCATAAACTAGACGTCTTCATTTTATTTTAAGTCAGTTTTTTGGTAGCAAATGCAGCACTTCATTTTTGTATTAATGATCTTATATCTGTGATTGAAATGTCTCAATTTTCTGACCTGTGTTGGGCAGTTTGCTATTGTACTGCAGTCTGTCACAGAGTGATATATTTGCCTATAGAAGACAAGTGATAGCATAGCATAACATGGTGCAATGCAATATTCTCTAAAGGTAAGCACAATCACTAGAATAATGGTGAATATTACAACAATATATTAACTGAATGTGTTTTCCCTATTTATGCAAGATCACTGATACAGAACACATCACATTTTATTTCTGCTTTTTAAACTTTGCTCTGAAAAATCATTTTTTACATAAAAAGATTGTATACCATCCTATTGCTAAGTATGAATTCAGTAAAGCAGAGGAAGGGTTTCTATATCTGAGCCATAGAGAGTTACCTCAAATCCCTTGGCTTTTACTACTGTTAAGAGCTCCTGAAATTAAGTTCCCAGTAGATTTTCCTTCTGAGCAAGGCAGGAGAACACTAAAGGCTAACATACTGAACATGCTTAAAAATGTTATGCTATCATTATGTTGAAAGAACAGCAGCAACAAGAAAGTTGACAGGTTACTACCACAAGTAGTGCTAGCTCTTGTAGCTAGATCTCTATTAACAAAAGAGATAATTATGCCGGTGTTTATTCCCGCACTTAGATGAATCTGCATGTGTGTTATGGTCACATGCAGGGGAGTGTTAAACCACACTCTCAAATCCCACTAGGAACAACTGAAACTAGAACTGTATTACTTTTGCTTTCTTACATTTGACCAGCTTGGAGATGAAGATGTGCAGTACCCTGCTCTCAAGGGGCAACAGAAGGATACTGCCTGCCAAGTACACTGTGTGAGTGGCTCACATTCTCCTTTATATTTTTCTTCTTACATCCCAACTCAAATTTAGAAACATCCTAGAAATTTTAAACAGTGCAGCTTAGCGCTCTTTAATAAAAGCATTCCACTCACAAAACAGAGAAATTTCTTCTGAGAGGTTCTTAGCAACAACAGGCAAAGTATTTACAGGTAAGCTAATACTCATACACAGAACTCACCCAGCTGGTGAAGTAGCTCTATAAATTTCCAACTCTTCCTCACAGGAATCAGCCTAGATCCAGGAGAAACTTTACAGAAAGGGATGTTAAGCACTGGAATAGGCTCCCCAGGGAGGTGGTTGAGTCACTATCCCTGGATGCATTTAAAAACCATTTGGATGTGGTGCACAGGGACATGATTTAGCGGAGGGTTGTTAGAGTTAGTTTGGTTAGGTTGAGGTTGGACTTGATGATCTTTAAGGTCTTTTCCAATTTGAGCAATTCTATGATTCTATGAACAAGGATATAGGAATCAGCTAATCTAACTTGAAGAATTTTTTAAAATTATTTTCATTTTTAATGGATTCTGGATTATAGTTCATGGTCATTGATAGCAGATATTGTCAGTGTACTGCTGTTTGTCATCAGTTTGTGGAAGTCAAATTTTAGCTGCTCTTTGTGCTCTTTACTAGAATGATCATTCAATTATTTTTTTTCAGCTATATGTTCCTAAAGAAGACTGAATGCACTAGTTGCTTTTGCTTGACATCATATTCTCAATGGAAAATCAGTAAGAGTTTTATTTTCATATGGACTCACCACTGTTTTTTAATATCCTTTGGTATTAGAAACAATACTGACAAGTTTAAATGCATGTTCTGAAACAACCTTTGTGAAGATTGTATTACAAGTCACGTCCTAAATTCTTAGTGCTTTATATTTGGTGTTAACAAAGAATCATATGTTATATGGCTGAAGTAACAGTTGGAAGGAAAATTTTACTACTGTGCAATTGTGCTACTGAGATTTTGCTAGCATTTGGGCCATTATCTGTGTTTCTCCAGAGCTGTATTAAATAGAGAGCATGTTTCTACATAAGTCTGTGCTTCCTTTAACTTGTTCCCATGTTTGCAGATCTCAGAAATGTAAATCTTTAAACTTTCCCCCAGTACATACCATTCTACGAATGAGAAAAAATAAGAAAAGGAAAAAAGAGAGAGAAAGGGGGAGGGAAATGAAAAGCTGAGCAACAAAGACGAAGGAACGCAACATGAAAGTCAGGTTATAAGAATGTGGGGTTTTTTATTGCTCAAATCAGAAATTTCTTTTTGATACGATAATATTCTTAAATAATAATTTGAATTTAAAGTGAGTAATCTAAGTTTAAAACCTCTTTGAACACAGAATCCCTAACAATCAGAGTACCAAATTAGTCGGATATATTTTTCTCACACCCATGATTTCGTTTCTTTTCTGTTCAGTATTTTTACTGTTAAATCTCTGAATAAATCTCTTTGTCTTTATTCATCTGCTCGTCTTTCAAAGATTAAGAAAAAAGTATTAACACTAATTTCTCACTTTTGAAAAAAGGATATGAGGCATTGAAGAAATTAACTCTCAGCAAATATGGTAACAAAATTGTTTTGTCTTTCATTTTGGATGTTATTTGCACCAGGATACAGTAACAACTGTGTTGAAAAACAGTGCCTTCCTTATTAAATTACTTTTCTATTAAATTTTCTACTGTCATAAAACTTTGTTCTAAATGGAGAAAGATAATTCCTTTCTCTGCTTACTCTCTAATATTTGTTTTTGTTTGGCATCAATTTTGTAGAACAATAATCTGGAAAAAAATAGGCTCCTATTTTAAGCATATTACTACACAGTTAATGTCTTTATTACAAATGTTGTCATTCACATAAATATATGAAAAAAAATCAATCTAGTTTTTTTTTCACACTGCTGTGGATTTTACCACACTGAATACTACCAAAGTAAGGGATAACCTTTAGTTTAAACTACTGCAAATCTACAAAGTTTTAAATATTGGTGCTGTGCAGGGACTTCGGCTCTTTCAAGAGCGATCTTTCAATTAAACAATAAGAGGTGATGTTACATATTAAAACATCGATGTTTCAAAGGGATGAGCCATATTCAAATTGCTTCATTCAGCAGGCTTGGGTGAATCACCAGCAGCATGATTTGGAGTAATTAAGGTAGAACGCTGGATTATCTCAGGAGAGCACGGATGAATCAGAAGCACCTGGAGAATGCCCATATAGGGTGACTATCTCATTCATTGTCTGAAAGAAGAGCGCAAGCAGCGCAATCTGAGTTTTGGCACACGTGCAAAGGGCTACCTCTGCCTATCTGACTCAAATCTTATAATCAGTTGCCTATTAACAGTCAGATCAATCTTTTGTGGTGAGGTGTCTAGAAAAAGAGATAGCTCAATTCTTCTTGCACAATTGTCTAGTAGCACTTGAAAAGCAGAAGATGGATTTCTACTTACCCAGAGTGGATTTTCAACCATCATAATTCACTTCTCAAACAAGGAACCGTGGCCTACTTGTGTGTAAAGCAAAAAGTTCCATCAGTGGAAACTGGTTAAGGCTCAAGCAAGGAATGCTGTGAAGAAGTAGACATGAGCAAACCAGAGTGGTCCAGACTCAGCAGCTTGGGATCAGACCTTCTAGCAGAAAGTTATATTGGAATTTGGTCATGACATTTTATGCATTAATACAATTGCTAGTCAATGAACCCTCTATCCTTTACCATTCAGCTAATGCCAGGATCATTCCCCTGGGAAAAGAACAATCAAATACTTCTGTGTAGCTGAATAATAAAGTAAGCGGAGTTGGAATCCCAGTCTCCTGGTTCCTTCATGAGTTCAGTGACCACAGGGTAAGTTGCTGTGCAAAACACTTTCTTTCAATATTTCCTTCCTCCTTGAGACTTTTCTGCCCCTGTACCAAAATGAAGGTAGTAATTGATTTCCATTGCCTTTGGGGAAAAGGCAGTATTTGTCTGTCTGTCGTCTGAATCACTCTCAAAGGATGTTTTATTGCATGGAAAATCTAGCTCAAGAAATTTTTCCCTCTTGCTGTAGCAAGAAATCCAGATCTGATTTTTAACTTTTACTGTACCAAAAGATACCTCTATCAACCCACAGCGTGCAATCTGCAGAATATTGATGACAGTGAGAACCAAGGTAGGTTTTTCCACCAATATAAACATATTTTGTAAATATAACCTTACTTACATTTTGCTAATGCAGATCGAATTTAGTATAGCCACACAATACAAAACATAGGTCAAGTTTGTCTTTTCTGCCTTAGGCTACGAGTACAATAGCAACAGGACAGTTACCAGCCAAGGTACTGCCATTTTACTGGCAAAGACACATTGTTTGCCAGTAGTTCTTGCATTTCCAGTTCAGGAGATGCATTCTGAAGAGTAGTGAATGCGTCAGATTCTGATTTGACAATAAGATTGATCCAGTTTTGTAATGTATCCATGTATGTGGAAATGGTCAGTCTAGTAAAAAATTAGTTAAAATAGTTATTGACAGATGAATATTTTATCATCAGATCAGGTATCTGTGACACAGATCTGCAAAGAGTGGTACGGACACTGTAAGCAGTTTAGGTAGGATCAAGCTCATCTAATTTGAGCAGTCTTCTCTTCCTTCTCTGTTCAATCAATAGAAAGAGAAGGCAGTTAAAAGGAACTATTAATTTAATCAAATTGTCCATCTAGGTTATAATGAGATTTACACACAATAGTAGTTACAGCATTGATAGCCTAGGGCAGCAACCTTATATAGACATGTGTATTAGGTATCTTTCCCATTACAGCCTACTTGTACTGCAATTGTTGTGATATGAATGTCGATATCATCATTTACAATTCTTTATTAATACTCTCAGGATGATTCTGTTAATGTCAGTTTTGGTCCAGAGGCCCTAAATAGTTTATGTTGTCTACTTAGTCATTTTTATAAAATATGACTTTTTGTATTTGATTAATATATATATACATATATATATCAAATCTGAAAAATTTGATCTTAAAAATAGCTTTGAATTTTCTGAGTCTTTTTAATCCACATAGTTTAAAATCAATTTGACAAACACTTTTTTTGCCATTTAGAAACTGCATTTTCAGAAAGAGAGGTTATCCTGCTTATAAAGATAACAAATAACCCACAAACAAGCTGGCTGTTCTCCCTCAGTCATTTTTTGATTAAAAGTGTTTCTTCAGTTATAACATAACATATGCAATCAGTTACATCACAACGTATGAAACAAATGTATTTATAGAAAAGTATGTTCCTTACATAATCCCAACAATTTCAATGCATATGTACAGACATATTTTCTGAGTGTGCAGTTATTTTAGTGAAAAAGATTTGGTCTTATTTGTTTTCCAAATGTTAATGGAAGTTTAATGGTCATTGTTCTTTGTTTCAGCTGGGTTGTTTTGATTTCTGGGGGACGTTTTATTGATTTATTTTTCATATATCAGATGTTTCTATTGCTAGCCCCCAGGCACATTCAGAAAAAAAACTTCTTATGGTTTAATTGTGTATTATTAAGACTCATCCTTTCATTAAAACAATCAAGTCACAACTGTACCAGTCTTGGTATTTCTGACAGCTTTGATGCTACTTCTAAATATATCTGCTACTACAAAGGAAATCATTGAGATCAAAGACTGAAGCAATCAATTTGCGTTATATGCAGGGATATTTAAACAGACAACAGTAGTCACCAGTTCTCCTTTCTCATCAGAGTTAGTAATTTACAAAGGCTCTCCCTACTTGATTTTTAGCCAAACATATCCATAGTAAAAGTAAAGAAAGTTACTGCGTAAATTATTCCTAACTGTATCTTCAGATACCCTAGAAAAAGTGGCTGATATTCCAGTATTTCAGTAAGTCTTTCATCTTAGCCAGTCTTTGGTTTATCTCAGCAGATACTGCTAACGCTATACCAAGACAAACTTCAGCTTTAAGTGGCTGTCCATCCAAAGTCAAAGGCACACACTGCCTAAAGCCTCTGAAACTAATGAGAGGAATCATTCCATTTTGCAAACTCTGTTCTAAGCTTGCAGGAAATGGTATGCTGTAACTACCACTGTGGCTTTGGACTAAAAATGCAATTGCACACTTTCAGTCTAAATGTCATCTGATGAGAACATGCAGAGAGAGACACTAAGACTTTCAAGAAGATGCTACATGCTCTTGCACAGGAGTTTTTCAGTGTGTTTCCCTTGTCCTATGATCCCAGCTAAAACTGAAAATCCATTTGAACCAACAAATTGCAGGCTCCAAACCCCACTGAGCCTCCACTATGACCATAAATAAGATCCCAAGGAAGCCTGAATGCACAGTGTGGGTTAGCTGGCTTACCTTGTGACACCTGTAAAAGTATAATGCTTCCTTCTACAAAAAATGCCATTTTCAAAGCTATTGCCCTAGGAAATGCTGTTTTCAGCTCCATAAATGTTCCATAAAGGCTGTAAATAATGTATTGTTATTTATTTGTTGATGCTTTTTTCAGTTTTTCTCCTAGAGTTCACAAAAAAAGGGGCAAATTCATAACTGTGACAGATGAAGCAGTCACCCAGAAGTGCCATTTATGTGAAGGTTCTCACATTTGCACTCCACTACAATAATAAACATCTGTATCAGTGTGCTTGATTACATGTGTAATAGCTGGAAGATGTTCCAGTTTGGGCACATCATAGCACAAAGCTAAAGAAAATGGCATAGAGAGCTCTTTGGTGTAGTGCATTTGTTTCTAAACAAAATACCTCGTTTCAGCTCATTTTGACTTATACAAAGAAATTTACTGAAATGCCCTTGGAAAAGAAGAACAATTTTAGCTTGAATATAGAGAAACATTTTTTTTTCTAAAAATAGGAAAGCACCTCACAACAGCACTTGTGTTTATTTACATGGAAGAATAGTGAAAGTCCCTACAGAGTATTTCACATCTATATGAAACAGAAATGGAGACTATCAGTGAGGGAGTAAGGTAAAGGATGCAATCAGATGCTTAGTAGTACCTGTGCCTCTCATCAAATGGGAGTCTCTTTTTGGGATTATACTTGTGTAAAGCTAAGCAAAAGGCTACTGAAGTTAATAGTTAAGAGATAAGGAGCTGCCATTTCAGTTGTGCTGAGAAAATGTGTCTGTGATTTCCTCACCATTTTTCCTTCCTTCAGATGAGCCATTCTGAAAAGCAGCAGCTAGCTCACACTGCTTCAGCAACACAGGAAATTCCTTTTGAAGGCTCCTGCTCCCTGTCTGAAAGCACTACAATCATGAGATCTAAAGTGCCAAACTGATATGATCTCTGTTGTACGCTGTTGGAAAAGGATAGTGGCTTGTTAACTTTATACCAGCAGACTTCATGCCAGATGAGGGATAGCTGCTTCATGCCAGATCGGTTATTGTTTATCCTCCCAGCAGGTCTAAAAGCATAAAGCTGGAATAAATGCCATGACATGTGGTCTGGTTCACTCAGCAGACACACGGTAAAAGGAGATCAGACACATGCTGCTGGGATCTGCCAATGCATGGATCTGGTAGACTCATGATCTGAGAGATGGCAGGACTGAACTGCCTGCTGCTGTGTGGAGAGGTCAAGAAAATGATGCTGTGGAAGAAAAACATCCACTTGTTCAAGCTTTTACATAAATATATCTCTAAGTAGTGTGCAGGTTTGTCATTAGTATGACTAGTTTATTGGTTCCTCTAGCATGGTGACGTGAATTTACTAGCCTGTCTTTTCAGTATCTTTTAATAGCCTAATTCTTAAGCATTATCCCAATGAATCAAAATAATTTTTAACATCAACTCTGTTTTTAATTTTCTTCTTGAAATGACTTGCCAGCAATGGTTATGTAATAGATTAGTGAAATTGTCATAGGACAACATGAGTGTCAAATGCCAAGTTTATAAGTTTCAAAATGAATTTCTGTAACTTGTCCCACCATCATGTATTTAAATGTTTTCAGATAAATAAACCCACTTTGATAAAATATGCTGCTTTATTAATAGTTTATATTTTCTGTCATTAAGTATTGTCTCAAAAGAACCACTGTTTTTAAGCTAAAAATAATTTTTAATTATTAGCTGTCCTAAAAATATATATGTTCTACTATAAAATATCATACATAATATAATATAATATAATATAATATAATATAATATAATATAATATAATAATAGTTCAA
This sequence comes from Chrysolophus pictus, assembly GCA_037305975.1. NCBI lineage: Eukaryota > Metazoa > Chordata > Aves > Galliformes > Phasianidae > Chrysolophus > Chrysolophus pictus. Next base: position 25,167,769 of record CM074578.1, read on the forward strand.
GTAACACATCAAGTTAGTTCTGAGTTTGCTGAAAATAATAGTTCAGTATTTGCCTACTTGTATACATAAGAAATATGTTACCATTTCATTTTAGCAGCATGACAGATAAGAAATCTTTCCCATCCTGAAATGCTAAATAGCAATGTGATTACAGGGCACTTTTTTCCTCTTTTCTTTTTGTGCTGTGCATAATACCGTGCATCATTTTTTTCTAATGTCATCATACTGCTGTAGTATTTTAAAATGCAATTCCATTCCTACAGCACCCAAATTCAAAAATAAATAAATTCCCAAGGCTCATACCCACTGTGATTGGCGTGTCAATGACTATAGACCACAACGAAATTGGAAAAATAGGAATTATTCAGTTATCAATATGATGACATATTATTGTTTAGATGAACTTGTCTAGAAAAATTATGAATTGGCCACGAAAAAGTTCTGACTTCCAGCTCTCTCTTCTTCGGGTTGCTTTGCATAGTGGCAACCTCTGCTTGCATGGAAATATTTCCAAATATTTTTATATATTTTTTAAATATAAAATATAGTGTCATGCTCCATTATATAATTAACTTTCATCCAAGAAGCTTAAAATTTTACCAAACAACAATTTTCCAGTCAAAAACCCAGAAAATATATACTCTTACCAGAACACCAGTTGTAACATGGAATGTTTGATGACTCAGGATCAGTATTTTCAAAAATTAAAATTACATTTCACAATAATAAAAAAAAAAGTTACATTCCAGGCTCTTTATTTTCAGCTGATCTTCCCCACATCTTAAGTCCCATATACTCAAATAAATATTATCTAGATCTTTTCAACTGATACACAAGATTTAGTGAAGGGATCTAGAGTAGTATGGTTAGGTTGGACTTGGCGATCTTTAAGGTCTTTTCCAACATGAGCAATTCTGTGATTCTGTGATTCTATGTGTTTAATAACAAAGAGAACACTGCAAAACAGTCAGCATACATGACTTGCCTTCTTCAAAATGGTTTAAAAGGGCTTTCCCAAGCTCCCACGCAATTGTCCTTTTTGCAATCGCGAACCAGAAACAGAAAAAGCATAGGATAGCATGTTATGTTGCAAACAGTTTACTATCTTGTTTCTACAGATAGGGATTAGCAAAAGATAGATAGCATGATGCACATGCATAGTATACAAAATCATCTACAAGTTGTTCTCTTCTAGTTGCTTTTTCTTGAATTATGGCTCAACAATGCTAAGGAGATAAGAAAGTGAGTACACTTCTCTTTCATGACCTCCAAAAGCAAACACAAATACTGCAGTGATTGAATCTTTTGCAAACACTTGGATTAACATGAAAGAAGCAGCTCAGGTATTATTGCTAAAGTATAAGAAAAAATGTATAAAACGTTAATCTCACACAAAATCAAGATGTATGGCATAAGAAAGTGGACGCTTTTACAAAGTCACATTTCAGTGAGTAGAATTTTATGTAACAAAAAATGAGGTAATGATCTGTAAAAAAAAATTAAGATCAAACTATTTTTTAAACAACAGTCTTCCTTTTTTACACGCTTTTCCATCTATTCTCCTTGTGCTTAATTTTGCAAGGGTAAATAAAACAAGTACACAAATTTGGAAGTAGCTAAAAGATTGCTCCAAAACTGTGTCTTTTCAAGTTTTGTATGTTTTCTGGTTGTTATTTTTCTGTTGTTATTTTTTGCTTTTTTTTCTACCTTGCTGTTCCACATTTCCATACACTCATCTATTTCCATAACTAATGATCTAGGTTTGTTCATCCTTAATGAGATTAAATAATGACAGGATTATGTCATTATTGATCTCTTATAAGGAGTCTAGCAGAGGGCTGCAAAGATAATTAAGGATTTGGAACATCCCCCCTATGAGGAAAGGCTGAGTAACCTGGGTCTGTTCAGCCTGAGGAAGACTGAAGGGGGATCTGATTAATATTTATAAATATCTAAAAGGAGGTGGGATGCAAATGGGTAAGGCCAGCTTTTCTCAGTGGTGTGTAGTGATAGGACAGAAAGTATTGGTCCAAAACTTGAATGTAGGAAGTTCCATACACACATGAAGAATAACTTCTCTATAGTAAGGGTAAGAAAGCATTGGAACAGGTTTCCCAGAGAGATTGTGGAGTCTCTTTCAATGGAGATATTTAAGACCCATCTGGATGCCTACCTGTGCAACCTATTGTAGGGTTCCTTCTTGAGCAGGGGCATTGAACTAGATGATCTCTTGAGGTTGTAGTTTGGTCTGGTTCAGCCATGTTCTGTGACAAGGGGGTGAAGGAACCCCCAGATCTGCACCCAGGAAAGGGTGGGAAAGGGAAAATGGGCCTAGGTGAGCAAAACAGTAGTAAGGAGCTAAAGAAAATCTTATTTTACTAAATATAGTAGCAAAATATGAGATAATACAATTTAACACAATATAATTAGAGTTGAAGCTAATAAATCAAATAAAATGCAAGAGTTTCCAAAACTTCAGTTCTTACTCTAATGCTGTAGGCAAGATGGCCAGGGAGCAAAGAAGGCAGTCTCATGACTCCCAGTCAGTTTTATCTTTCCCTCCAAAAGGAAAATGGAAACAGAAAAATGAAGTCGTCTGGGAGTTGTAGTTCCTTCTTCTCTTCTTAGACCAGGAGATTGGAAATATTGACAATCCACAGAACTGCAGCATTAACTCTTTAATTCCCAATGCATAATGTTATGAAGTGGAATACTGATAAAAACCATAAAACCATAACAGAAGTCCATTCCAAGAACTGCAATTCTGTGATTCTTTTATCTGTCCTGCAACAAAACTTAAAGAAGAAGAGTTGCAACAGGAGACCATGGTACTCATAGCCCTGGCTGTCCAGGGACATATTTCCAAGTTAGAAACTGCAGCAGAGAGTGAACAATTTCACTCTGAGTTAGATCAAGAATTTTTACCATGCACTTCTGCTTCAATTCTTAGAATTTTTTTTTTCTTTAATAGCCAAAATGTGGCTCAGAGAAGTACTCAAAATCACAGAAAACACAGATTGCTGATATTCAGATATGAGCCATTTTTAATGCTGACTTTGGGTACAGAAACTATAAAAGACCTTTAATCACATTACTGTTCCCATATATTACATTTGAAAGAACAAGCTAAGACAGGTTCAAAATATAGAACCTTCCCCTCTTTTTTCATGCTTCACTGCTTACCCTGAGAAACCTGTAAGGAGTTCTTAATTTTTATTTATTTATTGCCTTTGTTGGAGCTGAAATTCTTTTTTGCTTCTTTTTAAAAAAGAAACAGAAGTGAAAATTCTGAGCAAGCAACAAATATGGTATTTGCTGCCCTGAGCTTTCCTCTTCCTTGTTCTCAGGCACTGTTTTCTGATACAGAAAACAAATTCATTTGCAACACTCCATTTTCAGTGATACTTCTCTGTGCTTACTTCAGTTTTCCTTAATTTCTGCAGTCAGTGAAGCCATTAGCTATATATGCTTCTGATCACTATACTTTCAAAACTGTTTCATTTTTTTTCCTAAAAGTATATGTGAAGTATTTTTAACAGTAAATTTTTTATATGACATGATTTCCAACTCACCTCTGTTTGCTTTTTTTTGAGTCATTCCTCGTATGTTGGCAATGTACATGTCAGAGTTTAATTTTAAGTGTTGTTTCCGAGTTGCTTTCTTAATAGTTGTTATTTTGGGGACTCTAATAATCCCATCAGTTTATGAAATTATTTCCTGAAAAGATTTTAAATTGTGTTCAATGACATGTGACAAATGCTGCACAATAATCAAAAATTAATTCTTGCTATTGACAGCATAGCTGAACAAAATTTCTTCGAAGGAAGTGGTTAAGCACTGGAAAAGCCTGCCCAGAGAAGAGGTAGAATCACCAGACCTGGAGATTTTCAAGGAACATGTAGAAGTGGCACTTAGGGACATAAATAGTGGGCATGGTGGTGATTCGTTGATGGTTGGACTAGGTGATTTTAAAGGTCTTTTCCAATCTTAATAATTCTATGATCTTACTGAAAACTTTAGCTAACTATCTACAATCTTTATGGCCTTAAGTTGCACCAGGGTAAGTTTAGGTTGGATATCAGGAAATACTTCTTTACAGAAAGAGTTGTTAAGCACTGGAATAGGCTCCCCAGGGAGGTGGTAGAATCAACATCTATGGATGTGTTTAAAAAACCATTTGGATGTGGTGCTTAGGGACATGATTTAGTGGAGGGTTGTTAGAGTTAGGGTAGTATGGTTAGGTTGCGGTTGGACTCAATGATCTGTAAGGTCTTTTCCAACCTGACTGATTCTATGATTCTATGAATCACATAGATTTTAAATGTCCTTCATAGATCCTAAATGATTGAAGAACAAAGATCTGGTTTTCAAAATCCTTTAATTTAATCTTTTAGAAGCCAATGATTTTTAAGTGTCGTCCATGCTTTTACCTAAAAATTACCAGAGATTTTGACTGTATAAAATAATAAAAAAATGTACATCTGATCTTGTAACTCTCAGTACACATTTCTTCATCATATTTTTATAGGTCATAAGAAGGATCAGATCAGGTGTAGTTCCTTCGTATGACTGATTTTTAAAATCTTTACATAGTTAGCAAATAACATATAAATAATTTTATTTATCTAACAGTATTATATTAATCAATTAAAGAAGACAATAACAGTAAGTTTGAGTGGATGGTGCTCAATGAGCATCAAGAAAGGAAGTAAATATATTTCAGCGAAGATCTTAACTGAAAGCAGTAAGTCAATATTTGCATTTCTAAAAGATAAATTCAGCTAGAAAATTTTAATTAAGTTTAGACTGTGATCCAAGCAGCACAAAGATTCACCCCTATCTATTTGTGCTGCCTGAATTTTTTAAAATTTCACAAACTGCTTTTTTTTTGTCTGCAGAAAAGACCAACAAGATCACAATTTCAATTTATATCAGATCTTAATATTCTGTACTTAGAATGTTCAATTTATCTTGTAAAGACAAATAATTAAATACTATTTTAACCCTACAAAAATCAGCTCTTTTCCACTACCAAAATCTATAGTAAATCTTCTATTTCTTTTAATGGGAGAAGAATCACAGAATCACAGAATGGCCAGGGTTGGAAGGGACCTCAAGGATCATGAAGCTCCAACCCCCCTGCCACATACAGGGCCACCAACCTTCCCACCTAATGCTAGACCAGGCTGCCCAGGGCCCCATCCAATCTGGCCTTGAACACCTCCAGGGACAGGGCATCCACAACCTCTCTGGGCAGCCTGTTCCAGTACCTCACCACTCTCTCTGGAAAGAATTTCCCCCTGACATCCAACCTAAATCTCCCTTCCCTCAACTTAAAATCATTTCCCCTTGTCCTGCAGTTATCAACTCTTTCAAAGAGTTGATTCCCCTCCTGCTTGTAGGCTCCCTTTAGGTACTGAAAGGCTGCAATGAGGTCACCCCGCAGTCTTCTTTTCTCCAGACTGAACAAGCCCAGCTCCTTCAGCCTGTCCTCATAGTGGAGGTGCTCCAGTCCCCTGATCATCTTCATGGCCCTCCTCTGGACCCTCTCCAACAGTTCGCTGTCTTTCTTGTACTGGGGGCTCCACACTTGGACGCAGTACTCCAGATGGGGCCTCAGAAGAGCAGAGTAGAGGGAGACAATCACCTCCCTGTCCTTGCTGGCCACCCGTCTTTTGATGGAGCCCAGGATACCATTTGCCTTCCAAGCCACAAGGGCACACTGCTGGCTCATGTTAAGTTTTTCATCTATCAAGACCCCCAGGTCCTTCTCCACAGGGCTGCTCTCAAGGACCTCAAGAATCAAGACACTAATGTTTCCCATCTTTCCCTTAGTAACAGTCATTATTTTCCTTTAAGTTCCATCGCTCATCATGTTCATGCCTTCCCAACACATACATCAAATTCCAGAGAAAATGCTCAGAAGATTAAGTATTTCATTAAGACTTTTTTTTCAATACTTCTGTGTGCTTAGTGGGAACAACTCCTCTGTTCCCCTCAGTTCTCAAATTATTTTTCTTGCATTACAAAAGTTTTCAAAACAATGCAGTTTAATGAAATGCGTGGCCATTCTTAACCTATGTGGAATATTTCTATCCAGGTTTTGTTATAGAAAGGGATCTTTCAATCAAATTTCAGGCCGGCATTCTGTTAAAATACTCAACTGTAACATTTGAACATTAGAATTGCATCTCTAGAGAAGAAATACAGTATAGTGTCTCTAAATGATAAAAAGCTGAATGTTCTAATATTTTAATGTCTCAAATATTTTAATAAGTCTCACAACTTTTAAATTTCTTTAAAATTGGAGTAAAACATTAAAGGCTCAAAGAGAAATGCTGTGTTGAGGAACTTGTTAGGGAATGAGCCCTGCAGTGCTACCTTTCTGATTAAGATAACACTCAGTAGGGAAGCTGCTTTGAATTCCTTAGGCTGAAGAAATAAATGCCATGGATAAGATAAATTCTTGCTAAACGAAGGTACAGCAAGTGTAGGAGTTAAAGACCAGCAAATTAAACACAAAAACTTAGGGAGGATCACGAAGAAAAAGATTTGAAGAAGTGTGGGAGATAAAGAGAATAAAAAATGAGTATCACATTAATACAATCAAACCAAACTACAGAGTAAGCGTGGATTTGCCACAAAAATTAAAAGCATTTCTGAAAAAAAAAAAAAAAAAAAAAGGACAAGAAAAGAACTTAAGTATAATTTTAAAAATCAGCGAGATAAAATCACAAGCAGTGGCTAGAAATGATCAAAGAACCAAAAGTCCATGTCAGGGAAAGCAGTCATTACACATGACTCATTAAAACTGAAAAAAAAAGATACAGCAAAGGCTTGTATCTGAGAAATAAAAGAGTATGGATAAAACGTCTGTGGATAGCAGGAAAAAAAATTACTTCTATCAGTGTTTGTTCCCCATAGATAACTTCCATTTCTATATGATGACCAAGTATGTGGGCTGAGGTAGGTGGAAAAAGAGCTCCTGCTTCCTTTACACATCTACTTGGTAAACTGAAACAAAAGAAATGCCTCTTATTTTATTATGTTGGTCCACAACGTCAGAGCTGGATGTTGATGGTATGGCAGAATGCGGTTGAATTTTTCCACCAGTATTCCATTACATGTTGTTGTTATGCAACACATGGTAGCAGAAGGGCACTCTTGACAAAATGGCTTCTGACACAGAAGTGAGAATGAGACAAAGGTGTGTCACGGGATTTCTCCCTGCAGTTAAAGTTACATCCACTGACATTCACTGACACTTGCTGAATGTTTATGGAGACCAAATATTGGATGCGAGCACAATGAAGCTGTGGGTAGTGTGTTTCAGCAGTGGCAACAGCAATATGAAAAACAAGCCAAGTTCCAGACAGCTCTGCAGATTTTTACAAGTGTGGCATAAAGGCTCTTTCATCACCGGTGAAAATACATATCCAAAAGTAATGGCTATGTTGAAAATTACTGTTTTGTAGCTAAGAATTTGCACTATCAGATAGTGTCATTGTGCTCTTCATATCTGAAGTAGTTTTCAAGGGAATAAACAGGAGGCATTAATTTCGGAGCAACTTATATAGTTAAGAACTCACAATTTTCTGTCCATTATAAATGTCTGATAACACTGAGTGTCCTGCACTAAAACTATTAGCTTTGTGTTGATAGTACTTTTTCTACAATGTTCCTGTTGGCTCTTTGAATGGACTGGCAACACAGAAAAAACTACCAGAATAGCAGCTTTATTGTCTTGGTTTGTCACTTGATAATAGACATCTATTGCATAACATTGTTTGTTCTTATTTTATGTCTTTTCTGTGCAAGATTGTTAAAACTACCATTGCCCTGAATTGTGTCTTCCCTGCTTCCTACCACCTACCTGCTTTTAGGAAGAGAGAAGAGAAAACTTTTCACTGGTTTTTCTGTAAAGTTGCTCTACTTGATCCTACAGTGGAAAAAGGTATGAATCACTTGTCCCAGAGTACACTGACAGATATTTTATGAAATTGTTTAATATGTGCATTTCTTCTTCAAACACACCAACACAGCACTTTGGGTATTGTCACTGATTTATCTGTGTTACTTTGAGAAAATGCAGAGATGTAAACCCTTCACTCAGCTCAAGCCAAATATTTGCCTCCAGGAACATAACAGAGTTTCTTGCTGATAATGAATACATGTATGTGCCCTAAAACATAAGGAAGAGGAAACTTTTGTATGTGAAATTCTGCTAACCTTATCCCATGAAAAAAAAATTCTTAGAAGTAGTGGCATGAGCCTTCTTTTACTCACCAGTTGAGATTAATTCTTAGTGCTGCTATGGTGTACTGCTAGGCAAGCAGAATAAAGGCATTTCTTTCTCTTCCCCTAGTTTCTGATTTTTTTTTCCCTCTATTTTCTAAGAACTGACACTGCTATAGCAATAAAATCAGTCCTTATGGTTTTGTTTGTTTGTTTGTTTGTTTCAGTTTACCAAGTAGATGTGCAAAGGAAGCAAGAGCTCTTTTTCATTCACCAAGGCTTTTCACACTTTTCTTAGAAAGACCTCATCTCTCCTTTGTTCTGTAGTTTGCTTTCACTGCCAGCTGTGATACTCCTCTTACTCTTTCTCTTACTCTCCTTGAAAGCTTCATCTAGGAAGGTTTTAACTCACAAATCTCTTTCAACCACTCCTGACTTCTGCAAGTGTATATTCTTTTCTCCACCTACTTTTTTTCTGTTATTAATAGAGCACTGTGGCCTAAAATATTTTCCTTTTATCTGGACCTTTACTACAAATGTTATTATTCCACTGCTTCTTCCTGCCTCAAATGTTGGACTGGACTGCAGAAAAATGACTCTTCCTCCTCCTCCTGCAGCAAAGGCTGCAGAAATCCAGCCCTCTTTTGATAGGAGATCTGCATACCCAAGACTCTGTAAGGGATATTCTCTTGTCTGCCCTCAGTAACTCCCACGCAAAAGAGATTATTGCTGGAGTTAATATATTTTTTCTCCCCTTCTGAAGATGAGCCCAGCTCATCTTCTGGCAAACTTTCGAAGCTCAGTAAAGCTCCCCTGAGGCCAATTTAAAGTTTACTGAAGTAGATGAAATTCTGGTGCCTAGTAGAGAAATAAATACAAAATAAGTATATGAGAAGCTAAACAAATGATAACAAGCATGAATAAGTTTTCCAGAGTAAACAGGATTGTCACACATAAAAGCAGAAGAATAGACCTGAAGAAGCAAAGAGATTCAAGGCAAAATCAGAGCTCTGAGCTGTAACAAAACAGACTGAGAAGCATTTGGAATTTGGTAGTGAAAGAAAAGAGGCATGAGATTAGTAGCAAAATAACAATATATATAAGGAATTAAGTTTAAAATGTCAACAGATAAAGAAAATGTCATGCTTGGCACTGAAGAATGCAGACTGAGATAATGTCTTGTTTTCTCTTGCTAACTCTCAAAAAATAAAGATTCTAAAAGCAAGCATGTAGTATAGTGAAATAGGATTTACATTTCCAGGGTCACACATATGAATACAACTTAAGAGTATACATAAATGAAATTCAAATTAATGTTCATGTTGAAAAGTAAGTAGCCCTTCCTTTTATTTCTATTGTAAACTGAATTTATGAATCATAACTGAGGAATGTAAAACTCAAGACTTGCTTTCTCTCACACACACTTTGTGAAATGGGTGCATATATATCTTTCTGCACTAATTATCTACACAAACTGAAAGTGATTATCTCTGTCATTTAACTTTAAGATGGTCTAGAAGACCTACAGTAACCTGATCTTTTCAGAGTTACTTCAGAGCATCTGCAGAAATAGCTGAAGAAAAGCCTGCCTGCAGGATACTGTCTAATCCCCAGGCTCAAATCAAAAGGAAGTTTTAAAGAACAGCTCTACCCTTACCCAACAGATTTTATATTCATTGTGAGATTTGGCATGTGGTCTAACTGAACAAGCAGAAAAATGCCACTTATTATTTATTCACATCATAAAGACAGCAAAGATTCAAAGAATAACAATGCAGGATTTTGATCTTAGGCATCTCTCACAGAGATCTCCTTGCCACGTTAAATCCACAGCTATATTCTGTTAAACCGTTGCTGCCCATCAGTCAGTTATTTTTAGCTTCGACATACAATATCTGTTTTTGAGGGGATCTTCTCAAGATGAATCCTGCTTCTCAAGATACCCAAAGTCAAGCATACCTTTGAATACTCAGGTATTGAACTGGCCTTAAAAGTCATTACCACAGCTATAAACATGTATGTGAATGATGTTCTATGTGTATGTGAATGTTAGGTACTGTGGTCAGTACCAAAACTAATCCTCAAATAAAGACCAAAAAAACAGTGGAATATTTTATTAAAAGTGCTTGTGAAGACATCACGTAAAAATAACAAGTGAAAATCTACTTAAGCTAATATCAGCGTTAAAATTCTCTTCAACATCCCATGTACTTGTTGCTATACATATCCCATCATAACAGTCTTTTGAATTTTGTATACTTATGTACGTCAGTATATTTTTTTCAAATATATTTTAAATACTCTGTACTTGTTTCAGAATTCAAATATATATACTGAAACTAGAAAGCCAGGGGAAGTAAAAGGTTTAAAATGCTTAGAATATACGTCCTTGGACACACAGTGTAAAGTCAAAGCAAGCAGAGAAATTTCAGGATACTTATGATATTTTCAAACAAGCGCATAATGAAGGTATTTTATATACCCCGTTATGTACTTGGCTGTCTAACTCTGAAATCTGTAAGAAACTAGAGGGCTGCAACTGCCTCTGTGTCACAGACTTGAGGGTGTAGCGAGGCCAGGTAGCTCTCACTCCCCCTATAGAAAAAAGCTTTTTCTTTTCCTTTTGATAAAGCCAGCTAACAGTGCTGACTGTTGTGTGAGGCCACTGGAAACCACCTGCCCATCCTTTCATAATCCTTTGATATTCATGTTTCTTGAGAAAGAAATAGAAAAGAAATCTCTGCATACTGTGTAATGCAAGAGCTGCAATTTGCTGAAGCCTTTAATGGCCCTTCTCAGTACTCAGTGTGCATTCAAACAGGGGCAGGCAGAACTCCATGGCTTTGAAGATGGGGCCTCCCATGCTGCAATGTATGAATGCTGCATAATTGTGAATAAACGCCTGTGTAATGCATCCACACAGAGTTCTTAAATGCACGTGATAATAAAGCCTACTTCTTTTTTTTCCACATTTCCAGTTTTGCCAGTACGTTTTTTTTTTTTAATTAAAATCTTCTGGTACAGGCATGTATTGAATGGAGTAAATGCATTGCGTCCTGAGCAGGACTTCCATTACTCCTCATAATTCAAAAGAACATAAAGTGTCAGTTCCTCACACAAGTGAAGACAGGAAGACCTGTGTCTCTTTAAAAGGAATGACATGCAGAAATTGCAGAACTCAAGGACACAAATTGTAGGTAGTTTATTCTTTGCTTTCAAAAAATAAATACAAGATACTTCTGCTTTTTACAAGGAAAGACGCAACAGGAAAAGAATCTTATATCCACTTCGCACGTTTGATTTGTACCATACATTTGCAGAACTCTGAAAAATCATTTTGCCTAATGAAATAGAGAGGCATCATTCTGAATCTGCTAGTGTTGGTTTTCAAAGTCCCATTCTGGAAATAGTAGTAAACACAGTTTTAATAAGCTTTGCTTTACTCCAGCCAGTTCAATCACACTGTGAACAGAGCACGACAGTCAGCTGAGGAATGGCAATAATTCTTTTCCTCTGCAGGAGGCCAGAACAAACTGCTCAGTGCCAACAAGGTAACAGCACACAGAAAGACACCTTCCAAAGGAGGACAGCTGAACCTAGATTCCTTCCCATTTAAATTACTCATAGCTGATGCATGGTGTGAAACGACTGTGTTTTAAACTGCAAATTTCACTGCCGTGTAAAGAACATATTACTGTGTTTCTGTTTTCTTTTTTGCCTGTTTTATTCTACATTTAGTTAGTCGCTAAATAAGCATTTCTTTTCCAAAGGAATTTTGCTTCTGTTTTTAAATGATTGAAAAGAATATAGCTGTAAAAGACACAAAATAGCACATCAGTGTGATATTCCATGGGCAGATGGCATGCTTGCCTGACCTTGTTTATCACTGGACCACATCCTGTGACAAGGTTTTTGTAATGACTGCAGCAGTCTCAGGCTTACCATCAATCATTCTTCCCATCTTCTTCAGAAAACGTAACTGTAAGGCATTCCTAATTGTAGACTTAGTAACATCGTACTTAATTTTGCAGGAGATTTTTAAGTTACAAAATATTTCAAGTAGTGCATTTGATATGTGTTTGGAATTTATTGTGCTGAATGTTTCAAGCCAAGTATATTTGTAGCATCAAAGCAAGTATAAATACATCCATTTTATATAGTAACAAATTTTAAAAGACTATTTAACCATTTATGACATTTTTTTTATAAACGTCCCCCTCAAATGAATAGAATATAATTTGTTACAAGCAATATTTTTTTTTGTACAAAGATTTTCAGTTCAATCTATATTTATATTAATGATTCTATCATTCTTGTCTCATACTTTTATAAACCTTTCTTAGTTAGACTCTTTTCAAAATCCTACCAAGTAAATAGGAGTAATAATAGTAGGGAAGAACACTTATTCTTCTTTTTAACTGAACTTTGTCTATAGTTCAGCTACTCCAAATGCTGCCCTTTAAGAGGAGGAACAGTTAAAGCTCAAAAGCTGGCACATCTTTGCATGTAGTAAGGTCGGCAGAAATTCTACCAGACTATACTCTTTGTTTTGGCAGTGCTTTGTATGCAAATATGGCTTCAGTTACAGTTTACACATCTGTACTTCAAAAACACAGTGCCATTTTCATCCAAGTTAGTCCACTGAAGTTCTCAATTTTTAAGCTTTGTATCAATCCATAGCACTTTACTTTGGATTCAGAGTATCAAACCATCTCCCTAGCAACTGTACTACATGAAGACTCACTCATAAGCTTTCAGACTAGGAATAATATATAGAGTATATCTGGTTGATAAGGGATGGGTCACAAAAAAAACTTCAAAAGATGACCCTAACACAGGCTACTATATAATTTTTTTTTTTTTTTTGTCAGAAATATTTCATACCTAATTTTTGCACCAAACTCATATAATATTACAAATGTAGTTAATTCAGAGACTTTTGAATCAACACTGTAGGGTGTCACTTTTTCTCCACGGTATCAGCCTTCCAGGCTCCATCGTGCAGATTGTAATATCTTCAGTGAGCAGGCTTCTGGCAGCCTAGCAAATCCTGCAGCCTCAAGCCTCTTCTTTAATTTTGTGGCCCCTGGCACATTGCAATTCTCCTTATCTGTACTATAAGGGTGTCCTGGCCTCCAACAGAGGCTTCCTACACCCTCACTGCCCCCAGAGGGGTTTCACAGCCTTGGCCTGTGTTAGTTCCTGAAGTGCATCAGAGTTATCTGGTGGAGTGTTAGCTGGTGCTGAAGCCAAGGCACAGATTCTTACAGTTTAACACTATATAGTTGAATCTCAATGTTCATGCCCATTTGCATTGTTTTATTAAAAATACAGATGTGTTCTTAGAGGCTTACTGTTGATGCTCCATGAGATTTCTTCTTCTTTTTTTCTTTTCTTTTTTTTTTTTTTCCTTTTATTTATTTTTTTTTTTCCTGAGAACGTTTTAATTCTACAGACATGGAATTTTGTTTCTAACAAGTGTCATTAGCCTTGGTCTGAACAATAAGCTTCGTATAATATGATCCCCTGCCCAACTCAGGAAGTTATTTCATCTGACTGTTATGAATGCTTTTTTCAATATATTGTTGTGTAGTATATGGAGAGAAAAGTAATCTTTGAATGCTACATCTTTGTTACTTATTTAGGTCCATAGCCTTCAAGTTGCCCATTAGAAACTCCTTGTCTATACTATCTTGCTATATATTTTGGTGATATAATTTAATTCAGAATTTAACCAAAGTAGTTGTTCTATATTTCAAGGAAGTTCAGCAGTACAGATAATAATGATAAAAAACAACCCAGTCTGAGCTAGCTCTCTAGAAAAGTAAAAGGAATAATGCATGTGCTGAAGAAAAATTCTGCACATGTGAGAAGGCAAGAAGAGAGCTGCACAAGCAGAACTTCTCACTTTTATCTGCTGAACTGAAATATGACTTGTTACTATTTGTTTATGTAAACCCACTTCTATTTTGGTAGCTTAGTTCTTCCTATCCTAGTATTCTGATTTCATTTGTACTTTGCTCAAGGCTGAAATTTTCTGTGCTCGTTATCTGTCTCAAAATGCAAAGTTTTATGAGAAATGATTTATTTTAAATCATTTTATTTTCCAGACTGAGATAAGGAAAATACTTTATATTCCAATATTAACACATTATTCAGCAAGAATGAAACTTAAGAAGCTATAATTCTCCCAATTTTTTTTTTTTTTTTTAATTTTTTAAACAGAAACTTGGATTTTGCCATGATATGTTTTATTCTTTCAGTGGAAATCAACCTCATATGGCCTAATTATTTGCCTTTGTTAGGAATCACATTCCCCACATACTTCACAGAGGCTTGATTTAAAAAGGCTGTTAAATTATCTGACAGTTGTCCAGAGACGTTGCAGAGTTTACCTCCTTTGAGATAAGCAAAAGTCCTTCCTAGACACAACTGGTGGAAGCAGTGTCAGACTTTAAGGCCTCCCTTGACAGGTGCGTACTCGGGTACCAGAGAGAGGTCATGTTGGCATGACACTCATGGCCTTACTACATTTTTCCAGTACTTATCAGAGCTCCAAGGCCTAATAAAATTATGGACTCTCCTGTGAACTGTAGCCTCTGTCACAGGCAAACAGATCATTTTTATTACAATTCATTTATTGTCATTTTATTCCACCAAAGCCTTTGGAAAGGATTACCCTTTTCCACTGACTGTCCCATGAGCAAAAATTTTAGTCACATAAATATGAGTCCTGTTAACAGCCCTTCTGGCTAGAGCTGAACTTGCTTGAAAATGATCTCCTTTTGTATGTACTTCTAATACATTTTCTTGGCTTAATAATAATAAGAAATCAGAAGTATGTAACTAAAGTAGCACAGAAGAGGAGCAGGGTGGATTCCTAAACTCAAATTTGTATTCTTGCTCTCTCCAGAAGACTTTGGTTTTGGGATGAGATCCCACATAGACTGCCAACACTAGGGCTGAAAGAGGTCATTTTCACCTCTTTGGGGCTTAGGAGAAGCAATGCATTTACTGAAGCAGATTTGATCTTTGCTGTGTGTATGAATCCTTTGTTTTCTGGCTCAAAGCTTGCTTCCTGAGGTATTTCTTGTGATAAGACTGTCTTGTCTAGGAGATGAGTAATGGGTGTTGCCATGTGGCAGTCAAAATCACTGTGTGGACAATTTTACATTTGAAAGCATTTCTTTGGAGCTGTTTGCCTTCAGAAGAGAGTGCTCAGGACTGTTTATGGCAGAAGATCTAGCCTGTGACCAAAAAACTCCAGCTTGCTATGGGAGACTGGGAATGATACCATAGTATCCTGTCAAGGCAAGATACAACTGGACGCCTCCCTGTTCCTTTTTATCTGCTGGCAAGGCCTGGAAGATGGGAACAAAAGGAGTTCCTGCTAAGATCCAAAAGCCAGAAGTTGTCACTCCAAAAAGAGCTGACTCAACCACTATAGACTTATAAAGACTTATAAGTTTGTGCTACCATTGGAAATTAGCCATCATCATTGCCGTTGTCATCATCGTTGTCAACAGAACAATAACGCCTGATGACCCGCCACTACTGAAGATCAATGACTGAACTACGAACCACGCTGGATCCATGGTGGTGACTATCTCCCTCTTGCTTCCTATAAAGACTCCTTGCTTCTTCTTTCCTATCTTTTCTATCACCCTCCTTCCCTTCCCTATTACCCTAATTCATAATAGTGTCCGTCCTCCCCTTCCACATCTCCCTAATTAAGATTTGTAATACACTGGTTGCACCAACATTTGAGCATTTTAATTTGATATTAAAAGAACCTCCTCTCCCTCCTATAAATTGGAGCGAGACACTGTGTCAACATTTTTCTTAAAACTTCTGAAATTTTCAGCAGTAGAGCACTAGTCGCATTGCTAATCTGCCTGTCTTACTTCAGTCCATTACGGCGGTTTTTGGACTTCTAATGGTGTCTCTTCAGTTAAACACAATTGTTTAGGAATATATAGGGATCGTGAGTTTACAAGATAGATGATTTGTGGACTATTCTAGCCTGTGCAAATAATCTGAGGGATACCTGCAGTTGGGAAAGCTGGAAGCCAGTGACCTAGGTGATACCCTTTCTGTCTATGGAAAAAAAAAGTAGGCAACAGAGTGGGAATGGAGTCAGTTTATCGTGTATCCCAACTTCCCACTTAGTTTGTCCAAAACCAGGAAAAAAGTGTCATTTTCTTTCTTTTCTATTATGTCTTATTTTATTACCTAATTATTTGTGATTAGTTGATGAGGATGCTACTGTTTCCATGTGTTCATAGAAGTTCCACCATGTTTATCTTGCAAAGAGGTTAGATACTCTTACAGTGAAGAAGCCTGCTGCACTATGTAAGTAATCAGCACAAATAATGAATGTGACGGTGCATCTCTTAAGACTTCATATTTAAAAAAAAATCCACAAAATTCTCAAAAAATTCCTTTTAGTTGTCTCTATTGTAACTGAGCATTTACTAGGCTTCAAGATTTGTGCATGCGTGTACTGTTAGGAAAGTATACTAAGGGGACCCCTGGAATTCACATTCAGATTTTCAGGAATAGGATTGCTGCTTTCTGTTAGCAGAGTTCTTTCCAATTTACTCTGCTTTGTGAAAGTTTTATGAACAACATCAGATGGCATTCTATCTTTCATTTGAAAGCGGTATGTATTTCCAGGCTATAGATATGTTTTCCAGCATTGTGAAGCAAATCTCCACACAGCATTAAATCAGTCTCTTTTTGCAGTTTGCACTTCCAATTTGTGTGATGTGCACTCCCAAAGTAAAATAAAAAATAAAGGGAAGAAGCTCAAGAAAGCTTTTAAATAGTATTCGTATGACTTGATAAATTGTGTTACCACAGCAACTCTATGAGTTGCAACAAAATACATCCTTATAGCACTCTCATCACTAGTCTCATGTACACATAAGCATACTACAGATTTCATAACTTGAGATTCAGATGTTGGGGATTTTTTGGAAAAAAAAAAAGATGTAGAATTGCTGGATTTCTCACTATTGCCAACTCTCTCAGAAGGAATTATGAAATTCACTTAAATGATGAAAAAGTAGAAGTAATCTATGAATTCTCTACATATTTATTTATTTATTTCTGTGTTCCTATTTTCACTGGAATAATATCTTAATCTTGCATTCTTCACAGTTCCTTTTACTGTTTAGAATTTCTTTCAAAGTATTCACTTTTCCATGTCATCCACAGAGACTCATCTTAATATCTAAAACTTACTTTCAAGTGATAAATATATAACATTGAAATTCCACCCTATTGAAATCACTGCCTTTAGTGATGACAAAGAATTTTTCTGTTACATATGCAAATGAGAAACATGCAACATCATAGGACTTATTGATACCTTATTTTGTCTTGTCTAATGTCAATGTTTTCCATGCCAAGTCATGTTTAGTTTACCAAACTGAGACTAGCACAGTTTTAGTGCTGTATATATAATGGATTTCAAGTTTCTGAGATGTTGTGTTGCTTAATTCTGCCAGTCAAATACCTTACCATATGCTGTACAGAGTTTTATAAAGACACTAAATGACTTTTCTGATCATACCATATCCCTTACAAATATAAAGCTCCTTAGATAACGTAGAATTTCAGTGAGAGAACAAGTTTTGACTTCGGTTTTAACCACTCAGATTTTTCTGTTGAAAAGAACTTAATAAGAGTGAATTTGTTTTTTTCTGAGTGAGGTATACTTTTCTGTGGTATGCTTTGACCAGAAGATACTGAAAAAAAAAAAAAAAAGACTAAAAAAATAGTCATTGTAGTATGCCAAAAGATCATATTAAACAAAGCAATAGTCACAAATTAACATTAAAAAAAGTGGGCCAACATGCATAGTGTTTTGTGTGGTCACGCACACTTTCTTGAATCAAGATCACAATAATAATGTCCATTTAATTTGTACCCTAAAATTATGGTCAGAGAAAAGAGCCCGGGTTAAGAGTTATTAGTATGACCCTAATGCCACAGAAAGTTAGGAACAAACTTACAGCTGTAATAATAACTATGAAGTATTCAGCAAAGTTTTAAATAGACTTTATTTAAATTTAAATAAAATTCTTGCTGGAGAAAATTTTTACTTATTTTGTCTAGCACCCATCTATCTAAGGTACAACTGCACTATTTAGAAAAAGATTATTATTTCTATGTAAATTACAGTAGACACTTTGTAACAGTAGACACTTCCTTTTCCTGTTTGTTTGTTTATTTGTTTGTTTGTTTTTGCAACAAATTTATATGAAATATACTGTGATGGCTATTTTAAGTTTCTTATATTCCATATGATCATAATCTCTGCTTTTAAATTCTCTCTTTCTGACATTTCAGGTTTTATTATATCAAAACATTCTGATAGACCTAATTCAACAATGATTCACTATAGCAAACTTCCCTTCTTTAATGGGAATAACACTAATACTGGGTTTCACTGCTTCAGTGATAAGAAATTTCTGTTATTAAGAGACACCATATTATGAATATATTCTTTTGGTATCATCCTCTTATGTCTTATTCTTTTTTTTTTTTTTTTCTCTAGAGTCTATTGCTAAGTAAAACTGTCATTAATGTCAACAAACCAGCGATTAAGAAACACCAAAGATATTCTTAGAATTGACTTGGGCTTAAAGGTAGTCCAGACATGATGATAGCTCCCTAATTCCTATGAACCTTTCTGATACTGGCAAACTTAGTGTTGAAATGCTTTAAAATGCTTGAGAGGAACATTAAAACAGTTTTCTTTTTACTCAATCTTTTGGGAAGGAATAAGGATGGACCAAATCATATAAATTCAGGCCCTTAACCAATATTTTTTTGTTCATACTCTAACATGGCAAATGAACAAACTCATAAGGAAATTAGAGGCCAGTTTTAGAATAAAGCCATGAAAGTAAGAAAATGCAATTTTAGATCCGAATGAGATTGACATCAGCTATATTCTAATCCCAGTTGTGATTTAAGCATTACTGTTAATTCATCTTTGTTTTCTTGGGGCTTTGATTACATGAAAAATATAAATAAAATATTTTCTAAACTTCTGGGGATGCTCTGTCATTTGACATCTAAAGATTTTTTGACGTTTATTTTTTGTGCTAGTTTTATCTTCCTACTTACAAGGTCTATTGAATTACAGTATCTTTTTCTTTCCAGAGAACGTGATTTACATTTATTATTCTTTAAAATAAATGTCATTAAAAATCACCTGCATAACTTCATTTTAGAGTCACTGCCGTCCTTCTCATGAAGACTACAGAGGACACTGATGACTGATGTGGCATTTGAAGTTGCTTACTTTAAGCCATTTTTCAAACTAACTTCCCCAGCCACCTCTTCTCCGGTTCAAAGGTTCAAGCTGCCACAGCCTCGTAATTCTAATTGTGACTGACAGGCAAAGTAATTAAGGGAAGAAACCAGAGATCCACTAGAGAAGATGCAGAAAATTTGCTCTGTGGATTTTCCTCACAAACCCATTGGAGCTGCTGCTACATCCTATGTTCTCCTGCATCATTTAACAAGAAAGAAAAAAAATTCAGCTAAAATAAGCAAGAAACTGTAACATAGGATGATAACAGATGTGTTTTTGCAGTTTTAACTGTTTACACGACTGTAAAAATGATACATTTCTAAGATGCTGCAAATGACCTGGATTTCATGTAGCTATGAGGTGTGATATTTTGTCTTTAAAACTTTAGAAGTGCCTCTAAAGGCACCACAAGTGTAGTGCTCGTTTCAGAATGAGCACTGTTATGTATACAGTGTGCAGCTAAGCATATCCTTGTATGACATTAATGGAGCTGAAATGTGGAAATATTATCTTTTTCACAACATTTTGTTTAAGTACGGTTTTTCTGTTTTTCCAGGGTGAAATTTAGTTGAAATACAAACAATGGGGTTGTGCAAATTCCCTTTTATTCTCTTTAAGACTCCTTGAGATGGCAACAGCTTCACTTACCACAAGACTGTTGTCCTGTGAAAGGCAATTGTGTGTAAAAAAACTCCATCCCTGTTACAACATTCATCTGTCTCCCATGTTTCAGCGTAATAGATTAGCAAAGAGCTTAGTTTTACATTCTGAACCACTGTTCATCTATGTAGGCAATAAAATGTTCCCTAGAAAAGCAATTTATCTGCTTTTTTTTTTTTTTTTTTTTTTTTTTTTTTTTTTTTTTTACAGTTGACTTCAGTTGTAACACTATAACAGAATTGCATTTTTTTTTTTCCCCAGAGCATTTAGTGGACTAAATTCCAGGATAATGTAAAATATCAATAGGAAAGGAAAAAATGACATATGCATTTTAATAACAAAATAAGTAATATTAATGCAAATACTGCTTTTCTAACATTGTCTGTACCTAGCCCACAGACTGTCTGCAATCCTCACTCTCCTTCTTTTCTTCCCTACTATTTCTTTTCTTCAGATTTCCCGAGTCAGCTTTATATCTCCTTTGTGTTCATACCTCCATCTGGATAGATCTTTCAGAAATCTTTTCTTCTGAAGATTCAACAAATTTGAAAACCATCAAGGAGCTGAGGAGATTAACACTGGACCATATGAATAGTAATCAAATGAAAGTCAAAGAAAAAAAGACCCTTTTTGAGGACAGCTCTTTTTTGTCATCTCAGATTCTATCTCTGAAAATAACATTGTGTTTTTCTATTTCTCCTAAATTTCTTTTCTTCTGTTCTTGAAGTACTCTCCCTTTCTTTCCATTTGTCCTTGTTATTTCACAATTGAATCCCTTTTCTGGAAACTATCACTCACTTTTTTTTTTTACTATTTTTTTTTTTTTTTTAAGAAAATCACATTTCTGGCTGGAAAGCACTAAAATGTGAATTCAACGATCTAATAGCTTATATGATATATTGTAGAGTGTTTTATTTGTTTATTTCAAATCTTGGGGAAAAGGCACCTGTTATAATTTTTTTTTTTTTTTTTGTATTTTTATTGAGTAGCTCCTTTCTGCCCTTATTTAAGGTGAAACCTTAATTTATATGTACATTTTGTAGGAAATTGGCATTAATTAAGCTACAATAATATTTGTTAGTAAGTTTTCCAGTGGGATATGGCTCAGAGCCTCAGAAATACAATGACATGGAAGTATGTACTGAAGTGTTTAAAATACACAATGACTTTTTAAGACCATGTGCTCCAAATGTCTTAGAAACATTTGTATAGAATTTACACTTCCTACTCTATTGAATGCCTTTGTTAAAAATGTGTAATGTAGGAATTGATCCCACCAGGATAAATGATTTGCACTAAATCATATCAAGTAATGGACTGACATCAACTAAAATCAGAATTTCCTCTACTTACTGCTTTGTCAAAGTACTCTTTTTATCACTTAGATAAATTTGTGAGTGGGAAAGTTGTCAGTAGCAAAATGGGGTGGGGGTTAACAACTGAGACGACACAAAATATCATCTGGAATATGCTCTTCTGATGAAAAGAATCAGTGGCTATCAATATAATTGCTTGTACTTGAAATCACCAGTTAGATAATTTCTTCAAGTCAATCCCTTTCTTGTTTTACTCTTCCATTCTACTATTTTTTATTTTTCTGCTTTAATCTTCAGCAAGTGAGATTATTCTTGAGGTTATTTTTCCAGAGATGCATTGACATGACATTTTCATTTCTTGAACTTCATGAGATTTCTACTGTCCCATTTTTTGACAAGACCACTCTAAATGGCAGAGCATGCATCTTGTGTATCAACTACTCCTCCTAGTTCTGTGTCACCAACTTCTCATCATGCAGGTCACTAAGCGTTAGGCAATACTGACCTCATCATCAACCCCTCAAGTATTCCACTAGTGAGTAGTCTCTGGTTGGACTTCATGTCTTCAACTGTGATCACAAACTTTTTAGGCCTGAAAGTTCAGTCAGTTATCAATCCACTTCACTGTCAACTTACCTAGCCCATATTTCTGACTTTGCCTACTTTTTAAAAGTTAGTTAATCACATGGTTATGTAAAATGCTGCCATTAGGTTTTACAGATTTCAAAATTTAAATAGTTTTTGGAAAACAGATTACACCAGATTTCTAAGATGATGAGCTTCCTCCAAATTTGAACATGTTCACTCACTTATTAGATAATTCATGATACATATACAGAACGCTTTTAACTATGATGTATACGGAAGTGGCAACAAAGGTACATCCAGGCAGGATACACTGGTCTGAGCTATAGGCTGAGAAAAAATCTCTTTGACTTTAAGAAATTTAGCTGAAAAGAGCTATGAAGTGATCATGTGACCTGAGAGAGTGATCCAAAAGCCAATACATAGATTTGAAGCAGTTTCTCACAATGTGAAACGTAAGTAGAAAGCCAGAATCAAACCTCCTGACATTTAAAGATATGTATTAAATTTAAAAACAAATGAAAGGAATCAATCAGCTAAACAGCATCAATTTCTGTAGAGGCATCTACATTAATTTTCCAAAGGTTCTCACTACCCAAAAATGAAATGTCTGTCATTCAGTAGGAACAATCCAATGACCTTGGATCTATCATGAAACACAAACATATTTTCCCAACTGACTTTCTTTTTTAATATCTGGCTTCAACCCTCACTAGTTTATAAATAAAGCAGGCTCTCTGTGCCCCATGTGACGCTCTGACCTGTTGATTAGCTGGCTGCATAGGAGTATCACGCTTTATAAAACCAATACATACTAGCTCAAACTTGTCTGTTTTCTTTGGGCTTACTTTCACAATTTTTACCCAGTTTTAAGCTCTGTTATGCCCTCATAAACAAATTTCAGTAGAAATTTAGAACTTCAGTTTGAAATGCTGTCAAACATTTTGAAAGCAAATAGTGAACCTGTCAGTTAAGCTTGCTGTGAAATTCTTTGTACTACCAGAAATGTACCTGAGCATTTGAATAATCTTTGTGACTGAAGTATTCAATAGTCAGAAAAATTGCCACAAATTCAGATAATTACAAATTGAAAAGATTTCTAAAAACAATTGCCTTTGATAACTAAGCTTCTCATTTTAAGTACAGGAAAACTTTTCAAAATACTATGGATACACAGTAAGTGTAGGCACAAAGAAGTCACATTCTGACAGACCATCTTTCTTTGTAGTAAGGAAAATAGGAATTATTCTGTTTTCTCATTGTGAATATGGGGGTTTAGTCTGTACCAGGGATTAAAGCGTCCGAAGAATTAAACTGATGAAACGTATAACGCAGGTCTCATGTGAACTAAATGAAAATAATATACCAGAAGAATCAGTGATGTGTTTCATTAAGTAGGTTGCATCAAGGACACACTTCACATTTATTTAAACTCCAAGGTAACCCCACTCTATTCATGAAAACTCCGTTAGTGTGAAAGCCTGTTCTGCAGAAAAATAGGATGCATGGTAAATTTGTAAGTTGTTAATTCATTTAGTGAGCTACCTGGCTGGCGGTAGCCAAAGGTGACTCGTTTTATAGGATATAGGAAGAGGAGACTGTCTGATAGTATGTCAAGAATAAACAAAATTTGGTAATGACTAAGTGGAAATAATAAGTAGAAGAACACTGGCAGTAAAATGTCAATTTTCTAAATGTGTGTGTTTTTGTCAGTACATACTCCCAGAAAAAAAAACAACTTCTACATAGTATGTCAGTTAACAAATATTGTTTCTGTGGTTAGTTTAAATCCAGCAAGGGCTTTTCATGAGCACCTGCAGGAAGATGAAAGGAAACAGTAGTCAGACACAAAAATAAGTCTGGACAGATAAAGAAGGAAGGCAATGCAGTCCAAGAATGCAAACCTCAAAATCTTTGCTCAGCTGCCATCCAAATTTATGAGTGCTTTATTTCTCATTGTCAAATATTTAGAGATGTTCAATGATTAGCTGTTTCTTCTAGGACTGTTCCCAGTCTATTAGCCAATGACTATTTCATAGTTTGGAGCAGAGACAAGGACTGTGACGTGATGATCTATTTGCCTACGTAGTCATTTAATGTCTTCTCTCTTCAGTGCATCTACATTCCCCAGTTGCTTATCTTATTGGAGTGTATGGTTAAGCAAATTTAAGCTGCATAACAGAAGCTGGGAGAGAGGAGTAAGAAACTGAGAAAAAAAGCCCTGCAGCCACGAAGGTCAGAGCAGAAGGAGGGAAAGATGTGCTCCAGGCTCAGAGCAGAAGCATGGGCCCAGGAGAGTCTCATGGTGGAGCAGGCTGTCCCTCTGCAGCCTATGGGCACTGAGCAGAACATATCTCCATGTGCAGCCCATGGAGGAGACCATATCTGATCTCCATCTGGCTCACAGCATGTTTTCAAATTTTTCATTTCAAGGCAAAATTAAAAGCAATCTAGGACTGTTTCTGTGATAAGGAATTTTAAGAAGAAATTTAGGAAGGTATTGCTGGTTACCTTTAGCTAATACTTCAGAATGGAAGATGCAAACATTGCAACTGTCTAGGTTGGTTACAGTTGCAATCAATTCTCTTTTGATCTGCATGTCATAAGGGAACAATCAGAATCTTTTGGATTAGCCTGCTAGGATTGTAAGAAATCTTAGATTGCAATGACATTATTGCTAGAATTATTTAGTGGATAAGGCTTTCTAACCCCTGAGAAAATATTAAACTGTCTGTGTAAAAATTCCCAGTGTTCCCTAGTCAGCATATTCAGTTTTGTTGACTAGATGTAGGTGCTGGTGCACATTGCTTCCAATTTTCAGCAGTTTCTTGATCCATGGGTTAGCACTTCTTGATTTATCTTAAAGCAGCAATGCTCTCCATGATAGAGTATAACACAGAATGCGTGTAGTATAGTATATAGTAAATAGGTATCATCAGTCCAAGTTTTGATGCGCATGTCTAAGGTTATCTGAAATACATGAGGACAAGGATACATGCTGTGAGGTCTGGCACACAACAGGGAGAGAACTGCTACAATTATTGGCTATGCTGTGCATGGTAGAAACATTCAGCTGACACTGCTAACAATAAAGCTGTGTTCGCACAAGTCTTGTGTTGATAAACTCTAGTAATAAATCTTATGAGGAATTGATTAAGTGAAAAAAAGCATAAACCAAGCAAAGTATGTTGTGTCAGTGCGAGGACCTAAAGATATTTAGGCGCTACCAATTTCTTCTGCTGGCCTTCTGCAGTTATTTCTAGAACTCTCCACTTAATTCTGCAGCATTTGAGAACTTTAAATAAGATTAAAACTTAACCCAGACCTCTTAAACTCAAGCTGAATTTAATTTTCAGGAACGCAGCTATTTTTAGGAACAACGGATAGTTGCAAAAGGAGAAAAAGCATCTGTAGGGTAGATTTCAGACAGAATTTCTCAAATAACTGTGGGACCATGACGCAAGAGAAGACAGATATAGGAGTGCTTTTATTCACATTAGGAGCTTCTTGACACTGCCTTCTACTCTTCTGATTTTCAGAGGTTATTTCCACTTGAGTCGCTCATTTAATAGATCACCTTCTTAAGCATTTTCTATCACAACATTTCTACTCAAAGTTAGCCATATTGAACTAACTGTAATAATACACAATTTCCTATTCCTATTTTTTACCTTTCTGTGGAAGTTTCCATTCTGTTTTCTCTCCTCCTCTCTTGTCTCCTGAAAAAAACTGTGCAGAGTTCTCCTGAACTGCTTTCTGTGTAGAAAATTTCTTTATCTTCTATAATTCAGGCTTTTCATTTTTCAAAAAACTGAAAGTATATTCTACTTTCTAAATGTTTGTAAGTAAATTTTTCCTACTGCAGAGACAGAGGGTTTGGCGGGAAAATTCTAAAGCTTCAGATTATTTAATAATCGCAAAGAGAGAATTATACTATAAATTTTTTTCTCAAGTTGTGATGGCTGCTTGAAGAACTGAGAAGCAAACAGAAAGTAGTAATTTTGGGGTTAGATGAGAATTTTAATTACTGAAATAAAGGACAAAAAAGGGGATGACATCATCGATCAGAAAACACAGCCACTGTGCATAAACCATTGCTGTGACTGAGTCAAGACAATGGAGATTTAACATTTTTTTCTCAATAAAATTGCATTTGAAAGTTTGAGGGTTTATGACATCTGCTGCTTTTTCCTCCAAGCTCATTTGCAAGTATGTCTACACAAATCATAGTCACTTCTTCAGATTACAGCTAGTTGTTTACAGATTGCAGAAATGTGAGGAGGAAACTGGGTAACTTTCAGGGGGTGCTGATTGACACTCAATTGAACATGAGCCAGTAGTATGCCCAGGTGGACAAGAAAGCCAAAGGCATCCTGGCTTGTATAAGAAATAGTGTTGCCAGCAGGAGCAGGTAGGTGGTCACCTCCCTGTACTCAGCTCTGATGAGGCTACATCTCAAGTACTTTGTCCAGTTTTGGGACCCTCACTGCAAGAAAGACATTGAGGTCATGGAGCCTTTTTAGAGAAGGGCAATTAGTCTGTTGAGGGGTCTGGGGTACAAGCCTTATGGGGAGCAGCTGAAGGAGCTGGGATTGTTTAGTCTGGAGAGGCTCAGGGGAGACCCTACTGTGCTCTACAACTACCAGAAAGGAGGTTTTTTGGCAAGGTGGTATTGGCTTCTTTTTCTGCTGAATGTTTAGATGTTGTACTAGGAAACGTGGTTTAGTGGGTAAATATTAGTGGTAGGTGGATAGTTGGACCAGATGACCTTGGAGGTCTTTTCCAACCTTGGTAAGTCTATGATTCTATGATTCAATATTGTCTTCATGTCACACTGTGAAAGAAATTACACTTACTGCCAAAATTCCACTTGTTTAGTTATCACACAATGCAATGTGAAGGATAGTGTCATGGTTTTGCGATTTTTGGTTTTCAGTATTCCACATCATAACATCATGTAGTGCACTGGGAGTTCAAGTGTTAATGCTCCAGTTCTGGGTACCTGTCCCTGTACATCACAGAAGTCATGGGATCTGCCCCTTCTCTCTCTTGTTCACTCTTACTGCTTTGCAGGGAGTGTGAGAGAGAGTTCTTCCTAGCCGTCCCAAGCTTTCAGGTTTGCTCAGACTCGGAAACTCTCTCTCACTCTCCTATTTTATTGGATTTATTAGTCTCAGTTTCAACTAGATTGTATTATATTTTGTTATCTTGCATTCCAATATAATAGTTAGTAAAATAAGTTTTCCTCATTCGATCGTTTCTACTGTTTTTTTCATTGAGCTGAGCTCCCATCTACCTTCCCCTTTTCCCTTTTCCTTCCCATTTTTGGGGGTGGGAGGCTCACGGGCCTACTGCTCCCCTGTCATGGGCACAGCTTGATCTAGTTAACTCCGTGACAGATAGCTGATTATAGGTTACAAAACAAGAACTAACCCAAAAACTCTCTTCAGAAATCATGCAGTGTAACATCTAAAATGAGAGATAAAGTCAGCAAATGACAATTTAATCTGTTTTCAAATCTCCCAAGGTGGGTGATTTTGGCACCATAACTTTTTTAAAACAATGCTATACAGGATAGTGACAAAAGCCTCCTAAATTTTCTGTCTCATTCTATGTAATAGCTACTTCTTATTCCCTCCATGTCATAGAATTTAGATTATTTGTAGAACAGTCTACATTTTTTTTCCTGACACTTTAACAACATTCTGTTTTCTATAAATACTCATTGTTCTAAGATTATCTTCAGGGACTTCAGAAAATACTGAGTTACCTAGAATTCCTCAGTATCTCTTTTCTACATTTACAGAACTGTTCTTTCCTTTTCAACCCCGGGATACCTCATCTGTTCTTAGAGAAATTTTAGATGTAATAATTGATATTTCAAAGTGTGCTTTTGTTAGTTCATCAGATACATCCCTGAACTTGCATGTATCTCAGTATTCCTTAAACTCTTTCTGTTTTTTTTTTTTTGACTTAAATTTCTAATCCTTTACTAATTAATTCAATTAATCTAATCACATTTTGCTTTTTCTAGAAAGATTAAACCAAAAAAGAAAGTTTTTATTTGTATCATTTATTATTTTCCTCATTGTTCTTCATTTTTTTTGCTCCTTTCTTACTTCCAAAGTATTCTTACATTTTTATCATTTTTCACGTGCCCTTTTAATTAAAACTCATTCTGTTTTCAGTCCCAATTTTGTCCCTCCCTCTTTGCACTATTACTTCATATAATCCTTAATTGTGTTACATACACATGTTGCATAAATAACTTTTATTTATTCTATATGAGTGATATTTGCACTGTTACTTCCAAAATAATTAGTATTTAAACTATAGCATGCAGTAGTTAAGGGAATTTCCTAGCTATCTTTTGTTTGATACTTTTGTGTTAACTCTCAGTTATGTGTATTTCAATCTGTTTATAACGTGTGGATGAAATCCTAAATTATATATATAAAGTATAACAGAATAGAGATAGATTAATTCTAGGTTCTAAACAGTATTTTTCTTTAATCCAGTGACTTAAATAAATTTTAAAAACCCACAAAATAGTAAGCCATATTTTTAGGTGAACTCTAGGATGGGAAGAACTGTAGAAAAGTCTAGGAAGATCTCTTTTCTTTTTATAAAACAGCACATTCTGAGAAAGTCATAATGATTTATTTGATGAAAATGATGCATTTTTGTAAAGATCAGGAATAGCTATATAAGTTTTTAAAATATTCTAAGTTGTCTGATCGGAAAAGAATGGTGATAAGAATGTTCTGTTTCTTAGGGGAAGAAAAAATATAATGCAGTTATTAAAAGTAAGAAAAGAGACTCTAAATAAAGCTAGAAGGTCATATTTAATAACAGACTTAATGGAACATAAAACACCAAGAGCAAAGGCTCAATGGTTATGAGAGCAAAATGAATATATTGGCATAAGTTTTACTCCAGTATTAGATTTAGTGAGATGGATTCTAAGGAAACATAAAAAGTCAAGAATAAAATTAGAAATCTGAAACTGATAATCAGGGCTACATTCTACTCTTAAGCTTGAATGCACAACTCAGATGTAGAATTATAGAATGGTTTGGGTTGTATGACCAACTAGTTCTAACCCCCTTCACGGGCAGAGATACCTTCCACTAGATCTGGCTGCTCAAAGCCCCATCCAACCTGGCCTTGAACATCTCCAGGGACGGAAATGCAAAGCTTTCCTGGGCAACATACTCCAGTGCCTCAGGGCTCTCTGACTAAAGAATTTCTTCGTAGTATCTCTTCTAAACCTATCCTTTTTAAGTTTAAAGCCACTGCCCTTAGTCCTACAAACTCTGTACAAGTGAACAAATTAAAAAATCCTTTCTTTGCTTGTATGGAAGATATTTCTCATATCACAGCATAGAAAAACGGTGAAGCGTGCAAGAAAAGGGGAAAAAATATATAGGTCCTCTCCTCTCCATCACTTCAGCATTAAAGAATAAGTTTAAAAGAACCAGAGAGTTCCACATGTATAAATTTGAGACAATTCTTTAGACTTGAATTCAAGGTCCCTAAACTTAAAGTACTAAGTTCAGTGGATGCATTTAGGAGGGAGAATACTGTAGCTTTTTGGAACTGCAATTTCCAAAATGAAACACAGTTCAATTCCTAGCTTTTTTTCACACTAGTATAGAAGCTTTGTTGATTTTATTTTTGCTTTTGTTTTTTAAGGAAATACACAAATTATTGGAGAACAGGTGCAAATATCCTTTGATTAAATTATGTACCATCACTTTTCTGGATATTGTCACAAATAGTGAATGGTCTGTAGTTGCATTACTTTCCACACAATAGCAGTATATCAATCTTCACGGGAACAGCAGCATGACAAGAACAACTATAAGTCAGAAAAACAAATCACTGAAAAGAGGGAGCATGCTGGAAAACAAGTGATAATGCTAGTACTAACAGCTGTTTGGACAGTAAAAGCATATTACTGAACGTACTATTGTCTTGTGAATTTTCAAATACTTAACACTCCTAGAGTTCTCGTAACTTGGAAAGGTCCATGTTTTGGTAGAGGGGGACCGTAAAGTTGACCTCTGTGAGAAGAGCCCAACAGTTCCTCCATGTCAGATCAGAGGCATTTTAAAAAAACTAAAGAGAAATTTGATCTTCTGCTGATGTTAGATAGCACTGTTTTCTTCTGTGACTTAAAACCATTTCTCCTCGTCCTGCAGTTATCTACCCTTTCAAAAAGTTGATTCCCCTCCTGTTTGTAGGCTCCCTTTAGGTTCTGAAATGCTGCAATGAGGTCACCCTGCAGCCTTCTTTTCTCCAGGTTGAACAAGCCCAGCTCCCTCAGCCTGTCTTTGTAGGGGAGGTGCTTCAGCCTTCTGATCATCTTTGTGGTTCTCCTCTGGACCCCCTCTAACAGCTCTCTGTCTTTCTTGTACTGGGGGCTCCAGACCTGGACACAATACTCCAGATGGGGCCTCAGAAGAGCAGAATAGAGGGGGACAATCACCTCCCTGTCCCTGCTGGCCACCCCTCTTTTGATGGAGCCCAGGATACCATTTGCTTTTCAAGCTATATTACAGTATCTAATCTTTTAGATGAGGTAAGGGATTCCATCTAATTCTTTAAAATTAATAAATAATTCTGTTGAACTATCTTGCTAGAAATGGTTCCATATCTAAGCTTCTAGTCAAGAAAATAAGATTTCGCTGGAAATTCTGAGTAACTATTTCCATTACTCAGCTCTTAATGGTTTTGGCAACAACAACAAATGCCTTAGTACAAAAGAGAGTATTCTTTATCTCCAATTTTTCAGTAAGTTTTTTGTTCTATTGTTTTTCTGTATAAGAATCATGATATTTTCTCTTCAACAATTGGTTTTTAAAATAAGCACATGTATACAGACAGACAAGTGCCGTGAGTCACACTTTTACTCTGTCAACTTATTGAAAGGTATGGATATGTGGATCTAATCTGCTATGTTTTCCTAAGCCTGGGCCAAGATAGCATTTGCAGTAATTGAAACATGGCTGAAAAGTAAGAAAAGAATAAGAGCAACAGTAGAGAAGCAATCCATTTTCCCAGCTGGAACTGAGGAAATTTAGTACCCTGATGATGCAGCCAGCAGTTTCTAGACTTAATTGGACCAGTATTCAAAATGCTACAAGTAGGCTAATGAAAGCAGAATTCAGCTTGAGACCAACGTAGCTAAACTCAAGTTTAGGATTCTGTTGGAATTTAAGAAAATTGTTTGTACGAGGTACGTACACTCTCTTTAGAGTCAGTTAAAATGGGGTTATTATTAGGTTGCATAAGCACAATGCCATTTGAGGTTAAAC
This sequence comes from Chrysolophus pictus, assembly GCA_037305975.1. Classification (NCBI taxonomy): domain Eukaryota; kingdom Metazoa; phylum Chordata; class Aves; order Galliformes; family Phasianidae; genus Chrysolophus; species Chrysolophus pictus. Next base: position 25,199,214 of record CM074578.1, read on the forward strand.
TGAATATTCAAGATTGCCAGACAAGGCAGAAATGAAACAGGAATCCATTTGCAGTGGTCAGAGGCCAGGTATGGTAATGTAGGACTGATGGTTGTATGAATCATGATGCTAAAGATTTAGGCAAAAGCATCCTACCTCCGGTCCATATAGCAAGGAGAACCAGATCCAGCTCCTCTCTCTCAACTCTTTTTCCTTATCTCCTTCCTTGTCTCAGAGGAACCACAACCTCACTGCTGGCACCGGGGCACCTGCACCTAGTTCAGTAAAAAAGTCAATTTTTTTTTTGGTAGTGCACTACATAGAAATTTTAATTATTTCATTAAGATTCTAGATTCATTACAGCATCAATTTTAATCTGCTCACATTTACTAAAATGTTTTAATTTACAATTGGAAAATCTTTATTCCACTGAGAGAAACAAGCATTAGAAGCATTTAAGAGGTCACCTATGCCACAGATAGACAGAAATATTTCTATACCGATAAATTTTCAGCATTCTGGGAAGGGAGCAAGGAACCTGAATTTCTTCCATATGATAAGCAATATAACAAAAATGCAGTATTCCTTGCAAAGACGTATTTCTGTGTCTTTGTAATATCCATTGATCTAGGATCCTTCAGTGAATGTTAGGAATTCATCCAAAGTCTCAGGCAGTATGGACTTCCTTTGGGTGCCTATTGTAACTTGCAGAAACATAAAAATTTGTACTCAGGAATCATAATAATCAAACAGCCACAGAAGATCAAGAACATGTACCAATGCAGTAAGAACAGTATTTGATTTACACTGTGTACAAATTTGCTCATACAGTGCTTTTTGGCAGAAAGTATCATTCTCTTTTCAAATGTTTTTTGTCAAGTTCCTTTCTTCTGGGGGACTTTTACACTTTAATATTGAATACCTGAAGATGTAGTACCTGAAAATTCTCCCTTCCTGGAGAATACAAATAGATCAGTGCCTCTTTAATTAAATCTTAGAATCTTAAATATATGTAAGGGCAGTTTTCAAAACCTTCTAGTGCCCATCTGATGGTATTTCACAGACAGGAGATTTTATCTGCTCCTTCTGATTGTTCCTCACCTGAGGTCATAATCTTGCTTTTTGATATAATAATCCTTTTCACAGCCAGAGATAGAAACATTTTTGAAGCTAGAGACAGACTACGGTTTAGGTTAGAAAAAAATTACCAGAAACATTTGAGTTCCTAAAAACTAAAAGATAGAGCCTGTTTTCACTTAAATATCTCTGTAATAAAAACGCTTTCTACCTTCACCTAAAATAGGAGCTACTGTCCTATGTCAAAACTACCTTTCAGCATCAGTGAGAATTAACACACCAAGCTTGTTTTTCTTCTTTGTAAATAAGTTTTTGTAGAAACTTAAATTCTCATAAGTACTAATACATTCTAATAATATTTATTAAACTCTTCAGTAAATATAGTCAAAAAAAAAAAAAAAAACTTGCCTATTACAACAGAAACAAGAATAATTTACATATGCATAGAAGATATCTTTTATTCTTGCATTATACATGTAGACTTACATATGGGAAGCACCATATGTACATATCAATATGATTGCCTATGGAACATTCTAAAAGGATGGCATAAGACATTTTCTTAACAATCACTCTTATTTTCAGATTGCTTGTGGAGGTAATGCTTGAAAAAGCAGAAATCTAACCTGTGAATTTACTCCACAGTACCACAGAATTAGGAATTTTTACAGTATAAGCAGCAACAGAAACATTAAAACATTAGAAAATCTTGTGCTTGTTTTAGGTATCAGATCATGTTGGAGTTAACAGGAATGAAAGAGCTGATTAGATTGCTACAGCATCTGTTTTAAAGGAGTAACAAATAAGTTTCTGTTGTAGTCTGAGACAAAAGCTGTTCTTAATTAATGATCAATTCAAGAACACTAGCTTCTTAAACTGAAGCTTAGAAAGATCTGGTAGTTTTACATTCTGTACATAAGAAGTGATTGAGAAGTCAGTTCTTTGCTTACTTAAACTAAACATAGAATGCCACATATACAAAATATTGATTGACTCTCAGAACAAAATTAGAGGTGAACTGTATGTTAGAACAAACAAAAGAAACCACCCCATTCTAATAACTAGTCAGTTTGGAAAATGTGAGAATGGTTCAGATGATATTTTTGTTATTTTCATATCCCCAGAGTTTCTTTTTCTTTTTCTTTTTTTTCTTTTTTTTTTTTTTCTTTTTTTCTTTTCTTCTTTTTTTCACTGGCAGTGATTAGAATTTACTAAGGGACAACAGTCCTTGACATATCCCTGGGCATCCCTTCAATTCTCCTCCTCACAATCAGAATTTCCAAAATACATGCTACATTACCCAGCAGAATGACATCTCTGAAGAGTTAACCTGCAGTGGGTAGCCTCTCTCTGAGTTACTCTATCGCTGTGGACGTAAATACAAAGGAGGGGGTCCAAAGAAATACTGTATACAGGAAGGAAAGCTTTTGGCTCCCCATGTGTCACTTCCTAATTTGATAGAGCCAGGTGTAGAAGCTCAGTGAGGCCATGCTCACTTCTACAGATTTAATGAAATCTACTGAAACTTTCAGACTACTGAGCAGGCAAAACCAGTAAAAATATGACAACTATAGCTCAGTTTCAATTATTTATACCTCTTCATAATGTGCTAATAAATGTTCTGTAATATGTCTTGAAAAAGTGATGAAGACTTTGTAAAATAAAACTTTATTAAAGCGTTCAACTATTAATTCTTCACAGAGGAATGGAAAATATCTTTTCCTATGAACAATATATTTCCTTTCTCTCCTATATGTGGTATGTCTATCTATATTCTTCATCAGCATTTCTTTCTGACCTTATAAGTGTATAATGTATTCCATACTCTAAAGAAAACTTCATTTCACACTTTTTCCCTCCTGCTGTGCCTACCAAAACCTCTCTATCTCAAAGTGATAAGTATGAATTTACAATACTTTAAAATTCATTTCCTCTACCCTTTCTTTGTCTAATTCCCTTGAACTTGTCTGATTCTGCCCATTCCACTGAAGTTCTTTCAACCTATACTATCAATGCATGCAAAAGCAATGTAGAGACAAGCAGTAATACATGTGAGAGAGGGAGCAGAATTAAGGTTGTATAGGCACTGTAAATCTAATTTCACTTTACCAACAGTCTCTCAGTTCAAGCCAGAATTTACAATCATCTTTCCTATCATAGGGTAATGTCTTAATTTTCAAGCTGTGTTACACTAGTCACACTCTTTCTGCCTTGAGGTGTAAAGTTTCTTGTAAGAGATTGATATAGCTCTAGAGATAATTTCTTTCTTATTCCCGTGCCACCTCTTAATTGAAAGAATCCTACAAACCATACAGTTGGTTTTCAGCATCTTTTATTTGAATACTATAGGCTAATCTGAAGTCTTAGGGAGCAGTAAAATGTGATGTGGGTTAGAGCTTTGGTATATCACTCAAACATGCTTACAAAGACTTTTGCATAGTAGAACATTTTTACCTATGTTTTACAACCTCCCAAGGTACCATGTTAATCATATCTTTCCAACAATTCAAGCAGTTTTTCTCAGCTTGAGAAGGTTTTATATAGCTATAGATTCTCTGTGCTTCAAAATAATGTCTTATCAGTCAATATCGTATTCCTTAATTATTTAGCAAATGCACCAAGATAGATTCAACATTTGATAATACCAGAAGCTCAGCAATGGGTAAAATTGATTGCATGCATTCTGATCATGAATAAAAGAGTTTATGATAGATTGATCTGAGGCCACATTAAGCAGGGAGGAAGAATAGTAAAACAGATTTGCAGGAACTTTAAGAATACTCCTACAACAAGGACAAGGTAATAGATTATATATATTATATATAGATTATATTATTATATAATATATATAATATAGATTATATCTTTTTTTTTCTTCCCCTCCCCCCCAATTTTCAGTTATCTTGAAAAGTATTACCTGTAAACAGTGGAAAGGAAACTGTCTTCTTTCTTTCAGGTCTTCTTCAGTTCAATTATTTATTCCAAATGACAAAAACTTTGAAGAAAGCTGAAAAAATTAAAGAAAAAATAATTTTGATTTAGAATGATTTGTTACTATTTTCTTAAAATGATTACTAATTCATCCACTTCTTACAGACAACATTACTACTTCAGATTTATTAATCCAGTCTTCCTTGATTTATGAAGGATGATTTATAGACTTATTTTCTATTTTAGCAGATCATATGGTCACATAACACAAATTTGCACTAAAATATAACTGCACTGTGGAATATTTGGTATCAGGATTTGAAATTTGTTTCTTTAGGACCTTTTTCCCACCTTAAGCCACAGATCTGTTTTGGTTTTAGTGGAGAGCAACTTTAGGAGGTTCAACAAGAATAAGCTTAGTGTTCTACACCTGGAGAAGAATAACCACCCTCATCAGTACGGATTCACCAGCATGACAGGAGCTCTGCTGAGAAGGATCCAGGTGGACACCAGGCTGACCATGAACCAGCAGTGTGCCCTTGTGACCAAGACATCCAATTTTATCCTGGAGTGCATCAAGAAGAGTGTGGACAGCAGGTGGAGATTAGTTATCCTCACTCTCCATACTCTGCCCTGGTGAGGGTGCATATGGAATACTGTGTCCAGTTCTGGGTTCCCCAGTTCATGAAAGGCAGGGAACTACTGGAGAGAATCCAGTTCAGGGTTACAAACATGATTAGGAGCTTGGAGCTTCTCTCTCATGAAGAAAAGCTGAGAGACATGAGATCTGGGACTGTTCAACCTGGAGAAGACTGAGGGGGATATTATCAATACTTATAAATATCTAAAGAGCAGGTGTTGAATAAATGGTACCCAGCTCTTTTTGGTGGTGCCCAGATGAAGGAACACAGGAAATACCATTTTACTACACAATAGAACTTCTTTACTTTCAGGGTGACAGAGAAAAACAGGCTGAGAGGTTGTGGTGTCCCATCCTCGGGAGATATTCAATACCTGCCTGGATGCTTTCATGTATAACCTGTAGGGAATCTGCTTTAGGAGGGGGACTGGACTAGTTAATTTCCCTTCCAACCCCCTATGATTCTATGATATGGAAGGTACTAAAGCAATTCCTCCAGTAAAATTAAGTCAGCTGTTCTGGTGATGTCTAATCCCCACTGCTTGGCCAGCCCCAGCCTCCTAGCCTAGGGTGGCAAGGGAGATAAATGGCATTGATGCTTTGCCAGTACTGTTCAGCAGCAGCTGATACATGGACTCAACTTGTCTGCTGTTCTAGTTATAACTACAGAGTACTGCTGTAGGTAAATTTAGCTCCATTTCAGCCAGACCAAGTGAAAAATTTTGCAATTTAAAGAAATTATACGGATTTTTCCACATTGGATATTTTACTTAGGGTGTAAGAAGCAACAGAATACCTTACTCCATAATCCAGACAACAAAACAATAGCTCTGCTTACTTCCTAAGAATCAGTATCATTTAATAAAGGTGTATGACAAAAGATGACAGTTCCTTCGAATGGGAGGCAGGCGCTACAGAGCAATAGCAGGTAATACAGAAGGAAAATTAGCTCATCCCTTCCAACAACCAGTACCAACTCAAGAAAGGTGCAATCTCTGTCCAGAGAAATGTTACTTCCTTGGCTGCTAACCCATAAATGCGCGGGGTGTTCTTCTTTTGCATTAATGTGATATAAAGCAATTTAATATTTCATTTTCTTTACAGGAAATGTTGAATGAGTTTTGATTAGGGAAAAAGAGACACCTCTAGCTGGTACAACAAGAAATCTAACATATAGCTTTATGTGTGGATGTGGTGTATGAAAGAAAAATGCAATGTATTTTTGAAGACAACAGTAAAAGTTGACAGGTTTTGAAAATAACATTTGAAGACAAGAAAATTCAGAATTTTAGAGTGTAACTTTTGTTTTACTCAGCAGTTTTACTTCCCAACAGAGGTGATCCTTCCTTTCTACTCAGCAATGGCGAGGCCATGCCTGGCATGCTGGGGCCAGTTCTGGGCTCCTGAGTAAAAGGTACAAGGGCATACTGGAGAGTCTAGAGAAGGGCCATGATGATGATTAAAGGACTGTAGCTTTTCTCATGTCAGGAAAGGCTGGTAGATTTGAGACTGTTCAGCCTAAAGAGGAGGCTTATGGGAGAATCTTATCATTCTACATAAATACTTGAAAGGAAGGTGTAAATTGGGTGGAGCCAAGCTCTTTTCAGTGGTACCCACTGATGGGACAGGAGGCAATGGGTACAGACTGGAACACAGATTGTGACATCTGAACATCAGGAAAGATTTCTTTATGGTGTAACAGCACTGGCACAGGTTGACACTACTAAACTATATCTCTTAAATACCTCCACTTACTCCATCAATTCCAATGCTTAATAATTTCAAAAAGGTCAGAGAGGTACCAAACTTTAGTTTTACATAATTTTACATATTTTATGTAAAAAATATTATACAGTACCAGTGTATCTGGGATTCAGGCTGAAGGGGTAATTGTTAGTCACTGCCTTGAAATCTGCTCTTCTCTGATTCTTCCCAAGTTTCTTCCCAACCAAGTTTACTGGTTAGCATTTTTCATTACTATATCTGAAGATATTACTTTGTTCTTCTTCCTTCCCAATTTGAGACCTTAGCCAGAACGTATCTCATCAATAAAGTAGGTGATTGTGTTGCACTAATTGTTAGAAAGAGTTGTTGATCTTAATTTCTATAATGTTCTTAAGTATAATGAATATAACTACAAACTAAATGCAGATGAACTTCTTCATTCAAACTTTGTTCTTTATTTTTCTTGTTGTTACACTGAAGTCCTTTATTAACACCATAATCATGTCATATACATCAAGTTGGGGAAGGATATTTTTTCTTCTTTTAATGTTTTAACTACCTGCATTAACAAATTTATAGATACCAGTTTGCAGTGTTATTATATGGTTTTAATTTAGAAACAGATCACCATTATTACACTGTAAGTTTTTCTTGAAGATTTATGAACTCACAAACTTGATGGTGCTGTAGGGATGCTTTTAAAAGAGAGCAGCAAGAACAACAAGGGCAATGCTAGAAAGAAAAACATTGCTAGCTACTCCAGAATTCTTTTTTGAGGGGAAAATCAAGAAGCCTATGGAACTGACTAATAATTTTGGAATATGCCTGTTGAGTGTATAGTTATACAAACTTTTCCAGTGTTTCTTGCTAATACACTACTATTGTGATATACACTGCCCCATCCACACCACAGCTTCTCTTCCTATTGGCAAAAGCTAATAATTTTACTATGGCTTGCTGAAACACTAAAAAGGCTTATTTATGTCTAGGTTTCCCACAAATGGTGGAAGGTTTGAAAAGAATATCCTTTCCAACTCATTTTGTCTTGTAATATCCACAGAAAAGTGAATTAGGCTATATATTTTCATTTAGGAACTTGAAGCTTTCTTTGTAGATCTTGTATTCTTATTTTGTCTGATAATCTGTAATTCTTCATGGATTTATGGCCTATTTTAAAATGATATTGATTTTTTATGTAACTGTGTACATAAACAATGCTGAATTAATATTATAACCCATTTTCAACAATTCCACCAAAGTGAGCCACATAGAAAAGGATTAGAACTGCAACATAAAATTGTAACTATGCAATTGTATTTTTTATTTGATTTCTGGGATGTTTATATCTAAATCAGTAGCAAAAACATTATAATATTTTTCTACATTGCTAGCATTATTCTGTGATCATCTGTACTCTTATCTGATTATCTAAAATGTATAAAAGGACATCAGTCTCAGAATAAAATGCATTGCCAGGCAGACTTTATGATTTTAGAAACAAGGTAAAAGTTTTATGACTAAAAGAAAACAATCAAATGGCGGGATTTTATTTTGTTTATTTGTTCAAGTTTTTGTTTGTTTGTTTGTTTGTTTTTGTTGTTGTAGCCACAAGCACCACATTTACTTCAAGGACTGTGTCTATAAAAGCAAATATCCCTTACAGAAAGCTAGGACAAAAGCTGTCAGAGAACTGGGTAGTAAAGAGCTCTGAAATTGTTTTCTCTGCTTCATTTCAAAAGCTTAAGGCTAAGAATGTTTGACCTTTTACAAATGGAATGGTTTCCTGCAGGTCACAGTGCTGTACTGAGTGCTTCTGGTTATGTACAACTTGATGCAATCATTATGAATGGTAAAAGTCTTGCTGCTGGCACAGACTCCTGCATAAGGAGAATTTCTAAACCAGTGACATTTGCTTGTCTGAGACTCAGAAAAAATTCCATTCAGTTGAATTTCCAGTTTTCTAATGGGGGCAAATTAAGTGATGTGATTGTTCAGCATGGCCCAGAATGCTTAAAGGGTCAAGGAGAGAAATGTCAAGCAGAACAAAAAATCTGCTCTCATACTTCTCATATCTGCAGTATATTAGTTATCACCTTGACATATTAATGAAATATGAAAGATTTTTCTATTAAACCATGTATTACAACTTATTAATATTTTAATGAATATCATATAAGCTGAAGGCTGAATTTTGCTCTTATTGAGAACAGTAGAAATTTTTACTATTAATCTCAACAGAATAAGCCTTGACTTTGCAGTTAGATGTAGCTAGTTCATCTACTTTGTTTCATTAGTCATTCTTGTTTGGATTCACTTTCTTGTGCTTTCTTAAGATCTGCTTTTGCTGTTACCAGCACAAAAGTCAAGAAATCATGTTGTGCAATACGTACAATGACTAATAGTCTCCTCCCATGGAGAAATAAAAATGGACTGGCTGCACAGTCTGACTGCTGATGAACACCATTCAAAGATCTTTAAGAAAGACTCAACTTTCATAGTCAAAGAAATTTACTGTTATTAATTACTGTTTGTAATGTGTTGGAATGTTGAAGAGGGTAATGACCACATTCTTGGGAGTTTTAGGTGCTTTGGTCAACCTCATATATATCAACATCTCCCATATTCTGTAGACTTAAACTTTCTCCAGAATTTTTAGATACATCTGACTCATCTCAAAGATGAGAGTGACACGATAATAGACCTCAGGTGCTATCATGACTAATCCTCATTAAGAAGCTCAAAGAGGAAGTCAAGCAACCGAAAGATGGGGAAGCATTGGCCTGCCTTGTACCTTACTGACTTCTGTGTTTTTTGGTATTTTTTTTTTCTTTTGTAACTTCTCATATTAGCACTTTTTCATCAACAGTTACACTTTTTATTCTGCTTTTCTAATCTTATATAGTTTTAGCTTACTTACTTTCTTATTCCTTCAAACCAGTTTTGTTAGCAAAGCTAAGCTAAGGTCCCAAACTCAGGCTGCACTAAGTTAAATCAAGGAGATCTGAACCTCAGGGCTGAAGTTCAATTGATGAACATGATGTGTGCTAGAGTGGCCCCAGGCTACATAGACAAAAGGCTGCCTGGAGGACTATTTCACCAGTCAAGCAGTGTGGATAGGATCATTTTTGTCTGGTGCATGCTAACCTAGGATAGTTTGTACCTTATTCAATCTGTACACTCAGGCCTGGGAATCAAGACAATGTAGATGAAGTTGTGTACATAAGATCTGCCTTAATGAGGCTCAGTGTCACTCACTTTTCCCTTACTTAATTTCCTGAGTGCTGTATAAGAATTAGATACTTAACTCTCTCCATTTGTTATTTGGAGCACTGAAGTGGCATCATTCATGAAGCAATCATTCATGAAGTATGACAGTTTTTAAGCGTTGTTATGCCCGGTCTAAAAATGTGCATTTATATTTATGTTTTGAAATTCTCTCATCAGGTGTCACATTGGTGAGCATAAATACTCCATTCAATGATGTGTCACAAAGCCTGTATCTTTGTCTTAACTGTATTCTTATTATGGTTATTTAGGACTACAGTAAAGAGGCTCAGAAGTCCAGATGACAAGCTATAACTTAATGGCACTGAATGCATATAAAATTATAATTCTGACAAAAATGAAGAACATACTTTCCTTCTGTTAACAGTCTGAAAAATACATTCTTAGAAACTCTAATGGTTGAAAAAGCAAGGTACTATAAAAAAGTCAAAGAGGTGTATTTCATTCAAAAGAAAAATAAGAAGAAAAGTAGAGAATAGAGTAAAATCTTGTTTTTCATAGGGACCAGAATCTCAAGGCTGGCATTTCTTATCTTTTCTTGGTTGCTTCACTGAAACAATTAAGGCATTTGTGTCCCAAGGCATCTTTATCCCTGGCAAATGATAACCTGGAATATCATGCAATGTATTCTTTGCAAATGAAAATAAGTTGAAAGACACTTATTTAATCTCTTATTCTATTGATTTTTGCAAATGTGATGCATGTGGATTTCAGAGAATCTAGCCTGTGAATTAATATGATTCTTATATTTTTCCCAAGTGAAGGATCTCTAGAGGTTAGATCCAGCCTTTAAATAACAACAGTAAAATAGAAAACTGTTTATACATGTTCTTTCTACAGTAGTTTGTTCTTGGAAAAATACATACCAATGAAATGTCTAGAGAAAGAAGTTTTCACTTAAATGAAAATGTACTCCAAAATATTGTATACTCCAGTTTAATCTCAGTTTAATACACAGTATAACTCCCTGGACAAATGTTGCAATTATAATCAAAAAGTTGTTCACAGTTGTTTCAATTAGTAGCAGCAATGTTTTCCAATTTATGTTCTGAGTATGCCTGTAAGTTACACCTGATGCTTGAACTATGACAGTAAACAACAAAATAGAGCTATCTGGTAGTCTTCACAGCATTCCTCTCAAATGGGATAGTTAGAGTAGGTACTTATGAAAAATATTGTTTCCACATTTAACAAGCAGAAACAATCTCCACGAATTTCTTAGAAGCAAGACTGTTACAGCTACCAAATGAAACCAATAACTGTTCAAAGAAAGGATGAATGGTCTGTTTGCTGCTCACGCTTAGACCTAAAACACCCAGCTGGAGTGCCAATGTGTCTTTGTACTTATTTTATTTTATTAGAAATGTATCTTGGTAGAAAAACATAATTGTAATTACAATAGCAGTTACTATGTAATTGAGAGGTCTTCAATGTTTTCATTAAGTACTTCTGTTTTCATTGATTTCAAACTGAGCTGCAAATATGCACTCTGGTCATAATCTATCACATATACTACAGGGGGGGAAAGTCATAACTGTAACCAAAAACAGCAGGAAAACACAAAAGCTTTCATACAGAAGACAAGAGAACAGAAACATCCACAATTCTCTTGTCTTTTATATTCCTTTTATAATTCTTTTCCAATAATTGTCAAAAAAGAACAGTCGGAAATATTACCAAATAAATGGAAAAGCTCAAGGTGTTTCTCCCACAAATTCCAATACAAGCTCCATTTAGAGTTAAATTTAAGCCTACTAATAACAATGAAACTTTTTGCCAAATACTTAGAGGTGCTGTTTTACCAGTAAATATTTTAATGATAAGTAAAATGGAAAAGATATTAGAAAATAGCAAAATACGTATATATCATTGTTCTAACTCAAAACTGTATTTATCTCATACACATTTGATTAGTCATCTCTGACATATTTATTTCACGAAGGAGACATTTTAATTTATATTTCATATGTTGAAAATATTCTTCTACCCTTTAACATGAAAAGAATAATACTAGTTTGTGTTTTGTGGGGTTTATTTTTTTTTATTTTTTTATTTTTTAATCCCACAATTCTTTGGTATATCTTATATCTCATTATACTGTATTTATTTGCAGAGCAAATTGTTTTGGAAGTACTCAAGCAGAAACAAAATCCTGCTTCTAAGGAGTATGAAAACATAAAATTATAAGTGGACAATATTCTCACATAGATTTATGAACAGAGGTCCGGGAAAGAAAAAACAAAAAAGCACTTTGTTAAAGAAGCAGTAACTACCACCTGCACTATTGCCTTAAGTTCCCATGTATCTTTCTGTGCACATCTTCCTGATTCTTTTTTCTAGTCTAGACCTTTGGAGACATTGTTGGTGCTGCTGTTGCTTATTCATCTCACTGCCACCAGATCAGCATAACAGCATTGCCTCGATCATGTTTGCCCAATTGCTTACACGTCCTGCATCCCAGGAATCACACCTGGTGTGAGTTCTGTTGTACTAGTCTTGCTATACTAAGGCCTTATATACTGATGAAATTTCTTTGTTTATACATAACATGCTCAATAGGAACAAACAACACAAGAAAAATTGATATCTTTGCATTTCTTTTCTCAACAGCTTGAATATTTTCCTTGAAAAGTTTTCTGCATTTCTTTTTCTAGAGAGCCTGGACTGAGGTATGGACTCCAGGAGTTAGGAGGATATCTGCTTTCCCTCTGTCCCTCTAATCCCAAGTTTTGGTTGGACATGACAAAAATTTAGCAGAAACTCTGAAAAGTGCCTTTGTCACATTTTAGCTGCTAGTCCAGTCTTAAGGAATAGCAGGAATTTGCAAACAAAGCGGTCCAGACAAAAAGTCTCTTATAGCTGTCCTAGTTCTTAGGCAAGTAACATAAAAAGGATTTTATTGTATAAAAAGAAGAATAATTTCTGTCCTTTGTGGACACTAATTAATCAATTCAAAACAGCATGAGGTAGATACATAACACTGAAAGTTCTGTGGGCTGGGGATCAGGCAGTCTACTGTAAGGTATCTCACTCTTCTAAAAGGCAATTAAAGTTGCACTTTGTTCAGCATTACACCAGAAATTTCCCTGTCTGGTATTTGTAATGACTGTTAACTCTTCCATCCAGCCTGGTCTCCATATCTAAACAAAGCTTATTGGTAGCTACTCATCCTGAAATTGTGTTGATCCTGTATTTTTGTTAATAACAGGTGATGTTTGTAATACATTTTCAACCAGTTTTCAACCAGTTCCAACTTCTTTCCTTAGCAGGAGGACACATTCATTCTGAGATAAAATAAAAGTATAGACAGGAGAGAACATCAAGCTAAATTATTTCTCTAACTGACAATCTTCATTCATTCATACTTCATCCTTGTCCTCTCTTTCCTGGACATCCCCCTAAACACAAATTTTGGCAGCTGTTGGAACAGGTTGGGACTGTTGGAACAGTTAACACTTCAGGTCTACTAATAGTCCATCTTTTATTTAGCAACAATGGTATGCAATGATAAAGAACTGACAAAAGTCTAAGACATAGTTGCAGGTTTACTACTTCCAGTTCACACTGTTAACATTTCTGCTATAAATATCCTACCTGTACACAAATTGTATCCTGACTAGAGCTGGCGACCACCCATCTAAAACTGGAACAGATAGCAGCATGGGAGGGAGTACTGTCTTTCCAATGCTCTCTTTTTTGCACAGAGGACTCAGACATAGAACTATTGGAAAAGGTCACTGTTCTCTCTACAGATCTGGCATAAATTTACTTCTACCTTCGGTACAGAGGGAACTGAGAGGTAGATTATAACTTTTGAAATAGTCGCCTTCCCTGAGAAACAGGGTACCCTTGGCAAATCTGTATGCTTTGCTAAGACTTGACTTAACCTTGATCGTTTAAGAATAATACCACTAGAAGTGCAGTAGAAAATTATAAAGATCCTACATCTAGTTAGAAATGAATAGGTGGAATGAAAGGAAGTCTGCAAATAGGTAGGGACTGTGGAGAAGAAGGAAGGGAGGAATGTATGGAAACTGTGGGAGAGCACGCAGCATTCATACTTTAAAAGTAGGCTATTAAGAACTCCTGCTGAATATTTGGGCATTCAGTGAGGAAACTGAATAAAATAAAAATATACTGTTTGATTCACATAATACGACATTGTGTGAAAGAAAGACATTGAGCAAGAGTAGGCATTGGCAAATCACATTTCATAGGATAATTGAGAAGTGAAATATCTGAATTGAACCAAAATATTTAAATCTCATTTTCGACAAATTGATTTTCTTAACCTCATGCAACAGATCGTCAAGGAAGATTAACATAATGAAGAGTAATTGTAGAATCAGTCAGAGTTAGTGTGTCAGATTAAGACCAAAGTTTATGACTGCTTTTATTGTTTTGGGGTTTTTGTTTTCTTGTTTGTTTTTTAAACAATTTTCTTCTGGGAAAGGTGTTAACTTGAAAATTTAAATGAGCAATACAGTTATTTTCACTACTTTTTAAAATTAGAAGTAATAAGTAATATACAACATGTATTTTATATATGTTAAAGATCTATTCTTGATATTGTTAAAATATCCATTTTGGCGGATGATCTTTTATTATTTACCTTCTACTAATAGAATGCATCCTAATCTAAATATCATATTTTCATTCCTAAATTTTTTTCTTGAGTTGCACTAGTAATTCTGTAGCCTAAAATTCTAATTGTGAAATATTTGCCAAGAAATTAAAGTAGATTGCATTCTGTACCAAGATTTAAAGAAAAGACTGGAACAGATGGCAACGTCTATGGCTGCATTTAGTCTGGGCACCTCAGATCTGAAAAAATTAACATAATTTACATAGTATGCATAGAGAAACTTTAGCCTATTAGCATCTTGACAGAGAAGTTTATCTGCTTTAAGTAAATAGATAGATAAATAAAAAGCATCAAATATGATCAGTTATCCCATCAGACTTCATCACTGCTTTCTACCAACAATCTACAGAAAGGTTGCCTCAAAAAAGAAAAAATAACATTAATAAGCCACTCAATATTTTTTTTTTACATATTTGTCTGTTTTACATTGGCTTTTAGGAAGAATTGCAGACACACCTAAAATATCCATTCTAAAGATATTCCATCAGCTTAAAAAGCAATTTTGAAAGACAGACTATAATTTACTGTGCAACATCTGCTGCTATTATATATCTTTTTTCTTCCACACAAATCAAACTTTAATCTATAGTGATTCAAACTATTATAGGTATATAACTCAGTTTACTTATTTCAAGTTTATAGCTAAAAATGCTTTTCAGTACATGTAGATTCACAGTAAATGAAGGATATACAATTTTAACATCAAAAGTAATAGAATAATTTTCCAAATTCCTATGTACAAACTTCCTCCTCTATAGTGTTTCAAAACACTAGCTAAACTCCCCCAGAGAGAATCAGGAATTATAGGCAGAAATGATTTGAATAAGTGTTTTTCTTGGAGCAGTTCTATAGTCACTCATTTTTTAATTTCAGATCTTTTTCTCTGATGTGTTTTCTGATGCTCATTCCCAAATGTCATTCAAAAAATAAAGTGCTGTTTGCAGTGACATGTTGGCCTAGGATTTTACTTTGCAAATTATATGTAAACATTGGGAAATTCTTTTTAGCTGCACTGATGCTTTTTCTAAGATAAGCATTTAAATATTTTATTTGGTATTACACAAGTGGATGCAGGCAATCTACAGAGATTGCTACTGTCTCTCAAAAAAATATGAAGAGTCAATTTCAGCTGCAGTGTCAGCAAAGACGGTCAACTCCCTTGTGTGATTCTCTCAATTTATAACTTGGTTTTTCCTACAACTTTTCTAAATCTGAATAAAATCAGAAGGAAAAAAAAGATTTTGTTATTTCATTTGATCCAATACTGTTAGATTTCTTCATCTGTATCTTTTAGAACCTGTTGTAGGAATGGTGGCCTGTTGCTCTTAAGTCACTTGAGATCTGTGAGAATTTTCAGTAAGGTTTGTTAGGATCATGTGGCAAAAAGTACTGCTGCACTTATAGTAGGCTGCATAACCCAGAGTAGATTGTTGATGGCTGCTGTTTTGATGTGTGAACCTTCCCCTGTGATTCCTCTCCCACCTTTTCTCTTAGATATGGAACACTGCCCTGAGAGACCAGACTTGCACTGACACTTGATACTCCTGTCCTGTGTGGTAGTTCCTGATCTACTACCACAAAGGCGGATATTTGTCATATGAAGAGACTTTTACTGCTGGCCATTTGTCCAACTATTACTATGAGGATTGCTCCAAAAGTAATACCTCCTATTTTATTATGTTTGCGCACAACATCAGAGGCAGATGTTGGTAGTATGTCAGTAGAAGCTAAATCTTCCCATCAAAATTCCATTACATGTTGTTGCTATGTGACAAAAGACAGCAGAGGGGTAGACAGACAAAACAACATCTGATATGGAAGTGCATATAAAGCAAAATTGTGTAATTGAATTCCTGAATTCCTCTATGCAGAAAAAAATCACACCCATTCAGCAAAGTGGGGGATGCTTTTCAGCAGTGGCAACAGTGATGTAAAAGATAAGCCACATTCTGGATGGCCATGCAGATTTTTATGAGCACTCATCTCTAGTAAAAATGCACAGCTAGTGATAGTGGCTTGTTGAAAAAATAGTGTCTTGTAGCTGAGAATTGCTTTATCAAGTAGTATTATTGTTCTCTTTGCAGCTGTTCTAGTTTCCATGGAAACAAGTAAGAGGCATTACTTTTGGAGCAACCATCTCCAAAAAAATTTGTCTTCTTTGCTTGTCTTTTGTTGCTGTTTGTTTCTTTGTTTTAGTTCTTTCTATCAGTCAGATGACTGACTCATCTCTGATGACTTTGTCCAGTTCTGTTGTATTGTATCTATGGAACTTAAATTAGACATGCAAACATGTAAGGAAGAAAATAAAGAAAAATTGTGAGAAATATTTGCAAATAAAGATGTAATAATATTCTCTTAGGTTACAATCTGAGTTGAAATAAATAAATAAATAAATAAATAAATAAAGGGAACTTGAGCTAAGCATTTTGTCATTTTGTGCCTTGGCTCTACCAAGGCATTATTATCTGTCTCCTCACATACCTTCCTAAGGCACCAGGCCTTCCATTTCACCTCATACTCTGCAAACATTACTAATTCCTCTTCACAGCACAGCCTCCTTCCTTCTGACCTACTGCAATGCAGGGCATGGACATTTCTGCTCCTTTGCAGTACTTTGTTGTTGACTATGGGTTTGCTGTGCAATAAGAGTGTGAAGTTGTGAGATGAGGAGGTAGGATGCTGGAATTGACTCTATATGGTCAGTCAGAGTTTGTGATTCAATGATGGAGAAGGTAAATATGTCAATAAAGTTGCACTTTTTAGAAGTTGCCACTTCTGTATTTAATGGTAAGTTAGGCTGCGGAAGATGTATCCACTAATATAGAGGAGACTTTGTAGAGTAAAGGTTACAACAGAAACTGCCTTTGCCAAAATCTGTGCTGATGATATCTATATAAATAGATCACTTCTGTGATCTAAGATATTTTCTTATGCAAAATGTGTATGCCAAGATGAAAATGGTTATGAAGAGATATGATTATTTCTAAGCTGGCTTTTCCTTTAGATAATAGAATAGGCATCCAGAATTAACGATTTATTTGTCCAATGGATAGGACATGTCTTTCAAGGGAACAACGCTGATCTTGTAATTGCCTGAATTGTGCAGATGCCAGGACTTACAGGTTTGTTTCATTTGTGACACTGAGGAGCTGGATTTGAGTTGCAAGGTTTTCTGATTTCTGGGTGTGGCAGATTTGCCAGATTTAATAATGAATTGGCAGAATATGGCAGTTTTCAGCAAATTTTAAGAGTATGAATGTACATATACTTTTTGTTTGCTTGCTTTCCTGTTGTTTTTATAGCTATTCCTAGTTGCAAGTTCACAATTTCTTTTCTTGATTCTGAAACAAGGATATCTGAAGCCGTCAGATATTATTCTGAAGTTGTTCCAAGCACTTACCAGCACGAATTAGTGCCTTTTTG
Source organism: Chrysolophus pictus (assembly GCA_037305975.1). Lineage (NCBI taxonomy): Eukaryota > Metazoa > Chordata > Aves > Galliformes > Phasianidae > Chrysolophus > Chrysolophus pictus. Next base: position 25,216,919 of record CM074578.1, read on the forward strand.
GCTGTCTTGCCTCATTGTCTGACTGAGTTTTTAAACACTCTACCTTCCAGTTAAATCAGAGATATAAATACTTAAGGACATAAAACATGTTTATGTCAAGGGGACTTTAGATACGTAATCTATTAAACAGAGCACACAGAACCCTACTTGGAAGATGCAACAACATTTTCTTCATTATCCCAGTGTGTAATTGTCACTTAGAAGTTGAATGGTGGGGGAAAAAATCCCACTGAAGGCACACAGCATTTCATAAAGGGTTCCCAAAAGAAAAGTACAGATTCCATTTTTTGCGTTGTTTGTTCTTATGGGGAAGGTATAGATTACCTTATTCCATTTTAGCAAATGCCTACAGAGGTGGTTTATGCAGTTCTTGGGTTTTGAAACAGAGATGCCTCTGATGCTCATTTTCCATTAGTCAATGAAATCTGTATTTAAAATTTGACCAGCTTCTAAACTGTCTTCTCTTATAAAGTCTGATGTACTTTTTGAATTTGGTTATAAAGGGAAACAGTCACAGAACAAAAAGAACAAAAGTTGTTCTCTAAGGCAGACATGTATGAGGTTTGAAAAATGTCTCCCAAATGTCTTCTCTGAGAAGCTGAAATCTATAAAAACAATTCTTATTTTAATTTTGTGCACTACTTAAAGGAAAGTTACAGAATTTATTTCAATTTTAAACAGTTTTTCCTACTAAATGCAATTTCCTCCTAGCCCCAAATTATTACTGCTTCAGTACTATTTTAGTCTATCCCACCACTTATACCACTTAAATAGGAATCAGCTAAGTTAGAAGTATTTTTTATTAAATCACACATATGCACTAAATATAGATTTTAAAAAGTGACAGAAAGCAGCTTTAAAGGAACATGATCAAGTTTAAGCAGTTCACATTTTGACAGCTCAAACTTAAAAATAAATGTTCTATTTTATCGAGGAGATTATAGAATATTAAAATACCATTTGGAGATGGAGATGGGTCAACCGTGCAGCATCGCTGTTATGTTTCTCAGGTAGTTTACATTGATGACTTATGCTTAACAAACTTCCCAATAATCTCAGACAGGAACTTTCTGTTTCATTTAACAGTTTTCAGTAAAGCTCCATTTCATTGGATAAAATTATCATCTTGTGAAGTAAAATATCTCTGTCAGCACTTCATAAAAGGAGTATCTTCATCTCATTTTGTGTAATGGAAGAGTGTCTTCTTTGTTAATTGCATGCAACACAGAATTAACTAAGTAAATTGAGTTCTGCATGTTGGTCAGACACTGAAGAAAATGCTGGGAAATATCAGTGTTTTTCCAGTATAGTTGGCATCATTTGGAAAAAAAAAAATCAGATATCCCTGCAAAAAGAACTCACCATTCTCATGAATAATTTAATTGCTAATGATCAAGATGTTGTGCACTCGTTTTTGTATATTCCATATACAATTATTATTGTGTGACAGAATATTATAGCCAAAAATTTTAGTCCCTTCTATTTTTACAGATTTTCAATTACATGTATACCCACATGCAGAAATTTTAATGAAGAGAAGCTCTTTATACTTTCCTTATTAATAATACAAACTCGCAATTTAATTTAAAAGTTTTTATTGTGTGTGTGCACGAATGTTATCAAAATTGTAGCTCAGAGCTCTCTGTAAAGCAATTTGCAATTTCTTAAGTAAATGCAAGTGACATGCAAATACTTACTGTTGAAAAATGTGGACAAAGCTATAGGGCTGGAAAAATAAATAAATAAATAAAAAGAAGAAGCATTACATGCTAAAAGGTGTATTCTTCTCATGCTATTGGACATTTGCAGCGGGATTCATCTGAACACCTGAAAGTTATTTGTCTAAACTTAAGAAGTATACCCCAAATCATTGTTATCTGCAGGGACTAATGACTTCCAGGACCACAGAATGTGGTAATGTAATCCTTATGTTCTGATATTGTACTTCAAAGAATGTCATCCCTACATGATGCCACTTACTATGCAAGAATGATCCAGAACAGAAGCAATCAAATCCTCTTGACTTAGTTGGTAATTCTCTAGTATCCTCTTATCTGTGCCAATTTGGAGATGCTCTAATATGGCAAATTGTTTTTTAACTTGCTACCAATCCTGAGTTTTCAGGCCTATGGTTCTTTTGATATAAGAATGCAACTGTTCAAATTTCATGTGCAAACTAAATCATCAAAGTAATCCCAGAACCATGAAAATTTACATACCAGCATTTAGTATCTTTCTATTCTTATGCAACTGCAATCACTCTCACAAATATGACTTTCATTTTGTCAGGTGAAGAAGAACAAATGCAAATGAACCAACAAATAAGTTGTGTTTCTGCCTATCATAAAATCCATTTGCTCCTCGTGCCAAATTCTGAGAGTGGATTGTATGGTAAGCAATGTCAAAGTGATTTCTCTGTCCCTTGTGAATTTGTACTCACTAAAAAGAAAATGCCTTTAAAAAATGAAAATGAAAGAATGAAAGAAAGAATAGCAGGAAAGATAAATAGAGAGGAACTCTCAATTTACTCTTCAATTTACTCATCTTATCCCTTTCTCTCACTGAAGTTTTTATCCTGATTGGCAGAACAGACAGAGAATACCCTTCAAAGCCATAAGCTGTTTCAGCAGATTTTCTCCCATGTTAGCAGGTGAAAAATATCTTCACTGAAGACAGACATCAACCAGGAAAAAAAAAAAAAAAAAAAAAAAAAAGAAGCATTTAATTGCCATTCTATTTTCAGATCAAGACCTAAGTGTTACTTAGTGTTTAAAACAGGTATGTTTTAAAAAGCCTTCACTCTAGTCCTTGTAGATACATACCTCTTCTCTCTCCAGTGCTTTAGAAGAGCATGCATTTCTATAATCTCAATCCAATTAGGTGGAATGTGTAAGGGACAATATATGAATCCTACTCTTTTCTTGTCTCAGAGTAAAGAGAATATTTATACTTCACTCATAAGTACGTTGCTGGAATTTAGGAATTACCATAATCTTTTCATTGTTTCTTTTCTTTCATTTTTTATGATTTTTGAAAGTTAAAAATTTATTGTCATAGAATCACACGATGCTGGTAGGGTCTTCTGTAAGTCACTTGGTCCAATGCTCCTGCTCAAGCAGGGACAGCCAGTGCAGGTTGTCTGGAACCACATCCAAACATGCTTTGGAGATCTCCATGGAGGAGACTCCACAGTCTCTCTGGGCAACCTGTGTTCAATCACCTACACAATACAGAAGTGTTTCCTGATGTTCAGATGTTATCTTCTGTGCTCCAGCCTGAGCATTGCCTCCTGTCTGTCAATGGGCACCACTGAAAAGATCCTGGCTCATCCTTACATCCTTCCATCAGGGATTTATATAGAGTTGTAAGATTCACCTTGAGGGAGTCTCTCAACTTTTCCTGACGTGTAAGGTTCTTCAGATCCTTAATCATCCAAATGGTCCTTCCCTGGACTCTCTCCAGTATGTCTCTGTGCCTTACTAAACTCTAGGTAGACAATAAACACTGTATCCTCACCTGTTAACATATACCAAAGAAAATCAATTTTAGCAAGGTCAAGAAAAATAGCTATTAGAGACATAGGTTTAATAGTAAATTATGTCCTTTTTAATGTTTCTATGAAGACTACAAGAGGTAGGAAGACCCTAGTTCAGCTGCTAGAGAAATTGTGTCCTAGACCTCATATTTCATGGGTGCATCCTAAATATGTTAAAACATGAGATAAATGCTGCTTATCTTCAAAAATTGTGTTTGTTCAAGGTATGAACAGAAGTGAAACTGTATCTTTACAGGCAGTATGACTGATGAGAAGTGTCTTGAACCATGATCTCAAATCCTGCTGCATTAATTATCTGCTTTTGAAAGTGTGAGTCTCAGCAGAAAGAAAAAAAGTATTGTAGAACGGAGCCAGTAGATGACAAGAGCCACCTTAATGTAACTTCAAGGCTCAGAAAGTTAAAATAATGTACCTCAATTTAATTCATTATAAACTGGTACAAAGCTATTATGAAAAGGAAAAAAAAATAAAGCAAGTAATATTTTTCTAATCTATAGCTGTGCACAGATCAGCAGTTGCTTATGGATTACCAGATAATCCATGGTTTCCACAACTTAAAAAAGTCTTTCTTTTCTAAAAATGGATAGATAAAGAGTTTACTGAGATCTCTTTAGCTCTGCAGTGCTGTGAAATCTTGTGTATGTAATTATCACTATACTACTAACACTTATTAACTGATAAATTTTGGTATAAACTAAGAGAATTTTGCTTCATCAATTTAAGTTCTTACTTTCCAATCGGTTCTATAATGAATTGAAAGATATTATAGTTTTGAGTTAATCACTTCAAAAATATTCTGGAAATATTTTTAACTGTATGTAAAAACAAACAAACAAACAAGCAAAAACAAAAGGCCCAACTTTGTAAAATTGTTCTTTTGCCTTTTTTTTTTTTTAGTTTCTTTTGTTTCTATCCAGTATTATAACCTGTAGTTTATAAAGAGATGGAGAATGTATAGCTGCAGGATTAGAACATGTAATTCCTAATTTTGCTTCTTGAATATCTTCTTTAAATTTATACAGTGCCTCGATGTACACATTTTCTTCTGTACATAAGGAGAATTATTTCTTGTTTATGGCTATCTTGGGTACCTTCTTTCCCTGTAGATGATTTAAATGTACAAGTACATTAAGATAAGAAATATGCATAATAAAATCCACCAAATTTTTGTTCATGGAACTCTTCAGTATGATTATGCTTTCAGCAGTACTGGTAATGTACCCAAAGATATTTTTTCCCTCCTTATTAGTAGCACCTTTGGGGAACATTAATCTCCAGAATAATTGAGAAACACTAGCTAAATTGTTAGTTTTAAATGACACATTAGTAGCTGTCATTTAAATTGATAGTTTGAGCTGTAATTGAGAGTAATGGTCAGAAGGTAACTACTCTATCATTGAAATTTTAGTGCTTTATTAAATTACTGATCTGATGCATTCTGCTCCTGGCTGTGGTGTATAACCACAAGCTATCAGAATCTTTTTACACTTACAGGTATAAATTGTGATTGTAATCTTCTCAATCATAAACGTTTATATTCTGGCTTATTTTGGTTCTGTTGCTGAATTCTGGATGGATGCATGGTTGGATATGTCTTCCTTCTCTCTATCTGTCATCATCTCTGCACATTTTGCTGTTTGACCTTCAAATACTTAAGTCTTGCAAAGAATCAATAATCATTTCTTACACAGAAGGCAAATAGTAAATATTAAGAAGATTGAGAAAGCATTACTACAAAATATCTTCCAGAATGTGGCACGAACTTCATCATTTTTGCTAGTACTTTTTCTTTTTTCAGTTCAGTGTTTCGGAACACCAAGAGTATATGTTATTTAAATTAATTACACTCTTATAAACATTGTGTAAAAAGGAGAAAAATACAGATACTCCTTGAACTCTGCCTTATTTCTACATACTGTTACAAATGTGCTTTCTTAAACAGCTCATAGTCTTCTCACTATTTATGGACACAGCATATTTCTAAATGTGGTTATCTGTGCTAAGTTATATTTATAGAGACTGTAGTAGAAATGCTGAGTCGTGGCTTGAAACAGTGATTGAGCACCTGGTGGGAAGGCAGGGCCAACCCGGGAGAGCTCAGGTTTATGCAGTGCAGCTGAGAGACCAGAAAGAGTGGAGCCAGGATCCACTCCTTCCCAACCTCATTTCAGGGTTGGCAGTGGAGGTGAGGGTATCTCAACACCTGGATATTCCTGCTTGCTTGAGGATCTTACAGGCCTCCTGAAGGTAAGTGGCTTTTTAAAGATTATTATTATTATTATTATTTGTTCCTAGCACTGTCACATATGAGTGGATCCTTGTTTGCTGTGGTTTGGGATCTTATTGCTCTACTGTCCTGTTGTGCTTTCCATCATGGTACAAGGACATAACAAATATTCTGATAATATTTTTTTTCTCTGTGCATTCTGAATATTGGAATGCTTTCACTCAAATATTTGGGTTGACTTCAGATCTGCATTTTATAAATGGAAGTGGCTGCAGAAATCACTAGCTTACTTAACTAACTATAAATGTGGGTAGTGACAATTGTTTTCAACAGTAATTTTCTGAACTTAATGCTCATCAATGTGTTACTAAGCCTTGCTAAGGTGGAATATAAAAAACAGTGGAATTCAGTTTGATGTTTAGGCATTACTGTAGTGCTAGATGTTATCTACTGCTCTTATTTCAAATTTAGGTTGGCCTGAGCTATGATTTCTTTTTTTTTTTTTTTTTTTGAAGTTGTAGATTTTGAATTCTCCCTGTTAATTTTATAAGTAGTTTATGTCACAGTTTAAAAGAAAAACAAACAAAAAAAACCATGTCTAGTACATTGTCTCAAATTAAATTTACAGTATAGTGTGGTAGGGCTTGTTAGATTTGCTCATTCTATGTCATTATTTATACAGTAAGCTTTCTCTCTGCACCTGAATAAACCTAGAATCTTTCCCTGCTTTGAGTCCTTTAAGTTTGTAGAAGGATGAAATGTGTACAATTAAGAAAAGATCTAGGTCAATAATACCACTAATAATTTTGAGACTCTTTGTCAGATACAGCTTTAAGCTATCCCCTGTGTTATATCACTTAAGATATTATTGACAGTTTGAAATCATAATTATTATTTTTTTTTTTTTAATGTTCAATCTGTTAAGTAGAGCAGTAATCAAGTGTTTATCTCTGATGATACGAAGTTGGGAGGATTGGCTGACACACCTGAAGGCTGTGTTGCCATTCAGTGAGACCTGGACAGGCTGGAGAGCTGGGCAGTAAGAACCAGATGAGGTTTAACAAAAGCAAGTGTAGAATCTTGCATCTGGGGAGGAATAATTGCATGCACTGGTACAGGTTGGGGGATGACCTGCTGGAGAGGGGCTCTGCAGAGAGGGACCTGGGTGTCCTGGTGGATACAGTTGGCCATGAGCCAGCAGTGTGCCCTTGTGGCCAAAAAGGCCAATGGCATTCTGGTGTGCATTAAAAAGAGCGTGGCTAGCAGGTCAAAGGAGGTGATCCTCTCCCTCTACTCTGCCCTGGTAAGGCCTCATCTGGAGTACTGTGTCCAGTTCTGGGCTCCCCAGTACAAAAAAGACAGGGATCTCTTGGAAAGAGTCCAGCAGAGGGCCACAAAGATGGTGAAGGGCCTGGAGCATCTCCCCTGTGAAGAAAGGCTGAGTGAGCTGGGTCTTTTTAGCCTTGAGAAGAGAAGACTGAGAGGGGACCTGATCCAGGTCTACAAGTATCTAAGGTGTGGGGGGCAGAGTGGCAAGGCCAGATTGTTTTCAGCACTGTGTGGAGACAGGACAAGGAGAAACAAGGCCAGAAACTGGAGCATAGGAAGTTCTGCACCAATGTGCGCAAGAACTTCTTTACGGTGAGGGTGACGGAGCACTGGAACAGGCTGCCCAGGGAGGTTGTGGAGTCTCCTCTCAGGAGATATTCAAGACTCGCCTGGACGCCTACCTGTGCGACCTGGTGTAGGGAACCTGTTTTGGCAGGGGGGTTGGACTCAATGATCTCTGGAGGTCCCTTCCAACCCCTCAATTCTGTGATTGCGTGATTCTAGCATACAGCTGCTGAATATCAAAACATAGTTTTCCTTTATCATAGCAAAAGAATTCAGTAAGAAATGTATGCTGGATAATAGTAGAACTAGCAAACTGAGTTTGCTTGTAGCTACTCTGAAATTTTAATGCTTATTCTGGGATAGTGTCATGGTGTTTCAACTCTTTCTCTCTTCTCTTAACAGATACTGTAAAGGAACTGTTAAGTCATGGTTTAAACACCTGGGCAAAAGAGGTGGCTGGCCTGGGGAGCACAGGCCAATTGTTTGAACTTGTGCTCCCCATGTCAACAGAAGGGGTGAACCTAGGGTGGAGCCACCCTGTAGGGGCCAGCCACTGGAAGGGGGAGATCTTCCAGATCTAAGAGGCTTCCTGAAAAGGAGTTCTGTATAGTGAGAGAACCTCTCCACCACATGGGTGAGTTCTGTTTTTTTTTTCTGCATATGATTATTGGCCTATGTGTGATTCGTTTGCCTGGTATCACCAAAAACCTTTCAAAAGCAATTTCACTTCTGCAGTAGCAAAACAGGGATACTGTCCTCTTCTCACTCTTTCTATTCCATTTAATATTCTCACTATGCTTGTAGTGGAAATGCTAAGTCATGGGCTGAACCAGTGATTGAGCACCTGACAGGAAGGCGGGGTCAACAACATCTAAAACATTAAAATAACTACGTATTGCAGAAAATGATACTGTAAGATTTTTTTAATGTAAAGCATGCCTTGATTATACTCTATTAATCTGAAGGGATTTCTTAACACTAAATGGTACTCTGGTGACTGTCAGGGAGCAATTTTAAATGATTTAATATATAAACATCTCCTGAGAGTTTATATTTTATCTGGTAGCCTGGACTCTAAAACAGCTAATAAGCTTTGTGCTCAGAGTTAACCATGGTTATGCTAAAAGGAATACATTAAATCAAGTTGAAAGAAAAGTTGGCTCAGCTGTCATTCTGGTGTAGCCTTACTTGGTACATCATTTATATATAGATTACTAGCACGCTGTCTTGTCTCTGCAAAATAAATAAATAAATAATAATAATCTAGCAACTTGTATATAAATATTTCTTTTACGTTCTTGCTTTTCCTTATTTTGAATGACGTTATTGACTTTCCAAGATCACTTCTGTGAAGGAACACAAATACAGTTACAAGGCGCAGACCATATCAATATAGTAAGACATCAGAGGAGCCTGCATTTACTACTAGCTGTATACGCTCACCATTTTCTCCTGAATATTATTTTCATAGACAGACACAGAAAATCTATGTTGCACAGTTTAATGGAACATGACAATAGCATTTAAGTTTGTGCAGGAATAATTATCTCCACACAGAGTAACACTCTTGTTCTTCCTTTGAATTGCAGTTAAACTGATAGCCATTCTGTTCACTTGCAGCAATATAGATCCACATTGGCCAAACCATTTATGTAGTTGATGTGATCTGGCAGTACTGCATAAACTTATGATTTAAGAAAACTAAGCCATGCAGTATCAATACAGTATTGTAGGAGCTGATATTTACCTGACAGATGGGAGGGGCGGAGCTGTTAACAGATTTTTCCCTCAAATTAGACTGCTTATGTTTAAGCTCTATTAGAACTGATAGAAAACCCATTGCTGCTAGGTAATTCCAGAAGTCATCTGAAATAGTATGGAGGGAAGGGAGGAGTAACTTGTGATAAAAGTATGGATTACAAAATGGGAGGAATTATAACTGGTATGGAGGGGGAAGAGTTGATGTGCAGAGTGATACAAATTGTTTAGTAGCAACAAATCTGGGAACAACGGTTCATGGAACATAGAGGCTGTGACCAAACAGTTCTGCATATGTTCTCAATGTAAAACTTTTTTGAAAGTACAAGGTTAGTTTAAAATTATTTTAAATAATAAGAGAGCAATTAGGTCTAAAAATAAAATGTAACTCTACCACTGTATGCAGTATCATTGCAGTTAGTAAAGCCATACATGTTGTCAGATTGTTTCTTGCTTTAAAAAAAAAAAAAAAAAAAAAAAAAACTTGGAAGACTTAATTTAAAAAAGGGGGGAGGAAGACACAGTAATGCTTTAGAAATGACTAAAAGCTTTTGAATCTTGATACTTTAAAAATACATTTTGTCTATGTCTGAAAAGAACTGCAGAACATAATTAGATTACAATGTATTGTCTTTACATAAAGGAAAAAGCCAGGTTCTTAAATCGCACTATCCTGTGAGGGGAAAAGCATAACAACGAAATTCTAACAGCAGAAGACAAGAAAACAAATAAATAAATGGATAATTGAAATTGAGAAACGTGCTTTGAATAATGAAAATGCAGGGCTTTTTATACAAAATACCAGCTTAAATAGTGAGTTCTCCTTCTCTTGTTGTCTTGAAATGATTTTCGCTTTCAGAAAAAAAGTTTAGATTAAACTCAGTGTGTAAGAGTGAAGTGCAGCGACCTATAAATCTTTGTGTCTACATATGATTGACATGAATTCATGGGGGCTATGCAAATAAAATTATGTTCATACAGGTGGCTTTATCAGTGTTTAATATCATGGTGAGACTTATTTCTCCACTGAAGGAAAGGTATAAAATCATGACGACGGAGAGAAAACAGCTGGCTTGCTCCTGAAGTAACCAAGAGTCTCAGATCATACTGTACACAAGAATACATAGCATAATCACACTACCTCTTTACAGTGCCAGGATACTGTTAAGCATATATGAAGAGGTGGCTACAGCAATAAATGGAAGGAGGGCTCTATTGTATGCAGTAAGGCTTGACTGATCCAGGGACTTATCATTTGTGGTTGTTAAATGTCAGTCAAGTCTGATCCATTTAAATGTCACCAGCAATGAGCAGCCCTCAGATTACCATACTCTTCCCCGTCTAAACATTCTACAAATGACTGCAGCACTGTGGGAAGCTTCCCACTGAAAAACATTGCTTTCTATGCCCTGTCCTTTGTTTGACGTATATATATTTACAAAGGGATTTGGATGAATAAGGAGCTGATAAATCTCAGAGATTGAGGTACCATATTATGCTGCTGCCCTTGTCACAGGACTCTGAATTATTTTAGTTGGATATAATCTTGCAATAAAGTGCCATATGTCTGATTACAGTTTAGGAATAGTTCAGAGCAGAAAAAAAAACCCTAACTCTGAAAAACATTTTGTCCAGTTTTCAACTAATGCATATGCCTCAGAAGTTCCTTTCTGTATACCCTGAAACTACTGATGCCTGTTATATTGCTGAATTCATGTGACTGTTCCAACCAAACATCCTAATCGGATTTCTGCCTAAACTTGTGTTTTTAGGTCAGGAAAATGATACTTTCACCTAACGCCCAATGTGCAAGTTATCATGATATGCATAGAGAACATCAAGACACTTGACAATGTGGCACTCTCAACTTTTATGAGAAACACAGGTAGTAAGGGTAATGGCTAATAAATGTTTTGTCCGGAGCCTGCTGCCAAAAAAAAAAAAAAAAAAAAAAAAAAAAAAGTGGATTTTATCTCACCTACAAAAGGAAACTGAAAAGTCTTCTAGCTATTCTTATCTCAAGTTTTTTGTATGTTAATCACCAAATAAGAAACAGAAATAATTCCTGGATCAAATATAGAGATGAGAAGTCCGCATCTCCAGGCTGATTGTCTCAGTAGTAGAGATGGTGGTAATACTCTTCTCGGTGGACCTTTCTCAGTCCTTTAAGTCATGAGTATACTGTGCTGCTGGTCTGTGGTGCAATTTGGACAGGAGAGATAGAAATTAACCACAGTTGAGTAGTTAGGGCTCCTCCTGGGGAAACTGTCTTTAAAATAAAGAAAGAGTATGTGCATGTCTCAAAGTGGATGCTCTTCTATTTATAAAGATGTATAAAACTACACAATGGTTATCTTTTTAAAGAAAGGATATCGAACTCTGTATTGCTGTCTCAGTTTCTGTGAATGAGGCTCTTCTAGTCTAATATTAAGTGGCAAAAATAAAAGTAAAGGAGAGCAGGAAAGAAGGGAGAAGTTCTGTATCTTTTTTCCCCTAAGAAGATTTTTTCCACACTTCTTAAATGTTCTTAGTCTTTCCCATCGATGTAGGTGTTCTTAAAAAAATAGTTTTTCAGTGAAAATGAAGTCATAGTTGTGCATTACTGAGAACAGACATGAGAATCTACGTATGGTATGACAGTCTAAACTAGTCCATAGTGAGAGGCAGCTAAACTAATCAACCAGCTCTGATTCTACTCTGGTTTTTTTTTTGCTCATCCTGGTATTCTTCTGTGCTCCTGTAACAGATCTCCTGAGTCCATAGTTTTGGGTAGGATATGTAGTTAAATCTGTAGTTACTGTGCTCTATTGCTATTGAGGTTTACTATTGACTGCAGTACATCTTTCCCCTGAGCAGTGCAGCTATTCTGTGAGCCTGTAACTCAGAACATGTCTAGATGTGTCTGCCTCTTCTCAAAGCATATTCAGGTTGCTGATAAGATGATTGAATTATCAATGTATTTTAACTGATAATGTCTCCTTTGGACTTCATATGTTTGCTGGTGGTTTCATGATACATCTCTCTGTAGCTATATTAATATTGTTTTTAACACATTTAGCAGAATTTTACAGTTGAATAATCACTGACCTCAGCTGTGCTTATGATACATGCCCTTTGCAAAGCATGTTTTGCTGGAAAACAATTTCAATAAAGCAAGATGTTTAATATGACAAGACCATAAATAATGAAAGTCATAGTTCTATGGTGTAAAAAAAAGGAGCGTGTAAGAATCATGCATTGCACATTACTTAATAGGGGGAAGAGTATAATCAGTGAACAACTACAGTGCTAACTCTTTGCCTAAATTTAATGCCTTACACATCTTACTGCATACTAAAGAAAAACAAAATTGTGACTGCAGAAAACAGTTAAGCGTGCATTTCACAGAAAAGAGCAGGTGTGCAGCCATGCTGCAGAATGCCTCAAATGCCTCAAGCCATCACTGACCTTTACTACAAAGTGAATTATCTTTCTTGGATTATATTAAATAATTTCTGCCAAAAAATAACATTTTCACTGTTTTTTTTTTTTCCTTCCCTTTCAACAGTTTCTAGACTATTTACAACTTATCTCACTTCTATCCCATTTCTGTCCCACAAGAATAATCTAAATAGTTCCTGAAATATTTAAACAAACCTATAAAGAAATATCTACATTTTCCTGGAGTTCTACTTATTGCATTGACATATTTTTCTATTCATGAACTTTACTCCACTCATGTTAGCATTGTTTTTTTCACTGATAATTATATTATCATGTGTAATTAAATCAATAAGAATCTTGACCAGTGCTTTTGTGTATTAGCAAAGTAATGCATCTTGTGCTACTGACATAATGCTAAATTTAAAAATGCATTATAAGTGCATTTATCATACATATATGTATATATGTGAATAGTATTCATTCCTGGTACTACTTTTACTACTTCAGCTTCTTTTCTTTTTCTTTTTTTCTATTGTATTGTGTATTCTTCAATTGAAAAAGGCAATGATTTTTAGGAAGCATGAAAAGTGGGCCTTTGTAGATTATTCTTATCAATATATGTCAGGCAGATTAAATTCAGAGCCACCGACTGTCCGAAAATGCTGTGTGAAATCTGAAAGGTGCTTTATCAATAAGAATAAATCTGTGCAGAAAAGGTAGATATGCAAAATATGGAGTTATTGTATGAGGTGAGTATTGCAGGCAGAGAAAGAGAAGCATGCAAAGTAAGATATAACTGACATTACATGCCTTGAACCCAGAATTAATAGCCATAAAAAGCAGAACAAGAAGCAGAGCACAAGCATTTCCAGCACTGTGATGCTAAGAAGACACCAATGAAAACATTTTGTTACACAGCAAAGTATAAAAACCTGAGTATATAAACAATATATAAACAATATATAAAAAATATATACAATATAACAAAAAAGGATGCATGATGACTTTGTCTCCATTGCACTAAAGAGAACTGTGAAATCAAAGCATGTTCAAGTATTAAAGTCAGCAAAATACAAAAGGTGGGATGGAAACTAGATGAAAACAGAAGAAATCCAACATATATAGGTGTTGGAAGCATCAGAAAGGCTGAGGAAATGGTAGAGGAGTTATAACACAAAGGGAGGGAAAAAAATGGGAACACTTTCAGAACAGGGAAAATAAGTAAAATTGTTCAGCTTAACTTTTAAAACAAAAATGTCTTCCCCCCACTGGAATCTGAGGGAGGAGGAGAGGCAGTTGGAGAAACTTTACATCTGCCTTCTGAGTGCTCCAGTACAGCCCTCATAAGAGGCTTGGGTTTGTTCACTAGCAGATCCCAGAGCAATACTTGGTCAAGAATCACAGATCTATTTTGGATAGAAAGCAAGGAAGAGAAACCTCCTCACTTTAGACAAAATGCTGGCTATCATACAGTAAGCTTCCATATTAAGTATGCTGGAAAAGCTAGTGGCAGCACAGATGATAGGTTTAAAGGGAAGTTGCAAAACTGTGATTTGATCAGTGTGAATGATAGATACAAACTTAGAGATGTGCAAACTCAAAAACAAGACTGTAGCAGTTGCTGACAGTATTATGACTTTTTTATAGCAATTATATTAACACTAAAAAATTTACTTTCCCCTGTGATGGGTTAGCCTTGGCCAGTTACCTGATGCTGAAAATATGTTAAAGTTCATGGACAGAGACAGGGAGATCACTTACTAGTTACTGTGATGGATAAAACATACCTTACCTGAAAAAAAAATTAATTTATTACTAAAACTGATCTGTGTATTAGAAAAAAAAATTCAAACAGCACCGCCTCCCTGCCCTCTTTAGGCTCAATTGCACTACTTCAATCCTGGATCATGAATGGCATAGGGCAAATTGGGGTGATGTTTTTTTAAAAAAAAGTTTGTGAGGTCAATTAGATGATAAAAGGAAAAGGAGGAACTGATATGGGGAGGGGAAAGAAAGATCAGATGCTCTTGTAAAATAAGATTGGGAAAGAAGGACTGGTTAAACAAACTTATCCTGGTATATGGTAGGATATGCTAGTTTACCACCTGTATGTAGATCTTCTTTGCTTGACAGAACAAAGAGCAATGGGCACTGTCAGACAGCATGCAAAGATAGCTCTAGTTGAGCAAAACAATGAACTCTGAATCCAGATTATAAAGTATGTATAAATAAAGGAGAAAAAAGGTGGATGCCTACTGGGGAGTGAATGAGAGCATGACAGGAAAACTGAAAAGAATGTGAACACCAAATACCTTAGTCAATGGGAAAGGGCTCACTTGCTGTCAGGTAATTAGGAGTATAAACTGCTGTATCTTTCCAGTGTTATGTGACTACGCTGTAGGTCATTTGCTCTTGCAATAGCATAAAATAAAGCGTGATTCATAGCAAATTTCACCTGAGCCTGGATTATTGGATGCAAGCATTTCTCATGTGCTTCAGTGCAGCTTTACGGAGTGTGACTGGGTTGTTATTCCTAAGGTGGATCTTTGGGTTCAATCCATAATGCGGTATTTCCAACACTGACTTTTCTACTTCTGAGTTTTGGAAGTTAAATAAGATGCATCTGCTGGAGCTGGAGTGAATGTTTTTATTTTGTAGAAAAAAAAAAGTTGTACCTATAAAGTGTGTTATTATTTCAGATATGTAAGTAAATATACATAGCTTATAGGTATTGCAATTGCAATATCTACACAAACGTACTGTTCATAGCAGACATCTTGAATGTGAGGAGATTTTTCATGATATGGTTTAGATATAAAGCTCTAGAACAGATTTCATTCACAATTGCTGGCAAATTGACTTAATTAGATGAATTCTGCAACACCTGTGGCCTGGACAAGCCTTGCCACCTTTTATAGAGTTGCTGTGTAATCCAAAATGATGAGGATTTGGCATGGAAAAACTAGTAGTGTCTCCAAGAACTCTCTGATTTATTTAGATTTATATGAAAGCTAAAAATTGAGCTCATCAGAAGCTTTAAGTGCCCTTGACAAAATAAATCCGAAGGGCAGCAATCTGAAATAGCCTGTAATAAATTGCTTTCTTTTCAATCAGCTAGATATATGATTAGTACAATTACAGATTTGTTCTTTCCATTGAAAATACCGTGAATGAAAAATATTTCAAAAGTAATGCTAGCTGGCAGTGTGATACAGTAGGAATGTATTATTTGTAGCTCCACAGTTTTGTAGTACCATTTCAATCATTCTCTATTTCAAATACCCCTCATGCTTTCTTTATGTAAGGCTGCCGTTCTCAATGAAATTACAGCAGGGAATGCATGGGTTTAGGTCTGACACCACAAGTGGCATTTGCATTAAATCACTGTCCCATTTTATTTGTGATTTTCCTGGCTATAGTGGGGAGCAGGTATTTGCCTTTAAGATTCTTTTCCTTCTCAGGTAGGTGTGGATTATCTATGATAAACATACACAGAAAGAGTCTGTGGCTTTGTCTTGAAAGTGGTAAAACAGCATTCATGTGCATGCGAAGGACAGATTCAGTCAAACTGTAGATGGAGAGGTGATAGAGCTGCTTGCCTTGGGGTGACTAGGAGCACATACCTCTCTCCACCCACCATCAACAGGAAAGTTCTCTCTGTTCCCTGTCACTCTCTCTGATGTTACCTCAATGTCTTATAATTTGCTGTGAGTACTGAGAAAACAAACGTTGCACCAAACATTTTTATTGCCTTTCAGGCATATATTACTACCTCATGCAGCTGACAATCTGAAACAATGCTTTTTGTTACCCTAAAGTTAGTGGCTTTTAAATAATCTGTCAAAATATTGTCTTTTGCACTGTTGATGTTTCTTTATCCAGAAGCACAGTCTGATTATGCTTTTGCTTATAAACACAAATCAATCTGTCTCTCACAAGAAGCACAGAGAAGTCTGAAAATTATCCCTTGAGAAAGAGACCTAAAAAAAAATAAGAGAAGTGAAATAACCTAATAAACCACAAACCGATATGGGGGGAAGAAATATTTTCCCCTGGTACTGGAGCTATCAGCAGAAAAATTGAAACTTTAATTTTGTTCTGACCTAGATGGAAGATGTCAGTGATGGAAGAGCAAACATATTTTTGTTTATATTTTTTACCATGGATAGTATTGACTTGATGAGCAAGAAGGTACTGTAAATATATATTTAAGAAATTTCAGGATCCTGTCATCACAGTGCAAAGCTAGAAGATTTCAGCTCCTGCTTAAGCCTGAATCTTAGTTTTTTCCCTAGATAAAAAAAGAAATTGCTGGAGTATGCCTATAATACCTACTACTGTAAGTGGTCCCATTCTAGCTTTAAGTTACTGTAGATGCAGTCACACTGCAGCACTGTGGCAAATTACACCTTTCAGATGTGCGTAAAGCACCAGCATTGATTTTTAGTTCTTGAGCTACCTCACTTAAAACTGAGTATCCCTGCACAACGCTACTACCTGAAGCACTGACTCCTTAGCAACAACCTTGTGAGGACAGCAGTCTCCTTTATCACAGAGGAGAGGTCATCTCTGCCCCATCTGGAGTTTTGTCTGACAAATCACTAGGACAAGCAGCACTCCAGCTTGAAAACTTAAGTAACTGAATTGTACCAGCATATAGTACCCATTGCTTTCTCCTTAGCATCATATGAAATGAGGAAAATGAGAATCTTTTTCTGATTACAAATGCAATGGCAGCACCAATCCATAATTTTTCATGGTACCAAGACATGTTTTGCCTTGTCAATGAATGCTTACAAGAAAATCATGTGATGTATAGTGAGAATTTTTTTTAAAAAAGAAGAAACTGTAAAATTTTAAAGAGCTGGGTTTATGAGATTCTATCTTTCTGATAGCATAGAAATGGTCATTAATCATATTTTAATTAAATTTTGCTGTGATATAAATCTGACCATTAAGTCACAAACAGATGAGTTAACTAAGTGTTCAATATCACTATGTGATTAATATGGCCAAATATGATACAAAAAGGTCAGATAGTGCATTCATAATTTAAAAAATCAAAATTATTCTTATTTATCTTTTAAAACAAAAAAAGTGTTTCATCAGTTTTCTACTCAATCTATTTATCATTTTAAATTATTGCTACTGTAGTCATAAGGTAAAAATTTCTTGTATTTTCCATGGAAGTGATATATAAAAAACTCATATTTTAAAGTGTTGTACTATGGCTGACTGCTGAAGATTCTGAAGTACTCTGCAATGGTGAAAAGTAGTAATATCCAACATGGATTCTGACACAAATCATCCCACAGGCAGTAGAAATTGATATGGGCACTAGATTTTACTGGGCATATAGTATGAAGCAGTGCCTAAGAAAGAATATGTGTGTGATAAATAGAGAAATAAGGAATGAAAGTATGGAACTATTTTTGATTCACTGTGATATTAGTGAGACCTGTACTGTGTTCAGTTTTATGAACTGGTTTAAAAGCAGCATACTGGGAAGGGCTTGAAAGAGAGCTGCAAAGAGAGGAATTACAGAAGTTTTGGAAGAAAAAAAAAATGCATTTACAGGGAGGTACTAAGCCAACTGAATTAATTTAGCTTAAAATGAAGGTTAAGAAGTGACCTGATTACAGTCTAGAAATGTTTTCACAGAGCAGATACTTCCAAAACTGGGGAGAGGTTTAACCTACCAGAGATATTAGAGATCTAAAGCCTGAACTTAGAGAATAGATCAGTTGAAATTAGAAGTAAAATATGATTTTTTCTTTTTTCTTTTACAGTGAGTCCCCACTAAGCAGCATAACAAGCAATGTAGATGCTTGAGGATTGTTTATGTAAAAATCAGATGTCTTTCTGGAAGATGAGAATTAGCTGAGTCAGAAATACTGGGCTTGATGCATAACTCAGGTGAAAGATGCATTTAAGTCTCTCGAAAATAGGATTTAACCAGATTAGACTGAAATTTACACATACTACATATTAGCATGGCTTTCTTGGCCATTTCTTGGCTACAAATCAAGTTTCCTCTAAGTACCAGAGTCTTTGGATTTCTTCTGGGGTTGGATTCATCCCTCATTGCTGCTATGGTCTCTGATTCCACTGTCAAATGAGCAAGAGAGGAAAAATGTTGATCATCATCAGTGAGGAAGATAATCTTTAAGACTCAAGAATATGCCCCATAAAACTATCATACAGCATGTGGGAGGTTGTAGGTCTCACCCCTTGGGTATGTCTTGATTAAATACTCTCAGAATAAACATCCTCATTCTCCTATAGTGGTGATGTCGCTGAGCTAAAAATGAACAAGACTGTGGTGATGATCAAGTCTTATGTAGAAATAGCAGAGCTATCTGAAGAGTGAGGCTGAGGGAAATTTACTGTTCAATTCCATTTTGTGGAATTCAGGATTAAGATATTGGCAGATGGGAGTGACAGGCTATCAAATCTATGTGTAACTAAATACGTTTTCAAGGAACTTGGTCAGATACATTGGCAATAACTAAATACTGAAACTGATAATAACTTATTAATTATCTGTTAGCCTGAATGTGGAGTAAAATCTTATTCTTATTTACACTTGAGTCCCTTTGCATTCCTCAGATAAAAAGAAAAGACTTAATATGGAATGATTCCTATTTCAAGGAATTATTGAGCCTTCTCTTCTTCAGACTAAACAATCCCAGCTCCCTCAGCTGCTCCTCATAAGACTTATGCTCCAGACCCATCTCCAGTTTCATTGCCCTTCTCTGGACACAGAGCAGCACATCCCATAAATCTTCCTAATGGGATTCTTCAGCTTTGATTTCCCATGAGCTACATGTGCATTAGAGATGCACATATTTAGGCTGTATCTAAACTTTGGGACCTAGAAATATTTTCAGGTGCAGCCAATCTCCATCCCAGAATAAAACCCAAGCATGCGCTATCAGTCTCCAGGTCCACTGTTCTGTTGCTGGGTTTCCAATGTAAAGTAGTTTTGTGCATAAGGACCAGCAGCAAGCTGCAGAACACTGGTAGGGCACTGGTCTGCCCCTGGTCAGCACAGCCAGGGAATCAAGACCAATTTAGGCCTCCCTACAGCATGTACATGTGGAATTACTCAAGTGTCTTTGGCTATGCTAGAAGAGCCTACATATCTGTCTTGAATATGACTCGGGAAAAATGATTGCTTTGTATTTATACTTCATGATGCTTTGTGAGAATCCAGGATTGAAGATCAGTCTGAGTCTGCTACAAGAAAATGCCTTTTCAGCACTGTTGTGTTCGGTGGGCAAGCTGATCTGTATGCTCTACTGAAAACATAATCCACGTGTGCACATATTGAAAGAGACATTACTGAAACAATGCAAAAGCCCAATGATAATCTTGAAAACGCATTTCTGGGAGGAACCTAACAAATGATTTAGCATTACTGTTAAGAATATAGAGAAAACAAACATTTTGCAAAGAGGTTCCTTTCTTTTGCTAACTGGGTTTTTGCTATTTTGCTGCTGCTTTTTTTTTTTTTTTTTTTTTTTTTTTTTAAGAATTTTACTTTCGATGTAAATAGTAAATTACATCTTCTGGGGAAGTTAAGATTTAAATTCAAATGTGTTAGGAATTTCCAAATATAAATGAATCTAGATTATTAACTACTATTACATGTAATTATTTAGTAAGTAACTCTTTGTTGTGAACCTAATAAAAGATGAGGCTTTGCTTAATAGAACATTGTAACTTTCCCTCCTGGAAATATGTGAAATATAAGAGCAACTTAGTAGATTTGTTCTGTAAGGTATTTCTAGATTTAGAAATGTTGACAAGACATTACTGTCACACATTTTTAGATAGTCACCATTTATTTTTTCGAAAGACAGAAGATTGAGGACAATTACATCTTATTTCTTGACTAAAGACTGCAAAAAGCATAGGGGATTTCTTGAAAAATGTCATCCACTATGGTGATAGTCTACAGATTACCTCAACTTCTGTTTTTTTTTTTTATTTCATAGGGCTATAGAATTTTTTTTAATGTTTAGCGTGGTAGCACTGATGACTATCTTTTTCTGAGCTGCATTTAAATCTATAAATGTCTTGAAACTACTCTGATATTGTAGATTAATATTCATTATTTATGTATTATGCTGTTAGTGGGAGAAATTCTGAGAAATTCTCTTGATATTATCAATGTTGTTCCTACAAACAGCAGCAAATATCATATCATAGATACTTGCACTCTAAGCATGGAGGCACCAATCAAAAAAGACAGAATAAAATACAGGTTGTGTAATGAAGTGATTTTCTTTAACATACAAGGTAAAGACATATCTCTTGAGTTCATTCCCATAAGAACAAACACGAGAAAAGCCAAAAAAATTCTTGTTTTGTTATGCTTCTTTACTTTTCTTCCCTCAAGCTATTACTTCAACAGATTATTTTTATGGGGAGGAATGTAGATTTTAACATGAATTATGGATAAAGCAGAAAAGCAGAAAGTAGGATGAAAAGTATATTTCTTTAAATTATAGATAAACACAGGAGAAATGTTTCAAGCCTTCTAACATGCTTGATCGTAGTTGAGGAGCAGCTGTGTCTTGGAGTGAGATATTTAAGATCTTTCAACACAAAGAGCTGCTTTCAGCTAACAGGCTGATGTAAATCTACTGGTTTGTTAATAGCCTTCCAATAAGGGAAAGGCTAGTATATCAGATGGAAATCTCTTCTGTGTGCATCACTTTTTTCTTTTAAAGAAGCTGTATCAGTATGGAAATACTAACTTAGTGGATATCTGCACAGCAGATTCATACTGTTGTTATTGAAAGCTTTAAGAAAAGCTCTTATAACTTGGTGCTAAAAGTATCAGAGAGAATGAGGTTACAAAAGTGGTCCTAAATTTTACACAGTCTGCTGTGGGATATTCAATGCCATCAGCAGCAGAGACAAGGTTACCACAGAACCACAGAATGGCCAGGGTTGGACGGGACCGCAAGGATCATGAATCTCCAAACCCCCTGCAACATGCAGGGCCACCAACCTCCTCATTTAATACTAGACCAGGCTGCCCAGGGCCCCATCCAATCTGGCCTTAAACACCTCCAGGGACGGGGCATCCACAACCTCTCTGGGCAGCCTGTTCCAGTACCTCACCACTCTCTCTGTAAAGAATTTCCCCCTGACATCCAACCTAAATCCTCCCTTTCTCAACTTAAAACCATTTCCCCTTGTCCTGCAGTTATCAACTCTTTCAAAGAGTTGATTCCCCTCCTGTTTGTAGGCTCCCTGTAGGTTCTGAAAGGCTGCAATGAGGTCATCCTGCTGCCTTCTTTTCTGCAGGCTGAACAAGCCCAGCTCCCTCAGCCTGTCTTTGTAGGAGGGGTGCTCCAGTCCCCTGACCATTTTTGTGGCTCTCCTCTGGATCCTCTCCAACAGCTCCCTGTCTTTCTTGTACTGGGGGCTCCAGACCTGGACACAGTACTTCAGATGGGGCCTCAGAAGAGCAGAGTAGAGGGGAACAATCACCTCCCTGTCCCTGCTGGCCATCCCTCTTTTGATGGAGCCCAGGATACCATTTGTCTTCCGAGCCACAAGGGCACACTGCTGGCTTATGTTAAGCTTTTCATCTATCAAGTCCCCAGGTCCTTCTCCACAGGGCTGCTCTCAAGGGCCGCTCCTTCCAGTCTGTATGGATGCCTGGGATTCCTCCAGCCCAAGTGCAAAACTCTGCACTTTGCCATGTTGAACCTCATCAGGTTCATCTGGGCCCACCTTTCTAGCCTCTCAAGGTCCCTCTGAATAGCATTTTGTGAGAATCCTTCCTTGTTTTTTGGCTCAAAGCTTGCTTCCTGAGGTATTTCTTGTGATAAGACTGACTTGTCTAGGAGATGAGTGATGGGTGTTGCCTTGTGGCAATCAAAATCACTGTGTGGACAATTTTAGCTGTTTGCCTCAGGAAGAGAGAGCTCAGGAGCATTTTCTGGCGAAAGATTGTAGCCTGTGACCAAATAACTCCAACTTGCTATGGGAAACTGGGGGAAGATGCCATTGTATCCTCTGAAGGCAAGATACAAGTTGGCGCCTCCCTACTGCCTCTGCTGGCAAGGCCAGGGAGATAGGAACAAAGGAGTTTCTGCTAAGATCCCAAAGCCAGAAGCTGCCACTCCAAGAAAAGTTGACTCAACCACTTTGGGTTTTGAGCTGTCGCTCCAAGGAGAGCTGACTCGACCACTTTGAAACCATTGAAAAGGAGCCATCATTGCCATGGTTGTCATCGTTGTCAACAGAACAACAATGCCTGATGACCCACCACTACTGAAGATCAACGACTGAACTACAAACTACACTGGATCCATGATGGTGACTATCTATCTCCCTCTTGCTTCCTATAGAGATTCCTTGCTTCTTCTTTCCTATCTTTTCTATCATCCTCCTTCCCTTCTCTATTACTCTAATTCATAATAGTGTCTGTCCTCCCCTTCCCCATCTCCCTAATTAAGATCTGTAATACACTGGTTGCACCAACATTTGAGCCATTGTTTCTTAATCTCATACCGGGTATACAGATATTAAAAGAAACTCCTCTCCCTCCTATAAATTGGAGCGAGACACATTCCTTCCTTCTATTGTGTTATCAGGCATTCTCCAAAGGCTGTTCTTTTTGTCTCACAACAGATCTCTACTGTATGAAAGTTGTTGGTTCTCCACTTCTGTCGAGAAGATTTGTGAGCTTTTGACTGGGCTCTTTGGTAGTCATTCACTCCATCCTCCCTTTTCTGATGTCCATCAGCCCTGAGGAGCCATGAATGTAAGTGGGGATGAATAGTCCATCACTGTACCTCCACAGAGAGAAGTTGCATAGATCTTAGACTTTCCAACTTAAGTTATTAAGGCTCCATTCTTTCATTCTCAGGCAGTCATTAAGGCTCGTTTTTTGAGTCAACAAGGTCCTTGTAAGGCTCAGACACCATGGCAATCAGGTGAGGTCATTGGTGACTGGCAAAAATGCAATGTACACTTTTAAGAAAGGTAGAAAGGATGACCCACAGAACTACTGACCTGTCAGCCTTACTTCTGTTCCAGGGAAGATCATGGAGCAGATCTTCCTGAAAGCTATACTAAGGCACATAGAAGACACGGAGGTGATACGAGGCATGCAGCATAGCTTTAAAAAGGGCAAGCCCTGGCTGACCGACCAATTTAATATCTTTCTGTAATGGCATCAGTAAATAAATGAAGAGATGCTGATATACTCTATTTGGACTTTAGTAAGGCCTTTGACATAGTTACCCACAATATACTTCTCTTCAAATTAGAATGGTATGGATTTGATGGGTGAAATGTTTGATGGATGAAGAACTGGTTGGAAGATTGCACATAGAGAGTGATTTACGGAATCAAACTCTATAACCCAGAGTTAGGTTATAAAGCAGGTATGTTTTTATTCAGCATTTGGTGCCAAGCTGGGTGCAAGGGGGATAGCTCCTCCAAACTTGCACACCGTAAGACAAAATCTTGGTACAGATATAGGCCGAACTAATACATAATCAGTGTTTTTCCTGAAATTCGTATACATATTCATTACGTTTCCGATAATCCATCAGCATATGGTCCCTCCCGATCCCGACCTGTTCCTTGTGTGATGTTTTCTTCAAGTTTACAATAGGTTTTCTTGTCTGGCCTCACATCCTGCTTACCTGCATTCCTATGCAATGGTTATCCCTTATCTTGTCCTCTCCTAACTCAAGAGTGTTAATCAAGGGGAGTTGGACTAGATGGCCTTTAAGAGTCCCAACTCAAATGATTCTGTCATTCTGTAGAAAGTTTTTTGGATGATCAACAAATAGAAAAAGATGTCAAATAGTAATGCATGTGAAGTCAGATACCAATATTTTCAGTTCTGGTTTTGGTGTATTTTCTCATTATGTGTAAGTCTTGTCTATTACAATATTGATATTGTCTAGCTCAGATAAGTAGCATATGCACTTTGTCAGACAAGAAATTTGTGGACATGTAGGTAGTGCTTTCAAAATGTATACACAAGTATATATAAAGTATACTAATAAATCATATTTAAGAGAGAGCATATTACCTTGGCAGTCTCTATTCTTTTGTATTTTTAATGACTTATTTCTTTGTTGTTGAAACAGAGAAAAGGCTGGACTTTTTTCTCTTTTTTTCATTCTGTTTCTGTGAGTGTATTGTGGTTTGTTTTTTTTTTTTTTCCTATTATGTAGAGAGGAAAGAATAAGGAATCTCAATAAAGAATTTTGAGAATGAAGTAGAAACTGCCTTATTTGTATCACTTTATGTTTTTGGTGGAAAACTAGTGAAAAATAATTGTAACAGTTTAAAAAAAAAAGTAAATATGATTAAATTTAAGCTATATTATGGTGGTTTACTAGGCATATAGGTTGATACAGGAAAGTAGACAGAATAAAAAGAGGTATCACTGAAAATTCAGACCTTGGAGGCATTAATTAAAGAGGAGATGGGAAAAACACTGTTCTGATAACTACAGAGAAGTCTGGTTGATCAGTTGCAGAGCAGAGAGTTGCAGAGTTCCACAACTCTACAAAATATGAGATTGGTAGGCATAGTATTTGAAAGAAGGAGAATGAACATGAACATTCACTGAAAGGTTTTTATCATCTTTGGTACAATTAAAAGCTTCACTGAGATCAGAAAAAGAGATCAGTGAAGTAAGATCTGAAGTAAGGAGCAGGCTGCTGAGCATAAATCACACAAGTTTTTCAGCTGTTAACATGTACAAAGTAAAATATTTCTGATCCTGCTGGTGTATGTAGCGAATGTTATTATCTCCTTATTTTTAGATTGTGATCTTCAGTATTTTGTAGGTGTTAATTATGGTGTTTATCTCACCTAACACATAGATCAGTTATACATCTGATTCTTAAGTTACTCTCATTTTTCAGTGAAGGAGAGAAATAGGCACCTCCAGGATATCATTAGTTTTATCTTACTATGGACAAAGTCAAGAGAATGGCAAAGGAGGTTTTGGGATAAGACCAGCTCTGTATCCACAGAAACATGGCACATAAAGGGAGTTTTGTATTTTTTACATGTTGCTTCCACAATGTTCCCAGCTATAACAATTCTGCAAGGCTGGGCAGTCCACTTCAGCTGAGCACTCACATTGACAAGGATGCTTTTCAGCAGAGGCAGTGGAAGGGAGCTTTGATATGCAGATGGCACTGGAAGGCATGGGTAAATGTGGTTTTCCATCTTTCTCAGTGAAGCAGCATGATTACCAGTCTATTACCTTGATTTACTATAAACTTTTAAAAAAAAAAAATCAGCAATAACTTCAGCCAAAGAATATGTTCTTTCTCCCTGCTGCCTCAGACTGCTTGTTCCCTTTCTCACCATGTCTGAGGGTAAATCCACGGTCTCTAGCAGCCAGGAATGTATTTTTGATTTTCATTCTGAGCGCTCTGGTGGAATTCATTGAGTTCCTGCACTGGACACAATGGGAAGGTGTGACTGCTGCAGGTGAGCTTTTTAGAAAAAGAATAGAAATGGCTGTTGTTCTTAGCTGACTAATAGTGATAAAATGTATTTCCAGAAGTATAATATTACCACCTCTAATACTAAACTTATGATCATTTGGAGACCACAACACAATTTTGTTGCACTGGAAGTGTTCAAAGGAAAAACAGGAGTCTGTGCACTTGACTGGGTGCTAATCTAAAGTTTGTAGGCTATTGACAGTTAAACACAAGCCAGCAGTGTGCCCAAGTGGCCAAGAAATCCAATGGCATCCTTGTTTGTCTCTGAAATAATGTTGCCAGAAGGAACCAGGTGGTGATCATCCACCCCTGTAACTCAGCTCTGGTGAGGCCACATTTTGAGTGCTGTGTTCAGTTTTGGGCTCCTCACTACAAGAAAGACATCAAAGCGCAGGAGCATGTTCAAAGAAGGGCAATAAAGCTGTGAAGGTTCTGGAGCACAAGCGTTTTTGAGGAACAGCTGAGGGAGAGGATTATTTATTCTGAAAAGATGTCTTAGGGGAGGTCTTATTGCTCCCTACAATTGCCTGAAAGGAGGCTGTAGTGAGGTGGGCCTCTTCTCACAGGTATCTAGTGGTAGGATGAGATGTAATGGCCCTAAGAATCACCAGGAGATGTTCAAGTTGGATATTAGGTAAAAAATACTCTCAGAAAGAGTGATTGTGGCATGGGAACAGGCTGCCCATGGAGGTGTCCAAATCAGCATCTCTGGAGATTTTCAAAAAACATATAGATGTGACACTGAGGGTCATGGTTTAGTGGACATGGTGGAGGTGGATTGATGGTTGGATTATACTATCTTAGTGCTCTTTTCCAACCCTAATGATTATATGATCCTATGACTCTGTGGTTCTAAGTTTTGTTGTTCTGGCTGATGTCAGTCTTATTATCATTACTGAAGTCATACCATGCAAGTCAGAAAAGCTTGTGGAAGAGCATCTGTGTCTCTCTCTTGTTATGATAGCTGCTACCTGCTGAAATTCCATAGAGCTACACTGAAGATACGTTCGTCTAAGGATCAAGGGCAAGCATACAATTCCTATTAATAAGAGAGCCATTCTATAGTGCAATCCATACTTGTAATGACTGTGCATTATTCACGCTATTAAGGCATTAAGCCATTAGAATTTGATCATTGAACAGGAGCAGTTACAATAAGAAGAGGGAAGAGGGTCCTTTTACATCATTGTATAACTCCTGGCTACAAAATTCTTCTGTGAATAAAAGCACTTCATCATATTTATGTATCTTGCTCCTAATCTTTTAACCTTTTTTTTTTTTCTTCCTGAAAATGTTATGTCTGGCCCACAAGTATTGAATAACCTGAGGCAATAAGGGAAAGAGGAATAGAAGAAAGAACTGAGTAGAGCTGTAATGTTTCTGATGGAAGGATGAGGCTTGAGTGGCAAACCAGAAGAAGGAATTCCAGTCCTAAGATAGTAAGTAGCACCCTCTTGCTATTCATTCTAGGCTTGTCTGTAAGAAGCTACCCTCCAGCAGAATCACTAATTCTGAAATAAAAATACACTACAGGGAAATACATTCTACCCTGTCAGTCTCACCTCTGTGCCAGGGAGGATCATGGAACAAATCCTCCTGAAAGCTATGCTAAGGCACATGAAGGCAGGGAACTAATACAGGAAAGCCAGCATGGCTTCACCAAGGGCAAATCCTGCTTGACCAGCCTAGTGGCCTTCTATGATGTTGTCCCTGCATCAGTAGACAGGGAAAGAGCCACTGATGTCATCTATCTTGACTTCAGTGAGGCCTTTGGCGTGGTATCCCACAACATTCTTCTCTCCAAATTGGAAAGATATGGATTTGATGGGTGGACTGTTCAATGGATGAATAACTGGCTGCAGAACTGCAACCAGAGAGTGGTGGTCAGTGGCTCAATGCTGGTGCTGGGGAAAGTGTTCTTTCATATCTTAGTCAATGACATTGACAGTGGGGTCAAGTGCACTCTCAGCAAGTTTGTTGATAATGCCAAACATCAAGGTCAACACACAAAAGGGAGGGAATGCCATTTAGAGGGCCCAAGACAGGCTTGAGCAGAGGGCACAGGTGAACTTCATAGGGTTCAACAAATCCAAATGCAAGATTGTATTGGCCTCAACCCAAGTGCACAAACTTCTTTCACGTTTTATCTGTCAGACTCACACAGATACCTCAGATATCTTCACGTTGCCAAAACTATATACAAAATTCCTGAATTGCTATAGCTATGTTCCCCTCAAATTTTAAAATAAAATTTTAGATATTAAAAGTAGCTTATGTAAAAAATATTTTCTGATAAGTTTTCAGAAGTGTTTGTACTTCAGAAAGTGAAGAGCATGCAAAAAGTGCATGTGTGAAACATCTGCTGGATACCCAGACTATAATCAACTCTTCTACTGTTGGTTCAAAACCTGAATAGAGGAGTTAAATCCTCACACAAAAACAAAACAAACCCACACATACTAAATGTAAATAATTAAAAAAAAAACAGAATCATAAGGTTGGAAACCTAGTCATCTGGTCCAACCGTCTTCACACTGCTACCACAAACTACTAAACCTTATCTTGCAGCTCCTCATCCAGACGCCTCTTGAACACTGCCAGAGATGGCGACTCCACCACCTCCCTTGGCAGGCCATTCCAGTGCCTGACCACTCTCCGAGAGAAGAAGTTCTTCCTTAAGTCTAACCTAAACCTCTTCCAGTACAACTTGCAGCCATTTCTCCGGGTCCTGTTCGTTGCCTGGGAGAAGAGGCCAAACCCCTCTTCACCACATAGACTATGGAAATTCAAATTCCTACATATTATTAAATCAATAAAATTTATGGTGCTGTTTTGTGTGTGTATACAGTTGGTTTTTTGAGGCATTTTCTCCTCTACCCCAACGATTATCAAGACAACACATAGATTAAAAAAGAGAACTTTGTATATTCAGTTTTATTAAAATAAGTAGAAGGGGTAATCACAAAAACCTTGTCTTCATTTTGTTTTCTTTCTACTAACAAGGGACATTCTCATGGCCACTATCTGATGGTCTGAACAAGTCAGTCTTCAAGCAAATCTGGATCTTCTAACATGGGACATGTATTTGCCTACTTGTGCAACCTATTGTAGGGTACCTGCTTTAGCAGGGAAGTTGGACTCAATCTCTTGAGGTCCCTTCCAAACTCTGCAACTTTGTGATTATGTATGGTATATTGTTTCCTGGTTTCATTAAGTATTGCAGTTCAGACTGTCTGTTTTGATTATGGGAATCTTTACTATATTTGCTTACACTTGATTTTTTGTTTGGAAGAAATTCAACAGTGCTATATAAAAGATTTCAAAGGCTGCTTATAAGTCTGCCTTACAGTTACCTGTAAATCAATACCTTCAGCACCATGTCAGA
This sequence comes from Chrysolophus pictus, assembly GCA_037305975.1. Taxonomy (NCBI): domain Eukaryota; kingdom Metazoa; phylum Chordata; class Aves; order Galliformes; family Phasianidae; genus Chrysolophus; species Chrysolophus pictus. The sequence goes on from CM074578.1 coordinate 25,246,393, forward strand.
CACATATCAGCTGCAGCAGGCAATGGGTATGAGTTTTTTTTGTTCCTGCTCAGTGGAACTGCAGGCCATAGAAAGTAAGTATAACGAGTCAAATTGTAAGAATGGGTCAGATGAGAAGCCATCATCACTCTATCCCAATCTCCATTATATTCTGGATTTTTTGTTCCTATTGTGTTCATCTAATGATCTAGTCAATATTGTCACAGCCTTTTAATTTCTTGTGGTAGAAAACAGAAAAGCAAGACCTATCCATTATATTCTGCACGAGTGCTTAACTGATAACTGCAGATAAAACATTTTTCCAGAAAACTTTGATATTTTTCCTCTCTCAAAAAACTATGTTTCTTAAGAACAGCCATATATCTGAAGCAGATTAAATAAGGTTATAATCCTTAAGAAAAAGTATGATTAAACTGTTAAAACACATCAGAAATGGATCAAACAGATCAATCATCTGCATCAAAACAAAAACGATGGAAGAGAAAAAACAAGCTGCTAATGAAAAGCAACTAAAAGCAATTGAAAGTTCTAACATGAGATGGAAGAGTGAGGTGAAAAACATTATTCAGTATTTAGTTAACATGACTGCCCTTTTTGCTGTCTTTCTAGTCCAGGATTATTGGTTGTTGCTAGATCCAACAGAGGACAATAGTGGCCTTCATAATAAAGCCTTTTTGGACTATGTAGTGTGTGTCCAAATTCAGAAACCACATTCTCAGCTGTAACATAACATTTGTCACCCCTTTGCAGAGAAGCAAAATGCTAATCTAAGTTAACTACGTCAGTGTAATAGGCTAATAGTTCGCCTGTTTCTTGGCCATTCTAATCTGGACAAGTATCCAAAGTCAGTACTGAGAGTCAATGCTTTTCTTCACAGCTACCAAAACATTCATCAATGATTTTTAATTAGGAAAAACATCCTAAGTTGCTAACAGGGACAAAGTAAAGATAAGATACTTCACTATTTCTATCATCCATGGAATTATAGTGTCACATTCAATAGTGAAAATGTTGACAAGAATGCCAGTAAGGTTATCAGCCATGCTTATGTTTGTGTGATTTTTAATCAGTGTTCCACATAAAATTGGATTATACCTGCTTTATTTATCATGACATTGTATTTTATTTTTATTATTTTAGAGAATAAAGACGCTCCTCTCGTCTCACCCCAAGAGATTTGAACACCTATTTGTTCAACAAAATGCTATGTTGTGATTTTGTTTCATTTTGTTTTTTTCTTCTTTTATTTCTGTCCCCACTAAAGAGCATATGACTTAATCTGAGACTACTTTTCTTGTTGCTATCTTGGCTGGAAAGATCAGGCACATAGCATTAATAACTCTTTTGTCTATATTATCTGTGATTTGTCTGTGAATAGGTACCCCATTCAAGGTCTTCTCTCCATCACTGTTTAGAATCAGACATTGATTTTCTAGATCCTTATAAGATCAGTAACTATACAGAGAAGTTGGGCTAGTAAGATTATCATGCTGGAAAAGATAATCAGAGATCAATGGAAAAAAAACATTCTAATCTTTACTCTATCACCATTGAATCCAGTCAGATCTCCATAGATTATCCCTCCGGTCCCTTCTGGAGGCCCTAGGGGGACTAACATCCCTTGTCACGCCATGAGCTGTGCTACGGTCAAATCTTTTGTTACTGGTGGCTCAGGTATTGTGGCCCTGAGACACTGAGGGGACTTTTTTTTTCCTATTAGGGATTATGAAATCCTCTAGGTTCCATGTTGTTGGTGGTACTCTATCTATAACTCTTACCCTCAATTTTTTTTAGGGTAATTTTGAAATTTCTGATTATCTTTCAGCTGTCTCCAAAGCTGAAGGAGGATGCGATTGGGCTGGCAGTCAATTTTTGCAAATTGGACCCCAGCCCAGATAAGATAGTTAAACATTTGCTTCCTGGAAACCCGTGTAGGACCTGATTGAGAGTTTCATACAACTGGCTTCTTAGTTTTAATGACTGGGAGGACCACTATTTCCTCTAATGCTTGAATATTGCATCTAGTCTGCAGGTGCTCTGTCTCTCCCAAATCAGACACTAATTGGGCAGCCTGTTGGACCACAGACTCTGAGGCCACCAGGGAGTTCAGTAAAGAAACTAGGATCCTGATGCAAAGTGGGATTTTTTTCCTGTTAATATACTAAGTTCCTGTTCTAATTTCTCAATACAATCTTTTAATAGCTGGTTTTCACTTTCTAAAGCATTGGCTCTTATTTCAGCTTGGTTTAGAGCATTCAGCAGTGGCCATGCCACTGCAGAGCAGAGACAGGTAACTGCCATTCTTTTATAATTAGCATGTCTTTATCTAAACCTTGAAAATATTCCACCATACAGAATGGGGAAATACTCGCCATAACACACAGGGGACTCCATTTTTCAATTACGGTTGCCAACTCAAAATAAGGGGAACCCAGAAACCCTGGAATCTGTCCAGGGATCATTTTATCTAGGGGGGTAGCATTCTCCCCCTTGATCCATTGATAGATATTCCAAAGAAAAGATATTATATATTTTTTAGTCTATTTGGCCTGCCTGGCTCACCAAGTGTAAGATCAATAAGTATACAAGTGTTGTAAAATATTGGATGATCAATAAGTATACAGAGAAGTTAAGCTAGTAAGATTATAACACTGGAAAAGATAATTAAAGATAAATGGAAAACACTCACCAGTGCTGTAGGCTTGCAAAATACTTCCACAGGGAGCAATCTCCAGAGAGAGATCCTTCCTTAGTGGCAGTCAGCCCTTAAATGGGGTCTAGGAGAGGTGGAGCTAGGCTCCACCCCTTCTGATCACACAGGTGAATTGCCTTCACCTGTGCTCCTGCAGCTGACTCATTGCTTGCCTTAGGTGATCAATCAGAGGTTCAGGCCATGATCCACCAGTTTCCCTACTATCCTGAAGAAGAAACTGAATTTCTGTTTATCCTGGAAAAAGTGCTAACAGATTTTTCTACTACATTCTTTTTTGTATCGAAACATTTATAGGGCTTGGGGAGGGCATTTATTTTGAAGCTTTCAGAATTACTTTAGTAATCCTAATTATTTTGTAAGATGCAAGTGATCCCCACAACAGATGGCTGTCAATTTGCAGATGATACCATTTCCAGTCAAACTTCTCATTAAGAAAACAAGCAGTTGTGCTCTGAGAAATAGATTGCATGTCTTTGCCATTGAATACCAGGTTTTTATGTCTCTTATGAGCAGTAAGCCTGTAAAATGTCTCTATTGGTCCACATGATCAGACAAAGCTTGCAACTTTTATCTTTGAATCAATTTTTCCTTCAGATTAGACTACAATTCATGCTTTCATATTTTGGAACATTTGAGCCACAAAATCATTCAATAAGTATTATCTCTCTTGTAGACCACAGTCAGTGTTAGACAACTGAAAAATCGAGACTTTGATATTGCTAAGGTTTGATGAGAAAGAGAAACAAAAATGCATAAAAAGTGAAATATTCATAGAAGAAAAATAATTAAACTTCTTAATACATTTTAATATGTTTAATTCACAATGGATGTGGATGCATATATACATGGATAATCAGAGATTGTAATTATTAGTGTATAAAGGCTAACTTTAAGTAGTAGTGGTTTATCCATAAAAAATATTAATAACCATTGTTTGATTGCTCTACTTTGACAATTTCCTCCTTTGATGCAAATTTTACCTCTGCTAATATTTAACATATGAAAGCCTCAGCTCTCAGAACTTCACTCTTTCTTTCCTTATGATCGGGTTCTCAAGCTAACATTATAATTTTAAAACTTTGAATTTTGAAATAGTGTCTACAAATAGCACTCTTTTTCTATAATTCATACTACTTGTAAATCCAATTAAAAAGAAAAAAAAGTATAAACGCATTAAAACAAAAAGAATATGATATCAGAGTAAAGATATTGACATGATATTCCTTAGTCTGTTAAAGTATTTAAAATATAAGCGGGATGAAGGGGAACAGTTTTAAACTAAAAGAGGGTAGGTTTAGTTGAGATGCTGTGAAGCAGTTACTTACCTTAAATGTGGTTAACTGCTTTATTTAATCTCTTGGTGACAGATTCTTACGTGCTATAGTGTTATTGAAGATGTACAAAGTATGGCAGAAGTGAATAGCATAAGAACGATGCCAGAATTTGGTCCTGTAATTGTAATCTAATAATTTGTCCCAGCCATCTGTCCAGACAGAATTCCTTCTGTGCTTCACTCTTTCTTCACAGAATGGAAAGAGGGGAGATGGGATACATTTCAACCCTTGTCACGGTGCGGGGACAGTAACCATCCCCACCCTGCATCTGACTAAAGCCTGCTGTGTATTCTTTTCACTAAAGAGTTACTCTAGGAAGAAAACAGGAGAAAATCATTTCTAATTTGCACCTGTACATATGAGGACCAGGGAAAAACACAAAGCACCCACTGAGACTCTCATACTCTTTAGTATAGTCCCACGAGCAGTCCATAAAACAAATTTTAAAGCCAGGATAAAACTGCTTTTCTTGTCTCATTGATAAGAATGTTTGTGATATTATTGTGTTAGTTTTTTAATTAATAAATCTCTATATTGCAGCTGTTGCCAGATGAAAAGTGACTTTTAAATGCATTCTGTATGTATCATATAATTTTCTATTAAAATATTTGAGAGGTGGCTGTAGTATATCCAGGTTGTTTTTTTCCTTGTGAATATAAAACTAGCATATAAAACTGCATAGACTTCTACTGCTTAGTATTCTGATATGACAGTGTTTCATTGGTAAAGAACTATCATTTATGATAATTTTAAAATACTGATGCAATGTGATTTAAGAACACTTTACAGATTTCAGATCAGAAAAATGAAAGTTATTGTCTGCTTATGAAAATGAATTATACCAAAGAATAAATTGATTCTTCAATGTTCATAGTGTTTAATTAGCAGACAAAATAGTAGTTTCATTGACCAAGTAAAGAATCCCATATGTACTTCTTTATATATTGAAAAGATATTCCTAACACTTCATTCCATGCACTTAATAATCCAAACCTAAAATTAGATAATGATAAAACCTACTCTCTCATAAATTGTTTTCTTGGGTGTACTCACACATAAGTATCATAATGTATCTATGGTAATGTATAACTGCAAGGCCATGCTTAGATCAGTATTGCTGTAATGTCTGAACTTATTTAAAGGAGAAGAAAAAAACCAACTGTGTCTGCAGAATAATTTTCTCACTCTTGACTCCCTGCTAGCATCTTCCTCTGTTTGATCCTGTCCTTACAGACCTGTAATCATCAAGTTCCAGGCAGCACACTCTTTAATGTGAAAATTGAAATAGGCTGAGAAGATTACTTCGAAACTCAGGTACTGCAGGAGTGTGCCCTGAAGTGTGATACAATACAATACAGAGATGGGCAGTTGTAGACCTGCTTAAGCTGTGGACATACGGAATGGGATGAAAACAGTCCAACAGGCATTGTGGGAATGCTGCCAAGGGGACCTTGCAGGAGTGTTTCATTGTCACCTTCACTTTGTGGAGATAAAAGCTTAGCAGGGAGCCAGTGGATAGTTCTTGTGCTGATTACAGAAAGGAAGAAGAGCTCCTGGAGGGAGGCTGTAAAAATAGTAGGCTTAAAGTCCTAAGTGACACTTCGCTAATTTGGAGGCTTTCATCCTCTGTCTAGAATTCATTATTGATGACATCTTTGTGAGGAATGTGTTGTGAGGAATGCAAGGATCTGTTTCTGAATGTTGGGAGTTCAATTACATTCTGTGTTAATGTGGGTTGATTACCTGGTGGCCTTCCACCACAATGCAATGGCCCTGGATATTTTTATATCACTTAGGAGTGGCACTCTGCTATAGATGTTCACGTTCTGAAAAATATGCTCAGCAGTTTGTTTTTTTTAACTGTTTAAATTTCACATTCATATGTGACAAGCTTTTATTGTGCACTATCCAAAGACACCACTTCCTTTAAATGAAAAATATCAGACATATATTCAATATATAAATAAAAGAATGCTAAGGTAATCAGTCTTTTATTTTCTTGTGCTACGATTTCAAGCATAACCAATTCTCTGTTACTGCATCTGATTGAACTGAATAAGCAGACTAGCTGCGTGATGATTGTAAGAACTTTTATTCTCCTACCCTTGACTACAACTAAATGGAGAACGGCACTTGAATTGGCATCACATTATTAAAAAAAACACATATTCACATATACAAATAAAGAAATGAGGAATTATATTTGTATTTCTTGCTCTGATTCAGAGAAGACAATTCTGAATTTCCAAACACTAAGCACTCAAGCAATGCCAAATGCAAATATTATTAGAGTAAGTGAACCACTAAGCAAATAATGCATATGACACTGGGAAAAGTCATCCTCCGGTGACTGAAGGAAGGGTCACGTCACTCCCATTTACAAGAAAAAGAGCAAGAAGGACCCAGGGAACTACATGCCAGTGAGTCTCACCTCTGTAACTGGGAAGATAGTGGAAGAGATCCTCCTGGACAACACGCTTGATCACATGAGGAATTAGCGTGTGATCTGAAACAGCCAGCATGGCTTCACCAGGGAAAGGTCGTGCTTGATCAAACAAGTGGCCAACTATGATGGTGTGACATCATCAGTGGACAAAGGGAAGGCAACTGATGTCATTTACCTGGACTTGAGCAAGGCCTTTGACACGGCCCCCCACCACATCCTTATCTCCAAACTGGAGGGATGTGGATTTGATGGGTGGACCATGAGATGGATAAGAAACTGATTGAAAGGCTGCAGAGAGAGGGTGGTCATCAATGGCTCTATGCCCAGGTGGAGGCCAGAAACAAGCAGCGTCCCCCAGGGGTCTGTCTTGGGACCAGTGCTCTTTAACATCTTTATCTATGACATCGATGATGGAATTGAGTGCACCCTCAGCAAGTTTGCTGATGACACCAAGCTGAGTGGTGCGGTCAACACGGTTGAAGGAATGGCCAGCAGGGACAGGGAGGTGATTGTCCCCCTCTACTCTGCTCTTCTGAGGCTCCATCTGGAATACTGCATCCAGGTCTGGAGCCCCCAGTACAAAAAAGACAGGGAGCTGTTGGAGAGGGTCCAGAGGAGAGACATGAAGGTGATCAGAGGACTGGAGCACCTCTCCTACAAAGACAGGCTGAGGGAGCTGGGCTTGTTCAGTCTGGAGAAAAGGCAGCTGTGGGGTGACCTCATTGCAGCATTTCAATACCTAAAGAGAGCCTACAAACAGGAGGGGAATCAACTCTTTGAAAGAGTTGATAACTGCAGGACAAGGGGAAATGAGGAAGGGAAGATTTAGGTTGGATGTCAGGGGGACGTTCTTTACTATGAGAGTAGTGAAGTGCGGTGCTGGAACAGGCTGCCCAGAGAGGTTGTGGATGCCCCGTCCCTGGAGGTGTTCAAGGCCAGGTTGGATGGGGCCCTGGGCAGCCTGGTCTAGTATTAAATGAGGTTGGTTGCCCTGCATGTGGCAGGGGGTTTGAAGATTCATGATCCTTGAGGTCCCTTCCAACCCTGGCCATTCTGTGATTCTGAAAATAAATTGGAATGGGCTGTAAAACTTCTTACTATATGTTTAATGTATATTGTTGTCATTCAAGTTGACTATGTATTATAGAAATGTTTTACTCTTTGCCATGTCATTAAAAAAAATGACAGCAAACTGTTTGACTGAGAGCAGTCACAATACTGATACTTCCATCTTATCATATCTGCCTTTGAAGACAGTGTAGAGCATGTGTAACTATTTTCTGCTTTAACATATGACTTGAATTTGAAACTAGCTAAAATGGAATTCAGATTGACTAAAACCATTACAAGCTGTTTAACTAGACAAAATCTTACAGCAAGCTCTTGTCTCAAAGCACTGATTTTGAGAGAATATGGAATCATAAACCAAGAAATTATTTGTTGGGCAGTTATCATTCCAATTCATGTGGCATCTCTAAGCAGTATCTTCCTCATTACAGAAGGAATTCTGTAACACACTCTCACTGCTTTTTTTCCATCTATAATTTGAGGTCATTTAGATCTTCAAGCAAATTCACATTTTCTTAATTTCTGCAGTCCTCTTTGGTAGTTATGCTTATTATTTTTCAGTCCTAGCAATTTTTTATTCTAGGTTAGAAAAGAACAAATTAAGTTTAACATTTAAATTCTGGAAGAAGCAATGACATGTCCATCCTTTTTCCAGCTAGTTGCCCAAACACAAGGAAATTGAAATTACATGTTAAGAATTCCCTTCTATTTTCTTAAAGTTATACCAGGTGTTTCCATTAAAACACCAACCAAGTGCTTAGAAGCTGTCAAATACATAACTACAGTAAATACAATATATATACACACATACATATAAATAGATATACACATATAAAGAAATACAGGACAAATCCAAGAATATACTGTTTTGCAGCTGTAGATTGAATACGTCTGGTACCCATTTTCAAAAAGAGTATAGTGAAAATGGAAAAGCTGCAAGGAAGGCCAATAAGAATTATCAGTCTTCAAATGCATCTGTTACTATTCTTCTTAGTTTACCAAAGTCTGCTATTCCTTAATTCAGCAGGTTTTGTCTATCCTTCATTGTACTTTGAATAAAATTAGCTTGTATATAAATAACTCTCCCCAAGGTGATTCTATATAGCTAACTCTTGTTTAACATCCTCACAAGCTATCAAAATAGCACCATCAATTTTAAGTCACTTGTCACATGGAAAAAAGAAATTAAGCAGATGTTTATCTTTAAGCATATAATTCTCTTTAGTACGCTGGCACCTTGATGAACTTCTTTACCATTAAGTTATGCAGTCACGTGGACTTTACCATCTTTCAATTCAAAAATAAGCCATCATAAATGGGACAACTGAGCTCTTTTAGAAGTCCCAGTATTTTGTGTGGAATGAAATAATGAAAAAAGTGAAGTGATTTATATAGAATGTCATAATTATGTTATATCTTCATGTTTTATTTCACCCTGTCAAAGCAAAAATAGGTTTTATCTAAGTCAGAATGCTTTATGTGATTTCTTTGCTCCTATAATCTCTTTCCACATTATTCTCTTTGTGATACAATCTTCCATATAAATATCTCATTGCATATTCTAAATAGTAACAAACTGTAAAAGTAGCTTTAAATTTCAGTGAATGCTGTTACATGAAATGTACGTGCAACATCTATATGGAAAAATATAAAGCGTTTGCAAAATACTATTTTTTGGATGTACATCATGCACCTGCATAATGCTAAATTCTTAAAGAGCTACAGATTTTTCTGTTTATTTCTGAGAGCACATAAGTTAACCAAGAAGATGTAGGTATCTACAATGTAGAAAGTTTTGGGTTTTTTTTTAATTATTGTTAATTCCATTCAGGGCTCTTCTATTTGAAGTTACCATGAAAACTTACACAAACCTTAGGGCTCTAGGAAAGTGCGTACATAGTTTAGTTCATCTAGTAAGTAAACAAATTGAATATAGTATGCTAATGATAAAATGTGCTCTTATAACCCACTTATCCACATTGACTTACTCATTTGCTATCAGTATTTGTTTATGAAACTGCTTTTTCTTTTTCTTATTTTCTACCACTTAAGAACATACTTCAGTGGACATCAATCTTCTCTTTTGTGAGGAATCTCGCAGCGCCTCAAAGCATTGCCTACTTTTCTCACCCAGACCCCCTGCCCTCACTGCAGCTTCCCATCCTGTTCAGGAGGAGGACACAGAAGCCAGATCTGTGGTCTCTTCTATTCATTGTTTCTCTCTTTGGTGTTCAAATCCCCTTCATCTTTGGAATGCTTTTTTTCTTGTGCACAGAGAAGTCTTATATGGAAAGTTTACATTCATAATAGTCTGAAAGAGACTCAGTTTTAGTTCTTTTTCATATGTGCAATGCTGTAATGGGATGGAAAACACAGCATCAATAGCAGGATAGCACCTAATAATCCTAGGCTACAGCAAATGAGAACAAGCTCAAATGCAGCAACCATAGACACAGGAAAAAAAAGAAGAAAAATTTCTTACCTTTAGAAAGCTTCAGGTAGGCAGGTATCTCCAGCAAAACACCCTTGCTCCCACTGCCAATCCTTAAATGAGGTCTAGGAAGAGGTGGATCCTGGCTCTATCTGTTCCTGTCACTCAGCTGCATTGCGTGCATCTGAGCTCCCCTGGGTTGGCCCTGCCTTCTCACCAGGTGCTCAATCACTGGTTCAGGCCATGACTCAGCATTTCTGCTACAATATGAAAGCTTTTATATTTTTCTTTTGTTTCATACTGCTTGTTCTCATTACTTAACATATCTATAAGTAGTGTAGTGTAGCCATTTACTGAATTGATATCTTTGCTTACAAGTAAAGCAAGCTTTTCAGGTCATGGCTACTTAAATGTCAAGATCAACAGTGGAATTTTAAAAAATTTAAGACCAATCCAAAATAATAAATATCCCAAATTATTAAAAATAGGTTAAATAAACATACAGTAGGAAAGACAAGTAGAAAATAAAATACATTTGTATTTAACCTTTCTTAAGGGATTTGCCAAACATCATAAGGATTTGGCAAGCCTCATTCTAAAACATACAGCACATCCATTCAGTGCAATTCAAATGTGCCACATAGAGTTTCCACCATTTCTAATTTTTTAGAGTAAAAAACTAACAGATATATAGCTCAGATGTGAAAAATGTAGGTTCAGATTTCCTCCAGGTCTGGCCAACAATAATACTTCTGCCACTTTTACAGCCAAACCTTCATCAAAATGTGATGAACTGGAGCTCAGATGAGAACATCATTTTCAGTTCTGATCATACAGGAGTTGGATTTTACAATTTTTCCATCTACACTGGTTTATCTAGATTGGCTAATTTAGTCTTTCTACTGAAGTCTGCATACCAGCATGCAAATACACTTCAGATGGTGAGATATTTATGGAAGATTCACTTTGATAATTCACTGTTAATTATTTGTGGAAGGCAGTGATGGACATCTAGTCTCCAGGGAAATTGAGTATTGTAATTAGTTTTGGTCAAATGAAATGTGTTATCCTCTATATAGCTAGACCGCCTTAAGAAGGATTATGGGATATGATCATGTGTTATTTAATATGCAGGCAGAATTCCTCTTGATTGTTAGAAGGTTAAATGCTTTGGTTTGTTATAATAGCAGTGTGAGCTGGTGACTAGGGCATTGTCCTGGGAGATATACGTTCAAAGCTTAGCATGAGTAATTTCTTGCTTAACCTTTAACAACTCACATCACAAGTGTCACCCTTCTTACTTTCATCTATATTTCAAGATACTTTGAGTTGAATATTGATCTTAATTCTCTATACAGTCTGGCAAAAAAAAAAATCTAATTTACATTATCACGTCACACAAATGAATAATTATGCTCATTATTCCCACTGGTAGTTTGTTTTAAATTTAAGACATGTTCTATATGACCTCTAAAATTCAAATCTTGGATTTTACAGTTTTCCTCCTTGTTAAGTAATAAAAGAACTTTTCTATTTTAGCATGATACTCACTGAAGAGTTCCATTTAAAATTCTCCATTTAATTTCCATGCTGGTTAACTGGATTTTCTTTTCCAGTTTGCAATATACAGTTTTGTTTCAATCCTTTATTTTACACTAGTCAGGGGTACTGCGGCTTGTAAATATTATTTTTCTTTAATTTGCATCATTTTGCATCAGCTTTTACCAACAGATCTACATCTAAACAGATCTTGACTCCTTTTTTTCACATTAGATCCCAAAATCATTTTTAATGTAATGGTAATGTCTTATTCCTTTTCATCCCACAGCCCAAACATCATTAGATATTCCATGCCCATTTCACTAAAAATAAATGAATAAATAAATAAAAAAAAGCAGCTAGCTGTAAAGCCCAAAGAAATTCATGTATTCTGCAAGTATAATAAGATTTATAATGAATTATTATTCTTTAATATGATGAAGATTTTTTTAAATGAATACACAATTTAAGATCTTGTATGTTTGTATGGAAAGAGTACAGAAAAGTGACTTAAGAAGAAAACAAATGACTGAATCAAGATTTATAGAGAAAAAGACAAATATAGAAATACATGTAAAAATCGATGGGTTTGACATATATAAAAATTATCGAACAAATTTCACAATTCTGGATACTAGCTTCATACCATGGTGGCATGCTATGTAAAACTACAGTTTTTCATGTAAGGAATATGGTATCATTTCTCCAGTTAAAACAGAGTGATTTCATAAAAAGAGAATCAATAAATTAAAAAGTATTTATTCACTGCAGTGGTGTTAAGCTTGTAAGGGATCTCAGGAGGTCTTTCATCCAAACCCTTCGTTCACAGAAGAATCAGAAAAGTACTGAGGCCACGTTGCTCAGGGATTTATCCAGTCAGATCTTGAAAATTTCCAAGAGTGTTTACTGCACATTGACTCATGGGAGCCACCATGAGTGTTTAATCATGGTCATAATGCAAAAATTTACCCAATGTCAGAATCTCAGATTTCAATTTATGAAATGGCATGCACTGCTGTGAAGGGTCTTTCTCTGTCTCCTTTCCCACAGGCACTGGGGGGGGGGTGCTTAGGACTATGAAGCTGCCTCTTCTCCAAGCTCAACAATCCTAGCTCCCTCAGCCTCTCCTCATAGGTGAAGCTCTCGAGCCACTGACTGTTGAACAAAAGAAGTCTACAGAACTGTTGCAAATTTACCATAATCTCCTCTGCAGGTCCCAACCTCAACTGCATATCTGAACCTGAACTAGGGTTCAGGATAGGAGAATAGCTGTATTTCTCACCCAGCTGGCTGTGATCCTGTAGACACAGCCCAGGTTAGTTTCATAGATGTCTGGGCACACCAATCATGTATAGCCTGCTGTTCTTTGAGACTTCCAGCTCCTTCTCAGGGCAATTACTGATCATTTAATTATAAATCAACTTTTTCACTTCTTCACTTTTTTACATTTGGTTTTGTTAGGCAGTTTTTGTTTGTTTGTTTGGCTGTTTTTTTTTTTTTGGGGGGGGGACTTTTTTGTTTGTTTTTGTTTTTTTCTTTTTAAGTGAAAACTAAAATTCTTATAGGGAGTGATTTTATTTGGGGAGTGGAAGCCATCTAGAATAACTTCGCAGTGTCATATTTTCTTGCTCAGGTTATGTTTTGTGTCAAAAATTATCTTCATGTACAGAAACAGCAGTTTTGAAAATTATTATGTAAGATTACGTAAAATCTTTCACACCTTCACATGATGTATACATTCATTTAATCCATTTATTACCTAGAAAAACTGGAAACACTACACTTCAATAATTTTCAGTCAGTTCACCACCTTAAATTAAAGGCTAAATCCTTAATGTGGACTTTAGTGTTTGAATTTAATTTCTCTATGTGTTAACTTCTGCTCTGAGTTCTGGCAAACAGGCTTTGGCAAGCTGTGAGGAACCTGGAACTGTGTTAAACAATTTGGTTGTTTGATGTGCTTAATGTTTGCTAACATTGTTAGCAACTCTGTGTAACAATATAACTTTTACCCTATACATTGATTATAAGTGAAAAAAAGTCATTAGAAGACACTACTTAGAACTATCTTAATTCATAAAGACTGCATACTAAAAGAAACATAGGATTGAATGCAATCTTAAGTCACTGGGGAGACACAAAGCTTTCTTCCTGTGTCAGGTTTGCCCCTTAGCCAGGAGCATGTTCCCAATACAAATCACATAGTTGAGTCCAATCTTACCATGCAGGGTTGCTAAGGATGGGAATAGGCACTGGCGGTTCATTCCTCTGGAAATATAGCACACTGATTGTCATGGGTTTATGTTTTTGGTTTTCAGTATTCCACATCAAAACATCATGTACTGGAATTAAAGTGTTGATGCTCCAATTCCAGGTACCTATGCCTACACATGACGGAAGTCATGGGATCTGACCCTTCCGGGTGGGGCGGTCTCTTACTGCCTGGCAGTGGGTGCTGGAGGTGCTTTCCTAGCCGTTCCAAGCTTTTCAGGTTTGACTCGGTCTTGGGAACTCTCTCTCTCCTATCTTATTTGATTTATTAGTCTCAATTTCAATTAGATTGTATTATATTGTGTTATCTTGCATTTCAATATCATAGTTAGTAAAATAAGTTTTCCTCCATAGATAGTTGCCGCTGTTTTTTTTTTTTCCTCCCTTCCTTCCTTCTCATTTTGTGGGGCCAGGGGGGGTGGGAGGGCAGGGGCCTACTGCCCTCTGTCACAGGCATGGATTGATCTAGTTAACTCCGTGACACTGATGCTGCCTACCTTTGGTCTTCTTGCAACAGGACTTAACTCTCAAATATCTTTGGATTCAAAAACTTGGTACTAGGAACTGTTTTCTTGAAATTCACAAAATATAGTAATGCATCAAGTATGAAGATAGTAATAGCAAAGTGTTTCTTAAAAATTTAATGATTTGGGGAGTAAGGAGTGTTCCACGCTGCAAGCAAACATATTCTTTGCCTATTAAAATTTCCATTCATGAGAAAGCATCAGCTGGGTAAAATCACAATATCAGCTCTGAAATAAGAAGAGATGTTGTTTTTTTTTATGTCAGCTGACAATATGGCCCCATATTCCATATTGGATATTGGGAATATCCAATTAGTAATTTGCTAAATTTGGATGCACATTTCATAGGGATTTTTGTGTATTTTTGGAAATCCATGGGTTTTTTAGTCCTAAAAGCAACATTCCTATCCAAAATATATGCATATTTTTATTGTTAAGAAGTTTCAGGCATGTTATCAACAGTCTATTCAACTTATGCATATGTCCAGGGAAATATTCATTAGCGTGGTCAGAATGAGTTAGAAATATTTTATTGCATTTCATAAGGCTTTGTTTATACACTATCTTGTGAGGGGAAAAAAAAAAAAAAAAAAAAAAAAAAGATAACATAGGAATTCTTAAAAGCTTTTTAAAATTCTAGGCATTTTTTCTTTAAAATCTGAGCTTTCTGTTCTTGCTTTACTGCGTATCAAATTCTGCATTCCAGAAAGATCTGAGAAATGCAATGAAGTCTTTTTTCCAGTTACTATCAAAGCTTTTGGTACAGTCTTGGGTCTTAGATAAGAAACTTGACCTTTTATGCTTCAGTCCAGCTAGAAAATTAAGTTAAAGCATAACTTAAGGATTATCAGATGCCTCAGCTGAAAAGAATATTACACATGCTAACTATGTATATATGCAAAAAGTGCTCTTGGAAGCTTTGTAACAAAAGCGAGAGTCATATTTGTAAGTGACATGTCTCTCATTGTTCATTCCTACATCCTTTAAGCCGATCACATGATTTGGGAGATATTGTCTTTTTCCGTAGTTGAAGCTGACTGCACAACAAATGATATTTTACATCATGAGAGAAAAAGGCATGATAAGAACCAGTGCTCTCTGGGAACGTCTTGAGTTCCTATGACAACTGAGGGCAGTGTGGAAGTTGTAGAAAAATTCCATCCTATATATGTGCTACTTAAAATGATCAAAGAGGATATATTTTTTTTTATTCTTATATTTTCACTCAGAATTAGTAGCTTGCTTAGTATCAAGTTGAATATTAATAACATACAGTACCATAACAAAGGCTGTGGTAACAGCTTCTGATGGCTTTGTGAATAATGTAAAGCCTACATTCCACAAAAGTAATTAATAAAACTTCCATAGGGAGAAAAGTTCTGCATGTTTATTCATTTTAGCTTCATTTACTCTTAACAACCATACATTATAAATAGTTCACTGTACATAGCATAGGCTAGGCTGATAAATTTCATGGGTTTGTCATGGTGAAAATATTAAATTTCATGCTTTGTCATAGATTAATTGGAAAAATAACCTAAACTATGCAGACAATTTATGTAATTTAAACTGATTTCAGAAGCATGCTTATAAAAAATAAAGTAATAATTTACATAGGAGAAGAACAGCAATACAATGTAGAAACTCCACAGAAGTTTTCTATGGTAAAAGGGAAATGCATATTATCATATGAACATATCATAGAATGGTTTGGACTGGAAGGGACGTAGAAGAGCATCTAGAACCAACCCCTGCCATGATCAGGGTTGCCACCCACTGCATCAGGCTGCCAACGTGGACATGAATGCCTCTGTAGATGAGACATCCACAGATTCTCTGACCAGCCTGTGCCAGTGCCTCACCATCATCTCATTAAAGTTTCATTATAACCTAGTGTAATCTCCCCTCTTTTGGTTTAAAAATGCTCCTCCATGCTCTATCGCTATCTGTCCATTTAAAAAGTAAATATCTTTTTTATTAGTACTCTATAAGCACTGGAAGGCCATAATGAGGTCTCTCCAGAGCCTTCTCTTCTCCAAGATAAATAAGCTCAACTTTCTCAACCTTTCTCTGTATGAGAGGTGCTCCAGAGCTTTGACCATCTTCATAGCCCTTCTCTGGTCCTGTTCCAATAGTTCTATATCCTTCTTGTTCTGGGGGTCCCCAGACCTGGATGCAGCACACCAGGTGGGGGCTCACAAGCAGAGCTCAGAGGAGACAGTCATCTCCCTCTCCCTGCTGGCCACTCTTCTTCTGTGGAAGCTCAGGACACAGTAGGTCTTCCAGGCTGCAAGTGCACACCATTGGCTCATGTCCAGCTTTTTGTCCACCAAAACACAAAAGTCGTTGAGAGAAGGGTTGCTCTCAATGAACTCTTCTCTGAGTCTGTTCTCATGCTTAGGATTGTTCTAACACAGATGTGGCACTCTGTACTTGGCCTTTTTGAACCTCATCGGGTTCTCATTGGCCCACTTTCTCAAGCTTATCCTGGTCCCCTTGGATGATGCTCCTTCCTTCTACCTTATAAACTGCAGCACTCAGCTTATTGTCACTTGCAAACTTGCTGAGAGTGCACTTGATCCCACTGTCTAGGTCACTGATATAGATGTTAAAGAGCACTGACCTCAGGATGGGCCTCTGGAGGACACCACACCTTAATACCCTCCATGTCAACATAAAGCCATTGACCACTACATTCTGGCTGGAGCCATCCGTCCAATTCCTTATCCACTGAGTAGTACATCCTTTAATTTCATCTCTAACCAATTTAGAGATAAGAATGTTGTGTGGGACAATGTCAAAAACCTTAGTCAGTCTTTTTTTTATTGACTATATAGACATTCCATTGTAGAAGGCCACCAGATTGATCAAGCACAATCTGCCCTTGATGAAGCCATTCTGTCAATCTTGGATCACATCCTGTCTTGCATGTGCCTTAACATTCCTTCCAGCCTCTGTTATACTACAAAGAAAGGCTAATAAATCTTCACATGACTTTTGAGTTATTTAATCTCTCCTAAGTACCTACATGATTGTTATCTGAGCTATTCATCCTAGGTTTCTTGTATAATTAGTAAATTGAAGCAGGAGTTTCCTGAATGTGATGTTTGTTGACTCAAATTTTAAAATATGAAGAACTTATCCCACAGGCCCAGAAAATGTGAGATTAACCTCACTGGGATATCTAGATATGTTCAAAACTACTAATGATTCAGAAGATGAACTATTCTAGGAGAAACATAGAAGAATACCATATTTTCTGTAACAAAGAGTTATTGAAAAGATGTCGATGTGACAAAAATTATTCCATATGATTAAAAAGTATAACTCAGTATATCTTAAGTTATTAAGAAGTATTTCACACAAAATCTCTTTGTAAAGACCTCTTTTTCTTACTGGGATTCATTGGTATATTGTAGTAGCTTTTCCCTTTTTCAGTCACTTTAAATACATACAAGGTCCAGAGTCTATTTTATCTCTATTTCTTTCTACTTTATCTTTGTAACATTCAATATTTTGATCTCTTTCAGCATTACCATTCTCAGCACACTATCATGCCCAGACTCATCAGCTGAAGCAATAATCATATCATCAGCAATTATGTCTTCCCTGGAAGTATCACCAAGTGACTCATAAGTCTGCCTGCAATATTTCATGGACACATTTAATCTCAAATGTTAATCTAGAAAACTGAATTTGTCCTCCTGGAGTGTTAGAGCTACCTAAAAAGAGACAAGCCTATGTAATTTAACCTGCTAGGATCCCTTTTTCTTATCTGAAACTATAAAAAGTTACTTGGCTGCTAATTGATGTTGAAAATCTTCTGATGTAAGTACTGAACAGTGATGATAGACATAGCACTATTTAATCTTCCATTACAAAACATACTCTGTGAGTCGTCCCTGTTCTTCACTTTTTTCTTGCTCCATTCAAACTGCTGATGCATTCATTAATGATACCATCTTTCTCAGTTCTTTACTGGCTAAGGACAATATTTTGCTGCCTTTAGTTGCTCAAACCATATTTTATTGCATAAATAGTTGCCTTAACCTTTCTGTTGATCGTAGTGAAACCACTCATGTGGCTTACCAATTGGATTTTAGGTATTCTTAGTGCAGCGGAAGTTATCTAACTGCAGCCACAGACCCCACATACAACCTTAATTTCAACGTAAAGATGATTAGACTCTCCAGTTCCTTTGAATTATCACAATAAACTATGACCATATCCTCTGTGGGTATTAATTTATCATTAAAAATCTCTTACCCACATGCTCAATGTGTTATGGATGGTCATTCAGTTTCAAAAAACTGCAGTTTGCCTTTAGTTTTCTGGTTGTCACCTTCAAGCTTCACTACTTGTTTTGAGTAATTGGGCTGCATCCTCCGCGGATATAAGTGGATGAAATGACAGAATAGTCATGTAAAACTATGATCAGTTTCTTAGTAAGCTTTCTCAGAATATTGCAAAAGTTTCTGGATATTTTTGAATGTTTTATATTCTGAACTTTTTAGGCTTCACGATCAACTTTAGTTTACAATTAGTAATTTGGATGTCTAAAGTAGAAGTCTTTTTCAGCAGCCACCAATAATCAAGAAAGCTCCCTGGATTATGGCAAGGTAATGGATATCATCCTGGAGGCCCAAGGATCTTCAGGGAGGGTATGACACGAAGTGTGGAACGGGCAGGACCTCACTTAAAACAGAACTGGCACAATTCAGTTGCTCAAAACAGTGTGTTGGGCTGCTCCCCCACCCCCCCAAAAAAACCCAAACCACATTCACCTCAGTGTTTACATTTCCCATACAGAATATCGATGTTTTGGAAGTAAAATAACTGTGAAAGAATGAGATGATTGACATATCTGCACTTGCTGTATAGACTCCCTCGCCTGGACTTCTGAGCATAAATGTAGTTTATGTTGTCAAGACTAAGAAGACAACTAGTTCTGACAGATGATCCAGACAGGATTTGTATTAAAGGCACAGGAAAACATCATCAATATTTGCATGGGGAAAAAAAAAATCCAGTAGAGTTTTTCTCATTTATAATAAAATCAATCCAAGCTTGTATGCAGCCATGATACATATAAGATATTAAATATATATTTGAATGCATTATTAAAAACCCAAGTATTTCTCCTAGCTGAAAAAATATTAGATACAATATACGGCATTTGTAAAAATGCAGGAGGGGGATTCATCTCATTTAACTTCAAATGTTAACAGTACTTGAATGAACTTCCATTATAATCAACGGAGAGGAACAAGAACTTAATGGATCCTAAGATGGTTAAGTCAAAAGATCTACATTACGTCAGAATAATTGTACCTTAGCGGTGCTGTTAACAGCACCAAAGATGTAAAATTAGGTAGGTGAATCCCACCTTAGATTTATAGAATAATATCTTAGAATAGTACTTAGAGAAAATAGTAGACCTGTATGTCAGTATCAGCTTTCTTTTCCTCCATGTTTTCTTGGGAATCATCTTTTATTCCATTCAGCCTTCAGTAATTGATACAGGTTTGAAGCTTGCACGTGTATGCGCTTCATTTGCTTTGTAATTCATGTGCATTCACTGATTTGGCAGGAATGAGTACAATTGAAGTTTTAAGTTCTGGGATAGTTGATATTCCATCCACTCTCTGACAGCCCAGATTCCCTTTGGCATCAGTTGTCCAGTCATAATTTCTTTGATTCAGCACAGTGAATTCAGACTGCAGTGACTGTCTCCAAATTCCTAACAGTCTGCCTGCAGGGCAAGATGGAACAGATGGTCTTTGCATGGCAGGATCTTGCTAGAATCAATCTCAGCTCTTTGCCAGAACAGCTAACAAAATTAATTTATATCTGTTGTTGAACTTTTAGGAGGGGATAGAGAACATGTAGATTCTTACAGTTTCTAAAAGAGATCCATGAATTCTCTCATGCTTACATAAATTCAGAAAAGATCTGCTGGGAATTGTGTTCTTTTTGCATATGTATATTTTTAATATAGTTCCAAACTTTCCCTTGCCAGAAAAATATAAACTCTGTTACATTCCAAAGACATACATAGATCCATCAGTGCTTTGAACAGACAATCAATCAATCCTGTGGAACTGACATAATATAGTTGTCCAGTATCTCTTCCAGTTATTCCTGGTATTAGCAATATGATGTCTGTTGTGTCAGTGGGAGACAAATGATACACTATTTAATATTTTGTTGTTGAAACAAAAAAATGCTTCAATAACTGAAGTTCTTTATCAAATTAATGTCTCTTCTGGAGAAAAAAAAAAAGGAATTGCAAAGCAGCAAAATACATGTGGTACATGTAACCATACATACTATTAAATGCATAGGTTAGGGTCCTTGTACAACTGGATATTGTAGGCAATGAAAATAGGACTTTTTCAAGTAGTCTCATATATGATTTTTGAGATAACATGGAGGGTTATAAGGTTGTCCTTTCCTTAATTCTTGTTCATTTATTATGCTAAATTCTACCTTCAATTCTGGAAAACTTCAGTAAACAGCTCAGCCATTCTCTCATGCCCCTCAGTCAGATGGGAGATAGAATCCAAAGTTCTAAAGTGAGAAAACTCATAGGCTGAGACAAAGGCAGCTCACTAGAGAGGTACAGCAAAAGCTGTGCTTACAAGCAAAGCAAAGATTTAATTTGCTGCTTCCCACGGGCACTCAGAGATTCAGCCACTTCCAGGAAAGCAGGACTCGTGTGTAATTGTTTTTTGGGAAGACAAGCAATATCATTCCAGATATCACTCACTTCCTCCTTACTTTCCCCATTTTATTGCTGAATATGACATCATATGGTATGGGACATTCCTTTGGTCATTTGGGGTCATCTGTTCTGACTTGTCCCATCTCAGCCTCTTGTGCACCCCCAGCCCCACACTAGCAGGACAGTGTGAACTGAAGAAAAGCCCTCGGCTTCAAGATCTGCTCAGCAATAACTAAATCATCTGTGTGATTTCACCACTGTTTTCATCACAAATCCAAAACATAGCATCATATGAACCTCTACAAAGAAAACTGACCGCATCTCAGCTAATACTAGGACACTTAAAACTCAAACAATTTTCCAATAGCAGATAAAACAGGATTTGGTGAAGCTGTATATAACCTACTTGTCTGAGAATAAGGCTTGAAACATTGTCATTTTCAACTCAGCTTCATGATTGCTATTGTTGAAATCCTGTGATTACTTGATTTTGTGGGCAAGGAGCCAGAGTTCTGAGAAGCAATAATGGAGAAGCATACTGATTTTATTTTTTAATGAATTTATATTAAATTATTTTGACAAAAGCTAGACAGCTTATACAAATATTTGACCTAGATTTTGAACTGACTCAGCATCTGAGATTTGTAGTTAAAATATGGTCAAAATTTCTCTGGAAGGTTTCACTGACTGTCCAAAATGGAGTTTATTCAGAATGGACCAAAAATAATAGTCCATTTGGTGCTGTATTAATAAAAATTTAGTTATAAGTGGTTCTTGCACGGTGTTAGTGTCAACACAACACAGATAAAGATGCTAACTTTCAAATTCTCATTAACTTTTGTAAAGATTCAGACATGAAACTTTAGGATTCCAGCACTAAACTCTTGGTATATGTATAATGATGTATCTGCAGATGCAGAATTCAAGGGATGTTTGATGGTTAGCAATTTGTCATTGAACTTATATTGCATATGTTTAGTTAGCATGTTTTTTTCCTGTTATTTTGATGAAATTTTGAGCTTTAAGAGCTTGAGGCACCATATCATGCAAAGAAGTTCTCTTCTAGATGAGACACTGACAAAAGCTGGACACTAGTGAGTGTGCCTCACACTGAGGGGATGAGATGCAATGCTTAAGAACTCTTCAGGGTTCAAAGCAAAGTGTAAACTTTTTAATGGATCATATTATGAAGTTGATAGAATGAGATGTATGAGAGGTCAGAAAATAGTCATAATTTCATCTTCATGAACTGGGAAAAGATTTAGTCTAATAATCATAAATAACACAATACAAAAGTAACTGTATTTCTTCCTGTATTATTCTAAAAACTATCAAGAGTAGACAATAGGGATTCAACTTCCTTTGAAGAAGTAATTCTTACATTAATAATAGCTGATATAATGTCTGTGCATATAATTTATTTATGAGCCATGAGACAATTGATGTTCTCACGCTGTCAGTCATATACATGTCTCTTTCATACATAATATCTGCAGGCTTTCACAGTTTATTTTCAGACTGCAAACTGTAGTTTTCCCCAGCATACCATACAGAACTATGAACCATTATTTGGTTCAAATTACACAGAAGCTTAAGGAGATATTAGATGTAGTCATTAATAATAGCTGGTTTACATCCACCAAGTTCTCTGTGTTTTTCATGTTAAGAATTGAACTCTTGTAGATGTAACCAATTAAAATGTTACAAGATACCTGATAGGAAAAGAGAGATGATTCAAAGGTTCATCTCTAAGCAGCACTGTTACAAGGTGGAACAGCAAGGTCTTTCACTAAAATGAAGGACGGTCTGCTCAAATATAATAGCAGTAAGTACAGAAAGAAAGGAATTTGCTCACTTTAGGAAGACCCATATAGTCCTCACATACGCAGAGATTTCCAGACAAGATATTTTCACCTCCACTGCCAACCCCTAAATGAGATTTGGGAAGGCTCCCTCCCCTTCTGGTCACTCAGCTGCATTGCATGTACCTAAGCTCCCCTGGTACATTGCATGTACCTAAGCTGCCTTGCCTTCCCACCAGGTACTCAATCACTGGGTCAAGCTGTGATTTCTGCTGTAAGTATAAGCAGTCTTTCTTTAAGGCTGTGTCAGAGTGTAAATTTAGAGGGAAATGAGAAAAAAAAAGAAAGTCAGAGAAAGAATATGATGGTTAAAGAATAACGAGTCATTAGACTGGTACTAGAATACAATATGGCCTCAGGAGAATTGGAGCAAAGAACCAAAAGTTCAAGTTAGTAGGAGAAGATGTCATGGCATCTGCTGAAAAATTTTTTTTTGAACAAAAATTGTGCATTATATCAACTTTATCCCACTGAAAGGATGTTGGCCTTGAATACTCTATAGGATAAAGATTGAAAATAACAGATATTTCTTAATTTGCTGAACAGCCACCATATTATCTTATTTACAGAGAAGATGGAAAATTGTAATAAATAAATTATGTTTAAAAAGAAAACCTGTAAAGTATGAGAATTTACAACAATAAAAAGGCTTTCAAGTCATGGTGTAACTTGATTGGGGCATTCTTGCTAGATTTGTCTGTGACTGTTCCAGATTTTTCTGTTGTTTACATTGTTATTTGCTTAGGAGAACTGAGATATATGTTATTGTTGTTCAAATAATATTTAATGCACTGCTCTAATTTATTTTCAGCATCAATGTTTGCTTGAAGTACATTAATTTGAATCAAATTTTCATTTTAGTTTTACAGTTTAAGTCTGTACCAGCTTGCTGTAGTTTCTTCTGATTGTACTTGGATAGGAAAAAGTTGGATTAATCCCAAATCCTTCACTTCTACCTACTAATTTTTCTGTTTCTGAAGTCAGTACTCTCAAGCAAATTTTGTATAATTATTCCTAAACTTTTCACAATAATTTGTCAAACATTTTGGTAAAATTATAAAAATAATAAAAATCAACATAAGCTTAAAAACATGAGTAGGAAAATATGCGTCTTTTTTTTTTTTTTTTTTAAAAAGTATTTTATCTTCTGTATTTTAAACATTTATTGTTTTGTTTCATGAATATGTGAAGCACAGAGTAGTTTATTTCCCTGCCTTATATTCATAAACTCCTTTTGCTCACCTGCTTAACTCAGCCAGAGGGACACTTTTTCAGGCTAGTCTGAAGAACTCTTTCTTCTTAAAACTGTAAATATAGTTTCTTTCTCATGTGCTCCTGTATTTGTGTTCTTTACATGAGATTTAATTCTTAGAACTATCCTTCCACTTTAAGCAGCAGATGAGGAAAGTAAATCAGGTTTGAATTTCTGTGTATGAAAACTGAAGGGAAATACCAGTCTGCTTAATCTGTACTCAGTATTAAAAGCCTGTACCTTATGTAAATCCTGTTCATTGCTCCCAGCTCAGTCCACCAAGCAGCGTTTAACTGCAGTAGCAGAACTTGAAAGGAAAAAACAATATCCAATCAATAGAGATAACTGTACTGTGGAACAAAAACATGAGGAGTACAAATAAAGGAAAATGAAACTGCAGGGTGTTTGGAGGTTTATGAAAGTAAAATCAGGAAATTTCACATAAAAACTTAACATTTGGTTGGGAAAATGAAACATAATCAAATGAAAAACGTGTTTACCTTGAAGAAGGAAGAAAAGAAGATGGAAAAAAATATTCTATCATATACAGAAATTTTCTGGATGACCAATTGTTGGCATAAACAGAACAAGGAAAAAAGTCTAATTAAATCCATCTGCTGTAGAAGTGAAAGGGAAGCAGTTCCACTTTAATTCCTTTCAACTGTGGAAATTTCAGAAATGATGATACTTAATGCTGAAGCAGGCATCTTATAAATAAACAAATAATAAATAAATAAATGGAAACAAATAAGGGGATTTACATATAAAAGGGCTTTCAGCTTTTCAATCTGCTCAGTCAAAAAAAAACACTTAGAAACAAATAAACCATTTTGTATCAGCTTAGAATAAAAATACTGCAAATGTCTGCTCTATGTGGGGAAAATCTGTCATCTCTGTGTGCAAATAAAGGTAGTTTTTATGTGCAAGTGTAGCTTCACAGAAACTAACTGCATGGAGTCTTCACATGAGTAGTCTTATTGAAAATATGCATCCTTCACTCAGTTTGATTATACTAGAAGACATTACACTAGCATTACCACAACAAATCTGGCAACATATTAGCTTATGTATATTGGCTTATGCTAATATAAATTAGCAGTAATGTGTAGGTTAAATCACACCTGCAGATCACCAGTCAGTTAAAATAATTTGCCATATTAGCTTATTGCAAGACAAATGTTGCTGTGCTACCTGCATGTTGCCAAATTTAAGTACAGTGTATAGAGTGTCCAATAGCTACAGGAAGGAGAGCCAAACAATGTGATGCTGGGCTGTGATTATCACCATAAAAATGAAAGTATGGACCATTTTGAAGCCAGTAATAATATGTCCACTAAGACCTTTTATCTGTAACTTGATCTTGTATAATCTCCATAAAAATTTGAACAAAGAGGACAACAATGGAGAAATATAAAATCAAGTTTAGGAAAGCTGTTAGATTTGACTTCTCTATTTATGCAAATATTTTACAGACCGGTGAAACATTTTTTTCAAAGGTTGACTGTAGAAGATGACAAACAAGCCATGCAATATTCAGCAACTCTCAGGTGAGTGGATCAAGCTCATTAGTGAGGACAGACCTGACAAAGAAATTACAGAAGTCACTCCAAAAGTAATGCTTTTTATTTATCTCCACTGTAACAGATACAAAAAGCCCAATAGCGCTATTTGACAGAGTAAATTCTTTGCTACTACTTTTTAACATAGTCACCACCATTAGCTGTGCATTTTAGCCAGCAATGAACAAGAGCCTGCATGCTGCACTGATAAATTTCTGCACAGACATCCAGAACGTGGCTTGTCTTTCACATAGATGTCACCACTGTTGAAATGCACCAAAACCTCACCATACTCATATCCACTGTTTCGTCTCCACATACGTTCAGCAAGCACTGGTGAATGTGAGAGTGCCATATTTTCCTCATGAAGGAATTCAGTGACAGACCTTTGCTTCATATGCAATTCCATGTCAGATGCCATTTAGTCAGAGTCCCTCTTCTGCCATCTGTCGCACAGCAACTGAGAGTTAATGCTGGTGCAAAAGAAGAAAGATGGAAGGAGGGAACAGCAGGCATATGTAAGGACACGGGCGAGTATGTCACACAAAGGAAACATGAATTTGTGACATACTGGCCAAACAGGTCTAACCTACAGACATTTCTTAAATAGCATAATATTGAATGATATATCTTTAACAAGAAGTAGAATACTAAGTATTCTATGTAGGAATACAGTGTAATTATTATATTTTATGTCTAAGTAATGAAGGCTGGATATAAAAAAGTAATAAAGTACTGTCCTTTTGAAGATGAAAGGTACAAAATTCCTAGCTATCAAGATGGGAAATTTCAGTTTAAAGTGATAAAAAGTCTTCTCCCAATTTTTCTTTCTTAATAACTAATACTTAAATCATTGGATTATTTTCTTTATTTGCCTTTTAATTGAGTTCCAAGCAGAGTACTTTTCATACATTTTGCATTTGCACAGATTTGGTACTCTTTTGGAGACTGATATACATGGCAACTAGAGCTGAAAAGTCAAATTGAAACATTGCTGATGTTTCTTCAAGGAGTAATTACACATGTCATTTAAAAATTTTAAAAAACAAAGTGATAGCTTAATTCCTCAGAGTGAATATAAATCAAATGATATAGTGAAAATGTTGACATCAGAGTGAATACCAAACAAACATCAGGTGAAAATCAGATTATTTCAAATGCAAACGCATTTTTATTACTATAAAAGCTGAAGATAAAAGCAATGTAAGCACACAAACCTGCACAACCTTAGAATAAAGCTCCAAGAATCCGTATGTTACAAGTAGCACGTCCATTATTCAGTGATTTACATCAGAAGTGGCTGAAATACCAACAAAATTCTTTATAACTAACATAATCCAAATGTCTGGTGCAAGTCCTTAACTGTCTTTGCTCTAATATTCATTTACATTCCCCTTTTAAAGTTCATGAACTCGTTTATTCAAACCAGATTTATAAATTTGTTCCTTCTTAAGGTGTTATAAATAAGCTAGGGCAAGGCAATGCATAGGTATTTTCTTTACTGATTCGAATGTGTTGGATTTATGTGGGGCTTTTTCTTTTGTTTTGTTTTCCTAATGAGCACAGGGATGTTCTTGTGATCACTGTACTAATCACTTTTCTTATTAAAGACAGCGAGAAAAGGAACTGTTAATCCTGCAGTTCAAGACAAGAAAACTACACCAAGAACCGTGAAGTATTGCCTAATATAAGGAAGCAAAAATGCTGACAAAACACCACATGTAATTCTCTGTTTCCTCACCTCAGGCTATTTCTTTGATGAAGCAGAAGTCAGATTTCTGTCTTTTGGGGGCTTTCAGAAGCGCTATATTGAATTAAACCTCAAGGCTATTCCATCTAAAATCCAGAATTAAGATTTCAATAGCGCTCAGTCAATTTTGTAAAGAGAGCTTCTTGTAGGCATGTGTGTAAGGCACACAGGAAACAGAGCTGATTAAGTTTGATACAAAAACTATTAGGCATTTATTGGCATTCCCTATGCTTTGCGGGTTTTGAACCAAGGTACAATACAACACTTTCACTGATATTTAGTAGATGCAAGAATATATACACTTTTTTCTTCCTTCCCACATTTGGTGTGTATGTCAAGGTGCTGATAGCAGGTGTTGCCAGCTCCAACAGCCCCACTGGAGGGCACAACTGGGCCCAGCAGCCAAAATGATAGCACCTCAATGGTAACTTATGGAACAGTAGTACAAAGGAAAGGAAAGTTGCCATCTAAGTGCTTTTAGTCAAAGCACTTAGATGGCAGCTATTGTGCCATTACCAGTAACAATCTGGTATCATTTTTAGCTGTCTGTTTTATTCCTCAAGATAATCATAATGGAACATAAACATTATCCCAGTGTAAGTCTATCTTACTAAGTAAAGTTGCAGTAATACTTACCTTTATGCAAAATGACATATTTGTTGAAATGTAGGCTTCCTGGATAAAAACAAAGAAAGTAGCTCTTCCTACTACATGTATTAGTCATTGAATTAAAAGATCTTTAGCTTCCAACTATATATCCTTCCTAATTTAAACCCCAGGATGGGCTCAAGCAGAGCCTCTAGTTCATCTGAGTATTGAAAGTTTGTACACCAGCAAGTGTACCCAGACAGCCTGTTGTAGGCATCCTACTCTCACAGACAAGTGGAAAGATAGTAGAAAGAAAGCTGAATATAATTAGCTTGCTCAAGGCAGTCTACATAGTTTTTACATCCTTTTGATAGTTTCCTACAATGTCCTTGTTTTGAAACTTAGAAAAGTGTGGGATAGATGAGTGGATGGTGAGGTGGATTGACAACTGACTGACTGGCAGAGCTCAAAGGTTGTCATCAATGTTACAGAGTCTGGCTGAAGGCTTATAACTAGTGATGTTCCTCAGGAGTTGATGCTGAGTCCTCTCTTGTCTAAAATCTTCATCAATAATCTGGATGAAGGGATAGAGTCCAACATCAGCAAGTTTGCTGATGATACAAAGCTAGGAGAAGTGGCTGACACACTGGAAGGCAGTGCTACCATTCAGACCTGGACAGGCTGGAGGGTTGGGCAGGAAGGAAACTGACGAGGTTCAACAAGAGCAAGTGTGGAGTTTTGTACCTGGTGAAAATTAATCACACACATCTGTACAGGTTAGGAGATGACTGGAGAGGAGCTCTGCAGAAGGCAGAAGGACCTGGCTGTTCTGATGGATAACAGGTTGGCAGCAGTGTGCCCTTGGGGCTAAGAAGGCCAATGGCATCCTGAGGTGCATTAAAAAGAATGTGGCTGGCAGGTCAAAGGAGGTGATCCTTCCCCTCTACTCTGCCCTTGTGAGGTCACATTTAGAATACTGTGTGCAGTTCTCAGGCTCCCAAAACAAAAAAGAATTGGCTCAAGAATCGGCCCAAGAATAGGCCCTCCCTAGAATGAGTCTAGCAGAGGGCTACAGTGATGATTGAGAGCCTGGAAGCATCTCTTATATGAAGAAAGGCTGAGTAACTTGGGTCTGTTCAGCCTGGGGAAAACAAGACTTGAGAGGGAATCTGATTGTTTATAAATATCTAAAGGAGTTTGGGAGGCAAATGGATGAGGCCAGGCTCTTCTTGGTTGTGCATAGCAATAGGCTTATCAGTTGAACATAGGAAGGGTATGGAGCACTGGAACAGGTTTCCCAGAGAGGTTGCAGAGTCTCCTTCTAAGGAGATATTCAGGACCTGTCTAGATGCCTTCCTATGTGATCTATTGTAGGGAGCCTGTTTAGCATGAGTGTTGAACTTGATAATCTCTTGAGGCCCCTTCCAACCCCTGCAGTTCTATGATTCTGTAACTCTGTGATCCTCTTCTTGCACATCCTTTCTGGGGAATGTATGTGTGGTATCTAGTAACAGAGAGAGTGATGCAGGTAAGAAACAAACAGTGCAGATTTTTATCTTCTTGGGCCATAGCAAAGCGCAGAATCTGCTGACTCTGACAGGCTTCATAGATGCATAATTAACATTTTTTAACCACACTTTAAAGCAGACCAGTGTCAGTATTCTCAAATTCCATAACCATTGCAGGCACTGGCCCCTGATGCAACAGAAATATTTACTCGAGATGGATGGTCATAAGGACAGCAATTGATTAAAAAAAAAAAAAACAACATGAACAAATATTTGTAGAGCTTCCATAACTTTTTTCTTTTTGTTCTTTTATTTTATTTTAATTAAACTCAAAGTGAATGAAGGCACGGAGAAGTCTTAGTGGTTATTCATTGAGACTGAGATTTTAAGTTAAATATCTGTTGGAGATTAAATATAAATTATGTAGGCTATCTGTAGAACACCAGAAATAACTATGTGCTATATATTTCCTTATGCTGGCTCTAGATGGAAGAAGCAATGCCAAAATATCACCAGCAGGTCTACTTTCAGAGAACTTCAGGCCAGGAAGTTGCTTTGCTCTGAAGGATGCCAAAGTCATTCCTACTCTAAATCATCTTCCCAGTGTCATATCAAGTGTGAATTTAATCTGTTCAAATATGAATTTGATACTATGCTATCTCTATATGCAAAGCAAGAGAGAAATATTTAAAGTAGTGATAATTTAATGTATTCATTTCTTTAGATTGCTTAAATATTCATACAACCAAAGCTCTAGGTGCACATACAAAATATTAATAGAAAATCCAGGAACATAATGAAGTCATATGATATATGTCTCAGAGCTACTTTGTCAGAGGGAAACTGCTGCATTCTAAAAGCTCTACTGCTCTCCAGAGTTGTTTGATTTTTCCCTTCTTTTTCTTTGACCCAAATGTTACTAGAAAACTTTAGGAATAGAATTTGGTTTTTAGAATACTAGAGTTTGTAACATATAATGGAGAAATAAAAGAGAAAAAGAAGAGGGAGAGGGAGCAGGAGAGAGGAGGATAAAGAGAAGGATTGGGAGAGAGTACAGGGGAGAGGAAAAGGAGAAAAGGGAGCAAAGAGAAGAAAGATGAAGGGAAGAAAGAGAAACTGAAAATAGCAAAAGAAATGGAAATAACAAAAGAAATGAGGAAAAGGAAAAGGAGAAGAGATAAAAAGTGAGCAAAAAAAAGAAAAAGAAAAAAATAAGAGAGAAGAAAAACAAAGAAGAGAGAAAGAAAAGAACAAAGAAAACAGAAAAATATTAAAGAACAAAATCAAAAACCAAAAAAGAAACAAGTGTATGTACTTGTTCAATATAATTACCAGGACAAAAATGTGTATTCTAAAATAGCTTGCTAGGATAGAGCTTTATGGTCCATTAGACTTTTTCAAAGCGAAACACATATTTATTTGAAAAGCCTTCAATCAGGAAATTTGAAAACTGTTTACCATCTCAAGCCTCCTCAAAAAAAATTTCATCTGACCTGATGAGACAAATCAGGACCACAGTGGTGATTTAATGGAGCAATCAGCAACGTGTCAAATCTGATTGATGTGTCCCTTCGGAAACATGACAGGTGATTTGATCCCCACCAGCACAGACAAATCTTCCCCAGAAGACGTTATTGCTAATACAAGCTGTGGAAAGATTTTTTGTCAACTGTTTTTTATTTTGCCCTTGAATTGAGGTGATTTTTTTGTTGTTGTTCAACCCCTTTGCTTCGACTTGATTTGAATAGTATTGTCCTGACCTGAAGATGTTATTTATGACAGAACATACCTCTTACTTTTCAAAATGTCAGATGCTTTATCAGCTGCTAAAAGTTATTTCTCTGCTAAAGCTCACTTAAGAGAGTAATAAATGCAGTTTTCACAAAATGCCGGTTCAATTTGCTATAAATGTACTGTAAAACAATGAAATTCACAGTAAGAACCATAGTTATCTTCTTTCTGGGCTTTTAAGTGAGTTAATATGGAGCAACTGTAAAGAAAGGTAGAAAGCAGACAACAAGCATAATTTGATTGAGTGCTCATTTTATTTCAATACATACAAATTTTATGCAATATGATTATTTAATTTTATAAAGCATATGTACTGAAAGCTTTACTAAAGTGTCATAAAAATTGCATCTTTAGTTCATGTCTTGGGAACTCTACATGAGTAGCCTTAGTGCTTCCAGTTCTGTTCAAAATGTCTCTGTTCTCCTTGTTTGCACAGTCTATTCACAGCCTTACACACGTTGATTTTATCGATGAGGTCTTACTGTATCAGGCTTCAGATATAAGGTGGTCCTGTGTGTATTATTAGATGTCTTCCCTGCTGTGGTCAGGGTATAGACGGCATTATAAATATTTTACACTATAAGGTTATATTCAGTTACGCATAATTAGGAACTTGGAGTACATTGTTCCTGTAATTCAGGGTGCGTCACAAAAAATGTACAAATGAGGAGTTTGTGAACATACACCCTGCCCAACAAAGAACAAAGAAGGTAGCCTGACTTCCCTCTGTCAGGGCAACTTGGTTTAGCTCTGCAGCTTGCTGTGATGGAGCTGAGGGAGATTTCAGGAGTGCAGAGATAATGTGATCATCACATCTGTGTTCTTTCTTGCACTGCTGCCTGCTCAATCCAATGCTGTGGGGCCTGGGAGAAACAGCATGTTGCCGGCACACCAAGCAAACACCCTTCACTAAGGGTCATCCAGCAGGATGACTTAGTCTTCTGTACTGGGGCTTGTGTGACAAACACTGGACAGTACAAAAATGGAGCCATCTTTTGTTCCTTAGCCTTTCAAGGTGTTCTGTGTGCTTTTTCAGCTGCAACCAATAGTCAGGAGCATTAGTTACAGGTACATGATCTGGAGAGTGATGGATGATGGATGTGAGTGGGTAGGTAAGATGATAGATTGACAGATTTGTAACTAAAAGCAGAAAAAAGAACCAGTTTAATATACAAATTTTATTTATATAAATGCTTCTCCACATTAGATCTCCAAGTAATTTCCATTAAAAGGTATGAGTTGGTCAGGCAAATTAGAAAGAGAAAGCAGAACATAATTTCTTCTACAAAAACTTAGGTCTATGTGTTGGTGTTTATTTTTCCTTATGAAGCATAAAACAGTCTGTTTAACCTCTGATCAGTTGAATAAGATAATTATTTGCCATGCATTAGCAGTAATATGAAATTTCATATAAAGCATGCGTGATCTGAATCAAGAGCGTGTAAGGCCATTTATTTTTAATGATGTCAGTTCATAATTAAAATCAACACAAGGGGTTTATTTTTGGAGGATGGAAGCTAATCTTTAAATGCGCTAGTTACAGATCCTGTGTCCAATGCCAGTCTGACTGCTTTATTAAAATGTATTTGGTGTGCTTCTCTAATAAAAATCAATTTTAACACCTTTCTGCAAACAAATTCCTTCCTGTTAGAACCATTTTCATTTGTAATTATAAAATCATCAGTGTAACAAGATACAATTGGAGTTTGAAGAGTATAGCTTATTTTTTAATTACTGTTAATGAATAATTGAAATTATATTAATGAAAATAAATTTGAATTTATTATATTTTCTTTTCTTAAAGTAATCCATTTATAAAATGTTCATCACAAGAATACCTGTACATGTTCCACACTTTGAATTTGTCATTAAATAGCCCAAGCAGAAACTAAAAAATATTACTGTATATTTCAGTTATCTCCTAGATTATGTGCATATGTATTTGTTCAGTTGGATGCCTACAGTGAAATTGAGTCTCTATTAAATTGAAGACAAAATTTCTAGTGATGTCAAGAGGTCAATATTTCACCTATGGAACTGCACAGCATAATCAACCAGGAAGATCTCTGAGAAGAAACATTGCTTTCATGTTCTTCAGCTCCAACCTGAAACATAATGATTACCCTTAGCCCTGATTAGCTTCCATATAGTCTCAGGGTGTTCAGTATTTTCTCAGCAGCTTCCTAATACTACAGCACAGCCTGAAACTAAGATTGTATTAAAGGCACATGCGAGGCTCTTGCTGGCTCTGTGTTCATGAGATTCCATTTGCTCCTCTCAATCTTGAGGCCAAAGACTCAGCCTTTGAAGCTATTGAAAGTCATTCTTTGATGATGACTGGAAAATGCTTTAAGAGATTTGTCTGACTTAGCTTTATCCATCCAAAAGTTGAGCATTTACTATGAGTTTTAATACATTTTAACTTCAACTATTACAGTTTTTTACACAGTAATCAAAAACTGGGGTGATCTAGACATTTGCCTTTTTGTATACTGACTGAAGAGAAAGAAAAACAGTTACTTTGTATGACTCGTTTAAGATACCCTCACTTGTATCCATCCAGAAGGTAACTAAAACATCCAGAATAGTCAAAGTTCAGTTGTCAGGTTTCCAGGTTTCCTAGGATCAGCTTCAGATATCCAAATTTATGTGCGCTGCAATAAACTACTCTGCAGGCACTGAGGTGTGCCATTCGGCCAGACTTACCAGTGGGCAGGATTGTGGTATTTGGAAATATGAGGAACATTCAGGATGTTGAACTTAGTGAACTAAGATAGAAATTGTATGTGTATTCCTTCACACTGGATATTCTAACTACACAGTCAGGAACTGGCTTGAAGGTAGAGCTCAACAAGTTGTATTTAGTGAGGCTACATCTAGTTGGCAGATGATCTGTAGCAGTGTTCCAGAGGGCTCAATTCAAGGCCAATCCTGTTCAGCATTTTGATCAATAATCTTGATTCTGGAGTGGAATGCATCCTTAGCAAGCTTACTGAGGTGCTGTTGATTCTCTGGAGAGACAAGAGTCCTTGTAGAGAAATCTAGATACTCTGGAGAACTGGGTAATCATCAACAGCATGAAGTTCAACAACAGAAATTGTTGGGTTCTGCACCTGGGATGGAGAAGTGTTGGACAGGCACATACTGGGAGATGGGTGGCTGAAGATCAGATCATCAGAAAAGGATCTTGGCATACTGGAGACAACAGGCTTAACATGAGCCAGCAGGGTGCCTGGCAGTCAAAAAGGCAAATCACATGTTGGGGTGCATTAAACACAGCACACATGTCTAGTCAAAATGTGTTTCTCCCAAAACATATTCTCCTGCTTTATTTAACACTGGTGTAGCCTCAACTTGAATATTGAGAGTAGTTCTAGAATCCACAAAAAAAATATAAAAAGGATATTAAGTCTAATAGTGCTAGAACAAAGGGGAATAGCATTAAACTATAAAGGGAAAACTAGGTTGGATGCTGGGAAGAAATTATTTACTCAGGGGATGGTGAAGCACTGGAACAGGCTGCCCAGCAAAGCTGCAGATACCCCATTTCTGGAGGTGTTCAAGATCATCTATGACCATTGGATGGGGTCCTGGGCAGCCTGATCTTGTGTTTGGCTACCCTGCCTATGTCAGGGGGGTTGGAACTAGGTGATCTTTAAACTTCCTTTCAATCTAAGCCATTTTATGATTCTATTCTTATTTATATTCCTATTCTATTCTATACCTTACTCACAATTTTGGTATTGATGGCTTTTTCAAATAAAAGTATAAACAAAAAGACTTCATCTGTACTTTTCATAAGATATTCTCCTTGGGCATACATAGTTAAAGTGTATCTTGTTAAATGTAACATCTCAGTGAGATTTAGTTAAGGTGCATGTGTTGCTGTAACAGCATCACCTGATAGGAAAACATAAAACAAGAAAATAACAATGAGTGACAATCTGGCTGCTTGTATTTATGTCCATATGTTAGGCTTCCTCAAAAAAAAATCTTAGTGTGCCAGTTAGAGATAGTTAGCAATCACAGTTGGGTAGAAAAATAATCATGAAGCATCTTAAATTTATACTAGGTAAGGAAAGTAATTTATCAAGTTGATGGCAAGATATAGATTCAGAAATCAGTTTGTCTTATCATTTTACAGCGTACAAGGAGACATTTCTTTCTTCAAGGTTATGATATGCCATATGTCTTTCTCCATAGGTTTGCCAAAAGTCACTTAATACCATATGTCCTAAACCATTTGTTTTTCAAGTAGTAGCTCAGCTTTAGTAGGCAGTATCTGATGAAAGTATTCAGAAAATGATAATATTTGTGCTTTTCTACTGTCAGACACTCAATTTTTTGGTGCAAGTTATCATGAGAAGCATGTATATTTTGATCCTTAATACTGACTTCTCATTAAGACAATTTTAATAGTCACATGCGTTGTTCAACCTCCTCCAGCACTCACAACTGATAGGATAGGTTTCTTGTTATAAGCAGGAGGGCGCTAACCGAAACAGCCCAATCCATCTTTCCCTAACAAAAATATTAAAACTTCAGAGTGCAGAGAAACACTGCCAAAACAGTGTTTCAGAAGTGGTGTATAATCACAAAATATTTGCCAGTGTAGTGAATGGGGTGAGGGGTAAGCATCCCTCATCTCTAATTCTTCCCTTCTTCCTTACAGCTGTAAGATATCCGACTTTTCAAACAGTTTCTTCAAAATTCATAAATATCAATCTTTTTAGAAAAAAAAAATAATATGCCACTGCATAAGGTACATAATCCTTTGAAAAAAACAATATAGGATGAAAGTAGTGCAGCAGGTCAAGTATCATTTTATACTCTTCCCACTGAGTACACATCTGTGTTACATCTATGTTTCTCAAGAATCTCAAGTTGAGATCTGTGGAAGTATAAAGCATGTTAGACGAAAAATATTGTTAAATACTGTTAAAAATCACAGAACTTTGCCTTGAAAGTTATGATATTTGAGTATATGTTTTGTTCTTAATTTTTATATTGGTTATTTTAAGTTCTATTGCATTTCATAATTATACATTTAGATAATTTTTTTGCATAAATATTTGTTGAAATAACATCTAACAAAAAAAACTCTCTTTAGAAGACATATAACAAAATACAGCTATTGATAAATACAGCTATTGCAGTTGCCCATGATCTAATAATGAGAACACAAGAAAGATTTCCACTAACTCCTACATTAAGTTAACAAAGGAAGATCAGTTTTAGTCTAAATTTGAAAAAAGGGTTGAGATGTTACTTATCTCTTTTGTAGGATGCTGTGTGGAATAATTAGTTAATGTTTGTTTAGCTTTTTGAAAATTGAGAGCTCTGTTTAGTACTAAGTACTACTGTCATGAAGAAAGATATGCTAAATACTTAGGAAATGGCAGTGCTGTCGCAACACAGATGTTCATTTTTTGAGTTATAAAATCACTCCTTCCCTCCCATTTGAGATCTCACAGCATCCACTGTGCTGTCTCTGTAGGGGATGAAAGCAGCAGGAACATGTGGCTATCCCTGTTCTAGAGTAAAGCTTAACTTAGATAACCTTAAACTTCATAAAAACGCAGAAAGCCAAATGCTGATCACATGCTCTCATCAGAAAATGATCAGAGTATCTGGAGAGAATGAAACTGTGATTAAAATTGTGATGCCATTTTAACTCATTCTCATGTACTTTTGTTCTATGGTTACAGCACAATCAGCTGTTCAGGCACAGCTGAAAATATCAGGTTTGTGCTCTCTGTTTTTGTCTTGTTCTGCATAAAGAGCAGCTACAATAAAAAAAAAAGAAAAAGAAAAAAGAAAAAAGAAAAAAGAGCAGTCTGATTTCAAGCTGTATTATTCCTTTTTGAGCTGAAACACAAAATATTTACTGAATTACACCCCAGAGAAAATGCTATGATGAGAATTGGAGTCTCTGCTAAATAATAGCTTGGTACTGAATGTGTGGTCAACATATGCTGTTTTAGCCCCTGACCCAAAACTGCAGTTTTCAGTGTCACATAGTGATTTTATTTATTGACTATGGCTGTGATTCAATTCTTTACGAAAACATGAGAATTTAGGTGTCTTTCTGTATGGAGGCCCCATTATTAAAATCAGTGGCATCATGGTCAATATGGAAACTGCAAAGGGACTTGCTTAACCAGTTCCTGGGTGCTTATTTAATTGGTCTTTTGAATTCCCTGACTGCACTGACTAGATTTTCACTGATTGTAACACCAGTGTTAAAACATCCACTGCACTTGTAGATACCTGGAAGTAAATGTGTAAATCTCAAACATTTTTTCCTAAGACCACAAATTAGTAAACTGAGGTGGTCAGTTACATGGGAGATCCCACTAGACTTTAGACGGTGCTTCAGCATGATAAGATGCCAATACTGGGAAAAACAGTCTTAAAAGTACGCTGAGTTAAAAATCTAACTAAACCTCTACTTAAAAATACAAGACTGCAAAAAATAAAAAAATAAAAATAAAAATAAAAATCCACAGAAATTGCAAATAGATCAGACAATAAAACGTATTTATTTTTCAAGGCTTAGGAAGAAGACTGTGCTTGCACAAAAATTGAATCTGGAGTCCTGCTGCTTTATGGCACTCATAAAGCTGCAGCGAAGAAATGAAGCTTGCCTGGAATTGTTTACCACTGACATATAATTGGCAATCATAGATAAGTACAACTTTGTACAAACATTACAAGTCTCTATACCTAACTCTGACAGGAGAAAAAATTTTTACTTCTAGCTGCTGGTGAAGAAAGAAGCATATGGTCTGTGTAATGGTGCCATTTGGCAGTTTCATGCAGCCAGGTAATGTATTTAGGACCAAGTCATGAAAACTATCTCTAATATCAGGATAGGAAATTCTTGGTAATTAGCAAGTCCAAGACAGATTAAGAATTTTTGTAGAAAACTGTTTTATCACGAACCCTTTGTTTATAATTCTGACTTAAAGATTAGTTTATTTTTGGATCCCTACAGTGGAACTGGCAGAATGAGAGACACGATCTTTAATACATACTGAGATTCCTTAGCTCACCAGTAACTCCAGTGGGATTACTTCTAGTGATACTTCTATGGGACTAAAAGAGTTCAAATAAGAGTCAAAGGCTGAAAATTCACGTGCTGGAAAACAGTGTTTATTATCTGCAGTTAAGTGCTCCATATATTCAGTTTAGAAGGGAGGCATTGTGAGGACAGATATAGTTGGCAGAATGGAAAGGCTTCTGACATGGAGAGAAAGAACAGAACATAAAAGTAAATAGAGATGTTTTAGTTAAAGAGTAGCAACATGACATAGCATCAGTAGATCAATTTTCATTCCATTTGACCTAATGTGCCTCTGGTAGCACATGGCACAAATGAAAAAAGATATCTTCAGGATTATTTCATCCAAAGCTGTGGTTTATAAAAATTTCAGACACAAATTCAAATTTCTCTGCAGTACTGAAATTCTCAATGTTTTTTGCTGGTCCAGGCAGGTCTTAATTTATCCTTAAGCTTCCATAGACTGAGAACATGCAATCCTCCATTTCTCTCTTTCCCTCACTGTTTTTTGTGAGAATCAGCATTTTTTCTTTTAGTTTATCATCAAGAACTGTCCTGTGTTGCTGTGCTGACAGCAGGAACAGATGTCAAATTATAATCTGAATTGTTCTACTGACTACTACCAAAATGATTTATCTGAATAAATGATTGCTTTCCTAACCCAATGTGGTTCTTTAAGGTTGCAACTCTTTGTCACCAACAAAGCCACAACTATCAAATAAACATAGGCAGAGAACAGTGACAAAGATAAAGCAACACCTCTTCCCCCTCCTGTTTCTGTAGATTCTTCTGGTGACAATAATATGTATGAGAAATGGAATTGCTCTGCCTTGTTGTTTTTGTTGTTTTCGGTATGCTAGGTTGGTTATAAGCATCTTTTATGCTTATAACAGAAACCACAGACCACATAATCCAGTAGTGTTACTGGTAGTTCTGCCCTTGACAGCCTTATTCGAGCCAGATCGGAGAAGTATGGAAACACCACTGAAGTATAATATTGGTACATTACTCCATTTTGGAGTACAACTGTAAAAATGGTCTGACTGTTTTTTGACCATCATACTTTTGGAGATTTATAGCAGTTTACATAAATGAAGTTACTGTTCTTCACGGCTCTCAGACACTGAGCATTTATCCAGTATGACTTTTTTTCTGAAGAACTATTTTGGAATTTGATTTTCTATTGTCTGTTTTCCTAAATACTTATAATAGGGAAAATAATCTTTTTTTTCTATATTGAGTAAAATCTCTGTGTAATTGTCCAACTCACTTGTTTAATTCTCACCGTAAGTGAGAATTCAATGATTTTCAGAGGGAGAGATCTTAGACCGTGGTTAAACACTCATATAATCATCTGTAAATATGGACTTCTGCTCTGTGTCTCGCAGGGTAGTGGTTAGTTGTACACGTGAGACTCTGAAAACAAATTTCATTCCCACTGAAGTCTCAGAAGTATTGCTTTCTTCCCCTTTCTCTGTATTACCAATTCTGATTTTAGGCATGTTAGACAAACTAAACTGTTCAGTGTGGAAGCTCAGCTTCTTGCTACTGTATCAATCAAGCAATAAAATTCCCACAGAGCTATTCCAAAATGGATAATGTAAGTTGGCTTTTCTCTTCCTGTTACAGTATGATTCATACTTGTTAGCCCATAACATGTAAAAGTTCACAGATTGGAGGAACTCCTCTTATGCTTTCCACAGAGTTGGCCAGGTTTGGTTACATCTTTGTGGTTATCTTTGCTTCCGTACTTCATAAAATGAAAGCAATTAAAACAGTAGTTGTTTTAATTTTTGTTTTGTTTTCATTTTTATTTTTGTCTTTGCAATGAGTCCTAAGCATCTTATCTAAATGTTCCTTTTACAGTGGCAACATTGTGGTGATCATTCTTTGATACAAGGACACATTCAATTTGACATATGTATATGCACAGATAGTGTACAGAAAAGAAATTTTGCTAGCCTAAGAAAATAAAAAATAAAAAATTTGTATAATCAGAACTGTCTTAAATATGACAACCTACATTTCATTATAAAATCCAACCCTCTTCCACTGAATTATTTTTGCACATTCTCATTTCTCTACACCTTTATAGTATTTTAAGATTTTCCTACAGAAGTATTATCTAATACATACTTTTTTTCAGTAAGCTGTCAGCATTGCAGTATTGGTGGAAATAACTTATCCAAATCTGGGTGAGATTGGCAATATAGCACGAATACAGTCCATGGCTATTATCCTTGAGAGCTGTCAAAATAAATAATTACATGCAAGCCACTGAATGTAATTGCTTTTAATATTTTAATAATCTGAAGTCACTACAAATACCTGTACCATATTTCTATTGAACCACAACAGTGGATGGACTGTCTCTGTAACTGTTTGCATACATACTGTAGAGTAATTCACCTTAATATTGAAGAACTTTGCTGGCTTTCTTCCATGAAGTACATGTAACTCAACGTAGAAAGCTACA
Source organism: Chrysolophus pictus (assembly GCA_037305975.1). NCBI lineage: Eukaryota > Metazoa > Chordata > Aves > Galliformes > Phasianidae > Chrysolophus > Chrysolophus pictus. The sequence goes on from CM074578.1 coordinate 25,287,292, forward strand.
AAGGTCTGCAGTTACTTAGGCCCCTAGCTCCCCTCAATTGCTAAAGGAACTCACCACCTTAACACTTTTTGGGACTTCAGCCTGCATGCCTTGAGGGATCATTTAAAAAAGACTACAAGACAAGTTTCTTATAGTTTAAAGGCTCACTAAGTGATTTTGGAACATTTCTAATGAAGTAAGAAGATAAAGATGTATTTCAGCATTAAGTTACTCTGTGATCTGCAACTGGCTTACATCAACACAGCTGTGTTCTTGTCAAACTCTTTCCCAGGCTCCTAGGAATGTGATCAAACACTCAACACAGTGAAAGTTTTCAGTTTGTCTTCCTTAACTAACAGACTTCAGGTAGGGATATAGAAACTTTTATACATAAAATCCTTTGAAATTTCTGGTATTCAAAATTTAGATGCCCCCATCTTTGCTCTCATAAGAACACAGAATACCTTTCTTTTGAGGGTACTCTGAAAATCTGCGGACAGAGAATACTTGAGACAGTATAAAATATCACTGTTGTGTGTCTTCAGCATATTTAATCCCTGTGCTACAAAAAGACATGTATATGTGGTCTTCTACTAATCTTGAAAATGAGAGACTTCCCATTTAGGCTGGAAACTCTGATCTTCCTCAGCACTCAACTGCTCTAATTTACAAGAAGAACTCCATGAAGTTACTGCAGTATAAAAACAAAAAACAGCCATAATTAATGTCATGCCTAAACAAAGCTATTTGTTTCCTTTCAGCTGAGAATAAATTGTTCTGAAATGACAGTGATTTTTTTCCCCCAGTGTAACTTCCCTGTTATCACAGTAAACATTATATTCAGCACTAATAAGAGAGAGTTTTATTTCTTGTCTTTTTTCAGCCAATTCTACAACTAGAGTCTCTTATATGGAACACGAAGATTTTGCTAACAAATAGTATTTGAATTAAGTCAGATCTCACACAGGCAAAATATATCAGCGGTAGCAGAAAGCAACAAATGCCAGATTATTTTACTTGAAAAAAAATGTGTTTCACCATTATATTTAAAGAGCAATGTCATTTATATCAGAGAACACATTCTGTGATTCATTTTCTGTCAAGTAATTGAGTTTTGATTTGTCCTGTAGCTATAAAAATTGTAGGGTATTTTTGTGGATGCTTATCTGACATTTATAAAATATGTTGCTGTTTTTGTCTATTTTTTGGCCAATGTGTGACTATACCATACATCTTTCACTCTGCAGCAAGTTATCTATCTCAAGATACCACGGGGATGCATCTATTCTTTGTCTGTCCATTCATTTTCAACTGGACAGAAAGCATGTCTGTTTATCCTGAAACTCCAAGGTAATAAAGGTTCTCCAAGATTCTCACAGCTTGCAGCCCTCTTACCCACTACAAATGATTGGATTTGATCCAGATCACTGTCTTCACTATGATGATTGATGCTCTGTTTTCTGGACCTCATCATACTCTTGTGACCTGAGCATCCAAAATTTATTTAACCTTATGCATGCTGTCTTTTCCAAGTCCTATAGCCTGGGAATGTTCCAGTTTCTGCTGACTAAGATTTTTACTAAGAACAAGCAAGAATTCTGTTACTGTGTAAACATGGTGCCACCTACAGTTTATGGTCCAGAAAGCCATTCTTCCTCCTGGACATTCCGTGTCATCCTAGAAATCTTGAGACAATCTCAAGATTTCTGTGATATGAATTCTTTCTCACAGAATCACAGAATCACAGAATGGCCAGGGTTGGAAGGGACCTCAAGGATCATGAATCTTCAAACCCCCTGTCACAGGCAGGGCCACCAACCTCCTCATTTAGTACTAGACCAGGCTGCCCAGGGCCCCATCCAATCTGGCCTTGAACACCTCCAGGGACGGGGCATCCACAACCTCTCTGGGCAGCCTGTTCCAGTACCTCACCACTCTCTCTGTAAAAAATTTCCCCCTAAGTCTCCCCTCCCTCAACTTAAAACCATTTCCCCTCGTCCTGCTGTTATCTACCCTTTCAAAGAGTTGATTCCCCTCCTGTTTGTAGGCTCTCTTTAGGTATTAAAATGCTGCAATGAGGTCACCCCACAGCTGCCTTTTCTCCAGGCTGAACAAGCCCAGCTCCCTCAGCCTGTCTTTGTAGGAGAGTCCAGTCCCCTGATCATCTTCGTGATCCTCTCCAACAGCTCCCTGTCTTTCTTGTACTGGGGCTCTACTCTTGGACGCAGTATTCCAGATGGGCCTCACAAGAGCAGAGTAGAGGGGAACAGTCACCTTCCTGTCCCTGCTGGCCACCCCTCTTCTGATGGAGCCCAGGATACCATTTGTCTTCCAAGCCGCAAGGGCACATTGCTGGCTCATTAAGTTTTTCATCTATCAAGACCCCCAGGTCCTTCTCCACAGGGCTGCTCTCAAGGACTGTTTCTTCCAGTCTGTATGGATGCCTGGGATTCCTCCGGCCCAAGTGCAAAACTCTGCACTTTGCCGTGTTGAACCTCATCAGGTTCACCCGGGCCTACCTTTCTAGCCTCTCAAGGTCCATCTGAATGGCATCCCTTCCTTCAACTGTGTCGACCGCACCACTCAGCTTGGTGTCATCAGCAAACTTGCTGAGGGTGCACTCGATTCCATCATCAATGTCATTGATAAAGATGTTAAAGAGCACCGGTCCCAAGACAGACCCCTGGGGGACGCTGCTCGTTACCGGCCTCCACCTGGGCATAGAGCCATTGATGACCACCCTCTGCTTGTGGCCTGTCAACCAGTTTCTTATCCATCAAGTGGTCCACTCATCAAATCCACATCCCTCCAGTTTGGAGATAAGGATGTGGTGGGGGACCATGTCAAAGGCCTTGCTCAAGTCCAGGTAAATGACATCGGTTGCCTTTCCCTTGTCCACCAATGTCGTCACTCCATCATAGTTGGCCACCAGATTGGTCAAGGATGACCTTCCCCTGGTGAAGCTGTGCTGGCCATCACAGATCACACGCCCTTTCCTCATGTGATCAAGCATGTCATCCACGATGATCTGTTCCATGACCTTCCCAGGCACAGAAGTGAGACTCACTGGCCTGTAGTTCCCGGGGTCCTCCTTGCTCCCTTTCTCATAAATGGGAGTGATGTGACCCTTCCTCCAGTCATCCAGGACCTCACCTGACAGCCACGACTTTTCAAATATGATGGAGAGCCAGCTCCTTCAGAACCCTGGGATGCACGCCATCCTGCCCCATAGACTTGTACACATTCAGTCTCACGAGGTTTCTCACTGAGGCCATCTAATACTCTGGGTAAACCAGCTAAGCTGGGCTTGCTGTTGTGAAACGGAGAACTGGATGGAATGAAAAGCCTCCAGAAATAGGCTGTGAGGAATGAATCATCCTTATGAAGCATCAGTATATCTCCACCAACTATAGAGGGAATCTTAACTAATTGTTTAGTCTAGCTACAACTTTTAGATTGCTAAATTAAACAAGATAACTTGCACCCTTATGTAAACATCACATTTTGCTTGCTATTTTCTGTTACTTTCATCATGACTAATTGTATTACAGAGTCTAACAGTTAGTGGCAGCCGAATCTATCACTTCAGTAATGCATAAATCTATCTGCAAATAAGCTGGATCAAATACTAGGAAAGTACCTGTAAGAAAAGAAAAACAGATAAAGCATTTTTTGTGGATTATAAGATACTTTTTTTAATGGCCATTTGATTGAAAATACTTTTCCTATCACATACACAAGATTGGTCCCATGAGGTATGAACAAGTCAAATACCTACAATGATTAAAATCATTAATAACTTTAAATAAAAGAGTAAATGAGCTAGCGTACTCTCTCTGCATTTTAGAGTTACCAGAGTTACCATCCACAACACTTACCACCTGCTGACCAACACCCCACTAGCAAAGCAACTCACTACCTGCCAGCCAACCCCCTGGCTAACCCCCTTGACTTTACAACTTCCCACATGATGTTAGGTGGTATAGAATAATGCTCTGTCTAATTCAGGCACCTGTTCTGGCTCTGCTCCTCTCCCCACCTCCTCTTCCAATGCAGCAGCTAAAGTACTAAGCTATTAGTACTGTCTCAGCTGAAAACACAGCAACATTTACTTTAAGGAGCTGCTGATATATGAATAATAGTTTTGAAATAATAGTATGCATCATACTGAATGCTTTGATAAAACTTAGCCAATTGCACAGGAACTTTAAATTAGAGAATACTGGAAATTTGTTTTAGTCAAGTCTTAGTATTATATATGATTACTAAAGCAATGATACTCACCTTATATATGTGTTTAGGTGCAATTGGAAAGGACCCAGAGGACCCTGCTGAGATTGAGAGAGAGGATTATAGTTCAAATTCATTTGAAAAGTAGTTTAAATTTTATTATGGTTACAGTAATTGCCATATTTTTATGGATTCATTTCTTAATTTGGCACCCACTCAGCTTTCATTACTCATGCTACAGTAGTAGTATGATGGATTACTCTGTTTTTTCCATTATTATTAAATTTAATTATTTTTGCTCATGTACCCAGATGTGAAAAACGTCAAGAGTTCTAATCTAATAATACAGACTGTTTGGAAAATATGTGCTGTCAATTAGAGGCACTTTATAATAGAAACGATAAAAAAAGTCATTAATGAAAAGTAGTTTGCCTCCCTACATACTGGCTTCAGTTAATCAAAGGTGCTTTGAAATTGAAATCATTAATTAACTTTGCCTGTTTTTGTACTGATCAATCACTTTCAGAGTTGCTGGAAATCTGTGAAATTAAGTTCTGTAAAAGAGAACAGAATCAATGAGTGTTTTTTTTAATCCAAATAAATTTTAACCTTTCTTCCCAGTAAAATACTATACACACATTAATGCCAATGTTCAAGTAATCAAAAGGAGAAACAACAGACAAACATTAAGCTGGGAAATGACATTGTTCCATTCCATTTTTACTGGCATCTCATTTATATTTTAGAAGATCATATGACAGATTATTAAATACATCAGTGCAATGTATATCTCTTATTTATTATTTCTCAATAATATTTTAAATGGTACAGTGAAACTCCATAGAAATTTAAAATTAGGGCTCTATAAAAAAAATTGTTGAGAAACAGGAAAGTCCTATGACCAAATCCTCAGTGGGTTGACTCTACAAATGAATCTTCCTGGCAATCATGTATGCTCTTACAACTCTGTAGGGTGAGTTGTACACAAGGAGAGAGTGATGTGAGTCAGCAGAAAGTGTTGTATTAGCTCTACTTCTTTTCTTGTAGATTCCAGGCTAGAATTTCTAGAGGCTGAAAACAGAATTTTATCTATTGCATGGATTTTACTCCAGTTCAACAAATGTATTTTTATGGAAGGAGTTTCTCCTGAATATATTTTTATTTTCCCTGAAGATATATGAGCTTACATTTAAATTTAATTATTTAATGCATTAAAAGTTTTATATATATATTTCCTTCCTTATAATTTCAAGTCTTAAGAGTGAAAACTTTTTTTCTACAAAGTGTTCGGCAAAAAAATTCTGATATTCTCTGGTAACTAAAGGATGAACTGTTTAATTACACTATCTAGTCTAGCTCTTGGTTTAAAAAATAGAATAAACATATGCAGAGCTGTTACAAATATTGCCAATTGGAGTAAAACAAAGTTTAGTTATGTTCATTATTATTTATGGCAAATTGAATATGGCAAAGATAAATGGTCAGAAAACTGATCTCAGGAGAGACAGCCACACATCTCTCAGAAAATAAAGAATGTTTTCACTGCACAACTTCTGGTGATCACAAAGATCTTCGTGTAAGACCTATGCATACAAGATACCAAAATCCCTTGCATTTCCCTGACAATAATGGGAGTTAAAAGGACTCAGCAGTATGACAGGGGAAATGTGCACGTTTTATTTCTCAGAGAGTCAATCATGTTCTGCAAGGTCACAGGCCTGCAATTCAAGATTTTTAAAAGCTTTAGTGGAAGGGGTTTGAATAAAATGCTTTTCAAAATTTGTGTTTAACTGTCATAGCTGAACCATAATAGTAATTGCAATCACATGCAGTATTTCTACCATGTCAGTAGCTGTATAACACCGAGGAACACTCACAGATACTCACTAGAAATCACCCTGGTTTCGCCTTGTCTGTACTGTCTGTGGGTAATGCCACTACTGTTCTATGTGAGTAAACAAATCTAAGACTATACATAACCTTGGCAACTTTGGGAATGAATAGTTAATCTTAATAGATTTTAATATATATTATTTTCAACATTTTAGCAGTCTTTTTGGAATTTCCTATGGTATTGAATTCTTGCTGTAAATTCTAATAAATGGCCTAGAGAAGATACAAAAAATCTTTTATTGGCTATTAGGTACTTAAATAAGTTTCTGTATGCCTTTTCACATTCCTCTAGGTGTCTTTTGGCTACATTACTACTAAAATCTGTTAAAATTCTCTGTAATGAAGTTGAAATTGTATAAGCATGATATTATGTGAATGACCATATTCACATGCATATATGTTTAGAACAGCTTGACTGTGATCTTAATTGGAAAGAACATGTTACTGAATGCCACAGTAATCTTATCTCTGATATTATGAGCCATGTCTTCTTTCATTTCTCAGAATCATTCTATCATTAGGTGACATATCAGCTTTCATTATGTCAGAATGTCAGATTATACAGCATAAATGACTGTGATATGTCAAGCCAGGCAGCATGGGATAAGACAGGACTTTCTATTACAGTATAAAACTTTCCCATTTTTTATTTCCTCCACAACTGTGTCTTATTATATCAAAACCCAATATAAAGAGATGCAATTATTGCTTGTCAACACTCACCAGTTTCCACTTTTTTTGGTGTCTGGAGAGATTCAGATTTGCTGGACGTTTCCCAGGCTGGGCACAAGGAAAACTAAAAACTGAATCTCACACCCTTATTTCCCCATTTTTGTGCCCCTAATCCAAAGGATAGTAATGGATGATTTTCTGAAGATGTTTGCAGGTTCCTGGTTTTTGTGGATTGTTTTTATTTTCTGGGCGGTAGTACATTATTCCCCAGAAAGTTACCACACTATATTAGACAGACAGAGCTAAGATTCCCAAACTGATGCAAAGGAACAAGACCTCTCAGAAATCCCCTCATCTGAGACACAGTTCACAGTATGTCATCTCCAAACAATGCTATGTCAACAGGTACCTGAAAGCAGCTCTTTATGCCTCATTAGTCCAAGACACTGAAAGAATTTTCAAAGATTACTGTAGTCCACAGATGAAAGTAGGAAACTACAGACAGGACACAATAATAGAATAGAATAACCAAGAAGTTGGATGATATCATACTTTCACAAGGGTGATTTGGTTTGCATTTTATTGTATTTCAGCCATTTACTGCAAAATGTACTAAAAAGCAACTGTTAAAATTTATAAAATAAAACTGTTAAAATTATTAAAAAAAAAACATGTCATTTTGAATTTGCAGGACCAAGTAACTCTAGCATCAGATCTTAAGAGGACTTTCTGAAACTGCTAGGATACCAGGAATTTCTTAAGCACTCTAGTGAAAGCATGAACTGATTGATATTTTAAGAGAACAGAAAAATTGATTCAGTCAAATGTAATTTCATGGAAACATGACAAAAAGAAGCTGAATCTGACAAAAGAAGCACAACCTGAATTATCTGCGCTTTTTAATTAGCAAAATCCAAGTGAGGTGTTTCTGAGTATTTCCAAGAGTCTATACCTGTTCTTAGCCAGATTTTGTTCCTCATCACTACTGATGGTGTGGGAGAAAATGCAAAATGTCGTGCACTAAAATCTGAACTCAGATATCTGAAATATATCATTTATACCATATATATAGTCAGGAAGGCGAGAGAGATCACACTAAATCAAAGCTTGTATAGATTGAACAGTCTTTTAGGGTCTCCTCCATTGTTTTTACTTAATTGCCTAAAATTTAAGGTGATAAGCATGTGTCTGTACTAAAGAAATTTGTGTCTATATTGAAATATTAATCTTAGGAAAGGCTGATGTACCAAGCCATTGTATTAGACACTGTACAGTCACTAGAGTTTCTTTCTGCAAATACAAAATGATTACATTAGGAAGTATTTTAAAAAGTGTTAGATGTTTAACTTCTACTGAAGTATTTTAACAATGAGATGAGCCTATATTTAAGAATACAGATTTCAAATTTGCAAAAGAATAAGAACTGTAAGTAAACTAAAATGGAAATTGGACCACAACACTCCAGGCTTTTTTGTCCAGGTTGTTATAATTTTTACTTTGATACTGTTTGCAGCATGAACCAAAAGCTAACATTTTTCTGTTTTCCGTTTTAGGCTTAATATTGAATCAAAGAGGTTTATTGCTTTTCCAGTTCTGTGAGGTATCATCATAGTCTATGCAAGAGACTGACTTTGTAAAGTGATTTACCCTTGTAAAGTGCTATTTGCTAGAAGTATCACAGACAGAAAAACAAAAATTATTGATGAATAATCAGTGTAATATAATTGTGTAATATAATTTAAAAGCAAAGCTTATGAAAGCTAGACAGTTAAACACAGTATTGATAAATAGAACTATTATAATAAATAAAACATTCAACAACAAAGGAACTGTAAAGATGTACTTCAAATATATAGGGAGCAAATCATCTGTAAAGTCTGATGCTTCAGACACTTAAAAGAAACAAGGATGAAGGCTGACAGCTGTTTGTATTAATATTACTAAGTGCTCAAATCAGGTCTTTGCCTTCAAAATGGAAGCTGATTACCAACACTTAAAGTTTGAATATAATTTGCTAGAGGGAAGTAGTATTGTAAAGGCACAAAGGCAAGTAACTGAACTCAGCTTGCTGAGTTCAATACGGATGTGATATTAACTTTTGCATACTGCAAGTGCAGTGACATATTTTTACAAATAATGCACTTGAATCTGCATATGAATGTATAAAGTAGACCAATAGAAAAAGAAGTATTTCTAGGTTCTTGTCTGATTCTCAGGCAACACCTTGTTATATACTATGCTGCATGAAAACATACCAAAAAATGTTATATCCTTCCTCTATGTTGTATTGCTTCAGAGTCCAGTTCATAGAAGGGGCAATTAATCGAATTATTTCAGTGGGAAATGTAATGTTGAGAGTTTTACCTGCAAACTGGAGACATACCTGTAATTCAGACTGAAATCCACAGCACATCAAAAATCAATGCCAAAAATAGGGTTCCTTTTTTCTACAGTGGCCTTCAGGAGATGTTTTGTTGTCATTTTTAGCAGTTACAACTAATATTGTAGATCTAATCCAAAAGGAGTTATAAAATGAGTGTAGAACTTTTCAGTTCTACAGAACAGTTAAAATCGATCAACTCTCTTGAAAGATCTGGCACATAGAAGTCCAGTATTTTAATTCTTTGTTTTCTGTTATCCTTTTTTTACTGGGAACTCTTCAATGAAAAATTGGTCTAACAATCCAGTTGACAGACTTTCTTTGATACTATCCGAAAACTAAACCAAATATTTTCTAAGGATTTGCAATGTGCACTGCAAGTAACTGTTAACAATAAAATAAAAATATTAAATTTGTTCAACATGTGTTTCCTTTACAATTTAGATGAGTTTTCTAAGCACTCATGCTGTTTCTTATCTTCCTTAATGAGGAAACCAATGAAATGAAACAATATATTCCCGTTGTTTTATAAATCATATATCAAGACTCCATAAATTCAGAGCATAGAAGTTTAACAACATACGAATTTTCAAATACTACGAAAGGGAATTGCAAAAGAAAACATAATTATGTACATGGACAAGATCTTTCATGATCATGAGTGACTAAAGACCTTTTTGACTTCTCTTAATCTCCTTTTTTTTTTTTTTTGCATTTAGAGCAAGGTCTGCTTTTCTTACTTTACTGGCGGGTTTACCATCCATAGTTTGATTTAGCCACCATTATTTGTAAAATATTCTTTTTTATTACTATATGTGACAAAGAAAAAATTAATTTGAAACAATTATTGGAAAACCAAAAATGAATATCTAACACTACTCTTACCTCAGATGATAGGATTTTGTTATTAGAGGGAAGTATTTGCTTTTCTCCCCTTGAAATTGGCTTGGTTTAAAACTTGGATTTTTGTTCAAGAGCTACCTGATTAATATACTGGAACTAATCCATTCCAATAGAGATCCATCAGAATCTTCACAGCAGATGCATGCTGCCAATGAAAGGAAAAAACTTTCCAAATTTTGGACTCGGGGAAGTCTGAAGTTCTAAACCATTTTTATTGGACTCAGGCCCTAGTGGATACACTTGCAGTGGACAGAAATTTTATTTTTTTGGTAATGCCCATCGTGTGTTCTAGTATGTAAGTATTTATTTAACAGTGTGGGAGTTGTACCTAACAAATAGTGAATGCCTGTGCAGTTAGTGTGTAACTAACTGTCTTGGCAGTGACTTAAAAGATTGCCTCAGAAGTTTTCTTTCACTTCTATCCAGAGCAGCTTATTATCTTGTACTGAGAAAACAGTATTTGCATTTTCAACAAAAAGTTTATTTGATCTTCCATGCACACAGTCCCTCAAATGACTGCAGCTTGATAACTTTATGCTATCTCTGGAGTTTGCCTAGATTATTTATTCAAAAAAAAAAAAAAAAAAAAAAAAAAAACCTAAAAAAAAAAAAAAGAAAGAAAGAAAAAGAAAAAGTATTTATTATTTCTCCTATCTCCTTTCTCTAGCTTCTGACCCTGGTCTGTCTGTCCTCCCTGTCCTAATAAAACCATGAAGTAAATTATTTCACTGCTTCATCTAGATCTGTCTGGCTGCCTAACCTTTCTCAAATTTCTCCAAGAAACTGTAGGAACACTCTGCAATTTCTCTGCAGCAGAACTTCAAGTCCATCCTTGCAAATCTGTTACATTCTTCACATCAGTCCATAGCCCAGACATCTCATTTTGAATTTTTTTTTTCCTACATTTATTATTTCCAGCTGGTGGTAGGTTACTGTAATCAAATTTTGGCAAGCTACTTTGCCATAGGCACACTGATCCCAATTCTTGTGTCTGTCTATTGCCCATCACTACACTGATAGACAAAACCAAGGGAGAAACAGAACAACGGAAAGTAATTGGGTCTCTCCAGGCTTTTCTAACTACCCAGTAGAATACTATTCGTGTGTACATGAGAGCAAAACCCACACTCTGAATGTATAACTTTAACATGGCCCAAAAATCGATAGGTTCAACCAGAGCCCTGCAAGTAACAAGCCCAAGCCTGGCTTGCCTGTACCACTCATTTTCTTCACCCATGCTAGGAACACAGCCAAGTTTTTTTGTTTGTTTGTTTTCTTGTTTTTGTTTTTTTTTTAAGGCACTTTTCGGGCGAAACAGTCAATCTTTCTTTGGGACAGAGTTGCTTGCTTTGTTGAGCCTATATAATTTTCATTATGCTGTAATGGTACAGATCAGTTTAAACTTCATCTTCCAGTTGCACTCTGAGAGTGAAAGCAGGATACGTGTCCTCCTCACTGGCTCCCACATGGCAATGAATGCCAAGAATCCTAATGCCTCCCCCAACTCAATACGTTGCAGGATAAAAGCCTGTGCATACTTTTATTAGTACCATACTTTTTTCATTGCTGACCTCTTGAATGTTGTCATTCCATGTTGGCAACAATACTTTGCCTAAGCGCTGTTCTGAGTTAGCAGAGAAAATTATAAGCAAGCAAAATAATATTCTTATATATCTTAGCTACTATCATGAGAAGATGTGAGGAGCAGAGATTTGTTACATGCCCTTGTGATCTTCAACTCAAAAGGGGTTATTTCCTGACTCTCTTAACTTCTTTTTCCAGTGTAAGCAGGAGTTAATATCACTTGCATAGCAAAGTGCTATACCGGAATTGCTTCTAGAGTTATTCCAATTTCAATATGGCTTTTGCTTGACAATCCCTATCTACAAAAATAAATGATGGTGTTTTCTTTTCAATTGCTTCATTAAGAGACAAGTTTAGGAATCCTACTGAGGACTGAATTTAACAAGGACTGTTGCAAATTTAAAAAGCATTGTTAATTCAATTTGATAATAACAAAACCTTTTGTTCTTGTAAAACTGTTAGTTTTCCTTGCAGAAGCCTCTTAAAGGACTAAAACATTATGATATGAATTCACTTTTCCTGAAGCAAGCTCTTCAAATTAAAGATCTCATTTGAGTAAATCCCAAACAATAACAACAACAAAAACAGCTTAAATTATTTGCTATAGCAAAATTCAAGGTTTTTAAAAACAGAAGTCATACAATTTGCTTAGTTCCATTAGGATTTATGTGAAGAAAAAAAAAAAAAAAAAAGATAACATAATGAGAAGATGTTAAAGGGATGATTGTATCAATATTTTTACATAATCCTTTTCCTAAAGTAATGGAAGATTTTCTCATAACATATGTTCTAAAGAATAATTTTAAAAAATGTTATCAATAATAAGAGATTAAGATTATTTCTCAGCCTGAAAGGGCCACGTGAACAAACTTGTTCTATCAGCTGGTATAGAAGATAAAGGCAGCATCTACTCTCAGAATAAGTCTCAGTATATATGCATTCCCGTAGCATATTTTGCATTCAAACTTTGCAAGGTGCATGTTTGCAATCGAACAAGAGTTAACGTCCTGCATACATTTGAGACAGCCTTCAGAGTCACACTGGTGATGGTTAATCCGGTCACTGAAAGACTGCAGCTGAAGCCCAGTGCACTTACATCTGGGTCTGCCTGAATTACAAAGCTCCCTCCTTGTGCAAAAACTCCATGCTTGCCCGAGCTAGAGGTTCCTCCTCCTAATCCCCTTTCCTCAGGGATTTCTCCAGCTGAGACTGCAAGAGAAAGGTTGAATATCAGAGAGGCAGAGAACAAAGTGCTGGGTATAAAACTCAGACTGCCAAAGCCTGATAAGATCAGCTCTGCAGGGTCCCACATTTATGGGCAAAAAAAGATGGGATGAAAAGTAAATAATTGAGTCTGAATTTTTGGGCTTAGCTCAGTGAAGAGGAGATGGAACAATCTGACAGAGGCAGAATGCTCTTCAAAGGTTAAACAAAATAAGGCAGGAAAGTTTTAAAGGTGAATTTAGTTCTCTCCCCCTCTGTCAGGACACTGATTTGTACAAGAGCTACAAGAAAGTTTAAGTTCACTGCAGAAGAAAAGGATGATTGTAAGTCAAAAGACAGAGTATGAAACAAAAATGTAAATCAAACAGAATCTTGTTTTCTATTAACATTTACATTTACATTAGCATATATGCTATGTTTTACATCCTTTTCTTTATTATTTCCAATTCCAAAAAGGAATAATTTATAAGAAACTGCATTCCAGACGCAGTCTGATATGAGTTGCACACAAAAAGCTCTAGAGACAAATCTTCCTTCTGCTACATTATCTATAGTCTTATGTATATCCTTAAGAATTTTTTGTTGACCAAATTCTGATAAATAAAAATGATGACCTCGGAAAACTTTTCTTTTCCTCTTCTAACTTTTTATATGACAGCAAGGGAAAGACTTCCCTATTACGCATTCAAAAGCACTGTTTGTGTATTTGAATCACCTGAAACAGAAGCTGTGGTTTTAATCCTATGTAGTGGTACATAATAAGTAAGAACATTTCTGAAGCTCAATAGAGACAAATATATTAATAGCTATATATATATATATTAATAGCTACTGTAGCCACTACGTCTTACTAGCATCTTCATTCATTCACTGTGCATGAACACATGGACTTATCTAATAAGGTAACGGTGTGAGCATCTCAGAAAAATGGGCATCATTGGTCCCTTAGGAAGGGCATATTCCTTTGTTACATAAGAGACCAACATTTCATGTGCCTTCAAAGATTACAATTCACATACAACTTTCCAAATTCAAACATGAAAGTTCACCTTTTCATTTCAAATTTTCTTTGGTATATATCTCCTTTAGGGTAAATTTGGAGCATTTGGCTGCTGCTTTGAAATATAGTACCTAGAACAGAAGGCTATAAAAAGTACACCAAAGTAGTTTTGCATTATCTAAAAATCAAGTTGACACTATCACCAATATGATTCTCACTTAATAGGTCTGTGAATTCCAAACTGCATCAGTTATACACATGGTAAAAATTTGCTAGCTGCATTATTACCATTGATATGTATAGGATGTTTCCTATTAAGAGAGAAGGGAGCCAAGAGACTCATGATCTTTTCTTCTATTCTGCAGAAAGGCATAAATTCTTCACAGGATTGAGAACTTACAATGAAATTATACATGACTAATTCAAAAGGCTTAAGAATGTACCTATAGAATAATGCAGAGATCTACTCTCATGATTCACAGATTTAATCCATACAATTTCAGCAATATGTTTTTTGGTTTGGTTTGGTTTGGTTTGGTTGTTTTTGTTTTTGTGGTTTTTTTTTCAGTAGTATAGTCACATTCTATAAGGAAAGGTGGGAATAACTGCAATATGTGCAGCATTTAAGTATAAGGGAGCTGTTATTACAGTTGACTAATATTTTATGGAAGTTCAGTATGTTTCAAACACATATGCCACTGTTTTAATGAATAGTAGAATCAGCCATATATTCTTCACGGCTGAAAAATTAAGGGTTTGCAGCAGCAGTTCAATGTAGGTAAAATTGTATTTACCCTCTCTCAAGGGGTAAGACCAAAATAGTTTTACCTTGGAAACATTATCTCCAAAGCAGATAACACATGAATTTGTAATATGAAAAGGTTCATTCAGGAAGATGTGGGAGACATGTTAGTGGAGATCAAAAAACTGACTCTGTGTGGATACAGTGAAGCTTTGAGAGTAACACGGGCTCCCAACATGCATCTGATGGAGAAACTGGAACATGCTGGTAGCGACTTAGTGACTTTTAGTGTCATTTCCCTCAGCAGCAGCTATCACGATGCTCAATTTTGTTCATCCTGTGCTGGGTTCTTACAGCCAGATTCAACATCAGAACAGCAATCCAAATGTCTCCCACTGAACTTTATATTGACTGTAAAATTAAGGACACTGGTATTTTTACTTGAAGTGCTCTCTTTGGGAATCTAGGAGTCTGCTCCCTCTTTGCAGGTTGTCACTGCC
Organism: Chrysolophus pictus; assembly: GCA_037305975.1. Taxonomy (NCBI): domain Eukaryota; kingdom Metazoa; phylum Chordata; class Aves; order Galliformes; family Phasianidae; genus Chrysolophus; species Chrysolophus pictus. The sequence goes on from CM074578.1 coordinate 25,302,399, forward strand.
CACTCCTTCACATTCTGGGTTCTCTAAATCTGAGTACTCTGCTGTTTTTATGGTGGTTGCTGGTTGCCCATCTAGCTGCTCTCTGACTCCTCCTCAGCAGGACAGGTGGATAAAATGAGCTGGCAAAGTTCATGAAGATGTAGAGGGGGAGATCATTTACCAATACTCTCACAGAAAAAAAAAAAACTGACTTGACTTTGGGAATAATTATTTTATTACCAATTAAAAATAGACAAAAAAATGACAAAAACTTTAACATCTTTCTCCTGCTCACCTTACAAAGCTAAGCTTCATTCCTTCTCCCTGGCCATGAGTGATGTAAGGTAGATAGGGAATGGGGGCTGTGGTCACTTCATAACACTTCATTTCTGCTGCTCCTTTCTCCCCACACTTTTCCTCTGCTCCTGCCAGAATCTTGCTCCAGTGCGGGCTCTTTACAGCTTTCTGCAATAAAAAAGATCCATTTTTAGACCATGGAGAACTGCTGATAACCAAGGCTTAGATGCAAGGACAGACCTTTCACTGGCTGAAAAAAAAAAAAAAAAAACAAACTGTAGTAAGGACCTGTAACATGTGACTTCTTTCCAGATGAGTTCTACGCCTAGGTGGGACAAGGGAGATATGAAACTGTTACATAAACCCAAAGATTCTAGACTGGGAGGATGGTCTAAGTGTAGCCACTCTTAGGCTCTTACGATAGAGATGATAGCATTGTTCCTTACTTTGAAGTGCAAAACTTGGGAGTAAATTATTTACTATTATCAAATTTTAGTGAGATTTTTTAAAGGAAAAAAAAAAAAAAAAGAAGCAATTTTGAGTTCATGCTATTAGAAACATTTCCAGCCAAAAACCTATGGCAACTTACGGCAAGCTTGTTTCACATATTTTGAATACTCAAAATTTCCCAAATTTGTCTTAGATTCCATTTACTACTTTCAAACCCTGCTATTTAGATACAGTGCATACAGTACTAATAGAATACTCTCCTTAAACATGTTTATTCAGTGTGTTGAAAAGAGAGGAATAGGATACTGGTTACTAGTTTAAATGGAAAAACTAAAAAAAAGATGTATAATTCGCATTGAACAATTTTATTTTTTTTTCATATAAGCTGAATTCTAAATAAATATGACTGTTATTTTTATACTTTTGAATTGTTACAGGGAGATTGATAAGTGAATACTCTGAAAATTGTTTTTTTCATGTCAGAAAAATTGATGAAATTATGCCGTCCTATTTCTTTTCCATATTTTTTCATGCAGGTTCTTAAAAGTGTAGCTTTTATCATTGCAGGTAAAATGAAAATTAAGAAACAACAATTTTCCTATATTTTGATATAGATTTATTTTAGACTCCTTATGTTGTTTTATATGTATTTTAGACATCAGCTTTTAATGTATTCATAGTAATGTTCTGCTAACCTTCTGAATCACTCCAGAGGAAACTGTATTTTTTCACTACAAAATGAGTTGTAATTGCCAGAAACCAGGGAACAAACTGTGATTCAAAACTAACAGACAGCAGGAGTAAACGTCTTATTAATATATGATCTTGAATCCAGGAGAAATAGTTCAAGAAATTGTTTCAGTTTCCAAGTCAGAAGTTTTGTTGAACAGGTTTTTGTTTTTTAAATGCTGTGGGGTTTTTTTGTTATACAATGATTGATTAAATTGATACACAGTCATCTATATATTGATGCATTAGACTTGGAGAAGAGCCACTAAAAGAAATTGTCTTTCTGTAACTGAAATTTGAGAAAAGCCATGGACCTCTAACCAGGAGAAGTCTACTTAGGATATCTGTAGACTGATTAACTTCTGTTCATCTAAGTTCAGCTTATTCCAGAACATTCATAAAATATAATTTCATTACTTGTCTCAGAGTCTTTTGCTTTTTATGTGAGAACCTGTCCGATTGCTCTATTGATCTATTTTTTTGAGTTCTCTTTCACAAGAAACTAAACATCTTTTTTTCAATAGCAAACAAAAATTGTTTGATATTATATTTACCAGTGCAATAGCCATAGCTAATTTAGTTATAGTTAATGGAGTTCATTAATCCTGTATAATTCTTTTTCTCTCAAAGGTACTGCACTGAATAGCATACACTTCAAAATATTTCACTGTTGAACTTCAGTAAAATTGCGCATTTGCACTTTAGTCTCATTTATAGTTTATGGAAACTGTTGTTTATTGCTCAAGCAATGAAGTCTTGCATACTTACGCTCAAGAATAAAATATTTTTTAAAAAACAGCAAACAAAGAAAAAAAATACATGGATAGCAGTGAAATTATTCATATGTTTTGTAAAAGGATCCATACAATTATTGGTACCCATTTTTGTCAGTTTGGACTATTCACTTTCATCACTTTTGTTATTCTTTCATAAGAATAAATTTCATAATTTATAATTCATAAATTCCTCCCAAATATGGAGATACATACTGAACTTTCAAATACCCTTACCCAAATGAAATGTTTGCTGAGAAAAGCAGCCCGCTGCTCTCTTCAAACAATCAAAAAAAAGAAGGATTTAAATGTTTCACAGAACATACAAAGTTTGGCATTTAAAACCATCCTTGCACAAATAACTTGCATCAATACCTTCTTGTATTAGAACCTTTCATGGAAGAAAGAGCAAAGATCACTCTGGTTTTTTTTGAGGGGATTCATCTCACATAAAATTTCCCTTTGGTCTACGCAATCCATACATCTTCACAGTCTCCACAGCAATGCCTTTTTCACTGAAGAATTATCTGTCATACTCCATAATTAGGTGCACTTTCACAAATATATTGTATAGATTTCTGTAACAGCACTTCATGGGTTTTATAATCCTTTATCCTCAAGAGCAGTCACCCTTTTATAAAACGTTCAATACTTTGGAAAACAGAAAGGTTACACAGCATTCAAGTTTCTTCTGTGGTCTTTTGAATTGTACACTGAGAAGTTTCTCCAGCTTACTGCCTATGGTTCATCTGTCCACAGATGTTTTCCTGTTGTCCACTGACAGCTACAATAAAAAATGCCTTTGGTGTGTGTCTTGTGCCTTAAGATGAATTAGTGATCTGATATTTTTTTTTACAGTGGTTTTTGTTGTTGTTGTTGTTGTTCCAAAAGTTTATTCTTTTCCCAATCTGCCACATTAGAAGAGATTATCTTGGTCAGTGGTAAACAGAAGTTTGGCCTACGTTTGGATGGGGTTCAGGGGAGTTTTTGCCATACAAACTCTAGAGGTTGGGGAAGAGATTGATTTATAAAAACAAAAAGCTGTGAAGTAAGGCTAAATCCTACTTTTGATGTTTGTATCCACAAAAGGAATCTTTAAAGCCTTTTTTTCTTTTGCTATCTAATTTGACAAGCTCTTAGTATGCACAAGACCTGTGTTTTGCTATTGCTGAAGTTGTGCTTTCATCCATATTAGAAATTGCTTCCATCTTGACAGCATGGTAAAAAGAGATGCATATCCCACACTGAGCACTCTGCCCAACCTAATCACTGATTTTCACTGTACATGATCTACTAGGCCTTTTAACATTCCCTGGATTTGGCTACCTGTGAATTGCTGTAAAAGAACAGTCCCTGGGGCTGTCACCCTAAGTTTCAAAGCCCACCAGAGTCCAGCTCTTTAATCATTAACATACAAGTAAATTTCTGCTTCAAGGGACTTAAATTCATATGCAAACAGACTTCTACAGTATTTTAGCAAATTAGAACTACAAATTCAATCAAGAAAGTAAATCCTAGCATAATGATCTTAATAAGTGTAACTCAGGTATTCATCATATAGATCAAAGTTATATGAGTCTTGAATTTAAATTAATGAAATTGCATTTCTTAGTGTATTACGTTATGTTAATCTCAGGGCCTCCTTATTTTGTAGAACTTCAGTAGTCACTAAGATATAGAGAACAAGAAGCCAAACCTTTGTAATTCTTAAAGATAAGGAAAAATTAAAGAAATTGCTAAAAAATTTAATTCTATCCATCCAAAGGACATTGTGCCCTTGTGGACAAAAAGGCCAGTGGCATTCTGGGGTGCATTAAAAAGAGCGTGGCCAGCAGGTCGAGGGAGGTGATCCTCCCGCTCTACTCTGCCCTGGTGAGGCCTCATCTGGAGTGCTGTGTCCAGTTCTGGGCTCCCGAGTACAAAAAAGACAGGGATCTCTTGGAAAGAGTCCAGCAGAGGGCCACAAAGATGGTGAAGGGCCTGGAGCATCTCCCTGATGAAGAAAGGCTAAGAGAACTGGGTCTGTTCAGCCTTGAGAAAAGAAGACTGAGAGGGGACCTGATCCAGGTCTATAAATATCTAAGGTGTGGGGGGCAGAGTGGCAAGGCCTGACTGTTTTCAGCAGTGTATGGAGACAGGACAAGGGGAAAATGCTAGAAACTGCAGCATAGGAAGTTCTGCACCAATGTGCACAAGAACTTCTTTACGGTGAGGGTGACAGAGCACTGGAACAGGCTGCCCAGGGAGGTTGTGGAGTCTCCTCTCTGCAGATATTCAAGAACCACCTACTTGTGCGACCTGGTGTCGGGAACTCAGGTTCACTGTGATGTGGACCTGAAGCTTTCAACACTTTATTATACTTACATTTACTGTTCTTTCTCAGCCTTGGCAATGTGTATCATCCTACCCTGAGATTCATGTATACCCTTTAACCTCCCCCCAAGCCTCCCACAATAAATCCACCAGAGTGGTATTATATAGTATAAACTCATATATATATATAGTATACACATATATATACATTTAATTCAAAAGCTCAGTGGTTGAGCTTTTTTTTTATGGAATCTGTCAGATGTGGTTTACATTCCATTATACTTAGTCCGAGTCTATCTGCCTGAAGCTGTGGCATATGGTGTTTACTGTAAAGGAAGAAGTAGCAACTTCTTCATTTCCACTTATGAAAATTGTTTCACTTTGCTTAGTGAATTAAAGAATACCTGTCACTGAAAAGCAACACAGATATTGTGCTACAGACTCAATTAATTCATATAAGAAAAAAATTAAATAAATGTGGGCTAAATATTATATTAATCTTTACAGTAGGAACTGAAACTTTTGTCATCTGCAATCAAACAGTTTAGTGTCAAATTACAGCAATAGTAGACTCATTTGGCCTGGTTTAGTGAAATCTATGAACAGTGCAACAGCACTAGTTGTTATTTCCTTATCAAACTGATTCCAGGTTATCCTTAAGTGATATATAAGCATTAACTTCTTCTATGTACAAAGGCATGACATCTTCTCACAAGACTGGATGAGCAAAGCCTGATTCATTTGGTCAGGAGAATCATTCCTGAATGTTTGATTTTTGTTTGAAATAATTTAAGCATCTGACCTTTATAACTGTAAAAAAAAATTTATGTAATGTGAATTAACCATAGAATGATTCATTTTTTTCCATAACAATCTTTCAGACTTTGAAAGAAATGGTTCGTTGATTCATCTTAATGGGAAGCACTTATTAAAACCTAATTAAAATCTGAACATTCTTAGCTATTTAGCTAGTAACTAAAGAGAAGAGAAAGAAATAGAAATAATACATTATGATAATGAGATTTTATCATGAGTGCATTTTGGCATCATATGCATCTTGTCCTTGGGTTATGAACAATTTGAGAGAATGCTACTTTTTCAAGCTTCCTTATGCATATATTTTACCATCAGAACTCTATGCTTTCTACTCCTACTTGGCTGGATTTAAGTCCAAAGGAAGAAATAAAATCTTTGGAAGTAATTCTCCTCTAGAGAGCACTTAAATTTGCAAAAAATCTGTTTAATAATTCTCAATTTTACAATAATTTTACAATCCATGCAAAATTTAAACTGTAAGTAGTCTGTATTTCACATCCCACAAATGTACTTACAGTGTAACTTGTTTATTACTTTAAAAGTTTTCAAGTAAATATTTTGGTATATAGAAAGAGCTTTAGAAAGACTTACCACTGTATATAAATATCCAAAGTGCAGGAATCAAGTCTATGGGGGCAGACTCTTTGTTGGTAGCAATAGAACAAGGGTCAATAGGCAGAAACGAACACAGGAAGTTCCATACTAACATAAGGAAGAATTTATTTACTGTCAGAGTGACAGAGCCCTGGAACAGGCTGCTCAGAGAAGTTGTAGAGTCTCCTTTTCTAAAGATATTCAAGATCAGCCTGGGCATTCACCTGTGGGACCTCCTGTATGGAACCTGCTTTAGCAGATGATCTCCAGAGATCTCTTCCAACCTCTACAGTCCTGTGATTCTGTGACTTATCTATGCTATAGTTCTTTGGTACTCTGTCTGTACTTAATGTATGTACATGTGCTTCAGCTATTTTATTTTCACTATTTCTCTTCTATTTCTGTCTAGTTACAAGTCAGTCATCCACCCTGCTATCTACACTTATGTAAAATGAGGTATTCATAACTTATCCCTGATACAACTGCCAGATATTATCCTATCAGTTTAACCAAATTGAAACTGTATTCCATTTTTCCAAAAATAATATCAAGTCTGTCCTAAGACTTGTCTAAGAAACAGATTCATGGAGCATAGGAAGTTTCGCACAAATGTGTGCAAGAACTTCTTTATCATGAGGATGACAGAGCACTGGAACAGGCTGCCCAGGGAGGTTGTGGAGTCTCCTTCTCTGGAGATATTCAAGACCTGCCTGGACACCTACTTGTGCGACCTGGTGTAGGGAATCTGCTTTGGCAGGGGGGTTGGACTCAATGATCTCTGGAGGTCCATTTCAACCCCTACGATTCTGTGATTCTGTTATTCTGTGATTCATGTTCTGTGTAAAACTGGAGTTTTAGATATGAGAGCATTTTTAGTACCTGTACTGAGAATCAAAATAAAACAAAAATTTTAAGGTTAATGTGGTAGGAAAAAAAAATATTTTCTTGTGTTGTCATTTAAAAATTTACGTATGGTTTCAGACTAAGACGTATTACGTTAATCAGAATGTCTTCTAATTCACTTGTTCTAGCAGTGTGAACAGTAGGCCTTTGCATTCCACTGTTAGCCCTACAGATCTTGGCTACAGAGACATTCTTCTCTGACTCATGTTTAATTTCCAAATACAATCTTTGTTTCATCTGATAGCTTTCTCTTTGTTCTCCCACTAAGGAAAGGAGCAAAGATATGACCAAGAAAATATTTCATCCCGTTGAAATATAATTGCTGTAATAAAGTGAGATCTAGGGCGAATTTACCCTGTGTTATTTTATAAGCTGTTTGCAGATACATTTCTACTTGCAGATTGGGTAAAATGAAATTTTTGTTTGGCAAAAAATATAGTATACTATAATGTTATCTTAGTTTAATATAGCTTTGTAAAGCAAAATTATACAACAGAGTCCACAGCTACCACCATAAATTCTTAAACTTGTGTCCAGTACATCTTGAATAGAAAACATTTCTATTCAAGATTTTTCACTATGATAATGTTCTTCAAAATATTTTTTTTTCTTAAAATCTGAAGTTATTTGGAAATAAAAATTTGAAGTATTCGGGATGGAACAGTTGCAATTAGGTATAACGCATCCAATACTGCCTGACATAGGGAGCTTGCTCTGCAGGGGGGCTGAACTTGATGATCTCTGGAGATCCCTCCCCAGCCCCTACAATTCTGTGATTCTGCAACTAAATTTTTTTAAGTAATTTATTCTAATTTAGTCTTTCAACTTTTATTTTTCCTCAGTCTTCAGTATATTATGAATTAATGAAGCTATCCATCTGTATTACCAATGCTAGGGTTTAAAAGGCTGCAGACAATGAACAGTGCTTTGAATGTAAACCGTCCTCACTTATGCTACCTATCATTTTCTTTCACAATTGTTCAATTTCTAATCAAAGGTTATTTATTTAGAGATTTGTATACAACAGAAATAATGTTTGTGCAGCATTAGCCTTCTTTGCTTGTCTGAAATGTTGTCATGGATGACAGGGCATGAATGTTTTGAACTGGTTCCTCAGGCAAAGTACTCCTGACCTCTCAGATTACAAGGTAGCCAGTGTCTGGTATTTTGCTATTATGAACTGAAAGAATGTTAATTTTCTCAGAGAGGAAAGTACTTTTGCAAAGTCCAGTGGGCAGCATAATTCACTGTAATAGGTATGACAGAAATACACCTACATGCTGCAGCCAAGTTTCCTCCGATATATCTATTCATGAAATAATCTTCCCAAGAAAGTAAATTATGTGTTGTCAGATTTCATAGCATCTCATACCTCCATCATTATTTCCCATAACTCTATGACAAGGAAAGCAGACTTTGAAGGTATGCAAAGAATAGAACTGCAAAATTTGCACTGGGATAAACTGAAGCAGCAATTAATCAGCTACATCCATGTTATCAGTGTCATTACATTTTCTCTCTTCAATCTATTCTTGTCTGGAAATCTTGCTGTATTTACTAACTTCTCATTGCAGTGAGAAAGTGTCATGAGATTAAAAAAAACTAAATGAACAATTGGAATACACAATATTTTAGGGACTAGAATAAGACACAAATGTTTAGCAGATGCCTCTTTTGTTCATCTCAACCAGGCTGTCTTGTAGAATATTACTTAGGAGAATTAGTATGAAAGAAGAAACAATACTGATTACTTTGTGGAAAGTGCTGTGCACAATTCTATTGTACAAAATATCTTTCAGATTTTAAATAAGAAAAAAAAGTAATTCTTGCTTTCACATCAGTCCCAGATACTGATATTTAACTAGCCACTGTAACATAGAAATATCAACAACATAAAATTTAAAGAGAAGCTTGGTGTTGGACAGAGTATCCTTTCATGTGTTCAAAATTCAGCCTTTCTACATATCAACTTCTCTCTGCAAGAACTCATAGAAAAAAGCCTTTGAAGAAGTTAAATAACTAATTTCCTAAATTGAAAAGCATTTTAATGCAAGCTGAATATCACTAATACAACTTCTGGCAATGCTTAATCATTACAAAAGTGTTGCAAACAAAAATTTTTTGAACATTTGATGTGATAGTCTGGAAATATCAAGTTCTGTGGTATCAGCTAGTTTACACAAAATTGTTTGATGGAAAATATTGTTTATATTAATCTTAAATAGCTTATAGATTATCAGCATCCAAGAAGAAAAGTTTTATAATCTTCAACAGTATAACTGGAGCTATGCATAGTGCCTAGCATTGCGAGAAAACAGATGTGCTGCAATAACAATTCAATCAAAATGGTGTAAAGTCTAAAGGTGTTCTTAAAATACAGTATGGTATCCTATGACAGTTCCATCTCTGTTGTGAATTTTGGATAGATTGCCTTTCTACCTGGAAAGAACCAAATTGTTAGCATTTACATTTTTATACAGCAAACAATCTATGGTTAGGTACAAGGCTACTGAATACCTATCTTCACAGACTGTCAGTTCACTCTAGATATCACTTACTGTCTCAGAAATTTAGGTGACAAAGTACTTACTTTCATTTCAGTTGAGACTCTCACTGACATTAAGACTTCTTAATCCTCAGAAAGCTTTCTGTTTCTGTGAGATAAAGTAATGATCCCACAAGACTATACACTTACTGTCTTTGTCCATCTCTATAAGAAGAGGATAGTCATTTCATACACTGCATTCACTGAAGAATTCCCCTACTAAAAGAAATCTCAGCATTATTACAAGGTCTACATTTAACTGCATTACTTAATGAAGACTTCTATCTGGCAGAAAACATTTTTTCTGAGAATGAAGTAAACAACAAACTTAACCTTTGATAGATAACAGATGGAACAAAAAAAATTGAGTGGACTTTTTTGTCTAACCTTTCTTTGTTGACTTGAAAATGATTTTTGGCATCACCAGCAAGACCTTTCCTTTAGAATGGTGCAGGTGCTTTGACAATTTCATTGTGTGGTTTAGACGATTTCATGATGAAATGAAGGCAAGACTGATGAAACTTTGAATGCTTTCAATTCATTTCCTCCAGCAACACAAGCTCATGTCATCTCAACGGCATTGCTTAGCATGTTGTTTGTCACAGTGGTCCCAGCTGATTCCTAAGACACTCTCCAGGTATCCAGATTAGATTAAGAGCTTGATGGAAAGCTGTTAAATGCCATTGTGCCAAGCACAATAATAAGGATGCCTGTTCCTGTATCTGCTGAGGACCCTGCTTGCTCATTCGCAGGAACCTACGGAAATAACAGTGAATCAAATTTCCTCTGCATGTTCACCTTTTGGAATGATTAATGCATCACTTTTCCTAGTAAATACCCAGCAATTGTTTATAACTAACCGAAGGCATGTGCTTCCAGCTGTAGAGAAATTATCCCCCCAGAATACCTCAGTGGTGGGAACAGACGAAATTTTCAGCAAACTAAAGATTTGCAAGACAGCCTTCAGAAAATAACACAGATACCCTTTTGACAGGGTGGACATAATTTTGCAAGCAAAATGAGTGTTTGAAAGGCATATGTCAGGAAGCAGCAAGGGCAGGCCATTCCTACATGGGCTAGTAGAGCAGTGTCTTCAGCAAGGATATAGTCACAGAGTGTCCAAGCAAAGAAAGCAGGATGGATCTAGTGATCATTAGCAGGATCAGTCACAGTCCAGTGATTCCCAGGCAAGTCTATAGTGACAGAGCAGGTCTGAGGCCAAGCTGCAAAGTCAAATTAGCAACTCAGTTATACAGTTGAATTTACAGCATGTTGTGCACTTTTGGCATCTTTAATGCTTTTTTTTAAAAAAAAAAAAAAAAAAAATTGTTATCCCTAAAACTGATCCTGTTCATAACTGTCTACTTTTTTTAAATGACAGTTTATAGCCTTGTAGTCTCTTGTGCCACTTTTCCCATCTTGTTCCCACTTTTCACTACCACAACTATCATACCATGCCTCTTTGTAATGTATGATCACAGCATTAGAGTCTCTATAAAATTATGCCTACACCATACAAAGATTAGCAAAATTAAAAGCATATCTACTTGATCATTTGCGAAACCGTTGCTGCAGCTAAACCAACTGAGAACAAAAAAATAATTTCAGAATAAGTGAGATGGAAAAGCCTTTGTCCTGAATCTCTGTAAACAGTACAAATCTCATGTCACATTACTAAGAATGGGAAAATTGTATTTATGGATTAGAGTTCTAAAATATTGGGAAAACAAAGAGAATATAGGCATTAGAATCTATTGCATATTCTTATTCAAGAAGCAAATGATACTGTGAGTTTGAAAGAAACGCTATTCCTATGCAGAAGTCAAAAAGTTCTTTTTGTTTGACTGTTTTCATTCAAGTGCATACAAATACGGACTCAGGAGTATTACTGAGAAGACTATCTGCAACAGTATCATTCAAATTATGGATCATGGCATCCACGAAGGAATTTTTACATAAAATTTCACTTAGGAGTTTACACTTTCAGGGCTGCAAGCTGAATGAGTTCTCTTAATCAGAAAAATCCTTGCTTAGTGAGCCACATCTATGCTAATATCGGTGTGCTGTCGGTCTCCTATTCAGTGGCAAAAAGATGCATGTAGAATGTAATGCACCTGCCTCCATGTGGTTCTGAGAAGAATTTAGGAACTGCTTCTCAGAGAATTAATGGATTTGGGCTGGGAATTAAATAGTTTATGCAATTGCTTGTAAATGAAGACACAATATTCATCTGAGTGCTTATTGTATAATTCTGAGACAAAGTTCTGTGTTCCCCTTTGACCTCCCACAAGCTATCAGAGAGAGCTGGAACAGCAACTAAAATATTATTCATCAAACTTACAGCTCAATATTTGTTGAGCCATGGTAGCTCCAGTTCAGCTGAATTATAGAAAACAAGTCAAAAGTTGAGGTTTTTAGAGAAGATAAACTATTGATGGGCAGATTTCAAAGTGTTCAGAGGCTTACTGTTCTATGAAGAAAAAAACCCAGGAGTCTGAAAATATATCCAAAACATCTAAGCTTTCTCACTTTGAAAACAAAAGACCATAGATCTTATAGTCTTTCTTTGAATATTTTATCATTCTCTTTCCAAAACAGAAACCAAGTTTCTCAAATAAAAATTCAGAAATACACCAGTTAACCACAGTGTCACAAGGCTCAAAAGTTTCACCTATATCTTCAAGTAAATCTTCACAAATTTAGGACTATATACACTAAGTCAGAAGAGTTTTCTCAGACCTAATTAAGGATTTAAATTTGCCTTCTTCAAAGTAGTTGAGTTGAAAATCTTCATTTTTTAGACTTTTCAGAAATAAGATATTACCTTTCTTTTAGCTAAACTGTGGGCTACATTTGAATATTTCACAACTTTTGAATGTCTTGATGACAAATAACTGCTTTTCCTCAATATACTTTTGCATTTGATGCACAAATGACAGATTTAATTTTCCTGTGGAGTGTCTAGACAGGAAACTGTGTGCTGAAAATTACTCAATAATAACATTTTCATAGACATAACATTCCAAATCACCTACAGATTGCTAGTTAGGTAGACTATTAGTTGAAAACACAAATAAACAATGTCAAAAAAAGCAAACAAGTAATATTATATTAAAATGAAAATCAGTTATGGTAATGTTGGAATGTATTTTAAACATGGCTGAAAAGTGCACTTGGAGAACTAATATGTGCATATAGCTCTGTTTTGACTACACCTGGTATGATAACCACTTCTGAGTACACCACTACCTAAAAAATACTGTTTGAGAGACTTTTATGTAACAATAATTATGATATCCATGGCAAAATGGTTAAGGATTGGATTAATATCTTTAAAAAGGCAAATGTGTATTAAGATGTATATGTGTTGCATATCTCATGATCATGACGTGTTGATGGACTGACTCACACGTTCACTATTAAGCCTTATCATATGTGCTTTGTTGGACTGCTCTTAAAGGAACCAACTACCTATTTTCCCTAGACAGTTTTGAAATCTCTCAGGGATGTTTTTTCCTATGAGGTAATAATACTTTAGCAAGCCATAACATGGTGTTACTAAACCAAAAAGGATGAGATTTGTAGAAGAGAAAATGGAAGTTATATTCCATAAGAAAATTTTCATGCTGAGATATATTAGTCTGTGGACCCACCTATTAACTCTTTTCTTACTTCAAGGAAACAGAGATTCTCATCTCTTTTACTGTTTCCTGTGATACATAAAATCAGATTGAAAAAAACTTTTGAGAAAATACACTTGGGTTTCCAGCTTATTTTCTTTGTTATAACCTCTTTCTACATCCTTTTTCTGCTTCTTGGAATGGCTTATTGAAGGAAGAAAGTCTTACTGTTGTAAAAATGCCTTCTAAGAAGTGAGGTGAAGACAGATAAATGGAGGTTGAAAGACACTTGACAAATGCATTTCTGTTTCTAATATTAGCCTGATGTTAGAAGGATAATGAAATATGTCAGAAGTGTGACTGAACCTCTCTCCTTTTCTTGATGTACCTTTTTTGAATGTAACTTTGGAATTTGGTAGTCTTAGTCTTCCAACACAGATTCTTACATGAATTTCTCTAAACATCTTCTATATATTACTAAAAATCTGTATGGGAAAACCACCTAGTACAAGAACAACCCATCTCTGCTTATCTAATATTGAAGATCTTCAACTGGAATTGCATCAAAATTATTTAAATACTAACAAGAAAAAATTTTGAACACAAAATTATAAGAAAAAATGAACTGCATATATAATTAAGAATAATTTATGTGTGAAAAAAAATCAAAACATTGAAAATGATTTTAAATTAAGAGGAGTAAACTGGAAAATGTAAAAATCAAATATTCATATTCTTGTTTAACCAGTAGTTGAATTTTTCTCATTTGATCTTTTTGTAAGACTATTTGCACTTTACTGTTTCATGAGAGTTTCAATAATAATTTTTATTTCATTTAGTTTTCAAACTGATGTTGAATTTCAAATTTTTCTTATTAAATACTACATATGATATAGTGTATTTTATTCTGTATAGCTGAATGAAATATTAAAAGTAAAGAAAATGTAATATGCTAACAAAATCAGTAACAGTTTAGCCATTAATTTCAGTAGTGCAAAAAATTTTATCTAATAATATGTATATTAATATGCAATAGGAAGCTAAGAATTAATGTTAGTTTTGTAATCATGTCTTGATAAGTTCATAGCATAACTTGTATGGAATATCCTTGAGGGACTTTAATAGCAAATTGTATGTATGGACAAAGCTTTTCATATTAAATTAAATCAATAGTATAACTGAAGCACATCATGTAGTTATCTGCCGAGAAAAATCAATATCTATCATTGCATAAAGGTTAATAGTATACATTAAAATAAAGGCAAGAATTATTTTTAGTTAGTAATTTATGTTGTATTGAAAATTCATTAATGAATGTATTTGTATTGTCCATACATTTCTGCAATGAAAACACACTGATACTAAATTTCTATAGAAATTCTTTGGTTTTAACAGCTCATCTCACAACTATTCTCACTGAAAACCTTGGTAGTGCTTTAAAATAGTAGCCTCAAAATTTCAGAAGTAAACCCACAGGAGATCTTAATGAGAAGGGCTTCACACCATCAAAATTAAACAAGATACCTCTTCAGGCCATCTTTCTGTATAGGTTTTGAGAAGAGAATTTTCCAGTTCAGTTCAGTGTTGTCTTCTCTCTACTGACATTCAAAGTCATCTCTGCATTAGATAAAAATAAAATGTTTAGCTGTGCAAAGAGATCAAAAGATTGGATAGGAGAGAACTGCCAATGAAGGAACTGAGATGGAATGAATCAGAAGCATATGGTCAATGAATGACAGCTCAAAGGTCTGTAAAGCAATCAGTTGATGTCATTAAAATTAGATCCCTACGTAACCATTTTTACATGGACCAGTCATCACAATAATGTTCTCTTGTGCTTTCTCTTTGGGGGTAGGAATGGTCTGAATCACTAATCTGTAATTGAGGGTTTGGGGAAAGGATTCCTCTACATCCTTGCCTTTCTTTGTCAAGGGTCCAATTGTGTCTCCCATGTATACCTAACTATCCTTTGATCACTTTCCTGAAATTAGGTTGGGCAGAGTCTCACATGTGACGAAGACATGGCATTTAAGGCTTCGCAAATTCAAAACAGTCTCAGTTAAATCAAGCCAATTATTTAAAGAAAAAATTTAATGTTCATTGAAACCTCCACAGACTGAAGTTCACAGTCTGAACTACTTGAGAAACATAAGCCTCCATTAGGCCTTTGCAAACTTATTATATATCAAAGTATGTCAACACACTGCAGTCAATCCAAGATCAAGCCACTAATTCTGGTGCTCTGAACTTGGATGAGAAAACCCATGTCATATCTAGAGAGCATATACTTATAAGGCACACTGGTGGAAATCTAACACTTAATAGTAGTTCTCCCTCCACATCAGCAGGTGAATTCTCAGCATCCTACTCTACAACTAATTTCCTAACCTTCTTCAAATGCAGATGGAAAAAAACAAAACTGACCTTACACTCCTACTGTTGCCTGATCCAATATACATGTCAGTTTTGCTCAGATCTTCATGTGCATAGTTTAAATTGGAATAAAAAATAAATAAAATTGAGTACATGATTTGCTTTGAGGATTGAACCACATTCTTGAGCTTAAATGTCTTCAAGACTTTTTGTTGCCATTCCTTAAGACTCCTACTACTCTTATGCAGTTTTATGTCTCTTCTATAGTCTAATATTATTGCAGCCTGTATTTTCACAATATCTGTTACAACATCCCGAACTCTCTACAAATGCAGTTCTGTGCCATACTATATTTACCTGAGAAATAGAGACCCAGTAGGTTACCCACAAAGTTTAAACGTGGAATATCAGATGCATGTCTCTTTCTTCTGATATACAAGAAAGGAAATAGCCAAAGGAGACATAGTCTTATTTCTTATGAAGGATAGAAATTGAAGGAAGAATACATCATTTAGGTTTACAAGCCATTATCCTCTCACTTGACTAATTTTAAAAGTTTGATTATAATAATTTCATTTTATGATCACTGATCAATTAAATACATTGTGCTACAAGCACTCAGCCTATTCAAAACTAAACTAACAAAAAAATTTCTGTATGAACTTATGAAACTGGATTTTTCTTCCAAATTTAGGTGCAACATTTGTTCAGAGACATTCTCTTAATTATAAATTACATATATACTATCTAGATCCTTTTCATTAAAATATGCAATTATTTGAACCTTATTTATTTGCAGAAATTGAAACAGCAACTTGAGTTTTCTCTTTTTCTTGGAGAACTCACTATAGCTCTCTCAAACTTAGAGTTTGAGCTGAAATATATAGTACTGATGTTTAGTAATTTACAGTAGATAAATTCTCTGGAATGTCATATATGAAATATAATTTAAGATCTCCCCAAGCTATACCATTTGATTTTTTCCTTATTGACATACTTGCAGCCTCTTCAGTGTTTTTTCCTCTAGCTGTGTTAATTGTAAAACCAAATGGAATACACATTTTACAATTCTATTAGAGTAGCAGATCAGATGCAAAAATTTTTGTTATGATTTCTGCAAGAATCTATATGAGCTGTCTTTACTTTAGTACCTTCCCTTATACATTGCAGTATGATATTCCGTGTTGCATTTGCATTCTGCATTTATTAAGCTGGATTCAGAGATTACATCTCTTGGGAAATAAGATTGTTGTTCATTTTTGTTAGAAAAGATATGATGAACTTATGGTTGGGAAAAGTGATGGCTTTCACCTATTTCATACAAGGTGTTTATTTCTCCTGAGTATTTTTTTTTTTTTTTTTTTTGCTATTGTTAAGACTTGAAGCACAAAGACATGTTCTAATAAAATCAGCAAGCATGCATGTGTTTACAATTTCAATAGTCACTACAAATTAATTGCTTTCATTCTTGTTGTCAGTAAGTCTTTGATTTCTCATATCTCTAAAAGACAGCTTTAAAAGGGACTGGTTCAAACATACAAGTTGCAGTGTTTATCACTGTGTTCATTAAACACTCTTCAGATTAACATTTTCAATTGTAGTTCCAATTTATACCTACAACATAATTATTCTAAACTGTTTCCTGTAGAAGTTTGGGCTTTGACGTGATAGTCATAGCCATGTGATGAGCAAATAAAATGCTTAATTTCCCAGAACAGACTGATGCTGTGTACTAGATTCCTAAGGTCAAGGCATACCTGCAGAGGTGGAAAAAGAGACTGATAAACCAGACCGCATATGCTCTCAATGATGGCATGATTTTCACTCACGCTGGTACCATGTGTACAGTTCACTTCCCCCCCAGCTCAATGCCTGGGAAGAGCTGGGTACCTCCAAAAAGTAAGCTTGCCAAAACTCCGAATTGACATCGCATAAGGAGCTCCTTATAGCTAATCAATAAAGGAACATTGTTCCACAAGAACTTGGATTGAGAGGAGGATGGTTCTGTTTACATGGAATCCGCAGGCTGGAAGCCCCTTCTGGAAACAGCTGTTACTTGATGGATACAAAATAATTATAAACCAATTAGTTCATAGCTGGCACATTTCACACCTTGTCAAATCACACATTCAATGGCCAAAACTGCGTCTGACACAAACTACTTGAAAAGTCTTAATAATTAGGAAAGAATGGAAAGAAATAGAAAAATATTAGGAAACCAGGACAGATGTATGTTTTCTACTAAGTCTTCTGGTTGTTCTCTGAGATAATAAGGTAAAATGGATTATTTATTTGAAAAACTGTTTTTTCTTTCCTGAGAATTTCTATAAAAAGGAATATTTTTTAATAGAGAAAATGTCATTTGTATAAAGACCTGAAGATTTTGGAAAACACATTCAATTACAGATTAAAAGTCCTCCAAAAGCAAGATGAAGATGAATAGTTTTTCAATAGTCAGGGGGAAATGTCAATTAAAAAAAAAAAAAGAAGAAGAAGATAGTAAAAAAAGATTTAATCTTGAGTCTTTGGTTTCTGGAATTCTTGTACCAATCTCTTTGCATTAATCTTCCATGTGATACGTTCAGTATTTTTTTAAGCTGATAAGAGTTACAATAAATTTCATTTCTTGGATATTAAATTCCCCAGACTTTCCTGTTCCCCTGCTGCCCTTGCTCAGGTTCGATGCAACGATTTTTTTTTTCTGCTCTGCTAGTTACAGTTATGTCTCTGCAAAGAAAGATGCCATAATGGAGATGGCCTAAGTTTGTCTTTTTTCATGCTCTATCACTATTTAATGTACAACTTAGTTTTTCTTATATTAATTTAAAACAGAAAATACTTACATGTATATGTTTGGGAATAATGAAGAGGTCGTACTTCTCCTGCCCAGTCAAGAAAAGCTCTGAAGATCTTAAGAAGCAAAATGTTAAGTCTACATGGTGAGATATGTAGGTGCAGATTTTGACAGAATACACATATATAAAAGCCAGTCCTCTTGAATCGCCAAGCACAGATCCAAATTTTCTCTTCCAGCATACTCTGCAATGCACTCATCAACCATGCTGCTGGTTTGGATGTGAAGTGTGTTCAGCTACATCCATGTTAGCACAGAGCAAAGTAGAAGTGGTGCTGTAAAGCAAAATAATTGATGCTGCAAACCACTTTCTGTCACATATCTATTTTAGGGAGGGCCCGTAGAATGTATTCCTTCTGCTTGGAATACATTAGGCGTACTTTTGGAATGATCAGTTTAATTTCAAAGCTCAGTTTAATTTCAAAGAAAATAAATTTACATACTTTGAGGTCACTTTATAATGTAAAGCCAAACACAGTATAGTGACCAGAGGTTAATTTCCAAAGTGCACTCCTGATCTTCTCTGTAATGGAGGCAAATCCATAATGTAAACCTTCCACTCTAGCCTGTTGGATAGTTAGATAGAATAGTTAGTGGGTGATAATGCAGAGAATATTGAAGCTCCTGTAATGCTGAAGATGACAGAGTGCCATTTTCTAATAATTTTCATGAGCAGAGAGCCCTTAGCTTTCCCTATAACAATGATGACATATTTACCCCCCCTTTAGTCCCAAGCAGTGGTCGAATCACAGAATTTCATTTGTTCCATGGCAGATTTGCTTACAATCATCCATTCTCCTTAATTTCAAAATAAAATGAATTTATTTCATTTATTTCAAAATGAACGTAACTAAAACCTGACTAGAGATAAATAGCATAAAAATAGATTTTTAAAAAATTTTTAAGCAGACTTAAAACTTCTAATTGTTAGATCTCATAAATTTATCTTGAGATGCTAGTAAGACTGACAACTGAGATAAATTAAGACCCAAATGCAAAATTTCCCTAGACTGTGCTGCCAGAATAAGGTCCCTCTGAAGGGTCTAAGGAAAACAGAGTAGGGGTGTGGGTCCTAAATCACTCCAGAAGGGGACTGACATATATGCATGAGGAAAAGATATGGACAATGGGGAGAGCGAGCCTGGGGGACAAGTGGAAAAGAGATAACTAAAAGTGACACATTTTCCAAATGGCATTGCAAGAGGAGTGGGCATTCAGTTCAGCAGGTATTCAAATTTCCCCTACAGGCTGCAATGCCTACAGTTAGGAAGCACAAGTAGTAAGAACAGCTACTCTCCATTTTTTCAACCATCTGTACATTGTGGTAAAATGATAATCACTACTGAATTTATTTCTGCTGAGTAGCAAGTATCTTTAGTCAGGCTAGCCGTGACAGCCATGTGTATCAGCACATTAATTCTGATAAATGGCTTTCAGCCTTAAAGGAAATACCTGAAGTATTTTGACAACCTGAACCAATGCTGCTGAAAGGCCATTGCCTCTAGATCACAACTTTTATTGCTGTCTACTACCAACTAATACACCTCTTGCTGAAATCATACTGATGATTTCATACCATCCAGATATAGTATAGTTATGTTGCTTTCTGTTAGTGTCAAATTCAGTCATGCTATCTGTAATATGAATTTTTTGAGCATGTGTAGATTTATAAATATTCTCTTTAGTTAAGTATTCAATCAAATTTCCCTTTGTTTGATTAGCAGATATTGTTATGCCTATCCATTTCATACCATAATATTTTTATTAGTGTAAGCACAAAACTGAGTTTTTAAACATTCCTTCTTCTTTCTGTTTTCCTTGTATTTCTACAGTTACATTTATTTATTTGTGATTTCCAGAGCACTGCTTCTCTGAAAATCAGAGGCAACATTAAAATGGAAGACAGATGACAACGACTACTGTGTTGATAGAATTGAAAAGAAATCATTTTGTATGTCATGCAAATCAATACAGAATGATTGTATTTTGAAAGCTGAATTAACATTTAAAAAAATAAAATAAAGCCATAAAAAAAAACATATCTGGATAATTTTTTAGAAAAAGTACAAATTGCTTCTTTTAATGATTCAACGGGAAGATTTCATTAACAAAATGTGCTTTTAATTATGGATATTTCGAATAGTATCATGTACAAGATTCAAAACTGTTAAAACTCATTAGTAGGGTACAGATGTTTTATGTACTTTTAAACTGCAAACTAAATTGATCATGTGTCTTTGTAAATAAACCAGCTGGCTATTCTTTATTAAGGCATCTGTCAGTTCTTCATAGAAAAAGATAGTAAAAATGAATATAGAACAGCTTTTAACTCAGAACCTACAAAGACATTAGTTTAAAGGAACGTGTAAAAGAAGAAAAGAATATTTAAACCTGATAACTATAAACAACAAAACCACAGGCAACATTAAATTAAAGCTGTCATATGGCAACTAATTTTATAAGCTTTCAGCTGAGTCACTAATCTCAGAGCATACTGTCATACTAATAAAAAAGTTCTTCCACCTTTAATAACAAGAAGGATGATTATGTGAAGAGATTAACCAGCTCAAACTCCGCTAGGAATTCAAAATTTGCTTACCTTAATCTTTGTACTAGCTGTGCAGGAAAAGCCTTTATCCTCTCAACTTTCATTAACCAGGGTTAGTGGAAAATTGATATGAGATTCACAATGCTGCAGTTAAGAATATGAATCTTTTTTGTTCCCCCAGTGATTTAACTAATTGCAAATGGACAAGGATAGTTCAATGATTTCACGCTTCTATACCCCAACTTTCTGGTTCACAGAGCTGTAAGCAGGAGAAAGCTTTAGTTTTATGTAAGAACGTAATTGCAATCTCATGAAAACAGCCCTCTGCCCTTCCTTTACCTAGGAGAAATGATAGTTATATGTCTCATTTTATATTTGAAAAGTAAGCGTAGGATGTGAATTGCGTGTTTTCCAAAATATAACATTTCTGATGAATTTTGTCAAGCGATGAATGCCTGACTCAATAACTTCACACTTCAGTGAGAAATATTGTAGCAAGTTTTAATAGTCCCATTAGGGCATTATTTTTTCCCCAGGTTGAAAATCCTTGAAGCATACTGCCCTTGTAACAACAGCTTGGCACTAAGTAAGAGCCCATCCATGCAGTCAGTGACCACACAACCCATTCATGTGATACAACTTTGAAAAATTAATCTCCTCTTTGTTCAGAAAACCAAAATCTGCTTGTCCACTGAGCAGTCATAGAATTGTAGAATCATAAAATCACGAAATGGCCTGGGTTGAAAAGGATCACAATGATCATCTAGTTTCAACCCCCCTGCTATGTGCAGGGTCACCAGACACTAGACCATGCTGCCAAGAGCCACATCCAGCCTGGCCTTGAATGCCTCCAGGGCTGGGGCATCCACAACCTCCTTAGACAACCTGTTCCAGCGTGTCACCATACTCTATATGAAAAACTTCCTCCTAATATTCAACCTAAACCTCTCCTGTCTCAGTTTAAAACCATTCCCCCTTGTCCTATCACTATCCACCCTAGTAAACAGCCACTCCCCCTCCTGATTCTATGCTCCCTTCAAATACTGGAAGGCTGTAATGAAGTCTCACCAGAGCCTTCTCTTCTCTGAGCTAAACAAGCCCAGTTCCCTCAACCTTTCCTCATAGGAGAGGTGCTCCAGCTCTCTGATCATGTTAGTGGCCCTCCTCTGGACCCGCTCCAAGAGCTTCACGTCTTTCCTGTACTTGGGGCCCCAGGCCTGGATGCAGTACTCTAGATGAGACCTCACAAAAGCTGAGTAGAGGGGGACAATCACCTCCCTCTCCCTGTTGGCCACCCAACAGGTTCAAATGTTGGTTCAAATGTTGGTTCAACCAGTTTATTACAGATCTTAATTAGGGAGATGGGGAAAGGGAGGATGGACACTATTATGAATTAGGGTAATGGGGAAGGGAAGGAGGGCGATGGAAAAGATAGGAAAGAAGAAGCAAGGAGTCTTTATAGGAAGCAAAAGGGAGAGAGCCACTACCATGGATCCAGCGTGGTTCATAGTTCGGCCTTTGATCTTCAGTAGTGGTGGGTCATTAGGCATTGTTGTTCTGTTGACAACGACGATGGCGACAACGACGACAGTGACCATGGCGACGATGGCTCCTTTTCAATGCTTTCAAAGTGGTCGGGCACACTGCTGGCTCATGTTTCAGCCGACTGTCCATCAGAACACCAAGGTCCCTTTCCATTAGGCAGCTTTCCAGCCACACCTCCCTAAGCCTGTAGGGTTGCCTGGGGTTGTTGTGACCAAAATGCAGGACCCGACACTTGGCCCTATTGAAACTCATGCCGCTAGCCTTGGCCCATCGATCCAGTCTGTCCAGGTCCCTCTGCAGTGCCCTTCTCCCCTCTGGCAGATCAACATTCCCTCCCAGATTAGTGTCGACTGCAAACTTACTGAGGGTGCACTCAATCCTCTCATCAAGATCATCAGTGAAGATGTTAAACAGAAGCGGCCCCAGTACTGAGCCTTGTGGGACACCGCTTGTGACCGGCTGCCAACTAGATTCAACTCCATTGACCACGATTCTTTGGGCCCGAACATCCAGCCAGTGCTTCACCCAGCGGAGCGTACACCCATCCAGACCATGGGCAGCCAGTTTCTCCACGAGAATGTTATGGGGGACAGTGTCAAAGGCCTTACTGAAGTCCAGGCAGACCACATCAACAGCCTGACCCTCATCCACTAAGTGGGTCACTTTGTCACAGAATGAAATCAGGTTTGTCAGACAGGATCTACCATTAGTAAACCCATGCTGACTGGGCCTGATCCCCTGGTTGACCTTTAATTGGTCCATGATAGTTCCCGAGATTATTCGTTCCATGACCTTCCCGGGCACCAAGGTGAGACTGATAGGCCTGTAGCTACCAGGATCATCTTTCTGGCCCTTTTTGAAGATGGGTGTCACATTTGCCAGTTTCCAATCCACCGGGACATCCCCAGTCAGCCAGAACTGCTGAAAAATGATGGGCAGTGGCTTGGCAATCACATTCGCCAGCTCCCTCAGCACTCTAGGGTTGTGAGAATCCTTCTTTGTTTTTTGGCTCAAAGCTTGCTTCCTGAGATATTTCTTGTTATAAGACTCTGATCGATTTGTTGAGGAGGCAAGTGATGGGTGCTATTGTGTGACAATTGACATCCCTCTGGGAACATTTGAAAGCCCCTTCCTCCAGAGTTGCTTACCTCTGGAAGAGAGTGCTCAGGAGTGTTTACTGGTGGGAGATCTGGCCTATGACTAAATAGCTCCAGCTTGGTATGGGAAAATTGGGGAATGATACCATTGTGTCCTGTGAAAGACAGGATGCAGATGGGCATCCCTGCTCCCTCTTATCTGCTGGCAAGGCCCGGAAGGTGGGAACAAAGGAATTTCTGCTGAGATCCCAGAGCCAGAAGCTGCCACTCCAAGGAGAGCTGACTCAACCACTTTGGATTTGAGCTGTCACTCCAAAGACAGCTGACTCGACCACTTTGAAAGCATTGAAAAGGAGCCATCATTGCCATGGCCATCGTCAACAGAACAACAATGCCCAATGACCCACCACTACTGAAGATCAATGACTGAACTACCAGCCACGCTGGATCCATGATAGTGGCTATCTCCCTTTTGCTTCCTATAAAGACTCCTTGCTTCTTCTTTCCTACTGTTTTAATCGCCCTTCTTCTCTTCCCCATTACCCTAATTCATAATAGCATCCGTCCTCCCCTTCCCCATCTCCCTAATTAAGATCTGTAATAAACTGGTCGGACCAACATTTGAACCATTGCTTCTTAATCACACACTGAGTATACAGATATTAAAAGAACCTCCTCTCCCTCCTATAAATCGGAGAGAGACAGGTCCTTGCACCTCCACGATGGTTGTCTGCCTCCTTCCTCCTCACTCCTCAAGATGAAGGTAGACAAGGGCACGGATACATGAGAAATTGCCAATGTTGATCCTTGACTTTTTTTATTAGGCCTTATCCTGACTCTAGTTATGGACATATTGACACTGTGGTTGTTCCTCATCAGCACTCTTCTGACCCAAAGCATAATGCTCCCACTTTGCTCCTCTGAGTTAGGTGAAATGAAGGCCTGCAATGAAGTATTTAGCTTACAGTCACAATTATTGCAGTGGTTCTCCAAAGATGTTTTCTTCCCTCAGTTCACAAACGTCAGTTACTCTTAGATGGTACATCAGAAAAAAATGTGTGAATGTGTGACTATGTCAATGTATGACTCACTCCAGCCACTTCAGAACTGCAGTGACAAATCCAAAGTAACACACTATACTCTAGGAACTCCAGTAAAGAAGTACTGCACTTCAAGAATACCACTGAAAGAATAAGGAGCTATAAAATGTATACAGTCTTTTTTTATTTATAATTTCTGCAAATGTATTAATTTAAATATATTCTAATTAATAAAAAAGGGGAAAAATTAAGAATTCTGAAGGTGAAATATTCCCCCCCAAGAAAATTTTTTGTCACATTGTGCATATAATATATAATGAGAAAATTATCAGCAAAGGCTGGTAATTTCTGTGTATGGATTGCTGGAAGGTAAAGAAAAATGCAATATCTCTATACCCCTAGGATACAGTAAAAAATAAAAGACTATTCCAATTTTGTTTTGTATTGAGCAAGAAATTTAATTTGTCTATATTGACCTTTACAATTAGTGAAAAGGCCTTGTGAAAGTATTTTGCTTGTTTATTTCACATCTTTGGTTTTACTGAGTAGCAGTATGTGTTATAAGCTAAAGAACAGAAAAAAAATCAAGCAAATCAATGCAAACATTTCTATCTTTCCTCTTTCTTTTTTCTAAAAATCTGCTGATTACCTTTAAAAAACATAATGAAATTCTATTTCCAATTTATGCTCTGAAACAACTGCACACGAAACTAAAAGTCACTTTTGCACAGTCTATTGAATATTTGTTTTCAGTGTTACTTGTTTATCTGCAGTAAAGAATAAAACTTTCCATAAAGAAAGAATAAAACATTCACTTGCAGGATGGATGCAAAAAGGGGAATATAAATAGGAGGCATAAAAAACTATCTGTTCTAACTTCTGCATTCTTCACTGATTTTCATTCTTATTGTCAAAAATGTGATATTGTCATGAACTCTTGAGTGAAATTTGAGTGTATGTGAATATTCAACTTTGCAGTGGCATCTGTTAAAAAGACCAGAAACAGAGAAAAGAAGAAAAACTATATAATTTCTTTTTTTATTCAGCATTATCTTATGAGATTCAGCATCTAGAAACCACAGGGTTTTCTTTTAGCAAGGAGACAGCATTGATTTAAGCTGTTGGTGAGTAAATGGAATTTATTCTATTTCAAGATCAAAATAAAATGTTCAATATATTTATTTGCTATGGATTTTACTTTAAAGTTGTTTGTCAGTGATTTTTAATGGGACTTGAATGTTCAATGAGTCTTGATTTTTGCCACACCTACTCTATCTGTGTTTGAGAAATATAATTCAATACCATTGAGATGTCAGCTCCTTTGGAAAAGAGGCAACAGTTCCATTTCTTGCACTAAAATAGTTTTCCAGGAGCAACAAATACCTTTTCAAAATTCATTTCATTTAATATATCAATTTCATTTAAGATGTCAATAAAACAACTTGTATTCTCTGCTTAATTAGATCAAATATTTGCTTGAGTCAACAGTTAACTTAAACCTTGAAGGAAATCAGGTCCTTGGCATTTCAACTTATTGATCTGAAGCCAATGGAAGCAACTTAGTGTGAGCAAGCGCTATATCAAATCCCAATCTCCCAAATCCCAGAAATAAGTAAAATAGTTTTGTTATAAGTTTTGTAATCAATCTTCAAATACGAAAAACTTTCAATGTGAATATCAACACAGTATACAGCAATGTTTTGAAGGCTTGTTTCACTGCTGAGGTGCCTGTAATAAATTGTTTGAATTTAGTGCAACACAAAACTTTTGTAAACTGCATTTTAAAAAATGTTCTTATCATTTCTTCTGTCAAGTGAAAGATTAAATAGCTTTTAAATGCACTCAAGATGGTGCTGTACATTTAGAAGCACTGACCTGAGAATTTTTTACAAGAATTGTCATACATATTGTGTGATAGACCTATGTGCTGCAGATATTCTCGCTTTTCATTTTTAGGCCTGAATCTGTTGTTTTGACCATATCCTTTTTCTACACAACCTCTCTTCTTTTTCTGTCTTTTCTGTTGGGACCAGGAAAAGTCAACAAAAGTGTAGTATCTATGTTGATATTTATTATGTGAAAGTGGTAGTCTCACTGATTTGTTCTTTGTCACCTCATTCCTTTTTGAGAGAGCATGCAGCATTCAAGCCATTCTATTCCAACATGTGCTTTGTGTTTGGGGTGATACAGCCAAATATTGTCATGTATGCTGCCCTTTAGTGCGGGACAGATCTTAAGTCTGAGAAAAGTCTGAGAAAATTCATAATGCTATTGTTGGTACTGTCCCCAGTATAGGAAGTGTTCCTTTATTGCAACATGTGGTCAAAAGCCTCACATATTTTGTGGCCTTATTATCCTTGGATCACTAGACCCAGAACACTGTGGTCTGCTCTTGGACATAGCAAAATTTAGTGTCCAAGGGAATGGAAACTGTGAAGAGTGAAACATCATACAGACCAGATGATGCAACAATGTTGATAAGATATAATGCTTTTACAAATGTGTATTGGAAAACTGAGGCTGAGGAGAAGAAAAAATATTTTTCTACTGTGAATCGTGCCATGAATTAAAGTAGGAAAATATTAACTAAGTTCCTAGTTCTTCTCTCTTTCCATCCCAAACATGTCATATAGGTTAACAATTATTTTTGATAAAGAGGCTAATCCTGTGTGAGTCTGATTAGATTCTATTGAAGAGAGCAGAGATAAAGTCCAGCAGAGAGCATTTTATCTATAATGCCAAGAGTGAGAATACTTTTAATATTAGCCTTCTATTATGTTTTACTAATAAGAACATTGTGTATCTATCACTTTCCCTGGCATTAAAATGCAGATTTAAAAAAAAAAAAAGACAAGAAAATAATCTAGATGTTTAATAGTAGTTGTCCTGTTTGACAACAATATTCATCTATAATAATTGATTTATTTAATGAAATGCATTTTGTGCTATTAACACAAGAAACATAATTTACTTTTTGTTTTTCATCCCTCATCAGATTATTTCTCATTACATTAATAAAGCTTTTACATATTTAATAAGTGATTAAATGTGTATTTCAGTAACAAGAGTAACAAGCCTGTACATCTATGATAAAAATTTTAGAACTTAAGGGGTGATGATATTTTTTATTTTCTTTTAGTATTTAGCTTATTTTTTATAGCAGAGTTATGATGTATTTTGCTCTGAAGAAAAAATTAAAACTAGAAATTCACTCTTGTCTGACATTCACTACTCTGTTTCTTTTAATCAAATTAAACAACTACTGTGTTTTAGCACTTAATCTCACAATAATTTATTGGTGGTAGTATGGGACCACTTTTCAGTTACTTCTCCTTTCTGCTAACAAATAAATCTGGTGTGGTTTTGATGTTGATTATTTTCTATTTACTTTTAATGCATGTTTCCAACCATTGCATCCTGTTGTTGTGTGACAAATGGGAGCAGAAGGGCAGTTTGACAGAATGGCATCTGACACAGAAATGCATATGAAGCAAAGGCGTATCACTGAATTCCTTCATGTGAAAAACCTGCACCCAGTGACATTCACAGACAACTTTAACAGGAGAATGGCAGTGTCTGTAAGAGTTTCCTTGCAGTTTCTGGAGGTTATTACGTAATATGATCTTAATTTGTCTCATATATATTGAGTATCACAACAGCATCACAATGATCATTTTAATCATTGTCATGCCTGTTTTTTCAGCAATTAGTAGCAGTCTTAATTAGTATTTGAGAAGTACATATTTCTTTTGTTGATTTTTTTAATGAATTACTTTCATTTGTTTCTCTTACATTTCTAACACTTTCATGATTACTTTTACATTCTCTCTTATACCTGTTTACTGCTGTGTTTATGCAATTTAGAATGCTACTTGGGAATTAAGATTGTCAGGAAACTTTTTGATAACGCATTTTTCCACAGAAAATGTCAGTCTATTAACATCAAAATATTCCCTTGGAATGGGACAGTGCCAGTGGCACTCCAAAAACCTTTCTCTGCTGGTAGGGATCTTGGCTGGCTCACTGGCCAGCTGTTGCCTGGTCAATTCTTCAGCTTCCTGGCCTGATCTGCCAGCCAGGATCCCGGACTATTAAGGAGCCCAGATTCTGTCTGTATTTGGCTAATGTGACATTATGGAGCAGGAACTCCAACTCTAAAGTTATTTTTTTTTTCCGTAGGTGATAGGGATGAATGGAACTGGGAAAAAGATTCTCTGCATTATTTGACATCCAACTTCATGAGATACTTGGCAGATTTTGCCATATGCTGCAAGACGCTAATTACAGAGAAAATCCAAATCTCTGAAGTCTCCCATTTCACTCGAATTTTGATAACATTTCCATTTTTATTTTTGAACTTTGTAAGATCTGGATCTTAAACTTTTTCCTAATAAATTAATTGCTAAAAAAGTACATTAACACTACTTTTGATTTTTTTTTTTTTTGAAAAATCAGATACTTTTTTTCCTGGGCAGCTCAGAGCTTTGTGCTCTGAGAAATTTTGTCCAAAGCATTTCATTTTTCTGTGATCAAGAGATAAATGCACAAAATAAACATCTCATTTTCAGTCTGTTATTGAGAGTGCATTATATAAAATAAAGATGCCCCTGACTATCATCACTTTATAGTAGAAGGTACAAGTCTAAAAGACATAACTAACCTTAGGGACTTTTTTAAGTGTATGAAACAATCTGACTTTAATACTCTCTTAAGATGAAATCTTTTGATACTGAAAAATCAGACATGATTAAGAGAAAAAAAAAAAGGAAATTAACATGATATTGAAGCAAATATAAGATGCACAGTGGGACTAAAGGAAGAACTTTTTTGGACATAAAATCAAATATTTGCATCTCTTACTAAATATTAAACTTTTTAAAAATTTGCTTGATATAATTGAATTAATGGATTTTTATTGTCAATTTTTTGGTAGCCCAAACAAAAAATAACAACATTCACATTTTGCAAATTCTGGAGAGCAGGGTAAATGAATTTATATACTTGTTTCCATTTTTTTAGAGAGGGAAAAAAAATTCATATAGCATGAACAAATGAGGCACAGAAGTTTCCTTTATTTATTTTTTAATGGAAATACTCTTTTTCAACATTAATATGAAATGAACACATTTTTGTAGGCTACAAACACATCTGATTGATAAATGATAAAGCTTTTATACCCATTTAAAAAAAAAAAAAAGGTTTCTGTTACTGTTTTTTGCAATTATGGGGAAGCAAAGGACAAAGTAACAAAACTCTTTTAAAGACTTGAACTTTAGAATTTGTACCAACTAAGAGTATACATGCATATTCTAGTTGATTTTTGAGGAGATCACAGTCTCACAATTTGTAAGAATATACCCTTTCTTTAAAGCTATGTCTTTTCTTCATGTCAGAATGAGAATTCATACCTCCAGATGAGTCCTCATACTCTGGCTGGTTAGAGATAATAGTCGGGATGCTTGTCACCAAATGCACATCCCTGAAGTATGAACAAAGACTCTGTGCCCTCCATTGGTGTTCTGAAATGCCTTTGCCTTACTGTGGTTACTAGTTAGGAACCACGTAAACATGTTCATAAAGTGCACATCTCTATTCAGGAAGATAGGACACAGTTTTAGAAGGTTTCTGTCTGTGCATGACTGCCATTTTTCCCCTCCTTCTCACTATATTGTAGGTGTTTTGGCATCTATTATATTTGCTGGTGATTGTTTCTAGTATAGCAAATAAAAAAATAAATATTCATGGTAACACATCAACTTTCTTCCAGATTGATCCCTTCAATCACAATTACTGCTAAGTATTTTAAGACTTTTCTCTTATTGGCACAAACAAACAACGTAACTACACCTCTCTCTACCGCTATGGAGATGGTCTTTCTGCATGTGAAACTAAAATGTTTGCTATGTCTGCTATGTCCTGAGTTACATACTGAATGGCTGAAAGGAGCTATATAAGCCACTACAGTTTCATGGGGTAGTTCTCTGATGTGGTGAACAAATCCCCTACACAGATCTCAGCACAAAGTGTAGATGTGAGCATAGTCCGAAGGTCAGTTGCTGCACATAACATGTTAGATTAGAAGCAAGGCACAATGCAGGCCTGTTGTAG
This sequence comes from Chrysolophus pictus, assembly GCA_037305975.1. Classification (NCBI taxonomy): domain Eukaryota; kingdom Metazoa; phylum Chordata; class Aves; order Galliformes; family Phasianidae; genus Chrysolophus; species Chrysolophus pictus. The sequence continues at coordinate 25,332,983 of CM074578.1, forward strand.
GTTCAGCAGACTCCTTGGGTCTTTCAGTGCCGTAAACAGTGAAATGCTGCTAGACTGAAAGGGTGCAAAGATACTTCCCAGGCAGTTTTGTGCTGCTCTTCGAAGAGACAGTACAGCCTATACACAGCAATATCTAAATTCTGTCTCCACTTAAGTGACTGACGAATTTACACTGGATTTATAACCCTTATGACCTTACAGGCACGTCTGTAATGTCTTATAAATCTGCCTGTGGCAAGAGGATTGTAAGTCCCCAAATAGCATGTCTGCAGTGTGCTTGTGTTGCCTCCCAAAGTGATTATTCTGCAGGGATGAGAAATAATAGATTCCCTGAGACTGCAGCTTTCCTACAATGGGAAACAGCATGGCCTTGGCTGGCAAGATGAGCCAGCATTGAAAAAGAGGTGATTTGTATTTATTACAAGTTTTGTTTATAGTCTTGTCAACCTAGAACAAGAAGAAAAGAAAGAAAAAAAAAAAGAAAGAAAAAAGTAACATTCTTTGCTAGCTTATCCTTAGTGGAGCACATCTATTAATTTTTCCTATGCTGAAATAAAAGTCATCTTCGTGTTGCACTGTTAAGTATTTATGGTAATGATAACAAAAGAAGACCACTAGTGAATTTGTTTTATTCTTTAAAAAAGAGGAGCAGACTCTGTGTATGCTATTGTCTGTTGTAGACTTTCAACTTTCAGGAGAAAAAAAAAAGAGAAATAAAGCTGTTATCATTATCAGGAATGACTGTAAACACAACAGTACATTTTACATTCCTAGCAGTTCTGAGTTCACATTAACTATGGCACATTTAGAATTTTAAAGTATCTACAATTTAGAGCAATTAAGTTGCCTGTAATAACAAGCCTTTAAAAGCTTTTCAGTTTTAAACAGAAATGTGTAAAAATATAAAACTTCTTACTTTACCAAGGTAGAAAGTTCTTGCTACACTTTATAAGCTTTAGGAGAAAACTTTTGGCTTAAAAAAACACATCTTTCAGGCTCCAGATCAGAAGTTATATTAAAGTATGCCAAGGTCTTGCTCTTGGTTGTATTTCCTCTATGCAGTGTTCCAAGCAGTATCTCAGAAAGCATGAGGTGGAAAGACCATTAAAAAAATCATTTGTCCATGACAAGCAGGAAATGAAACAACCTTTCTCTTGACATAAGTCAAGTCATTTAGTGTAGCTCCTGACACAACCACGTCCAAAGTGGCTTTACAGTGAGTCAAGTGATAAGGGATAAAGGGAAATGCTAGCTGTCACACGAGTTCAAGAGAAGTGTTAGTCTGTATTAGATTTTTTTTATTATTATTTTTAATTTGAAAAGCTATTTTACTAGTCTTATTTGCAAAGATTTTTGATTTATAAAACCTATAATTACACCAGTGTTTAGTAAAATATTGTGGTGTGAGAAAGCTGAACAAATTATTTTTTCACATGTAAATTTTTTTACTAGAGGTACAAAACTATTGTTAGCTGAAAAAAGACTGCCACTATCCCATGCTATAAAAACCCTCCTTTGCTTACTGTGAGCTAGATGTTAGTCTTGAGCTCATCATAGTGGTACTGGTAGAATTGCAGAGTTTCCAAAAAAAATTTCAGTTAGTTCATTGATCTCAACATTTATGTTGCTATGCTGCATGATGATATGGAGTGCTCCAATACGGGAATTCAGAAATGCCAGTATGGACAGTCTGAAGTCTCTCTGCTCTCAGTCCTCCTTACTTCATTTGCTGTTCACCGCACTTCACATGCCAGGATATAATGTCACCTCTGGTCCTAGAAGTTTTTCTTCTGAGCCTAGAAAATTGTATCTACACTGAAATGCAAGTAGGTGAGATTATTCCTGGCACTGGCTGGAACAATGTGTTGAAGTTAACAGAATATTAAATGACAGAATCATAGGATCCTTACAGAAGGAAGAGACTTTTAAGGTCATATAGTCAACAAGGAACAGGGACATTCATAGCTAGTTCAGATTGCCCAGGGTCTGATCCAGCCTCACCTTGGCAGTGTCTAGGGATGAGGTATCCACCATCTCTATGGGCAACGTCTTCCAGTACCTCGCCACCCTCACTGTAAAAGTCTTCTTCATTATATTTAAGCTAAATCTACCCTTTTTGAGCTTGAAGCCATTTCCCCTTGTTCTGTCATCCCAGACCCTGCTGAAGAGTCTGTCCTCTTCTTTCCTGTACTCTCTGTACTGAGGACTCCACATCTGAACGCAGTACTCCTGGTGAGGTCTCACCAGCTCAGAGTAGAGGGGCAGGATCACGTCCCTCACTCTGCTGGACACACTTCTTTTGATGCAGCCCAGGATGTTGTTGGCTTTCTGGGCTGCAAGGGCACACTGCTGGCTCCTGTCCAGCTTCCCATCCACCAGTGCCCCCAGCTCTTTTTCAGCAGGGCTGAGATCTGTCCTTTCACCCCCCAGTTTGTATTGGTAGTGGCTGTTGCCTCAATCTGAATCCTAAACCTGAATGTTTTACTGTATCACAAAGAAAAACTAGAAGTCTCTCAGCCAGGGTAAATATTTGGAACCACTCTGAGTTTTCTTTCTTGATTTCATGAATCCAGTATTTCACATCAAATCCATCACGTTCTCACTAGTTCCGAGGAGCTCTAAGTGAGAGAATTTAACCTAATCCTTGTCAGTCAACAATATAATGTTGTGCCAACTGTAACGCTGGATCAAGATAGCTAGAGCAAATTAATTCTAATTACTTCTCCTAGATCTATTTGTGATCATTTATACAAAAAGTAATTTAAAAAGCCTAGGGCATTCTTCAGTAGAAATGAATGGTCAAAGTGAAGAATAAATGTGTATATTTATGTATAATTGTACTAAAAAGGATCAGCAGATTTTCTACCTTGACATAAGCAGAAACAAGAGATCCTACTCTCATATCCTCTTTCTCTCTTACAAGTGGAATGGGAATGAAGAGTTCCAAGGAGAAGGAAGGGGAGGATGAAAACTTCCTTCAGCATAGCAAGCAGTCTGATCAGGTCGGATCCCCAGACAACTACAGCTTTAAAAATTACATTGCTGAAGGTCTTATCTGATGGAAAGTTTTGAAGAAACTCTTATACATGTACTTTTATAACCCAAACTATTTCATCATCCTATTTATTTAAGGCTATATAAATATGTATATATGCATTTACATATATACAGACATACACCCCATAATGAATCACTTCATTTTCATCACTATCCATTAAAGCATTATTACTGTCATAGTAATTTTAGAAATCTGTTATCAAAATCTTAGATATCAAAAGAACATAGCCTCATAAATGGTTTATCAAAGTATTCTGACTGCTGCTGACCATCATAGACTGTGTTTCACACACCTTTTTGTCCAGCAAATTACTTAATCACCTAGCTGCTTTGCTTTACTATTCCCTTAAAAATGCATTTTTCTCTGCCAAAGACCAATAATGTCTAATTTTATCTCTGTTTATCTAGTCAGACTAGCAGAAGATTTTTCTTTTTTCTTCTATCATTGCAGAAATTTGAAAGGAGACTTCATCTGAACATCAGCACACTGCAAAGGAGAAATACAAAGGGATTTTGTTGAAGGGAAAGCATCCAGGTTTTTATTCCCCTTTAATGTACTTCAAGTTGAGTAGGAGATTTCAGCAATGCACAGGGGATAAATGAAAAAAATTTCTCAAAGCAGGAGAAACAAAAGTAAGTCATTGGGAACATTAAGTGAAATTGTTTGACAATCAGAGAGAATTTGGAGAGGAGTATGAAACTGAATTGAAAGGCAGAAAAAGATGCCTCTGATTCTCCTTTTAAAACTCTGGAAGAGATTGGTACTCCTAAGTTATTGGTATTTCCTAAGTTATTTTTGCATGTCCTTACGAATCTCGGTTATATTATCTTAGATATTTGCACAAATCTATGAACTGTTCAAACATTGCGTAACATGTGTCATGTGATACAGACAACTGGAAAATATATTTATGGTTTTAAAGGACTGATAAGCATCTTTTGTTAGTTCTAAGAATGCTGAAATGTGAAAACAATATTACTAAAGGCATTTGAAGTGTATTTTAGTATCAGTGGTGTGCTCCTTAACAGCAGACCTTATCACAGAGCAGTTTTTCAACTACTATAAATTAGAAGAGAGAAGTTTAAGCCATCACTTTGTGTTACCTGAGGATGTGCCTCATCCAAGAGCTAGTGTAATTAGTATCCAAGTAATTAGTAATCAATTAATAATTAGTATCCAAGAGCTAGTGTAATTCTAATACCATTAGATGTTCTTTCACCAGCAGAGCTACTTATACCAAAGATTTTGTCCTGACAATTTAACTATTTCTTATATTCTAAGAAAGACAACCTACTACATAATGTCTTCAAACATTTTGTTTGTTTGTTTGAAGTGCTACTTGCAAGCACCAGAGAAATAACAAAATTGAAGGAAAATCTAGTAATTGACTTTGAGAATTAAAAGAATGTGTTCCTTGTACTTGGAAGAGAAGCAGAAAATTGTAAATATTGATTTCAGAATAGAAACTATTCCCTTTATTGTCTAGAGAGTGCGTGTCAGAGAACAACAAATTCCACTCAGACTGATCGTTTGATATCCATATCATAAAAGCAAATCAGAAAATTGACTCTTTTTTCTATTTTCTCTTTTTTTTCTTTTTCTTTGGTACAGTGTAGTAGTTTGATAATTGCTGGTCACGATGTTGAGATTGATTTCCACTTTTGAGGCCTCCTATATGTTTGCTTTATTCTGGAATATAGATGAATAAATAGTTGTGGTAAATAAAACTTCAAAACACCCACAAATAAATTCATGTGCTGTTCTGCACTTTAAGAAATGTACTGTAAAACTGTTGCAACATTTTGCAGTTTATCTATCATTAGGTTGACTAGTTTTTCTTTTACTATCATTCTCTTCATGTAAAGAATTTTGAACTTAATTTGCTATTTAAATCTGCGTTCCATCCATAAGTTTCTTAATTTTTCTTTACTTCAATAGATTTGCATGATCACGGCAATTGGCTTGGGTATATCTGATTATCTTTTTAGATTCACATGATGCTTGCAAAAGTCAAAGTCAAAAAATAAATTATTTATTACACAGAGAATTAAGGGCCGGTATACTTTGGGTAATATAATAAATCTGCAGCAGAAATAGTGCCTCTGGATTTAATTTGTAACAGCATGGTTATGTCCATGCAGGGCTGGGACCAGTTAATAAACTGTCCCAGACCTGAAAATACTGGAAGTACATATCAGATATGTATCAGCTGGCTGTGCACACCCAGAAACTCATAGAGCCATAGAAAAATGTAGGTTGCAAGGGACCTCTGGAGCAAAATCCATTGTTCAAAGCCAACTTCAGTTATATTGGATTCTTCAAAGCTCTCTCCAGTTAAGTCCTGAATTTATTCGAGTTCAAAGGTTTTACAGCCTCTCTGGGGAATTTCTTCCAGTGTTAGCAGTGTTTGATCAAATTCACTGTGAAAAATATTTTTACAACTACTTGTCATAATTTCCCTTGCTGCATCTTGTGACTGTTGTTTTGTATCTGTTTGCTATTCCATTCCAGGAAGCATTTGTCTTCTATAAGACTGTCAGGTAGTTAAAGACAGAAATTATTTTCACCCTCAAGCTCTTCTTTTCGCCAAACAAACCAAACTCTTGCTTTCTTCTTGCATTAGGTGTACCAACCCTATAATCAGCATGGTGGGCACTCTCCAGGCTATCTGTGTCTTTATGTTCCAAGGATCTCAGAACTGGTCATGGTACTCCAGCTGTGTTTTCACAGAGCTGAATATTTTTTTTCCATCAGCTAAATGACTCCTTTAACTAACACAGCTCAGAGTTATTTCATAACCACAAGCACACTGCTGATTTGCATTCAACTTACTGTATGTCAGGACACTTCTTTATAGTCCTTTTCTGTAAAGCTATATTCCTGTATGGTGGCATGTTGTTATTCCACCACAGGTGCAGAACATCATATTTGTCTCTGCTGAATTACATGAGGTTCTCATCAACCCATTTCTCCAGTCTGTCAAGGTCAGCTGCCTGGAAACTGTACTCTGCACCTTATCAACTCCTTGCCCTAATCTTCTGTCATCTTCAAACTCATGGAGGGCATGTTTCATCCCATTGTACATCTTCTAGCATGAATAACTACACAGGACACAGAGATGCTCAACCCACTCCTGGAAATAATCTGGAGTAGCTAGTCTAACTTGCAGCTAGCCAGACTGAAGTCTTAACCTTAAGCTCATGTATTCCTGAAGCTAACACTATTTCATGAAGGGGTTCATCTAAAAAAAAAAATAAAAAATGACCCACCTGGAAACTGTAGGGAAGTTGTCTGCATTGTATCAGCAAAAAAAAAAAAAAAAAAAAAAAAAAAAAAAAAAGTTAAACTTCCACGTACTTAATCTGATTTTTTCATAGTTTGAGCTATTTTAGTGTTATTAAAAGTTTGCATTCAAGAATATTCCCAAAATGTACAGAAGCCAAAGTTCTGAGACAAAAATCTCCACCTGTAAAATGCTGAGAAATTAAATTTCTATCCGCTATACTCCCTCAAATGATTTCCTGATGACACAAGTACCCTAAAACATGGTATAATTACTTGATTTCTAGAGTTTGCTGTCTCACCTCTGCTGACCCTTGAAATTGGAACTCTACCAAAACTAGGTTTGGTTCACTAGTAGGTCTCAGTTTCTATGTAAATTCACAAATAAGGGTGCAATCCACCCATTGTTAGACTGTGGCCTAGAATCACTGAAGAATTTAGCCACTATGCATTATGAAAATGCTTAGACTACTACCATTTCCAACACTGAAGATTCATAGATGTCAAAGTAAGGCAACCATAATCTTTTTAAAGATGTCCTTGAGAACAAGAGGGAAACATGTAAACAAGCAACTTTGCCAGACAAAATGTTAATGTAGTTTCTTAACAGCCTCATAATGTGGTCTCTCTTGAATTTTCTACTAGGTGTGCTCTCAGGTGCATGTGAAATGCAGAAAAGAAACATGTTAAGAAATGAATTTAGATACATAGTTGGCAGATAGTTTTGAATTGCCGTGATTTCATAGCAAAAATATGAAAAGAAAATTTATCAACTTTCTACTTTCAACTTCTAAAAGGAATTTCATTGTCATCCTTCTTCCATTTTGCAAACACAGATGATAGTGTAATGTTTTAATTTTAACCTGGGCAGACAACTTGCAGAACTGTGTTTTGATTGAACTCTGTTGTGACTGGGGATTTCTTTTGAAGATCCATTGCCTTACTGAGAATATTGAATGGAAGTGTATAAATAAAATATGAACATCAATAAGGATAAATAAATTCAAAGTTAAATAAAATAAGACATTATAAAACAACCACAGGATACTTCAATGTATAATGTAGACTTTGCAATGAAAGAAATAAAGGAATATAAATTAATTTGTAACCATAAGAAGTGAAGAAAGTTGCTGGGGGCAGAAGAAAAATTAGTCCCCAGTTAAAAAAATGTTGTGACCATGACCATAGTTGGAATAAAATGGTGCTGTGCTACAACTGTGCCTTGCTGATATTACATTACAGAAGCACCTGGCACAGCGTTAAATAAGGTTCACAATATATTTCTTATAGTGCTATATTTGAGTGAAGAGGAACCAAATGACAGCTAATATTATTTGTTAGACCATCCAAAGTAGTAGATTAAAAACAAATTTGCTTTCAGGTCCATGACATGATCTTCAGATTTCCTTACAAAGTCATTGCCCACTACAGTGGCATGTGAGAATGAATTTCTGACTCTTTGTGTTAAAAATCTGTGTAATACTAGTTGCATCATTTAATATGAAATAAGAACATGCATTTGCTTTGTTATTTGCTTTGTAGCATGTAAAATTGAGGTGCGTTTTTAATAATCTGACAGAAAAACTGATTTGTCATTCCATTCATTCTCTTAAAGGTCACTACTGAGATGGCATACAGCACACCATTGCAGTGTGATGCACTTTTCCACCTGCTTTCCACAGACGTTCTGACTTCAGCCACTTGTACATCTACTTGATCCTCATTTGTCATTCAAAACCGGGATCCAGAATGAAAAAAAAAAAAAAAATTAGAAGTAGGCAGGAATGGTACCTTCTGCTTCCAACTCATAGGCTGTGTGGGCCTGCAGCTGAAAAACAGAGCAATTGAAATGTTGCTGAGCTGCAGTTGTGCAGAACTGGCCAGCAGCAGAGAGCGATGGCACTGTAAGAGGGTTAATGAGCAGAGAGAGGCAACAACAGAAATTTTTTGGTTGCAGGACAGGCAAAATCCAGAACAAAATGTTCTCCAGTTCTGGAGCTATGCCTATGTTCTTGGAAGGGAATCAACCATTGTTGTGATGACTCTGGGTTATGATAAAATTGTGCTTTATCTATGAATCCTGCCCACACCCATGTACAACACAAGGTTTGTTCCCTTCCTTTTTCACCTGTTTTATGATGTGCAACACGTGTTCCTTTGAGTACCACAGGACAAAGCTATGCAAGTGTCATAAATTTTTATAGTTGCACTACACTTGTTGCTGCCATTGTCTTAGAAGCTCTTCAGAAATCATTCCTTTTTCATTTTCCAGTGTACATATTATTACTTACAGTATGCTATCAAAGACCATGAAGAGGGAATCTAATTAAAAGTAATTAAGAGCCTTCCACACATCCATGAATTATAGGCCTGATCACTTTGGATGACTGACGAAAGATCTGTCCTGTATTCCTGTGTTTAACGGATGAATTTATATGTAGAAACAATTAGACTACCAACCACAACTTCTCTGCAATTATTTCTTCATTTGGTAAAATAATTTATTTCAAAAACTAGAGCAATGTCCAGCATTGATATTTTCTCATTGTAACAGTGACTTTAAATATCTAGTCAGTCCACTAAATATAAAAGTATTTATATCTGCCCACTCCATTCTTGCACTGAGCAATGTTCTTTGAGCTGTCAGTCTGATGTGGGACAAGTGAAGACTTCTTCTGGAATTACTATTTGTAAAACTGCCACTGGAAATCCCAAAACTGTTTGACAGGTATAAAAGTTATAATCAAAACTAAAATTCACATCCAAAGGATGCATTATATCTCAGTTAAGTTACAAGCACCTCTACAGGAACAGGGTGGATTTAAGACAAAAACACGGCTGCTGGATAGAATTTTTGAGAGTATCTAAGAAAAAAAAATAAGATTAAAAAAAAAAAAAAGAATTTGAGTGCACTGTTAATTATCCATATAAAATATTTTTAAAACTCTATCGTGAGCCACAATTAATTGCTGAAATGTGAAGTATCATCTGCCTACAAGTATACTCATCTATGAATTACTGAGACCTTCTAACTGCATTATACACATTATCTGTTTCAATGTACATAAAGTTTCTGAAAATTGCCTTAAGACAGCTGACCAAACTGAAGCAATTATTTTGACAGAAGACTGTTGGCAAAACAGCTCTTTGTGATGGCATGGCAGGGACACGTCAAAAACTGGAGACAGATTTGACTTGCAGAGCAGAATTGTTGAATAAGGATCAGCTCTGGAATGAATCCTTGCTGGCTTGCTAAAATGACAGCAACACTTAACGTGCATTTTAACCAAAGACAGGCAAGGCCGTGGAGCAATAATAGAGACGGAAACAGATTTTCATGTCCCTAACTTTAGCACCAAAGTAAATATTCCAAGATGGGATTCTCTGTTCTTCCAATGCTTACCAGAAAACAGAATGAACCTCTAGAATTAATTTAGAAATGCTAAGTAATAATCACTATAGCTTGAATGCAAAACTTCCAGTGAAGACACCTACTTCAAATTTAAAAATGTAGAAACTCTAAGCAGTAAAATAATGTGCTTAAAGCCAGATAGTGTAAATATTCCCCAAATCATCTTTTCTTTCCATTTCTCTTGAGAGCCAAAGAGGCCAGTAAATCCTCAAATATTATTTGGGGTGAGGAGTGAGGTTCATGAAGCAAAACTGCCTTTTTTCACCATTTCACCATAGTTCCCAAATTTTATTTATCTGTACTCATCTTCGGTGACAAAAATAGCAGTTTGATCCTCCTTTTACCCTTCACAGTAAAAACTGTCCATACATTTTTATACAAGGCCAAAACCCTTGGGCAATCAGAAGTGAGCCTGATGTTGTTAACTTCAGGTAAGTACTAAAAATAGACTTTACAGAAGGCATTGCTGAGGCTTTTTACTTTCCCAATTTTATTGCAAAAATGTCCTAACAACCCTCTTGAGAGCAGAAGCTGTCTAATAGTGTTCTTTTTAGTCAATTCATCCAGTTACAACAAATGAACATTATCTTGGCATTCTGTGCATTGTTCTAGTTATTTTCAGTTGTTGCTATTGTAACCTGCTTTAAGACATCATGCTGAACACAGATTCAATTTCTAAAGCACCTGAAGGTAATGTCAGAACCAAGGAAGCATGCCAAAGTTGTCATCAAGTAGAACAGCAAAAGATGATACAAAGCTGAGCTGCAAGTCAAAAAATAAGTATCTTTTAAATGCTTGACAGAAAATAATGCAGCTGCAAGAACTTACCCGGAGCAAAACCTAGTACAGCAGTTACAGTGAGCATACAGCACAAAGGAGGGCATCCAGACTGTGTTCCAAAATGAGTCTTTATATATGTTACATTGATTCCCTCCTGGAAAATATTTTATTTTCCATTTCACGAACTGCCACTTAGGGCAGTTTGAGAGCAAACTTTCGGGTCCTTTCATGTATCATTTTGCTTTAAAAACTGTTCATTGTTTAAAAAGGGGATTTTTTTTTTTTCCCCTCCAAGGGTAGAAATGCCACTGGTTCTCTCTGAAGTATTTGCTATTTAAGGGGAAAAAAAAGGTGTGTGGGGGGGATATTTTAATTAAACTTTTCCTGAAAACACTGAACTTTCTTGATGCAGCTGTAATTTTTTTTTCCTCACTTATTAAACCCTACAAAGACTGAAGAATTTCCATTCAATTTAGTGGAGGTATCCGGTAGTACTTTTTTACCTTGTTAGTCTTGCATGGATTTAGCATCAAAGATAAAAATGTTAAGGTAGAATGTAAACATATGATTTTTTCATCTTGGAAAGCTTTGTATGATGTGTACTTGACAAGATAGCTGTAAAAATATCTATTACTCTAATATCCAACATCGCTTCTATTAAGGGATCCGAAAAGACTTCTTGAATAGTATACAGAATTTCTGACTGTGGAGCGCTTACATTTTCATTAGCTAAAAACATAACTTGGGCCAGAATTTTAATAACAGTTATTTTATGGTGTTGATTGCCAGCTAATTATATTTTTTAAATCATTAAACATCTTTAGTCTCTAGAAAGAAGTAATTGTATCAGCCTCGGTCTTTGTAATTGTTTTTTTCTTAATATAAGTCCAATAATCTAATAATTACTGTCTGATTCACAGGAGAGTACTCCCTCTTCCAGAAAACATGATTAAAGCTAGGCTTGAAGTTTCTATTAAGGAATGATTATTCATAAGTAAGAAAAAATAAAAGGAAAAGAACTGTGTATAAGCAAGCATTAAAAGTATAAGCAAGCAGTAAAAGTAGTTGCTTCAGAGATAATCATTGCATGTTTTTCTCTGGAGTGCTTTTGTATAGACATTAGCATTTTCAGATGAGGCTTGTCTTACTTCGGGCATTGTCCTCCAAATTACTTCAAAGTGTATTATTCGTCAGTTCAAAAGTGAGTTTTTTCTTAGCTGACTGATCAGACTTTGCTACTTCGTTTATCTTTTACCTTCTGATATCAGTTTGCAATAGTTATGTGGAGTGAGGAAGGGAAGTGTAAGATGTATTGAGGTAGGGCAGCAATGTGAGCAATGTAATCATTGGGAAAGTACAATCTTTTCAGATGTCCAGACAGCATAATGCAACGGAGAGTCAACAGACTCCATAGTCCACCCTGATCTACATCAGAGCTTAGAAGAAATATGAGATTTTTTTTCTTACATGTTGTCCCCTGTGATCTGACTCTTTCTCATCACTTGTAGATCTCCTTGAGAGAGCTGGAACAAGTGTATACTGCTGTCGAAATACCTGAGAGACTGAAACTCAGGTTGCCTCCTGGCTTGGATCTGCTTTCAGTCAGCTGAAGCATGATTGAAGATTCAATATCAAAAGCAGATCTTTGCAGAAAAGCAAAAAAAAACTTCAAAAGTGGCATTTTGCAGAATAAAAGTTGACCTAAGGAGAAACGTATGCCTAAGTGTTAGTATAATTCATGCTTTTATTGAAAATCATACCTATGAATCACTGAAGTTTTTCTTAATATCTGTCTGGAGTATTTAAGCGTAATATTTTCTTCTCCTTAAATGTATTTACAGCATCCATAATGTTTCAAACCCAAACAGATGAAGCAGATACAATATTTACCCTATGAGTGACAGGAATTGCTTATATATAACATATTTTTGTGAAAAAAGCATGTCTTCAATCAAAATCTTTTACCCAAAGTATGAACCCTGAGAAGAGAATGACACAGGCTGCACATAGAGCTCTGCTTTGTGCATTGCTCATGTGCTGCAGGGGGATGGCCTGCTCCACCACAGGCCTCTCCTGGGCTGCTGGGAACTTGTGTTGCATACCCGGAGCACCTCCTGCCCTCCTTCTGCACTGATCTCAGTGCCTGCAGAGCTGCTTCTCTCACGTTTCTCATTCTTCTCTTCCATCTGCTCTTGTGCAGCAGTTTTTCCCTCCTTTAAATCTGAGCTCCCAGAGTACACCCAGTGTTGCTCATGGCTCAGCTCTGGCAGCAGCAGGTCCCTGTGGGAGCAGCTGGAGCTGGCTCTGAGCTGACATGGGGCAGTGCTGGGACTGCTCACAGAGGCCACTCCTGCAGCATACCCTCACTCAACTGAAGAGGAATATCTGGAACTGTTTAAAACAGAGCTAGTACAGAGACTGAATAGAGTGGTACAGTGAAAAAAGTGATAAGCAGAGAAAGCTTGGAGAAAATTATTGAAGAGGGCAGACTTTGAAGAAAAGTACAGTAGAATGATTTAGAACAGGCTCCCGTCAGTATCTAGTAACAATATGAAAATCTTTGAAGCTCCTTACTTTCCTTCCTATGACAGTTTGCTGTGAAAATGTGAGCAGTCTCCCACCTTCCCCCAGTCCGCAGAGAGAAAAATCACCTATTCCTTCTCCCAGTTCCAAGAGCAGATCTGGTGATGAGTCAAAAATATTTCCCACATAGACCATGCAGATGTCAATAGTAGGGGACATAGTGTAAATTGAGTGGTTAATATACAGTTTTTTTAAATTTGCGAAATGACACACAGAAATCAGTACATCCAATTTTATTACCTCTTTTTCAAATCACCCTCAGTCAGGAAATACAATTGTTCTTTTCAGTTTAATTCAATTATATTGTGCGTAGAGTTTATACCTTCTCATTTAGAAATTACCCTTCATTACTTTGTTCCCAGACTTATTCTGTATCCAGCATATGACTAAACCATTGCCAAAAACCATGAGGAATTTGAAATTTTTGCCTTTAGTAGCTAATTATCCACACTGCTAAATGAAAAGTGCAAGTTGTCTCCTGGCTTGCAACCTGAAACTCTATGAGAAATGCAGGGGAAATCTGAGTCTCACAGGTAGAGACCTGCACGCTAGCATCTTGTTCTGTTCTGTGTGTCTGTGTCTCCTCATTTTTCTTGGCAGCAGCAAATAAGCAGCAGCAAATAAGTGACATAGGTCTGTTCTCTATATGGATTTGTCACAGCTGCGTATGGGAAATGATATAGTAGAATTTTTTTTATTTATCTGATTAGAAACTGATCTGTGTACCATCTCATTTGACTCTTGCTCTGAAAAAAATAGTATTATCTAGTTTCCTCTTGTAGACATGTACAGATGTACACATTGTCAAGTCCAGATTTTTCAGAGATGATTTTGTGATTGTGTGTTTTGTAAGTTAGTTGGAATTTTACTTAAATATACAAAATCATGGTTTGAAACATCCCAAATGGTCATCCTGAGATTCAGCACTTACTTGTACTTGTAAGCTCTCTCTGTGTCTACTGATGTATAAATTGCAGATAATGCTGCCTCCCCACTTAGAGAAGAGGTCTAATAAAATGGATTCATTGTTTTACAGAACAACAAATTTCTATAGTGATACTGCAGGGAAAAAAAGATTCAAAACAAAACAAAAAACAAACAAACAAAAACCACTGAAAACCAAACAAATCTGTTTAATTGTAACATTTACATAATATATAGCAACTAATACCTAAAGGCATCTGTTGACCTAGGAGAATAAAACAAGGGTTTAAACTGTTATTAATTTTTAAAAGTGCTAAACATCCTCTGCATTAGATGAAATAAGGATTGGAGAAAATAAAGAGCACTGTATTCTTCTGAATTATATATATATCAGAAGATACATTCACAATGACAACTATGATTCTACCATTTCCTAACTGCTAAAATTTTGAATTTCCTGCCTTTAGAAGTCTGCTTCACAGTTTTGCTCATCATGTATATATGAATGAAGCAGAATTTCTACATCGACTGGTCTGAACTAGTGTTGAATGAGTCTTTTGTTTTTCAGTTCTTTTAAAATGTAGTACAACAGCAAAAATTTCTACTAAATATTTTCTTACAAGTTTTCAATATAGAACTTCTTCAATCCCAAAAGAATATCCGTATACAACAAATCTTGATTTTTTTTCAGAAATCATGTATACAATGTCTTCTAATTTGTGTATAGAAAAAGATCTGCATTTTCTTCCTGTGTCAGAAAAAGATTGCAGTTTTATGTGGTCCATATGGTTTCAGTTCATATTTTAAGTGCAGTAAGAAGAGGACTTTTGAAAAATATGTTGATCTTAAAAACCGTGAAGATTTACAAACAATAATTCAGAATTTTTTTGTGTGTCAACAGGATTCATCCACACTTCAACCAATCTGTTCTGCCTTCTGCTGATCCCTGCATTTTGCTCCAGCGCTCTAAATGAAAGCCTTCCCACAGTGACCAAAATGACCACTTTGTATACCACATGAGTGATGCTTTTAATTTCTCTCTCTGCTACTTCAGACATGTATTAGAAAACAAATGGTTGTAATGTACACTTCTGGAAACATAAATAAGTGTGCCATTTCCACTGAGCACATTCACAGTGAGTACTATTTAGTAACATACGCAGATCTTTCTGACCTTGGAAGCAGCTATTGCATTGTGTAAGCTAATACTTGAGAAATGATATTAAAACAAATCATATATCTAACTCAAGGGGAGCAAAAAGCCAATCTATTTAAAAGACACTCTTCCCCCCTTTTTTGCTTATGCTATCAAAAATATAGGTTAAATGAAGAAAGGTACCATTTGTGGTTTTTGTTATCCTGCCTCCATGACAGAAAAGATTGGCATGCTATTTTGTTATTGACCACATCCAGTTACAAGAATAAAATGTTATTCTTTTTATTATCTTTATTAAGGTTATAAAGTTTTGTACGTTAGAGGGAAAATAAAATAATTCAGTACACATTTCCCAAACAGATTCCAGTGTAAACAGTTCTTTGGAAACAGCCCAAGAGGGTCAAAGTATGTAAAGAATATACAGAAATCATGAAAACTACTCTAAGAGTCAACTTTTGTTTTGTTTTGTTTTTTTCTTTTTGGCTACTCTTATAGCTCAATTATGAAAAAAAGCATTTTTCTTACTTTGATGAAATTAACTGTCTTGATGAGCCCAGTCTGAAAAGAGAACCTTATTTTAACATATTGACAAAATTCTACATGAAATCATATCCTCAGACATTTACATGATGCTGCATAGATGAGGACAAATTTTGTACCACAATACTGAAAATCACTCGGTTTTTATCAGAATTTCATTCCTGAGAGGTAAGTAAAAAAAACTAGGGTATAAATTTCCAAAGCTATTTCGATCTGAAATCCAAAGATATTTAGGCTTACTCAAATTAACTGAGCTTTTGTTACTGAGGTCTGGGGGAATCAACAAATTTCTCACATTTTATTTACTTAATTTTTTTAAGAAAAGAAGTGTCAGTCATTCCCTATGTTAAAGTGCATCCAGGTACACACACAATTTATTGAAACTGGCAACATATGATACTGGGAAGCTGTACTGAGTTTTTCTTCCTATTCCAGGGTTGTACCAGAGATGGAAAGATAGATGTTGACACAGTAGAAACAGAGGGAACTTATTGAGATCTTTTTTATCACCAGAAGGCAGAAAACTGCAACTATGTAACAGCTCTGATTTTAAAATGCACATTGTATTATGTTAGGATATTTACTAAACCCAGACTAAATATCACATTTAAATGAATGTTTAGAGCACACGAAATGTCACTGTAACGTGTAAATGTGTAAATGCGCAATGAAAAATCTTCAAAAATTTTCACAGATTCTATTAGAAAAAATGCTTAAATGCTAGTCATTTTGCTTTTCTGTTCTATACTCTGTATTCTATCCTTCTGCTTTCAAATTGACCATTCTTTTGTTGATCTAACTAATTTGTACTAGATGAATCAGATCAAACCACATAATAATCACTGAATAAGAATCCATTTTATTGGCACCTGTGTGATCTTTTTTTCCTATTTTTCTTTGTAAATCCTTGATATGTCCTTGACAAGAAATGTCTTATTCAATACACAAATACTTAGTCTAAAAGATTTCTGAGAAAGGTTTCTATTTTTAATTAGTTGGATGGGCTGATTTCTGTGTCACTAAAACAGTAGTATAGTGTAACAATATTGCGTGTAGGTGTCCCCAAAAGTAACAACTCATATTTATTTCCATGGAAACTACAACATATACAAAGAGCACAATAATACTATGTGATAGAGCAAATTCTCAGCTACAGAACAGTATCTTTCAACATAATCACCACCATTAGCCATGCATTTTCACCAGCAATGAACAAGAGCCTGCATGCTGCACTCATAAAAATTTGCAAAGTTATCTATGACTTCTCTTGTCTTTTATGTCACTGTTGCAAAGGTTGAAATGAATCCCATTGCCTCACCGTGCTCACATCCACTGTTTGATCCCCATAAACATTCGGCAAGTGTTGATGAGTATCACTGGGTCAAAATTATTCTACAGGGAGGAATCGAATCCCACACCTTTGCTACATATGCACTTCCGTGTCATACCATACTATTTTGTCAGACTGCCCCTCTGTTATACGTCAAGAAAATGTAATGGAATATTGGTGGGAAGGTTCAAATCTACAGCCCTACCACCAATATTTGCCTCTGAAACTATGGGCCATCATAATAAAATGGGAGGCGTTATTTTTGGAGCAGCCCTCCTATTAAAAAAAAATTATTTTATCTGGGACTGTACAACACATTCAATAATTTTCTTTGGTTTGTAACATATACCTAACCATTAACTGAGAACTACAGTATAAGAGGTTCACTAGTACCTTCCAGGAAAAGGTAAATTGTCTGTTTCTTCATCGTTGTAGTTTAAGACACGTTCTCTCACTCACTTGTTTAAATATTTTGTTACAATTTCTAATTACGATTGCAAACAGAATAAATAAGTTTTGCACATCTGAGGATTTTAAAAATGAAATATGCAGTTATTAGACATAGTTTCAAGAGTAATACAGAAAAAAATGTAGAAATCCAACTGCAAATGTTACTGAGCTGCAAAACCACATTTGTCATTTTATTGAAGGCATATCTAGACAAAATAATTCAATCTGTTTTAATAACATTATTCAGTGTGATTAAGAAAAAGTAGATAATTATATTTTGATTTCTGTGAGTAGTGTAACATGACATTCCAATTTTAATATTTATACTACAGCATACCATTAGCAAATGCCTTCAGTGCTTTATGGAAACCTGAGTGACAGACCTCAAAAAGCTAATGTGAAATTATCAAATAATATGCTGTTGGTGGGATGGAATTACAATCCTCTAAAAGGATGATCTTAGTTCCTGCATTGTTCAATGTTTTACATTTGATAACCCAGACTCTCTTCCTCAAAAGACTGACTGTCATTCAGATCTCAACCGATTAACATAGAGAGTGGTGCAGTGCTGGAACACACTGCCCAGAGAGATTGTGGATGCTCTGTCCCTGGAAGTATTCAAGACCAAGTTGGATGGGGCCCTGGACATATCAGTACCATTTCTGGAGGCTGGTGGACCCTCCAGTGGCAAGAGGATTGGAACGCAATGATTTCTGGGGTCCCTTACAACCCAAACCATTCTGATTCTGGGATTCTATGAATACGAAAGAAACTGAAGATAAGTGACTTTTTCTGTAAGCCCCATGCAAAAGTACTAGTCCGCCTCTCCTTCTGCTACTTTCTGCACTCCCATGATAGCCTTAGGTATGTAACCGAATGATTCCTTTTGTAGCTTTTTCCTCTTTTTCCTCCATCAGTCTTCCCTCGTTGGCTATGTTCTCTCTATTCATTTCTTGAATCTCCATGTAAGGAAGCAGCATGTCCTAGAGATGTAACACAGAACTCATTTCAAATTTTTGACCAAATGACATGAGAATCCTTTAGTCATAATTTTGTATCTTAAGAAATACTTTAGAGAATTATTTTTGAAGACTCTGTCCACAGAAAGAAAAATATCTCACAAAAATAGATTTTGTAGCTTGGTAGATTGAATTATATTGTCTGAGTTTTTCTCTCTCCAGCCAATAAGGCTTTCCAGGGATCCTTTTGCACTTATTGGGCTTTTGAAAATTTGGGTGACTCTGATAAGAGATTTAGTTGCTCACTGTCTTTTAAGCGTCTGGGACTTCAGGCTGGTGGTGTAATGTTAACACTTTGGTATGTTTTAATGCATTGTACAGTTACTATCTTCTTTTCTCAGTACTGCTTGCTTTTGAAGTACAACTTCCAGTTTCCAGAGTTGAATGACAAATACATGAAATGGATTTCAGAATTTTTCTTTATGACTGTACCAGAAATGCTAATGTCTTGAACCAGTGATTGAGCACCTGGTGGGAAGGCAGGAGCAATCCAGGGGAGCTCAGGTGCATGCAATGCTGCTCAGTGACCAGAAGGGGTGGAGCCAGGATCCACCCCTTCCCAGACCTCATTTAAAGGTTGGCAGTGGGAGCAAAGGAGTCTTATTTAGAGAGCCCTATTTACCTGATTTTTTCAAAGGGTAAGCAGGTTTTTTCCTTTGTTTTTGTGTCCATAGCTGTTGCATTTGAGCATATGCTCACTTCCTGCAGCCTGGGGCTTTGCCACTATGCTGTTATTATTGTGTGTTTTCCATCTTGTTAGAGCATTACACTGGCCTCTTATGCGTTGCTGGTTTGTCTATAAAGTAAGGATTTTGTTGAGCAGATGCACACATGAGTTGCATGGGTGTCATCTTATTTATGAATTAGTTGTAGAAGAGATGCTTTGAGCACTGTAACTTCTTCAGAGAACTAAATAAGATATAATGTATGTTATTGAAATACATCCTGTTTTTGCTTAGAAAAAAATCTGGTGGCAAATCCACCTGCCATATAACAATTTACATCGTAAGTATGAACAAATAACATGTATTTTTGTATAATATATAAAAATGTGTTAAAATGAGTTTTACAGTATGCAAATTAACATAAATAACAGCAAATTAACAATAACGTATTTTGAAAAAAATCCCATGATTTGTAAGGAAACTAATACATTAGTGTGCAAGCATTGATTTGTTGTAAGGATGCGATCCAGAATAGATGCTTACTTCCAGCCCACAATCCTTAAGGTGTTTTCATTTGTTTAACAAACCCTTATTTTTTATAACAAAGGTAACTGTGAATTTGTCAAAAGTGTATTCAATAGATATGAGGAAAGAGAAATTGTTATCTGTATCTTCAAACTGCATATGTGATTTTTGATACATTAGATGAATCATTATTCCATACATATATCTACCGTGGAATCTTTTGCACTTAGGCACATCTTCATTCATATCAGTGCATTTCTCCACAACTACAAGCATGTTCCTAATTCTAAATCCTACCTGGATTAAAAAAGGTGATAAGCACACATACTACTGTCACAATGGCAATGCATATTCTTCATAGTCATGTTTGCAGTCTGTGGAAATTAATGCCTTGCGATGATAAAAGAAAAACCTCCAAAGAACATAATGAGAAAAATATTTAATAGCTGGAATTGTTGGTTACTCCAAATGATATAATGAGGGTGGAAAACCTCTCTGGTGCTATTCAGGGATTTCACATCTTGATTTTATGACATACAACATGTAATTAAAAATTTTATTCTTCCTTTCTTAAAAAAAAAAAAAAAAAAAAAAAGAAAAGAAAAATACCTACTTCTCCTTGTAGGTGTCCTCTAGCTCCATTTCCTCCACTTGAGAGATTTTACTTTATGTATTCTGCAATTAACACTTTTATATTTACAATTCCTCATTAGTTAATTCCATACTAGTATTCAGTGGTATCAGTATTATTATATACTTTGTTATGCAGATAAAGATAACTACTCAACTAAAAAAAAAATTGTAAGGATTCAGTATTTCTTCTCCTTTATTAATAATTCTTTAGGATGCACTCTTGTAAGAGATGCTTTCTGAAATAATTAATTTGTATTCTAACACTAAAACTGATAACAACAGCTGCTAAGAACAAAAACATCATGTAGCTCAGTATCAACCAGAATAGGGCTCTCCTCATAAAGAATAAAGCTTTGCTGTGATTCTGATCAGTGCTTTGTTCTCTGCTGTTACTGCTGCTAGCAAAATTTTATTAATCATTCCCCAATAGGCTCTGTAGCAGACAAGGGCAACAATATATGGAATATAAAATTTATTTCAGTCATTAGAAATATTGTTGTACAAAAAGTATTTCTCTTCCAAAAAGAAAATAATCAAAGAAATAATATTTTAGAGGGATCTTTCTGCTTACACAGAACTTCATTGATTTTTTTTTTTTGCTTTATTTAATCAATAAGAAAATACAGATTATTGGAATCCATTACAGTCCACAATTATCTAGCCTGTCTTCCAACAAAATATAGAGTTCAGAATCCCTTGACTTAATTCCTGTGTGATGTCAACTATATCTCCTAATGATATGGTATAGATGTATAAATTCTCCCTTGATTTGGTGTATCCAATAATTAAATACTTACAATACACAATTATGTTATTTCTTTGCTAGTACTCTGTTAATAGATTTATATTACCTGGAAATAACATATTCAGTTATGGTCACCCCCATAAACTCATCTTTTATACAACAAATTGTTTGGGCTGTGTATTTCAGGGAAAGCTTTGTTTTTCATATCTTCATCATTCTCAAGGCTGTTCTCTGAACCCTCTCCTGTTTCTCAGTATTCTTTCTGAACTGTAGATACTGAACTCTGTCTTTCAGCAGCAATCATTCTACTCTCAAATATGGAATATACTCATTTAATGCTTCCTGTGTATGTGTCTTCCTCTGTAACTGAAAATTTTTTACCTCAAGTTGAAGGAAGTTGGCACTTCCAGTCCACTAACAAAAAGTCATGAGTAGCAGAAGGCCCACTTCTTTAGGAGGCATAACAATGTAGGTCTTGCTACATGTCTTCTAGAATTGTAAACCAGCTGTGTTGTGTTTTCTTTTTGAATACTGTCACAATGTTGCCTTTCTTCTTTTGTGGAAATTTTGCAATACTTCAAATCTTTTGAAAGCTGATACAATGTTCAGTTGAGCTGCTTTATGAGGGTGCAAAATGTCTAGTAGTAGATCTTATGTTTTTTTATTTCTCCCATCAATCTAAAAAACAGAAGTTATTGGTAACTAGCATTCAGGTTTGGAAAATGCTCTTAAAATTGCATCAGCTCATTTCTAAAGGGGTAAAGCTAAATTCAGCTGCTGGGTGGATTAATACAGTTCATTTAAACAGGTGGAACTGATATTAGCTCTCAGTCTGCAGAGATAAAGGACCCAGAATGTAGATGATGGTTTAAACTAAAATGAGACCCTTTTTTGAAGTCTTGTGATTTTTTTTTTTTTGCACTGAGCTGCTAAGAAATGATACAAGTATTGAGTAGAAGATGCGAGTTTACAGCCTTTTAAAATGTGTATCTTACATTTTTCTAGTAGTAATGAATTCTCATTTAAAGCATCAGTTAAATAAAACAATTATTTGTGGTGCTAAGAGGATTAAATTCTCATCTCTTCCATGTCAGTCATTTTAAAATCCTTTTTATTATCAAGATTGGCTTACTTCCTCACACACAATTTTAAACATCTTAAAGCTATATACACTTTTAAGCCTAGCAAGTCCATTGCAAGAAAAAAAAAAAAGAGTCAGAACTTTGCTTTGGTATAAATTCTTGTTTTGGAGCCTGAAAGATCTTACCTTCATTCAAAGCAATCACATGTTCCTAGGGAGCTCTAAAACTTTAAGGTTGGCATCATGATTCCAGCTTCTGGTACTGTCATAGTCATCTTCATCCTTCTCAAATTTTGTGTGAAAAGCTCAAAGATTATTTTGGCCAGGAAGAGAGTGAAAGGGCTAAATGCAGCAGTCTGCGTGCTTTCTTGTGGTTTTCATCACAGTCTCAAACAACCTGTCTAAAAGCTTTAGATATAAATAAGTTAGAATATAACATTAGATAGAAATGCTGACTGAGGCAAGGAGGGAAGATCAGACTTTTTTCCAAGTGAATGCCTAGGTCAGCAGTGAAATTCCTCATGAGGAATATGAATGGTTCTTTCACATAGAGTGGCCTGACTGCAAGATGTGCCTCAAGTCAGGAGGCTGTAGCTTTGTTTTTCTTGATAAGAAACAATGATTCTTACAAAATGGGTGGCTGCTTTATCCACTGAACTGTTGTGTGGAACAGTGAGTGTGTCCACTTGAACTGCTATAAAAGAGATTTCCTGGGACTGAATTGCATTACTTACAGAAATCACAGCCTTGCTATACCTCCTTTTTAGTCATAATAAACTTAAGAGTCCCATGCTGATATTGATACAAGTACCCTGCAAATAGCAATAAAAATCTCCTACAACTCATTTACATTTTTCTGATAACAATTTTGTGGCTTCTCTTGCAGGAGTCTGACAAAAGAAATTGAATATTGGCAGTGAAAGAGAAACTTTTAGTTAATCATTATAACCTATGCAGCTAGCAATATCATCTCTCTGTTCACATGCTTCTGCACATCACAAAAACATAACCTTTACTGATAAAATTACATCAATAGGGATGGTAGCTAAATCTAAGTCTTTAGCACTTTTTTATTAATGAGTGTTAAAAAAAATCTTCCACTTTCAAAATATCTTTTAGGACTACTGAAAAGTTTTTGAGCCTTCTGTGTTTTTCTATATTTGTTCTTAATGTTACCTCAACAAAATCTTAAGGATTACTACAGCTATTTTATTTCCTGCATAATTTCAACAAGATCACTTAGATCTATCTGTGATAGAGAACTTTGTTTTTGCTAGGACAAAGTTCTAGCTGTACGTAAGAGACATCTATCTATCATTAGCTAGTGTTTTTGCTAGAGATGAACAAGAGCTTGCATGTCATGCTGCAATGATGGTGTCATTTTTGAGAAAATGTTGCCCAGTCTGTTCATCTTTCATTAGCCCAACAGATGAAAATCAGAGTGTCAAATTTAAACTGTATTTATGGTGGGCACAGGAGGACATATCCAAGACTGGTGATGTGTTCCATGGTCTTCAATCCAGAATGGGGCCTTGCATTATCATGTTTCAAGAGAGAGGTTGTCATCTTCTCTAGCCTAACTCTGGAAGTTTGAGCCTTCAGCTTAGTCAGCATCATGATACAGTGGTCAGAGTTGATGTTGTCTGGGTTCCAGGAAATCCAGAAGGATCACTGTCCTAACCCAAAAGATCATGCACATCATTTTACCCACTTGGGGCTGCATCTTGAACTCTTTCTTTAATGGGAAACTCAAACATCATCACTCCATAGACTGCTGTTTTAACTCCAGCTCATAATAGTGACACATCTTGTCATCGGTAATGATCCAAGAAACACTAGCACCTTAAACCTCATGTTGGTTCAATTGGTTCTGACAAACTTGTGCACCATTTTTTCTGTTCCTCTGTGAGTCTTCATGGGACCCATCTGGTACAAACTTTTTGCTATTCTACTGTTGCCACCATTATTTCCAACTCATTGAAGCCCATATTCTGATCTGTACATAGTTCTCTTGTTGTAGTCTGACAATTTGTGCAGGTAAGCTGATTGAGATGTTTTTCATTTTGTGTGACAGCCAAAAGGTATACCTCAGTTACAAAAATGAAGGAAATAATTAATAGTTGCCTATCAACTAAAAGATTCATTGGTGGGAAAAACTGAATCATAAAGTTTAAGATTCTGATCTGAAGAAAAACAGTACAGTCATTATTGCACAGTCATCATTCTGACTGTGAAATCATTTTAAACAAAGTTTAAGGTATAATTCTCTTTTTGTACATACCTATATGTTTATCAGATTTCTAAGATAAATGCTTATAATGCTATCATTCTGAAATATTTACATGTTGTTCAAATCCCTAATATCCTATTATTTATTTCCTGGAAATAGATAAACCAGGAAAAAAAAGAAAAAGTATTAAGGGATTTTTGTGGTAAATTCTCAATATCTGTAATGCAGCAAGTCCTGCTTTGGCAGCTTAATTATAAAACAACTTTGTATGTTTCCAGATATTTGGAATATAAAAGCATATCCTACTGAGAGCTAATGAGATAGTCAAATATACTTTAACATGTCTTGGGTTCTCAAAGATGCTTCATGACATTAGTGGTATGTCTGTATATTTATTTACAACCAATCAGCTGAGCATTATTCTGAGTCATCTAAAAAATACTTGCAGGAAGAATACAAGAATACAGTAGTAGTAGCCCAGGCCAAACACTTCAGAGGTTGTTCTCTCTTCTCATCCTCTGCAAAGGGAGCATTTCTGTTGTAATTAATTTTAACAGTTTGGACAACCAGTTCTGACCGACTGTTACTTAGGCTGTTCTTGTCTTAGCCTTGCTAGCTATCTTGTAGCTAGATGACATTAGCTCTTTAACTGTACTGTAATTTAGCTCCAAGTTTTTTTCCTCACATTCTGAGTCTTGACTATTTCCCTTTGTAGTTTGTTTCTTTTGAAACTGTTTAGAATAAATTTATTTTTTATAAGAGCACAGAGTTGATCTACCACATTTCCATCAATATGTCAACACTACGTAAGTGTTTTACTGTACTTATGGAAATATTAAATGAACAAAGTTTGTTGTCAGTGGAATTCATTTCTCAAAATCAAGATCTAATTCACAGCATGTTTTTACAGCAACAGCATCTTTTATAATGTCAGTTTTTAAATGAATGTACTTTTAGAGTATTCAGAGTCTATTGGTTGTCAAATATAATAACACTTCTGGAACTACAAAAATATCTATCCTGACAGACATTGAAAAGTTCCTTTCCTCAATTTAAAGGAGTTCACACTTGAGACTTATTTCTCTAGTAATCAGTGCAACAACCTGTGCATTGTAGCTTCTATGGGAGATATGAGATATACACTCTGAGTTCCTCTAAATGTCAGTCATAATGCAAGGCAATGGTTAATACATTTATTTTGTTGGAAAGAGTAGCAGAATCAGGGCATCTAAAATACTCATAGGTATAAGGATTAAACATTATCTAGCTATAACTTTAAAAGTCCATATGAACTCATGATGTTGTACTATGACAAAACTGAAAGCAGCTAGAGAGCAAGAAGAGAGGAAAGGAGACAAGGATAAAAGACAGTGGGGGGGAAAGACATCAGGATACTGGACTAAAAGTAGGAGGGACGTAAGAATAACAGTTGTCTCTAGGAAAAGATCTTCAATTTAAGGAAATAAGAGGACAAAGTATCTTGTTAAAATAAAACAGATAAGGAGATGAACAGTTGTAAAACTAGTTTTTGTTAGTTCCATTCCTCTAATAATCTGTTGAAATAGAATAATAAATTTATTAGGGCCAAGCTATGGTCCCCTATGTTACAGGTACAATTTTCAACTTTGTTATTGTTTTTCTAATAAAATATATTCACTCTGCCATTTATAAAAAGAAATTATAAAAAGAAAAAAGAAATACTTATACAAAAATATTTAATGAACTATGATATTATGAGTAACAGTAATTAAAAATGAAATATTAATTTTTTTCAGTTTAAAACTTTTTGAGTTTTTCCGAGATTTCACATTGCAATTTTCTGGATCTCAATTTGTGAGAAGTTAGACATCTCTTTCATAAGAAACATCTTCACATACAGGTACAGCAGCAGAAAAACAGTAGACCCTAACCAGACAAATGGTCAGTTATTAAACATCTTTGTTTTTGTCAAATGAATGGCTGAGAACTATAATTTTTCTTCCTTTGATCTAAATAACATTAATATCTTGAATAATCTGTGGCAAGTCCTAAATCTTTGAAACAGTACAGTAGACTTTTGTGTAAATACATATACACTTATTAGGGGAGGAATAACAACTAGCTACTGTTATTGTGAATTGAGAGGAAACACGAATTTGTAATACAGTTAATGAACAATAGCTTCTTCTGAGCTATCATTCAATATCTGTCATATATGATTCATTCTTGTAATAGAAAGCCTAATTTTCCTGACCTGACAGTTTTTTTGAACTAGATTTGAAGGTGATATATCTGCCACAACTATAGATTGATGTTTCTCTGGCAGTGTTATGTATGACATTTTCTGTTGATCTGAGGAGGGAAGATAGAAACAAGACCACAACTTTATGAAAAGCCGATAGATTTTTTTTTTTTTTTTGCAGAAAATGAAACAATTTCAGCCTGACCTTTGATGGGGGGAAAAACGACACCACTTCAGAGCATCTAGCCAAATAAAACTGACACTTCTGTAATAATGTATACACTTTGCAGCTTGAACACTTGCTTGATGTTTAAATTGATCATATGGCAACAAAATGTCAGGATGCTATTCATAAGCATACAGATTATTCTGTACGAAAACTTTATTAGGAATGTTTAAGAATGCAAAGAGACTCAGGAAGATGCTTATTGTGCTTGCATATCAGAAAGCTGTTGAGCTGTTGCACATACAGATACCTGACATGTATAAAGCAATAGGATGTGAGTGGTTCAAAGAAAAAACCAAGTAGAATGATGTTATCATTAAAGCAGTAATTATGAGAAAAGAATTTACTCTACTGTTTGATAATTCTAACATGCTTTATTTCTCACTGAAAATAAAAAGAAAGTACAGAATGCAATGCAAGAATATAGGATTCAGATGAAGAAAAAATAAGTTCAGTAACATTTTTGCGGGTGTATTTCTGTGCTTAACTTTTTTTTGCCATCAATCTACCATTTCCATTACTGCACATGTAGCTAAACCTATGTCAAAACATATTATAGATATTGTTTGAATGAGATCTTGTAAATTCCTTTCCTTACGAACAGTAGAAATTATTGCAAATGTATAATATGTATGTTAATATAGAAATTAATTGCTAGAAACTGTATTTACATTAGGAAAAAATAAGTTCTATGCAGTTAAATTCCTACAACTGAACCACTCCCATTGTACATTTTTTTTATATGGAATGTACCGCAAAAAAGCAGTGCATGGCTTCCAGTAAAATGAGAGCCAAACTGGACATTATCACTCATCAAGAAACAGAATAAACTGAGAACAAGACAAGATTATATAATGTTCAGCTTGCCTGTGCGCGGCCAGTAAGATCAAAAAGAAGCTTACCTCAATGAATACATTAGCTGCTAAGTCTTTGCTTAGATAGTTTTATATAGAAACTCACATTGGCATACAGCCGTATTTCTCCTTTGAAGTAAGGCATTCAGCATGAAAGCAACGTTTTAAATCAAACACTGACAGGTAGGAGAAATTTTAAATAAACAATAAAAATCATTAAAGCTCAGAAAATAAGTAAGGTTAACAGAGCAGGACTGTTCTGAGGAAAGAAAAAAAGATGGATGAAAAAAGACAGGACTGTCTATAAACACATAAAGTGATATTTAAAAAATGGACTAGGATTAATTATTTCCCCAGTCAACAGCAAAAGGAAAAAAGTAACAGAACCTGTAAAAGGAACTTTCAGATTAAATAAAACTATAGGTCATGTATGTCAATTGAAAAGCCTTGCAAGGGAAGGCTGTCGTCATCACCACAAATCTTGGGTTTAGAAAAAATGCTATGCTGCTCAATTCTGTTTAGAAATATCTAAGGTAATCCCATAATGTTTTCAGGAAGTAACAGACAACATCTGCATACCATGCCAGCTCTGTGATTGTTGAAACATAAACTACATTACTGCTGAAATTCTCCTATGTTAATATAAGAATGTATAAAATTCTTGAATTTAAGTCTTGTATGTTAATATCATTCTGCATTATTATATCTGATAACATTGACTCACAGCTTGAAGGCACTCATTAGCTTTCCAATAAATAAAAAAAAAATCACAATAAATAAAAATACAATTTTTTTTTCTAGGGCAGGTGCAGTTTGTGTTTTTTATAGCTTCAGAAGTACTTATATGTAACTGATTTGTCCATTTTCATAGATTCCAGAAAAATATTAAGATGTAGAGATTTAACTAGCTTTTCAAACAAAGTTGACTGGTTTACCTTAGCAGTCATGCATTTGTAAAGTGTGCTTAGAATATCTTATCTCACCCACTGGAGATTTATGTAATTCAGATATAACCTTTAATTTCCTGTGAGAAAACAGTAGCAAAATCAATAACTATTTCTAGTTCCTGTGCTTGCCTGAAAAGAACCATTACTTAAGCAGAAAAGATGATCTTCTATTTTGGCCTATGATAAAACAGTAATTCCGAGTCTTAAAATACTTTTCTGAGTCAGTCAAATCTTTCAAATGGAATTAGTATAACTTCACTGTTAAGGTAGCAATAAAAGTTTCTGACAATACAGCATTTGCAAACCATTGTGACATTTAGACATGTATTCAAGACTTTGCCTCTATTTTGTCACTTAGCTAAAATCATCTTTAAAGAAATTTGCTAGAAAGATCTTTAAAAATTTATAATATGTTTGATCTTGTCATTTTGTTGAAGACATTAGTATTCTGATTTGTTATGCTTTCTGTAAACGCAATATGAGCAGCACTCGAGAGTCAAATACAACAACAACAAAAAACTAAGAAATATTATACTATATTAAACTTCCTAAGTTCGCAAAAAAAACTTTTATGAGCCTTCTAAATGTTTACTGTTAACCATTAAGCATTACTTTCAGGTTCATATTACGAAAAAATTCTTCTCAGAGAGTTGTCAAGCACTGGGACGGGCTGCCCAGGGAGGTGGTAGAGTCACTGTCCTTGAAGGTGCTCAAGAATTATTTAGATGCTTGTACTGAGTGACATGATTTAGTAGGAAATATTGGTGGTAGGAGGATGGTTGAACTGGATGAGAGGTCTTTTCCAATCTTGGTGATTCCAAGATTCTATGGTTAAACAGTAACAAACATGAAGCCTTTTAATCTTCATTTTCTAATTAGGAGAGTTTACTAGGATTTAGTGAATGTTAAATTCACAGAAAAATTTCATATGAACCCTTGATAATTTTTTTTTTCTGCTGAGTGTGGCATCAGAGCCTAATGCTGGATTCCTTGGTGTGGTTGGAATCAGAGATGCACAGCAGGTATAATGAGAGAGATATCAGATGTCCATTTGATTTATAATGTGAAATTCAGCCATATTATCTGAAAGGTTCAGGCATGAAGTCAAGATTTTATTTGCAAACTGATTTTAATGTTTATTTTTTTAATTTTATGTGGAGCCATTTGAATTACAAATGTTATCCCATTAGTGATGCTTACTGGACTGGCAAGTATGTATTCAGTATTTTCCAAGCCTGTGTTTCCAATATAATCTCAGCTTGTAACATTGCCTCTTGTCACATTATTGTACATTGAACCTGAGGGTTGTAGATTAAGCAGTATGATAAGGCCACTGATGTCTTCGTGTTTT
Source organism: Chrysolophus pictus (assembly GCA_037305975.1). NCBI lineage: Eukaryota > Metazoa > Chordata > Aves > Galliformes > Phasianidae > Chrysolophus > Chrysolophus pictus. Next base: position 25,362,995 of record CM074578.1, read on the forward strand.
AGTGATATGTGCATGACAATTTTGTGGCTTAGTAAAACTAGGGACAAGTGAACAGTAGCTTTAATAGGGAAAGAACAAATGTAAACCTACATTTAAAAACTAATCCTTAGAAGCCCTTGGAAAAAATGGAGAAGCACTAATGACACTTGAAAGAAATGTTTTAATGTATGAAATAAAAAGAATTAATAATGAATAGAAACCAGTTCTTATGAGAACATACGTTCTGAAATGGTGCTCACTTGGCTTTGATTAAACGGAAAACTGTTTCAAGTCGGATTTGCTTTAATGTTGACTTCCAAAATCAAATAATAAAATGCTAAGTTAATAATTCTGAAACATCTGCAGGTGTCTGAAATAAAGAAGAAAGACGGCAACAAATACATGAAAGCAATGTGTTACTGTCTCCAGCATCATTGATAAAGTGAGAGCTTGACTTATTTTTAGATTATTTGTCATCAGGTATTCTAATACTAGTCTTGAAAAATGTGTATTAAGAGAGTTTTGGAATATTTCCTGAATTCACTCAGTAGAGTGCTCTGTACAGATTCAGCTAATGCAACAGTCGCCTTCTGTGTACTTTTAGTTGTCATTATAATAACAATGGTGTTTTTACTGTAAGGTAAGTTTAAAATATTGTGTGGGATATACTTCTGCATTTTGTCACATTTAGACATATAATTAATAGTGTTTTTTAATAATAGAGCATAGTTGAGACCCCATCACTTACAGTATTACATAAGAGGAAAAAAAACACTGCTAAATAATAGCATTTCACATCAGAAGTGCTAGTAATTCAGGGTTTGTGTAACTCGTTGAAACCTGATTCTGAGATTAATCAGGACCAGGAGAAAAAAGCTGGCAGGACATATTCCCAGAGATCCCTAGGAAAATTTCTGTAATATTTTACAATATTTTTGTGATAGAATCACAGAATGGCCAGGGTTGGAAGGGACCTCAAGGATCATAAATCTCCAACCCCCCTGCCACATGCAGGGCCACCAATTTCTCCATTTAATACTAGACCAGGCTGCCCACAGCACCATCCAATCTGGCCTTGAACATCTCCAGGGACGGGGCATCCACAGCCTCTCTGGGCAGCCTGTGCCAGCACATTATCACTCTCTTTGTAAAGAACTTCCCCCTGACATCCAACTGAAATCTTCCCTCCCTCAACTTAAAACCATTTAGGTTGTATGTTAATGAAATATTGGAAGTTTTTCCTAGATACTCCAGCACCTGTTTAGGGGAAGCTTGAAGACAAACCTACTCATGTCCACCCATGCACATAGACTCCACTCCTTCCATCTGCCCACCAACCTATGTACCCTGTAAAGGTGTCAGTAGAAAATATAAGGATGTCAAAACCAAGGCATAAATCTGCTAAGATTTACAAATGATGATCATCCATTACTGTGCCAATGCCAGATGATAAGCAAACTGCAGGTATTCAACTAAGTATGCTTATGGTATAATGGAATGTACCCGTAGTGAATAATCAGATGAGGTGTGTATTCACTGACAATGAATTATCTTGCAAATGTAATACATTTCTTTCTTCACTGACTATTTGTTTGTGAATTTCATTAATAAAGTTTCTGTATAAAACTAATCCTTTCTCATTTAACTTAGTCCTATTGATTTGCATGTTTTTGCTAATGAGATCAACTATTTGTCAAGGAATCACTATTCAAATGTCATTGTGTGAATGTTCATCCAACAGGTCTAGAAAACTGACATTTCAGAACATGAATTTTAATCCAGCCTGTATTAGCTGGCGTAATATGCTGATCCATTTTGTCCATGATAGGAAAAACAAAGAGAATGTTAAAGTGACATACAATTCAAATCTAAACTTTCAGCTACCTGAGTAATGAAATAGAAAGAATTGTGGGATAGCAAAGTAACAATCATAAAGCTTATATTTTTAGTTCATTTGGTTTTGTTCTGCAAACAAGAGATGTAAATGACACTAATAAATCTTTCCTCAGACTATGAATTCTGTTGGTGCCTACTGCTCATTTTAAATGTATTGTACAGACTTCTCTATCTTCTGGACTTTGTGTTGTATTTACTTACTACTTTTGTATGTCAGCTTTTCAAAAATAGGATAAAACTGCAATTCTCGTGGAACTGTGGAAAACTTAATCAGAAGGAAAAAACGGAAGGTCATGCTTAACAAAATTCTGACATTTAAAAAAAAAACCACAAGATGTTGCACATCTTTGGGCTTTTTTCTTTTATGTGCAAGAAAAAAACTAACAGAGAGAGCTGGGAAAAGACTGTCTGTGTGCTTCTGTTAATAAAGAACACTTTACGAGTTTGGAAGTATCGTGGTGTTTGTGCTTGCTGCCAGGCTCAGCTTGCATACATTGCCATTCATTTTGTGCACCCTAGTAAAAGAATTCTGCTGGCAGTGTAACTGTGTCTCAGTATGAGGCTTAAAGAAATGAAACATCCTTTTTGACTTTCATACAGGAATTCACTCAGTCTTCATCTTAAAGGATATCTAACTTGTTACTTGTGTTCCCTTTTCTTGCTGCTAATAGAGAACAGTTATTCCCTTTGCTAAAGCGTGATTCACATGTGCAGAGTGTAAACAACTTTCTTGGTATGGCAGCACACTTGATGGAGGGATAAAACCATCAAGAACTCTATATGTTTCTTTTCAAACCTGCCACTTCCACTTTGTTCTGCAAAACAGACACTTCCCATACAAACTCAGAGTTCTATGTGTTCCAGGGAAAAAAAAAATAATCATTAGATTGCCAATAAATATAATTAATATCAGTTAGGTTTGATGCAGTGAGATAAAGGTTGCTTTCTTATATACTCTTCAACAGTGCTGCCAAGTATCTTCCATTACTCCACAATTCCCCCAAATTAGTCAGTATCTAACAGAAGATACTCATAATATGGAATTTTTTTTTGCTTTTTATCTCAGCAAATAAAAGGATCCTGTAGTAAGCTAAAAAAGATGTCATAATTGATGTTAAAGGTCAAACGTGTCAGTTAAAAACTTGAAAAGAGTAACAATCATTAAAACATCTGAATGCTACTGTTGAAATTATGCTAATTATGATGTTAAGTATTCTTAAAGTTGGACATTACAGTATATTTACCAAAGATGTTTCATAATATATTCTTCCAGCATAAACATGATGTGAGAGACAAAAGTGCTAGAAGAAAGTCTTAAATATAGCAAATTAAATAATAATGGTGTTCCATGTGACCAGTCCAATCATCTAGAATTACTAAAAAAAGAGAATATTCACACCTGCAGATTTTGGGCATCTAATGTTTCTCTTTCTCTTGCTTCTATTTAGCATTAGAGGAGGGTGAGACACTCCTTCAAAGATCAACTCACAGTAATGCATTCTTCTTTCAGTTTAGTTAAAAATGCTGTGGCCAAGTGATGCAATGTGCACACTGGTATAAATTCTCACTTTCTGTTGAGATGCATTCAAAACAAATTCCAATCCCGCATCCAAATCACTGATAAAAATGCTGACGAGAGATTAAAACCAGCCCTCGAATACTAGTGACTGTTCACCAGCCAGATGAAAACATGAGAGTATGCAAGTCATGACAATCCAAGTTTGATACCAGGAAAAATGATTTTCAGGCTTCTTACTATTAATATGGCAATTGCAAGAGTTTCATCATGATGCCTTACCTGGGTGACTTGATGGTGATTAGAGAGGCAAGTATGTTAAAATTTTAATTCCATGAATAAATGTTTAAGGTTTGTTCAGAGATTCATCTTTAAAGAAAAAAAATTTTCTTCTTCGGTTATTTCTTCATTACACACTTTTGTACAACTTCTTTTGCTAGGATTTAATTCACAATAGCTGATACATCAAGTGAATTTTCTTTTAAGAATGTTTTCTTCTTGGCATCTGCCCTGCAAATAGGGCTCCTCTGATGTCCAATCGTGTATGCACAGTGTTCTCTTCAATCATAAATTACGTGAGATCTGTAATTTCAGCTTTGATGCATGACTGTAAAAGTGCTAAGATTTAAAAGCCTTGAGGTGATGTTGAGTTCATTATAGGAAGCTGGCAGTACTTCTTCCAGCAGATAAAAGAAATTTAATTACTGGCATCTACAGGAGACAGTTGAGTCTACTTTGAAAGCTATGATTTCTTTTATAACCTCGTTAGTTATATTTTCTGTTCCACGTATTTGCCCTGAATAGATTTGGTACTTCAGTCAAGCTTTTCAGCAAGAAATCATCTCAACAGGAATATGTTTTCTTTAATTCTTTATCACAAGAATAAGCATTAATCTGATGCTTGAAGGGTATCTGAAGCATTATGGAAAAATTTCAAAGGTCCTATTTATGTGAGATTTTTTTCAGCCAAATTCCTGTTGTTCTCTTTTTCCGAACTCTATTGCTAATATAAAAAAGAAAAGAATCAACATCTATGTGAGCTGGAGTTTATTCTACTTATAATATACACAGAATTTTTCATCAGAATTAGTTTACAATTTTCTGAATATTTTGTTAGACTTCGGGGTGATAGGTAATTGCTCCAAAAGAAATAACTTTGTCATGGTTTTATGATTTTTGGTTATTGGTATTCCACATCACATCATAAAATCATGTAGTGTGCTGGGAGTTAAACTGTTAATGCTCCAGTTCCCGGCACCTGTCTGGAAAAGAACTACATACCCCAGGGGGCTCTGCAGTCAGAGAGGAGATATAACCCCTGGCAAGGTCACCTGATGTGCTCTTCTTCATCAGGCACTCCTCCCTGCTGCTCAACCGGACTGCACATCTCACCTCAGTGTTAAGGTGAGGCCTTTCCACCTTCTAGACACTCTCTCTCATTATATTTGATTTATTAGCTTCAATTCTAATTATATTGTATTGCAGTGTGTTATCTTGCATTCCAGTACCATACTTAGTAACTAGTTTGTTTCTCCTCAGATCATTAGAGCCTTTTTAAATTATTTTGGGGTCTCCTGTTTCCCTTTTCCACCCCGCTAGTCTGGGAACAGAGTCCAACCAGCCCATAAACTGTAAACCGTAATTCCTTTATTAAATTTCAGTCTTCATCTGTAACAGTATAAGTAGAATTTAAACAAAATTAGTTGCTCTGCAGTGAGCATATCTTGCATACTGGCAGCCTTCACAGACTGTTAATAGCTGTATCTGACAAGCGAATATATGCAAACTGCCAGCTAACTTCAATGGGAGTTTTGCCTGTGTAAGAATGCAAAATGAGGCTCTTTATGTGATGTTCTGTTGTGGATGAATATCCACTAACTTAAAACATTAAAAAAGCTTGCAAAAGAGTTCTGCAGTTGGGGGCTAAGGTAATCCTTGGAGTAACTTAAATATATAACTTTAATTTTACTCCTTGTACATTTCAAAGAATAAAAAGACAAGATGAAAGTAATTTCTGAACAGTATTTTAACATGCAACACATAGAAGTCTTATTATAAGACAGTGTTCATGCTAATTTGGTGAAGCGGGTATGATTCTTATGAATCATGTGAAAAGCTTCCATGAAGCCTGACAACTCACATATCAAATCAAGAATACCTTAAAACATGCATTATTTGATGTTGTCATACAATGAACACAGAGAGCCAACAACAGTAGAATCACTATGTATACATATAACGCACAAAAAAGAATTTAAGACTAATGTCAGAGATAAAAGTAGAACATAACTTGTAAACATTACGTACATACAAATAGAAATCATAAGTGCAACAAGACATTTGTGGAATCAAGCATCTATTCTATTTCCCCTGAATCAGTAAAACTTCTAATCACCCTAGTGAACTGAACCAAGTGATTTCTTCCGCAGCTTCTATGTTCCGCAGTTTCTACTCACCTGAAGCAGTCAGACAATCTATTCTGAACTTTATGTTTCTCCTTGGGAAAAAGTGGTTCACGTTGCTGTCCTCTTTGGGCACATGAACTGATATTCTGACTAACATTTGCACACTGATGCTGTTGTTATTGTAGTCAACAATCCATGCTCTCTCTCTTAATTTTTGGGCTTAGAAGACCTTCAAGGAGCTATGTACCTTATCAGGTCTTGACATAACCAGCTTAATCCCATTTAAGAGATGTACAGAAGGACAACCAGGAAGGGAAAATTCCCATGCTCAATCTTTTTGGAGAAAATTCCAGACAATATTAAGAAATTGACCAACAAAAATGAAAACTTCCCAAGCTGCAGTGTGTCCAGGCAAGTTAGAAAGCACTGAAGGGCAAATCCAAAATAATTTCTCTTAGTTCAAAACAGGAAGCAAGATTTGGTGGGATGTAGAAAGTCAGTAGCAAGGCCTCAGATGTCCAAACACTGAAATCTTCTGTGGAGAATTTCCCTGTCATGGTCAAGCCTTCAAGAGGCACTTGATATCAAAATATGGACACTTATCATCTCTACTAAATCTTGGAGAAAATGTAGAGCTTATGTGGAGATTTGAATTTCCAGAAGTTAAACAAAATACTTTAAAATTATCATTAAATCAATGAAAGAGATTGAGAGTGGCTGGGGATTAGGCCCTTCTATTTATTATTTTTAAGTATTCATGTAAACTAAGGCAACAGTTCCAAAAAACTAATTTAAATCCAGTATTCCTGATTGATAGAGTTAATTCAGAATCCATTACTTTTTGTGCAACATTAAGATTTCTTTTCCCATCTTCATACTTTGTTTATTGATGTTAAATTGATGTTGAACTTTGCAACTTTTCTATGACTCTGCTGATTGTTATTATGCTGGATAGTTTTGCATCATCAATAATGTTTTCCACCCCATTTTCTAAGAATACAAAAGGACAGGTTATTATGCATATCCTGAAGGGATTTCACCACTGTCTTTCCTCCACTGAAAACACTGACTGTCTCTTTCCAGCACGTGCCAGCATTGGATTATGAATTTGAAGGAGTTAAGATTAGAGACTGGTATCCAGGAATTTCTCAAAGAGGCTTACCATGTGTCTCACTCCAATTTATAGGAGGGAGAGGAGGTTTTGATATATGATATACACACACCCGGTGTGAGTATAAGAAACAATGGTTCAAATGTTGGTCCTACCAGTTTATTATAAATCCTAATCAGAGAGACAGGAAAGGGAAGGATGGCGACTATTATAAATTAGGGTGACAGGGAAGGGAAGGAGGGCGATAGAAAAGATAGGAAAGAAGCAAGCATGAAGCGGGGATATTCACCAGCAGGATTCCATTGCATGTTGTTTTGAAGATCTGAGGCGAAAGCACAGGGGGAGAGCAGCAGCAGCGTGGCCGACCTTGTGCAGCAAGCAGGTAGCAGGAAGAAGTCGCAGAGCCAGTCCAGGAGGAAGCAGCAGGGCTCAGATAGCAGGCCCAGGAGAGTCCGTCAGCATGCAGGAATTCCATAGTGAGGAATCTGATGGCAGACAGCTTTGTTCTTCAGAATGCAGGTAGAGTGCAGAGCAAGTCCAGGAGGGAGAGAGGCAAGTCATGAGGCTTCTCATGGCAGAAACCTCTTCTTCTTCATGAGGAATCTGTTGCCAGAAAACCTAACCTCATGGTTGTAGGTCCCCTTTTTATCCTCCTTCTTCTGCCAGCATGGCATTCCTGGGTGCTTGAGTATGAGTCAAGTGGAGCACTTCCTGAGACGACCATCTTCCTTGAGACAAGCCCACTCAAAAGCTGCTTCCTGGCCATTGATCTGGGGCTTATCTCTTTCTCATTGTCCCTGGCCTTGTACATCTGTGTCCCTCAAAGGATTTTGCAATCCTTGCCCAGGACTTCTCCATCTGTGTCCCTTAGACAAAGGATTTTTCAACCCTTGCCCAGGTCTTGCTTGGACATTTTCATCTGTGTCCCCAGCAAGCTTTGAGACAATGATGTAAAAGAATAATCTCTTACACCATGCTAACTTGTTTGGAATGCAGAGAAACTGTGACCCAAACTGCACATCTTGAATTTTATCATTGTATCACTGTGCCTTTGAGAAAAGAACTTGGCCATGGGCTGCCATATTTGAATTGAATCTAAGAGAGTGACACAAAGGAGTCAGAGGAACCTTACAACTCATGCTCATCTTACAATGATGGTATTGCTTCCTGTTCTTTTCCAGAACAGGATGGTCCTTTTGATTTTTTTGTTAGATTTAATTCTTGGATGCATTTTGGAAACCTTGAAAGTCATGTCTTTGTTATGGATATGACGAGAGGAGAGGGTATATATATATATATGGTCATTTTTTGTTTTTGCAGTAGGAACTTAGAAACTAAATTTGTGTGAATTAGAAATTCCAGACAAATATATGGGATAAAAGTGCAAATATTATTCAGGGGTGGTCAGAAAAAGATTAAAAAGTGATGCCTTAGAATAAAAACTTCGAAAACCTCTCTGTCATTTGTAAAACTGATCCAGATCTCTAAAAATCCCTTGAGTTCAGGGACAATTTTTTTGGTGCAGAATCAGTTTGCATAAAGCTAGTTATGAAACTAGAAACCACATTATCAGCCGTGAAACTATATAATTAGTTTCCTTATGGAGCTGCATTTTTTGCTAGATAAAATAAAAACTGTCACCAAATGCAGATGCCATTATGAATATGACAGGTCATTCGTGGAAAAAAGTTTGTGTAGAATAACATCTGATAATTTGCTAGAAATATTAGCATATAGATGGCTGTGGGGTGTGTGAAATATTATCAGAAGAGTTCTAATCTAAATTGCTGCAATGTCCAAATAGGATTTAGTTTTTTTGTTACTATAATGCTTATAACAGTTCAGACCTGAAGAATTTATAGACTTAGCATTCAGTTGTGAACAAAACGGTGCATTCTTTCTCCTTGTTGAAATATTGAGAACGGTTGAGTTGAGAGCACAGATTACTGTTATTATGCAAAGATATGTGATCAAGTATTTGAAAGTGACTAATAATCCTGAAGATTTTTTGCTTCAAGCCATTTGTGTAGCAGATACAAGGCTGCTTTATATGGTTTTGTGTTTTTTGTGTGTGTTTTTTTTGTGTGTGAGTGTGAACTCGCTCTAAAAAGAAAAAAAAAAAAAAAAAAAAAGAGCAATGCAGTTTATACCATTTCTTGTGTAAATGGAGTGGATCAAAATAGGCTACACTGATTTACAGATTAAAATTGAAGTGGAGCCAGAAATTTCCTGAACCTGAAATCTAGGATAATCCTTACACCAAGAAAATGATCAGATGGGAGCAAATGCAGAATTCTGTTCTGGCTGGTTGGTGAACACTGCTACTGAACGCACTTCACATCTGCTTGTGCAGGATGTGCAGATCTCTTCTTTGAACTCGGTGCTAGGAATTATTTGTCAGATCAGAGATAGCACCTAATTTTTCACAGAGTATTTGACACTCTTTCTAAGAACTTCTACAAGAGCAAAAATAATGCTCTAATGGTTCTACAGATCACTGGCTGCTAACTCAGCATCTTTGCTTCCAAAACTCAATATGGAAAAGTAATTCCTTTTGCTCTAATGCTAGTGTTTGTTGTCAAATAGTAAACTGAAAAAATCCCATAAAATCTATAGAAATGATCAGCATTATATCTACCAGATAGGCTTCTTCTTCTTCCTCTCTGGATTCCCCCAGCTCTCTCAACTTGTCTTCATAGAAGAGGTGCTCCAACCCTCTAATCACCTTGATAGCCCTTCATTGATCCACATTCTGTGAGCCTCAGTATTGCTACACTGCTCTTCTTGTTCTGTAAGTAAACACACAATCTTCCAGATACGTACAGAATATAATTTTCTGCAGCTAAGCACATCCTACAGAGAGCTGAAAATACATTTAAAAAAGAAATATCAAATCTTTTCTCATTTAAAAAGGAACCTTCCTGCAATTGTGTTTTTCAGTAATTGGAAATAGGGATTAATTCCTCAATAAACGAAGCAGTTCTACCTATTTGTATGTAAATGATTCAGAAAATGTATATATAACTGGTGTTATGGACAGGATCTAGTGAGGTTTCTGAATATGAAAGCAATTTATTGTGACAAAATGTACAAGCAGTTCCTGATTTTTTTTCTCTTGATTAAAAATCATTTGAATATTTAAAACTTTGTAAATATTAGTTCCTTTATTTTAGGTAGGAAAATAACTTTTATGGTGAAAGTGTAATTTTTAGTATTGTTTTATTTACTGACCTTGGCATCGAGTAAGTAAGTAATTAAACTTCTAGTCATGCATCTCAGTTACAACCTGTGTTTGAGTTCATGGAAAAACATTTACTTACATTTCAATTGGTAGATCTTTTCGATCATTAAGATGGAAAATTATTTAATTTTAATCTTTTGTAAAATTTCCAAAAACTGCCTACACTGAAAAAACTGAGTCACATCAGCTATCCTAAATGAGAATCGTAGAATCATAGACTGGCTAGGGTTGGATGGGACTTCAAGGATCATCAAATTCCAACCCCCTGCCACAGGAAGGGTTGCCAACTGCTAGATCAAGTACTAGATCAGGTTGCTCAGGGCCCCATCCAACCTGGCTTTGAATACTTCCAGGGTCGGGACATCCTCAACCTCTCTGGGCAGCCTGTTCTAGCACCTTATCACTCTTTCAGCAAACTTCCCCTGACATTTCATCTGAATCTCCCTTCCTTTAATATAAAACTATTCCCTCCCTCCAAATTCCAGATTCCATGCATTTTGCATGGAATAGTAGAGAAAAAAAGTTTGAACCAGTAGATAAAAAAAACTGGAAAGTTGAAGCCAAAAAGGGATCTACTCCAGTGGCTGCTCCTTACTGAGATGAACTGAGATACCATTGCATGCTGGCTCTTTAAGCAAACATATAAAATAGACTTCTTGATTCCTGTCTGACTAGGTCAGCTAATTGTACTGCCTGATTTTGAAAATGAATGTTAAGTGACTTCTCTTTCAAATTTTGTGATGCAAAAGTAACACGGAGAAATCTGACTTGATTACATGCTGTATTGATCGGTAGTTTGGTCACTTGAAAGCATTGATTTATTGATTGAATTTTAATCGTGATTTTGGTTTTCACAGTCATGATCATTGCACTGTGCCACTTTTAATTAACTCTCTGAAACGAGTACATTGGACTGATAATGTGCTTGCTTCATTTTATTAAAAGGATGAGCAAGCAAACATAAAAAAAACATAAAAAATACAAAGGTATTTATTTCCTTCATCAAATTACCACATGGGTTATGCATTCAAGGGCAAAGGTGGAATTAAACTACTTGCAAATTGCTTGTCTCACCTTCAAAAATAGTATTAAATCACTTGTATTTGACGGTCAGTGGAAATGAGAAGAGAATATGTTTCTTTAATCTAAAGATTAGATCATATAGATGAAATATATTTGGTATGTAGCTATTTCACAGTGTTCTTTTGGATAATTTTAAGAAGCCTGGTTTTGGATTTATTTTAATTTTTTTACTCAGAATATTCTTCTCTTTTACGGATCAAGTAGAAACTAAAATGAAGGCACCTTTGGGTAGAAACTCAGATAACTTGCTAAAACCTTGAGTTTGCAAACATTGAAATGTTTGGGTTTTTTTTACCATCTCATTACAATGACAGCTTTTTAAGTATTTGGGTTTCTCTCGGACAGTAATTCATGATACTTACTGATGTAACTCAGGAAAACGAAGCTGGAATTTCAAGCCCATCCAAAACAGTATTTTAACCCATTAATATTATTTCTTTAATTCCACCTCATTATTATCAACCCATATGTTGCATCCCCTCTACTTCTTCATGGAGCATGGCTAAGATCCTCGGAAAAGTGTCTAAATTCACATTCTATATTACCAGCAACTACGTAAAATTTCTAACTAGGAAATATCTTTCTCCTCTCAAATTTTGCAGCTGTGCAAATTTGCAAATTTTGCAGTCTTCTTTTCTTTTTTTTAATATGCACATACAACTAATTGTTTAAAATTCAACAGCTTCAACAGATGAAATAAAAATTCTTATTTCAAAACATCCTATGTCCTGGTATGCTCATGGTATGTCCATGAGCATTCTCATGGAAATGGACACCTCGAGTTTGAATATTTAGTTGAGGTGACAAATTCTGAATCTAGGACTTCAGCTGATAAAAATGAGACCTTTATTGGAAAGGAAATTGTATTTTATTACCTCTACTGGCATCCTTACTTCAGTATATTCATAGCACAGGTATTACAGCCAGCAGCACAAACAATAAGGCAGACATGACTGGGAGAACACTTACCTTGTGATCCTTGTGAAGTTTAACTCTGAAATAAGTTCCCAGTATTCGAATCACCAGGATCTGGCTGCTTTCACAGTGTTCAATAAATAGGCACTAGCATCTAATGAACTGTAGTGATTGAAACTTGAGGTCTCAGAAAATGTCCTGATAGATAGTGGGTTCGTGAAGTTTGTGTAGTTTGGGGAACTAAAATGGCAGGTGGCTGCCCAAATAGCCCAGGGGATAGTCCTGTGGCACAGTGGTGAAAGAGTGGTGAGCCAACCAATTTGATTTTTATTTAAAGAATCCTGAAATTCTGAATTTTCATTTAAAAAAAAGAAAAAAGAAAAATTGCATAATTACAACAGCAATGTTTTGTAATTTCAATTTACAACTTGAAGTTGAATTTCAGGCTGAAGATGAAAGGGAAATCTCACTTCTGAGGACTTTTGACAGGTTACTTGTACGCCTCTCCTTTTTTCCTATTCATTTACATTGTTGCATTATGCAGTGTTAAGGCACCAATTAACTCACAGAGAATGTTCCAAGATTTCATGATTATTAATCTCTACATTTCAAAGGACTAACTGAATTACTGTTGTGTAAACCCAGAGCATTATTCATGAAGCTGTGGCTGAATCTGCATTTCTTTCAATCTTCAGCATGATCAGCCATATCCTTAATGAACAAGAGAAAATGAGAAATAAATCCAACAGAAGATTTTGATATCAAATTTGAAAAGACTACAGTCTATAAATCTTGGCAGGAGGATTAGAAAAAAAAATAAAAATAAAAAGAAGGTTTAAATAATGCATGCTGAAAAAAAAGAAGGAAATATGTCGTGATTGCGTGAAAGTGTTAGGATGATCATTTAATTTGCTGCAAAAACTTCACAAATATCCTTAGATACACCTTTTCTGATTTATAGAGTATCATACTACATAGGTATAACTGGTTATTGTAAAAATGCTAGAAAAAAATCTTTATATATTCAGAAGCCTCTCCTTTACATCCTTGAATAAAGTCTTTCTAATGTATTATTTTCCCTTGCATCTCTTAATATATTTAGAACAATTAAGACAGTCTTTGCTGGAAGATAGTTGAATTCATTATTTAATGTGAAAATCTGCTGTTTTCTCAACTTCCCTATAGCAAAAGCGAATTTATCTCCATGATAACCATTTCTGCAGTATCCGTGCCATACTATATGCTAGACTAAACCACTGCTGTTAGAATCCACCAGTACACAGATAGCAGGTATTTGCATCAAGCAGCAATCAGGCTATAAGGGTCAGTGGCATCACTGCTACTTTTCCAGACTATGTGCACATGGAGGAAAATCCTTGTCTCTGCTGTAAGAAATCCATAAGAAACTTGGGAATGAGGACCTACCAAGGGCTTCAGTAAAGATTTCCACCCCCCTCACACAGGCAAACTTGCAATTGCATATACGCTCTCTATTGAACTGTTCAGGATATTTTGGTATTTCTATTAGGGGTATCACCAAGCACCTAAAACTTAAGGCAGAAATTGTCACCCATGTAAAGCAAACTGGATTATGCTTCAGTTTGTAAGTGTCTTTAATTACATTTTAATTAATACTGTTATCAGTCAACAGCAGTTGGCTATTCTATGCTCCACTCAAACGCTATTTCTATTGACCCATATTAATATGCCAACTACTGTAGCTCTTCTTTCTGTTACTTGCATTTGTCTTTTCTGAAGGAATGTTGCAAACCTATTGCAGCCCATCTGTGTTAAACACTGCATTTTTCTTCAGTGTTGGCTTACTTGAAAGATCTTGACAACCAAGTATGAAATCAGAAATTGATAAAACAAATCTGGATATATCTTGAAGTAATTAGAAAATTATTACAATATATGGAACAAATGACTATAAGATTCACGTCAAACCAGGTATAAATCTACCCAGTTATGTTGGAGACTGAAATCATATAAAAATCGCAGATGAGTAGGACTATACTGGCAAGACTCTGCATTGCTCTGTTGTCTAGGAGGGAACTGTTAAGACCATGTTCCTATGTAGAGGAATAAAATTGTGCCAGCTTTCAAATGCTTGAAGGAGATGGAAGACAGTGATGAAAATTATACTTTTCTTGGAAAATAAGTTTTTCATTTGGAGCACGCCTGACTTTCACTTTGATTTGCGAGCTAGAGTACATTAATAATTCATAGCTGCTTTGGCAAATCACTGAAGTCTTATACTCAGATTTCTTCAGAGTTAACCTCACCAAAGATTTTATGTAACAGAAATAATAAATGGATAGAAGGTAAAACCATAAGGGCAGAGTTGTCACCCACTAGGTTTGCTGGAGCTGTTCTCCAGCTTCCTAAACCATGAGTGTTTTTCTTTTCTGTTTCATCTATCTATCTATCTATCTATCTATCTATCTATCTATCTATCTATCTATCTATCTATCTATCACAGAATGGCTTGGGTTGTAAAGGACCTAAAAGATCATCTAGTTCCAGCCTCCCTGCCATGCGTAGAGTTGCCAGCAACTAGATCAGACTGCTCAGGGCCCCATCCATTCTGGCCATGTATAGGAATGGGACATCCACTTCTCCTGTGGCCAAAGTGCTCCAGTGCCTCACCACACTCTGAGTAAAGAATTTATTCCCCGTATCCAACCTAAATCTCTCTCTTTTAATTTAAAGCCATTACCCCTAGTGCTATCACTGGTGCTAGTGAGTGCTTGTAAGCACTCAAGTACTGGAAGGCCACAATGAGGTCTCCCTGGAGCCTTCTCTTCTTCAAGATAAACAAGTCCCAGCTCCCTCTTTCTTCATAAGAGAAGTACTCCAGCCCTCTGATTGTTCTCATGGCCCTCCTTTGGATCCATTCCAACAGCTCTAAGTCATTCTTTTGCTGGGGTCCCCAGGCCTACATACAGTATTTCAGGTGTCACCTCAAAAAGGCAGAGTAGAGGGGGACAAGCACCTCCCTCACCCTTCTGGCCACCCTCTTTTGATACAGCCCAGGATAGAGCTGGTCTTCAGGCCTGCAAAATCAAACTGCTGGCTCCTGTCCAGCTTTTCCTCCATCAAGACCTCCAAGTTCTTCTCCACAGGGCTGCTATCAAGGAGTTCTCCCATTCTGTACACATATCTGGGATTGCCCCTACTCAAGTGCAAAGCCTTGCACTTGGCATTGTGAACCACATTAGGTTTACATGAGCCAAATTTTCAAGCCTATCCAGGTCCCTTTGGATGGCATCCCTTTTTCTGTTGTGTCAACTGCACCACTCAGCTTGGTGTCATCAGGAAATCTGCTGAAGGTACACCCAATCCCATATGCCTTTGATAAAGATATAGAAGAGCACCAGTCCCAAGACAGAACCCTGGGGAACACCACTGGTAACTGGCTTCCATTTAGCTGTAGAGCCATTGATTACAACCCTCTTGTTGTGACTATCCAACAAATTCTTTACAACAAATACTCCACCCTTCAAATCAATCTCTCCAGTTTACAGATAAGGATGAGGTGCAGAACCATGTCAAAGGCCTTGCACAAGTCCAGGTAGACGATATCAGTTGCCCTTCTTTGTTCATCAATTTCATCACTCCACTGCAGAAGGCCTCCAGATTGGTCAGGCGCAATCAGTCTTTTGTGAAGCCATTATGGCTGCTTTGTATCATCTCCTCATCTTACATGTGTCTTAACATATCTTTCAGGAAGATCTTCTCATGAGGTGGTCTCAGACTTGCTTTGCTCTTGCAATGTGAGGGATTTTGCTCCACCAACACCCTCCTAGAGGTTCAGAGACATGACAGACATAGAAAGACTGGCTGCCAGTGAAAATCAAGGCAAAGAACTTGTTGAATACCTTAGATTTCTTCATATCCGTTAAAGACAGTTCTCCATCCTTGTCTATGCTTAGGTAAATTATATTACTAAGACTTCCTGTATTAAAAAGAGAAATAGAAAGAAAAATAAAATTCTTGCATAGGACATATTTTTTCAGATAATAAATATATAATATTGCTACATTATTTATGTTCAATTCGGTGACAAGCTTGTGTATGGACTTCCTAACACTGCATGCCTGCAATCAGTTAAGGGGGAAAGGGCCTTTGTTAGGCTAATCATTGGAGTGTTATCAAAATGATCTTTCGGGGCCCATTTAGAAGTCTAAATGCCTCTTGCAGTTGAAATATAATGCATATATACAATTAAATTTATAAATATTGCTAAACAAATGAAATTGCTAGCAATCTGGTAGCCAATAAACTCTTTCTCGGTGAATTCACTGAGCTGAGAATAACAAAGAAGATGCTGTAATTGAACAGCATATGGTAAAGTTATGTTCAAAGTTTCCAAATAGTGTTCTTTTTCTGATTCACATTTAAATGATGTGCTATGGAAATAGAAGTTATATAACTCAGCTTGTGGTAGAAGGCAATTATTCCAGAGAGCAAGAAATTGAAAGAATATTCTTCAAAGCGTGACTTTTTTTGTTATTCTTATTGTTATATATTTATATGTCCCCAAAATAATATCACAGATATTGACTATAAGACTGTAGATAGTTTACTGATGTCAGTCATTTTGCATTCTTTAATAGAATACACTTCTTGTTTAAAATAATTCAGTGATTTCATGAGTGTGAGGTCTCAATTTTTCATTTACTTTTACTATAAGTAATAGTATCTTTATGTGCAGTGCAGTAATATATGATGTACAAATACATTCATTTATTTACACATCAGAAGTAGTCAAATCTGAGTTAAAAACAGACGAGCAAGGAAGTAAAAGCACTTTGCACGAATATTTATGTGATTCTCAATCAGTCTGGAGTAACGGGCCAAAATACTTTTTAGTTCAAAGGTAGGAGAATTCACTCCCACTTAAAATGCTTTAGATGCTTGAGTAGCATCTAAAGAAATGTATTTACTTTTTGGTTTGAATAGAATTTCTTCAAAAATGTCATGTGCCTATGAAATACAGATTAGCACACTAATAATCCCAGAAAATAAAGAAAATACGGCCACACTCACATATCAATTCAATTTTGGGCAACTGTTGTTAGAAATAGAAATGCATATATACAATTTATAGCACCCCATCAAATGCTGGTCACCTACAAATGGCTGTAGTGATTCAGAAAATGCTCCCATGTTATGCTATCCCAGCACTGGCCATAAACACAAGCCTGAGGAAAAGCAAAAACAAAGCAAGCATTTATCCCACGTTCCATGGATGTGCTCTCAGCCTTTGCTTGTTTTATGAGTCTCAGGCTCTCCTGAGGCTGACAGGGATCGTCATTTATTTATCCTCATCTGATTTCTCTTCCAACAAGTTGTCCTGTATGCCTTGAATATTTGCAATTCTTTTCTTTCTTCCATTACTTATCTCCCTCATTTATAGATCACTCTCATGCATATCTTCTCTCGTCTTTGTCCAGACTTCCACTCAAGATTATGTAGCACATTAGGATGAAATAAGCTCCTAAATTGGTGCTTCTTTAACTCAGTTCCAGCAATACACTTTCCTGTTACACCATTTTCTCTCTTTTCTCATAGTTATTTGGCTTGTTTCTGGATGAAGTCAAAACATGAGAAGAAAATACATTTAACAGACTGCTTGAGAAGAACCTGCCACCTAGACACTGGTTAAAGATGTCTTTCCAATTCCCAATTCCAATTTCTTGCAAATATATTTGGTAAATTATGGTCACACATAGAAGGCTGAGAATGTTAGAAAGAGAGTAATAATTAAAAATGAAAGTATCTCCTTTAATATTGCAAGAGAGTGATTGTGACCTCTGCTCTACTGGAGACAGTAATTAGTTGCTTTTCATCTTTTAGTTCTTAAATCAATCTTGGTGCTGTAGAATGATATAAGATCATATTTCTTGAAAACCTCTAGGTATGTGATGGAAAAGCAATTATTCACTGTTTTTAACAGTCTATCCTAAATTATTCTAATCAACATTCATATGCATTTGTTTCTTGGGATTCTTCAGGCAGCTGACATGATCTGTTCTCTCATCTCATTGCAAGCAGTCAGCATGACCAGCCAATATTATTTCTCTTTGCTTGTCCTGTGCTACTTTCATAATAGAATTATTTGCTGTCTTGTCTATAGATTTTAACAGGTTTTCCTGAGAGAAAAGCAAGGGCCAACTTGACTAAAAAAACAAATATTTAAATAGTATATTTTAATCATTTTAAATGTGTGTAACAGAATCAGGCATAAAGGCTTCATCTAAATGTTGTTAAAATTGAAATATTGGGAATACAAGTCTGATTTTAAAGGGTCAACAAATGTAGACTTTCAAAGGAACTATGCAGGTTGGTTGGCATTAATTCTGCTACTGTCTTTTATCTTTTCTATATTATGATACTTTTTAGATATTGATTTTTTTCTCCCTATAAAAATAGAATGTGCACATTGTCAGGAACATGATAAGGAAAGAGGTCAATATCATTAATCATCATCATCATCTTGGGGAATCTGTACCCCCTTGACATTTGGTGGGAGGAACGGGGCTCTGATTTTACCTGTCATGTAGCTATATGTCCAGAGGATGCATCAGATGTGACTGGATACAGAAGAATTCAATGTGACTTATCCATTAAGCTCCACTTCAGGATGAATAATTCCATAGGTGAAGGTTTTCAAAGAGCTACAGAAGTTCAGTTCTAAAATATATATTTCACTTAAGTAAAGGTCTAGACCACTGTTCTAGTCCTTGCCCTGTGTAGTTACTAAATTCAGACATAATTTCCTAGAAGAAAACGTGCAGAACTCAAGCCTCGCTCATCTGCTTTTCAGAAGACTGAACATTCAGAAGTCCCTACTGAAATCAATAGGGTCTGCTGAGAATCTGGCATTTCTGACAGTACTATTTTTTATGACTCCAACTATGAGTGAGGATTTAAGCTAAATGTTTATAATATATTCCAAATATGGAAACAGAGAAAGTGGAAATCTGTGATTGTATTTAAAACATTTTACAGATGCTTTGGAATTGTTTGTCCAGAGTTGCATTCATTTTTTTAGTGTGTTAACTCTTAAAACTAGATTCTTCTCTTCATTTCTGCCAAATATTTTCATTCTCCTAATCTAAATTGAACTGTGTGACATGGCAAAGTACATTTCCTCCATGATAACTCCAGATTTAATGTTCTCACATCCCAAGGTCTAATGTGAAGGATATAGCATGAAGTAATGCTACTTTATAGATTGGAAAGTAAAATTAAGATAAAAATGCCATTACTTTACTTCAGGGGAAAATGTGATTGCAAGGTTTGAAACTAATTTAAATATTATTTGAGAAACTGGATGACTGTGTGCAGAACTCTGCAGAACATGGCAAATATACTTGTTACTCCTTAGTAAGATTTAAAGGTAAGGTATGTTACCTTACCTTACCTAGTCATTTGTTTTATTTTCATATTATTTTTATTTCCCTCTTCATTTGAGTAGAATAAGAGTAAATTGTTGTTGTTGTTGTTTTCCTAGAAAAAAAGAAAAAAAACTGCTTTAAGCAAAGCTTCATGTGAAAAAGAATCTTTAAGAGAGATATGCCAGACATAACAAGAAAATAAGTTGTTGGTGTATAGAGATACTGACCTATCTGTTTATAACATATATCCTTACTAGGTTGTCATCACTACAGTTCCTGAAAAAAAAAAAAAAAAGAAGAAGAAAAAAATTCTGTTACATAGTTATATTCTACACATCTGACTAAAAAGAAAAAAGAAAACAGAAAGAAAGTAGTTTCTCCATATTAAACAAATAAAGAACTGAGTTATGGAGAGGTTAAAATGACCTTCCTAATGTCGTACTGGTTATCTGAATTGGAACTTTCCCATCATTCTTCTGTTTTTTGTGTTTTGGGGGTTTTTCTTTTTCTGATTTTGGCTACAATCTCTTTGGATTTGCGTCTACTATTTTTCTAAAATCATACACATCGTCTAACAGAATGTGACCTTGTGCAAGTCTGCCCTTAATGCAAGTCAGCTTGGTACTAACATGATGAAATACTAAATAAGGTAATTTGACATAAAATGAAAGAGAAAGAGCTGTAGAAGAAAATTAGAAATCTTAATTTAATTTTAAATGTTTTACCTTTTAATTACTCAGGAGAAAAATCAATTTAGACAATTCCATGCTTCATTTGCTTTGAAACATGATTTTGAATATTTGATTTTGTCCATTGTCTTACTTTCTGTGCTACTGTTTTGTTTTTTGGTTTTTGGTTTTTGGTTTTTGGTTTTTTTTGCAAATTATAGAATGAAAATTAAAAGAATAAGACAACTACTTAATCTTCCTTACATTGTTTGAAAATTGTTTCACATTATTCTAAGAGAAAGAAAAAATTTAAATGAAAATTATTTTTCTCCCTAGTTTTACTTATTCCCCAGGCTTTTCAGTGGGAACAAGAGAAAATTTAAAAATATTAGAAGAAAAAATATCCTATTATTTTTAGAAATGTCTTTTTAGAATTCTTTCATCAAGTAAGAGAAAGGAAACACTGTGAGAAGTAATCTTTTTCACTAACTTTTTTTCAATTAAACTCAACGTTCCTCCTTGCATTTCTTGAAGAAAATCTCAGCATCTTCTAATAATATTGATGATAATTAAAGTAGTTTCATTTTAATTGTCTGGCCTTGGGCTATATCTTCATGATATGTATTGTCCAGATAAAATATTATCTCTAAGTCTTTCAGCCTGCCTTTGTGTCCTGCCACCTCATCCATTTTGACCCACTCTCATCAATGTGCAAGAAAATTCTGGTGTCCTGCATGATATCATCACGCTGGAATCAGATCCTGGAGTGGCACAACAAGAAGACAGCATAATCCAAAGTGAGACCAAGGGATACCCAACGTAGTGTTAAACCAAGTCATAAATCATTGTTAAATAAGTTATCCCAAGGTGAGATGATTTTAATCTATCGTGATATTCTTGAATTTAAGTGTAGATAAATATAGTATGTGTGTAAATGACTAAGTAAAAAGATAGAATATCCAGTCTCTTGGTTCTTACTAAAGAGATGATGTAAAGATAAGAAGAAAAAAAAAAAGGAAATAAAACTAACTGACCAGTATAGTTAAATATCTTTCCTACTGGCAATTCAGGTTTTTCCATGTTGAAATTAATCACTTTTAAAGATTAAGTGTTTGGGGTTGTAACATATGAAATTCAGACTATTACTCCCCATCTGTGCCTGTATGACAGATCTGACTGGTAGGTAATACATGCAAAGCTTACATACAGAGCTTCAAATCCAAAGAACAGAACAGTAGTGTTCCATCTGCACAGAATCACAGAATCATTGAATGGTGCATGTTGGAAGGGAGAGACTTTAAACTTTCTAAATTTTCTGCCATGGTCAAGGATGCTACAAACTAGATTAGGCTGCCCAACGCCCCACCCTGTCTGTCCTTGAACACCTGTATGCATAGGGTATCCTCAGCTTCTCTGGGCTTTTAAGCCATTCTCTACCATTCTCTGTCTTTGTCCTTGGGACTGCCCTGACTCAGGTGCAGGACCTTGCAGTTGGCCTTGTGGAACTTTATGAATGTGTCATGGGCCCAAATTTCAAGTCTGTCAAAGTCCTTCTGAATGGTATCCCTTCCCTCCTGTGTGTCAGCCAGATCATACAGCTTGGTGCAGTTGAATCAAGGTACAGAAACTAATTAAAGCACATGAGATTAGACCATCATAATACTAGGCTTGGTACAGATACATTAAAACACATATCATACTTCCAGAGCATGATGAGAGTCTACAAGAAGAAACATTCATACAGGTGAAGAATATACACAACAGCTGAAGTGTTTTCATCAGTGTAGTTGCCTTAACATTTCAACATAGGGGAAAAACCTTGGCAGGCATTGAAGTAATCATTCTTTATTCCTTCTCAAACTGATTTTTTCTACAGGTAGAGGAAAAAATGATAAGAGATTCTTAGTGCTGCACTGCCATAGCTGCATGGTGCCAGAAATGTTTCTCCTAAAAGTACTTCTGCAGCAAGCAGAGTGACTGCAAGGTCTATCTGTATCTGGCAATCATGCTATTCATGCTCTGTAGAAGAACTCTTTATAAAATTGTATTTCTTTCTCCTGCACAATCAGAATAATAGGTGTTTTATACTTCCTGGGGTCAGTCAGTACAATGTCAGTACAAAAACAAGAAGCAAATGTAGATTCCACACACCTCTGAATCCTAGAAAGCTTCAATAAATTTAATATAGAGGTACAGGTAATCTGCAAAATTCATGTTTCCTACAGATTTGGTAGAGTGGAGAGTGGATAGTTGGTTTCAGACCATGTCTGACTGTGACAGATTTTTCTTTCTAAAATGTGTGTGATACACTGACATTTTCATGCCAGCACATGGCATTTTGAATAGAAAATTAAAAAACATTTAAAGAACTTAACTGACTTAATTCCAAGAACTTATCTTTGCTAACATTACTTAAATGTTGTTCTGTAAAGAAAAAAAAAATGCAGTTTCAATTGTTCATGGCCTATCAGCCTTTCAAATCACTTTAGGAACAAATCACTTTTCCAGTCTGATTCAGTGAAATCTGAAAGTAGAAAAATAGCAAATACCCCTTTGTCCTGTGCAGAAGAATCTTGAGCAAGCTCAAGAATTGAGTGAAAGGAGATGTAGGAAAAACTGTGGAACTCCATTAGCAAAAATGATTTTCTTCATAGGCTGGCTGTACTGCTTTACTTTACTTTGAGACACTGCTAAATTTTTCGGAAACCAAACCATATCCATATAGGTTTTCCTTCAGCTGTTTTTATTTAATAACACTACTGTCACTACAGGTGAAGGTTCTGAACTATATAACACTATGGTAGGGTGAATCTTCTCAGTTTTGTCTCCTCTGATACGCTACTGTGAGAAAATGTGGGTGCCTCTGTGACCGTCGCTTATTGCAGTGTTTCAAACACCAGTGGAATAAATAAGCGCAACTGTATCTGTTGGTAGGGAGAGAATATATGGTTATTTAGGCTAAACTACAAAAGAATCTTCTTTACTTTATTCATTCAGGATTATCAAATTATTAAGGAGATTCCTAAAAATGAAAGATGGCAAAATGGGCAATTTGGAAACTGAAGTAACATGGAGATGATGTATATGGAACAAAAGGATTTATAAGGTCAATTTGCCATTGTTTTGGCCTTGGGTGTACAGAACTATGTTTATTTAATTCCTCCTAAAACCATTCTTTAATTTATTTCTATGTTCATGTGTTGTTTTTTTTCTTTCTTTCTACTACAATTAACTACTTTCACTTTCTTACTGTCTCTCACACATTTTCATCAAACAACAACATATATTACAAATAAATATCACTTCTTCTGGGCATCCTTCTGCTTCTTTTACTTGTGGTAAAACAAACTCAAAGAAGCCTTTTTTGCAGTTCATCTGCATTTTCTTGTGAGAAATTCTTAAAGTGAGTTTTTAAGCTTTGATTCAAGTTTGTATAAATTTACTTTTTTAAACATCCATTAGAAGTTCTATGCTTTAAACCTTCACTAATAATTAATTATTTTCTAAATCTGAGTATTTGTGTCAGCAAGGATTGAACATGATGATACACACAGCATTGACTAACACTTCTAATATCTGCACAGGTCATTACACACCCTGTTTAGCCCCTAATAGCAATGATTTACATGCATGACCTTCTTTTTCATTATCCTTGTCCATCACCATAAAGTCTCTTATCTTGCTAGAGAACTGCTGCCTTCAGTAATATTTTCTTATATAAAACTGAACAGAATTCAATTTATCATACAATTTAAAAGACGATTTAAGCATGTAGTAAGGTGTAACTTTAAAAAACAAAAAAAGATGGGGGGAGGCAATCAAAGGCATGATGATGATCTATCGTCCTACCACTCTTGATAGGGGCAAAACTATTCTCCACCTTAGGCAACAATAGCAATATGGAAGGCCTAATGTCTCATTTTTCTTTTCATTGAAAGTGAGAGCCCACTAATTTAAAAATGAGAGCATTCTATCATGATTGTGTCTCAGCAAAATGGAGGACACTGGACTGGCTGCAACTGGTACATAAAGACTTGTCATTACTGAAGTTTGTACCCTTCAGGTGTGTTAAAATGCTGCATTGTTAGCAGTGCTGCCTGGTAACATTATCTACATTAAACTGAAGTTATTGTTAAACAGGGATTTTTCAATTTCATGGTACTTTGAAATGTGTGTTAGCACCGGGATCCGCGTCCTCTTTTGAAATCTGTGTGGCATCTCTCTCTACCTGCTGTGTTTAATTTCAAAATCCAATGTTATCATCAAGAAAATCTGTTTCCTCTTTAGTCCATGTACTCTATTTCGCACCAATTTTCATCAAAAACCTTCCACAGTTCTTACTACAAATTGATCCTGTCTAGCCCAGCCTGATCTTCAGACCTTGTAAAATGATGTTTATTAAAAGTTTTAAAACTTGCACTGTGAAAGTTCTGAATAGTCAGGAACAATTTTGTTCCTATTGCAATATCTTTGAAATTATTTGATTTTCAAAAGGAATAAGTTTTTACACCAAGCAATGCATTTTTCCAGTAGTTAGTATATCCCTGCTAACTTTGGTATTAGGCAGACCACAGTCTGCTTTTATTCTTTGACTGGAAAGAAAGGAGGAAAGAAAGGGTAAGAGTAACTCCAGATGTCATCTGATGACTGCTGCAGGGGCAAAAATGCCTTTTTTCAGTTAAGGTGGCAGACTTGAAAGCACAATTGGATCACTGGATCTTTATGACAGTCACAACTATATTTGGTCTGTGATAATTTATGTCACAGAATCCATCTTGTTCTTCAATTTTTAGCATTACTTTTGCATTGTAATTCAATCACATGTTCACGATACATGCTTCTACAAGAAATAAAGATTTCTTTTCCTAGTACATTTCTTCTTTAAACTACTTTTTAGAAGTTGCTATTTGATACTCAGTTTTTTTCTAATAGAGAGTGCATTTGGGTTCTCTATGCACACCTCCAAAAAAACACTATGAGTAGATCCATTTCTAGATATCAGTTCCAATTCTGGATATTTTCAAACTTACTTAAGCACAGTTTGGCCTCTATATGTTACTAGGAAAAAAAAAAATATGACAGCACAAATGTTATCAAGTTGCGATTTTTGGTATTTTCTTAAATACATGTTACCAAAAATTAGATACTCTATAAGCAGAAGCAGAGGAAGGGGCTAAAAAAATAAAAGAGTGTTCTTAAATGTACCAGTACTGACAGAGTAGCTTCTCAACTTCTACTTCAGGGGACACAGACTGTTTCAGGAATGCTTTCTTCAGGTCCTCTAGGTGTCTCCTTTAAGCACTGGATACCTTGGAGCAAGGAAAAGTAGCTTGCAAGGATCTCTAAGAAAATCTTGCAATGTCTGCCTAAACAAAATTATAGAATCATCTAGGTTGCAAAAGGCCTCCAAGATCATCAAGTCCAACTATCAAACAGAGTCCCATCACTAAACTATGTTCCTTAGTGCAACAGCCACATGTCTCTTAAATACCTTCAGGGATGGAGACTCCAACACTTCACTGAGCAGCTTATTCCAAGTAGAAAAACTGCAATGTGTCCACTTCTGTCATGACTCTGAATTATTATTTTATATGCACATAGACAAAAAAAGCAAGGTTTGAAAGCACATTATATGTAAAAACTGATTCTGAAGCAGTTATAAAAGCATCATTAAGTTAAACCCTGGAGTTACTCCAGATTGCTCCAGAGTGAGTTTTATGGGATACTGTCTGACACAGCACTAATTTCACTGGTATGCTGGTCTAGAAACATCAGTATTGACCTAATTCTGCAGTTCTGGTTAGACAATACTTCAGTGAGAAGTTTTGTGGAATGGGAAAACTGGACTCAAGCCCACTGTCTCGGCAAAATGAAAATGGCATCACAGATGACTAAGCACGTCTCCACATATCAATTGATCCGTGCAATATTTGTTCTTGTATTTGCTTTGAGAATGTCACAGTAACACAGATGGTGCAATTAGGTGGTTGGCTTTGATAAGTTGCACCTGCTTTTATGGTCTCAGAACATAATATTTCTGGCCATTTTATTTCTTACAGCATCCTTTTTCAAATATTGGAAAAGCACTTGTTATTTGCACTCTACCACATCTCTGGCAATAAAATATGCCTTTGTAGGAATATGCAGCCTCTTTTATATTTAATGGTGCTAGTGGGATGATCCCATGACTCTTACTGTTGAATGGAAAATGATGCCACAGCATGATGTATGAAAAAAAATACTCATTGCCTTTTGTAGGCAAACAATTTTTATCAGTGTATTCAAAGTCTGCTGTGATAAATATTCTGGCTAATAATGACAATCGACCCAGCTAAGGACCAGAACATGGGACAGTGTGGAGGCACTCCTGCATGGGGTGCACGTAGGGTCACATGGAGCCTATGTCCCCAAGAAGGGGACCATATGTGGGTCTACACCCACACATTCAGTGCCAGGAGGTGCAACCAGCACTAACAGGGGATTCATGGGTACAAGAAGGTATTAATTACAGAAGTGTATTTGGAAATCTGTATATAGTGTTATATTTCAAGCGTCTGGAGTTGTGGCTTGTATCAATCAATACTGTATTGCCAGTATTGATTCTAAATGTATAGTTCAGTGATTGCCAGTTAACTATATCATTAATAAATCAATACACCACTTTGAATCTGATTTGATTTAAACCACATGAGCTGAGCAGCTATCCCTTGTGACACATATGATCTATTGCTATAGAGGCCAAGTCCCACAGAGAAGGATACATGAACACTCTTACTTCTATAAATAAAGATTCTTAGCTTAAAGCATTCAGCAGTAGCAAAGTTAAAAATAGTGGGAATATGGAGGATGGAAAGCTTCAGAAACCAGAACCACTCATTATAAGACCATTACTAAGGAAAGCAATTTTGACAAAATTACACTGTATATTTTGCAAACAGCAAGACTCCATATGCTTAGTGATTACTATTTTTTCAATTTATTGAAAAACTACATTTTCCACCTGCTATTTACTATCAATTTATAAAGGCACTAAAAGGTTTGCAACTATTTTGGCTTCCCTGAGAATAGAATGAGTTTCAGCTACTAGTTTTCAATGTTAGTTCTTTATTACTGAATATGATTTTAAACACTCAGTGGCAAGTTTGGATATCCAATGCAGCATGGACTGGTAGCCACAATGCAGAATAGATATATTTAACTGAAGAGTTGCTACTGTAGCAAGATCTTCTTGAGGACAGCCTCTTCTACAGCAAGTCAGAAAAGAAAACTTAATTTTAGAAAACTGAATACTAAAGAAGAGCAAAAAAATACACAGAAAACTTCTGCACTGAATCATTTCTAATAAAACAGAATAAGGTTTCATGTCAATGCACAGAATTTGCCAGTGTTTCAGGAAAAAAAAGCAGAAACAAGTGGTCTTTCAGTACAGCTGGAGGGACTCTGTCAGGGAGTGTAGTGATAGGAAGTGGGTAATGGCTAGGCAAAACCTTATGTGATGAGTGAACAAGTGACAGATGGATCAGATTCAATGAGTTAAAATAAATGTTGATGTATCAGACTGGTGGCCAGTCACTACTGGGGTTCTGTATCACTCCATTTTAGGGTCAGTTGTCTTCATTGTGTTCATCAATTACACCGATACAGAGCTTGAGGGTATACTAAGTTTGTTTACACTAAACTGTGAGGAGCTGTTGACTACTTCTAGTTTAGAGAGGTCTTGAGAGATCTATATAAACCAGAGGGCGGAGCAACTACTAGCCTCATGAAGTTTAGCAACAGCAAGTGCCAGCCTCTGGCCTGTCCTAGAATAATGCATCCAGGTTTGAGGCTCCCCAACACCAGGAAGATGTAGAGCTGTTGGAGTGGATCCAGGAGGGCCATAAAGATGATCAGAGGGCACCTCTCTTATGAAGAAAGGCTGAGCACTGTCACAGGTTGCCCAGAGAAGTGGTGGGTGCTCCATCCTTAGAGGCATTCAAGGCCAGGCTCCCCAGGGCAGGGGCCATGGCCTCAAACCTGGTGGAGTTTAAGAAGTACTTGGACAACTCCCTCAGACATATGGTTTGAATTTTGGAGGTGCTCTGTGGAGCCAGGAATTGGACTTGTTGATCCTTGTGGGTCCCTTCCAACTTGGGATATTTTATGATTCTGTGATTTCAAGGCCACTTTTATTGTTATCAATTAAATGCATTACTGTTGCTTATGAATCTGACCATAGCTTCCAGTTGGCTGAAATACATTTTCTCTGACATGATATGGCACAAAGCTCACTCCTGAATGGGATGCATAAACACTCATTTCTCTGTGTGTTGTGAAGCACATTCCTAACACCAGGCTTTGAGCTATTTTGTGTATTTTTGTTGTAGAATTTTTCAGGTTCTCCAGGGTTTACCGTTTACTTCATCAGGGCATGCTAGTGTTAATAGAATAATTCTACTTTGTTCTTGAATGTTGTTTTCAAATGCTAATCTAAGCAGAAAGCATCCAGTTTCCTCTTCCAAATCACAGAAATGTCTCTTATGCTGCTTATTTTCTTCTCCCCTATGGGTTCTATACTTAAAAATGACTCTTCTGTTATAATGCCAGTATTTTTGTTTCTTCAGCAGTCTACATTTCTCTCTATATTCCTTCATATTTTTCCAAAATTTTTAACATCAGTGATTTTCAGTATACAACAACTATACTCAATTTGTTTGATTTCCTGAGTATTTATGCCTCCCTAAATTCCAGCACTTCACAAGAAACTTTCACCCAGAATGTATTGTCTTCATCTGTACAGTTTGTTTAGATGCTGATTGTAATAACTTACATGTCATAGTGAAACACAACATTATTCCTTTCTCATCTCTTCCCAGCTCATCTATCAAAAATATTAAAAGACAGTATAGGGAAAAGAAGAGTAAGCTATAAAGACAAAATCATAACATAAAATCAAAATGAAATTAATGAATTCCATAGTATTCATTATATGTAATAGTTTTATTGTCACATAGAAAAAGAATACTACGTCAGAATACTACATGTCTCACTTAGAAGCTTCTTGGAAGGAAAAATACAAAGAAAATGAAAAGGAAAAATACTTAAATTTAATTTAAAAGAATAAGTTATACTTACTTTTCTCTTATGCACTGGACATGGGAGGACTTTAAAGTGAATTCTGCGCTCAACAGCTGGCCTGTTTATTCCTGTTCAGGAGAAGAATGCTGCATCTTTAGGAGACGTCACTTTCAAAACATTTTCTCTTTAAATTAATCAATCTGGACAGTTAATTTACTGTCCATTTTACAAAAATGATGTTCAAGAAAGAAATAATAAATCTTAATGTAGATTGCCCTTAGCTCACTGTCTGCATCATCTATGTAGCTTGCTCTGAAAGTAATGCCTCCCATTTATTTCCACTGGGAACTACATCAGATACAAACAGCACAAAAATGCTATTGGATAGAGCAAATTCTCAGCTATTAAACAGCGTTTTTCAAGACAGTCACCACTACTACCTATGCCTTTTTGCCAGTAATGAACAGGAGTCTGTATGCCATGGTCATAAACACCTGTGCCAACAAAGGTGACCACTGTCGCCACTGCTGAAATGCACCACCCACTGTTTTGCTGTGCTCATGTCCATTGTTTGGTCTCAATAAACCTTCGCATGCATCAACGAATGTCAATAGGTGCCATTTTTTTCTGCATAGAGGAATTCAGTGCTACATCTCTGTTTCATACTCACTTCCATGTAAGATGCCATTCTGTCACAGAATCTTAGAATCATAGAATGGACTGGGTTGAAAAGAAGCTCAAAGATCATCTAGTTTCAACCTTCCTGCCACAGACAGGGTCTCCAGCCATTAGACCAGGCTGCCCAGACCCACATCCAACCTGGCCTTGAATGCACCCAGGGTCAGGGAATCCACAACATCCTTGGGCAATCTGTTCCAATGCATCATTACCCTCTTAGGAAAAAACTTTCTCCTAATATCTAGCCTAAACCTCCCCTGTCTCAGACTAAAACCATTCCCCCTTGTCCTATCACTATCCACCCTCGTAAACAGCCGTTCCCCCATCTGTTTATATGCCCCCTTCAAGTATTGGAAGGCCACAGTGTGGTCTCCCTGGAACCTGTCATAAGAGATTATTCTTTTATACTACTGCCTCAAAGCTTATTCTTTTATACTATTGCCTCAAAGCTTGCGGAGGACACAGATGAACAAGTTCAAGCAAGTCCTGGGCAAGGGTTGAGAAATCCTTTGTCTAAGGGACACAGATGAACAAGTCCTGGGCAAGGGTTGCAAAATCCTTTGTCTGAGGGACACAGATGGAAGAGGCCAGGGGCAATGAGAGAGAGATAAGCCGCAGATTAATGGCCGGGAAGCGATCTTTTGTGTGGGCTTATCTCAAGGAAGATGGCCATCTCAGGGGGTACTGCATATGACTCTTATCCAAGTGCCCAAGGATGCCACACTGGCAGAAGAAGAAGGATAAAAAGGAGACAAACAGCCATGAAGAGAGGTTTCTGACAACAGATTCCTCTCAAAGAAGAAGAGAGGGTTTCTGATATGAGAAGCCTCACAACCTACCTCTTTCTCTCCTGGACTTGCTCTACACTCAATCTGCTTGCTGCCTACCATGCTACTGATGCTCTCCCCTGAAAGGTGTCTGCCATCAGATCTCTCACTACAGAATGCCTGCTGATGGACTCTCCTGCGCTGCTACCTGAGTCCTCCCGGATCCTGGTGGTGACTATCCCCGCTTTACACAATTCTTGCTTCTTTCCTATCTCTTTATCACCCGCCTTCCCTTCCCCATCACCCTAATTGGTAATAGTGTCCATCTTTCCTTCCCCATCTCCCTGATTAAGATTTGTAATAAACTGGTCGGACCAACATTTGAACCGTTGTTTCTTAATCTCACACCAGGTATACCTATATCAAAGAACCTCCTGTCCCTCCTATAAATTGGAGTGAGACACCTTCTCTTCTCCGAAACTGGCCCTCAGCTGCCATCTGTCACATAGTAATAAAATGTAATGGAATATCTGTGGGAAGGTTCAACCTCTACTGCCATGCCATCTATATCCGCCTCTGATGTCATGGGCCTACATAATAAAATAGAATACTTTCAGAGCAGCCCTTGTACTACACAGTCTTTGCTCTCTCCCAGGCATGACAAAATGTCAAGCTCTGAAAATACACTTGCTTGAATTAACAAACTGTAATTAATCCTGACATAACAAATAAAGCAGGTCATCAGTATGTAGAGTACATTTCAGTCACCTTAAGAGAAGGCCTTCAAAACTTGTAAAATATCTTTTATAGTTGTGAAAGAAACATTACATTCACCCTTCATGGTTGAAATATTGCATATTTTCAATGAGTCCTCATTGCAGCATACTCAAGCATTCTAGAGTCGCAAAGGTAACTGAATTGTTCTTTCCCTAGAATATAAAGAAAACAGAGCTGAATAATGCCAAGATGAATTGTGATTATATTACTAGGGAATTCAATACCTGCACTACAAGGCTGTTGTGACTTTAATTAAAACTTACTTACTGCATGGTAATTTAGATACTTTCATTAATTTGTTGCTGTTTGTTTTTTGTTGTTCTTGCTTTGCTTTTTAAGAGATTTACTTTGACATTAGAACTGCGGTTCATTCCATGTTGTAGTCATTTAACAGGAACATGGATAATGAAATCTGTATTTATCAATGTGTAAGGTAATAAAAATTTGAAAGATATGTGCGAAGTTAAAAATACCTTTTTTTTTTTTCACTTTCCTATAAATTATCATTTTAAATACCTGCAACAACCTAGACATATTTATTTGTCCTGAACTATTATGGAAAAGATGGAAATTAGCAAACCAAAGCACTCCTTACTAAAGACCCATCAACTGCATGATCCTAAAAATCATTGTAAATATTATTGATAATTTTTTTTGTAATAATCTTATATGAAAAAAGTTTTCTGAAGTGTCTTTCTCTCTTTAGAATTCGGATATTTGGAAAATAAAGTGATTTTAAGCTCTTAATGCCTTGTTAATGTCTTATCTGATATTTTGCCAGCAATGCACAGAAGAGTATAATTTAACAGGACATCTATAATTTAAAAAAGAAGCACACTTTTATTCGGATTGCCATTATTGATCCAAATATCAGGTTGCCAGGTCAAGTATATTTGGTTTTTGTAAGGTAAGTGATGGTGTCTTATACATGTATTGGATAAATCAGTAACGAACAAACGCTAAATAGAGTTTGCTGGAAGTGAAATAGTACTAGCAGAGTTTTTACATATTACTTTCAGCAGTTGAGTGTAAAGACATTATTTTTACCATATGGACATAAAATGTACAAGTAGGTTAGATAGGCAGGATAATTTAAATGTGTCCAAAAGGAGATGCCTATAATATGAATGAATTTAAGCTGAACTTTGTAGGATCTCTTTATATTGAATAGGTGGAAAATAAGTACATCTTTAGTACAATTTATCTAATCCTGAACCTGAAATCCAGATACACAAAATTTAAGACAGGTTGAGGACCCAGAACTATGAGGTTAGATGTGGACACACACATTGAATATAACTAAGGCCAAATTAGATGTCTGATACCCACTTCACACCAAGACTCGCATAGTCTAGCCACATGACTCAAGTTCACTGAATTTGATCCCTAGTAGAAATAGTTCAATGGAGAAGAGAAATTACATTAAAAAGCTCCAGCTGTATTCCAGCTGGTTGGAAGGGAATTCCGGAGTTCTGTGAGTAACTGATTCCCATTTTCTTTTGTTGTTGTTGTTTTTTTTTTTCAAGGTAATTTCTTCCACAGATACACAGAAATGTCTTCTGAGTTACACACCTTAATAAAAAGAGGTTTTGTACAGATTCCACAATCAGAAAATTGTAAGGAAAAAATAAGGGGAAAAGTGTCTGAAGGTATAGTTATACTTTCATGAAAGAGAATAAATGAAAAACAGGTTACCAGTTGTTCCACGTAATGGTGAGCTTGACATAACATCAATATCACTCCCATCATTCAAAACTAATGGTCAAAACCTCTTATATTTGGCTATATATGAGGAAATAAGAACAGACAGAGACAATTTGTGTGTAGGCTCACTGCAACTTGCCAGGATTGGTAGCAGCAGTGTCTGTATTAAGTATGTGATGAAGCTGCAGAGAAAAGATACAAATAAATATGGAGCTCATTCATTCAGAGGAACAACTCCATCTCAACCACTGAGCAGGGGAATAACTGTTGTGATCTTTGCAATAGCAATTTGATCTGCAATTAGGACATTCATGAAGTAATACTGGCAGCCAAAATGCAGATGAATACACATTTGCTTTTAGAAGAGCATGTTGTATCAATAAATTGACACAGAAAATGATTACTCATCCTATATGAGAGACATGAATTATTATGAATTATTAGGATAGAGAAAAACTGATGTAAATTTCCTTAGGCAGAAACCCTGAATATTTGTTCTACCTGCCTGGTCTGTAAACCAGTAAATGAAATTCTAAGCTCTATGCTAAATTTTGTAGACATTTTTCTCTTATAAGCTAAATGTTAATATGCATGTACATTTCTAACCGCATGTGCACAAGGACCAGTTCTTTCAAGCAAAGGTTTTTGCTATGAAAGCTGTAAAAGAATGTTGCGTTGGCAAACCCTCTGCAAGAATAGGGGAAAAAAGGGATTGAACACTAAAAACTAACTCTGGTTTATTCCATTACTATATCAGGGTTCCTAGGTTATTTTCGTGAATGAAATCACCAGTAATTGTGATTTGGTTTCCCTGGTTTGTAACGATAGTGGTATCACTAGGAAGAGAATCATACCTGAGATTCAACCTTTCAGTCAAATTCATTAGTTTAATTTTGCAAATATTTAAATATGAGCGATACTGTCCTGAGAATGAAAACCTAAGTGGCCATTTCTTGCTATCTTCACTCTACATCTCATCTCATCACATGCAAGGAGTAGAGACTGTATTTCAATACATTTTGAAAATATCTGTTTTTTCATAGAACAGAATTAAGCTTTCTCTCCTTTTGTCAGTAAGAGATCACATTTCTGTGTAGCAGCCACACATAACTTTTGTGATCACCAAAATTCACATACAATGCGCAGCACATACCATGGGAAACACAAAATTTTTTTTGCTCTCTGCTATGCAGAGACTGAAAAGAGGTGGAAATCCATCCTACTTTATAATCTGCATTTGTCTTTCTCAATATTTTATACTTTGTGTGCTGTAACTTTTGATTTAAAGCCTGTCAAACTGGTTTGCTGAAGTATGATCCCTAGAGCAGGCAGAGTAACCAGAACTAGCCCATTCAGAAGTCAGGTAACAGAAAAGTCTCAAATGTAGGATGATAGGATTCCACAGAGCGAACAAATATTTGGATTTCTTAACCACTTTGTGTTATTTCTCAGGGGGTAAGTTTCACATCTATTCTTTTTTCCCCCTCTTCTTACCCTCAACAAATTTTTTTTGCCCTCCTGCCTTTGCATGCCCACTTTCTCCATCCTTCCTTGCTCCGGCATCTGTGTGAAATTCCTCAGTAAAACGTACGCAATAATCCAAATGGAGAGGAAAAAGCCACAAATATAGAAAAACAGAAATATTCAATTTTACAAGCATTCCACTCAAATCCCTCAAATTTCTGCATTTCAGTCCCTCGTTCCATTGTTGGCCTTATTGGAAGCTTTGTAACTAGAGCCAAAGAGCAGGCCAGCTGGCTGGAGCGGGCCTCACCTCCCATCTGCCTCCTGCAGCCCCAGCTCTCCCTCAGAGAGATGGATTGCTCAGTCCACAAGTATATCGTGCCAGTCCTTTATTTTGCAAGTGTAGCAACGTTAGGGGAAGCACTGAGGAATATAGTAGATGATTACAATCTCACAACAGAGCTGTTTGAAGTGTTCTGTTTAATTCAATAAAATGAAATAGCAAATGGTATTTTTTTCAAAAACTTTCATAAGACACTATAAAAAAATCAATAAAAATCTATTTCCCTAGCTCAGTTGCATCATTAGAAAAGCTACTTTTTGGTGTTGTATCCTTGGAACTTTATTAGTTTTATTCCAATTTGATTTTGTTCTACCCTTTTTTAAAAATAGTAAGAATAATGACAATAACAAGGAAAAAAATACTGCCATAAGGTCCAAATTACACAATTAAAGGTATGCTTGATACCAGATACGAATTTGAAATACTCATATTAAGAAGAAAGTTGAAGTATATTAATTGCATAATAACAGGATTTGAGGTCATATCCTACAAATATAAAAATGTAATAGAAGGAAAATATTTTTTTTCCAATGACCCCACCAAGATATTCAATTTATTATATAAAATAACTTTCAAATATGTTGCTAGATGCAAAACCCACCCAGCTCTGAGAATATATTTGTTTAAATGTCCTGATTGGTACAGAGGTGCTGGGGTCTCCTGTCAGATGACAATAGGCCACACTGAGAACTTTGTACTGATGCATAAAGTCCCCTAGCTCTCTCTAGTGGATGAAAAGGAGTACACTGCTTTCTACGAGCGAGCTGCTTAGAGCTTTTACTTGTATATTTGAAGGTATCACAAATTCCTCTCTCTTTCCACTTCATATATAGTTCTGCCATGTATAAATGTATTTCAAATGATAGCACTATTGATGCATTATTTTAGAGGAATACTTTCATTTCTCTTCCCTTGTCCTGTGGAATGTAGCTTAAAGTAACTGTGAGGTACGTTTGTAAAGAGAGGCGGTATATTTTAAAAAGTAACTAATGTAATTGGAATAAAAAACATGACAAATTTAAATCTCACCAGTCCTTCTTGAGAGCTAAACCAGAATTATTTATGTTTTGGAGCAAACTAAATCTTGCCAAAAGTACTGTTTTATTTTTTTTCCCCTTCTTGCATCACAAACATGTGGTCATGGATCTTTTGTATGCAACAATATTTCTTGTCTCCTATACAAGACTGTGCCATTGTAATACAAATATAAGAAATAATCAATATTGTTTTAATTATACAGATTTCATCTTTCTATTTTCACCTTCTTAAAAAAATTTTTTCTTAATAGTTTGTAATGTGTTTTACATAATTAAAATACTTTAATACTTACACAGACAAAGTAAAAGACAGTAGGAGAGAAATATACTTAGTAGTGTCTCTTAACCACTAGTAGGGTTTCCTTCTTGAAACTTGGTCTTGAAGCCAGTCCAGGCTTCCATCTACTCCTGCAAAACTTGTGTGAGTGGGAAGATCTACAAGTGGGTTCTCACATCTGTAGCACAGAGAAGCCAGGCATTTTGTAGGTTCCATTGTAGGCTTCATTGTAGGCTCCAGGAAAAGGGAGAGGGGGGCAAATTCTTTGGAGAAAGGAAAGGACTCTTCAATGCCACGAGAGAAAAACTCTTTTCTCATTAAATCTGAGTAAGCAGTTGAAACTGATAAACTGATTGTCTCCCCTCCTCACAAAAGAAAGGGAAGTTCAGTGATGTTGCATGTGAGGTACCTCTATAGAAGCACATAGAATCACTCAGGTTGAAAATGACCTTAAAGATCATTGAGTCCAACCACAACCTAACTGTACTACCCTAACTCTAACAACTCTCCACTAAATCATGTCCCTGAGCACCACATCCAAACAGTTTTTAAACACAATCAGGGATGGTGACTCAACCACCTCCCTGGAGAGCCTATTCCAGTGCTTAACAACCCTTTCTGTAATGACGTTTTTCCTGATATCCAACCTAAACTTACCCTGGCGCAACTTGAGGCCATTTCCCCTCATCCTGTCACCTGTCACTAGTGAGAAGAGACCAATCCCACTCTCACTGTAAGCACCTTTCAGATATTGGAAGAGAGGTCTGCCCTCAGCCTCCTTTTCCCCAGACTAAACAGCGCCAGTTCCTTCAGTTGCTCAGTTTGTGGTCATTTCCACTTGTCCTATTGCTGCGCACCACTGAAAAGAGTCTGGCCTTGTCCCTTTACATCTTGCACCTTAGATATTTACAGATATTGATCAAATCCCCTCTGAGTCTTCTTTTCTCAAGGCTGAACAGATCCAGGTCACTCAGTCTTTCCTCACATAGGAGATGCTCCAGGCCCTTTATCATCTTTGTGGCCCTCTGCTGGACTCCTTCTGGGAGATCCATGTCTTTTTTATACCAGGAGGCCAGAACTGGATACAGGAGTTCAGGTCAGGTGTCACCAGGGCACAGTAGAGGGGGAGGATCACCTCCCTTGACCTGCTGGCACTCTCTTTTTAAAGCACCCGGGATGCCATTGGCCTTCTTGGCAACCTATTGTCCACCAGGATACACAAGTCTCTCTCTGCAGAGCTCCTTCCAGCAGGTCGTCCTTCAACCTGTACAGGTGCATACAGTTATTCCTTCCCAAGTGCAAGACTCTACCTTGCTTTTGTTAAACCTCATCTGGTTCCTCTCTGCCCAGCTCTCCTGTCTGTCCAGGTTTCGTTGAATGGCAGCACAGCCTCCTGATGTGTCAGCCATTCCTCCCAGCTTCATATCATCAGCAAACCTGCTGAGGGTGGACACTATGCACTCATCAAGGTCATTGATGAAGATGTTGAACAAGACTGGACCCAGCACTAGTTCTATGTGTCCATTTCTTAACATATGCAGCCCCTCCTCTGTCAGCAGTGCCTAATGTGACTTCCATTTGGCAGACTTGGTGCTGCACATGTATTGTTACTGAAGACTTGGGAGTGCCTAGATACCCACAACATATTGCATCTTTCTCAGCTATGGTCTGACGAGGTGAGAGAGAAAAGGCTTATATCTTCTGCTGTATCTTAGATATATTCCCTCTGTCTACAGACTACCTATGGCCTCACAGGCTGCAGCACTCCTAAGCATGTAAGTTATTTCACCTATTTGCCTGAGCACTTTATACTGCTCTGCAAGGCTCATTATTTGTACTGCAGGATTGCCTACTGCAGTAGTCTGCAAATTAGAAATTACAACTGGAAGCAGAAGTATAGCAGGAGATATAAGGGAGTGTTATAAGAGTTGTGGGTTTTTTTTGCTGTATTTGAGGTTGCACACCTGGAGGCGAGCAAGAAGTGAAGCTGCAATCATAAACAATTTGGGAACGAAGCCCATGGTCTCTAGTAATGACTAAATCCTAATAGGCAAGGCAATGTAGAGATAGCAGTTAGGAACAGAAGTATATAGCTTACAATCTGTGTAGCTATTTACTTAATTTAAAAAGGTGGGGGTGAAATGGTATCGCTTCACCAATATAACGAATAGTCATATAAAGGTCTGAGAAATAAATGTCAAAAACACCTCGGACAAAGACCAGAAGCATTTTACTTCTCTGGGAGTTTCCTAATGACAGTTTTCACAGTGAGAAAGATAAAATTTTTCTACACAGACACATCACTGTCTGAGAACTCCATTCAGGAGGCTGATGCATTGCAAACTGTTAAGAACCGTGTTTCAGTAAATCAGATAAATGTCTAATCAGTTCCTATGCATTACACACAGCTACTTCATATTGTCCACAAAAGATTCAGGCTTTGTGGAAGGATTTTGCTCTCCTTTCTATCCCTAACTAAGAGGAAATAATCTGATGAGTTCATTCTTCATTTCAAAGGGTCCTCAGGGTGTAGTCACAACTATGCTAGTTACAATTCAATTAAGTGGCAGTCTATGCAACATAAACTACTGATATATACTTAGAGATTTCAAATTATCTGTAAAACCTTACGAATGGACAAAAAAGTCTTATACATTTTGAAGATTTTCATCAAAGTAGAGTTTTAATGTTTTCAAGTCCTTCCTCATGTTGTACGATTTTGACTGATATCACTAAATAGCAAAGCTGTAATTATACTCCTATTTTTAGTCCAGCTTTAGTATTAATTTGTTGCTTATATAACCTCAAGTGCGTAAATCTATGTATATCATTTTTGGCTCAGAAAACATCCAAATAGACAAGATCTGAATTCATAAAACAATATTAGCAGTATTAGTTTTAGAATTATTTATTAACAATACAATCACGTGTTAATATTCATAAAATTCCTATGGACTATGGTATGGCACCAAATAGAACTGAGATATTCTCATATGCAATACTAGACTGCAATCATTGTAGTCAATTTTGGTCTTGAAAAAGCCCTCTGATAGTATTCTGTTCTCATCAGACTTCTTCCGTAATTCTCCTCAGCTTTACACAAAGCCTATAGTTTGTGATTAGTCTTGAGTGCTGTACAGCCAAGTAGTAAACCAGGCTGTCTCTTCTCATCTCTACCAGTTACTTGCTTTGTCATCTCCAGCAAGTTCTCAGATTGATTCTGGGTAAAATTATATATTTTGAAAACTATAATATGTTTGTCTTATCTTTCAAAATAGACCTATAATTCCATGGTGCCCTCAGGATCTTCAGTCTAAATAAAGAACAGAAAAAAAGGAAAAAAAAAATTATATCAAGGCAAAATTTGTCCTATACGAACTACTCTCTCCAGTGAAAAAACCTTCCAAAATGTCTATAGTTTGAAAGACACAGACACATTCTGATTTCTGGCCATGTTAGAATCTTTTTGTGATACAGTGATATTAGTTGCAATTATTGGTGTCATAACTGTGGGGGTATGGTGTCTGGAAGTAGTATATTAATTAGATAAACATATGTATTACCAATAAGGACGCCTTTTTAAAAATAAAACTTGCCTATTTTTTTGTAAGCTATATTAGTCGATCT
The DNA here is from genome assembly GCA_037305975.1 of Chrysolophus pictus. Lineage (NCBI taxonomy): Eukaryota > Metazoa > Chordata > Aves > Galliformes > Phasianidae > Chrysolophus > Chrysolophus pictus. Next base: position 25,402,946 of record CM074578.1, read on the forward strand.
AAGAAATTATATCCTACAAAATTTGCAATAGCCTGCAGTAGTTTTCCATAGGATTTATAGCTGTAAATCTTAATGTAAACACAGCTATACTGGGAAGGGAAAAAAAAAAAAAAAAAAAAAAAAGGTTTTTGCTAGTATATCTTAGTTTTTGGAAGTGAAGCCAGCACGTTATAGTTCCAAATAAATTTTTTTCTAATGACAGCTAAGCCTCTGATCTTTCATTTCCCTTCACTTCTCTCTTCTGAGATTGTCCTAGTTTATTTAGATTTGAGCAGTTCCCATTGCAGTCATACTTGCAAGAATTTTACAGCACCAAATCATAGCCGAAATTGTAATAAATCAAGGATTTGATGGCTTCTCAAACAAACATTTTCTAGATTGAAGGCGTTTCTCTGAGAAAGTTGAGGAAAGTTAGTTAAAATGTTTTCGCAGATCAATGCTGTGGCAGTGCACAAAATTCTGACTGTAGAGGGATTTGCAGATCAAAACAAAGACTGAAACATTATACAGAGTTAAACAAGAGTCCTCAGAAGAGAAAAGCTTATTTATCACTCCAATAAACAAGCTGGCAGCTACTTTCAGTGTAAGTGTAGATTTCCTGCAGGCCTTCAAAAGTAGCTCATGTGGCAAATATCTCATTAGATTATTTAGAAGACCTCAGATATGCATAAACTTGTGCAATGAGTTACAATAACTGAGAGATGATAGAACAGCTCCAGAAATACTCTGTCTCTCACATCCTTTAGGCTGACAAAGAGCTTGTTAAGAAATGAGTATATTTCCTTTGCAGACAACACCGAGTTGGGAGGGAGTTTTGATCTGCCTGAGGGGAGAAGAGCACTACAGAGGGACCTGGATAGACTGGATCGATAGGCCAAAGCAAACTGCATGAGTTTCAATAGGGCCAAGCAGTGTACTGATGGGCAGTTGGCTGAATATGAGCCAGTAGTGTGCCCAGGTGGCCAAGAAGGCCAATGGCATCCTGGCTTGTATCAGGAATGGTGTGGTGAGCAGGACTAGGGAAGTAATGCTGTCCCTGTACTCGGCATTGGTGAGGCCTCACCAATTACTGTGTTCAGTACTGTGTTCAGTTTTGGGCAACTCAGTACAGAAAGGACATGGAGGTGCTGGAGCAGGTCCAAAGAAGGGCAACAAGGCTTGTGAAAGGCTTGGAGAATATGCCCTACAAGGAGAGAATGAAGAAATTAGGGCAGTTCCTGGGGAAAAGGAGGCTGAGGGGAGACCTTATTGCTCTCTTCCAATATCTGAAAGATGCTTACAGTGAGAGCGGGGCTGGTCTCTTCTCACTGGTGACTCGATGGTCTTAAAAGTCTTTTCCAACCTGATCAATTCTATGATTCTAAGATTCTATGAAGCATAGGAAGTTCTTCACAGTAAAGGTGATGGAGCACTGGAACAGATTGCTTAGTGAGGTTATGGATTCTCTGGAAACGGTCAAGACCCTCCTGGATGCCTACCTGTGCAACCTGATCTGGGAGCCTGATTTGGCCGGGGAGTTGGACTAGATGATCTCTAGAAGTTCCTTCCAACCCCTACAATTCTGTGATTCTGTGAACTGGAAACAGTTCATCAATGTGCATCAGGCACAGACAGTCTTCTGGGCCATGTCAAGATTAATAACTGCAAGAGATCTTTCAGCTACCCTAGGCACATCCTCATTTACCCTACATCAGGATAATGCACTCTAACTTCCTCTCAATGGGTTTCATTTCAACTTGTGGGGGATGGAAACCAGGGCATCCCTGACAAAAAGAGGTCAAGGCATTTTTTAGCCTAGTTCCAATTTAAATGATCAAGGAACAAGGACTTTTGTTCTTTTAAGTCTTAAAAGCACAAGCAAATACGTAAGAGTCACCACCTATAGTCATTTTTTTAACAGGAAAAAATATAATCTACACTATGAGTCCAAACATCCATCCACATCACTCTGCTCAACATCACTATACCAGTAGTATTTTGTAGGACTAAAGCCCAAGTTTGTTAAGAGATACTTCTGGAGACCCACAGAAGTGCAAGGCATAGCAGACAGGAATCTGTCCCACAAAGCATGAGTGTGCCTAAGCCTGTCCTTCCTGACAGCCATTCCTTGCAGAAAATTCATGCAGGAATATGTCCTTGTGCATCTTCAGTTTACTGCATAAGAACAAACAACTAATTAGATTGTCCTTGAAGATGTAATTAAGGGCTTAACTCTCTCTGAATTCTATTATCACAGTTATTTGAGTTGGAAGGGACCCTTAAAGGTCATCTAGTCCAACTCCCCTGCAATGAACAGGGACACCTACAGCTAGATCAGGTTGCCCAGAGCACTGTCCAGCCCGACCTTAAATGTCTCCAATGATGGGATATTCACCACAACGCTGGGCAACCTGTTCCAGTGCCTCCCCACCCTTCCTGTAAAAACAACTTTGTATGTCCAATATAAATCTCCCCTTTTAATTTGAAACTATTTCCTTGTCCTATAACAATAGACTCTGCAACAGAGTTTGACCCCTCCGTTTTTACAGCCCTCCTTCCCCCCCTTCGATATTAAAAGGTCTCTATCTGGTCTTCCCAGAGACTTTTATCATCAGGACGCAAATTCAGAGCAGCACCACTTTAGGAGGTGGGTTTAAACTCTCATAAACTGAGAATAAGTAAAATTACGGGCAAGCCTCCAAACACCAAGGAGGCTTCCCAATGCTGGGTAAAGTTATGTAAAATGATGGCATTCAGGAAAGGATTTTGAAATGAAAGGGTCTGAAAAAAATAGTAGCTCTTACAGAAGATCAGAGAGGATTTTCACAAAATCTGACTTGCAAACAGCCAAAAGTATAGCCTGCTATATCAGGAAGAATGTTTAAAGCATCAGATAAGCTGAAATGTATCTTCTTAAAGCTAATAAGTATTTTCACTGTTATTATTTACACAGCAAAGTGATGTGCTGATTTTGAAAAATCAGAAGTGGCTCTTCTTCTATCTTTAAAAATGTCAATGTAAACAGTGAGCAACCCTAGATGTTAAATAGGCTGGAAGATAACAAGGAATTGAATGCTGTAGTTATTTTGACTCGTCACCCTCAAATAAATAAGATTCCATATATCTCTTCAAAGGTGAAATTCACTTTCTGTGAAAATCATATTTTTTTTCCCAAAAATCTCTACATGAAAATTCTTAACCACAAGTCTCTTCAATTTTTTTCTTAGAACTAAATACAAGTAAGCAGTGCCTAAATTGGAACAGATGAAGAAATTCTCTTTTACAAAAAAATAAAAATGAATAAATAAACAGTGCTTGTATTGGACAGAACTGTAAGATATCTCTGCCTGCTTGCTGCAGCAATTCTTTCAAAATCCTTAGCAAAGATTTACAATTGCATTCTGTTATTATGCACTTAGTTGGCAGAACAGCATTTAAAAGAAAAAATGACAGAAGAATATGATGAAAAGAGGATATTTAAAAACTCCTTAATTTTACTTGTACAGAACTTGTAACAGTATAATTAACATTAATTATGATAATTAAAGGTTCTGATTTTGATTAGTATAAGAGAATACATAAATATTAAAAAGTGATATTCTTGTTTGGAAAAATATGCATGCCAGAATCAGAGTGAGACATAGACAGTAGGCCAAGACAATAATTTTCTCTTCTTTCCGAGATCAAGATCCAGGGGAAAAAAAGAAAAAAACCTGGAAATCACTGAGAAGGGAAGCAACCTTTAAATTCTTTCCTTTCTTAGCAGGTGGCAATTACATCTTATGATTGTTTTCATTTGGGTACTATACTGCTTAATCATCCATTTCTTCATGTTCCTATCTCCACATCTCAATATTGCTTTAGGAAAAAATGTTTCTATGGTGCTGTTTCAAATGGGCTCACTTGAATAATTTGGTCTTACTGAAAAAAAAAAAAAAAGAAAAAAAAAGAAAAGAGAGAAAAAAGAAAAGAAAAAGAAAAAAAACACTGAAAACAAACAAAAATTTAAAAAGGTAGCACCATATTTTTGCAAGAAGGAAAAGTCAAACTTCATATTAAATTCTTATATTACCCAAGAATCCTTACAATAAAAACTTCTATTTTCAAGACTTCTGGGGGTACTTACAGCAACTGAATAAACTAAGCTAGCTTAACATGTGAATGCCATCAAATGTATCTATCTCTAAAAGGAGACTAGGATAAACAGCAAAATACCAAACTGTATTTTTTTTCATTAGATTTCATACTTAAGAAACATATAGGAGATTTTAGGAATCATCTTGTTGCTACAGAGATTATATGCTGTACTCTGAAATGTACTAGACAAGCAACTTCACATGTTGGCAGTTTGCACAGAGCTAATATTTATTAAATATTTCTTGTCTTTGAAAGAACACGTGATGTATGAGGATGTCACGGTTTTGTAATTTTGCTATTGGTATTCCACATCATGACACCACGTGGAGTACAGGTAATTAAAGAGTTAATGCTCCAGTTCCGTGGATTGGCAACTTTCCAGATACCTGGTTCTCAAAAGAGAGGAAGATACCTCACAGAAGTCACAGGATCTTGCTCTTGCACAGGAGCTTCTGTCTCTCTCTCACTTCCTGGCAGAGGATGTGTGGGTGTGCTTCCAAGCCATGCGCCTCAGTTTCAGAAAACTCTCTCTTATTTTATTTGATTTATTAGACTCAATTTCAATTAGATTGTATTACATTGTGTTATCTTGTATTCTGACATCATAGTTAGTAAAACAAGTTTTCCTCTTTAGATCGTTGCTGCTGTTTTTTTGTGTTTTGTTTTTTGTTGTTGTTGTTTGTTTGTTTGTTTGTTTTTGAGCCCAGCTCCCATCTCTCTACCCTTTCCTTTTTCCCTTTCCATTTTTGGGGCTAGGGGGCCCACGGGCCTACTGCCCCCCTGTTACAGGCATAGATTGATCTAGATAGCTCCATGAGACAGGAGAAAGCTTATGCATATTTATTTTATTTATTTTGTTCTGCAATTAGGAGGTGTATGGGGATTGCTTGGTTGCAGCCTGAACCACTGATTGAGTACCAGGTGAGAAGGTGTGTGCATTGGACAGTGTAAATCCTTCTGGAAGTATATATCCTCAACAGTATTGCCTCAAAATTTCAATGGAATACACTGTATAAAGAAATGAGTGACTATGATCTAAAACCATTTGTCTGAACAAAGTCAAAGTGAGTTTTCAATTGAAGTTTCCACAGATTTTCTTGCAAATACTGTTTAGCTCCTGTGTAACAATTACTTCACTCTATGACAAAATATCTCTAGCAGACTGCTGAAAGCTACCTTATATTTATACTTAATGAATGTATATGATTAACAAGGCAATCTACAGAGCCCTGGGATGAGCTCATTCTCAGTGTGAGGTGTGGTCAACAGTGATGGGGCAATGTGCAGAATACTCTAAGCTAAAGAGACCATCTCATTGTTCCTTGAAGTTCAGAGTTTTTAGTCATTGTATCCCACAGTGTTGTAAAACTACCATGTTTCTAAGCAGCACTGTGAGCATCCCAAAAGAAGCACAACTTTGCCTGAATCTGCCAAGATGTCTACATTCCATATACATCCTTAAAGTCAATGGGATTTGCCATTTTACCTAGATTCATCAGTCAAAGACGTATCACTACAGTAATAATAATAATAATCCAAATAAAGCAAGGTGCTTGCTGGACCTTACTGTCACTTAGTGATTTATGATACAGCACATGAGAGCTTAAAGGTGAACCTTATTGTGAATCTCAGTGATTTAGTGTATAATACAGAGAAGCTTAGCGTGTAATTCTGTTGTAAATTTATATTGATTTACTGTGCAATATATAGAAACTAATGGTGTAGCTTCATTGTGAGACTCTTTGCACTTGCTTCCAGTATCATGCAGCTGACTGTGTAACTTCATTGTGAAACAGTGATTTACCAGGGGGCATTGAAGATTTCACTAAGCAGCTCTGTTGTGAGCCCCTGATGATGTGCTCATTTAGCACTGCTGGAGAATAAACTGGACTTTAACTAAACTTGCTGTTGCTGTATGGTGAAGAATTACCTGCAACCAATGAAATATTTATATAGAAATATTTTTAATAAGTCTACAGAAGATATTTAAATTAAAATATTAGCCTCTATTTGAATGAATAAGGTGCCATACAGAAAAGCCCATCTTCTTCAAAAAAATCTAACACATGCTAGTATACTGTCTGCCTAAATTCTCCCAGATTTCAAAAGTCTCAGAGTTTTCCACTTTTTCACAAAAATTCTACTATTGCTAACATACTTCATTATTCATGGAGTTGCAGAATTATTTGCGTTGGAAGGGGTGCTTAAAAGTCACCTAGTCCAACTTCCCTTCAATAAGGAGGGACACCACAGCAAAATCAGGATGCCCAGAGCACATGTAGTCTGATCTTGAATGTCTCCTATGGCAGAATATCCACCAAATCTCTGGGCAACCTGCTCCTTATTGTACAGGAAACTTCTTATGTCCAATCTAAATCTCTCCTCTTTTAGTTTTAACCCCTTTCCCCTTGCCCTATAGCAACAGACTCTGCTAAAGCGTATGTTCCAGTCCTTCTTTCTGCCCCCTTCAGATACCAAAAGACTTCTATCAGGTCACCTCAGAGCCTTCTCTTCTCCAGGAGAACAGCCCCAGCTCTGTCAGCCTGTCCTTGTAGGAGAGAAGTTCCATCTCTTGGATCATTTTTGTGGCCCTCCTTTGGATACATTCCAACTGCTCAATGTCTCTCTTTCTGCCTTAAAAATCTCCAAGATTTTTAGCACTGCCTTACACCTAGGATAGACTTGGACCGGGAAGAAGAGTATTCAAATGATTATTTGTGGTCAACTGATTTTGATCAGCAACAAACACCTAATTCTTTGTACATCCTGCCCCCCTCCATTAGGATGGAGGAGAGAACTGGAAGGGCAAATATGAGTGGAGACTTGCCCATTGCCTTCCATAGGCAGATCAATGGTCAGCCAGTCTCCAAGCAATGTCCACTTTGGAAAAAACAAAAACAAAACAAAACAAAAACCTGCATCACAGTTCTGATTGCTGAGTATTAAGTCATAAGATATAGAATATGTCTTTGGCCAGTTCATGTCAGCAGTCCTGGCCAAGTCCCACCTTCTTGGCCACCCCCAGACTACTCAGTGGGGAGTCAGAAGCAAATAAGGCCTTGATTCTTTACAAGCCCTGTAGGCTGCAACCCTATAGGTTACTATTAAGAAAATGAACCCCATCCCTACTAGATCTAGTATGTGGTTGAATGATGTATAAGAAAGTAGGTTTGAGTGAGGTTTTGAGTAGTACCATCTCTAACACTACTGCAACATAAATTTTTAGATATTGTATAAATATATATATCTCAGTTTATCTTTGGAGGTGTTTATCCCTTGTCACCAAATAGCCAGTTAGTTCTAGTGAGAACTAACTTCCACACTGAGGTGCACAGCTGAATACCTAAAAATTGACAGAGTGAGCCTGCACCCAAAAGCTGTGAATTCAACTTGATATTCTACAGAAAGACTATGTAAGTGTATGTGAAGAGACTCATAACAATGTTGTGTATTACCTCTGATCTCCTGTAAGTGGTAGCAGGTTCCATCTCAGGTATGCTTAAGTTTTATAAGTCAAATAAAAAAGAAAAAGTAAGGACATAACATTTAATAGGATGAAATATCATTACCAGTGCAGCATGAGATGGCAGAAAATGCTGTCCATGGACGTTGTCATGATGAGAGCTTAATGTCAGCAAAGAAATCAAAAAGCACTCTTGAATTACAGATTAAATTGAACAACAGTTGTTGCATGCCTTCAGTCAAAAGAAAATTGCTCTGCAGTTGCAAACTCATCCAAGTGGCTTCTCTTTCAGCCATGGTTTTATTCACCTTCAACCAATTATTCCTCATTCAGCATCTGACATCCTGACTGCTGCCTTGCTGAGCTTTTCTCAGGTGGTGAATAAGAGCTTACGTAAATCAAGCACTCTCACCTACTCAGCCCTCTTCACTTCTTTCTCCTGCTGTTGAAATATAACAGAGATGCTTAGTGAAACTGCCTGTAGGTAGTTCCTCTTCTCTTTACTTCCTTTACTGCCATATCCTAGGACCATATTTTTCTATTTTCCAAACAGCACAATTTCAGACCAGTTAAATGAATGTTTTGCAACAACAATGCAACAATTTTTATTTAAAGTATTTGGATAATTTTAAACTTATTTGAGCTTTTTACTAGGAAAGGAAACGAAACAAAAGAACGTTGCAAAGAGAGTTGAGGGAAGGGGATTGTTAAAGCCTGAATCTTGCAACTTTGTGTAGAGATTAAATATGTGATAAATGTGAGGTGTGAAAGTTGACATGCAGAATGAGTATTGACTAATACTGACTACATATGCAGTCAGAATTATGCATACAAGTGTATGTAGAACTATTATCTAGACTGTATGGCTAAATCTCAATAACCTAAATTCTGCATTTGAGTTCTGCAAACCTTTACTCAGTTCTGCTCAGGAACAGAAAGGCAGTTGGAACAGGTGTGCATTTATTATGTATTTATGATTCTCCCACAGCAGACAAGAAATAATGAGTTGGAAAGGAAATAAATTAGTATAGGTAAAATGGCAATCCATCTGAGCAAGTAGACTTTCCTCAGAATTTTAATAAGGCAATACTATGAAAGACTTTTCAGTGGTGGCCTACATTTGGTTACAAAGTGCTGTTGTTAAATAACAAATACTTTGGTTGCAGCACTGTTAATATATATGAAGATTATATGCATATGTACATACACACAAACGTGGATGTATCTCTTTCGATTAACTAAACATTTACATAATTTTATTAGGAATTGAGATAATGTTTTGAGAAGTCTGAAAATGTATCCTTTAATAGAAAATTCAATAGTATACTAAGCTTAACTAACAAAGTGGTAAAGAGATGCGCTAGTTTCAGCAACTGTGCTATGATTCTTTGAAATACCATACATCCATATACAAAATAAATAGGTATATTTTTTATGTGATGTTTTGCAGCGCTGTAGGAGAGTTTGAGATCCCAGAGGAAAGTTGCACAGTGCACTGCTGCCCTCTGGCTGGAGCCTGAAAGAAGAAAAGCTGAAGATTCGCTTGTGTGGATGGTGTCAGCAGTTTGATGTACAGGAGATATGTTAATTACGAAATTAAATTTTGTTTTCGTATCTTACAAAACCTGAAGCATAGTTAAATGAATGCCACTTTCAAATTCATGGTACTGTATGGAGGAATCTGTAGGTTTTATGTAATTTTTCTGACACTATATCACAAAATAGATCAAGACAAATTGTAATTAGGGGTGTGAGATGTTTTCACTGTTCATTGCACAGCACAAAATTTATTTGAGCTTCATAGCATGGTGTTTCTACACATTTTTCACTTTGTTCCTATTGTTTAATTACATGGTATTTCTAATTCTAACTGTGAGTCACTAGCATGCATCTTCTAGTATATCTTCTTCCTTGTGTATGCATACTATTAATAGTATTAACTATTAACTACCATACTGGCTTTATCATGCTGATATTGTAAAAAAACATTTTTAACACTTTAACTATTTTAAAAGCTTAGGAGTTTTGAGCAATGTTCCTTGTAATTCTTCTGCATGGCATGGAACCGAAACCTGGCTCAAACCAATATGTAGAAATAGTAGCCATGACATTACACAGTGTCAAAAGCAGTACCACTTTGTCAATGAATATATAAGTACATAGTCTGACTAAAGCTGCAAAGATTAAAAGACGCTTTATTAATAACAGAAATTTCTCATGCAGAGCCTTGCAACACCTTACTGTAGCATCCTGGGAAATGAGCACTACCTTATGCAAAGCTAGAGGTTTTAAATGTCATCATAATTTTTTTTTTCAATTTAAAACACTGCACAAGTTTAAATTACCAAACTGTAGTGTTTGAGACATTGATCTTGGACTTGCAGAATAGTGAATGGTATTTCCAGACAATACTTCAAGTGATGAAATGTTAACAGCACATCAGTCAATGGTTATTGATTTCAATTGAGCAGAATGAAGTGGTCATCTTTTCTCCTTGCCTTTCTGAAGCAAATGCATGAAAAATTGTTCAAGGATGCAAACAACTTCAAAAATTCATAACTGCTTATTTTGAAAGAAATATTCTTGATGTTAGCCCACAGAATTATCTTATTTTTGTTACACTGAAACACTATATTTTTAGGAAACTAGTCAGTTTTCTATTTCAAATAGTATTGTGACTGATTGAGGTATCTAAGTCACAAAATAACTAAAAGAAAATCTCTCAGTTTCATGTGGTATTTCTGGATCTCTCTGGGAAAGGCAAGATCACTTATGTTTTATTTAATCTGCTTTATTTTATAGAAAAAAGTAATGTCAAATATATATATAGATCAGAAATCGGATTTTGGAAACTCCTGTGTGGGAATGTGCTTCTATATCAGGATCAGCTTCTATATAAACTTTAAACTTATTAAGATTATTACATCTACAGAAGTTTAATACATGTCCATAGCAATTTCTGGTACAGCTTTGTTTAGCTAGTATGCCTGCTGTTATGTAAAAATCTTATCACTTTGATACATAAGATACATGCAGTGATGGTCATTAGCACATCTTGCCAAGATGAAGAACAAGGAATAGCTATTAAACAGTGCAACTGTTGGGACTAAACAAGAAAAGTAAGAAAACATTATGAGCAAAGAAGTTTTTTTGAGTTTTTTCTGCCAAGATCTTGTGAAGACTGAGAAACAACCAGAAATAGAAGACAGGACTTGGTAAATAAAAATGTTCACAGAGCCCCTGAAGAGCTTTTTGTGCAGCAAAATAGAAGCTCTTTTCCATTTTACCTTCTCTTTTCTTCTTTCTACCAGCAGGCCTGTTCACTTAAAATGAAAACTAGTATTCTAAAAGCCTGTCAATATTTTTTCATAAATATCAGTTTTCTACTTTGCAAAATGTACAGACTATAAAATGAAATTGCCATTTACTATACAAAGAAGAAAATGCAATAAATAAAGCAATAAAATGTTTTAAAATATATTTACTGATTTCAATATATTTGTCTACAGTATATGCATCAGTTTACACAGCATCAGTACAGAAGAGTGCTCCCTCTAAATAAAATACCCCAGGCATTTATTCCTTTCACTATCCATTTCTTCAGTTTCTAACTCATAATGTTTCATGGCAATGAAATAACTGATGAAAGTTTCACCTAATGCTTCCTTAATGCATGAATCTTTCTCAAGTGCCACAAGAGCATCTTCTAGCTTCAGAGGGATGGATGAAGGTTTCAGATCAGATACGTGGTTTTCTTCCTGCGATGCATCATCATACCTAAGTCTCCTCTTTACTCCATCTAGACCTGCAGCAATAGTAGCAGCAAGTACCAAGTAGGGGTTTGCTGTAGCAGAACTTAATTTATTCTCTATGTGAGTGCCTTTTCCACCATGACTTTTGACATTAAAGGCACAGCTGTTATCATTATATGCCCATTTTGCACTTACAGTCTCTTTTGATTCTTTGCTGTATTTGGAATAAGGCTTACGGCAGCTGGTGGTAGGAGCCATCAAGCAGCTAATAGCTGCTGAGTGTGCCAAGAGACCAGATAGCCAATTTTTTCCAATATCTGTGAGCTCCTCGGCTCCATAACCAGCAGAAAACAAATTCTTCTGGCCATTCAGATCCCACAGACTATGTGAGAGAGCCCCTGAATTGTAGAATCCGGATTCTGAGAAAAAGCTAGCTATGTAGCTATACTTCTTAGCCACCTCTTTAATGCCTGTTCTAAATGTGAAGGCACTGTCAGCAGCATCTATGCCAAATGCTGGATGAAAAGTGATCTCCATTTGTCCAGGCCCACTAGAAGAAGAAAAGCTTTCAATGTTGGCCCCAGTACAATACATTCCTTCAATGAGCTCCTGAATGAATGTCTGGTCATGGTTATTTAGTATCGTTGCTGCAGGAAAGGATATTGTCTTCGAATTTACAACCTCAGTAATGCCATAAATACAAAATTCATAAGTGAAGGCAGAGTGTAGAGAAAAGCCATTGTCTTGAAGCTCTCTCAGCTGCTTCTTGGCAACGTGCCTAGGTGAGGTCATTAGAGGGTTGCCCAGCACAGTGAAGGAATCACATATCACTCTAGCAGTCTGCTCGGTCCAGGGTAGAATTCGAAACGTTGATAAATCAGGGTTCAGGATTATGTCACAATTAAAATTGGTTGCATTTATATAATCTATTTCATTATCCTTAGGATTCAGGGTCAGTTCAAGATAGCTTCTGGGCATGGCAACACCATGAATTGCTTTTTCCTAAACACGGAGCAGAATGACAAATTACCCAACGAGAAAAAAACTGAATGGTATTTCTATGTAAGTAAAATTTATAAAACTCTGATTTATAGCAAGAACAGTAGTATTTTTCATAAAAGAACACCTAAAGCACAGCAATCATTGAAAGTGGAAGATAGTGGCCAATTACTGTGTTGCTATGAAGCAGGACAATCTTGTACAAAATTTGTATGAAAATTCTGGCATCAAATATCCTGATGATTGTTTTTTAAATTCCCATTAAGAGATGTAGAAAAAAATGTTCAACACTTAGTATTCCTTTTTCTTTTTTTTTCTTATTTTTTGTACAACTATGGGAATCATCAGTCATGTGCAAACTTTGCAAGTCAAACTTTTATTTATAATTACTTTATGAGCCTTTAGCATTCTCTAAGCATTTGTTTTACGGAGAGCTAAGTGACCATAAAAGACTCATGACGAAATTCAGGCTGCCACTTCTCTTTAATTGCCATAACACTTGCCTTACCATTTTTCAAATGCAAAATTAAACCAAAAATTCTCATTTTGTGGTTTTATTGAGTTGGGGAAGAAAAAAAACAATCAAACAAAAACCATAGCATTTTCAAGTGAGAAATTATTCTGTTTCAGTACTCCCCTCTTAGGTTGCAAACGGGATAAACTCCTAGTTCTACTTTCTCCCTTTAAACAGAGAACTTCCACTTACATAAATGAAATGTAAGCACCTTTACAACTTAAAACAAAACCAGTGGATGATGAAAGCTGCAATTATGTGGCTGTCAAGAGAAACTTGGCTCACATTTACATTTTACCCTTATCCTTCCATGGGAAAGGGAACAGAGGAGACAGAATGAACATAAAAAGGGGAAAGATCAGAACTGATAAAATATTTCCTAACCAGATGGAGTATTGTTGAAATACTTAAAACTGTAAATAATGGCTCCTCTAAAAATGAATGAATGAATCATCAGTATGGAAAATATTGCTATTGAATCATATTTTTCACCTGATTGACTACTATAACATTTCTAATGGCTAAAGACATTTTAATTTACTCAATTTCTTTCTGTTAGTGGCTACAATTTTCTCATTGCAATTTATGATATCCAATAAACCTAAATCTTATAATTGTGTAGAACTTGAAAAGATAAAGAGTTTACTAGAAGTGCAAAGAAGAGAAATTACTGGCCCTATTTAATTGGATTATCATTTTTGAGAACCAAAGGATAGTTGATTACAGTGATGGAAAAATGTCCACATTCTTTGGGAACAATAACAAGTGAAAGGAGCAGATAATTTGTTCTAAGTTTGAGATTCTGCTAGCACTAGGAAAAAAAGAATATATATATATATATATATACATATATATGTCATGTAAATTAAGGACAGAGCAATGAAAACACTAGGTGTACCTAGAAACCAAAATACTTACATGAAAAAAGCGAGAAGGAACATTCTTTGATCTTGACACACCATGGAGGTCTATTGATTCAAATCTGACGAATTGTATGCTGTCCCTGGCCATCTGCTGTTTAATAAATTCAATGTGAGAGAACAGGTGAAGGAGGCTTGGAATTCCGAGGCCGTTTATATCAGGTTCTCTGCTGGATGCTATAAGTGAAGAGGAATGTTCATATCAAAAAAAATAATGAACGCTGCAATACAGGATGTTCTAAAAAGTACAGTAGTGACAAACTGATGCAGAGCATAAAAATAAAACTAAGAAAAAGATATAGATCACAAAACATTTTTGTAAATAAAGAGGCTTTTTTTTTTTTTTTTTTCCTGAGAATCCATACAAAATCCTGTATTTTTTGGAATAGTCTGTAACTTGAATGTTTTTTCAATAAGAAAACACAGGGCTATTGAGCACTGAAGCCAGGGATTTCTGAGGAATACCTCGCTATGTTTATTGGATGAGGTTAGGAGCACAAATAGCAACTGGGTAACCTTTTCCCACTGAAAGTTGATTTAATTCAGATTCTGTGTTCCTTTAAACTCTTTAAAAAGTGCATGGATAATGAAATATAATAAAAAGAATATTTATCTACTAAACCTGTCTTTTTTTCTTTAGAGACCTAAGAATAGTAACTTCCTTTCACATACCTCTTGATCTCTCAGCCTGTTTTTCTTTTGCATATCTAAGAATTATTACTATTCCAGTTAAACTATATAAAATATTTTAATTTCTATGTACTACCATAAACTTACTAAACCAAAGGCAAAAAATATGATATTGATTTTTTAAAATAAAATATTTCTTCCTTTGTAGGAGGAAAGTCCTCCATTCTTCCATGGAAACTGAGAATATGACTAGATGAATTTTTTAAAATCATTCAGACCAACAGTAGATCAGGAACAGCTGCCACTTATCAGCAGCCCTCAAGTGGAAGTCAAAAGTTACATCGCTGATAGAAGGAGCACTCCTAATCTCACCAGTATCAAACTACCACAAATGGAGTAAAATTCCTTTAGCAGAAGACAGCAGACAGATCTTTTTGATCTTTCCATTGAAAAAGCTAGGACTGCCAGCTGCAAAGCTGCAAGGAGTCCAGCAAAATAGCCCAGCACAAAGCTGTCTGACCATTCCTTCAGAAGGCAGCAAACTTCCACAGTCATAGACTTTGTGGAAGCTCTGAATGCTGATGTACCAATCTCCAGCTTCAGACAGCAAGGAGGTTGCTAGGATACTAAAGTAAGGAAACATTAAGTAATAACTTTGCTCCCTGAGGAATAAATAACAAGTGAAAGCAAAAACAAAAGTTTAAGTAAATATAAAAGTGAAAGGAAAAATAGTATAAATCAAATAAGTAAAACCACAAAAAAAAAATTGTCACAGACACCTTCTCTCTTTCATCTGTTTCAGCTGTGAGCTGCTTATGGAAAAAACTTTTTACTCTGTCCTCCAAAAGCACTGGGGCACTTGTCCTTAAAGAGATATACATTGAATAGGAAGTCCTGTTCAATTTTGTGCAACACTACTCAGGCAGTTACAGATGCTGACAAGACACAACTAGTGAGCAGGGAATATATGTAAATTAACATTATTTTATGTATGTCATCCAAGAAATGAGGACTTGAATCCCACTTCAGTCATCCCATTTTGTTTTACAACATAAATATTTTCTGATAATTGGCAGATTTGATTTCCTTATGAATCTGAGCATCAAGCAGCAGTCTATTAGCAGACAATAAACTGTGGCTACTGATCAGATGGATAGAGCTCAAAAAGATTCTGAGGATCTTCCTATGGATTACAAGTGGCATCTTCAGCTCCAGGGTAAGAAGCCTGAGGTTTTCGGCTGTAAAAGCAGTGCTAGAGCCTTTATTCTGCAAGTGTAACTTCCTGTGCAAAAATGGTATGTATTTCCCTTTCCCATTCAGGGTTTACATTATAGTTGTCACAGGTAGGTCTTAATGTTTTTGTATACTCCAAGTAATATTTGACTGTCAGCCTTGGATACAAGGCTTGCAGATATTTCTTATAAAGAAGAAATGTTGCATGTATTACATACATCTTCTGAACAAACATTTTTTCAGGAAAAAATCTGCACATAATTTGTGAAAAACAACTTCAACTCTTACCCAAATAATCCTGTAAATCAGTGTTCCTAGGAGATAAATAACTTATAGTAATTTCAAAGTGAAAAATAAATGTGATATATGTTCATAGTAATGATAGATGAATTCATTTCAGAATGCAAAGCTACTGATATACGTTATTTAAACATCTAACAAGGTAAGTAATTTTTTTGTTATACGTGCATTGTCTGCAAGCTAAGGTTGTTATTTCAATAAATGCATTAGTACATAATTGTATTATATGAAATGTCATAAATGAATAGAAAAATTCTAAAGGTGATATATGTTAAACAACATTAAAAAAATCAAAACAATTAACTGAAGAAGTAAGAATTGTATTTTCAGGTTTGACTTGTTATAATTAGTGATGGATCTTTTTAGATGATGAGGTTAAAATTAATATCGGTAATTTAATTTAAATTGGGCTACACTAAGTCCATGCAGCTAGTGATGGAGAAAGTTTGGAAAAGAGTAGTTAGGAAACCAAGTACTTTGTCTTTTCCCAATTCATACAAACTTTATCTAGAGCACCACCTACTGCAGATAAGGTAGCAAATAAATAAATGTTAGGCAAATGTAGCAGACATAGATACACAGTCTAACAGTCTTACATTCTCATGAGGGAGAACTGTGTTCGCAAGTTTCCCTGGGACTTTAGAAATAAAGACATTTTCATTTTCAATTCATAAACTCTACTAACAGAAACATATATATTAGTTTCACAAGATGCTCAAATTTGGGTTCAGATTTTCATTTTAAAATTGATTTTTAAATCCAGACTGGACTTCTTTTATAAAGAAAATTGCAACATGTATGTCATAGTTTCTAGATATCTATATCAAATCAATAGTAAACAGGAAAACATTTAATGTTTATTTCTCTGTGGTTCTATCTGTTTTTTCCATGTAAGTTACCACTGAGAAGCAAGTGGTATCATTTGTGTTTGTTTCCTAATTACTACAAACTAGTTATTAATATATATCAACTATCTACACATATTTAAAAATATATATGAATAATGCAAGACTACAAATACTACTCCAAAAATCTATAAAATATACATATGATAATATAAAAATGAGTGAGAGCACCATATGAAATGGAATGCAAGATTATTTAGGGAAAATAAGCCTTTGCACAATGTTCAAGGTAGATTAAACTCTTCTTTAGTACATTGTAGAAGGAGAGGTAGCTGCAGAGAAATAGTAGAGAATCCATTTCAGTTATATAAGGTCTAAACTAATTATTCTGGCAACACTGCAATGTTACTAGAAAGAAAATGGGTATCTCTACTAGTAAGGAAGAATTACTGTCTGAATATACCTCCTTTTGCTCACAGTATTGCAGGATGACTGGCTTACCACCACAAGAGTTGAATCTTACACAAAAGGGGACATAGTGGAGCAGAAATATAGGATTTTATGTTGTATTGATCCAAGAAAAAAAAAGTACAATCATAAAGAGTCATACAGCAAGAAGAGATTTCAGCTATTGGTATGAAAGATAAAGGATTTAGGACTTCTGGTTTGCTTTAAAGAAAAATATTTGGGTTTTGAGCCTGTGAGGCAAAAAAAAAAAAAAAAAAAAAAAAAAAAAAATTTAGCAACGAGTATATAGGTTAGCTCAAAAGGAAAAGGAAAGAAAAAAGGCAAAAAAATATGATGGTTTGTTCAACAAAAAATAGGGACAACTGAGGTTTAGAAAGAAGCTAAGCCTCATCCGTGCTATGTCTGAGTTCAACATGTAGAAAATTAAATGTAAAAAAATATATATTGAACTGCAGATGGGGCATAAAGAATGTACATGATGCATACAAATCATGGCTTTGTTTTTTCACTTTAGGTAAGCTGCAAGAACAGAACAGATTATACGAGGGCTGCTTGAAAGCAGTGCCTCCTATTTAATTATGTTGGCCCATGATGGCAGAGGTGGATGATGGTGGTATGGCAGTAAAGGTTGAATTTTCCCGCTAATATTCTACTACGTTTTGTTGCCATGGAACTGGTGGCAACACAGGGGCAGTCTGCCCCTAAATACCATCAAGATTAGATATCTGAAAAATTGCTATATGAGGAGTTGTATTTTAGATATATTCAGTGTCAATACATGCTTAGATACAAGACTTCTGCTCAGGCACTTCAGTAAATAAAATGTTTAGGATAATATTTTATCAATGTCTTATTGAAATTAACTAATTAATTAATTAGGGCTAAGACTTATTCAAGGTAGCAGAATTTTATCCAAAGCTTTCTTCTCTTCATTTAAGCTACTAAGTATATGCAATGAAGTTGTTTCAAAACACATTTCTACTAGATTAGAAATTACTTCTACATAAAGATTATACTTCCATTTGCTAGAGGAAATATTAAATTGTACGCAACACCATACAATTTGTTAGGTAAAAGCCAAATGTAATCCAAAGCTCAGAGATTCCAAAATTGTTATTGTTGAGTTTGTTTTAGATGAGAAAAAACAGTTTTACCCCATCTCCCTTCAAAGTTAGCTTTCATCTATAGATCTCTTATAGTTGTTATCACCAGTGACAGAGAATAAGAATAAATCCAGGTTGCTTCCAGTATTTCAAATCAGCAAGGCAAATAATCTAATCTAACCATGCAGACTTCTTCCCCATTGGGTAGAAAGAGAAGCCAAACTCCAGAGGCCAAATTTCTCAAAAACCTCTAATAACCTCTTTGAAGATAGAATTTCTGCCTTTCTTTACTGATAAAGTAATGAGCTTGGATTAGACACTTTCCATGGCTAAAATCTGGATGAAATCTCCCTGTGGAATCTGCAATTAATCTCTTCAATTCCTTATACTTTTTAAATGGTGTCATAATGAAGACCAGTTATTCCTGTATTTTAAAATGTATTTTCTAGCTTTGAAGACAGCAAATGAGAAAACAGTGGTAATCTAAATTTGTCAGTGATTTTTGCTAGTCTTTCAGCAGAAAAAGAATGAAAAAGTGACCTTGTAAGGGAACAGCATGCAGAGCAGTCAAAGAAATAATCCTCTGAGCTGCATATTCTAAGAAAGAGAGGTTTGAGCACACAGTATTTTTTCAGGCCTGTTAATTTCTCATTCAGCTCCCTGAATTAGTTTTGATGTACAACCATTCGTGGATATCTTGCCTGAATTTGTTCAAACTTGTTAACACAATATGTCAAAAACTGTACTGTAGATAACAAAATTAGATATACATTCAGATTCTTTACAGATTACCCACAGCCATGCTTCTACCATCTGAAAGCAGAACAAAAGAGCAGGATAACTTAATACTGTTGTATATTAATATTGTCTTGCATTCTGTTGTATAGCTAATGATTGACAAAATATCTATTAATGAAGATAAAATATTCATATTTCTTGTATCACTGAAATAAATCAGAGAGCATCATAAATACCCTGAAAAACTTATAATATTATCTGATGCTCCCAGAAATTTATTAACCTGATATGTGTTCAACTGGCAATTTTTTGTGGGTTTTATTGTCCTTCCTGGAATAGATACAAAGCAACTAATTGCATAAGTTCATCACATTATTATAGCTTATAGTTGCTTTCAATTTGTTGACCCAGCTAATCTAGAAGTTTAGCTTTTACTATTCAAAGAAAACACAGCCTATTAGTAGCAATTAATTTACTCTATAAACACTTCCAAAATGAGCTTATTGAACATCATGAAGATAAGAGGAAGTTCTCTGTGTCATTTTCTTCTTCATATTAGATATTTATTCTATTAAATTATTATTTAGATATTCTTCGTATTTAGATATTTAGATATTCTAGTCCTCTAATAGGGCTAATAACTGAAAACACTGCCTGCACATAGGGCCTATTTCCTCTTCTGTAAATGTTAAAAAGGAAATTTTAAGAAGGCCAAGTAACTTCGGAGTTCTACGCTGCCTAGCAGACCTTTGGGAAATGTTGCCTGTGCTCAGTTTAAATGAGGAAATGTCTCAGTTTTAGTGAACAAGACATAGCCACTTGTGCATGGCAGTCTTTGGCAGTTTGGCTTTGTAAAAGCCTTACTTTAAAAAAAAAAAAAAAATGCAGCATAGAGGTAGGGTACAACTTCTGATCCACCCCTATCACACAAGTGTCGATTTTCTTGTG
Organism: Chrysolophus pictus; assembly: GCA_037305975.1. Lineage (NCBI taxonomy): Eukaryota > Metazoa > Chordata > Aves > Galliformes > Phasianidae > Chrysolophus > Chrysolophus pictus. The sequence continues at coordinate 25,422,975 of CM074578.1, forward strand.
CTCTAGTTCTGACTATTTTGCTGAAATTTTGCAACATCACAAAACTGCATAAAACAATAGAAACATATTCTTTAATAGTACAGCAGGTGATGGTTAAATATCCTTACCAGAGTTGCCTGCAGAAGAGTCAAACAGAATCTCGGGAGCAGAACTTTCGGCACTCATGGAAGTTTCTGGTTGTTTCAGGAATGGCTGATCCACCTCGCCTCCTGCTGGTTGCGGCTGATCAGAATCCGCAGAGCTGAGGACCAGCAGAGGTTTGCTCTGCTGCCCTGCTTCCTCCTTGAGAAAACTGTGGTACTTTTGATTCTCTTTTCCAAAATGGAGACTAAGAGTCTCAAAGGGCCTGCCTGGTTTTTCAGCTCTTTTCTCCACGGGCTTCAAGTTTTGTTGACTAACAGTGCCACTTGACCCGCTTTTGTAATTGGGCCCATGGGCAGGCAGAGGACCTTCACTCAGAAGTTTTTTTAGCTCTTGTAGACTTTGTTTAGAAATGCCAGGTGTGAAAGATACTGCAGCATCACTCCCTTGTGTGGTTGCAGTGCTCTCCAGGGAACCCATCTTTGTCATATGAAACTTGCTGTTTTCTTCATCCATCCTGCCCCAGACCTCTTGTTTATGCTCTCTCTTCTCACTGTCCTCTTCTTCACACACTGTCTCTGTGCATTCAACTTTCTCTGTGTTGCTTGTGGATTGTGCACCCACGGACAGCTTTGTTTTGCCTGATGTTTCTGTCCCCTCCTGCATTTTTTCTATTGCTATTTTCCCACTGTCAGCATTTTCTGGGATGTCATGCGTTTTCCCAGACATGTCTTCTTTCACTTTGCTGCCAAAATGGGAACTGCCTCTGTCCCCCCTGTGGTTTTCTACCAGAGGAAAATTAGTCAGGTTTTGAAGAGAATGATGCAGTGGTGGTTCTGAACTAACAATGGTTCCTTGAAGACGATTAGGATCTGGGACTTTTGAGGTGAGAAATGGCTCAACCTTCTCATTTTCTAATAGAGGAGCATGCTTTGTGGTACTCTTGATTCCCTTTTTCTTTCTGAAACTACATATATTGTTGCCATCAACTTCATCATTGCCAATTCCAGCTGTGTTCTGTAACCAGCAATAAAATATACAGCCAAATAATATGCATGAGTGAAACAGAACAGAGAAAGGGAGTACTACCACCAGCTGCTTTTACTTTGTAGTACTTCCAAGACTTCTTGCTTATAGAGATCTCTGTGAATACTTTACCACACTAAGATTGGATAAGATTTGATAAGATTTTCTCACTGAATTCTTTTTCTTAAGTTTTAGAATAAAGCTGGTGAAAGTACCTTTATAATTTAATTTTCTGGCAGAATTTAATAGATTTCAGTTAATAGATTAAAACATACAGTGTGACATAATTTGTCAAGCAAATGTACTCTTTAAATGTGAGGAAAAAGTATTTGTAATAATCACACTTATGTTTATTCTTATGTATGTTAAAATAGCTTTGTGTGTTGTTTTTTAATAGAGGAAATGTATTGCCCTAAAACATGGGTCAGTACCAATTCTTGTAAGTATGGGAAGCAAAACCTGAAAATAAATCATTTTTAAATGAATTTCACAATCTAATTTGGCTAAATAACCAAACTCCCATGGCAGTAGTCAAATGAGCAAATCCATGTTTAGATGTGTAAACAGGAAAGAAATAAGAGATTATATTTACTTTTATTTTTGCGATTTATGTGATTTAGTGCTGGGAGCAGATTTTAAAATAGATGTAAAAAAAAATAGAGATGGTGCAAAGAGGAAGTAGAAAAAATAGTATGCTTGTATTATCCCAATGAATATCAGTATGTGCCTGAATCGTCTCTCCATTAGTATGATTAATCTGCTGATGACAAGGCAAAGAACAAAGGATAGAAAATGAGAAATAGCAAAGATTTTAATATCACAAATGATTAATTATTTCACAAAATATCAAGGTAGGTATCAAATTCTCCATCTTCTGATATCGTAACAATACGTTCAGGTTCTGTAGCACTGTTTAACCAACAAAGAAATCACTCCATATTTGGTCACAAATTGTCATGAATACATCCTCAAGCATGTATTTAAAACTCAGCAACATTGCCAACAGTTCTTGGCTTGCTTGGGTCAGGCTGGAACTGAGAGCTGTAAAATCACTGAGAAACAAAGAGGTATTCTCTGTGTTAGACTATTCTTTACCTTTTCCACAAAGGAATAATCTGCACACTCTACATTTTCTGAATTTCCAGAAGAAAAAACAATCTGCACAAAAGCAGAATGCCTGCCTGGGTAAGGCAATAGACCCTTCTGATGGCAGACAAAAACACTTAGAAGAAAAGGAAGCAGCATCTGATATGTACATGGAAGGAAACAGTTCTGTGGCTTCCATTATAATCATTATTATCTCCATTTTTCTGTGTTATTCTTTACCCATTATACTATTTTCCATCATTATCCCACTCAGCAAGGCATAGAACTTGTTTCTTAAAGCAGAGCTTGCAGAAACATTTCCTTCCTTTCTCCCCCTTGCTCTGAAACTCTGCAATGTGTTTTATTTACAACTTCTTTCAGGGCTCACCAGGGCATTCCTGCTGGTGCAGAAAGCAGATAATAGCCAGCTCTCCAGTAAGGACGTTTCAAATTAATTAATGAAAAATATTTAAAGAAGCATCCTTTGTGGCAGAGACTGCCACCATAAAATTTTCAGATTTCTTCTTCATGAAGTCTTCAAAAGTCATTTGTTTTCTTTGGATAACTTGAAACGAGCACCATAACCACAATATCTGCATTTCTGCCCTATAATGCATTCCTGTATTCTGTGCTTAAAGATCACTATTGACAGTTTAAATGGTAGACTCAATTTTCACCAGTTGTTCCTCTAACAGATCTTTGAAAAACTATTCAACATAATGGTGAAGATTAATACATCATTTTGTATATTACTTACATCTTGAGTCAAACAAGGAGTAGTTCATGTAACAAACGCAGAACATCAGAAACCTGCCCTTTTAGTTAAACGTTTTGATGAACAAAAGGTAGCAGGCCTACATTATAATCTTTACCAAAACAAATTCTTTCTGAATAGAGATGGAAATATTTATTTTTAACAAAATTCTAATAACGAATGTACTTATAATACTCTGCAAAGAGTTTGTTTTCTCTACAGAATTGGAGGCTATGGTGCTGCAATTTTATCATTAGATATTTGTCATAGGAAAGGGATATTGCACTTATTGTTCTAAAAAACATGATCATTTTTACTTTTAAAGAAAAAAAATTCTTACATTTTTACGGAGAACACTGTATCTACAGTAATCTACACTTTACCTAAGATATTCAATAGAGGGCGCTGTCCCTGGAGACTTTCAATGCCAGGCTGGACCAGCTTCTGAGTAACCTGATCTAGTTGTGGATGTTCCTGTTCATTGCAGGTGAGTCAGACGAGATGACCTTTAAAGATCCCTTCCAGCTCTCAGGATTATATGATTCTATGATTCTAGAAGCATGAGCCACAACATAGCCTTACTGTCTGGCAGTTTATGTGGGTGTCAACAGTCAGAAAAAGTCCAGTACAGTGTGGGAAGCACCTGGGAAATATGACCTAAGAATTTTTATTATTTATAGAAAGTTTATTTTACGGAAGACAGGATAGTTAAGTAAAGTGGCATCTTGAAAGAACTACAGTACAAGTGAGCTGGAGAGTGATCATGACTTAATTTCATGGAATCATGCTGGGTAGAAAGGAAAAAGAAGTAGTCACGGCACTAACACGGTAAAAGTTCTAATTATTTTTAATGCCATTACCAAGTGCTCCTACGTTTTTTTTGCCATGTGGCAGCAGTAACAGGATAACCTAAAGTTACATAAAAAATTTTTTAGCCAACATTTGTTTCAGCATCATTCTGTTTTCATTTGTTTATTTTCAAACACTTACTGGCATGCTCAGTCAAAAGCCTTGAAACTTTTGAAATTTGTTTCTCTTTCTTAGTTAGTGAATACTCAAGTGGTGATTCAATTATTCTTGCCAGAAATACAAGGTCCAAAATTTATGCAGTGTATGCTGCATTATGCAACAAATTAAAATTTACATTTTCTAAAAGGTGTATCTGTTATAAACTGTCACGTTTAGGTATTGGTGCTCCATGAGCCCTGACTTCCATCAGGTCTTTTTGCTCCAGTGCTGCAACCTGTGCTGATCCCCTTGATGTGGGAGATCTGCTGGTGGGAGAGTTTTCATTTTGGTAGAAGTGGACCAGTGCAAGTCCTAGAACAAGCAGGAAGACTAGGGTGGAATAGACACCAATTCCTGTTATGGACAATTTCAACTCATGCAAATAAAAGCTTTACTTGTATTTACTAGATACCTATTCCATTGCTCTGAATGCATAAGAGTCTGGATGTTTGTGACCAACAAGAAGAAAATGTCTTTATATTACAGACAGTGTCTCAGGGATACATTCATGTATTACAGCAGTGTATTAGGGAACCATACCAAATAAAGAGAACAAGACAATATCCTGCTGTTCAGCTCCCATATGATAATGGCAGGTGGGAAGTGGAGAGAATACAGGATAGTACAAGCAAGCAGATATTTCAGCCCTTGCAGATGAGATTGCTAGCTCTACTTAACCCAGATACCTGCCGCTTCTGGCATGCTTTCAGGCTTCCACAACAGATAGACATTTAATATCTTGTGGCAGTGCAAAAGCCATACATCTAAAACAATTGATCTTAATCAGTTTGCATTCCTTTCTAAGCTTTGTACAAGCACTGAAGTGGAACATTAACTGTATCATGAAATACAGCGCTGTCAAAAGGCAGTTCATCTGTAACCTACCAATCCATAGGCCAAGAACATTTGGAAATGTAAAGTGTCGCCTTTGGGAGGAATAGTAAGTGCAGAGACTTCTGGTGTGTGGAACAGGTGAAAGTCCAAGACAATTATCGAACATTTGCCTCAAAAGGATTTTATAAATGATTCAAAATATATCTGCAGTGTACTGTCAGACAAAGTCAGATGTTGCAAAAGGAAACTTCTATTTTTTCCTACTTTTTCTTCCTTCCTGACCTTAGGCGGGGCTGCAAACACTACTGGGGTTTATAAACTTCTCTGAGCAATGTATTGATGAAGAGAGAGAGGAAAATGAGAAAAAGGAACTCACACCATAGCATTTGAAAGGAAAAATTGAGGAAAGGAATATGTTTTAAAACATTGCCTGTGTAACTGTGGATAAACTGCTGTAGAAGGAAAATGAAAGAGGAAACACTGCAACTCTAGCAGTAGCTAGAAGTGATGCACCTACTCAGTAAACTGCACTGCAGTATTATTCACACCTTTGTTTTCACTTTTCTTTCAGATTATTGACAAATTTTAGCCATTATTTAATAAACATTAGGAGGTCAAATTGTGATGATCTTCGTCAGTTGTTAATAAATATTTTTCAAGAATAAAAGATTCGTTTTGCAAAGGCCATTAAGACATCAAAATGTGCTGACTAAGATTTAGAAAACAAAGATTTGGAAAACAAAGAAATATACATGCTAAAAACAAAAGTAAAAAAAAAAATAAGGTCATTTGAATGTGTTATTTATTTATATTGCTTCACTTGGATTTTTCTATCACAAAAATCAGAGTTGATAAAGTGACATGAACTGTTTCCAGACTAATTTCCAGTATTAAAAAATCATAAACTCTTGTTCAAATGATGTCAACATTTGCCTTACTCACATTGTTTGAGCATTTTTCGAGGTTACTTTCAAAAGTAAACCAACTTTGAAATGCTGAGGAATTTTCTCTGAACCACTTGAGCTTCTATCAGGTTACCCTTTACAGCTTCTTCTGTTTGGCATGGTCAAGTGTAACTAATGTTTTTATGTGATAGCAAATCTCAGAAACTAAAAGTCAAGTCTTAAAAAGAGGTGTTCCTTAAGACTTTACACAGCAGTGTATGTTCCACAGCAAGTATGCCCACGTCCAAGTTTTTCTCTGTCCCTTCTCCTGGCAGATGGAAAGGGTTGCCCAGCTGCCTCCCAGCAATGAAGCAGTGAAGGAGCACAGGCAGCTGGAACTAATTTTCTACTGCTGGCAATTAATGCAGCTTCTCTAGAGCTGCTGGTGCTACTCAGATTTATACCAGAAGGGAATGTGACTCATGGTCTTAGAGAGAGCTACAGGGAACAACCCAGGCATTTCCAGGAAGTTACTGTGGGCATGTAGGGATTCTGGCTTTTTGCTTGTAGTGATAAAATAGTGTGCACTACTATATGCAGATGCTGGTGGTTTGTAACCTAGAGTTGTGAAGATTGCAGCATGTTGTCAAGATATTGCTGTAACTAATTTCTCTCTTAGTGACCATGTTTGATGAAGTGGTTCTCAGGGAGTGATTTACTACTACAGAAACCTCACAGTGAAGGACTTGCAAGTGCATAAATATTAGGTATGTGTGATTGTTTTGCAGTTAGAGAAGCTCTGAAGCACAATATTACCATAGGTTACAGGAAGATGACAGTAACGTTAGGAGAGCAGAGGCAGAGTCTCCTTCCTGCTTTGAAACTTGTAAATACACTCAAGATTACTAATGTCCTTCATGGGAAAATGAATTGAATGAGTTTAACTCACCTATTTTTACATCTGACTTCTGCTTTTGTCTGCTGTTCCTGTCCACAGACTTTGTACTACACATGCAATTAGTAGTTTTACTTCTCAATGTCATTGATTCTCTAACTTTTCAAGGCAGCATAGTCCTTGTGGCAAAGTTATTTAAAAGTACTTCCCTTATTATGCCACCTGCATCACATAAAAAAAAAATCCCTTAAGTGAGATTGAATCTCAAAATGAAGATCATTTTGGACCAGAAAAGAACACTGGTGGTGACATCTCCAACTTGCAACAGTGTAAATGAGATGTAGTAACAGAGTCCATTTAACACATGACTGATTCTTCGTCTGGAAGACATTTGCAAGGAAATGGACTTAATGATCTACAAGACTTTTATGTCTAATTTCTGTGACTCATTTCATATACAATGATGGTCTAGGAAGCAGCCAGTGACTCAGAGCAGGTGTATCTCTGGCATAAAAAGTATCCATTTCTTCATCCTGATAAAAATTTCTAGTAGCCTTTGGAAGTCTGTCCGCACTATTACTTCTAAGCTATGTTATATCTTTCTAGCATTTTTAATTGAATTCGTATTTTAAATAATTGAATTTATATTTCATGTTTTTCAGAAAGAGATCTCTTGGACTGTACCCAAAATAACAGGTATTTTTAACTTTATTGAAAGTATTTATTGTAATGCTTGGACAAGAATCAACTTTAACAAGCACTTATATGAAAACTGAGCATCTCTAACTTCACTCAGCTCCGTAGATTGACTCAAAAGTGTCACTTTCTAATTTTAGTCAGTTTCTAATCAACGGACAGTAGTGGTTCCATTCATATTAACGAAGCCAATCTGGTTTTCTACAAATATTAATGGGATCATATTTTTGATCACTATTTCTGTTACTTTTGATAATCTCTTTAAAGAAAGACATGAGAAGGTAAAATGAGCTAGGCTTGCTTTCTAAGGCAAGTAACTGTTTCAGTTGATCTGTGTCTGCTGCAGAATTAGACCATGCGCAACACATACACATCAAGAAAATTGTGTATAAAGCACAACAAAGTATTTGCTTGATTAAAATCTTGAAGCAGGTGCAAAAGTATTTTATATCGGCTTACCTGCTCAGAAATCATTCTGTCAGTCCCTTACCTGCTGAGTGAGATCTTCCTTTTTGTTCATGTCCACTTCATTCTAGTTCAAGTCACCATTAGGTATGGCTTGGTAAAAGAGTGGTGGACAGACATCTCATATTTATAGGCACAGACACACAAAAAAAGGTTAGTTAAAACAGAACTGCTGTAATGTTCTTTTCCCAGAAAGCCATTCAAATGACAAACCATAGAAAGCAGCCCTGATGTGTCATGGCCAGGAGCACTGTTTTCTGGAACACTGTTGAAGTAGTGAACTGACAAATGTACATTATTAGCTGCCTGCCTACGTGGAAACAAATACAACTGAGTATAAAACTGTTTTGCTGCACTTTTCTCCTCCCAAAATGGTGGGGGGGTTTGTTTTTTTGTTTTGGTTTGTTTGTTTTTTTTGTTTTTTTTTTTTTTGTCCTGTAGCAAACCATTTTCATTCTAGAACAGAAGCTATTATTTGGCTCCTTCGACATAAAACCTATGTGGAATTGTAACAGCGGTATATTATTGGGACACATGGGTAGGAATTTGAAAGACAGAGCTCACTGCAAGAGCAATGTGCAGTGCTCGACTGTCAATCAAGGTGTTTACATGTTGCTAATTAATACTGATAGATCTGGTTTTAGTAGATTTAGGTAGAAGGGTCTTTTTTTGTTCCAAGTTTCTAAAAATATATCAAGGATTAGATAGCTAAGTTGTTTTCCTTATACCTCTTTAGTTGTTGGGTTTAACATGGATTTAAAGGACCATGTTTAACTGATTTTTCATTCATCTAAATTCCTTTAGCTGACATAAAAATAGAGGATGAATGTGTGTGCTTACAGCAAGCCCCTGGCAGCTGATCGTTGTTAAGAATTGTGTTAAGCATTGTGTTAATATGACGTTTACTCCTGGAGGGAAAAAAAAAAAAAAAGAAACTGGTTTGGCAATCTTTTGCGTGTTTTAAAAATAAAGTGTTCAGTTCATTAAAATTATTCCATACAAATAATGAGTGTGGGTTAGGAACTACAGTTCACATAAATTTCAGGCATCTTCAGTGATCTTTTTAAGTGCTCAAGTCCCAGAAGATGATCCTGAAAATCCTTTTTCATCTTGGAGGCACTGAAAGGCCAGAGCTCTCAACTCTGCAATCCATCTACTCAACTGCTATGGATGTCCTCATCCTAGGCTGCTCCATTGGTCAGAAATCAGAGCAGATCAACAATTCTGTAACTCTGCAAGTTTATCAGTATTCAAGAAATGAGCTTACTTATAAAACTTTTAGCAATGTAATGTATTAAAAATGCTTTTGACAGTTTATACTGCTACGAATTCATACGAGCTCATCAAGTGTATGTACTTAGTGGATTAATATTCTCATAGATATATGTTATTTGTGGCATCAGTGGAGAGGGAGTCCTAAGAGAATAAGCATGTTCTCTGTAGGAGAGACAGAGATTTACACAAAATGTTCCTTTTCTTTTAGATTATAGCATTGATGTCATGAGTTTATATAATTATTTAATTTAAATATGCTGGGCTTCAGCCACTAATTTCCAAATATTAATCTAAAATCCCAGGCACTTTGGAATTACAACACAGAGACCAACAGAATGATCACTTGATATTTCAACTATGGATACTCTGTAGATACTATGATGAGTATGCACTAATGAGAAAGTGGAAACTGCTCATTATTCCATTAGCAGCTCTTCAATAGCTAAAAAAGAGATACAGCCTTGCTTATGGCAGCAGATAACTGCCAGTTCAGGGAAGCTGTCTACTGACTAGCTGCCAACTTCTCACTTCACAGTGTTTCACAATTGTTTCTAATTCCAGCTACAGAAGTCAGGATTTTTTTCTTTTCACATGTTTTCCAAAGAAGAGATGAAAATAATCACTGCTCACAGTCTCCTCCCATACAAATTGGTTTTCCAGTTGTTTTTTAGGAAAAACTACTTCTCCAAAAGAGTGGTGTCAGATTCTGGAACAGGCTGCCCAGAGAGGTGGTGAAGATACCATCCTGGAGTTGTTCAAGAAATGTTTAGATGTTGTACTGAAGGAGATGGTTTGGTTGGAAATATTGGTGACAGGTGGGACAATTGGACTGGAAGTTCTTGGAGGTCTTTTCCGACCTCAGTGATTCCATGATTCCAGAAGGAGAAGTTTCTATATCCTCTAATTTTAGGTAGTAGAGAATCAGGCTTCTTTTTTTCCCCATTGGTGTAGGTTACCCTCAGTTGTTAATTTAAGTGGGTTTCCTGCAACACCTCAAGATTCCGTATCTTGAATAGGTCTTGAATGGTGCTTTACGCATCCCAGGTAGGAGGGAAGATTACATCCTGTAATCTGCTCATAAGCCTGCAAAATTTATCAGATTAACATTATCACTTCCTTTTATCACATAAAGTATATGGCTTGCAGGTACTTTTGTTTCTGATCCTGACAAGCATGGCAAAATCTGCCTATCCCCCCTAAAAGAACTGGCTTGCACAGCGTCTTTTCCTTCACTGTTTCTTCGCAGCTGTGATAAAAGATATTATTCAGCAACCAGATTTTGCAGAAAAAGTCAGTTACATGTCAGTTTACATTGCCGCCTGTAAACTGGAAATACAGTTAGAGCTTGGTACTGATCCTTTCTCAATTACTGCAGCTATCTTTCTCCTACGTTCTCTTTTAGGACTTCTTCCTATGATTTTTCTCTTCCAGAACTCTCACAAGAATGCTCCCAGTTTTCTTCATTGCATATTTCCAGTATCCTTCCATTCATTGCCCCGTGCTACTTGATTTCTATTCCAATTATGCAGCCAGCAATGCTACTATGAAAACTGTTCACTCTTGTACACTGTAATCAAAGACATGGAGAGGACTGAGAAGCTGGCCTAAGCTATACTGGATGTTAATGAGGATAACTTTTTTTTATCAGTGACATATAAGTAATCTTAACAATAGGTAATAAGCTATTATTTCATACTCATAAAAACTAGTTGACAGAAAGGTTGATCACTGGGAAGTGTAGCATTGTTTATGTTTCAAATGATGCCACAATATATGCGCTCCATAATTAAAGCATTAAAATTAAATGCCAGACCTCATTATACCTCTCCCAGTTCTTTGTCTTTCATATAATGAACGTGCAAATGAAATGCTGAGAGCTGTTTTTTATTTTACTCTTGACATCACATTCAATTAATTTTCTATGTTGAAATTTTAAAATTACTTCTCAAATTATAAAGGACCACTGGTTACAATGACAATTCTGTCAGTCTGTGAGTCAAAGTGATAATTTTACATGAATATCTGAGATCTTGTAAGTTTTTATTATCCTTAATACATCCCCATAATCATGTATTCTTTCCTTCTTTGCTTTACTTCTTCATCTTATTAAGTGACTGGAAATAATTCTTTTTATCTGTGGTTTTGTTTTTGTTTCTAGGTCATTGTGGTTTTTAAGATTTCAGTTTCTCTTTCTGTTCTTTGTATATTAAGTAGAGCTTTGTGCCAAACGTCTTCCCTCACCTGTCATCTTTTCTTTGCAAGACATACACTGATTTACTAGCTCCTGCATACAACTGTCACTAAAAGAGAAGTAAATAAATAAGAGAGTTACAAAATAGTGCTAAGGGTTTTAGACAGCGAGTAAAAAATACTACATTAAAACTGGAATAAAACCATAACTAGAACAATGATTTCTGTGCCCCTAGCTCTGCCCCATATTCCTTCATCCCCATCCATTGCAGCCACCACTGCAAGTTGTGCTCAGTCCCCTAGCAGTCACACACCATCACAAGGCAGTGAGTGCACTGAGGTGCACAGCTGGACATTTGTGTCCATGCTTTCCACCGGATGGCATCACACACCAAGATGGTGCCAAGGCATGGCACAGCCCGTGCTGCAGACAGGGAAGGGAGAGCAAGTAAGCCAGGTGCAAGACACGCCTCCCAAGGAAGACTATGTCTGCATCTGGCCCTGCAGGCTATAATTAGCAATTAATCTGGATTAAGTTAAAGCCAGGTAATAATACTTGAATACTTAATCCTAAAAGGCATGTTATGTGAGCAACACTACAACTATTCCAGTTTTACAACTGTCTTTATAACACTATCTAGCTGTAACAAACCCTCTAGATGAACTGGAAGAAGCGGCATCGTGGAAATGGCACAGCAGAGGTACCCACACCATCTCCTACAGCAGCTGGGATTTTCCACATTAATTTTCCATCCGAATTCCTGACAGATGTAACAGATCTTTCTTGACTCATCAACACAAGTGTCACAGGCTGACATGCTGTAGCAACATGGATCCTTGCATCCATGTTAATTCATTTCAGAGCCTTGCAAATTGAGGAGGCCGTGAACCCACGCTGAAAAAAGGCTAGATGATAACCTCTGGCTGTCAGCACAGGCTGTGGTCACAGCAAAATGCTTTGATCTCACAGAATTGTTTGAGTTGGAATGGAACATTTAAAGGTCATGTGAACCAACTCCCCTGCAATGAACAGGGACACCTACAGCTAGATCAGGTTGCTCAGAGCCCTGTGCAACCTGACCTGGAGTATCTCCAAAAATGAGGCTTCTACCACCTGAGTAACCTGTGCCCATGCTTCACTACCCTTATCATATCAATGGTGATTAAATTCATTACTCTTCAATCATCTTCAACCCTACCTCCCTTGCCTCATGTCTTCTGTGTCCTTTGGGTTACTACAAGACAGCACAGCTATCAGACCTCGCTCAATTCAATTTTTCCATGGTTAACCCTATGCACATGGCCTTGCCTGCTGCAGAAAGGGGAGCACAGTGACACCAGCAGCTTTGGTCCTCTGCTTGGAGGTAGGAAAGGAGTTTATATTTTTCTTGACAAAGCTCCCAAATTCTTCTGATTTAAACTAAACAGGCTGCAAGCTGCCTCTGATGTGTATTAACACACCAATGAAAGGTGCTCCATGGCAATAGAATACTAGGAGGGGAAACATCCTTAAAATATTTGTTCTTTCAAGGACAAAAATGATCCAGTATCCTTGCATTGTGCAAATATTTCAGCTTGCATGGTAGTTGACTTGTCAAATACATTTGCTGAGGAACTATCAGCTTTCCATAGTATAATGTATGCGAGTGGTGCGTATCATGGGAAAATTAGGAACTGTAGAGCATAATCTGAGATTATTAACAATATTCATGCTCGTTGGTCTCCTGTCCTTAATTTTCTAATTTCCTGACCTAAAAGTATATGCATCTCATCGCAAAGGAGAATTAATGGTGTCTACTACTTTTGCTTAAATTTATAAATTGGTAAAAGAAATCAAACAAATACTTATTTGCCCATATTATACACTTCCTTGTAAATAAATGTTTATAGCTCTTATGTTTAGAGTCTTTCTCAGGTTACATCTGGAGTTTTAAAACTAAGAGAAATTAACTTTAATTAAATTTACAAGAAAGAGAGTAAGGAGGACCCCAGGAACTACAGGCCGGTCTCACCTCAGTGCCTGGGAAGATCATGGAACAGATCATCCTGGATGACATACTTGATCACATGAGGAATGAGCGTGTGATCTAAGACATGGCTTCACCAGAGGAAGGTCATGCTTAACCAATCTGGTGGCCTTCTATGATGGAGTGATGGCATCAGTGGACAAGGGAAAGGCAACCGATGTCATTTACCTGGACTTGAGCAAGGCCTTTGACATGGTCCCCCACCACATCCTTATCTCCAAACTGGAGGGATGTGGATTTGATGGGTGGACCACTCAATGGATAAGAAATCAGTTGACAGGCCACAAGCAGAGGGTGGTCATCAATGGCTCTATGTCCAGGTGGAGGCCAGTAACGAGCAGCGTCCCCCAGGGGTCTGTCTTGGGACCGGTGCTCTTTAACATCTTTATCAATGACATCGATGATGGAATCGAGTGCACACTCAGCAAGTTTGCTGATGACGCCAAGCTGAGCGGTGCGGTCGACACGGTTGAAGGAAGGGATGCCATTCAGAGGGACCTCAACAGGCTGGAAAGGTGGGCCTGAGTGAACCTGATGAGGTTCAACACAGCAAAGTGCAGAGTTTTGCACTTGGGCTGGAGGAATCCCAAGCATCCATACAGACTGGAAGGAGCGGACCTTGAGAGCAGCCCTGTGGAGAAGGACCTGGGGGTCTTGATAGATGAAAAACTTAATATGAGCCAGCACTGTGCCCTTGCGGCTTGGAAAGCAAATGGTATCCCGGGCTCCATCAGAAGAAGGGTAGTCAGCAGGGATTGTTCCTCTCTACTCTGCTCTTGTGAGCCCCATCTGGAATACTGCGTCCAGGTCTGGAGCCCCCAGTACAAGAAAGACAGGGAACTGTTGGAGAGGGTCCAGAGGAGAGCCATGAAGATGATCAGGGGACTGGAGCACCTCCCCTATGAGGTCAGGCTGAGGGAGCTGGGCTTGTTCAGCCTGGAGAAAAGGCAGCTGCGGGGTGACCTCATTGCAGCCTTTCAATACCTAAAGGGAGCCTACAAACAGGAGGGGAATCAACTCTTTGAAAGGGTAGATAACTGCAGGATGAGGGGAAATGGTTTTAAGTTGAGGGAGGAAAGATTTAAGTTGGATGTCAGGAGGAAATTCCTTACAGAAAGAGTGGTGAGGTACTGGAACAGGCTGCCCAGAGAGGTTGTAGATGCCCATCCCTGGAAGCATTCAAGGCCAGAATGGGGTCCTGGGCAGCCTGGTCTAGTATTAAATGTGGAGGCTGGTGATCCTGCATGTGGCAGGGGGGTTGGAGATTCATGATCCTTGAGGTCCCTTCCAACCCTGGTTATTCTGTGATTCTGTAATCTCTGGAAAAGTTTTTAGTATTTCTGAATCAATAGGAATTCTATACTGGGTTATTACACTTACTTTAAACTTCTTTATTTCTACTGGTTGAAATTTGATCCCAGATTTATTAACCTAATTAACTGGACATTTTGATGTGTTTGTGGTATTGCATCATTACTCCGGTATCCTTTATTTTCATATTCTCAGTAAATCTATCCACCATGAAAATAGATGCTCTTTCATGCTATTTGCATGCAAAGAACACTTGGTTTACTTGCCTTCACAGGTGCCTATTTCCTTTTTCCCAGTAGATTATTTCTGCTGTTCGGACAGAAAAGAGCCTATGTTTCCTTTGTTCAGTTAAGTACTCATCTAGGGTGCAGTAGATAAAGTTTCAACCCTACTCATGCCTGAATGGATTTAAATACACAGGTCTCCCCTAACAGTCAGTCCAACAGCTGCTTTTGCAAGAAGAATAAGAGACAAATCTTCCTTGTCAGAATGGTTCCATTTAATGTAAACTGATTAGAAAATCATTGATTCAGATAAAGGACATATATAAGCAACTTTTCTAGACAGAGGACCTAGTTTAATCTCAGCCTCAGTAAAAATGGTGTATTTTACCCTTTAGTTATTTTTATCCTTGTTTTTATACCCTGCAGATTTTGCTAAGATGGTGTGGGTTCCCTTCCCTTTGGATGATATTCTTTCAGTCCTAGGGGATTACGCTGTAATCAATGGGAATCCAGTAGTATTTATATGATTTCAGTGAAATGATTAAGACAACAGTAATAATTGTACCCCAAACCAAATGGTTTTCAATAGCTTTAATGAAGGTTGTATGACTAAAACATTATTCATCTTTCTACAGTAAGTAGGTTTTCATAACATCTTTCCTCAATGTAGGTACCATGTCATCCGAAATCTGGGAAGAAAACTCTCTAACTCCAGTGTGGTGTTAGAAAGTGGCATTCCTCATGATATGAATTGGATGACTTGACAACCAAGAGAACTCTCTCAGAGTCCAGGTTCTACATTTAAACAGTTAAGATATACATATGCAATACATTGGCATACACATTCATTCTTTTCCAAGAATGCATTGATATACACTAATATCCCTTTGGGCATGCATGGTTGCATTTAGGGTGGTCTTACACCCACATACTTTATTCCCATTTTTCCACCATCAGCTTCATCACAGAAACTTTTAGCTGACCTTCAGCTGTTTTTCCCCAGTTCAGCAAATTTCTGTTGCTTATTAGGCCATAATGAGCAATTTCCAAAACAATACATATGAAAATCCAAGGAAAATATCCTAGTACCTCATGAAAGGCAAAAATAAGTTGTCTATTATGTCTCCAGTGCTTCTTGTGAACAGAATTAAGAGAAAACAAGGCTGCTCACACATCAAGCAAAGTTGAAATGGAAAGTTTTAGAATTAGCATTCATTGATTCCTTTTGCTGAACTAGTATGTTGGTCCTCAAACTAATACACTGATCCCTATTGCTAAACAAACCAGCCAGTATCACCTTACCTCTCCTTGTCTTTACTCAACTTTAAAATTAACTTTCCTCTTACGGAAAAAAAAAAAAAAAAATCTTTAAAATACGTACTGTGCTATGTTGAGCCAGAGCTGAAACTGATTTTCTAAAGTTGCAGAATGCAGAAAATGTAAATTTTTGCAAACCTCATGCATACTCAAAATCCGACTAGTTTCACATAGGTGCAAATAACGGGGGCGCTAAGTAAGCACACAGGTGTACACAGCCTGGTTTAGGTAAGATCACAGTTAAGACTGTAACAAATGCAGTTAGGAACAGCATTAGGAATAGTTAAGGAGGCTGCATGACAGGTCCTATTCTTTTAGGCTTTCTCTGAGTTATTTCCCCTTGTTTCTTCTCAGCAGGCAATATCTACTAAATCCTCCAGTCTCCTTCACCAGCGGAATTTGAAAAAGTTCAGATGAATCTGATTGAATTCAGGAGAGCTGTATGCAGATAAACCTAAAACAAAATTTGTTCAAAACATTTTCCATATTTCATATGTTCTAAAAAGAAGCAGTAGTTCAAGAAATACCTAAACAAAGTCCAGAATACAAATGAGTTCTGTAGGAATTAGACCTTTTCAGTCATTCCACTGAAATCTCAGGTGGACATAATTAGGCAGAGTGGCTAAAAAGAGAGATACTATAGTTCTAGCCCTTCAATCTCAATTGGAATGCAGTGTTATCAAATACGTGGGAAATTGTTGTTATGCTCTCTATTTACATTAGGTGGCATCATTCTCACATATTTTCAGTTTACATCAAAAAGCTGTGAAGCAATCAGTCTGAAATAAAGTGTGAAATACTTTCATATGGTAAATACTCGATTTGCAACAAATAAGAACCTTTTATATTATTAAGGCAAGCAATTTTACTTCCTTTCAGTGTAGAATAAATCTCCATTACTGAAGAAATGCTGCAAGGCATAATAAGCAGGAGAGTAGAGCAACCAACTGATTTACTGGTAAACCTCGCTCTCTAATAGGCTTATATTAAACCTACATTCTACTCCTCAACTCTAAACAGGTTCTGTTCCCAGAAGAAAAAAAAGAAAAAAAAAACTCTAAAACCCACTTATGATTCAACTTATTTAGCAGAGTTATAACCTTTCACCAGAACTCAGATTCTTCAAGTATTAGTGAGAGAATTCCTCAAAAAAAAGTTGGCTGAAGTTGAGAATTCCTTTTTATAACAGATTTCACCAAGTGGTTCATTCCAAGTTAAAATGAAGTCAGAACTTCTAAAATCCTTTTGGAAAAGGAATGATGGAGAGGGTTAGTGGACAGCAATCAAGTTCAGTTAAATGCGGTCTCTTCTCAAATCAATTATGCATATCACCTAGGTAATGTACAGATCTAGGAATGGATGCTCAGTGGTACCTCAAAACCAAGTGTAACAAAGTAACAAGAGTCTTCCTGCCTCAGAAGAAAACTTCAAATATACATCAGACCATTTTAGCAAATTGTTTTCACTCTGATATACTTCAGTACCTTGGAAACAGTTGTCTGTAGTCCTATTTTTATGCTGTTGGTCTGCCATCACAGTTGAAAATCTCATTAGAAAGAAATTCTTACAGGACTCATGGTACTGGTGCTTCTAGTCTTGAGGTGAATTATTGGAAGAGCACTACTTGAAAGCTATAGATTTCATTTTGCCAAACTTGGAGAAGGAAATACAGTCGAACACATGAGAGCTCTCTAAATGACTGGGGTTACTATTTAGATCATCTTGAGCCCCTGCAAACTCTTTTTATAGGTTGAGAAAAATTGACATGGATTGATAATACAGGATCTATGGAGAAGTAATTTCTGACCAATCTTCCTCACTGCATTTTAGGGCCGGTTCATACCTGCCTTGCCTTCTGCCTTCTCCAAGCTAATTCATTGTGGTATCATAAGCAGACTCTTCCTTCCCATACCCAGTCTGGACTCCTGCTCACAAATTGCTCCCTTTAACCTGTAGCTGCTTTCAATAATGGCTCATCACCCGCTGTAGATACCTGCTTGCTTCTTCAGCAAGTACCTGACTGTTCTTCAAATGGGAGTCAGAGGGGATACAAAAAAAGATTCCCAATCTGCTGAAATGAAGAAGTATCGAATCTCCACTTTCTTGCTGATATTTAGAAGTGTAATTTAAAATACTTTTTTTTCATACGGCAGGTTGATCCAGTTGAGTGTAAGGACAGAGCTCTAGCTGTACGAGTTCAAGGTAAAAGTCATTGCAAAAATAGCAAACAGGAACCTGACCTTGTCATAATGAGACAGCCACTGTGCTGCTGCCAGGCTACGTCTGCCTAGAAACGGGATAAACACAAAGAGTGGAACAGGTGCTAAAGCACCTCATTAGTGTGATGAGTGTTTGCTGTGACCATTCTCATCCTGACATGGGGGAGAGAGTGAATAAACTTCTACTCAAGAGGGACAGCTGCTCCCAAAGCTAGACAGCTCTGATCTCATTAAAAATCTGTGCTCCGGTTTACAAAGAAATGTCAGAGCCTAAAAAACTCCTCACCACACAGAAAATTCAAGTGGATGTGCAATAGAGCTGTGGAGAGCGGTCTTCTTATTGGCTATAGAAAGGAAAAGGGTAAAATGAGCACCAATGGCATTATGTGCCAGGACCCTGGGCACCCCACTCTGGGTATACCTGCTTGAGCAGGAGTTGGGCCAGATAGACCCAGAGGTTCCTGTCAACCTCAGCCTTTCTGGGATTCTATGATTCTGAAACTTTTTTTTTCTGTGTTCCCCTGAAGTTACTGACTTCCCCTGGTGGGAAAGGCATTTATACATCTGGTTAGTGAAGGGAAAGGTAAGAAGTCTAAGATATCAGCTTTCTCACAACTCTCCTGAATCTTCATGAATTACATTTGACCCATTTAGCAAGGTTTTGAAAACGCTGGAGAGGTTTTTCACAGTCCTGGTGGAAGGTTCATTCTTGACAAGAGCACTATCTCTCTGCTAACTTAAAATCTCTTCTTCAAAAGTAGGGTGATTCTTGAGCATTTCAAAGACCTCAAAGTATTAACAGGAGCAAAATGGCACTTTGTTTCTAGTCTCATTCATTGAAAGGGCTGAGTTATTTGGCTGAGATATTAAGGAATTCAGCCAGGGGCACAGGCAGAGTATGAAAAGTTTTGGCTTAAACTCAGCTTTTCAAAAGAAGGTGGAAAAACTAAAAACAATATTGAAATGGAGGCTGTTGTCAGTGGTGCCTTCAATCATGCATAATAAGTGTTCCTGCTAACACTATGGGTAACTGTTGTGACCTGCTTTTATACTTTACTGCAGCAATAAAGGGTACTTTTAATACAAATATCAGAATACATTCAAAAGTCATTACTGACCCATTCTACAGAATATTTATTTGTTCTCAGACTACCATAATGCCTTAATTAGAGGTGTAGGAAACAACCAAGGAACAAACGTGGTCTGAGGGTGTCCCAGGTGTTATTCTCATGGAGAGACAAGGAGACATATGGAGAGTGAGAGGTGTTTATCTGTCCTTCCTGTGTGCCAGCAGATGTTAATGTGATGTTCATACCACTGTGACTCAGCAACAACAAACCTGCAATTTCCTGCAGGCTTCAGGCATTTGACATCAGAATGACTCGGCATCCATACAGACAGCTGAAGAGTCCTTAGCACAATTGCACCAGGACATCTTTAAAATAATTTAGTAGAAATACTGTTAGTTTTCAAGGTCTCCTTTTCCTTTCATTTAGCTATTGCAGTAATCTTTCTGGAATTGTTTCAAAAACGAGTTACAGTTGTGCAGGGCTTGTAGCAGCACCACAACTCTTACAAAACATTTTTGCATCTTCTTCTCTGAGAAATGCTTATCATAACTTTTTTTCCACCAGATCTTTGATATTTTGGGATGGAGGCAGCAGGAACATGGAGACCATAGAGGAATTGTGCCTGCTTTTCTGTTGCTGTAAGGACCACCTTCTCTGAATTTTATTTTTCTGAATCTTTTGATGTCCCACTGAAAAAAATAAGCACGAATACTCTAAGGTAAAAATCGTCACTGAACTCTGGTGAAAGAGAACTGAGCAACATTCAACATTCTATTCTTTTGAGGAACTTTAAATACTTAAGAATGAGAAGCAAGTCATGCTTCACTCAGAAAACAGCCCTGACCAACCTCTTTCTTCTTGCATAACCGCATCATGAACTCAGGGGCCTTCTGCTCTGAGTGAGGAATAGGAACATAAAACATAAGCTAAAATGATCCCTTCACCTATGCTTATGGAAGCCATGGCTGCCCATCCTCTATCAAGAAGTCTCATGTAGAACACAAACTAGCTCCACAAACCAACCAGTGTTTGTTAGTCTTTCTTCTTCATGAAGGCATCTAAGCACATGTGTACAGACTCATTCCCACATAGAATAAGAGACTCATACTGTGTGAAAGTCAGCTCTGTCAAGTTTTGACATTAGTGATGAGACAATTAATTGAAGGCTCAAATCTGATAATGGTGATTCTTACAATGCCATGTGACAGAAGTTGTTTCAGTCATATTTTCAGACAAATGGCCAAAGAATTGACTTCAAAATTAATATGCAAAAGGAATGTTAGGTTGCAAGTTTTTTACTATCTTCTACTTTTTTAGGTGCTGCTACTACCAAGCAGTCTCTGTTTGTGCTGCTAGCAAAAGAGATTCCAAGTAGCTTCGGTCCATGTGCTGGAGAGTCATGTTAGCTATTTTTGGCCACTTTAGTCACTTTAACCTGCTCAGGTGAAAGAACATGAGTGGGTGCCTGGACATATTGACACAACTGAATGCAGGTTGAGGAACTTTGGTTAGACATGGAAGTTAGAAAAAAAGCAGGTAAATTACCTCCTGGCAACCTTAATTCTATTCCCTTAAGCAATTGCATTTCAATACAATTCTAATTATATAATCACATCATACTATTCCCCTCTTATTGCTTCTTACATTTAATTAAAAAAATGGATTCCTATGGTAGCTAAATTAAGATTTCAGAGGAAACTGTAGGTGCAATGGTGGTTAGCTTTCAAGTGCTTGACCCCACATCCTATTTTATACTTCCACATTGTTTTGTTTTTTTTCATATTGAAGTTTAAATGGAATGATAACATCAAAGTGAGGTAAATTTTGAATGTTACCACAGCTTCACAAGAGACTGCCATAGATGGTTTCTGCTTTTCATGTATCACAAGTTCAAACCTACACATGCTGCCTTGTGGAAAGTTTCACTGTTTGACTGGTTTGTTTCTAGAAGAAAAATGCTTCTACTAAACACAGAATTGTGTTCATATTACATAGGAGATATTACATTCTGAATATCTTGAAGGACAGTAGAATAAGAGCAATTGATCTGCAAGTCCCACAAGGCACCAAAATAGTTTTCCAAATTAAAGAAGAACAATATTGTTTCAGAACTGAACAAATATATTCTGAATTGAACATAAAATTTTGGTGTTGAAAATTGGTGAGTTTGGCTTCAGACATCTAGCATTCAGTTTTTCACCAAAAAAACAGTGTTTTCTTTCAGACAAGTCAATCCTCCTACTCTCTCTGTTTCCAAGTGCCAGCTGACACTGTTTGAAAATGTTTCTAGGCAATGGCAGGGCTGCAGCGAACAAATTAAACAAAATTCTTACCTCAATGTACTTTAGCTGGCATTTGAATTTTAAAGGAAGAAACTGTTTTGGATTTTGTTTATTTAGCCTATTCCAGCTCCTTTGTTTGTAGTTCTAATGAAGTTCTGGCATTATTGATGGACCCCTCAAAGAGCACAGTGTTTTTATCCCAGCCAGTCAGTGGCTTCAAGGACTAAAAACAAAACATTGTATTTTCACCCAGGTAATTTAAGAAGCTTTGATGTTTGCTCTTTCTGTTTAATGCCTGCTTAAAAACATCTTTTTCCAACCATCACTGACCAGACTTGAAAGCTTTTTGCATTGTTCCAAAGGAGATTATTCATTCTGGTTTAATCTATGGATAGCTAGCATGATCTGAATTCAGATTTGCTCTTTATTCAACCAGATGACTCATGGCCACTTCAGTTCTGGCCTGTCTGCATCATCAGCCTATTTTCCAGGTTTGCTCGGAGTTTGGGCTAGGCTGCCATCAGGCACATGATATTCATTTTGGCTTCTCTTTTCAGTTTGATAACTAAGACTAAAGTGTGAATGTAAATGAAGCCAAACATCTTAGAAATTCAATGAAGAATGAAACTTTCCTAGAGGTCATTAACCTATGAACCTACATAATCAGTCAAGGAGATTCCATGCTACTATGGAAAATGGGAAATATTTGAGATTTATGAAGTTTTAGTATGATACAAACTGGTTCCATATGGGCTTTTGTATTAAATTCTTAAATGAACCTTTAAGAAAACAGATTTCTGCTGTACAAAGCTAAGACTTTGTCATGGTTTGCACTGAAGTCCTGTGCCTGGAGCTAATAATAGTTCTGACATCAAAATTCAAAAGGCAATACTGTGTATACCTATCTGACTTTTCCTTTCCAAAAGCCTTTCACACTAACAAAATGTCTTTACCCCACAAAAACAGGAATTTTATCAGGACTGACTTCATGCAGTTTGCCTATCCTAACTTCTTGTTTGGATTAAATGTATGGGAAAAGAAAACAATCATGCAGAAGAGGCACCTACAAATAACCTCTTTAAGAAATGAAAATTACTAGCTGTTTTTGCTTATCTGAAACAAATTTTCTGCTGTTTGTTGCATATGGTTCTTTCAGAGAACACCTTTTTCTATGTGGAAGAATTCCTAATAAAACATCCTCTTTGCAGCATTGCTGTAAGGGATTTCTTTTTTTAAGATACTTCTCCTTTTTACCGTTATGAACATTAATGTTTGTATGAAAATGGAATGTGCTCTTTTCTGCCCCTGAACATCAAAGAGGTATAGAGGTGTATGTGACATTAAAGTACGCCGTCATAATAATATTATTTTCACCCACATGCTCATGATAATTTTACATAGGAAATAAATGAGTACCACACAACTGTTTCTAATAGAAATAAGGAAAAAACAGCACAGCTTAAAAACTTACTGACTGCTTTCATACTACTGCTGCTTCCTGCAATCCTGCTTTAGAGTCTTAACATCCTCTGTAAGTGACTTTAGGATGCTTGAATATGGATACTGCAGAAAATATGAGGGAAACAAATTTTTTGTAGCATTTACTGGGACACTAGTTCCTTTTTTTTTTTTTTTTTTTTGCACACATGTTGGTGCAGCCATTTCAAAACTTTCACAAAGACAGAACTCTTGTTAGAGAACAATATTGTTAGTTTTTAGTAAGCAAAATAACAACATGAAAATACCTCTGACTTTGACATTTCTGTACCTGATGAAGCTTTAGACACTTACTATTTAGAAAGACACAGTATTGCAATCAAAGCTACCACCATTTCAATCAGTTTCTTGTAACAAAGATCTTGAACCCAGTCTTTAAATTTCAAGTTCAGTCTTTTCTTTTTATGAACAAAGACTAACTGCTGTGAAGGAATGTATGAGATATATCACAAGTACTTTTAATGATGCTTCTTCAGTATAAACATAATAATTACTATTTAATCACCTGGAAAAATATTTAAGTCATTATTGGTGCTGGAAATCCATAGGAAAAATAGACTATATATCATAATATTTTCTTTATATTTCTCAATAAATCCTCTTACATATATCGCAAGTATTTCATTGTTCATGTTCTCTCATTTGTCTTTACCAAGGCAGGATTTCCATTTGAAGGATTTCCACATGACTTAGAGGATTTTTGTTTGTTTCAAGTAAATCCTCAAAATCTTACAAAATTCCACGTCCACAGTTTAGTTCCAGTGTTATTGGGGACAATCTTCTTGTAAGTTCTTCCTTCTTTGGAATGTTTCCGTGTGGTTGGAGATATAAAATCCTTTTACTATAGATTTATTATTCCTTCATGTACTGGGCTTCTGTAGCTTACCTGCCTAACAGTTTTGCTAGTCAGAAGATAAAATAACTAATGTGTTCAGCAGAAAATTTGCACATTTTTAATAAAAAAGTCAAGCCACCAAGTGGTACTTCCTGGCTATTTTTTAGCTGACGTACACTCACAAGATCCACAATATCAAAATATTGCATTGCCCCAAAGATTAGAAATAAAATAGAAAGCATTCTGTGCATCTTCTCTCATGCCTTCTTGTATGCTGAATAGTTCAGATGCCCATCTGGATGTCCTAGATCCACCAACAGATAACTGGCATCCTATTATCCGGTAATCCAGGACCCAGCAGTCACTGAAAGCAAGTAGAATATTTTAACCTGTGTTTGATTTGATGTCTGAAGATATAGAATGGCACTTATCTTCTTGATGTGTGACTCACTTCCGTGGCTGAAATGCCACATATTTCAGTCTGTCTCATCAGTGTTCTGAAGCTCTGAATTGTTCTGTCTCAAGGTGTTTTCACAGTATCATAGAATGGCTTGGGTAGGAAGGAACCTTCTAGTTTCATCTAGTTCCAACCTTCCTGCCATGGACAGGGATCTCACCCATTAGATCAGGCTGTCCAAGACCCCATCCAACCACGCCTTGAACTCCTACAGGGATGGGGAACTCACAGCTTTTCTGGGCAGCCTATGCCAGTGCCTCATCACCCTCTGAGTAAAGAATTTCTTCCTAACATCTAATCTAAATTTCCTCTCTTTTAGTTTAAAGCCATTCTTCCATGTCCTTGTAAAAAGTCAGTGTCCCTCATGTTTATAATCTGCCTTTAAATACTGGAAGGCCACAGTGAGGTCTTCCTGGAGCCTTCTCTTTTCTAGACATAACAATCCCAGAGCCCTCAGCCTGACTTTGTAGGAGATGTGTTCCAGACTTCTGACCATCTTAGCAGCCCTCATCTGGATCTACTCTAACATTTCCACGTCTTTCTCATGCTGGGAATCCCAGGCCTGGGTGCAGTACTCCAGATGGGGCCTCAAAAGAGTAGAGTAGAGGAGGACAATCCCCTCCCTCTCCACCCCTCTTCTGATGCAGCCCACGATACTGTTGGTCTTCCAGGATGCAAGTGCACAATGCTGGCTCATGTACAGCTTTTGTTCACCAAAACCCCAAAGTCCTTCTTCACAAGGCTGTTTGCAGTGAGAGCCCTCTGGATGGTATCCCTTCCTTCTACTGTATCAACTGCACCACTCAGGTTGTTGTTGTCCACAAACTTACTGAGGGTACACACACTTGATCCCTTTATGGCATTGATAAAAATGTTGACAATTGTCCTGATCCAGTTGCAACACCTTGCATTTGGCCTTGTTAAATGTCTTTAGGTTCATGCGGGCCTATGTCTCAAGCTTGTCCAGGTCCCTTTGACATCATCCTTCCTTCTTTCTATTACTTTCAGATAGTTTGCTATATTTTTGCTTACTCACAATTAACAACTTTACTATGGCCTCATTGCCTCAATGTCGCCCTCCCAGCATCTTTCTGCACAGACTAACATTTGGGGGCTGTGGCAGGCAGAGAGATTTACTGCCTTGTCCATGAAAGCGGAATCCTCACTGTTCTGGAAAAGCCAGGCATATCTTCCTCACTCCTTGCTGCTGAACGTATGCTACACTTGATCTTAAAAAGTCTTGGAAGGCTCTTGAAAACTGGAGCTGCTGGCAAGGCAAGTAAGTGGCAGTCACTCCACACCCCCTCCAAGAATTCGTGTTCTGCAAGGGGGATTTTCCTCTCATTTAAGACTGAAAACATTCCTGAGAGGAACAGTTTGTCCTCAAGTTGGCATAATGTTGCACTAAACATTTGCCACTTACTGTTCTGCAAGCTGTTAAGCTTCCTGTGAAAGCCGTAAGATACCACAGAAGCACTCTTTTGTAAACAGAGACCTACATCATTTTATTAAAGTACTGTAGCAATACTTACATGGGAACAAAACAAGGGGAAGTTGCATCAGTATGTGGGCTGAAAATGGGGCAAGGGGAACTGTTATCCTAAATTAAGAAAGAAAACAAATGACATTCAACCAGGAAGACTTCCTTTTACAAGGAACAGCATTTCGAAGGAAAACAAAACTCTAATGGTAAGCAAAGAATACAGGATAAACAGACAGAAATAAGGAGAGATTTACAGTAGTCAAGACACAGAAGCATGGTGGAAAATAAAGTGGAGGAAAAAAAAATCTACAATAGGCTCTGAGACAGGTATAGAAATAAATGAGAAATGCAGTTCTTACAAGGACTCTGAACAATGATGCTGAGTGACCAAGGAGTCCCTTCTTTTCTCACAGAACAAAGACAACCACACACAGTGTGGATGCCTTGCTCAACCAAGGTCACTGATATCTCCTTACTGAACTGTGGAGCTTATTTTCAGTCTTGAATCGTAATCCTATTTGCTATGCGCTTACCAACCCCCCTACTTCTAACAACCTAATTACAACACAAGAATTAACAGATACACATAGATGAACACAGTTCAGTGGATCTAGGTGGTCCTTTCCTGCCTGGCATCCCCATGGAAATGAGAAGCTCTGGTTCACCATGACAGACTTTGGTCAAAGAACATCTTCATCCTGATTGCCAGTGCAGAATTTGTAGGTTACTGATTCTCTGAAATGCAGGAGAAAATGAGTCCTGCCCTTGTATATATATCAGAAGAAGGGATCAGATTGAACCTTCTCAGAGGTGGCAAGTATGTAACGCGCTGTGATAAAATAGGCAAAACACTGCACTACTTTACAGAAAAGTAAACACACGCAGAGCTTCTCCGAACCTTCCAACACTGAAATTGGCTAGACCAGAATGGCCTGTGTCTGCACTACTGATCACTCTTTCTCTCCAAAGCTCAGCAACTTCCAAAATGCCTGCAGGGATTTTGGCATTTTATTCTGCACCAAATCCCAAGGAATGCCCAATGCTTGGAGGAGCTGGAGCTGGTCCAATGTGAACTAGGGCCCAGGTTAATGATCTAGCAGTACAGATGACTGAGTTTCATTACTCTAGAAGATTTAGAATCAGATACCACCTGTAGCACTAATGTGATGGAAGTCATGAGCAAGAATTAACTGAAGGAGAAAATGAAGCTTTTAAGTATTAACTGCAAAGGTACATTAATTGGACTGCACTTCTGTATGTATGAGAGGCAAAAAACAGATTGATGCTCCAGAAAGTAACTGCAGTTCAGCAGAGCACTGCTTGGAAGGGCAGATTCAGGACTGTGAGAATGGAAACTACATTCTTTTGTCTGTTCCTACTGCAAGGCAATGATGTACTGAGTGCTGGGGTGAAGGCCGAGCAGGGAGTCAAGAGCAAACCTATTTACAAACAGACCAGATTGCACCACAAGTGCCTAACTTACATAAGCATTTTGTCATCCTGGAGCAAACAATCCAGCTAGACCACAAATAGCAGATGAGTGCTCAGGTGAAAAGAAGTTGCAAGTCATTGTTCTGAGAAAACATTTGGAAAGGCAGAGCCCAAGGCTATGACATCAACCACAGAGCTCTGCAAGCCAAGTCTGGGTGCTGGTGAGTCACAGTGTGCATAAACCAGCAGCATTCAGGAAGCCCTTCATGACCAAGTCCAATAAAATTTATTGCTGTTAATTTGCAATTAACTCAGATTAAGTTGACATAAATTGGAGAATCTGACTCATAGACTTTTGTAAGCCTATTTTTTAAACCTTATCTATTAAATAAACAGGTTTTTAAAATGACATAAGTCAGTATTACTTGCCTTTGCATGAAGTAATGCTGCTTTTCACCTAGAAAAGGATCCAGACCCAAATTTTTTCAATAGCTGTTCTGTGTCTGAGCTGAGAAACTAATCAATACTCTCAATTTCTGCCCTAAATGACCTGCAAGCTTATGGAGAAGGTATGAGTTAAAAAAAAACACACGTATATTTGCATCTCAGTTGTGTTATAACACATCTGAGGATTTACATTTGGCAACACTCTGAGTCAGATCTTGCCTTAAAGCCACAGCCAGATTTATGTTGCTACAGGAGAAACAAGAATTTAGTGCCATCCCTTGTTGGGCAGTTCTTTTTATATTCCTGTAGCAGCACCAGCACTAATTCTAATCTCCTGGGCTGCAGGATAAGCCCATACCACTTGTGCATTGAAGGGAGGTGCTCTGGGGCCGCAGTGCTGTGACAGCCAAATTTGGCTGCGTAGAAGGTGGCAAGAGCAGGGCCATTCTCAGCTGTATAAAGAAGTGTCGCTAGGCAACAAAAGTAACTATGGTTACCTGTATCTGAAATGAAGCACAGAATTCTGTGATTAGTCATTCATCTGGAAAAACACTTTTTTTTCCCCCCTTAATGAATGTATCAAAATATAACATCACTTCTGCATAAATGTTGTTGCACTGACAAGATAGGTTTAAATAGATCTTACCTTACTGGCACTTGTCCCACCTTAGGTTCCACAAGCTCTAGTTCTTTTGCTTTCAAACACTTGGAGCTGCAGCATTAGTGGCACAGTATGACTAGGGGTCAGGTTCCTCTAAACTCTCCATAAAGGAAACACCCTGGAGAAGCTACAGGAGAAGCAGTAGAATTCCTTTGCCTGGTGAAACTGGTTATTCCTTCCCCAAAAAACATAGAAACATAGAAATCATAGTATCATTAAGGTTGGAAAATAATTCTAAGATCGTTTAGTCCGACTGTCACCATCGTGCCCACTAGCCATGTCCCTCAGTGCCACATCTACATGTTTCTTGAATACCTCCAGGGATGGTGACTTCACCACTTCCCTGGGAAGCCTGTTCCAATGTCTTGTCACTTGAAAATAAATTTTCCTAATATCCAACCTGAACCTCCCCTGGAGCAAATTAATGCCATTACTTCTTGTCATATCTCTGTTACTTGGGAAGACAGGCTAACCTCCACGTTGCTACAGCCTTCTTTCAGGAAGATGGCACTGGTATGTAAGCTAGGTATGTAAGATTGTTTGCTGATTAATATCCAAAAGTGCCAGTAATTATGTGACTAATGCTCTCATGTGTATCATCTCACACGTACTGGAGATTTCTGAGAATAAAAGATGGCTCAGAGAACAACATCCCAGAGACCTGAATCTAGCCTCAACATCAGGGACAAAGAGCATCTGGGGTCACCAGCACTTTCCCTCCAGTGACTGCAGGAGTGCAATGATGTGGAATACCTTCATGTGACCTTAACAGAGCCAGAAAAGCTCCCAAATCCAGTATCTCCTGACCTCTGCACTCCTAAGCTAAATTCCTCCCAGCTCCTAAAGTGGTGATCCATTTAACTTTGCCTGCAGTTATGTGCCTTGGTGCAAACACTGTCTCGGAGGATGGTTGTACCAGTCTCTTTCCTGCCACTTCTCTCACCTAATGCTAAATGATCAAGTCAGTGAAACTGATCTGCAGTCAGTACAGGCACTTACAGGAGCATGGATTTGTCCTTGCACAAGGAATGTATTCAAAGAGATATCCTCAGCTATTCCTTACAGGAACCTGTAAGCAAATTATTGATTTGGGGGATTTGGACAATGCTAACTGTAATTTGATTTTACAGCAACAACTCCCCTTACTTCATGTGAATTGATTATGAAAATATATCAAGGAGCTCAGCGGGTTACAAAAAAGCTGTATATCTTAACATCTGTGGTTGGTAAGCTACTTTAAAAATGAATGCAAAGCAATAAGGAAATAAATACGTATGCTGTATTATAACCTACCTTGCTTTAATTAACTCGTTTATTTTGTTTACCATTGGAATGAGGCAGCAACGTATTTTAATCTACTTAATCAACGTCTTTATTAAAATCATGCTTTTCAGCTGTGATCACTAAGCCAAATAATACATGGTATGAGAAGGAAGCTTATGAAAATCTGTAGAAACTATTTTGATCAGTCTTATCCAAAAAATGAATTGGGCTTCAAACAATGAGCCTTTCATCCTGTGAAGCCTGTTAGGAAATACAACTGCAAACAAGCTTAAATGGCAGCTACTTAGGCTACCATTTCCATGCTAGAAGCATTACATTTGATTTACCTTGCATCACAGAAAAAGAGAGGAGAAAGGAGAAAAAAGTTTGTCCAACATAGTAGTACATTTGCAATACTGACAAGTCATAAACTACGCTTTCATCAGCCTTGTGGCTGAGATGCAGCGATGTTGGAAAAAGCCTAATAATTTCATAGATTTTCCATGATGAAGCCTATGCACATCTAGACTCCTAACAGGCACTCACACACAGTCGCACAGTTATTAGAGTTTTGGACATGACTATCAAGGTAAAGCTTTTTTTCTCAATACAAGAAGTGAATAACAGAGACGAGGAACAAAATAGGCCCTAGCAATGAGTTTTTCTTGGAAATTATGTATTAAGGAAAGAAAAAAAAAAAAAAACTGGACTAGATAGAATTAATATATCTTTTATTAAGGTAACAGTCATCTAGAAACATAGAGAAAGGCTGGAACAAGAAGCACCATAATGGGTGTTTATTATAAAAACCTGATTTATTTTGAAGCTGGGCACAAATCTCATAACAAATTTATTTTCACATGACTGCCCAGACTCTCTGCTGTAAACTGGCTCAGAAATGCCTTGGTCTTTTTCACAGTGTTACTGCATTTCTCCCAGACCCAGCCAAAAGCAGAGGCACTGCAGAATGTAAGAATGAAGGAATTAATTATTTAGTAAGTAAAACAAATCTCTCCCTGAACACTGAAGCTAATAAAACATGGTTTCCTATAAATTTCTGTCCTGTGCTTTTTTGACTTTTGTCAGGTTTGAGCACTTGAAACACTGCTTTTCACAAACTGTGCTGTCTGAATGAAGTTTCTCTTCCCGGGTTCCACGTTTCTTTCTCCAGTCTGTTCTAAAAAAGTATAAATTTCTATGGTAGGCTTTAATTAACAGAATTCCTCCCTTTCAACTGTTAATTTATTTGCATGAAACTTGGAGTTTAATTATTTTTGAGACCTCTGCCATTTTGCCAGATGTGGTAGAAATCAGACAGGATGTACCAGTATTTATAGTGAATTCAGGAAATTGTCATACATACAGAAGTGAGCTGAGCACATACAACTGCGTAAATCTCATTTCTGTAAGACAAAAAAAAAAAAAAAAAGAAAGAAAAAGGAGTAAAAATTGGTTTGATTGCCTTAAACTAAAGCTTGCTAAACAAGCCTATGTCTGTGCTGTGAATTATTCAGATCTAGATCTAAAATGTAAAGGTTTTTGGATCTTAGTACATGGAGCTGGCCATAGGACTCTAAAAAATTATTTAAATCTGGCTTTGGCTTCTTGTGTCATTATTACCTGGGAAATATTTGAAGGTAAATACTTGGTTCTTATCTACCTGTGGCTGTCAGTAATATTTTTGTGAAGAACAGAACAGTTGCGTTCAGAAGGACAGAAAGTTACATTCTCCATTTCCACTTTAGAATTTATTTAAAATTTATAACTCAGTCTGCTGGAGTATTGGAGCTGGTTGTGAATGTTAAGAATGGGCATTTCCTGGTCTGCTGATGAATTCAAACACAACGCATTTTTGCAAAATCCTAAGAACTGTGACTAGCTTTAGAAGAATTTTCTGAGGTAATAAACCCAGTTTCCATACAAAGGGCTGCAGAACCTTCCAAAATAGCAAAAAAGTGTTTTTTTGGTTTTTGTTTTTGTTTTTGTTTTTGTTTTTTTTTTATGTGGCTCTTGTAGAACAGTGCGCTCTTTATTTCTGGATGCACTGAAATGCACAAAGTGCGTGGCTAAAGTATACCTTTCATAACAACACAATCCAGTACAAATCCTTTTACATTTCAGCCTGCATTAAATGGACCATATCTCACCATTACAGCTTGTGGCTGAGGTGAAAACAGATTTCACCCCTAGGACAATACCTATGATTGTTTGTTAGCCTTTATCTTTCTTAACAATTTATTTTACCCCATTATGTTTTTCAAATTAATAGGACCATATCTGTAATTAAGTGCATCTGTTTTCACAACATTTTTCCCAAGGGCTTAAATGAAGTCTACCAATATTACACATAGTTTGTGAAATAAGGCAGTTATGGAAAGATTCGAGTGAACTGGAGTCGAAGTAGCCAAAATCCACCCCACCTACTTACAGTCTGGATTTGGGGGCTGACAGTTCCTGGACCAGAAGTGATCTCTCACACTGCTGTGATACCCTCATCTGTACCCACTATTACAGTTGCTGGGCTGGAATAAGACTCTCGGGCCCTTGTCTATACTCCGATTCCAGTGCCTTAAAGAGTGCACTAACCTAAGAGGGCAAACAAAAGGCAAAGTGTGTCTACAGCCTTTTTGAGAGTTGTCCTGATTCTAGCTTCTGGTCTGAGTTCTGCCTGTGCACTACCATTTAAAAGACACAAGAACAAAAATTATAAATAATATTGGCAACAGACATTCTCCCATTCCCCATGAGTTTTTCTCTTCCTAGTTCCACGAATGTTGTGGAAAACTTCACAGAAAAGACCACAACATGTAGAGTATCCGTCAGCCCAGAGTTCCCCACGCTCTGAGGCATGGAAAATACTGCTTAAGCATTTCCCAGATCAAG
Organism: Chrysolophus pictus; assembly: GCA_037305975.1. Classification (NCBI taxonomy): domain Eukaryota; kingdom Metazoa; phylum Chordata; class Aves; order Galliformes; family Phasianidae; genus Chrysolophus; species Chrysolophus pictus. The sequence continues at coordinate 25,455,576 of CM074578.1, forward strand.
CGTGAAGGCCAAATTACTGTATTTCCTGGGCAAGTGCTCTATCTTCCAGGCTGTTGAGTAAAAGCAGGTATTCTTTCTAAGGGATCTCAGGACTGGGAAGCCCCAAGGAGATGTACTTGCCTGCTGTGAATCCCTCTGAGGCCAAGTTTCAGCAATTGAAGGATTGGTGACCATATATCTTGCTGAAGACACTTGTCTAAATCTTTGAAAACCTCTACCTTTCCTTCAGCAATCAGAAGCAGCTTTGCCCCACATAACACAATGGAAAATTCCCAAAGACTGGCCTACTACAGATGCAAAGTAACCACTCATCCACAATATTTAGAAAAAGGATGATGTGGTAACACATTGATCAAGTATTTTTCTCCATCAGTTGGAAAATATTCTATAACTCAAAATAATCTTTGGAGTACAGGAAAAAAATCTCAAAGAAAATCTGCATTTTTACAAACATTTGACATTGATTTACAGATCTATAGCTTGTTTCTTTGCTTTAATTTTTGTAGGTGACTGTCTTTAGAAGTAATGCATTTGAAAGTATATGGCATCTTATAAGAATGCCATCTGACATGACACCTCCAATGCAATTTTTCCTTTCTATGTGAAATGCCAAAAAAAAACAGTTATTCAAAGACTGACCTTTCTACTTGATACTTCTCTAGATTCACCCTGGTTTAACTTTCAAAAATTCTTTCTCTTTGTTTTTCTCTTGGAGCTTTTAAAATCACTACAAATAATACAAATACATCATCAGAAGTGCTATCTACCCCAAGGCAACACATGCCATCCTTGACATCCACAGCAGCTTACACTAAATTGTTGTATATCTTCTGTAAACAATTTTTTCAAATAGGAGTTCTTGTGGTCATATTCATGGGCTGCAGCAGGGCATGGAACTAGAAGCTTTTCTTCCAGGAATTAAATGGTGGGCAAAGTTGGTGTTATCATTTTTCAGGTCACCTATATGCATACCCACATTCAGACAGAAACAGACAGTGAACACCAAAAACCCCATGCAAACAACAGGGTACATAGCAGAACAAAGCAGCCAGAATTATTGATGCAGAAGCAGATTAGCAAAAAGCAAAACAGAAAGCTAAGGATACGTCACTGTTCTGGAGGTCAAAGAAATCACTTTAGAGCAGCTTTTTCCTTGATCCAGACCTGGATATTGAGTTGTTCATAAACATTTCTACCATTGCAACAACCATATCTTTGTTCATCGTTTAATCTGCAGTAAATTCTACTCATAGATCATTTTAATTCCAAAAAATGACTATTTTCCTTCAGCTGGAATCTTGTTTTATTTTTCCAATATTTCAATATGAAAGTATTATGTTACGTAAAACAAATAATTAAAGAGTCAATAAAAGTTGTTCTTAAGCATATTGTAAATGGGAAAAAAAACTTTTTTTTTTCTTTTTTCTTTTTTTCTGCTAGCTCCTTCTTTCTTTTTTCTTGTTTTTAACCAGCAGGAGGTTGCTCTCTGCAGCAGTGTTTTTTTCTTTTTGCAATTCCAGCAAAATTTTCCCTTTCTACTTATTGTTGCTAGCCACAAACAGAGATGAAACACAGAGATGTTCCATCTTGGGACATATTACTTATCTAGTCTTCTAATAATAACTATTATTATTTATACTTTATGGATGCTTCTGTTAAGTTCTGTGTTGCAGGTGCTGCATAAGCATAAAATAGAAAGCTAGTTTCTGGCTCAATAGAAGTTAATTTCTGTCCACATGATGCTTTCAAGTTGCCATCATAAATACAATGAGTAGTAGAAGATAATGGGAAAGGAAAATCAAAAGAAGTTAGAGTGAAAATTAACAGAAGTCAGCAAAATACATCTGTATCATTTTGTTTTAATCCTTCAGTTGGAAATAACAACTAATTATCAGAAATCCTCTTTAGCTTTTCATTCACTTAGTTCAACTCAACCTAAAATTCAGTCCACATAATTTTTGTTTTATTTCTTTGTCATCAAATATTTTCTACTAATACTACTCCTGGCAATGAATTCAAAACAGAAATGTTTTCCTTAATTGCCTTGGGATCTGACATATCATCACCCAAAATCATTTCTGCTTACTGACTAAAGCACTGCCTTTTAATAATGGGAAATATATACAGAAGGCAAGTAGCCAAGAAATGTGAGATGTACAGCAGATAATCTGATCTTCTGAGATGAACTGTTAACAACAACATAGTCCCTGGCTGAGATATTTTCTTAAACCTACATATCTGTGAATTTTGGTGGCAAAATATATATTAGTTATAAATAGCTTTAACAGGCGTGGAAATACTTTATTAAATATAAACCTTGTGATGTCTATCTTAATTATCTGGTCAGCACAGAAATTTCTGGTAGATAACCTGCTTTAGCAAATAGCCTATGGAAAAGCGTAGAAATATCAATAATGCAATTGTCCCCCAAAATGTAAGTGATATGAGAAAAGTCTCTGAAGTCAGCCTAGAGGAATCTCAAAAAAAAAAAAAAAAAAAAAAAAGGGGTTGGGTCTCTATTTTGGGGACTTGGTGCCTTTCTCAAATTTACAGTTAAATTCTCCAAACCTTCATCTGTAAGGGCTTTCCTTTTAAAGCTGCGTTTTGGAAAAATTGGCAGTGAGTCCCATGCTTATTTACACTAACAAAGGTTGAAGACACAAAGTTGTCCTTTAAATTTTATGCATGAACATCAGATTGATATCACATCTCCTTTCACAAGATGGATATGCAACCTCAGCACTCTCTTCTGCTGAGGAAATTTTAGTGCATAAGCACAGATTACTTTTTACCTTACCTTGAACAACAGACAAAAGATTAATTGGATAAAATTGATATTCTTTTTTTTTTTTTTTCTGGAACTATCCTTCTACACAACAGAACTTCTAGAGGTAACATGACGATGTAGGCAAAAATACTCTCTTGGACATACAAGGAAGCAGAGTTCTAAACACTGATAACTATGCAGAGCTATTTTAAATATTACACCTATGATGCTCTAATATCAAGAGCCAGCTCAGAAACGTTTCAAAATCCAGCTCCCTGTCCTCCCCAGTGTGTGCCCTAATTACAGTAGTACAGGATATGCTTTGATTTCATAGCCCAATGAAATGGTCTGCTTTTCTTCTACAAGTGCTTTATTTACACAAAGAACATTGTAGCAATGACTTGTTCCTCACCATGTCCTATACTTGATTAAGAGCAGGCTGCAAAAGAATAGATAGAAGTTGTCTTTTTCTATGACTAGCACAGGTTTTCAATGTCTGAAGAACACCAGCACAATAAAAACTTGAATATTAATAATATTAATAAATAAATGCTCTGAAATGAGAAATAATACTGGCTATTTTTGTTGGCATCACTACTCTGGGGTCCTGTTCCTAGTCATGTAACTGGTGGCCAGCAGGGTGAGGGAGTTGAATGTCCCCTTCTGCTTTGGCTTCACGAGATCCTGTCTGGAGGACTGCATCCAGGCATGGGACCCCCAACACAGGAAAGACGTGGAAATTTTGGATGGATTTCCAGATGAGGGTTAGTACACCTCTCTTATGAAGAAAGATTGACAGAGCTGGGCTTGTTCAGTCTGGGGGAGAAAAGATTATGAGGAGAACCCATTGCAGCCTTCCAATACTTAATGGGAGTTTATTAGCATTAGGGAAATCAACTTTTTACACAGGCAGATAGTCATAGAACAAGGAAAAATGGTTCTTCAATAAAGGAGAGGAGATTTAGATTAGATTTCACTCAGAGAGTGTTGAGGTGCTGGAACAGGCTGCCGAAGGAGGCTGTGCACATCATATCCCTGGAGGTGTTCAAGGCCAGGTTGGATGGGCCCAGGGCAATCTGATGTAGTGGTTGATCTAGCATGTGGCAGCCCTGCTCACAGCAGGGAGGTTGAATCAAGATAGTCTTTGAGATCTCTTCCAATCCAAGCCATTCTATAATTCTATGATTCTATGATTAAGAGTAATCCTTACTCAAACACATAATCTGCATGGTAAATGGTCTTATTTATCCCTACCGTCTGCAAGTAGTAAGGAAGCCTACTGCACCATTTCATACAGAAGGAAGATGTGTCAAAAGCAGAGCTTAAGATGCCAGGCCCTACAAACCTCAGGCTCTATAGTAATTACTTTTGGCAGGAGGAGGATCAAATACGGTTTAAACGTTGGGACTGGACAAAAATACCATGAGTAAATATAAGGAGCAGCTCCAGAGCCAGGCCAACATGATCATGGATATCAGATGGCATTAAGGGGACTAGGAAGCCCAAAAGCTAGCCTGTGTCCTCCAAAAATACCAGTAACAGAAACAAAGGCAGAAGTTGTTCAGTTTTGGATTCCAGTTACTGCAGATAGAGAACTGCTAAGCAGTTTGAACATGTAATTGGGTTAAAAAGCTTTCCTCTGTGCAAACTTCTGGAATTCAGTATGCATTGCTGTGGGAAAAAATACTTGCAGGTCTCAAAAATTGTTAATTTTTTGCTTTTTTCTTTTATTTCCCTCCTCCTGTCCCCATTTTTTTTCTAATGAAAACAGTGTGCATACATGTCTTCCTCTAAAAAGGCTGTGCAAGGCAGCCTGGCAGGCTATGCTAAATGCCAGCGCAAACGTGGCCCTGTGGTGCATGACTGGGGAGTTAAGCCTTTCTTAAATGAGAATGGACTGTCTCAAGGGAAGAACATTCCATGGCTGAATTCTTTTATATCAGCTAGTTGTGCCACTGAATGCCAAGAAATGAAACTGAGTTACTATTCCTTGGCCTAGGTTTTTGCAAAGCAATAATCCTACTTTACAATCGCAGTGCAAATAATAATACAAGGAGTAGCTGCAAGACACAATAATTGCTTCTCATAGGAGGATGAGATGGTATTCTAAAAGTAAGATTTTACACAAGAGCTCAGTAATCTGCCTTTGATATACCATGTAGTTTTCAACAAATTGCATCCTTTCCTAGTGCTTCTTTATCCTCTTACTTTTTTTTTTTTTTTTCCCTTGTAATTTCTTTACTCTTGTATCTGGAAGATTCATATGTACATGGATTTTTTAGTTTTAGGCTGCATTGTTCTTCAAATCCACAGGAAGGACTAATGATTGATAAATCAAAAAGCTGTGAATCCTGAAAGTTTAATTAACTTTTACGGTGAATTCTGATTAAATTAAAGCATAATATATAGTTTTCCCCTCTCACTGTACTCTTTATGAGTAAGTCTGGGTTCCATCTAGGCAGTTGAAATAATATCTAGTGATTTTAAACTCTACAGTCTTTCATTTACACTAATATGAAAAAGAAGATTCTGTGCATGTTGGCCATGAATGCTTAGAAAATTAGGAATGGGCAGAATGGGGAATTGTCCCAAATCTTGGTTGAATAGTAATGAGGAAACCCTAATGGTAATTTTCTAGTTGCCAAACACTATAACTAGAAAAATAGTAGGTGCAGAGTCAAAGAAAGGACTTTACCTTACAGATGATGTGTTGCTATTTTTTGTGAGATATCTGAACATTAAATATGTTTTGATAAATGAGGATTTCTTGAGTAACAGTAAAAGACTTATTTTGTCAGATAGCTTATTTAACAAGGATGTGACTGTGGAAGACCTTACATGTGAAAAAAAGCTAATGAATGTACCAAATAAACTTTTATTATTCCACCTCAAAATTCAGTGTTAAGTCAACAATTCTATTCTATTCCTATAGTGAATAGGAACTTGTATAAAAATTTCTTACATCAGAAGTGTATAACAAATTCATCCAAGTTTAGCTGCATAACTGAAGTCTGAGAGGCAAAACACAACTGTAATGAGGCTCCAGATGTTCAATAGAGTTAATGAAGGACAAAATACCTAGGCTTGTTTATGTTTCTTTTATGTTAGAATGGAAGTTTAAGAAATAGTGCAGATTTATTATATATTTCCATTCTGATGAAATTTTTTTCTATAGGTTATATAAAATTTCAGCCTCCTGAAACACTCATTTTTATTTATATATATTTTGATGGACTACACTACATGATAGTTACAGATATTTTTAATTGTCATCCCTTATGAAGCAATCTCTAACTCTGATTCCCCACATAGAACTTCTCTGAGTTTGGTATTGTTCACTCAAACAAAAAGTTTTCTACAAGTTCATATTTGACAGACACTATGGGCTTTATTCAGGTATCTTTCCAGACAGAATATTCAATTTCCATTATAACTTAAAAGGTGGGTCATAGTGAATTTTCTATATTGCTCAGAGATTAAATTCTGTCCTGTTTCCAATTAAGAATGGCTACAAGACAGGAAAATCACGAAGATGAATACTAGAAAGCTTGCCAGGAAATGTATCTGCCTCTTTGATTAAATTTAGATATTCTTTGACTTGTCAGGTTTCACACATTGAATCTGAAATAGACTTGGCTTCTATTTCCTGCAATTTAGACTACATACATTTACATTCTGTGACATCTTTGCTTCTTTTCTATTCCACTATACCAAATGGATCATCATTATAAAAGTATACTAGTATGTGTAGTATATATGATCAAGGAGACGAAAAAAAAAAAAGGCCAGAAAATGGCTACAAAAGAAGGTGTGTTTATTTTGCAGAAACACAGAATCTTGAAGATCCAAGACTATAAAATGTATAAAATACATTCCATGTTTCCAAAAGAATATGGGAAGAGCTTCCAATTTTTTTTTCCCATAGAGGAATACCATTCCAGCCTTCCCACCCATTTGGTGAGCCCTTTTGTAGGACATCCTTCTACAAAATTGTTCAATCTTAAGCATCTATTTCTGTCTACACAATCAAAACATGTTAGCAAAGATGATACAAATCAACTTATATCTCTGACTATAGTAACATTCGATATCTGGATTAGTACCTACTGTGGATCTCAGCACACTGGCTACCTGAAATCCTAATTTAACAACCACTTTCTAACCTTTATTCTCACATATCAAAATATGCATCAGCATAGATTTTGGAGTATTGTGTGGCTCCACTGAAACACAAGAAAGTGATAAAAAGAATAAAAAAGAAGTTTTCTGGTATTTCCCTGAGCTTTTCTCTATGGTGGATATGACACTGATAGATGTCATTTCTGGACATTTTGACACCACAAGCATGTCTGAATCCTAATCCCTAATAGAAAACTAAAAATTAATTCTATCCTACCATCAAACTCTTGAGCAATAAGGAACCTGTATTTAAGTTCTTTCCAGAGAGAGTGGTGAGGTTCAGGAACAGGCTGCCCAGAAAGGTTGTGGATGCCCCGTCCCTGGAAGTGTTCAAGGCCAGATTGGATGGAGCCCTGGGCAGCCTGGTCTAGTATTAAATGGAGAGGTTGGTGGCCCTGCATGTGGCAGGGGGATTGGAGATTCATGATCCTTGAGGTCCCTTCCAACCCTGGCCATTCTGTGATTCTGTGATTCTGTGAAACATTCTCCTCAGTGAGCCAAATTTAGATATTCAATAAACTTTTGAAAATATTCTTTGACAACTGCTCTTTTTAAAGAATTCACTATTAAGGCAGGAAGAATGAAAGTACTCTTATGGACTAATAACTGATTAAAGAACAATCAATAAGGATTAGGAATGAATAGCAGATTTTTCACAAGAAAAGAAGTCACTAGCAGAGTCCCTCAGGTATCTGTGTTCAGGCGTGTGATATTATGATACTTTTTATATAAAGATATATATATATAGAACACATATATGTATGTGTGACACTTCATACACAGCATAACCACTCTGGTTAAGAAGTCAATAGTGAAGAAAAAAATCTTCAAATGCTACAAAATTTTTTACAAGAACTGACAAGAAAAAAGTCGCACAACTGTTTTATAATAACAGAATATCTGCACGATGGAATTGTAAATAGAATTCATCTTATATGAATGCAAATTCATATAGGTCATGAATGGAAACAAACCACAAATTGTTAAATATAAGATCAGATTTCAAGAAAACATTAGAAATGCAATAGTGAAAGTAGAAGTTACGGAAAGTTCTCCATAAAATGTTCTTTTCACTGTTCAGGAGAGATCAAAACAGAAAACTGAAAAACAGGATTATGAAAACAGTAAATAATCAAATGAAAATACGGCACTCTGATTCAACCCCAGAAGATCACTAAAATGCAAAAAAAATTCATTGGGGATTTTGAATGTTTTCACTTGCTGAGAGATTAAATATACTAAAATTCCTCAGTATGGAAAAGGGGCAAATACAGGGAAATTCAGAGAAGCATGCAGAATACATGAAAGACAAAGAAAGGAGAAGAGAAAAGACAACTACAACACAAATACAATGCAGAACAAAATGAAATTACCAAGCAACAGGTTTAAAACAAATAAAAGAAAGTATTTTTCTTGTGACACGTAATTAAATTTTAGTACTCATTGACATAGGATGTTGTGGATGCCAAGAGTATAAATGGGCTCTAAAAGCAATTAGACAAAATTTATATAAGAATTCATGAAAGACCTCTGTTCTGAAAGTCACTGAGTCTCAGATTACTGAATGTTATAAGGGTATAACTAAGGGAAAAATCATTCTGTGTTTGTGTTGTTTCATCATCTTTCCCAAAGACATTATCAGAGATAATGGGATGATAAATGGGGAGACAGATAAACAGAATCATAGAATGACACAGAAACAGAGAATGGTTGACACTGGAAGAGACCCCTGGATGTCACCTGGTCCTTCCCTCTGTTCAAGCAAGACTCCATTACCTTTCTGGGCAACCTGTGCCAGTGCTCCATCACGGTACAGTAAAATGCTTCCAGATGTTCAGACAGAATGTCCTGCATTCAAGTTGGTGTTCATTGTCTCTTTCCTGTCTCAAGGTACTCTGAAAAGAATCTGGCTCTGTTGTCTTTGCACTCTCCCTGTTTTTCAACAGTGCTATTAAATAATGCTGCTTGGAAGACAAGCAGATTATTGGACATGTGGACTGTAAAGCATACCATTCTACACACTACCAATCACTAGTGGTTGAGATAGTAGAGATTATAAACCAGACATAGAGAAGCAATTGAGTCTAGATGCCTGCCAAGGAAAGTGGTAGATCAATCTTGCATGGTTGCAGCACTGACAGATTCATAAATTTCAATGAGAACCGAACAAGCAAGTTTTTCTTCTAGTAGTTTAGTATGCTTTAGATGCTAAAATATTGGGAATAGACAATCTACTGATAGCTGCAAAAATGTAGATTGTCTGAGACAAGACTACACTGGTTTACTCCTGTTTGCTTTAATCAGATTACCTCAAAGAATCACTGTAAGTCATGCACCAGATATTATACATTTGTCAACAATGCCAAATCTGTACTTACTTCTGGAATGAGCCTATCAAATCAGAAATCCAGACAAATAGACTATAGTGGGAGGATGGTAAGTTTTGCTTGCACACTTGTCCCAGGGGTGCATTTCACAGTGATCAGCGTCTGGAAGACATGAGCAAGTAACTAATTGTAAATTACTGTATTTACGAGTGCAGCAAGGCAAATTCTAGCCTAATTATATTTAAATTCAAGTCACCTGCTACACAATAAGACACAACATAAATTAATTCTTTTTAAATTGTCCCTACCTATAGCTGGGGGGCTGTAACTAAATGATCTTAAAGGTCCCTTCCAACACAAAAAATTCTACGATTCTTTGATCATTCTATGATTATATTTTATAGCTTTCTCACTATAAAAATAAAAGAGAAATATTAAATAATGTTTTAATTCACTCTTTCAAATTGAAGTTGATAATCTGTAGTTCTCATACCTTTGTAGATTACTCATATGCCACCTGACAGTACTTCACCCAAATTGAAGTGGAGTATAATTCTCTTAGCTGGAACATTGTAAGAGGTTTTCTCACTCTTGCTTTTTTCTCTCCAGCTGTCTATCTCTTCCTTTTCTTGAGATAAATATTAACTTACCCAAACATGGTAAAAATAACTTGTCGCCAAACCTTTTCATCAAATTTGCTTAATTCAGTTGCTTTGTTTTTTTTAACTTGTGGCTTAGAACCAAAGAGCAGTTTGGGTTTTTTGGAAGTGCCAGAAAGTGAAGATCAGGTCTATTCTGCAGATTTTTGGGAGACTGATACAGCTAAGAAATGGGAAATTATTTGTTTATATCCTATTGCTTGTTCTCTGTCTAAGGATATAAGCACACTTTTTATTGTGCTAATGTCTGGAATCTTCCACTTTCACAGAATCACAGAATCACAGAATGGCCAGGGTTGGAAGGGACCTCAAGGATCATGAATCTCCAACCCCCCTGCCACATGCAGGGCCACCAACCTCTCCATTTAATACTAGACCAGGCTGCCCAGGGCCCCATCCAACCTGACCTTGAACACCTCCAGGGACGGGGCATCCACAACCTCTCTGGGCAGCCTGTTCCAGCACCACACCTCACCACTCTCTCTGTAAGGAATTTCCCCCTGACATCCAACCTAAATCTTAACTCCCTCAACTTAAAACCATTTCCCCTTGTCCTGCTGTTATCTACCCTTTCAAAGAGTTGATTCCCCTCCTGTTTATAGGCTCCCTTTAGGTATTGAAAGGCTGCAATGAGGTCACCCCGCAGCTGCCTTTTCTCCAGGCTGAACAAGACCAGCTTCCCCAGCCTGTAGGGGAGGTGCTCCAGTCCCCTGATCATCTTCGTGGCTCTCCTCTGGACCCTCTCCAACAGTTCCTTGTCTTTCTTGTACTGGGGGCTCCAGACCTGAACACAGTACTCCATTAGTCCTGTACTTTCATCTGAAACTGACTGTTTTGTTAGATTTTATTTCAACTTTTTTGTTGAAATAATGAAAGATCTTCTACACCTTCAGAAAAACACAAATAAGGTGTTTTATCTTTTTTTTTTTCATGCTTCATTTTCTTTACCATGTAATATTTCCTTTTTTGAAGTACATGCAACCATGTTTCTTTCACAGTCTGTAGGCAAAAGAGTAATTAATGCTCACTTTTACCACTAGTTATCAGAACTGAGGCATTTCTATTCACAACCTATCGGCAATATGTCTTTTTAGGATTTTTTGAGGGTTGCTGTCCATTATTGACAAGGCAGATCTACATTGTGCATTTTGATAAATTGGTAATAAATTAAGTTTAATAAATTTATCCATGTGTTCTGATTACTTAGTAAATACAATAAGGTATAGTTTCATGTTGATGCCTTGGGATTGTGGTGTCTCACCCAGAACTATTTCTTTCAGAATGAGCTCTTTGCTGAGGCACAAGTGAATCAGCCAAAACACAAGAGATTCTTGACAATATCACACATGGAATAGCAAAGGCTCTTAGATGTTGGGCTGTTTCAAGGAAAGTATATACTTCTACTGATGTTTTTAGCACATGTGCGCTGTAAAGTATTACAGCTCTATTCAGAAGAGTCATGTGGTACTCTCAGATTTGATGCCCTGAGTCCAATCTATGACTCTGAGGTATTTATTTATTTATTTTACAAACTCAGAAATTGAGTGGAATGAGAACTGGACCAGCACAGGTGATGATGACGTTAGCAGGTTCCAGCCAGCCAGTCAGTCTGGCCTGTACTACTCATTGTAAAGAGTCCCACTGAGCTCAGTGATTCAGTGGTTGGGCAAACATCAGAATTCATGTGCTTGAGACAGAAGTATCATCATCTGCCAAAGTCCTTTTAGAGCAGTTCTGTCACTTCTACCCAGGTGAGAAAACAGATATGAATGATGGCTGACAACCAGCTTTCATTACAGCTGCATGCAGGGGTAGCAACCAAACTCTGAAGCAACATACAGGTAGAAAGGCACTGTATATGGCAGTTTTGAGGAAAGTAGAGGGAAGGTTATACACAAGACAAATCCCCAAAAAAATCACATTAAACACATGAGAAAAACTGACATAAAGGCATAATGTGTAATCTTTCTAATGGAGGCAGTGACCATGACTTGACCTTGCAAGTGCATGTTGTATTGGGCCTATTCTGTTCTATCAGGTAATCTGGTTCTGTACAGATATGACATGGCTGCTTATCATTATACTTCATAACTAGCTCTAAAGTCAAATAAACATGGTGTTCCGAAACCTACAAGTTTTATAAATTCATTTTAATAATCCACCAGTTAGAAAATGAGCACTTTGTCTTTATTGTTCATTTTCTTATGCCTTCGTTATTATTGTTCATTTTCTTGTGACTACTTGTTAAAACGTATAAAAAGAAAAAGCATTTGTTCTTTGTACATCTTTTACAACATCACTTTGTTTTTCACTGGCCAATAAACTGTCTATATATACACACAGATGCCACACATATTTACTAGGTGATTTCCATTAATTGTAAATGCTGTCCCCAAATCCCTACCAGCCTAGTGAGGCTAAGCTGCTGGTAATAAACAAGCAGTTACTGCAGGTGAAAAAAGCAGCTGTTAGTAAGTTCAAAGTGTCAAAATAGCTTGAATATACATATAAAGAAAAATTTAATTTTCTTTATTCTCATGGTTTCTCCAACAGTACAGAGTTGTAACAAAAATATGAATTTTGGTATGGCTGAAATATATACAGAAAAGTTTATGTGCAAAAGCATCACAAGAAACAATAGAACAGGAGCTAAAATAATGGTCTGTATTGACAACAGAGGACACATCTGACAGAAATCCAACTGGCAAATGCTGAGAAATGTGGTTTTGTAAAGATCAGAGGGTCTGTCATCTGATCACAAGAGGATGACAGCAAAGATGCACTATATTATATGCACTGCTCTTGTTCCTTTTATTCTCAGAGGAATGCAGATTGTAATAATGAAGATACCTCAAATGAGGAAAAAATGGTTAGTACCCTACATAAAATTCAATGTAAGTAAAATAAAATTCTGAAACAGAGCAATGCTAAAACAATTTTTGGTTTCTAAAGAGTATTGAAGACCAGACCAAAAATCCATTTGTCATAACCAAAAAAGATGAAGCCAAGAGAGTCACAGCAAGGACTCAACAGCAAATATGCTTTGCATCCACATAACACACAGGTGTTCCATTCCATACCATGTGGCCTGTACACCTCTGTGCTTGTGAGTATGTGGGTATGAGTAAGAGAAAACCTAGTGGTGACCAGAATAAAATTTGTTTCCAAAGAGCTTCTGTAAGCTCTCAAGTTGAATTTTTTTACATAAATTTCTCACTCAGTTGAGGAGAAAGGAATGTTCATATTTGATTTGTTGTAAATGATCCCCAAAGAGACATTAGTAAAATAAAATGTATAATCACTTGAGCAAAGGACATCTTTAAGAACTCTGTTCCTTCTGTGTGGAACGCCAAGGAAACAGGCAGGATGAGTTGATGAAATGAAGCACTTGCAGCAAACACATAAAGTTTTTTTTTATGTATAGCTGCATTAAGTATGAGATTAAGACGCCTAAATTTAAGAGTTCCAGGTATTTAAGCTGAGGAACTGTTTTATTTGCTAGTAAGGTCATAGCGATAATAAATATCAGCTTTAACCTGAGCTGAACTTCTCATTAGACCGCACTAACTGTGCTGATTAGACTTTCGTCAGCCATAATGATAGCTGGGGCCAATAGGCATGTCCTTTGTGCACCTAAGTATAAAAGTCTAAATACAAGTGTCTTCATGTCTAACCAAAAATCACCTTCATGTGTTCAGATTTTATTGGTCTATTTTTGGATGTGCCTCTAAATCACATTTCTGCAGCAATATATTTAGGAATGTCATGATCAACAACATTTTTACAGTGATAAATCTGTGTGGGGTATTTTTTTTGCCCTGTTCAAATAACATCTTTATATACTGTAAATTTGGGTTAAATTGTCTAATTCTTGAAGCTTCATTTTATGCAGTAGAGCTATTTAATACAGTTAAAAGTCACCGTAACTCCAAACTCTTAAAAAAACCCTGAACTGTTGTTTGGAGGTATCTATGCTGAGTGTAACAGGATACCATATTCTGGGTTAATGTTTCCTGAAAGGTTATCAATGGACAAACTATGTGACATGAAATTCAGTATATCTGGAATAACTATTCTGTTTTACTCCCACAAATTTTCCATTATTTACAGATAGCACAGAATGGAAAAATTGTTCAGATTCTTCTACTGTAACAGATCAGATTGCATTTTTCTTTTCAAGGTGAAGGCAAACTCTTGTTCTTGGAAATCCTGACAACAATGATATCTGAAATCTCTTGTTGAGTCACATAGCAACACTGATATCTAAAGATATCAATTTCCCCCATATTTGGCTGCTGATGGTTTCACTGTTGAATAAGATACTCTCAGTTTCAAAAGTATTAGATTAAATCTATCCTTTTTGTTTTACTTTTTTTCTTCTTCCTTGTAAGCTCACTTTGATTGTACAGTTGTTAGAGCACAAGTAGGAATCAAGATTTGGAGTTTTATTCAGTTCTTTGCTGACTGCTCAAACCTACACAATCTTTTACTTTTTGTTTAATTTTGTTTGTATAGAGTTCATTATATAGTCCAGAATCTCATGTACTTCATCATGAAAACAAATTTTAACAAGTACTGCTGATGTCAAATCATTTTTAAATCTATTCTACCCATCTTAAACATCACTACCATATTGATTTTTGAAGTCCTCATTTTTTTTTCTTGCTCTTATACACACTCTCTAAAATTTGGACTTTGTTCATGCTTGCTTTGATTTGGTTTAAGATCTGAAGCTCCAAGTAAACATCTGCTTTGTTCCAACCCACTGATTACAATGTGGAGCAGAGGAGAAAACGTTGCACAGACAGTGCAAGAAGACTTATGTGGGAATATTTCCTCCCAGGCAGGCACCTCTTGTTCTCCAGCCCAATGGATGGTGCTGAAACCTACAGTTTTGCAGAAGACTTAATGGTCAACGGAGAAAAGAGACTTGGCATGAGCAACCTTCCACCCACACACCTTTGACAGAACTGAACATTACTTCACTGCTGATTATAGCAGTATAGTTGTGGTGTTGGTACAGTCTTATTTCTTCTGGTTTACATCCAAAAGAAAGGGAAATGAGCAAGGGAAATGAGCTCTGGCCTTCATCTAGCCCACATACAGCCTGTCAGTGATATAGTACACGGACAAATTTTCAAGTGCCATCATTTATTTTTAATGATATTCAGAAGAGGTAGGACATAAACGCTGTCAATGGAAATTGTAAGATGAGTGGCAGAATATGAAACTTCTCTTTTCTCTCCTGTTTCTGGTAACAGATTGAGGATATTCTGTTGTCAGTTAATTCCGCCAAAAATGCCAAAAGTTACTAAATAAATTATACTTATGTTAGATTTTAGTGATTCTTCTTCTGTTTTGATATATCATTATCCATTAATTTCTAATACTTGTTTACTATAATTTTTGAAATTTGTTATTAAAAATATGCTGAACTTGTTTCCTGCTTATATGTATTTTGTTCAATATTTGAAACAGTTTAAAGTCTTACTTTTCAAAGTGGTTGCAAAATATAAAAGATGACTTTCCTATATTCCAGCCTGTTGTTTTTCCTTTCTGGAGCAGCAAATAATTACTTTACAAAAATATGAAACTATTCTAGTGATTTTTTTCTCCCCTCATCTTCTGTTGATTGAAGTGACCTCACATAAAAGAGGAAGTATCCTCTAGATTCTGACAAATTACATAAAAATGTGAATATCTATTTATTGCTTTACACATGAGGACCCTAACTATCTGTACTATGAGAACAAGTGTATTCTCTACAACATAGATTGCAAAAGTATCCATATCTCATCAAATATGGTATGAGAGCATCCTCCACACCAATTTCCCAAGAGAAGATATCTAGGAAGATATCTGCCTTAGCAGCACTGCCAGGACATAGTTTCCAGTGTTGGTCTCCAAACAATGTAGTGACATCCAGCATATGGTGGCAGAAGCATCTCAGTGGCAGAAATTTGCACCGTACATGACATAAGCGCTAAGTGAATAAAGCACATCTGCATTAAGCACCTTGGTATTTGATCTCTGCCAAATAAATAATGCAAAGAATCTTCCAGGGACTGTGGGGAAATGCCTTAAAATTGGAAGTCCTAATACCACATAACTTTGCAGGACATCACACTTTGTTCAGGACCTACAATGTTTAGTCTAAACAAACAGGTAACACAAAATTATAGGATGGGAAAAGTATAGATGGCACATAAATATTCTGAGGAACAAAGGGAAAGTTTTCAGACATGCATTCTCAGAACCTCTGCACATCGTGAAAGAGGTATCTTGTGGAAGCTGCTCAAAAGTGTCAGCTCCAGTTGGTTTGGGGATTTAAGTGAGCATTCAAGATTGAAAATGTTCATTTATTTCTCACTATAATGTTTAAAACTAGCAGGAAGGTAGTTCATGCAAGTCCAGCATGAAACATTCACAGATAGCAGCTGCTCACAGAGCAAGATTCTAGATAAAACAAACATTTTTCAGTACCTCATTAGAGCACCAGGCACTTGTCACATACGGGCATCAACTGATCACCTTGCACAAAAATTCATCCCAGACAAACAGCAAACAGGCAAGTCTGTGTTAAAACAATTCTATTTCACTTCCTTTTATTTTCCTTCTTTCCCTCTTCAGAAATTTTATATCCAACCAAGCCTCCCATTTCTCCAGCTTTTTGTTCAGTACCTCCTACAGTGTTGTGAATCAATGCTTTAGAATCAGCACAGTGAAATCCTCACATGATTGACAAGTCAATGCATCAACTGTATTCAGATTACTAAACACAGTATTTCCTATCCTAGACAGACAGAATGAGTTCAGGACAAATTGTTTCAACCTCTCATTTTTCCTTCTTGTAACCCAACTTAGTTTTTTTTTACTTGACCCCTAATTTTATAGTTTTAGAATTTTTCATTTTTTATCTTCCTCCAGTCGTATCCCTTTCCCCTGTGTCATCATCCCAATCTTATGTTAGCTCTGTGTTTTTCATTCTAAAAGAGAAAGATCAAATCAACTTCATCATTTCTTCACTGTTTTTATTTATACATAAGAAATAAAGTTTTCTGACTAAAGAAGGAAGGAGTTCTCTAGCTGAATACAGTCATGTAGTACTAGAAATTGATGGCAAAGACTGATATGATACCATATATTCATTAATATAGTTCACAAAGCAATGCTATGCACTTTAGAATACGTATTAAAATATGCAGTTATCTATTCGCACTATACATATATGGGAGAACAGACAGATGTATACATGCATGTGGATATACATTATCATCTCAATAAAAAGAAGTAAAATATAAACTAAAAATCTAACAGAAAAATATACAAAACCCCCAAATGACTGAACTCTTACTTTCAAAACGTAACTGTTTAAAGTTTAATTCCCAAATTTACTAAAATAAAATGAGGTCTCGTTTCTGTTTTCTGCATATACATGAATGTCTTCAAGGCTTTTCTGCAACACAGATCATATGTCAACAGATCTTTTCTTTTAGAAAAAAAGAGAAAAATGTTGATATCAATAAGATATCAACATTTTACCAAACTTGGGACATTTGCTGAGGGCAAAATCCCTGTATTTTCAATAGGATTTTTCCCAGAGAGTTGTGGATAGCAGTGTCTTAACATGATAGACAAAGTATATTTCATTCATAAATAAAAGTTATGTAATTAAATCTATGGCATTTCTTAAACAACAGCAGATTTGAAGGGCACTTATTTTATTATGCTAAAACATCTATTATGAATCAGGCCTTAAAATGAATTTCCAAAGTGTATTTGAGGACAGATGATTATGTGGACATATGGAAATAGTTATATGTTCCACCTATTTTTTTCATTTTTTATTAAAATCCCTTGTCATCATGTTTGGAATAAGTTCATGCCAGAAAGTTAGAAGTTACTACAAAAGTAGTTTTTGTAATTATGAAGAAAAATAACATGAATTCTTCTGTGAAAGCTGTGCAACCATATTATTGGCAATATATGTTCCATTTTCCCAGTTCTAAAATAACAGGAAAAAAAAGCAATGGAAAATAGAGGGTTTTTTCATACTCATTGTTTTTCACAGCTGGATTTAGATCTCTGTTACTTCAATGATCTCTGTCTGTTTACTTCAATGAAAACACAGTTACTGCTTCTGTGCCCTTAAAACTGCACTGAAACAGAAACCTTGATATTTGAGCCTGCCAATGGAGTGAATAAATTAATATTTCATATACTATTCAGATTAATATTTTAGATATCATTCAGGAAGAATGTATGTTCTTTATGATTTATGGTGTTGGAATAAATCAGCTGTAAGGGAGAGGAAGAACTTAACCGATATGACTAAGCATATACTTCTCATTGAGAAGTACATAAATCTAATGCTTCTGGAGTATCTGGTGGGAAGCAATTATGTCTTACTCTTACTCTTTCCACTGCTATCTTCTTCTTTCTTAAAAAGAACAATTTTATTAAACATAATATGAAGAGCAAAAGAAAAGATCGTGAAATTAAGGTTTCAAACCATTGGAGAGGTCACTCTTTTACATCTGGAGGAATACAGAATTATTCACACTGCCTAGGAGGTTTTCTGCTTCTGCATAATCCTGATTTGACATTGTCATGTTGGTTAGACTGTTAAAGATGATAGAATATTTTACATAAAGGGACTGAGCCTAATCAGGCTGACTACCCAGAGTCAAGATTTTACTCTATATTCGACAGGAAAAGATTAGAATCTCCTGAACAACATCACGCTTTTAATGTTGGTATCACAACCATTTGTTCTAATGAGAGTTCAGATTTAAAACAACCCAGTTCTCCCTAACCCAGCTACTCATTTCTGTTTGTGTGCCACCCATATTGTTTTGTTTGTTCATTTGTGTGGCCAAGACCACGAAGATGATTCAGAATAAATGATCCAGGGTGAAAAGAAGATAATTATTTTAACTCATTTCACCAGCTTCAGTAAGGAAATCTTCCAATTTTCTAATTTTTTTTATATTTGTCAGGATATTCTTGCATCATGAGACACTTGAGAGCAACTCAGTATATATGGCCACTTCATATAAAGGCATTCCAAAATTAAACATTAAAGAATACAAGGTCTGACATTTGAGATTTTGCTAGTAGTTGGTAGGGTTGAACCATTCACAGTTGTGTAATTCATGGCAAGCAGGGAAAGTATACAGTACTTACACTATACCTAGAGTACATCACAAAATCATTATAATATTTACTATTATTTTACTAGATATTATTATAGTTTTATATTATTATTATATAGTAGTAGATATAGTAGTTATATAATTATTGTTATTATTATAGTAGTAGTAGTAGATATAAAAAATAGCCTATTTTAAGTGTGTTATAAATGTCACTTAAATATTCATGTATCTTTCCTGATGAAAGGAAAGTAATTGAAATTACTGGCATCTGTTAAAATCCACTTGAAATTAGTGACAAAGTAGACATTTCTTTCTCTCTAAGTATTTCTAGATTTCAATATAGATAGCCCTTCCTCAAAAGGGCTATATCTTAGTAATTCACATATGTGTAACACAAGTATGAGGAAACACATTCTATGGTCAGCCTGTGAAAGTTACATTTGGTGAAATGAATGAAATTTAAAATCATGCACTTTTACAAATTTTTTTACACACAGTACACATTTTATGTCCAGCAACATATATGATTTCACAAAATTTAGAGATTTGACATATCAACCAATATTATTTCATGAAGTGACTGTCCTTTATCAAAAAACAGCAACAACAAAAGATCTGGAGATAAATATGTGTAAGTTAAAAGGAGAACTGGGGCTTCTTGTTCCTTCAGAAAAAGAAGTCAGCTCCACACAACTCTCCTTAAAGTTCAAAGAAATCTTGACAGAAACCAGTAATTAACATAATGCCAGTAATACCTATAATATCAAGCATTAAGCCTAATATTTTAAATCAATTCCTTAAATAAATTCACAAAATGTAATATATTTTCTGCATATTTTTCCTATTACTAAAGTAATATGATTTTAAAACAAATTAATGTTTGCATGAAACTTGAAGTGGACTAACAAGGTTATTGGCAGTGAAACAGACTGGATATTTCTTTGAGGAACTAGTACACAAGTCACATTTCAAAAACAGGATACACAGAAATCATGTCAGCTGTTGCTACGATGAAAAGCCACTGCAATGTATGATGTACATAGGGTTTGGCTTAACTCCAGATACGTACAAAGTCCAAGACACCATCTGATACTTTTAATTTCCAGTTAGGAAAAAAAATAAAGGCAACAGGATAAGATTCATCACGATCTTGCTAAGATACTGTTGTGCTTGCTACAGAGGTAGAAAAGCAAAGATCAGTCCTGACTACAATCCTCATTATAATTCATAGACATTTCACCTAAAAGTGTGCTTACCAAATAAATTATTTCAAATCATTTCTTATTTGAAATTATTTAAATTACTTGATTGATCAGCTCTTTTGCACTGATATTTCTTTTACAAAATTGAAGATATTTCGGACTTATATTGGTTTAATGTAATGAGACCCTATAATTACTTTAAGGGCAGGTGGACGATACAATCATAGACAGTATTTTTCCCATAGAAGATGTCGAATCTGGATCTGGATCTGGAACTCACCCAGCAATAATTGTTGTTGAAGCTGACGTTTTCCATACTGGAAACCTGTCTGAGCCTGGAAACATTCAGGAAATGCTAGCCATAACAATTTAGTTGTTTGTTGGAGAGAATAAGGAAAAACAGATTGTTTTCTACATATTAAAAAAATAGAGAGAGAGGAAGATATCTTTTATTTACAGCATTTTAGTCCCATTTCACTCTCTTATGGACTTCCTCTTCAAGGTTTGTTCGATGGCCTTAAACTTGAGCAAGATGTGGACACGTCAAGGATGAACCTTTCACTGTGAAATTACATCTCAAGTATTTACGTCATAAAGCTTTAAAAATTCGTATGTGCCCCTTGAGACCTGTGTGAGAACAGTAAAAAAAATCCCTAAAATTCCACACCCATTGAACACATTAAAGCTTTACAAGGCATGTAGTGATGAGTAGGCTGTTCCTGCAGGATCTCATAAAGTGAATGACTAAGCTGATACACAGACAGTTTAATTTTTTTATGGCTGTTCACAGCTGCTTTGCCTTAGAGAAGTTCTGGTACAAGAAGTAAAACTGCAACCACAGAACAGTAAGCACTCAGATTGTAACAGTTGTCAGTGGGACCTCTGCTCTAGACATATGTCTTGCTAAAAATACTGCTCTACTTGAAAAATGTGGCTTCAGCCTTCTTGGACATATGATATTAATGTATCCTTTTGACCTTAACCTCACTATAATTCTGCTTCCTACAGGGAAATAAAGATCAGATTATCCATTATTTCACATGGGAGTTGGGAAAATAATGATTTTTCATGATTTCAGATATGAGCAAAACATTTCGCAGTAAAATCTGTGAGAAAGGTAATGATCTGCTATTCAGAAAAGAATGTTAATAATGCTCTCAGTCATTTGTAATGAATTAGGCAACAATGTAAATATGTGTTTCTGTATTATTATACATGAGGATATGGATGCCAATTCAAGATTACAAAAGTACCTTTCATTCTGGTTTTTACAAACTTTATGATGTTTGGTTTCTCAACCTTACTTACATTTTAACATTTGTGTCTATGTCTACAGTCTTTAAAACAGCAAATTTTGCTACAGCAGCACTTTCAGTCTGTAGTTAATGGCAAATTCTACAGCTCCTGAATAGAAATGAACTTACTTATGACACCCATGATTGTTTCTCCTTATATCTGTTGTTAGTGACTGCTGACTGTAGTTTAACACAGCCTGTTTTCTCACCATAGGCCCTGCCTTGCAGATTTATCACTCCCATGAGAGCACTGCTTGCTCTGCAGCCTCCTCCCTTTGTGTGTGTAGTTGTGCCAGGTGAGGAAAGAGATCTGTTTATGAACAGTTCAGTCTTCTAGCTCATGACCAGAATGAAAAATAAACTACAGATATACCACTGGAGAAAGCATTCACTTATTGAGTTTTGCCTAGGGCCTATAAAATCAGATAAATGATCAACAGAATAGATAACAGTTTGCCATTTCTTGTCCCATTTCAGCTGTAAAGAGACATTTCTACAGACCACTTTTTTTTAGCATCAGTCAGCCTTGAGGAAGGTTGGACATTTCAGCCTGTGCTTCACGTCAGTACACTTAATTACATTTTTAACCATTGCCAGCTAAAATCAGGCACATAAATATGTCCTTTGTGTTAAATCTGGAGATGTGAAAGGGCTCAGTGTGAAGATATTTTTTGTTTTGTTTTGCCACTGGGTTGCCATTTGCAGGTGTGGACCTCATTTAATGATGTAATACATTTATTTGATAATAAAGTGTTATATTTACATAAATATTGTCGAAGGAAAGCTATAGCCAGGCATTTTAATTAGAGTTTGAACAAAG
Organism: Chrysolophus pictus; assembly: GCA_037305975.1. Classification (NCBI taxonomy): domain Eukaryota; kingdom Metazoa; phylum Chordata; class Aves; order Galliformes; family Phasianidae; genus Chrysolophus; species Chrysolophus pictus. Next base: position 25,477,980 of record CM074578.1, read on the forward strand.
TGGAATTTGCAATATCAAGTAACTTTGAGTTGATAAGGCAACATAACTACATGTTCCCATCCATACTGTGGTAAAAGCCAATATGAAAAACCATACAGAGTAACAGACACTGTAGTAAATTTTGCACACTGTCAGAAAGGAAACTTGAGCTGATCTTTTCTCTGCATGCTGTGCAAGCAGGCAGATTTCTAGAAACTGCTTTTTAAAATAAGAGCATAGCCAAAAAGAGTGTCTGGACATTATGAGGGCCAAGTAGGTCACCAAGAAAACAGCATCTCAACATTTTGTAAAACAAAAATAAACCCAAAGATGAAAACTAGTTTGGAAAAAAAAAAAAAAAAAAAACCAACCTCAGAGATCCTGCTGATGTAATCATTTATATCCTAAGGAAAAAAAAAAAAAGGAAAAAAAATGGTTATACAAAACAATTTCTTTGAGAGGTCACTATAAATCCAGATCAACAAAGATTAAAATAGCAGCAGGGGAAATTCATAGCAAATCAATTTTACAAAATAAAAGTCCTTTATCTCACTGATAAACCAGAAACAAACTAAACATAGGCATGAAAAGGTTATGCAACAGAATATCTTCAATATCTGGCATAATAAATCACAGTTAAACCAGGAATACTGTCCATATTTTGATAAGTTTTAAGATCACAACATAAAACTTTAGAAGAAAACTGAGGCCAGGATAATTGGGTGTTCCAAATATAACATGTATGTTAGAGGAACCCCAAAACCAATCAGAAACTGAATGTCATGTACAAAAAGCATATAAAGTCACAATCACTATCCTAAACAATGAAGTATAAGTGAGATACAGACTTAACATGCTTTGTTTTCTGGTGTTCCTATCAGATAAAAATCATGGGTTTGCTTTCATTTCATTTGTTGTGCTGCTGCAAGTTTATACATAATGGACGTTTTACAAATTATGGGTGTTAAGATGGCATTCAAATACACATGTAGGTGCTAATTAGTTATAGAAGGCACTACAGACCATGTCACTCTTCCATATAGTTCACATAAAAGAACAGATTTAGAACACTACAGCTTAAACCTGACAAACATTAAACTTCAGTTATCCGTGTACTGCACGGATTTATCAGCTTTCTTATGAAATACATAGAAGCATTACAGTACAGTTAGTAGCGAGTTAATGTTTAGCAATTTGAGAAACATAACAAGCATGTTCTATTGTGTCCTTCAAACTGTTTCATCAGAATTCCCAAAAGACAAAAATTACAGCATTTTTTTGTTGTTGTTGTTTGTTTTTTTTTAGCACAGTGAAGGATAGTGGTGCTTACAAATCAGGACCATGCATTGTAGTCTATATATTCACCATCAGCACTTGAATCACTCTCTTAAAGGTCTGACTTCCCATTTCTATCAGCTGTACCTTTCCAAACCTTTCTCCAGAGATCTCAACTGTTTCACTTTGTCACAATTTTCTCCAAAACCTGTTTCTCCTATAAATTTTTCTATTCAGTATCTGAATCAGGTAAGGATTATGATTCTTTCAAGTAATTGTAATAGTATCTCCAAACAGATGCCATAAGACATACTGAAATAAATGTTAGGTAAGTAGGAGAGAAAAAATCATTCTGAAAGTCCAGTACTAAACCCAATTTAGAGAACTTTCAGGTCATCTTGAGAATCAGATCTCAGTCAATTTGCAACATGTTTTCTTAATCTCTCATTTACACAGTGGAGATATAAAATTATTATAAACTGGAGACAAGTCTCACTGAGATTACTTGAATTTGAGATTGAAAGAATAAGTCACAACTGTCTATATGTATTAGTATTTCATTATTCTTCCTGTATACATGAAAGCAGGTTGTTCAGATTTAGGCTTTTGAAGCAGTAACATCATTTCTGAGTAGTAATTTGAACTTCCAAGATGGTAAAGAAAAAGCTCTCTTTTCTTCATTAACCCTTTACTAAGAATACTGTATATTTCAGTACTGGCTTTTTTTTTCTGTAGAAGATAAATTGAGTTTGTATACATAAATACTTATTTACATGCATTGTTTCCTATAAAATTTATCTTCAGATCCTGCTAGTTTCTAATCACATGAAAAAAAAAAAAAGATAAATTATCAAGAGATGCAAAACAAGTCCATAAGAAGCAAAAACTGACTACTAGGTTTAGACCTCTTCAGTACTTGATTTTTCAAAGTCAGTGATTCAGTCATAAAGCAAGAATATTCAGACTTCTGAAAACTTTGAAAAACAGACTCCTTTTGAGCTCCTTGCAAATTTATTGTACAGCTACTGAGCAGAGAAGCACTTGCTTGTCAATCATACATTAATGATTTAGTCAGTCAGATTAGAAGACAGCAACAATAGAATAAAGAACTTTAGTAGTGCCTGTGTCTTACATCTTAGTTTGATATGGAAGTACTTAAACAGTATAGAGCCAACAATAAGGCACATAAGCAAGAATGATTGTAAAGAGTACAGCACCAACTCACTTTGTGGGATAATGCATACTTGTAAGACTTATTTCTAAACCATTTGCTTCAGAAACATATTCCGTAAGAGACTGCAGCCCCATTCTTCTCCTTTTTATGAACATCATCCATATATATCTGCCTGAAATTTTAAGGTCCTGTCTCCATAGTTTCTGACCTCAGGAGAGAATCTTCAATGGATTATCTGCACAAAATGTCCTTTGATTCCTCAAAATGAACTCAGGGATCCAGAATACATAACCTACTCTTTCATTACTAAAAATATGTTAAGATTCTATTGGTCTTGAATATGTGTTTCCTTTCCCTTCAGCATACAAGTTGTTCTTCTTTAGCCTTATCAAAATATGTGAAGACTTTATATAGTATGTAAAAAGGAAGAAGAATACTACACATGTACAAGCAATGGCATGTGAAAACTAAGTTAACTTGAGCAACAAATTCATAAGCTCTCAGTATGTCACTTCAGGGTCCCCAGAGACTGGTAGACAGACTTCCATTTGATAATGAGTCCAAAATTCAGTAATGGATTCTAGGATTTTCCAATTGCTAACAAAGGTTAAAATCAGTAGAAGCCCACTACCTTTCTTCAAGCATGTACCTTGGCATAAATTAGAGGAGCTGAACAGTAGCAGTAATTTGTGTCACTGACACGAGGTTATGATCAACATATACTACTGACAGACTGAAAACACTGGATAAATGTAATAGATTTTGACACTCATAAGTATAGTGCACTTGTTTCCAGTCTGGGCAATGGAGTATACCTAACTCTCTCGTACATAAAAAAGGGAAGTTTACTCTCTTTTTATTTAACTTCTTATCATTAATCTTGTTTTATGTTCCATTATTTTTTTGAACTATTCTAACAGCTGAAATATCTTTCTTTGCCTTTCTTGGAAATGGATCTCCAAATCATCACACGGTAACAAAAGGCTATGGGCAATTGTTAACTCAGAGTTGTCTGTATTTGTTTTAAATTTTAAAAGTGCTTTATAACTTTCACTATTCCTAAATGTCCTTCTGCAGGAATTAAAAAGCTGTGATTTCCTTAATTGCATTTGCCTAGTCATATCCATAGAACTGTTAAAAACAGTAGCTCTGATGCTGACTCATTTCCCATTGCATACTGTGACATTTGTGTTAAGTGACTATGAATAGCAGGATTCAAAGGTGTTTTACCCATGAACGGAGTAGCGATGCATTATTTTTAATTCCCATTCCAAAAGACTGTAAATCAAAACTGCAAAGTCCTTTTACTTATTTTTCAGAAGGAAATTGAATATATCTTGATGTTGCTTAATCGCTATGTTCAAATGAAAGTCAAGAGTCTTCCAAATATGAAGGGTTGCTTTGACTGATAAAAAAAAAAGAAAAAGAAATTGTTAGAAAAATTAAGACTGCATATCTTTTAATGTTTGATAATATCTGTTTGGCAAAAACAGGTGATACACAGGCTTGTGTTCCAGTGATAGATTCTAACAGTTCTGTATGATCTCAAACTGACACTGAGACAGTTTGCTTCTAGCTAGTGTTTCTACAGCATTTTTTCCCCAGTTTATACAAAGCAAGTGGAAAAATCTTCTATCTTACTTTGATATCTTTCTTACGAGCCAGTGTGTCAGGTAATTATCCCAAGTCTGGTACTTTGAGGCAAATAAGATACAGAAAATTTTTCTCCTGGAAAATTTTAGAATATCTTCCTTGAAAAGACTGAAAAAGATTGGAAATTTCAGGTTCTTCACTCCCTGGTGCAGTGTCTTCTTTTTTTCCTGGAATAAAATAAAGGCAAAATTTAAAAAAATGTATTTATATCTAAGATGTTCATTTGCAGGTATATGCAGACTAGCTATAACTGTAATGCATTTTCTGCTATTGCAAGGTCTTTGGAAGAAATTTTTTCCTTAATGAATCTATCTGTCTCACCTATATCCCTATTCGCTCCTCAGAATAACTCAGGATTGTAACATTTGGCCTTCTCTGGTAAATTGCTTACATTTTCTGGTGAACAGCCTGTCCTTCTGACTAATTTAATACTGCTAAAATTAAAAACAGCACTGAGCTTTGCTTTAATGAAAATATGTGTTTTTAACATAAATCGATTAATTTTTACATGTAAAAAGAGATAAATCACATAAAGCTGGGCCTATGTCTTAGAGACTTCAGTCTCCAAAATACCATTAGTATTACAATAATAAAAATAGGAATTTATAGAGGCCATCTTAGTTTAGCTAGAGAATTGCTCTCCTGACACTATCATTATATGAACACAAAGCTCTTTCTATTCTCAGCTCCCACTTGCAGTTTATAAATAGCTGTGGTGATCTGTACAAAAACAGGTTGCAAACAAGATGGAAGAAACCTGTAGTGAGAACAAACCTATCTTTTTGCTAGAGTTTAATTATTGTTTGCACTGCTGCAATGACCACAGTCAAAGTACTGGAGTGCCTTGTGTGCTTTAGAAATAAAATTTGTTCTTTTTCTTTGGGATCTTCTGAGAATTATTCATAAAACAAGGCTAAAAAGGAATCCTGTAGTGGTATGTATGTTTATGTTGTCATAATAGTTGAGTTTAGAAATAATGTTATAACATTCTACACTACCACTCATTCTGCCTATCATTGGGATGGACACAAATGCATGGTGGGATGATGGCAAAGGAGGTCAAAAGAAGAGCCAGGCATCACTGTAGGCTCTGTAGTTCAGAGGAAAAGGCATAGGGGCTGCTTTATCTCAGACCCCCTCACAGTACATAATGTTCTGCACAGCAATTAGGAGGTACCAAACATAAATGGCAGCAATGGCATGCTGGAGGTCTACCAGCTATAGCAGCTGGCCCATAGACCATGTGATCCGGTCTGTCTAAGGAAAGGAACTATCAAAATTAGACTTTGACTGGCAAAGATCTCTGGGACAAAGAACAATTTGCATAGGAAGGAATGATCTTAAAAGTCCCAATTAAAAAAAAAATTGCAGCAGACTGAGCACATTTGGGAGCATTTCAAGAGATCAGTTTCCTGTTGCAAGGGAATTACCTTGCACATTTATTCTTTTTCTTCCTTCACTGCTTTTTTAGTGATGCTAATAAACATGCAAAAAGACAGTAATATCCAGTAAGTCTATAGTCAGAATGTTCATCTCGCAGAAAACTCACCATCGTGTCTACCAGGTCTGCCCCTGAGACTGAAGAGTATCTGTCTCTCCAGGGCAGTTTGTTCTTGTGACCTTCTTGCCCCAAGTATTTTCAACTGGAAACCTTTAAGTCTAAAAGCACATTGCATGTTCTGTTCAAAGAAGACCTGAAAAGGGACACAATGAAGTGTTTAAGCACTTGGCCCCTGGAGTAAATTTCAAAACTGAGGATTTGGCATCCATGTGAAATATAAAGCACAGATAAAAATATGCAAGTGATTTGGAATGACAGCAGGAAAAGTTGAAACCCTGCTTTTCAGACAATAAAAAATCTTAAGGATAGTGATAAGTCTGAAATCCAATCTCTCCAGAACTGTTCCATGCAATGCCAGATTGCAGAAAAGCATTCCTTTCCTCTCATGACCCACAGTCATGAATTCTTGTTTTAGAATAGCCTGAATCTGAATATATTCTTTTCCTCATATACACTGATGAAATGGTTTCTGCATAACTGTCTTGAGGTTAATATACTGCAGATGGAAAGACTGTCTTTAGATTGAAATTTATTTTCAACTTCATACTCATGTTTCATACTTTCTAATTGACACATTATCAGTAGGAGGTAGCTAGTATTGTAGAAATGAAAATAATTCTTTCCAAACAGAAGCAGAGAGGAGAATAAGAATATATAAACTAGTTAGCCAACTGTGGTTCTCAGGAGAACCACAGTAAGCAATCAAGGAATGTTAAGATCTCAACAAGTCAATCAAAAAGATTTGTAAGGGATTCCCTGCCATATTATACTAATTCCCTACCATATTATACCAATTTAATCTCATTCTGACCTTCTGGATAGAAGATAAGAAAAGATTACATACATTTACATGCAAATCTTTTTTAACACTTTCCTTCTTACTTCAAGCAATCAAAGAAAAATATCTTGAATAAATTAAAGTACAATCAATGCAAAATCTTGGACCAACTATTTAAAGGAATATGGAAAGAGAAAAGTAAATTAATTGTTTATTGTTCAATGAGAGGAATGACTGAGTATAAAACTGCAGAAATTTTCATTACACATTTTAAAATGTGTTATCAGTAATTTAGATTATCAAATAAAAGAGTAAATTACAACAGTTGTATGTTGCACAACTTTTTAGAGACTGTAAGTAAATTAAGTCACAATTTGAGTGCTTAAACAAATTGGAGAAAAGATAACTGGAGAAAAGATAACTGCAAATTAAAAGAAATTAAAAAAAAAAAGAAGAAGAAAACATGTTTGCAGCATAAATTTACTTATGGGTTAAGGTATATGTTAAGGTTTACTAACAGTACAACAGAAAAATGACTAGACAAAATTTCTCACTGTTTTTCAAGTTAAGGTGAATGAACACTACAACACTACCTTATTGTAGTTTAAAAAAAAAAAAAAAAAAAAGGGAATATGTTTTCCTGTTTTCCTGGGATTCATACAATTCATACACAGAAGTCCTGCAAATAACAAACATGAAATAGCTTTTGTACTCAAACAAACATGGACAGATCCTTGTCTGCATCCTGTTTGGAGCAGCTAAATTCAAGAAAGTAGTTAGAGAATGATAAGAGGCTCACTATATGCACTGGAACAAAAGATTGAAGGATCCAGGCTGGCTTAATTTCTGAAGATATCTAAGCCTGAAGAATTCCAGAAGTGATTTAGGCAGACAAGCCATTAGTTGCTTTAGAAAATGAGCAAAGCCACGTCTGAAGTTCTGGGAAGTATGAGGTTCCTTTCATTGCCATCCTTTCAAATGAGAAAACTCAAATTAAAAAGATTTGCTTTTATAGGGGGTAGGACATCCATATCTACAATTGTAATGAAATTACTGATACTATATTTCCTCTTTTGTTTCCTATTTACAGTGTCTGGCTTAGTGCCATTAATAACCTCATCATTATCAATGTAAAGTCAGCAGAAAATGTACAAAAGGACTCAAGACTGAAACAGTTTTAGCCCTTGTAAGTTAAAGGACTGTTTACCAGATAAAGGACCAAGGCTCCTACCCTATGCAGCACTTCTCTCTTTAACTAAACAGATGACTAACTGCTAGCAATAGGAAGGAGGACAATAACGTCTTTCTTATGCTGTTTAGTGCAGCAGAATGAATTTGACGAAGAGCCATGAAAAAATATTAATTTAACTAATAGCGCTTAACTTAAACCTGTTTCTCATAATTATATGTCTAATTTCAGAAAAATCAGAAGACATCATGTGTGCTGCCACGAGCAGAAAAACTATTTTAAGTAATCCAAATTGGAGGGAGATATTGGGTGTTATTTGATGACCTGGATGAGGGCATTGAGTGCACCCTCAGTAAATTCACAGATGACACCAAAATGGCTGGAAGTGTTGATCTGCCTGAGGGTAGCGAGGCCCTACAGAGGGATCTGGACAGGCTGGAGAGCTGGGCTGAAGCCAATGGGGTGAGGTTCAACAAGACCAAATGCCGGGTCCTGCACTTCGGCTACATCAACCCCAGGCGACGCTACAGGCTTGGGGCGCAGTGGCTGGAGGACTGCGTAGAGGAAATGGACCTGGGGGTATTGATTGATGCTCGGCTGAACATGAGCCAACAGTGTGCCCAGATAGCCAAGAAGGCCAATGGCATCCTGGCTTGCATCAGAAACAGTGTTTCCAGAAGGAGCAGAGAGGTGATTGTTCCCCTGTACTCAGCACTTGTGAGGTCGCACCTCGAGTTTTGGGCCCCTCACTGCAAGAAAGACATTGAGGCCCTGGAACGTGTTCAGAGGAGGGCAACAAAGCTGGTGAGGGGTCTGGAACACAGGCCATATGAGGAAAGGCTGAAGGAGCTGGGAATGTTCAGCCTGGAGAAGAGGAGGCTCAGGGGGACCTCATTGCTCTCTATAACTTCCTGAAGGGAGGTTGTAGTGAGCTGGGGGTCGGCCTCTTCTCTCGTGTCATTAGTGATAGGATCAGAGGGAATGGTTTCAAGCTACGGCAGGGAAGATTCAAGCTGGACATTAGGAAGTATTACTTTTCAGAAAGGGTGGTCAGGCACTGGAATGGACTGCCCAGGGAGGTGGTGGAGTCACCGACCCTGGGGGTGTTCAAGGAAAGACTGGATGTGGTGTTGAGGGACATGGTTTAGTGGGAGCTATTGGTAATAGGTGAACGGTTGGACTGGATGATCTTTCAGGTCTTTTCCAACCTTGGTGATTCTATGATTCTATGATTTATCCATATAAACGTTAATAAATCCAAAAAATAGCAATTCCAAAGGTCTCCTTTTTCATGTTAGAAGGCATTAGCCCTTTGTCCAAAATCATAACTGAAATCTTCTACTTCAACATTGTGTACTGTCAAAGCCACTTTTTTTTTTTTTTTTTTAATGAATGTTTGAAGATCAAGATGTGTGCCTTTTAAATAAACAGCAGAAGACAAGGATACAAGTTGGCTGAATGTCAGCCACAGAAGTAATCAGAATCCAAATTCCTGTTTTTGTGTCGCACTACATTTATATCCATATCTCAGATCAAGTATATTCAAAGTATAACACAGAGCTTCATCAACCCTGCAGTCTAGGATTTGTCCTTTCTAAATTGACATTAATCGAATTTCCAGCCTTTTAGTGTTTGGTCTTACATTACACTGACATTTAAAATATGTTTGAAATATACATTAACTCTTTATTTTAAATGCAGCAATAAGAAATAAATTACTAGTAGTTCATATACTATCCTGAAATGTTTGAGAGTTCTGTCTAAATCATTATCCTGAATCAATATGAGTTTCCCATTTCTCTAATCACTAGTCAATTCTGGACCATCCTGGACCAGTAATAATATTGTTCTACTATGGATAAAATGGATAAACATTCAGGAAGTTAGAGACCAAAAGCATAAGAAGGCAGACACTTAGCTAATAGGTACAGCATGCATTCCAGCAAACATTTTTACACATTGATGGAGTGAAAGTAACTCTAGTCAGTCTCTATGTACTAGAGAAGCAGTTCAGTTTGAGGATTAAACCAGTCTTTGGAGAGATTCAGATTCAAATCTCAGGAAAAGGAACAGAGGATTAAATTTAAAGTTTTGATTTCTTAAGAAGTGGCTTGACTCTAGATTGGAAAATCTACACCGCCACATAATTGTGCTTGGGAGCCATGTGAAGCCCTTCATTTATTTTGCTTTTCTTAAAACTACACAAATAATTTTAGGTCAAATGCACCTTTTTCTGTTGCAGAGATGAAATGATGATTGTTTTTGTACCTTTTGGTTTCTGTACCTTAAATGCTTTCCCAGTAAGTCTAATAAAGAGCTAATATAGATGTCTGAGAGACTGTAGCACCCCAAATATTGGAGCATATTCATGACAGATTAGAAAAGCATCTGCCAGCAATGACATTCGCTGATCCATAACTCCTTGGGACAGGAAAATGGATTGGGTCATTTTCTGAAGTTCTTAGCTAGCCTTTATTTTTTTCTTCTAATTTTCTGTCTCTCAGGAAGGAACAGTCTGGTTTTAGTGCTAGCAAAAGCAGAAAATCCTCCCACAAGCTCAAAGATCACAGGTCCCATTTGAATACAAGAAATTAGATTCAACTGCACAGGTCTGAAATACAGACATATGTTCTTAGGGCTTGCAAGTATGCTATTTGTCCATTTAATTTGATACTCCGAAATATAGTATTACCATTTAACATCAGGATGATGAACTAAGAGAACATGTCAATATCCTGATGAATAAAGGTAGAAAATCACGTCCTGTGGTATATTAAAAGTATTGTATCAACAGGTTGAATATATTTATTGATAGTCATATTTGATTGTACTGCAATCGTACTAGTTTTCACAAGTGGATAAGTTACTGATGAAGTTCTGGAGCACTATTATGATTTCATGCTGATGGGCAACTAAACTCCACCATGCTTCTTTCTCCTCCCAGTCTTCAAGGGACTGGGGGAAGAAAATGAGGGCTCAAGGCCTGAGACAAAGACAGGGAAATTGCTCACCAATTACTGCAACAGGAAAAACAGACTCAGCACAGGGAGATTAATGTAATTTATTGTCTATTACCAACAGACTAGCAGTGAGGAGCTAAAAGCAAACTGCAAACACCTTTCCTCTATCCACCTTCTCCCACTTCTTGCCTTAAGCAGAGCAGAATGGGGAATAGGTGCTGTGGTCAGTCCATAATGCTTTGCATCTGCCAGTCCTATGAGGTCTCTCTAACCTGCTCCATATGAGATCCCTCCCACAAGATATCATCTGTATGGTAACTGTTGAATCACAGCCTGAACCATTGACTGAACACCTGGGGAAAGGACCAGGTCAGCCTTGGGAGCACAGGTGAAGGCAGTTCACTTGTGTGACCAGAAGGGTTAGAGCCCAGCTGCACCTCTCTTAGACCTCATTTAAGGGCTGACTGCCAGTGGGGAAGGATCTCTTTCTGGAGTTCCCTCCTTTGTGGAGTTTTCCCCTGTGAGCCTAGAGCTTCAGAGCTGGGTAAGCTGTTCTTTTTCCTTCCCTTGTAGTATCTTTCTATTGCATTAGTCTCTCTGTCATTACACCTCTTGTATCACCTTTCCATTGTGTTGATCTTTCTGGCTGTTACGCCATCCTTCCCCAGCTGATCTCAGGTGGGGTTCCCACTAGCTGCAGCTCTTAAGCACCTCTCCAACCCTGGTCAGGTCTTTTGTGGCCACTTGGGCATGCTGCTGATCATGTCTGGCTAGCTGTTGACCACCCTCAGGCTTTTTTTCTGCCAGACAACTCTCCGCAAGCTTGTACCACTGCATGGAGTTGTTATGATCCAAGTGCAGGACCTAACACTTAACCTTGTTGAATATCATGCAGTTGGACTCAGAAATGCAGCCTATCCAGATCCCTCTGCAAAGCCTTCCTATGATTAAACAGATCAACAGTCTAGCTTAAGTTGGTATTATTAGTGAACTTCTTGGAGCTGCACTCAATTCCCTCACCCAAATCACTGATAAAAATATTAAATAAAAACATTCCCAGTACTGTGCCTTATGGTACACATCAGTGCCTGGATGCCAGCAGCACTGAACTCCATTAAGCCCAGTCAGCTCTTCTTTGATGGAGCTGTCCTGGCCATGAGCAGCCTTCTCCTGAAGAAGAATGTTGTGGTAAACAGTGTCAGCTGCTTTTCTAAAACCCAGGTAAACAATATCCACAATACATTAACATTATATCTTGTACAATGCAACAGTATCTTATGACAAGGACAGTAACTTTAAAGAAAGTAACATCTATACCATTTTGGCCACATAATAATATAGAAGATGATGTATTGTAATGAATTACAGAATAATAGACTTCTAGGAGTTGGAAGGGACCTCTGCAGATATCTAGTCCAATCCCCCATGTTCCCTACGGGTTGCACCATAGGTTGCACAGGAAAGTGTCCAGGTGAAACTCTTGAACATCTCTGGAAGAAGGCTCCACAACCTCTCTAGACAGCCTGTTCCTGTGCTCTGTCATCCACTGAGTAAAAAAGTTCTTCCTCGTGTTTGTATGGAATTTCCTGTGTTCCAGTTTGTTACCCCTTGTCTTGTCACTGGGAACAAGGAAAAGCCACATAGACAGAAATGGACAGCTCTTATCAAAGGACAGTAGTGAAGACTGTACAGGAGAAATACAGAGCACGAAGGAGAAGAAAACCAATTAAGATTAAATATAAAATGGAATTCCTGACCATACAGAAGGGGGAAAATGAAGTAATAAAATTTCACCTCTGACTCTGAGGTTGAAAACAACTACCCTTGAAGAATATTCTGAAGAAGATTGGTGTGGCCACAAGATCAAGGATTCAGATCACTGGAATAAAGAAAAATAAATATAGAGCCTAGTGGCACATGAAACCAAGAAAACAATGTTGTTAGTATTGATTGGTTCCTGTAATATCTGCAGAGAAAAAAGGCAGAAGGAAGGGGTAGGCACATGAAAATCATTAAAAACAAAGAAAATGTAGTGCAAGAAGACAAAATAACATGCAAAAATAGTTAAGATGTTAACATAGCCATAACAGTAAATAAGGCACGAGACTTTAGGTTCTAGCTAGAGAATGATTTGTATGTGGCAGTGTGAGAATTAGAAAACTGTAGGTGGGCCATGCTCATGGCTGTAATGGATAAAGACAGAAAAGAGAAGAGTAGTTTGTTTCAAGCAGTGTTGTCTTTGTGGTACTTACTGCACAGGCTAAAGTGTATTTATGAGCTGACTGGAGGAGCTATTTGCTTTGCTGATACTTTCATTCATCTGCAGGTTGTATTTATACTTTTATTTTTCTTAGCTAATCAGTGACTGAGTAATATTTCTCTGAGGCTGTAATATCAGTTTCATGGTTACATTCAAGAACTTTTAAACAAACGTCTGCCTATTTTCTTTAAAATTCTTAATTTGTTTTAATTGCAGTATGAATAAAAATTATCTCATACTCCAAGAGTTGAGTAGAATTTACCTTCTTCTCAGTTGTTAAACAGAAATGAAGCCCAATTTATTTTTCCAAAATTAACACTGTATGTGAGAATGTGCCCAAATAAAGCAGAGTAGAATCTGAGTTTCAGGCTGTTTTCTGAAATAAGACTGTAAAAATATGGGGAGGGGGAGAAATTTGGTGTTGTTTCCTAAATATGGGTAGAGAACGTACATCAAAATAGGAAACAGCACAGCTAAATAAACAAATAAACAAATAAAATCACAAGATGAGTAATGGAATAGTCTTCATGGTCAGCTATATATACAATAGCACCTTCAACCAAGTTGTGATTCCTGCATTACCTTTCACTGTACTTTAGTTAGTTTAGAACAAGTTTTACACCTTTAATCCTGTTCAAATAATCTGTGGTTCTGAAAGTTTCTGTTCAAGTCTGGATTTACTGAGTCACTAACAGTTTGAAAGGCTTCAGGAAATGCATGATTCACAGAGTTCACTCATGAGCCCAGCAATACAGACAGTAGAGGTTTCCAGCCATTGAGCAGCATAACACACCCAATTTCAGAGGTTTTTGTGAGAGTTTGTAGCGTTAATTCTTAGCAATAGTGTATGTGGAGTTCTGGTATCACATTGCACAGACTTTTGAAAATGTCTCCAGATTGTTTCTTGTTGCTTACAAATAGCTAAATAAAATTAAATCTTGAAATGTATCTTGATGCTTAGATATTTAAAGTTTGGGAATGTTATGATGTCTTCTGCAATGAAGTTCAGTAAAAACATAACAATTCTGGTGACAAGTAAGACGTAATATTTTAGAGTTTGATTTCATCAATAAGTGTACACTGTGTAGTGAAAATTTAAGGGTCTATTTCTATGCTGTATTGGTCATTGTTTTTGCATTTTTCAGTTTTACATCCATCTTGCCTGTATCCTAAGAATTTTCTTCTTCTGCTAACTAGGAAGACTTTGCATGGAGTTTCTTTTAGGGGTACTGAAAACTTTCAAAACTGTCTGAGAGAGACTCTTCAGGAAGTAATGGCTTTATTGATCTCTCAAAGAGTAACTTCATCTTTTTCTGTTCTTGTAAATATAATGTTGGGTTTTTTTTTTTTCTGAATTACTTGTCATAACCTGTTTAGTAAGGCTTAGCACTTAGCTCTCTACCTTTCTGCTCCTTCTCCCCTTGTTTATGAAGTCCAGCTTCAAGGACATGTGTTTCATTGTGTATGATTATCAACAGAGGGTACATCTACAAGGCAGAATATCCTCGCATCTATTCAGGCCATCTTAAGTCACATGAACTATCTCTGATCTGTAATTCCATAAACAATATATATCATACCACGGTGGCTGTAAAGATATATTCCAGTTTGCATAGTGTCCTTCAGAGTGGTGTATCTTTAGGAAAAAAAGCCAAAGAATTATTTCTCCCTTATATTTCTTAGCATTCTTCCTTTGTACTGCTGAAATTAAAAGACATGCCCCAGATCTAAGTGTTTATGTTTTGATGGATGCACTTATGTGATGCTTGATGCCTTTTGCACAATACTAGATGGTGAGAAGAAAAATGAAAACAACAAAAACACTATAGTAGTGTTTTTATGACAAACTGGATGGCCATCAAATCTGCTGCTACCATGGCTCTGTCTCAAAGAATATGTTAGTGTTTCAGGAAGGAACTGTACAATTCTACAATGAGATCACTTAAATACAGATGGAATGGTTGAAGCGGCTGCAGAATTTTGCATCTAAGATGTAGAAGCAAATATGTCCCACTGCTCTTGGTGTGGAGATAGTGGAGATATTAATTCATTAAAAATAATTGCCTGTGTGACATCAGAAACATGTTGAAGTAATAGCTTGTTTCAGAGAATCGGGTTATGGCTGAGATGCATATGCCTACAGACTGCTTTGCTGAAAACACATACAAACATGGCAGCTACAACAGATTTACTCTCCAGTCTTGGCCTCGATGGCAAGTTCAAAAATACTAGTTTGAAATTTATTTTAAAGGCACACCTCATTAGGAGTACAAAGATCTTTCAGCATAAATAAACTACATGCATAGACAAACCACAACGTATTATTCCTCTTATTCTCAATAGTGTAGGGGTCCCCGTTACTAGCGTGGTATGTATTATTTTGGCCAACGATGTTAACATGACTGCTGGCCAAAGCAATGTTCTATTCAAGTCCTGGGAAAAGATAATTTAATTACACACATAGCATCTGTGAAGGCTTGTGCAGAGTTCATCTGGCAGATTGGAAGCAAAATAGCATAAGGCCTACAAAACCATTTGAACATCAATGTAGCAAAAACTTCATGCTTAATGACAGTCTGATACACTACCCTCTAGCTGCAAGACCAAAGAACATAACATAAGAAAGTCTTAGCATACTTCTGTTTTTATGAATCAGTTTACTCATGCAAAAGAAACAAGGGATACTAATTCTTAGCATCTGACCATGGAATATGATAGTGCTTTCTTGTTTAAAACAAGATAGAAAATCTGCTGTATTTATCTTAGGAAGTACAGAAAACTGTTAAACATTCCCTGTACTGAGTCATGGCTTCCAACATGATTTTGAAATGAATTTTTTTTTCTCCTATTACTGGCTAGTCTTAATGTGTTTGTGAATTTTGTTTCATAGGATTCCATGTATTTTGTTTTCCAGGTGATTTATTTTTTCCTGTTAAATTCAAAACTTCAGAGGTATGAGTACAAGTAAATCCCTCTAATACACTGACAATTATAGTACTATACGAAGTAGAAATATTCATTAAACGAAGAAGAAACAAAAGGAATATACATGCCAAACATGAAAAAGTAATTTTTATTTTCTATGACATGTTCTAAATTCCTATCTGATGTGATAATTTTAATTGCCATTTAATGGCGTAGGCTTGTGTTTGAGCATAGAATTGAACTGCAACAGACCTTCTGTTATCAGCTTTTGCTTCTGTCTATCAATTTTTAACTTAAAGATCAGAATTAAGATTACAGGCAGGAATTCATAATAATAACAAAATTCCAGCAGTAAATGACAAGGCAAACTTTGAGTATAGTGACGATACAGCTCATCAGTTGCTGGAAGCATATAATGAGTTGTATGAATGGACCAGTAATGTTCTTCTGTCTCAGTCACTGCTGAACAGGCAATGGGAGACAGATAGCTGCAGTAAAGAATATGGAACAAGTTCAAGTCTGGGAACTTTTCTATAGATGTTTTCATGACATCTTTTAATTCATACAGACTCGGAATACTAGAAGCCAGCGGTACGTTTAAAAAAAGCTCCACTGCTGTTTAGCCTGAACAGACTGAGGAGAGGTTACTCTTTAATGGTGGCTTCAGCACTAATAGCACAAGGCAATATAACCTGGTTAGTGTTTTAGACCAGAAGCATAAATGACTTTTCACATTCTTCCAGAATAATGTTTCAAAAAGGAAAAGTTACAAGGCTATGTAACTGCTGTGTACTCTTGTAATTGCCGTGAAAATGTCAAAGATATTATTATTAAAGTACTAGCATAGCAGCCTTCATGGGTGGCATTGGTGCAAGCCAGTAACAGAAAGATCAGAACTAGATTTGTAACAGTAGCTGTATAGGATCTTTGCTCCACAATTTCCTCCACAGTCACAGCAAATACGAAGAAGCTCCAAAGGCTCTGTTTGTCGTCCCTACGGCTAGGCTCTGATTCAGTCCTAATGTCCTCAGAATATATTCCCAGACTGTCAGCTTGAACAGCTTGTGGAGACAAACACTGTGATACATCCAAAATGTCAGACCATTGGATTGTTCCTAAAAGAGTATAGAGAAAATCTAACATAAATGAAATCAATGAGTATAGGCTTATGCTGCTTAAATAGGAATAAATAAGTAGGTACATTGTAAAAATGGATAAGAACAGAACACTTATTGTGAGCAGTACCTTTCAAAAAAAATTTGAGACTGTTTTTCCTTCAAATTACTCCTGTAACACTGCTTAAATCACCGTCTACTGGGATTATCTGTTGCCTAAGTGCCAATTATAAATGTTAAACCTGCAAAGTGACAGCTCCACTACAGCACGCACATGGCTTTTAAAGATAAGGTTGTGGTTTAGATTACTTCTTCAGTCACGAATAATCATTCATATGCTGAACTCCAATGTTTTAACACATATTGATTATGAAGTCCATAACAGAGACAATATTTTACTGAATAAATAGAAGCAACGTGAGAAATATACTGAATTTTCTGGATAAACAACTTAAAAATGACTGCACAATGTGTCCTTGTACTTAAAAGGGATCAATTTACTTCAGTTCCTCTAATTTTTTCATGGCTGATATTACTGAGTTCCAGAAAGAAATGGATATTATCTTCTCTGCCAAAACCAAGCTGAAAGTGGAAAACTCTTACTGTCATTAAAGCATATGGACAAGTTGCAGCCAAAGATCGTGATGCCATATTGAAATCTTTAGCATACCACACTTTGCATACGAAATGCTTATTTACATTAATGGTTGAAGAAGTCTCTTCCAAATCCTGATAATAAATTCAGAATTTAATAAATATGTATGGAAAAATAAACTAAACAATTAAAAAGTCTAGAAAGTATGAAGTCTTTCATTTTTGATAATGTGCTAGAGTGACATTCATCTCCTACTATAAGTTAATCAACCTGTCACACTTCAACCTCTTTATTCCACTCAAAACGACAAAAACATCAAATATATCTAAAACATCGATGCAGAAATTTCCACAGCAGAAAGTTTCTTCTTTCTAGCATAAAGCACAGGTCTGTCCCATCAGTCTTCCACCAGAACAGCTTCCTTAGGTGCAGCAACAGAGGGCTCGGATGTTTGCTGTGGCCATGTTGGCCCAGGACCATGAAAATAGATCGGGCATCGCCACTCCTGAGTGGAACTGAGGCATTGGAGAGAAAAGAACTAAATGGTTTTAGTATAAAGTGAAAAACAGTCATGAGATTTGTTGAGAGACTGAGCAGAAGGATGCAGTTTGAGAATAGATTTTGACTAGAGATATCCATCTGGCAATAAGAGTAAAATATACTAAGCAAAAAATGGGATTAAACAAGAAATCAAGTTGTGGAAATGAAGATGACAGTTTAAAACGACAAGGGCAAGAAACAGAAATTCGGAAGAATTTCATGTACACAAAGAAAAGATCATCAGCCAAAAGCATAAAGCAGCAATTAAATGGTAAATATTAACAAACTTCAGAAATATTAAAAGTAGAATTTTCATATAAGACAAAATTTAAGAAATAATTTATCCTTATTGTGACATAAATAGCATGAGGAGTTCGAACTAGTTAAATAAATACAAATAAAGGATCCACTACTAAAACCATTTTCCTATTAGACTTTCTCAAGATGTGTAAAACTCTTATTTTGTAGTTTGTGATCTCCTTTGTATCTCATTCTGCAAGATTTCACCAATTATTCCTGTATGGAACTTAGTAACCTCTATTTTTTTTCAGAGCATGTGAATTTGTATGACCTGTTATCATTCATTTCACCTCTCTTTTCAAATTAAGAAACTTTCAGGAGCCTGTATTTTCTCCCTGTGAGATATCTCTGAATCTATTTTTTGAGTTAAATAGGAAGAGTTCTTCATGTCAGTAACTTTTTTCAGACTTCAAATATTTTTTCAACCTGCAGTATCATCAATACATCAATGTCTCTTCTAAAACAAGTCTCTGGATCAATCACAATTCAAGCACAAGAATTACACAAACTATTGACTTGTGCCTCATGCTATCCTGCGGCCACTCCCACTCCATTGCTCTTTTCACCAGAAAGCCAGAAGATTGTGGAATCTGCGAGAGACCACAGCACAAAACCTAACCTGAGGAGGGAGAAGAAAAGGGGCTGAAATGGGTAATGGAAAGGAAAGGACAGGTAATAGGGCAAGTAGCCAAATGTCATGCACAGGCTTCAGGATTTTTTTTTTTTTTTAATGAGAAAAGAAGGGCCAACAGAACTACATACAGTATTTCAATAGTCAGTATTAGTGCTATACAAAAATATCTCTGACTCTTCTCATAATTTCCTGTTACTTATAAACAGGTCACATAAGGATCACTTTTACTGCGACCACATCACTTGACCCATATTGACTTACGTGTCCACACTGAGTCCCAGACTTTCCTCGAAGTAACAGTAGCATTCTTAAAAACTTACAAATTTTGCTTATGTTCCATGTTCTAGATGTATGACCTTGCTTGCAGCTATACCTAAACACATTTTTGAGTGGATACAGTTACTAGACAACCTCTGCATAATTACTTCAATATCATTGCTACTTGCTATTTATCAGTCTTTGCATCAGTCTTTTTTTTTTTTTTAATTGATTATATTCCTTTGATAAAATTGTTTGAAAACATGAATATTTAGCTTTCCAGACACACTGTTACTTTCATGCCAATCTTATAATCTTATCAAAGCATTAAATCAGCTTTCTTTGACAATAGCTATTTTCCCTAGAACTGTATCAATTTGCACTAATTATATTCTTATCCTCTAATTCTTCTTTGTTTGTTTTAATCAGTTTAGTCATAGAAAAGTTCTTTATTAGATGATAGTCCAACCAGTTCATGGTCAACCCACTCTACCTTTTTAAACCTTGGCATAAAGTGGGTATGAGCACAGCCCATTTCACCACAAAAATCTATAGTTACACCAGCATGTCAAAGATCTATCTAGAAAACTCTTCAGTGTGTACATCAGCTCCATACAGACAGTCTAGTATCAGGTGTGGCTTTAGTATCAATATGAAATGCCCCTAATTTCATTCAAACTTAGATAAGGATTAGTACATATAAAAACCGATTTCAGTGAGACTACTGCAAAACTACATGCAGCTGATACCGAAACAAATTCAGACTGATATTTCTTTGTAGTGTATAACTTTTACAAATCCCATAGAAGAAGGTACTAGCAAAATAAATAAATAAATAAATAAAATTCATACAATCATAGATGGGTCTAGGTTGGAAGGGACCTTAAAGATCATTTAGTTTCAATCCCCCAGGTGGGCAAGGACATCTTCCACTAGAAAAAGGTTGCTCAGAGTCTCATCCAACCTGCTCTTGAACACTTCCAGTAATGGGGAATCCACAGATTCTCAGAGCAGCCAGTTCCAGTGCCTCACCATCCTCATAGGAAAGTATTTTCCTCCGAATGCATAATCTAACTCTACCATATTACAGTGTAAAACTCCTTGCCCTATCCTTATACTCCCCGATTAAGTGAGTAGGCCCCTCTTAGGTACTGAAAGGCCATAATAAGGTCTCCCCAGAGCCATCTCTTCTCCAGGCTGAAAAAAACGCAGCTCTCTCTGCCTGTTTTCACAGGAGAGGTGCTCCAGCCCTCCAATCACCCCTGTGGCCCCACTCTGGACCTGCTCCAACAGCTCCATGTCTTTCTTATGCTGGGGACCCCAGAGATGAATGTAGTACTCCTGCTCAGTTCTCATAAGGGTAGAGGGGTAAGATTATCTCCCTCACCTTGCTGGCCACTCAGGTCTTTTGATGCAGCCAAGATATGATTTGCTTTCTGGGCTGCAAGCACACACAGCACACACTGCTGTCTCATGACTGATTTTTCATCCACCAATATCCCCAGGTCCTTCTCTGTCTGGCTGCTCTCCATCCATTCATCCCCAGTGTGCACTGATACAGGACTGCCCTGACCCAGTTGCAGCACCTTGCACTTGGCACTGCTGAATGACAAGAAGGTTGACAGAAGTGTTCAATTTTTTTCCTATTGTAGCCTCTTATCGTAAAAGATGTATTCATTTTCCTAATGATTATTGCCTCTTTTCTGAATTCTCCCACAGGTTTATCTTTACAAGTATTTCTATTTAAAATTCTTCAGGAGTCTTGTCACTTTCTTTGTTTCTTCCTATCTCTTCAAACCACTTTATTTCATCAGTACACTGGTTTAGATCTGTAACTATTTTCGCCTTTCTCTCCAGTAAATACCCTTGTATGAAATACAAGGCCACTTTATTGACTCTCTTATAATACTCCAAGCACCTCTTGTCATCTTAGATCAGAACACACAGGGACTGTGTCTTAAAGGGTGATCAATATGATGTACATGACCACAACTGAGGGATCCAGATAGGGACTAACATAATGCAAAGTGATATAAATATTTGAATTACACAAATGCTGTTTCCAGAAGAAGAAGAAAAAAAAAAAAAAAAAAAAAAAAGGTTTTAGACCAAAAGCTTTCTGAACTAAATCTTAGGGAATACAATCTCAAAGACAAGGCCAGTGATTCTCAGTGACCCTTATTTCCAGCGTAAATTACTGCGGTAATTTGCGCAAAAGGCTGTTGCAGAAAAAAAAAAAAAAAAAAAAAAAAAAAGAAATCTGATCCTAAAATGCGATCAGTTAAACGTGCAATGAAACAGTAAACAAAAGCTTACATTGTCGGAGGAAAAAGCAGCACGAATTAAAGGAGACAGAGTGCTGTTCAACCTGCCTCACAGCTCTGCCCAAAGCAAATTCCTCAAGCTTCGTTGACAAGAGGGGAAGCTTTGCGTTTCCTCTTTTTCCCTGAAAACCTTCCTAACTTTGTATAACCTCTCACAAACAGCATCCCAAGCAGCCATTATTAACCTTGGGATCGTCATTTTTATGGTGTTCTGAGAGCATTCTCAAGTTTTATGCTGAGAAGTGTAAGCAGCTACGAGTTCACCAGACACACCTCGAGTCAGTCAGTAAACACTAAACGCAAGTGCAAATAAACACAGGCTGGAGGTATTTATAGCGCAGAAAGGCTGGTTTTATTTCCACGGCTCCCAGGCAGAAATTAGCTTGTGTCCGTGTTGTCTCAACATGGGTGGAGCGAAAGGTAACGCAGTTCTGAGTAACATCTCTCTCACATGACAGTCATCACAAAAACTGCCTCTGTTTGAAGCACAGCTATGAGATCTCCCTTCGCATTTCTCAGCGAAGCAGCCAGTAACGCCCGGCCCCTGCAGGCGGATCGCGAACGCCCCGCACTGCCCGCATCCGCCCCGGCGCCGCCGCCGCCCGCTTCATTTCAGCAACCGGTTCGCGCCGGCCGCCTCCGCCTCTCGGCGCCCGCCCGCCCTCGCACGGCCCTGCGGGGCCACGCCCCCAGGCTATCTAGCTCCCGCCCCGCCCCGCGGGAGGCGCCTCTGATTGGCCGAGCGCGCTGCTCGTCAAGACCGTGCGCCAGCGAGAGGCGGGCCCCGCGGCGCTAGTGCAGGAGGCGGCGCCCGGACTCCCCCCCTTGTGTCGCCGCGTCCGCGCCGCGCCAGCCGCAGAGCCGCCCGCTGCCGCCGTCGCAGCTGTATGCTCCAGCCCCGCTCCGCCGCCGAACCCCCTCCGGCAGCTCCGCGGCCTCCAGCGCCTCCGCCTCCTCCTGGTTCCGCTCCTCCTGCCCCCGGCGGTGGCGCCCGCACCCCGGCTGTATGATCAGGCTACAGTCTTCAATGAGTAACCATATTCCTGTGAGTGCCGCCGCCCGCGCCCCGGCCCCTCGCCCCGCTGCC
The DNA here is from genome assembly GCA_037305975.1 of Chrysolophus pictus. NCBI lineage: Eukaryota > Metazoa > Chordata > Aves > Galliformes > Phasianidae > Chrysolophus > Chrysolophus pictus. The sequence continues at coordinate 25,500,587 of CM074578.1, forward strand.
CTTGTGCGCCGGCTGCGCGCCTCTCCCCTTCTCCTCTGTCTCCTCCATGTTGGCTCTTTGTTCTGCTACCCGGGCGGGCGGCAGGGAGAGGCCCGGCCCTCCCGCGTTGCTCCCCGTCCTCCCTTCCGCCCCGCTGCCGCGTCCGTCAACCGCCGCCGAGCGGCCCACGCCGGCCTCGGAGCCGCTTCGTGAGCCTTCCCGGCGGCTGCGGCCCGGCCCGGCGGCGGCCCCGAGCTCGTGGCGAAAGGCAGCGCCCGGCCCGGCGGTGTAGGTCCCGCGGGGCCGAGAGCCTCTTGTCGGGGGAAGGCCGGGCCGGGCGGCGGCCGCGGGGTACAAGATGGCTCCGCGTCGGGAGCCTGGCGGGAGCGTGATTCGAACCCGTGACCGCGGAGGCGCCGGTCCGGCCGCCCGCGGCGTGGCGTGGCGTGGTGAGGCGAGCCCGGAGCTCCGCGGTGAGCGCGGCCCGGCCGCGGCCCTCGGGGTTCGTGAGGACGGGACAAGCCTCGGCTTGCCCGCGGGTGCCTGCGGTCAGGTGGTGCGGCGGGACGGCCGGGAGCCAAGCCTGGGAGGGAGGGTGCGGGCGGGGAGGCGGGCGGTAGCCATGGCGGCTCGTCCCGTCCTGTGCTGCCCCCGGCCCGGCGGGCACGTGCGCGGCGGCCATCAGCGGGCTCTTTGTCCGCGCTGCGCCCGGTGAGGCCCTTCCGCTGTGAGCCTCCCGGGCGAGGCTGAAGATGTGCGGCTGGACTCGCTGCTGTCCGGCTCTTAGAGGTCGGCACAGAAGGAGGTATTTATGTGCGAGTCGAAGTGGATTTTTCTGTACGGTTGCCAATTTATAGTTAGAAGCTCACGGATGTAATAAAATATTCTGATGGAACCTGTTTTTGAGACATTTCTTCTTCCCCAGCTGTAGTAATCTATGGTGCCTCACCTCTGTGACCGCAGGGCACATGCAGTGTGCCTTACAGAGCGACTGTGGTGAGCCTTGCTCACAGCAGGATACCCTCCAAAAGGCAGTATGTGATCAGAACAGAGTTGTTATCAGCTACACATGGCATGGTCAGGGACCATTTTGTGCAGGTCTGTCATCTGCGGGCACAGCAGATACTCAGAACTGATGAACACATAGCCCTTGAGCTACAGTTCCTGGTGTTCTTTACTGTTGCTGGAGACAACTTCCAACATGTCTACCTGTGACTGCAGAGCTGCTGAAGCAGTGACTCAGAAGTATGAACCCTGTCTCCTTGTAACTTCATTAAACTGTCAGATCAGAAAGCCTGGAGATGACACGTAAATGTCAGCTCATTATTCCACTGATGGAACAGCAAAGGGCTTTGAAAATTTCTTGCAAGATCAGAACTGTTTTAGGGGAGAAATGTGGAAGAGCACAAATGGCAGAGATGGGAGGAAATGTGAGAATAAGGAAGAGAACTGACTGACAGCTGCAGCAGGGGCCAAGCCGTATCGCTGTCTTATTGAGGCTGAATGTCAAGCAGGAAATAAATAGAACTTATCCTGATCCAGTAACTCCTCTTTTGTGAAAATGTTTTTGCTGTGACGAAGATGTGCTACGTAATAATGCTGAGTCTGCCTCAGTGTGTAGGCAGACTGTAAGAGAGCATTTTTTCTTAAATGTAACTGGAATTCCCAAATAAGGGTAACAGTGAATCCTTAAACGAGTAGGTTGTCATAGTTTAAGAAATACTAAAAGTCAGTCTGTGAGATCAATGAAGAGGTAAAAGGAAGTCCATAACTCTTTACAGCTTCTCGCAGATTAAAAACTTACTCTTTGGCACTGATATTAATTGGTGAAATACAATAACTCTTTACATGCATATGTTTAAAATATAATGGAGTAGGTTTTGAGTAGAGTGATGGGTATTATGTAGTTTGCTGTGTAAGTGATGGAAGTATTATGCCACTTTGAGACTGTTCTTGGCTTCAGAAACTCAAAAGATGCATTAGACAAGGGAGTGGACTGTTTTGGGGAATGTCTTATTTTCCCCAGTGTCTGTTAAGGCTTTTTCACATGTTCATTTGTGGTGCAAGTTAGGAGAACTCTGAAAACAGTTGTGTCCTCTGTTTCATCTATGGAAGTTGTGTTGACTTGTTATACAGGAAGTTTTGAGATAATCTTTTCTTCCCCTTAACTGCATTCTTTAACCACAGGAAACATCCTTCTTTTGCAGAGCGTGTTGTAGCACATCTGTGATAAACTTCTGGCGCTTTCTGTTTGATGTGAGTGTGTATTTTCTTAGGTTAAGTATTGCTTTCTCTGGTCTGAAGTGGATAGTTCTGTTGCTGTGCCTATCATAAGAGATGTCATGTACCCTGTAGATGGAGGTGAATTTCATCAACAACTTCTAATGAAGGTGTGCTTTAACGTTATGGAGTGGCTTTGCTGTTTGTACCCTCACCCTCCCATTCCTTTGTGTCTATCTTGGTTATCACCTAGACTTTGAGTAGTACATGAGGATCAGGGTACTTGCCCTCCTGTTTTTTAAAGGTAGACATTTTCAAATTGTAATGAGATGTGTTTTTTAGTTCCTTTTTCTAGCTATGATTCTGTAGGTTCAGTAGCTAAGTATCTGACTTCAGGAATATGATCCCACATAGTTGATTCTGGAGATAAATGTTTGTTCAAGAAGCAGGTGGATTGAGCAACTGTGAACTGTCTTAAATGCCTTTTGAAACTGAACTACCGTGCAGCTGTGTACACAGGTGCTTCTGTTTTCATGCTTCTGAAGGTGCTACCAGCCTGTGAACAAGAATATCAGCAGCATGGGATCAACTTGCATCTCTTCTCTGTGTACATATTGGTACCAATCTGATAGGTTTTTCATAAGCAGTCTTTTTCAAACACAAGTGACTGTTTCAAACGAAGAATGGACACGTGAATCTATATGTCAGTGGAGATGTATATTCAGTTTTCTGTCCCAAAGAAGGGTGTGAAATAAAGCTTTTCTTTACAAGATGTCTTCCTCTTGTTTGAATAATTCATTTTTTTAAATTTCTTCCAGCATATGTGATAGATAGAGCAATCCTAGTTAACATGACTGTTCCTTATTGGACAGGATAACTTCTCTTAGTAGGTAGTCTTGATGTATTAACCTTCCTTATGTTTTCAAGTTTTTGCTGTATCTGAGAGTCTAGAAGTAGCTTGGCTTTTTGTTACTAATAGAAACAGCTGCTTGTACATAGGTTGCTCTGAATGTAATGCCTCCTGTTTATTTCCATGGATACTGCAACACCTACAAGGAGCACAATAACACTTTAATAGAACACATTCTTGGCTACAAAACACAATTTTTTCAGCAGTCATCACCATTAGCTGTGTGTTTTTACCAGCGATGAACAAGAGCCTGTATATAGTGCTTGTAAAAGTCTGCACCAGCAGAGGTGATCCACCGTTTCACAGCTGCTATGGTGGTGTCTTTGCTGGGAACATGTCGCCCTCATAGTCCATCATTCATTATACCTAACAGCTGGTGGTTGGAAGGCACTAAATCTGGACTGTGTTGTAGGATGGTCCAGCTGAGACTGGCAATATGGAGTTGGCATTATCATATTGCAGGAGAAAGGTTGTCTTGTTCTCTGACCTGACTCTAGACGTTTGAAATGATGTAGTGGTCAGAGTTCATGGTTTGTTCAGGTTCCAGGAAATCCAGGAGAATCATCCCTTTCCTATCCCAGAAGACAGTGCACATCACCCACTGAGGGCTGTTTTGAACTTGGATGGGAAATTCTCATGTTGCCACTGTATACACTGATGTTTTGACTCCGACTTACAGTGGTGATGTTGGTCTTGCCATTAGTAATGATGAGATTCAGGAAACTCACTGCATGGCTTATATTTGTTCAGTAGGTCCTGACAAACCTTGCATACAGTGTTCTTGTTCATGGGACCTACCTGGTGTAAACTTTGTACTCTTCCAGTGTGTCCACCATTATTTTCAATGCATTGAAACCCATATTCAGCTTGGTTCACAGTCCTCTGGTTGTAATCCACTGATTAGTGCAGATGAGCTGATTGAGATGCTCTTGATTTGATGATGCAACAGCAGTACACGGTCATCTGGAACATGGCTTGCCTTTAATATTTCTGTTCCCACTGCTGAAACACACTGCCTACCATCTCAGTGTGCTCACATCCACTATTTGTCTCTATCAGCAATCAACAAGTGTTGATGTATATCAGTGGGTGCCATTTTTTCCCCATGGAGTATTTCAGTTGCATACTTTTGCTTCATGCATGCTTTCCTGTCTGATGACATTCTGTCAAACTGCCCCTTTGCTGCCATCTGTCACACAGCAACAAACTCTAATGGAATATTGGTGGAAAGGTTCAACTCCTCCTCCAATATCACCAACATCTCCCTCTGACGTCATGGGCCAAGATAATAAAATAATAGGCGTTGCCTTTGTAGCAGCATTCGTATCTCCAGAATCTTTCAATGTTAGTTTTCCTCAAAGATTACTCACTTTGAGATGGGAAACAGCAAAATCTGGGAGTACCCAGATTAATTGTACAAACTGCTATTTAGTATCATTCTGTGGTAAACTTTTGTGTGCAGTTGTCATTTGCACAGCTTTATGCTTTAATATGCTAACTTGTTTTTTTTTTTTTTAAAGCTTACCTACCAAATAATAGTCTGAAAATTGTACTTCCAAGCCTCTTGCAAGTTGCTTATGTCATTTGAATTCTACCTAAGTACGAGGTGGTCTTAATTACTACAGCAGTATTTTTTTATAGCTCAATTTTTGTCTTGAGATCTCGTTGCTGAAGGTGGCTTTAGCCTTGTACTTCAGCTTAACAATCTAATACAAGTAGCATGCCCATATACTTGTCTTTAATTTTCATTTGGCTGCTGGAACAGACCTAAACTAGGCTGACAAAATCTCTCTTAGTGTAGTACAGCCTTTTACTACATCAAAGTATTGATCTAGGTATGGAGCTCTCTCTACCAATGAGGAGAGAGAACATTCATCAAAGAAAAATGTGAGCTTTGTCTCTTTGTAATACAGCAGCAGCTGTTGCCAAGGCAAACAGTGAGAATGAAATGTATGCTTAGTTAGGTCCTTAGTTCTTTGAGTTGGTAAGGTGCTGATGTGTCTAATTGCTGCTTGCTAAGCCAGTATTGAAGAAATCAATTAATTTGTAGGGGTTAATTGCATGTAGAACTCAAACTTAACATTGTGTAATATACTTCAACTTTGGATTGTGGCTGCACCTTCTGGATGTGATTAACAATCTGCTTTAAAATGTAGGTGTTATGACTCTGCTCTGCTGCCTGCCTTCCGCTTAACCCCTGTGATGTGTTTGCCTGGTGTTATAGTGAGTATGCCTAGTAGATTAAGGGCAGCCAATGTACCAGATTGGGTAAAACCAATTACTTCTTACTTACCCCAGTACGGGTTTGTGATGGCTTCTTTCCTATTATTCAATTCAAAAATTCTTCATCTTGTGTCTTGAAAAACCTTTTCTGTACCCTAATGACCCAGTCCTATTTCATCACTTCCTCAAGCTCACTTTTGTGTTCTTTTTGTTTGTCAGCTTTCTCTCCCTCATCCTCTATTGGAGAAAATGGCCAGCTTGCCTTAGAAGTCTTAAAAAAGAGATAATCATAAGATCTGGCAGCGCATGAGAAAAGCAGCATAAGACCTTGTGCAGCTGCATCTGCTTAAAGCTGTCCTGTGCCTTTCTGCTGTTCAGCTTCTTAAACTAATTGAAAGTGATTTTAAATAAACCCTCTTCAGTTCTTTCACTCGGTTGCTATTTTAGTTGTTGCCGAAGTCTGAACCTAGGTCTCCTTTGTGCATCACCTTAACTTCTCCTCGTATGGTATGGTTGGTATGTCAATGATGATTCTTGAAATTCTTCGCGTTCTTCTGGTTGCTGTTCTGTGCTGACAGAGGGGTCCTTCTTGCTCCTTTTTCTCATACTTATTTCTGTTTGAGATTTGCTGTCTCTCAAGTTGCATCACAAATAATTCTGAAAAGTGAATGGTAAGCTTAACCCTTTAGTCCTCATAAAAATGGTGGTGATAATACCTCTAGAGCAGCAGTGAAGTGTGTGTGTGCAACTGCTCTACTAATTCTGCTCCCTTTCTGCTAAATTTTGTCATATTGGTTAGCAGTTTTGTTTGTTTTGTTTTTGAAACCATGCTGTGAGATGCATCCCTTAAAACTTACTCCCAAGAAATTGTCTAAGAACATGAAAAGGATGACTGGAGATGTTTATAGGAAGCCTTGTGTGATGCGTCTGTGCTGCAGTGTGATTGGTAATGGTTTGTATCTTCCCTGTTACTGTTACTAGAACTCCCTCTTCTGCAAAGGAAGGAAAGGAACAAAGCCTGCAATATTGTTACCATTCTTTAAAAGAGATGACTGTAAGAATTCCTCTACTGCTAGGGTGCTCCATGGAAAAAGCTATGGTTAGGTCATTTGATCTCAACTCTTTGAAAGAGTAGATAACAACAGGACAAGGGGAAATGGTTTTAAGTTGAGGGTGGGAAGATTTAGGTTGGATGTCAGGGGGAAGTTAAAGTTTTACAGAGAGAGTGGTGAGGTGCTGGAACAGGCTGCCCAGAGAAGTTGTGGATGCCCCATCACTGGAGGTGTTCAAGGCCAGATTGGATGGGGCCCTGGGCAGCCTGGTCTAGTATTAAATGTGGAGGTTGGTGGCCCTGCCTGTGGCAGGGGGGTTGGAGATTCATGATCCTTGAGATTCCTTCCAACCCTGGCCATTCTGTGATCTGTTGTGGCTTCTGCTCAGTGCTAATATTGTTATTAATATAGGGCCACTGTTGTCTTCGTGGCTTAGTGTGTGCAGTGGGGCCTTGATCTGGCTCCAAATCCTGGATGGCAATTAGCAGCTATGACTTTATTGTATGTAGCTTTTCTACCTGCCATTTTTGATAGTGTTTTAAGACTTTAGCTGCTGTCAGGCTACCTTCTTATGTTTGGACAGCTCTTCAGCTCAGAGTATTTGAACATATTGCTACAGTGTAGTTACAGTTTGATTGCTAGAAACTAGTTTCATGAAGGCAAAACTAATACTGCTGTCTCCCAGCTTGGGAAAAAAAAAAAAAACAACCACCTCATTAGATATAGTAAGTCTGACAGCAGTTCCCTAATATTGCATGCTCAACTAACCCATTCCTAAGGTATCTTGTTTTGATTGGACTTAATGCATGAATTCTTCTGGTGTTTAGAGTTGGCTGACCAACATAAGTCAATTTTTCTGGTAACGAGCTGTAGGATTAGTGATGCTTCTCTCTAGTACCTACATATATTTTGTGGACATCTGGTCCAGCTTTTATGTGTTTTCTGGGAAACAAAACTTGTGTGCTATTCTAATTTTTGGGAAGGAAGGACTTTTCCGGGAGTATGAACAGCAGTACTAATACTGTTAGCTGGACACAGATCTAGCTCCTGTGGCATAAGTTTCCAGAGTGCATTAAAAAAAAAGCAAGTATTTTTGGATCATATATACAGCAACATCTGCAAACGAATATATAACTCATGGCAGTTCAAAAGCTATGATGATGAACTTCCTGGTTTTGCATCTTGCAGTAATGTTACATGCAAATTCAACCATAGGAAAACAGCTGGGAATTACTGAGAAGGAATAACCTATTCAATAAACTTGCCTTTAATTTTTTTTTTAAGCGACAGTGTAACTGTTACCTTGATGTATTAATAAAGCAATGATGTGGAAAGGCAGTTAAGACTAGATGTAAACTTCTCTGTCACCAACCTTAAGTATGTGAAATGTTCTTCTACAAATCTGTGTGTCTGTCAGTCAAAACATGTTTAAAAGCTTTGCTAGGCCACACAGATTCTTGCATTTGATTTCAAGACCTCTCACACGCAGTATTTTTTTTCCTGGTTACCCTGTTCTTAAATTGATGATTTTTGAATGTAAACTAAGTCCATTACATTAGGCTTTACGACAGTTTTTTTTCTGTGTCAATATTCTGGTAGTCTTATGTGAATGTTTAAGTTCTCTGATGGTCAGCTTGAATATTCAAGGAATCTCATCCATGCCTTTATGTAACCACTTCAGCTCGGTGTAACTGTAGGTGTTATGATGTGTCTTAATTCACAATGAGAAACATAGGCTGCAATTTGTAAAACTTGATACATTATATTTGTGCTAGCTCTTTTGAGTATTGAAGTATTTGAAAATATTAAATTCATTAGCATTAAGATTTCCTTATCTGGCATCTTTCTATTTAATAATGTATATATGTTTTTCATGTTAGGAAGGTAACAGGATTTTCATGCAAGCCTGATTCTTCGATTTAAAAAATAAACCTGCTGAAAATACTGTCTCTGCTTTCATTTTGTTCATTTTATAATGCTGTCTTCAAAGTGACCTTATTTCATTTATGCTCATTGTGTTTTTTTCTTGTCTCTTTACAGCAGTTCTGTGGTGTTCTTGGTCACACATTTATGGAGTTTCTGAAGGGCAGTGGAGACTACTGCCAGGCACAGCACGACCTGTATGCAGACAAGTGAACTGTAGAAATTCATTACTACTCCACCAAGAAGCCCCCCTAAGAGTGGTTGACCAGGATAAAGAAGTATTGAATTGAAATTGGCAGAGCATTTAACAAAAGAATTCAGACCTGGATGGGGTAAACCTCAGTGCACTGCCTTTCTTTTGCCTCAGTATTACTGGATTGAAGAATTGCTGCTTCTTGTTAGGAGGTTCATTTCATTTCCCATTGCTCCCGACTTCATACTTCCAAGCACTGAGAATTTCACGTGGAGTATAGTGAAGTAGACTTCGGTTTCTCTACATCACTTCTATATTAGATTTTTTTGAATCCTTTCATAATCTTGTTGCATGTTTAACTAAATTAATATGGCCCGAATGAACCGCCCAGCTCCTGTGGAAATCACCTACAAGAACATGAGATTTCTAATCACACACAATCCAACCAATGCAACCTTAAACAAATTTATAGAGGTAAGGTGAGACTAGAATTCTTGTTGATGTATTCTTATGCCTCAACAGTGTGCTGTATTTAACTATTTTTTAACAAGTGGAAACTGTACAAAGAGATAGTGAGTGAGACAGTGAACTCATTTTGAATAGTGATGCAATGATTCACAAATCCACTGACAAATATGCTCAGGCTTTGGCCTTCACCAAATGCTTCTGGATGTGAAGCACAGAAATAATTGTGTTATCTGATATATATATATATAGTCAGTATGCTATTTAGGTGTGAAACAGGAAAGGTCTAGAATAAAAAAAACTGAGATCTATTAGCAACAGGAGATCTTATATAGATTCATGTAAAGCTGTATAAAATTTCCTTGCTCCTATTGTTGTAGTGATTGAAAATGATTCAGTGTACATTGTACACCAAAAAGTTAGGAACAAATGATAGAATTTCAGTATGCTTTCACTGCCTGTTTCCCTTCAATATTAGCAAACACTGGTTTTACTGTAGCTTAAGAGAATTCTATGTGAGTCATTGTTTACTTGGATGAAATTTGTGGTGGTATACTTACAGTACAGTGTGACCTGAGTTGCTGAAACTGTTTCATTTTGTGCTGCAACACTTTCTGATATAAATCTGTGTGTATTGACGTACACTGCTAGTATCTGAATTTTCTATCTAAACCTTGCAACTTGCATGTTGGAAACATAAAATGTACAGTTGAGTGTATGCATATGATAAAAACAGCTTCCTCTAGGGTTACCTCTAGGTGAGGTTTGAGCCTGCAATGCAGTCCCTCCTTAGTAACATTTAAGTTACTTCTATTGTATTTTATATGCCCATTCAGTACGGGCTAACAATGTGAGAAGCACAGTGAATTAATTTTTGCATTTATACCTTCAAAGCTAGATAGTGTGGTTAAGCTACAAGCATGTCCTTGGCAGTTGTAGTCTAAATGACAGGAGAATATGGGGAGAATGAAAAATTAGTATCCTGTTTTCCCATTTATGAGACTTAATAGCAGAGTGGAAAGAGTTTTTGTTTTATCTTCTAGGTATAAAAACCTATGAACTGGAATGATTTACTGTTCTATGCTCACCATTCTTATTAGTGAGATGTTTTAAAAGCTTCTAGTTCTAAGTAGAGCACAAGAAGAAGAAGAAGATGTAAACTTCATTCAGGATATTTTGAGTGAAGTATCTAGCTTTGCAACCGCGGAATCTGGCTATTATTTTTTAAGAAGTAATCTTTCAGAGATGAATTATTTCATTAGTGTTTATCTGGATCTGGCGAGAAAAAAACTGACCATCTTAACCTTCAGATACATTTGCAGAAGAGCATTAAGGTATCTGCTATTTGCAAGGTATTTTAGTTATTTCAGCTTTGTGTTCTTTATACCTGGCAAGCATTTCTATTTATTTACTGAAACTTTTGGAATAAGTTAGCTTCCTAACCTGTTGAGAAAGTAAATAAATGAAGTCAGTTTACCATTAAAGCAGTTCTTTTCACTCCGTAGGAACTTAAGAAATATGGCGTTACCACAGTGGTAAGAGTGTGTGAAGCTACTTATGATACTGCTCCGGTGGAAAAAGAAGGCATTCAGGTTTTGGTAAGTAATACAGAAGCAGTGGTTTGGAGGTTGGTATTTTAGTTGTTCTTTTTTAAACAAAACTTTTTATGTGTTACATAGTCACCACCTTGATTCAATTTTGTAAACGTATTCTAGCAGCTCATGTAAGCAAAAGCTATTCAGATCTCTTAGGGGTAAAAAATCTTGGAGTAAACTCTTTCATTCAATGAAAACAGGTTGAGAGGAACATATTCCTCATGCTGTTAATCTTTGTATAAAATTATAAATTCTAATGCACAAAGTTCTATCTCTTTATATATATATTTACGTGTTGTCTTATAGGATTGGCCCTTTGATGACGGTGCACCACCATCCAACCAGATTGTTGATGATTGGCTAAACCTCCTTAAAGTTAAATTTCGTGAAGAACCTGGTTGTTGTATTGCTGTACACTGTGTTGCTGGTCTTGGACGGTGGGTGAAATTTTAAAGATATGTTGATCTGCCATTCGTGGTCAGACTTAAGATTTAGTACAGAAGTGTAGTTGGGGCAAATTCCAAAATAGTCACAGATCTAGTATTGGGAGGAGCTCACACTTAAAAGTAGATTAGATGACTGCAAATTGTTGCATGTGAAACATTAGACTTCTGTGCTTTTTAGTGAAAAGGTTATCTGTTCCCACAGCTATCAAACTACTAAGTCAAGTAAACAAATGCGTTCCTGTACCAAATTGATAAGTGTCACGTTAGTATTTTTTGTCTTGCTAAAAAGTCTTCCTTTTCTTATGGCTTTATTGATTCTCATCTGTAACTTTCTTCTTCTATCCCTATTTCAAAGGTACTGCCAGTCTCTTAATAATAATGATATAGTAGCCATAAACCCCACCCAAGAAAGCTGTTTTAGTATATGAAGGAACAGCTTTCACCCATCAAGTGAAATGGTAGATCTGCTTCCCTCTCCCCCAGATTTGGTGGTTAACTAGTTAAGGAAAAAGTATCTAATTTTTATGGTGTAAGGCTTCTTAAATACTTAAACATGCTAAGGAATACTCAGCAAGCTTGTTACTAGGTAACACATATCTTTTGTTGCAGTGTAACATGTTTCTTGTCCTCTGTGTGGTTGTTCCTTTTTTAAAAATAAAAAGCAGTGTAAATTGTTTGAGTAACAACAGCTCTCTCAGAAGAGAGATGCTGTGGCAAGCAAGAAGGTCTCCTCCTCACAGTAGGATGGCCTGGAGATTGCATCTGTAATTTTCATTGGATCTGGTTTGACCTCTTACTTTTATTTTGGGTTTCTCATCGCTTTTAAGGAGGGGTTGTTTGTGGGAATAGAAACCCATGTGCAACTCTTGCCCAGAATTAATTGCCATTGAAAGTACTTGTGTATTATTCCTGCTGTTCTTCCGTATACTTTAAGTCAGGTGGACAAAACTAAGGTTAGCTAGAGCTGATCCCTCCCTGTTTTTTAACAGAGGTGAATGGCTTGTAAGCGTCTGATATAATTGCCCAATTAATTTAGGAAAGTCTTCTGTCCTTATTTGATATTTCGTCTCTGGGGAAGCAAAAAGCAGAATAAGAAAGAAGTGGGAGAATGACACTTTTTTTCCCTTGTGTGTGCACTGGCAAGTCCTAAACTGAATACACATATTTTTTTTTACCAGAGCTCCAGTCTTAGTTGCTCTTGCACTGATAGAATGTGGAATGAAATATGAAGATGCAGTGCAGTTCATAAGACAGTGAGTATGAAGCTAATATCTGTTTCCAAGATTTAACTCGCCAACATATCTTTGGTCTCTACAGGGAATTCTGAATGCTGTTCTTGTTTGTTCCTTGTAAGACAAAATCTGAACCTTTTAACAAACTTTCTGAACACAGTCAGTGTTGTGAGACTTTTCCTGTGAAATGGGTTTTTCTTCATGAGAGACAAAACACCTTAGAAACTAGGTTCTCGCTACTAGCTAGCACTCATTTACATTTGTGAATCATCCCTTCTTTTAATAGATTGAAGTGTCCTAACAATTCCCCCATTTGTCTTTTCTGGTAGAAAAATAAGAAAAATATTTTCTTATATTTTTTGTAAATCTATGCAAGTTGGATGAGAAAACAAGTAGTGCCAATGCCCTAACTTTGTAGGTATCAACTATATATTAAAAACACTACATTGCAAACAAAAAATAGTAAAATACTATTTGCGTAACTGCCAAACCTGTAAGGTTTCAGATTGAGTTCAGTTTGTGGACCTTAACAGGATGGTATATACAAAATGAGAAATATGAAACTTCATATAAAATATAGATCTTTCATGGACTCTTGCTTTGAATAGATCCAAGAAAGCTCTACTTCTGTATAGATGTTATAAATATAACTTAGTATTGTAGTATTCTTAATTATTTTAAGAGATTAGACAGCTTTAACTTGTTTAAGGAAGATGCTGTCTCAAATCTCTGTAGCTTCCTTTTTAAGTTTTTGCTAAAGATCTTATGCAAGATCTTTGGCTTGTGTGTATTAGGGGCTAAAACGCCATGTAAAATACTATGTGCTCCTTTGATCATGTGGTCCAATTAGGTATTTTTCAAAGGAAGCTACCACCCTCTTTTCTGGCACTTAGCTTTTAATTAGCCTTATTTTTACAGTCCTGGTTTAATCGTGTGTGTTTTTTTTTCAAGTGACTAAAAATATTTTTTCTCTAATGGATGATGTTATTTCACTGGGCAGTAGATTAATATTTTAAGATATTTCTTCTTCCATTTAGGAAACGTCGTGGAGCTTTTAATAGCAAGCAACTTCTGTACTTGGAGAAATACCGCCCCAAGATGCGCCTGCGTTTTAAAGACTCCAATGGTCACCGAAATAACTGTTGCATTCAGTAAAGCCCAGCAGCCTATGTTACTACTTTGGGATTAAAGGATGGAAAGTAGAATTGAGCAGACTGCATGCCTAAGGCATGGATCTGATATTTTTAAGTAGTAAAGGAAACTTCCATAGGAGTATTTAATAGGCTAAAAAGTTAATAGTAATGCAACTGTGTTTAGATAAATATCCATCTGTTTGGAGACCTGATAAATGTTTTTGCTGTACCCTATTTCTGAGCTGTCTCCTTGTTTATTAATTACCAGTTGAAATGTCCTTTAATCATGCCATTGAGTCTTACCCACCTAGTTTCAACTACTAAAAATTGGGTACTAAAATAAATCAGTCTGTAGAGAAATTAGGTGCCAAAATACTTAGCATATCAGCTATGTGTTTTTCCTTATAGATGGGTGTAGTTCTGATAACATAAGAACTACCAGCTTATCTGGACCTTAATATTTTTTTCTAGTCATTTCAATATTGAAGAATATGGCCTCTAAGATAGTCTTGCCTGCTCACTGTATGTTTTGTCTCCCACAATCGCACTAGAATTATCAGGATTTGCACAGTGGTTGTTGTTTTTTTTTTAAACTATGACTTACAGCAACTTTTCCCTCCAGTGTCTGTACTTTTCTGTTATCTGACCTCTCCATTTTACAAATCATTACTCTCTGGTTACTCATGTAGAAAATCTTTTAAATTGTACAGAAGCACACAAGTCTTTAATGTCTCCAGACAAAAAGCCTTACAGTAAAATTAATGTTGGCACTCGATGTGCAACTTAACAGAGGGCCTAAAAAGGTTGGGAGGGGCTATTTAATATTTCTAGTAAAATGTTGCCTTTGTCTTGTGCAGGAAGTATAGAATATGCCCTTTACTTTAGTAAATATTTTTTTAAAACTTAGAAATGCTTTGTTATCGTAGCTAAAGATTCTTAATCAGAAAATTTCTGAAAAATCTTGTAGTTTCTTTTACTGTACCTATTGAAAGTTGTTTACCAACTATTGCTTTGTTGAAAGTGTGATTTTTTTTGTTTGTTTGTTTTTTGTTTTTCCTCCTTGAGTTTCTGCTATGACTTGGGCAGACCTCTGTAATATTTTGTATGCCTTTCAAGCTGCGTAACTTAATATTTGGATACTTGATAATTTGTTTTATTATGTAATTGATAAAATGGTGATGTGTATTAATGTTAGTTCAACCATATATTTATACTGTCTTGGGAATGTGTGGTTATAGTTCTGTGGGAGAAATAATTTTGCCAGTGTTCACCAGCTTGTAAAATCTAGTGCGAGAGCTTAAACATCTAAATAAATACTGAAAAGCACTTACAAAGTTTGCTGAAACACTCATGATTCACTTCTTGTGTACTTTATTGGCAGTCTTACGGTGCCTAAATTCTAAATCTATCCAGGCATCTTTTTTTTTTTCTTCAAATCTGGGCCAGAGTGTCCCCTTTGCTGTAATGTTTGCTGTTTGTTTTACTCATAAATAAATGTGGACAAAAATTAATAGTAGAGGGTATGGTATTTCTTTATGATATTTCTTTATGGAGCTTACTTTTGACTTCCTTTCCTCAATACTAAGATAACTTAATTATTGAAATTCCTTGCAATAAATACAGAGGAGTAATAAAATGCTGCTGATACAATTGTTCTCCCAGCTTTATAGATGTATTTATATGTTATCATACAATCATAGAATGATTTGGGTTGGAAGAGACCCCAAGGATCATCAAGTTCCAACCTCCCTGCTGGGTGGGGGGATCATAGTGCTTCATTATCAAGGTAGAAACTTTAATGAGGCTTGTGAAGAATTGCTTCTGGAAAGGTATAGCCTCATTATAAAAATGTCAGTATATCTTGAAAAGGCCTGAAACTCAATATGTTTTACCTTAGTCATGATTCTACACAGTAGTAAAATAACTACTTGTAAGAGGAAATCAAGCTTTGTTTAAGGACTAGTTTGTATTCTGAAGATGTTATTTAAAAATTAGCAATCTTGATGTGTTATATCTCAATCTTTGTGCTTCCACTTACCTACTTCCCTTCATCTGTTCAATTGCTGTAATCAAGTCTTACAATTAAAGGGCACTTCCTTACACTGCAGTTATAATTCAAACTAAAATGATAGTCAAATCTGAAGTGTTCAGGTAATTTTAAAAGTTGGGGAAAGTGAGGAAGTATGGAGAAGGTAGATATTCTGAAACTAAGGGTCAGAATCTTAGAATCTTGAGGGGATCAAGTTCTGCAGGGTGGCGGGACACTAGATCTTTTAATCCTGTAGCAATGCTTAATCAGTTCTATGTTATTGTGGCTTGTCAGACTCCATTTCCTGGCGCAAAAAAAAAAAAAAAAAAAAAAAAAGCTTTACACAGCAGGACTGGGGAAAAAAGTAGCATTGAACTCATTAAATGAGCAAAGGGATGGTTTAGTATCTTAACGTCATGGTAACATCCACCACCTGAGGTGACTTCACCAGTTTACTGGGGAAGTAATTGGGGTAAATATAACTCTTCTAAATGCAAAATGGTACTTTTGTTAAATAAACTGGTCCTTGAATGGTTTTGGTATGACTATCTGCATAGGGCCTTGCTAGCACCTTGTGCAAATAAAAACTGGCAGGGTGCAGTTCTTACTCTGTCCAGCTCTATTGGCTTATTACTCCTGTGTATATATGACAGTATATGGTCATTTGAAGGATTGAGACCACCTTTGAAATGAAAAACAGTCATCGATATTTCACTTGTCAAGGAAGAATTGCAAACATCCTACAAAAATTCTGTAACTCAGCAGTCAGCAGGCTGATATAAACATACTTGGTGTATATAAGTATTCATACTAAGGTAAAAATAATCTGTTCATATATTTCTGATTCTTCACATTTCTGTAAATCCTGGTGAAACACATTTGATTTTTTTTATATTTAATCATTAGGTATATGTACTAAGTCTCTTGTGTAATTCCTGTATCTTACACGTAGGAGGGCTGTTAAGGAGGACTGGAGGATGTTAAGAGCTATACTTGCAATAGTATTTTGGTCCTATGAACTTCTTAGAAGTGGACTTGACCTCAGGCACTTGCATAAACAGACACTGATAAAGAGGAAAAACTTTGCATAATGTTTTTATCCGTTTAAGTCAAAGATTAAGTCAGGTTCTGAAATGTGTATTTAAATATGAATCTGTAGGGAATGAAAAATAAAATTTCTTTTGTCTAACAAGACCTTTTAATGGTAAGAAGAAATGTTGGCTCTATCTGAACTGTGAGTATAGGAGATGAAAATAAAATTAGTTAAGATTCTGTATAATTTATGAGTCTATAAATAAAAAGGAAGAAACTCAAATTGAATTATTGTATCTCCTCTTAATGCTAAGGCATCACATTAAGGAGGCTCTACTGATGCATCTAATTTTTGATTCTTTAAAATTATTGCTCAACTATTGTTCTTTTCTGTGCCTATACCTTGTTGGCAGTTCTTACAGCGTATTCTTCTTTTACTAGGCTTTCGTGTTGCGGACTGAATGAGTTGGGTAAGTATGGTTTGTAAATGGTAGTATTCCTATGCATGTTGTAACAGAAGTTAAAAATCCCTATTAGGTATTTGGAGATGAGTATGATCTTGCAGTTGTAGCAAAAAAAAAAAAAAAAAAAAAAAGTTGTAATTGTAATGTTTTGCCAATGTTGGGGAAAGGCAGTTAAACAAGATACTCTGTAACCAGGCATCAAAGTCGAATACAAAGTAAAAAAATTTTCTCTTGAATCTGACTACCTGAAGTGCTTGAGTACTCAATTTCAAATGAAGTGTAGAAATGCTTTGATACTATGTAGTGTTACGTATTTCTGATGGGTCCTAAAGCATTTCTAAAGTAACACTCAAAACCAGGTAATGCTTGCTAACCAATCAGGTCCTCAGTTCTCCATTAATTTGAGTCTTTGCATAAGGAGTGCAGTTATCAGACCCATCCAAAGTGCTGTAGAAGAACCAAACAGGAAAATGTGTAATGCATAAATTTTAAGTTAGAGCTGAGATCTTTGACCATATGAAAAACAATAAAACATTACTAATTCATATGAGCATTGCTCATTCTTGTAAATGCAGTGGTGGAGGGAAAAAGATGTACAATTAGGAATTTGTATTAGAGGGGCAAACTAAGGTTTCATAGCCGCCCATATCCATACCATATTTAAACTTCTGCATGTTTGACTGCAGTATTTAAGACTTTTTGTTTGTTTGTTTTTGTTTTTGCAAGGTGGCTTTTAAACATAAGTGATGTAGTTTAAGTAATTGTGGTAGCATTCAAAACATTCATATTTTTAGAGTTGTTGCAATTTTGCTGTATTAGTAACTGTAGAGAGGACAGTCGATTGGGAAACTGCAATAATCTATTTGGAACAGTGCTCTCTTTTTGTACATATTTGTGGCATCCCTACTGAAGTTATCACTAATAAAAAAAATAATTACAATTTGCCAGTTTAACCCAAATCTGAGTAGCAGACTGAAGTTTCTTTAATTGCTGGGACTCCTGAACAAAGAGGGATGTTTGCCTGGTGTGAGTAATGGCTTACACTCCATTAAAGGAATTCTGAACTTATGTCAGGCAACTAATCGTGCTAACAGAGATGTCTAAAGCAGGCTGCATTACATAAAGGTGAGAGCATGTTCTGTAAAGGGAGCATGAGACAGCAAATTCAGTTCTGATCAGCACTGATATCTACAGGTAAATGACAAAAAAGTCTCACCAAACTTGTCTACATGCAATATACATTTCAAATTAAGGTAAAAAGTCATTTATTTCAATTCGTAATAAACACTAATGATTATAACCTGATCTCATTTTTACTGATATGAATTTATGCTATAGCACAAAGCAAGCCTGGCATTATTTTCCTTTTGGAGAGAGCTTTGTATGAATTCTGTTAATTTTGATGTTGTTCTAATGAATTCTGTCCTAGGTGCATTGATAATTAATTATCTCAATAACAACACAAGTTGCTTATCATGGGAAAACATCTCTGTGAGGGAATAGTGGCTAAGTGATGGTCTGACAAGAAGAGATAAGGTTGGTGCCAGAAGATCAAGTTGTCTGCTTCCATTTCTGATTCAAATGAGAACTCTTTCAAAGTGCGGCCGAAGAAAACCAGATACCACAGTTCACATAGGTGGGAATGCCAAACATAGAAATGTTTATAGAGGGAAGAACTTCAGTGGTCAGCACTGCATGTAGCCTGCATCAATGTAACAAAACCTGAGTATGAGGAAAGTTATTTTGTGGTGGCTTGGAATCTTAGTTTCACTTTAGGAGTAATAGCTGTAGCTGTAGTTCATTCTTATCCCTCATAAACTTGCACATGAAAGTACTTAGTAAGATTCACAGATACCCTTTTTTGAAGTTGAATTGCATTCAGGCTTTGTAGGAGAAACAGCTGAAGGTGATATAATCTTCCCAATACACAGGACTGCAGTTATGATACTGATCTGAATGCAACCGTATCTCTTCGCCATTGTCGCTCAATGAATTTTTCATTGGCTGGTACTAATAGGAGGCTATTTGTTGCTTAGTCTCCCTTCTTCAATTTCTGAGTAAATCTGTATTCCAAGGTAGGAAATACAAACCCTGAACTTACCTTTAATGTCTCAATTCAACTCTACAACAACTCAATTCACTCTAATAGAAATAGGTTATGGCAAAGGAAGCACAGCAGAAATGCAAGCCATGAAATGATTCCCTTATACTGTGAGTGTAACCATCCCTTTGAGCTTGACGTGTATGATGTTCTATATTAACACACAGTCCCTCCCCCAGGAATGGCCACCTTACTCTCCCATCTGCTCTTTAGGATGGGATGTCAGGCTTTTCACTACTCCTTGATCCTAGTAGAGAGTTCCTGAAAAAGTACAAAACTTTATTGGCAGAGATAAGTGCAGTTTCATAAATGAAAAAAGAAAAAAAAAAAAGAAAAAAAAAAAAAAGGAAAAGGAAATTAATAAGTGATGTGCAGCACATTTGCTCACTACATGCTGACTGATGATGCCGTGCCAGTTCCCAAGCAATGGCAGCCAGCCCCTCACACCAACTCCCTGTTTTTTTGCTCAGTATGATGCCACAAGACACGGAATTTGCCAAATTTACTACGTTTCAGAAAACAGAAGAGAATAATGATGAATTAGGAACAGTCTCAACCAAAATCAACTCTTTACCTCAGTATTGACTAATACAGAGTAGAAGAAAATGGCTGCAATTTTTATGGAAATAAGTATGTAAAATGTGAACATTTCTCATGGAAGCATTTCCAAGGGGCTTTGTATTTTCTAGTTTGAGACATTGGAGAATGTCAACCTATAAACTCTGAAAGAGCTGACTCATCACATTTCAAGTTCACAGGCAAGATATCTATTTGCATACCATAGGAAAGTTAGAGGGAACCACCCAGGAGAACATCTTTCTGCTTCTATAAGAGCTAAGGCTGGGATTGAACCATGCAGTTGTACCTGTGACCCTACACAGCCAATGTCTCCCAGAGGAGCATGAGGAGCAGAGGTCTGTCTCAGTAGGAAGCCAGGGTTAGGAGCGGGCTTATTGCAAAGCTGAATGGTGTACAGCCAGTATTCCCAGGATCATCATAAAATGTTTGTGACATGTTGCTGTATAGACTCCCACCCACACAGACATATAATACACTATTATCTAATTACATTTGGATGAAACGTAGAATATGAGCAAGAATTGTATTGATGGAAAAAAGCCTTGATGCCACGCATAGTCATTGTCTAATTTGTCCAAGAAAGATTAATTCAGGCTAAATCATGTGTGTTCAATAAGATTTCTTCTACAACAGATGAGGGAATATCTAGGGAACATCTAGCAATATCAAATTACAATTTTGAAGTTCTTTCATTTGATTTTGATTTTTGGAGTGATAAATCATATGTTCTTCATTCCTAAACTAGTTTATTTTTCTTTATTTTCTCTTTCTCTCTCTCTCTCTCTCTTTTTTTTTTTTTTTAATTAAGAATCATGTATTTAAGAAACAATTGTTTTTTGTTTTTTGTTTTTTTTTCCAGCAAACTAGTTACCTTACAGCCTCTTGGTTCTGTGCTTTAGTACTCAGCAGAACAGCCCTACAGCCCAACAACCTTAGCAAAAAGGCATGCTGACAGCCTCTATTTCTAGCACCATGCTCATGCTCCAGCTACTTGATATGGTATCACATTTGTTGGCAGGAAACACTTGGAACAACCTGCTACAGAGCAGGGATAGAGTGTAGAGATGATTGCTGAACATGCATGTGAAGGAAATACAATGCCAAGCCTTAGTGGAAAAGCAGAGAGGAAACACCACAAATCAGAAAACAGCTTTAAACAAAACTTACATGAGTTTCTAATGAAGATATATCATGTACACAGTGCAACTTATCTGAATAAAGTTCAGTAAATATATACATATATATATATATATATACCTGAAGTTACTTATAGAATAAAGATTTATGCTTTTTCACGTATCTCCTTATGCATACCTGGGAAAAAAATCATAAAATGAATACTTAGTCAAAGCATATTGGTTTTAACCATTATTTAATACCAAACAATTTTCTCCACTGTGCGTAAAAATAAAGTTAATCAGGCACTGGAGTGAAATATCAGGTATTTAGAGTATTAGTAACTCTAGCAGCAGTTCCATAGACAACTGCCCAAGCTACTGTAGGAAGTAAGTCAGAAAAGCCAGTTTTATGTGAGCTCTTGTAATTTGTTTTCCTCCAGCAATCTAAAACTTCATTCAAGGATGGTTTTTTTTCCTGTTTTACACAAATCTCTGCATATAATCAAACTCTATCTTATCTTCCAGTATAAAACATCTTATTTTAGTCTTTAATGTGTATATTCCATTTGATAAAATAAATAGCTTGTATTATCTGTATGGTTCATATCTCTACTAAAAAATATTCTTGCATATAATCAATGGATAAATATCCTTGTCTTCAGAACCACACCTTTGTTCACTAAGTTGTTCTATTTTTTAAACCAACAGTTTATTCTACTTCTATTTCCACAGAACTGCATGATTTCCTGTTGCTGACATGAGACTGCTGCTTTTTCTAATGATCAGCACCTGTTGATGAGTCTTAAAGTGGGGAAAGGGAGCAATCTTGTCTTATTAACCTAATGGAAAGGGAGTTCTGGTATATATTTTGGTGTTTGCACTCTACAACTACCTGAAAGGAGGTTGTGACATGGTGGGTGCCAGCTGCTTCTCCTGCATTAGCAGAAAGAAGTTACATAGTTTACAAAATTATTGCAACACTTGGGTTTTAGTATGATTTAAATAAAATAAATTTAGAAAATTCAATAAACCTACAGAACCAAAAAAGAGCTGTTCTTGTGAGAGTTTCCCTAAATAGTTAAAGGACTAATGCAGTAGTGTATAACAGTGAAAAATACTATCCTGGAGCATGGGAGAAACTTGATAGTTTGCAACATACCCTATAACTTCATCCTTGATATAATTTGTGCAGCAATCCAGCTTCTTTCTGTATTTTAACTGAAGAACTGAAGAAACAGTATTTAATACACAAAAGCAAACCATATTCAGTAAGAAATTTGACTACGTATAACATATTGTCAAAGGTAGTATTTAGAAAAAAACAACATGGAAAGTAGAAGAAGGGTAAAAGGAAAACAATTCAGCAACTGAAATGAACTGTAGAGACTTAGAACTAATGGCAAAGAAACTGCCTTCTCCTGGTGATTTATCTCGTGTTTTAGGGCAGTGGCACAGAGTTTTTGGAAAATAAATAGGTTGCTTTCCAATGAAAACAACTTGCAAGATCTGGAATATTACCAAGTATCTAATGTAATGGGATGGCATTATAAAAGTGTTGCTGGGAAAGATAGCAGATGGTGCAGTTGTAGTTGTGCGTAGCTGGTATGCCACTGTATACAAAGTTATCTGTAATATCTATTCAATTATTTTCTGTGGTGGTGGTTTTTTTTTTTTTTTATTAATGTATTTATGTTACCTAAAACCACAACGTAAGCACTATAGATGGAAAGCTCACTATATTTGACAGGCAGTCATGGCTAAAGAAGTATATGAGCTCTACTACAGTGACATAGGTCACAGGAGTCGGGCAAGTTTACAAAGTGTAAAAAAAGAACAGAGCATGGCAATGAACAGTGATCAGATTGCTAATGACGCTTTGATGGTACTTCCATCTAAAGTAATGCAATCAAAAGGAAAATCAGCGCGATGCAGATGTGGTAAAGGGAGTTTCACTTCAGACAGTAATTTCATACCTTAGTATAATCTTAATAATATATCAAAGCATTAGCACCTTGTTGAAAGCCTGTGGAGAAATTAATGCCATAAACTCAGTAGCTCAGTGCTATGCCATTGTAATGCGGCAGTATTCTTTGAAGCAGACGCATCTTGGAGAGAGAATTTCTGAAACTAGAAAAGCACAGATGGATAATTTGAAAAATCAACTTGTGGCGATTCACAGAAAGATGATCTAAGAAGGACAGAGAGAGACATCTGGGTTAAAAACCATGCTTTGCAACGAAGCTGTTTGTCTCATTGCAACGAATCTGTGCGGTGGCTGAAAACACGCACAGTGACAGCGCTGTTGGTAAGTATGCTGCATTTAAGTCGTTATAATGAAAGCTAGACGAAGAAAAAAAAAAAAAGAGGTTATTTATTTAGGCAGCGTTACACGGCGCCTAAACCTCTTCAGGCTCTTATGTCCCGCATGACCATAAAAACCCCTTTGGTGGCGGCGTGTGCGGAGGCTCCCCCCGGCGCGATGCACGCGCACAAATCCACCAGAAAGCAGGAGGCCAAAGAGAGGCAGAACGCGCCCCCGCGGGCCTTCCGCCGGCCGCCCCAGCGCCGCAGTCCGTCTCCTGGCGGCCCCGAGGCTGCGGAGCGGGAGCCATTCCAGCTCCAACAGGGCTGGCCGGGCGCGAGGCAGTGCCGACGCCCCGAGGAGCGCCATTATCTCGCTGCAGGCAGACGGCACGCAGCACGCGCGCCCTTCCCACCCGGTCGTGCCGGGCCCTACCCGGCGCCTGCGCAGCGTGGCACCGCCTCCCCGTAAACAGCACCGTCACGTGAGCGGCCGGGCCCGGCGCGGCGCCGCTCGCCTGACGCCGCGGGGGCGCGCTTACGGGAAGCGGGCACGCGGCCGGCACCGCCAGCCCTGCCCAGCCCAGCCAGCCAGCCGCGCCAGGCCGGGACGGGACCAGCCGCGGCAGGGGGAGCCCCGCTCCCGCAGGCCGCCCTCTCTCCCTTCACCGCGGCAGCCGCGTCCTTCCTGCCGGGGCAGCGCCGGGCGGCGGAGCAGGGTAAGTGGCCGCCGCTGGGCCGCGGCAGAGGGGGCGAGGGCAGCGCCGCGCGGCCTCGCTCCGCTGTCCCGGGGCGTGGCGGGCGGACGAGGCCCGGTGTGGCGAGGCCGCGCCCGGCCCGTTGGCGGGGCCCGGAGTCGCGGCTGGGGCCGGGCGGGCCGCGGCCTGCTTCCGTCGTACGGACGGAGCGCGGGCCGGGCGCGGAGGCGGCCTTCCTCTGCCCCGCGGAGGCGGCCCGCGGGCCTGGCGGGAGCTCTCAGCCCCGCTCCGCCGGCGATGACCTTGTGGAGGCCGCAGGCCTTTGGCCCGCCGGGGCCGGGCTCCGCGGTGCGGTACGGCCCGGCCCTGGCTGCCCGCGCATGCGGCGGACTGCTTGTCTGCCCCGGGGCCCGGCCCGTGCCCCCTGTCGTGCCACTGGCGCTCCTGGCCGCCATGCGCTGCCCACGTGGGCGAAGCCTTCACCCTTCGCTGCTCTTGCCTATTTTCACCTCTGCTGCCTTCTTGCCCCACGCAAACCTGGCAAACAAACGCCAGTTTAGAACCAGCTGTGCCTCTGCTATTGGTCTGACCTGCTGCGGGCTCCTCCTCCCATTCCTCATACTTAGCATCGTCAACAATTCCCGTGTTTAACTCTTGTGTACAGTACTCGCTGTAGGAAGCGTGGCACAAAATATGGTCATCTGGGGGGAGGCTGTGACCTGGTGGCATTTCTGGATCCTGATTTTGGATGGTATGGCTTTCCAGGGGCAGTGTGTCCACGCTTCCTTTCTAGTACTGGAATGTAGATACCTAATATCCATCATATATTAGGAGAGCTATCACTCGTGTTAACGCGCATTCCTTCAGTATAGTCTGTATGGTGGAGACATAGCCATGCAGTGAGTAGCTGTATTCAGAACACACTTGGATGCTTTCCTGTGTGACCTGTTCTAGAGAACCTGCTTTAGTGGTGGGGTTGGACTAGGTGATCCTCAGCAGTCCCTTCCAACCCCAACAGTTCTGTGACTGGGAGAGGAGCACTGCTCATTGTAGGGTGAATTAATACAAATAGTGTGTGGAATGGAGCATGAAAATGGTTAAGGGAATGCAGGGGCATGGAATGACAGCAGGAGCAATGTACAAATTCTCATGGCAGCATTGTCTTCTAGATGGCTGTGATATGGTTTGTATGTTTACATTTGGTACTAACATCACAAAGCTGAGGAAATATGGTAGGATAATCTGTGATAATTGTAAATATGGCTTTTCTTTCACAGTACTAATTCACATTAGTTGTGCTTAATAAATTAATCTGTTCAAGTTTGGGAAGCACCTTGTGAGGGAGATCTAGTACTGTATTTTGTATTTCTAGAGATAGTTTAGCTTGAATAGTCTTTATGCTTAGTTTGTAGCTTGCAACAGAACTGTGATCAGCTCTTTTTTGCTTCACTACAAAGATTTTTCTTCTAATTTCAGTTCTGCTTTAAAGATTATACTTATAATCAAAACATTTAGCTATTTTTTAACTATCGTTGTCTGTTATTCAACCATTTGTTTTTTGTGAATGTTACACTTGTTAACCCTCATGAATTTTAAGGACCTGAAAGGGCATCTAAAACTCCAAATCATGTTGAACTAGATCTAATTCAGTATAGTTATCACATTGTAGAATTGGTTCTTAAGTTGTCTGTAAGAAAACTAAAGCTTGAAGAACGGTGTAATAACAGTCTGCTGTACTTTCTTGACCTCTTTGGAGTGCTTGACTCCACTCTTAAATGGAGTAAATGCTGCTCATGTGTGAAGGGCTGAGCATATGTATGATACATGGAATTAGGTTAGCTGTTAACTTTCTGAAAGTCTTCAGTTTTTTAAATTTAATTTTCCCTGAACAATGTAAGTATTATTGAATCCAAATCATAAAAATGTTAAGAAAGAAATTATTTCTAGGAAACAGTAACCTTTCATTATCTTGCTGTCGTGTCAGATACCTTTTATGACTAAGGGAATACTTTTAAAAGGTAGTATTTGGAAGTAGAAATGACAAAGTGCAGTGAAGAGGATATGAGTGTTCATTATATAACAGCAAAATGAGAAATATGGGCAGCTTGCGACATGCATCTGAATGATATCAGTGTGACCTCATGGAGGATGTTATATTGCCATGGAAATTCTCCCAAGGTTTCACTACTGAGCATCTATTTCTGAAAATCCTAATTCTTGGGTGTGTTTCCAAATGAATCATATATAGAGAGTGAGAAATTCAACAAATGTTAGGAATGAAGTTGCTCTATCTGGGACAACTGACAAGCAGTCAATGTAATGTATTACAAAGCTTAACACTTAGGCAGTGTTCAAACTTAAACTACCTTGATCGTCTTGATGAAGTTGAAAAGTGGGCCCTTGTGGACCCAATGAGATTCAACAGGTTTTACGCTTGGGTCAAGGTAATCCCATATATGTATACAAGCTGGGAGAAGAACTCCTTGAGAGTAGCCCTGCTGGGAAGGACTTAGGGATGTCCTGGTCGATGAAAAACTGAACATGAGCCAGCAGTGCGTGCTGGTAGCCTGGGAGGCCAATGGTATCCCAGCCTCCATCAGAAGAGGGCTGGCCAGCGGGGCGAGGGAGGTGACTGTCAACCTCTACTCTGCCCTTGTGAGGCCACATCTGAAGTACTGGGTCCAGGTCTGGGGCTTCCAACACAGGGAAGATGTGGAACTTTGGGGAGAGGGAAGGGCCACAAAGATGGTCAAAAGGGGCTGTAGCACCTCTCCTATGAAGACAGACTAAAGGAACTGGGCTTGTTCACCCTAGAAAGAACAGGGCTGTGAGGAGACCTCGTTGCAGTCTTCCAGTGTTTAAAGGGAGTTCATAAGCAAGAGGGAAGTCAACTTTTTACATGGGTAGATAGTAATAATACAAGGGGGAATAGTTTTAAACTAAGAGAGGGGAGATCTAGAGTAGATGTCAGGGGAAAGCTTTTCACTGAGAGTGGTGAGGTGCTGGAACAGTTTGCTGAGAGAGAGTGTGGATGCCCTGTCCCTGGAGATGTTTAAGGCCAGGTTGGGTAGGGCTCTGGGCAACCCAATCTAGCACTTGATCTAGCGGCTGACAACTCTGCCTGCAGCAGGAGCGTTGGAACTTGATGATCCTTGTGGTCACTTCCAACCCAAACCATTCTGTGATTCTGTGATGAAGCAATTATTGAGGAATTTAAGGGTAGGGGGGAAAAAAAAGAAAAGTGAAAGAATATAGCAGTAGTTACGGAAAAGGAGACCTCTGGAGGTCCCTTCCAACTCCTACAATTCTTTGATTCTGTGAAAAGTAATCTGTCTTAGGCTTTTTTATTTTCAGGGAAATATTTCTTCTTAGTGGGCTTATAAATTCTAGTGTTGTATAGAGAAATGTATAATGTGTCTGTGAGTGATATAAAAAAGTGTAATCTTTCTTTATTAACTTTGTGAGATTCAACAGTATTCAGGGAGGGGATGGTCCAGCAAAGAAGAGAGGTCTGCTTTATGACATATGTTTGAAGGATATCCCAGCATTAAGTTGTTCTTGTGACAGAACACTTAATTCTAGTGCAGCACTTAATTCCTCAGCTAACAGCTGAAATGAAGAACCTTTTTTTTTTTTTGAAGAGTGGTTAATCTGTTGAAAGAAGGTCTGTTAATATTATTTTGTGTGATACAATTTGATCTCGTATAATTAGGAAAATATTTCTCTATCTTTTCTGCATTTCTTTGTCTTTTAACTTAAACCATTGTTTGAAATTTATTTTACTTCTTGGTCACTGAAAGAGAACAGGAGACATATAGATATTTATGGGATGATGTTTTTGGCATACAGCTTTATCAGTGTACCTGCTATACACAATCCTGATGTTTCAGATACGCCTTTTGAGTGCATGTTGCTTTTAGACGTATCTTTGATGGTGTCCTGTTTGATGAGAGGTTGGTAAATTAGATCAAATCTGATTATTCTCAAAGGCCAAAGCTTAGCAAACCATATTCCGAGGTTTGTTTGATTTATCAATTTTCTTGTTTGTTTTGTTTTTGATAAAGAGCGCTGACATTTTCTGTAGTAAATCTGAACTCAGGTGTTCATAAATCAAATCTTCTCATCCTGTGAAAAGCATTTTGTCATTTCTTTTATTTTTTGAAGACTGCCGTCTATGATGGGATTTGAGACAGTACGAACCAGAGTAAAAGCAGATTGGTGTGGGAGCTGTAAAGATCCAATTTAGTTACTGGCTCTGTCACTGATGCACTGCCTAATATTGATTTCCTTCTTTATCCCATGATGTGTTTAGGTTGCGAGCTCTGTTGGCTAGAACCTGTTCTACTGTGGATAACATGAGTCTCTCCCTTGTGGCTTTTGGTGCTGTGTTATCTGTAAGCATTGTAAGACTAAATACAGCTTCTAATGCTGAAAACATGGACGCATGGCAGCTTAGCATTAATTTCCATCTAGGCAATGGTAACCCTAAACATTAAGGTTTTGTATACATGGAAGTAGGAGGGTAAAAGTAAAATTTGCCTGTGCTCAGCAGGTGATGCTGGTTGATGGGTGAGTTACAAGTACTAGGGTACGAGGGGCACTCGAGGTGGTTTGTCACCTCTGTGAAGTAAAGAAGCATCTGGTGTGCTGAATGCTCTTTTTAGGTACAGTGTTTACAAAAACACTCAGAAGAGGATTGCCTAAACCCCGTGTGCAGTTAGCTAACTCCATGTCAGTTCAGATGCAGTTTCTTTCTGTTTTGTTGGAAGGCTGTTCTTATCATTTATGGCTGACTGATGATGCAGTGTCAGCTTTTTGCATATGTTTTGATCTCTAAGAAACAATTTATCCCAATAGCTGTGTTCCATTTATACACTTTTCTGACCACTGCTTTTAATACTATGACTTGAGGAAATGAATATCATTTGAGACTTCTGTGGAGCTCGTTACCTGCTGTTTAGATCAGTCTTGCTCTAGTTATTTGGTGTGTGTAAGCTGATGGAAAGTGTTTACAGGACAACAGGCCAAATTACTCATTTTCAACATTGCTGTGTTTCTAACATCAGTCCAGTCAATAACTAGATTTAGAAAACCTTTCAGAAGCATCAGCCAAGTTCAGTGAATTGAAAAGAAAGTCTATTCAGAAATGTAGATAAATGAAATGGAAAGAATTATCATGTCACTATGCTGTCTTCAGCAGCTTCAGACTTACTGAATTAAGTAGATCAGTTACGTAGGTGGGATCTCCAGCGTCTAGAATGCAGAGTATCCTGACCAGGAAGAGTGAGCTTTTTTCCTTTCTTTTGTTAGTTTTTCAGATGTTTCTCCTGTCTGTTCCAGATCTCAGGCAATTATTACTATTTTTTTAATAGAACTACAGCATTCTTCTAATGTCTTAAATTCTGAGGACTTCATAAGCTGGACTTCATTTTAAAGAGACAATTATTAAAAATACAGGAATTTTATATGCTTAAATGTAAAATAAATCTGTGCAGAAGAGGGAAGTAATTTTTTAAAATGTTTTTAAAAATCTTGTCTAGCAAGAAGTATGTGTTTCTTTTTTTGTCAGTCCCTGCAGGTTCTACACCTCATGTGATGATTGATCTAGTAGTCATAGAAATACTTTTTCAAAACTTGGTATGGTGCAAATTATGCAAAGAGTTGAACATTAACGTCTTGAACAAATTAAAGCAAAATTTTGATTCCTTTGCTGGCATGCTTCTCTAAATGTCTTAGCAATTGTAGAACATCAGTTTTTTAATCTTATTAGATATGGTCGTAGTGAGACTTCGATGTGAAACCACTTTGATTGTAAACTTACAGTGATGGTTTGATGCAACACTTGGCTAGAACTTTTACTTAATCATAGAATCGTATTCCAGAAACGGACTTTTTGATAAAATTTATCTTGAATTCTCTCTAATTAGCTAGGTGTCACTGAAGATGACTGTGGCCATTACGTTGTAGATGTTTTGACAATTATGCAGTGCATTTAGTGTTCTGAGTGATTGCATGGTGGTTCTGCAGTACTGTAGGTAGTCTCCCCCCTGCCTCTTATCATGTAGTTGAAGAGAGAGATTAGTTTGTCAGCAGCCATTTTTGGTAGCAGGGGCTGCAATTCTACCAGAGCTTCTGTTACATAAAACTGCTATTAGTGAAGTGGACAACACCACCTTAATAACAGAAGTTTTTCAATGAGTATTATATAGATGTTCTCCTCTTGTAGAAGGGAAAACAGGCAAACATTAGTGTACGTGTATTCAAAGCCTTTGTCTCTCCTTCATATTTAATCTTAGGTAGAAGAGATTTCTTACAGTAGTTTGTGAGTGCCATTAGTGCTTGTTGCTGGCTTAGTTTGCCATCATTTTATCATGTGTTTCTTACTCACATGCTTATGTGATGCAAGTGTTTAAAAAAAAAAAAAAAAAAAACGCAAAACAACCTGTCATTACAAGAGGGAGTTTTAAGGTTCCAGTTGTGGCAATTATAATTATTTTCCTACTTGGAGAAGCTCCAGCTCTTCAGTTCACTCTGTGTAGTATCAAATTGTTGTAGCTTTGTTGCATAATAGAATAGATTATACAGTACAGCACAGCACCTCCTCAGCTGCAATTAGCTTTGCTTGTTGCCAAACTTGGAAATCATTTTGTGAACTCTGTAGAAGCCTATGGATTGCTGTAGTCTCTTGTTGACATGCTGTATGCATAGATGCACTGCTTAATAAAAAATGTATTTTTTGGTGTAGGGAATTTTCAAATTACAGCATTCTTATTGTAAAACTGCTACTTTATTATGTAAATACACCTGATTTGGCATGAATTTGCCTTTTGGCTGCCTGGTTGGCCTGTAGAATGTTGTGCATTAGACTGTTTTTGTCATGCTTAGTGTGTGAAAAGGCACCATGCTCTGCAGAGGCATCATGCTATACCTAACAGTTGTTTTCTGCCTTATGGGAGAATGCCTAACAGTTGTTTTCTGCCTTATGGGGGAATGAAAAAAGTCTGTCATGTTTTTAATAAAAAAAAGATATCTTTCATGCTCATGTGTGGTTTCTGTGAACTTGATATTAAATACATTTTTAAAATAGTTTTAAAATGTTAGCAAGACAGGTACGTCTATGTCTTACATTGCCCCCTTGATCACTAAAATGGAAATAACTCAGTCAATATGTTGTAAAAGAAAGAATACTTAACTGCTGTAGTGAGCATAAGTAGACTTGTATTTTGTGGCAGGTTCCTAGAATAGGAATCTAGCAACTAATTCAAGCACCACAAACTGTAAATCTCACTTCTCTGCTTTTCCTTTAATTAATGCCTTCATTCAAAAAATCAAATCCTGCTATGTGGGCGAAGGTGGCTGATAAAGGAAAGTGTGGGAGAGAATGTGCCCTTTTCCTGTTTCCAGAAGCCTGGACAGCTTTGTATGTGCCGAAATTGGTCTCCCAGGCTTTCTAGATATTGCCAGACACTACTCCATCTCCCTTATGTCCTAAGATTATCATATTTACTATAATGATTAATCTGCACACAGAGTACATGGTTATGCTAAACTTCCGAAGAAGCATTTTGTTGACCTCTTTCTATCATATAGTTGTCTGTTTTTATCAGTTGAATCTCTGCTGAAACAGTGACATTTTTGCTACGTTGCTAAGAACTGATGTAGGAAATTGAGAATTGCTTCTTGTAAATTGTAGGTGCAACCTTTGATTGAAGTTACTTAGGTCTCACCTAAACTTTTTCAAAACTAAAGTTTGTAAAGCAATTCTGGCCTTTGTGAGGCCATCTGACAGAATTCTCATGTACTAGATCAGGGTTACATTTTTGCGTAAAACTTCTGTAACATTCTTGAATATAACAATAAGTGAAAAAATAGTAGGGTAAAGACTCCACTGCTTAAAAATAGTTACTTGCTTTGAAGTTCTTACTAGTTCCTGTGTGAGTGGAAATGTAATCTGTCTTTCTCAGTGTTAGGCCTAGGTCTTTGCTCCTGAGCTTTCTCAGCTTCACTGATGTTGGCAGAAGCTGACCACGACTTTGTATTTACAGAGGAACAAAGATGTGCACATGCAGAATACTAACCAGGTTCCACACCACCCCTGCACCCCAGTTCTTTAAGGTTCAGACAGCTAGAAAGATGTTTTGCTTAAACCTTGTTATAAGCACTCTGTGGAAGTGGCAGCACTTTGATGTTGATAGAGGAGCTATTAGTAACTTAGCATGCAGTTTCTTTTTGAGTTGGCTAGAAAGAGAAATGATTTTAGGTATGCAGTGAGCCGTAATAAGCCATAAGCAGATTTTTATTTTTTTAATTTTTTAAATAATTCCAGAATATCTTAAGAGTTCTGAAAACAGCAGAAAGAATTTACTAGTTTCTTAGGTGTTTTACAATTTGTAGCTTATTTTCTTATGATATTTTTCTTGTCTTTCTATAGGGCTGAAAGACACACAGGACTCTTCATGGATATAGTTGATACATTTAACCATTTAATTCCTACTGAACACTTAGATGATGCCCTATTTCTAGGATCCAACCTGGAGAATGAAGTCTGTGAGGACTTTAGTACAAGTCAGAATGTCTTAGAGGATTCGCTGAAGAACATGCTCAGCGATAAGGATCCTATGCTAGGATCTGCAAGTGCCCAGTTCTGTTTGCCTGTTTTGGATAGCAATGATCCCAATTTCCAGATGCCTTGTTCAACAGGTAACTCTTATAATTTTTTAAGATTACAGTTTTAAATACAGTAATACTTCAGTGCCAATCCTTTTTCCATAATGTAGAAATAATAACTTGGGATTTCTGTCTCTTCCCTGCCCCTTTTGCTGTGCTGTTTACATGCTTGGCATGTACAACATGCGGTTCTTTTTGATCTGGTCTGAGTCAAAAGTAATTCAGGCTTTGACTTGAGTATGTGTAAATTATTCCCAATTAAAATTGTGATTTGTTTAGCATAACAACTGTGCCTTGTGGAGTTACTAGGTGTTTTCAAGAATTTGACAGTTTGGGATGAGCAATAGGAGCATTTGAGGTGAACTAGATTGCTTCTCTGATGTCAGGGTTACTTTGTCAGTACTGGAAGTTCTACTTCTGAGTTGATACTGAGTGTTGTGCTTTGGCTGTCTTGAAGCGAAATGTTGGAACAGTAATACTGTTCTTGGTTATTGTTTGAAAACACCTGATTTGGAAACACGTGAGAACAAGGTTTTAAATAAAAGTCATGTTGGGAGTTACAGAGCAGTTTTGAGAGATTGGAGAAAACTATTCTAATTTTGGAGAAGAGATGGGAGAAAATTACATTCTAAAATTACGTATGTTGTAAATGTTTTTTTTTTTTTTTAATTTGATTACAAGTTTTGAATTTTTTCTTAGATTCATTGCCAAAAAGTGCTGTAGATTAGTGCAGATAACTGATCATACTGAGTTATTTTCTATTAACTTTTATGAACTATTTCTGAAAATCTTGATCTATTCCTAGCATAATATATTCTGTTTCTACTAACAGACTAAATTCTCACTTTCATTAGGTCGAGTGCTGTTATGGCTTAGAGATTAATTTCTCTAAATAAAAGTTGTTACTGATTGAAGCAATGACCCAGTGAGCTACAGAACCAAAAGAAAACTTTTGTTCTTTTACTGCTTTAGTACAATGTGATTTGAGGCCATCTTTAATAATTTTGTTTACTCATGTAATAGTCCATATCCTTACACTCTTTTGTCTTTAACCTACCAAAATGCATTGTATCAGTTTTAATGTGCACATGAACCAATTCTCCTCTCTCATGTTTTTTCCTGGTTTCATGTTGGCATATCTCTGCCATCATTTTGTAAACCTGACTGGCTTTTAATTTTTTTTTCATTCAGTCAGGATACAGCTGGATGTTTTAGAAGTTATGGAGAGATATCTGAGGGCTTGTGGTACACTAGTTAAATATTCTACTTGCTGATCTCTTCTAGGAGAAATAATTAATACTGCTGATATTTAAATAATCACATGTGACTTTTTAAAGTTAATTTTTAAGCTTGCTATCCATTTAAATAAGTGAGCTAACTCAGTTAATTGTGGCTACTATTTCAGTCTGCAGGGAATCAAAACTGAAAACACCACTGAAAGTGGTGGAATCCTCATCCCTGGAGGATATTTAAGAGACGTATGGACATGGCATTAAGGGACATTGTTTATTATTATTATATTATGCTTATTATTTGTTTATTTTATTGTTTATTGATGGGACTTGGTAGGTCAGGTTGATGGTTGGACATGATAGTCTTGAAGGTGCTTTCCAATTGAGGTGATTCTATGATTCTGTATCTTTAAAGCTGAAGCTGAGTACATTTCTGTGAAAGGAGCTTTGAGAAGGGCAGGTGTCAGGCCTGCATAACCACTTAACAAATTTGTAACAACCTTTTTTTCTGCGAGTTTCAGTTATGGGTCTGTGTTCTGCCCTTTTGCTTGCTGTTGAGTTGACATCAGTTCTTGATAAGCATTATTTACAGGCCTAATTCAAAGTGATTGCTTACCAACATTGCACCAGTCTTGCTCAGCTTTTGTGTTTATATTGCATGTCATTTGCCTGGAATGAGCTTTCTGTTACTGCTGAGCTCTCTTCAAGGAGATCTTCGTGTATGTAATGGATGCCAGTAGCATCTTAGCTGTACATCCCCTAAACAGTTTAAGTACTTGTCTATAAAACAGAACTGCTTTGATTTTTAACTCTAATTTCCAATTGCTGCTTGTTAGAGGCATTTCCACGGAAAACGTTCAAACTGTTCTGTAGATTGGATTATATGTGATTCTTATGGGAAGAGTATTAGCATCATAGTCAGCAGTACTGGTGTCTGACACGTATCAAAGGGGATGTGAATAGATATCTATTGCCTGTGTATTGATTGATAGGAGGAATTTTGTCAGTGCCTTGTCCTGAATCCAGTTTTGTTCAGTTAGATGACATTATTGATCTTAATCTACTCTGAGTAATGGGATGGGGTTGTCTTGTTCAACATTGATTGAACAATTGGTGTTTGGAGGAGAAAAGATCATTTCCAGGTCTGCTAATGACTTTGAGTAGAGATGGAAGTAATTTTTCATTACTTTTTATAAAATAGAAAGGGCATGGGTCAAATTAGCATTTGTTATGCTGAAATTCTCTTAGGATGTGTCTGAAAAGTGAGTGCTAAACAGAGAAAATGTAGTTAGGTTGCTGGTTTGTGGGATTAAACGAAGCATATTTGACAAACTTCTGTCTTTCCAGTTAAGAGACAGAATTTGATGAAGTGAGGCTTTCAAGAGTGGAATGAAACACACAAAGCATGGTGTAGGGTACTTCTAGATGTGTTTCTGGTTCTGATCATCTGTATGACAAGAATGTGTTAGCTCTCCCAAAAATGAAATAATCAATGCAGATAGGTTATGTGGAACAGCTGTCTTTCATGTTTGAGTAATGTGTGCGTGTGTTATGTGGTGGTTTTGTTTTTTTAAAAATTGTTTTTCCTTCTTATCATTTTTCTTTAATCAGAAGTGGAAAATATGAAGCTTAGGGTATGACGTCTCTCTTTAGAGCAACACCTTTTTTTGCTTGTAGTAGAGATTGTATAGTTTTATTCATTGCAAATAATGGAGTAATTTGCCACTGATCTAAAAAGACGTTGACTTGCAGTCAACAGCTGCAGAATGGCAATTTTCATTTTGTGTTGTTGAATTGAGTACGGCTGTGTGTGCATACACACACACACACACACACGCATAACAAAACTAAATAAGCAGCATTCATACCAAATGGACATTTTTAGCTCCCGTAATTCTGTAGTTTTTCAGGATGATACTCACTGGAGTGGTTTGATGTATTATGTATTACACATGTAGTAGGATGAATGGGATTTGAATTGCCTAACATTCAGAGATGTTTCTGGATTTCATAATAGAATCAAACTTTTAAGTAGTTTGTTTTATAAGTATGTTTATCACAGAAGTATTTCTAATAAAATATATGTAAGACTGGCCCTATACGAGAGTGTGCAGAGGCTGTTGGGAGCTATTGCACTTTTTTCCTGTCCCTCTGGATTGCTACTTGGAAAAGGTTTGTTCCAGGTGCAGTCCGTTCTTTCTAGCTTTAGCCTGTGTGTTCATGTGTACTGTTGAAAGCAGCATTACCTCTGCTAAAATTGTTATAATGTACTAAATGTTTGGAGCCAAAATGATTGTTCTTATTACAAATACTTTTTAATAGGCTGGATGTTTTAGATACTTCATGCTGTTTTCCCGAAAATGAAACATCTATTTTTTCCTCCTTGCATATGAAGTAATTTTGAATGTAACTTCTAGATTGCAACCCAAAATGAGCTGCAGTTTCAATATTTTTACCTTTTTATTTTCCTTCCTCCAAGCTGTGCAGTGTCTTGTGATCAAGGTAGTATCTGTGTAAAACTGAGTTTGCTGCATTGGTTTCAGATTGAGAATTTGGAAGATGTTATGCATGTTTCTTTTGTAGGTTTTTTTTTTTTTTTTTTTTTTTGGTAGGTAATGAACTGTCAGTTTTCCACACTGTTGGTTCTTCTGAAGAGTTTACTTCCTTTCTTTGGAACAGGGAAAGGGGATGAATCTTCATTAAGAGTACAAAGCAGGAATAGTGGAACATTATTTCATGTGATTAGCTAAGCAAAAGACAGTCAGACCTTATATCCTCAAAATAAGAACTCTAATTCTACACTTGAAACTTAGCCTTGTCAAAAAATATGTCAAAAATTTGAATATTTCTGTCTAATTTTGGCTGAATATAAAAATTTCAAAGATGCTGCTGATATTTTAAGTATTTTCTTCTTCCCTTGCCTTCCTCCATCAAGTAAGGCCTGTTTTCCTCAGTTATATGTTGGTGAAGAATTTATCACAGTTTTGTTTTAACACATGGAAAATTTATTTAAATTTGCATATATTTTTAATATGCTATTCTATTAGTGTTTAACACACGTGAAAAGATGGCACAGCAGAGTATTTTGGAAATACAAACACTTTGCAAGTAACAGAGACACTTAAAATATTAAGGTAATAGTGGTGCTTCTTCCAGTTTGTATATATGTATGTATATTGACTATGACCCTTTTTTTTCCTTCTTTGCAGCTTCTTTAATTGTATGCTAGTGTACACCTTTTCTCTTCTTACATGATTTTTTTCTTATTTTTCCTTCTTCCTACTTGATTTTCTATCACTTACACCTTTCTTCATTTCTATAGATACTTATTACTAAGATAATCTCTAGTTATTTATTAATAAAATAATCTCTTTCTGTCTGTATCTGCTTTGATTGGTTTCCTATTTCCAAATCTGTATCTCTACCTCCTCTTCCCTTTCATAATCCAATTTTCTTATCTCCCCTGTATCTATTACTATTCGTTGTTGCTTTTTCCTTTCCCAGCAGGATTCTGTGTTGAGTGCTCCTCATCCCGCCTCACGTGCCTGTAGTAACTGTGTTGTAGCTCAGGTGGTTTGAAATAAACAAGATTCTGTGCTTCAAATTCACTCCATAAAATTAAAGCTACAGCACAGAGTCTTGTAAGTATGAAAATATTTTCATTCTAATATTTCAAACTGTCAATAGTAATCTGAATGTATCCCTTGTGTTAATAAAGAAGGGGGTTTAATTAGATTAACTTGTATAAGAACATGTAAAATCTGATGCTTTAATGAGCTGCGAAATCTGTTCTAGAACTGTTCCAGAAGTTGTCTGAGTAGTCCTTATTTGTCATGTTATCTTCAATAGTTAGTTTATTTCTGCATTAAAGGGTCAGAAGGAGGTGTGGGTCTTCCCTACGCTCGTATCCTATCCTTGGAGATTTTTGAGGTGAGGCTGGATCAGGCTCTGGGAAACCTGATCTAGCTTTGGGTGTCCTGGTTCATTGCAGGGAAGTTGAACTAGATGATCTTTGAAGGTCCCTTGCAAGGCTAATGATTCTGTGATTCCATAGTTTTGCAGGAATATCGTTTTAATAAGACAACGGATGCCAAAGTGCTGTTGAAAGAATGTAATCTTTCAGAACACAAGAATGGGTAGCCTGAGTTAGGATCCATCTTGTTCATTTTCCTAATGCTGGCTGTTGTCCAAGACAAATATTAAGGAGAAAATAAATTCTGACAGGGCAGTCAGTGTCATATTTTCCCCAGTGTGTAGCTTATAGTAAATAAGTAATTAAAGAACATTTGGATGAGTAGAGTAACATTAGCTTTATCAGTCCTGTGCAGCTTGTTTATGATATCTGTGTGTATGCATTAAGATAGCTATGTGGCTAGAAAAGAGCTGCAGTAATTTTCAGAAATATGCTTTTCCTCTAACCAGAGG
Source organism: Chrysolophus pictus (assembly GCA_037305975.1). NCBI lineage: Eukaryota > Metazoa > Chordata > Aves > Galliformes > Phasianidae > Chrysolophus > Chrysolophus pictus. The sequence goes on from CM074578.1 coordinate 25,538,604, forward strand.
TAATACAATGCAGTAACTAAATAAGATGGTTAAAATTAAACGAGTGACAGTAACTTGTCAGCTAAAGAAACTCCTAGCTTTCAGCTCCTGACAGCTTTCTAATTGCAGAGGTCCAGAATGCAGTTCACCAGGTGCCAAATTCAGCCTTACTTTAAAAGGCTATTTAAAAACTTCCTCATTTTTGAACTTGGAAAAAAAATCTTTGTTAGTTCATCCTGTCATGTAACTGTGGGTTGGATGACGCTCTTGACAGGCCTGGTTATTCATCACTGCTTGACTTTTAGCAATCTTTTACAACCTCTTTTTTTTTTTTTTTTAATGCTCATTATTGCAGTGGCTTCACAAGAGAGCTTTTAAAGCAGGAATTCACAGAGTTTCAGAGGCAATCTGAAAATTCTAACTTTTCTATTAGTTTCTTGCTTTTTTGATTTCTATGCTAAATACATTAAATCTAAGCAATCTTAAGTAAGCAACTGATTAAAAAAAAAAAAAGCTTATTTCTGTTGTTTAAGTTTTGCCTTTAAAATTCTTCTGCCTAAGTGCCTGGATAGTGAGGAATAGGGTAACTTGCTTAATTGGAGTCTTGTGTTGTATTTGTAAGACTCTTCTATGTGTTTTTATAAAATTGCTTCGGTCTTTGGCTTGATCTCACAAATTTCGCATCCTACAGGGACCAGGATTCATTAATCACACATAGGATCTTGGGATAGGAGAGGCTACCATTGCAGAACCAGACTTAGAGAAGGTGAGGAGAATGGCTGGTACAGTGGCCTGACTGCCTCTTAGGAAACATATTTTCAAGAGCAACCTCTGGGATCCTTCTCAGGTTAGTGGAGGATAGGAATCGAACAATGTTCTCTAACTCTGGCTGGGAGACTTGTGCATGCTGCACTCAGTACCCTTCCAAAAATGGGTTGTAGATGGACATCTGTGATGTGGGTGGGACTTGCAGTTTTGAAATTGTATCTCATGAGAAAACTCTGGTTTTTGAAGTCCATTGTTCTTCTGGATCAGCTTTTTCTACTGTTTATCTTTCTTCACTTTTTCTTAAATGAGAAGGAGCAATGAGGGACAGCTGATCCTGTTAATACTGGGGACCTTCCTGTGGCATAAAAAACAATAAAAATTCAAGTCCACCAGAAAGTTATGAGGACTATCTGCAGAACTTTTAAGCATTGGGTGATAGCTTCTTTTATACTAAAACTGCCTCACGTGGGAATTTTTTGTCCTGCTATCTTCATCTTTTTCCCTTTTGTTTGTTTTAAATGGCTATTTACTTATTTTTCCCTGTCTCTTTCCCTGCCTTACTCAGCCCTACAGCTGCAAAACATTTTGTTCATTTTAAGTTTTAGCCTCCATCTTGTTTTTTTTTTTTTTTTTTTTTTTCTCCCCAGTTATTGGTCTTGATGATATTATGGATGAAGAAGGAGTTAAAGACAGTGGTAATGATGCTATTGATGAAGATGAGTTAACTGTACCCAGCCGGAATTTGAGGAGCCGTTTGGAAGAAACGTCAGTCGCATCACCCAGGAAATCACCACGTTTAATGGCACAAGGTGGTCATTCAATAGGTTATGCATGTTTTTGCACATTCAAGGTCAACTAAATTTTTGTAATCCCTTCCTAATGTTTATAAATGATAAGTGAAGTTTAATATTTGATCATGTGAATTAGAGTACAGGCTTTTTTTTTTTTTAAACGGTAGCTAGAGTTTGGTATCAGTGGGGTGTTATTTGGATTGAATTCCTCTGTAGCAAATAAAGCTTTCAAGCTTATTTTACAACTTTGATCCTTATACATAAATCAGACTATCAGTGTGGTTCTTTAATAAAACTGTTATATTTTCAAACAATATTAGAAAATTAAGCTAGCATGGCTATTTATTTTGGATTAAAAATTTTAATTCTGTTATTTTTGTGTATTCTTTTTGTTTTAAATTAAGTTAAAATAGTAGTCTTTCATACAGACATCTCAACATGCTTAATAGATACTTCAATTTAAGATACTTAATAGATACTTCAGAATTTTGCTTATGATAATGATTTGTGATTATGCCAAATGTTTATGATTAGGGATTTTTTTTAACTTATTCAGCTGGTGGAGTTATTGACAGCCCTACTTCTTCCTCCATAGAGTACTCTAAGTTAAAAAGATAAAATTAATTGATAGGAAAATGGGAATTTAAGGAAGAATATGTTACAAAGCTGGTGAATATATGCCTTTTTAAAAACACAGTGAAATTGATGATTGCTTAAAATTTGAAAAGATGTCATCAAGTGAGGCTGTTACTGACTTTCAGATTTGTTTATTGTGCTCTCAAAAACTTTCTAAACATTAGAACTATACTTCTAATCACAATATAACCTAGACGTTGTTTTTACTTAGAGTAGGTAAAGTTGAGTGCTAGAAAAGTAATGGGTTTTGATTCTTTTTCACCAGAGGTTCACTAGAGGTTTTTTTATATGCTATTTGCAGTTTTAACAGCTGTTAGAGTAATGAAACTGTTAGATTCAAACTGTTGTGTTTTTCTATTTAATTTATTAAAACTTAGTTGTTTCACTAAACTTGAGTTCTCTTTGTGCCTAGTATTATAAATAAGGATAAATCATTTCTGTTCTAGATTATTCTTGTGTTTGCAAATAGCAGTACATAGTAAAGTTAAGACATTTTCTTTTTGCCTTCATAGAGCCGGTCCGGAGTTTGCGACAGAGCACATTGGCCAAGCGTTCAAATATTGCACCCGTAGCTAGTACCAAGAAATCATCTGTAAAAAGTGGATCTGCCACCAAAACAGGACACAAACAGCAAGACAAAAGTCCAGCTAAAGAGGCAGATGTTGCCACACCCCTGAAAGTGGAACAGCCTAAAGAAGTTAGGCGTAGTACAAGGCGATCAGGCCAGACGGAAGGAACAGTAGCAGCTTCCCAGAGTACAAAAAGTATTCCTGGTCATGAAGAGGTAAATGAAGTGAAGTCTGAACCCCTTGAGCAGGCAGAAGTTGAGGAAACATCCCGAGAGTTAAGTTCTAATTCTGCAGGAGCTTGTACTCTTACTGAAGAAACAAAGGAAATATCAGAGATTGCTGCAAAGGCTGAGTCTGGGAATGTTGATTCAGTTTGTCCTGCAGATACTGAAATTACTGCACTTAATGATGAAGCAAATGACGTGAATGATTCAATGGGCTCTGAAGCTTCTTCAGAAGAAAAGACTGAAAATAAAACAGTGGAATTGGAGAAGATAACAGAAGAGCAAAGTGGGCTAACTGGAAAAACTAATGATCTGTCTAGTGTTTGTGTAAATCAGAGTGAAATTTATGAGACCTTTTCAAATTTGTCTGGCTCTGTAGAGGATGGGGTTGAATGTAGATTGGGTTCCTGTAGTGTGGAAGTCCCTGATGAAAATACATTGTCAGTAAAAGAATGTGTAACAGAGCCTGTGGATGATGACAAGGGACTGGAGAAAACTGTAACTTCAGCAGAGAAATTACTGGACAGTACTGAGTTTGATAATAAAGACTTGAAAAATGAAGAGTTTACTTCTGTTGACCCAGGAAATAGCATTTTAGAAAGCACTGTTCTTGACCATGCAAGCCAAAATGTACAGCAACAGATCAACAGTACTAAGGTAGAAGATTGTGACACATTAAAGTTTCAGGTTGATGATAAACAAATAAACATTCCATCAAAATGTGAAAAGAACATGAAACCTCGGCATAGTAAATCTGTAGTAGAAAATAAGCAAGATATGATTATGGGTACTGAACAGAAATCAAGTACAACACAACAAGATGTGAAGCATTCAAGAACAAGAGCTGATTCTACTGTTTCAAATCTTCACAGTTCATCTTCAGCTCTCAAACGGAATGCAGATGAACAAGAAAGTCATCAGCATCCAAATAACCCTGTTAAAATTAGGAAGAAACAAACTGATCTGGCTTTGAAAACAAAGAGCCGTCTTACAGCAGCCACGGTAAAAAAGCAGGCTAATACAATGCTGAAGAAAGTACCCCGAGTCCAGGCTTCTGGGCTTGTGCATAAGTCATCAATTCAGAAAGCAATTGAGAAATCTACTCAAAGCAGTTCTAAAGATACCCATCACTCTGGGCATCCAGTATCAGGACATATTTCAAATCTTGGTCAAAAGCAAGCCCAGAAACACCAGCTTGCTTCTGTGCTGAAAACAAATAGCTCCATAAAGGAAGAGCTAGAGGCAAAAGATGCCCCTATGGTAGAACATCTGAAGGAGGATGATAAAGAAAAAAACAAATCAAAAAGAACTGATAAGAATCTTCAACCTCGCCAGAGAAGAAGTAGCAAAAGTCTTTCACTTGATGAACCCCCGTTGTTCATTCCAGATAACATTTCAACTGTTAAAAGGGAAGGCTTGGAGCATACTCCTGCTAGTGAAAGCAAACATGTTTGGGTGCCCAACAAGCAGTGTGGCTTTTGCAAAAAGCCACATGGCAACAGGTGTGTGTGGCTTTGTGCCTGCAGTTATTTATCATTGGTCTCAGAAGACTTTTTTTTTTCCCTTTTAACAATTGTTTCTTACTGCTGGTACCCAAACAAAAGCGTAGCCTAGTAATGGTAGCCTGTTATACTGTGAATTGGTTTCATTTGTCCTCATACGCTTTTGTCTTTTGTTTGGAATGTTAGAAACTAGTTTGGCAATACATTTTTACTAGGAAAGTTTTGTTTGCAACTCAGCCGGAATGTTGTGTATTCTGAACTAACTTTTTTTCTCAGAAATCAGACAAAGCTTTCCATGGTCTAGATTCATTTCTTTCCACATGCTTCTTAAGTTAAAGAAGAACACCATCTATCAAAGAGTTGAATGGTTGTATACATATTATTTTTAGCTGTTAGAACTAGGATTCTATTACATAGAGGTGAAGAGGGGAACAGCAAGTTGGGTGGGGAGCAGAAAAAGCTGGGGAAAAAATTATGAACCTCTCATATGGGCATACCTGAAATTGCTTTCATATGCAGCCTCATTTGCCATTTAAAGTTGATGTCCCTTTGTCACTAAGTGAACTGAAAAAGGCCATTATGTTCCAATAATGAGCTGTCAATCCAGGAATAAGAATTCCTTCGCTACCACTTTTTTATGTTTCAGATTCATTATCTAGTAACTGTTTTTTGCTCATTTAATTTGCAGCTGTAGAATCTGTATTGGTGTTATTAAAAGAAGTAATGACAGGTTTGCTCTGCAAACTTAATTTCATATTCTTTCTTTTAGAAAAACATTATTAGAACTTGTTACCATTTATCCCTCTGTGATATTGTTTTATTTTATGCAGTTGGCATCTCCTCAGTTTAAGCCAGAACTAATCAGTTTGAACTAAAATTAACGATATAACATATATACTACCTATGTATTTGTACAGGAATAAGTACAGTAAACCAATTTGGCATTGTCAGGTTTTAGTGCTCTAGAATGGCATATAACAGTATAATATTTGGATGACCAACTGAGGTCATTGTTGATTTTTGATTTCATGATTGCTCATGAATTTTCTCAGATTGTGATTGCTGGTATCTCAACCTTTTTAATGTCAGGTTTTGTTGTGTGGGTATTTTTTTCTTTTTTTTTTTTTTTTTTTTTTTTTTTTTTTTTTTGAGACAGCAACAACAAAAATTTGTCAAAAGTCTTGATCTAACCAGCAAGTTTCAGCAGAAGATTGGATTATCTAAATTCAGAAAGATATAGGGAATGTGATTGAGATATGCTAGTGAGGAAACTTGCATTATTGAACCTCATACTTAATAATAGAGGAATTAAGACCAGTCCATCACATTCCATTAACACTTTTTAAAAATTAATTTTTATTTTTTTATTTCATAAACCTTTCTGATTCACTTAATGTTGCTAGGATTCAAGAGGAAGCAGAACTTGTATCTGAAGTGTCTTGGCGTTTTTATATTTGTTTAAGTATTGGTAGGAAGCTAAGCAAACGTCTTCAGTATTCAATATTAAAATAATAAATTTCATAGTTTTGATGTATTTCAGAGTGAATAAAATATCAAAATTATCCAGAGGAATGTTTCCTCCTCCTCTTAATTCACTTTGTGGATTGCATTTCAAGGAATTTCTGTTTTTCTCATGTAACAGTGTAGTCAGCCAGCCCATTTTATTTACTTGTATGTTTGTGGTATAGGGATAAGGAGAAAGAAAACTGTGAAATGACAGAGAAGTATTTTAAAATTGCCAAAGTTCGACAAATGGCAAAGACAGGACTAAGATATGGAACAATATTGCAATGGAAATTCTGTTCAGCAGTCACTTTAGAAATTTTTATTAATGCTGTGGTACAAATTATTTATAGAAAAAGTTGAACTGAATTTTCAGTCTTGTTCATAAATGATGTGCATAAGCATTTTGCAATATGCCATCCTAATGAAACGCACTTAAAATTCAGGCTACAAAATACTAATCTCCTGAACCTTTTAATCTTCCCTGTAATAAATACAAACTCACCAACTTATTAACATAATACTAAGTTTGGAGAATTGATACAGGTTGGAGAGAATGTAGAGATTGTTTCATCAGCCTTGTTTGTGTAGAGAATCCCCAAGCAGGATGCTTATTTAGGCCTTTCACAGCCCCAGGGTAATCTTCCTGTGATCTTCCTATGTTATGCTAGAAGAACAGCACAGGATGGATGGTACTGTTCGGTGCTGTTTTATTTCAGAATCAACTCTAGAAAAAATTGTATCCAGTTTTCTACAATTGACCACGTTCAAAGTTGAAGTAGACTTACCTTGTACATCTGACAGAGGTATTTGGTTGGGAAAGGAGTCCATCCTTCTAACTTTGTGATCAAAAAAAGTTTTAAGTTAAAATGTGCCTTATCTTATAAGAGTTATACCTGTTTCTTAACGTTGATAGATCTGATTATTGTTCTTGCTTTGAACAGTGACTATTCATATTCTGCTTTCTACTTGTCTTGATGCTTATAAGCTGGAACCAACATAGCTGAATTGTATTTTGTATCACCTTTCCTCATAAACTGGGTGATCAGTGTTTGACTTAAAAATTGGTTGTTATAATTGTTATAATCTGATGGTATTCTATTGATTCCCATTCAGAGATTTACTTTTGCAAGATAACTAAATAAGTAATTGTTCTTTCAAATGGAAACTAAACTCTGTTTCTGGGTCAGGTCAGATAATCGATGTCTCTTTGTATTCAGTAATTTTTATAACTGAATATATAAATATGGCACAGTTTTATCTGCTTAGAGCAAAGTTTGAATTGTTTTTTATTACTGATTCTAGTATTTCTTTCAACTTGTTTGACTTTACCATTCTGTTCCAGTACTGTTTGTAATGTTTTCTTGTCATTTTGTAACATACATCACACCTGTAAATTTTGATTCATCCATATATAGATGAAAGGCATTTGTCTATCCGTATATGTGTGTGTGTGTGTGTGTGTGTGTGTGTATTGCACGAAGATGTTACAGACCAAAGTTATTACCTGAACTTCTCAGTGAGTTGAAACTGTGTTGAAAGTAGTAAGATTTATCACAAATGTAAATGTTACTTTTCCTGATGAGAGATTGAAGATATTTAAAAACAGTAGAAGAAAAAAACATTTCATTTCCTGGCACAGTGCTAGATGAGGGTGCTCCACAGATTGTGAGGAATCTGCTAATGAAGGATTTCTTCTTGTGTCCATATTATAAATTTCTCCATTTTTCCTTGTAAATGTTTGATATGCTCAGATTCATAAGCTAAGTTAATTTCTTAGGCAAATAGACAAAACTTAATTGAGATTTTGCAGATCCTCTCCTTTGTTCACCAACTTAAATTTAATAATTAGTACATAACTTGAGATTTCCTGTTTATAAACAAATTTTCTAGAAAGCGTTATAGAAAGCAGATTTTATTTGCTTTCTGGTAATTTCCTCTCGATTTCTACAATTCTAGTAATTTTTTTAAATAAATCTGTTTTTGTGTTGCTTGGAATTTGATGATGCAGTTCATGTGGTCAGAGTACTAGGACTTCTCAGAGCTCACAGATAAGCTTTGTAGTGCAGGACAAGAATCTTACTTAGGGTCATGCTTTTTTCCTGCATTTCAGTTGTGGAAAATGGAGGAAAAGGTACTGTTACTGTAAAAGGCAATTGTAAAGGTGTAGAATTTGATTAAGAAAAGATAAAATATTCTAATCTCTTGAGAGAGTCATCAGAAAGCTTCTGTAAAACTAATATACAAAATTACTTCAATTTATGTGTAAAGTTTAAAAACAAACAAATCTGCATGCTGTTGTTGCTGCAGCAAAATTAAATTACAGTATAAACAAAGTAGTGTTGTAATATGTCATTAAAAAATTCAGGGATTCCAGTGTGTTTCATACAACTGTGCCATTTTATTGCTAGTGTTTTTAATACAGATTCTATTAATTTGCTGCAATATTAGTAGAATTCTTATTAATATCAGCACCAGTAGAGAGCCAGGAATCCATAGAGTGGTTTGGGTTGGAAGGGACCTTTAAGATCATCTGGTTCCAACCCCCCTGCTATAGGCAGGGACACGTCCCTCTAGACCAGATTGCTCAAAGTCCCATCCAGCCTGGCCTTAACGCCTTCAGGATGAGAGCAGAGCACCCACAATCTCTCTGGACAACCTGTTCCAGTATCTCACCACCCTCATAGTAAAGAAGTCCTTTCTAATATCCAGTCTAAATCTACTGTCCTTCAGTTTAGAATCAATTTAGTTGTCTAAAATACATGGCTTTATAAAATACTTGTGTGTGCAGTTTAGAGAACTGATTCTGCAAGATCAAAACTGAGATAAAACTACTTACTAGTGGAGCTGTTTAGTATTGCTTTTAGCAGGTTTGTGGTTAGTGTTAGGAGATGTAGCCAGTTTTTTCATGGTTTGGGGAAGGTCAAGGATTTCAGTTTTTCAGTTGCTTGGGCCTGTTTTTTTTTTTTTCTTTTTTCATTTACCTTCTGTTCAGGCACAATAGAATTGTCTGTGTCGTAGGTTGCTTCCATTTTAGACAGACTTGTGTAACACGAAAAATGGTAAAGAATCTGCCTTTAAATGAGAAAGGAGCTTGTACTGTGTAATAGAGGAGTTGCTCTGATGATAACTAGGAAATTAGAAGTTTCAGTATCTTTATCCTATGCTGTGCACTCCTTGTAAAGACATCTGATGATGGTGTTTCTTTGAAAACCACTAGTACTTGTTTCTGGAAGACTAAAAATGTGAAAAAAATCAGTGATCAAGTGCATTGAACTTGCATAGAAAAGAAACTTGTGCTCTGGTAACAAGGTTGTGCACTTTTTTTTGGTAACCTTTTGTGTCTCTGAGTTTTGAATTGAGCCCTTGCTACACTGATGTGAAACACAGGCTTTGTTAAAGTTGCTGTGAATATCTTCCTCAGTCTCTATGGGAATGAAGTGGATTGTTAAAGGTTAAGATCATCATTCTTCTAATAATGTCTTTATTAGCTGAAGGGAAAACAATAGTTTCCGTGCAATGTCTCAGCTTTAATGTTGGCTCACTTGTAGCACAAAGTTTTAAAATCTAATTTCACAGTGATTGGTTTCTCTAGATTGTTGTTATATGTATTGAGTTTATTTAAATTAAAAACCTAATCCTGTATTTTGAAAATGTGGTCCAAACCTGAGGTTTTTTTTTATATCACAGATGAATTTAATTTGCCACAAATAATACTAAGGAAAGTCTCCCAGACTTTAAAAAAAAAAAAAAAAAAAGTGATGGAATGTTTGCTTCAACTATTGTCTCATTTAATCTATGATCTGTTCTGATTTTTGAAGGTGCGTCTTTTTACACAGTATGGAGACTGCCAAGAATTATTTGAAAGGAATGAAACAATAAAATACTCCATGTAAAGGTCCCAGTGAACTGTTATACTTTCCACTGTCACCTGTCAGTTGTTAGATTTTTTTCATGATGAAAAATTTTTATATTGAGGATATGTTAAAAGCAGTTCTAATTTTCTACTGAATGGGAGTTGATACAATATTTTAAAACACCTTTTTTTCTCTTTCAGCTTTACATCTTCCACTCCAGCCTTACAACATGGGTAAAACTCCTGCTCTGCAAATTGAAGCAATCTGCGTTCAGAAACTTTGGTGTTTTAAATAGTCCAAGATATCAGAACCTCTTCAGTCACAACTGACAGCTTTGAAAGAGGACATCTTTGATCCTTCAAGCGAGGCTTCAGTGTCCCTTGATGTCCCCTTTTAATTTTTGAGCATTGCACTGTCACTTTTGTTATCCAAATACAATTATTGTTATAAATCATAATTGCATTTTGTGTACAGATAAGTGAAACAGATAAAGATGTAAAGATGGCCTTATGATACAAAGGATTTCTTACTTTACTTGTATCAAAATCACATGTTCTTTTTCAGCCTTGAATCTGAGACTTTCAGTTGAATAGTGTGAAAACAGTGACATTTTCAGGCAGGCAGCATCACTATTTTTATTATCATTTTGTATAACAAAGTTTTAAGCAGATGATTGTAAACAGTTAAATTTTGTTCATAGCACAGGCTTCATGGACATTTCCAGATTCTCTTTGAGTCTTGTTTTCTGAATCTGAAGTTTTATTATGCGTGTTTAAATACAGTGCAATTGAAACCTTATTGTAAAACCTGATTTGGGATAATCCCAAATGGATACTACGTCTTCAGTAGTTTCATTAAGATGGCTAAAATGACAATTCTCTGTCTTGGTGTATATTCTTTGTGAATAATTACTTTTTTCTGAACAGAATTCATTTACAGTTTTTTCTTTTTTTTTATTATTTGCATAGAAATGTAGAAACAAACCCAAGAAAATACACTTGTAAATATCTTCGAAATTGGGCTATTAGGAATCAGCTTGTTCTTGGAAGCCTGTGCCTCTGCTCTTCTGCTCAATTGCCTTAAATTACTCCTATTCAGCAAGGTTAAACTATTTAGAAGCTGAAATCCCTGCTTCAGAGTATGGGATAGGCCTTTATAATATGCTGTCCAACTAGGTAAAGCCTTTGTGAAGGGTGAGGGAAAAAAAAAGTCTCACTTCTGTTATTGCTAGGCCTGAAAATAAAGATATAAGACTGAATGCTTATTTGGTGCTTTACTGATGTCACAGACCATTCCTTTTGCCACTTCCTATTTGTGAGCAAAGCTGTAAATTACACATGCTGTCAGTTTAAAGCTGAAGTTTTGCAGCATCTTGTCTGTTTTAGTCTCTCGAGTTCATCTGTGCTTTCCTGGGAATTTAATCCATTTTCTAAATATTAATCAAAATTTTAGTTTTGGTTGCCAAAGTTGCAATGTGTCCCGCTCATTTAACAAATTAGTTTCCGATGCTTGAGTTTACAAACTGAAATTTAAAAAAAAAAAAAAAAAAAAAAAAGTTTTAAATAAAAATTCCAGTAGTATTTGCAGCTTCAAGATCGTGCTTTCTCAGTTTCCTTCAATTTTTAACCAGAAGGTGTTCATTCATCAGTGCAACAAAATACTTGTCTATTTTGATCTTATTTCAACTCTGTAGAAAATGGTTTTGGATTTTTATAAACCAGTTTTTAGTATTCCCAGAGCTTTAGTAATTTTTGCAGTGGTGCAGTATGTATCATGTCAGGCATCTTGTAGATCCTTGGAATTGTGAAATAGGAATTGTGACGTAGGCATTCATGCTATAGTTCATACCATCACATGTTTGGCTCTAGGTTCTCATAAAAAGGTTGTCATAAAGAAGCAGCCATCTTTGTGTCAAATTTCCATCACTTCTCTTTTGTTTTCCTGTTATACTAATGTATTTCTGTGGTAGAGAGGGTCAGAAACACGTAACAGTAGTGTTACTATTCTTATATCTTGTTTTGCTGGAACATAAATGTGAAGAGATGGAGGTACTGGCAAAATCTGAAGGAACCTGTGCCTTCATTAATTGAAACAACTGAATAGACAGACAGATCTTTTTGTTAGTTATCAGTAGCACTAACGAATGTACTTGTAGCTTAGGAAAAAAAAAAAGAGAGAAAATAGCTTTCTTCACAAACTGGATTACAAAGTCTTTGTTTTTTCAAATCTATGAACAGCAATATAGGTTACTAATGCTGGAAGTGACCTGTTCCTCGAATAGCTGGAGCTTTAAAGCTTATCAGACTCATTTTGCATCAAAAAACTTATTTACTTCAACTGAATTTAATCCTGATTTATTTTGGGTAAGTAAGGACAGAGGATAAAGCTATGATTCTTTTCTTTTCTTGCATTTCAAGCTTATGCTGCTAGACAAGGAGGATTCTCCATGTCTTGTAGTTTTTTGAGAGCAGTACTGGTCTCAAACCACCTGAAGCGTTCATCTGTAGTTCTGGTGAATGAGAATTTCTCTAAGCACATTTTGTAATATATGCTCAGTCTTTCAAAGTAGGTAACTCAGAGAGTAGCAGCTCCTCATCTTTACAGGAGCTCGTACACATTAGGAGTCTTCCTTTGAAGAGTCTACAGACTTCAGATCTGTCATCTATGACATTTACGAAGAAATTGTATATAATTTTTCAGTACTTACAAAGTCACACTTTTCATAATGCAATCACTTGCACTTCCTGTATTTTCTGCCAGACATTAAGATACATAATGATATGTAAATGTAAAAAAAGAAAAAAGGGAAGAAAAAAATCTAGGTGAATGATGCAAGAGATCTTTTACATCATTTGAAAGCAGATCAATAGCACTTAAATTAGGTGCATTTTTTATAAGAAATTATTTTAAAAGCAGTTACGTCTGATTGAAACAAATGTAATGGTGTTAAATCTGTTTAACTTTGAAATTCCACTTTACTCCAAAATAGTTCCTGTGAGAAATTATACCTATCAGCGCAATTAGGGACCAGTAATACCTCTGAAATTTCAAAGTAGCTTTAGCAAATTCATCGGAAACTAGGGTTTTGTCTTAGACCAGGTGATCTTCATTACACTTTGAAATGCAAGCTGTGCGTAAAGTCACATTTGATGAAAAACAGAGAAACACTGAAGTGACTGTGAGATGAAAAATGTTCTTTAAGTGATTCTCATTTTGATGTTGTAAGTATGATTCAAGAAGCTACTAGCTTGGAGTAAGATGGTGACGCAGAAGTGACATGTACCTAATTTCAAACTAACTGATAACTGCAAACAGGTCAGATTTAGCTGGAAGCCACGTTCCTGGCCCCAAGTTCACCAGAAAAGGGGGGGGGGGAGGGGAAGCTTTCTGGAAGTAGTTGTGTGCTGTTTTTATTTTTCAAAATGCTTAAACATATCTTACTGCAGTAGAAGGCTAACTCATATCAGCTGATACATTTCTACTGTAAGTTTGGAGGAAAATGTGTGAGATATGCTCCTGCAGGAAAATGTTTCAGTTTTCTCAAACGTAAGTTTAGTGGTTTTGAGTTTTTGATAGTCTTCTTTGCTCAATTTGTTTTAGTAGTATTCTGCAAAGATTCTGTTGGTAGGGCTTACAGGTTACAAGTGCATAGTGAGGTTGTGATATTCTCTTGGACTATTGCAAAAAGGCAAATAAAACCACTCACACTCACAAGTACAGCCATTTCTCAGATCATACATGTTGTAAGGCTGGAGATGGATGTAAAGCTACAAAAAGAATCGTTTATCAGGTAAGAACAAGTTGCTGAGATGCACAAATCAAAGCAAGTGTGATACATTCTGCTTGAATTTTACTTGCTTTTTTTTTATGTGCTAATCTATATCTTGCTTTGTTTTCAGGTTTATGGTAGGCTGTGGTAGGTGTGATGACTGGTTTCATGGCGATTGTGTTGGACTGAGTCTTTCTCAAGCGCAGCAGATGGGCGAAGAAGATAAAGAATATGTGTGTGTGAAGTGCTGTGCCGAAGAAGATAAAAAGGCAGAGTGTTTGGATCAAAGTGTTCTGGATACTCAAATGAAAATTGACAGTCACAAAGAAGAAAAAACAATTGATTATGAAAAACCGGGGATGTCAAAGCAAGGACCTACTTGTAATCTGAACGTAGCAACTGAAAAAGGAAAGCAGACAGAGGACATAGGGAAACACAAAGTCAGAATTTTCAAACGGGTGAGTCTTTTTTAATGCTTCAATTCTTTTTTGCTACTGAGGGTAGAGGGTTTTCTCCTACCCCCCTTGTTTGGAAATACTACATTATAAGCATTTTTGAATCTAGTATAAACTTCTGTTATTATTTTCAGAGTAACTTCATTTTCAGACAGGTTTGGCTGTTTTGAGATATTGATACGCTCCTCTCTTAGACAGAAGTGTGAACATAAGTGTATTCACCTATGTATATTCCTATCTTTTTAAACAAAATACGCTGTTCAGAAGCAGCTCTTAACCCTTCACCAGAGAAAGAATGCATGACAAATGTAATAGATAAGAGGTTATTACACTGTAGATTTTCCCATGTTACATGACTTGCATAAACTAATGCCGCAGCCTCAGATCAAAGGATAGCCAGGTGGTTTTGAACGTTCTATTCATCTTTTTCTGAAGAAGTTAGTGAATTTTGCCTTCAGAACTGCAGTCACTTTTCTTAGGCATCTGTCAATTTGCTATATTATATAAAGTATACATCCTTTAAGTATCTATAGGACTAGGTGAAAACAGCATTTTAGTTTTGACATTTTTACATTAGATTTGATTTAGAAGAAAATGCTTGATGTTTTAATTAGTGTCTTTCTACTTTCTTTTACTTGTCAAGAGCAGTGATATGACTTGCTTTTTATTAAACTTATTCAGTCTTTTGACATATTGTATCATGTTTAGCATAACTGAATCGTCATTGATCATTTTTTGTTTTATAGCATTGCTATGATGTTGACATATAAACTCTTCTGTTTAACTTTGATCAGGTTTTCTTTTGATCTGTTTTGTTTTACATGTACTCTATAATCATACGTGGCTTCCTGTGAATGCGTGACTAAAACTGGTTATGGGAAGTTCTGGTCTCCTTGACACTAAACACAGTATTTTTCAACATAGAGCTTAACTGCAAATTGCCTGTGATGTGCCTTGGGCCAGTTTTTCAAGGAAATTGTCAGTCAGTAGTTGGTAGCAATTTGAGATATTGTTCAGTAACTTCCAAGATGGCATTACGTGGTGGTGCGTGTACTTCTGGGGGGTTTACTATACCTGTATACTTAAAAATTTGAGAAAAATGCATGGTAATTATGCTGTGATTCATTACAGCATTCAGTAGAATGTTATCATGTAAATGTGTGTTTCAGGAATCTGGTGATGGGAAGAACTTGTCAGAATCCAGAGACTCAGATACTAAAAAAGGCCAACATGTTCCTGCTCGTAAAGCATCGCAAACTGCTGTAATTCCTCGGCGGTCCTCTGAAGAAAAAGGAGAAAAAATTAGTAAAGAGTCACTTAATGTGGTTGAAAAGTCCACAAAATCAGGTAATGACTAGGAAAAGTACTCCATGCTGTAACTGACGTGTACAGTGAAGGACAATGGCTTTTCTATGTAGTATCAATTTTTAAATGTTTTATTCCTGCAAGTGATTTTCATTTGAAATTTTATTTGTAAGATGAAAGGTACATATCTTCCCTCAGAATAAACCTACCTGCATCCCCCATCTCCCTTCCAGGAAACAGTAGTCTTTTAAGTTCATGGTAAGATGGAATTCCTGTGACCTGGTATTGAAATCTTAGCAGCAGTGCTAGTGAAATTTTGTATGAGAACTGTCTTTAAATCTTAAAATCAAACTTTGAATTCGTGTCTAAAAAAAATTTGCTTTTCTGGTCGTTTGTCAATTCTGACATTTTAGAAACTTTTTTTTTTTTCTGGAAAGAAACAATTGAATGTATCAGGATTAAATGTAAATCTAAATGTAAGTATTTGATACTGAATGGCATCCTTTAGACTTCAGATACTGTACTGTTTGAGTTATGAGTCACAGAATAGCTAACAACCTTTCCAAGTACATATTGCATGGGTGAAATGAGTCTTCAGCATCTGTGGAATCATTGAATTGTTCTAAAATGTATCAATTGAATTAGGAGATGACAAAAGGGTATCTCACTGATGAGCTTAGAGTGGGATTTAACCTGAAGATCACTTTTAAACTGGATGGCTTGGTAATCTGTTTCAGGGCAATTAACATAAAAATGGATAAGCGGTGAGTTTGTCTTAATCTTAACTGCTTTTTAGGATGCTTATAGTGGCATTGTTTATTGCTAATCTTGCCTTTCATTTCCCTCTTATGGGACTGTATTTTCAGATGGTTGAAATTTGTCTGAAATATTGCTTGTATGTGGAAACTTTCTATTTCCCCTGACACTCTCAGGCTTCATTTTATTTTTAAAAGCATTTCAACTTAGCTCTTCATCCAATTTTGAAGAGGAGATGAGCAAATAAAAGCATTATTAAAGCTGCTTTACTTAATAAGTCTAACATATCAGATCACAGTGTAAAAGTATGACAACAGTTTCCAGTCTTTACTGCCTTTCTAGTGAGAAAGAGAATTTATAACCTTGGTAGGGCTGATTGTCACATTAATTACACAGCTGATGTTTCAAATACGTATTCTGCCCCATGGAAAATAAAATCTGTCCTTTTCTAGTTACTTGAAAAGGTAGTATGCTTCTGGCGTTGAAGTGTTTTAAACTGCATTCAATAGTTGAAGGAAATAATGAAGAAATGTTCTTTTTACCATCAATCATAAAGCTAGGTCTTTATTAGTCTTAGACGTTTCTTTTATTTTTTTCAGAATAAAAAAAAAAAGAATAAATTAATGTTTTTTTCTTTTTAATTTCATAAAAAGAAGGTAACTACTGTATATTAGGGATATATGCATAAGCTGAGATACGAGTAGTCAGTTGAAACTTTGCAAATTAAAATTTGAAGTGATTGTTGAAATGATTATAATTTGGGTATAAATGTATATTGTTTATATATATATTTTTAATCATACACATTATATATGATACAAACATTATAGTGGCCATATTTGAGACTGTCTTTTACCTGAACTGGCAGCTGAGATTCTCACGATTGGAGTAGTTTTGATGGCTATCAGATTCAGGAATGCTAAGTTTAATGAAAAATTCCATTTTAAAATAACATTGAATATGCTTGTGGTTAAGTGCTTCCTAGTATGCTTTTTTTCTCAATGTAGCAATGGAAAAATTAGTCTTAGTAGAATATCCCAAGTTGGCGGGGACCTGCAAGGGTCATCAAATACAGCTCCTGTCTCCAAGTAGGACTACACAAAATTCAAACCCAATGTCTGAGAGCATTGTCCAAGTGCTCCTTGAGCTCCAGCTGCTTGGGGCTTTGCCTGCTATTCCATGTCCACCGCCTTCTGGTTAAGAACCTCACCCCAGGGTGTACAGGTCTTTGGGCTGCCAGGACACATTACTGGCTGAAGTGCAACTTGCTGTTGACCAGACTCCCCAGATCCCGAAAGAAAACAGATAAAGAAAATGTTTATTGTAGTGGCCATGCAGCTTATGATTTTTAACTCTGTGTTTTCATAGGTGTTCATGAGAAACAAGAAATTAGGAAAAAGAAAATTGAGAAAGGACCAATCAGTGCAGCACATTTACCAACTGTGCCAGCTTCCAAACCTTCTGCTGATCAGATAAGACATAGCGTTAAGCAGTCTCTTAAGGAAATTCTGATGAAAAGGTATGAATATATAATGAAATGCATTCATTAATTTGTGTTTGCAAGTATTTTCTTTCAGAAGAAAACAGAGGGGAAATAGTATTCGGAAGTAATTGGTAATTATTGTATTTGCCCTTCTGTTCTCTCGCAGGTTGACAGACTCCAGTTTAAAGATTCCTGAGGAGAGAGCAGCAAAAGTTGCCACAAGGATTGAAAGAGAACTGTTTTCTTTTTTTCGAGACACTGACTCAAAATATAAGAACAAATATAGAAGTTTAATGTTCAATCTAAAAGATCCTAAAAATAATGTATGTATTACTTGTCTGTAATGATTTGTTGAAGTCCTTTGTTTACTGTGTATTAAAGGAACGGTCTTCTATGAAAATACATTATTAAACCTCTAACAATTAATCTTGTTCATTATTATTCCTCTATGTTTCCTTGTATCTTTGATGTTTTGTCCTCTTGTTGCATACCCAGTCTTCTGTGTTTCTTTGTGTTGTTTTTTTTCCCCTACCATTAATTCTTCAAACCTTTGCTCTCAGTGTACTTAATAGTCAGATTTCAGATTGTAGTGAATGTAGCTTGCCTTGTCAAAGTGGTCTTTAGTACTGATGTGTATTTTTTCTCATAATTTTCTTTTTTTGTTTCTGTCATGTAGCTTGTTTCACTGTAGTTTTGGCTTTCTGTAAGCCCATTATTTGATATGGCCTTTTTAGCTTGTCTTTTTTACTTTTTGTCAGTTATTCTGATCATTTGTACTCTGTTCTGATCAAGTTTCTTTTTCAGTCTCTTGCTCTTTAGTAATAATGGACTGTAAATTGTATGAGCAGGCTAACTTCTCTAACTGGCTTGCTTTGTTTGCTCATGCTGCCAAGTAATGCAAGTCCTCCCTCCTACCTGCATGCCCCTTAAAGTTCACTTAAGTCAATCAAGAAGCACAGATATCCTCTTTATTATTAGCTTCTTTCTGTTGTGCCGTACAGAGAATTTACAGCTTTACAGAAAAGTCTGTTACTGCTGCAGTGGACATAAACTTACTTTCTATTTTTGCAACAGCAGTTAATCATGCAGCTGATCATTAAGGGTGTATGTAGATGTAGAATAAACAGGGGACTCTGGAATTAAGATTTTTATCTGTAAAAAAAAAAGTCTAGTAGTGTTTCTGATACAGGGAATATTTTAAAACAATACTCATGTTTATAGAGAGTATATTGAATGTTGTTCTTCTACTTTGTTTTCTGTTAGGAGCTGTTTTTGTCTCCACAGCAATAGTTTTCTTTTTTCTTCTAGATATTGTTCAAAAAAGTACTGAAAGGAGAGGTTACTCCAGACCATCTAATAAAAATGAGCCCAGAAGAACTGGCCTCCAAAGAACTGGCTGCTTGGAGACAAAGAGAAAACAGACACGTGAGATTTGTCAACTTAATGTTGTTTAGTTGGCTGCCTAAGTGTATTTAACTTGTGTTTCCAGGTTAAGAGTATTTAGAAAGAACAGAATGCATGTCACATAAATCAACTCCAACTGGTCAGGAGGACTTCCATAATTTATTGAGTATTCAAAACTGAAAGGAGATGTTAGTACAGAAGTGAAAGAACTCTAGTAAATTCCTGATAGGGGGAAACGATGCAGCTTTGTTTCTACTCTTTTTTTTTTTTTTTATATATATGTCTCAAAAGGAAAGGTTTTTGTGTCTTTCCAGCAAGATTTTAAAGCTCTAGTTGGAGCTTTGTAGAACAGTTCTAACCAGGGTGAGAGCTCTATTAGAACTAGCCAGACATAACCAGTGTTGTTTATAACTTATATGTCGATGGAACATTGCATCTCACCCAACAAGAAGTGTGGAGCTGAAATTGTTATCTGCCAATCTGAAAACCATCTAAAGAAATAAATAATAATACACAGTATAGGAAGTTTATTAGGTTACTTTCCTTGAAATAGAAAGTCATGCTATATTTATAACTGTGTTGATAGCTTAAAAGGAGAAGCAGGAATAGTAAAAGCTGTGTTACTACTTCTATAGAAGAACCTTTTTCTTGAATAGTACCCAATAACTGACAATAGTTAACAAATGGCAACTAAGCATAGCTATTTAAAAATGGCTATATTAGAGCATCGAAGATGTCTAATTTACAAAATCTGGATTTGTATTGGGGAGAATCTTTGATATTTATGTGCCAATATATCGGACTGAAAGGCAAAAAATTTAGATAGTGTTAATTGGGATATACGTTTTGTGTTTGGGTTTTATGATACTAGAAATTGTTAGTTATCTTGGATGACTTCCAATGAAAATAAATAAATGAGTAGATACCATGACATACAGTAGATTTGGGAACAGCCCATACAAACTGTTTCTGGATGAAGAAGTAGATATGTGCTTTTAGAAGCAATTTTAGAACTAAATGGTGTTTTCCTTCAATGGAGCAAAGTAGCAGTCCTGATGAGAATTAGCATATGCATTACTGGAAGAATATATTTAATTTTTTTTCTTGAAGAAGAACATTATTAGGTTTATGTACTCAAAATCAAGCTCTTGAAAAATTACGTAAATCTGGGTGTATTCATGTCCTACATTATCCCCCATATATTCCTATCATTATGGAAAAAGAGTTAATAAATTTTTCTTTAGGAAAATGTGGATTACTTGTATTTAAATTCAGTGTTGAAGGTCTACTTTACAGTTTCCTTATTCTTGTATTTTAAGTGAAGTTAGATGAGGTGCTTGTGTTTTTCCTTGAAGAAACTGCTTAACACTTGTAAAATGAGAATATACTCTCTTATTCACGGAAAGTTCCTTGATTACAGTCCTTATTTTATGTGTTACATATGCTGATTTCCAAATTTTATTATGTGGAAACAAATAAATAGTATAATTTGTTTTTAAAGACAATTGAAATGATTGAGAAAGAACAGAGGGAAGTTGAAAGAAGACCTATCACAAAAATTACTCACAAAGGCGAAATTGAAATTGAAAGCGAAACACCAATGAAAGAACAAGAAGTTATGGAAATTCAGGTATGAAAGAGAACAGCATATTTGGTTCATAGATAACGTGGTTGTAAGTCTGTGATTACTTGTTAGTTCTGTTTTAATTCTTCTTTCATCCTGACTTTGACTTACAGACATGGTGGTTTGGTTTTTTTGATTAATTAATGAATACAGCAGAAAATACTCTAAATCTTATGTAAAATATATTTGGGAATACCTATTCACTATTTTAATGAATTTATATAGGTTTTGTCATAGCCTTTTAGGTTACAGAGATTTTATAGCCTCGAGGTTATAGACTCGAAGGGAAAATTTTATCATAGAATCATAGAATGGCCTGAGTTGAAAAGTATCGCAATAATCATCTGGTTTCAGCCACCCTGCTATGTGCAGGGTCGCCAACCACCAGACCAGGCTGCCCAGAGCCACATCCAGCCTGGCCTTGAATGCTTCCAGGGATGGGGCATCCACAACCTCCCTGGGCAACCTGTTCCAGTGCATCATCACCCTCTGTGTGAAAAACTTCCTCCTAATATCTAACCTAAACCTCACTTGTCTCAGTTTAAAATCATTCCCCCTTGTCCTATCACTGTGCACCCTTGTAAATAGCCGTTATGTCCAAAAGGAAGAAAATACTATAAATAAATTGAAGCAGTACAAATAGTGACATTGGGAATATTAACAGAAGAAAAAATCTGAGATGTTTTGACTTTCCTTAGGAACCTAATATGATGAAGTTGCATGAGAAGTCAGAGGAAGCTGAGAAAGATAAAGAAGGAAATGAATCTGCATCTCCAGACACCACAAGTCAACACAAAAATCATCTCTTTGATCTTAACTGCAAAATCTGCATAGGTGACAAGAACATTAATATTTTTATTCTCAGTTTGCAGACAGAGATGTGGCAGCAGTGTTTTACAATTTTAAAATGATAGTCACCTTCTATTTATAAAATGTAGACAGATAAATCTTTGTAATGAATGCATGTACTGTTGTTGATACCTAATATATTTATCCTATCGCACTACAATAGCAATAATGTATTTTTGGTTCATCTTCCATGTCTTCTGAGGAAGTTCTCTTAGCTTTTTTTTTTTCAACTACAAAACAAAACATATTCAAAACATTGTAATTCATCTCTGCAGGTCGAATGGCACCACCTACTGATGATGATCTTTCTGCAAAAAAAGTGAAAGTGTCTGTTGGAGTTGCACGGAAGCAATCAGACAATGAAGCAGAGAGCATTGCAGATGCGCTTTCTTCAACATCCTGTATTTTAGCTTCAGAATTACTGGAAGATGATAAGCAAGACTCATCAAAATCGTCATTCCCGACTCTTCCAAAGTAATATAAACTTAAGAAACAGTATTTTTAAGTGAAACACATTATTTGTCTTGTTAAATTATTATGATTAATGTTAGTTTATTTTATAGCATTTCATAATTTCATATAGTGGAGGTTGTGCACCTCTTCTTAGGAATGGGGCTAATTGCTTGCTGCTGTGCATTTGTATAAATAATGCTACATGTATAGTGATTACAAACTTCTAATTCTCATAATTCCTTTCAGGGAAAATAAATTACTTTATCGAAGGTGTGTATGTGCTTGTATGGTTATATATATCATGTTAGGGAATTCGAGTTTTCTGTGAACAAATCATGATGGATCAGGCTAGTTTCAAATCTCAAAAATTATTTTGCTAGTTAGTTGACTTTTCTGATGTTTGTTTCTTACACTTTATCAGTTATTACCCCTGTGTATTGCAACAGCTAGCCCTTTAAAGTTTTGCCACCAGTTAACTCTGAGTGTGCACTGTAGGTCCAATGCCTTGCAGTTAGCACTGGTGTTCGTTGTCTTTGTCAGGATTGTGAGACTAGAAGTCTTCACAGGGGTGAGAAAGTGGAGCTGAAGTGATGCAGTCTTTCTTACCGATTTTCCCATTGCTCACTCTTGGTGCTTAATGCTTTCTGTATTATCTCCAAAAAGAAAGAGAGGAGGATGGAGAAATCTCCTCTGTTATCAATGTAGTGCATTAGATTTTTTGCAGTTCTGTTTTTGTCAGGCATCTCCCCTGCTTGTCCTGCAGCATTATTGTATCAGACATCTTTCCTGCCTGCTCTACATCCTTTGTTGTTGCCTTTCAGATTTTGTTATCATTTACAAATGCTTTCTGCACCCTGTGTGGAAGCCAGACCATAGCTCTCTATTTTTGTTTTATACTTTGCTGTGTACACAATGGATGTGTGTTGTGGCTGACCATGTTCTTAGCAATGTTTTTCCAAAAATGTTAATATACGTTGCCTGTTTACACAGTTTTTATGTTTGGTTGTTGCCTTTTTTTTTCTTTACTTGTAGCAAGTAATTACTAGTTGTGTCATGCTTAACGTTTCTTTCAATCATGGGGTTCATGAGGCCTTTGCTTTGGCCACAGTGATATCTGGTGAAAATGATAGTTAGAGAATAGCTGTCACAACGCTGAGTTTAATGTGTGGAGCATCTTAATTTGAAAGAAGAGTAGTTTAGCTTAGCAAGGCTTTTGATACTATCTCCTGTGACATCCTCATAGGTAAGCTTAGGAAGTGTCTAAAGGAAATCATCCACCTGGATGCTGCTTTCCTGCGTAACCTGTAGGGAACCTGCTTTAGCTGGGGTTTGGACTACATGATCTCTAGAAGCCCCTTACAATTCTGTAGTTTTCTGCAATGTCAGATTGTGTGTTCTTGGATTCTAACAGCTTTTTTTGTGTTGAGGAAAACACCACAGAGCAAGTGAGGGAAAGCAGCAGCCATAACTTCTAGGCCTGTCACCTTACTCCTTGTAACATGAAAATGCAGTGGCTGTTCTTGAACAAGTTCTTTCTGATGAAGAATTTTCCTCCTCACCACTCCTTCCATTCTCCCTTTCCTCAGCTTATCGTTGATCCAGTATGGATGTTGCTGTCAACCCTCTTCATTTTCTTCCTTTCAACCTTTACTCTCTTCTAAATTGCAATTATGAGGATAAATTTTTTGGTCTGGGAGACAGGTTTCTAGAATAACACTGGCTCATTTGTTTAGAATTGACCATAGTTCAGGAATGCAACCTTTATCAGGACATGATCTTTCACCAAGGACACGGGACTTTGGTTTTAGAATGGTTTGCTGAAGATTCAAAGAAATAATTTCTGGAGTAGATAGCATGAAATGTAGGTTATGTGTTACTACACAGCACAGCATTTGTTTCTAGTGAGTGACTGATAAGCAGTGCTAGTAGCATGCCTAGAATATTTTTTTTTAATGAGTTCAGAAGTGTTAAAATGTAGCTGTATTATTTTCTGTAAAGAAGCTCCGAGGCTGAGCAACAATTTCCTATGAAATTATTTTAGTCTTTCAGTTTATTTTTTGCAATTGCTTTGCTATAGTTGCTGGGTTTTTTTGGTTGTTGTTTTGTTTTGTTTTTTTCAAGTGTGTGGCAGTAAAGTTGCTTTGTATGGGTAATGATGTTGGAATTGAGAAGAGGTGCTGACGGAGCCGTGGAGGTGATGCCTGGGTGAGAGCAGCTAGCTGGCCAGGCAGTGGATCTATAGGTGGTGGACAGCATTGTAACAAGAAGTAGGAGCTAGGAAAGCAGGGTGAAGACAGGCCAGCAGATTGCATGCTGTCTGTCTTCTCCCTCTCTACATGTTGCAGGGAGAAGATAGATCTTAATGGGTCTGCAGCACTGTTCATGTTTCTCTGTCCTCTTTGGTACCATTTTTTAATTCTTGGAAAAAATAATTTCTGCAGGCTCCAAAAATACAGTACTGAGCTAATATGCTGTTTATTTAATGGCTCTTCATGTGAGAAATATCTTCTGCTACCCTGGAAGATGAGGAACAATAGGCTTGTCTGTGTGTTTTCTTACACTCTCAAGTATTCTTGACTGAAAAATAAAATTTTTAATGATGTGTAGCTTATTTTATGAAGAAAGGTGATGATTTACATGTCATGCTCTAAACAAAGTGGTTTTGTCTTTTTTTAAATTTTTTTTATTTTTTTAAGATCGGAAACACCTGGTACTGTAGAATGTGAAAGTCTGTTTCTGGCGCGCCTGAATTTCATCTGGAAGGGTTTCATCAACATGCCTTCCGTGGCAAAGTTCGTTATCAAGGCTTATCCAGTTTCTGGCTCTTTTGAGTATTTAACAGAGGTACTTACATTTATTGCAAAGAATGGACAATTCTTTTGTGAACTTTAGTGACTTATTTACCATGTAGGCTAATGGTAGCATAATGATAAAAGACAATGAAGTGTGATTATACTGAACACAGTACTTGCAGGAGGAAAGAAGGTAGGCAGAGTTTATCTGTGTAAGTAAAATATTTTTCAGTTTGCCCTAAGTGAACCCATGGTTCAGCACGATTCAAGTTTTCTAATGTGTTTTAGGGTGTTTTTCTCTAATCTTTCTTGAGGGTGAATAGCAGTTTCTGTAGAGATAATTTTGCAAATATTCAACTGTTTCTAGTTTGCTATGGAACATCTTCTGTGTTAGGAAAGTTAGGACAGAATTTATTACTGAAATAATCATCTCAGTGGCATCCATTTTGTGAATTACAGGTGAGGAAATGAAAACTTCCTTTTGAATTGAAAGCATTAAACAAGTCAGCATCAGTTTTTGTAAAAAAAAGTGTCTATTGGAGATTTCTGTTAACATTATGAGCAGTCTTTTTTTCTACAATAGAAATGTTTGTAACAAGATTTGGATTTTTTGTCTAATCTGGTGCATTTACAGCCCTTGTAAGGCTAAATTAACCTTAAAAATGTTTATTTAGTATTCTGTTCAGGCTCTGAGAGGCAGGAGAAGGATGTGACTACTTGTAACAGTTGTCACTGCAGCATAAAATAAAGATCAAAGAGCATGTAAGCTCAGTGTTACTTCTCACCAGTGACACAGGATGCG
Source organism: Chrysolophus pictus (assembly GCA_037305975.1). Lineage (NCBI taxonomy): Eukaryota > Metazoa > Chordata > Aves > Galliformes > Phasianidae > Chrysolophus > Chrysolophus pictus. The sequence goes on from CM074578.1 coordinate 25,564,125, forward strand.
TCAGCCTTCTAATTAAATAGTCTTAGGTCTTCTATTAATGTGCCTATCTTTATTTTACTGTAAATCTTCAGTCAATTGCAGATCACAGATTACCTCTTGGTGTTAAAGGATTGTTTTAAAAATAGAGTGTGCTTAGTATAATTCTTCTGCTTTATTTCAAAACGACTCATTTTCCTAAGTTGTTCTGAAGTTATTCTGGAAGTCTGTTTATGTCACTAGCAAAAGTGAGCTCAATTAGTATCTAAGAACAATTTTTCTTCTATGTACAAAAGCGTGTAGGTTATATATTTTCTCATTATTTAAGTTTTAAAAGCTTATTATATTTCCCTATAGGTGTGCGACTCTCATAACAGCTTAATCATTAAAGAAACTTGAGTATTTCTGGAGTGGAGTTCGATTTTGTTACTGTGGTGAATTGTTTTGGAGGAAGGTGTATATGAACAGCTTTGAGTGATAACTAATTTATTACTAATCATTGATCTTGCACTGAAAATCCTAATAGAAATATCCAAAATCTAAATTTAATTAATTTTCTAAATTATTTTTTCTACTGTTGTAACTTCTACTGACTTTTAAAATTAGTATGTAAGAACTATAATAATTAAGAATTATTATAATTAAGAATGTGTTGAATATATAAAATAGATATGTTTGATTCAGATTTTTGTTTTCCTTTTTCATAGGATTTACCTGATAGTATTCAGGTAGGTGGCAGGATATCCCCTCACACTGTCTGGGAGTATGTGGAAAAAATCAAAGCCTCAGGGACCAAGGTAAGAAAGTTTACACAGTGCTTGCTGTTTAGCATACATTCTATTTACTCTATGTATCTTATTTTCCTGGAACATTTGCAAGATATGTCACAATTCAAGGATAAAACTGATACTTACGTTAAATGGGATGGCTGGCAGCTTGTGGAATTTATTTTTTATCTAATCTTAATCTCTCATTTATTGTTTGAGAGCACATGTATTTGTTGGAGAGAAATGCATATTTGAAGACAGCTTGACAGGTCACAAGTACTGCTTTCTAGTTTCTGTATTGTTAGAGTATGTAAATCCATCTTGGCGGCCCAAGGTGGACTTGTACTGCAGTGTGCAAATTATTGTTGTGTTGAGGAGCCCCAAACTAGACACTGCTTTCTCACAAGTACTGAATAGAAGGAGGTGATTGTTTCCATTGATCTGCTGTGGTTCTGACACCAAGGATGCAGTTGGTCTTCTTTAAAGCCCAGTTGCATTATTGTAATACTTACATTCAATGAGCCCACCAGGACCTGCACATCCTTTTATGCCAAGGTGCTTTCTAGCCAGTTAGCCCTGTACACTGTCCTCATTAATGGAGATATTTCATATAGAGGTGCAGGATTTCTTCATTTACTTCGGCTCACCTTCATGAGGTTCTGGTCAGCCCCTTGGAATAGCAACTTGCTCTTCAGCATATCAACCCATGTACTAACTGGTGTCATCTCAGTTTTGTAGAGTCTCCTGTTCTGTGTTCCAGCTCATAAATTGATCAAACCATTTAACAGGATCAGGCTCAGCATCAACTGCTGAACTGGGCTTTGGGTGTTACTCTGGGATTTGGATACTCATTTTCCTTTAGTATTAGATATTATCTCAGACACAATAGACTATATGAGGTAAATCTTCCTAGTAATGTTATGGGTAGGGAGGGGAATAATCTAGGGAGGCATACCAGCTTCCAAGTAAACTTCTTATTTAGTAGGCTGATAAAAGGATGACTTTTTGTCATGAGTTGTAAAGCACTTTTTTTTAAGCTACTGAATATTTTTTATTTATCTTTTCCATTTTCCTTAATTACTTTTGACACTGTTTCTGCTCCTTCTGTTTTCTCTTCTCTACATTTTTGGGGAGGCACTTTCTCGTCTTTGAACTATGCTTTTAAATAAAGAACAGTAACTAAAACAGTTGAAATTTCATGAGAAATATACGTATGATCTTTTATTTCTCTTTTTGTTAACAGGAAATCTGCGTAGTTCGCTTTACCCCTGTAACTGAAGAGGATCAGATATCCTATGCTTTGTTATTTGCCTATTTCAGCAGTAGAAAACGTTATGGTGTAGCTGCCAATAACATGAAGCAAGTCAAAGATTTGTATCTCATCCCATTAGGTTCCTCAGATAAAGTCCCACATCATCTTGTGCCTTTTGATGGGCCTGGTAAGTACAGCATGGAACTTTATTATCATAGCACTTCATATAGAAGCTTATAACACTAGACGGAATTAAATTTTAAAAGGTAATTAATATAGAAAATAACTCATTCTGTTCAAACAAGTCATGATTTTTCCATAGTGTTTTATTAACTTCCTTGAGAAGACATTAATTTTCAATTGTAAGATTATTCTGATTTTTTTAAAATATCATTGAAAACATTACTTTGAGTAATTTTATTTCATGTTTTACTATGCAGTTTCTCTAACCTAGGTTTCTTTGTGTTTACAATCTCAGAAAATTCACTGGTGCAAGTCACCTGTATCCTACTCAGTTTCAAATTGATACTGTAACTTAAAAACAGTATTTTTCATTATTTGAGATCTATTAACTTTTTTTTAAACTTGAGCATTCCAAACTTTTTAAAGAAGGAAGAAAAGCAAGAAGGATGGACATTGGAGGTTCTGAAAACAAATGAGTAAGAAATAAAAAGCTCCAGAAATGACTGAAGCTGCTGCTTAAGCCTGATTTTTTGTGCCAATTTATTTTGGTTATATAAAAAAAAAATTATGGATGATTTCATTTTACATAGGATGAAACTAATACAGGATTAGCCACAACTCCTAATTCTCTTCGTGAGAACCTAGTTTAGACAGAACAAAATGCATAGTGAAGAGAGAGATAGTAGTGTGTCTTGAAACACAGTACCTTTCTGGAATGAGGAAAGCATTTTGGAAAGTCACTCATGGGTAAACCTGTGAAGAAATCTGTCTAACAGATTGATTATGGGACTTGTAGGTGTTAGTGTTTTATTAACATTGTTTTTCCTTTTGTGCTTCTCTATCACTGTTATTAGAGAGTAACTCACTTAGACCAACACTAACAAGTTATTTAACTTTTTTTTCCTTTTAAAACTAGATATCCTATATAAGTCTTGTATTCTGTATTTGGAATTTATAGGGGGTGATGATGGAAATCTCAAATGTCTTAAATGAAGAATTTCTGTAATACATTATAAGAGCACATGGTTTATTTTTGTTAAAACTGATTACTGTAACCAAAGCACAAGTAGTTAATACACTGCTGTTACAATTTTGTGCAGGGATTGAAATTCATCGACCAAATTTATTACTGGGATTAATAATTCGTCAGAAAATGAAGAGGCAGATTTCTGCTGTTACAAGTGTTACTAGTAGTTTTGCGGATGAGGTTTCTGAAAGCACCTTGAGTAGTATGCCACCAGAAAAGAAAAGCAAGCCAAGCAAACCTGAAGTCTCTCATAATGAATTGGCACTAGAAGAAGAAGAGGAAAATGATTTTTTTAATTCTTTCACAACTGTGCTACACAAGCAGAGAAATAAACCTCAACTGTCTAATATAGAAGATGTTCCAGCAGTTATTGAACCGTTGGTGGAAAGTAACAAGCACGAACCACCAAAGCCTCTCAGATTTCTTCCTGGTGTTCTAGTTGGGTGGGAGAATCAGCCTTCTACTTTAGAGCTAGCAAATAAACCACTGCCAGTGGATGATATTCTTCAAAGCCTTTTGGGTACGACAGGGCAGGTATGCGAACAAAGTAAGCCAGAAGCAAGTCCTGGTGAAGAAATACCTTTATTAAATGAACAAGCAACCTTAAAAGAAGAAAACATGGATGTTGATGAAGTAACTGCTGAAGTTAGTGAAACAAAGGCTAGTTCAGATGATACACAAGAGTCTGCTAATGCTACTGTTGGACCTGCGGATGCAGCAGTTACAGGGTCCTCAAGTTCTACAAGAAATGCTGGAACTTTGATAGGACTTGATCTTAAGGGAAAACCTCCCGATGTCTCCACCGAAGCATTTCTAGCAAATTTATCTGCTCAGTCACAGAATAAAGAAACTGAAGAAAGTAAAGAAAATGATTCAAAGCGGCAGACACCTGACAAGGATAATGTCACACAGGAAGTTAGAAGGACCACAAATTCCAGCTTTTCTTCTTCATCAAATGCAGGGAAAAACACTGAGAACAACACTAATGTAAGTTCTGCTGAAGGTAATACTGCTAATACCTCTAAATCACCACCATTTATTAATCTTAAAAGAGACCCTCGACAGGCAGCTGGGCGAAATCAGCAGACTAACGCTTCAGAAAACAAGGAAGGGGATGTTAGTAAAAATGAAGACCAACAGGTTACTTCAGGAAATGATCAAATGGAACCAGAGAATAAACAGTCTTCTGGTGATACTGGCTTAAACCTGTATCCAAGTGATGCACAAACAAATGAGATGCAGTATAGTTCAACCACAACAAAAGCAGATAATGCATGTGCATCGCAAGCGGAAGATACCAAACAGTCACAAGAAGATGCAATGCAAAACATTGAGGCTCTGAACTCGTTTAGAATAGGACCAGCAGCAACTTCATCTCATTTTGAAACAGAAAATTCTTCTTGTTCTGAATTTATTTCCAAAGTTCCAAGCCCTGTAACAAGTGGCAGCTTCACATCTGTTAGACCTCCACAACAGAATTTCCAGCATCCTAAATCTAATCCACCTGGATTTCAGTTTCAAGCTCCTGCACCTCCTAACTTCCCTCCACAAAACAGCCCTATGTTTGGATTCCCTCCTCATTTGCCACCTCAACTTCTTCCTCCTCCAGGCTTTGGCTTTCCTCAGAATCCAATGATGCCGTGGCCACCTGTAGGTCATTTATCTGGTCAGCCACCACCCTATGCTGGACCCATTGCACAAGGGCTACCAGTGGCTCACAAACAGTCAAGATTTGGGGGGCCAGAAAATTTTTTTCAGAGTAAAGACAGTAGGAGACCAGAAAGGCGTCATAGTGATCCTTGGGGCAGACAGGAGCAGCATTTGGAGAGAGGGTTCAGTAGAGGAAAAAACGACCAACAAAGACAAAGATTTTATAGTGACTCTCACCACCAAAAGAAAGAAAGACATGAAAAAGAGTGGAACAATGAAAAATACTGGGAACAAGATTCTGAAAGAAATAGACGCAGAGACAGAAACCAGGAAAAGGAAAGAGAGAGGAAGAGTAGAGAGGAAGGACATAGAGACAAAGAAAGATTGCGACTTCCTCACAGTGATAGGGGTGCTGATGGAAAAAGCCCCAGAGAGACTAGAAACCCAGAAAAAAAGACAGAGAAGCCCAAACCTGAAGAGCAGGCTCAAGAAAAAGATAAGGAGAGGGAGAAAAGTAAAGAGAAACATAGAGAGCGAGAAAGTGAAAAGAGCAGAGACAGACACAGGGACCACAGTGACAGATCTAAAAGCAAAAGGTAAAAAGATGCAGGCAGTCTTTTTAAAGTCCTATTTAAGTAAACTATTAGAGTTACATCGTAAAACTTTCTATTAAAAAAACAAACAAACCAACAGCCTGCTAGGATTGTGCCATCTTTTTTATTCAGTCTTGGTGTTTTGCAGAAACAAGTCTGTGTTTTGGTACTACTCGATGTACCAATACTCATCCTTTTTTTCATTATACCAACTGTCGCTAGAAGTAGGAGTTTAATATTTTTAAAAATTTTACATTGCTGTATATTCAAAATTTTAAAGATTTCTTTTATTAATATGCAATAAAGGCTTAGAAATTTTCTTAGCTGATAAAGCTGGCTTTAGTCATGTCTGCAATATAGTTGCTGCCTTTGGTAATTTGTGCTCTCTCCTGTTTTAAGATGCTTGGATAATTTTAAAGATTACTTTAATACAATAACCTTCTTTGTAAATTGCACTGTTTTTAAGGACTCCAGCAAAACCTCAGAATCCACACATGCTACAACAAAACATAACATGCTTGATGGTGTGAAGAGTTTTTTAAATTATTCAGTAGTACAATAAAGTAATTCAAGTGTATTTCATCGGTTTTTCAAGTATTTCCTAAGCATCTAAAGCAGTCTGTGACCAGAAATTGGAAGGCTGAGCTGCTCGAATGTTATTGCTTTAAACTGCACTTGTTTAAATAAGAAAGCATTTTTAACCTAAGTTCTTGAAAATATGTTTTGTAGTAGTTGATTCATTTTTCCGACCATTTTCCATGCTTCAAAAAACTTGAATACCTGAGCTTGTACATTACTTTGTGTTTTGCTATCCTTTTTACTGTAAAATGTAAATATTTTAAGGGATATTTTGATTCTAAAATGATAAAACTTTCTCACATACTGTGTGTGTTTGATTTCATAGGTGTGAAACTGTAGGTTGAAAGAATCTAGCAGGCTAAGTTGCAGAATGCAGAAATGTATTTCACATTTCATGGCTACGCTGTTCTGAGTTCTGGGGGAGCAAGGAGAGGGGAAGAAGGTAGAGGAATGTTTGTCCCACTGGGACTTGCAGTAAATTGATTCCTAATAATGACAGCCATCCACTGCAAAACAGAAAGCCAAAAAAGAAAACCTGAAGACAAGCTGAAATCTCTTGCCCTTACCTTTCTCAGAATACACCCAACATTTTGCTGAGTCTGTTAGAAACAAACATTCCACTATGTAAACCAAAAATGAGGTTTATTGTTCTATTTTTCAGTATTCTGGTTTTTTTTACTTTGAGTACATTACCTTCTGTATGGACATAGCATTTTGCACTTTGCTGTAGAAAAGCCCCTTCTTTCTGAGAAGATCTTTAAAGTTTAACAACACACTAATAATATTTGCTAATTTTAATGTATTTTAAGGTAAAATTTCCTTTCCATATCCTACAAGTAAGTAGCTTCACAGTCAAATTGACTAAAATAAAAACCTTGCACCAAATGAAGAGGTGGCAGACTTTTATTCAGTAATGTTTTTCAGCCTCATAGTTCAGATTCTTAAGCAGGAAATCCTCTTGTAAACTAAGCAGTAGTTAACCTGTCAAGTTTCGTAGTGTGATAAAATGATACTAGTTTTTCCAAATTAATTAATTCCATGATTTATATAGTAGTTAGGCATTAATATGTGCGTGGGTTATGTAAATATTTACATCAGGGTTTTTAATATATAAAAAAAGTACTGAAATCCTTGTTTGGTTTTGGAATCAGTTTTAAATCACTAGCTCTGCTTGTCAAGATTTCCTTTTGACCTGTCCAAAAGAGCTCTGAAAATAAACTGTTATCACTGAAAATTGCCCCTATTATCTGAGATGGGAATGTTTTCTGTCACAGTTACCAGAAACATTTTGTTTGGAAAGAATACATAAACATTTTCTAGATTTAGCTAGTGCTTTACTATCTGCCTCTTGGAGAGCCAAAGGAGAACATCTCTACTGGGAGAGTTTTATTAAGATTTTAAATTAACAGACAGAACCATCTGACAGAATTTGGTCCTAGAATCTGAGCTATGTAATGGGAATAAATCCCACTGCTGCAGGAGTAAGGGGTTGCTGCCTTCCCCACATCTTCAGTCACTCTCTTCTAATGTTGGTATTTGTCAGGAGTGCTCTAGCTGTTGCTTGCTGTATGCTGAATTGCTGCTCGGACCACAGACAGCAGTGTGTGCTGATGGGGAACTGGCAGTACACCAGGAACCCCAGAGTGAATGGAATAAATCTGAAGACGCTCCCTTCCCCAGCATCACATGGCCATAAAAGGTCCTTCTAAGAGAAATGAAGACAAGAATCTGTAGCCAGCTCTAATGCCAAGTAGGCTTTGAGAGCTGTTGTTAACTTGTTGGATGGAGGGGAGAAAGCGCTGCTATATCAGGCTGATTGCTCAAAGGTTCAGAGCAGCGTAAAAGGATAGAAAGAACCTCAACTGAGATGTTTGCAAATTCCTCTTAAAACATCTTGTGGCAGCTCCATTGCCTTGCCCCTCAGCTCATCTCTGAGTCATCCTTGACTGTTGGCAACAAGTTCCTTGCCATCTGGTTATGTAGAAAGTGATGTGTGTCACTTGGTTTTGCTGCGCTTGTTGTCTCTGTTCCTAACCTGCTTTACAGGAGGAAGAAAACAAATCAGAAATAGTTGCTTGTTCCTGATCAGTACCCACTGTGAACTTCACTTCCGTGTAAGAAAGTTATGGTTGATCATGTGCTTTTGAGGAATAGTAAAGTTAAAAAAAAAAAAATAGCAATCCAGTACTATTATTTCTATATATTTTATTTATACAGCAATTCAGCAGTCAAATGAGAAATATAAATGTCATCACAAATCTTATGTTTAAGCAGATTAAGATATAACTTTATTTGTTTTTATTGGTGACTGAAGTGCAGAATATAACAGCTTTTTCAGAAGGAATAAAGCTTTTGCATTTTATTTATTGAAGAACTCTATTTACTTTTGAGATTAAAAATTCATGAAAAATGTAGTGACGGAAATTCAATTTACAGTGGTTAAGAATTTGTCTAGTAAAATTTTAAAATATCATTTAGAGGGATAAAAGCCAGAAGTGTATAGCTAAAGCAGAGCAGTTGCTTGACAAAAAAGCTGTTAGTAAGAGAAGTTACTTGTAGGCAGACTGTCAACTGTCTCACATTCCAGCTGAGACATTATTCTGTGGTCAAACTTGGGAGACCCCTGGTGGAGAGAAACAGTAGACTATTTTTATGCTTGAGTGTACATGAGCTTGTTTTTGTGCTCAGTAATTAAAATACCTTTTTTTTTGCCTCTAAAAGAGAATGATTTTAAACATAATATTTTAGCCTGAAAACAGTATCAAGTTTGGCTTTTTTACATAAATGTTTATGTAATGGATAGCAACTCAGAAGGTAGGAAGAGCAACTTCATTACCTGGAATAGAGTCTTTGTGGACTTACTAAGTAAATACAAATGTTATTTTTATAAAATGCAATTTAACCCCAGATATATGTTTTTTCCACCTACAAATGGCAGATGTTAATCATAAAACTGCAACATTAGAAAAGAGAGGCTGCATACTAATAAAATGTAGCTTTTTCTCCAAAACTAAGTTGTCCTTGCCTACAAACAATACTAGATTGACAACCATCCATCTACAAAACGATCTCCAGTTTACTAAAAAAATTTTTAAAAAAATCAGACCTCATTAACCTCATTATTTTAAAACAAATACTAAAGAGTATATATAAGCAGGAGTAAATTAAAAATTCTGGCCACATTTTATGTATGTTATTAATACCTATCATTAAAACAGAAAAGGGATTAGGAGCAATTTCACAAATTCTAGATTTCTAGATTGTCAGTTTAATACAAGATGCAGTACAAAAATGAAATGCATCACTTCTAAGGAATCTTAATTAGTTCTTCAATTAATTTCTATGATCTCCATTATGAACATTATAACCTTCTCCTTTCATGAGCTGAATCTTTTTAGAATCTTGGAAGAGTGCAATATCTTTCATTTTACCAATGAATTCCTTCTGGAAGAGCCCTACAGTTACTGTACGGACTTTTCTGCCAATTTCAAATCCACCAAAATAACAAATTCCACCATAGTTTAAAGCAGTGTATTTTCTGTGAGGATCAATATCTTCAAAAATAATTAGCTCCTCATCAAGATATACCTTCACACACGTTTGATTTTGAATTACGGTAACAAAATGCCATTTTTCATCAGAACAGGTGGAATCTTTGCTATGAATCATTGGAACAGAGATTCTTTCTCCAAGATTAATCACAACTTTTAATGTTCCGTTGGTGAGGCCAATGGCAAGGAAATCATTGTCTTCATCTTCAGCTTTTCCCAGCCACACCATTAAGCCCTCAATTTGATTGGTAGTAAAGTTTAAAGAAATACGACTGTATTGGAGGTCTCTTTTTCCATAAAGGGGATCTATGTATTTGATGTAGGAATTACCAACAAACTTTGCTGTGAAAAAACTGATTTTGCTGTCACAGTGCTTACCTGACCAGCCTAGTGCACATACACAGGTGTATGAAAGCAAAGTGGGCTGGGGAATACAGAGAGCTTGGGACCTACATGTGTTCTGCAAGCAGTGAACAGACTCTTCACACGTGTTCCCTGTCCACCCTTGTGGGCAGGAACAAGAAAAGCCTGAGCTTTCAACTTGACAAGTTCCATTATTTTTGCACACTGAATATCCACAGGCTGTTCCATCACAGTCACCAATATTGGCTCCACCTTTGGGCTCCGTCACAGTCAGCTGCAGTTCTTTGTCATTTATAACAATCTCTCGTATGCAGCCACTGAAACCTGTGGGTTCATTTTCTGTTGCCATTGAATTCACAAGATTTAGAGAGGATACCCCTCCAACATAAAAATCTGTGTGCGTGTCCAGCACATTCATCCCAGCACTGGCTGTATGGGTAACATTGATGCCATCCAGATCCAGGTAGCCTTCATTACCAACTCTTCCTACTCTGAGTACATGCCAGGTCTGCCCATCAGCATGGATCTTCTGAATAGCCTGTAGGACAATTGTTTTGTCTCCAAGATTGTAGCGTAGCTGTATAAATCCATTTACTAATGATATACATAGAAAGTCACCTGTAGAAAAAAAGTAAGAAATAAATTTACTTTTAGAGGCAGTATGCTGAAGAATAATCCTGATGCTTTCATGTCTGCATTTCTCAATTCCATAATTTATTTCCAGTAGCTCTGTAGCATCATTCTTCTGGAGGCCTCCATAGAAGGAAGTGTTAGGCTGAACTGTCTTTTCATGTACTTCCAGTGTTTTTGGCCTTACAGGCAATATAAAAGGCTTTGAACTATTACAAGCATGAAGGAAAATATCTGGGAATGTTAGGAAGCAGGAGATGAAAGGAAGGTATGAAGGGCACAGATAGACTCCAAGAGGGAAAGACAACAGAGAGGCAGAAGAGGAGAGCAGCAGGGTGTGAAAGAGAGTTGCATCTTCTAACTTGTAAATGTTTGCCCTCAGAAATTAGGGTTTGTTTTTTTTTTTTTTTTTCTAAGGTAAGCTAACTAAATTGATAAATAAGCTTATTAAATTTGCATATACTTTCCCTCCTTGTAGTTATCAGTAAAAGTTAGATTTTTATGTAATGTTTCCCAATGAAGAAATGCTTTTTTAGATTTGGAAAGTATAATTTCTTTAAAGATTCAACATTCTTAAGGGTGGACCTGTTTGTAAAATTAATGAAGTTTGCTTTTGTTGCTGATTGCTCACCTGTCTTGTAATCAAGAGCTGGAGAAATTGGAACTTCTCCAAGACCTCCTGGCCTACAAGGAAGTTTTTGATAGCTATGCACCATGATAGTGGTCTGTCTGAGATGACATTAGAGGACAATGGCTTACACAGTTTCAGCATGTTGTGAACATGCACGCATTAACCACATGCATTAACTACAATAACTCTGATGCAAAGCTAATGCTGCCTGTTGCCAATGTACTGTAGTTAACTTTGGAGCTCTACATTACTACTGAAGCAGATGTGTTACTGTATCTGCTTTTAGAGTAAGGGGAGCTTATGGCTGAGCATTCTGGATTGTTTAACACAGGTTTGAGACCTCTCTTCAGATACAAGTAACTCACTCTCATGCTACTTGAGAACAGAAAAAAAAATAAACCCAAACTTTCTACCTCCATCTCTCTCTGAGGTTCTCAGAGCATTTTGCTTTGTGTTCTGTCCTTTTCAGATGATGATTTGTCATCTTAGCCTTTGGAGAACAGCACTTTTAGTACAAACTTTATGATGTGCATCCTGATCCCGGAGTTCAGATCAGTATTTCTCCATGAAGTTCAGGTACTGCTCAGGGACAAATGGCTGAAAATATTTTAGGGCTGGAATATAAGGTTTTCCTGGAGGTTAACTATGGGTGTGTCTTAGTTACTTTTCACTTTGACATTTGACATTTTCAACAAGGGAACTGTTGATCTGCCCTATCTCTGAGGGATGAGTTGCACAGTTGAAGTCTGTGTGGGCTTATGCCATTTTAAGGCTTGCATCACCATTTAAAATGAATAGAAAGCATCCTGACCACTGAATTTCCCTTCTCAGCAGTCTCAGTATGGAACAACATGAAGCAAAGTATTTGCGACTGTTTTAGGTTAAGCATTATTCCAATCCATCCCATAAAACACTAGCTGGGGCCAAAGTCCTGAGGAAGCTTGCTTTTGTTAAGTGGAAGGGTGAAGAGATGCCCAGTTTTTCCAGGACTAGACTTCAGGGCTGGTTCCTACTTTCTAGAAAATACATGACAAGACACAATTTTGCTTCCAGCTTTTCAGATTAGTATCTAATCTAGTATGACTATTTATTAGTATTGTCACAAAAGAGCAGAGACTCCTGAGGTAGGCACTTACATTCATCATTTTGCTGTGCATTCAAGCCTTTGAACAACCTGTTGGAGAGTGTGGAAAGAACTGTAAGACAATCTGTCTCACTAAGTTTACATCTGTCTCTTTGGAAATAGGCTCTTTAAGCTCAACCGTAGCCTGAAACAACATGCAGGACCCTGGGTACTGGACAGAATTTTTGACAATTACAGCTTTCAGTTCTGTTCTGATATACCTTGCCCCATCATCTTCCCAGTTTAGGAAAACTGGATGACAAAAAATGGAAGAGGTTTTTGTTGCAGGTGTTTCCTCAAGAAAGAAACTGGGTTTAAAACACTTTTACTTGCAATACCAAATTCAGAATTGTTACCAACTGAATGAAGGTCAAAGTTGCTCCACTTTAAAGTGAATATTTTCTCTTTTCCATAGAGAAAGTGAGCACCCCATAATAGGTATCATTTTTTCTTCATCATTTTGATTGTCAGGGTTTCATCATGAAGGTGTTCAAGTCTTCCCTGCTCCATGTCCAATATCTGAGTTCCCAGAGGCCAAGTCAACTGTGTCCTGAGCAGCCAGTTGCTAAAAATAGGAGTTAATGAGAAGTCTCACATAGGTTCGTCCAGCTACAGCTGTGAGATCTGGATTATCCACAGTTGTATCTACTTACATGACTTCTTATGACAGACTCTTGATGCATCACAAAAATGTTCAACTTCTACTATGAGTAAGTATGTAAATCTGTAAGTAGGTTAGAGTCACACGGGCAGGTTTTAAACTCTCCCAGACAGTAGCAATGCTCTTTCATGTTCAGCCTCTATCTAGACAAGCAGGTGTCTCTCTATATCCCTATCTTAAGTGGGGAGTATGCTTAAGGTCACCACAGGAAACTCATCTACATAGTAATGTGTCAAGGCTGTATATTAGGAATGCATGCTAGCAATGCTTCACTCTGAGATATCATATGCGTGCAGAAGGATTTCAGCATGCAAAATGCTAGGATAGGATTAAGTTTGCAAAGCAGCATTGGCCAAAGATCTCTTCAGTAGCTGAATTCACTACCAAATCTGCCTGATGATGCATTTCCTAGAAGGACTGAATGTACTATCAGAGGACATTGGGCTGACTGACCATGGGTAGGGAATCACAGGTGGTATTTTTAGCTCTTCTCTTTTAGGGTGTCTTCCCCACTATGACTCAAAGTCCACCCTTCTGCTCCATACGTATGTGAACGAGGCAAAGCCTCTCTTATCAGAGTATATGAATTTATTCCTATACATCACTGTAAATTAATGTGTGCAGACAGATTTAAGTCTGAGCTCTTACATGAGGGGTTGTCATTCTATTAAGAGGAAAGAGGATTTCCCAATGGTTTTTAAGGCTGAAGAGGTTTCCAAAGCATCCTTTCAATTCATTTCAGTGACATCTACCTTTTTCCACGCAGTTCTCATGTGCCTCAGCAATAGAGAGATGCAAACAGAGAGATGACTCCTTACTTGTCAGAAACTCACTGATAAGTTTTTGCAGTACTGAAGATCTAGGCTTCTTTACCAAGACTCCTAAGACATCTGACACTTTATTTCTTCCTTCGTTCTTGAGCAGAAGCCTCCACAGCATGATTTTCTGCTAGGAACTGGCTTCAATGAGCTCAGCGCTTCATCAGTATCTGGAGGGTACAGTTCTCAAGAGCTCCAGTCAGTGGTTGCAGAACACTTGTGGTCTTAACTCCTTCAGATCTCTGACACAGCATTAGTGTTTGCTGTCCTCAGTCTGTGACTTGTATTGCTTTTATCTCACCTTTATTTCCCTAATTGAGGGCAAGAATGCCAGTTTGTGTGGTTGTAATATGAGGCAACACTGTTTCTTACCCCTCTCCTTCTACCTCCTGTTTCAGGAACATTTGCTGATCACTGGCACTGTAAGTCCTAGAGCCATGGAGGGAAGGAAAAGCAGAAGAGGGAGGACTAGAAAGAGGTTTCATACAGAAACAAAGGACAGAAGAGATGAGCATGATTCCCACCCTTCTGCAGTCTCTGCTACTAGTTACCAGCCTCCGCAAGGTTGAAGTTCTAAGGGTTTTCAGCTTACTCTACATCTTTTCACTCTTGTTGACTTTAGGAGCTTGTTAGTTGGACACCCTGTCTTTTGCCATGCATGTGCCCACGCATGCACACAGCTAGACATCAGTCAGATGACAGGTTACAATAGCTTCTTGCACCTATTATAACTTGAACCTGGTGATGACCATAGCACAGTGCCCTTAATGTCTAGACATTCCTTTATAGGAATTACTCCAGATACATATGAGCTTTTATAGATTATTAGAAAATTATTATACTCCCTGTACAGAGCTTTGTTTCATGGATAATGCAAGTCTGAGAACAAGTATCAAGCCAAGACCACTAATCTCTTGATTCAGATAAAAGTCTCCATGTCAATTGGTGTATTCTACCTTCTGCTTGGAGCACCATCCCAGAGCAGAGGGTGCAGATAGGATCCAGAACAATCTTCAGATACCGCAATGTTCATTCATCCAAAAGGAGCGGGCTATTTTCTCTCTGTAAGTTAAACTTTTCAGTCTCGCATTTCAAAAATGCTGTTCTTAACGAAGAGATTTTTTGTTTCATTTACACACCACTCTCACACTAGCATATTTCAGCAGCTAGCATGAGTCACCTTTGTTGAGCAATCTCAATTTGCTTGCTTCTTTTTTGCTTTGCTTGTATAACGCTATAATACAATGCTTGTAACACTATGGCGCAATGGAAAGCAGAACAATGATAGCAGGGTAGCAAAGTTCTAGGCTACAGCAAGTGAGGATAAGCCCAAATGTAGCAGCCAGAGATACAGAATAAAAGGAAGAAAATTTACTTACCCTTAGAAGGTCTCAGGGTAGGGACCTCCAGCAAAGCACTCTTGCCTCCACTACCAACCCTTACATGAGGTCTGAGAAGGGGTGGAGCCAGGATCCACCCCTTCTGGTCACTCAGCAGCACTGCATGCACCTGAGCTACCCTGGGTTGGCCCTGCCTTCCCACCAGGTGCTCAATCACTGGTTCAAGCTGGGACTTTGCATTTCCACTACAGCTTGAGTCCTCATATGCAACAGACATAAGGACAATGGGAATGGCTGTTCTATCACATAAGCAAGTGAATAATTCTGCTTCATAGACTGTTAATTTAGTCCTAAAATCAGATAAAAAGCAGAAATGATGCCCTGTTGGCTACAGAAACATGGATGCCAGCAGCCAACCTAGCCACCGTAAGATACTTTTCTACTCTTCTCTTCTCTGTGTAAGTATTCCAGCAATTCTGAGTATTTTCAAAGGATTTTAGTCCAATAGCATGATTGAATTTTCACCATAAAAATGTCTTAGGAAATGATGTAGACATGACACACCCATACTCACTTTCTCTTAGTTTAGGTTTTTAAATTGAAATGCCTTAAATATCAGGAATTGAAGTTTTTCAGACCAGGCAGGTGGCATATTCCCGATAAAAGGAGACAGAGCACTATTGATGCAAATGTTGAGTATTAAATTTAGTATTAAATTTAGTGTGAGTCACCCTATTCTGTTTATTAACCTGACTTCCTTCTTAGTCACCCAGCATAACTGTTCTTTCTCATCTCATCACAGAACAAACCTTTCCAGCTCCTTGGCCTCAACTCTTGAGTGGTGCAGGCAGCCTGCAGCATATTTCACTTTTATGAACAAATATAAAGCTTTAGTAGTGGTATGACTTAATGAAAAATGAATGCTCTTCAATGTTTTTTACCCAGAGTGCCAAGGTCTTCGAGTATGCAGAGTGGCTTTCATGTAAATGACTAAATTATACATTCTTCAAGCATCTGCTGGGCATCCAGATGAATTAAAAGCTATTAAATGGGGCTCTCGCATCTTCATTAGTAGAAATGGGACACATTGCACTTGCAAAATGTAAAACAGATTGGCCTTCTACTGACACTTAGCTGAACTCCAAATGCTGTATTATTTGCAGAGATATCACTCAGAAGTAGCACATACAGCTATCTACATCTTCCACGTATTTACCTTGCTGGCATACAACAAGTAATCAAAGCAGGGGGAGAAGCTCTTTGTCTTCCTATCTGCAAGTTTCCAAACTAAAATACGCACATACAGTTCACTTATTCTGGACCTTTTCTTCTTCCTTTTTTCCTTTTTCCTTTTCCTTGCCTTGCCTCCTCTGCCCTCCCCACTTCCCATCTTATTACTAACAACTACCTATTTAAAATATTGCTAGACTTTGGAACAACTTTCTTAACAACTGCACAAATTAGTTAATTATTAATAATATTAATATTAGTATTGAGTCAAGAAACAGTTGTCAAAGCAAGAAGGCCCATGACTTTATGGACTTTATGAATTATGGGAACTTCTGCTAACAGGCTGGTGAGATGTCTTCTATTTATGATAATTTATCCAGTGCTTTAAATGGGTGTGCTTAAGTAATAACTTCGTTAGAGGAGTGGAGACTGGAATCAGCAGATCAAGTTTTGAGTAAAGGCACTTTCCGCCCTTTTCTAGAAATGCGTGCAGTCTTTTTTGAAAAGAACAAAACAAGAAGGAAATATTTCAAGTAGAGACTGGTGGTTAGTTCTTTAAACTATCAATGCATTTTTCTGATGAGAATATGCCCTTGAAGTCCCTTGTAGGGAAAGTCCCAATGTACTATTCACATTGGGTAATAAGCCAATGCACAACTGTGTCAGTGCGACATGCTACAACTCAGTATCATTCCTAAATTAGTCAGATCCCCTTTCTTTTACAAAGCAGAGTTTGTTGAGTAAGAAAAGAGGAAAAGAGTAGAAAAAAAAAAAAAAAAAAAAACAGAAGAAAAAAAAAACAAGAAAAAGGAAAGGAAACAAAAGGAAAAGGAAAAGAGAAAGGGGGGAAAAAAATGAAAAGGGAAAAAATGAAATGGAAAAGAAAAAAAGAAAAAGAAAAAAGGAAGAAAAATATTCTAATTATTCCCTATTAAGAAATTTAGAAAAAGATCTTATGGTTTGGACAATCAATTTATTAAATCTTACATAACTGCACAGAAGAAAAGGATTTACACAAAGTGCTTTGTAAACTAATCCTCACCAGAAAGCTCTTTCACATCTGTTGGCTGCTAAGAATATTCTGAGTCTTTCATCAGCCTAATTCTGTCTGGATTTGACAGGATTAGATTAAGGCAAATATCAAGGGCCACAGATTAGCTTTTCCTAAATCTTTTAAAACTTTGGGGCAGTAAAAAAGGTAGTGGGAAATGTATAAAGAAAGTAAATTACTCTACAGAATACATTTTTGTTTTGAAATGAAATTCATATGGTTCTAGAGAGTGATTTTAAGAAAATATGCCTTTCTGCACAAACTAAACATTCCTGAATGGCAATAGAATGAGGGCACACAGATGCTAAACCACTCCTGGCCCAAGTTAAACAGGCTGAGCTCTCTCTTTGATGCTGCCAAAGAGATATTTAATTTCTTTATATGCTAGCTGCTTCCATGACCTCTGACTATTTCAGGGTTCTTTTGAGAGAGATTCTTTTTTTCTCATCTATTTTTCATGGCCCATGTAATGATTTAGTTTACACAGGAGAGAACTATGCACTGAGAGTCTCAGAATTTGGCCTGTGAGTGATAGAATTATAAAAGATTCATTGTAAAAGACAGAGTTCTTTGAAAATAAATGTATTTGTATTACAGATGTGCCACCTATTTTTCTTTAAAGCTGCTTCTTCGTATGTGGTTGTAATTGGAACAAGACAAGCCAGCACTCTATGATACATTATCAACCTTACCTAATAGCAGCCTGCCAAAACAGCTGTGCATAGAATAGGAAGGTGGTAAATTGGGTATATGTCTGTTCATCTGAGGATGCTAATTCAATTGCCTCAAGGCTCTGGGCCTTGAATGAAGAAATAAAAAAAATAAATGATCAATAGTTGTATACTTTTTTATCACACAAAGCCCTATTGTGGCATAACATTCTGCTTAATACAAAGGAGCATTTGCTCTCACATCACATTATGAATGATTTGTGATGCTTCTGTTTAAAAGCATGCAAGACATCACATAAATGCAATATAAAGATGAGATACATTAATAAAGTATAGTGCAGAAAATTTACATCTAAAAGACCAAATTTTAAAATATATATCTGCACCGGTTGGCAAATTACATTTTTGGCATGAAGTTTTAGGAATGTTTGCTCAGTAAAATTTAAAAGACATTTATAAACAGTGGAAATCTTAATCTTTTATTTAGATTTGTTTTTCACTCTGTATATCTGGAAAATGCAGAACTTCAATTTTTTTTTTTTTTTTTTTTTTTTTTTTGGCATAGTGAGCCAGCAAACTTTTCAGTATTATAGAAGAAATAGTTAAACTTCTGAACCTTAGTGCTCTTTCACAGTTCGCTTTTGCATATTTGCAGTTTGATCTGTTTTTATATCACTTTAGTTTTGTTCATTCTGAAATACTGGGCCAAACTCTCAGCTTGTGAATCCTAGTGTAGCTGCACTACAACTGTGGAAGCAGTACCAGTAAACACCTGTTGAAGATCTGGCTACAATTGCTTTTCAGGAGAAAATGGTTTGTTGAATCAATTTCATTAAATCCTTGTTGGCTTTGGACTCATCTAAAATTTTCTTATATGTGTTTGTTCTCATGAACATGATTATTCACAATGAGTTACAGGGACTTAACACCTCCATCACTTCACAGAATCAAAGAATCACTGTGGTTGAAAAAGGCCTCCAAGATCACCCAGTCCAACCATCCACCTACTACCAATATTGCCCACTAAACCGTGTCCCTCAGTACTACACCTAAACATTCTTTGAACACCTCCAGGAATGGTGACTCCTCCACGTCCCTGGGTAGCCCATTCCAGTGCCTGACCATTCTTTTGGAGAAGAAACTTTTCCTAAAATCCAACCCTCTAGCCCCATCGCTAGTAGAAGAAGCTGACTTCCACCTCACCACAACCTTTCAGGTAGCTGTAGAGAGCAGTAAGGTGTCCCCTGAGCCCCCTCTTCTCCAGACTAAACAATCCCAGTTCCCTCAGTCACTCCTCATTAGACTTGTGCTGCTTTTTCAGAAAAGCAACTGGGTATATAATTCTAGCAAACTGGAAGTATTCTTACCTGACTGAGTACTCAAACGCTGTGCAGTGTAAAACAGGATACCATCTGGAGAAAGAGGCTGAAATTGCAGTTTGATATGGGTCTTATGTCGGATATAAAAGGGTGCAAATGACATCCATGATGATTCGTTACTTCGGAAAGATGGATCACTGATGGAAATATCTGAAAATATAGGAGGAAATGTCTTCTTATGAAAGATACTTGAGAATATGGCATCGTTGTGACACTAGTTGCCTACAAATATTGTGTAGTTCACATATGCTGAACATATACTTCCAGTTCTTTCCTTCCTGAAGACTAAAAAGAAGAAGCAGAATAAAAGTCACATAACAACAGATGAATGCCATTTTGTTTTCTGGGTGCCCTATTTTCATTGACAATCTAACCTGCAGTTTTCATGCAAACAAAATATGATCTGATTAGTGTTCATTTACATAGAAATGCAAGTGTTATTTTTACATTTTTTAAAAGTTTAAGCAAAAGTACTTTTGTGAGAGTCAAAATGAACAGTCATGTATTTACTATGCACACAAAAAGAGCTGTGTCTGTTCAGCCTGGAGAAGAGGAGGCTCCTCTAAACT
The DNA here is from genome assembly GCA_037305975.1 of Chrysolophus pictus. Lineage (NCBI taxonomy): Eukaryota > Metazoa > Chordata > Aves > Galliformes > Phasianidae > Chrysolophus > Chrysolophus pictus. The sequence goes on from CM074578.1 coordinate 25,584,169, forward strand.
AATTTATTATTATAATGTGGTAGTTAGCTTCCTGTATTTATGGCTTAGTGGAAACCGCAACAGTAGTGGTGACCACAGTAGTCAAGCTATTCAGATGTGCAGAGTATTTTTAGATCTTTGTTTGATAAGCTCTTTTCACTATTTAGTTAACAGCAGTACTAAATGTCTGAACAGTAAGCGCTGCCCCACAATTTTCTCACAGTTTTTCCACTGAACCTGTGTTCTTTCTTGTCTAAAAGACCAACATCTTTTTTCATTTTGATGCTGCAGATTTCCTAGAGCTTCTATAGAAACTTGCTTATGTTATCGTTCCATATTTAATTTTTCTCCACAGCATCTGCCTCTGAATTCAATTCTCATCTAGTTGTACCCTGAACTGCCTATCACAGATGGGCCTTAATTGTTAGACTGGTATACAGGTAGCATGCTGCAAGACATGTACTTTGTCTGTTTGTCATACAGCCTCCCTCAGAACAAGATTCAAGGTGTTCCTGGTGGATTGTTTCCAGCAGACAGATGCAGCATTATGCAGGATTCAGATCTCTCGTCTGTTGTCAGTACTTGATGATGCCTCAGAAAGTAACAACACAGCTGGCCTTTTAGTTATTTTTCCCTCTAGGTTACTTCCCTCTAGCTAATACTTCCAAGGAATGTGCATAGATTTAACATCATGCAATCTCAGTGAAATCGAAAAGTTTCAAACTTCGTAAAACTAATTATAGTGGATTTATGAAATGGCCTAATGATTCGAACGGAACTTCTGAAGATCTGCTACTAAACCTACACATACATTCTCACACAAACACCTTGCATTTACAAACCACTCTCATTTTATGCATCAAATAGCAGTTATGATATCAAGGCTACACAATGTCCTTAGTAATACACTTTGTAAGAAATGTGAATTTTCTGGCATCTATATTTAAAAGATGATAGTACTGAAAATACTGACCTAAGAGCAGCAACTACTGAGTAAGATAAATATTAACAAAACTTGTTAATCAGATTAAGTGATGCAATGTATACAACTAAAATTTTAAAAGCATTATCAGTTACAAAAGACAAAACAAAATAAAACTTAATATTAGTAATTTTCATACATTTTTATGTGCTTGTATTTTTTTTTATTTGATAAGAGACAATATTCTCCATTAGCAGTTAAAGATTCAGTCCATACATTGATGGCTTCATGTTTAAAAGTCACTCAGAAATAATAATTCATTTTGTTCATAGACATTATTGCTTTCTGCAGCAGTCAGTCAGTCTTCTACCAATTTTTTTGCACAGCAAGACTAACATATGGAATAACTGTGCCACAGCAGTCAATCCTATACTAAAATATGCTGCTGCTCATGAGGTCAAACTAAGTGAAGTGTACAATGAGGCATCTTCAGGTCTTCATGGCAGATTCAATTTTACTTTGCCAGTGTAGTTAATTCTTTACAGCTTATGAAGGAAGCATGGACAATGACTAGTGTGAAAGCAAAATGCAGCAGGTGAAAGGCTATATTGCTTATCATTAGCAGGTATATGGATTGATGACTGACATGATAAAAAGCCTTGGAGCAGAGGGAGAAGAAAGATGAAAAAAAGTGATTTTATAGTATTACTCAGAGTGAATTAAACTCATGTCTTTATTGCAAGCAATATTAAAAAATCTCAGCAACAAATGCCAAAATGCCTTAGAAAGGCAGTATCACTATCCTGATGGATATCAAGTAAAATACTCAATTTAATATACTTTATTGCTAAAGCTTACTTTATAAACTTGAAAGATGTTGAAATTTTTTTCCATTTTACTAAAAAATGTTGCTATTCCCAATAAAACTATCTGAACAAATGTCAGAGAACAACATATTTTGCAACAGGACTAACTACAGAAAGTGTCAGAATAACTTTTAATTTGCATGTGAATTATCCTGTAGATCCTGTGAATATTGATTGAATGCATGAAAAGGGATCTGACTTGACAGGCAAAGGAAAAGTCTCAGAACCAAAAGCTGGAATTCTATTGCAGCATACAGAGATGATCAGAATAAAATCTCATTTTTTTTGCAATGCTGCATCTATAAGTAGACAAGCTTTTAAGCTGAAAGATAAGACAATTTAAGATTTTCTATTTGCTTTTATGGCAGGCAAGTTCAAAACTAAGATGTTAAGTCAAAAGCTGAGATGATACTTCAGCTTTCTTTTCTTGGCAAAAACCTTCCTCCGTAAGATAAGAAAATAAGAAGTTTGGCAAAACTTGCACACCACAATTGCTCCAGAGAAACTCTGCTAAAACAACTGAGATAAATGGATGCCTTTGCCACTTCAGTAAGCTAAATTTGTAGGACCTCTACTGTGAATTTTTGTATTACTCGTTATTGCAGTCAGCACTACATGGAATATGTAAGCACAACAGGCATTTAAGCAAACCTTTTTGTTCTGTATCAGAATACTTCTTGAAACTGAGTACTGGTATCCCATGAAGCTATGCATCTCTGAATAACACCAAGAGAACTGAACTCTAAATCCCTTCAGATCAACTAGGGCTATAGGAAGACACAGCAAGTTTCTGCAAGTACTGTTGTTGAAGTTTGCATTTGTTTCCATCCAATACATTTTGTGTCCCTCCTGCTACTCTCCCTGAAGTAACCATGCTCATCTGTCCTAAGGAACTGCTGTTATGAACAAAGATTTCTAGGTTATTCTTGCGGCTCAGTTCCCGCCATTGAAGAAGTGCTTGTACGCATCCCCACCTACTGCCTCAGGAACTACACTGTGATCATTTATTCATGCAGCTTGCTGCCTCAAAACTTACAGCAAGCACATTCTGTCATACAGTCCATGAAGAAGTCCTGCAGCAGAAGATAACCATCAACATGAAAAAGTGAGACAAAACACCAAGAAGAAAGCGTAGAGGATGTGAAAGCAGGGATGGGCTATCCAACAGCATTACAGAGCCAGCACCTGAACATAACAGGTGTTGTAACACCTGTAACAGGAATTAGGAGTCTGCAGGAATAGAAACTGGCATGGGATGTGGAGGAAAACAAGACTTCCAACAAGAAGACTAAGGAAAATGTGAAGCCACTCCTCAATAGAGTAGGGACCTACTGACATAAGACATGGAATAAGCCAAAATGCTCAAAGCCTTGTTTGCCTTTTAGAACTGGTAAGGTCTGCTCAAGCCTCCCAGGTCCCTGAGTCTGGTAGCAAAGCCTGGGGAAGTGAAACATACTCTGTGGAAGGGGAAGAACATGGGAGCACATCAGTCAATTGGGCAAGCAAAGGCAGGGGACTGGCTGGAATACATCCCTGAGAAGTCCAATAACACCACAATGCTGCTTGCAATTGATAAGCTTTGAAAGATCACAGTGATTACAAGAGATTCCTCATGATTCATGGAAAGCAAAACATTGCATTCTCTAACAAAGGAAAGAAAGATGATGCAAGGACTTTTTGCCTAGTCAACCTCATTTCACTTAGCAACTATAATGGAAAAAAAATTTTTCTAAATGCACAATATATATCAAAGCACATAAAGGACAAGATATTGACAAGGCTAAATTATGCACAACCAGCATGATAGCTTTCTTCAAGGAGATGAATGTCCCTGTGACAAGCCAAGATGAATGAATGCTTGGCTTGGGTTTGGCAAGGCCAAAGCTATATCAGCTATACTAGTTTGTCATACTAGTTTGTTTTTCTTCATTCTCCTCTTGCAACTAAATAATCCAAACAAGACTTTTTCATAGAAATCTATCACTTATCAACATAAATATATTGTCCTGATCACACCATAATTTTTGCTTGTTTTATTTTGTTTTAATATTGTTTGACACCAGGCTTGCTGTCAGGGAGCAGTGAGAGCCTGGACTTATAACATGGCTATCAGAACTGAGGCCTCACCAGTCAGGGTGAGGTCTGTGAGCTCTGAGTGAGTAGGAAAGATCTGGAGGAGCAGTCATGGTCAGCTCTGGATTCCAGATTCAGGCTGGGCCAGAGTGATGAGGCAGGGCTAAGGTCAAGGCCATAAGTCAGCCTGGAACTGGGGTCCAGGTCCATATCAACACGGCCCACTACAAGGTAAGGCATGGATATTGTGCTGCTGCAGTTCAACCAGAGATCAAGAGCAAGAGCCTCTATTTAAAAGTTACACCTGAGCAAAGTGGAAGGATACTCCAGCTGAGGCTTCTTAGCAGAGCTGCCTTTGAGGCTGGACACCTGCATCACTTCTAGGAGGTCTGAGACCACGAAGACAAACCATCAGGAAGTAGTGGAAGGATGCACTCAGGAACCTGGCATGTAGAGTGCTGCACTATCCCTTCATTGGCATTAAACAGTTGTCTGAAACCTTTAAAGTGACAGATGTTCAATGTTTTGATTCCTTAATAGAGTAAGAAGCTTGACCAGGCACTTTTATTTTCATTTTGCAAATAAACAAGTGTGGCTATGCTTCATCTTGAGCTGCTATTTGTTTAAGGTTGCAGCTGAAAGATTACTGATCCTTCTTTCTCTCAGTTTTTCTATCTTTCTTTCTCTCTTTCCTTTGCGTAGCTATTTGTATGAAGTAAAAAAATAAATAAATAAATTGTAATTTATCTAAACTGAAATGTGTTTTTCTTTTCAGTTATCACTGTTTATTGAATTGTTGAGGAGCTAACATATACATAGCCAACAAACTAATTCATGTACCAAAAAAAAACCCAAACAGTTTAACTTCCATTTTTAGTGCATTAACAGGAATTAGATCATGTTCACAAAAAGTATTGATTACTAGCACAACTCTAATAAAAGAGTTAGAAAAACAAATTCACAAAGCTTGTAATTTTGCCAGACCTGCAGTCATTAGTAAGCCTTGTCTCTGAAGAGATGACTGAGGTAATCATTCTCAACAACACTGGAACAAGAGGAGGCAATTTTGTAAGTGAAGTCTCCAGTTATATTTGTTGCAATGGAGTTGTAATCTCTACTGCTCCCTAACTGTGTGTCTAGCTAGAAAGTAACATCTGGGATAATATGGTTAAAACCCCAAAGAAACCCTGGTTTTCTGAACTGTAGACCTCCATATGATACATAGTAAGAAAGGAGTACCTTAGAATAAGCTAATGGGGCCAGCAAACTATATTGTACTGCATTTCAGTGGTTAAATAAAATTTTCCTACAAGAGATTAGAGGACATAAGGGATTAATGAAAAAAAAAAAAAGAAAATAAAAAAACCTTACATACCCAATAGCGCAGTGGTATTATATTTTTAGAGATATGGTTTCAAGCATTTGGTTGACAATAAAAGTGAATGCCTGATCACTAGATATATGATAAAAGCAAGAGTTACAAATGTTTAAGCCATGCCTAGCCTTGGTACCAAGCTTCCTTCAGGCACTGTAAAGATCTGAAGATGCTTTCAAGATGAAACTTGCAAGAAGAAATATCCAGTTTGAGAGTCCTTCAATGGAACTATTCCTGCAGTGGAAGCCTTCAGTTGTCCGACGACTAAAGACTAGGGTATTGAGCAGCACTGTGTCTCAGTGCAGCCTGATAAAGTAATTGATAAAGAAAAAATTATCTAAAACTTTATGAATCTGTTTCCAAACTGAGATCTTCACTTATCATATCTTGAACTAGATCTAGTCTGATAACAGATTGCTATCAACCAAGTCTACAAGCCATTCTGCTCAATCTGGAGCATCTTCCTCCAAGACTCCATTTGGTTTCCTAAACATAGATATCCATAGCTATTTCACAGCCACTTTTGCCTTACCTTCATGTGCCATTCGAGAAAGGCATAAATGTCTAATAGGTCTTGTAGCATACCAATGAACCCTAACTGGATGGTTTTGGATACACATTCAAATGCCAGAGCATCTCAAGCAGCACCAAGTATCTGCCTTTAGACAAATATCTGAGCAGCTAAATAGCGCCATTTCCTTCATCAACCATTATGGCAACTAAGCTAATCATAGAATGGACATGGAGATACTCAAATCTAGGTGTCATATTTATAGGAAATATTCTATCTACCCTTGTCACAGTTTCTATCTCTGAACACTTCCACAAAGTAAGGCGCTTATCATATTTTCAGCTAATCATTCATTCTTGCCGAGGAAGTCTGAAAATAATTCTAGAGCCATCCCGTTATGTAGCTAGCTGGCTATACTTTGTTGGTACTGCACTGAGTACCTTGCAGGAATCATAGCTGCACGACTGAATTTTTATTGTACTATCACATTGCTCTTGACTGATTTAATGCCATTACTTTTGTACTGCAGATCACTTCCGCCTCTTTTCAAGAATAGTTTCCACTAGAGTTTGGATATGATTAATCCAGGACACATTTAAATATGCAACTCAGCGTATTCTACTTCACATTTTGAACTATAGATAATATTACAAACACATATATACCTGTGTCTGTGGCCAGTGTTAGCTTTAGTATTACTGACAAATCAGAAAGTTTAGATTTTTCTGATTTTGATCTCGATGACTTAACAAGCTAGTTAAGTGCCTGCAGTTGTTCTTAAAATGGTTAAAAATTGAAACACAGTAATATTAAAATAGTTTGTATGTAACACCAGCAAGTCTAACAGATCCTGCATGCTTTTATATTAAGTTCCCTAGTTATGGTAAAAACCTTGAGCTAAATCACACTGTGAATTAATATGTCTTACAATAACATTAAATATACATTAAGAAATATTCTAGGCTATGTATAAAGATAAATATCTTTATAGTAAGTAGTATTCTAAAGCCAGTTTCTTCCACTTTTATTCCTCCGTTGTGGCTATGAAGATGAAATAAAAACAGAATTCTCTATAGTTATTTTACAATTGGGTTCTCAGGTATTTGCAAAATAGTGCTGCACTTTTTGTATCGAATAATGGAATTTGACATCAGAATATCTAGAAATTTTACTTCAGCTGGTAAACACTGTCAAGGGAAATTTTCATTTGTTCATCAAGGAAATTGTTTTACTACTTGATAAGTATCCCATTAAACAATGGATAAGAACAATAAATATCTCTTTTGCATTTCCTTTCCTTTCAAGAGCTGTGCAGAATGCAGCTCTGGAATTCAGAAGATGAGGTATAGCAGAATAAATCTATTTTACCCTTATTTCTTTGTTTAAATGGTAGTAGCATTGCAGTATGATGCTTTGAAGTCAAGAGAAGTTATTTTAATTGATGTTGTAGAAGTATATGATACAAACTAACACCTTTAAATTTGAATGTGGCAGTTTTGGTAAGTCCACTTAAAATGAGTGTTGTCAATATACATGTGAATTGACTAGCACCCTTTTAACAGTACCCAAAGCTTCCTTGCTAAGAAGAGAATTGCTGAGTAAATTAAAATTCACAGAAATGAGATGAAAACTGCTTATTTTAGCCACTGCAATTCTTTACCAATGCTGCCATCTACAGAATCTTTCAAATATTACATTGCTATCCCCTTAGAGAATATTATCAGTTCTGTGAAATCTTTCAATTAACTCCTCTACAATTACAGATCTTCATTCCTCTATAGAACCAAGTAAATTATATAGGATATAAATTTCATATGCTTAGTATCTAGTGGAATTCTAGCTTACAAAGAAAGATGATTCCAAATTAATTTTTGTTGAGGTTTTCTATTATCTTATGTGATAGTGTTTATGTCAAGAGGAGATACTTGTTTTATTAAAAACATAAAAAGAAAATAAAAAATAAAGAAATAGGAGTTCAAATTTCTTTTGATACTAGAAGACTACTTCAGGGAGATGTCATACACAGCTGCTGTATTAATCTTTTCTCTGACAAAACCTTCATTATTGGCCACCACTCAAGGATTAATAAGACTCACAGAGGGTCTCTGCTGATATATGAGGAATAAACAGCTGAGGTGCAATTTAGTACAGACTGAAATATAAATGCAGACAGCCATTATCAATAATAAGTATGTTAGGATGGAATACGTGGCTTGAGGAGGTGATCCTTGAATCAGCTTTCTTGGGCCTCTATTCCATCAAGGGTTTTATCTTATGATACTTTATTAAGGAGATCCTTGAGAAGGTCAAAACCTTCTCTCCTGAAATCCAGAGTTGCAAGCTTCTTATGCACCTCCTCACTGTCCTAAGGATCTTGAACTCCACCATGTCATTGTCAAGGTAGCAGAGGCCAAGGACCTTTACATTCCCCAAAAGCCCAAACTTGTTAAGGGGAACAAGATTCTGCATAGCACCTCACCTTGTTGGCTCTTCTATCACTTGGAGAAAGAAGTTATCATCAGTGCATTCCAGGAGGCCCCTGGATTTCTTAAGTCCTTCTGTGTTGTATCCCCAGCAGGTATCAGGGGGGTTGAAATTGCCCTGAAGATGTGGGCTCACGAATGTGAAGCTGTTCCTATCTGCTTTTACAGGGCTTTATCTGCTGTCTCTGTGGTCAGGTAGCCTGGGGCAAACATCCACTATAACATCTTCTAGCCTAATGTAATAATAACTCATAGAGTCTTGGTCAGCTCCTCATCCATCCCCAGGCAGGGCTTCATGAACTCCAGTCAGTCATTAACACAGAGGGCAACACCGCTCCTCATGTCTCCTGCCTGTCCTTCTTAAAGAGTATCCTTCCATTACAACACTGCAGTCATTGGAGCCATCCCACCACATCTCTGTGATCCCAATAAAATCATCACCTTCCAAACATATGCACATCTCAAACTCATCTTGTCTGTCCCCCATATTGCATGCATTACTTGCCAGGTACTTGAAAGAAGCACTCCAATGTGTTGTGCTCCTAGAAAATGTTTGGAGGATTTCTCCATAATGGTGGCTGGTGGGTATTTCTTGGCTATACAGCAAATGCTGGAAGTGACCTTGTTTAATCCCTATTTTGCTGATTTTGCGATTCCTCCCTAACACTACATGCCACATCCTTTGTGCAGTGCTGTGCATAACTCTTTCACAGAATTTTCTGTTTACCCTCTCCCTCCCCATTTACTTCTACTTTATTGCCATCCTTATGAGGCCATCAGCAAAAACATCTTTGTTCCTCTTTGTCAGGTACATCCTGTTTCTCCCAAACAGATGATGATCCCAGAGTCACAAAATCCAAAACTCTATCACTGACACCAGTTCTGTAGCCAATTATTGTCCTGTTGACCAGTGCCCTAGAATCACAGAATCAAAGAATATCCCAAATTGGAAGGACTCACAAAGATTATTAACTCCAATTCTTGGCTCCATACAGGACCACCAAAAAAAATCAGATCATGTTTCTGTAAGCATTGTCCAAATGTTTCTTGAACTCCAGCAAACTTGGGGTGGAGAGGCTTGTTCCAGTGTTTGACCACTCTTCCAGTGAAGAATCTTCTCTTAATATCCAATTTGAACCTTATTCTATAATTCTATGACTATGATTCAGGTGATAGTAGTTAGAGGGTTTTTCATCTCTCATGTGAATATTTTTATAAAGAACCAATATATATTTTTAGTGCTTGTTAGGCAGGTTATTATTTTATTTCTGTCAGTTAATATTTATTTACCTCTAACTTCTGAAGTCAGAGTACTATCTCTCATTATTGTTGTTCTAGCTCTACTGCCCTGTTTAGTCATTTCACCTGATCTACTGCTGTACAATCCACATCATTATCCTGTATTTTCCAGTTGTTATTATTTGTAAAACCTGTATTTGTTCTTAGTCTTTGTTATTCTCCTCTGATTTTCTTTTTCCCTCATAAATCTCTTCTGTCCTTTTCTCATACTTCTTTCCTTCTTTTGTGCACGTTCATTAGTCTCCATCATTTAATTTCCCTCCGTTCTCTTCTGGTCCCCTGGGCCATTCATTCCTCTCTGTCTCCTTTTCTTTTGGCTCCAATAACCACCATAAATCCAGAGATAAGATGTTCAATCTTGATAAACAGCTGTTTTTTTAGCAATTTGCCATCCACTAAAAGTGCAAACTGCACTTTGAAAAATCTCATGATAATTAATTACTCTGCCAGAGTAAGGTTAAATGCAGGGCAAAGAGTTTGTTGAGGACCAACAGACCCTATTTGCATAAAGAAAGCTTTTAAATAAAACAGAGAGGAACTCTCTGATTGCATATGTGCCCAACACACTTGTTTTATGTTTCTGTTACTCTTTTTTGTTTTAACATATATCTATAAATAAGTTTTGTTACTTATATACATTAACTCTATTATATATTTTATGTACAGTCCAAGACAATTCCTCTTCACTCACTGTGGCCCAAGCAAGCCAAAAGACAGGGCATCCATGCAATGTGTTTACCAGGTGAAGGAATTACTGAGAGAATGACAATCTTCTTTTAGGCTATTGTGGCCATGGATTAAAAATTTTAGAAACAGTTTCCAGAAGCTATATTCTCTTTGACTTCAGTCTACAGAGAGCAAATGCTGTCTTTAATGGGATTTTTAAACTGCATCAATGGGTGAGGACTGAACATCAAGTCAGAAACAGTTCAACTCATCAATTTTGTGTTTGAAGCTTGCTCTATAGACACAACAACAAGAGTGGCTGGACCTTGGCAAGCAGATTGAAATGGGAGCTATTTAACAGTAACCAGAGTTCTTCAAAAGATGTGAAGAGAACATTGTGAAAGAAATTCACATTTCTGCAATACTATCTTGAACCTAAAAACTTGAGCCTTCAGAATAGAAGGTGCAACCCATACTACACCTCTTTGCACACAGAAGCACTTCACACTCTTAGAGGAAAAGTCCCTGAACATGTAGCATTTGTGTATCCACAGTTTTGGATACTCATTTGTACAATTTCTTATAGAAAAAAAAAAACCACCGTGATAAAGGATTCCTCAAGTAAGTGTAAGAGACAAAAGACAGGCAGATTGAGGCACGTTTCAATGGTGATACACTGGAAGAAAACCAGGGAGAGCAGACAACTGAAGATTATCACAGGGATATAACAGGAAACGTTCTTAGAGCATCCCTATCAAATAGCTAGTGAAGTGAACAACTGCTTCTCCACTAATGTCAGTGGAGGTTGGATAAGACCCTAGATGCTTACATTTTCTGGTGTACTTCTGATCTCTTAAGTGCATGTCTCAATGTACTTCATGAAGGTGAGCTTGGGAATTGAACTAAGGAAAGAATCTTGTTAACATTGCTCTGGAATGCATCCTGTCCCCTCCAACAATGTACCCAACGCCTAGCTGCTCTGAGTTTGGTTGATTAATTTGGAAAAAAACAAAACAACAACAAAAAACAGAGGGAAAAAAAGGTGATGAGAATAAGCAAAGTCAGAAAGCAATATCTAATATTTCATAGTTTTAAATTACTTTTTTTTTTTTTAATAGAAAAAAGCACCACTTACTTTATTAAATAAAATCTGTTCTGTACTGTGTGACTTTATTTCACACTACATTCATTCAAAATATTGTGTTTTTTATCTGCCTGGACATTGTTATCAAGCAACTCTATGTACAGTGTGCTATTCACTTGACTTACCTCGTTCGCAATAGGTACCACTTGTTCCTAGAGGACAGTGACACGTGTAGCCATTAGGCAATGGCACACAGGTACCGCCTTGCTTGCACAGATGTGGAGGATCATGCTCTGGATCACATACTGTCACCATTTCTGTGCAAAATGCACCTTTCCATCCAGCCAGACAGTCACAACTATGGAGGTTAAGTGAAAGAATGCAGTGTTATTACCAAAAGAAATCAATATTTCAGTAACAAAGTATTGAAGATTTTCAAGCCTTCTATGCCTATATTTAATCTGCTCCAAAACAGCTAACAAAAGAACATAGTAACAAAACTTATCATTTATCTTTTTTGATGTCTTATTGCAATAAAACTGTATATAATACAGAACACATTGTTTTTAATATTTGAATTATAGTCTCAATATCCACAAGAAACAATAATACTTGTGGATTTTTACTGTGTGTTTTGCTCCACAAATAATTCAAGAAAGCTTTGGTTGCATAAACCAGGATGAGTCGAAGTGCAAAGTGTCAAACATGGTGTCAAATAAAACAAATTTTCTTATGTCAGTAAACCAGGGATTCAGCCCTGCAGATTCACACACCTAAATCTGTGACGGTGCACCTGAGACCAGGTGTCTACATTTAAGATGAGTACCTACTCAATGGAGATGAGAGGCTCAATTAATTTACCTAATGAGTTAGGCCAACAGAGATGAGGCAGATGTTTAGTGCCAACTAAAGCTCCCTGGGGTATTCCATCTGGCCTCTGACTACTGTTCCAGAAGGACAGTAGTCAGGTTCATAAAGACTTGTATTGGCCATATCAGGCCAGCCCAAGCTACTGGAGATTTCTGGATATATTTCTTAAGTTTCCCATGTATTGGATCTTAAAGATGCTGAGTAATGGAGATCTCTTAATAAAAGTGACTTTAAACAAAGGCACTGGGAAACTAGAGCATTATGAAATACAGTTTATCTTCATGTTATAAGGCAAAAGTGGAGTGTGAAAAAAATTAAGATTGGAATAAAATTAACGGTATTTAAACAAAGAGTACAATAATTTGCTGCAAAAGGCAGCATATATTTGTCATATATAAGGCTGTCATATCTTACTGATCTAAAACATAATAAATACAGAAATGCCTTTTCTTCTTACAAACTATAAAAGCATGTCCTTTCATTGAAAATTGATTCTATCCTTGCATTGAAATTTGTTTTGAATGAAATCCAACCTAATAATAAAACAACAGCTTATTTTATGGGTTATCCCTGTATCGTATGAAGATAGGATTTAATTTCCTGAGCCCAGGCTGCCAGTGCTATTTGAAATGCTATAGAATACTAATAAATCCACATGTGTCTCAAATATACGACAGAAAACATACAAATCTTGAGCTGTTCAAAGATGCAGCTGAAGGACAAGTGGCCTACCCAAGGGTACCTAAAGTGCCAGTATAGGCTTACATTCAGCAAACGCAACCCTACCCATGATGTATGATGTTCTTTTCAAAGTATAGAGAATACACACTTTTTCTCTCACTTCAGGAACATGGAATAGCCATAACACTTTAAACAATCTTGTTAGATGTATGTGAACTGCCCTGAAAGGGATGCCTCCTATTTTATTATGTTGGCCCACAACATCAGAGGCGGAAATCTGTGCTATGGCAGCAGAGGTTTAACCTTCCCACCAATATTCCATTACACTTTGTTGTTGTGTGACAGATGGCAGCAGAGAGGCAGTTTGAGCAAATGGAGTTTGACATGGAAGCAAAGATGTGTATATAACAGAATTCCTCCATGTGGAAAAAATTGCACCCACTGATATTCACTGATGATTGCTGAACATTTATGGAGACCAAACAATGGATGTGTGCACAGTGAGGCACTGGGTGGTGTGTTTCAGCAGTGGTGACAGCAACATGAAACATAAGCCATGTTTTGGACAGCCATGCAGATTTTTATGAGCATGGCATGCAGACTCTTGTTTATTGCCAGTGAAAATGCATAGATAACAGTGGTGGCTATGTTGAAAAATAGTGTTTTGTAGCAGGAAATTTTCTCTATCAAATAGCACTATTATGCTCTTTGTATATGTTGTAGTTTTCATGGAAATAAATAGGAGACATTACTTTTGGAGAAACTTACATAATTTTTTGTTGTGTATAATTTCATGCTATAAATGAAATAGTGGAGGATATTATTGTTTCTTGAACATAAAATTCTTTACTTTATTATTCAAATATTTCCTCTTAATTCTGTTAAACAATGTAGCTTTGCTCAGATGCTGGCCAGAATGTAAAATTTAATGCTGTATATTACTGCTTCTATTTAAATCAAAGCATTTTCCCTGTAGAAACTGAATCTACAGCTTAATGGCACTGCACGCTTTCTGGCACAGTGATGGAAGCAAGACATAAAAATAGTTCAACACAGCAAGAAAAACTTCTGAGGAAATCTCATTTCAGGACAAAAATATCTGAACTCAAATTGAGGACACTGCTTTACAGAGGAAACAGAAGATTTAAGAACAGAGGGAAATTCCGCTGAGAAATGCAAGACATTACTGACAGCTACTATACATCAGTAGAAGTCATATGCCTGCTACATTCACAGGTTTTTGATGATTAAAAAAAAATAATAATAATTGAATTTTTATTTATTTATCTTGTGAGTAGTGAAACTGGCCATTGCTGGTACATACATGCCTGTATAAATATAATCTGTGACAACACAGCTGCTCTGAAATATGAGGGCAGGAGTATAACACAGTAGAAGATCAGCACAAACCAAAAACAAGCAAACAGCTCACCAAACTAAATGCAAATAACCTCCCAATTTTACAACAATCCCTAAAGAAATCTGCCATAGAAAATATTAATGTAGATGAAAACGAGCTTTATCTGCAGTTTTAAAGGTTCCAGTACAGCTCAGTCACCAAACTGCTACTTTAGGTTGTCACCTGTTTTCCAGTTGTTCTCTTGATTTTGCTAGTGGTAGCTTTGTGTACGTTACAGACATGAAGATGGTGCTGGATAATTTTCTGAAGCCAGGACTTACGCCGGTACAGGAAGACACATGGGAGGTGCATACTTCAGTCTATGTTTCTGCTATTTCTGGTTGCAATTTTGATTTTGTGATTTCTCTAATATTGCTATAAATGTCTTCTCCTTTCTTTTTCTTCAGAAAGATCTAACAGGCTGAAAGCTAAGGATTTAATAGTTCTGAAAGGAACCTGCAAGATCCAACAGTTGTGACATTGTATAGCTCAACAGTTGGAAAGTAATTCCAAATTATACTTTTCAGAACTTTCAAAGCATTTCTTCACTACTGCATTTAAAAGCATATAAATACGTTCTTAAGAGAAATGGGGAGGGGAACTGAAGGCTGTGTCTCAGGGGTTAATTTTCCAGTATGTACTAAAGCCTTAATATCCCTAGAACCAATTTTTTTTTTTTTTTTTTTTTTTCCCCCAGGAGCTTGAATAGCCTGCTGAATTTCTAAAACAGATCCCAGCAAATGTCCTATCAATTTTAAAATGTTGGGTTTGATTTTCATAGAATTGTACCTTAGAATTGGGTTGGATGTGACCTTAAAGCCCACCCAGTTCCAAAGCACTGCCAAAGGCAGGGCTGCTACCCACCACGTCAGTCTGTCCAGGGCCTCATCCAACCTGGCCCTGAACTTCTCCAGGAATGGGAGTGTTGAAATGAAATGAAACACTTCAATTATTTTTCTTCCTTTCTGATATGATAGATTTCTGAAGATCTCTGTCATCAAGCAACTAAATTATCATAATTACTAAGTTCAGTGATCAGTCTGTGCTGTAGCCTAGAAAGAAATTTTTTATACTTACTAAACAGTAGAGCCACTTTCCATGCACTTTCCACCATTTCTGCATTTTATTAAACTGCATGGAGAAGTTTTGCATTGCCCAACACTGCGACCAGAATTGGGGTGACCTTCTGGAGTCCCTGGTGATTTGAACTCCTGATTCACGTTGGTGCGAACTTGCACATCAAAAATGCAACCTTACAGATAAAGAGGAGAAAGAAATGGATTTTAAAAAAGGTACAGGAAGACGAAACAAATCAAACAACAGTACTCTGTAATCTATCACTGAATGGGTTCCACCAGAATGTCTTCAATTGATGGATGGGCAATCATACCATCTCCAAAAGCTGAAGTTATGCTGGCTATTTTCTCTTCAGTACATGGGTGAATGATTATAAGACCCTTCATTAATAGCACGTAAAAACAGCAGAAGTAATTTCTCAAGGAGCAGACAGAATGATAAGTCAGAGACTAATGAATGATGTGGGTCTAAATTAGTATTTACACACACACATGCTTTTACAAGAATGCAACTACATCAGATAAAAATGGTCTTAAAAAAAAGTAGGACAGAGGACAGTAAATCTGTTCAATGTCAAATATCCAGAGAGTACCAACTAACAGACTGCAGGCAGAGAATGTGAACTTGAACTGCTGAAAAGGACCTCTTAAGGGGTGTGAATGCTGCAAACCCTGTAATACAGAGATCATATGGACCATGACTAAAACATTTTACAGTATGTATACACTGCTCCTCTTGGAACTTACTCTCAGAAAATGACTCAGAAGTTTAATCCATAGTAGTTAAGCTAAGCAGTGCCAAGGCCTGTTCCTTGGTCCTGTGGGCAACTGACCTTATGTAGCCACAACTATAACATCAAACTTTAACTAGCTTCCAGAACAGTATAGCTACAACCAGGATGGCAAACGGGCCTTGGATTATGTTGTCCCTAAATACATCTACTAATTGTTTTGCCACAGACAACCATGTCAGCAGCCATTGTTTGAATTTATTTGTTGAAATGATTGAGTGTTATTGACTAGATCCATAGGTTGACATTCTTTTAATCTGCTAATACACTGGTATTCTAAGTTAAAAGAGTCAGAGCTTCAGTGTGAAGTTCCTTTAGCAAGTCTATGTTCTTTTTAGTGAATGCTCCCATTGGGACAGTGAGCCTGAAAGGTCTAGCACTCCATCGGCACTTCTGAACCAATATTCTAGGCCCATGTGCTTATTTATATACTGCAAAGCTGAATATTATGGCTACATATATCTTTTTGGATCGAATTCCAAGTCATTTCTCAAAATATACCTGGACAAGTGATTTAGACCCATACGTAAGGTACCTTTAAGCACTTCTGAAATGTCATCCAGATCTATACACTAATATATACAATTTAAAACTAAAAAGCAGATTTTAATCCACTTTACAGGGATTTAAACAGTACAATAATGTATCTGGATATCCAGTGTATAATGGAAATACTCATACCTTCCCACACTTGATTTATAACATTTAGCTGAGATTTGAATTGCTCAAAATCTTTAAGAACAGTAGCTATTCAGCAGTGCATGCAAGAAGCTTTCTGTTTAATATTAAACATGGAAAAAGGACATGATATGAAGACTGCAACTAATTGCACTTATTTTTTAAAATTCACTTGATAACAGTGTTTTCATAATTCACTGAAATCACTTAAGAAACAAACCTGCATGTGAAAGATATAAGAAATGCTGAATAATGGGTTTTTCTTCAGCTCCTAATAGAAAAAAAGAATGTACGGGCTTTTTCTATTGTCTATTTCATAGTCAAGGACTTCAAATTAATTATTACCTACACAAGTCATGTGAGAATTCTGGAAAAAGATCACTGCTTTGTGCCTCACTGTTTATTGATAGAATTCTGATCTTGTTAAGTATGTTACTTTGACTTGCTATAATTTTGGGTCTCCTCCCTTTGACCATATTATCTTTATGCAAAGAAGTATTAGAATAGCAGTCACCTTTCACTGACATCTTTCACTGACATGAACTTTTGCTGACACTTAATATAACAGTAAAGTAAAACAAGTGTAATTTTCACCATCATCTAAAAGTAATGTTTCCAGAGTGGCTTGACAAATCCTAATATACTTCTTAATGCTCACTGGACTTAGCTTTACGTAACAGGCCATCTTCTATGGCAATGTTGTTTGAATTTATTTACAAAAATTTTCAAACTTGGATTTATAAACATTTGACATGGTGACAAATTATATGATATGTAAGGTACAAACTGGATGACCTGTGGCTTTTTAGTCCCTCAGGGCTTTATTAAGTAAGGCAGGTCCATAGCAGCTATGAAAAACAAATGCATCTGCTTTAGATATCTAAATACTGAAATATGTATCTAATCTTATAGCTCTACTTTTCTATTTTTTTTCCCTTCACTTTTGGAAAACTTGCCATTAGATTACCAGAGTAATCTGCGGAAGATATATTTTTTTAATATAATCATAACTTAATTTGAACAAAATGTAGCAAGATAACTATTTTAACAACAGTTAGAACAACTTTAGAATAGGAAGCTTTCTTAAATAAGATTTTTTTCTTATTGCACACATTTTGTAGTTTTGTTTATACTGT
Source organism: Chrysolophus pictus (assembly GCA_037305975.1). Lineage (NCBI taxonomy): Eukaryota > Metazoa > Chordata > Aves > Galliformes > Phasianidae > Chrysolophus > Chrysolophus pictus. Next base: position 25,602,058 of record CM074578.1, read on the forward strand.
CACATAACTGGTAATTTAAAAACTCACATTAAGCAATTTAAAAAACATACAACCAAGTTTGATGTTTATTTTTTTGTAATCTTCATATCGTATTTCTTTTCCTTTTAATGGTGTTGGTTTTAGGCCACCACATAACTCAGTAAATCCTAACTTTTCATCTGTTTATGAGTAGCAGATAAAGCATGTTCTGTTCTCTTGAGTCTTGCTAGAGTGCTAAGAAAAAGTCGCCCAGAGCTCTGTGTAAACAATGGAAAGCACAGTGAGTACCCAAGAACTGGTGAGGCCATAAAGGAAAATTATGACATTCATGACTACGACTTCTTTGATTGTCCCAGCAGAACACTTAGGTCAGAAGCAGTTCTCCAGCATTTATAAATAAAGCATATAGTACACATTAGAGAGGCTTTTGGCAGAACTTTATGAATTCAAATGATTTTTTTCATTTAATTTTCTTATTTCTTCTAACTGTTGGTCAGTGAGATATGAATGAAGGACTTCAAGAGCAACGATTTGTGCAAGCACTATACAACCTTCTATGGGGGAATCAACTGATGAATTTGCCTTCTTTCTGACCTGGACTCTTTTTACTCTGGGACAGTTCTGGGCCTCTTCTAATGAGACACTGCCAAATATTCTGAATAGTGGATAGGTTTTCTGTTACAGACAAGTTTGGGAGAGGAACTCAAAAGAAGTTTCTGACTTTGTGAGTTGAACTCAAAGATCAGCATTTGATGCAAGTTAGCTGAAATCAGATGCATTAAGACAGTGAACTCACAGAGGATATACTTACTACCTTTGTGATTATAATCTTTCGCCTCATGGCTCCTTAGACCACACCTGGAGCTTTCTATCAACAAATTTTTATCTAAATTTAATTAATAGCTTTCACCCCAGTCAAACAGTTTACAAATCACAGACCTTTTTTTGACTCCCCCACCTACAATACTATCTGCCACTGTTGTTCATTGCATCTTAAGTGGTATCTGCTACTTCTGTGGCTGCCCTGAATGAAAGGACAAAAAAAGGTTTCTACCTTAGTATAGTCATAGAAGTACAGGTATAATATTGTACATTTTTGTCTGCTTTCCCTGTAGCTTATCTTGAACTATCACAAACATTTAATTTTAACCTGTACCTAAATAGCTGATGTCATGATGCCCTCCTCACCTGTTCATGTCTTGGTTTGGTATCTCACAGATTATAGGTTCCTTATCTTCAGATCTTGGATCACAGAATCAAAGAATAGCTTGGCTTAGAAGGGACCTTTAAGGTCATCTAGTTCCAACCCCCTGCTATAATCAGAGACACATCTCCCTAGATCAGGTTCCTCAAAGTTCCATCCAGCCTGGTCTTGAATGCTTTCAGGGAGGGGGCATTCACAATTTTGATGGGCAACCTGTTCCAGTGTCTCATCACCCAGTAAAGAATTTCTTCCTAATGTCTAATCTAAATCTACCCTCTTCCAGTTTAAAGCCATTTCCCCTCATCCTGTCACTACATGCACTTGTAAGAAGTCCCTCCTCAGCTTTCTTGTAGGCCCCCTTCAGGTACTGGAAGGGACAGTACCAAGCAGATACACTGCCTTTTAAGTCACCCTTGCATTTAGACTTTGTGCTCAGACGTGATGAGAAGCTCCTCACTATTTGCCATTTATTATTATGGCATAATAATTAGCAAACAACAACAGACCTAAAGTCCATCCTGCCTTTCTAGTCCACTGTCTAGGTTGCACTTTTAGCTCTGGTCTCTATTGTCTTCTCATTTTTCTGGTTTCTTCCTTGATAGATGGACAAGTGGAATCTGATGCATGGTTTAGCAGGGATGGAAAAGAGTATAATCTTTACCTTGAAAGCCGTTCTTAAATCTGGATCCCTTGGGTAGGAGTTCTGGATTATATTCATGATAGCCCCCTAAATAAAACTGACTGAAGACATTGAGTCCAACCAGCCTTCCAGGAGAAGTGATAGTTTTATTCTTCTGATCATCCACCTGTCAACAAAATATGTATATTTGTTACAACAAAGGATTTCATTTGTGAAATACTAATGAAAAGAGCCCTCCAAACTTAACAGGGAAACATAATGCCGTCATTTTTACATTTTAATATGGAGAAAAAAAAAAAAACAAACAACCACACTATAATCTAAATGTCCACCCTTCTACAACAATTTCTTACCTTCAGCCAGCCTTTCTGGAGATATCTGCCAAGGTGGATGACATGAATATTGAGTGTCAGGTCAAGTGGTTTGCTAATGATTGTTGCTGTGCCAGAACCTAGATTGTAGCTATATACTACTCTGCCATCACAGAGGCCCAACACCAAAAAGTCATCACCATTCAGACCTGAAAAGACAAAAGCAGAGTAGCTACTTATTTCAGGATTCAGTGAATACTGATGCACAAAACATCCTCCAAATCCACTGAAAATACATCAGTTTGTGGTGCACTTCCACACACTTTTGCCAGGCCCAGCTTCACTGCCTCACTCCAGATTTTTCCCTCCCAGCACAAAGGGGTGAACTGGGGTGGGAGGCAGCCTTGGCTCCTTCTCACAAGGGATGCAAGCCAGTGTTAAGCTACAGATCTGAGAACTGAAGAAGATGTATACACTAGGAGAAGAAGTCCAGAGGACTGTTAGTCTGAGAACTGTGAGAAGTTCAGTAAGAAGTGAGATAGTTGAGCAAGACTTTTGGATTTGTGGAGGTAAGAGGAAGAAGACGTTAGACATCTGTGTGTTAGACAATACTTGGCAATGCTTCAAAAGAGGTTAGCCACAATATTAATTCAAATCAAATATAGGGATTAACATGAGATGAAAGTGACGCAAGGATTGTGATCTAGAAATATCACACTCACAAAAAGAGAACAAGGAAGCTGGCTGGATCCTGGGAATGTTTGAATGACCTTGGGATCATTCGATCCCATCCTTGTTTTGTGTCTGTCAGCCATCCAGGAAAGAGACAAGAGAGGGCAATTAAGGAAGATACTGCAAGAGAATGGTAACTAAGAAAAAATGGGGTGAAATAGAACAAGGGGAAAATGGAATATTAAAAATACTTCCTTATAGAAAGATTGCAGGCCGTGGAAAATCTCACGCTCCCTACAATGAAAGTATTATTCCTTGACACTTGATAAAAGTAAATTGTTGGAACAACAGCATTTCCTCCTACTGAAATAAATAAAGTTCACTTGCTAAGAAATACTGCTTTCTGGTAAAGAGAATGGGGATTACTCAATCTCCCATCCATTTGAACTTAGAAGAAAATTAATAAAACACTACAGAACAATTCATCTGGCACCTCATTGTGCCTCTGTCTGGCAGCTGGTGTGCTGCTGCGCACTCCCATGTGACACAGAGCTGCAGAGATGTGTTGTTACTGGCTGGCAGTATTCATGAAAAAAATTAGATGCTGATGGTAATAAGCCAAGTTTCCACCTGACAATTACATAATAATCTCAGAATGTGTATTCCAGTTAATAAAAATGACACCATGAAAGATCCACTAAGAATTTGTTTTAAGTTCAGCTTGGCTAAATATGGTTGCAAGAACAATACTCACTATAACGTTGACACTACTGGGTATGACTTGCAGGCAAGTCTTTCTGAAATAGACTTTGGTGCAAATAAACAGTCAATTTTTTGGATCTATATTATACATATTAAAACAAATTCTGCTTTGATTTTTGCAGCTGAAAAAGAAATATAGGTTATTTTTCAACACCGATAGTGTTAATTTTATATTTGACTTTTTTCTAACCTGAGCAAAGATAGCGGATAAATTGATTTTTATTTGGTTGCTTCATACAATTTCTTTACCAACAGTCTGAAATTCTGCTTCCAAGGTTGCAGAAATGTTCAAAAATGCTGTGGTTAGTTTTTGTCATTGAAAAGAATGTTCTAAGCATTTGCTTGTGTTTGTATTACGGAAGAGCTATTTATTATTTATTATTTGTTACCCTCACCACTGTGAGCGTGATGAGACACTGGAACAGATTACCCAGAGAGGCTGTGGATGCCCCCACCATGATGCTGGATGAGGCTTTGGGCAACCAGGTCTAGTGGGAGGTGTCTGCCTATAGCAGAGTGGTTGGAACTAGATGATCTTCAAGATTCCTTCCAACCCAAACCATTATATGATTCTGTGATTATTACTAAAACTTAGTGATGGGAACACTGATTTCTGAAAACTGCTTTCTGAATGACAACATGAAAATGATTTCGCAGTGACAACTCCATGCACAATTTCTAATTGACTAGCTGAAAATGACAGACAAAATTTTCACCATCCACAATCCTATCTCACAGTTCAAAATACAAAAGCCAGCTCATATTCTAATTGCATAAAAAACTATGGTATAAATAAGTAAAATACTTCTTGTGATCTATACATGATAAAAGTTTCTACCCTGAGTGCTGTATGTTTGCAATAACATTTCACTAATTTTTTCTCAACATTCATCAGTGTAGTGGATCCCATGTTGTCAGTAGTGCTAAAATGGACAAGACGTGAGTATCATAATTTATCTCATTCATCTCTGAGACTGTGCCAGCCTACTACGTTCAGAGATACGTAAAGTATTGTTATAATCTCAGTGCAGGTATTGTAAGCAGATTAATATAACATGCTTCTCAACTGTGCTATTCAGACCAAGTGGAATACTTTCCTACACATACATAGTTGTAGCAATATACTTATATTGAGTTAACTTGAATTGAGTGACATCAAAGTTAAGGATTAGTATTTTACATAAAGAACACAGAACCCAATCCTGGCTGACCCAGGAGTGTATGCCATTCTTGTGGACCATGGAAGTGCAGCCTCTGTGACAGCAGTAGCAATTCATAGATGCCTCTGTGTCAAATTGTTTGAAGACACAGGAAGAAGAAATTAACAGGGTGGTTGTGACATGCTGGATAGCTGAACTGACTTTCCATTAAAGTAAGTATCAGTATAAGAAGATTTGAGGCAGCATCTTCCAAAACTGGCCTTCAAGTAAGTGCAATCAATCTTGAAATTTTTGCTGATGACTGAAAAAAGAATTTTGTTTTCATATGTTTTCTTCAGAAATCTGCTACCTCAAGCATCAGATTACTAGTTTCTAGTATTTAATGTTAACGATAATACTTCTTTATGGAAAAAACCCAAACATTTCTACAATCTGATTGCTTACTTTGCACTTACCAAAAGTAAATATTGAAGAGATTATCTCCTTCCTAAAGACGGAGACCCTACTTGTATGGGGAATATTTTAAAGTCTGTAATATGCCATAATAAAAAATCTTACCTTGGCCCTTCTGTCCAGTGAAAAATATCAAGTTGTCTTGTAAAGCTGAGTGATGGTTTAACAACTGAAATTTTAAGTGAAATTCATAGTAGAAGGTGATATTTGGGATTGTAGAATAAGCTAGGAATGAAGTATATCCAAAGACATCTGTGCCACTGAAACTAGGCTGGGTAATATTAATAACTGCATTAAAAAAAAAAATAAAAAAAAATCAGCGTTAGAGCAAATTCTTTAATGTGTATTTGAAATTTGCATTTAATAGTTTCTTTTAGAACTTAAAAACAAGTAAATAACACACAAAAAATGTTATTCTGCAGTGTTTTACACATGTGTACACCTTATTTGTCTTTTCCTGTAATTTTATAAACAAGCTTCCTTTACAATGTAATTATTAGCAACCACTGCCATCTCCTGGTCTCTATATAGCATTGCTATAAATAAAAGTACACTGCAATATTTACTCAGAGCTCATACAGACAAAAGAAAACTCACAAACAAATTCTCCTCCTAAAAGTAAAGCCATTATTATGCACCTCCAAGTGAAAGTGAGCAGGGATGTGCTGAAAAGGTTAAAGAACAGTAATTCTTCATAGGTAAGGAAAAACATATCATGAAATGATGAATTTGCAGCACAACAAACAGGACCTACATGAATTACATTATTCCACATTATTTGCTGTACCATTTGAATTGGTGGTTGGACTAGATGGTCTTAGTGGTCTTTTCCAACTTTAATTCATCCTATGATTTCATAAACTGAATATCCAGGAATCAAGTTTATAAAAATGTCTAATTTACAGTACTGGCAAGTTATTTATCTTTTTAAAAAACACTATTTAGGTTCAATTTGATTAAAAAAAAATACTTTCTGTTAGGCATTAACCAAATGAAGAATGTAGCATTAGCATAAATACCTTTAAACACCTGGCATGAAATAAATGGAATAAACAATCAATTGTAATCATGCAAATTATAACACCATCTTTAGTCTGAGGAATATCTTTTCAAATTTTCAACCTGGGAAATTTGCCATATTGACACAGAACACATTATTATCTGAACCTGACAAAAGGTGCAGACATAAGCCTGTGAGAAACCGTTCATGGCACAAACTCAGCAATACAGTGTGTACTGTCCCATTTATTAAGCACTACTTCAGATGTGGCACATTATGCCTTGTTCTGTGATTTTAAACAAGAGCCAGGAAATTTCCACATGAAGTGGTTGTTTTCTCCTAATTACAAGAAAACTGGCAAAGAGTTTGTACCTCTCAACCTAGTCTGCTTGAATGTAACCCCAGGTCTTAGACCTTTATGAGTAATGTGGATTGGAGGAGAAATACAACTCCCATATTTAAATTTGGTATTGGCTGCATTCCCTCAGATTACCTCAACATGCCTATGGAAGGCTCAAATTTTGCATCTGCTTTAGTTTCTCAGCTAACTATGACAGATAGACAGCTCCTTTAATGAGAAGCCTTTTCTTTCTCTTCTTCTTTTCCCCTTCCCCTTGCCCTGCCCTTGCCCCTTCTTTTTCCCTTTCCCCTTCCCATTTCCCTTCCCCTTCCCCTTCCCTTCCCCTTCCCCTTCATTTTCCCCTTCCCTTTCCCCCTTCCCTTCACTTCCCTTCCTTCCATTCCATTCCATTCCATTCCATTCCGATTTACTATAGGAAAAACACATCTAGATCATTAGCCTTCCAATTGGAAGCAATTTGCACAAATAGAATTGGTGGCAGCCATCTGACCACTGGAGGGCATCTGATGTAGACGTTTATATAAGAGCTGACTATCCCAAGTTGTATCTTATGCCAGTGAAAATATAAAGAACATTTAGGATAGAGTTTTCTTCATGTAAAACACATCACTTATATAGGTCAGGTGAACAATATTTTAAAATCCTTATTTGACCCCCCCAAATACAAAAGCAGCCTTGGGTGGTAAGTCAAAGGGGAGAATTATAGATTTCTAGAATTATGTGGCATGAAGCATACCTTGTGTGTATCCTGTAACAACCTAATAATGACCTGAATGTCCTTTGTTTCTTTTTTCTATTGCCATAAAAACTGAATGATTCAGAAATTCTGAAATAATTCTCTGTGAAATAAAGAAAACACTTTTTTCTTTTGTCTGGTCTTAAAGAGTGGAAATTGTAGGACACCCAGAAACTAAATTAATTGTTCAGAATCACAAAGCTTGAAGTGGGCTGAAGAATTGAGTACAGAAGTCTCAACTTCAGGCTAGAGCAGTCACTAAGCATTCCTGACAAACTCATTTTCTCGTTTTCCTACTCCTGAGTACCTGAGCACAGCTTCTTTCAAAACTCCTGACAAGATGCAATTTTCTTAATTTCCATCTTCGACTATGTGAACATCTACATTTAACCCATTATGATCTTTTGGTCCAGTTCTGAGTCTAATTGTGCATTTTGCTGGGGCCGTGAAGTACTTTATATAACATATCCAGCACTGTAAGTTCTAGATGTACCCCTGTTATCCTATAGGTTCAGGATATTGAAGAGACCACTGACCAATGGCTTTTGGGATAAAGATTCATCTCAGAAAAACATCATAGCAACAAATAAAAATCAGTAGAGCAATTGCCCAGGTTACAGTGACAGTAAATCCAGTAATTCACTAATATGGGGCTAAATGTAGTGTCTGGGCCTGCAGATGTACGTAATCCAGGTTAGCAGGAAGGCCAGCAGGAAGTGGGGTATGGCTTCTTCTCCAGATGAGGAACTCAGATCCACTGAGAGATTTGAAGAGGTTCAAATTCTCTATTTGAGCTGTTTTATTGTTGACTTGTAGAAGTGCCACCTGCACTTGTCAACCAGCTGTCACACCCCACCCTTATTCCCCCTGGGCTGGCTCTCTCTTGAGTGTGCACAGTGCTCAGAAGCTATCTGAAATGCTGCTCAACACTGAGTAGGGCAATACTTAGGCACAGTATGGTCACCAAATGCAAGAATATTACACTGAACAACACTAGACTCACAGGCATATTTAGCTCTTCACAGTTTACTGCAGTGTTGAAGGAGTTTCTGACACCTACTAAAAGTGAGATGCAGCATCTAATTAACCAGACTATCTTTAGCAGGCAGGTACACACAGCAAGTGTTCCTAAACAGTTCTCCCTACAGCGACCTCTGGGAAGCAAAATGTGTTCAGATATGATAATTAATCCCGAGGCAAAAGCATATATTTTTCACTAACTAATCTATCTAAATCGTCAGGTGATATTTCTTCCATATTTTGTCTCTTTATAAAATTTTAAAACATGATTCTTCTCTTCACTAAGTATTATTTATCATCAGGCCTTCAACCAATCGTGAAAAAATGAAAGGTTACAGTAAATGTAAAACGTTCAGTCTTAGAGATATCTTTCATACGATAACCTTCATTAGCCTGAAATTAAAACAGACTAGTTTGCCTCACATATTTTAACTTTAAAGTGCAAAAACAAACAAACAAAAAAAATCCACAATAAATCAACTTTGAAAAATACAGTGATTGGTAAATTTCTATCAAGCAAGACTACTCCAAGTTAACTGTGCCTGACAGAGTACTTGAAGCCTTTCATCAGCTTTCTGTCCTCATCTTGTCCTGTGTGTCTGTCTGTCCTACATCATTTACTATTGTCCTCTTCCACATTTCCACTACTGAACAGGTAATAAAGTACCTGTAATAAGGCATGGTATGTTCCATTGCCTCACAAACAAACAATGACAAATTATCCCATTATATAAATATATTAACATAGTTGGCTGCCTACTTCTCTAGGACTGTACATCCTAACAGATGTGAATATAAAAATGGGAGATAAAAAAACCCTACAACACTTATAGTTTGAAAAAAATCTTAACAAAGAGAATAAAGTGACAAGAAAGAGAATAATGGTTTCATTATCTTCGAATTTTCTTGTTGTAAGTTAAAATAAATGCTCCTTTCAACATTCACTGTCAATACATCTTGGACTACAGTTTTACAATTCATTGTAAAAAACAAGACAAATCAATAGGCTAAAAAGAGGTGAAGACTTTAGGCTATATAATTACAATCAGATAACCCAATACTTTATGTTGAAATTGACTAACTGTGAGCAGCTATCAGCCCAGTGCCTGGCTCCAGGATGAGAAGCCATATACATTTGGGATGAGTACTAATCAATTCTCCTAAATACCAACTCACATATTTGAGAAGGGAGTATTGAAAAGGGAATGGAAATTGCTGGCAAGCATATTTTCCAGTCTTCCAATCTATAAAAAGGTCCTCATAAAAGTGTCTTTTGTCATCATGAAATTCTGCAGCCACTATTCCTCTTACTGGTTTGCAGTACGGCTTTCAATAAACCTGAGCTTACAGTGGATGAAGAGAGTGAAAAATATTTCCTCTGCCGAGTTTACAAAAAATATTTTAAAATCAGATCTTTTCTTACTTATCACGGAGACAGCAAGAGTAGATGTTCAAGTGACAACATAAATAAGCTCCTGATGGAAGGGACTGGCTTAAGAAAGCAAATGCATTTCTACAATTTATTATACGTTCCAGATTTAAATATCATTTTGCTGGCATGGGGCTCTGGCAGAAGCCTCTCTCTGCGCATTGCAGGACATTATGGGGTATTACAAAAGGGACTGTTGGCTGAAAAGTGAAGGAAGAACTTCCTGCTATAATTCCCCTGTCCTTTGTGCAGATGGATAGGGAGAAATGGGAGCTATCCAGACACCAACAGAGGCAATGAGTTGAAGGCCTGATGTACAGGCAAGCAATAGATACCAGCATAATTTGAGAAGGAGAGGCGAGATGAGGGAGATAAGCTGGTGTTTAGTTGACATGCTTTGCTAGTTCTACATAAAAGCTGTTTTGTTTAATAGTCAGCACACCTTCCTCACCAGAAGCTATGGGAAGTGTAAGGAGGAAAAGTTAAAAGGGGGAGGGTGGGGATTCGACTGCAGGGAGGTGCTGTGCCAAGTGGAGCTCAAGGGCAGACCCGTGATGTCTGGAAGGCGATTACAGGAGGAGTCTTCATAACGCCTAATTCAAGTGCATGCTTCCCCCTGAAGAAAAAGTTCTCAGATATCTTCTTCGTCTAGCGGAATTGGTGGTATAATTATGTGGTATCCTTATGAAGCCCATGGGCCCTGTTAGTTTAGCTTATTTCTGTAATCATATGGACTAGTAACTTTAACTTCTAAGTGGAAGATGAGATTCGATATAATAAAACTGATTTCACGGCTCAAGGATGAAAGTACAAATCTGCAAAACTGGTAATGCTGCAGTGACGTTGTGTGTGTAATTGTGTGTTAGTTTGCATGTTTGTTCTTTACAATTTTTATGACATACCTCATTTGGAGGGAAAGAAATTAAAGCTCAGATAAATGCAAATGACTCAGAAAATAAATTCTCTTGGGTAGGAAGAAATGCAAGTCTGATCAGCATCCCCCAAAGTCTCCTATCACTAACCAGAAGCCTCATAATGTGGTTTGATTTTATTTTTTTATATGAGGAAATTCCCCTTGGGCATCTACTGTCACTGAACTGCACAATTTAGTCTGCAGACCTGAACATTCTGAAGGTGACATTGTGTGACAAACATAGCTGCAGAGAACACTTCACTTGCAGGCTGATTTTCACACCACAGAGTTTGCAGAAAGAGACTACTCCCACTTCAGCACTTTGAAATGAATTTTATAGATGGGGGAATACATTCTATACACGCTGGACCCTTCGGACTAGCAAAGATTACCATAAATGTTGCTCAGAAATGTGTTTCAATGGACTTTTTTTACAGATTGCTGTGAATGCATGCTGTGGACAGCCCTCTTTGGTATGTGTTCTATGAAATGCAATGCCACAGTTAGGATCCTATTTTATCTTGCCACGTCTGCACCTTTACACAGTGAAACTAAAATAAACACAGTAGCTTGGTCTAAAAGACTGCAGTTTATACAATTACTCATTTTTGCAATGCACATTCCTTTGAAATGCTTTTCTTTTTTTTAAATTTACCTTTGTTTACAAAGTGCATGCCCTTTACCCTTGAAGCATAACAAAATATTCTCCATATTCTAATCAAGAGCTTCCCAGAAAGTCCCAATTTATTCTGTAATACAAAAATATCTGCATCGACAGTTGAGAACTCCAGGTATTCATATCCATTCCTGGTGAATAAACCATTTGCACTTCATGTTTTTTATAGGCATTTTTTTTAGTTATAATTCTTAGTCTTAAAAGTTAAAGTACGGTGATATGAACGTATTTGAACTCAAGCATCACCTTTGGGTGGAGGAAGCACTACAACTGACGCAGTGTTGGACTTGATGACTTTAAGGTCTTTTCCAAGCTGAGCTATTCTGTGATTCTATTATTCTATTTTTTATTTAAAACCGAGATCTTACGAAATGATAAATCTCTCCAGGTGGCAAGCAATTCCTGTTCTAACCTGATCCTCATGTCTCCAAAGTAAATTGTTGATGTATCTTCCTGACCAACTTTTAAAAGTAGACAAAACAAATATCTAGGTAGTAATTTAAAAATCACTATGCATGAAAAACCAACCTCATAACATTTTTGAAGAATGTGTGTTCATTTGGCCTGAAACAGTGCTATTTGTAAGCATTTTCATTTACCACCATGATCCTAACTACTGGAGGAAGGGGTACAGGCTCTTTCATTTATAATCCGCAAGAAGCATAGTGCAAGCCAATTTTTACTAAATTAAATGTGAAAGAAAATTTATCAGACTAGGCCTTGACTCTTCAATCTTTTTACACAAAACAGCTGAAAAGTCACAGCTCAATAACTGGATTCAGTTTAAATGCTCTGGATCCCTTTAAGTACATCTTCAAAAACATCAGTCACTTCAGAGTCTGAGACAAGTCACTCAAGCAGACATGGTCTCTGACCCAAATTATTTTATATTGATGACGTACAGGGCTAAATATATTCTAGTTTTCATTTTTCTAAGTGGCTGTGCTCTTCATTCAGGTGCAAATTTGTTTAATGTGGGCTTTTAACACTGCAAACCAAGAATCTTATGCTAGCTGCTAAAAGTTCATCTACAAGTGGCTGAGGGAAGATACTGTCCCACTCTGCTCTGCTCGGTGGCCTCAACTTGAGCACTGTCTGCAGGTCTGTGGGCACCATAAGATAAGAAGGACATAAAATTTTCAGAAGGTGACTGAAGGAGGGCTACAAAGATGGTGAAGAGCCTTGAGGGAAAGACACATGAGGAGCAGCTGAGGTCCCTTGGCTTGTTCAGCTCACATTAGAGTGACTTAAAGTAATTGCAATTTAGAATTCATGTCTTCCCATATTTTCACCCCCTCACGCTGATCCATTACACTATAGCTATGTAGCTTCATGGGAGAAAGATCTACATATAATGGTCAACTTGCAATCATAGTAACATGGTCATATAGTGAAAAATCAAGAAAAGATGTGTAGTGATAGATAATTAACTTTACTACTTATATATACAGAAAAATGAAAATGTTTTAAGGAATCTCAGAATCACAGAATGGTAGGGGTTGGAAGGGACCTCCAGCCTCCCTGCAAAGCAGGCCCCCTACAGCAGGCTGCACAGGTACGTGTCCAGATGGGTCTTGAATATCTCCAGAGAAGGAGAATCCACAACCTCCCTGGGCAGCCTGTTCCAGTGCTCCATCATCCTCACTATGAAGAAGTTCCTTTGCACATTGGTACAGAACTTCCTATCCACTAGTTTATGGCCATTTCCCCTTGTCCTGACCCCACAGATAGCTGCAAAGAGATTGGCCATGTCCCTTTGACACCCACACTCAAGGTATCTATAAACATTAATAAGATCACCACTTCTTTTCTCAAGGCTGAACAGACCCAGTTCACTCAGCCTTTCCTCATAACAGAGGTGCTTCAGGCCCTTTGTTATCTCTGTGGCCCTAAGGAACCTTTATTTGAAGTCCAAACAAGAATAACGTAACCAAAATAAACACAGAGCAATTGCTCCTAGCCTGACTAGATTGCAGCATGCTTCATCTGCTTCAGAAACTGAAGAAAAGTCCTCATTTGTCCCAAAAACTAGTCTTCTTTTTCCATATTACACTGAAGTTATTATCTGTCTATAAGTTTCTACCATGTTTGTCATTTGTAGTTTTCTCACTTTTAGAATGCTGTGCATATCCCACAAATTGTCATATTTTTAACCCCTGCCAATTTTTTTTTTCTCTCTAATAGTGACAACAGCTTTATCATCACTTACTCCTATATATTTGTAAAGTTTGATATTGTTCTTAGTGTGTCTTTAAACTCATAACTGATGGCATTTTGATCTCTAACATGGGTAAGAACAGTAGTAGAAGGCTCATCTCTGCTTCTGTCTACAACTTGAGTTACTTTTACTTTGTCTTTTGTAAATAACCTGCACTGGAAGGAGCAGCAGTGCTGGCAAAGAATCTGCAATTCTATTTGGTACATTCGTTATACTCATTTTAACAGTCACTCTAAGGTTTGCACATTGTTGCTGATGAAGACAATCAATTACTTGATAAATAGTTGGGAGAAAAAGGCTTCTGTGTTTCAGACAAAAAGCAGCATGTAGCATGCACTTGGTTACTAATCTTCACAGAAGAAACAGTATTATTTGTATTTCTTGAAACGGAGAAGATTCATTAAAAATACATGCTCCTAGCCTTTTAAGTTTTAAGGAGCATTTCTTTCTAATAAATGTATTATCTGGGCCACTCATTTTCTTAAACAATTAAAATTGGCTTCTAACACAATTTACATTGTTCTACCACTGTCACTAGGCAATCTATCATTATCTTCAGATGCAAAAACAAATGTACGTCTTTGGTGCTGCTAGGGCTATCCATAAGGCTACACTCAGCATGCATTGCATTGCGGTTCTGTTTCTTACCTCTTTGTTCAGTTTTAGTTTATGTGATAAAAAGATCTTTCGCAGCTCATTTTAACTTTCAGAGTAACGTTTACCTTAACAAGTTTTCTACCTGTGCTCACTTCTAAACTCTTAAGACACAAGTTCAATAGAAGGCTTTTTCATATTTCAATAATTTTTCACATAATGGTCTTTATGACCCTGTTCTATCAGCTTGTTTTTTCTCCCCATTTTTCTTTCTTACAGTAATGATTCAGAGATAGTTTTCCCTTTCCACTTAATAAAAATTCATCCATTCTATGCTTTCACATCCTTCAGGTTTGTAGTCCAGCGAAACTCATGAATCTGTGTACTTTCTCTCACTTTAGACTAGAGATGTCTGACTACAGAGAGCTGTGGAAGAGCCTTGCTGAAGGACTACGGGGAAAAAGCACTAGATGATATTCAGTGTAGACAGATGTAAATTGAGGTAGATGACAGAAACATTCCTAGCCTGACTTACAGGATGGTAGGCTCTGAACTTGCTGTCAGCTAAGTAAGAGGGTTTTAAAGTTTTAATAGGCAGTTTCATGACAACGTAAGCACATTTAGTAATTTATTATTGGAAATTTCTTCTTATATAAATTTTAAATGAGATAAATGTTTATAGTAAAAAGAAAAAGACAGTGTTGCCCTTTGATTTGACCTAAACACTGTTTTACATAAAAGTATTAATTTTGAAAGGAAATTCAAATGTACTGCTGAATCAGCTCAGAATCAGTTATTATTTTTTCTATATGCAGATTTTTCAGCCATTTCTTGTTGCTTCATTTAGTGTCAGGGAAAAGAATACCTTGGATGTTAATACACAGGAAATTCTGACCTGTAACAATCATTATAATAAATGCAAAATAAATAAAAAACCTTCATTTGATAATAGTCAAAATGACCTATTTGCTTATCTTTAATAATTTTCCTTCATCCTGTCTCCTAGTTCATATCAAGCACTTGGTTACATTTAATTTGTTTTTCCTTTTTGATCCAAGGAATTAATCAAATTTTAGCATCTGGCAGTATTTTTACAATCCAGAAAGTACTTTTTATACACTTCTTTCACGATTCCCTAAGTATAGCAAAAATCAAACTATTGGAGAAAATGTTTTCTCCAAAGGAGTACTTCACTCATATATCTTTGTCAGCTTCTCTTAAGGTAAATTATTGAAATATCAGCCACTACCTAGTATTTCCTGGCTTGTCTATTCTCGGCTTCTCTGATCTTTCTCTCTCTCTGGATGACGCCTTTATAAAACAACATGAAGAGAGAGTGCTCCATTCAGATGTTCTTTGCTTGGGACTGCGCTTTGGGTCGTGCTGTGTTTACAGGCAATAGCAAAAGTGGTTGGCAAAACAGTGTTTTGCCTTCAAAGCATTTGATTTTGAGAGCAATGGAATGGGCTGCCCAGAGTGGCTGTGGAGTCTCCTCCTATTCAAGACATATTCAAGACCAGTCTGGACGCCTACCTGTGCAACCTATTGTAGGGTACCTGCTTTGGCAAAGGAATTGGACTAAATGAGGTCCCACCCCCTGCAATTCTGTGATTCCATGACTTGTTTCTTGCCACAGCTTCCACAAATGACAGAAACTATGACTAATGCACACTAAAGCGTATTGTTCTTACCATCATTACAGAGGATGCCAGATCTTCCATATGGACAAAGGCAAACAACGTCTTGCCTGGACTTTGGAAAACACGTAGCACCATTTCCACATGGACTTTCATCACAAGTCATGAACTGGCACAGTCTTCCTGAGTAGAGTTTAGGACATTCGCAAAACCAATTTTCTGCATCACTGGCAAAGTTAAAAAGAAAACAAAATGTATCAAAAACAAAAAGTATCAAAACACATTTTGAAAAGGATGGGTTTTATTCTCACAGGAAACCAGTGATGTTTGACTTGTGCTTGTAATACATTTCTTTGGTTTTACTCTCCAAACTTTTATTTGCTTGTTTGTTTGCCTATATGGCACTAGAGATGGCAGAATGCTTTCTGGGTCACATTAGTTGACAAATTATTTTTTGTTTAATTTTATATTTCAATTCATCTTTCTTAGTAAAATATGTGGCTTTTCTGATGTGCCACATTAGCGATTTGTACTGCTCCTTTTATAAAACGGTTGAACTAAGTTACAGAAAAATAGCTCCTCTATCATGTCTCAAAAAAAAAAGGAAAGAAAGAAAGAACAAAAACGTTTACAAATGGAAGCATCATTTGTACATTCAAGCATTACCTATAGCTCTTGACAATACAACTGAATATAAAGGAAAGCTGAAATATGAATACTTACAGTAGTGATTATATTGGAATTGAACCAGGGTGAACAGGTAATATTTTTGCTTTTGTATATCCTGTGCTCTCAAATATGGAAAAAGTATTAGAATAGACAAGAAAGAAAATAAACTGTAATCAGTCCCAAGGGATAAGAATGTGCATATTCTGTTTTCAGTAATTAACTCTCTAGTGTACAAAGACAGGAGAAGGGCAAATATGGTCCAAAACAAAAAATCAGACAAGAAAAGCAGGAGTGTAAGGCATTCCTATCTACCACTTACTATATATATGATTTCATTAAAGGCTTTATTTTATTCCCTCCTTGTTTTATGTCTGAAATCAGAGGACAGCCATATAGGTCAGTTTATGTGACTACTATACATCCTCAGTATTGAGCAGAAACATGTCTGCCTTATACTTGATAAGGTCACATGTGCCTGTGGGTATGAATGCAAAAGAAATGATGTGAGCTATGTTAAACCACAGCCATTATGTTTTTCCTGATAATAGCATAATCATTAGGAATTTCAGTGATGAAATGTCAAATAAATGTGATTTTCAAAAAATGTGTCCATGGCTTACAATATCCATGCAATCAGGTTAAAGAAAATAATCTGGAGCAGACAGAACTGCTGCATTTTTTAAAAAGGAAATAACTAAACCTTCTGACAGCCTGTGCATAGCAGTTGATTGGTATATTTCTAAACTGACCACCCGCAGTTCTGGGAAGAGAGAATCTCAGCTGGAAAGTCTACCAGAATGAATCTCATGAATAATGCCTCCAGACACCTTTGGAAAAGAAAATTGCTATCAGCTGCAATAATAAATTTCTGTGTGTAGCCTATTCTATTTATAGATCTGCTGCAGACACCAGGACAGGAATGTAAATGAGATACTGGGTCGCCTTAGTTTGTGCAGCATTGAAAAACCTGCTTTCTGTTTCAATGTCAACATTACACAGTTAAGTTAATTAAAAAAGCAACAATACACTGAATTCTTCCTGGAAATCTACAATTGACAGTGATGATCATCTCTAAAATTAGTTTCTAAGTGCAACTGTTTCTTTTTTGTGTGTGTGTATATATATATTTTTTTTTATAGAGAAGAAAGATCATTGCTGCTGACTACCAAAATACAGACTTTAAATAAACCACTTTCATCAACTATTCTATTGAACTACATATATCAATGTTGGCCATTTATTCTGTGGTCTTATTTTCAGTGTTGAACAGCAAACCAAAAATAACATGACTCAAAATATTTTGACAAATTTATTATTACCAAAAGGAGATATGTCTTAATGTTGTTACCATAATGCCCTAATAAAAAAGAAGGATAAATTCCAACAAGGCAAAGGAAATGGTCTTTAAAAAGTTCTCCAAACTAACACAAGAATTTGAAAATACAATAGTTAATCACATGCAAAAAATATTACAACCAATTCACAGTAATTAGTATACTGAAATACAAAGTCCCAAATGGCTTATTATACTCCCTCAAAGCAGTCTGTTGCTGTACTTGGTATTGAAAAGGATAAGATTTCCTATATTCTACTGAGTTAATTTCAGCTGGAAGGAGCACAAAAATGCTTGAATGACGAGGGAGCTCCTCTCCTCCCAAGTGAATTTAACAATTTCATGGTATCCTGCTAATTTTCATAAATGCATGAAGCGAATGAAAAGGGACAGCAAATCGGAGTAGTAGTATTTTTTGCTTACATTGTGCACTGTGAATGACTCAGAGAAAAAGTATTTTGATAATTATAGATATGGGCTAAAGAAAGTGCATACTGCTTCTCAGAAAAAAATGTGGAAAATACCAGAATTTTGAGCCTACAAAATTGGAAATGTAATTAGAATGTTTTGCTGAAATGTGTTCAATGTCTATATTGGTGTTTCAGTTCAGAATCAGAGCGTGATTTTGAAGCAAATCTCCTTGTCATGCTCATTTGAAATGCTCTAGTTCACTTTACAGAGTGGTCTCAAGAGTGCATGAACTCAATTTCAGATGAACCTAAACCAGAAGTCTGTCTCACACCTCAGGTACTGCAGCTGCTAACGGGCATCCATTTCATGGGGCGAGACCAGATCCAGTGTGAGTTTAAGATGCTTGAAAAGATGAGCAGTAAGGATGCTGGGTTCTCAGCACTACCCCATTTGTCCTGTAAATCTACTCCTATTGAGCTACATTATCTGTTAATACAGATACAGATTTATAAGCCATCAAAAAGAAAAACTAAGTTGCCATGATGCGTAGTATATATCCAAAAAAGTCACAGATTTTAAACAGGGCAAAGTACTGAAGTAGATAAAATAAAAAAAAAAAGTCAACCATCCACAATCATTTGAAGCAGGAATGTCACAAACAATATGAGAAAAAGGGAGCAGAGACAGAAATACTGTAGAAATTGAGTAGAAGAGACAGGTACAATACTCCTAGGGCACCATCACCTCATCACCAGCCTTATGGGATATGAACAAACAAGTATAGAAAGGATGAATTGTTCTTCGATCTTTTTAAAGTCCTATTCTGAAATGGTAAGGTATACACTTTTCATTACCATTTCCCATGTGAAAATTTTCTTGTGAGTTTTGGACTAGACCTTAGCTTAGAAAGAAAATCAAGAAACACTTGAATTGTGTGACATGATACCAGTAATTCAATAATATAACTTCTTCCACCTTGGTCATTACGTGGTATCAGTGCTCAGATTTAATAAAATTAAAGTTTCATATCAGTTACACCTTTGGGATAACAACACAGGTTTTGATAGCTTTTTTAAAAAATGTTGCACAATTCAGAAGAAACAGGATTATAAAAATACACAACCTGTGATAATGCAGTCACAGTAGCATTTAACCATAGTTTTGACTTTAAAACTAAATATCTTTTTAAAAATAATATTACCTTTGTACAAGGTATCACAGACTTACTTGAATTATGGTGATACAGTGGTATGGTTCTCCACAGAACAATCTATAGGCCTGTGAATTTTCTATCTGTAAAATGGGAATACTGCTACTCACAGAGCCCTCAGCTGTCCTGTGACCCCCTCTGAAAGCACTGTACTTGCCATCTGTGTAGCCACATGTGAGAGGGCTTCCTGGAAGGAAATGCACTCAACACTCTTTAATCATGACAGTGCTAGGGTGAGAATTTCAACAACTATTTGTTGCAGTGGGTTTTGTACTTAACAACACAAGTTCTTTTTACTGCTAACTGAGACAAAGATAAAGAACTTAGATGGAAGTGCTTCCCAGGCTGCTTCAGTGAATAAATAGTAGATGTAGTTCCATTTATTTTCAAGTTATTACCATTATGTATTATCAATGCCATTAAAAAAATAATGGAAACGTAAAGGAGCATCATATTTTACCAGTTTAATTTGAATTACATTTCATGTAAAGAGCTGTTAACTCTCCCTCTAGAAAGAGCTAGAATAATGTAAACGTGATTAGACCTTCATCTAAGAGCTTTGTGTAATAGCCAAATCCACAGTAACACATTGTAGCCAGAAGCATATCCCTATCTCATCAATAATATTAAAAATATCAAAGGACAATAGATAGAAGAGGCAATGCTTCCTTGCGCACAGCGGGTGATTTTCTTGTATATAATATAACTGCCAATCTTCTTTGGTATTACAAAGCTCCAAAAAATCAATTCAGCTTTCCTGCTGCTTTAGGACTCTCACTCAGGTTGCCTCAATTATGGTATCTTCTCTAGATCTGAGTGCTTTTGTTAGCTTTACTGTTTTGAATCTTTTTTCCCCTATCAGGAATTATTATTCTCCAAGCTCTGGTGATTCACTTTAAATTTCCTTTCCTTTCACTGAAAGCACTTTCTAAACTGCTTCTCTTTATATAAACAACTACTGACAAGCTCTCTTTAAACCAAGCTTAAATCACTTGTGAACTAAATTGCTTTTGAAAACTCCTAGGGAAAATACTTCCAGATTGCTTGGGTGCACTCATGAAAAAAGCTTTTGCTTTGAATTTTGTTTGAGGCAGGCTTACACTCAGTTATGCTGGCTCAAGCATGGAATAAACAGCACCTGATTCTACTGCTGAGCCCACATTTAGCCTATACCTCCAAATTCTTTGATCCAGGTGAAAAGCATTAAATTGAGAAGGTTCCAGTTCCACTTCAAGAAGGAGAAAAAGAGAAACAAAACAGTTACAGCACCTTCTTTGCCTGCTGCCAATATACAAGAGCCTTTTGCATACAAAATAGTTCAGCTCAAACAAAAACCAAATGTATAGGATCCAATTAAGAAATTTAATTAAACAGATGCTTAATCCATCTCAGTCAAACAACAATAAGCATCTGTTCAATCTTATCATTTCTAAGCATACAAACTTGCCTGAACAAGAATTTATTCCTGAAATGTTACCTAAACCTTAGAAAGTTCACTGAAGTAGTATTTGCATTAGTTATCACTTGGGAACGACTGCATTTGAGTCATGGAAATGGTGAAAGAGGAGGACCTTTTACTTCTTGGCAGAATATCTATTTGGGAGCTGTCATTATTTGGGAGATATCATTATTTTCAGAAATCCAGGCCTGTTAAAAGTTATTTTAAAATGTACTCACTCAAATAGCTAACACTGTACTATTCAACTTTTCAGGACCATGATGCCTCTTACGGATTCTTCTATAAAACTTCTTTATCCCCATCGTGTGAAGGATAGGCATCCATTAATCTGCTGGATGCATAGGAAGCCCCATAATGTGGCAACTGCCATCACTACTGTCACATAAGAGGATACACAGTTGTGTTACCAAGCACTTTTGGACACCTATTGCATAGTGGTGAATGGTAATAGATCTCTCAGTAAAATGTAGAGCAGACAGTGGTTGATGGTAAGAGTGTATGTGGCAAGCAATTCATTCCCTGGCCACATCTCAGAAGAGGAATAGGATCTGTCAGGCTGAGTTCATGGCAAGGGTTCTGAGGCTGTAATTATCCATCTCCAGTTTTCTGGGATTTCTCAGTTCTTTTCTGTCTTTCAGTTGCATGAGAAGAATTGTAAATAGATGTTATTATTTGTTACAAGATATTTATGAAAATGAAATGAAAAATTAAAAAATGCTGAAAGGATGATTAAATTGATAATAAGAAAACAGCACTTCATGAAAAATGGCCAGGTAAACATATAAACATTTTCATCAAAATAAAGTGGGAGCTAGATCTCCAACTCACGAAAACACTGCCTAACTTCTATTTGTCCTTTGCAGATTTTTCATAATTCTTCTATGACAGCAAGTTTGCAATTGCTCCCAGCAATCTCTAGAGCCACAAACAGTTTTGCATCGATATATTTACTCCTTGCAAGCAGATTTAGCAGTGCTGTATCCAGAACAGTAATGCTTATCATTTGCATGTAGCATATTGCTTCTTGCTCTGTATTCCTTAAAGAAGCTTTGTACACCATTACTCATTTCTGTTAGAATATTAAAACAATCTTTTAGCACAGAAACATTCATTACTGAAATGTTAGATGAATTTATAGGCTGTAGAACTCTGTAATTTAGTCATTTCAGAGATTTCAATTTCTTCACATAGCAACAGTAGTTGCTGATCTGGAGAAGATGGATAGTAACAAAATTGAAGAACAAAATTGTGAATTGTTTTTAAAATAATAACATTTGTTTTAAATTCACAATGTAATAGTTTTGAAATGATTATAATCTAAATCTAGAAACAGTATACTGTGAAAGAGATAGTTTATGTAAATCCAATTTTCATTACACTTCTCAGTTTCTTCCCAACAGTATTTTCTAAAACAGATTTTTGTTTACACAAATGCTACCCAATCCATTCTGAGTTCAACAGAAAGAAGGTTTCATAAATGCCTCTTCATTGTGCTATCCCTAGTTCTTCTACCAGTTTGAAGCTTTAATAATCAGTGGCACAGCATTTTCTTCTTATCTTTTTAGCACTCATTATCCTTTGTATGCTTATTTAAAAATGTTTTTAATTGTAAGTAATTCAACATTGGTATTTTCTTACAGGCCTGGTCTACGCATAAGGCTGAAAGACAGGAACTGGTAAAAAAGAGTAGGTCAGTCTTTGAATCACACCTCAAAACAGTAAGCACTTGCAGACAAATATTCTAGTGAAAAGTTCCTTCTGCCTACACATCACGCTTAAGCAACAGTAAATATATATTAAACAAAGTATTTTACATACATTACATATTTACAATGTATTTTTTCTTGTACTATTCCATGGTGTAGTTAATGTATATGAAATTCTTCAATGACGTAATCAATAGTGACAGAAGTATATGGCATTGCCTGTACATTAACTAATTTTTTGAAATAACTGACTGAAGTTTAACTTGAGATACATACAGAAGTCATTTGCCTACGGAAAAATTCCTTCATGCTTCTAATGGAGTGAATGGCTACATACATAGCACAGGAGATAGCAGATTCCCAAACACCAGCTCTGTGGAACGTTGTGTGCTGTACTCATGTCTATTAACACCTGAATTTGGATCAATTATGAAGCTTGAGGTGATATGTGAATGATACCAGGAATTGCACTTGGCACATTTTTGAAAATTTCAGTGTTTATGAAAGGTGTTCAGTTAACGAAAATTCTGGGGTTGGCACAAATATAATAAATAAGCATCGTAAGCATTCTTATAAATGACCAAATGAATTTATATGTCTCAGAAGGTAACTCAAGTGTCTCTGCCTTTTCCATCTGTGGCTTCTTTGACTGAGAAGAGCTTTAGCTTGATATAAATAACACCTGAAAAATTGAAATAAGGATACTGCTAAGTACCCAAAAAGCTTTGTGAAGCCTCCAGATGGCAGTAACAACTTAAAGGTGCTGATAATTCATCATCAATCACAAGATATTTATAACTCAGAAGCAACTGAAATGGGAAGTTGTGTTTGAAGATCACTGATTTTCAGAAATCTCCTCATCTATAGTGGGAAATGAAGTCTAGAGTTAATTCTTATTTCAGCTTGACAATATTTTTCATAACTGGAGATATATTCAGTATCTAAAGGGGAGCGACAGGAAAGAGGGGGACAGAGTCTTTAACAGTGCTTATGGTGATAGAACAAGTAGAAATGGCTTCAAGCTCAAAGAGGGTACATTTAAGTTGGATATAAGGAAAAAGTCTTTTACAGTGAGGGTAGTGAGACATAGGAACGGGTTGCTCAAAGATGTGATGGATGCCCCATTCCTGGAGACTTTCATGGCGAGGCTGGATCTGGCCCTGGGCAACTGATCTAGCCGTGGATGTCCCTGTTCACTGTGGGGGAGCTGGACTAGATAACCTTGAAAGGTCCCTTCTAACAGTAAGGATTCTACGATTCTAGGATCCTGTGATACATCTAATTACACTTTAAGCATAGAATGTAGGCTGCTGTAAAAGCAACTCACAAACCTTTCCCAAAGTCCAGGAAAAGAAAACAAAAAACAAAAAACAACACAAAACACCCCAAACCTCTAAGAATAGTAAAGTTGGCCTCAGTCAGGCATTGCACACTTACATCGAGTGCAGTACTTTCCAAAACAATAAAATAACATTTTTCTGACTTCCAAAACAAAGTATCTCACAAAGATTTTAGATGTCCAGGCTCTGCTTGTCTCATTCTTCCACCCTGCTTGAGATTCACTTAATACCCTGCACTACTCCAAGTGTCCTTCTGTACCATTTGTAGTCAGAGAGAAGAAAGGCACAGCAGTGTTTCCTTGTGTGTCCTTTCCTTGGGGTGCAACCAGCTTTCAGAAGTGGCAGGACGTCCCTGCAGCACAGGAATTATTTTTATACATTAACTGAACTGTATGGTGTTAAGGAAAACTTCACAGTTCCCCTGTGCCCATGCTTTATCAGAATATACACAATAATTCTGATTAAGCTCTCTCTTTAAATGATATCAAAGGTAGGTCACAAGAACTGAAAACAAAATCCTGTTAGGAACATAAGCACATTTGAAGGTCCAAACCTTCACCTGTCTAACACATTTTTATCCTACTGAAAATTTGAGAGAACATATAGTAGGCTGCACAAGCCTCTTACGGGGATTACTTGCTTAAGTTTCTACAAGTATTTGAACATAAGAAATGCAGGAGAAGGTCTGAGTACCAGCACTATTGACAAACTGATTGAAGTCAGAAGTTAGCAGTCACAGTGTGCTTTCATTTTTTTTACAATATAGTTTTTATCAATAGCTTGAGTTGTTCTGTCATGTAGGTTAACCTTCCACTTTGATTGCTGCCTCAGCTCTGAATTTCACACATTCCTGGATGATGGCTATGAAGTATGAAAGGTATAAGGTGCCCTAAAACCTGTGAAATCAAATGCTTTAAAACATTGTGTTGGCATTTTTCAAATGTGCAAGAACTGCATCCATTAGGCTTCTTCAATTCTTGAAAATTAGCATCACTGGATGACATACCAGGCTACACTAATGCAGACAGATTTTAATCTAATTAGCACAGATACCAGCTGTAGTGAAAACACAGCTGAATGCTTTCATCCTAACTGCTAATATCTGACAGAAAGCAGGGATGTACTCAGTTTACTATCATGTATGAATATTGCTACTCATTCTATCTTCACATAAACTATCTTTGCTGTGCCTTTTCTACAGTCATTTTCTGTTTTGCGTTATAGGCATGCCCTGTGTGTATCGATAGAAATGAGCACAGAAGGAACTGTAATGCCTTGTGGTTATTTCTAAGTTACCACATAATGGCAGCGAGACTGCCTAAGGAAAGAAAGAAAAAATGCGTGAAAAAGTTAAGACAGAGAGGTAATACAACCAGCAGAAAGAATACTTTTTAACCCTTTCTATTCAGTCAATTTATAACAAGCATAGGTACCAAATCCATATCAGCTGAAATACTAAGCCATTTCTTCCTTTGATATCACTGCTCCAAACAGTGAAACATACAGAGCTAGTGAGCTTTCCCAACAGTACAGCTAGCAGCCTGGGGAGAGAATTTAAACATCCTGCTTCTGGGCACGCAACAACTTGCTAATGGCAGTAGATACTTGGAATTTTCCCAAACTTACTGGCTCAGTTGACTAAATCAGGACAGCTCCACTGAAGTCTGCACTGCTCTTGAAAAGTCACAGTTTCGGATGTAGATTGTAGTAAAAACAGGCATAATTATGAACAGAAACATAAATCTGGGATACTTAAAAGAAGACTATTTCCTACTTCTGGATTTCTTATGCTTCAGTATTAATAATTCATTGACAAAAAGCAAAGACTATCCAGGCATACCAACTAGAACCTCAGTTCTCTCTATTTTTGTTATTTCTCTGATCAGAGGCAGGGGCCAATCCATATTGATTATTCTTGGTCCAGAGGAAAATATTCTTTCACCTTGCTAGTTACAAAGTTCTACACTTCTGAAGAGAAGGTGAAAAATGCTTCCAGAAAGCTTCTGAGGCACTCCTGTACCAAAAGACTAAACTAGAACATGGCCCGGAGTCTAAAAGTTATTTAAGACTGTAACATAACTTACAGTAGAATCATGAGATTGACTGCAGATAAAAATACACAACAATGTGCTAGCCAAATAAATCATACAATTATTTACCAAACAAGAAAAAAAAATTCTTTATCAACTGATTCCATTTTCTGATGTGCTTTGGAAAGCCTTTGGAAGAGGTTCAGGACTAGAAGGTAGTTCTCTGGAGTTGAGGTCCTCCCACAACTGAATAGCTCCAAACAAAGGATACGATTCTCTCGAAACTCCTACTTCTGACTTAATCTCCAACACAATAGTTTTAAACTTGCTGAAGCATCAGACCACTGAGTGAATGTTCGGTTTGTGTCTG
This sequence comes from Chrysolophus pictus, assembly GCA_037305975.1. Classification (NCBI taxonomy): domain Eukaryota; kingdom Metazoa; phylum Chordata; class Aves; order Galliformes; family Phasianidae; genus Chrysolophus; species Chrysolophus pictus. Next base: position 25,628,351 of record CM074578.1, read on the forward strand.
AACCAGATGACTGGTTTCAAGAGGATCATAATCTTCAGCACAGTAGCAAAAGCTTTAATGCGGACAAAGACCTCCATGTAACCACTTAGCAACTACAGAAGCTTGTAAAACAGATTCATTTTTTGATGCACATCCTGTTCCTCCAAAATAATAAAGAGTTCTGTTTTTACTCAAGGGCTTCAGAAGTTGATACACAGAAATATGTTGTTACATGTCAGAATGTGGTACAAATCAAATGACTTCAAAAACAAAATAAAAACCATTGTATTTGTATGCATAGCCAGTAAACAATTTGTTTGTGTGTGTTGGATATAAAAAAAAGGCTTCAAGAAGGTTGGAATTCATTGTGAGGCACAGCTATGACTGAATTTTAATCTCTGTGATATATAATCTGTGTAATAAACTGAGATACATTCCTGGGTAGAGAAGTAGCAAGCAATATATCATCAACAAATAAAGTCTTCCACTTGTCTTCATTGTGATTTTTTTAAATTTGATTTCTGAAACTGTGACATTATTAATATCACTTAGAATGTTTAATATTGATTCATAATCATCCCTGAATGTGTTTTAAACCTTTTGGATGTGGTGCTGAGGGACATGATATAGCAGAGGGTTGTTATGATAGTACGGTTAGGTTGCGGTTGGACTTGATGATCTTCACGGCCTTTTCCAACCTGAGCAATTCCGTGATTCTATGATTCTATAATCATATGGTATAACATAATCATAACACTGTAATTTCTTAGGACAAGTTGTTTGAGTCACATATGAAATAAGGACTGTTCTTTACCTGCTACTGATATAAAACATGACTAGTTATAAGCATTTATTAATCATTCAACTACTGGATTACTTAAAATATGTAATCAGCAATTATAGTTAATTTGCATATTCAATGAGCAAATTCTTTTAAAATCTCGCTTTCTTTCTGTACTTACACTGCCATTTCTTTTTTAAGTTGCCAAAGAGATCCGTGACTGAGCTGTTTTTAAATATGTTAATACTCCTGATCTTTTAATTTGTCACACAGCAATAATATTCAGGTCACAATGGTATTTCTGGGAAGAGGATTTCTGGCAGTGGTTTCTGCTAAGGCAATTGAACACAAAATAACTTATCTGTATTGTGATTATAAAGAAAGCAGAAAAAGAGCAGTCTGTGTTGCAGTTGTAAGAAGGTTTCAGTCCTTTAAGGTTCTGCAGTGCCTAAAATCTTTTCTGGCAGAAATTCCTGTAACTCAGATGGCTACCTTTAAATGTGTTTTCTGTGTGTAATATAATTCTATGTCTGCTAGTAGAAACCAAAACTCTGTTTATGCCAAGGTATCTTTTATGCGTGTCCCATGTTCCAGCAGTTGGATTTATGCTAGACCAGAAATTGCAGTACTGGAAGAATGGAGTTATTCATCAGTGTTTCTATGGTGAGCTTTTCTTCTGCTATAATTGTTTAGCTCCACAGGTGGTAGCTATGGCAGCATCACTTGTGCAGAGAGAGTACAGTGTAGTGTCTGATGCTTTAAGGAAGGTAGGATTTTTTACTGCTAAAAGCAGTCTTATGCAGTACAATGCTTATATATGGCATTAATTACACTGTTTCTATTATAGACTAACTCAGGTACAAAAAGAATATCTGAAATAAAAGCAGTAAGAAGGAGATACTATAAAGACACTTAGTAAACAAAGATTATTTGAAGCTTTCCAAGTAAAATTTATAAGAAACATTTGAAGATACATTATACAAAGTGGTTGGCAGAGCTTAAAAAACCCCTGCAATAATATATATAATAGACAAAAATATGTACAATATACTCCTACAATAGACACAATTATAACTAGGATTTTGGTAATTTGTCTATTTTGTCTAAGAGTCACATTTTTCTCTTAATTAGTGTGGTTATGCTCCAAACACACAAGTTAATCTATTTTACATAAGATTGCATAAATCTAAAATTTGAGAGAGGAGAAGCAAAACAGCTTTTGTGGGGCTTCTTTAATACTCTGTTATTTATCACATTTCTTTTTGCATACATAGCCGTGTTTTGCTGTTTTTGCAATGCAGCAAGATGCAAGGACCACTAGCCCTATGAATTCATCTAAAAATCACTCAGCACAAACCACACAGGATCACGAGTCATTCATCAGTCACACATCACTCCTTTGCACCACTTGCCAGAGCACGGTCAGCAGTGCGCCTCCCTCCTTCTTAAGCAGCTGCCTGAAACAGCGCTGTGTCCTGTTTTATGAAGGTTAAGTATCCTGGAGAAAAGGCATTGTCCTCTTACTACCCAAGCTATTAAAAAGCCACTTCCTCCATTCATCATCATTTCAGCACACACTTTGCACTGCCAGTCACTGAGTGCTCCTGCCTGCCAGGCAGTACAGCTCTGCAGAACACAACCTGCAGTACATCGCTACCACCTGTCACATTTCAGCAGCAGATATTTCCCAGATCCACTCAAGAGACTGCAAGAAAGCACCATATCATACACTGGAATCCATCCTGATGACAAGAAAAAAAAAAAAATTCATCCCACGGCCCCAGAAGAAATTAGCACAGTGTTCACAGTGGCTCAAAAGACCCACAGCTGTGTTCTCAACTATAAATGGGAATGAGTGATCTCACAGCAAGAGTTGGGGCCCATCAGGCCTCATCGTATACCTTTCCTTTTCTGAGATACAAAAAAGAACTGGTAACCTGCACTTGAGGATGTGCCTTCCTAACTCATGTAAGAACCTCAAACCTCTTTCTTCCTACACAGAAAGACGACATACTCCCTTTTACCTTACAAAGCATGCGCTCTTGAAAATGAAGCTTTTTGCTTCCAACCCTTGCCTTGTGGCCAGAATCCACCAACACTGGGTTGCATCTCCTCATTCCAAGCAGTACAGGGTAGCAGAGATACAAACTGTATCTTGCTACTCTGGCAATGTCTCCACAATTAAGAATTTTAGAAGTATTACTACTAAGAGAAAAGAGGGAAAAAGTGCAAAGCCTAGATATTGTGCTCCATTACATCTGGCAGCAAAAGAATGAGATATTTTTTCCCCCAGGAACTGCTTTGCATTAGGTATTCTGATATTTTTTAAAGCTAATTTTTAGAATTATTTTCCTGTAATTATCACAAGACTTCTAATACTGCAAATATTTCACACCAATGAGATGTTTTGCCTTGTGACAGATATTAGAAAATATATTAGTTTTCAGAATCACATAATCTTAGGGGCTGAAAGGGACCTCTGAAGATCATCTACTCCAACCTCCTGCTAAAGCAGGTTCCCTATGGTACTTTAATTTTCTTCTGAGTTGAATTTTATACAAAATTTGAAAAGCATGAAGGTTGTGGTTTTTTTTTTTTTTTTCCCCCCCCCTTGGGAACTAGCACTTGCTGGAGACTAGCTAGGTTCCTCATGTGTTAAACTGAAATCAGTTTATTCTTCATTTGTTCCCAGTCTCTCATTTCCCCATAAGAAGCCAACTGCTATTAAACAACAAACAGTAAAGGCACACTCTCTCTAAATCCTAAATAAGCCACAAGACAGGATGAAGTTGACATTTATGATTTGTACATTGTTCCATTATTCAGGTGTAATCTACAGGATAGTTCACAGATCACAACACAGACAACCAGGCTCTCCACACTTTTTCCAGTTAGATGCACTGGCACACTGGCTGGGATGGAATTTGTTTTATCCAGAGCAGCCCTGGCTGCTGGCTTTTAGACCGGCAACAAAGCAGACCACAACAGCCAACACACCCAGCTGCATGGTTTTCTCTGTCCTCTACACCCCAGCACTTAGGGAGCTAGGGAGGGACACTGTAGGACTGCTGACCTGATTTGACTAAGGTGGATCACTGATTATGTTCCACACCATAAAACATCGTGACAGGCTGAAAAACTGGGCAAGGGGAATTTTCCCAAAGGTACTACTGCTCAGGAACTGCCTTGGCCATTAGTCCATGACGGTGAGTGGATAAATTTGCATCATTTTTTTTTTTTTTCTTCTTTTTTTCTTTTGTTTCTTCTCTCCTTTTGCTTATTAAGCAATTTTTATCTCAAACCATGAGATTTTTTGCTTTAGTCCTCCTAACTCTCTGTTATCTTCCTGGAGGCAAGTGAATGAAGAACAGGGTGGGAGCTCACTTGCTGGCCAGCATCAACTGCCCTCGCTAGGTTATGTAACAAATCCCAAATGGGCCTGTGAGTTATTGTAGCAAAAACTGCAGCACATTTGCTCTGGAGGAATTTGTTTTTGGTGTGCCAGTGAAGGAGGAATAATGTGGCCCAAAGACTGGAAAATCTAGACATTGCAAGGGACATTAACTTCCTGCAGTTCTTCCCCAATTTGATAACAACAAACATTTGTCAGAGTGAGTTCACCAGCAGGTCGAGGTTTATGTGACAAGCTGGCTACAATGCATTTAATCAAGAAATAGATAGTTCCTGCATATCCTTAAGGGCTTTCATACTTTTTGATTTTTGATTCTTTCTCTACTAGCATGCAAAGCACAGTAGGCTTTTTTTTCAGGGTCTGTGATGGCAAATACAGATAACCTACCCCCTGGAGGCAGCATAAACCCTGTGAATATGTCCTTGATGCTGACACAAAGTGGGGGCTGAGGAGCACAGCTAAATATGCAGAGGCATTTCAGGCAGACTGGTGGAGTCCTTGAAATTTAGGGACAGAAAGGACTGCAAGGCAGGCAAGCTGAGCACTGTCAAGGGAAGAATCTGACACAAGGAACACGTATCAACTTCAAGTAACTCTTCCACTCACTTAACATTGGTTATCTTCACAGAATAAGTGTTGTTTGAAAGACATCAAAGGGCAAGACCCAAGAGGAAGGTCTGAGCACACAGGTGTTTGCTTCTGGTGGGCCTCTTGTGATACCTAGGGATACTGGCTTTGAGAAGAAGGCAGTATCTGCTAGGGTATTTCAGAGTATTCAGAGTTAGAAATTTGGTTCCGCTATAGACAAAATAGGTTCAGTTCTGGACTGGCTGATCTACAATGGACAATAGGTGTGTCCAGTGCCTATGACCAATAGCAAGTAATTTGTTATTGTCTCAGGAGTTTTAAGCAGGTGAAGCAGCAAACTGTACTGACTTCAAGAACATTCAGCAGTGTTTAACCAGCTATGTAAATACCCCAGGTTAGACCAACGTACATGTATGCCAGTATCCTATCTCAGACAATGGACAGCACTAGCATGTCACAGAAGAGGACTGCTATAAAGTGACATTCATCTTCTTGTGACCTGGCCTAAAGGACATCTTGAATCAGAGTTGATATTCTCGTTTTTTACAGTTCTTAATAGAATTTTTTTTCTTCTCTGTGAAAATGTCCAATCATTTTCTGTACAGATATACCTCCTTTGAACAGCTTAATGCTGTGGCAGTTTCACAGCTTAATGCATGAAAAGTTATCTAAGTATCTAATTCTGCTTGCTTTGAATTTGTCTCCTTGCTTAATGGGATGCACACAATTTTCCACTAGATGAACAGTTATTGTCTATTTGCTTTCATGATGTCTCTCCTAATGTTGTTGGCTTCCTTCATAATGGTCATTGAACATCTCTTATGCACTGGAAAATCTGAGGCTACTCATTTCTTGAATGGAGACATTCCAGTTCTTCACTCATCTTTGTTGCCTTTTTTCCCACCTGAATTTCTCTAATTCATTGTTCTCCTTTCTGAGAGACTAAAATGAGAAAACAATGTGGGGTAATGGTGCCCTGCAAATTAATGTTAGTGCATTAGTGCACCATCATGTTTTTCTTTTTTCTTTCTTTTTTTTTTTTTTTCTTTCCTAAGGATTACTCTTTGCTTTCTTAATTGCTATTGAGCACTGAGCTGTGTATTCCATTGAATATTAAAAAAATAAAAATGAAAAAAATCACAGAATATTAAAATCTATGCAGTTCCGAAACATCCTCTGAGAGGGAGCAGCTCATTCAGAGCTGATCCTTCCATTGGTAAAGTTAAAATCTTCCTCTCTTTTAAAATATGTTTTACTTCTCAGTATTTATAAACTTAATTATATTGGATTTCCATCCATTATTTATTACTGGGTCACTTAGTATTACAAGAACGCTCACACAGTTCTTCCCAGTTGTCTTGAGTGACTAAGGATCACTCTTTAGAAGTAAATTAAAGTAATGAGCAAAAGCTTATAGTGGACCTTGTACAAGGTCAGGATTCTGTATCAACAAGAATATTGTAAGGAAGACCCATATGGGCCTCAGGAAGAGCAACAAACCCAATGTATTTATGATCCATTTGTCCTAATTCCTATCCCTAAGTGGAATTAAGCTTTTTTTTTAAACTTTGAATTCTAGAATACGGAGGAGAAAAGGTAAGTAATATCAACGCACGAGACACGTGCTTATGCCTATTAAGAGACATGCATACGTTACAATGCAGATGCAATTTCTGCTTTTAATTTCAGGTCACCTATTATGTCTGAATTTGTGATAATGTTTAAAAGTGAATAATTAAAATAATTATTAAAAATTCAGTTGTCCTAGTTTCAGCAGGGTTACAGTTAAAACTGGCATGGTGCTCTGTTTTGGATTTAGGATGGAAACAATGTTGATGAGACAGTGACATTTTAATTGCTACTGAGTAGTGCTATACAGAGCCAAAGATGTTTCAGCTTCTTATGGTACTCTTCCAGCAAGGGACAGGAGGTGCACAAGGAGATGGGAGGGGACAGCACCAGGATGGCTGACTTAAAATGCCCAAAGGGATATTCCATATCATACAACATCGTGCAAAAACTGTAAAACTCAGAGGAGTTGGATGGGTAAGGGCTCAGGGACTGGCTGGGCATCAGTCAACAGGTGATGAGAAACTGCATCGTGCATCACTTGCTTTGTATCTTCTTTCATTATTATCATTATTCCTTCCTCTTATGGTCTTTTAAACTGTCTTTTTCTCAGCGCGTGAGCTTTACTTTCTTTTTTATTCTCTCCCCCCCATCCCACTAGTGGACAGTGAATGAATGGCTGTGTGGTGCTGAGCTGCCTGCCAGGTTAATCCAGAACAGTTGAAAATAATGAATTAAAGTACAGAAAAAGAAGTGAAAATTATGTCTTGTTTATTATGTCACATCCTGCTGGCTCTAAACCATTTTAAAAAGCCTGGTTTAGAAAGCTGTTAATTACGTTCTAAGATACTCTGAAGTAAAATAATGTTAAGCCTGTTTCTAAATGTGTTTGCATTCAAGGCAGATTAAGGGAATTTATCTCAGAAAGCTGTTGTGCAGAAATGATAAGGATACAAACATATTCTGGTTATACAGGGCTATCGGCCGCTTCTGGAATATAAAGCAAGACAGTATTACGAGTTGAAATAAGGTTGAAGATGGTGATAAGAAAACATGACATCCGCCTGGATTTTTTAAAATTTACACTCTCATCTATCATGTCATTTTTTTTCTAGAAATCAGGCAACGGGACTGCCAAGGCAGACTAGGTTGATAAAATCTAAAGTAGACTTTCTGTTGCCTACTCTCTAAGTGTCAGTAGCAATACATTCAGTGTTACGAATGTCCTGAAGGTACAAATGTCTCCTGCTCTGATGCCTGTTATATCTCTCATTTCTCAGGAATAGCAGTTGCCACTGAAAATTATGTTTTAAAACTGGTAAATCTCTGGAAAGCAAAGAAACAAAACATCAAATATGGGATGGATGCCAAACAGAAAGCAAAATTTAATCTTCATTTTTTCTAAATGCTTCTGATGGAACATGGCTCTTTACTGTACAGTTTGTCAAGAAACCTGCTGTATTTATATCCAGAAGACTAGAATGTGCTGTAAACTGTGGTAAAGGAAAAATCGAAGCTCTTCCATGGCTTCTCAGACGTGGGGCAAATCTCTTAGATGTTTTCACTAAAGAGTATTCTTTAGTCAGCAACAGTTGACATACCGCCTAGCAAGCATCCTGGTGAGATTTCTCTGCTAGTCCAACCTACAAGATTTAAAAAGCCTGCCACCTTTGAATTTTAGATATGAAAGGGACTCAAGTTAGAGGCAAGGCTCAACTTTGAATTTGAATAACTGTTCCCCAGGGGAAGCCAAAGTATCCATGAGCTTCTTGGTACTTCATTTGTAAAATGGGTACAATTGTATCTTTTTAGGTGGCTTAAAGAATTGTGAAGCACTGTGGAAATATGTTCCACATAGGTTCTTAATATACATTTGAAACAAAATCTGTTACAACAACTTATGTTCACGTTGAAACTAAAAGATTTTAAGGTCCTTTTCAACTCAAGCCATTCTATGATTCTATGTTTAGTTTGCTCACAGACTAATCCTACACCGACTAATATCTCTACTTCCATACAGCAGTATTTAGTCCTTGGTCTTAGTTTCAGAGTGTTAGTGTGTTGGTTGAAAAGAAACTCTGCTTTAATGTCTCTCAAGATAGAAAGATTTTCATTTGGAAAGGAAAATGAAAAAGTGCTAAATGCAAAAAAAACTATTTTTATTTGAATTAGGTAAATTGCTATGAGTATTTTTAAATTTGTATTTGAAGCCAAGCTTATAAGTGCAAAATTTCAGAAGCAAAATCAACAATATTATAGCATTCGTAATGTTTCTTGAAGCAAATGTACTAAAGATGTTTACATGAAAATGAGTTTATGACTTCCACTGCATTAATATGCTGAAAATGGCTTTAGTGCTAGTCAAGCTCACCAAACATTCTCTACAAGCCTGCCTAAGTTCCTAGCACATTCCCTGAGAACTCTTCTGCAAAACTGTACTGCCTGCACTGAAGTTCATGCACAAAATGTCTGGCTATGCAGTGTGTATTTATTTTCCTCCTTCAACAGTCATTTTAGAATAAACATATTTTTCCTGAAGAAATAGAAACGTAAGTTTATCAAGAGCTTACTTTTTTTTAAGCTTATACTGAACATCAGAAGTCTACTTAATTCTACTTAGAAACAACCAATAAAAACCCATACTAGTTGGAAATTTTTAACTCTAAGCTGCTGCTGAGTTCTAACACAGATCAGAAAGAACAAAAATGAGAATAATTTGTAGACAATTATCTTGGAGTCAAGCACCACTACCCCAAGCATAAAAAGCTAAGACTAAACAAGATGATATTCTGGATGAAACACTGTGGGAAAAGTTTCCATTTTAGTGTTAGTTTTAATACTTGTCAGTCATTAAAAAAACCCTCAGAAAAGTACCTATCTGAAAGCATTGTAAATACTCAATGCAGAGGATGGTGAAAACTCTATAAAAATAAGTGCAAATAAAGATTGGCACTTGGTAAGTGGAAGCAAAAAGTTCACCCCTTGAAAGACTGTTGGAGTTTATCTCTCAAAAGTCATAGCTGTGGAAATTCAAAGTAAAAATGCTTCTGGAAGCAACTGGCTTAACCAGACTCCCAAATCTGAAATTAATATAGATCTGAACGACTGTAAAGTGAACTAAAGTCATTGCAGTGGCTTATAGAAACAATGCACTCCTATTTACTTTACTACAAGTTCTCTATGGAGTTTGCATTGAGACTACCAATCACATATGCATTTTATTTCTTTTGAGAGAACTGGGAGATGGTATGCACCATAACAGCCAATACTTTTTGTACTCGTCTCAGCAATATTAAAGATTGTTCTTTTTTGCCTTTGTTTTCTTTCCCTTTTCCTATATTAAAAAAATAAATAAATAAAAACAAAAAAAGCCCACAATCTGAAGTGAAGCATTAAAGAAAGATAATTAACTTTCTATGCTGATGATCACTCAGGCAGTGCCTTGTGATTCTGTTGAGGACTGGGTCTTGTAAAAACAGGTGTTTAATGCACTGAGAGCCAGTTCTGGTAATATAATATTTGAACACCATGGCAACTGCTCTGTGCACGCAGTTGCTCAAATACTATGGAGAAGACAATGAGATAAGCAGAAAGCCTCAAGTTTTCAAGAGCTTGGCAGCTTTTGCAGCTCCTGCGTGCCTTTCTCTGTGGGCTGGAAATATGAGGGGGCTCATCTCTCACTGCTCCTCCACTCCTAAAATCTGTCACTAAGCAGGACTGACAAATGTCCCCCACACGCTCCTTAATGCAGTTCATGCTGATGAGCAATTTCTGTCTGTGCTGGGGGTTTGCCACATCCCAAAAGCCTGGGAACAAGATTTGTATTATTAGACCATGATTTGTAAGATTATTTCATTACGCTTAAATGCTTGAAAAGTTAAACAACATTCTGGTAATTTCATTTGAAGATACATTTGGGGAATGAGCCATTTTAGCAAAGGAAAGTCTGCCCAGCATGTTACAAATGCGTTGTGTATGTGAAATTTGTTATCGGAGTGTAACTGGCTGTGTCTAGCTTTGCCATCCATAGCATGCTTACCATAACACACTTCAGCACCAGGCAGCACAGCCAAGAGCCTCCATCAGTCAGGCTTTGGAAAGGCCTTATGACAGTTTGTAATGTTTATGATTCTGGCAACTGTCTGTAATGTAAACTCCACGGTCATCAGGATAAAATAATGCTCTTATACTAATATGATAAATCAAAACTATGATATGGAATTTATTATATATATTATGATGCACTAGGTTTAGGATTATCTTAATGCACTCCACAGCAATATGGCTCTGTACATTTGCGGTAATATACTGCAATTTTATAGTTACATAAAAGCTCTATTGAAATAGTACTGCACAGCATTTTTATGCATTCCTTAAAATAGCAGACGTAATGTAACCCAAAAATCACAGGCTATTTAATAATGCATGAGATGTTAAAATTATGCCACTTTTGTATTGTAAGTTTTCCTTTATTAGTTCTCAGTGTCTCAGATTTCTCTTAACACTGTACTACACTCTCCTTTACTCATTGCAATGCAAAGAAGTAGCATTGTACAGCACACTACTGCTGTATTTTTTTCTACTGATCTATAAAACATTATACGAAGAATCTGAAGAGTAAAGGAGTTCCTTCTTCCCTACCTCCTCATTTTCTTTGCTTCTTTTGCACACATTCCAAAAAAGCAGGAGTAACCACTGTGTTTATCTTGCTGACTGCTATCAAAGGCTTTACTAAAATCGGGGGAGAGATTTAGCAGTCTAGCTAATATTATACATATTTTTACTGTCATTTAGACCTTAAGAGTAAGAAGCTATGTTCACAGGAGCTATAGTCTTAACCTACCTGTCCAGGAGTCTGTTTTTCACAAGTCAGAGCTCATACAGCTTATCAGAGAGGTAACCTTGCCCATTAAACTCCAAAAGCAGGCAGTCGTAAGCAGGTAACACATTTCTGTCATGAGAATACCCTAAAGGAGTACAATCTTATTGCTTAGCAATATAAAGAAAAAAAAAAAAAGATTAAAAACAATTCTCTTCATCCTATTTTCCTCTGTCCCACACTTGTTCCTTTTCTGAAATATCCACGGGCGTTTTTGACTAAGTCCTACTAAGCTCACATCCAGTATTATAGCCCATTTCTTTAAAAATACAAAATATTTGAAAATATATGAGATATATGAAATCCTTTAATGAAACTATATTTTAAATTATTCAGCTGCTAATTAAACCAGAGCAATTTGTGGCAGAAAGAAAACAGCTGTGAGATTCATTTTCCTTAAAAAGCAGAGAAAATACTACTTGCCAGAAACAGAATTTCTTGTTCAAAGATCATAGAATCACACTATCAAAGTATGGCTGAGGCTGGCAGAGTCCTCTGGGTCCATCTGGCCCAATCCTGCTCAAGCAGGGACACCCAGAGCAGGGTGCACCATGTCTAGGTGGCTTCTGGAGATCTGCAGGGAGAAGACTCCACAGCCTCTTCGGGCAGCTTCCAGCAGCATGCATTTAGCTAACAAAGCAAATGATTACAATCTCAGAATATAGCTTTTTGCTCGTTTCACTCCTTATCAAGGTACTCATAAGGAAAAAAAAAAAAAAAAAAAGAAATACAGATGCCAGCAACATGACAAAAAAAAAAAAAAAAAAATCCACCAAAAAAAATAAACCACCTTTAATTTCAAGATAGATGTTAGATATTAATAATTATGGCAGTCAGTCAAATGAAAGCTGCCTAGCTAAAAGAACATTATAGCAGACCAAATAGAAGTGAAAGATATTCTCTGGATTTTGAATATTAAAATATTTTTATATTCAAAATCCAGAGTGCTGAAAATGCTTACTCCTCAGATGGCCAGGCTGCATTTATAATCAAATTTTCAGACGCACTGTGCTTTGCAAATAAATGCCATGTAAGACAAATTCATCATAAACTGTGACATCCAGCTACTGAAAAGAATGCTTCTCACTTCAGAATGCTTCATTTTTTCTACCACTTTATTTTCAGCTCAAATTATACTATTTCACATTGTACAAGGCATTTCTTCACAGAATGAATAGGAAAGATACAAAAAATGTATGTGTAAGAGTGAAGACAGTGCACAGATAATAGATTAAAGAATGGTTGGGGTTAGAATGCAGATAAGACTAACGATATGAAGAAAAAATACAGGGACAAAAGTCATGAACAGTGGTCTAGATAACATACTGCAGGTATAGAGGCTTTACGTCTTTAGTTTTAGAAAGATATGGCCTGTTTTTTCTCTTAGATGCTGAATACAAATGTATCACTCCTAAGAGCACAGCCCTTACAACAAAATTCAACCTCAGCCTTGCGATGCAACCCAAAATACACTAGGTGGCGGCAAAAAGTAAGCTAACAAAGCCTTTACAATAAGGTATATAACGAGATTTAAGCACAGAAGATCTGTATGATTCAACAGGGAATGAAGCTGAAAGAAACTCTATTCTTTTTCTTTTGCTTAGATATTTTCCATTAAGTAGTACAGTGACTAAGAAAGTTGCCCCTTGCATTATATATTATTCTGAGATGTATATAAAGAGGTTATATAAAAGCTTATATAAAGCTGAGATGTACATCATGGTCTTAAAATGAGAACTAACTGCAGGGTATCTACATGGCTCAGTGCAAAGAAATCTGGTACCATTACAATGTGCTAACTGGCACACCAGTAATGATGTCACGCTTGCAAATTTTTGGCTCAAGTATTTTAGTAAAATGATATATCATATTTAAATATTGAAAAATGCTGAAAAATATATGCCAAAATTATTTGTATGTCTGTGACCTCTATATTTTATATATAGTTTCTATCATTAAGTATTCAAACAACTGCCATGCAGCAGATCCCCAAAGAAGAGTGATGGACCGACCAGTGTAGTCTGATAAAAAGCAGATCTCTTCCCTAAAAGAAGAGCTACGTAATGCTCTACTTTGTAAAAATGACCTAAAATGGCTACCAGAAGTTCAGCTCTAATGACATAAGCAATGGCATTATACTTCAAACAACACTTGAAAGCTCTCATATAGTACTTATGTCTCTCAGTAAAAACTGTGTACAGCTAGCAGTTTGGTTGCCTAATTTATAACTAACAGAGAAAAGATTAATGCAATTCCTTTTATCTCCCAAGGAGTGCCTTCACTATTAGAATTTATCATTCAAAGCAAACTTGGAAAACTGGACCAGGACTAGAATATGTTCAAAGAATTACTGAAATTAGTCTCTGCCCTTGTGTCACTCCACTAAAAGAAGCAGTGAACAATAAAATTACTTCTAATATATTTATATCTTTCTAGTTTCTCTGTTATCAGTGTAGTATAGCTGTTTTCAGTAGTTTATACATTCCATCTTAATGGTCTCTCCTGCACACCTGTCTTCCACAGGGTTTCCTTTGTCTAAGACAGGAGAAATGGGGAAAAGGGAAACAGAGGGAAGGCATTGCTTAAATGGGACCTCTTGAATATATCATCTGCTTTAATACATGTAGTAGCAGACATTAAACAATCTATTAAACAATATGGGATCTGACATGATAGATCTTTGTCGCAAACAGGGTAACATTTCGTATCCAAAAAGGAATATTCCAGTAATGCCTCTTATTTTATTGTAGTCAGAAGCAAGTTGCATCAAGATACTCCCATTCTTGATACTGTGGTTAGTTAATCATTTCTGTTTCCTAAAACAGCAATAAAACTTCCCAGCAATGTGGTAACTATTATTACCTGAACAGAATTGGTTTCTCATGTCCCTATTTCTGTGCATGTTGATATAGATCTATATTCTCTTTTTAGTCCCTTCCTTGAACTTTCAGTATCTTTCTCTGTGTACATGCACGAAAGCTTCCTCCCCTTCATTTCCAAAATTTCCCTGAAAGTTTCTTGCTGGTGCAATTTTCACCGAATTAAACTGGTTGAAAGGATATTTCTGTTTAAATAAGTACACACACATTCACTTACTTGGATACACATAACCATATTATTCTAAATTGCTTTTAATTAATGCCAATTTTCATTAATTTTGTGAATACATAGCAGCATTGTTTAATTTTAATTTTTATTTTTTTGTTCTGGAAATCCACTTGTTGAGGACTGTAAATAAAAAAATCTTTTTACAGAGTGTTCCATAGGAAATGTTTTCCTGTTTTGAAATAGCTGTTTTGTTTATTTGGGTGAAGGCATTCTGTCCTCTGGAGTGACAAGGTTCTACCAAAGACTGCTGTAAATTCAGTCACTAAAGACAGCAGATGATGGTAGGGAAATTCTTTGTGGACTTTTGCAGCAGTATATTTTTTCCATCTAAAAGAAATAGAATCCATATGTGTATATATATATAGATATATCTATATCTATAGATATAGATATAGATATATAGATTATATATACATATATTTATATATATATATCTAAAAGAAATAGAATCCATATGTGTATATATAGATAGATATATATATCTATATATATAGATATATAGATATATAGATATATAAAGGTTTGCTACAACCTCTAATAAGAAATAACTGTTCAAATTTAGCCAAGACAGATTTCTGCAAGTTTTTCTGTACTTGGATAAAATGTTCTCACACAGCAAATAGCATTTCTGAAAGGATCCACTTAGAATTAATTAATATGTTTAACTGACCAAAAAAAATTCTCACTTTTTAATCAGAACATTGGTGATAAACTGTATTCCAACTGTATAATAAAGTGACTGAACTCTTCACTAATGTGTGAGGTTCATCTATGCTTAAGTTACGGAACAACAAACTACTAATAAATCAAATTGAAAAATACACTTATTCCTTTCTGCATCACTGAAGTGCCTTCTTCAGGAAGGAAAGCAATAGCAGCTTCATAAGAACCACATATCTGGGTAGGAAATATTCACTTCGGGTGTGCAAGCAGAACTGCAAGGAGCCATGCTGTTTTCCCACCAGTAGGTTACCCTATGTAAATCTGCCATAGGAATTCTTGGATGTTTCAAAAAACCCTTCACAACTGAAAGCAACTAAGACTCATGACTACAGTCTCATTTCAAAGAGAACTGCTGTGCCCCATAGCATTAGGCTGAGCAATTTAATCAGAGACAATTTAAAGGGATGAGTGTCCCTTGCTGAAACAACAGCGATGGCTCTTTACCACCCGGGTTTTCTGCAGAGGTTTCCCATTCGAGCAGTGAACTTGCAGCACACAGCTTAATTCCTGCACTCTGACAGCTACACTGGAAAATACAATGGGCCTACAGGGTATCTGCCCCTCTCATACTATTACACGACCTTTCTTTCTGAAAGGCAATTATTTATTTGTTCCACTGCTTCCTATTTTAGGTCAGGTGGACCTTGTGGAGATCCTTCTTTACTGATGTAGTAATTGCAGACCACAAGGTCTACCTGAGTAAACACGTTTGTACGTGCAGCTTTAAAATGCCATGTCAAATTTTTAGCCATATTTTAGAAGCTTCCTTGGATGGTAAGCATATAAATCTGCATTGAGGAAAATTTATTTTTCTAATATATAAAATAAATTGAAAGGAAGCTGTTAGGAATGATTTTACAATCATCCTCGAGGCAGAAACCATTTAAAACAACACTAGCAGCATGCAGGCTTCATACATACTCAGGAAAGCATTAAGAACACTTATGATTGTTGGAGCCACAGTCCAATTTACACTGAACTAAAGTTAACGCATGACTTGGAACTACGAAGAGTAGATAAGTTGAGGAGGTTAGAACAGGATCACTGTCATACCTTTGGGTATGTCCGAAGTAATGTGTACTAATGTATTACTTCAAGGATTTTAATGAAAACTGAATCAGATGAAGGGAACTGTTTCTAATCTGATTTTCACTATGTCAGGCTTAGCTCTGTGATAATAAAGCCTAAGAAATCAAATAAAAATAAATAAGCAGTGAGCAGCAGAGTGTAAAAAACTGTGGTCTGCAGGCTGGGAGTCATGCACTAACTTTCTGTTATTAGTTGATTTCCATCTTGCCAAAATACTTCCTTGCACTCTCAAGAGAAATTAGCCATTGATAAAAAATTCCAATTTACTCCACCAAAGAATGCCAGAAATTGAAACCTCCAGCCAGGATTTCTCAAACAAAATATACATTATTAGTTTTTTCTCACCAGCATGTAGTCCCTAAAAACCAGCACTTCTCATCAATTATTAACAAACAGAATGCAAAGTAATGTGCCACAAGTGACGGTTGTGCAAACAGTGATAAGAAATTGTTTCTACATCTTTTGTGGAAGCATTTAGATTCTTCAACATCTAGATCTCTCAAGATTAAAAAGGCTGCACTGTATAACTCTGTCCAAAAACCTCAGACTCTGTTCCTGCTTCACTCTCACAGCATTACCCCTCTGGGGCCTGGGAAGATTGTGAACTAATAATACAAAGGCTTTTCAAGAAGCCAAGTGAATCAGAAAACGGCATCAACAGTTCCACCAAAAATTCTTTTCCATGGTCTGTTAGCAATGACATGTCCATTTTAAGCAAGTTGCTATGAAGAAAAAATACTGTCTCAAGAATGCAATTACAGTTTTCAGAGATTGATAAAATGATACTTACATAATAAAACAGTTAAGCTTGCAATCTCAGGCTAATATCCGGCTAATTTTAGCGAAGATAAAGGAATAATTTTACTTGATTTGGCCTAGTGACTTCACAGACTGACCAACTCCTGAAGATTTTTGCTTGATCAGACTACTCAATTGGAGTGGTGAGAAATATATGATGGTGGCTTATCTCACTGCAACTTTCCCATCTATTTTTTCAAATAAAGATAGTAAAGACAAGGTAAGAGTGATAAGCATGGGTATTCTCCCCTCTTACTGGTTTGTCTAGGCCTGGGACTAAATTCAGACTGTTACTAAATTACAAAGAAAACTGATTCTTCTCTCAGTTTCCCAAGGGTTTCAGTCTATATTTTGCTCTAAAATTAATCATAATTTGTTTCTAACCTTTACTTCTATTTATTATGCTGGCCTGTCATATTTCACCATCTTCTCCCATCTGCCTTGGAGAGGCTGATTCAGACCTTCATATGTTAGCACTGCCTCTGATAACTGTTGCATCTTATAACACTCAATTCTAATTATTTTTATGCAAATGGATACTACAACCTATGTCTATCCTACATCTCACTAATAAGGTTAAAGTGTTTTAAGGACTTTTTCAGCACTTTCAATTCTGCACCATGGTTGAGAAAACACTATTTCTGTAACATTGCCCTTCTTCCAGTGCTGCAGCCCAGACATTCTAATAGCTTCCAGATAATTCCTCCTTGACATGTTTCTGCTATATGATATGTCTTTCCCTCTGGGCTTCTTTAAGGAAAAATATTCTCCACAAGAAGCTCAGGAAGACATTTGCTGCATAGCTGCAACTGCCAAAAAATTACTATTCTTACCATATTGCTGATTCCACAGACAGGGTATGGCACTTCCTTCTATAAACTCAGACGTGAGTTAAAACTTGAATGCCTAACTTCATTTCTGTGTTATTAACTTTCTCTCTGGGTGACAAGCATAAC
Source organism: Chrysolophus pictus (assembly GCA_037305975.1). Lineage (NCBI taxonomy): Eukaryota > Metazoa > Chordata > Aves > Galliformes > Phasianidae > Chrysolophus > Chrysolophus pictus. The sequence continues at coordinate 25,646,233 of CM074578.1, forward strand.
TTTGACCTTGTTCTTTATATTTATAGATGCATACCAGATGTATTGTCATGAATCTTTGATGACTGTGTTAAAAAAAAAAATAAAAAATCTTACTTATGTTTTACGAAAGTGGTGGCAGTTATTCAGCTTTATACCTGCTGTATCTGTAACTTCCAAGAATACTAAGTGAAATTTAAGAAATTTAAATGTTTCCAGGCTCTATGTTTCCATTTGCATGCAGACTTTCAACAGTTAAGTGTCCAGACACAGAAAATGATTTTCTGAAATGTGCCAATATATTTGTATTCCTGTGGTACTACAGATACTTAGTTGAAACAAAACACCTGAAAACAAATTCAAAAACCTGAGTAATCATTAGTTTGATTTTTGGCAATCAAGGAGAACAAAACCATCATGTGCTAACAAAAAATGTGAAAGAATTTCCCAAACTTCTATCTATTTCTTAAATTAAATCAGTTCAACTGGGGTATAGTCAGTGATGTTCAGAAATGTGGCAATAAATTCTTCCAGTTTTGTAAGGAATTCCAGAGATGTGTCCCATTATGAAGTGTCACCATTATCAAGTATAAAAACTTTAATTAGTATAAACCATAACATTTGGTAATTTTGGTAAAATTTGTAAACTACAAAAATGGTAAATCTTACACAGTGAAGATGGAAGAATGACTCTGGAATATGCTATGAAGGTGTAATTCTAAGCATTTTGTCAGGTAAGCAATTTGCCCAACTTTCAGCTCATGACAATTTTTATCATGATAATTTAGCGCTTTGAAGGAAAATAAGAACAGGAATCCTTCAGAAATGCTATAAAATATATAAAAGACGGTGAAAGAAGGGACTTGATCATAATCAGGCAAAAAATGTCCTCTCAAGTTACACACTGACCTCTGAAATCCAGTGTTCTCCTATACTGATTTGATTGAGCACATTAATTTCAATGTAAGAGACAGAAAAGCAAGAGTCAGTTACTATTGAATGCAACACTGCCAATATAGCTCTGACGCTTGCTCTTCAGAACTGAGAAAATTCTGTTCACACAGGTAATAAAAAAGTATGTTTTCTTTTGTTTACAGAGTTGTCTTGCATGATTTTTTTTGAAGCAATTTAAGGAAAGTCTCTAATCTTCCCATAATATTTAATCTATGATATATTAACTTCTTATTACTGTACTGAATAATCTCTATAAAATATCACCAATGAATAATAAAAAAGTATGAATAGAGATGAGTATTGTATTTTTAAATGGCAAAGCCTTAACCGAACTAAGTTAACTTTTACTGGTACTTAAATCTAAAACATAAAAAATAGCCAATTTTCTCAGACTCTCCAAAAAACAAACAAACAAACAAAAAAAAAACAACAAACCAACACAACTTCATAATAAACTCACTGACTTCACTAAGAAAAGATCCTGTCTTACTTTACATCCCTTCACCAAATTTTTTAAGCTTTTAGTAATGAGACACATACGCATGAAGTAGTTTTTAATTAGAACTCTACTAAACACAAGTGTGTGCTCTGAAAATTTACAGAGAAACAGAAGTATTTGTATTTAGTTTCTATACATACACAAATAAAATGAATCTGAAACTGCATACTTTTTGATGCTCAGACAAGAATTTTAGCTGCACTGGGAGTCTGAATGTGGTATCAAGGTTATGAGATGTAGATTAGAAACAATTCAGCTATTCTCCATATTATGCATTATGTGAAAGAATACCACACCTATGACTTGTACCACACCCTTCTTCATGTTCTATCCTGAAGATGCTTTAAAATGGTTTTTGGAAACGAGGAAATGCAACAAGGCAGATGCAGTATCTTTAAGTACATATGAAAACCTCAGCTTTTAAATACAATGCTGAATTGTAAGTCTTTACTGAAGAAAGTTTCAAAGAATAATTAAATGTGATACATCATCATGAGGCTATGCCCTTGACTATACCATCTGCCTTGAATGAGGAACAGCATTACTGTATCTCAAGAAAGATAAAGGCACTTTAATGAGTCCCATTGACCACAGAATATTACCAGTAAATATTTTTTGTTGCTGAAGTGGCAGAAAGAACAAATTATATTGGAAGAGTAAAAAGGATGGAGTGTATTTTAAGGCATATGCTACAGCTAAAGAAGAAATAATGGGCTATCAACAGAGTGCAATGAAATTCTGTCTTATCTTTAAGGGTATATCTTAGGCTAGACAATCACAGTGATCCACATGCTGCTAGATTTATGGTTCCGATGGACTTACAAAATATGCTGAAGTGCTTCAGTTATTCAGGACATAAGGGTTTTGAAGTCTGGGATAAACTCATTTATAATTTGTGAAAAAAACCTAGTGAAAATACCTCCAGCAAACTAGAAGATAAGAAGTAATTTAGTACTGTATGTATAGGATTGCCTAAACTCTGACTGTTATGTGCTTCATTATCAGTCAAATGACCTAAGAGTCTCAATCCCTTGGCTGTCAGTACCATATGCTGTTCAGAGGCAACACACCACAGGACATTCAATAGAACAGAATTGGAGACTGTTGTTCAGCTCAAACTTTTCGCAGCTCAGTATCTGGTTTACACTAAAATGCCAACTGTGTGAAGAGATGCAGGCATACATTTTTTCAACTGATTCAGAAGCAGAGCAGACAGCTTAAGCAGGCACAGTCAGTGTCATCTCTCAGAGCATGCAACAAGCTCAGCTGGAATTGAATTTCACAATGGACAAGGGCAAGTTTATGTGCCATCTTTTTGGACTCTCTGGTGTATCTAATTTGGAAAACAGAGATGACAGTCCATTCTAAGTAGCAAAATAATATGTAAGTATATTTGCATAAAGTTTGGATTACAAACATTAAATCAACACCTTCTGCATGTTTTATGATGTTATTCATACATTTGACATTACGGACTATGCTCCTCTTGTACTTCTTGTCGTAAGTCATTGTAACATCATGCTATATACAACAGCACAGAATGCTCTCTTGAAAGTCTTCAAAGATACTTCTGAACAATGGATCCCGATTATCAGAAGGCTCATGTATCAAACCCATAACTATACGTACTCATTTTTATGCACTATAAACAGTCTCAATAATTTCTGCTAAAAATCTCACAGAATGTGATGGCTCTCGAGGCAACCTTGAAACAACTAGAATGCAAGGGAATGCCTACAGGGAGTTTTCTGTCTTTGGCCTTGCAACCAAAGCATACAATCTGCATTCATACTGTTTGTTTCCATGGTCATTTGAAAGCCTGAGCCAGTTTATTGCTGATGAGAGCAGTGTCACTCCATTGAAGTGAATGATGTTCTATCAACTGTGAATTTGGCTCCAGGTATCATAATGATTAAAATAGTCCATTAAGATTTAATTGCAAAAAGCAGCTGTTAAATGATCTGGTTTTTGTGCTCCTGTATTTTGTATAAATTGTAGGGTTTGTCATCTTGGACATTCAAAAAAAGAGCTCCACATTCTCTGTGGATGGTTGTTATACATGTTGAACAGCTAGGCCACTACCAAGAAACCTCTGCTTATAAGCTGACCATACACTATATACACATGTATCTTCTGGCATACACAAAAGCAACTCATCATCCTTCAGTCAAGAAATGACATTGCCAGACCTCTGCTGAAACCAACCAAAAGGACAACTTCCAATCAGGAAAGACGTTCACAGATGTGACAGCATAGATGATTCCTAGTGAAAATAGTTCAGCCTTGAGAGAATCAGAGAAAAGTGTGCACAGCTCCAACTGGGGTCTGGGGACACGAGATTAGTGGAAAACACCTGCTGAAAGAAGTTTGCAGACTCAACTATCTAGAACAACAGATTCTTGGACTGTATCTAGCACATTCAAAACTAATAAATAATTATTTAATAATTGGACAAAAGATCCAGTGTTTATATTCCATTTGCATACAAAGAAAGAGCAAAAGTGGGTAAGTAAATTGTACACCAATCATAAAGCAATACCAGCCATATGAGGTGAGACAGCAAGAAGAAAATGTAATTATTAACAAGAACAATAATCAAGCAATTTAGTTAGTAAAATGATTGAATTTAAGCTAGGAGAGTGGATACTGGCAGTGAGGAAAATAATGTCTCCTAGATATTGCAATATTAAAATGTAAGGAACTTGAGCATTACAGAGAAAAAAAAGCAAAGAGAATAAGCAGACCATAAAATTTGATATAATAGAAATAATGGAAACATGGTACAATAGCAAATGCAGCTGAAACAGGTTTTCAAACAAAAATATTCTTCAGGAAGAAAACAATGATTGGGGGTAGCGCTGCACAGAGATGTTATGATAGAACATAAATCTTTCTCAAGAAAAAAGAAAAAGGCTTGAGGCTCCCATAATGTAAAATGAACATAATGCATTTGGATCTTGGTAGATAATTTAACTGAAGTTATGTTCTCAATTATTAAACTGTATAGTAATGCTGGGGGGGTGTCTACCTGGTCCACCTTCAGCAAAATGCCTTCAAAACCAACACTGGAGAATATAGCAATTGCATATAGGAAACTGTGAATATGGGAAAAATGCAATGTATGTGCTTTGGGACCAAATCCACTTGCATGTTTGTCCCAAACTAAAAATGCTAAGGAAGAACTCCATGACAGTCACCAGTCAGACTAAGCAGTAATCAGAGAATTATGAAGATACTTTTGAATACAGACTGAAATGAAGTATGAAAGCACAGAGATTTGCAAAAGGTGTTGGGAGAGGCCTTGGGGAGGGCTGAGGAGCAGTGACTCAAGCTGGCACAGCCATATCTTGCCCCACAGCCTTCCAGCCCTGCCAGGGCCAGGCCCACATGTCCCAGTGGGGTGCAGGACACACAGGCTCACTGCATGAGATGGGACAGGGAGGTCTGTCCTCAGTACACACAGGAGTCATGCTGCAGCCTTATGGGGTGCAGGCAGCAGCAAGGGGGTGTGCAGCAAAGAGCACCCCATCCCTGGAGGAGCTGTACCATGGGGACACAAACTACTCAAAGGGTTTGCAACCACACTGCCTGGAAGGGTTGCAGGCCATGATCCTGCTCTGTGGCTGTGTGCGTGTTAATAATGAAAAATCGCTTACAAGTTTGTTGACATTCATTAACATTCTGTAGTGTCTAGTATTGTGGTTTTTCTGTTGTACTGCTGGTATTGATCCTGAATGTATAGTTCGCTTATTGCCAGTTAATGACATCTCACTAATAAATCTATAAACTGCTTTGAATCTGATCTGAGCAGCTTTTTCCCTGTGACAAATATTATTTTTAAAATGTTAAAGAGGTAAAGAAATGACAGTGTAAGATACACTGAGATTCCTATACCACATTATTCTAAACATGTACAAACCGTTGTGCTCATGTATTTGGGAAGTGTAGGTCAAAGCGAAAGTACCAGCTAATTTTACACACCGCTTGGAGCCAGGCTCTGCTTGAAAGCAAACAATCTGAATTACTGTCTGAGACAACCTAAAGTTTGTCTAAATTGAGAAAATAGATGTAGACAGAAAAAAAAAATTGCAAATGTGGACATCCAAGTAAATATGCACATTGCACTGTGGCAGATTTGTTTTCAGGTGTATCAAATATGGATGAAAGAATTTAATGGGACAAAACATTTGAAGTTTAGAGCTGGCTAAAACCAGAGATGCATAGGCTCACAGTCATGTTCTCTTCAGAATAAAGGAGAGCCCTGAATTAAACTCACTTCAGAAAGAACTAATTGGTTATTACTTAAAAACTATGCTCTTCTTTCTAATTACTGAAAAAATTACCCTTCCCCCCCTTCTTTCTTCTGTTTCTTAAAACAGAAAGAATAAGGCAAATGTAATGCTATTTACCAGTAGCTATGGTGACTGCTTGTAGGAAGGAGTAGTATGTTCACAGAGGATGAAATAAAAGATCCTCACTGTATCCTTCTTAGACTAAAACAGAACTAAACCAAACCAAACCAGTTCATTTGTAAAAATATGTTTCTTTACTCAAACAAGCAATGTGGGAGGGCAAATAACTTCCTGCAGTTCAATGAATTAATTGGAAAATTGTTCTAGGAAGAATGCTTTAACACTTCAGGAATTTTATGTAAAATCATTATATCATCTTTCTCTGTTCAAGATCTCTGCAATAGCTGACAGCTTTGCAATAATTAACTCCCTCCAGAAAGCAGGATGATAGCGAGGTCAGGAGAGAAAATGTTAATAGCTCATGCAATAGGCAGGATTATTGGCACACTATCATTATAAATAATTTAATCAAGTAAGTCTGTTGGCTGTAACATATCCTTGAGATGTTGAGTTCTTGTTCATATTGATGTGGCTCTGGGACACAATATTGATTTAATCTTCCTTTCCTATTAAATCGATGTTGAGAAAACAGGCTGGTTTTATACTTCTCTACATGTTCTTTCCAAAACAGGGAGATCTCAAAGTGTTTATTTGCAATTGCCCTCTATGTTTGCACTGCATTTGTTCAGAAGCCAATTTTAAGCTGGAGTACGAGAGCTCTGTACAGCTTAATCATGAGCTGCATTCAACTAACAGTGGGCTCTAAGGGACACTTCAAGTATTTTATTTCAGCAACATTAAATATATATTAATGCTTAAAATACTGAAAAACAAACATGGGCCAAATTGACTTTATATTAATTTAGAGCTTACGGTAGATCCCTGCTGTTATTAATCAGACCTGCGTGGATCACTTAAATCATTCTATTGTGAGGGTTGCAAAGTCATCTCAAGATGAAAAGACTTTTTTTTTTTTTCAAAGGATGAGTTCTCAGCAACACATATGCTTATCTATGACTGCAATCACTAGAGGCAGAACAGGTTTTGCCCTTTTCTTTGTCTCAGAAGTGAGAGGCAAGTAGATATCTTTTTTCCCCAGTTTTACTTTGCACTGACATCTACAGTGACACACGCTGGTAGCAGCAAGCCAGTGACACTACAGCAATTTCTCTCCTACAGAGTCATTCATCCAGCAGTTTGAAATGACTCAAACAGCGCTTTAGTGCTCTGTTTTCCACCTCTCTTTATACCACCCTGCCTCTTCCTTTCTACCCGAATACATTTAGCTTTAAAGAATAATAAAGGCAAAGTTAGACAAATTTTGAATCACCAACACTGCAGTGTTTTTCATACTGCTGCACTCCCACCCCCAGTCTTTACCTTCTGACTAAAGAAACCACTTAATAAGTTCAAGACATTTTTATGCATGCTTCTGACTGCAGGTCCTTCATTGATTTCTAAAGATGATCCAGCCGAGTACGGCAATGAAACAAGCACCTTAAGAGCTTTTATTAGGGTCTAAATGAGACAGCGTTTCTCAGATTTCCCTCCTGTTGTTTTCTGTTCAGTTCTATAATGCAGATCGATACCATCCAGAGTTATCTTGGGTGAACAAAAAGTTGTTGAATGCATCCAGCTGTGGGCTTGATTAGATTTTCACTTTACTGGTATAAATCAGAGTAGCTCCACGTAAGGCAGGGGAATCTCGGCATTCTAAAATGGTGTAAGCTCAGAAGTAAAATGAGAACCAAGCTCCATTTTCTTTCATGCACTCTGCTGGCAGTGTGAGCTCAAAACTGTGTGTCAGAGGATGAAGCTCCTTTACATGTAAACACTGAAATGTAAAATCACTAATTATTAATGATTCCAACAACTGGCCAGAGAGGAACATACCCATAACATCTGCTGGCATGAAAAATAATTGGAGATGCTGCCTGAAAGAATATGTACTTCAGCTTCTCTGACTCAGATCTGTCATAATTCCAGTTCATAATTCCTGTCTGTGGAAAGGTAAGTGCTTTGAAGAAATACTGGTTACAGGCATAGTTAGCTCAAACAAAAGGCAGTGATGATGGGCTGGAATGTCTCGATGCTATCTCTTTAAAAGTATAACATAGTCCTGTGTTTTTTCTTAGGCTCATCCTGCATTCAAAAATGAAAAACAATGTCTCAGGCTTAATTCCTTTTTCATAAATAAGTTATATTTAAGTGCAGTATAAAAAACATGTTTCCTGTACTATAAATGAAAATAAGGTAGCAGCACTATACAGGCTTTTGCCTGTGTGGTTGCATACTTCACTGCACAGGATACCTTCACGAACATAGTATTTCTACTAAAATACATCATTCACTAAATCTCACTGTAACTACTTACATAAGGAATCCTTTAGGGACTGAAGTAGCTTGATTGGCCCACACAGAGAACTCTTCTTCAATGCAGCATAGAAAGGGAAATTAAATCAGGAAGAGCATAGAAAAAAACCCTCAGATATCACAGCAATAGCGAAAGAACAGGATACACTCGGATGGAAATAAACAACCATTTCCCCTCCTTCCCATGCACACAGCATTTTTTATGCCAATATTCCCGGAGTTAAGCAGCACTGGACAATTATTATAAGTTAGCTTCCCTGAATGTTACTTACTGAAAAAGATATTGCAAATAACTGCAATGAAGCACAGGACTAAGAAAAGGGGGGGCAGTCACAGAAAATGGCATACCACTGCTGCACATTATTATTCCATTCTCCTCAGGTCTTAATTTAAAATGTGTACTGTTTTTTTTCTTTTTTTTCTGAAGTGCAGAAAAAAAAATGCAGAGCAAAGAAGGGACAGAGGTTGCGGGAGACAAAGAACATTGTAAGCCTTTTAAAAGAGGTGCAGTACACAAAACCACAATGACCAAATAGTCTTCAGCACAATAGAGTCTCTCTCTCTCTCTCTCTCTCTCTTTTTTTTTTAATGTAGTGTTTCAAATTTTGGCTGAATTATCAAAAATAGAACTTTTTTTTTTCTCTTTATGAAATTTAAACATTTCTGCAAAGCTACTGCCAGTAGGAAGGTGCTTTTATGAGAAGTAAACTGCTTGAGTATGCTGCTGTGGGATTTACTTTCTCTGTAGCCCCATTTTTATTTAAACATCACAAAATGCCGGCAAAACCCAATTACTAGCAGCTTTGAAAAGCCCTCCTTTTGCTCACCTATAAGATCTACTGCATTTTGTCTGGAGGGGTTTCAGTGCAGCGTCCAATTCTTTAGCAGTGACTGGGCGACATTCCAGCTCTAGGTGGCAGTAACCTATAGCTCTTTCATTTCAGCCTAGCAGAGGTTTAAAACCAACCCAGGCAAACAGAACAGTGTTTCACTTCAAAACAATATGCGACTAATAAGGACTTCTCCCAGCCAAGGATTCCATGGTTTTCCTGGCAAAGAAAATGAGTTTTTGAGGCATCTATTTAACTTAAATCACAATGTTTATTTTTAAACTAAATTGTACAAATAGAGTATGCTTCTTTAAATTGGGTTTTATTTGAGAAAGGGGCTATTTTACATCCACAGACTCTTCAACAGTATATAATAAAACAGCTGCAGAGAGAAAAGCTGAAATTTGATATATAAATAACCTTCCTCATTTTGTCTCTAGTTATGTTTTTGTAAATTGGGGTAATCTATGTTGGGAGAACACAGGATGCTTTGAGTATTTTGGGTCTGTGGCAATGGTTGCAGTGTTCCTGTCTAAGGAAAGTCATTTGGACATACGATTAGCCTCCTAGTGTAGAATGTCAGAATTTGTACGTGATCTGTGTAAAAGACTTGAGAAATATATATATATTTACAATATCACTAAACCTGCCTATTGTTAAAACTCGCCTACAGAAAATGGCTGCAAACTTATACATCAAAGAATTAGGAACTGCCCAATTCATACTGAAAAAAAAAAAAAAAAACCCAACAAAAAACCATACAAAAAGATGGACAAAAACTGATAAAAAGTCATCATATATCTACACATACCAACCTATCTCTGAATACACTTGTAATAATGTACAACCATGTTCTACTGCACAAAATAATTATCCACTGAATGTGGATCAAAAGATGAGGTTTTAACTATATTACTACTATGCAGAAAAAAAAGATATCGTTTCAACCAGTTTTTTCATGTTCTGCACAAAGTAAGATCAGGCTATGAATACCATATTTTTCATATTAAATCACAGCATTTTACCATCAAGGTACAGGACAAACACCATCTCATTTTAAAACTGAAGTATTATAATCCCACATCTGCTACTAAATCATCCACCCTGCTTTAAAGTCTTGCTTGAAAACAAGCCAGCAACTGCCTATAAATAAAAACAGTGTCCTTATGTTGAATTCTACTCCATCCCAGTATTATCTTGCAGTAGTTCATATGCAAAACATGCTCTCCTACTGATGGAATCCACTTGTCCTTGCTATTAAGTGAAACACAGCAGGACCCAGAGAGCATTTGCTGAAGCTGAAAACTGACTTTATAATTTAGCCTTGAATCTTGAGCTGGCATAACGATCACATTATAAATCTGGATGCTCAGTCTGAACACTTGTAAAGCAAATAAAATAAAATCCTGATTGCTTTGTATTTTCCATTTAAGTTTAAGAATGCATGCTAAAATTAGATTTCAATGTTAAGAACATATTATATTTGTCCACTCAAAGAATTTCAAAACCTAACAATCAAATCTGTCTCTGCCAACAGTGAAATAAATAGTCTATGTACCCTACTGTTCAAAGTAGGGACAATATAAGGATGCTCAAAGACTTCATCGACTTTTAAAATCTAAGTGTTTGCATTGGAATTACTGTGACAAGAAATGAATGTTTATACATAGTGTGCTCATGCAGTGGTGCCTGCAATGGTGATAAATCAAGGAGCCATTTTGTGAGTGCAAGTCTGTGTCTCGTGTAAACTTGGCTACTAAAGTTTAAGTAAGACTTAAGCAGACAAATTTCACCCTCTGGAAGGCTAGAGTGTGAGGATACTGACAGTGAGAAAGTGTGAGAAAACGCCAAGAAAAAGGAAATGTATCATAACTCTGCTTCTGCACATTGTCCATGACAGTTTAGCATTTAGTCCTTCTGCCTTATTGTCATGTTTGGCACTAGACATCAGGGAGATTTTTTGGATGCTGTCTTTCAGAAAAAGGGAGAATAGGGTTGAAGCAAATTATTTTGTTAACTGAGAGAAAACTGTAAGCGTCTCTCATAATTCAGAACAAAAGGACCATATGGATTGTATGTCCAGGGGAAATTCCAACCCTCCAACAATCTTTCACCTTACCTTCTTCATGAAATCTGCCTGGGCAAATAGAAACAAACAAACAAACAAAAAAGGTAAAAAAAAAAATACAGCCACCCTTACAATACCCAATTTATTTTTTAATGGTTGTTAACCACAAATAGTTTTTAGTACAATTCACCCTAGATTTTTCAATATAATTTACTCTTTCCATTACATGGGTCTACTTATCCAGGTAGTAACTCTGTCCTACATAGCAGTACCAGGAATAATACCAAGAAAAAAGCCTAGTTGCATAAGAAGATACCATGTTGAAAACATGCTTAATGTGATTTAAGGACTTAAAACAATCTGTGCGTTTTTTAAGGTGTGAACTTCATAATTAATCCCTGAAGGTATCTAGGCAACAACTTAAATTTGGGTTAATGAACTACTATGCTTGGTTTCCACCCTGAAATATACTGTACTGTTTCTCCAAATGGCTTACACAATGGAAAAGTGTATGAATAATTGGACGGGTGTGACAACTGAAATATAATGATGATATAGTACATTATTATGTACTACTACAAAAAAAAGGAATAATGACTGGAAATTCTTCAGCCTACAGATAGTAGCAATCCAGTTTAAGCTGGATTTGTGTGCAAAATGCTAACGGATTGTGACTCAAAACCTCTTGTTAAGAAGGATGCATTTTAGGTTGAACATCTCCGTTACTGATGCCATATCACCTTCCAGCAGATTTCTGTGTAATTTACAGTGACTACCGCTTTTCCAGACCCATGGTCTAAATAATGATGAAGAAAATAAATTAAAGCTGTGAATAGTTGCTGGGCTAAAACTGTCATCAAGAAAAATAGAAAAAAAAGATTATTTGTTGAAGAGCAATTGCACATCTTGAACAAATGCTATTCATCTATATTTCATTAACAACATCACTCTCACTCTACACAAGATTGTGTTCCTATTATCATTGTTGTCTACTGGGGGCTTTACCTATTTTCCTACTGCTGTCTTACAACTGAATGGAGATATAGAATAAATGCAATTACCCTTAGCACCCTCACTAACAAATTATAAAACTCCACAGTATAATGAGAGAAGACAATTACAAATAAAGTAACAATACATATAGACAAACAATATTCACTATATAGTAAACTAAGGGTGTATACAAATACATGCATTCATATACGCATTCCCATACAAAATACGTAACTCTCACTTCCATAACTCCTGATAACACTGAAACTAAGCTATGAAACTTCATGTCCTATTAACAGCCTTAAAGGAGACAGGAAAAAGATGCCATGGCCAGAGTTTCTCTACTGAAGGGTTCCATACCCCTCTGCAATCCAGAAAAAAATTTTTGGAAGAGATTATTAAATAACAGTGTTGCACAGAAGAACCCCTATAACTTTCACTTTGAGTAACTTTTCAAATTTCTTCATCTGAGTAACTGTTTTCTGTTTGGGACATTTCAGCATGAGGGATTCCTGAGATGCTCCCTTCAATTGGGCTTTTTCAGAACTTGATTGCATTTTCATTACAACCTGTTCTGACATGAATGTGAAAAACCAACAGCAGTTCTTTTTTCTTTGATGCACACACACAAAATACGTTATAGTAATTTATATGCCAATATATATAAAAGTAAGCCAGGTGAAGAAATGAGTAGGATATCCAAAAGCAAATACAACTATTTCATAGGGCCCAATTCAAATATGACATCCACATTAGAAGACAATAGTAAGACCAAGTACAGTCAGTCTTCAATGTAACTTCTCAACATAGGAATGAAATGTTTTCTTATCTGACTGTAAAATGCCTTATTAGGATAACATGAGAAGAAATCTAGTACAAACGCTGATCTCCAAGCCAGATGAATTTTTCAAAGCATTCAATATAGCTAAATTGATGAACAGATAGAGAAGGTGACCTGAATACAAGAGTACACAGTATCCCTTATTGAAAACTCATGCCTTGTGGAGTAATACAAATCAGACCCTGACATCTCTTACCCTTTAACTCATAACTCCTAAGCACTATCAGCTGAAGTAGGGAAGAAGTAATACTAGTTTAACACTACAAGCACTCCGAGACTGTAGTTTAGTTGGATATGACTAAGTTGTAATAATACAGACACAACTATCATGAACAGGAGCCTGTCAACTAAAGGTAACACTTTCAAAGTGTTTTTTTTTTTTTTTTTAAAGACTTTTTGTTTAGTAATAGAGTATTACTCTATTATCATTATTCAGTCAGGTAAATGAACAGTGTTGATACTGGCTAATAGAGAAATGAAATAAACAATAGATAACTACTACTGGAAATAATGGCATCAGCTTTCAAGGTGCTGTTGTGAAAGTTTTTATTGTTCTAAAACTGGTATAGAGCAATGCTAGAAGACTCCATAGATTATGAATGATGCCAATGTACCCACATCAAATCTTGTGCAGACTTCTGCTATTACGGTTCAGCACAACCCAAGGAACTCTAGTTGAAAGAAAAACAGCTTTTTTTTGTGGTTTTAAGGTCACTTTATCTTTGTATCTTGTAAAGTTATTATGTTACAGAAATTCAATCTTCAAGAGCAGCTTTGTATCTTTGTTCAAGGCAGTATTTTTTTGAACAGGGATGTACTAATTCTCTAGCAGCACAGCAGGTAATTCTTAAGTCTGATGATTCTTTACAAATAACACATTGATCTTCCACATAATACATTTCCTCAGTAGGTCTTCCCTAGCTAAAAAAAAAGAACCAACCAACCAATAACCACAAAATCATAGAATTGGAAAAGACCTTCAAGATAATTCAGTCCAACCGTCAATCTATCCCCAATACTTCCCACAAAACCATATCCTTTAAATGGGATACAGCATTTAAATGCTTTTTGAATGCCACCATTTAAATGTTTTTTGGACGGGATGGTTACTCCACCATCTCCCTTGGCAGCCCATTCCAGCACCTGACCACTCTTTCAGAGAAGTTTTTCCTAAAGTTCAACCTGAATCTCCCCTGGCACAACTTCTTTGTATTCTCCCCAAGTTGCCTATCCCTTCTTCCACAGGAAGTAGGTTCCCTTTTTCTCCTGTAGCCTCAGGAAAAGCTCCCTGTTCATCCATATTGGTCTTCTTCCCTGCTGGTTCATCTTGCAGCTCAGAGGGAAAGCCTGCTCCTATACCTTTAAGATTTCCTTCTTTAGGAAAGACCAGACTTCCTGGACCCTTTACCCTACAGGATGGAATCCCAAGGGACTCTCCCTACCAATGTTCTGAACAGTTCAAAGTCTGCCCTTGAAAATCCATGGTAGCAGTTTTGCAGCTCCCCCTCCTCACTTCACCAAGAACTGTGAACTCCAACCCAGCCATTCAAATGATCAAAAAAAACCCCAAACCCAACAAAAGAAACACTTTCCTCCTTCATAACTTTTTGTATTGATATTTAACCTGCATTAATGGAATTAAATTGTGGGGAAGATTGCCTGTACAAGCACTATAGGTACTGACTCATAGATATGGGCAGTGAGGAAAAATGAGGATCTAGTCAGCTTATCTCTCCTCTGAATATTGAGGTGGACAACTGTGGATAATCTAGATATCCATTTTTTTTTCTGTTTCTTCTCTTCTCTAAAGCTAGATTTTGGTTAGGATGGCCAGGTTTAAGAAGCCTAATCTAAATGTATTGTATTCATCCACATGAATTAATTCATTTATGGACACAAACATAGAGAACGGTGACTATGTGTACACTACTCTTCCTATCTAGCTGTACACACGATCAGTTGGCTGTTTTTAAAAAAGCCATACTTAACAATTAAAGAAAATAAAATAAAATCAGTTTCCCATCTTTCTGAAAAATGAACTTAAATGAATGCTGTCATTGGAAGGAAATAAAGTAACAAACTTTTGTATCAGTATAGTACTTCATATTCAGACATTCTAAATTCAGACTGAATGTTAACCATGTGATTTTTTGTTCTGTATTCAACAAAATGACAAAGTGAAGGTTTCTTCAAACTATAATCAAAATCTGTTCTGTGAGGTGACCTCAGATAATCTCTCAGTCATAAGCTCCCCAAAACAGACATTCAGAATAGCTGATAATCTTTCCTGTTCATTCCTCACTCAACCACTCCAGTCACGACTAAATCTCATCATTTTTTTTCCCCTCTCTTACATGATTTTCATTGCTGGAAGTCTAGAAATCTATCATAGTAGGTAGGTCTATATGTTTGGTTAGGAATAATGTTCTAACACATATTACAGATAGCGCATTATTCATCTTTTGCAGTACCAATCTTGTGATTTTACTGTAATATCAATAAAATACACAGTTATAGCATATAACGGGCCCTGACTAAGAACATACATTTCAATGAAAGCATTATCTCTGTGGAATTTTAATGATAATTAGTAAAAAGAATATGCCACATCTATCAATTTTCACACACCTGTTATATGTGCTACAATATACAGCAAACAGTACCAGATACACTATTTGTCAGGATTTCTAAGGTGGTGAAATTCTTACAAGAATGTATGCACTACTTCTCTAGTTGGACAAATATGTATGAACGTTTTTTTTTAGTATTTCTGTGTACATTTAATCATCACAGTGGCCTTGAAAAAGGATAGCATTCAATTCAGTTTCCTGATATCTTTTGTTTTAAGGCTATATCAAATACAATCTCTTTTCTGGATGCAATGCCATCACAAATTCTGATTTGGTTGTGCTGTAATTCTTGAAAATGATGTTGCATAGTATTTCTGGGAATTGAGTCAAATCATTCTAGAATGACTGGTATTAAAATGGCACTTACTAGTATTTCAATACCCACACTAAAATTTTAGCCGTGGCAGCTTCTCTGATTTAAGCACAACTGAACTAAGATGATGTATAAACATCACATTTAACAAATTCTGTGCACAGCTTGCACATTATCTAAACAGTCAGGAATTTAAAGTCCTATTTACACTTGGATCCTTGCTTTTCCTGCATGCTCTGTTTTCAGCAAGTTACTTTTCACACTAATTGAATACTAAATCTGCAGATCCGAGAACAGAAAAAAATTGATTTTTCCACAGACATTTTTAATAGAACCACCACTTCACTGACAGTATTAAAAACACAGAGAGGTTTACTCTTTGATAATCTCTTTTTAGAAAGTTTGCTTTGATTTGGATTTAAATGCTATGACTCAACCACCAGAATTTGTTATTTCAACAACAGTTCTATAAAAAAAACAAAATTAATAAGCCAGCAAATTCTGAAACTAAGCCATTTTTTAATCACTGGTAAAAAAGCTGCATATTTTTAATGAATTTAAATAGAACCTTTGCTTGATTATAAAGAACAGCAGTCAGGCCGTAGTACATCCAGCAATATATAGTGTAGGGAACCTGCTTTGGCAGGGGGGTTGGATTCGATCTCTGGAGGTCCCTTCCAGCCCCTACAGTTCTGTGATTCTGTGATTCTGTGATACATTAATACACAGTATTAGTAAAATTGAAGATAAAAGTTTCTATTTTGATTGCTACTTTGACTTTCCTATAAAAATATGATGTAACAAGCTTATGTTCAATGCTATTTTGATTGTTTTGAGAAGCACAATGGCATTTTCTCTCATACCTCTCAAAAGTAACGTGAAAGATGTTCTAAGTGTGTTCATTACTCATTCCTAACATGTGGAACCTGATATGACGAACAATCTCCCTGTTAGAAAAATAAAACAATTTGAAAATAAGCTTACTTTTTTTCTTCACCAAGGCCTGATTTGATATAAGCGTTAGAAAAAACCAACAGATTACCAAATGTGAACCTCTTTCATATGCACTGAATTCCAGCTAATTTAGCTATACAGTCTTATGAAGAGTACAGGATCCAACATGTTCAGTCTCCCAAACTAGCCTTTCTAAAAAACAGCATGTAGAAACATGAATGAAAATAGTAATGCCATCTGTTTCTGGAGTTGTTAATGTGTGAGCATCTTTAGTATTGACAGAATTAACAAAAACACAGTCTTTTGGAAGGAAGCAGGAAGCAGGGTATCTCTGTACAAATCATTTTACTTAAGTACGTATTGTGCAAATTCTAAAAATTGAACAAGGTATCTAAGTCCAGGAGCAGAATTCTCAACTCCCATCTAGAAACCTATTCCCTTTTCAAATCTACTAAAATAAAATAATAGTCCCTTTCATTGGTTGATCTTTGTGGAAAAGCTGAACACAGAAGAGCTTAAAACAATTTCGGACTGAATATGGATCTTAATAATAAATAAGTAGGATTCAGATTTGTAAAATAAAACAGAACAACAAAACCAGAAGCTCTGGATAATGCTCTTGTCTGACTCTCTTAGTTCATTAAACAGACCAATAAAGATCAGTGCAAGTGTAATCAGTCCCGCCATTCCCAAATATCTGATTCCTTTCTTGCTCTACATATAAAACTGCGATAGAAAACCCTTCAGGAATTCTCAGAAGTTAACCTGAACTACTACTAGCATTATTGGAAGATGTTTCAATGGTTCCTGAAATGGGAACTTTTTTATGTAACAACTTTATCTTTAATTCAAACAACATGAACCAGATTGTGTGAACCAGAAGCAAATTGTAGTTCTATGCTAAAAATGTGAGAAATGTACTTATAAGGAAATAAGACTACCCTAGATGAATTCCTTCGGCTAAAATCTAACTTGATGTGTATTTCTGATATGTGAGCACAAGGAGTCACAAGAATCATTTCTAGTACATGACATGGGAAAGATTCACCATGACTACTCTTTGAAATAGAAAACAAAAGGAAAAAAGGCAAAATTACATTTTAGAGTCTCCACGGTCTTCAGTTAAGTTGTTTTTATAAAAAACAGTCATAATGACTGAAGATATACACAAACAAGGAACCATGGCATTTGTTAAATCACTTTACCTTCTCTTTTAAACAGCTGTAACACATGGAATTTTATCACATATCAAGTTCCACTATAAAATTTTCTTTTACTTTCCACAAAGCTAATCTAGAACTCATTTTATACTTTTTAAAAAAACATTTAAAACCTTTTCAGATGAACTCTGGGAGACGTTCAGGATTTAATTTTTAATTTGATGAATCAGTTCTAAGTCTTAGAAAGAAATGCATGGTCCTCTAGTATGCAGAAAACAGACAGTTTCTAAAATATGATTTAAAATATTTCTTTTACAATTCATGGTAGAAAAGCTACTTTCTAAATGAAATACCTACTTCTAGAATGATATTTATTATGCTGCCAGGTACCAAAACTGAAAATTTGATTTCCTTGCATATTTGATGCACATGGCATTCATTGTGGTTGGAATCTGAAGACAAGTGTCTCTGTATTGAAATTTATTGCTAATTGAGTTTGATTTTTCAGTCTGAGTTAATTGATTAACATTAATGGACCCATCTGCTGCACCAATACAAGGAGAACAAAAACAGTAAGAGTAATCGCTATGAGAATAGTTTGAGACACTGGAAACATGATTGTTTGTGGGAGCAATTAACTCTGAGATTGTACTCTTCACTATAAAAAACAAGTTTGTCCATGTCTACATTTTCTTTATACAATTTAAAACAAATGCATTAATCAACTGCCACAAGAGTTGCGGCTCACAATTGTCAAATCACTGCTAATTTTATGAATTTATTTCCCACACACAGATGTGTCTTTTTAATTAACACTAGTCTTGGTTCGCAACATCTGGCTCACAGGAAGAGGGGGCAACACAGAATGTTTAGCACTTCCAACGTTAATCTCCCTCCAAATTCATACTTAAAATCCAGTGAACTTTGAATTCACAGAATCACTCACAGAACTGTATTACACTAAATTTACTGAATAGTTGTCATTTTTTCCCCTCTGAAATTAACCAGTCTCTGGAATTCCACACTGAGCACAGATAGAAAATGCTGTAAAAGAGCTAGTAAACTTGCAAAAGTGCCTCTAAAAGCCATAGGGTATTTACAAAGGTAAGAAAACACTTTCTTTTTAAAAACTAACGAAATAACTTCTATGTAAAGAATCAGAATGACTAAAACTCTTATCTGATACAGTATAATTTGAAACAGAATGGCTTTTGCCCCACACACAGTTTTGTACTGTGGCAAAATGGTGATTGTGCGGCCCATCATGGCCCTGCTTGGCCATTCCAACACCACTGGCTGTCCAATCCCTGTCAGGCAAGTAACTTTTATTTAAGAATGAGAGTAAAAGATGTTTCTTATGAAAGAAGACATAGACACCTGTCTATGTACAGCAAGCTCCATTGCTCATTATTAAACATGTCTGAGTTATTCATTATATAACACTTGGCCTTTCAGAAGCAAAAACCCCAATTAGTTGCCAAATTCATAAAGAATAACATGCAATGAAAAATGGTTTTTTTTTTTTTTTTTTTCTGTATCATTAAACAGCGTAAGTGAAACAACTGGCAATATCTTAAACCAGTCAATAATAGTTTTATAAGAATTGTGAAATTGTTGTTTTTTGATCTGAAAAAAGATTTAAATACAATTAAATATTTTGTTTTGTTTTGTTCTGTTTTCCCAGAAGTAGGTAAATGAATACAATTAATGGTGGAGATGGGAATGTTTTTAGTACTTTGAGATGGTGGTTTAAAAATGATGTGATATGGTGGTTTAACAATGATAGTCAGCTTAGTTCAACCACACTACTATCTCACTCCTCCCATATTTGTAAAAACAAATATTCTGGAAAAAAAAGCTCATAAACTGAGAATAAGACAGGGAGATCAGTTAGCACTTACCATCACTGGAAAAACAGACTCAGCATAAAGGAGATTAATGTAATTTACTGCTTACTGGTGACAGACTACAGCAGCAAGAAACAAAAGCAAACTAAAACCACCTTCCCCCCATCCACTCTCCTCTACCTCATCCCCTGATCAGTGAAGGGAGAGAAGAACAGAGGCTGCAGTCAGCCCATAATACATTGTTTCTGCCACTCCTCCATGATCACTCTGCCCCCTGCTACATGTGAGATTACTCCCACAGGATGCAGTACTTCCCAACTTCCCAAAGGCTGCAACTCTCCAAGTACTGCTCCAATATGGGTCCATACCACAGGACTCATCCTTCAGGACCATATTGTTCCAGTAAAGATCCCCATGGGGACAGCCTGCTCCACCATGGACCTCTCCTGGGCTGCAGAGAACTGCTCTACACCTGGAGTACCTCCTGCCTTCCTTTTGCACTGACCCTGGTGGCTGCAGTGCTGTTTCTCTCCCATTTTCTCACTTAGCTCTCCCAGTTGCTGCTGTGCAGCAGCTTTTTACCTCTTTTAAGCTTTCTCTGTTGCTCATGGCTTAGCTCTAGAAGCCATAGGTCCTTTTTGGAGCCAGCTAGAGCCTACCCTTATCTAGATAGGGGCTGTTTCTGGACTCTTCTAACAGGAGGCATCTCCTGTAGCCTCACCCACTATCAAAACCTTGCCCCACCATATATTATTTAGGGCTCTTGTTGGCAGCAGTCATACATTTAAAGGTAACAATACTGTATTATAATCCACACATACCACTTGAACACTAGAAACTATACACAAAATGTCTACTTCTGGTTTTTCAGTTCTCCTACTTCACACATGACATGCTGTGAATTACAACAGGATTCCTCTAAATCTGAATACTAGTTTATCAAATAGTTGCTAGGATAAAGCAACTAATAAACTACTGAGGAACTAAGGAAGAGGCTATTATCTTTCAGCTGCAAGAGTTATCGAAGAATGTTTGTAACCAAAGCACTGAAGAAAGAAGGTACTAAGTACTACTGCTTTAAAATTGGATCTGTCTTCTACATAGAATGTGTAGACTGTGTATGCTTACTAAATAGATTACTAAAGAGTATTAGCAGTAATTGCCTGGAAGGAAGAGTGTACAGCACACCATGCCTTTTAGGAGATGCTTCATCCACTGAAACACTCAATTTATTTCTTAAGACAACAGATTCAGAAGAACAAGCTTTGTGGATTGTTCATCAGATTAAAGACGTTCTGGAGCCAGACCTCCCAAGGCTGATCAGAAGGTATGCAAGTTATTACTTTTCCACACTTTTTCAGCCTGATGAAAGCTGTGGAAAACAAGATCAGTAAAGAATAAAGTGAAGCATACCCCAAAGGGGTTTCTGGCCTTGGCATTGTCAGAGTCTGTGTATAATGCCTGCCAGCAAAAGCAAATTTACCTTCCAACTTGTCACTCTGTTTACATCCTCTACAAAGAAATTGAAGAAGATAGGTACATGACTCGTCAAGAGTGAGACTTGTAGATGTGACATACGCATAAATTTCAACACTTCTCAGAGAAGCAGAAGCAATTTGTTTTTCTCTTAGTTCATTACACAGTATACAGTGATGGAGTTGCATTGCACACACTGTGGCCAAAATGAAGCATCAGGACTTTGGAATGCAGGAATTGCTTCTCTGCAGATCCCTTTGGATATCCCTTTGGATAAGTTAGTCACCTATCCAAATGGGACTTCCAAATCTCAAGAGATTATCAGTTTTGAGACAGCTAAAGCACATCTCAAACAAGCAACCTTTCTTAATAAGAGGTGCCTCAACCCTCATCTAGACCCCTTCCAACAGCTCCACATCTTTATTGAGCTAGGGGCCTTAGTCCTGGGTACGATACTCCAGATGGGGCCTTAAAATGAGGGCAGAGAGGGACAATCACCTCCTTCTCCCTGCTGGCTAACCCTCTCTGACCTTCACTTAGAGGTTCAAGGACACCACTAGGGACCTAGAGGTTAATCATGATGCAGTCTAACTTTCATATCTTCTTTGAGAATACTATTCACAGTTGCTGAAGTTGATGACTTGCTTGTTGATGTTTTTAGAGCATGGTCACAAAGACATGCAACTTGTCTACACAGAACACCATGAAGATCGGTGACGGCACAGGTCTGGCAAGATATAGAGTTGTCAGACAGAAGAAGATGTTATGTGATTTTGTCTTATGCATAAAAAGAGTCTGAACTGGTCACCAGGCGAGGGAACTAGCTGATCCTGAAGGAATTCTAGCAGCAACTCAATGCACATGCAGCGTGTACAATGTAATTACATTTTATATCTGTTTTAATGTAAGCAAAGAAGTTGTAAAATGTCTTTGGTTAGGCATGAAGATGTAACATTTCCTATTTAACATTATCAGGACAGGAGTTAAGTTATTGCTTATTACACAGAAAAGTATAATAATTTCTACTAAGGATGAACCTGCCAGCTACAAAGAGATGACAAAATGCTAACTCTTACCTAGTGCAGGTTCCACCATTGCGACAGGGATGGTAATCACATATTGGAACATTACAGTTCTCAACATTCCTCCCTCCAAGAGCATCATCTATGATGAACAATTCTTTGTTGTTTACTTGAAAATCCCTAATGCATCCTTTATAGCCACGTATGTGCCCAGCACATTCAGGAACCTCTTTGTGAACAGGAACATTCCCAAGAAAGGTTGGCCCAAAGGTGATCTGCAGAAATAAGAGAAACATCAGAAAAGAATGTAGTTTGTGATGTTACTATAAAATAATGGAGCATTAGTAACAAGAAATAATGGAAATAGCCACTAATTGAAGATGGCCAAAAACTATGATAGTGGGTTGAAGGATTTTTTAAAATATATATATTTTTTAATTTTACATGATGTAAAACTGTGTAGTAACATTCCATGAAAAACAAATTACAATTTCCAGCCTTATCCACAATGAACATGGTAATCTTTTATTTATGTTTCCATCATTGTACAACCATGAGTTTTACAATCTTGTTTAAGAGCTGGGACAGGAACACAGAAGAAAATGTACACTGTATTTTCTTTATGACCTGGAACCTACAGGAAACCAAGATAAAGGAGTTATATAATCAAGATTTTACATTTCTTGAATGAATGACAAGATATACTATACTACACTATACTGAAAACCAGGAGAAAAGGGAAAGTTTTAGTAAATTCTGGAGTCACAAATACCTAGGGCATCCTTGATAAAGATGCCAAAGAAACACCCACACTTACTTCATATTGGGACTGACCCAGTCATATTAGTGTTTTTGGGCTATCTGATCTAGCAGATAAATCCTTATACATCACTTCACAGAATCACAGAATCACAGAATCACAGAATCGTAGGGGTTGGAAGGGACCTCCAGAGATCATCGAGTCCAACCCCCTGCCAAAGCAGGTTCCCTACACCAAGTCGCACAAGTAGGCATCCAGGCGGGTCTTGAATATCTCCAGGGAAGGAGACTCCACAACCTGCCTGGGCAGCCTGTTCCAGTGCTCCGTCATCTCACCGTAAAGAAGTTCTTGCGCACATTTGTGCGGAACTTCCTATGATCCAGTTTTCGGCCGTTTCCCCTTGTCCTGTCTCCACATACCGCTGAAAACAGTCTGGCCTCGCCATTCTGCCCCCCACACCTTAGATATTTATAGACCTGGATCAGGTCCCCTCTCAGTCTTCTCTTCTCAAAGCTAAACAGACCCAGTTCACTTAGCTTTTCCTCATAGGGGAGATGCTCCAGGCCCTTCACCATCTTTGTGGCCCTCCACTGGACTCTTTCCAAGAGATCCCTGTCTTTTTTGTACTGGGGAGCCCAGAACTGGACACAGCACTCCAGATGAGGCCTTACCAGGGCAGAGTAGAGGGAGAGGATCACCTCCCTCGACCTGCTGGCCACGCTCTTTTTAATGTACCCCAGAATGCCGTTGGCCCTTTTGGCCACAAGGGCACACTGCTGGCTCATGGCCAACCTGTCATCCACCAGGACACCCAGGTCCCTCTCCGCAGACCTCCTCTCCAGCAGGTCATCCCCGAACCTGTACTGGTGCATGCAATTATTCCTCCCCAGATGCAAGACTCTACACTTGCTTTTGTTAAACCTCATCTGGTTTCTTTCTGCCCAGCTTTCCAGCCTGTCCAGGTCACTTACAAAAGTTCTCTTAAGTGACTAATTATGCACGGAAAATTCCACTTATAAAGCTGGTGCTTGACTTTCTCGGGCTCTGACATTGGGTTTCAACATGACTAAATTCTTTTTCCAAATGTCTGTTAAGAATTGAAAAGACCATAATATAATAACTGTATCATTCTGTGATACATTTACATGTATAATACAACCAATCCAGAAACTGAGTGAAAGGTAGTCAACTATGAATGAATCAACAGAATAACAGATATATCATAGGATGTGTAAAGTGAGGTGATCATTTACACAAGGAGATAACTTATAGTTAAGGAGTCCCCCACTATAATATCCATACACCAACTGTAAGATTTAGGAGCAGAAGGAGGAAAGTACCATATCGATTTGTCCAGATTTCACATATCGATATGAATCTGTTTTGCTGTTCTCATATGGCTTTTATCACTGCTTGAGCTATGTTGCTGACAATCTAAAGTGAAATTTGGAGATACAATGAACATAAATGTCTCCATTTACAATGCCTTTCATTTAGAAAGAAAATAAGAAAAAAAAAAATCCTACATCTCTTAGAGCATGAATAAAATTAAATCAAATTTTTCATGTGGAAGGAATTCAAAGACATCAGCTCAGCACTTGTCAAATTTATTTCATATCACTTGACTTTCTCCCCTATCAAACATAGCTATAAACCAGCATAGATTTGGACAAAATTTGTAAGTAGCATTTTCAGACAGACATTTTCTCTCAGTTTGTGAACCTGCTATAAGAATTAAGCAAAGCACTGGACTGGAATGTAAAATGTCTATGATAAAAAAAAAAAGTGTATCTAACACTACTCTTGCAACATAATCTTTTATTACTGGACTTATTTTACAAAAGCGTTGACCTGGGGGCAGATCCAGTGAACCACAGAATAACTTCACTTGGCTCTGCTCAGTTTCTCGCATCGATGGTTTTTATCATAATATGTTAGATGTTCAAACTCACACTAGTACACCATAATACACATTTCTTTCTGTAAAGGTCCTGCTCTGAGTTAAATGGACAAAACGAGAATCTATTTTAAGGAAGCACACAGGAAGAATTTCTGTAAATCTTGTTAATAACCTAGTAGCCCTAACATAATATTATGGTAACATTATGGTAACATTCCTAATACTTT
This sequence comes from Chrysolophus pictus, assembly GCA_037305975.1. NCBI lineage: Eukaryota > Metazoa > Chordata > Aves > Galliformes > Phasianidae > Chrysolophus > Chrysolophus pictus. The sequence continues at coordinate 25,671,408 of CM074578.1, forward strand.
CATGATAATGATAAGAGACTTGGAAATGGTTTTAAACTAAAAGAGGAGAGAATTAGGTTAGATTTAAGGGGGATGTTTTTTACTCAGAGGGCAGTGAGGCACAGGTATAGGCTGCCCAAAGAAGCTGTGGATGCCCCATCCCTGGAGGCATTCAAGGCCAGGTTGGATGGGGTCTGAGGAAGTCTGAGCTGGTGCATAGCAGGGAGGTTAGAACTAGATTATCTTCTATGTCCCTTCTAACTTGAGTCATTCTATGATTTTGTGATTATGCTTAACTTTTCTAATGCTAATTTGTAAATGGCCTTTCTTCATTTGGAGCCTGAGTGAGGTAAAGAGAATCAATTATCAGTCATTAAGGGGAAGAAATTCCTTAGTCCTCTTAGAAATAACATTTTTCTTTCATTGCTTGTATGCTTCTGAAGAGATTGGAAACAGACATGTAAAGCATAAGTAAAGTTTTTCATGAGGATCCAACATTCATCCTATATACCATGTAAGAATTTATCTTAATTAAGTGTATTTTGGTCCCATAAAATACCTCTTAGTGGTTATAGTACATTAAGTGCACTCAGAGAGAACACCTGTACTGCTTTTTCCTGAGGGAATTAAGTTGTTTTGGTCTAAGACTGTCTGCAAATACAAATTGAAGTGTGCTAAGTGTGAAGAACCAGAACATCCACTTCCAAAATCCATATGAACTGAAACAACTGTGTACTAACACAAAAAGAAACAGAAAAGAGTTGTGAACTTACTAACAAACAAGATAAATTTCTTGATTAGAGGCAGAAAGATTCTGCTGTTATCATCTTGGGGCATGGTATCAAAGGTAGCAGCTGCCTGTAAGATTTTCTTTTAGTGAGGTATTGCTTGCTTCTTTACATGACCATGCACTCATTGGTCATTTCCATAGATTCTCTACACAGAAGCTGCAAACAGTGTTAGATTCGTACTCTGTCAGAGTTATGGACCCTAGACATAAAGGGGGAGACAAACAACATTCCTCTTCTTCAGAACATCAGGCTGGTCATGTAGAAGGTACGAACAGAAATAATTTGGGTAATAATGATATCTAACTCAGTTCTACCAAACTGAGCACCCAGACACTGACTAGGAAGAGAAAAAATTCTATTACTGACAGCACATACCGTGCAATGCACATAATAATTAGTTTATCTACAATTAATTGTCCTGTATTCTAGTGAACAAACTTGTAATGTGAATGCTCAATCACAGTTCAAATTCTCAAATTCAAAACAACTTAGAACATAACATGCAGGAATAATCTTCTGATATTAGAACACAGAGCAAAGGAAGGTGACAAAATGGAGACAAAGCAAAACAAAAAAAGACATGATATGGGAAAGCCGGCCTACAGCAGATTTAGAGTGGCTGGTTTCAAAACAGAGACGATCATATTTACAATACTGCTCAGAAGGGAAGTCCTAAAGTTCTGGCATCAAGTTAAGTCAGTGATGATTCGTAACCACTAGACAGCAGAGATCGCAAACAAAAAATAACCAGAGTTACTGTTGAACTGTGTCTGAATTGTTCCTAACAATGCCACGGCTTAATTCAGTGACACCGCAAATACTTTATTTTTTCTCTTACAGTATCATCATCCTTTTCATAAACATTAAGCAGCTGAAATAGATATTTCAGAGTCAGGTAAGCTGAAGAAATCATTGGAAATACTGTGGATGTGTTCTGTGAAATGACATATTAAAGAAAATATAATGATATCCGTGTTTTCAAAGAAGGAACAATTTTTTTTGATGCTTTTTAGACTCACCTGAGATGCCTGATATGAGAGATGGAGACTGTGTCGTACAGGAGGATTTCTGTCTGCAGCCATTTCAATCATGCAGTAACCTTCAGGACTGCTAACAGGCAACATATAGCTAGAAGGAAACAGAAGATCTCATTACTGTTTATGCTACTGACAGAGGAGTATTCAAACCTCACACAGCAAAGGCAAGGTGAAAAAGATGCTTCTACCTCATGATAGATGACAATTTATGGATAATAATAACTCTAGTTTCATGCTTACACGAATTACTGAGGAGAAAAAAGATGTAAGTTTCTTCTTTTAATGTCTTTCTTCTATTTGCATTCCTACTGCTCCTGACTCCAGTGTTTGAAATGTATACAGAGACAAAGAAGAAAGAGATCTTTACATGTGTAAGTGGGCACTGATAAATTTTAAGTGCTAACTGTAGCTGACATGTGCTCTCCCTAGTATAGAGGACTGTTGGACAAGTATCATTGATGCTGAATGATGCTGAACTCCCTAGGTGAAAGTTTCCTTTTCCTGCCCTACAGGGGAAACAGACATGGAGTAAGAAATGAAAGGCTGTGTATATCTGAGTAGCAAGATTACACAGTGATATCGTTATTGCGACTTGAGAAGCATGCTCTTAATGTAAACTCTGGTACTGAGCTTCACAAATAAAGAATATAATGTTAAGGGAATTTTCAAAGTAACCACAAGAGAACATTCAGTCAGACTCGGAGCACTCTTTAGGTTCTTTCTATGATGAGATACGATGAAATATTGTAATAAAAACTAAATCCAGCAAGATGATTTTCAAATATGTCTTTTTCAAATATATATTTTTAATATTTCAAAAGGAAATTTGGATGAATATTAGTGAAGCAATGGCAGAATAGCAAAATATTAGTTGATAGGTTCTTTAAAACCACACTTTGACAGTCCTGCAGAGGCGCTTCCCACTTATGCACTCAGTTTGAATTTTCAAGTACTTGAAAAGAAAATGTGATGGGTCTCCTTTTGGGAAGCATGATAGGGTTTAATGACTACATGCAGGAAATCAAACTCTTATCAGTCATATCCACATAATTAGGTTTCATGAGTAATGTCCTTAGCAAGAAAAATGTTACAGTTTCATAACAAATTTAATAGAAGATCCTAAATATATAGTTGGACTGCCAAACATTCCATGATTTTAGCTGGGCAAAGACAATGGCGGGAATGTAATAAACTCTTTTGTGTTGGTGCAAATGAACTGTCATGTCAGGTGAAGGAGCACATGAAGGAGTTCATGTATTTTAAAGGCCATTCTGTCCTGAACACTGTAACATTCCTAGAATGGCATACCTCAGCACTAAGATAAGATGAGATAAATTTACCTAAATAAATGAGTAAATTTACACATGGATGAACCACATCAAAACCTACAGTGCTCTTGAATGCTGACGTTTTCACCTATTTGTCTGCTGATTTATCCCACATTCAGCCTTCAGTTTTGCTCTTCTACTTGTGTCTACAGTTTTACTATTCTATCATCCTATCTGCAAATTCAGCATCTAGAGTCTCAGTTTTCAGCTCTGAAGTTACTGGGAACATTGTGTTAACATAAACAGATATAGTATTAGGTCCCTAATGAATGTGGGTACACTACTAACACTTAACACTTGTAGTGACATCTGAGTGACCAGCTAAAAACAGTGCATCTTCTAACACAAGCCACATAGGCAAGATGTCTATATCAGCAGGTGATGCACCTATATTAATAAATTCTGCCTTTCCAATGGCTATATTACTCTGGTTCCAGAGTTACCTCAGACAATGCTAACTCCCTGACTCTTCACTGCACTATGCTGTTGCATAGTGTTGATACCTACCACGTTATTTCACTTTTCTAAGTAGGCAGAACTTTTTCTACTTTTCAATTAGAAGCATCATTGCTTTTAGAATTGTTTAGAAGACTGTGACATTTGAGTGTCATAGTCACATAATCAGATGTGACCCAGACTCCTAGACTATTCAAATGAGTTTGAAAAATATTCACATTTTTCTTTAATTTTAGATTTAAAAATTACCATGTGTATTTTAATAAGTATATTTTATAAGCGTATTTTAAGTTAAGTTACTTCTTACGTAATATAAAGTTATCGTAACATTTTCTTGTTAAACATATGGAGCCAGAAGCAATGTCTGATGTTCTGAACATCAGCTAATTCTCACAATTTCTTTACAAAATGTGAGTTTAACAAACAGAAGATTCTCCTCAATAAGTAATGGGAATATTGACAAGTTCTTTAGTATCTTTTTTAAAAAATATTCAGGATAAGGATAATTTTGAAGAAAGTACTGCTATCTACTCTGATTTCCAGTCAATTCTTGATACATTAAAAATATCTTGAATTTCATTTCTTGTTCCCATTAATATTTCTGTTACTGGGGATTCTCCAGGTAAGTCACAGTGTATAGAGATAATTTCTCTTATAAAATATTTTAGCTCATCTACCATTCTTGTGGGGAAAACAAACTCGTAACCTTTTCTTGATACTTACCAGTCAAAGCAGATTTTCGAGCACAGACCAAATATGCTCATGGCAATGCATTCCCTTTGCCTCTGCCTCATGCCTGCTTTTCAAGAAGTTGTCTAAAGCCTGCATCTAAATCAATTCAAAGTCTAGCCCTACAGATCACATTTTATAATAGTCCAGCCTACAGAGAATAAAGGCTTAAGTGGTGTAGTCATGTTCATAAACTAAAATGTCTGTCTGATGGGGAAAAAAAGAACACTATGGCCTATGTCACTTTGATCCTCTTCAAGCAATTAGCCTACTAAGCTGAGCTGAGCACCGTAAATTGTCATTGTGAATGTCTGGTAGTCACATATTCCCACTGATCTGAGTACATAATTTCTTTTGTTTTGATTCTTTGCTATTTAAAAAAAAATAGTAAAAAAATAAAAATAGGTATAGTTAAAACAATCTTTATAGATCATTCAGTGCTAAAATGTTCTTTATGTAGATAATCACAGGTATCTTAAATTCACGTAAATGTTAACATGCTAAGACAGTCATCCTTACTCAGGCTTACTTGTGCCTTTCAAGAAACATGTCAGAAAAAGAAGAAATAATAAATTACAAAGGTAAAAACAATACCTACAAGCATCTGCTATTACACAGTTATTTTGAACATCAGGTCTCCACTTCACTGAGGACATAAAGCTTTTTCCTTTTTTTTTTCAAGATGTGGCAATGAAAGCTCGAAGAAAAGAACCGATTAGTTTGATGTCAGCCAGCAGATTAGTGACCGAGCTGTGAAAATAAACCACAGACTACAAGTAGCAATCCATTGTCCTGTGTTTTGGAGTACACGTTAGGAATGCTGCCACTACTTCCTTCAGCGGTTGCTCCTTTCTCTGCAAGAACTTCCAGGCAAATAATACATGAAATTTCTATCTGTTTTATGTCACAGAAATGGAAAACTGTCATTTGAAATGTGAGAAAAATGAATATTTTTCATGCTTACGTTACCACAAAATTAGAACTGTTTGAGTTTGCTAGATTACTCAAATATGCTTAGAATAGCTTTTGAAAAGAGACAGAGCATGGAAAATTTAAGCCCAAAAGACAGCCTGCTGAGAAAGTTATGAAAATAGTGAAAAATGGCAATTAAAACAGAAATGCTGTCTCTATCTTTACTGCAGCATTTGAAATTATAAAATGCTAAAATATGGACATATGTAAGACATAATTATTCCAGTTAAAAAAAAAAAAAAAAAAAAGAAGAAGAAAAGAATTCACTTTAAATGTTCTGCAGCAGAAATGACCAGACATAAAATGCCTCTTGAGCTAGCCATACAACTTGATAAAATTTCTCTTATAATCCAAGGTTAATTCTGTCCTTATCTTGCAACTGGAGAAATGCAGCTGTATTATTACACACATCTATAAAAATAAAATCCATTCTTCACGTTAGAAAAGATAAAACTGAAATGATGATTTATTCCCTTGACATTTTTTCCTTATTTTTCTAATTAACCTCCTATTATGAAATGCTGACTTCACATTAAGAACACCTGAGATGAAAATGGCTAATCACTGACATCTTTACATTTTGAAGAATCTGTAGTTCACTTGTGCTTTTTCACTTGTTCAGATGCTGAAGGCATTTCAGTCCATCTGCTTCACATTTCGGTTGTATTCAAAGCCAGCGTATTTTTACCTCTAGATATAGTGACAGAATAGAATGCAATATGATACCTATTTCAGGATTATTTTATTAGGCACCAAAATTGGTCTGATTCATGTATATCACACTTGTAATGATATAAAAAGGTTTTACATAGCAAAAGAGAACTGTGTGTGTGAGGAACAGGAATGGGAAACGGCTTTTCAAGGAGGATGTATAGGAATTATATATACAGTATTTCTCATAGCAATGTAAGTCTGGAGCTACGTGGAACCCAACTTTTTCTTGTTAATGCTAATGTTCTTGTTAATGCTAAGGTATCTTTATTCAACAGACTTGAAATAAGAAGAGGTTCAGCCTTCTTTTCTGCACTTGACATAAATAACATGATTTTTCATAGCAGCTGCGGATTTTACGTTAAGAACAAGAATTAACAAAGGATTTAATTCAGGGGCTATTTCTTTACAGAGTCTCATTGACTTCAACAGATGCAAAGCAGAAGTTATACACAGTGATTAATGCCATTTCTAGCTACATCTTGATTAATAACACAATAAAAACTGAGTTTCTAACAAAGAGCAATGTTTGTATAACATTTGTACCCATTACAGTGTGTGCGTAGTAAGAATGGAATTAATTTAGGTTGGAAATGGTATTAAATAAATCTTTTTGAACTAGCTGAGACTAGTTCAGAAAAGACTGAAGCACTTCTAAATCTAGTGTCATCTGCAAAATCTTGCTCAAGTGAAGGTTTTAGCTCAAATCATCAGCTATCTCTCTACACAAGGATCATAATCACTTTTTCCTTCAAGCTGGTCACCAGGTGGCACTAAAGGAGCACAGCAGAAAGCATGATCACAAAATTCATACTGATGTCTGGTCTAATCATCGGAAAGACTGGCTTAAGCCCTAATTGATAGCATGATTGCTTCAGCTTCCAGTTTATATCAAGGGAAACACAGTAAAGAATCTTAAACTGATTACATATTTGACAATATTGATGAGAATAGGTCCAGAGAGTGGAAGATCTGGAATACTTTTAACTGCATCTATGCATTACGGTTATCTAATGTAATCATCTAAAAATGGTGCATTCATGGTCGTGTAAACAAACTTAGGAAAATTTAGTTTATAGCGATTATGTTCTCTGTATAGTGCTGTAGGTGCAGCCACATTTCCAACAGTCTAAGGAGAGACAGCAAAATTAAAAGGTCAGATCAGCAGGTACAGAAAAATGAGGCTTTATAAAAAGAATTGATCTTTGACTTTATGCAAGCTAAACTGTCATAGGAAGAGTTTTTTCAAATGAATATCTTACATTGCTAGAAGACCAAGGTTTTGGGTCTTCTGAAAAATTATTACAAAGCAATGCTACTACTACCAATTTTATAATGCCATAATTGGAAGATTACATTTAGAATCATTTGCTATTTTTCTCCTCCAAGCTGACATACACTAAGTGAAATTAATAACAGATCACAGGGAAAAAAAATCCCTACAAAAACAAATATAACTCTTTTCTGAAAGAGTATTGATATTTAAGAGACAATCTAAAATTACTCCTGCAAAACATTGAAACAGCAGCTTCATTTACACCCTTGATTAACCAGAGCAGTTGTCAAGGGAACATCTAACCAGCTGTCAAGCAATACAGGAGATTTTTCAAGAACAGTGATTTTACTTTTGACTGAGCACATTCAATTCACAAGTGTGAAAATGTGTACTGTGTCTTACAGTTTTAATAACCTCTTGGCACTTCTTTCCAAAACTGTTGCATTTATTATTTTTTTTCCTTAAAAATCTTTTTGTTATTAAAAATAAAAATAATCTTCAGCATGCTGCTTCTATGCAAATGTTCACATTTCTTTACTCTCTTCAATTTCAACAAGGTCAAATGTTAGTATTTTTTACCACTTGCAATTAGAACACTAAGAAGTAATAATTATAGAAATGAACACTATATTTTATGCCTGACATTTTATTTGAAATCAATGAAATGTCTACTGTAACCCCCAGCCATTCAACACCAAATTTCAGGTTCTCAAGTTGTTATGAAGTGACCTGGCTGTAAAAGCATACCAGTAGCAGAGAAGGAGAGAGAGAGAGATGAGGCAAGGGAGCAGACAAAAGCACAGAAGTGGGAAAAAAAACCAAATGACTTTGACCCCTAATAGTGTCTTGCAGTACTAGTAATCTCCTGATGCTCTTTTTTAAAAAGAAAAAGGAATTGGTGGAGGTGGAAGGGACACACTCAACTACTGGAATGTGTTATTTGTCACAGGTCTGGGTTTAGAAGAGGAAAGAAAACCCAAGCTCTTAAAAGGCTCTTCTGATGGGGTAAAAAATCCAAGCTTTGCTGATGGTCTCAGTGTTTTCTTAATTGGTATTTGTGTAGGATTCAAGAGCTATTCTTCACTGAGTAGTAAAACTGTTAACAGACTTTGGCAACATTACACCAAGGATTACATTCTCTATTACTGCCGACACATTCCTCATATTCTTGAATAGTAGGAAACAGCCCTTCTCTTAGAAATGCTTTAAAAAAAGTTCTACAATTTGTACATAAATTTTTCTCTCGTTTCTTGTCTGGTTTACTCAGAAAAATACATGAAGGTAGAGAAACTTCAGAAAAGGAGAAACTTTTTAAGGACAGCATACATAAAAATGGACATAATAATACAAGTGAATATTTCTGGGGCCCTAGACTGCCTTATGATTAAAAGCAGTTGATCTGATTTATTCATGCCAATAACAGGAGTACTGTAGCTAGGATACAAATGATACTGCTTTTCTATCTATATGTGTCTTACATCACTTGGTGTGTTTGTATTGCAGAGGGTCCTGCATAGTGTCCTCCACTGCATAAAGAATTCCTCCTTGATGCGGAAGGAAAGAGGTCTTTGCAATTGGTCACTGCAGAAAAGGAAAAATATTTCAAGGTTTTTTTTTTTTTCCACAATTTCTTATATATCTAGGCTGAAGGCAGAGCACTAAGTGCTCCATACTGTATTTTTGCAAAACACTATTAATTTTTTTCCACAAAAAGAACAGTTGCAAAAAGGATCATCTAAGCAAGACTGAAAACTGAGTTTTTGAAGTATCAATCCAATTGCATTATAATTGACTCTGAAAGTCTCCCTAACACTTCATTTTCTCTTTCTTCATTGTGGTTGTAACTAATGAAAAAAAAAAAGGAACTCTCTAGTTGCTGTTTGATCACAGATACACACAGTTGTACGGAAATATAAGGCTTAAACACCACTTTCAATATTAATTTCCTTTTAAATGACATGTTTCTTACTAGCATTTGTCTTCAGATTTATTAACAGGGTTATTTTATCCAAAGATCACATGATTTTCTGCCACAAGCATTTTAGTCAACACTTCAAAATATATGAGGAAGTTTGAACCAGAATTCATATGTAGGTTTAGAACTCTTAAGCTATGTTGAAGCAGAATGATTTTCACAGTAGTATCATATTTTTACACCAAATACAGTTTTTCCACCCATTTTTCCATATAGATTTTAAAAAACATCTTTAAAATTACATTTTGGAAGGGGAAAAGCAACCAGAAACAGAATAACCTTATAGCTCTTCCCCATTTGACTTTACATACTCAATTTTCTTAATGAAAGGCTTTTGGTATTAATAAAACTGATGATATGTTACTGTATTAAAACTTTCTTACCGACATTCTATATGCTCTCCTATAAAGATAATATTAAGTCCAGAGTTTGACCTTAAAAAGTTACTATTTGCCTTTTGTTTCTTAGTGGACCTTCAGCTAACATAATTTGCTGTATATTAGAATATGGCATTTGTCAAAATTCCAACTTTTAAACAGCCATCACAGTACTTGCTGAGGCTTCTGAGAACATGCCAAATTCTAATGAAGTGTAATGAATGTCAATGGACTTACATTAACATGTGGGAGAAAAAATTGCCAGCTCTTCCTCAGTTCTGATTAACGCAGGAAGAGTAAGAGCATCCTTACATGGCTCTCATTAAAATTGCTGAGCTTTCTCCTATCACATATATATTAATCTACAAGGAATGAGGTATCCAGAAGAGAACATTATTTAGGACTTGGCTTTGCTCTGCTAGCAGGCTGTGAGGATATATTTTAGATGCTATCAAAATGAACTTGCTAAATTTCAAATCTATTTACTACACTCATGCTCGCTCCCGTGGTATCCAGTTTCAGCATAGAAACATTAGGCTGTCTGACACTGAAGTTTTGCTATTAATTTGTTGGACATAAACTTTTTTTTTGTGTGTGTTGTACCGTAGGGTATTTAAAAAAAAACACAAAAAATACATATTTATCCTACTCTTCTATTCCTATGACATTTAGATTCACCAAAAACTGACTTGATGTAAATCATCAGCTCCCGGGTAGATTTTAAGGGGTGTTTTTCCAGGCTTATTATCATGTCCCTTCACATAACCTAGAAATAATTAATCTATTATTAACACTATGAACAATGCTTATTATGGTATAATAATTATAATAATTAAGTACTCTACACAGTATTTCGAAAGTTCCTTTGACTACTGAAAATAGCTGAAAACAGTTCCATAATAAAGATCTTTAAGAGTAGTCAAGCTGAAAATATGACAACAATGTCAGAAAAAAAGTAAACATAATAATGGAATGTATAAATAGGTGTATAGACAGCAGACATATAAACATTGCTCTATTTTCTTCCAGCATAAGAATAATGAACAATGTCATATTTCTTAATGGCCCACTTTATCAATCAGCAGGAGTTTCACTCAGTCTATCAGTTTTCACTAGTCTCTGATTCTCCGCTCCCCTACTATCATCAACATATTTGGTATCTACATTTTCTCATTTCTACAGTTGCTGATACATAAGGCATGCTAATAGCCTTGAAATTACATTGAGAAATACATGAGCTAGGAGTGCAAGATTAGAAGAAAGCATCAAGAGCCAATGAACACCTGAAAAAGTGACTTGAAAGAGAAGTTTAAATTCAGTTTTCATCAGCTCCGAGGTACATTCTTTTGTTATTCTTTCAGTGGATAATTAACGCTGCTAATAGTAACCATAGATCACTTAGGCAAAATTGAAAGTGCTAAAGAAGAGAAGATAAATCATATACACAATACAATCTCCGAGCACATACAGGCTTATTACAAACAAGAAATGTTGTCTCCATGACAGGCATTAGAAAAAAAATCCCTCAGATAGGATATTGAAGTAGATTGCACAGACTCCCTCGCTGGAGGTTTTTAAGTACAGGTACAACTGTTAGATATGACATAAGTATATAATTTACAGGTATGGCAAAATATGGGGTTAGCATGCCCTGCTAAGGCAGTGGCATTCAGTAGACGATATTCTAAGATCTGCAGCCCTATAATTGTAACATTTCTATTGCAATAATTAAATACTATTCAGTGGAGGAATGTTAACATATCTGTCTCTCATTTGTTAAAAACTATGCTTAAAATTGACATAATTTCCAGTTTTTCAGGTAATTTAGGCCATTTACAAAGTAAAGAAAGCACAGAGCAGGTCTTAGAATGGACAAACAACAGGTCTTTAACAGAAGCGATCTCAACTGTTAACATCTCTAACGTTATACAGGCCTAGATTGTCTCTATTAGACATAATTCTAATGTTATCTCCTTAGAAAAAAAAGGTCTTTTTAAAGACTGCTGAATACAAGGGCAGAAAGGAAAACCCCTTTTTTTCCACCTTCAAACCATATTTTTTCTCTCCTACAGTAGAGATTCTAACAGAATTGGATAATATTTGGAGCATAAATACACTTTATCGTGTATAATGTTGTTTATCTTGCATAGGAGATTTAATTTCTTTATGTAATGACTGAATGCAGTTTTTCACATATTACACAAAATGTAAAAAAAAAACCAATTCATGTTTGTGGACAAGCACGTCACTAGCTGAAAATAGTCACATCTACTTTAGGTGAAATTGGTCCTGTTTGTGCTAGATTCTGTATAGCTTTCTTTATTCCTCACATGTGCCAGCTCTGTCAATCTAAGAGTCAAATATATGATCCTTCAGAAGACTGGCTAATGGGATTCTTTCTACTGCATGTATCACCTGGCATACGACAGAGAAATGGGAAACTACTAATAGCGAAGTATAAATTCTGCTTTTAGTCACATCTTTGCAATTCCAGTGATTTCATAGGTACTGCACAGAAGTAAGCTTAATTACATCAGTACACTGTGACACGACTGATATGCTGTGACATTTCCATTTCACACATGCAAAAACAGGATTAGCAAAACAATACTGGAAAAATAAGCATTAATATTTACAAAGGGTTTTGAAGCTGCAACAAAATTTAATTGTGATTCTCATAATCATTACATCAGTTATTGCTATCATTATTCATGCTCATGACAGTACTGCAAGAGTAGATTGCTGATTCTATCAGTAGGCAACAACTCTTAGGAATACCAGATGTTCGATTCTGAGTTTCAAGACAACCAGGTTTTACTTACAAAGATGGAGAGTTTTTACTACACTTGTGCTTATGCATTGACCTCCATTGGATCAGAATAGGCTGCTTTGTGTTTTTTTTTTTTTGTTTGTTTGTTTTTTTGGCTGTTTTGATTTACATTAAGGCTACCTTATATACTAAAAGAAAATACTTCTACTCTTTGGAACTCGAGAGATGAATATTCCTTGAGGAAAGTGCTTTCAGTTCTTTGTACAGCTCATTCTTACCCTCCATTCTGGTTTCTCTCATTCATCAAATTGCATTCAAGCATTTTTCTTTAATACTATGTAACTGCAGAAAAAAAAGTTTATTTCTTCCTCCACTCCCTTTATGTAATCGCAGCATATGTAGCACCTAAGAAAAAGTGTGGAAAACAAGGGAAATTAAAACTACAGTCTTCACTGAAAGAAAAGAGGGAAACCCTTTAAATGAAGAGTCATCACCAAATAGGTTTTAACCAGTTCTTCCCTAAAATGCAGATGAAACCATTTAAGTAAACTAAATAGCAAAGAAGGTCCATAACAACAATCTATTATCTCAAGCTATATGCTTCCCCTGAGGAAATCAAATCAGGCATATTTGTTAATTTAGAAAAGGCTTGAACAGCGATCAAAAGAAAGAACACATTGTTACATTGAGAAAGGGTGAGCTGGGGACTTCTACTGAACAGTGAACAAACTGAAACCTAAAAATGATTGCACTGAGTAGCTGAACTCTAACTTTAAAATAATACTCTTTACAAAAGTAAAAGACTTCACCAAGTCACAGAACTTTTTTTCTAGAGAGAAACATAACTCCATTAGCAGCCACATTGTTCTCTTTATCTCAGTATCAACTGTAGCAGCAGTGATTTTCATCAGACTGAAAATGGGTGTTGGATCACGTTTCTATTTTAAAAACTGGCAAGATTCATATTAACATCATTAGAAACAGACTATAACTCTGTGTAAGAATCAGCCTCTATTATTTCTCAGTGAGCAAATTAACATTTTCTAAGTCTAGCAAAATATAAAAGAGAACACATTGTAAAACTTGAAATTTCAAAAACTACTTTCCTTCTACATTCTAGTATAGCAGATGTGAGATCACTTTTTAACAATCTTTGTTAAATCAGTTGAATCTTATGCATATGAAAGCACTAGTGAAAATAAAGAAAAATAAAAAATCAGTGTATGTATTTATAAAAGTAACGGTCTAAGTGAAAGAGCTATAGACAGAAAGTGAAAGGAAAATACATGCCTACATATATTTCTGACAACCAATGTTTTACCTACAATGACTGTAATAACAATTTGTCTACAGTGGTAAGATTTTCTATGTATACATAAATTGCACTTGTAAGAGAAGAAATGGATAAAGAACATATGAAAAATATATTTTGAGAGGAGAAAATTCCATTCAAAACAATAATGAAAAAGGTAACTCAAATAAATGTTGAGTATTTAATTATCATTACACTTAGCCAACAAAATGCCTCCAAGAAGCATGAAAAGGTACTCACAAAGAGACAAGCTAGATAATGTCCTACCAGCTATGTCTTTCTCCCCTCCCCTGAAGAGGACTTTCACTCCTAGCAGCATAGTGATACTGCTTGAGTTAGAAGTTTAGCACTAGTATGTAGGAATGAATGATTATGTGAGCCATCTCAAGATACAGTCTTCCACTTAGGAAGTGAATCTTAGATCTGATCCTATGAATGAAAATTAGCAAGCCATCTGACACATGAATTAAGGTGCTCAATACAATGTTGTACAGATAACAATATAATACTACAATGACCTCCAACTGAGAATCTTCTATTTCTTACCTATTACAGACAGAAGAAATACAATAATGAATAACATTTATCGCTTCCATCAGGCAGCACTAATTATTTTCCCTTTATCTAGCCTGATGGCTTAAAATGAACTGCTACACCCCAATCTAAATTAGGAAAAAACTAAAGGAAAAATAGGTTAAGCAATGTGGTTAATGAGAAATCTACTATTTAACTTGAATGCCAAGGAAAGGAACAATTTATACATGTACACTGATAACACAGGGGAGACTGCTAAGAATAAAATCCTTCTGTTGCCAACAACTGCAAACCTTGAATTCAAGGCTGGTATATTTACCAGCACTCACAACCAAGAGACTTACTGCTGACATTTCAGTTCTATGCATTTAAGTATTTATTTATTTATTTATTAAAAAATTGAAGATTATTTCAATAGTGTTTTGGTTTCAGAGTCCTTAAGGCTCATCTTTTCTTTGAAACCCTTTGAAACCCTGAATCTTCAATTCTTAGAGATATTCTCATGATGCCCTAATTCAAACTTAGGTAAACTTTAAGCACCTGGTTCTCATAGTGAGATTCAGACAGCCTATTCTCAGGCTCTGCTGATGACATTCAAGAAATTTGCTTCTTCACATTCTCAGAAGTAGCCAAGTCAGACAAAAGGGAAAAAACTACAAAATCTCATCTGTTATCATTCAGGACAAGCTTCTGAAGCACCTATCTTCGCTATTCAAATGTTCTACACCATAACGTCTAAGAATGTCTAATTTAGTTGAATTACATTAAAATCTGAAAAATGATTAAGGAATGTGAGACTGGACAGCTTCTTAGAATAGAATATGAAGATCTCCACTGCACTGCTTAACATGGGAAATGACTATTTTAGTCTAACTGAAACTGTGTAATTGATAAAACATGTTCTCCCTATGATGAGAATTATCACTAACATTTTATTTGTGATAAACGTTACTTCATGTACTGTCATAAAAAGCAGGCCAAGAAGTATAGCAGTGTGTACCACAGAGAGGGAATGCACTATTTCTGGCCCACACGAAACTGGGAATGAATAATTTATCTCTCTCAGTAAGTTGTAGCAACAGTTAAAGGAGTAATCTCTGTGTCTCCAATCCTTACCTACAATTCTTCCCTTGTTTTGACATCATTAGTAAGAAAGAAGATAAGTCCTTGTCATCATAATCCCTTCAGGCTTTTTTCAACACAAGTAAAGAGTAACTCTGATTTTAGATAACAAATGAGAGGTAACAGTGCTACTAAAAGTGCCAGGCACATTACAAATCTAATTTCACAAACCATGAGCAACCCACCTCAGGTCAATAATACAAGACAGAAATGTTAAATGGCACACACGCTTACCAGACTGAAGAATTATTGATTTGTGAAGTCTAACTACCAGGCACTGTAATCAGTTGCTTGCATTTTTAAAAAACCATTTCTTGACTTATTTGAACAAAGAACAGAATGGAGCAGATCTGCACTTCCAGAATGCGTATGTAAGTACAGAATAGCACAGAACATTTAAGTTTATTGCTATCATCTAAATTGGACAAAGGGTGTTCACATACCTTTAACTGCACCAGAGTCATTACCTATTTTGTTGCTGCCTGCTTATGACAGTATGCATGCTGTGTGAAAAAGTATGGGCTTCAAAAGGATAATGTCAAAGAAAATAATATTCTCAAAATATTTTCATGTACACCTTGTACTTGAAGTTTTCTAAATCACACCATCCAATACGAGCAAATGAGAATATTTTTTTAAAAGAAATTAAAGAGACTGCTTTATGGTGATGTGCTTATATACATTTTAGCTGCATTTTTCTTTAAAACTACTCTTAAATGTGCATGAAACTACCTGATTACAATGTTTACTCCTTATTTGAATATAAAAAAGATAAAATATAGATTATAGTATAATTTGGATATATTTCAAGAGAGACAATGCTTAAATAACCAGATGTACATTTTATGATGTATTACAAATGCCTCATCTCCTATTTTTGTTCACTCACTTTGATTAGCAACATACATTTGAGCTAAAGTGTTACTCAGAAAATAAATACTTCACAAGTTCATGAATATTAACAGCAAAGAAGAAAAAAACATGGTAAATATTTATCTCGTATGGGTAAATGTGTGTTCACAAGGCATTCTTTATTAAGTTTTCCATTTTTAAACAAGATGGATTACTTTCATCAGATCACAAAAATAGAAACAATGAGATGTTTATGGAAAAGGCCAATCTTGTGTGATGTGAAATGTGCTGCATTTCTTCATGGGTAGATGAGATCTTGTGTTGGACAGTAGCCTTTTAACAAGATTATATTTTATGAATGTATGTCATTAAGGAAATCTAAGAAGTATAAACACAACAGTAACCACTGCTGGGTATGTACAATCTGGTTTTCCTTGCACATGAGGTGCTTAATTTCTTTATTTTGATGTTCACTTTTCAAATAAATATTGTGAATGCAAATCCATACATGCTGAAATTGGAAATACAAGAAAATATTTCTCTAAAAGAAAAATTCTGAGATTAAATATTTCATTTCATAGGGATGCTCAGTGCTATTAATCACGTAGATACTTCAGGTAACAACTCAGGCACTGCGTAAAGTTTCTATTTATCACAGTAAACATCTATAGCTGACAAAAATCTTCATCAGAGATGAAGTTGTCTCTGATTTGCAAGTTACACAAGTTAAATCAGAGTCAAAGTAACTATTTTATTAATAATGTGAAATCACAGAATTCCCACCAGAAAATTTCAGTTGGCTCAGATTTTTTTCCCCACAAGATGAATAAAATGTATTTGATTTTATCTTATTTACACTTTTTTCAGTAACAAACCCCACTGTTGGTGTAAAATTAAGATGTGGCTCTGGGCAGCCTGGTTTAGTGGCTGGCAACACTGCACATAGCAGGGGGATTGAAAATAGATGATCATTGTGGTCCTTTTCAACCCAGGCCATTCTATGATTCTATCATTTCCTTGTCAGAAGAGCATTCATAGGAGTACACTTTTTTTTTTTTTTTTTTCCCTCTCTCTTTGAAGGACCTAATGCACTACTACATTTTTTCTTTTGGCTGCAATTTTGAGCACTAAGAGATGCCACAAGTAACTGACTGTTGGCTACATCTCACACTGCTGACCATCAAATTTTGAGCCCTGTGGTCCAAATTTCCTCCCACTTATCCCATTCAGCTATAATGGTGCTATGGAGGACAATACTGAAAGCCTTGCTTTAAAGGACAGTACTAGATTCAAGCAAAGTTGACCCATTTTCAAATGCGTTTGAACTGAACATCAGTGTATCTTAGGAAACACCTATCACACACCAACTACTTATTTACATTATTTTAGTCTTTGGCTAAGCAGCTCAGTACTTCGTGATTATTAACAATTTTATAACAAGATTTCTGTGAATTCTGATCACAGACAAAGAGCTAAAGCAAAGGTAGATGAAAAGACTTGCTAAAGATCATGGCCCAAGAAAGCCAAGTACAACCAGATAATGAGATCAAGCTCTGTGATGGTGATAGTAACATTCACTAAGATATCTCTTTCCTATACGAAGTTACTGGAAATTAAGAAAAATCAATCTAAATCTAAAGTGCTTTTAAAGAACATAATCACTGTTCTAATTAAATTGTAACAGCTAAATATTTGTCTGTCTTCAGTAAAGTGCTTTGGTTATGATGAACCTGGAAAGCTTTCTCTATTATGCATCTGCCTCTCACTTGTAAGCCAGAGGAGAAGCTTGGGTAGGAAGGTACTGTGAGCCTGATTAGATCAGGTAATCCTACTGTTGTTTTCAGTAAAAAGCTATTGGAATTGGATTGTTTTTCAAGTTAAATGAAAAAAAAAAAAACCCCAAACAAACAATAAACAAACAAACAAAAAAGCTATTGTCTGGTCAGGAAAGAGAAACATAAACCCTAACACCTGTGCCTCTCATAGGAGCAGCTGGGTGCATGTTGCTGATGATTCAACTGTAATATGTGCTGTATATCATTATGTAAACAGAGTAAGTTGTGTGGGGAATCCATTACAGTAAATCTACTCTGTGGCTAATTATTTTCTTTTCACTTTCATGCTTTTATTACACTTTTCTTATGCAGGAAAGGCTGTGAGAGTAAAGGAAATTCTATTTCTGTGTAGTTACTGCTGAATGTAATGAGAAGAGCTTGAGTAGGTACAAAAGAAACAGCCTATTTGGCTTGAATCATAAAACAAATCTATACCATGTAAATAGACAACGTACCTGAAAAATATTTTCATAGAGAAATCTGCAAAGTAATAATCTTATTAGAAAAAAATTATAAATATTCATCCTTGATCAAATCATTCTGTGTTTTAGAATTTACTAGTATTCCACCCATGTAAACGATTCAAAGGATACCAGTTTTATAGCAGAAATTATTTTTAGTCCATAAAAAATAATCCTCAATTGTCCAGGATTAAAATGAGGAAGGATACTATCAGCTGCTGACATCAAAAGATCTCAAATGTTTGCATATGCACTTCTGGTGAGTCCTAGGTTCTCTAGGCATCACCACTGACAGGGTCTTCAGTCAAAGAGTCAATGCAGTTGGGATCATCTATGAATAATGAAGAAAGAACAGAAGCCAAAAATCATGGCATAAACTATTCAGCCATGATTTACTAAGATCTGTTGAGATCTGTTAGGAATCAGTACTCCAGATTTTTATCCTATTTTTTAAAGGGATGCAACGAGATTAGAAAAGTACAGAATATATACCTGCAATTTTCCCAGTTATTAAGCAGTTTATTTTTATCACCTCAAAATGGAACAGCACTATGCCATGAAAGATGCAAGTGGCAAGATGCTAGTTCATGCATTGTTCAAAAACTTGTATAATGTGAGATGAGATGTATCAGCTTCCTTTAGCTCAGCTTGAATTCAAACAGAACAATTCTGTGCAGCTTCATTTCCTACTTAATGTAGCTGTAAATGTTTTGGCCCTTTGGTCTTCTGTATTTAATGTGCAGCATTTGGTATATTTAATAGTTTTCCTGCTTATCACTAAGAAAAATGACATCTTATCTATTCTCTGTCTTCCTAAACTAGATTTTCATTAGTCTATTGAAGAAATAGAAAAAAGAAAACATCACAGAAAAAAATTCCCATAGCACAGATCTGTTCTGTGTTTAATCAGCAATTTAGTACTACACGAACAAAAAGATAAAAGCTATAAAAAAAAAATGCACAACCTCACTGCCAGCCAGTCAGAAAACACAATCAGCTGCAATTAAAACTATTTGGACAAATAATTTCAAATCATAAAGAAGTGGCATGAAGAGAACTAATTCTTACAGTGCTGCACCCATAGTCTTTGGATAAGGTTTGTCTTCCACACATTAACTCAGTCCAACCTATGGCCTGCAGGCTGCATGTGACACTAGACAGCTATTAATGCAGCCTTAAAAGATCACAAACTTTTAACATTATAATGTGATTTTTAGCAATATTTTTCATGAGTTGATTGTGTGTAGCTCAAGTGTGGACTGCATAGGTGACAAAGAAGCACTGTGGAAGAAAGGGCATAGTACAGTATTAACTCTCTTGCCCATCACATACACTGAGCTGAATCAAAATTCACATGCATTATATGTTACATTGGTTTGTTGTCACCTGGCAAGCAAAACACAGTGATTACTGATAATAATGTTTCAACCTACATAGATATGTGTCTGCCTGTGGCTCTCAAGTAAGGGCTCATAAAAAAGAGGACCCTAGATAATTAATAAAAGATGAAGCAATTGCCACCAGCAACTCACGTTTGATGAAATATCACTGAAAGATATATCAAGAAAATTTATGTAAGAATACTTTAAAAATGGATAATGTGGAAATAGTCATCAAAGCTTTGAATTTCAGAAAGTCCAAGGGATTGAATCATCACTGATTCCAGGAGTTCCTTCAAAGTATGAAAGCCGATTACAAGGACATAATTTACTTTTCGGAAGTAAGGTAGCTAAGTTGGGGTAAAATGCTAAAAAGATTTCATGATTGACAAAATTAATCACAACACTTATGGAATCAAAAGGAAATGTGTGCCATAACATGAAGACGAAAAATGGCTCACATATCTAGCATTTCTGGTGAATTTCAGCACTCATTTAAATAGTTAAACATAAGTCTTCAAGGTGAAAATCATAACTTCTGTGTTATGCTTCTAATCACAGCAGTATTTGAAATTCTGATACTTCATCCTGTGAGCAGAGAAAAATACGCAGCCTTCCTTTCCATTTTAATAAAGGAAACCTTTTGTTTTCTCAAAAAAATAAGGTTAAATATCCCACTAGTTTTATGATTTTGTCACATTCTTTTTTATTTTTTTAATTTAAGAAAAAAAATAAATAAAAGTTTTGTTACTTATATATTATCCCATATTACATATTTTACATGCAGCTCAAAAAAATTTCTTTTCACTCAGTGTGGCCCAGGGAAGCCAAAAGGTAGGATACTCACGCACTAACTCAACAAAATAGGATTCAACAGAAACTGTTAGAAAAAATGAGAGAAGACTTTTCAAGATCTAGGCCTCTTTTTGGATCTGACTGCCATTTCTGTCTGAGTGGTAAGATGTTGTATATCTGACTCAGTGTTAATAAGGGGCAGTTTCAGTCAGTCTGGGATTGTGCTACTGCCAAAACCAACAGTGTCCTCAAATACCCTAGTACAACTGTTCAGGGAGCGTGATTTTCAGTCAGAAGTCTGACTGAAAGCCAAATTACCAAATCCTCCAAAAGACAATCTTTTAATCATATGTACAGAACTTCAGTAGCAGTTCACAGTTAATCACTGTAGATTATTCAGCCTTCTCTGGAAATGTTTGTCCAGTAAGGCTGACAGTACCTTCCAGATCAAACAGGACTTTAATAAGATATATTCTTATTCAAAAAGCTTTAAGATGCTGAGCAGTCTAAAACACATAATAGTTTGTAACAGATGCTATAACATGCAAAAATGGCTTAAAATATGTCATTCTGAAATGTATTATATAGAATAATATGTAGACATTTGCCTTTCAGGAACAAAGACTGTTTCATGTGCTAGAACATGAGAATATCTGAATATCAAAGAATTAATTTTTATCATTGACTTCGTTTTTGCAATTGCTATTAGAAGCAAAGTTAATTGTCATACCAACCATATTTACTGTAATAAAAAAATTCCTATTAAATGCATGGTTTGTATTGTAAAAAAAAAACAAAACAAAAAAACCAAAAAAAAACCAACTTACAACCTTTTTAAGTCCAAGAGGTTTAAGTCCAAGAGGAAACATGAAATAATACAGGCTTTAAAAAGCACTAGCATTTTCTGTCCCTGGAGTAGGAATTGACTATTTAGTCAGACCAATGATACCATACCATTGTCTGGGAGAACTTCAGTGCATTACTACACTGACTCCTGAAACTGGAAAACATTATGTATACTTCAGGTATTGGCTGCTGCTGAGATTACTGTCAGCATCAAGCAACCTCCACTCAGGTGTTGCTGTGTGCCTGTTTAGCTTACATATCTGCACCCTTATGTTTTCAATAAAACAGTTTGTGTGCATACAGCTCTGCAAAGGAATTGAAGAAACATCATTTACAAAATGGTACAATAAAAATGTCAGATTCACTACCTATATGAAATACAGTTAGAAATGTGGGGTAAAGGAGATGACAGAAAGATTATAGTGGGATGTATTTAATCCAAATAAATTCACACAAATAAAGCAATATGTGCTTCTCTGTTAAAGGTGAAGGAAGAACCTCCATTCTTAATAATAAACATCTGCCTCTTGAAATGTTCAGGAAGAATTTCCTTCATCAACTTCAGCCAAGGATAGAAATGGTCAGATCATGACTTGTCTTATGTCAGGCACAGATCAGTGTTTAAATTTGTATTTTTCACAACACTTGCTGTTGAGCAAAACCTACACCCTCCCACAGAAAGAAGACAAGTATAATCCTGTTATTTTCCAGATGGGTGAACAAAAGAGGTTGCAGAAGATTGTTTCTGACAGTGACGAGAACAAAACCCAG
The DNA here is from genome assembly GCA_037305975.1 of Chrysolophus pictus. Taxonomy (NCBI): domain Eukaryota; kingdom Metazoa; phylum Chordata; class Aves; order Galliformes; family Phasianidae; genus Chrysolophus; species Chrysolophus pictus. Next base: position 25,693,716 of record CM074578.1, read on the forward strand.
GGGCCAAACCACCTATCAGATTTACATAAAATGTATTCAAATACAAGAGAAAATGTATTTTCTGAAGGTGTTTTGAACAGCTGCCGAGTTATTTAGTAGCAACACAGCAGGCAACACTATAGCTCTCACATTCTCATCTTTCATTACTACTAGTCCCGTAGGTGCTGGCAGCTCTGTCAAAACAGTGTGAACAGTAGGGGGGATAAAACTATTTCTGTGGCAATATATAGACCCCAAGTTCCTGGTGTTCTCTCTAAAACTCATCAGTTCAGTAGAAAGCCATATTCACCATCAGCACAGAAGCTGTGACCAGCATCATGAACAGCACAGTAGAAGAGCCATGGAGACACAAACCACAAGGCACAGATGTGACTTGGTGCTATGCAAGCAGAACAGAGAAATGTACAGCAAACATATAGTTGAGCAGAGCCTTCAGAAAAAGTACTCCACAGCCTGCACAAGAATTTTGTTTTAGTATTCTCCAAAGCTCCACCTCACACATCTGTTTAACAGGGATCACACGGAGCATGAGCTTGAGTAATAATTGGCCTTCTGCAGTATTCCCTCATTTCACAGCAAAACACAATGTTTCACAAACACACACAACTTGTTTGCAAACTACATTAAACTATATATCATATCCTGAAATATCTTGTAACACAACAGATGTTTTATGCTTCTGGAGTAGTGCTGGCAGTGCTAGACATTAATGACTTCTCTACCATCAGTATACGCTAACGCTTATGGTGTGACTACAGGAATTCTACAATATATTCATCTTTACTTTCCACTGAACAACAAAATAATAAGATTTTGTCTAACACGTGGTAGTAGTAGCTATAATTTAAATAAAATACAAAGGACGCATCTTTATTACCAAGTTGTGCCTACACATCTACAAGGAATGTAGAAAAACTGCTTTTTGTATCACTCTGAGTTTCCTCTGTGGTGGATTGACCTCTGCCACCTGCCAACCCAACCACTTTCTCACTCTTTCTTGTCAAAGCGACCATTTGGATCGCTTGACAGGAATTAAATAACACAAAAAAAGCTCAAGATTCAGGGTGAGACAAAGACAAGGCTTGACACAGGGAAAACGAATTTAATTTTATGCCAGTTAAAATAGATTTTGAGAAGATAATGATAACACGTTCCCCACACCTCCTCTTTTCTTGGGTTCAACTTTGCTCTCTCATTCCAAACTCCTGTATCTCCCCACTCAAAGTACCAAGGAAGGGTGGGAAATAGGAAGCTAAGAATTCCATACTATAGCCTGCACTATAGTTACCCTCAACTTAATTTTCCATCTGCAACCAGTCTCCAGTGAAGTGCAGTTTTATTTAATTCTGTATTTCTAGCAATGTCAAATACGAGATTCAAGTAATGGTCACAAAATGACTAAACATCTGTGGATAAAAGTGAACAGAGGTACGGCAACAGTACCATTAACTACACAGAAAATAGATCAATAAACATAAACAGAGTGGGAGAAAAGAACTAGCAGACAAAGGTGAGCAAGCAGAGAAGAAAGTTACATAGTTGATGGTCTAATATAAAGCCAGGCCAATGTGCACTTCTAAGAAGCAAAGCATAAAAAGGACAGTCAAGGTGGTGGAGAGATGAATAAAAAACCTTTTATCACCTGAATTAACTACATCCCAGAAGATAAATTCATCACAGAATTGATGTACTTTAATCAAAGGAAGAGAAATACCTTCCTTCCTTGACTGTGTTTCTTAAATGAGTTTCTTTCAGAAAGATGCAGCTCACTTGTCTTTCTCTCTAACCTGACTACTAAAGAGGACTACTTAACAAATGTACCTGTAAATTTTACTCAATGCTCTCTTCAATCAGGTGACTCCACTTGCATCATCAAGTAATCTCACATCCAGTATGTAACAGTAGACCTAAGCTGGCTGGTCTTAAAAGAATCAGCTGTCTGATGTTCTGTTTTGCTTCTTCTCTACATATGTGCAAGTAGCATATTAAACATTGGTCCGAAATCTATTTAGAAAGCAAGAACTTACCTGAAGTAAAGTTAGAGCAAATAAGATAAAATAATAAAACATAAGTTAACTGTCACGATTTCTTCTTTCCCTCAGTCACCATTGAAAGAAGGATTTCCAATAAACTGTGTAAAACAAAGATCCCAGTAGTATCTCTGAGGTTTTGTGATTATTTTGGGTCACAGATCTGGACTTGGCATAATAGAAACAGCAGATCCCAATCCAACATATTTTGAAATCTATTTTGATACTTACACTGCCCTCAGAACGCGAGACTCAGAATCTCTAAATACATTAAGCCATACTAGAAGTTTTCTGTTGAGACAGGAGCTGATCACTTAGACTAAGAACTACTCCCTTGTCAGCACAGAGGAGAAAATCCAACCAACCCCATATCAATCTTAACCATGTAACTTTATTGCCTGCTTGTTGCTTCATGGAGACCTCCATTAAAATTCCTCTAGAATACTAGTGTTAGTGAGGCATCTTAAATAGAGCCAAACTGGCTTGCTGGGAACTACATTTCTTCCACTTTTCTCAATCATCCCTCCTTGCTTTGGATACACACTCAAAGGCTAGATGCTTACTGTTTTCTAAATCAGAATGTGCCACAGATTTTCAATATCCACAGAGTAGATAGCACTTTCTCTTACTTTCAGCTAAAGCAAACCTGTAGAAAATGCTATAAGCACACATAACCAATTTTATTTCTGTATTGATCTTCCAGTTTAGCAACAACAGGCTTGAGAAAGAGAACTTAAAAAAATTGCTTTGACTTCACAGATTTTTTGTTTGTTTAGCTCTTCAAACCTCAGAACTACTCAGCGGTGTAAGCATTTATTATTGTGATCTCATGTCTTAGGAGGAAGGCAACATGGCATCTTCATAAATTTATTTAGCAACATACTGTGCTGGTTTATTTCCAGGCACTTTGTCAAACTAACAGAAACTAAATTGTTGTCTGAAAAGCCCTCTGTGTAAAGCAGTGTGTGACCAGACAATGAACTAATGAATTTTCTAGAACACTATATACTTTGGAAATAAATTTTTAAAAAGCAACAAACACCGATAGAAACCACCAAAATACTGAACAAAACTTAAAATATTCAGTATAACATAATCTTAAATTTTAACAGTTTATTACTCACTCTGTAATGCAGTGATTCCTTTTTCCTTCAAGTCACAGAGATGAAGATCTGTTTTGTTTCATTAGAACACCTAGTGTACCTTCAGTAACACACACATCCCTTAGTACTATCAAGTATGTGAAAGAACTCTTCCTTCTTCCAAAAAGGCTTTTCTCTGAAATGAACGGGACAGCCAGGTATTTTGAAATCTTTACCATCAGTATCACACAGTCTCAACAGGAAGAAAAAAAAAGTGAATCGCATGAGATCGTGGAGCAGAAAATATCTAAAGAAATTGCATATTTAGAAGAAGAAATCACACACAGTATTTGGAATACAATCATTAATTCAGTGCACAGGAGAACTACAGCACACTTGAGAAGATCAGTATACCCGATCTCATTTGGAGAATGATATTTCCTGGCTACTCTTGATTCTGAGAATTACATCAGCTATTATTTATGTCAATTTTCATAAGTGGGGTTGCTAAACAAATGTGTTAGGATGGTCTGAATTACATAATACTGCAGTAATGCTTTGTGAAGCTTATGAGATGAAAAACTAACAGTCTATTCACATATCTAATTACCAAAATATTTATGATATGTGCAATGATTAAATACTGATCATACAATAGAAATTAGCATGGTCATTAAGCATCTGATATTGCTTAAATGTGAACATTCATATGACAGTGTTTTTGTGTGTTCCTTATTAGTCCTACTCCTTTTAGTATTTCTGTTCTAATAAGACAAATACAACAAAAATATGCTGTCTCAAACAATTTGGTACTCCTTTACAGTGATTGATAGCAATTAAATTCAGACTATGAGGGCTAGGAAAAAGGGACATTAAAAATTGTGGGCAGAATTGGGAGTAAGAGCCTTTTTTCAACTATTTTTTTCTACTTCAGAGATAGAGAACGGTAGAAACACAACAAAATTATTGCCCAGGACTGAATCTTAACCATTGGAAAGATTAAATAAGTGTTCACTGTACAACTAGTCTACAAAGACAGTCGTAGTGGGTCAGTCAGTATATCATATATAAAACTTGATTCATGTAAAGATGATCACGAACAAGATGGTAGTAATTTCAGAAATATTCCTCTTCTTGTTCACAACCCTAAATCACTTCTTTCTACGTATTGTGCATCATCAAATAGTTACATCTTTATTTAAATAGCTATAGGACACTCACAGGCAAATAAAATAGCATTGTGAAATGAATAAAAATGCATACCTCTATTTCTGTTATAAATACTTATAGGAAGTGGGACAAATTCTATTAAAATTAAAGGTTACCAGTTGTCACAACACAGAAGACAGGAACTTACTGTATGTGAAGAACAACAGTCTTCACATACAGTATGTGCATATGTACACTGTAAATAAATATATTCCTGGGATATTTTATTTGTGACAAAATCATGGATTGGTAGAATTTATTTCTTGTGCTGATATTCAAATGATGTGTCATTACACTAAAAATTTCCCTATGAGACAAGATTTACTAGTCCTTCAAGATGAGTTAGTTCATCTTGCAAAGGTAATTGCAATACAAAATAAACTTCTCCAAAATCTACTGTGATTTTCCAGTGTTACTTAATTTTGATTTATGGTGCTAAGCCGAATATGCTTATAAACATAAATTCCCTGTAGCAGAATTGGTCATACAAGTGAAGTATGTTACATTCTTAAAAGGGATAATAATAAAGATAAAAACAAAAGCTATCCTTGTTTCCTATAGAGATATAAGACATTTGCAGCATTTCTTATCCCATCAAGTAAAATGTTCAAATTCTAGTGGATGTTAGCTTAAAGAACAGAGGTTAAATTCTCTTATCCTTTTTTCTTCAGGATACTGAAGAGTAGACAAGAATCTAAGTCCATCAATTTCAAGTGCAAATTTAGAGCATCTTTTTGAGTTAAAAGTCAGCGTTTGCCCCCAGACAGAATTTAATTTATCGGAATACCAGGTCCAACATAAATCTTGATTACATGAAATTACCAACAATATCTAGTTTTTCAAAGTCCATGCTCAACAGTAGATTGGAAATGGCATCATACCAACTGAACTTGAGAAAGAAATTTGTCTAAAATTCAAATATCTTTGTCAGTGTTTGCAGTATTATTTTTAATGGTACTAAACACAGTGTTTAATTCCTTTCTATTATTCAGTTTCAGAACATTAGAACCCTGAACTTTCAATTAGATTTGCATTTGTAGTAATTACAGCAGAAGAAATGGGCTATCAATGGAGAAAAAGGTTGTGAGAAGAAAGTACATTTTGTTTTGCAAGCCTGCTACTTATCTTTTCAGAATATTTGTTAACTAAACACTGAACTTTATATTTCCATTGAGATAGATAACCTAAAGGTAAGCTGTCAACTTTTAGCTGAGTGGCAAAAAACATAGCAAGCAATTACAGTCAAGAGTACTGTATTAGTTTTTATTTTTTGTTGTAAATCCTCATATAGGTAAACCAATTTAGGCTAGATACCAAACTTGAAAGCAGATAAGGTTAGGTGGGATGAATCCCACTTAAGAAAATATTTCTTACAAAACTAATCAACTAATCTCGCCTGTGTTGTTCCAGATAGGCCACAGTATTCTATCTATGCCTGAGAGTTCATAATGCAGACTGCTGCTCACCACAACTGTAAGAATAGTTCTGAATGCCTGCTATTTTAGGAAAGGCAGCAAAGAATTTGTACTAGGCTACTCAGTACTACTGGACTGCTGCAATAGTTCATACTTAAAGCTTTATATTGATATAAATGCATTTAAAAGAGTCTGAATGAAATACACTTAGCAATGGAAGTGATTAAATCAGTTGGTTTTGATTCTAGACTACACATCATTGCAGGTACTAAAATGGCATTTACTGCAGCTTCCTAACCTATATAAGAAAACAAAGCAGATATCAATTATGCAGGAAAGGATCTGAGATTAAGTAGAATGATGTACTATGAAGGGGAAGATGAAAGTGCCATTGCCCTAAATACTATGAGCTAATCTGTGATGAGTCATTTAGGAATAAACCATCCAAAATCAGTTAATGATGGAAATTATTTCATGTGAGAATAAATCTACTCAGCTAGGAGTTATAAATATCAGAACAAAATTGTAATTATATTCTTGAAAATTGCATCGCTAAAGGAAGAAAAAAAAATAGCCAAAGCACACAGCACTTTTCCCCTCCCTTTAAGACAGCTGCCACAAAAAAAAACAACACCACATCAAAAACCAAAAAAACAAAACCCTCAGTAGATTATACATGATGAAGATGTTAAAAAAAAAAAAAGAAAAAAAGATGGTGAACGATGAGAATTCTTAAGTTTTCTTGTACTCTATTGAACTATTAAGACAGCAGTTAGGCAGTATTTACTATTCCACTGGGCTTTGTCCCTGTTGAAGAGACATAAATTATCAACTGTGAAGAGACCTCTAGTGCTTCCATAATAGACTGAAGCAATCAGACTGGTAAAGACCCAGTTAAGTCAGAGAAGCAGAAGTTTTTGGTAGAATTTTTGATCTAGAATCAGAAGGTGTTAACCACGCTGCTATCTACTGGAATGACAATACAGAAGGGCTCAAGCAACCTATAAGATTTCTAGAGTGCATTCATCACAACTTCATGATGAAGGAGCCAAAAACAGCAAATGCTTTGCTGGACCTGATACAAACAAGGAAGAACTGGTTGAGGATGTGAAAGTAGGAAGCAGTTTCAGCTGCCCTGAACTCGAGATGACAGAAACCAGGAATATAAAGAGAAGTGAGCAGGTAAAAAAGCAAGACCACAGCCCTCAACCTAGGTGAATAGATTTTGGTCTCTTCAGGAATCCTCAGAGGAATCCCATGAGATAAGACCCTGAAAAGCTGAAAGATCCAGGAAACCTGTTAGACATTACCACCTCCGATCTCAAAAAAGGTCCACCCAAGTAGAAGATCAAGCAAAGGAATCCTGCATGGATGAACAAGGAGCTTCTAGGTAAATTCAGATATGAAAAGGAAGTGCACAAGGGATGGAAACACAGGCAGGGGATCTAAAGTATTAAGTAGCTCTCTGATCTTGCACAGTTAAGGTTAGGAAACGTGGGGGAAGATTTAACTGTGAGTGAGTCACCAAAGACCTTATCATACTCTCTGCTAGACCCTATCACTGTAAAACTTTGGGAGACTGGAGCGTAAGACAGAGAGCAAACAGTGTCTCTTTGCATCTAAGGGTAAATGGAAGGTTCTTCTGTATGCTTTGTTAATCTTATCACAATTGAGAAATCCTTTATCCTTTATCACTGTTGTTTGGGAGAAGCTGAGGCCAATTAACTGATTAGAGGAACTGTTAGAGGGACAGGAACTTCTCGTTTGTTAGTGAATAGTATATAAGATGTATGTTGAACACAACAAAGTAGAACTATTCTGATGCTACAAGAAACTGTGAGAGCTCTCTAACTCGACTGAATGCCAACAATTGGCATCTGAACAGGGACCTGAAACTTAATCTGACTTGAAGACTGATTGGTCTGGAGCGCGTTGAGATAAACGGAACACGTTGAGAGAAACGTGGGTGCGTTGAGAGAAACACAAGCAACCTGTACAGAAGCACATTGAGACAAACATGGCAGATGTTGAGAGGAACATGGAGCACGTTGAGATAAACGTGGCAGGAGCTGAGACAAATGAGGAGCAATCTGTACAGAAGGACATTGAGTGAAACGTAGAGCACGTTGAGAAAAATATGGAGCATGGTGAGAGAAACGCGGCAAACTGAGGATTCATCATCCCCAACCAGTCTGATTGCCTTTCGCTGGATGAAGGTAAGAGACTGCATTACCATGAGGAATAATATGATCTCAGAACAAAAGAATGTCCTAGTTACTTTTCAGATTATTCTTAAAAAACAGGGAAAGACGGTGCCCACTGCTGCTTTACAGCAAATGCTTGTATGGGCTACCAAGAGTGACCCCTCAATCACAATCAGACAATTTACAATCCTGAAGTATGGGACTGGATTGGGGTGATGCTATGGGACGCTGTTACTAAGGGTGATAAGACAGTGTTCCAGATTTGGAGAAAGGTTTTTTAAGCTCTAAAGAGCCACTTAAGATTGCAATCTGATACCCTCAGTCTGCCTGAGGGCAAGGGAGCGGCTGATCGCTCTACAGAACAGCTCTCAATGCCCTCAGCTCCCCTGCTACCACCATCGGATGGGGTTTTTACTGACTCCCCTCCCGAGGATCCCAGCAGCCCTTTTGATCCCAGCCCCATAGACCTTGAAGAAAGATGGATTTGTCCCCTCCTGATCCACGTGACAACTGTTCGGAGGGAGGCTAGGAAAGCCGGAGATACAGATATGTTGAAAGTTTTCCCTGTTATCATAGCCCTGGATAAAGGGCCACGTTGGAAAGCTTTACTGTATAGTGTTCTGCAGGACTTGCAATGCACAGTCACACCCATGCCCCCATAGGAAGTACCGGCTGGCACTTGTATTGCTCAACTGATTTATTCTCAGGCACAGCTGGTGCCAGCTGTGCCCAGGAAAAGGGGTGCTGCAGAGTTTGGATCAACGGGGACTCCCACACAGAAGCCTGACATTTCAGGAATTTTAACAGTATCGACTTAAAAGACTCTTTTTTCACCATCTTTCTGGACCCCCATGATGCTCCTGGGTTTACATTTTCTGTCCTCTCTGTAAAGCATCAGCACCATCCCAGTGGTATCACTGGACAGTATTACCTCAGGTCATGAAAAACAGCCCTACAGTCTGTAAAGATAATGGTCTGGGATATATATCCCAGAAAGTATTACAGTTTTTACACTCATTAGAAATTAAACATTTCACGGATATATCATACGTATCTACAAGACAAGCCATAGTTGAGCATACACATAGCATTCTTAAAACTATGCTATTTAAGCAAAAAAGAGGGAATGGAGAAGACGTTTCCAGCAGGAAGGCTTGCTAAAACTACATTTGTATTGAACTTTTTAAATCGAGGATGTGAATACACAAAAGCCCTCCTTTTGTTTCAGTTAATGAGGAAAGAGTGAATATTCACGGAAAAACTATGATACTAGTAAAGAATCTGGAATAAGTTCAGTGGGAAGGGTCATTCCTCCTGATAACTTGGAGGAGAGGAAGAATCCTTAGAATAAACTGTACTGCTTATTGTCACTGTCTTTGTGATTGTTAAATGTTTATGGTATATGAAAGTGTAAATGTAAATGAATTATAGAAATGTAATTGTTAATGGTATACAGAAGAGGAATTGTTAACAGTATACAGAAGTGTAAATGTTAATGCTGTATGGAAGTGTAAACATTAATGCTATATGGAAGCGGAATTGGTAATGGTACATGGAAGTGTAATTGAGGGTACGAATAATGGAATTGTGAAAAACAAACAAACAAACAACAACATCAAAAAATAGCAAAAAAGTTAAAGAAGAACAGTGAATTAGAAATATTAACGTTTTGATCTGCTCTAGCCAAAGCAGACAAGTGCTGGCAGGAGAACACATCTCCCGCGCTGCTCCTCCCCCCGTGGCTTGTAATCAGAATGTAAACAAAGTGTTACTTGCGAATGGGGACAAAAACAGGACACTGAAAGCAAGAATATGGGGGGGGAGGGGGGGGCAGCAGGATCCAGGAGTGTTCTGCCCTCATTGAACAGAAAAGCAGTTAGTGCAAAAAGCTGCACTGGATTTGATAACAGATGCAATAACAGTTAAGGGTGGAGAAAATTAAGCTAGGGAAGGAATTTCAGCAAAGCATGGGACTTTTAGTAAACACTGGAACAACTTATTCGGTGTTAAATACTTCTCTAACTCCAGTAAGTGATGAATTTGTAACCGTAAGGGAAGCCACTAGCCAAAAGTGAGGAGGCTTACTTTCTTAAGCCTTTATAATTTAGTATAGCTAAACAGGTAGGCATACGCAAATTTTTGTACATGCCAAAATTCATCAAAACCTTCACTAGGGCAAGATTTACTAGAACAAATGGAAAATGAACGAAAGTTTAAGGGAAAATTGGAATTTAAGGTAAAAGAAGAACAGTTAATAGATGTGCTTAGTTTAGCATTAATCATTACCCCTGCTCATCTTGGGCTGTGGGTGGTAGAAACCCCGGGTAGGGCTAAGAATGCAGCAACAATAGCATTCAGAATAAAACAGGGTTCGGATTAAGCAGTACACCCTCAAATTCAAAGACATGATATCTACCAAAACAAAGGAGGTACATGGACAATTAGATTACTAAATGTTCTCAGACATAATGGCTATCAAGTTCCTCCACAGAGAGCCCAGGTGGCATGGTCACCAGTAACCTATTTGCATTATGAAATTGCTGCTGGATCCCAAATCCTAGGGAACAGCGAGGAAGGAAACAATCTGCCAGACTCTGGAACCTCAAACAACTAAGGAGCTCCGGACTTTCCTAGGGATTACAAGGTGGTGCTGTCTAGAACCATGGAATATTGGTAAAATCCCTCTATGCTCTTTTTAAATCCTGTCCAAACGTCGTCATACAGGTTGAGGAAGACTGAGCGCCAACAAGGAAAGCCAAAGGCAGCCTGTCCCTAAATATGGCAAGTGACACAAGTGCAACATGAAAGAATTCTACAAGAACATCAGAAGCCAATGGAAGACTTAGGAATATGTTGGTTTGCTGCTGAATAGTGAGTGACGTGGCAATAAACAACCTGGAAAAGGCTGAGATATTCAGTGCCTTCTCTGCCTCAGTCTTCACAGTCAAGACTGATGTTCAGCCCCTGAGACCTCTGGAGAAAGACTTAATCTATGCTCTAGATATGACTGGGATAGTCAGTCAAGAGAATTTTATACATAGCAGCCCATATGGTGTTGGGTTTGGGGTGTGTGGCTAAAAGCATTTAAACAAGCTAAACATATGTAAATTCACAGAAGGTGACAGTATTCACAGACAAGTGCAGAAGGAGCTGCCCGATGTCACTGTGAACTCATTGTTAAGTGTCTCTGAAAGGCCACTGGAAGAAGTTCCTAAAGATTGGAAGAAAACAAATGTCATTTATCTTCAAGAAGGACATGAATGAAGACCAGGGCAAGTACAGGCTGAACAGCCTCCCTTTCTGTCTTTGGGAAAATGATAGAGAAAATCCTCCCGGAAACCATTTCCAAACACTTAAAGGACAAGAAGGTGATCAGTAGTCAACACAGATTTTCAAAGGAAAAATCACGCTTAACCAACCTAATAATCTTCTAAAATGAGGTGAAAGTGCTCGGTAGCTGAGTGGAAAGTGGTTACTATTGTTTACCTTGACTTTATAAAGGCTTTGGACACAAAATCATCATAAACAATCTGAAGAAGTTTTGGTTAAGTAAGAGCAGAGTGAGAGCCTATACGGCTGGCTTGAGAGGGTAATGGTCAGTCGTACAAAAGTACAGACTGGGTACTGAGGCTTGTATCATTCAACCTCTTCATTATTGTACTAGACACTGGGACACAGGACATCCTCAGAAAGTTCCCTGTTGATACAAACCTGGGAGGGGTAGTTGATACACCAAAGCATTGTGCTGCTGTTCAGAGGGACCTCAGTGGACTGGAGAACTGGGCATAGTGAAAATACAAAGTCTTATATTTGGGGTGGAAAAATGCTAGACATCAGACATATGCTGGGGACTGATCAGCTGAAAAGGCAGAAAGAAGTAGACCACAGTGAACAATAAGGTGACTGTACATCAGCAATCCACCTTCATAGCAAAGAAGGCCAGCAAAATTCTGGGTTGCATTAAGAAAAGCACTACCAGCAAGTCAAATGACATTTTTTCTCCTATCTTGTGTACTGGTGACACCACACCTGGAGTGATATATAAAATTTTGGGCTCCTCAGTACAAATAAGACTTACAAGAGCTAGTTCAGCAGCAGGCTGCAAAGATGGTTGAGTGACTGGAACCTTTTTCAGAAAATCAAAATCTGACTGCACATAATCCTAGATATGTGATGCAGCTAAAGGACATCATAATCTCTTCCCCTCCTATGATTCTGTATTTCTGTGTTCTTGAGATAATTCTGTCAGGTCAGATAATTTAAGATCCAGTCAAATCCAGACCATGAAGGGTAAAGGAATTCAAACATCTGCTCATCATGTCAGTAGCTAATGAGCCTCAATAGCTGTAACAGTTGGTTTGTTGGCTTTGACAGATCACTGATGAAATGCTAAATGTTGCTGCATCAAAGCAATAAAAAAAAAGTTAAAAAAAAGTGACACACGTTTCTAGACACACTATTCTTTTTAAGAACAAAACTTGAAACTTAAATGAAAACAATAAGAAAGCTTTTCTTAATGAAAGATTTTCTTAATGAAAATCCACTCTTCCTAGTTGAGTTATTTCAGCTAGGAGGACAAACAACAATTTAAGTGGTTGATCATGTTCCATCAAATGGTCAATTTTAATTGAGTATACAAGAATTTATATACATCTGTTTAGTGTAATGCATGTATTATGAGACTATTTTGAGACTAACAGATGTAAAACGATTGTATTATGTAAAACTGTAAAAGATAAAAAAATAACTTTTCAAGGTGCGAGGAAAATTGGATTGATGGAACTGGGATTAAAGTTTTCAGAGAACATAGAATCAAACAATTATAGAATCACCAAGGTTGAAAAATCATAGAATCACAGAATTTCCTTGACGATCCTCAAGGATCATCAAGTTCCAACCCCTCTGCCACAGGCAGGGCCACCAACCTCCAGTCCGAGGGACTCATCCGATCTGGTCTTGAACACCTCCAGAGTTGGGGCATTCACAGCCTCTCTGGGCAGCCTGTTACAGCACCTCACCACTCTCTCTGAAGAACTTCCCCCTGACATCTAATCTAGACGTTCCCTCTGTCACAGAGTTAACTAGATCAATCTATGCCCATGACAGGGAGGCAGTAGGCTGCTGGGCTCCCCCCAGCCCCACAAAATGGGAAGGAAAAGGGAAAAGGGGTAGGGAGATAGGAGCTGGGCTCAAGGGAGGAAAAATACAGTGGCAATGATCTGTGGAGAAAAACTTATTTTACTATGATATCGGAATGCAAGATAACACAATATAATACAATCTAATTGAAATTGAGACTAATAAAATAAAAAAGGAGAGAGAGAGAGTTTCTGAGATGAAGTCAAACCTGAAAAGCTTAGTACGGCTAGGAAAGTACCCTCCAACACTCCCTGCAAGGCAGTAAGAGACCGCCCAAGCCAGAAGGGCCAGATCCCATGACTTTCACGACAAACAGGGACAGGTACCCGGAATTGGAGCATTAACACTTTAACTCCCAGTGCACTACATGATGTTATGATGTGGAATACCGAAAACCAAAAATCACAAAACCATGACACCCTCCTTGAGCTTAAAACCATTCTCCCTTGTCCTATCACTATCTACCTAAGTAAAACGTTGATTCCCTTCCTTTTTATAATCCCCTTTTAAATACCGGAAGGCTGCAATAAGGTGTCCAGCTTTTTCTTTTCCAGGCTGAACAAGCCCAGCTCCTTCAGCCTGTCTTCATAGGGGAGGTGCTCCAGCCTCTGATCATCTTTGTGGCCCTCCTCGGGACCCTCTCCAACTGCTCCACATCTTTGGATGTGGACGCCAGACCTGGACACAGTACTCCAGATGGGTTCTCATGAGGGCAGATTAGAGAGTGAAAATCACCTCTTTGTCCCTGTTGGCCACCCCTCTTCTGATGGAGAAAAGATCTCCAAGATCATCCAGTCCAATATTTCCCCACTAAGCCATGTCCGTACAACATCTAAATGTTTCTTGAACACCTCCAGGGATGGTGACTCAAACACCTCCCAAAGCAGCCTTTTCCAGCACGACTACTCTTTCATAGAAGTTTCTCTTAATGTCCAACCTGAATTTCCCCTGGAGCAACTTGAGGCCATTCCCTCTAGTCCTATTTCTAGTTACTAGAGAGGAGAGGCTGGCCCCCACCTCACTACAACCTCCTTCAGGTAATTTTTGAGAGCTATATGGTCTCCCCTAAGCCTCCAGATAGAACAATCCCAGTTCTTTCAGCTGTTCCCTATAAGACTGTGCTCCAGATCACAAACTCTGTATAAGCACTTACTGCACAAACCTTCCCACTTTACAGGGACGAAAACTTTTATGAAACAGATATACAATATAAATTGAAATGAGCTCATTACTGTTTCTACAAGGCCTGATAAGCTGTCATCAATAGCAGATAATTTTAGTGGAAAACCATATCTATAAAAAGCCATTCCTAGGTACTTGTCACACTATGATTTATGCTGACTCGTGATTTATAATTTCTATTAAAAATGCAGTAAATATATGTAGTTAAATAGGCCTTCCTTCTGAAAGCAATTCCAAATTTAATTCAAACTTCATTATAATCTGTTAGATATTTTACAGCATATAGTTTTATGCACTTAACACAACATCCACATGGATGTGATTAATATTTGAGCTGACTCAAAATCCAAATTAGAATATACAGTATGTAAGATACTCAATTTCACAACCACATCTAAGTGTTTTATTCATCAGTTATAAATTCATATTTATATTATTATTATAATTCAAATTCATATGTCCAGTGATTCTTTATCTCTCCCAGACTGCAACCACTGTTAATATTCAAAGAGTTTTGGTAAGCAGAGATATGATGATGAAAATATTGCACTGAGTTGGCTTAAGGTGCCTAACAAAACATCTTTCAATTTCTCATTCTTACGTTATTAACAATGCTGGAATTCAGTACTATAAGGGCTACTCTGACCATAATGTCTCCTATTTTATTATATTGGCCCATAATGTCAGTGGTGAATTTTGGTGAATTTTGGTGGGATGGTAGTATATGTTGAACATTCCCACCACATTCAGTTAAATTTTGTTGCTGTGTGACAGATGGCAGCTGAAGGGTCATGTGACAAAACGGAATGGTGTCTGAAATGGAAGTGCATATGAAGAAAAGACATGTAATTGAATTTCTCCATGCAGAAAATGTCGCATTCATTGACATCCACTGATGACTGCTGAACATCCATGGAGACCAAACAGAGGATGTGAGCACAGTGAGATGGTGGGTAGTGTGTTTCAGCAGTGGTGACAATGACAGTGGGTCATCACCTCCAGGACCCATTTTTATGAGTGTGGCATGTAGACTCTTGTTCATTATTGCTGGAAATGCATAGCTAATGGAAGCAACTGTTGAAAAAGTGCAAATTTGCTCTATAAAATAGTGTTGTGCTTTTTTGGTTGTAGTTTCCATGGAAATAAATAGGAGGCATTACTTTTTTTTACCTACATATGAAGCTTCGAATTACTTGACAGCAAAACACCTTCCACATATCACGAATATATGCTACACCATATAGTCCTTCAGATAAAAAGATGTTGAAAGAAGAGCTGCTCAGATGTTTCCTGTTTTTCAAAATACAAATTCCCGCATTTCTTGGACACAGTGGCAAGCCATTAGAAAATTAATCATTTTTTTGTTTTACAGATCTAATGTAATTTTCAGTAGTACTTTCACATTATGCAGAAGACCTGGCATCTTTAAATGCTAACAAAATGATGACTTAAAAGTATGTATCAATATGAAAACATAAATCTCTCTGGAATAAAGTAAAACATGTATGACTGACTCAGAACAAGCCAACAGGTCATATGGATGGTGATTTACATATCCTTTATAAAAGCAATTATATTTTAAGAAGGAATGTGTAATAAAAGCTTTATAAGATCAGTTCAAACAACAGTTTCCTGTGGAAAGTGAGGAAGTGGGAGTGTCAGTAGAAACATGGACACTGATAATCATGTGGCTTGCACTCAGTACCCTATGTCTTGCCATGTACCATGTGGAGATACAAAAATACTTTCAGAACTTTCACAATTTAGAAGGTGCCATCTGCTCTTGAAGAGCGAATATCAAATAAACTTCATCAGCTTCTATCCTGCATGGTCCAGGCTAGAATTGGTTCAACAATGTTGACTGAATAATTTATTCTACAAATTTTGCTTTTATGGATTGCTGTATGTGACCACGAATAAATCCTGACATCCACACCACAAGTACTAATTTAAGCGTGACAGAAAATTGGAAGCAACTACATTCAATATGTTCCTTTGGAAAATTTATGAAAAAGTACTAAACACAGTACAACAATAAAGTTCTGTGGAGATAGGCTCTATGTTCATTAAATCCCGCAACAAAATTCTGGCAATTCTGCCTGTAAAACACAATGAAGTAGTATTATGCTATCCACGCAAGATTTTTTATCAATGCTTGCCCAGAGTCTTCCAAATAGAAAAGAATCTGGTGTCTTCCTTCAAGTATGCACTCACTATCAAGGACAGAGACAATCTAAACTTTTGGAAGGAAACATAATCTAAATAAAATATAACTGAGAGAAGATAAGACATAAAATATATATATATATCATCTCTCTATCTAGAAAAATCAAAATCCCGGTAATGTGGTAATCTCAATCACTTCTTTGTTAAAATTACTTTCTATCAATCAATGAACTGAAGAAACACAATCTGGCCACAGCAACAGCCGTATCATTTAACTACAAATTACATACACCAAATTTTGTGTCAGGCAAATGTATTTCAGAACCCATACATAGAATGAAATGCTCCTGAACTTCTGTTCTTTGAATAATTGCATTCATAAAAGTAATCTGAACCACCTTAACTATGTGGTCACAGATCACACTGAAAAGATGAATACGATATCTATTGTGAAATTACAAAAAAATTAAATTCAAACAAACACACATTTTCAAAACCAGGCATCAACTAATTCTAAAATAAACAGAAATGAAAACAGTAAAAAAAAAAAAAAGCGGGATTGAAACAAATCCTTAGTTTCTTTAGGCAGGGCAAAAAAGTAAGCGATCAGAGTTTTATTTTATGGTTGTTTCCATAAAGCTGTTGTTTGTTGTTTCACAAAGACCATAAAGAAAATGACTGAACATTTTAAACTCACATTTAAATCTTCATCAGGTTTCAAAGGGAAGAACATATCTGAGGGAACTAATCATATAGTTAAACAAAACCATATTAAACCATGGGGATATCTTAGCTTCCTATAGATAGTGGATTTAGAAAGAAAACAAGAAAAAGACAGATATAGAAACTATTGGGAATTATGCTGTTTATCCCATAGGAGTCATAGATATACCTAGAACTGGAATATCTGTCAAATATGACCTTATAGACAAATTCAAAGTCAAATATAACAGAAATATCATTTTCCTACTGGAGTGTTTTCAAACAGTAACAAAGCTTTTTATGCTAGTCTTTGTCTCTTCCTTTCCTGAATTACAGGTGAAAAAATGGATTAATTTTGCAGGTAAAACATCCAGATAGAGTTATCTATCTTCAACAGCCACTAAGAGAACACAAATCAACAATTTTGTCATGCATTCATATTTTATAGCCTATGATAAAAGATTCTGGGGGGGGGCCACAAATGCCTTGTCAAGTTTGCTTTTTCCTTTGGCAGAGGTTAAGGATGATTGCTGAAGGATTACAATTTTACTGCTGCCTGGTGAAGGATATACTGCTCTCTCTGCATTTTAGAAGGACTCACAAGAGTAATCACTAGTCATTTTGAAGGCCATGCCCATAAACTCGGATGCATATAAATCCTTGCCAGTCACAGTCTACAATCATGCATTTCAAATTATTTATTCTGTCGCTATTTAAAGACAGTGTAAATTCCAGTAAACAAAGGTAACATGTAAATTGAACTGACACTACTATTTAGTGTTGCAACATGGACTGTAAAGCCATAAATATACACGTTAATTTTAGGGTAAAAAAGAGGAAATACATTTATTTTTCAGTGTCAACTTGAATTCTATAACTAGAACTAATGTTTTTTTTCAGTGATATATATAGATGCATTTGTTGGTAAAGTATTATTACACTTTGAAAGCTATCAGCATTTTAACGCCCTAATATTATGAATCAGAGAAATAGCTATGTCAGGTAATACAGTACAGGCAATCAGTGGACCAATGCCTTACACATGGGTAGTCTCCACAACTAAAGAACAACAAAAAAAATTAACTTAAAATTATTTTTTAGAAGTGAACTGTACATTTCTACCAAGTATTTTCTATGAGAAAAATGTCTTTATCTGCTGGCTCATAGGGTAAAAAAGGGATAGTTTGCTTTGCAAGCTTTGTATACATTTACATCAAAATCCTAAACCAAATTAATTAATATCCTCTCAGGTAGTGATTAGGTTTGAGTATACTCTATGACTTTGTTTCATTAATGCTAGGCTTTAATACAAAACAAAACAAAACAAAAACAAAAAAAACCTTTAAAATGTAGTGTATTAGTAATGCATAAACCTGTGTCTTAGAACTGTAAGAAGGAAATGTGATGGTTTCTTAAATGGTAGATCCTTCCATTCTTCTGTATATTGAAATGAGGTTTTCTACTTAAATTCTAACATTTACTATTTTTCATAATAGAATATGGTAAGGATCAAGGGGTGAATATAAAAAATAACAACACACACACAAATAACCCCATACCAAATATACCAATATCCATATACTACTACCAATCTCTTCTATAATAACAAAGTCCTCAATTCTTCTAGCATAAGCAATATGAAGACAAACACAAAAAATCTTCATGATGCTTTTACTTTCATGTTTTGATGTTAACAAGCTAATTTTGAGAACACTGCTATACATGTTTCAAGGGGATTTTTGCAATGTCCTTCATACATCATCCTCTACTAGCAAGAATGTTCCTAGCTAGAACTAAATTTAATGCAAATAATTTGCACCAAGTTCCCTCATATCATAAATGCTTACAGTTCAGGAACAGCAATTTAACTTTAACTACATGATAAAGTAAAATAATATCAGAATGATAATAATCAGAAAAATTTAATGGACATCATAATTCTTAAATATTTTAAAGTAAACTTCACAAACTCTAGCATTTTAAAAATATTATTAACATAACAGAAAATCTGTATCATTTGTTTCTACTTTTGTCCTAACTTGTGCATATGAAATCCCTTGAGTGTAAAAGAGTTTGGGGATCTTATTAACGTTTGTGAATATCTTAAGTGTCAGAGCCAAAAGGATATGGCCAACCTCTTTTCAGTGGTCTGTGAGGAGAGGACAAGGGGAAATGGCCATAAACTTGAGCATAGGAAGCTACCAGTATGTGAAGGAACTTCTTCACAGTGAGGGTGACAGAGCAGTGGAAAAGGTTACCAGGGAGGTTGTGGATTCTTCTTCTCTGTAGATATTCAAGATCTGCTTGGGTGCCTACCTGTGCAATCTACTGTAGGGAGCCTACTTTGCTGGGGGGGTGGACTCAGTGATCTCTAGAGGTCCCTTCCAGCCCCTACAATTCTGTGATTCTGTGATTAACAGAGCATAATAGTACCTTTTTCAAAATTAAAAGTTCAACTTTCTGTGAAGTATTATGTGCGCTAGGTGAAAAACACTGCTGGTCACTTACCATCGTATAATGCTAATAATGCAGTTGCGTATGTACTTCACTGGGAGACGTTAGCATGCCTATTTTTAATTTCTCATGTTGAAATTAACCAGTAATTTAGGCCTATACTTATCACAAGAAATACAATTACAAGTCTAATTAATTCAAGGAGTAAATTATGAAATAGAATAGAAAGAACAGATAAGAACAAGTACATCCAACCCATGGGCTGCATGTGGCCCATCATGGTTGACAATATGTCCTTGCCCCTGCCCAGCACCTCTTGGCCCTTTCTGTGGCTCTGCCAAGTGGCCCAGCTTGGCCCTGGGAGCATTCAAGGCTCAGCTCATGTTGGCTCAGCAACAGCCAAATGTCAGTACACTACTAAGGCTGCCTGACCTGGAAGCAGGGCATGGGGAGGGAGCAGTGAAGTGACAGCTCAAGTTATAACAAATAATTTCATGCATTTTAATTCACTGGCTAAACACAGTCCTGTGGACAGCAAAAAATATGCAGTCTTGCATTCCATTTTGATAAAGGAATTTGAGAAGAAGTTTTAAGATTGAAAAACGGAAAAAAAAAACCCAAACCATCTTTTTTTGGCTTATCTGCAACTTCATCTTATCTGCAACTTCATTTTCAGTTGAATAAATATGTTACCTGAAATTTTCAAATGGAGTGCACAGAATTGCAATCAGACATTGCTCCCAAAAATGTGACTATGTCTCTCTACTTTTATTAGCACTATCACACTAGAGAAAGACAAATCCTTATTTCACAATAATGACTTACTTCTGTCACCATCTGAGAGTTTGTACATTTGTGAACAACTACTTTCAAGGATGAAAGACAGATAAAATTTCACCAAAGATCTCTGATGAACACACTGAGAACTCACTGAGAATTTCAGCCACTGACATCAAACCAGATATTGATGCGTGAGTTTCACAATAACAAGTTCACATATCCCATCAGTTCTGCATTTTTGTTGCCCTCTTTTTTGTTTTAATAAGAACTAAAGATTAAAATATTTTTTTGCTATTTATATACTATATGCTATACTCATATAAATTATAGTACATATTTTATGAGGGCTGCTTTGAAAGTAACGCCTCCTATTTAATTATATTCTCCCATGGTGTCAGAGGAAGATGTAGATGGTATGGAAGTAGAGGTTGAATCTTCCCCCCAGTATGCCATTACATTTTGTTGCTGTGTGACAGACAGCAGTAGAGAGGCAGTCTGACAGAATGGTGTCTGACATGGAAGCGTGCATGAAGAAAAGGTGTGTCACTAAATTCCTCCATGCAGAAAAAATGGCACCTACTGACATTCATTGGTGATTGCTGAACATATATGAAGACCAAACAGTGGACATTAGCACAGTGAGGTGGTGGCTGGTGTGTTTCAGCAGTGGTGATAGCAAGAGTAGGTCACCTCCACTGGTGCAGATTTTTAGGAGCATTGCATGCAGCTCTTGTTCATCACTGGCAAAAATGCATTGCTAAGGGTGGTGACTATGTTGAAAAGTAGTGCTTTGCAACTGAGAGTTTCTCTATCAAATATCGTTATCATGCTCTTTGTATCAGTTGTATTTTCCATGGAAATAAATAGGAGGCATTACTTCCAGGGAGACCTTTGTGTATGCAGCCCAAGACAATTCCTGTTCGCTCAGTGTGACCCAGGCAAGACAAAAGGTTGTACAACCAAGGAATAGAATAAGAAGAGAAGAGGATTTCATTGGAAAGAATCTAAAAAAGAACATTGAGTTCAATGGTCAAACTACTGACAAAAGTAACAAAACTGAACAGAACTGGCTTCAAGACTGAGGCCTAGGAAATACCACTAGTGATTGGCCACCAGTTATAGTCCCATACACTACAACTCTTCAAGCCCTACCTATTGATCCAGCATAGTGTGAACCTATTCTTTTAATAGCTGGACAACTTATCCAAAAGGATACTGTGAGGACAGTATAAAAAGCCCACATCCACTAAGTGGGTTATTTTATCATAGAAGGATATCAAATTAATGTGATGAGATTTTCCTTTAGTGAACCCGTGTTAGCTCATAAATTATGAACAACTTGTTTTCAACCTTTTTAATTCTATGTTAAAACTGTCCCAGTTCTCAAACTGGCTTATGTTTCTGTCTGGAGTTTGAAAAACTGAAGTAATGTACATGAAATAGAAGGCATCTTAACTCAACATTATGAGAAATATTTCCAAAAATACACCAGGTTTTGTTTTCCATCTTTTTTTCCCTTTAAAAACAAACAAACAAACAAACAAACAAAAAACACCAAACAAATGTACACTTTTTTACTCAGTATATAAGGAGACTAAATCTCTTCAGTGTAACACAGTATTAAGTTCTTACCTTATTGTGATAGGCATGAATATTCCTTTATTAATGGATTGATTGACAGATACAGTCAGAATGTTCTGAGAGTTTCCGCAACTGAATCGAACTGTTGGTCTTCCTTCCACAAGATACAAGTGAAGAAACTGTTTCCCAAAATTCTTTTCACTACCTTTAAAAACAAAAATGGAGATAATCAGACTTCTGAAAGCACAGAACCTTTTGGTACCCTGACACTTACAGATGCAATTTTTGTTTTTATTTTTCATGCATATTCTTATGCCTTATGTGTTTTTTTTTTTACAAATTCGCCCTTTGAATGTAACTGTAGTTCATTGCCATAGAAAGTAAGACACAGCTCCTGCTTAGGATTTTTATTCCCCTCTAAGACAAACTGTTAAACTGTTATTATGTTTTTTGCGCTATATTTTACCATATTTAATTGAAGAAGAAATGACTCAACAGCTAGGTCATGAAATTGAATTAACTGCATTTGAGTATAAGATTATTATTGTCTTCTTCCAGAATTCTAATGTCTTAGGTTGTCTTACTATAACTCAAATATATCATTTGCAGACTACAGAAAAAGTGTTACGATTAAGCCATATCTTGAATACCATGATTGATCACCACATAGTTATTTTCTTAATGATCAAGTTCATATTTTGCTCTTAGTCTAGTAAGGTATTTAAAGAATAAAAAGTGAGTACAGTATGCAGTATCTCAGATTATACATCTCCGTTATGTTCTGCAAACCTAAACAAACAAAAAATACATATTTTTTTCATACAAAATCTCAAAATCAAAGAGTACATCAAAATTAAAAATGAACTATCTTAGTAATACTTTCATACAGAAAGAAACCTTTTAAACACTGCAGAGTGTGAAAATAGGAAGTCACAGAGGGTCACTACATCTGTATTTCTGGTATTTAAAAAAGGCAGTTTATTAAAAAAAATCCTTCTAAAGTAAAATTCTATCACAGAAGGGATTACTGCAATAAAAACACAGTTGTTCAGATTTCAGTTTCTTTAAAATTCTAAATAATCCAATTTATCTAATTTTAATTTAAAAATGCCTTAATTTCTTAGATTTGGTAGGAATTTATATGAAAAATATCCTACATAACTGGAAATGTTTTTTCCAGTTCTATTATTTTTTGCTGTTCTATTATTTCTCTTATCCCATTAAGAAAAAGAAAGGGAAAGCCTATTAAAATGCACTGGGAAAGTATTCTTCTCTCAACATTTACCATAAAAATCAATGAGAAAAATAAAGCATTACTCCCATGGATATGGATACAGACTGGAATATCTTTCAGTATCACAGGTACCTAACCTAATTAATTTCTAAATATTCCCATTTTCCTTCTGGTCTGTAGCACATTACCTATTCACTATCTGTAGCTGAGTTGAAAAAAACACCACCACATACATGGTATGAATAAACTTTTTATGAGGGTAGATGGAAGGGAAGAACATATGGTTTTTTTAAGGTTCTCTGTTCAACAATCTTGTCAAATGGGATGATAAGGAAAAAGTGAAAAGCAAACACACAGACAAATGGAAAAAAACAAGATTCAAACCTGTTCAGTAACACTGATTGACAGAGATAAGAGGAATGTGGGAATGTTTATTTCAGTAACATTATTTGACTCAGGACTCCGCCAAAATGTGATTAGTCATAAACATAGCACACACTTGACAAACATACAGTAAAACATACAATAATAAGAAACCATCGTGTCAGTCACATTAATTAGTAGGCTATCAAGAAACCTCAATCATCACTTCAAAGAGTATCAAACTGGACTTGCAATCCCTCAGGATGCAGATCTGGGGTCCCAAATACTGGGGAAAGGGCATGTTGGTGAAACTATGCTAAGCAGTGGGGTAACACGCTGGAAGGAAACTGGAAAGGGTCACATGCAAAGTGGGGTCCACCAGCTTGTCTGACTGGGCCCTGTGCCTGACCAGCACAGTTTGTCCTCCTGCCTTCTTACCAAATCCTTTTCAGCTATCTGTCTGTGCAAACTCTCTAATTGCATGTGAGTGCTACAAGGACAAGAGCCAGCTGCTCTGGGGACCGGCATTAGAGGTCAGAAAAGGGGTGTACGCATTCAGGCATATGGGGCCTCAGCTACAGCGAGCTGGGATCTCAAAGTCAGCTGCTGAATCAGGTGAGGTCTCCAGTGGCTGAGTAGGAGGTCCTTGGGGTGGGGTGTGACAATGTGCACTCCCTTCTCTTCAGTCTGGCTTTTTTGTCTTGCTCAGTCACTGCCTGTAGGACTGGAGGCCTTGCTCAGGCAGACAGACACCACAATACTGGCTCAGGCCGAGCGCTGGAAAAACTGGCAGCTAGACATCTTGCTCAACAGTTGAGGGCTTAAATATGCACTGGAAAACATGACCATGAGTCAGTAATTTTAACCCATAAATAGGAAACAGCCCAGAGCTTGCTGAGCTCTCCTGCACAGCAGTGAGCTGTACAACCTCCTTAAGTACAGATGCCTCTCAGGGTTAATACTTGCTGCAGAGATCCCTCACTCTTTGACACTGAAAGACTTCTTGCAGTAACAGATCCTTGCTAAGCGACTAATAGCTTGCTAAACAATAATTATTTACAGAGCATGAAGTTTTCTAGCTTTTCAGATGAGTGGACTTGTGACAATTGGCATAACTAAGACGACAATGAAGGGCATCTAGAGGTAATTAAGGGCTGTACAAAAGATGGGAAATGGAAAAGAGTTATCTACTGGAAGCTAGGTGCCTGTTTAGAAGCTGCATATTAAGAAAAGGAGACTAGAAGTAAAAAGGAGCAAGACCTAGAGCAAGAAACAGAAAGTCACCTAATAACCTACTAGAATTAGAAACTATGTTTAGACATGTTTTTGTATTCTGAATATACAAATAATTCAGAAAGGTACAAAAATTCAACTGGATTATATGCCTTTGACTTTTATGATTTCCCTCTACAGTCTTTTTATAATTATCCTTTAAGATGTTCTGCAGTGTCACTATTAAAAAGGTCACTGGCTTTTAATGGTAGCATAACTGATACATGCATATCCTGCATCATTTGTTTCCTTATCTTCTTCTCCCTTTTCACACATGCTGTGCCAGGTGTTTCCCAGTCTCAACAATATGCGCATCTGAAAGTTATATTGAATTCAGGTAGAAAGAATATGAATATATTCTGAATATATATTGACAACGTGTCTTGAAAGAAAGTTACAGATAAGTAGGTTATTTTCTTAGTGACTACATCTATTCATTCACATTACGCGCTAGTGAAAACCTGGAAAAAGCTCCTCGTTGTTACTATTACTAGTAAAGTAAAAAACCTGGGAGAGGTTCCTAGGACTACAATGCTCCTTGAAACACTGGTGAGTATTACTTCTTGAGCTTTACTCTAGGGAGCTCCTGTGGTCGTGCTTACAGGTATATTAGTTTGATAGCATTCTTCACGTATCTGCCAGGTAGTGCCTTTGGAGGACAGTCCTTTAAATTTTTCTACAGTGAACATGAAGAGGCAGTGTCCTTCTCAAGAATTTTGATCTGTCACTGTAAAAGAACATATGTTACCCAGTATGCTGGGTATCGGAATACAAAGTAGGAATATATACAGACATTTGGTATATATACATTTCTTCCTTGTAAGGTGAGAAGTTGCCTGAGGCTTAATGAAGAAGAAAAAAAAAAAACAAAAAAAAAGGGTTGCAGGAACAGAAAGACGCAGAAATCAGGAGCCATTTGAGTAAAATATGTTTTTGCATAGTAGGGTTTAATTATCTTGACCTTAGTAAAAGTTATGTGAGGAAATCAGGTTGAAGAAACCAGATCTCAGCAAATACTCTTCCACAGGAAACTGCAAAGCTGTAAGGTTGGTTTCATGCTTTACTACAGTGGCAAGCAAGTAGCCAACTCAAATGGTTGCCTATGTAGAACTTCAAGTCCCTTTGAGCAATAGGGTAGGATTTATAAGGCAAAAACATATTTTGTCACTGAGGAAGGATACTGTGAAATGCTCTGCTTGAGAATGCCAATCTAAGATAACAGAGTGTGACTGAATTTCCTGAAAGGCCCATCTTTACTTTTATTACTAGAGTGTGAGTAGATCTGGAGGATCATGCTTTCATGAGTGCAGTAACATAATTTATGAGCAAGAACTTAAGTAAAAGGAGCAGATTGTCCTAAAAGAATTCTATAAACATGGGCTCTAATACTGTAAATCCAACAGTCAGAACTTACAAAACACCATACAGAATAGAAGTTGAACAATCTGTCTTTGAAGGGATTGCAAAAAGCATTATTAGAAGTGAAAATGATGAAATAATACTTGATAAATGTATCTGGCTTTATTTTCTTAATGACAATTTGCATTTTATTTCCCTTTGTGGTTATACAATACAATTTGTTTAGACATGCTGATGAAATTAAATCATGAAAACAATATGAAATCAATATAGGTAGAAAAAAATAAGAATGTATACTGTGTCCAATAAAGAAATGTTTCTCTAATTATGGTTAATTTTTATCAGGACAAATGTAATAATTCTATTTTCAAGCCTGTTCACCTGACACACCAAAAGAGAAATCTCCTCTCATCCTGCCAATTATGAAAAGATGAGGTAAACTGCAAAGAGTGTTACAATATTTTTAGTCCATTTATATGACAAATACATTCTCAAAATAGTTAAAGAAATCACCATTATTAAAAAAGTACAGTATGTAAATATTTACTAATTATTTGACAGAGCAATTAACCTTGTAAAATCTGGTGTCTGTACAAAAAATTACACAAAAGCAGATTAACTAAAAAGTCAGAGTTTGTAATTATTTTCTAGTAAAATACACCCAAAACAAGCAGATCAATGTGATTTTCTTCCTCTTTTAAAAATGTTTTTGTCAAAGAGGTTTTTGCCTAGTAAATTTGAAATTAATTGCAAACTTAATCATGAAGCTGCTGCTAACACTGTTGTATTAAAAATATGAAAACATTAGAAACATTTAACATTTTTTTATAATTTTGTAGCTCATGTATCTAGTGAGTGCACTAGCCTCAAGAGGACTTTCTGCTGGCATTTCATTTCTCAGCTGTTTGATGGTAGCACAGCTTCAAAAAAGCAGCAGCACAAGCAAGAGTTGTACTGTTTCTGAAAGAGCACAGCTGACAACTGCAGCTTTTCTTTTGAAGTTGTTAGAAGGCAAGAAGAAAGACGGAACAAGGTGCAAAGAACAGGGATGAAGGAAGAACAGAGGGAGCATATGAACTCATGAAGAGTATTATGTTTATCTGACAGAACTACAGAAGAGCTCGGTGCCTGTATAGAGAAATAATAGATTACAAAGCTCTGGGTAGCCTGTATAGGATCCATTGTTCTTTCTAAATGTACATAATGCTAAGACACAAAATACTGGAGAGTTTTATTTTACACAATAATGTAACATTGTATTTTACATTCTTGCAAAATTAAATAAGGATATTGGATATGGACATTCAAATAACTAGGGAGAACAAAAAAGAAAAAGGAAAAACAAAGGTGCTACAGAAAAGAGAAAAGAACCTGAGGAGGACGGTAGGAATGTAAAGCAAAGATGTACTTAATGTTAAACTGAGTTCTACAAAATATATAGTCCTCTTTTACTTTGCATGTTTGTGTGAAACAGGCAGAAGAAGATCCAGATTTTCTTTTTTTCTTAAATCTTAGTGAAACCTAACCTTAGAATAAAGCCTAATGACCACTGAAGAGGTGAATATTCAGGATCAGGTAAAGCCCTGTTTGGAGAATAGCAAGGTGAACAGGAATGCAAGTTACCAGAAAGTTATGTAGAAAAAGCTGATAAGAAAACTATGAAAAATCATGTAAAAATAAGCCCATGTTCCTGGAGCTGTTTCAGCTCAGTGCCAGGATGAGATTAAAATCACAACACTGCATCCTGATCCTCCCTGTCTGCGTGTACAAAGCAACAGGAAGACAGTTATGACATAGCCCATAGAGGTCTCGGATATGCATAAATGGAAAGCAAAGAAATAGCTGGTTTTCCACTAATAACACTTTACCTTTCCAGAATGTGCAAAGCAAAATGTTCTAAAAGATGTGAAGTGGTCAAATATGGCCCCAACAAAATCTCCATAAACACCTCAGAAACACTGCATTATCAGTTTCACATGGAAAGCATGAACTGACACCTGAACACCTATTTGGTTAGACTCACGATGAGTACAGTATTTGAAAAGAGAACATGTTCTATCTTAAGACTAATAATTCGTGTCAGATTGTTAGACTCAGACAAAACATTTCAACTGTCTGAAGTTAAGCCCTTTTTAATTTCAAATTTTATTGCAAGAATCTGGAAAGTTAAACTGGATTGCAAACACTTCAGATTTCTGTGGAAGTGGAGAGGAAAGTATGTTAGTGAGAAAAGGAAAGCGATATACTCATCTTAGAAAAGGGAAACACTTCAAAAAGTATTTTAAGACATTCACATACTGAGTCAAAGGACATAAGAGAAAACAGGACCTTCAAAAAACTTAAGGGAAAATGTAGATGCTGAAAAATGGTGCCCGCTAGCTAGGAATACAGAGGAATTCCACGGAGGAAAAATATGAGAATTCAGATTAAAGTCTTCTATAAACTAAAAATGGAATTGAACCATAATAGTCCTGTGCAATCGGTTTGAAATAAGGGAAAAATTATCCTACAATAGTGAGCATTAAAAAGATATAATTCAAATAAGCATGGGTTTTGAATGGCTTAATTCTTTTACAAGGCAGAAATTAATTCTTTCTGTTTTCTCCGATTTAACTTTATGGTGTACATACAGTTGGAAGTATATCACGTTATAGATTAAAGTAGGTGGAGTTCCAAACTCTCAGTCAGGACTAAACGGCTTTAAAAATCTTTGATCACATTTCTTTCTTAGGCAATTGGTCTATGTAATTTCAATCACCAGTAACTCAAGGAAACTTTCTGAGGGAATTAATTAGACATCTTTGCTCAGATAAGATTAAATATGCTCTAGAATCTCCATTAATGTGACAAGGACGGTAGGCTTTACCTTCTGTATTTTCCTTCATGAGGTCTTCAGACAGACAGGGTAATACAAATCTGCATATTTTAATAAGCAATATTATACAAAAACAACAGCAATCGGTGGGCAACTTCAAGGACTTCGATGCACAAGTAAAAATACACAGTAAGTTCAAGTACTTGAGAGGCCAGTAAAAAAGAAGTAAAGACACACCTAAAGGTGCTTCTTCTCTGCAATATTTTGTCTTTAGCTTCATGACTTATTGTTCTACTTACATCAGAGAAAAATTTATGTACTTGTGTACATGATGCAACAAGGGAATATTTTTGTAAGGACATGTGGGAAATTAAGTAAAAATGGCATTGTTCAGAGAATCACAGAATTGCCAGGTTTGGAAGGGACCTCAAGGATCATCAAGCACCAACCCCCCTGCCAAAGCAGGGCCACCAACCTCCCCATCCAATGCTAGACCAGACTGTCCAGGGCCCCATCCAATCTGGCCTTGAACACTTCCAGGGATGAGGCATCCACAACCTCTCTGGGCAGCCTGTTCCAGCACCTCACCACGCTCTCTGTAAAGAATTTCCCCTGATATCCAAACTAAATCTTCCCTCCCTCAACTTAAAACCATTTCCCCTTGTCCTGCTATTATCTACTCTTTCAAAGAGTTGACTTCCCTCCTATTTGTAGGTTCCCTTTAGGTACTGGAAGGCTGTAATGAGGTAACCCCGCAGCCTTCTTTTCTCCAGGCTGAACAAGCCCAGCTCCCTCAGCCTGTCTTCATAGGGGAGGTTCTCCAGCCCTCTGATCATCTTTGTGACTCTCCTCTGGACCCTCTCCAACAGCTCTCTGTCCTTCTTGTACTGGAGGCCCCAGACCTGGACGCAGTACTCCAGATGGGGCCTCACAAGGGCAGAGTAGAGAGGGACAGTCACCTCCCCGTGCCTGCTGGCCACCTTTCTTCTGATGGAGCCCAGGATACCATTTGCTTTCCGAGCTGCAAAAGCACACTGCTCGCTCATGTTAAGTTTTTCATCCACCAGGACTCCCAGGTCATTCTCTGCAGGGCTGCTCTCTAGGACTGCTCCTTTTAGTCTGTCTATATGCCTTTATTTTAACTTTGGCTTGCAGTTTTGCAGTGATGAGGCAAATAAAATCGTTAAATGATGAAAACATTCAAATTACTTCCGCTGAATTTCCTTATGCGCTTAGAGAACAAATAATGCCTCTTGAAATTGAAATAACTAACTGTAAAACCCTTCAAAACAAGAACTGCTACATCGTCAATTATCCAGGACCATTAGCAAATTTTGCAAGCACATATCTTATGCATACACATCAATAGCCTCACAATACCACCATGCAAAAACTTAAGGCCTTTGAGCTTTAGTAAACATAAAACTTCAGTTGGAAACTACATTTGTTTTTTTGTATGTCTAAAGAGAATGTTATACAGATGATAATAAAAAGCATAACTAAATAATGCCATAAAGTTTATACTATCTTAAACTCTGCCTTATAAATAAATACATAGTGTAGGTGATTTCATATGTAGAACTTCTAGGTGAATATAAAAACTACAAAAATTAATAAATATCAACATGATTTGTTCTTCAGACAAACTAGCTGCAGTGAAGAGAGAATACTCCTGCAGATTTGTCTTGGCAGAGAAATATAGTATCTATGAGAAAGACTTCACAAATATTTTTTCAAGCTTTTCCTGCACTCAAGAAGCACTTCTGTGTCCACGCTTTGTATTTGAATAGAAATTATAAGCTACAGTATATAATAAAATATTTAATAGGGGAACCAACTAGTGAAAAGCATACTATGTCAAAAATTAATGTCATATTCTGAGGAATTAAATATATAGGTAAGAAACAACACTTTTGTAATATTAACATACATATTTCCAAGTCTGCAAGTATTCTCTCGGGACACCACAAAAAAACTGAAAATCTAAATTATGAAATCACAGTAAATACTCTGAAATACGGAAAATTTGCAAAACTTATGATAGTTGTGCAATGCAAAAAGCTTTGGAATTAAAATCATTATAACAAATGGATCTCAATACAAGTATCACAGAAGTTGTTCCTCTGTAATGAATTGGTAGAAATGTCTTCATTTATATTTTAGATTTGTGACATTTATTACTGAAATCAAATGCTTCCTTGTCACAAAACAGCATTTTCGTTACCAATTATGCTTTGCTTAATGAGTCATGTATGAAAGAACTTTCCAGCAAAAACAAAAAACTGTAGTTCAAATTTTGTAGTGTGTCATGCATTAGAATACCAATAGGCTTCTGCTGCATTTTAATGACTAATTTTGGTGCTGAATAGAACATGCCAGCTGATCTACACTGAAGTTTATAAGAATCTAAAGTAGCTATAGCTAATCCTTAGCTTCAAGTGTCATTGGTACTCACTGTAAAGAATAGTGCCACTTGGAGCAGTTGTTTTCACTGTCAAGTACAGAGTTGTCAGATTGCTTGTTTCCTGCCCAGATGCAGTCCTCATCTGTGATACAGATGTTAGAGAAGGAAGTTCCAAATAAGAATTCCCGTTGAAGGATGGAAAAAACAGGGCTACGTCTGCAATGAATAACAGAAAGCTACTTGCATTAGTTCATTACAAAATAAAGTAATAAAATACAATATAAAGTAATAAAATACAATATAATCAACAAAGCATATTTGAAAATACCCATTCTTTTCTCTTTTGAGAAACTTTGAACAGTGTAACAAACTACCTTATTTGCATGCATTAAATTTTATTTAATTTCAAATATTCAAGTTAAAAGAATAGAAGAGGAAGATGTTCCAGCATATGCATGTTATCAGAAGAGAAAAGACTATTACAGACTACTGCTAGTAGATGAAATAAAGTTCAAAAGTTTTTATCACGCATTTTCATCTCTAATTTTATATTTGCACTGTTTTGTTTTTATTGTTTTTTTTTTTTTTTATTTAGGACAAGTATGGCATAATAAGAATTCTATTAAGATTTAAAAAATAATTTTTGATCATGAAGACAGTAAGACTCATCCATTACATTATCCATCATTAAATTCAAATGAGAAATATGTAATGCTTTTTTGTAATAAGAATGAATGCCCATTCGGAAAAACAACAATAACAAAGCCATCAACAGCACCCTAGAAAGGAAAGTAATGCATTTATCTCCTGGCAGGTGGAATCTGACCAAACATTTGGCCAATTCACCTGCAACCCATGGGACAGATAACAGCACTGGAGGTCCTTGGTCCTTATTGATAATGTAGAAAAATGGATAATCTTAAGACACAAATTCACTCCACCTTATAATAAACACCTAAAAAGCCCAAGATGAATCATAGCCAAAACCTGTCTATTTCTCCCCACTTACCATAAAAGAACTTGCGTGTCAATAGCCTAGGTGTAGACATTTACATAGTCATTATCCAAAATCTGAACTCAGAATTATGATTTTTACTATTAATATGTCTGTCCATCAGAATCAGATGATCTGCTGGAGGATATTCTTTATGCAAAAGAAAGTTATTTAACGCAGGAGTTCAGAGTTGAAATGTTAGTTATGTGCACTGAAGATGTCAGAATGGTTTGGGGCTTAAATTCTCAAATTCTGATTTCTATTTTCCAATTACAGTGGTAAACATCCTACAACAGAATCCTGCGTATTCTTTTCCATCACACAAAGAATATATTAGAAGGACAAATGATAAAAGCTTTGCCAGTCAATGCAGCAACCCTTTTCCACATTACCAAAAAGGGAGGCAATACCAATAAGAAAATAGTCAGTCTAGCAGCTATATCAAGGGACTGACGAATACATGAATTGCTTTATCCATCTTCAGCTCACAGAATATTTGGGGGAACTGTGAAAGACAAAACTGTTTTTCTTTTTGTTTCAAAGCTTGCTTCATAAGATCTTTCTGGTGATAAGACTCTAAGTGACAACTGCAGATTATCTAGGGGAACAAGTGGTGGGTGTCACTGTGCCACAGTACCTCTGCTTATGATTGTAAAGATAAACAGAAGTAGGACAAGCAGTCTTTTTTCAGGGGGGTGGCTTGAAGGAGCTGACCACTGCAAAAGGCAATAATGCTTATGCATGGCAACGAAGGCACCACTCCCTGCTGGCTTATCTGTTGGGCCAGATACGTCATACTAATAGAGAGAAAAAGGAAAAAAGAAACCCAGAGAAATGGGGGATAAAAGGCCCTCACTAAACTAAGGACTTTGGAGTAGAACTCCCAACGAAACCTTTGACAGAATTCCCTGAGGGGAAAACTTCTTTGGAAGAACCTCCTCCCCTGCTTGCTGCAAAGCTTCCTGACTTCCTCCCATCCCCCGTGGTGACCAGATGAATTCCAGAGAACAAGAGACCTGCTACAAATCTTGCTGGACCCACAGTGGTGACCATCTCTCTCTTGCTTTTTATGAAGACTCCTTGCTTTTTATTTCCTCTTTTCTATTGCCCATATCCCTAAGTAACTAGGATTTGTAATAAACTGGTTGGGCTAACATTTGACCCGTTGTGTCTTAATCTCCCCATCAGGTGTACATATATTAAAATAATCTCTTCTCCCTCCTATAAATTGGAGCAAGACAGAAACCAAATTTCATAATTTGATAGTAATGCATTCTTTTATTTCAGAGTCAAGGTGCAAAGAGTATCAAGAGAAATAAATGTGATACAGATAATCCCTAGAGTTAAGTCTGGTATATACAAAAATCTGACTTGAGTATATCATAAAGCAATACACAATTACAATAGAAAAGAAATACAATAACAATTGGTTCACTGAATGTAATTTTAGAAATCTATAAAATAATTGATTAGGTCAATTCGCCTTGACGTGCAGAATCAAACTCTGTAACCCAAGTAAGATCACAAAGCAGGTATGGTTTATTCAGTGGTGCACATACGCCGGGTGTAAGGGGGATAGATCTGCCTAAGTTGCACCTCATCAGGAAAAAGTGTGCTGAATTAGGCTGAAAATAGGCTGAACTAATACGTAATCAGTAGTTTTCCCGGAATTCGGATACATATTCATTACACTCTCGAGAGTTCATTAGCATGTAGACCCTCCCCTCTTCCGCGTGTGTAGTGGGTCATGGGATGAAGATTTGTTGTCTTCCTCGCTGTAAACTTCTGACCTTTTTTTTTGGAGGGGGGGCATTCCCCCAAGCCAGTTTCTTCTAGCCCTGTGGCCATCTAATCACCTCCCTGCCAGATGTCTCTGGGCTGTTCTCAAACCTTTATCGATATGGCCTGCATCTCCCTCACTATCCCTGACCCAGTGTCTGCCATCCATTATTTTTCTAACAAGCTCTACATTCTTACTTCTATAAACTATCTCTAACTATCCCCCTTTACCTCCCTTATTCTCAGACACTGGGAAGCCTTCTTGCCTTTTTACTTTCACTTATGGCACCCTTCTCACCTTTCAGCCTATTCCCAGACAATAAAATATGAAACAAAATAAATGTGACCCTCACTACTTTCATTCATTTCAATGCAAAAAATCATTCTGCTTGCTGAAATTCAAATATATTCCAAGGCAAAAGCTCCTTATGGGATAACACACACAAGTTTCTCATTACTAGGCCAACCTTGCGCCTTGTTGATAATGCTCTCCGCTGTCATCTGGGAGATCTAAATTTAGATCACTGACTTAACCTCTTATTTTGCAGATTGCTAGAGACTTCAAACAGCAAAGAGTATACTTAATTGTGAAGAGGGAGAGGAAGCAATCAGCCAAACAGACAATCCTTAAGAGTAGGACACCATTCCATTCTCACAGAAAGAGGCTGCCATACAAGTGGAGCAGTATTAGATAAAATGAGATTTAATACATCTGAGAAAATAAAGCAGATGATAGCACTAAAAGTCCTCTGAAAGTTCCAAACGTGTCTCTGAAAACGTACAGTGAAACACAGAATAAAAGTGCAATGATCAAAAGGATCACAAAAGTGAGAAACAGATCAGGACTATAGAATGTGGGTAAAATGTGCAGAGGAAGATGTGAATATGAAATGACCATGGCTTGTAACATAAAAGCTAATAATGACACTATCAACTGATTTGATGATCGGAGACGAGGATGCAGAGCCTCTCCTCTGAAAAAAGGGTGAGGGAACTAGGACTGTTTAATCTGGAGAAGAGAAGATTCTGTGGAGACCTTATTGTGATATTCCTGTACTTGAGGAGTGTCATGGTTTTATAATATTTGGTTATCAGTATTCCACATCATAATGTCATTTAGTGCACTGGGAGTTAAAGTGTTAATGCTCCTCTTCCAGACAGGTGCCCAGAACTGAAGAACTACAAACTTCAGGGGGCTCTGCAGTCAGAGAGGAGATATAACCCCTGGCAAGGTCACCTGATGCTTTCTGCTTCATCAGGCGCTCCTCCCTGCTGCTCAACCGGACCGCGCATCTCACCTCAGTGTTATGGTGAGGCCTTTCCACCTTTTGGACATTCTCTCTCTCATTATATTTGATTTATTAGCTTCAATTCTAATTATATTGTATTATAGTGTGTTACCTTGAATTCCGATACTGTATTTAGTAAATTAGTTTGTTTTTCCTCAGATCATTGCTGCTGTTTTTAATTATTTTGGGGTCCCCTGTTTCCCTTTTCCAGAGGTGCGATGGATCCCTCTGCCCAGCAAGTCATGGAACTGGGCTGAACCAGCCCATAAACTGTTGACAGAGGAGCTTATACACAGAAGAGAGACTGACCTTTTACACAGGCAGATACAGACAGGACAAGAGGAAACAGTTTTAAACTAAAAGAAGGGAAATTTAGGTTAGGTGTTAAACAGAAATTCTTTACTCAGAGAGTGGTAAGGCATTGGCACAGGCCATCCAGAGAGGCTGTGGATGCTCCATCCCTTGCAGCACTCAAGGCCAGGTTGGATGGGCCTGGGCTGATTTAATAAGTGGCAACCTTGCCAATGGCAGCAGGATTGGAACTAGATGACCTTCAAAGTCCCCTTCCAACACAAGCCATTCTATGAATCTATGATCACAGGCTTGACAAACAAACAAAAAAATAATTATTAACTTTTGATAAAATACAAAGCTATTTCAAGTAATTTGTTGCCACAGACATCATGTAGGTCAAAATCATAAATCAACAAATCTGAACAGATCTGTAAATGTTAAGGAACCGCAGCTCAGATAATCTCTGATTGGTAGAAGCTGTAGCACTCAAGAAAAATCATAGTTGTCTTGTCTTTAATATATCTTTCATTGCATGTCTTTAGTGCTCCTTAAATATTGAGCAGTTCAGAACTTAGCTGCATCCCTCACAAAAAGAAGTGACAGTAAAGCAGGTTTATATTCCTGTGCTTTTGGAAACAGGGAGCCAGAAGAATTTACTTTCACATTCATATTTGTTGCATTTTGTTTTTCTTCCCGAGGCCTCACATTTAGAAAGTCAGAATCGCTTTTTCTTTGTCTAGACCCTTACTATAATTCAGCAATGCTACAAACTGCATCAGATTGTAAGTCTGTGTTTTTCAGTCAACTCCAACTTGTCTATAAAAGGAAGACAATTATCTATCACACTTATTTTTCTCTCACTGAAGTTTATGGTTACAAAGCATGCTAAACTAAGTGAAAGATGCAAAGTAATTATTAAATTCTACTATTCATGGATACTACATAGCTATGCAAAGGAAGATTAGATATATATGTAAATGAAACAGATTAAGATGACAAATTTAAAAGGAAAATAATTAATTCACAACCAGCTCATCAAGATCTTATGGAAAAAAGAATGACAATAGTATTTCAACAAAATAAAGTATATAAAAAATAGTCAGTACAAGTAAGTTATTAAGTATCTGTTTCCTGGTGCTTTATCTACTGTTTTGGAGTGATAACGTCTACATTGAAAATGAAAGTTTTTTTTTGTTTGTTTGTTTGTTTTTAAGTCTAAATCTATAAATGAAATTAGCATTGGTTGTGCTATCATTCAACAAGACAGGACAGATTGGATACTTGGGTGGAGAAGAACTTGATGAAGTTTAAAAAGAACAAGCAGAGTCTTGTACCTGGGGAGGAATAATCACATGCATCAGTACAGACTAGGAGATGATCTACTAGAAACGAGCTCTACTGAGAAGGACCTAGAGATCCTGGTGGAGAACAGGTTGGCCAGGAGCAAGCAGTGTGCCCTTTTGGCCAAGATGGCCAATGGTAGCCTGGGATGCATTAGAAAAAGCATGGCCAGCACAGTGGGGAAGTTGAGGGAGGTGATCCTGTCCCTCTGCTCTGCCCTGGTCAGGTCACATTCAGACTACTGTTTCCAGTTCTGGTCTTCCCAGTTCAAAAAAGAAAGGAATATCCTAGGAGGCTGCCAGAGGGCCACAAAGATGATAAAGGGCCAGGAGCATCTCCTGTATGAGAAAAGGCTGAATAACTTGGGCCTGTTAAGCCTAGGAAAGAGAAGACTGAGGGGGGATCTGATCAGTGTTTATAAATATCTAAATTGAAGTGGGAATGCAAATGGATGAGGCCAGGCTCTTCTTGGTGGTGTGTAGCGATAGGACAAGGAGTAATGGCCTAAAACTTGAACATAGAAAGTTCTGTACTAACATGTGAAAGAACTTCTTTACAGTAAGGGATACAGAGCACTAGAACAGGTTGCCCAGAGAGGCTGTGGAGTCTGTTTCAATGCAGATATTCAAGACCCATTTGGACGCCTGCCTGTATGATCTGTTGTAGGCTACCTGCTTTAGCACGGGGTTGGAAGGGACCTCAATAGAGTCCAACACCTGCAATTCTGAAATCACAGCATGTATTTTTAGTTCTTTTGAAAACAATCTGATCCTTAATCTTACTGTTCATTTAGTTTCACCTCCAAAACTTACCTTGTTTCCAAGTGCCTAGAATTTTGAAGCAAAAAGAATGCTCGTAATTGATACTCATTAAGGTTACAAATGCTACCATTCAAAATAGGACATAGAGGAAACTGGAAAGCTAGTATCTAATTTTTACTTCAACAAATTTGACCAGAATTGATCTTACTCAGCTTTTTTCTTTCGTTTTCTTTAAATAATTTGTCTGGGAGGAAAATGAGGCTCCTCTATAGCTTCATTTATATTTTTCAACCTCTCCCAATTACAAGAAAATCGAATGAATATCACACCATAATTTACAGTAGAGTTCTAATAATGTATTACTAGATTTGATGATGGAAAGCTGGCTGCATTTAAGGTCATCATGACACATATTACAACAAATCCTAACGAAGCAAGGACTTCTACAAATCTTTTGAAGCTCGCTCATTAATACATTATTTCAGTAAAATATCACAGAAGGTCTACATGAACATGGATTTCACATTTTTGATTGAAGTCAAATTAACCGGTAAAAGGAGTGAATGAAATAAAGTAATGGTCTTCACAGAGGGGATGGGTAGAGAGGAAGGCAGCAATCCAAGTAACAATGGAAATTGGAGGCTTTCTGATATAAAGGGAACTCTTTGGTTGCTTAAATGCACCTCATCTCTTGTTGTATCACACTGAGCATCAATTAGATGCGTAAATATTGTATTTGCATGTTTATAATTACCATGTTTATTAAAATCCTAAAGCTTTTTTTTTGTACTTTGAGTACAAATACCAGTGTATTTTCAGTCACTTTAATTTTATTTCTGCCTGCTAATTTTAATTTCATTCTCTGCAATGGTACCTGAACATATGAACTATCATCCCTGTCCCAAAGGAATGGAGGAATATGAGACAAATAATTGGCTATAGAAGTTTAATTTGGATAAATATTCAGACTTCCAGTGTCACATTCAGTCACTTGAAGAGGAATCTTCCATCTATATAACACAGAAGATACCTTTTTTAATATAGCTGTCACCAGATAACTTGATCAATATTGTATGTAAAGTGAAAGCAGTAGCTCTCAGAACATTTAATGTGCTCAAATACATACATAGTTTAAGTTACATTATGTGTACATCACATTTTTAGACTTTCACATTTTATTATTATTTATACCTATAGATGCAGATTTAAAGAATCGTGTAAATCCAAACTGATCTGAGCTTTTCCCCCCTCCCCCCATAGGTTCAGGGTGCAGAGGTAGTCCCCGAAATTACTTATTCTCTGATAATCAGTTAAAAAAAAAAAAAAGCAAATTCTTCCTGTAAAACATTGGAGAGGAAAACTGTATTTTAGATGCAAACTGCTGTGATCCTCTGAAACCAAGAAGCTTCTTAACTTTATGCTAAGGCTTTGGTAATCAAATAATATAGTTAATTTCAACTGCATTTACAAATAATCTCTTAACCATTCAATAAATTCTGCATGAAATGGAAGGGTGAATTTGGTAGCATGTCAACTGGTTAATTAAGTGACATCATTCAACCAATGTTTTTAATATAGAAAATATCAATTTGACCTTTTTGGATGACAGTTTTAAAATCATTTCTGCTCTGTTTCTGTCAGAGGTTCTGAATGGCCCAGTTTGGGGCCAGTTCAGCCCAGTCCCATCACTGCATGGGGCAGAAGGACCCATAAATCCCTGTTCAGGAGAGGAGGAAGATGGGTAGGGAAGAAGGGTGGGAGATGAGCCTAAAAACAAAACAAAAGAGCTAAGGGAAAAAAACAATTAACTAAATATGATTGTAGAATGTGAGATAACACTATATAATTATATTTAATTGGAATTGAAGCTAATAAATCAAATAAAATGAGAGAGAGAGTGTCCAAAACCAAAGGCGTTAGTCTAATGCTGAAGTTGAGATGGCTAGGAAACTATATCACAAAGATGAAAAGTAAAGGAAGGGTTATGTCATGACTCATGAGCAGTTCTCTCTCTCCCTCTAAACAGAAAATGGAAACAGAACAACGAATGTCTTCTGGCATTTGTAGATCTCCTCTGAGAACTACAAATATTTACGTTTCTTCCACGTGTCCTTATTTTGATGTTCTGGTAATTTGTGATTAATATATTCAAAGTTATTCCAGAAAACTATTTAAGTTGTCTTCTCAGAGATTTTTTTTTAATTGTTATTTTACAAAGCATACATCTCTCTCTCTCTGTTAAAAATAATAGTCATAATAAAAAAAGACAACTGCAAAAAAATGAACAGAATGATTTTCAGTATAAGAAGTTAATAATTTACAAAAACAAAAGAGAGAAAAATAAACCCTGTAGAAAAAGACAAGAAAGTGACAGGCACAGGTTGTGACACAGCAACAACTTGATATCAGCAGAAGATGGGATTTCAAATGCAATTTGGTACCTTACACTCATTAATGGAACTAATCAGGAATTAAAACAAATGAACAAAAAATTACAGAGCTCTGTCTTGGGTTTACATGGCAAAGTTTTAATACTGGGGGCAGGGACAGGGGTGAAAATCTGTGAGAACACAGCAGAACTATAAAAATAATACTGTATTTTGGCATGAGGATGCTACAACCAGAAACAGAAAGCTCATTGAGATGTTCTTCCAACTTTCAGAATGAGATGAGATTAGAAGTTCTCCTACTACATAGATCTGGAATATTTACTAGAATACTTAATTACAGGGAGGCAATGGATTGGTGACAATGAGTATATTTGTTTAGGCAAACATCTTACAGTTGTCCCTTGGGCTTGGGTTGGGGTATGTCTCAGGGTCTTTGGATACAAATCATAGAGTTATAACCTTACTCTGAAAAAAGACGCATATGTTCAGAACCTGAGGTTAACCAGTGATAAATGTCTGTAGGTGAGAATAAGCAAAGATGGAAACAACATGAACAAAAAAAGTGTTAATTTCTGCTTTCTCAAAAAACACAAAAGTACCACTGCTTGAAGAAAGCAGCAGCATAAAATTGAAAAGTATACAGACACCCAACCTATCTCTTTTCCCTCATATCCTAACATTAGCTAGTGTAAAAATAGTACATTTGTACAGTACCAAATTAGAAAGAACACAAAAATAGTTTAAGAAAGTTGTGCTAGACTGTATCAATCATTGAAAAAAAAAATCACAGAAAACTTATTTTGCTTGCTTTTTAGGAATTGTAAGCATACAATCAGTTCAGACCCAGATAATTTCAGGAGACTGCTACAATCACATACACAATGTAGTGTTCAGTGTATCTGTACAGGGCTTTCTGTGGGAAGATGGCAGTGTTGACTGTGATAAAGCAAAAGTGACTAAGCAGTAGAGAAGAAACATGCTTATTGCCTTGTCATAGCTTCTGCATTTTGGGGCACCCCTTCTGAGACTGAAGAAAGAATGGGATGACAGCTTCCCCAAAGAATGGCTGAGCAACCTCCTTCTGGAAGTGAAAAATGCCTGTAGCAGACTGTAAATACAGACATTCCTAATCTAATTTCTCCTCCCCCTCCATTCTACCCACTCGAAAGTCCTGCCTAAATTTCATTCCCGTAGGCAAAAAAGAAACCTATGAAAGTTCCACTAAACCCAGGAAGCCACCCCTCTTAATCATGTCTCCAAATCTTTTTATTGTAACTTGTTTTTCAGTGCAAACCTGACCTTTATACAAAGAGTTACTTTCTTCTAAGTTAGTGTTTTATGTTCTAATGCAGGATGTCCTTAGGCATAGAATCATTCAGTGCTTTGAGGCATTCTTTCTTAAAGAAAAACAGCATTTCATCTCCAGGTTGTGGCCTACTTGGGAAGCTGCCAATTGGCAAGTCAAACCTTAAAGTTCTTATATTGCAGAACCATTTCTGGTACAATTTTTCAGTTACTGCAGAATGCCACATGCCTACAGAAGTGAAGCATTACACATCACCTAACAATTTTTTCCACTTTTGCTAAACTATACAGAAATAAATTTTATCATTGCTGTAAGCCCCTTTGTATTCAATTAAGTAGGTCTGCTCTAACAGGTTGCTGATTTGATTTACAGTGTTAGTGTTTGTAAAAATACATAGTCAAACAAATAACAAGTGGTCAATGAAAGGAGATAATTTTATCCTACAGAAACACATTTAAACAAATGTTTCTTTTTCTCTCTGGCTTTACTGCAGAATTCAGACATTATTTTGAAGGTAAGTTAATTTTCTGTTAATTTAAGTCTGGGTGGCCAAGCTGTGCCACCAGAATACAGTTTAAAAATATACAGTATACAAAATTGGTGCAAACATTGGAAAGCAAATAACAAATTATTTCCCAATACTTGCGAACTATATTTAAGAGATTTTCTTTCATATATGGGTATTTCTACAAAGGATTCCAAGAGGAAAATTAGATTCTCCTCCAGTCCACAACACAAATACAGGAAAACTTTTTAAGGACTAAAATAATCTTTGTACCTCAACACCAGACAAAAGAAAATCTCTAAAGCAGGATCTGTAAGCAGCAATGAATCTCAAGAAAACTTGATTTGATTAAAGAAAAAAAATTCAGAAACTATTATCATCTTGTTTGATGCTTTCTGACGCTAGAAATACAAACAATGTATGAACAATATCTGGCAGTAAAAGCATACAAGATGTCCATGTTATAAAGTTCCTCAGTGAACCAGGACAGGCAGCCCCTAAAATGTTAGGATCGCAGTTTCTGTTTGCTCAGTTCAGAAGGTGCTGAACTGAGACATCCGAAAAGTGGAAGCTGGTCTGCTTTAAAGACAAAAGCTGGCCACTACTATGAAAGGAAAAGGAACCAATAATTGTAAGTCACAGTGCTACAATCAGCTCCCAAACTAGAACAGCTATGCAGTCTACCTACCCAGATTTCTAGTGCTATTGGACTCACTGTACTCCACATCTTTTAAGTACTGTGCCCAGAGATAGTAAAGAAAAGAGAATGAGCTTATCCTAAGAAACCACATCCAAGCCTCCTGGGCTATACTGTTTAAAAACCTTTTCTACCTTATTTTTATTGATTTTTTTGAGGCAGAGAAGTCTAAGCAAGTCTAGTGGAAAGAAAACACTAAAAATAAAATAATGATACATTTCAAAAGTGATATCAATCTAACTCAAAAAGGGAATAAATATTTGACAACATTCGATTTTATTATTTGTTGAGCTAAGGAATTAATGTCATGACATTTTATTTTCAATTAAACATGTATTTCTAAACAGTGTACTGCACTGATGTCAGTAATTTTCCTCATGTAATGAGAAGACTTTCACCATGTTCTTAGGTCAAAAAAGTGATAATTCTGTCAGTTTTCCATTATAAGACCTGCTTAACAGCTGAAACATAATTAGGAAAAAATCATCAGTAGAAGACAGATACTGAGCTCTTTGTGGCAAATAGTGAATCTGAACTGCTCTGTTTAAAACTTTAATGTCATGTAAAAGCAAGACATTCTTCCCTTGAAGTCACTGACAAGAAAGACAGGAGGGAAGCAACTCTTCCTTTGTAGAATTTGGGAAACAGTATGCATTTTGTAAGTAAGGCAAAGTAAATTGAGACGGTATGCGAGGAACGGATACATATGAGCTACAAATCTGTGAACATATACAATTCTACACATGAACTAAAGTTCTGATGAGTTCCTAATGGCAGAAATCTCAAAATAGTACATAGTTTCCAGAAATCATTAAGTTTTCTTTTTAATGTTTCAAATTAACATAAAAACCTAACTCCTGATTTTTTTTTTTTACTTTAACTTTTTTTATTATTAATTTTTTTTCATAGCTGTAGAACTCATTCACAAGCATCAAAGCTTAAAAAAACTACTGCTGAAAAGCAAACACCAGCTTCTCTGACTGTAGTTGGTTATGTTATTCTGCATTATTTATTACTTTGTGACACTGCATACTTTTTATGTGCTTCCAACAACAAGGGAGAGAGAGTTAAAACAGCCTGATTTCTTTTCCTATTTGTTGTAAAAGGGAATTTTTCAGGACGAAGGTTTAGATAGGTTATGACTATTTCCTATCTGGTAAATTCCAACATTAAGACAGAATGGAACCATTCGTATATTCATGAATATTATTGAATATATTCAAATACTTTCCATATTTAGAAATACACGATTTAGCAACTCCTAATTATTGATTCTTTCACCAGAGAAATCCTTCTGAATAATAGCTTCTAAAGGATATCCAGGGAGATGTTATCAACCTAATTCATTTGTATCCTTTGGGAATTTTTCAAAGACAATTTTAAAATTTAGTAGAAAAAAGAACAGCACACTGTGAGAAGTTTTAAGTCCGGAAGCCTTTTGTAGATGTGAGCCAGGGAAAAAAGTAGTACTAAGATATGAGGAGAAGTTCCAGGCCAGAAAAGAAATACTTTTCACTCATTGGTGTAAAAGCCCGAGAAGTCTGAATAGGAAAAGAAAATGAAGTGTTTCACTTTAGTGAACTGCTTAGATCACTGCCTATGTCAAAAGTACAAATCACGTTGTACAAACTTACTCTTTACTTCTTATAACCTTATTGAACTGCAGTTCAGAAGAACAGATCCTTCTATTGAACCAGGAAACCACATCCTTTCAAGGATTTAGAGTTCATTTTTTGTTACAGGTGAGTGAACAATCAAAGCTGTTGAAAACTACAGAGTCAGGATTCAGTAGAGGTGTTCTTTTTTCTCCTTTTCTGATTTGGACCTATGCTCTGTACAAACAAAACACTCAAAATACTGTGGTGCACAGCACACTGTCTCAGGTGAACTAAGTATCATGATTGAAATTGGCATTTGTCTGCCAATATGCTCATCTTCCTTGGCAAGCCACAAAGAATAATTTTGTGCGACTTATTACATCTTTATTATATGAACACTGAACTTCTAATATCAACTGTTTTTTTCTTCCAGCACACTCTGAAAGGTCATTTCAAAATGAAGCTGCTGCTGCAAAGTTAGGCTGTCCTCTCCTTCATAAATGCAGAGAACGCTCGGTAAGGAAACTCCAGTATTATACTAGATA
Organism: Chrysolophus pictus; assembly: GCA_037305975.1. Taxonomy (NCBI): domain Eukaryota; kingdom Metazoa; phylum Chordata; class Aves; order Galliformes; family Phasianidae; genus Chrysolophus; species Chrysolophus pictus. The sequence goes on from CM074578.1 coordinate 25,738,606, forward strand.
TTTATTTCTTTAAAGCTGAAATAAATCTAGCTATATATCCCTTAGGAATACTACTTCACTGTTACACATGAAGCTAGGAAATCTGATACGGTGAGCTTAGATACAGACAATTTTTCAGATTGGAGACGTGCACACACGACAGACAAATACTCACTTTTCTTTATATTTTGTTAAACTATTACAGCTTGAGCTCAATTCAGTATCAATTTTAGAAAAAATAAATGAAGTAACTCCTTCCTTTTAAAAGTATTTCTGATTATCTTCTCTTTCCTCCATCCATCCTGAATTCAGGACATACATTCTCATCAACTCCAAGATGCAGAGTGTAATACTTTACCTCATGCCTGATATTGATTTTTAGATTTAGCTTTAACAGTTTTTTTCCAGCTAGCAGGTGCTAAAATCAAAACTGTACCAAGGCAGAGAGGGATGCATGGGAAAGATCATTATCATGATTATGTGATTTCAAAGATCTCAAGCTAACAGAGCTAGAAAGCCTACTGCCAGCAATAATCACAAACACATGGCACTTCCAGCTGTTGTATATATTTTTGACCCTAGAGCAGCTCACAAAACACTCGCTCTATCCAACAGCACTGGGCAGTGTTTGCTTTACTCAAAACAACTGTTGTCTATGCTGCAGCAGCATCTAAACTTGCAGAACAGGCTCATAACTCAAATTCTTCCTTTGTAATATATCACTACTGGCAGATAGCAAAACACCTACAGACTGATCGACAGACAGCAAAATAACTCAACTTGCAGAGACTGCTATTTTACTCTTTGTGACATCTATCACTGACTTACAGCTAACACATATTAAATAAATTATCTTCTATTTTCTATTACCTAACATACTGAAGCACATTATCAAAATTTGAAAAACTTTATTTTGCTTCCATATAGTTAATTATACTGTAAATTATAAGTAAATTTTAGCTATCCAACTTGCTAATCTTTAGCTACATTACCTGAACTTTTCTAGAGCTGTTTCATGAAATTCACAACTACTTCTGTTGTTTCTACTATTTGTTGTTTCCACTGTTTCTACTGTTATTGTTTCAATTTCAAATCTCTATTGTTTCACAGTGAATTTCAATTACATGACTGTTCAAGGCTAACTAGAAAGCATCATAATGTGGCTTGTTGCCAGTTTTAGAAGTGAGCTATTGGTCTGAAATACTAAAAATTAAACAACAAATCATGAATTTGTCTGAAAGACCCTCTGAAAAAAAACGTAGAGCACCTTGTTCAACCTTGAAGACTGAAAGCAGTAGCTGGGAAGCACACGCTCAACTGGAGTCCTAAACACAAAAATTCAAAAATAAGCACATTAAATTACTTGTTGACTGACAATTGTAGGTATTCCTAAAAGAGATCTGAACTATTTGAAGTAGCAGAATTCAATATAATTATTGCTAGAATAATTGGGAAAAAGAAGAGGTTTCACTACTTTGGCAGACTGAATCATGTACAGCTGCTCTATTCTCCCAGCAAATGGAAGGGTCATTTCAAAATGAGGGTTGACTAAATGCAGTGGACAGAAAAAACAGGAAGAGATGAACAAATTCAGGTCACAAACATGGCTCAAGTAACACTTATTTCTCTGCCTCTAGAGACCATGGCCTGAATGGCAAATGTCAAGTCTCTTAAGATCTGCTCCTATACAACAAAACACAGCTACTAACAACGACTTGTTGATATGGCATGCTGCTTTAGGACAGGAAATTTTGTTTATAATTACTAGCAGGGTTTGAGATAAGTACTCTATACATTTTCCCTAGTCTGATGATCATCTGCAATTGTAAAATAACCTTCCAGCACAGCTCTGCCACTAGCACCATGTGATATTACGGCTCTCCAGTACACAATAAAGGAAAAAGGAAAGGAATGGATCAAGCAATACTAGAAATCACATTTCCTGCTACTCTTAAACACATGCTCCTCATCTGCCTTACTCTAAAATCTGCTTGGCTAGAAATAACCAACAATGAAAATACTTATTTTTCAAGTTGTAGAAAACAACGTGAATGGAAGTGGAAAAACAAGGCTGAAATGAACCAGCATTCAGCACAGCCCAGATGCACTTGAAAGCAGAAGCAGTGCTGATTATTCTTTAGAAAGAAACAATCTCAAAACATGCTGAAAGAGAAATAAAATATCTTCACAAGAACAAATCCTAGGATAAAGAACGTCTGCTTTTTCACTTGTAGTATCAAATTATTAGCAAAGGTTCATTTTGCCTTTTATTGTTTTTGGATTTTTCTTATTTGAGCCACATTTTACTCAGAGTTACACCTCAAATATTTCTTCCTAACAGTCTCAATGCTGATGGATTTCAGATTGGAAAATGTAATTGCTTTTCTGGGATTTTACTATATTCATTTGGTAACAAAACTGCTGAAAAGTATCACAGTGGATGAACTGCAGGTAAATGATCCAAGACAGATTTAATCTAATACATCTACTAAATCACTTTAATTAGTTTTGGACTGTCAGCTCCTAGCTATGTTTTTTAAATAAAGAACAACAACACAACCTCTTATTTGAAAGGAGCTCACTGCCTTCCTCAAGCCAAATAACCTCCCAGAAATTTAAAGACACGTAAACAAACCCATAGTTTTGTTCACACACTTTAAGAGAACATCTTGCAGAAAAAAAAGTATCATCAATATGCCACTTCCAGTTTGGTAACACAAAAAAACCTGACATCTGTCATCTTGAAACCTTTATCTAGTAGCTTTTGACTCTGCTAGATACTAAGCAATCTTGTTTAAACTGATTTAAATTCACATTTATTTTAATACATGCTTACAAAAACTGAAATTTGCCACTTGGTTTGTTTTTCTGCATTGCTTATCGATGCCAGATACAACAATATAAAGTCAAAGCCTTTAAAACTAAATATGGTAATGACTGCTACTCTAAAGTGTAGGCAGCTGTTATTAACAATTTAAATAAATTGAACTATATATATTTATCTTGGACCAACAAAACTCTTTTTTTAAATGTACAGTATGCGAATAAACAATAGATGTTATACCCTTGTTGTAAATAGTGCTTCCTTACTCCTCAGCAGCAACTGTTTTGAAAGTATTGTATATTATATCATATTGATATTAAAGAACAAAATGTGTGAGATAAAGCTGTTATTTTAAGATCAAAGTATTTCCAGAACTATATCCAAAGATGAAGCAAATCTACAAATCATACTACCAATTCTAACAGTGCACATACAGGTCTTCCTCAGGTGCCATGAGAGACCTGTCCAAACATTTTTCAATGAAGAGAAACAAGAGAGAGAATATAATAAAATGAACATAGATTGAAATAGATATCTTCCCCAGTCACCACAGTCTTAAAAGCTGATACTTTTTTTTTTTTTTTTTTTTTTAAATCTAGGGGGAATTCCCATTCATATTAAGAACTGTGTGCCTAATTAAAACTCCCCCCCCCCCCCCCATCTTTGGCAATATGAAGTTATGTACTACTATGGCACACAACTCTCTGCCATGGAATAGATAGAGCAGCAACTGAACTCACACTACTGCTGTAAAAATGTACTGCTTGGCCTTTAGTTAGATTCACACATTTGCATAAAGAGCTATCTGGTGAAAAATATGTTTATTCTTCTTTGCCTCTATTTATGTATCAAGGAGCCAAAACATGTCCTGATGGATCAACAAAATAAATGATTTATTCTGAATTACAGAAGAAATCTGTTTGCTAGGAAAGCTGGGAAGAGACCAGAACAGCAGCTGGTTCGGGTCACGGAATTAAAGCCCTAGTAAGACAAACATCAGAAAGGAGATTTACAGAGGGGGAAATATGAAGGACGGATCTGAAATGCGTATCTCAGATATGAGAGATACAGGATCAGAAACATTCAGGTGATTAGTCTGCTCTCAAGAGCTGACTCTCCTCGCAGGACTTATATCTTGTGCATATAGTCAAAAAAAAAAAGAGCTCCATCCACTCCATTTTTGCTGCTAAAAATAAACCAGTTATAACAGATGAAATTTGCATATGAGCCAAGCTGCTAAGTACAATCCTTGTGTGATAGAAACAAGTCATTAGTTCAACCACTACCCATCCTGGGATTCTTTTTAAGGTAGGGAATAGGAGAGGGTGCCATAGAAGCACGTAAGAACATGGCAAGCATATAGTGATGCTTTTGAAATATGCTCCTCCAGGCTCCAACAATTTGCAACTTGTGAACTTCATGAAAATAAAATTCTCTTTACATTTAATACCCTTTAATGAACCCTCTTCATGAATTTACACACGTTGCTTTCAGAACCCATGTAATTTTTAGTATCCACAGCATCCTACAAAAAGAGTTCCACAGATAAATTACATTATGTAGAGTGCATATTCTACACCAGCAGAATTCCCAGTGATTTCAACCATGCTGAGGGTATTTTTCCCCTCAGAAGGTACACAGTTACAAGAGAAAACAAGTTTTAAAAGTTATCCTCCACTCTAACCTGCTTAAAGAAGGCAGCTTAAAGGAACTACTCCTGCACCACCTAGAAGCTGTGGGAAGCTTTAATCCCATGAAACACACTTATCTGGGCATACTAATAGCAGTTCTGCAGTTCTAAGAAACTAGCTCCAAAACTGGGAACTTCTTTTTTCATGAAGAACTTCCTATTTAACCTTGATATTTTTTAAAAGGAGAAAGCCTACTGTAGCTGTCAGCACGTGCTGAGGATGAAAGAGAGAAAAATCAATCTAAACTTTCAGCGTACAGAGAAAAGTATTTTCTTGATAATGTAAAGAGTAGTTAGGCGTAACAGAATATAACAAACTGCCACTTTATGTCAAAAGAGCTTTCTATTAAGAAAATAGTTTCTGCTACCATAAAAAAAAAAAAAAAACAGGTAGAACCCAAGAAGCCCTGAACCCTCAAAGTATTTCTCCATACAGTATGCATTTGCTGTGTCATGTGAGAAGTTCCTGTTCACAATCATTGTGCTCATAAAGAGGTATGTTCTACTCCAGTCTTTGTATCCACACAACTGTATTTAATTCATGCCTCAGTTCTCTCATGCCTCACAGATACCAATGAAATACCATCTAATGAAGGAGGAGAAGTTTAACATCTGAAAAAAGAACATCAGGAAGCATGTAACAGAGAGCAAGAACTTGCTAATTTGAAAACAAAAGCAGGAAAATGCATGAGCTATAGTTACAGAATTAGTGAAAATGCAAAGATTATATTCATGTTAATTCATGAATTAGATATAAAAGCTTAAAATGTTACTGTTCCTCAGCTACTTTATTATGCCCACAGATAAGAGCTTCCAATCATATGAATCATGAATACTTTCAGTACATTTCAGCTCACAGTAAAACACGCTAACTTAAGTAGTGTACAAATGAGGACATTACAGAATTCATTTTTATTGCCATGGATTACAATAATATTCTAAATTAGGTTAAAAAATTATATGGCAGACTCACACTTTACCAAGTATCAGAAAAAAATCTTTAAAAATAAGCCTTTTGCTTCATACATTCAACTTGTTCTTCCAGAAGGAAAATAAGTATTCAGCTCTCAGAAAACAGAGCACTTGATGCAGTTTTAAAACTTTATCAGCTCTTACACAAATCATGAAATAAATACTGCCTTGAGGCAGGCACATGGAAAACAGCTTTCTAAAGAACCAGCACACCCTTGATAGCTTCATTAGCTCCAAATAGTAATAAAACAAAGCACAGACATATCCAGGAAAAGCTTCTATGGCCTTTGGCTTTGGTTCTTATTTAACTCATGTGTTACATTATATTGTATATTATTATAATGCAATGACTGTATCATTGCTAAACTTTTTTTTTTTTTATACATAAACTTTCCACTTATGTTGTTTGGGCATGATCCTGTTCAAAATTTTTCATAGAAAAAATAACTAACTCTCATGTATGATAGGGGAGGTTTGAGATGGTTATATTTTGGATAATCAAAATGGTACTGTTGTTGTATAAAATAAAAGGAGCAAACTTCAATACTTTTTGGCCAGTCTCTTTTGTTTCAGTTTTAGCAACATCAGCTTCTGTGAGAAAGTTGTCATAGTTATGGCACATTGGACATAGAGCTCCAGCTTCTATAGGTATCACATGGAATGACTGACATAAAGTGACCTCTGAAGTTTTATGAAGTCCAATGCAATATTCCTTTAAAAAAAAAAACAAACAAACATGGGGAATTTTCATGCTTCATTTGAGATAGCTGGGAACTGGCCTGGACAATTTCACACATTCATGCTGCAGAGAGGAACATAAAATTTGTTGGTGCAATTACATTCCCCATGCGGTGTCAATACTGTGTCATAACAACTTGAACTACAAAAAGTTTTAAACCCATTAGTTAGCTGCGAGGTGGATCTTTCTCAGGTAAACATTTGAAGTATTACTGTTAGTAAGTCCATAAGGATGCTGTTACTCACAAGGCATTTGGTATAAGCTGTCTGTATATTTGCAGAAAAGTAGCAAGGATCTTGCAGTTTAAGTCCACTGTTGCATTACATGTTTTGATCTTAAAAAATCCTTCTATTGCAAAGGATAAGTAACTTTTAAAGAACATTTTATTTCTTAAAGAAAAAAATCACAAATTCTTTCATGTTTTAAAGAAATCCATTAAATACTGTGATTTTATAACTGTGAAGTTATTAAAAAACCCACAAAAGTGTCAGAAAAGTATATGAAGGTATCAAAGCACTGTTGAGACTGAAAGTAGCTGTTAGCTTGCGGACACTGTTAAGTGCTACTGAAGGCAAGCTGAACCTGCTGCTACAATATTTCTAATAAATTTTAAGTTCTATTGTTCTTAGTTTTTGACTAAAATATTTAGGTCAACTATATGACAGGTGTATTAAGCTGCAGTGTATAAGCAAAATCAAATGGTTACAAAATACCAACTTTGTTGATGTCACAGAATGAGATCTGAATTTATTAGTGAAGAAGGGAATAGATTATTACATCCTTAACATCTTCAGATTTTGGATAGATCCCCTGAAATCAAACCCAAAATCTACATATGCCTGAGGTAAAATCAGAGTCCAGGGAAACTTTACATCTTTGAAGCATTCATCATCACAATAGAAAAAAAAAAAAATGTTATTGCCCCAAAATTTAAAAAAGTATTAAGAACTGCTAATACAGAACAGTGAAAAAAAGTGGAAATAGTACAAAATAACATGAATAAGATGAAGAGGGGAAATGATTCTATCATTCTGAATTTCATTTAAAGAACTCATTAAATGAATACTTCATACATAGTTACTTCTATCAACTGAAGGAGTGGTCTGTAATAATACCACAGGTAGTATGTGTAAATATTGAAAACCAAAGTTTATATATGCAAGTGATGACAAATGCTAAAGTGCACCATGACGCCCAGTGATTTCTGAGACGTACTATGCATAAAAGCACTTTTCTCTAACTCAAGAGAAATTCAAAGCTTTCAGTGGAGAGATTTCTGTAGGTATTAACAACAGCAGTTCCTTCTCTACAAAGTTTTCAAGACTGAGCAGTGGAAATGGAAAATACATCACAAAATAAATCTACAATACATTCAAAACTTCACAGCTTGCAGCTTACTGTGAGATAATCATAGAATCATAAAATAGCCTGGGTTGAAAAGGACCACAATGATAATCTAGTTTCAGCCCCCCTGCTATGTGCAGGATCACCAACCACCAAACAGGCTGCCCAGAGCCACATCCAGCCTTGAATGCCTCCAGGGATGGGGCATCCACAACCTCCTTGGACAACCTGTTCCAGTGCATCACCACCCTCTGTGGGAAGAACTTTCTCTTAATATCTAACCTGTCTTAATTTAAATCTCCCATCTTAGTTTAAAACCAGCCCCCTTGTCCTATCACTATCAACCCTTGTAAACAGTCCTTCACCCTCCTGTTTATAGGCACCTTTCAAATACTGGAAGGCTACAGTGAGGTCACCCCTCTTTTCCTTCTCTTTTCCAAGCTAAACAAGCCCAGCACCCTCAACATTTCTTCATAGGAGAGGTGCTCCAGCCCTCTTATCATCTTAGTGGCCTTCCTCTGGACCCAGTCCAAGAGCCCCACATCCTTCTTGTGCTGGCAGTCTCCTCCCAGATTTGCTGTACACAATACGGATGATTTACTGCAATAGTTTTTTTTAATAGAAATCCTAAAGAAAATCTTAGCCACTCAGAGACCAAAGCAAGAGCACCAAGTTATGTATCATCAGAACAAGGGAACAAAATTGCACTTGATACAAAAATATTAAAAGAAATTACTGTATTTTTCAAAGTATTCAAACTAAATAATTACCTAGGCTTGATGGGTCCGAGTCCTAAAACAAGCTGCAATTTTTTCAGAAGATAACAGATTTTCATCAACATAATGATATGATCTGATACACCCAGAGATTCTACCAGAGATTGGTGACAAAACTATTTTAATCTTCAGCCATATATTCCCAGAACATACTCTAAAACATACCTGTCTAGACAGAATGAATATTCTCTGCAATAGTCCAATACTATACAGTCTGTGTTCTCCTCTGAAAGTCATTTGGAAATACTGGTGTGGGGTTAGGTTCATTTATGAAACAATGTACAGCTAACTAGCATATGTACATGCTAGTTTTATGAAGTATGTCAGGAGGTTCAATGATTTGTCTGTTATCCACTTCTGAGAGGCATTGTCACTAGTAATGAGGTATAAAATACCCATAAGATTGAAACTGAGACTGTGAGGTTTCCAAATTTTCAAATGCTAATATAAAGCCAGTATACATTCATTTAACTGGACAATTTTATTTAAATCCTTTGAAAAGGCTGCCATTTGCTGACAAAATGCTGAGAAACCCCTGTAACAGATGATACATGGCTGAGGTGGCAGCTGAATATACTATTACCAAATCCAGTGACAGGCAAAGCCGCTTAAGAAAATAGTTTAGCATAACTTGGATCTGAGATATTGTTAGTAATGGATGTCATGGTAGACAAAATGACAATGTGTTTTCACTTTGTGGGTATCTATCTATATCTAGGTCTGCTAGAATTGTTTCTGTTATGCTCAGACCTCTAGGGAATTTCTGAAACATATACCTTGTCTCGAAGAAACCATGCACTGAGCACTCATTATGGCTGCAAGATGGCTTAGAACAAGGTGCAAGACCAACAAGCTACCTTTACCATAGAAGGCATGTCTACTGAGATACATGAAGTAATAGAATGAATGGTCTTTATAAGCAGTTGCTCATGAGCCATTTAATACTTATTATATTTCAAGGCACGAGATGATTACTGCAGCAACTGCTGACTATATTTAATAGTAGTATTACATGAGCCTGAAAACAAACAAAATTAGCGAAACTCTCCATTGCCTACTCAAAAGCAGAAGAAAGCATGTGAGACTCCTATATCCATGGAAGAAAAAATGGCTCATGCTGGAAGAGAACACTGGTCCACAGGGGTTGGAAGATTTCTGTTTTGTTTGGTCTTTACTACCACATGAAGTTTGGCACGAAGAATTAGTAAGAATTTCCCAGAAGTGACAATGCAGCAGCAGCTGCATCACCACAGGACACACTAAGCCTGCTGTATCTGGCAGGCTGGTTAGTGCCATCAATAAAGGAAGGCAGAAAAAGTGGGAAAAGTAGTTTTATAAATTAGGTGGCACTTAAGTAAAAAGAATGTTTGAATTATGTAAAATGGTTATAAGGAAATTTTAGATCATCCTAATTTTTTGCCCTAGGTAGGAAATCTCCATATTTAAGCAAACAATCAGCAATGAGCTGTCCTTAGAAGACCCTGCAGGCATGTTCACAGAACTTCTTCCCTTTTAACACTTCTATATAGCTCATGTCTTTAAAGTACATCTAAGGAAAAAAACCTGAATAGAAGCTGAGATACAAAAAAGAGGAATTCAGAGTGTCAGATTGAAGTAATAAGGAAAAAAACATTGTTGCCTTAGGGTGTTGTAGCAGCCTCAGCTAGATGAGAGCTCATTATCAAATTTCCCGTTTTATTATTATTAGCAATAAAAGAATCCACATAATGTCAATATGAATTATATACAGATCCTAGCTAAACAAAATCCAAATGAAATACAAGTTAACACTTCAGTACAAGCTTTACCATTGCAGTGCAATAAAACAATAGTCATTTAATAATTTTCTTAAATAAGAGCTATCTTCATTTTATATGAGAAAATTGTATTTGTTTGTGCTCAAAAAGAAGTAAACCCTACATTTAAGACACTTGGGAAAGCTGTACTTTCAGCAGGGGCCCAAAGGGCTGAAGCACAACACGGGCATCACAATGAAAATCAGAATCCAGTTCTTGGTTGCAGATTTAGTGTTTAACTCTGTTTAGACCAGCATATGGATGTCACTAATACAATCCTAAATATCAGAAGATCAGAGGATATTCAAGCCTGGAAAACTGGGGCTTCACCTCTTTTTTTGAAACTGGTGAGAGGTCTGACAACACTGATTAAAACTACTAATAGGTTTAAGGTAAGAAGACAGTTACCTAAACCCTAGAGCTTTCACAGAGATCATCTTTTAAGAGAGAGCTCCACTCAAGTGATTGCATATGGTCAATATTTACAGGTAGTCATTGAGAGCTTGAATTCAGGGCTATAAGAGCTAGTTTGCTAAAAGCAGTTGCTAATAGCATTTGATAACTGTGACTGAAAAATAGACACATTTTGAGGAATAATACATTTTAGAGATAATTAATTATAACTAGAAGCATTTAAAATAGTATTGCTGCTAATTTTCTAGGTGCCTCTGTCCAGAAAGCTTAGTACAATATTTTACAAATCCATTTTGCATTGAGAACTTACTGAGGAAAACAAAAGTGCATGCTCAAGAGTGACAAAACCACTTGTCATATCAGAAGGTTCAGACAGCTAAACAAAATAACAAAGCATTGTCTGCAGCTTAGCACTAGTGTTTAACTAAATACAGTACATCCAGCAGTCCAGACTAAGAATTTTCATGGCAATTAACAAAAGTGATCCAAAAAGAAGCAATTTTTTTTTTCGCACAGAAGTTAGAAGTATTTGTAGTTACCCATGGCTGATGAAAATGTTTGGGGGGTGAATATACAGGAAGTCCCAGATAACTTGTCACATTCTTTAAAATTTCATTATAAGTCTTCTGTAACTATCTACGAGGTTCATTACAGCTATTCTCATATCTCAAGACACAACTAAAATCAGTGTTAATTGAAATGAAAAGTTGATGAATATTAGAGAAAAGTTACCAAATCAGTTTTGAACAAGCTTTTTCAACTCCTATTAAATATTAATTTCCTGAGTCATTAACACCCTGAAATACAAAGACTTGAAATATTCTTTTCCTTAAATGATTCTCATTAGCAACATGATTAATACAGGAAAAAAGTTGCAGTACATTGCAAGTATAGTATGATGAATGGGTATAGCAAGCATAGTCTCCTAGCCAATTTTATAGGTTGATAATAAAAAGAGAGACATTTTTCTTTTAAAATTATACAGTACAGCCTCACTGGCTATCAGCCACAAGAGGTAAGTCAGGTGGGCACACAAAAGTGCCTCATCTTAATTAGTAGTGAGGACACCATCATGTACCTTCACTCTGCATGTTCACTTGGTTCTAACTTAAAAGCAGTATGGTTCTAACTTCAAAGAGTCCAAGTTTATAAAATTTGAGGTGTTTACAAGTAAATAATTTGAAAGGTAAATAGTTGCTTCTTGAAAATTGGGCAAATATGCTTTCTGCTTAAAATTCATTATGCTAATTACATTCTGCTTTTTATTTTTTTTTAAGATGACAGAAGTTTTCTCCTTGCTGACACAAAGCTGGATACATAACACTGTATATCCAAAAAAAGTTTAATTAAGAGACAATACAGAGCGTGACAGTTCAGCTACTTAACCTTCTGTCAAGTTGTACTTTACTACCTTCAAACTGCTGTAGTTACAAAATTCTGGAAAAGCTGTATTACACTGCTCTTGCAATGAATAATGTTTGCACTGCTTTACTTCTCTTATACTCATGCATCATCTTTTGCCTTAGCACTCTGGTTAAAATAAAGCTCTCCAATGTAGTTTTCCAATGCAACTTTCCATTTTTACTAGTCTTTTATAAGGGCATGCTCTCTCAGGCAATGGATTTAAGTGATTTACACAGCGTTAGACCAAGAGGGAAGAAATGTCTGTGTCCCCCAGAGCAGCTACACTTTTAATCAAATATAGCTCATAAATCACATTTACAACTTTCAGAGCTCAATCAATACGATTCTTTATAGTCTTTTACAAAATTACCTGGAAAGAAGGTAGAACTACAAGAGGGATGCTACTGAGAGACCACACATATCGAGGCTCTGCACCCTGCCTGCCTTTAGGGATTAAACCGTCACTTTAACAATGAGTGATCTGTCCCAGAACTCTAATACATTTATAAGCAACGCAAAGCTGACTGATAATGAAGAATTCTAGGAGTCCATGATCAATAGTACCAAAGCACAGCAAGTTTCCTATTCCCATTCACCCTAGTTTGGGGACAATTATTAATACTTTTTCCATCAAACTTTAACTAAAGGCTTTTTTTCCCCTCATGGGCAAAAGTTTTCATGAATTTGCTAACTCCATACTATTAAATTTCTCTGAAGGTCTTGTCAAGTAATAGAATACCAGGGACTTCTCAGTGTTAATTCAATTACATATCTTCCCTAAGTTCATTTTGCATATTTAATAAAGCAAGCACTTCTATAAGTACTTAAGTATAGATAATATTGCACAGCCTTCAATAAACTGCATTAAAATTTTCTGCATTACAGTTGCTGCCTGCACAGTACTTAATCTAGGACTGATGTACAGAAGTCAATATCAAATTCTACAAATTATAGCCAAAATACCTGCATAACTTCATTAATACATCATGTAACTCTCATAACATCTAGAGTATGCAACAGAAAGTGAGTAATCACCACATGAAGTAATTGTTTGAAATGTGTTGTTTATTTGTATTTCCCACTGACACAAGTGCACTGTATATTTTGTGCTGATAATTTGAACTCCCTTTTCCTTGCAAAAGGAACCATCATTATATTCTATATTGAGAGCACAAATAACAGAAAGTATTGTCTTGATCTCCTGAAGTTATAACAACACCAATCCTCATGAAATTATAAATGGATGGCCACAGCTGTTATATCAGTATTCAAATTTAACATATACTTCAGTGATACCAAGGAGCTCAGCCTAAATGGATTCTAAGTGATGGACTATTCAATAGCAGGTCTTTATTCATATGAAAATCATCTTAACAGACTGAATTCAGACAGCTTTATCATTCTTTTTCTTTTGAGACAGCTGCAGAAAGTACCAAACAGCTGGATTACTTCAATTTTTAAAGACAGAAGAGTGAAACACACTAAACATTGAAGATCTGAGAGCTGTTACCATCTCTTTAAGAGTACAAAGGATAAAAATTATGAAATGGTACTGATACATTAAGATTTCACATGAAAATGTATTTCTGTGTTAAAATCCTGCAATTCAGAACTTCAGATGGAACTTGTAATGAAAGAATACAAAGAAAGTGCCATCAGAGCTGAAAAACCTATTATTTTGACAAACTACAGATGGCTTTTCTCAATATATCTATTAGGGATAACATTGCCACTTATTTAAGAAAGTTCCATAGGCTAAAAGTGGTAAATTAAGGTACAAGATGTGACTGACTCTTTAATGGGTAGAAACAGTTACCTTTCTAAATCAAAATTTTTAGAAATTTACTTTAAAGGACAATAGGAGCTAGTTTTTTTTGACATAGAAAAGATAGCTGACAGCAGTTAAATAATTTTCTACCAAATTTAATGTCAAATTGCTCTATTTCAGTTTTAATAAACTCTGTATCATGAAAGATATCAAGCTCTCATTGGTATGAGTATCCTGATAGATTGCCAGTACTGCCATTGAAAGTACTCCTTATACTTCAGGTCCTATATCTTTCTTATGAAGATCTAAAAATCTGCTATGCAAAGTCTAAAACGCTGATTACTTATTTACAAAACTTCATTTGGTGACAAGAACTTCAGGTGGAACTTACACTGTTGAGGAGGGAAGCTAAAAGGAATTGAATTCCAGAAACTAATTCTTTGAATCCTGCTTGACATGCATATTTTAAAAACTAATGACAGCCCAAGTGTTACTCACGTAAACAAGTCTTTAAAGATACTGTCATACAAAGTCTTTGATTTCTCACTTGTAGTATGAAGAGAGTACATCTCCTAAAGTTGCCTGTTAGCGTTCTGCAGATCTGATGCACCATATTAAATATAATCTGGTGTGAAGAGGTCAGACTCTTCTTGTAGATGGAGAATACAGTGTGTAGTAAAACTGACATATTAAACTAATTTCAATGATAATTAGTTTTATGACATATAGCCACGCATGAAGATACTAGCAATCATGTCTCTCTCCATTCCAGGGATGGGAACTGGATGTTTAGAGAAATAGTTATTCCTATTCAAAATTGGTGAGACATGAAACAGGTCTGGTGTAGAAGGCATCAAGTTCATCTAAAACACACAGATAGCAGTACTTGTCAGAAATGTGCACATGCCACATGAGTTATTCATATGCGATTTCTCAAAAAAAGTTGGGAGCACAACAATACATCGCCAATCATCTGAAAGTGCATAGAGTGGTTTCATCTTGCACCTGGACAAAATATAATACAAAATGCCTGTAATGGGAGCATAACCTGGATTATTGTATAAAAATTACAATGTTGTGGATCAACCATATATTCTAGCAAGGCAAGTAACATTTATATTACGGGGTATGGATTTACTTGTGGTTGTAATAATCTCAAAACTGTTCCAAACGAGATAAACTCTGATCTTAGATTCATCTCAAGAGAAATCTAATGCCAAAGTTATTAGAGCTTTCTCAACATAGTGAATATAATCTCAATATCCGGTTTATGACATTGTTCTCTCTCATTTAAGCCAGTCATCCAGGTAAAGTTTTTTAAGTAACTAAAACTGAGGGAAATTGTCATTATCTAATCACTAAAAAAAATAAAATAAAAAAAATCACATTTCTTACTAATAACAGAGAATATCTGATGCCAAGAATGAAATGCTGATACCTAATGCACATTCATATCATGCTGATATACAAATACATACTTTAAAATTGCTTTATGCAAATGAATCCTGAAGTTTCATTCTGAAAATTAATATTCTGAGTTTACAAATTTGAGTAAAGTTAAGCTTTCCTTTGTGGAAAGACATTCTCTTCTGGGATAAGAAAGAATTAAAAAAAATCACTGATAAGATACACATGCCTTTATTGGATAAACAAAATCAAATACTCATGTTTTAGAAAAAATCTGTGATTAATAGGATCTTACAAAACAACATGTTGTATCCACAGTTGGTCTTAAGCTACTGGCAGTGGATTTAAAGCTCATGATCAGACACAACTGCATCCACAGCATTAAGCTTCTATTCAGAAGCATTTTAGTAAGGATGAGTTTTGAGTGCACAGTACTGAGTTAAAGACAGTTAATTACATCTATGAAAACACAGCCATTTTTCTGCCACTCCTTGGCACAAAAAGGGTTTTGGAACTTAACTTTGTGGTACTTGATTGCTCTTGGACAGATTTCACTACTGAAGTATAAATCCTGACAGATTACAGAAGCATCTAATTCATTGAGTCTCATATCTTTATGATATTAGCTATCAGGAACAGCTGTTCTAAGTTATCCAAGTCCTACCATTACCCTAGGAAGTACATAAGGAACTCTCTAAAGCAAATCTTAAAAAGCATCCAGTTAAAGAATGAGAGATTGAATCATCACTTCGCATCATTATTACTATATAAAGACTGAAGAAGAATGTGGCAGCAGGACTTGCAGTGAGTGACAAAATCCAAAGGTTAAACAGTGAGCCTGAGGTGAATTCTCCTATACTATTTAATAGTCACATTTTAACAAGATCTGAACTTGCCAGACTACAGTAGAAAGACAGTATGTCAGCAACAGCATGGAAAATCAGTTACCTGCAGAACATTCAAGGAGCCGCCTCTAGTTTTCTGAAGCAGTCTAAGTTACTCTGAGGTACAAGGCTTTGCTCTACTACATCACTGTTACTTGGAGTGGGTTCACTTCCACTACCTTATCTGATTGTTCTTTCCTCAAATACACTCTGTGAGAGAAACATTCACATTCTTTGATCAATGTGAGTCTACCCCACTTTTCTTTCAGCATTTTTGACTTTCTCTTCTTAAATTGAACTTGTCTTGCAAGTACCTCTTGTACTGTTACTGTGAAGGAAGTTGGCTCTAGGAAACTAATCCTACAAAGCTACCTGATGTAAACTTTTTGCTAAACTTATCTCTTTCAAGTGTAAAACTCTGGAATGTAATCTCTCTCCACACTCTACCTTGGTGAGGGTGAAGGTTTTTTCTTTGCTACCTTTAATTCAACTGTATAGTCCAGTACCTATAGCCAAACAAAATTATTTCTGTGGTCTCACTATAGTGATTCAGGTCATCTTGGTAAATATTTATTATTATTCCTCCCTAAATCTTTTCTTCTTTTCCTTTTTTAATTTATTGTAGGTTTTATGTGATAGGTGCAGAACACCAAGCTAAGCTGTATGGTGGACTCTGTTCTCCACTGTGTCACTTATGTAATGGTCCAGTAGTCTCAAAAGCAATGAAAATAAAGAACAAGGTACAACAGATTTTCAGGAACTAGCAGAAGAATGCAAAACAGAGACCACAGATTTTGAAAACAAAGAAAAAGTCAAGGACAGTAGTCATTAACTTCAAATTGTAACACAACTATTTGAGTGTATCTTCTGAAATAATATTTGTTTGATAGCAGATGTATTTACCTTTTGCTGAAATTCTGATCATTTTCTTACACTATATCTTTAGCTGACCATTATCTTAATAAAATTCAAACCTCAAATTTCCATGAGATTTTTCCATTTGATCTTCACCACATTCTCTTAATGTTGAAGATTACAAGGAAAGCTAATTGAATTTTGCAAGCAGCTGGTCTGAATTATCAGGCAAGCCACAATTATAAAAGAAAGTAAATAAAAAGCTCACAAGCCTGTAGTGAAATATAGCGTAGAAAACTTCCTGGTTTTATTATGCATACACTGTTATCCAGAAACATAAAGGGCAGAAGAAATAATCTTCAGCATGTTCATAAAAGTTAACCTTTTCAAAGTTTTTGTATTCATCATTATTTTTTCAGGAGTTATTCAGCAGTTACGCTGCCATAACTTGTTTTCTACAAAGTTCTTAGTTTTCTCTCAGAATAAAAACTTATAGTCTCTGAATTACAGCACAGATACACAGAAACAACGTACAAGAACTATTATACTACAATTAGAATTACTGTTTGCAGAACTGCATCCAGATTTCTACCAATAAGTAACCAGATTTATTACATATAATGGAATCCCAGAATGGCTGAGGTTGGCAGGGACCTTCAGGTCCATCTGGTCCAACCCCTGTCCAAGCAGGGTTACCCAGAGTGGGGTACCCACAAGAACATCCGGGTGGCTTTAGAAGATATCCAAGGAGGAGACTCCACAACATCTGTGGGAAAACTGTGCCAGTGTTCTGTCATCCTCACAGTATAGAAATGTTTCCTGTTGTATTATCATTTTCACAGTTATTGTCATCATCATTTGTAAGTAATCACAGAGCACACTGCGTATGGGTAGACAGCACACGGAAGCAATAGGAAATTTGGGGTATTTTATGTAGAAATATTTTTTCATTGAAAATTTACTATATAAACCAGTAGTAAAGAACCTCACCTTAACTTCTTGTTTCATGCACATCCTGTTCTCTATTAAAATGTATGTGGTACACAGAAGCAATGCTGACCTCACATTCCCTTCACATTGTAAGGGCCACTGAAACCACCTTTAATCACAACCACTACATATGCCCTTACCACAGAATGCATCCTCCTGATTCATGTAAAATGGGTTGATTAGTTACAACAAATGCTGTTTTAGGTGAGTAAGCTGGAAAACTGCTGGTTGGCTATGACTGCTTCATGGAGCAATATTGGAGCCCATATGCAACATATACTTTGTATTCGTTACATTTAAACTTGTTTGGACTGGAAATCAGCTATGTTTTTCTGGACTACAAAAAAGATAAATGCAAGTTTATAACAGTTACCAGGCATCAGGCAGAAGACATCACCTTCCATCTGAGCAAAGATGGAAAAATCTACATATAAGGTTGCCATTACTTTTGGCAAACTGCTCTGCATGCAAAAGAAATCATCAAATACAAGGAGAATTTAAAAAATGTCTCTATCTTTCTTCTGCACCTCATTAAAAAACAGATGCAGTTGTCTTTTTCTATGCTATTGACTCTGCTCTGAATGAGTTGACAAGTTATCAAAAACACAACAGCTACAGAAAAACAAGAACAAAGACAACAGCAACAAAAAGAGTTCAACCTCCCACAAAGTTGAAATACAGTGTTTCTGTATGGCTTTCTACATTATATATATACACACAATAGCATAAAATCAGCTATTATTTAGGGGAACAAAGCCATAAAATACAGTAGCAACATTGAACAGTCTGCAACAATGTTAAAAAAAAAATAATAATAATCTTGGTCTAATTCACCAAGAAGCATACTATACAGAGTCCTACATAATTCTGCTGGGTTATGTGAAAAATAAGGTGCAGAACTGTTATAGCATAGTATACTACTGCTTCTGAAACTGTAACCACTCAACAGGAATTCAGTGTACCATTAACACAACCTTAAGAAAGAATGAAGAACTTCTATGTTCTGGAAACACAGAAAACATATGATGTATTTTTCAGAGGTAACAAAATAAAGACAAATGCCAAAGTCAGTAAGGTCCTGGCTGAGAGTGCATTTTAACAACAAGAACAAAATCTAACCAGCAGGCTTCCTCTGCACTGAAGTAAGATGATGACACTACAAGCAGAAAGAGTTTGTGGCAAATTTTATGTATAAAATATTAGTTATCTTCCTCAGATAGTCATGAGTTTTACTTGCCCTGCCCTAGCACACATTTTCAACAAACTCCTGCGTGCTATTACATGACAGAAGTAGTTTCTTCACCATATAAATCACCTGTTTCTTACATACTATCAACTCCTTGGTGCATCGAAGGACTTCATCACCTTGTTCATGTACCTATGAAACTAATCCTCCATTGTGTCATGTATTTTGCTCCATTATTTTCTGTTCCAGCAAAATTTCTTGTTATTGTTCCTTTTAAATAAGTTGAATCCTCATCATCACTGGATACATTTCAAACCTGAAAACAATGGCATCATGGGAGCATTCAGGCTATAAGTCTGAACATGCTTTCTGACGTATTTCTTTGTACTCTTAGTTTGGCCTCCAGAAGTATAAAAAAAAAAATTAAAAGGATATTCTGATCATCCATGGCTGAATTTTATCTTTTCCCGTCTTAGTTACGTCCTGATTCATATTCAAACAAATAGAACTATCTAATCTGCTGGATGTCAAGGACCAATGAGTGAAACATGATCTCTTATCCAAGTTTTGGAAACTAATCAAAATCCTTTGCTTTCTATACCATTTTTATGCCTTCATGTTTTTATGAGTAATTTAAAATGCTTTTGTATGGAGTACAGAATCAGCATCATAGGAATCCATATAAAACTCCAACATAACAATCTCTGGGAAAAGAGACAGCTACATATTGAACATTTTACTATGTTCTTAACAAGGATTTCAATGAGGTGCGTATGTGCAATGTATAGAACCACAAAATAATAAAATGCTTTTGCTTGGACCTCAGAAATCAGCAAGTTCTCACCCCCTGCCATGGAAGAAGACACCTTCCACTAGATTAGACTGCCCAAAGCCCCCAGTCTAATCTGTCCTTGAATGCCTCCAGGCATCCACTAGCAAGCTGTGCCAGTGCCTCACCATCCTCTGAGTACAGAATTTATTCAGAACATCTAATCTAAAATAACCCTCTTACAGTTTAAAACCATTACTCCTTTTTATACCACTATACTCTATTGACACAGAGTCCCTCCCCAGCTTTCATGCAGGCCCCCATTAGGTACTGAAAGGCCACAGTGAGGATTTCCCCAAGCTAAAGAAGCCCAAGCTCCCTCAGCATGTCTTTATAACAGAGATGCTCCATCCCTCTGATCTTTTTTGTGGTTCTCCTCTGGACCTGTCCCAACATAGCCTCTCTACAAGAAGGTGATGACCATTTCCTTTTTTGATTCAACCTAGGATACGTTAGGCTTTCTGGGCTATAAGTGCACCTTGCTAGATCACATGAGCTTTCACTAACAAAAACCCTCAAGTCCTTCTCCTCAGGGCTTAATATAGTTGGAATAATATAGTTGGAATAGCCAGTTTTTGGAAAACCCAAGAAATGTATCATCAAAAGCCAGTAAAAAGAAAAGAATAGCTTACCTATTTTCCAAAGATAATTCCAAAGATAAGCGCTCACTAGAAAACTCCCCCAAATAAAGCACTTCCTAAGTAGACATCCATTTCTCATGGCTGCCAGCATTTAAATGATGTTAGCAAGGGATGGACCTTGAGTCATACAAGTGAATTGCTTCCCGGGATAGACCACACCTCTTTACCAGGTGTGCTTAATCTGGTTCAGGCCATACCCTAACAGTTCCCATACAGGGCTGTTCTCAATCCACTCTCTGTTCAGCCTTTATCTATGCTTGGGATTGCCCTGACCCAGGTGCAACACCTTGCAATTGGCCTTGCTGAACTTCATGAGATTAGCATAGGCTCACTTCTGAGGCCTGTCAATGTCTCTCAGGATGGCACCTTTTCCTTTCTGAATGTTGACCGCACAACACAGCTTGCTGTTATTAGCAGACTTACTGAGGGTGCACTCATTTACACCGTCCACACCACCACCAAAGATTTTAAATGATCCTGGACTCAATACAGGCCTGAAGGTCACCACTGGTCTCCACCTGATGAACATCAAGCCATTATCCACAATTCTGAAACTATCCAACCATTGGTCCATCTGTGAAATCCTTGTCTCCATTTTAGAGAAAAGGATGTTATCCATACAGTAGAGGTAGATGAGACTTTTTTTTTTTTTTTTTTTTTTGGTTGAAATGTTAGAATAACAACTCAGTAATTTAAAACTCAGAAATGCCTACAATGATAAGCTTGTTTTGTTTTGTTTTGTTTTGTTTTTTTGTACTGTGTTACAAAAAATCACTAGTATATCCCTTGTTATATGAGAAAATGGATGTGAAGAGATAGGAATCCAACAGGGACCAGGCTTCTACTCGTAAACTCAGGCAGAAAACTTACAATGCTGTACTTTGCCACGTCATACATTCTTCCTAATATAAACGTGGGATTGACTTATACTCTTTAATTTGCTGAATTTCACCAGTTTTGCTGAAACAGATTGTTGATATGAATAAAAAAAGACCAAGTAACTACAGAGCTATGATTATTTCCAAAGGATGTTATTAAGAATAATGCCATGTGTTGGAAAATGTTTTTGCAAGTCAGTTGTCCACTGGAAATTGAATTCAGCAGCTGGTATTTTCAGAAGGCAAACACTATAATTCAAATAACTGTTTCAGGATTGTGATTATCTGGCCAAGACTTAATGGATATCAGGAGCTTCAGCAGGAATTCTTTGTGATCATCTCACAAATTTCAAAATATTTAAGCTCTTGGAACTTCAATAGCTATCCTAAAAAATCTGCTGAGAATTACCCAATTACAGTGTATTATGATTGACAGCAGCTAATAGGAGAGTTGTCTTTATTTGCTTAAAGAAGAAAATTCTTGGTATGGACAAATGTAAGACACTTAGGAAAATTATTTTTGTTTATGCAGTTTCCTAGCAAGAATCTAACAGAAAGTTGCTTTTCTGTTCAGGTAATACCTCAACCCTTTGCTCTGCTGACGGTGAATTCAGTTTTTTTTCCCTAATTCCATTCAAACATGCACACTCACAGACTTTAAAACCTCCCACAGGTTCTGCACAGAACTGATCTACACATGGAGAGCAGCCCTGTGGAAAGGGATCTAGGGTTCTGGTCAACAGCAAGTTGGATAGGAAGTCAGCAGAGTGCCCTGGCAGGCAAAAGGGCCAATTATACCCTGAGGTGCATCAAGTCTAGTCAGTCCACAGGGATTGGAGGTGCAGTGCTGAGCTCTGCTCTCTGGTAACAGTGGTAGGGCACAAGGGAATGGCATGGAGCTGTGTCAGGGGAGGGTCAGGCTGGGGATAATGAAAGATTCTTCACCAGACGGTGGCTGGGCATGGAACAGGCTGCGCAGGGCAGTGGGTACTTACTGTAGGGAACTTGCCTTAGCAGAGTGGTTGGACTCAGTTTCTAGAGGTCCCTTTCAATCCCTGCAATTCTATCTCTTAAGATTTTATAACCCGAGCTGCCAGAGTTTAAGGGAGTGCCTGGATAACACTCTCAGACATAGAGTTTGAATTTTGTGTAGTCTGGTGTGGAGTCAGGAAATGGGCTCAATTATTCTTGTGGGTTGCCTACAACTTAAGGAATTCCAGGAATAAACACTCATTTTGGGACGTGACACAAAAGGGTCTGCCAGTTGACATGCTTCTGAGAGGTCCTAGCGATGGTAATATCACTCTCAGCTGACTGAAACTCATAAGAATGGTCTGGGACCAGCAGTTGCACACCTTTGTATCCAGGAATGAAACAATCCTTCTGTTGTTAACTGCAGCATTCTTGAAATCAAACTGTCAAGGTAGTACAATCTACAGTTATCCTAACTCAGTAAGGCAGGTGACTTCATTGGCAAAAAACCCTAACTAACTACTATTTATTCTATGCTATTAAATTGAACACAATCTTCTATGTCTCATTCTTACAGGCTATGTAATAAAGCTCAAAGACATTATTTAAAACACCTCACCTGCTTTAGTACACGGTGTTTCCTGTGAAAGAATGCAAATGAGACAGGCTCAGAAAATAAGACTGCAGTTACATTGCCATACTGCCTGGGGAAGCACAAAACATTTCTCCAGATGACTTAATTATCAGCAAATTAGCACAAACAGAACAAATGGTAAGAATGCAGGCATTACTGAAAGAAGGTGTTTCCAGCAAATGCCATAAATGGAGAAGGAAGGAAAAAACTATGCATTTGTCACCTGCGCAACAGTGGTTATCTTTGAGTGAAAAATGACATGAACGAGCTGGGAGATTAGTAGCTGAATAGGTTACAGGCTTTAGAAATAATCAATTTTTATACCAACATTTTCAAGTGGAAAATGAAGGAAAGAAAGCTTTTTCCCCACAAATTCTAAACTCTTCATTACTCCATTTTCTGCTATCTATTATTGTCTGAAATGGTGCTTGTTACCAAATTGTTTCAGTTCTCCTAAAGATTACTACTACAAGAAAGCTTTCATCCATATTAAATAGCAGTTTTAATGCTGAATGCTAGAAATGCCAAAATTTCAAAGGTCTGATTTACATGAGGATAGAGAGAGTTGTCTACTGCTTTTATCCAGTGTTTTTCCCAAAAATAAAAGGATAACTTCTTTAAAAGTACTTATCCATGCAAACCTTTATAGCTAGATGTGACATCTGTCTCATTTTAAATAATATCCACATGATAAAATAAGGAATTTGTATACAACACCTAAAAGCAATTATTTTAAATAGCTCATGATTGAATGTAAAGAGTTGTCAATGAAGAATGGAGAACATATTAGCAAACTGATGTCTCTTCAGAATATTTCTATCACTATTTTTAACTGTTTTTACAGTCATTTTTTCAAAGCAATTAATACCCTGCAGTATACCCTATACCAATAGACCCTATAAGTTCTGAAGATCTTGAACTGGGGGCAAGTGGCAGTTGCAATAGTTAATCATTTTACAGCATCTTGGACAACAATTGTTATAAGTGGTTGACTTTTTCTCAATGTTTACCTTGTCTCAAAAAGCTTCCCCCTTACCATATCTTCCCTCTAGATATAACTAAGGTGTATCTGAAACTATTGTTAAATCAAGCTTTTAATCTGGTCTTAATCAATAATCACAAAAAAATGCCATAATCCTTTACAGTTTCACAAAGTGTTCTGGAAGTGTTCGAGATGTAAGTTGTTTTTAAGTGAGAAGCCACATCACTGATCCAATTAGGAATAGGATGGATTCCAGTTTGGGATCTGAAGTAGCAGAATGCCAGAGTCTTCAACATGAAGCACAAGAATCACAACTATTTCTCATTTTCTTAAAGTTAAATAGATGTAAAGCTGAGACATTCCAATGGATCTGCAACATGATTTCTAAGTTATATGAAAACGCAATATTAAATTACCTTGAAGCTCAGTTCCACCAAAATTTATTTCTGAGGTAGTAAAATTCTACCAGCAGTTCAGAAGGGCAGATGAATGATTAGTTCAAAATTGCTTTACCACTTAGGAACCCAACTGCTTTTCCCTCAAAGTCCTGTTCTTTTCCACTTTCAAAAATACTTAAATAAATTAACCCATAGCAAATACAAAGCTAACATGTCATAACTGATAAAATGACACTGGATTGGGGATATTCTCCAAAATTTCATGAACTTAGAAGGAAGTTCCATCAAAAGAGGGGTGGCCAGCAGGGCAGGGAGGTGATCATCCCTGTCTACTCTGCCCTTGTGAGGCCCCATCTGGAGTACTGCGTCCAAGTCTGGGGCCCCCAATACGAGAAAGACAGGGAGCTGTTGGAGAGGGTCCAGAGAAAAGCCATAGAGATGATCAGAGGGTTGGAGCACTTCCCCTACAAGCACAGGCTGAGAGAGCTGGGCTTGTTTAGCCTGGAGAAGAGAAGGCTGAGGGGTGACCTCATTGCAGCCTTCCAGTACCTAAAGGGAGCCTATAAACAGGAGGGGAGTCAACTCATTGAAAGGGTAGATAATTGCAGAACAAGAGGAAATGGTTTTAAATTGAAGGAGGGAAGATTTAGGTTGGATATCAGGGGGAAGTTCTTTACGATGAGAGTGGTGAGGTGCTGGAACAGGCTGCCCAGAGAGGTTGTGGATGCCCCGTCCCTAGAGATGTTCAAGGTCAGATTGGATGGGGCCCTGGGCAGCCTGGTCTAGTATTAGATATGCAGCAGGGGTTTGGAACTTGATGATATTTGAGGTCCCTTCCAACCCTGGCCTTTCTATGATTCTACGAAGTTCACCAACCAAGTCCAGGTGATTTTGCTGCTAGTATGAGACTGGATGTCTTCCCCTCTTTACATATTTTCAAATCCATATGAACTCTGTGCATGACCATGTTAGTGGGATTTTCCAAAACTTCAAAGGTCATAGGAAGAACACAAAAGGTAACAATAGAGAAAAAGCTTTGTCAGAACTTCGGGAACGAAAAATACACCCTACCTGGTTACATTTTTTCTGTTGGTTAAGTTATTTCAGAAGAAAGAATGTACAGAAATAAGATGTGGTGAGGATACAGAGCCTAAATAATTACAGTAATGTTTAGTGGAGAATAAAGAATGAATCTTTTGAAAACACACAAGTAAAAATACTGACAGACACAACCTTTGACTGCAGTCAGGAGTTAATATAAAACCATGACAAAAAAAAAAAAAAAAAAAAAGGTGAAAGCCTATCTTCAAACACTGATTGAGATCATATTTATTTGACTGTCCTCAGATGGATCCCTCAGGGGATGAAATATGAGTCATTTCCCAGCTATTGAGCAACAGTTGGTCTAAGCAAATCTAAACTTTATATTAGACATCCAAAGAGACTAGCATGGATAGGGAAATTTATTAATTTGTCTGAGTAAACAGAAATATTACTAAAATTGGTATGTTTACAAGGTGGTTTGTTTTTACATTTTCTTGATAACAAAGCAGTTATAAATTTAGTTACTAAGCTAAAAAGTTTCAAGAAATTAAATAAACGGAAATATATTTTTTTCATAACAGTTTAGCTGGAAATTTCATTCTACTTCAGGCATATTAACAGCTCCCCAAACATAAATGATAATTACAGCATACCCTTCAGAATTTTGCTTTTTATCAGAAATATTTTTTACTATGACTCGATATTCTGCCTATACTAACACATTATTCTTACTCTTCATTTAAAAGACACTTTTAGATCAATGACAAAACTACCTATCTTTATCCAGGTTTCTCAAATCTACACAATCATTTGGAGACTTCCCAGTTTAAAAAGCAGTTAAGAGACCAAGCACAAATACATAATACTTCAATATATAATAACAAAGTGCCACATTATTGTTATTTTTTTCCGCTGCTTTGAAAAAAGAATGAAAGAGCTCACAAAACCTGCAGTCTCATATCAGTAAGTCAAATATTTATTCCTTTTTTACTATCATGTAAAATAGCTCCTTTAATTGAAGTTGTGTGCACATCTATTCATATAAATACATACGTGGCTATGCCTTGTGTCAATGGTAACTCTCCTGGTCACATTATATGAAATCAAGTCAAGGCTATGTTAGACCTTGCTAATTTTCACAGAGGTAGAAAGAGTCCCAAACATGACGTTGGGTAACATACCTGGCACTGGACAGCATTATAGATAGCTAATGTCTAATTTGCTTCTTTTCCTCAATTCTCTTTGCGTGCCTACTTAACAGAACTACCTGAAACATGCACATTTTTAAATTCAGGACAGAGAGAATGCAGTCCACTGAAACTACAGTCTGACAAAACAATTTTTTTCTTTCGCTGTCTTTTGCTGAAGTCCCAGGAGAAAAGCCCTTTGCCCAGCATTGAACCTGGGGCAGGCTCATTCCTTCTACCCATGCTAATAAGGAAAGATAGTTTCTCATCAGTGATTTTTCATTCTACTTTCACACACAACTGCAAAATGAAATAGATCAGTTTCTAGTAACACTAAAAAAGAGTCTTTTTCTTATATCTACATTATACACAAAAACTTCTTTTATAATGGGCAAACACTAGGACTGAAAGCCAAGTCAGTCACATATGATTCTCAGAAAAGAGTTATTTCCTGGAAGAAGTAGGTGTGTAATTGAAAGACAAGACCACACTGCGGGTATTAACCATATTCAGTGAGAATCTCCAAGCTAATATGTAGGACTACAAATACACTATATAATCTGCCGGTCCACTAGTTTGGAAAATCAATGCTGGACTAAAATGATCACTTGCCCTCAAGAACCAAGGGCCCTCTCTTTTCAACAACTAGAGTTATTTGCTTTGAAAATTGCTTCTACAAAACACAAATACAAGACTGAATGTGCCAAGAAGTTGCAGTCTGAGTGATTAGTTTGCATACCAGTAGTTACATAGCAGAAACACTGATCTCAGACTTCTGTGGTTGTCTCCATATTCATCCATGAATAGACTGGTTTCTAAAAGCCTTTGCATAACATCATATTGTAAGATATATGATAACATATTTTTAAAAGATAAAAAGTATTTATTTAAAGGTTAAGCTGATGATCAGAAAATAAAATATTGTTTCAAACAATAAAAAAATCTGCAGTTACAAAAGAAATATATTGGTACAAATTCTCCCAAATCATATAACTTACGAAACCAAATCTAGAAGCTTTCCTAAAAATAAAAATGAATAGCTGAAAAAACAAAATAATTAAATATTGGAAGTACAGGTGATTTTTTTTTCTTGGACTGCAATATTTTTAAACACTTTCTGTCATCTTAAATGTAGTATTTTCTTCATATCTACTACTGCACAAAAAGGAAAAGATTACATAACTTGTTTTCCTTAGAAATAGCTGTGAAAATGTCTGTGTTAAAAGAATACTGGAATTTGGTGAGCTGTATGTATATTTTTTTTATGATACACATATACCAACTCTCCTGGCATTTAGAGATAAAAGATACATGTGGTCATAATCCTCAGAGATGACATCTAGAATCATAAAATCACAGAATTTCTCAGCTTGGAAAAGACCCCCAAGATAATCAAATCCAACCACAACCTAACCATACTTCCCTAACTCTACCAATCCTCCACTAAATCATGTCCCAGAGCACCACATCCAAATGGTTTTTAAACACATTCAGGGATGGTGACTCAACCACCTCCTAGGGAGCCTATTCCAGGGTTTAACAACCCTTTCTGTAAAGAACCTTTTCCTAATATTCAACCCGAGACTTCCCTGGTGCAACTTGAGGCCATTTCCCCTCATCCTGTCACCAGTGAGAAGAAACCAGCCCTTCTCTCACTGCAATCACTTTTCAGGTATTTGAAGAGTGCAATAAGATCTCCCCTCAGGCTCCTCTTCCTCAGACCAAACAGCCCCAGTTCCTTTAGTGGCTCCTCATCAAGCATATTCTCCAAGCCCTTCACAAGCCTTGTTTAATTTTTCTCTTCTACCATTTATAGTGTCATATTTTTTATTTTATTTTCCTTCACCATTTCAGTATTTTATCCATTTCTTATATCCCCAGCCACATTATATTTACTTGTTAAAGTGAACTACTGAAAACCACAGCTCTCTGAGTCTTTGTTCTCAAAAGGAAACTGATTAGCAAGGTAGAGCTGAAGCTGGTGGATGTCCAAGAAATGATAATATTAAAAACCTGGTGAGCCAGACTTATCTTGAGGAAAGCTAAGTAAGCAAGATCAACAGTTGAAAAAGGAAGAAGAAAGTCAAAAGGCCAACACATGGAAAGAAAGATGTGTTTCTGTTAAACTTTGTTTCCTGTGTGAACATCTGAGAGTTGGTCTGTCCATCAGAATCCTTTGATTCCTCGATCAACTAATTAAACTAATATTTCTGTTTAATTTTATTGAATTAAATAAGCCTAAGGGGAGAGGCTGCCTCTCCTCACATACTTCTGCATATGATTTTCACTTTCTCTTCCTTCTTTTTAATGCTGCAAGTCATTATGGGCTTGTTAAACATGGTATAAGACATTACTGAGGACATAAATAGACCAGTGACATAGCAGAGTCATGACATTCACTGTTTTACAATATGACTGAAATAATTACCTCATGGACAAGCTACATTTATTTTCAAAAACAAATAAAGACAAGAAAAAATATTCTAAAGTGAACAATATTAGTCAGCAACAGAAGTCAGAAATGTTAGTTATGAGAAAATTATGGAAAAGCTGCTATTAAAATAAATCTTCAATGTTTAAGGTGATATTAACATATTATTCAATAAATCAAGCATTCAGAAGTGTGTATCAGAGAACAAATATAGCAATATTCTTTAAAGTCTTTACTATGAGAGTGGTGAGGTGCTGGAACAGGCTGCCCAGAGAGGATGCCGCGTCCCTAGAGGTGTTCAAGGCCAGACTGGATGGGGCCACGGGCAGCCTGGTCTAGTATTGAATGTGGAAGTTGGTGGCCCTGCTTTGGCAGGGGGGTTGGAGATTAATGATCCTTGAGGTCCCTTTCAAGCCTGGCCATTCTGTGATTCTGTGAAGATCTCTAGATGGGACAGGTAAAAGATAAATGCCTATAAAAGCCTCCCACTTTACTCCTTGTTTTGCAGCTTTGTCAAAAGAACTGACCTTTAAGTAATGTACAGCATATAACACAGGCAAAATATCAAATTTAACAGATGATTTCCTGTTTTCAACACATGGCATTTAAAATTCATTGATTGAACAATTTATAAAAGTTTTATAGAATACTAAAATATTTAGAGACATTAAAAATGTTAATCTTATAATTAACAGTCAGACACATACTTTCTTTGCACAGGCAAGACAGTAATATTCTAAACCGATCACTGTGAACTCTACCATAATAAACAACCATCTGCCTTCATGCTAGAAAAGAAACATTCTGCTTTTTCCACTTGTGTGTAAAGAAATCACAATGAAACAGACAAAAGAACTCAGCTAATAAGGAATTGTTTAATGGAGGAAAGAATGAACACACTTAATATTAAAATCAAAGCTTATTTACTCAGAAAGAAAAAGTACACTATTTAATCATGACATTTTCAGTTAAACTTCTCTGTACTTCCTATTTGCACAGTCCTTCCTTTCGGCTGTATGACCTTGTACACGCTGTTTAAAGATTAATTTAAACTGGCAGCAAATATTCTACACTAAATTGAAAGTTAGAATTTTTAAGATAAAGCTTGTAGCACCTTTTAATTTGCAGAAAACTTTGGAAAGTTGAACTAAAAAAAAAAAAAAAAAAAAAAAAAGGAGCAAATTTAAAGCAGTATTAAAAGAATTGAGGCCTCAGCATTACCATAGAGTCATATCACAGAATCACAGAATGGCCAGGGTTGGAAAGGGAACTCAAGGATCATGAGGCTCCAACCCCCCTGCCAAAGCAGGGCCACCAACCTCCACATTCAATACTAGACCAGGCTGCCCAGGGCCTCATCCATCCTGGCCTTGAACTTCCAGGGACAGGGCATCCACAACCTCTCTGAGCAGCCTGTTCCAGCACCTCACCACTCTCACAGTAAAGAACTTCCCCTTGATATCCAATCTAAATCTTCCCTCCTTCAATTTAAAACCATTTCCCCTTGTCCTGCTATTATCTACCCTTTCAATGAGTTGACTCCCCTACTGTTTATAGGCTGTTCATAGGTTTTATAGGTTTATACTTATATGGGATTAATATCTTCAATTTCACTTTAGGAAATACAATGATTCATGATTCATATAAATTATTCACTTTTTTTTTTTTTTTAACAAAAGCAGAGAGAGATTTCTACTTTTAAAAACCATCATTTAAGCATATCACAGATTTCAGATCAGATTCTTTAGAGTAAAAACCCTACAAGAAACCTGGTGGTCCCTAGTATATCCATGATGCATCTGACCTCAACATATTTCTCATGAGAGCAGAACAGTCTGCTGTAGTTTATTGGTTAAGGAGCAACCTAATCAGAGAAGGAACTATTTCATATAACATAACTCTATCAAACTGAACCACATAACTGAGATAATGACATTCAGTTGCTTTCACTATAGAAGATGGTCTTGTATGCCATCAGAAATACACGTTTTCTACCAAGAAGTGGTGCATCTTAATCCAGATATAAAAAAAACCAAACAAACATATTCTAATGAAGACAAAATAACTATAAAAGATCTTGTGAACATGACTCTGCAGTGGGTCTTGTTGATTGTTACTATGTTAGCTGAGAAAATATTTTCCTCCTGAATTTAGTCAGTGGTAGATATAAGATAGAGTCCTATGTGGAACAGTGTACGAAATATATGTGTATCGATCACAGTATGATTAAAAGTTAGGTATATTTATTCTTATGGAGTCAAAATACAACTTCCTTGATTGGATTGTATACAAGTCTGTTTATTTTCTCCCTGTAGTCTCAGCGTATCTTTACTCTGTGATTACCGTTTCTTCCCGATCTACAATAAATAATTACAAAATGATCACTGGATACATTCATGTTCTGTAATTATGAGTTCTTACCATACTTTCTGCAGAACTGGTCCCTGAATGTCAAAACATTACAATGATAGTTCAGCTGGGCAGTTTCTCATTTCATTACACTGAATAATCAGTCTTATAGAAATCTTAGGACTAAATAAAATCACTTTACTCTGCAGTTAGTTTTCAGCTGCTAAGTATAAAATACATCAAATCTGATCCTGATCTATATAAGCATACAGCATGGAAGCATGTGGGTTGCAGCTGCCCAGGGAGCTGCCACTAAGCCTGTCACACACCACAGCCCTGGTGACCCAGCAGTGCTAAGCATGAAGCAGAGAGCTATTGAAGGTGAGGTTGTGCATTGTAAAAGCAGAGATCTGTGAAAAGAGGAACTCCTTAATTCGTCTCCTCCATACAATAGGAAAAAAAGAAATGCTCGTTCAGTGCTAGAACTATTACAACACATCCTATGCAGAAAAATGGATCACTGTCAAAAATCTCTTCATCAAGCATGCCTGCAAGGTTCTGCAAAGCAAATGGCTTCCCTTACAAGTTTAGAAAAAAGAGAAATCTCATGGAAATGAGATACTCAGCCATTAAAAGGATGATTCTCTAATGGAGCTACCTGTTTCTTTTTTTTTTTTTTTTTTTTTTTTAATTCCTATTCAGGTCTTACCGAACAGAACAGTTACCATTGTGTCTAAAGTTGGATGTTTCAGTCCTAATCATCATAGCTCTAGTTACAACACTATCTTACTGTAGTATTTCCCTGCTTTATATTTGCTCATGCAATGGTTATAATTCAGTTATATTTCCACACTTGATTTTTGAAATAAAGTTACAGAAAAGGGAACCAGAGAAGATAACTACATCCTTTATATGGACAAGATAAATAGGTAAATTCTCCAAAAACGTAGTTGAAAGAAAGTCAGTTCACCCCATTGTAGAAACTCAGCAGGCCTGTCCTGGTTAAGTTTCAAAGGTGGAAATGACTTAGGATGACATTTTTGTATGAGCAACATAAAAATAGTTGTTTCAGTCAGTGGTCAAGAAGATAGTTTGACCAAAGTCTGTGACTCCATGAGGTAAGTGCTCTTTGAATAATGGCATTATTCAGACCTAGATTACATCCTTTTCCACTGAAAACACCAAAGATCAGAAGATTCCTTGGGACTGACAGATCATTTGTAAAGTAGAACTAGATTAGAATATGCTCCAGTCAAACACAAGTGGAATCCAGAAAAGGAATCACCCAGTGCAGTGGTTGTACACATATCCTGGTATGGGCTGGTCACAGGATGTTTACCAAACTCCTGTTTAAATTTAACATTGCCTACCCTTAGCATAACTCTCTGGAAAATCAAAATTCTCCCATCAAGAATACAACAACTTCTAGCTGATACAGAGGATGTCTACTGTGTTCTTTGGAACAGAGGAGTAATTTTAGTACAACAAATGTATGTAGATAGACAAAATGCTTTATGGAAATGTTGAAAATGCTTCAGTGAAACATATACTGACGGAAAATAAATCAGTTATCCTTGAAGGAAATCTACTTTTCCTGTTCCACTGTTCTTTGGTGCTGTTTGTACAGCCACTGAAAGCAAATGCAACTATGTAGAAGATATGAACAGATTTCAATTTTTACACCGATAAAGCTGAATGTATATGATTTAATGCATTATAGACTTGGGAAAGGCTGAAAAATGTAATATTCTCTGATATCTACAGCAACACACTGCAATTATTTTTTTTGAGCTGACTGCCATTGATTGTTTTCTCATATAGTGAGAGTAATGACCTACTTTCACACTGTAATACAAGGTGATATTAGCTCAGATACACTAGCAATCTGTAAAGGGCATTTTTAACTCTAGCTGTCGGTATTTTGTACCCTGGGAAGTTCATTACAAGGATGTTACAGTTGCATAATCACAATCGAGTTTTTTTTTTTTTTTTTCTTTTTCTGTGCAACAGTGATGATGTGCAATACTATAAGAATTATCTACCAACATTAATAACTGACTGCAACTTAAATGCTAAAACAGTTTCTGTAGCCATTACAAAATCTATCAAAAACCCCCCACATCTTTCTGAAAAGTGGTAATGCCAAATAATTAGGATTTCAAAACAGAAAACCTAGTAGTTAGGGTTTTTTTCTTTTTTTTCTTTTTTTTTTTTTTTCAAGGAAACAAAAATTGTTCAAAGAACTCATTATACTGACATTCTAATTGTGTTAATTTGAATAATCTGTGCATTATAATCGGTAGAAATACAATAGAAGTGTAAATGACCTATAGAGTGTTTTTCATTGCCTCATCTATAGAGGCAAAAAAAAAAAACCAAAAACCAAAAAACTAAAATTGTAGAAACTAAAATGTATCTTTTGAAGAAATATTTTCCCTATATTCATAAATCAACTTTTTCTCTTTGAGAAATATAAGGTTGTATGCCATGCATTAAAGCTACCCATAAGGTTTTGCACAAATAACACCTTTATTTCCATTATCTGAAATCTTACTCCTATTAATGTGCCCAGATCTGCTATCACTTGCCTTACACTGCAGGATAGAATTATCCTAAATACCTGAACGAGTCTACTTCTGAGTTATCAACAACAATTGAGATGGAAAGCAGAGCAACATGATTCCTATTACTCCTTCCCCTTTTCTTGTTTCAGAGGAACGTAAGACATGCATATCACAAATAATGTAGAAGGAATAAGCCACAGCTACCTTTCTCGCAGAACCGTCCAGTGAAGTGTAATTGGCAGTCACACTCAAATGAGGTGGCCCCAGTAGGCAGGGAGATTGGATGACAAGTGCCTCCATTGTGGCACAATCCCTCCTGGCATACAGATGGCAACTCAGGGGAACTCAGAGAGGGCGTGACTGGCTCAGGCAGGGTGAGCACAGCAGAAGAAACTGTAGGGAATGGGGTAGGCAGATGTGTAGGTACTGGAGTTCTGAAAGAGTAAGGACAAAATATCAAAACAAAACATAGCAGTCCTGATTTTATCACTACATTTTAGCTTGATTTTAAAATATCTTTTTTTTCTTTTCTTTAGAAATTCAGACTATAGTTAAGAAAATATGAGTACATTAGTAATTCTGAAATCAAGTTCTCATCTTTTAATGTAGCAAAAAAGATAATAACAGTATTTTTCCATGTGAATGATCAAGAAATAATCTCCATACATGTAGCACAGTTTGTACAAGCTGTCATAATTCCTTTTTGGTGCATGTCAGCAATTTACAACTTGAAGTTACCATTCTAGGAAACATGACTTCCATGCAAGTTGATTAAGCATATACATGTAAAGAAGAAAAGGGCTTCGATGCAACAATACAGCAACTTTCATGTTTAGCTATAAATGGCTACACATAAGAGAGAGGAAAAGAGGGGGAGAAAAAAAAGAACAATATTTTTCATTTTCCCCCACCAATTTTCTCATGACATTATCTTTCTCCTCTCAGCTTCTGAGCTCTCACATTAACTACCAGACTGCTAATCAGTTTCTTCTTATTTAATTACTTCCTATCTCAAGTTTGCTAGAAATGAATTAGCAATGCCACTTGTTTGTCCTTTGTTTATTATTGCTTTTTGTTTCTGTCCTGAGAGCCAAACCTGTAGCTCACAATAACCATTTAAATTTAAGGTTTAACTAATCAGAATAGTTTAAATATGACATAGAAAATTATTATTATGAAGGCAAAGCAAAAAGAATCAAAAGCCACAAGAATGTTCATGGCTATTTAATATATGCTACTTAATATGCCTGCACAGTTAAAAAATAAATCACAAAATTTTACATAAGAGATTGGCAATTATTGTTTTACTTTATGAAATTCGGGAGGGTCCACTATTTCCAGAAAGGAACTTATAATTTTCAAGTTTTGCAAAAATAAGCTAATAAGATAACTAACTCCACTTACTTCATTGGTAATTTTAGCCTCCTGAACATTTCTCTTAATATTGCACAAATACTTGTATTAGAGAAAGGCAGACTAAGCTGAGCTGAAACGGTAGTCACATTTTGGCAAACAAACAAATAAACAAACAAACAAAAACCAAAGAAATTAGTCAGTGAAATTCAGCATTTCTGGGAGCGTATGATACATCAACAGAAAAAATCCTTGCTTTTTTTGTTTTGTTTTGTGGGTGCGTGTGAAAATGGTGACATAATTGTTTGATAAAAATAAATATTAAAAATAAAAATATATATATAGTTTGGCCCTTCCTGCACACCTTACTCTCTCCTTTTCACCCATTCTTGCACAAGATATAACTTCTGCTTCATCATATTGTACAGGTTGGGACATGTCTTGAAGTATTTGAAAGGGATGATGGCTCTTAAACATAATTAAGATAATGGCTTATTATGCTATTCCCTCTCACTTGTGTTAAAATATGGCTTACAGAGAAGTAAGAGTGCCAGGTACAAATCTCTGTTTATCAAGTCTGACTGCTTCATTAACTTCCTGCCTACAAAAAGTAATATAATACCACACAATAATGACATGAGATCATATAAATGATAAATAAAATTATATATAAATCATAAAGAATATACACTGGTGAAATGAAAAATGACTTCATGACAAAAGTCATCTCAAACGAGTTTGGTTGATCTTTATCCAAAAACAAACAAACAAAAGACTGAATCCTTTCCAAGATGATTTTCCCGTTAAACTTACCACATATTCTTGATGACTGCCTCTGTCTTATGTTTTTAATAGCCTTGTTTCAGAAGGATGTAAAACGGCATCTAAGTTTATTCAGTTCCATTTACTTGATAGAAAGATTCATCAGAACCAGAACTGCTTTTTATTAAAACTTTTTCATTGCCCCAACCCATCACTCATCCAAGAGCTGTGTGAAAGGTTCTAGAAGTTTATAAAGTTAGTGGGATTTACAGATGGTGGAGTTAGTACCTCATAGCACTCAGAAGCATACTGGGACTTCAAAAATACAAATAAAATCGGAGAAATAGGTATGTTGGAAGCTCGGTGGTAATTCCTCACTGAAAATAGTTGAAAAAAAATGTGTTCAGAAATAGCTTGAATGAAGAGTGACATAATCAAAAACATATTGAAAATACATGCTATGGTTGTTAGAAATGAAATTACCAAGGTTTTAAGGAAGTAAAAGTCACCCACTTTATATGAGAGAAAAGCATCCAAAAAGATAGCAGATAACAAGATTGAAAGTAAATTCTTAAAAGATTTTGGAAGCTGAAGGCTTAGTGATAAGTGACTCAGAAATCTATGAAAAAATAATGGACTTCCTGTTTGTTATTATTTAGATTGATAGAATTACAATATTTCCACTTCTACAAGTAGAATTATAACAAATAACTATCTGGGTTGATACCTACTCTCTTCTCTTAAGGGAAAATCTAACATGAATTAAATGCAGGCTAGTCTATGGAGAGCACACTAATGTGCCTGTTACCTTTTACAAGGCTATCACAGCAAAATAAAAACGCTATTCACCTGCTGAGATGACAACAATGAATTAAAAAACGACTAAATCACTTTCTCCCAAAACATTATTTTATGTTTGAGAAACTCCAATCTAACAGTGGATCACATAAAGAATCAGACATCTACAGGAAAAAAAAAATGGAAGCTGTTACTAGGATTTGTGGTTGACTTTTCTATTTCTGTTTGGAGAAAAACTAAATAATATTTGGGTAAGAACAAACACATAAACTAAATGCTTCCTATTAGTTATGAGAAAGACTACCTCTCTAATGACATACAAACCTATAGGTGATCATTGCAAAATTTAATTCTCTGGATCAGGTCATAGCTACCATCAGGAGTAAAGCACTGAATGAGAGGCATATTAGCAAGCCACACTTTCTTGCATTAAAACAATGATTTCCAACTATGGAAGCTACAATTTCTCTCTAAAGTAGAGCCAAAGGAGCATTTCAAACAAAATTTTATAAGTACAAATAATGCAGCCAAGCTTCATTTTTTGGTTGTCCATCTAATCCACAGAGAAGAAATTAAGAAAAGCTTCTTGGCAGGTTGATTTCTCCCTGATTCATACACTAGTTTTTCTCAGAGCATCAGTCCTTGCAGTGCTGTTCTGGATGTTTTACTTTTAGATGGTGTCTGACTGCCTCTTTGCCAGCCCTGCTGCCAGGCACCCTGCAGCTTGTTTGTTTACTGCAAAAGCAGAGCAGAGTTTGCCCGTGCTCATCAATGGGACAAAGATCTGCAGCTGCACTCACAACCCATTCCAACTGCTATGAATAAGCAACGACCTTGACTCAACCGTTTAACTAAAATGTTTAGTTGAATAAACAATCAGGAATTGTTTAAAGTAATTTAGTAATTGAGATGTTAGAGGTTTTGACAATGTGTAACAAAAATAAATCAGGCAAAACTTGATTCACAGTACTACACAAGGTTACAATTTTCTGTTTTTCCTTTTTGATTTCCCAGCATGGCGCTGCCTCTCAGGTCAGTGCTGCACATGAAGAGCTTGTAACTCCCTGCAAGCATCAACACATTGCTTCAGATGAGCTCAAACAGCTGAGTTTTAGTCTGTAACCTTGTGTTTCATAGCTGAGTACATGTAAGTTTGAAATGTTTGTCTGAATATCTAAATATAGATGTTAGTGCATTTCAAAGTTGTTTGGCTTTTTTCTTCTCACATTCCTCACCACCAAGGGAGATGTATGATCAGTTGAATGGCAGGAATATAGCACTTCAGGATCATGCTTATTTTTCTGCTGTTAAATCACAAGCACACATAGTCTGACCAGCTGTTTTTCCTACATCCTTATGCTCTCATTCCTTTTCAGAAAGGTGCTGAAACTTAGAGTTAGGGATTCTGCGACTGAAAAAGGTAACCAAAATTAACTTAAGTTCTTAGCTTTTCTTTCCCCCAAGCGGAGATGTTCAGATGTACACTGACCATTTAAGGAAAATATTATTCATACATGCAGACCAAAAAAATAGGTGAATATGCAAAACAGATGAAGAATAGCACAAGTAATATTGTTATTTCTTAAAATTAATATCCCTGTATTCCTGAATAAACAATCAAAGCAAAGAAATAAAGTCCTAATGTATTTTGTTATATGGATACATGTTATATGAACACTATGGCAGTGAGCTATCTAAGAAAAAATTGTAATTTCTTGTAAATCATGAAACGTGATAATTGTGCTTATGTCTCTGAAGAAACAGCCTAAAAATTACAAAATTATGAGCACTTGTAATTTTTAAAGGCCTGAATAAATCCAACGATCTTTATGCTGGGATAATACAGTATGCAAATTCCTCATTTTTGTCAGACTCTTGACTCTAGGATCTCAATCTTTTGCACAATTTTGACTTGAAAAAAATATCCATTTTATTTTCATTAAGCTGTCTGTTACTTATTTTCATTTGCTCCCTGTTACGTCACCAATCATGACACATTTCCAAGAAACGCTCTCCTAGAATATTCTTCTGCAGAAGCTGGCAGCCTGTGGCCTGGACAGATTCAGACTTTGCAGGGTAAAGAACAGACTGGATGGCCAGGCCAAAGACTGGCGGTAAATGGAGTTAAATCCAGCTGGCGAATGGTCACAATGGTATTCCTCAGGGGTCCTTATTGGCACCTATCCTGTTCAATGTCTTTACTGATGACCTGGAAAAGGTGACTATTGCGTGCACTCAAAGTGAGTTTGCAGATGACACCAAGTTGGGAGGAAGTGTCAATCTGTCTCAGGGTAGGAAGGCCCTACAGAGGGATCTGGACAGGCTGAATAGCTGGGCTGAGGCCAAAGGGATGAAGTTCAACAAGACCAAGTGCCAGGTCCTTCACTTTGGACACAACCACCCCTTGCATCGCTACAGGCTTGGGACAGAGTGGCTAGAAGACCATGTGGAAGAAATGGACCTGGTTAGTTGACACTCAGCTAAACATGTCAGCACTGTGCCCAGGTGGCCAAGTAGGCCAAGAGTATCCTGGCTTATATCAGAAATAGCGTTGCCAGCAGGAGCAGGGAGGTGATCATCCCACTGTACTCAGTCCTGGTGAGGATGCACCTGAAGTACTACAAGAAAGACATCAAGGCCCTGGAGCAT
The DNA here is from genome assembly GCA_037305975.1 of Chrysolophus pictus. Lineage (NCBI taxonomy): Eukaryota > Metazoa > Chordata > Aves > Galliformes > Phasianidae > Chrysolophus > Chrysolophus pictus. Next base: position 25,778,105 of record CM074578.1, read on the forward strand.
GTCCAGAGAAGGGCAATGAAGCTGGTGAGGGGTCTGGAGCATAAGCCTTAAGAGAAGAGGCTGAGGGAACTAGAGTTGTTTAGTCTGGAGGAGTCTTGAGGGAGACCTTACAGCTCTCTATAACTACCTGAAAGGAGGTAAATAGTAAATAATAACATTTTAAATTCAAAAACCTATAATTACTGGAAAGCTGTGTAAATGTTCATTATTTCATGTGAAGCATGCTACACTGGCTGGTATCACATATGTTGATTACTAATTATCTATTCAATATGAAATAACATGAAAAAGGTATCTGACATCAAATCATGGATTCTATGTCTTTAAGATCAGACAGATGCACATCTGTTCAGCAAATTCAGTATTCCAGAAGAAAAACCTGCTACAAAAAAACATGTATGGGTACATGAGAGCCTTGTATGGAAGGGTGAGGGAGACGACAGAGCCAAAGTCTTCTTAGTGGTGACCAGGAAAAGGAGATGCGGCAATGGACACGAACTGAAATACAAGAAATGATTTTAGTAGCAATAAAATGGGCTTCGAACTGAAATCTGCAAAGAGAGTAGACTTGTCCCCAAAGTAATTAATTATCAAGCTGATGGAAGCCATGTCTGCAGAAGCACTCTGACATTTTTCTATGAAACACGTTGATGAGACATGCAATGGCATGGGAGTCCCAGTGATATGATAACATCTGCACTGCCTATATCTTCTGGTATTTATGCACTTAACATTTTATTACTGAAGTAATGGATTTAGCCTTATCTGATATGAGCAAGATAAGGAAGTTTGTATTTTTAGCTTGTCAATAAAGTAATTTGTGCAGGGAAGCAACTGCTCTTATTTGTAATTTTCTTTTTGGAGATGTATGTACATGCCAGTTTTGCTGGGCTGTGACAGAATATTATTGTAAACAAATGTTTTAGATTTTGGAGCCAAAAAAAGATTTTTAGAGGCATTAGCATGCATGGTAGAATATAATTTCAAAACCCTGTGAAACTGAAAGGAACTGCACTTCAGAGAAATGTCAGCTTAAACAGGAATAAAAAATTAATACCTTGCATGTAATTTGGCAGGATGAACAAAGCTTTTTACAGACTGTTTTTTTCACTGTTCACAACCATGTCAAAAATAATATTTTAAATAACAGTTTCCTGATTTCCATGAATCTGCAGAACACTAGATCGGCATGCTTAGCTTACTAGAGAAATCACTTAAATTGGTTGACACGTTAAGGTGAGAAAACAATTCAAGAGATTACTAGAGAGGGATTGCTTTTGTTCGGCAGTTTCTATCTGAATCATATTTCCTCACTAATTCCAGCTTTTGTTTGACTTGGAAGAATTAAGTGTCTGTTTTCCTAATAAAGTATGAAGAGATAAGTTATAATCAGTTATAGCTCTTTGAAAAATTCAATTCTCAAGGTTTGTTTCAGGCTACGAGCCCAGCTTCTTCCTCCTACCAGGCATAACATTTGGCAGCAGAACCAAGCGATGTTGTACTTACAGTTTTTCATTTAAAAAATCTCAGCTGGTATAGCATCATTTGCAACTGCTTTCGCATACACAGCATCTCATTTAATGGTGCAAACTCTTATCAATGCAAATCATATTTTTTGATATACAACTCAGTGAAGAATGTGAAAATATAATTAACAGACGTAGTGAAGTTTATGAAAGCTTTGTTTACAAATAATAAAAAAAAAAAATTGAACTCTTGAGATGCAAGCAACTCTTGTTTGCTTTAAGGCATGTAGATTCCCTAGGCTTTGCAGCAGATAAATATGTAAGTTAACGTGACAGTTTGTAGCAAGACATTTTTTGTTGTTAAAACTGTAATGCCAAAAACTTCTGTAAACAAGGTATTGAAGTGAATCTTCCCTAGATGAGGCTTCCTTAGATAATATTTGAAAAAAAAAAAATGTTTTACATTTAGTATGTGACAAATATTATGTTTGCTGAAACTGAATTCCTGTACCAAATGCAGTACTTTTTTGTACCTGGAATAGTGTCAAGGCCTGCATGCAGAATTGAGCATTGAACCTGTCAATTGTTCACATTAATCTTTACTTTTTTTTTTTTCTCCTGTTTTGTAGGAGAATGTTTCCTCATTCTCCTTTTTTAACCTTCTTGATTTTCTGTCATCCAAATATTACCATTAAAAGAAAGGGAGAGCAAAACTACAGAGCAGTGAGGGGATGAATGTGCAAATCTCAAATTTTCTGATGTTTAAGCAGATCTTAAATCTGTCTGAACTTCAACTTTCCATTATACATTTAGTTAACTGTCACAGAAAACCTTTTCCCAGTTCCATCTTCTATATACTGTTTAAAAAAACTGCACTTAAAATGCCCAAGTAATATAACATCCTGTTGACTTTTGCTATTTATTTTGTTTCTTGAAATTATTGTTTCTGAATTGGAAAAATACTTCCATTCTCCATTCCAGGCTCCTCCCAGCAGATTAGAAAATGTCTTTTTTTTTTTTTTAACATGTCAATATATCTGTCCTTCTGAAGGCTCTTCAATATTAGAATATAACCATTCTGTTCCAGTCCTCAATGGCTAACTTTTACCAGGCAAACTGCATCTCTGAAATAAAGCTGCTGTGAGAATCCACTGTTCCAGAATAGAATCACTACTGTTTATCAAACTTCTATCTAGCTTCAAGGGCAAAAGACATTCTGCCATCTCGGTGATGCCATTCATAATTTAGACTCCAAAATAAAGGAGAATCACATTTAGATCATGGATAAGCAAGAGATTTCCTATGTCATAATTCATTTCAGGGATGTAGTAGCCAAATCTTTGCTTTTTATCTACAGTGAAGATTTTTCATATATGCAGAGCTCTGCCTCATCATGAAGGAAATTAGGTACATATATTAAAAAACAATTGATGCAGTGAAAAAAAAAAAAAAAAAACCAACACCAAAACCAAGATGAATTTTCTTACCTAATGGATGGGGAACCAACCATATTAAAACACTTTTCCTTTCTCAGTTCAACTCAATGAATGTTTGTTCCATGCAAGCTAGAATAGACTAAGGGACTGGTTTCAGGAGCTCTTATCGCACTTCCGGTCTGTTAAGTTTGTAATTCCATCAAGCCAAGGATGAAATTGAGTGCAAGTATCTGATGAATTGGAACAGCACTTATAACTGATCATAAGAATGAGAAGGGAAAGCAAGGAAGTGCCAAAGGTGAGTTATGTCTTGGACAGTTTCATCTCAATTTCTTTTGGGAATGCCCTTTGTGAGATGCATTTTCAAGGACAAGAAGTGGCACTCTCAGATACTGGCAGGAAAGAGGGGAACCTTAAAGAGAATTGAGGTGCTTCCAGAAATGCACAGAAACGCACACATTCTGTTAGGACAGAACTTCAGTGTACCCCAAGTACGTTACAGATGTTTGAGAGTACGTATGTGGTTTTTAGCTGCCTCACATGAGAACAATTCAGACATCTAAATTGGGGTTGGACTCGATGATCTCTGGAGGTCCCTTCCAACCCCTACAATTCTGTGATTCTGTGATCTAAGTCATTTTCACAGACATAATCCCTGACCTCTTTGTGTATTAGATTCCCAGTGTGCTGACAATTGTTCTTGCCTACATAACAGAAATAGAGAAGGCCTACAACAGCTTTATAAACATCAATTAAGATTGCTGGATAGAAAGTATTACACTATTCAAAGACTGTGTGACTAGAGAGTGATGAGAACATAAAAAGGTTTTATGGATCAAATACTATTGAAATTATCCTCACTCCTAACCTAGAAGCAAGATGAGACAGGCATGTAGAAGGTATTAGTACAGAATGAGTTAAAAACACAGAGTACTATTGTGTATTATCTAGCTTTTCTTCCAGACTTAATTTCTAATTATATCTTAATGCTGCTGGATGGTTGGCATGCATAAACACAAGCATCATTTATTCATCAGTAATCCGGCATTTAATTAAAACATTACTGCATTCCCATTCAGTGCAAAAGGAAGAACAGTGTAAATATGACAGGTCAAAAATGTACAAATTACTAGATAAAGAAATACACTATTGAAAAAATCCTAAATAGTATTTCACAATGTATTCAATAATACATTGTGTATAAAGAATAATAGTTCTTTATGTAGCATTTTCCTATCAGGACTATATTATATTATATTCAGTAAGACATCTGTCACAGGTGAGATGGTGAACAACAGCCCACAGTGGATCTAACAACTGGAGCTTACTGAAGAACTGATGAGATCAGAGTTTCACTTTATTTGATTATCTCACACATTCACTTACTCCTCTCATCACCACTTCATTCGTTAGGTCTCCATTATCCTTCCCAGTAGGGGGGTTGCCAGTGATTTAGGAAGCTTTGTGGAAAGTCATGTCAATTCACATTTAGCAGCTGCTTGTAGTTACTGGTGTTGTTTTCAGCCATGATCCCTATGCATCCATGCCCCTCTGTGAACTTCAGGATCTTTCCCACCTTCCAGAATCCTTCCTCTAGCCAGAATCTTCACTTTTTCCTTCTTAGGCCCCTTTTTCTCTCCAAGATTCTCTCTTCTTTTCAGAAACTTTGTTTTTCAGTGCTCACTTTTTTCTCCAGAACCCTCAAATATCCATTTTTCTTAATATAAAATCTCTCTGTGAATGCTTCATCAGCCTCCTAGCCAGAACTTTTATCTCGTGTTTCTTTACTAGTTGGAGGTTTCAAATTATGCCATGTTTGTTCAGTCCAGAGATTATAAAAATTTACAACTGATTGCAGATATTATGTAGGAGATTTCTGTTTGAGAGTTCTAAAGTTTAGTTGGGGATATTTGTGTCCTATTTTTATCTATTTTCAAATACTTGTGGTGTCCTGCCCCCCACTTCCACTCCCCTCCCCAGCTACCTACTGCCAGTCAATGTTAACAACTTAACCTTTTTATTGTCTACAACATTACCATATTTTAGAGCATCACAGTTTAAGAGGTAGTGTAGGTAGATATCTTTTCCTTCTTCCTCATATTAACATGCAATGAATGTAAGCGTGCACTACATGAAGTTATGTTTTTATTATGGAGATTTTCCTAGAGGCAAACTGTTAAATCCTGATGTATGGAATATTTTTCTTCCTTTTAATTGGAGAATCATTTGAATTTTGACCACAATGCATTTTTGCAGTGAGCATTCCCACTTGAGAATGAACAAATACTTTAACAATGTCAATGACAGCACCAACATGAAGAATCGATAACAAAGAAATTAACATGTTCAATACTTTCGATCTCATGCTCAACTTCCTCTCCCTTCCAAATAGTCCAAGGCATCAAAATGTCACTCAAAATACTCTTTTCCCTCCTAAATATTTTAATACATTTCATCTGCCAATAAGACTCTTAGGATAGAATTCTCTTCATCAAACACTATCTAAGATTTTGGAAACTTGCCAAAGTTGATCACCTTGATTCTCTCTGCAGCTGACCTAAACAAAGAGAAAGGCATCTCACGCTGTTCTAAGATAGATGACCACCTGGAGATGGAACTGAAAAAATTAACTTTGATGACCAAAGACAAATTCCTGCTTCTAGTCACTATGTCATTCTTAAAATAATGAATGTTTTGATTACGTAACACAACAACAGACAAAAAGTTGTGGGTATTTGAAGCATATGCTAAAATACTCCATATGAATTATCTTAACCACGAAGAACACAGCTTACGTTTACTTTGTTCAAGCCTAAACTGTTCTTTTCTGAACCTCTGAACAACTTAAGATGATAATGGAAAAGATTCATAAAATTTTAATTTCTCCCAGCGAGAGAAAGTAACTCTGGTTTAGCTAAATCTTATAAGGAAATTAACAGACAGCATTATCACAATTGCAAATGAGAAACTATGTTATTAGTGTGAACCATCAGAAAAAGAGCATAACAGTTCAGAAACAAGAAATAAGGACAAGAAATTCCAGATGTCTCCAGATTTCAGTCTTTCCTTTCAAGTTGTAGAACAGTACTCAAAAGAGTCAGTGCAGGAATCAAGATCAAATACAGCAGAAAAACAACACACCACTACACTGTATTATTCAATTTTGGTTATGACTAGTAATAATTAAGGAGCTGTCTTCTCTCAAAATGAATTACTCAACAGAAAATGCTAAAAATGGATTATTCATACTTTCACATCTTCTCACCAGCTGAAATGCTGTAACATAAAAAGATCATATGGAGGCAGAAAAGAAATTAAACTAAAAGCCTTCTGTATTAAAATTATCATGGGTCAATCTGGCCTAGAAAAAAACTTAAATAAGATGATATTATGCATCTGTTGCACCTAACAGCAACTTACACACTACCTGTGTCTAAATGCTACACCACTCGAGGTTTAAGTAACTGGATATGATTTGGGATAAGGCAATGCCCATCACTGAAAGTCACTGATCTTTCCAACTACGAAACAAGTTTCAAAGGAAGAGCGAAAGACAAATCAGGTGAAAGTAAAAGAATATTTTCAGTGGCAGTGTGACAGAATACTTCATATTGTTACATTCAAATTGCACTATGTTTGTCTTTAGTAATGGCAACTCATGAGAAGCTCCTATAACTAGAGCATCAGTATTAGAGATTAAACAGGGTAGTTACCTCAGAGTAGCTCAAATTTAAGGACAGTATTGAACAAGTCTCACCATCATGCTAGGAAAACATGCCTTTAATGGAAGGTATCATCTGGACATGATCAGGAAGGTAAATGATTTCAAAGTGTGCAACAAAAGTTGCTTACCTTCCTTCTTTTCTTTCGTCTCTTTCTTGATTACTTTCTTGGTCCCCTTGTAATAAATGTAGACAACTTTTTTGGAATTCAAGATTCAAAGTATCTAACCTTCTGATTTCAACAGTGAAAATAAAAATCACCATAGCAAATAAATTGTGCACTGCCACTAGCAAAAGTTTTAGCAGAGCTTAGGAGTTACTAATATATTTTTGTTATTGAAAAAAATAATTTCCTTCAAAAATTCTTAGTTTTAGTCAAATATGCTGTACTTAAAACCTGACACAGGCTTACTCTATGGCTAGATGAAAAAACTTACCTTAATGTTCATATTAGAAATCCATTTTTCATAGAATAAAATTGAGATAAAACTTACTGTAAATTAAATTAACTTCACTTACAACTAGAACCAACTTACCACTTAAGATTTCTTTCATATACTCATTTTTTAATATACTTTAAACCAATCAAGAATGTTTTATAACTTTGTTTTATGAAACTGATTTAATAATTGGTAAATTTTGAAAGCCAGTTAAGTATGTTAATGATTTAACCTAATGAGGTTCAATAAGGCCAAGTACAGGGTGTTGCAACTGGGTCGGGGAATTCCAGGTACATATACAAACTGGGGGAAGATCTCCTTGAGAGCAGCCCTGCAGAGAAGGACTTCGGGGTACTGGTGGATGAGAAGCTGGACATGAGCCAGCAGCGTGTGCTTAAAAAAGGGTGGCCAGCAGGGAGAGGGAGGTGATTGTCCCCACTCTACTCGGCTCTTGTGAGGCCCATCTGGAGTACTGAGTCCAGGCCTGGGGCCCCCAATACAGGAAGGACAAGGAACTCTTAGAGTGGGTCCAGAGGAGGGCCACTAAGATCAGAGGGCTGGAGCACCTCTCCTGTGAGGAAAGGTTGAGGGAACTGGGATTGTTTAACTTGGAAAAGAGAAGGCTCTGGGGAGACCTCATTGCAGCCTTCCAGTACTTGAAAGGAGTGTATAAACAGGAAGGGGAATGGCTGTTTATGAGGCTGGATTGTGATAGGAAAAGATGGAATGTTTTAAACAGAGACAGGGGAGGTTTAGGTTAGATATTAGGAGGAAGTTTTCACTCAGATGGTAGTGATGCACTGGAACAGGTTGCCCAAGGAGGTTGCAGATGCCCCATCCCTGGAGGGGCCACGCTGGATGTGGCTCTGGGCAGCCTGCTTTGGTGGTTGGTGACCCTGCATATAGCAGGGGGGTTGAAACTAGATGATCATTGTGGTCCTTTTCAACCCAAGCCATTCTATGATTCTATGTCATACTTGTGTTTATAGAGCCCAGAAATTTAAGAACATGATCACTTCACTTCATTTTCATACAATACTTTTTCAATTTTATAACATCAGTGAAATACACTATGCAGTTAATTGTACAAAATGACTGCCTTTCAATAGACTAATATTACTTGGCCTTCAGCCTTGCTCCTTACATCCATAAAAACTGCATATTTCAACTTCTTATTTAAATAAGGAATGTTTCTGAGGGTTAAATGAGCCAGCTCACACACGTCAACTAGGGCCTTGGATGGGTACTAGTAGTGCAAAGTCTCCTTCTCCTAATTTTAGAGTGGGTGGGGAGATTCAAATAGATAAATCTGGCTTCAGAGACCAGGCCTGTAGCACATATATCTCAATACATAGAAATATATGCATAGATATATGCATATGCATAGCATAGAGAAAGACTTTTGTTTTGCTTCTCTCTTTCTTTCTCTCTCTCTTTCTTTTGGCCAAAAGCCAGGTTTCCTCTCTGGCCAAAGCCAGGCTGGATGGGGCTGTGAGCATTCTGGTCTAGAGGGTTGTCCCCTTTTTTCCTTTTCTGGAAAGTAGTCACAATTTTATCAGCTCTGGGGCTTATGAGCTGAATCCTTTCCTTTTCCCCTATAAATAAATTACTTAAGATTTCCACTATTGCTATGACAAAATACTGTAAACCACATAGCTTCAAAAGAAATACTCAAAGCCAGAATTAAGATCGTTTCTAGAAATTCACCAATAATTTGAGGAGGATATGTAAAGGAACTAAAAGAAGTGTCAAAACTTGTCTATTATATATTTGATTTTATGCGAATTGCCCAATATGTATATGAATACCTGCTGCAGGTTTGCATGGACTAAACAGTGACCGCTTTATACTCTGAATATTCTGGGTATAGTGGGATATAATCCAAGAGAGTGTTTCTTTTTGGAAACTATTCATTGAAAAATTTACACATACATTACAAATTGCTTCTAGTTTCTGCTTTCAATATACTAGCTCTTGAGGCAAAAAAATTCTACTAATGAATATGTCTATAAAAACGTGTCTAGATTTTAAGGCTAAACTTCTAACGCATTCTCTCTGTACTTATGAGCTATGATTTCACTTCTAAAGAAAGAAGGAGAAAAAGGGAAGACTACAACAGGATTCAAAGCTGTTAAGATATTTTTCTGAGTAGTTACTCGAACATAGATCAAAATTTTAAATACTATATTAATGTTTCAAGGCTGCAGGGGGCACTAATGCACTGTGTATCTATACTACTGCAGAGCAAGAGTCAGACAGGATATGATTAAACAGTCCTGCAGGTTGCAGATACAGAAAAAACAAACAAACAAACAAACAAACAAACAATGAACTATTTATAATCAATTTAGGTTTTGAAAAATTAGATAATTGTAAAATATTTATATGAATTTTTGAGAGGAATTGATGTTTCTTTTACTGAAAAATATATTTCTTTTTCTGCTGCAAACAAGTAGTTACAAGGATAAGACTGTTTTCTTAACTTTATAACCAATGTCCCTTGAAGGATGATATATCTTTCTAGTATGGCATTACTTAATACTACAACTTTAAACAAATAATCCCAATTCCCTATAGAAAAAAATAAATAAATAAAATAAAAGTTGCTTAGCAGATCTCTGGAGAAGACCATTTGTTAACTGTTGATAATAATCTGCTTATATCTTAATCAGCCAATACAGATATTATCTGGCTCACAGATTCATTTTAAATATAATGCATTACAGTAAGAAATTAATATACATATTTTATAAAATGCAAATACATCTTTCAGTATTTTATCAAGTTATTCAATATTTTTCATTTTAGAACCTAGGAATGATTTTTCTCACTGCAGATACAGCTTTTGTTTAGAGGAGGGCCACAAAGCTGATCAGAGGGCTGGAGTACCACTCGTATGAAGGAGTGGGGCTTGTTCAGCCTGGAGAAGAGGTCTGGGGAGACCTTGTTGTGGCCTTCTCGTACCTAAAGGGAGCTTACAACCAGGAGGGTAATTTTATGAATTTTTACAAGGACAGACAGTGATAGGACAAGGGAGAGGGGTTTAAAATAATAGAAGAGAGAATTAGGATGGATATTGGGAAAAAATTTTTTACTCAGAAGGTGCTGGCAGGTACAGGCTGCTCAGAGATGCTTTTGATGCCACATCTCTGGAGACGTTTCAAGGTGGATGGGGTCCTGGACAGCCTGATCTGGTGAGTAGCAAGCCTGACCACAGAAGGGGCATTGGAATTAGATCATTAAGGTCCCTTGCAACCTACGCCATTCTATGACTTCATGATTATCAATTCAGAGTTTCTGGTTATATTTTTCAGCCATGGATTCTAACATTCTGGTCCTTGCTGAGCTAAAAAAACCTACTCTGTGTCCACTGTTTCTCCTTATTAAATGCATGTGCTCTCTTCAAATACTGAATGATGACTATATTCATCCTGTAGGATAAATAAAGAAACAGATTCCAATTTCTTCGAGGATTTTTTAAACCCTTTATCCTTTCTAATTCTCATGCACTTCTCTGGGAGAAACTAGTACAATACAACCAATATCACACTCAATAATGTAAACAGAAATGAAATTATCTATTATCTATCCAAACAGGAAAGTAGATAATCACATTTGCCATTTTGCTCCAGAAGTTTACTTCACAGTTCTTGTCTGCATTAACAAAAATAACTCCTCAAGACGTTGGCCTTACTTTTGACATTTGGCCTGTTTAAACAACAATTTAAAATATGAAGTTGTACAAAAAACAAACTGCAAAAATATTGTCACGCATATTCTTTTCTTGTAGTAATTGAATCTACAATACCTGAGCAATTTTAGAGGAATTTTATTTCAAATACCTTTTAAAAACAAATACTACAAACACTAAATTACAGAGTCACAGAATCACAGAATCACAGAATCACTAAGGTTGGAAAAGACCTATAAGATCATCCAGTCCAACCATCCACCTATCACCCATGGTTCTTGCTAAACTATATCCCTCAACACAAAATCCAAACGTTCCTTGAACACCTCCAGGGTCGGTGACTCCACCACCTCCCTGGGCAGCCCAGGGTCACAATACATATCACTAAAATTGACATATTTTGGTTATCAATAACATAAAGCACTTTAAAAAATCTGGTTTTAAAATTTAGATTCTTGAATCATGTATAGATCTGAAGTGAACAGGCATTTTGAAAGTGCTCTTCTAAAGAGAAGCTAAAACCATTTAAATTGTAAAAATATGTTCAAAGCCTCCTTAAAAAAGTGAGATACTATCTGTAACTGGCTTTATTTTCTATAAAAACACAAAAGGTTTTTTAAAGGTGATTGTTTCACTTCTAGCTTTCTTAAATGAGATTTTTACAAACCCACGAATACTTTATAAGTCATGAAGTTCTGTACTCCATTCACTGACGACATGATTAAGCACAAAGAATGGATTCCTGCAGACAGCTGCCAGCCAGAATAAAACTGAGCTTCTAAACTTTTCTCTTGATATTCTGCTTTTGTAAGTTGAAGGCAACTTATGATTCCTTATTACTTCTGTATCAATTTTGATACTTTTATATCAAAGTGATTCTCAAAGATGATAAAAAGCAAAGAGAAAATCTTATACTGATTCAAGTTTCCAGTAGGCAAATTCTTCCTTTTGGTATGACTCTTATTCCTCCTTATTCTGCCTAATATGCCTCTCTTTTCACAGGACAGGCTGCTACAATAACAAGAGCAACTACATCTCCATTACAGTGCACTCTCTGCATATAACTTGGAAATCATGGAAACCTGCTGTGAAGTGTAATTATTTGTGAGTACATAACATAACATTTTATCTCTATTTCTAGATTTCTGAGATTGGAATGCCATCAATGCTAGCACTAAAACTTAGTGTGCTTGTAATCCATTAAGGAAGATATACAAGATAATTTATTTTATTAACCAATTGTTTTTTAGACAATTCCTCTGGTTATATATACTTGGCTTTTCTGAACCATTGCTCATAAAAAATTTAAGGTGAGATATATAGCGAAACCTCTATAAAGCAGAATTCTGTCAAACCATCCATACACCCATGTGCAAGTTTTAGACAAGCAGAAAAAAAAAAAAAAAAAAAAAAAAGAGTATTTTTTTTCTACTTTAATAGAGTAGAAGAAGAGGGTTTTACTGTTCACAGACCTGTCTGGCTAGAAGCCGAAGTGATTATTTCAGGAAACTACTGAACCGTACTACTTGATGTCTCATGTCACTAAAATAATTTTTCTTAACCATTAAGGAAGGTTCCCAACTGCTTCACACATCATATAATTAATGCTGTGAAAAATACATGTGATGAAGTTTTAAAATCCCCGAGAAACATCTTTAGCTTTTGCTTTGTGAAACAGTTCCAATCTTGTTAGAAAGTTGGGAAGTTGTTTTAGATAAAATGTTACACTTTCATGTTTACAAAATCATTTTGGTTTTGTGGGGAAACCATGTTGAAAAATGGCAGCAAAAAGACAGATTATTCATCAGAAAATAAGACTCATTAATCTTAAAAATACATTTTGTTAGAATACTTCTTTTCATGGCTTTATATTTCAAAAGCTAACTATGTTCTTCCTTGAATTACAGATTTTCTGAGAAGGTATAAATACTCAAAGCACTATGTAGAAGGTAGAAGGTAAGTAACACTGTTTTTAGCCTACAGCAACCCCAAACATTGTAGCAATCTGTAGGGTTCCCAAAACTATAATCTTTGATGTAAAGCAAAAAAGGAATCTTTCTCATCTACTGTAGCTAAAAATATAAAGCTCAAATCGTACATCCTTACACCTGTCAGATTACCATGGAATCTAAAGGTGAGAGAGGCTGGAACACTGAAAAAATACCTTAAAACTATCTTTGCAGCCTTGTAATTCTGATCACTTTTGACTTTTATAACGCTCCAATTACAGACAATTCACTGTGTAGTCCGTTAGATTGTAATGCCTCCCAGAATTTCTTAGCCACTCCAGGCTGGCCCACTGACCTTTGTCATATCACTAACTCTCTTATCTCCTACCAGAACTTGTGATGATCTACTGAAAAGGCATCTGACAGGCAGTCTTTCTCATTTCCATATTTTAAGAATGCAGTCTCACTTCCACATTTTAAGAATGGGTTGTGGTTGGATATGGTGACTTTATACACTGATGAGTTTCTGTGGCTTTGAATATACCATTCAATGTAAAGAGGTCAAGGCTGATAGATTTTTTTGTTGTGATAGAAATCTTTAACACACATTTTTCTCCTTCTTAAGCACACATTTCTCTTTCTTAAAGTATTAATATAACAAACTGGATAATTTCTTCAGTTCTGTACTGTGAGTGTTCTGAATAAAGCTTGGTACTTTATTTTGCTTACGTACAAAGGGATCAATTTATATGCAATGGTTAAATATTTGGGGTGAAAGAAGCTCTACAAATAGCATTAATAAATTCAATAATCATATAAAGTAAGAATCACCAGCAACTGAAGATATTAAATGTTATTTAACTACACTAAAATAAATGCAAAGATGTGAACTGATTGTAAAGTTGCACTTCTTGAGCACTGGAACTTTCCTTTTAGCACACAAACCAAATGCATTATAAAATAATGAAGCGCATACATATGAACAGCAGAGCAGAAAGTCAGTTTCTTTTAAAAAATCTGTGAATATTAGTCCCAAAAATGTATTTACTGTGCAGCTGCATCAGACTGTTTTCCAAAATATCTGAGGTATCGTTTATTTGCAGCAACAGTGTCTCAGGCATATACTTTGGCACAATTAAATTGACATATATCCTTGCTAATGCCTCCCTGATAAAAACACGACAAAAAGAAAAGCATGCTACCATTTATGACTTATTAGCTGTTGTGCAAGTACCTGGCAATTCCAACAGAAATCAAGATCTCATCACACTTAGTCATTACAGACACATCAACAACTGCCACAGAAATTTGTTGACAGAATTAAGAACCAGTCTCCTGCTGATGTAACACATGTCTGAAGTGGCAGAAAAGTAAGAAAGGTAAATATAAACATCACAAAAAATATTATTAGTCTTTTAGAAATTGAGGGTTTCACTAACAATGACTGGTGTTAGTTCTGTGCTATGCTGATGAGATGACGTGTTTTCCAGAAATAGGGAGAAAGGCTTAATACTTATGAAGGTGCTATCTCACCAGCATATATGCCTGCACATGAATTTGTCTAATATCTATCATAAACAATTTCCACAAAATTCTTCAAAAGACTGAGCTAAAGGCTTACATGAACATTTACAGTGATTTTGAAGATTTATAGGCCATCATCTGACAGGAATGCCAAAGGAAGAAAAAAAGGTAACAAAAAAATACCCAGAATTCACGCACTACAGCAAAAAGAAATTGAATATGACAGCAGAACTCACAAAGGAAAAGAAAACATTAAAAATAAATATAATAAAAGATGAGAGTAATCAGAAAGGACAAATAAAGCAATGAGGATGAAAGTATAGAAAATAAAATCAGGAATGGGAAAAGGAGAAAGAGGCAATGAGTAACACACACAAAAAAGGTTATCAGCCAGCAAAAGTAACAAATTACAGAGGAAAAAAAATAAAAAAAAAAAACAAAAAAACATACAAGTATAAAAAAGAAACGCTTATCATTATGTTTATATTGCACAGAAAAGCCATTAACATCAAGCATAATGTGAAATGAATATAAATGAAGCTTTATCTTCAATTCTGTACTCTCAAAACATTTTAGTCCAATCTGCACATTAGCTACAGAAAATACAGAAAATATGTTAAACAAAGAACTGAGTAGTAGCAGTATTATTAATTTGTTTTCTTCTACACTACTACACTTCTACTTTCTTGTTGTTTCAGTTAATCCCACAACTCCAAACTGTTTATGAAAAAATACAAACATAACTTCCTATACTGAGATGTAAGAATATAACTTAAAAGTCTGAATAATCTTTCATATACAGTATAAGCTCAAAGCTTCACAGTGTCTAGTATCTATTTAAAAACTAAGTAGACAAGAGAGCTTAGTGATTTCCACCTGCTTGCACACTGGACTGAGTGTGAGTTCATCATATTGGATGAACTCAGATGAAGAAAACCTTTAACCTTAACTAAGTCTTTTACAGGCTCTTATCGTGAACTCTAAAATACAGTATGCAGCAATATAGCACTTTTCCATTTCCAGGTGTGGAATGGTAACTTTTTGACTTTCACAACCAGCTGAGAAATAATTTTCAGCAGTTCCAACTTTCCCCTTTACAAAGTGCATATTTCATTCTCTTGATAGAAATCAAACTCCTCATACACCTGTTGACAGATGCTTTGGATTGTGAAAGTTATATAATGTTCTTATAAAGCTGGAAGTTTCATAGGGAAAAAAACATGATGAGAAATTGCATGGAAGAATGAATTTTAAAGAGCTGTTAGGGGTCTCTTGCAATGTTTTTAAAAATATCATAGAAAATTATAGAACGGAAAGGGGAGTGAGTGCCCACAGAAGGAAGGGAATTTAGAACTTAGTGGGAAGTGGAAAACTGAGGATATAGTAGAA
Source organism: Chrysolophus pictus (assembly GCA_037305975.1). NCBI lineage: Eukaryota > Metazoa > Chordata > Aves > Galliformes > Phasianidae > Chrysolophus > Chrysolophus pictus. The sequence continues at coordinate 25,793,722 of CM074578.1, forward strand.
TCGAGGGTTTACTGAAAACATGTAGAGAACTCCAAAATATATTTTGTAACTCCTAAGAAAATTGCCATACATTACAAAACCCATCAATCTTCTTGATGAAATGAAATGTAGGTAATACATATTCAAGAGTTTCCTTCCTAAATGCAAATAACAATTATAGTCTGTTCTGAAATGAAGTTTAGTTTCAGCCTAGAAAAAAACATCTTACGATAAATTAACAGCAAAGGAAAATCTTCAGGAAATAAAATCCAAAAAGCTGTCCTATAGACAGTGACGAAGTCTGTTTCTTAGCTCCAGACTGTGAATGTAAATTGTACATTTACATCCATCACTAAGAATCCTCTTAGGAAAGCAGCAAACAGTAATTTTTTTGATTTAGGATTTTTTTTTTTTAAAAGACTAAATGGTATGGATAGGTATCTGTGTATATGTATGTGTGTATGTGCACAGTTTGTGACTGTGCAGTTCTTGTCTCCTCCACCCAACTCAGACTAATTGTTATGCCCAAGGCCTAATGCATACAAAAAAGTGCAAAAGACCTCTTCTTTGGGACTGATAACAATTAAGGTTTCATGGAGATAGTTAATGACCACAATATTGTCTCAAACAGGGCACTCAGAGAACTGATAATAGACACCTAAGTCAATAGAATCATAGAATCACAAGGTTGGAAAGGACCTACAAGATCATCTAGTTCAACAGTCCTCCCATCACCATTACTACCACAAGCTACTAAACCATATCTTGTAGGTTCTCATCCAGACAACTCTTGAACACTGCCAGCTGGTGACTCCATCATCTCCCTGGGCAGGCCATTCCAGCATCTGAACACCCTCTGAGAGAAAATTTTTTTTCTTATACCTAATATAAATCTCCCCAGACACAACTTGTGGCTGTTTCCTTGGGTCCTGTTTGTTGCCAGGGAGAAGAGGCGAAACCCCTCCTCATCACAACTTCCCTTCAGGAAATTGTAGAGTGCAATGAGGTCTCCCCTGATTCTCCTCTTCTCCAGACTAAACAATCCCCAGCTCCCTCAGCCATTTCCCATAAGACTTGTGCTCCAGACCCCTTACCAGTTTCATTGCCCTTCTCTGAACACATGCCAGGGCCTCAATGTCTTTCTTGTAGGGAGGGGCCCAGATCTAATTCTAAGTTGTATGACTATGAGTCAACCATCTTACCCCTAAGAGCCCGTTTGAGAGCTCTTCTTGCAAGCAAGCTGGCTGCACGCCAGAATCTCCCCTCTACCAAGAGCACCCCTCGAGGTTACGAACGCCTGCACAGACATTCACCAAGGATATGGTGATGCCTTGCCAACAGATTCCTGATAAGTGATATATTGCTTTTAAGCTATACCACCTTCACTAAGATTTGATCTTAGATTCATTGTGTACCTCCTACCTCCTGTGTAGGAAATTGTCACGGAGTTAACAGGATCAATTTATGCCCGTGACAGGGGGCAGTAGGCCCTTGCCCCCCCCACCCCCCGCCTGGCCCCACAAAATGGGAAGGAAGGAAAGGAGGAAAAAAAAAACAGTGGCAACAATCTATGGAGGAAAACTTATTTTACTAACTATGATATCGGAATGCAAGATAACACAATATAATACAACCTAATTGAAATTGAGACTAATAAATCAAATAAGATAGGAGAGAGAGTTCCTGAGACCGAGTCAAACCTGAAAAGCTTGGAACGGCTAGGAAAGCACCCTCCAGCACCCACTGCCAGGCAGTAAGAGACCGCCCCACCCGGAAGGGTCAGATCCCATGACTTCTGTAACGTATAGGGATAGGTACCTGGAATTGGAGCATTAACACTTTAATTCCAGTACATGATGTTTTGATGTGGAATACTGAAAATCAAAAAAACATAAAACCATGACACAAATGCTCAAGGACATCTAGCCATTTTGAATCTTGTTAAGTCACTGTCATCAGTGTTCAAATTACCATGTTATATCCAATTTATATCAATAAATAATATAATAACTTTCTGCCTTCCTCTTATGAGTAAAGTGTGCACTGCTTTGGTCTTCATCCACAACGTGTGTATTTTATTTGTGGCTGTATGTTTGAAACCTCTGAATTTTCTGATATAGTAAACACAGGAATATAAAGCAACCGCACGTCCCAAACACTACGCCAGAATTGAGCTACAGTAAACACCAGCTTTTAATACTGGGAATCAAAACTTCATTTATATCTGTTATCTCAACTCTGTGACAGTGATAAACATTTTTTTGCAGCAAATCTATTCAAGAAACATTTTCTGAAACACTTACAGAGGATTTTTATTGCATTAACACATCCCAGTATCCTTCTTCAGCAGAAGGAAAGAAAAAAAGATCTCATTTCTTAGCAGATCTCATCAGAGATCTCCAACTATCTCCTCTACAACTGTTGGCCATTAAATGATATCTTCTAAAATGGCTTATATATTCATAGCTCTGGGACAGGAATAGTTTAAATACTGTCTTAAAATACACTCTGATAAAATTTAGATAAGTATAGAGGCTAGTGTAATTCCAGAAAACTACCTATTGGAGGTTGACCTTTATTAATTCATATGGGTGTATGATAACCTTTCCTGAAAGCAAAACCTGCATACCTCAGAGGACTTTTAGGGCTGCAAATCTGCTCTCAGACAGCCAAGCTCACATTCATTTTCCTGTCCATAGCTTTATTTTGCCATTTCCAACCCTGACTTAGTTGCGCCTTGCAGCAGGAAGCTCTGACAGGCCTTCCATGTGGCTCATCCAGTGCAACCCGTCCATCCCAGCTCTTCCACTCCCCTGGTACCATGTACTGCAGCATCTCACTGAACTTCAGGCTTAAACAGGCTGTGTCTGCAGAAATTTTCTTTCTCCATTTTGTGCCACAAAAAGATGGAAGAGGCATCTGCCCCATGGGAAGCCAAGAGGCACTTGAATTAAGAGCAGAAAAATCACAGCATCCTAACTGCTTCAGCTGAGAAACAAAGTTTACGCTTGTACTGAAAGCCCATTTCAGAATAATGCACAAACAGATATATCCCATCTCAGCCTAGAAGCTTTGCTGAAAACAAAGGATCGGAGACCAAACTGTGTCATGCTTGCTCTTCTCTGCAGTGCAGTGAGTGCCCCCAGGTTCAGCTGCCTGTCTGTGTGAACAATAGTGTCCCTGGATCTGTGTCATGATACCAGAGCATTCAGTTTAATAGAGGGCCTTATCTACCTGAAAAGTAATCCTCTGTCACCTGAGCCCCATTAGAACATCATGCACTTCTTGATATTGTAATGAACTATGTAATTTGAGGAGTAGGGACCAGAAGTCCAGTCTGCTTCCATTTGAGAAGTACAGCTTCCCTGAGGCAGGCTCTGCTTTCCTTTATAAATGATGAGCAAGGACCCAAACATCCCCACACTGAAACGGAATCCAGATCTGAGAAGAAATCAAATACCCCCAAACTGAGAACAAATCCTGATTCACCTATTACAAATAAAACTTATCTCTACTATCTCCACTTTTTCCCAGAAATCTATTTTTTGGAGCAATATCGGCTCTGCTGCTCTGTTGATACCTGTGCTTAGGAGAAGGATCTGGGCTGTGACCATATAGACTAGAGGCTGTTAGAGCCTCACTTTTAGAACTTTGGTGCTCCTGCACATGCCCAGAAATCCTGCGTCATTCAGAATGATCAGGATTACTACAAGTTTTAAGGTCTTTGATCATTTCTCAAATGATCTCTTTCTCAAACTCTTTCTCAAAAGTTTTTAAATTGTAACCTAAATTGTATTACTGTCCTGAGATAAGCTCCAAAGTCTATAATATCATATAAAAAGCACTGACACATCCTGAAGTAATGATGCCAATAGTTTTGAAAAGGTTAATGAACTGTATCTAAAATTTGTTTTTGAAAATTCTCTGTATTCTGTGCACATATTAGCACATCCTTTTGGCATTTTAAAATTCAAATAGATCTAGTTGGAAAAATGGCAGAACATATTTGAGTAAATTTCAAACCTATTAAAAATTCATAAGCTTAAAATTTACTCACAAGCCCATACACTTTAAGAAGTTTCTGCATGTCTTCCTTTGGCTGACCTACTATATCATAATAATGAAGTAATCCATATAGAGGATCAAGAAGAAAAAAAATCCATCAGGTTATGTGGATGACACCACAGTATGGATAAGTTTGCAAAAGCTGGAATATTCAAAATGAGTAAAAAAACTAAAAAAGGGTGATGACAGATAGAAGGGCAATTAAAGAAAAATGTCAACAGCAAGAACAGAAACAGTCAGTGTCACAGGAAGACAAATACAGGGATGTGTTATAGCAGGAAGAAATTGGAGAGCATTTTCTGCCACACTGTAGAGTACTCTGTGTCTGCCAGGCAGCTCCAAGTGTAGCAATATTGCATCAACAGAACCATATGAATTCTGTGTACACCAGGCTTTCTATCATTCACCAGCTTCTTGTATTTGCAACTTGTATTGCCAAATTTTAGCAACTTTCTTCAAACACTTTTTCCTTCCTCCTCAAGACAAACATCTCTTCTCAAGAGGCTCATATTGTAAGAGAATAGTAGCAGAGCTTTCTGGACAGCTTCTGACAAGCAGAATTTATATGTAAAGATCAGTGATGGTCAGGATGCATACAGATTAAAACTAAAATAAAGAGCAAGGAACAGTGCAAGCTGCCACGTTTGTGCAGACACAAAATCCATGTGTCAAAGGGCAAAGCTGCCTGGATGGAACTGGTCTCCGTGAGATACAAGGAGCTGGACACTGTTAAGATTCATCATCAAGATTCTAGAAAAAGCAGGGAGAGAAAAGGAACGTGCTGTGCAGGATAGGGGATTTGTGAGGTCCAGCATCCCCTTCACCATCCTTTTACAAATAAGACTATTTTCAAAGTTCTTCTATATAATCTATCATGTAATTTTACTCACCTAATTAGTTACATATACATAGTAAAAATTTGCAAGCAACAGGACCTAGAATTTCAGAATGGCTGAGGTTGGAAGGGACCTCTGGATCCATTTGGTCCAACCCAGAGAAGGGTACCCAGGATCACATCCAGGTGGAAGGTCTCCAAGGAGTAGATTCCACAACCTCACTGGTTAACCTGTGCCAGTGCTCCATCATCCACACATCATCCATGCACAGATTCCTGCTGTTCAGAGGGAACCTCCTCTGTTCCAATTTATGCTCATTGCTTCTTGTCCTGGCACTGGGCACCAGTGAAGAGATCCTGGCTCCATCTTCTTTGCATTCTCCCTGCAGGTATTCACAGACTCATTCACATTCATTGGTGAGATTCCCCCTGAGATCCCTCTTCTTTGGCTGAACTGTCCCAGATCTCCCAGTCTCTTCTCACAGGAGACATAGTTCTGCATATATGCTATTCTAAATTACAGAAGTTTAAAAGAAAACTAAGCTTAATTTGCTTGGAAGCTTTCTCCTTTTTGTCCAGATTCCTGAACATTCTATAAACACAGATTGGACTAAGCAGATCTCATTGGTTTTATGTCTCGGCAGACCATGGCTGAAATCTCACTCTAAATAAGCCATCAAGCTTAATTGATCTACTCAGCAAAAAGCATCTCACATAAAGAGGCTTGAGAAGCAAACAACAAAGCACAATATCCATCTATATAATCATCTTTTTCTCTTTTACCATTGTAGAAATTATCTAGAATAGACACCCTATTTAAGGGAGAAAGAAACAACAGATTCTTCTGGTTTGAAAAGGTACAGAGGGTACTTTACCTGCAACTGTCAATATTCTTTCTTCCCACAGCATTAGAGAAGTTGAAAGGTCCCACATTATTGATTTCTATTACTTGTATACAGCCAGTGAAATTGTAGACAGGTCCAGATATCTACAAAGGAGAAAAATGCATACAGTTCTTATGCTTGTTGTTTTTGTAATCAGTTTTTAAAAGCAGTTTTTAAAAGCTTCTGTGAAAGATTTCTAATATACTTCAACTTCACTGCTGAAGAACCCTTCTGGTCTCCATTTATTTTACCATTATGAAATTCTATCAAATACCTTTGAAATGACAGCAAAATAAGCAGGACTGCCTTTTGAAAATCAACTCAGAGAATTTTGGACACAGAAACAGCACAACAGGTACAGTAAGATTCCAGCAAGAAGTGGACTTGTCTAATTTTAATCAGGTGTCTATTTATTTTTTGTTTTTTTTTTTTTTGGTTTTTTTTTGTTTTTTTTTTTTGTTTTTTTTTACAGATGAACACAGGACATAGGGAATAGCAAACAAGGAAGCTTTGAAAAATCTACTTTTAAGTTTACTACTTCCCTGCTCAAAAGATATCTAGCACCATTAACCATGATTCAAAGCTGCTAAGGACCTACTGAGAATAACACTAGGGGCACTGGAAAAGAAAAAAACAACCCACAAACAAACCCATCAACAATAAATCGCCACTTAAACAAGCAACACTGACACAATATGTTGGCAAGTGTTATAATGTATAAACAAGCCACTCGAAATGTTGCAGCCAAGACTCTTTGGACCAGGTGACTGAACTGGGAGAGGGTTCTGGTCACAACAGGTCACGTGTAAATATTCACAGCTCCAATATACAGGTGAGAGTTCATAGTTTTGCAATAAGTTTAATGTCTGTGGATTTACATTTTATGCCACAAAAACAGTGGAAGAGGGCACAACTTGAGTCATCTAAATGACAGACGGCTGTGAACACAGAGGATGAGAAGTAAGACACAGATTGGTCCTTAGCACAACATTCCTAATACTGATAATCATTAAGGCAGGTTTAGATACCTGCAGAAGAAGAGTCACTGAGGTAATTGTTTAGTACAGGAATGCTATATAAAAATAAAGGGATATTTTAAAGTAATTCAAATAAGCATTCAAAAGGTTAAAGCCTATGCAGCTGAATACTTGAAACAAGCTATTAGAGATTCCCTCCTACCTAAAAAATAAAAAGCAAATAAACTAATAGAAGAAAAAAAGACTCCACAACCACCTAAACCTGTGATGTTTAAATATTAAGTTAAAAAAAATACAACAAAAAACAACCAAACAAAAAAACTCCACAACATTTATAAGGGATAAGAAGATATCCTTTAAAGGTTGAAGTCCTGTCCAAATTAAGGAGAATAGAGAATAATATAAGTGTTGGCAGTGAAAATCTAATAAAGCAGGCAAGGCAAAGAAAAATAAAAAGATTTTCAGTAACAACTTTATAAAGGCATAATGATGAACATTAAATGCTTTTTAAAATCCAACAGGAGCAGGAAGCCTGCCAGAAAGGTAGGACTAACACACCATCAAAGTACAGAGTTTTCAAAGAGATATGGTTCTAGCAGGAAACATAAATGAATTCACCAAATAAAAAATTAATGCAAAGGATCTCTGGGAGGTTCCCATGCCAGAAACTCTTTTTAGAAAGAATACATCAGAGATTTGACTCACATTGAAACACCAGTAGAAAATGTTTTAAAATAAATTAACAAAGTTGAACAGTAGGAAAAAAAAAAAAAAAAAAAAAAAAAAAGCAAATAGTGTTTAACTAAAAGGGATTAATGAGCTATTTTACTATGGTCATCACTTCAAATTGGCTTCCAGATCACAGGAATGGAAGATGTGGACTTTTGTTTTTGTTTTCAATTGATTGTTTGATTGTTTGACCTTTCTTCTGTTTGGCTGATTGGTTGGTTGGTTTCCTTTGCTTTTTATGATTTGGGAAAAGATGACAAGGCAGGCAAATGCAAGAGCACACCTCAAACCACAGGTCAGTAAGTCCCATTTCCATTCTGGACATACCAACAAAACCATCTTAAAGAACAACAGGCACACACATGAATATAACATACCGAAGAACACTCTAGATGGTTTTTCTAAAAAAGGAAACTGTACCTCATAGAAGGAATACAACATATGAAAAGGATGCCTTCATACATAGTCTTTGATTTCCAAAAGGCTTTTAACAAGTTCATATGCTAATGGACTTTAAAGTAACTCAGTCACCTTGGGATAGTAAGGGGCTTTCAATAAATGAGAAGACTGGTTAAAATAAAAACAACAAAAATGGGAATAGTGAGCTTTCTCAATTATGGAGAGCCCCTAGAAAGCCTCTGAGAAATCTGTATTAGGATCTGTGTTCCTCAGCTTATGCATAAGTTACTTAGGGTAGCAAAACCCAAATCCTGAGAAGAGATGTAAGAGAATTTCAAAATATGAAAAAAAAAAAAACAAACAAACCAACAACTCAGAAGGTATATAGGGATCATGATGCCTATGAGTTTCTGAACAGACTGACTATACAGATCAGGAATCTCTATTTAGGAAAATCCACTGTCAAGGAGAGTTAAGAGTAGTGTGCAGATGAATGAAGAGTTTCCACAGTTTCTTACAGTACAGGATCAAAAGGACACTAAATTACATAAATCAGTACCAGGACACTAAATTACATAAATCACACAACTCAAAGTTAAGCTGAGAAACTCTGCCATAGTATTCTTTACTGCAAATTTAAGGGAGGTAAAAAAAAAAAAATCTGAAGTTAATAGAAAGAGATTTTTCCAAAAGAATCTTCCCTTTTTCTATTCTTATCATTAGAAGTCATTAAAAGAATTATGGTCTGTAGGCTATCTATTTACTTTCTTCTTTACCAATCAGCAAAACATGTTTCATACTGTGATGGCTTCTTGTTCTCTCCAACTCACTGAAGCCTGCCTTTTACTTTAAATGAAAAACTGATTTTTAGAAGAGAGAATGGTTTTAAAGTTAGGTTTTACAAGAACGCAAAACACTAAATTAGAACATTGGAAACACTTAAGTAGATCTCTGGCATTTTAGGTGTTAAAAAGATAGATTAAACGGATATATTTTCCACATCCCTCCTTCTTGATAGGGAGAGTCCCTTCCTCTAGTCTTGCTTTTCAAGAAGCAAAATGACTCCAACAATGCTCTGCATTCAAGACGTACATGGCCACTCCTGAATCCCAAGGAAAATTCCCATACTACTGTCACTTCTACAGGCTGACAATTCCAGGTAATCTTTGACTGTGCATTGTCCTACCATTTATCACTTTTTACTTTTTGTAAGTGATACTTTTAAGCTTTTTTTTTTCCCCTGCCTTTTATAAACAAATTCACTTTCAAATTAATGGAACGCTGGATCTGTTGCAAATTTAATATGAATAAAGACAAGAAGTTACGCACTTCTGAGAAGTGATATGGGACCCGAAACATTGCCTGAAACAAAAATGAAAAAATATACAATGTTTTAATATTTGTTGCATAAATCAATTTTTTAGAACCCTTCTCTCTCTTAAACATTTATGAAGCTTCACCAAAGCTTAATCATGATACTTTCCAGTCACAACCATGTAAGTTGTTCAAGTTGCCCTCATTCTTGGGAGTGTAAAAGCAAACAAAGAAAACAAAAGGAACCAATAAAAGCAAAGGTCAGGCACAATATAGCTTTAACATTTATGACATCCACTGTTCCTTGTTAAGTTAAGTTCTTTCTAGACTCAATATCAAGTTAGTGTGGGGAAAATTCACTATGGCAACCTATGATCCATTTTGCACACCGAACAGAAAATTAATGCTTGGCTTGGGAATCAACCTTTATCTGCACATTCCCCCAAGCACCATTATCAGCGAATATTTTAATAACATGATTTCCTTCCCCCAGAAACAAACACACAGACTGAGTGCCTAACCATTTCTTCTACACTGATATTTGTATATTTTGAATGTAATGGATTTCTCCAAAGTACTATTAAAATTCCTAGAAGCCTCTTCTTGGTTATGTAATCATAACTACATCACAAACACCCTGACCAAACAATCTCTTGCCTCTGGAGTGCAATCTTGACAAATACGCTATCTATACAAAAAGCTAATATATTCCTAGATGTATTTAAAAATAAGGGCTATTGATACAAAGAAATAAAAAAGTAACCATGTTTTATTCCACTATTTTTGAGAATAGATGCTAGTTGTTATCAGCAGATTAGAGTATTAAAACATGGAATTCACATTTCTCAGTTTCCTCCCACTTACAGAAATACATTCATATACTGACAGATTGTAACACTTAAAATGCCTGTAAATGTCAGGGTCATAGCAACACCAGAAATTAAATTCATTACAATTCTCTATTCAGAAACTATGCAGATATGTTTGACATATAGTAACCATGCTCTTTAAATGCCCTTTATACTTGACAAAAATGAGTACAGATACTTACCTGGTAGGAAAAGTTCACACATATATGCCAAACCATTTATTAACTTCCCTTATCGCCTAGCCTAAATTAGAGCTGCTGTTATGTAGAATTAGCCTAGAACTGAGTTCCTAGTAAAATGAGCTTGCATGCTGTCATTTCTCTATAGATTTGTAAATAATATAATTACGTTTTGGCCTATGATCAAAGTTTTTTATTACAAAAACATAATTAATGCAAAACAGAGCATAGCGTAATCCTTCCTCATTTGATTCGCCTCAAGATAGATTTTATACATCTTAGAGTTTCTCACTACAGATATTACAGTGTACCACAATGCAGTGTTTGGTAATCTTTCACCTTTTTTTCCCCTGACACATCTATGCTGTTTGTCACTGCACTTCCTAATATTTACTTTTTTATACTCAGCTTCAGTGCGAATACACATGCATTTTAATTGTTAGATAATGTAGCATAAAATAAATTGTATTAGATTTTAATGACATTTCAAAATGTGTACGAAGATAAGAAGTGGTATTTGTTCTGAAAACAAAAGTAGTAAAAAGAAAACACCTAAAATAGAGGAGAAGGAATATTACTTAAGTTTCTGTACTAGTCCTGGTTAAGTAATAAGTAGGAAAGAAAAATGGGAAGGTATAAAGGTATAATTGTCTACATACCTCCATTAATAAAATAAAGCATATGAAACACAAAGGAACTACAGTTTCTCTTACATCCTGACTGGAACTGATCAGGAAATTAAAATCTAAGCATAAATTGAAAAACAATACAAGAGTTTTGTTTATTTGATATGTTAATATAACAGATGACTTTAAACTGAAATTGTATACTGAGCTAAACATCTCAAAATCATTTTAATTCTGATACTAAAAAAGTAGACCTTTTAAAGGAGTTTAAGGAGTAAGCTAAATCAGGATTATTTTTTGTGTAACAGCTTGCACTGAATTTTTTGAAGAATGTATTGTTCATATCCTGAGTCTGTGTTTATCAGATCTCTCATGGATATTGAAACACTTTCACAAAACTTTTATGAAACAAGAAGGGTGAAGCATAACATAATAGACAGAAGAGAGGGAAAAGAATTCCCGATCTGTCTAGAGCAATGCATTTTTGTGGTTTGCCTTCTCATTTCTCATTTGTTCTAGCAACTCAAATCAGGGGTTTCAAAAACTTCTCCTGCTGAGGGAAATAAAGAAGTTGAGAGATCATCCAGTCCCCTCCACTGAAGTGTATGGAATGGATCCTGTGAGCAAACCAGGATGTAATCCAGGTGGAGTAAACCACCTCCTGCCTTGCAGTGCTTTACTTTGGGAGCTTGACTGTTCACTTGCCTGGGCCCAGATTTTGGCACAGTCAGCTCAACGTGTAACAGGAATCCACATTCTTCCTGCATCATCTAAACTGAGCAGAAGTAGAAAACTCACTCTTCATTGTTTCATGTCAATTTCCCATTATTCTGCCATTTTGTTCTGGCTGAGAATGGCTCATTAAGCCAAAAAGAATTAATTAAAATCTTTAAAATCAGTAAGTCTGAAAGATTCAAGGGTAGTAAGCTCCTTTACCACTTGTCCTTGACCAAGATCCTTATTTTTTAAATTTCTTTTCTAGCATTTAAGCGAGTGTAATTGTGCTTCTCAGAAGTTATATGAATATTTCAAAGTATGGAAAGATTTTCCTAAGTTTTATGGATAGCAATGTCTGGCCTTTCTTTAAACAACCATAGTGTTTCTGCTTATAATCATAGTTCAACTAATGGATTTTACTACTTTGTTAATGGGATGCAATGCCTTCCACATGAACAAGCTGAAAAATACACTGTCTTAAGGAAGAGTGGAGAGAAATTTGGAGAACAGTTTTTATCCAGTACAAATTCTATCAACTAAAATCAGAAATCAATTCATCTCTCCGTAAAATCAAGCACTTTGCTGTTACAGAGCAGTGATGAAGTTAAATACTGTACACTGTGCTAAGCTGTGTTATAATGTAGTGTTATAATTATACTGAGCTAAGCTAAGTATTATACCATGTTAGAGAAAGATTATCCTGAACTAATTTTCAGTCCAAGCTAGTAAACTTCTGTTTTTTGTCCAATAATTAAAAGTTGAGACTTACAAACATTTGACCCAAAAGATTTTTGTATCTATTTCTACGTACTGCTGGATACATAAAATAAGATTCACTGTGAAACACATCATGCTCAATAACAAATACTGAGTTACAAAAAAAGGGAGCAGTTGAAGCAGACTTGTACATCTTCTGTGTGAACGAGAAGAGACAACAGTTCATGTAAAACAAAGATAAACACATCAAATAAATTAATATTCCTATGACTATTTTCTGCATAAGAATGAAATATACATTTCTCATAAATTACAGTATTTATCTGGAACACTTGGAGGTCTTCAGAAATAAAAATGACTGTAACAGCTAAAATGTTCCAACAAAATAGGCTTTCCTTTAGTGAATATAACCTGAGATATACAGTATTCAGAAGGGGTCTATTTTGTCAGTTACAAGAATGTCAAAGAATATCACCTGTAGAAGGAAGAGATAAGAAGAGAATTTCTTTATAAATTTCTAGGACTTTGTATCTTACATCATGTCAGTACATTGTGTAAACATTTGCAACCAGATTGTATTTGCTTTTTTTTAATTTTTTTTTAAATTTGATAGGTTGTTGATTGTTGTCTGCACTGTCTTTTGGATAGATATTGCTGCAGACGTAACACCATAGGAAATATATCTGTAATTCATCGTATTAACAAAGATTGAGATTAATAGCAATTTAACTTAGCACAAGTGAAAAGAAGACCCATGACCTATTTTGTCATCCCTCCTGAGAAAAGAAAAATCTTTTGTAAAGGAGTGAGATAAGCCATTGGATTCAGTCACCTAATTATTAAAACTCCTATTTTGAGATTCACAGTCCTCAGAGATTTATAGCAATAAATGATTCTCCAGAGCTGTGAATTTCTTGTTCTGCCTCCTCATCGCTAGACAAAGTTGTTGGTTTATGTGGGACATCTTTTTTTTCCTCAGTTCTATTTTCTCCATGCTGGTTTGTATACTACTGATATATATGTCAGAAGACACACCTAGATCAGATATTCTCATACTTGCCTTGGGTTTAATGTATTCAGCATATTTTTCTACTTCTTTTACAAATTTTACATAAAATTTACAATATCCAAGAAAGACAGTGAAGCTAAAACCATCAGATTCACATGATCTCATTCTATGTACTAGAGGATTTACAGAAACTAAACATTATTCTATAAACTGGATATGTGGAGTTCCTGATGCTAACTCAGAACCTCACGTTTCACTTTGTGCCCATCGGCTCTTCTTCTGGCACTGGGCAGCACTGAAAAGAGCCTGGTTCTGTCTTCTATATACCTAATTTACAGATATTGGTTATATCTCTCTTGCGCCTTCTCGTCTCCAGGCTGAACAGCCCCAGCTCTCTCAGTCACTTCCCATAGAAGAGGTGCTCCAGACTCCCCCATTTTTGTGGCCCTTTGCTGGACTTTCACCACTATGTCCATAGTACCAGGGAGCACAGAGCTGGGCTCAGTGCTCCAGCTGCCAACCCCAACAGTGGAAGAATGACTGCCCTCCAGCTACTGACAAAGCTCCTCTGAATGCCGACCAGGATGGTATTAGCCTCCTTTGCCAACTGAGCACATTGCTGGCTCATCTCATCAACTTGGTGAATCAGGGCCGCCAAGTCCTTTTCTGCAAGAAATCTACAAACTCCTTCCTGTTAAAACTCTACAAAACATATAATACTTGATGACATCAGGAATTTCTTCAGCAGAAAATATTTGCCATGTTAGTAGAAAACTTTTCACATACTGATTATAGCATGATATAACATCATATGGCAATTCAGCTATTAAGATTTAGAACCGTCTTTCAGGCTGTTACACTTGATTCATTCAAATCTGCCTCCTCCAATCTAGTGCCTTTTCCTAGTACGAGATTCAACATTATTCTGCTATTTATATTCAATAATGGAAATCCACCAGAAGACAGAAAGCAGTTTTGCAGCATGGATGAACAGTTTTCACTATTTTCACAATCTGATTACAAGGCAAAGTCAATAAACTTGGTTTGCCAGGTATTGAGTACACGCGAGCTTACAAATGGCAAACAATTTAGGATCATGTGTAAAGCCAGGGTATTTCTGCTGTTTCAAGTTCATGTTAATATTGCATCATACAATTTACTAGTGTTAATTTTGAAATGTACTCTCAACACTCAATAAATTCATTTATTTTTCATGTTTTCTACTCTTTTTCCATACTACTCTGCTTTCACTCTGAACAATAGCCTGTAAAACAGCATTTTGTAAATGGGAATAAGAATCTGTAATGAGACACTGACAGAATCAAGGAAAATTTCTTCTATGTTTACTGTTACATACAGAGGAAGCAGCGTTGTATAAATAATTTCCAGAACTTAATAAACACTAGCAGAGAAAAGTAGGTAAAAGGTAAGTAAGGAAATAAAGAGGTTTAAATCACAGAAGAGAGTGACAGACACTGATATAGTCAGTCATCTTCATTCCATTTTGCTTTCAAAATGCAGAACATTAACAAAAATATGACATTAATGACTTTTTTGCCACTGTTCAACAAATTTCCATTTTACTAAGGCCTTCCTTTATTCTTTCATTTTTAATCTCTCTTCATTAAGATGAAAAAGCAAAAAGAGTTACATTTCCATTGCTTCATGAAGAACAGTTGCCACTTCCTTTGTTCCTTTCTTGTTTTTATGATGCACACTAAAAATGACAGATTTATAAAAAATGTGATCACTGTGTTCCTTTCTTAATATTGACTCTTGCTTTTCATTACAACAGCTTAGTTGGCTTCCACCTTTAGAGCAGAGTGCACTTCCCACTGGCTTGGCAAATGTGTTATTTGGCTATTTTTCAGGCTCGACTATGTGCTGCATGCCCAGTAGGTACATGCAGATACTTAGTTTAGAGTGAAGCTATTAAGCAAATAGCATTGAGAGGGTTATTTGCCAGGGATCAGAAATGGCCTCCATTTACTTTTTTCTACAAAAACTGCCTCTGCTACAGTCCTTGTAGTTAGAAAAAAGAAATAAAAGGACAAAGTAAAATATCAAAGCTGTCAAGTTACACAAAGTCAATTTACTGTTATGGAAAAAATGGAAACTTTTCCATAGAATGAAAGATTCAGGGACTGAGATTGAATGTGGAGAGAGAGATTGCTAACAGTATTAGAGAAGCACTTCTGCTGGAAATCACACAACCATGAGACTGACTGACCACATGTAACTGGAGACCTCATGCTTTTGATACTAATAGAATGTCTTTATTCCTCTTTGTAACGTTTCATCTTTTTTTTTTTTTTTTTTTTTTTAAATCAAATAAACTCTGAGCCTAAAAATAATGACAATGTCTCATACCTAGGTTGCTCTGAAAGTAATGCCTCCTATTTATTTCCATGGAAACTATAAAATATACGAAGAGTGCAGTAACGTGATTTGATAGAACAAATTCTCAGCTATTTTTCAACTCACCACTGTTAACTATACATTTTCGCAAGCGATGAACAAGAACCAGTATGCCGTGCTCATAAAAATCTGCATCAGTGGAGGTGACCCACTGCTGCTGAAGGGCAACACTCACTGCTTCCCTGTGCTCACATCCACTGTTTGATCTGCATGAATGTTCATCAGGTGTTGATGAATGTCAATGGGCGCAATTTTCTTTCAAATGGAGGTATTCAATTGCATACCTTTGTTTCACACACACTTCCTTATAGAACATTTTGTCAGATGGCAACAAAATGCAATGGGATATTGGCAGGAAGGTTCAAGGTCCACTGCCATACTTCCAACATCTATTTCTGACACTGTGGGGCAAAATAATAATTATAGGAGGCATTACTAACAGCCTTTGTATTTTAGTTTGTTGAAAGTTAAGGACGTTTTAGAAACACCAATCATTAAGATTCACTGTGGAAGGAGCAAGTACCATAATTTAAACAGAATCTAGACAATTGTTAATAAAGATTTTCTCTTTTGGAAGGAAAAAGTCTAAAATTAAAGGAATCAGCTAAAGAACTGGAAACATCAGTGGTGGGAGGTTCGAAATTTCCTTAATTAATGTGGCAGAAAAGGTCTGGTAGTCACCAGCTGAAAGAGGGCACTGGGAGTAATAAATATAAAACAGAAAGAGGAAAGAAACTTGCCAAAACTCAAACTGAGTTGGATCTCATACAATATTTAGAAATGCTGAGGAAAGAAGGGGGATTAACTAAAACAGAGGAAATAGATCAAGTCACAAATAATGTAGATGTGAACAAGAGCCTTTGTTTTACTAATTTTGTGAAGAAAATACTAGAGTTCTCCTTGAACTTGTACATTATACTGGCTTATATTTTAAGTTAATATGATGTTTTCTTAAGAAAACTGGCTACTCCCTGAAAAAGGGAAGATATTATTTACTTCCATTAAGAACCAAAGAATGTTCTCAGGAGAGGGGAGGAAGCACAGAGTCTCATATGACTATCCCAGGTGCAACCCCTCCCAGCCTCTTGCCCACCACTGGGGTGGGCATGGATCCAGAATCCCGAATTTCTAAGGCACATGACAACAGCAGTTAATGCAATGCTTAATGTAAACCAGTGTATGTAAATATAAGCAACTACCACTAAAGCTGTCAGCAAAATGCAAAAGTAATGCAAACATCACTTTAGTGATAAGGATAATGGAGGTGAGAATTAAAAAATGAAAATGCTTGTCCTGGAATACTGTAAAAACTAAGGTGTGAGAGAACGTAAGTTTCATTATCTATTGGGAATGGCACTAGATACATGGATGCTTTTGGTTACTAAGTTTTTAGTTGTCAGAAAAATCAACGATTTGCTCCTCTTACTATCCAAAGCACACAAGTTTAATCAGCAAAAGTAGTTTCCAATGGGATTTTGTGGGATTTAGTAGTAAATTGTCTTCTTTTTTTCTTGAAATTAAACTCATTGATTTGAATTTCAATAAGATGGAAGTGCAAGACCAAAAATTCATTCTAGTGGCATAATGCTCTCAAATTTTAAAAAGCTTGGAGAAATATCATTCATACATAAATTAGAAACAGATGAATACTGTCTATTAAAATATGATATTAAGTTTACATAACATGCTTTCTCTCATGTTTCTTGAATTTTGTGGTTATATTGTTACAAGTTATGCTCAGTCATTTAACATGATCAGAACCAAGTTTACAGATGAGTATATTGATAGCTCTCTTTTGGCAACAAATTGACCAACCCTTGATTTTAGCTGTGCATTACAGAGAATGTATAAAGAAGCAATACATGAGATTTGCATATTCCCATCAGTTGCAGGAAGAATAAGCCTGCAAGACAAGAACCTACAGTTCCCAAACATGCAAGGAAAGAAACGGCAGCTAACCTAGGGAACTGTTGATTGTTAGACTTCCTTGGGTAAGTACTGCATTAGTTGCTTGACTATTACAAATATTCTGTTAAGAACCTTTCTGCCTTCTTGTCTGGCTGTGGTCTGGATATTGCTGAAGTTCAAAGGATCCTAGCTAAACTACTTCCAAGTAATAACTGCCTTCACACAGCTCTTTCAAATTCATATCATCATGCTGTATCACCATAAGAAATACAAAGGAAATATACAGACAAGTAAATAGTATCCACTGGTCTGCATGGTCAGTACATACCTTATCTTGATAGATTACCCAAGTTTTTCTCTGTTTTTTTTTCATGGTTTATAGGGAGAGTATAACGACCACCACTCAAGTCTCTAAGATATGATTCTGCCTTTAGAAAGGGACTGAAAGGGAGAAATAAGCCAGGGTGAGGAGCTAAACAAATATAACTGTGGACTATGCATGATTTTTTGTTGTGAAAAACTTCTGTTTTCAGGACAGTATCCTAACATGAATTTTTCATTCAAGTAGATACTCTGCTATCAAGCTTCTTAGGGAAGATCCAAGAGTACCTTTATGCAGTGAGTGATTACAGACTGTCTTCCTGAGCTCTGGGAGCCTGCTTGGGAACAAAATAATGTTCAATGAGTGTCTGGAAAAAACTCAAAATGATCAAACAACAGATGTCAGGGATACAACACTGAAGAGCACTGCTACATGAAGTCTCTTTAGAGCAGCTTCTTTGAGCCTTAAGCTTTGCTGGAAGGGATTTATACCAAGTACATCCTCTAAGGGCTCATGGAAGTTACCTCCTAATTGCTCAAGCCTTACTTCTCATGTATCATCAACCAAACCTACTGAAATTTTCCAAAAGTGATCTCAAAGAGTCACATGGATGAATTACTGTAATGTCATTTCAAAAGATGATGTCATTTATAGAGTTCCATTGTTTTCAGACAAAGCAAGATATTTCTTTTCATTGTTTGCATAACGTGGTGAAAAAAATTATGCCTACAATTCTCAAAGGTGCAAGCATTGTACATTGCACAGATTTCCAAGATGTCAATGAGAAGGCATAATTCTATCTCACACTACAGACCTGAGCTGCAGATTCCTTTAATATGCCCTCCACCCCCAAACATTCTGTGCTGTTGCTTTCAAGACAACAGTCACTTTTTAAAAAGCAGCTACCAGACTCAATCATGAACAACAGGGAAATGAGGCATCTGAAAAGAGGTTATAAACCATTGGATATGAAGTCCTGAATAAGCTCAGCAGAAGATAAGTCATCCCATATGTCAGCAACTGTCCTTAATTTTGCTCAGTGAATAGGGAGAAGAGATAAATGGTTAATGTTGCTAAGGAAAGCAGGGTTGTCAAAGGATGAAAGCATTGCACAGACACTAAAAATTTTCTCTCAGGACAATTCTCACATCACCCACACATGAATACAAGGTATGAAGGAGCTCTTGTCCTGGACAGCTTTTTTGCCAACAAAAATGGGCGGTAGCTGTTGCCAGGATCCTGTTGAATATGCAGGAGATATGGGCTAATTAAGTGGCAACATCAACCACAAACCAAAGGTGTTAACGGCAGGTCAGCCTGCCAACTATGGGAAAATAAGTGCCCTCAGTTGAAAGACAGAAAATTATCTTCTTGCAGCCTTGCCAGTATGTTCAAAGAGAAATGATCATCTGGATTTGAACTTAGAAATTCATAAAAACAACTTGCATGCAAGTTCCATCCCTTCAAAATATTCTTCAAAATAAGGGAACAGTCAGTGCAGAATCAGAATCAAATATACACACTCTTGGCCAAAACAACATCTTTCTTCTGATAAAATTGATGTAATCTTGTGCCAGGTGCAGGCACTCCGCTGCTGGCAGTGTGCTGCGAGCTCCTCTGTAAGGTGAGGCTGGGACTGCCCTGTGCTGCACACAGCCAGTTCCTGACTGTTCCAGTGGCCCCACTGCAGGGCATGGCTGCACTGCCAAGATGGCAGTTCTTCTGTAAAAACATCACACAGATGGAGCATCAGAGCATGAGAGGAAAAAAAAAAACAAACACAAAGAAACCAACAACAGAAGTGCAAAGATAGTGTTCAGAGAAGAATGAGGGAAGGAGGTGCTGGAACAGCTATTCCCCTGCAGCCAGAGGTGAGGACCACGCCAGAGCCGTTGAATATTTCCTATAAGAATTATGGCCCGTAGGGATCCTTTACCAGAGCAAGCTTATCCCAGAGGACTGCAGCCTGTGGAAAGCACCCACACAAGAGCGGGGAAAGTGTGAAGAGTAGCAGAGAGGAGCTGCTGTAGACTGACTACAACACCCACCTCCCTGAGCCACTCTGGGTTCAGAGGACAAGAGAGGCTAAGTAGCTAAGTTTGTGAAAAAGGTGGAGAGAGAGATTGTTTTGTTGCTACTCACCACTCAAATCTATTTTAACTGTCCACAAATCAAATCAGTTTTCCCCAAGTAGAGTCTATTTTGCCCATGATGGTAACTGATTAGCAATCTCCCTATATTTATCTTGACCCACCAGCTTTTTCACCTTACCTTCTCACCCTGTCCTCCTGAAGAGGGGCAGTGAGTGAATGGCTGAGTGAAAGTTGAGCCCTTAGCCAAAGACTACCCACCTCACTCCCAAAATCTGACCAGGATTTGGAAGGTAGATGGGTGTTAAATTAACCAAACCAGCATATACGTCTATATATACAAAGACATGCTGATACTGTGATGACAGATGATATTGTTGTTTGCAGCAAAAGGCAGAAAGTTGAAAAATAGTATCAAATCTTCCAGCTTAAGGCTGCTGATGGAGGAGTGGAGCTGATGGAGGAGTGGAGCTGCCCATGCTGGATGAATAGCTGCAATCTGTGAGGTTGATTAAATGGCTGTTGAGATTGACCTTGAAGAATACCTAGACGAGGAGGTAGGAAGAAACAATCTCATTCTTCCTATGAACCACTAGAAAGATTCTGAGGGAATGTGAGATGACACAGGAACTTTAAAGAAGCAGAAGACTTGAACCAGTTCTCTCCTGTAGACTCCTCCTTTGAGAATCCTTTGCAAAAACAGAATTACAAAGAGTACCAACAGGAGGAGGTACCTGATAGATCATCATCAGCTTTTAACATATGAAGAAATGGTACCAGTGACTTAAAAGTGTTCTAAGGTCTCATTCAAGACAGATTCTGTAGTTGCAGGCATTCTGAACAAGAGCTCTTACTGCTGAACAAAGCTAAAATAGTTCACTAGTGAAATCTGAGAGACATCTGTTTCTTTTAGAAGTCAGTCTCTTAACATCTCTCTTTTCTGTGAGACACATCTCTGATGCAGCCACGGAAATTTAAAAAAAAAAAAAAAAAAAAGGACAGCAGAATATATTCATAGATACTCAGTATTCCTGGGGGTTAAGCAGTAGCAGTTCATTCTTTTTACAGATAACATTACGTAGGAAACAGTCACCAAATTGGATGGTCACTCATGGCCTTCCTGATGGAAAAAAATATATAAAACTTGCACGGTTTAACATAGAAGAAAATTTCCATTACACTATGGGTGCCCTAATTCTTTGAATGCTGATCAAACAGCACAGTGGATAAGAGGAGGAGGCAGGCTGAGCATGGAAACCTTCAGAACCCAAGGATAACATATTGCAAGGCATGCTGGCCTCACACACTATGATAACACACACAAAAAAGTGAAGAGTACTGACTTGCAGCTGCAGAATGGAAAACAATAAAGTGAATTACCACAGACAGCTGCAAAAAGGCAGGGTTTAGGTATATGCTTGATATTGACCCCCAGTATCTGTATCAAAACTCTTTAGTGCTTAGAAGCTTTTTGTCACCCATAAACTTGCTGAAAGTTCTCTATGTCCCATCATTCAACTCTTAATAGGATGGGAACAACTGCTGATAGCTAGGTACACCTCTAGTTACTGGCCTCCAACTAGACCTTATGCCACTGACTACAAACTCTAAAGACCTGTTCAATCAGCCAGTTTGTAATCCACCTGTACTTTGTCAGTTTGTCTACAATGATGACACAGGAAACTCTGTCAAAGACTTTGTTAAAGTTGAGCTAAACAACAGGCACTGCTCTTCTTCTGTCCACTATGCCAGCCATCTAGTTGCAGAAGACTGTAAGGTTGGTCTTCTCCTTTTCTGAATACTCCCAGTCACCTTGCTTTCCTCCATGTGTATACAAATGCTTTCCAGGAGGATTTTTTTCCATCACCATACCAGAGACTGATATGAAACTTGTTCCACTAGTGATGCCTGTTTTCTTCCAGTCTTTAAGAATCACTGCAAATTGTTATGACCTTTCCAAGATAATTAACAGAGACCTTGCAATAACACATGACTTCCTCAGAACTTGCAGGTACAACCCACTAGACCCCATGGATTTATCTATGTTCAATTTGTTTGAATGCTCCCTTACTTTGACCTCTTCCATCAATGGTTAGTCCTCCATGCTCCAGCTTTTCCCTCTGGTCTCAGGGGCCTAGGATTTCTGAAGGCCAGTTTTACAGTTTTACTGATGTAAAGGCAATATTGAGGACTTCAATCATCTCCATGCCATTTGTCACCAAGTCCTCTACTTCACAGGGCCCACATTTGCCTAATAGAGAAACAGGTGAACACCTGCAGTGGACTTGTTTTGCCAGCCAAGGCTTGAAACACTGGGATTAGTACAAGGAAATATAATGTGGCTTAGGAAATGGAGTACAAACCACATAACTGACATGAAACTGAAAGGGAGTTAAAAACAGTTTCCTATAATCCAAAAGGCAAAGACCTCTAAATGTCAGAGTTAAAAATATGAATTACAGTATGAAATGGTTGCAGATATATTTTACATGTTGACTCAGAAAAGAAATTTGAATAGCTACTCCATAAGCACTGCAACAGAAGAAGCTGCTGGTATCACACAGAAATACAAACCATATACTTTATTTCCACTGCCTTTGCAAATCAAATGGCATCATACTATCTTCCTCTTAATTTATCTTTTATTTAAACTGATTCCTTGAACCACTATTTCCTACTGTAATAAATATTACAGAAAAAAAAAAAAAAAAGTTTCTTCCTAACTAAATAGAAATTTGAATTCAAATATCTTATTAAATTTCCCAAATACAGAGTTTGTTTACAGTCCCTTCCCTGTATGGCTTTTACAAATTGATCCCAAGAGAACAAGACAGGAATTTTTACTGCTGCCTTTGTATCAATCTTTTAATTTACTGAGAATACTATCTGGTTAGCTTTGAGCAGTTAGAAAACACAAATCAGTGTTCAGGCACTATAAGTATGAAACAATTAAAATCCTTTGAGGGGATATAATGCCACATTATGAGGGGATTGCAGAGAGACAGTGGCAATCATCATCATTCAGGTTCAGCAGGAGACTCTAAGTTTCTTTTGCTTTTCTTGCCACACTCCTTTTATTTCAGACACAGAGGCTTCAGCAGTTTGACTTCCCCATGCACAGAGAGGTATGTTTTTTTCTTTTTTCCTTTTTTTTTCTGCATAAAAGACTTTCCAGAGATCTTAGTTAACTTAGTTAAATCCATTCATATCAAAACTCTCATGCAAGTATGGAACAGGAATAATCTATCTGATTCTGACCACATTTCTGGAGTGCAAACCTGCTGTTTTTAATATTCTGATTCAAGATGGCTGAAATCAGTCAAGGCCTTCTCCACAGATGGCCTGGGGCTGTGTAGTTCTTAAAGTTCCTTGACTTCTTTTCTGCAAGAATACAGAGTAACCACAGTATCACTAGTATGTGTGGTTTTTAGCTTTGTAATAAGTACAATTGATTTGTCATCTACTATTATCTAATTAGATTAAATTGCATTTTTAATCTTGCTTATAGTAATCAGTTTTACACTTTGCTTTACTGTATATATGTAGATATGTAGAATGCTATTTATATGTGTGTGGGTTTTTTTTTTCCCAGTATTATTGTTGGTATTAATGAGATTTTTGCACTTATGTCTGGAAATCACAGCCATGGGAAAATTTATCAATTGAGATAACAACCTTCAGCATCTCCTTTAATATGATTCAAATATCACTGAGAAAAGATCTCAATTCCTCACCAGCAATAATTTCTGGTACTGAATTAAGGGTTGGTGTTATTTTTGGTTTCTGGTTTGAATTTTGCTATGTCTATTTTAATTGGACTTTACAGAAATTATTAGTAACAGTATAATATTAATATCAATTATTAACTCACATTATTATCAATAGATCATATTGTCACTATGTAGATCACTCTGAACGAAATGCCTCTTACTTTATTTCCATGGAAACAAAGACAGCTACAAAGAGCACAATAAGATAGAAAGAACACTATTTGATAGAACAGATTATCAGCTACAAAACACCTTTTTCAACAGATTCAGCACCATGAGAGAGAAACCATCCAGCCAGACCTAATCAAGTTTGAGCAGTGGGTCCAGAGAACCTCATCAGATTCAACAAATCCAAATGCAAGGTCTTATACATGGATCATGGCAACCCGGCCAGTCATTACAAGCTGGGGATGTAAGGATTGAGCACAGCCTTGCCAAAAAGGACCTGAGCGTTCTGGTGGATGACACGCTGGACACGAGTCAGTGACATACCCTCACAGTCCAAAAGCCAACTGTATCCTAGGTTGCATCAAAAGATGAATGATCAGCAGGTCAGGAAAGGTGATCCTGCCCCCCTGCTATGCACTGGTTGAGGCCTCAACTGGAGTACCGCATCCAGATGTGGAGTCCTCAATACAGGAGAGACAATCCAGAGGACAGTCACAAAGATGATCAAAGGGATGGAACAGCTCTTCTACGAGGACAGGCTGAGACAGCTGGGGCTCTTCAGCCTGGAGAAGAAAAGGCTTCGGGGAGACCTGATAATGGCCTTTCAGTATCTAAAGTGAGGCTAGAAGAAAGAAGGGGACAGACACTTCGGCGGGGTCTGTGGTGATAGGACAGTGGAAAATGTTTTCAAATTAAAAGAAAGAAGATTTAGATTGGATATAAGAAAAAGATTTTTTTTACAACAGTGTTAGTAAAGCACTGGAACAGGTTGCCCAGAGAGGTGACAGATGCCCCATGTCTGGAGACATTCAGGGTCAGGCTGGATGGGGCTCCGAGCAACCTGTTCTAGCTGTAGATGTCCCTGTTCATTGCAGGGTACTTGAACGAGATATCCTTTAGAGGTCGCTTCCAACTCCAATGAATCTATGATTCTATGATTAGCTATGCATTTTTGCCAGCAATGAATAAGCGCTTGCATACTGCACTCATAAAAATGTGCATGGCCGTCTGGAATATGGCTTGTCTTTCACATTGCTGTCGCCACTTCTGACACACACCACTCACTGCCTCGCTGTCCTCACATCTATTGTTCTCCATAAACATCCAGTAAGCATCAATGAGTGTCAATGGATGCAATTTTTTTGTGCATAAATGAATTCAGTTCCACACTTCTGCTTCATACACACTTCCATGTCAGACGTCATTTTGTCAAACTGCCTCTCTGCTGCCATCTGTCACACAGCAACAAAATGTAATGCAATATTGGTGGGAAGGTTCAACCTCTACTTCCATACCATCCATCTCTGATGTCGTGGAACAACACAATAAAAGAAGAGGCTACTTACGTAGCAGGCCTCCTAATATTACTCTTTACATGATCCAATGTTCAATACACATATATATACAAACAGATATATACTCTAACTTCTTTAAAACAACTGCAGTGAAGGAAAGAAGCTGTAGAAGGATTACAGAATACAGATGAAGAAAAAGCAGAAAAAAAGATGACTGTTTCTAATATACAAGTTCACAATCAATAAAAAGCCTGATATTATAAACGTCAAAAATACTTCTCTGCTATCTTTCTAATAAAAGTCAAAATGCGATCTGCAACTTAATATGAATTTTTGAATTTGTAGTTATTGAGAAGCATTCAGAAAGCATACTATTAACTGGATAAAATGAATTGAGAAGTCTTTCTATGTCTTTCACTCTACAATCTCAATATTATGAATTTAATTCTATTAGATGTAACAGAAAGATTTATTGCATATTTTGATAAATACAAAGTTTAAGTTCAGATTTTGGTATAACTGGCAGAATCCAGAATTTCTGCTGTCTCTCTGAGTTGGGATTATTTTTTGGCTTTTCAGAATGCCAGAATACTAACAGTGACCTTCAGCAAAATTTGTATTTGTTTCAAGTAGATAAAAGAATAATAACTTATTCAAAGAACTTACAAGAGAATACTCATAATAAGGATAAGAATTAAGAAACAATAATATGACTATATGCATATTGGTTAAATTAATCTATTTTTTAAAAAAGCAACAACAAAAACCAACAACAATAGAATGTGGTTCTATTTACCACAATGTTCTCTGCACACAATCAAAGAATCACCAAGGCTGGAAAAGACCTACAAGATGATCTAGGTTAAAACTGTTTTCCTTAAGCTGATATCTCAGATGCTGCAATGTCTAAGATCATCATATGCAGACACTTGGAACACAGACCAACATGAATGGAAGAACACAAACAACTAATACAGTCTTACAGAAACAGTTTATATTTTCCCTGATTATATCATATTTCTGTATTGCTTAGCCTTGAAGATCTAAAAATATCATATCTTTAGATGCCAAGTGCCATCAGCATATTACTCAAAGAATCCCAACAGGGAAGCACAGCACGCATCCAAAACTGGCAAAGAAATATCTCATATCTCATACATTCATTTTTGAATCAATGGGATCAAGCATGACAGTATATTACCACTATATAATAACCATAATTAGAGTATCAAATTAGAATGGAAACTCAGTTTTAATATAATTTTATTACATTTCTCTTCTTATCTGGATTTTTTTTTTTTTAAATTCAGAAATTCATGTTCAAAAAAAAACAAATAACACTACTGAGTTAGGTAAATATGCTACAAAGAACATAGTATGAACAATTTATTTGCTCTTCAATACAACTCTTCCACGATCCAACTACTAAGCTATTATTTCTTTTGAAAAGACAAGTAATTGCCTTTGGAAAAATACCTAAGTTCTAAAGAGATGTACTCAAACAACAAGAATATGATAATCATTTAATAGTAAAAGAATAAACACTGGAATATCATGATGCCAGAGTAAAAATCATTTAAAGCGTGGGCTGCATCAGAACCAAAGCAGTATAAATAAGGCAGTCAAGTAACTGTATCTACAAGTCAGTAGTGCAGATTCTTTTGCACAGAAATTTCATGCAGAAATAAAAACACAGAATTAAAGCTATGTTATATAGCAACTAACCCAGATGATGATAGAGCTTGTTAAATACTGAAAGAGTTTAGAAAGGCTAAGGCAGAGAACACAGAGATAACAGCAGACTTTAATTACTTCCAGGCATTCTGATTACAAATCATGACAAGATATGATGCAGGGAGTACATTTTTAGGTGTTGTAAATAATGGCTTCTTGGAAACGTTAGAGAAACCACAAGAAAAGAAATAATTCTTGATTTTGCATTGAGCCTGGACTGCATAGGATCTGCTACAGTACATAACCATCAAAATACCTTGGAAAAACAACCTACATTTCAATACTGACTATAATGTAACCAGTGTTCTTCTGGGAGAAAAACACACTTAAAAAATACACCAAAAATAGTTTAACTGCAACAGGGAGATGTTAGCTAGGATAAAAATAACAGGAATAGCAAATGAATAGAATGCTTGCAGACCAGAGCAAAACACACGCATAGAGTTCAGATAACTCTACACACTCTTGACAGCAAATAAATAAATAAATAAATAAAGCATTAGTTTTAAAACAAGGAATTTGGGTGATAGAATAATTACAGCGATAAAATAGAATAATTAAAAGGACTATGAGAGAATATCTTCTATGCCAAAAGAACAGTGGCTGATATAAAGCCTTCCAAGTTAAATCAAAAACTACGTCTTTTCAGAAAGATGCTAGAATACAACTCATGTTAGGCAAAACAACAACAACAAAAACCAACAAACACATATAAAAACTTTCAACTGTGTTAAAAATAGGAAGCCTGGAATTTTTCAAAGGTGGTACATAACTACTCACTTAAATGATGGGAGTTAGTACCAAAATGCCGGAAGGCTGCAAAATACAATACCAGTAAATTAAAAACAACAGTGAAAGGACAAAAATTTTAAAACTAAGAGCCACCAAGCCTATATTTCACTGGGGGCAATTTCCTAAGAGTAATAATAAAGAATGTAAGTAGCAAAATCTGGGAATAAAATGGCATAAAGAATCTCTATAATTCCATGAAAGGAAGTTGTGCTTTCCAGTCATTAGAATGCCTTGAACACATTAACAGTCACATATCAGAAGGCCATTGGATCAACATGGCTAACTTGATTTCCAAAAATATTATGACATGGTTTCCCACCAAAAGTTTTTAAAGAAAATTTACAGTCATGAGAAATAAAAAAAAAAGTCTTTTGGACTAATAAGCAGGCAAAAAGAAAGGAAACAAAAATTACAAACAGATCAGTTTACACACTGTACAGTTATCACAAATACCACCAAATGAATTCAGTGCTGCTAAACAAATTATCTGTGAATGTAGGAAGTATAGAGGTAAACAAGTTTGATGATCACAACAAAACAGAACAGTCAAAAAAGCAGATCCCTGCACAGAATTGCAAAATCACCTTTTTGTTGGAGAGACAGACTACTGATTTTCAGGGATATAAGTAATTGTATGAAAACACAGCTTGCAAATCATGTCTTCTCAACCTAAAGAGAAGATGAGCAGGGGTGAGTGTGACAGCAGTCAATAAAACAATGAATGACATGTAAAAGATGAATATTTTATAATGTGACAAGTATTCACTTAGTCTCTCCCTATGTATTTATACACAAGCATATAGATACATAAAATAGCTTGCAGAAGCTTTTAATTAGCATAAGCATTTGGGTGGTGCAAAGAGAGATCCACAGCATACCTTAAATAGGACTTTGGAATTAAAATCTTCATCAGGATCTAAGGCTATCATGTCAGGTTACAAGGAGAAATCAGACAATCTTTAGGTTGTAGCATGCATTTCCAACCAATAAATACACTGAAAAAAGCCTTTCAGAATACTGTAATCTCAAACATGACAACAGAGCTGATTTATAAGAAATATAACATGAGTAGGGAAAATCAAAAGGGTATGGTATTATTAGACGAACAAGTATTTAATGTCCTTTTTGGAAAAAACACATGGACTGAAATTGATGGGGAGCAGCTCATGGTATCATGAAGTGGTTCACCACTGACAATCCAAGAAGATATTGTAGAGGGGCTGATGCTGTTTGTTCTCTTTCTTTATCACAGCCGAACTTCAAACTCAAGGTGCAGGGAAATACAGGTGCAGAATCACTACAAGCTGTGCACTTACATTCCACTATATCTTGAGTGAAGATTAATGCCAAGTAATTAGCTCCCACACAGCATATTCTGAGCTACAGCTTAAACTCATGGGGCAGATGATGCTTTAAATTATAAATGAAGTATGAAATAACATTTGAACAACTGTCAAACAGATTTTTGATCTTAGAAAAAAGAAAAAAACAAAATCAACCAACTAATGAACCCAAACCACTATAACCAGTGCACAGGTCTTGTTATATTCACTGATAAAAAAAATAATAATAATAATAAATTGAAAGGGTCATTTTTAAATAGAGGGGACTGTATGAACAAATCATTCAAACTGACTGGTCATCAGTATGTCAAAATCTTACCAAAATAAAATGTTTTTATAAGTCATATGATTCTTAAGTACGAAAATTTCAGATGTACTGTATACCAGTAGAAAATTTCTGGAGATTCAGGAAGTTGTCCCTGCAATACTTCAATTAAGCCACTCTTGTTTGTACCATGATAACACACAGCTGCATAAGGTTATAGTCCAGTATGTGCTGGTAATCCTACGGGAGACGGATGACCTTTATTGTTGGCTTCTCCAGGAATCTTCTCAAGTTGAACGCTGCAGCCCAGCAGTCATTAATTGGGTCAAAACCACTAACAGCATCTTTACTTCACTCACAACCAATGACTACTGTAGCAGGTTACTAAAGTACCATATAAATATAACATTATTATAAACTCTTTTGTAACAGTCAACGTCAGAGCCCTGTTCTGTAGCTTTATCAGATAAGGTTAATGCCAGATAATCAAACCTGAATACCATGCACAGATTGTACTAAATTCTCCCACTGCTTTGCAATACTCTGGCAAGGGAAATGGGTCATAAACTATGTCTAACTAGGCAGTTACAGAGGGTTCGCTGTTGTTTCAGTCTGCGAAAGCACAGCAGCTGTAATATACAACAAACTGTCTTCAGATCATTCCAAATTACAGGCCTGATTCTGTGTTTTGTAACACCTGCTTTACAATGTCTCTATCTTCACTGAATGACATTGAACTCAGTGGATGAATAAAACAGTTGCAACAGAAAAGAGATAATGTTACACATTCCAGCAAACATTAGTAAAACGTATTAATTATTTATATATCTATTTATATCAATCTATACTATTTATATCTACCTAAGAATATTCTGAAACTAGATGGGTAGTTTTATATCAAAATATAATTGTGATACCACACCACCTCACGTAAATGTAGAACTGCAAATTTTCTACCTATGTCTTTAAAACACAGAATCATTGAATGGCCAGGGTTGGAAGGGACCTCAAGGATCATCAAGTTCCAACCCCCCTGCCACATGCAGGGCCACCAACCTCCTCATTTAATACTAGACCAGGCTGCCCAGGGCCCCATCCAATCTGGCCTTGAACATCTCCAATGCATCCACAGCATCTCAGGGCAGCCTGTTACAGCACCTCACCACTCTCTTGGTAAAGAACATTCCCTCCCCCCTCTCAAGGACACCCAGGTATGCACCAGTAGTCTAATCAAGAGAATCTGAAGATCTGTAGAATCATCTCTATTTTGTCTTAATTACAACACCAAAACACTATGATCCTGAGCATATCACTCAATTATCTCCTGCATTTCCCAGATGGTAATATGGAGATACCAATGCTTGTATATATTTGTGCATACTTTCTACATAATCTTTTATCCTAATTTTATTTAGAAAATTATTCTCCTGGTACAGAAGCTTCTCTTTCTTCTGAAACTTC
Organism: Chrysolophus pictus; assembly: GCA_037305975.1. NCBI lineage: Eukaryota > Metazoa > Chordata > Aves > Galliformes > Phasianidae > Chrysolophus > Chrysolophus pictus. The sequence goes on from CM074578.1 coordinate 25,824,587, forward strand.
TCTGTTTGAATATTTGCAAAGTTTAATTATGGAGATTTGTTTATGTTAAAAAGGAATATGAACATGTAATGACATTTCTCATTCCCAATACTAAAATACTATTAAGTCTAGAAATATAAATTACTGCAGCAATTATAGCAGCAGAAACAACACTATTACTGCAATCAACTATTGCTGGAGGTATTTGACAGCAATCTGTAATTTCCCGTCAAGTGTACCAATCTTATCTTTTCTGCAGAACAACAAGGTATTATAAACAATTAATGATACAAAAGCTAGCATGAAATTAATTATTCTGAAACATGTCTTGGGAGTTCAAAATACATTTTTTTTTTAATTTCTAATTTCTGATTTCTCCTGTGTGTGTAAGTTGGTTTATATTCTTCCATTATTGATTTTTATGTTTTAGAAAACAAATATTATAAACAGCTTTCAAAAACAGGGATGAAGCTATTCACTGTTCATTCGATTTATCTGTTTGCCTATTTGTTGTATGTGGCAAGTTTGAAATACACCCTTCATATTCGTTAAGTGAGAAATGGGATATAATTTTAAAAGAAGTAATAAAGAATTCTCTGTCAGAGAATTGGGGGATTATTTTTGCTACATGGAGACTGCAGGCCAAGATCTATGTCAGCCAGCAATTTGTAACATAGCTGGTTAGCTTTTCTCCTGATCATGTTCATTTTACTACCCTCTCTCATACGAATCTACTAGACTTTAGAAAGGAGACTTTACAGGGAATAATAAAAATAATTTATTCCTTTGTATAAAACAGTTTAGAACGCATGAACTTGAATGAATTCATCCAAGATGCTTCAGTGCATCTACCTGTTACCTAGTTTTTCACCCATTTCTTCAGATTCCCAACGTTTGATTCTCACCGAGCCAAGTTTTTATTTTTATTTTTTTAATATGCTTGTTCTTTGGAAACATGGAATTATTTTCTTCAGAATAGCTGGCATGATGTTATGTTACTGGTTCCAGGAGAAAACGATGCTGATAACACAGCAATGTTTATAGCTGTTGCTAAGTAGTGTTGTACAGAGCCTGGGTCATTTGCAGTAAAGGGCCCAAGGAGCTGGGAGGGATCAGGATTATGATAGCTGACTTAAACTGCACAAAGGGATATTCCATACTATATGACATCATGCGGAAGGAGTTTTGAAGGGGGTGGGAGCTCATGAGGCTCTCTTCTGCTGCTCAGGGGCTAGCTTAGCACCATCTAGGGGGTGGTGAGCAATTGCTTGTGGATTACTTGTTATATATATATCCACATGTGAGAATGTATATAACAAGTTATCTATCTATGTCATAACTATTATCCTTTTCTCTATTTTTTAGTAAATAGTTTTATCTCAACCCATGAGTTCTACAATTTTTTCCCTCAATTCTCTCCCCCATCCCACTGGGAAGACAGGGAGTGAGCAAACAACTGCATGGTGCTCAGCTACCTGCCAGGTTAAACCACAAGAGGAATATACAATCAGAGAAATATTCCTGTATTTCAGTTGCAGGTGCCCAGATGCTCCTGTGTGATGCAAGGCCAGGTCTGCCCTGTGCTGCACAAAGCAGGTTCCATTGGGCTCCAGAGGCCTCACTGCAGGGCACAGCTGGGTCCTGCAATCAAGATGGAGGCACCTCTGTGGACTGTGTTTGAGAAAGGGCCAAAATGCTGTACAGCAGTTCTGAGAGAGGAGGGTGGAAAAGGTCTGAGAAACAGCCCTGAAGAAATCAATCACAGAAGTTTCAAGGGAAGGGGTGCTCCAGACAGCGGAGCAGGAACTCCCTGGCAGCACATGAAGCACCCTGCACTGCAGCAGGTGTGTCTTTCCTGACAGGAAGTGCAGCCTGCAGAGCACTTCATCAGGGCTGGGGAAAAGGGCAAACAGGAAGGAGCAGCAGGAAGGAGCTGTTACAGCCTGACCTGAGCCCCCATTCCTCATCCCTTTGGGGTGGGGAGAGTTGCAGGCATAAGAAAAGAAGCTGAGCCCAGGGAAAAAGTTAAGGAATAGCCACTGCATCCCCTTTGCCCACAGAGCCTTCCAACATAGAAGATAATCATATTGGTCAGGCACAGTTTTCTCTTGGTAAATCCTTGGTTGTTCCCAAGGACCTTTTTGTCCTTCATTTATTTCTATAATTGTCTCAGGAACTGAGGTATGTTGTTGGCTTGACCAGCTCATTGTTTCCCAAGTCTTCCTAGTGCTTTTAAAGATGAACATGATGTGGTATTTGTCTTTTTCCAGTGATCAGGGAGCTCATCTGATTGCTATAGTTCTTTTAGAGATGATAGAGAGTGGTCTTGCACAAGCCAGTGTCACAGGCTTGTATGCATGGATCCATGGTGCTTTCCACACCCAGTTTACCTAAATGCTCCATAACTCTGTCTTGCTCTACTGCTGGCAGTGTTTCTCCCACCAACCATGACTACAAGGCTGTTGGTGATGTGGGAGGTCTGAGAGCTCCTGATTAATGAAAAAATCTATTGAGTGTTATAGCACTGCTTTCCTTGGTGCCACAAATGCTCTTTTAAAACATACTGCTGCCTTGAGAGTAATATATCTGTTCTCTGCACTGTTATAATCTCTGCATTCCCAAGCCATGGCAGCAGTCAGGGAAATCAGTTGTATGTGGTTAGAAACAAAATTCAATCTTTTGTTGATAGTGTGCAAAGACTTCTATTATCCTGAGCAGTGGCAACATGCATAGTTGGTGCTAATCCAGACTTCTAGCCTAGAAGTATTCTCTCTTTGTTTACTGATATTTCTATTAAAAATAGCATATCCTAGGCAGAATACCAATCAGATTCAGAACAGTCTCAAGACCTCTGTGAGAACACAGAAAAACAGTAACTTCTCAATAATTCTTGAAAGACCCTATGATTTCCCATCCAAACTTTCCAACAAATTCACCCTTAAAAAAAGAATCAAAGGGTATCCCTTCAATAGTATGTAAGAACAAAAGCAAAAGCAGTCAAAGTTAGGGAAGGAATTTCCCCTTATTTTTGGAAATGAAATCTTCAATGTTATAAGACTGAAAGGCATGGAGTAATTTTTGCACCTTACCTTATATGTGGAGGGCACTCAGACTTTAAGCAATACAAAACAGTAAATGTGCCAACCAAAATAAATAAATAAATAAATAAATAAATAAATAAATAAATAAATAGAAAAAAGTGCACAGACATCCAAGAAGTAGTTAGGAAATCACAATACAGGAAATTCTCAGAGGACACAATATTTTACCCTGAGGGCTGCAGAGATCATATCAAACTTCACTCAAAAAGAAAGTCAGAGGAAAGCAGCGTGGGCCTATTACACTAATATGGACAAATACTGTGTCAACAGTTTTGACAATTGCAGATAGAAATTCCTGTTAGACAAGAACTGGCATCAATTGAAATGATCAGCTGAAGTGTAAGATCTGAAGTTACTGTTCTCTACAACTTAGACAATATTGGACAGTAGAGAGCCAACAGCAGAGTGAACTACTCCAGTGAGAGATTGAGCTCATCTAAAACAAGACAATGTATAATTAGGCAGATACCACAGATATCACAAGGGTCATTATGAGACTTGACTCAAAGAGCAGTCAGAACATTTGCCAGGAAGAGCTGAGTCACAGCTGGAGCAGAAACCTCCCTTGAAGCAAACTGCAGGATCAAGGTCAAAACCAAACCTTTTCTATTTTGGGGATGATGAAAGTTTTACAATGAAACTGCCTGGGTCAAATCTGATGAGAAGGAAACTTCCTGGAGTGTTTTTCTATTGCTAGGAATGAGCAGTCAAAATAAAGAGAATTTGGGCAGACTGTTCTCAGTTGTCTGACAAAAACTAGAAGTACAGTCCTTATAGACTATGTGTGACTTACAGCCAACACACCTTGATGAGAAAGCCAAGAAAACACAACCTTAACCAAAGCTACAAAAAAGTAAACATTAGGAAAAATGAAACAGTAAGAAAAGATAAAAATGAACACAGAAATCACAAAGGAAAAAGGAAAATGAACTGCAAATAAATTGCATAGGTAATCAGAAGCAACAAGCAATGAACTGCAAAAAAGCTTCATGCAGAACCAGAGAGGCAACTGAGAGCCTAAGATACGTTTTTACCTTTGGGAAATTTATATCAATAAATACTTTCCAAGTACTAATGAGGTAAAGTATCAAGAGCTTGAGCACTTACACATTGCACAATGCTGTTATTACTTCTTCTGAATAAAAAAATTTAGACCATAACATTTCACCTATTAATCCTGCATTAAAAATAGAATAATCTATTGAACAATCACATACTTAAAGAAAGGAAGTTCATCTTGATATGAGTCTGAGATACATCCAAGCAATATGTTTTAGCAGTAAATTACCTGTAAGCCACTATATGTTACTGATATTTTAACTTGTATACGGTAAAGCTTTTGTTCTGGATTTTTTATTGAAATTGGCTGATAAGGAGCTATTTACTGTCTCAAACTTCCTTCTCATACACACAGAATTAAAAATAACCTTCAAATAAGTTGCTTCTTTACTTTCTTCTAAATACATTCCAGAGACTGAAATTCTAAGTTTTCAGTGTTGTTTCTTTGGAAGATCCCTCAAAATATTAATCTTAGCCAAAATCATATAACTTTGAAAATATTGTTTTGGAATTTTTGTTAGTTTAGAACATTTATTGAGGGTGCATACCTCTAAGTAAGTTAATTTTATACACAACTAATACAAAAAATATTCCATATGCTTAAAAATATTCCAGATATTATAATACACATGGTTAATTGATTATGAATGTTTGAATTAAGGAAAAATCTTATACAATTTTAAATGCTGTTCTCTTAATGCCAGCATAAGGTATTTAGAAGTACACTTTTGGATGAGTATTTTACAACTCACAAGAACATTTAAGTTAGATTTCAACAACATTGTCACTTCATTGGTTACTATATAATTTACTACAAGGCAAAAGCAATCTAGACGCATTACAAAAACAGCACGAAAAGTGCATCTGTGCTTGAAATTACTGTATTCACCTCATTAGAAGATAACCTACTTTTACCAAAGAACAGAAGAGATAAAAAGGTTAAAACAATTGTCACAAGGTGAAATCTACCCAAAGTACGGTTCAGAAAAATGAATTCTTGACTATACATATCCAGCTCTACATGATCCTGCTATGCACTGGGAAAACAAAAACACAGATTAACTTTGTTACAGTCATCAGGTGATGACTATCCAAGACCACTGCTCGGATAAAAGAGACCCAGACTATGCTGAACCAGCACTGTTTCGTGTATTCTAGATTGTACAGAAAACAAAGACTCACAGAAGAACTTTGTTAAGCAATGGTGAACAACTTTACATTCTTGTAATACAGCTGGGAGATAAAACTAGGAGGTGAAATAATCCAGGTACCAACACTGACTTGCTTTATATAAAGAGAAAGTTGGGGCTTATCTTGGGGCTCTATGACTAGAAAGGCTTCTGGCACCTTATACCAACAATTTAGTTACAAAAATCAATAAATACTTAGCACAGTGGTCCCTTGGTACAGAGGCATACTCCATACTGACACACCTGACAAGATGTAGATGGCTGAGCTGTCTGGGAACTGCTCTATACAGGAGCTATGCTGCCAGGCACTGGGATGGGTGTTTTGTTCCAATTTCAACTTGAATGCAGGGGCTGGGGCTTTGGTTTGTGCAAGTGTGAAGAGTGTGAATGCCACAGAACTAAAATTCATGTCTACATTCATTCTGCCCAGATTCGTAGTTACTCATTAATGTCCATTATAGTGACTACCCTACTTGAAATTCCTCTGTAACAATAATTCAGTAGTAATCCACTTCTCCCCGGCCCTCAGTATGTCCCTGTATGTAGTCTCATCACCATTTTCACAGCTACTTCTCCCCCACTTCTGTTCTAGTTTCACGACATATTACATCACATGCTCCCATACACCCAACTCAAATATGTACTACAAATATGGCCCCACAATCTCAAGTTCCTGTTCTTGTCAGTCTTGAATGCTGTTCCACAAGTTAGTGCTCTCTGTTCATTTTCAGACATGCCTTTCTGTGCAAGTGCAGGACAAAAGCAGAGGTCCTCTTTGGATAGGAAATTCAGTGCTGTTAAACTTCCCACATAAAATGCAGCTAACAGGTACCTCCAAATCTGCTCATATTTGCTCCCTGTCTACCCAAGGCAAATAGGATTGCAGCTTGAGTCACAATGCCAGTTCTGTTCAATTCACTTGCTGAAGATCAAGACCCCAGCAAAACTCTAGGCATACCTTAGATGTAACCTCCAAAAGAGTGTAAGCAATTCTTATTTTTTGTATGACTTATATCTCTCCATTTATATTGTATTCATATGCCACTGTTGAAACATCAAACATCTTAAAATAAATAGTGATAAAAAATACCTGTTTTATTGCAGAAGAATAAGGCAAGCCACCAACAAATATGGATCCCGTTTCAAGCCCATATGGAGTAGACGAGAAATTGCTAGGCATTCTTGTCTTTGCAGATATCTCCAGGATCAATATTTCTGCTTCACATGGCACCATGCTTTGCCTGCACAAATTTGAAAACAGGGACATTTTACCAATATATATAGTTTGCATTACTATTTATCTGACAAATTAATTAGGCTGTCTTGAGGTTCTGGCTGAGATATAGTTTAATATATTCATAGAAGCTTATATAATTATGTATTTGGATTTCTGATGAAAATAGCTGTGATAACACAGCTCTTAGCTGTAACAGAGCAGTGCTTACAAAGATTGAAAGACTTTTCAGCTTTTTCATGCTGTCCTATCAGTGAGGAGCTAGAGGCACCCGAGAAGTTGGGATAGAACAGCACCAGGACAAGTGATCTAGACTGACCAAAGGGATGTTCCATACAAATAGCATCACACTCAGCAACAAACAAGCAAACAAACAACAAAAACTGGGGGAAAAAGAAGGGAAGTACATTTATAATGATGGTATTTATCTTCCCAATAAACCATTACACTTGCTAAGCCCTGCTTTCCTGAGAGTGGCTGAGCACTTGCCTGCTAATAGACAAGCAATGAATGAATTCCTTGTTTTGCTTTGCTTATGTACACAGCTTTTGCTTTGCCTAGCAAGTTGTCTTCATATCAGCCCACAAGTTCTTGCACTTTTACCTTCCCAATTTTCTACTCCATCTCACCTGGGGAGAGTGAGTGGGTGGCAATGGTGGTGCTGAGCTGCTTGCTGGGGTTAAGTGACAACCAGGTGTTACTAAAATCAACTAGGAAAGAAAATCAAACAAATAGCTGTTCTGGTATTAAAGACTATAGACATAAAATAAGCTGTTTAACAAGTTGTAAGCTGGCGTGTCTTTGGAGTTTGAACTTCCATTAAAATGAAAACATATAGTAAATCTGAGCAGTTGAATTGCTAAAAAAGTAAAAATACATAGTGGCTGAATAAAAAAAAAAGTTAGACAACATTTCACAATATTAATAAGATTTTTTTCATTTTCACAGAAAGACATCTAATGAACTAAATTATTGTAGATATCCTGTCTTTCACCATATCAAAAAAAGAGAATTCAGAAAAGCAATTTAAAATAAACTGCATTTTACAGAGAACAGACTTACTGTAACCTGTAATGCATACTTTCAAAAGCATCATTTCGAAGACTGAGAACAAAACAAGAGCTGCCAAGGAGGGAATTTCTTCCAGCTTGTCCTCTCAATGAGCAGGAGAGTTCAGGTGAAGCTCTTTGTCAAAAAAATCAGAGCTCAATCAGATGTATGTGTAAAAATAATTCAAGTGCCTTTGTTCATCAGGTGCCTAAAAAAAATAACCTCTGTAAAAACAGTGTTTACCAGCCAAAGCTCTGAAAGTAAGTGTGTCATTTAGTTAGGATAGTATAGATAAAGTGTAAATTCAGTTTATCTTCGATAATGCCAAATCAGTTTCTGAAACTTAAACAAAAAGCGTGGAGAGAAATTTATTCATTATCTTCTCTCAGATGATGTATAAAGGCCTTCCATATATAATCTGGCAAGGTTTCCTATCTTCTTCTATTGAGAAGATGGAGAGTTCACATTAGCAAAATTTGTAAACAATTCTGTTTATTGTCTGCACAGTTCTATTTTTGAGACACTTGTAGAGAAAAATGCAATTGTGATATTAGCCTTTTAGCAGAAAGGACCGTAAATGTTGTTGCAGGCAAACAAAATAGTTTTCTATCTTACGGCAAATAACTTCAGATGAAAAGCATCAAGTTTGCTTTGTTGATGAAATAAATGTAAGAGAAATAAAAAGGGTTTTTAATTCCATGGGCTAAAAATAAACCCAAGATTTTAATCTGCTGAAGTTAAAAAAAAAATAAAATTCTCATCAGTTTTTAGAAAGTTTTATGAAACTTGCTAATTAATAGCTAACCTACATGGTGAAAATGAAGAAATTGTACCCAGAACTGCAATCAAGGAGAGGAATGTATTCCTGACATGCTTTGTAGATAAGCAAATACAGAATGTTCTATAGCACACAGTTTTCATTACTTGCTTACAATGGAATTTTGCTGATAATTGCATGTTATTTCAGACATGCATTCTCAGTGGTTCTGTTTGCAATGATCAAGCTGTTTTTCCCATGGCTTAAACCAGTGTGACATCTTGAATAAATTCATTCTGCAGCAGAAATCTTTGGTGTGAGTTCTAAAGAAACAATTCAGTGAGTTTTAAATAACTACAATTTCTTCTGGGGCATAGTGTTTATCAATAAACGGATAATAATAGTATAATAATTTTTCTGAAATATTTTAAATCAGATATTTTAATGCATCCTAATTCAGGATTGGAATGGAAGAGGGTTAGGAGGGGAACTGACAGGAAGAAGTTATTTCATTTTATTTTTTAAACTCATTTACAGGTATGTAGAACAAAAAAAGCTGATCACATAGCTTTTTTTTTTCTTTTTCTTTTTTTTAATTACAGTTTTTCCTCTACATATTTTAGGATGCTAACACTGTAATTGGTTACATGACCGCGTGGGTATTTCTATTGCACAAGCACTCTATTTAAAAATATAGTTCTTTTCATAGTAGCTTTGGAGATATTTGTTAGCTTATATGATGGCTTTGCAGAGGGATTTTTGTATGCAGATATAAACACACTTTGAAATTAATTTTCAGTACTCTATGTCAGAAAACAAGTTAATGCAATTCATTAGTGTGTGAGCTGCCTAGCCCTAAGCTTGTTAGAATGTCAGCCATGCACCTTTGATTGTGCTTGATTGAATCTAGCAAGGTCTGGCCAAATTAGAATAACAACCTAAAACCATTATTGTTGAGCATTTGCTGATGATACAATCACCGGGTCGCATATGCACTCTACCAAATTTCCATCAAGCTTTTAAAATACTTTTTCTACAATCAGCATGTTGGGTGCTTTAAAGGTCAGGTAAGAAGATAGAGCTTTTTGCATAATTATAAATATGGAAATGCACACAGCAACAATCAAGCACTTTTGCTTGGTAAGCTACTAGTAATTGTGCCTCGGTCCAACCCAGCAGTAACAGTTCACAGATTTCTCAATTGTATTTACGTAAATGCAATGATTAAACACAGGCCTATTACTTATAACCCAAAGATAAGTTCTGTCTAAACAGTATTAAATCCATTGCCTGATGCCTCTCAGTTTGGAAGGATGGAAAGGTCAGATAATTGTTTGATGACTGTTGGGAAAAAGGTACCTAAACATCACAATAGCTGCATGAAATGCAAATTCTTTTACATAATGTCTTTACTTGCTAATATTTGCCAGAGAAGATTAAATTACACACTTGGGATTATCATAAAATGGTAAAAAGGTAATAAAACAAATGGAGGAAGAGGAGGAGGAGAAAGGGGGATGCCCACAAAAAATACTGTTTAGCTTTTTTGATGTGGGTTTTTTTTTTTTTTTTCCTGATAACAAAGGTAAAACTCTTGTTTTAGAAACAAGAAACTTTTACCCGGCTAGCAATTTCACTTTGAATGTAATCAACAGTAAACAATTCACTAATTACTTCTGAAACACTTAGGATGCAATCTTATCATTCAGTCCATTAAACAAAAGTAACAGTGGATCTGCAAACATTTATGTCAAATATGAGCTGGGAACTGCAAGAATGGAAGTTTTGTTATCAAATATTCTAAAAAAAAAAGAAAAAAAGAGAAATTTCCCAATGTTGTTAAAGCCAACTGATAAAACTCAAAACCATATTTCATTATCATTTGTTTTATCATTATAGATTTGCTATCCTGAAAAAAAACCAAAGCAAACTCCTGTTTCCCTCCAGCATTCCATAGGTCCCCCTTCAGCAGCCTGCATCAGGGACTACCACAGCCCTCCCCCCTCACCCCATGGCTGGGGGTTAAAGACATCCATCCTGTCCAGTAGCTGACACTTGTCCCAGTCCGCTGTGTTCAGAATCTCATGAGCTGTAAATCCCAGAGAGATCTTCCTGCAAGTGGCAGCTGCAGTTTCCTGATGTGTCCATCAATTGGCAAGTTTTGGAAGTTTGTTTCTCGTCATTGTCTCCAAGCTTGCTGTGTTAGGGTTATGTATTGGCATATTTAGTTTCTGGCTTCTCCCTTTTGCTGCAGTCTCCCAGCTGACAATGTCCCTGACCAGTTAACCTTGCTGGAATGAACATTCCCAAGCTCTCACATACCCTCATCAATTAGGATGAGTGGTCAGGTTTGGCTCCTATTACTGCCTTCTTTATTACCTGTAGGTCAGCTTCAGGTCCTTGTCCCACTCTTCTTATCTCTTGTGGTATTGAAAGAGGTCCTTGACCAGAAAACCTTACAGGAGCTGTCACTCTCCCTCCACATACCATTACACTCACATTACCCTCAGTAAATTTATTTAGATAGGAAGCATCAGTTACTCTCAGAATCATTACATTTTCCCTCTGCAGTGAGATGCATCGTTTCAGACTCTGTACATCTGTTGGCCCTGATTGTTCCCTGTTGAGGCATCAGGGTAATATGCTCTAATGTCCAAGATGAAACAATGAGTCAATGACATATATTTTTCTTGTTCTCTCTGACAGGAGACTTACTTCCTGGACTTGAGGCTTATTTCTTAATCTGGACTTGTACAGTGGACTAAGTAAACAAGAAAGGACAAAGAAACTAAAGACAAAGCATCAAGTAAATTGCTCTAACAGTGTGGAAGGGGGGTGAGGGTTGGGGTGGGTTTGGCGGCTTGTTCTTGCCTCATATTCTAAACAATGAACAAATACATAAACATAGTTCCCTTATTCTTTTCACTTTTATTAATTTATTTTAAAACATTTATTTATTTATTCCTAAACTAAATGTCTGCAATGTGAGCTCAGGTCCTGACACTCAATTAGCTTCATTTTTTAGCAGCTTATCACTTTTCCTGTAAATGCTGCCACTCCTCTAGCTGTCACCTCCGATTCAGAGACTAAAAAAGCTCACTGGTTAGTGTAGCTCAGGAATCATTTTGTATTTCAAATGTTGCCTATATGTTTTACAAGAAGTTTTATATAGACATGGTCTGAGGCCTGTCAGTTCGTCTCAAGTCCTGTGAATTGCTTTCAGATGATTTTATTTACCACTATAGACTTAGCTAGAGAAAAAATACATCTATTTCAGTCTTTGGCTATTTCTGTCTTGTATGATTTGACCTCTTTGATGGTCCTAAATTTTAACTTCTGAATGTTTTCTTTAATGGCAGAGTTCTGAAAAGCTGTATTATATGATTTGTACCTAAGATGAAGTATGATTAAATGAGCTTTTATCTTGCAGGTTACAAAACAACAGTTTGTATCAAACTAATTGGCTGTATTAACTTGTTATTAACTGTTATTAGGAACAATTTGTTATAATTAAATCCATTGCATTCAATTAAATTGTTAGAAATGCAGTTGCTTATTCTGTGTGGACCTGTATGTGTGGAATAAAAAAATCATGTAAAATATTGAGCTTTGATTTTCAGATGGTTTTTCATTCCAAATAAGTCTGTTTTTTATGTTATATAGCATTATATTGGTGCAAAATAAAATAAAAATATTTAACTGTAAACAAATGTATTTTTAACACTAAGAAAATAAAAGCTCCTGCTGCCAAAACTTAAAACTCAGCTACACAAAAGCTGTTGTTACATGCTGTTGTTACATGCATTTAGTATTTCGTCCCCCTGTACTCAGCTCTGGTGAGGCTGCAGCCTTAGTACTGAGTTCAGTTATGGGCCTCTCACTAACACAAAGACATTGAGGCCCTGGAGCGTGTTCAGAAAGGTCAATGAAGCTCGTGAGTAAACAGAGCAAAAGTCTTATAAGGAGCAGCTGAGGGGACTGGGATTATAAAGTTTGGAGTAGAGGAGGCTCAGGGGAGACCTTACTGCCCTCTACAACTACCTGAAAGGAGGTTGTAGTGAGGTGGGGGTCAGCCTCTTCTCCTGCAGAACTTGTGATAAGATAAGAGGGAATGGCCTCAAGATGCACCAGAGGAGGTTCAGGTTGGATATTAAGAAAAATTTCTCCTCTGAAAGAGTAGTCAGGTACTGGAATGAGCTGCCCGGCAAGGTGTTCAAGAAATGTGCAGATGTAGCACTAAGGGTTTAATGAGCAATACTGGTAGAGGGTTGATAATTTGACTAGATGACCATAGTGGTCTTTTCCAAACTTAACGATTCTATGATTCTACTATAAAAGACTGAGTAAGAAACTGACAATCTCATTAATAACAAACAAACTAAAACAAAAGCACTTTAGATGAAATATTTTGAATAAGAACATTTCCCATTATTCTTTACTTTATGAATATTAGGTTTGTCACCATTGTACCAGCGTTATTTTCAACATTTTTTTCTCTGAGAAATTGATCAGTGCAAATTTTCTAAGATGTATATGCAAGGAGAAAGTCTATTTTCAGTATTTTCATTTTCCAGAAACTAAATACAAGATCTGAAAACACTTATTCAAGTTTCCTCTGTAATCATTTCTCCATTTCCACTATTCCTTCTTTGTCTGCAAAATCTTAGCTTTTGTTGAACAAATAAAGCACTTGTTGTAGAGACTTCAGAATGGGAAAGGGCATTCTAAGAGGTCCAGTAATTCAGAAATAAATTATATTCTGAAAGAGTGTAACTATGTAACATCAGCAGCATAACAGCATGATATTTTTTTTCCTCAAAGAAAGCTTGGCTCTGCAAGTTAAGCTGCTCATTATAACAAAATAAGATTTAACCTAGCTTTTTGGAAAAATGCTGAAAGGACTGGGAACATGCACTGTAGATGTGGTGGAACCCGGGTCATCTCAGTGGCACTTCCAGTCCAGGTATATTCTGACTGGCAGTTCAGGCAAAAGCTAAGTTCCAGCCATTATTCCATGGGCATTCATACATTCCTTCTCTCTTCTTTGCAAGCAATTTGTATTAAAGAAATCACTCAGCCGAAAACAACTGAAAACAGAAGTAGTATGTATTTTTAACTGGATCAATTCTCTATATGAGCTCTGGTTACATAGCTAGAAAAGAAAGAAGAGAGAAAGAACAAAGCAGCTTAAACATGGGAAAAAAACAAGTCTCCCTGAGGCCAAAAGTCTGTCTAGTGGGACTTGGCATTGTCTATCTTTCACTGAAGTCACATCCAAAAAGACATAAAAGGAGCTCACTCTTTAAAGGTGTGCTTTGTTTAGAGCATAAATAACCAGATTAGGAAAAGGTAACATTTTCAATAATGAAAATGTAGAACTAAGTGTGATAGATTAAATAAAGGATTTGAAAGTAAATTTATTCTCTGACTTGAACAAATTCTTTGCTACATGCTGTTGGTCCTGAACAAACTTTTCTTTAACGATCTCACAAGGGTCATCTTAGCACTTGCACATCAGATCCTGGCTTTTTTTCAGTATTCTCCCAGTCTGTTGCTGCAGACTCTGCAAGCTCCATCCTGTCCTTCAGGGAAACAAGACTTATTTGCTTTCAGAAGAGGAGCAATCTCCCTCCCTCCAGGTGACTTCAACTGAAAGTACATTGTGCTGGATAAAGTAGAAAGACAGCTCCCTTCTCACTAAGTAGAAGTGTTCCAGTGTACAGTATTCTCACAGCATTGTCTGAATAAACAAGCCAGCTAGATTGTTTGTCCAACTCTCTCTGTATTCCTCTATTTTTTCAGGGAGAAAAAGATGGCTAGCATCATGTCTCAAATACTCATGCTGCCTCCTCAGTACAATGATTTTTATAAAACTTCTATGGCATATTTCTGGATACAATGTGCAGTGCCTAACAGCACTTTTCTCCCAGTACAGAACTGGCTAATTAATTTTGTTTCTCCATACTCCGTGATATCACTCAAGTAGCAAAGCTTGAGATTTGGAGGGAAAGCATACCTAGCAGGCTAAAAAAAAAAAGAAAAAACACGTAAGAAAGAGTGAATTGGAGGTGTCTGCCACTGTGCACACAGTTGATGCTACGTGACTAAGAGACACGGGGTTAGCAGGGCCCAAAAGGAATACTTACGCATCTTTTTTCCAGTCTTTTAGAGAAGTATTGGATGGGGCTTGCCAGCTGGAATTATTTGGATATATAAATTCCTCAGCAGTAGTTTTATGCACTTGGTTTTAGGTATCCATGGTTTTAGGTAGAGATCACCATAGTGGGATGTATCTTAGGAAGATATTTAAGAATTGGAGGAGTTTTATTTAAATGACGTCTATAGCTTTCGGAACAAAATTCTAATAAAAATTCTGACATAGATGAGATTGAAATGTAGCTCCTTGGTGGTCAAATGAGTGACCCCTTCTAGCCTACAACTATAAATCCAAGAAATTTTAGACATTTTTTCTTAGGTATAAACAGTAGCTTGTGATGTCATATTCTGTATTCAATGATTATTCATGGAGGGAAAAAGTTTTATTAATTATCTTTAAATGTTACACTGATGTTGTTTTCTTCTTTTAGTTTTGTTTGGCTTTTATTATTATTTTTTTAAGTTCCCTTTGTGATATCCGATGTAGATCTGAGGTGTTCAAGGAACTGCTGAATTTTGTGTTGAGGGACATGGATTAGTGAGTACTATTGGTGATAGGTGGATGGTTGGACTGGATGATCTTGAAGGTCTTTTCCAACCTTGGTGATTCTGTGATTCTGTGATATGCTCTTATTTCCATAATATGTACATAGAATCATAGAATGATTTGGGTTGGAAGGGACCTTTAAGATACCTAGTTCAACCCCCTGCTATAGGCAGAGATACATCCCTCTAGACCAGGTTGCTCAAAGCCTCATCCAGCTTAGTCTATAATGCTTCCAGAAAGGGGGCATTCACAACCTCACTGGGCATCCTGTTCCTGTGTCTCACTATCCTCTGTCATGGTTTTATGTTTTTTTGATTTTCAGTATTCCACATCAAAACATCATGTACTGGAATTAAAGTGTTAATGCTCTAATTCTACGTACCTATCCCTATACATTACAGAAGTCATGGGATCTGACCCTTCCAGGTGGGGCGGTCTCTTACTGCCTGGCAGTGGGTGCTGGAGGGTGCTTTCCTAGCCGTTCCAAGCTTTTCAGGTTTGACTCGGTCTCAGGAACTCTCTCTCCTATCTTATTTGATTTATTAGTCTCAATTTCAATTAGATTGTATTATATTGTGTTATCTTGCATTCCGATATCATAGTTAGTAAAATAAGTTTTCCTCCATAGATTGTTGCCACTGTTTTTTTCCTCCCTTCCTTCCTTCCCATTTTGTGGGGCCAGGCAGGTGGAGGGCAGGGGGATGGGGAGGGCAAGGGCCTACTTCCCCCTGTCACGGGCATAAATTGATCTAGTTAACTCCGAGACACTCTCACAGTATTATATATATGTGTGCATGTGTGTGTGTGTGTGTATACACAACTACATATTATAAAATATATTGGCACCATATGTGAAAAAATGAGAACTTAAAATCATTGCATTTGTTTAGGAAGTCAAAGGGCAGAGCACTTTCAAGTATATAAAAAGCTACTGGAGTCCATATATTATGCATGCTTTTTAAATAACTAGAATTATTCAAAAAGAGGATACTATTACATTATTTTTATAAGTAAAAGTTATTTCAAATGTATAAAAGATGTCAATCACTGTCAACATTATTATGAAAATTATCAAGTTGATTATCAATTTGGGCTATTCTGAGAATAAGCAGTCTGGGAAATTAATAGCATGAAGAATGGAGTTGAGTTACTGCATTGATCACATCCAATAGAATAGGATTTAAATGTGCTTAACCAGAGAACAACCTAAGGATATGTCCTCAGGATAAGCCTCTGGCAAATAAAGAAATTGTTCAGAAAGTATCTCTGAAATACAGGGAATTTAGTGCTATGAAGTAACCAATAAGAGAGTTGTTTCTTTTTCTTCTGAAAAGAATGGTAGTAATAAAGTAAGGAAAAGAAAATTAGTTTCAGAACTTACAAATAAAAATACAGTTTTGTTTTTAAAGATAACAAAACTTCAAATAAGAAATGATAGCTTTGGTAAAGTAATTCCACTAAAGGAGAAAAGCAAACAACAGAAAGTAAAAACAAAACAAAAAACCCAAATCCTAAAAACTGGTACTTTCAAAACACCAGAGATTAGTAGAAGATAAATGATTTGATACCATGTACAAAAACCCTAATTTCTGGAATTTGTACTCAAAAATGATCTTCTGCAAAAAAAACCAAAAACAAAAACAACCACTGTCACCACCACCAACAAAACAATACTTACAAAGCAAACTGGACAGGCAAAATTTCACTGTACACCTATTGCTTTCCTTAATATTTCTTCAGCAAGAGAAATCATCAGTGCATTCTCAGCATTCAACCTATGAATTGATCACTCTGCTTATCTAAGTTTCTTATTCTTTCATTGTTCTGATATTTTTAGTGAGATTTTGTATTTGTATATAAATTGTAACTAATCTCCAGCATCTCAAAATCATTATTTCAGTAGTGCTCTAAGTTATTAAAAAGGGAGGATTAGGTTCTTGGCCAAAAAAGGAGTATAAACGTTTTTGATTGAACGTTTATTCTTAAGAAGCACCATTATTTATTCTGAACACTTGACCTCCAAGTAGAAAGGTACTTTAAGCTACATTTAAATTATCAAGTATTTATGAGATAAAGTAATGAATATAATTAGTCACAAGAGGCAATGTTATTTGCCCAACTTCCCTTCTACTTATCTACGAAAGGATTAAAATTAAATTAATTCATTTAATATACTGCTCAGGTTTGTAGAATGAACTGGAAAAATACATAAACAGATATTCCGACTACTAGTATTTCAAAACTTTCCTTGTTTAGAAATTTCTGATTCACAGTTGTTTTTAATCTCACAGTTCATAAATCAGAATCTTCTTTGATACTCACGGTTCAACCAAACTTCGCCTGATAGTGATAGGACTAGGGGGAACGACTTTAAATAAAGAGGGGAGATTTAGATTAGATGTTAGGAAGAAATTATTTACACAGAGGGTGATGAGATGCTGGCACAGACTGCTCAGAGAAGCTGTGGATGCCTCATCGCTGCAGGCATTCAAGGCCAGTTTGGATGGGGTCCTGGGCAGTCTGATCTAGTGGGTGGCAACCCTAGCCATGGCAGGGGGGTTGGAACTGTATGATCTTTACAGTTCCTTCCAACTCAAGCCATCCAACTGTGATCACTGTGTTCATATTTTTCACCTTATAAACTCAGATTTTCATCTAGGTACTGGCATTTCAAAAATTTGCTTGTCTCTACATCTACATCTCCCAGGGAGGCTGTGGATGCCCCGTCCCTGGAGGTGTTCAAGGCCAGATTGGATGGGGCCCTGGGCAACCTGGTCTAGTATTAAATGGGAAGGTTGGTGGCCCTGCATGTGGCAGGGGAGTTGAAGATTCATGACCCTCGAGGTCCCTTCCAACCCAGGCCACTCTGTGATTCTGTGATTTTAACTGTACTCTCAATTCAGCTTTTTTTTTTTTTTTTCTTCCCATTGATTTAGCCCTTGCAATGAATACTGGACAATGGGGAGCAGATGTTATTTCATTAGGCATCAAGAAACAGTGAAATTTAGGAAACATTAATCTCATTCTATTATCAGTTAATAAATCACACGTAAACTGGAATAAATAAAATACACTAGATTTTTCCCAAGTAAGATCAGTGAGCTGGGAAAAAAATTAGAAATTTTTTTCATATACCCTAGTTTTTCTTTAGGCACTTTAGGAGAGCCTTCAAATCCAAGACTAGAAGTGTAAGTATTTTAGTACCCTCTCAGTGCCAGTTTAGAAGTCCAAAAAGTTCTTAAACCTCTTGTGTTGGTAATAAACACAAATAAAACTTAACTCTGTGCTTCATTAATTGTCTTGCAGCTAATACAAGTCCACTGATGGCTTCTATGTGAGAAGCCCAGAAAATGAAGAGCATGAAATTATCTTATACCAAGAATCACAGAATCACAGAATCACCAAGGTTGGAAAAGACTTACAAGATCATCCAGTCCAACCATCCGCCTATCACCAATAGTTCTCACTAAACCACATCCCTCAACACAATGTCTAAATGTTCCATGAGCATCTTCAGGGTCAGTGAATCCACTACCTCCCTGGGCAGCCCATTCCAGTGCCTGATCATTCTTTCAGAGAGGAAGTATTTCCAAATGTCCAGCCTGAATCTCCCCCGGTGCAAATTGAGGCCATGCCCTCTAGTCCTATCACTAGCTATGTGAGAGAAGAGGCTGACACTCAGCTCACTACAAATTTCCTTCAGATAGTTACAGACAGTGATGAGGTCTCCCCTGAGCATCCTCTTCTCCAGACTAAACTGTCCCAGTTCCCACAGCTGCATTTCATAAGGCCTGTGCTCCAGAGCTCACCAGCTTCATTGCTCTAGACATACTCCAGGGCCTCTACGTCATTCTTGTAGGGAGGAGCCCAAAATTGAACACACTATGTAGAAATGTATGCCTTACAGCATTAGCACATGTCTAGTATTAACAGCCATTGCTATTAATAAATAGCTTATACTTGTCAGTCAGTTGAAGAGGTGGCCAATTAAGTATGTTTCCATTAAGTATACTGCATTTACATAGCACATGAAACAGCAGTTGGATGATCTCTTCACCTAAATATTATTATGTTAGAATCAAAGTAAAATATTGGCATCTTTGAGATAATAAAAAATGTAGGAATTTACTATAAAAATGAAAAAAAAAAAAAAAAAAAATCCAGGGAGGTATCCACAGATCAACATACTATGAAAGAGATATCTCTATCACTTTCTGCAGTTTTTTTCCTACAAATTTTATTTATTTTCCACGTATTTCACCAGCTCAGAGGCTCTAGGGAAAATTCGGGCTTTGTTGCATATTCTGAAGGGTAACAAATACAGCATATTTTGCACCATATGGGTTATTTCAGGCCTTCACAAAAGCTATCAACAAACAAGTAAAGTACAAGCTCTAGAGAGAGCATATGCTGCATTATGGCATGATTAGAAAGACCTTTTCCTGACTAGAAGAATAAGAAAACATCCTCATCTCAAAACCAAGACAATCAATCCCCAAAGCTCTACAGATGATTAGTGAAAATTTCAAATTAAAAACTTCATGAGAAAAATGCACTCTTTTCATATGATGTCTAGGCTGATGCAGCACCTAAATCAGTTTTCTAATCTTAATGGTCAGGGTCAACTAAAAAAAGAAATACAAATTTGATAGACTCATTTTAAAGAAAAGAAGTTTTATTGGTGGTATCTACTTCATAATCAATTCATAAACTGCTAGCTTTGTTAAAGTCATTGCCAACTGTGATTTGAGATAAAAAGTAAATTTAATTTAACCAAGGATGTTATGATGCTATTATTGTCAGTATGGAAATGGTTGTGGTTCCAATGGAGCATCATAGACCAAGAAAAGGACAAATTTCTTATATTGCTTCTGCAGCATCTCCTGTTTCTGCAATTCATGATACTTTATCAGTTTTTATTGATGCCAAATATCAAAGAAGATAAATACTAAGGAGTTAATAAAGGCAGTTTTATAATGGCTGGAATAAGTTACTGTGGTAGAACATCTGAAATTATCAATCTTTCCAAGATCTGTGATGAAAATCCCGTCCTCTTACTGCATCCAGTTTTTTTCAGTTGTTACAGTTGAGCTACAATACTCCATCATCATGAGAAATTTATTTCAGAAATGCTGCTATTTTACTTTCAGCATGAATGTTCTGGTGAACTATGAGGACTGGATATAGAGCAGTGCCTGACAGTAATATGCATGTTTATTTGCAAACATTAGAAGGTGTAACATTGCTGGTGTGAACAAAAGTAATGATCTCTGTGGGAAATTTGTCCTCTTCTTGTTCTATGATGTAAAATACTTTCCTGTAAGCAGAAAAGGAAGATATCATCACTAATTTTCATCGTGCTTCAACTTGTACTACACAATCCTACTTCTATTTGTTTTGTTAAATTTGACACTATAGAGGCAACCTACTGTTTGCAGATGGCTTATCTTCAGTAACTGAAATGTGTTGCATTTAGTGAATTTGTCAAAAGATTTTTGTATCACAGCTCCACATCAAAGGTGCTCCAAACAATTAGTGATACTTAAGAAGAAGAATGAAAAGTTTATTTCAATGAAATAGTACAGGACCATCGTTATGCTTTTCTTTTCTTTTTTTTTTTCTTTTTTTTTTACCCATGATATTTGTTCATAATTCTTAACATTTGCAAAACAAAGAATATCCTCCTACCCTGTGCATATACAGTGTGGTATAGTATTCAGCAAGTCCTGCATTCCCGTCCTGGCTGTGCCAACTCCCCAGATACTGTTATTCCAAACTTACTCATCTCACTGAAAGTCAGTTCTGTGATGATTAAATCATGTTTGCAAAGCTCTAGACAGCCATTGAATAAGCTACTGCAATGTTTCACCACAGTTGTTTTAATTTTTATTCTGCCTTATTATACCACAGTTGATTAAACTAGATGTCAACTTCATGAAACAAAATAGTGAACATTTCAAGAATGATTATATCAAATCTAGTTGTCAACACATTTTTGTAAACAGAAAGGACATAAAGCAATGGGTACTTTTCAGTACAGAATATACTTTTGTTTAACTCAAGCACATGTGAAGATGCACTTTATGAAATCAAGATGATGCAGCTTCTAGCCAAATCCTTCTGATATTTGTACCATTAAGATTTTAAATCCTAAGAAAATTCCAAAATCTATTTCTAGTCCATTAGAGAGGCTGGACTGATTGCCAACAACTACTCACTACATATGAATCCTATTGATGTTATGCATTCCCCTTCTCTTTCAACAGCAAAAATCAGTTTGCTTCATCTTACCTGAACAATCCTTTATATTCATCATTCACTGCAAATGAAATACCTTTTTAGACACACTGGAAATATAAATGGGGATGTTTTTACTCCAGGCTATTGATATGCATTTTAATTTGAATATTCAAGTTCTTCCCTTTTCAGGGAAGTTGGAGAAAAAAATAAATCACAAAATAGGTGCATTTACACTACAGTAGTTAATGCAGCCCTGTTTTTCAATAATCACTACATCAAATGTTTCTATTAGTTACATTTTTGTTATTGGAAATTCAGATTTTTCCTTGACTTAGTAAGCATCTTGGACTTACTGCACAGTAGCTTTTTTGCTTGATTTGTAATTTTAGCTTTGGCACTATCATGTGGATAGTGATGAAAGTAAATATATTTCCTTTCAGCACATCAGTGATGTAATTAGCACCGTCCAACTATTTGAAATATTCTTTCCAAGGAAGAGTTGTATTCTATGCTGCCAGAAAATAATTTCACTGCACACATTCATATACCACTCACAACTAATGAGATAAAATGTCACTGTCCAACTTAGACAATCTCTGAGGCGATTATAAACACAGACAACAATGAAATATAACACTTACCTAATCTGCACTTTATACCACTGTCCATCATCCACTCTAGCAGGAGTTGTGATGTTTTTTACTTGTGTTGCTTTACCACATGCAAACTGGTACTACAGAGTGGGAAAAAATGCTTTTATTACATTATTTGTAATAACTAAAGAGCTAGTGGCTTAGAAATTTTGATTTAAAAATAATAAATGGTTTCATGAAAACCTGAAGGACGTGATGCAAATCAAGAAAAACTAATGCTTCATTAAAGATCTAGATCAGGAGTCTATCATATCAGAAATATACAAGCACACAAAAAATGTTTGCTAGCCTGCATGAAAATGCTTTTATCTTTGTGTACTATACAATCAGATTGTATTATTATTATTGACCTGATTTGCAAAGAAGTTGACCATCTGCAACACAGTTGAAATTAGCATTGACCATGAGTAAATTTTACTTACCATTTTATGGCTTCCTTATACTTCCAAACACGTAATGTAGCATGCAAGCTTGAGCATTTAGGAACACCATTTAATTTCCTATACTAATGTGAACAAGCACTTGATTTCATGGTTTGTCTACTTGTAATTGTAGCTTGATTGTGAGCTTAGAACCTCTTGTTCATTGGGCTTTAAATCTACGTTTAATTGAACAGTTTTGTGAATGATTAAGTGAATTCAATTAGTTTTAACATGGCATCCTGGGAACTCTGAATAGATTTTTGTCAATTAAAGCACTTTCATATTTTATGGTGCTTACGATATGTTAGGAAAATATTTTTCTGCATCATTACTTTACTATGAACAAGTAAGATGGACTTAAATCCATCTACATTTTCTAAACCTTGAATAATATCCTGTCCAAACTAACCTTGTTTATTCCAGATTAAGATAGTCACTATATAACAAAACACAGTAAATAACAAAATAATAAAATAAAGTAAAAGGTTATTTTTTATTATTTTCCCTTTTACCTGCAGTTTATATACATTTTTATAATCACGTTCCTTAAAACATGAAAATCAATAGGATACGAATATTCATTTCACTATCTTTGCAGAACACTCATTTCTCTAACTTTGCAGAAGAATATAATAGCTTTTGGAAGTTTTTAACAGTAAAAAGGAAGATCCATTATGAGAAAAGAAACCATTTTTTCAATATCTTAAATCTTCTTACATCTCTTCTCAAATACAAAACTATGACTTCCTCAGAAAAGAAGGAATTATTTGCCAAAGGTAAAGATAGCATAGACTTCATTCCTTACTGCATATATACAAATATATTTCCATCTAGTGTTTTCGCACAAGTCAAGCAAATATTTTTTTTGGATACTTTGGAACTATCAATTAACACGACAAATTGAGTAAAAGGTTACTACTCATACCCATGCAGTAAGAATGATTTGCTCTCTTCCCTTACACAGTAAATTTTTTTAATGACAAAATTCATTCACTTCCACAGCCTTTTTCTTTACAACAATTTTAACAAACATACGAGGAGATTAAAGAGGTTTAGTCTTTGCACGTAAGAAGGAATATGTAGAAAAATCTGATTATGTTCTTTTTTCAACTTTAAATGTTATATTCTCTGAGAGACTTTCCCTTGTAACTACTATTCAGTTTAATCAAGAACCACCCCTTATGAGACATATACTCACATCCTATGAGACATCATTCTATGAAAAGTCTGACAAATATTTTCCTTAAAATACTAAAGAATCTCAATAGCCTCTAGAGCACATACAATTTTCCACAGTAAAAAAACAGAAAATATATATTAAAATTATTACAGATCCCAAATTTTACTTTCTTTCCCTTTAGCAGAATATTTTGATGCCTTACCTGTAAGATGCCATGTCTGATAAAAAGCTGAATTAAAAACTGTCCTATTGTTTCCGAGCTCTCTTCAATATACAGGAGTAGTCCATCAGGTTTATAGGTCTTAAATTCCAAGTGGATGAAGTTTTGCACGTTTAAATGCAAGCCTTGAAATTCCAGGTAAGAATCACCATAATAGTGAGCATAACTAAAATCTGTAAATGGAATTTTGAGAGAGATAAATAAAATAATACATTTTTCGCCTATAAACACCGCATTCTTATTTTGCTAACAGTAGCAAAGATAAAGGATACTCTTTTACATCTATCAAATCAACACGTAAGAATCGAAAAAATGATATTAGTTTTATTCCTTCAAAGACTAATGCTAACAATATGTAAAACCAAACATAAAGGTTTATGATAACCAGCCAACTAGGATCAATACCTGAAAGGAAAGGCTCTGAAATTGATGGCACTTGGAAAATACCTAGCAGCAAAGAAACATGTTCTCAAGCAAATCTTTGGCTCTTGCTCAAGACAAAAGTAGTTTTCTCAAAGTTAGGAATTCACACAGTTTTTGGTGAAAGAATCAAGGAGTCTTCTTCTTTCTTTCCCCTCCTCCCTCCCTCTTTCTCTTCCTTCCATAATGTCTTTTATTTTCTTCCTCTTTTTCCTTCTTTTCATTTTCCTTCCCTTTCACTTTCACAATTTGTGTTTCTACAGGAACAATACTCAACATGCACATATATTCATGAACAAATGCACACACTTATGAGATTAGCTTTGTACTTCCCAGTATTTACACTGACTCCTGAATCAGTACATCTATCTGCTCTTAAGTAATTAAAAACACATTCTCTTCCACACATGTGACACAAAAGAAACTCAGTTGTTTTGTTGTAAATAAACTATAATATTATGAATTTTTTAGAAGTAAGAATAAGTAAAACAATATGAACCTAGATAAAACACACAGCATACAGTAAGTGAATTTTGTTATTTTGCTTGGCTAATATCTCACTGAATTGTGAACAGTAAATATGAGTGTCTCTGAAGACTAGAAATCCCATTTATGTTTTCTAAAATAGACTGAATTCTGATTTTTTGGACACTGATTTCAACAGCAAATAATATGTTTAGATTGTGAACACCGATGATAATGGAATAAATTACACACCATACCAATATATCCCTCCTTTAAAGTTATGCTGAATTTTATCTTCTCATGTCTTTTCAGAAAGCCTTTTACAAATTTGTGTTCAGAATCACTGTAGTCTAACATTCAACAAAGCTCTTCAAAAATTCCAAGAAGAGGTGAAGAACAAATAGCAATAAAACACTGAAATACATACATTATATGTTCAACATTGTAAAAGAAACCAAAAACTTCAAACAATACCAGTTGATAATCAGTGATGTAAAAAAGATGCGCTCATAATTTGAGATGTATATAGATTTTACATTTCTGTTTTGAAATACCAGCCTTTATCTGTACAGTTCAGGAAACTCAAAATTGATCATTTTCCTCCATTTTACAGACAGGATTATTACTCTATAAAAAGAGCAGACACAGCTTTAGAGGATTACCTCCAATCTCCACCCCTGTTTTGTTCGCCTTCTCAATTTCTAAATCATTCCCTCATTCCATTTGCCCTAACCTGCCCCTGTGCATGGTTTTGCTCCTCCTACAGCACCATGCAGATATCTACACATCCCTGAGACCTGATATCAAACCTGCCTGACTGCACTTAGGAGTTATGTTCAGCACATAATTAAGAAAATTTGTGCAAATAGGTCAAAGCGTTGTATTTTCTCTGATGCTGTACTGATGCAAGGCATCTGATCACTAGAAAGAAAATTAAAGTCTCTATACTGTGCAAAGAAAAAGAAAAAAAAGGCAGGGGGAGAGCAAAGGCATTTACTCATGCTTCCTAAATTTATATTATATGTGGTAGCTGTGCCCAGAACTGGATCATCTCTAAGTTTCAAGAAAGATCAAATAAACCAAAGCTAGTGGTTTCTACATTTAGCTTTCTACAATAATTATAGTAAGCATACAGATACTGCAGAAAAAAATTATACTTAATTCTCCCCGAGGTTCACGCTTTCTTTATCTTTCTAAGATCCCAAATGATGCTGCATTGCAAAGTAATACATTCTATTATTCAATGAACTTAGTGACAGTTTGCCTTCTTATTGGAAATACGTTTATGCTGCAACAAAGGAAGCTTTTGAGAGGAAACAGTTCAGTAGTTAAATTCTTGAAACAGTGCTTTGTGTCCATAAAAATGGAAAGAGTTAATGAGAGAAAGCATGTAATTTGTTTTGCAGACTCCAGTTTTTGTGAAACCAATCAAACGTGCTACTTCAATCACAAATGGCTCCATACCCTCACATAATAGCTATTAACTAAATCTACCCCTGGGGTTTTACCTATAAGGAGTTTTACATTATTTTTAACAATGCATAATTTCCTTTCATAGAACAGAAGCTTTGCTTATAATCCTCCTACCACACTTATAAAAGCAGCTTATCCATTTGACCTCCAGAATTGTCTTTCTAGATTGCTATTTGTCCTAAAGCAGAGGAGGGCTCATCACCCAATCCTAGCAAAGAAAAAAAAAAGAAGGAAAGAAATTGAAACTGTATTTTATCTTTCACTCTGAATGTCTAATGCTTGCTTTTTCCTAAGAAACAGGAAAGCCCTTTGGCCGACAAAATCCTTTCAGCTGTAGCTTGTTCCCCTGCGTACATACAGTTCTCCACTTGAATTCATATTAATTTCAGAATGTTAAAAGGTTTGAGACCTAACCATGCCGTAAGCATCTACACAGACAGTTCTGTAGCCCAGTTGACTGGCAACCTTCATTAATTCTTGCCAGTATCTACTGGATTTCCTCAGTTCCACTGAGCTTTGGCTGCCTAAGCTTCAGAACCAAGGGCTTCAAATTTAAAACCCGAGCTAGACAAGTGTAAATCTTTTTCTTTTTTTAAAGGCAGTAAAAGATGATCAAAAATTTTAATATGCTCATTAGCCTGTCCTCATGGATTATGGAACTTTTGTCCCTGGATATTTCTCTGTCTAATGCATTCTCTGCAATTTGTAAGGATTCAATTATACAGAGGATTCCAATAAATGTTTTTCTTCTTTCTACTACTGTTTTGTAATGTTTCACATTAAACTCCCTGTCAAGCTATTGCTTCTTCCCTTTTTTATGGACTCATCTTCTACATAACTCACTGTTCTTTTAATTAGAAATACCTTACAACAAGCAAAGAGAAGGCATCATCGCCTATTGGAGAGACTCGTGAAAAATATTAACAATTCTCTATTTGGAAATTTTATCTATTTTTGATAAAGAATGAAAAGATCCCTTAGAACAGCGTATAACCACTGCCATGAGAAAGTTATGTTCATTGAAAACTAGGGAATGAGAAGTGACAATTTTTTAGAAAAGTGAAAACACTTGCAAGGATTGCTTCACTGGACTAGATATAGAATCACTTTGCCCCAAAGCCGAACTCCAACAGCTGCCCCATAGCCAATGCTTGTGCAAACAGAATGCAAAGAGCAACACCTCTGGGATAATCCTGTTAGCTTTCAGCAGATGAAACCTTTAGACAGCTGACTAACGGGCCCTGACACTCATAAGTGATTTTTACCAACTCAGTATCTGCTGTAAAGGTAATTGGCTAGATGAAATCCAGGAGATTTCTAGACAATCTCCTGATGCAGGCAACTAGTTAATCAGCTAGGAGAGATGCTGTGTGAGATGCTGTGCAACACACCACCAAGGGAAGACTGTTGGATAATGTAAAGGTCAAGGGCAGCCTTAGCTGCAATGACTAGGAGACTGTGGAGTTTAAGATCCTAACTGAAGCAAGATAAATAGCAACTCTGGACTTGGAGAGACAGATTTTAACCCCATCGGGGATCTTCTTGGCAGAACCCCATTAAAAAATTATCTTGAGGGAAAAAGGGCTCAATAGAACTAACTAATCTTAAAAGACAGCATTCTCAGTGCTCAGGAAAGGAAAAGTGCAGAGGTGGATGCAGAGACAGGCTGCTTGGAAGGAATATGAGATCAGAAATATGTAGAGTCTGGAAGAGCAAAGCTGGAATAGAAACTACCAAAATATGCAAAGGACAACAAGAAAGGTTTCTGTTTGCTACAACTGTTAGCAAAACGAATATTGCAGGGGCCCACTGGTCAGCGTGACCTAGTGAAAAACATAAAGTTGAGATATTCAGTTTGCCTTATTATTCAGTGTTGAGCCTTGTTTTCCTACCTTTCAGATCCCTCCTAGCTCATTTTGCAGAGTCAAACCACTTGGATACATGCAAGTCTGTGGAATGAGATGACATCTATCCATAACTGTGGAAGGAAGTGGATGATGTCATTGCAAGATGGCTCTCTTCTATCTCTGAGAGGTCATGGCAGACAGCAGAGACCCCTGGTGTCTGGAAAAAGGCAGGGCAGTCAGCCTTAACATCGCCCCTGGCAATGCTACAAGAGCAAACACTCTTAGAGGCAATTTCCTAAGTCATGAAAGAAGATGACGACTGGGAACAGACAGCAGGGGCTTACCAAGGCCAAATCATCAAGGCCTGAACCTCATTGCTTGCTATGATGAGAAGGATAAGTCCTTTAAAGTAATTTTTCCTGCTAAAACGCTATAGGTACACCAGTACAGCACTGTAAGAAACTGTTATACATGAGGTAGAATTACCTGGGACTAGCAAGAATCAATATCCTGTAAACTGTGGCAAAATAAATTGATTTGCAGGATATTATAAACTGGTTTGCAGATCATTAAACTACTGATAACAAAAAGATTGACAACACACTGTAAAGAGAATTTAATTCAACAAAATATACTGGGATAGGACAGACAAGCACCTCAACCACTGACACTTCACATGAAGAAAAAAGCAGTACAAAGAATTGCAGATGCCAAGTCAGATAAAACATCATTATATTTAGCTAGCACTTCTATCCATTTCAGTCTCTATAAATAGTCATTCACAATATTCCTTTAATTTACAAAAACACCTGCAGAATTTTTAAGTTCAAGAAATATTTTAGTGAATGTATTCTTGGAGAGATTAGTGCTGGTAATAATTCTGCAGTGACCTTGTAAGTAATTTTTTCATTTTTAATTTATAAAATATCTTCATTCCTCTAACTAGAACAACACAAGGAAAACTCAGCCATAACATTTCACAATGAAACTTGGTGCCTAGGTTTATTCATTTTCTGAGGACCGTGGAACATGAACAAAGAGTAAATTTTATTAGTATTAATTTATCTTGATGTTGAACATTAAAAAAATGAAGGGGGAGATATTTATAACAAAACTCTCTAAGTGGTAGAGCTGCTTAGTGGGACTTCCTTTCCTAACTGAAATGTATGTCTTCACCAAAATAATTTTAATATTATATGCTATTATAAAAACATGGTGCCTATGTCTGTGGTAGGGAGGCTGGAACTAGATGATCTTTAAAAGTACCTTTGAACCCAAAGCATTCATTGACTTTACGATTAATCATTCTATGATTCTACACTCTGGAGAAGATTTTCAAACAACTCTGACTATTCTCAATTATAGTTAAATATTTTATCAAAGCTACAGTGTATGCAAGTTTTTCACTTAATACTTCTAAATAATTTCAAACATTAAACAGCTATTTGCACTTGCTTCATTCAATCTACAGTTCTATTTGCACCTAGATCACGTTTGATATTGAGAATTCATTCTTTCTAGTTACTACCTTCTTCATACTGCAGTTGGTATGCACAGTTTTAATGATGTGATTTGATGGCAATTTCAGTCACTATATCTTCACAGACATGAAAGGCGGGACGATAAGAGACAATGATTTTTAAGTGAAACAGGTAACTTACCACAGCAGAAACATGCTTACTGTCAGAGCTGTAAAGAATTCATGCTTCACTACTTCTGTAAGTTGTAACAAGATATAAAAACATGGTATAAGAGATTACACTGGGAGGTCCAGGGCCCCCAATACAGCAAAGATGTGGAGCTGCTGGAAAGGGTCCAGAGGAGGTCCCACAAAGATGATCAGGGATCCATGATCACCACCGCTATGAAGACAAGCTGAGTACCTGGGCTTGTGACACTTGCCTGCTGCCTGATTTGCCTGAGGCTGCTATCTGAAATTTGCTTGTCTCTCCTGGACCCGCTGTCAGTTGCCTACTGCTAACCTGCTTCCTGCCCAAGGCCAGCCCATTCTGCCACCACTTATCCTTGCACCATTGCTCCTGCATCAGCCTTGGACCATTGGAATAGCATACAACAAGACACCACTGGATCCGAGAGGTGACTATCCCCACCTGACATAATTCTTGCTCTTTTCCTATCTTTCCTATCACTCACCCACTTTCCCTTCCCTTATTTTATATTTGCAAACAGTATTTTGAAGGTTTTAGTACATTTTCAAGCAAGTCTCATATTCTTCCATATGCTGTCTTTAGTCATTTCAGCTGAAATATCTTAAAGACAGAACAGAGCAATGATTTTCAACCAGTATTTTTATTTCTAGATGTAATGCTACTTTCACTGTAATATGCCTCACCTTTGGTTCCACATAACACACTCTCAGTTACAGTGAGCCTGTTTTACCCTGTCAGAGAAGCCTGTGCTGCGTGACTAGCAGAGAATTATAGTTATGTTTTTCTCTCAAAGTTGAAATGTTCTCTAATGTGGCGTGCTAGACAATAATAAAATGTGGTTAACATCCAGAACTGTTGCCAGTGCAGCCTATAAGTAGCTTTCAAGCAAAGAAAAACAACAGTTATGAATAAACCCTCTTTACTGTTCTTTTGTCATGCATACACAGAACTACAGATATGAGTAGTCTGCAAAATTCTTCTGAAAGGGCAACATGGCTGTTTTAGATCTCCTGTCACTTACAGCATTTGTCCTTGAAGCCTAAATGTATACAAATACACACATAAGTCAGCTGCCTGAAATGTATGGAAATTCAGACCCTAAAAGCCATGAAATTCATTCCTTTTTCCTGCAATTACTGTATAATTTCTCTTTTCACAGGCATTCATCAGTCAGACACACTGATCCATTTGTTGAATAACTCCTTCAGTTTCCAGCCAGACTGTGATTCACGTGAAAACCCATACCTTTACTGGCTGTTTGTAGTGAGATCTGCATTTACCCTTCCTGCCAACTCCGTAAAGGAATAATTGGCTGCATTTGCTTTTATTTTTAGTCCTCACTCCCAATTCTGTTCAAGAGTTATAAAATAAAGTTAGAAAAAGAAATTTCCTACATAATACTCAAATCTCTCAAATACATAATCTCTCAAATACATTAACACTTTCAAAAGTGTAACTTAGATGAGTCGATTTCAAAGTAAATGGAAATCAGATGTACTTTTTTTTCCTCCTCAGAAGTATAACAATTTGGAGAGCTTTAGCTCCTGTGCCTTTATTGATGAATTCAGGAAATTTGTGAATTTGGAATACGTTTAAGAAGATATTCACAAAAATTATTCAAGTTTTAACACCTAAAATTATGCTCTCAATTTCCGTGGATTTCTATTTCAATTTTCATGGATGCCTGCATTCTGAAAGCCAAACTAATGGCCAGTTAGT
Source organism: Chrysolophus pictus (assembly GCA_037305975.1). Lineage (NCBI taxonomy): Eukaryota > Metazoa > Chordata > Aves > Galliformes > Phasianidae > Chrysolophus > Chrysolophus pictus. Next base: position 25,855,969 of record CM074578.1, read on the forward strand.
GGTGCCCAGTCTCAGCACTTCAGACTACACTTTTTTCCAGAATCACTTAGCACAGGTAAATTATGAATATTAACTGCAATACTGGAACAACTGTAACTACACCATATTTCTGGAAATAGTTATTTGCAATTTATACAAATAATACATATGCATCTTTCAATACCTTAAAATTCAATATTTATTAGCAGTTAGAACATCAAAAACCAAAATCATTAGAATAACCCTAATTGGAAGGGCCCCAATAGGTTCATCAAATCCAAAGTTAATCTAAAATTTCTGTTATTCCCCCAACCCTTCCCTTATACTGACTGAACTTGAACTCTATACTCATGCATTTTCTCCTTCAGTTATACTTGCCTATGATCAATGCTTAAATCGTCAGTTTACCTTCTTACTTTCAGATGTCTAAAATCCTCTTCCTCTTTTGCACTCAAACATCTTTCAAGGCCCAGTATAATATCTTTTCCAAGGTTCAGAAAATTATTGCTAGGGTCTTATGCCAAAGCATCTTTTGGTATATTTCACTGATGCTGAAATTAGACTGACAGAAATGTCTTCTCTAAAAGCAAAACTACTAAAGATTGCTACACAAGACATGTCAACTGACACTTGAAAATCCTCATGGTCCTCTTGTCTATGCATTTAACGCTAAGAGTGTTGTATTAAATTCTACTCCTACCATTACTGATAAATGAATTCCATCAATAATTCAACCTGAAAATGCAAGTGTATGATATAATGGAAAAAAAATCTGACATTTAAAAAAAAAGAATCAGAACAAGATATATGTAATGCAGCTTATCTAAATTAAAGGTTTAGAAGAATGAGAGCATAATAACAACAGAGGCATTGACTTTACTGAGTTCTAATAATAAAATACTTAAAACGTCTATAGATGGAGAAAAGCATGAAAATCCTGAAAGTTTCAAGTATTTCTGCTTCAGTTGTCTACTTTGATCACTCTTGCTTATTTTTTGTTTTTCTCTACAAATAAACAGTTTCTTTTCTAGAATAGAATAGTTCTAACTCAGCAAAAGCCAGAAATTCTATATACTTCATATATACTGGAGTACAATGTTAGATATTGTCTTATGTTTTCTTAATTGTAAAAGTGAATAAATTAGTTGATTGCTGTACATTTAAAAGTCATTTCTTTATATATGTTGACACATACATATATCACCAACCAAGAACTGAGAAAGTGCTGAATCCTCACCACTCCCTGAACGGAGTGAAAGAAGGAACAAGACCTTCTAATAGCAGTCCATTTAAATTATATGAGACACTCGGAATGTAATTAATGGAGGAATTTATTTTTATTATTCATTAATAAATAGTTCCTAAAATGGGATTTTGTTTCATGTTTAAATGTGGGTTTTGATGTAAAGTGCACTGCATTTTCAGATCTATTAATTATTAGTTTAGTGAGAGGAACTAAGATCTTTGTGACTGCTTTCTGCCAGTGTTTTCCCATAGGAGATTTTCCAACACGCTGGCTAGCTCTACAACATACAAATAATAGAGATAGGTACTTTTACTGCAATCTGTGGGTGTGTAGAAGAGATTCTTTCAGTGAAGCTATAAAATCAGGAATAACTCAGCCGCATACAGTTCTATTTCAGCTAAAGCCTGTGTTGTTTCTTTCCTTTTAGATGCACCATGAGGGACAGAGAGGATCAAGTATTATAGCAGGAATCAGCAGCAGCTCCCACCTTGAGGATAACAGGGCTTACTTTCAGCAGAACTTCACAAGCAGTGCTAAAATCTTTCCCTCCTGCTCCCCCTTCTACAAAGTGCTGGCAGCTGGTGCACAGCCACCACCAAGCCCTGCTCTGCTGCTTGCGTGCTGACAGCCCCACAGCCAGAAGGCACTGCAGCCACTGCTGGGAGAGCAGTAGAGCGATCCCTAAGCTATCTGGGCTTCTTTGTTTTTCCTACTCATAAACCTACTTGCTATTTCCAGTCTCTTACAATTGAATTTTGAACAAATGGAACTGAACTAGTTTTAACATTTTAGCTACTACTTTATAAATTTCAAAATAAATTTTCTTGCTGGTCACAGCAAGAAGTATACATAAAATAGCTTGGAAAATGTCCTTCATAGTATTGTAAGCTAATCCAGAAGGTAAATCTCTCATTATTCAGAATAAATAATATAGATCAGAATAGAACAATAATCAAAATCTTGCATAGTGCCCTAAGAACTGCACACCAAAAGCATAACATTTTCATTCTATAATGAGGTAAGCAGTAATTCACTCCCATACAATCGCAGATCAGTTGCTTAAGCAACATGATTTTCTAACTAAACAAACAAAAAAAAACATTGTGAAATCGAGAATAAAACCAGATTTATATCTGGTTAAATCCACTGGGAGAAAGGATGGATTTTTAACTATTATTATTTTTTTCTATTGAAGCAAAAAAATATGACTGTGAACAAGTTTAGAGATGGACAGTATTCGCAGCAGTTCCCTCCCAAGCTGTCTTTTACAAACAAGGCTGAAGCTATTGATCCTAATAACAGGGTGCTCTGAAATAATTTGCCCCACCTGCTGGAAGTGTGACTATATCTTACATATACAACTGAGTTTAGTCTGTTGTATAGCCTGCTTTTATTTTCCCCAAACCACACTGCAGTGCTAAGGAGAGGCTGTCTTACAAAAGAAATATTAAAGCACTTAACTAAAAGTGTGGGGAGCCTTATTCCCCCTTCCCTCATTAACCTATGTTAAGTATCAGAAGCCTACAGACTGCCTAGTATACATGGATTTTATCCCCACTTAGGAGTTCTAAAGAAGACCTGCATGCGTGCAAAATATTGATAAAAATCACTTGGTGAATGTTAAAAGTCCTTAATCATTCACAGTATTAATTTACTCAGTGATGTATAATAATGGAGGTATAAGATGGATGAATACAACATCACATGCTCTGTTTCATTTTCTAAGTTGCAATGGTCTAGATCCTGCTAATGTAACAAGTACCAAAAAAACAAATGCTGCCATGAATATTTAAGAATTTAAGTAGGGAAAAAAATCGTTAATAACACTACAGAAAATGCCACAACACATAAAACTCAGTGAATGTTTTGAAGGTCATCCAAATGAACTAGGTTTAAAAACAGGATCAATAAATTTGGTAGATATCGTTTATGACATATAATCTATTAGGGAAAACCAAAACTCAAAACATATAATACATGATTCATAAAATAGATAGCCAAAGGAGTGCCAGATCTTCCCTCTTCCTTTGTATGAAAACTAGTCACTTGTACCATAAGTACAAAATTCTTATTTGATAGCTTTTTAATATGGGAACTTGCAGCTCAGGGGTAGCAGAAGATGTAAAATTATAGTGCTGTTTGAGTAACTTATTTCAAAACATTCATTTAATGTAATTTCTTAGCTGAAAAATTTAAGTTCACAGTTGGAGTTACAGATTAAGCACTGTGTAGAAGAACTCCTAGTGCCAAGAATGCCTTCCCAGAAATGTTGCGTAGCAAAGATTTTGTATGAATCATGAAGATTAAAGCGTACAGATACAGGACGTCTTCAAGAATAACTATATGTATCAAATTTGTCTCTGGTAATGAAGCAAACTCATGTTGCTTCAGAGTCAATGTATTTGTTTGCATTATGCTTGACTGTGGTGTTCCTGGTTTAAGTGCACGTTGCAATCTGAAAAAAAAAAAATATATATATATATATTATATATATAAGGTGGTTGGGATAGAGGGTTTCTAAACAAGTATTCAGGGAAAGCTTCCCACTTTTGATCATAATATAAACAGAAAGCTAACCTAACTGCAGGGACTTGTCTGAATGAGATAAGTGGCTTAAGAAATACTGGCTAGCAAGCAGTCAGAGCTGTAAAACAAAGAGCAGTCAGCCATACACCCTTATTTCCAAAGGAAAAAAGTCAAATAGGTGAAGGTGTTCGCTATCAAGATGATACAGGCAATTAAAATGGCAAGATCAAGAGATTTTGCTTCTGAAGAAACTATGTGAAACATAGCATTTGATCATGTTACAGAGAAATGCATTTATATGGGAAAATTTTCCAATGGAGAAGAAGATCTGAGGACAATAAGAAAAGCTGGAAACACTGGTTACATTTAGAATAGATCCAAAGACATCAACGAAGCAAAAAACATGCTAGTAGAGATAATATAACCACATTTATTTATGCATGCCACATAGGAAATTCAGAAGATATTATAATTCAGATAAGTGAGCAAAAGTGAGAAAATGACAGGAAAGAATCCTAGGTAGCAAAGGAGGGAGAGCAGAGAGGTAGAATCAGCCAAGTCACCAATGCAAGCTGAGGGGAAAGTAAGTGTTAAGAGCTTCACTCTAAAGAAGATTATGGATGGCATTTCTGAAATTGTGAAACAGACAAGACAGGATTATCTGTGATCAGAACTCAGGTGGAAGCTTATGCAAAGTGGTAATACCATCTGGCAACCTGCAACAGCAGGAGAATTAATTTACCACGTAGAGGTCCTTGCCAGCTTTCTGCTTGTGTTTGCAGTTGCTCTTCTCATATTCATGGAATGATATTGATTCTCCCACAAGTATGAGGAAACCATAATCAGCTTTCACTTACAAAGCATATCTACCCAGATGCTCTGTAACTTTAACAAAACAACATCTTTCAACTACTAGTTTATCAGCAAGTTCCTCATGGGTATAAAAGATTATTTTACAGAAAATAAAAAAGGAAATCAAGCGTTTAAGTCAAGTCCTTCTGAAGGAAAGCATGGGCTCTGAATGTTAGTATCAATTAAAGAGATCACTTGTTCTTTGGATGGGTTATCTAATTTATCCATAAAAAAAGCTAGAAAAAAGCTGTATATCACACTGTCTTCCTGTTTAAGCAAGGAAGAAGAGTGCCCAGTGGGAACTTCAACTGCTCCAAAGCAATTTCTTTCAAAGAATGGCAAGTAAACACTGCCAGTTTTTCTGCAGATCCTAGAAAACCACTTTGTATCAGTACTTAAACACGAGAATTCATAATGTCACTATGGAAGGTGAGTTGTCCAAGAAGACAGGTTGGTTTTTTTAGTTTGTTTCTTTTACCAGACTCTGTGCATCCAAGTAGCTGGGTCACTACATTTGCAAGCCTGCTTTAGGAAGAGCCTCTTAGTGTTAGCTTGAATGGACCAGATGCCTATAATTTCAAGTCACATATTTCCTAACATGACATCAGGATAAGCTGGTTACAGAGGGACCCCCATTTCAACTTTACACTTTTCCTTACAAGTTTTTATATCACTTCCCACCTATAATTGTTTATATTACTGTTTATAAGATATTAAGTAGATAAAATCAGTACTTTTACTATATCTTGTGCATATTTACAAAGGCCATGTGTTTATCTCCTAATAAAAAGAAATAATATTTGTGAGGAAGGTAAATGTAAATGCCAACTTATCTGCATCTGACAACTCCACACTTAATGAGATGTAAACATGAAGATGGAAATATTTGAAGAACTTAAGGAAAAGCTGAGGTACAAATTTAGAGTTTACATAGGACCTGGAAATAGTCACATTTCACATCCAGGTCCATCCATAAATCTTTTTTCATAGCTGCGTGATAGTCTGACCAAACTGGCAACATGCCAAGCACTTTTATTTGAGTGTTTACCTGTCCTAGACAGTTCTCACCATTAAAAAAAAATAAATAAGTCAACATGAATCCTAACATGCTTAAGTACCACACAGGACTTTTTACAAACACCGGATCTTGTTTTGGCCAAAACAAACAGAAAAACATCTGCAAAAGTAGACTATTGTTTGAGAGCAAGATTGTATTATATTCTATTTCTTTAGAAAGTGTGATAGGAATTGCCAACAGATATACATAAGATGAGAAAAAAAAAAAAAGATTTTTCTGCCAAAATAAAGTTGAAAAAAAAAAAAAAGCATTTAATTATAATCTTGGGTATGATGACATTTCCTTTAGCCAACTGTTTCAAACTCTCTCCAAGATCCAAATGTGGGTCATTAAAAATGCTTTCCAAGGCATAAAAACTCAAGAAATTTGAAATAGACATTTGCAGATAAAATACAAAATCAAAAAATGGCTGCATATTAATTGATCGTGTTCACCAAAACCCTTCTTCTGAAAATCTTGCGATTAAAGAGAAATACTGTAGGGTTTAAGGTTTATTGTTTTCAATTGTTATGACATCAAAAGTAACAACAAAGTTGCAGTGCTTTTCATAACACAAGGAGCTCATGCTGTGCATGCTTTTAGAGGAACAGTCATGAAGGAAAACCAGAAACAGCCTGGAACACAGAGACTTTCTTCTGAGAACTTGCATTAGCTCAGCACATAGCAATTCAGAGTGTAATCTGTAGTATGGCACTATACAAGGCTTGTATTACTTACAGTGGTCTTTCTAGCCTAAGAGAAATATTGAAATCACTAATTATCACCATTGTTAATATCATTCATGCTCTTCACTTTTTTTGCACAGGTAATGAACTACTATCCTTCCACAAGATGAGAAAATTACACACAAGGAAGTTAAGTTTAAATGATATTCCAGGTTAACAAGTAACATCTACATGAAACTTTCCCAATTTCTATCTACCTAATAGGAAAAAGAAATCTTGGGCGAATGCTCACAAAATAGAAGAATGAAAGATCATCCTATTTTTCAGGACATATAAAAGATACAGTCAGGATCTTTTACAGCCCATCCCCAGATTACTATTTTCAATTGAGTATACGATTTGGCACCTATAAGGTCCAGAACATCACAAATTCATCTTATATCTTTCAAATGTTCTAATTTAAGGATTCATCTGAAATTAAAATCCTAGCATTATCAATTGTTAGTACTTATAACTACCATCTCAAGAATAAGAAAGCCCTATGATTTATGTGATCTTCCTTGGTCTGTGAAGCTTTCTCTCCCCTTCATCAGTACAAGTTTTATCAACTGACAGCTCTGGTATTTAGGATGGGTGTTGAAAACGTCTGAGGACAGAGAATCACCTTCCTACTATACAGAGGATGAGTAAGAACAGCATGCAAACTGGCCAGCATGCTGAACTTTGTGTGCAGCTTTAAGTTCCTATGACTTAAATCCTTCACACTTATTGAATCCCTAAATCAGATTCTGTCCATAAGATCATACTGCAAAGCCTCTTCCTGAAGGAAGGAGCTGCAGTTTCTTTTCCTACATAGACAGTAAGCATATTTAATATGTGACAACAATTTACATATACACACACATTACTGTCAAGGAAGTGACATATATTACAAAACCGTCTGTCTGAAGAAGTTTAACCCACAGCTCTCATTTAAGAACACTGTTGATCATATTCATTTCTGAATAATGCTGTTCTGCAGAAGTGAATGCAAAACCCAGTGGGACAGAGACCAGCAGGAAAAAGTCCAATGCTTCTGGCTGTTGCCTAGTGCACAGGGCTGTAACCTCAGAGGAATTACGTATTGTAACAGGATTTTGACTGCATTACTTCAACCGTACCAAAGATATGAAGAGTAGAATTTAGATAATCTTTCACATTAAGAAAGTATATGTTGTTAAAAGAATGCAACATTTTTATTTTGATTTTTTAAATGGGGGCTGAGAAAACAATTATAAGAACAAAGAAGGCACACATTTGGAAGTGAAGTTTGGGAAATCTATGCAAGTATGGCATTACATATTAGTTGCAATATGTCTAGAAAAGCATGAAGAAAAAAGTTAATACAGCCTTAATGGGTTAAGCCTCTTATTTAGTCTAAATAAGGTACAATCAGATATAATGAGTGAGAAATAATTGAAAGCTATGTAAAAGATAGCTATCTAAAAATTCGGTCTGCAAAATAATTAGTGTTCTGCTCTTTTTCTTAAACATAATTCAGGGAATGACTGACTGAGGACCATCTCCACTGGAGTGATCACAACCAAATCCCTATACTATGACTTTCTGCCACCCTAAAATGGGATGAAGAACTATGCAGTACTTGGAAAATTAAGTATTTTTGAACAATATTCCCAAACCTGTACAGAAAGTACGAAGCTATCTAACACCAGATAACAGAAATGGTGGAAGGTAGCAGCTGGGATTCTGACCCCTCCTCAGCTGTAGGCATCTGATGAAGGATCGCACGCAGGGTTGTCTGTTTGGATGCTGAAGGCCAGACCTATCTGCTGCGTGTTGTCACGTACAATTGTACTTTCAAAGAACTAAACAGGAATACATTATTTTCCTTTACTGCCAGAAAGGCGATAGCCTTTCTGTTCAGTGAACAGTGCCACTGATCATCTTTTATGCTACAATGCAATTATTACACAGTTCAGCCATGGGAGACCCAGGTGCAATTTTTTTTTTTGTATCTAGGACTTAATACATGTATCTTCTATGTATTGACAAATGTTCCAGCTACTAGGTAGAAAGCACAGAGGGTATTTCATCCCCAAAAGTGGCAAAATCCAAGTAAAACAAAGACAAAAGATAATTCGGATTTGCCTTATGGTGGCTAGAAAGAGGGGAACATCTACAGCATGATTTATCTGAATAATTTTAGATTCATTCCTTGAGACAAATCACACCCCAAAAACATCTATTTCTCTATATAATGGCAGTCTACAGTCTCACTCAAAATCCTCTTACAGGCAAAAGAGAAAATAAAATTTGAAATCCAGAAATTATCGTTCTAAACTTAACACAGAAACGTATATTTAATTATTGGGGGTGCTACACACTGAAGCCTTCCTAGTATCTATCCTTTTTCTTTGCAGTTAGGCTCAGCCTTCCACTCTCCTGTTGGGTCACAAGGTTTACTCTTTTGTCTTCCCCAGGAGGGATGGGGACAGGTGCAGGAGGTTACAGCTGTCAGTATCCTCAGGTTTTCACCAGATAAAGCATCACATTTTGTTCTCCTTGGTCTTAGGTTTAATTTGGATTTCTTTTCTTTTTTTCAGCACAGTTCAGCTTGACTTCCTTCTGCAGCCTAACAGACCCCAAAGTCCCATGCACACCAAGGGCTGCTGTTTATCAGGAAGTGACTGCTGGTGGTGCGTCCATGCCCAGAGCTGGAGCTACAAAAGGGTGGCATCAGCCACTGGGCTCTGACTCAGAGTTTAAACCAGTGAAGTGTGGCTCAGGCCAAGGCTTCCCTGCACTTTTGGGTAAACACAAAGCTGGGACCTCCTAAATAAAAGTAATGAAAAGAGGCCACCAAATAATGATGGAAAAACATATTTATATTGGCTACTTAGCCCCATATGGATATTGTCATAAAACTGTCAAGGTGAGGCATGATTAAGCCTATCTTACATGCTTGAAATCTTGCTAGTGTATGACAAATAACATCTATTGCAAATTTTCTCAGCAACAAGAAGTTATGAAAAAAAAGAGAGAGATGAGGCTATGTTGCCACTAGAATTGCTAGTTAGCCAATATTATTATTATGTGCATTAAAAACAACTGTTTACCTGCTTCGTTCTGTGAAGTATTTTCTCACCCTTGTGCAAAGTTAAGAAAAGTTCAATTAATCTGATAAAATCTTTACTTTCATCTTCCCTCACAGCTCCCCTAGATCCCATAATCTCTTGGAGGAGGAAGCTTTAAATTCACAGAATGTGAGATGACTCTGAATTCAATGAACTTAAAAATTAAACACAATAGTTTTCCAGACAAAATAACTTGTTCTACTTCTTTTGTGGACACTGAACTGAAGAATCTATCCCTTAGTTTTCTCTAATATCCACCCCATACTTCTTTAATGACATTACCGCACAGATTCTCTACCCTTCTTTTTTCTCTTTGTTTAGAAGATAATTATGCTTTAGTTAGGGAAAGTTCTGGCTTTTCTGCTCTTCTTGAAGTACAGAGAAAGGGGTTCTACTGATCAGTGCTGATCTGGTGGTATGCTGACACAATAAGTAAAAACACTGATTAAAACTTCATTCATATTCATTTGTGTTCAGTGATTCCAAACAAATCCCCCAATACTACTGAACCAGAAACAAAAAAACAAAAAAACACACCAGAAGACATCTCATATTATATGAAAAATAATCTCTAGGAGGCAATAGTTTTTAGCTCCTTATCAATTGTGACGCAAGTTCTTAAAAATTTTAGGAAGTGAATACAACCCATTTTTCAAAGCTCTCAGAAATGAAGTGCTTGCTTTTCGGTCATCACAAGCAAATTGAGCATGTCTACAAATGGCAGTCTACTGCGTACATAAACTTACAAATTGATAGTAAAGCCCAGATAATTACACACTATAGCTTTTTTATTTCTTGTCACACACACCACACAAAAAAAAACAGCAGCAGATTTATCTTTAGTTACCACTGCATTTGGCTGCCAAGATGTTTGGTGTGTGTCTAAGCCTTCTGTTTCCAGATTTGCTTATTAATCATGAACTTTTAACACATATTCATTTCAAGAAAGATACAAAATGGCTTAGTAAATTTAACCACTAGAAATACCATTCTAAGAGCTGGTTTCAAATTGGAATCTTAAACTAAGTTACATGGAATTTCTACTATAAAGCTATTAGAGCTCAAAAAAAGTAAATCAAAAGCCACGACGACTTTAAAAACAGTCTGGTCTCTAACGGAAGGGATGTACTTTCCAGTAGTTGCTAATATTCTATAGATCAGAAAGAGAAATAAAATAAGGTTAATTCCATGACAGTTGAAAACTCCGAGATAGCTTATTATATATCCCAACTCTGCCAAGGTTAGTCTTGCAAAATCTCTTAGCTGGGCCAAAAGTCTCACAAAAGCAGTTTGGAGACTGCACCATGGTGAGACTCTAACTCTACCTATGATTTCACTTCAGATATAGTTTCCTGGAGAAACTAATCTAAATAAAAAACAACATGTTCAATCAGTCTCTTATTAGTTTGTGTAAGTTAGCAGATCTTCTATACTGTAACAGAAACATTCAATAATTGTGTGGTCTTGACTCTAAATAGTTTACATCCTTTAAGAGGGAAGGGTATATAGGCAAACAAGATTTGTGCATTATTTCTCTATCTTTATCTATAGCTTATTTCCTGACAGAAGGATGGTGTCATAAACACGTTATGCGTAAGAATGTAACAAAATTAAACTTTTTCATAAAAGCCTGTTGCATTTTACAGAAATGCAGTTTCTTCCATTGCTCTTAGGAGTTTATTCAGCTAAAATTACTTCCAAAACATTTGGTAACAATTTATGCAGCTTCTTCAGTACAGATCTTCTGCAGTGCTGAGTAGAACTCTAAAGAATGACTACACACAAGATGGTGAATTTTCTCACAATTAACTTCAGGGCAAGAAAAAAAATGCAATGGTAGTTCATCTCTAGTAGATCTACCAGTGCTGCAGCGGTTGCTTAGCAACATGCATCAGACGTTTTGGATAATAAGAAATACCTACGGCAACATCTAGAGATGTGCCTGTAGCACCGAGAGGAAGCTGATATTCATAGCCTGTTACTTTGCCCAGCACACGAGTTCCGCCTTTGTTTCTACTCATGATTAAGAGAGTAAGCTTCTCTCCTTAGATTACTATTGGCGTTTGTAGGCTTTTTATTTCTTAGACGCAGTATGGATCTGGCAGGTCAACCAGCACACGATCCAGCTTCCTGTGTGGCTGCAGGGACCAGCTGTCAGGTGACTGACTTTGAGCCTGATGCTGGTGAGATTTTTCTGAACAGTATCGTTAAGTAGCAGCCTAACAGCTTCTTTATGCCTGAAGGAAACAGCTAGCATACACTTCAGGCATCTGTAGGTAGGATGTTTAAGTAGAGGTCACAACTCAGTATGGAAGAGCCCCCAGGGCTGCTTGCTGCAGCATTTAATGGGTCTTGCAGATCATGCCAGCCTGGGCTGCTCAGGCCACATATACAGCTGTTCTTCAAAAACCACAGCATGCACTTCAACAACTGTGCCAGGGAGACCTGACCTGAGCCTTTAGCACAGAAACAGACTTCTCATAAAGTGAACCGCTTCAGAGTTTTGGAGAAATTAAAAAACCTGCAGATCTGTTACCTAGAATGTATTAACTTGGAATAACTGCCTGTCACACTGATCATAGATTCACAGTGTCTAACCCTAACCCTAACCCAACCCTAACCCTAACACTCTCAGAGAGTCTGACCACTCTCTGAGAGAAAAAGTTCTTCCTTATGTCTAACCTAAACCTCCTCTGGTACACCTTGCAGCCATTTCCTCGGGTCCTATTTGTTGCCTGGGAGAAGAGGGACAACCTCCCTTCAGGAAGTTGTAGAGTGCAATAAGGTCTCCCCTGAGCCTCCTCTTCTCCAGACTAAACAATCCCAGCTCCCTCAGCTGCTCCTCATTTCTGCTCCAGACTCCTCACTAGTTTCACTGCCCATCTCTGGACATGTTCCAGGGCCTCAATGTCTTTTTTGTAGTAAGAGGCTCAAAACTGAACACAGTACTGAACACAGATACTCCACTGCCTCTCATATTCCAAATGAAACAGTTAACACACTGGTAAAATACTGTCTGCCCTGCAGTAGCAGTCAATCATTTCGTTATGAATTAACCTCAGATACCTGCTTTGTCACGCATGATGTGACAGCACTCCTATATGGACATGGATTTCACTGAGCGTATGCAGGGATTCCCACTGAAGCAAATGTAACTCTCTGGAATGAGTTCTGATCACCAATGCAATGGAAGTTGAAGCATCCAGCAGAGAAAAAAAGGAATGGTGGTACAAATTTTTGCTAGTCAAGATTTCAGTCTGTAATGAAGTGTAGCCAACTCAGAGCCGGTGCCTATTGTGAAGAGTTGTGCCTCCCGGTTTATCACAGTAAAGAGCTAATTATTCAGAGCCAATATGAATTATAAAGACATTGTGGTACTCTGTGCATTTATTTCTTTCCTTTGGTTATAGCAGACTTCTGTTTAAATAAATGCACCTGTCCTCTCACAGCCTCAGATTTTATTTTCACCTTTAAGCTAAATCAGAGCAAGGCTTCAGATTACAGCTAGTGTCAAGAAAGGTCATTAAAAAGGAGGGAGAATAAGGCACAGTCGTGAAAAAGAGAATAATTCATTTACAACCTACAGCTATACAGAATTTCTTAAAATGAATGTCCTCAGCAGGTTAATGTTCCTATCCTGGGGCAGGTTACCTAATGAGAAAGGACAACTGTTTAAATAAGTTTTTTTACTTCCTCTTAGACTCTAGAAGAAAACTAAGTAACTTACAAGACTAAATATGCTTCAGAGGGATTAAAACCAGACACAAAGGTATAAAGCACTGCAGAATAAACAACAGAATGTTTTATTATCTTTTTCTTCCATCCGACTACAGTGGATGAGTAAACCTAAGGTAACTCCACTTGATTTAACAGACTGTGGAAAAAAGCATGAGACTACGGCAAGCCATAAGAAACAAAGCACAGATCCTAAGTGTTTCTAGTTATTCTAACACATACTCAGATGCCCTACGTGTTATTTAATCACATAAGAAACACAACTGTACTCTACATGCAGTATTTTTCCTACATAGTGCATCTAGGTAACATTCTGGTCACAAAGATAGCTGCAAACTGAGATCCTTCCATTCTATTCAATACCCTGCCTTCCAAAAATCAGAATATTTTCTATTTGTGACTTCATAGAAATTCCTTAAGACTATTTACAAGGACACAACTGATAATAGGACTGCAAAGGGAGATTCAAGATTAGTTTGTATGTACTGATTTCAAATAATGCATTTATATTTTATTATCTCTCTGTAATTCACTCTACCATTGGTTCCTCATTTCATTTAATATCACTGAGCTGTGATACTGCTCCACATGAGAGATTCAGATGTTTTTAGTAGTCCAAAAGTGATTGTACCTGTAATGCAATACTAGAAAAAGCCTTCTGATGCTTAACACCTATAAACCTGTCATTATAGATCACAGAAAATCTATTATAGCAATGAACACTTTCTGCTTCAAAAAGAGATGAGCAGGCAAACCTTTTATGGCAATTTGTGAGGCATTTAATAGCATGAATCACTATTCAGAAGTTTTTTATACATGTATTAAGTCCAAGATAATACTTGAGCTTAAAAAGAAGGCAAGCATTAGCAAATAATTCTTTCACTGCACAGACTGCTCCAAGTGTTAATGAAAACAGCAGTGGAGGCCTTAGCAAGAAACAAAACCAAATATAAAACAGCCAACACAGTGTCATTTGCAAATAATATTAAGCTAAATAAAATATTGCAGTGCATGGAAGAAATAGAAAACAAGACAAAGAAAAATGGAACGAAAAATGGGAAGAAAAATCTGGATATGAAACCTTTTTTTTTTTTTTTTTTAAATGGCAATAAACATTATAGCAAAATAACTCACATTTCGTCAAAAGAAGCTTGGCTAAATCATTGCCCATTATTATATTTCATTATTGTGATAGTTTTCCATCTAGACCTTCACTGTATTTCATAAAGTTGCTAATAAACGGAATAACGATATACCTAGTGACATAGTGCTTCATCCTCTTTATAGTGACAAAGCTTTTCACAAGACTTTTCTTTATTGCTACTGTTTTGAGGAAAAATGTATCTAAAACAAAGCTATCAGCAAGACGTGCATAAAGCTATCAGCAAGACTTCACCTCTCTAGCTTAGAAACACTGTAGCCACTGTTGAAAATTCTATTTCATACAAACATGGAGATTTATATTGGTGTCCAATTTTTTATTCTTTATTGGTGTTCTCTTTACATGAACTGAGAAAAGCAAGAAAATCATTAACAAAACACTTACAAATAAATGCAAATAACTGAACTTAAATGCTCAGAAATTGTCCAAAGTAGATTTACACAAAAGATGAGGAATTGTTCAGAAGGATGCTGACTAATTCTGGACTCAAGGAGGCTACAGCTGCCCAGAAGAGGAGCACACTGACCGCAGGGAGGCACACATGATCCCTTTATACTTATTGTCCATACTTTGAAAAAAGCAAGCGTTACCTCACATAATAAATGAGACTGAAAAGTTCATTTCTACACCTACAGCAAAGTTTAGTATGACTACTGATGTAATTTTTGTAATAGCTAAAAGCAACCTTCTCAGTTTACTGCCAACAACTGCCTTCCAGCACACTAAAAATTACTAAAAATAAATGTATTTTCTAAAAATAGTTCCCTTTATGGACTTTTTAAAATTTATGATAGCAAAAAAGAAGTATTCTTTGTCCACTTGGTAAATCAAATTATCAGATCCGTTCACAGTTCTGTAAGAACTTGTCATGATTCTCTGAAAGACTGCAGTCAGTAGAAGTTCCACATGTGGCTCTAACACTCTTAAGCAATATGCTGAAATATTCTCTAAAATGGCAGTGTCTGCTGAGGCCATGAACTGACCTCTGTCTCCTTGTTTTCCCAAGAGATGATACAACAGAAAAAAGAACAGAATCCTCTCTACAGACTTTGACTTAAAATTATAAGCTGATTTGAGTAGGGCATGCTTGGGATCCGCTCTACAGCATCTTAACAGAAACCAGTCATAACTCATTGTGTTTTATGACAGTCAAGAGAGGTTACTTCATGTTTCTCAAGCTATGCAACTACTCATCCAGCAAAATTCAACATATAGTGCTTAAAACAGTGCATGAATCCATTTGTATCCCTGCTTTCAGAACAACTACAACTGCACCATGCAGAGGGTGCAGCTTGCACCTACTGCAGTGGAGCTCTGTGGTTAGTGGCAGAGTTGTGATAGGAACAGAAAGCCAGAATAATGGAATCTGTATGAGCTATTTGCTCGTGTTTCTTGGCAAGTTTCACAGTGGCCAACTTCGCACTGGTAATGTTATGCTAATATCAGTACCAGAGCAAGCATATTTAAAGATGGATCACCTGTATCTCAACAAGATGTACTCACACCTTTGACTTCCTTAAAAAGAAAAAAAAAAGAAAATCCTGTTGACAAAGGCTTCACAAGCTCTTAGTGGTTTGAAGAATGTATGAGGGATGGGATTCAATGCAAGATGTAAATGTCAAAATTGAGGTGTTTTAATAAATATACATGAAGACATATTAAATTCCCACTATAATGCATGGAGTTTTACAGTGCATGCATTTATTGAACTGTCTGAACACAGATACTTGGTACCATATTAGATGCACTTGGACATTGTGCTCAAACTTTCAGTGTGCACAGGATAATGTAGTATTTCACTTGACATCTGGGTTTAGTTGACTGAATTGGTAAGCTAAATAACAGTGTAAAAATCACTAAAAATACCAACTACATCTCAGCCACATCTAGCAGTTAGCAACACCTAAATTTACTTTTAAAAATCATATTGAATTTCAGTCTATGAATCTCGGCCTTTGAGTCCTTTTACTTCTATACATTCTCAGTAAACTGCAGTCCATTTAGTTTAGAACCTAAATATAACTACATGGAAACCTGAAAATCCTTTGAATAGAAACCCGTGTTCTATTCAGAAAGTCTCTTAATTAAATGTTGACATTGCAAAATGTGTTCTGTGATGATATTCACGAAGCCACATCATAAATGGGCTCTTTAGAATTAAGAAATGAAAGCCAAAAGCAACTCTTAGTGGGGCAAAATCTGGAAAATTGGATTCCACGGTTGTTGTCCTTCCCATGTATTCTCTAACTAAATCAGAATTAAAATATCTTTTCATACTGAAATGGAAAACAGACTAAATCATAATAGAGGAGATCTGCAATTATAAAAATGGATTATTTCTGCGAATAGTATGATGATGACTATAGCAGCACATTCTGTCATTCAGAAGAATGCCACTGATACTTTATAGTTACACAGAATGCTGAACCATTGTCTCTGCTTATGACATGTCAGCTAAAATTGTAAAATGCTGCATCAGTTTTGTTAGAACAGTCAGGTGTAAGTGGGTAACATAGAAAATAAGGAGAACATTCAAATTCAACCTGACATTTGTAAAAGCACTTTCCAGTTTCCATTTCTTACCCTTTCATTATGATCAGAGAGGCTCTTGAGATACATTCATAGTCCAGCAAAGCTAAATGGTTTTGAAGTCTTTGTTTAGTTTAACTACTCAATGAATCTCAGAGATGATGTAACACTGAAATTCATTGTTTATGATATATGACACCTGAATGTATCAAAGTTTTCCCCTCAGGGTCTGTCAATTATAGCATTCATTCCCAGATCTATCATATTCCTGTGCAGTTTAATCCTAGATGTGTTCAGAATTTTCAGTTTCCAAAAACTCAGCAATGCCCTAAGATGCCACAGTTTCACTATCTGGTCTTACAGTATCTCTGATTGCATTTACTAATTAACATAATCAATCTACTTGAGTTGTTAGACTACCATAGTAGTTAAGCATCTGATGACTACAATTTGCATAAAAAGTATAGAACTAAATAGAATTTAGGTAAAACTGAAAAACTAAGCTCCGCTAAGGTTAAGGAAAACCCTTGCCTCTTTAGATAAACTACTGTGGAGCTTTATGAACCTAGCTCAACTATTGACGGTTATGCAGGACTAGTATGCAAAGTGGATATTCAGCCAGCTCTCCCAGGTTTCTGCTAGAATCATGTGGAATGGTAGAAGGAGTTCAGAAAGTTTTCTCCTCTCATTTGATGGAATAAACAAATTTGCTCTGTGTTGCTGAACAATTGTCAGTTTAAATAATGATATGATCAATACACTGGGGTAAATAAATGCAATTTTGTGGAAGACTGTGTGCAACAGAAAGTCAGAGAGATTAAACTATAACTCAAACTGAATGTAGGTAGAGAAGAAAAAAATGAGTCTCCCAAAGCTAATGACATTTTGGGAATTCTGTGTTCTGTTCTTAACATTATGTAAGCTTACTTAGAGAGACAGAGACACCACTGCTTGTCCATCTATAAAATAGGATACTCAAAGAGCAGGGCAGAGGGATCTGCAGATCCGTGCCTCTAGAAAGGGGAAACAGGGGATCCAGAATAATTAAAAGCAGCAGCAACGATCTGTAGAGAAACAAACTAATTTACTAAATACAGTATCAGAATGCATCATACAATATAATTAGAATTGAAGCTAATAAATCAAATACAATGAAAGAGTGTCCAAAAGCTGTAGGCCTTACTCTAGTGCTGCGGCGATGCGCGCAGTTGGGACCAGCAGCAGGGAGGAGAGCCAAAGAAAAATACCTTGCCAGGGGTTATATCTCCTCACTGTATGCAAAGTCTTCTGGGATATGTAGTTGTTCTTCCGGACAGGTGCCTGGAACTGGAGCATTAACTCTTTAACTCCCAGTGCACTACATGATGTTATGATATGGAATACCAATAACCAAAAATCATAAAACCATGACAGCATGGCAGGAAAAAAAAGTCATTCTTTTTTTGAATTACAAGGCAGTAATATATTTTCAATTACAAGGCAGTCACAAATTGCCTTGTAATTCAAAAATGATATAAACTAAGAACAAGTGGAAAACATGAGAAAAACAGAACAGCAAAAGAGATCCTGTGGAAGACAACTATAAACAAGTGCACTTATAATCCTGACAAATAACATTAACAAAACTTAAAATATTCATCCATGCAAAGCTACTAAAAAATGAAAAATAAGCAACATGCTCCTAAATATACATAGCAAGCAATCTTTCTTTGCACAAATGTAAGCACAAGCTATGGCTAAATATATAGAGCCCTCTCCTTAAAAATCAATGAAAAGAAGTGGATGCCTCGAAGTAGTAATTACATTTTCTGATTTCTTTCTTTCCATTAATTAATAAAAGGCAATGTAAACTGATGTCTCTAAAACCAAAATTTAGACAAATAAAGCCATCCACCTCAAGCCAGATAGTCGTGCTTGTTCTTGCAGTACAAATACATCCACTGCTGCACCCAGCAGCAACAGGCTGCATTGAATCCAGGAGCCTGACAGATGAGACTGTTCCAGTCCCGTGCTCCAGTCTGAGTGGGCCTTGCCACTGGACGCACACAGACACGAATGAATGTTTCACAAACAGCTCTAGCAGCCAGGCCCTGCTGTCCTCTCTGGCTGATCATGATGTTAGTGCAAAGACATATATACAATGTGGATCCCTCCAGCAGCTGGGCTCACACCCTCAGTCTGCTCAGGATCCTGAACCAATCTGCCCAGTTGCTGTTTCACTTGCACAGATGCACAAACACACTTTGTTGGCCTTTGATTATCTGATAGCTCCTGTGAGAGTCCCTGGGAGGTGCTGTGGCATGGTGGTATTCAGGCTCCCCCATAGGCTATCGTCTCTCAACATTCTTTCACATGTGTGGAGATGAGGATTTTATCACATAACTTAAACACAAGCAGATCTCTCAACACTGTATTTTCCCACATAGTGCACCCAAGGAACACTACTGTGATCACACATCTGCAGTTCCTCATCCTGCCATTTGCTTCTGCAACCCATAGGCTTTTATTTTCTTTTTAAGATCAGGAAAGCTAATCTTCCTTCTCTATGTTGATTGAGCTTCTAGAGCTTTGGTGAATCTCAAAGATTTCTGTGCAGAATTTCTGTGCAGAACTGAAGAAAACCAAAGCACTTAGCATGATGGTTTGTTCTACAGATCATAGCTGAGAATGCAAACAAAAAGTAAACAAAAAAAGGAATAATAGAACAATTTTGTAAAGCAATCAGGACCATATTCCTTTTTACCTACCAGTAATTACTTCCTTTTGATATCTTTATATCTAATCTAACTCTTCACTTTTTTGCCTTCCACTTAAGCACTCATCATCCCCACTTCACCAACAAAAAGATGTTCCCACAGGTACATGCTGGAATTCATGCAGACTCACCTTTCCATAGTTTACAGAAACTTCTAAGTCACAGCTTTGTTCAGCCTAGCCTCATTCCCATGCATATTTCTTATGCAACTGTGTCACAGTCGTAACATACTTAAAAAATCCCAAGGATCGGTCTGGGAATCCACAGACCCTGAACTTCTCGGTAGCTCTCTGGTGTGATCTCCTCTGAGCTCACTGCCTTATATCACACCTGTGAGTCTTGCAAAATGACTCTATTTCTTCTGAACTTGAATTGATAAGGTTCTCCTACAGAAGCTAGTCTTTTTACTTTCCATACTAAATCTTTTTACTGTTACCTAAAACCCACAGGTTCAGGAATTTTTGTATAGCCATAAGCATGCATTGCAGTTAAATGAGATAATAAGGCAGAAGAAACTCCAACCATCCAAAATTCCCATAATTGTACCCTTCAGTGAAGAAATGATGGTAGCAATCACCTGACAAGCACCAAATTTTACTTCATAAATTCTGCATACCCTGAGGAGTTAAACAGTTTCAGTCTACTTTCTTGATCTAGCTTTCAACTGAAATAATCCTGAACGCAGTCATGTGTCATTCAGAGGGAATCATCTGTAGTTATGAAGTCGTCTGGATTACTGTGATGTCAAGGTAGCTCTGGATCCCCAAAATATAACCTTTATAAAGAGACACACTTTAAAGACACTTTTAACTGCAAAAGCTCACATCATTTTTTATAAGCAGAAGGAAATGAACTGATGTCCACCTTAGCATTCAGTGTATTCCATCTCTTTCGTGGCACAGGATCTCCCCACTCTGATGTGAAAGAGACATCACTACTAAGAAAATCTATTCTCTGTGACCAACAATGAATCATTCTAACACAAAAGGGTTTTAAAAAGCACTGATAACAAATAAGTACAAGAGAAATCAGAGTAGGATTTATGTTCAGGATATGAAAAATCTGGAGAGACCATTTTCTTTCCACTGCAGTCAGAAAATTTAACAAATTGCCATGGGTACATATTTCATGCTTTCGCAAAGGCAAACCCACAGACTGCTTTTAAGAGTTCTTGGGAAAAGTTCTTCACAGATACATTTTTGTCCTTAGAGTCTCTGGGTTTTAAGGAAAGATCTTACGGGAAACAGCTCTCTCTAGGTAAAACAAGACATGGCTTAACACATCTTACAGCCTAAACTTATTTAAGAGCACCAACACTACTGAAATATTTAGTCTTAAAAAGGTTGGGTTTATGTGAATAAATAAAGTCAAATAAAAAAAAGCAACATAAATCTTCGCACAGTGGTTCAAAATAAATATAATAAGCTGATTATGAAAGAGAACTGATGTAATAAAATGTAATAAATGAATATGAATAGAAGAACTGAAGCACACAGAGCCGTTGGAATATGTTCTGAGGAGGGGCACCAAGAAGATCAGAGTGTTGGAGCACATCTGCCATGTTGTTCAGCTTGGAGAAGCGAAGGCTCCAGGGAGACCTCACTGTGCCCTTCCAATATCTGAATGGAGCATATAAACAGGAGGGAGACGACTTTTTACACTGTCAGATAGTGAGAGAACAAGGAAGAATGGCTTTAAATTAAAAGAGGAGAGATTTAGATTAGATGTTAGGAGGAAATTTTTTACTCAGAGAGTAGCACTGACACAGGCTGCCCAGAGAATCTCTGGATGCCCCATCCCTGTAGGTACTCAAGGCAAGGTTGGATAGGGCCATAGGCAGCCTGACCTAGTAGATGGCAACTTCACCCATGATAGAAGGGAACCAAAAGGTCCCTTCCAAACCAAGCCATTACATAGTTCTACGATTCTACAAAGAAAGGTGAGTAAACAGAGTTAAAGATGAAGGAAATACACAACACTGTGAAGATATTACATTTCAGACTATGGGACAAACATGGATATTCTGAAGCCAATCCTTTCTCAAACTAACTGGTCAGTTGCAGAGTAGATGCAGATAGAGACTCCTGCAAAATCATGTGTAAAGAGAGCTTACCCTTTAGTATATTTTAGGTATCTGAAAGAAAAGCTTAATTTAATATAATTTATATTTAAGCCTATGCTGTTATAACTAGATTAGGGTAAAATAAACCTTCCACTAAAAAAATCATATTTTGAATACAAAATAAACCTGTGTATGTTATATATACAGATGACTGGAACAATACATATGTGAAATTTCACCAGTCAAAAAACAGGAAAATTTACTAACTCTGCAGCTCCTTGTACGTAAGTCTCTTTGAAACAGTGCCATGTCCTTTAATTCTATCTATACTGTTTCTTTACATGGATTATATCTGTATCCCTGTCCAAGGCAGAAGGGTTGAAAACAGAGGATCTCTAAAGGAGAACAGCAGCTGGAAGACGTATCAAGACAGCATCACACAGTCCTTTGTTCACCTCGTAAATTGAACATATCAGCAACACACTGAGTGGCATCTTGTTCTCTCCTGTGAGAAAGGGATTGCATGTTCTTTATCTTTTTTTTTTTTTTTTCTTCCAAAGTTAGGAGAAAGTAATAGGTTTCTTCAAGAGAATCTAAAGGATTTAGGCACACAGTCTGTCTGACTCCAGTCCTCTTCTGTCACAACCAAGTTCCCACAAAGCCTTCTGGGTATAGTTGCTAATACAGGTGAGAAAAGAAAAAAACATTAAATACATAATAATCTGAGCCCTGATGGATACTTTACAAAGTGAAGACAGAAAACGTAACAAGCACAATTCAACCATTGCCGTCCTTGTATTAATTTAAATTTGTTATTATAATTTCATAGTTTTTCAAATTATTCATGAAGATCTAACATAAGAAGCGATCATTTGAAAAGCACAGATGTACTTGTATCTTAACTAGGCCCACAGTTAATGCCTTACAAAGCTGTCAGATTTGAGACTTGATAAGAATACTTTGCTTTCCTATGATTCTTCAGATGACATTATAATAACTAGACTAAGACCACCGGGTTAAAAAGATTAAGTTGCTGGCTGCTGATAATTTATTTTACTGGTACATGAAAAGTCTTGCATAATAGGAAGATGCAATACAATTCCTTGACTCAGTTTCAGATGACATTCCTGTAGCTATCCAAGTAAACATTGCCTTGGTTAAACTATTGTAAAGACTGATTGTAAACCTAGTTGAGGAAACTATATTCACAGTCATGAAATGAAGGCTACACAACGTCACTGTCCCTCTGGTTTTATTCAGAATACTTCACTATGACTTCAATTAGGAAACAGGGCATGAACAACAACCCATACAAGAAATACAGTCTCCTTATGAACTTCCTTTGTAATTGCATTTATAATATTATAGAAGATCCAGAGACTGATCAATTGTAATGAAAAAAAATCAAGAACCATTTACACTGACTGTGCTTTCTCCCAGGCCACTTTCCTTTGAGAAAAATACATTCAGTATTCAGTTTCTTTTACTGGATCTTAAAGCTCTTTGCAAGCAAGACCTAATATATTAATCACCTATTTTAGATACTAGGAAATTGAATCATGCAGAAATGACTTATGAAGTCAGCATATCAGAAGAAGGGAATGAAAAAAAATTGAGATGGAAACTGACGCTTCTGCTGAAAATTGATTGATACGGTCATTTTCTGACATCCTTAATAAGACAGCTGAGTTACTGCCTTACACATTTTAAGATTTCACTTGACAGTCTTTTTTTTTTTTTTTTTTTTTTTTGTGGATCCATTCACCTACCCCTTTTACATAAGAAATATGGCAAATCTAAGAGTACATGCAGTCATGGCCCTACCCCAGCCATCAAGATAACTAGTGAGACCCCCAACAGGATGTTCTCAAAAGAGGTAGATAAACAAAAAATAACGTGCACTATCAGCCAGTATGAGTGTAAACTGTTCAACACTTGTGGAATGGAATAAATTTTCCAATTTTACCCCTTTTTGCACCTTTTTTTCCTTTTTTTTTTTTTTTAAATATATATCTATATCTCTATCTAAGTCTAATTTCTCTATGGGTAGTCAAAATCTTGCCCGGGAAAAAGTTTAATTGCTCAAAAAATTTTTAGAAGAGAAATAAACAACAACAGCAGAAATAAAGTCTGTATGATAATTAAAAAATATATCAAAAACGGTATGTCAACTTCCCTATCTTTCCCATTTGTTCTCCATATAGTTTACATCTGGAGAGTATGGAAGTTAAAGCAATGAACTGTAAAATAAACTTGAAATAATTGACAGATCTGAATGTAGGACTGATGTTACTGGTATCACGTAAGGAAAAATAAAGGAAATGTTCTCATAGTATGCGTTTTTTGTTTTTTTTTTTTTTTTCCATAGTACATACAAAGTACAGACTGCACTCCTGAGAGGTAAAGAAGAAATTGTGTATCATCGAGCAGAAAAAAAGTTGATCAACAGTGTTAGATTTTAATTCAGCAGCAAAGCAACTTCTGTGAGGTATGAGCTAACGGTATCTAAAAAGAAGTAGGGTTAGAGAGAACAGGAGCAACATTGTTTTTCCTAAAATAAAATAGTCAAATGTCTGTCATTAACCTGAAAAATATTTTAATTTTTAGCTGCTCAGATTGTGTAGTTGCAGGGGGCTCTATAGCTGTAGATGTCTTATTTGAATGTCTCAGCACTTGGCATATCACTTCCAGTGAGAAAAAATTAGGAAGATCCTGTCGGTGTTCAATAACTGTCTCATAAACAACTATTTTGAGACACTTATTACTATATTATTATATATTATTACTATAAGTCAACATTGCTGTGCATTCCTCTTTTCAGATATTTTCCCCATACCTTTTAATAATGCATACACTGGATTGTAAATGTCATGAAAATTGTAGGCATATAAAGCCTCAAGAGGAGGGGAAGGGATTAAGCTTCTAAAAATCAGATGTCTTAAGATCCATGCTTTGCTATTTCTTGAAACCTAGGTGAATAAGTATTTTAGCATGGTCTAACTCCCACATACAGCTTTGCAACATATAAGAACAGGTAAAGACAAACACAAGAGATTAAGCTCTAGAATGTATTATTGAAAGTCTACACACAACCTGACTTATCGGGAGTTTGCCAGTTGACAAGAAAATTTCTCAGCTTGCTACTGTAACATATACAGTCCAGACACAAAGTATCCCATTAGTACTTATTCCTAACATTATTCTTAAAGATTCTGATGTGTCATGGAAAACAGATCTATAGTGACTGTATGAAAACACACTCAATATTATTACACAGTCCTGGCACAAGCAGCATTCCTTCCTGTACACGACTGAGTAAAAAGGCTTTTCAAGTGCAAAGCTTTCTTCAAATTATCTATTAGTGAAAACTGACAAACTGATTGAACACGTCAGAGCAAGGAGGAGGTGATGTATAACAGCACAATTTTAATTGCACAAACTTATATTTTTAGCCCTTACCATTTGCACAGAAACTCATTATTCTCCATTATGGGCAAAAGGGAGACTCCCTGTGACCAAATCTGTGACTTCTCTAATTTTAAATCTAGCTCAAATGACTGCTTTCCATAGGGAGATGACTAAATGATACACGAGATACTTGTCTCTTCCTCAGATTCAGGGAAAGCTACTAAGAATTAAACTCTGTGCAGTCATCACACTCGTGAGAATACTAAAGCCAGGAATATATCACATTAGGCACCGTATAATGAAAGATGCTGCATTTTAATTGGTCTAGAATTGATGCCAAAAGGAGAGAGAGATTTGTGTCACAAACAATGTCAGCTACAGCACTACAGTTCTGTGCGTACTAAAGACTGAATACTTTGACACAACATAATCATTTCATTCATATGGTCTCATGAGATTCCAAACAGGATCAGATAACTGTGTCACAGAAGGCACTTACTGAGCATCCTGGACACACCTGTGTACAGGACAGTGGCAATTCTCATTATATGAACATGAATGAGGAAACCGAGCAGATCCTGTGAATGTGAAAAGAATCTCTGAGAAAACCTTTTTTTTGGGGGGGTGAAGGGGGTGGGGGCTCTTTTTTCATTATCAGGATCTATTTTATATCTGTTTGTTAGAATGAAACCTGATCAATAAGGTCAATAAATTCCAGACCAGTTATTTTCTCGATCCATTATTTCCTACTGTATCAGGCATTAAAGCACTCTTATTAACTATCAAATTAACAAGAAATGTCTAGTTGTAACAGATGTTTTCCATGTAACATATTAAAAAAAAAAAGAATCATGACTATTATTTCACAGTAATTTCACTTAATTTCTTGTTTATTTTTGAGTCAGCTATAAGCAGTATTTGCATTAAAGCCTCATAACAGTAAAACTGTACTGAGACAAAGAAAGCATAAGTTTTTGATCAGTAGCATTTTGCATTGGGTAATCCAGTGAAACCACATGTCCACAGAAGGTAGAGAAGTACTCAAGGTCTCACAGGAACCACATCCTGTACTTGACTTTCAGGTGAGTGCACTGCCTGCTGTACTGTGCATGAAAAATGCTCTGGCCTCACTGGAATTAAGAAACAGAAGTCACAGCTTACACTCACAGACATATTTACAAGTGACAGATTTATTCCTCCATGTATTGTTTTAGTAGTGTGTGTATTTATTTCTTTTTTAATGTTCCTCACTTTTAATGAAAAGTGAATTGAGATTTGTTTTGCTATTCAAATGCAGAAACAAAAATGTTCTTGTGTGAATTGTTCCAAGCAAAACATCAAACATGACTTCTACTCCCTCAGTACTTCCACTCACTAGGGTGAAGGAAATTCAGAAAAACAGAACAGAACCTTTTGTCCTGAAACCATCTGCAGATGAAAATTTGCAGCACATACAGAACAAGCTCAGTAGTTATTAAAAGGAAAATGAAACTATAAAGGTCTAAACCCTACTAAAATTAAACTGCAGCAAATTCCCTAGAAACCAAAAAGAATTTCCATTAGAAGAAATTTATTTTATTGAGAAACAAAACAACCTGTTTCTTTTCCTCCAGGGTAGGAGATCATTCAAATTCAAAGTCTTATTGAAAATTCGCACTCAAACTCTTTCAGTACATTTAGTTCAGTAAGTGTGAACTCAAAACTATGATCAAACAGTTTAGACAGTAGCTTTACAGATCTGCATTTTGACTATGTAGTATTTATTGCTAACAGAACTATCTGATCATGTCACAGATAGACTGGGAATCAAACTTCCATTTATGCATAGAGCCAGTAGACAGAAACAAAACACTGAATAACAGGGCAATAATTAATGACGTGTAACCTTCTCTCAATTCAAAAAGCCGGAAGTGAAGAATCTGAAATTTAACTTAACACCATATTAAGAAAAAAACAAATCACTCAAAATACAGTTCCTTCAAGCCAAGAGTTTCCTTGGCCTACTTCTATGGAAGACAACTAGTTCCAAAACAGAATCTAAATTAAAACTCTATAATTCTATTATCTTTACTATGGTAACATCTGAGGGTGTAATTTGAAGATAAATCAGTTTGATAAAGGATACTGCAAATAAAACTGAGTTTTGATAAACATATACAAGATAAAATATGAGTTAATGAACCTTTATAATCATATTGATTATAAAACAGGAATACTTATTAAAATAATCAGTTCAATTACAAACTCAAAAATCATATATATGAATGTAAGAAACTGAACTATATTTGAAAGACTAACGGTTTCCCTCACTCTACTTTGCCCTAAGTATTAGGAAAAGATTGCTTAAAAAAATTATTATTCATCAGTGGCAGACTAGACGCTATAATTAAGTGCCTCCTCAGCACAATTCTTTAAAGTACAACCATCCCCTCAGCTTCCTAAAGTGACTTTGAATCCAGACTCGGTCCCTCATTACATCTGGGCAAATTGCAAATTCTCTCAACCTGTTTTGATACACATACTACAATTACAGAATATCTACTTGATACATCTTAAATCCAAAGTATGAATCATAACAGTGTATTAAAAACAAACAAAAAACAATCTGTTGTTGAGATATCTTTTTTTTAGATAAAATTGAACACATTTACCTTTAAGGAGAAAGGTATTCTTAAAGGCATTGTTAAATGCCTTTCTCTTTATAGAAGAGAGGCCACATTTGTATCTGAGTTTGTATGATTAACTTCCTCAGGGCCTGACTGAGGAAAAGTCCTGAAAGATTCCTCATGCAAAGTGGAGGGAGAAAAAAGCGTTCTAACAGAGCATCCCACTCTTAATAGTCCGTCTTGATCTCCCCAGATTAAAAATGGAAAAGACAGAACTATAGTGGAAGTTCAACCAAACAAATAAAAGCAAAACAAACTCAAACCCTTTATCTGCTTACCAAGCAGCTAAGATTTCAATGACAGTTCGAGGAGAAAAGTTTTAAGAAACTACGAGATTTTTTTTTTTCAAAAATACTAACATCCTGCAGAGGCTTGAATAGCACAGGGATAGAGTAACAACAATAGACTGGATTTCAAAGGGAAATATAAATGTACCCAGAGCACAGAAAACTAACTAGCATGCTGTAAAATAGCTATTTGATAAATTACTTATGATAAAGAACTTCAAAGTTATAATTTTCACAGATCTTCGTGATTTTTCTTATGCAGAATATACATAATTTATTCTCTGATTTCTTTGGTAATTATTCGATGTCTTTCTTATGAAGCAACACCATAAAGGATTCACAAATCCTTTTGTGAAAAAGTATAGCTCTGGTACTTTTCAACTTTCAACTTTTTAAAAGAAATTGGAGTTTAGTATTTCTTTTTCCGCTTTCCCTTATAAAGTGGAAATGCTTTTACAATATGTATAATATTCTAAAACTGCTTAAAGGCTCTCAAAGAATAAAGGACTTCTCGTTTTGTATGGAAAATTTTCTTTGCTATTAGACACAAACATTAAGAAATGACACTTTGATGGAGATAAACTAAGATTACATGGAAACGATATATAGTGCACATAAAATTAATTTTGTTATTGAGGGACAGGATACAATTTGTAGATAGATGAGCAGGCCTCCTGACCTGAGTTAAAGCACAGCACTACCTGTGCTGTGAGCGAGTCTGACTTCTAAGCTGCCTTAGAACTCAGGCTAATTTTGAACACCCTCTTTGACTGTTTCTTTTTCAGATCTCTAAATAAATTAGAGTTTCTCTAAAAATTCAGGTGACAGAAGGGCTAAGTAAAGGCTTTTAACAGATGTGAAGATCTTCTTCTCCATCTTGCCCCAGTTCAGTCTTCCAGTGTGATTTATTATTGTTTATGAAAGCTTTATTCTCATGTTCTTATACAGTGACGTTACAATTAATTTTAGCAAAGGATAATACTGTATCTTTCTGTTTCTTTTAAGAGAGAGTTTTGACTTGGATTTGGCTGCAAACTTAACTAAATGCATGCTTTATTTCAGCTCATTTTCTTCCTTCTGAAAACACACTATTTAATCATTTTTGAAATAAATTTTTCAATCATCATATGAGGAAGAATCTTCTTTTAAATGTGTGCATGAATCTCAGAAAGATAACACATGAAACAAATACTGATAGACAGAAACTAAGACAGCCAACTGCATCAGGTCAGTTTTACATGATCTGCCAGATTTCGGACAGTGCTTTGGTTTCATATACAATTTGTACCAAAACTTTAACCCACCCCAAGACAAGTTAGGGTTAAAATACTGAGATCACAGTACTATGTCCATACCTGCAGACTATCAAGTCCTTCCAGATTTAATGTCAGTGACTCAGGTGACAGCACATTAAAGTAAGAGCAAAAGTAACATAGAAGGTAATGCAACCTCAGTATCATGAAATATCAGACCTAAAATTGTTGTAAATTTTGATGTCATTTTAATGAGACCAGGAGTTAAGTCTTCAGTAAGCAGCAGATATTCTATTTTAAAGGAGAATTAAATATTTATCTTGTCAGAATAGAATAGAAGGATCTCAGTCAGCATAATCCTCTATTTCATCAGGCTGCAGCAATTTCAGCAGTGTTTTTGCCCACATATATACATGTCCAGACTTTTGGGAGCTCATGCAGTTAATCTTAGTCTAGAGAAGATTTTCTCCAGTCCTGTCCTCAACCCAGATGCCGCTTGTTGGATGAAGAGAGTGGTGACATTAGTTAGTTCTACTCAAGACTTAACGTCTAATATTATGCATGTCAGCATCTTTTGTTCTGAATCAAGACACACATTTCATAGTATTTGAGAAGCTTTCCAGAGTTGTATAGGAGTATTTGTTAAAACGTATTTTGTTGCTTAGGTTCTCTTTATTATCATTCTGAATTTTCTTAATGGATCAAATTCACAAAAGGGATCAACAAAACATTCAATGTGGTCCTGCTTGATGTTTACCTTTCAGTTACTAGTACAGAGCCCCAAGAGTTCTTTTGTGGGTAAATCAAATCAACAGAAGAATTTCTGTAGAGGAGCACCAGTACAAAGTTGACTTCAACTCATGTTATCCTTAAACTATGAAGCAATAGTCTGAGACTGAACAGCGGTGAGATGCAAATTCAGAATTTTTGCCATCAAGTCAGACTTTTTCAGGAATTAAAGCATCAATGTTTTAATCTGTATAGAAAAATATTTATTGGTAGATTGGTAAAAATCAAAATATTTATAGTAGGAATAGTGCAGGTTTTAAAATATTCGTCTGAAAACTCTCCAACACAAACCAATGAGATCAGTTACTAAAGAACTACTTACTTACCTCTTTCTTAACACTGCTCCAAATTATGTAGCAAAAAAAGAGCACTAGAAGACATTCCAGACAAGGAAGGAGCTAACTGCATAAGGCTCTACTAGTGAGGCTTTTATAAAGATATCTATGAATAAAACTCAGTGCGTTAGCTAGATTTATGTCTATTTTACTTATGTCAGCAACTACCTTATCGCACACTTTGTTTGTCCTTATTTTAGATCAGTAGATAGATTCAAATCAGAAACAACATTTTCTGTGGTAGCTTTAGATGTAGCTCATCTAATCCAGATTTATTCCATTAAATATCTACCCACCCCACATGTAAGGCTGATGCACAAGTTATTCAGAAATTGACAATGAAAAGGCCGATGATTTTTGCTGTAAGCATCTGCAAGAGCTAGTTTGCCTTTTTGGTCTACCTGAAATTATTTTACAGCTATGGTAGACTGGAAAAGCTACAGTCATATAAAGACCAAACAGCTGGAACTAGTAGTGATAAAATCTATGTTCTAAAATCTATGTTCTAAACATGATGTTACTTCTCATATAAACAGCTACTGGGATCACATTATTAAAACAGAAAGCCTGTACTAGGTACAAGCTACCAGTCATTGTGTCTTCAGAATTTCCAAATAACAGAAGCTATTACAGAGGCTTTTAGAAGGTTTTGTTTTCTGGTTTTGTTTTAAAGCTACAGAGTACATTAGGGTATAAGGTAATGTCTGACACATTTATTAATAACCACCATATTCTTAGAGTGCTTTCCTCTCCAAAAACAAAGAAGGAAATATATTTCATTGTCTCAAGAGAGCATAAAACTGTCTATATGCCAAACATCATAAAAACATGAAAGTTATGTACCTTGCTTATAGCTCTGTCTTTCTTTTTTACTGTGATTGACTGCCCATCCTTTTTACTCACACATCTTTTGAAAACATTTCAATTGAACATATTTTCTTTCACCTTTTCTCTACTAATGATACATCATTCATTTGCTCTTTACTTTCTATTTCTTTCTAACCATCATCATCTCCTGGCACTCCATGACACTTATGGAACCCTCCCCAATGCATTTCATTCATATTAAACAGATTAATATTCTAACATGTTAAAACAGTAGATGTGGTTGCTTAATGGACCTAGTCATTGAATGGTCAAAGATCCATATCTGCACTTAGGTTTATTACATGAAGCTCACACAAGGTCAACCACCAAAATAGATTCAGAAAACTCTGTTTAGAGATAACTGGTAGGATGTCCAAATGACATCAAAAATTTTGATTCACTGCTGATAAGGGTGGAATACCATTTGCCAGATGCCTTCTGGAAGAAAGAGGTTAGGATCTTTCTCTATGTACTTGGCATAGCTTCTTGTTATCTTTTCAAGAAGGGGAGAGCAAGAGGCACCAAAGCTTTTACCTAACTTTCAGACACTTGCAAATCTTATAAAAACAGATCTCTAGCACTGCAAACTGGAAATAGCTTCAGAAGCTTGAAGTTCACAACCTGAATCAGAAAGACAGAAGCTATCATCGTGTGAGGAACCAAATCTTGCTGGTATATGCTAACTAGGAACACAAACCTGACTGTACTAAAGACAGTGAATGAGGAGGAATTGTGATTTTCTGGCAGTATGATGAGGATTAAACACACACTAAAGCAGTGCAAATCCCACTCTTCCTGAGACGCTGTTACATTCGGTGTACTGAATCTTGTGCCTCTTAGGCCTCTACTGAAAACTGGGAAATAATGAAGAGTGACTGAAAATAAGCCTGATCTTGAGAGAAAGGGATCAGAAGCCTAGGCTGAGGAGAATGATTCTGGTAAACAGCAGATAATAAACTGCAGAATGCAGATCTGCATGTATCCTATCCTTCTGAAGGTTAAAAAAAAAAAGTTGTACTCCTGTGCACACATACAATTTACCTACATTCATAAGATGATGAATAGTTAGGAGAGATTTGGTCAAAAACAGTAAGATATCCAGCATAATTAGGTTGTTTAACTTATTCCTACAGTGAATAATAGTTCATACAGCACAGTACAAGTCATCCTGACAAAAGATTAAAAATGCCCTTCTCCTTTATTCTGTTTTCAAGATCAGACGTTCACTGCAGTTATTCAGTCTTAAATCTAAAAACTAAAATAACTCCCCAAAACACAGAGCTGCATTTCTCCTTTCACTTCTGTCATCTCATGATGGGCCATGAAGTGTCTTCTCATTTACAGAAGGAAGCAGAAAAACATAGAATTTTACAACAGGTCAGCTCTAGACCTCGTTCCACTCAGCAAAAAGAAAAAAAAAAAAAACTTTTTCTAAACTAATTTACTGAAGTGTAAAGACAGATAGAAATTGAGAAGCTGTTCAGTAAATTCTAGCCTGAGCAGCTACACATTTTTGCTTTAGGATGACTATTTTCTGATTAATAGTCACAAGGAATCACAGATTTTACTTGTCTGCAAGATAGAATTCTCTCTTAAACTAAAAGATGGAATAAAAACTTTTATCCTGAATTTTTACAGCCTGTTCATATGAAGGTTGTTAATTCTCATCTGGTTTTTACCACTGGACATTTCTGAAGAAGTAGATATTTTGTACTATTACCCTGTTCCAGAATCATATAGTATTTCAGATGTGAAGTGACCTTAAGAAGTATCTAGTCCAATCTCCTGCTCAAATGAAGGTGTCTTGCTCCAATTTATAAGAGGGAGATGAGGTTCTTTTAATATCTGTATACCCGGGGTGAGATTAAGAAACAACGGTTCAAATGTTAGTCCAACCAGTTTATTATAAATCCTAATCAGGGAGACGGGGAAGGGAAGGAGGGTGATAGAAAAGATAGAAAAGAAGCAAGAATTGTGTAAAGTGGGGATAGTCACCACCAGGATCCACCAGGATCCCGTTGCACGACGTTTCGAAGGTCTGAGGCAAAGACAGCAGGGGGGGAGAGAAGCAGTGTGGCCGGCCTTGGGCAGCAAGCAGGTAGCAGGAAGAAGTCGCAGAGCCAATCTGGGGGGAAGCAGCAGGATCAGGTAGCAGGCCCAGGAGAGTCCGTCAGCATGCAGGCATTCCGTAGTGAGGAATCTGATGGCAGACACCTTTGTTCTTCCTCAGCATCATGGTAGAGCACAGAACAAGTCCAGGAGGGAGAGAACACAGAGCAGGTCCACGACGGAGAGAGGCAGGTCGTGAGGCTTCTCATGGCAGAAACCTCTTCTTCACGAGGAATCTGTTGCCAGAAAACCTAAACCTCATGGTTTTCGATTCCTCTTTTATCCTCCTTTTTCTCCTGCCTACATGACATCCCTGGGTGCTTGGGTAAGAGTCACATGCAGCACCTCCTGAAATGGCCATCTTCCTGGAGATAAGTCCACACAAAAGATCGTTTCACGGCTATTAAGCTGCAGCTTATCTCTCTATTGTTACCCCTGGCCTTGTCCATCTGTGTCCCTCAGACAAAGGATTTCACAACTCTTGCCCAGGACTTGTCCATCAGTGTTCTCCAGACAAAGAATTTCTCAACTCTTGCCCAGGACTAGCTTGGACTTGTTCATCTGTGTCCCCAGCAAGCTTTGAGACAATGATGTAAAAGGTCCGTCTTATGATTACACCAGGTTGCTTAGAGCTTTACCCAGTTTGAAAGCTGCAAAGGATGGCTACCTACACTCTCTCCTTGGCAACCTGTTTGAGTGTGACCAGCCTCATGTTAAAAGTTTCTACTCATCTCCAGTCTAATTTTTTCTTTCATTTTATGCTTCTTGAGTCCCATACTCCCACCATGCACCTCTGAGCTTCATCTGCATTTTTCTGCTCATCTCCTTTTGTCACTGACATGATTCTGCTGTTGAGACCCATTGAAACTGCCTCTCTGTGCTGTGTAATCTCAGTTCTAATCTCAGTTCCCTGTCTTGCTTCACAGGACAAGTACTCCAGACACTGAGCATCTTGAAGACCCTACTCCAAACTTTTATTAGTAGGTTGTTGTCTTTCCTGTTCTGGAGGTCCTAACATTGGATGCAGCATTCTAAGCACAATCTATTAAGTAAAGGGTGACCTACTGGCCACATTCCTCTTAAACCAGCTCCAGAAACTGTTGGCTGTTTTTGCTGCTATGGCACACTGCTGGCTCATGCTCAGCTTGCTGTCCTTCAGGTTCTTCTCAACAGAACTGCTCCCCAGACAGCATGTCCCACATTCTTTCTTTCAGGCTCTAACAAGTTCCATTGTCTTGACTTCAGACACACCAGCACATTAAGTTCTTTGGCAGCAATACTTCTGTACAAACGTGTGCTGGCTCTAGTTACCACAGATTTGTATCCCAGCCCACAGCCTTGCATCCCAGCTCTCTGCTGACCTCAGGCTACCTCTGAAACAGAGCTGCTCTCCCCTACACAGCTCTGGTTCTCTCTGTAAGTTCCCCCCCTCTAAAAAACCAAAAAAACCAACACCTTAAGTCCTGAAGTCTTAATTTCAAAATACTTTAGTTATCAGCTTATCTCTCAAAAATTTATCTCCTTTTCTCTTTCATTAGAAGTAAGGTTTCCAGAAAGCTTACTTGTTCTGAAACATCAGCAAATATCTAAGAACTTGATTTCAAAATTTAAATATGAGGCCAATTGGATTTATTGTTTATTACACATAATTGTGTATTTTGAGCCATGACAAGTACTTCTATCATGTCTTCCTCTCTAGCTACAAGTAGTTCTTTCACTTCACTTACAGAATCAGTAGAGCTTAGCAGCCTGTTTTTTGTATAGTTTATGCCAGTCTTGTGCATCCACAGATGCTTAGACAACTTCTGAGGTGAGAATCTCATTAGTTGACTCTTATATCCTGACTAACAACTCTACAGTTAGTCAATAACTGCCTCCTTTCTGCTGTAGGGGAGGACCACAAGAAATTCTAATTATTTCTGTACATCTCAGCATCAACTGAGATTTACAATAAAAAACTGCTGATTGAGCTACTGCTATTATAGTATTTTAAGACATAACTTTCTCTTTGATTATTTATTTTTTAGGTAGGAAGTGTGAGCTGAGTTGAAAATAGAAGTACATAACATTCAAGACAGAATGTAACACTATGTCTACTACTTGACTATTTGTGTTGTATAGCGCCTGACTTTCCAGAAGCAATCACAGTCTTAAATTCCTCAGACTTCTTTGTTCACCTAAACTCCGAGTCTAAACAACAGTTATGGCTATTCTTCAACACATAAGATCATCTAGTCTAACTGCCAACTCATCAATATCACACCAACTAAACCACATCCCTAAATGCCGTATCTATATACTTCTTGAACACCTCCAGAAATGGCTACCCCACCAGCTCCCCAGGTAGACTGTTCCAGTGCTTGATCACTCCTTCTGAGAAGAAATTTTTCCAAACATCCAATCTGAACATCCCTGGTGCAACTTGAGGCCATTACCTCTCATCCTATTACTAGTTACCTTTGAGAACTGACTGACCCTCACCTTGCCACAACCTCCTTTCAGATAGTTGTAGAGAGCAGTAAGGTCTCCCCTGAGCCTCCTCTTCTCCAGACTACACAATCCCAGCTTCCTCAGCCACTTCTCATAGGACCTGTGCTTCATACTCATCACCAGCTTCATTGGCCTCCTCTGGGCACACTTTAGGGCCTCGACATTTTCCTTATAGTGAGGGGTCCACAAATGAATATAGTACTTAAGCAGCAGCCTCACCACAGCTGAGTACAGGGGGATGATCACTTCCCAGCTCCTGCTTGTTACACTATTTCTGACATAAGCCAGGATGCCCTCGGCCTTCTTCACCACCTGGGCACACTGTTGACTCATGTTCAGCCATATGTCAACTGAGACCCCCAGATCCTTTTCTGCTGTACAGAATTAGAAAGTATTCTGAGAAAATGAAAGGTTAGCTGAAATCAATCACTCAGCCTAACAGAGCTAGATACCTCATCTGAAATAGATTTAAACATTCAAAAAACTTCCTTAAATACAGTTCATCTGGTATTCTTTCCCTAATTCTTTTGAAAATAAAATCACTTGTCTTCAAACTTAGGCAATTACTACAGAATGGCTTAATTTTAATGAAATTTCAATCTAAGAAGCATTCTTATACATGCATACTGGAAAGTTTATTGACATTTAAAAATATTTTTTTTTTCATTACATGCCTAAAGTATCACAGGCTACAGAGTTGTTCTACTAGTGCTGCAAAGGTAGCTCGTATACATTAAGAGATTATTAGGAACAGGATTTGCTTGAGCAGTACTTTTCTAACTCATTCTGATGTGAAAATAGAAAGAACGCTACTGACTGCAACTGTAATTTTGCTTTAAGCAACCAACAAATGACAGATTTCAGAAAATATGATACTGCAACCATAAGAAGTCTTTCGCTTTCAAAAATGATGTAAAAAATGAAGTCAACATAAATTAAAAATAGTGACAATTGGCTGGCTAATTACTTTCAAATAATCATGACATCTGTGTTCAAACTGAACATAACACAAATAGTACTCAAAATATTATTTTAAAAGTAATTGTTATACTCTTCCCTTCCCCCTCCCCACCCCTCATCAACATGCATATGAGCAGATGTTTTAACTATTCTTCTTCATACCAGTACAAACAGAATCTGTTCATAGAAATGTTCTCTGATCAAGTTCTACTGTTATAACCACTGACTTTCCATAAGGTCAATGGATATTAACAAAATAAATACACACTTTCTGTCGAATCTCAAGGTTAGAGGCTAGATATCAATATTTCATAGCTCTGCAAGAGGCATAGCAGTTAATTTCAACAATCCTAATATGTGGAAGGGTTTTTGGTTTTGAAAAAGTTGTTGACAATAACATTTCAATCTCTGGGGAGAACAGTTTTGTCATTTTACAAGCATGGAGAAAAGGATGGCACTCACTCATGCCCTGATGGTAAAACGTATTTTAAAGCAAAAGCAAGATTAGCTGACTGCTAAAGACGTATCAGTTATTTGCAACAGGAGCATTATTTCAGTTGCAGCAGAAATGATGGAATTTCAGGACACACCAAAAAGAAATCAATTAATTTTTGATTAAACAGATTTAATGGAAGACAAAATGTTTGAACAAATCATTTCACAAAAGAAAATAAAAATCACTGAGCAAAATCAGTGACACCAGGATGGCAAAGAAGCGTAAACTACTTTTTCCTTCTGTCACTTTATCTCCACTATATTTACCCCTCAAAACCATGTATGCACTAGATCAAATTAATAAGACCTGAGCTGAAAAAGCACCTAATACTTTCACTGATTTTAGGAAAACAGCAATATATATCTCTGCAATCATCCTCTGGAGAAAATATACTGGTTAAATTCATATCTTACTGAAAGTCAAAACACTACTCATCTTCATATACTTTTCCCTCTGTAAGATCCCCAGAGTACTTGAAGTTCTAGACCCTATATTTGAGGTGCTTTTCTGTTCTCCTTGAACACCTCTTTCCATTTAAAAAGTGAACATTTATCCTCTTTCCTGACACTCACCTTCTCTCCCTACCCTTCTATGTTTCCAACAGAGTTTAAGCACAATTTACTGTATCCTTCAGACAGACTCTGTAATGCAGACTTTAACTTAGTAATGAAAGAAGCATTGTCCTTTATGTTTCTCCACCTTTAGCAAAGAGGAAATATCCATTTCCTTTTGTCCAGCTACTGGCAAGCAGAAACACTGCAGGCTGAGGAAGGAGAGCGAGTGCTCCTTCCTTAAAAGGAAACATATTCTGCAAGGAGTTCACAGTGTGAACACAGAACTGAGAAAAGCAGGATGCAGGCACATAGATGTACTTAAAAGGTGACAGCAAGATGTTTTCCAAGGGACTCAGTACAGACTACAAAGAGATTTTCTGTGCCAAACATAGCTTCTTAGCTTTAATCTGCATAAGCCTTAGAGGATGTAAAAATTCATAGTCCTTACACAACTGTAAAACTTAGTTCCAGAGAGACTCTGATGTTATAAGACCAAGCAGCACACAACTACCCTTTCAAGTAGTTTGTCCTTCACTTGCCAGACATAATTCCACTTTACAAAGAAAGACAAAGACTGAAATCAGTGTCAAGTTTGTACAACAGGCTCTTGATTTACCATTTCTCATTACAAAATGAGAAAACATATCACAAGTACTTTGCTGTCCAAAATATCTTTTTTGACCACCTACCACATCTTTCACAACTTCTATTCAAAAGGGCCTTTGCCCCCTGCCATCCCCCACAGTTACTGTAACTCATTAGAAGTCTCAACTCAATAGGCTAACTTTCAATCTTTGCACTTTCTATTAAAAAAAAAAAAAAAACTACAAAAACAGCTCTTGGTTCCTCACTTTGTCCCATGAGCCAGTTTTCTTGTTCTCTTCTCCATCTAAAATCTTGTTTTAACTTAGCTAGCTCCCCTCTCTGTTTTCCACCTTCCCTCTATTGCTCCATGGCAAAGCCTTTAAAGGCTGCACATACACAAGGCCAAGGAGATAATTTTTCAGTAGATTTTAGAAAGAATCTTTCTTTTTTACTGAAGTGGATTTTCATAAGTTGCAATTTTCATCTTAAAACAGTGCTTTCAGGATCACGATGACAAATTTTTCTCAGGGGTATGGAGGCATTTTCATGTTTTATATGTTAAGCTGCTGCTAGCTTTCCCTCATTCTATCTGTAAATAATTTTTTTCATGAATAAAGACAAAAAGACACTTGTGAAAAAAAATTCACGAAACTTTAGGGATGTGACAAATACGGAATGAAACTTGCATACCAATAGAAAAGTACTTGAGATAAACTCAATGATCTTTAGCAAAAAAAGAGTGAATTTATTCTTCAGAGAAATAAGTCTACATAGCACATTATTCAATACTTCTAAAACTCCCACATTTTCCAAGGCTAAAACGGGATTTCTGCTGAGTAAAAGACTCATTTTACATAAAGTGTTATTTCAAAGTCACGCTGAATTTAAGCCAAATTTAAGTTAACCTGTACATTTGCAACACTCAATAATCTTGAATAGTAGCTTCAGAAATATGACAGTGATGAACAAGATGATTAGGATTTACTACACTTCTGTCAAGCATACGCAAAGGCAACAGGACAAACTGTAGATATTTCCACTAACCTTTGAGATTTAATTATCATATTCTACAACTGTAGGGGCCTAGAATTTTTGGCATTCTGAGCACTTCTACATTCACATCTGTTTGGGGAGGAAGAAACAGAGACATTGCTCTGATACCTTGGGTTCAATTGTCCATGCACACAGCTAATTAGAATCCCTTTGTTTTACATCATTTATGGCCTAGAAGTAGCGGAATCTGTCTTCAGCCTGGTGATGATTACACTTAAAGATTCCTACCTAAATGTCATAAGAAGCTGCTGTGTGTGCCAGAATGTAACACAAATAGGCCCTGCCTACATGTAAGCAAAAAAATAAAAATAATAATTCAAAGTGTAAAGCAATTTAAAGCCTTACAAAAAAAGACTTCAGTATGGTGACAAGCAGAAACACATGAAATAAACACAAAGGACAAACTAAAAGACAGTAGCTTTTCAGTAGAAAAATACATACAAGATCCTCAAAGAATGCCAACATAGGACTCCACCTTTTTAAGTACTGGCACATAGTTACACACCTAACTATGAACACAGGCATACATTTCAGATCTCTGAATATTATAGCCTAAAGAATTACACATAATTTTAGTTGATTACATAACTTTAAATGATGTTAAAAGCAAAACACATGGCAGAAGTAACTTCCTCACTCCCTGAATACTAAAATGAAAAAAACTTTCATTAAAAAGCACTTTCTAAAAGATATGTATACTCCTTACTTTCCCAAATGATTTTAGTAGAAACCCCTACACCCTTTATAACAGATTCATGGAAAAGCTCTTTTCATCCATAGCTCTCTAACCAGTCTACAGGAGTTCAAAAACGTCATAGTAACTTATGTAACAACACTTACTCTCCTCATCTATCAAGCATAATTTTGGAGCAAATAATTAAATGCTACCCCTAATCGGTATGCCTAATCTGTGACTG
Source organism: Chrysolophus pictus (assembly GCA_037305975.1). Lineage (NCBI taxonomy): Eukaryota > Metazoa > Chordata > Aves > Galliformes > Phasianidae > Chrysolophus > Chrysolophus pictus. The sequence continues at coordinate 25,896,461 of CM074578.1, forward strand.
ATCAGGCTAATGCTTTTCCAAGTGGTTGTGCTCCCTTAACCCTGCCTTAGTCTCTGTATCTCTCCCTTCCCCTAGACTAACCCATTTTATTGCCCCTTCTGATTAGAAAGAGTATATGAGCTTTCCTGATGTTACCTGTATTTCAAAAACTATCAAGATTACTATTCTCATGAGGAAGTAAAAAAAAAAAAATTAAGCTCTGTTTCTCATCAAGACCAAATTTATAGATGAGGAAGTTAAAATCAGATCCAGGTTCAAAAAGAACTTTTCAGTTCATCTTCTTGTTGTTAAAAAGCAAGTCTCCCGGAACACATGTTTCAAGTTCTTACAACTCATTATACCTTTAGCCTGGAAACTTTGACTCCAGGAGCTACAAATCACAGAATTCAACATATGAGACAAAGAAGCTGTATGACCTTCTCTGTGAAAATCCTCATGTCAGAAGTTCTCCCTAGGAATATAATTCAACAGACTGAATAGCTTTCTTGCACTACACATGAAACAAAAAATAAGGTGTGGCCAGCAGGGACAGGGAGGTGATTTGAAAGGGTTGATAACAGCAGGACAAGGGGAAACGGTTTTAAGTTAAGGGAGTGGAGATTTAGGTTGGATGTCAGGAGGAAATTCTTTACAGAGAGAGTGGTGAGGTACTGGAACAGGCTGCCCAGAGAGGTTGTGGATACCCCATCTCTAGAGGTGTTCAAGGCCAGATTGGATGGGGCCCTGGGCAGCCTGGTCTAGTATTAAATGGGGAGGTTGGTGGCCCTGCATGTGGCAGGGGGGTTGGAATTTTATGATCCTTGAGGTCCCTTCCAACCCTAGCCATTCTGTGCTTCTGTGTGGGGAGGAGATGGATACTGAAGGATGATATAACCAACTGTTAAGAGCAGGTCTTAAAGGAAGTGACTAAGCATTAAAAATAAATAGTTACAATTTGTCTTCTTTAAAGTAGAAGCAAAACAAGAAAAAAAAGTTACTGTAAAGCACCACAATATGTTGGCATTTCAAGGTAAAATAAATTCACTCTTAAATTGCAATAAGACAGATGAACAAGAAGAACTCCATCAGACTCAGGATGGAATTCCAAATTCTGTCAAACAAAACCAGTCATATTGACTGAGATCAGAAATCCCTGTTCTCCAGAAATATTTAAAATAAATGACAGTGGAAAGACAAGAACAGATCAAACATACATGTTTCTCTACTAGTCTCCTATTATTCATCAGCTCAGACAAAGCTTTGATGGCTTTCACACTAAAAACTTAGAAATGATCAGAGAAGAATATCCATGATTTCCTCTTAAGATAGGAAGACCCAAATTGCACATAGTATTCAAAATTTGGCATCTATGCTGCATCTATGAATCTAGAGAATTCTTCCTTAGTTATCTTAATAATTCCTAATATTTGTTTTTAAAGTTTTTGATGATTACTCAGTACTGAACTGACATACTCATGAAAAATAACTGGGCCAAACTGGGCCAAAACAGTGATCATCGAGCACAAATTCCAAACACTGCCCATTTAGTCTCTTTCCATAAACCATGTCAGCATTGTTTTGAGCGAGTGCATTATTTCAGGCATATCACAAATTGCATTATGTCATATTATTATACAGTCCCACAGTATCACAAAGCTCTTCTAAAGTACTTCAGCTGAATAATCTGATTTCCTAAGCAAGCCCTTTTTTATTTCACTGGTAATTCTCTTTTCAGAGCATTAAGGAACGTACTAGTTTGTACAATTTCACTACTGACTTCCATCTGCAGCAACAGTTTGCTATTTTACTGTCTTCTGCACTTTAGCTTCTCCATTTCCTTGAATCTTTTTAAAGGACCCAGGAAAAGTCTTCAAGAAGTGCCAGAAGCTGCCATCAATTGGATTACCTCTATCTATATGGCAGCTAACTATTCCAAACTTTGCAACATGTTTTAGAATACCATTTCTCTTTAAAAGCATTAAATAAAGTTGTCTGTTCCTAACTAGGTTATATTCCACTTCTGTAATGCTTTAACAAGACAGAAAACACAGCCATGATAGCAAAGTAGCAAAGTCCTAGGCTGCAGTAAGTGAGGATGTGCACAAACAGCCAGGGTCACAGAAACAAAGGAAAAAAGCTGCTTACCCTCAGAAGGCCTTAGGCAGGCAAACATCTCCACGTAAGATATGCTTACATCTGCTGCAAACTCTCAAATGAGGTCTGGAAGAGGTGGATCCTGGCATCCTGGCTCCACCCCTTCCGGTCACTCAGCTGCACTGAATGCATCTGAGCTCCCCCAGAGATGGCTCTGCCTTCCCACCAGGTGCTCAATCACTGCTTCAGGCCATGACTCAGCATTTCTGCTACATCTCTGTACTCACCATTTCACTAATTTCACTCTTAATGACCAGTTCTACTATCTCACCTGATAAAATAGGACAACAATATTGTGGCTTGCAGTTCCCTCAATTTCTCTTAAAAGCTTTTCTAGCATCATATTAAAGTCTTAAAACTGACTTGAAACTGAAGACAGAAGATTTCTGATGTTCATTTTCTCAAGCTTTTCCAATACAGTTGATGAATTTTAATTTCAAAATGGTCTTTTAATGACTCCCACTGAAGAAGGGATCCAGGCTAAATGTTTCTTGTAAGTGAAGAAGGAACAAAAAGTGTACAGATTTAAAGTCTAATTTCAGTTCAATCCAATTTCAGTTGGCTCTATTGCCTCCATTACTCCTTTTTTTATCTTTATCCATCAACCTTATGAACTTGCTTACTGACATCCTGGCCTTGAAATAGAGTTAGAAAACTTGTTGCTAGATCAGACATATTTTGTCAGTTGTTCTTCAAACACTTTTTGACCTTCCTTACGTTTTTTTATGGTTAGCCTGCCAGAATTTCAGAAGTTATCACTTTTTATATTTTTCATTAAAAACAATATTTATCCATGCCAGCTTCCTACAACTTTTTTCTGTAGACAGTTTCTAAGTATTCTGTGTGAGTACAATCTCTAACATTGCTGCTTTAGACATATAATACTCAGGTAGGAAAGTGCCCAACTTTCTAGTGCTGCAATTAGAACACTGAGAAGAACAGCCTTTTTGACTGTTCCAAGCCAGGTCTGGTTCCAGAGTTATGGAAGAGATCTAGAATGCAAACGTAAATTAATTTGAAACAGGGCCAAGTGAACCACAACTCACTAGATTCCATTCTCCTCCTTTTCTTAAGTTATTTCAAGAAATTAGAACGGGAAATGCTAAATGCCTGAATTCTTTTTAGGTGCAAATTTTTATCTTTACAGCCTATGACACTTGATACCCATTAAATCTGAAGTGACAGAAGATTAAATTAACATCAAGGTGCATCACTGCCAGTATGCTTTATAAACAATAAAACACCAAGCACATGTAAACTAATATAGACTGGGCTTTGATCACATTGAGAAGAAAGGTATATGTAACTTGACAACTAAGATGGCAATGTGAAGTAGTCTCTCATTAACTATTTTGCTTTGAAAATACATGACAGATGTGTGTGTTTGCTTTTATTTACTTTCACACTCAACTGCCATGCACAGATTATTCAAGAAATAGCCCATATATTATGTGTACTAATTACTAAACTATACATATTTTTAATATTAGAAAATAAAAATTACATAAAATAGAAAGTTAACGTTATGAAAACTTCAGCTCTGAAGGAACTACTGTTACCTTTTCAGAAGTCCTGGCTGATTTTGCACTTTCAGATATCATACACACGTATTTCTAGGCATTCTGGGTTTCAGTAAAATCAAGAAATAAGATCAAAGGGTTTATTTATTCATCTATTTTATTCATTATTATTAAAATGCATTTTCAAAATATTTCTAAGAAATTCTAACATATTACCAAGATAGAACAGGAAAAGAGAAAAATGTGATAAACTCCAGTGCTTTCAAATCCTCATATTTCACAGTAAGTATGAAGGAAAACATGGGACTCCATTTTCCCAAAAGATTTTTAGCGAGATTAATAACCTAGGAGGGCTGCAAAATGGTCACATGTACAGCGGCCACCAAAATGTAACTCAAGCAAAGTAAAACTCAGATAATATGGAAGGCATTCATTCACACATGGTACGCTTAAGATAATGTAGATCTTGCAAGTGTGAGAAAGTGGAAACTGCAATAAGGAGAAAAAAGGTTGGGGAAAATAATGCTTGAATACATTATTCTGGGAAGCTTCCACTTACCCTGAAGGTTAAGTAGAAAAATAAGTGTCTTGGAGCCCAGAATAACCTCAGCAATAACCAAATTCACTTATTTTTCTTTTAAAGGAAAACTGAGTAGTCTCCAATAATTAAGGAAAAATGCTAATAGTCAGTTATCTCCTCAACTTAGGAGAAAAACATCAACGTTTCAATTTTCAGATAGCAAACTAAGAAATCATGAGAAACTAAATATACTTTGTCCAAAATGTACAGGGAGATCCTCTGCTCAAATATTTAAAATATTCAGAGACACACTGCTATCCCCATGAGAAGCACTGTATTTGAAGAGAAATACTGTTCGCGTAAGAAAAATTATTCTGATTTTCTCATTATTACTCCTCTTCTGAAATGAATGATGTTTAACTCATATTTATAAGTGGAAATCTTCAGTTTTTTTCCCTCCAAACATTTCTGTCTCATTTACTGTGATACTAACTATGTTCTGAACATTACAGAAACTGTAATAGATACAATGACTGAAATTGATACTTAACTCTAGCAGGTTTCTTTGCTATTTGAAATACACGACATTGCAAAAATGCAAGAAATTATGTAACTAAGGATTAACAGCTTGCACCTGCCCACCTTGGAAGAACAAAAGAACCTCTAGAATAAACTATGCCAAGAGAGGTTCTCTTTTCCTCCAATATTGAAAATGGTATCCAAAAGTTGTAGGTTACAATCTTTAGTTGTAGAGCAACTAACTCCAGCCAACAAAAACGCTGAAATATTTTTATTTTGGTATATTCTTGACCTATTCAGGTATGCAGAAAAAGCTACAGTCCAATATCTTTTTAGCTATCCTATTTGTCCTCTCATGTCAGTGGAGGTACCTTGTCAATTGTTTAGTAACACATGGCCTGGAATGCTAGGAAAAAGCTGTAGAGAGGTATTTAAAGCACTTCTGAGGCAGTGCTGAGACAACACATCCTAGAGAGAATTTGGTCTATTTCCATATTGTGTACTTACTAATAGGGAAAAATGTATTTTATTTTAAGAAGAAAATAAAGAATAGTTATGCTCAACAAATTGCTGGCCAGGCCAAGTTAAGCCACAGGGCAACATACTGTTAATCAGGCATAATCATCTCAAGAGTATTGCGTAATCAGTTCAGTCTTTATGATAAAGTGACCCATGTGACATCAGAGGTAAAAACAGGATTGGCTTATGAGGTCATTTTATGTTTCCCATAATTGCACATAAATATTTACTGGCTACTTGAAATAAGACAACCCCCTGGTCAAAGGTGTGAGGTGCATAACCCACTCTTGCTCACAATTTTACAAGCCTGTTAAAATTAGATGTACAGGATGGAGATAATTGTGAATCTACACAACCCATTCTGCCTAAGAAGATTACAGCTTTATTCATGAAGATTCTTTTTTCCAGCAGAGTAAACAAAGCTATATTAAAAATCGATATTTTGGCAGAAACTTGTTTTCCTGAGGATCAATAATGTGTTGTACAACTTCAGGGCTCTTCCCTAAGCTTGTCATCCCGAATACTCTCACATTCTCAATCAGTTTTACTGCTTGCTTCTTATACACCATTATTTCAATGTGCATGCACTTTTGACTACCCTTCCCTGACTCTCCAGGTTCTCACGACTGGAGAACAATACATATAAATACGGTATGTACTATGCTTGGTCAACACTTTCTCTGCCCCACTGCCAATAGAGAAAAGTTTCCAAGATGCACCATTCAAGGAAACGATACTTTCAATGTAACTGTTGATTATATTTTCTTAGAAGAAACTTAAATGCAGGTCAAATTTACTCATGATTGTTACTTACATATATAATCCATCCTTGATTTTTATCCTCCAGTCTTAGAAGAAAGAGAACTGCAATACTTTATCATTATGTAATGGAATTTAAATGTAAATACCTATGTTTGAGTAATATTTATCAGATTAAGTATTAGAGACTTGTACATGGACACAACAGTGCATCCCTCCTACTGTAGTCCCTCTTTGGTTCAGATTCCAGTGGCTGTTATCAGCATTCCTCATTTTTTCTAAGCTTTATTTTCTCTACTAAGCTGTAGGAACAGTTTAACAGGCAGTGCTTGTACTTCCTGAATGCTGCTAAATCATCCCTAAGGGTTACTAAACTCCAGGGCATGTAACAGTATTTCTGAAGACTAACCTGAGCATTTGGGATGCATTTCCTATTATATCAAGTAATAGATTGTTCAAATAAGTAATGACAGAAATTCTTAATAGGGGGTTGTCTAGACTCTAAAAATTTTGTTATAATTTTAAACTACATAAACTATTATTATTTTGATTAATTCAACATTTGGGTTTAAGAGCAAAGCAGGACGAAATTCAGTATTTATGCTAACTGCTCTAAAATTTAAATGCAAAATGCCAGTTGCATGGGGCTCCCAATACTGTTCTGCAAAGAAAATTGAACAGTCTTTTTAGGCTAAACAGAACTTACTGAACAAGTGAAATTTCAGACTATCAGAACACTTCTGCGTATATTCTTTGCTGTCTTTATGAATGCTATTATTATTATACCAATGCACTGTAATTCTTTTTGTCCAAAAATCTGCAACCTAAACCAACGTAAATACAGCAGGAAATTTAACACAGAATTATTTAACAAAAGCAGGTAATTCTTATGAGTTACTATAAAAACAAAGCAGTGTTTCAGTCAGTCCCAGACCAGAGATGCCATTCTCTCAGTTTCAACTGGTTTTGAAACTCCAAATGTCAGAAGCTGCTAACTCTTATATATACTGTTGCTAAGGTGGCCTCAATATTTCTAGCACTCAAATCTTCAGTCATTTGCATGTGTGACAATAGTTTTTTTCTCAATATTACAATACTCTCTGCTGTAAACTATCACTGTCTTAGCAATATAAGGCAAAATGAACCTCTGTGCAGAAGGACAAAAGAAATTCAAGACACCATTTAAATATCAGCGGAACACTTTTAGATGGTTAAAAGGCAGAATATAGTTGTCAAGCTTGGTCAGCTCACCATGGGGAAATTTCACCCATCATAGGCAATTATATTTATAACCATCGTCTTTTTTAAAATAACAATATGCTATCTAAATGACCACCATCATTTTTTAAAAAAAACTAGATCTAATTACATGTTTCTGAGATATGAAACAGTTCTGATTGAAGAGTTTATTTTGTAATTATTCTTTGTATTGCTCTGAGTCACTGTCTTTAATAAGACTTCCACTACAGATGTATCCTTGTATGCAATCTCCTTGAAAAATCTGCTCATTAATTTTCACGGAAATCAGTCAGTATGCTTGATGATCAGATAACAGAATTATAGGAATCAGTTTCTCATGGTAGTTTTTAAAATTTTTAGTAATACTGCTACTTGATATGTTAATGATGCTGATACATTTATGTGAGTTTTGTATGATTATGTCTGCTGTTGAAATGGAGTACACAAAGTGAAAAAAAAAAACAAACAAGGTAAAACATTTCTGAAATGAAAATGAGATGACCTAACTTAACAGGCTGGCTTAACTGATCTCAATTTTCCTCTGACTAAACAGTACATAATGAAATCAGTGAAAATGAGAAGGATTTTTATTTAGTCAGAAACATTAAATTATTTTAGTAGTAGACTTCTTTAACCTTACTTTTCATAAAGGTTCAAAATGTCCCATCATGTGATCAATGACAGTTCTATGCACTTCAGATAGAGTCAAACCACTAATTTCACACTACTATAATCTCTCTTATAAGTGAGCCATGAATGCTATAATGATGTGGACTTTACACATATTTGACTGAGATATTTTTACAAATTAGTTAAATTTATCCATATTATACTTTCTGAAATTTTTCTTCCAAATTTCACTGTAATGGAGTGCACCTCCCCAATATCACCATTTTAATTAGGTCATAAAGGATTCATATCAAAAACTGATCCCACACTGAAAATTAGCTGCATATTCATCTCTAATTTCCTGATCATTTCCTGATCATTCTGCATTATGTTATGACAAATTAGGTGACTCATTTGAAAGTATGACATTAACAAATTTTGAATGACTTGTTTTTACTATCTACACATTTTTTATTAATATTTGAAGTATTATTTACTATATAGGTATAGCATAGTAGTGAGATGAATACTAAAAATTATTGAACTAAGCATTTGTTGAAGTAAGGTAAAAGACAGTCATTTTCAAATGGAACAAAGTAATTTTCAATGAGACTAAACTATTAAGAACAGTTCATATTGGTAATAGAGAATGTATCTGGCTGTATCAGGGGTACAGAATGCCTATGTGTGTGGACATGTCGCAGTGTCTATAAATGTAATTTATAAATTTGTATAAAGTAGGATACGTGTTCATTCAATTTTTATAACTCACGTTTGTAGATATATTAACAGACTGCTCCAAAAAAAATGGCTCTTATTTGTTTTCATGGAAACCACAACAGCTGCAATGAGTAAAATATTCAGAATTAAATTCTCTGCTATACAGCACTATTTGTCAACACAGTTGCTACCAAGAGCTTTTCATTTTTTCCAGCGATGAACAGAAGTCTGCATGCTGCACTCATAAAAATATGCACCAGCAGAGGCAACCCACTGTCACTGTCACCACTGCTGAAACACATCACCCACTGCCTCACTGTGCTCACAGCCACTGTTTGGTCTCCATAAACATGTAGCAAGTATCAATGAATGTTAATAGGTGCATTTTTTTTTTCATATGGATAAATTCAATAACACCCCTCCGCTTCATATGCACTTCCATGTCAGATGCCATTTTGTCAGACCGCTGCTCTGCTGTCATCTGTCACATGGCAACAACATGGAATAATGGTGGGAATGTTCAACCTCTACTGCCATACCACCATCTGCCTCTGATACCACGGGCAAGCAATATAAATAGGAAGCATTACTTACGAAGGAGCCCTTGCACACTGAAGAATATTCATGTATTCATTTTCATTCTCACACAGAAACTTAGAAATTAAGAAATTATATATCACTTAAAAAAAAAAAAAACACCAAAACACAACAGTTATTTTCATTTGTTTACTTTATTTATTTATTTTTGAACATTATAGCACTCACGTATGTGGAATTTCTTCTTTGTTTTGCTTGCCTAAGTCTGAGGAGGAAGCAATAAGACTAAAAAAAAAAAACACGTTAAAGTTACAGGTAGTGAAAATGCTTTCACTTGCATAGCAGCAGTTTGCACTTGAAGAAAAACAGAAACGGGCCAGGTTTACATTAACCCGTCTGTGTGTCCGTGGTTGGATCACTTGGGATAGTGACTGCTTCTGATCAAAATATGGAAAGCTACCAAACTAAAGCTTCCAGCTGTTACAGATACAGTACAAAACTGTGAATGTTTCAATGCATTCACTCGGCATGAAATTCCACATTAATCTATCTACACAGGTGGCACCTTAACCATGTTAAAATTATCTCCTTCCTTGATGTACTAGATATAACAAGATGCTTTTAAACTCAGCATATGATTACAGCTACTGAGAACAGGGAAACTAAACATAATGGATTGAATAATGCTATCTGACAGAACTGATAAAAAATAAAGTTCAAAATAGTCATGAAAATGATAGCAGCTCTAGTGAATGTAACAGACACAAACCAATATGATAAAACAGAATTACAAAGCAAAAGCATAAAAAAAATAAAAATTAAAAAAAAAATCAGAAACCTCAGCACCTATTGCTTCATATAAATGGACAGAACTTGATTAAGAAGGATGGAAAAGCATTTCTTTATTATGGGAATCTGTGTGCAGAAAACAAAGAAAGCTCTGAATTTTGCTTTCATCTAAGAGTGTTTAATTAATAAGAACTGAATAGGAGGTAGAAATAAAAAAAATGTCAGAGAAAGATTTTATAAGAAGCTTTGTAATATGTGCCAATTTGACTTTTACTAACTACATTTTCATATATCCCTTTGCATGTCACACAGTTTTGGAAGAGACTAACATGTATTATAACATACACTTTCCATATATTATATACCCCCTAGGCAATAGCAATATGAGGTGCAGTCAAAGGATGAAAATCCAGTTCAGTAAAATATGACTATTCAACATTTTAGTCTTCAGACATAATAAAACTATTTATTTTATGTGTAGAAGCTCTAGTTCTCTGAGATGTGTTGTTAACATTGATTTCTGACTATACTCTTTTGAGTCTTCTAGACACGTGATCTTTGCTATCCACACGTTTTAACAGAAAAGTCAGCCTAACAGTCACCTCCTTTTCCAAAAACAGAACTAAGAGAAGAATATAATACACAAAAGGGTTATATGAGTGGACAGTGGGGCAGACTGAGAACTGGCTGACTGGCAGAGTTCAGTGGGTTATGATCAGTGGTGCAGTCTAGTTGGAAGTAATTACCAGCATTCCCCAGGGATCAGTGCTGGGTCTGGTCTTGTTTGATATCTTCATCGACCTGGATAAAGGGATAGAGTCCACCCCCAGCAAGTTTGCTGATGATACAAAGCTGGGAGGAGTAACTAACACACCAGAAGACTGTGCTGCCATTTAACAAGACTTGGGATTTGGACAGAGAGGAAATTGATGAGGTTCAACAAAAACAAGTGTAGAGTCTTACACGTGCATTAGTACAGGTTAAGGGCTGACCTGCTGGAGAGGAGCACTGCAGAGAAGGACTTTGATAGACAGCAGGCTGGCCATAACCATCATGGTCAAGAAAGCCAATAGTATTCTGGGATACATTAAAACAGCATGGCCAGCAGATCAAGAGAATTGATTCCATATACTCTGCCTCAGAGAGGCCACATCTGGAATACTGTCCAGTTCTGGGCTCCCCAGTTCAAAAAAGACAGGAATCAGAGTCCAGCAGAGGGTGACAGAAATGGTTAACATTGTCCAGAAGAGGGCCATGAAAAAGGTCAGAGGGCTAGAGCACCTCCCCTACAAGAACTGGGGCTTTTCAGCCTGGAGAAGAGAAGGCTCTGAGGACACCTTATATCAGCCTTCCAGTACTTGAAGGGGGCCTACAGGAAAGCTGGAGAGGAACTCATTTTAAACTGGAAGAGGGTAGATAGATTTAGACTAGCTATTAGGAAGAAATTCTTTACTGTGAGGGTGATGAGACTCCGGAACAAGTTGCCCAGTGAGGTTATAGAACCACCTCTCTCTCCGTCTTAAGCCTGTAGTTATTCACTAGATTTCAAGCTTCTGTGTTGATTCATATCTTGACCAGCTGATAATACTCAGCAAAGAAGACCTGCTTGGATAACTCGGCCTCATGAGCATAAGGGTATGTTTCTGACAAAAATAATTTTTATCTGTTTACTTATGTATGCACATCAGCAACGAAATCTATATAAACAAACACTCACAGGGAAAGAAAAATCTTCTTTGAAACCTCTTTACACATTCATAGCCAAGAATACATTTTAATTCCTCTAAGTGATTTTAATTAATTAAATAACATACCCCTCTATGTTTTTTTTTTTTTCCTTTCTCCTAAATAAAGCCTCAAGCAAGGAAAGCCAAAATACTGAATATCAAAAGCCTCTCTTTGGCTTGATTAGAATTCATTTTGTATTAATTATCTTTATAAAGGAACAGTATTAAAAAATAGTGCAAACTAATCACTATTACCTCATATTTAATTCTAGAATTCATAGTTTTTTGTATGTTCTTTTAAATAAGATCTTATTTCTGAAAGAGTTTTAAAGTGTCATATCCACTGAATGAGCTGCTCCGTTCAAGCGTCATGTAACTGTGACAGACACTTTTGCCTTGTTTTAAAAGTGCTCCACCACCTCAAAAAGTTGCCTGAATAGATACGAGAAACTCAAGAATGGACACTAATTAGTTGGTAAAGGCCTGAAACTGAGCCCACTGCAGATATGTGGTCAAGTCTTTGTAGAAGTGTTTACACTCATAAGAAGTTCCTTAACATGGACAACAATAGTGTCTGCTCAGCTCATGCATTCCAGAACAGCGTTGCTAATATCTTGTAAGGGGAACTTAAAACAGGATAGCTTGTAAAAGATAAATACTTTGTTACTAATATTTTATGAATTTATTTTTGCAGACACTTTGTACAGATAAAACTGAATAACATTACTTGTTACTACAAAATACTGGGAATGAAACATTTTTAGGATATTCAACCAGTAGGTCTGTAACTGAGGTTTCTATAGGCAGTAGATAGCAAATGAGTATATGATTCTTGTGAAGATAAAGGCAGCACAGACAGTCTTATCAGTGTGTGTATTTTCTGCAGTGGGATACGAGGATGAATTTCTATGAACTCCACTGATGATGTTGTTCTGCTAGATGAAGAAAATAAATACCCAGAAGTAATAGCAGTAGCTCCCATTAGTGCATACCAGCTGTTTAATATTGCTGAGTACACCTAAAATGCCTCATAAAATGGAGACTGTTTGCTGTGCAGAATTTGATCTGGGAATACATCAAACAGTTTTATTCCAGTCAAAGAATATGTTGCTCATATCTGGCTTAATTCACTTAAAGAATCAGTAGACTGTGATTTAACGTTTGCAAGTCTGGCTGATGGATGAAAAGTAATAGCTAGATATTAACTAGGAAGAGATGTTTGCATTTGAGTTTCATGAATAACTAACAAAGTAAGGAGAGATTTCTGTTTTTAAATATCTTAGTAGGCGAATCAGAAATTATTGAAGGACTTTGCAATCTTTATTGCTCTTCTGATCCTGAAAAGACGTCTGATAATTCTTCAAGATTCATTTTGCAACAACCAAGAGAGAACCGACAGCACGCTTGTAGAAGAAGTAGTAAACCATAACCCATGGGAGAGCAATGACTCGCTACTTAATTCTCCTGAAGTATCTGAAATGTTACTAATTACTGAAGTCGTGTCTCTGGTAGACAAAGGAACAGTGGTGCTGCTCTAGTGATTAAAGTTGTGTAAGAAAAACAGCGTGGTAAATGAGATACTATCACAAATATACTGGGAAAGAAGTACTATCTTATATCTGTGGAAGTATTGGTAGCCACATGTGGTATAGATGTGATATTAGTCTTCTTTTTTTCTGAGCTGAACAGCAAAACAAGTAACATGTGAAGAGATAACATCTCTTGACTTTTCTATCCTAAACACAGTTTAACTCTGAAGTGATACTTAGTTTTTCTAGTTTATAGCTTAGGTTAGCCAGATTGGTGATCAGAAGTTTCCCTCAGCTAAAAATGTGTGCTTTTTTAGATGCTAAGATGTTAAGAAAGAAGAAGAAAAAGGAGAAGGGAAGAAAAAGGGAAGGGAGAAAAAAAATGAACACCCAAGCAGATTGATTCTGCAGCAAATTACGTGACCACTAAAACCTCATTCAGTCTTACCAAGGCATTATATAGCAAATACAACTCTGTAAATCATATTTTTAATAAAAGCATAGAAGTGGTTTTAGTGACCTCAAGAGCTGAGTAAATGCAAACCCTCCCATTATTCATATTTTATATGAGGGCCAGCACCAGAACAAATGGTGCACCTCAGAGCAGAAGTATTAAATTTTCTAAATCCATTGCTCCTGTGAATCAATATGAAATGAATGAATTACATCTTATCCATTGAGAACACCAGTAAACTAGATGACATTGTATTCTGGAAGAGGTACAGATGTAACTGCATTTAGTAACTGCATTTCTTGTCAGCCTCATTACCTACATCAAGAAGGAATATTACCTATTAATTAGACAACAACAAAACAAACGACTTTTAAAGGTATACCTTCAAAAAGACTAGTCTGTACAGAAATCAAATACACAGTAAAACTTACAAAAACAGAAATCCTGGCTTACTTACACAAGTAAATACTTTGAAAAAGTTCATAATAAAAAAATTCTGAAAAAAAGTATAAGGACAAAGACCCGCATGCTGTGTGACAATTGAAGATGCAATCTTAAAAATAAACTGTTACACCTGATGTTTACTTAAAACATTTGAAAAAAATAAAAGAATAGGGACAATTTTGGTATTCCCCCAAAATCAAACTAGAAGCAGCCAGAATAGCAAAGGCTTGTTCCTGACTATTTTAGTGCAAAACCATCTAGACGCACAGAAAAATAAGCACTCAGAAAAGATGTGAACTTGAAAAGGAAAAGCAAAGCCCCCAGAAAGTAAAGTAAAATATTCTGGAAGAAAGAAGGGAAAACTGGCATTAGGGTCAGAGAGAGCTGAAGATTATATGAGGCACATGAAATTTTATTCTCTAAGAAAGCAAATAGAAAACCAATCTAAGAGCAAGTGCAGTTTTCCTTGTTGGGTATGCAAAATGTTGGAGAAAAATGTTCATGAGAGAAAAAGCAATTTTCCAATTATGTATAAACATGTAATTAAGAAAGGACAATGGATTAAATTACAAGAACAAAGAATAGTATAGGAAGCAAAAACCAACATGCTGAAGAATAAAATAAATATACTTTGAATACTCTTACCATGTTAACAAAAGCAGTAACAGGGAAAAAAACTTGATATAAGCATGACTCCAAAGCATATTTTTCTTACCTTGGGCCACCTCTTCTGTATGAAAATCAGGGATAGCATGTTTAGACCAAAGTTCCGTAGATACTGCTAATGCTGATGGAAGGTCATTATCTAAAATTTCAGTAGGAAACAATTCAGCCATTTCTGTTTTCTTACTTTGGGGGATAGTAGGTAAACAGGTGATATTGTTTATTCCATCAACGCAAAGAAACCCACTGGAGCAGGATTGTATAAGGCAATCATTGTAATTAAGCTCACAGCTTCTTCCCTGAAAGAGAATTTTTAAAAAGCCATTTTTGAAGTCAATTTGCATTTCATAGTCATGCTAGTTCAAATTATTGCTTTCTTTTGATTCTAAAGTGTTGTTTGCTTATATTAAAATGTTCACATTTTCAAAAGCAAATCTAATCAACTGGAAAATATTGCTCAAGTAATTTAATAGCATAGTTTATATTTAAATTTTTAGCTAAATGGTATTTTTTATTCCCACTCAGTACTACAAATAATCAATAAAAGTTGTTTCCCCACAAATGTGTATTTGTAAAGTATCAAAGATACTGGTCTTGCCAATTAAAATAATCACAGAATCACAGAACTGTAGGGGTTGGAAGGGACCTCCAGTGATCATCGAGTCCAACCCCCCTGCCAAAGCAGGTTCCCTACACCAGGTCACACAAGTAGGTGTCCAGGCGGGTCTTGAGTATCTCCAGAGAAGGAGACTCCACAACCTCCCTGGGCAGCCTGTTCCAGTGCTCTGTCACCCTCACCGTAAAGAAGTTCTTGTGCACATTTGTGTGGAACTTCCTATGCTCCAGTTTTCAGCCGTTTCCCCTTGTCCTGTCTCCACATACCACTGAAATAATCATATTTATATAAAGGTGCAACCTCAATTCAAGAAGTTAGTACATAGTTATACAGAGAACTGTACTGACTTAGTTGTCTGAAAACCTACAGATCACTGATTGTCAAGTTAAAGATATGTTTTCTTTTGTATTTCATTACTTCTTGCCAGTTAACAAATCTTCTTCATACAGCATATTTTAATATATTTGGTTTGTAGTTTACTCTTTGAAAACTAAAGGTGTAGCAGCAGTTTTAAATTGGAGCTTTAATTTTTAACAAGGCTAACAATTCATGGGAAGTCTGAAATATTCTTTCTAATAATACATTAAAAATTTTATAATCTGTATTCTGTAATAAAGGGAGGAAATTATACATTTCTTTCACAGGAATAATTATGTGAATTAAATGCACTCTTGAGGTGTGAAGTAAGTATACACTGAATCCAGCCTATTTCATTTTATCTTCACTTCTGCTGTAATGAACTAGTGGATTACATGATGAGAGAGCTAACTTTGCTAACCTAAACAGATCTCCTGCATTTGGACAGGTATTTAAAATACGCATAATTTCATCCCTGAAAGGCAAGCATCTCTGATGTTATATAATCTGACACATAACCAACCCTGTATGCTACATTTTCCAATAATCGATGGCATTTATGGTTGGGTTTGACAATAATTTTATCATCATCATTTCTAGATACATTAAAAAATAATAGAATCACTAAAGTTTGAAAGGATCTCTAAAATCATCAAAGTCCATCCATCAACCCAAGACCACCATGCCCACTAACCATATCTTTAAGCACCACATCTGCACATTGCTTGAACATCTCCAGGGATGGTGATTCCTCCACCTCCATAAGCATCCTAATATCCAATCTGAACCTCCCCTGGTGCAACTTGAGGCCATTACATTGAGGTGTAAGGGAAGAAAACTTCGAAGAAAGAATCATGCCATTGGCCAGCAGAACAGAGACAGCAGCAACCTTCCTCCCATACATGGGGGGGGGAAGAGGAAGAGTAACCAAAGTTTTACATCTTCCGCTGCCTCTTCTCTGCTGCATTAAACAACTATTGACAGAGAGAGCCTTGGGGCCAGCAATGTCAATAAACGTCAGAAAGCACCAAACCACTGGTGGTTAGATATAAAAAGTATCCTTCCAATCATCTTTTGGATGCAATTCCTATTTTCAAAACGGTGAATGCCAGGTAGGGGAAGATTTTACCCCTTTTTTGAAATAAAGGAGTAAGCCTGATCTCCTCAGAACTTCTGCTCTGCTGTCTGAGTTTCCTACCTTCACTTATTAGATGTCATAAGAAGCCTGGAAAATTGTGACAAGCTGAAAACAGAATTTTTTAGAAGTTGGAGCAATATATAAAATATTTTGTATTTCTACAGTTTACTTTGCACTCTCTAGAACACTAGCAAAAGAGGTGAAAAACTAACATCATACTTGCAACTGCAAAAAACAAAAAAACAAAAAAAAAACAAAAAAACTGTGAAACTGCCTAACTAGCATCACAAATGTTTTAATGATGAAGTATTATTATGTTAGCCTCAGAAATTAGATTCTCAGCCACAGTGATGCATTGATAAATATGCTCTTTGAATATAAACTGCTGAAGCCTGTGAAGTGTGTGCACCATGTTTAATATCTAAGAGATACAAGTTCCAATTGAAGCTTCTCCCAGAATTGGGGCACATCTAAAATCCAAACAGCATTCAATAAGCATGTGTTGATTGAACACTTTCCCTCACGTAAGATGGATATGAGTTTTCTCTTGTCTATCTGGTCTGATTTCTTTCAAAGAGCTTGAAACACTTCTGAGATTTCCATCAACATTTGTTTACGAAAATAGGAAACAATAGGGCACACAAAAGGCAGGAATGGGGACTCTGAAATTCACATTTTTTAGAAGCCACATCAGCTCAATGCTTGAAGGTTTTAGTAGAGTGTTTTGGACTGACTTAGATACATCCATGTTTGTTTCAATCAAGTACTTGATTTATTTTGGCAGGTAGGTGAGCTAACTGGTAAGTTCATAGCATCTTATAAAATCTCTGGCTATACTAGTCTTTTAAAACATGAAAGAACTGCAGGCCAATTTATATCTTAGACATCTGTATAAAAATATTTCTTCTTCACTCTATTCTAATTCCATACATAGTGCAAATGATGAGTTTGTTATGTGAATAAGATTTCTGCCTAATAATCTTTCTTACTGCTGTAAAACTTCATTCTGACTTTCATTTCGACAAATTAGTGTATTTTTATTACTACAACATACAATAGTGAGCAGTATTTTATTATGATTTTATGACTTGTGAAAATGAAGCAGATGTGCATAAACTCCACTGTGCATGAAGGGTATACTGAATTGACACAGACAAATTTGATAGCACTGAAAGTGACTGTAAATGCTTTAGTTAAACAATTTCCAGGAAGGAAAATGCTGCAGATTTATATTTAAATCTATGCTTCCATAGATCTTTCCATTTAAAAAGTAAATATTTATTCCATACACCACTGATTATGTTCTTATTCCCAAACTTTCCGAGAAAATTCACGATCCATACTTTATGATACATACTTCAGATAACATTGCATACATAGACTACAGAAGATGTATTTAACATACACTTTAGCTGGAATTGAATAATGACTCCTCGGGGAATTCCACTGTTTCTACTTCATATTGACTCATAGTTAGGAACCAGAATCTACCGGGGGCCTACCAAATATCCATACTGAGATGTTTAAACCCCAAGTGTCTTTGGTTTTCAAACTGAAGATAGACACGTTGCATCTTTTACTATTTTTCCATTTCTCTATTGTGCAATTGAGAACTGTGCAATTCCCAAAGCATAGTGGAATCTATGGACTGAAGATGGAAAAGCGGTTAATGGAATAAAAGTAAAGAAATCTTAAATTTCAGCTACCTTAGAAATTTGTAACTTCTTTCTTCTTTACAGGTTTGTTCATACTACATAGGTAATGCCCAAGCTAAATACTAATAGAACAATGGTCGCCAGGACTCAGACAAAATAACTATCTAGTCCCACCTTTAGCAATCTAATAAAGACTATATGAGGAAAAATACGTGAAGAAAACAAGCAGATTTTGTATCTGATAAAGCTGAAAAAGCCGTTGCATTTTCTAGCAATGAGTAATTCAGAGAATCCCTAAGCCAGGGTAACATTTAGAAGAGTAATTTAAATAAAGATGGACCTATCCTTGTTTTTTGACTTATTTCTCCTTTTTTTTCTCTACAGTGCAATGAAACATGGACTTGTACCAGTGCATTTTGCGTTAAGTGAAAAAATAATTTCTACAGATTTTAAACTTGTTCTCTGATAGTTTTATTTGGCATTCAGATTTTTGGAGAGAAATACTAACTAAACAGCACAATGATCTTCTCCATTACAGTTGTTTGGGTAGGAGAAGTATAAATACTTCATGAATGAAATGAGATTATTTTCATATGAAGATCTGAGTATTTTTTAAATAAAAAGACAGTATTTCTCAAATTATATATTCTCCATCCTGACCTTGTTTTCAATGCCAACCTGCTTTTGAAGACAATCACAACAGAAGTTGCTATGAATTCCAGGGAAGTATCAACTACCTCCATTGTACTATGCAAAAAAGCTCCCTACGAAATTTGTATTCCTTCTTTCACTAGATCATCGGTAAATTTAGTCAGACTATATGCACTAGTACATGATTTATGGCAAAATACAAATTTTACAAAATTACAGATAGTCAGTCACTGCAAATGAGAGAAATTCCTGGTGACTGGAAGAATGCATATGACTTTCCTATCTTCAAGATTGGCAAGAAGGAACATCCAGGAATTACAGGCCAGTCAGCCTCACCACAGTTTCTGGGCAGCTGATGTTCTGACTACTCCTAGAAACCATTTACAGAGGCAAGTGTCCATGCCTATAGCAGGGGGGTTGAAACTAGATCATCTTAAAGGTCCCTACCAACCCAAATCATTCTATGATTCTATGATTTTATGATTTCCGGGCAGAGAAAGGACAAACACAAGCATGATTAGAAACAGTCAACAATGAGCTATGAAGAGGAAATTGTGCTTTTACCAATGTGATAGCTTTCTATGACAAGACGACTGGGTTTGCAGATGAGAGGAGAGCAGTGAATGTTTTCTATTTCAAAGTTAGTAAAGCTTTTAGCACTTTCTCCCATTATATTCTCACAGACGAGCTGGTAAAAAAGGGATTAAAAGAATTGATGGCAAAATTGACTAAAAGCTGACTAAACTATCAGGCTGAAAGGCCTCTTACTAGGAATCAGCAGTGCAAAGTTGAGCTGGAGGCCAGTCCCTAGCATTGTGCCCTGGAGGCTAGTATCACTCTAGAGGTGATACCAAGCTCTCCATCAACAGATGATGGGGCAAAGTGAACCCATTGCAAGTTTCCATGTGAAATCAAGGAGGAATGGTTGATAAGTCAAATGAGTCTACTACTATTACATGGACCTCAAGAGGCTGAAGAAATATGATGGCAAGATCTTAGGAAACTCAAGAATGAGAAATGCAAAGCTCTGCACCTGGGATAGAAAAGATTCATCCACCAGTACATGCTGGAGACTGACACACTAGAAAGCAACTTTTGTCTTGGTGAATGACAAAATTGAACATGGGCCAACAACAATGGCAGCACTGAGTGAGGCAAACATTGCCAATAAGTAAAGAATTGATGCCCTCCCTCTACTCAGTAATGGTGAGGCCACACCTAGAGTACAGTGTCCATTTTTGGGCTTCCCAGTACAAGAGAAATATGAAGTTACTGGAGAGAGGCAAGCAAAGAGCCAAAAGAGATCATTAAAAGTTGGAACATCTTCCATATAGCAGAGGCTGAGAGAACTGAGGTTTGTTCAGCCTGGAAAAGAGAATGCTCATGGTTGGGGATCACATCAGTGTTTACTGAATATATTATTTATTACTGAGGCTCTAATCAATCTGTGACTAATATTTCTGCAATCTGCTTCTGCATCCTCTTTCATACCACCCACTGGTTTAGTTTCCTCAGCTCAAGGTCAGCTATGGTATGGTGCAGTTGTGAAACTTCGGATTGGAAAGCTGTGAAAAGAGCTAAAATGTGAGAAAGACATGTGAGATGTCTCACTTTCATGAGCTCAGAATCTTCATTTACACTCAGATACTTGTCACTGACCCTTAATCTAAGCATAAATGAAAATTGTAGCTTACTATGAAGGTAAAGTCTACTATAGCAAGCCTAGAACTTAGCTGATCACGGCCTAGCCATGCTATGTTCATATCCTGGCTTAACCTCAGGTTTGCCTTATGATCATGCTCAGCCCTTTGACTTTCTGGATGAACATGGTTACCACCATCACTGGACTTACTCCGCTTTCCTTGTTCAGGTACTGTGGAACTCCAGTCCTTGTCTGTAAGGACATAGCCCACACCTACTTCTCTGCTCCTTGGCTTCAGGTTTGCCTTCTCTTATGGAGAAGCCCAATCAACACTTGTACTCTTAGACATGTACTGGGATATTCAGCTACAATGGGAGAGAATGTGCATAAGGGACAGAGACGAATACAATGCCTAAGAAGAACTGAGGATTGACAGAAGTTTTTCCACCTTTTAGAATTTTTTTTAATGCTCTTTATATAGTTTGTTTTTCCCTCACTGATTGTAAACAAATTTTTGCTTTGGGAGAAAGCTCTACGACTTTTTTAAGTCTGAAAATTTTCTTTTATTTCTTTCTTGACTTGTTTGCACAGAATTTGTGAAGGTAAATAGGCATCCTATTCACAGCAATTTTCTCCTTCTGTTTTACAGTCTTCAATACAGCAACCAAATAATGAATACATATTAAAATTAGCACAATTCATAGAATCATAGAATGGCCTGGATTGAAAAGAACCACCAAAAGATTACCTAGTTTCAACCCCCTGCTATGTGCATCGTCACCAAACACTAGATCAGGCTGCCCAGAGCCACATCCAGCCTGGCCTTGAATGTCTCCAGGGACCAGGCATCCACAACCTCCTTGGGCAACCTCTACTAGTGTGTCACCACCCTCTGAGTGAAAAAGTTCCTCCTAATATCTAACCTAAACCTCTCCTGTCTCAGTTGAAAACCATCCCCCCCCTTGTCCTATTACTATCCACCCTTGTAAACCAGCCGTTTCCCTTTCTGTTCACATATTCCCTTCAAGTACTGGAAGGTCACAATGAGGTCTCCCTGGAGCTTTCTCTTTTCCAAGCTAAATATGACCAGTTCCCTCAACCTTTCTTCATAGGAGAGGTTCTCCAGCCCTCTGATCATCCTTAGAGTCATAATTTATAAAGAAAATCAATTAACAGTATCAAGGTTAGAGTTGTAGAGGTAAAAAATACTTAAAGTTTTTTTTAGGTAAAAGATCATATACTCCTTACTGTCCTTGTTACTAACCTCAAAATATTAAATGATACTAATAAGTTAAAATTGAAGTGTAATAAGGTGAATTACAAGCTCAAATTGTAGATATTTACTGCACATCTCCAACAGCATTAAGAAAAAGCATAAAGTGGTGGAGGCAGAGTGAAAATGTCAATCTTAGATAAATAACATAACGCATTAAACCATCATCAGAGGATTCTTTTGATATGTTAAATAGAGAAAATAAAACACAGGACAAAAGCCCACAGGGGTAAGCATTCAAAGAAATTGTTTGATTTACTTTCAGGGAACTCATTTTCAAAACATGAATCTGTATGACAGTCTGAAATATGACTAATCATAATACATATGTAAAAATATTAATGTACTTTGATGACTGATAAAGCCACTACATACAATCAGTCTTTTTTACTTTTTGTGAATATGGTTCTCTGTGGTATATAGTTCTCTGGAATATTACAGTTAATAAAATGAGTAAACAAAATAAAGAAAGAAGTTACAAAAATATGGATTTTTCTGCAAGGCCAGGTTTTATCTAAGTGAGGATAAAGTGGAAAGGGATTACATACAGCATTTTTTGTGCAACCACAAATAGGTTAAGTAAAGGAGAAGAAAGAATGTCAGTAGCTCACCACAAATCCTGGCTTGCAAAAACAGGAATAACCAAAACTGGGGTCACTCTGAACACAGATGCCATGTATGCAGGGGTTGGATATGCATTCATCAACATCTAACTCGCAATGCAAGCCTTCCCATCCTGTCAAGAAAAAGATACAAATAAAAGAAGACTAAAATCTAGAACCACCAATCAAACAATAAAGCTATGAGTAACTATAATTAATCCTCACATCTATTTACACAGTACATGGGAGATAGTACAATGAACTATCTTTGAACTTTGGTTTCCCGAAATAGAAAAAAAAAAAAAAAAAAAGCAGTAAGAAGTCAGAATCCAAACAATACAGATGTTACAATCATACTCTACTGAAAGTCTCTTGGGGAAATGAATATTTGCTGATTCTTATTTCTGCAGAGACATAGGTAAGCGAATGAATAAAACTTGGATATACTCTTGCTTAACTGAATTAACTGACTTCACAGGTTTCCCTTCACCTACAGAATTATCTGTATTGTTAGCTCTCTTGTGTCCAAAAATAGTCAAGCATAAAATGTTCCCCGAAACTTCTAATCTCTTAATCTCTTTTCAGTTCTGCAGAGTGCAACCCAAGCCACTCCTCTCCCCCCAAAAAATTTAAACTGAAAGTGTATGGAAATACCTATTTTAATTTTTGATCTTTCTAACCTGCTAAATTTGTGCATAATCATCATACCGTGGAAAGAAAAGTGGAGGTGTAGACAGATTACAGCAGTCAACACCACAAAAAAGAAAGGAAAATGTTTAAGAGAGAAACTGCATTGCGTAGAAACAGAAGTTACAGCTCTCAGCTGATAAGCAATTTTTAAAAGTCTATATTCAAATATACTTACATTATCAGTAGCTTAAAAAAAAAAAAAAAAAGAAGTATTTTGAATTTGTTAATTTCTTGTGTTTGAAGCACAGTAATGATAAAAAAAATACAACTTCTTAGCTTTTAAGTGAAAACTTGTGAAAAAACGTGTATACTATCAAAGACAGGTGATGACTAAGACTTTGAAGATCAGAAGGGACTGTTATGATTGTGAATTCTGGCCCTCTATATGTCAAAGACCAGAAATTTTTCACTCAGTGGTTCATATATCAGGAGTACAGCATGTTTACAGATTACTGACTGTCTCTTAGACATAAAAAAAACATTTTAAAATAATAAATAAATAAATAAATGTTTCACCTAGGTGTAAGTTTATTCCTAGAAGTAATGTAGTCCTAGTAAGCCGAAGATATCTTGTCTTATAAATGAGATAGAGAATAGTCCTGAAAAGATTAAATCTGAGACTGCAGGACAATGTGGGCTTACTGCGACATTTGCTAATACCCCTATACCTTCCTAGGGTGCAATAGCTGTTTAATTTGATCTATGGAAGCACAAGAAAACAGCCGCATTCCACCCAGCAGATATAAGCATGACTATGTGTGGAATAAGAATAAGAATACTGTAGTCAAAATTTTTAAAAATTTTCATCAGTCAGATGAAATTTTAATCACTGTCCTGTCAAATGTCAGTTACCTTTTTGACACTGACAAGTGTACCCATTGACATGATCTTCACAGGTTGAACCATGTAGACAGGGTGATGAATTACACTCATTAACTTCTATTTCACAAAACTGTCCAGAAAATCCAGCAAGACACCTGAAGGAAACAACATTACAATGTGTTATACTATGCATAATCAATTGTATAAAATATATTTATGCGAAAACATTTAATATAATCCATGCATATTAACAAAATACAATGTCAAGTATTCCTTTCCATTTAAAGGGGCATTTTACTGAAAACCATGGAGATGGATTTTTGATAGCAAAAATCATCCACAAATTTCGTATTTGAACCGTAGTATCTGGATGATGATCAACCCTAACAATCTCAACTGCAGTTTACTGCTTCTAACATGGTTCTTAACAAGGTTTGGGGAATCTGTTTGCCTAATAATACAGTTTATTCAGTAAACCAGCTGCAGTCTTTGTTTGGAAAAGTGCTTGTTGAGAAATTTTACACTATCAAATATAGCTACACCATAGAATTCAACCTTTGGGGATCGTGTTTTTTATTATTATTCTAATTATCAAATATCAGTCAACTTAAAGCAACTTTTTCTGTACTTATCTTGTTGTAAATCCCATGATCATTAACTCCAAAGAAGATCCATAACATAATATAGTTCAACATTAATATAAATAGTTCATAATATACTTCAACATATTATAACTTTACAACTGACCCAAACACACTTGCAATACCTCTAATGAAACTCAGATATCTTCCTAATCTCTTCATTGAAAATGAATGTGTAAATATACCCTTGCATACATATCCACAGCTGTGCAGATTCAAATGCATTCTACAGAGCCCCAAAATGGTGTTTACAACATTTAGTCTGTTGAGATGTGTTTTAATACAGATACATTTCACACAAGGTAATGTATTCAAATCTAATGTTACCAGCTGAGTGGCGTACATCTTGCATGTCTCCTTGTCTATAATGAAGAACATAAAACTTTATGCCCCACTTACAGGAAGATGAGTACACCAACAAATTGCCTTTGAGTAAATGTCACTTACACCTCAAGATACCATACACTGTGTGAATACAAAATACATCATTAGAATGAAATATCTGCAGTGTTTACCTTAGCTTTCCAGATCCTAATGCAAAAGAGAAGTGAGCTGGATCACATAACAGATGTAACAATTCAAGAAGAATGATAATATATATTGGTAATTATATTTTGATTTCTTCCTTGACTATTAGAACTTATTTTTTCACCTTATATGGAATACATTCCAGATGATGGTAACTTGGAATCCATCAAGGCGATGAAAGCAGAACAGATTTTCCAAAGCCCATACCACCTACAGAATACAGTGATGTTACACTGTTTGGAAAATGTACAAACTGAAGCATACGCTACTATACTGCAAGTAACTAATCATAGAATCACCAGCGTTGGTAAGGACCTAAAAGATCATCCAGTCCAACCGTCCACCTATCATCTATATCTCTCACTAAACCACATTCCTCAGTACAACATCTAAACATTTCTTGAAAACCTCCAAGGATGACAAACTAATTATCTCTCTGGGCAGCCTGTTCCAGTGCCTAACGACTCTTTTGGAGAATAAGTTTTTTGTAACATCCAACCTGAATCTCCCCTGCCACAACTTGAGGCCATTCCCTTTAGTCCTCTGGTGACACGGGAGAAGAAGCAGACCCCC
Source organism: Chrysolophus pictus (assembly GCA_037305975.1). Lineage (NCBI taxonomy): Eukaryota > Metazoa > Chordata > Aves > Galliformes > Phasianidae > Chrysolophus > Chrysolophus pictus. The sequence continues at coordinate 25,922,330 of CM074578.1, forward strand.
ACCTTGCCACAATCTCCCTTCAGGTAGTTTTAGAGAGAGATAAGGTCTCCCCTGAGCCTCTTCTTCTCCAGACTAAACAATCCCAGTTCCTTCAGCCACTTTTCATAAGAATTGTGTTCCAGACCCCTCACCAGTTTCATTGCCCTGCTCTGAACATGTTCCACGGACTCAATGTCTTTCTTGTAGTAAGGGGCCCAAAACTGAACACAGTACTTAGGTGCAGCCTCACCTGTGCTGAGTACAGAAGGATGATCACTTCCTTGCTCCTGCTGGCAAAACTATTTCTAATACAAAATTACAATAATTACAATATGTGAGAAAAAATTGACGGATAAATCTTAATGAGTGAGACATAGGGTGACCTGTATGGCATTTCTTCTACAAAACTTAGAACAAAATCTAATAAAATATAGATTGGACTTTCATATAATTGCCAAACATCAGAATCTAATTTAGAACTGGATTCATCCTACCTAGCTTTCTTTATCTAACTGTTGTAATCATAGAATTCTTCTGTGGTCAATGGAGCAGAGGACACATAGGATGATTCTTCTCACTGAAAGTTTAAATTATTTTCTGCATATACCTTTGTCTTTCCTTTGATACAACATTATTAAGCAGCTTCTCCAAGGTTTGGGAAGGAGAACCAGAACAATGAATGCCAGTAAGATAATGCAAATAACATTCTGTTGGCAAATAATAGAAAAAATAACAACTGAACAAAGGGACATCTGGGGCAGTTTAAACACATTTAATGTTAACCTTGTACTCTGGTATGTTTGAAAGCATTTTGCTTTAGAGAAATAATTTAAAAAAAAAACAAAAAACAGTTAAAACAAACTGGAAGAACTACAAACTTATATATAAACAGAATGCCTATGCATATGTAAACTGAGAAGGTTTGCTTCCAAGCACAGAAGAAAAGTTTAAAGGTCTTTTTAAGAAATATCCAGTTGGCAGCTTTAAATGGACACCTCTTTATATGCCACATATACTCTTGCTATGAATTGCTATCAGTTTGCATGTGCTTACAAGAACGTACTCCTTTTCCTATGTTAGGTAATTATTCAGCATAAAGAATATTTAATATGTTTCTGTTTGTTTTGTTAATACTACAATACCACAATGTTGTTTGCTGGTGTTCAGATATCATTTATAAATAATTATGCTATGACTCTCCTGACTGCAGAGGCAGGCACTTTATTAAGTGAACAATTATGAACAATTATGAAATCACTAACAGTAAGAATGCTACTGATAACTATTTGCAATTCATAAAACATCACCTTAATGTCAGTAGCATTTCTAAACTACTTTGTTAAAATTGCAACAAATCTTATGTCTTATTGAGGGTATTAATGAAGTTAATGATTCTTAAGAGATGACAAGAACTTCAGCCATTTCTGAAATTTTTGTTTGTCTGCACTTTCCCTCATTCCCCCTCCTTGTATTTATGTATATGTTCTTCCCCTCCACATGGGCTCTTCCCATAACTAATTTCTTTTTGAGGATTAGGAGAGATATAAACAAAAGAAAGTAAATTAAAAAGACTTCAAAATTTTAAGTAGAAAGCAGAAAATAGTTCTTGTGCTATAAGTGGCATTAAACCCAATCAAAAACTTTGGAATAAATTTGCACAATAGGGATATGGCCATTCTGCAAATGAAAAACAGGTATTAGATAGCTTTCATATCAAGGTATGACCACTTCAGATCGTGTATACTGATTAAAATTTAATAAAAAACAATTTATATCTTTATAAATAGCTGGTGCTATGACTGGTTTTACACCTCTTTCATCTAGAGGTAATAAAGGCACCAGTCTGGGACAAGGACTGTTTGCACTTGTGGAAGAATTGCATTCTTAGTGCAAGTCTCCTGTCTTCACAGTAGCTAGCATCAATCTAGCATGGGATTCTCCTTCCTTGCCTGTATCCCTGTTCTTGTGAAGAATATTGGGAGTTATATAGCAGAGATACTATCAACCCTACTCTGGCTGGACGCATCTCTGCTTAAAGAAGGGATGTTTATATCATAGAAGATAGATATAAAGACAGCATGTTTCTATTATAGTTCAGTCTTCAAATTTAGCTCCCAATGGGAAGTTTGGCTTGAGAAGTTATCATTAGATGATTCCATCATGTGAGAGCTGCACTCTTACCTGATCAAATGGTGGTGACAACTGTGATCCTCATGTTATGTCTTGATGACACCGAGAATCATTTTGCCTATAGAGCTAGTCAGGCAAGAAAATTAAAAGTTTTTCCCTTTCACACACATTTGATGTCAAAAGTGTTTGCAGACACCTGGGAAGGTTCAGTCTTTGCAAAGCAGTAAGAAAACTTTGCTTTCTCGGTCCTGACTAGTGTTATGTTGGGAAGATCTATCATATTCAACATCTTAGCTTTATTAAATAATTTTCTTTATGGTTTTCATTATGATTCACTATAATTTGATAGAATCTGCTATTTGTTCTAGCCTCACAGTCACTGTGGTACTTGGATTCAGTAACAGTCTGAAGGCCTTTCTGCACAACATGGCTAGGATACTTAAATTGAGTGAGGCATTATATAGAATCAGGGGACAGGTGAAAAGGCACTAGAGAACAGACCTGTAATGGACATGGTATAAAAGCAATCTGGAAGCTTGCAGCTGGCCTGGCTACACAGATCAGGCTAAAAGAAAGATAACTCACTTAGGATGAGGACTAAGCTGTCTAAGTGCCCGCCCATTAATAGAATGATGAATTGACCTTTCAACATTAGGGAGCTGTATAGGCAGAAAGACAGCTGAGTTATTAGGGTGCTGCCTACTTACACTTGGCTGACCTATTTAGAGAACATGAATCAAGCCCTATTAAATCGTCCTATCAAATATTTCGTTAGTAATAAGAAAACACACTGTAAAAAATAATTTTACTACAGGTAGATTTACAGAACTATACGAAATCATAACATTAACATTTTATCTCTATTTTATCAGTATTTTATATTTAATATTTTATCAATCAGAGGTCAGGTAAAGTGCTATCTACCTAATTGTCTCTGTCTCAAAGTGCAGCAGATGTCTTATTCCTACTCTTGCTAAACAGTGGGTCAGACCAAGCAATTTATTATAATCATCCTTGTCTTTACATGTAATTTTTTACAATGTAATGAAGCATCTTTTGCACTTTATAAGACCAATGCCAGCTCTTCACTGATGCTCCTTATATCAATTAACATATTCAACTTGGCAAATGCAGCAAAGAAACGGACATTATGATTTATCAGTAAGGTAGAAACATACACTTACAACAAATCTGCAGAACATACATGGAAGAATGAAGTGGTTATTTTTCCATTAGTGAAGAGACAATCATATCGAACCTAAGAACATCAATCCTCTTGCATCAAAGTAACAATCTTTTTTTTTTAATTTTTTTTTTTAATATATTTTTTTAGATGAAAGCTAAAAGGGCAGCAGAGGTATCTATTAATTAACTGATTTCTCACACTCCAGCATAAACTCAACTAGCCGTAGTCTCTCAAATTCATGGTTACTGAACAAAACACTAAGAAAAAATCTTGTAGTTATTTAAACAACAAAAATATACAAGTACTAAACTAGAGGGAATAGCTTCAAGCTGCACCAGGGGAGTTTTAGTCTGGACGTTAGAAAATACTACTTTTCTGAAAGAGTGGTCAGGCACTGGAATGGGCTGCCCAGGGAGGTGGTAAAGTCACCAACCCTGGAGATGTTCAAGGAACGTTTGGATTTTGTGTTGAGGGATATGGTTTAGTGAGTACTACTGTTGGTGATAGGTGGATGGTTGGACTGGATGATCTTCTAGGTCTTTTTCCACCTTGGTGTTTCTGTGATTCTGTGATACTTCTATACCAATAACAGATTTTCTATTTATATCAGTATCAGAAATATTTAACTAAAAGATAAGTGAACTTCACAGACTAGTTTAAGTGTTTTATGCAGAAGTGGAGTCATTCAAGCCTCATCAGAACTGTTCCACAACAATTTAAGGTTGCCAAAATATTTGTATTTTGCTGACATATTTCCATAAGAGTAGGTAAACTATTCTTTTCAATAAAAGCCCAGAATGCCCTACACAAAACTCGTGGGGAAAAAAAAGAAAAAGAAAAAGAAAACAGCAGCAATAACTGTTGTTGAAGTTTTAATGTTAATTCTGCATTCTATCGACTATTGACATGCATGAATTTCTATTACATGAAATAAATTTAAAAAATTAAAAAATTCCAAAGTCATCAAAGTCACAAACTCATGAGTTATAAAAAGACTTAAATGAAAATGAAAAATTGACTGATTGACTGTGACAATTACAGGTGCACAGTAAATTTTTTTTTTATATGTGAGTAAACTTCTACCCTCAGAGAAAATCTGAAAGAACCCAAATGTCAACCAAATTTTTCCATACAACTCTAATTCATATGCTACTGTAACTCATAGGTCTTCAAGTCTCTTTTGTAACTAATTGCTCTGTGAGTCTATTTTTTACCTATACCCTTATCCTCTGCTCTCTCGCTCTTTCTTCATCTGCCTTGTGACCTTTTACAGTTCATGAATAATTTGTATACCTGTGACATATAAGGTTCAGAAAAAAGCCATGGTTTCTGCAATACAGAAGTTTATTAGGTTTATCTGGGAGCAAGGATTAACAGTAACTGTAGTTATAAGAGAGCATTTATGCTGTAACCTTTACCTGTCTATTTGAGTAATTAAACCTAGTAAAATCAGTGAACTTTATGGACCAGTCTACACTGTGAAATCTGTTTGGGACATCAATTTTTCTTCATGAGTGTTAATCTTAATGAGTAGGGTAATGTTTAGTTAATACTTCTTGGTTTGATAATAGGATTTCAGGAAGAATAATAGATCAATGAGAAAAGCATCTCTCCTGATCAATTGTCTTGGGTAAAATAATCTTGTAAATGTGAAATCTCTTTTGACATTAGTCAAAATCAGCATTTTCAAATCTTCATTTTCTGTGCAAAATAAATCTAGTTAACAGCTCTACTGTAACAGGCCAGCTCTGTCACTGCAAATTTATATTGAGATAGCTATACATTATTAACAAGCTATGAAAAGTCACTGGCTAAATGTCATGGAAGCTGAGATATAGCAGCACCTTGGGATTCATATAACAAACAGTTTAGTTTTAATCATCTTGGACCACAAGGTGCCTTGACATTTGTGAGGCAACTTTTTCCTTTTTAACTTCCACTGGAATCAGACCTTTATTATCTCAGCCATAATTCTAAACTTCCAAAGTGATAGAGTTTTACCTTCTAAATTTAAAAAGTAAAAAATCGATCAGATGTGGACCTTATCATTCATTTAATCAGTGCTCACATACAAGCTTAGAAAGTAAAAAAATGGGAAAGCAAGAAAAACTAAATAATTTGAGCATCCTCAAAATTATCAGAGATGTTTACTGCTAAATTCATGAGGCTTTTCTTAGTATTAACTCAAAAAACTTCATTAGTTATATTCCTTATATACCACTTTTTTGAAAGCAAGACCAATAGCTATGTGGATGTTACTACAATTGTGACAGAAGATTCAGAATCTAAGCATTTATAATTAATTGACAGTGACTGAATCCCAGTAACATCTCATTGTTATAGAATCAAATCCTAATACCAAGTTCCTTCAGCTGGGAGTGTTTCTTCCAGATCTTTCACTATTCTGAGCTTTGCATTATGCATTTCAAATAACTTTCAGAGTGAATTTTACCAAGGCCTTCAAGTAACACTAAAAATATGGAGCTGGATAGGAAGCATAATGAATTCATTTTTGAGGAAATTGGTCCACATATCAGTCTAAATATCAGTCTACCAGCCACAGCTTTTGAACTTTTACTACATTAAACTCAGACATGGTTATATTCTAAGAGAAACAACAACAACAAAAAATGAAGGCATCACATCAAAACAAGTTATCTGTTAACTGATCATCTGCCTGAACATTGCAAATGTGACCTAACAAACATTTATAACCATCTTCTGCTTTGAAATTTTGAAAAAAATAATAGGGGAAATAAAATCCCAACACCTATTTTAAAGGATTCCCACACTTGTGTGTGCATGTGTGTGTGAACCCTTAACAATTTCCACAATCCCACAGCACAAAACTTTGCTGTTATGGTGGTTTCAGGGTTGGGTTAAACTGACAGTCTCTATAAAGCTATTGACTCAGAGTTCAAAGTAATACGAGTCCACAGCCTTAATATCAGTAATACTACTGAAAATTACTTCTCTCGCTATACTTTGGAGCATCTTTCTAAGGAAAGGATTTGAGAAAACAGCCAGAACACAACTTACAGAAGCCCTCCGAGAGAGCTTTTCTCAGATTATTTTCTCCAAAATCCTTTTCTTCCCTAGAGTGACACTGCAACTGTTAATTTTACAACACTGACAATGAAGCTTTCACCAACTACAAGTCTAGTATATCGTATTTCTTTTTTTAGTATATAGTACTTTTTTTTTTTTTTCTTTTCTTTCCTCCTTGGAACTCTCCTTGGAGACACTGTCAAGAATGGAGAACATTTATTTATCTCTAAAATAAAATTTTGCTTAGAATGAAGTAAAAATAAATAACAGCTCTCCGAGGCTGTCAGGAAACATTAGTTCTATTTTAAAGAATAAAAGTGAGTGAGAACCAAAAAGAAAAAATTTCATAATAACACACTTGAGTGTATATTTGATTTTAGAGAGCTTTCTTCAATTTATTCCTCTACAGTTATGTTCCCATTACTTTAACATCAGAGTGCCTCCTAGATATTTATAGCCTGAGGTAGCAACAGTAATCTTTTGCCTTTCTGCTTTCTTTCTTCGATTATGGGAGAAAACATTCAATGATTTTTAGACAAAAATGAAGTTGAAAAGAGGAGACGCATATATATACTGTAAGAGATCAAGATTCAGACCTCATTTGCTCAAATTTATGTTCTGATTTTTAGTTACAAGATTCTCCATATTAATCATCCATTTCTCTAGAATGTAACTTTGCAAAGGTAAAATGAATTTTAAAAGGGTAATCGTTGCTCTCTGATTTTAGAACAGGAGTCACAAACTGTAAGGTTGTGACCTTATCTGTATGTTCACTCTTAACAGCTACAAATTTCAGATTTTATCATAGGCATACAAAAGTGATTTAAAGATGTAAGACATTTATTGCTGGTTTTTTTGTTGTTGTTGTTGTTTGTTTTTACCCCTGTATCTTTTGCATATTATTGTCTGATCATATCATAGAATACCAGGGTTGGAAAAGACCTCCAAGATCATCCAGTCCAACTGTCCACCTACCACCAACACCTCTCCACTAAACAACATCCAAAAGTTTCTTGAACACCTCCAGGGACGGTGACTCCACCACCTCCCTAGCAGGTAAATGTAAGCAGCAGCTTGTTCTTAGGAGAACTGCCCCTGTGAGCATACCATGCTAGATACATCAGCACAAGGTGTCATCACCCTCTTTGTGTGGAAAACAAACAAATAAACAAAAAAACAGCAATGCAGTGCTTAAGGCAGTAGAGATCATAGCTACAGTGCTACTCCTGACTATAATAACAAAAGTGCAATGTGTGTTAAACAAAACTACTTTTTTACTAGTCAAGACATGCAAAACTACTTGCGACAACATATTTTTATTTATAAAATTCTCTAGCCAATAAGACTTTTTATTCTAACAGAATGTCTCAGGACAATTACAACACAACCTACACAGTAGCTAATAGAAGTTCCGTTCTAAGGTCATTCTATTATTATCAGTAGTGTTCCTGCAGCAATCCTCATTATAAGAGACCTTAAACTTCCTCAGTCCACTTGGATGCATGCTTTATTTTCCCTAAGAGAAAAAGCAGATTTTACTGCCAGCACAATCTCCCACTGGGGTTATCACGGACATTTGTACTAAGTGATAAATTACGTACTTGCTAAATCACAGTTTGTGGGGTGTGACAGTATTATAGGAAAGGTTAATCTGTGGAAGATCAGGCTAGAGTGAATACAGTAAAATAACCAGAATGACTGGGCCTTGATGAAAGCGTACTGACGTTAACATATTCTTTTGTTATTTTTATTAATCCACCCAATTGGAAACTGCAAGCATTTCTTCACATACAGTAGTGTGGGGAAAACTAAAGCAGGAACTGCTATGTGTGTGTCTTTGAAGGACTAATGCAAAAGCAGCATTCAGTTGTTTGTTAAAATACTCCACACCTACACTCATATTTCATAAACAGAAAAGCTATCTGGTCCATCCTTCAAACAGAAGTCTTTCTGGGCTTACATTTTTTTTCTTCTACATGCATGGATACGTTAAAACAGATTCTTAGTCAACATAAATGCTTATAACATCAGTTTTGTCATCTTTGTGCTAATCAGGCAATGAGTCTCAATAATGGATTCAGAAAAACAGTTTCATATCAGACCTTTTTTTTTTTTTTTTTTAATTTCTTCTTAGATTCTAGAATCTTAGAAGTTGGAAAGACCCCTAATATCATCTTCAACCATCAATCCATGGTTATGACCACTTTAGAGTATATCCATCAGTGTTATATCTACTAATTTCTTAGAAACTTCCAGGGAATGGTGACTCAACCATGCCTCTAGGCAGCCTGTACCAATACCTCACCACTTTTTCTAAGAAAGTTTTCCCAATAACCAATCCGAACCTCTCCTGGCGCAACTGAAGACTCTCTCTGTTTCCTGGGAGAAGAGTCCAACACCTACCTTGCTACAAACTCCCATTCCCTTGAGCTTCCTCTTCTCCAGACTACATATCTTAGTTCCTCAGCCACTCCTCCTAAGACATGCACTTCAGTCCCCTCACCAGATTTATTGCCCTTCTCTGGAAATCTCCAGGGCCTTTATGTCTTGTAATTAAGGACCCAAAACTAAACACAGTACTTGACATACAGTCTCACGAGTACTAAGTACAGAGGGATGATCACCCTCCCTGCTCCTGCTAGCAACTCTAATTCTGTAACAAGCCAGAATACCGTTGGCCTTCCTGGCTACACTGCTGGCTCATGTTTAGCTGACAGCTAACACCCCCAGAACCTTGTCCTTCATGCAGCTTTCCATCCACTTAATTACATTCTTTCTAATTGTCCTAGAGAATTCTTGCTACTAGAAAAGTCTTTAAAAGATGATAATGTAGAGAAAGCAGTCCCTAGCTCATTCCAACCAAGACAGAAACTGAAGATTTTTATTTGCTGTTTACACCACAATCTCCCCCAGCCTCCTGAAGACAGTGGAACAACAGCCAGAGAATCTAATGAAGTTTAACAACACCAAGTGCAAGGCATTGAAGTTCCAGATATGAGTACAGACTAGGAGAAGAACTTACTTAGAGCAGTCCTGTGGAGAAGGACTTGAGGATCCAGGGGGATGAGTAGTTGGACACAGGCCAGCAACGTGCTCTTGCAGTGCAAAGGCCAACTACATCCAGGGCTGCATCAAAAGAGGGGTGGCCATCAGGGAGATGATGATGATTGTACCCCTGTACTCTGCCCTTGTACTCTGGAGTACTGCAATTCAAGTCTGGGGCCCCCAGTATGAGACAGATGCGGAACTGTTGGTACAGGTCCAGAAGAGGATCAGGATGATGATGAAAGGGCTGGAGTACCTATCTATGAAGAAAGTTCAGTGAGATGGGCTTTTTTAGCTTGGAGAAGAGGAGCATCTGGGGAGATCTCATTGCAGCCTTCCAGTATTTGAAAGGAGCTTAAAAGCTAGAAGATAATCAACATTTTGCACAGTCTGATAGCAAGTGACAGGACAAGGAAGAATGGCTTTAAACACAAAGATTTTAGGAAGAAATTTTTTACTCAGAGTGGTGAGGTACTGGCACAGGCTACCCAGAAAGGCTGAGGATGCCCCAGCGCTGGAGGCATTAAAGGCCAGGTTGGATGGGGCCCTGGGCAGCCTGATCTGGTGGGTGGCAACTACCCACAGTGGTATGGTAGGGGGAATGGAACTAGATGGTCTTGATGGTTGAGCTCAGAGGATGGTGAACAGCAGCACAGAGTCTGGTTGGAGATTTGTTACTAGTGAAGTTCCTCAGGGGTCAGTGCTAGGTCTGTTCTTGTTTAATATCTTCACTAATGACCTTGATGAGGGGATTGTGTTCACCTTCAGCAAGTATGCTGATGAGAAAAGCTGGGAGGAATGGCTGACATGCCAGAAGACTGTGCTGCCATGCAGCAAGACTTGGACAGGCTGGAGAGCTGGGTAGTAAGAAACCAGATGAGGTTTAACAAAAGCAAGTGTAGAGTCTTGCACATCAGGAGGAATAATTGCAAGTATCAGTGCAGGCTGGGACATGACCTGCTGGACAGGAGCCCTGCAGAGAATGATCTGAGGGTCCCAGAGGACAACAGGTTGGCTCATGAGCCAGCAGTGTGGCCAAGAAGGCCAATGGGTCTTGGAGTGCACGAAAAGAAGCATGGCCAGCAGATCAAGGAAAGTGATCATCCCCCCTCTACTCTGTCTTGGTCAGGCCTTACCTGGAGTAGAGCATCCAGAACAAAAAAGACAGGGATCTCCTGGAAGGAGTCAAGCAGAAGGACACAAAGATGATATAGGACTTTGAGCATCTCCCGTATTAGGAAAGGCTAGGTGACCTGGGTCTGTTCAGCCTTGAGAAAAGACGACCAAGAATTTATTAAAGTTTACAAATACCTGAAGTGTGGGAAACAAAGAGATATGGCCAACCTCTTTTCAGTGATCTGTGTGGACAGGACAAGGGGAAATGACCATAAAGTGGAGCATAGGAAGTTCTGCACCGGTATGCAAAAGAACTTAATAGTGAGGGTAACAGAACATTGGAACAGGCTGCCCAAAGAGGCTGTGGAGTCTTCTTCTATGGAGATACTCAAGACCTGTCTGGCCGCCAACCTGTGCAAACTGCTGTAGGGAGCCTGCTTTGGCAGGGGGGCTGGATTCAATCTCTAGAGGTCCCTTCCAACTCCTACAATTCTTCAATTCTGTGACCTTCTAGGTTCCCTCCAACCTAAGCCATTCTATGACTCTATGATTCTATCAATATGAGAAGACAGTAGAACAATATAAGAAGGGATGTACACATTTTATTTACTGACTCTGCAATAACTTAGCAAAATGTTGTTTATAAACAATTCATAGAACTCAGCTGGAAAACATCAAATGATTTCAAAGACCTGCTTCTGAACAAGTGAGTGGAATAACAGCACAGCTCTGTTTTCTTCTGCAAGTTCACATTTCTGAATATTTAATATACTACTAAGAATAATTTTATCCAAATAGCATCAATAACATTTATCTTTCTTCTTACCAAGTTACTGCAAATGGCATCATAATTTCTACCGCATTGCGAACTTCATTCTTTTCCATTACTGTTTATGGAAAGATTCTCACAGTCTCTATTAACATTCTCTGTTTATCTTTTATTTTCCCCACTCTTTCCCATGCTGTCATAAAATCTTTACCCTATAAAAGACTTTGCATTAATCTTTGGAGCATCTTGTCTTTCGCAGAAAAATACTCTTTACTCTTACTGAATAATGGCTTCCTTCAGTTTCTGATTTTGGAATTAGAGTTCATATCTCTCTATGGAAGAGCTTTTTCCAAGCTTGCTTGTGAGGGTCTTCTGTAACAAAAAGATTCTTGAAGAGTTACCAATCTTAAATTTTTTTTTCAAAGGCTTTTTCTATCAGGAAATAGAAGCTTTTCATTTTTTATTCAGATTAATTCAGTTTACAGATATAAGAAGGATCCTTTGCCAGAAACAACAAGAAAAAAGAAGTTCTAAGCTTTGCCTTTGACGCTGAGTGTGGACTTTCAACAAGAAAGTTCAAGTCATGAATGGCTATCACTGGTTTTGACTGAAATTATAGATGCTTTGCATTTCTGAAATTAAGCCCTCAAAACAGCAGAACAAAATTTAACTAATTAATGATTTACATAAAACACTCAAAGAATCTATGGCTTTCAGAAGATAACAATCAGAGAGCTTAGTAACACAGAAAACCCTTATAGATCCATGCACGATACTTCACTCCTACAGCTGAAAGTCTGTTTTCTATCATTATTTTAAAATATCTTCTTCTTTAAAGTAAAAGGCATTCTCAACCACTCTTAAAAATATGCTTGATCCTTAGAAATGAGAAATTTGTTACTCCTGAATACAAAAGAAGATATTTTTAAGAGTTTGAGATTAGCTCCACATACAGCAAATTTCCCTCTAAACCCATGAAAGGGACAAGTGCTTTTGTTGCCAATTTCAGAATTTCTAAGGACCACTCAGAATCATAGAATCACTCAGATTGGAAAAGACCTTAAAGATCATTGAGTCCAACCACTATCTAACCGTACTACCCTAACTCTAACAACCCTCTACTAAATCATATCCCTGAGCACCACATCCAAATGGTTTTTAAACACATCCAGGGATGGTGACTCAACCACCTCCCTGGGGAGTCTATTCCAGTGCTTAACAACCCTTTCTGTAAAGAAGTTTTTCCTGATATCCAACCTAAACTTACTCTGGCAAAACCACTTCCCCTCATCGTGTCACCTCTCACCAATGAGAAGAATCCAATCCCACTCTTGCTGTAAGCACATTTCAGATATTGAAAGAGAGCAATAAGGTCTCCCCTCAGCCTTCTTTTCCCCAGACTAAACAGTCCCAGTTACTTCAGTCACTCCTCATAGGGCATATTCTCCATACCCTTCACAAGCCTTGTTGCCCTTCTTTGGACCTGCTCCAGCAACTCAATGTCCTTTCCGTACTGAAGTGCCCAAAACTGAACACAGTACTCAAGGTGAGGCCTCACCAATGCTGAGTACAGGGGCAGGATTACTTCCCTAGTCCTGCTCACCACACCATTTCTGATACAAGCCATGATGCCATTGGCCTTCTTAGCCACCTGTGCACACTGCTGGCTCATATTCAGCCAACTGCCCATCAGTACACCAAGGTCCCTTTCCACAAGGCAGCCTTCCAGCCACTCCTCCCCAAGCCTGTAGGGTTGCCTGGGGTTGTGACCAAAATGCAAGACCCGACTCTTGGCCCTATTGAAACTTATACAGTTAACCCTGTCCCATCAATCCAGTCTATCCAGGTCCCTCTATAGTGCCCTTCTCCCCTCAGGCAGATCAACACTCCCTCCCAACTTGGCGTCATCTGCAAACTTACTGAGGGTGCACTCCCTTATCAAGATTGTTAATAAAGATGTTAAATAGAAGCGGCCCCCGTACTGAGCACTGGGGGACATCGCTCATGGCTGGCCACCAACTGGATTTAACTCCATTGAACACAACTCTTTGAGCCTGGCCATCCAGCCAGCGAAGCATACACCCATCCAAACTGTGAGCAGCCAGCTTCTCCACGAGAATGTTGTGGGGGACAGTGTCAAAGGCTTTACTGAAGTCCAGGTAGACCACATTGACAGCCTTACCTTCATCCACTAAGCAGGTCACTTGTCACAGAATGAAATCAGGTTTGTCAGACAGGATCTACCATTCGTAAACCCTTGCTAACTGGGCTTGATCCCCTGGTTGACCTTTAATTGTTCTATGATGGCTCCCAAGATTATCCATTCCATAACCTTCCCTGGCACCGAGGTGAGACTGATAGGTCTGTAGCTAGCAAGATCATCTTTCCAGCCCTTTTTGAAGATGGGTGTCACATTTGCCAGTCTCCAATCTGCAAGGACATCCCCGGTTAGCCAGGACTGCCCAAGAACGATGGAGAGTGGCTTGGCAACCATATCCACCAACTCCCTCGGCACTCAAGGGTGCAATCCATCTGGCCCCATGGACTTATGAGCATCCAGCTTTTGGAGCAGGTCCAAAGCCATCTCATCATGGATCATGCAGAACTTATTCTGTTCCCCATCCCTATCTACCAGCGCAAGGCGCTGTATTCTCAGGGGGTAACAAGACTTAGTATTAAAGACTGAGGCAAAGAAGGCATTAAGTACCTCAGCTTCATCCTGATTCTTGGTAACCAAGTTGCCCTCGGCGTCCAACAAAGGATGGAGATTCTCCCTAGCCCTCCTCTTAAAATTTTAGCCCCTTAAAATCTTTGGTTGAATAATACCATGAATTCTCCTTAGAATTCTCTTGGCATCTGAGGCCCTCCTGGATTTTCAAAATATCTACCAGTAGAGTATATTAAATAACAACATTAAAAAGTAAACTTTCAAAGTGTGCATAGATGAGCACTAGAAGTACTGAAGAAATAAAGAGTATTGGTATACTTATATATATGTTCTCTACAAGGGATACAAAATGAAACCAATTAACTGACTGTTCCCTCTATTTTTATTATTTCTGTGTGTTTATCTACTCGTATTAACTTTCACTGATCCAATGTACCCATCATGAAGGCAGGGAGGAGGTGCACAAAGCATGGCAAGAAAGGGACCATGCCATTTCACTACAATGCAGCAGAATCACAAGATTTGGGTCATGTTCACAAACTCAGATTTCTTTCAGGGTTCATCCAAGAATTCATCAAACCACATTCTAGTCATCTAAAATGTTGGTATCTAGATTAAAGCAGTAAGACTGGGGAGCAGTTGTTGCCTTCTGAGGGCAAATCACTCCACTTCATATACCTGTTCTATCTTGCAACCTCTGGAACATGATCTAACTGCCCATTTCAAGATGGGATGATTGATAGTTTGAGTGTGCCTGTTGGTCCGTTCAGTATTAGTAAAATCTATACAATTTGTTTACATAGATGTCTAACTTTTGCATAGCAGATTTCAGTAAGATGGACCTCATTAGTAGTTTTATATTCCCAGGAACTTCGTATCAGTAGTTAGATTTTGTATTTATGAAACTAGTTAGCTAAAAAACTTACTGCTTGCTCTCTAGGGCTTCTCATTACTTTACGCATCTTTACATTTAAAATTTTTCTGTGCTTATAAGTAACCAGGATCTACAAATTTTGCTCATGAGAAATATTTTATTTTTAAAAGTTGTAAGTTATAGACAAGTACTGTTTTTGTTTCCTAAAGAACACGAAAAGAACTCAGTGTTCCAAACAGAAAGCTATCCTGAGGGAAAAATCTGCAGGAGTACACTAGATTATAAAAGCCTTGTTGAAAAGTAGTTCACCCTTGGAAGCTGTCTTTTTGGTTATTGCTAAATTACCAAAGATACTGCTCTAGGCATAGGAGGCTTTTTGTAACAGGCAAATCTCAAAACTAAACCCAATTTGGTACCTTTCCTGGGATTAGTCACATATTTCCTCAAGGACATCTGAAATTTAAGGATACCTTATTTGCATAAAGTCATTGGGATAAGAAGTCTTCATAAGAAATAAAGAGAAAAGTAAAGTACTTAACTCAAACCAAATTACATCAGTCCCACAGATCAATAGATAACTGAGCTCCTAACAAAGATGAGGCTTTCTAGGTCACTAAGTGATGGCACATTAAAGGATCCAGTCAAGTACAGCAGAGTAGGGATTCAAGTAGAACCTTTCAGTTGGCAAGAAAGGGAACACTATTATGTATATGATAGGAGATAAGTTTCTTAGAGGACACGCAAAGAAGAATTTGGATCTGTGCAAAAATATTTACAGGTATTTTTTTTTGTTAAGGGAATTGAGGGCATGTGAACTATAAACGAAGGGCCATTAGCAGGAGGAACATCAATGTAAATTGGGGAAAACAATAATGGGAAGATACAGGAAGGAGACAAAAAAAAAAAAAAAAGAAGCCTTGCGTAAACAAGTTACCCATCAGTACGCTTGTCTAACGAATTCTTCCACACAGCCTGTGCCGTCCTATTATTGAATTCCATTATTGTTTTCTGTATGCCCTTACTCTACTGCATGTGAGGATATGAACAGCCACTGAACTCCACGTGGGACCAGGCACTGAAAAGACCAGCACTGGGCAAGGTCTACGCTAGTATTTGAAGGACTCATGAATACACATTTATTTGTGAAAAATGGAGATGTTCTATGCAAGTTCCATTACTGAAAGCTAAGACCAACCTCCTGAAAGATACATGTCCACTTTTTGTGTGTGTGTGTGTGTGTGTGTGGTTTTCTTCTCTGAACCATTATAGGACCTAATGTGAGAACTCATAGCCAGTATTTCATGTTCCTTTACTGTAAGTGCTTGACTTGAGCTCCTTTATGTTTATCAGCTGATATAATAAATGAACAGCTCATAAAATTCATAAAATGCTCAAGGAGAACAGGAGAGATGTTAGTCACAGGGATAACCCTTCTGATATAAAACTCGCTTTACTACTTCCATTAGCATAGGCTTGCAAATACTGAATCCTCCATACTTTCCAATGGATTTATACAACGGAATTGTGAAAATGCGATTAACGGTTAATTTACTGTAAAGACCAGCCAGCCTACCCCACTGAATCCCCAGAGATAATTTCATAGCAGTTGTCTCAATTGATTCTGTATATGCCATTTAGACTTTGAATGGTTCAAAATCAAGAGAACTGTAGCAAGCTTGGTTGGAGCACACATTCTCAGTTTTACAAGTAGTTTTAATACAGCTTGTTCCTGCATCTCACTTTTTGAGTCTTTCAGCTCAGTAGATACTATCTTGCTGAGGGAGATACCACAGGGTTTGTACAAACACAGCAAGGCTGCTGAATTGGGGTTTATGAGGCACAGTTTGTCTGGACTTGTCTTAAGCTTGCCTGAAGCTCTGCTTTAGCTTTTTGGCTCTCACAGACTTTTATCTAACTTGTTTTGCTTATCTTTGTAAAATTGTATGGTATTATGGCTCTTGTTACAGTATTTCTGATACAGTACTGTGAGTAACAAATAGTGGTAACAAGTACCATTCTAGCATTCAGAGTTTGTTGTGAGTGGAGTAAATTACATGGTATTGTGGAATACATGCACTGGACAACAGAACAGGCTTTGAGAAACACAAACACAGGCTATAGGGCTACAGCTTAATCAGCACTAATATTCATCTTTAAAAGAATTATATGTTTGCAGCTGGGTGAGACTATCTTGAGAAATAACAACAACAACAAAAAGAAGTATCCAACACACACTATATAAAAAAGTAGAAACAACACAAATATAATACAAAGTAATATGTAGAAAATTGGAAAAATGGTTAGAAATAGCCCCTCATGGACCTAAGTATGAGAGGGAAGGAAGTCCCAAGAACATTCCCCTGGCAAAGTGTGACTAACTGTAACCTCTTGATTGTCACCATTGGAAATGGAAAGTTCATGTGTAAGTTTTAACTATTATTACTATGACTGAACTGCAGTAATTGGATAACTTGTATAGTAAGTATTAGTACTTTCCTAACTAGGCTAATAATACTTTTTTTGCCCAAACTGTCAAGATTCCAATCAGACCAACACTAAATTTCTGGATTTACATATTAAGCAAGTTTCTCGTGCAGACTGTGCACTCAAGTGTTATGCAATATACTGGGAGAGGGAATCAGATATAAAATGTTGTTGAACCTTTTTTTCCTAGCTTTTTAAGCGCTACAAAGTTTGGAAAAACTCTGACAAAGCTCCAACAAAGTCCTTTCCCAACCCATTTTTATTTAGGAAAGAGAAGAAAAGTATCACTGGGAAAAGATGCTACTTTTTCATGACTAGTTGCTGCACTAAGAGTTTTCCCATGGTGATGAAGGTGGAATGCTAGCAAACTATCTTTGCAAGGAGAAATTGTGATATATAAAAAATGTCTCTAATGGCCAAGAGCAACTCATTTAAAGGCAGAACTGTTACCTTAGATTCCCTGGAAGCATGATCAGACAATATTGCAATCTGTCCAGGTTACTACCATCCATAGCAATTTCTGCGCAGCAGACATTTTAAGAAAGCATATAGCTCCATTTAACAGCAGTAGAGAACAACACTGTCAAGTCAGTTTATTTATCAAGGGACATATTTGACTGCCATCAATGTAGTTAAAACACTTAAAAACAGCATTCCTGCAGAAATAGATGAAGTACCTCTTTGAAAGGCTGGACAAGGCCATAATAATTCTCAGAAACATGAAAACAATTTTGACACAATAAAAGAAAATAGTAGAAAAACTGATGAGAGCATTTAAGTGCAAATGTAGTACTTACTGCACTATTTTTAGCATGTATGTATTGCTTTATTCAAGGTAACCATAGAAGAATAACGTAGAACAGTTCTGCATGCCAACTTCCTGGATGAAGTATAAAGAGGTCAATGGGTATGAAACAGGAACATGCTTTTAAATAAGAGCTCTACATACTAGCCACAGTGGTGGTCTTCACCTTACAATATCATTGCTGAACATTTCACCATTTTAACATTGTGTGATCCTGTATAGAAATTCTCCAGGCTTTGTTCTTAACATATACCTTCCTTAAAATATGCACAGACACTACAGCAAGTGGCAAAAGCATAAAACTAACATAGTAAGGACAAAAAAGACATTTAAAAGAAATCAGTACTTTCACCTTCTTAGTGAGACCAAATGAATAATGTGACTTTCTTTTTTCCCCTGTCTTTCTTTTTTTCTTGGTATATTTCTTAGAAAAGCAGATCTATTGCAAATAAGAAGGAAAAACACTTTTCTCACATTTAATGATATCTTACAAGCACTGATGACAATTTGTGCTAAGCTACCAATGCCACTTTCAACAAATTGCTTCCAGTTCCCGATTTAAGGTAAGAAGTGGATTCCCACCCCACTCATCTCCCACTTCTCCATAAACACAGAATATTAGCATAGAGATGGTGTTAGGAAGTGCTCAGTCATAAATTATACTTGTAAAACTTGGTACTAGCGTATTATCTGACTTAAAAACACAAGAGGACCCTTGTATATTTTGCACAAATAGGACTGTCAGCTTCTAGAACATAGAGAGGATAGGAAGCATGAGCGTAACACTAATAAAAGGGCAAGAAAGTTTTATGTAATAACCCTAACTGCATTCACTAATGAGTTTTTTCTTTTCATTCAATAATTCTGACCACTACATTGATAAAACAAGTTCAAGTCCACTATTCATTTTGTCCATCTTAGCACTCACTGCAGCACTCTCTAAACAGCTGAACTGCACTCCAAACAAGGACAGTTCTCATTCCTTCAGTTGTCTCTGTTTGTATGCCATAGGTTAAATCACAATACTAAGCCTAACTTCAGCTGATGAAGTAAAAAACTACTAAGCTGTGCAAGACACTGCAGAAAGTGATGTTGAAAGTTAAAGTATCATTATGAAGTACTCAGGAATTACAATCAACATTGTACTTGAAGACCTGATTTAACTGACTCTTTCTACCTTTATTCATTCTTCCCTAGCAATTGAAGAGCTAATATGAATATTCATTAGGAAAGTTACCTGAGCCTTCTTAAGGCACTGTTTTAATTTATTCCTAACTTGCTCAGATCTTAATCATAGGAGGTGATCACCTCCCTCACTTGCAATGTTTCTGAATAGGTCAGCTAAAAAAAACAATCCATTCCTTAGACATACTATGAGTTCACAGGGGGTAAAAAAATAAACACAGCCAATTTGTCATAGTCTTGTAAGATCTTACTCTACCAGCTGAAGAACTGATCTAGGCTTTCCATATAATAAAATCTGGTGAGAGGAAGAGGAAAAGGAAAAAGATGAAGCACAAGATATAATAATAAATCAAAACAAAACAAAATACAAACCTGTACACTAAGCATTCACGCTTGCTAAAAATCTCCACATATTTGATTTTGGCAGACTGAGTAAACAAAACCGTGCATGACATCTAAGGGGGTGAGGAAGTCTGCTGCTCAGGGTAAGCATTCGGATTAGTCCAGTCAGGGATAGGAAAACTCATTTTGAGACAAGCTCTAGGACAAGAAATCACCTGAAAGGGAGTGAGGAGAAACAAACAGGTGGGCTCCATTGACTGGCTCAACTCAGTCATAGAAATCTGTAGAGAAAGCCCTCTTGGAAGGTGTTTTGGGATGAATGCATGAAGAAGACGGCAAGTAGGAACAGACAGCACACACGCACGTACCCAGTATAAAGCATGCCCAACCAACCTGGTTCTTTCCGCAGTGAAGTGACTGGGCTGCAGCCAAGATGAGGGTTCTGCACACAGATCAAGTTTTGCAGCACATCTCCACACTTCCTGCAGGTGACCACACCTGAATCTATTTTCTGCATCCTCCCAGCCCCACAAAATATTCAGGTCCCTGCTCCCTAGCAGCTGTATCTACATACAACAGCCAAAGCTATCCCTGCCATGACCGCACAGCAGACCCCACCTCTCTGAGCCCCAGGACATCACCAGGTGGCCTATGGAGAAAGAGCTAACAAGCAAGATCCCACCAATCAGGCAACACCTGGCGGAGCTACTGGCTGATGAGCTCCCTGGAAGCTATTGGAAAGTTCCAGAAGTAGGAGGCTGTAGAGACCTTTGCTAGCCAGAGAGAAATTGGTCACATCAAATAAAGGGGGAAACTGGCTCTGCAGAATATGGCCTTTCCTGTATGCTACACTTGTCAAATCCAAATAAGAGCAAACAAAAAATAAGATGTCAGCTAATTAGATATCATAAAAACAGCCAGCATGCTCTGGAGAACCTCCTTTTCTACCCTTTTTTTGCCATGCAAACCTTACAGAAAACTTCAAACTCCCCAGTCCATCTAAGGTTTTTAAGCACGTTTTACAGCTGTGTAGAAGAAGCCAAAGACACTGTGACATTTTGTTGCTCTTACTGACTCTGACAGTGTGCTGAGTATAAATGGAGTGGACTAAATTGCTCTAACACCTACAATTTTTATGCTTCTCTTTTGCCATTGTTCTCTCACTTCAGCCAATTTAAGATGCTGGGACTCAACTAAGTAGCTTTCTAAGCCTGATCTGCTCATCTTTTGAAGTCAATAACTGTTCACTAGATAGAAGTTATAAGTAATAAATTTCTCTTTGTGCCTCTTTACTGGCAACAAGAAAAACATTAATTTAACTTCTTTGGCTTGATGTGAACTAAAGCCTTAAAAAGAATGAGTGACTGAAACCACTTCACTCCTGTTTCTCTGCATCTCTCAAAGGGAATGCAATACCGCAGAGATCCTAGAACTTAGTGAGAACAGAATTCTCATAGGAGATAATAATTTCAGTTACAATCTGCCAACCCATATAAAAAGCTCTCTGCATGTTGTTTACTTATCTCTCCTCAATTTGGAAAAGGATACATATATTTAAGGGACTTAACAAACAGTTTGCCTCCAGCTGATCTTTTTCTAGCAAAGAAACAATTACTAATGAATAATTTTCTTCTTTAGTCTCAGAATCAATGTACAAATTATTTTATTATTATAATTGATGCTGTCATTCATATTAATAAAATATCAAAATAATTGCATCAACAATATCAGGTCTGAATAAATGATAAGAGAAAGTTCTATCAACATAGATATTTGAAACTATTGTACACTATGGCAACACAGCAAAGAGAAATGAAATAATCAATGTTATCCAATGTATCAGTAAGAAAGAACAGAGGTTTTCTCGTGGTGAAAATTCCTGAAGCATTCCATATGGTAGTCATTCTAAAAGTAATATAAACAACTTGCCAAATTAGAACCATCTAAATTTAGAATGTTTTTCTGCATAATGTAATACCCTCTAGCTTGATCTTCTTTAATGAATCTGTAGTGACTTGCTAATCCTGTCTGACATAAATACAGAATAATCAGAAGTAATAATTTGTAACTCATTAATCTTGATGACGGTTATAATATCTAATATTATATTTCATATTAGAGCCTTATAGCACATTCAGCAACAATACAAATGATTAATCAAAATTAGAACAGGAGATGCAGCTGTATAAATAGACTCCTGCTTTTTTTCAAACTTTCATTTTGTTTTTATATGCATGTACATAATAATGCAATTAGCACTCAGCTAATTCAGAACTGTAGTATGTTTATTAAGCTGTGTACATTTGAGATGTTTACAACTACATTTATCATACTAAAAAAATATAAACCATCTCTTTTTTTTTTTTCTTTTCAGGCTTCTATTGTTAAAAAACATTGCACAGATGGTATTTTTGAGCAGTGCTATGCAGTACAGTTTTATAAAAGTTGCATAGAGGCCTATGAACCCCACTGAATATTTAAAGCCTACTTTCAGTGGCAGCAGGAAATGATCCACCTATGTCAATAGCAGAAAAAAGAGCAACAAAAATTTCCTTGGGAGAAATGCCCTTTTGAACACAGGGCAGTTCATATGTCTTGTAGAGAAATGTTTAATGGGCATCCTGTGTGCATACAGTGCCTCCCCTTTTGTTTGGGCTCTATTCATCATGCTTCAAACTTTCCATGTATCTTCAGTTTTATGTGTCTCAGCCCTGTGAAAGTTTACACTCTACTACTCCTCAGGAAGAAATACCGGAAACTGCTCTACCTCTAGCTACTGTGTGTATACATGCTCATCAATAATGGTGTTGAAGTATCTTAAGTCTTATATGAGTTTAAATACAGATTGGGCAGACACAACTGGCATTTTTAGGTAGATGAATAAGCAGAAATTGAGGGTTTGGTTTGTCTAATATCTCAGCAATCACTGGTTTACATCCTTGGCTCTTGCTTGCCCTGCAATACCTCAGTTGAGCATGACATAAAATCAATTTTTCTAAATACAGGTATAATTCTGTATTATGAGATTTGGAACAAGAAGTCTATGAAAACTTAAGTACATATGAGGGCAAAATCCTTTTCTCTCTCTGAGAATTCTACAGTCAGTAATCAGTGTTGATCATTTAAAAGAGAGAAACCAAAAGAGGTGAACTGACAAAAAAATAAAAATGTTAGGAGTTTGGTAGCTGCTAGTGTTATCTTTGAGCATATAAAAATACGTTATAAATAAATATGCACTAACAGAGAAATTTTTGTGTTAAAGTAAGCTCCTGCAGGCATATAAGCGTCTTCATGTAAGCACTCTAAAAATGTAATGGGCTGCAATCTTTCAAGATACTTGTACTCATTATGACCTCTTTTTCATTTTGAGATATGTACACTTAAATCCATATAAGCACCTGTGTGTGTATTTAAACTGCTTATTTACAAGAAAGCTGATTTGCTGTTACAAAAACTAACACTTGCAGATGTGCGTTACAAGTTTAGCTTTATATATCAAAAATAGTGCTTTTGAAAGGGTTTATTTTCTGCTCCTATTGTTGATTTACTGAATGAAATACAAATTCACATTCTGTGCATATACTCCAGAAAAAAAAATAAAAAAGCATTTCAGAAACTTTAATGCTTGGATACATGCAGACATTCAATCTTGAAAATTCATGAAATCCATTTTTAGGGCAGCAATTTGACATATGCAAGCAGATACTTTGCAACTTCAAAAGTGCACGTGTTTATTTAAGTACATGTATTGTTGCTGTGACTGGATGCTGTGATGTGAAGTGGATGCTTCTAGATGTTCATTTCCTTTTGAATGTAGATATAGCAGAAAACCAGGCAGCAGTTATCTAAGAAGGCCATGTAGAATGCAACTGAGATGTAAATCAATGAAGATAACAATCTCAAGGACCTTTCCATATACAAAGAAGAGACACTGCTGTGTGCTTATGAAAAAAAAACAACACATTTTCCATATGCAGTTGTGTTCAATCCAGCAGCTGTCAATTATAAAGCTGCAGATGTTTCAAAATCTGATTAGGGCTGGCTGAGTCCTTTTTGTTTTGGCCGATTGATTTCAAGTGTGCTTAGAGATTTGTTTCAAGGCACAGTGTGCAAATCTATATAAATAAATAAAAGAGCTGGCAATTTGACAGAGTATTATATATAATCTCATAATCCAGCAGGTGCTTGCTTTGGAAAAACA
The DNA here is from genome assembly GCA_037305975.1 of Chrysolophus pictus. Taxonomy (NCBI): domain Eukaryota; kingdom Metazoa; phylum Chordata; class Aves; order Galliformes; family Phasianidae; genus Chrysolophus; species Chrysolophus pictus. The sequence continues at coordinate 25,946,162 of CM074578.1, forward strand.
AAGTGCTTGATGTGGCTCTCAAGTTTTCCACTAGGCAGTGCCTAGAATAAAGCATAAATATTCTGTGGTCTTCTTTAGATGGAAGATTAAAACATCTATACGTTGTACATATCAAAATATATTATTCCAGTGCTATACTATCCCACAGTTCTGATTTTATGACCTGAAGAGAATTGCAGTGACACTGACTTTATAACCTGAACATATATCTAAGGCCCAAAAAAGAGTATGTTTTCATTTAGTAATAGGTGAAACTGGCAAAATAATAGGAACTTCCCAGATACAAGCAGCTATTTGGCAAGGAAGCTGTTTACAAGTAGTGTTTACTAAAAGGGGAAGCTGGGCAACAAAAAAAGAATTTGGATGCAAAACAAACAAACAAAAAAAGGGTGAACAGATACATAAGGAAGCAAAACCAAACAAAAAACTAGAACTATGACTCAAGTATGAGATACTGATGCCCAAGGAAGGAAGTCAGTTTAATGTTTCTCATTAATACTTTGACCTGTTGAAGATATTATATACATGGGAATCATTACAAATGTCAGGTATATCTGGTACTTTATTGCAGTTAGATATTAAAAATGAATTTCTTGTTTCAACATGGAGTATAATCCCTATTAAAATTTCCATTGGACTGTTTTCTATTTTATCCAACCCTTGTCATAGCCCTGTACATATTAATACATTCTAAATTCAGATGGATTGCTACCCTTAACTATTGAGATTTCTGACAAAACACAGATAATAAAGCTGCATAGAGAAATGTATCGGTTCATCCCGTCAACATGTGTTTAAACTGATTGTATTTACACAGCCTGATTTTTTTTCACATATTTATTGGGTCCGTGATTCTGCATTCAGAATCATTGCCTCCATTGCTTTCCTGTTTAAGTGTCACTCTTACAGGCAGCTATACATACTAAAACTTTCCTTCTTCTAATTGGTGTTCTTGATAATTTTCAGTGTAATGTACACTTACAAATTTCCCTTCCACCTCAGAAACTAAAAATACTTCCAAATTTAGATATATCATAATGCTTTCTGAGTTACTTTCATTACTCTCACATGTTGTTCTGACTAATAATTTGTTCTGACTTGCTCAGACATTTTTCAGAGTTCTGAAGAATTCTATAAGAAGACCATCACAACACTCCCCTCATTTCTAGATATTATTGAGGTCTCCTTGAGCCTCCTCCAGGCCAAACAGTCCCAGTCCTCGACCTCTCTTCATAGAAGAGATGCTTTAGTCTCCTCATCTTGGTGGCTCTTTGTGGGACTGTGCGCAGTAAGTCCAGGTTTCTCCTGTACTGGGGAGCCCAGAACTGGACACAGTACTCTAGGTGCGGCATCACCAATGCTGGCTGCAAAAGAACTCATCTAGTTGCTTATTTCTAATATTAGTTTTGTAACTAACATAAGAAAGGCAGAATTGTAAAAATAACACAATTCGAAGGTTACTGGAAAACATCTTGCATTAGGAGAATACCTGGGTGTTGGTCTGCTTGTGGGAGGTAATGACTGCTTTTGTATCACTTTCTTTTTCTTTCTTAAACTGCCTTTATCTCTACCTGTGATTTTATTTTCTTATATTTTTCACTTTTCCTCTTGTAATTAGCAGTCTAACACCAGACAGAACTAGTTGAATAAAACATCTTATTTCCATCAGTCTGGACTGTGCCATCTCACTGGAGTGGTAACAGAGCAAGCTGCAATTAACTGCAGCAGTGTGTGCTTGAGTGTAAAATGCTCCTTGACACCACATCTCTCTTGGGCTCACAGTGCTGGCTCAGCTTCACCACAGCCTTCTTTTAGCAGTGTTACCTGTCTGTGCAACAATATTTTCCCCTAGTCCTTATTACTGTGGTGTTTGATGGTCAGATACTGACACAGGCCACCAATCAAATCAGCGTACATTGTTATCATGTTTCCCTTTCCAACAGTTTCAAGTGTTCTTCTCACTTGTTAATCCTCTGCTTGCACAAAGGCTCATCACCTTCATTTCTTATTTACTTGGTTGTCACGCATTATAGTCAGTTACTCAACTTCTAATCAAGGTGGAATCATTATGTTCTCCTGGTGATAGCGTTGTTTTGCTTCACTTCTTGCCACTTTAAAACATGTCCTAAAGTATTTTTTTTCATAGAGTTCTCCCTCTCATTCTTGTTAATTTTACGTTCACCTGGATTATTTTTCTATGATTTCTTATCCTTTCACTATTGCTTTCTTCTTGTTGCAACTCTTCCATGGAACAATGAACTGCCTCTCTGACAAGCAACAACTTTCTAAGAGAAAGTCAGGTCTGATTGTTAAATTATTAATCCTGTGTTTCCCCGTGCAGATGTTTTAATCAATGCTGCAGTCCTCTTTGTTAGTTTCCTTTAAAATTTAAAGACCAAAACGTGACAAATAAAGTGGCTTTGGGTCTACTGAATGGAACATTCAGGAAACTATCTATTCTACTGTGAACAACAGTTTGATTGTTCGTTTTTATTGATGAAGATCTCAGCTAGCAAGCAACAATTTCTAAGTAGTACAACAGATGAATTTTAGGTGATGGGCCTTATTTCTAGGCTTTGAAATTTGGCATTTCATACTAAGGCTTGCTGTGCTGGATGCATGATGTTTGACAAAAGACAATAAATAGCTTTCCCTACATAGTTGTGTTGTATCTTCTACCAGCCATTATTTTCCTGAAGTTGAAGATGCTGCTTGTGGATGAATGTGTTACTGAATAAATGTGCCTAAACATTCAATTAATTTCTCAGAAAATTGGCCTTTAAATACAAATCCTTAAATACAGATCCCTATTGTCCAATGTTCAATTCAGGTTCTTAAAATATATATAAACATATATCCAGAAATATTTTAAAAGCAGTACAGCCGATTTGTATATTTTTATTAAAAAAAAAAAAAATAGAGCAAACAAGTATTTGCTGACATAACTCATGAATTGTTCTCTGACTCCATCTGTAAATAGCAAGAGTAAGAATAGCAATCAATGAGTTGAAATTTTTGAATCAAAACTTGAGCTTAATTGTTAAAATAACAGAGGCAGCAAGAAAAAGATAACCTTGTCACTGTGGTCCTTACACTCAACTGCTTCTCTGTTCTCAGGTTACACTATAGCACTATTTATCTTTGGAAACTGTATGACCATAGACCGAACTATCAATCTTCATAGATGAATTTGCTTTTCAACTATTAACTAACATATTAAAGCTTCAGTCCACAGGCTGTCTATATTTATTTTTTTCCCACACTACTTTTGCAAAGCAGGTCTGCATCCAAAGAATCATCCTGTGTGGTTTTCCTCAAATAAGCAGATCTTTGACTGCAATAACAGCAGTACTTGCAGGCCTCTCTTTTGCTTTTGACATTGAATGTTCTTATAACCTGCTAAATCCCAGATCCAAGTCTGTACTGATGTCTAGCCTACTCATAAAGAAGTAACATCAAATAACATCAAAAAACATCTACAACAGGCTCACATAAAATTTATTTTTGAGCCACAGCTGAAGGTGAATTTTATCTTTTTTGCATCTGTTTCTTCATATACTTCAAAAAACTATTTCAGCTTGCATATTTTTGTCAACAGCCTCTGTATTTTCTGTTTTCCCGTCCTCTGTCTTTTAAAGGAGATACGACTTTATAACAGACTTACAGTTGAAAGTATGTAAACCAAACTGACTTGGAATTTCCTTTTTGTCAAACACACAGGATATAATGCAATGTTACTAAATCAGGTGCTCTGAATTGCTTTCTAGAAGCACGTATAGTTTGCTCTGTAAAGAGCTGTGCAGTGTGACTGGTTCATCTCCTTGCTTTGCTTAAATAACCTTCACCATTCTACATTATATCCAAATTTTGTTTTGTTGCACTATCACAGAACAAAGTGCAAAGATAAGCTACAAGGACCTCCTTCATCAGACCTGCAACTGTGTTTGGAAAAAAGTCAGAAGAAATATTTTAAAAGTTCTTTCACATAGCAGTTTCATTTTGCCAAAGGTACTCTTTTAAAATGAGATGTATTGATTTTTCTCTTATTTGAGTTGCCTATAAGCCATCATAAACAAGCACAATTATTCAGATTATTGGTGGAGCTTGGAAAGGACCACTGGAAGTCATCTTGTCAAATTCCTTGCTGAAGAAGGGCCAATTAGAACTATTGGCCAGAAACCACTCTCAGATGGTTTTTGAATATTTCCAGGGAAGAAAACACAAATTCTGGGCTGTCTGTGCCAGCCACTCTTATAATGAGAGCAAGTATGATACTCAGATGGACCTTGATGTTTTCCAGTTTGCGAACACTGCCCCTTGTTCTAGCACTAGGCAGCACCTGAAAAAGTGTGGCTCCATTCTCTTTGTTTCTTCTCTTCACATATTTACAGACATTGGCAGATCTACCTTAAGCCTCCTCTTTCTTAGGCTGAACAGTCCTAGATCTCTCAGACTTCCTTCATAGGACAGATGCTCCAGTCCATTAATTATAGTATTGGCCTTCATTGCACTCTCTGCACTATGTCAATTTGTTCTTGTGTACTGCAGAATCCTGGACACGGGATTCCAGATATGGCCTCCATAGTGCTGAGCAGAGGGGAAAGATCACCTGAGGAATCAGATTTCTCGCTCAGACTAAGATTCCTACACCTTTTTCTGACACATATCCCAGAGTTCTAGCATAGATCTCTTTGCTGCCTTGTCTTTAACTACCCGTTTCCAGCCCCCCATCAATATCTAGGGTTAACGTTTTGTTCTATGTTAAACCTAATCCTAAAATTTTGCTCAGATTGACACTAACATTCACAGTTCTAGCTTACACCACAAAGTTACTCTCAGCACAGATTTCTATAATGCCTTAATTTCTCTTTGGCAGACAACTTCCAGACTTCTAGGCCTTCTTCTTCATTCAACCCTGGCCATAATCCTAATTCCTGGCTCAGATCAGGATCAATAGCCCCACCCAAAAGGTTCTCCTCAGCACAGATCTCTGCTTTCCCAGCCTGATAGTCCTGATTCAGCCCCTGTCTAATGACACCTCTAGGCTTTCTCTTTTGATAACTCTAACACCAACCCCAATTTCTGGCCCAGGCTTGGACTCAGAAGCCCCATAGAAAATTAAGTTCCTCTCAGCATAGATGCCTTCAGCCCCAACTTATCACTAGTCACATAATACCAGCCTTCCAGCAAAGAATCTCTAGGCTTTCTGTTTTGCTCAATCTGAATCCTAACCCTGATTTCCATCTCTGATTAGGATTAATACACTCTCACCTCTGTATTCACCCAGCACAGGCCTCTTGCAGCTGCAAATTGTCCTTGGCAACCTATTTCTAAACCCACTACCTCAGGTGTCACCCTAACCCTACATATACAGACCAATCTCATCACAATGAAATATTTACAAGGAATGTATGCATTGATTCTTAACTAATATGTTTAGCAGATTTATGCTTGAATGCGATTGATTTCTTTCTTTTATCTAACAGAAAAATAAGCCGCAGTTCCTGTAGTATGATTTTCCATGTTGGCAAAGATTAAATACTGCATAGAAGTTGATGCTCAGAGCACCTAATAACTCCCAGTAATACTCTATTATTTCATATTTATGTCAACTTTTCTGCATTTTTTTTCATTACAGCATGTACAAATTATCAGCTTTTGAGATAAAGATATTTCTCGACATTTTTTATATTCTTATCTTCAAGCAACTTAGAAGGAAACCATTTTTTTTGTTTGTGTTTGTGCAGCTGAGCTGAAAATATATAGTACATTATCTCCATATTGTTTTTTTTTTTATAACAGACTAAAATATAAATCTTTCTGGTTCTATTCAGGTGTATATGTAACACAAGAAAGGTGATACCAGCTAATCTGATTTTATAGCCATAAAGCAAAAATATGTATAAACAGATGCATTTTCACACAGAGATTTGAAAAAAAAAACTAAAAAAGAAAGAAACATTTATACTATATACTACTGCATTTTGATACAGTACATTTTTTGTCGCTGTTATTAATGTATTTTAAAGGCTGGCCTATATAGAAGAAGAATTTAAACACAGATTAGGTAGTCTGGAACAGCTGAGTGTATAAGTCATTTAACTGTAGTAATTTTATTATACTTAAAAATCTTGCAAACGTAAGGGTTCTCCACCTTTTTTTAGCTGTGATTTCATTACAGAATGATTAGCCTTAAGTGAGATTAACACCAAGGATTTGATGAGTCAGACAATCATCTATTTTAGAAGAGAAATTGTATATATAAAGGGAAAATAATATTTTTTTTTCTCATGAAGTCAAAACTCCATGTTTTATTGTTGCTTGCAGTCTGCATTGTCCCTTGGGAAGATATCCAGGTGAATTATGGCTCTACTACTCTAATCGTGAGAACCATCTCATTTCATTGAAGGAGGCTTTAGGACACACTACCTATTCTCCAACATTATTCTTCCTTTTTAAACAAAATACTCCAAAATGCCCCAGTTGCCAGTGGTACTGAACCCAGGAGTTGCACAAAAAGCTGGTGGAGGTCCAAATAAACATGAGAAGCATGAGTCAACATTCATGTGGCTCAAGACTTTTGAGTCTGAGAGACGTAGAGATTCAGCAGAACTAGATAGGAGAACTCTTCTTTTTCTTTAGGCACCTCTGTACAATGCTTGCTAGAGAAAGAATGTTCTGCAGAAACAGCTGCAGGTAACAAAAACGCAACTGAGGTTGTATGTATCAATCCACATTCCTGGTATCTGGCCCAGTTTCATCACAGCTTGTGAGGGGTTGTTCCCTTGGATGTTCTTTAGAAACCTCTGGGTGGGGACCCAGGATGGTAAATCCCCCCCTGCTGTGAGGACAGAGCAGGTCCGAGACCGCCTCATGAGACTGAATGTGTACAAGTCTATGGGGCTGGATGGCGTACATCCCAGGGTTCTGAAGGAGCTGGCTGAGGTAGTTGCTGAGCTGCTCTCCATCATATTTGAAAAGTCATGGCTGTCAGGTGAGGTCCCGGATGACTGGAGGAAGGATCACGTCACTCCCATTTACAAGAAAGGGAGCAAGGAGGACCCCGGGAACTACAGGCTGGTGAGTCTCACCTCTGTGCCTGGGAAGATCATGGAACAGACCATCCTGGATGACATGCTTGATCACATGAGGAAAGGGCGTGTGATCCGTGACAGCACAGCTTCACTAGAGAAAGGTTCATGCCTCACCAATCTGGTGGCCTTTTATGATGGAGTGACGGCATCGGTGGACAAGGGAAAGGCGACCGATGTCATTTACCTGGACTTGAGCAAGGCCTTTGACACGGTCCCCCACCACATCCTTATCTCCAAACTGGAGGGATGTGGATTTGATGGGGGGACCACTCAATGGATAAGAAACTGGTTGAAAGGCCACAGACAGAGGGTGGCCATCAATGGCTCTACATCCAGGTGGAGGCTGGTAACGAGTGGCACCCCCCAGGAGTCTGTCTTGGGACCGGTGCTCTTTAACATCTTTACCAATGACATCGATGATGGAATTGAGTGCACCCTCAGCAAGTTTGCTGATGACACCAAGCTGAGCGGTGCAGTTGACACGGTTGAAGGAAGGGATGCCATTCAGAGGGACCTCAACAGGCTGGAAAGGTGGACCCGGGTGAACCTGATGAGGCTTAACACAGCAAAGTGCAGAGTTTTGCACTTGGGCCGGAGGAATCCCAAGCATCCATACAGACTGGAAGGAGCAGTCCTTGAGAGCAGCCCTGTGGAGAAGGACCTGGGAGTCTTGATAGATGAAAAACTTAATATGAGCCAGCAGTGTGCCCTTGTGACTCGGAAGGCAAATGGGATCCTGGGCTCCATCAAAAGAGGGGTGGCCAGCAGGGATAGGGAGGTGATTGTTCTCCTCTATTCTGCTCTTGTGAGACCCCATCTGGAGTACTGTGTCCAAGTGTGGAGCCCCCAGTACAAAAAAAGAGAGCTGTTGGAGAGGGTCCAGAGGAGGGCCACAAAGATGATCAGTGGACTGGAGCACCTCCCCTATGAGGGCAGGCTGAGGGAGCTGGGCTTGTTCAGCCTGGAGAAAAGAAAGCTGAGGGGTGACCTCACTGCAGCATTTCAATACCTGAAGGGAGCCTACAAACAGGAGGGGAATCAACTCTTTGAAAGGGTAGGTAACTGCAGGACAAGGGGAAATGGTTTTAAGTTGAGGGAGGGAAGATTTAGGTTGGACATCAGGCGGAAATTTACAGAGAGAGGTGAGGTACTGGAACAGGCTGCCCAGAGAGGTTGTGGATGCCCCGTTCCTGGAAGTGTTCAAGGCCCTGGGCAGCCTGGTCTAGCATTAAATGTGGAGGTTGGTGGCCCTGAATGGGTCAGGGGGGTTGGAGTTTCATGATCCTTGAGGTCCCTTCCAACCCTGGCCATTCTGTGATTCTGTGATCTATTGGTCGATATGTTTAACAGTTGATTTAATCTGGAGCTCTTTAAGCATATTCTGTATGACAGAGTTACTTTGAAGTCTACAGATGTGGCTAGAATAAAACAGGAGAGGGAAGACCTTTGCTTTTCAGAAAAGAAAGGAAAACATAGGAAGCCACTGCTGTATCCATTTGGATGAATACCAGTATACACTTCAGCATGACAGACAGAAGTAAGAAAAAAATGACCTTTCATTTATGTATATGCACGCATACATATATATAAAATACAGGCAATAATAACATGAATTGGATAAAACAACTAAATAATGCTGCTTTGATCCCACTATACTATAGTCAGGCACATATTCCATTTCTGTACCAAAGGAAAAAAAACATACATATCAGAACAAGAAAAGAGACAGGGAATGATAAGGTGAAGAAATTAAGTAAAGTAAGGTAGGATGCCTGGGGTACCTATAATCAAATAAATTATTAATAAGAATACAATAAATGAATGACCATCAAATAAAGTCAGGGTCACAAGCTGAAGTGCAACTGCTAATATAACATCCTAAACATATTGAAAAATTATGTTTCCTCTTATTTCATGACATCTGAAGTCATGCCTTCATGATGGAAAATGCACCAGGAATTTTTGAAAAGAGCAAGAAGGAATAATTACTATATAGCTACAAAGTTTGTGTGATGAACTGATGTACAGTGGACCGATCTTTTGTCAGAGCTAATTGAATCTGCTCTAGTTAGCCCTTATTTAGCAGAATCTTTGGATGACATAACCTCCAGAGATCCCTTTCATTCTGTGTTTCTGTGACCGCTACAGAGAAGAAGCTGGTGTACTGTATGATGAAGAACAGAATCCCAGACAACAATAGTACAACCTTTTTTTTTTTTTTTAGCTTTTTCAACTCAACAAAGAAATGTTACAAATTAAAAAAAAAGGTAAAGAAAGCTAAGTTACAGATAAAATGCAAGTACTACATCTACTAAATTGAAGCCCAAGTTCTGAATGTTTTTGTACTACATGAAAATGAATTTTACACTTCAAATGCTCCAAGTTATAAAATGCAATTATAATCTTAATCACCTTGAATACCTACATCTCAAAATCCAGGTCATATTTGTAATTTGCAAGAATTTTTATCAGCTAATCTAACAAGAGAGAAATTGAAACCATCAGAGCACTGAGGTGATTTGTGTTTTTCATGTAGATATGATAGTCTGAATGTAATTTTGAATTTTGAAGGCAAAACTGATTCAACAGAGATTAATACTATGGAATATAACACTTCACTTGAGATCTATGATAGTGTCCACCAGTTGTTGTGATTGGTTTCCTCACTTGAAACAGATACTCATTCAACCATGGATTAGAAGCTGGCAAATAAGAATCAAATCCCAGAAGTGTGTATGACAGTTGGTTTAGTGAACTTGCCTATAAACTTATTGTAAGAGGAAGAAAGTATAGAAACCATCATCATTCAAATGCTTAACCTTATATTTACTGTCAGACACTGATGAGTTCTACTATTAGCAATTAACATTTTTTAGTAATTTAAGACATGAAGAAATCTATATTAAGATACTTCTTGTACATGAATAGTAGAAAGACTAGAATAAAAGTATTGTAAAGAATCTAGAAATAGTCACCTAATAATATTAACATTTTGGAAAAGACAGCATGTACTTACTGTTTTTCCTCCCCAGCTACTACTCTGACAGAATACTGAAGTCATGATGAGAAACAAAAATCTGGGGTAGGCTATAAGAAGTATAGAGTATCACACTTCTGCTGTTTTACATGAAGCTGAAAGATTTGTTCCAAGAAACGGATTTCTTCTTGTCATCAAGCTTAAGGAAAGATCCTCCCACAAGTAGTCAACTGAAAAAATGACTCTTACATTGGCCTCTAAGCCTAAAACCTGGCTTTGAATTCAGCAGATAATAATTTAGGAATAAATATAGAAATCTGAATTAATAACAAGTTGATAAAAGCTATTACAAAACTAAGGAAAAAACTAGTCACTGATATGTTACGAAAAGGCAGAAAAATATTTTTAAATAATTAAGCTTCAAGAGCTACAAAAGATGTATCAGTTATGAACGATATATTCCACAAGGCCAAAATGAGGAGTTTTAACATCATGCTCTTTCAGAAAAAAATAAACCTGATTAGTGCATATAAGAGAAAAAATAATATCAGGTAAGAACCACAGTAACTGAACGAACTGATTTATATCTGTTTGTATCCAGATTATAAGGATTGTTTTACTATAAACTTCTAAAACTACACAAAAATAAAATTATGACTGAAGATTATGCTGTCAAATAAGAAACTTTATATTCACATTTACAACACAAGGTTTGACTACGCAGATCTGAAACAAGTGGAAAAGTAGGTACTGATTCATATGCAAGCAGGATTATGTTGTAGTACTTGAGGCAAAACGAATCATTTCTGAGGGAAAAACTAAAGTTACAAAATATTACAGCAAAGGGAAAATAAATTCTTTACTTGAGCATTGCTGTAGGTCAGTCTGGTTCATTTAGATGTAGTACAACTCCAACTTTTGTTATGCACGTTCCCAAGTGCAGTAGGGCATTGGCTGAGAGTGAAGGTAAAACGTCTGTCACGTGAGTAGTAAACAATGGGCATCAACAAGAAAAATACAATCAGACAAAAAGCACAAATCTCCACACTCCAGAGCACTCTGGTTCTGCTACAAAAAATCAGTTTAAGCAGAAAAATCAGTCTCTAAACAATGGAGACTATCTAATAAAAACAGCACATATTAATACTGTCAGTGTGACAGATGATTGTGCAGTACATAATAAAGTCAAAGACATTTCGATGAGAAAGGAGATGTATCTGATAATTTGCAAATCAGAATTCTGACAGCAGACCAAGGGAAAGATAAGTGAGTGCACGTCCCGCTGGCACATCTTTAATATTTTACATTTCAAGACTGTATAGGGATGGAGGTGAATAGCAACAATTGGAGAAATGAAAGGGGAAAATAAGAGCGTGTATGTTTATCTGCTACTATGAGTCATACACTGTAGCAGCTTCTGGCTTGAAAAAATGTTACACTTCTAAATAGGTCCATATTAGTGGTATGCAGGGTATGTGCACACCAGAATTATTTTATTTTTAAAAAACCTTAGGTTAGATTTAATTGTATTTTTAATGTCAGAAAATGAAAAACATAACACATTGAAAAAAATCACTTTGATGAGGAATTTATACGCTCAAAAACTGCCATTTTGACTCCAGTCATAGTGGTGACAGCATGTCTCTTCTCCATTAATGAAGAGACCTATGAAACTGTCACCTTCAGCCTTGCATTGGTTCAAAAGGTCCTCACAAACTTGCATATGTTCTTTCTGTTCCTGTGCATTTGTGGGACCCATGTGGCTCAAACTTCACTATATTCCACAGTTGCCACCATTGTTTCCAATACATTAAGGCCTATATTCAGTTCTGTATGCAGTTCCCTGGTTGTAATCTGCCAATTCATGCAAATAAGTTGATTTAGACACTCTTCATTTCACGGTGACTGCTGTGCATGAGTGTCCAGAACATAGCTTATCTTTCATTTCTGTCTCCATGCTGAAACACATCACACCCATGTCAGCATGCTCACATCCACTGCTTGGTCTCCCTAAGCTTTCAGCAAGTGTTGATGAATGTTAACAAATGCTTTTTTTTCTCCACACAAAGGAATTCAGCAAGACTTAGGCTCCATACCCACTTGTCTATCTAAGATTCTATTTTGTCACACTACCCCTCAGCTGCCATCTTGTCTTTTGGCATGAAGGTTTAATGGAATATTGGAGGGAGGTTCAACATTTACTGCCATACCCCCAACATTTGCCTCTGATACTGTGGGCAATATAATAAAAATATTATTACTTTTGGAGCACCCTTGTCTCTCACATATAAAAACCTGGTAAATAGGATCAGGATGATGGCCAAAATTCTCAGGATTTTTACTTTTTAGAAGTAACACTCACAAGTAAACAAGCTAAAATATTCACCATGACCTCAGACAAATGGTCAAATCTTTACTTGAATTTTCTCTCACATTACAACTCCACTCTTAAACTTCGTAGAGCTCAGAGAAACACAGGCACAGAATTAACACTTCCTTTCATAGTCTAGCTTATGAATTCCCATTCTTTTGTTCTCGTGGTAATTACAAAATACAAATAATTTTCTGTGCTTCTTAAGTAATGATGTGTTCACATGCCTTCCTTTACCTTCTTACTACTGACTATTAAGGCATTTCAAAGTATTCTTACATACTAAAACTTCAAAAAAGTACTTTTCGTTCAGAACCATTTGGTCCACCATCACCTGTAACAGCAATTACAAGCAATTACAAACCTCACTTAAGACTTGATCTTTTTTTTTAAAGAACAATATATACTGATTCAACAAAGTACAAAATGATGTTTTTCTTAAATACTTCTGTTATTGCTTCTTACCAGAGAATTCTTAACACCTTTTCCTATAATTTTTGTTTTGACTTTTATCAGTTCATGTCTATTCCCAAATTCATTACGTATGTTTGCTGTAGGTAAATATAGTCTCATCTGTACTGCATTTTTTCCCCTCTTAATCTTCTTGTGGAAGAAAAAGCAACAAGAATCTTGACATGTTTTCTAAGCATTTTTACATTTAATGGAATTTTATTTAACAGAATTATTTTTAGAATTATTTTTAGATTATTCAGTAGGACTGAAGAGAAGCTGGCAATAATGATGATCATTCTCTTAGCATTTCTGCCAACCTCTATCTACTCTAAAGTATAGTTATCTCATTGTGAACATCTGCTAAGGACACACATGATGAAAAACAATCAGATCAGTGGATTTGGCTTTTCACCTGACAGAGTGAACAAGCTGGATCAGAAGAGTTCAATGAGGCTTTTAATTTTTTTTTTTTAAATAGCGTGTGTATATTAAAACATTCACATATATTAAAAATAAAACACTGGCAACAGTAATACAAAAATACGTAGAAAACAAGATGTGCAGCCTTTTGAGAAGGCAATAAAAGCAGCTGTTACTGAGATTCTGAATGCTGTATATTGCTCTCAGAAAGATTTACATTGACATTTGAGATTGCAGCTTTCCATTAAGGTCAGACACAGGGACAATTCTCATTTGCTTTCCATAAAAATGGATGAGTAGTGCAAAAGGCATTCTGTGTATCATAAGGGTACGTGATAACAGCATTCTGAGAATTACTGTTCACTTGACCATTTTATGATTGCAAACTAATGGGAGTTACTAGGCACTAAAGTAGCTGCAGGTAAGCTTCTTATAAACTGCGCACTATGAAGTGATTTTCTATCAAGCATGACACAAATGTAGAGATAGTGCATCTCTTCCCTTTGCCAAAAATTCAAAACAAGTTTCCAGAAAATGTGCTCTTGGACTTAGGTGTTGTAGCTTACAGTAGGTCACCAGATAATATAGTTCTTATATCTCTAACATTCAGGTCTTTTAAAGCTTAACACACTTATCCAGGTCCTGCAATACCCAGCATACAAATATTAACTACTGTTGATTCACACGTATATAGACACCTTCCCACTTATTAAGAAAATAACAAGAAAATGGTAAGAAGTATGTAATACAATTTTTAATCTGTGTTGTTTCCTTTAACCATGGCAGGAACAATCTTGATCTCTCTGACGCCTGTTTATTAGTCAGTTTTCTTCGTAATTAATTTAAAATCATACGCTGTAAAAATTTTATAAATAATAAGCAGAGTATTATTTCTATTCTAGATGTCACATAAAAGAGATCATCTCTGGATTTTTAAGAAATAAATTTATTTTTGAATTAGATATGATAAAAAACATAAGAATGGTAATACCACAGGGTACTATGTAGAATATTAGACAAGGAACATCCTACATAAATGTAAAAACATAAAGGTTAGAGGTTTACTTGTCATGAAACAGGCAATGTAAAGATATAACTAAGAATTTAAATCAAAAGCTTGTCACTGCCATTTCACTGTCAGTAGCAGCTTGGTGGAACTCTATAATTTGAATCAGTTTTTTTTTTTTTAAATAACTTGAATGTTTTTTTCCTCCAAAATTAATTTTTGACACAATTTCCAACAGCTTCGGCTTCCTCATGATTTTTTAGCTTTAAATTTTGTTCACGGAGAAACTTAATTGGTACTTAGTCCCAAACAACATCTGACTTTACAGAGCTAGAAATCAATAAATCAGAACTGCAGTATCAAAAGACAGATGCAGGTTAAAAACTTCAGAGCTTTTACAGAGACGGTTGCAGAAAAATGCATTCTCCATGAAGTATTTAAGTTCAAGTTCATTGTTTTTATCATTTAAAATTTACTAAGACACAAAGTTTTGTAAAATAAATAGCAAAAACGCTACTCTTAAAAATGAGTCCATTAGCCATTAGTATTTTCCACCCAGTACATCATATTCATTTATTTCTTGTCTAATGCATAAGCTGAAGCCAGTCAGATACAAAACATAAATCTAACTAGTCAATTCACTGAAGTTTTTGGTCATCAGACTTACAGGCAATATAGTATTAGCTAGTTCTATGATTGCATATTTGCTGACTATATTTTCTACAGTTTTATCATTAATATATTTTCCCTTTTTTTTTTTAGTGTCTCTTGATTACATTTTTAATGACATTTCAAATATGAATTGACTAGGCTACATTGTTTTGTTCAGGATTTAGTGCTGTGGATTTCAGCATCTTTATTATCAAGAATACAATGATCTGGAAACAATCTTACAATATATTAAATAATCTTGGAGAACAGTGAGGCATGTCAATCACTGGGAAATGGCATTAGCACAGAAGAATTCACACAGTAAAATAGGTGAAACTTTTTGCTGAAGAAACAAATCAAACATGAAAAAGAAATTAAACTGACAAAAAAAGAAATAATGGAACCATAAAAGCGGCATATTTCTAAAGAATTGGTTGGTGTGTGAACTGGAGCATTTTCTCTCCAGAATGGAAAAGTTTCATACAGTCCAACGTGACAACTTTTAACCTAGGCATTTAACACTATTATTTAGGGAATGTACTCTGAGTTAAATTCTGTGTCTGGACTTCAGTGAATAAATTGGAGTGTATTTACTGATAAGCCTATAAAAGTTAGGATGTGATGCCTACTGCAATGATTACATACCAATGCAATGAAAAAAACAAACTACAGTAAGAAAGCATGGATGGGAGTTTACGTTCAGTACTGCAACTCGCAAAACCTAACATCAGAATTCCATAGAAAAGATGCTCCAACATTAAACTTACATTCTTGTATTTCTAGATAACTTAATTTCCTCAGCAGCTTAGTTAAAATTGTCCTAAGTGTTCTGTGGTTCTAAATGTTCATTTAAGATAAATTTTATGCAGACACTTGCAGCTGTTCTTCTCACCGCAAAAATTCACAAGCCAACACTTGCAGCACAGCCCCCACTCCTCACCACACACGCACACAGTGCTCTGGGAGATATTTAATGATGATGGAGCAATGCATTGTTCTGTAAAAGGTTAGGAAATGTATTCAAATGGACAGCTAGTACTTCATGTACTGAAGAATTATACAGAAAATGAACAATTCTGAGAGAAAGATATTCCAGAGATAGCTAACAGGGTGGCCTTAACACTGAAAGTGATGACACTACATACTTCAATTAATGACTTGAAAATTAGAAATTGAGATAAATTAGTAAGAGAAAATAGGAAGGAGGCTTAAACTAACATGGTAAAATTTCCAAGGAATGCTGAAATATGGGAAATAATGTAATGCTTACAGATATTTATATGATTGAGGCTGTTTTTCAAAAAGGAAGAGCTTGGAATACACATTGGTGCTGAATATCCAGAGGACAAACAACAAATGAATTATTTGCTTGACTTAGACTGGAGAAGTGAAGGCTATGAAAATCAATCCCATACATACAATCCCATTGCAGACTAAGCACCCACAAGTCCTATAGCAATTGAGAAGAGCTTTCAGATGTGAACTTGGAGATATCTTACAGATAATGTTAAATTTCCAAATACAAGAAAATTAACTGCAAGAAGTAAATCATCTCTATTCACATATTTGAGTCAACTGAGAAAAGGACTGTCACTCAATTCCAGACCACTAATAAAATGGCAGCAAAGCGTCCTGACCCAGCAGCTTGGTCTGAATGCAGGAAAAAATCACTGTAGCTTAGCAGCAAATGGATAGTAGACATTAATTTCAAATGAAAAATTATGATAATGTCAAGTAAACATGAGTGGAAATACTATTTCTCCAGTGAAGGAATTTGGCAGATGTACGACTGGAAGCAAATTACTGATTAAACAGTTGTTTTAGCTTAAATCTATGAAGGTAATAAACACCATAGACTTACAGAAAAGATAAAATATATTGCCTATTTTCAACTAGGATAGAGTTGATTTTCTTTATGGTATCTGGTATGATGCAATGTTTTGGCTTTAGGAGAAAAACACATTGATAACACACTGATGTTTTAGTTGTTACTGAGCAGTACTGTACAGAACCAAGGATGTTTCAGTTTTTCAGCATTTTGGACTGTCCTGACAACAAGGAGGATGGGGGAGCACAAGGAGCTGGGAGGGAACAGAACCAAAACAGCTTATCTAAACTGGTCAAAGGGATTCCATGCTATGTCATCGTGCAAAAAAAAAAAAAAAAAAAAACCTATAAAACTGCAGAGAGTTAGCCACCAAGGGGAGGGAGAGGGAGCACTTTTCAGGAACTGGCTGGCATTGATTGGCAGATGGCAAACAGTTACTTTATTCATCACTTGCTTTGCATTTCTGCATTGCTCCTTTTCTATCTCAGTAACCTACTTCCAATTTTTTTCCCCCCACTTCTCTTCCCTGTTCCACTGCAGGAGATGGAAGCAAGTAAAAGGCTGTGTGGTGTTTAGCTGCTTGCTGGGTTCAACCACAACAAATACATATAAAACAAAATGATAAATGAGTGATAGAGTATCTGTATACTTTAACTTTTAATGTAAACTTACCAGTTTGAACTCAATCTGCACCTAAAAAATACCTTCATTCTACATATTAGGGACAAGATTTCTTCCCTCCTACTACTTGATTCTGAACTGTTCTTTCAAAATGCTCTTACATGATATAGGAATCTATTCAGCAAGAAAATGAGAAAGCAGCAGCTTCACTCAATAAGAAAGGAGGAATTATTTAAAAACAAAAATTGAAATCAGATGCAGCTGCTTGTTTCCTCACGGTTCCCATTTTCCGGAACATGAAGTTAGCTCTGCCTTTTAAGTTGCTATTGAATAAATGGCTTTGAGAGAAATGAGATACTAAATTAGAGAGGAACTGAGACAGAACTGGCTGTTCTTGTTCAGTCAAGAAAGGAGAAGAACTAGAGCTCCCCTATTTTATAAAAAAATCCCTTGTGGTATAGGGCAATATTTATCTCTGGACAATTTATGAGCAAGAGAGATTTATTATTTGATTATGAATAGACATATAGTAACATGTTTTTGGAAACCAAACACAACATTTGATCTTGCTTATCTGTTCTACATATATATTATGTTAAACAGTTCCTCATTGTTTTGTCTGATACTTCAAGGAGTTGGAAATGAGCTAGAGTAAAAAAAAGTTTCATTTGGACAGCCATAAAGAGAACTGCTGACACCAAATGCATCTGTTAAAATCACTCTCTGTGACTATGAAACAAATTACCAGAAAACAAACAAGAAAATCAGCTCCAAGAAACAGCTAAGATTTCTAAGTAACAACAACGTGCCTACCTATTACAATGCTTTCAGGCCAGAAGTTGAGCAGTTAAGGATATTGATTATGTCTTTTCCTCCATAATAAACGTACTGTTATTTATGAGTAAATCAAAGTTTACTGAAGTGCAGTGAGATTAACTGTATATGTTTTCTTCCCTCCCCCCCTTTTATTTATTTGGATTTTGCTATATATCTACTATACCTACTACATTTCAAAGAAAAAATATTGCTTTTATCAAATAACAGTAAAACTTCTTTTGGGTACTAATCCATTTAACAACTTCTCAAACGAGAAGCTAGGATGAGGATATTGTTTAGCATCAAAAGGATGTGATCACCATCCAATACTACCACGATTGATGCTTATTCAAAACTGTTACTCTTCACTGCTAGGAAGTTCTATTAAATATGTGAACAAAATAAACCGGTAAGTATTTGGCCTGAAAAAGTGACACAACTGAATGGTCTTCAAAAGAGTTCTTAGACAAAAAAAACAGCTCCTCAGAAAACAAAGGATTCTGCTGAACATTTGGTGGTACTCTGTCTTCCATCTTCCATCCATCACTGTGATGATCAGATATCAAAACAGTACATGGTTTTGTAGTTGCAGGTTTGCCTGATTACCATGTAAATTAAAGGGGACAATTAAAGGGTTGCTCAGTCATCAACAATGCTGAAAAGCAGTATCATTAAGACTGGGATAGAAAATAACTTGGCTTGAACTGTGGGTTATTTAGAAGTGAAGGAGATTTGTGAAAAGGTAAAATACAATTGGACAAAATTATAAAGATAATACTAATCATCTTGCAGAAACTTAATAAAATTGCCCACATAATTTGAATGAAATATGGAAAGTAACCATGTCAATTTCTTCATAGTATTTACATATTTGCTTTTTTTTTTTTTTAACTTCAATTTCCTTGGGGAGGATGGGGGGAAAGTTTCATGCTATTGCTAGTAATGATGCTTATCATAGAAGATGTTAAAGTGACAGTAACAACAGTGTATGCTACCAGTAACTTTCTCAGTGCACTGCTGGCTACTTCACACAGAAGAAAACTGTTTAAATGTGAATAAATAAACAGAAAGGACTAATCACACAGCAGGACTTGTGCTTTGCACCACCTTGTATAGTTAAAATCAGCTATTTCCTTATGCTAATCATTTAATGCCATCTGTTGAAATCCTACCAGCCACATGTCTTAATGCAATCACCAACTTTTTTTTTTTTTTTTTTTTTTTACTTTGGAGTGGCATTCTTTCCCATATCTGCATACCAGCTATAACTTCTTCTTCTGGCTCAATAATAAAATCATCTAAGAGGCATAGTTGAATATTACAAGAGAAAAGATAGTATACTTTTTTTTTTAATAAAAAGTTAACATGTGACTACTTCATTTCTTACCCTGAAACAACATTTACAAGAGAAATTTTCAAGGAAATTGTTATATTAAGTGTTTTGTGGACCATAAAAGATGAAGCTATTTGCATAGCAGTTTAATTGCTACAAAAGCCAGAGTCCCTGAGTAATCTCAAATCTGCCATTACACATATCTGAAATATTCACACAGTGCAGATGAAGTACTAGTAAGAATATTATGTGGCTATGGAGAGATTGTCTTACTATGATATGCAGGATGATGGATTAGGCATTTTCTATACTCCAGATTTTCAGCTTAGTAACGCATACAACTGCTGCTTAGCATGTTTTTCCTAAGTTTTCTGAGAATGCATTTCAAGAAGATACATACAGGCATACAATTATACATAAATATACATAGCATACACATACACACGTAGAGCATACAAGTGCGTGTCTTGAACTTCCAGACTTTTGCAGTACCTGCATGTATTTTTACACTTTTAGCTACATACTAGCCAAATACTAGATTACTTGTTACATGCTATTACCTGGATAAAGTATTTCCAGAGAGTTACGCTACTGAAACTACATCCAAATAACTATAAAAGGAGTCTGTCTAGACTCCCCCATGTTGTAGTCACATCTTTCTGAATTCTGAAGAAACTCTTTACGCCAGGCCTGCAGACAGTAACATACAGGCATCTCTTTCCCCTACTGATAAAATTGTTCTGCTAACTCCTAGGGAGTGAATGCTGCTGCAGGTGTTGTTTTGGCAGCAGTGTGAACTTAGTTCCTAAAAAAAAAAAACATAGTTATGATTTTGTCAGACTGCCAATTTTCTCCTTGGGAAAAAAAAAGCAAAATGACTGGGGCTGAACTTTTAATGTTTTACTAGCACAGTTGCAATGAATCTGTGAAAAAAAAATCACATTTCCATCTAACACAACTATGGAGACAAAAACCTCTGGGCAGACATGATTTATACAAGAGTATGATTTCTGGTAGCGATATAGGTTTTGCCATCTAAGGTGGCAGTTTAATTACGATAGAGAATTATATTCTTTTAAGGTAGACATCTTTCTGTAGAGGGGTTTATTGGCATAATTGTACAAGCAAGCTTGCTGCAGTCTTGCAGGTTCTGAAATTCATTTCTACAACCATGAAATTCTGCAAGAATTTGTATGTACAGGATATATAAAATATACATTAGATATATAAATACAAAGGTACTGTTGTGCCAAAGATCACAATGTCAGCTCCTGTGTAGCTAAAACAAAGTCTTAAACAGTTAATTGAAAAATTAGTGAATTTACTATGCTTTTTTGTGTAAGGAGCTAAACTGAAAAAACACCTATACAACATTTAAATTCATGAAGATTTTCATGAAAATCAGTTTGCTTTAATAGTTTGTGACTTGATCCTATTCAACCAAGGGTCAGTTTTATTTTCAGTCTTTTAACTTGGTCTATAAGAACCAGATTTACTGAAGACGAGTCTTGCTAGTAAAGACTGAGGTATAAAAGGCATTCAGTACATCAAATTTTTCTGTTTTCACTGTTACCAGGTCCCCTGCTTCACTCAGGTATGAGTTAATGTTTTCCTTAGTCTTCCTTCTGTCACTGATGTACTTGCAGGAGCTCTTCTTGTTGCTCTTGACATCCTTGATCAAATTCAATTCCACTTGGGCTTTAGCTTTCCTATCTTCATCCCTGGATTCTTGGATATTGTTGCTGTATTCAGATTTAAGTGTGGCCAGGTGCCCCGCATTCATCCTGTGTAGGCATCCTAGAAGTTCTGCCTGACTTTCTCTTTGTTGGGATGCATCACTCATGAGCTCACCTCCTGGAGGAGGCAATCCTTTAATATTAACTAGCTTTCTCGGGCTCATGGTCACTGCAGCTAAGGCTGCCTTCAACAAGGCACTGCCACCAAGCATTGTTTGTTACTGGTGAGTGAAAGGTTCAGCAAAGCACTTCTTCTCATGACCTCCTCTGTTACTAGAGGAAGGAAGTTATTACAAATGCATCTCAGGAACCTCCTGGATTGCATATGCCCTGTGTTGTCCCTACAGAACCTGTGAAGGCACTCTTTCATCCAGCAGTCACATAGATTACAAAGTAAAGAGCACCACTTTTCTGCACTATTTAGTCATGCAACCTGTAGCATACCCCCACTACAACACTACCTTGCCCTATCCTCGCTTTAACCGTTTAACACAGTGGTATACAGACACTTTAGGGAGGCACATCAGCATGTTAAGTTCCTAGAAAGAGTTTCACTTATTTGTTCACAATGGTACCTTGTAAACACTTCTTTGCCTACATGCAATTGCTGTAGGTGATCCTGCCCTATTCTTGCTTCCTTTGTGATGTTTTCCTCTCTCAAGGGAGACCGTATTACTCTCTACAATAACCTAAAAGGAGGTCGTGGTGAGGTAGGGCTGGTCTCTTCTTCTAGATAACTAGCAATTGGTCAAGATAGAACAGCCTTAAGTTGCACTAGAGAACATTCAGATCAGATCTTAGGATGAATTTCTTCACAGAATGAGTGAAAAGGTACAGGAATAGGTTACCCAGAGAAACAGTGGAGTTGCCATTACTGAAAACATTTAAGAAAAGAAAAGACATAGTACTTAGGAACATGGTTTAGTGGGTAAGCATTGATGATAGGTGGACAGTTAGATAAAGTTATCATAAAGGTCTTTTCCAAACTTAACAATTCTGTAGAACCCTCCTTATGAAATCAGCCACCTATCCCACACAGAAAGAAGCGAAATTGCTTAAGACAGATTCTTGGCAACAACAGGTAAAGTAAGCATAGATAAACTAATGAGTCATATACAGAAAAAAAAAATTGAACTCAAACTCACTCAACTGGTGAAGGGGCTCTCTGACTATACAACACTCCTCCTCAGAAAGCAGCCTAAATCCAAGAAACCTCCTCCTAGAGGCTGGCCTTTATATGAGCCCAGGGTAGCTCCACCTTGGGTCCACCCCTTCTAGTCATGTGGAAAGCACAGGTGCAATGAATTTGCCTGTGCTCCCTGGGCCAGCAGCACTCCTTCCCCAGGTGCTAAATCATCAGTTCGAGCCATGACCTAACAGTTCTCCCACAGCCACCCTATTGGCAAAAATACTTTTGACTTGCTGAGTGAGGTGGCTCCCATCTTCCTGAAGCAGATGTTGATCTGTAGGCAGGGTCATACGGTCATAGAAGTCCAAACCCCGTTGCCAATACTAGTTCTGAAGCCAAGTATTGATCTGTCTTAATATTAGAGACCCTTTTTCTCACATACGTTCATCAGAATGGCAGGATGAAGGAGAACACAACCTGGGCCTCCATGCCCTTGACTGCTCCCCTTAGAGCTCTGTAATTACTTTTAATACTGCTTAGGTTTCCCCTGGAAGTGCAATTTTTGTGTGGAGTAACAGCACGTGGAGTAACAGGAGAGGATAGTTGCCAGATGATCAGCTTTGGTAGTCTCTCTAAGATATCTCAGATCCAGGCCCCCAGAAGGCATCAAACCTGCAGCTGTTTATTTAATGATATATAATGGCATTCTAGCACCATTCTATACTTCTATTCATGCCAACTTGCAAACTCAAACCTTGGTCGTGAGATATATTTTCTTACGCATTTTTTTTACTATTTTTACAAGTTTGGATTAGTTGCAAGATTTGATTTGTCTATATTTATCACCTAAGTCTCAAAAGACTGATTCTACCACATCTTACATTGAACATCAAACTGTATCTCCTTTAGTTTTATTGATTTCAGTGCTCTCACTTTCAGATTAGGCTGTGACTCATCAGTTAAAAGGTTTAGAATGTGGTATATGTTTAATAACTTCTAAGCTGCCTCTAGAATATTCAGTGAATAAAAACCCCAAGTTAATGAAATATATAAGTAGTAAATGGTAAGGTAACACATGAGAGAACTGTGAACATGATAAGTGCAGAATGGGTCTAATCAGAGAAATGCAAAATGCTTTCTGAGAAGTATCCAGTATTCAACAATGCTTATCTTGGCTGAAATTTACTCTTTGATACCTTTTACAATAATATGATTGATCCATGCTTGTAAGCCTTCAAGAAGTGTATTCAAGAGAGTCTGTCCTCTTGATTGGTGCTATTTTGAGAAAAGTACTAAATCAAACTAATGGGAAGTTCTGCAAGAATCACTTAGATTCATTTTGCTTGAGGGAAAAATGTCTGAACTGGGAAAAAAAAATTAATAATTAAGACAGAAATCTACAGACTTTAAAAATTGGTAGATATTACTTAAAAAAGAAATATTGATTGCATTTTATATGTAATAAAAGTGTGCACAGGATTCTTCCACTCACTGCCAGATATTGTTGCTCTTGTATTTGAAGGACAGATGTGGCTTGGGGAGGATTCTCTTTATTGTTTTGAAGCAGTTGGCTCCAAATATAAAGGAAACATCATGCTGAGCTTCTTGGAGCTGCATTCATTCTCATTTGAAAGCAGGCCATGAATTCAACTTTGCCCTCAATTTCCAAATATTCTCAGCAATATGCATCACACATGCTATTTTAGACCTCTGAAAAGACTCATACTTGTAAGCATCTCTTACTACACTCATCTTATTAGTGATCTGGGCTTGTCTTTCTTTTACTTCAGTTTCTAATTTTGCACACCTTCCACAATTATGTGGATGAAGAAGTTTGCCAGTGCCATTAACACTGACTTTTTTTTTCTTTTTTTTTTTTTCTTCAGGTAGAAACACAGCTTTTCCCTTGAACGAAAGTGAGAAATAGTATAATCACTGAAAATTCTGTCATTGCTTTTCAGAAAGTATCCACAGATAAGAAACAAAAACAAATGAACTGTCAGCATGATAATACTTGAAATAAATGATGTAACTGGATATTGTGTGCTTCAGCACAAATTCTATCACTGAGAACAAGACCTGGAAAGATATTTAGATTCCATATTCCCCTATCACCAAAGCTGGCTATTGTTCTATTTCAGTCATTCACATGTACAGCTTAATACCCCAAAGACCCTTGGAAATAGGAAGCGCTGAATTTACTTTAAGGGCTCTTCTTTCAGTACATCAACCAAAGAGGAAAAAGAGAAGACTACAGCAGCAAATGTTGATTTATTTAATATATTCTACTCTATTTATTCAGCTCTAATTAAAGCACAAGTTCAGAAAACAGAAATTGGAGGCCACTAAAAATGATATAGACTATTCAGTTCATCTCAATTTGACTATAAAACAACAACAGCACTGATAATATCATACTATCATATGCACTAAGATACATTGTTATCAGATCTCTCCTCCTGATTGCCATTCACTACACAGGATGGCTACGTTTATTCCTGAACTACCAGACAAGAGTCATATTACTAACTCTACTACTCTATTGATAAAATATTTATACTGACATTTAGTAATGACCCACCTGGGTCTTCTTCCATGGGAAATTAAACTTCCACATAGTCTGCAATGTTACGCATATTAGTTGAGGAAGGCAGATCTGGAGAAGAATTAGAACTTGGACATGAAGGAGGCAGAACAGCTAAATAGCTGATTCTGGAAGATTTTCCTTGGAGCAACATCATTCAGAATCAGTCTTTTTCAAAGTTAATGAAAGAATCACAGAATGACACAGAATCACAGAATTGCAGCAGTTGGAAGGAACCTCAAGACATTACAAAGCAGGTACCTTACAGTAGGTCGCACAGGAAGGCATCCAGACAGGTTTTGAAAATCTCTACAGAAGGAGACTCCACAACCTCTCTGGGTAACCTGTTCCAATGCTCTGTCAACTTTACCGTAAAGAAGTTCTTCTGCATGTTATTATGGGACTTCCTGTGTTTAAGTTTTAGGCCATTTCTCCTTGTCCTATCAGTACACACCACTGAGAAGAGCCTGGCTTCATTCATATGCTGAACAGGATCAAGTCAATCAGCCTTTCTTCATAAGGGAGGCCCTTTATTATTTTACTACTTTCATGGGCCTCCGCTGGACTCCTGCTAGGAAATCCCTGTCCGTTTTGAAATAAGGAGTCCAGAACTGGACACAGTATTCTAAATGTAGCCTTACCAGGGAAGAGCAGAAGGAGAAGATCACCTTGTCTATGCACTTTTTAATGCACCTCAGGATACCTCTGGCTGCCTTGGCCGTAAGGGCACACTGCTGACCCATGGCGAACCTGTTGTCCACCAGGACCCCCAGGTCCTTCTCCACAGAGCTAATCTCCAACAGGTCATTCCCTAGCTTGCACTGATACATGCATTCAGAATTGTGTAAGAAGAAAAGAAATCTGGCAAGACAAGCAGTGGTTGCAAAACTTCAGAATGACAAGGACGTCTTTAACAGGGACTTGTAGGGAAAATTTCCCATGACTGCGAAGATAGCTTGACCTAATGAAATGTCCATTTTTGTCAGGCAGCATACCACCATCTTCACTTAGCATTGGACAGCTGCTAACCAAGAGGGCACAGGTATATGAACTGCGCAGCTGTTAAAAGAAAAAATATTTATTACCACACAAAAGTAGTATTGTTAAAGTCAAAAAGACCGCCATTAAAAAAAAAAAAAAAAGTTCACCTGAAGTTTCCAACTTCTTGCTGAAAATGATGTAGTCATCAATAAAAACAGATATTTATCCATTGTAATGACATTGGTAGTCAGAAACCCACAGTAAAGTAAGAAATGCTAATTTTTCAGGAAAAGACATGGCTGTTTTACTCCCACCAACATAAACATTAGTGATGTTAATGAACAATGACTTTAGGCTATCTAACAAATGGAAAGAGATTAACATAAAGTTTATCTTTAAAAAAATCAAGAGGGAAGACTGGACACTACAGATCAATCAGCTGCATCTCAATCTCTAGAAAGGCCATGGGCATAGCCTTTTGGAATCCATTTCCAAACACAGAAATGATCAGAAGCATTCAACATTTATTTACCATGAGCAAATACTGCTTGACTAACCTGTTTGGATTCTGTGATTCTGTTTGGATTCTATTTGGATTTTTGACTACAGCAAGAATTTTGACACTATTCCCCACAGCATCCTCATTTTTAAGCTGAGAAAAGAAGCTAGATTGTCAGGCTTACGGAGAAGTAAACAGTGTATCTAGTTAATGGCTCATAATGACTGGAACATCTAAGGTACTCAGCCATCTTGATTATATTACCATCTGCAGACTCCATGAATCTGTAGACAGAAGACTCATGAAGGAGAGCGAGGAGGAGTGCAAAGCTCTGTCATCAAGGCCATGTAAATTCATGGTATAGTGTAGAGCAAACTAAGTAGTAGTGCTATTGAAAAGTATAAACTGGGGGTTATAATAGATGCCAATTTGCATGAGGCAATAGTACTTTCTCACTGCAGACATGACAATCTGCACAATGACTTCTATTAGATGCAACAGGGTCAGCAGATCCAGGGTGGTTAACAACCCTTCTGCTTGGCAATGATATAACTGCATCTGGAATACTATCTAGATTTGCATACAGAGAAACACACCCCTTGGCTCCTTTCAGTTAAGTTACCAGAGAATATAAAAATACTCAAGCATACAGACAACATGACCTCAATGGGCATGTTGAAGAAATTATCTTATTTAATCTTATGAAGATGTGGACAGTAAATGATCTAATAACAGCATGCAACTTGGAGTGTTACAAAGATGGTGAAGACAAGTTCTATTTGGTTAATGACAGAAAATACAAGAATGGCCAGAAGTCACAGACTGTGAGTAGGAATGTTCAAGCTGGTTATTAGAAAAATATTTTCAAAGAGACTGTGGAGTTCTCTTATTTGAAAACTGTCAAAATTTGGCTGGACAAGCCATGACTTGATCCAACAAAAGTGATAGGGACAACACAAAACAAAGTTTTTACAGCAGAAAATCTGAGGAATAATATTTTACATATGTTTGACTGTTTCCTAGCATTAGTGTTTCCTATATAAAATTACTCCCATAACAGCCGAAAAAGAATCAGTTTGGGGGAGACCACAGCGGCCATTACCTGCTGCTATACTACAGTAACTTTAGAAGGAGAAAAAATAACCCACTGAGATTAGATCCTGTTAGTACTATTTTTCCAGTGCAGATGCATGGAAACTTTGTGAAATGAACACTGGACACTAACTGTGGCTTGCAAAACTGAAAATTAGTATTTCAGTATGAAACCCTCAGAGAAAAAATGAAGCATCTAGTGTAAAACCAAGTACAGAAAGGATATTTCATTTCAGTTATAGACGTTTCATGATATTTTAGACAAATTCAAGTAGAAACCCATTTTATGTCACATTTTGTCATAGAAATCAATACCCTATATATTTTTTTAAATATGAGTAGCAGTAAAATGGTTGTTTAAATTAGAACAAATACAGTAGCTTCAAGAGATTAGGCAAAGAGCAAATTTATTTTATAAAGATGCTGCTCCTATTTGGTGGTATCAGCAGAATGTATTTGGGAATTTGTTACAAACAGATACACTATTTTTGCAAATCTATCAGAAATGCCACCTGAGATAGCTAATGGTACGTTTGCAGTCTATACTAAACAGCATGATCCTTCCAGGATCACACTTATTTCAAATAGCACAAATGCACATATATATTCTAACGACAGACGTGTCATAGCTACCAATGCTATCCAGACAGACATACATAGCAGCAGTATACAATTCTGTTCCATCTTTTTAAGTTCTGTTATTAGTTTGAAGACCGAATTTTTGTGGTTTCTTTTTTTCCAGCAGAATTTTATAAAAACTCCACAAAATAGCAAATCCAAATATTATATCCAAATATGAAAATCTTGTTAAAGTATTATATTTTTCATAAGTTTATTGCTGAATTTGTGAACAGTTACTACTAGAGTGAAAAATCACGATTAGCATGATTCATGCCATTTGTGTATATGCACTCAGAACATATATTTTAGAAAGAACAAGAAAAAAGAGGAATGCCATATGTGCCACAAATTATGGAGACAGTAACAGCAAAAAGTGATAAAAGTTTTGTGTGAACAACTTCTGCATATTGAGACAGTATTCTATATGGAATTCTGAATAAGCCATAACTTACATCTGTTTAAATCTTGTGGCAGGTGTTAGATTTTATTTGGGAATGCATATTTTGAGTAACATTGAAATAAAAATTCTCTGTGTGAGGCTAGAAAAATACTGAAATATTGTTCTACAGGCACATTCCCAACTGCTCAGTCACTGCATTTTGTATAATGGGGCATGTATAGCTCTTCATATAATGGCTTCCGTTACATGAGGTCAGAAAAAAATCTTCAAAGACGAAAACAAAAACAAGAAAGAAAATGAAAACAAAATTAAAAAAAAATAGGTATCCTGTGTCTTCCAGGCATTTAATTTTTAGGTTTGCTTTTTAAAAACCAGAAACAAACAAAGCAAAAGAAAAAAACACCAGAACGTCAATTGGCAATATCATTCAGATATAAGATGTAAAATGGTTTTATTCAAAGACTGGAAAACTGGATGATCTGTACTAGATTTACTGTGCTTTTAAGTTGTTTTTCTCCTATTAATTTTGAGTGCTTTATTTCCAGACACCATTGTTTGTGTTACTGTAGACAATGCTAACCTTTCAGCAGAGTATAATTTACTGATGAATTTAAGAACTTAAAGTGGCAGTTTTAACCAGATGAAGTATTATCATTTAAAATATTACTAGTAAAGTGCAACAAGACAGAACATGTATGTATGTGAAAAATAAGCCCAAAAACCAGAAGCCATATTTGGAATATGTTTCTTAAAGCCTTGCCTTCCTTTATGTTCCACTTTTACAGCCTCTTAGCATTTTCAAATATTCCTACTTTGGTTTTCCAGTTTAATTGGCTAAATGCTTCCGTACATAAATTAATTAGTCTGATCTAACACTGAGTATCAATATAGATATATCCACTTGAGTGACAGAATACTTATTTTTCTGTATTCTAAAGCACCAGAAAACACAGCTATCGCAGCTATTCCATCAGACATGTTGAGTTCCATCAACATTCCATCAACATTCTTAGACACATAATCTATTTTAAACACTAGTTCTGATTCATATGATTTTGACCTTCTGGTAAAACTGCTAGCATAGAAGAAACATTTTTAAAATGGATGTGGTGCCTCTTCACAGCTATGATATATTCCTTTACTTGCAATCTCATACAAAAGAGCAATATATCAATTTGATCCAATCTGTATAAGTAAAGGTATAATAAAGCATATATTAATCACAACAAAGTAGAAAGTACGCAAGTTAGGTGAGCCAAAGCTTCCTTTTGACAACATTTTCACAAACTGTTTCTAAAACCACTCATAATGATATTTCACTTGGAGAATAATTTTTTGAATTAGTTACACATTTTAATTATGATTACAGTTCTGCTTGCAGTTGAAAATGTTAAGGTTATCTACCAATTAGCATATGCAGTTTATTAAATTCAAAGTTAACTATTTATTAGCATGTAGAAAAGAAAGACAATACTTGTTCTCTTCATAAATGTGTTACATGTATGTACAGAACATGGCTATATATCCATAAAAGTTAAAAAAATACATGGAAATTGTCATTAACACAATGACTTATGCTCACTGTCTCACAGTACAGACTGATTAAATATAGTGCAATGTAATGAAAAATCTCGTATATACATATACTCACATATATATTCATGGATAAAATAATTAAACATTGGAGTAGTACATGAAAATGTTTGTAGACCAACTTTATCTAATCATTCTTCATGGAAGCTACAGTTCAGTAATCAGTCAACTTAGGAGTAAAACTAAAACACCCGTGTTTACTTTCTTCCCAGTATCAAAAATATGCAAGGTATTATTGTGGGAGGAATAGAGATGGAGAAAGAAAAGATTTTGCTATTGTATGAATCACAGATTGTCCCATGCCTTGGATATTGTGTTGACTCCACACGTCAAGGAAGGTAAAATAGAAATTAAAAGTGTCTGATAAAGGCCCGTAAGTATAAACAGAAATTTGGGATAGCTTAAGAACTGAGCTTAAGGGAAAGCCAGGAATCATTAGCCTGAAAACAAAGGATATGGAAAAATATGGCAGTGGCTCACAAAAGAAAGGTCAGGTTGGCTTGGAATCAGCTCTTTGTTCTCCTTTTCCACATTCCAATTAGGAGGGAAATAAAGTTAGAAAGAGCAAGGCTCACAAAATAGAAGCCAGCAGGTTGAGGGAGGTGATCCTGCAGATCTACTCTGCCTTGGTGAGGCCACAGATATGGATTACTGCGTCCAGTTCCAGGCTTTCGAGTTCAAGACAGGGCCTGGAGCATCTCCCTTATGAGGAAGGCTGAGAGACATGGGAATGTTCAGCCCGGAGAAGACAGTAAGGGGGTATCTTATCAATGCTTATACATATATAAAGAGAGGGAGTCAATTGGATGGGGCCAGGTATTTTTCAGTAGTGACCAGAGACAAAGCAAGGGGCAATGGGCACAAACTGTAACTTAGAAAGTTCCATATGAACATGAGGAAATTTTAATTACTTTGAGTGTGATAAAGCATTGGAACAAGCTAATCAGAGAAGTGGCTGAGTTTCCTTCTCTGGATATTCAAGACCCATATGGATGCCTTCCTGTGCAACCTAATGTAGTGAAATTGCTTTAGCAATTAGGGGAGTTGGGCTAGATGATCTCCAGAGGTCCCTTCCAACCCCTACAATTCTGTGATTCTGGGAAAGAGCTGAGGAATCTAATATGAAATTAGCAAATCATGCATTATTTGCACATAAATTGAAAGGCAACTGTTTTCACACAGAGGAGACCAAGAAAGAAAGTACTGTACATATATTTACAGTACTTACAGAAGTGGGAAGCTACTGTTTTAAACTGGAGGTACAGCAGCCATGAACAGATTTAAGGAACAACGTTTTTTTTTCCTTTGGGGCTGAAGCACTGGTAAATTACGTTTATATTAAAAAAAAAAAAAAACAAACATATTAGATGGCACCACATTTTACTTTATCATCCAGTTCTAGTTGTAAAGGAAATGATAATGCAATGCATATTCTTGGCAGCAATAACTGAAAGTGTTAGGAATGTTTTCTATCAATGATGCAGGCCAAATTTCCATCTTACTTTTTCAAGATGGACTCCAGCAGCACAGCAATAAATGCATTTGTTAGCTTCCAGCTAGACTATTACAATTTGCTGAGAACAATTTCTTACAGAGACACTCAAAGCCTCATTAATACAAACTGCGTCTGTCAACATGTGAAGTAATATTTCTTCAAAAGTGAACTTTATGTGATTTGCGATCTGTAATATCTTTCAATTTAAACAGATCACTTTAACTTATCAAACCGTCACAATTTGATGTTCTCTAACACAGAGATCAAGTCCTTTTGTATACCATGACATAATTAAATAGCTGAGGTTTTTAGGATACAGAAACCTAGGTACATGTTGTCCTGCAAGACTCTGCACTCCAAATCTCCCCTCAGAAATTATCTGCTTCGTACTAGCAATCTATTATTTACCTCTTACTCTCATTACTCTAAGACAAACCATTCTATTCTAGCAGGTCACATGCCAGAACTAAGATTAAAATGTTTTTCATTTTTCTGCTAATATGGTAGAATTGTTTTAATCTCTATACTGGATCTCTGCAGAGGCACCCTGGACCTGGTGCCTCAATGGGACACCTTGCTTACACTGATCAAACAAATTAAAGTACATGGGAGTGAGAAACAAGATATTCTCAAATTAGAACTCTTGCTTCCTTATCAGTTAAATACAAGAATATTAAGTATTGACCTGTGTTTATTTTTATCAGCTTTCCATAAGCACAATAAGATTGAAGGACAGCCTTGGCTTTTAATTAAATATTCTACATGTTCAACTTTAAGAAAATATATATATTAATGTGATGCAAATGTTTTCAAGAGCAATTTGATTTTCCTGATAGAAACAAAAGGCAAGAGATGTTACATGAAGAAAATTAAACGCTCTTCTGGATTCTAGCTGTCATGTGAAGAATTCCAAGGAGGAAAAAAAAAAAAACAACAGTTTACAGGTTTTGTGAACATTTTTTCATTGATATCTGAATTCAGTTTTGTATGATACACTGCATCATAGTTCTAGTTCCTTATCCTCAGGAAAGTCAGAAGTTAGGCTAAATTATACAGATTTAATCTTATTTTCCAGCATAATTTCAACCACTTCATGATATCTGAATGATATAAAGATTTTGACAAGATGTGCCAAGGCTGACTTATATACTGTGAATGTTTTTGACAAAATTATTTGTTCCTTTCAGTTTGTGTTTAAGTAATCTCGGGTTGTAATATTTTATAAATATTAGTAAATGTTTGATTAAATACAGGCTGAAGATCCTTGCACCTTTTCTCACATATATGTGAATTATAAAGAGAAGCATCCAGTCTTGCACTACTTATTGCATCCATTACAATCACTTCATAGTCTCAAATAGAGAGTGGTAAATGTAAACATTTAAAAATAATTCCACTTCATTCAGAGGAAGTGTAGAACAATCTACTCCTATTTCACATTTTTTCCTTACTAAAATCTCATGAGCTGCAAAAAAAGCTGACATTGTTTCCATCGGGTGTTGCACTGATTAAATATTTACTCTTAGGTGCTCCTAGAATATAACATTCAAGCTAAAGAATTTTTTTTCATGAGCATAAACTAATATCTGAAAGATAACATCAAAATAGCTTCAGTTTTAGCCAAATAATGAACTCAAATATACTCAAGAAAGATTTAAAATACACTGATTTCCATTTATGGACCAAAAAATAGGGTAAGATTTATTTGTTACCATATACGTTTTTAAGACCAACAAATTTGGTCTAAATATTCAGCCAAAAAAAATATTTGGAGTGGATGATGAAAGACATTGATATAAAAAAATTATTTTGCTTTGCCTAACAAAAACATTATAAAAATCCCGATATGCTACAATTTGCTGGAAAAGTACAATGAAGCAACAATATTCAATGATTTCATCTAAGATCACATTTGTCATAAAGCTGTTGACATTATTTTCATTTGGTCAGGTTGGAAACAGGTTCTCAAGATAGCACAATCTCTGAACCTAGTCAGTAGGAAGGGTCTGAAAGGCACATTTGAAAAAAGCTCTATGCATGCATGAGTGGGAAGGGAGGATTTTTTTCCTACTTTTTAAATCCAAAAGCAAACACATCAAATATTCTTGGTTCCAAAATTTGTAGAAGTGAGGAAAAACCAGCTATGGTTCAAATATAATGAAACATGAAATCTGATTATTTCATATGTAATGGATTATTTTCCTTAAACTACTTGCAAAATACTATGAAAAGTTCTCAGAATTCTTATTATTCATTATATCAACCACATGTAGGTTGGATTGGATTGTCTTCTGAAAGCCCCTCTAGGCCTCATGATAGCTTTTTTATTAATTAGCTAAATTATATAGTATTCATTCATGTTGCAGACAGTTGCTTTAATAAAAGCACAATAAAAAGCAAGGAAGGCGGGCATTTCAGTTGGTGATGATTTTCCTAAAGCTCGGATTCAGTGGCAGTCTGCCCAGGATGGAACTGAATTACAGCTCCCAGCTTCTCTCTCATTTTCAATGAGTTGTTTTAATTTTAAACAACGTGTTTAAAGACAGAAAGATATTTCACATAATACACAATTCAAGGGCTAACCCAGAGGGTGTTTTTCATATTCATTTCAGGAAGAAGCCTGTAGGGTTATTCATGTAATTGATTCCCACATAAGTCAAGAAAACTTGGACCATTAACAGTACCACTGGGTAAAGTATCCCACATATCACAGCTGAAGCTAGCAGCACTGCTCACAGTTAAGGCAGTCTGACACTTATCCATTACTGAACACTTTTCATTACCTGCTATTTTGTTTTGCCAAACAAAACAGTACAAGCATTCCATAGCAGATCCTCAAAATAAAGGGACTCTAAAAGACACAGGATTTTTGTCTTTCCTCGTGTCCATTCCTTTGGAGTGCGTAACAGCTAGGATTCCCCATTTGTTTGGATGTTTGTGGCATTCTGCTGAAGTAAAAGCTGCTTTCCTCTCCCTTATTTTTCAATTACTCTTCTGTTCTAATCTCTGTAGAAGTTCTATCCTCCATTTAGCACACAAGTTGTATTCAGAAAACTTACACGAGGTATAAGGTCAGTTATGTATCATCCTGATAAATTGATTCTTTAACAAGACATACTCCTAATTTTTTTCTTTTCTTGTATGATTATGAATCTTTTCCAGCTGAGATTCTGGAAAATGATGCAAATATTTAGTTAAAGTACAAAAACCAGTAAGTCCTGAAAGTCCATGGGCTGTTTGTTGTGCTAATTATGGTGAATACTAATGAAATTTCACAACTTCTAATGCAAGGACACAAAGGAATATAAGTGGAAATGGAGCCACAGGCTAAGAGGAATAAATTTGTTTTTTAATATGAAAATATTATTGGCCATACCTATTGGTTTTATCATGCTAAGAAGGGATTCCAAATAGATGAATCAAGACCTTTTACTTTTTCTTGTGCCATTTTAGAATCAGTGACTTCCTTGTCTGAATACAGTGGAATTTAAAATTTGTTTCAGATTTAAAACAAAAGAATATGGCAAATAACCAGGGAATCCTCAACATAGCTAAAAGAAGAGGCACGGAAACCAGCATGTGATTAGTATAGAACAAAACCCCAACCAATTGTAAGAGTATAATTTAAATAGATTAACTAGGATATAAAGTAAAATAACATCTAGAATGTTAAAAGTTAGCAACAATTCTCTTAAATTTTGCATTCAATATAATCACTTCAACCATTTATATTGGAACATTTTCCCCTTATTGATTTCTCCCTTTAAAGATGTAATCCTTACAGTAATTCTTTCAAAAGGAGCAGACAGCTACTTATGTTAATAGCACAGGATTTCTAACCTCACCTAACAACAACTGAAGAGTTTAGAAGAATTTTTGAATCAAGCTTCAGAACACTTCGACATTTACCAAATACTAACACATGTCCATATATCTGAGAGAAAAAACAAAAACAAAACATATTTCTAACAGCATTGTATATGTTGCACTAAAACGTATTTCCACTAGCTTCTTACGTTTACTAGGAGAATTGAAAAATACAGAATTGTTTGAAAATGACATTTCAACCTTAGCTTCATTTCAGTACATCAGACTCATGGTGAGTCTGATGAAGATGCAAAGCATTACTTCAATATTTCTTACAGGCCTTTTGATGGAGCTGCAGCCTCAGTGGATGAAGAAAGATCAACTGACATCATCTACCTGGACTTGTGCAAAGCATTTGACACTGCTCGGCATGATGTTCTGGTCACCAAACTGGAGAAAAATGGATTTGATGAATGGGCCAATCGCTAGATAAAGAATTGGTTGGATGGTCGCACTCAGAGTTGCAGTCAATGACTCAATGTCCAAGTGGAGAACAGTGATGAGTGGCATTCCTCAGGGATCAGTACTGGGACCAGTGTTATTTAACATCTTTGTAGGCAACATGGACAGTTGGATCAAGTGCACCCTCAGCAAGTTTGCGGATGACACCAAGTTGAGTGGTGCAGTTGACACAATAGACAGAAGGGATGCCATCCCGAGGGACCTGGACAGGCTTGACAGATGAGCCCAAGTTCAAGGTCAAGTTCAAGGTCCTGCACCTGGGTCAGGGCAATTCCAAGCACAGATACAGGTAGGGTGGAGAATGGCTTTAGTGCAGCCCCAAGGAGAAGGATTTGGGGGTGTCAGTTGACGAAAGTCTCAACATGAGATGGCAATATGCACTTGCAGCCCAGAACACCAACTGTATCCTGAGTTGTATCAAGAGAATTGTGACCAGCAGTTACACGGAGGTGATTCTGCCCGTCTACTCTGCTCCCATGAGACCCCACCTGTGGTACTTCAGCCAGTTCAGTAGCACCCAACACAAGAAGGAAATGGAGCTATTGGAGAGGGTCAAGAGAAGGGCCACAAAGATGATCAGAGGGCTGGAGCACCCCCCCTACAAGGACAGGCTAAGAGAGCTGTGGTTCTTCAGCCTAGAAACGAGACGGCTTATGGGGGACCAGATAGCGGCCTTCCTGTACCTGAAGGGGACCTACAGGAAAGCTGAGGAGGGACTTCTTATAAGTGCATGTAGTGACAGAACAAGGGGAAATGGTTCTAAACTGAAAGAAGGTAGATTTAAACTAGATATTAGGAAGAAATTCTTGACTGTGAGGGTGTTGAAACACCGGAACATGTTTTTCAGCAAGGTTGTAGATGCCCCCACCCTGTAGGCATTCAAGGCCAGGCTGGATGGGGCTTTGAGCAACCTGGTCTAGAGGGAGGTGTCCCTACCTATAGCTGGGGGGTTGGAACTAGATGATCTTAAACCATTCTAGGACTCTATGATTCATCTCTGATAGTATATTATAAAGTTATAAATTGATACATCCAATAACGATTATTCTTGCCTCTACATCAGCATCTATTTTTTTAAATAAAACAACTACCTTAAGCTTCACTATTGTACATAAATCAAAATCCAGATATTGCACATAATTACATAGGGAAAATATTTGTGTTTCATTATTATATGAGCTAATAAACTACTTTCTCATATTTGATATTTCTGCAGATTGATTAGAGACCTAGATAACAATTCTGAGTTGATGTACTTATTAGATACAGGGGATAATATATAAAATCTATTGAGTATATTAAGGGAGTTTTACTATACTACAGTTGTATAAACTATAAGGTTACACATGTGTAGTCAGAAGCCTTCAGTATCCAGAGTATGATAATCTTGGACCACAGGAGATATCTTTGGATACAAGCTTTTGCAAACATAATGCATAAACTACCTGATGTCTAAATTTTACAGTAAATTAATACCTGAATACAAAATACAAGAATATATACGCATCTATAAACATGAGTTTTAAATTATTAAGTTCTGTTTGTGCTATATGTTTCCACATGTAATTCTGGAAAGGACTAGAACACTAATATGAAGGATTTTGATTTTTTTTTCTTAATACTTGCAATGTCAATGTTGAAAAATGATGGTTATTGCTCAGAATTAAAAAATGTCTAAAGTGATATGAGGCCACATCAGAAAAATTGCAATAATTAACTCTGATTTTTTAATAACATTTCTAATATGTCCTTAAGTGTTATCAAATCCAATTAAGTTCACATAATGCATATGGCAACACTGCTCTGAAATCTTAGCAAATGAATGTCTCTTAGCTAAAGATGTTAAATGACAGTATTCTTACTAACCTGCAATGAAAAGTTCTTCCAGGCCCATCCACACATACACCGCCATTGTGACAGAGTACTGAGCTGAGTGTAGGCTCGTTGCAAACATCAATATCAAGTTCACAGAACTTGCCAGTGTATCCAGTCAAACAGACACAAGCAAATTCATTAACCAGATCTTGACAAGAACCTCCATTAATGCAGGGAATGGATTCACATTCCTGAGGAGAGAAGTAACAATGCATTGATGACATCTTTAAAGCACTTTATTTATTCATTCATGTTTATTGCAAGTGCAAAAAACTGTCTGGAAATTAGAAAGAGTGATAGATGTTTTTCATGTCTGTTACACAACAGCCTCAAATTTCAGTCAATTTTTTGTTTCTATATGCTTTTATTGTTTCTATATGCTTTTATTACTGTTCATACACACTTCTGAAACTAGTTCTTACTCATTAATCTTGGAGGAATTCAAATATATTTTATCTAAGAAATGCAACAGATTTAAGTGCTTCCTATTCATTCCTTTATTAAAATTTTAAAGCACGTTTCCAGCCATATTTTTTAGACTTTCTTCTCGGTTTTTACAGCAGGACCTATCATAGTGAAAAAAGGCCAATTAGTAGAATAATACTGGACAGAATAAATATATTAACCAAAGCATATGGGCCTTATTTTCCTTCATAAAATATTTCTTGATAAATCATAACTCTCTGATTATCAGTTAACACATATCATTGCAAATAAAAGCATACAGAAATGTTTATTTGCTTACATACTAGCAATTTCCTTCAAGAAAGCCACTGCAGAAATAATCAAATTAAATCCATGAAAACTACCAGCAAATTAGTGTTTGGTTAGTGCAAAAATGTGGTTTTGCCCTTGAGCACATAAAACTAGTTTTTGCCTATATCCCAAAGGAGTTTTATTTTGCTGCTGGACTGAAATAGTCTAGCTAAAGCCAGTGTTTTAAAAGGAAATTTATTCTCATAGTTACTTTAACTTTAGACAGTTTGATTTTTTTAGGGATATCCAAGGGCACTTAGATTTCCTGCAGTTACTGCAGTTGCCTTGACAGAATGTAAATTCAGAAATCCACAGGGAATTGTGAGAAAACAACTTATTTCCCTGTATGTTTTCCAGCTGGATGTATATAGGATGATTTATTAGTGAGCTTTACATAAACTAATTGAATTATACATCCCACGGGAATGTTGGGGATAGTTTTATAGACTGCCAGAACCTCTGAGTATAGAAGCAGTCTTTTGCTATATTAATTAAATTTTTTGTTGGCAAACATAAGTTGTCCTCTTCATTAAAAAAATACAACACAATTCACAGTTCAATTTTTTTGGCTTTTCTCTGTTCTAGTAACTTCTTTTTTTTCTAGTTCTATTTGCATTCACTAGTATTCCTCTTTACTAATTCTATTTTGTATATCTTTGTTCATCTACAGAAGAAATTAAAGATCTATTCAAAAAGTATAAAAAACATTAAAGCAATTAAGTATAAGTTCAAAGCTGAAAAAAATGTTCTGATGTTGATAAATGTAAAAAGCTTTTTAAAAAAGTATTTTTTAAAAAAGTCAAATTTCAATTTGTTTATTAAAATGCAAAAGCTTCTATGTGGGTGGTAATCACACCATGCTTTGTGCAACAAATGAGTATCTTCTTTCCCTCCTACTCATGGATTTCTCTACCTTCATCTTGAAAAAAAAGCTACACTGTTTTTGGAAGTTTACACTTGTTTAACTTTGAAGAAATACTTAGTCAACCCTTTTCAGTTTTCACACTAATTTGCAACAGGTAGAAAATAATCAATAGTTGAAAAAATCCAACACAAACACAAATTAGAACATCCAACCTATGTGAGGCTTTTCCTATGTTCACCAATATTTGCCATACATGTATATGTTATACAGAGAAATCTGAGAAAGGGACTCTACTCTCTGGCTTATCTATGGTAAATTGGTTAAGAACCAGTCTTCATAATCAGTGGAGTATAGACTCACTAAGTGAAAATGTCCCTTCCAAAATCAGCTGCACAGCTCAATAGAT
Organism: Chrysolophus pictus; assembly: GCA_037305975.1. NCBI lineage: Eukaryota > Metazoa > Chordata > Aves > Galliformes > Phasianidae > Chrysolophus > Chrysolophus pictus. The sequence goes on from CM074578.1 coordinate 25,986,093, forward strand.
TTCACTCAATATTCACATTTTGAAAAAAAAAAAAAGAAAGAAAAAAGAAAATATCAGCAAAGCCATCCAAAAGAAACTAATTCTAGAATGCAGTCCTTATTCCCATTCATCTGTTCTCACTGAACGATCTGTCCTTTCCCAGATCACCTGATCACAGTCTTCTACCAGACAGAAGCAGGGGTACCAACAAGCTCCACAGCCTACTGCATAAGAGAAAGTCTTGGAATATATTTTCTAGCAAACTATATTGCAAACATATACAGAGGATAAAGAATCCAAGAGAAAAAAAAAAAAAAAGGAAAATATCCCTGTATCTCTAGGGAAATACATATAAAAACATATACATATAGGTTGTTTAAATCAGCTTAATTGCTTAGTTGTGCGTGGCTGCTTGATGCCCCCTCAGCTGTTGTCTCAATCCCCCTTGTGAATGGGATGAGTAGAGAAAATAAGGTGAAAAAGCTCATGGTTCAAGATGGAGACAGGGAGATCAGTTATCAATTACTGCCATGAGTAAAACTGACTCAGCATGGGAAAAATTATTTAACTTATTACCAATGAGAGTAGGATTGTGAGAAGCACAACCTAAAAATGTGCTTCCTCCAACCTCTTCTTCCCAGGCTCAACTTCATAATGCCCTACCCTATCCTCCAACACAGCGGTGCACAGAGGCATGGGGTACAAATAGCTGTTGTCTCTGCTTCTCTTTCTTCATGAAACTTTTCCCTTTCCAGAATGGGTCCTCTCCATGGTCCATAGTTCTTCACATGACTGCTCCAGTATGGTTTTTTCATGGGCTGCAGCTTCCTTCAGAGCATATTCATCTTCTGCAAGCATGAGGTCCTCTATGGGTTGCAGTGTGGGTATGTGCTTTAGCATGGTCCTCCCCATGGGCTGCAGCAGAGTCCACTGAAATACATCAAGTGTCTGGAGCACTTCCTCCTTTTTCTTCTCTGATCTTGGTGTTTACAAAATAGTTTCTCAAACTTTCTTCCTTGCTCAGCTCTCTGTTGCACAACAACTTTTACACTTTTTAATTTGTATTTCTACAGGTGGACCACCAGCTTGGCTGACAGGCTCAGCTGTACTTTGCAATGGATCCACTGGATCTGGCTGGAACCATCTGTGTCCAGCATTGTCTTTTCTCATGCAGACCAGGTCTGCAGTTCCCTCAAAGCAAGACTTTGCTACCTACACCCAATACAGTTGCATATACCAAGCAACCAGGAGTGCAGTGAACAGAATAGGCAAACAGGACATGGCATAGTAGTAAGGATGTGGCTTGTTAGTCCGTGCAGGGAGGGCATGCAGGAAGGCAGACCAATTTCTTCTCATTTGGGAGTAGCACTCTGTCACAGCAGTTTATGCAGGCAGGGTGCTCTTCCTTGCTTGCAGGTTCACAACCAGAGGAAGCACTCTTGATCTCTGCTAGCATGGTGATGGGCATTTGCATGAGGGCTATACCAGTGTCCCTTCAGGAAAATTCCCAGAGATGTCTGATGCACTTGCCCAGAAATGGTAAGAAAGGAGACTGGTTCAAGTGGATGGTTGTACTGAGTGCCTTGAACCTTCTGCTAGCGATGAGGTAAGTACCTGCACAAGATTTGCACAGGTATATGACCTTTCATGACATGTGACTGAGTTCATGAAGCAGTTAAAAAGCTTTATAGTATTAGAGGCATTGAGAGATAGATAGATCAGTTGTTTAATAATTATATTCCAGTGACAGACAACACTGAAAAGGCGTCAGGTTAGTCCTTGTTGACCTAAAATCAGGGCTACTCTGTAGTCCTTCCCCTCCAGCTTCACTACCAAAAACACATATGACACTCTTACAGCTATAAACATCCATGACAGTCATAATCAAGAAGAAACCATACCGGCAGCCAGCACTGGAATTTAAAATAAATAAATAAATAAATAAAAATAATTTTTAAAAAATCACAGGATGTTCCATACGAACTTGGGGAAAAACTTTTTTACTTTGTGGGTGACTGAGCAGTGGAACAGGTTGCCCAGAGAGACTGTAGAGTCTGCTTCTCTGGAGATACTGAAAACCGTCCTAGACACTTTCCTGTGCAACCTATTCTAGGGAACCTGCTTTAGCAGAGGGATTGGACTAGATGATCTCCAGAGGTTCCTCCCAACTACTACAATTCTGTGATTCTGTGAAATACATCAAGTGAAGAACATATTGAAGTATATTTACATGGATTCATATCTGTTTTTTTTGTTTGTTTGTTTTTTGTTTTTTTTTTTTTTTTTTTTTTTTAACAGAAGAGCTGCCTGATTTCAGTCTAGAGGAAAACAATTTTAGAGCACCAGTCTATGACTATCAAGATTTGCACACCTCGATTGAGTCAGAAAGCCTTGTTGATCTCTATAAGACTTGTAAAGTCATGATATATATCTGAGGAGGATGAATAAGTATTATAACCTTTAAAAATATGACATCTGCAGCATAGTCTAATCTGGGAGGCACTGTGCATGCAAATAGAATGAATATTAAAAAAATGAAGCCATCACTCTGACAGACTATCACATGTATATGTATACTGTTTCTTTCTGAGAATTTCTAATCTATATATTTTCAAACACATCAGTATGAAATATGGTTATCTTTTCAGTATGATTTTCTGCAGTTGTCTACAGGTCATTTAATCTCTTACTCTCTCAAAATGGAGGAAAGTGTAAATTATGGATGTTACCAGAAAAAAACATTACTCAGGAGTATTCTGTATTAGCACTGGCAAGAGCTGATAATCATATAGATCTGCAATAACATATCATGATGCACACTCTGCTGAGTGGAATTATTCTCTTTTTTTATTTATTTATTTTCTACGAAGGAAGTTCAAAGATAAGATTCCAGCTAGATTTTCTCCTTCTGTGTGAATGCTATATATTTTCAACAGGAAAATTAGAGACTATACATCCTCTATGTAATATAGGGCATTTTAGTTATCTAGTACGTCTAGATGTAATTAACATGCATAAATAAGTTAAAAAGAAGCTTGGATAACATTTTTGATTGTGTTTTTGGCAACTTAGAAGCACAATATTAAAAGCCAAATAACCCATAAGGGAGGCAAATCTCAAGCCAGATTTTCTCTGAGACAAAATATGTTTAAAATACCAAGATCTGATTAAATCCTGTTTGGCACAAAACCTGAAGAAGTCTAAATCAATGTAGTACTTTCCTGAAAGTGTAGCCAATTTTCTAAGAGCTACTCATTGTTCTGTCAAATGTAGTCACCTTCTACAAAGTTGTTCACTGAGCATGGGAATCTTCATGGCATGAGTCTTGCCTACTTCTAGTATAGAAAACTGTGTCTTGGGCTTTGCTATGCAAAGCTACAGCAAATATAAAGAAGATAGTTATGTCTTTCCACCAAACTGAAAGAATAAATTATTTTCAGGGAATATTGGCATAGTTTGTTGTTACTTTTCAGATTTATCACTCACAATTCACATCTAAAGTTCTTTAGGCATATTGTTAATGTTCTTCCTAATGCCATTTCATATGAATAACAAATAATGAGCTTTTAGGAATGGACTTGGAATGACTGTTATACATTTTCAATAACCAGACACATTCAGGAATTACCTAAAAAAGTGAGTTTCAAGTAGCATATTACCCTTTCCTTTATAATAAAATAAAATTTGAAGACGTACATTAATATTTATCTCACATCTTGAGCTGGTCCATCCTGCTTCACAAGAGCACTGATATCCATCAATGAGATCTATACATCTGAAATACAAAATAGCATTATTCAGATGAAGTTATGTAATTATAGATTCTGCACTTACAGTATCTTTCCATACATTTCAAAATAGTGGTCTGATGCAGATAATGGAATCAATGGAATTTTTAATTAGGCTTTCTAATGGGTCTCAAATATGCCTTTTATTAGTGCTAAGGGGTTTTATAAGGGTACTGTTTGTCATAACAAAAGACACCTTCTTATTTCAATCTATTGTTTTGTAATGGATAAGGATTTGCTTTCAAGAATATTTAAGTCCAATTCACATTTCCCAAAAAACAGTTTGTGCTAATGAAACACAAAAGAGGAACTGAGACAATATTACAGTATGTTACATTAGCTTAAGCTTGCAACATCTGTCATCTTTAAGTGTGACTACACTCTTACTTTATGGAAAAAATAGCAAAAAAAAATATTTGTCAACCTTCCCATGACATTAAGTTGTAATTATAAATTATTATATCGTTTATAAATATTGCTACTAAAGTATATTATCTTGGACATAATAATAACTAAGTAAAAATAGCCACCTTCCATGAAGACAAGGATCTGGCCAGCATTCATTAACATTTGTCTCACAGTTTGTTCCAATGAAACCTCTCCTGCAGTGACACTTGTAGGAATTGATGTCATCAATGCAACTTCCATTGTTTAGGCAAGGAGTAGACAAACATTCATCTATATTTGTTTCACATCTATTACCTGTGCAAAAACAGAGCAGTTGTGACTAAGTTTTGAATTCTAAACTCAAAGCATATAAAAGTTTATTTATTCATCTTATTAATTCCAGCTAAACTATTTTTATTTACATACATTTTTTAAATAGCTCATTATATTCATCAGCAAAGAATATCCCACCAGAATGGTGGTGTGTTTTTCTGCTTGTAATTTTCCTGCAAATCAGTGCCACACATCTTCCATCTCAACATCTCAATGTACTTTATGAAATACTGACTGACAATCAACATGTACCTAGGGATAATGCAAGATCATTATTCTGATTTTTCATGTGTATGGGTCAAGGGCAGTGTGGAAGAGAGAAAAAGAATGGTTAATACAAAAGATCCTCCACTGGAGCACAAAAAGGATCCAGAAGCCAGTAGTTACACCAATTCCTCAGGCTTTCCATTTCACAAAATAGCTGTAATGAGGCACTTACTTAAGTAATTCAGTTTCAAGTCAAAATAATATTTGCTATTTTAAACACAAATGCGAACAGTGCATGAGAAGTTCCTATAGCCTTTTCTCATTGCAATGCACCCAACTACTGGCAGCTTGTTTTTGAGCTCCTTTACTTTTGCTAATCCATGTATGAGCATAGATCATAAAAAGGAGTTTGGAATAAATCTATTAACAGAGCGACAAATAGAATTTCTTTAAGATCACAGGAAATGATTCTTACCTAGTAAAGACTGAGTAACTTTCATATTAACATGAATAACAGCTATTTACACCTAATGTACATATTTAACACACATATAAATTCAGATTCTGTTGCAAATTCTGTTGTTCAGATGGTTGTAACCACTCATTTGAAGAAGTTGACATATTAATATATTGATTCTGAATGAGGGTTAAAAGTAATCACTGATATTACTTCCACATTCAGATATGCTTCCGTTATTGCATAATCTATTCAAAAAGAAGAACTTATAGCTATTTAGATGACTGACTAACATATTGAAATTAAATAGATTGTTATGTTATTCTGCTCCTGATCTACCCTTATTTATGCTACCAAAATGTCACTGACTTAATTTTTGCTTGAATTTATCAATGAATGTAATAGCAATGTAGTGAAAATCCATAACTTGATTGTAGGAAGACAGTGCGTAATTCAATGTGTTAATAAATGATCATAAAAATTAACTTTCAAAAGATAACACACTATATGAAAAGATTTTCCTTTCCTGTAACTCATTTGAAGATTCAGCCTTGATATAATCTAACATATTTAATAATCATAATAAAAAGAATGTCAGTAAAAGGACACAATTGCAATCAAATCTGCTACTGCTCATGAAAGTATTTGATAGATTAATTCTACTGCACTGCACCAACAGTTGCTTGATGAGAAAAAAAACAAAAACTTCTGATCAAAGTGCCAAATAGTCATTATTAAAGCAAATAAATGTTTGGGTTTTTTTCCTACATACATATAATTTTGTTGAAAGTAAAGTTGTCAGACTACATCCACCCATTCCTAAACTTCTATATGGCAGTAAAGGAAAGAGGGCAGAATTCAGATAATAACTATGCTAGGGAAATCAGAGTCTAATACAGTCCCACAACTATTAACTATTTAAAAATTAAGTAGATTATTTAAGGTGTCTATACTTTCTTTATAATAGAGGAAGAGAGAAATAGACTTAAAAGATAACCTGAATCATTTGTCTTGAGGAAAGGGGGAGGGGAAGAGGAGAGGAGAGGGAAAAAAGAGGGAGAGAAGAGAAAAATTTGCAAAAAATTATCAGGCACAAATCAGTGATGAATGCCAGTAATGAAAAACTGGTTACTATCCAAAAATGATAAAAAGAGCACGCTACTCTCCACTGCAAGGGGGGGGGGGGGAAGGGGGGGGAGGGGAGGACGGGGAAGAGAAAGATAGACAAGTGTGTCATTTTATGCTTAAGTTTTTTTGAAGAACGGGTTTCATGAGATGTAATTAAGATTAGATTCTGCCAAGAAAGACTAAGCCCAATGGAAGGAACAATAATGCCTTCTAGTGCTATCTCCATATTATGCCTTTAGAAGGAAAGCTTCAACAATATTAACGGGCAAAATGGACTTCTTATTCCTGCTAGAATTAATATTTCAGAAATCTGTAGGGAGCACAAGTCCATTTTGTTTTTCCTACTTTTAAAGGAGTTCGTGAGGTTTGCTGTGAATACAGACTATAATACAACAGTAAATACTTAACAGTGACAACAAATAATTGTAACATTGGAAAAATAATTCAATAAAAAAATAAAGTAAGCTATTTTGAAATATTTGTTCTAACAAAGAAAATAGATTTCTAAGTAGTAGGAGCTAGTTCAAATGTTCTTGCTAAAATCGATGCATGCAAAATATATTTGATAGTTTTTATAAAACATAATTTATATTCACACGCAAAAATCTCTTCTTTGAATATAACGCCCATATTCTAACCATACTCAGAGAGTGATCATTAACGGCTCAATGTCCAGAAGAAAGTTAGTGGTGAGTGGTGTCCCTCAGAGATCAGTACTGGGATGGATGCTCTTCAGAATCTTTATCAGTGGATGGGATGTCATTCAGAGAGACCCAGACAGGCTCAAGCAGTGGGTCTAAGAGAGCAAATCCAAGTGCAAGGTCTTGCAGTATGGGTTGTGGCAACTCCCACGATCAATACAAGCTTGGAAATGAAAAGATTTAGTACAGCCCTGCCAAAAAGGGGACCTGGGGGCCCTGGTGGATGGCAAGTTAGACGTGAGCCAGCAATGTGTCCAGCCAAGAAAGCCAGATGTATCCCAGGCTGCACCAGAAGAAGTCAGTGGATGAAAGGAGGTGATCCTGCCCTTCTACTCTGCTCTGGTGAGACCTCATCTGGCATATTGCATCCAGATGTGAAATCCTCAGTATAGGAGAGACATAGACCTGTTGAAGCACGTTCAGAGAGGAGTCACAAAAACGTTCCAACAGATGGAACACCTCTCCAACTCAAACAATTCTATGGTTCTATGATTCTAATATTGTCTGAATAAATTGGGCCAAATATGCTCCTAGAATTAATCCTTTAGCTGCACTGGATGAATTCCTTCCATTATGAATAAAGATTATCATGTAAATTATTTCCAAGTGCAAAATGTACTAAATTTGTAATTTGCCACTTTGTAGACACAAACGAGTTGGTGATCATTCGTGACTGTAAACTCTACTGTAAGTCTGTAAGTCTGTCATCCTCTTCCAGTGTGACTGACATTTAATTTGAAATGTGTTTTTTTCAACTCATGCTGAAAATTTTAATAGAAATCTGCTTGCTGCAGTATAAGTATTCTACAAAGTTGGTGTGAGAAACAGACTATAATGCCACAGAATTAGCACTTAAAACACTGTCCACACGTTCTGTTTCATAGTTATGACTGTGCCATGTGTGTTCAGGCACAGTGGGCTGAAGTGGAGTTCATGGAGCTCTGTTTAACCTACTGTACTTACCATGCTATAAACAAATCACTTGTGGTATTCCTTACCTACATACCTACACACAGTAAAGGTTCACTTTTTCAACTGGAAACCCAAATAAGAAATTACCCTTCTCTGTTTTTTTTCCCCACCAACTTTTCATGCAACCTAAAATCTCTTCCTCTTCTGATCTTTGGGCATTTAGTCTCAACGCTCTCCTCTGTCAAAAACAAACAAACAAACAACAACAGAAAAAAAAAACAAACAGTGATTTTTGCATTCCTTCCCCCAGAAACACATTTCTCTAATATCCAACTGAGTTTTTACACACTGTATTCTACCCAACTGAAAAATCAAGCCCTTCACTTGATCCTTTAAGTATTTAAGTACAGTAAAGTAAGAAGATTGAAATGGTGGTAAATCCTAGAAGTGCTGTTTTGATACTCTTCTAGTTGCAAAAATATAGTTCTTCAAGAGTTTTTTCTTCTCGAAAGAACAGGGATGAAAGCAGATGCTGGGAACATAATAATGAACCATACAACAAACACAAGTGATGTGCATGTGGGGTTTTAAAATTATTATTTTTTATTTTTATTTTTTTAATTTTGACTGTGATTTATGATGGATGCGCTCATTCACTCTCTATAACAGTTTGCCAGAGAGGCTCTGCATTTCCCATCTACAGAGGCGCTGAAGGCCAAGTTGCATGGGATAATGGGCAGCTGAATCTAGTTGTTGGCAACCCTGCCCATGGCAGGAGGCATGGGATTAAATGATCTTTAAGGTCCCCTCCAATGTAAGCCATTCTCTGATTCTATGATTCTCCGCAAATGCTAGTTCTGTAGTTTATGTGATTTTTTATTTCACATTTTTTAAATTTCAGCTTCATTACTTTAAGATTCCTTTTTCATTCCTTTATACAGCATGAACATAAATTTGCAAAGTTTAAATTTATTAGACAGTAAAGAATATTTTTTTAGAAGAAAATCCTGTGATAATCTCCAGATTCTCCCTCCTGATATATAACCTTGACATTTTAATTACCTTTTGTGCTCAGATGTCGTGACTTTATGCCACATTTCTGAGAGCAAAAATGTTTTCATTTTTGAAGCTATAGTATCTATTCTTGTTTATAATAAGACATAAGAATATATACATTCAAAATATGTATAAATATAGAAGTATTCAATTTTTAGGGCTAGAAGTTGAGGAAGATGCTAATGTAAAATGCTAAACATCTCCAGGAGTTTTTTACTAAGATAATAAAAAGATTTGAGTGTTGTTTCAAGAAATTAAAATTTTGGGTTAATTATTTATAGTAAGTGGCTACATTTTAGTACAGAAAAGAAAGGAAAAGGAAGAAACACAATTTTTTGTGTGAATAAACTCAAAAACACATTACTTGGAAAAGAAAAACAAATGCATGGTAAAGAACAATTAGTTGCTGAGGACAAAACTGAAAATTAAATGCAATAGTAAATTAACAGATTATACTAATTTACATACAATATTGGAAAAGATGTAGCTACTTCTACGGTACTTAGAAGGTTCTTCACCCAGAGAGTGGTTGGGCACTAGAACAGGCTGCCCCAGGGCAGTGGTCATAGCCACAAGCTGCTGGAGTTTAAGGAGTGTTTGGACAATGCTCTCAGACATACAGTTTGACATTTGGGTAGTCCTGTGTGGTTATAAGTTGAACTTGAACTTGATGACTCTTGTATGCCCCTTTCAACTAAGGGAATTCTGGAACTCGATGATGGTAAACAACTATGTTTTGAATAACTTGGTTTTTTTCCCTTTGTTTGTGGACTGTTTTTTCCTTTTTTTTTTTTTCTTTTTTTTTTTTTTTCCCTTTCTTATTCAACACTCTTTATCTGAATCCACAAGTTTTCTATAAAGCACAGTGGTTCTTAAACATCATTTAACTATTGCTTCATCCAGCCTGTTGTGAGTAAATAAACTGTAACAAATGTTTTCTAGCTATATTGCAAGGAAAAACTAGCACTGATAAGGTTGCTGAGCCTGATTTTGTTGATGTCATCTTAAGGAAGATTTAGTATAGCTTAGTGACTAATACCAGAGATTTAGATTTTCTCATTCTGTTGTATTTTGTGTTAGTAATAGATTTATTTCAGGGAATTATTTCACCTTCCTTGTATTAAGCCGAGTTAAATTGCTGTTGACTGCAGAAAGTTTGCTTGGTTGCTGTCTTAAACTAAATATATTTTTCTCTGTTTAGACAAGCCTGATATCCACTGTGGTTGGGAAAGTGGAAAGAACTTTGAAAATTAAGATTATACAACAGGAAACACAATAATTAATATAAACAGGAATTAATTTGCTTGTTCTAAAACTTTTAAGACATTCTTTTTCATTAAATGTCAGCTTAAGATGTTAAATAAATAGGCATAACTTTTCAATACTGTAGCTGTCCTTATAATTTAAAATGAACAGAAAGAACATATGGATTAAATGCAGAAACATATCAAACATATAGATTAAATGCAGAAACATATCCATTAGCGTGTAATATCTAGACATCTGAACTCTAGATTAGATATTCAGGATAAGCAATCTGCATCAGGGAATTACTTATTGGTGTTTTGTACTGCCTATTCATAGAGAGCATCTTTGTGAATTGAACACCTTCTCCTAAAAACAGTACAAATTTAAACATTCATAAACTTGTAAGATGTGAAAAGGAACAAAGCATTTAGAGAGAGTTGAGAATTTAGTGATGCTTCTATCAATGTTTTATCAGTATCAAAAAGCTTCAGTATTAGTATGGTTAAAATGGTTATACAAAAAATCTTCCCAAGTCCTTTTTAGGACCTACTACCTTCCACTGGTGTCATGGCCCCCAATCCAGAGCACACCAAGGGCTTCATCAGGCAGGGACTGGTGGCAGTGGTGCCACCCCCTCCACAGAGGCACCATACCTTGACCTGGAGCTACTACAGAGAAGCAGCAGCAACTGGGCTTTGATGAAGGGGTTAAACCTGTGAAACATGGCTCAGGCAAAGGTCAGGCTAAGTCCCTGCACCACTGGGTCAGCACAACGCCAAGGCATCCCCTCGACAAGGGCAGAAATTATATTTGTTGGGCTAAAAATGATAAAACCAGGCCTAAAGTTGTCACAGTTTAGAATTATGATTTCAGTTCATAGATAAAAAACTTACAGAAAGGGTTGGAAAACAAGATAAATCTGCATGAGCAAAATCTATTCTTGTTTGAACTGGAAACATCATATTACACTGGAAACATCACAAGCAAAATGTCATAGTTGTCAATATTGCTAGAGTAGGTCACACTGTAGTTGAGCAAGATGCAAATATCAATTCAATATTTACGACATTTTAACTTTGATTTTAAGAACATGGGTTTTAGTATGAACAATTCCCTTATTAAAATTTAGGAGAAACTTTTAAAACTAAAAGATAACTAAAATATTATATCCAAATGCCCGAAATTTCTAAGAAGGAAGGCAACTGCTACTAGAATTAATACAGTATAAAATATTGTATTGTATGTATATATTTTCACTTCATTCTATTTATTGTGTGTGTGTGTATATTTATCTACTCACATAAACAGACATACATAAACATACAGAGATATGCCCATGATTTATGCAGCATATGTGCTGTTTTCTAACCATTTTAACACCCATACAAAATACAGCACAAAATTAAGATTAAACTGATATAAAATTGGAAAGCTTTACTATTTAATAAAGGTATCAAAAAAGTTCACTCTAAAAGAATACGAGCATAGTTTGGTGAAAAAATAGTATTCACATTTATTTTCATATCACTCCACAACCAGAATGCCTCCACAATATACTGATTTTATGATTATTATTACAGCCTTTGATTTTCTTCTCTGTTAAGCAAATTTCATGTAGTCTTTAATATTCCTATTTAAAACTGAAATACTTATGCTTTATTTTCTACTCAAATGAAAATAAGAGTCAGTACAAATATCTATTTAAAACTGAAGTATTTATGCTTTATTCTTCAGTTGAATAAAAATAAAAGCCAGTACAAATATGGCTAAAAACTCAATGTGTCATTCTCTTCTTGGGACACAAGGAATCACGATTACCACTCCTAATGTAATGTAATATTCCCATTACACTTTAAATTTGCTATCAGAAATGAGAACAATGCTGTCCTTGGTGGTTTTTCGGACCTAACTTCACAGTGAGCTGCTTGGTCTGATCTCTTGGCTAACATTGCTGTCAGCAAGAGTTTGGGATAGAGACTTCAGAAGACCCATTCCAACATGAATTATTCTTATTCAAGACTGAAATTTCCTTCGTTGCTTGACCCTAAGCTTGATTAGAATCACAGAATCATAGAATCACAAGGTAGGAAATGACCTGCAAGATCATCTAGTCCAACCATCTTCTCATTACCACTGCTACCACAAACTAAACCATATCGCATCCAGGCGCCTCTTGAACACTGCCAGGGATGGCGACTCCACCACCTCCTTTGGCAGGCCATTCCAGTGCCTGACCACTCTCTGAGAGAAAAAGTTTTTCCTCATGTCTAACCTAAACCTCCTCTGATACAACTTGTGGCCATTTCCTGGGGTCCTGTTTGTTGCCTGGGAGAAGAGGCCAAACCCCTCCTCATCACAACCTCCCTTCAGGAAGTTGTAGAGTGCAACGAGGTCTGGCCTGAGCCTCCTGTTCTCCAGACTAAACAATCCCAGCTCCCTTAGCCGCTCCTCATAGGACTTGTGCTCCAGACCCCTCACCAGTTTCATTGCCCTTCTCTGAACATGCTCGAGGCCTCAATGTCTTTATTGTAGTGAGGGGCCCAAAACTGAACACAATACTTGAGGTATGGTCTCGCGACTGCTGAGTACAGAGGGATGATTACCTCCCTGCTCCTGCTGGCCACACTATTTCTAATGCAGGCCAGGACGCCGTTGGCCCTCTTGGCCACCTGGGCACAATGTCAGCTCATGTTCAGCCGAGCATCAACCAACACCCCCAGGTCCCTTTCCTCTTCACAATCATCCAGCCACTTGTCCCCAAGCCTATAGCGTTGCATGGGGTTATTGTGGCCAAAGTGCAGGACCTGACACTTGGCCTTGTTGAACCTCATCCCAGGCACCTCAGCCCAGCGATCCAGCTTATCTAGATCTCTCTGAAGGGTCTCCCTACCCTCAGGCAGATCAACACCACCTCCCAACTTGGTGTCATCTGCAAACTTACTGAGGGTACACTCAATTCCCTCCTCTAGGTCATCAATAAAGATATTAAACAATTAAACCGACCCCTGGGGGACACCACTTGAAACGGGTTGCCAGCTGGACTTAACTCCACTAACCACTACCCATTGGGCACGGCCCTCTAGCCAGTTTCTTACCCAAAGGAGTATGTACCTGTCCAGGCCACGGGCAGCCAGTTTCTCCAGAAGAAGCCTGTGAGAGACCGTGTCAAAGGCTTTGCTGAAGTCTAGGTAGACTACATCAACAGCCTTTCCCTCATTACCAGTCTGGTCACCCAGTTGTAGAAGGAGATGAGGTTGGTCAAGCACGACCTGCCTTTCATGAACCCGTGCTGGCTGGGCCTGATCCCCTGGACATCATGCACATGCCGTGCGATCTCACCCAAGATGATTCGCTCCATAACTTCCCCTGGTACCGAGGTCAGGCTGACAGGCCTGTAGTTCCCCAGTTCCTCCTTACAGCCCTTCTTGAAGATAGGAGTCACATCGGCGAGCCTCCAATCCTCTGGGATCTCTCCAGTTAACCAGGAGCACTGGTAGATGGCCAAGAGCGGCTCAGCAATCACCCCCACCAGCTCCCTCAGCACCTGAGGGTGTAGCCCGTCCGATCCCATGGACTTGTGACAGTCCAGATGGAGAAGGAGCTCTCTAACTATCTCCACCTGAATTGCTGGGAATATATTCTGAGTGGCGTCCCAGACTTCCAGATCAGGGCGTAAAATGCCCAAAGGATAACTGGTCTGGCTATTAAAGGCAGATGTAAAGAAGGCATTGAGGACCTCAGCCTTCTCCTTATCCTCAGTGGCCACATTCCCTGCTGCATCAAGTATAGGATGAAAATTCTCCTTGGTTCTTCTTTTACTGTTGATATATTTATAAGAGGATTTTTTATTGTCTTTTACTGCAGTGGCCAATCTGAGTTCAAATGTCAAAATGCAGAGGATCAAAGGTATGCAATGTGTCAAAGAAGCAGATTACTGCAACAAGAATTTGGGCATGGTTACATGGAAAATTAGCTGTAAACAAGCATGAACTTAATTCCTTCATTTTCAATATTATTATGATATTTAAGAATACTATCTGGTCAAATTCAACTTCCTCCAAAAAGTTGCAAAAAAAAGTCAGTAAAGAAGTTAGGCTGCTTTTATCGCTTTTAGATTCATGTTAAACACAAACTGAGACTTCATCAGGCAAGAAGGTGGTACAGAAACTTGAAAACAGTGACAAAAAATAATTACTGATGAGAAAAATGTATTAGAATACAGTTATGCTTTGAGTAGTACGCTTAAGCAAGCACGTTTGATTCATTTAAATACTGTAGCACAATACCTTTACTATTTATGCCAAATGAGAATTTTGCAGTTTAGAACAGTGTTTCAGAGTGACTGCAGGGAAACAAAACAGATCAAAGTCACATAATTGGCAAGACCCAAAGAGTTGCCCCACACACTTTTTTTTCATTAGAAACTAGGAACAAACAATAGAATGGCTAAGAAAACCAGTAGATTTTTAGCAGGGAACTCTAGCCTATTTTACTTCAGTGAGCAAAATAGCTTTTATGAAGTCATCTACTTTTCTGAATTCTTTTGAGTTAAGACAGTTTGTTGGCAAAGACAGCTTTAGAGAACCTAAAAAATCCATGATGCTATCACTGCTATGCTCTTCAGAAATACAAAGAAGCACCACATGAGGGTAACTGTTCTAACATAGAGTATGCTGTGTTTTGCTAAGTGAAACACTCCCTCAGCAGTCATTTGTTTTGCCATTTAACGCTACGACTGATTGAAACATCCAATAATGATTTGTTTTTATCTGAATAGTTCCTGGTCATGACATTTTCTCAATACCTAGCAAAAGAAAGAAACAATATTATAAATCACTATTAAAACATTCTTATTTTACTTATTATTATTTAGAAATACAACAACAACTAAACATAGAAGATTTAGACATTAAATACATTTACAACTTATAGAAAGCTCAAAGAAATACTGCAAAATCACAGAAGAATAGACTGGCATTATAATGTATAATGTTCCTCTGTGTTGTTAACACTAAAGCTGCTTAAAAGTTCCTTTTTCATTGTATCTGTAGCAGAGCAATTTGTGTGGAAATTGAGATTTCAATCCCCTGGGTCTTTGTAACTCTTACAGAATAGAAACTCCTTCAGGACATGCAAAGTAGTATGCTTGAATATATTCAAAGACCATTCCGAAGATAGACTTGCTGAAAAGTATAGTGGCGTCCCCAGCTAGCAGTAACAAGTGTATTACCACACATCAAGTCTCTTAACAGTTGTATCAGTGTTTTTTCAGATTTGTTTCAGGTATAACATGGGTATAATTTAGGCACAATTTTAGGTCTTGAAGCCCTTAGATAATTTGAATTCTCTCCTAATCATAGATTCATAGAATAGCTTGAGTTGGAAGGGACCATAAAGACTGTCCAGTTCCACCCTCCCCTGTCATGGGCCAGGTTACCACCCAGTAGATCAGGCTGCCCAGGGCTTGAACATGTCCTGGGATGGGGCATCCACAGCTTATATGGGCAGCCTCACCAGCCTTCTATTCCAGCTCCTCACCACACTCTGATTAACAAATTTCTTCCTAACATATAGTATAAATCTTTCCTCTTTTGCTCTAAAGATATTCCTCCTTGTCCTGTCATTACGAGACTGTGTAAAAAGTCAGCTTCTCTCCTGCATTTAAGTTCCCTTCAAGTACTGGAAGGATGCAATGAGGTCTCACCAGTGCCTTTTCTTCCCTAAACTAACCAAGCCCAGCTTTTTGAGCCTTTCTTCAAAGAAGAGGTTCTCTATCCCTTTGATCATCTTTGTGGCCCTTCTCTGGACCCTCTCCATCAGCCCTCTATTTTTCCTGGGGACCCCAGGCCTTGACACAGTACTTCAGATGGGGCCTCACAAGGGCAGAGCAGAGGGGGGACAACCACCTCCTTCGCCCTCCTGGCCACCCCTTTTTTGAGGCTTTCTGGGCTGCAAGCACACAGTGCTGGCTCATGTCTAGCTTTTCATTCACCAGTCCCACAAATCCTTCTCCACAGGGCTGGTCCCAGTGAGTTCTAACAAGTTACTGTAACAGACAATCTCTTGGACTTTTTACTAGATGGTCCTATCCCAAAAATTTAAACTCAAAAAATCTTGAAGGAAGAACTCTTCATCTGCTTTAGCATGAAACACAGATCTAATTGACTATGATAAGATAAATTAGAATTTTAGTAACTTCAAACTGTTTAGCTGGAAATTGTCTCTATTTTATTAAATTTTTCTGTTGCTTAAAATAGTATGTGTGTGTCCTAAGAAAGATGCATATAGTATATATAGTATCGTGATCAAAAACACAAGCCTAGCCAGAGAATTTCAAAGCATCACTTCCATAATTAGGATGGAATGTTTAATAGTGATTCTGTTCTTGTGATAGTTTTCTGGAGGAACAGATTTTAAAAAATATTCTTAGTAGTGCTATGATTTCTTTGATAGTCCCTGTGTGGCAACAACATAAAAATAATAAAATTTATGCCAATATTCTAGTAGACAGAAATTACTAGCAGAAGAAAGGTTCAAAATTTTCAGCAATCACTCTCATCTATATATTTATGGAAAGTGATACTGTTAATCTTCAACTCTATCAGACCAACAGCTTACCTTCTATTAGCTAAGTCAGAGTAGGAACATAGTAAAATTGGTTTCAAACTTCCATTTTACCAGTATCTCCGAAGTATTACCAACATATAAATACTAGACATATATTCTGCCTAGGAATTAACTGCCTTATCAGAAAGCCTGGACACAGACCAGAGGATTTTTCCATGCTAGATTTGATATAGGCTACATTCACAGCTTGCTGGTATTAAAAACACCTTAGATATAGACAAGTAAAATTTGAGCTCCAACAAAGAAGTAAGTTATGGAAGATGAGTTCAGGTCTCAGAGAAAGGTTTCATCATTATGGTTAAGCTAATCCAAATAACCTTGCGCTTGAGAACTACGGTCCACACATAGGCATTTACTTGCAAAAGCTGCCATGTACTAAGTTATTTCTGTATTAAACTAGAAGCATATCAGCTACTAAATTTAAAGTATTCTACTTGGCAGCCTCAGCAAAATCCATAACTCTGAGGCAACCAACCTTTCCACAAAATCCACATGGGAGACAAGTACCTAAGGACTTCAGAAACCTGTTAAAACGGAAAGAACTACAAGCGCATGCCTAAGCAGTGTAATGCAGTAGAATGTTAGAGTTCCTAAGAAATATGGTCAAAGCAGTAGCTCTGGAAGGTCAAAAGCACTTTTATCTTGTTAGTATGGCATTATATCTGGGTTTACTGCCACATCTCTCAAGAGAATGAATTAGGCTGGGGCTGACACACCATGCTGATGCAGTTAAAATCTTTTTACGTTCAATATAGCTGCAAAATCTTGGTTTGTGATATACAGTATGTTCACTGGTACTCATTACATGAGTTTAAGCAATCACCTTCCTTCATTTTCACTAAATAATTAAATAACTTTTTCCAAATCTTTCCAAAATTGCTAGCTTTGGAGCAAGAATGTTTCAGACAGACTGCATATATGGCACGTATTGGATTGGATATGTACTGGTCATTTTGTTTTGGATTTTATTATTTTTTTTCTCAGTATAGAATCATAGAATGGCTTGGATTGGAAGGGACTCCAAGGATCATCAAGTTCCAAACCCACTGCCACAGGCAGGACCATCAACCTCCATATCTAATACTAGTCCAGGATGCCCATGGCCCCATCCAATCTGGCCTTGAACACCTCCAGGAAAAGGGCATCCACAACCTCTCTGGGCAGCCTGTTCCAGCACTTCACTTCTCTCTTAGTGAAGAACTTCCTCCTGATATCCAACCTAAATCTTCCCTCCCTCAACTTAAAACCATTTCCCCTTGTCCTGCTGTTATCTACCCTTGTAAAGAGTTGACTCCCCTCCTATTTGTAGGCTTCTTTTTGGTACTGGAAGGCTGCAAGGAGGTCACCTCACAACCTTCACTTCTCCAGGCTGAACAAGCCCAGCTCCCTTAGTCTGTCAGTAGAAGTAATTAATATTTAATAGACAAGCTAGAGACACAGAGACAATATAGGAGAGGATGAATCAGCATAATCCTACGTTATGTGCAAGAATCAGATCTGAGACTTTGTCTGAGTCAATATGGAGTGATATATGGAGTTAGTGACCTCTGTGAAGGTGCAGGAAACTTGGATAAAAGTCTGAGTGAACCTGAGATTTTCTCCCAATCATTTGCTGCTTTGTGTGGTGAGTACAGTGAAAAATAGTTTTTTTTGTGAACACAATGATCTCTTTATGATTATAACATGGTGCCTTCTACAAAGATATTATTCATAAATAACACATTACTTCTCTTCAGCTCTCAACAATAAGAGGCATAGTTTGTTCTGCTCCTCTTTTACTGACTTGTATTAATCCGATAAGAGAAGCTGGATCTGTTTGAAAATGAATAGCAACTAACTACACAGCAGATACATGAAATCACCTTAGAAATACTGTAATACACAGTCAAATCTTACAGTAACGAATATAAAGAACATTTCACTTTTAGATATTCCTTGCCAAAAGACAAGGATTTTTTTCCCTAAAGGCATAGATCTGTAAGCCAAAAACAATTATACCTTACTAAATAAGGAGAGTGTACTGTCATCCAGGTTCCTAATCACCAGTTTCAATTTGTACACACAGTGAGAGTCACTGTTGCTGAACAGTCACTACAAATAGGCTGTAGAATCACATATTTTGAGCTTAATCTGTAAACGTGTTTGCAATTTCAAAGCAGTGATGTTACTGAACAGCTAAGAATCCTGTTCATAAGAAAGAAAAGTCTCTGTAGTACACACAAACTCTCTGGTCATTAAGTAGGTAAATTCAATAACTACCTACCTACTTCTTTCTGAATGGTGTTGAAACTCAGAAGTACAGCAGAACTTGCCTCCTCTTTTCCTTAGAAATCAAATGAACTTACAGCATGGACATTACAGCACTTCTCAGGAAAATTGATAAGGTGAGTTTTCCCCTTCAAAATGGGAGTTTTCACTGGACCAACACCGATGTGAATGCTCTAATTATTAAACTAAAAAACATATACCGCTACCTCTACCCACCTCTGTCAGCATACATGTTAGATTTGTTCTCAGCACATCAATCACTTTTGCCTTCTTTAGATACTCAAGCTGTACCTTCCTTTGATGTCTCAGGGAGCACTCTATGAGATTCCTCCCCTCTGACTCTTAAGTAGATGAGTCATTCTTTTAGCTGTGTGGTTGCTCTTCTTCCTCTGTATATCAATAGCAAGTAGTAAAGACAGAGCTCTGAAGACTCAGATGCAATCACTGCCTGTTAGTTGGCAGCAGAAAGCTGTAGAAGCAGCTGTGAAGGTCAGAAAGATAAACCAAACTTTTCTTTTTTTGTTAAGTCTGCATAAAAAGCAGAACAGAGTTTTCTTTGCCAGGCAGACAAAATAAACAGCAGGTTTTGAGGCTCAGGATAAAGAAAACTGGGCTTCAAACCCAGAATTATAGATAGAAGGAGATGAAGTAAAATTTAAGCCAAGGTTTTGACCTAATTTAACTTAAGTATGTTCTTAGTTACTTCCAAATGTCAATTTGTACTGATGTCATAGTGAAAAAAAGACTATAGGAGGTATGTATGACATTGAAAGACTAGCTATTTGAATTTAAGAAATAACTACTGTGCTCTGAAGAAAGGATGACTGAACTTTCACAGCAATAAGTATTTTCATGGTACTTATGTCATTTTTAGGCAATTTTTTTAAACACATGTCTAATAATTGGCTGTTTGAATTAAATTTTTGAATTCCTATACTTGTTTTATACACATCATGTTTTAACCTTTAAATCCCTGGTTTTTTGTTTCGGATTTGTGTATCAAGGTGTTGTATGGGGGAGCTGCAGGTGGACCAGGGAACAGGCTGAGATTGCTTTATGCTGGATGCTGGATGCTGATCAATGGGCCCACCAATGGACACAGTTGTGAGCGATGCCTCTGTGAAAGTGCGTTTAAGAAAGGGAAAAAGGCTGCTTAGGCAGAGTGAGGAATGAGAGAAGAATTAGTGTAGAAAACAATCCTATGAAGAGCAAGTTCAGAGAAAAAGGAGGGAAAAGAGTGGTCCAGGCAGCAGAACAGAAATTTTTCAGTAGCCCATGTAGGAGACCACAGTACAGCAGTGAGGTTCCCCTGCAACCTTCAGAGAGAACTGTGGCAAACCAGAAATTCAGACTGCAGCCCATGGAGGAGTCCACACATGTGGGAACTAAAGAAAACTGTGAGAAATAGGGAACAGCAGAGAGGAGCTGTTAAGAAATTACTGCACCTACAATTACTCTGTGTTGCTTGGAGAGGGGAAAATAAGAGCAATTGGGGAATGATGTTGAGCCAATGAAGAACTGTGGGGTGAGGGAAAGGTGATAGCTTAATTTCTTTACTTCTGACCATCCAAAAATCTTAATTGGCAATGATATCAGTTTTGCCTAAATTGAGTCTGTTTCACCTGTGATTATAACAGGTAAATGACCTCCCTGTCTTTTTTTTGACCCTCGAGCTTTTTCACCTTACAAGCAACCATTGACAACAACAACAAAAAGCCACCATAGTATTTGCAAGGTATCTTAGAATTATTTAGTTAACCTCAAGAAGAAAAAAAAAATCAACAGGAAGAACAGACTTACAAATTAGTATATCTGTCAATGAGTGCAGTGAGAATATCTGTTAAACCAAGAATCCTTCCAAATGAAGCAAAAAAACATTGTCTAAAACAATTATCTAGTTAAAAAAACTTGTATTCTAATTAAATTCATTCTGCAGCAGATTTGGTGGCCCAGTTACTTATAGTTTATACTTCAATGTAAAATCATTTTTTGCAAACATGAAAGAATATTTAATTTGAGGCATGTCTGTGTTTTCTGGATTGTGCTTAGACATAACGTTGTTCAGAAGACAAAATTTAAAGAAAAAAAGGATTAACACCTCAATCATGAAAAAATTTTTAAATGTAACTGATCATCAGAGTAATCATCATACATTATGCTTAGTTAGTTATTACTTTGTTATATTGCACACTGAGGCACAAGCTATATTAATGTTTTTATTATTATTATTATTTTTAAAATATACTCAGTGGAAAATGTATGTATTTTTTTCTTGGCTTTTATATAATTGCATATCAATGCACATTCAGAATGCAACATTACATTAATTTGGATTAATGAGGATATAGTCACTCCAATTGATTCCAGTTCATTATTTCACTTTTAATTTTAATTCCACAATGAGTCACTTGAATTCTACTTGTTTGCATTGTACCTTTAGATTCTGTAACAAATGCTTAATCTGTCAAGCCAAGATTACATATATTAAGTAGCTTTTGGTTTTCATTTGATTTCCCTTTTAGCTATCAAAATTCTAAACACATTCCTCAAAGTTTTATCCACCAGAGAAGCTGGGTGATGGGCAAGAGGCTGGGAGAAGAAAAATAAGGCTGCTCACCCAAACAGACCAAAAGAGATATTCCATACCATACAGAATATCAAGCTCAGCAGTAAAAATGAAGATAAATGAGGAGGAGAGGGTGCATTCATTTAGGAAGCCTTAAAAGTACCTGGATATCACCCGCTGAAGGGAAGTAGAGATTTATTTTCTTTGCTTCCATAGAAGTTTTTTTTCATCATATTTTGTCCCGGCTCTGCTTAAAAGGGGGAGTGAGAGAGCCTGGGCACCTGACCTGCATGGTTGAACAAGTCAGACAAAAAAGCAGAGTGCAAGAGGCAAAAGGTAGATCAGATAGATCAGGTAGCCTGTGAAAATATGGAATTGCCATCCAATCTTGCTAGGGTAGGTTAGGAAAGCCAGAGTTTATCAGTAGTTAAATCTGGCAGGGAAATTTTATAGCAACAACAAGGGATTTGACAAGTACATTAAAAAAAGAAATATTTTTTCACTGTAGAACTTACATATTCAGTGCTACCAATATGATTGAAGAGGTGTATTTTTAGTTGAAAAGTTAATAGAAAATTTATTAGGATTTTTTTTTTTTTTAACTTGTAGTAAAGCATTCCTTTAACTAAAAAATAATTTTGGAGGGCTATTTTCTAAGAAAGCACGATTTTCAAGAGTGAAATTCAATTGTTCATGTTTTATTTACAAATACAATTTTTTAAAAGATGACAATATTTTTGCTTGTGTTGCTGCTTCTATTTTGGCAAGAACCAGACCAATTGTACTTATCACTTTTTCAAACACTTTCAGTTGTCTTAAATCTGTTGGTAGCTCAATTATATTTGCCTCTTCCCATTCTTGGCTGCATAAATCACGAGTGTAAACTCCATCCGAGTTTTTAAAGACCATCCACTCAGTATCAGATAGTGGAAGCCCACAAACGAAAAAGTATTCAATTAGCATCTAAAAGAGAGTAGAATTCAACAGGTATGAATGAAGCACTTGCCATTCTCTCTTCAGTTATATATGAAGACACTTAATATCTATTTATGAGCCGTCTAAGCCTGCAATATAATAAAATAATATAATAAATAAAAATCATCACAAGAACTTGAAGACTGACTCAGTTGACCCTAAAGGCACTCAGGGAACGATTAAGTTACCTAAAGTTGGCTTAATGTGCTGTATGGGAAGGCATCTGGGTTCCAATACTACAGAGTAAATCTTGTAGTTATTATTTTGAATCCACGGGAAATGAATGACTTTCTGGAGGGTCAGCTAGAGACAAAATAGAATGCACTGGGAGAAATGTAAAATAGCAGAAGAGATCCTTATTTAGGCAAGATATCTTGATACCATGATCTGACAGCTGAACAGATTGCTAAAATCCTTTCATTGTACAATTCTTATTTTAAATTTACAAAATTACCACGGAGTAGAAGTGCACTTTTCTTTAAATTGACACATGGTCTTTGTTCATAGTGGCACTAAATGTATTTTTCTGCAGTATCTGTTTCAGTGTAATTAACAGGAATATTTCACAATCATATCACATTTCAGAAACTGTACTAACCATATTTTAAAAGGCATGTACTTCCTGTAGAAAAGAAAAAAAATAATGTATACAACATTGCTTTTCAGTATTTGCAATCTGATTTCATACTCAGGTGTTGTAAACTAGAATCATAGAGTCAGAGAATCATTCAATCATAGAAAATACTAAGTTGGAACAGACTCAGAATGATCATCAAGATATATTTCTGAGTAGGATTAAATATGATTTATGATTATTTTTGAGATTGAATCTGTTCCTTCTGGGTCTTAAATGATATCCTCTATTGCCACCCTTCCTTGTACTAACAATTCCTATTTATCCAATTTATTTATTTTTTGTAAATGTCATGTGTCATGAATCATAAGGAATTAGATGGTCTGGCTAATAAAATGACACAAACTTAACAACAATAACAACAACAAATCCATTAAGACAATACTATCTCCAACTTGAAGTGATATGGTTACACTGCCATATGGGAAAAACGGAAAAGGGCCAGGTTAACATGTCTGACTAAGTATCAGGTTAGGCAGAAATCCAATTTTCAATACTACTCTCCAGGAATTAATCATTTTTATTATTAGTAAACAATGCAGATGGCAATATTAGAAGCAAAAAAATCTCCAACATTAGTATGTTCTTAAAGCCTTAAACCACTCACTGATACTCATTCTAAAGCACAACATATTCAAGTGGAATATTCTCAACACACTGACTCATATAATCTAATTTTACTGAAGTCTGCTTCACAATTCTGTGGAGCAATGCGTTGCCCTGAAAAGACCTTGCTTTAAAATCAAACTACTTTTCACTCTATGCTGGACCTTTAAACTTTCTTGTAGGTTATGTTTGCTTTCAAACAGAAATTGAAGATGCTGCACGTACAGCTTTGCATCTTCATTTTAAACCCTTACTACCTCTCAGATTTCTGAAAGCAACTGATTCTCCAGACACTTTGTATTGGATGAATTATTCTTAGAGACATGTCTAAAGGGTACATTCCGTAGTGGACGTCCAATATGTTGCATTTTAAAGGTGAAAAAAATCACTCACTGCAATTAACTGATGAAAAATCTATCTCTAATTTTTAAGTAATGATTCAGTGTTTATTTATCGTCATCCAGATTATCACGGCACCATTATTAAGAAATAACACTAAATAATAATAATAGCTGCCCTTATAAATATAAGGAAGAGTAAAGAATTTTTAGCAATAGATAACTTCTTGTATGAGAAAACAACTACTACAGCTGATTAAAAAAAAAAAAACACAAAATAGTAAAAATAAAGGAAAAAAAACACTTGCTATCATTGTAGGTTAAGCGAGCAAGGAAAATGAATTCAAATCAAACTTCTAAGTTAAATAAAAGTCATAACATACTTGCAGATGCCTTTTTCCTTTTCAAATCAGAAGTCTGTTAATACAGATATCTTGCCTTTTGTAAATAATTAAAGGTGATTATTTTAAAGTCTAGTAGTTACAATTTTTAATGTGAAGCATCACTACATTACTGCACCACTAATGAACCAAATTTCTATGATACTCAAGAAGTACTATTCAGAACGCAGCCCTTTCTGAAAATACTGTTCTGAGAAAAAAAAATGCTTTTAAACTTTTAGGCAAGGGTGTTATATGGATTTTCCTAAATTTTGCTGACACGTCAAGAAAAAACTGAAGAATACAGCATGTGTGAGATATAAATTAAAGTTTATGACAAAGGGAAGGTTATACAACCATATGTATTTTCCCTGAACTATTTTATTTGTTCTGCAGAGAAGACGCATTCCTCTTAGCCCTTGAGATGCCTAGAGAATCATTTTTAATCTTATGAACTTATGTTATATTCATCACAGGCTGAAATGAGTACAAAAAATCATTTTATGCAGAACATATGCATAAATCTTGCAATTTCAGGCAGGCAACTCTAAATACTTCTGCAAGAACATTTGTGTGACCCCAAGTATATTCAGATTGCTTAAGCTGGATATATCAAAACATTAAGTATGAACTGTTCTGCTACATGCAGAAATATGAATTACATGCAGAGCATTAAAGTAAACGTCAGCATCAATTTAGAATATGTAATATTATACTAATTTAGTATATCTGTACCCATCAAAATTTTTTGCATTAGTTCTGTAAAAATGTAATGATTAACAGAAACACTGTCAAGTCCAACATGTTGGCAAAGTCAAAATATTCCTACGGTTATCTGCAAACACAGATGATGAGGTAGAATTTACTGTGCTTGTAAAAATTACTTTGTATGTGCAACAATTCTCTATTTCTTGGCTAACTTCAGAAAACAGCAATTTTCTCAGCACTATTCAGTCTCTAAGTGTGTTTCAGCTTAATGTGCAGGTGATTAAAGAAGACATAAGTCAACCCTAAAGGTATGTAACACCTTGAGCTCCTTAGCAAGATCAAAGTTCTATGTGAATTAATATTGACTTATCCTCCAAAAAGCAAATGATCCTGTGTCCTTTTCCTTCATTTAGTTGAGGCCATCACTATAAAATTAAAAATGTTTAAAACCTGAGAAAAAGCCTTCTCCATTGTGGTAGGGAACGAAATATACCTGTGAATCCAGGAGAACAGAAACACTGATAGCCTCCAAGCCTGTTGATGCAGCTTCCTCCATTCAAGCAAGGCAGAGTTTCACACTCATTTACGTCTATCTCACATAGAGACCCATAGTATCCATGTGTACAATTACAGAGGAATCTTTAGAAAAGAAAAAATCTGGTCACTCAACAGAAGCAAATAACACAATCTATCCTAATATTCTGAAGCTGTATGTTCTTGATGTCAAGCTCTCATCCCTAATCACCATTCATATTAAAATAACATGCTCTTCCCATTTGCATGTTTCTAAAGCAAGAACAGATATTCAGTGCCTTTTTCAGGTTAGTAGGAAAATATTGAACAACAATTTTAGCTGGATCTACACAAAATGACATAAAGGCTGATATCTCTGAGAAACTGTAGCACTGTGGATACACACACAAGACACAGTATTTCTCTCCTAATTGCACTTAACTTTACTAGTAAGCAGTTAACTTAGAAAATGTCATTCCTGGGCACTCTCTTTTCAGAGAGATACAGCTATCTAACTGAAGATCAATTATCCTATTTCATTTATTTCAAATTTAAAAGAAAAAAAAAATCAG
This sequence comes from Chrysolophus pictus, assembly GCA_037305975.1. NCBI lineage: Eukaryota > Metazoa > Chordata > Aves > Galliformes > Phasianidae > Chrysolophus > Chrysolophus pictus. Next base: position 26,012,476 of record CM074578.1, read on the forward strand.
ATCACTTCAGAAACAAAAAGCTGAATCAGCAGAATTTGCCTACTTTTTTTTAATAGAGTATCATTGTTACATGCCAAAGGTCTCATCTTAACCTTAACGCACTGAAGTAGACTTAATAGATAAAGAAATACTTGATTTTTTTTTTTGTCATTTATCTGTAGTAACTAACCTGTTTATGAGGTCCAGACAAGTCCCACTGTTTTTGCAGGGATTTGATAAGCATTCATTAATCTCCACTTCACACAGTGTCCCAGTGAAGCCATGCTGACAGGAGCACCTAGCAAAAAGGATGTCACTGTTTTACTTTTCAGTTTACAATAGAAAGATTCCTGAAAAACACGTGGCATATTTTGAGAGCTATGAATCAGTTCCAAAATAATGTATTTTTTTCTGAACATAAGAAAGTACTTTATATAATAAAACTTTGCAAGTACAGTAAACTTCAGTGTAGGAAATAATATTTTTTATCATTATTGGTTGAGGACTACAGATTCTATGCTGATCCAGCTGTGAAGGGACTTGGGGCTGGCCTTGACTTGAGGTGGTTTCTACTTATTTTGAGAACGACCCTGGGACCAGCTTACTGCTGCCTCTCCTACTTTAGCTTCAGCTCTGGAATTAGCACCTATGGTGAGAGTATAACTCACTTGGACACTCGTGATGTTACAAACAGTAACCCCCTGTGTGCTGGGGGAGCTGATAAACAGCACAAAAGAAATAAATCATGATAAGGAAACATACAAAAATAGCTTCAATCAAGACTGAAGACCACAAAACAACGCTCTGGCAAAGACTTACAAATACCAGTGATTTGCAAAAATGCTGCCAGTTCTTGAATAAGTCTGATAACCCTGGTCCCAGAATCCAGACAGACTTTGTGAGAAAGACCATAACAAGCACAAGGGCTATATAACTATGTTGTTATGAAGCTGTTTTATATTAATTCGGACTAGGAATATTAGTTTTATTGTAACTCAATTAGTAATAGCTGTATCTACACATGATTAGATTAAGATTTTAATTAGCCTAACAATAAATTCTTGAGCTCCATGTATGATGCATTCCTTTTTGACCACAAGAATATTTTAAGTGTAACACAACATGTAATGTGTCAAACGCATCATGAAGAAAAGATGCATTACATAATTGAAGGCCAGCAAACATAATACAAGCAAAGGACCAAAATAATACCTAAATACAAGCAAAGCACCGAAATATTCATGTATCATACTAGGTATCTGCTGCTCAAGTAGTTTTCCTCACCTGTAACTGTTAACGCCATCCACACAGAGACCTTCATTCTGGCATGGATGGGAGATGCACTCATCGCTGTTAACTTCACAGTAAGTACCTTCATATCCTGAAACACAGATTATATGAACTATGAATTACTAAATTCCACCAGATGATTTGAAAATAAGGGTCACAGATCCTCTTGTAAGTTGGGTTATCTGAGATCAAGACCAATTTTGAAAATGCAAGTGCTTGAGAAACCTCAGACAGCACAGAAGCTATTAGAAAAATTGCTGAGAAAAACATTAATTCCCCTTTTTGGGTTGCAACTATGTATTTTGTTCTATATGCTGACTTTAGCTTTTAGACCCTTAGACTAGCTCCTTGGCTTCACCTCAGACCTGCTCCACTGCTGTAGGTTTCACTGGTGATCTGGCATGCCAGGCTAACCATATAGATGGTTATCAGTCCTGCCCTTCTCACCTCATTCATGTCATCAAGATGGGATCCTTGATGGTGTGGTTCCTGCTCTGGCATGCTTGATAAGAATCTCAGTTCACCTTTGCTTTCAGAGCAGCCCACTTTCCCTGCTCTCTCATTCTAAAATCAGCTGCAGTAAGTGGACTCTATCCAAAACAAATTTTTCTCCAAATATTTTTATTCAGAACCTTCAACAAGTTCATTTCCAGAGACTACAGAAGCTTTATCATACTTCTATGAGCCAGAAAGTTCAGATTTGTATGGAGCATCTGGACACTGTGAAATGTAACTGAAAAGGCTTTCTTGGGGTGTGTAGAACAGTATCAGAAATGAAAACCTAATAGAAATCCAGAGCACAATGAAAGTTTAGAGAGACCAAACTTATCTAAGGCAGTCAGAAAAAGAAAAAATTTAACTGATTTTAGGATTTAGATGACGAAAATATGTGACTCATTATGATTGTATATAGAATAACCTCTTAAACTTTTGAGATGCTATGTAATGGAGGGGCATGCATCTCCTGTTTAAAATACCACAGTTGTCACTGAAATACAGAAAAAAGAAATTGGAGGGCATTCATCAATCTGCTTCCTCATGACACATCCACTTCATTATGGATATTTTATAGGCTTTTGGGGGTAAATAATACTGAAATGAAAATATAAAACATTTAGATGAATACTTGAGTGCTACCGCACATGCTATTCCAGTCCATAGCAAAATATAACCGCCTTGAAAGGCATAAGTGAAATAAACACAGCGAAGGCATGGTTTTTTATCGTATTTGTACTGGAAAAAAAAAAAAATTAGCTTCATTACAGAATTTAACCATCAATTTACCACATTATGATATAAAAGCTGTGTGTTTAAGCTAATATTGAATCTTGCCTTTTTAACTCTAATTAACTTATATCTTTAAAAAAAAATATTAAAAAAAAATTCTTAATCATATATGCTGAAGCTAAAAAGACATTGAATTATTTAGATAAAAAATTGATCTACAACTTAAAAAAGCAACCTTTGAACTTATGCAGAAACTCAAAGTTAACCTTGATGGCAAATTTTACACAACATTTCAGCAAAAACCTTTTGCCTTTGACTTAAAGTAATTAGCAGAACATTTAAATCTACTTAAAAGGACATACAAATATTATCAGTGCTATTTATTTCTAATTTACATGATTTTTTCATGTCTAGTATAAATTATTAAGTCTGCCAAAAGGATGTGTCAATCAAAGCACAGGTAATTAGCCAGTTTCACAAAGAAACTTATGGAAATAAATAGCACAGTACATTGCTTGTAGAAACAAGATGGATCAAACCACAAAATATATACCATTATATTAAGATCAAAATATATGTAGTGTTTATTTTATGAATGTTTTTGGGCAACAACCAATCATAACACTTTCAAATCCAAAAGAATATTCAAAATGATCATTAGGCTTAAGAAAATAATTGCAAATACCTTGGTAGTTTATTTGCATTAAGACTATGAGAGACCTCCTGGGTCTAACCTCCATGGACATGCAGTTCTCATATTTTACACAGTAGTCAAATTTCATTTAAAGGGCACTGCAACACATTAATATATGTTCTGTAAGTTACAAATACTGTATATATATGCCCATGATCTTCTGGGGTATTTAAACTAAGATTAATGTATAGATGCAATTTTTCTGTAATGCACAGGTTTTCAGTTTATTTCACTTCGGGGAAAAACAGATGTTTGAGATTTAAAATGACTTAAAATATTTAAAATGTCAAATATAATACTGAACCTAATATTTTTATTTGTAAAGCAATTTGAATATCTAAGTAAGCATTCACTTTGTGCAGCCAACAAAATAATACTTAACTGGTAGTTTATATGGGAAATATACTTTATTAATTTGAATTACAAAAAAAGTCATTTTAAGGAAACTATTTTGTAAAGCAGTACATTACTTAAAAGCCTGAAAATATGCATGTTTCTGTAATGTATTGTTACAGTAACAATATTTAGTACTATATTTAATAAAGTAATATGCACATTTAGATGCAGCTACTTTCTGCCTTTGCTAGTGCAAATCAGTCAAACTAAGATCTAGACTGTAAATCAATACCACATGCAAATGATTTGTTGCAGCTCTCCAGCCATATACTTTAAAAGGTAGCTACTGCAGATTTCAAACCTGAGTGACATATTAAAAATGCAATTTTTGACCTTAACGGTTTTTTTAATGTGCAAAAACTAAAAGCTTTCTGAACTCAGTTCAAATTACTCTGAACTTCTAAATGATAAGGAATATCTAATCAATAGAGAAGAGCAAATGGCACACACTGCCACTTTTGAAAACAGAATTCCATTTATCCATTAGCCAATCCACGGGTAGCTGCTCAAAATCTCCAATATTGAGTTTAATAAATTACCCTAATAAGGATGGATAATCAAGTTGTTTTTTTTTCAGCCGACTAGTCATAAAGACTAGTCAAATGTTACTGTGTGAGAATCCTTCTTTGTTTTTTGGCTCAAAGCTTGCTTCCTGAGATATTTCTTGTGATAAGACTCTGATTGATTTGTTGAGGAGGCAAGTGATGGGTGCTACTGTGTGACAATGAACATCACTTTGTGGACATTTGAAAGCACCTTCCTCCAGAGTTGCTTACCTCCGGAAGAGAGTGCTTAGGAGTGTTTACTGGCAGAAGAGCAGGCCTGTGACTAAATAGCTCCAGCTTGGTATGGGAAAACTGGGGAATGGTACCATCATGTCCTGTGAAAAACAGGATGCAGATGGGCATCCCTAATCCCTCTTATCTGCTGGCAAGGCCCGGAAGATGGGAACAAAGGAGTTTCTGCTGAGATCCCAGAGCCAGAAGCTACTACTCCAAGGAGAGCTGACTCAATCACTTTTGATTTGAGCTGTCACACCAAAGACAGCTGACTCAACCACTTGGAAAGCACTGAAAAGGGGCCATCATCACCATGATTGCTGCCATTGTCGTCAACAAAACAACACTGCCCGATGACCCACCACTACTGAAGATCAGTGACTGAACTACGAACCACACTGGATCCATGGTGGTGACTATCTCCCTCTTGCTTCCTATAAAGACTCCTTTCTTCTTCTTTCCTATCTTTTCTATCATCCTTCTTCTCTTCCCCATTACCCTAATTCATAATAGTGTCTGTCCTTCCCTTCCCCATCTCTGTAATTAAGATCTGTAATAAACTCGTTGGACCAATATTTGAACCGTTGTTTCTTAATCTCATGCCAGGTACACATATATTAAAAGAACCTCCTCTCCCTCCTATAAATTGGAGCAAGACATACTGTAAATCTGAAAATTTGAGAAGTGAGTAAGAGACAGACAGAATCTCATTGGTATTACAAAAGTTTCAATAGGATCTTTCTTATAGAGTAGTTCTTCACTTTAAGGAAAACAAGATACAGGGATACAATACTTAATTTTAGATTCACTTATTTATCACTGAAGGGAAAAACCTTTAATTATTTTCAAGGAATTGAAATATGATAGCTGCTCCAAAAATAATATCTCCTACTGGCCACACTGTCAGAGATAGATGGTGGTGATATGGCAGTAGAGGCTGAACCTTCCTGCCAAAATTCAGTTACATTTTGTTGCTGCATGACAGGTGATGGCAGTGAGGCAGTTTGACAAAGTGGAATCTGACAAAGAAGTGCCTATGAAGCGAAGGTCTGCCAGTGAATTCCTTCATGCAGAAAAAAATGTACCCATTCATGTACATTTGTGTTTTGCTGAATGTTTACTGAGACCAAAAAGAGAATGTGAGCACAGTGAGGTGGTAGGTGGTGCATTTCAGCAATGACACCACCATAACAGCTGTAAAAGAGTAGGTCACCTTTGCTTCAGCAGATTTTTTACAGGCATGGAATGAAGGCTCTTCTTCATTTCTGGCAAAAATGCATAACTATCATGGTGACTACGTTGAAAAACAGTGTTTTCTAGCTGACAATTTGCTCTATCAAATAGTGTTATTGTACTCTTTATATGTTTTCTAGTATCAATGGAAATAAATAGTATGCATTACTTTCAGAGCAATCTCAGATGCATCTCAGAAGTAACTGTTCAAGAAACAGCAATTTCAGGACTTTTAGAAATATGAAGATGAAACACAAGGACTTTTCAATTGGTTATGTATAAACATTTAATAGTCCATAGCGTGAAAGTGACTTCAGTAATGTAAACGTACCCATGTTCTGTGGAGAATATTGCAAAATCAGCTTTTCTAACCTTTAAGCCTTAATTTTTCCATTCTCAAGAATCAAAATACTAAGAGGTAATGGCTGTGACAACATTCTCAAAATTGTATGCAAAATCTGTGTAGTCAGAATACATTAATATCATTTTAAAGAACTTCCAGCATCCTCTGGTGATTTTGATATAAGTATCAATGGATGAAGTAGAAAAAGCTGCTATTTAAGCTGGAATAGATTTTTGTTTCTTCTGCTTCTCTGAAACACTGGAAATAGATGCTGCATGTCTCAATTTTGAATGATCTGCAATGCAGAGTGCAGATACACATCTGTTGTTATTGTTATGGCCACTCGCACTTTTTCATTTCAGAGAAATACCACAAAATTTACCTTTCCAGGCAACAAAGAGGACTTATGGGATTCTTTATAAGCTCTATACATCTGCAGAGCATTGTGGTCTTCATTTGTAAGGTATCTATTAAAAAAAGGTCTGCAAGCAGTGGAGATATCACAATAAACTAATGCATATCTATGAAGTCTTCACATTTTTAGACACAGTGCTTCATACTATATCAAAATACATATTGTTGAACTCTTGAGTATTACATCAGGTAATTCTCTTAAGTAGCCTGTTTCACTGTTAGCTGAATCACTGTTTGTTGCCTGTGCTTGTTGTGGTTTAACATCAATATGTAACTAAGCTCCATCACCTTACTCTCATTCCTTCTCCTTATCATAACAGGAGAAAATACTATGAAAAAACTTCACAGGTTGAGATAAGGACTGGAAGATCACTCACCAGTTACTATCATGGGAAAAACAGACTTGGCATAAGGGAGGTTCGTGTAATTTTTTGCCCATTGCTATTATCAGACTAGAGAAGTGAGAAGCAAAAGCAAAATTATGACACCTTTCCCCTCACCTTCTTCTACTGCCTCCCTTCAGCAGTGCAAGAAAATGGGGGCTGCAGTCAATCACAGAATCACAGAATTGCAGGGGTTGGAAGGAATCTCAAGAGATCATCAAATTCAATGCCCCTGCTAAAGCAGATACTTACAATAGATTGCACAGGTAGGCATCTGGACATGTTTTGAGTATCTTTATAGAAGAAGACTTCACCACCACCTCTCTGGACAACCTATTACAGTGCTCTATCACCCTTACCGTAAAGAAATTCTTCTGCATGTTGTTACGGAACTTCCTGTATTCAAGTTTCATGCATTGCTCCTTCTCCTATCACTACACACCACTGAGAAGAGCCTGGCCTCATCCACATCCTGGCCTCCCATCTCCCTTTAGATATTTATAAACATTAATCAAATCCCCCTTCATTCTTCTTTTCCCCAGGCTGAACAGACCCATGTTACTCAGCCTTCCCTCACAAGGGAGATGTTTCAGGTCCTCTATCATCTTTGACAATAATACTTCATCTCTGCTGTTCCTTCATGGTCATTCTTTGCTCCTGTTCCATGTGGGGTCCCTCTCATGTGCTGCTGTCTTTCTCCAGCTGATCCCACATGGACTTTCCACAGGCTGCAGCTCTTCAAGTGCTGTTCCAACATATTTCTGTACCACAAGGCCCATCCTTCCACTGATCCCTATGGGCAGCAGCTCTCCCAGACAACCTGCTCCACCATGGACTCCTCTCCATGGGCTGCAGCTCTAGCCCAGAGTTGCCCCTGCAGGGGCTCTGCATGGGCTGCAGCTTTCTCCACATCACATCCACCGCTGCACTGTGGGCTCCTCCATGGCTACATGGGGGAGATCCGCTCTGTGTGGTGCCCATGGGCTGCAGGGGTCAGTTGCTCCACCATGGGCCTCTTCTGGGCTGCAGGATGCTTCTGCTCTGCTTCTGGAGCACCTTCTGCCTTTCTCCTGCACTGCACTGACCTTTGTGGCTGCAGGGCTTTTCCTCTGATATCCTCTCAGTCTCCCACCTGCAGTTGTGCAGCATTGTGTCTCTGTCCTAAACCTGCTCTCTCAGACGCACCCTCAGCATTGCTCAGGGCTCTGTTCTGGCAGTGGTGGGTCCCTTTTGAGCAGCTGGAGCTGGCTCTCACCTTATGTGTCGCTGCTGCTGTTATCTTCTCAGAGGCCACCCTTGCAACACTCTGCTACCAAAACCTTCCCACAGATGCCTAATACAGTGCACATCTACAAATTTATGAAATTGTGCAGGTAGATGACACAAGTATTAAATGTCTTTATTTATTCTAGGTTAAAAAAAAAAAAAAAAAAAAAAAAAAACCTTCCTTGCTCATTTACATCATGTCATATGCTGCTATATTTTGCAACTCTTGATAAAACAGAATCAAACTATGTAATTGTCTGGATAATTAGCTACATATCATGCAAGTCTTTTAATCAGAATGTCATTGGTACTAAGTCAGGTATCTTGGAATATTCCAACAATGTCAGTTGTGATTACCCTTTGTAATCAGATCTGTAATTCTGGCAGGCTTATCAGGAAAGAAAGGGATATGGTAAAAAAAAATAAAAAGAGAGGAAGACACCTGAGAAAATATATTATTATAAAATGCCTTCAATTAGATTTTTATTTTACTGTCTCTCCCATTTTGAAACTCCTTAATAAGTGACTGCATTTCTTTGAGCACTATTAACTCTTCATAAATTTTGCCTTTTAGCCCTTTTCAATGCTGAGATTTTTTTAGTTTTCCAAGATTTGTTACTTATGAATTTTACTGGTTCAGATCTCTCCAGCTAGCTCCCTGAAGATTTCTGAAGATTCCTAGCTAAAAGTTTCAGGCATCCTTTAATCCATCAGGATTCCTTTAAAGTTCCATAAGAATATTGGCTGCAAGGTTTTTGTATTCTTGAGAAACTGTTTGCAAGTATGTTTAGAGGAAAAGATTCGAACGACATGACTCCTTACGGATCCTTCTTGAAAAAGGCTTCAGGATCAATATACTGTATTGAAAGTTGTTTTTTTGTTGATGTTGTTTTCATAATGTTCAGTGTTATACTTTCATTCAATAAGTAACTCACACACCTTCTCAAAGACTTTTTTCAACTCTGTAACTTATGGTAACCTTAATAGTAAAAAAAACATGTTATAAATATAACATATTATCCCAGCATTTTTGCAATTCAGTAAGCAATAAGATGAGTGATAATACCGCAATCAAATATTGTATTTGCTATCTTTGGCTTCTAGGACTCACCTACAACCTATTTTTATGTATTTTTTATGCATTGACTTCAATATCCTACTTAAATTCCAAATTCATTAATTCCATACTTACTATTCTCTCTACTGTAGTTTTAATTAAAGTATTCTTTAATTCCCATACTGAATTTTATAGAGATGTTTAGCACAGCTAAACTGTTCCACCTTAGAATTTCTTGTACACTGCAGGAGATTGTGGCTTTTAAGCCATGGGCCAGGAAAACTTTAAGTACTTGTTGTGTATGAAGACAGAGAGCAATCTACATTTTCAGTCAGTCAAGGGAAGATTATTCCTCTGATGGGCCAGATCTTCCAGATATCTCAGCAGGAAGAGGAACTAATTCCAACTTCATCCAATTTTTGCACATCTTTTAGAGATATTGTGCACAGTTAAACTGTTCCTCTGTTCTGCATTAGAATTTCTTGTACACTGCAGGAGAGATTGTGATTTTTAAGCCATGGGCCAGGATAGCTTTAAGTATTCACTGTAATTTTGGCTGTTGTGTATGAAGACAGAGAGCAACCTACATTTTCAGTCAGTCAAAGAAAGATTATTCCCCTAATGGGCCAGGTCTTCCAGACTTCTCAGCAGGAAGAACCAATTCCAACTTGGTCCAACTTTTGTACTGTTTCTGCCTGCCTGTTTTGTCAATTTGGTCTATCAGCTCTGCTGGTCAAATTCATTTCTATCTCTATCTTTTAGTAACAATTGATTCAAAAATGGTAATTCTGAATGCTGGAGTATGAACAACCATAGATTTAATAAGTATTGCAATACAAGAAATTAATATTAGGCAAATTGACCACTATTTTACTTGCTGTAATTCATGCAAGGTTTTATGTGCTTTGAAAGGTATACATTTTCAATGGAAATAATAAGTTCAATATGTATTTGCAAATATTCTGCAGTGCAGACAATAAAGAATGTTAACTGCACCAGGTCTTACCTGTTTTGCAAATGCACATGGGATTTCCATCAGCTTGTGCCAGGCAAGTTGAGTTGTTTATGCATGGATTGTAAGGCAGTTCACAGGGACTGAAGCGCTGATGGCAAAAGTCACCAGTATAAAATGGAGGACAAATGCATACAAACTGTCCCTGCTTAACAGATTCATAACAGGTAGCTCCATTCAAGCATGGTTCGGAATCACATTCGTTTATGTCTTCACTGCAGTCTGGACCTGTCCACCCTGCTGTACACAAGCATCTGAAAACAAAACAAAAACAGGCAACACATTGGACAAAGGAAAGCTCACAATTTATCCCAATTGATTCCAGATATTTATATTAAAAAAATAATCAAGAATCCACTGTGAATAGCTTTTTTACTATCAGCTTGCTGATACGAGAAAAAAGTTATATTGAGGTCCTTCTCCCACAGTTCATTTATGTGAAGATAAAATGAGTTATTGTGAGTCACTAGATTTATCCACTTGAAATTATATCCGGTTTATTTATGCTGACAGAATCGCCGGTGCATCTTTTCTAAGCTGTAAAACAATAACAGAAATTGTCAAACATGGAATACAAGGTTCTTCTAGTTTCAGGAATGGAAAGACATCTTTTCATAAGTGTGAAATCTCTAGACAGGTACTCCACTGTTTAGGATGAAATGTGGCAGGTAACATTCAATACACTTTTAAGAAAGAAGGCAGTAGATCAAAAGCACAATAAGAATGAAGAATCCTTTTTTCATGATGTTCCCTTTTTCTGAATGTTCATGTGAAGGGCTGATAATAACAAAAAAAGAAGGGAAGGGAAGGGAAGGGAAGGGAAGGGAAGGGAAGGGAAGGGAAGGGAAGGGAAGGGAAGGGAAGGGAAGGGAAGGGAAGGGAAGGGAAGGGAAGGGAAGGGAAGGGAAGGGAAGGGAAGGGAAGGGAAGGGGACCAAAATATACATTTTATCTTGTCATTAAGAATCTACTTTCATGAACTTGATAAGTATCTGTTTTTATTTGCAACAAGGGTTTTATTTGCAAGAATATAAGGTTCTAAAAACTCAAAGATTACAATTTGTTTACAGAGAAAATTTCCTCATTAACTGCAATAAATGAAGAGGCTGTTCTGCATTCTACATATGTAACTAATGAATTCATCTACTTACTGCCTGCACATTTAAATATGACTTGAGCATATTCAATTGTTGAAATGAAATTTGTCCAAGGCACAAAATATGAAAGTAATGCCTCTCTTTATCAAAGCAAGACATTATTTAAGGCCTTCTTGTTTTACAAAGTTTCTTTGATAATATATTTAACTTTTTCATATATTTTTGAGCCATTAAATGCTGTTGTTATACATGAAGAGTATGCACTTTGAAAAGTATACACCCTTTTTACTTTTACTGAAGATAGCAGTAAATTTCACATTAACTTGCAAATATTTTGCTGTACAACAGACAATGTAAAAGACTAACTAGAGCAGCTCTTACTTGTTTTGTCTGAGGTTGCTTCCAGGCATTAAGCCATTCAAATATAGCTTGATAGTTCTACTTTGATAAAAGAATGTTTTCTTAAACTATAAGAAGAACATTCAATGGAGGGCGCAGGCATATTTGCCACACAAAATGAGAACTTGGCCCCTTTAAAACACACTGAGTATTTTCTTTGGAATGTTTAATTTTCTGTGTGATTTGCTTGTGGGGTAGAACATCCACGCTACATCAAATGAAATGGTTATTACTAAGGAACTTTATCATTTCAAAGTCCTGACTCCTTCAGCAATGAAGACACAAAATTAGGTTACTGCATCTTATTAATGGGAAGAAAAATACTTTTTTCTAAAAAGACCATTTCATTCATTACATTAGGAAGCCAAGATGATTTTTAGGCTCCGCAACCAAGCAAGAAAACAAATAAATGAAGATAATTTGTTATTTATAAGATCATACATAAATGAGACAGTCACTGATCAATTTCTGCCAATTTTACCAACTTCTAAACTCAGATAAAAAGTTCTATGAGTGCTAGCAAAATATCATTAATGTTTTCATATAGCTGTTAAGGAGCCAAATGTAAGTATGGGAGATGTTCTTTGTGTTTATTCCTTAATTGTTTAGAAAATATGTAAACTTTCAATTTCTTTTTTTCACTGATATTTGGTATTTAAATAATGCCAAGCTTTATAAAAGCAAATCTTCACAGGGCCTTTCTTATAAGAATGTCAGTATTTGTGAAAAAATGACAAAACTTAAAATTTAAAAAGCAACAAATTACTAAATAGAGCATATTATACATCTCCAGAACAACTATGGAAGCATACAACTTATATTACAGTTACACAAATGGCATCCTATGCTTTCTCTCTTTTAAAACACCTGTTTAAAAGAATAGTAATAAGAAGATAACTCATCAGAAATATAAGAATAGTGTTACACTCTTTCTGCTCTACTCTATCAGTTGTGAGAAGAACTTGAAAGTTATTGAAATGGTATTCTAGTTTTAAACAGCAGAACATTCTTTTGAACAGAATCATTTATAGCATTTTTATAGAGGAAGCACATACCAGCAGATGTAATAAGACAACTGATTTAAAATTCTTAATCTTAGTTAATTACCCTTCCTTCAGAATCTGTATTAAATATTTGCTTTTGAATAACCAAATTCAAACACATTGATATTCTGAAATCAAATAACACACAATTATATTCTTTAAACTATTTATTTAGGTTGTAATATATACCCATATGTTGCTTTAAATGTGACTTTAATATAGAGATCAGCTTCTGTAAATACAACATGTTAACTTTCCACGTAGATTTCTCGAAGTTAAAAATGGCGAGGTGTAGTAATGAATGGTACCCACTATTGTCTATTCTGGAGAAAAGAAGGCTGAGATCCAACTTCATTACTCTCTGCAATTTCATGAGGAGGGGAAGCACGTAGTGCTGGTCTCTTCTCCTCGGAGACAATTACAGAACATGTGGAAACACCACAAACCTTCAGGGGAGCTTTAGACTAAACTATGGGAAAAGGTCAAATACTGGAAAAGGATTCCTAGCAAGGTGCTTGATGCCCCATGCTTGTTGATGTTCAAGAGGCATTTGGATAACGCTCTCATTAATATGTTTTAACTTTTGGCTAGTCCTGAAGAGGTCAGACAATTGAACTCAATAACATCTGAAGATCCCTTCCAATGTAACTCCTCTATTCTACTCCGTTCTAGGCAAATCATAGGTAAGAGTTTTAGGAATCACAAAATGGATGATGTTGGAAGATGTCATTAGCTGACCATCTGTGAAATTATTATTTTGCATAGCAGAAAAGAACACTCTGTGCAGTTTTGGGTGCTGCAATATAAGGACATAAAACTGTTAGAGAGTGCCCAAAGAAAGGCTAAGATGGTGAAGAGTCCTGAGTGCAAGATGTATGAGGAGCAGCTGAAGCCCCTTGGCAGCCTACAGCTCCTCGTCAGGGGAATGGAAGGGCAATGTTGATTTCTACTCTGGTGACAGTGGCAGGACCAGTAGGAACGGCATGGAACTCCATCATGTAAGGGTCAGGTTGGGAAAAAGTTCTTCACTGAGAGGCATGTCAGGCACTGGAACAGGCTCCCCAGAGACACAACATCAAGCTGATGGAGTTTAAGAAGCATTTGGACAACACTCACAGACATAAGGTTTGATTTTTAGGTGGACCTGTGTGGAGCCAAGAGTTGGACTTGATGATCCTTTTTGGGTCTCTTAGAACAAAGGATATTCTATGTTTTTATGATTCCAGGTTGCTGGGAATCAGGGTCAAGAAGAGCAGATTGTTCAGGTTTGTGCCCAGTTGGGCTTTGAGTATCTCCAAAGATTGGAAAGCTCATAGCCACTCTGAGCAATATGCTGCAGTGCCTGGTCTCCCTCACAGTCAAAAAACATTTTTTTGTGATTAAGTGGAATTTCCTCTTATTCACCTCATGCCCATTGCCTTTTGTCATCTCACTGGATTGCACTAAGAAAACTCAGGCTCCAACTTTTTCATTTCCTTCCATCTGTTATTTATACACCTTGCTAAGAGGCATTCTGAGGCAAAGGCATCTTTACAGCAACCTATTTTGAATCTCAGAATTGAGAGTGGCTTTCTATCAATTAGAAAAGACTACTGGGGTGCTCATTCTTACCTACCTCAGCTAAAAAATTTGGAAAAATACCAAATCTTAACAAAAGCAGTAATGCAGATGATTGCACTTGAGCAAAACATGTTCCAGAAGGAACCATTCTTGTTTTCAAATATCTTACATTAGAAAAACAGAAGAAATTGGCATTTTGAGTCCTAGTTCCATACCTATATATCAAACTATTTGCCTTTTCACAGATAACATCTGCAAAAAAAAAAGATGATACATCGAAGATGGAAAAAAAAAGAAGAAAGAAAAAAACAACACAAAACCATCTACATTAGAACTGTTCTTTCTTTAGGGGCTCAGTCAAAGCAACTAGAATCCTGAACTGAACCCATGATAAACTGTGCCCATCATTCACCTACCTTTTTATTTGATAGGATCTTGATTAGAATGGGCAGTATGTTCAGTGAAGTTTAGGTCAGCCTGTTAGCTATACAGTACATGCAGTAATGGTCCATTTTATAGCTAGTTTGTATTCTCTAGCGCATTGAATCACGTCAGCTAGCAGCATGAAAAGCTGCAGTGCTCAGTAATGAATTTAATCCTTGTAAACTGGAGGCTATTGGTTGTCTGAAGTAGTAAAACGAGAGCTTGCTTTCTATACATGTAAGGTTTTGAATTTAGAATACTGTTCAGTAACATGCATCACAAAATTCTGGACATACATTTCCAGTCACCACAAAGGCCTCAAAAACTCATTTTTTTTGCTCCTATTTCCTACACAAACATTTTTCTTCTATGATAGTTTAAACATTCTTTGTTCCTCAGACAGCTGTGACCCATCTTACATACTCCATCTTGCACCTGTAAAAGCCCCATTATGAGGCTATCTCTGATATTCATTTGGTGCTATTACTTCTCCATTTTTCTATGCCACTCCTAAATGCTTGTCTCAAATTCCCACATCTCTCCTACTTTTCTCCAAATTCCATCTTGAGTCTCTCTTTATCATCACTCATATTCCTTCTCAGTCTACTTTATTCCGAAACTTTCCATTTGTAAGCCATTAAAGCCATTGGCTTGACCTGAGCTGGGTATCACTGTTTTAACCCGTCTTCAGCCCACTGACTTCTGTCGCCCCTGCTTTAACTTCAGCTCAGCCCCTCTGAGGTGACCAACAACAGCTCTTGGTGTACAAGAAGCTGAGGGATTAAGGGAGCAATACAAAGCTGCAGCTGGTAACTCAAGAGTAGGAAGTTGGCTTTTTACAGGGAAACATAATGACCAGAACAGCCTATGAGTGAGAATGTTAAAATCCCTCCCTAACGATCAATTCTTATTGATACATTCCCTTCACTTCTGTTTTGATACACTGAGCGTAGTGGGGTTCTATTTGTCCTTCCAGATTATGTAGTATGCCTGAGTACATTGCAAGCAAAGACTAGAAATGCTGTTAACTAACTGTAGTGCTACAGCATAGTAAGGAAACTCCCATCCATTTTGTACCAAATACAAATACAACTAGAGCAATAGTTTGAAATGCTATCTTCTGCCCCCGCTCATCCAAATTGCATGTGTGCGTATGGATGGGTGTGTGGGGAGTGGCATTATTTATATATATTTAAAGCTTTGATCAGTTAAGATACTACAGTGAGAGTGCACGGAAAAGCAAGAAATACCTTTTTATGTTACACAGATGCCACCTCTCCATATCTTCAACAAAAATCAGCATTGTTAGTTCTTTTCTTTCTTGAACCTTCTAGGGAAAGTCGTAATTTCTTTCTTGTTAAAATCATATGAAAAGTTTTCCGTTGGAAAATATTGAAATAATTACAAGTTGCCTGCAAAACTGTCACTAGAGGGCGATCTCAGAAGAGCACAAACACTGAAGAGTTCTAATAAAGAAAGACGCTACAATAAAGTAAAACTAAACATTAATATTGTCACTTGAGACATATGGCTTGGCACCAGAAAATACAGTATGGTTTGACATCAATAGTCTTATTTGTAGACCATGACCAAATAGAAAACATTACACTTCATTCAGTCTTCTTGAAATTCTTATTTTAGACATGATAGGAATCCACCAAAACTGAAAACGAACAAAGAAAAAAAAAACATGTTTTTAGGGTACTTATTTTTTTCATTTGCTTTGCTGTTCTACTTACTGCATTCAAGATTTAAAAGACATAGCAATAAATTATTTTTAAAGTATCAAATCATCCCTTAAAAAATTCCATCCCTGAATTGAATCAGAAGGGCATCATAGTCAGTTCAGTTTAGGAAGTCAGAACACAATAGATAATAGAGAAAAAGAAAGATCTGGCTAAATTTGTGTTAAGTATGCAAAAGTGCTAATTCCTTGAATTACTGCAATCATATAGATTGTCTGTATATTCTGGCATATGAAGTCGCTCTTTTGAGTAACACGATCTATCACACAAACTTGCTTCAGACTTGCCTCTGTTCCTGACAAAAAGGTAAAGGAAAAGAATATATTCCTTTTTATCTTGCCATTTGTTTTCACTAACATCAAAAACTACATTCTTTGTCTGCATGTCTTTTCATCTCACACTGCAACGACAATCAGTACAACAGCAAAGTACCTCAAGACTGCTTCCAGCAGTCTAGGAGAAAACACATACTTTCCATCATTTTAACAGGCAATTCTTCTCCAAATACTGAGTGAAAACCTCTTTGTGAAAACACAGCATCAGTTAATAAATACTATGGTGAACATTACACAAAGCTTCAGTCTCCAGTATCTTGGATGTTAGCGATTCACTTCAGTAGAGAAGAAAGAAAACTTTCTTCATTCCTTTAAGAACTAGAGGAAAGTAATTGCCATTGTGTGCCAGGAAACTCACATTACATAAAGTTAACATTAGAGCTCAGATGTCTAACAAATCACCTGGAAAACTCTTCATCCTTGAAAGATTACTGAAGAAAAGGCTTCCATGTCCCTAGCTGCCTGTTTTCTTGTGCTCTTCCATCTTAACTTAATGACAATCTTTGATGAAAAATCTGGAAGTATTGGTTTACTGTTGCACCTGTTGGAATTGGTCTCTTCAGTTCCACTTCCCCTTGGAAATCTCTTCCTCTCCACCACAGTTCAACGTAAAGCATGTAGTTGATTCTGCAGATTGTCTAAATGCCCTATTTTTCAGTCTAGTCCTGCTCTGATATTTTCTAAGTTACTGTGCGTTAGCACACAGATTTGGAGATTAATTCTCCTTGACCTTGGAAGCGTGAAAGGAAGAAGCATGTCACTGAAAAAATAAAAACTGCCACCAGCAAGCAGGTAGGAGCCCCTGCAGGCATTTGTTAAACTTGGAAAATTCAGCAATGCAACAGTAGGACAATTGACCTCAAAGCTCTTCACCTAATGCACAGAGATGGCATTGACTATCATAAAGAAAAATGAAATCTTCAGGTATACTGCTGACAACAAAGGGTACTTTTTGCTTTAAGGACGTAAAGGAGATTGTCTGTGGTCTGTTCTTAACCTCACAGGCAAGAAATGAAAAACAAATAAAGGTAATTCAACTGCTAATCTTTATTAGCACAACAACACTATGTAGTAGAAAGCAAGCTGCAACTTTGGAATTTTATAAAGAATGATACATGAATATTATCTTGAAGACAGGTTACTGAGATATTTAGAAAATTTTACATGAAAAATAACTGAATGCAATGCACAATAATTCAAAAGTCTATGCAAATGACCTCTGCAGAATGATTCAAACTGATTAGACAAAGATGTGCCATTTATCTCACTCATATTTCTGATTGTTTCTAAACTCTGAGTACACCTTTGCAGTTCAAGCAAGATGTCTTTATGAACCTTCTTCAATGTTCTATTTTTTTAATCTACTTTAAGGACAGTCTCTTGCTGTCTACTTTGGGTCTACTCAATCTCCAAGACAGTAAATCAGAGAAGAAACTGTGTTTGCTCAGACTGACAGTAAGGCACTACCAAATCCAGTAACAGCATCGAGAAACAACATGAATTAAATGGACTAAGGTTCTGAGTTAAAAAATCTTACTCTTTTTCCCAAATTCCAAATACAGAATACACTGGATATATTACGCCTAAAACAAATTAGGTGCCTTAAAGAACAGATAACCAAGGACCGCTGTACTGTTTAGTATAAAACATGTCAGGTCATTAGGGCATCATTTAAAAATATAATATCTGTTTCTACATTTTAAGAGCACTAATCAAGCATTTTCAAAACTCAGCAGTAGTTAATATATATCAAATTTTATCTGGTGAATCATTTAGCATGTGAACAACAGTCACAATGATAATTCAACATTATAAACTCCATATTTCAAAGAAGCCTATACAAAAGTCTACAGTTTGTCATTAACACTGGTAGTCTAGAAAATACTTTAGAAACAGATTAAGATATCTCTGGTCTCACATTTGTTAAAAGAATAATAAAGTCATACACAACATGATTCAATTTTAGTAAATTTCACCTTTGTTAATGATTTAACCTACTATGTCAAAATATCATCTCTTTCTGTTCACCTTATCTTGTATAACTGTAAATTCCTGACAGTATATGAGGCAGAAACATAAAACATTAAGACTAAATTTAATAAAGATAACTTAAAATAAACTTACTTAAGTTTACCTAGCTACTTACATATGTATATACGTTCAAAGGCTGCAGTCACCACTAGCTGTGCAGAGGTTTCCCTACTACAGACTCTGTTAGAAAACAAAATTTGTCTTGCCATGTCTTGGTACCAAGCCTTTCAAAAATTGCCTTCTCTTTAAAAAGATTATTGTTCTGATAGAAAACTATGAAACCAAACAACAAAAATAATTTGCAATTGGTTTCCAAGAGTCAGTTATGCCTTTATGTATCTTTGAGATAATACAATCCAACTTTCTACTCAGGCTCACTGAGTTATTTTAATAGAGTAAATTGATGAAAATTTTATGACGGTCACTTCCTGACACAGAATGAACAAACCAGGAGACATGCATAACAGTCCTTGTGGGTGCTCGTGGTGTGACTTTTAAATTTGTGCTTCCTTTTCTCTGCTTGTGACCTTCAAAGACAAAGTCTTCCTATTTTCACTGTGATAGATCTTTTTCACACATTCAAACTGGCATTTGGTGGAAGCAAATATGGTAATTCCTGATTCTGCCCTACTCTGCTTGCTTTTCCTGAAGAGACAGTGTTGCTTTATAGAAAACCTATAATGGCATACTATCTATAATTGCAATTTAAATAAACTGCTTTTTGTAATATTTCAAGTGATCTATCGGAACAAAGAAGTTCAAATCCCAGTAAAACCAAGATGACAAAAAAAATTTAATTACACATAGAAACTAGTTGTAGGGGAGACAATGTTGATTTTCTAATTATGCATTGTGTATATTTACCTATTCTAGAACCATTTCTTGTAGTTTATAGGTGTTCATATTTTTCATGTTGTTCTATCATATCTATATAACAATTCATCTCAAAGATACAATTGCTTTATTTGAATATTTCAAGTATGTATTTTCTAAGCACATAAATAAATGTGTAATTGCTAGAATACTTTTAAAGTAAAAGTAGACTTACAGAAATGATTTATACTTGTTTCATTAGTTTTAAAATTACTTTAATCACTTTTTAATCTGAGAAAGCTCTTTTTAATTTTTTTTTTATTTCCACCAGCCATATGCCACATACTGCCAGTATCTCATGTTAGATTGCATGAATTCTATTCTATTAATAGTCTTGTGAAAATATTTTTAATATTATCCTCATCATCCTAGTGATCTGAAGACAGAAATATGGAAGTCAATGCTGTATTACATTACTGAATTGCTTCACGTAACTAAAACACAGTAAAACACGAGGCTTCATTTTCTCCTCTTGATCTCCCAAAACAAAACAAATTATAACTAACATTCTTAGTAAAGAGGAAATTGTGGCTTTCATTCAAAACAGAATATCACATAATTTAAGATGAAATCTTGCTTTTGTTTAGGCTGTGAAGTTATTTCAGGACAAAATAGTACAGGTTACATTATAATACCGTGGCATTAAAACTGACAAATTTATTTATGAAAATTTTGATTCTTAACTACTATTAAATTGCTTTAAGATGATAGGTAAAATAAACTATGAAGTTTAATATGTGCAACATATTCATTTTATTAATGACTTTTTTCAAAGAAAATAAATACAGATACAATAGTAAAGAGAATGAAAAGCTACACGCTGTTCTTTATGGAACTGCTTTTTATCCATCCTGCACAGTTCACCAGGATATAATGTCAGCAGCAATGCTCATAATATTTTCTAAACTTTGTTCCTTTGTGCATGCATTAGACACTACTGATGCATGGACCATCTATCCTAGAGCAAACAGTGACTGATGGTTCTCCCATTCATTTCTAATTTGCTGTTTTAAAACTATCTGTACCATTTTTTGCTTGCCTGATTAAACTTCATATTTTACTAAGGTTCCCAGGGGAAAAAAAAAAAAAAAAAAGTCAACACGATTTTAGGGAACTGTTAAATGAAGTGCAAAAGAATAAGCAAAATTGAGCCTACTATGAATCATTTGCAACAGAGGAGAATTATAACGGATTCTGGATTCGAAATAATGAGATAGTAAGTCTGTCTCAAAAATTCTTTTGGCTACGTTCTTCGGTTTGTTGCATTATTCCTACCCATTCTAGTTTTAATTCATTTCTCACTAAAAGGATATTTAGTGGTGATCGTTTTTTTTTTTTTTTTAATTGCCCAGAGCAGCAGCCACAGAGAAGAAAAAAAAAGTCATTTTCATATCAATATCATTGCCATACAACAAGATGGGGAAAATGACTACCTCTGAAGATCAGTCAGATTAAAAAAAACAAACAAACAAAACAAAAAAAACCACTAAGTGCTAAAAATTGCGTTCTCTCTCTAAGGATTATACCATAACTAGGCTATAGCAAAACAAATAAATCAAAGAAACAACACTATCTGTTTTCATTTGTACTGAAAGCAATTGGGAATTTTTTGTTCAATTGTTTACATTAGACTATATCTCATAATGAACACGCAGCTTTTCTCTCTCTCTTACACCCTCATTAAGCCTCTTCCACTCTTTTATTCAGTATTTTAGCTTGTATACCTGCCATCTACTGCTTAACCACTTTATTGTCAAACTTTAAAAACAGGAATATCCTAAAATGGTCCAAGCTGTTACAGGGAGTAAGCTAATGACCTTGCGCTGCTTAGCTACCTGTTGGGTTAAAACACAACAGTGAGCCAGTACTTGTTCTCCAAATCAATTACAAATTACACCAATCAATGCTTAAAGACACTATGATCTCCATCTCACCTCATCATCTGCAAGAGAATAAATGAAAGGGAAGCTTATATCCATGTTTTCTCCTCCATCCTCACTTCTACCACCAGAGGAGAAATGAATCTTAACAGTAATACAGTTCAGTCTGTCTTCCTTAGTCCTTTCCTTCATATTTTTATGATCATGTCTGAATATTGTTGAATTAATATCACTTCTCCATATTTTTCCACTTTTATTATTCCTAATTATTATAAATACTGATATAATAAACATCTTTCTGGGCATACATGGATCTTGCTGTTTTAAAGCATCTGAATTCTGAATGCATATGAGGATTGCAAATACTGAGAATTGCAAATATAAAATCCCACATTTCACATGCATGAAGAACTGGAGTAGAGAGGAGTTAAAGTGAAGAATGACTCATATTAATTTATGTTTTATGATTAAAACTATCTACTGATTCCAAAATTTTGAGTGATCTACACATTAACACTGGTGAAAAATCTGATTGATGACAAAAAAAAAAAAAAAGAAATTTGCAAGAACATAGAGGCAGGAAGAGACTTTGGAGATTGTCTAGTTCTGGATCTTGTCCTGCTGGGTTTTGAGTATCTCCAAAACCTTTATGGGCAACATATTATAGTATTTAATCACTGTTACAAAAAATAAATTTCTATTACATTTAAATAGACTATCTCACATTTCAGTTTGTACCCACTGCTTCTTGTCCTTTGGCTGAGCACTGCTGAGAAAAGTCTGGCTCTGTCTTTTTTTACCTGTCCCCTCCCTTCTGGTATTTACACACACTGACAAAATTATCCATTAACAAGTCATATCATCAAATGATATCAAGTTAGTCAGACATGCTTTTCTGTTTGTAAATCCATGCTCATGATCACATTCTTTCATGCTGTGTGTGGAAATGGTTTCCAGGATTATTTGTTCCATAATCTTCCCATAAACTGAGGCTGACTGCACAGTAGTTCCCCAGATCCACCTTGTTTTTCTTGAAGAGAGCAGTGACATGTTCCATTTACGGCCTTTCCTCTTCTGATTTTCTTTGTTTTTATTTTCTTCTTTACTTCCATTTTTTTGGCTTTCTTGTCAAGAACCTTTCCCAATCACCTAAACTTTGAAAAGATAACCAGAAGCGGACTGACAGTGATTCCCTCAGCAACCATGGACACATTCTATCAGGTTCTTGCAGCTGGGAGTCTTTCAATACCACCAGTGCTGCTTTGTGGCTCAGCTCCAGCTGATTCAGATGCTTCTCTGGACAGAATTTCCAGTCCCTCCTCTGTTCTCAAGTCCCTGAACCTATCCTGTAGCTGCAAAACCACAGATAAGGGAGGACCCCTCATCCTAATATTGATGACAAGCTTCCAGACTTCATCATCACAGTCTCTGTTTCCCAATCTCATAAACACAGACTGGGCCTGTTTTTTCCTTCGCTGTGCTTACATTATCCCACTCTCCCTTCCAACCCTTGCAGTTACTGTGATTCTGAGTTGTAAAAGTTTCTACTGGGAGCTATTTGGAGAAACTCCTGACCGCTGGGACTGCATTGTAACGCTTCTGAGAAGAAATTTCTGTATTTGCATGTGCCAAATGACTGTTTGCTAAGTTCACCTTTTGCTTTGTTATTTGTTTTTGCATGTTAGCAAAGCAGTGAAGCAATTTAAGAAAATGCACCTTACAGCTGATGACTGTGAAGTTCTCAGTCAGAGCACTGAAGATTTATCCTCCCTGACCCAGCCACTGAATCAAAAGTGAAGCAGAGGCCTCCAACCTACCCATAGAACAAGGAGGCAACCAAGAGGTACACTGTTTGCTTTGGAGTCAGAGGGATTTGGGGCAGAAAAACTACAGTAGAACAAAGTGGGTTTGGGTCATCCATCCTTGAGGTTGTGCTGTTGGAGCGGAACAAAATGTCAGGCAAGGTGAGCTCAAATGGGACTCAAGCATCAGTAGGACTTAATAGGATGGCTTTTTTTATTTCCCTTTTCTTAGACAATGCCTTGTGAATGAGACCTCTTTAAGCTTCACTTTCATGAGCATCCAGGAATGAAATGTGTTAAAAACAGCTTGTGATTCCCCCCCCCCCCCCCCCCCAAAAGAATCTCCTCTTAGCTAAGCATCAGGATGTTTTGCAGACCAGGAGCAGGACAGAATGGTCCTAGTGCACTAATTGAATCAACAGGCTTCATGGATCAGAAAATGGAGAGGCTGGGGGAAGTCTTTTGCCAAGTTTCAGTTTTGTTTATGGTCTCCAGTGTTTCTGACATTGCAGCCAGAAAGAGTTAGGCAGGAAATGGCTGTTTTTCCTCTTAAAAAGAGTCCATCTCATTTATCCTGCAGTTGGGGCAGCTGATATAGGCTTGGTGCTGTGATCTTGACGGTTGGACTATATGATCTTGTAGGTCCTTTCCAACCTTGTGATTCTATGACTGTGATTCACTATACTTAGCAGTTCAATTCTTGTAACTTCAGTCTTGGAGAAGATGTTGTTACTCTTTCAATGATCTCTGGAGCTGCATAGTCTGATGACAGGCTATCATATAGCTCATTTACTTGGATACACAGATCCTCCTCCACAGCACATGTACCTCCTGCAGGCAGGGACACTACATCCCCTGACTATGGCCTCAGAAAGAGGCCCCAGGGCTGAATAATTGCACCCTTCTTTGGGAACTCAGTCTGTTCCGTGGTCTGTGACGTACAGGGATAGTTATTCCAGTGGGTAGTTGGGGACTGTACCCTGTAGGATCCTGCCACCACTGCTAAGCATATGGAGTCTCTGACAGAATTTCTGGCCCCCTGCTACATTGCTGTCTCTGTTGGCTGTGCTCTAGGCCAGCTAGTAACACATGCCCTCTCTTGCACTTGCTCCAAAACGAATGCTTGATTCTCTCTGTATGGGAACTGCTGAGTCACGGCCTGAACCTCTGATTAATCACCTGAGGCGAGCAATGAGTCAGTCAGGGGAGCACAGGTGAAAGCAATTCACCTGTGCTGCAGGAAGGGGTTGAGCCTGGCTCCACCTCTCCTATACCCATTTAAGAGCTGACTAGCAGTGGGGAAGGATCTCTCTTCCAAAGATCCACTCCACTGGAGTTTCCTGAGCAAGCCCACAAAACAGGTAGGCATACTATCTATTCTCTTTGTCTTGCTTTGCCTAACTCTTGTGTTTATTTCATTATTATAACATCTTAATATTATTTGATTATACAATATTCTTTTATACAATTTTCCTTGATTATACACTATCTTAATATTCTTTGATTATACACTTCCTTATGAGAAATCAGCTGGAAACAAAAAGCTGAAAGCCCATTTTTTAAATCAAGGAAATTTGACAATGAGGGTTGTGAAAAGCTGCAACATCTTGCTAGCCATTACAGCATTCTATAGCTTCCCCTTCCCAGGAGCAGGAGGCTTCCTGAAGCTCTTCAAAGAGTTTCAGAAGTTCTCTGACTCCAGATGAAGTTCCCACAAAACCTAGAATCTATCAATCTGCAGCCCAGAGACCTCTGTGCAAATTGCTGCATGTTAGGTACACTCATTTGTATATTATTTATATTAAAGTGTAGAATTTAACAGTATTTTGTATTTTTTTAACCTACACTATGATAACTTTGGGTAGATTTTAGCACATTTCATGCACTCACAATTACCTCAGTTTTAGAAATCATTTTCTACTTCCTCCATTTAACCAATGTTCAACAAGCTGATCATTTCATGTCTCTTTGGGGGTCTGAAACCAAAAGATATTATAAAGTTTTTATTTAAAACGCATCACAAAGTGATTTAATATTCCAGAAGGAACAATGCTACTGTTTGAGAAGTAAAAGTTGATGAGCTGGCTTAGTGCATTTTCATGCCTTGATATTAATTTCACAAGAAATTTTGTATTTCATTAGGATTTTAAGTAAAAATGCAAATATACTTTCAGAAAACTGTTAAATAATGGTCAAAATCTCCCCCAAGGGCTTCAACATATCAGTGACTTTTTAGTACATATTACTGAGCAATATTTTGTTGTTTGCTTCAGGCAACAGAAACCCTAAAGCTGATTTCGCACAATGCATTGTAATAGGCAGCACACTACACATTTCCAGTTGTTAGTAACATTACTAGTGATAAAACCATAAAACACTTGCTGTCTTTGGAGAAAACACTTGTTTGCTCTTTCACAAATTTCTTTAGATAATTCATTACTATATCTCCCTACTGGCCAAATAAAGCTTTTGAAGATGAGTTTGAGTAAGAGACTCATACATAATTGGATAGTAGCATAAAAATAAAATTATGAGTCACAACAGAAGATGTCAAAAGCACAACAGTGAAATATTTTGGGAGACATCTCAGCAGCAAGAGAGAAAGAGCTTGCCAAAGAACCCTGAAAAAAATGCCAGTTTGGAAGCCAGATGCTGCCTGCAAAAAAAAAAAGTTCCAGAGTTTGGCATCTGGGACTACTAAATGCCAAGCTGATTCCCATCTGTAGGAAAAGCTGTTTACTGCTTCTGGGGAAGAAAAAGTAAGAAGGAATATGGCAGTAGTTTAAAGGACTGCCAGTGAAAACAGAAGGCAGACTGAACTCAGAATTCAAATTAGAATCATATCACAATTGACTTTTTATTTCCATGATAGCTTAAAATCTCTTAATTCACAAATAACCATAATCTTAAAAATACAGTAGGCTCACATAATCATTTAGGTTGGAAAAGACCTCTAAGATCAAGTCCTACCATTAACCTACCACTGCCAAATCTACAACTAAACTGTGCCCCCGAGCACCGCAAGTATACATGATGCATTAAATATGCATTCTTTTACTTACAGATCTGTAACATATT
Organism: Chrysolophus pictus; assembly: GCA_037305975.1. NCBI lineage: Eukaryota > Metazoa > Chordata > Aves > Galliformes > Phasianidae > Chrysolophus > Chrysolophus pictus. The sequence goes on from CM074578.1 coordinate 26,038,814, forward strand.
CTTGAGATAACCTGGGAATCACCTGCTTCTACAACTTAACACAGAAGAATTCTTGCATAGTTTTAAGAAACTGCAGAGACTACTTTTAACTTTTCTGAATAAATTTTCCCCAGAAGGGGAAAAAAAGAATGAAACAGTATGCTGTTTTCTGTACCAATAGTATAATCAAAACTCATGGTATGTGCAACACTGAACACTTCCTAATGAAATGACTAGTCATTTTTTAAGAACTCTGACTAGGTAACTGACAGTTACCCTAATGAAAAACTAGTTTCTGATTTTGAAAAGATGATTTGGCTTCAAATACTAACATGCAAAATAGTGAGTCATGGAGTGAAACATATGGACTGACAAAATAGCAGGAAGGAGACAGATTAATTCTAACTCTTGTTGACAGTATGGTTACCCAAATAATTTATTATCTGAGTACAGATGAAGAAATATATACCTTCATCTTTACTTAGCATAGTACCTATACAGAGTACTATGCTTAATTAAGGTACTAGTAAAGGTACTATTTGAAGGACTACCAACAAATACTTGAACAACTTGAGATAAGAACTCAGAAGTCCTCCACTACAAACACAGCTCTATACTTCAAATGGAGTCTAAATGGTAGTAGGAAAGCCAAAAATCTCATACAGGGTAGGAGAAGAAACATAAGCTTTTAAATGAATGTTTAAAAACAGACAACAATTTTGCACATTATCAGTATTTTTTTCTAAAGCAATTAATGAACTTAGGCCCCATATTTAAAGATAAAGAGCAACTTTCACCTTTGCAAGAGCCAGGTTATAGCATCATTCATCTCTGAAAACAAAAAGCTAGCTCCTAGAATTAAAGACGTACCAATAACACTGAAAACCACCTATAAGGCTGCTAAAGGGTAACATTACTCAGGTCTAGTAAAGAAGACACTGAACTGTTATAAAGGATGCAAGATCAATAGAATCACAGAATCACCTGAGACCAGCATTCTCCTTGCTGCAGCCTTCTTTCAGATGGTTGTAGATAGTGGTAGAGGTCTCTCCTCAGTCTCTGCTTCTCCAGAGTGAACAACTTCAGCTACCTCAGCTGGTCCTCACAGCTCTTTTTTTCTAGTCCCATCACCAAGTTTGTTGCTCTTTTCTGCATACTGAGCCCTAAAGAATGCCACTATAAATAGCCACAACATTTGAACTCCTTTCACTAGGGTTCATCAGGCCTGGCCAACCAACCAGATCTTCACCCAGCAAACCTGTTGTAATGCTATCATGTAATAAAAAACATAACAATGACAGCAGGGTAGAGTCCCAGGCTTCAATGAGTAAGGATAAGACCAAGTGCAGCAGCTGTGGATGCAGAAACAAAGGAAGAAGGCTGCTTACCTTCAGAAGGCCTCAGGTAGACAAGGATCTCCAGAGATATCCTCACCCCACTGCCAACCCTTAAGTGAGGTCTCAGAGGGGGTGGATCCTGGCTGCACTCCTTCCAGTCACTCAGGTACACTGCACGCACCTGAGCTCCCCTGGGTTGGCCCTGCCTTCCACCAGGTGCTCAATCACTGCAATCATTTCATGCTATAACTTATCATTTTCACTACACCCATCCAAGCCACTAGCAGCCAGTTTCTACAGGAGAATGCTGTGGGAAAGTCAAATACTTTACTAAGATGTAGGTAAACAACATTCAAAGCCTAAACGAAAGCCAATCTAATAACTGAGTCATTTTTGTCACAGGAGATCAGGTTAGTCAGTCAGGACAAGCCATTTATACATACATGCTGCCAGCATTTGATCACTCTATTGTCCTGCATGTGCCATTACGTGACACTTCTGATGTTCCTTATAACAGTTTCAACAACTAATACTGCCAAGTAACATGAACCTATGGGATTAAGCCTAGGTACACAGTACACATGGTTAATTCTCTAAGTTTTAAACTCATATTGATTAAAGCCAAGTTTCAAGTTATTCTATATAATTAGAAATGTTTCATCTATAAAACTACATTGCCTATTATTTTGCTAGAAGAGTTTAAGAGATTTTCACTTAGTTTCTCCTAGTTCAGGTGGTAACAGCAAAGGAGACCCAAAAGCTTTAACTAGAGTTTGTTGTTAGTAAGGCAGAACCTTAGACAGACCGGTAAGGATGGTACAATACAATAGAGGAGAAACTGGGAATTCAGTTGATAATAGATGCATCTGTCTGTATGTGATTAGAGACATAATTGGAGAGTTTATGCTGTTGTGAGAATTGTAGCAAGGTTCACAGTGTACTAGAAATACATGCAGTTGTAAGTTCATTTATTTGTTGAGCCACGTGTCAAAATGAAAACACATTTTTTGTCAGCTAAACTAAAATCAGACTGAAACCCAGTCTTGTGCAAAGCGTTTGACGCTGTCCTTCACTAGAGCCTTCTCCCCAAATTGGAGAGACGTGGATTTGATGGATGGATAAGGAATTGTTTGGATGGTCAAACTCCCAACTCCCATATCTAGATAGAGGTAAGTGGCAAGTGGTATTTTGCAGGGAACTCTATTGGAACCAGTGTTATTTAAAATCTTTGTTAGTGACATGGACAGTAGGATTGAATGTATTCTCAGCAAGTTTGTGGATTACTTCAGTTTTCATGGTTTGAAGACATACAATCCGGGGGTACTAGATAGAACTACATGACTTCTAAGATCTCTTTCAACCCAAATCATGCTATGACTCCAAACACAAATTACGTAAAAAATAAATTTGCATTTGACAATTCAATCTTAACTATTGATTCAGGTTTTTTCTTATTCTAAAATTCTTATCCTGGTTTTTATTTTTGTTTTTTAAATTATGCATCTGGGAAGATCTTTCTTTCTCACTATTAGCATGTTCTTTATATAACTATCAAGGAAATCCATTAAAAAAAAAACATTCAGTTTTGGCATATTTGTTGACCTTTCAGTTTTGTCAGCAAGTTTTCATAGCAAGGTTCAAAAACGAGTAGTGCTAGTTAAATAAATAAAATGTTAGATAATTTTTTAACTACTAATTATGGTGTGCTATTTTTCTTGTTATCAAAGATTTGAAACTTGGTACAATTTTTTTTAAATTATATTCTTTTCTGTTTATCTTTCTACACAAAATGTATTCTTATGCTACTGCACATAAATATTTAGTTTTTCCAAGAACTAATCTTATCAGATGGAATTGAAAATATTTAGAGAAAGTAAGAAAGTGAGGATTATCAAAAGGCATGTTAACTACTACTAAAGCTATGTTTACTATCCATTCCCTTAATTTAAGTTAGAAGCAGCAGCAATATCAGTGGTGTGGTTAAGTTCAAACAGATTCAGAAAATTCTGAATCTCAATAGCTGAACTTATACCAGAAAAATGAACACTGCCAGAACATGGACATAGACAGTGTCAAGGTACAAGACAACTGCACTGTTTGTCATTGCCTTTCCAAAGCAGTATTTGGCATAGTTTTGGCTGAGACAAACTAGTGCTCATTGAAAGCAATAGCTAGGCACAGCTCAAGAGTTAAAATGAGCCAATGATCTTTTCTATCAGGCGAATAAGAACAAAGTTATCCTGTTTTAGAGACTACGCTTTATTTTAAGGACGTGGCTGGATGTCACTGAGATCATGTACTCAGCATACTCAGCACTTGCCCCGCTTAGCTATTAGGAAAATGAATATTTTATTCTTTATTTTATTTTTTAAGAGGGACGTTAAAAACAGTAACAGAGAGGAAAAAAAGTCTTTTTTATATGTTAACAGTAATAGCGAAAAAAGCAGAATATCTTATTATCTATGAATATACATAGACTATAGTAACTCTAATGACTGAAATGAAATTGCATTAGATTATACAACGAAAACATTGGTATAGTCTCATATTTGTTGTGCTTCTTAAGTCTCAGGCTCCCAGTCTCAATTACAGGTATGTTGGAAGAAGTTGTGTTTTCTTTGACTTATCATGAGGTTTATACATAATGAATCAGTGGTATGTCTGATATGTCAAACAGGACAAATAGCTGTGAGGAAAAATATGTGTAGCGCATACACTTTAATGAATTTTCCCATAAAAATTTTTTGCAGCAGTTCAGTATTTGATGAATCCAGAAAAAGTACTTTTTAAACATTTTTTTTCTTCATTTTACAATAGGGAGTCCTTGCTCTTATGCTGTTAGTCCAGCTATGAATAAAAGCTAAAGAAGCCAAGTTACTTTCTGCAATCACACTTTGATAAGCTGAAGGAATAGGTAAAATGTAAGGATAGGTAATAGCCACTGCAAAATATTCAAACACCATCCTTGAGGACATTGAAACTACATTAGCCTATATAATCCATCATAACATGCAAGAATTCAAATTGCCATAACGTAACAGCTAATCAGAGAAGTTTTTCATTAGAAGTCTAAAAATAACTAAAATTTTCACAAGAAAAGGAACTCTATAAAAAAATCCTCCAGCAATTGTTTTTTCATGTCCCAGTAAACTCAAATAAGGGAAGAAAGGCAATTTAAAATATTTTAACGCATTTTCTCAACTACACTAGTCTTCTTTTTTGATTACTCAACTGAAAAAAAAAAACATCTACCAAAAGTATACATCTAACAATACATATAAATGCTGTAAACTAAATTGTGCATACTATGTACATTTCAATATATAAATTAATGCACAGAGAAGGTAAAAAAATCACTAAATCCTACATGCCTCTTCTGATATTTTTAAGAGAAAAAATAAATCATTTTAAATTTAAGAGACTAGGTAACAACACCTGCAAGTTAGAATTTTTCCTTTCAAGTCACAAGTGAAAACTGCATTTAGCCCAAACTACATCTTGCTTTTCTCCTTATGACTCTCATAATCCAAATCATGTAATTACATCAGGGTTGATAATGAAATGATTCAAATAAAAAAGTTATAAAAAATAACAGACAAGTTAAAATTGTCCTTGGTGCTAGGGAAATTGGTGCTAGGGAAATGTGGTTCATTTTCTTCCTGTTTACAGACTATACTAACAGGAATAGTATCACTGTGCAACAGCTATACTGTATATACTCGTTACACTGTTACCTATTATTAAGAATTTATATTCGAAAAAAAATAGTTGTTCTAGTATTGGCATTATAATTTCGATAAACTTGGTAGAGATAATCTCTGGCTATAAATAATGGAAATTGATTCTTTATAGAGTCTTTATCCTCATAAAGCACGCATTTTTTAAAATCATGCGTGGATGAAATAAAGGATAGCATTTGTGTTAGAAATAATATGGTTAGTATCAAATCCTCACATTTTCTTCCAATGTGGCTGTAATTTTAGACCAATTACTATTTTTTTTATCATTTCAAGTCACAAGGTGGCAGCAGTGATATAATCTCTTCATCTAAAACTGCAAAAACACATTCACTCCCACTACTTTAACTCTTAAAACTTCTCCATTGCTTACAGGGCATAAATGACAGAAAGAGATCGTGTATTTTCTTTGACAATGTGCAGTTCCAGATTACTCGCTAAGTGTTTTGAATTGATGCTTTGTTTTTTTTTTAATTTTCCATCAACAATTCATTATGTTTGCTGACTTCAAATGAATGTGCAGTGAAACAGTGTATCCATGACAGCAGTTGTTTGCTCATCTTTCTGTAATAACACACCATTCACAGAGCTGAGAAATAAAAGAATAACTGGATACATAAGCTTGTCAGTTCTGGAACATAATCATATAGTGAGAAGGTGCAATGCTTACCGATAGCTGTTGAAAAGATCTGTGCAGGTGCCATTATTTCGACAAGGCTCTGAGTCACATTCATTTGACTCATGTTCACAAAATGTTCCTTCCCATCCAGGCAGACAAACACACTGGTATCTCTGCAATGCATGACGGAAAATAAATTATCTGTTACTTTTTAAATTTTTAAAAGAATACATTTACAAGGGGTATTATTATTATAACTGCTATTTCTTGTCTTCAAATGGGCAATTCAACATTTTAAAACTAAAAAAAAAAAATCTATTGTCAGTTTGGCCCACTAATGTGATGAAAAGAGGGTAAGGTATAAAGCACGAGACATTACTTACTATCTTTTTGCATCATCAACTTGTATATCAAAAATAATTTACTATTTATTTCTCCTTGATCAAGAATTGTAGCAAAAGGTAATACCTCTTCCATAAAACTACCTTGCCTCCTCTGCCTAAAGCACAGATATTTTCAACCATCTTGAGTTGTATTTCTGAATATGCACTCCAAAAAGAACTCAATATAAAATAATTTATCATGGATGCATTTAATATTTTTAATTTGAAATTGTACACGAGTATCTCAATTGACAACTTACAACATGAGAACTATTGTCTCTTTTCAGGTGTATTAGATAGTAATAAAAATAGCATAATTTAAAGTATTCTACCTCAATTGCAGTGGCAATTCTTAATAGATTGATGATCGGATGTGAATGCAGAATATCTGATTAAATTGAATAAAGTTTTTCAGCAGCATGGACATCTACCTTTAAATGGCATATGTTATAGAATCTTTTTGATCACATTGCAAAGCTATATCAAATTGTAATCACACTGTACTATTATCTCAAGCCTCAAACTTATTATCTTGTAACTGCATGCAAGGAAGTGTTTGACAGTTTCACAGAAGTTAAAAGCATAAAGCATCTTCTTTCTGCCTATGTTCTAAAACAAAAGAGAAAGGTGAACATCTGCTGAATTGAATATTCATTAGAGATGGGCAGCACAGCAAACACTTCCATTCAGCAGAAGTTTTAATTGCTTCTTTTGTAACATGCTTACTTCTAACAAGACTTCTTTCTATCAGACTTAAGAAATGCTTTAATGGTAAGCATGACTAATGCATATTATTTCATTACTTGCTAAGCATTGCAATAGGCTTCAGGGTAGATTTTAAAACCTATTCAATTCCATGTAAATTGGAAAACATTAAGAAACAAACAGCAAAAAAGTTTAAGGGTTTTTTAAAGCTAACTGCATAAATAAGCTGCCATTGCATGAAGATCAAATGTATAATGTATCAGTGTTCTGAGAGTGCAGATCATCTTACACTGTTTTAGGCATCTGTACTTTGAAAATAGACATATACGATTGTGTTTAAGACAGACCTGGGCTATGAACTTAAATATGGTAAACAGGAATAAATTTCTCAATACAGTTTAAAAACGAAGGAAGCGTCAGAACTTTAAAACAAATGCATGTTTTTGCAATTGTCCTATGCTTTTCTATAAGTTCCGATAATATTCTTACCCACTCCTGACAAATAAGAGCTTAGAGTATTTTACTGGAAGAAAGACATCAAAATTGAAAAGTAAGGTAACTGTTAAAAAACAAGGTTGGCATGGTTGCTGTGAAGCATCAGAAGGTGTGAAACAGCTGAACTGTTTCCAATATTCAGAATTAAATTACTTACATGTATATGCTTCTATAGCTGATCAAGTCAGCTCTCATGCAAATGGATCTGTATATAATGCATTTGTGATTTGTATTTCTCCCAACTCGCTGAATCTTTTTTGTGCTCATAGTGACTAGCAAAGACATGAACTTGGTTAGAATATATGGATGGATATGGATTTTCTGAATGCAACAAGATGTATTTTAAAAGCCAGAATATAAAAGTGCAGGCCTTCATCCTCAGTTAAAGTACAGCATTAAAAAATTAGAACTTGTCTACAACTTCTTAAATAAAAATCAGAAAACAGAAATAATTTTGCCAAGGAAAGGAAAAAGGAAAAAATTGATAGAAAAGATAGAAAAAATTGATAGTTGAGATAGAAGACACAGACGTGTGGGCTGTAGTAATGTAATCTATTACATGACAGACCCAAAGTAACTGTTAACTATTTTAACTAACTGGACAGTTTTTCTGAGATTTCCTCCATTTCCTGCACAAGTATCAGCACATCAAAATAAACAACAGGAAAAAATAAGCATGCCACAAACACAATACAAAAGTAGGGACAACTAATTCATATTCACAAGTAGCTATTAGGCACTTAACTGTTTTAATATCAGGATAGGCTCTCACATATACCAAGAATGTGACAATGATTTTTTTCTTATTATTTCCTAAAATCCATCCAGAAATTGATTAAAAAAAATATAAGTAAAAGGAGGCTGAAAACCATCCTGTTTAGAAAGCAGTAGTATTTTTTGTCAGGTTTTATAAAAAGCATCTAACGATCAGCTACTGAAATTCTATGCTTTGCAGATTTATTTCTCACTTTAGGAGAGCTGTCACATCCAGCACAACACATAACTCACATGCATGTATACTATGCATGGATGCAGTACATATAATGAGAAAAAGTTATATATATTTCATCTTTGTATTCCAGTTTAGGCCAATTGAAGATGCCAGATTACAATAAATTGTAAGTAGAGATAGATAAAACAGATATAAGATAGAGAAAATACTGCAGAAAAGGACCTGCAAGTTCTTGCAGACAGGAAGATGAATGAGACAGTAGTGTGTCCTGGAAATAAAGGCAGCTAATGATCCACTGGGTTGCCACAGGGGAAGTGCTGGCAGTGAGTGGAGGGAAGTGATTGTTTTCCATACACAGCCTGCAGTGCTGTGTCCAATTCTGGGTCTCCCAGCACAACAGACACATGGACAGACTGCAGAGAGATCAGCAAAGGGCCACCAAGATACCTGACACTCTTGAGCATCGCTCCTATGAGAAAAGATTGGAAGAAGGAAGACTGTCAGGGCACAGCATGCATCAAACAATGCAGAATGACAAAATGCTGTGTTTGGAAAGTATGAAGTGAATCATGCAGGAGAGTGGAAGAATAGAAGCTGATAGTTATGTATTTGTTCCTTTTTATTTAACTATGTACTGCTATCCATATTAGACATGAAACTAAATGGTACTTCTGAGTTCCTCCGCATCATCTTTTGCTTGTTCTCTAAACAATGCAGTAAGTGTATTGATTTGACTTGAACAAACATCCAAAATAAAAGTGTCAAAGTAAAAGAGGGGAGATTTAGACTGGATATAAAGAAAATGATTTTTTTATAGTAAGTGTAATAAGCACAGGACTGAGTTGTCCGAAGACATGGTAAATGCCCCATTCATGGAGATATTCAAGACCAAGCTGGATGGGGCTGTGAGCAACCTGATCTAGCTGTAGACATCCTGGTTCATTGCTGAGGAGTTGGACTAGATACCTTTAAATGTTCCTTCTAACTCAAACAATTCTATGACTATGATAACTATAAGCACACTAATGTGTCATTACCCAATTAATTGTGTGGATGGGTAAGAAAACAATATTTGAGAATATATTCTTTAACACTGCAACTGAAGAATAATTTTCTTAAGCCTTATTCACTGTTATTTTACTGGAAAATGGTGAATACGTATCTGGCAAATAGAAACTACAGTGAGAAAGTTTCATCATGCACAACCAAGATCTGAATTACAAGCAGGCTTATCTTCAAGCCTGAACTTGCAGGTGTAGGTTGAAAATAATTTTTACCCTACAGAGCTACATACCAAGGATTCTTTCCATGTGTAGTGCAGAGTTAAAAAATAAAAGTAATTTCACTTTTAAAGATAATATTGAGTTGGTGCATTTTTAAAGGTTTAACAGCCTTTTATTTCTTTGCAAACAGAAAGGACAAAAAGATGAAAAATTGCTGGAAACAGAAATACTCAAGCAGAAATCTCTGCTTCTTCTCTGAACCTAGTGCCTCAGCCAGACCGTGCTTCCTGCAGTGGAACTCTTTCTGTTAAGGATGAACACACAGTAAGATCACTCATCACTGCCTCATATTGTGAAATGCGTTCCAGTAAGAAACTCCAAAGTTTGCCATTGAGGTTTTAATTTTTTTGCCCCAGAAAATGACAGTATTTCTGCCTCTGCATAATACTTTTCATCACAGAATTCTTCTCTGCAGAAGCTGTCGTATTCCTACAGAAAATCTCCATGCAATTTTGTCACTACTAATAGCACTACTAATCTTGTGAAATAAATGTGAATACAGAAATGTAAGCATCTGTGAAATCATATTCGTTATTGTTCTTAATCAGATTGAACTTCTAACATCGTTTAAGAAGCATTTTTTGTTGATTTTAGGGCCTTTTCTGAATTGCCACTTTAATACTTCTCTTTTAATTTATTATTTATCAATTCACATAAAAATTCATATCTAACTCATATCTAAAGACTGGCAGTAAGAAAGGGGAGAGACTCTTTAGCAGGGTTTGTTGTGCTAGGACAAGGGGAGATAGCTTAAAGGGGGTAGATTTAGGTTATATATAAAGAAAAAGTCTTTTACAGTGTAGGTGGTGAGGCACTGGGACAGAGTGCCAAGAGATGTAGTGGATTACTTGTCCTCGAAGACTTTCAAGGCGAGACTGAATCAGGCCCTGGGCAACCTGATCTAGCTATGCATGTCCCTGTTCATCGCAAAGGAGCTCAAATAGATAACCATCAAAGGTTTTTTCCAGCTCAAATGATTCTATGATTCTAGGATTCTATGATATTCACTAACATATTTTTCTCATTTTTCAATATGACATTGTCTTCATTATGCAAGTCTTTGCATTTTTATCCTACATAAATGAGACTATTTAATTCAAAAACAAAGGAAACAAACAAAAACTTCCACCTTTTCATCTTCAGTTGGTTTAAATATAACTTTGATCTTTAAAGAAAACCACTTAAAAGATCCATGCAGAGTGAAATCCTATCAATTACATTACCTTTCTTTTTTACAATAATGAATTTAGCTGTACCTAAAAGCATATAGGAACAGCAAATTTATTAATGGCGTCACTTCATAAGCAAAAGAAAACTGACTTCTGAGATGAGTATCTACAATAAGACTGTTCCTTCCTTGTGTTAAAGACACACCTGACTTATTATAATAAGAGTTACCAGATACAGTCAGATTGAATATATCAAGGCAAGAAAAACCCAAACAAATCATTTTGGGGGTAAGTGCTATGAGGATTACAGTATGATTAATACTGATATTAATTGGATAAATGATTATAAGTGATATTAAATACTAAAGTGAAAAGGAAATATGAAGCATGGATTCACAAATGTAAAAAAATTCACTATAAGAAGTATATTTTGTAAACATTGCAACAAGAAAATGGCTCAGCTAGATCACATATCCATTTACAAATTCAAAGTGATCTTTGTGTTTAAGCACTGAAAAAAAAAAAGTAAAATACTAGGTTAAATAAACTAATACTAAATAGTAGCAATCTAAATTGATAAAGCAATATGGATTTTTAGAAGCTAAACCTGACTTTGAAAATGCTAACTAGCATATTTACTCATTCTTTTAAAATCTATTTATATTCTGCCTTGAAATTATTATAAATTCTGTACTGATTAAAGTATTTTTATTCAAATTTTAAGCAAGAAGAAAAAAACATTTTAGATTTGCTTACCTCTCCAGTCTTTTAAATAATTAATGCATTAAGTGAGTAGGGTGGAGTATATATAAAACAGGCAAAGGCTGTGTTACAATGCAATACTTTTATATTTATGTATAGTAAGAATAATAAACATATGCAAAAGATATGGTATTTTTCTCAGGTCAGTAACACACAGTGCTAAATACAAGCTTACACTTTCATTTAACGTGGGCTTCAACTTAAAATACATCTAGTATCGAGACATGCAGCATATTCAGAACTTTAACTGTAATGCCTATAATTTGTGACCATAAGGAAAATTACCACAAATAGGAATAATAGTTATTTACATGGTATGCCTTTATACACTACCATTTCAAAAAATGGCAACTTTGCTAGTAAATTTGTAATAATTGCTGCTTTCAATATTGATCACTTTCAAGCAACACATTTGTAAAAGCAGTATCTTTCAAAAAATTTAGTGCATTTAAAATTAAATAATGACTAATGACAAACCCCAAGCTATTGTAGATTTCATCTTCCCATGGGAAACAAATGAAGTAAGAATCTAATAAATTACTTCCACTACTGCTCAGTTCTCACAGTGCATCTGAAATTTCAATGGGATTAAGGTCTGCCATGATTTTTGTGTGGAGATTCATCTGTAACATGGTGAAACATGCAAACACGCAATGTAGTTTTTAACATATTGATAAAGGTTTTTGATTTAAGAATTTCCCAAATCAAACATAAATGTTAAGTTTGCAGGAAAAAGTACTTAATAACTAATCAATTCCTTTCTGTTCTTATATATTTTTTAGTTATTTTAAAACACTATTCTAGGGGACACAGCATGAAATATGAGGAAGGGGAATCAACTCTTTGAAAGGGTGAGTGACAGCAGGACAAGGGGAAATGGTTTTAAGTTGAGGGAAGGGAGATTTAGGTTGGACGTCAGGGGGAAATTCTTTACAGAGAGAGTGGTGAGGTACTGGAACAGACTGCCCAGAGAGGTTGTGGATGCCCCATCCCTGGAGGTGTTCAAGGCCAGATTGGATGGGGCCCTGGGCAGCCTGGTCTAGCATTAGGTGGGATGATTGGTGGCCCTGCATGTGGCAGGGGAGTTGGAGATTCATGATCCTTGAGGTCCCTTCCAACCCTGGCAATTCTGTGATTCTGTGATATGTACATTAGAAGATCCTAAGAAATATTCAGGAATAACCATAGAACAGGAGGATTGTTAGTGTTTAAAAATAGTTGCTCCAAACTGGGAAGAATCCATCTGAGGAAAACTGAATGGTTTCCAGGGAAAAATATTCACTTATTTAAAATGCTTCTAGAAATTGAATAGTATATGAGCTTAATTTGATCAGATGAATGTTAACTTTGTGATAACAGTTTTTCTCCTATGTAATTAATGATAAATGTTTGTCTTTACAGTAAATAGCATAGATCATTGAATATTTATACCTTTCTTCCACCCCCACCCCAGAGACAGAGCTTACTAGGAAATATGTCAAAGAAACCACTGTCAAAGTGACAGGTACTGAACAACACAGGAAAACTAATGAAAAACAACAGCTGTAAGTTGTTTGAGCAAAATAAACCAAACAACTAGTCCAGACAGTGACAAACATTTGAATATCAGCCTTTGATCACTGTATTTGGTTTGACATTACCTCAGTTGTTCAATAGGTAGTTGAAGGTCATAAATACATTTCTGTTAAGCAGAAATACAACCACCTGACCGACTTACAACTTGTTAAGAGTATGTCCCTATATCTCAGGTATGAGGAGAGCTATGGGAGCTGATATTGCATAGGAACAGTCTAGACACTGATAGACAGAAATAATATTTTGCTCCTGAATTTCAAATCCAGTGTTGCTGCTGGCAGCTTTTTAAATCAAGTAAGAAAGCCTAGTAAAATTGTTTTCCATAAAAAAAAAAAGCTGTCTTCTAATACCTGATTCCACCCAAACCTTAAACATACAACCATTATCACAGTACACCTCAAACACTACAAAGTGCTATTCTTGCCAACTTCAGACTCAGAAGTAGGGAAAAGTTAAAGAAACAGGCTCATCCAAAAATACTTCAACCTAAACAATCTTAGAAGCACACAGACCTTCACAGGATTATTTGATGTCAACTGTTCCCTTTTGAACTTTCACTCATCCCTACTTTAAATTTATAGAGCTTTTCAATATAATAAATCACATTATAAATTAATGTGCTGCCCCTATCACATCTAATACAAAGAGGGATTTAAGAGGTGCCAAGCTCAGGCACTTGTGACCAGCTCCACGTACTGTTGGCATAAAGACAAGCCGCTGGATACCTAATAGACAATGATCAAAGAAGAAAAGATGATTCTGTAATAAGTTTAATCCAATCTAGTCCATTATTACCATAAGCAAGAATAAGATAGGTTCAAAATCATACACATACGTAAGTGATACTATTCTCCAAACTAAGACACAAAACACAAGGATGAGCTCTGCTGATGGCTGTATAATCAATGAATATACAGACGTTATAATTATGAAATACACACCAGAGTTCAGCTAAGCAGGTTATTACACCAAGAAAAAGAATAGATAGAGCGTTTGCCCTTGTCCTGGGCTCACCGTAAAATTCCAAAGGAGGAATCTCCAGAAAGAGATCCTTCCCCAGTGGTAGTCAGCTCTTAAATGGGTCTAGGAGAGGTGGAGCCAGGCTCCACCCCTTCCAGCAGCACAGGTGAATTGCCTTCACCTGTGCTCCCAGGGCTGACTCATTGCTCGCCTCAGGTCATCAATCAGAAGTTCAGGCCGTGATTCAGCATTCCCATACAGCGCTATCAGACAGCTGACAGATAAAGGAAACATGCTTCCTATAGCAACCAGAAGCCTAAGAAGAAGTCGTTATGAGATGAGGATGGGAGTATGCAGGAAAATAATAATAATAATAATAATCAAGGCATCAAGAAACATAAACATCAAGAAGGAAAACACTAGAAAAACTCAGACTTTGACAAAGTGAGATCTGATCAACTTTGGTTAATATAACATTCTTAATTTACATTTGGTTGTTATTAATCTTGTTCTTTTCCACAGTCTAAGAGCCCCCTAACTATCTGGCCATGTGGTGACTCTGCCTTTTGGTATCTCACAGCCATCCCAAACAGCTGTTTGCGGTTCCTGGAAGCACATGTTTTCTCAACTCCTTGTAGCTCAGTGTAGCTCAACTTGCTTGTATGGCAGCCTGGTAAAAGGCTGACACTACCTAAATGCCACTGACCACAGTTAATGGTGATACTTAAACCCTGCTAAGAGTGGCCCATCCTGTCTTGCAAGAACCTTCCAGAAGCTGAAGCAGAGAGCAGCTGGGCACTAACAGCCAATTAGCAGGTGCTGCAGAAATGTCATTTGATCAGAATCAGGTATTCCCCACCCCCTCCTGTGGCTGTACTTAAACAATAAGCTACCTTTATTTATTATTCTCCAAACTTACTTGTTTCTTGAGTATTTTTCTATTTCAGTCTTTCCAAAACATACAAAGCAACATCAAGGTTGTGCTTCTACAGAAATCTTACTGAAAGTTGTTCCAGCTGTTTGTAACTACAGATTTTTGAAAATAATGTTTTAAAACACAGAAAGAACTTGAGACTAGGGGGTTCATTCTTGTAAGGTGGTATAGTTTTACTCAAATATCTGAAAAAGGACACTGAAGTAGAACGGAGTACACACTTGTGTCATCTAGAACAGCAGATTTAAAATTCTTTTTTATTTCACATAGCTTTCTAAATTTTATTTGTGGATTTTTCAGTCTTCTGACTTTGATTTTAGCCATAAAGGAAAGTAAAACCATAAGTTGACACAAGAGCATATGGTTTAAATATGCAGATTAAATTAATATCACTGGCTGTAGCTGATTTCTTTCTCTTTACTTAATAGAAATTTCTAGAAACTACTTAAAAGGTTTAGTGTCTGTGTGCAAGTATCTCTTAAATAGCATGAATCTCTTCATCATCTGATTATAAGCTGAAAGAAAATTAATTAATTGAGTTCCATATTGGATTCTTCCATTACTGCAGCAGAAGCTTAATATATTAAAGATCAATTATATTAGAGATCAATTATACTGCTGACACAGACTTGAGACTCAGCTCCCTAGAAGAACAGGTATACAGCTGGAACAGTGTAGAAAGCAAGGGAAAGAATTTTTACTCAGCTTTCACCTGCCACAAACCTGGTGGCAGCTTACCTCAGGATGGAAAGGGTATAGCTTATGTTCCTAGATGTAACAACTCATACACCAAGTAGGCCTGAAGAAGGCGTGACAGTATGGAGTTGTCAACAGACAAATGAGTTGTTATTACAGAACTGTATGCTAAAGGCTAAAGGTAGGAGTGAAATTCAATACTAAGAGGAAAGAAATTCGAACAGCTTCCTTTTGAGATGTTTTAAAATATAAGTGAATAGTTGCAGAATTGCTTAAAATGCAAATGTAAATAAAAAGTTTGTCTCCAGCTACATGATTGTTTCTGGAAAGTGTATAAAGGAGGCAGAAAATACCACTGCTTAAGCATTCTAAAAGTTGAAAGGTATTTTAAAAATAAAAATGTTTTGAGAATTGTTCCTGTTCTTATTTTCATTTGCATAATGTGCTTATAATCTTCTGAAAGATAATGCAGCTCAAGGAAACAAAGCAGAGCTCTCTAACATTCTGCACATTGAAAATCAGGAGATAATTAAGTGCACCAGAGCATCTTGCTGTTTTGGTATTTCATTAAGCACGCATACCGTTAACAAGAATAAAGAATATTTGTTTACTGATAAGTATGGAAAAAGCCAGCGTAAGCATTATTCTTGATTAGTTGCAGCCACTGTACTAAATAATAAATGAGGAAGGAGGTCCCAGTTTTATAAGGCAAACAGGATGGGGCTTATTTAGAATACAAACACTGTATGCATAATGAATAATCTCTTCATTTAAAAATTAAGATAAGAAGCAAACTATAATCTTTATCATTTTTTTTTTTTTTCAAAAAAAATCATTTTTTTCAGAATGACCATGCTGTTAGTAAGCAATTAGAGAAAAATAAGTATACACATACATGGAAACACCCATAGACCTTGTAGGAGACAATGACTCTATGATCATGTTTAATTAATTCAGATATATCAAGCTTCCTTCTCTGTATTCCCTTCCCCATCTAAAACACAGATATATTTAGGAGAAAGCTCATTGGACATCCAAATAACTAAAAAGGCAAACGGGAATGAATTTGTAGTACTTAACATTCTCTTGAATAAATTGTGACTTTGTACAGAACTGAATTATAAAGATTCTACAGGTAAGGATAAAGCAACATTGCATGAGAAATACATGACCAAAACTAGAAGTAGAACCAAGAAGAGGGTGAATTGCCAGGGACAGGAGTAAAGAGAAAATACTATAATTAGGCCAAAGAATAGTCATGTAAAGTGGCAAATAACAAAAAGGAGTTGTATAGACTAATTGATTTATCCTCTTTCTCCCCTCAGCACATGATTCAGTTAGAAAACTTTTGTTTGTAGAAGTAAAACTGTATGAAAGTCACTCAAAAAGTAATGCCTCCTGTTTGTTTCCATGGAAACTACAACAGATATAAAGAGTGCACTAACACTATTTGATAGAGCAAATTCTCAGCTACAAAATATTTTTTTTTCAACGGTCACCACCATTAGCTGTGCATTTTCAGCAACAATAAACAAGAGCCTGCATGCCATGCTTGTAAAAATTTGCACCAGCAGAGGGGATCCACTGTTTCACAGATGCTGTGCAGGCGCTGTTCCTAGGAAAACATCCATCTTTCACTGGCTTGAACAGATGGAAACAAACCTGGACTATATATAGGACGTGGTAGGATAGTCCAGCCAAGACTAGCAAAGCACTCCATGGTCTTCATGGAATTCACATGTCATCACGGACTGCCATTATGATTCCAGTTCACAATGGTGACAGTGTCTCATCACCAGTAATTATGCGATCCAGAAAACTGTCACCTTCAGCTTCATATTGGTTCAATATGTCCTGATAAAGCTGTATACGGTATTCTTCCTGCTCCTGCCTGTGTGAGCATTCATGGGACCCACCTGGCACACTCTGCAATATTCCAATGTTGCCACCATTTTTTCCAATGTACCGAAGCCAATATTCAGCTCAGTACGCAGTTCTCTAGTCATAATACATTGATTCACACAGATGAGTTGATCGAGATGCTCTTCATTTCATGATGTAACAATTGTACATAACTGTTTGGAACACGGTTTGTCTTCCACGTTTCTGTCTCCATTGCCGAAACACATCACCCTCAACTTCACTGTGCTCACATTCACTGTTTGGATTCTATAAATGTTCAGCAAGTGTAAATGAATGCCAAATGCTGCAGTGTTTTACTCATGGAGGAATTCAGTGACACACCCTTGCTTCATACGCACTTCCATTTCAGATCACATTGTCAGACTACCCCCTGCTGCCATCTGTCACGCAACAACAAAACGTAATACTAAACACTAGCAGAAAGGTTCAGGCTGTACTGCTGTACCAACAACATCCATCTGACACCATGAGCCTTTAATAAAACAAGGCTTCATTACTTTTGGAGCAGACCTGGTAAATAAAATTTGGTAACCCAAGGGCAGTGCAGGTCAGGGTGCACCTGCTTGAGTTACCTCACAAGAAGAGGTATGAAGTTTTATTTCAAGGGGATAAGGTCATGATCCAATTGCTGAATTCACTTCTGCATAAATGTATTGTTTTAATGCTACAGATAAGACAATTGCAGTGCCTTAGAGTTATAAGAATTTCCTTGTTGTAGTACAGCAATCCTAGAAGAGGAATAGAGTACCTTTAAGATTGATTATAACTATTAATAGTTATTTGTAAAAAATAAAATAAAATACTTTTAACTTCAGTCTCACCAATAATTATAGTTAGTTATTTATCATCTTCCTAACAGAGGGTAACTCCTCTTTTTCCTCCATAATTCCATTTGATTCCAGAGTTCCAAGAAGAGTAATGTAGTTGGGCAAGGATATTACTCCTTAACAGCTTTGTCTGAACAATGACTTTGAGCTACTCTGAAATAACAGTTATATCTACCCTAGCCAGTTAAATTGCAACAGGACATGGACAGCATCCCAGCACTGAAACTTAATTTCTACTAATACATAGAGTAATCTGGTCCCTGAAATGTTTCCTCCTTGGGTCAATTACTGCACTTTGAAACACTTCTGAGTCATAGCTGAGGAGTAACCATAGCTAGGGAACATTCCTAAGGGCACTTTCTCAGTTATAACCATATAAGCATTACTGTGACTTTTCATTTCTAAAGAATGACATTTTCCCAGAAATTAAATCTACAGTGCATTCTTCTCTCACCTACAGGTTAGAAAGAGAAATATAGGAATACTCTGATGTCCCCTTGGTAAATAAAACTTGATTTTATTTAATGTGTGCTTTGCTCATGTCAGTTTTGAAACAGAAGGAAATATTTGGGTTTGAAAATGTAGTATATCACAACAAAGGAGAAAAAAAAAATGATGCATGTGACAGTAACAGTGAAATCTGTGATACGTGAAAAACATACGAGATGTAGACAACTGTCTTAAGGGGGAGATAAGTTCACTAAAGGTGAAGTAGGGAAGCCTATAATATTATGGAAGTCTGGGTTTCCTTAGACTAGTTTACACAAGAGTCAGTGCACTTTAACTGGTTCAAAACTATTGCTATACCTAACTTAAAGCTTTTCATACACTAGTTATGTAGTTTCATAATAAATTTCTGATTTTTAGTTGATATTGAGCTTCTTATCAGTCAACAGAGTGCCCCAGTGGCCATATCCTGGAGTTCAGTAAGCACAATATAACATATCAGTCAAAACCAAAACTGTCCCACTGTACTGGGATGGCCTCACCTTGAGTACTGTTCTAGCAATGGAACAAGTTCTGCAGGAAGTGATCACAGTCCTCAAACTGTCAGTGGAAGCAGTTGGACTCAAGAAACATTTGGACAGTGCTCTCAGAAATATGGTTTCACCGCTAGCTAGTCCTTTTGGATCCAGGACTGGGAGTCAGTAATCTTTGTGAATCCCTTTCAACTTGAGATATTCTATGATTCTACAATTCCACAGAATCATATATACTGTGAGAATGCACATTTAGTGTACTGTTCATGATTAATCTTATTAATGAAATTGACATTTTAAGCATGGCAGAAGCAGCATCTCAATTCTTATTCCTTTCTCAAGCATAACTCTTAAAACATAACTAAAAAAAAATGTCCATAGCCAGAGGAGACTGAGAATGTTGCTTAGGTAATAGAAATAGGTTAGTTTTGGGAAAATGAAAACACTGTACTCTTTACTGTGTTTTCATCCTCCCATGTGCACACATGCAGATTTCACTTTATTGTTCCATATAGCACTGGGACTTCTCCATGAAAAGACATTTCAGGATTGGACTTTTTCTGTGCTCATTTAGTGACAGTCATCCCAGAAGGCTAGCTAACCAGCAAGTATATTTTTCTATTCTGTATGAATTACACAGTTGTTTCTCATATGAAAGAAAAAAAAAGGTAATATTTGAAACTGTGAAGTTCTTACTCTATATATGTACTTTAGGACTAAGTGCCTTCAAAGATAAAAATCAGAAATCATATGTAACATGAATCTTATGAGGCTGCCAACAATTGTGAAGATTGTAAACTGATTACAAAGAACATAAACTGCAGATACTCATTTCAAAGGACATTTTATACATACAACAGCAACAACATGCATAAAACAAGGGATGTACTAAGTATTGATAAGTACCAATTATAGTTTTTCATTTTAGGAATGTCTCATACATTTGAGCTGTAGTTAAGGTAGAGTAATACTTGCACACATAAGCCATAGGAAACCAGAGCAGTTGAAAATATTTACAGTTCTCCATCAAGAGTCTTTTTTTTCCTCCCATTATAACTCAGTGGTTGCTTTTCAGTGAAATTGGAAAAGCAAGATTTTTGACTGCTGTTCAGCAGCTAATATATCAAGAAGCACACATTATCAAGAAACAAAGAGTCTTTGTCCTAATACTCAGGAAGAAAAGGAACTGGAAAAACCCACTTCCTAAGTTTCTATTTTATAACACTAATTGAACTGCATTGACACAGATGTTACACTTTATATATAACCCAGGCTTTTCACATGCTGAAGCTACCTAAAGCATATGGTCATTCACTTTTCAAAGAAAATGCACATTCTTTGATATCTGCCAGTGCAGTGCTAACAACCAGCTGGTTCCTTCAAGCTTCAATTCAGTTTCATAGCAAGGCTCTGTCAATTGGCAGACTTTTAGTAACAACTGCCTAAATCTACTGTCCTCGCTCTGATGCCTCATAGGGCTTGGAACAGTGTGTGGTATTTATTTGAAGTATGGATGCTGAATTTCATTTACATTTGCTCTATGCATAAAGGTGTGAGAGTATGAAATATACTGTTATGGTCCAGTAAGAGTTAAACAATTTCAATCACTTGGCATGTTTTTTTCTGACACTTTTAAATGGACCACTGATTTTCTAGTGGGCACAAAACCAGACAAACATATGGAGAACATTTATAGGCAATCAGCACACTTACACATAATTTGAGTGTCCTGGCTGACTAATGAGATTTCCAAGCTGCTGTCCATACTGACATCACAAACTGCTGTTTCAGAAGGCCTACCCTTTATGAATCTGTTGCCCCAAGTAACTCTAAAACAACCAAATATTTGTATGTTTCTTAGAATCCATGAAGTTCATCTTTATAGGCATTTTAGTTTATATAATGACTATTCTTTCAGATTAATTTCTCAATTGTTCTTATTTATCTGGTTTGCTTTACATCATGTAGTGATCTCAGATAATACAAACCAGATTACTTCAGGAAGAAAATGAACTATAAATTTCTGCTTCAAGAGCACACTTGGTGCTCTCCAATCAGTATTAAATATTTTGTCCACAGAATTGCTCCAATACATATATATTGTTTGGAGCAATTTTGATGCACCTCCAACTGTTTTACTCTTTATTTCTCTGCACTACTTACCAGTGTAGCAACACCCTTACCTCAACTGTGCTATGAAATGTGAGTGAAAAAAATATATGTTTTTTCCCTTTCTTTGATCCCCTTTCTGAAGTCTTCACACTGATTAATACCCACTGTATAGTTGTGATTTCACACTGAAGCCAGCTAAGTTCCAACATGCTGCTCTCATTGTCCTGCCTCAAAACAACAGGGAGAAGAAAATACAATGAAAAAAAAGGCTCATGGGCTGAGATAAGGACAGGAAGATCAGTCATCAATTGCTGTTGCAGGAAAAACAGACTTAGTATAAAGGATATTAATGTAATTTACTATTATCCACATGCTGCACTATGGGCTCCTTCATGGCTGCACATACAGATCTTCACGCGGTGTCCACTGTCTGCACAGGAACAGCCATCCCCACCATAGGCCTCTTCTGGACTGCAAGGAACTTCTACTCTGAGCCTGGATGACCTCCTGCCTTCCTTCTTGCATTCACCTTGGCAGCTGCAGGGCTACTTCCTTCCTGTTTTCCTCACTCCCAGCTGCTATTGTGTAACCCCTTTCTAAAATCTGTTCTCCCAGAACACAATCAGAGTTATTCATGCTAGGATCTGGCAGGGACATTTCCCTTTTGGAGCAGCTGGGGCACCTGCTAAGCTCCGCTCAGATGCACTCCAGCCCTTCTGCTACCAAAACCTTGCCACATAAACCCAATACATGTACTTAAATGAAAACATTCCCTCTTCATGTGACAACCCCACAGTCACTACTACTTTCTGCACACTACCTGTATGATTAAGTTTAGGAAGACCCATTTGCAGATTTTTTTTTTTTTTTTTTTTTAAAGAAAATCATGGAGAAGTTATCTAGAATCATCCATAATGATATATTGGTAACTTACCATTAAAAATTAAGTTTAGGCCAGAAGAAACTGAACTTGTTATCTCACTATACTCATTTACATTCATGTGAAGTGGTTGTTAAATAAGTTACCCCTGCATTTTCATATGGGGATATTTTAATGTCACATTTTGTCATTATAATTTTCTTTACCTAACTGATTTCTAAATGACAATAATGGTAATAAAACACTCATGTTTTTACTTTCAGAGCACTGCTTATATAGTCAAAGACTTCCTAGCTTCTTACACTGTTCTGCCAGTGAGAAGCTAGGGGTGCTCCAGAATCCAGGGATACAGAAAGAACATCTGAATCAAACTGGTATTTTGCTCAACAATAAAAGCTGAGGTAAATAAGAAGGAAGTGGGCGGACATTTGGAATGATGGTGTTTGTCTTCACAAGAAGCCATTATGTGTGTTGCGCCCTTCTTTCCTGGAAGCATCTGAACATCTGCCTGCCAATGAGAAGCAGAATATGAACTCCCTTTCTTTTTTCCTGCTCTGCTGGTCACACAGCTTTTGTTTTTCCTAGTTAATAGTCTTTATCTCAACCCACAAGTTCCTGCACCAGTTACCTTTCCAATTCTCTCCGCTACCCCACCTGGGGGAGTAAGTGAATAGCTGCATGGTGCTGAGCTGCCTACAGGGGTTAAACCACAACACCAAGAATGAATACTTCAGGGCAGCATGTTTCAGTGTTCAATCACCTTTACAGTAAAGGTATTTGTAAGAACCTGTAACTTTTTTTTTCCTCTTCTCTATTCTGCATACTTTGGTTTATGAGCACTTCAGAGAATCAGCCAGTCTTGCTCATTTCTCAGAAAAGATGTGGTATTTCACTCCATAATGCTGTCCACTTTGGAATTCCTTATTTCTGTGCATAAAAGTAGTTTATATACAGAAAACACTACTTGGCAGCCCTGATCTTTTGCTCATGAGATCTCTCTTATCTACATGACCCTCTAAACTTGGCTTTACCCAGTTGGTCACTTTCACTCTCAATTGGTTGACCAGCCTGTTGGCAAAGATACTTTTGCCTCATTTGGTCAAGTGAATCTTATTTCTTCCTAGCCTCAGTCCTGAAAAAAAGATCTCACCACACAATTCATCCACATATCCTCAAGCTCGTTCTCTCACTGTCAGTATCAGGGAGAAAAAAATTTGGGCCTCACACCCTTTATCATATATCTAGAGCCTCACTGACAGCTCTATTTATGTGGAAGAGCAGATAGTGCCAGAAATGTATGAGCCTTGATAGCCTCACCACAGTATCCTGAACCCAAGCCCTCCAACAAGCAGGGGTCCATCCTAAACAGCAGCACACACTGGCAGATGCGCCCACCCTCAGCAGCAGGCTGTCATCCACTGCTGCCACTTGCTGCTTCCCCATATAACTGCTGAGTGGCTCAAGCTCAACAAGCTCGGAGTCAGTACTGGCAGATTTTCCAGCCCCTCATCTGTTGATGAGGCACCAAACCTGTCTTGCATAATAACTAAATAGAAAATACAGTAAAATTTATACAGTCTCTCAAAGTACCATTGCTACTTGATTTTACCTCAGTGGGAGATCAAAAACTCACAGACATATCTATCTATCTATCTTAGATTAGAGAAAGTCTAGTACTTTTTAAGAGAATTCTAATCCCTTAAATTAAATTAACTTAAAGAGTATAGTAAGTAAGTGGTATTTCCTCAGTTGGAAGATCACATGAAAAATCAAATACAGATAGAAAGCAAAGAACATGTTCCTTCTTGTATGTCAGTAATTCATATTCTCCAAATGCACTGTATTTCCATTAAGCGTGTATGAATGAGTGAAACTGGTTGTATCTTCATTTTAGACTACCATTATATATATATTATGAAAATGGTAATTAAAAAGAAGTAGGTTTTCAAATTTTACCATCATATCAAGCAGGCTTGTCATTTGACTTGAAAAGAGAATCAGCAGAAACATTAAATAAGTTTTCCAGAGTTTAAGTTATCACTGACAGAGTGGAGAAATCTGAGTTATTCCTATGGGACTTCTTTTTATATTGGTGAAATCTCATTTGGCAGAATGTTACTAAGCAGATGATGACAAGAAGTGTTATGAGTTGAAGTATGCAGTATTCTATATGAAGCACTAGTGAAGGGAATATTTTAAATTTACTTTTTTGCATTAAAAAGGACCATAGACATTTAAGTGGGATTGTACTTATCTCAAAAGCAGCAGATTCATTACATACAGATATTTTAAGTAACATGTAACAGTGCAACGCTCTAACGTGATGGAAAGCACAGCAATAATAGCAAGGCAGCAGCTAAGTCCTAGGGTGCAGCAAGTGAGGAGAAGCTCAAATGCAGTAGCCAGAGATATAGAAACAAAGGAAAAGACCTACTTAACCTTGAAAGGCATCAGATAGACAGGGATCTCCAACAAGATGCCCTCACCTCCTCTGTCAACCCTTAAATGACATTTGGGAAGGGGAGGATCCTGGCTCCATCCCTTCTAGTCACTCAGGTGCATACAATGGCCCCGCCTTTCCATCAGGTGCTCAATCACTGTTTCAAGCTGTGACTTAGCATTTCTTCTACAAACTGGTAAAATTTCAAGTCAAGTTATGGACTGAAAATGAAAGAATCTAAGAGTAAAACATTTTCAAAGATTTCTTACTCTGAAAGTAATGTATCCTATTTCATTATGATGGCCCACAATGTCAGAGGCAGATGGTGGTATGGCAGTAGAGGCTGAATCCTCCTGCCAACATTCTGCAGCATTTTGTTGCTGCGTGACAGATGGCAGCAGAGGGGCAGTCTGACAAAATGGCATCTGACATGGAAACACATGGAATTGAATTCTTCCATGAGGAAAATATGACACCCATTAACATTCATCGTTTGCTGAGCGTGTGATCACAGAGAGGTGGTGGGTGATGTGATTCAGCAGTGGCAACAGTGTGTCATCTCTAATGGTGCAGATTTTTACAATCATTTCCTGCAGTCTCTTGTTCATGGCTATTGAAAATGCATAGCCAGTGGTGTTGACTGTGTTGAAAAACAGTGTTTGTAGCTGAGAATTTGGTCTATTAAATATCATCATTATGCTCTTTGTATCTATTGTGGTTTCTATGGAAATCAATAGGAGATATTACTTTCAGGGTGATCTACAAAGTTTTGAATCACAAAGACACAACTTGAACTCTGTGAAAAAGAAAATCAAGCAGGATGACTTATTAAAAAGAAGAAATATACTTTATGTTTGTGTGTGTGAGGAAATTAAGGAAAGCTGTTTGACTCCTGAGATCAGGTTGAGGCTTCAGGTCTTCAACCAGCTACTGACCACACTGGATTTGTGAATCATACTGTCATAAGATTGAGAAGAGATTTAAAAAAACCCAGCATTTTACAACAAAGTCTTTAGACTCTGGCTGCTTGGTCCTAATTCTCACTTTTAGAATCCTGCTTCTGTACTATGAAAACAGTATTTTGTGCACAACATATTACTTTTCACATAAGATACCATTTATTGATGCGAGGACAACAGCAAGTGTAGAAAGTTAAATGAATTTTTTACAACCTTATGTCTCTCAAAATGTGGTAGGTGCAGTTCATTCTGATTTTCAGAGAAATTCTATGTAGTGTTGATGCTGTACTGAATCAACATAAGGCATTTATATAATATATGAAGTCATTGCATCAGTATAAACTAAGGTAAAAGAATTATTTCTATGTTAATAGAGCACTCTACAGTAGCTTTTTTTGTATAGTGTTTTAATAGCTCAAGAAGGTGATGCAGATGCCTATTGACCTAAGAGATGAAACCTCTCTCAGTGTAACTTACACCTCTTGCTACTTGTTTTCTCAATTCCTTGTGAAGGGAAAGCCTCCACCCTTCTTGAAACACCCTTTAAGATACTTAGAGTATCTCAGCACATTTCGGGTTTGCGTGCTACTTGACAGAACAAATAGAGAATATACAACCAGACTATATATTTAATATAATCTAGTTTAAAAAGTTGTCTCTGACAAAGCATAAGTAAGATACAGAAATTAAAACAGCTGGCTCCTGTACAAATAATTCAGTACCAAATACATGCATAGGACCTGCTAAATTTTTAAGGGTCTTCCTCAGCAGCCTCCTTACCTGTGTCATGAAAAGTAAGTAAAGGGACAAATTATAATGCATGAAATAAAAAAATATTATATGATAAGTGCTAATAAAAATATTTGAAGGGGCACTGTGTTTATTTGCCAAAATGTAAAATTTGTCAGGAAGAACTTACAGATTCCTATTGGTTAGTTTCAACAAAGATTCCACTTTTTTTTTTTTTTTTTTTTTTTTCTGTTTTTCTCTTTTCTTATCTGTGGCAAAAATAATATCTCAGGTCTTCCATCTAACCTTTTTTTTATCTGCTCTTATTTACTGTCATGTAGAACTCGATGTAAATGTATTACCTTTTTCCATTAATTGCTCAGATTGCTATAGAGTACAGAATCATCATTAAATCTAGGAAACCAGAAAAAAATATTATTTCAGTTATTAGAGATAATGTGTTCAACTGTTAGTCTTGAAAGACTATGGAAGCTTTTTGCTCTGTCTAGTTGAGTGAAATAAATTCAGAAATCTAAGACAGAAGTAACCTTCTGGATTCTATGCAAGAAATCGCCACTGCTGTTTTAAGAAAAAGCTGTTAGCAGAAATGAACTTCATGAGGTAAGTATCAGACTAATGCAGTTTTGCAGCAATGACATTATTTAACTCTGAGCATAATTTTGAACATTTGAGGGTACACGCTGTGAATGTATGGAATAAATTAATATTCTTAGAGTGGCTGACAATTTACTTTGCTACAACATCCCCGGCAAAATAAACGCACTGACATATATGTTACCCTATATATGTTATCTTACTCTTAAAAATTCAATGGCATATAAGTTAGGAAAACTGTATACATTTAAATGTAAGTGCTATGTAATAAGATGTAAGGCTGAATGAATTGTGCTGTCTTTTCCTGAGACTTTAAATGACTATATCTACGTAGAATCATAGAATGGCATGGGTTGAAAAGGATCACAATGATCATCTAGTTTCAACCCCCCTGCTATGTGCAGGGTCGCCAACCACCAGACCAGGCTGCACAGAACCACATCCAGCCTGGCCTTGAATGACTCCATGGGGCATTCACATCATCCTTGGGCAACCTGTTCCAGTGCGTCACCACCCTCTGTGTGAAAAACTTCCTCCTAATATCTAGCATAAACCTCCCCTGTCTTAGTTTAACATCATTCCCCCTTGTCCTATCACTTCCACTCTCATAAACAGCCATTCCCCCTCCTGTTCATATGCTCCCTGCAAGTACTGTAAGGCCACAATGAGGTCTCCATGGAGCCTTCTCTTTTCCAAGCTAATCAACACTATCAGTCTTGAAAAATAGCAACAAACGTCTTAAAATAATTGGCACTGCATACCCAACATCCATGCTACCTTGGCTCTGAGAGTTTTACATTAGAATTGTTTTTACCTAAAACCATGGACTGAAACTCAGTGATTGGAGCCTATTATATGCCTATGTGGAGAACTGCTCTTTCAGTTTCGCACAAAATAAATTCTGTTTGCATAATACAAATCTTCTCCACAATGCAAATTATATGTGGGAAGTCAGTACAGTTAGGAGATTTGCTTCAAATGTGTTCTTGTACTGCAAACTAAAATGCTAACTTAAACATGATTTACAATAAAAAGGCATTTTAAAGACTTTTTTCTAATTCATTTTTAATTCTTATTATAAGATAGAAACAATTGTAGGATAGAAATTATAAATGATTATAAGATAGAAAGAAGTAGAAATCATTTGTTTTAAAGAAAAAATAATTTATAATCTGTGGCATTGAAGAAAAAGACTGATACAAGAAACATTTGTTCATGGAGCAATTTGGTGTAAGAGAACTGAGTTGGTCTCTAGTTTGTTAAGGCTGAATCCACCACTGATAACTGAAATTCAGAACTGCAAGCAAGAACTTTTCCCAGTGAGGCAAAAAAGTTCGATTTGCATTTGTTCTAAATTAGTGAGCTACATCAGAGAACTATTAAAAAGTTTGCCCTGTGTTAAACAAGCCATTTTAGAAGTCTATTAAGCCAATTTTAGCACTTTTATTTCCGGAATCTCTCTTGTGATCAGACCTTTGCAGGAAGCAACATTATCTCTAGCCTGAGATCTTTCAAATTTTATGTCTAGTTAAAGCAATTTCTATGCTAACAGTTGAGATTGTGTGATTTAGTGATTAGCATGCACGTGGAAAGCATTAGTTATGAGAAATATTCTGGAATAATTTATTTTCATATGATAAAAAGCCCACTACTTCATGTCAAAAAATCAAAATGCTAGGCCCCTAGACAGTGTAAAATTTTTAATGTTAAAACTAATCTCTTATCAAACTCTTAAGTTATCCTATGCCCTTAGACCTCCTAGCAAACGTAACACTTATTATGGCCTGTATGTGATGCATGACCAATTTCAGATTCTTTTGATTAGTGCACAGATTCTTTTGAACCTGTGAGAATAAATTTCCAGCTGGTGGCACAGCTTTTTATAACAAAAGAGAGACAGCAATAAGTCGATAGTCTGAGTAAAACTGTAACAATATATACCAATGATAAAATCTAACCTACTTGGCAGTCAACACTGAATGCCACAAGGTCTTTCTACTTTATATGTAATAATCTGCAAGTCTGCACAGAGAGGCAGAGCAAATTCTGAATATCTGGATTCTTCAAAGCATCTTTCTTTATATATATGTTATTGAACTTTTCACTGTTGAAGGAGGTGAAAATAGATATTTTTATTTATTTCTTTATTATTTAAGAACAATACATTAGAAGAAGATGAGAATCTGATAAAAACATCAGTTTTTCATATGATTTGGTCATGCTTTTTTTCTGTAGGTTCTCCTTTTTATAAATAAGTGCTGTGCAGTAAAACAGCATCTTTATTAAGGAGAAAGGCAGAGGCAGCCAACACAAGAAAAGTTTTCATACATTCTGAGCAAGTACATGGCATACACTGTATAATAATTGTGTATGCAAACAGAACATTTTCAGCATGGAGAAAAGATAATCATACAGTATAATGATTTAGAAGTGGCAGTAAACAGCAATATAGCAAATTCTGCACATGACAACAGTTTAGTAAGGACTGGATAAATTAGATGAATCAGCAACAAAATAATAGAATTCAATGAATTAGATAGAATTCAATGATTAAAATTATTTAAGCTCAACCAAAATATTAAGAAAATATACTTTTGCCTTCTGTGAAACTGTTTTCACTAGTGATATTAGAACCACATAACAAAATTGAGAAAGATCTTCTGTAGAACTTCTACTGTTCACTAAGGCCTTTTAACCAGTGCAGTGACTAACTGTCATTTCCGAAGAAAACAAACCCGATAGAATTCTCTAGTAATTACAGTTGTTCCAAATATACATGCTACTCTAGATATGTACTCACCCATAAAAAGGGTTTCATGTCAAGTGCTGTGTGCAACAGTATCTGTTAGTGCAAATTCCTGTATACCTGGAAAACCACGTAATCAAGGTAAAATTATGCCAAAAGCTTGGTTTTCACTCACAGTTTGTCACACCCCCAAATCTTTCTCTGCAGAGCTGCTTTCAAGCCATTCTTTGCCCAGCCTATATCTGTGCTTGGGATTGCCCCAACTCAGGTACAGGACCTTGCATTTGGCCTTGTTGAACTCCAAGGGGTTGGCATGGGCCCACCTCTCAAGCCTATCCAGGTCCCTCTGGATAGCATCCCTTCCCTCTAGTGTGTCAACTGCACCACTCAGCTTGGTGTCGTTTGCAGCTTGCTGAGGATGCACTCAATCCCACTGTCCATGTTACCTATTAAGATATTATGACAGTCCCAGCACTAAACCCTAAGGAACGCCATTCACCGCTGATCTCTACTTGGACACTGAGCTGTTGACCGTAACTCTCTGAGTGTGACCATCCAGTCAACTCCTTATCTAAGGCTTGTTATGTGAGAAATAATACAAGTTCTTGTTTCATTGTTTCATATGGAGTCAATGGGAGCATTCCCAGAATTGGCCATTTGTAAATAGGAATATGACAGTCCAGTCCTATGCATGTATTTTCCCTCAAATATATACTTCAAAGTAAATATGTTTATACAAAACAAAATACATGCATTAAGAAAATTATATTGCTTTTTAACATTCTATTTTGTTCTGTTGAAACAATAGCACTAACCTGTTTTAATTTGGTCTGCAAACAACTCAATTTACCTTGATGATCTAAACCAGTCTGTTGGAACTTGAAAAATATCTTGCTGTATGATCATTTTGATAACTTTCATCTTATTATCACCTCAGTTCTTTGCTTTATAAATAAATTTTTATTATAAAAGTTTTCATCTTCTGCTAACCCTGTAGTGAAAATGGACAACACTATATCTAAAGCCTTGATATGATTTCTGAAAGTCATTCAAAAGAACTAATCAAAGGGTCATCTGAGAAGTAGCCTAAGGGCAATAGGTATAGATAAGTCTAACAGGCTTCTTAAGTTTCAGAAAGAGAAAATTCAGTTGCTTTCAGGTGTCAAAATAGCAAACTCCCTGCTGACCATAGTACAGTAATTGGCAGAGCTGGCAGTGTAGGATCTATGAGTTATATTGCCAGGGAAGAGTTATCGGAAGACTTGATTTTGTTTGATATTTCATTATCAGTTTATTATGACAGCACCCAGTAGTGCCTCAAAAATTAAGGGTGAGCTGCCTTTTATATTACGAAATTCTTGGATAAGAGTTGATAATGTAAGCAAATTTGCTTAGAGTAGAAACTAAGTATCTTTGTATAAGACTTTTTTTTTCCATAGAAAAACAGACTAAATTAATTTTTATTAATATATTTATTTATTTATCTATTTATTTATTTATTTTGTGGGAAACAGGTGAAGGGATGAGCAGACCTGGAGTATGAGTTGATTTGATCTTTTCTTTCTCCTTCACTACCATACCTGTGAAGATCTGGCTTTAAAAATCAATGGATAGTATCCTGGAAAGTCTTTTTTTTTTTTTTTTTCCCCTTAGAAAAAAATAAAAAATTGGCTTGACAGTGGGTTATACATGTCATGTGTCTGCCACAGTATTCAAAAAGTTGATCCTGTAATTAGAATATATTTGTTTGGTGGCACTCTGAAATCAACAACAATTTTTCTGTCAGCTACAGTGGGAGAAGAGGAATGCCAGGGCCTTTCGAATACGGATCTGGATATATGCATTATCTATTCTCATTCAAGAATAAAAAAGATCTACTGTATGATGACAGAAAAATGACTTGCTCATCGAAAAACTTCTATGTACTGACTTATATCAGTTACATTTAGCTCACATAAAAGTGTAAGCTAAAATGAAAATGGAAAAGTTTAAAAATAAAATATACTCAAAATGTACGTAATGCCGGAGTTTTTTTATCTACTTGAATGAAATAATTTTCCATTGCTTCTTACAGTGTAAAAAGAGCATGAGGAAACCAGTCTACTCAGGGATGCAGTAAAGGAAAATATCTGTTTTTGTGTCCACTTATATTTAGAGTAATGGAAACAAGCAAAGAAGACTTAGTTTAAGGTTTC
Source organism: Chrysolophus pictus (assembly GCA_037305975.1). Taxonomy (NCBI): domain Eukaryota; kingdom Metazoa; phylum Chordata; class Aves; order Galliformes; family Phasianidae; genus Chrysolophus; species Chrysolophus pictus. The sequence goes on from CM074578.1 coordinate 26,070,806, forward strand.
TGTTGAATGGTGCCCTAAATAAATTAGATAATACTGAAGCTGAGTTTGGTCTAACCAAGGTAACTTTTCATAGGTTGAATTAATGCCTCACTTTATTTTTTTTTCTGATTTTTTTTATCTTAAGAGATGATTTTCAGAACTGTTGAGCACTCAACACTTGCTACTAAAGCAAAAGGTTCTGTGTTTTCAAATAAAAGTATGTATTTGCAAGATGCCTAGCTTCACTGATAATAAATGTCACAAAAAATACATCATGAGAGAATATGCAGTGCTGCTCTCTAAACAGAGTTTAGATGAGACTTAAAATTCTCTGCCCACAATCATATAGCTTGATTTCAGAGACAATTGTAATAGAAAGTGTTCTGTGAAATTATAGTCCAAGAGCTCCTTTTCAGTAATTGTCCTGATGCTCAGACTTACTCCACAGCAGTTTGATTAGTTCATCATGATTTTACTGAAAAATAAATTCAATCTTATTTCTTGTGTGCTGCATGTTAAAAACACTTATGGGCAGCTACCAAAGACTGATTGAAGATCTTAAAACTTCCTGCTTCAGCCTCTTTCAGAGTGATTTCCTCACGGACCCATTTCCTTTTGTGACCTTCTGTTCCGTAACTATAATAAATACTGACAATTTGCTGTGTCCACTTCACTGCAGCTAAATCCTAATGAGTCACTGAAGTGTCTATAGGTCTATGTATCTATAACAAAATTGCCTGCCCATCATATAATGCTTTTGAAGGTACAAAAGCTTCAGCTCTACCTCAAAAAAAAGTCAGTCTCTCTACCATATAAAAATCAGATGTTTAGGGTTATGTTTTCCACCACAGGCCATGGTTCTCCAGACAGTTCTCTGAAGTTCTTCAGCTTTTCTCTGCTATATCAGTGATTCTCTCCATCCACCCTCCTTGCTGCTGGCATAACCTACAGCTTACATACCAATTGGGATCCCCTTCCTGTAACTTTATCAAACTGATTTGCCATCTGTTCAGAAAATCTCATTGGAAATTTCATCTTTAGCTGCCTTTTAGTCTCCCTTTCCTCAACTCTGTAACAATCTTATTCTGCATAGTGCTTAAAATTCAGTTTATGAGAAAAATAATAGAAGGCTTACATGCCTATGGCATTTATCAACATTGCTAGTTAAAGCTGTTTTCAGGTATGTATACAATTTGCTTCCAGAAAGTCAAATTTAAGCAATTTAAATACTATAATAAATAGAACAAATATATTAAATGAGAAGTTAATGAACAATTGTTTGCTTTTATCTTTAATAGATCCTGTTTTTCTCTTGCTTATTTGCTGACTTCAATTAGAAGACTAAGACATAAGACAGCATAATCACTTTCTCCAAGCAACAAACAATTCTATGGATCAATGTGAAGGATATTAACCTAAGTTAGCAAGTCAATAGTTAATTTTGTACATTCCAATGTCTTTGACTCAAGTGGACATATTCGAGCATAGAGGAATAAAACTCATAATGTGTTAAGTTTTCAGTCTGTGTACTGCTAGCTTTGTAGTGCTGTTTATTCACTAGCTCTGCAGCACAAAGCAGAGGAGGGAGTTATTTCACTCGATCTTTTACAAAGACAACTTTTATTGAATGACTATGAGGACACCTTTTTTTAAACTATATATTCGTAGAAGATGTAATATATCAGGGCAAGTCAAATCCTCAGGGCAGCACAGGGACTTGTATTAACAGTAGAAGTTTACAGAACAACTATTGCAGCTGTGAGTTTAAGTGAACTCCAGCTGCTGTGTTGCTCTTTTCTGGGGTGTGTAATTGGTAATCTTAAACTGATTTGTCAAACAGTACATTCACAATTTCAGCAGATGGATTCTCTCAATGAAGTCAATTAAAGACATATAACAACTCTACTTGAATTCTTGTGACCTGGGAACTGTTAACAGCTTCTTGCTTGCTGTACCCTGTATAATATTCATATGGTCTGACCTTTAGTTAAAATTAGGTTCTGTTTCAGATCAATTCCAGAGGCAGAGTTTGTTTGCTTTATTGACACCTTAGAGAATTTCCAGTCCCACAGAAATCTGGAAGTGTTTCACTGAAGAAGGTGTATCCAGTCTCTGTACTCATTTTGAATGTCAGACCACCTGTTCTTATCAGCAAGAAAGCAGAACCTCCTGAGACTGTTACTTCATCATACCTTGAGCATCTCTGGATGTTCTAAAATAAATTAAAAGTTTTGGAGATAATATTTGCTCCCTAGTAAGAAGAATATATATGTGATTCTGTTTTTAACAGGAAATAAGGGTGGATGATAAATTTAGGAAATTATGTCAGTGCAAAGACTTGACTCATATCTTTTTTGGCAACATAAACTGTTAACTGAACTACTACTTTTACCTTAATTTTCAATGCCATAGTTCCTTACAATTAATCCTTACTTCACAATTTATGTAATGTGCTACTTGTAGGTTACGCTCTTGAAATACGATCAGTTAGATAACGTCTTGTCTATTAACTCTCTCTCTCTATATATCTATACATATTTTCAGGGAAATGTATATGTATATATGTATATATAACTGGTACTATCTCTCTCTCTTTCATAGAAGCCTTCCGTGCAACTTCAAATGTACATTCCTAAAAACACATCATTGAAATTCACCTTGAGTCCTTCTGCCACCTTAAAAACAAAAACCATACAAATAATTACAGTTTATAATATAATCACTGTTTATTTTTCAGTACTTATCTACCATACGCTTAAAGCTTCAACATCTCTTTCCTTTCCTCAGCTACTGCAGTAACAGCATTACAGCCTTCCAATCATTCTGCTACTTCTCTCATTCCTGTATTTTGATCCATTACTTTGACTGAATAATTAATTTTTTCTACATGCTTGTAAATCTGTTATTTCCCAGTCTTTTGTGTAGGACTGGCCAAATGTCTCTTAGAACAGTGAAAATCACTTAGATTTTATTCAGGAATGTTATATATATATATATATATATATATTATATTTATATATATTTTATATATTTTTTTTTTAAACAAACAAACAAAAACAAAACCCAAACACAGTGATTGACAATATGAAAGGCAACCAATCTTCCCATCAACCTCTTTTTTCACTACCTTAAGTTCTTTATAGTTACTTCACAAAATAAAATGACAATTTGATCAGTATAAATGATAAGAATCCACACTAATGGTACTAGAAGTATTAGCCACTTTTAATGCTTGCTGGCCTATGAGATCCAAAGAAGGAAGCAATTGGTTCCTCTTACTCGTAGTAGTTGCTATAGGTAAAATAATTCCTCTTCCACAAAACTTGAATAGAAAAGAACTTTATAATTCATCACCTGTTGCTTAACATTGCTTCACTCTCTCTATTCTCTCTCTCATCCTACAATAGGGATAGAGTCAGTGAGCAGCTGTGTGGTGCTCAGACACCAGCTGTGGTCAACATAGGACTGTCATTTTTTGTACTTACTTGTGCTAGTGCATGGTTAATATAACAAAGTTGTCTTGTTTTAAAGCTCTGTACTATGCTACATTACCAACACAAAAAGAAAAGAGATGTAATGCAAGTATCTTTCTGGCAATGCTGATTGTCTCTGTCTGCTTCTTACTTTGAACTAGAAAAATTCATCAAAGATATCTGAGTTGTTGGACCTCAGAACAGAACTTACATTAGCATAGTTAGCCAATTAATTATTCCTGAGCCACCAAAAGTTCGACTAACATGACTAATAGTGACTTGTCCTGGTACAGAGTAGATCTCAGGTGACTGGAATTCATGGATGCAGTAGAAAATCAGAGCCTCCTTAAGTTGACCTAGTCGTGTCATTCAGTTGTGTCATTCAGTTGTGTACTTCACTTGTCCTGATCTCATCCCATGGTCCAATTGCTTAATGCCATCCACTGCCTGGAGACTCAACAAAAATCTGTGAAGTGTATGTTGCCATTACAGTACCTGTTGGAACTCTTTCTCACATTAAGATCTTTGGTCCTTGACTTGTATAATAAAGGAACTGTAATTTATCTTTGGAAGAAAAGCATAGCTCATATAGAAATTATGACACTATTGTGCTCTCCATCTGTTCTTAAGTCTTCCTTGATTATGCCTCAGTTGTTCCCAATTCTCCAGTTTGTTAATTTTTTAAAAGAGAAGATGCCCCTTTAAACTTTAAAAATTAGTTCTCTACAGGATTGTTATGTCAATATCTATTTTTTTTCCCACTATTCTGGCTGAAGATGAAGAGGGAATGTGTCTTCCATTTTTATCAATTCTCGTTAATTCATTAAGCTTGTTTGTATTCACTTACCACTGAGGAATCTTGGGGTATAAAACTGCATCATTTTAAATGGAAGAAATTCAGTGTCCTTCGAAAGTGAATACACCAAGAACAACTCTCTATGCCAAATAATGTCATCCCATACAAACTGAATAATGCAATTACTTACTGAGCTAGTTTTAAATGTACCTTTTTGGAGTCAAATTAAAAAGATGAAGCACATGAGATTTCTTTCATAAACTAGTATCAGAAATATTAGTTTAAGTAAATGTACTACAGAGAATATAATGAGAATGTATAACTATTGAATAGCAATGCATTATTTTTACCATAGCTAAACAAAACTACTAGTAATTGCCTATTTTTTGTATTACAAATTACATGCTGAAACTAGCTTTTCAACTAAGCAGAGCCAGTTCTGTATTTGTTTTCTTTTTCATAAGACCACAAATTCACATTATTATCACAAATTACAAAGAACAGTCTCCTAACACAGAACAAATTCTGAATTTCTTTTATGTACCCATTAAGTAACATCAGAGTAAGCATTTCACTTTGAATGTTTTCTGTAATGTTGACAATATAGGTGAACGATGTTGAGAAAGTCATTGAGGTCTGAAAAATATCAAATCCAAGGTCTAAAATTACACCTTAACATTAAGTTTCTATTTATTTCCTCTAGACAGTCATCAAATCCACACTGAATAAATTTTTACTTTTTTTTTAGTGTCAGATTTCTCTAAAAGTCTGCATGCATCTCACTGATTTGCTGCATCACAATCCATTTACAATAAAATGGCATCAACCTGTGACAAAGAAGATGAGAAATGGATAGGTACTGCAGGACAAAAATAAACACAAAGGGATTGAGAAAACACAGATGAAAAACATCAATATTAGTATTAAAAATTGCTGTGAGCTACCATTCTTTGGCAGGTTTAATTTTGCCTAAATTAAAAACTCCCCCTGGATCTGTATTACATCATTTTGTGAAGCTTAGCAAACACTCTTGGTGGAATTATATGTTCATTATCTAAAGTATCTGTAATTTTGTTCATTTCTGATACTTTTGGGTCTTGTTTTAATTTCTGCATGTATATAATTCCACTTTAAGTCTCAGTTAATGCATCAGCTGCAGACAGGTAATACATAGAATGTCCACATATACAACAAAGTCTAATAGAAGCAGGACAGAACATTTCTTACTAGCATGAAACTTATTTCTGAAATGCCTGATTATAAGATGGCAATATGTGTCCAGTATTAAAGATTGAAATATTGAGTTCTAGTGCTAAAGAAAATATATGCTTTTGCAATAACATCCAAAGACAAGAACAAAAGTAACACAAGCTCTGTAATCTCCATATCAAGCACTGAATTTTATCCAAAGTACTTACTAGTTCTCAAAGCATAGTTGTAGAACGTATTATGTGTTCTAACCATGAAAAATAAACAGTTCTGGAAACGAGCGTAGATTATTGGAGAAAATTCTATTGAAGAACGTAACTTCTGTTCAAGTTTAGGAAAAACTGGATTACCACCAGGATTTAGCAGAAAGTGCAATTTCCTTTATATACTAGAGAAAATTAAAAAAAAAAAAAAAAAAAAAAAAAAAAAAAAAAAAAAGCCCAAAGACCACCACGTTCCCACACTCCTGACATTGTTCTGGGCTCCTTGGATGGAATTCAGCTGGAATGCTGGAAACATGAGTGCCTATTTCAGCATTAGTAATCAGACAGTAGGCATATGGGGCCTATACAGTCAGGAGCATCTATTGTGTTGTTCAGTTCACCCAAAGTGAACATCTGCATATGGGTGGCTGAAGTCATCTCTGGGTAAGCATTTTGATCTGAATTCTACTCCTTTCTTTAACAATTCTACTCCTTTCTTTAACAAATTTAAATTTGCTACAAACATGCTGGCAGAAATTAGAAGAAATTTTAAAAGGCCAGTCTTTCTTCCATTTTTTTAGATCACAGCTGATTTCCTTGACAGTTTGAATGTTCCTGAAGAACAATATTTGTACTATATAGTCTTAGTGTTCCTACTGAGTACATTGAAAACAAATTGGTTCCTGACTTAAGATTCCTGAGGATTGTGACACAGAACATGGGCCAGGCCTGGTGCCAAATTTTAAAAAATGCAGATGCTTGTTTCTGTCTTTTCCTTCCATGAAGGAATCATTTTTTATTTCTGAGAAGTTGTTATTTTTAACATTTTTCAAGTCCAGGAACTAATATAGCAGAATAGTTTTGAAATCAATTGAAATTAATTTGAAATTAATTACTTTATTATGTTGGTCCACAATGTCAGAGGCAGATATTGGTGGCATGGCAGGAGAGGTTGAACGTTCCCGCCAATTATTCCATTAGATGCTGTCATGGGACAGATGGCAGCAGAGGGGCAGTCTGACAAAACAATATCTGACATAGAAGCGTGTACGAAGCAAATGTGTGGAACTGAATTTCTCCAAGGAGGAAAAATTGCACCTGTTGACAACCATCAACACTTGCTGAACGTTTATGAAGACCAAACAGCGGATGTAAGTAGAATGAGGTGGTGGGTGGTGTGTTTGAGCAATAGCGACAGTGACAACTGGTCACCTGCACTGGTGTGGATTTTTATAAGCACTACATGCAGGTTCTTGTTCGTCATGGGTAAAAATGCATTGTCAATGGTGGTGACTACTAAAAAATAGAGTTTGTAGCTGAGAATTTGCTCTATCAAGTGGTATTATTGTGCTCTTTATAACTGTTGTAGTTTCCATGCAAATAAATAGGAAGCATTATTTTCAGGGAAACCTACATTATAAAAAATATATAAAAATGGGAAGACAAAATATAAAGCTCTTAATAGGTGTATGGATTAAGTGCATGTTCAGGACTTGGGACAGTCCTGAACGTATTACTCTAACTTTCGGGCAGAACTGAACAAACATCTTAATTAAAAAAATATTTTTTACTAACCAAATGCAGGTCAACACAAGTAGAATTGTGCTCACAAGCGTTGTTTATGCAGTCATCAATGTCCTGCTCACACGTTAGTCCTGCATATCCTGGGTTGCACAAGCAATAGAAGCCATTGACAACTGTAACAGAGATAGCATTTCAGTACTAGGGTTGCTTCAGTATAACAACTGAATGTTGTAAATTTAAGTAAGCTACAGTTACGACTACTCATCACAATGGTGTACGTGAAAAGAATAGACATGTTAGAATGGAAATAAATTAAATGCATTACTTTAAAACACCTTTTTAATATTATGCACTACATTTAATTTAAAAATCAGATGTTTTAACATAGGAATTATAAATCAATTTTCATTTACTATCTTCTGAAAAAGTAATGACATTTCATGAACTAATAAAGAATTTTAGTTCATAAAGCTATGAATATAAAATTTTATCTTATATATAAGATAAGATATTGTGTCTGAGATTGGGATGGTTAAATGTTGTGAATTTTTTATCACTTTCTTTTTATTTTGGGGGATGGGTACGAGGTTGTTTTGTTTTGTAAGAAATGCCTTTTATTATAGCACTACGTTAAAGGAAAACGTGCCTAGAATTTGGCAGCTTAACCTACAATGGATATTTATGCTTCATTTCAATATTAGCAAGATAATAAGAATTATGTCTGTTTTTCATCATTAATAATCTAAACAGAGAGGAATCTTTAGAGTGCTACATCTGTATAACGAGTTGGTGAGAGCAATAATTGCAGCTCATGCAGGCCTGGATTTCCTATAAACTCAAAGAGGTCCCTGGGTTGTTCATTATCTCTGAGATTTACCACAAAATCTAGTCTGTCACTGTGTCTATACACAGAGCTGCTATTATATTCATCAAATATGTTAAGTCCTCCAGAGAAGCAGCATTTTTTTATCTGCTCAGAGCTTTACATCTTCCTCAGTATCTGAGCTTTTTACAGTCAGCTCAAGAAGTGCAGTGCAGAAGAACTGACACATCTACATGGTACAAGTCAATTTTGGAGGTACCACAAAGCCAAACCATCCACAAAAACATATGGCATGAAGAACTTAGTGCATCTCATCTAAGTTCCAGTTCAAAAATGTTCCTGAGTGAATATACAGTGAATAGAAAATATTGGTAAACTTCTCAGGAAATAGTCTTTACTAGATAAATTATGAAACCAATCATCTTTTTTCCATGTATGAAAACATGGAATTCTTAAAACTTATTCATAATTACTTCTTATTTAACTAGGAGAGTGTTAGGCAATGATACACTTAGCAATTTGGAGTTAGAATTTTAGGACAGCAAGTCAATTAGATTTTCGGTAAATTTGTCTAAGAATTCTGAATTTCAGGGAAATTCTCAGGTTGGCCCAGTGCTTCAAGTATGGGGAAAGGTGAAGTCAGCTACGCTCGCTCTGTATTAGTCCCTTCAGGAAAAGGTTAGCAGTTAGATAATTAAGTGATAATAACTTCAAAAGCAGTTACAGAAATGACAACTGAATTCCTTTTTCAAGTGATATGGGCTGATGGATAAAAATCATAGCTTAGAAGATCCATATGGGATATTGAGGGTGTAGAAATAATTACAAGAGTAGTGCAGAAGTGGAATAGGCTTTCCAGTGTTTCTGAAATTTTCGTCCTTCCATTAGGGCTTTCAAAACTCAGTGAGGGAAAGACAACATTAGTCCAGTAGGAGCTTTAACTATGTGACCTCCAGATATCATTCCCCTTTTCAACCAGAGTTAGTAAGTTTTTCTGAAAATTACCACTTTCCCTTTTGTTTACCAAGCAGAAAATGGATTCTGATAGGTTTTAACCCACAACACTTTCCATTAAGTACTCCATTAAGTACTGGCTGCTGTTCAGTGTAGCCTGCTGATCCAGACAGAATATGGTTGAGTAATTCATCATCAGGTTGCTTCTAAAGCATGCAAGTACGACTACCAGGAAAAGAGTCAGTTACACGGTTATATGATACAGAGCACATGACAGTAAATGGACACTCTATTTTCCATGTTTGATAATTAATGCAATTTTTGGATTCATTAGAATTATCACATATAGTGCTTAATTGCTCTACGAGCTCCTTTTCAGCAACTGACTATTCTCTTATCAGATGCACAATGTAAGATATATTTGGCTAATTTAGGTATCAAAGGAGACAGCACAAATCTCATTAAAATTTCTCATTAGCTGCCCCTAAACACACAAACCTCAGGACCAGGAGTTGAGGCAGTTGGCAAAAATAATCCTCCAGGCACTGGCTGTGGAATTCCAGACAAGCTAAATTTCAGTAAATTATCCACTGTTCTCCCCAGAGCAGCTCAGTAGCTACAGATGCTTCAACAGAGAGACTACTCTACATTAAAGCAAGTAACCAGACTGAACTCACTGTCATAACAGTATCCGTGGAGGCAAGGGTTAGAACTGCACTCATTGACATTGATCTCACAGCGTGGACCTGCAAAACCCTTCACACACTGGCACTGGAATCCAAGGGGAAAAGCATCCAAATTCATTTCTTCTGTGCACACAGCTCCGTTCTCACAGGGATTACTGGCCTCACAAGGCCTAAACTCACAGTTCAAACCTGAAAAGAAAAGTAGCAAAGCTGTCAGCATTTAACTAATGAACATATCCCTGCAGGTGCTGCCTATTATGAGCTGTATTTTCTTTAGACCCCTGCTTAAAATTAAGTTGGAGGTTCTCAGAGATATGTATATGTACAGTGCCATGCAGAAATACTTATTTGCTTTGCTGTTTTACAAACCAAAAAGGATTATTTGTTCCTGTTTTGTTTATATAATTACACTGTACTTCAAAATCAAAATAGCACTTGGATACCTTTTATATTTTTCTATTTACCCTTGTCCACTAAAATAGCTCAAAAACTGCACCTAAAGAAAATGAATTTTAATTTGCAGTGTCCTGTTATTTCTTCATGATATTATCACAGCTATGATACAATTTGTTCATAGGTTAACTCCTAATTCCAAATATAAATGAAGTTCAAGTAACCTTGTATTATTAAATATATTATTAAATATAATGTAACTTAGGGGTTGTTGCTTTTATTTTAACGATGAGTGGCAACCTCCACAGTACATAAAATACAACATAGAATCTCCTACAGTTTCTTTCTATTCTACTCTAATGCTCTAATGTGTAATAGATTATGCACATTTCTCTGGGGTAATCAGGGAATTGTGTAATTGTGATCTTGGGTCACAGATGCCCTCATCTAAATCCTTAGTTTGCAATAGATTTTAAAAGACTTAAAGGTCCTTTAAAGTGAATCTTACTTTGTAAGCACATAAACAAGGCTGATTCATGTTTGCCAGCTGCAAAACCTCAAAACACTGAAGGCAGACATAAGAGAGATCAAATGGGATTGTAAAGCTGCTTCTCCTTTCCCTCACCACCGCTGAAGGCAAGTCTGTTCTTTCAGGCTGTTTCAGGCAGACTTTACTGGCTTTCAGGGCTGCAACCAGCTGTGCACCAGCTCTCTGAGGACCTGTGGAGCCTGTCTGCCTTTCTGCCAGTGCTCTGTGAGCTGTGTATGTGCTATGCCTACCAAAGGTGGCGTGCACAGTTTGCAATCCTCCAGACCCTCTGTCCACTTCCCTTAGGCCCCCGCCCCAGCTCTGGCTGCTCAGTCAGTCCTTCCTGAAGCACCTCCTCCCCGTCCTTCTTCAGTAACACTGGTGTCTGTAGGGTTGTTTCTCTCACACTATTTTTCATCACCCTCTCACACAACTGCTGTGCAGTATTTTTGCATGCAGGGCCCAGTTATGTCCTGTGGTGGGCTGTTGGAGCCAGGCAGCCCCAGTCTCACCTCACAGAAGGCCCTGCAGCCCTGCTGCCAGCAGTTGGGTGTCTGCACACAGCATGCGAGAGAAGCCCTATTTGTGAGATGTATAATAGTCCCTAGAATTTTCAATTTCTGTTCAGATAAGAATTCTTGAGAAGTAATTGACTGGTGCTACAAGTCACATGGAATATTTAGCAGTTTTGTATACTGTATACAATTGCTAACAGAACTGACTATTCATATAGTTTATTGGATGTAATTTTGGGGAAACTGAATCAGCTAAGTGGTTAACTTATTTTGGATCAACAAATTGAATATTTTGTTATAGTTTCAGAAGAACAAAACTACAACATAGTGGTTAAGATCAAGCTACAGTGCCATTGAGTGCCATTCAGAGGCTTGTTTGAATGCTTAACAATCCTTAAAAATACAGGATATAGCGAAGGGATGAAAAACTCATTGTAAAACTTAAGTATTAAGATGACCATTAGACTGAATAATATTGAAGTTTAACTTGAAAAATGTACTTATATGTACGGAGGTATGTTGTCAGTAAAATGATTCGGGCTCTTGTGTAAAAGAAGACCATCAGATTCACTTCTATGATGTGCTTAGTATAGGCCAAAGTCAATTGAACCTATGTATTTTCAACTTTGTTTGTATTTTGCCTGTATAGGCAAATGGCCTATTTCACATTTTGTTCATCCTATGGGGACTGTTACTTATATAGTAGCCCACTGGGTATCACCAGGTCTTCGTAATAATGAAACACATGCTCTTCAAAACATCCCAAGGATTTTACATGAGCTGAATCTTTGCTGTAAGGCAGAGTAATTTGAAGGCTGAACTCTCAATGCTTCTGCATGGAAACTGTGAGGTCATGGCCTGAAGCTGTGACTGAGCACCTGGTGAAGCAGTATAGCCAGCCCTGAGAGCACAGATGGAAGCAATTCACCTGTGCCATTGGAAGGGGTGGACCCAGGGTCTGGCCTTTGCTAACCTCATTTAAGGGCTGGCAGCAGCAAAGAGAAGGATCTTTGGAGTGCTTAGTGAACCCTGATCCTTAGAAAGGAATAAACAATTCCTTCTTTATTACTGGACTGTGACTTTTACCTTTTTTGGGTGATCCAAAACTGGTTTAAAGCAGCTGTATCTGCCAGCGTTTATCTTTGCAGCTTCCAAAAGCAAAAGAAACAAGCAGGAATACAATTGGAATAGAACTAACAAATAATAACAACATACAATCAGCTATCTGATCAATGCAGTGATGCTAATGGAGGAGAAAAAAATGGCACAGCTTGTTCCCTCTCTGTCACCAGCAGTCTCTCTGATGTACAGTGTTCTTGCAGGCCACAATATGACTTCTGGAATTCCCTGAAATTGCATAACAAAAGCTACCATATGGCTCACTGAGATTTGCCCAAAAGTTTTCATGTTCATATCACAACAGCTTGACATGAGTGAAGACCTCGCTGATGCCTAAAGTGGAGTTCTCACCCCCCTAAATAAGCTTAACACATAGTTCACAAGTGGAACTGTCAGATGATCCAGTAATGCAGTATTTATTTTTCTTCTGAGTTAATGGTAATAAGATTTGCTTGCCCTCTTACATGCCAAATGTGATTTGGTGGCAGACGCTTTTGTTAGATAAAGCAGAGGTCACAACACAGAGCATCAGTTTTTACCTACTGTAATATCCTTCACCAGTTCTGGATACTAACTGCTTTTCAGATGAGAGCATAACAGAGTCTTGATGCAACTTGTGAATAATCAGAGAAGAAACAATGAGGTTGTATGCCCTGAAGGCCACAGGTTTACATTACTTAAAAATATTTGTTCTGTATCAATAATTTTTTGCACAGATAACCTGTTGGAGAGGGCCTCTTAGGAAAAGGACTTGGGCGTTCCTGAGAACAACAGGTTGGCCATGAGATAGCAGTGTGCCCTTGTGGCCAAGAAGGCCAGTGGTATCCTGGGGTGCATTAAAAAGAGTGTGGCCAGCAGGTGGAGGGACCTGATCTGCTCTGGTGAGGACACATTTAGAATATTGTGTCCAAATCTGGGCCCCCTAGTTCAAAAAGAAACAAGGGTCTCCTGGAAGGAGTGAAGAGAGGGCCACAAAGACCATAAGGGGCCTGGAGCACCTCCTCTATGAGGAAAGGCTGAGTAACTTGGGTCTGTTCAGCTTGGGGAAAAGAAGACTGAGGGGGGATCAGATTAATGTTTATAAATATCTCAAGGGAGATGGGAGACAAAGGGATGAAGCCACTCAGAAAATAAGGAACTGAGATAACGTAAACTTTCATGTTCTTCTTTTGCTTTCATAAATTTAGTTTTAACACATATTGGCGTATTTATGTTCTGGTTATAAGGTTTTATTGTGCTGTTTTTTTCATTTTGTTTTTAATGAAACCCTGGGTGGATGTCTTCACTGTGCACTCTGACAAAAGGAGTTTGAATCAGTCATGGAATCACAAGAGTCATAGAATCATAGTGTCACAGAATGGCTTGGTTTGGAAGGGATCTCGAAGATCATCTTGTTCCAACCCTCCTACTGTGGGCAGGGTTGCCAACTACTAAATCAGGAACTAGAATAAGTTGCCCATGGCGCTGGCCTGGAACGTCTCCAGGAATGGGGCATCTACAACTTCTCTGTGCAGCCTGTTGCAATGCTTTGCCACCCTCTCAGTGAAAAATTAGTTCACATTAAATAAGTGACAGACTGCTGTTTGGTCCTCCAGAAAATGTCTCTTCTGCAGACTGAGCAAGCCCTGCTCCAACACTGGTTAAAAAAAAAAAATAAGTGAAAATGTCAATGAGTATCTCAGACTTTTCCAAGTCTCTTGTTACATCATTGAGCAATGGGATCTCATTTTTCTCAGACTTCCAATTCATAGTATAACAATGGAACTCTGTTGTTGTGCTTCATGTGCCTTGCTAGCTATAGCTCCAGTTGCACTTCAGCTGTACTGACTCCATCCCCATATGACTGCATGCCTACTAGGTAGGTAGCTCACCACTGAATTTACCTTTTGTGCGCATGGTTTTCTGTTCCCAGTTTGTAAATTTTTCTGTCACGTATGCTTGATTTCCTGTATACTGGAAAGGTCTGTACTTTGACTTATCCTTCAAGATAAATCAATGAGATCAAGATAAATCTGTTTTCCCTTCAGTGAAGGCACCAATGGGAGCTGCAAAAGAGATCCCTAAACAGACCAAAGTCAGCTCAGTGATGTCAAGGATCTGCTACATGCATTTCTTAATTCTTTTAGGATTATAAGCTTCATCATCTCACTGATATTGTTGCCAGAGATGATCTTTACATCTCAAATCACCTCTTTGTAGTCTAGTCATGCTATTCTGCAAGCTGCAGCATATATTTATACCTTTTCTTCAGATTCTTGCTGGTACATTCCCAGAAGGGCAGAAATTTCAGTGATGTATGCACTGATTTGACATTACACCAAAATATATATTTCCCTGACAAACAGACCTTTTCCCACTCCATAAAAAATGAGGAGAAATGTAAATTACTGCCTTTGCTCTAGCAATAGAGAAGTTACACCATACACAGCAAAAATATTTATGTTGTCCTTACAAGTATAAAGAACTGAAAATTAAAATCTAGTCAGAAAGTTCTGGGGTAATATTCCTATTTACCAAATGAGGCCAAAACAGATGATACTATACTATACGTAGTATTCTAAATTTTTTTTTCAGTGCTTTCTTTCAAGCCACTTCACCCTCATCTTAATTGGAAATGCAACCTCTTTTTCTCCCACACAGCTTTCCTGCATATCACTGCTTGGGAAATCTTTCTCTGTGACTAAGGTGTGAGAGATTTCATTCCTATACTAACTAGAAGGCTGGAAATAAAAGAAAAGAAGATTTTATCTTACCTACTCAGTCCCTTTCCTTGAGTAAATTATTTTTTTTACTGTCAGTGTTGAGAATCAATAATGTAAAACACTCTTCCCTCATTCAGAGGATCAAAAGTATTTATATTATTTTTAATGCAAGCATGAAAATCATCATTAAATAACTAATTAGCAATCTAATCAATACAAGCAGCAAGAATACAAGAAAATTATGTTTGCTGATTTAAATTAGAATGTTTTGGAAAAGGACATATTCACAGGATAGTAACAGGCAGTTGTGGTTATATGTTAGTAAGATAAATGGCCTTCTGCTGTTGCTGCCATATCAGCATTTTGAACAAGGCTGTAAATGTACATTTAAGGTTACTTCGTTAAATCAAGCAACAGACAGACTAGGGATGCAACATTTGTTTTTTGAAATAAATTTATCAGAATAGAGATTCACATCTACTGCATTTTCTCTTTTTTTAGATAAAATTTGTTAAACTATTTTTGAGGAAATAAGTAATTGTGAATGTGTAGCTGATTAATTACTATACACCTATTTTTAGCTAAATATTAGAGAGTTTTTCATCTGGTAAGTTTCTGGAAGTCTGGGATTTTTGACAGAAAGGAATGCTATATATTAGGAAACACAGCATAAGTTGTTTTCTCCCACTCACATATCAGGATTTTTAAATTGACCATTGCAGAACAAAAAAGGTGATGTTCACTAAACATAGTTAGCTGACAGAAAAGAGAAAATAAGTATGTCCAACACATCAAATGTGAAAGAGTCAAACACAGAAGTTCATTAACAAATTAATAAGTTCAGCATATCTTTCCAACTGTGCTTATTTCAATTAGACACATTTAACATTTTTGCTGTTTTAAGTCTTGACTACATTTTATTGATTACAAGGAGAGCTCGCCTTTACTAGAGAATTAAAAGCCTTTCCATTAGTAAGAAACCCAATACAACACAAAAGAATATGGACTAGCAATTAATTTACACAGTTGAAGGACATTTCAGTTTTCAGTGGCAAAATATATCAAATGAATATAACTCAATGAACATAAAATATATAACAACTAATGAATAATTTATTTGGAAAACACTTTTATTTTGTTTAATAATGAGAACCATATTGTATAATCAGAAATATAATTCTACTAATTCTAATCAATTATCTCTTCTGCAGCATTTGCTTGTAATATTTCCACTGTAGATAGTAAATATCATAAATGAAAACTGAAAATAGGTAATTTCTTCCTGAATAGTACTTTGATTTGTTAAAGCTATTATTATAAGTAAAAATATATATAGAGAAAGAAATGACATAATAAATAAATGACCTGTCATAAGTTTCCATTTTCTTATGTAAAACGATTGATGTTTGTTATTATTTGCTCAGCATAAATTTGTGCATGAAATGTTGTGATATGTACTACAGATTTCTCTTATAATCAGAAATGGCATCTCTTCAGTGCTGCTATTCTTTTGGGAAAATAATTTAATAAAAAAGCCATTTGCTACAAACATTTTAAGGAATTAAATCTGACAACAGTTTTCAAAGTCAGCATTTTGCAGTAAAAGTAGGAGAGGAATCAATGAGAAAATATATCTGATTGCAAACTGCTGGCATGATTATGAGAATATAGTGAAAATAAACTAACTGTGGCTAGTTCTGGATCAAGAAGAGTGTCACTTGAGGACCAATGTCTTAAATAATATTAACTGATCTAGTACTATTGTGATATATGGACTCACGAGGACAGGAAGCTTTGAGGACAGATGAAATGGCATCATGGTCCATGTGGAGGCATGGGCAAGACGTGATAAACCAGCCAGGAAGTAGCACCTACCCTTGGGCATCAGATGAGGGTCAGAGGAGGTAGATGCACTGTGAAAACGTGAACCATCAATATCCCAGATCTACCAGTAATACTGATTCCAAATTCATAGGCAATTTGATGGTATTACCAACATTGCTTTTTTGAAAGCATTTTAATCTACAAAATAATTTGATCACATCAGAGAAATCTGTATTGTTGATTTCACTGACCTTCTACAGTTCCCATCACAAAAGGCCTTCATGAACGTATCATAGAATAATGGAAGACTCGGGAACTGTAACAAGGAATCAGTTAAATGCTTAAATTTTGAGGTCTCGGAAAATCTAAAGAATAAATGTCTCAAGCATAAAGATTAAATTGTAAATTGTCTTTTGTACAAAACTGTCTTTTTCTGTAACTTTGAAAAGTTCACAGATATCTCTGAGAAGCCTGCAATTATTTTATCAACTAGCTGCTTAATTTCATCTGCCTTGTGGCATAAGAAAACAATGCAGTATATTTACATAAACAAAACTTAAAGTATTCTGGAATATGATAGGAAGAAAAAAATAACTGCAGAAGCATGCATGTATTGATATTACTCAAAACTAAGCCAAGTATTACTCTAACACTTCAAGAATACAGCATCTTTTCTTTCAGTTCAAATTTACAGGAATTCCTCATTTGTGGGATGCATATTATAATTTATGTAAGGAGCTATATGATTCTGTGTATGTGAAAAATCACTTTCAGTGATATCTGTACAAATTGAAAATCAATAGGTTTTTTATTATTATTTTTCTTTTTTAAAGGAAGAATGTTTGGAAAGCAATACTTGGCACTTTCAAATAGAAGATATTTCCTTAATTTTATATAATAATGCAGGCCATGCAACAGTGATGGATCAAAGAAAGGGATAGACCCACATCACAAATTTAAAATGAAAATCATGTTTATATTACTGCTCCATACCTGTATAAATTTCTGTAAAACCAGACAAAAAGAAAAGTTGAATGTATTATTTAGGTGCATTTTTTCATGTTAAAACATATAACTATTTTACAATGAAGATAAATCTATATGTATATTTGTGCAATTCAGATTTCATTATAAAAATTATGCTTCACTCTTTCTGAAATAATGAAAAGAAAAATGCTACTAAGGAAAACAGTAGCAGTAGCTCCTAATAAATTATATGCAATTCTTCTGTTGCTGTTTTCATCTTCTATCTCTCTTTAATATATCAGAGCTCAACAGAAATTACTAATGTATGTGGACATACAGAAATGTGTACAGAAAGCTGGTATTAAACTCATTTTTTCCTCACGGCCTTGAACCTGTGGATATCATTTTTGCCTTTACGGATTCTCACCTTTAGTTCAAGCAGACAGATCCTTCTGTGTTTTAAGATCCTGTTTTCATTTGCTTAAAATTTACCAGATTGGCCAGGTATTATTTACAACATATACTAGGATTACTGTTTTCTTACTCTGATTTGCATGTTGGCATATATCTCTACACCACAAGTAGACCCGCCATGTAGAAAAATAATGCTGCAAAGTTTTATTTCACCAACCAAAAAACAAACAAACAACAACAAAAAAACCCAACCTTGATAATCGACTTTTTCTGATAAAGAGAAATACCCTCATTATTTGTAGGGCCGCCAGGGAAAAGGTGATCATATTTTAAACCTTTGAAAAACTATGATTTGCACATACTTTTGGGGAAGTAAGGGAAAGATGCATAGAGATTTTCATTTGCAATGAATATACTTTGTATCATCCACAGAACATAAATCTCCTCCCTGTCACCAAGTACAACATTCTCACAGAATAAGTAACGAGATTCAAACCCCTGATCTGCTGTAGACGACTTAGAGAAGCAGTACTCCCAAAGTATTCGTGGCTGTAAAAGCTTAGAAAATATTTCTTGTGGATCAAGTTGCATCCCAATGTGCAAACTGAAAGAGGAGCTGAAATTACAGCACATATCTCACTGAATTTTTATGGACAGATTTATGGACAGATCTAGGGTTTTAGAGATGATTTTGGGGTTTGTGGCATTGCACCAGAAGGTCATAGGTCTCCGACATGTCTTGTCACATCTGCCAGTGCTTTGTGGGTGCCTAACATTCTCTGGACTGTCTAATGATACTTCTGTTGGTTAGGTTAAAAGTCTGCTCACTGACCTGCTTAGTTTTGGAGACAGAAACACCTGAGTTTAGTCATCCAGACATCATTTTTTAGAAACAAGAGCAAGCTTGATAGAAATAACAGAAAAATTTCCAAAGAACTTCTGCACATATTTCATATGGAAGCCAACAGCAATTCCAAGTCAACCTTCTTCTGTATCGCTTAGGGGCAATACTGATTTCCTAGGCCATATACCATAAGCATGGATACACTGTTTCTCTATCTACAAAAAGCTCCTACGTGACACAAAGCATCCTTCATAGCTCTCCACACTCGTTTTATTTTTTCTCTAAATGAAATTTTATTTGGCTGCTCAGCATCAAGAGTGGCAAAAACAGATATAAACTGATGTTGAACAGGAGATATTCTTCTGTGGTCTAACACATATATATGCCACCAGGAGCCAAAAGTCTGCCTTTTTGCATGGGTCTTGGCACAGCAAAGACTGAGATTTGGACTCTGAGTGCTGAAAAAGTAATTGCTCCATTATATCTACTTTAGTCCTTTGCCTTCATGAGCACTTACATTTCTTACTTATTATCTGTTTTGTAATTAGCTGTTCCCATAATAGAGTGTCCTGTGCTGAAAACTCCATTATTAGTCTTGCTTTTCAACAGAGTTAAGCATTTTTTTTTCTGCTGAGTTGCCTTTCTCACTAGTTTACTTTCTTCTGCAACATGTTTAATGGCTAATTACCATTTTTGCTTTAATCTTAATTGCAACACATTTGGAGACATGTGTCATTAAGACTGCAACAAATAAGTACACATTTCCTGAGAACTGAATTTCAATTTTCCTCCACAATTATATATATTTGATTTAAAAGGTCATACCTATTAGTAGCATTTAGACCAAACAAATACAGTACATTTTTAAATGAGTCATGAAATCATTTGGATCAGAGGATAATTTTCTTTTCTCTCATTATTAAAAGCATGTTAATAAAGAGCTTCTTTGTTTTTTTTTTTTTTTTTTAAGGAAAAGTAAAAGGAAATATTCATGTCTACTACTGAAGAGCTATCACATATCAAATATACAATCTCAACCCAAAAGGGGCATTTTTTTTTTTCTTCCTTGCTGAGATTTTCTTGTAAATAGCAGTAGACAGGATTAGTTAATGGGTAACAGAAATGATGGTAAAGTAGTAAATCCCAGCGTAGAAAATAGAAGAAATTTGCAATTTTGATATGTGACTGTAAGATCTGTTCTTAGCTTTCAATCCTGAGTAAAAATAAAGCAGTCTCATAGAACAGGTCCATGCTTCTCCTGTACTGAGGACTCCACATCTGGATGCAGTACTCCAGGTAAGGACTCACCAGTGCAGAGTAGAGGGGCAGGATCACCTTTCTTGACCTGCTGACCACCCTTCCTTTGATGCAGCCCACAATACAGTCAGCTTTCTGGGCTATGAAGGCACACTGGCTCATGTTCAGCTTGCCATCTACCAGTAATCCCTAGTCCTTTTTAGCAGGGCTGTCCTCAATAATTCTGTGGACCTAGTTGTTCAAAGGATGTTTGAATACACTGCATGGCTCCTATAGAACAAGAAAAACAGCCAGGACACCAATACATCTAAATATGGAAGAAACAGCTAACGACTAGTGTGAAGCACCTAGAAGTACCTGGAAAGTAAATATTTAATATACTAGATCAACTCACCAATGTAAGAATGAGACATCTACTACTTCACTGGCCTGTTTCATCAAAAAGCAGGGAGTAAAACACTGTTTAGTAGCAGAGCATTTAAAAGTCTCTTCTACTTTGATATCTGTGAACCCCCTTTCCTTCATACAGCTGAGCAAGACAGCTAAAATCTGTAAATCTAATGTGCCCTTCAGGCTTTAAGATACTTGAAGACTTCAAACTCACAAAAGCAAATAAAACTGCGGGAATCCAAAAAGATGGTTCTGATTTTGCTGGCACAGATGGAAGAGTATAATGGATATGTTTCATCCTTGTAACAAAATAAATAGCTTAAGACAAGAAAGGTACTTTGCTAAATGGTAATGGAGACCAGCAAGGGACCATAAGATATGGTAGCTTAGAGGCTTAGAAAAAAATTAACTTCCTAGCATAAAAGAATTAGGAGTCTTTCTTTTTCATGGAAGAAGAAGGAGCTTGTTGATTTCATAATAAAATTATCAACTTGTGCTTCATACTATTTTGTATAAAATAAATTATTTCAGGTCCCTATTTAACATGCCTTCATATTTAGATAACATATATATTTTATATACAGATAAAGCATAGCACTGAGTGCTACATAATTTCCTAATGGCACTATTCTTGAACTGTGTATGAATTTTTAATGGAACAGGACAGTATTTCCATTTGGAGACATTGGAGCTTTTATTCTACCTTCCATGAAACTGTTAGTACCCCTAAACGAGCTATAGCCTCACAGTATGTTTATCACACACTCTCTTTTGCAGCACTTATTATCAATTCCACAATAACTGTGATTCCATTAAAGAAATGCTACAATTGTAGAATCAATATCATAATAGAAAAGTTATTGTAACTCCTTTTTGGCTAGGATTCTATAATGGAATCAAGCTCATAAGAGGACTGAGAGGTCTTTTTAACACATAAATTACTGGGAAGGACTATCACTGAGAATTTATTGAACAAAACCGTAGCTAAATATAGCTCTAAGCTGTCTGTCTCCTCTTGCTGACATTACGTTCTTTACTTGTCCTCTACCCAGACCAAGTTAATCTTTCTTCCTGATTCCAGTTCCAATAATAGGGAAAGCTACAGAAAACCAGCTGATTCCATTCCTTTGTTTCTGAACAGATAAACTTCAGAATATCCTTTGAAAAAATGTCCCATATAGATGACTATAAGTGTTGTATCTCATATACAATATAAAATAGGTGGGAGAGGGAATATTTCCAAAATAGGAAAAGAACATCGTATAACACTAGAAGTAAGTGGCTTTGTGTAAATAGCCCTCCAGTGTTTAAGTGTGAAGTATAATAGTAATTTGTACCATATAAAGTCAGTGAAAGAAAAAAAGAACTGGACTTAAAAAATTGGAGTATCATGCTGAGATAATTAGAACATATTTGCAAGCGCACACAGTATCTGTGGCAGAGATAGCAGAAACATATATAAAGATAGATACTATTTTTTTTTTTGTCTGTTCATAGATACAACATGTGCACAGTGAGCCTCAGTAACTACTGGGGTTTTTATGCGGACTGACATAAAAGTCTCTTCATTGATAAAATAATCTGCTGTAGATTGTTTCTTCTTTTATCAAATGTAGAGCTTGCTTGACAACAAGGTCAAAAGCATTATGATATAAAATTATATAGATTTTGAAAGACATTATTTCATACTTTATCAGTACAAAAGGCAAATCTCTATATCTTTAGAAAATAGAAATTCAATTTCATCCTCCACAGGACAAGAAATTTAGCTGAAATAGGCTGACAAGACTTCAAATACCATATTTAGTAATTAGAACATTATTAGGAGATGACAATGTTATGTTATGTTGTATCTGGAATTCTTAAATGCTTCTTAAGTTTTCTTTTGAGCTGTGCATAGATTGACTGCTAGTACTCTCAGGCAATGTTCAGTAGAACATTTGGAAAAAATGAAAGGTAGCAATTTCAGTGATAGTATTCCAATTTCAGTGATAGTATTCCAATGAAATATCTGAACATATAGAAAGACCACTGATGTGCACTAGCTGCAGGGAAGTCCTCTATCTGGTGAAACTTAAGGAGATGAATGTTTTGTCACTGTTAGAGTTACAGCAACCATGGCACAAGAAATACTTCTCCACTATTGACTTTACCATGGAAATCAGGTTTTCCAAAACAGTTTGTGCCCACAGGAAAACATCACACACACATCTGGCTTGTAGAGTTAATTTACACAGCCAGACATTTGAAGGAAAATCCATATATGTACTGCTGCTCAAGTATCACTGTGTTTAAAAAACTTAGACATCTTCCTTTCTTTCTAGAAAAACTAGTGGATGAGCTAAAATATTTTGTCATATACTTATGTTTTATAAAAGCACACAAGAAAAATGCAAGAAAAAATAGACAATAAAATTATGATTTTTTTTGTTGAATTATCATAGTCACTTGGGATGAATGTAAGATTTATCAGAATATAAAAGCATATATTCAAAGTATCAAAAAGTCGGTGAAACAAAAAAAATGAGAAGCAGCTGAGCTTACCCTCCAAAGAATGGGAAATGAAAAGAAAGGAGAAAAAAAAGGATTTTAATAAGAGGGAAAGAAAGGAGAGGAAACTATCTTGTTTAAGTCTTCTTGTCACAATAAACAAATTAGATTTTCCCTCACTAACCAAGGAAATAGTCAATCAGATAAATGTATGCAAACAATATCTGTAACCTAAATCCATTTCTAGGTTAATCTGAAAGTCTACCTTCTCTATGAGTGCACCTGAATGTCCAAATCATGCTCAGAATTTCTTAATTCTGTGTTCTACATATTAGAGGGCTGGTCTACACATTCTGGAGTGGTTTATGTTGTTTTTCTTTCTCTCTTTTTCTCTTTCTCTTTCTTTCTTTTTTTTCTGTAGTGATGCACACCCTGTAAGTCAGATTGTGTGACCAAAGAATCAAACCATTACAACATATTAGGGATATTAGGGATATACAACTTCAATTTTTTTTTCCCAAGAAACAGTGGCATTCATAATATTGCATGTATACCTTTCACTAAGCAAGAACTTCTATGAAAATATTCAAAACTAAAACAGATATTCCTATATTACTTTTATGATGTGTTTACTTACTCAGTGAGATAATTCTGTAATCTGTGATAAAGTACACACAAAGATATTTGTTACAATAACCAGAGTATTTTCACACAACATGAAAATATAGTTTAACTTCCCATTATTTATCTTGGGCTTCCTGTGAATCTGTTAAAGACTACGCTTACATCCATCTAATACTAAATAAACAGATGGTAAGAGACTGAGGTAGTGTGCTCATATGAACCTTGCTTTTTACTTTTATTTATACTGTCATGAACCTTGGTAGTGTCAGTTTAAGAATTTGATTTGAAGCAATACCGAGTTATCCTGTAAAGAACTCAGAAGTCTCAAAAATCCTTTATTTAAACAAGAATTCTTAGAGCAAGATTTTAAGCATTCTATACCAAAAGCTTTATGATTTCAGAGGATCTCGGTTACCATTTATGAATCTTTCCAGAGGAGTTTAACCTTACCACTGAGACCAATAGAAATTGCTAGCTTCTTGAAGGATGACTACAGAAATGCTAACTTTCTGAAATTTTTATAATTTATTTAAATATCTAAATGAGAACTAAAGTCTCCTGAAACAAGTGTTGTGAAACAAGTATTTCCAAGAACAATATTTGTAACCATGTGCTGGAAATGGTTTCACTTTTTTCTGTGCAGAGGAAATTCTGAAACTGTGCCACTCATTTACTTGTTATCTTACTAGACTTTATTCAGCAGAACATAAATTAAAACCAATAAAAATGACAAACTAGATTTTGACCATTAACTAAAATAATAAGAACATTAGAGCTCCTTTTTTTCTAATGAATGATGAGTTCAATGCAACCATCTTCCCCAAAGGGGAAAAACCCTGCTGTCTCAACATACAAAGAAAATTGTCTTTTAATGATTATTCTGGAATCCTAAGTATGTATCATTACATTGAACGGCAGGAGGAAAAATGTGTTTATATTTAATTTATAAATCAACAAGCATCTTTAATGGAAATTATCACTTAAATTAGATTTGTGCAAAAACACTGCACAATTTGTTGTCTCAAATTTTAGTACCAAATGTTTAAAATTAACCCCGCAACATTTCACTGATAAGGATCACAATAAAACTTACATTTTAAATGTATTTTCCTTAAAAGCATCAACATAAATAACCACACATGATTTATGGATTCCAAGATAACTATAAATTGTTTTCTGGGAATGGAAACATAATTTAGAAAATGCCACAAATCAAATTAGAATGAACAATGTTTAGAACAAAACTGTTATGGCTGGTCATTGAGCATATGCCTCTCATTTTGTAAATAATCTTGTTTTGTTAGCAAACTGATTTTATACTATTCATTGATTAATAAATAAACAGTTCAAGTAGATATATAAATAAAGTTTACTTGACATTACTCGCAGCCTAGGGCGCAACTGACTGGTCACTTTAAGAGTCTTGCTTGAGAAAATGAAAGACTAATAATGCTGTAGGAAGAGTGAAATGAGTTTAGACAATTGACAGAAATGCTTTCTATAGTTAATTACGTTTGCTTTCCCTTCTCCCTTGGTGTTCATTACCTTTAAATGGAGCCATACATTGGCAGAAGTAATTACCCGGTTGGTCAATGCAGGTGGCTCCATTCTTGCAGGGAAATGAAGCACACTCATCTATATCTGTTTCACATCTTGCACCTTTGAAAAGACAAAATATATGAATGTTTAGTAAGACAATCGGGTTCCAATTTATAATGCATTTGCACCACAATAATTTCAAGCAACTTTTGAGAAGAAGCTGATATAAATCAGCCAAAGAAAGATCTTTCAATACAAATGTCAGCATCCATTTAATTCTTATTGCCATAAATATGTAAGAACTTATTTCTGAGTTGCTAAGTGGTAAGAAATCTTCCTGGAATGCAGACTAAATTATCTAGCAAAGGTAAGAACTTGGAGAAAGAAGATCTGCCTGCTGTAAGTGAAGATTGGGTTCAAGATGATCAAAAGAACATGGAGGGGCCATGGGATCTATGCATGGGTTCTGAGGGAACTGGCAGATGAAGTTGCCAAGCCATGATCCATTATATTTGGAAGGTCATGGCAGTCTGAAGTTCCCACTGTTTGGAAAAGTAGAAACAACACCAATTTTTGAGTAGATAAAAAAAAGACGATGCACGGAACTACAGGCTCTCATGGAACAGGTCCTCCAGAAGGCCATACGAAGGCACATGGAAAAGAGAGATGAGGTGATTGGTGGTAACCAACAAGGCTTCAACAAGGGCAAGTCATGCCCAACAAATTTGGTGGCCTTTTTTGGTGGAGTTGAAGTATCAGTAGATAAAGGAAAATCAACTGACATCATCTACCTGGACTTGTGCAAAGCATTTGACACTGCCCCACATGATATTCTGGTCACCAAATTGGAGAAAAATGGATTTGATGGATGGACAACTCACCGGATAAAGAATTGGCTGGATGGTTGCACTCAGAAAATTCTGGCCAATGGCTCAATGTCCAAGTCGAGAGTGGTGATGAGTGGCATTCTTCAAGGATCAGCACTGGGACCAGTGTTATTTAACATCTGTGCAGGCAACATGGACAGTGGGATTGAGTGCATCCTCAGCAAGTTTGCAGATGACACCAAGCTGAGTGGTGGAGTTGACACAATAGAGGGAAGGGATGCTATCCCAAGGGACCCAAATAGACTTGAGAGGAGGGCCCAAGCAAACCTCAAGAAGTTCAACAAGTTCAACAAGACAAAGTGCAAGCACCTACACCTGGGTCGGGGCAACCCCAAGCACAAATACATATTGGGCAGAAAATGGCTTGAGGGCAGCCCTGAGGAGGATGGCTTGTGGGTGTCAGTTGATGAAAGATTCAACATGAGCCAGCAATGCATGCTTACAATTCAGAAGGGCGACTGTATCCTGGGTTGCACCAAGAGAAGTGTGACCAACAGGTTAAGGGAAGCAGTTCTGCTCTTCTACTCCCCTTTTGTGAGATCCCACCTGGAGTACTGCAGCCAGTTCAGTGGCACCCAACACAAGAAGGAAATGGAACTGTTGGAGTGGGACCAGAGAAGTGTCAGAAAGATCATCAGAGGGTTGGAGCACCTCCCCCTAAGAGAACAGGCTGAGACACCTCAGGCTCTTCGGCCTAGAGAAGAGAAAGCTCCAGGGGGACCTTATAGTGGCCTTCCAGAACCTGAAGAGGACCTACAAGAAAGCTGGGGAGGAACTTTTCATAGGGGTATGTAGTGACGGGACAAGGGGAAATGGTTTTAAACTGAAAGAAGGTAGATTTAGACTAGATATTAGGAAGAAATTCCTTACTGTGAGGGTGGTGAGACACTGGAACATGTTGCCCAGAGAGGTTGTGGATGCCCTCTCCCTGGAAACATTCAAGGCCAGGCTGGATGAGGCTTTGAGCAACCTGTTGTAGTGGGAGGTGTCCTTGCTTATAGCAGGGGGGATTGATGATCACTTGATGATGTCAGAAGTCCCTTACAACTCCAACATTATATGATTTGATACGACTATAACTGTACAGTTTTGTTTATAGATGGAATCAAGTGTTCCAGTTTGCTAGGATGGAAATGAAACATTAGATCAGGGCAGATAAGGAGAAATGAGAAGGAAACAAAAGTAAATTAGTAAGTGATATCTTAATTCATGCTTTGTAGAATACCTCTTCATAGAAAACATGGTTTACTACCAACAGGACTCACCAGTAAAGCCAGATAGACAGATACATTCATAGCCACCAACAAGGTCTACACATGTTGCATTATGAAGACAAGGAGAAGAGTGACATTCGTTTATATTTGTTTCACAAGTTGTGCCTATAAATACAGTCAGTCAAATGGAGAAGTTACAGTAAAGCACATATTTGTATATCAACATTTTAACAAAACATAACTCATTAAAATACAACTCATTAAAATATAACTTAGACATTATTATTAATTCAGTACAGAAGTATAGAAAACAAATCACATTAGAGTTTAGATTAAGTATAATAGACTGCATTGCAATGACATGAGAGGAAGTCTTCCATATGTAAGTACAGCAGATGCACTTATACAAAATGAAAAAAGAAATCTGACAAAGAACACTATTTAGTCTAGTCTAGACTATAGCTAACACAACCACATAGCTTCTCAGAGTATAGAAATATTAGCGACAGACTTCGTAAGTGGACTGTTCTGTTGTTTTTTAATCATTTGAAGAACAAGTGAAAAATAACAGCAAATTACAAGGTTTGGTAGGTTTGAAAATTTTTTATTAAAAAAAAAATCAGGCTTTAGTTATTTTCAATATCACTGCTAGTACAGATATAGTAGATTACCATGTGACATTTGAATTGCACAGTACTTTATTTCAGTGATTAAAAATCTGATTTTTTTTTTTTTTAATGAAGCACTAGAAAGAAAATGGATGCACTTTAAATTCCTAATCTGAGCTCAAAGGAAGGATTAACTGCATATAGTACTGCATTCATTTATCAGAGTTGATTACATTTCTCATATGAATTGTAACAATATGCCAAGAACAAAACAATTTTTTTTTGTCTGATTCTATTTAATAACCTGTCAGCCGTTTAAAAAGCTTACAGAAAACAGCATAGACTTTTTGTAAAATTTCACTGAAGCCACCTGATTTTCATCAGCATGGAAACCAGACAGCAGAAAACACCCACTTTCATACAGTCATAAGAAGAAAGTAGATAACTTTAGTTAAGATGTACTCACACTGAATTTACTTGCTTGGAACTTCAGATGACACTATAAGTATAAAGGTATCCCACCTGACATGCTAAAAAATTCTGTGTAAAACTCAGATTTGTGAAGTTATATTTCTGTGTCTTTTTAATACCTTGAAATCCATCCTGACACATGCAACTGAAGCCGTTCAGATGATCAATGCAAGTGGCTCCACTGTGACAAGGGTCACTAAGACACTCATCCACCTCAATCTCACAGTTATTACCTGGAAACAAGGGAAGGAATCACTTCATTCAGAACATGCCACTCGTGAGCTACTGGTTGCAATAGGAACAACAAAATGAAGTAACAGGCGATCTTTTATCAATTATCCAAAAATTACCCTCAACGAATTTATTTATTGATTTAAGGCAAAGGTGAAATGTATATTTAATATGCAATGCTCAAAGATACAATTATAGACGTACTCAAATATTTGCATCTTGTCATATTTTGAAGGAAATACAGTTTTGAGTTTTACTGAAACATCGTGATAGTATGGTTTCTTAAACCAAATATCACCATGGGAAATATTGGGAAATGTCTCTATTATAGCCAAAGATCTCCATTAACTTTTGTTTAAATTAGTATTCAAAAAAGTAGATACTTCTATGAATTTTTAAACATGTAGGGGAAAAACTTATAGATGTTGATTTGTTGTTTAGAACTCATAAACCTAATATTGTCTCTAGCTTGCAAGGTAGAAAAAGCTTAGAAAGTATTTATTTGCATTTTGCATATGACATCCAAATGGATGATAATAGTTAAAATGTTCATTATTATTTCTGAGGTGTTTTAAATTCTTTGGACATAGAAAAATATAAACTTAAAATAGTAATCTAATATTATGTAGAGGTGAGTATAAGACTCCAAACAAACATTTCAACAAAATAAGACCTCATCAAGAATAAGTAACATCAAACAATTTTATGTTTTGATAATAACAATAAACAAACCACAGCTGTAAGATTTCATTATGCTATAGACATTAATACTGCTGTTATTAAATTACAGGTTGTTTAATCTAAATGGATGCCTACGTTAGGATGCAGAGCAACAATTCAAGAGGCAAGGTAGTCATAAACAAATCTCTGAGATCTGAATCCCTCTGTTTCCCGCATTCTCCTTGACTATAGAGACTAGAGTCAGACTTGTTTTGATTTACAAGCCAAATCAAAGTCTGGGCTCTTAGGATAGATCTAGACCGCAGAGTTGACCTGCTGCCCAGCAAACCCCTAGTGCACTCAATTATATCATCAACCAAGCCATCAAAATGATCAGAGTCTTTATCTAGGAAAGTGCTGTTTATTGTTTTGGTTGACACTGCAATCTTGATTTATAATGACAGCAGAATGACATCTCCAAAGTAATTTTAATCTAATCATACCCAGTCCTAATGACAATGGCCTGTGGGATAGATTTCAGCATGAATAGTTAAGCCTGTCTAGGAACTTGAGGGTATAGTTGGCAGTTCAAGTCCTTATTATTGCAGCTTTACTGCCAGAGGAAGTACAAGCAGATAAATTAAGGCCAACTTCCATATGGCTACAGGACCGACAATCACATCTGTGTGAGACAGAAACCCTGTTAAAAAACAGTATAAAATAAGAATTGCTGAAGTGGAAGCAGTCCCTTATAGTCAATGATTTTACAACTGAATAGTCATATGCTGGAAAATAGAAACTGCTTCTGCCTGAATCAGAAACACCATTACATTGTACCTATCATGATTTTCTGTGCTTTTAGGACTGACTTAATTAGATGTTACGTAATTTTCTATTGAACCCACCTATAAAACCAGGTGCACAGAAACAAACATAGCCGTCAGACACGTCTTTGCAGATGCTGGAGGCCCCACATGGTTGTGAGAGGCAAGCAGCAACATCCACTTCACATAACTGACCAGTAAAACCTGATGAAAAATAGAGAAACCGAAGAAATACGTATTTTGTTATGACAATTACTCTGAGAAAACAAGTGAGTCATCAGTT
The DNA here is from genome assembly GCA_037305975.1 of Chrysolophus pictus. NCBI lineage: Eukaryota > Metazoa > Chordata > Aves > Galliformes > Phasianidae > Chrysolophus > Chrysolophus pictus. The sequence goes on from CM074578.1 coordinate 26,101,237, forward strand.
CTGCTAAGTACCTTCAAATTCTTATTTAGAGTAAAATTTTCCAGTTACTTTGAAAACTTGTTTCATATACAAATCACCTTTAAATGAAACACAAGAACTGTAGGATGAAGACATACTTGAAACAAGAGAATTTGATAAAACATATATTTTAATAAATAATAATAATAAATGATATAATTATATAATTATTTTATTTCATTATAATATAATAATAATAAATCTAATAATGTGAAACGCTGAGAACCCTTGTTTCCCATTGAGGGTCACATATGCACAATTTACAAATATATTCGAAGATAAAACCTGAATCTAAATTTTACACTCAAGATACTGGCATACTGACAATGGTATCGGTTTCTGTAGCCATCTTGCAGGAAGAAAATCACGTGGTTCACAGATAATACCGTCTTTACTTTAGAACACAGTAGTTGCAAGTTAATATTGTTTCACTGAAAAATATTTTCACATTTACTAGATAGTTTTGAATTAATTGATATAAAGCAATTAAAAAAAAAAATCAAGTACTATGTGTGGAGATAGGATCCAAATGATGAATTCAAATGCCAAGTTTCAAACATCAGACACTTTTGTGGTAACAGCTGTTAAGAAAAATCTGTGAAAGTAAAGAAGTGTAAAGTTCTCTGCCTGCTTATTAATAGAGCACTGGAACAGTTTCTACAGACTTACACATTCTTACAAAAGTAATATTTCAGTTAAGATCAAATAAGTCTGGATCTATTTATTATAATGTAACAATTACAGCATGAAAAGCCTCTGAAGACTTAAACCAGAAACTTGGTTCAGTGAAGTAAATATCAATTTCAATGTTTTACAATCTTGAATACCAAATCTGACTGAAGACTTGAACTTCACATTTCATTTTCAAAAACATTTACGATTGAATGCCTTGCTTCAGTAGCGCAGATATTGCCAGAAAAGTCTAGTGTGCCAGCAAGTTGCTCAGTATCTGACCTTGAGTTCCTTAACATTCTGTACATCAATGTGAAAGAGAGAAAACCTTTGGTCAAATACATAAAAAATAAAATCTGTATTCCTACCATATACAGCAATAGTTCTAAAATCTAAAAAGTAGCCTAATAAATTAAATTTTAATAAGTGCAGATGCCGCACAGTAGACCACTACAAAAACGTAGTTCAATCCTGCTTAAGCCTAGTTTAGCATAGTCTTCAAATCAAAGGAAATGTAAACCATGTCCGTAGGGCACTATTGAAGAGCTCCTGATCTGGAAATGTTTTTAGTTTTGAACAGCTGGTTAGATGAGGTAAGACAGCAACTTCTGACCATCAGAGTAAATTGCTGAAACATACTGAGCTGTAGAAATCCTGGCTTGTAAAACAAGCCTTTGAGGCATGAATACAAGACAACGCATATTAAAACTGCCCTGCACATGCAGTCACTTTGGTTTTTAAATCAGTAGATGCAAAAGGTGTCTTCAAGCTATGTTTCTACTCCATCCAAAACACCAGCTGTGCAATGTTCTCACATAGCTGAAATCTTCCTCCCTGTTGATTGCTATTAAAAATTTAAGCATGTATCTCATTTTTGCCTTTGTAAATAGACGTTAACATCTGCTTATTGAAGTACTACATAAAGCATAAAAATTAAGATAAAGAAATAAAATCGAAACATTTATAAATAATGATAACTGCTATGCACAGACACATGTATAACCGTTGTATGTGATTAAGTGAGGTCATCATCAAAGTGGAGACACCATGCAGAAAAGCCAATATGTTTTTACTTCAGAAACTAAAAATAAATAAGAATAATTCTAAAGATTTGAAAGAAGAACCATGACCTATGTATGCTTTTATTTCTGTGTTTTCAATCTACTGGCAGCATTGCAGCATTGAGAGATATATCGGAAGTCACTGTTCAGAGATTAAAAAAAACAAGGGGCAGTCGTTTTAGGGACAAATTTTAATATTCAAAATCTATTTTTGCATAAGGTATCTCAGTAAACAAATTAAGAAGCAGTACTTAAGAATATATTATTTCCTGTCAAAATAAGTGTCTATTTCTTTCCCACAGAGTCTAAAATGATATTTCATTAATTTAGACAGTGGAAATGTGACAGTCAAGTATTTAAAGTCATTCTTTCAGATATGCATTTACATTCTTAAGACCTCTCTTTTAGGCAAACCTAAATTCCTCACGACAAAAGAGATTTTTACCAGTCAGACTATGACACTTAAACTCTCCAGGGAGATCGCTGCCTTGTGATCCATTCTGACATAGCCCAGCCACACAGTGATTTATGAGAATTTCACTACATGGCTCCTTATATTCTAGATGGCAGGTACATCTGAAGCTATTAGGTGGAACCTTACATTAAGGGTTATTGTCAGGGCCAGCAGGATCTGATGTGCATTCATTCACTCCTATTGAACAAGTATTACTTCTGGGGATATAGTTATATGGTTACTGCTAAAATTACAGTGGATAAAAACTTAAGCAGACTGCCAGGGACAAATGTCAGAATTTGTTTAAGTAATTTAAAACCCAAACAACATTTTCACTATCATAAAAATACTTGCACGTTAATGGGTTGCTAATTTCTCCTTATTTGCTCTGGATATTAATAACATGCAAGGAAGTTTTTTTTGTTGTTTTTTTTGTTTTGTGGGGAGGGGGGAAGAGGGGCATTAGAAATGATTGTTACTATTTTTGTCATCTAATATCTATCATACTTTGTTAGACTTTCAAATATGAAAAATGGTACATGTTACAAAAAGTTATACATTGCAAAATGTATCCAGTGGATAAGAGCCTAAGCAAACAAAAGAGGAAAGTAATGATAACAAGAAAAAAATCACTTCTGGATGTGGAACAGGAAAAAAAAAGCTGCCATTACCTCACAAAATGTAACAGGAAAGTATTGTGTTGTAATCATCTGCTCTAATAAATACATGTTATTGTATTGAAGTAACCACTCACTGCTATAAAAGACACTGTAACATGCAATTTTCTCTGCTGTATCTCTCTTGCCTATGTGATTTCTGGAACTCAGACATCAAAATCTACAAAATAATTCTCAGCAAAGACATTGAGAAATTCAGTTCGGTTTCAGCAACTTAACAGAACTACTATCCAAAAGTTTTAAAAGCATCATATTCCAAAATTAAAGAGATTGAGAAATGATGCTGCTGTGACCAAGGCGGCTTTTGTGTTCTCTGAAAACTGCCCATTTTCACTGCCAGACTGCATCATCTTACAATGGCTGCAGTCTGAGAAATGGTACTCTGTTCCTGTGAGAAGTTCAGGTGTCATTTTATCATAGAAAGGTTTGGATTGAAAGGAACCTTGAAGATTATCTAATTCTAACCCCCCTGCTGTGGACTGGTCTAGCCTGATTTCCCAGGCTAGCTCAGAGGACACGTCAAAACTTGTGTTTACGTACACGCACTGAACAAGTTAAAACACACTGTAAGAGTGTGTTATTAAGAGTATTTAGGGTGTTTGTACATCAGTTTTTTTCCCAAGTATTCAATTCCTGGAATGAATAGATGAATATTCTAAGGAATAATTATTTCAACAGATTTACGATTTTATAGAACTCAAGTTTGAAGGGTAGTTTTTCAACTATTTTAAATCTCTTGTCAGAGTTTCTCATCTAAATGGTCAGTTAAAGAATAAATGTCCTAGGCCAAAAGTCAGCTTTTATCCCATCACATCAGTATTTCCAGATGAAATAACACTGAACTGGATACTCCTCAAAAATTCTCCCATGCATCTAAGTCCACATGATAGCTTACCTTGAATTTCATACAATTTTCAAATAAATAAATAAATAAATAGATAAATAAATAAAAACTTCTACAACACCAAGTCATCTGCATTATTTAAGATCGATTTAATCTGGAGAGGAATCTTAAAAAGCACTCCACCTTCTAATTACTATTCACTCTCTTTAGCATCAACAAATACACGTACATTTTAGGACATCAGTGCTCCGTCCCAGTGAGACTAGACTGTTTCCCATAGGCAGTAATGAGACAATGATGGCAAGATATCTGTCACAAGTAACAATAGCAGCTTCTATTTAGGCAACAGATCATCTTATTTTTGTGATGAACTTGCCATAAGAATGTGATGAAGTGAAGCTTTTTCAGCCTAAAACAATTGGGCTGAAGATAATTCCCAGTAGTCTGTTTTCTCGTCAAGGCTTTTACTAAGCAATTACAGTTGTCCAATTTGCCCTCGTCACCTCTGTGCTTTGGCAGAAATTCTTAGTGCAGGCTCAGCAATTTCCCTTGAGTGGATGTGCTTGCAGGTGCAGCTTGGCCACAGAGATTTGTCCCTACCTACACACACTGCAGTCATGCAGTTGTATGGGGCATTATTATTTCATTCTATTTCATTCTATTATGAAATCATGCTGAATCTACAGACAAATTTAAATTATGTGGACATGAATATAAGTTATCAGGCATATTTCACAAATTAGCAGTTTAACAAATTAGACTTTCTTTTGATTTCTCTAACAGTAACAAGGTGTTCTCTAACAATCTGTTCACTTATTACTGAACACCAGTGCTTTTCTGAAACTGTTCATTCACCACTGAAATGAGGCATTATAAAACCACAGAATCATTAAGGTCAGAAAAGACCATTATGAAAAATAATGAGCTTTTCCTTTGCTTCATGACCAAAATCAGAGTAACTACAACTCCATATCAGAGCCACAAACCCTCTAGAAAAATAATTAGTACAATATGGAAGATGGGTAGTGCCTTGCAGTGAACAGATTACAGGCATGTTGTATGGTGATTCTATATGACAGGTACACATCTTAACACTTTATTTTAACTGACTGTGCTACGCTAAGTTTAGTTTAATTTTTTTTTTTTAAATCAACTTTCATTATGCATATAGGCAAAATTCAAATTTCAAAGTGAAATTTTTAAATTGGCTACAAGATACAACATATTTACAACAAAAGTGGGGCACTCAAGCAGGACAGAGCCATTGCCACAAGGGCCAAGGGCGGCCACAGCATGGGCTGGGTCTGGCCACAAGCAACCCTGGATATGCCTGACGTAGAAAACTCTTCTAAAAGATGGGACTTCATTAACTGCTGCTAGCAATCTTCAAATTTCTCTGTAGACCTGTGACCTTTCTGTCACTCTCTCTCTTTATTCTCTCCCCTGTCCACGATTTCTTTCTGTCAGTAAGGGCTAATGGGTGCATTCCTTACCTCTCTCTGAGCAGCCTGCCTTGAATGACCGTTTCTATTGCATTAGACAAGATGGACCTTAAGCCATAAAACTTAATAAGAAAATGTAAGAGAACTATTGTTCTACAATATTTTTCTTTCAAAACCCCCTTAAGCCCAGTTAAAGGGACACAAAGGCCAAATACACTTTCCAGTACTCTAGGAACATTTTTGTTATTTTCAGTAAAAGATGGATTAGATCTAGAGAAAAAAAGGATTAAATAAGAAAAGAGATGAACTCTATACATCTTATAGAAACGCACTACAAGACTTATAGGTATTATAACAGAAGTTTGATTACTGTAGCACAGCAGGCAATTCCAGTTTCTCTTTTATTTACACTAAGAAGTCGCAGAATAAGTTTTTATTTTGACTGTGCTTGCTGCCTTGGATTGTGTCAAACTGTATCTTATCATTTTATGACACAGTGCATTGGAACATGACCTAATGCTATTTTACAACTGCAGAATGACAGTAGAGACTGAAGAAAAGGAAAAACCTTATAAAATAATCGCACTTACTCATATTATCACAAGGGCTGCAAAGAAGTCAGTGTTTGTGTCTTGAATTGGAAGAATGTGAAGATACACAGAGAAGATCATGTGTGTCACAGTATCATACCATAACCATAGAATCATAAAATGGCTTGGGTTGGAAGGGATCTCAAGGATCATCAAACTCCACCCCCCTCCGCCACAGGCAGGGCCACCAGCCTTCCCATTTAATATTAGATCAGGCTGCCCAGGGCCCCATTCAACCTGGCCTTGAACACTTCCAGGGAGGGGGCATCCACAACATCTCTGGGCAGCCTGTTCCAGCACCTCATCACTCTCATAGTAAATAACTTAATACATATCTTGTTTCTTATCATCAGTAGGTAATTTAGTGCCCTTCCATAGCTTACCACTTCCAATAACTTATACGTAAAGCCTCAAGCATTTATACACTTCTTTGTGCATAAGAAAAAAATTAAAACTAAGAAGTTGAATAATAGTAATAGCTTTGATTTTTCTGTGTCATCACACATTTCATCATGTCATATCACCTAATGAAACATAACTACACGATCTGAAAAATGACAAAACTGCAGCAGATAATTAAAGCTGAGTTATACAGACATACCTCTCTCCTCTCCCATAAGATAACAACTGTAGATGCTACTTTGGTATTTTTTAGAACAAGTTCTGTATAAGAAGACCAAAATAAACATTTCAGGGTTTTTTGTTTTTGCCAAAGTAAGAAAAATACACACTGGAAACAAATATAAATTGGTGTATCTAGAAAGGCTTTCAAGGCCTTTGAGGATACGACCGATTTTCAGTAATTTTCTTCCCCTTTGAATATTACCTAACAAAATATAACAGGTTTACAAGTTGCATGGAATGAAAAATTGGGATCAGGAGTCATCAGAAGTTCAGTATGAAACAGCTTCTAAAGTAGGGGCATTCTTTAGAACTAAAACCAGCAATACTTCACATGTTTAGATTAATAATCTAGAACCAAAATAAATAAAATCTTAAAGCACAAATGTTCTTAGTTGCATCAGAAAATAGAGGTTAAGTATCTTGATTCTCACCTGGCTTAAAGCACCTGTAGTGAGATTCACTGAAATTAAAATGATGGTGCTTTACCAATAAGAAAGCAGGGGCAGAGTCATATCTCTTTAAGAAAAAAATAAGGAAAGAAAAAGCTCTTGAAAAGTTTTTTTCAGAATACTGTTTTGTAGAAGCATATTGTTTTGTAGAAGTGTATTTTCTTAGAGAACTTTGTGGTTTTTTTCCTCTTACTTTATATGTACTGCAATATTTCTGCATGTTTCTAGAATTAAATAAAAAAAACAATCAGCCCTTTCACCTTGCTTCAATAGTCAATGTTTTAACAACACTTAAAGGGAACAGCATATTTTGAAGTAGTAGTTGTGTTTTTCTTTATTTGCTTTAATGTTTTAGCAATGTTTGTTGGTACTTTCTTTTGCAGCAATTACTTCTAGTGATGCATCTGCTGTATTTAACACCCATTCTTATTGATAATCTTTCACCTTAATGTATATGCCATCAAAAACTCTCTCAACTGTATATTGAGCTAATCTTTTGTGTTTTTTTTTTTCTTTTTTAAAGAATAGGAAATGTTTCCAGTGAAAAAGAATTAAAATCTAATGAATGAACATCGTACATTCATTATCTTAATAGAGTACACCATCAATTCAAAACAGTGCTTCCTTAAAACCTGTAATGGAAACTGACAGATTTTTTTTTTCCATCTCTGTGCGTGTGTTCTCCAAGTTTATATTTATTTGACAGATATATATAATTTCTAAACGCTCAGTATTTGTTAGAAATAAACACCTGCAAATTTCAATTGAAACTCAATATATGAACTATTTTAATACAAAAGCAATAACTGTGATATAAACACCCATAGAAATAATTTAAATATATTTTTTAACTTCTGGTAATTGCACAAAACTTATCTCAACGTTTCTACAAAAAAAAAAAAAAATAAATAAAAATTACTGACATATGAACCTCTCAGTAAAACGAGCACAAGCAGTGGTCAGTGATTCTGTCCTCCATTAATCGTACCTTGGAGGCACTGCTTGCCTCTCAGCATTCGCATGTCAAGAATAAGGAGATAGGAGGATGAACTGCCCCCAACAGTGTGATTTGACACTCAATTAAATGGAGAACTCTCCAGTGCAATAAATTATACTTGTTACAGAAGGTAAGTTGAGTGCCTTAATTTAAATGAGAATTGTTTCTGAAGTGCAATATAAAGTTTGGTATGCAACTCATGTGCAAGATTTTATTTAGAAGTAAAATTCAGGAAGACAAAAAGGCAAATAAAAATAAAAATGCATGAGCCTGCTATCCATAACATCCACGTTATTAAAGCTGGCAGACAAACAAAGTTTTGTGGTTGAACCACTTATTAAAATTTGTTAACAGAGCAACGCCGTGGGAAGAGAAAAAGCACATAAAACCTTTAGTTCATATATTTTCTAGTTTATCTGTTGTAATAATGAAAGACATTGTAACCATAAGATACAAATATGAACCTACATTTCTTATCAGATAACAATACGACAATACCAGAAAAGCTAGATGAAAACCAAGAGTGCTTCTAGTGACAGATGAGTAGAATAAAAAGTGGTAAATGATTAAAGCAACAGCTATAGACTTTGATGACGGTCTGGCCGGTGATTACATTAGCTGAAAACTTTGAGGAATTTATACAAGATTTTTACAGCTTATTAATAATGCAAGTATAGCCACAAAAAAATAAAATAAAACTGAAAAAGTTATTACTATAGTTTGACAGTGAATTGTTAAATAAGGAGACTATTTTAAAGAAGAGTAGGAAAGGACAAAGACGGAACAAAAACACAGATCGAGAATTAAATGAGTCAATAAAAATGTCAAAGGAAAAGAAGAAATGACATCCAAAATGTTAATATTGCTAATAAGTGGCAGCAGACAAAAGACTATTTTGTATTTCTTTTCCCGTATAAATACACTCCATAATTTATTTATTTTTAAATAGGAGAGTCACTGCCACGTGAAAAGCAATGGTGCCCAACAGCTGCTCCCTGACAGAGCTAGCCCTCAAGCAGCCAAGGCGAAGTCGCTGCTGCACTGCAGTACGCTTCTCTGTGCTGATTCCCACATGAAAAAGGGGCTCTTATTCCATCCCACACATATATGCAGATGCATATTTCTTTTTCATGATAAGCAGAGAGTACGAGTGCTCCTGCTTACTGATGAATACTTCACTCCTTATCATCACAGAATCTTTAAGTGGGATGTACACATTACTGGTATCGTTCTCCTTTAAGGAAAAGTGTTCTATTGCTGTTTTGTAGAGTATTGCCCTAGGTAGTTTTGGGAGATATTTTCAATCAGAGAGTTCCAATTCAAAAACACTCATGTTTGCCTTCTTCAGTCTAGCTATGCCTGACAATGCATAAAAGGAATGAGGAACTCATTATTATTCTAGTCACTATTTATTTAGAACTGACTTCTGTGGCAGAAGTACTTGCCTCTGTACAGTGACTGCAAATAGGCAGACTTGCACTTAGTAGTGTGTTCAATTTAATTTGAGCATTTTTTTTTTCACAACATAGTTGCTTTGTGATCTTTTCTGTTCCTTGTGATGGTGAACAAAGTTTAATATATCCAATGTATGTCTTTGAAAATAAGCTAAGAACTTGAAAATACAAAGTTTGGTGGTATGTGCCATCTTTAAAAATAATTTTAAAATATCCATGGCCACAATCAATATGCATTGATTATACCGTCTTAGAAGGGTACTGATATCAAGATCAGAGTAGTAATCAATGATTTTTTTTCAAATAGCAATCATACTTATCTATGCCACTATACATTTTCTATAGCATGCATCTCCAGATATTTCTTCACAGGAAAGGTTCTAATATATAGCTTGAGCGTTCCTCTTCCTTTTCTCACATCCATAAGTATCTTACTTTATTACTTCAATCTCTTTTTTTGTCTCACCAAGGACAGTACTCTAAATAAGCCCAGATACCTTTATATGTGCATTCAGTTGTCCATGCAGCTAGTTTTGCATGATTACTCTGCCTCCTATCACTATGGAGGTTCTGTCCATGCTAACCTTGTTTCACACAAGCATATAAACATCTTTATTTTTCTACAGAAGGTATAGTAATGATGACATCTGTGCATATTATTGATAAAAAGATCAGAGTGAAAAATTAGAACATCCCATTGATAGCATATGTTAGTCAGTAGTCCACTGTCATACTTGTTTTTTTTCTTCCCCTTTTCCTCTCCATTAGAAGACTCGAACAACCTTCAGTGGAGTAAACAATGGAGCTTTCTTATTTTTTGGGCTATCAACACAAACAATGCATAAATCTAATTCCTCTGGTAAATACTGTAATCAGATTCTTCTCATCCACAGAGATTATATGAATACATAAAAAAAATCTGAGTTTATCCATATGTTAAAAGGAAATAAATGACTTTGATTTGATTGATTCACTGGTTTACCCATCTGAATTATAAACCTTAGTTTCCTGATTTTTCTTTTCATTATTTTATTTTTTATTGTTAGAGGTGATCTGACTTCCCGTTGCCTGTAAATGCATTAAATCAGCAAGAGACACTTAAGTAGCAACATATCAATTACTGTATCGGATGATGGAAAAAAAATGCAGAGATGTCAAATATAAGAATCATCAAATGAAAAAATAGGTATCTTTTGAGGATCAAATCTTTTAAAAAAGAGTATACATTTGTGAATTTTGCCATACAGCTGTAAAGGTTTGAATAATGTCTTTAAAGCAACAGCTTAATAGCGAACATTTCCATTGCATTCTGCTACTGCCTGTATAGTATTGGAAATGAATAGACTCAAGCTGAGGGCTATCATGGTGATACTTCTTCACCTGGAAGACTGGTAATGAGTTATTAAAATACCTCTTAAGAGATGTTTTGTCTGCTTTTGTTAACTCAATGTTTTGAAATAAATAATGTTGTTTCTATTAGAAAAAAAGTCAAAATTTTAAGTTATCTCTGTTGTAGGATAGAACAGACGGTACAAATGAGCTGCTAATCAATAGGAAAAAAGAGCTTTTATTTTTAGCTTCCTAACTGACAGCACATTTTCTGAAAAAAAATGGAGGAAGCCAAGCAATTTTTTTTTGTTGTTCTACTGCAAGAAGTTTTCACTTATCTCTGTCATAAAGCAGTGTACAGATAAAGATAGGAACACAGAATAATATTGAAATTGTAAAAGAAAGTAACTTAGTAAGGCTGTTAGACCTAAGAAATTCAGCTTCTTCTACAACAGTAGAAAATTTGCCATCTCCATCATATTTTCTCTTCCTTCCTCACAGCCTCCATTACAACCAAACCATAGTAAAAGACTTCTTTGTGAACTTTGCGAAGTATGCTGCTCTTCTCATTTACCCTTTCTTAACTTTTCACTTCCTGTTTTCATTACAGTGCTTTCAACTTCCATATTTTTTCTTCCCCTACACTTGGCTTCATGCTTCTTCACACTGCCTAGACTGTGCTGGCATATAATAATGATTTGCATTCCTTGGTTTCCTTATTCTTTTCTTCCTTTCTTATCTATTGAAGAAATTGTCTGTAGTTAAAAGCTGTATCTATTGCAAGGAATGTTAATAATTACCTTGTTTTCATCTCTTTTTAACTTAGAAAAAAAAATGTATTTCTGTCTTAGTAAAAAGAGGTCACCAATTTATCTATGTGAGAATAACAATGAAATACCAACTATGTAGAAACTGCAGATCTACATCAACTTCTTAAACAAATTATAAAGGTTACATTGAAAAAATTAAAATTTTACTTCGCTTCTAGGAACAATATAAACTAACAGAAGGCACAGATACCATTGCGTTATGGAATATAAACACTTTGAGCACAGCGTGTCTGTGCCATTACATGACTGCTGCAGAAATCACCTGCTGTATTTCTTTAAAGGCGTTCTGTTCAAATAACTCTTGAGCGCAGATTTCTCTTTCCATTAGAATCATATATGAGGGTTCGTATAACACTGTAAAACACGTATGACAATTGAAAACAAGAGTATAACAATTTCAAATCTGAAAAATGAATATAGTGTCATCCTGTTCTTCTAGTGAAAATAATGAAAATAGTGAGAAATATGTACATTAAATATGATTCACAGATCTTATATATACCATATTATTTTAAATGTCCACCCATTACATGGCTTAAAAGCAAAATAATGTTGCATTACAAAATTGTTGAAATACATTTTATATTTGAAAACGTAAAACTAACTGAGGTTGTCTTCCCACTGCCTTGATATTTATACCTTTTTCATTTGTTAGCAGCAGGCAACAATTTCAGTGCAATCCCCTATAAAAGAACGCGCCTGAACTAAAGACAAGGTCTGCTCCAAAAGTAATGTCTCTTATTTTAATGTTGGTCCACAGCATCAGAGGTGGATGTTGGTGGTACAGCGCTAAGGGGTGAACCTTCCCATCAATATTCCATTACATTTTGTTACTGTGTGACAGACAGTAGCAGGGGGGGCAGTCTGACACAGAAGTGCACATGAAGCAAAAGTGTACAATTTCTTCACACAGAAAAAACTGTATCCAGTGACGTTCATTGATGCTTGCTGAATGTTTATGGAAAACAAACAACAGATGTAAGCACAGTGAAGTGCTGGGCAGTGTATTTCAGCAGAGGCAACAGTAACAGTGGGTCATATGCACTGGTGCAGATTTTTACAAGCATGAAATCATAAAACTCCAGGCTCTTATTCATCAATAGCAACAACATATAGTTAATAGTGATCACTGTGTTGAAAAAGTGTCTTGTAGCTGAGCACGTACACTATCAAGTAGTGCTTTTGTGCTTTTTATATCTGTTCCAGTTTCCTCTCATTTATTTCCATGGCATTACTTTTGGAGCTATTAATGTACATAAGTAAGAAAAAAAAAAACAAAAACACGATGGGATGAGGTGAGAACTGGATGGACTAAAACAGTATAATAGGTGAGGAAGGATAAAGACAGTTAATGAGTGAACAAAAAGTGGAAAATAAATTAAGTGATGCAAAGGCATTCCAGTCACCACCCAGCACCAGCAGACCCTTACCTAGCCAGTCAAGAGCTACTTGTACAAACTATATCCACCCCAGATTTATTGCTGAACACAACATCATATGGTATGGAATACCCTTTTGGCCAGTTGGGGTCAACTCTTCAGGCTGTGTCCCCTTCTTGTGCACTCCACACCTGCTCACTGGCAGGGCAGTGCAAGAAGCTGAAAAGTTCTTAGCTTAGTGCTAGCACTCAGCAATAGGAAAAACAAGTCTGTTATATACTGTTTTGGTCACAGGTCTAAAACACAGATCCACTGGGGCTGCTGTGAAGAAAGCTAATTTTCTCCAACTAGTTTGAACACAATGCCAATCAATTCTTTGCTTGAGAGGAATAGCCGTTAACGACTCATGCTTTTGTAGTTTTTCTTTGAAGAGTGCATCTTTGACAAGGAGGAGGTTACAAATTTTTGAAATTATTTCTGCTTAATTCTAAAATAGTCTTTTACTTAAAGAAGTAGTAACAGAGAAAGAGGAATAAGATGTAGAAGGTAAACGTAAGTACTTTTTTCACATTTTCAGGATTCTAGCATGTTGTACAGCAGCTATGGTGGTTCTCTGAAGGAAGGATGGGTTAAACATTTGCAGTTCTAGATTTTGTCCTAGATCCTCAAATGAGACGATGTTACTTAGCCTGATTATCATCTTTGATTCTCAGTTTCTAAGTCTGAGGCTAGCACCGATCAGCATTCTGTTGTATTACCATGATTAGTTTTGTCTGACATTTCTGCTGAGACACCCAGAAAGTTATAGGAATGTCTGAGTTTCATGAGGACATGATTTATTCAACAAGTTTAATATAACTTCTTAGAAAGCTGAAATAAAACACACTTTTTCATACCATGCTTAAACAGCATGATAATTAAGATAGGTGTTACAAGGGAAAGAGAAATGACAGGTTAACCATTACACTGCAGAGTGAAAAAGCAAAGAACGGACCTGCACAATTATGTTTTTGTAGCCCTTCTTTCACAAACACTTCAGAATATTTACAAGTTTTATTCTTCTATTGGGTACAGCTGGCAAGGTTTTGGTAGTGATGGGGGTGCAGGGTCAACTTCTGTGGGTGCAACCCAGCACTGCCCAATGTCATAAGAGAAGCAGCTCCAGCTGCTCCAAGTGGGACCCAACACTGCCAGAGCAGAGTCATGAGCAATGCTTGGAGAGTGCATTTATGGCAGGAAAAAAATACTGTGCAATTGCAGCTGGGAGAGAGGAGTGAGATATGTGAGAGAAGCAGCCCTACAGGAACAGAGGTAAGTGCAGAAGGAGGGCAGAAGCGCTGCAGACACAGAGCAGAAGCTCTGTGCAGCCCAGGAGAGGCCCACGGGCACCACATGGAGCAGAGCTCCATATGCAGCGATAGAAGAGCCTGATGTGGAGCAGTGAATGAAGCCTGAAGGCCACAGCCCACGGATACCCCTCCAGGAGTAGCCTGAGCCAAGTTGCAGCCTGAAGAGACCAGCCTGCAGTGGGACAGGAGGGCTGGGGGAGCTGCTGCCTGTAGGGACATGCTGGAGCCCCACTTATGGAGCCACATTGGGTTTCTGTGAGAGCTGAAGCCTGGAGACTCCGTCCCATGGGAGGGACCACAAAGGAACAGCACAGACAGACTGCAGCCCCCATTCCCTATTCCTCTGCACCACTCTGGGGGAAGAGATAGAGGACAGTGGATAAAACGCTTTAATTTTGCTTGTACTTCTAGTCTGCTAGCAATAATAAATTATATTAGTCTCCTTTATTCTGAGTCCATCTTTTCCATTTGATGTTAACTGATGATTGATCCCCCTGTCCTTATCTCAACCCACGAGCCCTTTTCTTGTTCTTCCTCTGTTCTGTTGAAAAAGGGGGAGTATGAGGGTGGAATGGTGTTGATGAGCTGCCCATCAATGTCAAACCTCCACAATTCTTCATAAAAGATGACTCACTGTCATAGTCAGTGCTACCTTTAAAATAGTCCTTGTTTTCTCCTAGGCTTTTTGTGACTAAAATATATGCAAGGTAACAAATAAGTGACCTTTATTTTGGTAAAAGCTCCCGTGAAAAAGTGGAATGAACAGTCAGATTTCCTACAGTATCAAGTTCTCAATGAGGAATGCCATTATTACAAAACAAAACAGCAAACCATATCAAGATTTTAAAAAATGCAAAAGAATTCTCCTGTGTAGCCACTCTGCATCTCCAGAGCTCCCTTCCAACCCTTATGACACTGTGAATTTCCAGAGAGTAAGAATACACATGAACATTCACAAAAAGAATCACAAGGGAAGCCCAGCTGCACTTCTCTGGCAGCTGTGACCATCAGCACATCAGCCCTCTTCCCAGAGGAAGGGTCAGATGCTGCTATCTCATGGATGTAGCCACCCACATAAGTTTCAGTATAAAGGCTCAGCAAAGAGAAGTACCATAATAACTCCGTGTATTAACCACTGCTTCCCTAAGATACTGAGTCCAGCTGCCTTTCTCTATATGAGTACACACAACATTATCCGTTAGTGATAAACTGCTAAATAGCATTTCTACAGCCAGCAGGATATACCTGCTTAGAAGGAATGCTTTCACAGTATAAATAAGGATATTAGACATATAAATGGAAAAGACTTTCATAATGTATAAGTAAATTGTAACTGATAATCTGATAAAAATGTAAACTACTCACCAAGAGAATTACTACCTTAAACTGAGAAACTGTTCCACATAGGAAGGATTAGACTCTGCTCACAAAGAAGCAAAATTGCTTCTGAGAGGCTTTTGGCAAAACCAGGCAAAGTACTTGCAGGTAAGCTGGTAGTCATATACAAAACTCACCCAACTCACAATGGGAGTTCTTGACTATACAGCGCTCCTTGTTAGGAAGCAGCCCAAGTCCAAGAATTGCCCTCTCCTCGGTGGCTGGCCTGTATATGAGCCCAGGGTGGCTCCACCCCTTCTGTTCATGTGGAGAGCACAGGTGCAAACTACCTGTGCTCCCTGGGACAGCAGCATCCCTTCTCCAGGTGCTCAATCACCAGTTCAAGCCATGATCTAACAGGTCCCCTAAAGACTCCCTTATCAGGCAACTTTGAAATTACAGCAAAAAATCATCACTATAAATTTTATGTTAAAGATGATTGTGTAGTAGAAGTGTGAAGGACTGAATGATTTCTATTTCCCATCTGTTATGTCAGTGATTCACTTCATTTTTTCCAGTCATAGGATACAATAGTTTTCCTGAAGTCTTTCCAGGAGTAAAAACTTTCAAATTAAAAAAAACTTTCAAATATAAATAAACTTTTACTTCATAATAACAGTTGCCAGAAAGGTTTGAAGGGAAGTACAGTCTTATTTCATGGTACAGTAAACTTTAGAACAGGGAACCTCCCAATAAAGAATTTAATTAATGATTTTTCTCTGTATGAGTTCTCTTAATCAGAACTATATTTCCTTGATTCAACATGCTAAACTGAACAAAAATTTATTTTAGGTTGAATCTAACAGCCCAAGCACCTCAACTGACTGCGTTTTTTGTTTCAAAATCAGTCTTCTTTAATAATCATGCTAATCATGCACTAATACCACCGGGAAAAAAAAAAATGTATGCATTCAGTTACCTTTAGAGGGGATGATCATAGAATGATTTGCGTTGCAAAGGACCTTTTAAGATCATCTAGTTCCAACCACCTGCTATAGGCAGGGACACCCCTCACTAGACCAGGTTGTTCAAAGCCCCATCCAGCCTGGCCTTGAATGCTTCCATAGAGGGGGCATATACAGCCTCTCTGGGCAATCTGTTCCAGTGTCTCACCACCTTCACAGTAATGAATTTCTTCCTAATATCTAGTCAAAATCTACCCTCTTTCAGTTTAAAGCCATTAAACATGATATGTTATTGAGGCATCAATGGGGACAGGAGAGAAGATGTTTTTACCTTTTACAAAACCTGACGAGAAAATAACTTGTAGGAGTATAAGAAACACTCTGTGCCATCAGTGTAATTTTGCATCTAGTCCAAAACTTTGTGAGAGCATTTATATGAAAAGCTATTTAAGGAGAGCATATTAGCCCAACCATTTCCAGCATATGCTCCATTTGAAGTCTTCAGCAGTCAAGTGTATTAAAGATATCAGAGCATGCATTAGTATGCACTTAAAGCCTCTTTATTTTTGTTTTTGGCTAATCCATTACCAGACCTTAAAATTAAAATTGTCTAATTACATCACATTTAAGGTAACAAATTTAGAAACAAATGCTACCTTTTGAAAGCTCTTCACCTGTTTTAATAAAAAATCCTATCAGGCTCTCCAAATGCTTTCTTGCTTTTTATGAGCATGCTTTTGAGATCAACAAGTCTGCTTTCATGATTTTTTTTCAAACCTTCATCTCTCTCATACTGTTCTTCTACAAACTTGCTTTACCATAAGGCAGCTTCTCTGTTCCAGTGATCATCTTTCTCACCTTTCCAAATATCTTCTGCACACACTAACATCTCCTAGATTGATGTTTCCTTAAATACCAGTTAACTTCTATCCAGGTAATAAACAGCAACCCCTCACTGCTTCCTCAAACAGTACTTCTCTAGTTTCCTATTTCAAGGTAAGATTTCTGCATGACAAATTAATATTTTAATCAGTTTTGCTACACTTCTACTATATAAATATATATACTACTATATATATATAATACTATATTTCTAGGTTTTTTTCTTTTCTTTTTTTTTTTTTCCCCAAAATTTGGTATAGCTGTGAAACAATTTCCTAACAGAATATTAAATTAACACATGGGTGAAAAGTGACATTTGAGAAGTTTTAAAATATATTTATGTAAATTCTGCCTTTTTAGAAGTATTGCATACAAACACTTCCATTTCTTCCATTTACAAAGTTGATTGATAGAAGATGACATTCTAATGAATATTAAAGAAAACTTTTTTTTTTTTTTTTTAATGGCTCAAACGCTTGCAGTCTTAAATACTACGCAGGAACAGATAATTAAATTCAAAGTTCAACTATAAGTACTATATTTATAAGGTATTATTAAAATGGAGGAAAGATCCCTTATTCAGTAATGCACTGATAAAATATTTTATTCTCAAAGGGACTTCTTAAGGCCATCAAGTTAAATCCTCACCATCAGCAAGTCCAAGTGTCTGGGTTTTTGTTTTTTTGTTTTTTTTTTTTTACAGTATCTGATTAGAGCTTTCCTGTGTTCCAATTCATATCCATTACCTCTTGTCTTGCTTTGATACTGAGCTCTTGGAAATCCTTGTACTATCACATGAGGTAGTGGTAATCCACCTCATAGATATAGTGGAGGTGCCCCATAGATATTCAAAATTTTCTTCAGGCTGAGCAGGTCTAATTCAGAAACACAGAACTGTAGACGGGGTGAAAGGGACTTTTCTGAAGATCACCTAGCCCAAGCCTCCTGCTAAAGCAGGTTTCCTACAGTATGTTGCATAGGAAAGTGTCCAGGCAGGTTTTGACTATCCGTGAAGGAGAAGAATCCGCATGACACTTTGGTAACATTGTTTGTACGAAGACTGTCTTGGCCTGCTTCAGCTGACACTGGAGGCTGCCTTGTAGCCCACGTTTGCAATCACTACAAAGAGCTCAAATCCTGAGCACAGTTTCAGAACTCCCCCTATATATTTACAAAACTTTCATTTCCTATGCTCTAGCAGCTATACTTCTTCCTACCAAGTTATTACTGCTCATCAATCACCAGCTGAGCAGGTGCTTGACAGTCCCCAGTTAGCAGTAAGGTGAAGACTGTGCTCACTCCTTGAAAGGGAAACAGCTACCATGTGCAGAACTTTCTAGAACTTATTTCTCCATCTAAGTAACCGCCTGCCAGAAAGTACTCTCTGGAAATGTGGAAAAACTACTATAACAACTACTTATGTCTCTGTTACCTGTTCTGTTTCTGTAGTAATAAACCTCACACTATGTAGTCATTATATATTATTTATTTTCTTTAATTTCTAAACTGCCTCGCTTTCTTTTTTCAAATCTAGTACACATACGCATAACTGCCTTTTTAACCATCTAAATCATTAATTTTCATCCTGAATTTTGTAGCTATAATAACTCTTCATATGAACTATATCTAATAAGTGATCAAAACATAGCTGGAAAATGTATGTAGTCTAAGAATTCATATTAGTACTTTTTACATCATTTTAATATTCTTTTCATGCATATGATCACAGTATTTCAGTCCTGTAGAGCAGGCAGATGCTTTCATAGTTCTTGTTGTGTTACTGATTGCAGAAAGCAAAATACTCTTTGACAAAATGAGGTGTGACGTTAGGTTTCTCTGCTACAGAAAGAGAAGTGAAATATAGTCACAAACTTTGCGATTTGAAAAGAAAAAGTAACTGAATACAAACAGTCAATCTTAAAAAATTAACTATTTCAATAAATTGAAACAAAAATGGCATAGCAGATACTCTGCATCCTGAAATTCTGCATGGAGATTCTAAGGTTTTAAAAGAGTTTGTATGTGTGTGCCTGTATAATGCACACATTCACTTACCTCTATATATCACTTATATTGATGTTATTTTTATGTATGTATGCTGTGATTTAGTAACAGTGCTGGCTGTGATTGCTATTCCTACATTTCAAACTTCAATATGTTTCAAGCAATTTAGACATTAGATGAAATGACTTGTATTTGATTCTTAAATCTCTTGTATAAAAACTATATAATTTTTATATGGATGTAATAATTTTAACCACTTCTTTTTTTCTATCCATTATAAGGAAATATTTTTATTCAAAAATAAGCTTGATCCTCTAACTACTACACTGTTGACTTGACATGATGGAACAAAGTTTAATACAAGAGCCCTAAATTATGAAAGAACTGCAACTGAAAAAGCACTATATTTTCTTATTTTAGTTACTTCTTTCCAATCACACGATAATTAGTTGACCCTCAAGTAAGAAAGCAGAAAGAAATATAAACAATCGGATATCATACAATTATCTCATTTAAATGAGCTGGTTATATTAGTATTACAGTCCGATGTATAGAAGTTGGTCTATAGCATCCGTCTAGCTTTACAGAAAACAAAGAAACAAACATGATGAAGTTATGAAAGTTCATATATTTATAGGATACTGTGTATCTGATAATAATTACCCAAGCCTTCTAAAACAGAAAAAGATGGATCTGCTATTGTTAATAGCTTCATTTCAGTTATTAATAGCTTCTCTCTTCAGTGCAGGCAATACTGATTACAACTAACTGTCATGTAAATTTTCATTTGTTTCTTCAATAAGAAATTTCAAAAATCATTTCTCCAAGTAGAAAAGAAGGAAACCAGAAGGGGAAGTGGAAAATTAATTTTAGAAAAGATTCTTCAGTGAATAACACTGATATTCTGAGACTCTTCATTCATTTTGCAAGGCATGGCTTCTGGGATCCAAGCCACGTTTTGTAGGCAAATTCTGGTGGCCTTAGCCACATAACAGTTGTCAAGTACTCTTAAAGAGTGCCTGCTGAGTCCTTCTCTCTTTTCAAGCAAAATAAATAACTTTTAAAAGTTTAGATCTCTGATCTTATGAAAAAAACCTATATTTCTTTCAGAAATACCACAGAACATTTCTCACCAAAATAACACCTGACTCCTTACCTGGCAAACAGCTGCAGTAAAATTCACCAATCAAACTGTGGCAATGGCCTCCATTTTGGCAGGGCTTGAAGGCGCATTCATCAATATCTGTGGAGCAGTTTTTGTCTGACAGAAAAGAAAATGAAACATTAAAACTATAAATCATACTGGGTTTGGGAAAGCAGAAAAGCTACTTCACAGTACAAGTGACAACTGCATAATTTAACTTTTCCAGGTTTGAAACACTATTTTATTTCTGCTTGACAGCTTTAAAAGTAGAGCTGTTCATACATCATAGCTGATAGTTAACAAATTAAATATTGTAAAGGAATAAGTATGAGCTACATTTGCAAATGTATTCTTTATGTGTTCTAGCATTACATCTCAACACTGTAATTACTGGAATTATCTGCCACATTTAAAAAACTTTTTAATAGCCTCAGTAACAATAATAAGAAAAAAATCTAATTTGCTTCCCTGCTTAGTTAAATAAACACATTCCTTAGAACAGAAAATCTGAAACAAAAGAAAAAAAAATGTGGGAGAGCATTGAAAATATATAAAAGAGAATATTTAGAATACAATGTAATATGTGAA
Organism: Chrysolophus pictus; assembly: GCA_037305975.1. Taxonomy (NCBI): domain Eukaryota; kingdom Metazoa; phylum Chordata; class Aves; order Galliformes; family Phasianidae; genus Chrysolophus; species Chrysolophus pictus. Next base: position 26,122,306 of record CM074578.1, read on the forward strand.
ACAATTAACTCATCAATATACCAGAGGAAATCCACAGTCTATCACACATCCACATCTATCTGTTGGGTACTGAATACATTTAGTGCAAGCTCTGGCATGCTATAAAGCAATTATACTGGGATCTTTCTGATCCAAAAACAAGAGTCAACTGTGGATAACAGAACAGCTCATGTAACAAAGAAGGAAAGATGTAGCTAGCACTGATGTAAGCAAGTGGTATTTGTTATTCCACTCACATGATGGAAGAATACTTATACCACTCAAATCAGATATAAGAGATAGGTAACGTCTCCCAGGAATCTAACTCTGTGGAAGAATTATCAATAAAAAATTCATAGATTTTTGAATGCATTATTGGCAACCTCTTCAATAACAGAAAAGGCAACTACAACACAGGTTGTCTGAGATTTGCATCCAAGAAAAAGGGAGGATTGGTATCTGAATATTAAGAAAATAAAATGAAGAATTAGGATGAAAGTGATCTATATCCATGCAAGAGGAGGGAAGAGGGGGTGAACAGCATGAGAGCAAAGAAATTCAGAAAAATCACAAGGAATGCAGAAAGTTGGTGATGTGAAACCTGTTGAGAGGCTGAACTAAAAACAAACAAACAAACAAACAAACAAACAAAAACATTAAGTAAGTTGCTCCTTTTTTTACGTTTACCTTTAAGTTTCTGTGGGAGAAAGACTCCGGATTTTAGGATTCTAGGTCAGCACCTTATTGGTTTCAAAAGATGAAAATTCGCAACTAACAGAAAATAGGTCAGATTAACCTAAGATAAGGATAACCTAAGTAATACAGCATAAGCATGTAAGCATGGAATCAGAACAGTGAAGACACTGAATGCTATTTATCATGGGATGTGCAGGGTAGCAAGATACTATACTGTATGTATTTCAGCATTAAAGATGAAGAAAAGGTATGGTTTGCAGTTCAGTGGAGAAGGATGGCTACTGATAATGATTGCCATCTTGCTAAATTATTTAATGCTTCTTTTGTTTCAATCATTGCTATAAAGGTCAGCTTCAAACAGATCATTATCATAACTGATACCTATGATTAAAGAGCAAAACCTCAGTGCCGAATGGAAAAGACAAGTCAGAGAACATTCAGATGAGTTAGGTGTTTAGACAGGTAGGCCTGATAGACTTCATCCTTAGATACTTTGAGAGCTGGCTGGTAAAAACTCAGTTTTCTTTGTGAACTCAGGAAAGATATTTAAAGTACCTAAAAACTCCATGTCAGTCTTTAAAAAAGGAGAAATTAAATTAAAGTGAAATTAAAGATCCATTTGGGTAATTTCAGTTCCTGTAGAAAACATGGGGAAAAAAACAACAGCCTGCTTTATTGTAAGATACTAGAAATAAAACATGATTTATCCTAAATGAGCTCTATGTAAGCAAATCAATTCTATTCTACACCAGAACGATTGTTCTGGTTGATTAAAATTAAAAAGTGTACATTTTAGTCCAAGTCTCAGCAATGTTTCTCCTATCTCACATGACACACTGATAACTAGACTAGATAGGAATGACAAGATAGTATTACTAAATAAGTAAAATTTGCTAGAAAGTCACATTTGTACGTTAGTTATCAGCATACTTCCAGAATGGATGAAAAAATTGCAGAGATTCTGGAAGAGGTCTACCATGGAACAAGTTCCACTCAAGAATTTCAACAACAGTCTGAATGGTGGACAGTAGAATAATCTACAAAAATCAAGTTGGAGCACAGGATTAGAAGTCTTCATAGATTTTGATTGGAGATAAAGTTTCTTTTATTCAATAAGAACAAGTGAAAGATATCATAATGTGTCAGATCATAAGTTAAGTGGGAGAAAAAAAATAGAATTTTGCTCCAAATCAGATGAGATACAGAAAAGGAACATAGCCAGTTAGATACAGAAATTAATCCTTCCATTCTTGCCTGCCCAGAATAAAGCTTCATTTGGAGTGCTTTGCACTGCTCAGTGAGTTGAATTAAATAATAGAATTAGAATTACAAAACAGCCTGAGTTGGAAAGGACACACAAGGATCATCAAGTCCAACTTATGCCTTCATACAGAATGACATGAAAATTAAACCCTGTTTCTGAGCGTGTTGTCTAAACATTTTTTGAACTCCACCTGGCTTGGTGCTGTGACCACTGCTCTGTTGAGGAAATGAAGTCGAGAGAGCATTCAGAAAATGACAAAAAACTACAAAGCAGGACCTCTAAGGAAAAAGGAAAAGCAAAAAATGAATGAGGCTGTAAAGCCTAAATAAGGAAAGTTTGAATAGAAATGTGATGACAGTCATCAAATAAGAGAAGGCCTTTGCAAATGTCCTTAGTTCTCCATTTCCATAGCCAACAGAATAAGAAGAAATGCATTTAAATTGCTGTGAGAGAATATCAGATTAAATGTTAAAGAACTCATAATGCTTAGAATAATAACATACTTAATATGCTACCTGAGGAAGATAAAGAATGCCTTTGGACATCTTTAAGAGAGATGTGAGACAAACAAGTCAGGAATGACAGTATAGTAGTATTTGATTTCTGTGAGATGAAGCTGGAACAGATGATATTTAGTGTTTTCTTCTAGTATTAAGATTATGTAACAGGACACTACAACACTGAAGAAGATCAAAGGGCTTTTATGTTTATATGGTGAATTGAGTTGTCTTGAAATTTGGTATGCCTCATAATAGTGTAAAACAGGACAAGCATTTTAAATCAGTGGTCGTGTAAGTAAGACCAAGAGTCATCTACATCAAAAAGTCTGGGAAATTCAGAACCGAATAGGAAAGGTCTTAAGTTGCTTGGTATATGACAGCAGAGCTGCCACTTAAGAGCCCTGTGTTTCTGTCCAGATCTGTATCTCTGTCACCCTATCTAAACACATTTCTGTAGTCTCACTAGAGGCAAGACCAGGCATGCAGTAGTCAAGAGAAGCACAGGACACACTGCACATAATAAAAATATCAAAGCTAACAGGGAGAAAAAGATTCTTCATAAAAACAACATATTTATACAGCTGCAAATATAGATGTATAGGGGGGCAGTACAGCTTTTGATACTTAGCCTGTAGTTGTCCAGCAAGTTTTTTGCCTTTCGGCTGAAAAAATCATAACAAGATCAGTGAGCCACTTTATACTTCTCTGATGTTCATTTTCTGCATGTGTAAAACTTTTGCTCTATAAGTTCAATAGTGATTTTGAAAAACATTGCACTTCCACTCTCACTTCCTTTCCTGAACATGACAAAAAGCAAATCTCTGCTACAGGAGAGCAAACAAGCATATGCACTGATCGAAATTTTGTGATAAACTTTGTTTAAAAAATGTTTTTTTGTTTGTTTGTTTGTTTACTGCCAGTCAGTTCTGGTCAGTTACTGCTGCCAGATACAAGAAACTAAAAAGATACACAGCTGCTAAAGATGCAACTAGTAAACTGGAGCTGAGCTGTATGTATGGAAACAGTGATAGTGATTTAGAAAGGACTGCTGAGGATGACTTCAGCCTATGAACCCAACTGCAAAGCTATGACAAAAAATAAGAATGCTTGATGTATTCAAAAAAATGAGAAGGAGTATTTATGTTTAAAGGTAATTTTACCTATGCATACTACAAAGTTCCATACAGTTCAAAGCCCCGTATATTTAAAAAATATGTGGAAGGGATGCAGGAAAAGCTCTGCCATTTATTCAGCCACACAAGGAAGTATGCTGTTGGTGAAAGCTTAAAGATCTCCATCTGTTTCATTTAGAACAAACAAAACCAAGAAGTGACTTGATTACAGTGTGTATCTACAAAGAGAAAATACGTGGGTAGTAAGAATTTGTTTCCTTTTGTGTAGAAAGGTAGTGAGACACAACAGCCTAAAGTTGACTACAATGTACACAAAGTATTTAAAATAAACTTCTAATTCTGATGGTGATTGCTACTAAAAAAAGTGACAGCCATATTCTGGCTATGCATTCAAATCAGAACTGAATGCTTTTGGATTCAATGTGTGCTTTAATCAAAACTAAGTAATTAGATTGAGTACAAGGTGGTTAATGGGCAACATTAACAGCCTTCTAATAAACAGACCTAATGTAGAGCATACAACCAGCGATCTAGGAGTTGTTAGAATGCTCCCAGAATAAATCACTTATCCTAGCCTTCTGCTACTGGTTATCTTTTCTGGGAATAATTTAAGAGAATTCTGCAAGTCAGATATATTGTGTCAGAGATAGCCCATCTCAAGAGAGCTGGGCTCTATTGCATTCTTGTCATAATTTGGAATATATATGTTCTGTCCTTGGGCAGCATACGTGCTCTAGCAGTGCCTAGGAAAACTGGCTGTCAGGTGCTGCTCTGATGTTACCAGAGCAAATAATAGATGCACTTCTGTTTCTTGTCTGAATGCAAAAATGCTAAGGAAGACGACTTCTGATGTAAGTTGTATAAACAGCTTTAAAAACATCATTCCAGATTTAACACTTTGCCCTTTCCACCCCTCAGACACTCCTCAGATCTGGGCAAGCAGTAGTCCCTGGCAAATCTACCATTCAAATGTAGTGAGTCTGGCTATGCGGTGATATCCCCATAATCACCACTTTCTCCCAGTAGCCTAGTACCTATGGACTTGCTATTGCTAGCATCAAGCCACAGGTTTTGTGTCAAGCTAACAGGAGACCTTAGGACTTGTGGAATGGTCAGATGGATCTTGCCATGTTTGTTTTAGTATTCCTTTGTTCTGAACAGTTTCATATTGTTATTATTAGTAAGTTGTAGATAGGAATAACAATTCTACAGAACAGTGCAGCCCTAAAGTAAGGCTGCAACTTGTCACTGTTTGCTGGTAATAATGCAAACATAGAAGCTGAGCAAACACTATTCTAGGGATAACAAAAGAGACAAAAACCAAATGCTTGACATATGCAGAGTGCCTCAAATATAGCAAAATCAGAAATTATAGGAGGTTGCAAATCTGAGAAAGAAGTGTAAACAAGCAAAAAAATCCCAATAAATCTGAAGAGTGAAGAAGAAAAAGCCAGCTGTGTTACTGAAGATGGCACAACATATAGTGATTAATGTGGTCATTCTAAAACTGATAACGTCAGACTTGTTCTAGCATGATGCTGCCAAAGAACAGGGGACCCAAACGTGAATTGTTGCACTTGATAAAAAGTCCAGTGTATTCTGGGAAATATAAAAACCTCTGGTACAATGCTAAATTGTAATGCTAGATGTAAAAATGCTACAGATTGTTAAATTGAAGAGTGGGCTTTGTCCAAGACCAATATTTTTAATTTTTGTTGTTGTTATCGGAAGAAGAGCTGTCTGCTAGAAAACAGAACAAAAAATCCCCAAACCTAGAAGAAGCTGTTCTTATGTAAGATGTCCCTTCCATTTTCCAAATTCAATGACAGAATATTTGGGAGGAATGAAAAATGTGCACTGTGGAAATTGACAGGTGACAGATTTCTCATATCAGAGTTCACTCACTTATTGCTCGTGTCATAACATAAAGTTTAGTCCAAACAGCTAAGCTGAGATAGTTATAATGAAAAATTTGATGTAGTAGGAAATTCTGTTTTGTTATCCATATGTTATTTTTACATGTGTAGTCAGACAAAAAAAAAAAAAAAAAAAGAAATGGTACTCACTGTACTGGCATATTACTGTTCATTCTATGATGTCATGTTTGACATCACAGTATATATAAAACACATACAAAAAACCCTGATAAATTATTTATAGAAAAAGTAGGTAGTTTATCAAAATTTAGATACATTCCTACAAGAATTCGGAAAAATAAAGAATTTAAATAATCTTTTCCAGTCTAACACTTGTGCTTTAATTGCAATATGAGGTTTTCTAGACATGATTGCTTTTGATTTTTGAAGTGTTAAGGACTTCCCAGCAACCTACAACTTTTTTTTAACTTAATGCAAAGTAAACCCCTTCATTTTAAATCATGTTTCAATTTATCTAAATTAATTAAATACACTGTCATGCCCCCAAAATACTGATTTATGTTCTAAATATATTATTTTATACTTGAAAATTGGCATCACTATTGAAAAAAACGCAGATCTAAAATAACAGGGATAAAATGAAATAAAAAAATAATCTCATAACACATCTAGTAGAGCAGTGATAAAGTAAATCCCACATAAACTAATTAAATTTTTGATTGAAGAATTAACTTATCTTTTTTTTTCAGATGTTTCTGACTGTTACTATTCATCTTCTAATTTAAACAAATCATGCTTAGCATTTGCAGATGAGAAACTACTGGAGAGATGTGCCATTTGATTCTTCATACAAAAGAAACTGTCTAGTTTTTTAGGTAACTGGAAAAACCATTGCCTCTGAACTATAATTGATTTGTTTTTCTTTCTTGCAATTCGATAGGTTTTTATACATATTAGCCTATCAAAATTTCTATGTAATGTAATTTTCAGCATGATGAAACTTAAACAGACTTTTCTGCACTCGACTAATCTCTTTTTTTCCATTCAGTGTTCTAAGTTGAATTCCTTTCAGGGGAAGCAGGTATATGCATTAGACACAACGATAAATGTTCTCTAATAACCAAAGAAATACATATTGAATACTCTTTCACATTTGCATAGTGTTTATTTTCCAGAAAGTTAGTTTTACACACTCACCTGTGGGAAGCTTGCCCTAGGTGACCTCTCTTTGGGGTATTGCTGCAAGCCAGCAGCCCAGCAGCACAGCCCCATTCCAGTAGCCCACTGTGGGTCAGAGCTCTGCTGGCCAGGGGCAAAAAACAATCCCTGTGCAGCCGTACGTCTTCAGGCTTTAGGTTGGTATGAAAAACACCAGCACTCAGTCTAAAGATAAGACAGGTACTTTGTTTTTGTAAGTTGGTATCAGTTAAAGGGCTTTTGATCTTGGTGCATGCGAGGCTGAATATCTGTGACTTTAAATGTAGGTAAGCACTGAAAGATTTCTTATGACAATTCCTTTCTTTGAATCATTTGAGTACAGAACTGGAGATGATCACTGTGGAACAGATGATGAACAGACTTAATGATTTTAAACTGTGCAGCTGTCCTGACATTAACTAAATCTCTATTTCCAAAAAGTGCCTGAAAGAGGAGATTTTGCATACTCACTGAAAGCCTTAGAAAGACTTTAAATCAAATGCACAAGAAAAGATTTAAAGCACAAAAAAGGTGCCAAGTTTTGCCTCGTGATGGAGGGGTTGAACTAGAAGGCACCACACTGCATTTTGTAATCTTGATTTATAAATGTTCAGTTAGAATAACCACTTGTTCAGCCACAATAGCCACTATGGAATTCCTCAAACTCATAGTATGAGACATACCAGAGGAAAATATATAGATTTTATCTTCAGAAAACATATAGAAGGCTTTAAATGTATTTATTCTGCTGTGTAAAGCTTAAAGACTTATTTAAGTCAACATTCAACTGTTAGATTTTGACTGTTCATCTTATCTCTTATAACAACAAACAAGAATGAGAGAGATTGAAAACTTAAAACCAGGATAATGTTACCCATAAAGCATTCATATGGACCATGATATAAATGAAGAAGTCAGATCAACAATCTCTTGAATATAAATAATAACAAAAGTCAGTGCCAAGTGCTAACAGGACCTGGCAAAATCATGACAGTTGCTTTTAACTGTGCTATGACTGGTGGATACATGTGATGACTAAAATAAGTCACTTACGTAAAAAGTAAATATTAGTGATAATCCAGAGCCAGCTAATTTGTGTCACCTATTTCTATGATTACTTCCAAGAGAGAACATGGTGCTCTGATTAGCAGTTTGCAGCCCACATAAGCCTTTTGCTTTCCTGGATTTCTCTTCCCAACAATTTAAAACAATTCCAGCCTTATTCCAAATCATTCCTACATGCAGAAAGCATGCATGAAAAAATAATTAGCAAATTCAGGACCATGACAAGACTCCTTCACTACTGGTTAATTGTGCTTTAGTTTTAATATCTTATCAATAACTCACGGCATTCAGCTGAACAAACTTGCTATATTTCTGTGGTTCCACTCATCTGGTTAAATTAATTGGGCGATAAGATACTGAAGTGACTCAAGCAAGATGAGTAAAAACCACTTTGGAGATATGTTATTTCTCCACAATATTCACTGATGTCATTTTACTAACACAGGGATCATATGCACAGTTTAAAATCATTTTAATCATAATCTCTAAAATTTAAAATAGGCAAAAGGGAAAGAATAACCCTGTCAATTATTTGAGATGAAAAAAACATGGTTTTTTTTTTTTTTTGTGCAGGACACTGACTTCCAAATTTTATTTTATTTTTTTATTTCCTGGGATTTATAGTGCCAGAGGAAACCCATCCAAATTCTAAAAAGGGTTAGTAACCAATACCCCAAAAATTGCATCCTCCTTCTATATCGCTGGGGAATTCCATACCAGCCCACCTGAATTATGCTTTGATTCAAGGTATCTTGGTACTTAAGACACCAGAAGTGTCCTGGTATTCAGTATTGAAATTTCCTACTTCAACTACATCCAGGTTCTGATAATTCCTGGAATTATCTAGCCTGGATAAATGGAACAGATCTTTTCCTAATTTGGTCTAATATTAAATGTGGAGGTTGGTGGCCCTGCTTGTGGCGGTGGAGGTTGGAGATTCGTGATCCTTGAGGTCCCTTCCAACCCGGGCCATTCTGTGATTTTGTGATTCTAATTTAACAAGGCTTTCCACTCTAACAGACATGGACTGCCTCTATCTCTACCACCAAGAGTACTTGAAAGCCTTCTAACTGATAAAGCCTAAAAAAGCATTATGTGGGAAGTTTTTGTCTAGTACCTCTTTCCTATGGGATAATTACAGTGATCTTCAATGTTGACTCCCACAAGAGGGCATTTGAGAGCAAGGTTTGATTTAATAGGGAGGGAAAGGCTTTTCCCTGTCTTCCTGAGAAGCTGCTTCACTTTATCTGCCTATCTGCTCAGTGTAAAGGAATCTCTTTGCTGAGGGCTGCAAAGCTGCCACTACTCAGGTGCTTACTATTGTAACAATAAAAATTGTTTTTTGAAGCAGACACAGCCAGAAGACTCCCCACTCCTCCCAGGAACCTCAGTTTGTTCAGGCATTATTTCTATCCCACTGGCTTTCCTCAGCAGGAGAGAACTGTTCCCTCCATCCAGGCCTGCTCCATCATGACAGACAACTGTCTGCCTCCCACTCAACACTGCCCTTACAGCCCAACATCTGTAGTACAATGGCTCAACCTAGCCTTGACCTGTGCTGGAATTTGCTGGTTTAACCCCTGCACTGGAACACATTGGCTGCTGCTGCCCAGCTGTAGCTTCAGCTCCAAATGACCCTCTGGAGAGGGGGTGACATCACCAGCAATCACCGCCAGATGAATAGCAATCCAGCAGAAAAAAAATGTATATGTATAAAAAACCAACTGGGTTTAAGACTAAAGAGGAAGAAATCCATAATGTGATCATCCTCTTGTTGATTGTGTATTTATTGCACAACCAGCATAAACACAGAGGAAAATATTCATTGTGATCAGGAGAGTCCTTATCCCCACTTCCAGTTTCAATCAGTGCACTGGCTCATTTGCTTTCTTATGGGAGCTCATGTCCTGTCTCGCCAGAAAAAAAAAGAAAAAAAGTGATATCCAAAGCACATTCATGATGAAAGTTCTTATACAGGAAATAAGGCAGAAAACAGACCTTTTCAAAATGTACTATTATGTAACAGTGAACTCCTATGAGTTCACTATAGCCTCAAGGTACCCATTAAAATCTGTCTATAATCTATTGGTGACTGCTTTATCACTCATCACGAATCTTTTTGTCTTCCAATGGGCATACATTATAAACGAACTGTATGCATGAATCTAGGATTAAAAGTTCTTCCTAAGGAAAACATACTTGTTTGGGGCAGTTTTTGTGACACCTACAATTCTCTTTGCATTTCTAGTTCTTTAATGTAAATTCCATTATATCCCAAAGTAGCTGTACTTTTATAGGAACAGGTTTTCCTGCATTCTCCATTAAAACTGACCAGTTGAAAGCTGCCACAGAAAAATTGTGTTTTCCATTTTGATCCTTGCACCATACTAATAGAAGTTTGTATGAGTTCATCTTTTAAAAGTATCTTATTAAAAATGTTCCTGTTGATATGAACATAATGTAGACATACACTATGCAAACTCCTGACAGCAGTTAGCAAAAAAAAAAAAAAAAAGAAAAACTATGATTGAGAAGGAAGTAAAGCACATTACAATTTTGTAATGCAGAATTACTGTAGAATATGTTGGCAAGAATCAAGAGAAGTCATAGACATCTTTGGGAACTGCAACTAATATCAATTTCACAGATTCTAAATTTCTGTGTATCAACTTACATTCCTTGTGTTCCATCTGCCAATTCTTAACTATTGCTAAAATAAGTACGAAATGTTCCTAAATTGAATGTAGTTTGTATTACACTCAACCTCAAATGCTTTATTTACTTCTAACTTAATTTTGCCTCCTCATTCTTCACCACTCTACTCATCCCTATAGTCTTCCATTTCTCCATAATTGGTCTCTTCTTTTATTTTAGATTTTGAGCTTCCTATGAACGCACATTTGGTTTCTTATACAACTCCTGCTGACTTTGTTGGATTTCTGATACTGCTCAGCAAATGGTGAATTTTTGCTGCCATGGTTCAACTTAGAATCATAGAATCACAGAATTGCTCAGGTTGGAAAAGAACTTAAAGATCATCAAGTCCAACTGCAACTCAACCATACTACCCTAACTCTAATAACCCTCTGCAAAATCATGTCCCTGAGCAACACATCCAAACAGTTTTTAAACACATTTAGGAGTGGTCACTCAACCATCTCCCTGGGGAGCCTATTCCAGTGCTTAACAAACCTTTCTGTTTTTCCTGATAAGTTTTTCCTGATATCCAACCTAAACCTACCCTGGTGCAACTTGAGGCCATTTCCCCTTGTCCTGTCATCTGTCACCAGTGAGAAGAGACCAACCTTGTTCTCACTGTGATCACTTTCCAGGTATTTGAAGAAAGCGATAAGGTCTCCCCTCAGCCTCCTCTTCCCCAGACTAAACAGCCCCAGTTCCTTCAGTCTCTCCCTGTAGGGCAAGGAGAAAGCCCTTCACAAGCTTTGTTGCCTTTCTTTGGACCTTCTCCAGTACCTCAATGTCTCTTTTATATTGAGGTGCCCAAAACTGAACAGAGTACTCAAGGTGAGACCTCACCAATGCCGAGTACAGGGGCAAGATTACTTTCCTAGCCCTGCTCACCACACCATTCCTGATACAACCCCTTCTTGGCCACCTGGGCACACTGCTGGCTCATATTCAGCTGACTGCCCATCAGTACACCAAGGTCCCTTTCCATCAGGGAGCTTTCCAACCATTCCTCCCCAGGCCTGTAGGGTTGTCTGGGGTTGCTGTGACCAAAACCCAGGTCCCAAACTTGGCCCTATTGAAACTCATGCAGTTTACCTTGGCCCACCATTTCAGTCTATCCAGGTCCCTCTGTACTCCCTTTCTCCCCTCAGGCAGATCAACACCCTCCCAACTTACTGCAAAACTTACTGAGGGTGCACTGAAACCCCTCATCAAGATCATTAATAAAGATGTTAAATAGAAGTGGCCCCAGTACTGAGCCCTGGAGGACACCGCTCATGACCAGCCACCAACTGGATTTAACTCCATGGACCACAGATCTTTGGGCCCTGCCATCCAGCCTGTGTTTCATCCAGCAGGGCATATGCACATCCAAAATATGAACAGCCAGCTTCTCTATGAGGATGTTTGGGGGACAGCATCAAAGGCTTTACTGAAGCCCAGGTAGACCACATCAACAGCCTTACCTTCATCTACTAAGAGGATCTTCCTACTACCTCTTGTGACATATTAATACTATTAATTTGCATGCACCTGAAAGTCAGTGTGTTCCAGTCCCTGACATCACAGCCAATTAGTTGTTAAGATAGCATATTCTGAGACAGTTTTATTGATTTCCCTATGATCCTGTTAGCTGCTTGTCACAGCAAGTAGGTTCATGAAGACTGCTCCTGATGGAAAAGCTATTTTCTTAAACGTGTTAGACACACAAATAATCGTGCAAATTCCAGGCTATTTATCATAAAGATCTAATGGCAATTTTCTTGAAGAGCAAAGTGTTCTCTTGCTAAAAGTGAGTATTCTCATTTCTATCTGAATCACAAGAATAGTATGGCTGTGATATGATCTTCTGAAGATAAATACTACCAGCTTTATCTATTCTTGCTTACCTAGGAAAAGACTAAATAATGTTTTTCACAGACTATGTGTTCTCTAAACACTTTTCATCTCAATAAAATATAGTTTTTCTTCCATCAATTAATCAAACATCTCACACATTGCTTTCAGTTTTTATCATATTAGTAAGGAAGCAAAAGCAGATTAGCAATAGTGCAGAACAGAGTTGAATTTTTATTTATTAATGCTAAAATACTAAACAAAATACAATAATGATTTTTTTTTTGTTGTTGTTATTGTATTTTTCATTTTTTAGCTACTTAATGTCTTAAGTACAATAAATCTTACCAGTGACTCCTGGAGGACAAACACAACTATAGTCTGCAACCAGGTCCAAACAAGTTGAATTATTTTTGCAGAAGCCATAAGTGCACTCATCAAAGTTGATTTCACAGTTAAGACCTTCAAATCCTTTGTTGGAAAAACAAAATAAAACAAAATAAGAGGTAGACATTATTCAGCTATGTGTGCCTTCTTTTCTAAAGCACGTCTTTGGGCATACTTTTTTCTTAAAGAATAGATTATTTTCAATTTACTCCTATAATATGATTATCTGTCTTTTTGAAAGATCTTCCTCAAATCTTTTCCTGTGTTATCATTAACAAAAAATACATCTGACCATTAAACATGCTTTAAAAAGAGTTAATAATTGAAAGAACAAGCTTAGTATTCAGTATTTTCATTAATCTAGTTGAACTTTCTGTTCAGCAGAGACTAAATAACTGGTGTATCTTTTGCGATTTTGAGGACAGTACAGATGAAGTTAAGATATGCTGGGATTTGGACATCTGTTCTGTTTTAATAATCAACTCTGAAATAATTACTTCTCTGATTTTTCTCAATTTTTTTTTTTTTTTTCCTCGTGTAATAGTGACTCTTAGCAAACTAGCAAGTCCAAAAGGTTTTTTTAATACTTGAAATTGAGAGAGAACATCCACTCCAATATCTGACATTTTACGGTTTTGTAAATGTATTCTAATTCATGGTCATGCTTCAAAATGACTATCATTAGTCCTGTCACAGGCCATGGCTGTGGGAAGACCATGACTAATGCTCAGCTATCAACATCCTCAGCGCAAGGCATATTCTCATAATTTCTCAAACTGACCATGGAACCAATTTCCACTGATCCTTAAGTCATAAAACTTTAGAATTATCCTGAGTTCATTAATAATGTATTCAGAAGCAGTTCTCATTTGCAATCAGAGTTTAATCAGACCCATGTCTCATAGGTAACAAGTAAGCCACAAAGTTATTAATTTAGAAGCCAAGATTTATTTTTCTGTAAGCTGATCAGGCAGTCTAAACAGAAGAATCATCTTTTCCAAGGTAAATTTTCAACTACCTTCCAATATCTGTTTTGGCTTCTAATTTAAACTAATGATGGAGGCTGTACTTAAAAGAATTATTTGCATCAATTTTGTCTTTTGTGAAGAATTTCTATAGTTATCACCACCACCACAATGCTTGTATTAATTTATAAATAATAAAAAAAAAACAACTTTGTAAGCTATGAAATCAATTCACTATCAAACTCTAAGTACAAAATATTAATGTTTGGTATTAAACTCATATATAAGGCATTTTAAAAAGCAATTTGTAAGCCACAGATTTTTTACTCTTCTCAAACTACATTTATAAAATACATTAAAATATCCATCAATAACTCATTTTTGAAAGTATCTCAGAAAGACACTGTAATTTTAAATGTTTTAAAGTTTTTCAGTTTTTCCTGGAACTACTTTTTTCTTGAAACTTCTCATTTGTTCACATAATTTATATTTTACTGGGCAATATGCACTCTTACAAAACCAGACCAAAACTACTGAAAATCATTCTTTTCGTCTGTGCAATTTTAGCATTTTTGCATTGAAGAAGTGTTACAAAACTATTATTTTGGCCATTATGACTTACTTCCCGTACTCAGTCAGAAAATTGCAAATTAGTATATCAGTATAATATATTTTCTTTGTAAGCTTCTTGATTCAATTTTCTGTGATTTCCAAATGCAATGTATTTATGTTTTCTTCACTTGTTCACTTATTATTATTATTATTATGAGGTTTTATGTGATAAAAGCAACACATTTATCTGCCTCCATTTATTATAAGTGTACATGTTTTATTGGACACCTTGAAGGACTAAGATGCAAATGAAACCAGAAAAGAATAACTAACTTTCATAGACAGGAAATTTTAACAATGATTTTCAAGACTGTCAAGAAGATGTCCTGCAGACTGCAGGCAATTTTGAGAATTGTCAAAGAAAAAAAATAAATTATTTTGAACAATTTACCTTCAGGGCAAATACAGTTGTATCCGTTGACATCACTGTGACAGACAGCACCATTCAAGCAGGGACTTGAGTCACATTCATTCATTTCTATTTCACAGTACTGTCCTGAAAAACCTGCCAAGGAAGCAAGGTGATCTTTGATTTTCTTTGTCTTTATGTGTGCTTTTAACATGAAACTATTATTTCCAATGCTTTACTGTAATTAAAACCAAGACACATATTTCATTGAAAAATGAACCTGGAAGTCAGAACCTCTGTATTTTATTAACAAAGAATTAAATTTCAAACATTTCTTATCCAACACCACAAATACATGCCTTTATTCCTGAAATAAAGCAATAAATAAAACAGGGGGTACTTCCAGAAAGTAACAAGAAATTCATAGCCTTATGCAAATAATATACATATTTTCACACATTTTGCTTATAATAGAGTCACTTCAAATTTTTTTTTTAATACTTTTTGTGAATCTTGACATGTTACTAAAAGAGGTGGTACATCAATTATCTTTCTTTTGTTGTCTTATTCTTTCAGCTGTGAAGATGTAAAATATATACGAGTACTTTGAGGCATAACAAACACATGTCATGCAAATCAGATTTTCAGCATGCATGAATTGTATAGCTTAATTACAGTACGTGAGGATGCTGTCTATATACCTTAATAAAAGCTGGAAAAATTAGCATAATTAAAAGCAAACTGTAATTCAGTTTTCCAATTTCTGACATGTATTTTGATACACTGCACTGGGTGCAGGTAAACACATGCTGGCAGTGGGGTTGCAATCTCCTGTGTAAGGTGAGACTGAAGCTACCACGTGCTGCACACAGATGGTTACATTCAGCTCCAGCAGCTCCACTACAGGGCACAGCTAGGCCCCACTGCCAAGATGGAGGCACCTTTGGGAAGCATATTTGAACAAGAGCAGAAAATGCCAGACAGGTAGGGGGAGCATCTGAATGAAGAAATATATATGTGTATATAAATATATGTACACATATTTTAATTAAGCTCACAGAAAATGAAAGCTTTATAGCAAAGACATGGCACACCATAAAACATGCATATTTACTTAAAGAAAAATAAATCCCAATCTGTGCATTTTTTTAACAATGATCTTTAAAACTAGAAAATACAAGCTAATACATTAAAAATGTAGCATACATTAGGAAAGACAAATGTTTTTACACCTTTCCTTCCTACTTCCACATCATTTTTAAAAGTCTCTAAAACCTTATCTCATTCAGGAAACAAATTCAAAAGCCTTCTGAGCCGTGATAACTTGTCAACCTATAAAGCATTTGTGAATACCAGAAAAAATAATTTGTATAGAGTTGATGGTTGTGTCAGCAAAGCAGTAACAAATGCCAGTAAATGATGGAGTGTCCTGGTGCGATATGTGTCTATCAACACACATCTTTCCTCTTTCTTGAAGAATTTATTTATGAATTCTAATATGTGGTTGGGGGCTTAGGTAAGATACAGTATAACCTCAACAGAATACAGGAGAAACCTGGCATTAGATATGCTATCAAAAAAAAATCTGATTTTTATTCTTGTTTTAAACTGAATTTTGTCAGAAGAACCCCTACAACAATCACTGTTTAGATTATTCTGGATTATTTGGTATCATATCTTTCTAATGATTATCTTACTATCACACAAAATGTAGATGGTCAGTAATAGTATGTTGATAGTAGCTGGTCCAAAGTGTGGATTACGATGAGGAATCTGTAATTCTGTTTCTCCTTTAATAGATAGTATGATTTACAAGCCTTCCTAGCCATACTGTAATATTTTGAAATATCATTATTTGTCATTTTTGGGAGGACACATTACTTACTAAACACTAAAAATAAGAATATTATCCAAGGAATTGTTATCTGGTTGAGAACTTATTTTTTCATAAGCCTTTTTTTTTTTTTTTTTTTAAGAAGTTAAAAAATATGAACCACTGTTTTCACTTGCATATGTAATGAAATAAAACCAGATATTATAAATGCGGTTTTTATGTGAGGACTGCTCTGAAAGTAATGCTCTGAAAGTTTTGTTATGTTGGCCAATGCTGTCAGAGGCAGATGGATGTTTGTGGTATGGCAGCAGAGGTTGAACCTTCCCTCCAGTATTCCATTACATTTTGCTGCCATGTAACAGGCATCTGACAAAACGATGTCTGAAATGGAAGTGCTTATGAAGCAAAGGTGTGGAATTTAATTCCTCTATGTGGAAAAAATGGCATCCACTGATGTTCATTGATGCTTGCTGAACATTTATGGAGACCAAACAGTGGATGTGAACACAGTGATGCATGCCCAGGTGGTTCATTTCAGCAGAGGCAACAATGACAGCAGGTCACCTCCACTGGTGCAGATTAGGCTTTGTAGGGATGGGATCACGTAGGCCAAGGCCCCAAGGAATTGGACTTAGCAAGGAGCACAAAGAAGAATATGAAAGTCTTCTATAGGTACAGCAACTGGAAAAGGAAAGTCCAGGAGGACATACCCTTGCTAGTGGGCAACATGGGTAGACTAGTAACGACAGACAAGGAGATGGCTGAGTATTTAACATTTTTGCCTTAATCTTCACTAGCAACTGCTATTCACAGAGACCTCAAGCATGTGATTCAGAACTGGGGGAGCATTGCCTCTCCTGCTGTAAGCAAAGATCAGGTTCCTTAGGAAGGAACCTGATCATCCGTAAATCCATGTGTCCCAATGCATCCCAGAGTCCTGAGGGAATTGGCTGATATAGTCACCAAGTCACTCTCAATGATATTTGAAAAATCGTGGTCAGGTGAAGTCTTCAGTGACAAGAAAAGATGTAATATAATACCCATTTTTAAGAAGAAAGGATGACCCACAGAAACACTGCTAGCCTCACTTCAGTGCCAGGACATATCGGATCAGATCATGAAAGCTATGCTAAGGCACATGAAAAGATATGGGATAATTAGCATGACTTCACCAAGGGCAGGTTCTGCCTGAACAACCTTGTTGCTTCTTTTGACGGCATAAATGCATCAGAGAACAAGGGAAGAGCCACTGATGATGGACTTCAGCAAGGCCTTTGACGTGGTCCTCCACAGTATCCTTCTCTCTAAATTAGAAAGATACAGATTTGACAGACAGACTGTTTGATGATGAGGAACTGGTTGCAAGATCATTCCCAGAAAGTGGTTGTCAATAGCTCAATGTCTGGATGAAAACCAATGACAAGTACTGTCCATCAAGGGTCAATACTATGACCAATGCTCCTTAATTTATATTCATCAATGACATGAAAAGTGAGATCGAGCGCACCCTCAGCAAGTTTGTGGATGATACCAAGCTGTGTGGTCAATGTAGAAAAAAAAACTTGTCAATCTAGTCATCATTTTTCAAGGCAAAAAATATACTGCAAGATATAATAAAATAAAGACTGCCAGACTTCAAGGGTTATCAGCACTGTTGCTTGTAACATAAATGTTACAGTGTTACCATTAAATATTCAAGGTTCCAATGTAAAAACTGCTGTTCACTTTTTTAATGATCTCCTTCCTAACACCTCTGTTGGTAAGAATGCCTTTGAACTGTTTTTTCAGATAGTGCCTCCATTTCCCCTGAAAGAGAGAACAATTAGGTCACCTCCTAGCCCTCTTTTATCCAAACTAGACAACTCAGTTGTCCTTAGCCTATCCTCTTAGGACATACCTTCCTGCCCTTTGTCAACTTTGTTGCCTTCCTCTGGATGCTTTCAAGTGCCTGACGTTCTTTTTATACTGTGGAGCCCAGAACTGTACACAATATTCAAGGACAATTAAAAAAAAAGAAAAAAGAAAAACGGCAATGCTAAATATAGAGGAAGAATCACCTCTTTTGATTGACAAGCTATGTTGTTTTTAAAGTACTCCAAAACACAGTTTACCCTCTTGGCTGCCTGCGCACACTGGCTCTTGCTGAGTCGCCTGTCCCCATACTCATATCTCTTTTTTATCCATTTTTTGTCTATTTACATATCTTGATTCCATATACGTATATCACAGAATCACAGAATCACACAGAATCACAGAATCGTAGGGGTTGGAAGGGACCTCCAGAGATCATCGAGTCCAACCCCCCTGCCAAAGCAGGTTCCCTACACCAGGTCGCACAAGTAGGTGTCCAGGCGGGTCTTGAATATCTCCAGAGAAGGAGACTCCACAACTCCCTGGGCAGCCTGTTCCAGTGCTCTGTCACCTCACCGTAAAGAAGTTCTTGTGCACATTTGTGCGGAACTTCCTGTGCTCCAGTTTTCGGCCGTTTCCCCTTGTCCTGTCTCCACATACCGCTGAAAACAGTCTGGCCTCGCCACTCTGCCCCCCACACCTTAGATATTTATAGACCTGGATCAGGTCCCCTCTCAGTCTTCTCTTCTCAAGGCTGAACAAACCCAGCTCACTCAGCCTTTCCTCATAGGAGAGACGCTCCAGGCCCTTCACCATCTTTGTGGCCCTCCGCTGGACTCTTTCCAAGAGGTCCCTGTCTTTTTTGTACTAGGGAGCCCAGAACTGGAAACAGCACTCCAGATGAGGCCTTACAGGGCAGAGTAGAGGGGGAGGATCACCTCACTCGACCTGCTGGCCACGCTCTTCTTAATGCACCCCAGAATGCCGTTGGCCCTCTTGGCCACAAGGGCACACTGCTGGCTCATGGCCAACCTGTCATCCACCAGGACACCCAGGTCCCTCTCCACAGAGCTCCTCTCCAGCAGGTCATCCCTGAACCTGTACTGGTGCATGCAATTATTCCTCCCCAGATGCAAGACTCTACACTTGCTTTTGTTAAACCTCATCTGGTTTCTTTCTGCTCAGCTCTCCAGCCTGTCCAGGTCTTGCTGAATGGCAGCACAGCCTTCAGGCATGTCAGCCAATCCTCCCAACTTCATATCATCAGCAAACTTGCTGAGAGTGGCCACTATCCCCTCATCAAGGTCATTGATGAAGATGTTGAACAAGACCGGACCCAGCACCAACCCCTGAGGAACACCGCTGGTTACAGGCCTCCAAACAGACTCTGCACCGCCAACAACAACCCTCTGCGCTCTGCCAGTCAGCCAGTTCTCAACCCACCTCACTGTCCACTCATCTATCCCACACTTCCACAGCTTTGTTATAAGGATGTTATGGGAGACAGTGTCAAATGCCTTGCTGAAATCAAGGTAGACCACATCCACTGCTTTCCCCCCATCCACTCAGCCAGAGACAACATCATAGAAGGCTACCAGGTTGGTCAAGCACGACCTCCCCCTGGTGAATCCATGCTGACTACTCCAGATAACCTCCTTTTCTTCCAGTTGTCTGGAGATGGATATGATGACTTATGTTCTCACTCAGTCTTCAGTCTGTTGACACAAACAAACTAATAAGTATTCCATATTTCCTCATAGGTTTTATTCATTAGATCTCTGTCGAGTCAAGCTCCTGTTTTTTCTGTTCCTGTACTCCCATATAATACAGTTTTCTAACTTGTGCTCTAACATGCAATATGACCCTTAATTTTTACATTTCTGAGAAAAGAATATTTGTCACTTTTTGGGTAACTGTATGATGTTTGACAATCATAACTAACTTACATCACCTATAGCTCCCAAATTTTCTGTCTAATTTCCTAATGAATGAAGTAATTTAAAAGCATTCTTTATTTGAAACACAATCATTTACCCATGTATTATGAGAGAAAGGTAAAAATTAATTACTATAAATCTTTTATTAATAAATTTTAATGCACTATATACACATGAATTGTCACATATTTAATTGTTCTTTAATTCATAAATTATTTCTATTCTAATTATTTCTATGTCTATTTCTAAAACATTGTAAATTGGAAGAGTAAGTTTGGAGGCACGTGTAGTACCAATGGCACCATGTCAAAATTTTATATAAATTTAGCTACAATGTCAAATTGTCATGTTAAAAACTGAAACTCTTAGACTAAAGCCTTCGTTAAAGTACCAATGAGAATACATCTCTCTTAAGCAGCAAATATAACTCTAAGGTTTTGTTATTTGTATCTCACTGATCTGCAGATATACAATCAGACATTGAGGAAGAGTTCTAACAAGACTTCTGCCAACTTCCAACTTCTGCCAACAAATGATAGAAAAAATGTTCAAGATGTTAGACTGTTAAAGAGAGAGAGAAGCCCTTTATTCACTCCTTTTATAGATATACAGCTTAATCAGAAACTTTTAAATATCTTTCCTCATGGGAGTGGTAGAGAACACTTGTTTCTTGAGTCTTTATAGCATGTTTTATTGTATTCACTAATAGGTAGAATAAAGCATTATTTCTCTAGCAAGCCTATGGTTACTGTATTTTGCATTTACTCCTTCATCTTCTATTAAGTTTGTCCTAACTCTTAGTCATTTTATATATATGGTAGACTTGATATGCTGAAAAATGAAACCGTTGCCATTTCAACTCTCTTTAAACTCAAATTTTATGAGTTATTAGCTCACAATTGTATTGCCTCAACTTCTTGCTGCCTTTCTTACTTTCCAGGGGGGAAATAATAATTTCTTCATGTCAGAGCAAAAGCAGGGAGATGGAAAACAAAGCTGCGATGAAAGGGGATATTCTATAGGTTGTTGAGAAATAAAGAAAATTCTTCAGTATGTTAGCTTTTGTTGTTAGCCACTAAAAAACATGAAGTTACTGCCACTTTTATTTCTTATAAAGAAGAATCTTCATGATTTGGCCTCTCTGAACTATTCTAGATGGAAAAAATGAGAGACTGCTACTGTTTTGATAATTTCTCATCTTTCACAGTGGCAGCAACCATCTTTTAGCCTGGTTCATCAAAGAGATGTCCCCCAATTAAAAGAAAAAGAAATAGATATATCTACTTAGTAGAAGTACTCAATAACAGAAGAAAGATGGATTGAAGATCTTACAACATTTTTCTACTTTATAGCATTACTTCTCAGGGAAAAAAAAAAGTATAATAAAAAAAGGTGAGTATTTTTCAGACTAACAAGAGACCCACACAAATCACAGGGGATAACATATCTCACTTTCTGAAAGCCCTGGTTTTGAAAGCAACCCTGTTAAACTGTGATTGACAATTTTCCTCCCTGCAAAGGCATTCTGTACCTTCACTTCCCTATAGCTCATGAGAAGCCTCAGAGCTCATTTTACCCCCAAAGGTAAGGCAGCTGAGCTCTGTTAGATTTCTTCAAATAAAGATTAGAAAGAAGATAGTCTTCTCCCTGTAGAAGGGAGAAAATATCAAAGATAAAGGAATAATTTAAAATACCTCCAGAAAAAAAAAATGGTTTTTTTTAGAAATGTAGAGTGAAGATTACTTTTTGAATAGCTATCCCAGTATAAGCAGACAATGAAGTCTAAGAAGACTTAGAATGAAGTTGGATACTGGATAAGTAGAGGCAAGTTTTATAGCAAATTGCTTTCAGTATGCCCAGATACCAGGAACAGGACAGCTACTGGATAGACTGAATGTCTAAGTCCAGCTGCTGGGAAATCAGGGCACAGCTAATTCACTTGTTGCTAACATATGTACACCAAATGCACAAGATGAATTGGCAGTCTCATAAATAGCAAAGAAAAGTGCAAGATTTAATCTGAAGTACAGTGATTGTATTGAAGAGTCTAAAGATCTATTTATTTTACTTTCTTCTGATGACAAGAAGCACTGAAGAAACTTGAAAAAATACTAAGAATACTGAAATAAGCTTTTAAAATGTAAAATGTAACTACTTGGAAACTAAAATGTTTGTACTGTATTATGACAATTAGAGTAGAAGAAAAGCTCTTTTGCATAGGAATGTATTAATAAATACAGGACACTTTTGTTTTGCCTGTACTTTTTAGCTCTTTAGCCTTTAGGGAATAATGGGTAATTAGCTGCCAAACTACCTTAATGTATCTATTAAAGGTCATTTTTTTTTTTAAGCTTTAATTAATTACAATTGTTTTCAGTTTCATTGGCTTTCCTAAAGCTAGCTGAGGACTAGATACCTAGGCACCGAGGTGGAAACTAATTCAAGTTGAAAACCTGGCTAGCTGTAATTTGGATCAAACAACTTTTATTTTTGTGATACAACAGGTGTTAAACAAGCACAGACAAAATTAGCTTCTTCTTGAAACATATAAATATACTATAATATTCTACTCTAACTTAGCATTCCATTCCAGTTTTAAAAATTTTCCTCCAAAAAAAAAAAAAAAAAAAACAAAAAACCCAGCATTTTGTGGAGAGCTCTTCAACAAGTATATTACAAAGGTCATTTTTAAAATAACAAATACTTAACATTCATAGCATAGCATAGCATAGCATGCTAGTAACATGAAAATGCTTTAGGAACTGCTACTGCCCTTTCAGGATCAGAAAAAAAATAAAACCAATCACTTTTTTTCATCTTTGCGTTGGCAACTGACTTACTCTGAAATCTGAGGAAGTCGTAGTGACTTGAGAGCTTTCAACCCTCAACTTGCCTGGTTAGGAAGGTACAAGGTTTCCCTGTGACAAGCCATAGCAGAGGCAGCCTTTCTCAGGAAGGACTTAAATGTCCAGCATCAGTTCCTGACATATTGAGGATATTTGTTACAGCAGGACTAGCAGGCAAGAGGAAATTTCACAGGGGCAAATAGGGAGCTGCAGATACAGAAATATGTTTTTAAAGGTGCTGATGCATAATTCATTATATAGTTCCTATTATTGCAGCTGTTCAGAACTGCCAGTGTTGTACTGTAAACCAAAAGAGCAGAAGAGATTAAATATATAAGTATAATCTCTTTTTAATAGGACTGTTTTGAGTATACATGAATTATCCACTCTGCAAGATAAGTAAAGAAAATAGACTAATATTTTTTTTTCTTTTTCTTTTCATGTCCTTATGATATTAAGATAAAATTAAGTAAGACAAGAATATAAAAGAAATAGAAAACCAAGATACAACTGCATGAAGCTGTATGAGTTTGATAAGATTTTACCTTGGATATCCTATAAGGTTCACTATTTTCATTCAGATGAAAACATGAGAAGACAGTTATGTGAATGTTAAAACAGGACATAAAATTCTCACTAATGTGATAGTACATGAAATCCTGTTTGAAGGGAAATAATTTATTTGTTTTTAGTTTGCTTATAGTAATGAAACTGTGAAACTAAATATCTAGTTAAAGCCTATATGTATAAGAATGTGAATGATAATTCAAAGATGATCATACGTATATATAATACATGAATAATAGATTTATACTACTCTATATCCCTATTTTACATTTTATTAATATTATATAATATAAATTTTGGAAAACTAAGGAAAGTTGATTATTTCCATAAGATTACTACAAGATGGTAATATGAAGAAATACAAAAATAGAAAGTGATTCTGTACAAAACACAACTAACATTAATAATCCAAAGTAAAACTCGAGGACAGTCTTCTATTCCTCCTCCAATACTTTTCATCACTGGAAGGGAGCAAGAGCATCTTTGTGATATGAATGCTTTCCTGTACAACTCTGTCAGTAAAGTCTTTCAAGTGTAAATTGAACTTATGATTTCACAGCCACAAAAGTCACATTATCACAGAATTGCCAAAATTGGAAGGGAGCACTGGAGCCACCTGGCCCAACCCCTGCCCAAGAAGGGATATCCAGAGCAGGATGCCCAGGACCCAGGTCTACATCCAGGTGGCTTTTGTATATCTCTGGGGAGGGAGATTCCACAGCCTCTCTGGACAACTTATTCCAGTGTTCTGTCACCAGCACAGCAAAGAATTGCTTCCTGGTGTTTAAATGAAATCTCCTGTCTTCCCATTTGTGCCCACTGCCTATTATTCTGGCACTGGCCACCACTGAGAAGTGTCTACTTGTCTTCTTCATACCTTACATTCATGTATTTATAGCCATCAGAGAGATGCCGCCCAAGCATCCTCTCTGATAAGCTAACCAGTATTAGCTCTCAGCTTTTTCCTCACAGAAGAGATATTCAACTCTCTTTATTGTCTTGAGACATGGAGGTGATTCAAGACAACCAGCACAACTTCACCACATGCAGACTGAACACATCAAGAGCAGCTCAGCAGAGAAGGATTGAGGGGTCCTGACAGAAGGAAAACTGGACATGAACCAGCAGTGTGCAGCCTGGAAGACCAATGGTATCTTGGGATATATCAAGAGAGCGGGGGTCAGCAGGGAGAGGGAGGCGATTGTCCCCCTGTGCTCTGCCCTTGTGAGAGTGCCCATTTGGAGTACTGCATCCAGTTCTGGGGCCCCCAGTACAAGAAGGATGCAGAGGGTCCAGATGTAGGCCATGAAGATTATCAGAGTGCTGGAGCACCTCTACTATGACGAAAAGTAGAGGGAGTTGTGCTTGTTTAGATTGGAGAAGAGAAGGCTCTCTCACTGCAGCCTTCCAGTACTTGAGGGGAGCTTTCAGGTAGGAGAAAGACCAACTTTTTATACGGTCTAATAGCGACAGTACAAGTGGGAATGGCATTAAACTAAAAGAGGATATTAGGAGGAAATTTTTTACAAGGATGGTGAGGCACAGGAACAGTTTGCCCAGGGAAGTTATGGATGCTCCATCTCCGGAGGCATTCAAGAACAGGTTGGATAGAATCATTCACAGCCTGATCTAATAGTTGACAACCCTGTCCATGGCATGGGGTTAGAACTAAATGATATTTGAAGTCTTCTCCAACCTAAGCCATTCTAAGATTAAATAATTCTATGGTTTGCGGCCCTTTTTCTCTTCAGTATGTCCCTGTCTCTCTTAACAGTGAGGAGCCCAGAACCAGACAGGTGTGCCCTCAGTAGTGCTGAGCAGTTTACATGACAACATTTTGGTTTTTGTTTTTAAACAAAGCTACTTGCACTCCCCCCAAAAACAAACAAGCCCACCACGTCCACATAAATCTTAAATAGGAAGAATAGAGATTCACAAGCAAAAAAAAAAAAACAAAGTACATTTGTGTTCAGACTACCTGACTTTATAAG
Organism: Chrysolophus pictus; assembly: GCA_037305975.1. Taxonomy (NCBI): domain Eukaryota; kingdom Metazoa; phylum Chordata; class Aves; order Galliformes; family Phasianidae; genus Chrysolophus; species Chrysolophus pictus. Next base: position 26,147,883 of record CM074578.1, read on the forward strand.
CAAACAATTTTCACTCTTGCAGTGATCATAAGTTTATTGCTGTTTTTAAATTGAGGCCTTTTAATGTTCAAGCATCAACATACCAGTAGAAATTGCTGTATTGTATTAATGAAGTTAAAGTTAATAAAAATAGAACTTAATTTATGCAAGTATTTCAGTAACAGTTTTTGTTCATTCACATGTAGAAGAGGAAGACAGGCTTCCTTTTCCTCCTCATATTTGCTACTATAACAATTATATTCCCTCTATGTGAGTACTCTTGACATTTATCTTCACCCTCCTCCTTCACCCTGCAATATAATGACTTTGGCAGCCCAAACATCATGCTCTAAGAACTCGCAGACAATTTGTTCCTTCATCCATCCAAATTCTCTCTTCATCAGCCAATAATAAGTACTATCATAGAAACATGATATGATTCTATGATAACATCTCAAAGAAAACATAGCGAGAATAAACACTGGAATCCAGAGCTTGATCAGAAAATGGTGGTTTTGTATTGGCATAAGAAGTAGGTAAATTATGCTTGGTATAAAGATTTTGACATAGTCTTCATTTAGTGCTGCTAAGCAACCAATGCTAACGAGTCTTCTCTATACTTAAGACTCAAGGGCAAAATAAATCTGAAACATGAATTAAAATATTAAAGGAGCTTCAATTATTGCAAGGAAGGAATTGGTAACTGACAGTTTCTGAGACTACACAACTACACATTTAGTAAATAATTATGCTATGTTTTTTCTAAGGATATGATTTGCCTTTTTTTTTTTTTTTTTTTTTGCCAGAATACTCTTTCAAAGTAATTTGTTTTGGCTATTAGGCATTAGGGATCTGTTTCCTGTTTCCTTAGCCATGATTTTTTGAGCTAATGGAAAATTAGAATAAAGTATAAATAATAAAGGGAAAAGAAGATAATTCAATGGGAAACATTACAAGGAGTCATTTTATAGAACTGTGAAGACATGCAGTGAACTCATACTCATATTTTATATGTCAACAATTGAGCATTATTTTGTTTTTAAAAGACAAGCGTTAAGGACTAAATAATAAAAATATTTTCAGTGTGTCATAAATAATCCAAGAATCTGTTGGAAAAAATATTAAAAAATGCAGTTATTCCAATAGGAAGTGCATAATGAAAACACATTTCTAATACTTTATACATGAGGGTTATGTTGCCACTTAAGAAGTAGATCTAAATAATTCTAATTCTTAGCAGGAAGGACATGTTCACAGACAAAGTAATCCACATTATGAGTGACACATCCTCATGACCCTCTTCTTCACCTGCTCAAAGGTCCAAGACCCTCTTATGCTGCAGACCCCAGAGCTAAATGTAGTACTTTTAGTAGGGTCTCATGAGAGCAGAGAAGGGGAGAGAATGACCTCCCTCAATCTGCTTGTCACACTTCCTTTCATTCAGCCTAGGATATGATTGGTTTTCTGGACTTCAAGTACACAGTGCTGTCATGTTGAGCTTCTCATCAATCAATACTCTTAAATGCTTATTGCTGAAAAGCCCCCTCAGTGTTCCTTTTCATCCATTCATCCCTCAGTCTGTACTGATACCAGGGATAGCTTCACCCAAGTGCAGAACTGTATACCTGGCTTTGTTGAACTTATGAGGTTTCCACAAGCCTACATTCATGCTTGTCAAGGCCTCCCTGGATGGCATCCCTTCCTTTCAGCATGTCAAGCACACCACACAGTTTGGTGTCATTTGACTCCCAGCTCAAATGTATCATGCATTACACATGCGAATAGAAATTATTCAACTTACATGTAAATCCACGATTTACATGGCGGGAGGGGGGGAATATTCAGGGATCATACAAGCAAACTTAATTCTTGCTATTCAAAATTTTCAAACCTCATTCTTTTCAAGGCCTTTGACATCATCCCCCACCACATCCTTATCTCCAAACTGGAGGGATGTGGATTTGATGCGTGGACCACTCGACGGATAAGAAATTGGTTAAAAGGTCGCAGACAGAGGGTGGTCATCAATGGCTCTATGTCCAGGTGGAGGCCGGTAACGAGCGGCGTCCCCCAGGGATCTGTCTTGGGACCAGTGCTCTTTAACATCTTTATCAATGACATCGATAATGGAATCGAGTGCACCCTCAGCAAGTTTGCTGATGACACCAAGCTGAGCGGTGCAGTTGACACGGTAGGAGGAAGGGATGCCATTCAGAGGGACCTTGAGAGGCTAGAAAGGTGGGCCCAAGTGAACCTGATGAGGTTCAACACAGCAAAGTGCAGAGTTTTGCACTTGGGCCAGAGGAATCCCAGGCATCCGTACAGACTGGAAGGAGTGGTCCTTGAGAGCAGCCCTGTGGAGAAGGACCTGGGGGTCTTGATAGATGAAAAACTTAATATGAGCCAGCAGTGTAATCTTGCAGCTCAGAAAGCTGAGGAGATGTCATTGCAGCCTTTCAGCACCTAGAAAGAGCCTATAAAGAGGAGGGGAGTCAACTCTTTGAAAGGGTAGATAACAGCAGGACAAGGGGAAGTGGTTTTAAGTTGAGGGAGGGAAGATCTAGGTTGGATGTCAGGGGGAAGGGTTTTTTTTTTTTTTTTTTTTGTTTGTTTTTTGTTTTTTGTTTTTTTTACAGAGAGAGTGTTGAGGTGCTGGAACAGGCTGCCCCAGAGAGGTTGTAGATGTCCCATCCCTGAAGGTGTTCAAGGTCAGATTGGACAGGGCCCTGGGGAGCCTGGACTAGTATTAACTGGTCTAGCCTTAAATGGGGAGGTTGGTGGCCCTGCCTGTGACAGGGGGGTTAGAGATTCACGATCCTTGAGGTCCCTTCCAACCCCGGCTTTTCTGTACTTCTGTGATTTCTAATCCAATTTTTGGATGTATACAAAATTGGTGCATTCCAGTATGTATTTACAAGGAAAGAAAAGGGTAACCAAGCTGCAAAGGATCTAAAACACAAGTTGAGGGAAGTGGGATTGTTACGTCTGAAGGAGAGGCTTCTCAAGAGAGACTTCATCACTCTCTACAACTACCTGAAAGGAGGTTGTGGCAAGGTGGATGCCTGGCCTCTTCTCCCAGGTATCTAGTGATAGGATGAAAAGGATTGGCTTCAAATTTCACCAGGGGAAATTCAGGCCTGATATTTTAAAGAATTTCTACTCAGAAGGAGGGATCTGGCATTGAAATAAGCTGCCCAGAGAAGTGGTTGAGTCAACATCCCTGAAGGTGTTAAGGAAAGCGTAAATGTAGTACTTAGGAACATAATCTAATGGACAGCTAGGTGGATGATTGGAATAGATGATTTTAAGGTCTTTTCCAACCTTAACGATTCTATGATTCAACTTCCTTTGAAAGTTATGGCACTGTATTAAGCATTTCAGTTTTCTAAATCTGCATCTCAAAGATTTATTTTACATCTCTGCCTGTTCAGGGATAAGCCACTGCTAACTTCTTAGGCTTTGGAGGGGAAGGAGAACATCCATAGCCTGGCTACCTTTTCTTCTGCTAACTACCCAGCTTTCTTATGCTATTTCACATGATATTTTTATTTTCTAAGCACTACAGTCTGAGCCAAGGATAACAAAATATCAGAAAATTTCAGAACAAGGAGAGAATAGACACATTACAATTGTCTGCTAGAGGGTTAGACTTATTTGTACAGGAGATAAAGCTTTCTTGACAGCCAGTTCAAGGCTGCTGAACAAATTTCAGTAGGAATTAAGAACAAACATATAGCAGAGAGTACATCTATTCAATTATTTAAAGAAAACCTGCATGATTCGTCCTTGTAGAGAAAAATAAAGAAGGGCTTGCATGAGAGAGATTCATAGTACACAAACCATAACGTGGGGCCAAATAGAAAACCACTGCCTGAGACAGTGTGATCGGATGAAAACTGCACAGGTTGGGGCTTCCTGAATATCCTTGTGCTAGAGCAGGAGCTTCAGGATTTTCTTGAAACCCATTCTATATTTCAAATGCCCTGTGAAATCTTATTTTTTTTAAAGATGAAAAGCAGAGTGGTTTCTCCTGTTAGAATAGCATTTTTTATTTTCTACTCATTTCTTTATTTATTACATTAATATCTTGAAAGCATACAATTACTGCAGACTTGTAAAGCCAAATCAAAACTTGTAAAGCCAAATCAAAACTAAGGACAGGTGAACAGTACCTGGCCATCTTGCACTGACAAAAAGCTATAGAGGCCACCAAATAGAGCTCTGTTCCAAGTGAACTGTTAAACATACCAACACAGAGCACAGTGACAACTCTTTCATTTATATATCTATGCCTGAGGAACCACTTTCTGGATATGTTGACCTACAGCTTCAATAAAAGGAAGTAACAAGACTTACAGCTGAATAAAGAGAATAACTTGTCAAGTGTACATAGTCATGAGGAAACACACCTGTGTAATCACAATCTTCCCTGGTGTAAATATATTAAAGGTAACATATTTACAAGGATTTAAGTTGTTTTAATTTGAATTATTTACTTTGGACTTCAGCTTACTTTTCTCATTGCAGCTGTTGTTATGTTGTTGCTCTTGTTGGATATTTTTTTTTTTTTTTGTGGCTTTTTTCCAGTAATTTCTTCACATTTATTTTTCTAACACAATTTAAAATAAAATCAAAAGAATATTCTTGATTGAGTGTAAATGAAATAAAATGCACAACTGGTATTGGAAATAATCACACATCTGGACTACAGTGACCAGATGGGAACTTTCCCATCCAAGGGACTAAAATTATCATATGTATAACCATGATATGTTCGCTGCCCAGCAAGGATAACATTTTTTCTTCAGGACACATGGAGCATTGTGAACGTGTGGAATTATTAATATTCTGCTGAATTATTTAAAACAACTCCTAAGATTCATAAGTCTGCTTAAATTAGCTATTTGTATAAGCAAAGTATTCAGTACACAGTTTTACTCAGGGAAAAAGTCAAATGTAAATTCAAAAATAGTTTGGAACACTGAATTTAAACTGAAATGACAAATAGTCAGTGGGTGTAACATTTAAGTGCTAGTTCAAATGCTAACTTTTACCTCTTAGTAGTTAAACCTATACAAGTTCTAGCATGAAAAGATATGACTGAGGCTCTCTAATTTTATGTAGTTTATAGAGGCAAAGATGCTGCATATGACTCCCAGTGAAACTGGTCAAGTCAACATTCTTGAAATATGATAATCACAAATAGAAATCCTTAATATGTTAGTTAGGAAGAAATAAAGGAAAAAGAATTCTAAACTGTAACTGCTAATAGCAGAGAATAGGATGTGGGTATGGGTGAACATCTGAAACTGACTTTTAATACTGTCAAGTGAAAGCTTGCACCTTGCAGTCATCACAGTGTCTTATTGTTAATTTTACTATATTTCGACCAGCTAAAAGTGTAATGCCCTGAATCTGCCAGTTAACAGATACCAAACAGAAACACCTACCAGGAGGCTGATCAACCATTGCACTTTGGCACAGAGTGAGAAAACTGGAGCTGAGATCCCGTAGAAAAAAAAAATCTAGTGCTGAAATGGAGGAGAATCTGAAAAGAAGTGGTGTTGAAGAGAAGGGGGTTGTTAAAGAAATTGGCAAAAAACTTGACTGGAGGAAAGACATAAAGGGAGTCTCTTTGGAAATCAGAGATATGCATAGGAACAAATGCCATGGTATTCCCAAGACTAAAAGTTTTGAGTTGCAGCTTACAAGGAACCAATGGGACAGTCTGCATAGATTTCCAACCAAGTCAAGACATAGTAAATGAGATGATGAAGAGGAACAAGTGGGTGTGGCAAAACCATGTGTGGTAAAAGCTTTAATCTGATTAGTTCTTAAATAAACTTCATTATCCAGATCCAACATGGGTTGTCACATACACTGTACCACCCTCACCAGTGGCTTAACTGGCAATAAAGATGTCATTTTGAAGAGACTGAAAGTGTGTGATTGCTCTTGATGGAGAATGTAACTTTAAAAGGAATAAATGTCACTAAACAAGGAATATCCTAGATAATAAGATTATAAGTCTGATTAAGCTGACTATATGTTTTCTCAAGACTGTGAGGACTGTCCCACGCAACAAGTTTATTTCTATACTGATACAAGTAGCCATCAGAAATGTAGTTTCTTACTATTGTAAAATGGTCATAAGAAGTCCTGTTTCCACGGCTGTGATCACTACTCTTCATGAGTAGTAAACCATATTAGAATGTGTTTTTCTTACTGTCCTTCTGAACGTGTCTAAACATGTGACAGGAATAAGATATTTTGGAAATTTTTCTCACACATGATTTTGAGAGTTGAGAGTCATGCTTGTTAATGGCGATACACCTACACAGGCAGGGCCTGGTAATAGACTGCTAAATACTAATCAAGGTAGTTTTCATTATATCCCAGTGTAGATGTAGTTCCGAATTTTTGAATCAATTTCTTGTGCTCTGTGTTTTGTGTTTCTACCACTAAAAGAGATACTGACTTATACATTTCAATCTTTCTGTTTGCAAACTTCTTTAAATTCTCAAATAAATAGTGTAGCAAGAATTCAAAATCATACAAATCCAGGAGTACTAAAAAAATATTCCTTATGTACCTTTTAATTAATTGCTATTACTCTTACTCTGAATACAGTCTGTCAGATGCAACAGTTATAAGTTTTCCAGGTAGCCAATAAACCATTATTACATTTCCAGATGTACTATTAGTTCTAATTAAACCAGAGTGTCGCTAAACTAATTCTGAGGAATACAATATATACAGATTATTTTAGTCTAAAGGTTATTCTAAAGCTGAATTCATAGTCTTTCTCTTTTGGGTACTTAAGAAATCAAAGTGGATAACAGACTCAGTATATCTTTGTGGTTTTCTAAAGAAATAAGGAAATAGTTGAAGGGCATTCCTGTAGTGTGGTTTTGAAGTGTTTGGAGTTCTCCTATTAGAGGAAAAAATAAGTTTATTTACTTTTTTTATTATTGTTATTCTGTTTGTTATATACCAGTTGGTACACAGTTCTGCAAGTAACTGCAATAAAGACTTACAAGCTAAACATACCATCTCAGATATTTTACAATCTCAGAGGTGGATATAAAAAAATAGAAGAGCATATATTGTAGTGATTCAAAAATCTAGTAAATTATTAAGTGAAAGAAATATTTTAAGTACAGGAAATTTAGATCATATACAAGATTATCATTCAGATTTGTATATTCCTGTAAACCAAAAAACCTGAACTATAATAAAATAGGAAAACTGAATTACTATCTATCTTTGATGTGGTTATCATAGATTCACAAATTCAGAATAAACCAGCAGGGAAGGGATCTCAGACATCTATCTAGTCCAGCTGCAGATCTGGGTCAACTATGAGACTATACCACGCTGGAACAGGCTACCCAGGGAGGTTATGGATGCCCCATCCACAAAGGGGATCAAGGCCAGGCTGGATGCAGCTTTAGACAGCCTAGTCTAGTTGTTAGCAACTATAATGCAGTGGAAAGTACAGTAACAATAGTGGGGTGGCAAAGTCTGGCTACAGCAAACAAGAACAAGCCCAAACACAGCAGCCACAGATGCAGAAATGAAGGCAAAGAGCTACTTACCTTCAGAAGACCTCTGGTAGGCAGGGATCTCCAGCAAAGTACTTTTGCCTTTACTGCCAACCCTTAAATGAGATCTGGGAAGGGGTGGATCCTGGCTCCACCCTGTCTGGTTACTCAGGTGTATTGCATGCACTTGAGCTCCCCTGGGACACCCTTTCCTCCAGCTGCTCAATCACTGGTTCAGGCTGTTCATTTCTGCTACAGCAGCCCTGCCTAGAGCAGGCTCTTGAAACTAGATGATCTTAAAAGTCCTTTTTGACCTCAGGACACGCTATGATGATCCAATTTCTCAGAGCTTTATGTGCTCTGGTCTTGAAAACATCCAAAGAGAGAGACTGCACAACCTTTCTGGCCAGCTCATTCTCAACCATTCTCCTGCTGAAAAGCTTTACCTTATATCTAGCCAGAACCTGTCTTGCTGCCATATGGTCCTCCTCAAGCCTTCTACCTTCACAAACAGAATCAAGGAGACTATCTCTAGGGTCCCCATGCCCTGAGTGTTCTTTCCCAGTATCTCTCTGACATTATTTTTGGTGTCCATGTAGAAAAGTAGCAGATGAGATGTCTTGGGAGCCAGTCAGGCCTGAAAACTCTCTTCACAACATTCTGGATCCAAGTGCCTAGAAAGCAGAGAATCACCTTTGACATCAAACAAAAGCAGGAAATAGGTGACCTGCAGGCCACTACCTACTGCTGCTCAGCCTCAAGGGAGCCATTATTCACTGCCTGCTGAGATCTGGATGGCAGTATTCTGCCCTAGGACTCAGTCTGGGTCCTGGGGACTGTACTCCATCCTATGTTGGAGATTATGCCACATGGTGCCTCTTATTTTTCTCTACCTATGCTTCAGTCGAGGTTTCTCCTGGCTCACTCTTCATGTCTGCGCTGATAAATGCTTGGACACACTAGGTGTGATATATTTTGTCTGCTAAATATTCAAAGAGATAACCTTCTCACTAACATGCTTTTCTGGTGTGTTGAAACTGATTAAGATGAAAGATTTTATTAAATTAAAAGAATTTAAGTTAGAGCCAAGCATAGTGAGTTTAGTTTCTTTCCTTGGAAGAACATTATACATTTCTCCCCCATCATGGATCTAGGTGAATACGTGTGCAACTATGGTAAGATACAGGCAGAAAAAGACATTTGTGAGAAATAAATACTCAGAAATATAAAAAATCAAGTTTATATCCTCTGAGGGAGTGGATGAGTTATATTTAGAAAAAAAAAAAAAGTAATGAGGAAAAAAATGCATGTTTAGACTCAAAAATTAGGACAAGGCAAAGTACAAATACAAAGAAACATAAATATTGCTATGAGAGTTAGTTCTAGGGTTAAAATGCTTGTGGATCATTTTGAGACAGCTAAACAAACAAAGAAAATGGTTAATCTCTATCATCACTAACTACTGGAAAATGATTTTGCCTCTCATTCATGAGTAACAGAGTAATCTGGTTATAAAAAAAACACTGAGTATGAGCAATGAAGTAATTATTTTTTGCAGCATTCAAGATGTACTGTCACCATTTCCCAAAACAGAGAATTTTAACAGTGATGTGACAGTTTAATGGAAGACCATGGAGACCAACTACTTTCTATGCTGTTACAAGGTGAGATAACCATGACAAAATGATTTCTGCATGTGTCTATAGGGAGCCCATTATGAGTCTATCATGCTGGCATTACAGTGTGAAATTATGATGGGGAAAAAATCATTCAAATTTGTACTGCATGACAATGTTGTTCCATCATGAGTTAATGATATATAACCACTAAAATACAAGCCTTTTTTTAACCTGTATCCTGATTAGAAATCTGACTAAACACTAAGTTTTGATTCACTTGTGCAAAAAAACCTGATGTAGATGTAAATTATCAGAATTCCCTTCAGTTAATCACATATTGTTCACTAAGCAGAAAAATTCTGCCTTCCGGCTAGATAATGGTGCTTCTTTGCACTTTCACAATCATCAGAAATTTACTTTGTACAGATAAACTAAGCAAAGATAAACACATAACTAGATGTCAACTATCTGTGTTCCTACGATCCAAAGAAATAGAGTAAAATTTCTTTCTCAGCTGAATTTCCATTTGATTTCTCCAAGCCAATAATTCTTATGTATGTATCAACTTGGAATGTTTTTAGCAAAAAAAAAAAAAAAAAAAAAAAAAAAAAAAAAAAAAAAAAAAAAAAAAAAGCTTGAGTACATACTTACAGGTGTACAAGTATAACTATGTATTTCCCAATATTTCATTATTTGTCCTCCATAATCAGTGATTTTCTGTTTGGAATTAGTATTACTGTATGTACTGATTAAAGATATTTTTGTTTTTTCTCTTGTAACAGCTTCATTTACCTGAAGTCTGTCTGAGTAAACATTATTCAGTTTATTAGTAGGTCCACCTCTTTCATGCCTTTCTATTGAAAAACCTTTCATATTATTTCTAAAAGGAAGTAATTTTTTTCTTGTTCTTCTCTATCTTTTTTCATTTCTCTGTATATTTTGTTAGATTTCACATCTTTGCAGAATTCATATGTAGCCAAATTTATTTCTGCTTCCTCTTTAAAGGAATTATGGTCTGCATTTCCTTATTTACCAAAGAACTAAGAATGGTAAGAAGACTGGTTGTTCAAATAAAATTATGCAGCTCTAAAAACTTATTCAGAATTGCTTCATACTTCTTTCGCCAGGTAAGAAAGGAACTTTATCACAGAATCATAGCGATTGTAAGGGACCTTTGGAGATCACCTGGTCCATCCCCTTACTAAAGCAGGTTCCTTAGAGTAGATTGCACATTTCTCTGATATCTGCAAATATGTTTGTTTCACCAGTGGATATTGGAATAGTTATAGTGTCTCAAGTGCATTTTTCCATTGAACAAAGTAATGGAATTTGAAAACTCAAAGTCTTCTGTAGAGTTTTAGCTATTCTCTTAGTTAGAAATGTTTTACTGAAAAAAAGTGAGCACAGTGCCAATACAATGGAGAGGCAATGTCCCTAAATACAGGCACTTAAAAGTACACTAACATCCCACAAGTATCCTAAACAATGTGAATGATTCAGACTTTTGAAGGGACCTGCTTTGAGAACAGAAATGAATTTCATTTTCCATTATCTACTGTGTCATTACTGAAATTACCTAGTTGGGAACCATGACATTGTTACTTCAGAAGAAAACAAATTATATCTACGGTCATGTGAGTATCATGAAGAAAAGCTCATGAACATTTCACTGCTAAGTTAGGTTTGGGCTATGACAGGTGAAAACTAACATGGTACTCTATAGAGTCATCCTACAACTAACTGTTCATTTATGTTAAGCATTTTAGGTAAAATATTTATAAAATACGTAATGGAAATAAAAAGGCCTGCAGATTGTAGCCTATTTTAATTTATTTTAACAGACAAAATAATGATTTCTGTCAGAACATACACCTTCAGTGTTAGTAAGTATATTAATTGTTTCAGGAAATCAATTAATTAATTAATTAACAATTTCTTCCTGTCCACTTTCAGATATCTTTTCACTGCAGTGTAATAAAATAAACAACTTGCCAAAACAAACAAACAAACAAACCTACAATTACATGGGAAAAATAAATAGACAGATCAGATTAACAAGAGTTTTATATACAGTAACAACTGAATATTTGCTTAATAAAACTTTAAGATGATAGGACATGAAAATGGCCTCTGCTACCGAGGAAGGCTAAAATATTTAATATTTATAAAATAAACCAACAGTGAAGAAATCTTAAGTGTAATTAATAAACTAAGCTACTTAGTTATGTGACCTGTAAACTAAGCTACTTAGTTATGTGACCTGTAGTGTTATTTTCAGTAAGATTAAACGAAAAGTAACCATGGGAGCTACACTCCACTGACTTTGTCAGTGGAAGTCAGGTGTTTAACTGCAATTAGCAGTCAGTGGAAATAGAGCACTTAAATGCTTTGAAACCTTTCTCCTTGAAGATTGAATGTGAAAAAAAGAGCAGTTCTTTAGTTTCTCATACTGGAATTTTTAGTAAAGCTTATTTTCCAGTAAGGTAAATTCATACAGTTAAGACAGTAAGAAACAACAAAGATCAGCTGCCCAGTATAGAGCTAATGTATCCTATCTAGTATGCTTGTAAGACCAATGGAGTTAACTTTAAGGTTTTGAGAGTCTTTACTAGCATATATTTAAGAATAAAACAAACATCTAAAAAGCAATTAAATTCTAAGTCATGTCAGCAACTACAACCAATACAAATGAAAATACAAGAGATGTCCAGGTGGGCAATTTATATACTGCTTCTTTGAAACAAAGTTTGATCCATTTTGAATATAACCTCCTGTCACTTTTCTCAAAACCTGGTGTTAGCTTGATAGTCACACAGACTAAGACATCCTCTAACATTCTCTTCCAGATACTGAGATCTTCTGGTTCCTTCACTTCCATAGAATCATGGAATCACCAAGGTTGAAAAAGGCATCTAAGATCATCCAGTCCAGCTGTCCGCCTATCACCAGTATTTCTCACTACACCATTTCCCTCAGTACAACATCTGAACAGCTTATATAAGGACTTAAACAGGGAGCTGATTTCCATGCTATAGAGGAATTCCAAGGTCACAGCCTGAACAAATATGTGAGCTATGTGAGCACTCTAATGCCTGGAGTGGAGGCTAATGCCACCCTTTCTGTTTCAGGGATGCTTCCAGGAGCATGTGTGCAATATGATCTGGGAGGGTTCACCTCCCCCCCACCCTTTTTTCTCCTGTGGCACAAGAGTATGAATGGGAGAAGGCTGCATTCCTCAGCTAGTCCCTTTCTCCAAACTGTTACTGGGAGGGGTGAGTTAATTCCTCTTTGATATCTTTTCCTACAGTGCCTATTTCTCAAATAAAGACTCTGTCATTGCCTTTGTTTGCTCTACACATGCTTACATTTCTGATTGTTAATTATTTATTCAAAGAGTACTTCAAATTAGTTTTAGCACATATGTTTCAATAAACTTTTCTCATGATATCAGGTTATTATAGAATCTTTTTGCACCTACTGAATGAAAACATGAAAGCCTTCTATTTTCTAAGAAAATATTCTTTATTTTTTTCCTTCAAAGGCACAGTTCATGTCTATGGAATGGAATATAAATGTGCATCTCTGAGTATTTGTAAAATAAACTAGAAGATAGTTGTGACTGGAGGGTTGCTGTTTTGTCATCACAATAATCCATGGCATCTATAATTGTTTAAAAAAGCAACAAACTGAGAATGTAATATTACCTTAAATTGCTCTGGAACAGGTGTTAGAAATAGTGTTTGAATAAGTGCAATTTATTTATTTAGAAATTAACCACACAGATGCTTTCAGCCACCACACACATCCTTTCTTTTAAAAAATGATTTAATGGTTTCCTGTACAGAGCTAGTCCAAGGCAATTAAAAAGCTAATAAATAGTCACAGTGGAGGGTAAATTACCTTTCATGCCTTCAAGAAACACATGCGCAACAAAAAAATAAGATATCAATCTGAATCTCAGCATTATTCATTCTCATCAGATGTTTAGACCATTGCACATCTGAACATCAGACAATAACTACTGAAAATCACTCCTGCATTCAGAATGAAGATGATGTGACAGCGGAAGTTCAGGTCAGATTTCAGAAGGTTCTTCACTGAGAGTAGTAAGGAATTGGTACAACCCCCAAAGGTCAGCAATCATGGCACCAAGCTTACTGGAATTCAAGAAGCATCTGGATAATGCTCTCAGAAATAGAGTTTGAACTTTGGGTGGTCCTGTGTGGAGCCAGGAGCTGGACTCAATGATCCTTGTTTGTTCCTTCCAATTAAGAACATTCAATAATGCCGTGATACAGTGTCACAATCCAATGAAACAGTATTACTTGTGACACTGCAAATATGAAGGTATATTAAGAATCATTTCCTTTTGAACTTACAGATATATCTATCCTACATCCTCTAAATTTAATATTATTAGGAAAAAAAAAAAAAAAAAAACCAACTATGATTAAGATTAAAAATAAGAAATTAAATTAGTAAAATACTGAAAACAAAAATGTTTTATGTATGGACATATTGCGAAATTTTCATGAATGCATCCATATATGTTTCATTACCACTGTTAAAGCATTCACTGAAAATATTGCAAAGTTATACTTAAGAGATAAGTTAAGTTTTTCATTTTAACTTGGGAATTACCCCTATTTTTTACAGAGACCGTGACATATTTTCTATTTTATCAGTGTTACAGACAACATTAAATAGCAGATATTCAATTTACTAAATTCTCAGTTCATGGAGGCAGTGAATTCTCACTGTCATTAAAAGAATCAGCTGAGTCATCCCCTTCATTAAGACTAAACTTGGAACAAGTGCTCAAATCCACCGTTTGGTCTTTATAAACATTCAGCAAGTGTCAGTGAATGTCAGTGGGTGCAATTTTTTCCACATGGAGGTATTCAGTTCCTCACTGTTGCTTCACATGCACTACCATGTCAGAGACCACTCTGTCAGATTGCTTCTCTACTGCAATCTGCCATACAGCAACTAAAGGTAATGGAATACTGATGAAAAGGTTCAAGCTCTACTGCCGTAACACCAAGATCTGCCTCTGATCTTATGGGACAGAGTAACATAATATGAGGCATTACTTTTGGAACAGCACTTATAATTTTTGTCTCTGTATCACAAAGTATTCTGAATAGCACTTCAGTATGCAAAATAAGGGCTCCTCAGATTTACTGAAAATAAAATGAGCTGAGACAGAAGTAATTTTGACTACAGATATGGAGGAGATCTTTTCTTGGCCTAAATGTGTTCAATATTTTCAGAAAAATACATTACTTTGTAAGAGAAAAGACTCACTTTTCCAAAATCAAATGCTAAACTAAGGAATTGGGTCTTTTAGGTAAGAATTGAACTATAATTCAGAGTTACTTACAAAAGGCTTATGGGTCACCAAAGCATGTCAATTGTTTAAAAAACGATGATGTTATATATATCAAATGAGAGAGGTTAAATATGAGTGGGAAGAATAGTACCAGTGAGACCATTATGGCAGTCCTGTGCTTAGTCCTTGGTTTGGTATTTTTAAAACAATTTGGGAAAGTTTCAGGTCTTCAAAACTTTGTCTTGAGACAAAGGCTGAATCAAGTGTGCATGAAAAATACAAAAGACTCTATAAATTAGGAAGATGTACAAGAAAGCCTACACCATCAGAGTCCATGCTATATATATATATTTTCTCCATTCCCCTGTTAAGAAGAATTCGGCTATTACTGATTTTGATTTCTATGAATTTTTTACTTGTCTGACAGAAATTTGTAATGCTGCTTTTCAACCAAGTAACAGCTCTTGCTCGAGCTCACAAAAATAACAATAACTAAATTGCATCATTCTGTTCAGGCCTGTAAGAAATCTATTCATAACTCTACTCCAATTAATCTTAATTTTTATAGCACTATGTAGAAAAAATAATAATTTAACATGTTCACAACTGTAATGAAAACAGCATTTCCAAATTATTTAAAGGAAACTGATCAGCGTATTAAATTAAATTTTTGTTTATATTTTTTATTAATGTGATCAATTGAATCAATCTGACCTTCTGAAATGAGCATGCATCAGAAAAATGAAAGTTTTCCATAAATATCTATTTATTATTACGTTACTCTGAAATAAAAAGAAACACATTTTCTAAGGACAGTATTTTAGGCTTGAATCCAAGAAAGCACTTAAGTAGGGGTGCACTTCAAGAATGTGAGGAATGGTATTGATTTCAGTGGAGGCACTTATATAATTGGAGATACTCAGGTGATTAAATACTCTACTGGATTTGGACCCCATTGGTACAGCATGAAATTTACCCTTATGTAGAAATATAGAGTCAGCAGGATAGAAATTTCGAAATATCATAGAACTTTCAAAACAGGGACTCTACTGTGGGCTGACACTCAAACTTTTCATTTTTTGAAAGTAGAACACCAAGCAACCTATAAAACAAATCACATAGTCAAAGAATGCTACGGCTGACTAGCATCTCTTATTTTGCTTTAAAAGTAATCGTGTAGTTATTTCCTCACTCATTTCCTTAGTCATTTTTCAACTGGAGCAGGCTACTTCAGACACACCAAGTGTAACCCAGGAAATAATTTATGCTACTAAGTTTGCAAAATGCACAGGATGAGAGCTATGAACTGATTTATTATATTTTAAAGTGGGAGACTATGGATCATGTGCTGAGGAGAGCTGATTATTAGTTGCAGACCAGAAACCCATTCACAGTGTTTCTGTGAGTACACTCAAAAAAACATCTTGGAGGTTGCTAATGGGGCTTCTCTGTGTTTGAGACTCAGTTTGGCAGCAGTAAAGACTCTCAGAGTTCCAGTCAGAAATCTGTGTGTGGCATTGCAGACTGGAAGGAAGGCCATAAACCAGGGAAAGGCATAGTGACAGGACCACCTAAGTCAAGTTTGCTGGTTACGTGAATTTCACTTGTAGTGTGTGGGAATTCCTCCATCCTAGCTTACATCACTGTGATCAGTTCACCATTTCTCCTCATCCAACGTTTTTATCTACTCAGCTCTACTGGCTCAAAGTGGAAGAAAGCAACAACATAGAAAAAATAGCATTTCAGCATCACTGTAGAGAACAGGCGGCAGACCAAGTGGGTCCTAGGTCTCCAAACCTCTTTGTTAAAATTGCATGCTAAAAACAGACCAAAGGATTTATACAAACTTTATTAATGGTATTAATTTAGAATGCCATAACATTTTAGCACACACATGCTTGTAAGACTTATGAATAAATGACTTCAGCATATGTGTGTGGAATTTATTCAACAAGCTTCTCTCTGAGGTTGCCAGAAAATCTAAAATAGTGGATCTTTATCCAACCTGATTCAGCCTCAATGCCTCTGCCTTTTTCCTTTTCACTCAACACTCACTAGATGTTTTAAGAAGCCAAACAATTACTGAAAGTAGTTTGATGAGGCAAACTCATCTGAAGCTAAGATATGCCACACAATGTATTAATTAAATTGTTATGATATTTTGATTCATGCTATTACAGCTAATTTAAATAACCACATAATTAATTTTATGAGAAAATTACACAGCACTACTCTTTAAATCTGTGTTTAAACTATTTTTAGATTTAGAATGCAGGCATATCAACTACACTGGCATTAGGCTGCAATTATGCTGATCTTGTCAATGTTTATTTCCTTTTGTGAGCCTACAACCAGTTAGTCTCCAAAAAACTTAACTCTCTATTGTTAATTTTGGGTGTAGCCATTTAATGCTAATGGAATTTTAGATCGTCATTCTGAATAATGTGGTGTAGAACAGTTATTTAAAATACTCATTCTGAACTTCTGTTCAAATTAAACTTTTTACTTAAGAACTGATTAAAGTCCAATCAATTTTCAATTTCCTTTTGTCTTAAACTATATTATTTAAACTCATTTTGTTTTATAAATACTAACACTAGAAAGAATTTTTAAAATTCTTTTGGGCAGCTTTCATATCAACATAAAAAATGCAATAAATGCATCCTATGAAAAGAGGCGTTCAGATAAAAAGAAAGAATGTTAAGAAACTTCTAACTTGTCCCCCACATTTAACCTTTCTTCCTCTTATATTTACTGTTTTTTCATTGTCAATTAACTGTGTTGCAAATCTCAGCTTGTTCAGATGGTTAAATTCAAAAGACTAAATGCTGGTATACATAAGATGCATACTGCCATGGAAGATCTAGTATCTTAGAACATAAAAAGATTAGTCAGACAAAGTAATGAAATAATGAAATGAAAACAGACACACAATGAAATTAATTTCTCACATCTGAGCAGATTTGAAAAAGCATTGCAGGTTTTGCCTATATCATTCAGAGCTCTGCCTGTGAGCTCTTGTGTTTACAGCTGAGAAATGCAATACAATGCCTTCAGAGAGAAAAGAGGAATTTAAAAGCCAGTAGGCTGTACTGCAGCTCATTAACCACTGATGAAAATCATGCAGCTGAATCTCTCTGCACAGTGCATAAACAAAGATGAAACTGAAATGGTTTGTGATTGCTCTATCCTGAAGAAGAATGAGAAATAGTTCAAATATTGTTTCTTGTGTCAGTTGATTGGACAGGCAGCATTTAATACCTAGCTATCTGCAGCTGGAATGGCTGGTTTGTGGTTCACAGCTTTATGCGAGTACTGACACAGAGTCCAGCAAAAATCAATGATTAACAACAGATAACACACCCAGATATACAACGTGTCACAAATACGTATTTTTTTTATTTTTTAAAAAAGAAGAAAACATATATCGTATGTGATCTGTAGCTAAGTGCTGAGCATGAAACAATGAATGCATTGAATACGGGGCCATATTTTTCAGTGTTTACAGTATCTACTGCAGCTGTAGCACAGCTGAAGCAAATGTTTAAAATCACTACATAACAACAAAGAGTTTAAAAATACAAACATTGTGGAAGTGAAAACTAAAGATGGCTTTGTTCAGTTCATTGTCCTCTATATAATTCTTTCCACAATTTTCACAGCCTTATTTTATTTATTTATTAGCTTTCTGTTCTAACTACACCCTTGTTTAATGCTGTTTAACTACAATATAGTTATCTCTCTTCACTTTACTTTTTCGTTGCAAATCAGTGATACGTGTGGGTTTTCTGAGAATTTATAGTCTTTTATGGCTTATTTTCTCTCTATATTACTTTACAATGGAGCCTTCATGCTTCTACTGAAATATTTACTTTAAATCTACTTTACATTGCAAATTCTGAATATACCTATTTCTCTTACCAGAACTGTCACAATGTTTACTTCTTTTCCATTAGCAAGTTTGATTATATCATTCCTTGTAACTATATTTTATTATGTCAAAAATCAGCATGTGGAGAAGAGAAGATGCTGGGTGCAGCAAAAAGAGGAACTTCCAATTTTATGTGTATAAAGAAATCTCTTATAGAAGGAAGTTGTATAATTTTATGTTGCTATAATACTGTACAGTTTGAGATAATAATTTATACAAGATAATTTACAGTTTCTACAGAGCAACTCACCCTATGCACCTTTGTTTCAGTCACAAATCAGCATCTAATATAAGCTTACTTATCCTGTAGTGTTGGATTTTTCTCACACTATTCAGAACAACTATACATTATCTCCACTTGATAGCCTGTTTTACAAGGGCTGAAATCTTAATGCAGAAACATTCCCCAGAAAGAAATTTATGTCACCATATATTTTAGCTTTATAGTACACATTTTTCTAGTATTCTAATAAGTCATTTTAATCTATATATTATGTACAAGTATTAAAGAATTTAAGATCCTCAGGACAAATCTCTTAAACAAAGATAAAAAGCAATAAGTTCCAACTTTCCAAAATTTTCAGATAACTGGAAAATCTTTAGGATTCATGGCATAAAAAGTCAGAAAAAAATCCAACAAGTTTTTTTTGTTTGTTTCTTTATATAGCCTATACAAACATACTTAAAAACAAACAAACAGCAGAACAACAAAACAAAATGGATAAACAACAGCAGTGTCAGGTAATTCCAGTGCCAGCTGGCTTAGTAGTTCTTCTGGAAAACAGCATCACTAGCTAGGGGAGAAGTGCGTAGCAGAGTGTAGGCTGATTGGCTTTGGTTCCTCCAGGCTGTTCTCCAAAGGCCTGATCCCCCTGAAGTCAATAGGATTCTCTCTATTGATTTAAATTGCCTTTGGCTTAGATCTTAATTTCTCCAAGCCAAGACCTCCATGGAGAGGATTACACTTGCTAGTCCAATATTTAGCCAAAGCTCAGGAAGATGACTTAGTACCACACTGAAAGGTATTTTTTTAAACTTTAGTTAATAAGGACTATTTTCAGTTTGAATTGCTTGGTATTATAATCAGAATAGCTATAATTGTGCATAAAATCATCTGGCAGACAGTCAGATCTCTCTATAATTAAATGCTATATACTGACTTATTCACTCACATATGCTAGATTCTTACTGTTTTTCAGAATTCCTCATATTTATGGCACTTTCTGTGATAACTTCTGAGAGGTCATTAGTAAGAAGTTAGTGAAGACTATGTATAGAATGTACAGGGAAAAAAAATAAATTAATAATGAGATGAAAATGAAATGATTAGTAACAGAAATAGCTGGTCTATTCGCAGTCCTTAGAAATTCTTATAAGGATCAATATTTTCTACTGAATATAGTTTTATTTCTATTTCAACAAGATATTCATAGAATCGTAGAATCATAGAATAGCCTGGGTTGAAAAGGACAACAGTGATCATACAGTTTCAGCCCCCCTGCTATGTGCAGGGTTGCCAACCACCAGACCAGGCTGCCCAGAGCCACATCAAGCCTGGCCCTGAATGCATCCAGGGACAGGGCAACCTGTTCCAGTGCTTCAACCACCCTCTGAGTGAAAAACTTCCTCCTAATATCTAATCTAAACTTCCCCTCTCTTAGTTTAAAACCATTCCCCCTTGTCCTATCACTATCCACCCTCTTAAACAGCCATTCCCCTTCCTGTTTATATGCTCCCTTCAATTACTGGAAGGCCACAATGAGTTTTCCCTGGAGCCTTCTTTTCTCCAAGCTAAACAAGCCCAGTTCCCTCAACCTTTCCTCATAGCAGAGGTGCTTCAGCCCTCTGATCATCTTAGTGGCCCTCCTCCAGACTCGTTCCAAGAACTCTGTGTCTTTCTTGTACTGGGGACCCAGGCCTGGATGCAGTACTCCAGATTTGGCCTCACAAGAGATGAGTAGAGGGGTACAATCACCTCCCTCTCCCTCCTAGCCACCCCTTTTTTAATGCAGCCCACGATATAGCTGACCTTCTGGGCTGCAAGTGCACACTGCTGGCTCACGTCCAGCTTCTCATTCATCCTAAGAATGCTTAGACAGGTGCAAAACCACGAGTGTTTTTACAGGAGTAGTTATGTGCAGAAAATGACACTTTAATAATCAATTTATGACAGTACTTTTATAAGTCAATTGCCTTAAAATTATAATAGTTATGATACAAGGCTTTGTATCATGTATTTTACATTTAGGCCAATAATTTCTTCAGGTACAGAAGCTCAATTATTTTAATCTCTCCTGGAATCAACATGCTAAAACTATAGGAATAATCTTAATTTCTCCTGATAGTTCAGCAGCAGATGAATATCTAGAATAATCACAGCTTGTTGTGTTCTAGGGCATTGTTCTACATCTCCCACTCACATTCAGATCAGTTCAAGTCCCAGTTTTATAATGACTGTAAAAACAGATAATTAAATACTTTGCCAGAAATTATTTTTTTCTTCATTTCATTTTATCTCTACACTGAAAGTGAAGAATCAAGGGCAAAAAGCACTTTCTGCAGAGGAATTTTATATTAGAAAATCAAAAATATCTACATTAGGTGAAAGTGAGAGTATAAAACTGATATAACTGCACATGAGTATGTGCATGTTAAGATAAAAAGGGAAAAAAAAGAAAAAGAAAAAACCCTATGTCTGTCCTCCTTCTCTAGGTGATAAGAACATGCATTTTCATTTCATTTAATATTTTATATGAGGAGAGAAAATAGATGACTGCAGTATGGGTATGCTGGCTGTCAGATTTGCCTCAAGCAAGATACGTATAATCATAATTTCACTGAAGCAGTATTTATGAATTCTGGTGATCTAACAGTAAATTAGGAATTAGAATATACTAAATGACTCTAATATCCTGCTCTTTAAAATTTGTATGCATAATTATGTGAACCATATGACTAATGACTTGTCTACTGCAATTATTTCACATATCAAATACAAAACTTTCAAACTTTTTATGTTTAGAGTTGGAGATCTTTACCTAATACAGAATCAAAGCAAATAATATCTGTTAATTAAAGACATAAGTATCCTAAAAAATCCTCTTTTTCTTGAGGTCAATGGATATATTTATATTTTCAGATATTCTTATGCCTGTTTCATGCAGATACTTTCTTTTTTAAAATTCTCATTGCCTTTCAATTATCATCTGATACCAACAAAATATTTGGCATTCTACCAATTAACAGTATATATTTTTAAACTGACACTACTATTAGAACAGGGAACTATAAAAATAGGTATAAATGCTTTGCACCAGTTTGAAAAAGAAGATCCAGTCTTGATTAAGAGACCTGATCCGAAATTAAAATTCACTGAAGGCTCTCATTTAATGTCAAATGTCTTTGTACATCTGAGTATGCTGTGTAAGAACAAGAGTTTAACTACAGAGATCAATCATAAACACATCCCAAGAGTATGTGTGTGGAACATCAATGATTTCAAAGGGCTGCTGTTGGGGCAAAACACTGTCAAAGGTCATCCCAGTATAAGCAGGAATTAATCTGCTGGAAAAAAGAAGAGAGGCAATTGCAACTTTGCTAGATCATGATGAGTAGGTACTCTGGCATAAATTAACTTGATAAATTACAAATTATGTAAGTTAGATTTATGAAGTAGATAAAGCAATTTACAGTGGTACAGTGTCCCTTTATCTCTAATGATATCAGTTCATGCCTTGGTCACAGAATGGGAATGAGCCTATGTTGTTGCCAAATGTACTTTCCCTACGCAAACAGCATTGTGACTCATCAGCTCCTGGAAAGGCTCCTCAAAAGCTCCTGAAACATCTAATTGGAAGAGATATCTCCAGACATTAGCTCAAAAAAGAGGCCTGTGCTTACTTGTGCTGGGATAAATTATATGAAATTTCATTGATGTCAATGACATTCCATTGTACAGCTGTGAAAAGAAATATTAGTCTTACTGTTCACAGTTTATCGTTCCACAGATAGTCTAGATTTGTTTATTCCTACATAAAGAAAATGTACCTAAGCTACAAATCAATTCTATCCTCTAGATCAGAGCAAAGGGCTAATAAATAGAAAGTACATCCCTAAAAGCTGCTAACTTTGGGGAGGAGTAATACAAAACTTTCTTCCTCCTCATTTTGTTGCAATGGTGAGAAGTAAAAAAAAAAAATGGAAAAATAAGGCAAAAATTTCATTCAGTCTTCTCTCACCTCTTCTATCTAAGACCTCTTCCATTGACCGAGGTTGGACCACAGTGAAAGTAATAGCTGGGCTTAAGACAATTTACATTTTCAAATGTTTGGACTGATTAAACACAGTTATTAAGCTTCCACCCCCACACCTTTTCTTCTTCAGACATGAAAGAACACTGACCAGGATGGAGAAAAACTTGCTGCAAAGATAACATAAAGAGCAGTCTTTAGATCACACAATGCAATGCTGATTAAGCAGCTAGTGTTCTTCCTTGCAGATATGGGAAGAAGAAATTTTCTAAGGACTGATGAAATTCAAGGCAAGATCAAACATCAAGAGGGGTGAAACCTAGAAAGATTAATTCAAACAAGGGTATTATGTAGGCAGTAAGGGGATACACTGAATCCCTGCTGTCTGGGAGGAAGGAAGGAAATTTGGGCTGAACATTCTTACTGTCAGTCTACCACAAGTTTGAGAAATTGGAACATTTAAGAGAGTTTAATTTACATTGTTAACTTGTAGACTGACTTTGCACAAATTGTCACAACAAAGAAGACAGGAAATAAACAAAGTATGGGATCATCGAGGTCAGTAGCGTATTCATCAAAGCTCTTGTATAGATTTATTGTATTCAGCCACAGTTTTCAGTTTCACCTAAATTGCTGTCATGTGTTTCATAGAGCACCAACTCTAACTTTCTGATTATGTGCAAAGTATTTCTGCACTCTAGGTATGATCAAAATAACTACAGAATAAATTTATGATAAACGAAACTGGATACAGTACAGGCTAGAACACAGAGAGCACCAAATAACTTCTGTGTCTACACCTGACAAGTATATCCTGTTTAATTTAACATACCCTATTCAATTTGTCATTAAATTAATAAAGCACATTTATACAGTTTCTTTTTGAGAACTATTTCCAGGATTGATTCATGCTCTGTAAGTGTACAGAATGACATCTGCAGAACTAGGCAGAAAGTCTGCACACCATCAAAAACAACCACAACAGCATTGAACAAAGTGAACATCAGGAATCTTGCACATAAACCCAAGGGAGAACAGCTGATGCCTTGGAGCCACCACCTGGCTGTTTCTGATGAATACTTCAAAGAGACTGACTGCACATAATCAGAAGCAAGGACAGAAAGGAACTCGGATTTTTTTCTTTATAGGGAAACATCTTTATAGAGAAATGATTCTTCTTTTTGATTTATAATAAATAAATGAAAAAATATACTGAGATTCTAAGTCAAATCAGTTAGAACTGTTGCAGTTAAGGACAGTATCCATGAAACAATTTTCTCTGGAGGCATATTCTGATACATAAATCTCTTTTATATAAAGACTTCAGTATTTTTAAAGAGAGAAAATGTTTATTGCTCCCAGCCTTACTGAATTTCCATTAAATTCAAGGGTATTAAAGGCATGGTACACTGTGTTTTTTTACGTTATACAGACTCACAAGAGGAATCCAATTCCTAATATTTAAAATATATTAGAAGTATTTAAAAATATTTAAAATATTCTGAAAATAAGGTCCAGGTTGCTAAGGGCCAGTCATTCTAAATTCATTGGAAACATGGAATCTATGTAATTTGCTTACATAAACAGTCAGTGACAGAAATTATTATCAATGCACAAAATCTCAACCATAGTTAAAGGCAGTCTTAGTTAAAGTTAAAGACATCTTACCTACTGGGAAGATGCTTGTTCTAGTTAGAAAAGAAATGTACCTTTAATAA
Organism: Chrysolophus pictus; assembly: GCA_037305975.1. Classification (NCBI taxonomy): domain Eukaryota; kingdom Metazoa; phylum Chordata; class Aves; order Galliformes; family Phasianidae; genus Chrysolophus; species Chrysolophus pictus. The sequence continues at coordinate 26,172,256 of CM074578.1, forward strand.
TCAAAGGTCTCCAACAATAAACTTTCTTCATTTAGATTCACTTAATTTTATTGTGAAGTGGGGGAAAAAATGACAAAAATAATAAATAGTTGATGACACTGAATAGTCTGAGAAAAGGACTGATAAAATCCAGATTTTCTTTATAGTCTCCAAATTTTTTTGATTGAAGAAAAGCCTCATAGAGAGATAGAGGTAGAAACTGGTAAGAGTTTCTGGATCAAGTTCTTAGCATCAATCTTGAAATCACACAGTCTCTATTTTACTGATGTGGAAGTCAAGAGTAGGAATGACCCAAGACTTCAAAAAGACAGTGACAAAACTGAGGCTAAAACTTATTGCCACATAATCTTCGCTTTATGGAACCATTTTGGTGAGATTCTCATAGTAAACAATTTGCCAAGCTCCTCTAAGGCCCTTCAAATATGCCTGGCTTTGGTTATCCACACAGATACAGATTCTATTGCAATTTCATGCAGGGAGGAGTGGGCATCAAAATACTCATCCTTGAAGTATATCTTATTTGCATACTTGTAGTCATGTTGACCAATGGATTTATCTTGAAAAAAGAATTTTTCTCTACATTTGATTGCCAGTGTTCTCAAATTTCAGCAGTTTTCTTCAACATTAGCATATATACAATTTTTTTTTTTTTTCTGATATCAAATTACTATACTCTATTTAACCTACTTTTACCATTGCAGAAGCTTGAGGCACATTTGTATCTTTTTTCCTTTACATAAGCTATGCCCTATAACTGTTGCAGAGGACTGTTACGTTAAATCTTAGTGATTAATACAGGGAGGCGGGAGGAAGTTAGGAATCTGTAACATAAAAATGGCAACAGATGTTTTGATGATCCTTCCGGCATAAAACTCTGTGTAGCATTTCTTCTTCACAACTTCTTCACACAATTAAAAATAGAACACAAAGTAGAGTTTATATTCATTTCTAGGGAATAATAGACATCAAGGTGCCATGCAGAAAATTTGGCAGAAATTAATCTATTCTCTTATTGTCATTCCATCTTGTTTTCTGTTTATCTGTTCAGAGTAAGCTTAGTTTTCTCAGCTAAATAGTTCCATTACCTAAAGACAGCCTACAAGAAAGCTGGAGAGGGACACTTTATTAGGGAGTTTAGTGACAAGATAAAGATCATGACACTAAACTAAAAGGGAGTAGATTTAGATGATACATGAAGAAGAAATTCTTTACTATGAGAATCGTGAGGCACTGGCACAGGCTGCCCAGACAAGCTGTGGTTGCCCCATCCTTGGAAGTGTTTGAGGCCTGGCTGGGTAGGGTTTGGAGCAAACTAAAGTAGTGGTAGGCGTTCTTCTCCCAGATGAGAGGAGTTGGAAGTGGGTGAACTGTAAGGTTCTTCACATTCCAAACCATTCTATGATTCTGTGAAATATGGTTTAGAGACTAGCTTATAGTCTTGCCATTTAATTACATTGATTTGCACATTTTTAGTATTATGCTGATGAAGGTATAATATGTTAGGAGCCACATTAGCAGAATTTTCAGAAAAATCTTTGAGTTGCCAAATTACACTGCCATCTGCATGGAAAGCTAGCAGAGAACACACAGCCACAATTAATACAGGAGTAGCATAAAGGTTGAATTACTACACAAACTAATCAAGCTTTAATTCCTCAGAAAGAAGGAGCATAACAGCATAACATCTCCACTCAAAATAATTTTATATATATATATAAAGCCTGAGATAACAATTGCTAGTGTTTAATGTAACACTTACTATTTCAGTTAGTCACACTGTGTTTTGTGGTAGCCCCTTAATTAAAAAGTCCATAAATCAAGAGTGACTAAAAAAGGGCTCTGTTATAAAACAAAATGGAATCCAGTGTACATTTACATTCTAGGTGTCCATACTGAAGCACTTCTTCTAATAGTATTGCTTACATTTGTAGTACCATCACTGAAAACAATTCTGCCTGTTCATTTTTGGATCATTAAAACACTAGAAACCTCTGTAATATATAACCAGTATTTGGAATAGCCAGTTAATAATCTACAGGTAAGCTCATTTCTTCTTTACAATGTTTGTGAGGTCCCTTTCAACTGAATTACTCTATTCTATTCTACTCTACCCTACACAGTCAACATTTGAAATAAGGGAAGCACTACTCAGTATTATCTATGTCTTATGGTGAAAAAAAACACAAATGCAGGTTCTGTTCTGTGCTTGTGAACAAGTTAAACTGTGATTTAATCTGTGCTTCAGCAAGGGGTTATAGCACTGATACCAACAAATCCTCCATTACTCCAAAAATAAGAAAAAAATATATCTCCTGTACAGCATGAATTATCTGTGACACAAAACTTTATGAAATTACAAAGTTACATGGCAGAAAAGCAAATGTAAGGCAAATACTTCTTTCTTTTGTATGTGTTAAATAATTTCTATTATACAAGTAGCAAATTTATAGGGAGAATTAATCTTTAAAAACCTACAATAACTATTTAGTTATTTCCATGCTAGCAAGATCATATTCATAGTAATACATATTTGGAGGAAATGTGAATTATGCTTCATTAAGAACTAAAGTTATATTTACATCCTAAGAAATGTGAGGGCTGCTCTGAAAGTAATGCCTCCTATTTTACCATGTTAGGACATAATTTCAGAGGTAGATGTTGGTGGTATGGCAGTAAAGGCTGAACCCTTTGTTTGGAACAATATTCCATTACATTTTGTTGTAGTGTGACAGATGACGGCAGAGAAGCAATCTGACAAAATGATGTCTGATGTGGAAGTGTGTATGAAACAAAAGAGTCTCACTGAATTCCTACACGAGGAAAAAATCACACCCCTTGACATTTGTTGACACGTTTGTCTGTTTCGGGAGATCAAACAGTAAATGTTAGCACAGTGAGACAGTGGGCAGTTGTCATGGTTTTATGTTGTTTTTTTTTTTATTTTCAGTATTCCACATCAAAACATCACATACTGGAATTAAAGTGTTAATGCTCCAATTCCAGGTACCTATCCCTATACATTACGGAACTCATGGGATCTGACCCTTCTGGGTGGGGTGGTCTCTTACTGCCTGGCAGTGGGTGCTGGAGGGTGCTTTCCTAGCCGTTCCAAGCTTTTCAGGTTTGACTCGGTCTCAGGAGCTCTCTCTCTCTCCTATCTTATTTGATTTATTAGTCTCAATTTCAATTAGATTGTATTATATTGTGTTATCTTGCATTCCGATATCATAGTTAGTAAAATAAGTTTACCTCCATAGATTGTTGCCGCTGTTTTTTTTTTCCTCCCTTCATTCATTCCTTCCCATTTTGTGGAACCAGGTGGGGGTGGGAAGGGCAGGGGCCTACTGCCCCCTGTCACGGGCATAAATTGATCTAGTTAACTCCGTGACAGCAGTGCATTTCAGCAGCGGCAACAGTGCAGTGAAAGCCAAGCCAAGTTCCAGACGGCCAGAGTCAATATAGCAGTCCATGGAGCGACAATGTGAATTTTTCATTGAAGAAAACCATCAAGACAATCACAGATATCCCACATTGTAATGGATTCACAAGGATCACTGAGCCCAACTCCTGGACCGCCCAAACATCAAACTATGTCTGAGAGCATTGTCCAAATGCTCCTTGAGCTCCAGCAGCTCAGGACCATGACCACTGCCCTGGGCAGTCTGTTCCATCCTCATCACCCTCTGGTGCAGAACCTTTCCTTAACCCCCAGCTGCCCTTTCCCTGAGACAGCTCCATGCCGATCCCACAGCCCTGATGCTGTCTGCAGAGAGCAGAGCTCAGTGCTGCTCCTCTGCTCCCTGTGAGGAGCTGCACTCTCCATGAGGCCTTCCCTCAGCTCCTCTGCTCTAGGCTTAAAAAACCAAGCGACCTTAGTTTCTCCTTACGTCTCCCCCTCTAAACACAGTCTTTGCAGGCTTTCTTTGGATACTCCATAACAGTTTTATGTCCTTATATCTTGGCACCCAAAACTGCACACTGAAGAGAGATTGTGCCATTGGCAGTGCCGGGTCTGGTTCACCCCAGGGTACAGTTAGTCCTTCTGGCTTCCAGGTCACACTACTGGCACATATTCAACATATTTTCGATGAAAACAGCCAGATCCCTTTCTGCAGTGCTGCTCTCCAGGCTGGATGTGGCACTGGGTAGCCTGATCTAGTGGCTGGCAACCCTGCACACAGCAGGGGACTTGAAACTAAATGATTATTATGGTCCTTTTCAACCCAGGCCATTCTATGATTCATTCTATGATTCTCCTACTATTCCCTTGTCCGTATATAGATCAAGGATCCATTGTCCTAAGTATTGTCCAGGAAGATATTCTGAGGAGTATCAAAAGCTTTGCTGAAATCCAAAAATATCACATCTACTACATATAAATGTCTACTATGCTACTAGATATATCTACTGTATCTGTCTACTGTAATTGTCTACCAAGTATCTACTACAAATATCTATGTTAAATTAAGTAAATATCATTTTTAATATATACATAACATACAGCAACTGGGAAATATCAATATTTGCTCAATAATTTTTACAAGAATATAAGCTTTAATTTTTTGTATCTGTAAAGGACTCAAGTTATCAAAAGTCACTATGCAAAAATGTAAGGTCTATAATTTGTGTGGAAAAAAAATACTTGTGTTAATTTCTTTCAGTTCAGTTATAATTTCAGATATCCTAACCCGCATAAAGACACTGTAAAAATATTTAAATTTCGCCTTTATCAGAAATGAGCTAATTTCAGAAAGGATTTGTCTTCTGCTCTTACCACTTTGTCTTGAATTCAGAATCATTCAAACATGTTTACTGCCACAGATACTAGAATGTACAGCAATTACTGTTATGAACAACCTTGTTTTTTCCTCTAACAAAGCTTGAGTGCTCCTTGGCAAGATGTCCGCATACAAAATGTTAGTCAGCACAAAGGGAACCTGATTATCTATTTCTTAAATGCTTTTATAGTTATTACTACCTCCATGCGTGTGATGTCCTGAATTGTTTTACATTGTTTTAAAGCAACTACACAAGCAGAAGAGATTGTATTGTGGATACAGCATGTTTAGTACACACAGTAGAAAATTTGCTTAAATCCTAATAATAAAACAAATAATGCAAATATAATTGGAAGATAAAGGAAAGGAAGGAAAACTTTGATATAAGAAAGCAATATTCTAATAGTCGATAAGAACGCAATAGTAACAAACTGCCTAACTGTTGATTTAATACAACAACCTGTGTCTCTAAAAAATGCATTTCAAAAATATTTTTGCTGGTAGATACTTAACTTTGAACAAGATATAATTCAGTATTCACTAGTTTGTTTCCCTGACATACCATGTCAAATGAAAATAATACAATCTTCTTTAGAATCAGAAGCATTTTAATCTTGCTTTGTGTCATGTGAAAATCAGAAATTATTATTATTATTATTTTTTCCTCTGGATAAGTCTAAAAGTGAAAGCTTATAGTGGAGACAGGAAGCATGCAAAACCTGTCTCAAATCATTTACAGATTTTAACAGTGTACGTTTTATTAAAGAAAACTATTTATAAAATATTTTTCCACTGCAGTGATCCTAAGACTGATAAAACCAGTACCTGTGAACAAATTTTAAAACTTTCTTTGGAGTAGAAACTGTGAAGAATAATAATTTGGGAAATAACTGTGTTGATAAGTTTATATACACTCCAGTTGTGTGAATGTTTTCACATGAAATTTATATTATTTGCAGTTCCAGGATGTTTGACTTCAATGAAAAACCAAAGGTGCCTAGATACTAAGTGGAAGATGGGACTTTCCAATGACAGCCAGGGCTACCAGATCTCAGACTTTTGTTAGGGCTCCTGAAAGCCCTGATTCACTATAACTCACAGAATCTGAAAGGTGTGGATGACAAGAAGTGTACTCATCAAACCACATGAATTTCACAGTGATTAATCAGAAGTTAGTTGAACACAAGACATTTCTATGAAATGTTAGCATTCTACAAAATAGAACAGATTTTATAAAGAGTTTTTCCAAATAATTTTCAAATAGCTCTTATTGCAATTAGACTGACAACCTGAGAGCACTCTATTATAAAGACTGTATTCCAATATGTCTTTGAATTAAATGGAAAGAAAGAAAAGGCTATTCCCAGACATTGTTCTGCAAATATTTTCTATCTAGGAGAAGTCGGCATCAATTTTTGCACTATGATCAAATAACTTCTTTTTCATTATTGTTTTATTAATTTTTTTTCATCTTTGAACTAAGCTTGAGCTTACTGTGAAGAAGTTATAGAAAAAATTAATCCAATTTGCAAGGTGTATCACTCGAAAGCTCACACAGTAAGAAGTACTCCTTGCCACCATATACTACAAATTATGTTTGAAATTAACCTTTTCATTTTAAGTGGTACTATTTAACTTCCTGGGAAGGGCCTTAATGACTGACAGATGGTACATTTCACTTCAGAACTCAGGATAAAATTCTAAAAGAAGACAGAGAAAAATCTTGACCATTTAAAATTAAGACGTAAAAAAAATTAGTTTGATTCTGTTAAAAATCTTTAAGAACCTTGATCACATTATTAGTTACTTTTTAATTTTATTTAATGAAATCCATGAATATCAAACTATCACAAAAATTTATCCACTGATTATCCTGTGGGAGACATCAGAGAATATTAAACATGATAGATATGATTTAGTATAATAGTCTTCAATCATTAATACTACAGTTGTCACAGAGTTAACTAAATCAATCTATGCCTGTGACGGGGGGGGCAGTAGGCCCCTGCCCCTCCCCCCTCCCAGCCCCACAAAATGGGAAGGAAGGATGGGAGGAAAAAAAAAAAAAAACACAAACAAACAACGGCAACAATCTATGGAGGAAAACTTATTTTACTAACTATGATATCGGAATGCAAGATAACACAATATAATACAATCTAATTGAAATTGAGATTAATAAATCAAATAAGATAGGAGAGAGAGAGTTCCTGAGACCAAGTCATAGAATCATAGAATCACCAAGGTTGGAAAAGACCTAAAAGATCATCCAGTCCAACCGTTCACCTATTACCAATAGCTCCCACTAAACCATGTCCCTCAACACCACATCCAGTCTTTCCTTGAACACCCCCAGGGTCGGTGACTCCACCACCTCCCTGGGCAGTCCATTCCAGTGGCTGACCACCCTTTCTGAAAAGTAATACTTCCTAATGTCCAGCTTGAATCTCCCCTGCCGTAGCTTAAAACCATTCCCTCTGGTCCTATCACTAACGACACGAGAGAAGAGACCGACCCCCAGCTCACTACAACCTCCCTTCAGAAAGTTATAGAGAGCAATGAGGTCTCCCCTGAGCCTCCTCTTCTCCAGGCTGAACATTCCCAGCTCCTTCAGCCTTTCCTCATATGGCCTGTGTTCCAGACCCCTCACCAGCTTTGTTGCCCTCCTCTGAACACGTTCCAGGGCCTCAATGTCTTTCTTGCAGCGAGGGGCCCAAAACTGGACACAGTACTCGAGGTGTGGCCTCACTAGTGCTGAGTACAGGGGAACAATCACCTCTCTGCTCCTGCTGGCAACACTGTTTCTGATGCAAGCCAGGATGCCATTGGCCTTCTTGGCCACCTAGGCACACTGTCGGCTCATGTTCAGCCGAGCATCAATCAATACCCCCAGGTCCATTTCCTCTATGCAGTCCTCCAGCCACTCTGCCCCAAGCCTGTAGCGTTGCCTGGGGTTGATGTAGCCGAAGTGCAGGACCTGGCATTTGGTCTTGTTGAACCTCATCCCATTGGCTTCAGCCCAGCTCTCCAGCCTGTCCAGATCCCTCTGTATGGCCTCGTTACCCCCAGGCAGATTGGTGTCATCTGCAAATTTACTGAGGGTGCACTCGATGCCCTCATCCAGGTCATCAATAAAGATATTGAAGAGGACAGGCCCCAGCACCGACCCCTGGGGAACACCACTCTTGACCGGTCGCCAGCTGGATTTAACTCCATTCACCACCACTCTCTGAGCCCGGCTCTCCAACCAGCTCCTTACCCAGCCAAGAGTGTACCCATCCAAGTCTCGGGCTGCCAGCTTCTGCAGGAGAATACTGTGGGAGACAGTGTCAAAGGCTTTGCTAAAGTCTAGGCAGACCACATCAACAGCCTTTCCCTCATCCACCAGATGAGTCACTAGATCATAGAAGGAGATCAGGTTGGTCAAACAGGACCTGCCCTTCATGAACCCATGCTGGCTAGGCCTGATCCCCCGGTCATCCCGCACATGCCGCACGATCTCCCTCAAGACAATCTGCTCCATAACCTTCCCTGGCACTGAGGTCAGGCTAACAGGCCTGTAGTTCCCTGGATTCTCCTTACGACCTTTCTTGGAAATGGGAGTCACATTGGCAAGCCTCCAGCCTTCTGGGACCTCACCCGTCAACAAGGAGCGCTGATAGATGATGGAAAGCGGTTCGGCTATCACCTCTGCCTGTTCCCTCAGCACTCTCGGGTGGATCTCATCTGGCCCCAGAGACTTGTGGCAGTCCAGTTGGAGTAGTAGGTCTCTTTCTTCCAGAATCACAGTGGGGTTAGTGTGCACCCCAGCCGAGACTACCAGGTCAGAGAGAGGAGTACCCTGAGGATAACTAGTCTGAATTTAAAGACAGACGTAAAGAAGGCATTCAGAACCTCCGCCTTTTCCTTATCCTCAGTGGTCACCTTATCCTCCGCCTTTTCCACATCCTCAGTGGTCAAACCTGAAAAGCTTGGAACAGCTAGGAAAGCACCCTCCAGCACCCACTGCCAGGCAGTAAGAGACCGCCCCACCCGGAAGGGTCAGATCCCATGACTTCCGTAATGTATAGGGATAGGTACCTGGAATTGGAGCATTAACACTTTAATTCCAGTACACTACATGATGTTTTGATGCAGAATACTGAAAAGCAAAAAAACATAAAACCATGACAACAGTAAAGTAAAAACTGCATTACAGACAACAAAATTAAGTAAAGTTAATATGAAAATTATAAAAATTGTATTAAAGACATGAAGCATTATTAAAATTTAAAAAACTAATAATTCTTGTACAATCGTCTGAACAGACAAATAGATACTGACTTAGCCCAGGATAATATTAAATCAATGAAAGCAAATTTGTCTGAATGATTTTTTTTCTAATGTTAATCTGGAAGCTGTATGAGCAAATAGGTACATATTCTGAAGCTCTGAAAGCTTCCGAAAGGATGATGAATCACAGTTACTTTACAGATTCAGAAGACAGTGTTCAGCTACCTTAGCAAAATAACAAACACTAGTTCATATCTTCAGAAATCTATGTATTTGTCTTGAATGGCCTTGATATTCAGTCTTCTGCAGATATATTAGAAGCTTTAGCATGTGAAATGTGTAATTTTTAAATAGCTCTTTTGCTTTTCTTTTCATTTTAAGAAAACAAAAGCAATTATTCAATTTAAACTTATACCTTATGTACTTTACATCACCCGTGGTAACTAACTTTTGGTTTCAAAACCCACATAAAGCCAAGGTCATATTGCAGAAAATAAACACATACATGTGTAACAGCAGTAGAATGTAACCCAATTATTTCTACATTTCAAGGTGAAATAGAAGTTTTCACTGATTCATGGCAGGAAGATACAGTTATTCCTACATATTCCTGCAATACGTTACAATGAAATTTCATTCACTACCTCTTTGAGAAGAAATTTATGCCCATATCTGAAATACTTATGCTTTCTCTTAAGACGTGGAAGACCAAGATAGCTGCAAATATTTCAGAAAACCTAGAGATCTTCCTGCTATAGAAAAGTCTGAAGCTTATAACGTGCAGAGGTTTTCCTGATATATATCCAGTATAGTGGATCAGAAAAAATGTTACTTGAAACTATCAATCAGCAATTTTATTTTACTTTCAGGTCTACACTTCACACTGTTCTGTAAACATGATTAGAAGTTTAAAGTCACAGAATCTAGCTTTATTTGAAGTTAGTTTTCCTTTGTATCTTCCAGCTGCTATTTGGACTTCATATCAACTTCAGGAAATCTCCAGAGCAATAAGCATTTCAATACCTGAATGAACATGTGCTCTATATATGGGCTGCAGCACAGCTACAAGATCAATTCAGTTCAGATTCATCAAATCTGAATGATGATAACACAATAGGAAACCTTAGAGGTATATAAAAACAGCTACACAAGAATAAGGTAAAACCAAACAACCAGTTTGCTGATCCTGACTTAGTTATATATTCCCTCAAAATTCAGGAATATAATTTTATTTTTTAGAGCTCTATGTACTTTACAGTATGACAAGCATACAGAACAGTCCTCTTTCTCCTCATGTATGAAATCAGTTTATGTTTTATAGTGCTAACCTGACAGCTTTTTAGTTTAATATGTTAGTAGGGCTGAGATGTGCAACAAAGACCTTCTTCTGTGAAACTGATGCTTTTTTCAGTTTAGTTTGACTGACTATTGCTAAGACACTCATCTCTGCACAATACCTAAAATGAAGGCAGCACCTAGCTGAAAGAGTGCATAAGTTCACGATGCACTGTATATGTTTAATTAATCAGACTGCCCAAAAGTGCTTGGAGTGATAGAAATATGAGTACGTGGTAGGGCCTGATGTTTTTTGTGGATAAGACTTAGAAAGGCTGAGATTGACAGAACGAGGATATACTTGGCTAGGATCTACTGGGGTAAAACTACAAAGAGAACTCAAAATCTTTTAGAATTCACAATTTCAGCACAAAATATGCAATCGTTAAAAAAAAAAAAGTACGCTTACTTGAAATTTGTATAGTTAACAGTGGCTGGTAAATTTTAAAACTTTGATTTAAAAAGTGTTTAAGAAATGGAGCATGAGAAAAAGTGAAGCTGCAGTTAACTGCCTTCACTACCAAGATTTGCTCACGCTGTGAACATAAGAATGAGTCACCAAATGTGGTATTGCTTATATTGTGCAATTTGTTCTTTGGTCTATATAATAGTCTTATAATTTTCTTTGCTTCAGACGATCCATACTAAATCAGGTCTGTTGTTGTTTTGCTGTGAAGATGTGAAAGATACTGAAAATGATTGAAATACTATTCATTGCTTAATTACAAAAACAAACAAACAAACAAAAAAAAACCCAACCCTTTCAACAACTAAAGAGAGAGAGTATGCACACAATCAAGCAAGAAAACATAGTTCTTAATTATGGTAATGTGTAAGAACAGTAAGAATACTTTGACAATAAAGTGTTTCCTTTTTTAATGATTTAGTATTTACTTTCAGATACTTATTTCAATTTTTAATATGCAGTATTGAATTTTGCATAGTTTTGATAATAAAATTTATTTCTCAGTTAAGGTGGCCATACTAAGTTTTTTAAAAAAAAAAGCTCACGGGAGAAGAGAAAACAAGACAAAAATTAATTAGAAAATGTCTAATGCAATAGAAGCTATATATTTTTTTTATTTTTATTTTTAATAGATTTACTTCAGTCCCAGATTCAACAACATGAATAAAAGTGCTGTTGCTTCTGCTCAGAATCTATCTAAACATATCCTGAGATCAGGGTATGTAAATTGATTCCGACTCTCAACAGTTCTACTTGAAACGGTCATCACTTCCTAAGCTCTTTTCCCCTAATGAATATACCTGAATTATATTATTCCAGAAATGCTCCAGAAAGGAATTATACAAACTTATGAATACTCTGTCACCCCTCGGCTACTTTAAGAAACTAAATTGAACAACTAGCAATGCTTCCATACTGAAGAGCTTCTAAAGACATCCAGATATAACACACTTTTGCTTCTTCTGGGAACAGGCTGCCCAGAGATTTTGTAGATCCCCTATCCCCGGAATGCTGGGGCACATGGGATGGGACCCAGGACAACCTGAACTGGTATCTGATTTAATGGTTGGCAACTCTACCCTCTGCAGAGCCTGTGGAACTAGATGATCTTTGAGGTCCACTCATGCCATTCTATCATTCTGCAACTCCTCTGCTTCTTTGTATCAGTAGTAAACAGGGATTTTCAATGCTGTCAAGTGGACACTGAATATTTTTGCCAAGTGGAAAATGACATAGTTGGTCAGAAAAATTATTTTTATTCTTCAGATTTCTTTTCTTTTGTTTCTTTCCTTTTCATTGAAAATGCATTTATTAAAAAATAAAAAACAGCGGCACAATACAAAAAATATCATAATACTAAATCATGTTCCCATCAACGTCATTTTCTCCCTTGAAATCTTTCTAGTGACAACTTAGGCTGAGGAAGTTCCAATCCCAGCTCCTCCAGTGGCTAGGACGCATCCTTCTAAAGTACTTTTGATTTGCTTTCCTTTGGACCATTCCAGCAGGATCTCTCAAGAACAAGGCTCAGTATTGATTCAATGTACCAGTATAATTTGAATTGTATATATTACTTAATAGTCAGCATTTTTAATTTATTTATTTTTGTTACAGATGTCTAAACATAAAGTTACGAACTTAGATCTGGATTCTAGTTAACATAGCAGAATATCAAAATAATAAGGAAAAGCATGTGTTCATAGAACTTTCTCAGAGTCAAGTGCAAAAAAATTCATTACTTACTGAAAGAAAATGCTCCTAACTCCTCAATAGAATACTAGACCTAAATGTGCTATATTTATAATGACATTGCTAGTGGCATTTTTTTTCCTAATGTCTTATTCACCTTAGATTTGGGAAGTATCAACTCTAGAAAACTAAGTAAACCTAGGTGAGGGTGAATATGAGACTTGCAGTATGTTGCTGAATGTAAGTCACAGTAAACCAAATTTGGTAAGAAAAGATAGACTAAACATTCTTTTGCTGATTTTGAATTTAAAGCATGCTCTGAGGGACAGGAATAATAATAATTAATGCTTTGCACTTATATGTTACTTATTATCTGAAGATATCGAGTACTGCACATTATTATCCCATTAAATCTTACAACACCCTTGTGAGTAAGGAAAGTACTTCATTAGAGATTTTACAGATGAGCAAACTGAGGTATTCAATTAAGAAAAAGCATATAAGCTCAGTAGCAATATTAGTTCATTGTGTCATGGCAGTTAAAAAGGAGACAATGATTTTCCTCATTAAAGAGGAGCAGAAACAAACAAACAAAAAAAGAGATAAAGCTGTTTTAGAAACTGGACAAGTCTTCATTTAAAGCACTGTTTTCAGTTTAATTGCTTAAAAAGAACTTCGGAAGGATCTTTGAAAATGGGCAAAGAGAGAAACAATTGCCCAGAGAAACTAGCAATATTCTATTCTTAGAGATTTTAAAAACCTTGCTTAATAATACCCCCAAATAACTTGAATATTACTCTGCTTTGAGCAGCTGTTAGAATAGATTACCTCCAGGTCTTTACAGACAAAATCCATGAATTATAGTTATTACTGTGATACATATATTGATCTCCTGACTACCAAATATTTTAAAATAAAAATTCTCAGGTAATAATCAGGTACATTTAATAACTACAAAACACTACAGAAATAACCTACCATAATTTTCACTGCAAAGAAAGAATAAATTCTAAACATTTTTGATGCCTGTTAAGAATTATGCTATTATTTTTGGCAAAGTTAATAGATTCTATTGTAAAATCATTACGCGTTGTAAACATGAGGGGTGCTCCAACTGTAATGCCTCCTATTTTATTATGTTAGCCAACAATGTCAGAGACAGATGTTGGTGGTATGGCGGTAGAGGCTGAACCTTCTTACCAACGTTTTGCTACATTTTGTTGCATTTCAGTAACAGCAACATGAAAGCCAAGCCACATTCCAGAAGAGCGTGGACAGCTGTCACCCTATGAAAAGAATATCTCAATCAGCTCACTTGCACCATCAACAGATTATGACCATTCAACTGTGTACAAAGTTGAATATGGGCTGGAAAAACAATGGTGGTATCACTGGAATACCACAAATTCTGTGCCAAGTGGGCCCCATGAATACTCCCACAGGAACAGGAAGAGCATTTACAGGAAAGCTCATCAGAACCTGCTGAACCAATACAGGACTGAAGGTGACAGTTTCCTGGATCACGTCATTAGAGGAGACATGATGTCTCCAGCTTGTAGTGGCAACATGAGAACTCCCCATTGAAGAAAATCTTCAAGATGCATCGTTCAGTGGGTAAAGTGATGTAAAACACCTTTTGAGATAGGTAAGAGGTGATTCATGTGTTTTTTCTGTGACCTGTACAAACCATTAATTCTCACTGTTACATCGGGACACTGGCTGAGCTGAAGGCTCAAACTTCCAAGTCAGGCTGGAGAAGAAGACAATCTTTCTCTTGCAACCAGATAACATCAGGCTCCATACCAGTTTGAAGACCATGGAGCACACTACCAATCTCAGCTGGACTGCCCTACCACACTCACACTGTATAGTATAGATTTGGAATCTTTTCACCAGTTTGGGCTGATGAAAAATGAACATCACAGACATTTTTCAAGCAGTGATGCTGTCATAGCAGAGTGGGTCAACCTCTGCTGATGCCTTTTTTTTTTTTTTTTTTTTTTTTTTTTTTTTTTTTTTTTTTACAAGCACTGCATGTAGGCTCTTTTTCATGGTAAAAATGCAGAAGTAATAGTGGTGCCTATGTTGAAAAATAGTGTTTTGTAGATAAGAATTCGCTCTAGCAAACAGTGTTATTTTGCTCTTGTATCTGTTGCATTTTGCATGGAAATAAAAGTGGAATTATTTTCAGAGTGACCCAAGTACACAAAAACACAAAAAAACTACAAAATATTAACTCTTAACCACATGCATATGCAGAATGCTCCTTCTACTTTAACCGGGTTTTGATAACTCATTGGAGGCCATTACACTTCAGCCAAATAATACCATGACTTTCTTGCTAACTCAGTTATAAAACATTTTGTAATTGAAAACATTAAGTTTAGGCTTAGAAAAAAGATCAAAATAAATATTTTTCTTCCTTTTAACATATCCTGTGTAAAAGCACACAGTTGAGTAGATCTTTGATTTACCTGCTTTTTAAACATACAGTATCTTTACTTAAGCATTTATCCTTAGAATTGTTCGAGTGTAGTCATTTTCCCATGATACAAACACAAATTGGTTTCTCTAATTTTCATAAAGCTTAACGACAGTTCTCAGATGTTGTATCTGTCAAGAAAAATCATTAAGTATACCTTTCAAAATTTAATTTTCCTTTTTGTTGTTTTTCAGCTTTCAGAAAAGCAGACCTGAAGAATGAGTCTCTACTAGTTGTGTCATTTTCCACTTGTCCACTTATCAACATTAAGTACTTCATTCTTTTTAGTACTAATAGAAAAAAAATGCAGTGCAGAGATGTACAGTTTGATTATTCAAACATTTATACGAATATTTAAAAGGTTAGCCAACAGTACACTATGCCCTGTATAGAGTTTACATGCAGAAGGGACTTTAACCAAGTCTGATTTTCCATAGACAAAAGATTATTATATATCACTTTATTCTTCTAGGACACATAACTGGATTTATGAAACAGAGCTAGAGAATAAAAAGATTAGTGATAAAGACATAAGAAAGTCCTCAACAAAAGAAACCATTGCTGCTGCTTCTCTATATCTTTTTTTTTTTTTTAAGCTCCATTATTTTTACTGATAAACTGAATTCATATTTCACTATATAAAGTTTAATCAATTTCATACATTTAACATTGTCCACCCTGGCTCTTCACTAAGCAGGCTTTTTAATATGAGCAGAGTATGTTATACTGTCAATGTCTTAAGGGTGAGTAAAACTGAATTTCCATACTAAAAGTCATTAGCTTATCTACCTTGTATAGGCTAATAGACATATTTCTAGTAGACTGTAAAACTTTTTTACTATATAGCTATGCAATATAGACACAATGTGCATAACCCCCTTTGACCATGCTAAATCCATTACGGGATTTTTGATGTGACATTATGGTTTTAATTTGTCTTCTTTCATTAAGGAAGAAGAAAGGAGTTGCCACTGCTGCTTTGAAGAAGCTGGACTAACGTGAACTATAGTTTCTCTATTTTATCTCACTTTAAAAAAAAATTGGATCATAATACATAAAAAGATACATCCTAAAGTTAAATTTCTAAAGTATGTTTCCCTGAATGTAGGCAGGGGGTTTGGGCTTCTAAATTACTTAAGCACTTTTGACAATTGCCATTCTAAACACCTAGGGATGAACCTTTATAAATTATTCATGCAAGTGAGAACTTTGCCCATGAGAGCACAGACTACACTGTAAGAATTGTTGTTACCTTGAGGTTGCTTAGACCCTAATTCCACAAATGTCATTCTCCCTTTCTCTCAAACAGGAGAAAAAAAACTGGTTTCCAAAAATCCCTTATTCTCCTTGAAGAGGGGAAATAAGAAATGTTATTAATTTGGAAGAACTTTGAAGCATCTCCAAGAGAAAGTGAATATCCTGATTGTAGATTTTTTTTTTGCCAAATGTGCTTTTAACATATGCCAAGGTTTAATGCTAATTTTGGTTTGTGAAGTACTTAGAGTAAATGAATACAAGTAACAAAGGGAAAGGCAGTGTAGTGACATGAATACAAAATTAGAATTCAGAGACTTTATAAATAAGCTAAAAGCTTTACTAAAAATATGAAGCAAAATATTTCCAAGTGCCAGATTTTAGAATGATCCTGTAAATGCTATTATTTCATTGTCAGAACTCCCTTTAATGAGGGCTTTTTTTCTTTCAATTTCCTCAGGTTTAGGTCAAAACAGATTTACACTGGAAAAGGCAAGGAATATATAGCAGACAGCAAAACTACAGTTGTTTTTCTTTCTAAACATCTAATAACTAAAGGCTATATTTTTCATGATTTTATTTTTTAAGTTGTCAGTGAAAATTCATTGGAATGTGATCCTTTATCTGGAATAGCAGTTTTGCAACATCACCTCAGGATTTGGGTATTTCTTTTTGTCCTGCTGGGCCCTGCAGTTGGAGCTTAGTCCCTCCTTTGTGCTGATGAGGGAAGGTTTGCAGAACCAGATATCTAGATCATCCTCTGCCTCCCTGATGTCATGCAGCCTCACTCACTCCTGCAGCTCAGCCCCTAACTGAGGATGTTCTTCACTTGGCCACTCTTTCTGGAGGCAGTTGTGTTGCTGTCCTTGCTACAGTAGTAAGGTCTAGGCATTTCCTGCCATCTATGCTCTGCACAGCAGCCTCTCCCCTCAGCAGCTCTGTCCAGGTCGAGTCATCAACCTGAGGATAGACAGCAAATGGTGAGCCTATGATCTCAGATGACTGCCCACAGTTTTGCCCTGACAGCCATATGGAATGAATGCCCTTGAGCAGTGCAGATGGCCATGGAATAATCCTGATTCCTAGTTTATGTGTATTTCAAGCCTCTCACTCAAGCAGCAGGATGGCGCTTTCTAGGGCTGCCATCTGAGTGTGCAGAGAATGCCCATAATTACTCCTTGCTCTGCTCATACCTCGATCAGAGGCTCTCCTAAGAGCTGCTGGCTCCTGCCGCATCCCTGTGCAATCTTTGGATCTCCCCTAATCACCTCAGAGAGTGATTATTGGTCTAATTTCTTATTTTCTTTTTCATTCTTTCAGGTACAATAGAATTTTCTTTTCTTGAAACATTTCCAAATGAGTTACGCATTGATCTACACAATATGAAAACAAAGCCCTTACATTAGGAAAAAAAATGAAGGCAAGTGAAATTCCATTTCATTTAGGAATAATCAAAATCACAGAAGACATTGTATTCAATTTCATCTGTCAAGCATGATTGAACAGAGACTTAGAGGCTTAAAGTACTTCCCAGGAAATTATAAAGCAAGTTCAAATCTAACATGAATCTAACATACAGTTTTGGTACTACAAAATAAGAACATTTTTAGCAAGGGATAATGCAGTCTTTCACATACCTTGGAAGAGCTTCCTTTGTTTCTGTAAAAGACTGATTTAAAACCATGGATATTTACTATATTTTTTGGAAGATAAACTAAATCAAAAGACTAATGTATTTCCTCTCAGAGCAAATTGAAATAATTTATTCTCGAATCTTTTGCTTCTGAAAGTCATGTTCTGTAATTAAAGATAACCATAAACAGAGGTACTGCAGAATATCATTGACTACCTTGGTTCTTTCCTGAAATTATGTACATCAATTACTTAGTCCTACCCTTGTAATCATCAGGTATCTTTGAAAAAGATGCAACCTTCTCTAGTTTATTTTCCTCAGTGATGAAAATACATAAAATTAAAAAACAAAAAGCAGAGACAGACAGAAGTTGGTAAGTCTGTAGACTAATGATTAAAAAAACGTTAGAGTTGAAAGGCTTTAAGAATAAGTGTATCTTGGCATGGAATCTGTAAAATAAGAACTCTAGCTGCAAGGCTACAAAAGCAGCCTTCACTTTCTTTCCCTTACACAATCTCTTGGCAGAGGATTTGGAATCATGTTTTGGGGCTAAAGTGCTATATTCTAGCTGAGTCTTGCATTAAACCTGTTGAAGAATTTAAGCCTTGAGGTGATTCCTTACAAAGGCAATTATAATAAATGCAAAAGATTATTTTGCAGAATATTTGAATACTCAAGGTGAAGTAATTTGAAGACCAAACAAGAGATTTTCTCTTGTCTAAAGAAAATGCACCTACAATGAGCATTAGCAACACCATCTACCACAGCTTACTTCAATATAAGAGGCTAATAAAAACATACTCAAACTAAATTACCAATTCTGCTAACAGGCCAACCATTAAAGATATTTAGTGCAACAAGCTCAAAACAGCTTACAGTACAGCTGTATCTTGTTTATTTTTGCATGAAAAAAGAAAAAAAGAGGTTTATCATAATATAATGTTATTTTGATTTGTCTTCTGGGTACTTATGTGAATTATAGCAATGTGTGTGTTCTGTATTGATGAACTCACAGAAAGTTAAGATGTACATTAAAAAGTAAAAAAAAAAAAAAAAAGCAAAAGGGAGAGAGAGCATGTGAATGTTAATGCCGCTGCTAGTATAATATATTTGATTCAGACCAGCATATGTGCTAATGGTAGCTGATATGCTGATAAACATGAGGTACTCACAAGCCAAGGGAAAGCAAAATACATCTGTATCTGCAATTCATGCAGACACAGCCATATAGATGCAAACTTTTTTTCTTTAATGCATAGGAAAAGTTACAGATTTATGGAGAAAGGTACTCAATTTTTCAAAAAAAAGTTCTGAGAAATTATCAAGCATGCAGTATGAATATCTGCAGATATAGAAGTGTGGAATAAAAATTACCAAACACAGACACTAGTTCTAAGCAACATCAGCTAGCAAATCACCTAAGATGCAGTGGTAAGGACATCATTTCAAGCTACATTTAATACTGCATGGTATAATACAAGCCATTTTAAAAGATAATTAGATGCATAATTTCCTATACAGACTGCATGAGAAGCCCAATCAAACTAAATTTGTCATTCTACTGACACATTTTTGCTGTCCTTAATGTCAATTTTCTGCAATTTTTCCTCCCACTGTGTTGTTATTTTTGGTGAGCTAGTGTGCCAGGGAGCCTTGAGGTATATTTTGCACAAATCAATATATCAGAATGACAGCTATGAAATTCATTTACAAAAAAAAAAAAAAAAAAAAATCCACCACAAGGTTTGAAGAAGCGACTGCAGTGGGCAGCCTCAAAATCGTATTTTTAATACTGATTTTCACTTTCCTCATTGGCCTTACATCTATATTCATTTATAAGTTAAAAATGATTGAGACATTGATAATCCCCTATTAGTGATGTCAGAACTGAAAAGGTCAAATACACTGTAGAATTTCACAATGTCCTTATGAAACTAATTAAGAAAATCGATTCTTCCATCTATCTCCAATTCATACGCACCTCCATATTATTTCCTGATAGGCTTCATTGTAAAATATGTATAAAGATGGAGTAAAAACCCCAATAAATCACCACTGGTATAAACTAAATTGGTATCACTTCTCTCCTTCCCTCTCTCTCACACACACACACTCACTTAGGCAAGTATCCTCATATTATGTACCTCTTTGTGAAGATTAATATATACAGTTACACTAAATAAAGCATAGTTAATTAATTACAGTATTCCTTATATTCATGAGAGTTGACTGAATTTCACATAACTACATGCTTTATTTTCCTGATAAATTGATTTTTCTCTCATCTTCCTTTTTTACAGGCACAAACACAAAATTACATTGTTTTTGAATTTTACTAGGGCTGCTTGTTGGATATCAATCCTGCCTGACCGTTGCAGTAATACACACAGCTCAAAGCCGAGTATCTCTCTGTGAGAATTGGAGAGGGAGCTCAGAGCACTAAGCAGTAAGTTATGAAAACAAATCAGTTGAAAACAGGAAAGTGATTTCTATTTGAACTTAATGGTGTATTTGTTGAACTGGGTTTGCACACAAGAATGTGTTTCTGAAGCTGAGTACTGAAGTCACCCCCTTTTTAAAAGTGTATTTTTTTCATTTTAATACAAATTTTATTTGTATGCATTACACAGTTCTGCAATAGAACAGTCATGGAACAAGGTGGATATACAGGATCATTTTTCTTAGTTAATGACACTTAAGCTGTACTGTTGCTATTGCAAAGCTTGTACTACAGACTGTACACTGAAGTCCCTGTAGCCAGCTCCATTCTGGGAATGAGCAGCAACAAATGCAATACTTGGGAAAGAAAAATTGGAAATGCCAGGTTTGTGGCTGTCAATTCATGCAGTTTAGAGTACAGGAACATTTACAGGAGCAAGGGTAGAAGCCAAGATCACACTCTGACTAAAAATATGCCAGCTCTGGGCAGCCGAAAAGCACAGACACTCTGGCATTCCTTTTTCTCACATCTGTGAACCCCCAAATCCTGACTGTACAATAGTCTAGTTACTACAGAAAGGGTTTACACATTTTCTTCAAGTTAGATGCTAGTCCAAAAAAGCAACTGAAATGCTCAGCAGGGACTTGGCTTAGAAATCTATTGTTTAGTCTTTCTGATAGTAACAAGAACATTTGATAGCGGAACATAAATCTCCTTAATAGGACTATGACAAAGGTATTTGCACAAGAATGATTTTAGCAGTGAAAGGATTACATAGCTGAAACTTATTAATTTCTGTATTGCTGTTAATTTCTTCATCAAATTGGAACCAGTACCAAACACACAAACACACCAAAAAAAAAAAAAAAACAGAATCACAGAAAGGCCAGGGTTGGAAGGGACCTCAAAGATCATGAATCTCCAAACCCCCTGACACATGCAGGGCCAACCTCCCCATTTAATACTAGACCAGGCTGCCCAGGGCCCCATCCAATCTGACCTTGAACACCTTCAGGGATGGGGCATCTACAACCTCTCTGGGGCAGCCTGTTCCAGCACCTCCCCACTCTCATAGTAAAGAACCTCCCCCTGACATCCAACCTAGATCTTCCCTCCCTCAACTTAAAACCATTTCCCTTTGTCCTGCAGTTATCTACTCTTTCAAAGAGTTGATTCCCCTCCCTTCTGTAGGCACCCTTTAGCTATTGAAAAGCTGCAGTGAGGTCGCCCTGCAACCTTCTTTTCTCTAGACTGAACAAGCCCAGCTCCCGCAGCCTGTCTTCATAGGGGCGGTGCTTCAGTCCCCTGATCATCTTTGTGGCTCTCCTCTGGACCCTCTCCAACAACTCTTTGTCTGTCTTGTGCTGGGGGCTCCAGACCTGGATACAGTACTCCAGATCGGGCCTCACAAGAGCAGAGTAGAGGAGGACAATCACCTCCCTGTCCCTGCTGGCTGCCCTTCTTTTTATGGAGCCCAGGATCCCATTTGCTTTCCAAGCTGCAGGAGCACACTGCTGGCTCACGTTAAGCTTTTCATCCATCAAGACCCCCAGGTCCTTCTCTGTTGGGCTGCTCCTTCCAGTCTGTATGGATGCCTGAGATTCCTCCGGCCCAAGCACAAAACCTTGCACTTTGCTGTGTTGAACCTCATCAGGTTCACCCGGGCCCACCTTTCAAGCCTGCTGAGATCCTTCTGAATGGCATCCCTTCCTTCCACTGTGTCAATAGCACCGCTCAGCTTGGTGACATCAGCAAACTTGCTGAGCTATGAGAACATCCAGAGCTATGGTTTTATATAGTAAATACTGAGAAATATAGTGCAGCAATTCCCTAAATAAATCACTAGACATATCCTATTTCAAAATCAGCAGCAGTTGTTTCTACATTCTTTTGTCTTTGTTTATAGGCTTTGCTTCTATGTGTTACATTCCTGTCAGAAGCATTTTGTGCCAGATGAAGACTACTTCTAGTTCATCTGACGTACTGTGCTAGTTTTCTATCACAAAATGAATTGCAGACACTCATTTAGTGCTGCATTTTTTGTTTCTGTTACTTAGCTATGTCTCAATTATACTCAGCAGACATCCAGCTATAAAGTACGGCTCGTTATCGCCAAACCCACAAAAACACAATATCTTCATACTTAACACTATTCTCCTCCAATACCCTTTATAGGTCTGATTCGCAATGGTTCTGTACAGAGAGTCTAGAGAGATATTAATATAATTGTTTGCAATTTTAATGTAAAGAAAATTACTAGCAGATTCATGGAGGCTGCTCACAAGATGACTGCACTTATTACAGGATTTAGCATTTATGAATGCATCCTGACCTAGTTTCCTATATTAAGTTTTCAAAGCAAGCATTGTTACATAACCATGGCTTTGTTTCAGACACTGCTCTAGATTCTCAAGACTGTAGAAAGTAATGTATAAAACTTATTACTGGGAAAATAACTGGCATACTACGTTCATGTAGGTTTCAATATATCAGCTGTATAGTGTATGACTGAATAAAGTATAGGCTGTGTGGTGGTAGATGAAGGTGGTGAATTTGAAGAGAAAACACAGGGAAGGCATATCATCTCAATATCTACAGATTTAACCCTAATTGTGTTTTTTTTTTTTTCCTTTTCCTGAATGCAGAGTAAACATTTTAATAAATATTTCTTGTCCTTACTGCTCTCTACTGCACAGTATTAAATGCAACAATTATTGTATAGATCAGTTTTTTCTGGAAAGACTAGGCTTTGAGGCAGCACCTTCACTAATCTTCACAGTAGCTTGTTTATGTAAATTCACATGGATATTGAAGCAGATACTTCAGTATGTTACAGAATAGACAAACCCTTCTTGATGAAGTATAAATCACCAATACTCAGCTCCTGAAAATTTACTGTATGCAGAAAGATTAAGGCATACACAGTGTTCTCTTGCCACAGCTTACCCAAATAAAGAGCAGCAATATAAGGAATTCCGACAAAAGAACGTGTGTATATTAAGAAAAAAATGCAAGTACAAATCTATATTTTGGAGCACGATGAAGAAATTAAGAAGTCCATGAGCTGAATATGGCTTGAAATATTATGAACCAACAAATCCTCAAGACAATGCAATGTAATGCATTTCCACAGGAGTGCTATTACATTCTGTTGCAGTGCTCCAATAAGCAGGCAGGCTGCACAAAACCAGCCCACGCTCAGCCACCAGAGTCAATGACAAACATTTCTGAACTGGATCTAGAAAGACTACTCATGAGACTAATTTTATGTTCTATTTTTCTTTTCTCCCCTCTTCAGAATTAAACAAATATCAAAATTATCGAAATTGACCACAGAACTGAGTATAGAGAATTTTTAATTCATCTACTATTAACACCCTTAAAAGAGAAATTAAAGAGGGATATATCTGATTTTTTTTCTTTCATATAGTTATAAAATTATTATAACTGATTGTAATAATTATCACTCTAAGTTCTATGAATGAAAGAAGCATATGTTTCCTGGACCTCATTTACCACTGTCAAGTTGAAAAAGCATATAATATTATAATAGATGCATCTGAGACTCCCTACTATGTGAATAAAACACCAGTAAATTAATATTGGTGAGATGAATTCATGAATATTTATGTTCTCCTTGAAATTGATTATTTGAGAAAAAATAGTCATTTATGTGAAATTTATCAAAGCAGACAGGTAGGAAAAAATGGTAAAGTATATTTTTATGAAGATGGGAATGCATTTCAATGCAACTTTATATTACAAGATACCACTTCCTTATTCTGACTAGAAGGCCAAACTTTCATTTCAGAATATGCCAATAGACTTGGCAACAGTAAATGCCATGCTGAAATGCAAAGTCAGTAGAAACTGTAAAAAAAATGTTGAAGAACATTATGCAGTCATTCTGACACACAGAAAAATGAATGTTTTGAGTGTCATGAAGTACAATTCAGTTAATGTTTATCAGATGCAAAATAATATTTATAAAATATAGAGGTGGCAGTGATATATGGATAAGTAGCTGTACATATATACATATAAGATTTTTAGAAGTCCGTTTATCTCAAAAATGAATTTTGAAGTTCAGTATTTGATGGTAAATAATAAAAATAAATAAAAAAATAAAGTATGATACTGGTAAAAATCATTCACAATCAAATAGAAATAAGAATTTTGAAAGCAATCAAAGTGTTCGTTTCCAGAACAATTTTTCTGCAAATCAGGGTCAAAAATTTACTACTTCCAAATGAAACTTCATCAGTTTCATTTATGAAAAGAATTGTAAATTGTGCTCATCTGCAATACCAAGGAACAAAAGACAGGCCCAAGAGATACCTTCTAATACTACATTTCTTCATAGAAACTTGTATTTACAGATTTTAAGACAGCTGGTTAGTGCATAGCTTGTAAAACTGCACATAGAGCAAGAAAGTATCTGTAAATTTTGGCAATCAATGACTCTTACTTTCAAACTAGTTTTGTTAACCTGACATCTGGAAACAAGTATATGCATTGACTTTTTCTGTTATGTTCCCAGTAAAAGTACTGTTAAAACAATTCCCAAAACAGCAGTTTCTCATTTACTGATTCATAAATGAGGAACTTTAACAATATCTTGAGGTCAAATGTACTAATCAGGAACAGAAAAAACACTTAATTCTAACTGTAAACTTTTATGTCTAGCTATGAATGCTGCTACTAGATGTATAAAGAAGAGTACATACAGTTAATAGAAATGCTAATAATGACTGCTTTTCTAGTTAAAATTAAACACACACTTTTAAAAACAAATAATTTTATGAATTATTGTATCTTTCCTTGCATTTCCTTGCTTTTTAAGGGAATACAGTTAATGAATAACTCTTGAGAAAATGAAAGCAGCAAAACAAGGTTTCAACTTGATGGGTGAAGGTAAAAAAAAACAATTTCAAGATTATGAAAAACATTAAGTATTAAAAATAAGCACACAGTCATTGATGAAGCTCATTGCAACCCAGTTTAAAATTAATTACTGGCCTGAATTACTCAGAAGAGTTTTAAGACATGATTCATTTCAGTCTACAGCATACTTGCAGCCCTCATATACCTTTAATTATATTTATAGACATTACTTTTTTTGTTGGAATTTTTCTTTTAATTATTTCTTCTGACTAGGTTTTTCTCCTAACATTTGGATATCTTACAGACTGAAGTGGCTGACAGGAAAATTTGACCCATTATTTTTTAACTACACAGTGTTCAAATTTGACCTTAACATAACCAGTGCAGCATATGAGATCTGAAGAATAACAGCTTATCAAACTGCTGGCACTATCTGACCCTCAGCCAATAATGTCAATTTATTTAGACTAAGTATATTCAAAATTTTAAACAAAACTAGCATGTATGCATTTGTACAGATAAGATGCATTTGTAATGCGATTTAAAATGGGTGAGTTAGAAGTATCTCAAAAATGAAGGTTAATAAAGAAACTATGGGAAGACACTTGAACATAGCAAGTGTATAACGGCATCTCGATATATAAAAGAAAACTCATTCTCTTTTAAAGTTTAATGACTTTTCATTACTCTTTTGCAGTATCCCTAGACTACAGCTTCATATCCTATGAAGTGTAGAATAGAATAGACAGAAGTTTAATCCTATAACTATTTGTCATCATTTAGAAGGTGCCTCAGGAAAGGACACATTAAAATACCTTCAATTCCTCTCACTGGTTTAAACCTTTACAGAAGCTCAATTTTACAGAAATTGTAATTCAAATAACATATATCTGCAGTATTACAGCACACAAGTGCTTTACTTCAGTAGGCAGAAAATCCAAATGACTCATACCTACACAAAGGTTTCACTCCAAAGATAAAATGACAAGGAGTGTTCTTTTATTCTCTTAGCTCCTTTTCGGGGAGCTAAAAAAAAAAAAAAAAAAAAAGCCACCATCTTTCTCCTTTAAAAACTGATATATTTAAATGTAACAGCAGAAAACTATTAACAAGAACATGTTCCCCGAAGAGATATCAGTGCAAGTAAATGAATCCTGTATCAGATAGAAAACAACTGTTTGTTAGCTCTGTTTAGAAAAACTGCATGAAACTATTTAGTTTTGCACTAATTGCAGTAAGAAAATTCATAGTGTCAGAAACTGTTCAGAAAGCTTCACAACAAATGCCAACAAAATTCCATTTGTACTTTAAATAATTCACAGGAGACAATACATATAATTTTTATTTTAAATATGTCATGGAGAATAAATAAATCATGCATTTTCTTTCAAACATGTTTAGTGGAAAACATGAAAATGAAACAGCAATTTTGTTAAATCACGGAGTAATTGTACAGTGGACGGACTGTGAGGGGTCCAGTACTTCAACCTCCAGCTCAAGACGGTTCTACCTTCACAAGCAGATAAGTTTCTCAGGATGAGACACTGAATTCTAAAAATATCAAAGAACAGAAATACTTTAACCCCTATGGAGGCTTTGCTACAACATTTTGACCATCATCCTTTACTGTTTTCTCGTACATGTCTGGAGAACTCTGCTCCTCCTTCTCCATTACCTTCAATTATATAGTCAAACTGGACCCTCTATGCTTGCCTTCTCTTCTTTGGGCTAAATAAACAGCCCCCTGGTCTCCCCTCCTAACTTATTTATCTGAGCACTACTAAGAGTAATCAATTCTTCCCATTCTGACAATGGTTTAGTCATACCTCACATGGGTAGTATCCTATACAAATGACATAGAGAGAGGACTTTGCAAATACAATTTTCTTGCAGAAAAATAGGTGTTTTTTAAAAAAGAAATAGAATTAAGACTCAATCATTTGAGAAACATCAGATATTATAGCTGCTACTAGAATTCCATTGGTTGTGATGAAGAGTAAACCAAGTTCTGTTATTTGCACATTGCTATCAGCAGTCTTTCATTCCTGTAACTTCTTCCTGAGTTGATAAAAAATGAATATACACTGGATGTAATTCTCAGTTATATTAACATTTGAGCCCTCTGTATGTTCTCATTATGAGACAACCTTTTCAATTCAAAATTTCTTCACAAGATAGTTTAAAATCATGCACAAAAGGCATACGTATAAATTCTTATTCCTCTCCCAGTGCTCCAGGAAATTAAAGTTACAGTTGTGTTCATGAAGGAAGGATATCTATAAATGAATGGATATCCTCTGAAAAGCCTTGAAATACCTATTCTGAGTCCTTCCTCTATTTCTCCGAATTATTTTTCTAATTTGCACACTTCTTTGCAGTCCTGTTCCAGAGCAGTAGTGACTTAGAGTAGTCTAAATGAAGCACAGTTTCACTTTCTTGTACATACAGACATATACACACAGCTATAACAGATTTCAAACAGATACAGGGAGATTTTCTTGTGAAAATCTAATTCTCTGAGAGAAATCTATTGAAGGTGTCTATTTTGTAGCAAATCAAACATCTAAATACAGTAAATGAATCATTCACTTAAATAACTCCTTTTCCATATTTCATATGCAGCAAATAGTCATATACTGATGGCTGTTTCAGAGAAAGATATCTTAAGTTGAACATAATGACATCTCTTGTTAAGGACTTCCTATTGTGAACAAACCAGATTTCTGTAAGGGACTTCCTGTTTCTGAAATAAAACAAATCTTACATATTATCCTAAAATGCTTGGCTGTTCTTTGGGAAATTAATACAATAAAGAATTCAGTGCAGAGACTATTTCATGCAGGTATACAATATCATTACTACCAAGTAATGTAATGTCAATAGCAGCTAAATTATCTGTTGATTCTTCAGTGACCCTGGAATACTAAGTGCTTATTTTCCAGGATACCACAAGACAGGAAAAGTGCCATGAAGTTTGATAATCCTAGTTCTCATTGTTGCTTAAACATATTCCTCTCCAGATCAGGTTAAAATATTATCATACTGTCTCTTCATGTAGAAAAAAATGTTTTCATATTTTATATTACGTAAAAAAACCTGAAGAGTTCACAGTTCATGTATACTTTCAAGTTTGCACACTGACTTGATCACCTTCTTTCTTCTTCAGAGTAGTACTTGAAAGATTAAAGTATCTCTCTCCAACTCAAAACAGAAAAATATTTCATGGTCAAGTTGCCTAAGAATTTGGTTTGTAGCAAGCTGATTTAGTAATGCTCCCTACCTCTCAACTGTCCTGTGATAATAAAATACCAATAAAATTATGACTAATAGTCCAAACAGTGGTAGATTTATGAACACAATTTACTTAGTTTTCTTAATCAAGACGAAAGAAAACTAACATTGCCATGACAGCCTAAGTATATGCTGATAGTGCTACAGAGTTGGTTTGTACTGTTCATTGCCTACGTTCCCAAGATCAAATCATAAGGAGAAGAAAGTTGCAAACAAATACACAAACTACCAAAAATATAAACATCACTTCATCCTGCACCCTCTTCTAAAAAAGTCCTTAAAGAACACTTCGTGCTATATATTTATTACATTATCTATTGGGTGGCAACCAGGCCCATGGCAAGGAGGTTGGAACTAGCAAATATTTAAGGTCCCTTCCAACCCAAGCCATTCTATGACATTATTTTTATATATAGGAAAGTGGATTGGCTTTGGTTGTTTTGCTAATTAATTTTCTATATCCCTGTAAGAACAGATAAAGTCCTCCTCCTGGTCATAGTGGGAAATGGCCTTAGCTGAGACAATGAAACAAGAAAGACTGTACGAAGAGCACTGGGAAGACATACTGGCCTGGCCAACTCTAAGCAATTATTATCACAGAGAATTCCTGGTGAATGCCTGATGGTTTTCCAAGAGAGAGTCCTTGGGGCAGAAATCACAGTATAAATAGGGATAATAGATGTAACTTGTCTGATAAACTACTAAAAATGCCAATTTTGTATGTGGAACAAATACTCAACTACTTTTTCTTTCTTAACTATAATATTCCTATGTTTTCCTTTTATTTGTTTATGTATTTTAAGTCAGCAGCGGCATAACTATTACACCTCCTCTATTTTCTCAGAGGAGGCATTATTTCAGGACTTCCTTTCATAAACCTTTAGAAAAGGAGGAATAGAGCACATGGAAGTGGAAAAAAATGTCTCTGACTTTATGTTAACAGAGAGAAAACCTTTCACAACTCAGTTCTTTAATTGGGAACATGCTTCTTAACTTAGGCAATGGCAAATATTAGTTCTGTTAGCCTATTTATTGGATTTCTCAGAAAGGTGTAGTTAGAAGTATATTCTCAGAGAAGTACAGTTAGATTACAAAACAACCATGGCTTAGTGTAGAATAAACTGAATGAATTATTCACATTGATTATATGATGTATTGATTGATTATATGATTATACTGATATCATATTCTTTATGATTGCTACTCTCTCTTCACCTTATGTCTGTAGCACAAAATGAGTGCATAGTATCTGTATTGTACATAGCACAATCACTACTAAAAAACAACACCAAATAAATTTGATTTTTAAATGTAGACTACATCACTGCAATGCTATGTTAGGACAGAAAGTACAGCAATAGTAGCAGAATAGCACAATCCTAGGCTATAGCAACTGAGAACAAGCCCAAATACAACAGAGATAGAAATGAAGGAAGAAAAACTGCTTACCTTTATAAGGCCTCAGGTAAGTAGGGATCTCCAGCAAAAAACTTCTATGTCTCCAAGTGCCAACCTTTAAATAAGGTCTGGGAAGAGGTGGATCCTGGCTTCATCCCTTCTGGTCACTCAGCTCCATTGCATACACCTAAGCTAACCTGGGTTGGCCCTGCCTTCCCACCAGGTGCTCAATCACTGGTTCAGACTATGACTTAGCATTTCTGCTACAATTAGCTATAACAGTATAACAAGAAATAACACCTTCAGATTATTCTCTGTGCTTTGCTAAAATAAATGTTAGGCATTTTGCTTTAAATAAATGACTGTTTTAGTTAATAGCTTGAATTTCAATAACTGACTTCCAAAAATAGCTCTTCTAACTTTTATCTTGTGCAAAGAGAGATTTCTTTCAGAGAATGAAGCTGAACAGCAGCGATGAGAGTTTCATTATCCCTGTTATGAGATGAAATCTTATCTTCTCAACTTAGTTTTATTCTGATTTATTTTAAATATGGTACAGTATGATAAAACCATGAAGTTATTTTTAGGTCATGCATGATGATCAACCAAAATATAAAATCTGAAGGTGCATATATGCAAGATAATAGCGCCATTAGACTACCAAAATACTGTAATTACTCTTCTATTAAAAAAAAAACATATATTCAATATCTTACTTCCAAGATCTATAGAATACCTTCCTACTACCTATATGCAAGTATCCCTGCAAGAGGAGGACGTTTTAATAAGGAGACTAGCTAGAAACTAGAATAATTGATTTTGTATGTTAAACTGAGGTAAGTTTAAAAATATATTTTATATTTCAATATCAGTGAGATAGAGGCCTAGCCCATGTATTCCAAAACATGTAATAGTGAAAACTGTTTGATGAGAGCAGCAAACAATAAATTGCTGTTGAATGTAGTATCCAGCTCTGTTGAAAATTCTCAACTTGACATTTCTTGAATTTATTCATTTTGCAAATGTACAGTAACTTTATAATTTTTTTTACAATTATTACACTACACAGGGAAAATAAATTTTATGTATTGTATAAATAGGAAGCATACAAATTATTATCTAAAATAACATCATTATTTTATTAATGCTTTCATGAAAATGGTGTCCTAGTTATTTAACGAATGAATTAATGTGTAACAAGTTGTACAGGAACCATTAGGTCACAGCAAGTGATTGAGCACCTGGTGAAGGGGCATGGACTACCCTGAGAGCAAAAGTGGAAGCAATCCATCTATGCGTGACCCAAAGGGGTGTACCATGGCTTCACTCCTCCCAAACCTCATTTAAGGGCTGGCTACCACAAGGGAAGCATCTCTACCAGGAGACTGCTTCTTTTGGAGTGTTTAGTGAGTCCTGATCCTCAGAAAGGTAGTAAACAATTCCTTCTTTGTTACCAGATTGTGATCTCTGCCTTTCTTAGGTGATCTTCAACTGGTCAGAAGATGTTGTATCTGCTAATGCCTATCCCTACATAAATTAATAAAAGTAACACGGTAGGAAATACTATGAATTTGCTACTATAGGTATTCTGAGTCCTATTGACTAACCTTTAGAAAGAAGTGTTTCTTTTTCACTATTTTTACATAGTAATTTGTTTTGTAATATGTCTTCAATAATGAACTGTACTCAGGAATGCATTTTAGAACATACCTGGATATAGTGGTATCTGTGTATATTGATACAAACAAAATGTATTTTAAGAGGTAACGTAGAAGACACTGCATACCAGTTTCAGCCCACTGCTACAGGAATGTGAGTTCTCAGAGTACATTCAGAAAATACTTAGACTGCAGGGCTGACTGTGAATAATGAATGGTAGTGTAGTTGGAAACAAGTGGTCATTTTCAAAACAACAACAAAAAGCTAGTACTCAATAAATTCTAAAAAAACTAGTACTCTATAAATTCTGAAAAAACTATATTTGGAAAGAAACAATCTCTGACAATCTCCAGTCTTGTTAGTGAAATATTGCTAAACAACCACCTGCTCTCTGAAACAATAGTCGTGACGTATTTTCTGTAAACACTCCTGTCATTTTGATTAAAGCTAAACAAGTTGCCAGTTTTGTGAAATTACAGCATTCCCTTGCGTTTACTGTGCTTCTATTCTGATATGACAAACATTAATTTTAGAAACAATAAATTTAGTAATGTCATATCAGACATATTCTGTCAAATGTAAGATACACAGTCATTGTGACTTAACAAATTTGAAAAGATACATCTTACAATGCATTACAGATGTCAGAATTGATGTGCTGTATGACATTCCTTGCAGATCGGATAACACTACCAAAACTGACAGCAAATGTTGTGCATACATTTGAGGGTTCTCTCACCCAATTACTTTTGATAGGTCTTCCTTACATATGTGGAAATGCTACTGAAATAATCTGTTTTGTCTCTACTTTCTAAAATCAAGTATAGGGAAGCAGAAGTTCTGTGTACTTACAGATCAGCCCACTTTTGTGAGGCTTTGATATATATGCAAATGTAGTCCTCACCCTACTTATAGGCAATATACAATTGTGCCTAGATGGAGCTGGTGGTATAGAATAATGGAAAAGTCTAGGTCAGAAGGGACTGCTGAACATCATCTTGTTCCAACATTCCATTGAGAGTAGGACCATAAATTATCAGAAGGTGGTCACATCAATTTCTCTAGTTTCTGAGGATAAACGTTGTTTTGGTTCTCCTGCTCTAGTACCTTTTACAGATGAAATGAATGTATTTCCAGAGTTAGCACACTGATGAGTGCCTTCTCCTCCACCCATTCTCTTTCAGCTGCCTCTGCTGTTCATAACTCTACTTCTCTTCATTCAGGTCTACACCCTTGGCTTTCTTTATTCTTCCTAGACTATGCTCTCAATTGTTCTACATTGTTTATCCAGACAAGTGCTTTACCTCTAGGGTAAGCAGAGCATTTACTTCTGTCATTTTGTCAAGGCTAACATTTAAACTTTAACTTTCAATCATTTTATTAAAACAGTTTGAGACAGAATTATTGAGACAGCTTCACTTTGGTTTCCAAGATGTATCTATGAGACTCAGAAGATGAAGTATATTATGTCCTGAAACATGAAGACTATGACTGATCATGGAAATACAATCAGAAATCGTGTTTTATGAAATAAGGAAAAATAAGCCATAGAAGCATTCTTTTTTATTTGTTTTATCTTTGGCTAAAAGGCATTTTTCTTCTCAAACAGTTTTGTATTTTTCCACTATTGAAATGACTTTTTTTTTTTTCCTAGAAAAAGATACACAGAACTGAATGCAGTCTGACACCTAAGGCAACAATTTAGCGTTCTGTTATTTTTTCAGTGCTTCCAAAGCTAGTAGTTCATAAAACATGTTCCTTTCAAAGCTATGCTCACCTTGGAAAATACATGGTTCATTGTAGACAAGTAGCAAATTCCATATTGACAGAGTCAAGATTTTACCTTGGCTTTCTGAAGTCTTTTTAATTTAATACTGATTCTGTAGTTACACCCAATTGCTGAATACAGTATTTTTTTCCCCTGTGAAAATACATACAGCTATTAAATCTGTAACTTATGAGGCAAGAAAAAAAATTCTTAGGAACAGTACTGCATAACTTGGTCTTTCATGACCAATTAACCTCCTTCTAACATTACTGGAGTTGGTGGCATTTTTAGTGGACAGGAATGGAGGAGGGAAGTATATATTTCAGAACAGTGATCATCTGGGTTAATACCTATTGACTAATTTCTTGAAGAAATGCTTCAAGTAAAGCAGCATTTTAAATAGATTCAAAGTGTCTTGTAGCACAGAATGAAAAGCTGGTGAGATCTTTCTAACCACTGTCATATTAATTTGAAAATCAGCTAAGCCACATGGCATTTTAGATAGAAAGAATAAAAAGCTAAATACCAGTTTCAACATGACAGTAGGCAATTCTTCAAGAAACCTAATTAATTTAGTAGTAATATTTCTCTCACTGCTTTTAGGATTCTTCGGCTGGAGACATTTTGTGTGCATTTTGCTCTGTAATCAAGCCTCACTGATAATGATTGGTCTTTTGATGATTTGAAATATATTAATGCTTCCATAGAAAATTAATAATTTGAAGACATTTAGTATAATGAATTATTTCCAGGGATTTCATTGTGTAGAATAAATAATTATTTGATTCATCATACACACAGCTAGCAATTGTGTTTATCTGATCAATACTATTGCATAAATGACAGCAAAACTGTAGACATTAGTAATTTTTGTTGATATTCTTTCAGATATTCAGAAAACCAGCAGCCTTTATAAAAGACAACAAAATATCAAGTGTGATCAACTTCACACATTTCCTGATAGCCTATCTTTTGTATTAGGTATAAATTTACTGAAATGTAAGATTGTTCTATTTTTTTTTGCCCTAAATTATAATAAAGCTCTTCATGAAATGTTAAGTCTCATTATTTCATTAAAATTTCATTTCATTTAATTTCTAATTTGAAATCAGCACGTTAGTTCATATGCTATAATCTATACAGAAGTCTTTTCTTTCTAACTTGTTAAAAAGTTTGTTTCTGATATTTGTTATAAGTTGGTTAGAAATTAAAATTTGAAAATGGTAACTAAGATATGCTTAAGCACTGAAAGGATATAGTATGTTTAGCCTGATTTTCTTCTAAGTTAAACTGCATATGAGGTAGTTTTTTATAAGGAAACCTTATGCAATGATTTTATGTATATATATGCAAGAAAAAGACAACCCGATACTAAATAAACTAATCAATTTGAAGTACAAAAAAACCCACATAAATATAAAAGTGTCACTTCTATTTATTTCAGGAAACTGAAATTTGAGTTTTTGTGCTCCAATGACTAAAAATCTTTACTATTAGTTCTTTTCTTCTAATAGAAGCATAGAATTCAAAAGGGATCCGAGCCCTTGAGAGATAAACATCTAAAAATTAAGATTTCATTAGGCAGTAGACATAGCCTTTCTTGATTTTAGCCCCTTATGGCATTCTTTTGGACAGTTGTTCAACTGTGAAATAAACAGGTTCACGATACTCTGGGTGATGAAGTCATCAGTGTTAGAGCTCTAAGGGCTGCAGTCAATGAGGCTGCATCTGGCTGGTGGACAGTCACTAGCAGTTTTCCCCAGGTCTCAATTCTAAGGCTAGACCTTTTTAGCATTTTATCAATTATCTTGATGCAGGATTGGAAGGCATCCTTAGTAAGTTCACTGACGATACTAAACTTGGAGGTTCTGCTGTGTCTTCGGAGGCTTTGCATAGGGATATTAGATACATCAGTGCATTGGACAATTAATGGCATGAAGTTCAACAAAGGAAAACACTGGATTTGGCAGATAGAATGATATGTCTCACTTTATTGCATTCCCAATGGATAGATGACTGGCTGGGAAGCTCAGCAGAAAGGGATCTGGGGATACTAGGTACAGTAGGCTCAGCATGAGAGAGCAGTGTGCTCCATTGTCCAAGATGGCAAACCACACTTTGGAATGCTTTAAGCACATGATAGCCAGCAGGTCAAAAGGCATAATTCTCCCACTATATTTAGCATTGGTGTGGCTTTCCCTTGAATATTGTGTACTGTTATGGACTTCACAATAAAAAAAGAATGTTAAGGTACTTGAAAGGATCCAGAGGAGGTCAACAAATCTGGAAAAAGGGCCAACAGGCTGACAACACCTGGGTTGTCTAGTCTGAATCGATGTCTGTCATCTTACTGCTCCATACAACTTCATGAGGAGGTGAAGAGAGGTGGGAAGTGGTGATCTCTTCTTCCTGGTAACCTATGACAGGATGCTAGCAAATAGCACAAAGCTATATCAGGGGAGGTTCATACTGGGCATTAAGAAAAAATTCTTTACTGTGAGGGTGGTCTAACACTGAAACAGACTTCCTAGCAAGATGGATGTCCCATGGTTAACAGTGTTCAAAAGACACTGTTCTAGTAGATAAAAAACAAGCAGAAAGCTCTCCTACTTCTTTTGGTTAAGATACAACGCTGCTCCACTCTTTCTTTTCATTGACTTGTAAGGGAGATATGTGAGGGAGCAGTATCATTGGGTCCAGACAGTTGTGTATGTTTTACACAGCTAAAACTACATAGCTCGCTCAGAAAGTAATGTCTTTTGTTGTTTTTTTTTTTTTTTTTTTTTTTTTTTCTAAGTAAACTACAACAGATACAAAATACACAATAACACTACTTGATAGAGCACTTTCCCAACTACCAACACCCACTTCTGACATTGTGGTCCAATACAAAATAACAGGCACTGCTTTTGGAGCTGCTTTTATAGATTTATTATCTTAAATGTAAAAAAACTAATGGCCTATGGTAAGGATATCTTAACACTCAAATATGCAACCACTGCTGTAAGTATTTCAACTCTCAGTGATACAGAATATTTTCTGTACCATGTTTCTCTACCATAAATATACTGTCAAATTTAAGCAAGATGAAAATGGTGGGGACAAATCCATTACATAAATAAATCTTAACAATGTGTTCTTGAAAGAAAAGAACAGCTAACTACAAGATCTGAGAGAGAAGAGCAAGAGTTGCTTACCTAACAAGCGAGAGCAGGATTTGTGTTATTAATCTTAAATATTTACAGCACAGATTAATGTTATCCAGTGCACATCTTGTCTTCCGAATGACTTCTACAACAGTGATAAAAAAACAGAAGCATTTCTGGATCAACAGACTTAGCACTTGGTAAACACTTAAAACATTGAGCAAAATGAGTCCTAGGAGTTATTGTTTCTCTCCTCTATCAATATAAAATTCTGAGCCGTGTGCTAATTGTGAATATTTAAATTGGACTCATGAATTTCTGTCCATCCTAGGTAAAACTAAGTCCAATCAGTTGCTGGCTTGTGTCACTCTTATCATGCTTATTGTACAACTAGAATTTGAGGCACAAGCTCAAAAGAGCTGGATGACAAAACATTTGGGTATGTTATGGAATAAAGGATTAAACTTCAGCCCAGTCCTGGTCAAGTCATATCTTTTGAGTACAGTAATTAAACTTCTATATATTGCTTCATAAAAGCTTTGAACCACAGTGGAAAAGAGGTAGGAAGAAATAAGCAAGACTTTTGTTTGAGATTTATTTTTTGAATTTACTATATATGAGCAAAATAGATTTTCTTAAGAAATCTAATAATGATTTTTTTTCCACACAGAAGATTAAGATAACTTGGTATACGATTGCAAATGATTAGGATGTTTGTGAGTAAAGAATTTAAAATATCTTGGAATTAAATAAAGTACAACGTAAGTATAAGAATGAAAAACTTATGTATTTTGAAGATTTAAGCCTCTACTAGCAGACAATGCTTAAAGGACAAACATTAAATATTATATAAATTATATCTGCCCCAAATCATTTGGCAAATTTTAGCAACTGTAGTTTTGACTTCCATATTTTGCCAAGATAAAGAAATCCCAGCACTTAACATTAATTTAATCAGCACTTTATTATTAATTATATTATATTAATTATATTAATCAGCACTTAATATGAACACAGTAACCTATTAAAGATTACTAGAACAAAATCTAACTTTCAGACAGATACCTTCAGTTCCTGTGTGACTTTAGTAATGTTTGCTGGAAAGGAGCTCTGCAGAGAAGGACCTGGATGTTTTGGTGGACAATAAGTTGGCCACAAGCCAGCAACGTGGCATTGTGGCCAAGAAGGGCCACATATCCTGAGATCCATTGAAAAGAACATGGCCAGCAGGCCAAGGGAGGTGATCCTTCCCCTCTACTCTGCCCTGGTGAGGCCACATTTGGAGTACTGTGTTCAGTTCTTTACTCCCCGTGTGAAGAAAGAAAGGGAACTACTGGAGAGAGTCCAATGAAGAGCCACAAAGATGGTTAGAGCCCTGAAGCATCTCCCATATGAGGAAAGGCTGAGATACCTCAGACTATTCAGCCTGGAGAAGAGATAATTAAGAGGGGATCTTATCAATGCTTATAAATATCTAACTGTCAGGAGTCAAGCAGATGAGGACTGGCCCTTTTCAGTGGTGACCAAAAACTGAACAAATGTCACAAACTGGAACACAGAAAATTCTTTCCATACAAACATAGGAAAAACCTTCATACACTGAGAGACACAGACAGAGCACTGGAGCGGGCTATCCAGAGAGATTGTGGAGCGTCCTTCTTTAGTGGGGAAGGGAGGTTGGACTAGATGATCCCCAGAAGTCCCTTCCAATTCCTACAGTTTTGTGATTCTGTGATTTTACTGTTATTACAGTCACCTGTGTGAATCTCGTCTAAGGCATTTTTGGTTGCATTTCTTTTGGGTATCTGCCTTTGCTGACTACCTTGAAAATTAAGAATTTATTTGCAAGAAATAATGCTATCAATTAGTTTTCTTTTTTTATGATACTGTACATATGGTATAGTGTGTACAGATAGTGTGCAACTTGCCTGAAATGTTATCAATGAACCAGACAGTAGCTTTCCTGTTTTAGACCTGAGTTACTCTTTAGAAAGGACTGCCAATTATGTTGAACTTGATGTACCTGTGTGATAGGTTTTGTGAGGTTTCATTTTACTGAACTTTTTAATGGTGCCTTATTGTAACATGTTTTCATTGCTACATATAGACTGAAATTCTGCTTCTATATCCCATTGTACATAACTTCTTAATTTTATTTCTGTAAGGATTCACATTTAGTTCTAGTACACACACATATTGCCACTTCTCCTTTTAAGATCTAGTCAGGATCTAAAAATAATTGTGCTTTATTAAAGTAGATGAATTCCATTTGAAAACTTTAAGGTACAATGAGAAAAACATAGTAGAAAAGTGTGTAAACCAAAAATACCATCCCCAAAATTGAGTTATAAAGATGGTAAAAAGGTGTCAGACTAAGACTGAGGACCACTCACTTTTACTGCAGTATCTCTGGTGATAGAAAAATAAATAAATAAATAAATTCAGCTGGGATTCATCTCATTTCATCTACTTCCAAATTTCACTGTTTAAAATGTAGCTTTCTAAATCTAAGCTCTCTCAGCCTAAGCTCTGGTACAAGAGATGGATACCTCTAATAAAATGTTCATCCCACCTCTGTTCCTCTTGTCTTAGTAATTAAAAAATAGGAAAGACAATACTTAATATGTTTAACCATTTTCAGATTAGCTTCTTCACAACAATGACAACTACACTTAAAATCAACCGAAGTAAAGAAAAGGAAAGAAAACAAGATCTATTGAACTTTCTGGATCAGGTTAATGCCTATAGCAAAAATACAAGCATACATAAAGTACATAGTATGGAAGTCTTTAATGTAAATCAGGTCTCACTTGCGCTACTATAAAAAAAATAAATAAATATCTTCTATCATGTATTTAATCTGATTTTTTTATAAGGATAAAATAGAAATACCTAGTCATTGAAATAACGTACAATAAAAGTGATGAGTGGCATGGGAATAATGCAGAAATGCTTTCTGAAACTCCAGGAAAGGAGGTTGTCATGGAAACAGCTGGTTTTTAATCTTTTTGTTACTATAACTTTATTTAGCTGCTGCTTAATATTTATGTTCTTTTAATAAATTGATCTTCCTCAAGTCATCCTTGATTTTATATTTCTCAGAACAAAATGCTATGTTAAGAACTTTTTGGATTGTAGTCAATAACTAATGGCATATTCATCTATATTGAAATATATAAAAATGAAAAATCCCATTTTACTCCTGCACTCAGCCAGCTGAAAGATTTTATAAGAGAAAGATGCATTAGTCACTCTCTCCATAAAAGGCATTCTAGACAATATTTTGCCTGGAGTGAAATGAAAGAAAAAGAAAACATGGATAAACAGTCCGCAGAATTTTGAACTACTGAAATTACTTTATTTTACCATAAATGTAACATGTGAAGTAAAAAAGTCAGTTAAGATGATTCATCTATGAAAGTAAAAGGAAAGGAGTTGTAAAGTAAACAAGTAACTACCAAGATAATCAGAAAAGGAATACTAATATACAGATGACAAAATAAAAGAAAAAAAATGCTTGCTAACTGGCCTGCCTGCAAGACATTGAAGTTTAATTAGTCTGTATTGAGTGTACCTTCCAAAAATAAGTGTTTCTAAATATTAATTATATCAAGCAAAATAAGTACTAAGTACCATTGAGAGAAGAATAGAAAGGACAACTTTTACATGTCTTCAGAAAAGAACAAACACAAAGGCAAAGAAAGCAACAGTAATTCAATGAGCAATAGAATTATCAAAATGACAATAAAAAAAAGAAGAGAGAATTTAAAAATGAACAGAAGTCTGGGACACACAAATTAACAAGGCAGTAAAACACATGGGCAATAAATGCCTAACTTCTGCAAATGTGTATGTTATTATTCAAAACAAGAACAGATCTAACACTCTCCACTGAAAATATTTTCTTTCTAAAAATCCTGATTCACAGCTAGCTAAAATGTTTTGCGGACACAATAATCTCAACAAATCCTGGAGCACATCATGGTTTCAAATACTATACTGAGTTAGTTCAGTTATATGCTCTTTGGGTTTCTTGACAGATCTGGTGAAGAACTGAAATCTCTCTGTGCTGAGCCAGCATAATATTAGATTCAGTATCACATGCTAAATTGTGTGTGTACCTACCATCACTGATATCATTGTCACTCCTTTCATTGATGAGGACAGAGTTATTTTATGCTTTTAGTACACTAACTTTGGAATACTGATCAGTTTTTCTGTTAGTGCTGTAAAAGATCGCACAGAGGCATAGTTGTATTGTGTATCATGTTTTCCTTAGTACTTGTATTTATGGCTGGATGTTTTCTCATCATTAATGAAACATGCAGATATTTCTCCCTAACAAAAATTAGGCCACTGGGCTGAACTGTGCCTTGCTCTGGGACTCTGGAGCCAGCACAGGGCAGCCCTCGTTCCTCCCATGCAGACCCTCCACTGCCAACATCTGTCAGTTTACATACAATACACTTTGCACAATCTAGTCTTAGTCTCTCTGGCCTAGATATATAAAACACAAGTAATGAATATGATGCGCCTCAATTTCTTTTCACTGAATTTCCAGCTTTCTCAAGTATATATCTAGTTTTTGCATTCCAGATTCAAGAACTGAAAACCTGCCTTTGCACAAGAAATGTATGTACCTGTCACACACTGCAGTGCCCATAATAGTCCATATAATGAGTAAGAGGTAGAGATCATTATTAGGCTTACCTGTTTTTCCAGAAGCTATTCTTTCAGAAAGGAATTAATATAGAGAGATGAAATTCAATTGGTATATTCTATCCCCCAGAAAAGGGTGCCCTTATCAGAGGATGTAATCTTAATATTATATTTAAAAAAAAAAAAAAAAAAAAACTCTGAAGAAATTCATGGTAGATAATCATACACCACAATTAATCGATATTATTCATCAGCTAAATAGAAATACTATTATCTAAAATGACAAAGTTCAACTGTAAAAAGATCTTGTAACATCTCCTGTATAAGGTCTAAGACTCATCAGAATATACCAACAGCCATACCAGCAGTAACCAGTAATTTTTAAGAAATAATAAGAATCCCACCAGCTCTGGAAGGTAATTCTTCTAAAGATATACTTAACTGCCTTATAAGATACTCATATGAATGGATTTCATATAGAAAAACATTAAATATTCTTTTCTAAAAACAAATGAGATTATTAATCTTCTTTTAGCATCATAAGGAACTAAAATCTATCACTAAAGACATTTCTCTACAAATACATGTGAATTTCTGTTTACATGCTCAGACTTTATTTGCCTGATTTTAGCAGAAACAGAACAGATGTGAAGTGTGCTAACTTTTCTCTTATTTGTCTTATTTATTATTTCTTTAGTAGGTTAAATTTGTACAGTTGAAGGGAATGTATGTCCTCTCTTATTTAAAAATAAATAAATAAATAAGAATTGTTAATGTCCTCTAAGTTGTATTTATTTATTGGATGAAGGAGAAAAGGGAATTATGATTCTGTACCTTTGTATCAGAGTTAAAACATGATTTCACAGAAGGCATTGCACAGAATCAAAGAACTGCTCAGGTTGGAAAAGACCTTAAAGATCATCGAGTCCAACCATGACCTAACCATATTACCCTAACTAACAAACCTCTGCTAAATTATGTCCTTGATCACCACATCCAGCATCCTTTTCCCCAGACTAAACAGCCCCCGTTCCTTCAGTCTCTCCTCATAGGGCATATTCTCCACGCCCTTCACAAGCCTTGTTGCACTTCTTTGGACCTGCTCCAGTACTTCAATGTCTCTTCTATACTGAGGTGCCCAAAACTGAACACAATACTCAAGGTGAAGCCTCACCAATGTCAAGTACAGGGGCAGGATTACTTCCTTAGTCCTGCTCACCATACCATTTCTGATACAAGCCATGATGCCACTGGCCTTCTTGGCACCTGGGCACACTGCTGGCTCATATTCAGCCAACTGCCCATCAGTACACCAAGGTCCCTTTCCACCAGGCAGCTTTCCAGCCACTCCTCCCCAAGCCTGTAGGGTTGCCTGGGGTTGCTGTGACCAAAATGCAGGACCCGACATTTGGCCCTATTGAAACTCATACATTTAACCTTGGCTCATCAATCCAGTCTATCCAGGTCCCTCTATAGTGCCCTTCTCCCCTCAGGCAGATCAACACTCCCTCTCAACTTGGTGTCATCTGCAAACTTACCGAGGGTGCACTCAAACTCCTTATCAAGATTGTTAATAAAGATGTTAAATAGAAGCGGCCCCCGTACTGAGCCCTGGGGGACACCGCTTGTGACTGATCGCCAACTGGATTTAACTCCATTGAACACAACTCTTTGGGCCTAGAAATCCAGCCAGTGTTTCACCCAGCAGAGCCATGGGCAGCCAGCTTCTCCATGAGAATGTTGTGGGGGACAGTGTCAAAGGCTTTACTGAAGTCCAGGTAGACCACATTGACAGCCTTTCCTTCGTCCACTAAGTAGGTCATAGAATGAAATAAGGTTTGTCAGACAGGATCTACCATTCATAAACCCATGCTGACTGGGCCTGATCTCTTGATTGACCTTTAACTTGTCCATGATGGCACCCGAGATTATCCGTCCCATAACCTTCCCGGGCACTGTGGTGAGACTGATAGGTCTGTAGC
Source organism: Chrysolophus pictus (assembly GCA_037305975.1). Lineage (NCBI taxonomy): Eukaryota > Metazoa > Chordata > Aves > Galliformes > Phasianidae > Chrysolophus > Chrysolophus pictus. The sequence continues at coordinate 26,215,392 of CM074578.1, forward strand.
TACCAGGATCATCTTCCCAGCCCTGTTTGAAGATGGGTGTCACATTTGTCAGTGAATCAAATTAGTACTTTGCTATTTATATTACTGTTGTGAATGTGGATGTTCTCCATGTATTAATGACTCCAAGCTAGGCTAATACCTCGAGCCATAAGAAAGATTAATACTGAATGGCAAGATTCTCAAAGATAATCTGTTTTCCTTGTATTTAGTTGAATAAGGTGCTCCTACTTAAAGTTTACAGAATTTTTTCTGTATACTTAACAGATGAAATGTGAATCAGAAAATGAGAATATACTAAAAATAATTAATCCAGCAACAACAATTTTTTGCTCTAATGAATCTCTTAAATATGAAGCATATTTTTAACAAATTGAAGTATTAATAACTATAATGCTTTAAATCTACAAAAAAATATTACATACTAAACATTTTTGTGGAAGAAATTATTTTTCATAACTGTACTGACATTTTCATTACATATATCTTCATTGATACGTATATTTATTTTAAACTATCAATAAAAACATTATTTTGTTATAAATAAATAAATATTGTTCCACTATTATTCATTGTAGTCTTAATACACAAATATTCCAATGATTAGATTTTGTTTTGGAAGGCTTGTATTGAATTTTCATATTGATGCATGATTTATGTAACAGTGAAAGAAGAAAACTTGCAAGTTTGCATAACAAGATTATATTTTGTCAAATTTGTTTGCAATTTTGAATTTTTTTATTACTGATGAAAATAAGCTTTTTCTTTAATACTCTAGAGTGGTTAAAACTGAGATGGTCATTAATAGTCATTAGTCATTAAAAACACATGACATTTAATGAAAATGCTTAGTAAAACTTCATCTTTATTTTTGAATCTAGTTTTTGAGTGGTCTCAAAATGACAAAAATACATCTGAGCTCCTAGTGCAGATGCAGCACTAAATTCAAATGTTTCTTTTGAGACATAACATAAATATATTTAATAAATTGCAAAGCATCAGTATCATAAGAAAATTATTTTGGCTGCATTCTCTAATTGCAGAAGTATGAAATGTTAGTTTACCTCAGTTTCAGAAAGTTCAGAAAAAAGTTCAGAAACGAAGTTCAGAAACTTTTTTTTTTTTTTTTTAATCGTGGTTTATCTGTTGATAAAAAAGACACCAAATTTTGAATTTTAGGTGGAGAAAATAGTAAGTTCTTCACATTTAATCTATGAACATTTCCAAAAATATGGTCTATCCTGAAAAGTTTATATTAACATTAATATGACAGACTGGAACACGTGCAGGATTTCCCTGGTAAAGCAGAGCTCTCCTTTCTCATTCCTTGCACATTTCCTGCTACAAACTCTTATTTAATTAAAATAGAAATGAAAGGCCAGTAATTTCACTCAAAAGTAGCTTGATCAGTCTATAACTCCGCTCTGACAGTGAAATTATCTTAACTCCAGCTGACTGCAAAGTGTTCTGTAACTCCATTCTTCTTAAATATATTTCTTTACGAAGACATAATATCTGAAGGAGCTTGCTTCAATATCAGAAGCAACATAACTATTAGCATGGTTTTCTTATTGGGTTAATGAACTAGTTTTTTAGTCATACTAATTATCTTGTTTTCTTGAAATTCAACCAAACATCTAGATCATCCAGTACAGTAAAGAATCTAGCCCTTCAAGCCTTTCATCCATCATGTTCACCTTCTCATTTATTCTCATCAGGGCAGTTACGCATTTCCAGACACAGCACTATATATCATGTGTAACCACACTAGAAAGTGTATATGTATTTATTTTTATATATATATATTATTAATAAAAAAATCATACCATTACATCAACTTTGCTTTAAAAAGATGTATAAGATAAAAAGAAGTTTTTTTTTTTAATTATTATTATTTTTTCCCCAAAATATTCAGGTTTATGGCTTATTCACCATAGAGCCACATAGCCATCCAGAAGGACTTTAGCAGGTTGGAGAGTTGAGTTGACCAAAATCTTGTGAAATTCATCAAGAAGTCCTGCATTTGTGGAGGAAGCATCCCAAGCACCAGGACGAGAGTGGGGTTAGTCTCTTCTCACTGGTGAGAGGTGACAGGAGAGGGGAAATGGCCTCAATTTGCGCCAGGGTAAGGTTAGGTTGGATATCAGGAAATGCTTCTTTACGGAAAGGGTTGTTAAGCACTGGTATAGGCTCCCCAGGGAGGTGGTTGAGTCGCCATCCCTGGTTATGTTTAAAAACTGTTTGGATGTGGTGCTCAGGGACATAATTTAGCAGAGGGTTGTTAGTTAGGGTAGTATGGTTAGGTCGTGGTTGAATTCAATGATCTTTAAGGTCTTTTCCAACCTGAGCAATTCTATGATTCTATAACATGCTGAGAATTGCTACCTGAGAAGCAGTTCTGCAGAATAGCACCTGGGAGATCCTGGTAGATAACAAGTTGACCATTAAAAGCAATTAGCCCTTGCTATTAATAAGGCTAATGGTATTATTTGCTGCATTAGGCAAAGCCAGCTGGTCAAGAGAGGTGATCCTTCCCCTCTATGCAACATTGGTGAGATCATACCTGGAGAGCTGTGCTCTGTTCTGTCCTTAGCCCAGTACAAGAGAGACATGGTCATACTGGAAAGAGCACAAGACAAGGCCACCAAGAAGATCAAGGATCTGGAGCACCTCTACTGCAAAAAGGGCCTAAGAGATTTGAGACAGTTCAGCCTGATAAAGAAGGAGCTCAGGAAGGATATCATGAATATGTACAAATATCTGCAGGGTGGAGGCAAAGAACACAGAACCAGGATTTTTTCAGGGATAGCCAGAGACAACTAGAACACGAGAGGCTCTGTCTAAACACCAGGAAGCAGTTCTGTATTTTGTACGTGGCAGAGAACTGGAACAGGCTGCCCAGAGGCTGTGCAGTCTCCTACTTGGACATCTTCAGAAGCTGCCTTAACACGGTTCAAGGCAGCCTGCTCTGAGTGTCCTGCTTGAGTATGGCTTGGACCAAATGGTCTCCAGATGTCCCTTCCAACTCTGTGATTCAGGAAATGCTGTTTCTGCAGCATTCCTCTACTATTAAGCCTAAGCTACAAGGAAATTCATCGTTTTACTTCTAAACTGTATATCAAAATAACTTATGCTCTAATAGCCCCAAATAAATGGCATTACTGTTACGGCATAATTTGAAGGAAAAAAATATTTTAAAGCTCATTACGTTAAATTCATTACAAGTATATAATTCCTAATGATAATCCACCTTTGAAGTTTTTAGTCAAAGTAATGATAGTGCTTTTTTACATGACATGCTACTGACATATTTATTGTCCAACAGAGTTATTCTAAGCTTTGTTTAGGAAAATGGAGTTATGATTCTAGCTAAAATAATTTTAGTACAAACAGAAATAGAACCCCCACCATGTACAATGCAGAGCTCTTTCTGTTCATTATTTTTAGCATATTTGATAATGTTGACAGGTCTCTTGTGGAAAGACATCAGGAACCTAAAAGTAAGATATAGTATGAGACTGTTTCAGACAACAGGGAACAAAGCAGAAAAGCGAACAGATAGAAGATGTCTAACGGATACCAAAGTATATAAATGGTAGTAAAAATGGGCAGTAAAAAAGAGGTTAATGGTAGTCCGGTCCAAATGTGCTCATTTACCAGAATCTGATAATTAGGGCATATCCAAACTCTCTGTTGTCCGTTACATCTTAATATTGAATACATATATTATTAATCTGGAGACTTTTTAAAATTATTTGTTTAGCTGCTTGCTAAAAGTCTGCTATTAAAGACCATATTCTGAGTGGATCTGTTGTCTCAGAAAACAAATATGGCACTTTTCACATGAAAGTATGAAAGAATAAATTGTTATTTTTCACTTAAGGATTAATAAGACTAAGCTGCCCTATCTTACAAATTGATGCTCTTATTGGGATCAACACAGCAACAAAAATATCCAGTAAGACAGTGATTTTTATTTTCTATTTAATCATTGCAATATCTTTGAGAGATACATTTGCTTATCTACAGCTTCATCAAGAAATATGAACTGTGGATATTAATTAATTTACCCACAGGCAAAAAATGAATTCATATATAGCTTAAAACTCTCATCTTTTCAGTTCATTGTTAGTTATGTACACCACTGCACAGTTTTTGCTGTTTCTAACTCAGCTTCTCATAACATTATTAATGTCACTGCAAATGCAAGTACAGAAAATCCTGACTGTCTTCAAGAAAAACTTATCACCTCTGTTTCACTGACAGTTACTCAATCCTTTGATAATGACAAAGAATCACTGCTATTTATAGTATTTTTGGAGTCAGTAGAATCAAACTCTAGTTTTTTTCTTCTGTCTACTACATAAACCTCATTGTTCCTAACAAATCAATGTATTATCCAAATCACATACACACACCAAAAATAATAATAAAATTTTATTGGATGAGCCCCGTTTACAGTGTCTCATATCTCTAAAGAAGAAGGTACGAATGAGTTACTGAGACAACGTCACAATAATTTGCTCTCCTATCAATGACATGTTCTACTGTGTGAAAAGCATTTTCCTGTCAGATCTGTGCAAAGAAGTACAAGACGGATACTTGTCTAAAGTTCCACCCCATGTAAGAGTGTTAGCAAATGAGAAGTAAACAGAGGATAACAGAGCAGTATATTGAATATGAAAATCCTCATATCAAAAGAACACAAGAAATACTGTTTATGATAAGTTTTAGCTACAGTCCTAATTCAGTAATAGTTGAATACACATGTATATGAAGCAACAAACACAAAAACAGTGCCTTGCATTTGAAGTTGTAGCTCAATATTGTCTTCGGTTCCAAATTCAACTGAATACTACTTGTGAAACATGTAAAGATCTTTTCATACTAAGTTTAAAGTGCTTTTAAAACAATTATTTAGCTTAAGAGGGATGGTTGAAGACGTTTCATCGTTTTGACATTTTCAGGTTTTACAGATTTCTATTAATTTATTTTCTAAACACCTCAGTACTTCTGTAAGCCCTCTTAGAATATACATATATAAAAACAGATTTTCTAAATTTGTTTTCCACATTAACAATGCCTGAATATACACGTCAAAATCGAAAACCTTTCTATAAAGTTTCTCAGTAGTTTATTGTCTGTATTTATAGGTAAACTTATCAGTCTTTATCTCTATTTCAGCCTCCTTTGGCCCTTATGCTCATAAAAATTTGAGAAAGCCTACTGATCTTAGCTTCAGGGTTTGTAATCTCAGGAATTTCTACCACATTGTTTTCTATGTTTTCTTAACATGCATACAATAACTTGCAAAATCACAAATTATTTAGTGTATATATCGTTAGCAAGATATTATCATCATGATATATATCATTATCACAATATTATCATCATATATCATTAACAAAATATTCAACATCAACATTTCTTTCTCCTTTTATTTTGTTGCATTATGTTTATACATTTTATTTATTTATTTATTTATTTATTTACACTGTATGCTCAATACAATTGCTGCCTGATTTGTCTGGTATGTCTTTTGAACCCAGCACCATATTTGCCAGTCTCATGCAATACTGTAGATACTTAAGGGCACCTCAGATGGCACAAAATGCACATACTCAGGCAACCTGAGTGATCTCATGCATACTTTATAACAGTGTGCAGTTCTTTTAGGTGTGAGTAGTGCAGCAGACATAATTGGATTCCAAAGACTAGGATTTTGGATATTTGTAAATTTCGAAATATTTGACTGTCAAAAATGTATAATTTCATCAATAAATGTGTGGCTATAAGGTCAAATATATAAATAGACACTAAATAATTAGAAATCTCCAGTTTTGTTGCATTTTTATATTTAAGTTGGTCATAGTCACATCATGGGCACTCACTGATACAAAAATACATTTCATTAATTTAAATAACTAGATCTGTAACTTTCAAAATGCAAGTAAGGTGCTTTAACCATATGAGATTTCATAGCATGTAAGTTATAAACGTGGAACTTACACACAGTGTCAAAATAACAACTGTACAAAAAAGTATATATGAGCACTTACCAAGAGGGCAATTGCATTTGAAGCCATTTATGTCCTCTTCACAGGTTCCTCCATTCCAACAGGGTCTGTCTAGACACTCGTTCACATGAGCAGTACATGTTTCTCCTGTAATTTTGTATTAAAATAAATAAATGAATAAACAAATAAACATGATCAAATTATAGGGATATATTTATAATAGAAAAGGACTACCTGACTATCATAGCCTGAATGCTGACCTCACTGGCCAAAGTGTACTTACTTGAGTACACACAGACACTGATAGACATCCTTTACGTCATTAATTTTTCTACTTTATTAGTTTCAAGAAAGCCCCCTGACAACATGACAATTGTGAAAATAGAAAGCTTTCCTAGTAAGGATATGCACAATCCTGGAGGTTTTTCCCATTATACAAAATTACTGTATTCAGGCAATTTTTGTTCAGTTATGTCAATTGTTTTCTTTCATTTCACTCCTTGTCTCCTCTGAAAAAGAATGGTAAAGTGTCACTGCATCTGAGTAGCAGACCAACTTGAATTTACAGTTAAGTGTAACAGTAAACTTTAAACTAGATTCTGCAGAAGATCATCAGTACTATAATACTAGATATTCCTTTCTCCATATAACATAAAGATAGAGGGTAATAAGTCACTGAATAATATTTAATGAAACAAAATGCAGATGTTAGTTCATGAAATAAGAGCTGAGGCAAGAAGCATAATTAACTGTGATTGGTAGTCTACACAGGTGTTGCCTTGATTTGTAACAGGAAAAGTTATTTCCAGCCACAAGAATGTGGGGAAAAAAACAAACAACAAAACAAGTAACAAAATATGCTCAGTATCTATCAGAGGTCATCAGTGTACAAAGCAACTGGATCTTTCTGTAAACCTTATGGAAGAGTGTCTGAAGAGAAAGAATTCTGAAATTGCCCTGTGTTCTTTGCACTGAAAAAAATATTTGATCTCTTATCCTCAGGACACATATACGACCTCTCATACAATCATATGTATCGAAGAGTATCAGCTCTCAAAACCTGCATTTTGCCACTCAAGCTATCTTTCATATCAACTAGAAATAAAGAACTTTCACTGAAGAAGCCCATAGTAGCATTGAGATTCCCTTCCCCACTTAAACTGATTGTCAGAGTGACTCCTATTAGTTTTTTCCTGCATCTAACAATGCTCTGCTTTGGCCTCAATATTTTGAGAAATCTCAAGAATAAAAGGGACACATATATAGAGACCAAGAACAATAAGTAACTCAGTAAACCGAGGTACAATCCACTTGATAGCAGCAGCTGCCGAATTTTGCCCAGCATGCTGTGATGTTCTCCATCATATTTGAAAAGTCGTGGCTGTCAGGTGAGGTCCCAAATGATTGGAGGAAGGGTCACATCACTCCCATTTACAAGAAAGGGAGCAAGGAGGACCCCGGGAACTACAGGCCGGTGAGTCTCACCTCTGCGCCTGGGAAGATCATGGAACAGATCATCCTGGATGACATGCTTGATCACATGAGGAATGAGCGTGTGATCCGAGACAGCCAGCATGGCTTCACCAGGGGAAGGTCATGCTTAACCAATATGGTGGCCTTCTATGATGGAGTGATGGCATTGGTGGACAAGGGAAAGGTGACCGATGTAATTTGCCTGGACTTGAGCAAGGCCTCTCACATGGTCCCCCACCACATCCTTATCTCCAAATTGGAGGGATGTGGATTTGATGCATGGACCACTCGACAGATAAGAAATTGGTTGAAAGGCCTCAGACAGAGGGTGGTTATCAATGGCTCTATGTCCAGGTGGAGGCCGGTAATGAGCGGCATCTCCCAGCGGTCTGTCTTGGGACCGGTGCTCTTTAACATCTTGATCAATGACATCGATGATGGAATCGAGTGCATCCTCAGCAAGTTTATTGATGACACCAAGCTGAGTGGTGCAGTTGACATGGTGGAAGGAAGAGATGCCATCAAAGGGACCTCAACAGGCTTGAAAGGTGGGCCCAGGTGAACCTGATGAGGTTCAACACAGCAAAGTGCAAGGTTTTGTGCTTGGGCCGGAGGAATCTCAGGCATCCATACAGACTGGAAGGAGAAGACCTTGAGAGCAGCCCAACAGAAAAGGACCTGGGGGTCTTGATGGATGAAAAGCTTAACGTGAGTCAGCAGTGTGCCCTTGCAGAACAAAAAGAAAATGGTATCCTGTGCTTCATCAGAAGAGGGGTGGCCAGCAGGGACAGGGAGGTGATTGTCCTCCTCTATCTGCTCTTGTGAGGCCCCATGAGTACTGTATCCAGGTCTGGAGCCCCCAGTACAAGAAAGACAGAGAGCTGTTGGAGAGGGTCCAGAAGAGAGCCACGAAGATGATCAAGGGACTGGAGCACCTCCCCTGTGAAGACAGGCTGAGGGAGCTGGGCTTGTTCAGCCTGGAGAAAAGAAGGCTGCGGGGTGACCTAATTGCAGCCTTTCAATACCTAAAGGAAGCCTATAGAGGGGAGGGGAATCAACTCTTTGAAAGAGTAAATAACTGCAGGATGAGGGGAAATAATTTTAAGTTGAGGGAGGGGAGATTTAGGTTGGATGTCAGGGGGAAGTTCTTTACTATGAGAGTGGGGAGGTGCTGGAACACGCTGCCCAGAGAGGGCTGTGGATGCCCCATCCCTGAAGGTGTTCAAGGTCAGATTGGATGGTGCCCTGGGCAGCCTGGTCTAGTATTAAATGAGGAGGTTGGTGGCCCTGCATGTGGCAGGGGGGTTGGAGATTCGTGATCCTTGAGATCCCTTCCAACCCTAGCCATTCTGTGATTCTGTGATTCTGTGATGCTGTGATTCTGTGATATCAGGAATACAGACATTTGGAACTGGTCAAAATAAGACATTTTTAATGTTCTTTTTATATTTGTGGACTTTATCTGAGGTTCTGAAAAAGAAACAGTACTATATTCAATCTTTTGGATCTAATTCCAATATTTTCTTTTTTTATATATTCTAGTTCAAACTTTTTCCCACTGTCACAGAATAAAGTAATTTTCTTTTAAGAGATACACTGAAGACACATTGACTCTCTTCTTCTCCATAGACCAGTGGACAGTAGAACAGTGTCCTGTAGGAGTAATCTGGCCACAAACCATTGGAAACTGCAATATGTGCAAGAAAAAAAACACCTGAAGCAGATTCTTTTACTTCTTTTAAGTTGTGGCATACTTCTAATGAATAAAGGTTTAATTATTTATTTTTTAAAGTAAGTCTAAGGGAAATTCCTCTTGATTCTTCAGCATACAGTTGTGAACTGTAGAGTACCATAAATTGAAAATGTATGTATCAACGCATTTACAAATGTGTACAATTCTTAACCATCTCTTTTTATATGTATTGTATTGTATTGTATTGTATTGTATAGAGTTGGAGAGAGGGAGCAGGAGAGATGGAGAATTTGATTTGAGGTACCAGTCAATTGCATCTCAACTTCTGATAATGAGCTCTATACCTTTCAGCTGAGCACTTACAGTGAAATTCAGGTCCCCAAATGTTGACATTGGATGCTATATAGAATATTCTGTATTCAGCCTCAAGAAAATAGTCCTTAGGGGATGAAATGAACACTAAGCAGAGACAGACATAACAGTTTTATAACAGTACTATAAATTGGTACCGTTAGGCTGGCAGTCCTGATGGGATAGTAGGATATAAGAGAATGGAATAGAGACAGAGAGGGCAGCTGTGAACTGTACAGTATTTCCAAAAAAAAAAAAACCCAAAAATAGTTTGGACTTGTCAAGTTAATCCTTTGAGGAATTTAAAAGCAAAATCACAAACTGATGAACAAACCAAAAGGTTAATTCTGTGGCCATGTTTTGACTGAAATACAATGCCTGGGGAATCCTGAGAGGATGATGAAATAACGAAGGCTGGAGAAATTTGAAGCTTGAGATTAACACTGGAGTTTTAGTTGTGCTGAGGAGCAGTGACAAAATCTAACTGTGTGCAGAAAATCTAGGAAAAGAGTCAAAGCCATTCTCCCACTGAAGTCTAACAGGAAGAAGTGATTCAGTCAATATGAGATAGGATGCAGAGAAAGAGAATTTATTTTTTGTGACTTTATTTGAAAAAAATATCTGTCAATCTATTGATTAGAAATTCCTATTAGTGACATTAGAATCTAAATTTCATTTCTAATATCACAACATTTATCACCATTCTTTTAGGACTTTATTAATACAATTTTTTCTTAATGTATTAATCTGTAATGCAACACTCCATATATTAAAATAATTAGTTTGAATTTAGATAATTAATCCCAAATGTAAATGTCTTGACCAGTGCTACAGAATAAAGGTACAATGCTATGCATGTTATACATGTTCTACACTGTGGTGAAAGCAATCTGGCATTTTGCTTTTATTTATTTGTGGCTATGCTCAATGTGAGTGAATTACATTTCTCACTTAAAAGGGGATTCGGAAAAAAATAAATAAATCCCTACTCTGATAACAGTAGTGTTAATTTTTATGACTGGAAGCTGTAATTACAGCTAAATTACTTCAGTTGACAAAGAAGCAATTACATGCCACTCAGCCTTATCTGAGTTATCAAGCATAGAGAATACTTTTTGTACAACTGACAAAAACATTTGAAAAATCACTGAGTGATGTACAACTTTCCTCTAGCTATTCATACTTGCAGAATGCTTTGGAAAATTTTGAAACATTCCAGCTGAACATACCTTTAACACATCAAACAGTTCACTGGCTTCCGTATTTTTGTTTTTGTTTGTTTGCTTCAAACTAGCAGTTCTTTTTACATCCACATCTAAGACATTAGCTTCCACAGATTTCTATTACCATCCCCTCCACATCAATTGTTTTCCTCCTACTTTTCCTATCTAGCCATTGAAAAGTACACTGTTAACAGATGTGATTTACCAACTAAATGTTAAAAGTGCAGTTTTAAAAATTCTGTATTCCCTCAGAAAAGGCTAGGGAAATAACTACTTTTTTTTCTCTTCTTGAGTCAGAAGAACCCTTGTGTTTTAGTACACATTCTTCAAATCAAAAGAACATGTAGTGAATGTAAAGGTGCATTTTGTAAAAGGATTGCACCAAAAGTAATTCCTCCTATTTTATTATGTTGGCCCATGATGTCAGAGACCGATTTTGATGGCATGGCAGTAGTGGTTAAACCTTTGGTTATATTTGGTTATATTTTGTTGCTGTGTTATAGATGGCATCAGAGAGACAATCGGATAAAATGACACCTGATGTGGAAATACATATGAAGCAAAGGTATGTAATTTAAGTCCTTCATGCAGAAGAAATTGCACCCACTGACATTCACTGATGCTTGCTGAATGTTTGTAGAGACCCAACAGTGGATGAGAGCACGGTGAGGTGCTGAGAGGAGCATTTCAGCAATAAAAACAACATGACAAGTCATGTTCCAGACAGCCATGCACAGCTGTCACATCACGAAATGAAGAGTGTCTCAACCAGCTCATCTGCACGACTCAACAGATTATGGCCACGGAGTTGTGTACTGAGCTGAATATCAGCTTCAATGCATTGGAAATGATGCTGGCAACATTGGAATATTGTAAAGTTTGTGCTCTGATGTGTCTTGCGTAAGCTCAAGCAGGAAAAGAGAGAACACCACATTGAAGTTTGTCAAGCCCTGTTGAGCTGAAGGTGAGAATTTCCTGAATCGCACCATTACTGGTGCCAAAATATGACATCACCACTATAAGCCAGAGTCAAAATGGTAGCTCATGGAGTGGCAACGTGTGAGTTCCTCTTGAAGAAAAGGTTCAAGACACAGCCCTCCGTGGGTAAAGTGATGTGCACTGTCTTTTGGGATAGGAAAGGGGTGATCCTTCTGGATATCCTGGAACCTGGACAAAGGAGCATTTCTGACAAATTGCAATGCTGACTATGCTGTGAAGGCTCAAATTTCCAGAGTCAAACCAGTGAAGAAGACAATCTTTGTCTTCTGAAACAGTGGGTTACCTTTGCTGGTGCAGTTTTTTTACAGGTGCAGCATACAGGCTCTTTTTCCTCAGTGGCAAAAATCTATAGCTAATGGTGGTGACAATATAGAAAAATAGCATTTTGTTGCTGAGAATTGGTTCTATCAAATACTACTATTTTGCTCTTTGTATCTGTGATATTTTCCGTGGAAATAAATAAGAAGCATTACCTTCAGAGCAACCTATGGACATTCTGTGATCTATTGACAGTAGCTAGTTCTTGTGGTTATGTGCTCTAAGAGTGTCACTAAACTAACTGTTGCACCTGGCAGAAGGCCTGTCTTCAAACTTCTTGTTGACAGCTGCTTGGGAAATTTAAGAATTCAGGACTTCCAAGTAGGGAGGCAATATCTGAACAGTATTTTTAAAAATGATTCAGAGAGAAGAAAAGAATCTATACGGTTAATGTGAGATTATGTTTTATGAGCATGCTAGACAGGAAAACAGCTGGAAAAGCTGGACACATATTGTGCAGCCATTATCTTTTTCAGTATGCAGCTAATTTAGCTACACATTTGAAATTGATGATGAAAAACTTCTTTGAATATCTGATAGAAGAACTAATTAGCTACAAATTACTTTCATCATCAAAGTATGTTCATATAAATATTTTCTGGGTTTACGCTTTTAAGTTTAACATTAATAGAACATTTCTAAAGATAATTAGTAGTAGAACATGATATTCAATTGGTTATTTAATAAATCATAGCTTCAGGTCTGAATTACTATTTACAATTTACAGTGCTTGTGTCATCAAATAATGAAGTACAGGCAGAATGTTAAATCTCATAATGAGCTAAGTCTACTTTCCTTGACTCCACGGTGTTCCTTGCCGTATATAAAATTGCAGTGTTCTTAAAATACCTAACAAATTATTAGACATGCTCAGAAAAGCCTGTCATTCTTGTAAATATAGCCTAATGCTATGTTTTCTGCAAGAGCACTGATGACACAGAGGAAACAGATCATTCTGTGGGAACTTTGAAAATCTTTGCAAAGAGTTATAACTTAGTACCTCCTGCAGATGTTGACTTAGAAACCTGGCAGGTACATGCAGTACTGCATTAGCAATAATACCATAACATATTTTGTTTAAAGTAATCATGCTATTTTAGCAAATGAATACTTTCTGAAATTTTTGGGTTAGTGCAACTGGAGATATAAGATAAAATAAGGAGACTATTTTTATTCAAAAAGTAAGGGATGAAACCTCATTGAATATTCCTTTACTCTGAAAGTAACAGCAACTTCGTAAGATTATGACATTGGAAGTCTGCACCCTTCAGTAGTTTAAGCTATGGATGTTTTATTTCTGCTGACAGAAGATCCAAGCCTCACACTTCATCTGAACTAACTGGACTATTCTTACACATTTTAGAATATCCGCAAAACTAATATTTTGCCTCAATCTAAGAATAAATTTAATTTCATATTGCTCTCAAGTTAAATATTCAGACATTAGAGTAAAACTGCTGATAATTAGAAAGAATATTTATTTAGTATAATACATGTTACATGTAAATATCCGTATTTGAATGCATTTGAACCCATTTTTTAAAACTGTAATCACTACTTTTAACATTTTTCTGAAAAACTGAATTCATGCAAAAATATCAAAATACCACATTTAATTTGCATTCTTGGGAAATATTTCACAAGACAAGTTGAATCATGAACAGAATCACAATTAAACAGTATAAAACCTCATATTTCTTCTGAATTTTTGACAGTTGATACAAATCTGAGAACTTAAGTGTCTGTCATTCTCTTTTCCATACACCACCACTGAATTCTTGAATCTGATTCATTTTTTCTTTTTCTACAGATAGAATTTTAAGGTAACTGAGGATGCATAGAATTAGAAATTTAGGAAATCTCTCTATGGGCATTATAAAGGAACTGACTGGTCTAAACTAAAGGGATGCAATCTTTCCATTTATAAAGATCTTTATAAAGACAGACTCTGTGCCCATTTTCTATGTTTAGAAAAACTTTTGAATAATCATAATATTACAATGAGTTTGATTAACAGCTATCACAGTAGCATATATACTAACACAAATGAAAAACATGACATGTTGATGCCTTGCTCTTGCAACTACATAATAACATAGTCAATCTCTGTTATATACAGTGTTAATCAGCTTTTCTGTAGATTATTTGTATTAGTAGTTAAATTAACTTCTATAATAAGGATAGATTTTCACACCACTTCATGTTTTCCCTTCAAGACTTGTCTTTAATGATAACATAAAAGACATACTGTTCCCGTATACCACAGAAATATGAAACTATTTGAACAACATCCAAACAACTTAAGAATAATGAATAACTTCTTAAAAGTACAAACAATTACAAGCTTCCTCAGATAGACTCTAAATGTTATGTGTATTTTCGGCATAAAAAAGGAAAAAAATATCCACACTGAAGTCAGAAGTTAAAAGTAACACAATGATATTTTAAAAGCCCATATGTTATTTTCCCCTTCTGGACAAAAAGGAGAGAAAACTGGAAAGCAGCATATGTAATAAAAAGTTTCATAACAATATGAAACTTTTTAAAAAAGCTACTGAAAGGCCTACATTCATGATGAGTCTTAATACTGCAATTCATTTCTAATACATGTATAAAGCAATAAAGGATCAGTGTGACACAGTAGAAACACAGAAAAAAAAAATCCAAATCTTAATTACAGAGCAATCAATATCATATAGATAAAAATCCTCAAGAGAAAACAATGAGGTGATATTGCTTATCTACTTAAGAGTTCTCAGCAGCTGTCCTCCTGTACAAGCAAGACTTTTAATGAAGGATGTATTTGAATAAAGAGCATAATAACACCGACAGAGCAAATTCTCAGCTATAAAACAACTTTCAATATAGTCGCCAATGTTAACTATGCACCTTCATCTGTGATGAACAAGAGCCCGCATGCCACACTCATAAAAATCTGCACCAGTGGAGGGGATCCACAGTTTCACAGCTGCTGTGAAGGCATGTTTACTAGGAGAATGTTCTCCAGGCAATTCATCTTTCATTGGCCCTGACAGATGGAAGTCAGAACACGACAAATCCAGACTATATGATGGGTGTGGTAAGACAGTCCAACCAAGACTAGCAGTGCACTCTACAGCCTTCACACTGGTATGGGACGTGGCATTATCATATTACAAGAGAAAGGTTGTCTTCTTCTCTGGTCTGACTCTTGAAATTTGAGCCTACAGATTGGTTAGCATTGCCATGTATCAGTCAGAATTGCTGGCTTGTCCAGGATCCAGGATATCCAGAAGGATCACCCCTTTCCTATCCCAAAAGACAGTGCACATCACTTTACCCACGGAGGGCTGTGTCTTGAACCTTTTCTTCAAGAGGAACTCACACGTTGCCACTCCATGAGCTACCATTTTGACTCTGGCTTATAGTGGTGATGTCATATTTTGGCACCAGTAATGGTGCGATTCAGGAAATTCTCACCTTCAGCTCAACAGGGCTTGACAAACTTCAATGTGGTGTTCTCTCTTTTCCTGCTTGAGCTTACGCAAGACACATCAGAGCACAAACTTTACAATATTCCAATGTTGCCAGCATCATTTCCAATGCATTGAAGCTGATATTCAGCTCAGTACACAACTCCGTGGCCATAATCTGTTGATTCATGCAGATGAGCTGGTTGAGATACTCTTCATTTCGTGGTCTGACAGCTGTTCATGACTGTATGGAACATGATTTGTCATGTTGTTTTTATTGCTGAAATGCTCCTCTCAGCACCTCACTGTGTTCTCATCCACTGTGGGTCTCTACGGATGTTCAGCAGCTTTGTAATATCACACATGCTTTAAATGTCTCTGAACTGGAGCAAGTACCCTCACTAATTTGTAAGAAAAAATTGTAAATTAAAGAGTAAAAAAAACCTCATTAATTATCAACTGGTACAGGTGACTGTCTGCCTATTATACTATTTATGTTAATCATTGGTAGTGATAGTGTAACTCACAGTAAATATATAATTAAACACTTCTGTATTGGTAGGAAACCTGTATCCAAGATGATATTCAGTTTTTTATAGAAATCAGAGTGTCAAGCATTCATGCAAAACAGAAAATCTTTATTTAAACAAACAAACAAACAAACAAAACAAAACAAAAAACATTATCAGCATTATGGAAGTCATCTAATCCAATGTTGAAATCTCTTGTCTTAGAACAGATGTGTAAAGTAGACAGATGCTCTAAAATACTTGTCTTTTCTGAGATTGTTTAAACAACTAATTCATGTGTAGCTGTGTATTGAAACAGAGTAATGACACTGTTGATCTCATTCCTCCTCATGATTGGATTTTCCCCTTCTGTACCAAAACATTAATTCCCATCAGGATACTCTGAAGTTGTGTTTGTGACTAAATCCACAACACCTTAAGCTGCCTAATAGGGAAACTAAACTAACACAATTAAAATTGTGTACTGGAACATGACCAACATTTTATTGCCAAAAGCATCACATTTCCTGTTCAGAAATTTACATTTAGTATAGGAAGAATTCACTGAAGTACTTAGGAGACACAAGAATTTCCATGCTAATTCAGTTAAAACTCTTACAAGTAGAAAACATGTAAATATATGCTCTTATGTATATAAACACATATTTCTTATAAAAAGGTCTCATAAACATTGTTGAAGTAGAGTTGGAAAATCGCATTTGCAGTACAAGGCTTTCCAGTAAACTTACCTTTGAATCCTTTAGCACAATGGCAGGAAAAGTTGCCAATTAGATTCATACAGATAGCCCCATTTTTGCAAGGTGAACTTGAACATTCATTAATTTCAACTTCACAGAAGGGTCCTCCATATCCAACCATGCAGATACAGCTGTAATTATGCAAGTGGTCCTGGCAGAAGCCATACTCAGAGCACTGGTTT
This sequence comes from Chrysolophus pictus, assembly GCA_037305975.1. Classification (NCBI taxonomy): domain Eukaryota; kingdom Metazoa; phylum Chordata; class Aves; order Galliformes; family Phasianidae; genus Chrysolophus; species Chrysolophus pictus. The sequence continues at coordinate 26,232,364 of CM074578.1, forward strand.
CCAATGCAGTTGTCTATATCAATTTCACAGAAAGTGCCAGTGTAACCAAGGGGACATATGCACCTGTTGAAAAGATTAAAAAAGATGATCTCTGATATTAATGGAACTACATAATAACACAATCATTACAGTCAAGATGGGGCAAAATATCAGCATTTAAAATCAAACTTCCAATGACAATATTCAAATAAAATCTAGTATATGCTACCAGTATTATGGATTTTAAGGATTTTTGTAGTAACAAGAGTTAGTTGCTTGCTACAACATCGTGAGGAGGAAAAAAAAAAAAAAGTATAATAGAGGTTTACCAGGTTTATCTCCATTTAAAGAAATAAAGACAATTTGAAACATCCTGCTTTCTCCAGACATAAATCCAATATAAATGTGCTTTACCATTAGATGCAAAGGTTGTAATTTCTGTCTGTAATTGGAGAAAAAGTCAATATAACTTCAAAGAAATGGAACTGATTATTATTTCCACAATTTAGTATGACACATAAAATTAGAGATTACTTTCTATGCTTCCTTTTTTTTTTTTTTTTGATAAATGTAAACAAAATTGGATTATTTTATTATTTCATAGCTGATTAACATTTTACAGAATTCCAAAGCTCTTATATTCAGCAATATTTTCCCTGCTTGATCGTTTCCTTATCCTGTTTATAGGTGGTGTTTAACAGAAGAAACAGCTGATAACCTTAGATATTCACAATCCACAGAGATGTTATTTAGTAGCTGGAAACACTTTAAGGAAGCCTTGATTATAGCAATTTTCTGTACCAATCCATCTGGCAGAAAGTCTACTTTTTTTCAGAAGTGAATGTTTATGAGGCTTTCTTTGCTTGCTATTCCTCCATTTTTATATTAGACTTCTTGAAATTTCCATTTCAGTATTTGTATGTCCCCATCGCATTTTCAAGAGGACAATTTTAATTCAGTAGGGGAAAGACTCCATGTAAGACTCTGAATACAGAAAAGATAAAATGATGGGAACTGATTTGAATGTCATTTCACAAAAGTTTTCGGCAGTATAACTTTTGGACTAAGGAAGTTATAAACCTCTCCATCAGTGATACACATTTTTCTCTGTTCAGTTAAGCTCTAATTTTATCTGCAACTCTTCTTGGCAAGAGAGAATTTGAAGAGCAAAAAATCTTTATCTATATACAAACTGGAGATACCATGGGATCTCCATCTGTCATGATACAGATGAAATACTTTTGAATAAAAAAAAAAAGAAGAGGAAAAAAACTGTTATGTGTAAAATGAATAGCTCCTAAGCTTTAAACCAATTATTTATTTTTATTTTTTATTTTTTTTTCCTTTGGAGGTAATCTGTACTGCTAGTACTGCTCTGAAAATTCAAGAGTAGCTTCAGAGTACCTAGAAAAATGAGGAGCTCAAGAAAAATATATATTTTCAAGTGTATGCCTGACAAGAATAACAACTCCTTTTCTTTCAGCTGGCTCCTTGCAGAAAAATCCAGGTGTCTTCTTGGTCCCTTGGAAAAGTTTTCATAAGAACAAGCCTGGCTTTCTGCTTTTCACTGTCAGAAGGTGCAGTGATATAACTATTTTAGATCAGAAGAGGAGAAAATTTTATCACGTGTTCTGACTGTTCCAAACTGTAGTGTTTTACTTCACAGGGCAGAACAGTGATTTTATTTATTTCAGATGATACTAAATCAGAAGATGCACTTCTCAAGGAACTGCTAACGTACTCCAGCTGCTTAGAATCTTTAGTTCATGGGTCAAACTGGAGATTGCTTGTAGTAAGTCCAGTAGATTAAGAATTCTTCAGCACAACTACTTTTGCTTTATGGATCCCTTGCTTCTACACTGCAGGACCTACTCAAGCAGGCGCAGCTACCATATTTTTCATTCTGGCCTTAGCCAATTCTTCACAAAGAATAAACCTTTCTTTCTTCTTGAGGGCTTCAGATGATTCTGTTCCTTTTGGAAGGAGTACAGCTCTCAGATTATCTCACAGAGTTGCATTACAGCTAAATAAAAATGTTGATTTGCATAGATTGTTATCCTCATTGAGCATGAACATGCAAAGCAAGTGCAAGTTTAGTTATCTTTAGCTCTCTAGCTATACTGACCAACAGGAAAGCTTTGGTATGAAAAGTATCATAGAATCATAGAATCGCAAGATTGGAAAAGTCCTACAAGTTCATCTAGTTCAACCGTCCTCCCATTACCATTGCTATCACAAGTCTCTAAATCATATCTCGTAGCTCCTCATCCAGACGTCTCTTGAACACTGCCAGGGACGGCAACTCCACCACCTCCCTGGGCAAGTCAGGGCATTCCAGCACCTGACCACTCTCTGAGAGAAAAAGTTTTTCTTTATGTCCAACCTAAACCTCCTCTAGTACAACTTCAGGCCATTTCCTCAGGTCTTGTTTGTTGCCTGGGAGAAGAGATCAAACCCCTCCTCATCACAACCACCCTTCAGGAAGTTGTATGTAGTTAGCCACTCTATTTTTCTAGTTAACTATAGACACAAAAACCATTTTAAGTAATTATTTTTATGTGTACAATCATACTTTGAAAATGTAGCTTGCCATAATAATGAATAGAATATTTAACTTACAGATTTTCTGGAAAGGATAGAAAGAAGGAATTTTCTTTAATTTCCTTCTTACTACTAGTGTAGCTCATCTTCAAGATCACAAAGGAGTTACACGGAAACAAAATTAGTGAAGGATGTTCTAATTTCAGTTTCATGTTTCCAACTCCATGCTATCAGTGATGATATCAAATTTCTTTAATACTTCAGTGTCTAAACGTATCTGAAATAACTGAGACTGAAATTTCCTGTTTTTCCAGCTAAAATTATAATTAGATACGTATGGATAAATCAACCTCTTGTATGTTTAGAAATTTATTCTACATTATTGCTAAAGAAAAACAAAATCTTAAAATTCTCTTGTGACTTTAGTGTGAAAATTTTGCATAGTTTAGCTATTACTATTTTCTTGCACATATAATAGCTGGCTTTTTTTTTTTTTTTTTTTTTTTTTTTCCTTCAGCATAATACTAGGTTAGAAAACCAATTTAAATCTGAATCTTCCTGTCATATGAAGCTCAGTAACTGATGTATATGGTTAATCATGACAAGAATTGAGGCAGTGGCTCAAAACAGTGGACCATATAGTAGGCTAGTGTTGCAGAAAGAGGTTTTGTTCTGTTATTACCTGTTCAACATATTCATTAATACAAACAGGAATATTAAAATTCTCTTAATAATCTAAATTCTTACTGAGTATTCAGGTATGATTTGAGGATGAGAATTTTTAAGAATTATTCATCTACTGTCCTAATGCAGGTTGAGTTTTAGCAATAATAGGGTCTAGAAATTCAATAAATACTTTAGAAAAATAACTTAGAATATTTGACCTCAAATTCTAATTGTATTTTTACAAATAACATTAATACATAACACCACAAATGGACAGTCTACAAGGAAAGACCAAGATAGTTATAAATGAGTATATTAATAACAATCATTGATTTAAATCTGTGCTTTATAGATTATCTTTTTTTTTTTTTTTTGAAAAAAAAAAAAGGAATCAATTTTTGTGAGGTAAAAATCTAAACTAGTCACATTGTCAGTGTACTTTTTGTTAATTTCTTTTGTTAATTAAAAAATAATAGTTGTTTCTGACATTAATGTTTTGAACATCTAACAGTAAATTGTACTAAGCAGATATGCATTAAAGCAGTGCAGGAGTCAGCCTGACCTTGGCCTGGGATGGCATTCACTGTTTTAAGTCCTGTTAGCAGCCCAGCGCCAGCTGCTGCCCTGCTGTAGTTCCCTGATGGGTCTCTATGGCTCTACTGGGAGGGGGGACACCCAGCAAAGACTTGCAGAAGCTAATAACATCCACCATCTACTTTCTAAAGGAAGACTGTCAGCCTTAGAAACTGGACTAACACAAAGGATGAGAATGACACCAAAGAAAATGTAAATATGAAATTCTGTGTAACAATTTTAATTTTTTTTTTTCCTATAAATATAGATATCAAACCAAAGCAAACCAAAGACACAATTGCCTTGTTGTGGATTGCTTTACTCCTACACATACTGTGTTGTTTGCTGGATACCGACACTGCACTGCCTAAACTTTATTAACAATGCACAGTAATTTGATATGTCCATGAAATAAATGTAAAGGACAGACACAGATAATTCAGGCATGGAATTCAGTCTAATGAGTAACATGTCATTGGAGTATGGACAGTTACATTGTAGCTGTAATGTTTTCTTAACAATACCAGTAAGACGTAACTTTTTATCTCCTAAAACCTAGAGCAGCAGCTATGTAGGTAGGCAAGTTCATATTAGTGAGCCAAGCACAGCAGCTGTCACAGCGCACTTGCAGACTGTTTGCACAGAAGTGATGTAGAACCTCGGCCACTGAGTAAACTGTGGCCAACTAATTGATCATTAAAATAAATGAGAAAAGCCAAAGACCAGACTGGAGATACATTATATCTATACTGATCTTTGCTAAATGACCCAACTATTTTCTATATTGCCATTCAAAACACACTTAAGATGAGCTCAGCAGATTAACTGCATTTATTTAGTATTTCTCCATCTTTCATGGGTCCTAACAGATAGAAGTCAGAAGATGCCAAATCCAGACTATTTGCTGGGTGTGGTAGGACAGTCCAACCAAGACTGGCGATGTGTTCCACAGCCTTCACACTGGTATGGGACATGGCATTATAATATTAAAAGGAAAAGATTGTTTTTTTCTCTAGTCTGACTGTAAATTTGAGCCTGTATCAGTCAGAATTGCTGGCTTGTCCAGGTTCTAGGAAACCTGAAGGATCACCTTTTTCCTATCCTGAAAGACAGTGCACATCACTTTACCCATGGAGGACTGTGTCTTGAACCTTTTCTTCAAAGGTTAATTCACATATCATCACTCTATTGACTGCTGTTTTGATTCCAGCTACTAGTGGGGGTCAAGATCATCTTCTGGCATGTGGATGAAGTTGGCCTATTGCATGGAATCTGCTACATTCATCATATCTGCAGCTAAATCAATACAAAACATATTTTTTGGAGGAATATATAAATTCAAATGTGCTCGGATTTAGTTACAATATCTCAAACAGCAAGGACTCAGCTGGAAGTGCAGTAATTCATTTGGATTAATAAGAGGCTTTGTGGAAATCTGATTGTGGCCACTTTAGTTCTAAGAGGAGACTCACTAAAACAAAGGAGATTTTATTCCAATATGTTATTCTTATTATGTTGTTCCTATTATCTATTATTGCTTGGATTTCTATCTGTATCACAGTTGTAAGGCTTGAAACCTAGTGCCCCTCTTTCATCCAGAGCAGCTCCCCATGGTGAACTCAAATTCTCTTCATATTGAATGTATGTACATCTATATGTCACTACCGTTTTAAAATTTTAAGAGTTTTAAAACTGAGAGGAGAAACAGAGTCAATAGAAAGTTAGAAAAATCACAGACAGTTAAATGCACTTTTTCAATCTGTAAAACTGTAACAGATTGCTATGTAGAAAGCAACAGTTTAAAAGTGGGAGGAGAGTGTTGTTGAAACAAAGTTGGATACCTTCCATGCTTTTCTTGTCTTAGCAATGCTATAACAAGCCACGATTGAAAGAATATGACGATCACTTAAAAATTAATTTAAAAATTATGCTTCCTTCTAGTTTATATTGCAGTCTTATATTCAAATATCTATATATTGCAGATCACAAAGGAAAGCACGTATTTGACAGTTTGGCCAATATCACCAAAAAAAAAAAAAAAAAAAAAAAGTCACAAAATTTCAACCATTTTCTTCAAAATTATCATTCAGATTTTATAAGAAAAATTATTCCATGTCACACTCAGGCTCCTGAAAGTGTTTACCATTCGCTAAAGTGGATGGTTTATTTTTTTTTTGAGATTTTGCATAGCTGGTTTATTTTCTTAGTCCAGAAATATAAATATTTGTGAGGCTTTCCTTTGTAATAGTTCAGACAAAACAGTCTATCTTATCCAATAACTGTGCTTAATAAACTTCTAACATCACATCAGTACCTGTATTTATTCACTTCATCTTCACACGTGGCTCCATGTTGGCACTGGTTTATCTTACAGTCATTAATGTTCTCCAGGCATGTCTGTCCTGTCCACCCAACAGCACAAACACAGTGAGATCTTTGGTTGTCTTCATCATAGAAACAGCTACCTCCATTTGCACAAACCTGAACATAAGAATTACAAGAAAATATGAAGAGGCTTTTCTCTAGAGGTTGACTGTTGTTGATTTGTTGTTGGTTTAGTTTCTTTGCTTCCCAAAAGAGCTTAGCTGAATAACCAATGATTACAAATACTGCTATTTAATATTTTATTATTTATTAAGAATTATAGTATCACAAAACATTTCACATCCTGAGAATGTAAAATACTGAATGTTACTAAATCAATGTATGAATTAATTAATTAGAAACACTCATTCATGATTCTATTTAACAGTGACATTTATCCTAATTCACTTTAGAATATAAACACTTTAGGAGAGGTGAAATAATCTGCAGATGTTTCTACATTTAAAACAGTGATGTAATTTAATTTAATTTGTGGTTATCAAGAAAAACAGACAATAATTGTCATAATGATTCTGATTCACAACCTTGAATCTGTTTATTTAAATAGATACTGATATATCATGAAATCACAGAATATCCTGTGTTGGAAGGGAAACTCCCTCAAGTATTGCTGATTCCAGCTCTTGGCTTCACACAAGAGGAACAAAATAATAATAATAATAATAATAATAATAATAATAATAATAAAAAGAGTGCTGCACAAATGATCCTTGAACTCCATCAGCACAGGACCATGCTCACTGCCCTAATGAGACTATTCCAGGGCCCAACTACCCACTGGTGCAGAACTTGTCCCTGATCCCCAGTTGCCCCTCCTCTGACACAGCTCCATGCCATTCCCTCGGGCTCTGTCGCTGTCACACAGAGCAGAGCTCAGCGCTGCCCCTGTGCCGTCCTCTGCAGTCGTCATCAGGCCTCCCTTCAGCTCCTCTGCTCTGGGCTGAGCACCCCCAGGGACTTCAGCCACTCCTCATATGCCCTGCATACACTCACCCCTCCTTTGAACCCGCCCATAACCCTCCTTTGAACCCACACATAACCTCCTTTGAAAATATCCGTATAATGCATTGTAGTATCGATATCTCTTGATGTTCTCCTTCAGTGTGTGTATAATGAAAAGTAATAACTCTAAGCCAAAAAAACATTTCTCTCTTAGCTTTCCACCCCCCCCCCCCCAACATCACTTACTAAAACAGTGTCCACTGTATTCTCCAAACATTACAGAAACTTCAAAGTAGAAATGAACACTCCTTTCTTTACTTTCATTTGAGGTGCAGCTCCATTTCCATGAAAAATATGCAGGAGTAAAAATGGATAACTACATTTTCTTTTCAAAGCAATTAAGACCTCTCTTTCTAATCAATTGGTTTCTAAAGAAAACGGTGTCTAGAAGATGAGCTAACGCACTAGTACTTCAGTTTGATTGAGTCTGAATCTCTTTAAAATGCCATTAAGATTTGTAATAATAACAGTTCTTGCCAGAAATCCTGTAAAATTCATTTGTCTTTGATTAAGTTTTAAATTGACCTGAAAATTGAGAGATTTTTGCTGTGCTCTCAGTACTGATTTTCAGACATAACTTGGAATTCTTTTTCAATTGGACAACTACTTGAAGAGGAGCACAGCTCTACCTAAATGCAAAGAAATGTCCTATGTGTACAGTTGTAGAAGTATTCACTTTTTTGATTGATGTCACTTCTTAATTTTTTAATTAAGCACCTTAATTAAGCTTAGATAAAAATGCTGAACCTTATTATTTAATCAAAGTTAAAAAAAAAAAAAACCAAAAACAATTTACACTCAAGAAAAAGTAACAGTTTTCAACACCTAATATTCTTCTAACAACCTGTTCCACTCATTGATGTTTGCACGTACTTGGTCACATATAACATTAATCTTTCCATTAGGATAACAATATTTAATTTCAGCACCTGTGAAAAACTGACTATGTAGTTAAGTACATTCAACTCCCATTGATTTAATTTTTATATCTTCCTACTTCCTTGTAAGCTCTAAGATTTCCTCCATTAAAAACAAAACAAAACAAAACATGACCATATAAATGATGGGCTATAAAATGTAAGTAACTGGGAACTCAGTTAAATGGATCCGGTGCTCTTTAACATCTTTATCAATGACATCGATGATGGAATTGAGTGCACCCTCAGCAAGTTTGCTGACGACACCAAGCTGAGTGGTGCGGTTGACACGGTTGAAGAAAGGGATGCCATTCAGAGGGACCTCAACAGGCTTGAAAGGTGGGCCCGGGTGAACCTGATGAGGTTCAACACAGCAAAGTGCAAGGTTTTGCACTTGGGCCGGAGGAATCCCAGGCATCCATACAGACTGGGAGGAGCAGTCCTTGAGAGCAGCCCTGTGGAGAAGGACCTGGGAGTCCTGATGGATGAAAAACTTAATATGAGCCAGCAGTGTGCCCTTGCGGCTCGGAAGGCAAATGGGATCCTGGGCTCCATCAAAAGAGGGGCGGCCAGCAGGGACAGGGAGGTGATTGTTCCCCTCTACTCTGCTCTTCTGAGGCCCCATCTGGAGTACTGTGTCCAAGTCTGGAGCCCCCAGTACAAGAAAGACAGAGAGCTGTTGGAGAGGGTCCAGAAGAGAGCCACAAACATGATCAGGGGACTGGAGCACCTCCCGTACGAAGACAGGCTGAAGGAGCTGGGCTTGTTCAGCTCAGAGAAAAGAAGGCTGCAGGGTGACCTCATTGCAGCCTTTCAATACCTAAAGGGAGCCTATAGAGGGGAGGGGAATCAACTCTTTGAAAGAGTAAATAACTGCAGGATGAGGGGAAATAATTTTAAGTTGAGGGAGGGGAGATTTAGGTTGGATGTCAGGGGGAAGTTCTTTACAGAGAGAGTGGTGAGGTACTGGAACAGGTTGTGGATGCCCCGTCCCTGGAAGTGTTCAAGGCCAGATTGGATGAGGCCCTGGGCAGCCTGGTCTAGTATTAAATGAGGAGGTTGGTGGCCCTGCATGTGGCAGGGAGGTTGGAGATTCATGATCCTTGAGGTCCCTTCCAACTTTGGCCATTCTGTGAATCACTGATTCTGTGATTCATTGCAGTACTGAGACTTGTAAGAAGGTAAAGAGTAGAACAAAATCACAAAATTGTTAGCACAAATGTTGTTAACACTAACAGCGTTTTTAAATCCTAAATATCTTCTTCATAAAGTGTACCCAGGCCTTATATTAACATATTTTAATATACTGAGTACTGTGTCCAGGCCTGGGGCCCCCAGTACAAGAAAGACTCAGAGCTCTTAGAACGGGTCCAGAGGAGGACCACTAAGATGATCAGAGGGCTGGAGCACCTCTCCTGTGACGACAGGTTGAGGGAACTGGGCTTGTTTAGCTTGGAGAAGAGAAGGCTCTGGGGAGACCTCATTGTGTCTTCAAATACTTGAAAGGAGCATATAAACAGGAGGGGGAACAGCTGTTTTCAAGGGTGCATGGTGATAGGACAAGGGGGAATGATTTTAAACTAAGACAGGGGAGGTGTCACACTGGAATATGTTGCCCAAGGAGGTTGTGGATGCCCTGTCCCTGGATGCATTCAAGGCCAGGCTGGACGTGGCTCTGGGCAACTTGGTCTAGTGGTTAGCAACCCTGCACATACCAGGGGGGTTGAAACTAGATGATCATTGTGGTCCTTTTTAACCCAGGCCATTCTATGATTCTATGACATAATTTAGAAAAACCTTAGAAAATTAAGACTAAAGTTATATTTTAATATTGCCCAACATCCATTTTAATTTAATGTTGTTTAATAGTTTATACTGTGAAGCTGCTGTTCTTTAAGATTTTAGTGCAACCTGCAACAGCTTTAAATTTCATTTAAATCTATGAAATATATTTTTTGCATGTAATCTAATTTTAAGTTTTCTCTATCTGAAAGCTTTTTCTCTCATCTGAAAAAGTTAATTTTCTATTAGTTTAAATCTTGAATACTTTCTGCTACGATGATAAAGGATTTTAAGAGAAATTAATGCTAAACTAATCTGATAGTGAAATCAAAGTAAAAGGCTGCACACTGTGTTTTTCTAGTTTCTCTCAGAAAATTTGTCACATTTTTATAGAGTAAATACTTTTAAATTAAAACAAACAAACAAACAAAAACAACCACTTTTGGAAAGAATGATATACTCCTATCAATAACTTTTTTTTTTCCCCAAAGTCAACCTTTTTCATAGCTAGAATTAAACACAAATCTTACTGTTTAAGAGATGATAGAAAAGGACTGTGGTCGTCTGTCTCATCACACTTCTGTGATGATACTGCTTGTGCCGTAAATAAACATACCTTAGTATGTTGCCTTGATAAAAAATGTAAGCAGAATCAGTTCCTTCAAATAAGAAATGTTACTACAGAAAGGGAAAATAATTAACTGTTACACATTTACATTTTATTCTTCTTTTTATTTTAGCAAGGCAAGTAACTCCACTTATATGGCTGTGTATTCTCCAAGTGACACTTATTGTCCACTGTTAGAGACAATGCAATGTGTTTGAGGAATCTCATCCCAGTGCAATAATTACTTCTTAACAGTTCTGCCTGAATACTTTTCTTAGATTTCCCTACAGTTTAAATGAAACTGATTTTTATTATTATTTTTTAATCTACATTTCAGACATACAGCTATTATAGTCTTCAGACACTGTTACTGCAATGCAACTGCACAGATACTCATATTTTTCTCTAAGTGTAATTTTGATTCATCTGCCCTGTGCTCTTTCCTAGACTAATGATATTTTAGGTAGATAAAATGATTTCCTTAAACCAATCAATAAACAAAAAACTCACTAAAATGTAAACGTTTAATTTTCAAGAAATATTTGCTAAAACAACTTCCCCCAAAATATGAAAAACAGAAAAGGAAAAATATAATTAGTAGGAAGGAGGCATTCTGCTTTATTTAACTTCTTATAGATTTAACTCTATCTCAAATTCACCTACGTTAACTTCACTTGATTTTTAGAAAATTAAATGTTTTGTTCATAATTAGCTTCCAGTACATAAGTAAAAAAATATTTCTGAATACATTTATGCATATAAATATTTAAGAATAAGCATTGTCTGCTCTTCCCTACTTCTTCTGTTTTAACTCTCAAGTTCTCAAAGATAAACAGATAGTGATTCACAAGCAGTCTATTCCAAATTTTTGTGATAATGTCTCCTAAAAAAAAAATAAAAAAACCTTCCGTTAAGCAATTCAGTATTTTCGCTTTTTAGAACGTTGAAAAACTTACCTTGAATGAACAAGGCATGACTTGAATAAGCAACCAAGAGCTGATGCCCTAAATCCTTTCTTTAGGCACAAATTAATTAAAGAGATCAGAAAAAAACACTGCACAAAATAGAGCAGTATATGCAGTGTGTCAGAAATGCAAAGTTAACATCTTATCCAAAAGTAAAGCTATGTTTTTCTTGTCACATGCTAGCAACAGAGATTTTTCTGAGAAGAAAATTATTTGTAGGGACAATTTCAAGGTTAATAAGAGAAATCCTAATGTCAATTTAGTATATCTTAATTTTTTTTGCATGTTTCTTTCCTCCTTCACTTCGTAATTCAAAAATAAACACTTCATACTTATGTTACACTGCGATGACTATTTAAAGCAAACACATTTGTTTGTCCAACTACTGAGGACTGGAAAAAATAACTTCAAAAGGGCAAATATGAAGTCTCTAGTTCTTTTTTTTTTTTTTTAATTAAATTTAAAAGCTACTTAAATTACAGTGAGAGAGGTCTTATTTCCAATATCACATGAATCCTAAGTCTTTGAATTTAGACTTCTATAAAATATTACCTCATTAATGATTTCACAAATTAGTTTGTAGTTTCATTCGGAGAAACTGTTCAAGATAACTCATCTTTTAAGAATTTAAGTTGCCGTGGCAGAAGAACAAAAAATATTAATAGAAACATCTGAAAAATATATCAAGGTAAAAGAAAGAAACAAGTATCTATATTTTATATCATCATTCCATAATTAATATGATTGCTTTACTTTTATAGATGAGGAAGCTGTGCCTCAGAGTTTTCATAAACTTGCAGAGCATGCCAATATGAAGACCATCACAAATAAAAATGAAAGTTGGAGTGCCTCTAAGTATGCATTGAGCAAGTAGATATTCAGAAGGTGGGAAATATAACTCTAACTGTAAATATAGCTGGGTAATTTCTGATTGTTCAGCTCACAGAAAGAGAAAAATACTTTGAAAAATATGCATTTTGTGAACATGCCTAACATGTTCCAGACCATGGGACCAGTCTGGATCTAGTCTAAAAAAAATCAACTTGAGATGTAATCAGTGCGGAATCATGATCTTCAGCAAAACCTGTTTCTCTCTGTTAATTCATCCTTATGTTCCACTTGCTAATGTAGGCAGACATAAGTAAGTACACTGCTTGAAATTTGACATAAAATCCTGATGTTTTGTGTTTCTGGCAAATGACATTCTGGCATTGTGGTCACATTTATAAGAAATCCTCATTAGGAACACTGTTCCTTTTCAGTGTCTACATGCAGTAGTTCAACTGTGTGTGCAAAGTACAATAGCAGAGTAGCACAGGGAATAGCCTATAATATTACATCAATATCCTACCTCACTAAAAACCTATTCTAGGCAAAGAGTGAAAAACACTGAAATAGTAACATTTTCCCCTTTTCATAGAATTTTAGAATCGTAGAATCACCAAGATTGGAAAAGACTTCCGTAACATTCAGAAAGATCAACACAATGGAAAGGTGATATTAAAAGGTGTAATGCCAGGGGAACAAATGTAATGGAAAGACATTATAAGGGAAGGAAAAAGGACTGCTGATCAATCTCTGAAGATCTAGACTCACAGGGGAAAACGTTACAAAGGACAGATCTCCAACCAGAGATCCCTCCACAGTGGCAGTCAGCCCTTAAATGGAGTCTAAGAGAAGAGGAACCAAGCTTCCAGTCACACAGGTGAATTGCCGTCACCCGTGCTCCCAGGGCTGACCCGGTCCTTTTCCCTGGTACTCAATCAGGCCATGACTCAACAGTTAATATACAACTTCCAGGATCATCGAGTCCACCTACCACCAATATTTTCCACTGGACCATGTCCCTTTGTACAATGTCTAAATGTTTTTGAACACCTCCAGTGATGGTGACTCAACCACCTCTGTGGGCAGCCCATTCCAGTGCCTGACCACTTTTTCAGACAATAAATTTTTCCTAACATCCAACCTGAATTTCCCTTGGTGCAACTTGAAGCTGTTCCTTCTAGCCCTATTGCTTAACACAAATATTCAAGTAGCTGATAAAGTGTTTATGTTGAAATCACTTTAAAATTATGGCATCAATCATTTCTCTTGCAAGACAGGATAATTTTCTTACCAATGCAGATGTTTTGGTATTTTTAAAATCTCTGTATCATTGTTTATCTACTGACACTTGTATGTCTGCCTGAATCTTTTCAAAGTTTGTCACTGCCTGTTTTTGACATAGACGAATTTGTGAGGTTGGAACGCCAAACAATAAATACCAGGAATGTCCTGTGGACACCATGCTAACCACTGCTGAAGAAATGAATATCGTTCAGGTATGACAGCTATTAGCCTGTAGTGAGCAACCAACTAAACGCATGTGGAAAATCAAAAATGCACACAGTTCACTAACTGGCTGTCATACTAAAACCTGAGATAGGGCTACCAGCTTTGACAATGATTTTGATAGTAAATGTCTTTTTAGCTTATCCCTATTGTATGTTTTCCAAGGATGAATTTAATCAGACAACCCACTGGCCTGTTTCTCTACTGAGTTGTCATATGTTTTGATAACAAAAGAAAGAATTAAACTGATGTAATACTAAAGGGAACTGTCTCTTTCTTTTAGAGATATATAAGATTTTAATTAAGGCATTACCATATTCCTGTAGCTATGCTGTAAGGCACAGTAAAGCTTGTTCTTCTGCCTACTCCACCTTGGACTAGCATGTTGCAGTAGAGTTATTTGTTATTTCCACTGTTCTTCGCAATTCTCTGTTAATAAAAATGGTGGAGGATATAACACATATCCTACATTCTAATGAGACAGGGATATTTTCTTTTTTCCTTTTGATGTCATACTGAGTAGACATCATTTATTTCAAAGAAAAATAACCTAAACACTTTAAATGTTGTGCCAGTGGAAAAAAATTTCATGTTAGTATTGTTATATGTTTACAGAAGGATAAAAGAAACCCGGTGACTTAGATTTACATGAGAAATATTAACATTCTTTTTGATTTACTGTGCTGACTGCACAAACTGAGTCAAAACAGTTCAGCACATCTAAGGTACAAATGGAAATGGAAAAGAACTGAAAAAAGACTTATTTTTTCAAGCAAGAGAATAGTACTATAAATATAATATTGTATATTCCACAGGTGAAGAAAACAAGTAGAAAACATATATAATTCCTTCATTTTAGTTTCCTTTCCTATTAGAAAATTTCCTAATTATTGGCATTAGGGCTAAAACAAGTGGCCTGTAGAATGGGAACATAAAGAGATAGATACTTGTGTATGTATAGTCCATACAGTCTATGCAATGTTTGTATGAACAAATTAAATATCTGAGGGCTTTAAAGCAAGTATTACAATAAAATGTTAGTAGCTCTCATCAGCATCCTTGGCACACCATCACTTCCCATCCTAACTAGCCATAATAATTATTATATCATTATAATGTTATGCCACGTGTAATAAATTTGTACTCAGTATGACAATTTAAATTATGAAATTGTTAAAATTTACCAGATGCTGAACAATTTAAATACAAACCTTTGAGCCGGTGGGTATTTCAATAATACATTTTGTAGTCATTGGTGAGTGCGTACCCATAGACTTCAAGGTGACATAAATGTTGATTGCTTCTTCATAAATGCATTGCTTGCTTCATATAGTATATTGTTATGTTGAATGTATTTCAATAAAAGAATTGATTAAGCTTTTGAAACACTGGTTATCATGTGTAAGCAGCTGTTTGGAAAGGGTACATAGCATTCTCTACATAGCTGGTAAAATAGCTATCATAATGAAAAGGAGCTACAATATTTCATTTTATCACATACCAAAATCTCTGTTAACTCAAGGGCCTGGGCCTATAGTCTACCCTGTTATGGTGGAATTAGGTATATTATCCAAACAAGTGACTTAACTGAAGGGGTCACTAAAGGGAAGTGAGGAGAACATACTAAATAAAGTTCTTAAATACATCTGCATCCATACTGGATGCAGTTTTGACCTAAATATTATCAGCACCTAACTCAATTATTTATAAAATTCTTAGAATGTTTTCCAATTACATTTTCATATCATAGAATCATAGAATGGTTTGTGTTGAAAGGGACCTTTAAGATCATCCAGTTCCAGTCCCCCTGCTATAGGCAAGGACACCTCCCTCTAGACCAGGTTGCTCAAAGCCCCATCCAGCCTCGCCTTGAATGCTTCCAAGGACGGTGCATTCACAACCTCACCGGGCAACCTGTTCCAGTGTCTCACCACCCTCACAGTAAAGAATTTCTTCCTAATATCTAGTCTAAATCTACCCTCTTCCACTTTAAAACCATTTTCCCTCATCCTGTTGATGCATGTCCTTATAAAAAGTCCCTCCCCAGCTTTCCTGTAGGCCCCCTTCAGGTTCTGAAAGGCCACTATAAGGTCCCGGTCCCCTCATAAGCCTTCTCGTTTCTAGGCTGAAGAGCCCCAGCTCTCTTAGCCTGTCTTTGTAGGGGAGATGCTCTAGCCCTCTGATCATCTTTGTAGCTCTTCTCTGCACCCTCTCCAACAAATCTTGTGTTGGGAGCCACAAAACTGGACACAGTACTCCAGGTGGGGTCTCATGAGAGCAGAGCAAAGGGGCAGAATCACCTCCCTCGACCTGCTGGTCATGCAACTCTTGATGCAACCCAGGATACTGTTGGCTTTGTTGGGCTGTAAGCACACACTGCCAGCTCATGTTGAGTCTTTCATCAACTGACAGTCATCTCTCAACCTTTCGTCATCTCTCCTTGCAGAACAGGTAGTATTGTTTTAATTTTTGTTGTTGTTCGTCTGATCATGGTATTTAATCTTGTCTGTGGAAATGCATTTTTTGTCTTTCTCTCTATGCATTGATTCATTATCAGCCTTCTCTCTAATAAGTTTTAAGCACATCAGGACATTTCAAGGAATTTTTGCCTCAAGTTCTTAGAAGTTTCACTACATAGTGTAAAGTAAGGAACAGGAGACATCAATAAATAAACCTATAATGAATAAGACAGGCAGAGCTCAGACAATATGAAGTTTGTCTGCTGGTGGTTAGATTAGTCACGTCATGCACTTTTGGTTTCACGTGTTACATAGGAAAGAAGGTTAACATCAGAATATAATGAGAATGAGTATTCCTATTGTGTTTAGATAAGCTGGGGGTAACGTCAGCTCACTGCAATTAGAATAACCTGTTTGGTTTCCCAAAAACACTGGAGGGAATATATCACTTTATCCTACCTCTGTGTTTCCAATACATGGTGATAAACATGTGTAATTAAATCCATGAGATTTATTCATGCACACTGCTCCTGGGGCACAGCTTATATTGTAGAACAGGCAGACGTCAATATCCAGTTCACATCTTTCACCTTCAAAACCTACACCGCAAAGAGAATGTTTAATCACAGTTCATTCACAATATTGACATTGTGTCTGTTCATGGTGTTAGAAGTTAATACCAATCTACTAAAGTAATTTGGCAGTTTCATTTCCTAAACAAAGCAAAGAAGTGAGATTTTACATATAATATTATTTGCATACATTCAGATATATCACTGTTTTTAAAATTATTTTTATATTTCTACTTTTAAAACTTAGATATCTGGATAGCATTTTCTTGTTCTGCTCAGAAAACGCTATAAATTTGCATTGACTCACCCATGGGGCAAATGCACTTAAAACGGTCTTCATAGTTAAAACATGTTCCTCCATTTTCACATGAGTTGGAATTGCAGTTATCAATTTGCACCTTGCAGAATTCTACTGGGGTCGAAAAAAAAAAAAAAGATCTTATCAAGGCTAAGAATGAATTTAATGTACTTAAAAACAAACCAAAATGCAACAAAGTAACCAAACCATACTAATAACATTGATAAAATGCCCATTGCTTTAAATAATCTTTCTGCAATATTGCTTAAAACCTTGCATAAGGTTCCAGACAACTTAAACATTTATAAATAAAGTTATATGCATGCATTGAAATTTAAAAAATACAGACAATGGGGAATTAGATGCTTCAAATGTTTTTTTACTATAGTGCAATAAGTAACATTATATAGACAGCTATGGACAACCTGATCTTATGTTAACAAAATTCCAATTTACTCACTTTGTACTGATACTAAAGGTAACTAAACATATCTGGTATTACTGTGATTAATAATTTAAAAAAGAAAAAAAGGAGCTAGGATAAGAGTTATAAAATATGATTTTATGTAATACAATTGGCAAAAAGAAAGGCTAAAAAAGTATCTAGGAAGTTACGTTATCTCCTAGAAAATATGTTTTTTTTTCCCATTAATTTCCTTAAGGTAAGGAAAGTAACATTGGGAAAGGAAAGCTGGAAGTAAACTTTGGCCCCATTCAATAGAAATTTTTGATCCATTTTTTGTATTTATTCATGAAGGTGAAATCAAATTGTTTAAAAAGCCCTTGTGAATAAACATTAGTATAGATCAGACTAGGTTAAAGAATTATTTTGGTATAAAATTGAAATCCTTATAAAAACTGAATCCTTTAAGCAAACTTTGCAAATTTTCACTGCCACAGCGAGGTCATGAAAACCTAGTAATTCCAAACTGCTATAAAATTTATTAGAATCTGAATACTGCTGAGAAATGCATAATTTATAGTATTAAGATCTGATTAAGTGTTAAATGGATGTCAGGAGAGATCCCCACAGTAATCCACTTAGCTTTTAATGCCTAATTATCACTTCATAGCGAGTGAGGGCTGAATAATTGAGAACTTCAATACTCATATAACTCAAACAAGATTTTTGTGTGTAATTAGGAATGTTATTCTACTATCAGGAATAAGTTCAGCAGGTGCAAGAAACAAAGAGGGATGTTAATAATGTTGTTAAGGATTTTACTGCTCTACTGTTTATTTTTAAAATATCCTTATTCATTTTTTTACTGATATACTAAAGGTATAATTTTACCCTGAACAAAACAAGTTCAGTGACAAATGCAACTCATGCAGTTATAACTTTACTAATTTGATAATACCAGAAACATAAGAAAGCAAATATTTTGGTGACAGTTGAAGTTAGAAGCCAGAGATTGATTTATTCCAATTACCTATCTTCTACTCCTTCCCCCCGCAGAACTTTAAACAAAACATACATTCTTCAGACACAAATACTTAAGATTTGTCTGCTGAAATGTTGGCCTTTATATCCACATATTTATAGGCCACAAAAAAACGAACTGTTAGAAACGAACTGTTAGCAATTGATGTCTCATCCTAAACATTAGATGCAAATCAGATTAGAAGGTTGGAGTCCTTAAAAATGTTTTTTTTTTTCCCCCCCACAGGATCCGCAGATAACAGAGTGACAACCTTGATACAGATATCTACATTGTAGGCACTTAAAATTAGGCATGTTTTCTTCCACTTCCAGCAACTTTATACTTAACTATTTTGACAGACATTAAATTCACTTACAATAACCTTTGTTGGACTCACTAGAAGTTCAGTGGTTCTAAATATTTCCTCATTCTCATTGGGAATTGTGTTTAACTGTATAGTAAATGTATTTTTAGATCAGTCTAGACATAGCAATTAATCTTCGTGCTTTTCCAAATAAAGTAGAATTGGTGAATGAGATAAAAAAAAGCAGAAATAAAGAACTGACCTAACAATTCACATGTGCAGATGGTAAAAACATCTTCCTTTCTGTAAGTTACAGAGTTGAACTAGCAAGTTTAAATTAGTTGACTTCATTAGAATTCAAGATTTGTATTATAGCCTCCATGAAAAATCTGTCCCTAGTAGTTACCAGAAATATGAAATTTAAAAATTATTTAGGACCAAAGCACATAATTCAATTCTGATATAAAAGTATTGTTGTCTAGACTCCCTATATAGGTAAGCATCAAAAAGAGGAGCAAATAAGTTATTGAAGGAGAAATTTCAAATATAGGTGAAATTAATTGTTTTATGTGTTGAGAATTTTACAATTAGATAATCTCCGCTGACTATACATAGAATCTAAACAATCTGTTGAGACTAAATTAAGTTTAAAATTGCTAAAGATATATCATATTTCATTAGTTACAGCATTGACTATCTATCCTAATATTTAATTACAAAACATTCGAACAGTTTTATTAGGCATAGACATTCAACATAAGATGTTTACTACTCAGTGTTGACCTATACATGTGAGCTACTGGATGCAGATATGATGTCTGCATATATGCTTCTCAGAACATAGGAATTGTTTCAGAAAATGTTACAAAAGGTAATGAATAATATTACCTTCTAAAATGGCAAAAGATTTCAGAATACACATTTTTCTACACTAGTATTATAGAAGTAATCCGTGAATACTGAATTTATTAAAGTATGTGGTCTTAAATATGAGTCCTGCTTACTTTATTTCCAAAATAACCTCCATCTCCAATTTTGGCTTTCACAAATACTTGGAAAGGATGGTACTATCTACAAAATCATCAATATTTATTTCTTAGTTGCTTTTTAAGAGTTCTTACCTAAGAGTTTACTGAATGCTACTTAGATGGAAAGTTTTGACCATCTCAAAGAAATCTTAAATGCTGTATGCAAAGAAAATCTTGGCCTCCATTTTAAGTTGCTTTTAATAATTTATTTGGGAATAAAACAAATAAAGGAAAATAAAGGGCAATAGGTCTGTGCAGAGAGCAATAAAGACAGTGTGGTAAGAGTGGAAAGTGATATTTCGAAAAGAAAGAAATAACAAGGATGAAGCAAACATTCAGTTTTTATAGAGATTAAATCCCAGAGCAGGAGTGGGGGGAGGAGAAGTCTTCTCTTGATTTTTATTTGTTTTTTCACTAAGCATCTGGCATCAGTATCATGTTTATTTTAGGGTTTTTAGAAGCTCAGTAGAGGTCTCCCTAGTTGAGTAATGGCTGATTAAGTGTTTTTTACAGAGAGAATGAAGCAAAGATTTTCAGTCTCAGATTGCAAAACATTTCATAAAGGAAGACCTCTATCTCCTGAAATTAATTCTTAACAAAGAGTGAGTGCTAGAATGTGAAATCTGTAGGGACAGTGAGAAATAATTTAAAATATCTGAAATCTGTGTTTGGAAGCTAATATTTTTAAAACCCTTTTTCTGATGATATGCTTTTAAGTAGATAATTAAATGTTGAAGTTACAAAATCTTATAGCACAGCATTGAATTTTTCTTTTAAAATTTGAATTTAATATGGGCACACTTTAAAAAGCTGTCATTCTTCTGGGATAAAGGAATTACAGACAGTAAGCCCAAGAAAAATATAGCAATAATTCTTAATGATATAGTTTTTGTAGTTAATATTGAATAGGAATGGTTTCTGCTAGCTCCTCAGGAATGCTAATTGATTAGAGTTGAATATAATGATTCTAGGATCAGATCTATGAAGAAATCCAGAACCACCACACACAGAGCCACTCACAGAGAATGAGATTTTCTGAGTGAGCACCCCACCTAGTTGGTAAAGACAACTCCATCCTTTCAGTCTCTCTTCTCTCCAGATCCTGCAGCTCTCCTACCTGTCCCATAGAGTCCAAAAGATACGAAGATGCTCCACCTATCTGAGCAAGGTGGAGAGAATGCATTTAGTAGAGAACTGATATTTCTGGCTGGATGCTAATTCAATTAATTTCAGGAAAGTGCATATGAAGAAAAGTAGTGGAATTGAATTCCTACATGCAGGAAAAATTACACATTGACATTCATTGATGCTGAATGTTTATGGAGAACGAACAGTGGATGTGAGCACAACGAATCAGTGGGTGCTGCAATTCAGCAGCAGCAATAGTGACATGAAAGACAAGCCATGTTCTGGACAGACGCATATTTTTATGAGCACAACACACAGACTCTTGTTCCTTGCTGGTGAAAATGCATAGCTAATGTAGTGACACTGTTGAAAAGCACTGTTTTGTAGCTGACAATTTTTTCTTAGGGAAAAATTACAAGTTCAAAAATAGTATTTCAAGATGTTCACACTAGAAGATATCAATTAGACTTGTTACTTAAAGGGTTTTCTTCCCCCTTTTTCTCTATTTTCTCTTTCAGGTTACTCTACAACTAAGTGTAGTTCCTAGGTTTATTACACGTTTTCAGCTTAGGCCACTTAAAATTAGACAAAGCTAATTGGGATTTTAATCTCTGCATATCAAACCTCCATCTATGAAAAAGTGATAATGGTGTTCTCTTTCTCAGAGGAATGTCAAGATTACAGATTAACTGTGCTAAAGGATGACAGCGTTTGCCCTTGATTTCATAATATAGGCCAGGTATTCTAACATTTTTCTGCTGTACTTGAGTGGAGCTGTAGAGATAGCTCTTAAGTGACCAGAGACCACATTGATCAGTAAGAAACAATTTCATGAAAGATTACTTGGAGTTGCCTAAAGAAAGCATACAATCCAGTTACCACCCAGTGTTCTTGTTACAACTGCAGTACGGCCAAGAGTAGGCTAATGTGAGTACCAAATTTGTCAACTTCAATTGCACAGCCGAAGTTTCTGCTCCTAGAAAGGCCTATTCCCTAATTATCCAGGAGGAATTACACACTGGGAGTTTCTAAGTGTTATAAAAATCCCTGAGTATATTGACTAATTATTTAGACACAAGAATTATGGATTTAAAAAAAAAATTAGGTTATAAATCTATAGTAATGATGAATGCCAGTGTACTAGGATGGAAGTCTATGCTTGGGGTTGCCATAGCACTTGATTTAGTTCTGTTATTTAATATTGTTATAAATGATCTAGACTTAGATTAAACAACACAATCATATATACAGTTTACACTGAATTGGTAGGAAATACTTAGAAAAGTATATGAACAGAAAAACTAAGGAAGAGAAATATTTTAAACATTTTAAAAGTCAAATATGTCTTGGGAAGAAAAAGCAGAAGCAAATATATTCGGAAAAGAAAAAGTAGAACTGAGCTACTCAGAGAGACAATCCCTGAAAATAATATTGATAGAGTGAAGACAGAAGTATTAAAACTGTTGCTACTGGATACAAGCCTACAACGTGAACGCAGGTTAAATGCGGATTGGTTGTGGATAAGAAGTTAAAAAAGCAGACAGGCTTGCAATGCCTATGAAAAGTGCTTAGATCAAATGAAAAACATCAAGAACAGGTGAAACCATGCCTTTAGTCTGCTACGCTGTAACATTATATATAGCATTTCATTTCAAGTTTAAAAAAAACTGAACAAAGCTTGAGAAATAATAAAAAAGCCTAGAATAATTACTTCTTATAATCAGCATAAATCTAGCTTCTGTGGACATACAACAGACTAAGAATACCAAAGGGGATTGAATTCTACTTGATAATTCCATGTATCACTATGTTCATGATAAATTCTTCAAAGAACTGTAAACCTCATCTAATGTACTTCCACTCTATAGAAAGAATTCAGGAGAAAAAAATGAATAAGATCATTACCTTTTAAATAAATAGAGTTACAAAGATCAGCTGTGTAAGTAAACCTGTCACTAAGGCCGCGTAATACTGTTGTTCAGTTCTCCAGTACATCTTCTAAACATTTTACATCCACAGTACACATCTTTTCTTGTTTTAAGGCCATCAGGAGATTTTATAACAGTCAATAGTTTTTCACCTGGGTAAGCTTTGAACTGCTATACTGGAGAAGCTAATCAACACAGGCTCAGCTGAAATGCCAAAAAAAATCACTGTGGCTATTATACAGTAACAGCATTTAAAAGCACTTCAATTTGTTCTGAAAAGTTTTAGATGGAATTCACAGAAAAGGCAGACTTCCCACCTGTTTTTGATTATTTTTGGGTGATGTATAGCTATTTGAAAGCATACCGTTTCTCCAGCTGTCTTCCTGGGTGTTGAAAGTAAGCTGCAATCTCCTAGTTTCCCTTGTCACTTACAGCAGACTTTCATGCTGCGTAATAAGAATGAATAGTACACTGCTGTTCTTCTTGAAAGACTGATGAAACTATCCCTGGAGAAGAGATCCAGATTTTTTTTTTAAATTTATTTTTTAAAGTCTTATTCCAAAGGAGTAAACAAGGAAAGAATATTCATTGCTGAGTTTCTTTACCTTGCCAATCCCTTCTGGCTTTATATCTGTCAGAGCACTACACATTCCCTGAGAATAAATTTAGGAGTTTTATGCCTTAAGAAAATGAGAAAGGGCAGGTTGATAGGATGGCAAAAGAAAGAGAACAAAGTGGTAAAAGTAGTTTGTTTTGCAACCACCTAAAACAGAAAAAAATAATACTTGGAGTTCATGAGCAGATGTACCAGCTAGAGTAACTCGTATGCCAAGTTTAAGGGCATGATTTTTCAATAGCACGTTCTATTCTAATGTATAATTAAAAACCCATAGACATTGATGTGCTTTTCTACAAACTACAGCACCTTTAAGTTAAACATGTAATATATAACTAACAATGAACAAGAATATTGTCAAAATCATTTATTGTTCATAACGACCAAATACATTCACTGTATACTGAAATGAAAAGAAACTGTATCACTACAAAATACAAACATATTCATAAACATCAGTGTGCACTGGGAGTGATATATTCTATTTAAAAAGCAGCCAGAACTTAAATACTGATACTGCATTTCATGTTGAAATATCAGACCATTTTTTTTAATGCAATTGCTGCATGACAAAACATGTGGGGAAAAAGTGTTTCCACCATAAAAACAACTCAGTAGGCCCAAATATTTCTTTCAGAAATCAAGACCTGAGGAAGAAGTTGACTTTATCTGCTTTAGATCACAATCTGCCTGGAATTTTCACAAGTATGGTACATCTTTATCAAAGACATCAATGACAGAATGGAGTACATCCTCAGCAAGTTTGCTGATAACACCAGGCTGCCCAGAGAGGTTGTGGATGCCCCATCCTTAGAGGTGTTCAAGGCCAGATTGGATGAGGCCCTGGTCAACTTGGTCAACCTGGTCTAGTATTAAATGGTGGCCCTGCATGGGGCAGGGGGATTGGAGATTCATGATCCTTGAGGTCCCTTTCAACCCAGGCCATTCTGTGTGACTGACCGCTCCAGGTTTTCTAGTGTTCATCTGCCTCAAAGTATGACAGCCTGGTTTAACATCATCCTCTTATTTTTGGACTGTTTTATCTCTTTGATGGAGTGGTAACCCTAATGTTTCAGTGTTTATCATAATTCAGCTTAGTAACTTCTAAGGCATAAGACCTCCATAAAAATCCATACCCTAGCTTAAAACTATTTGCCTTTCACCTTACTAACTTTATTTACCTCTACCCTATTCTAAAAGGAATTTTAAACGGGAGGAAACATTTCTAGACATCCATTAAAGAGATTGCATTACCTGAGTTATTTTTGTTCCCAACAGTTATAACCAAACTTTCTTAAACAAAAAAACTGAACTCTCCAAAGCAGTGATCTGTTCTCCTTTTCTTCTTATTAAGAAAATTAGACGTATTCTGAGTGAATTCTTATACTTCAAGTGTTTCCTTTTATTTCATTATGTCAATTCACAGTCTTAATTCCAAAGATCAGTCTCTGGAATCTGTGTGCAGTAACAATTTCTCTTTTAAAGGTGACAGCAGCAAGAACACCTGAAGCATAGTGAACAGAACTTGAAATGACAGTATTTGTTTGAGACATACACCTTAGTGCAATTCCAGTTACACTCCTGTGAATTTGGATCCTCCATTATACTATCTTTAAAAAAAAAAAAAGAAAACAGCTCACCTTTAATATAGGGAATAGAACTGTGGAAGAAGTGTTATAGTTCTTTTTATCTGTTTGAAGGCTTTGAGACTTTTATAAGTCTTTCACTATATATTAACATAAAACAGAGACCTTACCCAAATATTTTGAAGGACAATTCCTTGGATGAATGAAAGAATACAGATATTTCAGATATTTGATCCTGACATCCAACATCTTCTGTGACTTTGATGACTGTAAGGCCATCAGTTATCCTGGATTCTTAAACTGTCTTTCCTCAGCAAAATGAACAATGCATCTAGAGAGGCATCTTCAGGGCCCATAGGTTAATCTGTACCAGTAAATTAAACAACCCCAGGAAAAGCTTGTGTTCAGAACTCTCCTGGATAGGTTTGTGTATTCCCTTGAATAACTCTGAGGCATGATTTGGGTGTTAGCACCACGCAAAGACTCTTCCCAATTGATAGCTTTCTGTATTTTAATATTTAGTTGCTCTATTCAGGAGAATAAAATAATTTTAAAGATGTGGATTTAACCAAATACAACCCATTTCTTTAAATCATATCATTGATTTATTCACTGTTGTAACCACTATCTTGCCTAGATTGTGAAAAATGGGGGATCTTTGACATCCAGTGTCTTCCTTTGGACATTAGCAGTTATGGTGTCAATGATTACTTCCACGGAAGAGAGTCTCAAACCACTTCCATAGCCTAATAGTGCAAATTTCATTCTTATCTGTTTATATTTATTTCCAATAAATCTGTGGAAATTAGTAGGAATTTGAAAAAAATGCAGGTGAATCTCTGGACAAACTTAAATGAGACTTCTAAAAAAACTGAAGTAAAAAGTATAGTATTAGAGTGTTTTAAATTCTTGTCTGCAAGTTTGCTTGGGGTGCAGCCCATTTTAGCAGTAGTAAGATTACTTTAATTAAAGGATTTTTCTACTAACTAAATGAAGTATCCAACATGCCCAATCAATTCCTGCCAATGACTGCTCTACACAGAAAGAAAGTTAGTAATTAATTACAGGAAGCTTCTTCAAGGACTATTGGTCTACTGTGTAAAACCTGATAAACTGCTGACAAGGATTGTTTCAATGTCATAATCTGTGTTGTTTACATGGACTGTTGTAGATTAAAAATGTTTTTTTCTCCTTTCAGAGAAAAATAATTGTAGTTCATTTTATTTTTCTTTACAACGAGATCAAATGAGTCTGCTATCTATTCACTAAAATAACTACATTTTATAAGTTTTCATTCTCTCCTGTTTTCCTTTTTAAAAAATATGTATTTTTCCCCTAGTTATCCAAAGCATATTTTACATATGCACAGATAAGATAAAAAGAGTAGTTTAAAAATCACATTTGGGTGCACATACTAAGATTCTGTAAAGAGTATGAAACCAAAAATGGAGTGCTTTTATTGCTTTTTTAAATAAACGTGCTGCATTTGGCAGCTGAGAATGCTGTACCATGTCATACTTTGTTTTCACTAAGATAAGTCTTCTCCAAATATGATATAAATGTTAATGGAAAGGCTGCAGCTGTACTGTTGATAATTTATAAACACAATTAAGAACAATTAGATGTGAAACTGCAATGGACCTTGTAGTTGCAGATGCTGTGTAATTCAGAATTGCATAGTCCTGCCAAAATTATCACTGAATTGTCCTTCCTTCTTTCAGTCTCAGACACAAATGACATAAACATGTATAAATAAGAAATATTAGGGATGGAGTATTTAATTTTTATGAATAGAAAAAAAAGGGAAAAAGGACTCATTAAAATGTAAAGAGCTTCTTACAGTGTAATCCCGTGAAAGAAAGAATATTGCCCCCAAAGTAAGATGTGACTCCAGCAACAACTGAACATTGAAATCCCCTCTACTTGAACCCAGACACAACTCTGTGTTTAGCAAGATTAAACTGTAGTACTTGCATACATTTATTATGTTTAATAAACTATAATACTTCTGTTTGGGAAATTATGTTGTACAAGAGAAGCCTTACTGTTACCTCAAAAGCCTCGAAGTGCTCTAGTGAAATAGCATTGTTAGCAAAATAATAATAGCATTATTAACAAAACTATAGTTTAGGTTAACACACTAATAAAAACTAACCCAATACAGAACTAATAAAGTAATCCATACAAGCAACAAGGTCAAAGTGAAAAGGCAGGCTGATAGTTATAACCGTCTAAGGTTCTTTTTCAGTGGCATTCAGTTTGTTTGTAGTCTGTTTCCTCTGTGTATTCTTACCATTTAAACAATTTGATTTTATTACCTTAGGTATTGAAGTATTAGGTATTACTTATCTAATACATACTTACCTGTGAAACCATGAGGACACAAACACTGAAGCAAAGGTTGCTCTCCCAGTTGGCTCACATCAATGCAAGTAGATCCATTAGAACAATTCTTTGGGTAAATTAAACATGCATTTTCAGCAACTTGGCAAAATTCTCCAGTCCAGCCAGGTGCACAGAGACACTAGATATTAAAAATTAGTAACAGAGTTAAAAACACCACCACCACCTGAAACACGAAAGGGGAATGCAGTGTGTTCGTATATGTTTGTCGTCTCTGTCGCTACAGATTAAAAGTACAATAAAATACAGTGGTAAAAATGCAGCTTAAAATATTCTCCATTATTCTGGAATGTCAAAAGAGTTTTAACATCTACCATATTGAAAAAAATGTAGGAAAAGGAGCCACGTGAGTAGAAGTAAATGGAAAAGCTGAATTACTGACAATAATGATAGAACCACAGGAAGAGAAGAACTTAATGTGAAAGATATTTTAAGGTAAATGGAGATGAGAGTCAAAGCAGGCTGTGATACTAAGACAGCCTATGAGATAAACATGGTGGCCAACCAGTTATGAGACAAGATAACACGGGAGACTGCATTACATACTCTGACTGTATCTCAAATAAAATAAAATCAAATAATTCCTTCAGAGGAATGGGGAAGATTTGAAGCTACTTGAAGTATCTGAGTACAAGACCGGAGCTGCTCCTTTAAAAAACTATTCTAGGGTGAAGGAGATATTTTTGTTAGTCTGCACAAACCGCATGCCCATTACATATCTTTTTTTGGAGGGTTGGGGGTGGAGGGGGGAATGACAACAGAATTAAAGATAAAGAGCTAAATTTACAAAAATAAGAAGCTGGAACATCAGAACAAAAAGATAATTAATATTCCAAGAATTGCCTTTAGTTGTATTTCTCTGTTACTCCTAATAATTTGGAAACAAAATGTCGCCA
Source organism: Chrysolophus pictus (assembly GCA_037305975.1). Classification (NCBI taxonomy): domain Eukaryota; kingdom Metazoa; phylum Chordata; class Aves; order Galliformes; family Phasianidae; genus Chrysolophus; species Chrysolophus pictus. The sequence continues at coordinate 26,260,757 of CM074578.1, forward strand.
TATTATAATCATACTAGGAGATCATTGAGAGTGACTAACAGCAAGCAGTATAGAGAAGAGTTGTCCAATGGTCTTTAAAAAGAGAAAACAACACTAACTGTTGGAAAAGTCTTTTTACTAGAATATCCTTCAAGGACCAAGACACAACATTTAAAAAACAGAAGACAATGGCTTGTACTGTAAAATAAAACGAACAACTAAAAAAAACCACTGAAAATATTTTACTGGAATACAAGATTATATTAGCTTCTGAAAACTGTCCTGTGCAACCTTCAAATTTCAAGTGCCTTGATTAGTATATAAGTAATATTTGCTTCCCTTCAATCCAAATATAAGGAGAATAAAACACTATAAACAATAGAACAATAATATTTTAATACTGTGAGAGATATTTTACATTAGTATGTACACAGTGTGACCAGCAAAGGGGCAGAGGTGTGTGCAACTGTACATCACCCAAGTAACAAAATGTTCCCAAAGGACAAAGGCATTGAAAATGCAAAAAATACGTTGCTACATATGTACAGAATAATAACTGGCAAAATACAAAAAAGCCCTAATGCAAGTAATGTTAAGAGGAGATTCTCTTCCTTTCCTCTCTCTCCTCTTCCCCTCTTATCCCCCCCACTATAAAGAAGCAAAATAGCATAAATCATTAAGTCTGAAGAGCAAAGACGGATTAAAAAGAAATGACCAGCCTGATTCAGTAATGATTTCCCTCAAAATGCTCATGAAACTGATAACCTTGATCTCAAGAACCAGGAACTGCCAAGGAACTTAGCCACCTACACAGACTCTAGGCATCTTCACAGTACTATAAACTCTAAATTAACCACAAATGTCAAAGAATAACAATTTCTTCAGCTACTAGAATGGCTGGAAGGCATATCCCTATAAGGAGAGGATGAGAACACTGCCTAGTTTGGAGAAGTGGAGGCCAATATGTTACTTTATTGTTCTTCACAATTTCCAGAGGAAGGAAAATAAGAGAAAGGTGCCAGCCTCTACCCATTGCACATGAGAGAAAGGCAAAAAGCTGCACCGGAAGTAGTTCAGACTGAGTACTAGAGATAATGCATTTACTCATCACAAGGTTGAGGCCCCATGTTTGTTAGTGACCAAGAGGCATTTGGATAATGCTATCATTAGTATGCTTTGGTTTTTTTTAGCCCTGGATTGGCTACAGTTGGGCTTCATGCCCTTTGTAGTTCCATTTGAACAATTCTATTCTCTTATTATAGATATAAGAAAGCAAAAGTGGAATGTTTTAGTTAACTGTATTGATTGCCACATCTACCTCTGTCATTAAGTAGATAAACCTTCCCCAAACAAACCTATAGAAACATTATTTTTTATGTTAACATGTTTTAAACCCCTAGAATTCCAGAACAATATAGGTTGAGATAGAATTTCAGAGGTCATTTAGTCCAACACCTCACTCAAAGCAGGATCAATTTAAAACTTTAATCTGGTTACTCAGGATCATATCTTGTTGAGGTCTGAAGAATTCTGAGGATGGCAATTCCACAGTGTTGCCGGGTAGCTTGCTATAGTGCTTAACTACACTCACCATGAACAATTTCCTCTTAAAACCTACTCAGAATTTTCTCACTGCAACATGTGCAGACTCTGTTGCTATTCACATCAGACAAGTGTTCCTCCACCTTGTTTATCACAACCCAAAAGACAACTGAAAAAGAGAATTATAACTCTCATTCAGCTGTTTGTTTTCAAGGCTAAACAAATCCTTCAGCCTTTCCTCATACATCATGTGCTATAACCCTTTGACAATGCTGATGGCTTTCTGTAGGCCTTGTTTTAATTTATCAGGTTTTTTGGTACATTTAAGTCCTAAATGACATACAGTCCTACGAGTTGGCCTCACAACTGCTGAGCAAGAGGAAATAATTACTCTCCTTGACTTTCTACCTATACTTAGAATCACAGAAACACTGAAGTTAGAAAAGACTTACAAGATCAAGCAGTCCAACCATCCACCTATCACCAATAGTTCTCAATAAACCATATTCCTCAACACAATATCCAAATGTTCCTGGAACATCTTAAGTGTTGGTGACCCCAGTACCTCCCTGAGCAGCCCAATCTAGTACCTGACCTGATCTCCCTCAAGACAATCTATTCCATAACCTTCCCTGGCACCGAAGTGAGGCTAACAGGCCTGTAGTTCCCTGGATCTTCCTTACAGCCATTATTGTAGATGGGAGTCACGCTGGCAAGCCTCCAGCATTCTGGGATCTCACCAGTCAACAAGGAGCACTATTAGATAATGGCAAGCAGCTCAGCTATCGCCTCCACCAGTTCTCTCAGCACTCTTGGATTAATCTCATCCGGTCGCATGGACTTCTGACAGTCCAGCTGGAGAGTAGGTCTCTGACTGTGTCCTCCTGAATCACAAGGGAGTTTGGTCTGAACCCCAGCCAAGACTAACCAGGTCAGAGAATGGAGTACCTTGAGAATAACTGGTCTGACCTTTAAAGACAGACATAAAGAAGGCATTCAGAACCTCTGCCTTTTCCTTATCATCAGTGCTCATATTCCCAGCCTCTCCAGTAAAACATGGAGATTCTCCTTAATCCTCCTCTTACTGCTGATGTATTAGTAAAAGAGTTACTTGTTCCTTCTTACCCCAGCAGCCAGGTTCAGTTCAAGCTGGGCTTTTGCCTTTTGATTTTCTCCCAGCACATCTTGACAACTTCTCTGTATTCTTTCTGAGTCGCCCGTCCCTTCTTCCACAGGAGGTAGATTCTCTTTTTCTCCCGGAGCCTCAAGAATAGCTCCTATTCATCCATGCTGGTCTTCTTCCCTGCTGGCTCATTTTGCAGTTCGAGGGGACAGCCAGCTCCTGCACTTTTAAGACTTTCTTCTTGAAGAGCAACCAGCTGTCTTGGACCCCTTTACTCTGCAAGACTGAATCCCAGGGGACTCCCCCTGCTAGTCTTCTGAACAATTTTAAGTCTGCCCTCCAGAAGTCCAAGGTAGCAGTTTTGCTGTTCCCCCTCCTGGCTCCACCAAGAATTGAGAACTCTACCATTTCATGGTCACTCTATCCAAGACAGCCCCCACCCTCCACAACTCCCACCAGACCCTCTCTGTGAACAGAAGGTCTGGTGGGGCAGCTCCTCTCATAGGCTCTCTCACCAGCTGCATTAGAAAGTCATACACCATACACTCCAGAAACCTCCTAGACTGCTTCTTCTGTGCTGTGTTGTATTCCCAGCATATGTCAGGGCAGTTGAAGTCTCCCATGAGGGCAAGGACTGGTGATCGCACAGCTTCTGCCAGCTGCCTGTAGAACACCTCATTTGTCTCTTCATCCTGGTTCGGCAGTCTGTAGCAGACACCCACCAGGATGTCTGCCTTGTCAGCCCTTCCCCTGATCTTTACCATCTTAACCCATAGGAATTCATTCTTATCATCCCTAGACACAAGCTCAGTAACAAACACTCTCTACTATAGACAGCTACGCCACCACCGCTCCTTCTTCACCTATCCTTCCTGAAGAGTTTGTAGCCAGCCATTGGAGAGCACTCTCGTCATGGGAACCCATGAGTCCCACCATGTTTCCGTAATGGCAACTAGATCATAGTTAGTCTGCTGCACAATAGCTTCCAACTCTTGTTTGTTGCCCACACTGCATGCACTGGTGTAGATGCACTTCAGCTGAGCCCCTCAGCTGAATTCTATCAGGCCTGGTTTTATCCCCTTCCTCCTTCATATCTAGTTTAAAGCCCTCTCTACAAATCCCACCAGCTCCTGGGCAAGGGTCCGTTTCCCCCTTTGAGATAGGTGATACCCATTGACAGACTTCATGCCAGGTGCCAAGTAGACCACCCCATGATCAAACAACTCCAAATTCTTGGTTTTGCACAAGCCTCTCAGCCACGTGTTTATAAGGTGGGTTTTCCTACTCCTCTCAGTGTCCTTCCCCACCACCATAGGAATACAGGCAAATACTACTTGTATGCCTGCTTCATCAACTGACCTCCCCAGTCCCCTTAAATCATTTCTTACAGTCCTCAGGCTTCTGCCAGTGACCTCATCACTGCCAGCCTGGACTATCAATAGAGGATAATAATCAGAGGAGCAGATCAGACTAGGAAGTTTTCTGGAAATATCCCTGACCTGGGCCCCAGGGAGGCAGCATGCCTCCCTCCGAGTAGGGGCAGGCTGACATACTGGACTCTCAGGTCCCCTTAAAAAGGAGTCACCTATGACTATCACCATCCTTTCTTTACTGGAGGAGGCAGTCTTCAGGCATGGAGCCAACCACCTCTCCTTAAAAACATTGGAGACAGTCCTCCCACCTCATCCTCAGCCACCTCACCCTCCAGTTTCAGGGCTTCAAAACTATTACAGAGAGGCATCTGGGGAACTGAGGTAGGTTGGGATGGGCATCACTGAGCTGGGACCTGCTGCCATTCCTCCTCTCTTCTCAAACTGGCTCTCTTGGTTTGACTATAGCAAGGGAGAGGGTCCACCACAGTTTGGGGGGTGCAATCTCTGCACCCCCCCCGTCTTAGAGTAGTACAAGCTACTGATTGTTCCACTTTCTCTTTTTCCACAGATGTGTCCTTTTCAGCTCTTTGGATATATGTATACCTCCTCTGCCTAAGGATATCCTAAATTGACATTCTATAATCACTGATAATACTTCTTCCCTCCAAATTTTGCCAGCAGATACAGGGACATGGGAAACCTGCAAGCAAATACTGCCATTAAAAGATACCTCATTCAACAGTGGGCATACATTGTCCTTTTTATTTTTTCCTGCTGCTGGAGGTACTCTATAGAGAAATTAATATTCAGAAACTAAATCACTGTTTTCAGATTGTACGCGAATTGTGTTGAGATAACTCAAGGACTTGTCTCACAGCTGCTTAAGCCAGTGCTTTCCAGCAATGTTAAACCATATTTTTAAGCTGAACTGAAATCACCCTAATAACAGACAGGTACTTCTGCGGTAAGACAGTATAACAGCCTTTTTTCTTCCTCACCTCGTCAGTTTCACTTGCTTAGTAAGATGAGTTTAAAAAAGGTTTTTTTTTTTTCCCCTATTTCTTCAGCAAATGCTTTCAACTCCAACCCAAATCAAAACACAAATCAAGCCACCAAGGTAGGTATGAATATTTTCAATTTTTGGTATGTTTTACATACACTTATGCCATTTTTCAATATCCTTTTTTTTCTTTTCTCTTCCCCAACCCCCCTCCCAAATTCATGCCACACATACAGTATGAATGATGTGCATTTTCTTACTGCTCTTTATTTTCTTTTTCCTACAATTATGCTCAACACAAGGAAATTGAGCAACTTGTTTATGATGAAATTTAAACAACTCAGCACATACCATTTTGCCAAGTGACAGAAAAGAAATACTCTTTTTCTATGTAAATGCAGCCATGACAAATGTTACTCTAAAAAGAGAAATCTTTATCTAACAATCAGGAAAAATATCTACTTGCAATCTTTTCAGTATGTGAAGTTAATTCCTCAGTCACTCAAAATGGGAAGATAACTGCAAAGAACACGGAAAAATAGTGCATAGTTAGCAAACTTCACTAATTAGTGAACTGGATTGGGGGAGCTATTCATGGACATCTTCTTAATCACTTCCTTCCAGTCTTTCTTTTTAAATGAAATAGAAGGTTATGATTTATTTGCCTTCAAACTGTATACAGAAGTTATAAAGAGAATATTTCTATAGCTGTAAAAAAGTTTAGCCAGGCCAGGCCTGGCTAAAGACTTAAAACTCCATAACATTAATCATCCTATGATAAACGTGAATAACCTTTTAAGATAAAAAGAGAAAAGGAACTCATTGCAACTTAGCATACCAGTCATTTTAGGCAGTGGAATTGTTTTGCAAAATATTCTGATGAAAAGAAAAAAAAAGTAAAACACCCAAGAAGTTTTTAAAGTTAGCTTCCACATTCTTATAAATTCTACTCTAACATGCTGTTTAAAACTGTATGAGTTGCATCTTGGGCATCCCACTCAACAAATCCCTTAGTATTAGAGCTCTGGAAGCTCTCTCCCTGAATTCCAAGGGTACAAATTCTATTTCAAATGGTTCTAGGGTGAGAACATCTGAGTTCCTCTCCCTGTTCACAGACAGCAAGGACTCAGCGAAGATTATTTTGTTTGGTTTCTCTTTATCTAAAGTAGAAAGATATTAAAGTTGGCAGCATACATAAATGAAAGTTTCCTACATCCTTTTTATGGTATAAGATACGCCATCCCTGGAGGTATTCGAGGCCAGGCTAGAGGTGGCTTCGGGCAGCCCAGTCTAGTGCAGGATTGGCAACCCTGCACATAGCAGAGGGATTGAAACAGAGTTCTTTTTCAACCCAGACCATTCTAGGATTCTATGACAAGAGGCTTTATTGCAGTATTAATTCTTGATGGCTGCTAAGCATCTGACCTCTGTTACTTGTTTGATCCCAGGTCTGTGTAAGAGACCCACAAAGATGTGTCAGCTTCCTGCTACTCCAGCATCCTGCTTGCTGTGTTAATTATAACTCCTACTCATAACCCCTCAGATGTTTTGGCATACACAGTCCGAAAGGCATTTTATTTTGCATTCAGGCAATGCAGCTTATGCAGAAGTCAATTTACCAGCGAGTTCTCATCTATCTTTTCAGAGTATTTATTCTAACTTCTTCTAGGAGAGTCAGAGCCCCTTCAACAGATCTACTCTAGCACAAGAATATTTTCCTCTTCCTCTCTCACCCTAGGAATATCTCATTCACACCTTGGAAGGTCTAGATTTTTTGTTATAAGCATCCACTTATGACATGTGCACATCTGCACATACAGATATAAAGCAATAGATAAAAATAAGCAAAGCTAACTACTCCAATGAAGTTTAGCATCCCACAACAACAAATATTATAGGAGGGATCCATCCCTCATATATATATATATATATATATTATAATGAATCAAGGTTTTTGCTACTCATTCATATTCCAGTGACATTAAGGGTTGAAATGCATAATTTCTAATATGATATACTCATTCATGGGAAACTCTGAATTCAAATGAAGTTAGTCCAGATCTGAGCAGACAAAAGGGCATAACATCAATTAATTGAATTAGAAGTTACTCCAAGGAGTAAAGCAGAAAATACTATTCTTATGATAGCAAATATTCCTTCAAATAGAATTCTTTCCATCCACATCCTGTTTAGAAAAAAGGGGAGAAACTTATTTTTGCATTGTCCATAAAATCATCAGATTTTATAAAATAAAGGTATTTTATTAATACTTAATTATATGTGAGAAAGGGAAATTAGGAATGTGCAATTTTTGAGCATCTTTTGGGGGATAGCAGAGGAAGAAAAAAGATACTGAGGGAGGAAAAATAATCAAGTAGTTGTAGTGCACACTAGAAACTCACTGTGCAGTTTTGGAAACAGCTGTTGAGAGCACCATAAGATTTGTGGAGAATATGTATCTGATTTAACGTGGCATTAACAAGCAGGTTAAATAATGTTGTTGTAAGTTAAGCACCTCAGGAATACACAGTGCTGAGATGGCTGGGTGAATTTTTAAGGAGTCTTTCTATAGGTCATCCTCTTTATCTCAAGAGGCCAGCTTCTCATTAGATGGGGAATAAGGAAGACAGCACAGAAAATGTTTGGGGAATTTTTGAACCCCTGAAAAGTAGTTTAAGGCTGAGCACATCCTTGCTTTTAACTGATTAAAAAAAATAAAAGTCCAAACTCAGCTAGTTTGCTCTCTCTGAAGTACTTCATGAGATATGGGGAAAAAAAAAGTATTTCAGTAGTTACACAAAGCTGTCAGTCCCATATTATTAAATGTATACTTTCCCATGCAATATGCAAGGCTGAGCAAACTGCTTTCATTTACAGGGAAAAAGTGTCACAGTCCAACAGTCTGCTTTGTTATAAAATTGTAACTTACAGAGCGGCAGGGGAAACTCATCCCTCCTGCTGCTATTAACCACTGTCATTAAAGACAACTTAGCTCGTACTCCCTGCTACCAGATCTTGCAGCCCAGAGTCCCATTCACCCTGGCCCTGGATGCCTTCAGGGATGGGGCATTCACAACTTCTCTGAGAAACTTGTTCCAGGACCTCTCTGGCCTCTGAGTAAAGAGCTTCTTCCTAGTGTCTAATGTAAATAAGCCTTTTTTTTTTTTTTTTTTTTTTTTTTTTTTTTTTTACTTTAAAGCCATTCCCTGTCGTCCTACCACTATGAGACCATGTAAAGAGTCAGTCCCCCTCCTGCTTCTAAGATCCCCTGAAGGTTACAATGATGTCTCCTCAGAGCCTTCTCTTCTCTGAGAGAACAAAATCCAGCTCTCTTATGAAGAAAGGTTGAGGGAAGTGCTTCAGCACCTTCTCTTTATGGTCACCTGGTCCAGCAACTCCACATCCTTCCTATGTTGGAGGTCCCAAGTAGTACTTCAGATGGGGCCTCATGCACACATTGTAGACAATACATATTCACCTGATATGGATCCTTCTTATCTTACTAACAGTGAAAATTTAACTTACATTATTAACAAAAGTTAAATTAATAAAATTTACAAGTAAAATTTCAAATACAATACAGTAGTAAAATTCAGTCTAAGTTTATTTCCTAGGTTATCAGTTATTTAAAGGAGTATTAAACCCCAAGCCCCATCTTTCTTTTATCACAGAAGTACTAATAATCCAGATCAGTTAAGACACAAGAGATCAAAAGAAATACAGATTATGAAAGACTCAACCAGGTTCTGTCACAAGTAGAAAACAAACTGATTTCTTCCCATATTTCTTATGAGTTCATGGTCCACATTCGTTCTTTGTTCGTAACTTGGGCTTAACTGTAAATAATAACAGCTGAAATAATTACTACATCAATTTAGTTTTCAGACAGTGTGAAGTCAGTATACTCACCTTGCAACACAGAGAAACTATTACTGACAAGTTCTTCACAATACCAGGCAAGGTATTGTAATTATGATGAATACCAACAGTCATACACAGGACAAAAGCTGACTCACCAAACTGGTGAGGAGGGTCTCTAGCTGTAGACCGTTCCTCCTCAGAAAGTAGCCTTTATCCAAAAGACATTCTCTCTTCTGAGGCTAGCCTTTAAATGAGCCAAGGGTGGGTGGACCTAGGGTCCACCCCTTCAGTCATGTGGGAAGCACAAGTAAATTGTTTGTACCTGTGCTTCCTGGGCCAGACATCTCCCCCTTACTGGTTCTCAATCATCAGTTCAAGCTGTGAAGTAACAGTTTCCCTACAACTACTATTATGATCCTTTGCTCCTCTTTGATACCAGTTTAATTCCTATTGGCTAAAGATATTTCATTCATTGTGTTTTTTTACTTAGAAAATCAGCACATTTATTTTTCACTGGCAAGAATATTCTAACTGTTCTTTTGGTTTATTTATGAAACCAACATAAAAGAAACAGTAGATCTGCTTTCATTCTATCTGTTCTGTTTTGGGGATAGTTGATTCACTGCTTCCTTAAAATGAAGGTTTTGTGGAGGCTTTTAATGATTCTGTTAAATTATGAAAAGTCTGGTGAACTTACCAGTTTCAGTAATGGAACAGGAAATTCATAAATCAGACATTTCCAGATTAAAAACTTAATTTTTAATTTTTCACAGCTGCCTAGTAATTTAAGTTATATTCAGCCAAATTATCAAATAAAAAAGGGAATTCTAGTTACAACCTATCACTGTGTTAAGAGTTTAATATTATGATTGTAATTTATTCATGTTGGCAAGTAAAAATGCTCCTGATATAATCTCATATAGCATAGCATATTTATGATTACCTGCTAACAATGAAAGTATAGCTATAGAAAAAAATCCTCAAATTTAAAAATTTGAGGTTTAACTATTAGCTTAAACTAGTTGATGCTGAAACATAGTCAATATGCTTTATAATTTACATTGCTATATATACCATCATGTGTTCCTTACTATCACTAGTTGACTACTGGGAATTGTTGAGTAATCTATGTGGCTTGTGTAAGCTGTACATTCCAGTCCTGGTACAGCTTTTATGAGCTGACAATTGCCTGGCTCAGGTTTTGAGGATTTAAGAAATAAATTGACAGACAAGGGAAATGGAAAAATAATACTGAGGAATCACTGGAATATTTTTAAAATGAACATTATGTTATGCAAAAAACAAATTAATTTCTTTAATAATATCATTATTTCAATGAAAACAATTACAATTGCATGTCATCTGTAACTTACTTCTGGTTTTGTTTTTTTTTTAATAGATCACCTTTTAAGTTGTTAGTATATTCTACACAATCTTTTAATCTTCCAGGTAGGAAGAGACTTCAGGAGGTCTCTGCTCAAAGAGTGGTTAACTGCAAGATCAGACTAGGTTGCTCAGGTGTTCAGAACATTATTCAGCTGACTCTTGAAAACTTCCAGATTGGAGTTTGCATAACATCTCTGACCAAGCAGCTCCAGTTCTTAACTAACTGTAATGTGTAAGCATTTTTCCTATATCCAGTTGAAACTCCATTTGCATCAGCTTGTGTATTGATATACACTGATGCAAACTGGCTAAAAATCTTATCTATTGAAAATAAAATTTACCTTTATCTGGAGAACTTCCTTACACCTGGTAAAATTAATCTTTTCTCTTTAATGCTTGAACTGCCCAACTGCTACGTTAGGCAGTGACATACTTTTTAATGTAATTTTTTATATATGTGTATTTTTAATATGTAATTTTATGTATTTTTAAATATATAGGACTTAAATCATTGAAAGATTATGTAATAAACTTTGTTTGAAGGAGCACTGGCTATTAACATTGTGGTTACTTAGTATCCAACATATTCAACTTTTATGTGCATCAATTCTGGCTCCACTAGAGGAAATAAAAACCAAAATTCATTAATGAAAAAAAAAACCAACAACCCATAGTTGCACAATAGCACTCTATTTTCTGTGATTCTATAATCTGGAATTACACTGCAGATACATAAGTTTACATATGGTCGATATTTAAAGAACACGGCCTTCCACGCTGTACAGGTTTTAGTCACCTTCTTATTAATGTTATTAACATTTCATAATTATCATGTATCATCTCTTCTATTGTAATATTTACTCATTTTGAGTAATTTAGTTCTCTTTTTGCTTTCTGTCTTATGCTTTTGTTTGCTTTGCTGACACTGGATTAAAATGTCTGTGCCATCTTCTTGTAGGTTTGTTTAAAAAACAAAACACAACATTCTTATGGCTTATCTACAGTGTATTTTATTACGCATTTATGCGTAACTATATGCCATTATATCATATCAATTAAGAATCACTGTATTATAATTAAGACATGTATCTTTACCTCTGTTTAAATTGCATTATCAGAGCTTTAATATTTTTCTTCTAAATTAACACTTGTAAAGAAGAATATTTAGTTCATTACATGAATAATTCCACTGTTCATTAGCTTCTGTAATGTTCAGAGATAGTTAATAGAGAGTGTGAAACACACTTAGGGTTCTTTGATCCTGTTTATTTCAATAGAAAAGTAGGTAAAGGTTGTTTTGATAAAGTTCCAATTAAATACTGAAGAAGCACAAAAACTGTACAGGCTGCGTTACAATTTATGTGACCTCCTCTGTAGAATTATTACTACTGTGTGGAAGGAAATTGGCTAATTAACTTGTGCAATACTAGCCCCAAATGGAAATATCTGACTTTGAAATGCTGCTGTTTGAACAGTCAGCTGGAAGGACAAACACACGAGCGACATCAGTAGAATTAATGACAGTGGCAAAGTGGCTTCACAGAGATGGAACTACACTGCTCAGATAGTCCATGGGGACAAAACAGTAGGAGACACTCTAGAATTTTTTTAAAAGGAAAATGACAGTAATCTATTTTATATGTTGTACATAAGTATAAAAATTACATCTGAGAGCAGTAGGTTTTTCAGTGCCAATTTTCATTGCTTCTAACATAGCTAGCAGAACTGTTATAAATATTCATAACAATTTTATCACTCCAACCAACTGCTTTAATATATAGCATGCCAAACATATTAAATGTTTGTTTCCTTAAGGCTTTTTTCTATTATTCTCAGAAAATAAATGTTGATTGATACAGTGAAGAGGGCTTTAAAAGAGCCCTAGTGCCGCGTCTTGCCTTGCCTTGCTTTGCTTTGTGCCCTGCCTTGCCTTCCCTTCAGAGAATCACAGAATCACAGAATCACAGAATCGTAGGGGGTTGGAAGGGACCTCCAGAGATCACCGAGTCCAACCCCCTGCCAAAGCAAGTTCCCTACACGAGGTTGCACAAGTAGGTGTCCAGGCGGGTCTTGAACATCTCCAGAGAAGGAGACTCCACAACCTCCCTGGGCAGCCTCTTCCAGTGCTCCGTCACCCTCACCGTAAAGAAGTTCTTGCGCACATTTGTGCGGAACTTCCTATGCTCCATTTTCTGTCTGTTTACCCTTGTCCTGTCTCCACATGCTGAAAAGAGTCTGGCCTTGCCACTCTGCCCCCCACACCTTAGATATTTATAGACCTGGATCAGGTCTCCTCTCAGTCTTCTCTTCTCAAGGCTAAACAGAACGAGTTCACTTAGCCTTTGTTCATAGGGGAGATGCTCCAGGCCCTTCACCATCTTTGTGGCCCTCCGCTGGACTCTTTCCAAGAGATCTCTGTCTTTTTTTGTACTGGGGAGCTCAGAACTGGACACAGTACTCCAGATGAGGCCTTACCAGGGCAGAGTAGAGGGGGAGGATCACTTCCCTCGACCTGCTGGCCACGCTCTTTTTAATGCACCCCGAAATGCCACTGGCCTTTTTGGCCACAAGGGCACACTGCTGGCTCATAGCCAACCTGTCGTCCACCAGGACACTCTCCGCAGAGCCCCTCTCCAGCAGGTCATCCCCCAACCTGTACCTGCAATTATTCCTCCCCAGATGCAAGACTCTACACTTGCTATTGTTAAACCTCATCTGGTTCCTTACTGCCCAGCTCTCCAGCCTGTCCAGGTCTCGCTGAATGGCAGCACAGCCTTCAGGCATGTCAGCCAATCCTCCCAACTTCGTATCATCAGCAAACTTGCTGAGGGTGGCCACTATCCCCTCATCAAGGTCATTGATGAAGATGTTGAACAGGACCGGACCCAGCACCGACCCCTGAGGAACACTGCTAGTTACAGGTCTCCAACCGGACTCTGCATTGCCATTGACGACCCTCTGTGCTCTGCCAGTCAGCCAGTTCTCAACCCACCTCACTGTCCTCTCATCTATCCCACACTTCCTCAGCTTTGTTATAAGGATGTCGTGGGAGATAGTATCAAATGCCTTGCTGAAATCAAGGTAGACTACATCCACTGCTCTCCCCCCATTCACCTAGCCTGTGACAACATCATAGAAGGCTAATAGGTTAGTCAAGCATGATCTCCCCCTGGTGAACCCATGCTGACTACTCCTGATAACCTCCTTTTCTTCCAGTTGTCTGGAGATGGCATCCAGCACAAGCTGTTCCATCACCTTTCCAGGGACAGAGGTGAGGCTGACTGGCCTGTAATTACCTGGATCTTCCTTCTTGCCCTTTTTGAAGACCAGCGTGACATTGGCCATCCTCCTCCCCACTCCCTACCACTTTAGGACTGATAATGACTCCTTACAGAATAGTTTACAAAGTGGAAAAGAGGAAATTGTAGCAGCAGAGTTTGCAAAATTTGTTCAGGCTGGTTTGGGATTTAACATATGCTTGCAGGCTTGGCGCTGCTTGCCAATCTTCTGTAAAGAAGCAGGCTGACTGACTCCCAGTCTAGCAGCTGGCTGATGGCTGAAATTCTGCACCCACAAGAGCAAAACACGTCTGGTTATGAATGAGACTTACAGCTTTTTCTGTTTGATTGTAATTTCTGCTCATGTTCTGGTGAAAGCATACAGCTTATTAGTATTCAGAAAGGGTCTAGTTGGGAACAAGTGAGAGGTTCCGTACTCCTTCCTTCTTCCCCCATCCCTATAAAAGAACTTACATAACTGCCTTCAATAAAGGCAGTTCTTTATTTTAGTATATAAGCCTCTTCTGCTTTAATAGTGAACCTGATGATTTCTGGACAGCACACATTTGATTTTCTAATCTAAACTACAGTATGTGACCTCCGGTTTTACCAATTTTTCATTCGTACTCACAATTCATTTGTACTTTTTCAACCACATAGCCACTTGGTACACATTCTGTTATTGAAATATTTCAAGTCCACCATAAAACCCCAAGTATAACAACTAAAGCTTTGATAGACAGTTGTGAGGAAAGGGATCAAAAGTGTATTACATGAAAAGCCATAGGACAAGATTTTAGATACTGACCTTTTCTATTTTGTTATTTTTTTCTGTCCTCTCACAGTGGATTGTAGAGCATTGTATTTGATGTAGTCTACCTATTAAATACATGTCCATATAAGAAAGCAAAAACTAAGTGACTGGAGAGTGATTCTCTTAATAGTATGCATGTTGGTACATAATTAGGTGGTTTTTGATCTGGTTAATACATACAAGCTTTTAGCAGTCAGTACTTCCCAGGCATATGCTGGATGTTTACAGAAAATATCTGCTGCAAGATGTGCATAGAAGTTAAAAACACTACTCCTTTTTGATTTTGCTCTGCCTTTACAGCACAGTCTGCCTCCACTGCTCTGTATAAACACAAGGCAGGAATGAGCAACAGCTTCTACTGCTATTTTGAAAAGCACCAAGACATCCATTGGCAATGATCCCCACATTAAATTTCACATTTCAGTATTAGTACAGCTTCTCAAAGAGAATTTAAATATTTGCTTTGAATCATCCATATCATAATATCATACTTGAAAACCCCACAATGATTGCAAAGATCCTTGCCTATTTCTTTTATGCTGCTCTAGTATTTATTTGCTTGACAACACAGCCTTGTTATTGAGGCAGTATGTATGATTTGTTCAGACCTTGACTCAGGTGTGGTACATGCAAATGGAAATCACCCTTCACTGGAATTGCTTTGACTTCATCTTTCAGATTCAGTTTTGAGTCCATGTATCTCAGTCCTTTTATTATCAGTAATCAATAAGCTTCCATGAATCAGGATGATGCGAGAATGATGGCACATTGGCAATTTAGGTTTATATTAATTGTGTAAGTTGATAGATTGTTGCTTTTAACATGGTAAGCAGCAGTTCAGAAAAAAAAAAAGTTGTGAATGAGTTCTTTTTACACAGTGCCAGAAGTGAAATACATTTTTAATCTGCATTTACACCCTCCATAACGTGTGTGACCAAGAAGAAATAGGAAAAAATATGTCGTTATTTGAAATGCCCTGCTTGCAAATACTGTAGGGCTGCACCTTCTCCCACAGATTCATTTCTACAGGAAGTTGTAATTATCCATGTGATTCTGTAAATGCTTTGCAATTCAATGTTTGAAACCAAAGAACACCATCTTTTGTCTCTCTGCAGAGAGGTAACACTGCCATGTTTGCAAGCTGTCACTCTTCAAACCCTCAACCTTCCACCATCGTGTTCTAGAAACTGCTAGTTTTTTCCAGGTTTCAGTAATTTGATAATGGACCCTTCTGTTATCTTCACCATTTAGAATAATTTAGCTTAATCTCTGATTTCTTTACTAACCTTGGTTTCAATATTTATTTATTTAACTTCAATAGTAGTGCTTAGAGAAAAAGAAACAAAAGAGTAGATCTTAAGCAGAGATCTGAGCTACTTGCTGAAGGTAGCTGGATTCCACCTTGGTACCTATAGGAAAGCTGCATGTTCCCTGAGTGATATCTTATTTGAATGCCCCTTTTTTCCATCCTCACAAAAAGATAGAGATAATAGATCCTTATAAATTGCCATAGAATTACAGATTAAAAGCACTGAGAAAATACCATCAACTGCAAATTGATGACTTTTCATCCATAAAATCAATTTAATAAAAAATAGAACTGACCGTGAGAATAGAAACCTCGGTTGAAATGTGTTTCTGTTGACAAATTTTTTTTAGATTTTTTTAAAGAAAGAAGTTATTGCCAAAATAAACAAAAGAATAGTTCCATTAGTTCAATTGAATAAATCTACGTTTACAATTGGCTTACACTTTCAGAATCTGTCATTTTTAAAGTGAGATTTCAGTCAAGCCTGCATTTCTTTTTTTTTTTTTTTTCCTTAAAACAGTGGCCTTTGTCCTATAATTTGGAGAAAGCAGGTAGAGGCGTTTAGGGTAGAGCTGCTGAATCAGAATGAATTAAATTTTTTCATATGTAATGGATATCAAAGAAAAATGATAGAATCATAGAATCACAAGGTTGGAAAGGACCTACAAGATCATCTAGTCCAATAGACCACCCACTACCATTACTACCACAAGCCACTAAACCTTATCTCATAGCTTGTCATCCAAACACCTCTTGAACACTGTCAGGGACGGTGACTCCACCACCTTCCTGGGCAGCCCATTCCATTTCCTGATCACTCTCTGAGTTTTTCCTTCTATCTAATCTATATCTCCCCGGTGCAGCTTGTGGCCGTTTCCTCGGGTCCTGTTTGTTGCCTGGGAGAAGAGGCCAAACCCCTCCTCATCACAACTTCCCTTCAGGAAGTTGTAGAGTGCAATGAGGTCACCCCTGAGCCTCCTCTACTCCAGAGGAGATATATAACTATAAAATAATAAAAATAAAATTAGATTAGATTATCTTCAGAAGGTTATCAGAGATTACATAGATTTTAAAAAGTGAATCCAAAACTGCAGCTGAAAATTGTCATGGTTCCGGCCTGATTTGATCAAGTCCTGTAACTAATGAGGCAGAGGGACCCATGGACCCATGCCCTGGGAAAAGAGGAATTGGGAAAAGGGAGGGATATGGTCTTAAAAACAAAACAGCAGCAACAAGCTAAGGGAGAAAATTAATTTACTAAATATGATAACAGAATGTGTGATACACAATATAATACAATATAATCAGAATTGAAGCTAATAAATAAATAAATGAGAGGGGGAGTGTTTGAAAACTGAAGGCCTCACTCTAATTGTAGGAGAGATAGCCAGCAAACGCACAGAGCCAAGGCAGACAAAAGAGAAAACATCTCTTGACTCACAATCAGTTTTGTCTTTCCCACCAACCAGAAAATGAAAACAGAATAATCAAGTCTTCTGAGATCTATATTTCACTCTTTGCTTCCAAGACTGGAGCTGCAGTGTTAACTCTTTAACTCTCAGTACACTGCATGATGTTATGATGTGACCGATAACCAAAAATCATAAAATCACAACAAAAGCAGAATAAATTCAGTAGCTGAGTTCTCTCAGTAACTGACAAATCAGTAGTAAGTAGCAGAATTTTCCATAGAAAGATTTTCTGAAAGCAGAAAATTTCTAGTTTCAAATGTTTTAATTCTGACCTGATAACATTGTGTTCAAATGAGATCTAAATTTCTCAAACCGAAGAAAGATTGCATCTCTTTCTTTCCACATTTTAGAAACTAGCTATTTTTGATCTCCTAGAGACTCCAAATGAAGTGATTTTTTAATGTTGATACTATTCATGGCAGATCTGACAAATATAATTTTTGTCCCAACATTTTAATATCAGTGGAATGAGTCTGCTGCCCGCTTATTAGAAGCCATCCACAGTGGGTTCTCCAGTCCATAGTTTTTCATAGGAATCCTGGGTTTTGGATACCACAGTAATGTATCCTCATGAAATTTGATGTTTGCTGTACTTACTAAGACAGGACAGCTGTGACCTGGCCTTCTTGATTTAACTAAAAATTGCTGACAGACTGCATTACATTGTATTTTACTACACAACAATTTTTGAAAATGCTTTTGGTGTAGTCAGTGGTGCATGCAAAAAACAGCTGCACAGAATTAAGTGCAAAACCAGTTAGCATTTCCATGCTAATATGGCTTTAACATCTTTTTGTACATAGAATTAAATATTTTAAATATAGCTGTTCCTTGTTGTTTTTCCCCTAAGGAAAACTAATGGCCCATGGACTACTTAAATTTTGTGAATCTCCATATACTTTTAAGAATATAGTTTTTAAACATCTGTATATTACAAAACTCATTCTTAAGGAGTTTTCCATTTTTCAACCTCATTAAAACAATTTTCATTGTAGAACTGCCCACAATATGCCTTCTACTGACAGTCACAGAATTATGTCCACAAAGAAGTGGTTCCGTCTTTGATGACATGGATTGTCCTGCTCTCCATCAATAGTGTATTGAGATCTCATGTCAAATATCTAACAGGAGCTCAAAGTTGTCTTGTCACTGAGCATCAGGAAACAGACACTGGTAGCTTTTCCTAAGCATGCAGCATTGCATTCCTTTTTCACTTCTTTTTCTAAGTAGCATAGAAACGCTGATCAGATGTGCATATTAATGATACAAACATTCTCCGTAGTCATCTGCACATTTCAAAGGAAATTTGTATTTTACTATATGGTCAGACTTTATCAGTATTCCATATCATGACATCATGTAGTAGGCTGTTGGGTACAGAGGCACAGTGCACTGCGGATCTGTACTTCCTGCTCTCATGGTTTCTAGTCTCACCTGAGTTCTGATTCTCCAAGAGGAAGATACAGCGAGATAAACAAGGTATTACAATCACTAGCCCATTAGAACACTAGCAGGGGACAATAATTCCCAATTTATAATTATTGTTCTGTTTGGTAATGCATTCCATTTTAGATAATTTAATATGGTTTACAAATCACAGAATCACAGAATGGCAATCACAAATATTTAAGTAGAGGAAACAGACCGCAGGTATTGATCAATGCTCAGCTGAGGTGGCCAAGCAGGCCAATGACATCCTTGCTTGTATCAGAAATGGTGTTGCTAGCAGAGGAAGGGAAGTAATTGTCCATCTGTACTCAGCACTGGTGAAGTCTTACGAGGAGTGGCTGAGAGAGCTAGGATTGTTCAGTCTGGAGGAGGCTCAGGGGAGGAGACCTTATTGCTCCATTAAATGATTTATTTTGCTTATTAGAGAATTGCAGCAAAAAATATTTCTCCATCTCTGTCCATGTAGTTTTCTCAATAAGTGAGTTATGTCTGATGTGATCTGTTTTCATTAAGCTATGCTAACCACAATTAATTATGCGTCTACACACTATTTTTCTATTGATAAATCCTATATCAATGTATACTTCATTACTTTGGTTCTCAGGGTGATGGAAAACAACAGAAAGAATGATTTTTCTTTTTTTATTACTACAACAGTACTCTAAATTATGAGATATAAGAATTAAATGTATAAGAATTTGAGAACATGAAACATGGGACGGTCAGTTTCCTAAGAAGTAGCAGTTCTTTTATCTGACACCATAGCATCATCAATAAATTCTTCCTGTAACTAAGTGTTACAGGAGTTAACATACATTATAAAGTTAACATACATTACTCAGACATAGTTCTTAATAGAGGCAGAAGTAATTTTAAAGACTTATGTAAATAATGAATGTAATAAATGAAATGAACGTAATAAATGTAACTAGAATAGTTATTTGTATTACAATTACTCATAATTAATGATAATTTGTAACAAAGGATTTGTGCCAATAAAACCATAATTTTGAAAAATACAACTTTACTGTTTCATTTCTGATTGCTACCATTGAAACTAAGCTGGAGAAGAATTTCAAATCCAAAATCCATGTATAAATTAGAAGTTACAATTCAACAGCTTGATTTTTTCAAAATTCTTTTGTCAGTTCTCTGTCAAGTCCTCTTACAGAAGTTCTTAGGGAAGTGACAGAGTTGCCATCCCTGGAGGTATTTAAGATACAGGTGGATGTGGCATTTAGGGACGTGATTTAGTGATGGATTTGGTAATTTTAGATGGTAACTGGACTTGCTGATCTTATAGATCTTTTCCAAATTGAATGATTCTCTGATTCTATACCATATCACTCAGAACTGTAAGCAGTAGAGTCTAAACAAAATAATCCAGCCTTTGCTATGGTAGTTCATTTGCTTGCGTTGTGTAACCTAATCAAGTATCTGCTAAGGGAGTATCACATCCTTATACAGATGCATTTTATTTTACCTATTTCTTTCTTTTATTTTACTTCTTTCTTATGTTTTTTTTTAGGGGTGTGAGTGGTGGGGAGTGATGTTTTTTATGTTTGTTTTGGTTGTTTTCTTTCCTAAAACTTTTTTTTTCCCGTTTGTTCTTTATTAAAATGAATTTTGATGTGCGTATGTTGCGCATATTGTACTCAATGACTAATTATATTACTTTTGTTATTTTAACTGCTATACTGTATTTTTTTACTACTGCTTGACAAAAGTGGATATAAGATGCAAATAGCTGAAAAGAACTAAAGACAGTATTTTTGTCTTGAATCTCATATTCCTGTCATATAGATAAGTTAACTGTGAGATACAAACACCTTTAAATAAGCATACTCTTTTCTTGAATCCCCTTATTTCAGGGCAGTGGAACTGCTTTCAGTGCTACTGCTTTTTGCATCCACTATCCACAGTACAGAGGGGCAAATCCTTGGGCATTTCCTGGCCATCTGTTTTATTCTTCTGTGGGTATATTATATACGGCATATTCAACAGAAAGGAAATTACGTTATTCTAGAAGTGTATGCCTTAATACACTATTAGTAAAAGTCTCTGCTATTCAGTATTTTGCAAATTGCCTCAGGTTACTATTAAAACACATTTAAGTAACTATTATTATAGTTAAAACATATTTACAGACAATACACGAATTCTTCCTAAAGCACAAATGTTAAAATAATTTTAATTAATCGGTATTCAGAATTTAGCAGATACTACATGCTTATTTGTTTCAGTAAGAAAAAATATTCATTAATTTCTCAAGCTATCATTTACATGTATTTACTTAACTTTGTCATGTTTCTAAATAAAAGTCTTGTTACAGATCTGCTACAGATCAGATTATGTATCTGTAGAAGTGCAAGCAGATGAATGAGTTACAGGTGAAAATAAATAGGTACTCCTTTCAATTAAGGAATTTGGATGAAGGGAAAGGACAAGACAGAAACTGGGAGACTGTGATGAAGTCAATAGCGATATGAATCTGATTCTTAGTGACACTATAAATGTTCACAGCAGTATCTGACTTAGAGCAATAGCACTGGAACAAAATCAGTTATATATTCTTTTAACTATAAAAGTAATCCTCAGTCCTCTTACTTGACAAAATACAAAACATGGTCTCAATAGAAAAGAAATAAAAAACTTCCATATCAACTCAGTGAATAATCCTTGTGTTACCGATTTAAATAAATAAATAAAATAACAAACACATAAATGTATGTCCCTCTTGTATCTTAGAGTAATGAATGCATTTCCAGTTCTGGTTGTCTGAAGCAGCTTTGGAGCACTGAATTAGTTTAACATGTATTAAATTACTTACAGTGAATCCTCCAATTATATTAAGACACAATCCTTCATTCAGACAGTTGATGCTGAGCAGCCTGCAGTAGTCAATTACTTCCTCACAGTTCTTTCCCGTGAATCCTGGCATGCAGCTGCAAATACACCAGTGTATTTTAGAAGGCTTAGATTTTGAAAGTTAATTGTATTTAATTATGTTCCATAATTCCATTAAACAATGTTCTTGAAGTAGCAGAATAGAATTCATAACTTATTAAAAACAAGCAGGACAGGTTTTCAAGCAATCAAAATCAGTTTCATGATTTTCAATATTTTGCTTCTCTGTAAAATATTCTTTTCTTTGAATAAATATTTTCATTCCAATTCTTAATATAAACTTTCAGAAATGAAAACAATCAAGAATGAGGCAATATCTAATAAAAAGCTAAAATTCACATTTTCTAAATCTATTAGAAAGGAGAGGTTAATTAAACTATCAGAGATAAATATGAGAAATACGACTGTAAATGAGGATTAAAATAGCAATAATTATTGCTAATGATTAACTAGCGTGTCAGTAATGACAAGCTTCAGCAATTTCTTTAAAGGTAAAATATAATATTCTATTTTCTGACTTTTGGTTCTATGTGCTGTGAGTGAAGATAAGCTTCTACTGTAAGAGCAGTCATAGATATTTCTTCTGCCTCGTGTCAATGTTTATCATTATAGGAGAATATTCTTTTCTAATCTAACCCTCCAATATTAAAAAAAAAAAAAAAGTTCAATACTCAATAACAAATACGAGATTCAAATGAGTAGCAGACAAGTCTTCATGAAAATAAATAACAGGATACTATTCAAAAATAAATATTTGAATATTTATATCTTGCTCAAAAGAAAAAGGTAGAAGACGCAAAGGTAGATTGCAAAAGCTCTTGCTCTTTGGTAGATAAATAATCTCCGCCAAATTCACTCAGTATGTACTTAGAGACATGCCTAGCATGTTCCCCTTTTTCAAGGCTATATCAGCTAGTGTGAAATTAAAATACTTGGAATAGGAAGTGTCCAGTTAGCTGAAAAATTGGTTTTGTTGTGGAATTTCAAAGTAATAAACAGGAGTTTTTTGTTTTGTTTGTTTTGTGAAGGGCACGTAATCTAATGCTTCAGTCCAGATGAAAATCATGATGATGATACAAAATTGCATTTGTTTTTTCTATTCTCTTGTTCCTAATTGGTGCAATATTCAGTCATGTCACTTCCATTTCCTGAATTTAAAAAATAATGCCATCCCTGGTTATAGAACACATGAAGCCTCACACAGTTACATGGTGTCCAACAGTAAGGCATATATATACAATATCAAATATAGTATAGAGAATAAGTTTAAAAGAAAATACATGAATTACTTGTATTATGTAAATAAAAGAATTCTAAGAATGTCTAATCAAGATGCACAGAGGCATTTAACGTGTCCAGAAGCACACACTGTTAATTAGATTTTGAAAACTGTTAAACAGGCTGGTTTTCACTAAAAGCCCACAAAGAGCCTCCATATAGGACCATGAGGAGGAAGGTCAGTCGTAATTGGAAAATCTTCTTTCCATAAATCTTTACAAAACTTTTTGAGACTAGTATAGAAATAACTACAGGAAGATGCTATATGCTACCCATAGGTAGCAATGGATAACATAGAATCATAGAATGGTTTGGGTTGGAAGGGACCTTTAAGATCATCTAGTTCCAACTCCCTGCTACAGGCAGGGACACCTCCCTCTAGACCAGGTTCCTCAAAGCCCCATCCAGCCTCGCCTTGAATGCTTCCAAGGATGGTGCATTCACAACCTCACTGGGCAACCTGTTCCAGTGTCTCAACCACTCTCACAGTAAAGAATTTCCTTCTAATATCTAGTTTAAATCTACCTTCTTCCAGTTTAAAACCATTTTCCCTCATCCTGTTGCTACATGTCATTATAAAAAGTCCCTCCCTAGCACCTTTCAGGCACTGGAATGCCACTATAAGGTCCCCCTGGAGTCTTCTCTTTTCCAGGCTGAAAAGCCCCAGCTCTCTCAGCCTGTCCCCATAGGCAAGGTGCTCCAGCCCTCTGAACTTCTTCGTGGTCCTTCTCTGGACCCTCTCCAATAGCCCCTCTTGCACTGGAGGCCCCAGAACTGGATGCACATAATCTTCAACATTATCCTCAACCCCCTCTTAAGGATTTCTGTATGCAAATCCTATACCAAATCCTACTGCTACCATTTCAGAATAGGAATACAAAGGAATATAAAGGAAAAAAAAAAAAAGTGATATCTTTTGTTGTAACTGTTTGTTTAAATCAAACTGTAAGCCAAATCAGAGTAACTTGATTATGTTTGTTTTACTCATTTGTTTACAGCTATGATTTGAAATCAGATGGAAGAGCTCCTGATACTCCTGGTTGAATTTGTCTTATCTATGAGTGTTTCATAAAATAGATAATTCACTAGTTTTTAAAGCCGTTTCTTCTAATTTGTACATTTGAACATTCTTCATAGTTTTGTTTTTGTTGTTTTGCAGTGGACATGACTATGTCAGAGGTAAATGAAGGCAAATCAACAGAAAAAAAACTTGACAGTAAAATGGCAAAGATGATACCAACAGAACATCCTTTCATATTTTTGTTCTGAAGAACACAAATAATAAAAGAAGACACAAACTAAACAATCACAATTTATTGTGATGGATATCCTTGTTCATTGCCTATTTGAATTCACCTTAAATTTTGACATTTAAGAAAAAATGTTGCTATTAGACTCTTAGCACAAGGTTGTGCTTGATATGAAGAGTGAATGGATGAACTTAGGATACAATATAGTCATACATCATAACCGAAGTGAAGAAAATTAAATTGAATCTGTTTGTTTATATGTTTAGACTGGAAAACAATTACTTTCTCAAAAAAGAAAAAGAGATATAGAAGCTCAGATGGTGATAGATATAAACAGAATGCAGCCTGAGCATAAGGAGAAGAAGATAAAATAGGGACAACCAAAATAAAATGTAATGAGCAAAAAGGTCAAGTGTATTGTATATGTTTACCTACGTAAGTTAAGTTGTTACGCTTATTTAAAATGCTAAAATACTATTTAAATGGATCAAGTCATAGTATTGCGTTAAATAAAACACATGTAATTTTTCCAGCTATAGTCAGAATCTACAGTACTTAAAAATAATTACCAAAATTGAAACAAAATTTCCATTTAGAACTCTGAATGACCAGCTCCTATCCCCCTGAATAAAGCAAAAGTAGGTTTTCTTCAGGTAATATACATTATAAAAACATGACTTGCACTCCCAGAAAGCATCAAAGTCTGCAATGTAACAAAACTGAAATTGTTAAACCACTCCTTTTATTGGTCTTCTGACATCCTCATTTATCTTAAGTAGCTAATGAAAGATACAGGTTTAAAAAGAGCATTTTGAATCCTAAAAATAGCAAAATCTGCTGACAGTTGGACCTCCCCAAGAACTCTGCACGTCCTCTGCATTTCAGCGCTCTGACTTTGGCAAGACTGCAGCTCTCACAACTAAGTTACTGGATCTGGTCTCATTGTGAAAAAGTACCTGACATACTCCCTCAAAATGTTTTCTCTCACCTAATGCTTTCTTCCAAGTATACGGGTATAAATATATATATAATTTGCATTTATTATGTATTTGGTATTAAGTGGTCAAAAACTGATCTTATTTTCACAGAAAAAAAAAAGAAAAAAATCACTTTAATTTATTAGCAATACAGTGTTTAAAGACTTGTGATACTAGTAAAAAAAAAAAAAATAGTTGGAGAGTTGGAGCTTTCAGGGACTGAATGTTATAACTAAAGCTGAGTACTGAAATTTATTTCCAGTGTTAACATTTTTATCTCATTTTAAAATCTGCAGTTTTAGTATCTACTTTAGGACTGAAGTCTGGGCTTTCTCTGTACTTCTTTGCAGTGCATTATGGGATCCTTCAGAAAATGCTTTATCTCACCTATCTTGGATTCCTCACTTTGGAAAGGATGAATCACCTTTTGGAGTTGATCTCTTCCTTTACCAAGAAATTCCAGTGTATAGCTTGGATGCTAGGGATATCATGTGGAAAGAACTCTAACCAAAAATTCTACTTGAATAGTATGTTCAGTGATATTTTACAAAGTTGAAGTATGCACTTTTCATTGCTATATTCACAATGTTTTCTCTAAGCTGTTATTCCCCTTTCAAAATCATTCTTGGTGTTAAAAAAATAAACTTAAAAACTATAGTATTTCTCAAACTAGCTTTCCACAAATGTGACATTCCTGTCATATTGTTAAATAAGTATTTTACAAGGAGCACAACAGGATGCATGAATGATGCACAACTATTAAAGGTAAAAATTTCAGCAACACTGGTACTAATAGTCTTTGATAATAGTGGTAAACAGGCTTGCACCTTTTTAGGGCCCCAAACTTAAACCTCTGATAGCTACCTTTAATAACATAATTTAAGTAGTTCTCTTTATAGTCAATATGAATGGCTTGTTAATTGTCCATTTTTACTTTTCATTACATTGATCTGTATAATGTCTGCCACTCTTTGTCTCTTAAATAACCATGTCTTTCCATAGTTATTTTTATTAACTGCATTCAGTTGTACAAGGTTCACAGTAAAGCATCATCTCATCTCCAGCTGTGCTTTTTGAAACTATAAACTGTTGAAACTACATCACACACACACAGGACCATGATTTTTTCTTTGCTATTATTATTATTTTTAGAAAAGGCATACTTTAAATATGAACTTTAGGCAACAGTTCATACTAATTCAGGCAACGATTTGTCATACTAATTCATGCACCGTCATACTGTGTAAAAGACTGGATATATAATAGTAAACTATTAGTATCTTATATCTAGATCTAACATACTGGAAAATAAATGAGAACATTGTCATTGTGTGCTATACATATTTATATGTGAAAACCTATCCCTGTATATATGCGAGTGCCAGAATATATGTAGATGTAAGAATGAATAAAAATATTTATCTTTTTTATAGTGTGGAAAGATGTAAACATAGTTCTACACATATTTAAATTCACAGACTTTTTAGCCAAACTTCTTATGGACTGTAACTTCAATGTTCTATATTTCTGTTATGTGTTTTCAGTTTCTAAGTTCATTCATATTGTGTTTTCAGACTTCTGTGTAACACTGCTTTCAATTTCCTACTTTTATGAATGTCTTAAAATTTGCAAGTTGTTTGCTGCACTTCAGTAATACTTAGCAGAAGTTATTTTAAGGCAAGCAGATAAAAGACAAGCAAAAGTGAAGAGAAAAAAATTGTATTCCTCAGTAGTGTAAGAAAATATCTATAAAGCCATTTAAAATGGAATAAAATTATATACCTACTGGAACACTTCTGTAATTTGCAACAGGATGATTTTCAGTGTGGTCTTTCTGAATAAAGCAAGTTTTAACATGGTTCTTGAAGGATCAATCTAAGAACTACTAACGCATGTCTATGAATTAGGAATGAAAACAGTTGTCTTATCTTTTTAGAAACACACCATAGGCATCAAACCACCTGAATGGGAGTAGTACCTGTAATTTAGTTGTGTCGTTTGTTCTCAGAGTGTCAGGATTTATATATTTCTTCTTACAGAATTAATGACTAAGCAATTTATACCTCATTTAAGTGCTCTTTTTGATACTTCATGAGTTTTCAACACAATAGACCACCAAAATTAAGAAAAAAATGTTAAAATGAGTTTACAGTTCTTTGCATTCTCTGTAACTGACGTCTTTTCTTTCTGCAATCAATTACATCGAGTGATCCAATTAAGTACTGAAACAAATTGATTTCTAAATCTTACCGGCATTTATAGTTCTGCTGTTGAGATACACAGGTTGCATTGTTTAAGCAAGGCAATAATTCACATGGATTCAGTATTCTCTCACAGAACTTGCCAGTGAATAACGGCAGACAGCTACATGCTACATCCTATAAAAGAAAAGAAAAATGGTGATAAATAAATGTTGTACTCAATTAATAAAAAATTAGTATTTATTTCCATTATTACAAAGATCCTAAAGAGGACACAGTAAGTAGTCTACGTATACATAGCAAAGAACAGATAGGTTTTAAACATAATTTCGGACAAGTGGAATAGGTCTTCCAGCACAAATTACACCAGAGTTGGGTCTACTAATTGGAAATACTCCAGCTCTAAATATATCTGGCTTTGTGAAAGAGCTTTATAATTTGTTTATGTTTTTCTGTTATGTCCTTTCTATATATGTTTCAGCATGAAAGTCTCTATTAAACAGTAGCAGTGCAGGAGATATATCAGATATCAGAATATATTCAATAACTACAGAAGGAAAAAAAATGGTCTGTATTTTTTTTCCCTCAAAATGTGAAAGACAGTTACAGAAAGAACAGTATGTTATACTACAACAAAATATTTATTAGAGCTAATACTCTCATTCTTATTTTTCTCTACAGTATAATGACCTTTACAGGCATTTTCATACTAGAAAGTAAACAAAAGTTATATATGGGTTTGTTTCCCCGATGAAAATCACAATTTGCAAAATTTAGAAATCCATCATATTTTTAAAAACTTAGATGTCTCTTTTTTTTCTGTTGTGAATAAGCATATATCATTACTGTATGTTAAGTGAATTTTTGAACTCTTCTTTTACTATTTTGCTTCTCAGTAATCACTGCTATTTACGATAGTCATGTTAATGAAAGAAAATTGGCAATGCAGTTTGAAATACTACTAAATATGACTGTTATCATACCTTGGTAAGCATACACTAACTCATTTTATTAAAAAAAAAAAAAAAAAAAAAAAGAATATACAACATATCACTGAAAAAGCAACAATAAGCTTCTAGGCGATAAAGATGATTGTATTGTGTTTTATAACCCATTTTATTGAAGAAAGATTAAAAAAAATAAAGAAAGAAAGAAAAAACACTGCTAGCTTCTTAAATGATATCCAAACATCTCAACTGAAAATGGGGAATTCAGGCTTTTTAAGGCTTTTTAATCAATAAATATTATAAACATGACATGTACATTCAATGCAATGTTTCTTTATGATACATCTAAAGCTAACTTTAAATTAGAATTAAACTCCTTGACACTGTGTTCAAATACAGATCTCTGAAGCTTACACTTACATTTGGCAAATCGATACATGTACCTCTGTTTTGACATGGCCTTGAAGAACACTCATTGATATCGATTTCACAGTTGTGACCAAGAAAGCCTGCTGGACAATCACAAATATATCCAGACTGATAATATTGGCATACGCCCCTGTTCAGGCATGGCTGAGATGCACAAGGGTCACCAGGTTCCTCACAAAAAGGACCTAAAAAAGCAAACATAGAAAATCAGAGTGTGCTTGAGAGAAGGATACTTCTTAGTGTGCCCATAAGTATTCTGTTGTTACCATGTAGTGCTTGACTATTATTCCACGTTAATTCTATTTTTAACTGTAGAAGAAATTACTTACTTTGTTTGTGAATCAGATGCAAGGCTCAGCCAAACAAGCATTTTGAGTGACTATCCACTTACACTCCATCACCACTTTTGTCACACCTCTGCATTTTCCCATGTTTTTATTTAAATCCACCTTTCCTAAGTCTTTGTCCGCACTGACCCCAGTTTTGTCACATTCGTACACAAACTCAGTATTTCTGATATGGTGACCTAGATAACCTTAGCTTTATCTGAAATTATTGATATTCTTGCACAGACCATGTTGGGAAGAATATAATCTTCCCAAAATCCTCAATCCTCCCCCCTACCTTAACTATCTGTGAAATTTGTCTCAGTTAATTCTCCCACGACCATCTGTGAAATCCATTCACCATCCATGATACTATCTGTAACTTCTGCCAGCTACTCACTCAGCAATGTTGTTTTCAGTAATTTCTTATGTTCTGTTCAGTTACTGCAAGCCCATTTAGGGGCTTACAAATCTGTCTACATACTCCAACAATTATGAGCTGCCTTGTTGTTTTGGGCAATTAACTTTTTTATTTTTTTAATGGTGCAACATCAAAGATGTAGAAGGACAACAGCAGATTGAATCTATAGCACTCCAGCGCAGGTCACTGTGGCCAGGATGCAGCAATCAAGAGTACTTCCATTTACTTATGGAAAATCATAAAGCAAATACGATTTTTTGCATATCCGGTACTTTGATATTCTGCTTACAAATTACATCAGAAGTACGTTTCAGTTATTTGCTGTAGCAACAACACTACGTTCATAATAAATCCATTTTGATGTAGTAGTCAGTCACTTGTCTCAAAAGAAATATAGACATTCATACATTCATGCATTTGTTAAAAAGATGTTTTTTCTTGAAATGGTAAACAAAATGCTTTTAAACTCAGAATTGTAAACTGCTAAGAAAACAGCTAATTTGTTCTAAACCAATTTGTAGATAAATATGTGGGTCACTAAATAATTTTCTTGCCAATACATACTAGCTATATGGAATAATTGTAAGTATGTGGAACAAGGTTAACTAGGTTCCAAGTACCATAATCAATCTCTATTATATACAAAAACAGCTGATAGAACAAATACCTTGCAAGAAAATACTGAGAAATTAGAAGAAAAAGGGTCAAACAACATTTTCCTTTTTCTCACTCACTCCATACACTGGAACCAGTTGTTTCAGTAGGCAAAATAAATCAGACTTATCTTAAATGATATATTATTCACTTTTCTTTTGCATCAGAGGATATTCAAAGAATCCTTTTTAAATTTGATTATATCTCTCATCACCATAGTAACAAAATTACAGTAAAACGATAGCAGCTTGTAGATTTTAGGGCTTGCTAATAGGAAAAAACAAGAATGCCAATCCTCAGAATGAGGCCAGTGACTGGTATTAGTGTATACATGAGTACATTTGGAACAGAAAGTGGGGGGAAATATTACTTATTTTTAGATTTAATATTTTGCTGTCCTGTTATTCTTCAGTACAATATTGTAACTCAGGAGCACTCAAAGATGATCTTTGTATGGAAACAGATTATATATCAATGCTTATCCTATTTATTTTTTCCTTTGACTTGAGAACATCTGACAAGTATAAGTACTCCTGAGTCACCCACATTACACAGCTGCAGGAGGCAAATCATCTGTGACTCAAATGGTCTACCAAAAGACAGATGACATAGTTCCTCAAACCAAATGAACTACTGAGTTGTTCTTTACATTGTTTCTACCCCTAAAATCTAATCCTCATCGTCATTTTCCCACCAGAAATACACAAATTTTCTGAGCCTTTTGATAAAAATGCCACTGAGTGTGATTATTAGAACAGTGGAAGGATAAATGAACAAAATAACATAGTACAATGAAGGCCAATTGAGGAGAAAAAAAATGATGAAAGAGGTTCCTTTTTGGTAACACTGTGTTCATTTGTTGCAAAGCGAGGAAAAGCTATTATTCTGCTAAAAAGAACATAGTGAAACTTTTTTTTTTTTTTTTTTTTTGGGGGGGGGGGAAGACTGAAAGTAGCTGGAAGAGGAAGCTTGAGAGGAGAAAAGGAAATTGTTAATCACAGCATGAGAGGAAAGAATGTATGGTTCAAGGACTGCAAAAAACAAACAAACAAACAAACAAACAAACAAAACCCTTCTTTTTTCCTTGAAATCATCATGCAAAAAGGAAATATATATATATATATATATTTTTGGAAGAAGAGTGCATTTAAGTTTGAACTGGGAGCCAATTGTCTAACCAAGTCAAAGAGGATCAATTTTAAAGAGATGGAAGCAGCAACTGTAATCGTGATCTAAAATACAAAGCTTAAAATACAACTTCAATAGGTCTATCTAGAGTGAATTCAATAAATACCAATGGTCTAACATCTTTTAGGAAGAGTTCAGTGCTAAACAGGAATGTTTCTTCAATCATTAAAGTTATGTCTTTGGCATTCCTCTGCTTTATAATATATTGTGTTCAGAATCTGTGAAAAGTAAGAACAATGCTTTTTTTACCTGAACGCCTATGCCTGATGAGTTTGACAAATCAAGTCAACAAAAGGAATTCTGGAGAACCAATGTTTTGAGCTTTTTTATGCTTTAATTCCCAAACCTGTCACATTGAATATATTTTCAAAAGAAGATTGAAAGGTGACTTGATTACAGCTCTCATTGGGAGAAAATGTCAAGCACTTAAGGGCTTTCTAATTCAGTGGAGAAAAGTGTAACAAAAACACTCGTCTGAAGAGAAAGCTGAATCAAATAAAGTTAGAAATGCCTCACATATTTTTACGAATGAATTATCTGCAACAGACTATCATGAAGAAACTGTATTCTACAGTTGTTGATGCTTTCATGTCAAGACTAGATGGTTTTTGAAAGACTGTACTTTAACCATATATAAGATAGAAGCCTTAGAATGTAGCTAAGCTAAGCCATATAAAATCTGGCCAGAACAGGTGAACAAGTTCTCTAAATTTAGGAATCTTTTAATCTATCTTGAGTCAAATGATCTACAAGACACATTAAAGATTGTGTAAAATTCCTACAAATTTCCTATTAAAAATTCACTTTTTTGCTTTTTTGCTTTTACATGTGAATGAATAAAATTCTTCACAATCTTCATTTGAAAAAGTCAAGTAACAGCGGTTTTTTTTTCATTTAACTGTATCCCTACTATGCTAGTCTTTCATAATTTCACTGCTATGTTTGAAAGATTATCCACTAAAAGTCAAAAGAACATTGTTGACACGTTTGATAAAGATCAATCAATTTATTGAGATACTATATACTGCCATTTACATAAATATACTGATTAACATAAATTTATCTATATATATATTAATATGAGTCTCTCTGGGCTTTGTATTTATATATTCCTCTTCTTAGGGAGAGAGAGTAGCAAAATATGTGAAAGATCATCTTAACTTGCTACACTTTAATATGATTTCAGTACTTTTATTTTGTCATATCCCTTAGGAAAAAAAATATTTTCTAAAGCAGCTATGTGTAAAGACCAGTCGAATATTTCAGGAAACAGTATGTATTATACCAATATTCAGTACTCTATTTGGAATAAAGAGATAATATTTCAGGGTTAGCATAAAAAGGGGGAACTATTTAGAGGTAAAGTGATTTATTTCTGGTTTAGATGAAACAAATGGTTGCTGAGAGTTACAATCAAAGACCAAGATACATTGTAGGCAGCAAACAGCAGGAAATCTGTGAATGCTGAGAAACATAATAACTCAAATACTAAAAATTGTTAATATTTTAATATGCTTAGTATGATAACTGAAATTACATAAACCCCTTTGTCCTTCTTATGTCATGTCATTACTCATGCTCAGCACTCTTTTTCACTTTAAAACTAATTCCGGAATAAGGCTCTTTTAATCTGAGGACCATTGAAATTTAGTTGATTAAATGAAAGCATTTCTGTAATTAAATTAATCCTTATTTGCACAGCTCAGTTAGCAATTCATTGTAATTAGTCTCATTCAGTTCACTCCTTGCTTTTACATCTACGAGTTTCAGTAGCTGCTCTTTCTTTTAAACACAAAGCTGAAATGGATTTTAGTGATTCTCCTCATAGAAAGAATATCTAGAAAAATATTGCAATACAAGCTCTTGTCTCTCACATATTCAGACCCTGAAGTACAGCAATATGCTAGTATTTCTTAGGAATCCAGCTTGGGACTGGTGCTCTTTAATATCTTAATCAATTACCTAGGCAGTGGAATCAAGAGCAGTCTGCAAGTTTGCTGATGACACTAAATAAAAATGCACATGATACAACAGAAGAAAGGGATACTATCCAGTGGGACCTGAACAAGCTTGAGAATTGTGCCCATGAGAACCTAGTAAGATTCAACAAGGCTGAGTGCAAGGTGTTGCGCTTGGGTTGGGACAATACCAGATATATGTGCAGGCTGGGAGAAGAACTCATTGAGAGCAGCCTTGAGTAGGAGGACTTGGGGGTTTTGATGGATGAAAACTGGACGTCAGCAGCTTGCGCTTGCAGTTTGGAATGCCAAGAGTATCCTGAGCTGCATCAAAAGAGGGGTGGCCAGCAGGGAAAGGAAGGTGATTGTCTCCTTCTACCCTGCTCTCTTGAGAACCCATCTGAAGTACTGTGTCCAAACCTGGGGTCCACAAAATGAGAAAGATGTGAAGCTCTTGGAGAGGGTCCAGAGAAGAGTTGTGAAGGTGATCAGAGTGCTGGAGCACCTCTCCAGTGAAGAAAGGCTGAGGGAGTTGGGTTTGTTTAGGCTCCAAGGAGACTTTTTGTGGCCATTCAGTACTTCAAGGGAGATTATAAGCAGGATGGAGACTGGAGATGATCTAGTCCAACTCCCCTGCTAAAGCAAGTTCCCTACACTAGGTCACACAACAAAGTATACAGGAGAATATGATCTCCTGATCTCACTGTGTAATTTTCTCCAGTGTTTCATAACCCTCAAAGTAAAGAAGGGGGGCTGGAACTGTATCATCTTTAAAGTCTCTTTCAACCCAAGCCATTATGTCGTCCATACATGGTTCCACAAAATATACATATGGTATTGATAATTTCATGTACATTTCTAATAAGACAAACAAAAACACTTTTTTTTTTTTTGCCATGTGAATTTTCAATAGAGTTTGAAAGAAAATGAAACTGAAATTAAGGCATAAACCTAAGTCTCAGAAGGGACTGCGTGCAAACCTTCCTGAAAGACTATGAAGTCTACAAACTTAATTACAGAATCACAGAATGGCCAGGGTTGGAAGGGACCTCAAGGATCATGAACCTCCAACCCCCCTGCCACACGCAGGGCCACCAACCTCCGCATTTAATACTAGACCAGGTTGCCTAGGGCCTTGTGCACACTCTAGGGATAGGGCATCCACAACCTCTCTGGGCATCCTGTTCCAGCACCTCACCACTCTCATAGTAAAGAACTTCCCCCTGACATACAACCTAGATCTTCCCTCCCTCAACTTAAAACCATTTCCCCTTGTCCTGCTGTTATTTACCCTTTCAAAGACATGATTCCTCTCCTGTTTGTAGGCTCCCTTTAAGTACTGAAAGGCTGCAATGAGGTCACTCTGCAGCCTTCTTTTCTCCAGGCTGAACAAGCCCAGCTCCCTCAGCCTGTCTTTGTAGGGGAGGTACTCCAGCACCCTGATCATCTTTGTGGCCCTCCTCTGAACCCACTCCAACAGCTGTCTTTCCTGTACTGGGGGCTCCAGACCTGGACACAGTACTCCAGATGGGACCTCACAAGAGCAGAGTGGAGAGGGACAATCACGTCCCTGTCCTTGCTGGCCACCCCTCTTCTGATGGAGCCCAGTATATAGTACTATAATTATAATTCTAGACAAAATGTAATAGACAATTATAATTTTAGACAAAATACAATAATATAAATATAATTTTAGACAAAATAGGCTGTATCAAAGCTCACTGATGTGCTTTACACAAAGTTCCAGTCAGTAGACTTGAGAGCAGACATTTTTGAAGCAAATGAATGAAAACATTAGCTTCCATTAGAAAATAGCCTATTAGAGGCAAAATAATGCCACTGCTGTAGGGATTCATTGAGAGTATTTGTCAACTTTTTCTTTTACTTAATATCTTAACTAAACAGAGTGTACAGAAATTATAAAATGGCTGAAGCAAATAGAGGTGGATTGACTAGCTGATGTCAGCCTATCCACAATGAAGTCAGTGATACTAATGGAAGGCTGTTATTCCCCAGGGCAAGGATAGGGTATCATTCTAGTTGTAAAAGATCAGTATATTATTCCTGATTTAAAATCATTTCATAGTTACTCATTTTGTTGCAGAAATAGATGTTCACTTTGCTGCTAGGAGTAGTAGGAAGAATGGCCATAATGTTCAGGATACCAGCTCTGCCCACCCATGTAAAGCTTAGATTTAAAGTTGCCTTTCTTTCAGCAAGCTCCCAGGGCTTAATGATGGATATTTGAGAAGAAGTTTCCTGAGGAAACAGATATAAACAATTTCTATTATAGAAAAAAAGTGTGGGCAAAGCAGCAAGAATAAATTGAATACAAAGAAAACAATCACAGAAGAAAGAAAAAAGTTAAATGACTAAAATGGCATATATCCTTAGCTATTCGTGTCACAGCGATGTATATTTACTGATCTTCAAGAGCTGTTGTAAAAAATAAAAGTTATTTTCAGTGAATGATAGGTTAAAAAATCTTGAAGAAAATAAAATTACTTAGAACAAATATGATTCAGCTTTTTCTACTTTACTGTCTGTGTGTTTATGGCCAGCTAGAAATGAAGAGCAACATCACTCCTGAAGAGCTTAATGATATGGGAAAGGAATACGCCTTAAGGTGTGTAAGTCTATTAAATTCGTAATGAACGAGGTGTTACTTAAAACTTCTATGGATGTCTATTAAAAAAAGAAGAAAAAACAAAACAAAACAAAACAAAACAAAAAATAGAGTCATGAGAGACCAGCTTCAGAGCAGTTAAGACTGCACTGGACAAGGGACCTAAAGCAAAAAAGGCCGGCCAAAAAGCTATTTTTTGGGCTTCTTTGAAGCTAGCAAAAGCACTGTACCAGTGCCGGGGGGCTGGCAGCTTGTGGGCAGGCTGCTGAGCCAACAGGGGCAGAGCTGGCACTGCCTACTCTTATCTCACGAGCTCAACCTTGACCCCTTTGCTGTGGGGCTAGAAGCATTCTTCGGGAGAGTGGAAGCTATCTTCTGCCCCCTTAACGCCCTTGGTGAGAAAAGGGTGAGAAAAAGTGTTACCTTTCACTGTTAACAGGAAGGGAGGTCAGCGTGTGAGCACAGCCCACACTGCCCATACAACACTGCAGTAGCAGGTAGGGGTGGTGTGTCTTGTGGCAGGACACGTGAGTGTTTCTCTTGTACCAGCTCTCCTACGGACAGTCTCTGAGACCACCAGTTTGATCATGGTCTCTACCAGGCAGCGGGCTTGCCCAAAGAAGGCTGTGGCGACCCAGACAGAGGGCCTGCTCAGGAATGTGGCCGTGCAGGTCTCTGGCTGCATGGAGTGCCAGAGCCTACTGCTACTGAGTGAGGATGGGAAGGATGCCACCTGTGTGAGGTGTGAGCAGGCAGATGAGCTGCTCAACCTGGTGATGGAGCTCAGGGAGGAGGTGGAGAGATTAAGAACTATCAGGGAGTGAGAGCGGGAGATTGACTGCTGGAGTGACTCTTTGCAAGAAAGATGCAGAGATTGCACCCCCCAAACTGTAGTGGACCCTCTCCCTTGCTGCACTCGAGCACAGAGAGCCAACTCGAGAGGAGAGGAGGAATGGCAGCAGGTCCCAGCTCGGAGATGCAGGTGACCCCCACCCCGACCTACCTCGGTTCCTCGGTGACTATATGTAATAGGTTTGATGCCCTGAAACTGGAGGGAGAGGTGAGTAAGGATGAGGTGGAAGACTGCCTCCAAGTGTATCTAAGGTGGGGAGGTCAGCTCCCATGCTTAAAGACTGCCTCCTCCAGAAAAGAAAGGAGGGTGATAATCATAGGTGACTCCCTCCTGAGAGGAACAGAGGGCCCAATATGTCGGCCTGACCCTACTCGTAGGGAGGTGTGCTGCCTCCCTGGTGCCCGGGTCAGGGATATTTCTAGAAAACTTCCTAGCCTGATCCACCCCTCTGATTACTATCCATTATTGATAGTTCAGGCTGGCAGTGATGAGGTTGCTGACAGAAGCCTGAGGGCTATAAAAAATGATTTTAGCAGACTGGAGAGGACAATTGACAATGCAGGCATACAAGTAGTAATTGCAGGTACTCCTACAGTGGCAGGGAAAGACAATGCAATGACCAGGAAAACCCATTGTATAAACACATGACTGAGAGGCTGGTGCAAACACAAGAATTTTGGATTCTTTGATCATGGGGCAATCCACTTGGCACCTGGCCTGAGGTCTGCAGATGGGTATCACCTGTCTCAAAAGGGGAAATGGACCCTTGCCCAGGAGCTGGTGGGACTTGTAGAGGGGTCTTCAAACTAGATATGAAGGGGGAAGGGGATAAAACCAGGCCTGCTAGAGATGAGCCTGGGAGAGCGATAATGGGGTTAGGAGTCAGGCGAGGGACCCAGCTAAAATGTGTCTATACCAATGCACGCAGCATGGGCAACAAACAAGAAGAGTTGGAAGCCATTGTGCGGCAGGCAAACTATGACCTAGTTGCCATTATGGAAACATGGTGGGACCACTCCCATGGCTGGAGTGCTGCAATGGATGGCTACAAACTCTTCAGGAAGGATAGAAAGGGAAGGAGGGGTGGTGGTGTGGCTCTTTATGTTAAAGAGTGCTTTGAGGTTACTGAACTTATGACTGGGGATGATAAGGTTGAATCCCTATGGGTTAAGATCAGGGGAAGAACTGACAAGGCAGACATCCTGGTGGATGTCTGTTATAGACCGCCGAATCAGGATGAAGAGACAGATAAGGTGTTCAATGAACAGCTGGTGGTAGCTGTGCAATTGCTGGCCCTTGTCCTCATGGGGGATTTCAACTTCCCTGACATGCTGGGAATACAACTTAGCGCAGAAGAAGCAGTCTAGGAGGTTTCTGGAATGTATGGAGGATAACTTCTTGATGCAGCTGATAAGAGAACCTCTGAGAGGAGCTGCCCCATTAGACCTGCTGTTCACAAACAGAGAAGGTCTACTAGGAGATGTGGAGGTTGGGGGCTGTCTTGGACAGAGTGACCACAACATGGTAGAGTTGTCGATTCTTGGTGGAGTTAGGTGGGGGAACTGTAAAACTGCTACCTTGGACTTCTGGAGGGCAGACTTTGAATTGTTCAGGAGGCTAGTAGGGGGAGTCCCCTGGCGTTCAGTCTTAGAGAATAAAGGGGTACAAGATGGCTGGTTGCCCTTCAGGAAGGAAGTCTTAAAGGCGCAGGAGCAGGCTGTCCCCCTGAGCCACAAAATGGGCCGGCACGGAAGAAGACCGGCATGGATGAATAGGGAGCTATTCTTGAGGCTCCAGGAGAAAAAGAGAATCTACCTCCTGTGGAAGAAGAGACGGGCAATTCAGGAAGAATACAAAGAAGTTGTTAAGATGTGCTGGGAGAAAATCAGAAAGGCAAAAGCCCAGCTTGAACTCAATCTGACCACTGGGGTAAAAGGGAACAAGAAACTCTTTTACAAGTATATCAACAGTAAGAGGAGGACCAGGGAGAATCTTCATTCTTTACTGGATGAGGCTGGGAATGTGACCACTGAGGATAAGGAAAAGGCAGAGGTTCTGAATGCCTTCTTTACATCTGTCTTTAAGAGTCAGACCAGTTATCTTCAGGTTTCTCCACTCTCTGACCTGGCAGTCTTGGTGGGGGAGCAGACTAAACCCCCCACAATTCAGGAGGAAACAGTCAGAGACCTGCTACTCCAACTGGACTGCCACAAATCCATGGGACCGGATGAGATTCATCCGAGAGTGCTGAGGGAACTGGCGGAGGTGATAGCCGAGCCGCTTTCCATCATCTATCATCTCTCCTTGTTGATGGGTGAAGTCCTGGAGGCTTGCCAATGTGACTCCCATCTACAAGAAGGGCTGCAGGGAGGATCCGGGGAAGTACAGGCCTGTTAGCCTGACCTCGGTGCCAGGGAAGATTATGGAGCAGATTGTCTTGAGGGAGATCACACGGCATGTGCGGGACAACTGGGGGATCAGGCCTAGCCAGCATGGGTTCACGAAGGGCAGGTCCTGTTTGACCAACCTGATCTCCTTCTATGACCTAGTGACCTGTCTGGTGGCTGAGGGAAAGGCTGTTGATGTAGTTTACCTAGACTTCAGCAAAGCCTTTGACACTGTCTCCCACAGCATTCTCCTGCAGAAGCTGGCAGTCCGTGGCTTGGACAGGTAAGGAACTGGCTGGGTAAGGAACTGGCTGGAGGGCCAGGCCCAGAAAATGGTGGTGAATGGAGTTAAATCCAGCTGGCGACTGGTTACGAGTGGAGTTCCCCAGGGGTCAGTGCTGGGGCCTGTCCTGTTTAATATCTTTATTGATGACCTGGATGAGGGCATTGAGCGCACCCTCAGTAAGTTTGCAGATGACACCAAACTGGCTGGAAGTGTTGAACTGCCTGAGGGTAGCGAGGCCCTACAGAGGGATCTGGATAGGCTGGAGAGCTGGGCTGAAGCCAATGGAATGAGATTCAACAAGACTAAATGCCAAGTCCTACACTTTGGCCACAATAGCCCCAGGCAACGCTGCAGGCTTGGGGCAGAGTGGCTGGAGGACTGCGTAGAGGAAATGGACCTGGGAGTATTGATTGATGCTCGGCTGAACATGAGCCAGCAGTGTGCCCAGGTGGCCAAGAAGGCCAATGGCATCCTGGCTTGTATCAGAAATAGTGTGACCAGCAGGAACAGGGAAGTAATTGTTCCCCTGTACTCAGCACTGGTGAGGCAGCACCTCTAGTACCATGTCCAGTTTTGGACCCCTCACTGCAAGAAAGACATTGAGGCCCTGGAGCAGGTTCAGAGAAGGGCAACTAAGCTGGTTAAGGGGTCTGGAGCACAGGTCTTACGAGGAGCGGCTGAGGGAGCTGGGATTGTTCAGTCTGGAGAAGAGGAGGCTCAGGGGAGACCTTATTGTTCTCTGTAACTACCTGAAGGGAGGTTGCAGTGAGCTGGGGTTCAGCCTCTTCTCTCGTGTGACTAGTGATAGGACTACAGGGAATGGCTTCAAGCTGTGCCAGGGAAGGTTCAGCCTGGACGTTAGGAAACACTACTTCTTTGAAAGGGTGGTCGGGCGCTGGAATGGACTGCCCAGAGAGGTGTGGAGTCACTGACCCTGGAGGTGTTCAAGGAACATTTGGATGTCGTGTTGAGGGACATGGTTTAGCGAGAACCATTGGTGATGGGTGAATGGTTGGACTGGATGATCCTGTGGGTCTTTTCCAATCTTAGTGATTCTATGATTCTATGATAGGTAGTTTCAATACTTCATAATGACAATGATTAACTGCCTACTGAAATCCCATCCTGTAAAATATTTTTACCCTTTCTTCTTCTGAAAATAAATAAATAAATAAATAATCATGATATTTCACTCAGCTAAGGAAGACTAGGAGGGAGAGAAGGTTTCCTAGTAAGGCATCAGTATCCTCTAACATGCTCTAGAGTTAACGTGATAGACATGGCAAGCACTTGCATAGACTAAAGAAAATGCTAAACAGTTAAAAATGGTGTCTTAACAATCTAATCTGTAATTGAAGATATCTTAAATGCACTTAACTTCTAAAATATGTCTAAATTATTAACTGTCAAAATAAACAGATTCATCATTTATTCCAGAACTGACATACTTAAAAATTAAGAGAAAGGCCCTGACCCTGAAATGCTATGTTTTTCTCTATGGAATACCTACTAAAGAAAGCTACACAGGTACATTTAGATGATATTATCAGCAAAACAAAATCTCTTCTTTATATTTACTTTGCTCAGATTTGCTGACTTGGCAGCCAAAGCAGGATGAGAAAATAGTTAATCATTTTATAAACTGAAAGGACTCAGCATAGGTAAACAAAATAAACAGAATAGCAGTTCAAAAATTAGCAAAGCTTACAATTTGGTACAGTTGTGACAACAATAAGATTCTATTTAATTGAATATTTTTATTACTAAAAAGACTACAACAATATTAAGATGACCTATCTCCAATCAGTACACAAAGTAAGAAATATGATATACTGATAAAGAAAGAAAGAAGATAAAAGTACAGGTAGATGATAAATATTTATTCCTAAAATAACAGTTGCAGGAAAATTTAAGTTTTCGAAGTTAAAACAGATTGAGATTTATGGTAATATATTGGTGAAGTCAGCTCTTTATTAAAATCCCAAAGAGCATAAAAAAAGCTTGACACAATTAATCAAAAGGAAATCTGTAGGAACAAAATGGCTTTTGTAGACCAAACTGGACTTTTTATTTGCTTTCTTATTCCTCTGCTGCTTTTTATCAAATCAATAAATGTATTTTAACTTCCACCAGTCTTTGATTACTTGCAGAACTGTTACAGAACTCTGAAAATCAACATTTTTTAAATTGAATTAACTCGATCAATTGATTTTCTTCTAGACTCTTCTTGCTTTAAAATGAAAAGGGATAAAGAAAGAGGCAAAAATGCTTCAGCAGATACTGAATGCCTTTTTCATGAGATTTATAAAATATTGGCCAGAACTCCGAAACACTCAACATACTTGGGACATTCTGTTTTACAAAAACATAAAATATTCACAACATGAATAGCAATCTTAGTCATATTATGTGCAATCTTGTTATTTATGATTGTTAGTACTTACCTTTCTAACACTGTAAAACTTTCTAACACTTTAAAGAACACAGAAAAGCCTGAATGACATTTTTGAAAGCACCTAAATGGATTGACACACAAAATAAATGTGGTATGTGAAATATCCCACTTAGAGATCTCTTCTAGTAAAGTCAGACAATTTCACATCTTAAAATAGCTTGTTATAAAGTAGTGTTGGCAGCTCAATATTGAATTTTAAATTTCATTTTTGAAGCGAGTTAGCTACTTCGATATTCTGTGAAGCCCTATTTTCAAAAACAATCTAGGTCCCCATAGAATGGAAATTCTATTGCTGGCACAGAAAACATGGTGATAAATAACAGCTTTAAATAGTGGAAAGCACATTTCAACCATATGTTTTTCAAAAGTGATCGTGAACTATATGCTAGTAGGTTTACTGAATTCTATATAATAATTTATTCTGCCCATCTTCTTTTTCCTTCTTTTTTTTCCCCAGTGTATCTTTGAAATCCGTGAGATTTACTCTGTGCATTTCATAGCACAGTTTTATTTAGTTTAGTTACTCATGGGGCCTCAGATAGCATATAGTTTTGTCATTAATGAATGTATTTGCAGTTCAGGCAAGAACAACCTGAAATTAATAACAGTGAGACTATCCTATGTCTCCAAAATTAAAGGTTTAAAAACAAATAATGACAAAAACAAACACAAACAAACAATACAGCAACAACAACAACAAAAGGCTTTAAACAGAAAGAATGATACATTCTAGAAAAATAAGCCTTCCTCTCTCCCTGGAATAGAAGCTACCAAATAATTTTAAATGCAACTCACAGATTTATTTTTTTCTATTATTCTGTGATTGATGAGACATAAAGTCTGAAATGAACTTACATTTTTTACCTGCCAATGTTATATGAAAAAATTCAAGAACTCCGAAACTTTGATTAAAGCTTCTGAGTCAAGGAATAGCTACTACAGTTATAAGAGACACATAAAACAGAAGTTTCCATTTCTACAGGTTTAGGTATAAAAGTGACAGAGTAGAAAGAAATGATTGAAGACATATACACCTTCCTTTGGTAAGAATCTGGGTTATATTTCTTGGGTCATTTTTTAATTCACTAATACACACATGCAAATGTCATATATCCCATCTTTAGGCAGACACAGTCATATTTATTGGCTATCTTGTCTCAGTGCATGTATTCTCACACAATCTGATAGAGACAGAAGACATCCTCTAAGAAAGCTATTGAATGTATATCAATGAAATGCATCACTAGACGCAATAAATATATTTAGCAAATTCCTCATCTTTCTTTCCTACAGGGTAGAAGTCCCCAGATCAATAATATTTTTTAGGTCTCTGGACACAAAAAGATAAAAGTTTAAAGAAGAAAGAGAAATAAATGGACTTTCCCTACAAGGCTTCTGAAAATTGACTCTAGTACTGTGTTCCTCAGTATTCAGCAATCATCACTAAAACTTATTAAATGTTTAGATAGTCATATGAACCCAGGAAAAGCTTTAAGTAAAGCAGCAGAGGGAAAGCCAGCATTTTACTATTTTTTGTTTCCATAGTTTTCAAAAATAACAAGCCTAATAGCAGATTCCTTTCATTACAGTGAAACAGAAGGTTTCAGCTGAGATACATCCCTACTAAATTACTTAACATTGTGCAGAAACATGTCTGTAGATTTGAGGCAACTACCAAGCTCTGAAAAACAGATCTTGGAGAGATATCCACTTGAAATTCAATAAGCAAGGTCAGAGTTGAGGAAGAAAATAAATTACAGAAATATATTCTTTGAGCGTGTATGCTCAAGCAACTTCAGAGAACAGGAAGATATGCTAGATAAGGGAAGGCCTGAGGCAAAAGTGGAAACTGAGTATACTGCTGCTGTTGCTGCTGCTGCTGAGATTATGATGCTTATGAGGAGGAGAAGGAGGGATTGGATGGTAGAAAAAGTGAAAACAAAAAGAGCCCTTGAGTATCAGGAAAGGAGTCCACCTCAGTAATGAAGAAACAGTACAAACATCCTTTTCTAGAAAATCAGCCTCAGAGCAGTCAAATCTTCTTAGAACTGTAACTCTTAATCTCCAATAACCTTTGAGTATATTTCAATTTCCTGAGTCCAAATTTGAGATACATCATTACTGAATGGTACAAAGTGATCCCTGGACACTGGAAAGCCTTCTGGGCACCCAGTAATTCAGGAAACACTGTAGACATAGAATGCGCTTGGCATTGACAACATGCCAGGGTAATAATAATGAAGAAGGAAGTAGGGTCTGGGGTCTTTCATAAAAGGAACTGGCATCATCAAAAATGGTTGGCACTGTCACAATCTTACAAATCTAAAACAATGATGTAATATAGATCAATACAGGCCTGGTATAATAAAGGACCTTTGGAAAGTGGAGACAGCATGATGCGTAAGGAAATACAAGAATGGGATGATCTGGGGCACAGCCTTTACTAGATTTGGTGGCTATAAGCAACTTATCAGTGGTTAGTTAAAAAAAAGCAGACCTGGAGCTGAGATAAACTGGTGTTAAGGGTAAAAATAATGAAGAAGGAAAGAATATCTAACTTATACAAAGGCCATTGTATGCAATAAATTCATGTAACAAAGACTTGCAATCCAACAAAGAAAAGGTATAAAGAAAATGTAAGCAAACATAAATATGACCTAAAGTGGATGCTAAAATAAAGAAGATGAAACTAGAAGTATTCCAAATTATGACAAATTACCCTAAGACCCCTTCTGTCAAAATCAGTATGAAACCTCTT
This sequence comes from Chrysolophus pictus, assembly GCA_037305975.1. NCBI lineage: Eukaryota > Metazoa > Chordata > Aves > Galliformes > Phasianidae > Chrysolophus > Chrysolophus pictus. The sequence goes on from CM074578.1 coordinate 26,305,244, forward strand.
AGATGTAAAGAAGCTGGAAAAGGGTAAGCATAGCTTCTGGAAAAGGGTTAGAAATCGAGAAATGTGTATACGACAACTGTAATCATTACTGAAATATATTCTATGCAGTACACTGTTAATATTTCAACTATACTATATATATTTTGCCTTTATACACACAGTATTACCTCAAGAGTCCTGTATTCAAACAGTAAAAATTGAAACATCCAATGTTAGCAAAATAAGAGGTCCATGCTCCAAGACACATAAAAAGAAGTTTTGTGTGACCTTACAGGTGTTACATAAACATATATAAACATATATAAATTCTTATTAAACCCACTAAAGTAAATTAAGCAGCTCCAGAAGATTATTTGCTCCATACTAAAAAAATGTCTATGACAGATGCAAAGAATCGTTTCTGGGCAACCTTTCTGTCTTCTAACAAAACAGGGCAAAACAAATAAATAGTTCAGGTTAGATACAGAACTCTATGCAATGGATCTGAAGTAATATTATACCAGTCTATGAAGGACATCTGAATGTTTTTCAAAGGAACTGATAAATCAGAGAATATGGTCTTACCACAGATTCATCTTCAGAAGCATTCAAAAACAATGCTTTGCAGAAAAATACAAAAGTTAATTGATAAAAGTAATGGTTTTTAGTCTATTGATTTTACTGTCAGTGTGGTAAACCATGTTTGTTTGTTTGTTTGTTTAAATTACTTGTTACAGTTTGGAAAAGAAAACAATGAAAGACAATGTATTTCAAATGTGATGCATTCCTACCTTTGCTTTAACACTTTTAAGACAAAGGTTAACATATTCTTTTCATTTCTTCTAAAACACTTTTTTTTTTTTTCATCTTTTATCTCCATCCATTTTGAAAAATGCTTTTAATTCAAAAGATCTGAGTTGAATTTTATTATGCTTGAACAATTCAGCAAATATGACTCAAATTTGTTTTAATTTGTTGTCTTATTTAAAATCCTCTTAACCTTCTTAATTGGGCAGCAAGATTTCTGGACTGATCATCAGAGCTTTAAACTATATTTGATGGGGGAAGGGATACTTCTGAGTGATAGAGTGCTGTAACTTCGGGATACAGCAGGAGAAAATCTCAAATTTGTCCCAGAGGAACTTTGGAGGAATTTCATCCAAGAACGTAACATGCCCAACAGCTCAGATAGTGCCTCTACAACAATGCACACAACATGGGAAATAAGCAGGAGGAAATAGAAACCATTGTGCAATTAGAAAACTGTGACTTGAATGCTACAGTTGGACAAATAGCACAACTGGAATACTACAACTGAGGGCAACAATTTTTTTAGAAGGCATAGGGAAGGCAGGAGAGACAGAGGACTTGCCCTCTATGTTAAGTAGATGGATTCCAAAGAGCTGCCTCTGAGAAACAGCCATGATCAGGTTAGAGCTGGTGGGTTAAAATTAGAGACCAAGCCAATAAAAGAACAGCTAGTGGCCAGATCTACTGGCCATCTACTACATCTATTACAAGCCACCTGATCAAGGGGAGCCTGTTGATGAGATTTTCTTTCTTCAGCTACAAGAGGCGTGACATTTGCAGGCTCTGTCTGATGGGATACTTCAACCACCCAGATGTCTGCTGGAGAAGCAAGACAGTGGGTTGCAAAAGATTGAGGAGACTCTTGGAGTTCACTGAAGATAACTTCCTGGCCCAGGTATTGGACAAACTAATGAGAGTATGTTACTGAATGTGGTGCTCACCAATGCAGAGGAGATTATTAGGAGGTTAAGATTGGAGGGAGTTTAGGCTGTAGTAACCATGTTAAGTTCATGATCTTGAGGAATATGAACCTGGCAAAATGCAATTAAGATCCTGACTTTCAAGAGAGAAAACTTATGGCTCTCTAAGGAATTACTGGATGGGATCCCCTGGGAAACTGTCTTCAGGGACACAGGAATGGAACATAGCTGGCAGCATTTAAGAATGCCTGTCTGAAAGCCCAGGAGCTTTCCATCCCCTAGCATAAGAAATCAAGAAGAGGAGGCATGGATGAGCAAGGATCTGCTGATCAAACTTAGGCATAAGAAGGAAATGTACAGGCAGTGAACAAAGAGATATGGCCTGGCAAGAATACATGGATGCCATATGGAAATGCAGAGATGGGATCAGGAAAACCAAGGTGCAAATGGAAATAAAATTGGTGAAGGATATGAAAAATAACAAGAAGTTTTTCTGTAAGTACATTGGTCAGAAAAGACAGGCAAAGGAGAGTGTACCTCTTCTGATAAATGTGAAGGGAAACCTGGTTTCAATGGACATGAAGAAGACTGAGTTCTTTGCTTCAATTTTCTCTAGCAGTCAAGCTTCCCACTCCTCATGTCCCTGGACCTCTTGTTGGGGGTCAGGGAAGCAAAATTCATCCGACTGTAAGAGCAGAACAAGTCTGAGACCACCTCGTGAGAATGAACATATACAAATCTATAAGGCCAAATGACATGCATCCTAGGGTCCTGAAGGAGCTGGAAAATGTGGTTGCCAAGCCACTCTCCATCACATTTGAAGTCATGGCTGTCAGGCAAAGTCACCTCCCTCAGCCTGATGAACACGCTTTTCTTGATGTAAGTCAGGATAGAGTTGGCATTCTGGACTGCAAGTGCACACCGTCAGCTCATGTTAAGTCTTCCATCAACTGACATCCCCAAATCCTTCTCCTCAGGGCTGCTCTCAAGCAGACCTTCACTACCCAGCCTGTATCTGTGCTTGGGATTGCCCTGACCCAAATGCAGGACCTTGCACTTGGCCTTGTTGAACTTCATGAGGTTGCCATGGCCCCATCTCTCAAGCCCATCAAAGTCCTTCTGGATGGCATCCCTTTCTTCTAGCAAGTCAAAAGCACCACTCAACTTGGTGTCATTAATAGGTAAGATAGTACACTACAGAACAGTTTAGTACAATATGTAATAGTACAGTATATTTTAGTCTACTGTAGCATAGTATATTATAATACAACATTATTATAGTAAACATACACTCATTTCAAGTAAGCTAAACCAAAAGGTATTAGTGTGGCCTAGTAAAAAATGTACTGATTACCTTATTATTTACTCCAAGTTAAGAAAAACAAATCAGAAAGAAGTATAAGAGAGTATGGAAGACAAAACAGAAATGCTGATAGCACTATAAAATGGGCAAACATACACAAATATTTATATATAATATTTATAGCGTCCTATCTGATTTTAAAGCTGCTTGAGTTTCAGAGACAAGAAAAACAATTGCAATCTTAATTTGTTCACTGAAGAGTGAGAACTCCTCTGCCCTATTTGATATACAATATTATCAGTCAAGACAGATCCATTCAATCTTCATGAATTCTTAGGAACTAAATCTTAACTGTAAGCATTAGCTAAATTAATTGTTGAGTTATTTAAGTGCTACACACTAATGTACTATTTCTGATGCTGAATGAGTGGAGTTACAACTCCCAGGACATTATTCCTGAAGATGGAGCCAAACAGCATAATGGACTCTATCTATACCTGTCACAAGTTGAATTTCTTTTCCTTCATTTTCTTGTCATGTGACAGGGCCTAACCTCCTCCCACTCCTTTCCACATTGGAAGCCAGTGGAGAAGAGACAAGGAGAGTTGCTGCTCAATTGAAATAAAGAGAAACAATCTTACTAAAAAAAGTAAAGAAATGTGAGAGAATATAATATAAAAGGAATCAAGAGTAATAAATCAAACAGGTGGGAAAGGGAGCATCTCCTAACCAAGCGCTTTAAGGTTGGAAGTGCAGAGCAGAAGAAGATATTCTCACGTCACTACATTACTTTGTATTTCCCTCCCAGAAATCACTTGGGAAGGACTGGAGCACTCTGGGAACTCTAGTCCTCCCTTAGCAGCAGTTCCAGTTCCACCAGTTCATTGCATGATGTCATGATTTGAAATATCTATGTAAAACCATGACAATAACTTTTCGCCTAACATGTTATTTAGCAACCAGTGTTACTCTTCTGTTGGTGTTAAAGCAGAGGATAAACTATGATGTTCTCAAATGGGAAAGGTATGATGGATTTAACTAAAGCAAGAACAAGAGAAAGTGACAAATAATGCAGAAGTAATACTATGCAGATTATAATGGTGTAAAAACAATTCTACTAATGTGTTATGAACTGGGTAGAACATGAGAGTTACATGTTATGCTCAAATTATTACGAGCAAAAGGAAACACCAAATGAGCCAATGATTTTAGCTAGACCAATTAATGTTTTAATAACCTAACAATTTATATCCATTATTTAATGTAGAAAAGCTAAAAAGCTCTAAAATACTTATAGAATAAAATGTACCAATATCCCCTTTCTCTGATGTCAAATTCACCCTTCCCATGGCTTTCTGGATCACAAAGGTAATAGTTATTGCACTTTTCAACAAGGAGATGAATGTTCAAGCATTAACTATGAGAGGTATGAGCATTTTAATGCCTTCCTGATGAAAGTTATGCTCATTGAAGTGGTTTCCTCCTCCTCTGTCTCAGGCCTAGGTTGTTTACTTTAAACATAATTTCCTATCACAGCTTGCTTCCGTTAGGCTGCCAGCTGTGGCCCCAGTCCCACGCACAGCAAGGGCACAGTTAAGGAGTGACTTGTGGCAGTGCTGGTGTCACCGAGTTACCGTTCCCAAAGTTGAAGCTAAAGTAGTGCAGCAGCAGCCACTGGGTCGCATATTGTTTGAGTTTCCTCCAGATGAGTGAGACTACATATTTTCAGATTTTTTGATTATGAGCTGGTATTAGAATGGATAATTTGGATTCAATAACCAGTTACACAGTTGCCTCTTGAAGTAAATAAACTGAGCTTTTAAGATACTACATATAGTCTTTACTGACCTTTGAAATTAGATCTAGTTTTGTTTTAACGTTTTTGGCTTGGTCTAAGTCTAGATTTCCTCAGAGAAGTCAAAAGCCATTTGGAAGGATGAGGTCATGATATATTTACTGAAAGAGAGATTTATGAGTTGAGATTTGTTTGCATTGTCTTTGTAATTGATTTAAAAGGATAATAAATTTATGCAAAATACATAGGCATGTATTTAAATTCTGTTTTATTGTTTTATTCATTGGTTTATTTGTTGGTTTAAAGGGACATAATATATCAACTGAGATCATCAAACAAAAGTGATTCTGTTTGTTATCTAAACCTTTTAAGTGCTCTCCTGAATGGGTGCCATTATTTCATACTGCTTGCTTCAGTTAGTTTAGAATGATGCCACTGATGTCCGTAATCCTGACTTACTTACAGTCCTCTCCCTCCTACGTGCCTTTTGACTGAACTGCCTTCTGTTCTGGATTTACTGTCCTATTAAATACTCTTATGAAATACTTTGAATATTCCTATAAAAACGATGAAAGTACTGATGATATTGAGTCATGATATATGTTTACAGTTAATACTATTACTACCAATTAGAGGAGACAGGAAGACTTATTTTTAAAAGATATTCTTTTCATATCTGTAAATCTTTTGTGCGTAAGAGATGCATGTGAATACTTATATATAGCAGAAGCTTCTAAGACCTACCATTTAGCAAAATCCTAAAAGAACTGTAGTTATTGATAGAACATAGCAATGAAGTTTATAGTACATAACAATCTGCATTTGGAGGCATATAATTCTGGTAGGATGCCTATATAACTATACAAAAAGTTGTAAGTTTTTTACTAGGTTTTTGCTGCAGAGATTAAATTCTGAAATTTTTTTCTAATGTAGAACCACATTTTGGAATTAGAATTATTATTCTGGATAGTAAACTAAATAATCAGTCAATAATCATTCTCTATCCTTCATTGAATTTTTTTGGCCTATTTTGCAGGAAAGAACACCAGCATAAAGGATGAATTTCAAAATGAATTATGGGTAAAATGAATTTGCAGACTATTTAAATCTCATCTATTTGGAACTTCTGACAAAAATTGCTATACAGACCAATTGTCAACGTACAGACCAATAATTTTCACACAATGATCAATGTGATAATCAATAATTTGTCCATACAGTAAGGAAGAAAAAAAACAAAATTCTAAATTGAAATATCATGGCAGAAAACCATTAAATTAATGGCTTAAATTATGTAGTAGTTCACCAACTATTACAATAATAAGTAAATTCAAATTTGGTTACAGGAAATGTTTATATTTCTAATTGCACGTGCAATTAACTTTTTTAACAAATTAATTGGCGTTCTTTTGAAACAATATAAAACTTTCTACAAATGAAACACTGACTAATATATAAAGAAAAGAGGCTTTGCTTTCAAAAAGCACTATCCTATATTTTAATGACTTTGATTCATCACTGTGCGGACAAAGATAGTGCTGAAAGTTATACTATCTGTTAACTTCAGAGTGATTAATGACAAGGCAAGATATCAGGTATCTCAGAGTTGAGAACCGATTAACTTGAGAAAAAGCTGAAAAGCCAGAGGGAAGAAATAAGTCATAGTAACAAAAGGAGATGAAGAAGAAGTGCAGTTCTCTTGACTGTAGATTGATATGCTCCTGTAGTCATTCTTAGCGACAAAAGAAATTTCAAACTACTGCTCATGCACACAATAGCTTTACATCTGAACAAACTACTCAGTAAAGCACTGAGGGCTTAAGAGAGGTGTAAGAGTTGCCAGTAGCAAACTAAAAAATATTATTCCCCAGATTCCATATAAACAACAACACAGGTTCAAATATAGAAAAACAAACAGCAGCAACTTTGTTCCATTAGCATATATATATATATATTTTAAGTACTGAACTGTAAGGGAGCAAATGGAATTGTACGTGTACCTACAATACAAGTTAAATCTGTAAAACATGTATGGAATTCTCCTTTCAGTTCTTTTTTTTTTTTTTTTTGAACTCTAGTGTTCTCAGTGCACAGTCAGAATAAATATAAGTTTACATTCTACAAGGATATCCAACAAACAAAAGGAAAAGCATTCAGAAGTACTCGATCTCAACAGCATTTTATACAATATCTTACTCTACCCTTTTAACTTTTCTGCATTTGCAATCATTCTCATCATTAAAAAAAAACCTTAGTTCCTTACATACCACAGCATTTCTCTAATGGGGTGAATTCCATATATGACTGTCTACGTTAATAAGCATCCACACAAGCTGTTGTCTTGCACAACAATTTAAGAGAGTATGGTAAAGCGTTCTGTACACTGAATGAATCCGGTTTCAGTAACTGTTCTGTTTCTTTGTATAGAAAAATACAAAATTAAGGAAACCCTACTGTGATAAGCAAATCATTCTTCAGTTGTTAAGCGTTGATAAAATGGTGCCTGTTAAGTGATCTTCTAGAAAATTAATAGAGTAGAGAATACCTGCTGGTTTTAAAGGCCAATAATAACAGTAAGAAACTGTGAGCATCTAATTTTGATAATGAACACTTACTAAGCTCTTTATTCCTTCAGTGAGAGAGATCTCTTTTGGACAAATCAAATTATGTGTGTACTTCAACATTCTGTATCAATATACAGTAATGGATCACCTCAAGGTACAATGGTCAGTTCTTTTACAAGCAACACACAGGGATAAGCCACCTAAGCCTGGAAGAATCATCCTGTGTATATGGAAGCCTGGTTATGGAAGATCATGTAATCTGAATCCTAGGTCTCATGAAAATTTCGGCATCAATTACGAGACTTTGGTAACTAAGTTTTCTCTCAATACAGAACTGTGTTAAAATACCCTCTAAACAGCTACTGTCTATCCCTCAAGGCAATCACATTCTACAGGCACTGATTTTTCTGTCTTCTATATTTGCCTAATATGCAGATGCCATATTTAGGGTAGAGCTGCCCATATCTAATGTGTTTACTGCCCATCTTCAGTGCTGTAACTGGGATAATGGAGTTAAATGATATTTATTCACTTCTAATTAAAGTAACAGACTAAGACAACAGCTTATCTGTACTTTTCTTACTGTGATGCTTTTATACCCATTTTCAGTGAGGATATAAAAATTAGAAGTCTCTTTACATTACTAGAAAAGCTTAATATATTACACATGATTAGAGAAAGACTTTCATATTGTTATCAAAAAAGTCACACCACGTCACAAAAGGCTACAGTTACAGGCAATCACAGATAATTTTAATAAAACTGAGACTTAGTCACTTTCTGTGTAGACCATATCACTTTCATTAAAACTTACTGCAGAATGTTTGTATGTTTGGTTCACGAAACTTTGTCTTGCATTTAAAATTCAAATATTCAGAAAATGTATAGACACACCATTACAGAACATGTCACTATACTCACAAGCTTTCAGAAGCTTCACTGTTTCAAAAAACATTTAATGATTTTTAATGATTATAATTAAGTTTAATTTGTTTTAAATAATTCAATCACAAAATACAAAACTACACTTTAAACTGAAGTAATATATGCAGATTGGCTACTTCTTTTACATAAAACTAAATGCCAGTTTAAGTGATTTGTTCCTCTTAGCCAATAAAGCTATAGTAATCTTGCAGCTGCAATTCAGTCTATTCAAAACATGTTTCTTGCAGTTCTTAATGTGAATTCATTTATGGAATGATGTTTGACTTGGGGGTTTAAATCTTTTGTAAATGATCACTGAAATAAATCCATAAAATCATGTTGGTCACACTGAAAAATGAGTTTGATACAACTCAGAGTCTATAATCACAAATTGTTAAGATGTATGAAGAACAGCTTTTTGCTATGGAATATAGATTTCAAAATACTTCAGAAATGTAATATGCAATCCTGTGGATCATGTGCAGAATTCTGTATTTAAGTAAGAAAATTAATCTATGCAATATCTGCTTAAATAACAGCATTCAGAAAAGAGTTTCATACTTTTAGACCATCACATTCAAAATGCAAATCACTGATTTTTTTCTGTTGAAAAAAATAACTTGTATAAAAGGAAAAACTTACTGTATATATACATACATACACACACACATATATATAAGTATTTTCTGTAAAATATTTTCTCCTTTAATTTTTTAATTTTGGGCACTGGCATGATTTTGAATAGAAATTAAGGCAGCAGTGATATTTTCTAAAGTTCTAAGGGCTCGAAAATTGCCCTTATTCCTACATGGCACTGCTGCAGTTCTGAGCAGTGGACACACACAACAGATCTAAAATAACCTGAATATGTGGATGTTTACACTTCTTCTACTATCAAGCATTAAATAAAATGTTATTCATTGACAATATTCAAACAATTTACACATTACTGTCATTTTTTTTTTTTTCAACTTGATATGTCACTATATAATTAACATACAGGAAAACAGGAATGAGATTACACAATATTTCTTGCTATGATCACATAATTTGGATATGTACTCAAAATCAATACCACACCTGTCCTTTCAGTTTTGATTATATCAACTCCTGCAGTGCAGAAACATAGAAAAAGTGATAGGCAGATGTCATAGATGGAATTTAGAAATGCTTTGCCAGCAAATCTCAGCTGGAAGGCTTTGAAGCTGCTTGGGTTGGCAAAACAAATGAAGGAAAACAACAATATGCAATTACTCACAAATGAATTCACTACGTAAAGACCTGGTGAGCCAACAGTTGATGTTCCGAAGAGCAAGCTTGTTACTGTGTTATTCTTTTGGCAACACATTCAGTATGATGGAAAAACACAGGAGGTCTTAAAATGTTATATTTACAATTTTATGAGGGCAATGAATGACATGAAACAACAAACTCTTAACTCCCTATATAGGAAAGGTTAACATACAATCAAAATTTGTGAAGCTTACAGAAAGGACTGTATCAGTATAGATTTAGAGAGGAAAAATAGTAAACTACAATTTCAGGTAGTAACTGGTACAGACTCACAGAATGGTTTACGTTGGAAGGGATCTTGAATATCACCTATTTCCTAACCTCCCTGCCATGGACAGGGACACCACTTGCTACCAAAGTCTGATCCAACCTGGTCTTAAAAACCTCCAGGGATGGGGTATCCACAGCTTCTCCATAAAATTTGTTCCAGTGTCTCAATATCTGATCTAAATCTCCCCTCTTCTAGTTCAAAGCCATTGCCCTTTGTCTTATCACTAACCGCCATGTTAAATAAGTCTCTTTCCCTATAAGTACTGGAAGGCTACTATACAGTCGTCTTCTTTTCTCTAGGAATTCTAGAGGAATTTTAAATTATCATTTAACACACTACTTCACAGAGTCTGAGTCCATTTCTTACTGGGGTCAAAATAGACCAGCACTTTCTAGTGCAAAATACCTTCATGATAAGAAACACTAAAGAAAAGTCAAGGCAGACAATGACTAGGAATTATATAGTAGCAACCCTCTAAAAACACTGTGGTCTAAAAAAGTAAAATATACCTTTCCATAAGGAAAGATGCAGGAATACATTATCATGTACTGGAGAAGAGAAACAGAGCAAACAATACTGGGAAGTCTAAAAGTTTCCTCGACTTTTATCAGTCAGAATACAAGTATCTCAAGCAGCATGCAGTGGCTCAGAAAAAGTTCTTTGCTTTGTCAGTGAAAAATATGAGAAGTGGTTTGTTTGCTGTTACTTTTTTTTTTCCCATAAAAAGTGATTTCATCAGTACACTGTGAAATACAAATATGGCACAAAACTTGAGGATAATGTAAAACCAGGCAAACAAGAAAGCTGCATAAATTAAAATTTTAAAATTCTAATGAGGCAAAGTCAACAAAATTCAAAACAGTATCATGTCAAATACGTTTACAATGAGGCATTTGCACCCTATGACAGTGCAAATGCACAACATTTCGGTGGAGATAATTAAATTCAGTCAGCTGATGAAAGACAAGTCCTTTGAAATCACTAGTACAAAATAAAGAATTCAACATCATTAAATCATTCATCTGTCATTTCTGACAAAATGGTAAATGTAATTTAAGCTGCCCATCACAAAGCAGCAGTACCGTCTTCGTGATATATTTAAGACTACCAAACAGATGAAATAAAGCAATTCAACAGAAACTCATGGTACTCCCTCTAAAATAAAAAGATATAGGGGGTACCAGTGAGACAGAAAGACAGTGTCTATGATTGATGGCATGTAAAGAAGGAGATTTTATTCATAAGAGGAAGTCAAGTTCTCACTCTACAAGAAGAGAGTGAGGAACATTACCTCTCATGCATGATAACTGCCATATCAATTCTCTCAGTGGAAGAAAAAATACAAGAATAATATCAGTTGACATCAGTGATGATGTAATAAACTCCTTCTAGCATATCAGTTCTGTTTCTGAACAAGCTGATGTGATTCCCTGCAACACAGAATGTTTAAGAAAAGTGCTATATATTGCTATAGTACAATCAGATTCTGCAGTGGTGTCATGGTTTTATGTTTTTTGGTTTTCAGTATTCCGCATCAAAACATCATGTAGTGTACTGGAATTAAAGTGTTAATGCTCCAATTCTAGGTACCTATCCCTATACATTACGGAAGTCATGGGATCTGACCCTTCCGGGTGGGGCGGTCTCTTACTGCCTGGCAGTGGGTGCTGGAGGGTGCTTTCCTAGCCGTTCCAAGCTTTTCAGGTTTGACTCGGTCTCAGGAACTCTCTCTGTCTCTCCTATCTTATTTGATTTATTAGTCTCAATTTCAATTAGATTGTATTATATTGTGTTATCTTCCATTCCAATATCACAGTTAGTAAAATAAGTTTTCCTCTATAGATTGTTGCCGCTGTTTTTTTTTTTTTTCCTCCCTTCCTTCCTTCCCATTTTGTGGGGTTGGGGGGAGGAGTTGGGGGGCATGGGCTTGCTGCCCCCTGTCACGGGCATAGATTGATCTAGTTAACTCCGTGACAGCTTTTGGTGGAGGACGTGGGCATAGCTACTTTTTAGCTTTTAGAACGAATCTCTCTCTGCTCTTAGAGAGCTTCGTTAGGGAGCATCATCAGTAGTTCAGGTTTTTGTGCTGGAAAACCTGACCTTGAAAAGCTAGGCGTACTGCCAGTATTCTGGGATATTTGCAAACTTTGAGCACTGCTTAGTCTGGGAAGTGCCTTTTTTTCTTTTTTTTCCCCCCCTCTCTTGTTAGCTTCAATTCATTAACCCCTTTTTAGCAGATACCAGCGATGAACCCACTCTTTATCATGGGGGTGCTGTGTAAGGGATTAAATGCTATGGTGTTACTCGCGACTTACTGGCCAATCATCAATGTCATAATTACTTGCTGTGGAATTGTGTTCATATATAACCACATAAGGGCACTGATGGAGACACATGTATGGTACCTATATTGGTACCTATATGCAATGTGGTATGACATGGGTTTTGACACTTGCATCCCAGATGGAATGGCTAATTTTACAAACAACTACATTCCAAATAGAATAACTAATTTTACAAACAACATGATGTTCAAACCAGTTTCCAGCTTTCCTCTGGGTTTGTCAGACGTTTTTCCAATACTGAGTTAATTCTTATGTTTGTGGGCATAGCCCTGTTCATGTTATCAATCTCCCTGAATGTATTCCAATACAGGCATGGTAAGTGGAAGGAGTCTTCAAAACCAGAGAATGCTGACTGGCAGGGAATATGGAGAGGTTTAGGAAAAATCTTAGAAGCATGGAGACCCGCAGTGTCATGGGACTTCACTCTTGAATATCTGTGGGATTCCGAGAAACTAAGCCAGTATTTGAGTCAGGGACAGTGTGGCTTACATAAATCTAAGGAAGTACAACTTATTTGGGGTTTAGCTTGTGCTTACCACACCCTATATAATACTATTCTGGAGAGAGAGAGCTTCCGAGCTGAGGTTCAAGCCAAAGGGGAGAATCTCCAAGTCAAATCTGATCAATTACAGCAGACACCAGTAACAATATCAGTTGCCCCTGTGGAAGGCAAGAAATGGAAACGAGTGTCCTCATGTCTAGAACGGAAAAAAGAAGAAGTGGAGGAGGAGGTGGAGGAAGATCCAGGTGAGGGGCCTTCCTCAGAACCACCATCATTGGGAAAGGCAAAAGGAAAAACTAAGAGACATGCAGAAGAGAGTGATGAAGAGGAAGTCTCTATTACTACTCGTCGGCCTCTGAAGATGACTGAAATCCAAGGCTCAAGAAAAGAGTTTACACGGCGCCCAAATGAAACCCTCGTTTCCTGGTTGGTTCACTGTTGGGACAGCAGGGCCAGTAGCTTGTCTCTAGATGGTAATGAAGCTCGCCAACTAGGAGCCATTGCCAGAGATCCAGCTATTGACAGAGGAATTAGTCAATGTTTGGATGGGGCTGCCTCCGTCTGGGAACGAGTGTTAATAGCCGTGAAGGAAAGCAAAGACAGCTTGAAGCCTGTGATGAAAAGGTGGGATACAGCTGAAAAGAGTATCCAGTATTTGAGGAAAATAGCCATGGTGGAAATGTTTTATGACCCTAACTTTGTTCCTAACGACCCACGCCAAGACCACGACCCTGAAAGAGTGAGGACGACGCCTGATATATGTCAGAAACTCACAACAGCACCAGACAGATACATCGCTACACTAATGGCAGCGTTTGACAGATATCAGGACCAACAGAGAAGACCCTTAGTTTTTGAATCGATTCTTACGCTCCAAAGCTATGAATAACAGCTACCTCCAACTCACGCTTCCATTTCCGCCATCTCACAAATAACGGACCAACTGAATGAAATGCAAGAGCAAGTGTCTTTACTGATTAATCGTGACAAACCTGTAGTAGTATCAGAAACGCTTGATGAAGATCAGGATAATCAAAAGAGTCTAATGAAGGAGCTGATCAAACTAATGCGAATCCAACTAATTAAAGATGATGAACCCTTCTTTTCATGTGCACCATCAAAAATCTCAGCTGTTAAAGGCAAACACTTTCCAGCTCCAGGAAGGAATCCTACATCGCAAATTGCCTTGTGGCGTTACTTACGTGACCATGGAGAAGACATGAGGAAGTGGCATGACCAAGCTACTCCTGTACCACGAGCACGGGTGAGACAATTACAAAGCAGATCAACCACCAGTGCAGTTGCTCCGGTTACCACAGGTAATGAATAGAGGGGCCCTGCCCTCAGTCAGGGGGGGAAATGGATAATAGAGTTTATTGGACTGTGTGGATTTGATAGCCTGGCACATCAGAACCACTGAAATATAAGGCATTGGTGGATACCGGTGCACAGTGCACTCTGATGCCATCGAATCATGAAGGGACAGAATCAATCCATATTTCTGGAGTGACTGGGAGCTCTCACGAATTGACTGTGTTGGAGGCCGAGATAAGCCTCAATGGTAAGGATTGGCAAAGGCACCCTATTGTGATTGGTCCAGGGGCTCCATGAATACTAGGTATTGATTACCTCAGAAGGGGGCATTTCAAGGATCCTAAGAGGTATCGATGGGCCTTTGGAATAGCTGCTGTAGACACAAACAACATTAAGCAGCTGTCTGTTTTGCCTGGCCTATCAGAAGATCTGTCTGTTGTGAGGTTGCTATGAGTAGAAGAGCAACAGGTACCGATTGCTACAAAAACGGTGCACAGACGGCAGTACCGCACCAACAGGGATTCCTTGCTCCCCATTCATAAATTGATTCGTCAACTAGAGAGTCAGGGAGTGATCAGCAAAATTCACTCACCTTTTAACAGTCCCATATGGCCAGTGCGTAAAGCCAGTGGAGAATGGAGGCTGACGGTGGACTACCGTGGCCTGAATGAAGTCACACCCCCACTGAGTGCTGCTGTGCCGGACATGTTAGAATTCCAGTATGAACTGGAGTCAAAAGCAGCCAAATGGTATGCCACCATTGACATTGCTAACGCTTTTTTTTCCATTCCTTTGGCCAAAGAATGTAGGCCACAGTTTGCTTTCACCTGGAGGGGTGTTCAGTAAACTTGGAATCGTTTGCCCCAGGGGTGGAAACACAGCCCAATCATTTGCCATTGGTTGATCCAAACTGCATTGGAACAGGGCAGTACTCCTGAGCACTTACAGTACATTGATGATATCATTGTGTGGGGCAATTCAGGAGAAGTCTTAATGAAAGGAGAACGAATAATCAAAATTTTTCTGCATGCTGGTTTTGCTATTAAGCAAAACAAAGTGAAAGGACCTGCCCAGGAGATTCAGTTCCTGAGTATAAAGTGGCAAGATGGTCGTCGTCACATCCCGACAGATGTGATCAACAAAATCACTGCTATGTCTCCACCCACTAGCAAGAGACAGACACAATCTTTTCTGAGTGCAGTGGGCTTTTGGAGAATGCATAAAAAGTATAAATAGTATATAAATAGTACATAAATAGTATAAGTAGTATAGAAAGTATAAATATGGAGAGGCATGACAGGTTGATTATATCACCTTGCCATGATCTCGCAGTGGTAAGTGTTATGTGCTTACCATGGTGGAGGCAACCACTGGGTGGCTTGAAACATATGCAGTACCCTATGCTACCGCCGAAACACCATATTGGTCTTGAGAAACATGGCACCCCAGAAAGAATTGAGTCAGATAATGGGATTCATTTCAAAAATTCTCTTGTAAATATTTGGGCCAAAGATCATGGCATTGAGTGGATTTACCATATTCCCTACCATGCACCAGCCTCTGGTAAAATTGGTCGATACAATGGGTTGTTAAAAACTATGCTGAAAGCAATAGGTGGCGGAACATTTAAGCACTGGGAGAAGCATTTGACAGAAGCCACCTGGTTAGTCAATACCAGAGGATCTATCAATCGTGTTGGTCCTACCCAATCCAGCTCCCTACATGCTGTAGAGGGAGATAAGGTCCCTGTAGTACATGTAAAGAGCATGTTGGGAAAAGCAGTTTGGGTTCTTCCAGCTTCTGGGAAGGGCAAACCTCTCCGCGGTACTGTTTTTGCCCAGGGACCTGCGTCCACTTGGTAGGTAATGCAGAAAAACGGGGATGTTCAATGTGTACCACAAGGAAACTTGATGCTGGGGGAGTGCAGACAGTAATTCTATGTATATGTATATAGACGTGTGTGTGATGCATTTTAATCATTTTTGTTTGTATACATGTGTATATATATATAAAGCATGACGTAGTGATGTAGAATAAGGGGTGGAATTAGAACTAGAATGATCTAGTTAACTCCGTGACAAGTGGCTTCAGAGAAATAAGTCATTATTCAGACAAGTTTTTGAGTGCATTTCTTGTAATTTATGGTGGCAAATGGCACAGGTCCTTGATTAAGGTGGACTGCTTAGGTCTTTCAATGTCAAAAACAGTTGTAGTACAATAGTTTGTGCTTTTGTGCTATTGTAAAACATACAGGTTGTACTTAAGAGGCATAAAAAAATCCATACTTGTCAGTATCTTTATGACATGGATTTTGTTCTAAATCAAAATTTATATAATTGCTGCACCATATTTTCTGTACCATAATTACTCTTTGTCAATAATTATGCACATATTAGAATGCATGTCATGTATAATTAACTACTTTGATCACAGGATCAAGTGATTAAATATGTACACCAGCATGAAGGAAATTAAGGTCCTGATCCTGTTTCGCAATACAGGAAAGTTAGAAAATGCTGAAATGTCAGTTAGACCTGTGCACTGAAATGAGGCACTGAAAAATCTGTGAGAGAATATCTCTAGCCTAGTAATATAACTGATAAAATGTACGTGGATGACAGAGGAATCCAGTTCAGTTTTGGAATATTAAAAACTCAAACTTGGATTAAAAAAATAAAAATAAAAATTGAATTAATGTGTTCTGCTCAATTTTCAAAACCGTTTTTAAGTAAGGTACAGAAGTTAGAAACTTGCAGTTATCTGAATAAACACCTCAGTGCTTTCCACATGAGACTGTATGAATGGTTTTACTGATATAAAATGACAGAATATAGTTTTAAGTACTGAGATCAGCAGCACAGCTATATGCCTCTTTAGGCATGAATGCATAGGTCCAGGCATCTGTATGTCAGATAACAAATTACTCAAATCTCTTTTCACTGCTGACATAATAAACAGTAAATGGATGAAAAAGAGTTTGATGAAACATTAAATGGACACTCTCAAGATAAATAGTTAGTGGAGTGGCAGCAGTATCACTGCAGAAACCTAAAGGTAGAATTTGCTGAGTCACAGAATCTGCGTTGATATGTACAAGGCCTTCAAGAAAAATCTTTCAAACCATACAGAAGAAGGACAGCATTCAAATTAACTACAGTGAAAAATAAATAATATTGTTAGGGCATTTATGGTACTAATCACATCAGTACTATAAACTTCTGTGACTACAAAAATGGGACTCATTTCTCAAGAAGAAGCCACAAAACCCTATCTTCATATACTGAGCTAATAGTGACTCTGTGAAGACATTCCTGGAAAATCCATGTGTTTAAAGAAACACAGAAGACAGTTTGGTATTTTGGATATTTTGAATATTTCTGGCACTACAGAGCTTTGAAGAAAAACAAACAAACAAAAAAGAACCAAAAAGCAAGCTTGTTTTATTCAGGATGAGTAGAATTTATAGGAGCTATTGAGATGAAATGTAGATCAAGCCATCTAATTTTTTTGTAGACTGATTCTATTTTTAGAGACATTTTTAAAATGCTGGAAAAAAGAAGTGACATATATGCTGCAATCATGATTTAGCAAATGTAAATACTACCATATCTCTGAGGATGTTGATGATATAGCCTCATGCTGGTTTTGTAAATCTGACCTACTATGTGAAAGCCAGAAAAATATTAATTTGTGGGGATGAAGCCATGGGTAATAACATTTTCATACAAAGAAAATATTTACCTCATTATCATCTGTATGCTGGTATGTTGCTTTCTGTGGCATATAGTAGATAGGTAATAACTAACCTCATTTCAACTCAGACATAACACAGGCTCTTTATTGCTAGGAAATACTAGCTTACTCGTTTTACTACTGAGTACAGATCAGCAGTGATAGTGCAGCTATTACTTCTTATGGTTACCATAACAACTGTATTATCAAGTTAGCCTTCTATTATTCTTCACTTCTTCCTCTTATACTTTTATGAAGAAACTTTATTTATTTTGTAGTCCTTTAATAAATATTAAGAAAGTCTTACACAGTCTTTAGCTTACTGTATGATGCTACCTAGTTCCTTGATTTATTCAGATCTGATTACAGATTACAATATTCTTAAGTTAAACAATTTTTTTATTTTATTTTTTTCCAGCATTTCTTCCTCTTCCAATCATTTTAACTTTAACCGTTTAGGACTCATGGGAAATGATATTAAATGAACTGAACTGAGAATACTATATGATATTATCAAGGAACATATTATGCCCAAAATATAATGCTAGTTGGTGGAAAATATTTACTTTGGAAGTTCTAAACTGAATAAAAAAGTCTGTAACAATCCAGGATTGTTAGTTCAATTACAACTGTTTAGTTGCTGTGAAGGCAGGTCACTAATAATGTTCTGCTGATAAAAATAGATTATACTTACTTTAAGGGAATATACAAATTAAAAATACTTCTTTGTACTGTAGAGTCCCATGCTTTTTTAAAAGCACTACAGCATATAATTACTTTCCTAAAAATGAACAAGCACTGTATTTGAAGAGCTGGGATCCATCTGACTAAGCAGGGCAAAGGCATCATCAGTAGGATAGCTGACTTAACAAGGAGAGTTTTATACGAGAAGCAAAAGAGGAAGAACAAAGTTACCAGATAGTCTGTGAGGGAGTTAGGGACAGGGTTGACAAGCATAGGGCCTGGAGTGATATGAACACAAAATCATCAAGCAGAGCTTAAGTGGGATCACCTCTGGTGTTTTGTCTTGTAAGCAAGGAAGTACCAACAAAGCAACACTATGAAAAATAAAACAAACCCTAGTGTCATTATGGGAAATCAATATGCACGGGTGCCTCTCTGAAGTGCCTGTATGCTAATGCACAACGCACAATATGAAACATGAGGAATTTGAGAGCTTGAGAATCAAAATCATAGCTGCAGGGCTATGATTTTGCTGTTCTGACTGAAACTTGGGATGGCTCCCATGACTGGAGTTCTTCTAAAGGGTTATACAGAAGTACAAAGAAGATAGAATATAGAAAGCACAGAGATCTGCCAGGGGATGCAGAGAACTAAGAGCTTTTAGTTAAGGATTGAAGAGCAGAACAGTATGGGTGACACTGTAGTTGACTTGCTGACCATGCTTCCTTAGATGCAGACCAGAATACTGTTGGCTTTTTGGGCTGCAAGGGCACACTGCTTGCTCGTGTCCAACTTTCCATCCACCAATACCCTCAAGTCCTAGCTGGTAGGGCTGTGCTCAATCCTTTCATTCCCCTGTTTGTACTGATAGCAGGGGTTGTCACAACCCCGATGTAAGAACTTGCACTTGGGTTTGTTGAACCTCTTAAGGGACACCTGGGCTCATTTCATCCCACCCCTCAGACATGTCAACCACATCACACAGCTTGGTGTCATTTGAAAACTTGCTGAGGGTACACTACATCCCACTGTCAATATCATTAATAAAGATGTTAAAGACCACCATACTGGGTATTGACCCCTGAGGGACACCACTCATCACTAATCTCCATCTGGACATTAAGCCATTATTCACAAACAAGGATGGGCTTGCTGGAAATGTGAAGGTAAAAAGGCAGCTTTGACTGCAGCATACCCACACAATCATGGAGTTCAGGAGCCTAAGAGGAGAGAGATCAAAAAAAGAATGGATTTCGGGAGCACAGATTTGGCCTCTTCAACTATCTGCTTGGAAGAGTCCATTGAGATATAGCCCTGGAGGGAAGAGGGGTCAGGGAAGACTGGTGAATATTAAAACATCCTCTCCTTCAAGTTCAAGATTGGTCTATTCTAATGACCAGAAAGTCAGGCAGAAATGCTAGATGTCCTGGCATAGATTAACAATTTGCTCCTGACCAAGCTCAAATACACAAATGAAACATAAAGAAAATGGAAACAGAGACAGGTAACCTGGGAGAGTTATGGAGATACTGCCCAAACATACAAAGACTCAGGAAAACCCAAGTCCAGCTGGAATTGAATCTGGCCAAGGGTGTCAAACTCAATAAGGACTTCTATAAGTGCATCTATAACAAAATGAAGATCAGGCAAAGTATAGGCCCACTGATTAATAAGTCAGAGACTTGGTGACACAAGATGCTTATGTACTGAGGGCCTTTTTATCTCAGTTTTTACAAACAGGTCTGAGCTCTGGAGGCCAAGATGTAAGAGGAATAGCTCGGGGAATGCTTAAACAAACTGGACATAGACTAAAGGTCTGATGGGATGCACCCATGAGCTCTGGGAGCTGGCAGATACCATTGTGAAGCCATTTTTGGTAATCTTTTCTTGATCACATTGGAGATAGTCAAAAGTTGTCTAGATCTGGTCCTAGGCAACTAGCTCTAGGTGTCTCTGTTTAAGCAAGACCTATATGAACCAGATAACCTTGAGAGGTCCTTTCTATTGTTCTGTGATTCAGTGATTCATTTCAAAATTTTTCAGGTTGTATGTTTCACAAGTTAAGTTGTCAGTTTTATTGAACATTCACAGTACAAAATTACAGAAGTCTTTCAAACTGTAGAAAAAAAAAATCATTGTATTTTCACACTGTTTTGCAAGATTACAGAAATAGAACTGATATAATCCCCTGTTCACTCCTTTGTGCTTTGCTTTCACAACTTCATTTCCCCTGCAAGAAAATAAGCATAACTTCATAGGATATATTCCAATTAAGTTTCTTATTTAATTAATGAACTTTGTAAAGGTGTGAATACTTCTGTATATCAGTTGAAAATACCTTGAGTAAAACATCATAGGACTGTAGGTTTTTTTTTTTTTTTTGCTGTTTTGTTTTTTCATAATAGTACTGTACTGCTTGCTCTGCATGGATTGGATTGCTTTGGCATTTGCCAAATACCAACATCTTCCTCTCCATCTAGTGACGAGCTTGCATTTCAATAGATTTTTTTAGTTTTACTCCTTAAGAGTATAATATTTAATGCTTCTCTTACTCCAGTTTTGAAGGTCACTCAGAGCATTCTAACTGGAGTCTTTAGCAAATTTAATTACCACATCTTTACTTGTGCACTCAAGTCATTAGTGGTTTGATATTAAGTCATTGCTGCTCCTGTCTCATGCATATTTGCACAGCCCACTTCCTCAAGAATCATTTCCAAATGTAGTCACCTTTTTAGACAGTTGTATGATGTAGATTTGCAAACCACAGTTCTTTTGAACATCTATAGATGAATATGTTCTTTGATTGATATAGATATTTCCATCAGATATTTAAAATATTTAGCAAGGTGGCAATTGTTCATTTTCCTATGAGGAGTGCAGTAATTACTGTGGATATAAAATGGTTCATCACAGTAACACTCATTTTTGAGAATAGGTAAGTGAACACATACTATGATTTCTATCATCATGTATATTTTTATTGTTACTAAGTATTTCCTTGCATTAAACCTCTTTTTGGTTAATTATTTTGGGTTGGTATGTGCTGCATACAGTACTACAATTCATCAGTAATATGCATACTATGAAAGTCATTTACACATACATAATTTCATTGCAAATTTATCCAGTAAATAAGCACAGGTGTGTAGCACCTGAGCTATAGTCTTGGCTCCTGCAGCATCTTGTTGAGTGACTTTTGAGCTCCAGCAATGATATGTTATTTCAATGTTATTATTTCCTGCAGCATTTGTCCTCTTCCTAGGATTACTATTATTTTTAGCATTCCTTTAGTCACAATTTGCCAGCTTTTTGCATGCTTCCTACACTTAAGTTTACATATCCCCTTGTGTGTATTTTGCTTCAGCAAGTGTAATTTATAACTCTGAAAGTGAAATGGCAGCACAGGTAGAACAAAACAAAACAAAACAAAACAAAACAAAACAAAACAAAACAAAAAACAATTGTATTCTCTGTTTTGGTCTTTGGAAAGAAGCAGACATGCTTCTGCTGTTTTGTCTTGCTTCATATATTCTTCTTTTAATGAAGATTATTTAAACATCATGCTTTGTAGCTGTAAGAGAAGCAGCATATATCTCCTTTAAAAATGTATTCTACAGAAGTGGTTACTACATAAAAACATATTGATGATATTTCAATCATCTGAATGAACTAAAATGAATTAATGTTCAAAATTATTCTCTTTACCTCTCAACTCCACTTTAACATTGTTTTACTCATGTCCTTTTTCTCCATAATGCTGTACAGAATATAGACTAGACTAGATTTGTTCAGTTGGAAGAGACCTACATAGATCATGAAGTTCAAATCCCTGACCAGTTCAGGGCTATGTAAAAGTTAAAGCACATATTATCCAAATGCCTTTCAATCTCTGAGGGGTATAGGGCATCAACCACTTTGCTTGGAAACTTGTTAAAGTGCATGAACACATGAATGGTAAAAGCACCTAGAAGACAGCATAGAAATTGGAACATTTGGAATCACAGAATCATAGAATCATCAAGGTTGGAAAAGACCTCCAAGATCATCCAGCCCACTTGTCCACCTACCACCAATATTTCCCTACCAAGAACTCAGGGACAGCTCAGTACAACATCTAACCATTTCTTGAACACTTACAGGAACAGTGACTCGGCCTCCTCCCTGGGCAGCCCATTCTGGTGCCTGATCACTCTTCTGGAGAAGAAATCTTTAAAATAGGCTAAGCTAAGGAAGATACAACTGAAGAGAGGCATAACCATCTTCAGGTACAACAAAGACAGTTGCAGACAGGAAAGACTGCTCTGTTTGCTAGGCTTAGGTCATAGCAAGCAAACATAACTTTGCAAAAAAAGATTTAAATTGCCTGTTCGAAAAACTGTTAATGAGAACGGTGATAGAAAATAAAGGCTTGGAAGATTATGAAGCTTCTGTCTTTGCAAATCTTTAAGAACACATGAAAAAAATATTGGAGTGGTTTAACCTTGCCTAATGGCCAAACACTCATCCAGATGCTTGCTCAATCTCCCCTTCTCAACAGGAAAGAAGCAGAAATAGGAATAAGAAAGCTCACGAATTGAGGTAAAGACCAGCAGGTTGCTTGCCACTAGTATTATGGGCAAACTAGATTCAACGTAGGGAAAATTAATTTAGTTTATTGGCAGCTAAAACTGAGTTTGGTAATGAGAAACTAAGATAAAAAATAAAATATCTTTCCTCTTCGTTTTTGCAGGCCCATCTTCATTTCATCCATTCATACTTCTCCATTGCTTGCCCAAAGCAATCATCTCCTAGTTTTAAAACCTGTTATAAATATTCATTTCATGGTTTCTACAATACTCTGATACTGACCAGATTAGGAACAATATGGAAATAATAACACAAGATAATGATTTATGTCTGACATTGTCAGTCAATTATGTGTCATGGTTTTGTGATTTTTGGCTTTTGGTATTCCACATCATAACATCATGTGGGGCGCTGGGGAGTTTAACTCCCAGTAGCTGCTGTAAACACAGAAGGTGTTAAGCAGTTGTCTGTTTGCCTGGACTATCAGAAGATCCATCTGTTGTGGGGTTGCTACAAGTAAAAGAGCAACAGGTACTGATTGCTACAAAAATGGTACATAGGCGGCAGTACCGTACCAACAGGGATTCCTTGCTCCCCATTCAGAAGTTGATTCGTCAACTAGAGAGTCAGGGAGTGATCAGCAAAATTCACTCACCTTTTAACAGCCCCATATGGCCAGTGCGTAAAGCCAGTGGAGAATGGAGGCTGATGGTGGACTACCGTGGCCTGAATGAAGTCACACCCCCACTGAGTGCTGCTGTGCCAGACATGTTAGAACTCCAGTATGAACTGGAGTCAAAAACAGCCAAATGATATGCCGCCACTGATACTGCTAATGCCTTTTGCTCCATTCCTTTGGCCATAGTTTGCTTTCACCTGGAGGGGCATTCAGTATACCTGGAATCGTTTGCCCCAGGTGTGAAAACATAGCCCAAACATTTGCCATGGGTTGACCCAAGCTGCACTGGAATAGGGAGGTGCTCCTGAGCACTTACAGTATATTGATGACATCATTGTGTGGGGCAACACAGCAAGGGAAGTATTTGAGAAAGGAGAACAAATAATCCAGATCCTTCTGCATGCTGGTTTCGCTATTAAGCGAAGCAAAGTGAAAGGACCTGCCCAGGAGATTCAGTTCCTAGGTATAAAGTGGCAAGATGGATGTCGTCACATCCCGACAGATGTGATCGACAAAACCACTGCCATGTCTCTGCCCACTAATAAGAAAGAGACACAATCGTTTCTGGGCATAGTGGGTTTTTGGAGAATGCATGTTGCAAACTACAGCTTCATTGTAAGCCCCATTTATCAGGTGACGCGGAAGAAAAATGATTTTGTGTGGGGTCCTGAGCAGCAGCAAGCTTTTGAGCAGATTAAGCAAGAGATAGCCCGTGCCATGGCCGTGGGCCAGTACGGATGCAACAGGATTTAAAGAACATCCTCAACACTGCTGCTGGAGAGAAAGGTCCCACTTGGAGTTTGTGGCAAAGAGCCTCAGGAGAGACCCGAGGCCGACCTCTGGGATTTTGGAGTCGGGCATACAGAGGGTCCAACTGAAAAGGAGATCTTAGCCATGTATGAGGGGGTTTGGGCTGCTTCCGAAGTAATCAGTACTGAAACACAGCTCCTTCTGGCACCTCGACTACCAGTGCTGAACTAGATGTTTAAAGGAAAGGTTCCCTCCACCCATCATGCTACTGATGCCACTTGGAGTAAGTGGATTGTGTTGATTATGCAACAAGCACAGACGGGGAATCTCAGCCGTCCAGGAATCCTAGAGGCGATCATGGACTGGCCTGAAGGTAGAAAGTTTGGAACATCACCAGCAGAAGAAGTATCATGAGCTAAAGAAGCCCCACCATACAATGAATTACCAGAAAATGAAAAAAAATATGCCCTGTTTACAGATGGATTGTGTCGTATTGTGGGGAAGCATCGCAGATGGAAATCTGCTGTGTGGAGCTCCACACGACAAGTTGCAGAGGCCACTGAAGGGAAAGGAGAATCAAGCCAGTTCGCAGAGGTAAAGGCTGTCCAACTGGCCTTAGATGTTGCTGAGCGGGAGAGGTGGCCAATGCTTTATCTTTACACTGACTCATGGATGGTGGCAAGTGCTCTATGGGGTTGGTTATTACAGCAGTGGGAGCAAAGTAACTGGCAAAGAAGGGGTAAACCTATTTGGGCTGCTGAAATGTGGAAAGATATTGCTGCCTGAATAAAGATTATGGTCATGAAGGTATGCCATGTAGATACTCATGTGCCCAAGAGTCGGGATTCTGAAGAACAGCAAAATAACCATCAGGTAGACCGAGCTGCCAAAATTGAGGTGGCTCAAATAGACCTGGATTGGCAGAACAAGGGTGAATTATTTCTAGCTCGGTGGGCCCATGAGACCTCGGGCCATCAAGGGAGAGATGCAACATATAAGTAGGCTAGAGACCGAGGGCTGGACTTAACTATGGATGCTATTGCACAGGTTATTTATTGTGACACATGCGCCACAATTAACAAGCCAAGAGGATGAAACTACTCTGGGAGGAAGGGTGATGGCAAAAGTATAAATATGGGGAAGCATGGCAGGTTGATTATATCACCTTGCCATGATCTCGCAGTGGTAAGCGCTATGTGCTTTATGTGCTTACTATGGTAGAGGCAACCACTGGGTGGTTTGAAACATATGCAGTACCCCATGCTACTGCCTGAAACACCATATTGGTCTGGAGAAACGAGTCCTGTGGCGACATGGCACCCCAGAAAGAATTGAGTCAGATAATGGGATTCATTTCAAAAATTCTCTTGTAAATATTTGGGCCAAAGATCATGGCATTGAGTGAATTTACCATATTCCCTACCATGCACCAGCCTCTGGTAAAATTGGTCGATACAATGGGTTGTTAAAAACTATGCTGAAAGCAATGGGTGGCGGAACATTTAAGCACTGGGAGAAGCATTTGGCAGAAGCCACCTGGTTAGTCAATACCAGAGGATCTATCAATCGTGATAGTCCTGCTAGCTCCCTACATACTGTCAAGGGAGATAAGGTCCCTGTTGTACATGTAAAAACCATGTTGGGAAAAGCGGTTTGGGTCTTTCCAGCTTCCCTCCCCAGGGAAGGGCAAACTTCTTCATGGAACTATTTTTGCTCAGGGACCTGGGTCCACTTGGTGGGTGATGCAGAAAATGAAGATGTTCAGTGTATACCACGAGGGAATTTGATGCTGGAGGAGTGCAGTCAGTAATTCCATGTTTATATATAGGTTTGTGTGTGTGTAATGTTTGGTAATTATTGTTTGTTTGTATATATTAAGCATGATGTAGTGACATGTTTACACACTAGTACTTATTTTAGCACTTTACAGATGCTGTTACTTTGACAAGTCTAAATTTAATATATAAACACTATGTATGGTTTCTTCAAGTAGATCTATTTTTCAGAAAACTGCTTTGATAAGTGTTAATTATATGGTCATCAATGGTATGAGGGTATTAAATATTTCTTGCTTTTAAAAACATATGGCAATATATTACAGAGCATGGGCATTACCTATAGCCTTTTTCAAATCACATTGACAAAACTATTTGCAATTGGTTGTTGAAAAATAGAATTTAAATATGTAGTTCAGCCAAAAGTACATCATCAACATCAAAAGAAAACCTCTTTCAGCACAGATAATTTACCTTCTAAGTTGAAAAAAAAAAAAAAAAAAAAAAAAAAAGCCCAACCTATACTACCTGGATGCAAAAGAAGACACACAGAAAAAATGGCATGAGATTTTTAGGTGATTTAAAGCACAAAGCAGTAAATGTACCTGACTGTATTAGGCATATTAAATCTATTTTATCCCTTTTGAGAAAGTCATTTTTTTTTTTCACTCAAATGCACTTGATACAGAGTAATTTGCCAGTGAAATACAGAGATAGGAAATTAACTAATCAGATGTATAATGCTCTGAAATCATAATGAAACTAAAATACTGAGATCATCAGCAGTTGTTATAAGTCACATGTCTGACTGAAACAGTGGATTTTTCAGGAACATAGGAGTAAAGAGGATTGCAAAAAGGTACCTCATTATAAAAATCTTGAGATATTACAGCATGACAAAGTGAGCAATGAAGTGTTCTAATGAGCTGATGGGTATGTCAGCTTGTAGTCAGCTTTAATGTTAGTGAGACCTCTGAGAAACTGTCTAATCTTTTCCTGCCTTCCTGCTTCCCTTCTATTTCTTTCTTTTTTCCTTCACTCCATTCTCTTGCTTCCTCATTCAATTTCTTTCCCTCCGTCCTTTTTTTGCCTCTTTTCCTTCTTTTGATAATATCCAAGAAATATGCATTACAGACATCTGTCTATAAAACAAAATAACAGGCTTCACATCACATATGCATACATGCCAGCACCTTTTATAACTTCTGTATTACATATCATTAAATGTAGGTTACTCATCAGTGATTGTAACAAGTAACGTCCATTCTTGAGGTATGTGTTTTGATTGCTTTTAAACTATGCATTTTTTCTGTTGTTTGTTTGTTTAGAGCTGGAGCTAATTATCAACCATAAAATTAGGTTCCCTCATCTTATCTCTTAATGATAATAGATGCTTGTCTAGTCTAGTCACGATTATGACTTCCTGAAATATGAAAAGGTTGTTGCATTGCAAGAGTTTATCATTTTTTATCATTTCATTATGATTCATTAGTGCAGTTTAAGTACTAGGATCTGTAGGACAGTGACTGTATCATTACTAAACCGCTCTTTAGGACTTATTTCAATCTTTATCATTTATAAGTTAACTGTCATATGCTTTTGGTATCAATACTGCCTTACATTATTTCTTAAGTCATTAGTATTTTCAGCCCATTATTCAATCAAATACAGATGAGAGCAGTTTGGCTGCAATTCTCAAATATCCCATTTAGTTCATCCACCGAGGTAGATTTTCCATGTATAGACTGAAATATCCAGGTTCTTAGATACTGTTTGCAACTTTATTCTCTCATGGATTTTGTAAACTGTAGGTACACTCCAACAGTGCCTCAGAGCATCTACTATTATCCCTACTGTCACAATATTATGTGTTTATTGCTGAAATAAAAACTACTGTAGACATTAGTTCCTACAATATTGGGTTCATTTTTCTCTCTATTCAGGGCAATTATATCAAGTACTTGAGGAGAATACAAACAAGAATTCTACTTTCAGCCCACACACCCCTGTTCTCCCTTGGTCTCCAAGCTTCTCTGAATAGAAATATGTGTTCTAAGATTGATATTTAGAGAAGACTTATGATTATATGCTAGGAATTACAATTAGATAACATTTTTGCATTTCCTACCATAACTGTTTAAAATAGAAAGCGAACTATGATTGCATTCAGATTCAAACGAACAGAGATTTGTAAAAAGAAAATTGATATGAACAGCCCTGTTTGGTATCTGAAGAGAACAATGGGACTGAGAAAGTAAAAGAAAAAAGTGTATTGCTATGCATGAGTAAGCATACTATCTTTGGATGGAAGTACAGAAATACTGGAACACTGAAGCTATATTCCACCACTCAAAAAAAAGTCTAAATTACAATGAGATAAAAGTTTATCATATACTTAAAGTGATTTATAACTAAAAATTAAGTTTCAATTTTTCTCCAAATTTTTCACTTTTTCTGCTGAATTTGCCTTTACTTCATTCAAAGTAAGACATATCTCTCTACAGGGACTTTGAATAAACAACTACAGTTAAGATGAGAACAGGTTGCCCATGCGGGCTGTGGATGCCTTGTCCTTGAATGCATTCAAGGCAAGGCTGGATGCATCTCTGGGCAGCCTGGTCTGGCTGGCATCTTGGTTGGCGACCCTGCCTGTGACAGGGAGGCTGAAACTAAATGATCTTTGAGGACCTTTTCAACCAAGGCCTTTCTATGAGATTATAAAAATTCATATAGTTTATACAAACTCTCTAAAGACTTAAGATCTGACCCTATCAAACAACGGTCAATCAAAAATAGTTTATCTGATATTCAGTGTCCTGTATTTGTTCAGTGATTATGTAACAAATGCTGGGTTTTGAGTGTTTTTTTTTCCTTAATAATGCATTTATAAAATATTATATCCGTGATGCCACAGACCTTATTTTTTATCGCACATGGAATGGAAAGCATAGTTCTGAAAGAGACACTTTCTCTTTATACATTTGTCTTTGTATGCTTCTTTTTCTTTAAAATAAAATTAATATCAACTTCATATACATTAACCTAAATTACATTACTGATGAAATTAAGCTTGGTGTAAAATATATTTAACTGAATAGCAAGGAGAAAATATATTTTTTTCTCTAGTCTCCTTTATTTCACTATCCATATATAAAAATGCAATTTCTAATTTATTTTGGATCTTTTACTTTTTGTAAACAAGCAACTAGAAAAGCTATCAGCACACAGAGAAAACACATACATTTCTTCATTGTAACTTATGGATGTTTAGATCTTAGTGGTTAGATGTTTAGATCACAATGTTTAAGTCTTACAAGACTTTATTAAAATATTCAGCATAGTATAGAAAAGAAAAAAAAAAGGTAATTCTACAGTAATACTTGACACCTCAGTAAAATGCAGCATTTGGACTATTGCTATTTTTGTTGTTTGGTTAGCTTTTAATAAGAGTTATTTCATAAGAAATCTCAGTTTTCAACTTTTTTCAAATGTATCAGTTTAGAACAAACTAGTAATATAATCTACTGACTGAAACTGATTGCAAAAATCACTTTAGGCCACACAGTATTGCATTCAATTACTCTCTCTCCTTTTTTTTTTTTTTTTTTTTTTTTATCTCAAAGTTATTATTTTTTGTCTTTTTTTCTTTTTGATAACAATCTTACTCTCCCAACTGTAACATCAGCCATAAAATTTTAAGGAAGTGTGAAATAGCTTATGGCCCTGATCCAGCAAATCACTTAGGAGAGAATGCAACTGGGTCTAGTCATACAATTGCATATTCATATGCACTTATATCACTTGTATAAAGCTCTGTTCTTTTCTTGAAGTATTCATATGGAACTTCCTGTGTTCCAGTTTGTGCCTCTTGCCACTTGTTCTGTTGCTAGGCACTGCTGGGAACAGCCTGATTCATCTACTTGATTTCTACCCTTCAAATATTTATAAGTGTTGATGAGATTCCCTCTCAGTCTTCTCAGCCTTTTCTCACAGGGGAGATGCTTCAGGCATCTCTGTAGCCCCCTGCTAGACCACCTCTAGAAATTCCTATTTTTCCTGAACTGAGGAGCCCAGAACTGGACACAGTACTTCAGATGCGGCCTCACCAAGACAAAGCAGAGGAGGAGGATTCATCTCCCCCAGCCTGGTGGCCACGCTCTTCTTAATGCATCCCAAGATGCCATTGGCTTTCTTGGCCACTAGGGCACACTACTAGCTCACAGACAATCTGGTGTTCAGAAGACACCTAGGTCTTTCACTGCAGAGCTCATTTCCAGTAGGTTAGCCACTATCCTGTACTGATGCATGAGGTTATTTCACTCCAGCTGTTGGACTCTACAGTTGCCCTAGTTGAATCTTATGATGTACCTCTCGATTCAACTCTTTAGCCACTTCAGGACTTGCTGAATTGCAGCACGGACTTCTGTTGTGTCAGACAATCTCTTTCCCAGCTTCATATCATCAGGTTTATCAAGGGATTTCAAATCACATAATAAATAAATAATAAAAAATAAATATTTTTTAAACCAAATTTTTAATGTGACACTGCCTGTACTATCAACCAACAGCGTGCTTTCACAAAGCTGAATAGAACTGATGAGGAAAAACACATTTTCTGAGTTTAGTCATTCCTAATATTGTACTCTACATTTTCATCAGCCAAACAGTTCACTTCATCACAGCTGAAGTACACGTCCCCAGTGAATTTTATAATCAGTATACTTAAAATCAGTACACAATCCAAAAGTGTTAGCACATTGTCATCTATTTTAGACTTCTTTTGGTGTTGACAGTTTCACTTTTTCTTATAATAGGTCAAGTTCTCTAACTGTAGAAATACATATTTTTATTCATCTCATTTTCAGTAATCATTCCTTTAAAAAAAAAAAATATATATATATATATACAGCTATAATTCACTTTGTTAAATGCTTGCTAGTTGACGGGTTGGATTAGAGTGTCAATGAAATGTACAATTTACTCTCCAAGGTCTTGACTTACATTTAAGCTTTGGAAAGATCAATAGAATTTGCCCTGACATAAATTTTAATAATAAGGAAACTTGAGTGCAAGTTGACTAATACCTATAAAGTGAGCAAAGGATCACTGACCTCCTCAGTGTTTGAAGCTATTCTAGTAGCTAACAGTAAACTACAGGAAGAATATGTGTTCAGTGTTATCCTAGTGTAATTATATTTGCCTATCATAAAGCACTATCAGGTATTGAGTATATACTCAAAACCTGAATATTATTTATTAACTAATGACGTTTTTCCATTAATAAAAGTAAAAGAATAGTATTATGCAGAAGGCTTTATCAAAACTCATAAGAAATTTTGAAAATTAGAATATTGAAGCGTGCAGCAGAATCATGCATGAAGAGAACATTTAAGAAAAATTCTGCTAAATCAGATAAATTAACTCATTGTTTGGAGTCGCTCCAAGAAGGCTTTGTTAAGTATTTTTATTATTAGGTAAGGCTAATATTATTATCTGTACCACGTTCAGGCACAAGTTTTTGCAATTTATTTTCATGTCTGAGTCATATGTGACTGACATATAACATCTCTGGTATGCAATAGGAATGCCATCTGAAAAATAGTTGAGTCTCAACCATCAGATCGGAGAAGACAGGAACTGCTTTAGGAACATGTTGAATGTGCAGTGGAGCAAAATGTCTACTTTGCAGCTGTATTTAAAGCACAAACTGTACTTTAAATATAATTATTTGTAATTATATTTAATAATTATTTTAAATATAGCAAAGAATGCTGAGTAAGTGTTAGTCCCTAAACTTTGAAATTTCTAATTTAAATTTTCTAAAAAAAAAGATTAAGAATAAGTTGTAAATGAAACTGCAAAAGGGGCAAAGAAAACAAACCAATTTGATTTACTGTATAGAAAGCATTTTATAATAAGGAATAAATATATTTATGAGACTTGAGATAGGTGAGAATTGCAAACTCTTATTCTGGACATGCTGTTACAGATCTCACAGCACTGCATGTATTTCATATACATGAAATTATATGATTAAAAAAAAAACAAACAAAACTTCATTTAAAAAACCCCAACAAACTACTGCATGCATTTTCTTCCACAACACTATAAAACCTATGGCCATTTTGGTGTCATCCATAAAAATGGCCAGAAGCCTTGGCCATATTTTCTCCACTCCAGTGATACTGAGTAGTTATAAGGTTTTTATTTAGGTTATAGGTTATAAGGTTATAAGATATTTATGTAAGTTGTAATATATAAATAATTGTATTTTGGGGATTATTTTAGTACCAAGGATCATCATCCCCATAATCTAAGCCTGAAAAAACTTGATTTCTAATTGACCACTTCCCTTCACTTTCCTGCATCCCTGTTGTTGTCATCTCTCTTCCCTGAAAACAGTTAAAACCAAATTCTGTATAGCAAGTATCTCTTCAGGCTGGCTCCACCCCATCCCAGTGCCTTACAAACAAGTCACTTGTGTTTGAGGCACTGAAGTGCTGGAAGGCTTCATCTGAAAATATGGTAAAAGAAGCCTGAGATGGTCTTTTGACTAATGGAAAAGAATCTTCCACCATGGACAGTATACTCCTCCCTACAAGTTCTCAGAATGCTGATGACTTCTTTTGAGTATTTCCCCCATGAAGAAGATTCATGTGTTGATCTTGGGACCAAGAGGAACACTAGAAAGCTGTGCATAACACCCAAGTGAAAAATAGGTACTTGGAAGAGTAGCTTCATGTTTTTTCTCTTGTATAATAAATTTGGAATATTACTAATAAGGTTTCGGGTATTAATTTGGATTATGAGTGTTAGCATTGGATAAATTTAAACATGTGGCTGTTAAAATACTAATTGTATTAATAATGGATTATTCACTCCATATATACACATATATATATACATACACATACACTAAAGTCTTTTTATAATCATGACCTTTTTCAAAGTACTTGGGGTTTAATGAATGGATTAAGCAAACAGACCATTTTAAACTGAAGCACCTAGATGATGGAAGCTCTAAAAAGTAGTTCCAAACAAAATCACCTCATTCTCAATCACAACATCTCCTCTTTGACAGGTGAGGAGGGAAGTAGTCATAGACTGTAAAGAGGCTAACAGGGTCTCTGGGGGAGGCATGAAACAAGGATTTCAATTATAGAAATATGTGAAAAAAGGCAACAATCTCATCTTCAATACAGAACTGCATTTTAATCACTTCTCGTGATAAAATCTCCCTTTTTTCCCCCCTATAGAATAAAGAGCTTCCTGGATTTAATAGAATATATTCAAGTGGAAAAATACTGCTCTCAATCCACCACTGTACATGGTAAACATCCTAAGCATTACCATTACAGATAGCTAAGATATTGATATTTCCTGCAGCTTGTGAATTAGACACATTAATTTTCAGTGCATCTTCAGATAAGGATCACAAAATCTCTCAGAATGCTAGTTTCTGAAACATTCTCTTTGTTAGAATAGAGGATATATAAGAGGCACATCCTCTATGGAGACCAGAATCTAAGGATCCTCTTTTCGTCTGTGGGAAGCTAGTCCTATGCACCTAGAGACCTAGGAATCCTTTCTCATGAAAGCTGCTACTTTCCCATTTGCATGTTCAACCAGTGGCTAAGATGAACAGGTATACCAGTGATGGATGCACATGTATGCAGAAAACACTAATTTGGCCAGCTATAAAGATGGTCCAAACAGAAGGCACTGATTTTAACAACATCCACGTGAAAAACCACCAAAAGTGACTTAAAACAAGCACGGAACAACAAAACTCTGTCTTCCTCTCTGATCTATCATGATTGAATCTCACTTGCTAGAACATGTACATTTACATATCTCAATTTCCACTGACAAGAAATTTTGCATTTTCTTTCAGATCATGCTAACTGTTACTGCCAGTAGCATTTTGTTTATTAAGGTTTATAAGATCTTAAGCATCATTTGCACATTCTTGGTTTTATGTTCATGTTTTCTACGCATGCGTTCAATCACTAAAACAGACGAAAGGTTTTAATCTACTACTTAGAACAGCATTCTCAATAAACAATTTGTAATTAAACAACACATCTTGTCTGAGAAAACAATACAGTTACAGTGGAATAACAACAGAAAAATGTCTTTTTACATCTTTATAATTCTTTAGATAAGTATTCTTGAAATTGCCCTAATACACACTAGCACAGAAAGAAATGTAAACTTAAAACAAGCATATTTTGTCAGAAAATAATTGCAATACTATGTTTTATATTTGTGCATCCATTCTGATGTAAGGTATTCCAATGCACTGCATACTTCCAATAGTTAAAACTGAAGTAATTCATATTACAACAGGAAAAAAATGAGGTAATTTAACAGAATAGAATCATCTAAGTTGGAAAAGATCTCCAAGATCATCAAATCCAAACACCAACCTGACCTACTGGAGTCCCATCACTAAACCATGACACTTAGTGCTACTTCCACGCATCTTTTACATACTTATTTGGCTAGGGACTGCATTACTTCCCTGAGCAGCCTATTCCAATGTTTGACTATCATGTCCATGAAGAAATTCTTCCCTGTATCCAGGCTAAACCTTCTCAGGCACAACTCATTTTCTTCTTGTTCTATCACTTTCTATAGAGTGATAAAGAGAACCTCCTCAATTCCTGAAGGCCTGCCTTCTCCTCCTACGGTACTTATTTTGCTTAGAAGAAAGAAAAAATACTCAATTTCATTTAAACTTGACAGAGAAGAAAGTGAGAGAGAATTCAAAATTACAATTTCTTTCCTTACTTTTCTTCTCAATTCTTATCAGAAACCTAGAAGACTGTAGTACAATGACTGCTTCCATGACACCCTCTCTAGAGTTGAGTGCTCTGAACTATATTCATGTAACTGTGGGTTCAGGTTTCTATATTTAAGAATTTTCCTTGCCACCCCAACTCAACCTCAACCTCAGCAGGTGAGATTCAAAGATTTCAAAAGAAATGTTTCAGGAGTGAAAAGGACAAAAGTAGGTATTTTATAAAGATATAGATCATGCATGGGAAAAAAAACTTTACTGAAAGGTTTTTCTTCTTTTGAAAAAAGGACTTTCAGTTTTCACAGAATGTGGCTGACTGTGATGCCCTATACAGTGAAGGAAGGATGACACTAAGTTGGCAGAAAGCATTGATCTGCCTGGGGTAAGGAAGGACCTACAAAGGAATGTGGGCAGGCTGGATAGATGGACTGAGCACAGTGGGATGAAGTTCAACAAAATCAAGTGCCAGGTCCTGCACTTTGGGCACAGCAACCCCAGGCAATGCTACAGGCTTGCGGCATAGTGACTGTGCAGTGGAACCAGACCTTGGGGTATTGGTTGATGCTCTGCTGAACATGAGCCAGCAGTGTGCCCAGGCGGCCAACAAGGCTAGTGGCATCCTTATGTATCAGAAGCAATGATGCCAGCAGGAGCAGGGAAGTGACCATCCCTCTGTACTCAGTACTGGTGATGCCGCATCTCAAGTACTGTGATCAGTTTTGGGCCCCTCACTACAATAAAGACATTGAGGCCCTGGAGCATTTCCAGAAAAGGGAAATGAAGCTGGGGAGGGGTCTGGAGCACAAGTCTTATGAGGGAGCTGAGATTGTGTAGTCTGGAGAAGAGGAGGCTCAGGAGAGACCTTATTGCTTTCTACAACTACCTGAAGGGAGGTTGTGATGAGGTTGGAGTCAGCCTTTTGTCCCAAGTAACTAGCAATAGGACTAGAGGGAATGGCCTCAAGTTGTGCCAGGGAAGATTCAGGTTGGATGTTAGGAAGAAAGTCTTCTCTAAGCAAGTGGTCAGGTGCTGGACTAGGCTGCCCAGGTAGGTGGTGGAGTCACTGAACCTGGAGGTGTTTGAGAAACGTTTAGATACTGAACTGAGGGACATGGTTTAGTGGGAAATATTGATGGTAGGTGGAGAGGTGTACTGGATGATCTTGTAGGTCTTTTCCAACCTTGGTGATTCGGTGATTCTGTGATTCTAAAGGGAGGAAGAATATAAGATGGAGTTAGAAAATATATAATTAGGAACATCTGTTTTATTTTTTAAAATACAATTATACTTAGACTTAACTAAAATGTCAATAAGAATGTTCAGTCTCTCATTAAGAAAATAAAGATTGACACTTGAATCCCTATTACTTCCATCTAATTGCCCTCCTGCCACCCACTGTGTTTCGCCTTACTTTTAATTCCATATCTCAATGTAATGATTTACTTACCTTTTTTTTTCTTTTTTTTTTCTTTTCAGGGAAAACTAATGATTCCACAAAACGTACATTTTTAGAAGTTTTACTGCCCTTGAGTATTCTAACTAGCTTTATACTTATCTTATTCTTAACTACCTTTCTTGTGAATATTGCTACTTCTCTTATACCAACACAATAAATAGCTGTGAAGAACAAGAATGAACAGCTTTAAATTTGAAGTCTGACTTCCAAAAAAAGATGTGTATAATAGCATGGTGTAGATATATTTTCCAATTTAAGCTATTTTCATGAAAACATTTTATTTGTGAAATGAATCACAAGAAAACTGGTAGCTTCTTTTTATTTAAATCAAGAGACACCACTAAATCAGGAAAATACTGACTCTTTAAATTATTTCTATCTTATTTTTTCTAGCACATCTATTAAAAGGATACTGAATTTATGAATACAAGCATTGTGAACATCCTAAATCATCCAACAAGAACTGTTCCTGAATTCTTGCAAAACTGTAATTGACAACCAGTGAATTGATTCTGAAAGATTATGAGGATTATGAACCTTTTCTTGTCATATTGCCAACAAGAGGAAGGTCCTCATGGATGCAAATTAAGTATCAAAAGCTTCTGTTATTTATGCAGTTTCACTTAAGTAGAAGAGTCCTTTAAATAAGTCCAATTTCTTTATGATACAAGACATTTTGAAAACCTGAGGAAATGTAAAACTGTACAACAACAACCTAAATCAGCCATTTCAATAAAGAAAAGGTTCACACCATTATTATAGCCCAAGAAAAAAAATGTTTTGTCTTACCTGTAAAGTCCTTGTCACATTCACAAAGAAAGGTGTTTGGAGTTACATTGCTGCAGTTACCATTGAAACATGTATGTGGTTGGCATTGTCCAACTATTTCTGTACAATTTTTACCTATTTAAAAGGAGTAATAAGAACACTGAACTTATTTAAATATTTTAATTTTTTTCTCAATATTTCTAATATATATGTTAAATAAAATAATATATTAGATGGATAGATAGATATTAGTGCTAATATTGGTCACTATATTTCAAGAAAATTACTGGAGTTTTAAAGAACGGTACAAAACTGTTTAGTTGCTTTAATATGAACTAATGTTTATCTACCTCATCTACCACGTGGTTACACATTCACATGTAACATAAAATCCAGAAATGCAATTAATAGAGTAGATATTGTTTTTTGTTTGTTTTTGACATGAATACAGCTTACAGTTTCTTCCAGCATAAAAAGTAAAAATGAAAAACAAAGCTGTTTTCATGTGCAGTCCAATTTTTGACTAAGTTTTTCTTATTATGCTTATCTTTCTGAGAATTACCATTTCAATTATCAATTGTTTATGCTATTACAGCATGTGGGCATAAAAAACATGAATATGCTTCCTACTTGTATTGTTACTATAACATTATTTATGATTTGGCAATTATCCCACTTTCTAATACACTTTTTGTTATGGGAAATGCTGTTACTTCCAGTGCTTTTGTGTTGCCATGATTTGATGGTTTAATCTCCTACTTCTTGTTCTCATACAGTTTATTTATTGGACCAGTACTGTCAGTACAAAGTGATAGCATTAGTCAACACTGTCCCATATAGGCTAGCAGAATATTTTGAGCGTTGCTTAATGTCTGCACTAAACATGATTAGTTTTAATTACTTATGAATATTCCAATCAGTCTGAATAATAGGAGTAGCAGGCTTTTTAGGCATTATTATTTTCAAAGCATTTTACGCAGCCCCCAGAAGTCACAAAAGAAATGGGAAACATACTGCATCAGTGATTTCTGCCATTAGTTTTGTGCTACTGTTTAAAGTTTTAAATTATAAAAAAATACTTTTCTCATAACACTGATATATTCATACTTGCATAATCTATTTGCAGATGCATTGGTAACTGAACAATTATGCCATTTGAAAAGCAAGTAAAAATAAATTATATCAAACTTTATTTTAACGTAATCTCTAAATTCTTTTTGTGAACCTACTCATTCCTGATTCATCCAATGTGTATCATAACATAGCATCACAACTGAAAGAGCACAGAATGGCAGCCACTGAAGGAACATTTGCTAGAATTCTGTCCCACAAGTATGGACAGAGTTGCAACAATCCTTCTTTTGATAGGCATGACTAATTCTGGTACTTTCTGGTTTCCTGAGCTGCATTATTCAGAATGCGGGAAAAATATATCCATTGTTTACATCATCCCCTTTTGTTTTTCCATGAAATCAAGACAATGACTGGGTAAGAATGTATATAATCATACTGTACTCTGATAGCAAACAAATATGTTTTTGCCCAGATGTACAATATAAATACTGCAGTTTTACATACATAAAATTAAGTGATTTTTTTTAATTATTATAATTACATGAAATATTTAATCTGATGATAGCAACAATTTGTTAAACAAGCATGTTTAGCAAACTTCTTTGGAAAGGAACACAAAATGTAAGAATTATGGAAAACATGTAAGTATTGGGTTTTTCTTTTTTTTTTCTAATTAAATTAATTATTTTTATTGAAGACATTGATTTTTAAATTTTCAGAATTTTGTTAAAGTAATTGTTTTTGTATGGGCTGATTCCCAGGAATTTCTGTTACTTTGTGTAAGAATTTTTTGTTGCTGTTGAGCAAACATATTAAAAAAAAAAATCTGTTACTTCTGTCATGTTCTTAAGTGGGAAAAAAAGCATGAAGATGACCATTTAATTTTCCCTCTACAATGAACACAAGAATGTAAGCAAGTACAAACTATCTTTGAACGACTGCCTAGTTTTGTATGAGAGACTAACAGTAAAAGGCACTGTGCATGTACAGTAGGGGCAGTGGACAATCAAAATGTATGGAAACACTGCTAATGACATGCTCATTTTATATATATTTATACTCGTTAGTGGACAATAACACTTAGTCATAGATGGAAAAAAATACCTGAAAACTCTGGAGGACAAGTGCATTCATATGAATTTCTGGTGCCTTCTGATTTCTCAGTACAAGAGGCATTGTTACGGCAAGGTTTAGTGGAGCACACATTAAACTTCTGGCAGAATTTTCCAGAATACTGTGAGAAACAATGGCAACTATACTGTTTTTCCCAAACATGGCTTAAACATCTTCCATGCTTGGAGCACAATGGTGCATTTGGAGTCTCTTGACAAAACTGCTGCTTCACGGTAACATTCAGACGAAGGCCCATGTTGCACAGATGTGGGCCTCTCTTACGTAGCTCCACAAAGTAATGAGTTCCAACACCAAGCCAAGTAGGGTCAACTTGGTGCAGTCCTCTTATCTGGCAAACAAAAATCTGCTGCTTCTGAAGAAAGCCAGTTTTAGGGCAATTAATAAATTCTTCCTTGGAGACATTTACCAAATTCATACCATAGGATTGAAATGATGTCTCAGAAGAGATGAAGAGACTATCACCCAATTGAAGCTGTACAGGGCATATCTGAGGGACACTGAGATTTTTGTCTTCCCTAGTAGAATTTTTATTCTCATTCCAGCATTCTGAATAAAAGTCTGTGCATATATTTTTCCTTAGTGTCCACTCCATTACAACGTATTTTGGTTCCACTCGCCATTCAGCAGTTATTTGCCTCTCACATATGATCTGCCCCTTCACAATGCAGAACTGAAGAAAGCACACTACTATGTGAACCGTTGATTTTGGAGCCATTGTTTCAATTAGCATGTGGGAGTCTTCATTCACATCCGTTTTATTACTGAAGATGGATTTAGATCACCTTTTTCCTGTTTCTGTATTCTCTTTGGTAGCCTAGGAATTCAAACAGAGAAAAACATTGTTTTCATGCTAAATGCAGTAGATTGATAAAGCTTCTTTAAAAAATAGAAAGAAAGGAAGAAAGAAAGAAAAGATTCAGCAAAGTAGGGTTGACATGTAATAAAACATCAGAATTCTTTCTCTGACATTCCTCAGTTTTTCTTTCTTTTGGGCAAACCCATTGAAGGATCCAATATTATTTATGAACAAAGCTTAACAGTATATAGCACCTGCCTCTGACGAAAGAAAGCCACATCCAGTCAGTCCTGTATGCACAACTGTAGTGCATGCAGAAACAATCTATAGGCAGTCTGATGAAACTGTGTATTAACTATGGTAAAAACATATGGCAAGCATTTACTGCACTGGAGTAAATTACTTCCAGCTGGTCAGCAACTTGCTTTTGCCTTTGCCTTCTTGCTCTCCCTCTCCTTTTGCTTCAAAGTAATCTTCAATGTCTGAGCCAACCTTTAACAGAATTGGACCTCCTTAGTAAATCATGCATGAGAGCTTGGCCCAGTGACCTTTGTGAAGCAATGACCAGAGCTATTAAAGCCTTAGATGAAACCATAAGGTTGTGAATTATTAACTAGCAACTAGTAACAGTGCAAGACCTGAGGCTTAGAACATTAAATTCAAAAGGTAGAAGATGCATTCTGCTCACCTTCTCAAAACTGTTTTATTTTCATTTAATTATCAAATTCCAATTCTACCTTCAGATAAGTTAGACATACTCTAACCACCTACTCCACAGCCAGGCAGTAAGATAATGTCTAATTTCTCACTACTTCCACACTTGGGAGCTAATTCCCTGTAGGAGAAAAAAATAATATTTAAAAAAAAAAAAAAAAAGAAGACAATTTTACAGACTATCCTTGAATAACAGGCATATACCTATATTGAGACTATTCCATCATCTTGAGCATCACATGATGTTCAGCAATACCATTAAATAATGTTCTAGCAAATGTACAGTTTGGATCATTTAGCATTTTTTCTTCTCATTTAGCAAGTTGAACTATTATATCCATTCTAGCTGCTATTACATCTGTCACTATTATCAGATATAAAAGTCTATGCTTTATATTACTGAGCATTAAGAAATTCTACATTCTGCAACGTGTCTTTACACATCTTTTTTTGTAATGAGATTTTGTCAGGGGTTACTAAAATTAATGTTTATAAAAGGTTATCTTTCTTCTTAGACACTTTGAAAAGAGAGCAATTGAATGACTAACATGGAAGAATTCTTGCCCACATAGTTCTCCTTTCATCTCTGTAATTCTGCATAATTCTGATATCAAATACAGGCTTCTTTTTTATGATAAAGGGTACTTCTACAGAGTATTTGTATGGGAAAAAACTTCTGAACTCTTTCTAAGTAAGTAATCAGTAGCATTAAAAAAGTTTATATTTGGTCTTTACAAAATTCATTATTAGTCTTCACACAACTGAAAGATATTACTGTAAGAGTACTAGAATAACTAACTTTAAATAAGCAATTTTAAATAAGCAAATACATCCTGTAAAGCAATGGCAAGAATAGGGCAAGATGCAAAATATGGAAAATGAAAACCAAGAGTGAATAAAGATTATTTGTTTGTGTTAGCAATAAAATCATGAGAAAAAAAAAAAAATACAGTAAAGAGTATTAAAAGTTAAGACCTAAGCATGAAATAGTTTCAATACTAATATAGATGGTGTAGAAAGTCAACAAAAAAAATTCAATATCCACAAAATGCTGATACCATAAGTCAT
This sequence comes from Chrysolophus pictus, assembly GCA_037305975.1. Lineage (NCBI taxonomy): Eukaryota > Metazoa > Chordata > Aves > Galliformes > Phasianidae > Chrysolophus > Chrysolophus pictus. Next base: position 26,347,263 of record CM074578.1, read on the forward strand.
GAGATGAAGTCATTCCATGAGATAAAATTTGAAAGCAATTATAACTGTCAGATTTTATGTCTAGATCAGGCAAGAACAAATACTTCTTATAATTCCATATGCTTCCATGTAATTTATAAGGACAAAGAAAAACCCAAGACTTGCACATGTAAGATACACAGTAAGATACTGCAAAATTACCTCGCAAAGGAAAAGTTACGTAAGACTGGGTGAAAGAAAGCATAATCTTTTTATAGTAATGGAGGAGTGAAACAGCAAGGTTTATGCAGGACCCCAGGGAAGTCATTTAAAAGCAAAAAGCAAAGTCTATGCCATTTGCATTCCAGTCCAGTATCTTAAATATCATTATTTTATTTTATTAATGAGTTATTAAATATTAATGACAAAAACAAAATGTATTTTAAGTAAGATTGCAAAAGTACCCATACAAGTTATTTGATTAAAGAATCTCAAAGAAAAAAAAAACTTGCCAAAGAAGGAAATACATCAGAAAATATTTAGGAAAATCATGACCCTTTGCTTGGGCCAGGAATGCACTTCTTGCCCCCTCCTTGCATCTTGCACACATCCTTCCTGGTCTGCCTGTCCTCACTTGTGATTGGCTCTGGTAGCAAAGGGCTGTGACCTTGGATCAAGATGGTATGAAGAGAGCTGGGAGAGCTGTAGGGGACCTTCCTGGAGGCCCCCTGCCTCACTCAGGATCTGCATTTAAGCTCAGGCTCTCATAACTGATCTTCACCTGGGCTATGCTGGAGCTGGGAAAGTAGTTGGCATTATATCCCATTTATCCAGGCCCTAACTCAAATATTCAATTTCCTGAGTTGATGTGGGGATTTCTCTCTCATTGTGTTGAGTCTGGGAACCACTGGACTGTTGGCTCAGGGTACCAGAGCTGTCAGCTGCGTGATGGTATTTTGAGCTCACTGTCACACCCACTACCACCTCCTTACCCTTGCAAGACAGCCCACTTGCTGCTCCACGGGATAGTGATACCACGCTCGCTTTATTTCCAATGCATATTTGCAAACATCTTTTTAAGCATGAATTAAACTACAAATAATATAAAAAATGGCTCAAGTTAAAGCGCTTGCACAGTATGGCATCTATCCTGTGCATTTTACAAATATATGTGCTATCTGTATCTATTACATAGCAAGTTGTCCTTTATGCCTTTATACTGTGGGTTGCCTATAGCTCCTTGGTGGTATATGTACCGCAGTGGTGTGGTGGGCCTCCATTGTTGTCTCCAGCTCCCACTGTCTATGGAGCCAAATACACTTGAGCTGAGCTGTAAGCTCCTCTAGCTTGGTGGCAGTTTTTCCCTCCATTGCGTACATCAGATGCAGAGCATCAGAAACCAGCCATGAGGGGCACAGGCTCATTCATGACATGATTCCTCCACAGCCCTGCAGCTTTCCCCATGCCTTTTACTCCTGTTTACTTCTCTTGCAGTTTTATGCACCTAACGTGCTTGCATACCAATATAAAGACCAAGCACCTACCAAAAATAAAATCCAAGGAGCCAAAAAGCCAAAGCCAAAATACATGCTAGACAAAATATGTCATTTTCAAATAGCCTAGATAGAAAGCACCATTATTTTTTCCTGTGTTCTTTGCTTGTACTTCTCTACCTGGGATTGTGATGCTTCACCTGACTGTGATCCTGACTGTCACTTGTTGAGGTCACAAAGGCTGAAAGAAAGCTCAACAATAACAGGAGATTACAGCTACCTTGTAAATTGGGCAAACAGCTGAACACAGCATGTTTAAAGATTAACAGTTAAATATTTAGATAGAATCAGTGCCTGTTTCTTGGAACATTAGGTTAGAGAACCTACAAAATGCAAAGCAAGCCTTGCCATGATTTGCTATTTTTGTTATATTTTACTTCTTTATTCAGAATTTAAGAATGGCACTCTAGCAGAGGCCTTTCTTTTCTTAGATTCACAATGATTGTAGAAGAACAAAATAAAAAACCTCCACTCTATCTCCCAGCTCCCAAAAAAGAAACTACTTTTACAGTTAAATTAGTAGAAAGAGTCTTAAAAGAACTCAGCGGGGTTAAATCCTCATAGAGAAAGTCAACACTATCTAAGGACACTGCATTAGAGGGGGGAAAAAGCTGTGGCATTAATGAGAACTTGAAAACAGAGAAATAGATAAAAGGAGCTGATATGGCTGAACAGGAGTGCGTAGGAAGGAAATGATGCACATATCACAATCTGCAATTCCCTAAAAATAAATGAAATAAAAACATCACAGGCTTTGGTGTATTGGTATAGTGTTAAAGCATAGATTCATATAAAAAACACTAGAGGGATGAAAAAATTCAATAAGCAAATAACACAGTATTGAAATGAACAATAAATCACTAGAAACACTATAGTAACAGAAAGCATAGCAGCCTCCATTTATATCGAACAGACATTCTCTGTACAACAGGAGCATTTGAAGAGATAAGTTAGAAAAACTAAATTACATTTTAGTTTTCTGCTCACTGTGAAAGAGTTTGGTTATCTAGTACACAGAATTTGTCAGCATTTGGAGCGTTAATAGAAAAAGTAGATAAACAGACAGCAACAGTGAGTCTGATGCCTCAAAATAGCCAATGTTACAAGAACTCAAGAATTAAATAAAATAACTTATTCTTGTACATATCCTCTTGCTGTGAGATATACTTCCGTGTCAGATATTAAAGAAGAGTCAATATGATGTAATTCAAAGTCAGGACTCAAGAGAATTATCAGAGTCCTCTGAGGATTCTTCATAAAAGGAACATTATAAAAATCACTCTAGATATTCAGGATTGGGACTTTGCCTTTTAAGATATCCTTGCTTCAGGCTAAGAAGAAATTGATGTATTTAACAGCATCATTTGTAGGAAGAGTCAAGGCATTACTCCTTCCTCTCAGTTGAGTGTCCTACTATGCTCATTCTTAATGAACAGGGAAACTTGAGTTATTTTTTTTCAGTGGTATTGCAGTTTTCTGGAGTAGAGTTGAAAAGTGGACTCCTGTGAATTCAGCTTATCTTCTCAGAGACGATAGAAGGAGGTGATAGAAGGATGAAGGAAAGTTTTCATGTTCAGAGGAGAAAATTCAGGACTGATTGGCAAGGCAGACACAGTAGGTAGCTGGGCGCTTGCAATGCTTAAAGAGAAGTCACAGGCCTCCAGGGTGATGACAGTACTTTCTAAGGACTGAAGCACACAGAATTTGAGGGAAGCCAGAAGTTCACCAAGATGACTGCATTAAGGGACCTACATAGTGTAACAGGGAAGAATTGTTAATAAGCCCTATCTATATATGTTCTATCTTTCCCGATTATCCTGCATTTTCTCTATTACAAAACTTATAATTAAACAGTTGCTAATTTTTTTAGTAAAAATTTATTTTTCTTTGCTTAAACCTTTGGAGGATCCTGCTGGAATAGAAGGTCTATGCAGATCATGATTCTCTAGGAGGAATAAGTGTTCTCTGTCTTTAGGATTGACACAGCACCTTTTCTTATATCCTCTGAAGACATCACTGTGTCCCAGGATGTGTGTCCTTGTGTTATTCCTGTGGTGTCACAATGAGTCACAATCACATTTAGTGAAACATCTGATCACAGTACAAACTAGAGAAGGAAAAGACATATTCAGAAGATATCTCAGCCAAACTGGAAGAGAGCTTCACAAGTCACTGAGAATGACATTCCCTCTAGAACCACTGACACCACTCTGCTGAATTCACAGGTTTGCTGTAGTCACCAGTGATTTCTTGTAGTGAGGGGCCCAAAACTGAAAACAGTACTCAAGCTGCAGCCTCACAAGAGCTGAGTACAGGAGGATGATCACCCTCCCTGCTCCTGCTGGCAGCACTCTTTCTGATACAAGCCAGGAGTGCATTGACCCTGGCCACCTGAACACACTGCTGATTCATGTACTGCTGAGCACTGACCAACAGCCCTAGGTCCTTTTCCTCCACACAGCCGTCCAGCCACTCTGTCCCAGGCTTGTAGCATTGCCTGGGGTTGTTGTGGCCAAAGTGCAGGACCTACCACTTGGCCCTGCTGAACCCATTCTCTATTTAAAACTTCATATATGTTTCTTCTGAAGCCAGTTTTATACTGAAACTGATGTGTTTTAAGTTTTTTTTTTTTTTTTAAAGTATTGCTCTTTTTTTTTTCTGTTTATATATTATGTAGTAATTAACACAATTCATACTAAATTAGGATCAACTGCACATTAGCTAAAATTGAGTTATATTCTATAGAAAGTTATTCTTGTGTATCTTTTCCAATTTCAATATGTAACTGCCTTAAGAACATAAAGAATATAAACAGTTCAAATCAATCTTTACTGTACCAGACACTCAGATCCACAAATCCATTTTAAACTGATTATCACCTTAGTAATAGCTCCTATAGTATTTTTACTTCTGAATTCCACTCCAAACTATACCATTTTAGTGTGTTTTGGTTCACATAATGCAGCAGTTTCAGAACAAGTGACCCTCAAATGAAACAAACCTGAAAGAAACATTTCAATAACTAACCTGTGCTCTGCAGCGAATAGTGGTCATCAGTCTGTATATATAGGGCAAGTTAGCAATAACACTTCTGAAAAGAGACTGTTATGGATATCAGGTAGCTGTATCAAGTAGCTTCATTGCTTCACTTTCAATTTCTCTATTTTCTGCATTGCTTGGAAATGTAGACTTTAGTGAACTAAATGTGAACTAAAATAGAACTAATTTCTTAAACTATTCAAGGAGTTACACCCTGCTGCATTCAACAGAATTGTTCCCCAATTAGAGCAAAATGAATTAAATCCATCATGTAGATTAATCTGCCTGAAATTAGCTGAAGATTTAAAAAGAAAATTTATTTTTGCTAACCCCAGCTAATTTAGGTACTGTGAATTGATCTCTACAACTCAGTTAAAGGAAGTATTAGCCTAAATTCTTCATTCTTAAGGAACTATATTAGTCAAGGATTGCTTGACTATTTCAGTCTATTGTAACTGTAGTTGAGGATAAAAAGGAGCAAGATTACTGAAGATTCCTGGATGTCCTACTTAAGCGCAAAATGAACAGCAAAGGAGCTAGAAAGATGGAGTAAGATTGGATGATAAAGGAAGGCTTGATTCTCTGTTGGATTTGTACCGAAGCGTTCAGGAAGAATCACCGGACTATGATTTTAGGTTTTGTCTTTTTTTTTTTTTTTCTCATTTATTTAAGTCATATACTGGAATGCATATTTTCCCTTATTTCAATAAAAGAAAAAAAAATGAGCGGAATTATTACCAATAAAAACAAAACAGTATTATTTTGTAACCATATATGTTTCAAAATTTAGTAGTATGATATTACTGAAAATGCAGATACAAGACCTACATCCATACCACTAAACATTTTCAAAGTCAAAGCAAATCTGAAGGCAAGATGCATGAAGAATAGTATTTAGACCACAAATATCTACTTCTCTGCCTAATGATATTAACAAAAAAAAAAAAAAAGAGTAAATTTATATATATATATATATAACCAAGTACAGTACTAGGAACAAGACATTGTTCTTCCTCAGTGTTCAGCTGTTAGGCTGTTTCTTGGAATCGTTGTGACTATTATCAACTCATCTTTACCAAACTGACTTGATCAGTGAATTTAGAGGCACAGTTTATGAGATAGATCTCTGGCCAAGGATCATTCTCAATAGACAGTCAGAGAGTAGACAGACACTCTGGAGGCTGAGAAAGAGTGACAGTTTTGGTAAGTCAGACCATCCCATCAAATCTCAGGACTAGAAAACAGCCTGTGTCAATGTTCAGTTCTTAGAACTTCAGGCCTTCAGTGCTGAATTTGATTATTACATTTCAGGGAGCTAGGAAACACAAGACAAAACACAGTATCTATATCCACTTCATGAAATTAAATAATTTGCCAAAATAAATGAACCAGAATAAATACTCATAACATATTACTATTTTACTAGGATTTTAAAATACAAATTTTATATAAAAGAAAAAACAAAAAATCAGACACGTAAATAATAAAACGATGACAATAATTTCATTTCTATCACTCACAGTATTAAAGGGTTTGAATGATAATTAACAGTTTAGTAATTACGTGTTTCATTTAATCCTAGACATTATCTCCATCATATTTGAAAAGTCGTGGCTGTCAGGTGAGGTCCCAAATGATTGGAGGAAGGGTCACATTACTCCCATTTACAAGAAAGGGAGCAAGGAGGACCCCGGGAACTACAGGCCGGTGAGTCTCACCTCTGTGCCTGGGAAGATCATGGAACAGATCATCCTGGATGACATGCTCGATCACATGAGGAAAGGGCGTGTGACCTGTGACAGCCAGCACGGCTTTACCAAAGGAAGGTCATGCTTGACCAATCTGGTGGCCTTTTCTGATGGAATGACAGCATTGGTGGACAAGGGAAAGGCGACCGATGTCATTTACCTGGACTTGAGCAAGGCCTTTAACATGGTCCCCCACCACATCCTTATCTCCAAATTGGAGGGATGTGGATTTGATGGGGGGACCACTCAATGGATAAGAAATTGGTTGAAAGGCCTCAGACAGAGGGTGGTTATCAATGGCTCTACGTCCAGGTGGAGGCCGGTAACGAGTGGAGCCCCCCAGGGGTCTGTCTTGGGACCGGTGCTCTTTAACATCTTTATCAATGACATCGATGATGGAATTGAGTGCACCATCAGCAAGTTTGCTGACGACACCAAGCTGAGTGGTGCGGTCGACACGGTTGAAGGAAGGGATGCCATTCAGAGGGACCTCAACAGGCTAGAAAGGTGGGCCCGGGTGAACCTGATGAGGTTCAACACAGCAAAGTGCAGAGTTTTGCACTTGGGCCAGAGGAATCCCAGGCATCCATACAGACTGAGAGGAGCGGTCCTTGAGAGCAGCCCTGTGGAGAAGGACCTGGGGGTCTTGATGGATGAAAAACTTAGTAAGAGCCAGCAGTGTGCCCTTGCGGCTCGGAAGGCAAATGATATCCTGTGCTCCATCAGAAGAGGGGTGGCCAGCAGGGACAGGGAGGTGATTGTTCCCCTCTACTCTGCTCTTGTGAGGCCCCATCTGGAGTACTGCATCCAAGTCTGGAGCCCCCAGTACAAAAAAGACAGGGAACTGTTGGAGAGGGTCCAGAGGAGGGCCACAAACATGATCAGGGGACTGGAGCACCTCCCCTATGAAGACAGGCTGAGGGAGGTGGGCTTGTTCAGGCTGGAGAAAAGAAGGCTGCAGGGTAACCTCACTGCAGCCTTTCAGTACCTAAAAGGAGCCTACAAACAGGAGGGGAATCAACTCTCTGAAAGGGTAGATAACAGCAGGACGAGGGGAAATGGCTTTAAGTTGAGGGAGGGGAGATTTAGGTTGGACAGTAGGGGGAAATTCTTTGCAGAGAGAGTGGTGAGGTACTGGAACAAGCTGCCCAGAGAGGTTGTGGTTGCCCCGTCCCTGGAAATGTTCAAGGCCAGATTAGATGGGGCCCTGGGCAGCCTGGTCTAGAATTAGGTGGGAAGGTTGGTGGCTCTGCATGTGGCAGGGGGTTTGGAGTTTTATGATCCTTGAGGTCCCTTCCAACCCTGGCAATTCTGTGATTCTGTGATTATTAATTCACATTTGGGAACTGCATTTTCCTTGTAAACATCCTATATCTGCCAAATGTATACTAACAGCATGCACAATACCTAATTACAGATAAATATTTAAGTACACATAGTGATGAAACCTTATTCGTACCACAATGCATAAGTCCATAAATGCAAGGAATACACAAGGAGTATTAAAAGTGTATGTTCCCCATAGTTTGCTTTTTTTCTTTAATTTTCCTAATAGATGTGAAAAATTTAATATTAGCATTAAGACAATCTATTTAAAATTTTAATAATTAAAATATTTAACACTATAGGTACAACAGCATACCTAGGTACCAAGGAAAAGTGATTTATCTTTCAGAAGATTTTGTGAATTATTAGTTTGCAATCAGGACAATATGAACTAAACCACCATCCCATTGCATCTCCTGCTATGTTCTCATCTATACTGGATGAAACATAAATTAAAGCTGTTATACAACTTTTTGAGGTTTCAGTTGCCCTCATCATAATTCTTGCACAAACTCACTGAATAAAGAATATGGAGCTTCTGTAAGAATGAAAACATAGAAAGCTCACAATTCTCATCTTATTTAATTTGAAGCAAACAAACAATTGAACTGCTGATGAAATTACCTTAGGTCATCACTGTCAACATTCAGAGTATCAAACAACCATTTACATACAAGTTACTGTCAAAACTCTATGTTTTGTCTGGGATAAACTGCAGCAGGTGCACAGGGGAAATCTTTTTTCCACACACAGCACAGGAAATTAAAGCATTTTTCAAAGCCAGCCTTTCCACTAGCTGAGATGAATAGAATTTTAATCTAAATTTTGAACAAGGTATCATCTGGATTGCATAAGAGAATTTCAGTATTAATGTCTGTAATGCTATAACGGGATGGAATGTACTGCAATAATAGCAGGGTGGCAAATTCTCTGGGTACAGCAAATGAGAATGAGCCCGAATGCAGCAGCTGCAGAAATGAAGGGAAAGAGCTGCTTACCCTAGGCAGGCCACAGGTTGGCATGGATCTCCAGCAAGAGATACCTTCACCTCCACTGCTAACCCCTAAATGAGATCTGGAAAGGGCAAAATCCACCCCTTCCAGTTATTCAGATGCACTGCTTGCTCCTGAGCTCCCCTGGGTTGGCCCTGCCTTCCCACCAGGTGTTCGATCACTGGTTCATGCCATGACTTAACATTTTCACAACAATGTCAAAAAGATATGAAGAGCTGGAAAGTATAGCATTAGGAATAAACATGCAGTTCTCTTAAAAACTGAGCTAAAATGAATACTCAAGTAATCAAGACTCTACCAACAATACTCAAAAGCAGACTTTAACTTATTCAAGTAAAAAACCTGTATATAGAAAAAGAAAAAATATTATCCAGACTCTCCTTGGAAAAAAAATGATCACAATATTAGTTTTTGTCAACAAATGCCTTAGGATTAATTCCTGAATTCAAAAGCTTTAATTGTGAGAAGGCAGATATCTTGTTACTTGTTTCAATTGCAGAATCACATTGCAGGACAGAAAGTGTCTTGTGAAGTTCTAAAGAGGCTATGATAAATTTAATAGCCTACAAATATCTGTTTTGGTCCTCAGGCTGCTTTTACTTAGTTGGTGATTTTATTCAGTCACATACCTGTGTTAGAAATCAAGGCAGAAACACCTCTTGGCTCAGAGGAAAAAGGTCACTGACGCATCAAAATTAATTTGCATTGGCATCTGAGTTTTTATTTTCTTTTATTAGAATACCATTGTTCTAATGTTAGATTTTAGATGGAAAAAAAGGTTTATATATTACTCAGATCCTCATCACGATCACAGAAAAATAATCTTTCACATAACTGTGCTGTTCTCCCAATCATCCATGGAAGAGTTTCATCTGCCAGAGTAGATTTCAGCTCTGAAGGAAGCATGCAGACTGTAATTGGCAGAGCAAAACAGAAACTGGTTCAATGCTTCGTGCTGAGAGCACTTCATTTCTCCCAGTAGGCTTTGGCAAAACTCAGCAGAGATCAGAAACAAAACAAAACAAAACCCTTAGAACATCTGACAAAGAAAAAATTTAGTGAAGTCTCTCTCAAACTTCTATACTTAGAAACTGATTGATGGCTACTGACCCCAACTCTGCTACAGCTTAAAGTAAAATCACCTTTCTAAAAAGAGACAATTATTTTGGATTTCTGGGATTATTAGAGCAAGTTATTTATAAACCAGACATGACCAGATAAGGAGAAAAAGTATTGTTGTTTATAAAATCTAATACCTGTTTTGTGTAGATACAACCTTTCCTGTGATTCAGCAACTTTTGAAGATCTTTCTTCAAGATTAAAAAAAAAACTGCTCTGTTCTAAGGAACCTGAGAAGAAAATGGCTGTGTCTCCTAAAATTTCTGAAACATGCCTGTTGTTTTTTTTTTCCTTTCAAATCTCCTGGCTCTATTCATGCTTGACTAACCTTGCTTACTGGGATTCGTACTCAAAACCTGCATTGCAACATCTTCCTCAGAAGCTTCTATTCAGCTACAGTCAGGCAAAGCTCACAATTCCATGTAGATATCCTTTTCCATAAGGATAGGATGGGGAACATATATTGCTCTTCTCTGCTGCTCAGCTGCACTTATTTTAACATGTTATGTAAAACACAGCAGAATGTAAGCAAACAAATGAAATCACTACCATCTGTCACAAGTATCAAGGAGACAGACTTCGTAGAGAGAAAATTCTAAAATGAATTGCTCAAGCTGAGAACTATGTCAGAAGTTCTAAAATGATACCATCTCCTATAAGAATGATAGAAATAAATTTGTTTAATCAGAGCCAAAAATGCAAAAAGTTCATCACTTCAGAACCAAGGAAAGAGATCCTGGTTTTCCAAATTTTTAAAGTTACTAAGTCTTCAACATTAAGACTAAAGACAATCCATTAGTTACAATTAACTCATTAATTACAATGAACTATATTAACTCATATAAATAAAATTGGAAAATTAATTCAACTCACTGTGCATAAAACAGTTTCTGAATATTTTCAGAAATTTGCATTAACATTCCAAAAACTATAAAATATTTTTAATTCATAGCAATTTCTTTTCTGAAGGAATACGCCTATATTAAAAAAGCAGCTATTTCACTTTAGAAAATGCTTAGATATTACATTATCTTATTTGCTTTCCTTAAAAATATTAAATGAAATAGAAATTAGTTTCAGATATGTTGACTAACTCATCAGGGAATTCAACTCCCATAAATGAGATTTACAGTCCGTTTATTTTTTCTCACTTTTGGGTACTGTAAAATTTTTATCACCCTCAGTTTTCCTTGTGTGAAAGCATTATTTTTAAAAGCAGTATTTGTTTAACAATTGTAATATATGAGATATGCTTGGAGGTTACCATATCAATTTTTGACATTTGAAATTACTTTTATTTGATGTATGATTAAATTCACAATTTTACATCTTCTAACAGTATTACTATTAATTTTCCATCTGTGAAATCCAGTTGTCATGTACTGCTGTGACTTCTTAGGGGTTTTAATCAGAATTAATCATCAGTGGCTTTTAAGTCCGTACATCTGAACAATGTTTTTGATCTGTTCTCTAGAAAAAGCACTATTTTTATTACATTCTGTAAACTAAATCTGTATTTCTATATTACACAAATAATGAAAATGTTTTTCAAAAATCTACTGAAGCACAAAAACATACCATCTTGATCTAGAAGTTGCCTTTCATTTTACTAGTGATTTCTTCTGTAAATCTCATGATTACCTAATAATTCCTCCAAAATTCTAAGAAGCAGACAACAATAGTCATAAGAAATGTTTTCTGATGAGCATGGCTTATCTGAATGGCTTATCTTGAGCATACCAATCAATATGATTTTTCATTTTGTTTTGTCTTATTGAAACCATACTACAGATTTTACTAAAATCTTTAAAATAACTCAGAGATATTTACTTCAGACTGCAAAATACACAGGACATAATTGTAATACAGTGAACAGTTCTATAATGATTTTTCATTCTTAGTTGTTTGCTTATTTTATTGACTATCGGTTTCCTGTGTTACTGCAACTATTTATCGTTATTCATTAATTGCAAGACATATCATTCTTAAAGCTGATCACATAATAAGATTTTATTATGTTATTTGGGCAAACACTAAGAAAAAGTCCAACTCCCATATATCTTCAAGAACACAATCTGCAGATTAGAAAGTTTTGCGAAGAAAGTTTCATAGAAAGGTCAGAAAGATCCTTCTGTAGAAATTAATAAGAAATGCATTTATCTGTAAGATTTCATTCTCCCCTCCTCAGTCTTATTTTCTCATATTTTTCCATTTGACACATTTTACTTCCCAAAAATTTTTGTGTTCTCACCATGTAGTGGTTGAAAAACCTTTTGGTTTCCTTGCTATGCCTTTCTCATTTCTTCTATATATAACTGTCAAAGTCTGATTTCCCACCATCCCCCCCCTCTTTTTTTTTTTTCCTGAGCTGTGTATTTGCTAGATATTTTGAGCTGTAGCTATTCCTAGACACTGCCTTTTGAATCAAAGAACTCTAGAATGGCTTGGGTTGGAAAATATCATAAAGATCATCTAGTTCCAACCCCCGCCATGGAACAGGGTCACCAGCCACTAAACCAGGCTATGCAGGGCCCCACCCAACCTGGCCTTGAACACCTCCAGGGATGGGGCATCTACAGCCTCTCTGGACAGCCTGTGCCAGTGCCACACCACTCTCAGAGTAAAAATAAATAAATAAATACTTATTATCTAACCTAACTCTTCTCTCTTTTAGATAAAACCATTCTCCCCTTGTCCTATCACTGACTGCATAAATAGTTGTTCTCCCTCCTTCTTATAATCTCCTCTTAAGAACTGGAAGGCCACAATGAGGTTTCCCCAGAGCCTCCTCCAAGCTTAACAAGTCCACGTTCCTCAACCTTTCTCCATAGGAGAGGTGCTCCAGCCCTCTGATCATCCTTGATGCCCTTCTCTGGCTCTGCTCCAAAAGCTCCACCTCCCTCTTGTACTGATGTCACCAAGCTGGGACGCAGCACTCCAGATGAGACCTCACAATATCAGGGTAGAGGGGGACAATCACCTCCCTCTCCTTGCTGGCCACTCCTCTTGTGATACAGAGCTTACTATCTGGAACACATTAGCTAACTACACAACTTCTGATAAGGAGTTGTATTTATATTAGCATATAATATAATTGCTAATATATAATAATATATATTAGCTACATCTGAGAAGTATTAAACTGTAGATAATAACTTTAGATTGAATGTTTCATACATAAATAACCATATAAGTTTTTCATTTGAGCTGTAGGTTAGATGTAGTAAGAAATCTGTCTAATAGCATTGTAACTTCATTAGATTAGAAGTTTAATATTTCTGGCAATTCATATTTTGAGAATAAAAATGTGTACATTTTTGACTTTTCCTATTATTAAAATGCTATGTTCTTTCCCTAAGTATATATAAATAAATTGATATGCTATAGATCTATAAAATTATATTATTCATAATGCTAGAAATTTATTTTTCTCTTACAAATGCATGAATCAATTTTAATTTGTAATTCACATTCAATGGAACATTTACAAGTGGAATAGAAAAAAAGGAAGGTAACTGCATAAAAACATGCTGCTAGCAATTCATCATATTCAAAACTTTTAAAATGGTAATAATTTCTCATAAAGTAGTTAGGCTTAGCATCTGTTCAGTTAATTGACAGTAATCATTCTCACAGAACAGGCCATGATATCACCCTCTCATTCACAGATCACCTTTACAGTGAAATAGCCAAACAGCAATGTATGACCTATTTTAAAAGTCTTCTTCCTTTGTAGGATGGAACAAATATTGCTTTAGCATAATAGCAGTAATCTACTTAGAGGCAGTTGCTACTCTTTAGAACCTTCTGCATTTCAGCAGAAACACCAAGAGTTAGTAACTTGGCAAACATTTCTTCAGGAAAAGGTATACACTACATGCTAGGTTTTCCTATGTTTGCTTCGTTTTGTAAATTTCCTGCATTTGCTCTGTGACACTGTCAATGTAAGCATGGAGATTTGCAGCACGGGTGGTTTTTTTTTTTTTTTCCCCATTTGGAGAGCAGACAGCTGGGAAAATATTTATTAAACATATAGAATGTGAATAGGATGAAAAATGTCTTTGAACTTGAAAATAATCTTCCTTACCCTTAAATTAAAGCCATTGCTTCAATAATTAAAACTTAATGTTTGCTAGCTAGGCCAACAAAAAAATAAATACATATACTAAAAATATATGTATGCACAGAGTAAGATTAAAGTAAGTGTGGAAAAAAATAAAGCTATCCAGTCTGCTGACATTTTGTAGTGTGTGGTATTTCAGATTTTTTTAGGACTGCATTTATTGGCCAGCTGTACCATTTATATATCTGTTGTCAGCAATGTACATGACAGTACCCAGAGCACATAACTGAAATAAAGTGGAATAAGATTTATGTTCTGTTTCAAAAGTGGCCACTATGGCTTTTAACAGAATGAACTACCCCTGTGGTAGAAAGCATTATCTTGAACGTAGAAGTCACTTTCCCATCAGCACTTGAAGGAGCGCTAATGATGCAGGAGATCACTTTAAAAGATGAGTATACAGATGTAAGTTATAGGCTTTAGGAAAATGAGATTTGATCAGTCAAGCATTTCAGGTGAAGATCATGAGAGCAGTTAATGAACTTGAAAAAAGGTGTTAGCTCTCCAGAGATAGTCTCTTAGTGACTGGGAGGTAATGGTACATATTTGCAGCAGCAATTTAGGTAAGACACACTAAAAGAAAAATCAAAGAAAGTAATTATCAGAAATGTCAGTACATATTGCTTTATTATAAATGCAAAAATCTATTACCTACATAATAATAAAAAGGTTGTTTTCTAGACTAAAAATACTACATAAATCACCTTTTTTTATCCAAGAAAACAATCATCTCGTAAGAGGTTAATTATTTCTGCTAATATAGCACTGATTTCAAAGCAGAGATTTCAGGAGCAATACTGAGTTCTCAGCAATGCAACCTCATTATGAAAACTTCTGTAACAGTAAAAAACAGTTAAGGAGATTAAGATTTAAACCTGCTTATCAGAATCCTGCTACTCAAATTCTTACTTTTAAAAACAAATCAGAACCATAATTTACATTATGCCAGTTGCTCAACTAAACTATATCATGTGATACACAATGCTTTAGTCAATTTATAGCATTATTTGTGTTGAGCAGGAAATAGTATAACTGTGAGATCACTAGACAAAAAAAAAAAAAAAAAAAAAAATTACTGGACAAGAAATCATAGGGATTTGAGACAAGAAAAATAGAAAGTTTTCAAAAACATTACCACAGGTAATAGTTAGCTGATTCACCATTGTTTCAGTTTTATGTTCGTGTATAGAGCCTTTCATATCTATTATCCTTTATCTACAAAATTTTCTACTACATACTCAGAAAGGATAAAGCCATTGCATTTGCATAACAAGAGCTTATAATTGTCCTGTTTCATATAAAATGTTAGCCAGCCACAAATATTGTGATCTGACAAAATCAGATGCAATGTCCAAAACTTAAATCAACTTGATTTACATATTAATACACTGCACCACTTCCAGAGAACTTTTGGAAGTAGGAATTTTTATCTGGAATCATTTTTGCTTTTTAATAACACATTTCAATGTCACTAGTTAGACAAGAACCATGCTTTGCAAGTAGGAAAGATCTTCATTAAGAAATCACCTGAGAGTACTTCAATGTGTTTTCACATTCCCTTGATAAATTAAGGTTATTTCAGATCTGAAATAAATCTGTTCATTTGTTGGCTGTGTTTATGGAGTTAAATTGAATAAAGTTCTTAAAAAACAACATTACTGTTCTTCAGCCACAAGCTTCCTTACTTCAATGATTGTGCAGATTATGACAGTATAGAGACTAATTGTGAAAACAGGAGTGCAAGATCTGACAGCTGTAAAGACAAACTGCTCTTTAGCTTTTCTGCATACTAAAGGAAAAAAAAAAAGTCACATAGCATGCACATAATTTGTTGCATTTGATCCAGTCACTAGTCATAACTTCAACAAACTATATTTAACATGAGAAATCTTGTATCCAGTTCTGATGCAGATGCCATAACGATAATCTAAGAGATACATAATCAGAATGTTTTAAAAAAAAAATTGTTGAACATGAACATGAAGAAAAGAAGTTTGCAAGGAGAACCAAACCAGGTCAAAACCAATCTGTGGTAATTTTCATACAATGCTGTATGAAAAGTAAAAAATAATCTTGATTTCAGCAGTGACAGTTCACATTTGAAAAGGGAAAGATTTTCAGCAATTTCATTTACTTTGTCACCAATTACTTATAATAATCAAATAATACGGGAAGGTTGACATGTTGCTAAACATAACTAATAGATGGCAGCACTGCAATCTTTTCAATTTATTGCTAAAATGTCAAGCTTCAAATCAGCATAGCTGCTGAAAAATACAGCACTTCACAGAGAAAGCCTCATGTCTTTGAAATAGTGGCTTAGCTCTGAAACAAAATGACATTAGACAAATGAAAGCAAAGCAGCTATCTACCATCGCTACCCACATGGCTACCTTGGAGGATTTAATTGGCAAACTGTTGCAAAAGCAAAGCTAAAACCTGAAGATGACTTTGAGAATTTACTTGCCAAAGCAATGATGAGGTAAGGAGCAGGGCAGCTGTGCACAGATGCTGAAGATATTCGTTAAGTCTTAAACGGAAAGGAAAATGGCTAAGGCCAAACAGCACAGCAACCATCAATCCTAACCAAGACTTACTCAAAGGGAATCTGAGAAATTTGATAATTTTTACTACTCTATCAATAACTTGGGATGCTTGATTTCCTGCTCATTTAATCAAATCCTCATTTCTTTTCCTGTTATGCTGATCTGGGAGGCTCCAAGAGCACTGGATGTTTTGGCACAATTATACCTTGTCCTGAAAATACTATTCTTCTATTACTACATTTCTCACTTCTATAGGGTACTAAAATACCTGAAATAGTTTTCTATAGCATAGTTTTCTCTAAAATGAGAAGCTTCAGCATATTCAAAACATTATACATTCTATTCATTTGTATCTTCATGAATACATATAACTAGGATTTCTTTTATTTGCATTCTCAATGTGCAAAAAGCATCTTTTGCATTCCTAAGATGACCTCTGGTATCTACAGTCCAATGACAAAGAGGAAGAAATGAAAGGGAAAAATCACACACACAAAAAAAAAGTAGAAACACAAACCTACTTAGATTCAATGCCCACAAGCCTACATCATCAAACAAATGGATCTTTAAAGGGCCTGAAACACAGTGAGGGCAGGGGCCGTACATACAAGCTGTGTTATGAAGTGCAGTACATAAAAAGCCCTGCAAGGGAAGGGAAGATACTGGGTGAATGTGAAAAGAGCTTACAAATAGGCAGTCAGGAGTAGAAATCCTAGACCTCGAGATCGAAACTCTTCATACATGGATGAAAAAGAACTATGCTTTGAAGGGAAAGTAAATAATCTAACAGTATCTGAAAAATTTTAGATGTGTTTTTTAGAAATATTGTTAGAAAAAATTATCTAGTTAAATAAATACTGGGAAGACTTAAGGAAAATGTAAGCATCTTTTTTTTCCTCCATCATTTTCCTACTTTGTCTACAGAGTAGACAGAAATTGGAAAATCAGTGTTACTGTTCCTTTTAAAATGTATTATTTCCTAAACTTTCCTATATTCTCCTAATTTCCTTGTTAGCTTGAAAACCACACCATTTTAAGTAAAATTTGCTTTTTGATGAGCTACTGATACTTTTTGATAACATTTGTTACGAATGAGGGACTTTTAGTGATTCTTTAACACTTAAAACAGATTTGATGCAGCTCTTGGAAACTGAGAAAATTTTCAGTCTGAAATTCTGAATGTCTGTTGAGTAGAGAATGATGATCAGAATAGGTTGCATAATGATTTTTGAAATATAAGTGTCCTTCAATCACAATGAAATTTAGGTTATTCAATTCAAATTCATTATTACTTTTGGAGAAAGCATGTTTGAAGAATGCTTGAAGAAACTACGTTATATAAATATACATGCATATTGCATTTCTATGTTATTCTATCCAACAAATTTGTCATTCCATGTTTCTTGTGGAACATACTAACATACATTAAGTGATATTGATTACGCTGTGTTTTGAACTAAAATATTGATTTTAATATTTACAATTTACATATTTTCTTAATTGTTCATTCAGCTGTTGATTTATACCTATAATAGAAATGCAAAGAATTACACTTTTTTCAGCCACAAACTTAACTAAAAAAACTCATGCATTTGAATATTAGAGTCATTTTTCTTGCTACTACCCTACTACCAAACAGCTGAGGATACTGTGTTTACTTTTTTTTTTCTATTTATTTCAGAGGAAAAGTGCTAATCTATCATTTTTGCAGTTTGATGAAAATGGGAACAAATGTTTTTATAGAACTATTCCCAAAGCTTATAGTGAAAACTTCTGTCACACCTTTTCCACATAGATAGCTAAAATGGATTAAATATTTGATATTTAGTGTGTTAATGGTACTCATTTTGACAAAGATTGTGATTGAAAAAGGACTCGATTAGATAATAATGACACGGGGGAGCGGAACTTCATGAAAACTCATTAGGCACTAACTGAGATTCCCCTTTAGCACCTACTAAAGAAACCCAGCTGCTTCTGTACCTTGAAATAGACATTTTCTTTGCTCAGTCTGGCAGGTAGAGCAGCTGCTCACAGATGACAACTTCCCTCGGAAAAACATGATTAAGAAAAGACATGTGACACAATATAACAAAAACATCCACTGTAGCATGACCAACCAAGTCCACAAAGGTGGGTGTGAAATTATCTCTATTCAACTCTATTAAATGTTATCATTAAGGTAGTAATGTAAAGCAAAAATACTATTTCTTTTACCTCTCTGGATCCCTTTTTTTTTTTTTTTTTTTCAATGATATATCTGTTTATGCAAAGGATTTATATATTCATTCAAGTATCTGGAAAAATAAACTTTCAATTTTCTGGATTTGTGTAGAAAGCCTACACTACATCCTCTTGCTGGTGTTGTTTAAAACAAGATGCCATTTACTGTGTTAACACTATTACACTTCCTTCAAACAATGGCAATGCAAATTTAATAATGCAACTTTGAATAAGATTTTGAATACTCTTAACAGAAAAAAATTATTTTAAATATGGCTTCAATGCTATACTTATAGAATAGACATGAACTGTACTTAACTGTATCTGCTTTGGAGCATACTGTATAAATGAAAGTTAATTTATTCATTTGCTGCCATGAGACACAGCTATTGAATTGAACATTTTCCCACAGAAACACTCCAGATATTTTATGGACTCTGAACTTGACTTTTCAGAATCGCATATCATGTTAAGTGATGAAAGGGACCAACAAGCAAGTACTGGAAAGTTACATTTGAGCATAATATTTGTTGAGCACTATCCATTTCAGCTTTATAGTTTGGTGGGAGTTAAGAAAACAGCGTAATGGCAGCTAGATATAATCTGTATTTGCTGGAGATGGTGGTTGAGCGAGTCCACTAAATTTGAAGTTCATCCTTTCTTTCCATAGGGTTGATAAACTGGCTTTTTCAAAGGGTTGATAAACTGGTTTACAGCCCTATTTCTAAGGCTTCTAATATCAGTCTTTGTTTTGACAAAACAAATTACTCATAGCTGATAACTGAGCTATGACTCTTTCTTTTCACATTAACATCCTATAAGCTGGTTCCTGATAAAGTTATCATGGGAATGAGAGCTGTGGCTTATGTTACCTTAAATTCCTCTTGACAGCAAAGTGCTCTGGCCTTTATGTGGGCAGTGAACTGGATATGATATTGAATATCTGAATACTAAAAATGCCAATCTGCTTATTTAAATCATGGGATAAGCAAAGATTATACCAATCTTAAAACAAAACAATGGTGGACCATAAATAACTTGATTTTAGAACACTACACTGACTATATGATTACTCCATTTAATAATATAAAGGAGAGCTACACTGCATTATAACAGAAGTTTGATTAGTTCTTATTTTGTATCTTGCAACAGCCAACCATAAATGCTCAGGAATAAGACTAGAAATAGGCAGATGTGCAGCCCAACTTCTAAAGACATGCAGCTGGAGAACAGCCTAAGCCAAAAGTGATAAACTTCATATTTTATAGCTTTCAGTAAATTTCTTGATTCATGGAAGTTTACCGTTTTTACAAGTACTTCCTTAAAAAGATCAGCAAAGTTGGATATACACTTATTTTCTTTTGTATCCCCCTCACCCCCTTTTTTTTTTTTTTTAATATAACCATTTCTATTGTAAACATCTCAGTAAAGTATCAGAAAGCAGTGTATTAGTACATAAATAATACATAAAGATTTTCTTTGGTTCACAATCATTTCACACCATTATAAATAGCTGTGAAGATAAAGCAGTGATAGTAAAGAGTGAAAGGCATAAATACATTCAGAATCCCCACACCTGTTAGGTCACCAGCTCCAGTTACAACACCCATAAGCCTGAGCTTAAATAGATCTCAAGATAAAAAATGACTTTTTTTTTTCCTTCTTTAGCATCTACAGGTTTCCTACATTGCATTTCAAACACTTCATTCTAAACAATGAAGGTTGTAAGTTTCTGTTTTGAATAAGAAATTAATTCTCAATCTAAGCCTAAAAGCTAATGCACAGCAGATAAAATGGGAGACTGAGTATTAGCTTATTAATACAAAATACCAATAAAAGATCTGTATGTGAAACTATCATCTACTCTACATAAGCATCAGCTGATGTGCTCTTGCTCAGATGATGGCTGATAAACAAAACATCACCAGTTTATATTTCAACAGAAGTTGCATATTCTAATTTTCCGTTATTGACATTGGCCAGCAACAAGCACTTGGGAAAAGAATGTAGAAAACAGAGCAAGTGTGAGTAAATTGCATTTAATGATGCTATTCAGTACCAATTAGAGTAGCAGTTTCTGATTGTCCTATCATTAGGTGAACCTCTTTTTCTCCATCCAGAAATATGCTATGGCAATGTATCTCACAAATTAAGTCATAATGCAATATGTTAAAAGTAATACATTATTTTGTTTTGCTTAAGTCTGGCAATGTTAAGTGTAAAATGTTGTAGCTAACAGTTTTCCATTCTTCAATGATTTAAAAATCTTTTTGTTCCATTATTGAAATTATATGTAAGGATCACATAATGCCTTTAGTAAAGACAGTATTTTACTCAGAAAGCTACATATTTTAAGTACTTAATCAGGAAGATTAAGGCATACCTTTAGTTTCCACCTCAGCTATGCAGTATACAAATCCTGTCCCTTCAATTTCAAAGGAGAATAACTTGGTAATTAAGCTGCAGAGTGGTTAAGTATATGTATAGTTAAATCAGTTTTGTTCAAAATCAAATATGTAATATCCTCCGCATTTTAGACTTGACTGACTTCACTTCGAGATTATCTGGGAACAGTTGGCTTAACTATTTGATCAATGCCACATGCAATTACTGGGAATAATTTTCTGCTTAAGAAATTGTGACAGAAAGTATGAAAGAAGTCCATATATTTTTCTGCCTCTGGTCTTCATATCCTGTATGAAATCCTCCCCTAGAGTACCTATGAGAGTGCCTTTGTCTTGATCACTGGAGCGTGCTTAGTTTTGCAAAGCCTTATGATGGACCGGGGAAGGGAAAAATTATTTTCAGACACAGATCTTAGTATTTCACTGCTTAAAGAATCATTTTCCCCCCATTTATTATTCTTAGAAGCTCACAGTTGTATTCTTAAAGGATGAAAAGGACTGTGACAAGCAGTATCCAATTCTAGTTAGTAATTTATTTCAGCTGAATATTACTAGCACCTAAGATCTAAAGGATAGCCCAGCCTTTGAGGTAGGTCCTGCACTAAAATGAAGATCAGACTTATGATTATACACAATCAGTTACATAGTATAATTACTTTCCAAAAATCTTGTATTTACTCAGGGAATTGTTGTGGGACAGCTCCCATTCATGACAGGAGGTGTCGGTCGGAGGACGGTCCCTATTCATTAAAGAGGTAAAAGTAATACCAGTTTACACTCAAAGACAGAACAAGATATCCAACAAACTAAATCACAATTCAAGCCAAGAATGAAATATAAACTACTCAGAAAGAGTGGTTTTGGTTTCTGAAAAGCATGGGAAAAAAAAATGGCACCCAATGCTGCTAATTCAAAAAACATCTGTTAGGAGATTTTTGATGTTTCTATTCTACACATTTATATCGAAGTAAGTTTTTACTTTTAACCTCAAAAACACAGTTCACAGAAAGTAGTCTGTTCAGCACTGCAGATGTACAAACAAGCAAGGTCAAAATAGCTACAGAGCAATTATACAAATTATCATCCAGGATATTCTGACAGAGGACATTAGAAAATCTGAGATTTACAGTGAATAAAACTTTAACAAAGTTTCTCAGATCATAAAAGATAGAGCTTCAATTATTTACAACACTTACTGTTTCTTGTTATATTACATTGGTAGATGTAGTACCAAAATAATACCTGTTCTACTCTTATGAATTACATGTACCTTACACTTTCTGATAGTAAAACAATGGAATGTGGGCTTGGCATGGAAGTTTTGAGAAAAAATAAGACCAATATTTATAATTATTATCAATATAACTTAAGATAATAATTATACCTTTGAATATTACAAAAGAAGTAAAATACAAAAAAAATATTATACATAATCACCAGAGTTAACTATTAAAGGAGTCAGAAATGTCCCTGTCAAGGGACAGAAAAGTCCAAATTTTCACTTCATTTTCTCTTCTTTATCTTTCAAGGATATAACTCGACAGCCATTTCCAGAAGAACTGTCAATCATGTATCGTCCCAGTTAACAGACTGTCACACTGAACATTTTACACAGCTCAGTAAAATTGGCACTGCTGCATAATTGAGGCTTTTTTTTAAAAAAAAAAAAAAAAAAACTTCTCAATTATACAGTAACATGAGAGTCAATAATAAAAAAGCAGCAGCTTTTTCTTATACGTGAAAACTTTGATCATGTTCTAAATGAAATGAGCAATAAGCTTTTGCATTTTAAAATCCTCAGAAGGCAAGAAACTAGATTAACTGTTCTCACTGTTAGATTAGTGTTGTTCAGGTCATAAAAAAAAAATGGCCTTTCATATAATATTTGTGTTCATATTTTCATAGGTATTCTCAAACTCCTTTTGAGTACCTAGCATACTTCCTATATATTTGGAAGATAATCTGAATGCTGAAACATGAGGAGTCATCTCTGCAACCACCTTTCAACATGATTTGTTTAATCAAAAACTGCTAATTTTGTTTGTGCAAAATTGAGCTTAAGGAGTAAGTTGCTATTTAGGACATGAGAATAATGTTTAATCAATAAAAGCTCATTTTAGTTAATAAACATCTATATACATACCAAAAGTCACACATGAAGCCAATTCACATAGAATTACTGCCACATTTTTGAAAATGAAATGCTCACCCTTATTTCAGAAAGTAGTACTCATTTCATTTACGTTGCTTTTATGAAAAACGTTATGATGCGTTGCTTTCTCTCAAACTATAGAGATGTGATGCAAGATAAAGATGTTAGCCAAAACAGAAAAGGATTAAATAAGCATGAAGTTTGTGATTACACAACAATGACAGCAGGGTAGCAAAGTCCAAGCTGCAACAAGTAAGAATGTGCTGCTCAAACACAATGTCTGTGGGCACAGAAACAGAGAAGAAAGAAAAACAAAAAAAAAACCAAACCTACTTATTTTTAGAACCACTCAGGTAGATTGAGATCTCTAGCAACATAGCCTTACCTCCACTGCAAACACTTAAATGAGGTCTGGGAGGGGGTGGATCCTGGTTCCACTCCTGGTCACTCAGCTGCATTGCATGCACCTGAGCTCGCCTGGGTTGGCCCTGCCTTCCCATCAGGTGCTCAATCACTGGTTCAAGCATTGACTTAGCATTTCTGCTTCACATATGCATGGTTATGTTGACTTTTATAAAGGACAAAGAAGGACAAAATTCTGTATTTCTCAATTAGTCATGGGATGTTCATCAACTAGTAGTGTAATAGAAACATGAAAAAGCCACTGTTCTTTATAAGTGATGAGGCCCTGTGCCTGGAATTAGCATGGAATTGTAAAATTTGTAAAATATTGGATTAGATTTCTGCTGGAGTATGGGGAAAATTACTATGATGTAACTTCAAATTTCTGACTGGAACACCTTTATCACTGGAAAAGTTTCCCTATGCATAATAATAAACTCCAGATAATATTATCAATATTCTTAATTATCATTCAGAACAGCCTGTTTTAAAATTTTATCATGTAAGGTATCTATATTAGATTCCTCAAACAAGTGATACGGTCAATTCCTCACTGCATACTACTTGGTTAATTATTTTAAAA
Organism: Chrysolophus pictus; assembly: GCA_037305975.1. Taxonomy (NCBI): domain Eukaryota; kingdom Metazoa; phylum Chordata; class Aves; order Galliformes; family Phasianidae; genus Chrysolophus; species Chrysolophus pictus. The sequence goes on from CM074578.1 coordinate 26,371,453, forward strand.
AATATATATGTATATTTCCAGATGCAGAAAGTGACCAAGAATTAGTTTCATTCAGGTAAAATTGCTCACCCAAATTGTATTACTTGTTCTAGTAAAATGAAAGCTCTATGAGGTTATAATTGCTCATAAATACATCACATTCCAAATGTCTGGGAAGAAAACGCACAAACCTGACACAAAAATAAATTAATTTAAATGCACCAAAAATACATCTAGGAGGAAAAAGGGGGATTCTAAACCTCATACTGCTGAAGTTGTGGAACAGTATTTTGGAAAGTAAAAGCAGTGCAAAAAGTATCTTGGTAATTGTATTAGAAAACTGAATCAATATAGTTGCTTATGTTACTGGGAGACAGAGTGCAGTGATAGCGACAGTTGAGCCCTCCAGAATAAGGCAGTTATCTGTAAGACTCAGAAGGGTTTTAACTTTGTTTCATTGAGAATTGAGGGGAAGCCTCTTTGGCATGCAGGTTTGTGCTTTTATTTTTTAGTATTACACTTTTGATTTCCTATTCACAGAATTTCAAGATGTATTACATCACCCAAAGACGATTTTTTTTTTTTTTAGTCATACATATAAACTTCAGTAAGACTTCCTTGTGACTCCAATGAAGCGCTTATTTTCAGATAAACATAGTGTTAGGTATTTGGATCACTTGATCCTCATATTTCAAACGGTAATAGGGAGAATCATGTCAAAACATAGCTACTAAATATTAATGGCTACCCATAAATACCAAATTTACCTTTACAGGTATTACGTGCCAAATACTACTAATAGTTCAACAGAAATAATCTCATTCTTTGGTCAAAACACAGAGATACATGAAAACGAAAGGGTCAAAAAACTTGCTACACTGCATCCATGTTCTTATCATATCATATTAGAACCGCAGAAATATTTTAGAAATTATTTTATTTTAAGGTGCTCTGATAATAATTTTGTTGTTTACAAACTCAAATATATCCCTGCAGTAAAATCTAAAAAGTCCCCTTGCTTTGGTTTGTCAAAAGAAAGTATACTTCTGGTATACTTTTAATGAAGAAGATTTTTTGTTCATTATTACTTTGAGAAATGTGTACTTAGGTGAATCTGGAGGAAGTTGAAGTGAAATAGTAGGTTCACAAGGTACAGATCTTATAATGCTATAATTATGTACAATTTTAAACTTATAAAAAATAAAAAATGTAAACTAGTATTATCACTGGATTTCTCCATGTTATTAAGCTTCATCAAAATATGTCTTACTGATAATTATGCATTAATAGAAATACTAGCATTCCACATAGAATCATCACAGAATCATGGAATGTCTTGGGTTTGATGGGACACAAAGGATGATCAAGCTCCAACCTCCTGCCACAGGTAGGAACACCAACCTCCATATCAAATACTAGATCAGGTTGCCCAGTGCGCCATCCAACGTAGTCTTGAATACCTTCAGGGATGGGGCATCCACAGCCTTTCTGGACAGCCTGTTTCAGCACCTCACCACACTCTCTGTGAAGAACTTCCCCCTGATACCTAATCTAAATCCTCTCTCTTTGAGCTTAAAACCATTTTCCTTGACCTATCACTATGTACCCAAATAAAAAGTTGATTGCCCTCCTTTTTATAATCCCCTACTAAATACTACAGTCAGGATAGTCAATGGATATAGTCAATGGATATATATAAAATTTGTAAGAAAGGAGAACATCTAATCTCCAGGTAGGCATAAACCTTTACAGAGATGAAAACTACACATCTTGAAGAAGAAAAAAAAAAAAAAAAAAAAAAAAAAAAAGTGAAAATGTTTTTCAGACAGGGATGCAGAAGCCAGAGTGGGCATAAAGTTTGGTCCCACTGCAAGGAAGCTGTGTCAGCCTCAGCAGCCCCAGCTAATTTGCTCTTTTTCCATAAATAAGTACTCAGACAGTCTAACAGCCCCTTGCGAAGTCAGGTTTAACTGCTGATTGCATGTTGCCCCTGCAGGAGTTGTGCTTGAACTCCTTGAAAACTGCATGAAGCTCAGTGAAATATTATTTGATTATTAAACTTAGATCTATTTTGTACATACTTTTGTGTGTGTTCATGCATATATTGGGGGTGCTGACCTTGAGGTTTAACTGTTCTTCTATACAAGTACTTCTTAAATAACTGCTGAACTAGAAAATAAAGAAGTTTAACTGACTCCCTGTTTCATATGATCCAATAAACCTGCAACTGCTTATATGAAGACCACTAGGCTTTATCCTCTTTGTAATAATAAAGGATATATAAAGTATTCTTGGAAATGAAAATGATTTCGATCAAAAAAGAAACAAAAACCCACAATAACAAAAACAAAACAAAACAAAAAACCATAGATGTCCACCTTTCTGTGTAAGCAGACATTTATAACTGAACAGCAGCGCAGACAAATAGTATTCTGAATCTAGCCACAAATTTCCTTTGCTTTTACTGTGCAAGATGAAATTTCTTAGCAGTCTGAGTGGAATACATTTTTTAATACTGAATATGTTTTGAAGGTTTTCATAACAAACACTGTTTCTTCACAACCTTGGTTTGATTCCAAAGGATCTCAGTCTATGTTAATGTGCATACTGCCAAGTCATTTTGGTTTCAATTGAACTTGGCATGTTGACTTCAGTAAGAAGTAATTTATGAAACTCATACGGACAAGAAGATTGCTATTTAGTTTCATTCCTTATGATAAATGTCCAGAGAACCATGTCTCTATTTTTTTTTTTTGTTTGTTTGTTTTTTGCAAAACAATCTGTTTTTAACAAGAGCTCTGTTAACAAATCTGTTACAGATTGTGAAGTACCTGCATGATATGTTAAAGGTTAGTCAAAGAACTGTGATAGAACACACTCTCTACTTCATAAATAAACAGGCCACTCCTCATTTAATGCTTCACATGTATGTTTCATTTTTTCATAACTTTCAGCAGCCTTATATGTTGTCAGATATATACTTTTACATAATGTTTCTGTTTATGGTTGGATTTTTTTTTTTTTTCCTCATCAACTTAATAGTATCTGGAATAGGTGAAATGTGTTTTATCTCTTCAGTGACCACTGAAACTAGTAGTCAGACTCTTGATGGTTCCTGAGGACATAAATAAAGGCAAAATTCAGAAATAGATAAGAGTAAGATAAATGATTTCTTACAAATTAATGGTAAGTAAATTTAGAAAGATAAACAAATAAGAATAATGCAGTCACATTCAAAAGCTCTTGAACTGTTATTCAGCCAGCAGATGGCAAGTGATGATCAGTGCAGAAAGATAAGGCTGAAGATCTTAGTTGTACTATGCAAATATGCTATGAAATGAAGATTCAGACAGAGTTTTTTCAATGACTCATCCAATTATATACAATGCTGTTCTTTTCTTACTGGGAGAAGGAAAAAGAAAATATCTTATACACCCTAACAACCTGAAGGCTGATATGTTGTAAGATGCAAAATAATTTCTTTGTTATGAACCTGAAGGAGCATCATTTCACTTCCTTACTGGATGTTCTAATCTGGAATACATTAATTTGCTTTCATTTTGGAGTATTAATCTCTGTTATTTGCCAGAGTGTGCAAGGGACATGTACTGGGAAAAAGGAACGGTATCAATAGTTACTGAAAATAAATGCTGAAGATTGCCAATAAATCATTACTGTTTCAATAAAGAATTATCAAAGATAGAAAGTATAGCTGTATCCTGAATAAACACTATAATAAAAATAACAAGTATCTAGAACATTAGTAAAAAATAATGTGGTAAAAAATAAAGAACAAAAAACTTTTTCCTTTTCTCATATAGTGAATTATATCAAATTTAGTGTTAGTATCGACAAGAATATTAGGGAACAGCTTTTAACTAACAATATAAATTACTCTAAAAATATAAAATGTTTTTTAACAATGCAGTTCTGAATCTCAGTGCATTTGTTATATTATCTAAAATCACTCTGCCTGAAAAAAAAATGTCTTACAAGGCAAAAGCCAAAGTTTCCTCAAAAGGTATGATCAGCATGATTGTGTACATGGCCAACCACATGCTGATTTATGTACACATCATCTGAAGAATCTAAGAAACAGATTTTTATATAAATGCTTTCCAAACAATGCTAGTCAAACATCTGAAGGGGATGGTAAGATAAAAGCATGCATTATTTTCTCTAGTTTGTGTGAATGCTAAAGTTTTCAGCTGGCTTTCACTTACACTTGTTAACAATTCTAATTATTCTCTAAGGGTAAATGATTTTTTCTTGGCTTTCTCTGTATAATACTGGATAGCATCACTCTTTCTTAAAATGTGCATTTGAACTTGGCTTTCTAAACATGCTCACTAACATTAAAAGAGCAAAAATAATTCACAGTAAAATTATGATTAATTAGCTTAATGGAACTAAGGCAGGAAGAACATCACAAAAAAATAAAATATGCAAATTGGATCCTTCATCCTTAAAACAGTTTGCTTTTTTTTTTTCCTTTGGTAACAGTAAAACATAAATCGTGACATGGATATAACAGCACACTACACAGAGTATGGAGTAAAGTCAGAAGACTTCAATTTTTTACAGCCTTGATGTTAATTGGCTTAACGATCCTGCCAAAGCAATTAAAGCAGCAGTGGGTGGTTTGAGGATGATGCAGATCCTTGATGCCCCATCAAACATAATATAGTTACAGCCATATTTTGTCTGAGTGGATTCTAAATGAGCCACCCACATAGGTCATAGATTTAAGAAAGCCTCTGTTTGAAACATTTTGGTGATAAGTATATCACAAAGTTTTAAGTGTTGCACACTTCTTGGAGTATAGTGTCAGACCTGACAATCTGATTTCAAAGAAAAAAAAACAAAGAAATTGAGTAAGAAACAGCAAGTGCTGCTTTTATATGACCAAGAGAAGAAAGTACATTATCATTTTTAGATTTTGCACAGGATCAAGCATAGCCCTGCCAAAAAGGACTTGGGGGTACTGATGGATGGGAAGCTGGACTTGAGCTAGCAATGTGCCCTCACAGTCCAGAAAGCCACCTGTATCATGGACTGCATCAGAAGTGTGGCCAGCAGTCTGAGAGAGGTGATCCTGCCCCTCTACTCTGCACTGGTGAGGCGTTACTTGGAGTACTGCATTCAGATGTGGACTTCTCAGTACAGGAGAGACATGGACCTGTTGGACTACATCAAGAGGAGGACCACAAAAATGATCCAAGGGATGAAACACCTCTCCTACAAGAACAGGCTGAGAGCTGGGGCTGTTAAGCCTAGAGAAGAGAAGGCTCTGAGTTGACCTGATAGCAACTTTTCAGTATCTAAAGGGAAGCTACAGGAAAGAAGGGGACAGACTCTTTAGTAAGGGGGAATGGTTTTGAACTTAAAGAGTGGAGATTTAGGTTAGATATAAGGAAAAAGTCTTTTACAGTGAGGATGGTGAGAAACTGGAACAGGTTTCCCAGAGATGTGATGGATGCCCTGTCCTTGGAGACTTTCAGTGCAAGAATGGATCAAGCCCTGGGCAACCGGATCTAACTTTCCCTATTTATTGCAGGGGAGGTGGTTTAGATGATCTTAAAATGTTCCTTCTAATTCTAAGTAGTCTATGATTCAATGATTCTATGATTTTAAATATTACTGCTTTTAGATAATTAATAAAACAAGGACAAATTTTATCATTTCATTTCTAAGTACATTTTCACTTTCAGTCATGTAACTGTTGTTGTCTTTGAAGACAAACAGCTTGAGTACAAAATTCAAAACTTCTAAACGTATTCAAAATGTGCAAAAATATAAAAGCAGACTTATAAATGCATCCAAGTCAAGCCACTGTATTATCTCAGATAATTAGAAAACTTGCCAACCACTGCACTTGCTTTAGTAACTTTATTCTCAAACTGCTTGTTCAAATAATCTATGTGAAAATATCTTTGCAATGACTTCTGAAAAAAAAAAAACAACAATGTAAATATTCTGTTAGAAATTCAGAAAATTAAAGACCAGCTTCTAGCTTCCTCCACTGTATTTTTGTTCTTTGTCATCCAATTGTATAATCTGAATTCATAGACCTTAACATCATAAGGAGAAAAATGAAGACTTTTGGAGTTATTTTTCTCTTTATCTGTTCCATTAGTATCTGCATCAGAAGGCCAGATTCTTATCTACAGTAAATTAGAAGATATTTAAATTAGCTGTTTTAGTAAGATAAAAATTTTAAGAAATTCAGTAGCTGGAAGTTTTCTGCTTTTTTTCTTTATGCTTCCACAATATGGTGTATTATAGTGCTGCAAAAACTGATTATAAACTGAGACTTGACTTATTTTTTAAAATACAAGACATCGTGAAAAAGAAAACATTCAGTATTTTGTTTCAGAAAAAAATATTTGAAAAATGTATATTCCTGAGCAGCTTCTGTCCGAGAAAGTCCTATGAAATGCATCTGTTCTCTTTTATGGTTAGACTTGGTGTAAATTTTTCTACATAAACTTGTATGCCTATCTGAAAATTCTAATTAATTTCACTGAAATATAAAACTTCTAAAAGCATTTATTTCTACCATTAGCTTTTAACATATCCATATCTACTGATTTTGCCCTTTTGCAACAAAGCAATTTAGCAACATCCCTCTTTCATAAGGCTTAGAATGCTGGAGTAATCTCTAACCTGCAATAATAAATACAATTTTCTAAAAGCTGACACAATTTCCTGTCCTAGCACTTTAAAATTTCCTAAGCACTTCAAAAATGTGACTTTCAGGTACTATCATGTGTATTTTACACACTATCATGAGTATTTTATTGCTAAATTATATAATTCTTCTTGAATATTTTCTGCTTTGACTTTGATAGAACACGGTTTGTATTGAAAATATTTGACTTTAAAATAAAAACAAAAACTAACCAAATGTTCATGTAAATCTAGAACTCTCTACATGTTTTCTCAAAGCCCTCTGTGACTTAGAGTTTGCTCATAAGAAAAATACATATCTGTAAATTACAGAAATCCTAACTATACACAAATCAGAAGTAAACTCCACAAAATTCATCAGGGACCTTGAATGACCAGCTGCCACCATCTGGAAAAAATGACTAAGAATGCATGTATCAGGGTGAAGTAGGCCCTTTTCAGTGAAGGTGGTGTGTCCTGACTTTTTGACATGCCAGTTTGAATTGATCTCTGAAGAAAAAAAGATAAAAACAAGGGTGTTTTTTCTTTTTTTTTGTTTTGTTTTGTTTGTTTTTGTTTGTTTGTTTGCTTGTTTTACTGCTATTTTTCTCCTCATAGTCATTTATAGAGATGTTTCCTATAGAGGAAAAATAAAAGGAAAAGAAAAATGTGAATTTTGAGAGGAAACGTTGTCCAAAACTTTGTGGGTAGCTGAAGTGGAAAATGCATAACATTAACTATCTCCTTTGCATAGCTGCATACATATACCAGCGCAAAACTGAATGTGAAGGTATACTATATTTACAAATAGAGAATAGGAAACACATTGTAAAGGAATAAAAACAAAGGGAGATACATTTATTCTGTTGGCACTATGCAAGCACTTTGACATTGCTTAGAACAGCAAGCACTGTTTTATGCTACTGAAAATTATTTTTGTTTATTTTACTAAAAGCAGTTTTCATATAGTGCCTTCAGTAAACAAGTTTCTTCAGAGTTTACAATAGTATTTCTTATTTTTGCTGGCCAACTTAAAATATACTGTTTTAGCAGCGGGTACTTTGTGCTGTGGACTAATTGCTAACATTGGGCGCTTCATCAGCATATTAAAAAAGCTTACTCTTCTTACATGATAAATGTAACTACTACTGCATATTTCAGTCTAACACAATCACTTTACCATTTTAGAAAGGATGGTCCAGTCAATTAACTATTAGCTAGGTAGAAACATTACCATCTTATAGCATCCTGTAATACAGAAGTATAAATAATGAAGTCAGATTTTTTTTTTGTTTTCATAGCAAATAAATTATCTTATGTCTTTTCATTATCTATTCAATATAGGGAAAAGCTTTGATTTTCTTCTTTCAGCATCCTTACAGCAGACTTATGATGTCTGTATCTCCAACCTTTGCTTCAAATTTGAACTCCTACTTTTTTATTGTAAAATGGACTTTTTGGCTGAAATAAGCATAAGCAAACAGAAATATATATTTTTATGCTGTCTAAGTTTTTTTGAAGAAATCAACTGTACTGTAAATGACTAAAAAGACACATAAAATTTAGGATAAAAACATTATAAGAAATTAATCAGTTAAGTATTGTTTGTTTTAGTATAGCTAAAAGTATGCATATTTCTAAGATTTCAGAATTGTGGGTTTTTTTCAAGATTTGTTTGTTTGTTTTTGAGATGAAACAAAAAGTAAAGACCTTTAGTGCATATTTTCCCATTACTATGGTGAGCTCTGAAAATCCCTTTCTAGATGTGACTGACTACCTACTAAGTATTATAAATTCTATTTTTTTTACAATAGTTGTGTTAGTTAAGGCTGAAGAAGTAAGCAATATTTTCATGTATTTATTGCCAAGCTGTGCTACTTAGTCTAATTTTTCATTTGTTCCTTAAGACTAGGAATCAATACTTCATGACATCTAACTAAATAGATAGGGTAGCTACATTTCAACAGTGTTGGTATTTGTTGTGGTTGAGAGGCAATACAAAAACTTGTTCTGCTGCATTTCAAAAGATTATGGACTTTTTTCACATCCAGTAAAAATTATTTTAGTGAAATAAATTTCTTTCAAGAACATTTTTCTCACTTTGTATTTTATATTTCAGGTAGTCAAATCTATCACAGTTTTTCGGTGTGCCTTGCTTTACCCATCATATGCCTTTCTAAAACTTTATTCTTCCTCTGGATGGAGAATGTTGGAGGACCCAATTTTAGAATATGTAAAATATGCTATACTCATATTATCTACTAAAATCTCCAGCTTTCTTCATTGAAGGAAACTGCATGCAATTGTCTGAATATCATGTTCAAAGATCATCAATAATTCTTGCATTTCCAAGTATTTCATGACAGAAAAGGTCTTTGTTGCTTTTGTCACACTCCAGAAAGCTTTTTTTTTTTTTTTTTTTAATTCATTTTCTAACATTCCAAGGAATTTTCTAGCTAACTATTAAAGTCTTCTTTTATTCCAGGTGATGCTAATCACTTGCCTTAGGTGCCTAATTTAGATCCTCCTTCAAACCATCTCTAACAGTTTTATTAGGATTTGCCAAATTTTGGAATCCAAGAAAGACATAAGCCATTCACTTTGGAATTGTGTAGCAACAATATTTTAAAACTCTATGGCAGTTCAACAACTTTCCAAAGGAGAGTCTAACTCTTCACAGATTTTCTACACAATAGAGGGCTGAACAGTGGAAAGGTGACAGGAAAGAAATGACAGGGTCTAATTTTCACACACATTACTTGTTCATAAAATCCACCGTATTGTATTTTCATAAAAGGTGCACACACTGGAATCTCTTGATTTGTGTCCATAATAGAACTGAATTTGGTGAATAATTTCACCCCCTATTGTGCAGAAAATCACTGTTATATTTCCTCTAAAACTTTTTCACACTGTCCCCTTTAGATGAGTGCTGTTTCCACAAAATTTCCACAAAAATTATTCCTACATTAAGAAAAAACATTTATACAGCCATCTTATTGGTCTTGCTTTTACTTTCATTATCTTAGGCTGTCTTTTATTCATCTCTCTCTTTTTTTTAAATTTAAATCATATATAATAACTGTCTTCCCTGCATATTTTTTTAATATATATTTCAAATTTTCTTACTATAGAAGGTAGAAGGTAGAAGGTAAAATTATCATTATTTTATTATTATGTTTTAAAAATTACTATATTATTTCAGTATAACCATTTTATGCAAGTAATTATGAGAGAGGTTAAATTTCAGAATATAGCCTCAGGTGTCTTAAAATTTATTTCTAATTGGTTCATTCCACTGTAGACATGCAAATTAGAACAAACCAAAGTTGCATCAAAGGAGATGTTTTGTGATGTATTTTGCCATGGTTGAATGTTTCAGATCAATAGATCACTGTCAGCACTCCCAATTTTTACAGTTCCTAGCTAGCCTCTCAACACCAATTAGTTTTTACATTCTAGATTTTATATGGTTGTATGGAGAAGGCAGGAAATAACAGGGTTGGTTATTGCTGACCGCAGTTTGGGAACAGATTAAGAATCTCCTGTAAATCTTTTATTTTGAGGCTAACATCAACACCTAATTTGGCAAGACAGTGACATGAACTTCCTAGATGGCATCTATTTACACAGTGCTTCATACTTTTGGAAGGAGAATCATTCTGGGGGTCAGCTTTATCTGTGAAGAAGTTTAACATGATTGTAACATAATCTCAATCAGTATTTAAACATTAAAAATTTATTTTTTGCTATTTGATAATACTGAATTTCAGCAAGATCATCTGTTTGTTTGTTTGTTTGTTTTTCATTGACATAAAATGAATTCTTTTAATCACATTTTTATAATATTATAATATGACTGTAACCTTACAAAGACTCATTTCCACAGCCCTCAGCTTTACAGCTTTTATCTTATCTTGTCTTGTCTTATCTTAGGCTATTTTCAAACCTCTTGAGTTTTTCTAGTATTTGGAGTGAAAGTCAGATGCAGAATATCTGCTACTTTACTGCAAAGAGAATTATTGATGAACAAAACTATTTCCTAGGAAATGTGCACTCTGCATTTCAATATACAATGCAAAAGTAGTAGTGGGATTGCTGTTCTATAGAGAAACAAAGTAAAAATAGATGAATAAAATCTTGGAAAATTGGGACACTATCACATTTCTGTTTTTGTATTTAGCTTGAGCACTGACATGTCTAGCTGCTGGCCACCAAATCTTATTAGCCATTCCTTTATGACTTCTGGGAGAGGATATTGTGTGACTATTTTCTCATCTTTCTTATTAACTCAGATTATCAGATTGATAAGTAAAGACAAACCAGGTTTTTGGGTGACTGTGGGAAGCCATAGCTTCAAAACAAGAGATCTGTTGTGACACAGACATCATTATATCCTCACAGGCTTCCAGCTACTGGCATGCTTCCAGCTTCTATTAAACATTTCTAGTAAATGTTCTCTGACTGGGAAAAAGAAAAAAAAAAAAAGAAAAGAAAAGAAAAAAAAAAGAAAAAAAAGAAAAGAAAAAGTGAGCTAGAAGCACAAAAGCCATCAAAAAGGATTGGGCAGAGCTTTTCTCCTCTTTTGTATATAATGAATGTTGAACAAAAGTTGCCACTTTTATTTATAGTATATTAATTCTTTACAATTAAACTATAGGAGGACTAAGTAAAAAGACAGGCCAAATCTCCATAAAATAGAAGGAACTCCTATACTCTCTTTTCACTCTTTTACTGCTTCTGTTAGAACATATCTCCATCATCCACTCTGTAGAACATTACCTGCATAAATATATTGTTTAGATACAAATTTAAAATATATTTATTAGGAACACTATATTACACACTGGTGGTTGGCCATAAATATCCACTGCCAGATTGAGATATCTTTAGAATATTGAACACTGTTTTAACAGTCACTCACCAATTGCTTCCCTACTGCCTTTGCTGACTGGGGTAGCTGAACATGTGGCCGCAGCTTCCTTGCATTTAAGCATAACAGCTAACTCAGTTTTGAAAAGGTACCCATATATCATTATATTTCCTGGATTAAAAACAAATAACCAAACAACCAAAACCAAAACAAACCAAACCAAATAAACCAGTTCTCACGCCACACAAACAAACAAAAATACCAAAGTGAATGAGACAGGAGAAGAAGACATGCAAAAATAGTAGAAGACAATGGGAGCCTTTAACTAAGTACACATGGTTGGATAGATGGGGAGATTACTTTAAAGCCTTTTAGCACTCCTATTTTTTCAAATCCTGCACTAGTCCTCTGAGGTGACTTCAGAGGAGATTTATTACTTCAATCCAGGTAACACTGAATTTCACAAGTTATAGAGCAACACTAGCATTTGATGGCAGCAAAATCTCAAATTACTTCTCTAAAGATATTGTACTTTATGAATATAAAATCTGTAGACAACAGTGACTGTTCTTGAAACCATTACCCTGAACTTAGAATCATAGAATGGCTTAGGTTGAAAGGGACATTAAAGATCATCTTCACACTTTCAAGTTTGGTTTCTACAGTAAACAGTTTAACTTTGATTTCCGTGAGTGGCTATTCCAGTTCTGACATTTTTACCAAAACTAGGAAATGGGTTGGAATGAAAGCATTCCTGAAGTTCCCCTTTCCATTATCTTTTTCCTTCAAACATTTTCTGTAGTCCAACTCACGATACAATCATAATTTTTCTGGCAAACTTTGCAATGACAATTCAAGCTTTTGCCCCTAGGGGACCACAGTCTATATACTGTATCTATACTGTATCAATTACTTATCTAGAGGTAATTGATTAACACAGAAATGTTTGGAAAGCTTGGAATGATTAAAGGAAAATACATGTATCTCTCCCTTTTCCTCAGGTGCACACCCATCCCTCAGCAACAACAAAATCAGTAGCGTACTATTAACACTTTCTCAACTAAAACCATACTGATGTTTAAAGCTAATTGGGCATCTTAAACACAGAAGTGATTCGTGTTGACAATAGAAGATTTGAAAATAAAATTAATAAGACTAAAGTTGAAGGATTGTTTCATGTTTTTGAGTTCGTTTTCTAAAGACTGAATGCATAACATCCACAGCTGTCAAACCAGAAACTCTAAGATGGACACTGTGTAACCACCTTTTTAACACTGAATGACATCAATTCTATCAGGTAATCACAATGCAAACATTAAGTAATTAATACCTGGTGCATATCTATACATATTTATACACACATTGTCATATTTTTAGAAAGAAAATTAGGGTAATTGCCACACTTAAAACTGACAGAAATTCCACTTGTTTTTAGAATCTAATAATCTAAATATTCAATCTTGCTGAGATAGTCAGAAAAATTTCCCCTTGTCTGCAATGAATGCTTAGTAAACACTGTAGGGTCTTTCATTTACTGGAAACGTAAATCCAAACTGTTAGATACAAGAGACTAAGTAACAGCCTTTCAAAAGTTTTAAACAAAGATGCTGTATCTTTGGGCGATTCTGAATTTAATGCTTTTATTCTTATAAAGGAGTGTACATGAAGTGATTTCCTGACATATTTAATCTATTATATATTTCATTCTTCAGTTGTATTCATTTTTAGCCTTTATTTTATTGTTGAACAAGCTAACTTGTATTTTACACCCATAGTTGAGTCTTCTGTTTCCCTGACATTATCTATTAATTCTGTTTTAACATTTCCAGTCTTATTTATCCACTACTGAAGACATATGCCAGCTTTAATACTTAAAAATTTCTTCTAGGGATGCTACTATCCACACATAAAATTATCATTATTATTATTATTATTATTTATTGCTATTATTGGAGTAACATTGAATAATTGCCTCAAAAATGTCCTATGGAACACATTCACCAATGTCTTCTTTCCCTACTGTTATTTCATTTTGGAAAAAAAACTGCTCTTAGTGACAAATTCTTATTTAAGGTCTAACTCACTGAATTTCCCATCCAAGGCAGAAAGAAATGACAGAAAGTGTGATTCAAGAATGGAATAATCTGTAAGAAATTCTTTTATCTCCTGTTAACTCTAGAAAGAGTCTACCTTAACCATCTGTCTTCTCACAAGCAACTGAAGTGCTGGAAATACCTGTAGTCTTCTTCTACAGTGTACTTGATGATTAGTCTGTGTACAATTAAAAATGTAGCATTTGCTATATTTATAGGAACAACATATTTCATGCATAAATGGTTGCAATATGATAAAATAAAACATGATATTCCTAACTATACATAATCATATCAAGTGAAAATCTGAAACAAATTAAACACATATGTGTTACATATTAGATTGGTTTTAATCAATCTTATAGGCTCAGATAATTCCTTAGTTATTTGGTTTAATTACATTTCCATTTATTTCCCATTATAAAATTGTTGTTCCAATGCTTAAGACTACGTCATAGTATAGCTTTAGAATTTACAATGAGAAAACAGTAATTAAAGAAAATACCAATAAACTCCCATAAACACAACAAGCCTCAGTCTGGCAGTCTTACACAAGAATAAACACAACATCAGCCTCTACTCATATCAGTGACCTATACGTGTCTCCTTAAACATTTGAGAAAATAGATAGGATTTGTACAAAGCAAAATCAATATCCTATTAGTTCCTTATCCTGACCTACTGTCACACCATCAGGACTGATATACTATAGCCATGAAGAGAAGATCCTAGGCTCTGGACTCTATTTCCAAAACAAAATAGCTTTTTTTCCCAACTTTTCTGAAACCATTAGAGTTGGATACAACTATCATTTAAACCAGCACACCTATCAGTGCTACAGTATACATTATTTTCCTCCCAAGCTAAAAATATATTTCCACCATCACAATGTGTTATTTACTCATCAAAAGGGAGAATGTGTTATCTGCTTCTCTCTACTTGTTCACCTTTCTTGATGAGTTATTGCCATGACACCCAGTTATGCCTTCCAGATGAGATTATCTGTAGGTTTACACAACACTGTGGAAAGATTCCATTTCTGTTGATATGTGCATGTTACAGGATAAAGCAATATTTTAATCTCTATGGAATTAATATAGTATGCTCTCCATATAATCCATTAACTAAAAAAATTGTATTCATAAAATTACTTTCAAGGGTAACATTTCATAAACTGACTTCAAATGAAATTATGCTACTATAAATTAAATGATAACATGAATGGTGTGGAAGATGAAACTTCTGCTAAACTAGATAACAGCAGGTAGCAATAAAGAAATTATTTTTTACTATCTTACCAGTAGTAGCATTTTAACGCACTTTATGAAAGTTGATTCCATTTTATACTGCTCACAACAATAAAATTCTGGTGATAGAGACTGTTGTTTTGTTTGTTTTTATTTTTCCCTTATCTTTTTTCCTTTTCTCATCTTTGTTCAATCCCAAATGGATTTAAATTACATGTGGAGTGAGTGTTAGCTTCCTTATAAAATGAAGGCTGTATCTACACCTAATGCACAAACTGTTATGACTCTGGGAAAGATTTAAGAAAGTACTAAGAAAGAATGTAGAATGACTTTATACAAAGTTTTGCAGATGAAGAAAAAAAAGGTTTTCCATTTGTAAAAGTTTCAGAAAAAAATATACGAACAAGCAAAAAGATGAAATGAAAATTAACATACTACCACAAAAGAAAATGTATCAAAAGACTTAAATGACAATATATTTGAAGAGGATAAATTTCTGATTTAATCATAGTTTTGGGGGGCTTTCACCAAAAAAAAAAAAAAAAAAAAAAAAAATCTAAATAACTTTCTAATGTAGAGAAAAGCATATTATGAATCAATATCTAGTCTAAATTTAGACAACTTCATAGAAGGAAGTAGGCACCTAATGGGTATCTAATACTTTTGGTAGAAGTGGATGAAATTGATGCACTTTTTGTCTGAATAAAAATTAGAAATATTTTTGGAAATACATTTTCCTCAGGGAAAAAAAATAAATAAATGATATCAGATTTTTAGTTAACTAATATAAAAACCTATGTAATTAGACCCATATTTATGTGATAATGAACTATGTGAAAACTAAAGCAGTAAACTCTTTTAAAGATATCTTTCATTTTTAGGAAGTACTGAAAATATTCCCTAATTCAACTCTGTGTCTACCAGTGAGTTCAAATTTCTTCATAACTACAAAGTTTCATCATAAAGATAGCAGCACTCTTTGCCAAGTTGAATCTATCAGTTAAGGATATAATGTTGATGTAAGATCTTTCCAACTATTCTAAATTTTGCATGGAGTAAAAAGAAAATCAATTATTACACTCATTTTCTAATGTGTAGCAGATGCAAAGACCATTAAAATCTTGTCAAAATCACAAGTATTATGCTGCAATTTGTCTGACATTCCTTATGTTTATACCATTCTGACTTTTACAGTAAAATGTGAATGACAAGAGAAAGCAAATGATACATTGTTTCTAGATTTGAAAGCATAACATCAAAATGTCTTTAACCTTGAAATCAATGAAAGCATTTTAGTCAACAGTTATCTCAAAGTATCAGAAGCTGTTTCACTGAAAATGCATAAACATGATGTGTAAAAAGAACTGAACTACACTTTCAATGCCTTCTTAAAAAAGCTGTAACAGTGGAGCCAATCCTGCCTCGAATTTGAATAAATAGTTTGAGTCACTCATGAAATGAGTTTTTGTAGAGTTTTGTTCATATTAGACAATGTTCAAAGGCAAGAAACAGAATTTTTTATTTAAATGAAATTGTGGGTATCAAAATTCTTTCCAACCCAAGCCATTCCACGATTCTATGATTGTATAAAAGTGATATGCTATTAAAAGGAAGTTTCATGCTAACTTCATTTAATTCTACAGATTTGAGTGAAGTTTAAATTGATCCTGGTCAATGGGCTGATTAACTAAATTTTAGTAATTTTATTATGTCAGTTAGTTTAGCCACTTTTATTAGCACTAATTCTTGAGAGCACAAATCTAAGTAAAATTCAATTTTTCCTTTCAGTTAACAATTTTTCCTTTCAGAATGCAAGTGTTTCAAAGAATGACTGGATGTCTAAGAAAAGGAATGGAATATTTTCTCAGCTACTCAGTACAAAATTATCAGAATCACAAGTGTACAACAATTAGACTTTACTGTCATTGTTATACAACAAAATACTGAACTGTAGTTAAATTAGGTAAAAGTTAAATATAAGGTTCTGCACTGTGTTCCAAATAAGCTATCTGAAAATCTGGTCTCCAAGTGGATCTAGTCCTGTTGGATTTTCATCAGTAATGGAAAGAAAAAATACAAGCCCCCAGAAGGTGCATGCCTTCTTTCTTAGACGTTTGCCTTGCTCTCTAAAGATTCCTCCCAGCTAGACAACTTTTCCACAAGCTTATTGACAGAAAGCAAATGAGTAGAAAAGCCTTATTATACAAAGTGGTCACAGAATGATAATGAGCTATCAGTGTGAATTAGGGAGAAAAGATTAGGAACCAAATACTTCAGCTAAGACCTTCCCCAGGGAAAACAAACAAACAAACAAACAAACAAAAACAGGGAATCACCTTTCTTTATATTCATAAGTGCTGAATATCATTCTGTTTCCACATGTACAAGATCAACAGCGTCAAACTACAAAAAAAAAGATGGTGTAAAGAGCAATAACAACAATAAAGTGAGCAGGGAGCTGAGCATAGAGAAGAAACAGAAAACAGTTTATTATTCATTCTAGCAGAGTACTTCTAATGTACTACAAGATGGAATTGCTGTATTGGAAGTAGCTTACTACAGATTTAAAATGTCATCTTCTTGTCAAAAATATTTACATTAGGCAAGGAAGTATTTTTTTACTAGAATCTAGAAAATTAAACTCTCTGTATGAGATACAATATAGCAAAAGAAAGATAGAGAAACAGTATGATGCCTCTTTACAGGACACAACCAGAATATAAATATCAACAGAGAAAAAATGTTTTGTTTTATCTGCAAGTCAATATTGGCACAATAATAGATGGGTAGATACCAGCTGTATTGAACCAGAAATTAGAAAAATTGTCCTGAATAGTATTCCAGTATAAATATGGTTGTCAGCTACAAGAAAGAAAGACAAAGATTAATCAATACAAAGGAAAATCCACATATTTTAATATGGATTTTAATAGGTTTTTAGATAGATAATAGAGCTATGATTACTGTAATAATATAAAATTTGTTTGTCAAACACCCAGGAGCTCCCAGCCAGAGCTATGTTTCTGTGTACTGACTGCAAGCCATATCTCACTGTGTAAGGCCTAAAACGATTTGGAAATAAAATTATATATATATATTTAATTTATATATATATAATTATATATATATATATATATATATATATATATACTTTAGTTACATGACGCAAATGGTTTCTGAATAATCCTGGTAGCAATTTTTACAATTAAACCAAACATAGAGACCAAAAATAGGAATAGAAAGTGGTGAAAAAAAAAATAAAAAAACTCAGAAATGTTAATTCATTATAACATTAAATTAATGTTCACATGCATATATGAATCTAAAAATTTATGTCATATTTAGGATTGATATATATTATGTGAGTACTAAACACAGAACACTTAGCGGCCACACAAATAACACTTCATTTCTGCAGAGAAGATAACTCATCACAGCTACTGCTGGAAAACTTGCAGCAAATGATTTCAGAAACAAAGACTGTGCTTGAAGTTGCTAAAAGGTTTTTGTGACAGAACTAGTCGAAAATGTCCTTCTAAGTTTGTCCTTCTAAGTTTGTCTGAGTAATTGGAAGAATTTTTACCCTTTTGTTCAGTATAGTTTTAAGTGCAAGTGGTCAAGCTCCCATAGGAAGATATAGGATAGGTTTAATTTCCTGGTTTTGTTAAATTTCCCCTCCAAAATTAAGAAAAATCATATTACCAATTACTGACAACCAGGAAAAAATGAGAATATTGGCTAAGCGTTACTGTAATTCTCCTGTGAAACAAGTAACTGGCACTTAAGCAGGTTTTAATTCCCTTTCAGGCTTTGTTTGGTGGTAGTATTTTGGGTGAGTAGGTCTTCTTTCTTTCTTCTTGTTTTTTGTTTGTTTTATCTTGTATTGTTTTAAATCTAACCACAAATGAAAGAGGAACAAACCCGATTGTAGAGCAGGACTGAATTTCTTTAATTCCCATCAACATGAAAGGCTTTAGATATGATTAGATAGAAGATGTTCAGAAAAATTTCACCTTAAAGATTTCATTACCAAATCTATCTACTCTCATATAAATAGACTGACATGAATATAGTTACCATGCAGACTGTGTGATTGCTGAAGAAATATTTGTAGCATTATTTTATCACAGATTATTTATAGAAGTGAATGCAGCATATCATAAAAGAGTGATGTAATAAAGAATTATTTTGATTGTAAGTATATTTTTTCTGCTTCTCTTTCAGGCTGCCATTGCTTAACATTTATTTTGATTACTAAGTCACAAATGCCATATGACTATAAATTGTTTGTATTCTGCATTAGTTTATATGGACACAAGTAGCATTACATCAAAAATAAGATTTGTAACTAAAAGTTTTGGTCACTAGACTCAGTAAGGAGTCTAATGCCTCAGTCAATTGAAGTTGGCCTATTTGACTCATTACTGTACTCTTAGATTACAGAGCTTCCTGAACTACCTTGGGAATGGTTGTAAGTTTCTTGAAGTGAAGTAGCCTTTTTAATTACAAAAGCTAACCAAGTTAAATCCCTTGCTACAACTTACAAATTATCTTTAAAACATTACTGACAAAAACACTCATTGCACAGAAAGAAGTTGCTCTAAGTTAAAAACTTCATTTTTATGAATGAAACCCCTGAGATTCACATATAAAGTGTGTATTTATCTATCTTAACACCACCAACAACAGTGCAGTCAACACAGGAACAGTTAAGATAGGAATTGCTTTCTTTGAGCTTTTTTTTAATCATCATCTCGATTTAATTTTATCAGTTAAAGAAAAAAAAAAAAAGAGAAAAAAACAGAAAGCTATTCAGTGTTCTTGAATTTACTTATTATCATAAAAACAAGTGTTGCAAAAAAAGACATTTTTCAATCAAATATCTCTTAGTGGTGATTGTTCAGATACTACAGTATTAAAACACATTTAATATAGAGAATTACACAGTACCTTTATATTTTTAATCACAGAACCACAGAACTGCAGGGTTTGGAAGAGACCTCAAGAGATCATTGAGTCCAGGTCCCCCTAAAGCAGCTACCACAGGTAGGCATCCAGACAGGTACTGAATGTCTCCATATGAGACCTCCTCCTCCACGACCTCTTTGGGCAACCTGTTCAAGTGCTTTTTCACCCTTACCATAAGGAAGCTCTTCTGTATGTTTTTATGGAACTTCTTATGTTCAAGTTTTAATCACAGTAGTACCAAAAATAAGTTGATACATATAAATAAATATGCAAGATAAATAAGTATTACCTGATATCATCTTTGTCTCACTAATGAGTACAAACAGGTCTCTATTTAAGCCACAGACTACATTAGATAATTATAATTAGATAATGCACTATTTTGTTTTGTTTTGTTTTTGTTTTCCTGGCCTAAACCTTACATTCTAAGAATAGAAAATAAATTATGTTTAAAAAAAAAAAAATTCTAACAGTAACAATAATAATCTTTACCTGTTCCTCTAAAGATATTAGGGTATTATCTGACTTCCTTGTGCTCATCCTTAACTTTACAATGCTAATTTAGTAATACATTGATCTTTGGTCATTTAACACAGCCAAGTGCTAAAATGAACATAGATATTAAAAATTATTGAGAACTTCAAAAGCAGCATTCTATATGTTGGCATAAAACTTTTCAGACACATTTAAAACTTTGAATGCTTTTCTTCTGAGTGCTTTAGATAAATGCAAGTGTAATTGACAATAAACAGCAGATTTACTTATTAATGCAAAAGTAGTAGAAAATGTCATTACACGTACTAAACCTTCCTACCAAGTCCCTAGATTATTCATAACAAGTAGTTGTTTATTTCTCTGTCACTTCTAATAAACGGAAAGCATTGCATTTATTTTGTCTATTGTCTCCTTTAATCTCATTTTATCTAATTTTAAGACCTTGAATTATACTATTTCAGTTACAAAAATGAACAGATTTCAAGTGTCATCATTATTTTCAGAAGGGAAATAATGGTAGCTACCTTCTTTATAAAAGCTCTTTGAATTCTTATGGTCAGTGTATTGTATCAATGATGTATATGAGTATATTGTATTTTTAAGGTAAAAAAGAAGGTAAAAAATGTTAACTAATAACCCCAAATTATCTATTTTGTCTCTTAATATTCTATTAATATATATTCTGTTATATATATGGATCTTTTAAAAACAGATAGAATAATTGTAATTGTATTTCTTCTGTTTTATTAATTCTTAAATTAATTCTGTTTTATTAAAATTTTTTTTTGCAGATCATCAGAAACTATGATAAGTTCAATTCTTTCTTCTTTTAGAGTAGTACAGTTTTCTGGAAACAGTGGCAATATTATTTGAAAAAGCAGAAACCCTTGAATTTGGTGTTTCTTTGGTGAGTTTTGTGAGGTAGTCTGATCAGTATTACAAATGCATACAGTATCAAATGCTTTCAAGAACTGCTTCAACAATGAAGCTATTTCTTAAACTTTTATTATATGGACATATATGTTAAACAATTACATAATTTTGTATTATAGTACATATATAGATGAAAAGCAGGTCCTGCTTGACCAACCTGATCTCCTTTTATGATGGAGGAGAGACAAGGGAGGTTTAGGTTAAATATTAGGAGGAAGTTTTTCAGTGAGAGTGGTGAAGCACTGGCACAGGTTGCCCAAGGAGGCTGTGGATACCCTGTCCCTGGATGCATTCAAGGCCAAGCTGGATGTGGCTCTGGGCAGCCCGGTCTAGTGGTTGGAAACCCTGTCTGTGGCATGGGGGTTGAAACTCGATGATCATTGTGGTCCTTTTCAACCCAGGCCATTCTATGGAGTGACCCATCTGGATGAAGGAAAGGCTGTTGATGTAGTCTTCAGCAAAGCCTTCAACACTGTCTCCCACAGCATTCTTCCAGGGAAACTGGCAGCCTGGGGCTTGGACAGGTACACTCTTTGCTGGGTAAAGAATTGGCTGGAGGGCCAGGCCCAGAGAGTGGTGGTGAATGGAGGATGGGTATCCCTGCTCCCTCTTATCTGCTGGCAAGGCCCGGAAGATGGGAACAAAGGAGTTTCTGCTGAGATCCCAGAGCCAGAAGCTGTTACTCCAAGGAGAGCTGATTTAGCCACTTTGGATCTGAGCTGTCACTCCAAAGAGAGCTGACTCAACAACTTTGGACTTATAAATAAGTTGGCACTACCACTGAAAAGTTGTCATCGTCAACAGAACAACACCTGATGACCCACCACTACTGAAAATCAATGACTGGACTGTGAATGCTGGATCCATGGTGGTGACTATCTCCCTCTTGCTTCCTACAAATACCCCTTGTTTTTATTTCATATCTTATCTAGCTCTCTTCTTCCCTTCTCCATTTTTCTGATTAAGATTTGTAATAAACTGATTGGACCAACATTTGAACCTTTGTTTCTTAATCTCACGCCAGGTATACACATATCAAAGAACCTCCTCTTCCTCCTATAAATTGGAGCGAGACATGTCAACCTGCCTGATAGTAGGAAGAACCCTACAGAGAGATCTGAACAGACTGGATAGCTGGGCTGAAGCCAATGGGACGAAGTTCAACAAGATCAAGTGTCGGGTCCTTCACGTTGGCCACAACAATCCCAGGCAATGCCACAGGCTTGTGACAGAGTGACTGGAAGACTGTATAGAATAAACGGATATTGGGCTGTTGATCAACACTCAACTGAATGTGAGTCAGCAGTGTGCCCAGGTGGTCAAGAAAGGCAGTAGCATCCTGGCTAGCGTTGCCAGCAGGAAGAGGAAAGTGACTATCCCTCTGTACTCAGTCCTGGTGAGGATGCACCTCAAGTATTGTGTTCAGTTTTGGGTCCTTCACTACAAGAAAGACACTGAGGCCCTGGAGTGTGTCCAGGAAAGGGCAGTGAAGCAGGGGTCTGAAGCACAAATCTTACGAGGAGTGGCTGAGGAAGCTGGGATTGTTTAGTCTGGAGGAGGCTCAGGGGAGATTTTATTACTCTTTACAACTAGCTGAAGGGAGGTTGTGGTGAAGTGGGAGTTGGCTTCTTCTCCTTTGTAACTAGCAATAGAACTAGAAGGTATGGCCTCAAGTTGTGCGAATGGAGACTCAGTTTGGACATTTGGAAATACTTCTTGGAAAGAGTGGTCAGGCTCTGGAATGGGCTACCCATAAAGATGGGGAAGTTGCCGTCCCTAGAGGTGTTCAAGAAACATTTAGATGTACTGAGTTGGTTTAGTGGGAAATATTGGTGGTAGGTGAACGGTTGGACTGGATGATTTCAGAGGTCTCTTCCAACCTCAGTGTTTCTAAGATTCTATATATGTTACACTGACTAACAATATGTGCAAGACACAGCTGCCTAAATCTATAGGTGTGAGTTTAACATCCAACAAAAAACAGTGAATAATCTAGTAAACTACTATTAATTTACACAACATGGCTATATTTCTAGAAATTAAATTTATATTTAGTAATATGATACTTTTTGTCATTACTGAAAACTATGACAGCTAAGGCTGATTTAAAAGCAAGTGATCACATCTAATTTTATTTTGAGATAATGATTCTTCACAGTGAAACCACACAGTGCTGCATGGAACATCAGTCACTATTACCCATTTGGATGTTTGAGCTATGTGAAAATGAAAGTCAACATCAGGAAAGAAAACCAATTAGTCACTTTAACGGTTAAAATCTCTGGAAATGTGAATAACAGAAAAGATAGCATAAATTCTTCCTCTCTCTGTTTATTAACATTTAGCAATGTGCCTGAAAGTCTTTGTGCTATGAAGATGCTTATTACTTTATATTAAGAACTCAAAAGCTTGAAAAATAAAGTCCATAGATGACTACAGACAACGGTACTCCAATGTGAAGCAGAAATAAAAAATATAGTACAAAGCTATTTTTTTTTTCCCTAAGTGAGTAGTCATTAGAATTCTTTTCCATTTCTATTTTTACGCAAATTGAAAGCTTTTTAATTAACAGACATTATGAATACAGTGTATTTAGCAGACATAGCTTCTAGAGAATCAATCTGTCTCATATTTAACGTAAATTCTACTTTCTGAGATAAAAATAGATTCATTCAGTTATATACAGCAGTTTAACTCAAGAGCTTCTGTATTTCTCATCCTTGAAACAAGAATATCCTAAATGTAATAGAAGCAACCAATAAAATTCCTGCTTAAATCAAGCTCATTCCAGTGGGTTAAAACAGAGTGTGGCAGTCACTTCTTGGATAAGAGGGTACGAAACATTTCTGCTCTTATTAGAGTCTACGGACATGGCACCAACAATAATTGTTGGTTTTCTTCCCATTATTCTGAATTCTTAAGAAACTGCATTCACACAGTAAACTTTTCATTTTACACTGACAGTAAGCTTTCCATTTTACATTGACCACGGCATTCTAATGATCCTTTCTTATGTAGGCAGGTCACAACTTTCTGGAAAATTAATGCTTGTTATTTTCATCTCAATAGTGACTTGAAACTTCCAATTATTAACAAAAGTCCCAGCATACTAGACAAAATGCAGACAAAAGATAGGCCTTGCTACAAAGAACTCATGAGTGGGTGATCATTTGAACAAAGACCTATCTTGACCAGCCCTAATTTCAAGTTAATGATTACTCATTTAAAAGGAAAGCAAGAACAATTTGACAGCTGCTTTTTGGCTTTGTGTCGGCTAATGGCAGCAAGGAAAGAGGCAGTAGATAGACTCAGACACTTACTCTATAGCTAATGCAGATAATGAAGACTTGGAAAGTTACCTCTTCAGCCTTCCTACAAGGCAGACGCTTTATGAAGAACTACCTATATTGATAACTTCAAAATTTCAAGAATCTAAATTTGAATTTCACTGCAAACTCTGATACAAATAAATCACAACCATATAATCTTTAATCTGATGTTGTTGCTTTTTGTCTGTCAGTCTTTAATGTGTGCAAGATTAAGGATTTTCTTCCGATTATTTAGCATATCTTCTTCACCTGGCATTAAAAAAAAAAAAAAACGCCAAGAGAAAAAGGAACAAGCTTTCATTTCATAGCTGTTTTGATTCTACTTCTCTACTGTCTCACTTCCTGAGATTTTTTTTTTTTTTTAAACAATAGATCATTTTCTTTTCTTTCTTCTAGACATGTGAAAGACAGAGAAGGTGGTCTGAGACAACCAGCATAGCTTCAAGTCCTGCCTGACCAGCCAGGTAACCTATGTTGGTATAACAGTATCACAGCATCAGTGGATAAAGGAAAATACACTGAAATCATCCATCCAGACTTCAGTAAGGCCTATGACAAGCTCTGTCATAACATCCTTGTCTCCAAATTGGAAAGATATGGATTTGATGGGTGGACCATCCAATGGACTGGGAACTAGTTGCAAGATTGCACCCAGAGTGGTCAGTGGATCAGTGTCTGGATGGAGAACAATGATGATAGGTACTGGTACCTCAGGGTACTGGGACCAATGCTTCTTAGTATCTTCATCAGTGTTATCCATAGAGGGATGCAGTGCACCCTCAGCAAGTTTGCAGATGACACCAAGACGCATGGTGAGGCTGACACTACTGAGGGATAGAATGCTGTCCAGAGAGATGAGACACACTTGAGCAGTGAGCCCAGGAGAGCCACATGAGGTTCAACAAATCCAAGTGCAAGGTCTTGCACCTGGGTCTTAGCAACCCTCCACTACCAATACAAGCTGGGGGACAAAAGGATTGAGCACAGCCCTGTCAAAAAGAACTTGGGGGATGCTGGGGAATGGCAATCTGGACATGCGCCAGGAACGTGCCCTAGCAGCTCAGAAAGCCAACAGTATCCTGGGTTGCATCTAAAGAACCATAGTCATCAGGTTCAGGGAAGCGATCCTGCCCCTTTACTCAACACTGGTGAGACTTCCTATGGAATTGTGTTCAGATGTGGAGTCTCATACATGGACCTGTTGAAACATGTCCAGAGGAAGGAAATGAAAATTATCTAAGGGATGGAACACACCCCCCCTGCAAGGACAGGCTGAGAGAGATGGGGCTGCTCAGCCTGTAGAAAACAAGGCTCCAAGACTATCTGATATTGGCATATCAGTACCTAAAAAGGGGCTATAAGAAAGAAGAGGACAAACTCTTTAGCAGGATCTATCCATTTATAATGGATAGATTACATTATAATGGATAGAACAAGGGGAAGTGGTTTCAAACTAGAGGGGAGATTTAGATTGGATATAAGAAAAGAGGGTAGTGAAGCACTGGAACAGATTGCCCAGAGAAGACAGAGGATGACTTGTCCCTGGAGACACTCAAGGTCAGGCTGGATGGAGCTGTGAGCAAACAGATCTAGCAATAGATGTTCCTGTTCACTGCAAGGGAATTGGACTAGATGACCAAAAGAAATATCTATGATTTTATTTTTAATTCTTAAAATTTATTCTAAAAAAATCTGTGTGATTTATGGAAAAACTCTTTTACAACAAAATGCTTCATACTGATCAATCAGTAATTTGGTGCACTAATTATACTTCAAATTTTTAAATGCTACTACTTATGCAAATAATAATCGCATACTCATACTTCCATTTTTTTTCTGATTTTCACAACGATGCCAATAATCGTATTATCTAATTACTGTAATCAATCTCTGTAATCATAAAACCTACTGTAATTCAAAATACCTCATATGCATAACTCATTCTGTATTTACAGAAATTACCTTTCCTTTGTAGCCATGGTTCCTTTGAGTTCAGACTCTGAGATCCAAGAAAAAGTTTTCAGTTCATGTGAGACAGAATCTTTTTCTACGTGGCAAAAAGAACATCTGATCAGGTTGCAGAGAGGAAATTTCTACATCTCATCTCTCCAGCTGAGCTTGCCTCACAAATTTCAGAGTTTCTCAGAAATTCCATAACAGGGAAGTTCCTCATGCTTTTGCAAATATTTTACAAATGCTTCATGTCAGACATTAGTATTTTTAAGTTTGAAGTCAGGACACAAGAACTGGACAAAAAGGTAACAACTGTGTATATCAAAATCTATGGCAGCTATTTTGATATTATTTACAAGGGCTGCTCCAAAAGTAATGTCTCTTATTTATTATGACAGCTCATGACATCAGAGGCTGACAGTGGTGGTGTGACAGTTAAGATTGAACTTTCCTGCCAATATTCCATTATATTTGTTGCTGTGTGACAGATGGCAGCAGAGGGGCAGTCTGACAAAATGTCATCTGATGTACACATGAAGCACAGGTGTGGAATTGAATTCCTTCATTTGAAAAAAAAACTGCAGCCTTTGATCTTCATCAATGCTTGCTAAATGCTTTTGGACACCATCTGCAGAGTGAGGAGGTGGGTGGTGTATTTTAGCAAGAAAGCTGTCTTTACAGCTGTGAAACAGTGGGTTATCTCCACCGGTGTAGATTTTTGTGAGCATGGTATGCTCATCACTGGTGAAAAAGCACTGCTGATGGTGGTGAATATGTGGAAAAATACTGCAAATTTTCTCTATCAAGTACTTTTATTGTGCTCTTTGTATATGTTGTAGATTCCATGGAAATAAATCAAATGCATTATCATTCAGAGCAGCATATGTAATGAACCCAGTTGTGACAAAGGAGTTGTGCAAATCACTGTCACCCTCGTAGTTTACTGTTTTTTTTTTTTTCCTACTTTTTAAATATAGTGAGATATCAACATGTGAATATAATAGATGATGTGTGAGAACAAATATGTTCCCCCTTAAAGAAGGGTAAGACAATGGAATATTACCTAAGAGGTCTGATCTTATTATCTGCATCTGCTTCACTTGTTAGCTTATTAAGCCTCATTAACATCCAGGTGAAATCCCTGTTCTTGTTGAATATCTAATATGCAAATACATTTTCTGTACATAGACTGATTCATGCAGAATTCTTCTAAAGCAAGCTTTACACCGCATTTTCTATACAATCAAAAAGCAAATGTACATACAAAAAAACAATATAAGAAAGCTCAACTTCTTCACTGAATTTTACAAAAAACTTTATAAAACCTTATGAAACCACAGAAAATAAACTTAGAATGCGTCACGAAGTACACAAGAAGCCTTCTGCCTCTTGGATAATTTAACAGTGAAAGCTATCACAAGATAAATTTTATTTCTAATAAAAATTTGAGACCACCCTCTTAAATATATATATACAGTAACTAGCACATGTGGCTTCTTTAATTTCCTGTGTGATAACATTCTTATCCAACAGTGGCTTTGGAAGCTTTTTGTCTTTTTCACAGCATTTTAATGTTACATATCAGATGTCATAATGTTGCTGGGTTTTTCACTGAAGTAACTAGTCATAACCAATTGAAAGCTATAAGTGGATCTGAATCACAGTTGTACGATCAATAAGCATACAAAGGTTAGGCTAAGTAGGATTACTGCAGTAGAAAACTAATAAATGGAGAAAATGCTCACCAATGTTGTAGGCTCATAATAAACTCCACTAGGAGCAACCTCCAGAAAGAAATCCTTTTTCAGTCGCAGTCAGCACTTAAATGGGATCTAGGAGAGGCGGAGCCTGGCTCCACCCCTTCCAGCAGCACAGGTGAACTGCCTTTACCTGTGCTCCTGTGGCTGACTCATTGCTTGCCTCAGGTGGTCCATCAGAGGTTCAGGCCGTGATCAACAGTTCCCATACAACAGTCTAAATGAAGTAAATGAGATATAGCATAATAATAAATCAAGATTTTATTAATATATATACAGATAGATGTTCACTTCTATTTTGAACAGAAAATTCCCATGCAATGTTTTCTATGGCAAAAGCACGCTAGTTTAAACTCAGAGTGTGCACTGTGCATTTAAAAAGAAAAATCCCCTCTTTATATTACTGATAATGATAATCCTGCAAAGATTTAGTATTACATTTAAATGGAGAGAGAATATGAACTAGTTTTACTTGTGAAATTGTTCAGTTAATGACATATGGATGTTCGAGTAACTTCAGCTGATTTCATTAGCTAGCTTGTAAAATGCCTTCTATATGATATTTTAAAATATTCAGTAAAGTAGTCTTAGCCAAGAAGAAATTAAGAAAATGTAGAAATGACTCAGTATTTATAAATGAATCTTTGGGAGAATAATTTCTTATTTAAATACTATTTTAAAATATTTTAATGAAAGGGACAAAAAATGTTAACACAATAGTTCAAGAAAATCATCTTGAGCACTATATGTAAAAGTTCACTTATTAATGAAATAGAATGTCAATTAAAGCTGTGATAGTAACTTCAAAATGTTTTATGTAGTCAAAATAATCCTAAAATTATGTATGAAGTGATGGGATATAAATTATCTGTTCTCACTTAGGAAAAAAAGACTGTTGAATCATCTAATATAGTTCTTTAAAAATAGCATCTTACTGCTCATTAAGGTCTAGAGGGTCAAAATAATAGAAAATATTAGAAAAGCACATAAGAAAAAAGTAGAAATCTTTGTCACAGTTCAAATACCTAACATGGCTCAGTTACAATGGCTGTACCAATTCTCTTCTACACTTTCTCAAGTGTAAGGGGAAATGGTCTTAAGCTCAAAGAAGGTAGATTTCAGTTAGATAGGAAAAAAATATTTTATAGTTGAGAGTGGTGAGGCACTGGAACAGGTTGTCTAGAAATGTGGTGGACGCCCTGCCCCTGGAGACTTTCAAGGTGAGACTGGATCAGGCCTTGGGCAACCTGATCTAGCTGTGGTTCCCTGTTCACTGTAGGAGAGTTGGACTAGATGACCTTCAGAGGTCCCTTTCAACTCTAAGGATTCTATGATTCTGTGATTCTAAGTTGAATCATACGGACTAGCAAATAAAGCAAAAGACATTGGAAATTTCAAAATGTAAAAAAGCTCCCACAAAACAGATTGATAAAACTGAGCAGGACTGTTAGATTCAGGACTGGCAATACACCATTATAGATGATGACTGATAATTCACTAAAAATAAAAAAAAATTAAAAATGCCAAATGTAATGGCAATCATTACAATCTTTTTTTTTTTTTTTTTTTTTTCCCCCCCAGAAAAATAAAGGAAATTCACAAGTTGGATTTAAAGAAGTAAATCTACAGTTCAAATTTTATCACTTAATGAATGTTTGATACAGATGAAAATAATTAATATGGGTATCATAATATAGATTATGCAGAGTGTATAACATAATTAAAGGTAATTATCTACTTGGAGAAAGCTAATGCATACTGACAGTCATGAAAATCTGATGTGGCAAAGATAGTTCCACTTACAAGCTGGAAAACAGAACCAGAAATCCAAAATATCTTATTAAAACCTGTCTAGAACTGAAGATGTTTGACATGATGTCATTCTCTCTGTTTAGGAGCTAAAATGTTGATAGTGTCATCATCACTACAAAGATCAAAATATTAAGAAGAGGAAGATGTGTGATAAAAAAATTTAGGCTCTTTCAACAATACGCTCCCAGGTGCAAGAACCTACTGAGATACAAGGAACGCAATAGAATCTTTCCTAAGTCCAGTAACATTGCAAGCCACAAAGGATCAGATAATTATAATCCTAGGATCCCTTTGATGCAAGAACAGTGAGGTTTATAAAGCAAGCTGTCAGCTTTACAATATGGATTAAAATAAAACCTTCCAGCTCCCAAAAATTGTTGATCAGCCTTTTCTTTGGTAACACTGGCAATATGGGAGGTACTGCAAGTGAAAACTGAAGAGTGCTTTACAGCTACCGTAACAAACAGGCAAACTTATGAGCCTCCCTGTTATCATTCATTCAATTCAAACCCAAATACTTTCCCATTTCTGTTTGATGGCCACATTGGCAGCCAGGAAGTGTCCCACTGCCCTGCCACATACAGAAGTATGATTAACAGAAAAGGAGATGGACATTGTCACTATCTTTACTAAACCTTCTAAACCCATTCTTTGGTATCCAATGGTGAAATAGTTTAAATACAAGCTATATTCATCTCATGAGATCAATGTGTTAAAATCATAAGGGAAATACAGAGCTTATCTGAATATGAATATATTCAGTTACAGTATTTAATGGTAAAATAGACAGTATGAATTTATCATAATTTTATGTACAGACGGTCCAGAACTGCCAGCTCTTACAGCACTGCTATACTATGTAAGCCAATTACAGGTATATCCAACATTAATAAAAACTGAAAAATTTTACAGATTTTAAAAGCTAAGAAAATTTGGCTGAAAACTTTGCCTACTTTAAAAGTTAGAAATGCTTGTAAATGTTCTTCAGGTTTAAATATTTTCCTCCTTATAAAAACTCAGATATATGTTTAACTGAAGAGTATTTTCTGTGTCATTTACATGCTACTTTTAGATTTTAGACTAAGAAATAAAGCTTCTTTATTACATTACAAAATTACATTACAAAATACAAAGCCATTACAAAAAATAATGCCGGCCTAGAAATTTTACTTTTGTGTTTTCCTAATATGGTTGCATGTTCTTTAAAAGCTAATAATATTTAAAGTGTTTCATTTAGAATGATTTTTTTGTCCGAATCTATATAGTATGTTGGCCTTTTTCTGCACTCAGTACACTTTTATGGGAATTTCTGGCACCTTCTGAAGTGGATGCAAGAAATAAATCACAACAAGACACAAAGACTGTCTTGCCTTACAAAGTAACCTTACTAGTATATAAACCTAAAACTACTGTGTTTTGATATCTTTATCTACAATGAGTAATTGGACATTATTTTCTCCTATCTCCCACATGACTGCAGTCTTACAAAATTGGCAGAGTAAACAATAAATTATTTTGTTCAGTGACTGATTATATAATGATACTATGAATGTGGGATAAATATGAGTTGGGTTAGGAACATTAGATTTTATCAGCAGGAGTTTTATGTACAATTAAATGTCATCAAAATTTGAGAATAAGTACTTACTGTGCTCTTTACACAGCAGGTGTCTTAATGTAACCTTTATCTAGTGAGGTTTAGAAGGCTTTTTCATTGTGATGATGACGGGTCCTGCATTCTCACACCATAATTTTCTGCAGTATTTCACAGGATTTCTGAGTGCTTATTCTACTCAACAAATAAAACCTACTATTTCTTCATAAATAATTTTGCAACATTTACTTTAAACAGTAGTGGCAGTCCAGATCCAAGAAACCAAATATATAAAAATATATATCTAAAAGCATCACTCAGCTTTTAGATATCTGTACACTAGAGCATGATCAGCTTTCTAATAGAAGACGTACAGGCATTTACAAGTAAAAGCAACACAGATCTGAAAACATAACCCCTAAACACTGAACAGGAGTCCACTAGAAGTTAATACTTTCAGCAATTGTATATAGCATCTCTATAGGCAGGAAACGTGAAACACAGAGGACAGCAGTGACCTCACAGGACAAACTCAGTGTATGGGAATTATGATCTCATCCAGTCAGGATTTGTCTATTTGTCTTCATTTTGGAGGATTCATGCAAGAAGTGAAAGGGAAAGGTTCAATATCTTTTCTAAGGGCATTCAAATTCATACAAACCTAGAGATTACTTTGCATAAATAGATGATAACTAATGTGAGGCTAGGAAATTCACTTTTAGGAAAGTGAAGAGATCCAATGAAGGAGCTGCAATTTCTTATTCCCAAACCTGTTATATGATCTTTTATTTGTGATGTCTAAATTATCAACACTCCTTAGAGCCAGGACTTCTGTTTTATTTGCAAACCTATGTTTTAAATTGAAACTGATGAGTCATCAGCTCTGGGGATGATATATAAGATATTATTATTCTAATAACTTTTTTTTTCCCCTTAAATATAGCACTGTTTTACACCTGACATTTCTGACTTCTGATAAGTGTAAGCCAGAAAACAAACCTGAAGATGTTGACTGCAGACACAATCATCAACGAATTTTTCTTCCTTCTTAAAAATGGGGAATATGTGTTTCCTTGTAAGTAATTTAAAAACAATGAAAACAGCACAAGTGGATAATAATTTATAAGACAGTACTTTTAAGATTTTGTTCTTTTAAAATAGATATTGAATTATACCAGCCCCATGCTCTACAGACAAAAGAAGCCACAGCGTTTTGAAGACAAGTTCTGAAGCTATAGATGTACAAACCATTTCCATGATTTACAGTCTTATTCAGGAACTAGTCCGGTACCAGGCCAGCTATGGATAATTAAAAATTAGTAAGCTTTCTGAAGCTAACTTTGAAAACATGAAAGATGCTAATATAAGCAGATGTAATGAATAAAAGCCTGGTCACTGTTAATTAGATCTCACATACACGAAGAGATATAATCAAAAATTTTGTCATCTCAGCAGAAAACTTCAAGTCTATTTATTTCCCACAGCTCTGATATTGTGCAGGCATGATTTCTTATTTACAAAGTTCTTTATTTACAAACTTATTTATATCTTTATTTAAAAAGAAAGTAAACAACTGAAACCTAAACCATGTAATACACCAAATTGTAACACAAAACTACGTAATTCCTTGAGAAATAATCAATAATGCTACACAAAAACTACAACATGAGAGAAAATCCAGAGAATGATTTCAGACATTTCTGTGGAAAGCTTGCATCGTGAAAGCTAGCCTGAAAGGAATTCACTTACTTCTGAAGCAGCTAGCAAATTCTGCAATAGATGAGGGGAAATTAAACTATACATACCATATTTTGGTGTGTATCTTTGGAATCAGAACAGAGTTTCGTAAAGTTGGAGAATATTCGGAAGAGGATTAGAAAGCAAGAATTTGGAAAAAAATATATTTTCCTTTCCTAATGCTCACAAACACTTAGGAGATAATGATTTGTTTTAATATTTGCTAGATCTTTTTCCCCCCTTTTAAAAGAAAAAAAAAAATTAGCTTTACTAAAAATTAATAACAATGTAAAAGTACCTTCTGTAGTTAGGAGATTATTTTCATACTATAATAGAATCATAGAATTGTTTGAGCCATGTCAGCCTCTTGCCTTCCTTTTCTGACTTCTTATACCAGGATGCTCTGCTAGCTGTGCTCCATTTTCTTGTCCTTGACGATAGTTTTCCAGGGGGTTTTGTTGATTAACTCCCTGAAGAGCTGGAATTTGGCTTTCCTAAAATTTAGCATCCTGATTTTAGTCTTTGCTTTCCCATATCCCTCAGACAAAGTGTTTTAATCCAGCATTCCAGACAATGAGAAATTATTAGATTTAAAATCAGAGATGATATGCTGATTTGCTTCAGGCAGTAGTAACAAAGTGATCTCTCTTACTTATTTTTTATTTAACAGATTGACAAAGATTTAATGCACTCTGAAGTGGAAAAAAGTAGATACAATAGAAGAAACCCAAAGCCAGTTATCATTAAGGACAATATTGATAACGTGACTGTTTCAGTTTTCATTCAGATTTTTTTCTTGAATGGTAATAGAAAATATTTTATTATACTACACCGTATATTGCTACTAAATTTTCTACTTCATCAGTTAATCAGAAAAGTCTTCTAAATACGGGAAAACATTCCCTTCTTTGATTACTTTTTGTGTTACTCTTAGCTTTTAAACTCAGCTCAAACAAAAGATACTAAAATAGGAACCAAGGTAAAGACAATAATAAGTTCAGTAAATTTAGATTTTTAAGTGTATTTATGGTTCTGAAGATGCCTAGTATGCCTCTCCAAACAATATGGCTACTAAACTTTGACCACACTCAGTAAGTGCCTTCCAGATTCAGATTTTCTTCTAGAAGCACCAGCTGTAGTGGTTTGACACTCGCTGACAGCCAGACGCCTGCTCATTCTTTCTCCTTCCTCGAAAGTAACTGAGGATAAAATAGGATGAAAAAACTCTTGTGTGATGATTACAGGAAGATCGCTTACCAGTAAATGTCATGGGCAAAGCAGATTTCATTTTGGGAAAAATAATTTAATTTATTACCTATTAAAAAGAGAGTAGGATGGTGAGAAACAGACAAAAACTTAAATCTCATTTCTACCCAAGCTCAGGCTCACTGCTTAGTTCTCAGCTTGTTTACCTACCTTTAGAACAGCACAGGAACATAAGTATTAGGGACTGCCTATTTAAGAACATAAATATTTAACTAGGTCACTTCTAACATATTCACTCTTCTACATGGGTACTATATTTTTTTACTTTCTACTGTACCTGCTTAAAATTACATTTAAAAAAATTCTTAGTATTTTATAAATTTTTGTGTGCTTTCTTTTCTTTAGTTTAACACAAGGTTAGACTATCCAAACCATCAAGATAAAGAAGTTCTAAGTCCTATGAAAGTTTTACAAATTCCTATGAACTCAGTAGGTCATGAAAAATTTGGTGCCTGACTTTCTTGACAAAGATTAATAAGAACAGAAGATGGCTTGGCATAAATCCATTTTGTGACAAAAATTGCCATGAGAATACAAAATAGCACAATATTAATCCATTCTCATGAAACTGATGGTAATGAAAATGAGAAATGGCATCAGCTAAATCCATTTTCATTACTCTGTTATGATTGCAATCTTGTAGCTCTCAGATAGTGTGTTGAGTGAAAAGATCTGTTTTAACCACAATTTTAGTGTCTTTGATGCACATTTCCTGGTCATTCTATACTATTTCATTCTATACTTCATGTTGGTATTTTAAAAAGCTTTCAGATCAGTTCCAGGTAGCTAAATCTGTCAGCATATATATTAATTGGCTGTTGCTAAACACATAGAAACAAAGCTGTGGGACTGTGAAGAAATCACGTTTGACCTGATTTGTGAAAATGAGGACACCCTTCCCCCATATTTGTGAAACTTATGTAAAAATTGAGAATAGTATAAAACTGTAAGTATTCAGATTAAACTAACTTTCCCTGAAAAAAAGAATAGATATTCCACTGAAAAGAAATATCTGAGGTTTTTTGGATTCCAAGTGGCTTAAGATATTCAAATTTTTAACAAGGGAATTTCTCTTGCATTTAAAAGAAACTTGATACACATTACAAGATGATTTTCTCTTTAAAATATTCCAATTTTATTCACTTAGAATTATTTTTGTCTTTTTTTTACTAAGTAATAGAAATATCTTGTAATTGAAAATGTATGATTAATTAAAAAAAATTAGAAAGCTTAGAACTGATCAGCTTTGAATTGAATTCATAGTCTTGCCTTGCTTCTTACACCTTAGCTTACAACATTAAATCTGCCTTTGGTCCTGGTATCCTAATTAAATTCAAAACTGACCCATGATCTTCAAAACAGAGTCATCATTACTCTTCTTTTCGCCCATTAGCTTTGAAGGTTTAAAGTAATATATATATATATAAAATATATTGATTCATAATTGTATTAAGTTCTGTTCAGTGCTTTGTATCATCCAAGCAATTAGCTATTTTTTAAAAGAAAGTTACTCCATCTCCACTTGCAATCCAGTTTACACATTCAATTGTAATCACTATAACATGCATATAAATTTACATATAAAATTCTATGTAAATTATATGAAACTCATTTCAAACTGTTATTAAAAAAGAGTATTGAAACATTAGCTAAATTGGCTTTTGTCTCTCTTTTCGTTCCATGGAATCTTTGTGCCATGTCTAGCTATCTAATTTTTTAATGATATCATGATGCTGTCTCATAGGATCTAGCTGATAAAATTCTCCCAATGAACAAAATGGTATCTCTAGGCAGTGACATCAGACACTGTCTTCAAGGTGATCCAGGATCTTATAAAGTATTAGTGTTATAAAATTACATACACAGTTCCTTGGAAGTCATATCTAGGGCAGTTTTTGAAGAGAGCTGATCCAATGTAGACAGCAGGGAACCCAGCACTCAAATCTCAGATTAGTTTAAACAGAACTACTTGAACTGAGCAGAAGCTGAGTGGTCTACACCATCTGAAAATTGGTCTTGAACAGTCAGATTCTCTGACTGAACTTCTTTGTGTAGGTTCAATGATTTTTCTAAGGACAGATGTTACACTTAGTTGTAGTGCCCCTCATAAGGTTGCTGTGTCAATTACCATTCTTCTATTCTCCCTCTGCTTTTTAACACAGAGCTCCTAGCTAAAGAATTCACCAAGAAACATGCAGGCTTGATGATATGATCGAAAGTGCAAATTAAAAACATCTAAGTAGATGTGCTGCTGATGGACTGAGTTTTGATACTTCGAAAGGCAAATAAGGCGAGTTACACATAAAAAAGAAGAAACCCTAGAAATGGGAATAACTCTAGTTTAGGAGAAGAAACTCTCTCAATCTTAATGAGGGAAATAGTATTCTGTATAAAATATGAAAGACAAGATTCTGTATCTCACTGAAATAGAATTCCAGAGTACACCGTTTAGCTCTCACAGTGATGTTTCTTAGTAGATAATCCATATTAATGTATATATCAGACATTTCTTTCATCAGTTTGGGAAGTAAGTCTCTGTGTATGTGTGTGTCTGTGATTAATGCTTTCTTATGTAAATAGTTATCTGCATTGTTTTCTTGTACTTTGATTGTCAACATTTTCTTACATCTTTTTTTTTTCTATTAGGATGACAAGAACTGCTAGTTTTGTGTCTGACTACGAATCAGAAAGAATAAGCTTTTTCTCAGTACAACAGGGGAGTAGGTACAACATGCATAACACTAGTGATATGCAGAAAAGTAAAGGAAGTATGTTTACACTTGGCAATTTTGGTAGATCTGCAAGTTTCTTGAAGGTGTTAAATACATCTGTTCTGTTCTGTTCTGTTCTATTCTATTCTATTCTATTCTATTCTATCCTATTATTCCGTTCCGTTAAACTGGAATTTGTGTCTGTTTAACAACTTTGGAAAAGTTTGTTTCAATAGAATTGGTAAGCTATTGATCTCCAGATCCACTGGCGATGAGTCTCAGAGATTGCTAGTTCCATTCTGTCTTATTTTTCTTTACTGAATCACACAACTGCTTTATCTTTGGCTGCAGTAGTGCTGGAAACAAAACAGACCTTCTGATGACAAAAAGAAGCATCATTTTGTGACTTCTAATACAATGCAGTGTCCAAAGTACTACAGAAATGTTTTATAAGATATATGATGATTATATATATAATGATTATCATCCCACTGCTGTCCTGGATCTAAACAGCTAGTTTACACATTGAACTACAGTAGTACAGTCCTTAAAGGGTCAAAAGATGATACATCCTCTTTGAAGCAGTCTTGTAAAAAGATGAGCACAACAAAAAGCAGATTTCATAAAAGTAAGGAGCCATAAAATGAAGACTACACCAAGTGGCATGATGTAGGAGGGGCATTAACAGTTCTTTGATAAATGAGAATCGATAGCAATTGACATATTTTATCAGCTTTCATATCAGCATGAGATGCCATTAATAACATAGCATATAAATATGCAATTAAGACATTAGTGTAAAAATGACTTTCTATAAAGAATAAAATCCAATAAAAGATAAGTATGCAATTCAGTGTGCTGCCTCGATTACAGGATTTGTTTGTGTCTTTGCTTTTAATAAGATGCATTTTGTGTGCAATAGTTGTATCATACTGTGTCTGACTTAATGTGTGAGGTACTTCAGTATGGTATGATTGTTTTCTTTCTTTAGGCATCTCTCCAGCTGTGGACCAGCACTTGGTCAAACTGATTTGTTCCTGGCAGGAAGCTAAGAACATTAACCCTTCCAATTGAGCATTATGACTTTAGGGGGTTGTGGTGGGAAACAGCCCAAAGTGTTATCTCAGCCCTTCCAAAAGTATACAGTTTGGTCTGCTAATCAGTCACAACCTCTGCTCTTAAAAAGGGTTAGATTAATGCTAGTGTTGAAGTCTTCAAATAATGCTGTTGAGCTTACAGCAGCTTGTTAGTTTGTTAGACTGCACTACTCCAGTCAATTACATACTGATTCTCACTCATGACAATGATTGTAACAAGAAGAAAATTGCAGAATATGAACCTTTTCTTGTGACAAAAGTTATTGCAAGGATTTGACAGGATAGAGAATTAAACTCATTCTCTTAAAAATCTTGAAATTATCATCTACTGTCCTCTTCAAATGCCATGGTGGAGGTGGTTGCTTGGACATTGTCAGTCACAAAAATAGAAAGCAGATCTGTGTGCTCATTCTGACACAGTGAATCATCATGCGGAGATTGAATTGTAAGTGATAAAGGCTGCTACTTATGCAAATTAATTATCAGGCAAGAAATCAAGTCTTTTAATTTAGCTGAACAAGACAGGGAGAAGGGATGAAAAGCAGAGCTTGGCCAAATTGACATGTTTGGCAGAATTCTTCCTTTTCTCATGTTGAGATGAAAATGATTTGTGTAATAGAATCAAAAGAGTACATGCCCAGGCCATCCTGCCAGCTTCATTTTTAAAAATGCTTTGCTTTTTCCAGTATGTTGCTGTTTTTCATCCTTTTCTCTGGTATGCTGTTGAGGCTACTACCATTAGTATTTAAAAAAGTAAGGCTGAAAATCATTTTTGTTTGTTTTAAATAGATGTCCTTGCAATTAGAATAATAAACAAAGATATTTCCTGAAAATCAAAAGAAAAAGGACATATATTAAACAATTCAACTGGCTAACATTATCTGAATTACATACCACAGTTTTTTGTCAGCCTGAAAGATCTGCAATTTAGAAATTAACTGGCATATCAAATGCCCTTTATGTTGTAGTCACAGGCTTTTAGGCTCTGTAATATTCATCAGAAAGCATTAATGTTAACTAGTTCAGTCATTACTGTACTGACTATTTCAGATTCATTAACACAATGGGCTAAATTTGCAAAACTTGCTGGCTGTGTTTCACAACTGAGTTAGCTTCACATTAACTTGAAATAAAGCAATTGAAATGCAGAGCTGAACAAGAGCATGACAGAGTACAACGTTATTTACATGATCATTCAAATATTGTTTCAAAAATTGAACCTGAAAATCCTTCTTTGTCTTGTTCAGATAAAATACACATCTTAGACTAAGGAAAGATAGATTCATTCTCCATTACATCATAACCTTTGCATAAGCAACATGCAGGTTCCTTTTTACAACAGCAGCTGGTTTTCAAGTACAATTCTTAACACTTTAGCTAAAATAATCTGAAAATATATTAAAGATAGTGAAATGTTATGCTTTATGTGTTATACAAGAGAACATTCTTAGAACACACTAAGAGTTTTGTTGGTTTTATTTTTTTTGTTTGTTTGTTTTCTTTAAGACTATTAATACAAATCAAATGAAGAATGATAAACAACTACGTTTGATGGTTTCATTCCATAAGCACTGTTTGTATTTTAGGCAAAAATTACTATTATTGTCTGTTTTAAAAACAAGAGAACAGTTCGAGGCCATGACAAGGTCACAGAGTCCTAGTACTGTTCTCCTTTATGTTATAAATCACCATTTAATTTTCACTGAAGTAATCCAACCTGCACAGATGCAAAATGTGACAATGAATGAAAATAAATTATTTCCAAGATGACAAGTTGGGAAAATATGGATGCATTGTAACAGAAAGTGATTCATCCATGTAGTTATACAATGATAAGGGCATACACTTTTTAATTATGAGATGGCCTAAAGGTGTCTTTCTTATGTTTGCTTGAGTATAAATAACTACTCTGCTTTCAGCAATGCATCATTTATCTTTAAAAGAACAAGCATGTACTGTAAGATAGCAGGGACAGAAAAGAAATTCTGATTAATAACATTGCCCATGAGTTCCTGTTGTACGATTAGCAAATATTATGAAAATGTCCAATTAGCTTTTTACCTTGAACAGAAGGTATCTCTGCTCACTACAGAGTTAAAGGTAATAAGACAAGTAGTTCCTTCAGTGAAGAGACTGCCTTTGCAGTTTAATCCACCACCTACAGAAAGTGAATAATAAACTGAGAGTTTGATAAATACAGAGGGTTTTACAGCAGGTAAAGCTGACATTATGCAGTGGTGAGAGATGTGGCTTTTAGAAGAAATATTTTTTCCTGAGAATTTGCAAAGATGTGCAAGCACCTACATTTCTCATAACCTTTCTCAAGGAATGCTGCATTGCTTAGAATACAAAAGAATAACAAAGTGTGAGAAACCAAAAGAAGGAATTTACAGAAATGTAAGCAATATTTCTAGTCTTCCTAGTTTTAGTTCCTCTTTTTCTTTATGAAATCTTTATCCTGATGGACAAAACTGCAGTGAATACAGGGTGACTGCAATGTACTAAAGAAGGGCAAATGTATCCAAATCCTGCCACCTGGAGCTGTCACATAGTCACAAGCTCACAGTAGTGGGGTGAACAGGCTCTAGAACAGGGGAAAAATAGGAATAACTAGCAGTCTCTAGAATGCCTCCCTGCAGCTCTGAAAATTTTACACATAAAACAAAAAACAAACAAAAAAAAGACACGGGAAATAGGAAATTTACCCTTTACTGAAAGGGTTATGAAGCACTGGAATAGAGTCCCCAGGGAGGTGTTTCCCCAGGGTCACCAGCCCTGGATGTGTTTAAAATCCGTTTGGATGTGGTGCTCAGGGACATGATTTAGAAGAGGGTTGTTAGGGTTGTATGGTAAGATTGTGGTTGGACTTGATGATCCTTAAGGTCTTTTCCAACCTGAAAAATTCTATGATTCTATGAAAATGGAGAATGCACTACTTAGTAAAAAGACTGCTCAGCTGTTGATTTTGGTATTTTAACTTCATTTCAAGCACTCAGTGCATAAAGAAATGGGTAAGCACGGGCTTAATCTATAGCTGAAGGAGGAATTGTGCTGCAGTTATTTTTTATTTTGGATCAGAAATGCATTTTTTAAAAGTTTGCCACTTCTTAGCATGCTTCAGATCACATCACATAGTGTATTAAAAGGATTCCTTTCTAATGATATTAAACCAGAATACGCGATCCTGATGTTTAACTAAGATATCCAACCACTAACAGTCTCCAGATAGTGGCCAGACTTAATCCAAAACAAAGGTCCTGAAATGCATACCATGGGGATTCCAAGCA
The DNA here is from genome assembly GCA_037305975.1 of Chrysolophus pictus. Lineage (NCBI taxonomy): Eukaryota > Metazoa > Chordata > Aves > Galliformes > Phasianidae > Chrysolophus > Chrysolophus pictus. The sequence continues at coordinate 26,413,253 of CM074578.1, forward strand.
CTTAGCTTGAATTATTTTGCTGTCAAAGATTCCCTTCAGTTGGGTCATGCAGCTTTGAAGCTTGTTGAACTTTGCTACAAAAAGGCAAAATGTCCCAGATTTTGCATACCATGCACAGTACCCTTTCAATTTTCCTTTGAACAACTGCTGTATTGCAGCCTGAGACATAAATATTCACTATAGCCACATGAGTTTCCTATTTAAGAGCTTTAAGGAAGACAAGACAAAATTTGTGACTAAATTCAGAGATCATCTTCAGGAGTGGTATTTCTCCCATGAATTCTGATTCTCTTTATGACTGAACAGTAAAGTCTGAAGTAGATTCTGTTATTTTTACCCAGAAGTTTTATGAGGTTACTCTGAAAATTACCGCGCCTGGAGGAATTACAGTGGGCTAAAACGCTACTTATATTTAAAAAAATGTATCAAAATATATATATATAAATGTGTACAATGTTAGAAACGATGCTGCTGATTTTTGCTGATTTTCTCTTTTTCTCCCAAGAAAAATTTTAGTTCTATATTGTTACTAAGAATTTTTTTTTTTTTTTTTTTTTTTAGGAAAACAGGTCTTCTTATCTGATATGCTCCCTGTTACTTACTACTTACTTTTGCACTTCATTACATCAAATCACCCTGGATTTAACAAAATCCTGAAAAAAAAAAGTTTTCTTGTGGCCATAATGTAGAGGAAACTCCACTGCTTTTATTTTAGTAGTTATTTATTCACTCTCACTGTTAACATTGCTTTGGTTTGAGTTTCCATCTTCTAGCTTTGATTTCTGTATATTAGTTCCTACTATGTTGTGCTTATGTTATTAAAAAAAAGATATTAATAATAGGAAATAATTATATTAAGATGATTTAAGATAAACTTTCATTCTTGCATTGAAAAAGTTATGTTCTTGAATTTCTATCACAAGCATTGAGAGGTTTAGTAACAACAACTCCCCAGTGATTTTTGTGATTCTCATTATGTTCTTTTCCCATTTTCAGCATAAATGATCTTAGATCACTGGTCTCACCATAAGCACGTGTAGGAGTGCAATTAATCCTCTACTCTGTTTTCTTTATTTAACTGTTAAGTTCTGTAGTTGCTTTTATTTAAGTTCAACATTGGAAAGGATTTTTGGAATAAATATGTTTGCTTTCAAAACAGCATTTTGAAATATCCCACTTTTTGATATTTTAATGTTTTATAAAAACAACAGAACCTTCAAAGTTAAGTCGTAAAAATTATCAGTAAATATATAATATTTTCATAATGGCAGCAATGGTGTCATATTTATATAAGTGTTCAGTCTTAATATGACGAGGATTTTGTGCTTCACAGACACAAGACCAGTTTCACTGACAGTTTGCAAAAATAAAATTGCTTAGAGTTTTATGCACCTCATAAACATTGGATTAATGAATATTTATGATTCCTTGTCAAGATGTGTAGTTATAAAGGACTAGAGGAACATTTGAGTTTTGTTTCAATAGCTCGACATAAGTGTAGAAGAATAAAATAAATCACTTTGGATAGATTAAAAGAAAATAATTCAGCAGCCATTTATTTAGTTTTCTTCATTGAAATGAAAAGATACAAAAAATACTTTTCCCCAGGACAAATCTCAAATTGTGCTCCTCTTGACGCTGAATATATCTTTCTGATGTCGATGTTGTAGCATTCAGGAAGTAAACTAACCTTTTAGCTTAAGTAGTTTGGGTATTTTATGCATGTTCTTCACCCCTGTAAAATTCCTTAAATACCAGAACTTTAGTTATTCCCACTATCTAATTGAAGCTAACTTGAAATGTATAAAATACAAACAATCAGTGAGTAAGCAGATGAAACAATAGCTACATCAATTGCAAGCCTTCCCCAAGCAAGTGCAAGAAGTAGCTTTAAAACTTCAAAGAAGAAGGAGACTCTCATAGAAATCCATGTTAATCTCTTGACTATTAAAGTATAAAAACAGCGCTACAGTTTCAAACTCACTATCTATCTGGAAGAACTTTACTTTGCCACTTAAAAATATTTCAGGCACCTTGAATCCCCTTTTCCTATGAAGGGTTAGCTGTGTGACTTATTTCTCACTTCTTTCTTTTTTCTATTTTTCCTTTTTTTTTTTTTTTTATCCCATTTAACAGTACTTTGTGCTGTTAATCAAGAATAGACAAATGCAAAAAGTATCCATTCAATCTGTGAAGAAATCAAAATTCAATATTATAGATCTTTTAAGACAAATAGTGAACATCTCTGAGCATCCAACAAAAAAAAAAAAAAAAAAAGGAACTTACACTGTAACATCTTGATAGTGCACCAAGATATTTTACAGTCTGTATCAATGAATACACTTTAAAGAAAAAAAAGAATCTTTGTGCCTTTCAATTTAATAAATAATTATTATGGTTTATAATTGCTGTAATAATAGGGTTCATCCAGAATGTCAGTGCTCAAGATGTATCTCAAGATATATCTATAATAACAGCTTCTTTTATTATGTACCTTGGAAATCTTTATTAACTTTAAATATCTTTCACACTTTAGTATGAAATTCACATTAAATACATTTTGCGATCAAGGTGACTTTTAATATAACTCTTGTCTGAGACATGCTTTGCATTATACACATGGTGATCAGCACATTGAGTGACAGATCATGATCCAATTTTGCATTCCATTTACACAGGCAGCTCTTCAGCATATTTTACATTGCTCATCCGTCCATTTGATTTGTTAACTTTATAAAAAGTGGATTTGCAAATCAGCATGAAAAATGATGTTATTTTCTGTTTTACTTCATCATACATATTTTCCAGATAAATGGTTTGGATTGGTAGAATAAGTGACATTATTTTTTCTTTTTCTGTTAACTCTCTATAGCTTAAGGAGCCTCAGGAATATGGGACTTGGATATGGCTAATTTGACTGGCAGAAGAGAATGGATGATAGACTGAGAGAATGGGGAGATAGTAATGGTAACAAAATGCATCATTATATACATGAAATCATCATGTTGCTGCATCTATCACAGTCAGTTCCTGTCACCATCTTCAGTATATAATAAATCTCACTTTCTTATAAATCTTCTATTTTCACCAAATACTTTAAACATGTATGAAAATATGTGTATATATATATATATATATATATATATATATATATTTGCAAACTTCAAATCAAGGTGTATGGCACCAAAACCAAAATCAGCTCTCACAAGTGGTTTTGTGAAGACTTATTTTCTAAGCTTATATTTATTAAGGTTTTGTTGTTTTTTTTTCTTCTCTAAAGCTCTCTCCTGTTAGCATCCTTACATCTTTGCAAAAGATATCATGTCTGTGCCAAAGTTCCAGTAATTGTGGATATTTTCCATTCCCAATTCATCCTCAAATCAGTTCAAAGTTGCCATTAGCATCATACTATTTCCTATCCCCTTTCTTGTTGGAAAGTGTACTGGGTGTGCACCTCAAATGAACAAATCTCTCAGGTAAGTTTATTTAACTCCTCTTCACAGATAAATAAATGTTGACATTTTTGTTTTACATTGCCACGAACCACAAATACATTTATGTAGAGAAGTGCATTTGTCTTCTACATTTAATACTTTTCAAATATGTCATACTAAAATAATATTCTATCTTTACGACATTTTTCCCGTGCTTATTTACATGCCTCTAATACCACACCCTTCTCTAGCAAAGGCCAGCTATCACTGATGTTTCTTGAAAAAGGCCCCCAGATATTTCCTAGATATTCTGATTACTTCAGAAAAGAGGCTTAGCCCTTACTTGTATGAACACAGCATTTTAATGAAATTGCTTAAAGATTTCTTACTAATCACCAGAATTAATGATCAAATTAGTTAACAATGAAATAAGAAACTCTAGTTAAGAGTTAAATAACTTGCAGTTCTTTAAAGTTTAGTATTACGCATAATTATATGATTTCATTGCAAAACAATCTAGAAGTCATCACTGGTGATGCTTGACAAAAGGGCAAAAATACTGATCATGTGAAAGTTCTTGATGCTTATTGCATTCTATCTTAGTGATGCTCTTTCTCATCAATAAAATGTCAAAGCATTGTCTCATAAATGTATTATAAAAATGTATATTATATCAAAACATTTCTTACTTTCTTCCAAAGGCACAATCTCTTTTCAATTTATGTAACATAGTCACAACCAAAACTGTTTTATCCAACTTTTGTCAGATATTTGCTCGCTAATATAAATAAATTTTGTACACTAGTAACAGTACTTCAAGTTTATGCAGGTCTTTTTAAAAACATGTCAACAATGCTTTGTGTAAATATCCAAATAAATGGATGCTGTATCTAAGTAAAATTCCTTAAAAACATAATCAAAGTTATCAATAGCAACAATTCAATAGGATCATAAATAAATAATGAGAAAGAATAGATAATTACTAAAATGAAATTCCCCCTCATATGACAGCTTCTCATGTCATTTGAGTGAACTTTCCACTGGCTTTAGGGAAAAAATATTTTTAGGAAAAAAAAAAAAAAGACAATTTCTTTGTTTTTAGTTATCAGAGAAAAGCCTTTAGTCAGGATACATTAAAAAATACCAACAAATCAATCTTCAAATCCCTTTCAGATGCATTTTGCAATTTTCCTTAATGAAATTCAAAAGAGTTCTGCTTAATGTTCATAATTATCGTACATTTTGAGTGCAGTACAGTTGTCCATTTTGTGAGTAAGAACTCCTAAGCACCACATTACTTGTATGCAGCTTGCTGTTGTCAGCCTGGAGAGAGACAGCAGTGTGAAAACAGTAGCACTGAAGCTAACTTTAAACGCCTTGAGAATATGTTTTTCCTTTCAAATATATATCTAAATGAAAGTAAAGATTTTCAAGATGTGCTGCCTTAAATAAGGACTAAAAGCCTGTAACCTCTTACACTTTACAGAGTAAACTCATAAGCGCATGTGTGGGCCTACATATAGCTCAGCCTTTATCTTTCTAATCTGGTGAGGAATTCAGCAGGCCACCATCTGGTGTACATGTACATCAACAACTAAAATACAGCTCTACAATTCAATAATCACAAACTTTAACTGCTACTTACCACTTCTTTCCAGATACGAAGATTTCAGACTTAGCCTGTCAAAAAGCATAGAAGAAAAGCACAAGATTAACTGTTTTTGTTCCGGATTTCAGAAGCAGTCAGTGGAGCAAGGAGAGCTCTTCTGTTGCTACAGAAACCTGACGCTGAGGATTTAATGACAGCATCAGATGGTATTGTACTGGAGATTCTCTGCTTGAGGGACTAGGCAGAAATCCTGTTGATAAGGAGAAAGAATGAGTACCAAATATTTTCAATTTGCTTTACTGGTAGAATTTTTTCATTGCCTCAAATGTATTAATTTGATAATAGATACAAAGAGCTTATATTAATTTTAGAAACAAATACACAGGTGAAACATAATCTGTCTGGAAACTGCCTAGGCAGATAACTAATCTTCCTTAAGCCTTTGCTTGATGTGTAACGTTGATAAAATTAATATTGCATTTCATGTTTTTAGTTTGAGGAATATTTATTTTGCTGCTCAAAACCTTTGTCCTTTAGCTGACAACATACAACAATGAAGAACTTCTAATTCCATGTACATACGTTCATTATGTACTGTTAGAAAGGGATTCAAAACTGAAATTTTTTCAATATACTACAGATTCATAAAACTGGAATAAATCGAATTCAGGGATTTGTTTCATAACTGGCCATTCACTTCGAGTTGTAAATATTTTTATTTTGTGATGTGAAATTTAAAATATTATTATAGTTAAAAGCAGTCCGCATGAAGTGCAAGACATCGCCTGTCAGATCACAGGTACACACACATATGTGGCAGCTTAATATTTTCTCAAATAAAGACTTTTTGCACCTGGACATAACACCATCAATGAATCTCACAATTAACATTGAAGGGTATTTCTGATTATATTAATAGTAGGTCCAAGAAAAAGCTCTACCTTCAAAATAAAGATAAAAAAAATAGTGACAAGCTGACATAGAGAAATCTCTTGATCTGGGAATATTTGCTCCTATGGGACTTAAAAAAATACTAAAAAAATGACTAAAAAAATGTTGACTGTTGATCCTCGGTCAAGTTAAAACAACAAAAAAATGATGATGAACTTTTTCATTTCTGATTAAGAGTTAGGAGACTTGAATAGAGTTAAGAGAAGATAAGAAGGTTTCTTCAATATAAGTCTTCCTGGGTTAAACACGGTGGGGGAAAATGTAACTGTGAGCAAGTCAACAAAGAGTTTATCTTTGATAGACCCTATCACTGTGAAACCTTGGGAGGCTGGAGTGTAAGACAGAAAGCAAATGGTATCTGTTTGCGTCTAAGAGTAAACAGGAGGTTCTGTTTGTATGCACTGTTAATCTTATCACACTTAAGAAACCTGTCATCCTTTATCACTGTGTTTTGGGAGAAGCTAGGCCAATTAACTGATTAGAGGGACAGGAATTCCTGGCTTGTAAGTGAATGGTATATAAGATGTATGTTGAACACAATAAAGCAGAACTATTCGGAGAACTATTCTGATGCTACAAGAAACTGTGAGAGCTCTCTAACTCGACTGAGAGCCGACAAAACACCTGGGGAAAAAAAAAAAATCATGAACACCCCTAGAAAAATTCAGATTTCCTTTTAAATGTAGATTGTTTCCCATGGAAAAGTTAAAAAAAACTTTTTAAACTATCCAAAGAATGTGCATATCACACGTGAAATGTATTTTAACTTTCTGAAAAATTCCCTTGTATTTTAGCCCAAGCTGCTCGCTAATTTAAATCTTTATTTTTTCTTTTCCTTCTTCCCAATTTCTTATTGCACAAAATGAATACTGATCGGAACCAATAAAGATTTGCACAGTATCTGCTGCACAATACCTTCAAAAATCATCCAGAAGGAGTATTTCCTAGATATATCACTACAGAATATAATATGGAAAAGAATATTGTATTTGAACAGAAAACATGCACCTTCAACTTGTTAATGAAAGATGGTATCAGAAAGCAGAAAAGTCTTGAAGAGGCCCCAACAATGGATTTTAGGAAAACAAAATGGAAAGTCACTCTGAAGTTCTTTGAATTAGAGGGGAAAAAAAATAATCTACGATGAAATTTGCATGACAGCAAATATGATTATGGTAAAAGCTAATGAGATAGAATGTAATATGTAAATTTTATATTTGTATAATAACTATAAATTCATCTTTTGAAATCTTTTTCAATAAGACATATAAAAATCAAAATAATACAGATGTTGAAGATATCTTAGACAAATTTGCTCTTCGAATCATTGTGACACGCAGTATCTTTTTTGTTGTTGATTTTTTTCCTGGTTATACAAAATGTTTAAAAGACATGGTCATCTAGGAGTGAGAGAGGTACCTCTCACTCCTGGCAAGCAAGTGAGCATGCTTAAGAGAAGGCTCCAGAGACTACAGGATTTTGCAAAAGAATTGCAATGAAAAAGCGGAGGTCTGATTTTTTTACAGAGGCTACCGATCTGCTATAAAAACTGAGCAGTTTGCTGCTCAGATTTCATAGGTGACAAAAGAAGATCTTGCTGATGTTGTTATAACTAAGTTATAATTAAGTCACTGAACAGTTGAAACCAAGCTTAGGAGAAGAGACTTCCTAATAGTGACACACCCAGGAAGAGGTAGAACTGCTTATATATTCTCTCCATTTCTGTTCTCTTCTCTGTTTCTCTGAATTTTTTCTTACTCAAAATATTAACTTTATCAGTCACATTTAAATAATGCCTTGCTTAAAATAAAACTTTTTGTTCTTCATTTTGATAAAGTTCTCTATTTTTCAAAAGACTGGTGGCAAGCAAATTATAAGATTCCTTGATTACTGTACCTGAAGTATGACAATAAGCCAGAATCATTATTCTTACCTTGCAAGGAGTTGAGCTTGCTTCTGCCACCAGGAGGATCAAAGAGGGAATGAGACAGAGTGATTTCCCAGTCTGGACAGCTTGGTCCAGACAGGTGGATTGAGTATCTTGATATCATCAATGCCAGTGATCTTCCATGCAAGATGGCATTGACAGCTACCCATTTTTTCCTAACTATATGGAGGTAGAAGTTTTCCAGGCAAAAAAGCTGCTATGTATTTTGCATGGAACTTGCTTTTAAGTGACTCTTGTTCATTATTAAAATGCGTACTTTTGAAACTTGTTAAGTATGTTTTTTGAAATGTAATTTAGAAGCCTGTTTAAAAAAAAATAATAATAACCAGCAAAGCCTGGAGGAAACTGATATCCCTGTTAGATGAAATTCAGATTACTCAATTCAGAAGATTTAGCAGCAGTGAATGTTATAATGCTCTGCTGAAACCAGGCCATTTGTTTTACTTCCACTTTGATGATGCTATGCTAACCATAACCACAGTGGGACACAAATGATGCTATAGATTATGTGAGCAAAGACATGATAAGCCAAACTTAAAAATTTGGTTCTTCTTGGGGCTGGACCATCAGTTATCTTCTTTGAAAAAGCTAATTCTGTTTATTTTAGAGGAGAATCATTGGGAGACAGACTATAATAGTTTCAGACTACTGCTTAATTCATATGGGAAAGGATGAAATTTATTTGGTTAAGATAGTCAATCATTTTATTCTGTACACTAGAAATATTCTCTTACTAGCATTATGAGAAGATACACTACTCAGATACAGAACAAAGGAAAAAATATATGAGAAATATCAAAATTGTATATTCAAACAATGGGATTGTAGCAAATCATTCCTATAGGTAGTTTAATTTATCAAGATAGTTAATATTCCAATCTGTCCAGGGCTCCTATCAACAGTGTTTTCTGTGGAAATTATTTCAGTATTAATTTTCAAGTGCATCATCTCATAAATTATTGTCATTAAGAATTTTCTGATCAATCCAGAAATATGAATATAGTTAGTGAATTAGACAAATGTTCTGCTTCAAAAATTTAACTTGATTTTGGTTTATGAGGTTTAGTTCTACAAACACAGACAAATGTTATAATTAATAGCTTTCTGGTAGTTGAAACTCACAGCTAGCATTCAGGTAATTTATTCTATTACAGATGCTATGAAAATTAATATAAATATTAAAATATACTTGTGCATGTGCATACACATTATTTATATCTTCTGAAAATTGACAAAAGGATCCCTTTTTATAGATAGAATTTCAAATGTGTTCATCTGCAGGCATATTTCTATGTCTAACGGATGTATTAAAGGAACATCAGATATTTTTAGGCTGAGTTTTGGATCTTGTGTATAGGTTTGGGAGATAACATAAGATGTACATGTTCTCACAAGTCTATCATTCTTCTGAAGGTCTGTCAGCCTACTCTTTACTGTTAGAAAGGTGATATTTAGATGTATTTCATATTTTCCAGCTTTCAGCATTTGAGGTCCTGATTTGACACTGGAATAAAGCTTAAGAATGATGTGCACAGTGTGGCTTTTCCTCCCAGCACATATATACATAATCCATCTGCCTATGAGGCACATTAGTAACTAAGAGTTCTACAGTTTGGTCATACATCAAAAGAAACTACTGCTATCACAAGGTTCAATGAGTGAGTGATATGTTTGAGGTTTACTACCAACAACCACATGGAACTCCAAGTAAAGGAAAGTCATTCTAACTTTCCACTGATACACCACAAGGTTTAGCAAGATGAAAACATTTAATTCAAAAAAATGTACTAATAAGTGGTTGGTTATATTCCTCTTCCTGTATAATCCTCACTCCTGAATAAGGTACATCCTACTAGTTACTCAATTAATTCAAATAGAAAAGCTCGTTCTTTTGGTTCTGGGTTCCATTTCAACAGCATAGGTATGTGGAGATTCATATCAAGAATGAATCAAAAACTCTCCATGACCATGAAGTTCTTGTCGTCAGTTCTGTGATTTGCAATGGATTGATTCCTTCTTCTCCCTTCTCATACTGCTTTTTAAATTTTTAAAGTTTACTTCCTTATTTCTGTTAAAAAAAAAAAGAAAAAATACAATACCCTGTAGGAAATTATCTAGAAGAAATTCTATTCTCACTTTAACTGTGGATATCATATCTTTCTGTGTCACTGCAAAAAAGTGGTCTCTTTTTGAAAGGAGTATGTATTTGCTCTTTTAGCTGTTAGATGCATACCTGTGAAACTACATTAAAATGCTAAATAACAAACAATAGAAAGTAAATTAGAAGTGTACGTTACCAACCTTAAATCTGGCAAGATTTCAAGAAAACATTACTGGAAACAAACTGGGAACAGCCGTAAGTGAACTGCTTATAGATTTATGTTTTGTGACAATTTAAAGCAGACAGCTCTTTATCTGTATAGATATTCAACATATATATGAAGCCTAACAAATAAAGTAAGCACTTATAGGCATTTTGTTTCATTTCTCATTCCATATTGTTATAACCCGAACTCAGACACAATATAATACATACAGCACTGTGATCAACATTTTCTTATTTTCTATATCTGTATATATCTGTATATATCTGTATCTATTTCTATTTCTGTATCTGAAGATTTAATGACTAGATAGTAGCTTAGTTCTCTAAATAAACAGAGACATACATTTTTATATGAAGCCTGTGAGAAAAAGATTTAAAATAAAGTATTTCGCCACTGGAAAGTACCTCATAACTCAGCTATAATTTATTTCCTTTCTTCTATAGAAACCCATTTTCCTGTATTATTTATATGTATTTACACTTATTTATATTTACACGTATTTAAAACTTTCCTTCATAAAATATAATTTTACTCTGAACAATGCTTAACAGAAATTTCCTTGAACATAAATATACATAGCCGCATATTCCACTAAAAAAAATAAAATACAAACAACTACATTTATTTTCCATTTTCTCATCCTTTTTCATCTCATACCCTTCATCTAAGCATCTTAATTCTAGCAGGTACTACTTTAGGGAAACTACCTGAATACATATCTTACACATATCATACTGTCTAAACACTTAATTTTGATGTGCAAATCAGTGGCAAATATTGGTTTAAGCAGAATCGGGTCAATTTTCTGAACTACATTCCCTGAATGCCCTGCAGGAAACAGATCTGCCCTTCAATCTGCACCCTGGCACTGAATCCATGGGGCTAAGGGGACATTGTAAAGGCCAAATTAGGTAGAAAAAAGTGTGTAGGAGTATATGGGTTCTTGGTTAATCACAGAATCATAGAATGGCCTGGGTTGAAAAGGACCTCAGAGATCATCTAGTTGCAACCCCCCCGGCTATGTGCAGAGTTGCCAACCACTAGACCAGGCTGCCCAGAGCCACATCCAGCCTGGCCCTGAATGCCTCCAGGGATGGGGCATCCACACCCTCCTTGGGCACGGCAAAGAGAAGTACATTGTGTGACAGGGATATAGAATGAAGAGAAGAATGTATTCAGATACACAGTAGAAAATTATATCAGAGGGATTTTTGTTGGAATGTCAGTTTGCAGGATTGAGATAAGCATAAGAATGGTAGAAAAGAGGATTATCCTTAGCCAGAAATGCATGGCAGAAAACTGAGCTTACTGTTGCTACTTGCTTACACCTCTACTTGCATACATCAGCAAAAGCTGGATACGTTTTCTGCAATCTCATTACCAAGTGATTATAGACTTTTCATTAAAGCATGTATTCTGTCTATATTTTCTTCCTCACATCATAGTCCAAAAGCTCTAGGCAGTGTCTGCTGATGTGTTGCAAGTATCAATATTTTGTAAATTACTAAGCTTTCTCAAGAGAGATGTAATGCACTGTGGAATACCTCTAAGACAAAGAGGCCCTGAAGCCTAATGGACTTTGAAAGACCTACTGGCAAAAATCTAGTAAGGGACTTTGTTATCACCCCACTGTTTTATTTGTAATATCAATAAATTTAGGTATATTTAAAGGCTTAGGGGCAAATTGCTGAAACTAAGGAATATGTATGGAGGGTAAAACTATATGAAAAATTAGCTTGGAGTTTTGCCATGCTAAGGCAAGAACATGCTTTCTTTAAGTTTAATAGGAGCAGGATAATATCGCCAAGAGGAGGCAAATCTCAGGATATAAAAATTGTTTGTTTTGAAGAGGATTACGTAGTTTAAACAATAATATAAGGCAGAAATATAAATATTACAAGAGATTTGCTAGGTGTTATGTGATACAAACAAGAAAAATATTTCTGTTTCATACAGCTTTTTAAAAAAGCTGTTAAATATTGATAAAACATTTTTTTTTTCCCTCTTTCTCTTTATACCAGATTAAACATTAAAAAACTTTCAGTTTTGTCAACCACTGCTAGTGACTGCAGTCCTCAATAAAGTATTTTTACACTGTTAAATTAAACATTCCTTAGGAAAAGACCCAGGAACTGAAATATCATCATTTAAAGTGTAAATTCTTCAGTTTACTGTGGTTAAATTATAAAATTGACCATGCCTTGTCTGGATGTGTGACTTCAAGACCAGAGAATCTGCCATTGCTCAGTTCAGTAATATAAAATAAACCTTAATTGTTACTTACTCAAAGGAAAGTAGATGATCTCTTCAGAACCACCTTGTGGAATTCTGGTGAGTACAGTAGAATCATAGAATCATAGAGTCGTTAAGATTGGAAAATGCTTCTAAGATCATCTAGTCCAACTGTCTGATGATCAACAACCACCCTCACTAACCATGTCCCTCATAAATGACACATTTACATGTTTCTTTGAATATCTCCAGGGATGGTGATTCCATCGCTTCCCTGGGCTGCTTGTTCCAGTGCTTGACCACACTTTCAGAGGATAAATTTTTCCAGATATCCAATCTGAATCTCCCCTGGTGCAACTGTTTTCCTACCACTAATTACCTGGAAGAAGAGGCCTACCCTCACCTCTCCACAACTTCCTTTCAAGAGCCTGTAGAGCGTGATAAGGTCTCCCCAGAGCCTCCTCTTTTTCATTTCCACTCCTCATAAGACTTGTGCACCAGACCATTCACTGTCTATACTATAATATAGCTATTAATTAATAAATATTCTAAACAGTTATAAATTGTGAATGCAGTTTTAAAACTGATTTGAGTAAAATATGTGAAACATTGTCCACAACATGGATAAATTTATTCTTTTTAGCTTCTTTCTCCTGAATAATAAACAATTAAGTCTTTGGTATTAAGGTATCAAGATTGCTGTGTCAGGATATTAAGAGATTCAAATGCGGCTTTCCAAAAGATCCTGCATGTTGTTGTAAAAATGACTGAACAACATTTTTAATCCAGATTTTATTTCAATTTTAGATGATTTTTAGCTAATAACTTATAGTATTAAATGGTAGCACAATCTTACAGTATTATATGTTTGGTGTACTTATATATATATAAAAATTTATTATACTGTAGAAGGCCATATATTAACTCTTCCATTTTTCATTTACAAAAGCTCAGGATACTCTGAGGATGTCTTCTGGGAAGCACCAGTGCAACATTTCCCAAACAAAATCACAGTAATTAAAAACAAAAGGGAGGAGGGAAGGGGGGAAGCAGACCTAGATCTGGATTCCATGGTCTATTATGGTGTAGATTTGTACTGCAGAACTGTTGTAAATCTCAGGTGCTCTCATCTTCTGGAATAGGAGTTTTTTGAACTACACAATGATTTACTCTCTTCCAAGGAAACTAGGTTGCATAGAGGGATAATGCATGGATTCAGAATGTTTTTGAAGTGCACCACCAAGCATTAAAACACATCTAAAGGTGTGAATATTACTAATTTAACTTCCTGGACATATGCTGTCAGTCTTCATATCCTCTATTTCCCCCGTGTGGAGATAAAAAATAAACCTGCCAGACACATCAGTGTTTGTGCACACATCACTAGTTTGTGCCCTTACAACACCTAAGATCCAACAAAATTCACAAAATGAATGTTTGAAATGTTTTCCTACTTGTCTTACCTAGAAGATCCAGTCTGATGAGTATCCTTAGAATACTCATGAGCAGCCATGTGGAGGACTTAGAGGTCCCCAGTAGATGAAGAACTTAATATAAGCCAGCAGCATGTTCTGGCAGCTCAAAAAGCCAGTAGTATCCTGGGCTGCACCAAAAGAGGGGTGAGCAGCAGGGCAAGCGAGGTGATTATCCCCCCCTCTACTTTGATTTCATGAGATGCCATATGGAGTATTGCATCCAGATCTGTGCTCCTTCAGATCCAGAAAGATGTGGAGTTTTTGGAGCAGGTCCAGAGGACAAACAAAAAGATGATGAGAGAGCTGGAGCACCTTTCCTACAAAGACAGACTGAAGACGTTAGTCTAGTTCAGCCTGGAAAAGAGAAAGCTCTGGGTAGGACTTACGTCACTTAAAGGAAGCTTATAAGCAGGAGGAAAAAATCAACTTTTTACATGGTTAAGAGTAACAAGTAAAGGAGTAAGCGTTTAAAATTATCAGAAGGGAGATTTAGGTCAAGGGTAAAATTTTCACTGAGAGGGTGGTGAGGCACTGGAACAAGCCATCTGGAGAAGTTGTCGATGTCACATCCTGGGAGATGTTCATGGCCAGGTTTGGTGGGACCTTGGGGAACATAATCTAGCTTTTGCTTTAGTGGTTGGCAACCTTGACCAGAGGAGTTAAAACTTGATGATCTTTGAGGTCCCTTCAAACAACAAGCTATTCTATGCTTTTATGATTCTACGATTCTATGTCATCTCGTACAAAACAAAACAAGCAGCCAACAGAGTCTGCTCACATTCAGTAGACAAAAATTCAGCAGACTTACAATGTGGAACTACTGTCTCCAAGTTGACTTCCGCTCCTGCAGCTCTCAGGATAATTTTAACTGAATCATAGAGCCACAGAATAGTTTGCCTCAGAAGGGAAAATCATCTCATCCAACTCCCCCTGATATGGAAAAGAACATCTTTCACTAGATCAAGTTGCTCAAGGTCTCATCCAACCTGACCTTGAATGTTTCTAGTGAGTGGGCATCCCCATGAGGAAAAACTCTTGATTAAATTTGTCTACTTTGTACGAAATGGACACGTGCAAATCACTTGCCACTTCACACATTTGTATCTAAATTGGAGAGGCACGTATTTAATGGATGAAACACTCAGTGGATAAAGAAGTGGCTATATGGACTGCGCTCACAGAGCTGCGGTCAACATCTTGACATTCAGGTTGAGACCACTGATGAGAGACATTCCTCAGGGGTCAATATTGTGACTGGCATTATTTAATATCTTTACTGGTGACCTTGACTTCAGGATTGAGGTAACCCTCAAAAAGCATGCCAGTGACACTAGCCTTTGTGACTGGAACTAGATTAAGATCCAACTCAAACCATTCCATTATTCTATGAGCTTATGAAACACTGAAGTATGCAGAGATTAAAATTAGCATCTGCCAGTTGAATTTTCTTGTTTATTAGTTGTAAAAGTAATTACTATTTGTTCTATCACTTAATGGCTATTTAACGCCAATAAGAAAGTGATGTTCCCCCTGATATTTTCTCATCATAATGACCTGGCACCTCAGACTATTGCTGTACTGTAAAAAGCAGAGATTGTGTTTAGACATTCATTCAAATGAACTGTTTAAGACTAAGTACTGTTTCTCAAATCTCTTTCAATTCAAGAAAAAATTCTCCAAATGCATAGGAACTGCTTTTCTTTATTTTTGAAAGAGAAAGTATTAATTTATCCTGGGTGATGGACAAGCATGGCTTGTGCTAGATGACTTCTCTATACTCTCAGTAGACAGAAGAGGTTGAACTCTTCTCTTAAGTAGTCTCATAAATATGTGTCTTTGCATTTTAGGTGGTGGACCAAAGGTCCATAGCAGAATTAATGCAGGTTTCAGGCTGTTCAGCTTTGCTTAGCTGTACTTATAATTTACACTCCTGTATCCCTGTCTTTCTGCTAAGCTCAGCTTCACTTGAGATGAATTAAAATGGTTATCCTTTCAGCCACAGTTATTTCAAAACTGTATAAAACTCCACAAGAGCAAATGTTATTTTCTAAGTGGCTTATTTATTGCTTTGTTCTTTCTCTAGTTCTATAATGTAAAATATAGCCATAGGATACGATTTTCTCTGGTTAGAATTATATTTTGAGTTAAGGCTCTAATATTAAACAGTAACATTTTTCTTACCATTTTTTCTTTTTTCTTTTTCTTTTTTTTTTCTTTTTTCATTTTGGAAGCTAATTTATGATTTTATATAGAAAAAAAAAATGCAAATGCTACTTTTGCTAGTTGAAAGAAAAACGTATAATAAAAGATACACAACAAAATATGTTTTGAAACATGACTTATTTGTGTTAAGTACTATATTAGCAAAACAATTGCAAGCAATATATGCTTGATCATCAGCTTGAAAATGTGAGGTTAACAATGAAAAGAATATTTTATGCAGCACGTAGACCCTGACAGAAAGATTTTTCTCTCTTTGCAAAATCAACTTATGGATTGGATTCCAGCTGTGAGGGGTCTTAGGAGACCATCATTAGTAATTCAACCTTGAACAGCTACAAATAGTTCCAGAAGGACAGGTATAGTTCTATGCAACTTTTTCATTTTTATCATTTGGAACTATTATGCTGATCGCTTGTCTTGGGCCACATGCCAAGAATGGCAAAATATAGTAAAATCACAGAAAATGAAGGCATGTTTAGAGCTCTAAACTAAAAGACACAGTTCACACACTGCTATAAATTGTCACAGTTTGATTTAACTTTTAACCCAAAGGAAAAAGTATTTCACATCAAAGATCATTTACCTTATAAAAAGATATGCGGTCACAGTAGGTTGCAATATCAGACTATAGGACATTTTTTAAAAAGGTATCTTTAAATCTAGTAATTGTACACTAATGATAATGCAATAAAAACATTTTTGATGTGCTTTGTCATACAGCCAATTACACAAAATATATTATCTTAAAGTTTTTCTAACACACCTGTTCTGCAATCAAAAGCACTTTAAAAAAGACCATAGTCCGTAATTTTGAAAGTTCAGATTCATAAGATATTCTTTCATGTTACAATTTTAATCCTCTTTTGATTAGTCTTATTATTTTTAAATGCAGTAGGCACGATATGACATTTCATAGAATCATAGAATCACAAGGTTGGAAATGACCTATGAGATCATCTAGTCCAACTGTCTTCACACTATCACTAGCTACTAAACCATATCTCGCAGCTCCTCGTCCAGATGCCTCTGGAACACTGCCAGAGATGGCGACTCCACTCCCTTGGCAGGCCATTCCAGTGCCTGACCACTCTCTGAGAGAAAAAGTTCTTCCTTAAGTCTAACCTAAACCTCTTCTGGTACAACTTGCGGCCATTCCCCCGGGTCCTGTTCGTTGCCTGGGAGAAGAGGCCAAACCGCTCTTCACCACAACCTCCCTTCAGGAAGTTGTAGAGTGCAATGAGGTCTCTCCTGAGCCTCCTCTTCTCCAAACTAAACAATCCCAGCTCCCTCAGCCGCTCCTCATAGGACTTGTGCTCCAGACCCCTCACCAGTTTCGTTGCCCTTCTCTGGACATGCTCCAGGGCCTCAATATCTTTTTTGTAGTGAGGGGTCCAAACTGAACACAATACTCGAGGTGTGGCCTCACCAGTGCTGAGTACAGGGAGATGATCACCTCCCTGCTCCTGCTGACCACACTATTTCTAATGCAGGCCAGGATGGCACTGGCCCTTTTGGCCACCTGGGCACACTGTCGGCTCATGTTCAGCCGAGCATCAACCAACACCCCCAGGTCCCTTTCCTCTTCACAATCATCCAGCCATCGCCCCCAAGCCTATAGCGCTGCATGGGATTGTTGCGGCCAAAATGCAGGACCCGGCACTTGGCCTTGTTGAACCTCATTCCATTCACCTCAGCCCAGCAATCCAGCTCATCTAAGTCCCTCTGTATGGCCTCCCTACCCTCAGGCAGATCAACACCACCTCCCAATTTGGTGTCATCTGCAAACTTGCTGAGGGTACACTCAATCCCATTGTCTAGGTCATCAATAAAGATATTAAACAAGATAGGCCCCAGTACCGACCCCTGGGGGACACCACTTGAAACAGGGCGCCAGCTGGACTTCGCTCCATTAACCACCACCCGTTGAGCATGGCCCTCCAGCCAGTTTCTTACCCAAAGGAGTGTGTACCTGTCCAGGCCACGGGCAGCCAGTTTCCCCAGAAGAAGCCTGTGAGAGACCGTGTCAAAGGCTTTGCTGAAGTCTAGGTAGACTACATCAACAGCCTTTCCCTCATTACCAGTCTGGTCACCCAGTCATAGAAGGAGATGAGGTTGGTCAAGCACGACCTGCCTTTCATGAACCCGTGCTGGCTGGGCCTGATCCCCTGGACACCACGCACATGCCGTGCGATCTCACCCAAGATGATTTGCTCCATTACTTTCCCTGGTGCCGAGGTCGGGCTGACAGGCTTATAGTTCCCCGGATCCTCCTTACGGCCCTTCTTGAAGATGAGAGTCACATCAGCAAGCCTCCAATCCTCTGGGACCTCTCCAGTTAACCAGGAGCGCTGACAGATTGTCGAGAGCGGATCAGCAACCACCCCCGCCAGCTCCCTCAGCACCCGAGGGTGTAGGCCATCTGGTCCCATGGACTTGTGACAGTCTAGATGGAGGAGGAGCTCTCTGACTGTCTCCACCTGAATCGCTGGGGGTGCTTTCTGAGTAGCGTCCCAGACTTCCAGTTCAGGGCATAAAATGCCCAAAGGATAACTGGTCTGGCTATTAAAGGCAGATGAAGAGAAGGCATTGAGGACCTCAGCCTTCTCCTTGTCCTCAGTGGCCACATTCCCTGCTGCATCAAGTAAAGGATGAGAATTATCCTTGGTTCTTCTTTTGCCATTGATATATTTATAAAAGGATTTTTTATTGTCTTTTACTGCAGTGGCCAATCTGAGTTCAAGTTGGGCTTTTGCCTTCCTAACATCCTCCCTGCATACCTTAGCTACTTCCTTGTAATCTTCCGAACTAGCCTGTCCCTTCTTCCAGAGGACATAGACTCTCTTCTTCTCCCTGAGTCTCAACAGTAGTTCCTGGCTCATCCAGAATGGTCGTCTACCCCTGCGGCTCGCATTCCAGCACTCAGGTACAGTCTGTTCTTGCACCTTTAAGATTTCCGTCTTGAGGAGCATCCAGGCTTCCTGGACCCATTTACCGTTAAGAAGCGACTCCCAAGGGACCCGTGCTACAAGCGCCCTGAACAGATCAAAGTCCGCCCTCTGGAAATTCAAGAAAGTAGTTTTGCTGGTCACTCTTTTGACACCCCCAAGAATAGAGATTGTACAGTTCCATGGTCGCTCTGCCCAAGACGGTCCCCAACCTTCACTTCTCCCACCAGTCCTTCTCTGTTAGCGAAGATCAGGTCTAGCAGGGCACCACCCCTGGTAGGCTCTCCTACCAGTTGCATAAGGAAGCTATCCTCCACGCACTCTAAAAACCTCCTGGACTGCTTCCTCTGTGCTGTATTATACTTTCAACATATGTCAGGGAAGTTGAAATCTCCCATGAGAACAAGTGCTGGCGATCGCGTGACTTCTGCAAGCTGCTCATAGAAAGCTTCATCCAACTCTTCATCCTGGTTAGGCGGTCTATAACAGACCCCCACCAAGATGTCGCCACTACAGGCCTTCCCCCTGATCCTTACCCATAGACACTCAACTCTGTCATTATGAACCCCAAGCTCTTCAACATCAAAACAGTCTTTGATATAAAGGGCCACACCACCACCCTTCTTTCCTCGTCTATCCCTTCTGAAGAGCTTGTAACCATCTATCACAGCACTCCAGTCATGGGAGTGGTCCCACCATGTTTCAGTAATAGCAACAAGGTCATAATTAGCCAGACTCACAATCGCTTCCAACTCATCCTGATTGTTGCTCATGCTGCGTGCATTGGTATAGATACACTTCAGTCGAGTCGTCTGCCTCCCCCGCAACTTAATCATCGTTCTCCTAGGCTCATCTCCTGTGGGGCCTGGTTTGTCCCCTTGTATCACTTTTAACTTGACTTTCATCCTTTTTTCAATACTTAACTCATCTGCTTTCATCTGAGATCCTCCAAATGAAGAACCTCTAAGTGTACACAGAAGCCCCAGTAACATTCATTTGAAAGGCATTTATACAATAAGCAGGTGAATAGAGCTAAATCTTTCATTTATCTCTCTAGAATATATGTCTGTGAATTCACAGAATACAAATACACAAATGTCTGATTGATGTCTGAACTCACACTGTAGCATATTGTTCTCAAGTATGCTTACACAATTTCTCAGAGAGTCCTTATTTATGTTGGATTTTGAAATTTTAGCTAAAAAATACAAATATATATATGTTTATACATTTATATATCATATTATATGTAATATAATATATATGATTTATTTATTTATTTTGGATTGAAATGTGAGTTTTTGATAAAACTATTTCAGAAAAAAATAACGAACTTTAAATCAGAAATGAAAATTGAGAAATAAATACTTTTGCCTGAGATCTCTAAATATTTCAGCTTGGTATTGTTGCTATCATACTTCAGGAGGATTCTAAAGTGAACACATCATATTGCCATTTTCCTCCATGGATCAGTATCTATTGTTCCTCTAATATCTGACTGATAAATGGATTCCATAGAGAGAAGTTTCATTCTTCCACAAAAAGAAGAAATTTAAAGCCCCTTTTCCTCTCTTTCTTTTGTTTGAACCCTAAGTACTTGATTCTATTTGTGCATGTATTTTATTGATAGAAGTGTTTTGAGATCTTCTACTTAATGTGATCTGATGCATTGCCCACAGAAGTAAAAATAAAATCTTCTATAGGAATAAGAAAGAAGCCATATGCTTAGCTGGGAAAAAAAAAAAAAAAAAAGAAAGTCTTTAAGTGTGAATTTATCATTACCTGTCGTCCTCTTGATTTTTTATAATTACAGGAAGCATGATCATCTCAAAGGGAATAATCTATTCCTTTTATATGTCCAGCAACAAACGTAGATCAAAATGAAGTTAGTAAACTGTATTTGCTTAACAAGAAGGACAACAAGCTTCTTCACCCATAATTCCCTTTTATCACATAGGTATTTAGTCTAGTGTAAGAGGAAATATTCCCAATTCATTTAGCTAACAGTTTAGGATTTGTTTCCTTACACAGCCTCCCAGAACTCTACCCATATTTGATTCTCTTGTACTTTTTTTATGAGAGAAAGACAATCTTTGAAGGCATCAGTCAAAATAAAAACATCTCTAAGCCAGAAGCCCCTTCATAGCTCCATGAACATGCCTATTTTTGTCTTAAGGGGTAAAAGGATTGTAAGCACTAGGAATTTTTAGCACGAGTACAAGGCAGATTGAACAACTGAACATAAGCTCTTACTCCTCATCTCACAACCTAGCCATCTCTCTTTCAGTTTGACAACCTCTTTCATGTTCAGGCAGAAAAATGAAATTGGCTGAAATCAATCAGCTTGCAAATGACCAGAAAAAAATGCAAAAGCAAAAATTTACTTCTAATAGTAAAAAGGCAAGTATAATCCATAGGAACCTCACCTGTCATAATTTAATTTTTAAAATCACTCTAGCCTTCAATAGTGTTTCTTTCCCAGGCATATTTTAAAATCATAACCTCTGAATAGAGCATGCATAGTAGATGTGATTAATTCATGCCTTGAGAGTGCTGCAGGCATATCTGTTCCCACACCCCCAGTCTGTTATCAGTCAGTGTAACTTCACTGTTGTCATATTTTATTGGTTGTTTATTTGGCCATGTTCCTCATATTTCTTATTCTGTAAATACAGATATATATGTATAACATCAGAAAAAGTATGATGTCATTGGTTAAGTTTTGGTATAGAACCCCTTTTACAATAGATTTCTCCCCACTTAGCAGTTTCTACTTCTACTGCTCAATAGAAAATTACTCATAGTCCCTATGCAAATATAGAATGGTTACCCAATTAGCCTTTCTTTTTCAGCAATGCTTGCATAGTTATGACTGTCATCAAAAGAGCAAGACACTTAGCTTAATATTCCCAGCTATGATAAGAAGCCACCTACAGGATATTTTGCCTCCTTTTATGCACTGAACCATAGTTAGGAAAAGAGAGGAAGAGAAAGAGATAGAAATTACACCTATCATTTACTGTTCAAAGTATAGACTCAACTAAGTATCGCTTTACTGAAGATGTAAATTAGATGTCTGTATATGGGCAAAAAATACAGTTTATAAAAATATGATATTTATGTATCAGATTAGTCCTATGGATTTGAACAGACTGTATTCATACTGAATGATGAGATCCTGGCTAAATTCCAACACAAAAAAGAAGCATATAGAGAGAGGGTGGAAACAAGGATGGGAGGAATACAGAGATACTGTATGATCGTCCAGAGATGAGGTCAGGGAAGACAAAGCCCAAGTAGAACAGAATGTGGCCAGAGATGTCAAAGACTACAAAAGTGGCTCCAGGTGACAAAATGATGACTAGGGAAATGTGGGCCAACCGCTGAGCAAGGAGGAGAGAGAGCAATACAGACAAAAGACTGAGGTACTGATTATTTTCTTTGCCTCAGTCTTTACCAGAAAGACTGTATTCAATAATCTCATGACCCAAAAATCAAGGGACAAAGCTAAAGCCAGGAAGATGTGCCTTTCGTGGAAAAGGAACAGGTTAGGGAATACTGAACATGCAGAAGTCCACTGCCCCTTGTGGAGTGCCGATGATTTTTGAGGGAGCTGGCAGATGTGACTGCAAGGCCACTCCATAATTGCTTAGTCATAGCTTAGTGGTAGAAGCACCTGAAGACCAGAAGAATGTAAACTAGTTGATACTCCTGCCTTGATGAAGGGCACGATGGAAGACTCAGGAAACTGCAACCTGATTAGCCTTGCCTTGTTTGCTGGGAAGGCAATGGAACAGCTAATCCCGAAAACCATCTCAAGGCTCTTGAAGAGCAAGAAGATCATCAGGAGTAATCAGCATGGATTCAGCAAGGGGAAGTCACGCTTGAACAATCTGATCAGCTTTTATGTAGTAACTAGCCTGGCAGATAAGGGGGAAACTGTGGATACTGTCTGCCTGCACTTCATTGAGGCATTTGACACTGTCTCCTATAAGATCTTCAGAAATACGCTGTTGATATATGAGCTGAATGAGCAGACAGTGAGATGGATTGAAAACTGGCTGAACAGCCAAGCCTAAAGATGCAAATTCTAGTTGGAGGCCAGTAACTAGCAGAATACCCTAAGAGCCAGTACTGGGTCCAGTCTTGTTCAATGTTTTCATTAACAACATAAGCAATGGAACAGTACGCGTACCATAGCAAATCTGCTGATGACACAAAATTGGAAGAAACCTCAGCCACTCTTCACAACTTCAGCTATTCTCTGATTTCTTCTTTGATTCTTTACCACTGTCATTCTGACCTTGATTATGGTAACTTTAGGAGAAACATATGTGTATGTATATATTTGGTTAGTTGTTTTTTTATTTTAGGGTTAGGGGAAGATAAAGATTATTTATATAATGTATTGAGACCTTGAAGGAACATTGTTTTATTCATATCTGTACATTCTAAACACAAAGGATGTAACCTGATCTAGTAATAGAGTTAGTTACACTGCCATGAATTATAAAGCCAAAATGTGAGTTTATTTGGAGATGGTGGAAACTGAGTCTCTTGAATTTGATGAGCTGATATAGAAATAGTCTGGTCTATTTTATAACGACCTGTAATTCATTTTATCATATTAATGAGGATTGAGATAAATTTATACCATATTTTTCAAACAAGAAGCAACTGAATACTCTGTATTTTTTCACAGGCTGCCTCTGAATGTGATTCAGCCTGTGCAGATGGCCTGCACAGGGATGACACATCAGTTAAGTCTCAATTAGCTCCTCACTGCAGAGTTTAAATGGGATTACGTGATACATAAAACCTTGCTGGCACTGTCTGAAAAGAGATGATTTACAGTCTCTAATATTAAAGGCTAACATCTAATGATCCCACAATTTAAGTACTTTATCATCTTCTTTAGAAAATTTAATGATACCGGAAAGTAGTCTTTTTTTATATACTTTTATTGAAAAATATTTTGGCACATTCAGAGATTCCAAGTCACAAAATCTGACAAATGACCAAAAGTATCACTCTCTTAGTGACTTGTTTCTCATATCTGTTTTCTGAGAAGTATGCATCTACCTCTTACATTTTATGCTGCAAACTCCTACCTTCCTTTAGTTTTATCTGTTACAATATTTTCAATTCACAAATAGCAAAATCTAAGACATTAGGTTCTGCTCAACCCATATTTAAGATTGAATATGATAGTTGAAATGCTCAGCAAATGTTCTAGTACTGGAACATCTAGTTCTGGGACATACATCTCCAGACAAGAAATCAGCTGATATAGTCCTTCAAGACTGATTATAGAATCTAGATATATAACCCCCTTAACAGAGGGTTAAGATGGTTTTGCAGACAATGTTTTTTCATGTTACATTATAACATGACACAAGATTCTATAAAGGCACTTATGGAAAAAAAAGAACACTATTTCTGTTCATTGGAAGCTGAACAATTAATTGATTTGTAAATTACCTTCCATTCTTACAAGAGGTTTTACAGCTGAACTTTACTGACTACCTCTTTCCTTATATAAATAACTTGCACCTCTGTTGAAGTCTACTGAAACAGACAGTGAGGTTTACTCAGAAGCTCACAGGAGCAAACTCTATCAGTACGTTCTTTTGTGGTAGAACTATTCGCAGGAGGATTTAAACTACTTATGTGTTAATCAAATCTAACCAACAAAGCCTATATTTATGCTTTCTTTTGAGCCCCTGATGTTCTTGTCTTATTGCTCACTGATTTTTTACCACTAAAATCTCTATTAATGTGTTTTGAAGTGTTCTGGTATCAGCCAGGTTAGGGTTATTTTTTTTCATATAAGAACATATGATGCTGTGTGAAAATTGTGATGATAGCATGCCAATGTCTTTAGTTGTTACAGAGCAGCTCTTACACAAAGCTAATGACTTTTCTGATTCTCATGATGTCAAACCAGCAAAGAGGCTGGGGTTGCAAAAGGAGCACAACCAGGACAGATGACCCAAACTAGCTAAAAGGATGTTCCACGTCACATGGTCTTATATTCTATTGTTAAATCTGGAATGAGGAAGAGTTTGGAGGGGCGGTATTTCTCTAAGAAACCATTATATGTGATGAGCTCTGCTTTACTGGAAATGACTAAACATCTCCCTGAGGATGGGAAGCTGTGAATTAATTCCTTGTTTTGTTTCCTTTGCTAGCATGTGTAGCTTTTTCTTGACCTAGTAAGCAGTCTTTACCTAGAAGTTCTTTCACTTTTGCTTTTCTGATTCTCCCTTATATACCACAAGGGAAGAGTGAAAAAGTGGCTGTGTGGTGTTTAGCTGCCTTCCAGGATTAAACCACAATATGAAGAAAGTGTCTAAAAGTATTAGGAGTTTGTAAAATTATATGTGGTAGAGAAATCCCTAATGCAGGTTATTTCCATGTGGTAAAGATTTTGAAAGCAGAATGTTCATCAGACCTTGAACACTAGATCAGTTTTAATTCTAACCTTAGTAGAGATTCTCCCTCTTGATATGTAAAGGAGTGCGTCAGAAAATAATGGTGTATATATATACATATATGTATGTATATTTATCAGGCTTATCTTTTGTAACTGCTTTTCATTTTAATATATGAATAAACATATATGAAAAGATATCATTCTGAAAGAAGATTTAGAGGATCATCAAAAAAAAAAACAAACCACCTACTAAAACTATTTCTTTCAACAGGAAAGGTCTAAATTTATCCATAGAAGTGTGAACAGAAGTTCATAAAACAGGAACAAAAAGGCAGCACTACATGCGTACTCAACATTAACAAGATCCCTATCAGGATACCGAAGGCACTTCTTCACTTTAAAACTTGCTTGATTTTGAGAATGATTTACAAGAATGAAGCAAGAATTGAAATACAATTTCACAAAGGTTTGGAGTTAGCCCATTGAAGTTGGTCTGTGCTGGATTCCAACCTGTAGATATTGAGGTGTCTGTAACGTTCGTATCTATAAGTGATTGGAATGACAAGGCTTTTGAGCTCTTGTCCGTGACTGTCTGTTTCTTTTAAAGGTTAATGTGGTGCCTAGAATAGATTTGCTTCGGACCAGTTAAAACTCTCCCAGAAAACGCTGAGACCCGGGTGGAAAAACTGTTGGAGAACTGCTCCCCCTGTTGGACAAATTGTGCAAGGACCTTTTCCAGTAGGTAACACACTTTGTAAAGTAAACAAAGGCGAGGACAGAACCTTAATTTGAGACGCAGGCGCTAAAGAACAAGAAATCAAAGAAAGAGGAATTTACTCACCCCTCCCGGCAACAGTTCAGAAAAGGCGTGAGCTCAGGAATGCAGCCTTCTCCGTTCGAACTCTGACGCAACAGAAGGTGGGGGTTGTGGCCGGGGGGCAATCCACGTGGGCTCTGAGTGTATGTGCGCTCCTGGAAGCAGCACCGAGAGGGAGAGGGAGTGAAGGTGGGTGTAGACCCCCAAGCTCCGGACACTCAGGTGCTCACCCAGGTGCTCATTTACTGGTTCAGGCTGTGACCTGGCAATTCCATTGCACATGTGCATCACCCAGTTTGCTGATTTAGTAGGAAATTTTTAACTGGTGAATCTACAATATACAGCTGTATTTAATGAAATAACAATAATATGATAATCCTTATTTCTCCTCCTCTTTATGTTGAATATAATATGGGAATTCTTAATTCCTTCTCACAGTAGATAAAAAGTGCTATGACACCTATATTACTTAGAAAAAAAAGCATGGATTTCATACTGTCAGGTTCAGTATTCCACTTTATGGCACCATTATGAGGAAATCCTTTCCAAATTTTAATTTTCTGCAAAAATATGGAACTTCCTCCCTCCTAAAAACAAGCTATCTTTCAGCACACCTGGTGTGTATCTTGTAGCCGAGATGCATTGGAAGAACTAATAGTGTGCTACTACTAGCAATTCACAGTTAAATACCAATCTGCACTAATAGCCATAACGAAGTATGTACTGCTTAGATTATGATATATGTATATATATATAAAAGCTAATTTCACGTATTACTGTGGGATAAAGAAGGTTGTTGTATTGCTAATGAGTGGTAAAGCTCAACAGTGACTTGAGCCGGATGTAAACACCCACAAGGCACCTAGCCCTTACATGTAACCAGTCTTGGTTGCTGGGAGAACTGTTGTATTGTGTGGGTATAAAAGATGGTAAACACCTAGAATAAAGGTCTTTTTTTCTGCATCAGCGAAGGAATCAGCACCTCTTTTGCCACACCCGCAAGGGAGGCCCTCTTGCAACATATTACCATTTTTGTTAAAAAAAAAAAAAAAGGTATGATTTTATTCTTTATTATTATTATTATTATTGCTTTGATCTTATCAGTATATTTTAATTGAGGATAGCCCATGTGGTGGATCTGCTATATTGTAAAGAGATGTATTTTAGTGTGCATTTTTAAATACATATGTTGCAGTTTCTCTGTAAAGTATCTCGTGCTTTAACAAATGGGTTTCATTACAGTGTATATAATTTCTTTATGTGTATCTGCTTCGTAATGTGATTTATGAACTTAATGGCATCTATTTTCATACTCTTCCTTTCATAAAAATTAAATCAAACACTATCTGTTTATCTGTATCTGTTTTTTCTCAAGAGCAATAATAAACTGAGTAAGTGATGTAGCTCTGGTAAAGCTCAGCCTCCTCTGCATTGCTGTATTTGTATCTTCACATATTACAATTCTGTATTTCTACACTTCCCAGATTTTGAATGGGCAAGAGTAATGCTAATGTCTGTAATCTTTCTGCTTGTCACCTGTTCTCTGATAAGCATGTGTTTCTTCTGCTCTTCCCTCTCCAAATATGACCAGTGCAAGAGGTAGATTACATCCACCTTTATTCCAGAATTTCAAACGTATGGACAGATTACAGTTCAACTCTTAATGGACATAGAATAGTAAGAGGAAAAGGTGAGCAAAAGGTTTTTCAACAATCTATATTCTAGATACTTCATAAAGTATCTATATTCTGATACTTTATGAAGCACAATAAAAAAAAAAAAGAACAAAATTTTAACTATGTACAGATATTCCTACTCAGGCTCTTAGGCATTTAGAATAAGGTCTTGGTTTTTTGTTTGCTGTTGTTGTTGTGCTGTTGTTTTAAGTAAGGACACTTCCCTGGAACATAGATTCATTTATCTTCTGTAGTTTCTATTCAGCCTTTCTGGTAGGTGTTGTAGTACACAGGTCTGCAGGGCACCCTGTATGAGACCTATTTATTTCTGAGCTCAGCAGTGACTGGAAAAACTCCACTGTACCCCAGGACTGCAGCCAGCTGGGGAATATATGGCACTGCTCCTCAGACATACTTAAGAAAGGATGGAAGCTGCTAGAAGCAAAATACTTGACTCAGCAGAGGAAATATGTGGGAAAACATGGAAGAAGACAGAAAAGACATGAGGAGAAAAAACCATAAAGATACATGTTGGAGGAGACATAGAAGTAGACAAACAAAGGGGACACCAGAAAACTGTGAAGAGGTAAAACTTAGGAGAAAATGGAGGAGCAAACAGACAAAATGCATGGAAGGGGACACTGCTGGGGACACAGCTGGTGTTATACATTTTAAAGAAGGACCTGAGTAGTTGTGAGTGACCTATGCTGAGGCAGGGACAAACCCAGGAGATTTCAGTTTGTAGAGGAGTGCAGGCCAGAACATAAGAAAATCACAGAATGGCCACGGTTGGAAGGAACTTCAAGGATCATGAATCTCCAACCCTCCTGCCACATGCAGGGCCACCAACCTCCCCACTTGATACTAGACCAGACTGCCCAGGGCCCCAGCCAATCTGGCCTTGAACACCTCTAGGGACGGGGCATCCACAACCTCTCTAGGCAGCCTGTTCCAGCACCTCACCACTCTCTCTGTAAAGAACTTCCCCCTGACATCCAACCTAAATCTTCCCTCCCTCAACTTAAAACCATTTTCCCTTGTCCTGCTGGCTATTAAAAGAAAAAGGCTATTAAGAATGGATCAGAGTAGGAAAGTGAGTAAGAAGGACTGAATAAGAAGGGCTGAACAGTAGAACAAAATCCCTAGACACTGACTCCAACCTCTTGTTCTTCCTATTGCCTCATCAAAGCTTTTGGGAGGGAGTGAGCATAAGGCACACAATAGCAAAGAAAAGAACACAAGGTAAAACTTTCACAAGGATAAGAGGGTGTTTTATTGCTATTTCCAAAATGATCCCAGGTCATATTTTAAATGTAATTTAAAGACATTTCTGTAGAGGATGAAAATCTGAAGACACATTTCTCAGAAATATAAACAGTATATGAGATTTGCAAGGGAACTTTTTCTTTCCAGGGACTTTTTTTTTTTTTTTTTTTTTTTTTTTTTTTTGACAGTGTGGAAACAATTTGCCACAAGCTTTGGTATATTTTCTCTCTCCTAAACTAGTTGTCTATCTCCCTTAGTGGAAAAGAGAGGTCAACTTCTGCCTGTCTTGCTCCTTGGTACTGGAAAAGTGAAGGCAGTTCCACCTATTCCACATATTTATCTGTGATACAAAATAGTTTTTATTTCTCTACTCTATCAAAACAACACAAATTACATGCCTTGAACTAGGATAGAAGTAATAGTGATCTGGGTAAGAATCATTTTAAATAAAATCTTTATGCCAGGTCTTTCTTCTCCATTCTGGCTTTCACATGTTTATAACCACGTAAGCTGACAAATACAGGGAAAAAAAAAAAAAAAAAACATTTTAAAATATTTTTTTTTTCCAAAGAACATTGAAGGATTTATAAGAGAAATTTAATAAAAACTGATCTGCAAAGTTATCATTGCCTGTCAGAATCTGCTTTTGTTATGACAGTAAGAGAATAGTAAGAATGTTTTGTGGCATTCACATGTCTTGTGAAATCAATGAATAATCCTTTCAAATTCCGGGAATAAACTATCCATGTGCACACATACATACAGAAATCTTAGTAAAGCGTACATTTGTATTGGTATATGCTTTTGTGTTATAAACTCCTTAGTGCAGTGGAAGTTGCGTTTTCATAGAACTATTTTGCAAGATAAAACAGCATTAATGTACTATCCATTTTCAATACTTAAATACATTTATTTAAAATAAGTTACATTAATTTGCTGATTAGATAAACTGCTGATTAGATAAACTGATAAAGTATTAATATCAGAGTAACATCATCACCATTTCTTGGTCTGGACTTACGCACAAGTGAGTTCTCTCAGAGATAATAGAAAAGTTCTCACTGCAAATTAATGTATTTTTTTATACACTGATTACAAACTCTTGTTCCCCATATATGTTTTTCTTCTCTAATGAGATTTTGTGACTGTATCTTGAGTTGAGAGATCCTACTTACAGAGCTATCACTTCAGCTTGGAATAATTCAGAAATTATGACTCTATCAGAAACATGATCCTGAATGGTTTGCTTTCTTCCTGTTTTCCCTGATGAATTTACACAAAACATTGATAATAGTACTTTGAGTCATGACATCTGATAGCCTATACTCTGTCAATAGTACATATGCCTAGTATTGAGAAAGTACCTTACAGCCTTCAGTGGATCACTAAGTTTTTTGGAAGCATGACATTTACTTTTCCTTACTAGTACTGCTCATTTGTAACAACACAGAATAGTCAGTGCTATCCTGTCCTCAAATAGGAGTAAGAGCAGACTCAAACACGGAGACCTTTCAATGATTCTCATCAGCTCCTTTATACCAGACATCAGACCATTCTCCCATCTCTACCATTTGGAGCTATTAAATAGTAGTGGGATTTTCCGTAACAGTAGGAGCATTAACCCCAGTGTCCTGGACAAATTCCAACACAAGTAATTACACTGTGCCAGTAAATCCCTCTGCATTTTATTTGGACACTGTATTTCTTATTCTTCTAGTAAAACATTGTTAAATAGATGCTGAGTCTTACCTAAAGCGGCTACATTTCAATGATTTTTTAACTGATCTCTGTTAAGATGCTTCTGCTTTTTTTTTTTTTTTCTCTGCATAACAGCTCAGGATCTGAGTAATAACCCTGTTTCATAATATTATAAAGTTATTACTATTATAGTTTTACTTATAGAAGAGTGCTTGCATCCTA
Organism: Chrysolophus pictus; assembly: GCA_037305975.1. Lineage (NCBI taxonomy): Eukaryota > Metazoa > Chordata > Aves > Galliformes > Phasianidae > Chrysolophus > Chrysolophus pictus. The sequence continues at coordinate 26,444,512 of CM074578.1, forward strand.
GAACAGCTAGTAGCTTATCATAGAATAGTAGAATGTTCCAAGTTGGAAAGAACTTGCAAGGATCATCAAATCCAATTGCTGGCTTCACTCAGAACCAACCAAAATTCAAATACTGTCTATGAGAGCATTATCCAAATGCTTCTTAAACTCTGGGAGTTTAGGATCATGACCACTGCCCTGGGGAGACTGTTTCAGTGTCCAGTTACCCTCTTGAAGAAGAATCTTTTCCTAATACTCTACCTGACCCTTTCCTGACACAACTCCATGCTGTTCCCTCAAGTCTGGCTAGATACAGGAGAAGTTCTGATACTGTTTATGAGAAAGTATGATAAATTCTCAGGCAGATTGAAGTTCCTGATGTTTCCCAGGGAGTCTAGGGAAAAATCTTGATCATAGAAGAATTCTAGGAATATTTTTATGTCTTCCAAATGAGACAAAATTTTGCAAATTTTGACAACGTACTGGCAGAATGTGCCAAATCGGAACTTCATCCTTGCTCCATATTTGAGTGAATTTTGTGAGTTAGTTTTGGATTTTCTCAAACAGCTCTAGTACTAGGCTTGTAGTCACTTCTAAGTTTTTTTTTTTAAATTTTGTTGTAATTAAGACTGATCTCTAACTATCAGTCATTAGGAAGCATATTTCTACATAGGTATGTTTTAAGTATTGGTGCACGGCTTACCTTTTGTCCTCTGAAGCTTGTGTTAAACAAGGTAATGCTTCTGTTTAAAAGAGTAAAGCAGTAGTTTTTCCTGCCCATATTTGTCAGATATTCCTAGAGGTATCGTCTCTGCATCTACATCCTGCAGGCAGAATGCCTGCAGCAAACATCACATGGCTAGTGCCTTGTTCAGTCAGCTTTATACGATAACGTGCTTTACACACTCTTTTTACCATATGCTCATGGAGTGTTATACTGGAAAATGGACTGTCTGTGTGCTTGACTCACAAGGCATGTTTTTACAAATCTAGCCTGATTCTGAACCCTGTGTTACTAAGTATTTTAGTATAACTGCTACTACTCAGAATACTGTTCTTACTGTTAATATTAGTGCAATTATTATTAATCAAGATAACAGACTTAGTAAAATTGAAAGCATGAATAAATAATTCAGTGTCACAGTATATTGCATTCCTGTAAAATGATAAATAATTCAAGATTTTCATTTCTTATTTATTTTCATTATGCAGTGTTACTTTGCCTTCACTCTGCAAGAAGATCACATCCAACGATAGAACACAGAGTAAATAATTTGAGGAACTAATCAATAAGGAAATAATATGCTAAACATAAACAAGAGGTGTAGGTGGTGTTTGTTTTTTTTTTTTTCATATAATGTAAATCAAGTATCCTTCCATAGTTAAACACATTGTTTGATATGATCTTTGCTTTCAAAAGGATATTTCATGATCAAAGTGGAACAAATGACTTGCCAACAAGTAAAATGCACTGGAAGAGTCCATTCAACTTATGACTAACATTTTGGCAGTGAAACAATTAAATTTTCTACTATTTCTACTACTGCTGCTATTTCTGCTGCTGCATGCTTTTTCACTTAGAGGATCTCCTTACAAACTATAAAATAGCTTTGGAAGGCTTGATCATGTATGTGTACCATTATGTATGAATGCACAAACCAAACTGGGACAAGAGAGGAATTCTTTCTGTGTTGATCTAGGTCAAAAAGACAGCTTATGAGGAAAGGGAAGTATAGCTCACAAATTTCAACAAGTTATGCCAAGATATAAGCTGCAATTCTGAAGACATTGACATTCTTGGAATGACATTTGAAAGGGTTTCAACAAAGTGAAAACAGCATAGTAAAAAATAAATAGTAATTTAAACATAAATGTGGAATTAAATAACAATTCTCTGAAAGAATGAAGCACTCAAATATAACTGAATTACTTTACGTACTTTTTATACTGTGCTTACTACTGTTGATGTGCTCAAATTGACTCAATATTTTGAATGTCTTACACTTCAATCTTAATGTCTGTTTTTATTGTATAGTGGATCACTTTAAGTGTTTTTTTTCTTTCTTCCTTTTTCTTTCTCTCTATTGTTTAAATCCCAGTTGTTTTAAAGTGTGTTTTATGTACATGCTAACATATAAGCTTGAAAGTGTGAGTAGATAAATTTCTTATAATGAGAAACAAATTTTGCAGCAATTTAAAACTTTTTAATAATTATATTGTTTATTTTAGCAGTGAGAAATTTATTTACAGCATTTTCTTCTCATCTGTATTTCTGATAAATTTATCAGAGTTAAATTTCATTTAGTTCAGACATTTAAATAAAGTGATGTCTTACTTTGTGAAGAAAGTTGTTAATAATTGAATATTCAGATTTTCATGCCATATTATTTATCTTACTCGTTTACATTTTATCTTTCTATTCTGTTATTCACACTGTGGATGACAATATAGGTAAGAATATCAGTCTATTTTAAGAGACATAGTAGAATGTCCATGTAAATATCTTGCTGAGAACACCTTAAAGTGAATTATGAATCGAACTATGCCCCAAAAACTAAGAAATCAATTAATGTATTTCTAAGCAAAACAATCTGGAACCCTTGGGCACATTGAGAATGCTGCCAATTGTAAAACTAGATATTGGACTGGCTTTTCAAATTGTTAAGCTCTGATCACTGTCTTCACAAAAAAGAAAATGATGCAATGATTGTTGGTCAGGAATCTCCTCCAGGGAACTGCTGCATCAAAGACACTAGTACAGTAATGAATCATTATGACAACATTTTAAATGATAAGAGGCTGAAATTTTGGGTGAGTCAGTGAAGCATTTGTTGCAAATTTGAAAATACTTTAAACATAACATACAGACCTATAAAAATCTATGCTGCTTTACAAAGTAAAAATGCTTCTCCTGGCAGACCTCTTTATTTATTTATTTATTTTTGTCATTGTAAGTAGAGTCAATCAAAGGGGAAAAATATTTCTGTGGAAACTAAAATTTTTATGTTTTCTCAGAGACCCTTGTTTATTCTCCTAGTTTTATGTGAAGCAGAAGAAAATTCATGTGTGTACAGTAAGTAGCCTTCCTCGTTACTACAGAGTGGAAATATTAGATTGTGACAAATACAGCAATCACAAAATTTGGATTTTAATTTTGAGACACACAGACACATACCCCTACAGACTCCTCTTCTCTACTCCCACAGTGAGTTTCCAGGTACCACCATTATACAAGCATTATGCAGCTTCCAGCAAAAAATCCTGCATGGTATAGGGGACTTTCCTGCTCCTCCCACATTTCTATGCAGCAACATTTGATGCTGGCTTTCTCCCCGTGTATCTGCCTGAGGGGGATGGCTGCTCTCATGGAACAAGTAACAAAGGATCAAAGTTGGCTGGCTTACTGGCTGATCGAGAAACATATGAAAGGCTGCTCCCTACACATGAGATGTAAGGGAGCCTTCTATTGGGACCAGCTTCTAGCCAGTTCCCCAGCTCCAAGCAACAACTATTCAGGGAACCACCCAGCAACCATCCTCACTTTGTGAGGAACCTAGATTGCAGATTTTGTTTGTGCTTGTGGAATAGCAAAAGAGAGCTTTGTAATCAAAGAACATCTCAGAGAAATGTATAATAAAAAGGAATAAAATACCAAAGTAATAAGAAAACCAAACAACCCATCTTCTCAAGAATTACTGTATTGCTGACAAGAAGTCTACATATTTGTACACCATTATTTATGGAAAAAAAAACCAAACAAAAAAACAAACAAAAAAACAAAAAACCAACATTTGAACTTAATATTCTGGTCTGGATCAGTTAAATAGGACCAATTTTATATGAGTACTACACTGGTAACATGTTTAGATGTAAAATTAGTGATACACATTAAGAGAGTTCTTCCAACAATTTGTGGATTTTTTTTTGCTTATGAAGATATGTAGAGCTCCTTAATTTGGAGGGTCTTCACTTTCTTCAGTGAGAAAAGAGAAGAGTACAGGGTTATCTGAACAGTATGCTTTGTTAAAAAGGCCCTCTAGCACTGTAATTGCAGCACTTTCCAAGGAAAAGAATCCTATATAGCATAAAAAATCTTTTTATTTACTGCATGAAAAATACAAGAATGTGATGAGGGAAAGGTATCTTCATTTAATCCTGGAAACATTATAGACAACATTATCAAAAGTATCCTATTATTTCTGCTATGTCCATTTTGAATATCCCCTGGAGACTGAGCACTTAGATGTTTTTACTAAAAGAATTTGGATTGTGTGTAGATTGGAAGCTTTTCCATTTGAAGCAATGGATCCTTACAAATTCACATTTTACGATTAAAACAATATGGAGGCATATCTGACAGTTTGGCGTTAAATAGGTCGCTCCAAAAGTAATGCTTTCTGTTTATTTCCATTAAAACTACAACAGATACAAAGAATACAGTGACAATATTTGACAGAGCAAATTCTCAGCTAAAAAGCACTGTTTTTCAAGTGTGTCACCACCATTAGTTATGCATTTTCACCAGCTGTGGAAAAGAGCTTGCATAATGTGCTCATAAAAATCTGCACCAGCAGAGGTGATGCACTGTTTCACAGCTTCTAGGACCACCATCAGCTGACAGATGAGTTGATCAAGATGCTCTTCATCTTGTGGTGTGACAGAAAACATTGGTGAATGTCAGTGGGTGCAATCTTTTCTGCATGGAGGAATTCAGTGACACACCATTACTTCATACATACTTCCATGCCAGACGTCATTTTGTCAGACTGCCCCTTTGTTACTTTCTGTCACACAGCAACAACATGTAATAGAATATTAGCAGGAACATTTAACCTCTACTGTCACACTATCAACATCTGTCTTTGACATCATAATAAATAGGAGGATGTCATAACAAAACAGCAGGCATTACATGCTGTACATTTCTTGTGTATTCATATATTGAAAGCCTAAGACAAGAAATAACAATTATTTAATTGGCTATAATTAAATATACGATAAATATTTGGCAGAATCCTTTAATGTTTTGGTGTAGATTTGGATGACTGTAAACAAAAGCTTTCATTGTTAAAATTATTATTTGCAACCATCTATAAAAATCACTTCAGGAAAAATTGTCAGTAATATTTACAGTTCTCTGGTTTAATCTCATGAACGTAGGCTACTCTAACATTAGAAAAATCATAGAATCATAGTCTATTTTGACTATATATGCTAACTCTTTGTGGCATCCTTGCATCTTAAATGCCCTCTTTAGTTCATTTGGAAGTACCACATTGACAACTTCAAATTGGAATCCTCTGAATAAATCCAGAATATAGTAGATTAACGGTAATGTAACTCACTGAAAATTGTCAGTGAGTGATATGCTAACATCATTTTTGTCAAAGTAGATGAAATTCCAGTGTAAGTAACGAGGAATTTTCAGACTGCCCAGGATTTATAGCACTTGGTCTGTAATATTAGAAACTTTGTCTGATTAACAAGCATATCTGCATGGGCTGAAAAAAACCCAACCCAAATCCACTTAGTTTTTCAGGGATTCTGAATAGTGGCATCATTGGCACAATTAACAAAGATAGGAAAAATACAAACAAGAACATTCTAATTGTGGTTTTGTTTTTATTGTTTGTTTTTAATGAAACTTCCTCAAATTTCAACAGATAACTACAAGGGTGTTGTTTGTTTGTTTATTTGTTTGTTTGCTCTGGTTGTCAATATTCGTTTCATCTCAGTCTATCAGAGATGTTCCTGTGTCGCATGGTATGGCAGCAAGAGGCTAATGAGTAAAGTAAAGCTCTTCAGAAATCCATGCCAACTGAAAGCCAGACAGTGTAATTGATACAGCTAAGAGTCCTGCTGTGCATTGATCCCTTCTAATTGTTTTCCAGAATTGTCTTAGAGAAGTGGATATAATTACCTCGGTGTTTGCAGTGTTACTAAATACGGACGTGAGAAAGACACTGAGGTATCACAGAAACAAATTCTGTGCCCTAGGACAGAATCAGCTGTAGCTAAGATTCTCCTTGCACATTCACTTTACCTTTTTTTTTTTTTTTTTAATATATATATTACTGATATTGATTCAAAAGTTACCCCAGATGATGTATTACAAAACTTAATTACCCTTATCAATAGGCAGAGCCTTTTTTTTTTTTTTTTTTTTTTTCCTTCCTTTTATGCTCTTAACTGTCCCTCCTTGCAAATTAAACCCATTGCTTTTGGGCCAATGCAATAGAGTAGTTGTCTCTTCATTCCAATTGTGTTTTATTTACTGCTGTTACATTGTCTCATGATGTTTACATTTTCCTGAACACGTAAGTAATAATAAAAAAAAAAAGAAATTAGAACTATAAGACACATTCAGAAGTAAATTGTTAAGCAAGTACTAAAGATATTTTGAGGTGAGAGGAAAGTTCAAAAATCAGTAGACTATATATTTCTCAAGGGAGATTGCAGTACTTTTTAAAATGAAACTGACTATATTGTGGTGAGTCTGTCTTCCATAGAAAAATTCTATCTGATTAAATTCATTTGGGATGATGAAAGGATACATGGGTTTATTTAATTATAACTGCATTATTAGTAGGGGAGTCTAAGTTTATGAATATTAATGTAGTGAGATTGGAATAAAAAAAAAAGAGGATTTTTCAAGTTTTCAGATGAGAAATAATTTTTGAAACACATACTGACAGTGGGTTGCATATTCCAGTACAATAAAATCAAAGTATACCAAAACAGTTATCTAAATAGAAAAAAGTAATAAAGTTCTACTTAATTTTTCTGAAGTCAGCAGTATACAAGTTTTGACAAACGAAAGTATATTGATTCCAATAAATTGTGTCTGAAAACAATTTGCCTGAGTAATTAACGGTTTATAAGGAACATCTCCAAATGATTACACTCTTTTAAAAAATGAAATAAAATCTTTGGTTATTAATTGGCTGTTCAGAAAAGAATTGTTCCCAAATGCTGTTTTATCTAAGCTTTGAAATCATATGCAGTGTATTGTTTGCACAATATATTTTATACTTCTTTTTTTCTACAAGTTCCTGAAAAGACAGAGGAAACAAAATATACAAGTTAAAACTTTCAAATCTCATGGAAATCACATCAGAAGAGGTAGTAACCCAGGCCTGAACAATAAAGGAAAATTCCAACAGAGCAGCAATTCAAGTAAATAAATAAAACTAACTAAGCAAGGCTAAACTAAAGTAGGAGAGACGGTAAAAAACAAAACAAAAAAAAAATCTTTTTTTTATCAATTGATATATATATATATATAAACTAGCACTGACAACCTAGAAAAAAAGTATGTTTTAATATCTTGGCAGAGAATGTCTTCATTAATTTGATTGTACTTTCCACTCTGAAAATTGCAAAAAGACAGAGATTGGGAAACCCACCAAGTTATTAATATAAATCAGAATACTCTTTTTCATTTTTTTCTTGAAATCATACTTTGGTTTTTTTTTAGATGTAAAACCATCATAACTCCTGTATTTTAATTATTTATTTTTCATTTCTAAATTTATTAAAAATAAAAATGACTGAAAAACATATCTTCTCATGAATGCTTTCAAGACTTTTCATGCTGAGTTGCTCATGTATCTCTTACTTGAGAAAAGAAATTTTCAAAAAAATTAATTGAATTAGAGATTCATTCCAATAGTAATTCTTACTTTCATTGTTTACTCCAGTATAAATTTAGTAGGTTTCATTTCTAAAAACAAAATCAGAAAAATAAGAAAAACACCTTTTCCTTAGTGGATAGTAAAAAACAAAAAATAAAAAATAGCTCTATTCTTAGGTATATTGTTGTACGTATTTAGGAAGCATGGTGGAACTTCACTGCAGATTGCAAAATTTCAGTTGTCCTTTTCCAACTGATTTACATTTTTGTCTGTCAGTTCTACAGAACTTCAGTATTTCCTGATGTGACTGCTGCAATTAGCTACAATTATAGAAACAATGAGTACTTCTGATATGAAAAGTATGATTTTCTGATTAGATAAACTTCTGCTAAGAATGTCCAAATTTCTTTTGTTCAAATCACATCTGAGTTTTCCCCAAGACTTCATCCATGAAACGCTAAGGTTGTTACTGCTGTGCTTTCATTTGATCCACTGCCACTTACAAGTTCCCATTGTAACAATGAAAAGCTACATGTGAGGTAAGTGTTAAGACATGAAAATGCAATTCAAAGGCCTTTTGAGTATGAATCTCATGACACCAGGGCAGTGCTTAAAAGCTTCTGTTCTAATGAAGGGGAAATGATAGGATAAAGGATACAGGATAGTTTAATATTATTGTGCCTGCCTTTAAATCAAGATCTAACCGAAACAAGTTTGTGTCTCCCGAGTGTATTAATCGTCCTTCACATTGGCCTGCCTCAATGGCATCCCATCAAATTTACTTCTGCTTGAAAAGTATAACTGCTGAATCCATTTTCTTTATCTGGAATTTCATCTTCATTTATTTTATTTTATTCACATCCTGTGTAAGGTTTTTAACTGAGCTGAAGATGTGCTAAGAATGGACTCACTTTCTCCCACGTGTCTTGATCTGAAGTGCTGCCCTTGTAAAATTGTGCATTGTCATTTAATTTGTGATATAATTATGCAAAGCCTTTGTTCATTGGAGCAAAGACCATCTTCAATACTGAAAGTAGTTAATTTAGTGTAGTCTTTCAGCATAAAACTTTTAATAATAACTGGCAGAACCCAAACAGACACAAGTATAGGGATTATAATGGAAAACATACCACATTTATACAATTCTTTTTATTTCTTTTAAGCTAAATCAATGTCTGGTTCACCTATAGATTACCAGAACCAAGCTAAAAGCATGTAGACTATAATCTTCGGAAAAGTTTAGAGACAGGTATTCTCTGCTCCTCTTGTTTAGTCTAATTGCAAAATAAATGAGTTTAAAGTCCTCTGAAAGTGTCCCTCATAGAAGTGTTTGTACTCTAGATTTTTAAAAGACCATTATTTTATAAGTTAATTGGGGAAAAAAAAAAAAAAAAAAGAATGTAAGCAAATATCACATGTCCTGTCACTATATAAAAAGCAAGGAGGAAGCATAGTCTGATTGTTGAGTACAAGACCTTGGTTTACACATCACAGAAAGGCTGACCAATCAGTAATAATCTTAGGGAATATTCTGATGAGGAAATACAAAGAAAAAGGAAAAAAAAGGAAACAACAGAAAGAAACATTCTGAAATAAATATTGAGCAAATATGCAGAAAGAACTGAAGTTATTATTTTCTGGAAAGATTCAAGGAAGTTTAATATTTCCACTTATTAAAATGCCTCCTCACAAACGTAAAACTTACACTCTCCAACTATGTTTTGTGGGAGTGTATTAGTGAAAAACAGTACAATGATCGAGCAACATATTTCATCTTTATATTTGGAAACACATAGAAGAATTATGGACGTTGTGCACTGAACTAAAGCATGTAGCCACTGATGGCTATTGGTTAAGATTACACATGTTCTTTGAGTGGAATACAAGCCTAGTTCATCCCAAAATTTGTCATGCGATTTCTATAACATTTTTGTACTGAAAACAAGTTCTTACAGAAATTTATAGAAACTTGTAGAAAAACAGTTGACTTATAGTAAAAAAATAATAATAAAGGATCTTGTAACTTTCTGAAACTGAATAATTTATACCTGCATAGAGATGATGGGGGAAAAAAAAAAAAAGAGAAGTTTTTCCATCCTCTTTTCACAAAATATCTAGTGTCAAAACTTAGTACTTAATAGCACATTGAAGTAGTTACCCACTTTATACTAGTACTGACTGCTGGCCGCCTTTTCACTTTGCAATGCGAATAAATTGCAGAATTTTTAAAAAAAATTTTTTTTTTTTTTTTGGAAAAAAGGAAAATCTCAGTAACTGTTCTGAGCTGAAATTTATTCCTGAATTAAAAGGTATAACGTGCATCTTCTAAGAAACGTCATTGGATATTAACTTGTAAGGGCAAATGCAACCTTATTAAGAACTGTTCCTAGAAATATATAGTTTATAACCATCCTTGAATTTAGAATGTTGAATAATCCAAATCTGGAAAGCAATGAAACAAAAAGGAGAAAAATCATGATATAGACACAAAAATAGCAAGGTTACCAAAATGGAGAAAAAAATACACAGAAGAAATCGTATTCGGAATACTTCAATCCAGATAGAAACCTATGTAAATATTTTAAAATATCTAGATATCTTGGATTCTCATTATAAAATGTACATTTCTGAAGAAAACATGAGATTAGAAATCTTTTAAACACATACAAAAAATACAGAAGTGTAGTTATCAATATTGTACGTACACAGATAAATGTTTGGAGTATGTTATTAAATAAAAGGACAGAAAAGTTGGAAAACAAACAGTTTTACTATGGTGTGAAGATAGTTTGAGAGTGATTATCCAAATCTGTAAACATCACATAAAATATTCATAGAAAACATAATTTTTACTCAATGCAAAATAATAACTTTTAATGTTTAATTAATTAAACTCTTGTGGCATTGTAATTTGTAATGAGAGTTGAGATATATAATTTCCTAAGGGTCTGAGATTATCTGATTCTAAAGCAAACATGCAAGTTTCAAGAAACTTTTCTATTAATAGCCACTTGTAATAAAGTACAAAGATAGAGCTTCACATCAGACAGTACTTTTTCAGTAATATGCACTTCTTCAGAGAATAAGCCCCTCCTGACCTGAAAGCTCTTAGATATGTTCTTTGTAATAAACTAGCTTGTTTTTAAGAGTCTCTGGGAGCAGAACATGGCTAAGAGAGGTCACCTTCATATTAAAATCTCCAAAACTTATAATCAATGCCAGAAGCAAGAAAATCTTCAAAAACCCTTAACTTATTGAATCACTGAAGAGAACTTCCTATTCCTTTCACAGCAACCCACTCACTCTATTGGGAAAAAGGAATATTTGCATGGTAATGAGGTAGAAAAGTTTCCCCAAGGCAAAAGAATCTTTTCTCAGTGACAGTATTCTTTATATGGTGTGAATTTTCAGAGAAGTCCGTGGTCAGATAAGCATTGTGCCCTATATATACATCTGACAATGTTAAAAAATGTAATCATATCTGGGAATGAATATAGAAAATCCACATAGATGGCAAAACACTATGCATAATTATACATTCTGAGAAAGTCTCTTAGAACAAAAGAGATACACAAAAATCAGGTTCATAGCCGAAGTACTTAACATTTGTCACCTGCAGAATTTTTTTTTAAGAACACTTTTTCATAAGCTAGTTGGCAGCTAAATATTTTGCACAGAAATGGACACACAAAAGCCTAGTTACTTGCTGAAATGAATGAAAGTTATAATTCTGAAGTCAGTGGAATAACTCTGAACTGAAATTCAAAGAGCAAGTGAATTTACCATATGGCATATGGAGTATTTGCAAGATTTATGTAACTGGAAATCATATCCTGATACACTAGAGGAAATCAGTGTATCTGATGTCCATGGAGATGTTAGCGCTCTGAAAGTGAAATCCTGTTTGGGACTGATATTTGCATTTTAGGAATAAATGATTAACTTTGATCTTAGCTATTTACTTCCTCCCTTGTGTCTGACTATTCGCTTCTGCTAATAGTCAAATAATACTAGGCCAAATACACCAAAGTAACACAGTAAAAACTTCCTTCATATATATCAGAAGTATTCTGCTAGAAAGTCTGTGGGGCCTTAAGATGTTCAGGGTAGAATAAAGAATAATCAAAAAAGCGAAAACCATAATAATTAAATGTGGAAGGGTGGCTTGAAGAGCAAGGCCACCTCGGGAATGTTAAGGACATGGTGACTTTGTGAGGATTCAAGATAAACAAGTGGTTGCTGAGTTGTGTCCAATGAGGAGATTGGTGGGAAAAAAATAGGTGGTCTGGGTAATTCTGCGTTGTCGCGGTGACAGGTTTCGCCTGGTGATAGGATATGCATGGTGATAGGTTACGCGCGGACTTGTATAACCAATTGTACACGGCCAAGAGTACTTGTTGGCGTATATATTGCTGTATTAACACATTAAATTTGGGCTTAGCTGTTAACTCATATTGAGTCGTCACTGAGTTCCACAGTCCCGCTCCCGCAATTAAATATATTCTTTACCTGTCTGTTAACTGTGGAAGAAGCTGAGGATGTTTCCACACTGGAAGCATTTACAGGGAGCTCAAAGTAGTTGTGAAATTACATTCATACTGAAATTATATTCCTTCTGAAATTCAAATGGTGAAAATAGAAGTTATTAAGCAAATTTATTAAAAATAAAATACAATCCAGGACTAGATAATATATGTTCACGAATTCTAAAAGATTAAATTATTTATCTCATTTGTTGTCACTGATTGTCAGTGATTCAAACTGGCCTTTCATACCTGACTGGTGACTAATATAATGTGTCTACAAAGCAATCAGAAGCATCGAGTTCAACTCCTGGCTCCATGGAAAACCATCTAAAATTAAAACCTTATTTTTGAGAGTGTTGTCCAAACTCTCCTTGAACTCCAGCATCTCAGGGCACTCCCAGCTTAGTGTCATCTACAAACTTAGTATAAATTTAAGTCCTGCATCCAGATAATTTACAAAGTAGAGGTCTGTGGAGTCCCACCAGTCACTAGGCACCAGCCAGATGTAACCTCATTTACTATAACTCTTCAAGCCCAACTGATTAGCCAGTTTTTCACTCATCATATGTATTATGTATTTATCTAGCTGTATGCTAGACAGTTTGCCCAGAAGGATACTGTGAGAAAGACTATCGAACGCTTTACTGAAATCCAGTAAGCTTACATCACCTGGCTTCCTTGGTAAATTTGGTGGGTAATCAGCTCATAAAAGGAAATTAAATTTATTAAACAGTACTTCTTCTGAACCCATGTTGGCAATGACTGATAATAGTGTTGTCTTTCAAGGCTACCTGATAACCTTCTATGATGTTATCACTGGCTGGGCAGATGAGGGGAAAGCAGTAGATGCTGTGTACCTTTGTTTTTAGCAAGGTTTTTGACACTGTCTCCCACAGCATCCTTGTAATAAAACTTATTATGTATGGGACTGATGAGTGGACAATGAGGTGGCAGGACAGAGGCTCATGATCATGGTGCACAGTTGGAGGCAGTTAGAGGCCTGTAACTGGTGATGCTCCCCAGGGGTTAGTGCTGGATCTGGTCTTGTTCAATATCTTAATATCATATATCATATGATATATCAATATCAATGACCTGAATGAAGTAATAGAGTTCACCCTCAGCAAGTTTACCAATGATACAAAGCTGAGAGGAATAGCTGGTACACAGATGGCTGTGCCACCATCCAACAAAATCTGGACAGGCTGCTGTGTTGAGTGTAGAGGAGCCGATGAGATTCAGCAAGAGCAAGTGTATGGTCCTCCACCACATGCATCAGTACAGGTTAGGGGATGACCTTCTGTAAAGGAGCTTTGAAGAGAAGGATCTTGTGGCCAGGAAGGCCAATGGTATCCTGGCATACATTAAGAAGAGCATGGCCAGCAGGTTGAGAGAGGTGATCCTTCCCCTGTAGCCTGCCCTGGTTAGGCCATATCTCAAATACTGTGTCCAGTTCAGTATATTTTACATGGAAATGAATAAGAGATATTATTTTTGGAGCAACCTAGTAAGCCGTCATCTTCACTTCACAAATGTAGGAATACTGGTTTACATGGGCATGACTATGACTGAGATTATGCTTATTTCCCCTCAAAAAATGGAGAGAAGTAATGTTGAATTAGAGAGATCTTTTTGTTGTCTCTTTTTTTACATACTTATTGAATACCTTCAAATTTTGGGATAAATATTATTTTCATTGAAAACCACAAATAAAAGATCCTTGGAGAGTGCTTTTCTAATTGGAAAAGCTGTACCTGCATGAAAATAAGTTTTTTTTTTTTTCCTTTGGTTGGTTGGTTGTTTTGCTTGTTTATAAATGAAAGCTTGTAGATACGGAATTAATCTAATTCATCTATTTAATTGAATTAAATTAATTTATAAAGACTCTCCAGTCTTCATAAATCCATCAAACATAATACTACAAACCATGATGTTCTTTAGCTTTTAAATTGGATAATTGGATGAACTTATTATTTAACTTAAGTTTGTGATAAAAATATTTTGTTTCACGAAGAATATTTCAAACTGACATTAAATCACCTATGTTAATAAGAAGAAAATGAGATAGCATGAGGAAAGTACTCTTGTATAGACTCAAAAAAAAAAAAAAAAAAAAAAAAGGGGACCAAATTAAACAATTTCCCAGGCATACTAAAATAAAGATCTATGTGACAAGGTCTCTATAGAATTACACTGGTTTCATTCCTAATCAATAGAGGGTGTTCATATCTGATTGATTTACTAATCTCTTTCTTGTGAATCAGTTTTAATCTTCTGAGATTTAATTTAATTGCATTTATTGTATGATTAATTGCATCAGGGTGCTTGGAGCCTTGGACAGACTTTTATAATAATTTACATCTAATTAAAACCTAAAAATATTAAACGCATTTTAGGAAGTTATAACAAAAGAAAGTAATTCTTGAAATCTAAGGGAAAAGTGGTATCTCCAGTCTTGGATATGCCATATTAAATGCTGATTTTCATTATGTATTCATTTACTTATAGTGTAAAAATAGTAGAAAATATTGTTGAAAAGTTTGCTTTAGGAAGGCTATTGCTTTTTAAGTCTATAAATTGAATTTAATGTGAGGTTTTCATGAGCCTTATGTCTGATTTGTCCCGCTTCCATGTGCTCATCATTTCTCCAGGTACTTTGTATTGCCATTTAGGAGGATGTGTCTGCCAAACTAAAAATAAATATAATAATCATTAATGATTATAAATCATGTTTCTACTTATACTTCCAAAATGAAATTCACAGATGTAGAACTGCTTATGATACCAAAGAATGAAGCTCTTTGAGGATCTTATGGGACTAGGAATTACAAACTGGCAACATACACTATTCTATTGACAAAATTGGGTAACACTTACATAAATGTAATTTATGAAGGGATACTTCCGTAGTAAACTGTTCAATATGTGAAAATTATATGTGAGACTTTAAAATTGCTGCCTTTTTCATTCTACTCTCATATCACAGCTGCGATCTCTTCAGGGATACCAAACACATTTGTCAGTTTCTTTTTCACCTTCATTCTTTATCTGTGAACTTTCTGACAGCCTGATGGGAATGATTATGTAATCTTTTCCCATCTGAATCAAATGAACCAACTAGATTTTTCACTTATTTTATAATTTCCAGCACGGTAAAATTTCATTTTGAATAAACATAAATCTGCATCATTCTGTATAAAATATATCTTAAATATATGTTTTTTGAATTGTTCTTTTACATATGTGATACAAAAACCCACAAAAGTGCTTATATACATGGATAGAAATTCTGACAAAAATGCAATATTTCACATTCTCAATTGAAGCAAAAATTCTGTATTGCTTGTTTTGAGGAATCTGCTATTTAATCTTTTGCATATAAAGTATACAATTCATCCTGTGAAAAGATTTTATCATATCTTATCTCAAGATTTCCTCCTATGCACACTCATTCATTCAATTTTTCTTCCTGTTGACTTCTCATTATTTTGAGTCACATTCTTTATTCTTATATTTTTCATAAAAAATGCACTGGCGCAGTTAAAGGCTTCAACATTTTCTTAATCTTTCTTTGTTTTAAAAGATCAGCCTTTTCTGGCATGCTACTCCCTAATCCCTCTTTGGTATTGATTACAGGCCATACTTGTCATTGCAATCACTCTTACAGAATTCTATCCCAATGTTACAATATATTTGGACATCATGTGTAGCTAGAGTAGGAAGGTAACAGAAGATTCACTTTGATAACATTTCTCTCTTGTACTGCTAACTAACTAACTAACTAACAAATATATACACATATATAAATGATTCTCTAAAGTAATTATGGATAAATCAATATAACCATAAGGAAAGAAGTTAGGTTTTTCAGTTCAATAATCTGCTGTCTTCCATGAGCTTCATTTGGAAATCAGACTTATAATAATTTCTGTTGTTTTCTAAGGTGCTTTTTTTTTTCTTTTTTTAAACTACATTTCCCCCTAAGATATGCCTTCTTTTTTAATTAATAATTTAGCATACTATTATAATTTTTAGCCTCTAACTGCACATCCACTAAGGTTTGACCCTTCTCTAGATCATTACATCCAATGTACTCATATTCAGCCAGATTCTTTTTATATTTGCTCAAAGGCATCTTTCCAATGGTCTCACACCCTAGTAACCTTGTACACCACCTCTAATCTTGATTTTCTAACTTTCTACTTACTTACTTCTACTTAACACTCATGAAATGACAGCCAAAACCTAAAGCAAAATTCATGGTTTGTTACTTAAGCTTTATAATCCTTCTTCATTGTTCTTGGTCAGTTTTTCTGATACCTGAATAAAAACAAACCTCTTATTCTCAACACTCTTCCAGACTCCAGCAGCTCTCAATTATTATTTAATATTTTTATATTAACATTTCTGTCTATTTTCAGAAGTTGAGTATGGCTTCATATTTCTTTTAGAAACAATAATTATTACTACAATGCAGAAACTACATGTGTTCCAAAAGGAGGTGGGAAATCATTCTATCTAGATTGCTGATATTACAAGAAACTATTCTTATGAGCCAGCATATCACATAGGCCAGCACTATAATGAGTTTGACTCTTCATTCTAACTAATTCAGTTTTTATGAAATGGAAATTAAGCCATAAGAATTATGCAGGCTCTTTGAGAAGTAAGTTTAATTTTCACCAACTTTTGAATCAACTGTGGCTGTACAGGACCACTGAAACAGTATTTGCTGAAAAAATCTTCGAAGTGTACTCTATGAAACAGAAGCTCTTCCTCCCTACTGCCATCTCAGAGAAAATGAGCTCCTTGAAGGATTGCTCTATTCTATTCTACTATACATTAGATCTTTTATATTAATATAATACATTTAATCCATTACTTAAAGAAATAATTCCACTTTCCTTTTCCCTTTAAAGAGTTAATAACCTAGCATAAAGAGCGAAAGTCCTTTATCCACGAAGATAAAGTGCCAGTTGTTCACAGTGATTAAGTCCTGGATAATAGTCACCAGACAAAAATATTTTTCACCTTGAGACTTGAGCTATTAACAAACTGTATTATATTACATGTATACCAAACGAAATTAAAACTCACGAAACTCTGGCATGACATTACCAGATAAAGAAAATACAGAATTTAGAGCATCTGATATTACAGTGACATTGAAACTATTTTAATAATGTGAAAACATAAGAAAAGAAGCTGAATAAAAACCTACAGTTGGATTAGGGGAAGAAGAAATAAAACTTAAATATTGAAATAAAAACTGTAGTTACTTTTTCTCTGAAATAAAAAGCTCTATGGATATTTATTTATGTATTTTTTCTTGTAGTGTGAGTAGAATACCTGCCATTCTGCTTGTGTTAAGCTCTACAAAATATTGTCAGATATTCTGAATGATTCTTTTGTCATAACTAGGTAGTAACTGATAAAGGTAAGCTATATCCTGCACAGACTGCTTTTCAGAATACTTTTTCATTTGTAGAAGTTATGACTCAAGTAGGTATTCCACATGTAGTTATTCCACAGTTCAACCAAGGGCAGATCATTGCTGACAAATGTAGAAGACTCCATCTTCTATGATGGAGTGACAACGTCAGTGGAAGGGCAAATGATGTCATCTGCTTGGACTTGTGAAAGGTCTTTGACATGGTCCCACACCAAATCCAGATCTCTAAATTGGAGAAATATGTATTTGAAGACTGGACTACTCAAGTAGATAATAAAAGACTGGATTAGACTAGTAGACAATTAATTGGTTAGATGGTCACAGTCAGAGGATTGTGGTCACTGGCTTTATGTCCAGCTGGAGTCTGTTCATGAGTGATGACTGTCTTGGAACTGATGCTCTTCAACATTTTTTTCAGTGACATAGATGGTGGGACTGAGTGCACTTTCAGCAAGTTTGCTTATGACACCAAGGCTGAGCCGTGCAGTTAGAGACACACAGAATCATAGAATCACCAAAGTTGAAAAAGACCTCAGGCATCATCTAGTCCCACCATTCACCTGCTACCAATATTTTCCCAATAAACCATGTCCACCAGTACAACATCTAAATATTTCTTCAACCCTTCCAGCATCAGCAACACCCTGGGTAGCCCAATCCACTCTGTTGAAGAAGTATTTCTCAGTGTCCAATGCAAATCTCCCCTGGCACAACTTGAGACCATTCCCTCTAGTCCTACTACTAGTTACATGGGAAAAGAGGCCAACTCCCACCTCACCACAACCTCCCTTCAGATAGTTGTAGGGTGCAATGAGGTCTCCCCTGAGCCTCCTCTTCTCCAGGCAGAACAATCCCAGATCCTTCAGCTGCTCCTCATAAGGCCTGTGCTCCAGACCACTCAACTGCTTCATTGGTTTTCTCTGAACACGCTCTAGACTGTCAGTGTTTTTCTTATAGCGAAGGGCCCCAAATTGAACGTAGTATCCAAGGTGCGACCTTACTAGTGCTGAGCACATGGGGGATGATCACTGCCCTCCTCCATCTGGATGCACTATGTCTGGTATAAAGAAGTTGATACAATGGAAAGAAGGGATGCCATACAGAGAGATTGGACAAGCTTGGAAAGTGGGTCCATATGTACTTAGTAGGATTCAGCAAGGCTAAGTGCAAAGTGTTTCACTTGGGTCAGGGCAATCCCAGATATCTCTATAAACAGAGAGAAGAAGTCATTGAGGGCATCTCTGCCAAGAGGGACTTGGGAGTTCTGTTGGAGAAAAAACTGGACTTAAGCGACTGCTGGCAGTGTGCATCTGCAGTCATTCTATGATTCCATGATTCTATGATTTTATGATTCTTCGTCATGCTTGGCAAGTAGGCATCTGGCCTAGTTGCCAGAGAAAAATCGCTGTAATTACTGCTGAAAAAATGCAGACTGGCATTTTAAGAAAAAAAAAAAAAAAATTGTGTTTTTTGGGAATTTTGTATGCTTGTGAATTTTAATGCTTTACTGTAATTGGAACACATTTTTCTTAAAATGGAAAAATCTTGGAAAAAGAATACCTAAGCATTGGGCCTAAAACATTGTGTGAAGGGATTTTTGTTTTCTCAGTAATTGTCAACAGTTTACAGGCTGGTTCAGCCCAGTTCCATGACTAGCAGGGCGGAGGGATTTCACAAAATCTGCGCCTTCAGAAAAAAGGGAACAGGGGACCCCAAAATAATTAAAAACAGTGAAAACAATCTGAGGAGAAACAAGATATTTTACTAAATATAGTATCAGAATGCAAGATAACACACTATAATACAATATAGTTAGAACTGAAGCTAATCAAATCAAATCAAATCAAATATAATGGGAAAGAGAATGTCCAAAAGGTGGATAGGCCTCACCACAACGCTGAGGTGAGATGCCCAGTCCGGTTGAGCAGCAGGGAGACAGCAGGAGAGCCTGATGAAGAAGAGCAGGCGAAGAAGAGCGCATCAGGTGACCTTGCCAGGAGTTATATCTCCTCTCTGTGACCGCAAAGTCTCCTGGGGAATGTAGTTCTCCTCTTCAGGGCAGGTACCCAGGACTTGAGCATAAACAGTTAAACTCCCAGTGCCCCACATGATGTTATGATGTGGAATACTGAAAACCCAAAGTCATTGTCACGGAATTAACTAGATCAGTTTATGCCCGTGACAGGGGGACAGTAGGCCCCTGCCCTCCCCACCCCCCGCCTGGACCACGGAGGGAGGAAGGGGGAAAAAGAAGAGAAAACAGCGGCAACAATCTATGGAGGTAAACTTATTTTACTAACTATGATATTGGAATGCAAAATAATACAATATAATACAACCTAATTAAAATTGAGACTAATAAATCAAATAAGATATGAGAGAGAGTTCCCAAGACCGAGTCAAACCTGAAAAAAGCTTGGAACGGCCAGGAAAGCACCCTCCAGCACCCACTGCCAGGCAGTAAGAGACCGCCCCCCGGAAGGGTCAGGTCCCATGACTTCCGTAATGTATAGGGATAGGTGCGTAGAAATGAGAGCATTGACACCTTAATTCCAGTACATGATGTTTTGATGTGGAATATTAAAAATCAAAAAAAAAACCCATGACAGTCATAAAACCATGACAGTAATTAATATTTAAAATCAATAAAACAGTTAAATTTACCATAATTATTAAAAAAATTAAATAAATGAAAGAAGCATATGGCCTTATTTGCTTTAAAATGAATTTAGATATCTTCAACAATCTTGAATTTCAAATAATTTTGGTATCAACAGACAAGAGTATATAGTTTGTTACGCCAATAATTTTTAATGATGAAATACAGACTATTGTACCAGGAAGATAACCATATTTGTTTTATATGTTGTTTATATATATATGTATTCAGCAAGAAGACAATAAGTATAATCCTGAATTGCAAAGTGCTGTTACTTATTTAAGTATAGGATGTATTTAAAAATAAACCCTAAAAATAGTTGTCAGTCATTACATGAGTTCCATGTATATAATAAATAAATAAAGTACAAAAATATTTGAAAGGTATCAGAGTGCCCCCCACTTCTTTTATTTTCTTCCATGCTATTTTGTTCGTTTTCATCCTCTTAGTTACCAACATGGGGCAATCAATTATTTATATAATAAGCAATCACTAGCATTAGTTCTGCTGCTTTTAATAAAGATGCTTTGTATGGACTCTTGTATAAAGTGTAGCAATGAAGTTACACTATATATTAAGTACTGCAAATGTTGGCACAAGGATTAGGTTCACTGGCAACCTGAACATAGCATACAGCTCTGATGTCCAGGTACGTAAATGGAATTCTAATGTTTTGCATTTCATTTGCTAAGTCATCAAAGTTGTTTTCAAACTATCATCAGAATTCTGAATCCTAATGAATAAATAATTCAACTTTTTTTTTTTCTTTTCTTTTTCTTTTTTTTTTTTTTTTTCCCCGAGTGATGGATTTCCTGACATTATCAATCCAGCAGAGATACACCATCCTGTACTCCAGCTTCATGAAATGTCAGGCTTAATACTTCAACATAAACATTTACATCAAGATAGGGCTGAGCAAAGAAAGCTTAGAGTATTTACTTTCTTCAAGTAGCAATTTTCCAGGTTCAGTTGATAGGAAGCTTGATATTCAGGCTCCTTAAAAGCTATTATCATATTACATTTGTCAAATGCTCTGAATGTGTGTCCAAAGAGGACATACTTCCCCAGAAAACATCAAGCACATTCAATACGACAGTACTTACTGGGAAGACAAACGGAAGGAGAGAAAAATGAAACCAATAATCATAAGTAGAGAAGTCTACTCGTTCACACTATATGGCTGCCACAGTAGCTGGCATATATAGCAGAAATATCAGATCATAATTCCAGGAATGTATACATTTTATTTGATGCAATTCCTAGCCATCCTCACTGATCTCATGGAAAAAGGAGAAAATACATGAAAATCATTAACTAGAATGGCAAAAATTACAAAAATAGACAATGTTTTTCAAGCTCTTAATTCTCTGTCCCACTCTCAAAAGAGATGCAAGATCTGAAAGGCAAGACTAAAATGAATAGCTCTATTTGAAATTTAAAAGGGTTCAATAGAGATTGAGCTTCATGGTGTACCATAATTATTCACAATTGCGCTATCTTCCAGATTTTCAGTATTTCATACAACAACTCCATAAAGGAATGTGATATATCACAGACTTTGTTATTGAGCTCATTGCCACATCCTCCTTTGCTTCACGTGCAAAGGCGTGAATCCCCCTTTTCTCACATACTATCTGATCAACTTATATTAATGAAGTTAATCATCATTTTGAACTTAATTAAAAAAAATCAGAAATGCAATTTTTTAGTTATGCTGACTTCAAATATCTTAAATTCACAATATATATATCTATATATTTTAAATTATGTTTGAGATATACAAGATTCCTTATGTATCTGACCACAGAGGAGTATCTGGAAGAATTATATTACATAGTATGCGAAGGTCCAAATGATGCTGTGTGATTATCATCTTTACTTCATGTAATTCCTATAACATTATAGGAAGAAAAAAAAAAAAAAACCCAAAAATATAAAACAGTGAATGATTTCAAAAAGATTTATATGAAGAGAGTAATAAAAAATATGTTGACAAAGTCATCCACATGTAAGGGAAAGAATCATAAGGGTTTTATTTATTTATTTATTTATAGGCAGAAATTTACAGAATGTAAAAACAGAAATTAAAAAGAATACAAGTAAAAAAGACAAAACAAGAAATAGGAGAGAAGTCTGTCTGTGTTGTTGTCATGGTTTTGTGATTTTTGGTTTTCGGTATTCCACATGATAACATCATGTAGGGCACTGGGAGTTTAACTGTTAATGCTTAAGTTCTGGGTATCTGCCCAGAAGAGAAAAAGAACTACATTCCCCAGGGGTCAGTTCTTAATGTTTCCCTTACCAGCATCACTCCTGTGACTGAAATCATTGGAGTGTGCCTTAACAATACCACTCACTGATACATTACAATGGTAGACTTATTGTACTCTGGAATGTTTTTTCTCTCCTTTCCTACAATAGGTAGCCGACCAAAAATATGTGTATTCGAATCTTGTAGACATTTTGCTGGGAAAACTGTCTCATTTTTTAAAAAAGTTTTTGCTACCTGTTCTGGAAGTTTCCATTACAAATCAGAAAATAAATGGTTGCTGTGCTGTTTAAAAAACTTTCACTTGTATTCTGCAGACACTACTTTTGTTTTACTTTCAAATTCCTAATAGAGTTAAAATTAAAGTTAATGTTTCTGTTTACTTGCCAGTATATGCAAAAGTCTAATCAGTGGTGTCAGCCTATATCAGTAATAACTTTTGTCTGTTAATGTCTGATACAAGGGAAGCATGAGGCACACTATTTAGCAGGCCCGTCACTGAAGGAGTTTTATGTTGTCAGCTGTGAGCTTTCTGAGCTGTAATAAGTAGTACAATTAGTAGAAATTAAACATAATACAGACAAGATTGAAATGGTATTGAACAGGACACTTTGCAAATGCACAGTTTTTTACCCCAAATGATCATAAGCTATGAAGAAAGAGGAGGAAGAGGTAAGCAGAAGCTTACTGAGAAACTGAAGAGAGTTTTGGTATCTCAGAGCAATGAGCTACCTTTCATGAGTAGTCTTTGTAATGCAAAAGTGCCAGTGCCTCTGCATAAGGTTCACCAAATCCAAAGACAATATAAAGACGTCCACCTATCTCCCTGTCCACCTGTGGCAATATGTGTAACAGCAGAATACAATAAAGCACTGTGAATCAGAATAATCAAGGTTTTTCACAGAAAGCAAGGATATTTAGTTACAGCTACAGAGCAGCTTCTAGCAAGCAAGTTTCTTCTGCATGCAAAAGCTAGAGGAAGCTTACTCAAGCCCTTTCTCACAGACTAGTCGTCTGTTCAGGCTGTGATCCATATTTCTCCATGCAGTCTTCAACTCATATATATCTGGATTCCTGCAAGTCCTGAACAAGGGTTGAGAAATCCTTTGTCTGGAGAACACTGATGGACAAGTTCTGGGCAAAGGTTGTGAAATCCTTTGTCTGAGGGACACAGATGGACAAGGCCAGGGGCAGCAAGAAAGAGAGAGAAGCCTCAGATTAATGGCCAGGAAGCAGTCTTTTGTGTGGGCTTATCTCGAGGAAGATGGCTATCTCAGGAGATGCTGCACATGACCCTTATCCAAGCACCCAGGAATAACATGCTGGCAGAAGAAGGATAAAAAGGGGACCTACAACCATGAGGTTAGGTTTTCTGGCAACAGATTCCTCGTGAAGAAGAAGAGGTTTCTGCCATGAGAAGCCTCATGACTTGCCTCTCTTCCTCCTGGACTTGCTCTGAGCTCTACCAGCATGCTGAAGAACAAAGGTGTCTGCCATCAGATTCCTCACTATGGAATGCCTGCATGCTGACGGATACTCCTGGGCCTGCTACCTGAGTCCTGCTGCTTCCTCCTGGACTGGCTCTGCGACTTCTTCCTGCTATCTACTTGCTGCCCAAAGCCAGCCATGCTGCTGCTGCTCTCCCCCTGCACTTTTGCCTCGGACCTTCAAAATGGCATGCAACGGCACTGCTGCTGGATCTGTGTGGTGACTATCCCCACTTCACGCAATACTTTCTTATTTCCTATCTTTTCTATCACCCTCATTCCCTTCCCCATTACCCTAATTCATAATAGTCACCGTCCTTCCCTTCCCCGTCTCCCTGATTAGGGTTTATAATAAACTTGTTGGACCAACATTTGAACCACTGTTTCTTAATCTCACGCTGGATATACATATATTAAAAACAACCTCCTCTCCCTGCTATAAATCAGAACGAGACAGAGATGTGAATATTGAGTTACATTTTCAGGATACTAATGGAATTTACAGGGTCAGGTTAACATTGAACTGTCAAGATGGTTAAAAGAGCAGTTCCCATTGAAGATCCTCCTTAAATTTGATAAGGGCCAAATAGAGTTAAATTAATACGTCATGCTCTTGATCAGTGTATCTGCTATTATGCTTCTAGTACTGCCACCAGTGTATTCATTTTCTTTCTGTTCTTACTAAACTGTCATACATTTTACTAGGTTACTGTTATCTTCTTGATTACTTCCTACTATTCTTTGTTACCTTCATGCCTGGCTTAAATCTATTTCAGATGATCACACACAACGTAGAAAATTTGTTCTGAAAGGAAGAAAGTGAGATGTTAACAAAAAAGGAAATTAAAACAGAAGATGATGTAACTAAGATAGAAATCATTTCACCTTTGTTTCTAAAAGGAAGTATCACCAGTGGATCCAACATTTCTAGGAAAACTTTGATCCTAGCAGTGATAAACTTCTGCACTGATTATCTGAGAGACTACTGGCCAGATCTATGTGATTTTCACTATTGTCCTCTGTTGCAAAGTGTCCTGTTACAGTGATTGAATTCCTGGCTAACTTCATGGGTTGATAATCAACAAGACTAAAGCTGAATAATGTTGGAAGGTCAGATCCACCTGGGCACACGTTTAGTTTTCCCTCTCTTACAACTTTGGTTGTTAAAGCAGTGAGTCAAAGAAGTAACCTTGAGAATACCCTCTGGCCTTTTACACAGAATGCTGTTGATTTATAATTGACAACAAATGTTGGTCTTAAGAAAAAACAAATTTGTGTCATTCACTCTAAATTTTCACCACAAATAATAAACACTTGCTTTTTTATGAGAGTAGTATAAGATTTTAAATCTCAATAGATATTAAAATATAAAATATCAAGTTATTTTAAAAAATCTTTATTGATTACAGACTGATAAGATCACTTCGCTCCTATGCATGCATGGCAGAGATGTAGGGCTGAGACAGTAGACATAGTTGTAAAATATCACAATTTTATATATATATTACTGTCAATAGGGATTTTACTTCATCAGTTTCCAGTAGCAATGCAGTGAGCTTGTTTAAATATCTGGAAGAAAAATTGGTCTTCTCACTAGAAAAACAAACAAACAAACAAACAATCCTGATTGTCTACATAGGGAAACATATTAATGATGTTAATTGCTGATTGTTCTACATTTTGATAAAAAAAAAAAATTATATGATGAACATAATTCTGCAATGCTAATTCTATTCTGCACACTCTTTTGTGGTCAGTGTTTCAGAAATATGAATACTAAAATCTTTCCACAGCATCTCACTACTTCTAACTTCTTGAGTGCTTCTTCTTTGAAGATTATGTTTGATTTCATATACCTTACTTTGATCAGCTTTGTTTTCACATAATGGGCCACTTAGAGATGAAGAAGATACAATAAAACTAGCTAAGTTTAAATTGTTCTCATAAACATCTGGGGACCTGTTCTTTCTTGTGATCATTTTTTAACGTTATGATTCATGTCAGTAGTGTTAGAAATAATATTTTCTTGGGATTAATACAAGATATGTGCAAGTGCTACAAGATAATAATTGATAAAGTGCTTAACTATTAAAGTTAGTTATTAACTATTAAAGCTTCTTTATCTAAATGTAGTATCATGTAAGGTTCCTTGGAGGTCTTTACTGAGTTCAGTGTTAGGATTTTCAGTAAGCATATAGATAATAGAAAAGAGAGTTACCATGAAATTAGCAAACAATCCAGAGGGACAGAACATTTGTGGCAAATCAGTATTCAAATGTTAAATTATTTTGAAAAACTGGGAAATAATCTGATAAATGTGAACTATAATTCAATAGGGACCAAAATGACTCTTTCACTTAAGAATGGTCTTCTGCATAAATGCAGTTTGAGGACAAAGACTAGCTTAATAGAAATAAATACGGGGAGAATAAACAAGTTGCACATACTACTAATCTGCTGCTGAAAATGGCAGATGATGTATTGACCAATAACTCTGAAAATCCTGTCTATGTGGAATGCAGAGAGAATCTTCTGCTTTACCTAACATTGCTGAGGCCTGTGCTGGGGAGATACATTCAGACTCAGCCACGGTACTTCCTGAAATATCTCAAATCACAGTACTAAAGTGAGAGCAGTGTAAACTACCAACTTAGAAATCAGAAAACAGTGTGCATAAGGACACATCTAGAAAGAGATTCATTTAGTTTCTAAAACTTTAAGTGTTGAAATGCTCTCCAAATTCATCAAAGGCTGATGCTAAGGGGAAAGGAATTATCTCTGCTTTATGTCCACGTTCAGGAAAAGTGGATTTCAATCAGTACATGAGGGATGCAGTTAACAGAATAATAATAAATAATAATCTGATTACTATAAAAGTGGAACAGTTAATATAAGTTAATATTGATACTATGAGAATCATAGCCAGAGCTGATACTACTTTAAATCTAGAAAGCTGCCTAGATTTCATTGTTATTTTATATGGGTACACAGACACTTAAATGAAAGAAAAGAAGATTCCTTAGAAGTATGTAGGATGATCAAGAAAACAAACAAAAAAGCCACACACACACAAAACAACTACCAACTGTAGTGGCATACATGTCACTGCTCACATTTCACTACGAGATTCTTGCAGTTCTAGTAGTGTTAACTTTCAGTCTTGGTGATCTGAATCTGGTTTGAAATCTAAATATGCTTATATTTATGTGGTATGTAATGTGATTATGAAAGAATTTTAAAATATTGAAGCTATAAATCCAATTTGAAGACACAAATGTGCCATGACTTGTGTCAAGGGGAGACACAGTCACTTGATTTTTTGTAAGAATTTCATATTTTTATGCCCCCACTTTTTAAAACATTGTATTCTGTCAAGATTTCACTGATGTTTTATTTTTCCATAGGAAAGTGCTAAGCAACCATGTCTCCCTTTTGCTTTTGAGTACTTGGCCCAATCTGAAAACACATATAAATCTTTCTAATACAAAAGTTATAGCTGTATATGCAGAAAACAGGGCCTATGCAACAATAACATTCAGATGTTTTTGAAGTGCTTCAGCACCAAGATAGAGTTTATTTCAGATATAAAATAGATAGAACAGGTGCTATCAAACAGTTTTATTTCCTTTGTGACATAAAGCCTCCATCCCATGAATGAAAACCTAGGTCTTTTCAAATACTAAACTTGTTGAAATACGAATTGAAGAGGTTTAGGATGGTATCCTTATGGTTTAAAAAAGACAGTGCTATAGAGAGAAGTACAGAGCAAACTAGTCAAACAATTACTTATTGAGGGAAACAAAAATGAGAGAATTCTATGCTTTGAATGAGATGAATGGAAGGGTTAATCTGCCATTTTGCACTTTTTCTTATAATGAGTACATCAAGGAATATTAAAAACAAAAAACAAAAACCAAACAAACAAAAAAACTCCCTGTGAAATAACATTCACTTAAAAGCAAAACTGTGTGATCCCAAGTGCTGTCATTTAAAATGGTTAGAGTAAGAATTGTTTAGCTATTTATTTTGCATAAGAGATACGTATAACTAAGAAATTAATTTGTTATTTCATTTTCTTATTCTTATTCTGGAAAAAAACGTTATACTTTTCTAAGTCTAACACAGCATAGTTCTTTACTGGATGTAAATTATCTGCCACTTCACGTGAAGTGAACAATTTAGAACCTGGGTCTCTTTGTAGGAGACATCTAGAAATAAAGAAATGTTGAATTGTTCAGTTGGAAGGCACCTACAAAGATCACCAGTTACAACTGCCTAAATATAAATGTCTATATTTCAAACTGTGTAGAAAACCTAGTGGAAAGCCTCTTTTTAGTTTTGGTCAGTGTTCTAGTTGAAAATTTGCTTGACATTTCAGTAGTAATAATAGTAGAAGAAAAAATTAAATATACTTTCATATAACTCCTTTCAAAATATGTAATTGCACATGACATTTGTTAAATTAAGTGAAATTTTATGAGATCTAACACAAAAAAAAGTATCAGTTTTCTAATTCTAATAATTTATTTCAAGAAAACAAAGCAAATATTACATCCAAATATTAGTCGCTTTAGGAAGCAAAGAAAGAACAGATTTTCATAACGGGTAAAATTTGTAATGGTGTGTTTGATTAACAGCTATAAGGTAGGAATCAAATCCTAAAAAAGATATCACAGAAGAAATTTCATTTGTCCTGGTATTTCTAGTCAAACAATTGAAATAGACAAGCAGTGCAAGGCAGGCAAGATAATGAAACTGAATACAGGCGCCCATATTCATCCTATCTAATTTTGAGTTCATGAATAATATACAAAGTTGAGAATTTATATGCCTAGGGATCTGTATAAAATCAATGGAGAGAAACAGACTCGTCTGGATGGTGTTTCTGTTCACTCTGAATCTTAAAATACTTTATGAAAGTGCTCTCTCATGCAAGTTATTGTAAATAAATTTTGAAAAGGCAAAACTGGGCCAACAAATATTATCTTAGTATAATGAAAATAAACATGTCTGGTGGAGGAATGCATGCAGATCAGTGAGGCCAATAAAAAGACTTAAAAAAAAATGGTATTCACTTCATCTTTCTCAATATATATGAACAAAAAGGGAGGGATGGGCTTCTATGATTGCCTGAACATGACTTTCAGTTGTGCAATTGTATTAGATCTAATCAGACAGAGGCTGCAGATGTATTAGATTTAATCAGACAGAGGCTGAGGAACATGGCCCTATTCATCTAAGACAATTAATTTGTACGTAATTACTCTGAGTATTCAAAACCTTTTGAAGTTTTTCTGGAGTTTCTTCGAAGTGTTTATGGTGCTTCATACCTTAATTTTAGAAGTCTGAAAATGTGTGAAGAATACACCTCATTACTGTGGGGAAAACTACTTTCTATACTTTATACTATAAAGCTTATTCGGTAATTTATAGGTAAATATCCTTTCCAAAAAATAAAAACCCAGAAATCTCTTTCCTTCTCTCTTTCTTTAAGCATATTATCTGTAGAAACATATTACAAATGATGCAAAGTGGAAGTATCTTTATCTCCAATTCTTTTGCTGGAACAATACAAGTATAACGCAGCAGGACTTGTGAATATATATTACTGTAGAAGCATATAATAGATTATTTTATAAATTTACTCATTGTTTTATCTGTGTAAAAGCTGTGAAAAACAGATAATCTGATCCCAGTTAAATCAAATGATATTTTGTGGTGAAAACAGTTTCTCCAAACAAAAGAAAGTAATTTTAGTGTTTAGTCTATATTTGAATATTTGTCAAAGCCTAGCATTTTGATTAATTTTACCTTTCAGAGTCCTCTTTCTACTGAATTTACTGTCATAGGATTTCACGCACTGGTTTGCAAAATGTTGTCAGATAATATTTTTCAGTGAATTTAAGTATTTAGATTCCTATTTGCAGTGATTTCGCCTTTTTTATTGCATTGTATTTCCAGTGCAATGGTACACTGATGCATTTTATACATTTCCCATTAACACTGAGAGCTTGACCAATGATTTGGTATTTGAGTGCAAACTTGTAAATCTCCAAAGCCAGAAACACGAAGTAAGATATGAATGTCTGAAGAAAAAGAAGAATTTGACTTTTTGAGAAGACAATAATCACTCAGTACTTCCGCATTAAAAAAAAAAAAAAGAAAAATCATATTTTAAATACTCTAATTTCATAATTCAAATAATCAATATTTTAGATTTTTTTGATAGCTGAAGAGAAAGCATTTATGCTGAGTTTTGGTATACACATAAAGAAGATGTACACCATGTCGGTTTTGTGGATTTTTTTGTTTTTTAGTTTGTTTTTGTCTAAATAGTACTGTGTTTATAAATAAAATGCATAAACAGAAAAGAAAAGGCTAAAGTTTCTTCAGTGATGCTAATGGTGATAAAACCATCTCTATTCCTTAGATGAGCACAACTGTCAGTGAAGTCAATAAGAATCCTGCTGCGTATAGAAAGGCGTGGCATTTAGCCCTCAGCATCTGTAAGAGAAGTATTGTGTGACAGTGGTGCATGACAAGCTTGGAAATGACAGCTGGAAGATAAATGCTAGGCTGGAAGTAAGTCTGAGTAAGTACATTTTTGTATCTTTTTGTATCTTATTTTATTTATTTATTTTTTTTTCCACTCTTGCCATCAGCAGCTATTTTTATAAAGCCAGAATAAGCAGAGTAGCCTATAGGCCAAATGTTTCTATGGAGTATAAAAATTCAATTATTTCTTGAAGCTGAATGACATCCAAGTTACTGTACCAGTAACAAAACCAAATGGCTTTAATGCAGAAATACGGGCACTGGGACAATCAGGAAATAATATTAATAAAAATTGTGCATTGTTTCTTGCTGGCTATGAGTAGACTCACAACTGTACCAAAAACAAACAAACAAACAAACAAAAAAAAACAAACATATAAACAATGTCAGAGAATCAGAAGGGAAGCATGTTTGGACTGTGCCATTCACATAATTTTTTCTGGTAGCGGAACAGTATTTTTATACCACATGGGAAATGTGAAATGGAATTTTGAGTCCTCTAGACAGTTTTAGAACCTTGTAATTCAAGTGTACATAAGCTTAAATTACTACAGATTAACTTCATAGATGGATAAAGTTTTTCTTTGTTATGCAGACAAAATTTCAATCATATTGAAATCCACTGCATTTATACTCAGATTCATTTTTGTTTGTTTGTTTGCTTGTTTGTGTGAAAAGACAATATAGCAATTTTGTGAAAATAATTTCATCTCTAGAATTTAGGTAGACATCAAGTAGCCCAAGATATCAAATACTGTTGAGCGTAAACACAACTGTATTCCCTATATCACCTTCAGTGCGTTTTATAACTAAGTAAAATGCCTTATTGTACAGAGAAATAGCACTGTAAATTTAGATGGTAATGAAAATCTATCTTTGGTTTCTAGAACTCACACCTGAATCGCATATCTTCATAGAATGGCTTAGGTTGGAGGGGGCATTAAAGATCATCTATTTCCAAGGGTTGCCAGACACTAAATCAGGCTGCCTAGGTCTCCATCCAACCTAGTCCTGAATGCCTCTAGAGATGGGGTATCCACAGTCTCTCTGGGCAACCAGTTCTCGTGCCTCTCCACCATCTTGGTAAAAATTTTCTTCTTAACATGTAATCCAAATATCCCCTCTTCTAGTTTAAAGCTGTTACCCCTGATCCTGTCACTGTCAGATCATGCAAAAAGTCAGTCTCCTTCCTGCTTCTAAGATCCTCTGAAGCATTGGAAGGCCACAATAAGGTCTCTCTTTTCTAATCTCTCAGATAAATAAACCCAACTTCCTCAACCTTTCTTCATATGAGAGGTGCTCCAGCAATCTGATCATCTTTATGGCCTTCCAACAACTCCAACGCTCCAACAACTTCACATCCCTCCTGAGGGTCCAAGACTTGGAAGTAGTACTCCATATGAGACCTTACAAGTGGACATTAGAGGGAGACAATCAACTCTTTCTCCTTGTTAGTCATCCATTTTTGGTGTAGCCCAGGATACAGTTGGCCTTCTGGGCTGCAAGAGCACACTGTCTGCTTGTGTCCAGTTTTTCATCCATCAGGACCCCCAAATACTTCTCCATAGGGCTGCTCTCAATGAGTTCTCCCAGTCTATGCTCATATCTGGAATTGTCTCCACCCAAGGGCAAGAACACCACTAAATTAAGATTCAGAAGTGAGCTTTTTAAAATGAGTAGTGTTTTTTGTAAACTCTAGATGTGTAAAGTCTTCCTCAGAAGTCAGCTCTCTTGAAAGTGTAAGAAAGATAAAAAACACCACAGGCAGTATTGGAATTGAGTTTCTGTGGAGGGGAGGGCAGACATTTATTATTACACAGTGAAGATTCTTTTTTTATAGTGGAAGTCCTTGAAGTACTTACTAATCATAGAATCACAGAATGGTTTGGGCTGTAAGGGACCCCAAGGATCATCGAATTCCAACATCCTTCCCATAGGCAGGGCCACCAACCTGCATATCTATTACTAGACCAAGTTGTCCCGGGCCCTGTCCAAGCAGGTCTTGAATACCTTCAGGGACAGAGCACCCACAGCCTCTCTGGGCATCTGGTTACAGCACTTCACCACTCTCTCTGAGAAGAACATCCCCCTGACATCCAATCTAAACTTTCCCTCCTCAAGCTGAAAACCATTCCCTCTTGTCCTCTCACTGTTTACCCTTGTAAAAAGTTAATTCTCCTCCTGTTCATGATCCACTTTTAAATACTGAAAGACTGCAGCCTTCTCCAGGCTGACCAAGCCCAGCTAAGATTGACAAAAAAACTTTCTAAAACTTGATAATGGTACTTGTATATTTCAAATTGCATTTCTACATTTTCAAGCATACTCTCTTATTTTCTTGTGAATTCTGAAATTTTCAACGTTTTGTCCATTCAGAACTATTGTAGGTACTCATACAAAGTACCAGAATTTGGACATAGTTAACATTCATTACCAATCCATTAGAATTAAAGTAGCAGAATAGTCCAAATAAAGGCCAATAAACCAACCAACTGAACAATAACAAAATACTTAAAACAAAGAAAGTGTTTTCAGGAAATGATTTCAGTAGCAAAATAATTTCCTATATTAATTATGAATTTGAGTCTTTCGGCTTTCTTTTTTAATAAAAATTGAAGACTTCTGGAAACTGTTATTGCTTTAGCTCTTTCCTAAAATAGTGTAATGTGTGCTCCTTAATAAAAGAGATCTGGAATAATATTATACTAAGCAAATTTAATAAAGCTTTAGGGTGCATTTGAAAACCCTTCCTCCAGTCTAAGAATCAATGTAAGCAGTTTCCACAAAATACTAAAAATACAAACCTGGATTCACTCTAGATTTAAATAGCTGTAGGTGAGGACTCTTTTACTTCAAAAGCTATAATTTACCTACTAAATGATTTTTTTTTCTTTTTCCTTTGCAATATGACAGCTCAAAATGTATATCTTGATTTCACTGGTACAGGCCCCACGTATTCATAAAAACATAAATGTTTTAAAGCAAAAAAAAAAAAAAAAGTAATTAACTTTTTAAATAAATTTAATTTCCTTGTCCTTTTGCATCTTATTTATATAAGAGGGATAATAATATCTGCCACATCTGACAAAAATATTTTTTGTAATGAATGTCTTTCAAGATAAGCAGGTAAAGATTGTAATTAAACAAAAAAATAAAACATTGTAAAATGTATTATTCCACACAGTGTAATATTTGAAAGATGTACAACACATAAGTAGGGATTTCATGATGAACAGCACAGAAAAAAATAAGTATTGAGTGTTTGCATTATTACATATTTTCCAACCTGTTCTTGGACACAGATATCCAGATTGTTTAAGTCAATGGAGCTACTAAGTGTGAAGAAATGATACCTGAACAGTGTTGATGAGGACAGACTTAAATGAGGAAAGGATAAGAAACCAAAATGTTACTAGACAAACTCCTGAATGACAAAGAATAAGCATAAATAAGAATGAAATTGGTAAGGTACAGACGACTAGACAAAAATCTGATGCATCCTAACTTTTAAATGTTTGAAAAGCAGTTGCCTGGTCCTTGTCTCAATCTGTCTTATTGTAGAGTGATGGCTTGGTGGACACCTGGCAGCCAGTCAAGGCTAACACTATTCTTCATCTACGTGCTGTGAGAATATAAGCAGTTGATATTTAAAATGTCTGGATCATCCTGCAGATTTTTATGTATATGATTACTGGGTAAAGAAATCATTAAGAAATTCCTATTTGTCCCTATGACAGATTTCAACATTAGAATATAATGTCAGAACCACAGAGACTTAAAATAGATCTCTACCACTGTTCTACTTGCAAAAGTTTTCCTTTATTTTATATGTAGAGAAGGTTGCCCTTTTAGGGTGCAGTGTCTCTTTCCTGTTTTAGATGACTCCTTAGATGAGACGAAACGGATACAAAAATTTTCTCTCCAGGACTATAAAGGAAGTTTATATGTTTAAATTTTGAAAGACAAATCGAGCCATGGGAACATTGAAATGAGATTAGTGGTATTATGAACGTTTACCCTGTAGCAAAGATTAGTTCGCTAATCTTTGTCTAAAAAAAAAAGATGGCTTCCAGCTGCTGAATGCAAAGCATACATCCATGTTTTAACAATCTGCAAAAGACCTATTTAACAATCATCCTATGGTTATGTCTAACAGAAAACAGAGTTCTTTGCATCTGTTACAGTTTCCATGGAAATAAATAGGAGACATTACTTTTGGAACAACTTAAGTTTATGCGTATCTTATTTCTCTTGAAATATTTTTTTTTTTTTCTGTCTGCTTTGTATTTTTTTCAGGTGGAAAAAACAAACATCAAGCACATTTCATGAGTAACATAATGCTGCTTTCCAGTATAACAACTCCAGTATAACAACCCTCATCTATACTATGATAAAAGACATTTCCTAGCTAAATACAGAAAGAAATGAGGTGAAATGGGACAGCAAGTCAAACCTCTAAAATTTAACTCAATAAATTTTAGCCAGTTAGAGCTGGGCTTATCCATTTTAGGTCATAATTTCAAGCATAGCATTGGTTATCTCTGACACTGTGAGCACAAGAAGGGGAAAAGGAAGAAGCATTAAAACCATAAGAACAAATAGCAGACGTACTTTGTGCTATTATGTGAGATAGCTTCAGAGTCTTAGTGGATAGTAGTTGTGTGAGTCTGACTTGCCTTTAAGCGAACTGCTTCCCTAGACACACAGTCACAATTGGAGTACAATTACTATAGAATCATAGAATCACAGACTGGCTTGTGTTGGAAGGGACTTTAAGGATCATCAAATCCCAGGCCCCCTAGGACCATGATCTAATTATCAAGGATTCAGTTTGTTATCAAATTTATCTGGAAGTGGCATAGACAGCCCGAGCCTGTTTGTCTTCTACTTGTCCACTGGACAGATAAGCTACAATTACCACAGACAGGAGAACTGGTTATGTAGCTACATTTGCAGTGTAGGAGTCCAGAAGAGGATCACAAAGATGATAAAGGGCCTAGAGAATCTCACATATAAGACCCTGAGTAACCTGGGTCTGTTCACCTGGGAGAAAGAAGACTGAGGGGGGATCTGATTAATATTTATAAATATCTGAAGGGAGGCAGGAGAAAAATGGATGAAGGCAGGCTCTTCTTGGTGGCCTAAAACTTAACATAGGAAGTTCTGTACAAACTTGCGGAAGATCTTTATGGTAAGGGTGACGGAGCACTGGAAAAAGTTGTGGAGTCTCCCTCTGTGCAGATATTCAAGACCTGTCTGGATGCCTACCTGTGTGACCTATTGTAGGGTACCTGCTTTAGCAGGGGGATTGGACTCAGTGATCTCTTGAGGTCTCTTCCAACCCCTGTGATTCTATGATTCTGTATAGGAATAGCTGCAGCTTTCTGCGATTCTTTCTGTCTCTGTGGAGATAATTTCAGTATTACAAATTACCAAAATAAACAATGAAAAGCTCAACTGATTCAACTGATTAGTTTGCACATGAATTTAATAATTTAGTCAAGTTGTGGTTTTTACTTGATTGAAAGCCTAATGGCTTAGAGAATATTGTTATACTGTAGTACTAGACAATTTTGTGGATTTTTTTCTGTTATCACCTATTAAAAAAAAATGTCAATGACAATGACATGACAATGTATTTGATGCCATTTCATAGTCTTTTTCTCAAAGTGAAAAAAACAAAGATTTTTATGAGAAACATTCCCTTCTTTACTAGTTTTATTTCCAGTAGAGAATAATTGGAGAACCGTGTGGTAGAGGTTGTGCTGATATGCTTTGAAGGCAGTTAAGTTTTGTATGCAAATTTGTCAGTACTAGCTTTAGAAGTTTCAATTTCTCAGACCTGTAATCTCAATAAAGCTCTGAGATCCGAAGAAACAGATTTCATATCTGCAAGTGTAATAATGCAAGATATGTAATAGAAAAAAAAGACTATTACCAGGTCAGATATGTCTCTGAGTAACTCAAGATTAACAGCAAAACAGCAAGTTTGAGTAACACTGTTAGATTTTAAAATATAAAATATTTTATATGTATATTTAAACTATTATTAAGTTGTCAAATGAGGTTAAAAGCTCTTTATTAGACATAAATGGCAGTCTTATTTCCACAAAGTATGCCTAAGTGTCATGGTCAAATTGCATATATTGCAAGCCACCCAGTAGTTGCGTCTCACAGTGGTAAGCATTATGTAATTACTATGGTGGAGGCAACAACTGGGTGGCTTGAAACGTATGCAGTACCCCATGCTACCACCAATGCACCATATTAGGTCTTGAGAAACAAGTCGTAGGCAGCATAGGACTCCAGAAAGAATTGAGTCAGATAATGGGACTCATTTCAAAAATTCTCCTGTAAATACTTGGGCCAAAGATCGTGGCATCGAGTGGATTTATCATATCCCCTATCATGAAACAGCTTCTCGTAAAACTGAAAGATACAATGGATTGTTAAAAACTATGTTGAAAGCAATGGGTGGTGGAACACTTAAGAATTGGGAGAAGCTTTTGGCAGAAGCCACCTGGTTGGTCAATACACAAGAATCTATCAATCGTAATGGTCCTGCTAGCTCCCCACAAACTATAGAGGGAAATAAGGTCCCTGTAGTACATATTGGGAAAAGTGGTTTGGATCTTTCCAGCTTCAGGAAAGGGCAAACCTCTCCATGGAACTGTTTTTCCCTAGAATCCACTTGGTGGGTGATGCAGAAAAATGGGGATGTTTAATGTGTACCACAAGGGAATTTGATGTTGGGGGAGTGCAGACAGTAATTCCATGTATATGTATATGTATATGTATATGTATATGTATATGTATATGTATATGTATATGTATATGTATATGTATATGTATCTGTTTGTGAGTGTGTTTAATGTTTTTATATATTAAGCATGATGTAGTGATGTGGAATAAGTGGTGGAATGTCATGGTTTTACGACTTTTGGTTATTGGTATTCCACACCATAACATCATGTAGTGCACTGGGA
The DNA here is from genome assembly GCA_037305975.1 of Chrysolophus pictus. Lineage (NCBI taxonomy): Eukaryota > Metazoa > Chordata > Aves > Galliformes > Phasianidae > Chrysolophus > Chrysolophus pictus. Next base: position 26,482,059 of record CM074578.1, read on the forward strand.
GTTAAAGAGTTAATGCTCCAGTTCTGGGCACCTGTCTGGAAGAGAAGAACTACATTCCCTAGAGGACTGTTTGCTGTTTGTTGTTATCATTTCTGTTTAGGGGGAATACATATAAGGCCTTGGTAGGTCACCTGACATCCTTCTTTTCAATCGTCAGGCTGTGTCACTGTCCACATCTCATCTTGTCCACACAAATTGCTTCAGCACTAGAGTAAGGTCTACAGCTTTTCAGATACTCTCTCATTATATTTGATTTATTAGCTTCAATTCTAATTATATTACATTATAGTTTATTATCTTGCATTCTGATACCATATTTAGTAAATTAGTTTGTTTCTCCTCAGATTGTTGCCACTATTTTTAATTGTTTTGTTTCCCTTTTTCTGGAAGCGTGGATCTGTGCATCCCTCTGCCCCATTAGTCGTGAAACCAGGCTGAGCCAGCCTGTAAACCACTGACACTAAGATTCTACAGTATTTAAAAGAACAGTTTAATTTCGATACCTTTTTCTCTTGCTTCTTTTAAGTCCAGCTACACTTTCTCTTACTTGCTGTTGTCATTTTGATCAACTGTTTAATGTTGGTATACATGATTTATAATACAGGACAATTATTTCTAAGATTTTTAAGTAGAACATGTTATTTACTTTAATCACAGAAATACCAGAAGGGCCAGTCCAACACTAAGACTCTGCGATACAAAGAATTGATTAGGAGGAAAAGTACAGGAATAAATTAAATATTCAATTAGAATTAAAAAAAAGAATAAGTGATAATGGATTTTGTTTTTGTTCTTAATTAAAAATATATATACAGCAGGACCTTTCTAAAATACTTTCACTGTTTTAAAAATTCTTCCCATTTATTGGAATGAATATTTTTATTCTTAAACTCATATGATTTAAACACTGTGGGATGGAATTTCATTACGGCATAAACAAAAATAACTGGAGAATACTCACATGCTGCAGGACTGTATGAACTGTACCTGGTGTTTCGTACAAAGAGTACTTCTATAAGGGCTCAAAGCATCAGAAATAGCAATATCGTATATGAGGCAAGAAAGCACACATATTCTGAGAACAAGCTTTGGCTGATCTTAGTAAAGAAAAACAAAATGAGTACAAAGTTTAATCTCAGTGGGAAATTTCCACTGTGATAATGATAGTCAGAGACAATGTTCTATATAAATGTTAACCTTTGGCACAGAAAAAGAATTTTGCATCATTAGCCCTGGAGAGTTTGGTCCTTCTGAGACTGTGTTGCTTTGAAATTCATAGAAACAGTGCTGAAAAATATATATAATTTGACTTTTTCTTCTTTTTCTTTCTCTTTTTCCTGTTTTTTTTTTTTTTTTTTTTTTTTTTCCAAAGGGAGTGTTTATGGATAAAATCAAATGTTTTGATCAGGATGTTCCATTCCTTTTTGGAGAGATTGGAATAGCCACTGCAGTGAACATGGTGATGTCATCTCCAGGTTGTCCAGGAAATACTCCCTGAACCTCTGTTTGCTGAATTCAACTGGGCTGTGATTCCCTACGACTTTTCAGAATGTATCTGGACCATCATTATTTATTGTCTTCAAACTGTATGGAAACCGTGTCTTGTATATAAATGATTGACCTATCAATCCCTTCTGCATCTGCAACAGTATTTTTTTTTATCAGCTGTTTACATCTTCTATACCTATACCCAGTTAGATCAGTTCTTCAGGAACAACCTGTGTTGGAACAGCTGGAACAACTCAATTCTCCATCCAAATTCTTCAACAAATACTTCAACTTATGTATTGTGCCTATATTAGTAAATCTGGCATGCCTGGGTGTGCAGTCATTGTGGTTAAGTCTTTAAAATGGCAAAAACTTTCACGTTTATTAAGTCTTTGCGTGATGTCTTAGATCTAAGAATGTGTAAAGAGAACATGGAAGAATAGATACAACTCTTTGACAAGAGTTCCAGATGATGCATTTTTGAGATAGATCAGACTGGAACAGTAAGTACAGCCTCACTTAGTTTTAGAAGAAATGAAACCAGAATTGTTCCAACCTGGAATAACCTTTTTCTGTACTTAAACGTTGCCCATAATTTACATTGTGGTAGAACTTGAAAATGCAAGTGCTAAGTTCTGTACCCTCACAAAAAGCAACAATTAGCGTATTTAAAGAGTGTCTAAGAAGATCTACAAATATCTATGTATTAAACCCATAGTACTAATGTGAGTTGTAGTAGAAAAAAAAGAAACAAAAATGTTTTATTTTTGTTTTAACACATTTTAAGTAAACTGTGATTCACACTTTATGCTATTTTTTTTTTTTTTTTTTCTTTTTTGAGATGCCAGGGCTTACATCTCCAAGACGTACTCACATGAGGTAGAAATATTATTTACCAGCATATCTTTTCCATGTTACACAGGAAAGTTTTTATTTCATTTTTTTGAATGCTATGTAATACTGCCTGCAAAATGCCTTTTTCACTTTATCAGAAAGTAAATTTGCTATGATTTTCTAACTCTTACAACTCTTACTGCTCTTCCTCCTCAGATAAAACACATAAATTTATTTAAAGAATGGCCAGAAGTAAATGCACTTAAAATCCTATGTCGTATTTGAAGTAAATACCTTGGTACTTTGCTATTAATTTTCGAAAACCATTCTTTTTAGCAATCTCCCTTTTTAATCCTCTCATATTCTTATACTTTCTCCACTTGCAAGGGTAAATGGTACATTTTTCTTTTCAAAATATTCAATTTATTATTATTATTTTTTAAAGCTACTAAGAACTGCCTTTGATGTTTCTGAAGAAATTAGAGCACATTAAAAAATAGTATTAGAGCACGTTAAAAATAATTATACAATATCATCCTGGGGCTCTAATTATGTTTGATTCATTAAAAAAAAAAAAAAGCTTTCATTTTGATACTTCTCTCAGATCATGAAAACCCATGCAAGCCACACCTTATCCACTTGCAGCTGAGGGACAGGCATGAACTGTTTGTTTCATCCCTTATTCAAGTGTTCCCTTATTCAAGTGGTTCTGCTGCCACAAGCCAATGTGCTGTTTGACTTGTTGCTTTTTGCTAGCTGATGAACCAAGAGTTTATGTCCTGTACTGATAAGATAGGATACAAAGTGAATAGGATTCAAAGTGATGTTGAATTCAAGCTTACGTGTAACTTACACTGAGGGAGAATGAGAGTGATGAGAGAAAAAGTATGTTAAAACTCACTTCTGATTCATATATAAATCACAGATTTTTTTTTTTTTTTTTTTTGCAAAATAACCTTTTATTTCCTTATTTTCTCATTTACTCACTATTTTCATTTCCAATAAGAAAACAGATCCCTAATAACAACAACAAATGTGATCTCAGTGCTGCCTCTTTCCCTGGCACTCTTTCCATTCCAAATCATTATTCATCACCCCAACCTATTCTCTGCCTCCTCCTAGCATATTCCAAACCACAACTCTTCCCACTGCCTGCTTAGTTTTTCAACGCTGCTATTGATAATTACAGAATGAGAAGAATATTTGATATTTTGTTTTTTGTGAAAAGGTAAGAAAGAAAAGTGTTTGTGTGTTTGTGTTTTGTTTGCTTTAAGGCCACAGACAGCTCTCAGAGGTCCTGTGTATAAACCATGCTTGCCACTGCCAAAGCATGGAGTTCTGGGAGAGATTTTCATCTCAGAGTTTGTGTGCCATTTGCCTGTAACTAATTTCTTCTTCAGCAGAAATGCCAAGGAACCTAAAACGAGATGCTTCTAGAAGAAATATTTCATAAAAAAGAAATAGAAAAAAAAATGGTGGTTTTGAAAATGTGTATTCAGCAATCCTTCTCAGTGGTAAACTTTGATGAACAGGCAAAAAAAAGAATGAGGTATGCATGGTGTATGATGCAGTCTGCAGATATCCTCAAGGGATAAAAAAGTTAAGCCTGCCCTCATGTTTCTAGACACATATATGCATATGTTTCAATTGAAAAAAAATTGTAACTGGGTTTAGTTTTGTTACATTTCTTTTTTTTTTTTTAATTCCTCCTCTCATCTTTCTCTTTTTCATTTAGATTTAGATTTAATCCTAAATAGAATCTTTCTTAGATGCTAGATACTGCTCTGTAAGAATATACAAGGGAAAAAGATGTTAATTATTTATTTCAGGAATTTCATGGAGAAGTGGAAATTCTATACCTGGTACTACATACCAGGCAGGAATCAAATTTCCTGAAAAACATTCCTTTCTCTCTCTCTCTATCCTCATTCTCCTTTTCTTAGGTAAAAAAAATGGCAGGATCAGATATTTGATGTCAGGAATTGCAAATTAATGTGCAATGATATTAGTATATGTATCATATTCCTTGCAACAAGGAAAATATATTTGAGGAGATTAACAGTGGTTAAAATTATTATCTATACAACGTAAGCATATTTTCCACTTTGTGGAAAACCATGATAGTTATGGTTACGAACAAACATAATTTACTTAGTAGTATATTCCTATGTTTGAAACTTTAAAACTTGAGCATTTTTAATTGAGGGTATCTGCCAAACATATATGTTTGTTTCTACAGTGAATGTAATCCACAGTGCAATAAACTGTAGAACTATGTATACTCTTAGCCAGTTGTATTAATCTTCACATGTTGAGAAGACTCTCCAGCCATCAATTGACCACTTAGTGAGGCACTGAGAAGCAACCTGTGTACTACTAACAGAGTGAGAATGAAATGTATTGTATCATCAACTTCCTCTTATACAGCCACATAGATATTTTGACGTACACAGAAGTTATGCAAACCTCAAATGAAGTCTTCTAACAAAGCTGCAAAGAACAGCAAAGCAGTTTTAAAGAGAAGATGAAAATATTTAACTGTTCTGCTTACTTTGTAAAAAAAAAATCAAAAACTTTCTAAAAAGTTCTTAAATTAAACTTCTTTAAAACACTACATGTTTTGATAGGGTTTAAATTAAATTTTGGTATGATATAAATTAAACACTGCATTTCTCTTTGTTGTTCTTTTAGCTTATCAATGACAGTGACAAATAAAGAGCTCAAAGAGCTTTCTGGACCTTGATTTTGATATTGACTAATGTGGTCACTCACATAGTCTCTCTAATAATGAACGTATCTCTTGAAAATGAAAAAGTGCAGTCATTATGCAGTAGTTTCTAGTTTCCATTAATGCAGGTGCCATTATCTGATAAGCCAAATCTCAACTTTCTTGATATAAATAATTTTTAGGCAGGAGAAAATTCTCACGTATGAATTACAACATTTTCTGGGACTTCATTATCAACAGTCATTTAAAAAAAAAAAAAAAAAAAAAGTTTTGTAAATTACTTTCCAAATTTAGAAAATTGCATAATCCTTTTTTTCTTCCTCATTATGCATTTTTACTTCATTTCATTAATATCTGGCATTTATTGTCTTCCTAGAATAAGCATGTGATTCCATAATACAATATTTCCTAGAAACAGTCCATAGGGTTTGTACTGAATCTACCTCAGGACTGAAGTCTATTGGACTTGCTTTGTCTGATTTTTTTTCTTTGATTGCAGCTTTGGTTTACTTAATTTAGCTCTGACAGCAATTTCTTCAAATGACCTGTTCATATATTTGCTAATTTATTTTTCAGTTGTTATCTCTGTATGATTCAACCACATGTACAGCAAACATACAAGAGTATGTCAAGTAGATCTTAGAATAGATCTTAGATCAAGTAGATCTTAGATAAGGAAGACACTACCAATATGAACATGATATTCCAGATGCTGCCAACTCAGTAATACACATGATGAAAACACCAACTCTGGGATATAGATGAGAAGGGAAAGAGTGAAACTAATACCATGAAAAGGGATGGAAACTAAGAACTGTGTGTCTAACAGTTTAAAATAGATTATTATCCTTGGCTACATAAAATAATTGTAACCAGCAGGTTGAGGGATGTGATTGCCCCCTCTCTTCCCCCGTGAGGTCCCACTTGCAGTACTGCTCCCAGGTTAGGCCCCAGGTACAAAAAGGATATGACACTGTTGGAGCAGGTCCAGAGGAGACCATGAGGATAGTCAGCAGGCTGGAGCACTTCTGCTGTGAGTGAAGTCTAATGAAAATGGGCTTGTTCAAACTGGAGAAGAAGCTTTAGGGAGACCTCATTGCAGCCTTCCATTATCTGAGGAGGAAGAGAGGAAAGCTGGAGATTCCTCTCCAGATTTCCTGATTTTTATTAAGAAAGGAATAACAGTAATGGCTTTAAACTAAAAGAGAGTAGGTTTTTATTGGAGGCTGATTAAGTACTGAGACAATTTGGACAGAGAAGCTATGGTTACTCAGAGACAGTTTATCAGAAAAAATACAAATCTTAAATAATACAAGGCGTGCTTCTGATTGGATGCAGGTGTGAATCACGTGTAACACCTCCATAATCAATTGGTTAGTATGTGGACGGCATGAGGCAATTACACACCTAAGTTTCTACTCTGATTCGCTGGCAATAAGCAACTTCTTACCTCACCCTAAATTGTAATTTTTTGCTGTTTTGCTAATGCAGCCCTTTTTCTGCTTATGCATCTCCCTTTTCTTGCTGACTCTGTCAAGGACTGTGACTGACCATTGTCAGTGTAACACACCACAGCACAGTGTAAAACACCCAAGCCTAAGCTCACGTAGTCATGTCCCCCACTAACCAAGTATGTCTTGATACTTACCCACCTTTAATTTTCTGAAAACTGGAGTGGCACAAGATTTTTTCCAGGCCTTGGGCACCTATCTCATTTTCCTTGACTTTTTAAAGATGATAGAGGGTGACAATCACTTTTGATGGCTCCCTCAGAATTAGTGGATACATCCCACTGGAGCCCATGGATTTGTCTATGTAGAATTTGCCTAGACTGTCTCTGACCAGGTCCTCCTTGTCCAAAGTGCAGTCTTCCTTTTCCATACTCCCTCTTACTTCCCGCATCTGGGTTTCCTGAAGGGCAGTCTTTGCAGTAAAACTGAAGCAAAGAGGGTGCTCAGTAACTCTGTCTTCTCAGTGTTCTCCGTTATAAGGGCACCTACCTCATTCAATAGCAGAAACACATTTTCCTCTGGTTTTCTTTTTGCTAGTGATGCACTTAAAGAAGCCCTTTTTGTCATTGACATCTCTTGCCAGATTTAATTCTAATTCTATCCCTTCATGCTGTGGCCAGGCCCTTTTTCCACAGTTTGTAGGCCATCTTCTATCTGAGTCATTGTTGTAAGAAATCTGGAGTTTACTGCAGAGTGACTGAATATTGTTACTCTAAACTGTTGAAATAAAGTTTATTTAAGGATTGTTGAATGTATCCAATCACTTGATAGATAAAAGAAGGATATGAAAACAAACAAAATGGAAAGCTACAAAGAAAGATATTCACTGAGTAAGAATGAAGAATAGAAATTCTTCAATAAGCTATAACTTATAGACAGATCTACGAAATCTTTGAGCCTCAGATGAGTCTGAGATCCAAATTTTCAGATCCCAGATTAGATACTTGACATTTAGATATCTGATAGAAACGTCTGCAAAGATATTTTAATGATTAATGATAAATCATTAAAGGAAAATGAAGATTTGTATTTTCCACTGGTCTAACATGAAACAGCACTGCTTCTCATTGCTTATAACCATTGCAAAAGTTATCTACTTACACAGTCTGTATGTACAGCAAATGCTCTACATGCAGGTCAGCAAATAAATGAAAGCAGACTTTTACAAACACACACAATTGTATGTTCAAATTTTGTCTAAGTGTCTGCTGTCAACAGCAATAGAGCTCATTATTGTTAAGACATTTGTTTTCAAACAGAGACATTTGTACCAGACTTCCACTACACGGTCAGTGCGTGTTGCAAGAAAAATATCAGCAATTCTTTGATGCATTTGAATTTTTCTTGAAAGAAATATTAATCTTTCAAGAAAGAAATATTATCTTTCAAGAAAGAAATACTCCCTTTACATTGTTACATACACATAAACAATGTCAGTTCTTCATTTCTTTGCATAAATTGTTGTGCAATAGCAATGATAAAAGGTTCTTATTTTAATGGAGAAAAATTCTGACATATCAACTGTCTTTTATGATTATTATTTGAAGCCACTACAAGTCTTTCTAATAAAAGTTGCTGACATATAATTGACTTTTAAACAGTAAAATACTAAAGCATTTAGCACTGCAAGTTGGAATACAACTTTAAAATAATGTTTTATTAATTTAATCTGGACAGGTCTTAATGTTTATATATATGATTCCAAATATTGATTACGTACTGTTATCTTAAACGACGTCTCGTGGACATCCTATTTCAGAATATATACACAAGGTTGCTTCACTCATATCTAAGTCTCATAAATACATCAATTTCAATTTTTAAAATTTTCCCCTAATAGCACACATTGTTAGAACAAATTGCTTCTGCATGTGATGAAAGAAGTCAGACTAATTCTGAAATAAGACAATTGAATTTTTTCTCAGTAATTGGGATAGTAAATTTTTAAATACTATCTAATTCTGAAACATCTGTGAAAAAGATTTTTACAAAAAGATTTCTTCCTTCAGGCTTTAGAACCAAGCAGAGTGCAAACTATTTTTCCCCATATATTGATAGTTCTAATAATTTATTTATGGAAGGAATCAAAGTTGCAGTTGAAATACAGGGAATTATTAGCCATGATCTTGTTTCAGTATGATTGAGAATGTAATATGTCAGTGTATTATGTTACTTTGAATGAAGTTTTTTTTCAAACAATGAAAAATTACTTGGACATCTGTAGTATGGATGTGGAAAGTTTCTTCTTTCAGCTTTCTTGTTCTGCTGGTCTCAGTCAAAACTATAACACTTATAATGTTTATGCTGTATTTAAGCTCGTTTGTAATGGCTTTAGAAGCCAGCAGGCAGCCAGTCATTTCCAAATTTTGGGAGAAATCCCTTTGTGCCTCGAAGTCATGAAATAGATCTCACTGCAGTGGTACTATCTCAGTCATATAGGCATCTCAAGCTTTTCCCTTGTGCTGAAATCATCCTACAGTCACAACAGCACCATATCAAATCATTTAGAATGCTACCTAGCTTACAGAATATGGGAAAATCTGGAGCATTTTATGTAATCACAAAGCAATGCTGAGTTTCACTGACATTAATTGTTCATTTTTTGTCAAGATATTTTATCATGCTTTTCTCTTCCCTGTGTGATAATCTGTGGTTATTGTGCAGCAAAACAAAATCACTGAAGTGCTTGAATATTCATTATGCTGTGCCATTCAAAGCAACTGTTGCACATGAAAAATAAGGTAAAGGAAACCACTGATTAAGCAATCTGTTTAAGTGGTAAGTTAGTAATGATCAGTCAGTTGTGTATCCATTATTTAAGACCAACTTCAGCAAGTCAAAGTGACTATAGACAAACATCAAATCCACAAAATTGCTATGCTACCCTTTGATAAACACGGGAAAATACCAGTCTTGTGATGCAATTCTGCTTTGCAAAAGCACAGCATAATTGCTACCCTTAAATGCTGCAGTTACCTTAGCCATTTAGCATTGAATGCAGTGGCACAGACAGCTGCTTCCAGTGACTCTCCTCAAATAGTGGCTACACAGGTCTCAGCTGAAATTATAACCTTTGCTAGACCTGCTATACGTTATGTTGTTTTTCATTTTTTTTTTTTTTAGACGTGACAATTCCTCTTTTGTGTTGTGAACATGCAAATTACTAGTACTTAATAAAGATAATTTTAGCATTAATAAAGGTAATTTTTGCACATTAAAGACTCTGCAACACCTACATATTTTTAGTAGGACTTTTCATACAACCATTTAATTCTCTCTTAAGATGGTTTGGATCCTCTATAAAAACAGAGGTTGTTTCACAGGTGTATTCAGCTCAATGCCTTTACACACTTGTCTTCACTATGTTGCTCTAGTGCTGCAGTATCCTCAGTCAGAAAGAAACAAGTTACCAATGGATTGCTTTTAATAAACTGTACTGGAGACAGGTGCCTGTCTTGAAAGTAATCTGGCAACTTAGTGCAACAAAGCATTTCTATGGTCCTTACTAATAGCAAGTTTCCCTCTATCAGATTTTAATCTCTTGACAGTGTTTGGAAAATGCAAAAAGAAGCTGCAATTCAATAGGCAATACATCAAATAATGTGGAGAAAACACATTCCTAGAACTACCCACATTATGGATGGATTTAATGCATAATAATTGAAGCACAATGTTTTGACAGTTTCTCATGTCAGTATATTTGAAGCTAAGATCCGCAAATGGCTATAGCATATTTATTTTAAGGCCAATAGAAAGCAGTTTATTTTAATGTTCATAGCTATAACTGAACTAAAGAGAGAGAAAAGCCACCCAGATACTGAGGACACTTCTTGAACACCATGTGGAGGCAGAGGCACAAGTCTAGGTAAGGCAGAGCAAAATGCAAGCCTGTCAGCCTGCTTCATCTTTGTCTGGGGAAGCAGCATTGTTCCCTTAAACTCTGCATACTGTGAAAAGATACCTGTTTCTAACATTATGTCCCCTCACAAAGAGTGGATGACAGGTTCAGCTTCAACCTGAAGCCAGCAGATGAAAATAATTGTTCTTTTGAGCTGACCAGGCAACAAAGCTACTAATTAGATTAAGCTAGAGAAGGAACTAAGTATGGACTTTCAAGTCAAGAGGTCAAAAAATCCTGATTGTTACCTCAGGAAAGCCACTTAACCTTTTCAAGCCTTAGATTTTCCAATTACTTCTACTGTCATCAGTTCTGCACATTTAATATAACAACAAAGGATGATAATATTTCACTGCATTCAGAATTTTAAATAATTAATGTTAGCAAACTTTTAAACTCATCAAGGAGGAAAAAAAGGTGATCATTTACAGTGGCATAGGATGATATTCCCAGCACATTGTGAATCCTGGTTTTCCTTTTGAGAGAGATTACTGAATAGCAACAGGTTATTGGAAAAATATATAATTTTTAAAGATCTGTTCTGGCAATGTTTTTTTTTTTTTTTTTTTTTCCTTTTTTCCCTATCTTTTAAATGTGCAGTTGAATCCTTTATACTCAAATAACTGCATTACTTTATACACTAAAAATAATAGTATTTCCTTTCAAAACTATTAGAGAATGTCCAAAGAAGGGCTACAAAGATGGTGAAGGGTCTAGAAGGCAAGGTTTATGTGGGGTGGATGAAGTCCCTTGATTTGTTCAGATCAGAGAAAAGGAGGCTGAAGGGAGACCTCATCATGGCCCATGGCTTTCTCCCATGAGGGAGTGAACAGGCAGCACTGAGCTCTGCACTCTGCTGACAGCAACAGGGGGAAAGGCAATGGAGCTGTGGGCCCAATTGTGTCAGGGGAGAGTCAGGTTGAGGCTTAGGACAAGATTCTTCACCAGAGGGAGGTGAGCAGTAGGCATAGCCCAAAGCTGCTCGTGCTGGAGTTTGAGAAGTGTCTGGACAATGCTCTCAGACATACAGTCTGATTTTTGGGTAGTCCTGAGTAGAGCCAGGTGTTGGATACAGTGATCCTTGTGGATCCCTTCAAATTCAGGATATGCTATGATTCTAAGATTTTTTTATTTCAATAACAATAAAATTTGCTCTCTATATATATTGATCTGTATTTTTATAGTTGCTGTGTGTTTTGGTTTGTTATAATACCGTGTTATACACAAACAAACTGCATGTAGATTGCAAGAAGAAAAATAGCTAAAAACAAACCAAGAAATAAATGCAGGCTTGTTCATTGTGTTTGTTTGTAATCTTTAAAAAAACTACCTCATATTTGGTATATACAGCTTACTATTCTGGACAAAAGTTTTGTCACTCTGATGGTAACTAATACAGCAACCTCTATGATTTCATATGATAACGCAAATTTTCAAGGAAAATATTACTGTCAATTGTTCTGCTCTTTCTATTACACTTGTAAACAAGAAATACTGTGAGTGAAGTTGAGTGATTAATTCTAACTGCTTTCCATAAGATCTGTTTTAAATACTATTTCAGATTCAAGTGTAAAGTAATAAAAAAAATAACAGATATTTAGCAAATGTAAATTTAAAGAAATCATAACTTTAAGGAACTTAACACTGGTATTTTTAGAAATTCTTTGCTATCTAAAAAAGCCTTTTCTGTTTCTTCACTGGGAAAAACATCAAATAAAAGAGAAGAATAAGAATATAAGAAATGAAAGAGGGGAAGTTAGAAAAGGAAAAAAATATATATTTATTTTAATGTTTTTATTATTTTATATTCATTATAAAAATATTCATTAAAAACAGTTTTTAAAGATTCTGCATACTAATTTATTATTTTATAATCCCTTTGTCATCTGAATAACCTAAGAGGCTTTCCCAAAATCTTGATAATGTATATACCGTACAGGAAAACATCAAAGGTTTCCCAGACTTCTGAAGAATTTTGATGACTAGGGAGTGTTATGAAGGATACCAGTTGTTGATACCTGCAATTCTTAGTGGACTATAAAGCCAAATCTGGGGATGTGTAGCAGCTAGTTTATCTAAACAGGTAGACTAGATACTAGGAAGAAATTCTTTACTGTGAGAGTGGTAAAACACTGGAACAGGTTGCCCAGTGAGGTTGAGAATGCCCCCTCCATAGAAGCATTCAAGATGAGGCTGGATGGGGCTTTGAGCAACCTGGTCTAGAGGAGGGTGTCCCTGCCTATATATAGCAGGGGGTTGGAACTAGATGATCCCTTCCAACCTAATCCATTCTATGATTATATGATTCTATGACTGCACTGAGCTTTTGTGTTGTTGGTCATTATATAACACCCTAATAACCCCGTAATGAATGATACCATTCCACTAAAACAGAAAATCTCTAAAACCTCACATAATTACACTGTGACTGCTCTAGGAATTAGACCACGCAAAATATTTCTAATTGTATCGAAAATAAAAATATGTGTGTTATGGAACTCTAGATTATAATACAGTTGCTGATCCAAAAGTTAAAAAAAAAAAAAAAAAAAAAAGAAAAAAGTGATGACATTTGATATGTTTTATTTATTATTTTAATGAGTGAATAATTTGTGACTACATGCAACATTTCAAAGTAACATTAGCTCCTATAAACTCCTATTTATTATTTATATATTTGGAATGGATATGAGTCACCCATCATTAAGTCAGATATTTTAAAGGAAACAAATCTAAAAACTAATCTGTATTTCTTGAAGTTATGAAAAGAATCAGATACAATTGTTTTGAGAACAGGAATTACTTATCTCTGCAATTGAAGCAACATGAATTTTGAAGCAATCATAATTATAAAATAGTTTCAATGTTATTTAAGAGCATACATATCTCCCTAAGCTTCTGGAAGTAAAACACTTCAGTGAAAAAGCTTGAAAGGACCATTACGGCATGTAGAAGAGATAGCATTGGACAGTGCTTACAAACAAGTCAAAGACAGGAAAGCTTCAGTATAATCCCTTGGATTCACTTTCATGGAACTGCTGTGACTCTCATTGTATGAATGCTGCTCCAAAAGGAATGCCTCTTATTTTAATATGTTGGCCCACAACATCAGAGTCAGACATTTGTGGTGGTATGGCAGTAGAGGTTGAACCTTCCCATCAATATTCTAATTCATGTTGTTGCCATGTGACAGATGGCAGCAGAGGGCCAGTCTGACAGGGTGGTATCTGGCATGGAAGAGTGTATGAAGCAAAGGTGCATCACTGAATTCCTCCATGCAGAAAAAGTTGTACCCACTGACATTCACTGATGCTTGCTGAACCATTATGAAGACTAATCAGTGGATGTCACACAGTGAGGCAGTGAGTGGTGCATTTCAGCGGCTGTGACAGCAACAGTGAATAGTCTCTACTGGTGCAAATTTTTACGAGTGTGGCCCAAAGGCTGTTGTTCATCACTCTCAAAAAATGCATAGCTAATAATGGTGACTGTGTTGTAAAATAGTGTTTTGTACCTGAAAAATTGCTTTGTCAAACAGTGTTACTGTGCTCTTTGTATCTGTTACAGTTTCCATGGAATAAATAAGTGGCATTACTTTCAGAGCAAGCTACGTACACGGCCAGAAATAACTACAAGTTGTAATCAGGCTGCGGAGGTCTTGCTGGAAAGTTCGGTTTCATCAGTCTTCATTACTGGGGCTTAGAGGGGCAGCTGAGGAACATCAGCTGTTTATAAACAAGTGAAGTAGAATTATATAACCCATGGAGAAAATTTTCATCTGCCTGAGAACAAAACCAATAATTACTTTTTGTTGTTGGTGGTGGTGTTTTTTTTTTGTATTTATAATTTTTGTCAGCTTTGTTACTTGCAAACAATGACTACCTTCTATCAAAGAACATTCATTCTGAAAATGTGAATAATTTTCAAGTAAAATGAAGCATTTTCAAATAAAATAAATGAGGTGGGAGGTGATCTAAATGAATACAAGTACCAAAAGATGTAAGGCGTTTTTCCATATTCTTTCTTAATATGTGTTCTATATAGTTCCAGAAGTCCCTTAAAAGTTCATTATCTTCGGAACAAACACAACTGGATAGCAGCTGATAAATAAAATCATTATCCACAATTTCCCATCTACTCTAGGGATTCAGAAACAGGTGCTTCAAAAGAACCTTCATGAAACAGCTGTTTGTTTTGTTTCCAGTAGCAGCACTCCTTCATCTCAGAATTGACTATGATACTGTTGTACAATTTGATATAATCTAGTGAATAAGTGACCATCTCCTTTGGAAAACCTCAGTTTGATTGGAACAAGTGACAACAGCGCAATGGTAACACAAAGACTAAGAGCCTGATTCAATTCTGATTTATGTGAGTAGCATTTTGGTCATGATTTCCAAATGTTATACAAAAATATCAGTCTTGCTTCTTAATTTTTTTTACTGACATTTAGTAATAATACACATCTGTATTTTATGCTTTTCTGATTATTATATTTTTTCATCTCCTATGAGATATACAACAGCAAATAAAAGACACCCTTGAAGAGATGTGGGATATAGGCTGTTAATGAGAAAAAAATCCAAAACCCTATACATTTATTTTAAGGCAAGACTACATTATTTTTTAAATTTATAGTTCTCCACTTCTACTAACAACATTTTATTAATAATGTTTTGTTGTAACAGTGCCTCTAGTGACAAGAAAGTACAATCATTTAATTTGGACAATACAATGTTGAATTTTTCACTAGAAGATTATTTAGTAAAACTATTCTAAACAGCTAACAAAACCAATAATGACTCATTTTAGGAAAGAAAATGTATAAAAAAATCCTATTTATTACCACAGCCAATTATTTCTAATCGCAATTTCAAATTACTTTCAAATTGGTCTGTTAATACTGTCAACTATTGCTTTACTTACATTTAAATTTCTTAACAAATGCAATTGTTTATGTTGAAAGACAATAATTCAAGACCATAAGGAAAACTCAGGTTTTTGAGATTACAAAGACTACATACTGTCATCACACTGTTTCTTCAATCTTTTTTTTTTTTTTTTTTTTTTTTTTTTTTTCCAAAACAATATTAAGTGAGGGGGCTGGAGCACAGGCTTTATGAGGAGCGGCTGAAGGAGCTGGGATTGCTCAGTCTGGAGAAGAAGTGGCTCAGGGGAGACCTTGTTGCTCTATGTAATTTCCTGAAAGGAGGTTGTAGTGAGCTGGCTGTCAGCCTTTTCTCTTGTGTAACTAGTGATTGGACTAGAGGGAATGGCTTCAAGCTGCTCCAGGGGACATTAGGAAATACTACTTCTCTGAAAGAGAATGGGCAGAATGCCAGGAATGGGCAGAATGGACTGGAATGGGTGGTCCAGGGAGGAGGTGGAGTCACCTACCTTGGAGGTGTTCAAGGAACGTTTGGACATTGTGTTGAGGGACATTGTTTAGTGAGAACTGTTGGTGATAGGTGGATGGTTGGACTGAGTGATCCTGTGGGTCTTTTCCAACCTTGGTGATTCTATGATTCTATGAATTAAAATAACTATTGTGAAAATTTGTGTGCATATTGCATGCTAAACAAAAGAGTGGGGAAATAAAATATCATAGAATCATAGAATAATAGAATGGATTGGGTTGAAAGGGACCTTTAAGATCATCTAGTTTCAACCCGCCTGTTAAAGGCAGGGGCTCCTCCTTCTAGACCAGTTTGCTCAAAGCCCATCCAGCCTGGCCTTGAATGCTTCCACAGAGGGGGCAATCACAACCTCACTGGGCAACCTGTTCCAGAATGTCACTACCCTCACAGTAAAGCATTTATTCCTAACATCTAGTCTAGTCCTTCTTTCAGTTTAAACCCACTTACCCTCATCGTGCCTCTACCTGCCCTTATAAAAAGTCCCTCCCTACAGCTTTCCTGTAGGCCCTCTTTAGGTACTGGAAGGCCACTATAAGGTTTCATCAGAGCCTTCCCTTCCATGCTGAAGAGCCCCAGCTCTCTCAACTTATCCCCACAGGGGAGGTGCTCCAGCTCTATGACCATCTCCATGGCCCTCCTCTGGACCTGCTCCAACAGCTCCATGTCCTTCTTGTGCTGGGCTGTCCAGAACTGGATGTATTACTCCAGATGGGGTCTCATGAGAGTGGAGTAGAATCTTGTAGGTAGCAAACTTTGTAAGACCACCCTGTGAATATGCAGAGCAGATTAAAATGACTACTTAGAAAAAGTTATGGTTGGTGCTGTGCAAAAATGGTAGTTATATGTAGACAACTGAGACTTTTTTTTTGCCTGTCAAGCTACATAAATGTTAAATGAGGTAGAATCATAGAATCATTGAATCATAGAATCACAAGGTTGGAAATGACCTACAAGATCATCTAGTCCAACCGCCTTCCCATTCCTATTAGTACCACAAGCTACTAAATCATATCTCGTAGCTTCTCATGCAGGTGCCTCTTGAACACTGCCAGGGACTTTGAGAGAAAAAGTTTCTCCTAGTAGTATCTCCAGGTTCTCTGTTCTGAGGTCAGAGCCTTACTTTTTATGTTGAACTTCATCTTAGTATAAACTGCATCTTTATGTTATTTTTACCATCTCTTGGTCCTTGTGAAGTTGTTTTATTGCCTACTAAATTTAGAAACAAGAAAGAACCTGCTTACACTAACTCTATGTTACTGATAAACCAGCAATCACTGCTATCCTTGCAGTTGTTGTCATTGGAAGATAATGTAGTTGTTACGATCCATTGAGAACTGCTGATGTAGGAAGTTACATAATAGCTTTCAGCAGAGTATAAAATGAGTGAGAATCTGTAGTTTGTGTCAACTCTTATTAATACAGGCTATGCCCCACTGCTTAGGGAACTCTGGCTATGGCAAAATATACCATGACATATTTGCAGATGCTGGCTGAATACAATTGATTTTTGTTCAACTAAACGTTGAGAATGAAAAAGTGAGAAAATCCTCAGGCAGAAAGGAGAAAAGAACTGATTTATTTAATAAGAAAAAAGAACAAACAAACAAACAAACAAACAAACAAAAAAAAAAGAAGCCCATATTGGATTAAACTTTTGATCTGACCACAGATAAATAGAATACTAGATTTAAGATAATTTATACTACAAAACCAATCCTATATGAACATAATAATTTGAGTGATCATTTCTATTGTGAAGAATTTTTAAGTCTTTCCACTCTGAACTTTTTAAAAATTTCCTCTAAACATACATTGACAATAGCTAGAAGGATAACCACTGAAGAGATGATAGTTGCCAAGAATCAATTTCTTATTAATTGTTATCTTTTCTTTCATGGCTTCCAGTGTAAAAAGGAATAAATCAGATATATGGAGCTCAAAAATAACTTTATGTCACTTAATATTTCAATAATCTCACCAAAATACAATAAAAAGTAATTACTGGTCCATTTACAGTAATGCAAACACTCATGGTCCTAATTAATAAAAACAAGCCTCAAGAATGCAAGGACTAAATGTGTTACACCACAACTAAACCAAACCAAAATAATTTTAAAAAATCCATGCGTGATATCTACATATCCTTCTGATCATTTATATGCTAATTTAATTACTTGTTTCTGTAATTATATTTCCCCTCCAATTTTTATACATAGATAAAATCATATTTAGTGCATCAGTGTAGTGAGTTTTCTACCATCTGCATTTAGGGTTGTTCCATAGTGTGTTTCTCATGTGTGTTGAACAGGCTAAACAGATACTCACTATAATTCATAAATATATGCATCTAAAATGATATATATTTTAATACACTGCAAACTTCTTAGCAACTACTCTAATGTTATCCCAAAAGCTAATGGAGTTAACTGCCTTTAGTAGCTGAAACCCAAGGCAGTTACTCTTCCCAATGCTTTGTTTTCTATTTTGTTACATACTGAATGCTGATAAAAAACTGCTTAGTGTATTTACCACGAAGACGCTAAGAGTCTCCTGTGCTACAGCAGAAAAGTATTAGCAGTAACATTCTCTTTTTGCCTAATAACAAGAGTGTCTCTAATGCATTCCCACATGGTTGTCAGTGGTGGTTGCCATAAATGGGAATTGCTTCTATTTTAAATACCAGCTGAAGGGGGGCTTTGAAGAGCATAGCTATCCATTACTCTGCTAAGAGCATCAACAACAACAACAACAAAAAAGAAGTATGATGATGAAAAAGGCTCATTTTTAACTAGAGTCTCATGAAAGCAAATAGAATGCCTACTGGGAAAAAAAAAAAAAAAAAAAAAAAAAAAAACCTTACAAAAGCTAAGTTTTGATTTTTTTTTTTTCATACATTTATTCTTTGTGGTATGATTATGCAAAACATCTATTGCATTGTGAGACACACCAAAAAGGAAAGAAAGAGAAAAGGAGATAGGAAACTTCTAAATTTATGTATTTCTAGATATCACTTTGTTTAAAAATCCTTTCCCAAAATAATCACCAACCAACTGAAAAACAAAATGATTCAAAATGAATGAATGAAACTTCTCTGCCTACAAATCAAAAGAGGGAAAATAAAAGAAAAACATGTCAATCCCTTCCCCAAGGCACATATCTTATATCCCCTAAATATCTGTGAATTAGATTTTACAGCATGGCAACTATTACTATGGGACAGATCTCTAAGATACAGATCACTAGAAGCTAAGAATCTTTTCAATAGGGTTTTTTTGGCTGTGGGGCAGGACTATAAAATTGACTTAATAACATTATCTCCTTATGGTGCACACAAAATTTTCTTTTTAAAAGAAGGTGGTTAATTAAATTACAGAGTAAAAGTATATGCTATAGCACTTAGAAATAATTCCAGGGGAGGAAAAATTAATTAAAAAAAACCAAACCCTCTCCATGGATATTTTATTCTTTGAGAAACCAAAGCATTAAACTGTAAGATTTTGCCTTGATTCTCTAATCTACTGCAAATATGAGCACTTCAAATAAAGGAAAAGTGAACGGAAATAATTCTGTATTGATTTTGGTAATCTTTTGAATTTCCTTTGAGCTTATGAAAATGAATTTTCAAAATGGAGGAAACAAAATCAAGTCGTTTGTACACCTATTATGTATTCTTCTGTATAAAATGATTATTTAGAAAAGATTATTTAAAGAGCAGTTGAAATAAATGTACACAATGTGGTTGCAGAGGAGAGAATTACAAAGTATACAGAAAAGCTAAGGAAAAAATAGCAGCAAATACAGATTTTTAAATACCTGGACACCTTTATAGTATCTTCTTATATTATTACATCAAGAACGTTATACAACTTTCACATTAGAGGGCATATTTTTGCACTGGCAGAACAAGTGGTACAATTTGAACTACTCTTTGAAAAATGGCTCTTCAGATTTCATTTTGACAATTCCAACATATCTGTTTAAACAGTGCACTCTAACTCATGCCAAAATGTGTTTCTCGGAAAACTAAAATTTCTTCCTGCGAGTTCTAATTGAGCATTCATCTAAAACAGTAACAACAACAGAAGGTAGTCAGACAGCATTACGCTATAATGTCTCTCACAAATAAGTTAAAAAAAAAAAAAAAGAACTGCTCTTGTAGATAAAGAAAAAGAATATAACAGAAAAACATGATGTCATAAATCTGAATTATTAATAGTGCTGATCTGAATAAAAAAATATCTTGAAATTTCACAAATCAGAAACATTTTATTTTTGTTTTCCTGAAAATGTAAGAGAGAAATCTGAATAACCATACCATTTACTTCTAACATCACTTACTTTCCCACAAGCATTTACTGCTTCTCTTTCAACATAATTTCCAGGTGAGACAACTTCTTTTCTCATTTTATTAGTAAAATTTAACATCAGAAAAGACTCAGTAACAACCACTGTGGATGTGAACACATTTCTATGAATAATCTTGATATGAATGTAGGAAAAAAAAAAACCTTTTAATATAATCATATGACTGGATCATAGCTTGGACAGGACCTCAGACGGATGGTATTGCTCAAAGCAGGGCCAGCTCCAGGATCAAACCAGCTTGCTTGGGGTCTTGAAAATACTGTTGGATCTTGAAAAACAATGGTGGAGACTGTATATCCTCCACATGCAATCTGCTCCATGCTTGAATCTCCAGGAAAAGTAGATTTTAAGAATAAGATTGGGAAAAAAAACAAAACAAAACAAAACAAAACAAACAAACAAAAAGAACAGTTAAAATAACGTAGGAAATACAGCCTGAGCTTTTGAATACATAGAATACAATAGAAATATCTTTTTTAGTTAGCAAACTGTCCAAAACCTGATTCATCTCTGTTCATATTCAACTGTAGATCAGTAAATTTGAATTCTTAACTAGTAATTTATTTTAAATAAGCTTGAGGATAGTCATATAGGTTTTTCTGCTTTGTATTTTTGTATGTGTGTGTGTTGTTTTGTTTCATTTGATTTTTTTTTTTTTTTGTTATTGTTATTCTAATACAATAGATAAACATTTTTCTCCGAAGGTTTATCTATTATTGGATGATTTTTTGATTCTTTGCCATTTGATATCTCTGCACTAAGATGAGCTTAATCAAACTGTATGTTATGTACTACACACTGATAAGAACTAATTTAATCTAAGGGACTCATAATTCAATTAGAAGAAAACATTTTTTTCTCGTCCTTCAGCTATGCATCATCTCAGTCCACAGTCTGCCTTTCCTGGATAACTTGTGTGTCTTGGGTAATATGCCTGCATGTGACATGTGTTGAAAGCTTGCTTCCTTAGGTATTTCTTGTGATAAGACTCTAACTGATTTATTGAGGAGGCAAGTGGTGAGTGCTACTGTGTGACAATCAACATCACTTTGGGGACATTTGAAAGCACCTTCCTCCAGAGCTTCTTGCCTCTGGAAAAGAGTCCTCAGGAGTGGACTGAGGAAGATCTGGCCTGTGACTAAATAGCTCCAGCTTGTTATGGGAAAATTGAGGAATGATACCACTGTGTTCTGTGAAAAACAGGATGCAGATGGGCATCCCTGCTCCCTCTTATCTGCTGGCAAGGCCCAGAAGATGGGAACAAAGTAGTTTCTGCTGAGATCCCAGAGCCAGAAGCTGTCACTCCAAGGAGAGCTGACTCAACCACTCTGGACTTATTTATAAGTTTGTACTACTATTGAAAAGTTGTCATCGTCATGAATGGAACAACAATGCCTGATGATCCACCACTACAGAAGATCAATGACTGAACTACGAGCCACACTGGATCCATGGCGGTGACTATCTCCCTCTTGCTTCCTACAAAGACTCCTTGCTTCTTCTTTCCTATCTTTTCTATCGCCCTTCTTCCCTTCCCCATCACCCTAATTCGTAGTAGTGTCCATCCTCCCCTTTTCCATCTTTCTGATTAAGATCTGTAATAAAGTGGTCGGACCAACATTTGAACTGTTGTTTCTTAATCTCACGCCGGGTATACAGATATCAAAGAATCTCCTCTTCCTCCTATAAATTGGAGTGACACACTGGGTTTATACTGAAGTATTTGTACAACTCATTGATTCCCCTAGGTATCATGATGTTAAAAATATACGAAGTATAGGTTTTTCCAAAGCCAGTGACCACCACAGTGACTTTTAGCCTGTGGTTTATTTCTTTTTTTAATGATACATTGCATGTCTTTGCCAGTAACTTCTCTATTTCACACTTAATTTCCTTCACAACCCTCAGATGAATATTATCTGCTTTTACTGATTTAGTACACTTAAGTTTTTAAGTTGCTTTATAACTTCCTCCTTGGAGACTATCATTTTGTTAAGGCCATAGTATAATTTCACATGCCCTTGGAAGAGTGATTTCCCTATAGTACTTGATAGTGAAGACAGATGCAAAAAATTAATTTAACTCCTCTTCTATTTTACTATCCTGTCTAATTGCTTCCCTTGTTCCTTCCTTGAATGCATCTAATGTAAGGTATGCAATCATCTTGGGTGGAGAGGAACCTGATGAGGTTTTGCAAGGGCAAGTGTAGAATCCTACACATGGAGGTGAATAAATGCATGCATCAGAACAGGTTAGGGGCTAACCTGCTGGTAAGGAGCTCTGCAAAGAAGGACCTAAGTGTCCTAGTGGATAACAGGTTGACCATGAGCCTGAAGAGTGCCTTTGTGTCCAAGAAGGCTAATGGTATCCCGGGGGACATTAAAAAGAATGTAGCCAGCAGGTTGAAGGAGGCTCACTTCCTCCTTTACTCAGTCCTCTGCTCAGCAACCGGACAGGGGGTAACAGTCACAAAAGAGAACGCAGAAAGGTCTGTACGAACATGAGAAAAAGCTTCTTTACTTTGAGAATGACATAACATTGGAAGAAGCTGCCCAGAGAAGTGGTGGTGTCTCCTCTGGAGGTATTAAAAACCCATTTGGATGCTGTGCGACCTATTCCAGGGAATCTGCTTTAGCAGGAGGGCTGGAGTAGATGATCTCCTAAAGTCCATTCCAACCTCCATGATTTTGTGATTCTGTCTT
Source organism: Chrysolophus pictus (assembly GCA_037305975.1). Lineage (NCBI taxonomy): Eukaryota > Metazoa > Chordata > Aves > Galliformes > Phasianidae > Chrysolophus > Chrysolophus pictus. Next base: position 26,505,002 of record CM074578.1, read on the forward strand.
TTTATCTACTGCATGATTTTTTTTTTTAATTTTTATTGATATACCCACCAGTGCATTGTAGTGCATGCTACAGAAAATATACAGAGTATCTTTATATTATTCATCAGAATACTTGTGTCTTCTCAGTGACCTTGCATTTTGCATAGTCACTTACATCCTTGCATGAAGAGTAAAATGCTACAGAATAATCATGGTAACATTTCATAACCTACACAGCATGGATGTAAATAGCTGTACGGAGCAGAGCAAGAGAATCGGAAAACCATATAGGTATAAATGTAACTGAGTTGGTCAACTAACCATTTTTGAATGAATGGGAAAAACTTACTTCAGGATTTCTTTTTATGAAAGACCATGTTAGGTGGCTGCTAAAAGATGTATCTTCAAAGTGTATTCACAGAATCACAGAATCACAGAAAGGCCAAGGTTAGAAGGGACCTCAAGGATCATGAATCTCCAACCCCCCTGCCACATGCAGGGCCACCAACCTCCACATTTAATGCTAGACCACGCTGCCCAGGGCCACATCCAATCTGGCCTTGAACACCTCCAGGGACGGGGTATCCACAACCTCTCTGGGCAGCCTGTTCTAGTACATCACCACTCTCTCTGTAAAGAATTTCCCCCTGATGTCCAACCTAAATCTTCCCTCCCTCAACTTAAAACCATTTTCCCTTGTCCTGCTATCACTCACCCTTTCAAAGAGTTGATTCCCCTCCTGTTTGTAGGCTCCCTTTAGGTACTGAAAGGCTGCAACTAGGTCACCCTGCAGCCTTCTTTTCCAGGCTGAACAAGCCCAGATCCCTCAGTCTGTCCTCATAGGGGAGGTGCTCCAGTCCCCTGATCATGTTTGTGGCCCTCCTCTGGACCCTCTCCAACAGCTCCCTGTCTTTCTTGTACTGGGGGCTCCACACTTGGACGCAGTACTCCAGATGGGGCCTCACAAGAGCAGAGTAGAGGGGAACAATCACCTCCCTGTCCCTGCTGGCCACTCCTCTTCTGATGGAGCCCAGTATACCATTTGCCTTCCGAGCCGCAAGGGCGCACTGCTGGCTCATATTAAGTTTTTCATCTATCAGGACCCCCAGGTCCTTCTCCACAGGGCTGCTCTCAAGGACCGCTCCTTCCAGTCTGTGTGGATGCCTGGCATTCCTCTGGCCCAAGTGCAAAACTCTGCACTTTGCCGTGTTGAACCTCATCAGGTTCTCCTGGGCCCACCTTCCTAGCCTCTCGAGGTCCCTCTGAATGGCATCCCTTCCTTCAACTGTGTCGACTGCACCACTCAGCTTGGTGTCATCTGCAAACTTGCTATTCAGCAGAGAGACGGTAACATCTTTTTAATGCTTTCTTGCTGACTTCTTACCACTTGCTCCTTTTTATAAGAATACTGCAAGGTGTTATATCAGTGGAAGCATAGGCCCCAGATGGGTGCTGCTGGTTCGATTTCTGCATCAGGGCTCAGTGGCTGCTGCTGCCCTGTTTTTGCTTTAGCTTCGGGCATGGGCCTCACAGGGAAAAGGTGGCACCACCACCACTAGTCCCAATCTGACAAGAAACAGTCTGTGATTTGCGTAAGGTTGGGGTGACAGCCAGCAGCCCAGGAAGTGGAGGAACCTGTGACAAGATCCTGAGTGTAACAAAAATCCTTACCATAGTCTGTTCTGTCATCTCTGCTTGAATTTGAGAACTGCTGTTAAGTAGAAGGTTTATGCAAGTTACAGGGCAAGGAAATCCTGATGTCACATCTACACTGTAAGAAGTGATGAGAAGCTGAGATTAGTTCTAGGAGAATACCAGAACAGCATGACTTCAACCATGCTGATATATCAACACTGATAGATGTACCAGTGTTTCTTAAGTGATGACTGTTTGGGATAAAATATATCCACTCTGAGAGAATCTGTTTTTAATCTGGAAGAAATAGATATAGGAAACTAATTTCTACTGGCTTCACAGTTCTATTGTTATTCATCTCCTTTCTAAGAAAGCTATATTAATTACAATATATAAAAAGTAAGGAAAGTATAGGCTCATGACACTGTGAAAAATTAATTTCATAGAATGCCATGAAATTCCGTTGAAAATGTGAACTTAATTGAAGTCTGTTGCCAGGTTCAATCTATGAAGAAACTAGGAGTTTTGAAAAAGAAAAAAAGATGGGTGAAAACTGAATCTCATAGATAGAACTGTAACTTTTAACTCTTAAGTAACAGTTATACATTATAAAGAAAATTTAGATGAATTGTTTAGATACATGCTTTAAAACACAGCTGTGCAATGTCCTTATCACCCCGATCTAAGCAGATTCTGCATTAAGCATGAGGTTGCACCAGATAACCAATAGCAGTGGTTTGTTTTTTTTTTTTTTTCATGACTTAAATATTATTTATTTCTCTTGAGATTGTAACAATGTTTAGACATAAGAGACAAAATGAACTATTGTGTTAAAAAGTGCTGCTTTTATTCATAGCTTAATTAAAAATGTTCAGAATACTACATGGAAGTAGCAAAGCAAAAAATGGACTTCAGGAGAGCCGACTTCAACCTCCTCAAGGACCTGTCTGGAGGTATCTCATGGGTTACAGCACTGGAAGATACTGGAACAAAGTTGTTTGGCATTCAAACACCACTTATTCCAAGCTCAAGAATTGTGCATCTCTAAGAGTAAGAAATCAGGCAAAGGTGGCAGGAGGCCTGCATGGATGAGCAAGGAGCTCTTGGAAAAACTCAAATGAAAGAAGGAAGCCTATGGAATTTGGTAAAGAGATGTGGGGGGAATATAGTTACATTGTCAGGACATGGAGGGATACAAGGAAGGCCCACTTGTAATTAAATCTGTTAAGGGAGGTCAAGGACAATAAGAAAGGCTTTTTAAAGTATGTCAGTGGCAAAAAGAAGACAAGGGGAAAATGAAATTCTGCTGCTGAATGAAGTGGGCATCTCAGAGGACACTGAGAAGGAAGTGCTACTGAATGACCTCTTTGCTTCAGTCTTTACTACTAAGACCTGCTAAGAGTGTCTCTTGGGAATCCCAGACCCTGGAGGTAAGACAGAGTCTTAGGAAGGAAAGGAAGACTTCTCCTTGATCAAGGAAAGTCAGAGATTATCCAGGCAAACTTAATGCACACAAATCCATGAGCCCTGGGATGCACCCACATGTTTTAAGGGAACTGGCAGAGGTGACTGCTGAATGCTCTCTACCATCTTTGAAAAGTCATGCAGAATGGGACTGTGCCTGGGGACTGCAGGATAACCTATATCATTCTAGTCTTCAAAAAGGGCAAGAAAGAGGAGCCAGGAAACTATAGGCCGGTTAACTTCACCTCCAGTCCTGGGAAGGTGATGGTGCAGCTTATTCTGGATGTCATCTGCAAGCAAGTGGAAGAGAAAGATATCAGGATTCACAAAGGCAAAATCATGCTTGACCAATCTGGTAGCCTTCTATGACATCATAACTGGCTGGGCAGATGAAGGCAAGTACAACGTTGTGTACACTGACTTTAGAAAGGTCTTTAACACTGTCTCCCATAACATGCTTGTAGGTAAGCTTAGGAAATGAGGGATAGATAGTGAACAGCATAAAAGACAAATGAAAAACACTTTCTGACTTTCTGGGGTATGCTTGGTATGTCTCAAACACTTACAGTCCGAAGTGGTCGTCATGACAACAAATTGAGGGCCATTATCAGTGAGGTAGGAGATCCTGTGAGAACAGGGCAGTCTTCCTTCACTCTCAAAGCAGGCCCATTTTTCCTGCCTGAAAGTTTTTCCTACAAACTTATTTCTGACAAACTTTTTACTATGAACTCTTTTGTTTACGGCCTTGGGACGGTGTGCAGGTGTGCACTCGAAACAGACTGGTAATCAGCCTTTTCCCTGTTCATTCATTCTTTCTCCATTTCTCTCCCTTTCTCTTTTCATTCTTTTTCTTTCATAAAGTTGTTAAGTAACTGCAAGACTTATTTCAGCTTCTTAAGGTCGCATAGTTTAGTCGCACAGTCTATGATTTTATGTGTTAGAGTGCCATCCTATAAAGTCGCATAGTTTAGCCTCGCAGCTGAGGAAGATTCAATTTTTAAAATGCCAACATTTTTGGTATAATTGTAGTATACTGATTCTCATTAAAACAGATGATCATGTATGGACCTCTGTCTAACACTTTATCTTAATCTAACTGGGGATATCTGCGAATCTGGTCGCCTCTTCTCTCCCCTTGTGGGCAGGATGTGACAGGCAATGAGGAGGATTGAGAGCTGGCTGACTGGCAGAGCTCAAAGGGTTGTAACCAGCTGTATTCAGGATCTAGTTGGAGGCCTGAAGAACAGGGCAAAGCTCATTTCAGTGGCGCTGTGGGAATCAAATGTTGTTTCTGCATTAGAATTGGATAATATTTTTTATTTCCTGAACTCCGTTGTCTTAGTTCTTTTTGGGAGTCCTTCTCCTTAACTTGGGGAAGATCTCTGATAGTTTGCATCACTTATCCTCTAGCCAAATCTTCCCAGGAATGCACGCTCTGTATATAGGTGTATATATGTATATTTTTCACACACATTGCAAGAATATTCTGCACGAGATCAAACAAGAGAACAAGTCATGGTATGCCTGGGGAAGCGTCTGAAGAGACATCTGAAGGCCTGGCATCATCCCCCCCCCCACCCCCCCAGTGCTCTTTGTTTAACGAAGACTTCGGAGACAATCACCATATCAATAGGACAAGAAGAGCACTGAGACATCTTGAAAACAACAGGGTGGCTACTGACTGACACCAGATAACACACAAATCAACAAACGTAAACTGATAAGATTGTGAACCTGGAGTACCCAGCCAATGGGGAAACAGGGCAGGGGGATGGCTAAAGGGAAAAACAGGGTATAAAGACTGTCATCTTGTGTCCATAGGTGCGCTCCTGCTTGCGGGACGCCCGCCATTGCAATCGCGAATAAAATCTGCTTTTATCAGAGATACCGTCCTGACAAAAATTATTTGGATATTTCCAACAGTGTCAAACGTTAGGACAAGGGGCAATGAGCATAAACTGGAATACATGAAGTTCCACACAAATATTAGAAATATTTTTTTTTTTTACTTTGAGTGTGATTGCACTGAAACAAACTGTCCAGAGGGGTTATAGAGTCTTTCATATTTAAAATCAGACTGAATGCATTCCTGTGTAACCTACACTAGGAAGCTTGCTTTATAAGGAGGGTTGGACTTATCATAAAGTCATAGAATCACAAGGTTGGAAATGACCTACAAGATCATCTAGTCCAACCGCCTTCCCATTCCTATTAGTACCACAAGCTACTAAATCATATCTCGTAGCTTCTCATGCAGGTGCCTCTTGAACACTGCCAGGGACAGCAACTCCACCATCTCCCTGGACAAGCCATTCCAGTGCCTGACCACTCTCTGAGAGAAAAAGATTTTCCTTATGTTTTTTTTCTTGATAATCCCTAGGGGTTTCATCCAACTCTTACAAGTCTGTGATTTCATGATTCTGTATTTCTGTGATTCTGTAATGCAACAGAGAATGCATGACTTTGAGAAAAGGAAAAAAAATATTGATTGGAGAAGGAAGGAAAGTCCACAGCCAACTTATCTCAAGATTTAAATGTTTCTTTGTTTTTAAAAATACAATTATCAAATGAAAAAAAAAAAAAAAAGAAATTCTAGTTTAGCATATGATAGCTGTAAGATGAACATTAGAAAAAAATCTCAGAAAATATTCTGTGTCTTATCTCCGTAATATTGATTATATGTATTGAATATATTCCCCAAATTCAAATTTTGATCAAGATTTCCAAAGAAAGACAGATCTCACAGGAGAAGAGCAATGTGGTGGAAGATGTAGCAACTCTGTATTCTCAGTTGTATAGGAGCACAGGAGATTTGTCTTTGGCAACAGAGAGCAAAGAGTAAGTGCTGTAAATAAATAAATAAATAGATAATACAAAAGAGGGATTGTTGCTTCAATGGGATCACTATAGTAGCAATACTAGTAAGCATTCATAGTCTTACTAGCATTGACATAAAGAAAACCAGGAAAACTGGCAACACTGGATGCAAAGTCCCGGGGTTTAATGGAAAAAAAATGAGTTCAGTAACAAACAAGACCCAGTAATGTTGTCTATCTAAAGCCTTTCAGCAAAATTGATGAGTCATAAAATGGCTTAGGTTGGAAGAGACTCTAAAGATCATTTAGTTCCAACCTCCTGCCACTTCAGGTTGCCCAGAGCCAAATCCAGCCTGGCCTTGAACACTTCCAGGAATGGTGCATCCACAGCTTCTCTGGGTAAACTGTTCCAAATCTTTCTTCCCTTAGATTAAAATCATTACCCCTTGTCCTTTATATAATCTAATAAGTGTAATAAGCCATAACAGGGGGAAATAAATCTGTTTGGATGCCCAGCTATCTATAAAGAAAAAAAAAAATCTAAAGTGTAAATTGTCTTGTATTATACCACTGCACAAACAACTGAGACTGTGAGTGTTGTGTGCACATACCACATGCAGGTTGAAGAATAAAAACACTGAACTTAATAAGATTTCACTATACTTGTGTCAAGATTTAAATCTTGCCCAGACTGCTTAAATCTGGAGCTAGATATTATATTTGAATTACTGCAAGTCCAATTTCTTGAGCCTCATATATATTCTGTCAAAGATTCATTCATAGTAGTGCTTGTGGGGACTAGTTTAATACATATTTTAAAACAAAGTTTAAATACCCCTTTGGGTAAAATGAAAGACATGGATTAAAACAAAATCATTGAACTCATTGCCCTTAACTTATCCTTTTATGTATAAAAGAGGAATATTAAAAGTCTGCAGTAGAATGTAAATGTGAAAAAATCCACATTTTAAAACCTTTACCTACTAGGGACAGAAGTCCCTAACGTCAAACCTTTCTAAACTGTTTAATCAAGTCAGTTCTCAATGGGTGAAACAAAAAGACATTCAGTTTCACTCTTGCATTATGTTTTCCAGCCTATCATGTCATAGAATTCAGACAGATCACAGCATTTATCATTACAAAACCAATACATTCTTCCCAAATCAATCATGTATAAATGTTAATTAGTAGTTGTTGCCCTCATCAAATTGTGACTAGGAAGCATGGTAATTTATTTTTAAGATGCAATTTGCAAATAATGCTGGGACATAGATACTCATTTAATTCTCTGTATTGTATTTTCAGCCATAGCGTTGTTCTTTATCCTTTAAACAAAAATAGGTTCGAATTTTCTGAAAAGTCAATTGTTTCCATTCAATATCCTTTCTCATGCTTCTGTTCCATTCTATTCTATCACTGGAACAAAACAAATTCCTCTGTAACTTGGGAGAACAATGATTAGAAATGACATCTTTAATAATTTGTTTATTTTTTATAATGAAAATAACTTTTAATTCTACTTGTCACGTGAAAAGGACAGAGAAGTCTGGCAGAACAGAAATCCCCTTGCATTCCAGCTTGTCCTAAAATATCAGAGGAGCTGGGGTTGGCTAGACTTAGATTCTTCTAAGTGATTCAAAGCAATCCCAATTCTGTGCTCTAAGTCTGGTAGCATTCAGTATACAGGCTGTTATGTTTACATATTCACAAATAGGACATTGTCCAATTCTCTAGTTGCATTTGAATGGGTTCTCACAAACACTCTTAAGGATTTTGGACAATGAGAACTCTCAGTGCTTATCAGTGAATTTTGCACTTTGCTAGAAAGGTGGGCCCGGGTGAACCTAATGAGGTTCAACACAGCAAAGTGCAGAGTTTTGCACTTGGGCCGGAGGAATCTCAGGCATCCATACAGACTGAAAGGAGCAGTCCTTGAGAGCAGCCCTGTGGAGAAGGACCTGGGGGTCTTGATGGATGAAAAACTTAATATGAGTAGTGTGCCCTTGTGGCTCAGAAGGCAAATGGGATCCTGGGCTCCACCAAAAGAGGTGTGGCCAGCAGGGACAGGGAGGTGATTGGACCCATCTGTAGTACTGCGTCCAAGTGTGGAGCCCCCTGTACAAGAAAGACAGGGAACTGTTGGAGAGAGTCCAGAGGAGGGCCACAAACATGATCAGGGGACTGGAGCACCTCCCCTATGAGAACAGGCTGAGGGAGCTGGGCTTGTTCAGCCTGGAGAAAAGAAGGCTGCGGGGTGACCTCCTTGCAGCATTTCAGTACCTAAAGAGTGCCTACAAACAGGAGGGGAATCAACTCTTTGACAGGGTAGATAACTGCAGGACGAGGGGAAATGGTTTTAAGTTGAGGGAGGGAAGATTTAGATTGGACGTCAGGGGGAAATTCTTTACAGAGAGAGTGGTGAGGTGCTGGAACAGGCTGCCCAGAGAGGTTGTGGATGCCCCGTCCCTGGAGGTGTTCAAGGCCAGATTGGATGGGGCCCTGGGCAGCCTGGTCTAGCATTAAATGAGGAGATTGGAGATGGCCCTGCATGTGGCAGGGGGGTGGAGCTTCATGATCCTTGAGGTCCCTTCCAACCCTGGCAATTCTGTGATTCTGTGATTGCAGATTCTTTTGGACTGCTGATGATAAATGCACTGTCTGCAAAGCATTTCAGATTAACCAGGAACATGAATGATATGGCTATCTAAAATCACATTAAATTATGAAATAAATCTATAGACATTTCTAGGTTTCCTGGGTAGGCACTCAATGTGACTGAGAGTGCAATGACTGATTCCAGCTTATCTGTGAGGGTATCCTTTCACTCCCAAAGTCCTTTTCTCTTAAGCAATTTTATACTCTTTTCTTATTTTCAGGTGGAGCTTGTGTTACTCTAGTTAAAACATACCATGGTCTTGTAAAGTTTGCACAAAAGTATGGTTTTGACAGACAGGAAAAATAGTTCTAGCTCAGGAAAACAAGATAGTTCTAACAGTTTCACCTAGTCACTGTCTCTACAGGATGATCATGGAATTTAGCCATGGGACTTCCACCTTTCTTCACATTCCATATTATTTTTTTTCTTACTCGACTGGGCTCTCCTGGTATTTAATTACAGCTAAGGTTGCAAGTCGTGTGTTTTGGGGAACTATCATGGAATGGATTATCCAGCGCATTCCACCCTGGAGGCTTGCCTTCTCCTGAGAGATGGACTTTTCAATAAGTTACCTCCAGTAAATATTCCACACTCTTCTTGTCTCAAAATCCTACACACAGTCTCACTATTGTGACTTAAAAAATAAAAATAATAAAAAAATAAACCATAGAATTCTTACACAGTGTTTTAGTCACTGGGCACTTTAAATTATATGGACATGCATTTCTCTCTAGCTCTCTTGCTCTCCTTTTTCTTTTCACATGCTATCTTTTCTGGCTACAGAGTGTGTAGGACACTTAAGCTTTTGGTCATTAATTGAGATGCTTACAATAAGGAATAACTTAGAGAGTTGAAAAGAAAATTTTCTCACAGAAGGCTGAATTAAGAAAGGTATTCAATTTTGTCCTGGTTCCAGTTGGAACAGAGTTACTTTCTTCATACTGCAGTGTTTTGGCATTAGGAGAAAAGCAGTTTTGATAACACAATGTTTTAATTGTTTCTGAGAAGTGCTGTACAGAGCCATGAATGTTTCAGTTTTTTCAGCTGCTTGTGCTGTCCTGCCAGCAAGGGGCTGAGAAGGCGCAATGAGTTGGGAGGGAACAAAACCAAGACAGCTGATCTGAGCTGGCTATGGGGGTATTCCATACCATATGATATCGTGAAAAACCTATTTAACTGTGGAGAGGCAGCCACTGCTCAGGGACTGGGTGGGTGAGCAATTGCGCTGTATATCAGTTGTTATGTAAATATATGTATTAAATATATATATTTCTGTCTTAGTAAATAGTTTTTATCCTGTGTGTTCTATCCTTTTTCTCTAATTCTCTCCCCCACTGGGAGCATGGGAGACTGAGCGAAAGATTACGTAGTATTTAGCTGCTTTCCGGGTTAAATCACAACAAATTTCTATTCCAACAGAAAATATGTAATGTATAGAAAGCATCGGATTTCAGTGGCAGCACCTTAGTAATCATGAAAACATCTTTACATCTGCAAAATATCTGTGCAATTTCAGCATATGCTTCAACTGCTAAAAATCTAAAATGCATTAGGAATTAAGCTTATTAAAACTATTCACCAATAATATTACTTGGTTTTTTTTTTTTGGTCAGTCATTGACTATGTTCTTTTTAATATATTTTCTGCATCTAGCGAATACTTCTAAGAGGAAAATAGTTGATATTTTTGCAGATTCATTATGACTTAAGACATTCAGATGTCTTTGGTAACCATGTTCTTTGAAAATGTATTCCAATCCCTTTATAGTGTTCCTCTGCACAAAGCTGTAATCTTCTCTGAGTTGCTTGTTTAATTAAAATTCATAGAGGGAAAGTAAAATTTGATGCAAGACTTTGGAATTATGATGCATTATAATTAGCTGGAAAATTAATACCATTTTTCATAGTGGGAAAAAAGAAAAGAAGCAACATTCAGCATGAAATATAGCAGACTCATTTGAAGTTTGACTAATACAGTTAAATGTGTTTCATATTGATTTCATCTAATTACTTTAGAGTAAGATTGGTTTTTATTGTATTAAAACTAATAACAAGAATTTTGTAAACTTGGTAAATCTGAACTTTTTGTTGCTGTTGTTACTGTTGCTTGACTTACTTGAAATTAATATGCTTGAAATGAACATTTGGCCTCATGTTCTGCCAGGATAAGTTTATGTTGGATATCAGGAAAAACTTATTTAGAGAAAGGGTTGTTAAGCACTGGAATAGGTTCCCCAGGGAGGTGGTTGAGCCACCATTCCTGGATATGTTTAAAAACCGTTTGGATGTGGTGCTCAGGGATATGATTTAGAATTGGTTAGGTTGCAGTTGGACTTGATGATCTTTAAAGTCTTTTCCAACCTGAGCAATTTTATGATTCTATGATTCTCCCTTTCATTCTTTGTTATGCACTGTTTGACAACAAGAAAGGGTTCTACAAGTGAACATATTTTTATATCTATTTTATTTAGCATGAATAGAAGACCTTAAAAATAATATTAACAATGATTCATTCCGTTCTTGCAAAAAGGGAAACCACTGAAGCTTTGCAGTATTCCATGTTGGGATGTTCCTGTTAAACTTATAAATTACCTGGAAAAAGCAGTAGAGACAGAGTCTGCCATTGGTACAAGACTTTTTTTTTTTTTTTTTTTTTTTTTTTTAAATTGCAGGGCTAGTATGTATAGAACAGGTCTCATTTTCCAGAAAAAAACTCACACAGCTCAGGAAATCTACTGAGATGAAAAAAGTCTATGAGAGACTTAGGAGGGACAAACCATGTGGGCCTCTCTTGCTCTTCTTTCCCAACCTCACTTATGGGTACTGCTGAATGCCACTGTGCTAGATGCACTAATTGTTTGAAACTCTGTGGGTGTCTGAAACATGGTGGTCAGGTCCTATGGTCCTGCAGTTTTTGCACAGTCTGAATATGACTGTAGAAGAAAGAAATGTACTGCATCTTTTGACATGCTCTTCATATAAATTATTGAAACTGAACTCAGTAACTCAAATATCAGAATACTCACATATAGTGTGAACATTTTGGTTCAAATTCTTTCTCTACTTCAAATCTGCATTTTCTGCCACCGAGGACTGTGCATAAAACACCAAATTATTACACAATTTTACTCTCACTATCTTTTGTTGATATTGTTTATATAGATACACAGATACCTGGGGAACTGCCTTAAGTCACAGAAGGAGAACAACTGAAAGTTTAGTTATTATATGAAAAATAATCTACAAAATAACTTCAGCAGAGATGTGAGAGATTTGTTTCATACTCCATATTGTAAATCTTACAATACTCATTTGAGAAAGGATGTTCAAATATCTTGTAGTTATAAGGATTAAAATTTGGATCTTTTGTTGCCTATACAACCAGATACAGAGGATTAAAAGAAAGTTCTCAAGTCTTGATGCTAAAAATATTCATAAAATAACAAAACACTGAGAGAAACTAAGATTGCTTAATCTTCAGAATTTTTTGATAGTAGGACACGCAGATTTTGGTTATTTTGCTGACTAATTTTTAGTTGGTAATTAAAAATTGAATAATATCAACAAGAATGAGAAAGAACTTAGAGCTTTTTTAGAGGCACATAAATGTATTTCAATAATTTAAGGTAGATAAAAGCTTAATAACTGTAACAAGTCTTCTACAGTAGGATAGGAGGCTAATAGGAGGTGAACCTAAAGTCATTCTCCCTTTTCTTGCAAATTCACCAAATTCAAAATTGTGTGCTTACATAAAAACATAGTTTGCTTCCTCATTTCTATGAGGAAAAGAAGTGAAAACACATTTCTCTTAGCTTGTTCCCCTTCCTCCCTCCTTTTTTTTCTTTTTTAATGTATTTTCATTTTACTGTTAAATTGAAGAAACTGTGCATTTACATAACTCTAATATACTATTACATCCTCCAGTTATTCATAATATTTCTGTCTAATGTACCACAGACATGGTACATAAGGTTAAGCTGGCATAACATTTTCTGTTTTAGCCAAGTGGTTTAGAGTGTTCATAAATATGTGACTCATTAAAAGCTTGTCCATATGATCAAGAATACAGAAAATAATTTATCCACAAGCTACTCTTTAAATCAAATGATGGAACGTGTCATCTTTTCCTTTTTCTAACTCAATTTGATCTTCACTTACTGAAGACCCGTGTTATTGGGAAAACTGCAACCTTTTAAATGTCTTGCATCACTCAGTCTGTAGTCAGCTACTAAGAATAATGCATGTGCTTTGATGTGTCTGCTTTTGATACTAATAAGAATTCATAAATGATAATGTTTTTTCCTTACTTCTCTAAGAGAACAATCATTCTTTTCTCGAATGTAATATTCCCAGTGTCAGCTGAAGAAAATACAATTTTAAGTTTCATATCCAAAATAAGATACTTCTAAATAAAGAACTGCAGCTGGAAATGCTGCAATGACCTCTCACCATATGTCCATGACATTTTGAATTGAGATAGGCTTAAAGCCTCTAAATCTTGTTTTTTAATCTCCTTCACATATATACTTATCTGTGCAATCTAGCTGTTTCTTAATGGTTTCTCTCAGAGATGGATGTGGTATGCCTCTGGCTTTTAGGGATTATGCTGCAGCTTGAATACTACTCCACAGTAATTTCACATGACTCAATTCTGTTGTTGTTTCTGACTGTAATGAAAATAAATGAGATTTTTTTTCCAGTCTAATTTTAATTTACTTAATGTAATTTAAAAATGATTTGTCATACAAAGCCCTTATGCTTGCATATTGGCAAGTAAAAGTAGTTCCTTCTCCTAAGTCCTCAGTTATTTCAGTGTGTTTCCACGTAGGCTAAAGTATTAGTGCATGATGAACAACTTGCTAGACTGGGCTTTGATTGCACATAAGCAAGATTTTGTCACTTGGTTGAAAAAGGTTTGATTTTTCAAAAATCCCTGAAAGATAATGAATATCTCAAGTTTTCATTGATTTTAAGCACTTCCTCCTTCAGGGAAGGAGCCCTAAATTTGTAATTTAGGAACCTGAAGTGAAAATTTAAAAATGCATTTTTTAACCCACTTCTCAAAAGTTGCCAGTAGAAATGCCTTAATTCTTAAGTAACCTCCTTTCCCACAGTTAACTTCATTTCATCTTCTGTTTATGATTAAAGATTCCCATTCTCGGCTGTACTAAATTTTTAGTACTTTGTGCGTTACAATCAAGGCATTATTTTATCAAAGGAAATTTTAATATTTAATTTTTAAGAAAATGAAAATATATTTCCAAATATAATAAATATAATTAAAAATAATAAATTATTTTATTATTATTTTATTATAAATACAATAAAAATATATTTCCAAATATATTGGAAAGACTTAATACCTGTTCAAAGGAAATGAAAGATCAACAAGGAATGAAGCAATCAGCATCACTTTGTGGACAATTTTACATTTGAAAACCTCTCTTTGGAGTTGTTTGCCTTCAGAAGCTCCCTTCTGTGTGTTTACTGGCTGAAGACTGGTCTGGGGGCAAATTAAACTAGGTTGATGCAGAAGACTGAAAGATGATACTGTTGTACTCTGTGAAGGTGAGATACAAACTGGCATCTCCTTGCTTCCTCTTATCTGCTGACTTTGCAAGGCCTGGAAGATGAGAACAAAGGAGTTCCTGCTGAGATGCAGAAACCAGAAACTATCACTCCGAAAGAGGAGGCCCAGCCATTTTGGACTGTAAGTAGGAATTTGTACCATCGTCACTAGTTGCCCTCAACTGAACAGTGCAACCTCTGACGACACATCACTACTGAAGATCAGCACCTGACATCAAGACACTGTTGGATCAAGGAATGGTGAACTGCTTTGCTTTGGTTTGTTTGTCTCTTTCCTCGTTTTCTATCTTTTCTCTTTATCTCCTTTTATTCTTTTCCAGCTGTTGACTAGAATGGTCTTATCTGTAAAGCTTATTAATTGTAATTAGCCGGTTAGACAATTTAACCTCCATGTAGTTGTTGTTAATTGTAGTTTAGAAAGCTCTCAATAAATTAATGTGTATTATTTCAACCTCTTGCTGACTAGGAGAAGTGCGACTCGGGAGGGAGAAGAAGATTTACCTCCTTCAAAACCCACTGAGTGGGACAAGATGGGGAAGATACAAACTCTTGTGTTCTTTTTTTCAAGTAATACTGTAGCAACAAATTGATATGCTAGATTGTAGAATTTAGGAATAAGAGTATCCTTTCTCTTGATGTTGTTTTAACTGCAGCATTGGAAGCAACTAAACTTGATGAGCCAGAGATAGTGTAAATAAGAAAACATCTGTTTAATCTGGGGATGAGAGTACCTGACTGCATGCAATAAATAAAACCTTCTTCTACAGGTTTTTTACTATGAGGTGAATAAAGTAAATGACCACTGATTTATAAACAACTCTTGGACTGCTCGGATACTCTGTGAGATGCAAAGTGAGAGAATTTGATCTCCATTAGGTTGGAAAGGCAATTTAAACATATTTCATACCATGGATAAGTGCTCTAACTAGAGAACTGTTGAACAATATAGGACAGGAGGCTAACCTTCTGTTACAGAGTTAACTAGAACAATCTATGCCCCTGCCCCCCACCCCCCGACCCCACAAAATGGGAAGGAAGGAAGGGAGGGGAAAAAAAAAAAAAAAAAAAAAAAAAAAAAAAAAAAAAAACAGCAGCAACAATCTATAGAGGAAAACTTATTTTACTAACTGTGATATCGGAATGCAAGATAACACAATATAATACAATCTAATTGAAATCGAGACTAATAAATCAAATAAGATAGGACAGAGAGAGTTCCTGAGACCGAGTCAAACCTGAAAAGCTTGGAACGGCTAGGAAAGCACCCTCCAGCACCCACTGCCAGGCAGTAAGAGACCGCCCCTCCCGGAAGGGTCAGATCCCATGACTTCCATAATGTACAGGGGACAGGTACCTGGAATTGGAGTATTAACAGTTTAACTCCCAGTGCACTACATGTTATAATGCGGAATACTGTAAACCAAAAAACATAAAACCATGACATCTTCCTATTTTGTTTCAGAAGTAAAATTTACCTTCTTATTTGCTTAAAAAAAAAAAAAAAAAAAAAAAAAAAAGGAAAAAGAATATAATTACTGAACTTAAGGAGAGTTTAAAGATAAAAATACAGAAGGTTTGTTTTTTTTTTCCTTCTCAGATGCTACATTGGTTGTGCCTTGGAACAAACATTTTTAGAATACTCTGTACTTGGAAAGGATGTCTGAATATTATTTCCTTCTTGTGGGCTATGATTGGGCTGCCATTCTGACTTTTGGGTATTAGACTCTAGTTTACAATGAGGCAATAAGTACAAATTTATCTTGTACATTTACCGAGTAATTTATTTTTCTTTTTCCCATAGTTTCTTTGTCTCGGGCATACACAAGCTATATATTTTTATGCTGATATGCACAAAGGCTGTAATTATTTTGACTTATGAACATATGAGGCATTGACACATTGGCATATGAAGCAATATGAGATAATCTACCACACAAAGAAAGAATATTATCATTTAGACTTCTAGTTCTGAATCAATGAACTTAACTCAGCAAGGTAATAAAAAGTGGAGAAAGGCACATCTACATGGAATAAGCATTTAATATAGTTATGATTCAGAAGATCTATATTTGTACTGAATACAGAGGGAGAATGGACAAAAATTTTGCATTACATTCATGACTTTAAGAAAGTTACATTCAAAATTGGGCAGCTCACAACATTTATTACTAAAATAGAAAGCATGAGAATCTCTTAGGTGAATACTGGGCTCAGTGAAAGGAAAGTTTTTTCTCTGTCTCCTGCCACTTGTGGAACAATTTGACTTTTCATTGACAAATCTTTTGTGTTTGATATATATATCAAACACAATATATATATATATATTGTGTATATATATATATATATAATTTTTTTTGGGGGGGGGGGTGAGGGAGGTGGGGGTGAATTTAATGCAGTGTATATTAGATTCTGTATATTTTATGTTAATTTTTAGATTTTCTTTTTTGTTTTTCCTGACACTATGCAGAAGTTTTCATATCCTAAGTATAATTTGCAAATAATAGATTCTCTGTTCATAAACAGAACAAGATTTAAATTTTTGATTTGGAGAAGTGGACTGCAGGTATAGAAATCTATATTTTCAAATAAACTATTATCAATTATTAATTAATCGTTGAATTATAGAATATCTTGAGTTGGTAGGAACTCATAGCAACTCGTAAAGATCATTGAATCTACACCCAAATTTTTGGGGATCACCCAAAAATCAGACTGTATGTCTTAGAGCATTGTACAGATGCTTTTTGAACTCTGATCACTGGTCACCAGAGTGAGGAGATCAGCGCTGCCCTTCCAGTCCCTTTTGTGAGGAGTTGTAGGCTGCACTGCGGCCTCCCCTCAATCTCCTCTTCTCTGGGCTGAATGACTGAAGGAACTTCAGCTACTCCTCCTACTTCTTCCCCTCTAGATCCTTAATAATCTTTATAGCTCTTCTTTGCTTTATGTCCTTTTTGTTCTGTAGCACCCAAAATTACACACTGTGCTCAAGGTGAATGTGCCTCAAGTTTAAAATGTTGACCCATGATGTTAATGTACCACCATGAACTGTAAAACTTAAATTGTTTTATTTAGAATTCTTAGATGATCAGAGTTTAAAAAGGAGTCTCAGTCTTAAATGTATCAGAGTTAGAAGTACAGCAGAATGGACAGTGCAGTAAATGGCTTTCTGAATGCTCAAGTTTTGTTGCTGTTTTTTGTTCTAATTTCTAATAGCTGTTTAATGAAAGGGAATAGGAATGAAGCCTCTTGAGGTCCCTTCCAAACATCATTATCCTCTGTTTTTATCATTTTAGCCTCAATGTCAAATTTTCTCTGTTAATACAACAATACCACTTACATTCCTAAGATTTACCTGTTGATGATGCCAGCAGGAGCAGGGAGGTAATCTTCCCCCAGTACTCAGCACTTGTGAGACTGCACCTTGAGTACTGTGTTCAATTTTGGGCCCCTCACTACAAAAAAGACATTGAGGCCCTGGAATGTGTCCTGAGAAGGCCAACAAAACTTGTGAGAGGTCTGGAGCACAAGTCTGAGGGAGCTGGGATTGTTTAGCCTGGAGAAGAGAAGGCGCAGGGGAGACCTTTGCACTCTACAACTTCCTGAAGGAAGGTTGTGATGAGGAGGGGTTTGGCCTCTTCTCCCAGGCAATAAACAAGACCCTAGGAAATGGCTGCAAGTTGTACCAGAGGAGATATAGGTTAGATATAATGAAGAACTTTTTTTCTCAGAGAGTGATTAGACGCTGGAATGGCCTGCACAGAGAGGTGGTGGAGTGTTCAAGAGGCATCTGGATGAGGGGCTATAAGATATGGGTTAGTGGCTTGTGGTAGCAATGGTAATGGGAGGGTGGTTGGACTAGATGATCTTACAGTTTGTTTCCAACCTTGTGATTCTATGTTTCTATGATAAATCTATATTGAGTGGACATCAGAATTCACAGCAGTATGAGTGAAAATACTTGGCTGCTATTTCCAGTTTACTGGGTTAAAAAAATCATGGTTACTGCAGATATTGTCTATCTATAGCTTGCCATAAGATACTAAACCAGTAGAAATTATTCAGTTTTCAGGTACCTTGCTTTAATCAGTATAAATCAGTTGTGCAATCATGGCAAAACGAGGAGGGCTGAGGAGGGACTACCTGTTAAAAACTGCTCTAATGCATTGCAAGCTTCTACTGATTTATTTTTGTTGTTTAATTGAATATTTCTAGTGTGAGCATTAAAATGTTTTTATGAAATTATGCCTGATACGTATATGCAGATCGCAAGCATAATGTACTTCTTTGTAGTGATATCAGTGACATGAAGTATTCTATTTTTGCATCTTGTGTAGAGAAACTTCTTAGTTTTAATTTGAAGGATCACATCATGTCCTCAGTGAAAGCAGATATTGCAAAGCATATTTTAAGAACTGTAAAATTAAAAATGTAAAATACAGTTAAAATTCTGAATAGAATCATAGAATCGTAGAATGGGTTGTGATCATCTAGTGTCAACCCCTCTGCCATGGACAAGGGCAACCTCTGCTAGATCACACTGCTCAAAGTCCCATTCAACTTGACCAGAGATGGGGCATCTACAACTTCCCTGGGCAACCACATCTCACCATCATCATAGTGAAGAACTTATTCTTAATATTTAAGGTATATCTACTCTCTTTTAGTTTAAAGTCATTACTCCTTTTTCCATACTGATAGTAAGGCACTCTGATAAACAGTTTCTCTCCATCTTTCCTGAAGACCTTCTTTAAGTTCTAGAAGGCTGCTATAGTCTCTAAAGAACTTGAAATACTCGCTTGAACAATTTTTGTCAAGAAAACAAAACAGGCTACTAGATTTCCATGTAATAAGTTTACTTTTATGTGAGACTAGAGCTTTAGGAAAACATTGCAATTCTTCTTATCCAAGATTTTTTGAGCTTGTGTGTGTAAAAGGAACTTCAACAAAAATGCTGTTGTGCACAGAAATTAAATGGAGCTAATCAAATATTCTGAGGAAGCATTACTTTAATTTTAGATTAGGCATGTGAAACAGAAGAAGACTTGCAATACTTGGGCATACAAAAATTTTGTAAACCAATACTTAGATTTCTTCAGTGTATCTTACATGCTTTAACATTTATTCTTTAAATGCACAGCAGTATGTTAATGTTCATTCGCCATCTTGGCACTACTTAAAAAGAATGGAGTTACAAAACCTTAGATGGCTATTTTTCAAAAGCAGTTAATAAGAGACATTTTCTTCTTTTCACAGAATTGAAAACTTCTGAGGCAGTAAACAGCAGGATATTGTGTATATTAAATATACATGAAAGTCTCAAAAGCAGTTTATATTTTGAAAACTGAATAATGTTATCAAGTGCTGATGAAAGAAAAAATGTAAATGATCTTAAGTCTCCAGGGGGAAAAAAAAGAGAGGATTCAAAAAATCTTGTTTATTTCTTAGTTTCAGAGAATAATCATAGAGAAGAATAAGTCACAAAACAAACAAACAAACAAACAAAAACACCAATACTAAGAAATTGAAGATTACTGTCTCTAACAGAAGTAAAAATAGCAAAATACAGAAGTGATAATACATTAGTCAGGTTGAATAACATGTGAAGAACCTGTGCTTTTAAAGGGCCTCTGAAAACTCTAAAAGTCTGAAGAAATAATTTTTTGAAAATGCAGAATTTTTAGTTCTTATAAATTTCTCAGGGGTTTTACAGCTCAGTTGACATTTCCTGAAGCATATATTGTCTCAAAATTGCAAGACCTTTTACTTTATTTTCTTTTTGCAAACTTTCCCATCCTTTCTGATTTATCCAGGCACTAAATACTTGAAGATAAAATTTCTTCTCACTAAGCAAATTAACATAAATTTTGTCACTAAATAGGTATTTTTAATATTAGATAATTTGGGCCCATAAAGAATGTTCTGACAAACTTTTTAGACAGGTGTTATTAAGGACATAATGATTCATTCATTAATTAAACTAAATTTTAATTACAAAATCTACTTGTATGCTTTTTGACTGACTATAATTTCACCTTGCTTTTCAGAAGTGAACAGAGCCCAGCACTTCTCCAAAAAAAGTTGTGGACTAGCAAGCATTCCCTAAAATTTTTCTCAAGCAAGTGATAATTCCATGCTATTTAAAAAATATATATTATCCATCTATTAGAGTTCTATCTATATATATGCTTATATCTTTTCAATTCCTAAACTTCTAAAGAATCATTAATATATATATATATTTTTTTTTCTGCGATAACACTCTTAAAATAGAAGGAAAGCTATACTTTTTTTTTTTTTCCCCAGCATGTAAAAGAATTCCACTTAATAATGCTAGATTGAAAAATCATGGAAGTATCAACTACATTCAAAACTCTGAACTATGCACAAAATATTCAAATAGCAGTATGACACAGAAAAACTACCACAAATCAGATAAAGTGAAACAGAAACAAATATCTAGGAACCGTTTACAGGCAGGAAATTGACACAATTTTTAACAGTCCACTGTGGTATGAGGATAGATATACCAGCAGATCCAAGAAGCCTCATGAATGTCACTGGATGAATCTGTTGCCATGCTTCTTCCTAATACATAAGATTTGGATGCCTCTCATGTAAGTTTAGTCCTTCTGCTGGGTTTATACTAATTTCCCTCAGAAAGCCTCAATTACCCACAAGCACATATAGTTCAAGAGCCATAAGTTCTTCACCAGAGGTGTAAATGGAAAGAGTGACATAATGCTTCAGATTATTCCAGATTTCAATTTTAAGTAAAAATAAAAAAATAAAATTAAATAAAAAATCAGGCATGGATCTGATTAATAAAATTTTTGTTTGAGTTTGAGAATATTGGAGAAAATAATTGTATACCATTAGGGGACAGTCAACACTTTACATACCTCTTTTCACCTTAATCAGCAGAACAGTGCATATTGTCTTGTGGTAATTATAAAGTTCTGTCTTTCAGTAGTTCACAATTCTGTTGGTGAAGAAGATGGAAGTAAGAAAACAAGTATCTTAATTTTTTATCTCTGAATTCTATTTATTTGAATAAAGCAGTTGTACCTATTAATTTTTGCTTTTTTTACCCAGCAGCAGGAACCTACCTATACCCTATATCTCCTCTCTTTTAAAATCAACCGTCTTAGCAGAGGAATGTAAAATACTTATGTCTCTAGTGAGGATCATTAAACTTTCTTTTGCTGTTATCTTTGACAAATAAAATAGCAAAGAATGTAATTTCAACTTTATTTATCTGTCTTTAGTGTATTTACGTTAAATATTAATACAGATATTAGTTTTCACCAAGCCTGGCACATTACAATGGCCTGTTATTGTTTATGATTATTAACTTGATCAATTTACCTTTTGGAGGGAAGAAAATAAATAACAAAAACAAAACTAGTGTCACTGTCATAACAAG
This sequence comes from Chrysolophus pictus, assembly GCA_037305975.1. NCBI lineage: Eukaryota > Metazoa > Chordata > Aves > Galliformes > Phasianidae > Chrysolophus > Chrysolophus pictus. The sequence continues at coordinate 26,526,563 of CM074578.1, forward strand.
ATTAACTTACTGCCACAGGAGGAATAAGGCAAAAACAAAAGCCAGTCAAACAAAACAAAACCAAAGATTCCCACCAAACAAACCCTTAGCATAAATGGGATTTAGCACTTGACCTGTGAGAAAAAAAAAAAGAAAAAAAAGAAAAAAAATAGAATCATAGAATCATAAAATCATAGAATGTTTTGGGATGGAAGTGACCCTTAACAATCATCTAGTTCCAACTCCCATTGTTTGCAGGGACGTCTTTCAATAGACAAACTGACCAAAGCCTCATCCAATCTGAGCCTGAACACTTAAAGGAATGGGGCAGCCACTGCTTCTGTGGGCAATGTATTTAAGGTTCACTACAGTGAGTAAAGAATTTCTGTCTAATATCTGATCTAAATTTACTGTCTTCTAGCTTTAAACTGTTATTCATTCTCTTGTTATACACCTTCCCCATCTTTCCTCTCCCCATCTTTTGCTCTCTTCAAATACCTGAAAGGTGCTTACAGTGAAAGTGGGGCTGGTCTCTTCTCACTGGTGACAGGTGACAGGATGAGGGGAAATGGCCTGGTTGTGACAGGGTAAGTTTAGGTTGGATATCAGGAAAAACTTAGTTAAAGAAAGGGTTGTTAAGCTCTGGAATAGGCTTCCCAGTGGTTGAGTCACTGTCTCTAAATATGTTTAAAAACCATTTGGATTTGGTGCTCAGGACCATGATTTAGCGGAGAGTTGTTAGAGTTAGGGTAAGTATGGTTTGGTTGCGGTTGGACTTGATGATCTTTAAGGTCTTTTCCAACCTGAGAAGTTCTATGATTCTACGATTCCATGGTTTCTAAAGACTCCCCCTTTCAGTATTTGGAAGGCTGATATAAGGTCTCTCTTTAGCCTTCTCTTCTTTGAACTGAACAATCCCAACTCTCAGCCTATCTTCATGCAAGAGGTTTTCCTATTTCTCTGATCATCTTTGTGAGCCTTCTCTGGACCCCCTCTAACAGGTCTATGTCTCCTTAAATTGGAGGCCCTGAGTTCATTGCAGTATTTCATGTAGAGTATCACAAGAGCAGAGCAGAGATGGAAAATCATTTCCCTTGATCTGCTGGCCAGTTCTCTTTTGATACAGCCCAAGATACTGTTGGCTTTCTGGGCTTCAAAAGCACATAGCCAGCACATGTTGTACCTGAAGGAACACCTTTTTTTTTTTTTTTTTTTTTTTCATCTCTAGACAAGTTTAGCTTCTGTTGTGCCTTTGCTTTGTTGCTCCTCTTCCTACATTCCCAGGTAATATCCCTATAGTATAGCAAGCATATGTATCCCTGCCTTCACTCTGCGTGGATTTTGTTTCTGTGTTATAGTTTGGTTAAGTGGTCCTGACTTAGCAAAGCTGGTTTCCTGTCTCCATTACCCAACTTCTTGTCAGTCAGGATTGAGAGCTCTCCTACCCTAAGAAAATACCTTTAAATATCTCCCAATCCTCATTTGCTCCTTCTTGTCTGATGGCAATTTCACAAAGAATCCCACTTTGTAGTGCCCTAAGTAGCCAAAAGTATGTCCTTCAGAGGTTCAGAGACTTGATTCTATTTTTACCCATCCTGTACCGCACCAGTCTTGATAACTCTGATAAATTTCTTCTGCATTAGTAAGCAATAGGTCTAGTAATGCTTTCACTCACACCAATATTTAGTGGAGAAAATGTATGCTTGGCATTAACACAAAAATCTTAAACTGTTTTTCAAATTCAGATTTTTTTTTTCCCAAAAAACAAAAATTACAAAAGTAAAAATAGCAGTGAAAAACTCAGTTGAAGAAAATTATTTTGTTTACAAAAAAATACGAAGATATTTTTCTCTGAATAAGAAGTTGAAAACTAAAAGCTTTTCATCTGGTTTATAGACAAATCATTGCACACCCATACTTTAGTGAAGGCATATGTTCTTTTCACTTAAGTTTCCATCATATTAACACAACTTGTTATCTTCTATTCCTTGTTACAAATTTATCTTCCTGTTACCCTTAAATCTGAGATAAGTACCTTTATTCTACAGATACCATGACAGTGATTATCACAAAGAAATATATATATATTTAATAAATATACAAGCCACATTAATTGGAAATCCGATACCAAAGGCCAAACTTTGTGCTGTCTCGCTACATTGAAGGATTAGGTGTATTTGCTTATCCATTTCTATAAATATTGAAGACTGGTTTAGCTGGTCACCTTTTTTTTTTTTTTTAATAGCAAGATTATTTAGAAATGTTTTGTGCGGTTTTAAAGCACAATACAGAATGGCAGCTGGGAGAGAGGAGTGAGAAATGTGAGAGAAGCAGCCCTGTAGCTAAGGTTGGTGCAAAAGGAAAGCAGGAGGTGTTCCAGGCATGGAGCAGAAGTTCTCTGCAGCCTAAGAGAGACCCATGGTGAAGGAGGCTGTTTCTCTGCAGCCTAATTTTACATTAAGATTTATGCTTTTGAATTACAATTTTTATAGTGATTAAAAAAAAAAAAAAATCTTCTTAACATTGTAGAATTTGGACTAGACTTACCAATTTTCAAAAATATTTTCAAGAGTGAGGATGATATAGCATAACTGAGAATTTTGGATCAAGGGCATAATATAATTCTTTTCTGTCACTTGGACATTAAACATGAATTATATCAGGTTATTACACCTACCACCTTGCCCAAAGCAATGATATTAATGTTTTTACAGAGCTATCAAAACCTGTTGTATCAGAGCCTAGAATGATTTCAAATTATTATCAAGTGCAAGGGTAACACTGAGGAAAATCACACTTGAAGCAACATGGGAAATATAAAGAATATTTCATACTTTAAAAAGGCCTAGTTGAGTGTCAGCTGTTAGCAAAAATGACAGTTTAATTTTCATTACTAATTTTGCTTTGATAATTATATAATTTTATTTTTTTCTAGTATAGGAAAAGATATTGCAGTATGTTTTAGAAAAAGTCAAAGCAATCCTATTGAAAAGCAATAATTTCTATAGTGGGTGTGGAACAAATGGCTACCACCCTTTATAGTGATCTGTGTTTGATGGGCTGTTTTAACAGTGATCCATGTCTCAGTTACCTAAATGAAAATTCTAATAAATACTTTTAGAAGATACCTCTTTTTATGATAAGCTCTTGAAAATGCACTTCTTTATTGTCATCCATGTGTAAAGCAGTGCTTAAAATTACATTTATTCAGTAGTTCTTTTAGATGTATATTCTTTTTAGTCAGATCAGATTACACAATAGATTTTTTTTAAATTAAAACATAAAAATGGGAGCAGCAAAATCATAAAACTAAGGGGATATATCACCTTGTTTTCATGAAACTAATGCATCAGTCTAGTTGCAGTTCTTAGTGTGTTCTGAAGATTTTTGTCACAGAGTGTTGATGAAATTTTACTCCTCCTGTACTTCACCCTTGGAAACAGTTGTTTACAAATGTACACACTGCCAGAATGGGGTGACATGAATGAGACGTGATTGTTAAGTGAGGAATATTTCTGGTAAGAGAGGGTTTATAAAAATCTGGTAAAGACATAGGGTCCAATTTTTGAATTGAATATCTGATTGCAACCCGATACATTCCATTTGAAAATTTGTAGGTAATGTATTTATGCTGACTGAAACTGAGTTGCAAATACACAAAAAAAAAAAAAAAAAAAGACATATTTTTCATTAATCTTGAAACCTATTCCCAAATTCCTGTATCAAAATGGAAAGCATAACTGCATATTTTTTGCTGTTCACAGGATTGTGCGTAGGCAATGTTTGCCATAGTTTAAGTTAGCACTGCACTGTGCTCTCCTTGTGTTCTAGTTTCAGACCAGACAGTGTTAATATCCACCAATATTTTTGTTGCTACTGAGGAATGGATGCATGCCTGGGGCCAGGTTGGGCCACTTGGCTGGAAAGATTCACTGCCAGGATGGCACAGGGTAGGGGATGGCCACATTGCCAGCTATGCCAGGTCTCATGTGGCCCTTGGGCCGCAAGTTGAAAATGTGTGCCCTACATTGTGCAGAGATTTGTTGTGGGGAACTGTAGTAGGGCTAATTGAAGTGGACTTAATTTCATCATAGCAGCTTGTGTGGTTCTGCATTTTAGATTTGTGATTAAAACAGCATTAATAACAATGTTTTAGCTATTGCTGATCAATGCTTACACAGAGTGACGGTCTATCCTGTATCTCTCCTTGCCCTCCCAGTAAGTAGGCTGGCAGAGCACAAGGATTTAGGAGGGAACACAGCTGAGGCAGCTGGCCCAAAGTGATCAGAGGGATACACAGTACCAGATGACGTTATGCACAGCACTGAGAGCTCAGAGAAAGAAGGGAGAAGTGATCACGTTCATGTTATGGCGCTTGTCTTCCCTATTAACTCTTATGCACTCTGCTTTCCTGGAAGTGGATGAACTTGTCTGCTAATGGCAAATAGAGAATGAAATTCTTCTTTTTCTTTGCTTGCATGTGCAGCTTTATTTTGTCTATTGTGATAAGCATAGATATTTTAAACCTGGACTAACAAGAAAGGAAGCTTAATAATGACTTGTTTATGTATTAGCATTCTAAGTATAGAATAAGGTATTGTCCAGGGCTTTTTGGACAGTGAAACTTGGGAGCAGTACTGACTCTGGTTCTGGGGATTTGGCTTATGCATATTTTCACTCCATAGGAGAATCTGGATGCCTATCATAAGCAGTACCATTTATTTAATTCTTCATGGAAAAGGAACAGTGTGTACAGGTGGAAAAGAGGAAAAGAAACAGTAGTAATCAAGACTTAAGAAACAAAGACACAATACCATTTGAATCTAAAGCATAGTTTAGGTTAATTTTGGCTAATAAGCATTCAGTTCCCTGCTCAATGAAAGTATAATTCCATAACTGCCATAGCAGCAGAACATCTGTCTGAATATATCTTCCTAAGTCCATATCATGTAAAGATAGGTATGGCACAAAAAATGACCTGACTAGTGCAAGTGCAAGGGTACATGCAGATGAAAAGTACTGCTATATGAGCATCTTCCAAAAAGTAAAGCTTAATAACATATGAACAATTATTTAATAGTTCTTAGTTTAGACTGGGAGGTAGAATGAGAAAAAAGGAAAAAAAAAAAGTGTGATAGATGAAGTTTTTAAAATTTGTGATTTTATGTAAATACTTGCGAACTGTTTCACTAAATTTGTACATACTATTTCTGTTCAGTGTATGAATACTGTACAAAAATATTTTTTTGCTGACTCTGAGAGTAGTTTAAAGAAATGACTTGGAAATCTGAAATAGAATTTTTTTTTTAAATGTTTCTATTTGTTGGGTCTATCTAACCAGTATGAGGATACTTATCTAAAAAGAATCTCCTGCATTTACTTCTGCTTACAAACCTTAATATAGAACCTATTGACATGATGGAGTATATTTTTGCCCATCAGAATGCCAGAGAGCCCTTTCTACGAAAACATTTGGAGTGTTATTCAATTTATTGCATGAAAAGTAAGTTGCTCTTGTTTAAGTCATGTAGATACTGCTGGGTAAAATGACTCTCATATTTGAGACTGATTAAAAAGAGAAAAAGGAAAGTTCATACATACTATGCTAAAAAATTTTAATGAAAGAAGAATATAATTCATGGTACTAGCTGCTGGTCTTTTGAAAAGGTAAGATATTTTGATTCAGTAAGTTGACAATCTTTGATACAAGCGCTAACATTCCTCATTTTACGAGGAATTTGGGAAATGTATTATATTTCCAGTTCCTTGAGCTGGGCATGGGATTAAAGAAATCCTCACTCATAAGAAAACATCCTATCTATTGATCAGTAACCTTTTCCCTTTCCCCAAAATTCACTCCATGACAAACTGTTATGGATATGTGAATAAATATCCGTGTTTTGTTTAATCACTATCCTTTTGTCAAAGATCACATTCTGCAGGTCAGAAAATTTAAAGATGGCTCATACTGATTAAAAATTGTTGAGCATGTATTTCTGCAACTGAGAAAAGCTTAATGCTAACTGGCTTCTAAAATTTAATCTTCTATGTATGTAGTTAGTCCATTTGACTGCACTGTACTTTATATGGTATATTATGATAAAAACAAGACTGAAAATATTCATCGAGTTAAATATGAATAAACAGTGTGCACTGGCAGCCAAAAGGACCAGTTGTGTGCTGAGGTAACACTGCTAGTTGGTTGAGGGGAGAGATTGATCCTCTCTGTTCTGTGTTAGTGTGAGCTCACCTGTGTGCAGCTTTGGGCATTACAATATAAGAATGACATGAAACTATTAAAAGAGCATCCAAATGAGGGCTACAGAGATAGAAAGAGGCCTAGTGGGGAAGACATATGGGGAGTAGCTGAAGTTCCTTGGTTTGCTTAGAAGGAGAGTGAGGGGAGACTTCATCAGGCCGATAGCTTTGTTATGAAGGGGAACAGAGGGACAGGTGCTGTTCTCTTCTCTGTGGTGACAGTGATATGACCCAAGGAAACAGCATGGAGCTGCATCAGAGAAGGGTCAAGTCAAAGGCTCAAGAAAAAGTTCTTCCCAGAGAGCTCGGTTGGGCATTGGAGCAGGCTCTCCAGCATAGTGGCCTTGCAACCAAGCCTGCTGGAATTCAGGAAAAGTTTGGACAAAGTTCTTATACATATGGTTTAACTTGTAGGTGATCTTGTGTGCAGACAGAAGTTGGAATCAATGATCCTTGTGGGTCCCTTCCAACTTGGGATATTCTATTGTTACAAGAGAACTTCTTTTTCAGTTCTGAGTTCTACTTCTGAATACATTCTATTACTTCAGTCCAAGGTTTTGAAACTTCAGTGTTCCTGGAGCATTCCCTTTGTATTAACAGCATATAAGGCTCTTAAAGGGAAATTACTTTATAGGAAAATACATTCTACATTTGATTATTTAGAATATTTAGCAATTTCTTTATGGAAACTCTAAAGTTTCATTATGTTTCAATGAACGATATTTTGTGCTTCTCTCCAAGCACATTTCTTTTTATTTCTCACTGTAGTACAGAGAAGTTACTCAGAGACAGCAAATGTTAAGGTGGAGTATGGAAAGGGGTCACACCTGTCTATTGTTTAGCACAAAATTGTGCCCTGAAGGAATGTCCAAACCTTCAGAAAGCTTCTCTGTTAGCTTCAATGAGAGTAATTCTGAAGGCAAAGTCCTACTCTCAGCAGGTGCTTGGCTTGTTGTATGAAGCTTTCCTGAATATTTCATCACTGATAGGAACTGTCTTTCACATACTGTGAGATTTATTAACTGTTTCTTACAATGCCTTAGTCCATCTATCTATCCATAGCATTTTCAGAGTTATTCCTGTGGACTATGATTGCTTCTCTGGTCATCCGACATTCTACCATAAATCACAGTATGCCAATGAAAGTATCCTTCTCTGTTTCTTTGTAATAGCAGGCATTGTTTGCATTCAGTCAATGAATTCATCTTCTTGCCCTTTTTTTCTTTTTATAAACAAGAAATATTTTCATTCCAATAATTTGAGTTCATAAATAACTTACATATATAAGTAAATGTTCTTAATTGTGCCACTATACATGACGTGGAAAAGTCGACATGATAAAAACAGAGTCTGATGTTGTCATGAAAGATTATGTATAAATGATGCTTATTTCTACTTTCAGACTGTTTCCTGAATGCAGGGTTCATACAATCAGTTCAAAGTGTGCTGTTGGAAGTAGCAAAAATACCCCACAATCTGTCAGAAATATTGATTGTTATGGCCTACTGAATTCTGACTCAAGATTTATCTGCTTGAAAGCCCTTTTTAGTTTGCTAAGCTCTCCTAGTAAGCTTCATTTCTTTAAAGGAAAGTGATCTTCGAGCTTCACTACACCTTTAAAATTCTGTGCAGAACTGCTATTGCCTTGCAAGGGAATTCAACAAGCAGTTGAATGTAGCTCACAAGCACATCAGGAGACAATTAGCTGAGGCTTTGTAGTGAAGCTTCTGTAAGTCAGATAGCTCCTGTGGGATTTATATAGAGAAACAGAACTGGATAATTAGCAAAATATTAGTCAAATAACATGAAAAATAACTATATCTAATAAAACTAGTGTTCAGAGAATAAGAATATATTGAGCTTTTTGTAGAATACATTTAATCATTTTTACCTTTGTTAAATTTATTTCTGACCATTGCAGCTGAAATTGTCATGGAAGGTCACGGTGCTGTTGCAGCTGACTTTCTCATTAGAAAATCAAGATTACTTACTTTGTGTATCTGAATATAGTACGACAAAAAGCAGCACGGCATGGTATCCAAAAATATCATCTCATATACAAGAGTACATTGCCCTAGACATGTTCTTTCTGTTTTATTTACAGTATTTGTACATTACTTTAGCATCTTTTCGCCTTATAATGAAAAGAATTGTTTTAAACATTGATATAATTCTTATACATATTGCTCCAGTTTCAAGTTTGCATCAGAGCTTATATTGTAACATGGATTTTATTATTACTACAGTTTGCTCTTGTATTTCATTATGGATCAAAAAATAGTTGTAGAAAGCAGCCAAATAGACCTAAGAAAAAAAATAGCTTGTTATTTTCTTTTTTAATAACCAAATAAGGACATTGCAATGTATCTAAAGAAAGGAGATTCTGTGCATGATCAAATCTACATTATAATCCATTTACCTCAAACATCTGAGTTCTGTACTTCCTTTGTTTTCACATCTGCAGTATTGAAGTACATAACTCATATAACATGGTTAGAAATACAAGAGACTTCTATGGAGTGTGATAACCTTGAACCTAGGCCCATATCACTACAAGACTAGCTGAGGGCAAAAAATTTAAGATGTTTCGGGCCTTTTCAAGGCATCAAGTAAATATTGTTAATACTGTCAATGCCACTTTAATTAAAAAACAAACAAAAACCAGTCTAATGAGCAACAGCATAGTCATACGCTTTAGACATTTCAAAAAGTGTAACTTCAGACTCATTTCAGGCACTGACCGGGGGGGTACACTTAAAAGACAGTAATTCTTTTGACCCTTAGAAGTACTGGATGAGCACCGAGAAGATTCAAGATAAGGGTTGAGTTGTGAGACAATTGTCTCCGGCAAAGTGTTAAAGTGTTTTTCAGAGCTAGTCTGAGATAGGAGTAGATAGTCATAAGTTCTGTGTATAGATTTTTCCCCAACTCTATTTATCAATGTATCTGTAGATTGTATATTTCTGTACTCCACTAATCAGTGATTACTGTAATAGAAGCTCTCTTTAGAGCTCGATCTGAGAGTATTACCTGTGAAAAAGTAGTGTAAGCAAACACCGTAGTATTTTTTAAGTATAGCTGTAGTTCACGTAAGATGCTATTTTGGGAAAAAAAAAAAAAAAAAAAAAGAGGGAAGAAGGGAAGGCAAAGCGAAAAAGAAAAAAAAAAAAAAAAAAAAAGGAAGAAAGAAACCTTTGACATTGATCATTTAGCATTTCTACTGACAGATCTAATGCTCCAAAACTGCATCCTGTTATGCATCTGAGTAATGTTCTGTGAAAGTCCTGTAGTTTCTCTTTCAAAGAACCATAGAATCATAGAATCCTTAGAGTTGAAAGGGACTTTTAAAAGTCATCTAGTCCAACTCCCCTGCAATAAACAGGGACATCCACAGCTAGATCAGGTTGCCCAGGGCCAGATCCAGGCTCACTTTGAAAGTGTCCAAGGACGGGGCATCTACACATCTCTGGGAAACCTGTTCCAGTGCCTCATCATCCTCACTGTAAAAGTCTTTTTCCTTATATCCGACCTAAATCTACTCTTTTTAAGTTTGAAACCATTTTCTCTTATTCTGTCATGACAGACCCCACTAAAGAGTCTGTCCCTTTCTTTCCTGTAGCTCCCCTTTAAGTATTGAGAGGCTGCTATTAGGTCGACTCAGAACCTTCTCTTCTTTAGGCTTAACAGCCCTAGTTCTCCCAGCCTGTTCTCTTAGAAGAGGTGTTCCATTCTGTGGACCATTTCTGTGGCCCTTGTCTGGACACGCTTCAACAGGTTCATGTCTCTCCTGTATAGAGGTCCCCACATTTGAATGCAGTACTCCAGGTGAGACCTCACCAGTGCAGAGTAGAGGGGCAGGATCATCTCCCTTTATCTGCTGACCATGCTTCTTTTGATGCAGCCCAGGATATGGTTGGCTTTCTAGGCTGTGAGGGCACATTGCTAGCTCAAGTACAGCTTCCCATCCACTAATCCTTTCATCTCCAAGCTTGTATTGGTAATGGAATTGCCTTGACCTTGGTGAAAGACCTTGCATTTGGATTTGTTGAACCTCATGAGGTTCACCTAGGTCCACTGCTCAAGCATGTCTAGGTCCCTCTGAATGGCATCCTATCCCTCAGGCGTGTCAACCGTATTCCACTGATTTGTGTCATCAGCAAACTTGCTGAAAGTACACTTGACTCCACTGTCATTGTTGAAGATATTAAAGAGTACTTGTCCCAGCACTGAGTCCTGGGGGACACCACTCATCACTGATCTCTATCCAGACATTGAGTCATTGTTTACCCCTCTCTGGAGTCAATCCCGCAGCCAATCCTTTGTCCACTGAACAGCCCACCCATCAAATCTGTATCTTTCCAATTTGGAGAGAAGGTTGATGCGGGATACCATTTCAAAGGCCTTACTGAAGTCAAGATAGGTGACATCAGTGTTTCTTCTGTTGTCCATTGATGAAGTGACACATGTGTCTTTCCAATCTTTGTTAATTGGATGCATCGTGAAGTGAAGCCCGTGGAAATATCTTCTTGATATACATTTATAGTAACAGAGTCAAGAGTGCCTTCATTCCATCATGCGGTACAGATGATCTTTAGTCATACCAGTTGACAAGCATTCTTCCTCACTCTTTGAATTAGATGTTAAATTCCTCTCTCTCTGTACCGCAGAAATTAAATGAAAAGATATTTACAAAAATAAACTATTTCTGATGAGATAATATTTCATTAACAATGCACACATTTATTTCCTTTTCTTGAAAGTATATGCTTTAAGTTTGTTGTTACACCTGGTATGCAGCTAAGACCATACAACCACACATTCACTTTTTCCTCTGTTACCATTGGAACTGGAGAAGAGGAAAGGTAGAGTAAAAGTAACAAAATTCATGGGAGGGAGATGTGGAAAAAGAAGGAAAAAAAAAAAAAAAAGGAAAAATAAGGAAGAAAGAAAGAAAAGAAGTGATGCAAAGGCAGTCACTACCTCCCATAGATAGACAAATTCCTAACCAAAAGTTGTCTAGCCTACCTAAACCCTATCCTATCTGTTTTAATGCTGATTAGTTCAGGTTATTGGCCTTGTTGTATTCCTTCTTAGCCTCTTACTCATCTACACTCTTCTGCACATTGAGGGGAGCAGAGGGAAAAAAATCCTTGGCACTGTGCAAATTTTGTTCAGCAATATCTGAAACATCACTGTCTATAGTGGAAGCCAAGATTCTCAGAAGTCTGGGATTTTCTTTCATCAGAAAGTGCATATGAAACCATATCAGATACTATTTTCTCTGTTCTCTAGTTTTATTCATAACTGAAGATAACAGTAGTGATACTTCTTGGTTGCTCTTTTAACCCATAGAACAGAAGGCTGTGTAGGAAACTCTGGCTTCCTGATTTGCTTGGGAAATAAGTGGGTGTCAATATGAAAAACTTCTGATTTTCTTTTTTCTTGCTTTTGTTTAAATCTCAGAAAACACCAATGAAAAATCTCAATAAAATAACATCCTATTCAATCAAGGAGCTTATGCTACTTTACATATTTTTATGAAGTTTCAATATGAAAGAAGCTTTTAGCATTTTTTTATTTTTCAGTCTGCTCATATTAGAAGAGTATTTGAGAGAGTTCTTATCACTTGTCCAACATTAGTGAGACATTGAGCAAGATCTTTCTGTCAGTATTTTGTTATATAGGATAACCCTTCCCCTAGTCATCATCTTATTTCTAACAGAGTAGAAATATTTCTCTTGAATGTGGTGGAGATGTTCCAAACATTGTCTCATCAAGACTTTTTACATGGCACAAGCAGTGCTGGTATTCCTTATCTAATAAATCTTGAAATACCTTTAATGTATTGTTCATTTTGCATCATATGTTTTTCCCATGTAAAGCAAATCCTCTTACCACTTCTTAGAGATAAGTCTAATATGAACAGGTGAGCCATAAGAAGACGTGGCTTTTGAAATGCATCTTGCTGAAACACTTTGATCACTGGGACTCAGCATTTCCTGATAGAAAAATATTACACCAATGCATATTAATTTATGTCTGCGTCTCAATCATTATGCATTTAAAAAAAAAAAAAAAAAAAAAAGTTTAACTTAAAATTTTCACAAGAATTATTTTGCATTCCCTCTTCTTGGTTTCTCTACCTGAAAGCTTGGACGGTGACTAACAGGCATATTGTATTCCCAAACTTAGGTATATTCACTGGGATCTGGGCTTTAATATAGAAAATTCTATAAAATATTACCCTCTTGAAGAAATCTAGCCAATAAAGAAATCTTTTACAAACTGCATGTCCAAATAATATCCTTTTACAGTTAATGAGCTACTTCTGCCATAGAATTTCTTCAGTAAAATGGAGATAATACTTCACTTGATATGCATTGTATGAAAATAAATGAAGCAATCTAACCATAGGGGTGAATGTTGCAAGAGAAACAGAATAAAGTTACTAATAAAAAATATATAGGAACCAGCTTCTCTCACTTAAGCACTAAATTTCACTGAAATTTTAGAGGCCAAGATAAATGATTCTCATCACTCAGGTTCCTTATATCATCTGTACTCAGGTTCCTTATATCATCAGTAGAATGCATCTGATTACACAGAAGAGACAGGAGAGGCACAAGCTAATATCCTTCTCCTTTGCTTTTTTTTTATTTTTTTTTTTATATACTGTAGAGATTTTTGTGTGTGTGTGTGTGCTATGTAGTAACAGAGTACATAGAAACCATGTGTTAAATCAATTGAGCTCTTTGATACTACTACTAAATATTATTAAAGCAGGGCAGCTGGGGTTTGAATGACTTAAATTGTTAAAGATTTTAAAGTAATACATTGCTCTGTGCAATAACTTAATTTACCAAGCCTATGTATTTATTCTTCAAATTCAGTTTTTCTGCAAAGAGTATCTTCTTAACTGCATGGTAAAACTAAGTTATATTGCTTTATTACTGGTAAGTTGTACTTTCAGTTTATGCTTAAATAAATTGAAAGTAGCACCAAAATATTCTAAAAACTTTATATATTGTTATTTATACCTTTTCTATTTTTCACCTGCTATTAATGAAAATATTATTGTTTTGAACTAATGACTTCATAAAAATTTTGAAGCATACTTTGATTACAATGTAATTATTTTTATTTCTTGCTTGTGTTTGTCTAAGCAGACCAAGATTTTGTGGCTTAGAGATTGGGGTTTTTTTGGTCTCAACTCCTTAGCAATTTCTTTTTTTCTTTTTTCTTTTTTTTCTTCTCTTAAGTTCAGTATCTCTGTTGTTATGTTGCTATACTTTGTATAACGAACTCCTAGACTTATTAAAGATACCAGCTTTCATGGTTCTGTGGAAATATTGTCTATCATTTGGACTGTACTCCCTTCTCTCTCATCCATGTGGGCATGAATGATATTACAAAGGAAGATTCTGAGATTATCAAAAGTAAGTACCGATCTTAGATAGCTTGTGGGAATATCAGAGCAGGACAGGTAGTATTTTCTTCAACCCCACCTGTCAAACAGAAAGACTTGGGTAAGATTTACTACATCCTGTGAGCCAGTGTCTGGTTGCCCAGCTGAACTGCAGCTTAAAAATCACAGGGCCTTCAGAGAGTCATGAGAACAGCTAAAGAGGGACAGATTCTGAGTGTCAAGTGAGGCAAAACATAGCGTATCATTAAGTTACTGAGGACAGTTTAGCAATTGGTTTGTATATTCAGAGCTTTGATCTCATTGGGATCACTGTTTGCCCATGTAAAAAGCTGATGTCCTTCCTGTTTATAAGCTCCCTTTAAGTATTAGAAGGACGCAATGAGGTGTGCCTTGAGCCTTTTCTTCTCCTGATGAAGAAGCAGATGTTGAAGCAGAAGCAAGATCTCCATGATATCAGAGGCAGATGTTGGTGGCAGGTGATGGAATTTGAACCTTTTCAACACTTTTCTGCTACATTTTGTTGCTGTGTTATAGATTGCAGCAGAGTGGTAGACTAACAAAATGGTGTCAGACATGGAAGAATGTATGAAGCAAAGGTGTGGAATTGAATTCCACCATGCAGAAAAAAATGCATCCATTGATATTTTGTTAACTGTTGCTGAACATTTACGGAGACCAAACTGTGGATGTTAGCAGTGAGGCAGTGGGTGGTGCATTTTAGCAGTGGCAACAACAATAGTGGGTCACCTCTGCTGGTGCAGATTGTTTTAAGTGTGTCATAAGGTTCTTGTTAATGGTTGGTGAAAATGCACAGCTGATGGTAGTGACTATGTTGAAAAAGCGTGCTTTGTAGCTGAGAATTTGCTCTTCTGAATAGTTGAATCATGCTTTTGTATTGGTTGCAGTTTCCATGGAAATAAATAAGAGGAATTACTTTTGGAGCAAGCTTCATAGATGCTGTCCTGGACAATTCTTCATTCAGTGCAGCCTATACTGCCAAACAGTTCGACACTTATGCCAGAGCTAATCACCATTCCATTAGTTACAAGAGTAGTTAGATAAAATCTATGACATTAAATCTGTATTTTTAGTTCATATAGCATGAAACTATAAAGAATAATAAAGGAATGACAGAACATGTTTTGAAGTAAAATGCTGTTACAGTTCTATAGAAAAGTGCTGACTGCCATGTTGAATCTTACCAGTGATAACAAAGAATCAAAGGTTTGTAAAATAATATGAAATGAAATCATCATGTTTTACAGGAAATTAAAAAACAGAAATTTTACATTTTCTTTGCCTCATAAATTTTTACTGTAGTAATAATTTCTCATTGAATACAATTATTAGATTCTGATCAAACCACTTGGGATAGTTGTGAATTTAGGCAAATATTGACATTTAATTTATATTCTTTCATCAGAAGCTCTGTCAGATTTAGTGATCCAAACTTTATTTTTTCTCAGCTTAATAAGTTCAGATGAATGCAATGCATGTACAATTATTTTGAAGATTTTTATGGTAGGAAGCATCATGCACACATTGTCATGTCATCTGGATGAAAAACATGGTCATAACAGCTAGATCACTTTGAGGGAGGGAGTACTCACTTTTGATGCTCTTCAAATTTTACAACACTGAGAAGGATTCCAATTGGCATTGGTGGTTTCGCGATGGAGACACCTGTTCACATTGAATTACTGTAGATAGATAAAACCCCATAACTCATTCCACATGGGCAGTTACACAGAACAGCTGTCAGAGAGTAATGACTTCCAGTCACAACTAACATAGAATTAATTTAAACCAGAAACCTAGTAATAAAACCATGTAATCCTCTGTCAGTCAGGGAGCTCATTAGACTAGACTAAGGTCATACAAGAGAACTGTAGCAGATTCAAACACAGAAGCTTTTTTAAGAATTAGAGCACGCTGAAGGAGGAACCAAAACATCAGTATATAGCTTGTTTTAAAACATGATGGAAAGAGAGAGAGAGAGAGAGAGAGAGAGAGAGAGAGAGAGAGAGAGAGAGAGAGATAGGGAAGAGGAAACAGAAAGTTTGCACTTCAATGCTTGATGAAATTTCAACTTGATGAAATAAAAAACAATATATTTTCTTAGGGAGTGATAAAATATTTTTTAGGAAACAAGACAACACTTGCAAATGGTTTGTTGGCATAATCATGTAGGCTAAAATATCTTCTGAGAGAAAACAAACAGAAATCAGGAAAGAGATATTCTTTACTCATTCTGTAAAATCTCTTCCATTTTATCAAATGAATAAAAGGGTTTATGTGAAAGCATTATGGGATGCTGGATGTTAGATTTGTGAAATGCAGAATCAAAAGTTTAGGAAAGTAACTCAGTATTTCTGAAATTAATATATAATACTATTCAAAAATAATCATGGGGAAAGGGCAGAAAGACTGATGGATGACTAAAAAAGAAAAAAGTCTATATTTGGGTAAGAAAAAGGAACACATAAAGCAAAATATGAAAAGGACAAAGAAGATTATGAAGTAAAGCCAAATGATTCATAAAAGCTAAAAATGACTTGAGAGTATTGCCCAGGAAAAGAAACAAATAATAGAAGATATTGCATATGTAATGTTTTTAAAAGGAAATACTGTCACTGTGTTCCAATCATGATGATGATGATATCATGACAAATCATGATATGTAGAGAAGTCTTAGCATCTTTTACAGAATACACTTATCCTGCTTGTGGAGTCCTTTCTTCAAAGCACAAGAAAATTCTCGAACAAGAAAAGATCATGTTGTCTCCCCTTGAATGAAAATACAATACAAAAAATCTCAGGTATATGGACCATCCTTCCATAATGAATCTACAATAAAGATGATAGTACAGTTTCAAGAGATCAGAGGCAAGAAACTGATATTGTAAATATGATTATATATATACATGATATTGAGATCATAATTATGAAATGTTCTTCTCATGATTGTGTTCAACACAAGTACTATTTAAGACAGATCAGACAGCAGCTTGATTAGCTATAATCATAGCAAAAGAATGTTCAGGCAGCATCTCCCACTCTGCCCTCTATCCAGGAGAGGGCAGAGACTTGAGACAAGGAGCTGGGAGCATGATTTACATGGTATTTCAAAGAAATAAAAGAAGTAAGGAAAATATTTCTAATGTTAGCAAAGCCAAATGTGCATTCTTGGGAAGAATGAACTCCTGATAAATATTTACGAGATCTGCTCTGAAATGAATACCAATATTATTAAATGAATTCTTTTTATATTTTTTTCATTTATGTTCATCTAAATTTAAGGTACAGATTATCTTATCTGACTGTTATTTGGAAGATTAAAATGAGAACACTCATCATTTATGTCCCTATCTGTCTTCAGTTTCCTCATTCTGAAAAATTTCAAGAGAATAAATGAATAAAGAATTATATTTCTTTGGATCAAGAAGCTCAGTTTATACTTCAGGATATCCTTTACCTGCACTATTAAGATTTAGTAGAAGTCTTACCTCCTGTATTGGTTATATATTTGAATTAAGACTGAATCCCGGTCCTATGCAAAGGCAATAAAATAAAAAATGTAATATGTAAAGGAAAGAGTAGCAGAAGTCAAATCACAAAGAATTGTTCATACTGACATGTATTATCTAAATGTTATTAGTTTTGCAATTGTTATTTAACCTTATGTCTCAGCGAGATTGATACACAGAGGTTCAAAGCAACTTCAGGGGCTAGTTTAAGAAAACAATTCCACAAAGAACGCCTTTTAAAAAAAGTGAAAATGATTGTTGGTGATTGTGACAGGAATGTGAAAGTAAGCTGCCAAGAATGGTTTAGCTAGTATAGCAATACTAGAGCCAAGTAATATAAAAGACAAGAAGATCCTTTGTATTAGAAACATCATATTTGAACTTGAAACTGAAATACAACTTCACAGTGAGATCATTAACAGAGTTTCTATTCATGTGCAAAAGTGTATTTCTCCTGGTTAATGATTTTTCTGTACGTGGAAGGATGGCATAGTGAAATAGGTACAGACATTACAAGGATTCCTCATAGAACTTGGATGTAATAGCCCTTGGTCCAGTTCCTGTTTCCACGTAGAAAACCCCTAGTTCCTCATGTTCCTATGGCCTGGCCAGGGTTCACGCCGTCCCCACTGTGACCTGACCATCTCGCCACGAGCACACCAATGTGATATTAGGCAAAAAGGCATTTATTGCAAGCGAAACAGCAACCTATATACTTTACATGCTTATCTATGTTACTACATCCACGTGCGTTTACTAGCGTCTACTGCATCTATGCCCCCAAGCGTGCATCACGTCTCTTATCACAGAGCAGGGGAGGTCCTATCGCGTCACAGCCTGATACCCTGTTATCGCCTACTGCAACAAGTTCCCAAAGTACAATTCCTGAGAATCATGTGGCACACATAACCAGTTGAATTGGATTTTACAAACTGTTGATATAAACAATTTTTTGCTATCAGGACTGAGTGTGAACCAGGACTAATGGAAAAGTAAATTTTTTACCTTGGTAACTACTGAGAAATTTTTGTTATTTTAAAATTCTGGCTATTAATCTTAAATCTAAAACTAATTCTTCCTCAGTCACCTACCTAAGGATTATAAGATCCACTGGTGCACTGTTAGGACCTTTTATAGTTGATATTATTCTGTGGCATATAAGATGTCTATATGAAATACGATAGCGTATTTGGTAGCAAGAGAATCTTGGACTATTATATTTTATTGGTACATGCTCATTTTCTAAACTCGTTTTGTTCCCTTTTTTTTAACCATTTACTAGTTTTTTCCTTTGCACTTTATTAGAGACAAAATGTAGAGTATAATGGAATTAAAGCTGGGAAGATATCTTTGTGTTTTAAAGGTGCTAAATCTTGGGATATTATTACATGTAACCTAAAATATTAAAGACAGTTTAATAGAATAAAAAAATGAAGGGGAAATAATAATAACAACAATAGTAGTATCAGTAATATAACTATTAATAATAATGATCTTTGGAATTATATAAAACGTGATGCACAGTAGAATTGCTTATCATTTGCTGACCTCATACCCTGCCAGTCCCTGAGTAGCAGCTGATCCTAGCCAGTTCCCCCCATCTTGATTGTTCTGCACAATGTGAAATGGTATGGAATATCTGCTTGGACAGATACATCAGCTGTCCTGGTTGCGTCCTTTCCCAGCTCCTTGTGTCCCCTCCCAACATCCTCACAGGCAGGACAGTACGAGTAGCTGAAAACCTGAAATGTCCTTGGTCTGTACAGCACTGCTCAGCAATAAGTAAAACATTGGTGTGTTGTCATTGTTTTTCTCCTAACTACAAAACACGGCAACATACCAGATGCTATGAGGAAAATTAACTGTATATAAGAGAAAACTACAACGTGGGGGTTGATGACCTCCAGAGGTCCCTTCCAACTGCAACAATTTTGTGAGGAGTTTTCACTTTTCCCATGCCCTTCACCCGAATCAGACACTCATACGACTTGGTTATCTTCCAGTGACTCCATGCATTTTCAGCTGTAAAGAATTCTGTTGAAAAGATTCATGAAAATTTTATATATAATTCGTTGATGAAATGAGCAGATGTACAATGTTCGTGAAATTTCTTAGAGAATACAGATATTCTCTAAAAAATTGCAGAAGCTAAAGTACATAACCTCTTTTGATGTAAAATTATGTAAAGGGAATATATTTGGAGTTAAAAAATAGATAGAAAATAATCTCTATACTTTTTAAATATCTAGTATCATATTTTAGAGTTATTTTCTAATATAAAACCTACTGTGTTTAGCAGTGACAATAAATACATTAGTAAAAACATAGGAGAAGAGATCTCATACGCTAAATTTATATTTATCAAAACTTCTACTGATATTCCTGTGACTCTGTAACTCTCTCCATATTCATCTAATACACTACTGATGCTAGTAAATTATGTGTGGCAATAAGATTAATGTGATCTGACCTCTGTGCAGGAAAACTAAGACAAACTGAATTCAGAAGGAGTACTGGAAGAGGTCACTATAAATTACTCATCATTTTCCTGCCATTCTTCATACAGAATGTAGGAAAATATATACCAATTTATTTACAGTATCAAAATTAGCAGGTATGTAAGAAGTAGCCTTGCTTCATTTTCCACCTCAGCAGCAAATTTGGCCTATATCCTCCACCAGTTCTCATCTTTGAAGGAAAAAAGTATATTCCATCCTTAGGACTCAGGATCCAGAGCAGGACTCTGGTGTTGTTCATAAAATGGATATGAGGATGCTGCTACGTTGGATCAAGTAATTTGTTATAAATAATTTCAGAAATACTGACAGTCAGTTACAATATTGTTAGATTTGTTTTTCCAAAGTAATTAACTAAATTATTTGTGTTTTGTACCATGTTGGGAAGTTGTTGATTCAATTTTTTCAATATTTGATAATTGAATGTGATTAAATAAATTGTCAACATTGTATTTCTGAATCCTTCCAGAAAGATGCAGATATTTTTGAAACAAAAGTCAAGTGATTCAGTACTGGGGATGGGAAAGATTTAAGGTTGTTGAGAAATACCTTGCAGGAATAACAACTCAGAAAAAGGCCCAGGTGAAAAAGTATTATGCTTTTCTTCTGCTAGCTTTTCCTCATTAAAATCTCCCTTGAAGATTCACTGCTCCTGTGATACACACAAAAACAGATTTTTATATTTATGAAATATAAAACCTGAGGGCTTTAGTGCATATTGTGTTTCCTGATCTACTGCTCATTTTGCAAACTCTTTGGGAAAGGTGTTCTTTGTGTCGTTTACAATATTATGCGTGTTATTGATCTTGATCAGAAATAGAAACAATACACCTGATATACACAACATGAAATTCAAGATATACTTCAAATAATAATCTCACGCTGTACACTGAAAGTGAAGGCTACAAGGGAACTCAGTTCTCTCAGCTGATAGTTTTCAACTATTTCGCTGTCCAGTGTACTTAACACCTGAGAATTAGTGAAAGTTGCCGTAGTGGAGATAGGAACATATCTAAAATAGGATTTCACAGTCTTGCTTGCTACCTTAGTCAAAAAGCTTAAAATGTAAAGGTGCAGAAGTGGCATATGTTCAAAGACTTTTATTCCCCAGATTAGACAAGACCTAGACTAAATGGAGATTTCTCTTTTCTTACATTTGTGACATCTTTCAACTTTAAGTCAGATTAAAACAGAATACAAATCTAGCTTTTTAATGTCTCAGATGATAGGTTTTAATTGAACATGTTTTAACAAACTGATAAAACATGTTACCAAGCATGTTATTGACTCTGTGTGAGTTTCAGTCAAGGTACTCTCTCAGAAGACATATTACAGGCAGTATGTTTTTTCTCATTTTATCAGGTAGTGTTAGGTATAGGAGGGGAGCCATAAGAATGATAGAGGAAAAGGATGTGAGGCAGAAAAAGTAAAGGAGATAAAAAGAGAGAAATGGAAGGAAGGAGACATGGAAAGGGAAAAGTGGAAATGGAAGAGGAAGAAAGGTTAGATGCTTGATAGGAGTACCTTGAGCAAAGATGCTTACTAGTGCAGGGCTGACAGGGTTGGATCCATCTCCATCATAAATTAAGGTAGAAAGAGGAAAAGAACAGCTGTATAGTTTTTATTCATGAAATAATTTCAAGAAAGTCCACTGAACCACTTGGCACAGCTAGTGAGACTAAAATCTTCTCATTAAATCCGCAAATGAAAGTTATGTTCATCACTGTCAAAAAATTAGGTAGTTGAAAAATTAAATCTCCTGGGAAGCAGCTAAAAAGTCGCTATGTTTTTGAGGATATTGGAATTACTTACATCTGTGTCCTATCCATTTACCTTTGAAGTGTCATTTTTAGTAAGAAAAGTATACAGTGGTCTAGAATGGCAGTATATAGCACATGTAATCATTGTTTGAAATATTTTTTCTCTCATTTTCTTCTTATTTAGCTGTTCTCTTTCTCTCTTGGAAAATGGAAGGTATGTTGATGAAGCAATAGTTTTTCCTCTTCATTTAGACAATTATATTTCTTGCGGTCTTTGAGTTCATTTTTTATTGTCACAGATCAGGATCACACATGATTAAGTATAGAATACAATAAAAAAATCAGTAGTAGATGAAGAAAACAATCATTGTTGCAGACAGTATTACAAATAGTCTGAATCATCTATTTGCAGGCCACCATGTATCGCTCAAATGCTTCAGATAAAAAAAAAAAAAAATACTGTGTTAAATATAATGTGAATTTTTAGCAATGTCTATCTCCACATATCTCTATGTATTAAAAACACTAGAGCATCAGTATCATAGACTGACATTTTAGTCTTAACTCCTTTATTCCTGCTGCTGCTATATCTTCTTTTTATATTACATCAATCTTAGTTAATAGTTAACACTTTAAGGTAGTTTCTTTATTGCATTTTACATTTACTTGTTCTTTTTGATGGATAAACTCACTGTTCTCTAAGATCTGGCAGTTTGCTGCGATGTCCATTTGTTCATTGCACCACAACCGTTTTCTCTGTAGGCCACCTTATGAATGAAAGAAAATAAATAATATCAAATAGACCATGACCTCAATACCTAGACAAATAAAATAAGATAAGATAAAGTAAAATACAACACACTAAACCCACTTTTTGCACCTGGATTTGAAATAGCATTTCTTTATCCTTATTAGACTTCATATCACTCACAAATCTATGTACTAAAAAAAACATGAAGTTTTTTAATGTTTGCAATCTGCAAAAATTCAGTTATTAAGGTATAGACTGTACTTTTTCCAAAAACAACACAATGAAGAAATATAATTTTGTTCTGAAAATGCTGGTAAATCTTTGTTTCAGAATTTATTCTGATTTGACTTGTAACTGATTCAGTTGTGTGTTCTTTATATATTAAGCAAAATGTACTTAAGAACTTCTATTGAAGCCAACAGAAAAATATGTTTTATTAAGGAGGGATCATGTGCAAAAAATGAAGCCTTAGACTAAAGAGTAGACTTTAGAATTAGTACTCTTAAATTCATTATTCACAGTTTCTTTTTTAAAGATTTCTTTTTTTAAGAAAGATAATTTTTCTTTACCAAAAAGCAACATCTGATGTTAACAAATTTGTGAAGGAACATTGGTAAAATAAATATATAATCACAGCTTTTTGAAAGTTTATATTCCTCAGGTCCAAAATTATTTTTTACTACGTCATTCATTTCTTCATTATTCTTCATTAATGTACTCAAAGCATTAAAAATAATGTGTCTGTTTCATTTTAGAACCAGCAATGTTATTCCAGTGCTAGGCCTTCAAGGACAGCTTGAAAGCATGAAAATCTTATTTTTACTTTCTTTCTATTGTGTATAATACCTTATTCTACTCACATTCTCAAGGAAAATATGATCAGAGATTCCCTAGCAGAACATGATATTTATTATAATTTTCAGAACCAAACTGAATATGACTGTAAATAATTAGTAGCCATGGTGCAGTCTTGGCTTTGCTAACATTTATTAAACGTTACAGTCAAATTCAATGAGATGATGTTTTTTGCTATGTGCAGTAGAATATAAAATACATAAAGTTGTGTGATTTCTAACAGTGTTTTGAGAAGTCAATTTTTTTTAAAAAAGTATATTGGACTTGAACTTGGGAGTCTGTTTTACTTGTTGCTTCATTAGAGGACTTCAGAATTCTACTTTTTTTTAGCTTGTCACTACCATTCATAAAGCAGAATCTGAAAATTTTTTCCTCACCTCACTGTCTTCCTATATATTTTATGATTTATTAGCAGAAGTCTGTTTTGGTTCTTAAGTATTATATATTGAATATATTGAATATATTCTACTTTTCAATAGACATAGTCTGAATCTCCATCAAAACTTGTTTCTTATCTTTCCGATTTTCATGAAATCATGTGTTTTCAGAATTGTCACATTTTTTTTCCACAATTTGTCTATTCTATTTGAGTAAGAAAAGACAGAACCCCAGACACTTCCATCCAGTTTGATTCTCCTCCTCCCAGTGAACATTAGACCAAATGTTTCTTACTTGATATCCTATTGTTTTCAGAAGAGATTTTTGCATCCCTTTTAAACAGTTAGATGAATGCCTTAAAACTCTAAAGACATTTCCAGAGAACTGCCAACATCAGTTTTACACAGCTGTAAGACAGCTGCCATTATTATGTAAAGCTGACAAAATTGGAATCACAGTAGAGCAGAGTAAAACATAGCCTGTCAAACTGCTTAAAACTGCTTACCTTCTTGTATTCTAAAAAAGCTTCTCAGACTTCTTTTGTGGCCTTCCAACAGTTTTTTTCATCATGATACTGTTGATATAAGTATTTGATAAAGTGCTTTGAATTTTGAACAAGCAGATGTTAGGTCTATAGAAGTTATGTTATCCTTGGTGATTAGACACAAATTGCAAGGAGATGGATCGTTCAGTAAATAATTAATCACAAGTAGCTTTCATAGGTAGATGAGGAATAGATTCTATTTAAACTGATTTTGTCTCAGTGGTTGATCTAACTCCAGGGGTATTTTATCTCAAACTTGTTTTAGTTCTACTTCAATTAGGATTTTAGTCCCCAAAGGAGCACTGCTGATTAATTAGTTATTGTTCAGCAACTTTATTTTCTGGCCTTGACTGCAGCCACTCAGTCTAGTATGTATTGATCAGCTTCTACGTCTGTTGCATGTTCTTTTCAGGGTTGCTTAAAAAGCGATTGGTCTGAATGAACCAGATATTGACCTTGGTCCCAATTCAGTAACACATGTAAGCACATGCCTACATCTAAGAAAGAGAATAATGCACTAAATACAGCTAACTTATTTTTCATGCTTAAAGTTATGCAGACACTTTAATACTACATTCCAGTCAGAACATTGGTGGTCTTGTTGAGGAATTACATGAGGAGATTTGAAATGTTGGAACACTAAAACTTGGACAATTTTTCATATCCACCTTATATCTCAAACACTGAATCATATCAGACACCTCATAAAAATATATAAAAAAAATCTTTGCCATGGACAAATCTCCTGTAGAAGATTATTTTTTTTTCCCCCTAAAAATACGTAGTAAAGACTTCAAAATCAAAGTTTCAGAACACCCTGTATACTTTCTACCTTCACAATGGAGTATTTTTAGGAATGTTTGATGATAGTGTAAAAGGTTTGGTGGGATAATTAGGCACTATAAAAACACAGACGTTTCTCTGATCACTTTTCAACCTTTGTCATTCACAGATACTCCCTACATTTCTTGTAAAGAAAGGAATGTAAGAGCAAATACCAGAAAGATTAGTTTTTGCTTGAATGGCACTATGTAGGGAATTAGAACCAGTAACCTCCAGTGTCCTAGTATAACAGAGCTCTGTGTTTCTGGAACATCTTATGCAAATTCAGGATGCTATGTAATCTCATGAATATTTGTTTTAATGTTTGACACGTTATGATTTTTATGTGTTGATCAGATATCATAGACCGATGTTGTTCAAATTGTGTGGTAACAGTTTCCATTTTATTGCTAATGGGCATTATAACTGTTAAGGAAAAACACAGAACCTGCCCAAAAAAGATATTTTAGGAGACAAAGTACTAATAATTTCCTTTTTTTTTTTTTTTTTTTTTTTTTTTAACAACTCTAATTTAAATTTTGGCCATGATCTAAGAAAAAACAGAAAAACAGAAGCAAGGTTTTGATCCCAGGTAGAATGGGGCATGTGCAATTTGTTATGAACTACGTAGAGTTCAGTCCAACAACAGAAATGTAAGTGAGGCATCTCAGGAATGAGAGAAGTGCTAACTACATATATAATATATATATTATATAACATATATGTATATACATATAGCAAAAAGAAGGAGGAACTCCCAAAAGGTGGTAGAATTTCAGGACATAACTACTCTATATGTATACATTGCTTCATCCAATAACCTTGATTGTCAGAAATGTCTCATATCTGCTTTTATGGAAAAAGAAAGAAAGAAAAAAAAAAAACAAAACAGCATGATGACTATATATATACGCATAAATATCCACAATGCAACCACTCACCATTTGCTGACCAATGGCCTACTAGCAGTATCCCTCACCACTTGCCAACTGACATTCAACAATCCCCAAGCAGCAACCATATAGTAGCTAACTCCCCACAGATTTATATCCTTCTACATGATTGTCACGTGGCATGCAACAACCCTTCATGTAATTTGGGCTAGCTATTCCAGCTGTACCCCACTCCTTGCTGAGTTGCCCAGTGCTCTGGGTTCATTCCCATAATCCAGCAGCAACCAAAACATTGGTGTGCTGTCAGCAGTCTCCACCGTAACCAGGACATATACTAAGTAAGGTTTGATCAGTTGCAAGAGAAAGTGAGAGGAGTTTTACAGTAGATGACTGAAGGACAATCTGTCATCTACATTATTCTGATCCTTATAAACCCTTTTAATTTTAGAAATGACCTTACACCATGAAGCGTGAGAGGAATTAAAAACATATAGGTAAGATTTTCTTAATTAGGATCATGTTTAACCCTGAGCATCTGGGCTATCCATCTAAAATTCAAACTTAGAATTGATTGTGTATTTTCTGGTGAAGCATGTTCTTTATAAGAGATCAACGAAACAATGCTCTTCAAAGAAATTTTGATGGCATGTTTATCTATATAGGCTTATTCATAATAAAGAAAATTTGAGACATTAATAAAGAAATATGCAACCTCATTAAGAAACCTTAGAATCCTTAGAAACTTTTAGACGACCCCGTTGACAGCTGGAATGTTGTTTCTGAATCTTTTTTTTCAGGAATTAAAAGCCTTTATCTCAAGCTCGTAAACAAACTATTTCATTTTCTTCTACATATATATACTTTTTTTTTTTTTCCTCATTGTCAGCATAGCATAAACTGATATCAGGAACACCCACAACACTTATTAAAAAAGAATGAAATTTGGGTGATAATAAAATATATGTCTTCATAGTTTAAAGTAACCACAGAATCACAAAATCATTAAGGTTGGAAAAGACCTTTAAGGGGTCCATTTACCTACTAGCTCGTGTCTCTAAGTACCACATCTATGCATTTCTTGAACACCTCAAGGGATGGTGACTCCACCACCTGCCTGGGCAGCCTGATCACTCAGAGAATTTTTTCTGAATATCCAAACTGAACCTCCCCTGGTGCAGTGGCCGAACCTCACTTAGCACAGCCCCCTTTCAGGAGGTTGTAGAAAGCAATCAGGTCTTCCCAGAGCCTCCTCTTCTCCAAACTAAACAATTCCAGCTCCCTCAGACGCTCCTAATAAGACTTGTGCTTCAGACTCCTCACCAGCTTCATTGTCCTTCTTTGGACATGTTACAGCTCCTCAATGTCTTTCTTGTAGTGAGGGGCCCAAAACTGAACACAGTACCTGAGATGTGGCTTTTCCAGAGCTGAGTACAGGGGGACAATCACCTCCCTGCTCCTGCTGGCAACACTATTTTGATACAAGCCAGGATGTCACTGGCCTTCATGGCCACCTGGGTACGCTGCTGGCTCACGTTCAGCCAAGTGTCAACCAATATGCCCAGGTACTTTTCTTCCACGTAGTCTTGCATCCACTCTGCCCCAACCATGTAGTGTTGCCTGAGGTTGTTGTGGCCAAAGTGCAGGATACAGCATTTGGTCCTGTTGAATTTCATCCCCTTGCCCTCAACCCAGCTATCCAGCTATCCAGCCTGTTCAGATCCCTCTGTAGGGTTCTTCCTACAGTATTAGGCAGGTTGAAATGTCCTCTCAACTTGATATCATCTGCAAACTCAATCCAATCCCCTCATGCAGATCATTAATAAAGATTTTAAATAGCATGGGCTCCAGCCCATAAATCCACCTCTCACCAGCTGGATTTAACTCAGTTTACCACCACACTCTGAGCCCAGTCCTCCAGAGAGTTTTTTACTCAGTGAAGAGTACACTTGTCCAAGCAACAGGCTGCCAACTTCCCCAGGAGAATACTGTCGGAGGTGGTATATAAAATTTTTCAATATTCCAGAAAATGCAAATCTTACAGATTTTTCACGTTCCTGATTTTTGGGCTCGAGTTGTTTTGTTTGTTTGATTGCTTTATTTTATTAGTTGCAATTTATTATTATTATTTTTTCTTTTTTTGTCATTGTGGTGTTCCATTTTCTTTTTTTAATCTGTGCAACATAAAATAATTGTATTTGAAAACTTGACTGAAAAATGAGGACACTTAAGTGCCTCTTTATGATTGCTGTGGAGAAGGCTGAGAAATGACACACAACAAAAGAAATTCTGCGTTAATTTAAATCTGTGACACTCAACTTTGAACAGCTTATGTCATTCTGTGTAAAGCAGTCACTAGTAGCTAGAATATATGTTTTACTAGTCTATAAATTGCATATAATTCACTAAATTAACTGGATTATTTATGGTAGGTTCAAAGTGGTTTCTTATTTTACAAATCAGAATTAAAATTTTGTAGTGGTTTTGTTCTCCTCCCATTTTGGACATTAAATATGTAGGTGTTTTCAATACTTGTTTCTGTTCCCATCCCACTGATTCTTCTGCTCCTCACTGCAACATGAAATCCAATTATGGAGGTTCATTCACTTAAACTTTGTGTGAAGATGCTCTTCAACATCTAGAAGTTAGCCTCATATATGTATTTATAAAGCTTCCTTTAGAATTTTGATTGTTGGTTGCAATTGCTGTATCTTCTTGTATTTGAGAAAAGGATTTAATTTTGTGGGTTCTGGGGTGCTCTTTGAGGAAATATAAACATACAAAAATGAATAAATAATAATAATAAAACAGAAATAACAACTGCTGCTGAAGCTCAAGCTATTTCACTTTTGGCATTTCTAATATTTAGTACTTAGTGTTATGATACTCAGTGATCCATGCTTAATGCTCATGCTTTTCAGCAAAATATTGTTTATATAAACTGAGTATCTTTGTTTCATATTAAAAAAAAAAAAAAACTTTTTTTTTTATTTTTGGAAAATTAGATTGTTATCAAGTTATGAAAGAATGCAGTTTCTGCACTCCAATTTTTTCTCATATATTTAGTGAATTTTCCTTTCTTAAACTATCCATATGACAGTGTTATTAATGTTTTAGAAAAACGCATGTGTCCATGAATATTGTAAAGTAGCCCTTGGAAGTAGCATATTAATGAGTTTACATCTCAGAATCAGTCTGTGATTTTTTTTACATGTCGCTATTAAGCCATTAATCTCTATCTAATGCACCAAAAACCTTCTTAAAGTAATTAAAAAAATAATTAAGATGTCTAATAAAAACAGGAGTTATTTTTGTTCTTCTAAACTTTATCTGTGTTTTGAAGTACTGTTAAAAATTTAGGTTAAGTTCAATTTAAAGTTATTACTAATTTTCAGGTGGCTCTATGTATGCAGATCTGGACAGGTGAAGTAAGCTTGTGCAAAGGGCTCAAACACATAGAATATGTATAAAAGTGAACTTGAGTAGGAGTAAGTCATTCAATTGCAAAACATAAGATGTCCAGCTTTTTGAAAGTCTGATTATGAATGCACTTAATGTAGATTTCATCGGACAATGCAATATATCTTCAATGAGACATTTCAGATACTTTCCTTGAATCTTTCATACTAAGCAGAAGGAAACAGATGCTTCTAGACTGAGAATTCTATGAACTATATTAAATGCATATCTGAGGATGCATATATGAGGATGAGGTGGATAACTTTCTAAAAGTCCTAATTTCCTTCTACTGAATATAAGTTTATATACACATATGATTTAACGATTCAAATAAGACTTCATTGTAGATGAACTTCATTTTTAGACTTTTTTTTTTAATCAGTGGTGACTAAAATCCAGTTGTGGGTATAGGAGTGTTTCAGCTAGCACAGAAGTGAAAAGCTTGCTTAGCTCTTCTTCATAATAAGACCTGTTTCATATCCATGCATTAGATCATTCTGAACTCCAATTTTGCTATGTTTTATGATCGTGTTTTCAAGTTCAGACACTACACACAATGCATCTGCCACATTTCTACAAGATGCTAATTTAAATCAAGTGGAAATATTCTTCCTTCTTTTTCCCAACTAGTGACAAAACTCTGGTAAGATCAATTGTGTGGTGATAAGATTAATTTTTTTCATCTTGAAGTAGCTAAAAATCATTGTAGACTCATTTAATGACTGAATTTTAGTGGGGAGAAAGTGATATAATGAAAATTCCAACAGCTGTGCAAAGAAGGAATTGAGATTTATCAGATAAGAACACTGATTTTATGTACTAGTGTTTATAACTACAGCAACAATTAATGAAAGAGATGAAATGTTTTTTCATTCCACTCCTTAAGGTTTTCTTATGAAAGTCAACTACAATATCTGGAGCAAAAACTGAAACTCAGATCTTTCTTCCTAAGTGAAAGCTCTAACATCTAGTTATAGTCAATCTATTCAGTCACCTTCTCTTTCCTTCATGTCATAGCTGTTTGGGTTTTTTTTTTATGAATAATCATTATGGGCACATTGTTGTTTATATCGTGTATGCTGCAGGTAATGTTTTATTTCAAAGAAGATGTAAGAATTTTTATCCATGTCAAAAAGAGACCCTGAATTCATTCTCTCGTATACTTTTCCTAAACCCTATAAACCCTACTACTAGAGGAGAGATGGTGGGTGGCTCATGCAGAAAAGAAAGATATTGCTGCTTGATCTTTGAAAGCAACCTGTTAGACCCCAACTTAGTCACCAATTTAAGACCTTAAATCCCTAGAGAATGCAAGCTATTTCACATATGAGGACTTACGGAAGCTGATCCCTCCAGAAATCCACCTCTATTTTCATTCTGATAGTCAACAGTCATGAGTATACTGATAGTTTCACAGACACTTGCAAGAAAGCCCAAGACAAAAGTTTCCCCTAACTTTTCCTAATTTTTCACCCTGCCTACTGTATGAAATAGAATAAACTTCTTCTTCTTTTTTTTTTTTTAATCACTGATGTTTTGAATTTATCCAAATGTTAAACCTAAATTGGAAGGAAAATCAGCTACATACAGGAAACCAGTGAAATAAATCTGCTAGTTCAACATTGATGTAGTTATGCATATAACAACACGAGGCGATATTGTGTCAGAAGACAACTATCATATAGATAGAATAGATAGATATACATAGGTTGCACTGAAAAGAATTAATTTAAATGAAAAATATAACAGATACAAAGAGCACAATAACACTACCTAATAGAACAAGTTCTCAGATACAAATGAGATTTAAAAACAGTCCTCACCATGAGCTGTGCATTTTCACTAATAATGAACAAGACCCTGCATGCCTTGCTTGTAAATATGTGTACTAATGGAGGTGACCCATTGTGTCACTGCTGCTATGACAGCATCATTGTTGAAACACACTGCCTCGCTGTGCTGATATCCACTGCTCTCCATATATGTTCAACAAGAGTCCATGAATGTCAACGGGTGCCATTTTTTTTGAGTGGAGAAATTTAGTGACACACCTTTGCTTCATATGCACTTCCACATCAGATGCCACTTTGTCACACTGACCCTCTGCTGCAGTCTGTATCATGGCTACAAAATTTAACAGAATATTGTCAGGAAGGCTCAACTTCTACTGTTATAACACATCTGATGTCATGGGTCAATAAAATAGAAGACATTATTTTCAGAGCAGTCCTTGTAGGCATCAGTATTGTCAGTATTGCTCTATATTATACAAAAAAGTTAGAGCATTACCGATGGATGCATGGCTCCAGGTGTTTTCTATATAAACAAAGGCAAATTACACCTAAAGCCACTTGTCATGGACTTTACTAACCATTAAAAGACAGTTTAACAAAAAACAGATTTGGAGCATCTTATTCTCCATATAGGAGCTTGAACTTTTAGTATTAGTGTAATTAGTGTAATGTTACACTCCTTCCGTTTATGACTAATGTAATATTCCTGAGGTCACAGAAACATCTCTGTCATAACTAGCATGCTTTACACAAAATAGAAGTACTGAAAAAATAAAATCCATTACCACTTGAAGTATTTAACAGTTGAAAGATTCAGAAGTCAAATATGCAAAAATATATTGGTGTTATATTCAGGAAGATGTTTTATATGAATCATATTAATAATATGTAAACATAATAACTGGTTTATATCAATATCCATGTAAGAGATAAAGAAGACAGTGGAGAAGACAAAGCATACAAAGTAGCAAAACTGTTTATGTTTAAGGAATTTTATTATTTTTTGAAAAATAATAATAATAACTTTTAGTTGTATTTCAAAAATACAGAAAGTGAGGAGATAATCGATCCTGTGTATTCAGTATAACCAGTAAATGGGGGTACATATCGATGTAAAATAATTTGTTACAGTGAAATAAGGTTGAGTATACAGGTAAAATCAGGACAGATTTCCTGTTATTGAATCATCAGGTATTATTACATACAAAAATAATTTTGTTTTGATGAGATGCTACTACAGATTCAGATATCCTGAAGAAATGTATCAGAGATGCAATTCAGCTGCACTGGCGGCCAAGAGAAAGCAGGCTTTGCATAAATGTGTTTGGGTTGAGGACCTTGATATTTGTAAAATAAATCTAGTTCTTTCAATACAAACATTCTCTACTTTGTTTCTACACAGCTGCTGATGCGAATTCCTCTTATGCATTTTTTAGTTGACATCTAAAACATTTTAAGCACCAGAAGGCATTAGGTGACACTAAGGTCAGATCTCAGCTGAACTATTTTCTAACTGCTTTGAGCCAAATGAGTGCACATGAGTTACTGTACTATTTATGGCAAAGCAAATATGTCCTCAAACAGGTTTTTTTTTTTTTTTTTTTTTTTTTTTCCTTTTCCATCATGTTCAGTCAAGTTTTACTGCATAAAATCAAATGATAACCTATCCCCAGTTTCCAGCCAGTTGGTATTCTCTAATGGATGTTGTGATTTATCCTTTTCTAGATCCATGTACACCTAAATGAGAATGACCTATGGAGTCATTTTAATTAAAACACTTAACTGTCCATTTGTTTGTCTCTCTGATTCATGCATCTTTATCAGTCCACTGACAAGGCAAGCAAGGTACATGATTGAAACTAGATTATAGAATTAAAATCTCCTTGATAGAAACCTTGCAGCCAAATTTATTTTTTATAAATACATGCTATTTCAGCTCTAAGAAACAACCTGGTATTCTTCTGGAATAAAATCCCAGTCAAGGGTTTGATGCTCTTTCTTATTCCTGATAAATTTCCATGTGCTGGCTGGAGAATTAATATAAACAGATATACTAAGGAAAATAAAATGATGCTAACAACAAGAATACAAATATGTTCATCATTTTTAAAGTTTCAGAAAGATTGAAGGATTTCACTGGAAAATGAATCATTTATTTCAGTTAAAGAAATATTACAAGCAGGGACTGATTCACTTTATTTTATTAATCGAAAAATATAGCTGTAACAGTTGTAAAATATTATTTCATTGATAACTATTGATGTCCTAAAAAAATTCTCAGAAAAATAAGTTAAAATGCTCTTACCTTTTTTCATGTGATTAAATATTTTATCTTATTTGTACTTCATTCATTTCTTTGAAAACTTATAGTCTTTTCTGTCAGTAAATCTCAATACATACGTTCATATGTTAATGTAATGAAACTGAATAATTAAGTCCTTTTAGTAATAGATATCAAGTAGGTTAATGGACAGAAGATTTTGGAAAAATCTTTTCTATTCTGAGGTTATTTTAATAGCTAATCAAGAGAAAATGATACAGAATCCCTACAGCCAACACCTCTGTCTGTCTGACATAATGAAATATAGGGCTTAGCTTTTTCATGTTTATTCCTCTGTCTATTTAATGCTTGAGTAATCATAGCTGACCATCTAAGATGACAGACTAAATAAATAAAATAGTTATTTGAATTTTAGAATCATTTAGGGCAATAATGACAGAAGTAAGACCTGCATTTCTTTTTGCTAACAGGTAATTCATTCCAATGGATTCAGACATTGTAAACAACCCTGTTTGTTAGTTTACACTAAACTCTAACTACTATTACGTTGTTACAAATTTGAAGAAAACCTGAGGAAATACATGTGGAATTTAATCTATCAAAATGATTAATAAAAATTGCCTAATGAAGTTTCAAACAATCTTAAATTCCTTGTAGCTGGAATGCATTAGAATTTCTTAACTGCAGAGTTTGAATAAATTTTCAATTTACTTATTTATTTTTATTGCAAGTTATTGATGTTATGATTTAGGCAGTAAGTATGGAGTTTAACTACTCAAGAAATTAGATACTGAGATTACATTAGTACTACTTCACTCAAAATTGATTTGGTTTAATGTATCAGTCAAAAGCTAAGAATACGATTATAAGGGTTTCTTGCACAGTTTTTACATGGCAAATGTAATTGGGTTAGCAAATAATATTAAAGCTCACACAGACAAATCTAAAACTTCTCTATAGTTGTAGATGTTAAGATATGTTTAAAAAAAACTGTTTGACTGTGAAAGATTGAGTTAGACAATGACGAATGGACAATATTTTATACTTCTTTCACTAACTATCACTGATATAATTTCTTTTTTTCTAAATTCTTTTTTTTTTTTTTTAGTGCCTTCCTGGATGTAAAACTTTTCTATGTCCTTCCTACTGGATGGGTTTTTTTCTAGCTCTTTTTAGTAGAATTGATTTTATTCAGTTGTATCTCATTTAAAAACTGAAGGGCTGATTATTCCTGCATGCAGCTTCCTACATACTCCCTTTTTTTCCATTTTGTTAAAATCAATTTAAATTCTAACTCTTTCTTCTAAGTACCTGAAGCTTGTACTCATTTTGTGTTATCTGGAAATATAATATTCTTTCTTATTCAAGTCATTAATGCGACTATTGATTCAAATCTGTAGAGTATTTCATTCAGTTTTGGTAGTGTGTGAGGGAAGATTCTTAGCTCCTAATGCTATCCTTAATTTGAATGTCCTAGGCCAAATTCCTAGGCCAAAAGGACAAGAATTCTGTTGTCTCACATATGTGTCTTAGTAGGACAAGGATTCCTTCAGAGAGTACTGACTTACTTTCTTCTTGTACAGAGGCTTTCCTTTCATAGAACAGTTGTTTAGGCTTGTGCTTTAAATACCTTAAAATATCAGTATTATAATATTTTTTATTTTGAGAAACAGAAGTTTTAACAGCACGAACTGAAGAAGAATTCAAATCTAATATTCACCTTCTTATGGATTTAATTTTTCTCTTTAAAAAACAGCAACAACAGCAACAAAAATTGTGGCTACTTTGCTGAAAATCCACTCGCCAATGTGTGCTTTGAGAGTCCACTGACATGGTGATTTCAGCACTGTTTAGCCATTTGGCTACAGTACCAGAGAAAAGTTCTGGTCCATTTCTGTTTCTGCAAAGAGAAACCAAATAATTCCATAGATTCAAACAGCAAATTGTTTAGCGGTACAGGTACTTTCACTCAACATTAGCAAGCCTATTGCTGGAGTAGACATTCATGACATGAGACTGAGCTCCTTTGGCATGGACTTTTACTGTCTTGATAAATTATTTCACAGAACACGCGAGGCAGGTAAGAAGGAAATAATATCCTACTGGCAAAGTCTCATGAAACAAACAATTGAGACATGTTTCTATATAAATGTAATTATATTGTCTCTGAGGACAATCAAGTAAATTTTTTTCAATGAACATGACTTCGCATTGACTAAAGTTCACACAGTTAGGAATTTCTTCAGGGAGTGGTTGTGTCATAAATGACTCTCAAGGGAAAAAAAAATAGGAACGTGTCGTAAATGGCTCTCAAGGGAAAAAAGAAAGAATTTTGGTTCTTCTGCATTTTCAAGGTCTTTTGTTTCTAATTCTAATTAAGATCTTTTTACTTTCAAAACAATTTTGTGAATCTCAGATTATTTTGATTTATAAAAAAAAATGTTTATGAGGATTTGGCTTTTTCTGTTGTAGAACAATTGATTGCTATATTCAAAATGAACAGTATTAAAAGCTGTTTCAAAAGAATGCAGCTTATTAAGGATGGGAATGGGTGAGATGCAAATGAAAAAGAAGTCTTACCATAAGAATCAAACACAGAGAAAAAAAAGTCACAAAACTTAAAAATATTGTAACTTTCTGAAATAGACTGAGAGTGAATGAGATGGTTGCAGATTCGGGGTTACAAAATCAACTCCCATGGTAATAAATCTGAATTGAGATTTGCTTTTATGCATTTATGATTTCCTGTTCCTCAAAAGAAAATCAATTCCCCATTGATTTAATTAGATTTGACCTATATTTTGAAGATGAAGAAATTAAAATGAAGACTAAACATACTTGCTAAAATAGTTTTCATAAACTCCTCATACGGTACAGGAGGAATATTTAAATAGAGAATGAAGCTATATTGCTAATGTTGTGTTTTAAATTACAGTTGGAATGTTTAAAGTCAAAACATCCTTCAAAAGCGTTGACTGTACTAACTCATGGAACAAAACTTATGAACATTGGTTGAAAGTATTTTCTGAAGAAAACATGCATACTAAAATCACCAACTGATTACCTTGCAAATACCTGATAAATTCAGCGTCCTTACAAAGAGGTTATTATTATTTTTCTTTAATATTGAATCTGAGAATCAGAACTCCTGAAAAATGTGCTAGGATTTACCCATATGCTAACACTACATCATATAAAGCAGTTGGAATGGATTTGAAAGGTGAAACAATGCTTAGGACCAAAAATCTACATTATACATATTCCAGATGCCTCTTTGGACTGTTTTGGTCTCTTTGGCCTCTTTGGCTTCTTTGGCTGTGGGGTGACTTAATTGCAGCCTTTCAGTACCTAAAGGGAGCTTACAAACAGGAGGGGAGTCAACTCCTAGGAAGGGTAGATAACAGCAGGACAAGGGGAAACGATTTTAAGTTGAGGGAGGGAGGATTTAGGTTGGATGTCAGGGGGAAGTTCTTTACTATGAGAGTGGGAAGGTGCTGGAACAGGCTGTCCAGAGAGGTTGTGGATGCCCCATCCATGGAGGTGTTCAAGGCCAGGTTGGATGGGACCCTGGGGAGCCTGGTTTAGTATTAAATGGGGAGGATGGTGGCCCTGCATGTGGCAGGGGATTGGAGATTCATGATCCTGGAGGTCCCTTCCAACCCTGGCCATTCTGTGGTTCAGATATGTATTAATATCCACACAGAGTTAATATTCAGTAGTAGAGCTCACAAGCTGCACTCCTAGAGAGTTTTTTAAAGGTTATTTTTATGTGAAAGAAATCTGATTCACTCCAAAAACATGCTGGGAAGTGGACAAGAGGTAGAGATATAAGTGATCATGAATTGGAAGATTTTTCAAAAGCATGCTTGGATTTGCTCCAAAATGCTAGTGTAGAAATTTCCATATAGAGCAACAGAGTTGGGCAAGTGAGATCTTAAAGTAGAATTTAGCCAAAAGCAATTAGTTTTTGGCGAGGCCAAAAACTTGAGAAGTATTCTTCCAGTGGAATATGTTAATGTTAATTTTACAGAATATTCTTCCTCTCTTAGTACTTATACTTTGAATTTTAGCTCTTTGCTTCATATTAAATTTCAATAAATTTCATATTAAATTTTGGTATCTGTAGCTGTTTGGAGGAGCATCCTGCCGCACTCCCTCAAAACTCATACAACTGTATCTACTGCATGTTGGACTACATTGCAATTTTGATTTCAATCACAGGCCTATGTTTATATAGCTCAGAGCCCATGGCATAAAGGGCAGTAGTTTTGTCAAACTATTACCATGTCTATTTCATGTACAGAAAAAGCAAGCTTTCTGTGGAGTTGAAGTGTCTAAGTAAATGACAACAGAAAATCCACAATGTTGGAGAAAGCATGCAGTATATCTCTTTCAGTATCTTACTTTGGGAAGTTTTTTGTATTTTTTTTTCTTGTTTTCCAATAATTATTTTTAAATATTTCCTTTTTTGTTTGTTTGTTTGTTTTGTTGGTTTGTTTTTTTTTATTTCTGTAAGAATTTCTCATTGATTATGAAGATTTCTTTATGGCTGTAAATAGGCTCAGACTTCAACATTTGCTATTTATTTATTTTTATGATTTTTAGGATAAGCTTTTACTTACTACTCCCTTTATTCATCAGTTATCCTCCAGAGGAATCAAATCAGTAAATCATCATCTTACTGAGCTTCTCTTAAGGGATGTAAATTTATGGATTAATTGTTGCTATAAGCAATTATCATTTTCAAAATAAAGGAGGAAGGGTATCTTGCCTTTAAATAATTGCTATCGCATTATTAATAATGATACAGCATTTTACATCTTCAAAGCACTCTGCTAATTAATCCTCACAAGTCTTCTGTAAAATCTTTCTACATTATTAATAATATTATACAAAAAAATTCTAGCTAATCCCCATAGAATAAGAATCATAATAGGAATATAGATAAAAGAATCTCTTCAGAGTCAATACTATAATACACTTAAGTCCCAACTAACCTTGTAGTACATAAAGTCTCCAGCTGTCTTTTTTTGTGATGGTAATATTGCCAGACACTGGCTTAGCATTGGTAGCAGAAGAAGTTGCAAGCAGTTGTCAGTTCTAGGCTTTCAGGGCCTTTGACACAGTCACTTACCACATCCTTATCTCTAAATTGGAGAGATATGAATTTTAAAGGTGAACTATTCAGTGGATCCAGAACTGGTTGGAAGGTTACAGCCAGAGTCTTGTGGTCAATGGCTCTATGTCCAGCAGGAGGCTGGTAATGAGTGTTATCCCTTGGGTCTGGTATTCTTTAAATCTTCATCAGTAACATAGATTATGGGATTTAGTGCACTCTCAACAAGTTTGGATTTGATTCTCAATTCTATGAACTGATCAAGAGCAGGGTACACCTGTCAGAGTGTGACTGCAGCCCTTCTACTATAGTAACACTGTCTTGTTAAAAACACTATTTAATTAAATTTTAAAACATAAAAGATTAGTCCTTTTACTGTGCCTTTAATATTTCTTTATTAATACCTATAAACCTAATAATTGCAATTTGCTAGGCTAAACGTATAAAAAAATCGCTTCATGTAATTCTTTTGTACTGTTCTATAAAAACTAAGGAACTAGATCATGAATCTAATTGTATTGCCTTCTTTCAAGTTCAAGAAGCTTTGGCTTAAGTCCTTTTCAAAGAAGTGAGCATAAATAAGACAAAGAAGCAGAGCATTGTTAAAATAAATCACATATTTTTAAAAAACAGTAAAAGCGCAAATTAAAGTATTGTTTAGAGAAAAATAATCTCCTCATACTATCACTTGAATCAATTTAAATGGCAAGAACTCAACAAATTATGAAATAATTGATGAAAACTTTAATTTTTGTAGGTTTTTTTTAATAAAAAACTTACCATGGCTATTGTGCTTATTCAATGCAGATTTTTAGCCTTCTTTTTTCTTGTTTTTTTCAGTGTTCATGACATACATTTCAAACCTACTGTTTTTTGAGGCCATAAAGGATTTGAATTTTCTCTTGCTTAACAAATGTCTTTGTTCTAGTTTTGTTTGTTTTTAATAAAAGCTAGCTTTACATACTGAAGGATGTCGTTATATTTCAGCACAAATCTGAGAAATTTGTGGCAGACCCTTCTTGTAGTTCTTATTCATTCTGTCAGAAAGACTCCTATAATGATGATTATAAAACAATAAGAAATGTAAAAATTCATTCCACAGCTCATCTAATCTGATTTGGATCTAATTTGGTCCAAAATAAAGATAATTATAGCATTTTTACATGCTTTTTACGGCAAAAAATTATGTTTGTTGAATGCCATGAGCTAATAGGGGGCAGATAAAAAGTCACAGGAAGTACAATTTAAATAAAAAACCTGCTAGACTGATGTGATGTTGCAGATCTTTGTTCTTGCTTAAACACAGTGTGCACATATTTGTCTCTTTCCCTTCAGAGTAATTGCATCTCCATTTGCTTGCTCCAACTTGACTGTAATTTTTATAGCTTTATTTTAACTTCAGTTTTCTCATTTTCTATAAACCCTACCATTAATTTTGCACTTTTTGGATACTACTGCATACTGTTTATCCAAAGATCAAAAAGTTTAGTGTATAGATGCTAAAAACGAATCTGTGTCTGTTACGCTGAATGTGCAGTACAGGCTCCAGTAGTTTGTTAAGTGCTTCACATACACATTAAGAAAGCATAATCCTTATTTTAGTTTCCATTTGAATCAATCACTGTCGTTGATAACAATTCTTTTTACAAAGATAAGAGAAAGATGTAAGCTGCTTTGTCATACAAGTTACTTAAGATATGCATGTTTTCTTGTTTCTCTTCGTCTCTCAATTGATTAATCAATAGTAGTTAAGTCAGTGCCTGTACCTATGATCTATGTTGTTCTCCTTTCCTGTAGAAAAAGATACGTGACTATTTCTTGTCAAATTTGAACCATTGTTTTTCACTTAAACATTGCAACATCATAAGTCAAGCAATAAAGTAGTCAAATAAACAATGGGCATTTAGCATATATCTTTCAGAAGAAATAAATTTACAGTAGAAATTAAATAATTCTTAGACTCCTTACTCCTTTGGTTTTCTTTCTTGAATCTTTGTTCATGTGATAATGTTATTTCTTGATTCATCACTTTGTGAAATAGATGTAGGACAGTGCATCTTCATGTTTGCTTTTAATAGCAACATCTAATCTGTGCTTTGATTTTTCTGCTTCTGTAATATTTCTGATCTTGTTCATCTACTATAATCTCCCTAGACCTTTTTCACTTGAGTCATCATATAGAAAACCCGTATCTTGTATCTGTTGGGCCTGTATCTGTTGCTCTGATTTTTTACTTAAGTCTGTTATTCAATTCGATGGCTCTTAAGGGAGGCTCTATATGGAAAAACTTTTACAGTACTTTGTTTCCTAAACCCAGCTCACAACATCTTCTGATGCTAACTCTTAGACAAGAACTATTAATTTTTTCACTTGTGCAATTTATGTTAATTTATGACTCTTCTGATTCCCATATCAGATCCAATCAATGTGGATTTAACTACTGTCTTCTATACTCAACACTACAGAACTGCAAATAAAGTGTTCATAACTACTTAGATTACTTGTCTTTTAAGTGGATTAACATATTAACAGAAAAAGACTGTAGGATTCACCTCTGTCCGTCACAGACTTCAAGTGATATTTTCAAGATTTTATGCAAGAAACTCATGGCTGAAGATTTTTTTTTAATGTCAGATTCTTCGCTGCTACCTCTGCTTCCACAGCATCTCTGAAGTTATACACACCCAGTTCTCTTATGTGCATACCACAAGAGTCCAAAGAACAATGAATTCAAAGCTAGTCCCTCTCTCTTTTTTATAAGATGCTCTGCAGGTGTTGTCTCTCTATACTGTAAATCTTCTTTATGTACAACTACAGCCTTTGTTCAGTTTGTTGCTCAAATAACTTCAATGAGCCAGAAGAAATGGCAGAAGCAATTGGTTAAACATTGTGATAGTGTCATAGAATGGAGAAAAGTAATTCTTTGATTCAAATCAACAATCAATAATCTGCCTTTTTGCATTAAGAACTAACCAGAGAAGCATGGTAAGAACCTTCCCACGTGGCAAAGTAGGTAACTGTGTAAAAAAGAAGAAAATACTTCACTTATTTTCCTTCCTTTATTTCCTAAAATGCAGAAAAAAATAGCTTGATCTGTAGTCAAAAAATCTTTAGAAAGAGTGAAAAGTGGATGGATTCTGTTTGTTTTTCTTCTGCTTTTAGCTATGAAGAACTTAAAAGACTTTTAAGTTCTAAGCCCAAAATTTTTATTTTACCATCTTTCAGTGAATTCTGTAGTTTACAAGGGTGTATATATTTGCACATACACATGTACATTTTTATGTTCTTGAAGTTAAACAAATATGCTATTCCAAATTTCTTATTTAGATTTAAGAGTACAACAGTACAAATAGGTTCAGGTAAAAATCAAAGTAAGAGTCTTCAGAGTATTAAAGTCGATATCACTAAAAAAGTTGCTTGATAATGTTAATTAATAATTGGTATAGAATAATAGAATCATCCAGAATTCTACGTGCTTTGGTAGAGAAATCCTAAAAACATATTCCATGAGAATGCTGTCTCTAACAGACACATTTCTTCTTGTTTTTTGTTTGATTTTGTTTGTTTGTTTGTTTATTCTGATGTTAAATAATCTGCAAGAAGGTCCTTGTGGAAGAAGCTTTGACTGTGCTTTATATCCAGTGTAGAAGTAGTTCTTAATAAACACTGGAGGGGGAATGCCATATATATTGTCACATTTACATAGGTTATATATACATAGCTTATATAGGCTATGATCTTTCTCCTTCAAACAATATCGCTTTCCAGCCTTTTCTAGAAGTATCTTCCGAATTTATTTTGAATATC
Organism: Chrysolophus pictus; assembly: GCA_037305975.1. Taxonomy (NCBI): domain Eukaryota; kingdom Metazoa; phylum Chordata; class Aves; order Galliformes; family Phasianidae; genus Chrysolophus; species Chrysolophus pictus. The sequence goes on from CM074578.1 coordinate 26,568,725, forward strand.
TGACTGGGAACAGGAGAGATAATGCAATGTGAATGTGCTTTTAAAATTATACAAAGAAATCATGACATCCGAGTAGCCAAAATAACCCATTTGGGGAAAAAAATGGTGAATCTTGTCCATGTGCATTAAAATTACATGCAAGAACCCTGACAGTAAGATTTTTTAAAATTGGAGAATGTAATACAGAAGCTAAAGAGATTAAACTGTTGAACTTGCCAGTTCTGAAACACACTGCCAACAGGAAAATTCAGCTCTAGGCACAGAAATATATCTCATGGGATGTAGGTAAGGTGCCTTGCCTCAGTTCCTAAAATATGTGTTTCTAATGTGCTGCTGAAAGGTAAAATATGTCTCCCAGTAGAACATGACATGATTCTCCTCACTTTTTTTTTATACTTCCAATCTACTGCTTCATTGCCTATTCTGTATGAAGCCGTGTTGAAATTTATGGTTTCATTCGCCTATAATTTTAATAAAATAGCGAGGTGAAGAGATTCATCTGAGCATGGATAAATATGAAATACACGAATAATCTTTGTAAGAAACAAATGATATAAACATGTAACTGTTGACCTCACAATATTATGGGAATAAACCCTTATAATAAATGCATTGATTATTCTGTAAGAGCATTATCATGTTGCCGTAATTTCTCAGTTTTTTTCATATGATGAAAATGTTTAACTGCACGTATATTTCTATCTCCCACTTAAGAGATCACTAATAAGGTGTCTTCTATGGATAAATATTTTTGTAAGGAATAACACTCAAGAATAAATGGAAAGAACAAAACAACCTGTTTGTTGGCCCCTAATTAGTGCAACATAATCAGGCTGGTGAGTTTCGCAGAAACAGGAATGAAACAAAGCATTATGAAAACAGTCTCTTGAGTTCGGTGTCTATATTGACTCTTGTTTTTCTAAGACAGAGAATGCCCAGTTAAAATTGAATTCACATAGACTGTTAGATAAACCAACAAGACTGAAAAGCTGTTATTTCATAATAGTGCTGCATATTAAAATCAACAAATATTAAATCTCAGAATATCTGACCATCTCCAGTGTCACGTTATGCTAAGGACAGCACAGGAAATTTGCTTATCTCCATAATATCTAGTCTTTTGCTGAGTATCTGTGAATTATATTGCCCATTAAGAAAGCATTTATTCATCAGAAGATGCACATTCACTGCTAATCAAAAAAAGGATTTCTGAGGCTGGATCTGTAAACATACTTTCTGCATCTACATTATACTTCTATAATTTCTAAAATTGGAAAATTTGTGTACAAATAAGAATTCTGTACAGGGAGCTGAGTTTTTTATGGTGAAGTAGTAAATATTGTTTGGCTAACTAATACAGTTGAATATAATAAGAAAAATAGTAAAATGAATGAAAAAAATAGCAAAAAAAAAAAAAAAAAAAAAAGGTAGGTAAGCCCTTGGCAATATAAGTTTGAAGCAGAAGCAGCAACTAAGAAGGAATTAAGATGAGTTGTTACAACTTTAACCACGCCTTCATCAGCTTCATCACTATTATTATAATTCTCAGTAAAGTCAATAAACCAAATCTGGGTCTTAGTCATGTGTATGCAGAGATCTGACTAACTCTTTGACTTCATCTAGCACTTAAACAGACTTCGCTGGAGATTACTCTCTAACACTACACATATTCTAAATCTTAATAGTACTTTTGGCACCTATGCAAGTTCTGAGATTTCAGTTGTGAGGCCTCATCTGGAGCATTGTGTCTGGGCTCCCTGGTACAAAAAAGACAGGGATCTCCTGGAAAGAGTCCAACGGAGGGCCACAAAGATGATTAAGGATCTGGTGCTTCTCTCCTATGAGAAAATGCTGAGCAACCTGGGTCTGTTCACCCTTGAGAAAAGAAGACTCAGAGGGAATCAATGTTTATAATGAACAATGTCTATAAATATCTAAGGTGTGGGAGGCAAAGGGATGAGGCCAGACTCTTCTCAGTGGTGAGTAGCGATAGGACAAGGGGAAACAGCCACAAACTGAAGCATAGAAAGTTCCACACAAATATATGTAAGAACTTCTTCACAGTAAGGGTGATGGAGCACTTCAGCAGCTCCAGAGAGGCTGTGCAGTCTCCTTCTCTGGAGACATTCAAGACCTATCTGGATGCCAACATGTACAACTTGGTCTAGGGAGCCTGCTTTGCCAAGGGTGTTGGACTCGATGATCTCTAGAGGTCCCTTCCAGGCCCTGCAATTCTGTGATTCTGTGATTACCTTACAGATTACCTAAAGTCTTTTCTCTTCTTAAAAAAACTCTCTTTAAGGTGGTTCACATGGCCCTGTTTTGGATCAAATGCCCTGATTTATATTCAGTATTATGTTTAATGCTGGATATCTCAAATATGGTTGGAGATAAGATATTTGTGCTGAATAAAGAAAGCAAATATGTCAAGAAAACCTTTTCCTGCAGTGACAAGCAACTGTAACGAAGTGTCTGATGCATGGACTCAGATGTGAATGATCCAAATTGTTTATTACAAGTTCTCACATCACTTATATGCCTTCACAATTTTTCTAGCTTTCCCATCCACCCCTACAACTTTCCCATCCACCTTTACATGCCAACAGAGCATTCTACAAAACACTCTTCAACTGTTCACACAGGCGCTTATCCAATCAGAGCCGTGAGATGTTCTTTCTTCTTCCAGAGGTGTCCTTCATTCTCATGCTGTTTATCTTGCTCCACAGCTTCTGCTCTGAACAGTTTTTCCCACACTGTAAGACAAGAAGAGATTCTGTGCTTTGACTAGTAGAGAAGACATCCATAAAACATTTAAGTCATTCCTATTTCTAAATGCTTTAAAGTGACTTGTCAGTTAAAAGCCTTTAAGAAAAGATTAATTCATGTGTTTTAACATGTGTTTTATTTCTAACCTAACACATTAAAACATGTGTTGTATTTCTTCATACTCCAGTCTGTCCAGGGTTACTATTAGAGAGGGAAAGAGAAAAAGCCATTCCAAGACTCCTAAGGTCCATTCTATGTTGTCAGTTTCATTTCTCTATAGAGTGAATTTGTTGCTAAATATTTAAAGTAGTCTTATTCTAAATGATATATATTAACTAATGAAACTTAGGACTGCGTGAACTCTTTCAATAAATTCCTTAAAAATGAAAATTGTTACTCTGATTCATGAAGAATAATAAGTTTGCATAAATAGATTATTAAAGTGCTAAGAAGTTTAGCTATTCCATGATTTCTCAGACATTGTTAATAATGTTTTCCCAGTAGAAAAACAGTTTGTTTCCTAAAAAATGTACCTCACATAGCTAAAAAAATTATACTGGAACATCTTGGGCCCAGGTGTACCTCATGAGGTTCAGCAAATCGAAGTGCAATATCTTGCACCTACGTCTCAGTAACCCATGCTATCAATACAAGCAGGGGAACAAAAGGGTAGAGAGCAGACTTGCCAAAAAGGACTTGGTGTACTGCTGAATGGCAAGTTGCATATAAGCCAGCAATGTGCCCTTGCAGCCCAGAAAGCCAACTGTGTTCTGGGCTGCATCAGAACTGTGGTCAGCAGTTGAGGAAAGTGCTCCTGCCCCTCTTGTATTAAAGTTGTGTATGAATTAAATACTTAGATGCTCTGTGTAATTTAAGCCTTACTCTCTGCTCCCTCAAAGATTCATAAAAAAGAAGCAAATCACTGCACAGTTGAGTTAACCAGGAAATGTGACTATAAATTAAAACCTTATGTGAGTTTAAAAACAATGAAGATATTAGTGTAAGAAACAAGAATAACATAAAAAATGATATAAAAATAACCTTGTATCTGGAAGATGTAATAATGGCTGAAGACTTAGTATTTCTCTGAAAACATAGTTTTTTTATTTTTGTCATGATCATTGTTAATGTGAGGTAGCAGTCCCATAAATGAGTTCATTAGGCCCATCTGAAACTAATCCAAGTTGTGTTTGTTGTATATAAAAATTTCTTGTGTGAACATTATCAGTCCTGTGTGCCTGATCATTAAACTTCCGTTGTTTTGATGTTGTCTGAGTCTGTAATTCTAGTGGGATTCCAAGTGTCAGATAACATGGTTAAGTGGATGTGGTGTATGAATCAGCACCTTTAGAAACAAAAAGATAAAATTTACTATAAAAATGTTTTGCCTCTGTGCTGAAGAGAACTAGGTTTTCAGTTCATGAGGTTAATACTAGCTTGCATTCATTCTTTACTGCAACATACTCCCACTAAAAATTATGAACATTTGCCTCATTATATGTAATTGACTGATCAGTAAGATTTATATAACATATTGGATTAATTTGATTTTCACACAGAGAGTGGTGACACACTGCAGTAGATTGCTCAAAGAGGTTGTGGATGCCCCATCCCTGGAGGCATTCAAGGCCAGGCTGGATATGACTCTTGGCTGCCTGATCTAGTGGTTAGCGACATAGCATGGGGGTTGAAACAAGATGATCATTATGGTCCTTTTCAACCCAGGCCTTTCTATGATTCTATGATTCTGTAATGAATTAAAACAAAGAGGTTGAAGCACTCAAGTCAGGCTATATACAAGGAGCAGACAGAAGACAGGAACTAGTTCAGTGCTTCCTCTAAGCTGACTTCTTCTAAACACCTAATTGTATACAGAGAAAAACTCATGTCATTTGGGCCAGAAGGAAACTAATTATTGAACTCTGTATGGGCACTGACTGAGAGACTCCTGAGAGCCCAAGTCAAAAACAAATGTGGAATATGATAACAATTCATCAGATTTCTGCAACAGGTATCTAGAATAGACATAGCTAAAAATTAATTCTAACTCCATTTCTGATTCTTTAGTGTCAATCTGTGAGTCTGATTCCAGTCTGAAAAATTAAGAATTGTTCAGTAAAGAGTGGTACTTAGAATCATGAAGAAAAAAAAAAAAAAAAAAAAAAAGAAATAAAAGAAAAAAAAAGAAAAAGAAAAAAAGTGGAAATGGTACTTCTTATAGAAGATTTTTTTATATATGAGAAGCTGTGACAACTGTAAGCCTGACAGGTTTTTACACTGAGCAGGACGAGATTCTGCAACATGGTAGAAGAGATTGTGAGAATTTACTGTTTGAATTTATAGTGTTAGGGATTCTCTGCACTGAGCTAATTTATTTAGTGAAACTGTGTATCTTTTCAAACAGAAATTCTTCTAAGCTTAGATTCCTTACTCGCATTTATGTCTACTGAAGAAAGGGGATTTAAACGTTGATGCTGATTTTTCATATGAGCTATCTAATTAAACTGATGAGGCAGTAGGAGCACATACAAGACAGAGAATAATAAGGTGGAATTTGTATACATTCCAAAATACACACTCCTTACCATTATTAACTACTAAAAAGAACTACTTATTACTAATTTTTAAAATCAAAGCCATGAGAACAAACTGCTTGTCATTAAATGCTGGAGTTGTTCTGCTTATAACACAGATGTATGAACTCTATGCAGAAGTGAGTAGTGTTCAGGAGAGTTGGGCAACAGCACAGATAGTAATTAAGTCAGTAGAGAGATAATAAATAACCATATGAATGAATTGGAACCACTCTTGGTAATATGTTCTGTACACTCAGATTTGGATATTTTCAGGCTAGAGCAGTTGCTTTTGTGGCATTTAATTATCCCGCTAGTGTACTTCTATAAGAAAATTATAAGGTTATTCTTTGTATAAATCTTACTGCCATTCTAGAAAAAGAATTTTATATAGTTTCATACAGTTAATGCTCATCCATCAGCACCTAGTGCTGTCTGTGATACCATCTTCTGGATCTTTAATGCCTCATCAGAATGACACAGATCGCCTACTATAATCCTGTGTGGATATCTTGAAAACCTTTACTTTTTGAGAAAATTAACTGGGCTTAATAGCTTATGCAAATGGATGAATTATGTTCCCTGGAAATGATGGGAAAGAATAGAAGTCATTTCTAATTTGAAACATTCTCCATGTTCTTAGCTCTGCTTCCTACAACATTCATTTGAATAATTACTCTATCCTTTTTCACTGATAATACTGATAAGTTTTAAAACCAGTATCTATGATCCATAGACTTTTACTGCAGCCTGTGAGTGTTTTGTTAAGTACTGCCTAGATTGTGACAGAGAGATAACTTTATGATGATGCAGATCATTCTTTTCTCTTTCAAATGGTTAATTGGAAATCTCACTTGCAAGATTTCATTTTTGTATTAGTATGGGCAAATTATAAATTCATCTTGACATTTTAATATTTATGTTTTGCTACTAAGCATATGGGACACTGTTCAGGACAGAACTTCAGTTCTGGTCCCCTCTGCCAGCTTTTCTGACCATTGTTGTGTGGTTGTGTCCATCTGACCAACATGCAGACAAACTGAAAAAGTGCCAAAGGGAGCAGTTAAGACCATAAGGATTATTGTTTTGCAAGAAAATGGCAGAAAAAAAAGCATTTGTATATACAGTGCTCTGATAAAGCTATCTCATGGCAAGCTGCCATGCTTTTACAAAGACTGTGTTTGACACTCTGTCTGCCTGAATGAGCAATGCTTTCTCATTTTCAAAATACCTATAATTTATAGTAAAGTGAGAAAACGGGATGTGGTCTATTTTTCATAGCATAGGTTCTCTAATTCAGCAGAGATAATCCAGTGTTTGTAAATTTACAATTCGTACAAGTTCTTCAGGTTTAGAATATCTGTTGAATATTTTTAAAGCAAATTCTCTATTTATAATTAGATATGTACAAGAACCAGCATACCACACCCATATAAAAGCTAAAACTGTCTTATTTTCACCAGAATTTTTTTCTCATAAAATTGTCATGTCTGAACCTAAAAATGCAGAATGATTGATTTCTTTACAAACTTAAGAGGCCTTCAAAGAAAAGGAAAAAAAGTCTTTGTGATGGGGAGAGCAGAAAATAAAACATCAGACATAAAACATCACAAGGATACAAGTCCTAGTAGATAGTTTCTTAAAGTAATCATTTCTAATTGACAAAAATATATTAAACTTTATAATTATTGAACTAAAACTTTTTATTATTGAACTAAAATATAATAGAAAGATAGAAATAGATTCTGATTACTTGTACAAACAATCTTTAAAAACGATTTAGGACTTAAAACTTTTTAGATAGAATTATTTAAAACATTTCATTAAAAATGTATTCCTTTACAACTCAATTTTTTAAAAATTTCTTTACCAGTTAATCCCCTCCCTGATTCCCTGTCATCAGTAGAAATCAATTAAGTAACATTCATCAAGGCACAACCCCTCCCTGTTTCCTCTCAAATATCTTTTCTTCATTTGATAACAGCAATACTGCCTTTGGATAATTTTTTGAATCATACGACAAAACATTATGCCATTCTAAGTAATGATTTATTCACAATTCTGAGGCTATATTTATACAAGGAAAAGTTTTATGCTCTTAGTTTTAAGACTGAAAAAGTTGCTAAAATTTTGCAATAACTATTTTACAATGAGTTGTGAAAACATCAAAGATTCTAGTCCAGGCCCGACAGGCCTGCCACATCTCCACTACCATGACAATCAAAAAAATAAATTGTATTGCTTTGCAATTGAATAAATGAGAAAGAAGGGATTGAGTTCTAGTCTTTTTCTTGTATTCATTTATATAAAAATAACCCAGAGAAATCCTTTGAAAATATTTTTTGTCTATATAACTTTAGTTAGTGGGCTGCTCTGAAAGTAATGTCTCCTATTTAATTATGTGGGCTGACAGCATCAGACGCAGGTGTTTGTGATATGGCAGTAGTAGAACCTTCCCACCAATATTCCATTCCATTTTGTTGCCATGTGCTTCTGTAGATGGCAGCAGAGAGGCAGTCTGACAAAATGACATCTGACGTAGAAGCACATAAGAAGCAAAGATATGGCACTGAATTCCTCCACGCAGGAGAAATTGCACCCACTGACATTCAATGACACTTGCTGAATGTTCATGGAGACCAAACAGTGGATGAGAGCACAGTGAGACAGTGGATGGTGCATTTCAGCAGTGGCAACAGAGATGTGAAAGATAAATCACATTCTAGATGTCCATGTACAGCTGTCACACCACAAAATGCCTCGATCAACTAATCCACAAAAATTGACATATTTATATACCATATACCAGGGAACTGTGTACAGAGATGAATATGGGCTTCAGTGTGTTGGAAACAATGGTGGCCATGTTGGAATATCACAAAGATTGTGCCAGGTGGGCCCTGTGAATGCTTACACAGAAGGAACATCATATGCAAGTTTGAGCTATTGAAGCTGACAGCTTCCCAGATCACATTATTACTGGTGATGAGATGTGGAGTCACTGATACAAGGTAGATAGAGTCAAAACAGCAGTCTGTGGAGTGGTGACATGTGAATTCCCTATTGAAGTAAAAACTCAAGACAGCATTCAGTAGGTAAAGTGCACTGTGTTTTGGGATAGGAAATTGGGGATCCTTCTGGGACTAGATTTGATGATCTCTGGAGGCTGGATGATCTCCTTGGGGCTGGACTTGATGATCCCTTCCAGCCCCTACAATTCTGTAATTCTGTGATTCTGGTTTTCCTGGACCCCATCAACTCTGGTAGTAATGTCATTACACTGACTTAGCTGAAGGTTCAAACTTTCAGAATCAGACCGGAGAAGAAGATATCCTTTCTGCTGCAAGATGATAATGTGAGGCCCCATACCAGTCTGAAGAATGTGGAACAAGTTGCCAATCTTGGCTGTACTGTCCTAACACAGCCACTGTATAGTCCAGATTTGGTTCCTACTGACTTATTTTATTCCAATAAAAGATGGACTGTTTGAGCAGCATTTTCCTTGCAGTGATGCTGTCATAGTCATTGAGAAACAGTGCATCACCTCTACTGGCACAAATTTTTATGTGCATGACATATCGACTCTATTTCATTGTTTGTGAAAATGCTCAGCTAATGTTGATGACTAAACTGAAAACTAGTGTTTTGTAGCTGAGAATTTGCTCTAACAAATAGTATTATTCTGCTCTTCGTATTTTTTTGTATTTTCCATGGAAAAAAATAAGAGGTATAAATTTCAGAGTGAAGTATGTACATTCTGGAAAACTGTATTAAAAACTAATACTTAATATATTCCTTGCAATTCTAGCTCCTTACATGCTCTTCATGGAATATTGTCAGTAGAAGTTTAATAACGTGTATAAGCAGTGCTTTTTGAAGTATTCTGTTGGCTTTATTTATTGTCTGAATGATTAAAAGTTCAATATTACAAAACTAAGGAGAATGTCTGTTGTCTTATCCCGCCTTCAATTACCTTAACTTGCCTTCTCTTCCCCTCCCTCCTCCTTCTTTTTCTTTTTCTAATTTTTTTTTTTATTGTCTCCTTATTCCTTCCTCTTAATCCTTTCCGCCCCCCCATCATCCTCCCCCCTTTCCTCTTTTTCCTTACACAGTAAGCTTTCACTGAAATAGTAATGAAGGTCATCCATTGCTTGCACCTAATGTCCTTCAGTGCACGCCCCATTTCTTGTATTCCTTCTGAAATTTACAGAAAACATAAATTGACTTAGGGATGGTAAATATTTGGTGCTAAAGGTGGCTTCAGCTTTTTGTTGATCATGTTACGAAAAGAAGAAGTAAGCTAGTTTTGAGGCAAATATTTTGTGATACAAAGCTCGTCTTCCCTTACTCTCTTTCCGAAATAATTGTCTGTAAAAACAGATGAGACAATTGCTTTTGAAAGCAGAAAATTTGTGGGGAAACAAGTTGAGACTCTTTACTGATTTCAAATCATTTAAAAAATTAAAACTAGTTTTCATGTAGAATTCAAATTCTTTACGTCAGTTTTTATTAAATATCCACATATCTGTCATATTTAGTAATATTTTGTAGCAGATTTGGAGACTACTGCGGATCTCCAGTATTTAAAGGAAGATAATAAACAGGTGGAAAATCAACTTTTTATATGAGTAGATAGAGATAGGACAAGGGTATATACCATTAAATATTCATCATATGCATTAGTAAGATGCTTTAGAGCTCATCACATGAAAGCTTTTATATTTTACTATCTAGCCATAAGATATTATTCTATTCTCAGTTATTATTTTCCTTCATTTTCTTGTGAGCAATAGGAATTTTGTTTATTTATTTATTTACTTGTCTTTTCCAATTGTGATTTTCCATTTCATTCATTAAAATACTTGCAGACACAATGGCCATATTTTGCCCTCTCATTTTCTACATCTGAGCTCTTCAGCCTACTGCATCCTAATTATATTACTTTTGAGAATTCCCTGTCTGGGACATTAGTTCAACACTAACTCATACAGAAAAGTGTCTCCCACTGAGTCAGTAACACTAAAGAACTTATTGCGATACTCAAGTGTTCCTTGGAGATCTCCAACTCTCCAATTAATTCAGCCTGAATCTGTTTAGCTTGTTAGGACTGACAGGATTACAATCCATAGTGGCATCACTGCCTGAATTCATAGAAAACTAGCAAATTTGTCAGCATATTTTTAAGAAGAATAATGAATTAAAAAGAGATTAGTCTAGATAGTATAGTAATATTTTCTTTTTTGCTCTAAAACAAAATTGTAAATATCTGTTCAAATATGCTTAATGTGAAATTCTAAATACAGTTGAAATACTATAATAAAAAAAGGTTTGTTAATATCTTATAATCTGTGTACTTAAATTTATAGATTTCTGATGGCAAAGAATAAAGAAAACATCTCAGAGTTCATATTATATCTTTAAATTCTGAAGCCATAAATATATATTAGAGGTCTGGAGCACTTCTCCTATGAACAAAAGTTGAAGGAACTGCACTTGTTTGGCTTGGAGAAGAGAAGGCTCCGGGGTCATCTCATTGTGGTTTTCCAATATTTGAAAGGAGCATATAAACAGGCGAGAGAATGACTGTTTACGAGGGTGGATAGTGATAGAACAAGGGGGAATGGTTTTAAACTGAGACAAGGGAGGTTTGGGTTAGATGTTAGGAGAAATTTTTTCACGCAGAGGGCGGTGACACACTGGAACATGTTGCCAAGGAAGTTGAGGATGCCCATCCCTGGAGGCATTCAAGGCCAGGCTGGCTGTGGCTCTGGGCAGCCTGGTCTAGTGGGTGGCGACACTGAACGTAGCAGGGGGGTTGAAATTAGGTGATCATTATGGTCCCTTTCAAGCCAAGTTATTTTGTTATTCCATGATTTTACAGTATACTAACTTTTCAAAAATCTTAATATTTACTAATACACTTAAATTAAGCAGAAATAATAAATAAAAAATAGTAAAAAACAGCTATAAATTTGATGTGAATAATCTTTATCTCTTCACTCTACATTTGAACAAACTAAAATATATTTTCTGTATTTTAATAAAGGGAGTATGAAAAGCATTCTTTCAAAGTATGAGTAGTCTTAGAGATGCCAGTACAATGAAAGAACATTGATAAAATGTTGTAGAAAATCTTGATGGTGTCTGAGGTCATTGAACGTAATAATATTTGAAGCAAAATAAGTAAGTAATACTAGCAGCAGTTTTATTATTGCTTGTGGTAGATCTTGCTGGTAAGGGAAAGATAACTTCTTGGCATCCCATGAACTAAGCCAGTTTTATTTAGTAATGCTTGTGATAGTTAATAATTACTTTAACAACAAGGGCCCATAGTTCTGGAGAAGGACTCCAGTCTACTAATCATGATAGGAGTGAAATTACTTAGTATTTTGCAAAACTCAAGTTGCTTGAACATTCTGAGATTCATCATACCTTTTCTCAAATAAATAGAAAAAATATTTTAAGTACTTTGAAGCTCTAGTTATCATTTGATATACAATGTATGAGTACATATACCTTACAAAATTTTGAAATCCAAGGATTCTTCTAATTTTTAGTTGTGAAGTTATTATACTTCCCTCTTATAACAGCACTTTTTATCAGAAAATATCAGGGTGTATAACAAAAGTTGTCAGTATTACTTCTTTAAATAACTGTTGTAGGAAATGTATTCTTGAATTTCTAGCAAATGAAAGCTGCTTTCATGTCCACTTTTTCTCTTGGAGTAGGGATAAAAGACACTGCTTAGCAACACTGATACATTGGTTATAGATTCTGTACAGTCTTTCTATATTCTATATACAGTATATATACTTTCTATACACACTATTTCTATATTCTTTTTCCTTTTTTTAACCTTGAAAATTTATCAAGGAACTTCAGATAATGCCACTCAGCTGATGAAGAGACTTACCTGCTGCTCTGACTAGAGCGGCTTTCTAGCAATGAGCAACTGTAAACCTTAATTTATCTGATATTACAGTGGTCTCATGCTCCTTGATTTTACTGTAATGAATAAAGGTATGACACCCCCAGGGCTTTCAAGCCATTATTTCTGATGTTAAAGAGAATATGTAATTATCCCAGTCTCATTTCAATTTTCTGATTAGTGAATGTGCTAAGGATTTAAGTACTAAGAGTGCTACATGAAACAAGGACTGTAAGGCAGGCTTTCTTCTTTATACAGCTACAATGTACTGATTTTTTTAATTGCTTATCCTCTCTATTTTTGTTCTTGTAGTGAATTTCACTTCTGTAAAAAGCAAAAATAGTTGCAGAATGTACAATTTAAAAGGTTTTACTCTATGCTTACTCCACTTTCATAGCACGTATTTTTCTTGACACAGCTTTTTTAATGCTTTTTGGTGGTTTGCTCCTCTTCCCACCCCTGAATTTTAAAGTGGTTGTGGTGGTGTTACAGTATAAATAAAGCTGCAGTGTTAAAAGAAGATAAGAGTAACAAGGTTGTTTTGGAAGTCTTGTACAGATGTTTATGTCCTGTCCTCTGTTAAAAAGATTGTTATTACTTTGATAATGTTCTACAAAGTTGCCTTTGTAGAGGCAGGAAAAGGAATTAAAAATCTTGTGCTGAATGTTGTTCAGTTCTATCGGTGTTTTGCTGCAAGGTGTAGGAAGTTGGGGAGTGTGGTGAAATTTAGAAGAAACAAAAATGCAGTATGTTTTATAAGGCTAAACTTCATCTTAAGTAAAGGTTTGTCAAAATGTGTGTAATTCATATATTTTTTTAACCTCTCTCAATTATGTTGCTATAGTCTCGTATGTAGAAAATCTTATATAAAATAATGATGAATATAAAAAAAAATGTAAAAATAGGATTGGACTTATTTTATATAAAAGTTTGTACATAAAAATCAGTCCCTGATTTATTCTTTTCAGTTATAATTCTCATTACTAATCAAATGATCATGCTATGCACATTCTTTCTGGTAGTCCTTAATGAGGTCAGACCTATTTTGTGGCTTGTGATACTGATATTTCTCTAAAATAAATGTATTAAGTTTGCTTATAATGCTGATATTTCTCTAACATAAATTTATTGTTTGCATCCTGTAGTCAGGAGAAATTATTTTTCTCTGACACCAAATATCTGAGAAATTTTCTGAACAATGCCTTTCCATTTTGTGTACACCAGGATCAAATATACCAGATAATAAACAAAGCAAGTTCTATTTTCATTAGGGTAAGATGAAGCAGCAGAGAATGGATGCAAGGCTTGTTTTTCTGAGCTTGAACATTCAAAGTGAATTTTTTAGTTTATCCTTAATCAGGCAACCATTTCTGAGGGTGGATTTAAGGTCATTTGCATTATAATTAGCTTCTTTTGGGTGTTGCAAAGGATTTATATTTCTAAATTCTAACTACAGCAGCAAATATCTGCAGGCTATTTGCAACTACAATGCAAATAGTCATAATGACCATTGCTTGAAAAAATCTAGTCCTTTGAGCAAAAAAACAATGAAACAAATAAAATTAAAATGATAGAAATATTAGAAAATCTTAGTATTCATTGGCATAACATACATTTAGAATCTAGCAAAACAAGCGTCACCAGTCTCATAAAGTAATCTCTCCAGATGAAACATACTACATCTGAAAAATCTCATTTCATAGCTCTGAAGAAGGGCCAGAAACCATGATTACTCTATTTTTTAACATTATCTCCACCATTAGCTCTATACATCACACAGGGAAGGTAGCTTGTAATTAGTGGTTGAGTACCATCTTACTGCAGGAGAAGATATAACCTGAAATGAGTACTTCATCATAAAAAGGAATGCTAACATTAGAAGTTCCAGAACAGGATTACAAACAAGCAGCAAATGGTATGGAAAACTGCTTATTTATCCAGCAAGAAATGTTGAATAAATTACCTATGTTATCTGTTGTTTTGGAAAGTAGCTCAAAATCTCAGTGAAGATATTTTTGTAGTCCAAGAAAGTACAAAACATATAAAATGGAGCAATAAGAATGTGCAGCGAAGGTTACTGAAAACCAATAAAATCTGATCAGTTGTGTGGCAAGTACAGGTACCTACCTAGTATATGCTGCAGACTTTCTATATTTCCATCTTCTGCTAGATTAATTCTACACCCTGTGGCCTACGCTATTGTTTTTAAAAATGACTTTTATGTTTTTATGTTTTGTTATCTTCTTTTACAGTCCAGACTTTGGACAACATATTCTTATTAAAAACACTGATCATATATTCATGCTCTGTTAGTTATAACAGTTACTGCCCAATTTCATTGACATTCCCAGTCAGTAAATACCTGTGACTTGTCAAAGAATTTCCTCTTTTCTTTGATCTTGCCAGGGTGGTTTACAGTATTTACCAGAACATGACCTCTGCAGCACATGTTCTTAAGCTGTTTTAGTACCTAAGTATTACTGGATATATAACGTTGCAAACTTGTGAAGCTACAGTTCATCCTATATGTAATTTAAATGAGTAGATATACTGCTACCTCAATGACAATAATTATACTATTTAGTCATAGGAGTAAGACTAGCACTGCCAAAACAAATCTTAGCCTCTGTTTTCATTGTTGGTATTAAAAAACATAGAATATTACACTAAAGATTTAAAAAATTAGGTTTCCTACAATGTCTCACTGGGAAGAAAATAATTTCCTACAGAATGTTTCTGCTACATGATACTGAGGCATATTAATAGTCCATGGAAATTAGCGGGTTTATCTGCAGAAATCACACTCAGAGTCCAACCAGAGTCCAGTGTTCTGACGAGATCATTTTAGATATTCCACACGAAGAGAGTTTAATAAGTTAATATCAAATTTACTTATTTGAAGATATTTGGCATTTTGATATCTTGGTTCAGCAGAGAAATATAACAATGCACTGAAATCACAATATAGACAGTGTAATATATGGATGATTCATAATACAAACACGATTCCAATTACCAGTCTATATAATCGCCATCACAATGTTGTGCATCCTCAGTCAGTGGAAAAAAACTCATGGCTTGAAGCAAGATCAAAACAGTTCTCTTCAAGGTTCATTCTGCTGGTTGTACAGTTGTTATACTTCCTGTTGAGTGGAACAGCATATTAACTTTACCTGTTCTAGTCTGCCTCACATAAGAAGAAATCTATGCTTTTTTTTTTTTTGTAAAGGCTATTTACATGGCCAATTGGTCCAGTTTGCTGGTACAGAGAAAACAGGCCAATCCCTGGTCCCCTCTGTATTAAGCTCATCTTTCTTTGCAAGAGGTGGGACCACTCCCTGCATTCTTCTCTGAGCTGTGCCCATCTCCTCTCAGCCTTCTTGCATTGTTGGGGTTAACATGTGGGTAAGACACTCCTACAAATGAAGCATGAGATACCCACAGGACCTGGACATCACTTCCAGGCTGTAGCTTGTGAAGCAGGAGAAGAAAGCATGTTGTGTGAGAAAAAAAAATAACAAGAAAAAGC
This sequence comes from Chrysolophus pictus, assembly GCA_037305975.1. Lineage (NCBI taxonomy): Eukaryota > Metazoa > Chordata > Aves > Galliformes > Phasianidae > Chrysolophus > Chrysolophus pictus. Next base: position 26,584,521 of record CM074578.1, read on the forward strand.
TAGAAATAGGCCCAGAATGAGAGGAGACCCTTGCCACAAAAGTCTCAGGATGCAACCTCTGATTGTAGTCACTCCCAGCCTCCTGGTGAGACCTGCTGAACTCAGCTGCCAGTAGGATACTGGGTGAGGATAACTCAGAGATAGGTGGACACCCTGGGAGACAAGAAAGGTTTTTCTTGAGAAAAAATTTAAACCACAATACTAATAAGGCTATCTTGAAAAAGATAAAGATAAACTTATCTTTATCCAGATAAGTTAGGCTATTAGATTGTTAACACTGAAATTGAATAGTGATAACTTTTTAGCCCTGTATAAATAGATTTTAACTTTTCTCCCATAGTAAGATTTTCAATGTAACATTCTTGTACTGTTTTATCTTTTCAGATATATGTCATTATTATATTAAATGATAGGTCATTGCATTCAGAGTAATAACAATCATAAAAGTAGAAATTTTGCAAATTAAATCATTTCATACCAAAAATTAAATGAGGCAAAACATGTGTAACAGAGAGCATCCTGAATATTAAATTTTCACATAGCTTTTCCACTAAAATGTTATGCCAGAGGAAGTAAATCTTACATTTTCTTCTAAATGCAATCATATATGAAATGTCTCTAGAGGACTAATTCTCCAATTTCTTTGTCTGTTTCTGAAGTGGTGTGTTATTAGTTGTCAATCAGATAATGTACATGTCAATCAATTATTTTGCATCAAGCAAAGAACACGATCTCCATATTTAACAAGTTGTTTCTGAGTATTCATAGTACATCTTTAATTAATGCATGTCTCAACAAAAGAAATTTTTTAGAAAATGTAAAAAATGAACTAGAAAAATAATCTTTCTTCTCAGAAAGAATGGTGATGGAACAGGCTGTCCATGGAGGTGGTGGAATCACTGTCTGTGGAGGTATTCAAGAAACATGTGAATGTGGCACTGAGGTACATGGTTAGTGGGCATGGTGGTGATGGGCTGGTAGTTGGACTAGGTGATCTTAGCGGTCTTTTCCAGCCTTCTATGATTAAAGCCTTTTGACTTCAGTGGTTATTCTGAAATGTACTTCCAGAATAACTGCAGTCTGTTTTAAATCAGAAACCCATGCCTCTGTATATAACTATAAAACAGATTATCTTGCATACTAATAGCAGTCAATTATGCTTATATGGTAGGGATAAGAACCCAGTTTTCACCAAGGGGCAATTCTAATATCTCTAAACTAGGTTATGTGAAGGCTAAAGCAGCTTCCCATGCAATGAATTTTTTTTTCACTCTTTGTAGAGAGAGAAGCTTACCTAAGGTAAACACTGATGTAGATATTAATAATTTGGAGGGTTTTTTTTTTTGACAGCATTGCATGGCACTATGTATAGCTTCCTCCATCACAACTCTCATGATGTCAAAGTAGCATATTTTATACTATCAGTTATTATATGATTTACTGCTTATGGCTTTCATGATTGAAAGAAGAGGAATTTAAAGTATACTCCTGAAATCCACTTTTAGCAAGATTCCATAGCTAAATAATACAGTCAGCAAGAATCTTGAACTGCTAGCCTGTCCTTTTGCTTTTCTTCCATTAATATAACTCTATCCAATAATTCATTCAGTCAAAACTGCAAAAAATATATATCTGTGTCTTGTGTGACTAGTAAGTTAAGTTGTCATCTTTCATTGTAATCATTTGTTAATTAGATGGCGAATAAGTAGATGAAAATAAATGTACTAGCGTTCTTTGCAACCACAGATCGAAATTTCTTTTTGCTTCCCTCATGTTGGAACTAAATTTGAAGAAAAATATAGAGATTCAGGGAAAATATACTCCATGTAACTATTCTACAGCAGTCAGTGAAGGTTTTACTATCCTCAGAAGAAATATACCTTCAAAATATTTTAATGGGTATCAACAGCTTTGACAATTAAAGCCTGCTATTCTGGATTTGATGATCCATGCATATTTTAACCAACTTCTGCTTGTAGAAATTCAAACGAACGCAGGGAAAGATAACACAAGGCTTCTTCCAACAAACTCTTACATAAAGATGAATAAATGTTTGGATCCTGAAAAAAGGATATATAATATTCCAGATATTTTTGAGTGGCAGGTGGATAAAGACAGTAACAGTTTTCATGGTGACAGTAATATGGGTAAGAGGTCAAACACTAGAACATGCGGTCAAGTGAAGTGATGGAGTCACCATCCCTGGAGATGTTCAAGAAACACGTAGATGTGATGCTTAGGGGCATGGTTTAGTGGTTTGGCAATGATAAGTTGACAACTGGACTGAGTGATCTTAGAGGTCTTTTCCAATCTTAATGATTGCATGATAATGAAACAAACAAACAAAAAACGAATCCAAAGAAACTTCAGTGTATGAATCTGATCAATCTGCAAATCAGCAGATCTAAAGGTTTTCCTCTGGATTTTATTATGCTTTGTATCACATTCATATTTCAAAGGATCAAATTATATGTATATCATTTAATGAGCAGCTCTGTTACTCCATCGAGATAACCACACTTTTTTTGATTCAACACACGTATTATCTGCTGAGTTCTGTGCAGAGGTAAATAGAAGGCTAATTAGTGACAATACACAGTCATATTGTAACTAATGCAAAGCTTCTTCAGAGCACAGTAGCTAATATAACTATATATTAAGAATAAAATTAGTTGTCTGTATTCTTTTATTGTACTTTATTGTATTGTAAAAGTCAAGCACTGTGATTACTTAAATTAAGACCAGCGCTTCTATGGTTATATCCTAGAAAATCAGTCAGTGTATGAGAAAGAGTTAAAGCAGCTGATATTCAGAAACAAGAACGTTATCAACGCTAATGTGTTGCTATGACACTCATCTTGTGCAGAAATAAGACAAAGAACAATTTGCTTTTCTCAGTAGTTCAGAAACCAAGCAGAACTTGAAGTGAGAATGGTTGTGATGCAGTCCTGATTTTTTTTTACTTTCTTCTCACTGTATTGTTGTCTTTGGCTCAATAAGATCACTTGCATACTAGTCACTGTGAGCAAGGACAAGAGAATCATGGCTGATATTGAACTGAATATTAATATGCCATTAATGACTGCTCCAATAACACATTCTCACAACATCATCTTTTGACTTCTATGCCCACAGAAACAATGAATTTCACAAGCAGACTCCACAGCAAAATGTCTAATTTTACTGATTTAAAACTTCAGAGAATGTGCCACCAGTGCCATATTTGTCATCAGTTCAGTGCTTCACTGGGAATTTCTGATTCTAAATCCATCTATATGTCTTTCAGACAGTAGCATACATTTGGCGAAAGTAGAGGTACCCAGGGTAATTTGGTGAAGTTTGAAAAGAACTTGTATGAAAGAATAAATTAGTCAAGAAAACAATAACTAGGTATAGAAAATACTTTTAAGAATGAGAATGAGAGAGTAGTATTAGGAAGGACAATTTGTTTTCATTAGGACACAAACCATCTTTCAGTGGTCAACTTACAGATACGATCCTGCTGACACCTGTCATATTATCTTTGCTGTCATTTTCAGTTTCATTAGTTAAAGCATGCAACAGAGTGTGGAGGATAAAGGAACAAATCTGACAGTGGTGCACTTGAACTTTTTTCTTCGCACCTGCACTTGCTTCTTTTAATAAAGAAAAAAGCAGTGAAGAAATTATCACAGTACTAGTCTGCAAACACTCATAGAGTTTTGTTCAACATTCCAAAAGCTTGACAAGTAGTAAGTTCCCCAGTCCATTGACCTATCCTGCAGAAAAATGAGATGGAATTAACAACAGTAGTAATAACTAAAAACTTAATACACTAAGTTTTGTGATTTTGTTCTCTAAAACCAACTTCTGATCAAGATATGTATGGAGACATCTGGAAAAAAAATGTTTTTTTTTTTGTTTGTTTGTTTTTTATATTTTTCTGTCAAGAAACCGAACAGAAAGAAAAAAAACCAAACACACTGTATACAAAAACAAAAACTGTGGAAAATGAACTGAAAATATATGTAAAACTAGAGTAAATCAGGAAATAAACTATGATTATCCAGCAAAATTAGATTTTATGTGAATGAGAAATGTCTTTAAGTAAAGATTCTATTTATTAAAAATTGCATTTATTGATGGAACAAGAGAAAATTTAATGGGAATGAGAATGCATTTCTTGGATTAACTCTAGGAAATAAAATGCCCGAAGCCACAAGAAGAGAATGAATACACTTCTCATACAGTAAGAGGTGTGGTCTTTAAGAACTATTTAAATATTGCAAATCATTAGGATCCAATATAATCTGTACCAAAAGGAACACAAGATAAATTCCACAATATTTATTCCAGATTTTATAACATAAATTATGAAAATTTTAACATGGAAATTGATTAGCCTAGAATTTTGAGCTGTAATTTGCTTCATCAAATGAGTATAACAGAAACGTCTTAAAATGAACAATCTGCATCCTGCTGTTCTTGAAAGGGACAGGAGATTTTCACTTTCAAAGATTCATATTAGAGGTAGGTGATGACTGAATGACAATTCTCACAGTCTGTTTATCCTACTCATTAGATATTTTTTTTCTCCTTCTGCTAATTGATATTAAGAAAATATACCAGGACTCTGTTTTATACATATATAAGGCTGTTTCTTTGGTTATAGAGAGTGAGTGAGTTTTCCTGCTGTGTGCAGAGAATAATGTAATATTCATAGAGGGCACTGAAAAATCCACTAGTTAGTATGTCTCTCATATCACCCAGTTAAGGCATTCACATGGGACAGGAAAGGTCTGGGTAGCTCCTTGTGCTACTTATATATGTTATCCAATGTCTATCTCATGTAAAATGTATAGTCCTTGGAATACAGAACAGGAACCATGTCTCTTTTCTCAAGTGAGATTTTGAACCAATAGGCTAGTGAGTCTTCATTATGCTTGCTCTCTTTCTGATCCTATAAATTTTTAATTCTTTTCTAGATAGTGAAATCCTTTCTACAGAGATTCAAAAAGAGGAGGGGAAAGTATTTTTAACCTCAGTACAATCTACAATCCAGGTATCACGTTGAGAAGCTTGGGTGTGGGCATGAACCTTTTCCTTTCTGATTATTATATCACAGTGTGTGAAAGTGAGAACACATTTCAGATAAGCATATGTGATTTTTTTTTCCATCAGGTGTGTTACAGAAAGGGAAGACCTGATGCATTTTATGAGAAGTCTTTCCCTGAAATGTGTATACTTTCATAGAATAGCATATGGAAACACAATTGGAGAAATTACTATTTTTTTTCTATCCTGATAGTACTTAGGTATTATGTGCCATGAATTTTTTGTCTTTGTCAAGATTGAAATATGTATGTGCAAAAAAAGTCAAAGTATATAATGAGACATATATTTAATTTAACATATTGAATGGGTAACGTTTTGCAAGACTAACTGGCTGAATTGTTTTTAATTGATAGCTTTTTTTTTTCTTAATAGCTATACCACTCTTCAACAGGAGTCGATTAATCTGTGGTTAAAGTTTTACATAAAAAACAACTTTCAGAAAAATACTATTTTATTAATAAGATTTTACCAAATTTCTTTTAATTTTAATGCACACAAATCATTTCCTTTACTATAGTGTATAATTAAGATATATATATGTTCCTTAAGTTATAAAAGGAATTCTACATTCATGCTGGGAAAGAAAAAGTTTTCTACACAAGTAGCTCAGAATAAATACTCAGTTTTAAAGTAATGAAGTTCTACCTGAGCACATGAATTTTCTAAAATGTTTTTCTCCTCCATATTCTGAAGTCTACTGAAGTTGTCTGCATTTATCTAATTCTTAAAGACTGCTTCAGTGTTTACTTCCAGCTTACATATTGCCAATTCTTGTCATTCATTAGCTTTCTAAACAGGGAACTTAATGTTGCAGACTGATATCTCTCTGTCCTTCATTACCAGTTACAACACTGCACTTGATCCAACGGAATATCTGGTAGGTGGATTGGCTTTTACATATTACTTGTGTCAAATAAAAATTGCCATTAAGTGTAATGTAATTGAAAAAAATATGGACATTTTTCACAGATCAATTTGAAATCCAAGAATACTACAATGAAAAACTTAGGATAATTCAAGACGGAAGCCCAAACTCCTGCTTAAACCAGCATCAGCTGTGACATTAGATATTAGATTGCTCAGGGATTTATCTAGTTGGGCCATTTCATGAAAGCCAGTTTCTTTCAGTAACTGTTAGAAAATTATAAATAAAATCCACAATGCCCTCTGATTTGTCCATGGTGAATTTCATCCTGAGAACTTATTCTTACGACACTGTAGACAATATTTTAAGAAGCTCAACACTGCCAAGTGCTTGTCTGATGGGGGAATTCAACCACCCAGATATCTGCTGGAAAAGTATCACGATGAGCTGTAGGCAATTCAGGAGAACATGGAATGCACTGATAACTTCCAGTGATAACATCCAGCAGGGATGCAATATTGGACCTGTTGCTCACCAGTGTAAAGGAACTGATGACATCAGGATTGGAGGCTACCTGGGCTGTAGTGATCACGCTATGGTTCAGTTCACACTCCAGAAAGATATTAGATCATTGAAAAGTAAAGGTAAGAAAGTAAACTTCAGGAAAATTAACTTCCTGCTCTTCAGAGAATTGGTCAACAAAACACCATAGGAAACTGCCTTTATGGGCAAGAGTGTGGAACAGAGCTGGTAGATCTTTAAAAAAGCTTTCTTCAGGCTTCAAAAGCTGTCCATCCCCAGGTGAAGCAAGTTAGAAAAGGAAGGCAAGAGACCAGCATGGCAGAACTGAGACCTGCTGGTTAAAGTGAAGAGTAAGAATAAAATGTACAGGCAGTGGAAACAGGAACAGATACCGTGGGAATAGTATAAGGAAGCTGATAGGCTGTGTAGGGATTAGGTCAGGAAAGCCAAGGCCCAACCTGAACTGAACTTGGCTAGGGATGCCATTAAAGAACAAGGGCTTCTATAGGTACCTCAACCAAAAAGGAAAGGGACTTAGGCTTGAGCAGTGGGCCCAGGTGGACCTCATGAGGTTCAACAAATTCTTGCATGTGAGCCGAGGCGACTCTCAATACCAATACAAACTCGAGGATGAAAGGATTGAGAGTGGCCCAGCCAAAAGAGACCTGGGAGTACTGGTGGATGGGAAACTGGACATAAGCCAGGAATGTGCCCTTGCAGACCAGAAAGCCAGCTGTATTCTGGGCTGCATCAGAAGTGTGTTCAGCAGGTTAAGAGAGGTGATCCTGCCCCTCTACTGTGCACTGATAAGGCCTCACCTGGAGTACTGCGTCCTGATGTGGAGTCCTCAGCACAGGAGAGACATAGACCTGTCGGAGCGCATCCAGACGAGGGCCAGAAAAAAGGTGAGAGAGCTGGGATTGTTAAGCCTGGAGAAGAGAGGGCTGTGAAGTGATCTCATAGTGGCCTTTTAATAGCTAATGGGGAGCTGTAGGAAAGAAAGGGACATACTGTGATGACAGAATAAGAGAAAATGGTTCCAAACTCAAAGAGGATAACTGTAGCTTAGATATAAGGAAAAAAAAGTCTTACAGTGAGGGTGGTGAGGCATTGGAACAGATTGCCCACTGATATGGCTGCTTCCCCATCTCTGGATACATTTAAGATGAGGCTGTATAAGGCCCTGTGCAACTTGATCTAGCTGTGATTGACCGTGTGTATTGTAGGGGACTCGGACTAGATGGCCTTCAGAAGTCTCTTCCAACTCTAAGGATTATATGATTCTGTGATTAAGCTGAAAATTCAGAATGTGTTATTCATTTAACTATGATTTTTCTTCTACTCATCTGAATATCTGCTAACAGATAATGTCCCTAAAATTTTCTTCTTAGTCAATCCTTGAATTTTATATTTTAACTGAGTAATTTTTTGTTTGTTTTCATTTATTCTTCTCTCCTATTTATGTGAAAGTCCCAAATATTAGGTATGAGTGTAATGTTAATATAGTAGAGAATGACCTTGAGGTTTCCATATTTGTAGAAGCAGCAGCAATGTTCTTGTCACTTCCTGGTGTTTGTTGGTTCATATGCTTACTGAATAAAACATACTGCAGTGGACGAAGTTGATCTTTTGATTGAGAATTTGAAAAATCTCATGATATCTGTTCTGAAATATCTTCAGTATTCTTACAGTTCTAATTCATCTTCTCTACTACGTATGAATAGGACCAAACATCATCTCTGTTACCCACTCTGTAGTTGGAATTTTAAACACTATAAGTTCCAAGGTCTTTTTAAATATTTATGTACTGTATGGCAGTACAGAAAACTGCTACCATGCCAACCAGCCCACTAATATCTATTTTCAACAGACAGAATGCGTATTTCCCACACTGATTTCGCTCAAAGCCTTTTTAATTCTTTAAACCTTCTACCTGTATAAAGTTCTCAGTTAGAAAACAAGATAGCAGTTATTAACTTTTGTAACAATTACAAAATCTTGTTAAAATATTACATTTTTCTTTTCTACCCTAATATTTATAATTTCAGTCATTCTAGTATTTTGTAATTATTCCCATGAGGTGCATTGTACAAGCAGTTTATTTGAGATGAGTGGAAGCATGAAAAGTATATGCTCCATTACACCCATACTGCACTACTTCTTAATTTACATCTTCCTTTGGGCAATGCAGGGGATTATTCTTACAATTTCTGCATGGCTGTTCCAAATTCTATAGATTTATCTTCCATGGCTACTTTTCCTTCTCATTTGAAAACCATTTGTTAGGCAGAAATTTCACCATTCATTCCTCAGGTAATTTTCCTGTTTATCTTATTTTGCTTATGGCAACATAGTGTTTTAAGGAAGGAGAGGATCATAACAACGACTTACTCTAATGGGACAGGAAAATGTAGGGCTTGAAGACAATTAATATAATTATACTTTTATAAGCAATATCACAAATATTAAAATACATCATTTAAATAAAATACTCAAAATGAGAAAAAAGTAAGTAAAATCAGCCTGGACAGATTTTCAGTATATTTCTAAGAGTATCATTTCTGCCTAATCTAAGCCCACTACCATTGTAAATCATTAGATAAATGTAGCTTAATCTTATTAAGAAAATATTTTCTTCTACAATATATATTTTTCTCAGCATGAACTATTCATACATATGAAAATAATTTTTGACAGTAATAGCAATCTGGCACAGAAACCTGAAGTAGACTTAAGGTCTCTTTTCTCCCTTTTAGCAGAATATGTAGAATTCAGATGATTAGATTTCAATAAAATAATTATGTTAAAATGCTAGTTACACTTTCCTCAGTCTGGTGAAAAATACAGTTGAAATGAAAAGGCCCTCCTCTCCATGTTCAGAGTCACAAAATTAGCTCCTCTGTGAATATGAAAAATCAAATAAAAAAGTAAGTGTGGCAAAACCATGACTGCATTATGAAGACTAATCTGTCTATCTGACTATGATTCAAGTAAAGCTCAATTTCTGGATAGCCGATATAAAGCAAGCAAACAAACACAACAGTCATCTTCCAATATAATAATGATGTTTTGGCACCAGTTTGTTTGAAATAACTTCAGATATCTGGGCCTAAATTAGAAGCTCAACTAAACCTGTATCAGTTCTATGGAAAATCCTGTCAGAGCCCTTCAGCTGCAAAGTAAGATGATGACAACCATCTAACTTACACAGATGGGTTTAAAATAGCCTTTTTTTTTCTTTTTTTTCTTTAAATGTTACAGCATTAATGTAGCCAAATACTTTTTATACATAAAAATAAGAAAGTTTGTTATCGTTTATTCACAGTATTTCTAAATATACAACTCAGAATGTTTAAACTGTTTCACATTTCAGAATTCCAAATGCAATATTTATCTGTTTTGCCTTTGTGTTTCCCAAGTGACTACCCTCATGAGGAGTAAAGGAAAATATAATATGATAATACAAACTATACGTTTAGAAGAAGGATAACACTGGATCAAGAATACAGAAATTTAGGCATAAATTTAACAAACTGTTTATCCTGGAGCATTTAAAATGAATTTGTCAAACCCTAAAATAATATTGAATAACAAATCAAAATTGAAATTACACGTTATTTGAATAACATGTTTCTGCTCTTCTCTCACTCTGTCCTCCATGTCTTTTAGCTATAACACTGGGTCTGGTCTTGTTCAACATCTTCATCAGTCACCTGGATGAAGCGATAGAATCCATCCTCAGCAACTTTTTTGATGATACAAAGCTGGCAGGAGTGGCTGACACACCAGAAGGCTGTGCTGTCATTGAACAAGACCTGAAGAGTTGAGTGAAGAGAAAACACATGATGTTCAACAAAGGCAAGTGTAGAGTCCTACACCTGGGGAGGAATAACCATGTGTATCAGTCCAGGTTAGGAGCTGACGTGCTGGAAAGGAGCTCTGTGAAGGAAGACCTGGGTGTCTTGGTGGACAAATGGTTGGCCATGAGTTAGTAGTACAGCTTCATGGCCTTCAGCAATTAATTGAGATTCCTCTCCCTCTATTCCACCCTGCTGAGGTCACATCTTGGATACTGTGGCCAGATCTGGGCTCCCCAGTTTAAAAGACATGGATCTTCTAGAGATAGTCCAGCAGATGGCACCTCCCCTATGGAGAAAGGATGAAAGACCTGGGACTCTTCAGCCTGGGGAGGAGAAGGCTGAGAGGGTATCTTATCATTGTTAATAAATATCTAAAAAGAGAGAGTCAAATGGATGAGGCCATGCTCTTTTTGGTGATGTGAAGCAACAGGACAAGGGGCAACAAGTAAAAACTGGAACATAGGAAGTCCCTATAAACCTATTGAAGAATTTCTTTTCTGTGAGTGTGTCAGCGCACTTGGACAAGCTGTCCAGAGAGGTTTTGTAGTCATCTTCTCTGGAAATAGTTAATACCCACCCGAATGCTTTTCCATATAATCTACCTTAAGGAATATTCTTTAGCGAGGGGGTTGGATTAGAGGATCTCCAGAATTCCCTTCCAACCTCTTTTAATTCTGTGGTTCTTTAACACTACATGCTGGTATGAAGGCTGTTCTGAAAGTAATGCCTCTTATTTTATTGCTTTGGCACTTGATCTCAGAGGCAGATGTTAGTGGTATGGCAGTAGAAGTTGAATCTTCCCAACAATATTCCATTACATATTGCTGTGAGATGGATGGCAGCAGAGGGGCAGTCTGACAAAATGTCATCTGACACAGAAGTGTACATAAAGCAAAGTCATGTCACTGAATTCCTCCATGAAGAAAAAAAATGGCAATCATTGACATTGACTGACTGATGTTTGCTGAATGTTTATGGAGTGCATATTAGCACGTGAGGTGGCGGGTGGTACATTTCAGCAGAATGCTGGTGGGTCACCTCCTCTGATGCAGATTTTTATGACCATGTCATTCAGGTTCTTGTGCATTGCTGGCAAAAATGCATAGTTAGTGCTGGTGACTGTACAGAAAAATAGTAATATGTAGCTGAGAATTTGCTCTGTCAGATAGTGTGATTGTGCTCTATCTATCTGTTGTAGTTTTCATGGAAATAAATAGGAGGTCTCACTTTCAGTGACCTATGTATATTCTCTCTGTATCTTCTCAGCAGATTGTATTGTGTTGTGTTGTGTTGTAAAGTTGTCTGAGTTGTGGTTCTTAAGCTATACGTAGCTCATAAACAACTGACAAACATCCTCTAACCAGATATAGAACTGTAGGGACTTGACTGTACTTCAGTCTGGAGGCAAGTAGGAAGGACTGGAAATGCTGGCATCCACAGGCAGTTTCTGAATTGAAGTTTCTTTTATCTGATCTACTTCTCGAAGTTATAAAAGTGTTGAAGAATGTTAAGAGGCCAGTGGTGATCTCGACTCAGTGACTTCAGCTATTTTGTGTGAGAGAATAGGGGGAGCAGACTGGATCCTGTGGAGGTGGGGCAGAGAGCCATTTTACTCATAACCTTTTATGGAAGTTTATTGAGGAGACTGTGTGACTACCAGAGACCCTCGCCAAAAACTGAATCTTCTAGGACTTCTAACTGTGCAGACACTTGGGAGTTGCTGCCCTGAAGGCAGTCTGACCAACTGGACTATGTAAGGTGTGTTTATCTTTGTCGATCTGTCACCCCTAGACTGAGACTCAGCTCAAAATTATTCTGGATCTGAGGATTGAAGAAAATCTCTCTCTCTCTTTCTCTTTTACATCTCAATCTCTTTTTAGTTGTTTTCTTTAGTAGCTGTTGTCTAAATTTGCCTCAGAGTAGTTGACTAGAAAATAACACCTGTGCCAAAGCACCCTTTATTAATAATGTCTATTGTTGTTAGAAAGTTGCCTATCTTTTCTCGAGATAGTTGACTAATTGTTGTTGAAAAGTTCAGTAAATTATCTTGAATTGTTCTGAATTGTCTGAACCACTTTCAATCCTGTCCCCCTGACGAGCAGGGAGTGCTCTATTCAGTGGGATCCCTCGGACCCCACCAAGTGGGCGGACACAAGGATGAATTTTCTTACTTTATCGTAAATTAAGAATTTTGAAAGTCTGCCTATAGAAGGCATGGAAAATGTGTCTGGTGATCTTCAAGATTTTACAGTCGTGTTTGGAGTATCATAAAAGCTGGTCACTACTATTCTAGACAGATACTGACAGGCTTGGATAGCTCACCTAATTGAACAAAGAAGACAATTTACATTCATAACACCATTATTAGCAGCTGTGAAATAGCCATTTAAAATGTTCTCAGCTACTATCTTATTGTCAAATTTTTGATCTTAATTCAAAAATACATAAAATGACACAGACGTAAGTGAAAGGAAAACTATAATGATTATACTGCAAATATTCAAACAACTAAGAGTATTTAGCATAAGTAAAAGAGAAAAAAAAGGTAAATAAAAATTGCTTGCATTATCCTTTTAAACATAAATACTAATCCAAATTTAAATAAAAATACTATTCTTCTTACAAAAATATCTAGATAAAACGTATAACATAATATGTACATATCTGTATTCTCTGCCATATCATGGCAGTTATTAAAAAAATTTATCAAAATTCCAGGAAGGTTTATGTTTATGTAAATATAGAAATATTCAGCAGCTGAAGCCCGAAAAAATGAAAGCAAGAACTTATTAAATAATTATTTGCAAGCAACTTGATTTTAATGATCCTGGAATGTTTTATGAATTTGGTTCAAATATGCTAACTACTTCCTGTTGGAAAATAATATTTGTCATAACTCAAAACACCATTGAAGCAAACATAATGGATTGTTCTCTTGCAAGTAGTAATTTAATGACAGGAATTCTTGCGATCATTTAGAGAGGTTTTGAAATCACATTACAACAAATCTGTTATCAAACCATAATCAAAGATTTAGTTACTCTGTCCTGATAACATCTTTCATTCATTCAGACTGACTTAATGTTTCACAGCTACCATAGTATATATTCAAACTAGAACTTTTATAGTGAATGGTGTGTTTTAAAAAGCTCGGCAGTTGCAACATTACAGGTAAGAATGAATTCAAATGCATGGGCTGAATCAGAATCAAATGGGGGCAATGAGGTAGAGTTTCAAAATTAATAGGTGAATGGTTCAGCTACTATGTATTCTGATTTAAATCTTTCCAGCACTAGATCTAAGGACATGTATTTATAGAGTGAAGAAAGTGAGTCAATTTCTAAAGGCAGACAAAATAATTAAATACTAATGCTAAGTACTTCTTTGATCTACAAAATGAACGTGACAGCATTAAACCTTCATAAAATTGCTTATCTAGATATAACCTGGTTCAAATTAATAGTGAAGTCAAATTTTAAAACAAATCAGAAGAAATTTGAGGAATCATCTTGTACTGCACATAGCTGGAATGTACTGAGCTCTGCCTAGGTGTGAATGATGAACAAGTGGAAAACATATGGGTGAGAATTAAGGAGCAGGCTAACATGGGTGACATTATTATGGGTGTTTAATGATCAGGAGGGAAAAGTTAATGAGGCTTTCTACATACATCTGAAAGAAGCCTCACAGTCATAGGCACTGGTTCTCGCTGGAGATGTCAACCTTCCTGATATTTTGTGGAAAAGCAAGCCTGCCAGGCACACACTGTCCAGAAGGCTCCTGCAGTGTGTGGAAGTAAACTTTGTAACACAGGTGTTGGTTGTACCAAAGTGTAGAAATCAGAGAAACACGGAATCATAGAATCATTCAGGTTGGAAAAGACATTAAAGATCATTGAATCCAACTGCAATCGAACCATATTACCCTAACTAACAACCCTCCGCTAAATCATTTCCCTGAACAACACGTCCAAAAGGTTTTTAAACAACTCAGGTATGATGACTCAACCACCTCCTGGGAAGCCTATTCCAGTTCTTAACAACCTTTTCAGTAAAGAAATTTTTCCTGATATCCAACCTAAACTTCCCCTGGTGCAAGGTCATTTCCCCTTGTCCTTGTCACCTGTCACCAGTGAGAAGAAACCAGCCCTGCTTTCACTGTAAGCACTTTTAAGACGTTGGAAGAGAGATATCATGTCTCCCCTCAGCCTCCTTTTCCTCAGACTAAATAGACCCAGTTTCTTCAGTTGTTACTCAAAATGTATTGACCTTGCAAAAAATAAAGGACTGGATGTGAATGTGAAGGTTGGGATCAGCCTTGGATGCAGAAACCATGAGATAGTGGAGTTCAGAATCTTACATTGAAGAAACAAGAATTAAGATTGCAACCATGAACTTCAGGAGAGCCAAGTTTGACCTCTTCAAGGATCTACTTAGATGTATCTCATGAATTAAAGTGTAATGTAAGGGGACACAAGAGTGTTAGTTGACATTTGAACAGTACTTCTTCCAAGCTCAGAATGGGTGCGTCTTTAAGAGTAAGAAATTAGGCAATGACAGCAGGAGAACTGCATGAATTAGCAAGAAGTTCATGGAAAAACTCAAGTGGAAGTAGAAGGTCTATGGAATGTAAAATGTCTGGTCATGTGGGAGGAATTAAGTAACATTGTCAGAGCATGCAGGGCTGCAACAAGGAAGGCTAAGGCCCACTTGTAATTAAGTCTGTTAAGGGAGATCAAGGAGAATAACAAAGGTTTCTTTAACTACGTCAGTGTGCTGCAATTTAAACTGGCAGGTAGGCAGCACTGCAGTCATTTGCTCGCTCTTCCCCTTTCCAATGTGGGAGAGAGAATTTAAAAAGCAAACAAACAAACAAAAACAAACAAAATTCAACAAAGTTGAACTTGTAGGATAAAACCATTTACTAAGATAAAGAAAAGGATAATGTATATATGAAAATAACAAGTGATGCACAAATGCTCATCATCCTCTGACCAGTGCCCAGCTAGTCCCCCAGGCAGTAGAGGAGAAAAAGATCAATTCCCACCTCCTACAAATCTCCTTTCCCTTAATGTCATATGGTATGGACTGTCTCTTTGGCCAATTTAAGTCAGCTGTCCTAATTCTGTTCCCTTTCAGCTCCCTGGGCCCTTCACTGTGAATAGCCTTGGCTCTGTACAACACTTCCTAGCATCAACTGTAAACATGGGTGTGTTATCAACATTGTTTTTCCCCTAGAACCAAAAATGTAACATCGTATGAGACACTCTGAAGAAAACAATTCCATTCCAGCTGAAACTAAGACACAGTGGCAAAAGTAAGACTAGGGAAAATGTGGGTCTGCTGCTGGATGAAGTGGGTGCCTTGGTAAAGGAGAATGCTAAGAAGGTAGTTACTGAATGTTTTCTTTGCTTCAGTTTTACTGCTAAGACTGCCCCTTGGGAGCCTGTCCTGCTCCGATTTATAGGAGGGAGAGAAGGTTCTTTTAATATCTGTAAAACCGGTGTGAGAAGCAACGATTCAAATGTTGGTCTGACCAGTTTATTACAGATCTTAATTAGGGAGATGGGGAAGGGGAGGACGGACGCTATTATGAATTAGGGTAATGGGGAAAGGAAGGATGGTGATAGAAAAGATAGGAAAGAAGAAGCAAGGAGTCTTTATAGGAAGCAAGAGGGAGATAGTCACCACCATGGATCCAGTGTGGTTCGTAGTTCAGCCTTTGATCCTCAGTAGTGGTGGGTCATCGGGCATTGTTGTTCTGTTGAGGACAACGATGGCAATGACATCAGTGACCATGACGATGATGGCCCCTTTTCAATGCTTTCAAAGTGGTCGAGTCAGCTGTCTTTGGAGTGGCAGCTTCTGGCTCTGGGATCTCAGCAGAAATTCTTTTGTTCCCACCTTCTGGGCCTTGCCAGCAGATAAGAGGGAGCAGGGATGCCCATCTGCATCCTGTTTTTCACAGGACACGATGGTATCATTCCCCAGTTTTCCCATACCAAGCTGGAGCTATTTAGTCACAGGCCAGATCTTCCACCTGAGCACTCTCTTCCAGAGGTAAGCAACAATTTCATGAATGACCTGGGTAAGGGGTAGCATCCTCAGCAAGTTTGCTGGTGATAAAAAGCTGGTAGGAGTGGATAACATACTAGAAAGCTGTATGGCCATTCAGCGAGACCTGGACAAGCTGGAGAGTTGTGTGAAGAGGAACCTGGTGATGTTCAACAAGAGCAAGTGTAGAGTCTGGGGGAGATTGGCTACACACATCAGTACAGGGAATGGGCTGACTTATGAGAAAGGAGCTCTGTGCAGAAGAGACAGCAGGCCACCATGAATCAATAGCTTGTCCTTGTGCCCAAGAAGGCCAATGGTATTGTAAGAAACACCTGGAGTCAAAAAATTCAGGTTAGGCAAAGATCTTAGCGATAGCAGCAAAGTTTATTAATTATTGCAATAGTGGGCGTGCACCCCCCATTGACAAGGGAGAAATTGTGCACTGGTCAGTGAAATTCATTCTGTTATATACCCTAAACCCAACACAAGTAATGCTCTCCTGGTACTCTCTCATTGGTTGAGCATCTCAGGCTCACAAGCTCCCCAACACTGTTGCTATGATACATTTCCATATAAGGTCCATTACCAACCTGTTGTTTTTTGGTATGTTTCGTACTTTCCCATGGAGATAGGAGGGCAATGTTACCACATTTGTTCTGTCCCATGCTTGGCTCTCCCCACCCTGAATATTTACCTTATCTTGTGCCAGTCTCAATTCTACCCGAGTCAGAACACCCCCAATCTTAACTTTATTCTATTCAGCAACTTTCTTAGTGGAAGAAAAACAACTGTTTCACAGGAGGGTTATAAGCACAGTAAAGGCCTACACTACATACAGAAAATACTGGAAACCTCTACTGCAAAAACACAATCTACCTTTCACAGTATCCTGGGGTGAGTGTAAGAGAGTGTGGCTAGTAGGCTGAGGGTGGTGATCCTCTCCCTCTATTCTGCCCTGGCAAGGTTACATATGAAGTACTGCATCTAGTTCTGGGGTCCCTGGTTCAAGAAAGACAGGGAAGGTCTAGAGAAAGTCCAGCAGATGACTGCAAAGATGAAAAGGTAGTGAGAGGATTCAACCTCTACTACCATATCGCCTACATCCACTTTTGCGTCATGGGACAACATAACAAAATAGGAGGCATTATTTTTGAAGCAGACCTTGTATTTTCTAGCATTTCCAGCTGGCTAGAAAATTCTGGTGTATAATGAACTACTTTTAGTTGCTCACATTTTCATCAGTCTTTTGGATAGACCACTGAAATATGATGTACCTGGGCAAGAATCCTGGAGTGTTTAGAAACCTCCAACTAAATACAGAATTACAGATCACCAAAAAGATATCAAAGCTGTTTTGTGCTTTCTATATTATTTTCCATATAACTATGTTCATGACACATTGTGGCTAGGTTTCAGGATATCTGAAAGACCTCCAGAAGTTCCAAGTTTGCTACTGACAGCTTGGCTCATCTGAAATAACAGTTCTTTTTACAACAAGAGTATATTCGACACTCTTTAAGAAACAGAGTTTTCTTTCTTAGGCTGTGAAATAAATTCTAGAGACAGGAAACTGTCAGGAAATTATTAGTTGTACATCAAGGCTATCACATTCTGAGATGCTTTATGATTTACAAATAGTATTCTTCTCAGGTCAGTGCTGATTGATTTGTACTGGCAGGAAGATTTTCCATAAATCTGTTGAAATTTCATTATCCACTTTTAGCTCATTAGTTCTCGTACATCTGTATTCAATTTTATAGATATGTCTTCATATTTGAGGTCTCTTGTGTTACCTCTTTTCTAATCTCTGCTCCCTTCCCTCCCACTCCCCTTCTCTTCTCCCTGTATCAATATTCTCCTATAGATTATGTATCATAGAATCACCATAGAGTCACAGAATCTTATAGAATCATAGATCGGCTTGGTTTGGAAGGGACTTTAGATGTCATCTAGTTGCAATCCCCTTGCCATGGGCAGTTTTACAGTCCATTGGATCAAGCTGCACATGGCTCCATCCAACCTGGCCTTGAACATCTGGGGTATCCGCAGGTTCTCTGGGAGCCCTAGGCCTGGACACAGTACTCTGGCTGGGGCTCACCAGAGCAGAGGGGAACAATCACCTCCCTTTCCCTGCTGGCCACCTCTCTTTTGATGTACGCAATATATTTATTGTTTTTGTTCTTTGTTTCACTCTTTATAATTTATTTGCATCCTTCTCAAGCTGTAATGCCTGCAGCCAAAGATTCTAACCTTTCATTTGTGGCCCTAGCTATAATTTTTCCCCCTCTGAGTTAAGCTGCCCTTGCACAGGGATCAGCTTTGATAAGTCCCAACAATGTAACCTCGATCCAGCATGCTGAGAAAGAGCTGAGAAGCCATCTGTGTAGAGATAAGAAAGTAAAAAATTAGAGAGTGGTAGTACTACCAATCCAAATTTTTTAGGAAATCAAGGATTCAAGAGGGAAAATATCAAAATTAAACGATAAAATGCAGAGACTGGTGCTGGAATCTGGTCTATTGAGAGCCAGTTAGGAGATTTTGAGTTAGGGTTGAGCCTTCAGGGCTGTCAGAATTGATGAGGCCGGAGGAAGGTCCGCACCCCTGATGGCACTCAGGAGGATCTGTGGACAGTGACTGTTCTCACCTCACAGATGCCTGCCCAGATCATGCAGGCTCTTCAAGTACTTACTAGAGTGTGGGCACAATAATTTGTTAAATATAGTCTGTTTTTTATGTGTATTGGCCAATAAATTATTATTTAATACTTAAAGGTGTTCTGCTTGTAGTCTTTTTGTGCTGAGCTAATGATACCTTCACAAACTGACCAGAACTATCTGTAATAGTGTCCTCAAATAGAGATCTACAGGTTTTGACTGGAGCAGACCAATTACAGAACTCTGTGTCCATCAGACAACCACCTTTGACTTAGTTTACATAAGAAATACTTTTAAAGATAAAAGTGAAACTGAACTTTAGAAACATGGAAGCAAAGATGAAAAGAGATACATGCTAATCGCACTGCGCAGTGAAGTCTTCAGTATGAACAGTAAAATAAAATAAAATAAAATAAAATAAAATAATTTTAAAAAGAAGATATGAATTTGGCTTTATTTATGAGAAATTAAATATTAAAAACAAACAAACTATATTTCATGGATTTTGAACTGGAAAGCAGGTTTTAGATCCTTATTTCCAATTACTGTTAGCAAAGGCTATTTTTGAAATCTTGGGATTAAGTTCTACTCATTCTTCATTTCTCCTTCCATCACAGTGTATTGGGGAAGTTCCTAATGATTAAAGAGGCACCTCTTTTCTATGAGGGCAGTTTCTTGTAATCCTATTAGCATTTTTGTAAAAGAGTACTTATAACAGGTACAGGCAGATTTGTAGCCTCATTGGTATGAGAACATTTTGAAGGAATTCTTGGGAGAATTAATTGTATTGTGGTAACTGGTAACACTGCTAAAGGAAAAAAAAAAAAAAAAAAGTACTTATAAAGACAAAAGGAAATTACAAGCCTTCCTAGAAGATATCAGTAAATATTAAAAACCTTTAAAAATGTTTGTAATTGTACACACATTCATTTACTATTTTTTAACTATATAGGAATTGTAGTTGTTTGTATTGCTCTGATGTTAAACTTATTTGAAATAAAAAGAATAGTAGTGTGTCTCAGTGGTTTTTTTTTGTTTTTTTTTTTTTCTAGGAATGTGTATTTAAAAAATTCTATTTTAAAAAATGTTGGTTTACCTACTAGGTTTCAGACAACATTTTTTTCTGGGAGCATTTTATATTTCATTATTCTTTATGTGAACATGCTGACATATATGTGTCTGCTTAGGAAAAACTATAGATTTATTTGAATTTCTTTAGCAGTGATATACAAAATGTTCTAACATGACTCCAGAATGTTCAGAAAGGTTCAATCCCTTTGTTATATGATGTATTTGTGGAAAACACTGACTAGCAGAATACTGTTCCAATACTTTAGCAGTGTTTAGACAAATTTATCTCCACTCTCAAACATTAGTGTGCCGAATACATGTTTTTACTTTATTATTTTTGTGGTGCTATAGTGCACTATAACCCATATTCTAGATTGTTAATTTTATCATCCAAATCCAATAGCAATAATTTGCTCTGAAAGGAAACTCCAAACTCAATTTTTTCTCCTCTTCTGTGCCTAGTGACAGCTAAGACAATCACTATATTAGCCTTATGTGTTTTAATTCTCTTTTTAAAATAACAGTACAAAAATAATCATGAAAGGATCTTATTACTGTCAACTTATAAGAGAGCACAATTGCCATCCTGAATAACAATGTTGAAGATTAAATGGCACTACCATGAAAGACGCATATGGATCCAAATACTACAAACAAGAACCCCCATACAAAAATGCCACTTTAGTCAGCTGGCTCTGAATACTCTTACAGGATAAATAATGATTAAAACTGTTTCTGATCCTAGTTATTAAACTAATACTTGCAGGCTAAATTGCTAACTGGCTCTAAATCTTATGCTTTAGTTATATCTTGAAATAAATAATATGTTATGCTCTTCTCTGTTTTATTTGTCAGAGAGTGAGTTCATCTCACATATTTCATCAAGAATTATTAGAATTGTACCATAGGTTTTTTTTTTTTTTAACCTAATCCTTGTACATCTACTTTGCTTCCTAAATTTCCTATCATTTCAATTTCAGTTTTCTGATGATGTATATTGTCCAGCTTGCATACATATTAATAAATCTATGACTATATTATTTTGCAATACAGAGGCATCTCCCCGTACCCCAAGTTTCTTGAGCCCCATATAATGTCTCAATTCTTGGAGTGACTAATCATTTAAATATCTATTAGTCTATTGGAAATACAATTCCTTTTTCAGTGGGACATACGGGTAGCTCAGAAAGATAATCATTTTCATAATCAAGGAAGACTCTTAATTAAGGCAGAAGTTGCCTAACAGAATTTCAGTTTCCCAGGGATTAAAGTTCCTGCAACAATAACTGCTGCTGCTATCCTTTTATTTTCTGTCAGACAATTACAATTATTTTTTTTACACTTACAAGAAAAAACACTTACAATTAAATTCCCTGCAGGCTCTTATTTTTTAAAAAATTATCCATTGGAAATAGCCACTGGTTACAACACTAGCTTTGATTAACTTCTTTATTTGAGCTGAAATGTTCTTCCCAGCAGTAGGAAATTCAAGTCTATATTATTATTGATGGTGTTCCATAATTCTGGACACTTCCCCAGATGTTTTTTTCTAGTATTTTCCTTCTCTGAAATAACATACTGTTATTTATTTATTTATTTATTTATTTATTTATTTATTTATTTATTTCACACTATCTAACTATTAGAACAGTTGTAAATTCAGATCTGTATACTGTTACTTCTATGTGGGGAAAAATATGAGAATAAATTAGGAATTTTCCAAATGTCTGTGATTATTCCTGTTACAGATGAACAGTTCAAGCAGACTGTGCTGATTTTGTAGTGTCCATCTACACACAATTTCTGAATTCCTATTGATTCAGGTGATGATAGCATGATAACAGCCTTCACCTAAGATCCATCACTAGAGCTCTGATAATATTCTGGAAAAAATCAACACATATATATAGGGAAAAAAAAAAAAAAGGGGTATTGATGGGTGAAAAACTAGATAAGCCTAGAGAGCCTAAAGTGTGCACTTCCAGCCCAGAAAGCTAACATATCTGGGATGCATAAAAAAAAGCACAGCCAGCAGGTGAGGGAGGTGATCCTCACTCTCTGCTCTTTTGAGGCCCCACTTGGAGTACTGCACAAGGGCATAGGAATGTCAGCACAAGTGTCAACGGTTTACGGGCTGGTTCGGCCCAGTTCCATGACTAGCGGGGCGGAGGGATCTGCAGATCCGCGCCTCCGGAAAAAGGGAACAGGGGACCCGAAAATAATTAAAAACAGTGGCAACGATCTGAGGAGAAACAAACTAATTTACTAAATATATTATCGGAATGCAAGATAACACCCTATAATACAATATAATTAAAATTGAAGCTAATAAATCAAATATAATGAGAGAGAGAATGTCCGAAATGTGGATAGGCCTCACCACAATGCGGAGGGCTGAGGTGAGACGCGCAGTCCAGTTGAGCAGCCGGGAGAAAAGGGAGGAGAGCCGACGAAGAGCAGGCAAAAGAAGAGCGCATCAGGTGACCTTGCCAGGAGTTATATCTCGAGACTCTCTGTGACCGCAAAGTCCCCTGGGGAATGTAGTTCTTCTTCTCTTCCAGGCAGGTACCCAGAGCTTGAGCATTAACAGTTAAACTCCCAGTGCCCCACATGATGTTATGATGTGGAATACCGAAAACCAAAAATCACAAAACCATGACAACAAGAAAGATGTCTATCTGTGGATGTGATCCAGAGAAGAGCTATAAAAATGATCTTGTCCCAAGAAGAAAGAATGAGGGAGCTAGGCTTGGTCAGCCTAGAAAACGGAAGGTTTTGGGGAGACTTTATTTCATCCTTCCATTAGTTGAATGGAGCTTATAAAAAAGATGGGGAGAGAAATGTAGAAGGTATGTAGCGAATGGAGAAGTGCCAATGTTTTTAAACTGAAAGAGGGTAGAAATAGATTAAATATAAGGAGCAAATTCTGTATGAGAGTGGCGAGGCACTGGCACAGTTTGCCCAGAGAAACTGTGAATGCCTCATCCCAGGAGGTGTTGAAGACCAAGCTGAATGGATCTTTGAACAGCCAGACCTAGTGGCAGGTGTCCCTGCTTATGTTGGTGGTGTCAGAACTAGGTGACCTTTAAGACTCCTTCCAACCCAAACTATCATTCCATGATGCTATGATTCTATAAGTCACTCAGTCCCAGGAAAATGATTTTGTTTGTAAACTCTCCATGAAGGCTCCATGTGTTTAAGGAAAAGAGAACAAATTTAGTCATAAGATATATTGTACAAAGATATATGTACTGTAAGTCATAGCAAGCAGATTAAAGTTACAACAGAAAAATTTAGGAAGCGAGCTCAGAGCACCACATATGCCAGAGGAATATGACCTCAGGGCAGATTACACAATGGGTTGATTTTAAATATTATAAAGCTCAGGATTTATTGATGATTGTGAGTTAGTTTTATTTGCTAAATAATAAATAGATTATTTTATATTCATACTAAACCAATATGTGTTGTATATCACAACTATTTTGAGGAGCCAAATTATAAATACAGTGTACTCTTATGGGATTGTTCAAGGGAAGAGTATGCACAGTGTTTTGAGAGGTCTATGTTTTAGAAGCATGGGCATACAGAGTTCAAGATCTCATTTCTTCACTGTGTGTCCAAAGGCTACAGTAAAGTAGCCAAGGAAAGAAATGTAATTTAAAAGAAGCTTAAAAGCATACATGTACAACAACTATATATTGCACTAAGAA
Organism: Chrysolophus pictus; assembly: GCA_037305975.1. Lineage (NCBI taxonomy): Eukaryota > Metazoa > Chordata > Aves > Galliformes > Phasianidae > Chrysolophus > Chrysolophus pictus. The sequence goes on from CM074578.1 coordinate 26,608,356, forward strand.
TAAAAAGCAGGAGTAATGGCTATTTTCCTAAGCCAGTGTGATCTTATCTTTCAGATGAAAAATCAGCTGATCTAAAAATCATAGTCAGTATACAGTAAATTTAATTTGTGAAGGAAAGGCAAATGAACAATATATAAATCCAGCAAAAACTGTAAGATATAATATTTTTACTATAGATTCACATATGTCTCTTCTTTGATGAGCTAAATTTGCATTCTACTGATCTGACATGAGCATGAGCATGTATTGTTCTATTTTTTGGTGCCATCTTTCTGTTAATTTTTCTTACAGATTTATTTCTGGATGTCTGAAAACCAAAAATGGTAATATATAATTTCATATCACTCTGTGAGAGTCATCAGAAAGGCAAGGTTGTGAATTAAAGGATTTGTTACACATGCCCGGAAGTGTTATTTTAAGTGTTACATGGGATGGAAACTCATCTACACACATGCACGTACATATAAACATGTTTTTGTTGTTGGTGGTGGTGGGTTTTTTTGTTTTTTTTTGTTTTTGTTTTTGTTTTGTTTTGTTTGTTTGTTTGTTTGTTTAAATAAAGCTGAATATAGTAAGTTCAGTAGGGTTTTGAAATAGCTGAAAGGTCAGAGGAAAGTCATTTATGAGGAAAATTGTTCATTTGCATATGTTCTTACAATAGTACTATAATAAATAGGAAAATTATATTCTTGTCAGTTACTGCTAGACCAGAACTACTTTACTTTGTATTGGCTGCCTATGACCTCTGTTTTGGAAGCAGGGTGTTAAACAGATACAGACGCTTCTCAACTGGTCTTTCTACACAGCTCTGTGCAAACTACTGTTCTAGCCTGATTCTACACGGACTCCCTTACATGACATGATCTCAGAAATTACCTTGCTTTGAGCTGGAGGTTTGATTACCAAACATCATGTTTTCCTTTCCAACTCAAATTGTGTGATAATACATGACTAAACTATCTTTAATTTCCTTTATTCCTTTACAGTTCTGTCAAGAAATCTTGATGGGTTACTGAATCTGCCACACTGTGAGCTCATGGGGAAGCTGCAGATATCCTCAAAACAGCATGGCCATACCATATTGTCATATTTCATACTTCTTCTTCCCCCCCATGGAGAATTTTGCCATTGATATTCTGATTCAGGAAATGAGTACATCAGGATTAACATCTCAGCATACATTCCTTTTTCATTGGATAAGCAGTGCTATGCTTTTTATAATGTCTGTCAGAATTTGGCATCACATTAGAGTTATAATATAAAAACACAGCAATCTATGTTGAGATTATTATCTTAATGAAATTCTATGGGGGAAGTTATGAAAAATGCAGTTTGAAAATGGCTCTCACACAAGGTCATTTTATTTTTTTTCCCCTAGACTGTCTTTAGGATAAACTTTAGAATTACAGAAGTGTTATTTTTAAACACTGTTTTGCAGTTTGATAAGATTTTGTCCTTAAGGTATGAGAGTAGATTTTGGTGCCATATGGCAGTAGGGGTTGCTATGGGAATTATTCATTTTTGCTGAACTGTAGGGCGATTAGTCAAAGCAAATTTCAGTGAACAGTCTTAATTCATGTGCTTCTTTTTCTCTGAGATTTAATCAGATTTTTTCATTAGGTATTAGGCAAAGACATAGGAGTACTTGGGGGACAAAAAATAGATCTATTCACTGTGTAATTCAGATTGCTTCTCTGTTTGCTTATATTTTATTTCTACAATGTGAGTTCAGAGTTAAAGTAACAGAAGCAGAGAACATGTCCAAATTGATCTAAAATGTGGTGTTGATTAAAGACAACAGTACATGTTCCACGAGCTTTGACATCTAGGAGAAGTGTAATCCAGACTAGCGCGACACCAAGATGCTGTAAACTCAGAATTGCCATTGCAGAAATTTATCTCCTTGTTTGTTTGTTTGTTTGTTTTTAGTATAAATTCTACTCAGTACTGAAGGAAACAATATTTTTACTTCTTTACAGCAAATGTATAAGATTTGAATTAGTTTTCTTTCCAAATATGTAAGTCATTTAGAATTTCAGAAAAATTATCTCCTCTTAGTTGGGAAATTGCTTTTGTATATGGCATCTTACTGTGAAAATAACACAAAACTAAACTAAATTAAATTAAATGAAACTAAACTAAACTTCAAAAATATTTTGAAAAGTTGTTTCAAAATTTGCTTTTTTTTTTTTTTTTTTTTTTTTTTTAAAGTGGAAAATCAGTCATAGCTTTGATGTACATTGTGTACCTTACTCAGATACTGTTGAGAAAATAGATACATACAGACAAAATGAGAATAAATACTGTTGGGTGTTTCTGTGTCGTCAAGTTGACCATAGGACTCCATTCATAAGCTCTGCAGAATTGTTCTGAGTTGCAAATTTGTTGCTTTGTTGAGGTAACAGTTACATAGCAACTACGGCTGGGTACACCTTCAAGTACTAGAGGTGTATCTCTTGTCTTCAGGAGCAGGGTTCACTGCTCAGCATACAAAGCAAAGACATTGCGTTCTCTTGCAGCGCTGAAAACTGAAATAGATCTGGGTGCATACTTTATACTATATGTGAATGACTATATTTCACAAAACACTGATTTACAATCATATCTTTAGTTTCTGATTTACAGATATACTGACTCTATTTAATCTACCTGGACTAATTTATTCTGATAAAGTTCCAGAATGGAACAGTCTGCTATACTCATTGCACATGTATATACTGCATTGCACTTATGTAGCTGATCTCTACCAGCAGGTATCTGTGGGGAAGAATTATTTTTCAAATCACTATCAAGAAAGATTTATAAATTTCACAATTGATTTTGTGCTTATGAATGTGTAGCAGAAGGCATTCAAATTTAGTATTTTTTCATCATGTGCACTTTTTTCTATTTCAGGAATTGTAACCTTCTTGAGAAACAAGCTGATATGGATTCTGCTGTGGCTGTCTCTGTCTGCCTTGCACTCTTGCTCCAAGAGTTTTCTGGAACATACTATGTTTATTGATGCAGTAGAAATTAATATCTTTTTCTTTAATGTAGTATAATCTGTTGGGTATTGCCCAGGCATATTCTTTCTGAATTTCTCCCTCAAAACTTTTTTTCTCAAAACGCTTATCTTCAGTTTCTTGAGTAAAAGAAGACTATAAGACTTGTATTTTTTAGTTATTACAATGTAAACTGTGAGCACCTTCTCATGTGCTATTATTCAACTATCCTCCTGTGCTAAAATGTTGAAAATGAATTAAAGGATACAAACTTTGCATTCTTGTATGAATTTAAACCACTCTGTTGAAAACTACTTTCTTTTCCTGTGGGCATAACTGGTTTTAAAATTTGATCAAGTAGATTGTTCTAGCTTTAGAACTGACACTGACAGAATAAAGAGGAAAGAATTGAAATTATTATGGAAGTTTATAATCAATAAATAATGAATAGTAATTATTTATTGGATGGTAAATCAATGAAAGAAGCTTGTGCCCATTTTCATGTTGTCACAAACATAACAGATAACTAGGCATAATCAATACAAAGCTAATTTCTAGACACACTAAAAAATGATTGATTGTATGAATATTTATATGCTCAATATATCAAAGTGGCATGAGCTATTTCTGAAGAGTTTAAAATCTTGTAAATTGTTCATGCCTATTGCTATTTCAATCATAGTTCCTGCACGATAAAAATAAATACATGTGACTTTCTTGAATAGAATTTCTACAGTGTCTCCTAACTATTCCTCAACTATTGTACACTTACAGGAAAGCAAATCACGATATTTCACTAATAGATGCTCAATTTCTAGCCAAACCTAGGGTTTTACTTTTGTTCACGTGTTCTTTTGTGAAATAAACTTCCTATCAATATAAAATTCTTACTTACACCTTTAATCAGGCATTCTTTTAATAAAATTTTATTAATTGATTGGTAACTGTGAGATTGTCAGTAAAAGCAAGTCACAAGATGTTTATGTAAGAGTCAATGAGAAATTTTGTTGAATGAATTTTGGAGATAATAGTCATACTGTAAACTAGTTCTCTCTCTCTCTCTCTCTTTTTTTTTTTTTTTTTTTTCCTTTGACAGCAAATGAAATTTACATAGCAGTACATGGTTGAGAATTACAAAATTGTTTTAACCCTGCTGTTTCATGTTGATATAACTGTATATATTTCATTAGGTTGCCAGTAGTGTATTTTCTTAGATATTTTCTGGATTTTATGAAGTCAGTACATTTTCCACATACAATATGAATATGATGATGTGATGTGAGGTGTTGCTTGTATGCGATTAAATATCATCTGATGACTGCACATAGCATTCCCTCTCATTTCTGGATTTACAATGTATGAGGAAAATGTGATGGTAGAAATTGCTATGTTTGTCTGAAAATAGTCCACTGGGTAATCTCACTTTTTTTTGCAGGTTGATAATTAATGTCAAATATGAGGAATGTATGTTGATTACATGCTTAATTCTGCAGTCAAAAAAAAATTAAAAAGATCATATGGCTGATCCACAAAATAAAACTCATTGAGACAGATTGTCAGACTATGATTTGCCTTAATATAATTGTGCAAATAGAGCACACTATTTCAAAATGGTTAGAGACATAATATGATTTGTATATCATGCCCATATCACTCTTTCAAATTATTTGAACGTGTTAGGCAGTAGGTTTTACCTAAATTGTAATGAATCACTTTGCATTAGCACATATCTCGCTTGCTAGTTAGAAGTCATCACCATTATGTTTCAAGGGCTCTCAAATGGAGTGATTAAGAGGAGAACATTTTTATTTGTAAGCAGTGATGTAGCTTTGCAATAAAAGAAGTAGAATGAGAATTATCCATAACACATTTTCCACTTGCCACAGTAAAAGCTCTAATCCATCAATGGCTCATTGCAGACATATGCAAGTGACAGGGCAGCCTAACAAACAGCAGCAGAAACTTGCCTGAATGCAGTTTCTTCAGCAATTGTTTTCAAAGGGGATATCTCTCCCTGTAAAAGCAATATAATTAAATTATATTCATATATTCATGTCAGATATTAATTTACCTGAATCTAACTCCACAATGGAGTCTGACTATTGCTGGAACTATCTCATATTCCAATACATTAAAAATTCACCTTTCCTTTACATATCACTGTCAGGAAGATTGTAGACAAGACCAAGTTATGTGGTGCAGTTGATACAGCAGAAGGAAGGGGTGCCTTTTAAAAGGACCTGGACAGGCTTGAAAGGTGAGCCCGTGTGAATCTAATGAGCTTCAACAAGGCCGTGAGAAAGATCTTGTTCTCAGATCTGGGTAACCCCAGACACATCTGCAGACTGGGAGAGAAACTACATCAGAGTAACCTTGCTGAGAAGGACTTGGGAGTCCTGGTAGATGAAAAACTTAACATGAGCCAGCAGTGTGTGCTTGCAGGCTGGAAAACCAACATTATCCTCATCTGCATAATGAGAGGGGTGGCCATCAGGGTGAGAGAATTGATTGTCCTCCTTGACTTTGCTTTTGTGAGGCCTCATCTGGAGTACTGCGTCCTGACCTGAGGCCGCCAGCTCAGGAAGGATGTGGAGCTGTTGGAGTAGGTCCAGAAGATGGCCACAGAAATAATCAGAGGGCTGGAGCTCCTCTCCTATGAAGAGAGGCTGAGGGAGCTAGACTTGTTCAGCCTGAAGAAGAGAAGGTTCAGAGAGATGTCATTGCAGCCTTCCAGTACATAAAGGGAGCTTATAAATGTGACGATAATAAACTTTTTACATGGGTAGATTGTGATAAGACGAAGGGGAATTATTTTAAATGAAAAGAGGGAATATTTAGATTGGATGTCAGGGGGAAGCTTTCACTGAGAGGATTATGAGGCATTGGCACAGTTTGCCCAGAGAAGTTGCAAATGTCCCATCCCTGGAGGTGCTCAAGATCAGGTTGGAAGAGGCCCTGGGAGCCTGTTCTAGTGTATGATTTAGTGCTTGGCAACTCTGCCTTTGGCAAGGAGGTTTGAACTAGATGATCTTTGAAGTTCCTTCCAAGTCAAGAAGTTCTATGATTCTGTGTGACAAATGGGTACACTACTGGGATATGATCTTATCAGGAGTGTACAAAAGGCAAATGGAATATTTTGGTATTTTCAAATGAAGTGGCTGCGATTTTCTTCCTACCCCTCCTTATTGAGTCAGATAAGCATAGAGAGAAAGTAAGTTGTTTAGTAACAAATCCATTCTAGCAATTTCTAATGGTTTCATTTTGTTTAAATTGTAAGCTGGATCTTCATTATGAATTGTATTAAAACAATAATGACAATGAATAAAAAGCGTTTTCTTTTTCTGAGTGAAATAGTCCTTTATATGGTCATTTATTTTACTGTTTTAGTTAAAATGACTAGATTCATGCAAAACATTACTTTTTCTCCAGATAGATGGCACCATTGACTTTTCCCTTGTCCAGTTCTCGATGATTCAGTTATGTCATCATAGAAGGCCACTTGGCTGGTCAGGCAGGACTTGGTGAAGCCCTGCTGTTTGTCTTGTATCACCTCCCTCTCTTCTGTGTGCTGTACCATAGCTTCCAGTAGTAGATTTACTATATATTCATGTCTTAAAAATAACATACTTTTCCCAGAAAACAAAAAACAGCAAAAGAGAAAACTTCATTAATTGCAAATATACTTCTTGTCTTGCAATGAAAGATAACCTGAGATATTCCAGACATGATAAACTATTAATTTATGATCAAATTACTGCAAACAAGTTGGAAATATTAGTAAGTTTAATACCGTAGTAAATTTATCTATTTCAGTGAAGTTTTACCCAGGGTGAAGATTTGTCTTGCAAGAAATGTATTGCAAGATCAGGACTCATCTTAGTAAAGGAACATTGGATGTGGAATGAAAGAAGATATAAGACAAAAATAAAGGTAAATTATTGCAGTATGGCCTAATTTTCTTATATCCTCATAGTATCATAGAATCATTCAAGTTGGAAAAGACCTTAAAGATCATCAAGTCTAACCACGACCTAACCATCCCACCCTAACTCTAACAACCCTCCACTACATCATGTCCCTGAGCATCACATCCATACAATTTTTAAACACATTCAGGGATGGTGACTCAATCATCTCCCTGGGGAGTCTATTCTAGTGCTTAACAACCCTTTCTGTAAAGAAGTTTTTCCTGATATCCAACCTAAACTTACCCTGGCGCAAATTTAAGGCCACTTCCCCTCATCCTGTCACCTGTCACCAGTGAGAAGAGCCCAACCCTGCTCTTGCTGTATATACCTTTCAGATATAGGAAGAGCAATAAGGTTTCCTCTCAGCCTTCTCTTCCCCAGACTAAACAGCTCCAGTTCCCCCAGTTCCTTCAGTTGCTTCTCGTAGGGCATATTCTCCAAGCCCTTCAGAAGCCTTGTTGCCATTCCTTGGACCTGCTCCAGCACCTCAATATCCTTTCTGTACTGAGGTGCCCAAAACTGGACACAGTACTCAGGTGAGGCTTCACCGACGCCAAGTACAGGAGCAGGATTACTTCCATAGTCTTGCTCACCACACATTCCTGATACAAGTCAGGATGCCATTGGCCTTCTTGGACACCTGAGCACACTGCTGGCTCATATTCAGCCAACTGTCCATCAGTAATCCATCATCCTTCATTAGAGGCTTAATATCATCAGTCGATGCTATACTCAATTGAAACAGTTCTCAGTAATACAATAAGTAAAATCCCAACTGGATTTTATAGTATAAAGTATAATTACTCTTGAAAAAAAAAAAAAAAAAAAAAAAAAAAAAAGCTACTAAGTCTGTGTCTTACTAGTATTCATCTAATTCATCTATTCAGTAATTTTACAGTAGTCTACAATCCCTAGGATTTCCTTTTGATTTCCTTTACTGAAGTCAATTGCATTTGTTACCCTTTTCTCTTGTTAAAAATTCTCTTCGCCCTAAGATCTGCTGGTGACAGTCCTCCACACTGCAGACTCTGAGAAGGAAAGCAAAATTTGATCAGTTAATACTCATGTAATTTTTGCATAGAATTATATATATCTATGCCATGCAGCACTGATCCATCAGCAATTACAAGCACAAGTAGACTTTTCAGCTATAATAATAACATAACTGAACTTCAGTGTTCCATTAATAACAGAAAATATCAAATCAAATATAATCACCAATATACACTATGATTTTTTTCTTCCAGTACTGAATTTTTTTATTTCTCAGGTAATCAGATTCTTCTTCACAGATTGTAGAGGAATGTCTGTTCTTGTGCCTGGAGCTTCCCCCTCTTTCACTGACATGGGTGCCCACAGATGCATATTTCTCTCATATTTTTCTCACTCCTCAATCTCACAGTTGCTGTACATTCTTTCTCTTTTTTCTTTTTTTTCTTTTGATCTTTCTTAAGATGATAGAAGCACCACCAACTAGGTTTTGAGCTCTGCTTTGGCCTGAAATGGGTCTGTTTTGGAGGAGGCTGGAGCAAGCAGTGACCAACAAGACTGCTTCTGCAGCCTCTTATCATTTTATGTGAACCCAGGAAAGTACTGACTTAATAATCCGGAGGTTTAGTTTGAGAAATTCAGATTCTGAATTTGAGTATTTTGGTATTTCAAATGATGTAGCTCAGGAATATTGAATTTCCAGGGTGAAAATGTAGTCTTCCAAGCCGAAAAGGATAACTGCTGAGAGATAAATTGTTAGTCTTGGGGAAACTAAGAATTTAAAGAATATTTATGAGAAAAGAAATGGAGAGATAAAACTGAGAGAATCCATATAGATAAGCTCCTAAAATACTCTGAAAAGAATATAGAAACTTTGTATGTCTTCATAACAGTTCATCAATAGAAGAATGACACTTGAAATAAGAAAATCAAATACATATAATAGAGAATACTGTATAATTAAATTTCTAGTATTTAGATTCCTATTATATTATTTTTTTGAATGGCTTGCAATGTGACAAAGAAAAGGAGATGACAACAGGGGATGGGCGAGAAGGGCCCAGAAAGCTGCATGGTCTAGGCCAGAAGTTTTGTAGTAAAATGTCTAAGTGAGTGAATATTCACTAAACTTAGATTTTCCGTTACTCAGTTTTGATATTGAAGCATATTTTTAGTGAGCTTGTAGAATAGGACACATTCTCATTTTCTATTAAAAAATATGTTTAACATGTGGACTTGTTATTTTTTCATGTCAAACATTTTGATGTCAATATTCCAGTACTGTTAAATCTCTTCTTAGTGTATTTTGCAGCAGATGAAACCTACACATATGGCACCCTCACAAGTGTAAATATTAATAGAACAAGAACTGTTAACAGTTGCAAGAGATTCCAAGAATTCTAAGGATACTTTGATGTTATTGAAATAACTGGGGAATAATTCAGTATTGTTCTATTGCTTGTTTTGAATTATCTTTAACCTTCAAGAGACAATAATTCCATCACAATATTCTTTTATCCAGTGCTTTATGTATCATAATGAAAAGACTTCACATGATAATATTAACATTTTATACAAATCCTTGCATCTGGACAGCAAAGAACAATGTTTTTAGAGTATTAATTTTGCTAGTAAAAATTTTCATATTAGAAACTTAGTGAGAAAGAAGGAAAAAGTCTTCATGTATTGTGTGAATTTCTTTCATGGCTGATTGGCACTCCAGTCTTCTGATACATAACAACAAGAAGCTTAAAGAGACTTATCAGATCACTGGTAGACATGTGTTCATTTAAGTTCTTTTCCATTATGACCTAGATATTCTGTTTCCCTTGCTTTACTAGGAAGAATCTTGCATCAAATACGCTTTCCCAAGTTGGATTTGAAAATAAAGGGACATAGTTAATATGTCAAAAACAACTTCTTAAGAAATATATTATCTACTTGGATTACTTTCCAAGTATCGTCACAGGTCAGCATTTTTGGAGACAAATTGGAAAATGACAACATCAATCTGTATTTTGGGAAGCCTGCTACCACTGCTCAAGGTAATTACTCAGCCTTGATTTCCAAATTGTATTATTTAATTCAGTTTAAACAGTTGCTAAGGCTCCTATGAGGTGATATGGTTCAAAGAAAGGACCAGATTTACACCTAATGTGATTCAGCCTATGATGTTAGAGCTCATATAAAGCATGTCAAATATTAAAATCAAAATAACTGTATAATTACTGTCCAATGGACATGGGTTTTCTTTACATTGAAAGAATGCTCATTAAAATCAAAACAACTACAATTACATTTGCTATGTTTATATTACTTTATCCGTTAACAAAACTATTCTGAACTATATATAATGTAAGCTTACTTTTTTCTGTGCATTATCATACCACATTACTGCCCGTAGTAGTTTTAAAAAGATATAATACGTAACTGTTAATGTATTTTGCCTTAAATTCTGGGAAAATTATACAATATTTTATTAGTGCAATAAATCTAAACTTATTTTCTAATACTCTTAATAGCTCCATAGCATTCCAGACATCAGAGACCACTAACATGATTTAGTGGTGATAGGTTAGTACTACTTGGATCACTAACATTGATGACTGGCAGAAGTCATTAGGTCTAGAAATTCCCTATTGGATATGGCATAGACAATGACATGAATCAATGAGTATTATTTTCTTCAACTGGACAGTAAATTCCATTGTTGGGGAGGAGGTTTGGTATATGTAAAAGCAGGGGAAATTAAAAGATAAAACACATCCCATCAAGAAACTTACATCTCACTGCAGAGCACAAAGAAATTACTAGCTCTTTATGATGATTCTTGCTACTAGTCTAATTGATGTTATTCCCTAGAAACTGCCCAGCATACTTTTGCTTCATAAACTATTCTTATATATGACTTTCTTACTGCAGATAATTTAAAGTATATTATTTCAGAAGACTGAGACATTTATCCCAGAGGATAGATTTCTAAAAAAAAAAAAAAGTCCTCCCACTACTGCCTATAAGATAAATGTATATTTTTATGTCAAATTAATTTTTTGCTCTTCATCTGTAGAGAAATATCTCTAATGTCAGTAAAAGGAATAAAGATTTCATCCAATATTGTGAAACCCAGAAAGAGGTTTTTCTTAGGTGAAAGTTAAAACCATTCTATTACTTTCCCACTGCTGATGTTCCTTGAGATAATCTGCAAATAAATTTGTATCTTGGTCTAAAAAATATACTACCATTTGCCATTTTGCTAATGGCATTTATATCCATAGATCTATTCAATAAAAAAAGTAAATATCTAATTAGCTGTGGTTATCTCTGAATTACAAGTAAGTTATTCTCATTAAGCTCTAGATGTATCAATGATCATGATCCTAATGATTTTATTTTGTAAAACTATTAAGAACCTATTTTGTGTGCTTAGGATCTTAGGAGGTGAATATATCTGTTCAATAATGCAAATTTTGCTTTTTCTAGTATTAATTAAAGTTCAGTGGAGTAATAAATGTTGTTTTTCACATTTCTTGAGCATTCCAAATTTAAAAATCATTGAATTTATAAAGACATAGCAAGAAGAAAAACTTTTAAATTTCTTATTAACTGTATAGTAACACTCAGATGAGTACTGCAGTTAATATCTTAAGTGTATTGTTAAAGGTTAACATAAAGTTCAGGAGCAGCTCTAAGAATCCACCATAAATCTCTGACAAGATTCAAATGGAGACAGGGAAAAATGCAGAAAAAGCATCAACTAAAGGAAAGCAGACATAAGAACATTTCAGTTTGTACATAGCTTTTTATGTGGAGATTGGCCATAATAAGTAAAAGTCCATAAAGCAGTAATCTAGATGCTCATGAACTGAAAGTTGACGTGATCAAGGTAACAAGCTTTAAAAATTATGATGATTAAGATGATGAAACTGTGTGCACTCTTGTCCCAATAATCCCAATAGTGAGACAAAATTTCCTGTCTTAAATTTCCACATAGCATACTGTTTTCTGAGATGCACACTCCTCTATGTGAGCCTAAGATGAATAAGAGGCCTTAGTATTTATCCTTGCCAATATGGCTTCATGAACTTTAACTGAAGTCTGCTGTAAGAATAATATTTTATCTTCCTATGAGAAGTCCTACTGTGTGATCAAAATATAGAACCTAGGTTTGATTTCACTCTTCCATTCCACTCATTCCACATTGTACAATTCGTCTCATTCAGGTCTCAGAAATCTTATTAATTTAGGAACAGCAATAAATAAACTTGAAATATTATTCTGTATCTTTCCTCAGTCTTACTTCTGTGCAGGCAAGTTTACACATTCCTGATGGAGAAGAAGTGAGTTCAAACTTCCACATGTCCCAGGGTAAGGGGCTCCAGCTGCTAGGCTTCTGTGAAGAAAAATTCATCATCAGACTACTATCACTGACAACAGTGACTCAATTTAAATAAATTTAGCACAATATGGGCACAATAAGTCAGTAATCTGGCTTTTTCTGGAGCATCACATCAATCTTCTCTGAATTTTGACACCAAGCTCTCAGATTTCTACAGATATGTGGGAACCTGTGTTTAAAAGCCAAAGAAATGAGGTCAGAATGGAAATGGTTAATGACTAAATGTTTCTTGAGAATAACCATCCTGAATTATTCCCTGAAAGTTAGCAATCTGTTTACACAAGGACTTAGCTGGCGTTCAGTTGATCTGAAAATAATCCTGAGCATTAACCCTTTTAAAAGTGCACTTGCTGATTTCTCTCTGATCATATGTTTGGTTTTATTTTGTTTTGTTTCCTTTGTTTTTGTTTTAAATTAAATTCAGAGCTGCAATAGTATGGCAATGTCACCTATCTTCATTCTAATATTTTTTTCTTGCTACAGTAAAATCTACTATTGTGTATATATTTCAAGAAGATTATTTACTTATTAGTCAATGTCTGTAGAAGCACAATAATATGATAATTCATTCTCTACTGCTATTCTTTACTCAATCTGCTTTTTAAAGAATGATCCCTATTCTGCCCTACTGCTGGTCATGATAATCATTAGAAAATTTGAATTTTTGTTGTCTGTACACCCAATTATAAAGATAGTACTTTTATTAAAGCTTTTCTTTAATTAGTTCTTGCTTCAAAGCTTACATTTTCTTTCCAGAAAACTATGTCATAGATCACAAAAATCTAAAACTTTTTTTAGATTAACAAAGGTGCCTATTTGATAATAGATATTACTATGTAGTGACAAATAGTGGCGATATTCAGTTCACATGCAATAATCAGTATTCTACTTTGGTGAAAAGTCTACAAACAATTAATTAATTATGAAGTATCAGGTGAAGCCTTCTGTGGATGAATGGACAGTGAGGAGCTCTTTGAACAAAAAATAATGTTATCACAGAAAATTGTATACCAACAGACATTTCATACTTTCATACTGAAAAGTTAGAGAAGGTTCTAACATCTAAGTAACAGAATCGTGGAACAACTTTCTAGCAGGTTTAAAAAAAAAAAAAAGAAACATAAAAAATTCGGCCGATACTGTGCTGACATTATAGCTTGCCACACTCAATGTTGTTTCTTTGTATTACTTTATCTTCTGTTTTTGTGTTTCTATAAACTTTAAACATCACAAGGCATGTACTGCATTTTTGCTGAATATTTGTAGCAATAAAAATTCAGTTCCAGTGCACAAAGTAACAAATAACAATAATCACAATTACGATAAAGAAAACTAGATCACTTAAGTGACACAGGATCTTTCTTCTACATTATAGAAGGTGAAACGTAAAAATTCATTACTGTGTCTGAGACTCAAATCAAAAGGAGCTGGAGTGCCTCTCTCACCTCTCTCTTGCTTTCAACACTTGTAAATCCTCAAGAATATGTTAACAGTTCTTGTAAAGATTTATTTTTTGTCTCCAACACATTTTCTTTTGCCTTGATGGCTGCTTGTAACTACGTATACATATGCAACTTGTAAGTAAAGGCATTTCTCGGAACAAATAATATGAAGATGGTTCTTATTACCCTTGAAATAAGTCTTCACAGACATTGGCATTCAATTTAGGTTTGTAATCCAAAATCAATAACAGCACAATCAACACCTCTAACAACAAAGGTTTTGTTTGACAATGGATTTGGGCTTTAAGCAAAGTGGAAGGATTCATTAGAATAACAATTAGTCATGTGAACATCAGTGGTAGTGTAAATTTGAGGCGTTGTACTGTGAGAAAAAAATAATAATAAAAAATTAAAATAGCTATCTGCTTCAGTATCTTCAGCAACTTACTATTACAAAGATAAAATGTTGTACAAAAAATAAACAAACATACCTGAGAGAAAAAAATGTATAGTATATTTTCTTTTGCTCAAAATATTTTTAGAAAGCATATAAAATAAAAGATAAATTTTCATATGTGCCATACAATAGGTTTTTGAATCCAAAATTAAAAAGTGAGAGATGAATTTGAATTAAATTCAAATTAAATTAAAGTCAAATTCAAACTAAATTCAAATAAAATTTGAATTTAATTTGAATTAATCTTAATTGATGTAGGATGATTGATTCTTTATTTTCATCACAACTATTCTTTTCTTATTTTTGGTTTAAGAGTAAGCACAACTCAATCCTTTTGTTAGTCAAACTTCATTTAAAATTCCGTATTTTTAATCTGAGTAGTTACGTCTAGAAAGAGAATGAAATGTACAAAATTATTTGAATAAGCAATTTTTATTTTAAAATTTTGGCCTTGAGATATGTGTGCCAGATCATTGCTTTTCCTTCAGTGGTCTTGAATAAGCTCCTCCAGCCCACCCAGTATGCTGGTTAGGTGGATCTTCTCTTTTGTTGGAAAGAAATACCAAATCTCCATAAAGCAAATCACTATTTTCTCCAAACTAATCGTTAAAAATATTGATCTTATTAATATTTGACATTGCTCATAAAATGTCACATTTATATAGTCATTTTTATTGAATGCAATGATTTCAGATTTTGTTGCCAATACATATATATATTTTTTAATGGACTCACATTTATTTCTCTACTGAAGAACATTATTTTATCTGGATCCAACTGATTATTTAATCTACTAAATGAAATGTAGAAGGACAAATTCTCTAAAGTTATATAAAAATATATAATAATACATACATATATATATAAAATATATAGTTATATAATTATATATTATATGTATATAATACAAAAATGCTAGTAAATTAGCATTTCTATTTTCCGGTTTAGTACTGACTCTTATGTCAGATATAATTCCATGTACTGTTATCTTTCAGTTTATGTTATAACTTACGAGACTTTAGTGATTCTGTGATTCTGTGAGACACATTTCCTCTTACTTGTCAGATGATGAGTCCAATCACGTGGTCTCATGGTAGCAGACTTAGTATTACATCAAATCTGAATCTTGTCTGAATCACAGAATCACAGAATTGTAGGGGTTGGAAGGGACCTCCAGAGATCATCGAGTCCAACCCCCCTGCCAAAGCAGGTTCCCTACACCAGGTCGCACAAGCAGGTGTCCAGGCAGGTCTTGAATATCTCCAGAGAAGGAGACTCCACAACCTCCCTGGGCAGCCTGTTCCAGTGCTCCATCACCCTCACCGTAAAGAAGTTCTGGCGCACATTTGTGTGGAACTTCCTATGCTCCAGTTTTCGGCCGTTTCCCCTTGTCCTGTCTCCACACACTGCTGAAAAGAGTCTGGCCTCGCCATTCTGCCCCCCACACCTCAGATATTTATAGACCTGGATCAGGTC
This sequence comes from Chrysolophus pictus, assembly GCA_037305975.1. Lineage (NCBI taxonomy): Eukaryota > Metazoa > Chordata > Aves > Galliformes > Phasianidae > Chrysolophus > Chrysolophus pictus. The sequence goes on from CM074578.1 coordinate 26,624,069, forward strand.
TCCTCTCAGTCTTCTCAAGGCTAAAATTTGTGCAGAACATTGTACAGAACATAAAATTTGTAAAGAACATTGTGTATGTTCTTTAGTAAATATCCCCATATATTTTGACATAAATGTTAAAAAAAAAATAAAAAAAAAAAGCAAAATTAAATTCTACCTTATTTTTCACTATGATTGTCTGAATACAGCTCATCAGGCTGTTGCTTCATTTTTGCTGTATGAATACACTTCTATTCACAGGTGAAATTTTGGCTTATAGTTTATGTATATTATTTATATTTTTAATAGGAAATGAAAATAGGTATTCATGTGATTATTATTTTTGATTTATTAAACATGGTAGTTGAAAGAAACTATATTATACATCAGATTAAAAGGTAACTATTTTGCACACACTCTTTTGTCAAAAGAAAACTTTCCACATTTTTATTATTTTTGTGGGTTTTTTTGTTCTGTTGTTTTGTTGTTTTTGTTGTTTAAAAATTCTAAGCCATTGTAGGCCAATCTTTCTAGTCTTAACAATGTCAAATGCAGGTTTCTGAGGGGGAAAAAAAAATGTTGAATTTTTTCTTTCTCAAGTGTTTTCCAGGCTGCACCTCTGCTTCAGCCAAGATCTCAACTCTCACCCAATCATTTCAGCATATTCTTCATCCTCAAAGGTGCAGGCAGAATACCATTTGGTAAGTTCAGAGGATCTTTGGTCTTGAGTAATCTTTCACCTCCCAGTGGAGAAGATGAGAGAATAAATGTATATGAAAAGTGCAGTTCATATGAAAAGTGCACAGATCATAAAAATGCATAGATTTAATTCTTTGTGAAGTAAAGATTTATTTGGAGTATCAAGGCACATTCAGTCAATCAAGAAAGAAAGTCAATTATTATTACAATTATAATTATAGTAGAGCAAGATTATAATAGATTCAGTTATAATAGGACAGGATTGAGCTTTAAAATTTATGTGATGATAAGTGTTCAGACCCTGGGAAAGAATTTAGGTAATTTACTCTAATGAAATTTACTTGATACATTCGTGTAAAAAAGTTGACTCATTTTTTACTGATATATTTCAGCACAATAAGAAAATCTAATTTCTTGCCTAGATGATATATTTGTTCTTGAATATGAATATCTTGGATATTTGACTGTCTAAAAAATACCTATTCATCCCATCCCACCATCTCTGACTTATCCATATAGATATGCCATAAGATTGAAGAGAGTTGCATGTCTTTCTGTAGTAAGAGTTTGGAGCCAGTAGGGATACCCCAGGGAATCTAACCAGCCATACCTACCTATCAAATCAGACAGAACTGTACTAAAAGATCTCTCCTTTGATTATGAATGTTTTAATGTGCAACAAATTATTTTAGTGCTTTTTTTAGCTTTATATATCCATGTAAACTCCTAATCCTATTACATTTTGTAACCTTACTGACTCATATAAAGGCAAATGTTCTTCCGAACAGCTTATTCAGAAACACTAGCTACGTATCTTGGACTGTACAAAGTGACTGTAGATCAGTGAAATCAATAGGAAAGACACAATTTTAACTTCACATGTAAAATGAACCCCATGTTAACCATTGTCACTCAGAAATTATAAATTTAAAAACGATACGTGATTAATGAAGATATCAATTCACTGTGCATTTGCAATGAAAAGCGATGCCAACACTGAAGTAGTAACAGAAAGAAATGAAATGCATAGAAACAAAAGCTGTTGTTAGGTCTGCATATAAATCCATACTTCACCTATCTATAAATACTTTGTACAGTAGAGGTTTTTTCTTTCTTGGAAAAGATACTGTTGAAATACAGTGGGTTCAGAAACATTGACAAGGATGATCACAGGCATATTATGGTGTTAGGTTAAGGACTGGCTAACTAACTAACTTAGGACCTTTTGATGCAGAAAAGCTACAGCTAATCAAGAGTGCTATGGGAAGATAATAGGAATGATACAAATCAGAGTACCAATCAGTATCTCTCTCTCTAATCCTCATGACACACAAGGCCAGGGATGTACACTAAATGACAGTAAGAAAGAGGGACTGGCAGGATACATTTTTCATCTACTGTGTTTTCTGCTGGTCAGAGAAGATTTTCTTTCTTATATACTAAATGATTACATTTTCTGAGGGTAAGGTGTGAAATAAAGTTATGTCTTTTCCTTCCTGCATAATTTGATTTGAAGTCAAGATCTATTTTGCTTTCTATCATTATGAACATATGGCTTTCATTTCTGGTTACACAAAAGGCAGTCTTGTTAGTGCTGCCTCAGAGCAGTGTAAGAGCACATTGGCCTTACATTGCCCAGCTGAGATATTTTTTGTTTGTTTTGTTTTTAACCACTCTGCCCTCCTTTATCTTCATGTTCTTTCTTACAATCCTTGTTGAAAATGAACTTAATTTAAAATTAATATAGAAAAATCAAAGACAATACACTTATCTACAACTTCTTACAGATTTATATTATAGAAATCTCAGGACAAAGAAAATATGATAACTTCCTCCCAACATCCATCTGCTTTTTTATCACTCTCTTCTTTTATCTTTCACCTTCTCTCATGAAAGAAAAAAGGTAAACATTAATTTTGTTTTTGAAGAATATTCCAGTTTTCTTTGATAGAAATATTCAGTGACAAAACAAGCAGAAATATATTTCCAATTAGATTTTGGTCAACACGTTGATTGGATTTGGATTCATTTCTAGGTGTCTGTTAGTTGATTTTGGAGTAGCATTCAAATTTATTTTCCTGTAAACATAACCCCAGGAGAAAAAAGATAAAATGGCATTTTAGAGGAGTTACCACTGTATTCTGAAGTAAAATTTCATTTGTAGTTCAGTTTCTTTGCCTATAAAACCAGGCCATTTAACCATTTGCTTTTGAGAAGCACTTCAATTCAGACTGAAAACACGATAAAGTCAGTCTTGTTATTTTTCTCAGCTGGTACAATAACGAAAAGAAAATGATTTTGAAATCCTATGGTAAGCAATGCTTTCAGTATTAATAAATGTGGTCTTAACGTAGAGACTGGGAGAACAATGTACCTCTCCTTGTAGATGAAGATCATGTTTGTGACCACCTGAGGAACCTGAATATCCATAAGTCAGTGGATCTCAAAGAGATGCATCCCAGAGTTCTTAGGCAATTATTTGTTCTAGTTTCCAAGCCATTCTCAATGATATCTGAAAAGTCATGGCAGTCAGGTGAAGTCCCTGATGATTGGAAAAAAGACAATGTCACACCCATTTTTAAGAAGGGTAGAAAGGATGAACCAAGGAACTACCAACCTGGTGGTCTCACATCTGTACCAGGGAAGATCATGAAACAGATCCACCTGGAAGTTATGCTAAGGACTTTGAAGACAGAAAGATGATATGAGATTTCCGACATTCCAAAAAGAGTTGGTGTGCTGCCGAATGGCAATCTGGATACAAGCCAGAAATATGTACTTGCAACCAAGCCAACCATGTCCTGGGATGAATCAGAAGAAGAGTGGCCAACGAGTTAAGAAAGGTGATCCTGCCGGTCTACTCTGTTCTGTTGAGAACCTCACCTGGAGTACTTCATCCAAATATGGAATTCTCAGTACAGGGGAGATATGGACCAGTTGAAATGTGTACAGAGGAGGGCAACAAAAATGATCCAAGGGATGATCTCACAGGGTTCTCCCCTACGAGGACAGGCTCAGAGAGATGGGGCTTTTCAGCTTGGAGAAGTGAGGGCTCTGGGGAGACCTGATAGTGACCTTTAAGTATCTAAAAGTGTCTGTAAGAAAGAAGGGGGCAGACTCTTTAGCAGGGGTATGGTTTCAAACTGAAAGAGAGGATATTTAGATTAGATATAAGAAAGAAGTTTTTTATGCTGTGCGTAGTGAAACACTGGAATACATTGCCCACAGATGTGGTGGATGCCCTGTCTCTGGGGGCATTCAAGTTCAGGCTGTAGGGGGAATCTGAGCAACCTTCTTTGGCAGTGGATGTCCCGTTCATTGCAGGGGAGTTGTACAGATGATCTTTAAGGATCTCTTCCAACTCAAGTGATTCTATGATTCTACAAATTAGGTGTCTGAAAATATGGATATCTTCAGGATTTTTAATTTTTTTCTTTAACTTAAATATGCTGAAATGTTGTAGCAGTAACCATTCCAAAAAGCCCAATACTTACAATGCCTCATTCAGATGGAGAAAATGTTCTGTAAATACAAACTCTTATTGGGTTCATCATGACATGCAAAGGACTTTGGAAGAGCTATTAAGATCTCAGAAGGAATAGTGCAATGATTATAGTGAGGCTTTATAAAATCTATCATCAGTGCAATTATAGCACTTTTTAAAACTGTACAATATTTTCATCTGAGTCATTATTTGTTAAAAGTATCAAATAAGCATGAAAACAATAAAAAGAAAAAGCCCATTTTCATAAAGTATGATTTTGACACTGTAAACCAAACTATGTGATAACTTCTCTGTATGAAAGCAATTCCTTTGAGATAATGACATTTGCACACTTAATACCACACAAAATAGTTACTATACTGTTTATGGCACTTTATTATTGCCTATGTAAGTCAAGATTTCTTCCAAGAAGAGCTAGCAATCCAAGACAGACAAAATATGTAAGAAGATTATAATAAAAGGTGACATATTTTGCACTTACACATGTGCACTGATAACATAGATGCCAGATTGTGCTACTGTAATGTTAAAAGAAAACAAAGATACCGTTTGTAGCAGACCTCCAGAATCCTAATATAGACAAAAAGAAAGACACCAAATATATGGAGTCAAGTATTTATTATTAGGTCAAGTAGTGTTTTAACAATTGAGTAGTACAAACTGTCTATTTCAGTAGAGATGTTTAATTAATACTATGGTTAAAATTAAATTGAAAACTCTCCAAACTTATTAGCATCAACCTCTTTCCTCTGTTGTAGTGCTCACATTGCCAAAGTGTTTCTAAGACATTGAGTCAACACTTCTTTTGGAAGGAAGGTAGAGATTATGCTTTCTTTTTGGAAGCATCACATTTGTGGAAGGAGATTTCTTCTTCATTGGCCTTGGGCCTGATAAGACTTGTTTCACAGGTCTTGGGAATAGTGAAAATACAAACCTCCCAAACCATAGCAGGAGTTTAAAATAAAAGCTTTTGAAATTTCAGTTTGTAACTGCATAGACCTTCTAGTTTGGAAAAGTGTTGGCTTATATTTACAAAATAAATTCTGATATTTCATAGATTTTACTATTTGAACAGGTAAATATTTACAAAGAAGAAAGAAGAAAAAAAATCCCAATGCTACCTTCCAGGAATGAAACTCAGAAGGAAAATAAAAAATTCATGCAGAAAAAGCATCGTGTAGATTTTCATTAGACACTTCTAAACAATTCCAAGGTCTTTGAGGGGCCTACCTTGATATTCAAATACACAACAGAGAGACTGACAGATGGTTAAATTTTAAGTACACTCGAAGTTTATATTTCATTTACAAGACCAGACGTTATATGTATGTATTTGGAAGGAAAAATATTAAACTGAGAAATATTTAGGAAACCAGGCTGATTTTATCAATTCATGAAATCCACTCCTTGATTATATTATTCAAAGAAGTAATTGAAAAAAATAGATTCCACAGAATCTGAATGTAATTTAGAGGCCTGCAGATAAAATAGATACATTCTTTTTTTTTTTCCTTCAGTATTTGATGATTTACCATGAAATTTCTGGAGTACTTCATATAGTTTCACAGAATTTTTTTGTCATGTATAGCAAGGCCATGCATTCACTGTTCGCCATTTTAGATGTGTTCAGCCTAAGTGATTCATTTTTTTGGCTAGTAGCCATAAATAAATATTTTCCTCTGTGTCAGTTTTCATCTACTGAATGTTTAAAGCAATATATTATCGATTTTATTACAATGGTTCCAGTTTCGTTTTTCTCTTGATATATTGAAATATTAAATGACCAAATAATAAATAATTTTAGCTATTTTATGGAACTGTGACAGAATCAACTATAATCAAGAACAGAGAAGTAACGTGATAACACTGTCACTACCAATCACGGTACAATTGTCCTGACATAGAAGAGATTCATACAATTAATCAAGAATTATATTCTTAAAACATATTCCATTAGATGCATCTAGATTCACATCCATAAGTGTGTTCCAGATTTTGACTTTTAATAGATATCTTTACGAATGTTTTTCAAAATGAGTTTAAAAAAAATTCAGCCTCAGTGATTTTTACGAAGGTGAAAGAATTATATTATTCAAATTATTTCTAATCTGTAAAGTAAGATTATCTAAACTAGAATTGCATGTGAACATTTGAATTAATTTGAATTCTTGCTTTCATATGAAAATCCCTTTCAAGTACCGTCAACACTCTTCATGTTAATCCTTCACAAATTAACAAGGAGTTGGTTACTATCCCTTATGTCCAAGCTGAATTAAAAAAAAAAAAAAATGCATTTACAGCCACCATTAAATTTGATTATAAGTAAGCATACTTCACAGATAGCAATTTCAAATCAAGCTCTTTGTCTTACTTAGTCTCTACTAATTATCACTTTATATTGTAAAACAAATAGTTCTGCTCAATTTAACTTCATTGATTAAACACTGCACAATTTTGCTTTTTTTCAGTTGAAGGAAGAAACAGAGGTGGAACCTGGGAGTCACAAGTAGTTTCATATGAAAAAAAGAACTCATAATGATGCTATCTAATGGCAGTGAGAACTTAACCATTCACAGATTTTTTATGATCTGTATTAAAAAAAAATAAAATGCTTTACTTCAATTTCATTTTGTTTTGACCTACAGCAATTTCCTTCATGAAGATATTAATATTTTTAATCTATTTTTAAAAACATCTTCTGGCAACAAGACAATCTCATTTGAATTTCTTGGCTCTCAGATTTCTGCTCATCATTCATTTAAGTAATTTCTAAATTAATTTAAAGATTTAAGTTTATGAAAAATTACTCTGTTAATCATTTAAAGAAAATATTGGAAATACTATACTCTGATGACATGTTTCAGATGAATAACACTGACAGCCCCTCATGGGTAATTTAATGATCTGTTTCTTTGAAATATATGTAAATCAGAAAGATTATACAATTTAACTCACAATGTAGTTAATAAGCCTAGATTTTGAGATATATATTATTTCTACAAATCCACCTTGTTTTAGGAAATTCATAGCATGCAAAGGAAACACATATAATACGGTACAGTTTGTGCATTAGCACATGAAAAGCCCCTGACTTAGTGTAAGTAGAAATCAGCAACAACTGAAACCTCAGTTCCATCAACTGATAATCCTCAGTATTATCAACACTATTCTCATTCTAAACTCAAAACATTGCACCACCACAGATGCTAGAAAGAAAATTAACTTTCCAGGACGGTATTTCTGAAGGTCTAAATTAGACATACTAACAATTGAAAAATATTTCACTGAGCTTTAAAACAAAGCATCACCCATCACCCGAACCTGAGTTGGCTTTTTTTTTTTTTTTTTTTTTTTTGTATATGCGTATATGTTTTGTTTGAATGACATTCTCAAGTGAAAAGTTTTTTAGATATGACATTTCCAAAATTTTCCACTGTCCTATAACATCCATACATGCTTTATGGCAGCCAATATTTTTCAATGTATTCATATTTAGTGAGATAAATGTGAGAAGTTTAGATGCTTTAAATGTACTGTGCATTTTAATGATTAATGTAGAAAAGGCACTAAAATTCTCCAATTAACAATCTCCCTCACAATCATAAGTTGTATCTCATACACTGCGTTCTCCTTTCAGATCTCTTATGCCTCGACATAGAGGCATCATGGAAGAATGTAGTTGAGGTCCACCACAAACCTATGACTGAGGATGGTATGCAAGCTGCTGCTTTACTCTCCTACTAAATGATCAGATTAACACCCTGTAGATACAAGGCAGAACATAAAGATGAAATTCTAGAATCTCAGAAAGGTATAGATAAATATTTAGCAGGCAGTAAGCATCTGTTTGCCTGCTTTGTCAAAATGTGAAAATTTTCTGAAAAAAATAGGAAAAATCTTATGCAGAAAACTATTTCCACTGTTTCAATTGGGGCAGAAATAGTTATTCTCATACGGAATTATATATCCATCTGTTATACATGGAGAAGAGGCAATGAAATGTGCCATTCCATCAAGAGCTATGAAAAGAGATGTTCAGGATACCTGTGTCTTTTCTTTCTCCATCCAAACTACATCTCAATGAAAAGAGATACAGGACGTGGAAAAGGATGGGTGGAAGTATCAGTGGATATGAAGGTAAAGGTCAAAGTTCCTGGAATAATCTATAGGCAGAACACCTGACTAGAATACGTAGATCAATTATTTCCTTCAGAGAGCTGATCACATATGAAGGAACTAATTTCCCCATTGCTGCATGGATGAGGTTTATTTTCCAAGGTTCTGGTGGCAGAAGAGCTTAAGGGGTTGTCTCTCTGAGAAGAGGCCAGGGGTCACTTCATGCATCTAAGTTTCTGATTTCTTTTGATTTGTATTCTCACTTGTACCCAATCAGAGGGGTAAGGAAAGAAGGTGAGTCAGAGAAGAAGGGAGAGGAATGTGTTTTTTTAATTGGTTAATTTCACCATTCAAATCCAATAAAATATATTACCATAAAGGAACTCTTATGTCATGACCTGAATTGGATAATGGCTGCTTCCTGAAGAGGAGTGTTTTTAGTTAGAGATCCTATTGCTAGCTGTGTGAGTCACCTTTGTCCTAGATATGATTAATGATATTCTCAACAGTGCTTTGCCTGGTATTGCAGAGAATATGTCAGAAGTAATTTCACTGCTTCCAAGGACCAACAATTACTTTTTGTCAGGTTTAGTCTGTTTTTTTCCCAAATCTGTTTTGTAAGCGATTTCTTTACTATATCTTGATTGGTGAGACTTTTTTCACCTTATTTTCTTTCTCTGTGCTTTTGAGGTGGGGGGGTTAAGTTAATGACTGGGTGGGGATATGGTAACCCACTTGTACTTTGAAGAAAAATATCTGCAGTATAGTCACATTCTTGTACTTAACGCATCAAGTTACTGTGTGATCTTGTATAGCATAAAGCTTGTATATAAAATACTTAAACATGTGGTTATGTATTCTCCCGCTGTTGTCTTAAAATTGCTGATGAGACACAGATCAATCCAGAATCATCATAACAGATCAGAGACTGTAGAATATGATTAGGATCTGGTGTTACTTTCATTAATGTTAAGAAAAGTTTTACCAATACCTTTAATGAAGGAAAACTTGCGTCTGCATGGTTGAGATGAAAGCATGTGAACACACACTTTTAAAGTGGAAGGAAAAAAGTGTTTGCATAAAAAAAAGATACTAAATAGTACATGGGGAAAAAAAAAATTACAGTAGTGTGTCCTGTACTCTTTCGAATATTGATTATTTCCTTTCTGACTGGTGGTTTGTTGTGTACCATCTCACTATTTTATTCCTCACTTTAAAACATTTGCCTGAATGTTAGGAAAATACGAAATAGGAAAAAGGATTAGGTTAAGAGTGAGAAGCACATTTTAATCATTATTTTTGCTTACTTGTAATATGGAATTATAGTAATTGGAAGGACCTTCTGGAGGTTTGGCCCTGCTAAATCAGTTTCCCTATGGTTGCTTGAACTGGAAAGTGTCCAGATGGGTTTTGAATACCTCCACAGAAGAGGACTCCACAACCTCCCTGGGCAGTTTGTCTCAGTGCTCTATCACCCTCACAATGAAGTTCTTTTGCAGATTTGTATGGAATTCCTGTGCTCCAGTTTTTTGTTTGTTTGTTTGTTTTTTTGTTTTTTTGGCCTGTTTCTGCATGCCACTGAAAAGAGCCTGACCACATCCATTTGTTTCCTGTGCTTTAGATATTTATAAACAACGATGAGATCACCTCTCAGTCTTCTCCAGGTTAAATAATTCTAGGTCTCTCAGCCTTTTCTCATATGACAAATGCTCCAGGCTCATAATCACGTTCGTGGCCCTCCACTGGGCTCTTTCTACAAGTTCACTGTCTTTTTTAAACTAGAGAGCCCAGAACTGGACAGTACTCCAGGTGTGGCCTCACCAGAGCAGAGTACAGTGGTATGTACTGTGATGTCAGTAATTGGTTAATCATATTACACAGATAGTTAGAATTGAATTACTGTCATACTCTTTTATGTGAATAATACTGGAATGGGAGAATATTGGAATTTTTCTTCTGATTTCATAGAATCACGGAATCATGTAATTGACATGATCGACACCTGACATGGCCAGATTTAATTGATCTTTTAATGCACGTATCCTACAAGCAGCATTATGGATGCTTCTCTTTTTGTTTACAGATGAGTAATAAGCTCAAAGGGTAGGAAGCTATTCCTAATTTTGTAGATTATTGAGTTTAGAGGATCTCTAGTGTTAGACTGTTCAGTACTGCCTTTCTTGGCAGGTGCCCTTCAAATGCTTTGGTGTTACAAGCAGATTTGTGCTACATAATTAAAATACTATTAACTATCATGATATGATGTATCATGCATCATTGTCTACCTCCTCCTAAATTCCATGCACATCAAAGATTTCATCTCCATCTTTTACGTAAACCTTCTGATTCTGTGAGCTAGTAATGTGGCACAAATCACAACCATATGTTTTTGTTTTGCTTTTTCCACAGAGCAGTAAACTGTTTTTCTAGAGCATTTTCCCTGGCTGATAATAATTTCAAACTCTGCTGTAGCATTATCTGGGAGAATGCTACCTACCTGAGCTAAAATCATCCCTTGTCCTGGTCTAGCCGTATAATTGTATAGACAGTCCTGTGTCACTGCCTGGACCATGTTTTAATTATAGTTTATTGTGCTAGTATAAATATTGTGAGTGAAAAGAAAGGTTTGGTAATCATTTTTGTGTCAAAATGAGTAAGTGTTGCTGAGGTAAGACATAGTCTTTTGTTCAATTCAATTGAAATCTGCTTTGATAGTGTCAACATCACATCAAATTATGTTTCTAAACAGAACAACATGTATGCACAAATTATTGTAGTTTAAAGTATTAAGTTCAAAATGCACTCACTGAGGTAAAAAGACTTTCTTTAATCTGTTTACATAACATTAGCCAAACATGTAACTCATGAACACCCCAGTTCTGAAACCTGCTTATAACTTGGTTAAGATACAGATTGCTGAAAAAAACAACCAGGCTTTGTGAAAGTATTTATCATATCTTTGTGGATAATTCTACACTGCTTCTTTCTCTTACTCTTGGAGTCACATTTATAAGAGAATGTTTCTCCTATACATCTCATATCCTGTCTTCTGGTTTGATGTGGTCTCTCTCTCCAGGAACAGCCCTTCAGAAATAAAGGAAAGGAAAACGAAGGAAGCAAAACAAAGTAAAAAAAGAAACAAATTGGAGTCCTACATCTAGACTGAAAGTAAAGTAGTTTTGAAATGAACTCAAGGGAACTATATATGCTACTCAGCCTTTTGAACAAAAGAAGTTTGTTGATCTCTGCATGGTAGAGCGTGCTTTTGTTTTTTGCTCAGTGTTGGTAAATAAGCAGAATTCTCAAAGACTGTGATAAAAAACTTGCAGATGTTTTTTTGCACATATTTAGCACTGGGACATTGGAAAATAGCAGGCAAGTTTTTTTTATTGCGTGAATGAAGTAAATCAGAACTGCTGGAGACCACATTACAGGTAATACAACCAAATTATAACTAATATGTAGTACAGGAAGCTATGAAGTATGCAGGACAATGTTCAAAGGATACTGAGGACTATAGTGTTTGAGGGAAAAAGGACAAACTTGCAGTTTTAGATCACTAAAGATCTGATCCTGCAAAATGGTAGTTCGAAAACCAATCCATCGAATAATTGGCTTTTAAATCTGAAGTGATATTTTTATAATATATGAACTTAGATATGAATATTTTAAATTATAAATCTAAATAATTTCAGTCATAACTTAATTTAATCCATCATTTCATTCATGCAAATCCATACTAATAGAATTATATAACTTCATAACAAATACGTACACGTGCATGTTTGCAGATTTAGCCCCTTGGTTTGATTTGTTTGCTGTGACACAGTGCTGTGATACAGTACTGGTAATATTGTAAGACCCAGATCGGCTAAGGTCATACTGTTTAGCTATGGCAACGGTAGTATCTCTAGCTTCACTGGTCAGTATCCTCCAGTCATATCTTGACTACCCTCTGGAATAAAAATAACAATGTGCAAATCTGTTTGCTGGAATGGGGTTGAGGGGGAAAAAAAGCTTTTTTTTCTTTTGGTTGACATCTCTCATTCAGGCAATGTACCTTTCTTGATGCACTTTAATGTATTATTCCTGTTTATTATTCCTCATGAACCTCAAGATATTCTAGGTTATATAAATGAAAAATGAAAGACCTTGCTGACCTAAGCTGCTTGCAAGTTCAAAGACAAGTACAGTGAAGCAAATATACATTGAGCAACTCAAAGGACACCATGATCCCAGTCTGTACGTTCCACTGCAAATGGTAGAAGATCTTAAGAAAACAATTGTAGTCTGTAATTGTGGAGGCAAAAGCATGCATTAATGGTGTAAGTGCTTTGAAAAATTAGCCTTTAATGTCTATCTTCTTACAATTCTTTTCAAAACTCTTTTCTGTCCCTGACTATTCAAAATATCTATGAAGCTATACAGTTCATCACCTAACATATTTTTCTCATCTTATTTTCTACTACTTCTTTTTGTAAATGCCATATATTAAATGCGTGACCGTGACAACGAGTTCTTTATTGTACCATACGTCTTTAATCTTTATACAATAGCAATACGGAATGGAGTTTTCATGTACATTAATCTCACTAAGCTGAATAGAAGGCAGAAGACTCACTCAATTCCATACTCTTTTTCCTTCTTAGGTATTATTTCCAGATGTCACGATCCCAGTGTGTATGTAAGATGTACTTTATCAATTAACAGTCTTAACATCTTTAATCCTGAACTTCAGGCATTTCATATCACTATTAATAGTTAGCCAAAGGATTTACTTGGTTTTCAAATTGAACACAGGATATTCTTGTTTTATCCTTCTGAATTGGAAGGGATCCACAAGGGCCATCAAGTAAGATTCCTGGCTCCATACAGGATCACTCAAAATTAAAACCCTACGTCTGAGTGCATTGTCCAAGTGCTTCTTGAACTTTGACAGGCTTGATGCCATGACCAGTGCTCTGGATAGCCTGTTCTAGTGCATGACCATGCTCTGGTGAAGAACCTTTTCCAAACATCCAACCTGACCCCTTCCTTGATATAACTTTGTGTATTACATTTAGGTTCCGTCACCGTAATCAAAGATAAGAGGTTAGCACTGCCCCTCTGCTTCCCTTGTGAAGAGCTGTAGGCCACCCTGAGCCCTCTCCTCAGCATCTTCTGGGCTGAACAAACCTAGAGACTAGGGTCACTCTTCTTAGATCTTCTCTTATGGAACCTTTACTTCCTCTCAAGTAGTTTTATTACCTTCTTATATTGTGGTGCTCGAAATTGCATGAAGCATTTGAGGTGAGGCCACAGGATGGAGCAGAGTGGGACAATACCCTTCCTCAACCAGCTAACAGTGCTATACATTTGGCCATTTTGGTCAAACTGTACTTCTGAGTCATTCAACTTTCGCTCCACTGGAACCTTTATGTCTCTTGCTGTGGGGTTGCTATTCAGTCTTTATCTCTTCGTTTCTACTTATATTCAGGACTGCACTATATCTCAGATGCAGAATCTGGCACTTGCTCTTGTTTGTGGTTTCTCATTATCCTATCCTCTGTCACTATCTCTCAGCAAGGCCTCTTGTGATGATGTGCTCCTATTATACCCAAGGCTTTGCTCAGGACTCACAACACTGTCCTACTAAATACTATGACTACAAGCCAATCATCTTACCCCATAAACAGTAGGGATCTATATCTAAAAATAAGATCTCGCAACAAGAGTGCATGTGATCTTTCCAATTTCTTCTTAATATTGAGAAGACTGAATGACTGTAGTCTCAGAGTGGATTATGTTGGAAATAGCTTTCTGGGATATTCTCTTCTTACAGAAGAAAAGCATTAAAGAATCCCCCAGAGTGGAATGCAGCTAATATTCAGGGTGCCTGTTTTGTGATATTTCTCTAAGAAACATATGACCAGCATATCTTAGATTTTTAAAAACACTGAGGGAGCTTGGTATGCTGACTCTAAAAGAAACAGCACAGAGAGTGGAGCAAGGTGCAAAACTCAGTGGCCAGTCTCTATGATAAGATTGCAGGGATGGGAATTTGGTGGTACTATGGAACTGATAAACTGTAGAATTATTCTGAGTTAGCAGCTTCTCAATTTTCTGTTACAACAACTGCAACAAATAAAGGTATGATTATAATCAATCAAACTCTACCTGAAAATAGCATAAAAATGTATCGAGAGAAGGAATTTTTGGGAAGATAGCTGTCTGGGATTAGCCAATGGGCTGAATTTCTTTTCCCCATCATAGGGTCATCTATTGGGTAAGATTCACATACTCACTTAAACTGAGTACTTCCCTTGCGAAACTTTAAAGTCTTTATAAGAGTTATTCTACAGTTTGAGATGTTTGCTATCAGCTGTATTATTCACATCACTGGTATTCATATATGCTCTGCAGACAGTGCATTTATCACTGGCAATTCAAAATAATCTGTAATGTGTTGCTCCAATAAATAGCACTATTCCATAATTCAGTCATAACGCTTCACACTGAGAGTGGCCTTGCTCCTTTAGGAAGGGGTAAGAGGCAATGGGCAAAAACTGGAACACAGGAAGTTCCATACAAAATTATGAAAAACCTTTACTATGAGAGTGACTGAGTGATGGAATAAGATGCCCAGGGATTCTGTGGAAATATTAAAGACTCACCTGGATGCTTTCCTGCTCAATCTATTGTAGGAAAGCTGCTTTAACAGAAGTTGGACATGATGATCTCCAGAGGTCCCATCAAACCCCCATGACTCTGATTCTATGATTTCCTTTCTTCTAGTCTCAGGAATTTCCTTACTGCTGTGACTTTCAAGGGCAATAAGAAAATAACAATGTAATTCTGCCATTCAGATCCTTCGGTATTTTGTATACATCTCATCTATTTCTATGGACTTGTGTAAGACCAATTTTTTTTTTTATGTTTCCAACTCTTAACCATATACATTTTTTTGCTTATCCTGTTTCTGCTACTAAGCCAAGGATCTGGGAGGCCTCAGAGCCTTGAAGAGTAAATGAAGGTCTGTATAGATCAGCCTAACTGGTCTAGATGCCGTCTTGTTCTCATTCATCTTGTCTGCTGCCAGGGATTTCTGCCTGTTCTGTAAGGGCACATCGGTAGGTAAAGAAAAATACTTTCATCCTGCTGCCAGAATTCACTACCGTGGGAGCCTTCAATGCCTACTCTCTTCAATGTAACCTCTGACCATCTTTTCCTGCTGTGTTTTGGACAAAGACATCTGCTGCATTTTTAAGAAGAAACCATTAGTTGTCTTATTTGTCTTCCCTGTTGCCATGCAAGTAATCAGCTAAATGTCAGGGTATCTTTTTTTTTTTTTTAAAGGTTTTTCTTGCTCAGATGTTTCTTTCCCCCATTTTTCTTCACTGTGCCAAAGATCTGGGGAAATGTCAAGAATTACAATAGCTGTGCAATCTTCATATGATTTACCTCATTTCCACTTATCCCCATATGATCATCAATCCAGTTTGCTATATAGTACAGCCCAATTCCACTATTACAATCCTGGGATTTTAGTCAAAAGTCACATTTGTATCTACTTGGCATTATCTTCTTGATTGACTGCAGCAGTCTAATGTCCTAGTCAAGGATCAGTTCTTTATTGTGCTAGATGTTGTTTAAAAAAATGGAAAAAGATCTCACTCTGCAGAACGTTCGAATACGAGACAGAAAAAAAAAAATACGAAAAAGGAGGCGAAAAGCATTTCTTCAGTGTGTACATTGTCTTGATAGTTTACTCATGATATGGTGTGGTTTCATGAAGTATATATAAATTCATACTTCTGTAAGGGGAAATCTTAAAGCATGTTGAAGAAAACTTGAGTCTCTATCTGCAGTCTTCTAACACTTCCTCAGTAACATTTTGAGTAGTATTCAAGAATGATTACCTAAACTAAAAATAAATGTAATTTTGCAGTTTCATTCTGTAAGATGGATTTCTTATTGATTTGCTTAGATTTTTGGAAGTGATAAATGTGTTTACTTGTTATAATATCCATTGTGAAATAGTAAAATTCAAGGGACTCATCAAGGAATGAAAGTGAGATTATCAACATACATTTATGCTCTTATAGCATTGTTATTATTATGAAAAAGTATCTGATGTAACTATCCCTATTATAAATCTCAAGATTATCCTCAAGTGTAATAAAATAAAGAGGATATGTTTGGGTGGGTAAAACAGACATGAAAGTTTTTCATCAGTGCATTACTGTACTTGCAAACAAATAAGAAACCTGAATGGTTTTTTTTTTTTAAATGTTAAATCTACTTAGCCTTTTCTTTAGTCTATATGTTTAGTCTATATGTTAGATTTTCAAAGGCTAATATGCTGTGGTTGTTCTGTGTTTTTTTATTTTTATTTTTATTTTTATTTTTATTTTTATTTTTATTTTTATTTTACACATCTCCAGAAAGATCATGGTCTGGTATAGTCAATGAACAATAAATTATATGAATATCCAACTCATGGGTATCCAGAAGATGGCCAAGTAGAAACTAAGTGAAATTGGAGGTCTCCTTTCACATTCTACCTTGGGGAACAGGAGTTAACTGCTTGGCGGGAGAGTCTCTTTCCTTCTGCATCTTTGGATTGTTCTCTTTTCATTATTCAGTTCTAGAAAAACTGCCTAAATTTATAGGAATCAAAGACCCATGGAAGCAACAGTGGATGAAGAATATAACTAGCCTTACTTTTCTTACACTTTTTAGATCATTCTACATTCTGAACATAAGAACTGTTGACATTTTCAGAATAGAAAAAAAAAAAAAAAGCCCTCTTTTCCACTATTTTTTTTTTTTTTTCCTTTTTGTTGCAGAGAAAATTCACAGAAGGAAGTTATCTTCTGTGCAGAACATATTTATTTTGTGAGGGAATATGCAGACTGTGAAGAGCCCTAAAAGCCATACATTTTATGTCTATCAGTTAAATAATGGATGTGCTATACACGAATATCTGTCAGCTATGTTTCCCTGATCCATACTTACTCAAAATAATTATCTCCCTCAATTGTGACAGTCATGTTTCAAGTTTTTGGACTTCCTATAATCTCCCTTTACAACATCCTATTTTCTACCACTTAGAGAATGACAGTCAGAAGCCTAAATATGTCCAGAGTTACTAGTAGAGAAAAAAGAAATCAGAACGTATTATTGTACTTCCAGATGAATGTGTTGTAGATATGGAACTGTTATCTCACCTCTTAACAATTCCATTCTCACCTGCTGACAGAATGCAGACAAACTTCGGACAACTAGTACTGCCATGTATCAACCCATGAGTATTTGCAACACCCTAGAGTTTTAAGGTGTTGTTTTCTTTAGGGAAGTAAGATTATTTTGATCTGAAGATTTCTTGTGCTTTTTTTTCTATCTTTGTTCCAGTTTCTCTGCAATGTGTTTGTCCAAAATAAATCCTCTATTTCTAGACACATTCAACTAAATTTTTCCTCATGCAATAGTAGCTTTAGGAATGCCTAAGAGATAAATATATTTCAGAGTTATCTGATTATCAAAATTCTAGTAGTTTCCAAAATTATTTATAAAAACTCAGGTAAAATAAAAATTTGCTAAAAAAAAAAAATTATTTGCTAGTGAACTTCAATATATTCTCATATTCTCTGATGCCAGGTTCTATTCATATGTATTTTATATTTCTGATCCATATGAATGCATTCTGTAGCATAGCAGGTTTTCTTGAGCAAATTTCTGTTCTGCATAGCTCTAGAAACAGTGGTAAGTACCGAAGGAGTCTCCTTCTGCCTAGCTGCTTCTTCCCCTCAGCTATTACCAACAAAATGATTAGTAAACAAATGCACATATAAAAAAAACCTAATCTACAAAGAACCCTGTAAAACTCTTTCAAATTTGAATATTCTTTAATAATACTTTCACGGGTAAAAGAGCAAACAATGACTTCTGAGATTTTATTGCTGCAATTTTTTTTATTTTTATTTTTATTTTTATTTTTATTTTTATTTTTATTTTTATTTTTATTTTTATTTTTATTTTTATTTTACGTTTTTTTTTTTTGTGAAATAAAAATAGCGACATACGTTATAGCAGCAAACTCACTTGTTACATTTTCTACAGGTTTTCTCTCAAGTATAGAAACTTGGTGATGACTTAGACACTGAAGTATTTCATTTGCTTTAGGATACCAAACAAATAAGCTTAGACACATGGTATTGATTCAATCTACTCTGTTCCGTGTACAATTTCTTCAGATAGACTTTGAAAAAATTGAGCTTAAAAGCACAAGTAACACTACTGTCAAGTTTCCTTACATAGTCACGGAGATCTTATTTCCAAAAGGAATACAACTTCTTTTTGTGTGTGGTTCAAAATTAAACTCTGCACTAACCTCATTGATTTCATGTTTACATTACCCATCTTAGTTATTGGTTAAGTGGTTCAACAAAAAGAACTAGTTAGGATTTATAATTCTCTTCTTCAACAGAAAACAGTAGATCTTCATCAGTGATGAAGAAAATCACAGATTATATAGAAACCTACGTAGCTCTGTGCTGAGTACTGACAATGCTCTTCTGAAACTGATGTATTAAATGCACTACAGTTTGAGTCACAAAGTGATATTCTTTGTCGCATGAAAGGACATCACTAAATTAACTACTGCTGTTATATAAAACTGAGAAGCTCGTATACATTTTTCTTGCAGGATTTGTTTACTACGAAAAAAATAAATGAATACTTCTTATTACCTATATAAGGTACTAACTTTATTATCTCTTTGTAAAGTCTTTAAATCATTCTAGATCCTGTTTCTTTTCAGCATGTTAATTTGTTATTGTTTCAGAAAAATTCTCAACCTAAAATAGTGGATCCCTCTGTGAGGAACTTCACTTCAGCAGCTAATATACATCTCAGTTATCATCCAGCTGGTTTGTTGAATGTATTTGTAAGGACAAGCAGGTAGGGGAATGGAAGATCTTCTTAATATTGTATTGAGTGTCACAGGGCATCTTTCCAAAAGTAAAACTGAGTAACTGCCTACTATCACCAACACAGGTCAAAATGAAGGACATATGCAAACTTGTAGAAGAAAATAGCTTGATTTTTATTCTATTCTATTATTATTATTATTATTTTACACGGAAAACTTGTTGACAAGAGAAAAATGCTACTGCTGTCATTAAGTCATAGATTTGCATGGCTTTTTTTTTACTACAGCTTCTTTAAATATAAATACATGGACTGATAGATAGGTGTAAGAAAGGACATCTCTTGAGGAATAAAATATTATTCTCTGTTTATGCAGATTAAAAGAGGCAAACTTGGCCAAACTGTTAGATGCATTGCCTCTATGATGTGAACTAGCAACTGAGCAAGTATTGTCAAACTTAATTTGGGCCTCACTTAGTACATAGGCTGTCAAATTATAACAGTGGAGATAGTGTCCGAGCATGTAAACTACTCTGCCTCTGAAAAATGAAAACTAAATTATCTTTCTATAACCAAGTAATTGTGATGCTAGTGGGTAATTGTAAGAATCCTTTGTTGGTTTTTTTGTTTGTTTGTTTGTTTGTTTTTTGGCTCAAAGCTTGCTTCCTGAGGTATTTCTTGTGATAAGACTGACTTGTCTAGGAGATGAGTGATGGGTGTTGCCTTCTGGCAATCAATATCACTGTGTGGACAATTTTAGCTGTTTGCCTCCGGAAGAGAGTGCTCAGGTGTGTTAACTGGTGGAAGATCTAGCCTGTGATCAAATAACTCCAGCTTGCTATGGGAAACTGGGGGATGATGCCATTGTATCCTGTGAAGGCAAGATACAAGTTGGCGCCTCCCTGCTCCCTCTTCTCTGCTGGCAAGGCCAGGAAGATAGGAACAAAGGAGTTTCTGCTGAGATCCCAAAGCCAGAAGCTGCCACTCCAAGGAGAGCTGACTCAACCATTTTGGATTTGAGCAGTCACTCCAAAGACAGCTGACTCAACCACTTTGGAACCACTGAAAAGGGGCCATCGTTGCCATGGTGACCGTTGTGGTCGTCGTCAACAGAACAACAATGCCCGATGACCCACCACTACTGAATCACAGAATTGCCAAGGTTGGAAGGGACCTCAAGGATCATGAATCTCCAACCCCCCTGCCACATGCAGGGCCACCAACCTTCCCACATAATACTAGACCAGGCTGCCCAGGGCCCCATCACAATGAACCACATTGGATCCATGGTAGTGACTATCTCTCTTGCTTCCTATAAAGACTCCTTGCTTCTTCTTTCCTATCTTTTCTATCGCCCTTCTTCCCTTCCCCATTACCTTAATTCATAATAGCGTCCATCCTCCCCTTCCCCATCTCCCTAATTAAGATCTGTAATAAACTGGTCGGACCAACACTTGAACCGTTGTTTCTTAATCTCACGCCAGGTAAACAGATATTAAAAGAACCTCCTCTCCCTCCCATAAATTGGAGTGAGACAGTAATGAAGGAGTAAGAGGACGGATGAAAACTCCTGATTAGAGAATATTAAACTTCACTTCCTTTTTACATGTTTAAAGAATATATTTTCTTCATTAAGTAGAATATATTACTTTATTAAGTAGGTCACACCAAACAGAGAATATCTTGCAATTTTATTTAAAAGTCAAAATGAAGATCTTTGTAGTGCAGGACATTGTATTTATCTCTATGGTCTAATTAAAAAGTTTAACAATTTGTTGCTACCTCAATCAGAAGATGATATAGTTTGAAAATCAGTAGTTAAGGGGAGTCCTAGTTGTTGGTAGTTCCAAGTATGACATGAAACATATGCTCCCAGGTTTTTAGTCATTCTTGTACCACTACTATGTGCAGTATGAGCAAATACAGAAATGTATCAATATATTCTGTAATGCCTGAAGCTCCTTCTGTGCAGTAAACAAAAAAATACAGTATTGTCAAGAACTGTCTTGACAACTTAAAAAGTTAAGTTCGCTGTGGAGTAGCTTTTATTACTGTCAACTCCTGCAGATGAAATACTAGACATAGTAGCTTCAAGTTAATCCTTTGTTACAGTTCTCCAACAAAGACCACTTTTTTTTGTTTTCCTTCTTTCATGAAATCTTAGTACAGCTGAGCTTAGAAAGGACATCAAAAGATCATGTGGTCCAATCTGCTTTGGAAAAGGGTGGCTATGTTAGATTATCTAGTGCCATAGCTAGTTGAAAATCTCTAGTGCATCCCTGAGGAGGTCATTCCAGCAATTGATTATAGCAAAATGAAACCTCGCCCAGTGCAATCAGTTCTCTTTGCCCTTGTCCTCTCTATGAGGCTCCTTTTGAAAAGAGAGCTTCTATCCTCTTTGCAGCTGTCCTTCAAGTACTGGAATACTGTTATGATCTAAAAGATTCGGAGACTTCTCTTCAAGGGCAGAAATACATAACTCCTTAAGTCTTTCCTCATATGGCATGTTCTTCAGCTTTTGATCTTCTTTGTGGCCCTTCTTTGAATTGTTTCCAGACACTATGTCTCTTTTGAATTGTGGGGACACAGTACTCCAGCTGTGACCTAATAAGCACTGAGTGGTATGATTACATCTCTGTATCTTCTATCAGTGCCCCGCAGGTGTACTGCAGGATCTGATTGGTCTTTGTTGCTTCAGTGTTGCACTGCTAATTCATGATGATCTTGTTGTCCATCAGGATAACACACAGACCCTACCTTGTACTGAATAATTTGGATTCTTACAGCATTTTTAAGAAGTGGTAAAACTTCTTTACAGGAAGGGTTGTTAAGCACTGGAATAGACTCCCCAAGGAGGTGGCTGAGTCACCATCCTTGGATGTATTTGAAAACCGTTTGGATGTGGTGCTCAGGGACGTGATTTAGCGGAGGGTTGTTATTTAAGGTAGTGTGGTTGGGTTGTGGTTGGACTTGATGATTTTTTAAAGTCTTTTCCAACCTGAGAAATTCTATGATTCTATGATCCATGAGTATTGGAGGACATTATGAATGTCCTTTTCACTGTGCAGCGAAAACGCTTACCTTTTCTGATGTAACTTCACAAATAATTTTCAATATGGTATTGTGATGATCATTTCTATAAATAAAAGTTTCAAAAATCTTGCCAAATCTTAATCTATTTTACAATTCAAAATAATAATGTAGAGAAGAAGTAAAGAAAACTCTTTGAAAATTAAGGATGCAGAAAGCTTCAGATATGCCACACTGCACTGTCTGGCTAACTCAATATACTGCATTTGATGATGACTCAATTGGATCAGTCAGAGGTGGATGCAACAAATTCAGAAATGCAATAGGAATAATTTGTCCAAAAGAAAAAAATATTTTCAACTGCTGTCAGCTTGTTAATTTATGTCTTAGAGCTTACGGCTGTATATTAATTTTAAGTTATTCTGTCCTCTACTGCGTAAGTATGAATTTTTAAGTTCCATATAGTATTTCTGTATGTATCAGTACTTCTTTTGATGTCACTATTATCTTGTGGCAATGAATTCCACTAGTCAATTATATGTCAAGTAAAATAATATTATATTTTATCAGTTTCAAATGTAATGCCCTTGACTCATAGATTGCTCCAATTCCCAACTTACCTTGTCTGTATTTTTTTTTTTTAATATGATGTACACATAACAGCATTTTGCTATGTATCATTTTAAAATATAGAGCTCCACTCTTGTGTTATTCCTATAGTCTGCTAGAGCTGATGGTGGCTGCTTTTCATAAGTGCTGAGATCCTATTAAATGCAAGAGAAGAACAAGACCTTGAATAGCCCAAAATAGCCACAAACCTGCCCAATATCATCAAGATCTATGACAATGTGTGTTGCATTTTTCATTGTCAGATGGCAGATAATTTGTGGAAACAAAAAGAGAAAATAGGGTTCTTTCCTTTTTTTTTTTTTTTCCCTTCACTTTACATATGGATTTATCTTGTTTTCTCTTATAATCTGAACTGTAAGAAAGTTATATTTTGAATAAAATAATTTCTGTGTGACATTATGAAATACTAAGATTGGGTATTTGATGTAATTTCCAACCAAAGCCTAACTTCACATAAAGGTAGAATATAGTTATTAAAGATAATATGAGTATAATAGAATTTTCTGCAGAAAGTGGTGATTTAGCTAAAATTCATTCTCTGTCCTTCTCCACTGCTTAAAAAGATGGCAATGGGTCTAGGGTTAAGATTTATGAAGTAGAAGTTACATGTAAGGGATGAATTCAAGTTTCTTTATTATTTCTATCTTATTTTATATAGATAACATATTTGTTATATATACTGCTTGGAACAGAGATAAATCTTGAATGCCAGATACAGCTTTTCAAAAGGTAAGTACAATCCTAAATAAACAGAATAAATAGAGTTTTTCCATCAATAAAAAACTTCTAGAGAATAAATTTCATTCAATATTCAATTATGTTCAAATGTTATAATAATCTGTTAAAATAGTTAGACTTGTGTATTCTTTTTAGGTAGAATCAATTTATTATTTTATTATTCTTGCTGATTAATTATTGCTATTGTTAACTATTGCAAAATAAAAATAAAAATTGTGAAGTCTGTCACAAAAGTGATGCCTTATTTAGGATTTACACAAACTGTAGGCATGCGATTTGAAAGACAGCAAAGATTATTTCTTTGTATTTTTTCTTAATCTGAAGAAACAACGAGTATAAAAATTGTGTGAACAGCCTAGTAACTAAATTCACAAATTAATGAAAAAGTCGTTGTTCTTTCAACTTAATTTCAGAAGGTCTAATACGGCCTGTAAATTAATCCTTCTGCACAGAGTTAAATCAACAAAGAAATTATAGATAATTATTTCTCGTACTGAAGGTATTTTTCTTTATAAAATAAAAACATGATTTTTTTTTTAATGCATCTTTTCTGTTTATCTCATTTCACCTTACTCTAAAAATAATATCTTCAATGGCTGAGTTCATTAAAAAACACAAATTATTAGGAGTATGTAGTAGCAAATGTTACCAAATAATAATGGTGTCAACAAAAGCACACACATAACTTTGAAAATAAATAAGGCTGTATATAATCATACATTAATAATTATTCATAAGTATGTTTTATAAAGTATAATAGATTTTATTTTGAAAGGTCTATTCACATGAAAAAGGAAAAATTGCTGTACTGCTGTCTACAGACTGAAATCTTCAATATCTGTTGCTGCCATTTCTTTTATAAATAAAACATGTTGCATTTAGGACCAGAAATCAATGGGATACTAATTTTTTTCTTCTTAATACATACGTTACTCAGCACTTTTTTTGACCATCATCTCCCCCTCTTACTCTTTTATTTTATTTCTTTTGAGTCTCAAATGCTTATTGCACATAAACACAGATTTTCTCAGTCTCCGCTCTGATTCACTCTAAAAAACTCTTTTTCTACCAAAAAAATGAAATAGATTTATTTTGTGTGTGAGTAATGTCTTGACCATACTCAAGTATAAAAATTTATGGTCTAAAAGTATCAATTAAGTAATTAAAGAACATTCCACCTTCAAAGTCTTTGTTCCTTATGTTTCTGTCAGTTTCCATGCTTCCAGAAAGTATCCTGGCTTGCCAGCAGCTGTAATTCCTCATGCACCTTTGGCTTCCCTCTAGCAGTGTTCTATTTTATAAAAAAGATTAAAGCTTGAAGGTACTAAAATCACAGTCCTAGACTGTCTGCTATTGAAATTCTCCATAGAGAATACTAGTTTCATGAAACTGAAAATTCTCATCTATTCCTCCTAGAAGTTCTAAAAATATGCAGTGTTATGGCACATGATCAGAAAGCATGAGTATGTAAACAAATTTTTGTAAGAAAGACTTACTGCAGATGGCTTATTTCTAGTCATAAATATTCTTCTATGCAACTGTAAGTATGAATTTGTTAATCCTTTCAGTGAAATAAGTCCCTCGTGTTTCGTGTTTATAGAGATATATTTGTAATTACTGTGTAACGACTCAAAACATTATAAACTAATGTCTTTATTTAATGTTTTTTAACCTTTTGCATATTTGTGTGCTGAATCTAGGTTAAGGCAGGCAACAGCAGAAACATCAGTATTTTTGTTGTAAATGATATTTAAATCAGGACATTCCAATGCTGGATGTCATCATTATTGCAAGAGTAGATGGTACTAAGACTAATACAACTTAACAGTTGAGGGAATTTATGTGGCATTTAAAGAACTTGCAAAATTGATGTGTTGCAATATATGGTGTTAATGAAAGTAACAGCAAAACTGGCAGCTGCTAATCTGGTGCTGCTAGTAATACACAGTTACTCTAGCAGACACACACACACAAAAAAACAAAAACAAAAAACTGTGTGAAGTACTGAAGAATCTTGAGAAGGTTCACTTTGCACTTTGAACTGTAAAGGAACCTGGGAAGTACTTATTTATTTAGACACCACATACTGTCTGAAAAGAAGTGCATTGTCTGAGTGGTTTTTGAGTTAAAAGAACACATGTGGTTATGGATATTGTTATAATCTATACCAGACTGACTTTCAGGGAGATGGGGCAGCAAGGCAGCACTCCTACCATGACTGTAGGAGTACATGATGAGCTTCTGAATTTAACTCAAAATATGCAGATGATTAGTGCCACCCTAGCATCTTTCAAGGGCTTCATTGTTTGGCAGACCTGTTTTTACAATCCTGTCATCTCTTCTAAGTAATAGAACAAAGACATTAGATTTATCTCACTCAGCTTTATGCATATTTTGTGTAGACTTTTATAACTTAACAATCCCTTTTCATCAACTGAAATAGTTTTTTCTTCATGAAAGCCTGCAGTGAGAGGAATCATGTTACTGATATTCTCAATATGTTTGCCTTCAATGTTTGAAAGCTATCTGATTCTTAAATACTGAATGGGTAGAAGAATAGATGTGTAAGAAGTAATTAGAACTCCAGAAAAAAAAAAAAAAAAAGAAAAAAAAAGAAAAAAAGAAAAAAGAAAGAAAAAGAAAAAAAACTATCTACACTACTTTTAGAGAACTTAAATTGCTGCAGGCAAATTCCCCTCTTTTTTTTTTTTTTTTGTCCACATTTGTTGAATGACAATCCTCAATCCTGAAATATACCATCAAAGCTTATCCATTATAAAACAATGTTTTAATTATGCCTGAGATGGAACACATTTGATACTAGAAATATGATTACCGTATAATTTTAAGAGAACAAGGATAAAATCTAATTTACCAATACAATAGTAAACGTTATAAAATTAGTAATATTAGTGGGTTTTTTTGTTGTTTGTTTCTTTTTTTGTTTGTTTTGTACTTTTAACGTATTCTTCAGTGAAATGAATGAAGTTATAGAGTGTTTCCTCACTGCAAGTTTCCTGATGATACAAAGCTGGGAGACCAGAAGGCTGTGCTGCCATTCAGCGAGACCTGACAGGCTGGGGAGTTGAGCAAAGAGGAACTTTATGAGGTTCAATAAAGGAAGTGTAGAGTACTACACCCAGAGAGGAATAACTGTATCCATCACACAGGTTAGGGGCTGATCTGCTGGAAGTTCTGCAGAGAAGAACTTGGTTGTCCTGTCCCATGAATCAGCAGTGACCCTTGTATCCAAGAAGGCTGATGGTATCCTGGAATGCATTAAAAAGCGTGTGGCCAGCAGGTCAAGGAGGTGATCCTCGCCCTCTACTCTGCCCTGGTGAGGCTGCATCTAGAGTATTGCGTCCAGTTCTGAGTTTCCCTGTTCAAGAAAGACACTATGTTTTGAAAGAACCAGAAAAACATTCTGTAATAATAGCAATAAAATTTGTATTAGCAGTTATGTTCTATTTAAATAGAAAAGTAAGTTCTTTACGAGTGATAAAAATTTTTGAGGGACAGTGTCTTAAAGGGCTTAGTATGCTTTAGTGACTGAGAATAAATGCTAGTCTGCAGAAACAAGGCTGAAGATTGAGCTATAGATTTTAGATATATAGAACAGACTGAATCAAACAGTTCCTGCACAGGAAAAAAACAGTTGAGTTGTCAGTCTAGATCTAGGTAAGTAGTTTAGATAGGTGTAATCCCAGGGCATTAATTTTAGGTATCAGTGAAAATCTAAAACATTACACAGACTTAAGTTACGTGCACAGTAGAAAGCCACTGCACCAACTGATTTTATACAGGAACATTAAAACATATTATACTAATATGATCCAGTTTCTGCAGACCAGCATTTAGTCCCAGTCACTAAAGCATACTAACGAAAACAAAGCCAAAGCTAAAATCAAAGAAAATACTCCCAGGAAGACTGAGATTATATTTGTGTCCTGCAGTCAAAACTGTTCTTTTTAATATTTTATGTGTTTCCATTTTTAAGAATCAAGTTCAAGAATTATAATTACTGCCTCTTAGTCTATGCTGTGTGTTATTTTCTTTTTAAAACTGTGCCTGAGAAGATAATATTTCTGATTTGAGATTTGTTAAGCAGTTACCTGTGGAAACCCAGTTGCTCCAGGACATATAAACTAGAATGGTTTCCAGGAGAGCTGTATTGCACCTGTCACACAATTTCTCTGAAATATACTGTATTACTAAATTCCATGTAATTGTGTCTTGTTTTAAATGTCTTTCAAAATATGTATCTGATTATAGCAGTAAATCCAAGGATAATCATTCAAAACCAGTAGTTCTACAGGATTCTTTGTATTGTCCCTGTAAGCATAAAGATGAAATGTTTCCACAAGGTAACCATTTTCAGTTCAATCAGAGAATGACATCCCACTCATACTTTATTCAATTGCTGAGGAACCATCAAACTACTCTAGATGAGATCAGTTGTGGCAAAAAGCCAAGGGACACCAAAATACCAGCAGGCATCCTGCTGACACATCCTTTGTTGTGGGAAGACTTTTCCAAAAGTAAAAAAATAAAACAGTAGGTATTGATTTTCACTTTCATTTATAAACTCCAAAACTCTTGTCCAATCTTATTGTATGAAATGTTGATAGTGTAAGAACAAATGCCTTTTAATTCCAATTCTGGGATGCAAAGTATTTCGTTGTAACCAGATCATTTTGTTGACGTGTAAGAAGGGTGGAAGTCCAACACATGCATCCTCAAGTTTTATTTTAGGCTATGTTAATGTGAGGTATTTGAAATAGGGCTGTTAAATAAAATACCTGCAGATCTTAGAGCAATGAAGAGAGAATATCAGAAAAATTTTATGTAGAACTGTTTTGATAATTGTAGCAAGTTTGAGTGTGGAAAACAGAATTAATGAAACCTGATTCCATGTCTTTCACTCCACTAAGAACTAATGAACTTTGCCATTTGTTCAGTGTCTTGATATGTACTGCGGATACATACAATTTGTTTATACATATAACACAATATATACATATTTATCTTCTATAGTTTCTCTGAAATAGCACATTTAGTTAGTACCTCAAGGTGCTATTAATAAGGTGTTTTCATACAGCTGACTTAAAAAATTTTGATAGGATTCATCTCACTAAATGAAGACATCTACATGATAAACACATATATTCCCTTTGTAATCAACTGTAACTTCTAAAAAATGTACTTCAATATTAAGATGTTTAACAAATGTCAAATAAGTGTTTGATAATCTTTAAAATAATTTTCACTGTCAAATTAAAAGTGAGAGAAAAATGCACATTACCTCTCAGGACAGCATTTTCATCTGTTTAGGAACCAAGATAAAAATGATTTTAAAATCCTTCAGGTTTTTTTCTTCACAGTTTTTGAAGAGCTGTAAATTCCTTTGTGATCTTCAAAGTCCCTGAGCTTCAGCTACCTCAGAACTGTACCCTACAAAAAAAAAAAAAAAAAAAAAAAAATCAGGCCTTCTACATAAAACTGTACACAGTAGCTCATAGGACAGAAATAAAAACATGACATGAAAAGCTCAGAGAAAGAGAGGACTGAGCAAGAGGATTTATTTTCATTATTTTTCCTCATACGATATTATTCATCATACATTATTCAGCAAAGTTTGCTAGTTCAATATTAATGTTGATTGCCTTATTTTATTTGTAGGTTTTCTCAGTGGATTATCACAGATTCAATTACTTGACAATGAATATGGATTAAATTGGGAGAAGTAAAGGACGTTTATTAGTTGTGTTAATGTATTATCAGTGTTATTTCCTTTTGTCCCGTTGTACTGAAATTGTTGTGTTGGTATGTAGGTCGCTCTAAAAGTAATGCCTTCTATTTATTTTCCTGGAAAATGCAACAGATACAAAGAGCACAGTAACAGTACTTGATAGAGTTTATTCTTTTGATAGATTCTCAGCTACAAAACACTATTTTTCAACACAGACAATGACAATAGTTAAGCATTTTCTCCAGCAATGAACAAGAGCCTGCATGATATGCTTGCAAAAATCTGCACTAAGGGAGGCTGCTAGTAGTATGACAGTGTCATTGTTAGGAAAATGTTGCCTGTGCAGTCCGTCTTTCATCAGATAAACATATAGAAATCAGAAGACACCAAATCTGGAATATACAATTCACTAGGACAGTTCAGTCAAGTCTGTCAGTGTGCTCCAGTCTTCAAACTGGTGTGGGGCCTGGCATTATCATGTTGCAAAAGAGATGTTGTCTTCTTCTCTGGCCTGACTCTAAAAGTTCCAGCCTTCAGCTTAGTCAGCATCACAATATAACAATCAGAGCTAATGGTTTGTTCAGATTCCAGAAAATCCAGAAAGATCACCCTTTTCCTATCCCAAAAGACAGTGCACATCACTTTGCCCACCAAGAACTGCATCTTTTTTTTTTTTTATAGAGAACTTTTATTTTGATGGGGAATTCACTTCATGGATTACTGTTTTGACTCCAGCTCATAGCAGTGACAGGTTTTATCATCACCAGTAATGATGTGATCCAGGCAACTCTCACCTTCAGCACTGTATTGTTTCAGTAGGACCTGAAAAACTTGTACATGGTGTTCTTTCTGATCCTGTGTGAGCATTTGCTGTCACCACTGCTGAATTACACCATCTACAGCCTCACTGTGTTCACATCCACTGTTTGGTCTCTATAAACATTCAGCAACTGTCATTGACTGTCAATGGGTACATTTTTTTCACACGGAGAAATTCAATTATGTATCTTTCTTTCATGTGAACTTTCATGTCAGATGTCATTTTGTCATATTGTCCCTCTGCTTCCACCTGTTACATGGCAACAAATGTAATGGAATATCCATTAACAGTGGGAAGACTAAATCTCTACTGCCATATCACCAACATCCTCCTCTGACACTGAGGGCCGACATAATAAAATAGCAGGCATTACTTTTGGAGCAGCCCTTGTAGCTTTGGTAACATGCATACACTGTATCTTAAATGTCCTGCATAGTGCCTTAAGATTAGTTTGATCTGTGCTGTGCAAGACCATACAGCAAGGCCTTACTAAGGCACACAGAAAATAAAGATGAACTGATTGATGGTGACCAACAAGGTTTTATCAAGGGCAAGTCATGCCTGACAAACTTGGTGGCCTTTTATGATGGATTTACAGCATCAGAGGATAAAGGAAAAGCAAATGATGTCATCTACCTGGACTTGTGCAAACTGATTGATGCTGTCCCTCATGATATCCTCGTCTCCAAATTGGAGAAAAACGGAATTGATGAGTGGACGTTCACTGGATAAGAAATAAGGGTGGATGATTACACTCAGAGAGTTGCGGTCAACAGTTCAGTGTCCAAGTGGAGACTGGTGATGAGTGGCGTTCCTCAGGGATCAGTGCTGGAACTGGTGTTGTAGCGGGAAGCAAGTAAATCTTGAGTTATGGAGGGAGCTCCAGGAGTGAGCTGCATGATACGAAGCTGAGCAGCAGGATCCAAAGGTGTGATTACACTTGTCCCATTGGTTCCTTGAAAAATATTAGGCCTTTGCTGCAGTATGTTTTCCTGGCTTCTAACTGAACGGGATGGGGACTGAACATATCCATTACTGCCAGGTCCGGTTGAAGATAAAGTTCATCAGGGACTGAAGTTATTCTCTCCCTTTCTCACACACGTTCTCGTTCCTGCTGTCGTTCTCTTTCCCTCTCCCTTTCTCACTCTTTTTCCCTCT
Organism: Chrysolophus pictus; assembly: GCA_037305975.1. Lineage (NCBI taxonomy): Eukaryota > Metazoa > Chordata > Aves > Galliformes > Phasianidae > Chrysolophus > Chrysolophus pictus. The sequence goes on from CM074578.1 coordinate 26,655,404, forward strand.
CTCTTTCCAGTTCCCTTTCAGCCCAGCAGAGAAGGACCTGGGGGTCCTGATCAATGAAAAGCTTAACATGAGCCAGCAGTGTGCTCTTGCATCTCAGAAAGCAAATGATATCCTGGGTTCCATCTAAAGAGGGGTGGCCAGCAGGGACAGGGAGGTGATTGTTCCTCTCTACTCTGCCCTTGTGAGGTCCCATCTGGAGTACTATGTACAGGTCTGGAGCCTCCAGTACAAGAAAGACAGAGAGCTGTTGGAGAGGGTCCAGAGGAGGTCCACAAAAATGATCAGGGGACTGGAGCACCTCTCCAACGAAGACAGGCTGAGGGAGCTGGGCTTGTTCAGCCTGGAGAAAAGGCTGCGGGGTGACCTCATTGCAGCCTTTCAATATCTGAAGGAAGCCTACAAACAGCAGGGGAATTGACTCCTTGAAAGGGTAGGTAGCTGAAGGACAAGGGGAAATGGTTTTAAGTTGAGGGAGGGAAGATTTAGGTTGGATGTCAGGGGAAAGTTCTTTACAGAGAGAGTGGTGAGGTGCTGGAACAGGCTGCCCAGAGAGATTGTGGATGCCCCATCCCTAGAGTTGTTCAAGGTCAAGAAATCATTCTATGATTCTATGATTTCTAATGATTATTTCCTCCCTTATGTATTAAAGTCACAAGCCATTTGTATCCAAACCACTTTAAGTACCTAGGACACACAGAGCATATCTAAGTACACCGTACAAGGTTAGATTCTTAGATTCTTGCAGCTAGAAGGGATTTTAGCAGCTGTCAGTAATGTCATACAAAATGTGAGGGTGTTGGAGGATGACAGACAAGAGTTTTCTTAGAAAATCATCCAGAGATCAACAGTTATTACATTTCCTTTTATTTCCAAGGTAGACAAAGCTTTCTGATACTAGGAGTTCATATGTATGACCTATGCATTTTTTGCTTCATCTACAAATAGGTCAAGTTTTTGACTAGTAAATTAACATCAAGGAAACTGGCAGTATCTGCCTACATGTTTTAAATGTCCTTTATGAAGGTTCCAGAGGAACTGAGTAGGATGTCAGAGATTTTATGCTTTGTGGCTTGGCTAATAACTGAAAGAAAAGGAACCTTGTTTTCAAAACCGATGTTCCGCATGTTTCCATGGTAACTAGAGCATTCACTTACATCATAGTTTCTATTTTGCTATCTTAAAAAAATCTTTTTTTTATTTTTATTTTTTTTTCTTTAGTGTTTTGAGTTAAAAGTGACCAAACTGTGTGTCTCATGTGACCACCCTGTGAGGAAAATTTAGTTCAGTTTATGGGGATTAGTTATACAACAAGGACATAAATAAAAATAAAATTAAATAAATAAAGGTTTGATTTCCTTAAAAGCTCCAGCTCTGCAATAATTACAGTCTAGTTAGACAATTCTCATTGGAAGGCCAATGCCTGCAGTGTCTGAAGGGTAAAGTTTTTGATCAAAATGCCAATACATCATCATGATACTACTAGCAAATGGGTATCTCTCAATCTTCCCGTGTGCCAAGCATCTGTTACTGTTACCTTGTGTTCTTAGTAGGAACAGAAAGCTGTTAATCAGCCTTGACTGTAGGGCAAATATTCTTTTTTTTTTTCTTCTTTTTTTTTTTAGCTTTTTTTTTTTTTAATATGTTTTGAGTCATCTAGTACTATACATTGAATTTTAAAGTTTGGATTATTAGAAAATGCTCTTTTTTATTCTTGTCTTTACAAACTACTGAAGTTTGCAAATATTCCATTTGACATTTTTCTTCAATATCATTTCAGATGTTTAAGAACTTACACTGACATCTACCACATAAGATGTGTAAGAGGGAATAGGAGAATTACAGAAGGCACTATCTTCTTTATTTATGTGAGAAAAGGCTGATGAGAATTTCAGGACTAATTCAGAGACAATGCCAGAAAATCCCAGCTGAGATGGGATTTCTTTGTGTCAGATTTACTTCATCAATCCCTATAAAGCATAACTCCTATCTTTGATCTTTCCTGACTATGCAGTGTCTTACACTCTCCATTCAGTACCTTTTGCAAATTCTTTACCCATGTGTGTTTTCTTTCATTCTGCAGAGAACCAAGACTTGAAAAGGCATTGCAATAGCTTATGATGTACTTGTATACTGGATGTTCAAGCTAGACATTGCAATGCTAAGTTTTAATTCATTTTTGAGTCTAAGGCTTTTTTTATACAGTAAGTTTGAGTTTACTAAGTGGTAGAATAAGCATCAGGAACATATAGAAAACGTTTATTAGAAAAGTGCAAATCCTCTATAAAATATATCTGGTGATATGCAAAATCAAGCATCAAATATATTTTTTCTTGATATTAGGCTGCTCCTGTGTTATTTACAAATCACTTTATTCTTCTTCCAGGATGTCTTCAACATAAGCAAAGATTTCCAGTCTCCTTTCACAGGACACCAGATATGAGTATCTCATACGTTCAAGCTGTGTAGCTGAGCAAGCTTAGTCAATGTGTTGCTCTGCGCAGAGTATATTGTATATATATGTATGACCTCTGAGCCAAAATCCATCTATTTTAATTCATGCTTTCTATATAAAGGACAAAACTTTAAAAATGGCTTTGTCAATACTTACACTGAACAACTAAAGCTAATACTCAAAAGGCATAAAATGTACACATGAGCGTGCAGAAATTTATTATTACAATCTTAGGTTCTGCCCAGGCATTGCTGTCAGATCGTGTCTGTGATGATGCACGGATTGGCAAGGAGACCTTCAATTCAGAAATATGTAACTTGTTTGAAAGTCGGGCTGTCAGTTCTTTGTATTTGTCTTGTCAGCTTTTAACAGAAGAAACTTGCTGGTGTCACAGAAACCTCTACCTGTAACATGTATTTATTTTGTGGTATTTATAATAATAGTATGTGCGTGTATATATATAGGTGTAAATGTAAAGCTTTTCTGCTGTTGTAATTAAAACCAGTTTTTCTTCTAAATTTCAAATAAAGCATTTATCTAGAAGTCAATCAGAAAGGCAAATTGTTAAATGAGTGGATTGAAAATAAGGAAACAAAAAAGTTGTATTTATGATATTGTATACAAAAAGGAACCTGTTCTAGCTGGCTCCGCTTGCCAGTTTATCTGTCCAAACTCTTTTCATTAACTGAGGGTTCATTAACTTTACTGAGAAGTATATTAATAAATTGACTGAGGAATGTGGAGAATATAAAATTTAAATAACATAAATCCATGCAGATTAACGTAGTTTTCTGTATTTGTTGCTGGCTACTTTTAAAAATAATCATTGGTTAAATTTTTCATTTTTCATTGCCTTAAATTTAAATGGTCATTATCAATTTTATCCAGTATATTGTTTCATATCTTTCATTTGAGGCAAACTGGTGACATAGTTATAATAAATTGCTTTCTTGATGCAATTTAGTCATTCATTACTCGTTACTCCTGAAGTTTAAATGAATGAGTCGTGTTTAAGCATTTTTACTAGTTTTGTTCCTTCAACATCAGATATTTTCTACAAACATGTAGTCTCTTCCATTCTTTTAAATCAGAAGAAATCCATTTTTAATGTCTATCATTAACTCTGTGCAAACTGAAAGAGTTTGTTAATGCTCAAGTACCAGTATAAATCATAGCAGCAAGATCTTTGTGTGATAAAATTATATCTGTTTAAATATTTTAAGGAAAAAACAAGTTTTTGACTGCAAAGAAAGAAGGTAAAGACTAGAAGAAAGGGGAACTACAGTAGGTAGTGAAGACTGATAGTAAATGCTAAATGAGGAAATGAGAAGAAGAATATAATAACCAGAATGAATAAATTAAAACTATAGATCTGGGTAAGACGAGAAACAAGAAAATAAAACAAACATTCAGTTCTAAATTTGCCATCCACTTGGTAGACATATTCTAAAGCATTATTACAATATGTAATATGCAATCAGATGAAAAACCAAGGGACTTTCCTTGGAGGGAGTATTCCCTTTGAATGGCAAGAAAGATTAATCATGCTCCAGAGAGTTAGCACATTAGGAAGCTGTGAATCAGGTAAACAAATGGTGCAATGCCTTTGAGTGACTTTAGATATCTTAAATGAATAATCAGGTAATTAAGAAAGGCTTTACTCTTCATAAACTTTCAATAAAAGCTGATGACCTTAATGTTTACTACAGTGGAATGTAAAAAAAGTCATCGTAATCCCTCCTGAGTATGTGAAGAATTGCTAAAATGTGCAAAGTTTTGGTTTACTATGAGTATTGAAGGAGGAAAAAATATTTCAAGGTCCTGTTTAAAGGCAAAGAAGACAATTCTGCATTCACAAATCACTAAATTAAGTAGCACATAAATAGGTATCCAAAAGCTAAGTTCAAGTGATACTCAGTTTCCGGATGGTAAACACAAAGAATTAGTTTAATACCAGCCAAATAAAACATGTTAAATTTTTAAATTTTCTATTTTTTTTAATAGAAAATTATTCTATTAAATACAGGTGGGGAAGAACAACAACACAATAAACATAAAAGCAAAATAAAACAAGAAAACAAATGAAAAAAAAATACAACAAAACCTCTTTGCTCCATTGATTAGATAAGGTGGAATTTTTGTAATAAGCTGGAATTAGAAATAAAGCAAAAATTTGCACATGACAAAAAAGAATTCTTTATGGAGTGTTAGTTCTGTCAAACTTTATGCAGACATCTATGAAGAATTATTGATAGGTAACAAAAGAATTATACGACACAAACAAAACTTCTTCAAGTTCTTTTTTAATTAATCTAAAACTGTGATTATTCACAAATTGAAATGAAACAATTCAGTCAGCATGCTTGGGATCAAAACTATAAAGAAGAAAAAATTATGATATGAAACTAAAACAATTTTGGCCAGAAAACCTTTAAAGATAGATTTAGCTATTATTGCACAAAATATTGTTCCCTCAAGGAAATAGTCGGTCATCTTCTTCTTCCCTTTCCTTTCTTATTAAACTTTTCTTATCTCAACCCTCAATTTTTTACACCTTTACTTTTTTTTCTATTCACCCCCTCATCCTTCTGGGGGTATGAGTGAATGGCTTTCTGGTGATTAACTGCTGAAAGGTTAAATCACGGCTTACTTGTTTCCCTACCTTTCTTCTTTTATCACTTTCTTCTTTCTTACTTTTTCTTCCTTTATCTTCCTCCCTCCCTCTTTCGCTCCCTCCCTCTCTCCCTCCCTTCTTTCCTTCCTCTCTCCCTCTCTCCCTCCCTTCCTCTCTCCCTCCCTGTCTGCTCGCTTGCCTTCCTGCCCGCCTTCACTCCTGCCTGCCTTCCCTTCTCCCTCCCCTTCTCCCTCCCTTCCTCCCTCCCTTCTTTCCTTCCTTCATTCTTACTATTCTCAAGTTTTAAAATCCTGTCTCACATTAGAAATCTTCAGTAGTTGGCACCCAGATCTCAGGTGGTGAAACTGAACACCAGATTTCATCATTTACTCTGCCTTTTCTTTCTAGGTAAATGCAAGCATACAGAGAAAATCAGAACTCAACAGGATTCTTTTTTTTCCTTTTCTTTGTATCTTAATCATACAGATGTATGCCTCTGTTTTCCTAATCCAGATATAAATTCAGCACAAATTATTTAGGAATTATGTAAATGTGAATATTCATATACAATATTACATGCAATAATTTTATATGTACATATACACACATATACATTTGTATAAATAAGCACTGGAATAGTTTTGTTGAAATTATAGCGAAAAATTTGGTTTTAAGTTTTTAATGTATATCTCAAAAAGTTAGAATAGCTCTGCAAAAATATTCTAGCTTTTCATGTAATGTTCAGAATAATTTATCTTCTAGTATATAAGTACTGTCAGAATATTGCATATTGATTGCATAGAATCTTGTTAAATTTACTTAATTAAATCCAATTAAAATTAACTATAAATCTCTCCTCCACTATACTGTTCATTAGATCTACATTAAGAAGTATTATGAAGTACTGATCATATTTGTTTTTGTTTATTTTATCTTTTATAGTTTGTCAGTGTCAATTGATTTAAAATCATTTGTCCTATAAATGTATTCATATAGTTTGGAGTTATCAAATTTCTTGTTGTTTAAATTATTCTGATTTATCATGTCCTACCTATTGCATGACCCTGAAGAAAAAAAATGCTTCATTTTTTACTTTTCTTAAAGAGATGGATGCAATTTTATTATATATATGTGTTTAGTTAAAAAGCTGTGTTGTAATAATGTGATAAGTACACATCTGTGAGCCTTTTTACAACATTTAGTTTTATATACAAAATTATAATTACATTAATATTATCAAAACATTGAAATTTCCTTTATTTATTTATTTATTTATTTATTCATTCATTCATTTATTTATTTAACATGCTCATAATGAGTTAACCTAAGGCAAATTTCAAATGAGCACATTTCAATAAGTTTGAGTCATTAAAGTTAGGAGAGCATATAGGCAGTTAAAATGAATCTTACAGACTGCAGTACTATTGGATTTCACTGATTTTGTTGTGTAGTGTGCAGTTACTTATCCTTTACTTTCACAGTCTCTTACACTTCGATTTATGGTTACATTCAGTGATAATATTTTTATTTTAAGAACATTAATTTCTTACCTTTCATTTAATCTTTCCAGACTACCAAAAGTGTTAATCATATTTTTCATGCCACCTGCAAATAGTATGACTAAAACTCACAGCATCATCAGTTGATTTTATGACCCTTCAATACAGTTTAATTATTTTATTTGTCTACCTAAAGCCTTAGCTGAAATTAACAACTTCAAGAGTCCTGCATTTTTTCTGAGGATGTTTATTTCCTAGGTATTGATCAAGGTACATTACAATATATTACCATAAGAAAGATTAAACTAACTGCCTGGATCACACAGACTGTACCATCAAAGCAGATATATTTGACTCTACTATACAAGGTAAACTCCCTCTGGCAAGCAGTGAAAAATAGGTGAGTGAAAAATCCACCACTGGTTCCTGAACACTATCCAGAAGAGAAATCAATAGAAAAAAGGATTGATATTTCGTAAAGTGGATTTTCTGTTTCTTTTTTTCATGAACTTCTGGTTACCTCCTGTGTACATGCTTTTAGTGAAAAAGGGATAGTTAGAGGAGGTAACAGTCTTCAGTTTTTGTACTGTTTTGTGAATACCAACTTAATTAATTAATGAGGTAATATTGCACATAAGGTATGTCAAGCTGATCAAATTTATCATGTTTGTTTTTAATTTTATTTTCCATAGAAAGCAATGATAATTCTTTCAGTCTAGGCTTTCCGATTCCATGGTGATGATATAATGTTGTTTAGCCCTTCAAAAAGATTCTGAAGCCACAAAATACACGTGATCTCATTTTCTTCCTTTACCTTTTAGTGTTATTCAGGTACATTTTAAAAATACTAGTAACTGCTTTTCTTTCCCTTGTGTGGCTTTTCACTTTCAAGAAGAAGAGGCAAGAGCCTCTGGCATTATCTTGCATCTTTCAGTTATTCATATAACCTCCTTACTGGTATTTTAAGTGGCAGCTGCTGAAATGCTAAGTATAAGAGAAAAATTTAACTCCTGAATTCTGGTAGATGACTGTTACGGTTTTAGCTGGATTGGAGTTAATATTATTCACAGACACCTGTACAATGCTGTGTTTTAAATTTACATGAAAACAATGATGACAGCACACTGATGTTTAGTTGTTCCTGAGCAGTGCCTATTGTCGGCACTCAGTTGAGTTAGAGCTCTCACAGTTTCTTGTAGCATCAGAATAGTTCTCCGAATAGCTCTGCTTTATTGAGTTCAACATACATCTTACATATCATTCATTTACAAGCCAGGAATTCCTGTCCCTCTAATCAGTTAATTGGCCTAGCTTCTCCCAAAACACAGTCAGAAAGGATGGAAGGTTTCTTAAGTGTGATAAGGTTAACAGTGCATACAAACAGAACCTCCTGTTTACCCTTAGACACAAACAGATACCATTTGCTCTCTGTCTTACACTCCAGCCTCCCAAGGTTTCACAGTGATAGGGTCTATCAAGGAGTCTGATAAACTCTTTGCTGACTTGCTCATAGTTACATCTTCCCCCACACCTATGAAGAGTTAATGTCTTTTCTACATCTCACACTGCTATGCCAGTGAGGAGTTGGGAGTGCATAAGGAGCTGAGAGGGGACAGAATGAGGACAGATAGTTCCACATAACCAGATAGATATATCATGCCATGTGATGTCATGCTCAGCAATAAAACCGGGGTAAAGAAAGAGGAAGATGGGTATGTTCAAAGTGATGGCATTTATCTTCCCAAGAAACCGTTATGTGTGCTAAGCCTTGGTTTCCTAGAAGTTTCTGAACATCTACCTGACAATGGGAAATTAATGAATTCCTTGTTTTGCTTTGCTTTAGTGCACAATTTTTCTTTAACTGTTATTACCTCAAAGCATGAGTTCTCACATTTTTATCTTTCTGATTCTCTCCCTCATCCCATCTGGGAGTGAGTGAGTGGCTGTGCTGTGGAGTGCTGCTGGTGTTAGACCACAACAATGACTCATGCCTTTAATTTCTCACAATGACTGCTGAGTCTATGGGCTTGTTGCCAAGGAATCCCCTTCTACTCTTTCTCCTGAGCTGGCAGTTTTGTGACTTCTGGGCAAAATGAATAATGGGGCAGGTTGCCATCCTGCAGAAACTAGAACTAGGTTATGGGGTCATGCAAGCTAGATCTATAAAAATCATAGAATCTTTACAGTTGAAAAACACCTTTATGATTATCAAGTCCAACCATCAATTCATCACCACCATGCCCACTAAACAATGCCCCTCAGTGCCCTATTCTTGAAAGCCTCCAGGGACATTGACTCAACCACTTCCCTGAGCAATTTGTTCCTATGCTTGACCACTCTTGCTGAGAATAAATTTTTCCTGATATCAAAACTAAACCTGCCCTGGTGCAACTTGAGGCCATTACCTCTCATCCTATCAGTAGTTACCTGAGGCAACCCCCACCTCTCTACAACCTCCTTTTGTACAGTAGTAGAGAGTGATAATATCTTATAGAATCCTGGCTTGGATCAGAAATAGTGTTGTAGCAGGAGCATAGAAGCAATCATTCCTCTGTACTCAGCCCTGGTGAGGATGTATCTGGAGTACTGTGTTCAGTTTTGGGCACCTCACTACAAAAAAAAAAAAAAGACATTGAGGCCCTGGAGCATGTTCAAGAGAAGGACAGTAAAGCTTGTGAGGGATATGGAGCACAAGACTTATGAGTAGTGGTTGAGGGAACTGGGATTGTTTAGTCTGGAGATGAGGAAGCTCAGGGGTGAACTTATTGCTATCTACAGCTTCCTGAAGTGAGGTTGTGGTGAGGTGGGAATCAGCTTCTTCTCCCATGTAACAAGCAATAGGACCAGAGGGAATGGCCTCAGGTTGCATGAGGGGAGATTCAGGTTGGATGTTACAAAACACTTCTTCTCCGAGATTGGTCAGATGCTGGAACGGGCTGTCCAGGGAGGTGGTTCAGTCACTGTCTCTAAAGGTGTTCAAGAAATGTTTAGATGCACTGAGGGAAATAGTTTAGTGGGATATATTGGTGATATGTGGACTGTTGGACTGGATGATCTTAAAAGTCTTTTCCAATCTTGGTGATTCTACGATTCCCCGAGTTTTCTCTATTCCAGCCTAAACAATCCAAGTTCCCTCAACCACTCCTCATAAGAGCTGTGTTCTAGACTCCTCATCAGCTTCGTTGCCTTTCTTTGGACATGCTGTACACTGTAGTTCAGTTCAACAGACAATCCCCTTTAATGGCAACAGGAACTACAGTAATTTTTGTTTTTTAAATGTTTCTTTCACATGTTAACAGGCTAATTTTAAGCAAAATTTCAAAGTCCAAAAGCTTCCACACCACTTCTTCCTTTTCAAATCTCAGGCTATAAGATATCCTTATAAATGTAGAAGACACAAAAATGTTAAGAATAGATACTACTTGTCTTATATTACCTGTTCTGAACTGAGTTGACAGTTTTAATAAAGGAAGTATTAGAACTCCTGAGAGTTCAAGCATTCCATATTGAGATAATATCACAAAATCAGGTTTTAAAATATTTACTTTTACACTGGGAAAACAAGAAATATATTTAATGCATTTGTGAATTAGATATGTCAGAATATCCATTTCCAGATTGCAAATATCACCTTTTAAATTCAATTTCTTTTGGTTTGTCTCTGTTGCCTTTGGATTTTTCTTTTTCTTTTTTTTTCTTTTTTGAACTCTCTTGAGAAATACTAGAGCAGTTTTCCTAAGAAATCATCCTGTTTACAGTTCTTGTCGAAACAGTTATGACTCTGTAAAAGACATTAGCTCCAATAAAATTTCAATTTCCATCCCAACCTAAGTAGCTTAACAGCCTTAGTGACTGTGTGGCAGCAGCAAAACCTCTTTCTCCAAATTCCTGGCTTTGCTTTGCCCTTGCCTTTGTGCTGTTCTTGAATACAGAGAAAATCTCACAGTAAAGAAGTGACATGCCAAGATTTGACTTGAAAATATTTTAACCTACAATATTTTAGAGTGAGAGAAGTTTTGGAATAGGTGTTTTGTTTGTTTTTAATGAAACTGACTTGTAAAATATCTTGATGTCTAGAAATATGATGAAGAGCCACATCTAGGAGGCAGCTGTGAACAAAGCAAAATAGATGATTATTTATTAACTGGTTAAAATGATCCTGGAAGGCTTACATAGTCCTAGAATTTGTTGTGAAGCAATTACAGCAAAATCATTGTGTTGGAAATTCCTACAAGTGTATGGAGAGCAAAAGATGATGTTTCGAACATTAATGAGAAATCATAAGCAAAAGTAAATGCAGGTTTCCATGTTTCTGTATAGCATTGAATAAATTATTATTTTAAAATAACACTCATTTAAATTTGTGTAAAACATATCTAAATCAATCAAGTGATTTAGCATAAAATAGGCTCTAGTGTTTAAGCATACGTTTTATTCTTTCACTATGAGCTAATGAGAGCATTTTATCAGATACTGTCCTTAAGTACCAGGACTGTTCACAGGAGGTGAAGATACTTAGAGCTCCACTGAATTAAACCTGGATGTCCAGAACTGTGCAAGATGAAGTTTTGCAAACATGTAAAAGACATTTCTCCTAGAGCTACTTGTTATACCACCAGTTGGATTAAATATATAGCAGAGGCAACAAACAATATTAAATCTATAAAAATTTTTGCTTTCAATGAAAACAGTATTAGAAAGAACGAAAAACAAATTAAAAGGAAAAAAAAAAACCAACCATGGAAAACAGAAAATGATTAAGGAAAGAAATTTATTTCCTTGTTTATTTTGGTTCATTTTGGTTTATTTCATTTTAGTTTTCTTTTCCCTGCAACATAGTCTAAGTTTTAAAAGGTTAAAAATGTCTTTTTGATGAAAGTGTTTAAAGTAGGCCTTAGACTATTCTAGGATATTTCTATTTTTTTTAATTAATATATTATGTTTAAAGCTTTGAGCTTTTATTATTGTTGCACTTGACCGAGTTCAAAATCTTGTTCTTTCTCTTCCTTTTTTTTTCCCGTAGATAAAATAAAATTGTTAGGTTGTTAAATTAGAAGTACTAACTGCTTTGTTTTCTTTTTTTAGGATTTGCTGAGTCAACAGACGTAAAAACCATTGCATACAAATGTATACATAAATACATATGAAAATTCTATTCAAACATTCTGAAAAATAAAACAAAATAATAATAAAAAAACACATGTTATTCAGAAAGCTATCCTGCAGGTATACATTTCATGGTAACATCCTGCTAGCAAATGGACTAATGTCAAATCCACCTTCCTTCCTTCCTTCCTTCCTTCCTTCCTTCCTTCCTTCCTTCCTTCCTTCCTTCCTTCCTTCCTTCCTTCCTCCCTCCCTCCCTCCCTCCCTCCCTCCCTCCCTCCCTCCCTTCCTTCCTTCCTTCCTTCCTTCCTTCCTTCCTTCCTTCCTTCCTTCCTTCCTTCCTTCCTTCCTCACCTCCTGAACTTTTGCCTAAAATAATAAACTATTATTCTATTAATGGCAATTATTTAATTTTAATTTTTTGAGTTTTAAACAATTTTGTGCTCTTTTTCCCTTTCCTATATTCCCTAGGTGATTCACTATTCACTGGGGAATGCATGATCAGACAAGCAGATCACCCCTCATATGAAGTTAAAACTGTTTTCTGGGTAAGTTAAGAATATAAGTTCTGTCAAACTGACCTGGACCTACCTTCCTTTCATCTGTTAGTCTGGGCAGTCAATTTCCAGCTGAACATCAGAGGAACAAGGTCTCAGAATATATTCAGCAAGTCTTGCATGTCTTCAAATATAGTCAGTAACTGATGCAACCCTGGATGTATTGAAGGGAGTAATTCTTTCCAGTTGTTAGCAATGGAACACAGATTTTCATTCTCTTATTGCCTAACTGAAATCCTCAAATGTGAGACTGTAAAACTTGCATTCATGTAAAGCTGCAAATGTTGTGAACATACTGAAGAAAGTACAATGCTTCATGCTCTCTCCAAGATTTCAGTAACCTGGACAGCAACAAAAGCATTCATTCAGTTCAGGAGCCATCACAACCAAGTGGTCTTCAGCAGCCTTCACAAACACACTGGAGATTTTTTCCTAAAACTTAAAACATTGATCAGTTCATAACTTGCCTTTCCATACTGAGTCAAAATAGGAAACTATTTCTTATCAAGAGATTTCCCACTTCTGCATCCCATAGTCTGAGAAATATTACTTGAAAAATGACATGTAGATAAATTTCCTCTATTAATAATCACCAGAAGCTGTTTCTATGTCAGTATTTTTAGGTGTATCTTTATGCCTAAACTAGCTAGATTTTATTTTTTACTTTTTTACTTATTATTATTGTTTTAAAAACTCTTGCTAATAGATAATTGTTTCAGTTACCTCTCTAGCTCTTTATAACCACATGGAACTCTTGTGTTTAGTTTAAAACCCTTAAGATCCCTATGGATCCTATGCAATGATACCAACAGCTTACAAGAGAGAATAAAGTTAGAAAAGTATTTATGTATTTCTAGGTGTTCTTATTGCAGTATTGCAGCTAAAAACAAGGAGGAAAGCTGCCATCCTGTGATCAGACAGCTCTCCATGGAACATCATCAAGATAACCAGGCTTCACTGTCAGTTCACAGACTACAGTTTGCCTTGGGAGATGAATTACTGGTCTCAGTATCCTTGTAAATGTCTTGGGGCAACAGAAAGTCAAAGAATTACTGCTCTTTAAGTAATACACTTTTAGGAAAATACCTGTGACTATAGTGCCTAAGCATCCTGAGGAAATTGTTTCCTCAAGGGGCTACCCTGTTACCTTTGTGACTGTACTTTTGAGTTTTATCGAGGAGGTTGAGCAGGAGCATAGATGAGAAAAGGATGCATAGAGAAATCAGGATCCTGTCCCTTTGAAATGCATTCCTTTTTATGAATAAAATGACCCACCTGTAATTAATTTCAGGGCTTATTAAAAAAAATTATTTTTTCAAAATTATAGCAAAATACACACAAAAATGGAGAAGATTTGCAAAGGTGCAAAGTAATTTGAAAAAAAATGTATATATACTCCTGTGTGTAAGAAGTTTGTCATTTATCACTGCAACAACTTTAATTTTACTAAAAATAAATAATACTTATCTATAAATAAATGCTTTCAAATAAAGAAGTCTGAGTTTGACAGGAAAAAAAAAAAAAGTATCTTGAAAAATTTATTTTGAAAGTTTTACCAAAAATTCTTCTACCTCGGAGAGCAAAAGTTGTGACTTAAATATGAATAAGTATCTACACTAGGAATTAAGAACACTGATTCTTTTTTATTTACATTTCCAGTGTAAATACATCCGATACACTGCCCACTTAGTAGGACCCTCATGGAAAGTACGAGCTCATAGTCACTCCAGCATTTCTGTAAATGAACAATTCTTTTTTAAATATAAACGTGAAAACAGATCCTTATATGGAAGTCACTGATCTATTTCATAAACTTTTGTCCAGAATTGCCCACGATTATTTTTTAGATTTTCAAACCTCAGACATGGTATTAACCACATTGATTTAAGAAGGGTATACATCATGGAGAGTGAATGCAATGATGACCTGTTATCTGCACAGATGCTAGAAGTAGATCCCTTGCTGCTCATAAAGTGAAGTTTCATACTGAGTTTCTGCAGAATATATTTGACTACTATGGGATACATATTGTGACCATAATTTCTTGATAATTTGCACTCAAGCATCAATTTTTGTCTGTTTTTAATTGTTTGTTTGTTTTCCCTTCATTTTCTTTGTTCTTATTAACTGCTGAGGGCATTAGAAAGAAAACTTCAGCTTTTCTTTTAATACAGTTTCATGACTGCCTCACTCCCACACACCCCTAGTCCTTCTAAACTGCCTTGGGTAGATTGGCAGCTGAGATTTCAGGCAAAACCTTTCTAGTTATAATTCCTATGATTTCTTAGGAGCTCTGTCTCAAGGGCATTTTTCATCTATGCTGAAGAGCACTTGCCCACATAACTGCTGAAGCACACTGCATGGAACTTAAATGTAAGAGTTTGATTCATAAACCTACACCTTTTTTCAAATCCCAGACAAGTTCCAGAATAGTCAAAGAAGTTTTTCACTCCATTGTTAAAAAAACAAATAAATGAGTATAAATGAGAATTGAAGGACTGATGTGTGGTCTTAATTCTGAATAAACAAACTGTGTCTTAATAACCGAATGAAGTTGTAAATCAGGAGCCATACACTAAGAGTAGTTCAGACATCAGAGATGATTCTTTGTTCTGTTTACATCTTAAACAGTAGGTTGCCTGAAGGATCTGAGTTTGAGAAGTGATTTTTTCCTTATTTCTTCTGCTGAAATTAGCTATTAAATTATGTGTCTAATGGAAATATTTAAGATTAACACCTCACTTCACAATAGTAACTGCTGGGACAGTCCTCAGAGGTCACACTGGAGTTACAGCTATCTTTTGACCAACTCAGATGTGTTTCTCACTTGATATACTTTTGCTGTGATTCCCAATGTAGGAGTAAATCTTACTACTATGTTTAGAGGAACAGCTGGATATCTAAGTCAGCACAGTACGTTTCATTTGGGGAAGTAGAACTCTTAATTTTAGATACTACCATTAACACAATGTTTAATCTCCTGGTTTGCATTTCAAGGAATTCAAATCTAAATTCCCTATAGTGAAATATTTGCACAATAACATTTATAAGATTCAAGACTATACAGAAGATATACGTTATATGCTCTCACTTGGACTGAAAAGCATCCATAAATTCATGCATTTTTCTATCTTGGACAGCATCTTTGAAGAAATGAGAATTAAAATTGTCTGGTGTTCAACTTTGTCAAATTAAGTATGATGTCTTGAGTAGCAATGCCACTTTGCTACTCAAGACATCATACTTAATTTGAAATCTGCAATAATTTCAATCCAGTAACAACCAACAATATCATTACAAGGAATAAGCCTAGGAAAGAAAAAAAATTCTGCTACTCTGTTATAGGAAAACATTGTGTGTCTCATTGTGTGTCTTTGTGACTTTGTTAGGAAGAAAAATGCGTGTATGTATCTGTATGAGAAAATAATCTTTCATAATTCTCTAAGAGATAGCTATGAACACCCAGGCCTCATATATACTAAAGGGTTCATCCTGGTCTCAAAGTTATTGAGGAGTTTCTATTATTTGGCTTATTAATATCCTTAAAGTTAAGTCTTTGTAAATACAGTACTTTGGTGTGTGAAGAGGAAGGGATTAAGAAGAGCAGAAAAATAGCTGTTCTGACAGTAAGGAGATTTAAGCAGAAACTGTTAAGTGGTAAACTGTGAGAAACCATCCTTGTGTCTGTAAATCCTATATACTAACCAGAATAAGTTCACAGTTTGCCCCAGGCTATCTTTTTCATAAAGTGTAGACCCAAATGGGCTTTCACATCCTTCAATTATAGGGCTGTAACTATAATGATTGCTAAAGGTTATCTGAAGTTTAAGAATAAAATAAGATGTTAAATTTTTAGAAAACTTGAATACTTATATCTGATTTTAGACACTAAGGATTATCAGAAATCAGGAAAAATTAGAATGCAACTTGCCTAGTCTGAAATTAATTCAATTGGATTACCTTATCAAGAACAGGGAAAAAGAATATCATGACAGTATACATTTAGAATGCAAGGTATTTTTTCAGCCTCCATCTGATTGCTGCATTATGAAGTGCATCTGCAGTAAAAGAACTTGGACAAAATGTCAACATCAGATTTGTTAACTTTTATATTTAAAAAATGAATTGATACATACAACTTCTGTGAAAATCAGATCTTAGTCAAAATGCTGTTATCTTTTAACTGAAAAATTCTGATAGATGGAAAATTCTTAAAAGATGTTATCTAGGGCTGGGATAAAGCTTAGGTCAAAACCAGCCTGTGGGGATACCGTGGATCTAGGCTCCCACTTAGTAAAAAAGAAAAAAAAATGGAAGAATATGAACTGAGCGAGAATTTCAGAAATACTACATAAGTTTTAAATTCACTAATCTAGTTCAATTTTTAAAAAGCTGTTCTATTAAATCTATCTCTTTTGAATCAATAATTAGAGTACAAATAAAGATAAAATAGAATGGATCTCCTCCTCTTCTTTAAACCAGTAAATGTCCTAGGAAACAAGCTATTGTAAGAAAGATATCTTGGAAGAGTTTTTATAGAAGACTTGAAATCTTCGTTTTCTCTGAGTGGATAACAGAAGAAATGTTAAAATCTAGTCACAGAAAGAGAAAATAACTTGTGTTCATCTCACGTAAAAAGTAAAACAATCGTCACCTCTAGTTTCTTAAAGTGGTCTGGAAAATTTTTTAGTAGAAAACATCATCAAATTTCTGCTTAATCTGTATAAATTTAAAAGTGTCCTCAAATAGTAAATAATCCTTTACCTAATAATGAAGTTACAATCTGGTGCTCAAAAAATGACAAGAACTTCTAAATCTTTTGCCTCTCAACTCATTGATATTTTGCAGAGTATACATCCTTCTATTTTATGCAATATACTTCAGTGTCAAACAAATTTCAGAGTATTATCTTATAGGTATGTTAAGATAGAAATTAAAATTGTTATAGTGCTTAGAAATTTTATGATTTGTATATTTAATTTTGTGGTTGAATTACAGAAGTTATCATTCCAATATCCATCCAATATTTTAAAGGAGTGTATAAACAGGAGGGGGAATGGCTGTTTACGGGGGCGGATAGTGACAGGACAAGGGGGAATGGTCTTAAATTGAGACAAGGGAAGTTTAGGTTAGATATTAGGAGGAAGTTCTTCACACAGAGGGTGGTGATACACTGGAACATGTTGCCCAGAGAGGCTGTGGATGCCCCATCTGTGAAGGCATTCAAGGCAAGGCCGGATGTGGCTCTGGGCAGCCTGGTCTGGTGATAGGTGACCCTGCACATAGCAGGAGGGTTGAAGCTGAATGATCATTATGGCTCTTTTCAACCCAAGCCTTTCTATGATTCTATGATTCTATGTTTTGTGAAAATTTGAACAAAATATTGAAACATTTTCTAATTATTACAGTTTATAAGACTTTGACACTGTTAGACAAATATAGGATGATATGTAGTAATTTAAAGTTGCCACCTGCTCTATTTGTTATTGTAATGATAATTAGAGAAAAAACAGTTTATGGAAGAGTTCACAGACTACTGAAAAAGTTAATATCGGAACATAAAATGGAGTATTTTCTCTGTTTTCTTCAATTAGTCTTTTTGCGGTCCTTGAGGCTCTTTATGCATATTTGTACATCTTTCCTATTGAAACACAGAGGAGTCTGATGTGCAATAGTGTAAGAACACAGGAGGGAGAGGTGAGCCTTGCCCCAAACACGTCAGGATCAGAATATAGGACCTGTCACAGAACTGTCCTGTTACTGTGTTCTTACTATCACGTTGACCCAGAGCAGCTGAAGTGCTCTCTGATGATAGCTCAGAAAAGCCTAGGGGGAAGCACTTTCTCAATAGTCATCAGTGACTATCTGTTGTGGGGGAATAAGAGAGTCCAGTAATGCTGATAAAAGCCAATTAATACCAGTCAGACTGTGCCCAGGGAGCATACCCTGAGCACTTCTAGCAAAAAGTGGTTTATGCACAGAAATTGCAAAGTATGGTGTACATTTGGTAGAGAATAGAAGGGTTTAAAGGTATCACCCAGCACATGAGAACTGTCTTAGGTGAAATGTTTAAACAATGCAAGGAAGTTGACCAGTGCCAGAGGAAAACAAAAAATCCACAAGAAATTATTCCATTGGTGTTCCAGCTATATTGTAGAAAATCCTTCTCTGATCCAAATACAGTGGCCAATAATACCTGCAAGCAAAATGCAGCAAACAGGATCAAAATGACTGTAAATAACTGTAGGAGTTCTGATCTTCAACTTAATGTATACACCAAAAAAAAAAAAAATCCTCTTCCTTTCCTTCAGACTTAGCATAAAGGGCATGAGACTGGGAGAATCTTTTTCCTCTGCTTGATATGCTGCTCTTCCTGAAGATACATTTTTTGAAAAAGCAAAATAAGAATATGAAAGAACTTATGTATCAGCAAAGTATATCACTGTCAAAAGACAAAAGGGTAAAGGAGAAACTGTATGTCATCATTTTCACAGTCTTGTCTTCTATTCAGCTAAAGCAGACTGGAGTTAATTAGACTGTTTTCATGAGTGGATTGAGACAGGTAGCTCACAGAGGGTATTGGTTTCAAAATGTTATTAAGGTTGGATTCATGCTGGCTTTCTCGGTTATGATGTGCCTTTCTAAAACTTTAGTTTCTAATAAAATTGGAATTGCAGTCACAGCAATTGCAGGAACAGGTTTTCAAACATAAAGCAAAATCTTGCTCTTCCCTAGTCACAGCTGTGTGTTCCTGAATCTAGTACTGTGTACATGTGAATTGAGATTAAAAAAAAACAACAACAAAAAAAAACAAGAAAACAAGAAAACAAAACAACAACAACAACAAAAAACAGCAGTATAGACTTTAAGAACTCTTTGGGAAACAGTATTCTAATGGACAATCTGGAAATCCATACTTGAATTCCATGTAGAAAAGGAGCTGTCGACACAGACCGATTGTAGAGGACAACAACGTGTCAAAAAATCCTCACAAGAAGCTACGGATTTAGAGAGGGGCTGACAGGCACCTTTCTCCCTTGCCAGGTGTCTGCATTTTTTCAGACAGCTAGCATTACACCAGAGAATCTCACAGACTCCTCAGGGAACCTCCAGGGCAGTGCTGAACACATATGGTGACCATATATTAACCAGACACACTGAGCAGTGCTAGTACTGCATGGGTGTGGGAAAGAGCAGGTGGCCAGATGAGGAACTGAAGGCACAGCACTCATTACAAGACTATGGCTATTAATGTAGGGTCTCTGTACTTTTTGAGTCTGTCTTGAAGGATAGCAATCCCATAACAGTCTGAAACATTCTCACATGGATATTGATTTACTGAAATGTTACCTCCCATCCATTGACTTCAGCAGGGTTTATTTAAGCTCCTGTTCAAATCAGTGTTGTTGTTGTTTTTTTTTTTTTTTTTTGTCTGTGCAGACATCCATTCTCATAAAATCATCATAGAATGGCTTGGGCTGGAAGGGACCTCAGGGATCATCAAGTTCCAAACTCCCCACCGCTGGCAAAGCCACCAATCTCCAAATTTAATCCTAGACCAGGCTGCCCAGGGCCCCATCCAATCTGGCTTTGAACACCTCCAGGGATGGGGCATCCACAACTTCTCTGGGCAGCCTGTTCCAGCACTTCACCACTCTCATAGTAAAGAACTTCCTCCAGGTGAGCGACCCTCTGCCAACCTGCTCCTCAAGCAAATAATAATCATGACTGGAACATAAAATGGCTGTGGAGAACATATTTGCTAAAGTATAAAATAGAAAAGAGAAGACAAAAATGGAACTGAAAAGTAAGTTGTGGAACATGCTATATATGACTGAGATTCAATGTATGAGAGAGATACATACTGATGTTCATCTGTGGCTCGTGCTGACTATTTGCTTACTATTCCAAGAGAGCAGATAGTCACAGCCAGACCAGAGTTGGCCAAATTTGAAGCAGCGACATCCTGGAAATACAGTCGTATCTTACCTCTCTGTGAGGGTGATTAGCTTGGGATCAGCATCTGATGCTCAACTCAGCACAGACAGTGAGACTTCAGGGCATGTACAGTATCAAAGCTTTGAATGTTTAGATAAGTTTTCATGTAAATGCTTACATATCCCTAATGCTTATCAGTTTTGGAAGGATTTTCTTGGTTTCTCTGTTGGATGTATGCACCTAAATCTACTTATTTTGTACTTTCATTGGTCTGTGCTATTTGGTTTTTATCTATAGGAACTTGTTTATAGCCTTTAACTATTCTGTATGTCATTTGAAGCACAAGAATTTAGTTTGGGGCTTACAAAACATGTCTATATCACATAATACAGCCCATGAATTAACTCCTGATCTTGGCTTGAATGAGCTACATCTGGAACTTGAATAGTTGTAACCGTCTCAGTAATGAAAGGTGAGAAGGGCCCCGTAAGTGAAAGTAAGGAGGCAAGAAGGCTTCACAGCGACTGAGAATAAGGGGGGTGAAGGGGTATAATCAGAGATAGTTTATAGAAGTAAGAATGTAGAGCTTGTTAGAAAAACAAGTGATGGCAAACACTGGGTCTGGGATAGTGAGGGGGATGAAGGCCATACTGATAAGGTTTGAGAACAGTCCAGAGACATCTGGCAGGGAGGTGATTAGATGTCCACAGGGCTAGAAGAAACCAGTTTGGGGGGATGCCCCCCTGAAAGGTCAGAAGTTTACAGTGAGGAAGACAATGAAGTCTTCACGAGGAAGACAACAAATCTTCATCCCACAACCCCTTCATGCACATGCAAGAGGGGAGGGTCTGCATGCTAATTAACTCTTGGGGAGTGTAATGAATATGTATCCAAATTCTGGGAAAACTATTGATTATGTATTAGTTCAGCCTATATCTGTAGCACACTTTTTCCTGACAGTGTGCAAGTTAGGCAGATCTATCCCCCTTGCACCCAGCATACATGCACTGCTGAATGAATCACACCTACTTTGTAATCTTACTTGGGTTACAGAGTTCGATTCTGCACATCAATAACAGCTGTTAGAATACTCAGCCAGGATATTTGTTCCCTCCTAAGTGTTTCCCAGACTCAAAATCTACAGTATTAATTTTCTCTATGATTTTGAATCCAAATGATAAGATGACTGTTTTCTATCTATGAGTAGCCTACTGTGGCATCATAACAAGTGTGGCTACTAGAAAATAAAACTCATTATTTTATTTTATTTTTTTTATTTTTTTTTGAGGTGCAGTTCCTTAGATTTGAGCTTTTGTACACTGGTTCTAAGCACTTCAAAAGGAACAATATAATTTTCCAAAGTGGAAAATACAGTCCAATTGCCATATACTGTGAAAGACAATTACTAAAGCAAATGATGAAAAAACAACTTACTTGGTGTATAAATAAAATTAATCTTCATTGTATTTAAAACCAGGCTATGTAGCATCATTGAGCCATCTGTCAAAGACACGCAAACTCTAGAAGTAGTCAAAATGTAAGATAATCATCAGTAGTACATTTTTATTTTAGTTCTGCCTTTTATCTATAGGACCTTTTCAGAAAATGAACTGTCTAGCTTAGCTCAAATTTTGTTTAACTCTTCTTATATCTGCAATGTATCTCAGGGCCAGATCTTTTCTTTGCAGATGGAAGGGAAATTATTTATCCCCCAGTTGTCTATGTGGCTCTCATTTTTTTCATACCTCAGTTTCCCTAACAGCAGAAATAATAGTATATATGTGCTTTAAGAGTATAAGAGCATATTTCATTTGTTATGTTCATGGAGGTGTTAAAGAAGAAAAACTAGAAAGGCATAGGGAGTAAACAGATGTAACATGTCTAGTTACTAGCCTGAAGCTTGAAACAAGTGAATCTATTAACATTGGTCTCCTAGTATAATCTAAACAAAATTTAGACCAAATTATTTACATATACATGTAAAAATACAAAATGTTTATAGTGAAAAAACACTCCCTTCAGTTTCATCTTAAAAATAGCTGTTTCATGAGAACTATGAAATGAAGTGTTAATTACTTCAGAGAAAAAGAGAAAGGGAAATAAGCAGTATGGTGGCTGTAATGAACAGGAGCAGCCTCAGAAAACTTGTAAAAATAGGCAGCGCTGTAAAAGACGTTTATTAATTACCAGTTTCTCAGGCATGTGTATCCAAAACTGAGGATGTAGAGAAAATTATATTTACAACATTAAAATATTGTAAATAAGAATATTTGGACTCCATATTCCAACAGTATAGTGGTAGAGTCTGCAGCTGTCTTAGACGGATGATATTACACTGAGAGAAAAACAAAAACAAAAACAAAAACAAACAACAACAAAAAAAAAACAGCATAGAAATAAAACTCCACATCTAAAAATATTTACAAATAGTTAACAAGGGAAATAATTTTTCAAGTTGCTTTTTTTTTTTTTTTTAATAACTGTGAACATCAGGTTCAAAATACAATCCATTGTAATTATAAGGTTTCAGAATTAATTTTAATACTCATAACCAGAAGAAAATCAAACACATAGCACAATATATTCTGTATATAAAAATGTATTAAATACATTTTATTAAAAACTTTTATTTTATTTTTAATATTAATGTCATTACTGTGAAGCAGTCGATTTTAGCTGATCCAACTGTATATTCATTACAGAAATTTTGTGAGAATTATGTAATATAAATGTGACAGAAGATCAAAATAATTAAAATATATGATAGACTGAAGCATGAGGATTATTTTAACATAAAATTATTATTTTTTTTCTTTTTCTCCTTCCAGCTAAGGAATCAAATCAATGTGTTAGATTTAAAGGTCACGGTAGTCTCTCCTGAAGAAATGTGCTATAATGTACATTGATCATGTGATTTTAAAGATCAGTTTACATATTATTCATGCACACTTTATCAAGATGTCTATGATACATGATCAAACGTGTCACATTAAAAATGTATAAATTCAAAATAAAATTGCTGAAGAATAAAGCCGTAGGATGTTCTGTAAATTTCTGAGATTCCAAATTTTTCAAGAAGATTTGGTTTGTCCAAATATTCTAGTATGGAAAAAAATCTGTTTTAATGTTAAAGTATAACATAAAATGAAATATTGTTTATGAAATGTTATCAAGGAATATGTTTTATAACATAAAATATAACATCACAATCATCTAGTTCTGTGGTAAGATACACTCATAGTCTGCGCTCCATAAGAAATTTTGCAGCCAAATTTTACTTCTTCTATAGCTGCAGTGCAGTACAGAATGAATGACAACTCTAAATCTATAGCTATGAATCTATTAACTAAATTTGGAATCTAAAGAAAAGAAAGTTATTAAATAATATTCATGACAGCTAAAACTTTTCAAGGAAAAACCAGAAAATGAACAATTAAGTAGTACACTAAAAAACAAACAAACAAAGAAACAAAAACACTGAGGAAAATGTAATGTTCAGTAATCTGCATTTTAAGTCAAAGAAATTCTGATATATATTCAGATGAATATATATGAATGAACATGAAGTCTTTTCAAACTACAAAGAAAATGAGACAACGTAAATGTACCTTAAGAAATAAGTCCTTTCTCATGATCTCTTCAAATAGTATTTATCTCATTTTCTCATTAGTTTCTACAAAAAAAAAAAATAATCTTTTCTGCTGAACCATTTAACTCTTTCAGCACATTAGCAGAACACCTAAGCAACATAGCTTAGATAGGAATACAATAGATGTGAAACCCACACATTTATAACCATTTCATCGTTAGAAAACACTATATGTTTAGGATTTTGAGATCTGTCTGAAATAGTAACAAATAAAAGCAGAAGTGAAAATGGGTACAACTCAATTAAAAATCCTTGTTCCCCATTTTACAAAGACACTGTAATTGACACTATTTTATATGAAGTTTTTCAGAAGAAAATTTACAAGTCCGTAAGGAGATGGCCACGTGGGAATTTAGGTCAATATATAATACAAAATAATGTTGGTGATCATTATTTCTTATTACTGCCATATTAAAAAAGGTGTGTTTTTGTTGTTTGTGTTATTTGTTGTGGTTTGTTGTGTTTTTTTTTGTTGTTGTTGTTGGGTTTTTTTAATATGCTGAAGATGCTCTTAGATCTCATTTTAATCCTTCCAGCTACACAGTCCTGTGTAGTGTATGGGACAAGTCTGAAATGGAGAAGTAAAGTTGTTATTTAGACTAAAATTCAACAGATAATGCAGATAAGAAAATGCTTACAGACTCCATAGGAAAATTGAAGTTGAATGATTCTAAATAAGACTGGTATTTGATTACTGGTTGTCAAAAATCAACATCTCAACAGTCTCATCTGAAAAAAGAAAAAAAAAAAAAGAGGTTCAGGATAGCTTTATGAGATCTCAGCTTGGTTAATGGGTAGATAAGTGTATCCAAAGGAAAATTCTCGCTAGAAAATGGAGCATTTGGATATGACAGAAGCGAACAAAATAATCATATAATTTGCCTCAACTACTTATTATCATTATGACAGATAGCCAAAACTTGGAGAAGACTGCAGGGTAATCATTTAATTGAAAGTATTCTTTAGGAAATTTAAGTAAATTTAGACTGAGGAATGCAGTAATATGATCGAAAGCAAAATGTTTTTACTGGAATCTAAACTTTAGTATTTCTCAGTGTGGACTATAAAAAGAAAAATAAGGACAAAAAGAGAATGCATCTCAGTACATCAAGCTAAAGTCTAAACTATAAAATTGAAACATTTACAGACTTAGGATTTATCAATCTTTGGGAAGGATCTCAGCATTGCAGAGACCACTAGCCGTCTAAATTTTAAGACTACTTAATATTCATTCAAGTATTCAGTAATATAGTGTCAAAACTAAAGAGAAAACATTATGTGTATATCTTGTATGCCCAAAAAAGTAGGATATAATGTCATTTTGGCTGAACAGGGATGTTCTTCTAAAGCTTAGGTGGAATCTATATGGCCTATGGAAAGCCAGATGATAAGGAGGACTACAGGGATGCTGTCCATCTTTCTATGGAGAAAATTAATGTGGCCAAAGCTCAGTCAGAGTTGAAGCTGGCCAGTACTGTGGGGAAAAATTAAAAGTTTTGTAAGTACATTGACAACAAAAGGAAGACCATCGAGAACATTGGTTTGTTATTTGATGAGAATGGTCATCTTACAAACACGGACATAGTTAAAGCAGAGTTACTGAATACCCTCTTTGTCCCTGTCTTCAAAAATGTTTATGGGCTCTGAGCCCCTTTGTGCTCCAAATTGAAGAATCATAACTTCAGTAACAATTAATTCCCAGCCAACTCTGCCCTTGTACAAGATTTGCTGGTTCACCTGGATGCATACAAGTCCATTGCCCCATTGGGTTCACTCCAGGGTACTCAGGTGGCCAAAGTCATTGAGAGAACTCTCTCAATTATTTTTCAGTGATGTTGGGAATCTGGAGAGGTCTCAGTTGACTGGAAGCTGGCAAACATTGTTCTAAATTTCAAGGACAAGAAAGAAAACCCTATCAAATACACACCTGTCAGTTTCACTTCATGTCTGGTAAAAATATGGAGAAAATTATGCTGAGAATTATGAAAAACATCTGAAGGACAATATGGTCACTATTCACAGCCAAGACAGGTTTGTGAGGGGAAGGTCCTGTTTAACTAACTTAATTTCTTTTTATGACAAGATCACCCAACTAACTCACCAAGGAAGCCAGTTGATAAACTGTTCCATCACCTCCCTGAGGATGGAGGTGAGGCTGACCAGCCTGTAGTTTCACAGGTTCTCTTTCTGCCTTTTTTGAAGAATTAAGTGACACTGGCATCCCTCCAGTCATGGAATCATAGAATATCCTGAATTAGAAAGGACCCATAAGAATCACTGAATCTAACTCCTGGCTTCACACAGGACCACACAAAAATCAGACCACATGTCTAAGACTACTGTCAGATGCTTCTTAATCTCTTGCAGGCTCAATGCCATGACTAGTTCCCTGGAGAGCCTGTTGCGGTGCTCTCTCCTGTCATCAGGCACCTCCTCTGTTCTTCCTACTCTCGAAGCTCAGCTGAACATGAGCCAGCAGTGTGTCCAGGTGGCCAAGAGGTCCAATGCCATCCTGGCCTGCATTACAGATAATATGGCCAGCAGGAGAATAGAGGTAATCATCCCCCTGTACTCAGCTCTGCTGAGGCCACACCTTGAGTACCATGTTCAGTTTTGGGTCTCTCACTACAAGAAAAACATAAAGGCCCAAGAACGTGTCTAGAGAAGGGCAGCAAAACTAGTGAGGGTTCTAGAGCACAAATCTTATGAGGAACAGCTGAGAGAGCTGGGATTGTTTGGTCTGGAGAAAAGGAGGTTCAGGGGAGACCTAATTGCACTCTATAACTTCCTGAAGGGAGGTTGTGATAAGGAGGGGATCAGTCCAGACAACAAATAGGACCCGAGGAAATGGCTGCAAGTTGTACCAGGAGAGATTTACATTAGATATAGGAAAAACTTTTTCTCTCAGAGTGGTCAGGCACTAGAATAGCTTGCCCAGGAAGATGGTGGAGTCAATGTCCCTGGTGGTGTTTAAGAGGCGTCTGGATGAGGAGCTACGAGATACAGTTTAGTAGCTTAGTGGGTAGTAATGGTGATAGGAGAACAGTTGAACTAGATGATCTTGTAGGTCCTTTTCAACCTTGTGATTCTTTGATTCTGTGATATTTCAAAGATGATAGAGAGCAGCTTTGCTCAAATGTTTTAAATTTTTATTCACAAAATATCTTCCATAAGCTTGAAATATTTAACTTCTTCATATTTCTCTACTGGCTTTAATTCCCTTATCATAGAATATAAGTTATTTTTGTTTAATTTCATAGTCTGTCTCCCTACCCATAATCTGTCACAACGTGATGAAAGGTTAACTCCATGCCTGTATAGCTCATGATATTAACATTTATCAGCCAGTGGTTAAATTTCTAAACAAACTCCTCTGCACTTTCTCCCACTCACACTTGAGATAAGCTCCTATAAGCACTGACAAAAATACCTCATTTTTGTCATAGAGAAAAACTGTTTAAATCAAATCAGAAACAGAGAGATTTACTGATTTATTTTATTACTACACATTCGGGACCAACATCAGCAATACAAGAAATAACTCACAATCTCAGACACTAGGGAAATGTTAATATACACCTACAAATTTCAAAATACTGTTCTGTAACTTATGTGTTCCTCCCAGGCACTCTGCTGTCCTGCACTCCTGGCAGTACACATGGTTCCCTGACTTCTCAGTATCTGAATATAGTTCCCTATGCGAAGACTCTCCTGTAGAGTTATGGGTACTCCAGCACCTTTGCCACTGCCTGCTCCTTGCTAAGGCACTGCTGTGTGCAGGATCCCAGATGGCCCCACAGAAACCATGAGTAGGGATCCACCCACACCTCACCTGTGCTGTGAGTCACTGGCTGGGACTTACACAGGATCTGCAAATGCTGCAAGACAATGTCTGACAGTTCTCAACAAGATCTGTTGCTCCTTATCCTTCCGCAAGGCCGGTATCCATAAAATATGTACCACATCAGAAGCCAAAGAGTAAATTAGAATCAACAAACAGCTAAAGATCCTGACATTTGCTACTGCTGTGGAAGAAGGTCAGGCATCCATTTCAAAACTGTAGAAAGTGTAATAAAACAAAAGACATATATAATTCCTAAATGATTCAGCAAAGAATACAATAATGAATAAAAATGATCTTGCTATTGATACAGTGATAGCATCATATTAGATAGGAAGAAGATAAGCCAAACAAAAGGTTAGTCAAAACAAAAATGACTGAAGTACAATGATTAAAATGAAAAACTAATCTACAAATTATGGAAGTGGTCAGGTTAGCCAAAAAAAAGTAGTTGAATATCATGTTAACAAGAGCAGTCATGGACTTACATTACTCAGAATATACTAAGAAGCACTTGATTTTTTTACTCTCTCCCACTTTTCTTTGTTTCTGATTCAGAAGACAAGAATATCACGTTAGAGTTTGCTCAACAGTCTACAGAGTGTGACAGTGAGAGAACACAACTTTAAATGAACTGGTTTCCTATTATGGCAACCACAATTTTTAATGAAAATTTTATTTTAATATCACAATCATATTTGCCTGGAGAGCATGTGTAGTACAAACAGAGCCAGAAGAGTTGAAAAAGAGAGAAAGAACTGAAAAAAATATATAGTTAAGTTGTACATAGACAGAAATTCCTAATTATGAAGTGTGGTAGAATAACAGTTCTTTTGCTAATTCACACCATGTAGATAGTAAAGTCAGGTCCTTTGAATCAGAGATGGGACATAACAATATCTCAGTCAGTACTCTGGAGGACAACTGTCTCTCTTAAGAATTCAACACTTATTTCTATACCAAGTTCAGTATCACTGAACACTTTATTTTCACTTTATTTTCACTTTATTTGATAGTTTGGTAATGAATAGATAAACAAAAGATATATAACAGATATTCCAACTGTAGAAAAACTTGTTTTAAGTTTTGCCCTAAATGGATAGGCTCAGATAAATTAGTAGACATTGTAAATGTGACAGATATCTGGGAAGTGCCATGTTACATGCATTTTTCTTTGTTGCTGTTGTTTCTAAGCTGTAGGGATTGCTTGAGTTATAGGAGATGGAAACAAAAGTGCACGACAACTTCAAGAAGAGTAAATAATAGTTCAATGAAAATGGAACAATTTGGACATCAGATTGCAAGTTCAAATCTCCACAGATGAAGAGGGTTTTTTTTTGTTGTTGTTTGTTTGTCTGTTTGTTTTTGTTTTGTTTGTTTGTTTAAGTGGACATCAGCTTACATATTTTCCAGGATAAGTAAACAAGATTTTTCTGTTAATTAAAGAATTATATAAATCAATGTACCAAAAAATAAATAGCAAAGCTGGTCTGAAGGTACTGCCTCTTATTTTATTGTATTAGTACACAACATTAGAGGCAGATGTAGATGCTATGGCAGTAGAGGTTGAACTCTCCCACTAATATTCTGCTACATTTTGTTGTCATGTGACAGATGGCAGCAGAGGGGCAGTCTGACAAAATGGCATCTGACATGGAAATGCATACAAAGCAAAAATGTGTCATTGAATTCCACGAAAAAAAATGCATCCACAGACATACATTTATACTTGCTGAATGTTTATGGAGACCAACCAGTGGAAGTGAACACAGTGAGGCAGTGGGCCACCTCCACTAATGAAGATTTTTACAAGCATGACATACAGGCTCTTGTTCATCACTGATGAAAATGCATAGGTAATAGTGATGACTGTGTTGAAAAACATTGTTTTGTAGCTGAAAATTTGCTCTATCATATAGTTTTGTTATATACGTTGGAGTTCCTATGGAAATAAAGAGAGATCTTACTTTTGGAACAACCTATGTATTACAGTGCTCCGACGTGATTATTCTCATTTTATTAAGAACTTATAACTACTGCTCTCCTTTGTGTGACTCCATTACTACAGAGTGCAGAATTCTGAAGCTGACTATGAAGCACCCCTATACTTGCCAGAAGAGGTAGCTTACTAAGCAATTTCAACACATGAGGCTTGAAATTCGTATGAAAATGATCGTATTTCTTGTAAGAATACTTTACAAGAATGAACAATAAAGAATTCAAAAAATTCTGGTGGTTGAAGTTTGACTTATACTGTTAGAAATGTATGATACTGAGAAGATATTTTTCGCTGAACATAGTATGAGGTTCATTTTATGAGATGATTGCAGTGTTTTGGGGCAAAAATATTATTAGAGGCAAGAATGTTGGCTCTTAGAGTTATGCAGTGGGAATAGAGTACCAAGAGTAAATGGGTTGAATCTCACTTTCTTCTTCAAAATCACAGGACTTCTATAGAATTCTAGCAGTCTTCCATAGAGGTTCAAAGCATAGCCTGAACATGAAAGTATTATCATAACATTATTTTTAATTACATATTTGATAGATGTGTGGACAACAGACAAGGGCCTTTGTAATCTTTTAGATGCCAGTTTACTAACTGCTGTCCACACTATCAGAAGATGTACTTACTTCCAAAGAAATGTTCAGAAATTTCAATACAGATTACAGATGCTGCGATTTTTCATTTCTGTTATAGATGACAATAAAATATATGTTTTTACGGGATTGGGCATGGGCAAACAAAACAGTTCCTTGAGTACTGTGGTTTTAGAGGGAAGTACACATCAAGAAAATCTCAGGCAGTATATCTTGATTCATGCACAGCTGTGCATGAGGATAGGTCATATTAGACAATCTGCTGAATAGTGTAGCAATTTACATGTGTGTGAACTATTGACTAAGCTATGCGATTTTATGCTTTTATGTCACTGAAGGACTGTTCAAAACAGTTGAAAGCTGTAGAAAATATTTTTAATTCTGACACTGTTTTTGTTTCACAGGGCAAGATACTTTACAATCAAGACTGTTTACTGAAAGTGGAAAATGTGTAAAAGTGCAAATACATGATAATAGACAGAGAGTAAATTGAGAACATCTGCCCATTTCAGATCATGAATTAAGCTCTGTCAATCAGTAAGCTGTTTGATGGCTGCACTGAGTGTACAATGCATTAGCATGGAGTGTTCTGGCAAAGCAGCTGAGCTGAACTAGGGCTGTTGTCCTTTGGTCACCAGGATAAGAAGATGATGCTGTTTTTCCTTCCTCCCAGGTCTGTCACATCTATTGACAGAGCAAATTGCCTTTGAAAATTTCCTTCCTGAGATTTTGCATGTGTGTAGTGAAAGTATAATGTAATGTGCATACTGCATAGACTTGCATATAGTTTGCTGGTTTGTAAATTTAAACTAGGGCATTTCTCAATATTCCTTTTCTCAATAAAATTGTGAATATTTTCATGTTTGAGAGGAAAGGGAAGGGAAGTAAAGATGTGCTAATATATGTCCTTGAATTAATAATTTTGCAATTAAATTTTTATGAAAATCTTATGATAACTGTTATATAATTTTAATTTTTATTGTATCACCATGAAATATACAATATGAATATTTCCTGTTTGCTTTGAACTGACACCAGTGACTGATACTTTTTTCCATGATGAATACTTTGTAAGTAATACTCAATTGATTGCAGTTAGCATTTAGATTTGCTGTCTCAATTACAGAATCCTACCATATAATTCACTTATGCTAGATAATCATTTATTCCTCCTTTATGCAGAACTTTAGATGCTAAAATGATCCCAAAAGCTATTCTTTTATAAGATTTGTGTTTCTAATTCAGTGAGGTCAGCTGCTCATTTATATAATCCCCTGTAACAGGCTGATAAAAAATTAACCAAATTTTGAGAATATTTGTTTTGTTTACTTGGACAACAGAGAGAGAGAGGTTGAGAGAGAGAGAAAGAGAGAGATTACAGACTTCTTCAAAAGCACAAAAATTGCCTGCAAAGATTAAAGATAAAATAAATCCTTTTGCATGTACAGAATGGAGTGAAATAGAATTCATGGATGTTAAATGCATCAAATTAGACCTTCACTACAGATGAGGCAAAACAAACAAGCAAAAAATGAACAAAAAGCTATTTTTAAACCTATAATAAATGGTTTACTTGCATTATGGATTTTCATCACTAGATATTTTCAAGAATGTTTTGATCCATGTCCTGGTTTCAGCTGGGGCAGAGTGGACTTTTTCTTCTTAGTGTCAGGTAGATGCTATGTTTTAATTTTAGGAAAAAGACGACACTGATAACACAGCAGTGTTTTAGCTGTTGCTGAGCAGTGGTTGCACAGACCAAGGAAATTTCTACTACTCATACTGTCCTGCCGGTGAGAGGGGCTAGGGGTCCAGAACCGACCTAAACTGGCTAATAGAATATTCCATACTATCTAGCACTGTGTGGGAAAAAAAAAAAAAAAAAAAAAAAAAAAAAAAAAAAAAAAAAAAAAAAAAAAAAAAAAAAAAAAAAAAAAAAAAAAAAAAAAAAAAAAAAAAAAAAAAAAAAAAAAAAAAAAAAAAAAAAAAAAAAAAAAAAAAAAAAAAAAAAAAAATTTAAAACTGTGGGGACAAGGCTGAGGGGAGCAGCTGCTGATCAGGGACTGACTGACTGGGCATCATTACCTAGATGGTGAGAAATTGTGCTGTGCATCAATTGTTTTGTAAATATTTATTATATTATTATTACTATTATTATTTTCTTTTTTGTTTTCCTTTTCTGTCTTAGTAAATAGTCTTTTATCTCAACTTATGAGTTCAACCTTTTTTTTTTTTTTTTTTCCTGTTTCTCTCCCCATTCCACTGGGAGCTGGAAGAGAACAAACAACTCTGTGGTACTTAGCTGCCTGATGAGTTAAATCCATAAAAAATATTCAAGTAGATAAAGAGTTATACATTTGATACCTTTTAAAACCTGATTTTGGAAGTTTGGTGTTTCTGATTGCATTTATTACAAACATATTGAATATGGAGTTTCTACCTAAAGCAGCACTTACAGACAGGACTCACATAGCTACACGACAATGAATGCTAATGACTAAAATAATTTTCAGTAATTTGACACTTTAAGATCTCTTTGGTTATGAACTAAATGCTTAAGATTTAAAATTGATGATTTTAAATGGTTTTCTTTAAATATACAGAAAGAATACTTAAATGTAAAGTTGTACATTTCTACAGGAAAGATGTGGTGTGGAGATAAAAAAAATATAGATTTACAAAATATTATCAAAGACCACTAACGTTTAAAAATGAAATTTCCTAAATTAAGAAAAATAAGTTTTCCAGTGCTTCTTCAGTGAAGATAATAATTGACTGTATTTTATAAAAATGGTGACACAGGATATTTTCAAATTCAGAATCTTTGCTTAATATGTGTAAAAACCTTCCTGCACAGGTTCAAAGAAAAATCACATACTATTTTTGTTCTTAGAATGACATTATTTCCCTTTGTATAGTGACAGAATAGGGAACATTTACCAGAAGACTGAAATAGAATGACAGTACTATATTTCTGCATTCCATTAAATAAAGAAATTTAGTATCTTGACAATTTTATATAAGCAAAAAATGTTATTGTATAATTCTGTTCCTAAAAGGCATACCTTTTCAAGTTATTTTTCCTGTCGGCAGAAAAATATCTATATTTGGCCTCTGAGGTTGTGACTTCATGCCTATATTTGAGAAATTCACTACTTTTAGTTGTCTAGGCAAGGGAAAGATTTTTTTTTTTTTTTTTTTTTTTTTTTTCAGATGAAGTTACTGAATAATGTGATGAGGATCACATTTGTGGTCTCATTCACATTCTTGTGAATCTTCACTTTTCCTGAAAGAAGCTGATCTCACAAGTTACTTGTTTCAAAACAGAAGCCAAAATAAGATGAAATCTTTTCCAATTCTACTGTGGGCCCATCTCTGTAGTTATGATGTTAAGCATAACTTTTTAATTTGGACCTTTATCATAGTGCAATTCTTCTATGGGCTGCACAGTCAGGAAGACCAAGCGGATGAAGCCTTCTATAAACAGATAGGAGCAACTTCACGTTCATAAAACATCATCCTCGTGGGAGTCCTCAAGAACCTCAGTATCTGTTGGAGGAACAACACAGCAGGGCACCAGAAATCGAAGAGGTTCCTGGAATGCGTTGATGATAACTTTCTCTTCCACGTGGTAGAGTAACCCACAAGAAAAGGTGTGTTGTTGGACCTTGTCTCAGCAATGAGGAGGGGCTGGTGAGTAAT
Organism: Chrysolophus pictus; assembly: GCA_037305975.1. Lineage (NCBI taxonomy): Eukaryota > Metazoa > Chordata > Aves > Galliformes > Phasianidae > Chrysolophus > Chrysolophus pictus. The sequence continues at coordinate 26,689,360 of CM074578.1, forward strand.
GTGAAGCTCAAGAGCAGCCTTGGCCACAGGGACCACAAAACAGTGGAGCACAAGATCCTTAGGGCATCAAAGAGGGTGTGCACCAAGCTTCCTATTCTGGGCTTCAGGAGAGCAGAACTTTGAACTCTTTAGGGAGCTGTTTGGCAGAGTGACGTGGGAGAAAGCCCTGGAGGGAAGAAGGACCCAAGAGAGCTGGTCAGTATTCAAGCACCATCTCCTTCAATCCCAGAGGCAGTGCATCCTGAGAGAAAAAGGAAGGTAGGCAAGAATGCAAGGAGGCCTCTGTAGGTTAACAAGGAGCTCCTGGACTTACTTAAGCTCAAAAAGAAAGTGTATAGGGAGTGGAAGCTGGAACAGGTTACCTGGAAGTGCTGTAAAGAAGTTGCTTGAACAGCCAGGGATCAGGTTAGAAAAGCTAAAATCCAGACAGAATTAAATCTAGCCAGGGTCATCAAGGGGCACAAGAAGAAATTCGACAGGTATATGAGTGATAAAAAGAAAGTCAGGGAAGATGTGGGCCCTCTCTGGGAGGAAACTGGAGGCCTGGTCATGAAGGGGGCGGAAGCTGTTCAGACTAGAGTACAGAAGGCTCCAGTGGAAGTTTGTAGCAGCCTCCTAGTACCTGAAGGGGACTACCGGAAACCCTCGGGGGCCTGTAGCAATAGGATGAGGGGAAATGACTTTAATGGAAGACAGTAGATTTAGACAATATATTAGGAAGAAATATTTTACTGCGTGGATGGTGAGACACTGGAACAAATTGTTCAGAGAAGCTGGATGCCTGCACCCTGGAGGTGTTAAAGGTCAGGCTTGAAGGGGGTTTGAGCAACATGGTGTAGAGGGAGGTGTCCCTGCCAATAGCAAGGGAGTTGGAACAAGATGATCGTAAAGGTCCCTTCCAATCCAAACCATTCTGTAATTCCATGACTATATATATCCCAGTTTAGATTAAAATAAAAAGACATATTTCCAGGTGTTCAAAATAAGTGGATTTCTGGTCAGTAGATTCAAATAAAACTTGTAATAGCTTTGCAGTTCTTTATTTTAAAATGCTTTTAAGTTGTTAAAGTGCTTATTGATTTTTTCTTAATTTCAGTTGTACACTCTATTGCATGATTGTAATATATAGATTAGAGTAACATTATGGATTATTAATAGCAAGTGTGTCAACTGCACAGATAACAAATGGCTACGTACACTGGAAATATTATCTTGGGTTACTTACAGAAAATGATCAGAGCAGTATACAAATGTTCTTGCATTTGTGACACTCTCCTGCTACTAATTGGAGAGTAAATCACATTACCTGTGAGTTATTTATAAACTACAGTTACATATATACTCTTTAGATAAACTAAGACCATTTATATCATACGTTTTGTATTTAGTACTAACAAGCTTCCATTCAGTTCCAAAAACATGGTTCATAGTGCCTCAAATTCCATATGATGGAATTCATTTCAGTGACTCTGACACAGTCCATGACAGTTTTTGATGTAGTGTCAGGAGCTACTTTGGCTAAAGGTGCTGTCTGATTATTTTCACATTGGAACTCTATTCTATTGAATAAGCATTCTTTGATTTAAGGAGACCTCCCGTGTCACTTTCAGTGATATAGAAACCTACAAGCAACAATTAATATACAAAAAAAGCAGATAAAGACCTTGTACCAGTCTGCTCACAGAAATGAAATCCAACTCTTCAAGAGTAGTTACTCTGATCGCATTAGTATGACTGAGTTTTTTTCAAGATCTTCCTAAAGTCCCATTGACTACATTAGCTCATAACATTGGAAAAAGATAAAAATTGCAAAAGTCACCTAAATTTATATATTAAAATTTTGTTTGTGCTTTTTCTGGAAGGAAACCAAGTGCAAATGAATTAAAACATTTTTTTCCTAGTGTGAGATATGCAAAAAACCTCTGCTTCAGGCATTCTCCAGGCTTTTTTTTTTTTCTTCTGAATTCATTAGTCCAATAAGATCAATGTTTACATTTTCCTTTTTTTTTTCTTTTTTTAATCATAAATGAATAGGCCACAGAAACATTCTAAATACATGCAGAAGTAACTAATGTATAGTCTTTAAGAAAATTATGAATACCTATTTTTGAAAAAATAGACATACCCTTCTGAAGTCACCAATGACTGCAAACAAAAATAACAAAAGCTTTAGCTTTTATGGTAGTTTAAATATTGTAAGAAAAGAAACTTTTTTGCAGAGATGGCAAGAAAGGAGGTCTGCAATCTGTGAAGACCCTATTGAAATTGGGAGAGAAAAAAATAATACCACAAGCAAATCATTTATTCAGTTCCACATACACAAAACACAACTCTCATTAAAATAACTAAACTGTCAACATTGATGTCTAAGTGCTAAGAAGGCTATTAAATTCTTGGTCCTGTAAAGACAGTCCTGAAACAAGCTGTCCAGGACTTTCTCCTTCTATGGAGACACTCAAAACCCATCTGTATGTGATCCTGAGCAATGTGCTCTAGGTGATCCTGCTCAGAGCTGGGGGTTATACTAGGTGATCCCAAGTGGTTCCTTACAACTTCAACCATTACAGAACGACTCTGTGTGTGATTCTGTGAGTCCTCTTAAATTAATATTATTATCTATATTATTATTCTAGTGTACTTGAACAATATAGTGGGAAGCAGAGATTACAAAGACTTCTTGTTCTTTCTTTTCTCTTTACACTTTCCTGGAACAGTTTATCATGACTGAATCAAAATGGGAACAGATTGTAATATTGTCTTGTAAAAAGCCACTGACCTTGTCTTGTGAAAGAGAGCTCAGCTTACTGTAAAATATAAAAGAGAGGGCACTGAATAAATTTCCTATACAGAAGAAAGTGACCACAGATGCTTTTTCTACAGCAGATCATACAAGCAATATCTTCCAATTTAGTATTTTGAATTTGGCTTGAAGAAGATATTAAAAATATTAACCCTGCTCTCATGCAAGTAAATATTCTATTTTTCTACTGGGGAAAAAATCTAGCAGATAAGTAAGTGAAATATGAATCTAGTATTCCTGAACATGTTACTTATACACACTTTATGCCAAATTATCATTGGAAAAAATACTTTCAAGTCAGTTGCAAAGAAGCAAAAGGGAAAGGAAAGTCTTTATTCAGCACATTAGGTGTGATTAAGGGTGATGCAAATCCTCATCTTCAATCAGCCATTTCAAAATTAATCATAAAGCAAAAAACTACAAAAGCTGGCCTGCAAAGTACATTGCAGTGCCATTAACTAAAAAAATCTCCAACTGAAGTGCAATTGTGCTTAGTTAAACAAGCTGCTAGATTTGAATTAGTATTTTCAATATGTGTGTTATTCAAGGGTAACATTCTGAATGTATGCAATAATCATAAAATCATAGAATCATCACAGAATCATGGAATGGCTTGGGGTGCAAGGGGCCACAAGGATCATTAAGTTCCACCCACCCTGCCACAGGCATAGCCGCCAACCACAAGGTCATTGGAAGGAAGGATATGTGATGTATTCAGTTGGTTTCCATTAAAGAAAAAGCAAATGCAAGCTGCAGAATGAAAGCAGTAAAAAGAGGAGTTTGAATTGTCTGTATTTGATCACTTCTTATTTGAAGAAAGGAAAAGAATGTGGCAGGTAATTTGATCATCATTTGAAGTCAGCAGACATTTATCTAAGCTGCTGTCTGTGTTTGGACTCCACTGCTACAGGAGAGGGTCAAATGGGAAAGTACTATTCTCACTGGAGAAAACACCTGTTTTACTACAACAGTACGTATTTCACAACTGGAAAATCTCTCTTCTTTTAGGTGTGCAACTAAGTGAATTTATAATATACTTCTTTGATTCTTATCAGGATTTTTTTTAATTTATTTTTCATCTGTTTTGTATACATCTAGAATATCTCCCTAATAAAATTATAATTAATTATGCTAGTTATCTAAATGTCAGTATTTTGAAAGCAAGTTGATCTACTCAACTCCTACTTAAACAATCATACAAACTGAATAAAATCAAGCATTAAAAAAAAACCTCTTAAACAAATAGGAATGTAGCCCCATTTTTATTTTTAATGTTCTAGAAAATGATGAATGGCCTTGATAATACTTTCATTTAAAATAATTAGAAAGAAAGAGTATTCCTGATTTTTTTTTTCCCCAGATGATTCTCCATAATTTGCTGCTAATTTCTTATCTGTTTCTTTTTTCTATAGGACTATATTATTTACACTGCATTATATTTTCTATAGTATTAATGCATCATGATCATTCTAGTCTGTGAGTATAGGAGAAGGGGAAATGGCCATAAACTTGAGCATAGGAAGTTCCACACCAATATGCAAAAGAACTTCTTCACAGTAAGGGTGATAGAGCACTGGAAGAGACTGCCCAGAGAGGTGGTGGATTCTCCTTCTCTGGAGATATTCAAGACACGCCTGGGCACCTATCTGCTATAGGGGACCTTCTTTAACAGGGGGGTTGTTCTGATGATCTCTAGAGGTCCCTTCCAACTCCTATAATTCTGTGATTCTGTGATTCCTGGTGGCAGAAATATTTCTGCATTTGACACTTTCCCGTATGACACCCTGCTGATCAAATTGGATAAAAAATAGATTTGACGGAAGGATCACCTGCTGGATAAGGAATTGTCTGGGTGGTCACACTAAGAGAGTTGTGGTCAGCAGTTCACTGTCCAAGTGGAGAGTGGTGATGAGTGATATTTCTCAGGGACTGGTGTAAGGACCAGTGTTCTATGACATCTTGGTAGGCAACATGGACAGTGGGATCACGTGCACCCTCAGCAAGTTTGCAGATGACACTGTAAGATATTATTCTTTTACATCATTGTCTCAACGCTTGATGGGGATACAGATTAGCAAGTCCAAGTAAGTCCTGGGCAACAGCTGAGCAATCCTTTGTCTGAGGGACACAGATGGACAAGGCCAGGGGCAACGAGAGAGAGATAAGCTGCAGCTTAATGGCCGTGAAGCGGTCTTTTGTGTGGACTTATCTCAAGGAAGATGGCCATCTCAGGGGGTACTCACATGACTCTTGCTCAAGCACCCAGGGGTGTCACGTAGGCAGAAAAAGAAGAAGGATAAAATGGAGATCTACAATCATGAGGTTTAGGTTTTTCTGGCGACAGACTCCTTATGAAGAAGAAGAGGTTTCTGCCATGAGAAGCCTCACGACCTGCCTCTCTCCCTCTTGGACTTGCTCTACTCTCTCTCCCTCCTGGACTTGCTCTGCGCTCTACCACGATGCTGAAGAAGAACAAAGGTGTCTGCCATCAGACTCCTCAGTACGAAATTCCTGCTTGCTGACAGACTCTTCTGAGCCTGCTACCTGAGTCCTGCTGCTTCCTCTCGGATTGGCTCCGCGAATGCCTCCTGCTACCTGCTTGCTGCCCAAGGCCGGTCACACTGCTGCTCTCCCTCCCTGCTGCTTCTGCTTCAGACCTTCGAAATGTCTTGCAATGGGACCTCTGCTGGATCCTGGTGGTGACTATCCCTGCTTTACGCAATTCTTGCTTCTTTCCTATCTTTTCTATTGCCCTCCTTCCCTTCCCTGTCTTCCTCATTAGGATTTATAATAAACTGGTTGGGCTAACATTTGAACCGTTTTTCCTTAATCTCATGCTGCGTATACAGATATTAAAAGAACCTGATCTCCCTCCTGTAAATTGGAACGAGACAGACACCAAACTGAGTGGTGCAGCTGACATGCTAGAGGAAAGGGATACTATCCAGAGGGACCTGGAAAGGCTTGAGCAGTGAGCCCATACCAACCCCTTAAAGTTCAACAAGACCAAGTGCATGGTCCTGCACCTAGATAGGAACAATCCCAAGCATAAATACAGGTTGAGCAGAGAATAGCTTGAAAGCAGCCCCGAGGAGAGGGATTTGGCAGTGTCAATTGATGAAAGATTCAGCATGTCCCAGCAATGCTTGCTTGTAGCCCAGAAGGCCAACCATATCCTGGGTTGCATCAAGGGAAGTGTGAACAACAGTTTGAGGGAGGTGAGCCTCTTTATTCTGCAAAATAAATCTCTTTTGCTTATTGTCTCTGGTTTCTAACATAAGCCAACATGCTTTCGTCATCATCATCATCTCATGTTAGCAAAATTACTTCCCAGGTCTGAAGAACTGAACTAATTAAGTTCCTTCCTTAATTTGAAGCTGATATGGTGTTTTACTTTAAGGAAACTGTATTCAGTAATATTAATTCGGGTGGCTTGTGTTTGATTTCTTCTTCTGAGAAATATAAAAACTTTTCAAATCTCTGCATACACCAAAACTAATATTGTAAAATATCTGCCTAAAGTGATTTAGAATTTCCTTTTGGTCATAGTCCTGAGATTAAACATCTGAAAGAGTTTGCCTTTTAAACCAATCTCTTCAGTTTTGAATTCCTCTTTAATCATAAATACATTAATTCTCACTTCCTTTTGTCATTTTATTTCCTTTTCATACACAAAATCATAGAATCATCTAGGCTGGAAAAGACTCTTGAGATCATCAACTTGACCAGTTGATTTGATTTGATTCAGCCATCAACTTGACCTAGTGTGTCTTGTCATTAACCACATCCCTCAGTGTCTTGCCTGCACATTTCCATGTGGGGAGAAAAGTAAAAGCTTACATTGCTGCTGTATACTTTGGTGTGAGTGTTCCAATTTATTTTGAAGATTTTTATTTTATCACCATGTCTTTTGCTACATAACAACTGGCTTAGAGTATACCAGCTTTATTTTTCTGTTCATAACATTCCAGTTGTATAAAAATTGTACTTACTTTTCACATGATAAATGAGTGCAGTACTTGATATGAGGCTTTGATTTGAACAAATTTGAATTTGATTAATTTAAACTCTAAGAGTGACTATTTTATTTATTCTTATGGTTTCATTTGTTAAGTGCAAAGATTTTTTGTTTGTTTGTTTGTTTGTTTGTTTGTCTGTTTCTCTTCAGAAGAAAGGGAGGGAAATCATTTGCTTTTAAGTGACAGGATTCAGAAGTTTCCAACAGGTCATATGGCATCTTTTTTCTTGTTCATCAATAAATTATAAATAAACAGCATAATTGGATATATTATGTATGCTTTGAATGTCAGGTTTCATAAAAGAGTATCTTGTCTACTAAAACTGATTATATAGTGGGGAAAGAAAAGCCCTTTTTCTTTGCTTAATAACCACTGAAAATTTCGGAATCCATATGTATACAGAATGAAAAGAAATACAATTGTAAGGTTTTTTTTAATGAAAATGTAAACTATATAATAATTCTTCTGATTTTTAGCAAATTGTCTTATTTAGGTACATAGTTTAACACCAAATCATTCTTTTTCCTGAATACAAAATATATTGCTATATATCTTAAGTGTAATACTGAATCTCAACAGCAAAACATTAAAATCAACAGATAAGTGAAGAAAAATATAGCTATATTTTTTTTTCTCTTCATACAAGTAATATTTCATATTTTCAAAGTAAATGGTAAATACTTTCATCAATTATATAATCTAAATGGTAGCATTTCATTTCAAAAGGTTCTATGTTGTATATGAGTATGCATATAGACATGCCGTGTGTAACTTTTTTTTCTTAATGGAAGCTCTTTTTAAATCTCTTATTCCAGTGTCTGATGCATTGCTCAAATTTGTAATCTTGGAAGCAAGTGAAATACACACAGTGGGGTGCTGAGTGAAAGAAGGAAATCTGTATTGTCACGTGAACTTTGTGGAAAAGCAAACAGCTTGTAAAAGCACACAACATTTCATGAATAAAAGATAAACCTAATTCAGAAAGGTGCTTGTGTTTAGACTACATCTTTCAAGCTTCTATGTGTAAGATTTGTCATCTTTTTTATTAATTTTTAATATTTCATGATGCAGATTTCCATTCTGCGACTTTTTTTTTTTTTTTTAGTTTTACAGGAATATTTCACTTTTTTTTTTTTTTTGCATTTATTAATAAATTTAATAAATTACTTAAAAATAGTAATGAAACAAAGTAGCAGAGATAGAAGTTATTGAAATTTAGGAATACTAAGACCACATTTCACTTATTTAGTTGTTCTTTGCTCCAGTAATTGTGTCATTCAAATATAAGTCTATTATGTCTATTTTACCTTTTTTCTAAGGACAAATGTCCACTATAGACTATTTTCTTAAATATAAAATCCATGTGCTACTACATATATTTAAACCTTTAACAAGTTATTTAATAAAGAAAATACATCTTCTTTGTATCTTAGAAGATAAAGACTATCATTTAAGATACTGATTAATCTGCCAAAATGAAATGAGGACCCTAACTTTAATGTGTGCTCTTGCATAAAATCTCACTGGACTCATCAACCCTGACAGATTTAGCAGGCTTCATTAACCATTAGCTAAATTAGCCATAACTTCTTAACAATATTGGCTAATTGCTTTGTGAATCTGAGGTAACTTCAGAGTATACTAAAGTTCCATATCAATACAATAATCTTATACTTCTCAGTATGATATCATGCTATTTAGGTCTTGATTGATGTTTATCTCCAGAAGTTGGAATGGATTCTATTTCATTCCTATATAGAAAAAACTGAATAGTAGAGTGAAGATTTCATATTCAGAACCAAACACAGTTTTCACTATTCTGAAAAGGTCAGTAGAAGTGGCCAGATGGAATTTGCAAAGTGGCTACTGTAAAATATTTCAACACACACACACACACAAAAAAACAATAAAACAAATACTGTAGAATCAAACCTAGCCAATCACTACCTAGAATATTGCAGTTGTCCTCCAACCTAATTGGCTGATGTGGTTGCCAAGCCACTCTGTAAGATATTTGAAAAGATGGGGCAATCGGGTGAAGGGCCTAGTCACTGGAAAAAAAGGCAACATCACACCAATTTTTAAAAAGGGTAAAAAAAAATTACCCCAGGAACTACCAACCTGTCAGTCTCATCTCTGTCCCAGAGAAGATCATGTATCAGATCCTCCTGGAATCTATGGTTAGGCACGTGGAAAGCAAAGAGATGATACAAGAGAACCAGCATGGCTTCACCAAGGGCAAATCTTGCTTGACCAACCTATTGGCCTTCTATTATGGTGTCACTGCCTCAATGGACAAGGGAAGAGACACTGATGTCATCTATCTCAACTTCATTAAGGCCTTTGGCATGATATCCCACAATATCCTTCTCTCCAAATTGGAAAGATATGGATTTCATGGGTGGACTGTTCAATGGACTGAGAACAAGCTGCAGAATTGAGTCCAGAGAGTGGTGGTCAGTGGCTCAATGTTTGTATGGAGATTGGTGATGACTGGTGTCCCCTAGGGGTTGGTGCTGGGGCCAATACTCTATCGTATTTTCATTAGTGACATTGACAATGGGGTTGAGTGCACCCTCAACAAATTTGCTGATGACACCAAGCTATGGGGTGCAGTCAAAACATCAGAGGGACAATTACACCATCCAGAGGGCCGTAGACAGGCTTGAGCAGTGGGCCCAGGTGAACCTCATGAGGTTCAACAAGTTCAAGTTCAAGGTCTTGCACCTGGGACACAGCAGTCCCATTACCAGTATAAACTGGTGGATGAAAGGGTTGAGAGCAGCCCTGCCAAAAATGACCTGGGGATACTGGTGGATGGGAAGATGGACATCAGCCAGCAATGTGACCTTGCAGCCCAGAAGGCCAACCATATCCTGGGTTGCAAAAGAAGTGTGACCCGCAGGTCAAGGAAAGTGATCCTGCCCCTCAACTCTGTACTAGTGATGTCTCACCTAGTTTACTGCATCCAGATGTGGAGTCCTCAGTACAGGAGAGACGTAGACCTGTTGGAGCATGTACAGAAAATAGTTGGAGCTCTTCAGCCTGGAAAAGAGAAGGCTTTGAGGTGACCTTAGAGTAGCTTTTCACTATCTAAAGGGGAGGTACAGGAAAGAAAGGGACAGACTCTTTAGCAGGGTCTGTGGTGATAGAACAAAGGAAAATTGCTTCAAGCTGAAAGAGGGTGGACTTAGGTTGATATAAGGAAGAAGTCTTTAACAGTAAGGGTGGTGAGGCACTGGAACAGGTTTCCCAGAGATGTGATAGATACCCCATCTATGGAGACTTTTGAGGCAAGGCTGAATAAGTCCCTGAGCAACCTGATCTAGCTATGGATGTACTTTTTTATTGCAGGGGAACTAGATGACCTTCAGAAGTCCCTTCCAACTCTAAGGATTCTATGATTCTAAACCAGTAGGACACTACTAAACTGTCATTTCAAGAAATAATGTGTTAGGTTGGCTTTTTTTTCTTACAAATGTATTGTTGCTTGATCCAAAAGTTTTGAACTGGAGTAAAGAATTACTGAATGAATACTGTCCTTTTTTACAGTAAGGCAGATAAAAGGGTTGCAGTTGTGCATATACTTCTACAAGAAATAAGGCAAAGAAGGAATGATTCCCTTCCAAAAGGAAGAACTAAGTATTTACATTTGTTCTTGTCTTTAGGAATTACTGGGATCAAAGTCTAAAGATAATCACATATTTGCATGTAAGCAAGTGTAGGCTAAGCCCAGTAGTGCACCTTCATGCCAGCAATGTTCTAATATCTTAGAAGTTGGAGAGATAGTTACAAGAAAGATGATGTACCCATTCCTCTTTAACATTAATGAAAACAAATCACATCTTCCAAGCTGATGCCTGTGTATATGGTTGTTCTCTTTTGAGAAGAGGCACCTGTAATTGCTTCTAAACAGCAATAGCTGCATTCCAGAAATGGGAGGTTCAAACCTATGAATTGAAGCCTATTTTTAAGTGGAATTCCATAATCACCAAATTACAGGATTACCTTCCCACTTCTCTGTTGTAACTGGGTCATGATGCAACAGAGAATTAAAGATTCATAGCCTGTGCCTGAGAGGAAAATCAGGACATATCTCTGTTGCTAAGCAGTGAGCAATGTGCAGCTGGGGAGTAAAAAATCTGTGATTCTAGTATTTGATCCTAGGGTATTAATGCATGGTAAGAACATTTTGTCAGGAGGTGCTTGCAACTGGGGCAACCAGGAATATTGTATTGCTTGTTTCTCTTTCACTAAGGAACAGGACACCTTGGCTTCTACAGCTACAGCATTGTAAGCAATGTTAAGGGGCAGAGCTCAGGAAGCGATGATGCAAGTAGGATGTACCATCTGTAACTTGCAGGAAAATAGAATTTCCTTGGTTATTCTCTGGTACCTGAATTTCCATACTCTTCAAACAAAGATGGCAATATTGTGCGAAAGATACTTGAAAGATGGGAGAGGCTTACCATGCTGTTTTGGAGTTGTCTGAATTCTCAGCCACGTTGTTACATCTGAATGACAGAGGGATTCTGGAGAGATAAACAGTTTCTGGCAGTATTCTGAGCTATAGCAACAGCTTCTTGCAGTGGATCAGATTAGAGAGCAATGCAGGAGTAGGCATATTCTTGCTTTGGTTACTTAGTACTGAGGGTGTACAAGAAGATAGAAAGTCAACATGAAGATAAACCACCTGCTGGGAACACAGGTAGAGGCTAATTTCCTTGCTGGGAGTTTTAAAGTGGACACAGGAAAATGTCAAAAAGAGGGCTGAAAAAATTTATCCATCATATTTTTAATTTGTAGAATGGCACCTGATAGCCTGAAGTATCAAGCACTTCCCAATGAGGATGCCTACTTGGCAAAAATAAATGAACAAGATGAGTGCATTGGAACACTAATACAAAAACAAAGGAAATCCAAAAGTAGTTAAGTCACTACAACAGTTATGGCTAGCCATAAGTTTTGCTTAATCACTCATCATGTTAATTAAGAATGAGACTGATTAGAGAAATCAGAATCAAGAACTGTTAAAATCAGGATGTTCAAGGATATTACAAGAAAAAAAAAAAAAAAAGATGTCCTGAGAAATAAGATATATCCTGGGAGAGCTGTTGTGTGGGAACTGTTCCTTACCTGAGGCTGGAGATCATGAGAAATGGTTGTGGCACAGACTTCTGCTTTGGAAGTATGTTATGCGGGTATGTAACAAGACAGCACATGTCCATTATACTAGGTCTAGACTTTGAAGACAAAGTAGAATAATGTTCTGGAGCTAAAAGCCAGATAGCCATTCCATAAGGGTCAGGGAATTTTTGACATATAAGAAAAAATAGCAAAGATTTCCATACCAGAGCTTCTAGCCTATTTGGTCCACACTGTTTGGCTGCAAATACTTACTTTACAGTCTGACATTTTTGTACTATGTATTTATTGAGATTCCCTGTGGACAAGAAGATGGACATGAGCCAACATTGTGGGCTTGCAGCTCAGAAGACCAACTGTATCCTGGGCTGCAACAAAAGAGCAATGACCAGAAGAGAAGGGGAGGTCATTGTCCCCCTATTCTCTGCCCTCATGAGACCCCATCTGGAGTAGGGTGCCCAAGCCTGGAGTGACCAGCACAAGATAGGTGCAGCACTGTTGGAGTGGGCCCAGGGGAGGCTGCAGAAATTATCAGATGGCCGATCATCTTCGTATGAAGGTGATCTTCTTATCTCTCTTATGAAGAAAGGGTGAGGGAACTTATAAGCAGGAGGGAGACCAACTTTTTACATGGTCTTATAGTCATAGAACAAGAGAGAATGGCTTTAAATTAAAAGAGAGGAGATTTAGATTAGACGTTAGGAAGAAATTATTTACTCAGGGTGGTAAGCTATCAGAACAGTTTTTCTAGAGATGTTGCCGTCTTTGTTGCATCACAGCTGTGCCCTGTAGAAGGACTGTTGGAGCTGAATGGAACCAGCTGTGTATAGCACAGGCCAGACCACAGCCTTGCTTCACAGAAGCTGCTTGGCTGCACTCTGCTTCCAGCACTTGAGTTCCTGACCTGAAAGCAAATAGACAGAAATATTTTGCTTGATTTTTCTTTGGTTGATACTGTAATGTAGTAGTACAGATTTTCTAAATGGTCTTATAAATTTAGTGAACTCCACTGGCTACCTTATTACATGAACTGAAAAATAACAATTGTTAAATTGATATTTTAAAAGAAAAAGAAAACTGAATGTGATTATATAACCAAAACTGTTTGTTTCATATGTGAGTTATTATGAACCATCTGAGTACACCTTGAGTGTCTCAGTATCTTAGCTCTATGGCTCAGTTTTAATCAGAAAGACATGGCTTTGCTGTATGATTTTCTTTGCCTGTAACACCAGCTTGGACCTTTGCAAATATGGAATCTAAATAGTAGGAAATGCTTAAACGTGGTTTTGTGTTTTGTACAAATATTTTTCCAGGGACTCAGCAGAGATTATCAAACTCATTTCTCTTTTGACCTAAGCAGATCCCTTTACCTAGTTCTTCAGAGTCCAAAAACCTATGCACTTAATCTAGTAATCCACCTAATCTCACAAATTATTGAAAATCCATTATCTACAATCTCAGGCTGAAGGTCTATCAGACAAACTATGACCTATAGGAAGTCCAGATAATGAAATACATTGCTCTAAATAATTTCATTTTTCACCACTTTAACTTTTTATTTTGCTTTGAGAAACAAAATTGACTCCTCATTTACTATTTTTCTTTTCCATTGGTACTCTCTGTATTTCTAACATTTTTCAATGTATTGAAGAAATATCTTTTGCATTTGAACAACCTTTCATTTTCTCCTAATTCCTGCTGCAGTAAAGAGGCATGGGAAAAGCTACAAAAGTTTTGAAAATACAGGTTCTGAGCTAATAAATCAGATCTGAACATTTTAATTTACTGATTTATAAAATCAGATTATATAAAATTATTTTAGTGAAAATATGTTGTCTTTGGAGGCATTTAAAATACTAAGATGGTCATAAAGTGATTATTCAATCAGAAAATCTTGAGAAGATAAATGAAATTTGAGGACATTTAAACTGCTAAATGGAAGAATGTGTTTCTCTTTCTTTTGACATTTTAAGTGAATAAACATCTGTGATCTGCTCAGTTCAATGCTGGAAGATGCATAAGAAGAAAAATGCACACTCTATTTCTTTGCTCTTTGCTCAGGAACATATCAAATGGCTTCCTCTATGATGGTGCATATTTAAGAACAACACCAGCCTGAAGTATTCTATAGAACTGCCTATTTCTAACATAGCTAATGTGAGTTGTGACAATGAAACATGTCAAAGACTTCATCGCATTTCTAAGATTCCACGCAATTAAAGCACTGTGAGTAAAAGCTTGTGATTAGAATTGGATTTATGCTTGAGATTGGATATACGAATAGCCTATTTTATACTCAACTTTATAGATTACTGTCTTGACATGATACTAATTTGCCAACCTACATAATTATTGGCTATCGGTGGAAAAAAGGTCTTCACTTTTCAATGCTTAAGGATACTGAACTGTATTTGGAATTCAAGGCACATTCACACTTTGGCAAAATGATGTGTGTTAGCAATTATAGTATTAAAGTCTCCCTCGTCTTAATGTCAAGGAAGCAGCTTTTTAAGGCTAGGTTTGAAAAGCAACATGAGTGACAACATCACTGTGCTGATTGGCCTGAGCTCCCTCTGTCCGCACTAATTCTGAGAGTGAAATCCTGCAAAAAGCATAACACTCATTCGAGCTACCTGTTTTTGAGTCAAGATAATCATGTATATCCAGTAGAGATAGGAGGTCTTGACAGTTCTTTTCTTCTGCCTCTCATAGTTCACCATTCAAACAAAATTATTTGAAAATGGAAGTTAATTGAACTTTTATATATGTATGTCACTAGTATAACATTTCTCATTCCTTGTTCCACAGCACAGCACAAAAATGTCCTAACATCTGCACAGCTGTTCATCAAAGCATTTATGTCTCTGATTTATGTCCTTCCTATGATGTTATTCTTGATTTTGTAATGAATTTTGAAAGTGATTTCTTAGTCTGTCTTGTTTTGAGGCTATAGCTAACATATCATATAGGTAGTCCTGCCTTCTTCTGTAAGAGCGAATGAATCAGTTCAATCAAATCATCTGATTTTCAATCAGTTCAGGTACTGATTTTAGTCCTACTTGACTTTTTATGGTTTATTTATTTGATTACCATTTTCAGATATTTAAAACTCACAAGTAGCGTAATGCTGTTAAGAAATTTAGGTGTTCCTCTTTTTTTTTTTTTTTTTTTTTTTTTTTTTTTGGCATATAGATGCATATACATTTTATGTAGCAAGACTTTGTTAGCAAGGTGTGTAGAGAGGGCCTAAAGGAATTCTCAGCCCTGAAAAAATAGGGGCTGACCCATGCTGAACACAGCCACTGTCTTCTGTCTCCAGTGGCCCCACTACAGAACATACTGGACAAGCAAACAGGAGTTATGACAAAGCAGGTAGAGGAGTCAGCCCGTAACGGTAGTTAGTAAACGATCTCTCTCTCTTTATCTTGAAACAAAGGAATTTGAATCCTATTTTCTCCTCCTGTCATGATGAGTGGAGATCTAGTACCCAGTCAAATTCAATCCACGACAATCTCTTTGTGAATTTTTTTAGTCCAACTATAAATACTGGCTATGAAAATAAGTCCTACAAATCATCCTCAGATCATCTCAAACTTCTTCGAATATTTTTTTAATATTTGAATCTTATATTGCCAGTAAAAGAGATCAATCACATCAAACTAGGACCTGTCTAAACTTGGAAGTCTTTCGGATCCGCATGTAGAATCTATTTCAAAGTAATAATATTCTCAACATGAAATATTATTTTAAAATAATTATTAAAAGTAAGCTGTAGACAAGTCTTTAGAGGCCTGACTTTTCAAAAGACAGAGTTTCTGGAATAATTTCCTTAATCATTAATGGAAAAGTTAATAGATGCAATAAAATTTGAATTTGATATATAGTAATTCTGGACCATTTACATCAGAACAGCATTAATGCCAAAATTGTTGTCATCATTTGAACTTCAGGACTTTGGGTCTATTAACTTATGTTCAGCTGTTATATGAGAAAAACAAATGCATCAGGAGATAACCCTAAACGTTTCTGAAAGCATTGTCTTGAATTTGAATGAGCAACAGAGAGACAAGTTGTTCTTATCTGTTACTGCCAATTATTACAGACAATGGCATCCAGTAACGCTAGAAATATCTAAAACATCTTAACAATATGAAATATCAGGCATTTTGTCACTATGATGAAAGTCTGGTAAATTGTTCATTTTTCTTCAGGGATGAGTTTTTTTCTTGTGGTGTTTAAATTTCCAGTTCAGTAAGAACCAAATTATAAATGCAGCTAGGTGGGGCTCTTAAATTAATTGATCTTATTTTTATGAAGTGAATAAAAACATTTTGTCTCTGAACTCATTGTTGTGTCAGCGTGGACCAGAGAATATCTTCAGTTTTGAATCAAAAGAAGTGTTAAAACAAATGTAAAGTAGTGCTTTATGTAAAAAAAGAACCTGTATGGGGGGGGGGGGGGGGAGAGAGAGGAGGGGAAGTCAAAATGACTGTAATTTGACTTTGAGTACAGATGTGTTCGTATAAATTAATCTTGAATCAGCTTAATAATTTGTTCAATCTGCAGTCAAATCTTATATTGCCCTTCTGAGATATTTGGTGAAAAAATGAAAATCTCAGAAGGGAACTTTACATAAAGTAAAATCAATTTCATTCTCAAACTTTATCAAGTTAAAAGAAAGATAATTGTATTTATGTAGAAGTACAACAAACAGTTTCTTAGTTTTTCTGAGGACTTAAAGATTAAAATTTGGATTCTTGTGAAAACTCAGCGTTAATTATAATCAAAGGTCAGACTTCTTCAGACAGTAGATTTATTCAAGTTTTCAAATAGAAATGTACTTAAGGGTTGTCAGGTTTAGGACACATTTTACCTATGTGGAATAATACCATAATAATCAAGTAATACCTGTTTTGCAAAAAGATTTTTCTCTTAGAGTATTCAGATTCAGTGAAATCCATTATACTCGGAAAACATGTTTTTTTATTATTCTAGGAGAAAAAATATCAGTACTTTTTTTTACGTCTTGTCCACCTAATTTTTTGTCTGCATAATCTTGTCCATATATTGTTGTGTTCTTTAGGCTCTTCGCATTTTTCTGTTTACATCTAAAAATAAATATTTTGTTTACCAAATCTTCATGAAAATAAAATAATTTTTAAAAGTCAAACTCAAACATTAATTCAGTTATTTTTAAACAATTCTAAATATAATAGAAAATATTCCTGGCACAATAATATGTAATGAAATTATTTTACTCAAGGGAATACTCACAAAGAAACAGAAGAAAAATATAAATCGAATTTTCAGCATCCCAGCATATGTACTGTGCTGGTAGAAAAGCTGAAAAACAGAAGATGCAATAAAAAATCATCAAAGAAATGATGATATCTTTCATAGGAACATTACCATATACATGGACTTTGGGTCATGTACACTGGTCTGTGGCTATCATGATTCTGTTGCGTAGAGACACAGATATAGTAGGAATTTATTCCTGGATACTGCTCATCCCACATCCAAAAAGTTCTAATTTCCAAACTGAATTTCTCCATCAGTTTAAATAACTTTTCCCCTTTTTCAGTATTTGTCTCCTAAATGATACAATACAGTCATTATCATCCTTCTGAATCTTTTTCTTTCCTGGGCTGAACAATCCAGGTTTTCCTTGATTTGTCTCTTAAGGAACAGTTTTCAGATTTGTTCAGTAGTTTACCTCATTACTTGATTTATTTGGATTTTTTGTTTGTCTTTTCTTGTCTTTACTGGCATCGTAGGAATGTTTTCCTTCTTTTATTTTTTGCATATGTTATATTAATGGCCCTAGTGATAGATAACATGCCCATGAATTTTCTTTGTGTGTGTATGCATGTGTGTTTGTGTGTGTGCATAACTCAAACTCTGTATCCCCAGTCCTTTGTTTCACAGCGCATACTTTTACTTGTAATATTTCTTGCCTCAATAAGAGGTAATATTTTCCTGAGAAAATTATTACTGCCTAGTTTTCTGCCATTCATAAACTTCATTAATACAATCTTAGATTATGTGCAAAGCAAGCCAATATAAATATCATGTTTGATAGGAGTTCCATAAGGAGAGGGTCCTTTCTTTACTAAGAGAGCAATTATTTGTAAGTCCCTGTCATGTCTTGGTTTCTCCTAGTTATAGTAATCTTCTTTTCCCTAAGGAAAAGCAATTTCTGATCCTTGCTTTGTCAGATGTCCTCCTGAGATATACTGTATTAGTTATACCTAGTCATCAGTAAAATATTTAAATTTATCAGGCACAAAATACTTAACATATTGAAAGTTGGATTTTACTCTTTTCTATTTTACTGTAAGTTTACAATGCGAAAAGTTAAGTAACTCCTACTTATCTCTTTTGTTTAAAATTTATTGTTGGAATCAATAACTGTTTAAAGATGCTTTCCATGGAGATCTTGATTTCTTACATAAATATATTACCAGTACAGGCATTTGATAACTCGGCCATGGAATATACATACAGTTATAAAAATAAGAAAAAAAAAAAAAAAAAAAAAGAGTAATTTTCATTAATTAAAACCTCAACTTTCAATGTATTTGGAATTAAGCTCGTACAAATAACCTGGTTTGACCTTATGTCATTATTCACAGTCCGGATTGTTCAGGACTACTAATATTTCAAAAGAACTAAGAAGAACAAGCAAAGGAGTAGTTATTCCTCCACAAACTCTCATGACTGGAATGGAGGAATAGATGGTTATAAAGAAAGGAAAGACAGGCAGGCAAGAAGGGGTGGCAGTGTCGCCCTTTACACACCAATGACCACCTGGAGTCCATGGAGCTCCTCATGAAGATAGACGAGAAGCTGACAGAAAACTTATGGGTTAGGGTTAAAGGGAAGGCAGGGGAAAGAGACATCATAGTGCAATTCTTCTATGGGCTGCACAGTCAGGAAGACCAAGCGGATGAAGCCTTCTATAAACAGATAGGAGCAACTTCACGTTCATAAAACATCATCCTCGTGGGAGTCCTCAACAACCTCAGTATCTGTTGGAGGGACAACACAGCAGGCACCAGAAATCGAAGAGGTTCCTGGAATGCGTTGATGATAACTTTCTCTTCCACGTGGTAGAGTAACCCACAAGAAAAGGTGTGTTGTTGGACCTTGTCTCAGCAATGAGGAGGGGCTGGTGAGTAATGTGAAGCTCAAGAGCAGCCTTGGCCACAGGGACCACAAAACAGTGGAGCACAAGATCCTTAGGGCATCAAAGAGGGTGTGCACCAAGCTTCCTATTCTGGGCTTCAGGAGAGCAGAACTTTGAACTCTTTAGGGAGCTGTTTGGCAGAGTGACGTGGGAGAAAGCCCTGGAGGGAAGAAGGACCCAAGAGAGCTGGTCAGTATTCAAGCACCATCTCCTCCAATCCCAGAGGCAGTGCATCCTGAGAGAAGAAGGAAGGTAGGCAAGAATGCAAGGAGGCCTCTGTAGGTTAACAAGGGGCTCCTGGACTTACTTAAGCTCAAAAAGAAAGTGTATAGGGAGTGGAAGCTGGAACAGGTTACCTGGAAGTGCTGTAAAGAAGTTGTTTGAACAGCCAGGGATCAGGTTAGAAAAGCTAAAATCCAGACAGAATTAAGTCTAGCCAGGGTCATCAAGGGGCACAAGAAGAAATTCGACAGGTATATGAGTGATAAAAAGAAAGTCAGGGAAGATGTGGGCCCTCTCTGGAAGGAAACTGGAGGCCTGGTCATGATGGATACAGAGAAAGCTGAGGTGTTCAATGACTTCTTTGCCTCAGTCTTTACCAACAAGGGCTCTAGCCACCCTGCACAAGCTGCAGAAAATAATGGTAAGAAATGGGAGATGGTAAATCTGCCTTCTGTAAATGAAGATCAAGTTTGAGACCATCTAAAGAATCTACAGGTGCACACATGATATCCATGGTCTTGAGGAAACTGGCAGAAGCAGTTGCCAAGTCACTGCCCATCATATTTGAAAGGTCGTGGCAGTCTGGTGTAGTTTCCACTGGCTGAAAAAAGGCAAACATAATCCCAATTTTCTAGAGGGGAAAAAAAGTAGATCCAGGCAACTACAGGCCAGTCAGTCTTACCTCCATGCCTGGCAAGATCATGGAGCAGATTCTCCTGAAGGCCTTACTAAAGCACATGGAAAATAAAGATGAGCTGATTGGTAGTAACCAATAAGACTTCACCAGGGGCAAGTCATGACTGACAAATTTGGTGACCTTTTATGATGGAGTTACAATGTCAAAGCAAAAAGGAAGAGCATCTGATGTCATCTACTTGGACTTGTGCAGAACATTTGAAACTTTCATGCATGACATCCTGGCCACCAAAGTGGAGAAAAATGGACTTGATAGTGTAGCGGAAATGCTAAGTCCCGTCTTGAACCAGTGACTGAGCACCTCATGGGAAGGCAGGGCCAACCCAGGGGAGTTCAGGTCCGTGCAATGCACCTGAGTGACTGGAAGGGCTGGAGCCAGGATCCACACCTTTAAGGTTTAAGGGATTTAAGGCTTGGCAGTGGAAGCAAAGGTATCTTCTGGGAGTTCCTTACCTACCTGAGGTAGGTAAGTAGATTCTTTCCTTTTTTTCTGTGTCTGTGACTGTTCCATTTGAGTTTATCCTTGCCTGTTGCAGTCTGGGACTTTGCTACTATGCTATCATTGCTGTGCTTTCCACTTCATTGTAGCATTACAGATGGATGGGATGTTTGCTGGATAAGGAACTGGCTGGATGGTTGAACTCAGAGCTGTTGTCAGTGGCTCAGTGTCCAAGTGGAGAACAGTGATGAGTGGTATTCCTCAAGGATCAGTGTTAGGACTGGTGCTCTGTAACGTCTTTGTAGATAACAAGGATGATGTGGTCAAGTGCACCCTCAGCAAGCTTGCAGGCAGCATCAAGCTGAGTGGAGTAGTGGACACACTAGAGGATGCCACCTGAGGGACCTGAACAGGCTTGAGAGGTGGGTCCATGCCAACATGAAGTTCAACAAGGCCAAGTTCACAGTCCTGTTTCTGGATTAGGGCAATCCCTAGCACAGATACAGGTTGAGCAGAGAATGGCTTGAGAGCAGCCCTAAGGAGAAGGATTTGGGAGTGTTGATTGTTGAAAGATTCAACATGAGTTGGCAATGTATGCTTGCAGCCCAGAAGGCCAACTGTATCTTGGTATATCAAGAGAAGTGTGACCAACAGGTCTAGGAAGGAGACCTCCTCTACTCTACTCTTGTGGAATCCTACCTGGAGTACTGCGTCCAGTTCTGGGGCTCCCAACACAAGAAGGACATTGAGCTGTTGGAGAGGGTGCAGAGAAGGGCCACAAAGATGACCAGAGGGTTGGAGCACCTCCCCTGTGAGGACAGGTTGAGAGAACTGGGGGCTCTTCAGCTGGAGAAGAGAAAGCTCTGGGAGGATATTATAGCAACTTCCCAGTACCTGAAGGGAGCCTACAGGAAAGCTGGACATTTCTCATGGGGGTGTGCAACAACAAGATGAGGAGACATGGTTTTAAATGGAAGAGGGTAGATTTAGACTAGATATTAGGAAGAAATCCTTTGCTGTGAGGGTTGTTGAAGCATTGGAACAGGTTGTCCAGTGAGCTTGTGGACACCCTCTTCCTTGGCATTCAAGGCCAAGCTGGATGGGACTTTGAGCAAACTGGATTAGAGGGAGGTGTCTCTGCCTATAGTGGGGGGGTGGGGGGTTGGAACTAGATGATCTTAAAGGTGCCTTCCAACCCAAACCATTCTATGATTCTTAGAAGTTGATAAGGCCAGCTGTCCAGATGAAGTACCTCAACACCAGTGCATGCTTGTGAACAAACAGGAAGAGTTGCAAGTAGTCATGCTACTAGAAAGCAATGGTGTAATTGCTATCACTGAAACCTGGTGGGATGATTCTCATGACTGGACTGTGGCTGTAAGTGGCTACCTGCTGTAGAGAAGTGATAGATAAGGAAGGATAAGAAGACATTGTACTCTATATCAAGAAACAAATAGAGTGTGAAGAGCTGTCTCCCAGGAATGGTCATAAGCAAGTCAAAAACTTATAGACAAGAGAGGCTAAGGAAACAAAAGGAACCTTGTGGTTGGTGTCTATCTACTGCAAGCTTCCTGACTAAGCAGAGCTACAGGAGGTGTTGCAATTGCAGGCTCTCATCTTACTGATGAATTTTAAGTACTCTGATATCTGCTGGAAAAATATCATGGCAAGATGTAAGCAATCCAGGTGGCACCTGGATTCTTCTTCTAATTCTTGGGCCAAATAATAGCCCCATCAGAGGGTATGGAATACCTGGTCTGTTGCTCACCAACACAAGTTAACTGATTAGTGACATCAGGATTGGAGGCTGCCTGGGGTGTAATTACCATGCAGTGGTGGAGTGTACACTCCTGACAGATATAGTAAATAGTAAAATCAGAAAATTTTAAAAAGTCAAATTCCAGCTCTTCAGTGAGTTAGTCAACAAAACCTCCTGAGAAACTATTCTCAAGAACCTGTCCCCAGCGAATTTGCATGGTGTGGCTGACAAGCACGAAGGATAGGTTCTCATCTACAGAGATATAGATTGACTCTATGAATGTGTCCAGGAGAACTTCATGTGCAGTTGAATACAGCTGTTCCAAAGGGACTTGGGGGTTCTGATGGATGGCAAGTTGAACATGAGCCAGCACTGTGCCCTTGCAGCCTAGAAAGTCAGCTGTATCCTGGGCTGCATCAAAAGAAGTGCATCCGGCAGACTGAGGAAGGCAATCCTGCTGCTCTGCTGAGTGCTGAGCATTCAGATACGAAGACTTCACTACAGGAAAAAAGGTAGACCTGGTTGAATGCATATGGATAAATGCCACAAAGATGATCCAAGAGATGGAACACCAACATTGTGAGGATAGGCTGAAGGAGTTGGGTCAATTCAGTCTACAGAAGAGAAGGCTCTGGGCAGACCTGATAGTGATCTTTCCTTCTCAGAAAGGGGGCTATAAGAAAGAAGGGGGTACACACCTTTAGGAGGGTGTGTTGTAACAGGACTAGGGTAAATGTTTCAGGCTAGAAGAAGGGAAGTTTGGATTAGATAAAAGAACAAATTTTTTTACAAGTGGTAATGAAGCATAGGAATATGTTGCCGAGATAGGTGGTGGATGCCCCGTCCCTGGAAACATTCAAGGTCAGGCTTCCTCTGCTGCATTGGGAAACTGCCGTCAAGACAAAAGATGAGAACTTTTCCCTCTGCTCAGCAGTGATGAGACACATTTGGAGTGTTGGTTCCAGTGCTGGGCTACTCATTAAAAGAAAGGATGGAAGGGGCTTGCTACAACTGCCAAAACTTTCATAATCATAGAATCACCTAGGTTGTGAAAGATCTCCAAGATCATTCAGTCCAACTGTCCACCTACAACCGGTGGGACACTAAACCATGTCCCATTTTACATCTGAATGTTTCTTGAGCACCTCCTGAGAGGTGACTAAACCACCTCCCTGGACAGCCCATTCTAGTGCCTGACTACTCTTCTGGAGAAGAAACTTTTTCTAACATCCAACTTGAATCTCCCATGGCAAAATTTGAGGCCATTCCCTCTAGTCCTTTTTTGAGTTACATGATAGAAGATGCCAACACCTACCTCACCAGAACCTCCTTTCAAGCAGTTGTAGAGAGTGATAAGGTCTCTTCTCCAGACTAAACAATCCCAGTTACCTCATCCACTCCTTATAAGACTTGTGCTCCAGACCCCTCACCAGCTGTGTTCCTATTCTCTGGACGTGTTCCAGGGCTTCTTTGTCTTTCTTGCAGTGAGGGGCCCAAAACTGAATGTGGTACTTAGTAGTGCTGAGTATAGAGGGACTACTACATCTTTGCTCCTGCTGGCAACACTATTTCTGTTACAAGCCAGAACACCATTGGCCTTCTTGCCTACCTGTGCACACTGCTGACTCATTTCATCTGAGTGTAAACCAGCATCTCATCCATCTCTTCCAGCCACTCTGCTCGAAGTCTGTAGCATTGTCTGAGGTGGTTGTGGCCTAAGTGCAGGACCCAGTGCTTAGACTTGTTGAACTTCATCCCATTGGCCTCAGCCTGGCTATCTAGCCTGTACAGGACCTCCTGAGGGGCCTTCCTACTACCAGGCACATTGACACTTTCTTCCAGCTATGTGTCATCTGCAAACATACTGAAAGTACCCTCAATTCCCTCATCCAGATCCTCAAAAAAGATATGGAACAGGCCCCAATACCATTCCCTGGGAACACCATTTCTGACTGGTCACCAGCTAGATTTAGTTCCATTCACCACCACTCTCTGGGCCTGGCCCTAGAGACAGTTCTTAACCCAAAGATGAGGATTATATACCCGGAGAACATAATTTACCAATAAATTAGAGATTCACCCAAACCAGAGATTTGGATTTGTTCAGGCTAAAGAATAAAAGCCTGAGGAACCATATCTGATCTTCTACTGTTTTGTGGGAAGATACAGAGGAAATAAAAGTCAAACTTCTGAGGCTGTCCAGAAAAGGCTGAGAGATAGTGAGCACAGTTTTAACAAGAAAAATACAAATTAAACATGAGGAGAGAGCAGAAGTGAGTTTGATTAAACAGTGGAAAAGGTTGCCCAGAAAGTTTGTAGAATGAGTTCTTGGCCAAATCTTATACTCAGTCTCCAAAATATTGCTCTCTAAAAAATGTTTGGCAGATCTATTTACTATCAGTCCCTTCAAAGACAGATCTGTGAAGAAAAGACTAGATTTAAATTTAAAAGTGAGATATAAGCTTCACTGAGCGGTTGGGAAAACGTCCTATTTAGTCTTGTTACGTGGTATAAATTGCTAATAACAATCAGAAACTCAGTTATATGTAATTTAATGTATTCTGTTAAGATTTTTGTAGTAAAGAATAAAAGATGCTACAGCCAATTTGCAATAAATTGATCAGTTTGAATGTGACAGTAGCTATATTTTAAATCATTATTTCACAGCTTGTATGAACACCTTGTTCTCTTCTGGATCCACTTCACAGTTCAGAAACTAACTCTCAAAATGTTAATAGAATTTGTCAATTAATTCTAAATACCTTCTGTAATATAACAGTCAACTTTGACTAATCTTCTGGTTTCATATCTTGAGTCCAGTCCGAGCTGAAAAGAAGCCTTGGCTCGTTGACTTTAGGAGGTCTTGGATCCATTTTATTAAAACTAATAGAGCTTGGATATAAACAGACAGGAACAAGAGACAAGCTTTCTTCATAGCTGGCTTTAAACAAAGGAACAATTTGATTCAAACTGAAAACAAAGAGCACAATGAATCACACACTTGGATGGGCATATTTTTCTGTAAGGTGCCAACTTTGTGCTTAGTTAAACTGTATCCTTGTACAGTGCTCTTTTTTTTTTTTTTTTTTTTTTTGTTTTTAAACTGTGATTCAAAAGATGAGAAGAAGGGATTGTGTGGCTTTAAACAGTCCTGTGGAATGAGGATGAGAGTACAGGACTCATTTTCTCTGCTGAATGCCCTTACAGCTGTGATGCCAATGTAAATTCTATTATTTACTCTCAGATATCTACCTTGAATTAATTGCCTTGCGGTGAGCAAACTTACTCTGACAGAGATTAGAGGATGAGGAATGCAGAGTTATTGACATGAGTTTAATGGATTGTATGGCTTTTGATTCATACACATAGCTTTTGTCCTTAGAAGCTAGCAAGAAGGCATTGAATCTTCATGTCCTTATTCTTCAATGAATGTGCTATTTGTTATTATAGAAAATTTCCATTAACACTAACACCTTCCTTTTCTTCACTTATTTTTTCTTTTCCAAAAAACAACCTGGATGGGTTACTTTCAAAAAGGGACTGTGAATCACATGCAATTTCTTGCAAGTCTAATACAGATATCTTCACTGTGGACATACGGAATTTAAGATATGGTTTTTTTTTTACATTCTGTCTCACTTGTCAGAACAAGTTTTTATCTTTCTTAGAAGTCCTCTTCAGTGATTAGGAATTCAGTGTGACGAAAGTTGAGGCTCAGAACCTATGGAAAATGACATTTCTAAATTACAGGCAGAAAATTTTCTTTATTTTATTCAAGTGTTGATCATGATTTTCTATGCCCAGATTTCAACCAAACCAGAGAGACTGTAATATTCCTGGGTTGAAAACAAACAATTTTAAATGCAAATCAAATAATTCACTGGGCTATTATGATTGCAGACTGTACTGATAGTCTAAATTATCTAACACTTAAAGAAAGAGACTCACTAGTAATGCAGTTAACATTGATACACAAATGGTGTTATGCTCACTTCTTTATTGCCCCTCTGGGGCTTTTGGTAAACGTTAACGGTTTTGTTTAAGATGAGGCTGGGAGAAGACTGCAATAACTTGCCAGATCTGAGTTCCTCACTGATATGATTTTGGTGATAGGATTCTTTTTCCTCATACTTGGGTCCAGTTCAAGTCATTTTTTGCATTTTCTTTCACTTGATCATTCTTCCTTCACTGATCAACAAATTCTATTTTGTGATGAAGTTTTACTGTACATAGCAGGTTTTACATATGTACTTGTTCTTTTTTCCCCTTTAAAATGCGTAAAAGCTTTTAAACCATCCTCTCAAAATGCATTCATAACTGAGTGTAGACGCAAAGCTAATTGTAAATTTAATCTTCAACAATTTTCATGTTTCTATGAAAAAGGTTTTTTTCATTAAATCAGCATTTTCAAATGAAAAAAAAAAATTACTACAAAAATTCCCATTAGCCCATTCAGCACTAGAAACTTGCTCATTTATAAGATAATTTTTTACTTCCTTTCTGTGTGGCATGAGTCCAATAGTGTTCCAGAGACAAATGTCATAACATAGCAATTTCTTAGATTAAAACTAAAAGTTTAATCTGATCAGAACATGGATCAACATATACATTTTTGGAATGAGACTTTATCACCAATTTTCCCAATTAAATTTCCAACAAAAGCATTTCATTTTAAAAACTAGCTAGCATGTATTTTAACTAACTTGATAGTTCAATTAGAATTTCAGTTAGTCTAAGATGGTACTTTTTTAAGTGATCAGAAATCTAACTTATAGTTAGGTAATTTTGAACTCCTTCAAAAATCTGTATGAAATATTTTGTTCAATTGACATATGTGGGAGGCATGTGCTGCAGGGTGTCAATTGTTTCAGCCCAGTGCCATGAGTAATAAGGTGGAGAGTCCCACAGAACCACATCCCTGGAAAAGAGGAAGGGGGAAAGGTAGGGAGATGATTCTAAAAATAAAACAACAGCAATGATCTGAGAGAGAAAATTAGTTTACAAAATATGATATTGGAATGCAAG
Organism: Chrysolophus pictus; assembly: GCA_037305975.1. Taxonomy (NCBI): domain Eukaryota; kingdom Metazoa; phylum Chordata; class Aves; order Galliformes; family Phasianidae; genus Chrysolophus; species Chrysolophus pictus. The sequence goes on from CM074578.1 coordinate 26,716,657, forward strand.
ATAACACAATATAATACAATATAATTGGAATTGAAGCAATAAATCAAATAAAATGAGAGAGTGTGTCCAAAAACCAAAGGCCTTACTCTAATGCTGAAGGGAAGACGGCTAGCGAACACACTGCAGAGACAAAGAGAAAGAAGAAAGGGAAGTCTTGTGACTCCCAAACAGTCTTATCTTTCCCTCTTATTGAAAAACGGAAATGGAACATTGGAGATGCTATTGTTGTTCTCTTCTGTGAAAGGTACCCTGGAACTATTGATAATCCACAGTACTGGAGCATTAGCTCTTTAACTTTCAGTGCACTACATAATGTTACGATCCTAGTCCCTGAGCAAAAACAGTTCCACAGAGAAGTTTGCTTTTTCCAGTTGCTGGGAAGACCCAAACCACTTTTCCCAGTGTTCTTTACATGTACTACAGGGACTTTATCTCCCTCTACAGTATGTAGGGAGCTAGATTGGGTGGGACAATCTGAACTGATAGGTCCGACCAGCCAGGTGGCTTCTGCCAAATATTTCTCCCATTGCTTTCAACATTCTACCACCCATTGCTTTCAACAAAGTATTTAACAACCCACTGCGTTCAATTTTCATGCTCTGGAAGCTGGAGCATGGATAGACTGGGGATATGATAAATCCACTCAATCGTTGGTCCAAGCATTTACAAGAGAATTTCTGTAATGGGTCCCATTATCTGAATCAATTCTCTCTGGAGTGCCATGCTGCCATAGGACTTGTTTCTCGAGACCTAATATAGTGTTTTGAGTTGTAGCATGGGGTACTGCATATGTTTCAAGCCATCAAGTGGTTACTTCTACCATGGTAAAGAAGTAATGCTTAGCATTGCGGTTTTGTGGCAAGGTGATATAATCAAGTTGCCATGCCTCTCTATATTTACACTTTTGCCATTGCCCTTCCACCCAGAGGGATTTCATTCTCTTGGCTTTTTTAATTGCTGTGCACGTTTCACAGTCATAAATAACTGTGCAATAGCATCCGTAGTTTAGTTTACCTCTCGGTCTCTGGTTCATTTGTATGTTGCATCTCTTCCTTGATGGCCTGAGGTTTGATGGTCCCATCAAGCTAGAAATAATTCACCCTTAAAATAATCATGATTTAACTTATATCTTAATAATTTATTTTAGGTCATTTATTTCTAAAACATCTATTTTAGATTGATCATTTTATTAGTTCTGAAGGTCTTCAGGTTTGTTCAGTTATATTATTGTGTATAGAATTATATCACTAGTGAAGTACTCATGTTCAAGTTTCAGTACACTATTATCAAGGGTGAAAGTTATGATGAAGTAAGTTCATTGCATAGAATCTATACTGTTCTCCACATATCAGCAAGTTGTTCTGCACTCTGAATCTCAAACTGAAACTCAAACGTATAATCTGTTCATAGCGTATATCAGATAGACTGGGGGAGCAGGCAGAACAATTTTGGCTTCATAAACTTGTACCATAGAAATACTCAAGCAAATCGTAAACTTGGAAAGATCTTTTATTTCAATTTTACTTTCAGGTCCAATTTTACTTTCTGTAAAATAATCTTGATTTTGAACAATCTTAATGCTCCACTAACAAGCAGAAAGTTGACAAATAATGATCTATCAAAACTTGATGTAATGCTCTGTTATTAACTGATAAAACATTAAAAATATAGAAATAACTGAATTGACACGCATAATAATAATAATAAACTTTTTAAGTAAAATCTACTAACAAATGGCAGAGGAAACATTGAAGTTAATAAATATCCAATCAGCTATTATTTCTCTCTGGTAGGACAAAATTGAAGCAACCAGATTAAAAAAAAAAAAAAAAAAAACTACACAAATGTTTCTTTCAGAACGTGATCAAGCTATCTAACCTAAAATTCGTGAGTTCACATCCTCTGTTTCTTCTGCTGTCTGTCTATGTTCTCTTCTTCTATTACCACTATGAGGTAAGGGTAATTGCCTAGTACAGAGAAAATGTTTCCTTTATATTTTGAGACAGTGAATGAAAGGGAATGAAAGTAAACATAGATTCTGAATTTGTTTTCAGTATATATCCTCATGACAGGGTCCATAGATTCTGTTTTGTGAAAATGACTATAACCCATCAAATTCCATTCTCACTATGATTTATATTATCTGGGGATCCATTTTCCAGAAATCAATATTGAGATTGGAGCCTTAAATAATGTTTTGTTCGTGATGGCAAAACCTTTTATCTTTCTTTGACTTTGTGGAAATTAAAATAATAGATACTCTTATCCTGAGATGGTCCATAAAAGTAAGTTTTTCTCATTTTTAAATAACATGAAGTACTGAATGCATGTTGTGTAAGCAAAATTCAAAAGGTTTATTGGACTTGGGAGATAAGTATATCCTACTTCACTGTATCTGCTCTTCTCTATAATAGAAGAATTCCATCAACAACTTCATTGCATCTGGATTAACAATCAGTTGCACAAGTGTAACCAACATCATGGTCATGGCCTTTAGGGTCATTTCATTTCATAACATGTCATCCATCTGGACTTTTTTTTGAGGTACAATGTTATTAAACTCTGGATATATTTTTGAATTATATTAAGAAGAAAAGGAGTAATCACAAGCAAATTTTAAATCCAAGATTTTCTCATCCAAAATATTTGTAATATCTGACACTCACAGATTTGGGTAAAATTTCTGGGGTAGTGAGATGTCTGTAAAGGACTGTAATAGTCTTCTATAATCTCTTCTTGAGGAAGAGATTAAGAAAATTAAAACCTTTATGACACAGCTTCCATTTCTTATGAATAAATATGAACAAGAACCTGATTTTTATGGCCAAATTTTATTTTAGTGATCAGTATCACCACCGAAGTATCTGTAGACAGAGGAAGCAGTGCTGTAGATTTGAAGAATAAGCTTATTGTGTCATATGGTTTGTTTCACATTATGATGAGTTAAAATACTGTGGACTCAGAGTTAATAAATTTTTACTTTTGTCACAAAGACCAGGAAAAGTACTTAAACTATTTATTGGCTCTTAAGTCTTGAGAAGTCTTGAAAAAAAGCAAGAATTTTACTTAATTACTTCACTTTTCTTCACTTTAAGATTTAAATTACTATCCTCATCTTTTGTTTTCTTCTCTGTTTCTGTTCAAATGTATAACTATGCATTTCTTACAAGTGTGCTCTTAATATGTGAGATTATGAAGTTATCACATCTAAGAGATCTTCGGATAAAGCCATTGACTTAACAGCAACCTAATCCAAAAAAGGTAGATGTTTAGAAAAGTGATTATCATACTTTGTGTAAAAAAAAAAAAAAAAAAACAAGAATTTTTTTTTTTTTTTTTTTTTTTTTATTATTCACTTACCTATTTCCAGATTAGCAACTTTTATAACAAAAAGAGAATAACTAGGTGCAGTGGTATTGTCAGATCACAGCCTAAGCTGATGGTCGAGTGTAAGAATCCTTCTTTGTTTTTTTGGCTCAAAGCTTGCTTCCTGAGATATTTCTTGTGATAAGACTGACTTGTCTAGGACATGAGTGATAGGTGTTGCCTTCTGGCAATCAACATCACTGTGTGGACAATTTTAGCTGTTTGCCTCCGGAAGGAAGTGCTCAGGAGTGTTTACTGGCGGAAGATCTAGCCTGTGACTAAATAACTCCAGCTTGCTATGGGAAACTGGGGGATGATGCCATTGTATCCTGTGATACAAGTTGACACCTCCCTGCTCCCTCTTCTCTGCTGGCAAGGCCAGGAAGATAGGAACAAAGGAGTTTCCGCTAAGATCCCAGGGCCAGAAGCTACTACTCCAAGGAGAGCTGACTCAACCACTTTGGATTTGAGCTGTCACTCCAAAGACAGCTGACTCAACCACTTTGAAAGCATTGAAAAGGAGCCATCATCACCATGGTCGTCGTCATCGTGGTTGTCGTTGTCAATAGAACAACAACACCCAATGACCCACCGCTACTGAAGATCAATGACTGAACTATGAACCACACTGGATCCATGGTGGAGACCATCTCCCTCTTTCTTCCTATAAAGACTCCTTGCTTCTTCTTTCCTACCTTTTCTATCGCCCTCCTTCCCTTCCCCTTTACCCTAATTCATAATAGCGTCCGTCCTCCCCTTCCCCATCTCCCTAATTAAGATCTGTAATAAACTATTCAGACCAACATTTGAACCATTGTTTCTAAATCTCACGCCGGGTATACAGATATTAAAAGAACCTCCTCTCCCTCCTATAAATCGGAGCGAGACATTGAGCACCAAGCAAGAAGGCACATCTGACCCAAGGAACTCATGTGCAAACAATGCACCTGAGTGACCAGAAGGTATGGGGCCTGGATCCACCCCTCCTCACCCTCATTTAAGTGTTAGCAGCAAAGGGAGTAGCATTTCAGTGGATAGGGATTACACTTCTCTTGAGCTGTCACTGACTGTTGGAAGGGGTGAGCTAATGTTCCTTCTTTATTATCGCTTATTGCTTCACAGTGCCTATATCCCATTCAAAGGCACTGTTATCAATTTCTTTTACCATGCAGTAAGATTTGTAGGCAGTACTAGAACCATATTAAACAATATGTTCTATAGCAAGGACAACTTGTTTCTTGTCTAGCTTGTTTCTATTCAATAAATATTATCTTACAGTCAAAAAGGCTCTGCAAGCCTAGTAAGAGCTGAAAATTAGTGAGCTAAAATACTGGAGATACACCTTCTTGGTAAGTAAAGAAGAAATTCAAGATACTAATTTAAAGAAATCTGGTAAAATACATATTCAGAATTTTAATTGCTGTTGCCTGAGGAGGTTGCCCTTAAGGAGGGTAAAAGATTTTCCAATGGAAGAAGTAAATAATGAAGACATTGGTATCATACCAAAAGAAGAGGTATAAAACAGAGAATTACTGTAAAAGCATTCCACATATAAAAGAATATCCTAAGCTGTCAACGGTTTATGAGCTGGTTCAGCCCGGTTCCATGACTAGCGGGGCAGAGGGATCTGCAGATCCGCGCCTCCAGAAAAGAGAAACAAGGGACCCAAAATAATTGAAAACAGCGGCAATGATCTGAGGTGAAACAAATTAATTTACTAAGTATAGTATCAGCAAAATATAATGAGAGAGAGGGAGTGTGTGCAAAAGGTGGATAGGCCTCACCACAACGCTGAGGTGAGAAGTGCAGTTCAGTTGAGCCGATGAAGAAAAGCAGAAGGAGAAGCACAGATGAAGAAGTGCAGGCGAAGAAGAGCAGGCGAAGAAGAGAGCATCATGTGACCTTGCCAGAAGTTACATCTCCTTGCTGACTGCAAAGCCCCCTGGGGAATGTAGTTGTTCTTCTCCTCCAGACAGGCACCCGGAACTTGAGCATCCACAGTCAAACCCCCAGTTCATTACATGATGTTATGATGTGGAATACTGATAACCAAAAATCATAAAACCATGACACTAAGCAGCTTGACAGGGGGGGGGAAAAAAAAAAGAGGTTTGAAGTATACATTTATTTGAAAATTTTGATGTTGGGAAGTTTTTGACAAATAGTGCCAAAAAGACTAAGAAAAGAAAAGGCGCCAAAAAAAAAAAAAAAATTGTTGATTTAGATGCATTTAATAAATTGACTACTTTTGCCAATCAGCAGTCATTTCAGAGAGAAAAAAAAAAAACACCAAAAAAACATTAAGAGAATGTTCTTTTTCTTGCTATCTTGAGTCTTCCATCAGATCTTAATTAACAATAATGTTTTCACATTCTCAGTTTATTAACAACAGATTTAAAAAGATCAAGGGGAAGTAGTCGGGCTCTTAAATCTGTCATATCAGTGACCCTGTAATTCCCCTGACAGATGTGAATATTCTAATGGGCCCGATCTGATCACATCAACACATCACATCAACACATCACAGGTTACAATTTCATCATACATTGATAATGGTTGCATTCTATCTCACCTTATCATGTAAAATATTTAGAGTATTTAGAGGTGAAGCTCTACAGCATAAGTGTACTGAAGTACAGGCAATTAATAGAAGCAAAATCTTCTGCTCTGCATTTATTTATCACTTTTTCCCAACATAAATGTTTTTCTTTGTTCTTTATAAATGTTCTCATGGGGAAATAGTCAAAGGAAGTTTACTTACTGTTCCCTTTAAAATATGTGAAATATCCATGGTGAAGTTGAAGTATCTCATTTTTTTTTCAAAGTAAATCTGCTTATTAAAAACTAAATAACATTGTGATTACTCTCTAAAGGAATATGAATGACTTGATATATACTTTTTGGTAGTGCCACATTTAAGTACACATTTTACAGAACATAAATAGTGAAGTATGTAAGCAAAGGAAAAACAAGAATGCCATAGCACCAGCATGTGGCCTGCAAATATTACAATATAAAAACTTTAAATGAAAATTTTTAATAGAGGAAAAAAGTTCTCAATAATGCTTTGGATTATTAGTGCTGTTTTTACAGATCATTTATTCTTTTTAAAGAGTCATTGATATGAGTGCAGTAATAAAGAGCCTGATTTCCTGTATATACCTGAAGAAACAGCTGGTCCTGAGGCAGGTTCATAAATCTCATTTCTGTGCTGGAAAGAGTTCATCTTTTTAGGTAAGAACAATACTCTTTTTTCCTCTAAGGGGTGGCATCATGGACCTGCATAGTAATTTCCCAAAGGAATTTTTATCTGTAGTGCAACAGGATACATCTTTACTTGACAAAGAAAGAAACTGAAACATGGTGGTATTAACTCTGGTCTCTTATGTGCAAAAAAGCATGGCTTTCTAATGGATTTTTACTGTTGTTATTCATCCTGCTTCTATTTTCATTTAGTTTCTAATTTCCTCTTGTGCAGTGTAAAACTCATCTATCATCTTTTGAAGCTTAGCAGTTTGAATTCATCATATAAGTTGTACCAAAACTGTAGCTAGATTTAATATATTCACTTGTAAATGGCAATGAAATAGCAGAAGAGTTATATAGAGTTGGTACGTATCTGTAATGGAATTATTGCCAAGTAAATAGGACAAACAATTGAATGCTAAAGTTATGACATTCAATAATTTTCTGAGCAGTTGGATTGATGAATGGGACATAGTTCAGAATAGCCATAGGCAGCTGAAGGAGTAATTCATCCTTGCAGTCTATACTCCTAACTACATGAGCAACTCATGAACATTGATTTTTCTTTGTTTCTGTTATCCCAGGCTATAGTTCTCCATCAGTTAGAATCTGATTGTGGTCTCGCTTAATACTTCCCAACTTGTTTTAGCTGTATCCGTCTTCTTTTACATCTTGCCACAGCATCTGACATGAAGGATGGGAGAGAAAACATGCTTATGCGGGAATTTGCTTGTACACATATAATATGACTCATATCTCACTGGGTCTTAATTTAGTTTCCATGTATGTGCATCTGTTCTGGTTTTATGATTTTTGTTATCTGTATTCCAAATCATAACATCATGTAGCATGCTGGGAGTTAAAGAGTTGCAGTAATGCTGCAGTTCTGTGGAATAGATAGTTCTGGCTTCCTGGTCTCATAAGAAAAGAACAACTATATCTCTCAGAAGACTTCATTATTCTGTTTCCGGTTCAGAGGGAAAAATGAAACTGACCGGGAGTTGTGAGATTGTCTCTCTGCCCGCTTTCCTCAGTCTTGCCTCCCTGGCTGTCTTGCCTACAGCATTAGAGCCTTTGGTTTTGGGCACTCTCTCTAACTTTTTATTTGATTTATTAGCTTCAATTCCAATTAGATTCTATTATATTGTATTATCTCACATTCCGCTATCATATTTAGTTAATTAGCTTTCTCCCTTAGCTCATTGCTGCTGTTTTTGTTTTTGTTTTTTTTTCCTTGTCTAGGCTCACATCCCTACCTTCTTCCCTTCCCCCTTCCCTTTTTCCCACGGTGTAGGACAGTGGGTCTCTTCGTCCCCTGTCACAGAGCTAGGCCAAAACATGACAGCATCTAATATCATCTATGATACTGTGTGGCGTCCAAAATTTCTATTCAGGACTGGCAGATATGACAATGGATGTGGAGGTAATTCACTTACTATATATCTGAGACCCTGTAACCAGGGTACAATAGGACAGCCTAGATGACACCACATTGTCTGTATATGAACAGTTACATTCAGATTTCAAGATGGGATTCCATGATACTTTCTTATGAATTCCCTCATGAAAAAGATGTTTAAGTTGCCATTATTATCTGCAAGGATCTAGTTTTGGTTTTGGTAATACCTCTTTATGACTTTCAGATTTTATTCTAGAAAAGTATAGATTTCCCTGTAACATATCTGTCAGTCTGGATAAAAGTTTGAGTATAGGACATTTCATTTGGTTCCATGAATATGCAGGCAGTTGAATTCTCAGTATTCAGTACATATAGAATCATAGAATGGCTTGAGTTGGAAGGGATCTCAAGGGTCATCAAGCTCCAACCCCCCTGTCACAGGCAGGACTGCCAACCTCCGTATCTAATACTAGACCACATATGGACATATATGGGAAATGGATACATGGGATTGTTGTTCAGCCTGGAGAAGAGGATACTGAGGAAGAATCTTACAAATGCTTAGAAATATCTGAAGGGCAGGACTCAAGTGAATGGGCCCAGTCTCTTTTCATTGGTGCCCAGAGGCAGAACAAAGGGCAGTGAGCACAAACTAGAATGCAGGAAGTTCCGTATGAACATTAAGAAAATCATCTTTACCTTGAGGATAACAGAGCAGTGGAACAAGTTGTCTAGAGAGGTTGTGGAGCCTCCAACTCTGGAGATATTTAAAACCTGCCTAGGTGCCTTCCTGTATAACTGCTATAGGGAATCTGTTTTAGCAGGAGGATTGGACTAGATGGTCTCTAGAGGTCCCTTTAAACTCCTATGATTCTGTGATAATGTCAGTCGAATCTAGAGTGACACTAATTAATTAGTTAGCTGAATGACAATCTAGGATCTATTGACAGTATTATAGGGACTTTTGTTGCTGATATATAGGAATGTGATAAAATTTTAGATGTTTTATGGTGTCTAAGGTATCAGAATCTGGCTGAGAGATAGGACACAAGATCCATAAGAAATCCAGGCTTATCTGAAGCTGGAAGCTAAATAGTATATGCTAAGATATCTCGCATAACATTACATGTTTATCTTTGGTCTATCTTGGACTCAAACCTGTCTGTGGTGTTCTACACTTACAAAAGAGTTAGCGAATAGAAATTATCAGTTGTCTAAGGAGTTCTGAGTTTTTGATAGAAGAAGGTCAAACGTTAGCTGTGGGACACAATGTATAATCCCCAAAGAATGTTCTGTAATTAAAGCAAATAATAAAAAATAAAATCTTGCCTCTAAAAAATTACTGTTAGATTTTCATTTCAAGAGGCTAAAATATGATGCCAGATTGTGAGATTTTTAAATAAGAATCATTTTTAAAATATCATTTGTTTGCACTCTACTTGTCTATCGATTTCAAACAGGATTTATGTTCGGAAAAAAGTTAGGCTCTCAAAACACTTCACCCAAGCTAGCAATGAGAAGATGACGATGCGTAAGGCAGTGTTTCTGAAATTCTTGTAAGAGTGAGTGAACAGAGTGGACTGGCAAATACTGATGAGCTAACTTTGGCTGCTGCATGAGTTCATTGACATAAAAAAATCTGAGAAGTATATTTTCATTGTGTACATTGTATTAGGACATTCTTATGTCATTATAATGAGATAAGCACCATACTATGTAACTGAAATGTAGATTTGGAAATTTGATCAACAGCAATTGCTCTATTTCTCTCCACCTCCAAAAATGTACTTGAATGTTTATATGCCACTTATCTATTTTCAGAGATAATTTCTTTTGATAAAAGATAGATATGCAAAATGATGTCTTGGTTTATAATACAAAATCTACTCCAATATCGTACCTCTCATAATAATCTGAAGTCCATATTTACCACATAGTATCTCTATCTATAAACTCAATTGCTGTGTGCAGTACATTACTATGAATAAAAGTCACAAAAAATATAGTTGAATTATATTTTTCACTAATCTTTCTCAAAGTCCAAAGAAATGCATAGCAAAAAAAAACATGAGATGATGCAAACACAATGCAAATTGTTTATTCTTAAGTGTGTAAGCAGACTCTGCAGCTGAATCAAATGAAAGCAGAATACTACTGTAATCTTCAAATACTGTTGCAAAGACATCAAAAGCTACAGTTACTACTTGTGCTGTAACTACGATGTAGTATCCATAATTGTAATAGTACTTGATTCTCAAAAGAGTGGAACAAAGGTCAGGTATTTCTTCCTTATTTTTAGAATCATAGAGTTATTAATGTTGGAAAAGACCACTAAGATCATCTAGACCAACAGTCAACCCTTCTTTTATTGCAAGGATTAACAGAATTGGGAATTGCTATAAATGTTTTTGTGTATTACCACTAATATTTAGAATTCTGGACAGTATCACAGAATATGTAAATACAGCAAATGAACTGCAAACATAAATGCCAGGCTGGATGTGGCTCTGGGCAGCCTGGTCTGGTGGTTGACGACCCTGCATGTAGCAGGGCGGTTGAAACTAGATGATCACTGTTGTTCTTTTCAACCAAGGCCATTCTATGATTCATTCTATGATTCATAATCATGATGGTTGTCTTCTGATGACCTATAGAACTACTCAGGTTTTAAGGCATTTTGTGTTTTGGGCATATTAAGAAGGACTCCATCTTTGTTTTTCTTTATGAAAATACATAATAAATAAATAAGCAATTTTAGCAGTTAGCAACTGAGGCAAGTTAAGAAATTCTAAAGAAAATAGTTTATAGTCTACAACTCTCTCAGTATTACACAGTCATGGTAAGTGGATTATCCCTGTCATATTTGTACTACAATAACTCTGGTAGTGCTGTAGGAGGAACTTCAGCCTCTTCTTCACAAACTTGAGACAATTTACTTTTAGGCAATATGGTGCAGGTTTTTATTCTCAATTCTCATGTAATGGTTGTTACTGGACTTCATATCCATTACACAGCCAAACAGTAATCTATCTGTGGACTATATTATAAACAAGACACTTATATACTATGCTAAAAACTGGTGCTAGGATTCTTTTTTTTTTTATTATTGCTATTATTTTGAAGTTGTTCTACTTTTAAATTAAGCAAAAGGTTTTTTTTTATTTATTTTCATTGAAAATTTAAAAAGACAGTAGATAAAAATAATTTGTTTGCATTACTGGGTAGCTAGAGCAAGACAAATGTTGTGCTTTACCTAATTTAGTAGTCAATGTTGTCACTATACTTTTAGAAGTTTAATTCCATTTTGGTTGATACTGTTTCTCCCTTTACAATAATTTACTTTAAAAATATAATTACGTTCTAGATTATGCTACCATTTCAGTTTCATTCAGTGTTTCTATTCTGTGAGGGGTAACAGAAATACTCATTCATACTTACTTCAGTCAGTTAAACCAATGTTGAATTATTCTGTAATAATGTGATTAGTCATTGCAAGTCTTAAACCTTTTGGCAAAAATAGTTTTTCCTTTACATTTATTTAAATGGGCCCCTAGTTCTTACCTTTACTTTATGTTTGATTATGAAGATATGAGGTAAATTCTAAAGAGAACCTTGAAAAGTGCCATGTAGTATATGAAATATCCTTTTTAGAAGGATAAATGCCATATGTAAAGGATGAGGAAAATAAAAATTCAGTCAGCAATGTTGTAAGCATGTCAGTAATGTCAGCATGTCAGTAAGCATTATGTGTTTGTGTTGCATTATCAGCTTGAGAATCTACAGTAGTAGCATTCAAAGAAATGACAATTTGATACAATCTTTCAAATGACTCTCCCATCTCAGCATGAGACTTAATCTTCATATTTTTTCACTGTAAAAATCACCAACTTCAACCTATTATTGAAAAAAAACCTAAAAATTTTAAAATACGATAGGCTAACAGTAAGACTAAAACTCAGGCACTAGTAGTTTTATACGGACTAGAAAACTACAACTGCTTTCTTTAGGTTTGTTTGAGTATGATTAGCTTTAATGATAACAAAAGTACAAGTGTTCCCAGAAAGCTTTCAGTACCTTACTTCATACTTATAAGTGCTCTCTTTCCTCTTTCTAAATCGTTATTTCTCTGAAATTCCTGAGACTTGAGACTTCTGTTCTTTGTAAGCATATAATTGGTCAGAAAACTGCCATTAGTTTTTTCATGAACTTGCATGGCCTCAGTAGTGAAGCTTATTAGGATTGCTCTGGCTGATCTTTTCCTGATATGCTTGCAGCTTATTTTTAAGTGATTTGGTTGAGACAACATTTCCATAAGCAAAATTTTGACTGTAATATGTTTTCTCAAATTGTCTGTCAAAGGTTTAAAAAGGTAGTAGAAACTTGCAGCTCCAGGAATACAGAGACATCCTTCCTTGATAGAAAAATCATTGTTCCATAAGAAATCAAGGTAATGAGACATTAATATATGCCCAATATGAAGTTAAATTCAGTTATTTCAGTTGTCTCCAATTTGTTGTGTAATCACGGGCAGTTACAAAGTTGAAGGATGAGAAATCTGTCTTCTTTTTGCAGCTATAGTCAGATGGGACAGTTAAGTAACTTTGATCAGATAGTTTGTGTGCACACTTTTTTCTACCCTAACAACTATTACCCTGATAGAGGCTATTTACAGATGCCTGCTTTTGTTATGGCCTAGAAATAAGAGAGTTGACAGCGATATTCAAAATATGGAGTATGTGTCTTGCATATTTACTTCTTATGTGTCTTTATGAAGTTGCAGTCATAGAAACATGTGAGATCTAACTATATGCAACTTCAGGTTTTCATGTCATAGCTGGAAAACTTAAGGCAAGGAAATCAAATAAACTAAATGGATTTAGTAAATCAAAGTATAAAGTATTTGACAATTTTTTCCTCAAAATCAAGAAATAGTTTTTGTTTTTGTCAGGCATGTGAAAGACAGAAGCTGAGCTAGTAGCACAAATAAATTCAGAAAGAATATGATAAGTAAATTAAGAAATAAAAATCTTAACAACAAAAAATATGGCCCTGTTTTCAGAAATTAAAAAAGTACGAGTAAAGGTAAATAATCTTAAAATAATCCAATTGAAAGATCTTGTAAATATTCTAAATACAATTCATTGGCTTTTAGACATATAAGTGAAAACAAAATAAGGTTATATTCAGGAAGAATTAATCAGGTGTGAAAGTTTGCCAGAACTAACTGAAGCTTTTCAGAAGGTATAAGAGTTATTGTTGGATACTAATGGAAATATACACAGGGAAGAAGAACTTACTACATTCTGTGTACATGAGAAAAGGGTTAATTCAGATAGAGTAGGTGATAAAACTCTTAGAAATAACTTGAATTGTAGGGATGGAGCAAAGCATTTTATAGGTACTATGATGTTTGCATTTGCATGATGTAATGGGAAAAAAGTTGCACATATGTATGTGAAGTAGAAGACTAATCTAAGAAAGCTCAATCATGTTACTACAATCTCAAAAACATGCCAGGCTTTTAAACTATATTGAAGGGAAAAATAAATACAGAGAAGTTTAAGTGGAATTCTTCAAAACTGACATTCATATTTAAACTGAATTGTAATTACAAAATGGTAAGCATTTCTGAGAAAACAAAGCTAGAAGGCAATTTTCGTAGAGAACAGGACTGCATACAAAATTGAAGAACTATGAAAAAAGCCTGAGGACTTTTCATGATATAATTGATTATTAGCCTTCATTAAACATAGCAAGAGATATATTACTTGCCAATATGTATTTCTTTCCAATATGATAAAAATAGCCTACACCTAGCTACTCATATCCAATGGCATAATTTCTCTGCATGAAACTCTAAGTATGGTGCAGTCAATACCCTGTAAAACATCTGCAATAAAAAAAGGATGAGCATGCATACATACACAAATCAAAATAAGGTTATCCTCAGGACAGAAATGACTTTACTCAGGATCTTTCCACTATTCACTCTTTGGAATTTATTATAATCATCCTGCATGGCAGCACTATGCAGTACTTCAATGCTGTACCTAAAGCTGATTTGCTGTTTTCACCATAGCACTTCTATTTTTATTGATTTTTAACTTCACTTTATGTTCATCTTTTCCTAAAATTAGACACATACATTTTCAGGTTTACAGTCTTCATCCTAAATCTCACCTTTCCTGCACTTTCTTCTAAATCTAAATTTACAAGTACTTAGCAGTAAAATGGATGTTTATTATAAACTGACTGAGCATTTAATGTTTTTGGAATTGCATATGGAGAGCTGAGATGAAGGTAGTCTTCATCACAGCTGTAAAGTTAAAAAACAGTTAAAAATGCACAAATTATTTTTGTGTTTAAAAAATACAATATTTTCACCTCTTTTCAGTTTGAACACTAAAAAAAGTGAATTAAAGATGTATCTTACATGCTTAAGATGACTCAGATGTATATGAAAATGTATGTTCTTCCTCTCTAGAGAAACCTACAAGAATCAAATAAAAATATTGATCAATTATTCTACTATGATGATTAAAAATGACAATAAGATTAATAAAGCTTTATGAATAATAACTTGATTCTTTCAGAAAAATGAAGCCATTGATGGTCTTATTTTACGTAAAAAAAAAATTATTTGAATAATTTTTCTGGTTAGACTTTTGCCAGGTCATGATTTTTCAGTCTAAAAGTCCCTGTAGATCTGTGGATAATAGATAATGTGTTTCTTAATTGTCCAAAATGATACATGTATTACTATTTACATGCTAAGAACTGTGTAAGGTTTCTAAGTTCTGTGAAGAAAAATCCCCTTGTATATTCTATCATAAAATTCAGCATGTGAAAAAAGAAATAAACTGTCAAAGAAGTATGGGCAAATAAATTGTGCAAAAGCTGCTTCAGACTTTAGGTTTGAAGTTTTGCTGCATTTAGAAGATTCTGATTTTGCTACAGGGCAAAAACATTCTTAACAAACGAAAACTGTGTATCCTGTGTAAGAACAAGTTTCCAAATGTACTCAGACAAGAATGGAAACACAGATATTAGAAAATTGCAGACCAAAAAGCTAGATTAGCTCATCTAAACTCTCACTCTTCTAGCATAGTTCTTTAGTTTTTTGTTAATTCTGTAGTATACATCATTTCCTTGGCCTTTTTATTCATCTGCATTAGTGAAGGTTACTCATAAAAATGAATAAAAACCTGCAGGGTTTTCGTTGTTGATGCAATTTATTTACTTTTTTTCCCCAAGAATGATCTAGTTGAAGACTGTCTTTGAAGACAGAAATAAGCAACGAAAATCAAACCTTCAGCTTTCTGAACCAAGTGCTATGGAAGAAGATCAGTTGTTAGTTTAGATCTCACCAACACACAGTAGAGCAGTATCACTTCTCTCTACCTGCTGGATACGCTTCTTTTGATGCAGCCTACGATATGGTTGTCTTTCAGGGCTGTGGGGACACACTTCCGTCTCATGTCCAGCTTGTAATCCACCAGTACCTCCAAGCCCTTTTCAGCAGGGTTGTTCTCAATTCTTTCATCCCCTAGCTTGTATTGATAGAGAGGGTTGCCACAACTTAGGTGAAAGACCTTATACTGAGACTTATTGAACCTCATGTAGTTCTCTTGTGCCAATGCTTGAACCTGTCTAGGTCTCTCTAGATAACATTCCATCCCTCAGGCATGTAAAGCCTTTTGAGGATGCTCAGGGCACTCTACATAGCTAAAATTCAATGAAGGTTACCTTTGCAGACTTGTGGCTATTGATGGATGAAAGAATATGATTTTAACTCTGAAATAGATTTGTGCTACAGTTATGTTCTCTGTTTAGCTGATGAAGGTGGTGATGCTATTTATCCATTGCCTACTCTTTCTGTGTGCATTAGTGGATGCAGAGTGAGTCCAGAGGAGGGCCCCTGAGGTGATCAGAGGGCTAGAGCACTTCTGCTGTGAAGAAAGTTTGAGAGAACTGGACTTGTTTTGCTTGGAGAAGAAAAGGCTCCAGGGAGAATTCACTGCAGCCTTCCAGTATTTGGAGGGAGCATATAAACAGAAGGGGGAATGGCTGTTTATGAGGGTGGATTGTGATAGGACAAGGGGGAATAGTTTTAAACTGAGAAGATTTAGGTTAGATATTAGGAGGAAGTTCTTCACACAGAGGGTGGTGATACACTGAAACAGATTGCCTAAGGAGGTTGTGGATGCCCATCCCTGGATGCACTAAAGGCAAGGCTGGATGTGGCTCTGGGCAGCCTGGTCTAGTGGTTGGTGACCCTGCACATAACAGGAGGATTGAAACTAGATGATCATTCTGGTCTTTTTCAACCAAGCCCATTCTATGATTCTGTGATTCTATGATTCTATGATTATTAGTCAGAGAATCTGAAACATCATGGAAGGTTTGTAATTCTTTCATTGGGCTTGAATATTTGACTAGAGATTTAGACAAAGATTAGATCTGTCATAAAGTAATCAGAAGCTGGATGCCTAGATCTGAAGTTATGGACTTCCTAGGATCTATTCTGACAGGAAAACCAGACAAGCTGCTGCCTGTCGATATCTGTAGACTCCACCCTTCTCCACCCCCTCTCACCAGCCCTGTGGCAATAGGATGTTGCATATCAAAAATGGAATGCTGTGCTGTGTTACAGGATAACTGAGACCCTTGGGGCAGATTTCATTATTCAACCAAGGAGGAAGATTTTAGGATAACAGTGTGAACAACTGAACTATTCAAAAGATAGAAACGTACTATACAGATTAAGAAAGTTCAAAAAGGATCAGTTCATATCCTGTATGTCATTCAGTTAACTGAATTACTACTTGACTTTAAAATTAAAGGGCAATTAATTTCTATCTGACCCATGCCATTGGAGAAATTAGACATACAACTACAGAGAGAAAGATGTTAATTTAGAATTTATTCTATAGCAACTGTGTGGTTTGTCCTCCAAATAGCACTTAGAAAATTAATGCATTTGATCAATGCATTCAATTTCAAACTAAACTTTATTCAGGAAGGTAACTCTATCAAGTACTTTGATAGGCAGTAAGAATCTCAGGTCCTCCAATTAATATGGTGAAAAGAGATGAAAGTTGAGAGAAAGAAGTATATCTGTACTGGTTTATCCTACAGTATATTATCTGATATTCTATGTCGCATTTTCAGTGCATTCTACTAGAAATGAAAATTTTAAAATGGCTCTCGTAGGCATTTCTTTTGTTTCTTGCTAGCTTTTGTAAATATTTGTGTGATTCTTCAGAAGAAAAAGATACAGTTACACTGAAACAACTCTGACAAGAAAACAGGACAAGAAAACCATGACAGAAATTTATTGCAATGAACTTTTATATTTACACCTAGTACCAAGATATAACTCAACACAAAATTTCTGACATGTACATTTCCCACTTCTGCCCTATTCGGTTTTCTGGCTATGAAGTACATTTGTATGCATCCACATTAATAATTTAATGTGCAAGAAATATTTTTCAGTGAAAATTTGCACTGCAATTCATCTTTAGTCAGTGTGCTGAAGTGAACACCCAAGAGCACTACAGACATGTGTAAAGCAGTTTCACTCCCAGCAGATGCAGCACAGATGATAGAGACCTGGGTTTAGAGTGGCCAACCACATTGTACTTAGCTATGTGAAGAAGAGGTTCTTCTCTTAAAGATCTTTCCAACTTGCGTAGTGCATCTTGGAAGTTTTTTTTCCACTTGCGTAATGTATCTTGGAAGTTGACACTGCTGGTGCATGTGCAGTGTGGATTAAGAGTGATGAAATGGAACATGACCTGGAGCCAAATCCATCACTTTGGTAGGAGATAGATATTGCATGTAGAAATTGTTTGTTATGTTCAGACCAATTTGGAAGTCTGATGTCTGAGACTCTGAAGTTTGCAGGGTGGCCAGAAACCCTCTTTTTAAGAAGTAGAGTCATTACACAGATTCACAGAATGTTTATGTTTGGAAGACACCACTTGGAATCATCTAGTCCAAGTCCTGTGCTTTAATCAGCATCATCTAGAGCCCATTTTCCAGGACCACATTCAGGCAGGTTTTGAGTATTTCCAGAAAAGTAGACATTCTAAAATGCTCTCTGCTGTTCCATCTGTGTCAGACCATGGCAAATATGCTCTGTTCAAAGTTTTCTTATCTAACATGGCATCCTTACAGCACTGAACTGATGACTCAGTGGTATCTACTGTATGTAGGAGCATTTTTCTGTCTCTGCATTGTTTCTTTTGGCTTGTGATTTAGCTGTACTTTTACTGTAAATCCAATACAAACAGAGCTTTGTTGCACAGTAAGAGTGCAACCAACAACTTTCTATCAGTCCCCTGAGTACAGAAAACTTCTGATAGTAAATGGTATAGTCAGATGATTTTGTGCCAGTGCAGAACCTAAGCCTCCTTTGCTAAAACTCTATTGTATTTTGGGCTTGGAAATAGGTGATAATATTCTCGCCTCTACATTTTGAGAAGTTACTCTCGTGGTGTTTGTTGAGTCCAACCTGAATCTCCCCTAGTACGGCTTAAGGCCATTCTCTCTGCTCCTATCTCTAGTCACACGGGAGAAGAGGCTGATCCCCACCTCACCACAACCTCCTTTCAGGTAGTTGTAGAGAGCAAGAAGGTCTCTCTTGAATGTCCTCTTCTCCAAACTAAATAATCTCAGTTCTCTCAGCTGTTCCTCATAAGACCTGTGCCGCAGACTCCGCACCAGTTTCATTGCACTTCTCTGAACACACTCCAGGGCCTCAATGTTTTCTTGTAGTGACGGACACAAAACTTGAACGCAGTACTTGAGATATGGCCTCACCAGTATTGAGTGCAGAGGAACAAGAACACTGCTTTTCTGCTGATATGGATTATTTTTAGCCAATTTAGTATTATACTGTCCAAAAGTCTGTTTAGAGTTTGTGGTCTGTTCCCACAGTAGTAGACAGCTGTTGCTTCATGCTTCTTCCTGATGGACTAAGAATAATATCAGTTATCAGATCTTTGGAAGGACAGTAGCCCATTTTAGCTGTCGCACCTGGCTCTCTAAGCTAGTACCATGTCTTTCTTAATTTTCTTCCTAGTATCTGTCATAGTCCTGTGTTTTGGATTTAAGAAGAAAATAATGATGATAACATGATGATACTTTAGATGTTGCTGAGCAATGCTTATGCTAAATTGTGAACGTTTAAATTTCTTGTACTGTCTTGCCAGTAAGGGGATGGGGTGTACACAAGAAGTTGGGAGGCAACAGAACTAGGACAGCTAACCCAAAATGGCTAAAGAGATATTCCATATATACCATATATTATACCATATGACATAGTGTTGAATCAAAAAAACTGAGGAGAGTTGGCCAGGAGGGGCTATCATTGCACAGGGACTAGCTGGGCATCAGTCTGCTTTGTGTTGTTACTACTTCTATTTTATATTCAGCTTGCATATGCATTCTATAATGCTGCTGTTTTCATAGTTTCTCAGGATGGTTCATTGTTTTGTGTAGTGTTTTCTTCTGGTGTCAGAGAAGTAAATCATAGACATCTCAGATTTGCACATTAAAGTACCTTTTGTACATTAAGCATTACATATGGATGTGAGCGCTCTAACAGAAAGATCTATTTGGTCTTCTTTTTTTCCCTCCTACTATCTTGAATGCCACATTTAAGAACATACAGAAATGGAAAAAAAAAGTTTTTGTCTTTGGTATCTTTTTGCCACGAGTCATATAATTTATCAAAATACTTTTATCAACTGTTTCAGTGTCTGAAGGAGAATTTTTTTAGTAGGCAGTGTCCATGTCAGTCTCAAATCTCACAGCTTACACAAAGCTGAATAATGTTAATTTCCTTTCCCCTTGTATTTTATTCTTAATATGGATTCAGGAAATGAGGCTGTCTAATAATTCCTTGTATTTAGATGACCTTCTCATTTTGGAACCTGTATAAATTTGGAATGGAAGTTCTTCCATATTTCAAATTTTAAGAAGCTGTCAACCCTGCCTGGAAATATCTTCTTGATTTTGCTTTCTTGTTCTATTTTTTCTATTCTTGAGTTGAGATGGTGAGAATGTTTTTGCTTTTTTTCCTTTCCCTCCCCTTCATTTTTTCAGTAAAACTCAGTTTTTCCTGATAGGGCTTCTGTTAGTGTTGGTTTTTGTTTGCTTGTGTGTTTTTTTTAAAGATACTTCTGTTCTGAACTCAGCCATACCCTTTGTTTTTCTGTTCGTAGGATACTTTGTTTGCCTATAGTATTCTCTTTGACTGGGATTAACATTTGAACATTTCCACATCTCTCTGTGTAAGAAGATAAATATTTTCCGTGTCTTAAAATTAGAATAATAGAATCATGGGATATCGTATTGGAAAAGACCCACAAGGATCATTGAGTCCAGTTCATGGTTCCACACAGAACCACCCAAAAATCAAAAGCTACACCTGAGAACACTGCCCAAGGTCTCCTTGAACGCCCTCAGCTTGGAGTCATGACTCTCACCCTGGGTAGCCTGTTCCAGTTCCTGACTGCTCTTTGGTGAAGAACCTTTTCCTAATCCCCAACCTGACCCTCCCCTGACACAGCTCCATGCCATTCCCTCAAGTCCTGTTTTTCCTTTTATATACTTTATTCTTTTATATTCTTATTTTCCTTTTATACTCTTTTTTTCAAAGTGTCAAATTTCTGTGGTTTCCTCCTGCAGAGTCTCATAGGAGTCAAGTTCTGTGAACAAAAAATCACATGTATTTAACAGTTTTGTCACTGTAAATCATTGCTGTGTAGATGCTTGACTCCTGTCACAGAGCCTAACCTTTGGGCTGGCAGCTCTCTATCACTGTCTGTACTCTAATTGATCACAGGCAAAATAACTTCCACACACTTTGTTTGCTCTTTTTAAAATGAGTTCTTATATTCCATCTGCTATATAAATGGCAACTTGCTCCAAGTTGTCAACGGTTTACAGGCTGGTTCAGCCTGGTTCTGTGACTAGCAGGGTGGGGGGATTTTTACAAAATCCATGCCTCCAAAAAAGGGAAAGAGGGGACCCAAAAATAATTAAAAACATACCCTGGGCCAGTCACAAGAGGGTGCTTTTGCCAGTCTTACCAGTGAGGCTTATTTCGGCCTCCAACATAGTAAGGTCTTGGGTACACCCAGCCACCCCATGAATATAAATTGATTTTGTCTCTTGGTGACTCGAGGGCATTAGAGTGTACTGTGCACCGGTATCCACCAGGGCCTTCTATTTCCGTGATTCTGATGTGCCAGGCCATCTAACCCACACAGTCCAATAAACTCTATTATCCCTTTCCCCCCCCTGGCGGGGGGCAGGGCCCCTCTATTTGTTACCTCTGTTGTCTGCAGCAACTGGAGCAACCACCTTTTTGGAGAAGTTCACCTTGGTAGTTGATTTGTCTTGTAATTCTTTTACCCGTGCTTGAAGTGCAGGAGTAGGTTGATTATGCCACTTCTTCGTATCTTCTCCATGGTCACATAGGTAATGCCACAAGGCAAAACGTGATGTAGTCTTACTGTTGTCACTTGCTCAAGCAGGAGACGTCTTCTCTTGATAGCTGAGACATTGGATGACACTGGCTGGGAGGAAACCATGTTGATCAGTGCCTCCAGTAGGCTGTTTTGGGAGCTCTGTTCCCCATTGGATGTATCTGTTACCACCATGGCTTCATCAGCATCAGGCACTATTGATAGTTTGTCTATTATATCTTCTTGTTTGTTTTCCATTCTGTCCAGCTTTTCAGCTACTTTTGCAATGGCTGAAACACAAGCTCGTAGAGGGCTTAAATGTAACTCAAAGTCTTGAAATTTATTAACCAATTCATTTATAAGGGGTCTTCTTTCCCCTCTGCCATACATTGCTGCAAATGTACTGGCGTACCTTTCTGGTGCAATCTTTGTGAACACGCACCACATATTTGGTGTACACCTGACTCTCTCAGGATCATGCTCTTGATCTGGCTCATCAGGAATGAAAGTGGGGCTATGTAACATTTTCACCACAACGTATTCTCTCAAATAATGGGTGCCTTTTTCCATACCAGTCCATTTCATTTTCTCAGGCATCAGATCATCTTTGAAGGGGTATCTTTCTTTTACAGCTAACAGCATCTGCTTCCAGAGGGTGAAGGCCTGGTTCTGGCATGTACTAATATCTCTGTCAATGGCTGAGTCCCTAGCAATGCCACCCAGTTGGCGAGCTTCTCTACTATCTAGCCACACACTGTTGGCCCCATTGTCCCAACATTGAAGTAACCAGGTGACAGTAGGCTCATTTGGGTGACATGAAAAGTCTTTTCTCAGACTTCGAATTTCATTCATTTTCAGAGATTGATCAACAATAGTAACGATGTCTTGCTCACCTCTTACCCTTTCAGGACTTCTTGTCTTATTGAGGGCCCTGCCCCTGGTCTCAGGGGCACTTAACCTGGTCTCAGAGCCATTCCTCTGGATCTCTTTCCTCCTCTTCTCTTACAGTGACCTCTTCTTCTACTTTACCCTCCTCCTCTTTCTAACTCAGTTCTAACTGAGGCAAGATTCATTTTATTTTCCATCCTCTCACAGGGGCAACTGACATCAATTCTGGTGCCTTCTGTAATTGATCAGATTGGTCAGTTCCAATGCTCTCACACTCCATCTCGGCTCAGAGTCTGTCTCATTCGATTATGAGAGTATTTATTTTAGATTGGAGGGTGTCTCATGCAGTTTGGAGGGTGTTCTGTTCAGATTGGAGGGTGTCAAGTTTGGATTGAAGGGAGTCTCGCTCGGATTTGAAGAGGTCTCATCAAAATTCTTTCTCTCAGCTTGGAGATCTTCCCCTTCAGCTTGGAGACTGTCTGTCTCAGCACAGAGATACTCTTGCCAAGGTTTGAGATTCTCTCTCCTAACTAGGAGATTCTCTTTCTCAACCCAGAGATTCTTTGTTTCAGCTTGGAGACTCTCCTTGGATTTGAAGACTCTCTAGGTGACTCTCTTTCTGGACCTGGAGATTCTCCTTCTCACCTCGGACTCTCTGCTGGAAACTCTCTTTTTCAGCTTGGAGATTCTCACTCATTTTGTATTGTCACCCAGAGACTCTCCTTTCAACTCGGAGACTGAAAATGTACTTTACCTGTTTAAAATACGTAGTATGATTTTAATATCAGTAATGTATTGTAATTAATGTTTGTACCATCTCAGAGTACATTCTCAGGAATGAAATAATGAACTTTCAAGTGAAGTTTATGCAACTGCACTACTGTGTAATTAAATATGCACACAATATTTTCTTTGTAAATGGATAAGACAATGAGGTTGATTGCTCAATCATATCAAGATTTAGATGTATCTTGTACAGCAAACTGTATTTGGAAATTATTTCAATTAGAAACTAAAATCTGTATTTATCAAATAATCATTCCTCAAAATATGAGAGCTACTTAATTCTTTATTATTTCACTGTAAGAAGCGTTGTGATCTGGAGGATCATAATCAAAAGCTTGTAGCCTGGACTACAATTTATTTCCATAATAAACTACATGCTTGTAACACATGTTGAATCACAATGATTTAATGATATCTATCTATCTATCTATCTATCTATATGTATATACGTATATATATGTGTGTGTATATATATATATATATATATATAATTTAAGTACCTCTTCCTCCTGAGGAGTCATGGAGAGCTAATAGACAAACTGTCCTCAGAAAGCATAGGGCAGTTAATGCTACTTTGTGTACTGAGTGGTGAAGGAATGATTTTTTTTGCTTGTTTTTTTTTTGTTTTTAATTAATATGTCATTGCTTGAAGGAGAACAATAATGAATGGAATTTTATTATGTGATACTTGTTTGTTTTTCAGGCTTGAGTTGTTTCCCATTGAAATTGACCATCCTGTCTGCTGCCTGTCAAGCAAAAAATTTAGTTCTTTCTTCTGGCCATACTGGCAAACTGGATGGAAAATCTGCAGCTTTGGGAAAATGACTCATCACAGGGCAGGATACTGCTTCACTGATTAGTTTTTCTTTTTTCATGGCTTACTCTCTTAACCATTCTGTTGGGAGACTGTAGAAAGAAGTCAGTGAAAATGGAGACAAGAAGAAAAAGGGGTTAGCAGTTCTATGTGAAAATGACTCAAAGTTTCAGAATTCAAAGGATCAGCTAGATCTTACTTTATCTATCTACTTCATCTTTCTCATTGGAATGGATAGGAAGGTTGCCAAGATGGTTATACGTTAGATGTTAGCACTAATCTATAGTCTATCTAACACACTAGCGTTAAGAGTATTTTACTGGTAACTTTTAATTCTGGTCAGAAATGAAAAAACCCAAACATCTAAGGCCCACAACAATTAGACTCAATCACACTGACTTCAATTGTGCTTAAAAGTATTTTAATAGTTTGCACTGAGGACTAAAACTATCATGAAGTATGGACTACAGTTTCTATGGGAGACAATTCATACCAATTTTTTAGAAGAAATACTTCTGAAATAAATAGCTAGTTGCAGAGCAAAAAGAGGAAGAACATGAAAATAAAGATGAAGGAAATGAAAAAGAGTAAACATTTTTTTTCCCTATATGTTCTAATAAGGAAAGTGTCTGAGATTCTGAATAAATTGTTCATTTAAAATGAATAGCATCACAAATCTTTTTTTTTTTTTTTTTTTCCCTCCAGGGTATATAATGCCTTTTAAAGGGAAAAAAAAAAAAAAAAAAAAAAAACAGAAAACCCTCCAGGTTATTGTTCAAAAATAAATAAATAAATAAATAAATAGAAATTTTAAAAAAGCAAAAATCTTTAGAAATAAAAAAAGCAGAAATCTGTTACCCTAAACTATTATGCCTATGATTCAAGATAAATATTCAAGTAAAATATATTGTTAAATACTTTAAAAAAAAAAAAAAATGGGTTGCATTTCTTTGTTTAGAGATGCGAGAAGTAAGTTTAATAATTCAACAAGAAAATATTTCATAATTTCTCACCACCCTTTTCTGAAAATAAATAAAGAGCATTAATGTGAATGCATAATTACAGCATATAAGGGGATTTTTTAGGAAAATGATAAATGTTATCAATTTTTTAGGACAAAATATTTAACTGAGGTCACTTTTGCATGACCGTGTAAGAAAGAAGTATTAGATGAACATCATAGTTGCCACATCATGCTTTCATTACCTCTGAGATGATTCCTACTTTTTAAGATTGTATTCATACCATCCCTTGGTATCAGAGACTACATAATGCCAGAAAGAGACCAGCACATTACAGTAGGCTGCAAATTGATTTTGACTCAGCAATATGGCTTTGTGACAAAGAAAGTCAAATGAATTGTGACTGTGTCAACAAGAGCATTGACAACAGTTTAAAAGAAATGATTATGAGGTTGTGTTTGAAATACTGCACCCAGGTTTTACTCCTTAGCTTAAGGAAAACTCTGACATACTGGAGTGAATACAACAGAGTACCATCAAAATAATGAGGAGGCTATATTACAAAATGTTTAAAAGGATGAGACACCTCTGATAGACATCAGTCTTAAGAAAAGGCTTGGAATAGGTGCTATTGCTGTTCTAAGCAGGAGATACACAGACTCTACCTTCAGGTAAATAGCGATGGGCAAGAAGCTCTGCAATGGGAGAAACTCTGACTATAATACACAAGGAAAAAGAATTTTTTACCACTAAGATACTAAAAAAACTGGAACAGTTTTCCCAGGGAGTTTGAGGTGGACTCTTCAACCCCGGTAATATTTAAAACTTTAGTAGTCAAGCTCAGTAAAAACATGACCTAATGCTCTTTTCAGTCCTGCTCAGTGAAATCAGCAATGGAAGCAAATAAATCACAGAAGATCCTATCCAACATTTTGAAACATTCTTCAGTTTGAGAATGTCTGAACACTGAATGAAGTTGTCAGAGAGGCTGTGAATTTTCCATCCCTGGACTTATTCAGAAGTTGTATGACCATAGTTCTAGGCAAGTGTCTCTAAGTGGCTAAGCCTGAACAAATAGATTGGATCACATGGAACCATATGTCCATTCCCACCTCAGCCTTTTTGTAATGCTGCTTGGAGTGAAAAATTGGACCAAATGACCTCCAGGTAGTCACTGTAAGTGATTCTGTTGTACGTTAGTTTAAGTGTATAAATTAAAAAACTTCTTCCCATTTTATTCTATCAGTAAGCCAGACATTTCTGGATGACTTAAAAGGATTCTGATGTTGATGTCTCAAATAGCTTTCTGGAGAATCTGGAGCATTGCCCTAATTTAGGGGCATAGAATTTTCTGTGATTCCTGAGGGGCATATGGTGAAAAATATATTTTAGAATGGTTTCCAACTTTCCATATTGCTGAGCTGTCCATTTTTTCACTTTAGTTAGCATGAATATGGCTGCTGTATTAGTAAGAAAGACAAGGCGGTAATATGGAAGGAATACGGGGTGATATAATTATAGGAAGGAATACAGAGGAATGAATAGATTTCAGAATTTCATTTTGTCTGGCTGCAGAAGGCTTGGCATAAAATTTGTCAGATTCATCAATGAATCTTGGATAGTACACCTTTCTCTTACTGAGTGAGTAAATCACCAGAGAAAATAACATATTTTTCATTTTTCCATTTCACAATAGTGTTCTGAATCACAGGAAATTGCTTCATTTCATTTTGTATTTCAATAACAATATTCTATTGAGGTAGGAAATTAAGTTTAAACAGGAAGAATCATGAAAATGTGACAAATGTATAGCTTAACTTTTGTCTACATTCTATAATAAAAGACAGTTGTAGTCATACTTTGCAAAAATGTTTCAAAGCAGTACAAGATACAAAACAACACAGTCAGAAGGAAGGGAAGCCATCCAGAAGGACACGGGCCCATGAAAACCTAATGAGGTTCAATAAAGCTAAGTGCAGGGTGCTGCACTTGAGTCGGGATAATCCCAGGTATTTATACAGACTGGGAGAAGATCTCCTTGAGAGCAGCCCTGAGGAGAAGGACTTGGGGTCCCGGTGGATGAGAAGCTGGACATGAGCCAGCAGTGTGCACTTGCAGCCCAGAAGGCCAATTGTATTCTGGGCTGCATTAAAAAACGGGTGGCCAGCAGGGAGAAGGAGGTGATTGTCCCCCTCTGCTCAGCTCTTGTGAGGCCCCCATCTGGAGTACTGCATCCAGGCCTGGGGCCCCCAGCACTAGAAAGATGCAGAAGTCTTGAAATGGGTTCAGAGAAGGGCCACAAAGATGATCAGAGGGTTGGAGAACCTCTTCTATGACGAAAGTTGAATTGGGCTGCCTAGTTGTAGCCTTCAAATACTTGAAGAGAGCATATAAAGAGAAGGGGGAACAGCTGTTTATGAGGGTGGATAGTGATAGAACAAGGGGGAATGGTCTTAAACTGAGGTAGGGGAGGTTTAGGTTAGATATTAGGAGGAAGTTTTTCACACAGAGAGTGGTGACACATTGGAACAGGTTGCTCAAGGAGGTTGTGGATGCCCCATCTGTGGAGGCATTGAAGGCCAGGCTGGCTGTGACTCTGGGCAGCCTGTTCTGGTGGCTGACGACTTGCACATAGCAGGGGGGTTGAAACTAGATGATCATTGTGGTCCCGTTTGACCCAGGCCATTCTCTGATTCTATTATTCTGTGATGGAATTAATACCTTAAAATTTCTGATACAAAATAAGAATAACTTTAAAAATTATGCAGGCATTTTAGAAATGAGAGACCTTAAAAAAAGGGATATCTTCCAAAACCACAATTTTTCTTTTTCAATTTTCATCTTATCTATCCTTCTCCAGAAATAAACACACATATATATATCAGTTAATCATACAGTAACTATTTCCTGCTATGGAACATATGACTGAACTAATGTTTAGTATAGTGTTGCATACCACTATCTGAACTTTCATTAACTGTACCTTTTAATTGGATCCTCCTGATTTACTAGAATCAACATTAAGAAATTGTTTGAATGGAATTGAAAGAAACACTAGGTTTTCAAATATTTAATATGCTTTGATCTGTTCAATATAACTTATGCAACACAATCCCAGTAGGAGGTCTGATTTCAAGAAATTTTAGTCATATCACAGTAGGCACACATATTTACAAGCTATCAAATGAAGAATGAGATGAACAAAGTAAACTAAAATTAGCAACAACATGTTTCTTCCCTGCAGCAACATATATAGTGAGTAATGGATGATGACAGATGACTCTTAATTTTTCCTCTTATTTCTACTATGAATGAGCAAATTTTATTAGTAGCACTGAAACCCTCCCTGTCCCCGTGTGGGATAGAAAACTCTCCCTCCCATGTGGGGAGAGTTTTAATCTACAAATATTTTTTCTCCAAGATGTAGAGCAAAGAGTAGTCCGTTGCAGAGTGCAGTTGCGAGCTGTAAAGGGTTGGATGGCTCAGTGAAAATAGGGAGATTCTATTTGAATTTCTCACAGGAAAGGCTTTTCTGTAGGCACCAGATATTCTACTTCCACAGGAAGAAGTCACCTCTCATGGCACTTAGCCCATTTCAAGACTTTTCATACTGTTTGTCAATTAAAACTGTTGAGATAATCATTTTCATGAAGAAAAATATATTGATGAAACACTTTTTCATTAAATGAAGGGTTAATTTGACTGACCTGAGCCAAATGGACAACAGTACAGTCTGCATGACGTCTTATTAGCAGGCAGAAAGTAAATCAGAAATTGTTCCATATTAGTTAATGGAGACGAGATAAGAATCAGGTACTACATATTCATTGAAGCTCCTACAATAATGGTATATGTATAGCTTATTTCTGATTTTTTGTTAATAGATGTATACACTCAGATATACTCTTCTGTAAATCCATTTAGAGTGTATTTAAGAACACATAGGTTTAATCTCTTGTCTCACTACATCTGTTTTTTTTTAAATATTTTTATTAAAAAGGTGATGGATGCACTAATGGAAATTGAAATTAATCAAGTTTTTTTTTTTTTTTTTTTTTAATGATACGTGCTGATGGTACAATTTAACAAATAAATAGCAGACTACTGAACATAAAATATTTTATTATTTCTCATACAATCTTCTCAGCACATAACAATTTCATCTCTGCATGCAGACATGAAACCCTAAATTGCATATAGGCAGATAGAGCAGATTGTCAAAATTCTATCTGAGCACACCTCAGAGTGAAGGTTTTTTTGTTTTGTTTTGGCTTGGTTTTAGTGGGGTTTTCTTGGGGAAGAAGAAGGGGATGTTCTAAAATAGGATTTTGTTCTGTTTTGTTTTGTTTTAGTATTTCATAAACTAGAAAGAATTGTAAACACAAACCACAGAATCAAGATCATAAGTGAAAATTTTATTCTTATGAATCATAGGGAAATGCTTAAGACATTAACTTGGTTTAAGCATGTTATGTCTAAGTAAAATTTACTGCAGGTATTTAAGTTTGTCACATAATATGTCCTCTGGATCTTCGTATTAATTTGAATCATGTATCTTTTAACTTTGCTTGCAGACTTGATTCTGGACATTACTTTTCCTGTGCAGAGTCTCCATATATTTCAAAATATCTGAGAGTAAAATTAATGATATAATTAAAATGCATTTAATTGATTTTAAAATGTCATTTATGATTTTCTTTTGTAAAGTTCCAATAAAATAAGAATATATTATGTACTTATACAGTAACCGGTGAATTCATTTACATATGCTCCTGCTGATAACCTTTGTTAAAAATTATTTGACATTTGAAATTATTTGCTCCCACTGGCAATCTTAAAATGATAAATGTCTGTAGATATGCCTGTTAGCATAATTGTAATATATATATGATGTTAATGTAGAATTTGGAAATTGGAATGATTTGAAGATTTTTGATATTGTTTAAGGAAGTTACATAAGCCACTCAAACTGAATATAGTCTACTCGAAGTAATAAAGAAAGATTTCTTATTGTATATTTTCAATATTGTATTGAAGAAATTATATTAATTTATGCAGAAACAAAAAAGAATTAAAAGGAAATATTAGGTATTTTTTCAAGGGAAAAATGGAAATCAGAAATCAGATATCCTTTAAACAGAAACAAACAAAAAAAACCAACACTATTTAGATATACATCAAAAAGATAATTTTGTGTATTATATTTATATACTTAAATTAAAAATATGGAATCAATGCACCTATAAAATTTGGCAATCTAACTAGAATTTTCTTCCTACACAGATTTCAGGTCTCACATAGAATTTTCATTGAGATGTTTTTTTGACATAATGAAATTTCTGTGCTTTAGATCTTTTTAATTTTGATAAACTGCACACTCTGTGAAAGTACCAAAAATATTGAGAACTTAAAGACATATTATAAATGATTTTATACACTCTCAGTATTTGAAATACTTAGAAGTTTCACACATTTTTACAAATACATTTGGAGTTCATCACTCTGTTGTTTTATCACTTTCAATAGTAAATTTATTTTTTAAGTAACTGTTCATTTCTAAGCTCACTTACGTACACATCTATTAAAAAATGGTTGTATAACTTTTTTTGTTGTTTTGAAATATCAGGTTTTGTCTTGCTTTTGTATGAAGTCCCATGTTCTGATAATTTTGTTTGATTTGCTTTATGTTTGATTATTTTTTGTTTAATTATGAAATGTGATAAGTGCAGTCATTTTAGACAACAATGGAAACTGTAAATATAACAACAGTGCATCTCAGAATTTGACAAAAAGTCTTATTCCTCATGATAGATTTTATGGAAAATGCAATTACTGTACAACTTCTACCTTAAAGAAGCATCATGCTGAATAAAAAAATCTTTTTTTGTCTGGTCCTTTTTTTGACAATGAATTTAAAAGACAGTTGGAAATCAATCACAACTGAGCTTTCATCCGTGTGTTTGATCTATGTTTTGGCTGCTGTTCTGTGGAATTTCTTTCTGTTCATATCTGCATCTGTGTATTTGTGTATAGTTATGTCTGTAATATTACCAAAATTTAACCCACCAATTTAGCCAGATAATTTTTCCAATATAACATTTCACTTGAAATATAAAGATCAAATATTAGATTTTTCCAGTAACCAATGTACTGTTATCAGTAGAATAGCAAATCTTATATAATTTTTTCAAGTTTACTTTGTTATTACAATTAACAAAAATGTCCTAAAAAACTAATCATGAATGCTATTTGGTGAAACTTACGTTTTTCAACCTATTTTGAGCATGACAACAAGAGAAGTCTAGGTTCTCAAAAAACTAACGTGACAAGGATTTTATTCCTATTGTAACTAAATGAATCTTAACACCTTCTATCCAATTCTAGTCTTCCAGCATTCAGAAATCCCTTCATATGATAGTCTTCTTTATAGCCTACACTGTATTGGTCATTGGTATTGGCCTGTATGGTGATCGGCTGGAACTGGCGCAGTGCTGTGACTGGCACTTCAGAAAAGGTCTGATCAGAGAGGGCATTACAGAGGAAGTTAAACAAACAAACCTGATTCATAAAAGAAATTATCATCTGGAAAGTATTTTTTGTGGCATTTATACACATTTTTTTATGAAAGCAGTTGGAAGGAGAGTGAGAAAAATAGACAAACTTCCCTTAAAAATCTCTGAAGTGGTTTCTCGTCCATCTTTACAGATATTCTAATTCTTGCTTTTTCCTTTAGTCTTTTTCTACGAGCACCTGTTCTTTTGAATAACGTCTGAATTTTTGCCAAGGAACAACTTTCAGAGGTATTTTGCTCTTTAATGATTTTGAAAGCTCTATTCAGCCTCTTCTGGAACTGTAGTTTCTTTCTGAACTCCTAGGCTATGGCTTAATCAATAAAGGTAATGTAAGCCTCTCCTTTTTATTCTTTTATTTCTTTGAAAATTATACCTCAACCATTTCGCCTTTGCAACATTTGGTTCAAAAAGTATCAGTTATGCATGATACAATTCAATATCTTTTTTTTTTTTTTTCCTGGTAACTAAAAGCTATAAACTTTCATCAAATTGGCATTTAAAGAAAATTTTTGAAGAAAAACCTCCCTAGAGTCAGATAATCACAAAGCCTGTTTCCTCTTTCCTTCATAGAATCAAATGTAGCAAATCAGTAGTTGAAAATAACTACTGTATTTTGAAAGCTGTGCACAGGTGAACGAGATAGAATCACAGTTCATGTAATATTTTATTTCTAAAAAAACTTTGTAGTTTTGGAAGTGGAGCATGTTAAATATAAAACATAAATCCAGAGAAGTAGTTAAGGCTTTAGCATCATTTAGATCAAGAAGCACATACTTTTATTTTTTAGCATGTACTTTTAGCTTTTGTGGGATTGAAGTGTACACTTAAGCACAGTGGAAAATTTGCAATAGCAATACGGCTGTTTTAAAATACAGGTAACCATCCAGAGGAGTAAGAAGAAAGAAGTAACATTAATACTTCTAGATATTGCAGTTAAATGGAGGATACCTTTTGTTTTGGTTTGGTTTGTTTTTTTTTAGTTGAAGAGCTCTCAGTAAACGAAAACAAGATGACATAATTATTGTAGTCTATAACAACAATGAGGGCCTTCTTGGGAATTTGAAGGTCAAAGTAGTCTTCAAAGATCTGCTTGAAAGAGTTCTGTGGGATACATCCTTGGAGGGGCAAAGAAAGCTGGTTAGCAACCAAGAATAACCTTCTGAGAAAAGGTAAGGTAAGGTAAGGTGAGAAAAAAGAAAAGAGGAGAGGAGAGGAGAGGAGAGGAGAGGAGAGGAGAGGAGAGGAGAGGAGAGGAGAGGAGAGGAGAGGAGAGGAGAGGAGAGGAGAGGAGAGGAGAGGAGAGGAGAGGAGAGGAGAGGAGAGGAGAGGAGAGGAGAGGAGAGGAGAGGAGAGGAGAGGAGAGGAGAGGAGAGGAGAGGAGGGGAGGGGAGGGGAGGGGAGGGGAGGGGAGGGGAGGGGAGGGGAGGGGAGGGGAGGGGAGGGGAGAGGAGAGGAGGGGAGGGGAGGGGAGGGGAGGGGAGGGGAGGGGAGGGGAGGGGAGGGGAGGGGAGGGGAGGGGAGGGGAGGGGAGGGGAGGGGAGGGGAGGGGAGGGGAGGGGAGGGGAGGGGAGGGGAGGGGAGGGGAGGGGAGGGGAGGGGAGGGGAGGGGAGGGGAGGGGAGGGGAGAGGAGAGGAGAGGAGAGGAGAGGAGAGGAGAGGAGAGGAGAGGAGAGGAGAGGAGAGGAGAGGAGAGGAGAGGAGAGGAGAGGAGAGGAGAGGAGAGGAGAGGAGAGGAGAGGAGAGGAGAGGAGAGGAGAGGAGAGGAGAAGAGAAGAGAAGAGAAGAGAAGAGAAGAGAAGAGAAGAGAAGAGAAGAGAAGAGAAGAGAAGAGAAGAGAAGAGAAGAGAAGAGAAGAGAAGAGAAGAGAAGAGAAAAGAAAAGAAAAGAAAAGAAAAGAAAAGAAAAGAAAAGAAAAGAAAAGAAAAGAAAAGAAAAGAAAAGAAAAGAAAAGAAAAGATCCTCAAGGATTCCTGGTCTCAGGAACCAGAGGGAAAGACTGGAGAAAAGAATATTTACCTTTCATGGAAGAGGATCAGATCAGGGAGTACTAGAGAAAACTGGGCATACAGAATTCCATAGGCCCTGATGGAATGTACCACAGGTGCTGAGGAAGCTGGCAGATATGACTGCAAGGCCACTGTCTATACTTTATACTTTTTGCTCAATAATGGTAACTGATTAGTGCTCAAACACTGGAGGAAACCAAATAGTACTCCTAGAAGGCAGTGTTCAATAGCAAGTCTACCTGAAGGCCAATATCTAGTGTTGTGACCCACAAGTCAGTCAATACTGGATCCAGTATTGTTTATCATCTACATTAATGACCTGGGTGATAGTGTTGAGTGCACCCTCAGCAAATTTGCAGATGACACAAAAATAGGGGGAGTAGCTTATATACCTAAAAGTTGTCCTTCCTTCCAGAAGGACCTGAACAAGCTAGAGGAATGGACTAACAGGAATCTTACCAAATTCAACAAGAATTGTTGAGTTCTGCAGCTGGGGAGGAACAACTCCAGGCACCAAGACATGCTGGAGGCCTCTCAGCTGGAAAGTAGCTTGGCAGAACATAACCTAGGAGTCCTAATAAACATCAAGATGAACATGAATCAGTAGTGTGCCCTAGTAGCAAAGAGGGATAATTGTATGCCTATCTACATTAGTCTCAGTATTGTCATCAGTTTGAGGGAGGTTTCCCTCTACTCAGCATTAGTGAGGCCATGCCTGGAGTACCGTGTCCAGTTCTGAGCTCCTTGGTACAAGAGAAACAAGGTGCTACTGGTAAAAGCCCAGTGAAAGTTTATGAAGATGACTAAGCAAAATGAACACCTCTTCTATGGAAAAAAAAAAAAAAAAAAAAAAAAAACAAAAAAAAAAAAAAAAAACAAAAAAACCACCTATCTGTATATCAGGAGACTTTTTTTTTTTTTTTTTTTTTTTTTTTTTACTATGTTAGTGTCTGAGCAATTGAACTGGTTGCCCAGAAAGCTTATGGAACGGAACCTCCTTCACTGAGGATCTTCAGAAGCCATCTGGATAAACTGTCTTGGGCAACTTGATGTAGATGAACCCTGATTGAGCAGGGATGCTGGATCAGATGAATTCTAGAGTTTTTTTTTTTTTTTTTTTGATCTCAACTCTTCTGTGATTCTTTGAAGCCAGAAATCGTAACTTGTTAAATGAAACTTAGTAATCTGTTTGAATCTGATATGCAACAATACAAGTTTGAATGTAAAACGTTTAAGAAAAGTGTCTAAATCAAACCTAAAAAAATACCCCAAAACATACAGCTATATGTCTGGTAGACTAATTTTCCATTAATGACTCTAAAATTCATTGTGCAAAAAAAAAAAATAATATATTGTCTGTGAAGAGAAAATTGACAGTAATAATTACTATTTCTAATCACTAATGGCAGAACCAAAAACAAATAAAATCCATATTGAAATGGAATTTGCGATATGATTATGTTCTGATGAAAACTGGAAGGGAGACTTTTCACTTTCCCTGCTGCAGAATAAAAATTCCATTACAGACAGCAAACCTTAAGTGCCTACTCACTTCCAATATGAACATTACTCATTTCATCTTCTCTTCCAAGGAATCTATAGAATCTACTATGTAGCCTAAGGTATCTGATAATATTGTTTAAGAGCAATTTGTAATAACATGCAAAAAAACAGTAGTAATATAAGTACTTGAGACCTTAAAGCCATATGTTGACAGAAATATCTGTAAAACCTTAAACACTTTTCATATGTTGCAAGATGTATATTTAAATAAGAATATGGATAGTCATGAAAGCAGTGCCGATGGTGCTCATTGTCACATTGATATTATGAAATATATGATATTATTTTATCACTGAAGTTCATAAATCACAGTTTAAATTCACAGATATATTTTCTATGTCTGCAAGAAATTTAGATCAGGAAGGCATGGTAAAGAAACAAAAATGAAATAGCATGAAATAAGTAATCACAGAATCACAGAATGGCCAGGGTTGGAAGGGACCTCAAGGATCATGAAGCTCCAACCCCCCTGCCAACATGCAGGGCCACCAACCTCCACATTTAATACTAGACCAGGCTGCCCTGGGCCCCATCCAATCTGGCCTTGAACATCTCCAGGGACAGGGCATCCACAACCTCTCTGGGCAGCCTGTGCCAGCACCTTACCACTCTCTCTGTAAAAAACTTCCCCATGACATCCAACCTAAATCTTCCCTCCCTTAACTTAAAACCATTTCTCCTTGTCCTGCTGTTATCTACTCTTTCAAAGAGCTGATTCCCCTCCTTTTTGTAGGCTCCCTTTAGGTACTGAAAGGCTGCAATGAGGTCACCCCGCAGCCTTCTTTTCTCCAGGCTGAACAAGCCAGCTCCCTCAGCCTGTCTTCGCTGGGGAGGTGCTCCAGTCCCCTGATCATTTTTGTGGCTCTCTTCTGGACCCTCTCCAACAGCCCTCTGTCTTTCTTGTACTGGACACAGTACTCCAGATGGGGCCACACAAGGGCAGAGTAGAGAGGGGCAATCATCTCCCTGTCCCTGCTGACCTCCCCTCTTCCGATGGAGCCCAGGATACCATTTTTTCAAGCAGTTTTTCAAGCTGCAAAAAAAGTAAAATGAGGAAAGACTGTTGATCAAGTACTGATATACGATGTTACCAATTAAACATAATTCTGATGTACTTCAGAAGAAATCTGTTGTTTCTGAATGTAGGGATTCCATGATGAGTGCCCATTTCAATATTGCCCACTATCTGCAAAAGTATCTCTTTTACATTTCATTACAGACAGAAGACTAGGGGAATTGTATTATCAGCACTGCAACACTCTGCAATATTGTAACACACAAATATGAAAAGGAAGAAGTTTTTTCTTCCCCCGTTCTCCATTTTTTATTTATAGTTTATCACATTTAGCTGATTTAGTAAACATTATGTGACTATGACAAGTAGTCATCTTAGTATGTCATTAAGATTTAGTCACTCATCACTAAGATAAAATGTAAGTTTCATTAAATCCAAGATCAGCTTTGAGATTTCATCTTTCTTGATTGGTTGGAACTTTTAAAAAGTTTGCATAGGTGATAAAATTAGATTTAATTTATCCAGTTTTATATATCTCCCCAATCACATTTACAAATGAAGAACGGTGTTAAATGAGCTACATAGATGAAGAAGAGAGAAGTCCCTTAAGAAATTCCCTTTGATGTATATAATTAAGTGTCTTGTTAGTGATTCTCTTCTGCTAAAACAATATTTTCCCCTCATTTATTCTAATTAAGCAGATTGTTGTGAGGTCATTATTTGGCTGTTCATCATTCTTTTAAATTCTTTATAGGAAGCAAACACAAAGTGCCACAATTATTCCTGTCAAAAAAGAAAATATTGAAACCATTTAAAGTATCCTTTTTTTTTATTTCAATTCTTTCAGCAGAAAAATCACAGAGCAAGTCAAGTGGTGAAAATTTGGAAAGTGAACTATCTGACACTTAATAAGAAAAAGAATATAATGTTATCTTCCTCCTCAGTAGCTACTTAGGAAAAAAACAATATGACTTCACAGTCATGTTTTTTTGTTTGTTTGTTTGTTTCCCCCCTTTGGTATAAAATGGCTGCTTTTGCCCTGTGAACAATCCTACTGAACTCAGCTACACTATTTATATATTTAGTTTATTAAGTGAATTGTCGACTCTTAGCTTAATATCATAATAACACTGAAAAGTTTCATTAACAGTCAGAAGAGAAGGAAGATAAAAAGAGCTTCTCACCAGTGTCACACTGAGTTTTTTATCATTATAGTTTTCTCTTTCATAAGGTGAGTGCGGAGGGTAACACTGAGTTGTCTATGTACATCAGGAGGGACACAATCATGTTAATGACTGGTACTGGTTGTGCCATCCTCTTCACAAAGGAGTTATTCAGAGTTGGAGCTAAAGCAGGACAGCAGCACAGTGTCCCATCACACATGGCAAGCCAATGTAACCCAGATCAGGCCAGGGGCGGGCTGAGTAGATCATAGCTGAAGCCTCTTCTGATAAGGGAGACTCATATTTATTGGTCTACAAGTAAAACAGGTCCTCCTGAAGACTACAAAATGTAATTTTTTTTTCAAGTTAGAGGAACTGATTTGGGAAAATAACAGATAGACTGATTCTTTTGAAAGTATTTAGTTCAATGTGCAAACTGATAAGCAAACTGAAACTCCAAGATAAGGAATAGGAAACCAAGTTCAATTGAATACAATATTAAGATTTTCTTGTCTGATTATTTAAAGAGATTTCAAATAATTATCTAGTTATTGTTGCTTATTCAGATTAATAATCTTCCTAATATATTTCAGTCCCTTGTTTTGCTTTGCTATTCTTGTTCCTTATCTTGGAACTTCTTGCTGCTTGCACCATTTAGCTCTACACATCATTACTCCATTGATGGTCAATATATCGATGTTCTTCAGCTTCATTTGAAGAGGAATGTTCTATCTGATCTCTCAGCAGAGATCAATGACAGAAAATGATTAGATAGCAACATAGCAGATTATGGAATTCAAGCAACAAATTATTTGTTAGTAGAATGTTTGTCATGCTGTATCAGACTAATGGTCTATCATGCTCATATATTTACTCCTAGATGATCAAAACTGTATATATGGAGAATATAATTAGAAAAGGGCAAAGGTTTTTTTGGTGTTTAATATTTTTTCAGCCTCCAATTATTTGTAAGTCAGGAAGTTTGGAGTCAGATGTACTATATCTATGCATTCAATTCCACTGAGACAATTTCTGCTCCTTAATTTTTCAGATATTTGTTAGTTACACTGATCAACTGTCTATGAAGACAGCTTTTTAATTTGCCAAGTGAAAAATCTGTAATCAAGAGGAGAGATGGGACAAACACATTTTTAGTTAAAGGAAATTTATATTTGCATACTCTTATTCACATGGAAAGACATTCTAATATTAGCAGTTGATTTGATCATAATGAAGTTAGATTTGAGTGACTAAGTCTACTCTTCTTGATATAGGGATTGGAAAGATCATTCTTAAAAAGGATCAAATCATTTTGTAAATATTTGTTGCTTTAGGATGTGAAGTGAGAATTTTTAAAACTATTTCCCTTTCAAAAAGTCAACTATACTGCTTATATCTCATCTTTTGATCTACCAATGTAAACATATTAACATTATCACAATGCAATACTGTTTTTGTTTCTGTGCTTATATATTTTTCCCCCTTGATTGAGTGAAATTTGTTATTAAAATAATTTGTAGAGTGGAAGGTTGTACAAGATTTTTTCCTTGTTTTTAACTTGCAGGTGTAAATTCACAACTTGTCTGTGGCTGATGTTTCTGTTTCAGTGCTCTACTGAAAATGTATTTTAAAATTTTGTTGACATTTATATTTTTAAACTACTGCATCTACTCTCATGTTTAACTAAGGTGATAGAATTTGTCTTACTTTGTGCTTCTGGTAGATTTTCTAAATGACATTATATGTTCAAGGAGATCTGAACTGCCACAAAAACAGTATTTAAAGATAACAGATGGAGTGGCAGCAGTTTATGTGGAGCTTCAAAGCAAGAAAAAAAAGCTGCTTTTGAAGCCATTCCATTCCAGATCATTGGCTGCAATTTAGCAGTGCTTCCTAGATAGCTCTGCTGGTCTGGGGCATGACTTAATATCCATAGAGATTAGTTGTAGTTTGCTCTGGAGACATTATATGAATTCTAATAGCAACCTTTGCTCTGGAAGAAAGCTTTAACTTTGTAACTGGGAACCTCTGATAAACTGCTAAGCAAATTCTGGTTACATTATAGTGCAGATGAAAGAGAAAAAAAAATATTAAAACAAGCAGTGAAAAAAAAAAAAAAAGACTGGGAGGAAAGATAAGTAAAAGAACATGGAGACATGGAGATATGCTGCAGGTTATAGGAGAATTGGCTCTGTTGGTTTATTGGTTTCTATCTGTTGTAGTAAAACTTTCGTTCACAGCTAGGTTGTATTTCTTAACTATCCAAACTATTTGCTGCCTCTGCATTATTGATCTACCTTTAGAACATTAGACATGATCTTAACATGATGATAGGCTGTGACTGAAGTCTTTCTTATTTTGCTAAACACAGAAACAAGGTCATCACCATTTAAATTGCACCAAGATGCCCTGTGAACCTTCTTAAATACATGGCATCCTACTCTAATCAGTAAACTGTATTGACTGAAGCTCAGAACATAAAAGGTTTTAAAGCACGCAATCAGAATTCATGCTTTAGCAGTTTAACACATCTTTGGTGAAATCACAATCACTTCAAGCTAAAATTTATGGTGTGAAATTGTCATCTAGGCAGGAAAGTTGTATGGTTACATTGTTCTTGATGACATTCAACTCTCATGTTCAGTAGAGTATACATCCTCATGTCAAGATTATTCCAAAAGGAATGATATCTAAAAAGAAGGATAAGCTATTTCAAATAAATACATTTCCACTTAACAGGTATGAATTAATGACTCAGAGAGTAGAACAATGAGTAATATTCTCTTGTTCTCCCTTTGAATGCATTAAACAGAGATATCAGGTAGATTCAAGTCCTCACGGACAGTGTAAGTAATTACATGGGGGATATCTGGATAATCAGAGGAATGATTGATCCCTGGATTGTAATGTATTGAACTGCTCAGTACCTTGAAGTCTGAGACATTCTCCATAGACCAGGAATCAAATGAGAATTCCTCAAAGAAACTCCATGAGAAAGAAAGAGTAGACATACTAGTTGATACTAGTATAATATTTTTTTTTCTAATTATTATATTGTGCAATCTTATTACCCAACACTACATTTCAATAAATGTTATACAGAAAAAATAGCAGTAATATTGATCAAGATTTGCAAGAGAACGAAGCATAGAGACAATTATATTATTAACAGAAATATGTGTTTACTAAGACTTAATTTCAGAAGTCAGAGAGGGTCTTCACATTCTTTCTACTATCTCATTAGAATCACTGTTACTATTTATTGGCAAAGTTAAATACAATTTTTGTCAATTAATTAATATTCAGATTTGGTCATCTTTAGCCTAACATTCGTGGATTCAGGTTTCTTTTCAGTCCTGGCTACCTACCCATCAGCTGAAATGTGAGAGCGTATGAAGATTTTTTCAATATCTCATGTTACTCTCTTGGTTCTTTCTTCTGGATGAGTACAATTCATCGGATGTTTCCTAGGAATCCACAGAGCAAAGTGGAATATAGCAAATACAACATAGAGGAATAAAAGGTAAGCCAAAAAGATAAACCATCTATTGCCAACTAGAGAAAAACTTAGGAATTATCTCATTCACTCCTGTTGAAACATGAGGATTCCCAGTCATGTTTGCATGTTCCAGTAAGGACCTGAAACAACCAGACCTTTTCCACCCTGCCTCTTAGGCCTTGAGAACTGATTTTCTAGCATTAAAGTTTAAGAATAAGAAAAGAAAAATTGAATCTCCTTCAAATGTTACCAAGTTTGCTGTCAGCAATGTTGAGTTGCAATTGTATTTATGAATATCTTATTTGAACTTTTCATCAGCTGGTAGTGTTCGCTTGTTCATTTATTTGTTTTTTTGTTTGTTGTGCATTCTTTTTTTTTTTCCTTTTTTTCCCTGGAAAGCTGCATGGAAAATACACATCACAACAATAGTTTATCTGACTATTCTGCATAATTTACAGAAAATGTTTCATCTACGCAGACATGTTTATCTTGCTGGTTAATGGGTAGGTTAGATTAACAAGAGATAAAAATAGTAAGAAGCTCTTATCTGTATAAATGCAAAATTATCATGACTGCAAAAAAAGAAGCCACAGCTTTTCAGGAAAATCACAGAACAGTTTATTGATCCCAAGGATATTTAAAGAAAGTAAAGTGATGTAATTTATGCCTTCTTTCCTTCTTTTTTTTATTATGTCAACTTTTTTTTTGTTTGTTTCTTTAATATATGTTTTCATATACATATTACTTTTAGATATTTTTAGGTATCTTCAATCTGTGGGAGAAAGTCCAATTATTTAGCCAAAGTCATTGAGCCTGAAAATGTGTTCTCACTAGTAGCTTGGAATACACAAGGCATGTAGCAATAACACTGCTGCCTATTTCATATTCTGTTCATTAGAAGAAAAGTATGACACAGTTTCCCATATCAGAAGTTATTTAAATCAAGAAGAAACAGGAGTCATTTTCAGGTAATAAACTGTAATCTCAAATTCAGCATTACTACTGGTTTGATTTAAGCAGTTCTTCTGTTCTTAATTTAGCACATTTGTTGTTTTGTATCACAGGTACCTAGTTCAACGCTGAGATTTTCACCCCTAGAATGTGATACCTAATATTTATTTACGATGATACTGACCTTTTTATAAATTTAGGCTTAACAAACTGAAATAGAAGAGCTTTTTATGAGGAACATGTATATGAAACAAGTATAACACGGTACACAGTAGAAGGAAATAATTGCTATTTCAATCTTAAGAAAATGTCTCATCTTTGGAAATTGATTTTTCTTATAGAAAGATATGCCTTCCTTATCTTGTCTTAAATCATATATTCATTTCTCTAGTATTATTTATGATCTGCATGGCGATATAGTGTGGTTCTGAATTTATTTGATATATTTTAACATAGACAATACAACCAAAGCATATTGTGAGCAACTACTTAAAAACTGTCTGGAGTATTTGAGATAGAAGCAAACTTTCACAATCTTCCTATATAGGAACTAAATTGCAAACATATGCACTAAATATATATCCGTATTTCTTAAAGTTATATATCCTAGTTATAGCATTAAAAAGTATGCCAATCTAAATAGTTCTAAATATTTCTCACCTACACAAGTATAAAACTTGGCTGTACTAGAAGGCAAATATTAACTGAAATGAAATAACAAATGATTGTTGATTTAGTGATACGGTAAAAAACAAAAAAAAAGTATTTAGTTCTTGAACAACATTCTATAGATCATCTATTTGAAATTATTTTTGAACATATCACAAAGTATTCTTCCACTATTCTCCTTGCTTATCACTTTTTCCCACTCTCCCTACTCCAAACCTGTATGTGTTTTATCATTTCTAAAGGTCCCTCTGTGTACTGTTTCTCTTGCACTTCCAGCAACTTGCTTGACAGCCTGCTTCCAAACCCAGCTGGGATGCATCTTTCATACTGTAGATGTTTGCCTTTACTAGCTCTAAAGCTACTCTATACTCAGTCATTTGAGCAAACATCTTTATGCTACATAAAGCTTTGCTACTATTCCTATTCTACAATATAGAACTCTCTTCAAAAAGGAGGAATAACAATGTTTGAAGCAGTGAAGTTCAATTAGCAGTATTAATGCCTTTCTATATACGTCTATATATGTCCTTTCTACATATTTTGGACCTACAGAGTTATGAAAACATGTACCTTCCACTATATGTAAATATATATATATGGTTCACTTAGTAAGTTGAGAACAAAAAAAAAAAGTACTTAAATATAGCCGCTGATGGAAGTACACAGCAAAGAATTGACTTGGACTCCCAAGACCGACCCCTGAGGTCACCGTTTGTGACCGGCCTCTGCAGAACAACTGATCACAACCCTTTGGCTGCATCCAGCCAGCCAATTCCTAATCCATCAGTCTATCCTTCAAATCCACAACTCTCCAATTTAGAGAGAAGGATGTGGTGAGGACCATGTCAAAGACCTTGCAGAAATCCAGGTAGGTGACATCCATCACCCTTCCCCCATCCACTGAAGCCGTCTCTCCATCATAGAAGGCCACCAGATTGGTCAGGCACAGTCTGCCCTTGGTGAAGCCATACTGGCTGTCTCGAATCACCTCTTTATCTCGTATATGCCTTAACATAGCATTTAGGAGGATCTGCTCCATGATCTTCCCAGGCACAGAGGTGATGCTCACTGACCTGTAGTTCCCTGGGTCTTCCTTTCTCCCTTTCTTAAAAATGGGAATAATGTTTCCCTTTTTCTAGTCACTTAAAATTTCAGACAGTCATGATTTTTCAAACATGATGGAGAGCGGCACGGCAACCACATCAGCCATCTCTTTCAGAACCCTAGGATGAATATCATCTGGCCCCATGGACTTAAACATATTGAATTTCATGAGGAGGACTTGGACTTGTTCCACTGTTTCAGTGGTACAGAAGCCACTCCCCACACCCTCACCTAGAGGCTCATGGTCCTGGCAGGCACTCAAGCCCGCCCACCTGTGAAGACTGAGACAAAGCACTCATTGAGTACCCCAGGTTCTTCTATGTCTGAGGAAGCCAGCTCCCTGTTACCTTTCATCAGAGGGGGAAAACTATCCTTGGCCTGTGTCTTCCTGTCTATGTACCTGTGGAACCCCTTCTTGTTATCTTTCACATCTCTCTCCAAGTTCAGCTCCATCTGCACCTTGGCTTTCCTAATCCTATCTCTACACACACGGACAACAGCCCTGTATTCCTCCCGGGATACACAACTGTGCTTCCACTTTCTGTACATTTCCCTCTTTTCTCTCAGTTTAAGTTGCAGGTCCTTGCACAGCCACAATGTTCACCTGCCTCCCCTGCTCGACTTCTTCTGCTAGGGGATGGAGAGCCGATACGCTCTC
The DNA here is from genome assembly GCA_037305975.1 of Chrysolophus pictus. Classification (NCBI taxonomy): domain Eukaryota; kingdom Metazoa; phylum Chordata; class Aves; order Galliformes; family Phasianidae; genus Chrysolophus; species Chrysolophus pictus. The sequence continues at coordinate 26,760,799 of CM074578.1, forward strand.
AGAAGGGTCCTTAAAGAGCTGCCACCTTTGTTCAATACCCATGCCCTTAAGGACAGTTTCCTAGGGGAAAACAGTCAAGTTTTAAGGATGCATATGTGGGAAGATACAACGTTGATTTTAATTCTGTATGCAATACATGTGTTACATTCAATGTCTGCATTTTAAAATGTTGAAAAAGATTTTGGGAAAAAGTTGTAGAATAAGGCCAAATAAATAATTTACAGGCTCACAGAAATGCCTGATAGTAAGAATGTTTAAAAGATCAGTCTATCTTTTCAAAAGAAGATTGAGATGTCAGTTCATTGTGGTTTACAGACATCTTTAGGAGAAGAGTGGTAGAAGGAAAAAAGCTTTTTTCCTCTCTTCAGTAAATTTCATACACCTCTCTACTTGTTCATTCCAAGTAAAACTCTGTACTTCATGAAATCCATCTTAAAAATGGATCAAATTCTGTGAAACAACCTTAAACACTTTTTTTTCTCAGTATCACAATTTTTCAGGAAACTTTTTATAATTTGAAAAGTATATCACTTAAGGATGACCTGGAATAACCAAAATTATTGCTTCTAGCTCGAGACCAGTGAGAAAAGAAATCACATATCCATATGAGGAATACATTTATGAAAGCTAGAAATTTACCCCTTAAAAAAAATAGTAGACTGAATAAATTATTGTAAGATATTATTCTTTTACATCATTGTCTCAAAGCTTGCTGGGGACACAGATGAACAAGTCCAAGCAAGTCCTGGGCAATGGTTGAGAAATCCTTTGTCTGGAGAACATTGATGGACAAGTCCTGGGCAAGGACTATGAAATCCTTTGTCTGAGGGACACGGATGGACCACGGAAGACCAGGGGCAACGAGAGAGAGATAAGCTGCAGCTTAATGACCGTGAAGCGGTTTTTTGTGTGGACTTCTCTAAAAGAAGATGGTCATCTCAGGGGGTACTCACATGACTCTTCCTCAAGCACCCAAGGATGTCACAGAGGCAGGAGAAAAAAGTAGGATAAAAGAGGAATCGAAAACCATGAGGATAGGTGTATGCCATCAGATTCCTCACTACGGAATTCCTGCATGCTGATGGACTCTCCTGGGCCTGCTACCTGAGTCCTGTTGCTTCCCCCCAGATTGGTTCTGCGACTTCTTCCTGCTACCTGCTTGCTGCCCAAGGCCGGACACGCTGCTGCTCTCCACCCCCTCCCCCCCCCAATACACACACACTGCTTTTGCCTCGGATCTTCAAAACGTCATGCAACGGGACCGCTGCTGGATCCTGGTGGTGACTATCCCTGCTTTCCGCAATTCTTGCTTCTTTCCTATCTTTTCTATTGCTCTCCTTCCCTTCCCTGTCTCCCTGATTAGGATTTATAATAAACTGGTTGGACTAACATATGAACTGTTGTTTCTTAAACTCACACTGAGTATACAGATATTAAAAGAACCTCATCTCTCTCCTAAAAATTGGAGCGAGACAATTATATAATTAAAGCAGTTAATATCTCCAAATGGTGTGCTAGCTTTTTCTCCAGCAAGGATTCTGGGAACTTTGCCTTCTCTGGATTTGTGATGCTGGCACTCCTGTGGGAAATGTGGGATCCCAAAGACTTAATTGAAGAGTGGATTAGCAGATCATCTCCCCAGGCCTAAACCATGCAGCAAGTCACAGAGTAAGCCAAAATTCTGTAGGACTGTATGACAAGAAATTAGACAGTTACATATTGTTGGCCATGAGATATATTCTATATTATATATGTCTTGGCACCAGAGATCTTAGGAGTTTCTGAGATCTGATGGGTCTCTGATAAGTATGCTGGCATGAAGAAAAACACAGACTTTTTAATTCTTCTGTTAATGGCTTGGTAAAAGTTCATCCTAACTTATTCTTTCTGGAATGTTTAAACTAAAGAGCCAATATGTTTTTCACATGAGGATTTTCAAATAATTTGTTCAAAAATTTCTGGTTGTCTTTTTGTCTAAGTCTAGAAGTTGCTCCTCCCTTCCATCAAGGAAGAAAATGCTTACTTTATTTGAGGTGCACAGATTTTCAAAAATGTCTTGTCTTGTTCTTAGCAGAAAGATGAAGGAATGCAACATAATCTACCCTCCCCCGCCCCCTCATTTTTTTTACTCTCTTATAAAGAGTACTGTCAATTTCTCTTTAGATATACATTTTGCCATTCTGAATTTCACCAATAAATATATCCCTGAATACGTAAGGCCACACTCTATCTTTTCCATACACAACTTAATATATGCTATTACTTTACAACTTTGATTTTAAAAGGTAAGATGTTCTAAACATGCTCATATTTAGAGTTGCATCATTGGCAAAAAAATACAACTTTTGTGCCAAAAAATCTTCATTCTGGATCCTGAACTCAGCTGATATTTTTATCAAGTTTGCTGATAGAGAAGGATGTGGGAAATAATTCACTAAAAATTGTACTCATTCACTGTGAATAAAATGAAAATGAGACAGCTACTACCTCTCAGTTCAGTGGTTATTGAAAAATCAAATGAGAAAAATTATAAAGCAAATGATGCTATCTTTCATATTGTGAAGAATATGGCTATGTAATTGAGCAAAAATAGATGACAAACTGTACACACCCCAAGACTCTAAAAGAGAACAGCTTATTGATCTATCTCATTTAATAAAAACAAAAGCTGGTTTTATGATTCATGTGAAAAGCACTAAAGAACAGAATTAAACTGACTGAGGCAATACTATGAAGTTTTTCTTTTCTTCTCATTACCGTAGTTAGAAATATGGCAAGATTACTCAACTCACAGTGAAAGACACATTTTTTTCAATGTTACATCCACTGATATTTTGTTTCAATTTTCATCAATCCCTTTTCTATTATTTTAGAAACTTTTTATTTTATTTTATTTTATATGGATTGTTTTCTTTTGTTATGTCCATGAATGATGACATCATAGCCATGTATAAACTACAGGGTCACTAATGATTTGTTGGATCTTTTCTGGAAGCATTACAAAAGGCAGTTATGTCCAAAGAAAAGACATTTGGGTCTGAAATACCAAGCACTAGTGGTTCAAATGCACAATGCTAGTGGTTGAACTCTTGAGGACTAAGAGCTTTTTCTGAGACCCAAATGGAAAAGCTTAATTCACAGTTTATCTTATAATCTTTTTCACTCCCATTTAATGCTGATTAACGATCTTGTATGATAAAATGAAATTGTTTTTGCACTAGAATTCTACAATTCTTTACAGTGTCAATGTAATGATATACCATATTGTTCAGATTTTGGATGCCATTAACGTTGTGACACAGTTAAAAGGTGAGTTACACATTTTTTTAGTCTCTGTTTTTTTTTCTGCAGGAAAGTCTAACAAATCTATACTCAAAAAAAGTGCTATTTAATTCTTCAGCATAACTACAGAACATTTGTTGTCATTCTAAAACTCTTTGCTACCTTCTTTTTCCAAATCACTGAGACATTTTACAGGGGATGTGATATTAAACACATTCTCTGTTGTTTGGGTCAAAGGTGTAAGAATGTTGTTTGCTTGACATTCTAAGCTCCTATGGTCATCCTACTTTCTTTTAATGAAGAAATTTTGATTTGTTCTCTTCAGTGAGAAACATTACTTCTGTTTGAACTTAACACTCAAGGTGAGGTAGTATTTCAGAAGCAATCTCAAGATCCTTCTCAGATGCTTGTAAGTTTTAGGATAGTCTTTCCTAGAGGTGCTTTTGAAAATATCATGTTCTTCAAATCTTGTCTCAATTTGATGCGCTTTCTATGGCATCTCAGTTGTTCATTGCCTTTTATCTAATGAATTTCATTTTCTTCTGAAATGTATTCAGGTAGCTCAAGGAAAATACTGATATACTGGCTAAGAACTGCATTAGACAATTCTTTAGTATTTTTGGACAATTTTAGCTTTTATCCATTCAGGGAATGTTTAAAATTCCTTCAGATGTAGAAATGTGAATGTGCTTGGAAAGACTTAAGGAATTTTACCTGAGAGTTTGTACATAGTATACGGATGATTCAGTAGAAGAAACTGATTGATGTACCTGTGCTAATTTGAAAGAAAAGCTTTGATAGTAAAGAGAATAAAACACAGAATTAACAGATTACATTAAAAGAGAGAACAACAACAACAAAAAAACCCACACTGGAAATATAAAAACAGAATTGAACAATCAGTTTCAGTAATTATAACTGAAGGGATATTAAAATAAGAACAAACAACAAGCAAACGATCAAAAGAACAACCTTGGTTCAATTAGCAAAGTGATCTGCTATGGAAACTTCAGGAAAAAATAGGAAAATTCTAAAGACCTACTTCAACTTTGAAGTTAATGGCAAGAGTCCAGTTGAAATAGATGTGAGCAGAAACAAACCCCAAACCATGAAGAGAAGAGTCTGGCAATATTTCAGGACTCCATTAGTTTCAATGATTCATGTAGTGCCAAGTATTTGGGTGTCTGGGACTGAAAAATAAACAGTTTATCTTCCTACAAATTACTGATACAGGTGTGTCACTTAGAGAGGATTGCAATGCATATGCATATGCATAAACTCTTGTGAATATGCAAATTACACAATTTGGAAAATAAGCAGGAAAAACAGGAAGTTAGAGGTAAAAAAAAAAAAAAAAGGACAAAAAGGAAAAAAAGGAAAAATTGTTTACTCGATATTTTACTAGGATTTACCAGATTTCCTCCCCTCCCAATTTAGCATAGTATTTCTCAAAGCAGAAACCTACAGAAAAGAAAGTTTTGCTTTGCTATCTTTGTTATCTTAAAACAACAATAACATTGAACTATCTGGAAGTATAATTCTGAGTTTTGTCTCAGATTAAATGTCCAGTTTGAGAGCAGACTTTTGAGAAGGTAATCAAGATTTGTCTTGAGGGATTGAAGCAAAAAATTCTAAGCTCATTGAAGCTACAATGGAGTCAGTGTTTCATCCTTTGAATTTACTGCTATGAGATATCTACTGTATGTCAGAAATTAATATCCATCAATCAGAGATAAAACATCTACAAGACAAGTCCTTTATACTATCTTTTTTTTGGCTCAAAAAAATATTATTTAATTTTTTAATAAAATATTTGGATATCCTAAAAGGGAAAAGATGAAGAATAAAGTCATGCTTATTGTTACTAGCCTGTTAAAAAAAGAAAAAAAAAAAAACAAAAAAAAAAAAACTTCTGAGTTTCCTATTAAGAAAAAAAAAATAATATATATTCGTATATAATTCATCTGCACTAAAAATCATTTCTTCATATTTGATATCTCACCTGCTCTGGAAGAAAATATTGTAGTCCAGGAAAAAGGGTATAACACACAGTAAAGGCAAAACACATGACAGGAAATAGGTAAAACTGTATTATATATATATCACTGCTCTGATTTAATATAGAAATTTGGAGAAATTGATTGCATTACTCATATAGGAATTAAACTATGAAATATTTCATTTTTTTACATTTAATTAGTTTCACTCCCTTTTCTTTCTTATTTTTATTATCTTTTTTTAACAATGCAATCAATTGACTTATTTGTCTCACGACTTATTACTGCATCCTGAATACAAATTTTTCTGAGATGCAGTTTAAAGATGGAAATTTAGCCAAGCAGGCATTTTCCTAACAATTGATTTCATTGATACATAGCATTCATTTTAGCTAATCAATTATAATGAGATATTTTTTAAGAATATTACTGCTTTTACTTAAAAATGACTTAGAAGATTTGCAGCATATTCTCCAATGGATTGACATAATTGTTTCAAATACAGTACTTTTTTTTTTTTTTTTTTTCCCTTTTTGTAAGGGTAACACAGTATTAAACTCAGGGTGAAATAAATTTTGCCAATGACATAGGAGGAGCAGAAAAGACTAATTTTCCTTCGTATATAGTAATTTTGCTTTAGTGTTTCGCATACTGAAAATGGTGCAATTTTATTTTTAAAATGTACACTACTGGTCAGTAACTGCAAGTGGGAAACGTTGAATTCAACAACAGACTCAAGACAAGATTTAAAATAGAATAGTGCACTTAAAAGAATGAAGAAAATGAAATATCTGACAATACATGAAATCTCCATTGACTGGAAAAAGAGAAACATTACTCCCATTTTCAAGAAAGGGAGAAAGGATGATCTGGAGAACTACAGGACAGTGAGCTTCACCTCTGTGCCTGGGAAGAACATGGAGCAGGTCCTTCTGGTTACCATGTTAAGGCACATATGAGACGAAGAGATAATCTGAGATAGTCAGCATGGCTTCATCAAGGGCAAATCTTTCCAGACCATTTATGATGGAGAGATGGCATCAATGGACAGGGGAGGGGTGATGGATGTAATCTACCTGGACTTCTGCAAAGCCTTTCACACGATCCTGCATCACATCCTTCTCTCTAAATTGAAAAGATATTGATTTGAAAGATGACTTGTTTGGTGGATTGAGAACTGGATGGCTGGACACAGCCTAAGGGTTGTGGTCAAAGATTCTGTGTCAGGGCAGAGGCCGGTCACAGGAGGTGTACCCCAAGGGTCGGTCTTAGGACTGGTGTTCTTCAGCATCTTTATCAATGACATACAGTGGAATCAAGTGTACCCTCGGCAAGTTTGCAGACGACACCAAGCTGAGTGGTGCAGTTGATACAATGGAGGGTAGGGAAGCCATCCAGAGGAACCTGGACAGTCTGGAGAAGTGGGCCCATGAAAACCTAATGAGGTTCAATAAGGCTAAGTGCAGGGTGCTGCACTTGAGTCGGGATAATCCCAGGTATTTATACAGACTGGGAGAAGATCTCCTTGAGAGCAGCCCTGAGGAGAAGGACTTGAGGTCCCGGTGGATAGAAGCTGGACATGAGCCAGCAGTGTGCACTTGCAGCCCAGAAGGCCAATTGTATTCTGGGCTGCATTAAAAAACGGGTGGCCAGCAGGGAGAAGGAGATGATTGTCCCCCTCTGCTCAGCTCTTGTGAGGCCCCCATCTGGAGTACTGCATCCAGGCCTGGGGCCCCCAGCACTAGAAAGATGCAGAAGTCTTGAAATGGGTTCAGAGAAGGGCCACAAAGATGATCAGAGGGCTAAAGCACCTCTCCTATGAAGAAAAGTTGAGGGAACTGGGCTTGTTTAGCTTGGAGAAGAGAAGGCTCTGGGGAGACCTCATTGTGCCTTCAAATACTTGAAGAGAGCATATAAAGAGGAGGGGGAACAGCCGCTTATGAGGGTGGATTGTGATAGGACAAGGGGAATGGGCTTAAACTGAGATAGGGGAGGTTTAGGTTGGATATTAGAAGGAAGTTTTTCACACAGAGAGTGGTGACACATTGGAACAGGTTGCTCACGGAGGTTGTGGATGCCCCATTCCTGGCAGCATTGAAGGCCAGGCTGGCTGTGGCTCTGGGCAGCCTGGTCTGGTGACTGGCGATCCTGCTCATAGCAGGGAGGTTGAAACTAGATGATCTTTGAGATCCTTTTCAACCCAGGCCATTCTGTGATTCTATGATTCTATGATTCTGTGATTCTATGAATAGAATTGAGAATATTACTAAAATATCATATTTTCTAGTAAGTAACTTGTAATTGGAAGTCATTTTCAACTGTTTTAGGACATCTTCATAACTTAAGCAAAATTGCTTCTTCTTGGAATACATTTCATGTAATGATATTACTAATTTTTTCACTGTAAGCATTTTTAATTTCCACCAAACTTCAACACTGACATCAGTGGACAGCTAGGAATAGCAGTACAACTTTAAAGTTGTATTTTAAAGTTGGGAGGGGAGGGGAGGGGAGGGGAGGGGAGAAAATAGAAAAATAAAGAATGAATGAAAGAAAAAAAGAAAGAAAGTGAGAGAGAAAGCAGGTAAAGCTATTTTTAAACGTGAAAACTCCACTCCCACAAATTTACATAGGTTTTAAAGTAGGATTTCTTGTTGGGATGTATCTATAGAATGTTAATGCTTTCCCAAAGAATATTAAGTTGCTGATACCTTTTAAATGATACAAATTATGAATTCTCTGATTTCATGGCAGTATTTTAAGCATAAATTGTCAGATCTTTTTAAGCTTTCACTCATGGATGGCAGCTTTCAATCATACTGCTGAGTAGAGCATCTTGGTGAATAGGTGACGTTGTAGATAAATCCTTAATCATTCTTTCCCGTACACACACAGTACTTTCTATGTTTAGAGACAGCTTTTTCTTTAGCATTTTTAAATTAATATTGTGTTTTTCTTCCATTAGCGCACTGAATTTTTGACCATGCTGAAAATCGTGTTATAAACAATGACAGAAGTAATGTCTAAGATGCATAGACCTGTCACTATATAGCAATGTGCTCTTCTAGCTTTAGAATCATTTTAATGTTCAGAGTAAAAATTAGAGAAAATAAGTATCTACTGATCAAGGGAGAAATCTATATATATTCTAACTTGTTATACTTAGAGTTTTTACACAATATGGTAAGAGTTTCAGTGTGAGAAAAAATTAACAGTAGCTTATTCATAAAAAATAATAATTAAAAAAAATGTAAAATAAAAAGCAAGTATAAATTAATTCCTGTTGAAAATGAAAATGAAAAAAGCTACAAAACCAATGGGGAGGGGGGGGGGGGGTGGGGGAAGGTTACCTTATGATCTGCAGCTATTTTAGGTAGTTGACAGAAATTTATGACATATTACCATGGCAACAATGGACTATCTCAATGGCTGTGTTGCTTGTAAGGAGAATAAATTCCCAGGATGCATAATAACGCTTATAATTATTGCTCAAAATTCTACATGTTCTGTATAAATTGAAAACTGTCTTTTTTATTATTTTATTTTCTTTCTTTTCCTTTCTTTCTTTCTGGCCTCTCCCCCCTCCTTTTTTTTCAGAACACTTTTTTTTTTTTTTTTTTTTTTTCCTTGAGACTCTCAAAGGGATTCTACCTGTGATAAGTTTCCATTGTACTCAATTAGTCCACTAGATGGAGCATCTACCATTGGGGAAAAAAAAAAAAAAAAAAAAAAAAAAAAAAAAGGCCATTACAGGAGATAATTTTCACAAATATATGTTAAAGCCACTGAAAGTTTGGGGGCAGGTGGGTGAAAAAAATTGCAATCTATGTAAATTTCTGTTTACAAAGTAGGTTTTTTATTCAGCCTCATCTACCAGAATTAAAAACCATTCACAACTACTTAATGTATGAAGGGATCTATTTGAGGAATGACTTCATTTTAAACTTATAAAACTAAATAACAACAAAAAATAGGGAAAGTGGGAGGAGAGGGGAGGAAGAGGATGATTTCTTTCAAGGCTCTCCAGTAAAATTTCAGTATTTTCTTTAATTCTTTGTGATTTCATGTTTCAGCTCAAATATACAGCCTGCAGAAATCTTTGGAGGACTGTCTGTGTTAATGCTACAGAAGAGTAACTTCTGTGAAGAAGAAAAATAAATTATAATCAACCTGTGTAAACTAGTGTGGGTGAGAAGAGGGAGGAATACCAAAAGATGCACTTCAATGAAAAGGAAACAGCAGTGGACATTGTACTGCTATAGGATGGCTGTGAAAATCAGACAGGAGCTCCAAAGCGTTCTTTCAGTTCAGTGAGCACTGAGAAAGTAAGACTGAGCAGCTGTGAGTTTGGAGGTAGTAGGTCAGCACTGATCTGCTCAACCCACAGGCTTAGGCAAACCAGCGATGTGCATCGTTTGTTAGGAAACTAAGTGAGAGTTCTACTCCCTCTACCCTTTTCCCCTTATCCCTGGGGACAAGACATTTACTTTAAGCAACTAAATAACATATTTCTTGAAAATTGGCTTTTGGCCAGGTTAATTTATGCATACACAAACTTATGCTTCACCAGCTTACTAAAACCCATCATTTAAGCCTGTTCAAATGTGCAGCTGTTTAAATGAGGTTGCAAGCAATTTTGCCACATGATGCTGATGTCTGTTAAATGCTCAGTATTAGCAAAATGGGAAGGTATCAATGGAGTGTGTCTGTTATAGTGATCTGTGTTCCCCAGCGTCTAATGGATCAGGGAGATAGATATGCCTAACTCATCAGCCTGTAAAGTTAAATTCAGATCTATTACCTATTACACACATGCATGTATACAAGGGGAAGCATTTTAAGTAGAATAAGAATTAGTTTTGTTCTGGCAAACATCCAGTGTGAGTCTGAATGAAGACTTTCAGGAAAAGGAGGATACAAAACTGCCAAGTGTGAAAATGGATACAAAAGATAGTTTATGTGGGGAAAAAAAAAAAAAAAAAAAAATTGCTCAGATATCTAAACATGCCAGTAAGAAAACTTGAGATAAAGAATGCATTTTTCAGGGTGTAATTCCATATAAAGAAAAAGCAATGTTGCTTAAGGGCTTTGGATAATATTAGCATCAGTTCTGAGCACTGATTATAAGGTTCGTGAGCTGACAGTAGTGGAACTGTATTTTAGATGATACAGAATGCTCAGAAATTATGCGAATCAATGCATATTCTTGGTTTTTAAGTGAACAACAAAGACCTATTTGTTTGCAAATGGGCCTACTCCGCATGAGGAAATCATCTATGGTAGACTTTGATTTCCAAACCACATGTAATAAGTATGAGGAGGCAGATTCAATTGTTTCGTTTTGTTTTGTTTCTTTAAAGTAATAAAAATGAAAGACACAAAAAATGATCTGCTCTTAACTGTATATTTGTGATAAGAGAAGAATAAATGAGTACTGAAAATATGTAAATAATTAATGACCAAAAACCACTTATTGAAAACTTGAAATTTAATAAAAAATGGTTGAAATTTAGATTAGGCTATCAAAATTAATTGTCTAATAAGAGCATTTATAATTTACCGCTGTCTCTGACACAGAGATAATGATTTTAATATTTTGAAGGCTTAACTGCTGTCTTTTATGGTCTTAAAATAAGATGAGAACAAGATGGAAAGTTCAGGGAGTGTTTCTTCTTCACAGATCCTGCTGAAACAGCATTTTCCAGTTCTGCATTATAGTACAGCACTATCTATCCAATTGTCAGAATATTTAAGCATGGCTTAAATATTGCTTTATAAGCCATGCTTATCTGAGTTCTAATTTTCTTGAAATCCTTCCATTCTCCTATCTCTTTTGAAGAGTTTTTACTTGAGTAAAAACTTCTGCTTCTGCACATCTTTGTTTTATACTTTAGGATTTTTTTTATTTTTTTTTTAATTTATGTTAGTTCATTGACAAGTACTTTAAAATGATGGGTGGAAGAAAAATAACAGTTAATAAAAATGCTAAATCTGAGTTAAGGGAGAAAAGTGCAGTGATTTCTGGACTTTTTAAACATGGGTAATTGACTTGGTTTTTCATAATTGCTTCTTTGGAGCTATTATGTTCTCATGTAAATACATATTTAGAGGCATTTCAAAAATTAGATTATTGGCCTAGTAGACCATGACTATTACAAAGGATTTACAGCTCATATTGCAGTAGAGCTAACAAAAGTCATGTATAAAGCATTATAAGCCACTTTGAATGTCTTAGCTGCTTAACTTCTTCAGTACAACAAAAGACAGAGAAACTACTGGAATTATGAAATTATGGAAAGCAAGAGGTATACATTTAAGTGAAGATTGTTTTTAAAAAATAATTGATTGGTTAAACAAAACTTCACAATCTAGCTTGAGTTGTCAATCAACACAGAAGGGATAACTTGTATTTTTTAACAGTCATTATTTTTAATAAATTGTCTGTCTAATCTTAATAATTATTATGAATATGTTCAAATCTATCATGCTCATGACAATACTGGATACAATACAATGGACTAGCAACTTGTCAAAATCTGTCTGCTAAGACAGGGGTTCAGACCTGGTGAAAGTTTGCTCACTGCTATGTGCTGCATGATCTCTTTGCACCAAATTGTATACAACACCACAATATGCTCATGAGCACAAAGCAGACTGGCAGATGCATGTAGTGACACTTCTCTGAAGTTTGTTAGCCAGTTTGGCTGTCCTACTCTAATTGTGATCACTATGAAGCAGGCATTAGATAAAAGTAGGTTTGTCACATTATGTGATAACTGGAAATAATTATTATTTAGGCTAACTAGAGGATTTTTTTCTTTATTTTTTACTTTCTTAGTTGTTGTTGTTTTTTTATTATTATTATTATTTTATTATTATTATTATTATTATTTTACCAGCAAGTGAGGTCTTATCAAAATTGAAAATAATTTTCTTGATTAGTAATTCTAGTAAGAAGTGAAATGGACTCTGATTTTCATATTGTTTAACTCCAATCAGTAAAATTAGTAAGGAAGCAAACATGCCTAAACTTCTCCTATAGTATGACCAAAAAAAACTCAACAAAAGTAAAGCTCTAGATGTAGATCTGCCCTGGAAAAGGCTTGCTTGTTTGCTGTTTGGCATAGTGGGAGACATACTACCTGATTCACCTGATTTCCTCTGCTAAGCAATGTAGTTCCCTTTCACATTCAACAGTTATATTTATCAAAGTCAATGAATGTTAGACTTCAGTGCTGTATCAAAAGCATTATTCCTGTATGCATCACTTTAAATAATACATACCAAAAAAAAGGATGATCAGGACACAATCTACTTCAGGTCTTACCCAGGGGATAAGGAGGCCTGTCCTGCCAAAGAGAGATTATATTTCTCCACGAAAGATTCTTCATATCAGCAACAATTACATTTGTAAGATGTTATGAGGACTCTTTACTAAAATGTGTGTGAATAACTCTTTCATACAGTCTCATTAAATACCTGATTAATTAACTTTCCAAGCACAGTATGTGTCCTATCACTCATATTTTCCTATCACTCATATTTTTTTATGTATTCTTAGACTTAAAATATTTTCCTATTTTTGCTAACTTCTCCTTTTAACATCTAACTTCGAAAATTTTAACAGTTTAAATCCTTGTCATTACACATTTATAAAAAAACAGCTTAAAAATCACCATCAGTAATGTATGTCCAGCTATTGTGCTACAGAGCAAGGAAGTACACTACAAGACCTTTTGAGAACTAATTTCTTTTTCATGATAAGGTGTCTTTTTCTATAAATCAGATCTTTTTCTAGTAGCATTTGAATTACTGAAAGTAAATTATCCATGAATTTGCCATAATTCAAGGTATATTTCCGTTACACTGTGTAACTTTACCAAATTGGCATAGTTTTCTATTGCAAGTACTGAAATGAAATATTTTGAAATTTCTCTCCTAAATGGCATTTTCTAATGTCAAAATAGTATTTTTAGATTCAAAATGAATTTTATAAATGGAATTTCATTTGAAAATATATTTTATTTAAAATATGTGGGCCAACATATTAAAATATGAGGCATTACTTTCAGAGCAGTTCTTGTACTTTGATCAGTAGAAAAATTGATCATCTATATTATAATACTACAACCCATGTGACTTTTTTCTTTTTTTTTTTTTTTCAAAAATAAGTATTTAACTTATTCACCGGAGGAGTTTATTGGTTTTATTGATGAACAAAAACAAGGAGTTCAATTAGTTGAAAAAGCAGAACAGCCAAGAGCTGACATTTTCAGAGCTGGCAATTTGCATATTTGCTTTGCCATATTGCTCAATGATTAATGTATTTCTAGAAATCAGTTCTATCTCACAAATTATTTAGTGTCCGAATCAAATAAACTAACTAATTAAACTCCAGACCAAAATTAATCACACAGTGAAAATTCCAGAAAAAATCAATTATAATTTTATTGGCATAAAATGATATTTAACACGCATCTGAATTTTTTAAGCTCACTCACAATAAGCTCATTTTGTCTTACTTCCATTCAAACATACTTCATTTTGTAGTTTGTAATTGAACTAGTTTGCCTCTTTTATTCATCTAGTTGCATTTTTGGAGCTATGGAAAATAATATAAATTGTTTGCTTGTGCTACTGTTGTGTAATATGACAGACATCTCCAGAAAGCAAATTATCTTTAAGGTTGACATATAAGAGAGGTGTCCTCTGAGTATGAACATCTCACTCATCTGAGTAAACTCGGATAACTAGCTTAGACAATGTAACATTCAGGTAGCAAAAGGTCATCCCTACAATCAATACTTGGCATGTATATTAACAAAAAACAAACAAACAAACAACAAAAAAAAAGATGGATTTGAGGAAGGAAATGTCTAAATCCTACAATCTCCATATAGAATTAGATTGATGACAACACTCCATTGACTTCATCACAAGAGGAAATGATATGTCTCATCCAAATCTCACAGAGAGCAGCTGTAAGATGCTTCGTGCCTTCAGTAGAATGTGTATTATGACACAGCTTACAATGTTTTGCTTTTTATCATTTGTATGAAAATGTTTACACCTAAGTGTAAAGCAAATGAATAAAAAGAGGCATTATAAGTAGGATTTATCTTACCTAACCTTAGACATCAAACAATTAGTTATACTAAAATAATCATCATAGGCTCTTTTCATGTTTCAGGCTAGTGAAGATAAATAGATGCCTTCAAAGGGCAGTTCATCTCACTTGCTTTAGACAGATAACTTGAGACAAGAAGAATCACTCCTTCTGGATATGTCTATGCCTTTTCAGTGAGTAAAATGAGAACAGGCAGTGATTAGCTCAGAGTATGACAGTTCACAATTAACTATTTAAGCCAGGCAAACAGAATCCCAACAAAGACTATCCTTTACCACTTTGATAACTGGTCCTTCAGTAAAATGAAAAAGCCTAGAAATAGAAAAAATGTCATCAATTAAAGGCAACATTTCTTAGGGAAAGCAGGAAAAAATAAAAAGGTAGACGTTGTAGTCTCTAAAAGGAGACTACAAGAACACTTTGATTCTCCATTCCTATGTAAATAAATAAATAAATAAATAAATAAATAAATAAATAAATAAATAAATAAATGATAATTCTCATGGATGGTTTTCCATAAAGCTGTATTCTTTCCTTTGAAAATACTTCTATACTATATATAATGAAAATATTTAATAACAAAAATCTAATATGAGAACACAATCAAATAAAAATAGAATAATGGAATCATTACATTTGGAGAAGACCACTAAAATAATCTAATCAAACCATCAACTCATCACCACCATACCCACTAAATCATGCCCCTAGGTGCCGTACCCACAAGTTTCTTGAACACTTCCAAAGATCGTGACTCTACCATCTTCCTGGGCAGCCCATTCCAGTGCATTACTGTTCTCTCTGAGAATAAATTTTTCCTAATATCTAACCTGAACTTCCTCCGGTGCAATTTAAGGCCACTATCCATCCTCCTATCACTAGCTACCTGGAAAGAGAGACTGGCTTTCACTTGCTGCAACCTCCTTTCAAATAGTTGTAGAGAGCAAGAAAGTTTCTCCTGAGTCTTCCCTTCTCCATATTAAACAATCTCAGTTCTCTCAGCCACCTCTCATAAGACTTGTGCTCCAGACACTTCATCAACTTTGCTGCCCTTCTTTGGACACGCTCTAAGGCCTCGGTATCTTCCTTGCATACCAATACAAAGAATTTATATGAATTCAACACTTAAGATGGCTCTGACTTTGTATTTTGTTAACCCAAATTATCTCCTTCATAATTAACAAAATTCAGAGTTACAAGGCTGGGAATTTTCCTATCCCTAGGTTCCAAAACAGATTTATAGTACATCAGACTTTCCAAATGTTCATTAATTGTGTTATAAAAACACTAGTAAGGAAATAACATTTTCTGGGTAGGTAATACTTTCTAAAATCTATGAGAAACTGTTTTATTCCCTCAAACTATATGCTTTAACTGCTGAGAACTGGGTCATTTTCTTACTGTTCTACCTCTAAATAGGTGTTCTGAAGCAACAGAAGCATTCTTCTGCTTACCAGTCCATTGAGCACATTTCCCTGCTCAGCAGCTGGACTGGAAGGGTGTCAGAAGAAGTATTTAAGTCAGTGAAAGAGGGATGAGTAACTATTCCACTTAAAAAAAAAAAAAAAAAAAAAATTATGACAGTCAGTGTTATCTTTTGCAGTGGATGATAGGCTCAGGAGCTTAGACTTTTGGTAAGATGTCCAGTTTACATATTTGCCAATCACCTCTCTTTAGGGAGAGTTTTATATAGTGGACCAAATTCATAATGTAGTCAAGAAGTATTAAGATGAAAACATAAAAGCAAATTTTTTTTTTATACCTTGCAAGATAGATGGCATTGTTCAAGATTTTTATTTAATTATTAAAAAATAAAGTGAAAACTAATTTTAATTTTCGTTCAAAATTTTATTGCAAAAATCTCTTTCACACATTCATTTCATTTCATGTTTTTCTTCTGATTAGCTGGTAGTATCAACTTTTATACCTAATCTTTGTTTTCATCATTGAATAGGTCCAGACTTGTTTAATATTTATCATGAAACTCCTACCAAGTTCTCAAATTAAGAAGCATTCAAGATGCTGACCTAATTAGAAAACAAGCCTTTTCTCTTCACAGATTTAGAAATGCATTTTTATCAATCATCATCTTAGACTAGTTAGTTAGTAAAGTTTTCTTTGTTTGAATTTATAACTCTCACTCCTCAGGTGGTTACTTCACCCCCCCCTTTTTTTGTAGGAATATATATTTCACAGAATCTTTAATAATATGTCAGTCAGTAGAGATTACAAGCACCTTTTACTGCCTCCTACTATACAGCTTAACAATTCTTAGTAGACTGACAGAAAATAAACAAAAATACATTCATCTTAGAGGGAATAGTAGCAAAATCTGACTGATTTTAATTTTTTTTCCTCATCTTCTTTCACTCTTCCACCTTCATGCATATTGCTCTTGCACTTATTTTCACCAGTTGGAATACAAAAATATTTTCTGCTTTCTCATTTCTTTCTTGTTGATGTTTTATATAAAGAAAAGAAAAAAGAAAAAATCAATTCACATACCCAACAAAGCTAAGTATCTAGCTGAACATCTCTTCAGGAGCCTTAGAAACATTACTTTTTCAGCATTGTCTATGTAGAAATGGAAGACTGCTTTACGCGTCTAATACTTAAGCATAAATATGCATCCCATTCTGTGCAACATTTGAATCAATGCTGTTATAAAATGCATAAAGTAAAATCTTTAAGTTCTTTTATTCACCAGAAGATGAGTCAGAACTATACTGGTTAGTGAGGTTTCATTTTGTTTGTTTTGGTTGCTTCCAGAAAGATCCATAGATAATTGAAAGCAGGTTGACTTGATAGATCATAAGTCAGTCAGGATTGACCAGGCACATTTCAATTCACAGTTTTGTAGAACTGTAGAAATGCAAAATAAATGCCACTTACACTTGCTCTTTCTATTCATGTTCAGTTTACATCCCCTGCCAACCCTAGAATGTCTGTTCATGCTTTTGCTGTTGCTTCCCTCCCCCTGATAGTCTGTCTATTCCTAAATGACATTACAACACAGATGTCAACAACTGTCCACTACCCTTCCCATTAGAAAGAGCTATGCAGCAGATGGTGTAAATGACCTAGCATATATTTTCTGAAAAGAGGTAAAATAGAGCTGCCAGATTGCTGGCCTTTTTGGCATTATGCCACATGGTATGAATGACAGGATGGGGAAATGTATTACACACACACAAAAAACCTAAGTAAATGTCACAGTTTGAAAAGTTACTATCATGCGATAGTGGAGTTCTCTCCCTCTCCCTTCCCACTTTTTCCCAGAAGCCAGGCAGGGAAGAAGAAAGTGAAAGCCAATAAATTAGACAGGGAGAAAACTAATTTACTAAGAAAATGTGAGATATTACAGAGTACTTAAGGATAATAAATCAAAAAAGCAAATAGAAAAATGAAATCTCTGAAAGCTCTCTGCTCTTCACATGGCTGGCTGATGTAGAAAAGGCCATCTTCCAGTACCATGTGTCTCACTCCAATTTATAGGAGGGAGAGGAGGTTCTTTTAATATCTGTATACTCAGTGTGAGTTTAAGAAACAACGGTTCATATGTTAGTCCAACCAGTTTATTATAAATCCTAATCAGGGAGACAGGGAAGGGAAGGAGAGCAATAGAAAAGATAGGAAGGAAGCAAGAATCACGTAAAGCAGGGATAGTCACCACCAGGATCCAGCAGCGGTCCCGCTGCATGACGTTTTGAAGGTCCGAGGCAAAGGCAGCAGGAGGGGTGAGCAGCAGCGTGTCTGGCCTTGGGCAGCAAGCAGGAAGCAGGAAGAAGTCGCAGAACCAATCTGGGGGGAAGCAACAGGACTCACGTAGCAGGCCCAGGAGAGTCCGTCAGCATGCAGGAATTCCGTAGTGAGGAATCTGATGGCAGACACCTATCCTCATGGTTTTCAATTCCTCTTTTATCCTACTTCTTCTTCTGCCTACATGACATCCCCGGGTGCTTGAGCAAGAGTCATGTGAATATCCCCTGAGATGGCCATCATTCTGAGATAAGTCCACACAAAAGACTGCTTCACAGCTTATAAGCTGCAGCTTATCTCTCTCTCATTGCCCCGGCCTTGTCCATCTGTGTCCTTCAGACAAAGGATTTCACAACCCTTGCTGTATCCCCAGCAAGCTTTGAGACAACGATGTTAACAGAATAATATTCACAGAATAATATCTTACACCATGTCATTTTTTACATCTTCCAGAGTGTAAAAAATGAAACCAGAACCCAGCAAAGTATTTTGGAAATTGCATACCAAGGAAAACCAGGAACTGCATTTTCCTCCTTCCAGAGGTGGAAACAATGAGGGAAACTTTCTGGGAAACCAGGAACTACAGTTCCAACCAATCCACAAAACTAAGAGCTTACAGTATAATGTTATGATTTGCCACTAGACTTCTTTTGTCTGTTTTCTTTTTGCTTTGTTGTGATTACACTGAAAACATTACATATAACAGACATTCACCAGCAGATTTAATGTTCTGATCAAATCAATGCTTCTTAAGAAAGTAACCTTCCTCCCTCCCTCCCTCCCTCCCTTCCAACCTTCCTTCCTTCCTTCCTTCCTTCCTTCCTTCCTTCCTTCCTTCCTTCCTTCCTTCCTTCCTTCCTTCCTTCCTTCCTTCCTTCCTTCCTTCCTTCCTTCCTTCCTTCCTTCCTTCCTTCCTTCCTTCCTTCCTTCCTTCCTTCCTTCCTTCCTTCCTTCCTTCCTTCCTTCCTTCCTTTTTCTGCAGGTGGAAACACAAGCAGGGGTAGTGGTTTTGTATTTATATTTGTATTACTTAGCTTTTTTTTCCCCCTGATATTGGCCTTAGTAGCCTCAGTAATTTTTCACTCAGTTCCATGACTGACAAGAGTGAGGGATCTGAGAATTTCATTGTTTTCTAGTTCTGACAAGAAAAAAAAAAATAAAATCAGTTTCATTAAAAAGAGAGAGATAAAAAAAAAAATGTGCAATTTCAAAATATTTTATTACTTTTCTGATGTAGCATCAGAATGACACTATATGTTTGTGAGGAGGTTGTGACAGATACTATCTCAGCCTATCCAGTGACCAGACAATTGCCCACTGGCTAGAATATTTAACTTGGGAGTGGGAGGAACTGATCTGTTTATGATAAATTACACAGTCTCCCTCCCACTTACCAGGCAAGTTTCTTGCTCACCAAATTATAGCATCAGCTTCTTTTAAAATGTCAAACTCTTCTCTTGCACATTTTTCCTTCTACATAAACAGAAAAAAATAAGACTAAATCTAGAGTTTGGTGATAAAGATTATTTGTATGAAGAGGAGCAATATTTTAATTTCTGTTCTATATGATTCAGAGTTTAGCCTCTCTGTGGCCCTTGAGAACTTCACTACTTTTTGTTCCCTTGAAAATACTGTCGTCTGAATCAAAATGTAGAGTTGTAGAAAATAGAACTGACCAGTTGGAAAAGACCTTAAAGATCATCAAGTCCAACCACAACCAAACCGTACTACCCATTTGCAACTCAATGCAAATATTATTTATTTATTTATTTTCCCAAAGGCAAAATGTTTTTATTTCTGTAAAACTACTTCTCCCATTTGAAGAGGCACTGTGATATCTGTCTCATATCACTCTTGCCAGAATAGAATCTGTTTATATTATTTCTGCATTATTTTTTACCATTTCAACAATGGAAAAATTATGAATGTGAATATATTAGTGCAATTTCCTCCGGCAGCTGAAGTATATCTAAGCTAATATGGGAAACTTAAGGCTGTAAAAATGGCCAGTAATTAATGTAAATTTATATTATAAATGTATGTATACCGACAAATTTTATCTCCCAGAATGCATATTAATAAATGAAAAGGTGATTAAACCAATGAAGCTGTGACTGGCTACAAGTACATGCCACTAATATGGCACTAATATATTTTTTTCTCTTTATAATGAACATTACTATACATATGGTTGAGAAAACAATAAATCAACAACTGATTATCATTAATTGTAATCTAAGATATCTTTGACAGATTAATATTTATGCAATAAATATCTTTCAATCATGCAATGTAGTCCACCAGTATAACAAGAACTCCAAATATGGCAATATATTTTTTAAAATTAGGAAAACAAACAAACACAAATAGACTAATAAGTGACAAACAAAAAAACATGAAGGTGAAGTCTGAGTTCTTCAAAACACAAGGGATTTGAAGTAATTGCTTCAATATTTAATTTATATTGGAACAAGAGTCTATTTCAGACACAAAATATTTCAATTATTTTTTCTGTTGACTTGTTTTCTAAAGTACAAAAAGCTGTTCTATAGAAGAACTGTCCACGCAAAAATTTCAAAGGTGCAAAAATCATCATCATCATTACCATCACTTTATGCTCAGCTAGGAAAAATACTGTAGCGTCTTCTTGACTGCCTCTTAGAACAGTCTTTTTGCTTTCACTTGCTGCTCACAAGGAAGAAGCAAGGTGAACATAAGCCCTCCAAGGCAGGGGGACACACAACTCTTTTTGAGTGAAGCTGGAGGGAAGCCAGGCAGCTGGATTGGCAGAGAGGTGGTGGGCCTGTGTGCCGGTCCTGCTGCTATATGCCTGGGGATCCTGCTCACTCACACTCTCCCATCCTCAGACTAAAGAGGCAATCAATAAAGTCTTCCAGGTGGTCTTTCTCAAACCAGTAATTCATTTTGGTTTCCCAGAAGTAAATCCATTTTGGAAATCCCAGACTCTGAGAGGAAGTCAATAAAATCTTTATTTTTTTCTTTTTCTCCTCTGATTTTAATTTTCAGTGTGGATTAAAGATATAGAATTGTCTCTGTCTTGGTTTTTGTTTTTTTTTTTTTTTTTTTTTTTGCTTACTTTGGTGTGCAGTGTACATACATATATATATGCACATGCTAAAATATGAATTATACATATATAAGTTTGTATATGTATATTTATTTATGGATATGATAAATTAATATAGTATATATTTATATACATTACGTTCATATAATATAAACTTATACACTGGTGAGAAATGTATCCTGTCATGGTTTTATATTTTTTGGTTTTCAGCATTCTGCATCAAAACATCATGTACTGGAATTAAAGTGTTAATGCTCCAATTCCTGGTACCTATCCCTATACATTGCAGAAGTCATGAGATCTGACCCTTCCGGGAGGGGTGGTCTCTTACTGCCTGGCAGTGGGTGCTGGAGGGTGCTTTCCTAGCCGTTCCAAGCTTTTCAGGTTTGACTCGGTCTCAGGAACTCTCCTATCTTATTTGATTTATTAGTCTCAATTTCAATTAGATTGTATTATATTGTGTTATCTTGCATTCCAATATCATAGTAAAATAAGTTTTCCTCCATAGATTGTTGCCGCTGTTTTTTTTTCCTCCTTTCCTTCCTTCCCATTTTGTGGGGTCGGGGGTGGGGGGCAGGGGCCTACTGTCCCCTGTCACGGGCATATATTGATCCAGTTAACTTCATGACAATCCACGCACTCTGCCATAAAGTACTACACAGAAGTAGTGAGTGACTGATACACGGAAATCTGTAGAAGCATTTAAGTACACCTAGACAGACTGGAGAGCTGGGCAAGGAACGAACTGATGAGGTTTAATAAGACTGAAGGTAGAATCTTGATCCTGGGGAGAAATAACTGCATATATCAGTGCAGGTTGGGGGATGACCTGCTGGAGAGAAGCTCTGCAGAGAAGAACATGGGTGTTCTGATGGATGTCAGGTTGGCCACGATCCACTATTTTGCCTAGGGTTCACTAAAAAGAACTTGGCTTGCAGGCTGAAGGAGGTGGTTCTCCTCTCTACTCTCTCTTGGTGAAGAACATATAGAGTACTGTTCTGGGCTCCCTAGAAGGAGTCCAGCAGAGGGCCACAAAGGCAATAAAGAATATGAATAACCTGTGTCTGTTCAGTCTGGGGAAAAGAAGACAGAGGCTGTTCGTTAGAATTAGGGATGGAGCTTGTGGGTTAGAAATAGAGACTGGACTAATAAAGACCAGCTAGTGATCGAGATATGCTACAAGCCACTTGATCAAGGAGAGACTGTTGATGAGGCTTTCTGTCTTCAGATGCGGGAGGCAACATGCTCACAGGCTTTTGTCCTGGTGGGGGACTTCAACCATTTGGATATCTGTTGGAAAGACTACACAGCGAGCTGCAAGATGTCCAGGAAGCTCCTGAAATCCATTGATGATAACTTTCTGGTTCAGGTATTAGACAGACTGACCAGAGGTGAAGCGTTGCTGGACCTGCTCACCAATGCGGAGGAGATCATTAAAGGTGTTAAAGTTGGAGGCAGCAGGGGCTGCAGTGACCATGCCCTGATCGAGTTCATGATATCAAGGAATGTGGGCCTGGTGAAGAGTGGCGTCAGGACCCTGAACTTAGGAAGAGCGAACTTTAAGCTGTTCAAGGAGCTGTTGGCCAAGATCCCCTGGGATGCTATCCTTAAAGACAAAGATGTCGAGGAGAGCTGGCTACTCTTCAAGGATGCCTTTCTGAGAGCACAAGAACTCTCCGTCTCTCTGAATAAGAAAGCGGGCAAAGGAGGTAGGAAACCAGCATGGCTTGGCAAGGAGCTGCTGGATGTACTGAGAGGAAAAAAAAGGTGCATACAAGCTCTGGAAACAAGAGTATGTCACCTGGGAAGAATACAGGATTGCCATCTGGATTTGCAGATGTGGGATCAGAAAAACCAAGACACATGCAGAACTGAACTTGGTGAGGGATGTGAAAAACAATAGGAAGACATTCTACAGGTACATTGGCCAGAATAGACAGGCCAAAACAAGCGTACCTCCTTTGGTAAATGGAAAAGGAGAACTGGCTTCAACAGATGAAGAGAAGGCTGAGATACTGAATGAGTTCTTTGCCTCGGTCTTCACTGGTGGCCAGGATTCCATTACTTCTCATGTCCCTGAGCCCTGCATCCCTAAACCTCTAGATAGGGACTGGGATGGTAAATCCCCCCTGCTGTGAGGACAGAGCAGGTCCAAGACCGCCTCATGAGACTGAATGCGTACAAGCCTATGGGGCCAAATTGTGTGCATTCCAGGGTTCTGAAGGAGCTGGCTGTGGTAGTTGCTGAGCTGCTCTCCATCACATTTGAGCTGTCAGGTGAGGTCCCAGATGACTGGAGGAAGGATGCTTGATCACATGATGAATGAGCCTGTGATCCGAGACAGTCAGCACGGCTTTACCAGGGGAAGGTCATACTTAACCATTCTGGTGGCCTTTTATGATGGAGTGATGGCATCGGTGGACAAGGGAAAGGCGACTGATGTCATTTATCTGGACTTGAGCAAGGCCTTTGACACAGTCCCCCACCACATCCTTATCTCCAAATTGGAAGGATGTGGATTTGATGAGTGGACCACTCGATGGATAAGAAATTGGTTGAAAGACCTCAGACAGAGGGCGGTCATTAATGGTTCTGTGTCCAGGTGGAGGCCAGTAATGAGCAGCATCCCCCAGAGGTCTGTCAGTGCTCTTAAACATCTTTATCAATGACATTGAAACGGAATTGAGTGCACCCTCAGCAAGTTTGCTGAATACACCAAGCTGAGTGGTGCTGCTGACACGGTGGAAGGAAGGGATGCCATTCAGAGGGACCTCGAGAGGCTAGAAAGGTGGGCCTGGGTGAACCTAATGAGGTTCAACAATGCAAAGGTTTTGCACTTGGGCCAGAGGAATCCCAGGCATCCATACAGACTGGAAGGAGCAGTCCTTGAGAGCAGCCCTGTGGAGAAGGACCTGGGGGGTCCTGATGGATGAAAAACTTAACATGAGCCAGCAGTGCGCTCTTGCAACTCAAAAAGCAAATGGCATCCTGGGCTCCATCAGAAGAGGGGTGGCCATCAGGGACAGGGAGGTGATTGCCCCTCTCTACTCTGCCCTTGTGAGGCCCCATCTGGAGTACTGTGTCCAGGTCTGGAGCCCCCAGCACAAGAAAGACAGAGAGCTGTTGGAGAGGGTCCAGAGGAGAGCCACAAGGATGATCAGGAGGCTGAAGCACCTCCCCTACAAAGACAGGCTGAGGGAGCTGGGCTTGTTCAGCCTGGAGAAAAGAAGGCTGCGGGGTGACCTCATTGCAGCCTTTCAGTACCTAAAGGGAGCCTACAGACAGGAAAGAAGTCCACTCTTTGAAAGAGTAGATAACAACAGGACAAGGAGAAATGGTTTTAAGTTAAGGGAGGGAAGATTTAGGTTGGATGTCATGGGGAAGTTTTTTACAGAGAGAGTGGTAAGGTGCTGGCACAGGCTGCCCAGAGAGGTTGTGGATGCCCTGTCCCTGGAGATGTTCAAGGCCAGATTGGATGGGGCCCAGGGCAGCCTGGTCTAGTATTAAATGTGGAGGTTGGTGGCCCTGCATGTTGGCAGGGGGGTTGGAGCTTCATGATCCTTGAGGTCCCTTCCAACCCTGGCCATTCTGTGATTCAGTGATTCTGTAAGAATAGAACTGATTAATAAGTATCTAAGGGAAGGTGAGAGGCAAATAGATGAGGCTAGGCTCTTCTTGCTTATGCGTAGTGATCGTTTCCTACCCCTGCAATTCTGTGATTCTGTGAATTTGGAAACGAGATAAGAGTTGAGCCTGTGTTCAATCTATAGTTTATAGATTTCAACTTCGTCTGTTTCACTCTTAGTCACTAAACATTAATAAATACAGTGAAAGGGGGCTCACTATATGCAAATTTACTCCAAAACATGGACTCTAAATAATTTTACAAACTTCAATGTGTGAAAGAGCTATTCTCTATGCTTACAGCATAGGGTCTTTGAATAATTTATAACTTTTCAAATCCTGTATCTTCCCTAAATAGATCTAATATTTAATGCTAATTACACAAAAATAATCTTTTGCTTACGTACAGCTAGCAGTCACATCATTTTTCAAAAGAACAGAATTTTGTAAGGAAAAAAATACTTTCATTATTTTGATTATGATAAATGATTCTTACACTGCTGAGCTATAGATAACAAACGGACAGTATAATCAGATGTTAACACTTCATGTAATATACGGAAGTAATTCTAGCTTATCAAGCTAAAAAGAAGCTGAAATTACTCACATAATATATGTGAAGAAAATTATTCTAATCAAAATGAACTGCCCACATGAAAAGACCAAATCAACAATATAGAAAAATGGAACTAAGAAAAGTGATGACAGCTATCGTATTTCTCTAGCGCATAGATATTAGGTAAAGTAAACAACTAAATATGAATATGACATAGAAAAAACAGAATTTGAGCCTGACTTTCCTCTCAAGTCAATCTGAATATTACCACTGGGAGTTTGGAGACATTTATGCCATACTTACAGATAAACTTCTGTCTGAAAGTCTTCAATTTTCTCATATACTCTAAAAAAAAAGATTCATATTAGTAATGCTTAAACATTTCATTTTCTATATTGAAAGCAGTTTTTACCTTTTAACTGGTAAAGTTATTGCTATTATTATTAATATTGAAAGTAATCTTCCCTCCCTCCCTCCCTTCCTACCTCCTGCCCTCCCTTTATCCCACCCTCCTGACCTCCACCCCTCCCTCCTTCCCTTTATTCCTCTCTCTCGTCCTTCTTTTTTTCTTTCCTTTCTTCCCTCCTTTCTTGTCTCCCTCCCTCCTTCCCTTCCCACTTCATCACAACCTCCCTTCAGGTAGCTGTAGAGAGCTATAAGGTCTCCCCTGAGCCGCCTCTTCATCCAAGTCATCCAAGTCATCAATAAAATTACTGAACAAGGCAAGACTTGTGGCATCCCCAGTGGAGTTATGGGTTTCTAACTGTTTCCACCTGAATCTTGGGCGCTTCATTCTACTACCCATCTGAGACTTCCAGGTCAGGGATAGAGAACCCCAAGGATAACTGGTCTGAGTTTTAAAGACAGATGTAAAGAAGGCATTGAGAACCTCAGCCTTTCCTTATCTTTAGTGGTCACATTCCATACCACATCCAGTAGAGGATGGAGATTATCCTTAGCCCTCCTCTTACTGTTAATATATTTCTAAAAAAAAGATTTTTTTTATTTTTTTTTTTACCACAACTGCCGAGTTGTGTTCAAGCTGGGCTTTTGCCTTTCTAATTTTCTCCATGCACATCCTAACAACTTCTTTGTACTCTTCCTGAGTTGCCCGTCCCTTCTTCCAAAGAAGATAGATTATTTTTTTTTTCTCCCGGAGCCTCAGGAAAAGCTCCCTATTCTTCCACACTGGTCTTCTTCCCTGCCGTCTCATCTTGTGGCACAGGGGGATAGCGTGCTCCTGTGCCTTTAAGATTTCCTTCTTGAGGAGCCTTCGTGGACCCCTTTTTCCTTCAGGAATGAATCCCAAGGGACTCTCCCTATCAGCGTTCTGAACAATTCAAAGTCTGCCCTCCAGAAATCCAAGGTTTTGCCCCTACTCCTGACTTCACCAAGAATTGAGAACTCTATCATTTCACAGTCACTCTGCCCAAGACAGCTCCTGACTCCTGCATCTCCTACCAGTCCTTCTCTGTGTATAGCAGGTCATCTAGTGGGCGTCTCCCTGGTAGGCTCTCTCACCACCTGCGTCAGGAACTAGCCACAGTAGGCAGTGACTCTACACCTCATCCTGTAACTTCAGTGTTAGGATTTGAGTTTTACAACTTTCTCGGGCAAACTGTTTAGTTTGTGCTAAATGTTAAAGTAGCAAATAATTACACATAAATAATTGCATATATTGCTGCTAGATGTCTCAAGTTTTATACCTCAGTGCTGTGCTAACATAATTGTTCACATGCCTACAGACAGTAAAAACTTCATTGAAGTATAATGAGAAGCTGAAATACTTCAAACTCTTGCAGGCAAGTTTGATGATATTTAAGGCCCTTCCAACTTAAACCATTTGATGATTCAAAAGGTATTTTAAGAAGAAAACATTTCTCCCCTTGGCTAAACTAATCCCCTTCTGTTGATGAAGAATGTGACATTAGAAAACACCAGAAGGTAGATCTTCAAAATACAAGATATCAAGAACATAAAGATTTTAAGCGTTTGTTTGTTGAAAAATTAATTAAAAAAAAAAAAAAAAAAAAAAAAAAAAAAAAGCCAGCAAGCTGCAGTCTAAATCAAATGCATTGCAACTTAGAAAGTATGGAAAATTGTTTAGGGATTCTCTTTAAGGTATCTATGTGTTTAGAATGACTACGCTACATTTCTCTAAACAAAAACTACCAAAAAAAAAAAAAAAAGAAAAAAAAGAATTAGTAAAATGGTTTTGTATTTCACATAAAGATGCTGCATATATACTACCCAAATGTATTTTCAAAATCACAGAATGGCTTAGTTTGGAAGACACCTCTGAATCTCTACCTGCTTCAAACCCCATTAGAAGGGGGGGACTTCCAGAGTGTGTTACTCAAGACTATGTCAAGGTGCCTTTTGAGGATCTTTGAGGAAAAGACTCCAAAACCTCTCTGGGAAGCCTGTTCCAGTGCTCCATTACTTGCACAGTAGCAAAGTGCTTCCTCATGTTCAAATGGAACATTCTGTGTTCGAATTTGTGCCTGTTGCTTCCTGAACTGTCACTGAGCACAAGTAGAATGATTCTAGCTACATCTTCCTCTACCTTCCCTTCAGGTCTTTATTTATACAGGTACTCAGTGATAATTTCCTTCTTGAGCTTTCTGTTCTTCAGGCTGAACAGTCCCTTGAACTTTCCTCATAGGAAAGATGTTCCAGCTTCTTCATCAACTTAGTGGCTCTTTGTTAGTGCATCTCCAGGAGTTTCATGTCTCTATTTGACTGGGAAGATCCTCAGAACAGGACACCACCTTCCAGATGTTGCTACATCAGTGCTGGATGGAGGGGAAGAATTATCGCCCTTGACTTGCTGGAAGCAAGATTAGACTTTTTTTCCCACAAGTGCACATTGCTAGCTCATGTTCAGCAGGACTCCCAGATGCCAGGATTGCCTGTCTGCTTCCCAACTGGATGGCCCCAGCATGTCCTGGTGCCTGGGATTGTTTCTTTACTTTGCACTTCTTCTTGTTGAATTTCATGAGATCCCTGTTAGTCCATTTCTCTAGCTTGTTCAGGTTGTCATGGTTTTGTGATTTTTGGTTTTCAGTATTCCACATCATAACATCATGTGGGGCACCGGGAGTTTAACTGTTAATGCTCAAGTTCTGGGTACCTGCCCAGAAAAGAAGAAGAACTACATTCCTCAGGAGACTTTGCGGTCACAGAGAGGAGATATAATTCCTGGCAAGGTCACCTGATGCACTCTTCTTCTTCTGCTCTCCTCCCATCTCCCTGCTGCTCAACCGGACTGTGCATCTCACCTCAGCATTATGGTAAGGCCTATCCACCTTTTGGACATTCTCTCTCTCATTATATTTGATTTATTAGCTTCAATTCTAATTATATTGTATTATGGTGTATCTTGCATTCTGATACTATATTTAGTAAATTAGTTTGTTTCTTCTCAGATCATTGCCGCTGTTTTTAATTATCTTGGGGTCTCCTGTTTCACTTTTCCGGAGGCGCAGATTTTGCGAAATCCCTCTGCCAGTCACGGAACTGGGCCGAACCAGCCCATAAACCATTGACACAGGTCCCTCTGGAAGGCAGCAAAACCTTAATTGAATTAGCTATTCCTACTATTTTTGCGTAATCTGCAAAGTTTCTGGAGTGCACTCAACACCATCATTGAAGTCATTAATGAAGATGTTAAACAATACTTGACTCAGTGTTGACTTGTGGTGCCCAACTAGTTACTAGCCTTCATCTAGACTTGTTGCTGTTGATCACTGCCCTTTAGAATTGCCATTCATCCAGCTTTTTACTCACCTCCACTTTCTGCTCACCCAGCCCATACATCTTCCCTATGAATTCTTTATGATAATGTCAACTATTCAGACCTTGGCACTTATCTCTACCTTACATCCTGAAGCTCATTTCTCCAGATTTTCAAAGGTCCCTGTTTATGACAGCACAACCTTCTAGTGCCTTTCATTTTCAATGCATATACTTGTTATACATAGGTCACTCTGAAAGTAATGCCTCATATTTATTTCCATGGAAACTACAACAAATACAAAGAACACAATATCACTATTTGATAGAACAAATTCTGAGTTACAAAACAGTATTTTTCAACATAGTCATCACTATTAGTTATGTATTTTTTCCAGCAATTAACAGGAGCCTACATGCTATTCCTGTAAAAATCTGCACCAGAAGATGTCCACAGTCACTGCTGCCACTGCTGGAACACTCCTCTCGCTACTTCTCTGTGCTAACATCCACTTTTTTGGTCTCCATAAATGTTCAGCAAGCATCAACAAATTTCAAAGGGTGCAATTTTTTTTCTGCATGGAAATGTTACTCACCTTTCCTTCCTATACGCTTCTATTTCAAATGTCATTTTGTCAAATTGCCCCTCTGCTGCCATCTGTCACATGGCAACAAAATATAATGGAATATTGTCAGAAAGTTTCAACATCTTCTACCATACCACAAACATCCACCTCCGACACTGTGGACCAACATAATAAAATAGGAGATATTACTTTCAGAGCAGACCTCATGTGTTTGTACATATACTAAAGCAAATAATACAGGCTTTTCAATTCCTGTTATTGAAAAAGGTAATGCAGATGGATCCTTTTTCACACAGCATGTAAAAAAAAAAGAAAAAAAATGATGCTTAAAAATCTTCTAAGTATAAAATTCAAAGCTAACACTTGTAATTGTTTCAAGATATTCACAGTGAATACATTTACAGAGATATATTTAATCATACAGATTTTTTTTTAAAGACTAATTAGGTACATGTTTCAGGGTATGTTTGGATATGAGAGACAGGATATCTCAGGAGCAGAGGCGAACAAACTATGCACTCAGAGCAGCACAGAGAGTTATGTGTTTTATTCAACATACACACGCACTCATACACACACAGCCACCCATTCTAGATAACCCCTTTAAGCAGGAAGCATAAACTCCCTAAGCTAGTGCACTGTTACTTACAGACCCTTGAGAGATGGCAAACCGCTGAAAAGGAGAGAGAAGAACATGCTGGTGGTGGATTCTATAGGTAGTGTCAGCAGGGCGTCCCTTGCTTCGAAGTGCAATTTTCCTCTCTCTCCCACCACAGGCTCTCTCTTGCTTTTATTCTCCCCAGGGTCTGCAGGGTTTTTTCCACTAGTATGCCATACTTGCATGTCCAATGCATGAGCAGAGCCCAGGTGGAACACCTGCTTTTAAAAACAAACATTTGCAAAAATGAGATAAACTATCAAGATCAGCTCTCTCTATAGAACAAGATATTTGCAGCTACAGCCACAAATATCAGCTCACTTACAACTGTCAGAATACTTTATTCCATTCCAGGATCATTCTTCAGTCAGGGGCCTTTAGGCTTTAGGCCCTTGACACAGTACAATACCGTATAGGAGTCCTAAACATGATTATGTCCTAAAATTTCTCTATTCTGATTTCTGTCATCCTTATTACTGTGGCAGAACTTGTATGTATTATACTAAACTCAGGGAAAGCTATCCCGATAATAAGCAAAAACAAACCAAATGAATCAACCAAATAAACAAAACAACAAATGCTGCGGAGACCAGCTTCAGAGCAGGTGAGACTGTGCTGGACAAGGGACCTAAAGCAAAAAGGCCGGCCAAAAAGCTCTTTTTAGGGCTTCTTTGAAACTAACAAAAGCACTGTACCGGTGCCGGGGGGCTGGCAGCTTGTGGGCGGGCTGCTGAGCCAGCAGGGGCAGAGCTGGCACTGCCTACTCTTATCTCGCGAGCTCAACCTTGACCCCTTTGCTGTGGGGCTAGAAGCATTCTTCGGGAGAGTGGAAGCTATCTTCTGCCCCCTTAACAGCCTTGGTGAGAAAAGGGTGAGAAAAAGTGTTACCTTTCACTGTTAACAGGAAGGGAGGTCAGCGTGTGAGCACAGCCCACACTGCCCATACAACACTGCAGTAGCAGGTAGGGGTGGTGTGTCTTGTGGCAGGACACGTGAGTGTTTCTCTTGTACCAGCTCTCCTACGGACAGTCTCTGAGACCACCAGTTTGATCATGGTCTCTACCAGGCAGCGGGCTTGCCCAAAGAAGGCTGTGGCGACCCAGACAGAGGGCCTGCCCAGTAATGTGGCCATGCAGGTCTCTGGCTGCATGGAGTGCCAGAGCCTACTGCTACTGAGTGAGGATGGGAAGGATGCCACCTGTGTGAGGTGTGAGCAGGTAGATGAGCTGCTCAGCCTGGTGGTGAAGCTCAGGGAGAAGGTGGAGAGATTAAGAACTATCAGGGAGTGAGAACGGGAGATTGACTGGTGGAGTGACTGTCTGCGAGAAAGATGCAGAGATTGCACCCCCCAAACTGTAGTGGACTCTCTCCCTTGCTGCACTCGAGCACAGAGAGTCAACTCGAGAGGAGAGGAGAGGAGAGGAGGAATGGCAGCAGGTCCCAGCTCGAAGACGCAGGCGGCCCCCACCCCGACCTACCTCGGTTCCTCGGCGACTATATGTAATAGGTTTGATGCCCTGAAACTGGAGGGAGAGGTGAGTGAGGATGAGGTGGGAAGACTGCCTCCAAGTGTATCTAAGGTGGGGAGGTCAGCTCCCACGCTTAAAGACTGCCTCCTCCAGAAAAGAAGGAGGGTGATAGTCATAGATGACTCCCTCCTGAGAGGAACAGAGGGCCCAATATGTCGGCCTGACCCTACCCGTAGGGAGGTGTGCTGCCTCCCTGGGGCCCAGGTCAGGGATATTTCTAGAAAACTTCCTAGTCTGATCCACCCCTCTGATTACTATCCGTTATTGATAGTTCAGGCTGGCAGTGATGAGGTTGCTGACAGAAGCCTGAGGGCTATAAAAAATGATTTTAGCAGACTGGAGAGGACAGCTGACAATGCAGGCATACAAGTAGTAATTGCAGATACTCCTACAGTGGCAGGGAAAGACAGTGCAATGTTAAAGAGTGCTTTGAGGGTACTGAACTTATGACTGGGGATGATAAGGTTGAATTCCTATGGGTTAAGATCAGGGGAAGAACTGACAAGGCAGACATCCTGGTGGGCATCTGTTATAGACCGCCGAATCAGGATGAAGAAACAGATAAGGTGTTCAATGAACAGCTGGCGGAAGCTGCGCGATTGCCGGCCCTTGTCCTCATGGGGGACTTCAACTTCCCTGACATATGCTGGGAATACAACTTAGCGCAGAAGAAGCAGTCTAGGAGGTTTCTGGAATGTATGGAGGACAACTTCTTGATGCAGCTGGTAAGAGAACCTACGAGAGGAGCTGCCCCTTTAGACCTGCTGTTCACAAACAGAAAAGGTCTACTGGGAGATGTGGAGGTTGGGGGCTGTCTTGGACAGAGTGACCACAACATGGTAGTTGTCAATTCTTGGTGGAGTCAGGTGGGGGAACAGCAAAACTGCTACCTTGGACTTCTGGAGGGCAGACTTTGAATTGTTCAGGAGACTAGTAGGGGGAGTCCCCTGGCGTTCAGTCTTAGAGAATAAAGGGGTACAAGATGGCTGGTTGTTCTTCAGGAAGGGAGTCTTAAAGGCGCAGGAGCAGGCTGTCCCCCTGAGCCGCAAAATGAGCCGGCACGGAAGAAGACCAGCATGGATGAATAGGGAGCTATTCTTGAGGCTCCAGGAGAAAAAGAGAATCTACCTCCTGTGGAAGAAGGGACGGGCAACCTGGAAAGAATACAAAGAAGTTGTTAAGATGTGCCAGGAGAAAATCAGAAAGGCAAATGCCCAGCTTAAACTCAACCTGGCCACTGGGGTAAAAGGGAACAAGAAACTCTTTTACAAGTATATCAACAGTAAAAGGAGGACCAGGGAGAATCTTCATTCTTTACTGGATGAGGCTGGGAATGTGACCACTGAGGATAAGGAAAAGGCAGAGGTTCTGAATGCCTTCTTTTCATCTGTCTTTAAGAGTCAGACCAGTTATCCTCAGGTTTCTCCACTCTCTGACCTGGCAGTCTTGGCTGAGGAGCAGACTAAGCCCCCCACAATTCAGGAGGAAACAGTCAGAGGCATGCTACTCCAACTGGATTGCCACAAGTCCATGGGACCGGATGAGATTCATCCGAGAGTGCTGAGGGAACTGGCAGAGGTGATAGCCGAGCCGCTTTCCATCATCT
This sequence comes from Chrysolophus pictus, assembly GCA_037305975.1. Lineage (NCBI taxonomy): Eukaryota > Metazoa > Chordata > Aves > Galliformes > Phasianidae > Chrysolophus > Chrysolophus pictus. The sequence continues at coordinate 26,794,347 of CM074578.1, forward strand.
ATCAGCTCTCCTTGTTGATGGGTGACGTCCCAGAAGACTGGAAGCTTGCCAATGTGACTCCCATCTACAAGAAGGGCTGCAGGGAGGATCTGGGGAAGTACAGGCCTGTTAGCCTGACCTCAGTGCCAGGGAAGATTATGGAGCAGATTGTCTTGAGGGAGATCACACGGCATGTGCGGGACAACTGGGGGATCAGGCCTAGCCAGCATGGGTTCACGAAGGGCAGGTCCTGCTTGATCAACCCGATCTCCTTCTATGACCTAGTGACCTGTCTGGTGGCTGAGGGAAAGGCTGTTGATGTAGTTTACCTAGACTTCAGTAAAGCCTTTGACACTGTCTCCCACAGTATTCTCCTGCAGAAGCTGGCAGTCCGTGGCTTGGGCAGGTACACTCTTGGCTGGGTAAGGAGCTGGCTGGAGGGCCAGGCCCAGAGAGTGGTGGTGAGTGGAGTTAAATCCAGCTGGCGACCGGTTACGAGTGGAGTTCCCCAGGGGTCAGTGCTGGGGCCTGTCCTGTTTAATATCTTTACTGATGACCTGGATGAGGGCATTGAGCGCACCCTCAGTAAGTTTGCAGATGACACCAAGCTGGTTGGAAGTGTTGATCTGCCTGAGGGTAGTGGGGCCCTACAGAGGGATCTGGATAGGCTGGATAGCTGGGCTGAAGCCAATGGAATGAGATTCAACAAGACCAAATGCTGGGTCCTGCACTTTGGCCACGATAACCCCAGGCAACGCTGCAGGCTTGGGGCAGAGTGGCTGGAGGACTGCGTAGAGGAAATGGACCTGGGGGTATTGATTGATGCTAGACTGAACATGAGCCAGCAGTGTGCCCAGGTGGCCAAGAAGGCCAATGGCATCCTGGCTTGTATCAGAAATAGTGTGACCAGCAGGAACAGGGAAGTAATAGTCCCCCTGTACTCAGCACTGGTGAGGCCGCACCTTGAGTACCGTGTCCATTTTTGGACCCCTCACTGCAAGAAAGCAATGAGGCCCTGGAGCAGGTTCAAAGAAGGGCAACACAGCTGGTGAGGGGTCTGGAGCACAGGTCTTATGAGGAGCGGCTGAGGGAGCTGGGATTGTTCAGTCTGGAGAAGAGGAGGCTCAGGGGAGACCTTATTGATCTCTATAACTACCTGAAGGGAGGTTGTAGTGAGCTGGGGTTCAGTCTCTTCTCTCGTGTGACTAGTGATAGGACTACAGGGAATGGCTTCAAGCTGCGCCAGGGAAGGTTCAGCCTGGACGTTAGGAAATACTACTTCTCTGAAAGGGTGGTTGGGCGCTGGAATGGACTGCCCAGAAAGGTGGTGGAGTCACTGACCCTGGAGGTGTTCAAGGAACATTTGGATGCTGTGTTGAGGGACATGGTTTAGCGAGAACCATTGGTGATGGGTGAATGGTTGGACTGGATGATCCTGTGGGTCTTTTCCAATCTTAGTGATTCTGTGATTTTTTGATAACAACAAAGAAGACTCACAGGAAATAAAAAAGAATATTTTATCGTTTAATACAGTTTATTAAGCTGTTGGAGAAACAGAGTTTAAATTATTCATGATAATAATTCACAGTATACTTATATTAATTATTTTATGATAGTATACTTTTTTGTGCAAGTGAGGTTTTGTGTAAGAGTTAAGTTTCAAGGAAAGCAAAAGAGAAAATAGGTTTTTAAAATTGTTTTTTGAAGGCTTAATAGATCAATATTCTTTTCTGCTTTACAAAAGTTCTAATATAACTTAAAATGTAAAAAAAAAATAGTTATCCTAAGAAAACTTTCACAAAACCTTTGTTTTGATATAAACTGCATTTCAGTCAAGAAAACAGAGTATTTTCTCTGATAAACTTAATGTCATAGTATTCTAAGGATTACTGAAATATTTGGGCTTCTCTCTAAAATAAGATATCTAGCATTATCTTAGTTCAAGCACTGAAGTACTGTTGTGTCAAAGGCATACATCTACTATAATGATAGCAATGTTTTGTACTCTTATTTATCTGTGAACAACTTTTATAGCTGAAATAATTTATTCATAGTTTTAAAAGATATGTTTATAATCTTAAAAACACCATTCAAAGGCAGTTACTTTAAAAGAAGTGACATAATAGGTTATTTTTTTCAGCTTTTCCTTCCGAAAACAGCTTTTTATTGCTCTGAAATATTTCTAGATAAGTTTTCAGTAAGTATACCAAATTGTTTATTATGATGAAAACAGAATTTGAAATGTTATGGGCAGAACTTCAGAGGAATGTACAGCATAAATTTATCCAATGAAGTTAAAACTGACCTGTAAAAGCTTTAAATATTTTAAAAGTTTTCAATTTTTACGTAACAACACTTAATTGGCTGATAAATAAACAATGAAATACAAAACTCTGGATGTTTAAAATTGGAAGAATTGATTTACAATCTTTTTCTAAAATATATATCATTGTTATCAATAGATTTGGTCTCCTTCCCTGTAGACACTTATGGAAGAAAAGAAAGGAAAGCAAATGGAAAATGATAAAGAACTTACAGCCTGTGGATTAAGAGTAGTTGGAAGAATTGGAATAGCTGTTTTCCTTGGTTATCTTAACATCTGGATATGGTCTACAGATGCACAAACAGCCCCAAAGTTATAGAAATGCATGAATGCAGTCAACCAACTCAAGGCTGCAGTCAACCAACTCAGCTGTAGCTGTAGTTTTTTCTTGTCAGTAAAGCTCATGCACTATACACATGATTAGCACAAACGCCTCTAGAAACAGTACTGTTTTGTTGTCCACAGCTTTCCATTGAAATAGTAAATTTTAAGTATGAAGGAAAAAAGTCATTCTGAGATTTGGGTGATCAGAGTAGAAATCAGTTTTCCCAGTATCAACCTCATAATGCCAGTGAAAATGGCCATTAAATTCTTGAGATACTTGATCTTTTCATTATTCCATGTCCCTTCCCTCAGAGACAAAAATGGATAACTTTAAAGTCTTAGAGTACTTTAATATTTTGAATTTATTTTTCTTTTACTTTAGCAGAAATGTTTTGTTTCATAAGCAGTTTACAGAATGATTGTTACATTTCCTTGCTCTTCCACATAAATGCTCTAGATTCCTAATAATTCAACTTTATCTGTAAAGGTAGATAACATACTTAGAAATCAAGCTGCAGTGGTATTCATGTGAATGCCATGCAAAGGTAAAATTAAGATGAAAAGATCTGCAGTACACAATATATGTATCTATGAGAAACCACAGGAAAAAAAATAATTACATCTTAACTAGTTTAGTTAGAAAGTAAATGAATTAATAATGAAAAAGTAACTAATCTGCATTCTGTATAGAATTTAAATTCAACATAATTTTTTAAAAAAAATATAAGCAAGATTTGTTAGAAATTTACATAAAAACAGCCAACAATTTGAAGTGGGAGAATAAATTCTTATCCATATTCATATATATATAAAGTTCTTCATAAATTAACATCTTTTAACAGAGATTGCATTCTTCTCGATTTCAGTTTCACAGGATATTCGAGCTGCCACAAATCTGTTCAGATAAAAAAAAAAATAGTATGTGCAAGTTTATATTTGCATCAACTTGCTTCTGGTCTGTGGTAATGAGTGTTTTCTTGTCCCGTAGCAAATGCAAAATATACTGAGTTTAACTGCTTTCCTTTTTAAAAAATTCAGAAATGTATCTCTTTCATTTCATGGAAGGATAATGTTTAGATGAATTACTAAAAGTCAAGAGAAGTCTTTGGATTTAGGAGTACCAAATGCAATCCTGTTTGAAAAATATCAATATTATACTTTAGAAAGAAAAACATAAAAAGAGGAGACAATCTCTGATGTTTATTGGAAATTCCTTATAACTTGTGATGAACACCGATAAAAAGAAATTAGAAATCTGTTTGGCTCTACTATTGTATTTTACAAGAGAAGAACTAAAACTGTAGCTTTTTTATGCCCTTCCCAAGCACAGAAAATACCATAGATTAACTGGCAAGCTAGGTGGAGTATTTCTCTCAATAAGATGTTTTTCCCTCATGATATCTGTAAATTCTAACAAGCGTTTAACTTGCATAGGTTGACCCGCCATTTGCTTCAAAACATTTACAGAATATAAAATTAATGGTGTGACCACGTAATAGAATACATGTATATAGTGAAATCATCTTCAGTTCCTATTTACTGAAGAAGTGATCACTTTCGTAACACAGCAATTTTGTCTCTTGAATGGAGACACCGCTATTTTTATATGATTGTATATGACAGCTGTTATTTATTCCCAACTGCCAGAATTCATATTCACAAACACTTGGATGTTAAGTCAAAATGGCCACCATTTAAGTTAAAAACACTAACAGAGAAGCAGGACCCATATGTATTTTCTTATTATATCTGTATGAACTGCAACATTTTACAGCCTAGTACATCATAGCTTAATATATACAACAACAAAAAATTTGCAATGACATTACATATCGTTACAGGGTTTTCACACTTTGAATTCAAGTCCCTTAAAATGTAAAAATATATTGCTTGTGTCTGTTGTGGTTTCGTGATTTTTTTTTTGTTGTTGTCAGTATTCCACATCAGAACATCATGTGGACCAGCGGGAGTTAACGAGTTAATGTTCTGGTTCCGTTTACTGTTGTGGACTCTTTGAGCATCCTGATGGGACGGGAGGGGGCGGCATCCCCGGAGGAGCTGGCGGGAAGAGGAAATGTGGTGGAGCTGCGGACCCGGAGCGGCTTTCTCTCCCCGTCTGGCCCGGCTCAGCCGTCTCAGCTCGCCGCAGAGAGAGCACGTGCTTTTCCCTCGTACTATCGTGGTTTGACTCTCATTTTTTGATACTCTTGTCTCTCTCGTTTTGTTTGGTTTAGTTAGATTCAGTAAATTACCCTTCCTCCTCAGATCGTTGCCGTTGTGTTTTCTTTTGTTAAAACTCTCGGCTAGCTCTGTGCCCTTCCCCCTCTCCCGGAGCGCACGTGGCCCGGGGCCGGCCGGGTCGCGGCAAACCGTTCGTACCTTTTTTTTTCCCACTCTCCTTCCTGGGCCCTGGGCCCCCCTGTCACGGACTTAAATCTAAGGATAACCCGTGACAGTGTCTTTAAAATACCCCCCATGTGCATTTGATTTTTTTTTTTTTTTTTTTTTAAGAGAAATTGAAGGTAAATTGCACAGAATAACAAGGCAACACAGTAAGAAATATGGCATATATTATAAAGTAGTTAAATCAATTTGGAACATCTGAACTCAGCAGAGCTTTGTAGTTTTGTTTTTGTACTCTGGAAATATGTCAAAGAGAAAAATTACATTACTATCTTACATTTCCATTGCTCAGGCTATGCTCTTTTGGTCTATGAGAGCAGGAAAAAATAGATAAAATTCAGATTTGTATGAGTTTTCTCTGATCTTTTATTTTGGTCAGTAAGAGATATGTTTTTGTCTTCCCAGTATGTACTTCATTTTATCTAATGAATACAGCTCTGCTATATGTCTAAATTAATCACAGCTTCTTAACAACAGATATCGAAAGTGCCTTGAATTTTTCAGACTGCTGATCTTATGTCAAGCTTGCATAAATGTCTCATTCTACAGACCTGTGAGTAGGACATTAGCTTTAAGCTATGTATCTGAGGCCAAGCTTAATGAGTAAAGCCATCAATAGTCTGCAGACAGAAATTCACAAGTGGAATGTTTTGTTGATCACTTTGTCTTATTTCCTTCTTCCTATGCACTCTGTATTTCCAGTCAGTTACTGCTTTATCTTGAGACAGAAAAATGTGACTTGCAACACATTAAGTCTAGATTGCTACTCAACATATTAAAAAAAAGATGCACAAAACTTTGGCAATAGTAAATATAATGGTAACAGCATTTTTGATACATAAAATTTTATTTAGCTTTAAAAATTAAAACAATGCCTCTCAGGGAGGGAGGGCAGAAATTTATATATTTTTTTTCACTGGGCCTAGTGCATAGAGAAGAGGTTATTGTGTTTTCTTGCATCCCTACTTGTATCGTTTTATAAAAATACTGTTTATCAAGTATTAGAAGATAAGAAAAATCCCTATATGGAAAGTGAAATCTGATGCAGTAAGGCACACGGCAAACCAGCTGTTAGACAAGAAAGTACATCACCAACTGTGGAAAAATCTGTAAGACAGAGTTGTTGTAACCATTCTAGGACAGGATCTAATCAGCATAAATGAGTGAGGAATTTTCTCCCTCTTGAAAGAATTTCTATCCTTTCTAATCTACCAGAATCTGCTGGCACTGAAAGCCTTGACTTGAGCTGGTTTAACCACTGTACTGTGGCCTAGTGACAACTCTGGTCTAGGGTGACACCAACACCGCTAGTCACTGCCTGACAACAGCTTTTTGTGTGCATGAGACTGGGGATGGGGAGCCACTGCCAAGCTGCACCTGGCGGCCTGGAGGAAAGATTCAGGCTGTGATAAAAAATATAAAGCACATAGACTCTATAGAAGAAGAAAAGGCCCCTCATATAAAGAAGCCCAGACAGGGTAAAGGCTAGTGCAGCTAAGGCGTCCCCTTTCTTTCACTGCCAGAAGCAGCCCAGGGTGTGCTAAGCCCTTCTCCAGGATTGGTGCCACCAAAGGTGTGCAGGGAGTATTGTATCAAGATCTGAGAAGCAGAATTCTCAAGGCTTATCTTTATTAATTATGCAACTTGGAGTACTCAACTGTTAAATTAATTGGACTAGCCAGAAATTCCTATTTCCGTGCAAATGGCATGCTCACTTTTGCCCATTACAAGATTTTGAGTGCAACAATGGTGACCCCAGAGCTGAAGATAAAGCTGTGGATTCAGAAGTCACTCAGACACCAGAAAATTGTTAAAGCAAGCTGAAACTTGTTCAATTCAAGGAAAGGGTAGGCCTATCCTGAGAACCTGCACCACTGGATCAATTTAGAGTCAATGTGACATTCTTCTATCAATAACAAAAATCATAATTGTTAAGCTAAATTTTAAGCAGAACAAAAGTTTATTATCTAATAAAAGAAGAAATGACAGATGGATATAAACAGATGGGAGACTAGCAGGTAAACAGTCAAACAGTCAAATGGTCTTGTTCAGTGGGATATTAAGTAGTCCCTGTGTACCATCTGCCTAACCGTTATCAAGTTGGCTTCTATTTTGCTTTGTTTTGTCTTGTTCTGCTTGTAGAGGGGGGATAAGTAGCACCACAAGACTATATTATGAAATGAGATTTGGATAAAGAACTTAGAGACCTTGTTCAGCACAAAGAAGGTTCATTTTGAATAATTATCTATATGTCTCGGTAACCGTGTTTACTCTTTCCTATCTAGAGCTGAAAAAGAAGAAAATCGTGAAGAAGAAGAACGGCATTTCTTCTTTAGTTATGAAATCTATGGCTAGATTTCAGTATGGAGTGTCCACATTTTCAGAAAACAAGTTTGAAATAATGATATAACTCAGATATGTGTGTGTTTGATGTCAGTTGTAAAAAGCTAAATAGTAGGGAAACAATGAAACAGGTGAAACAGTTGCAGACTAGAAAAGGGAGGCTTTTATGTTACTTCTTGTTTGTTTGTCTTTCTGCTTGTTTGTTTGTTTGTTTCCATTTTATTGAAAGAGAAGCAACAACACAAGGGAACCAAAGAAAAAGAATTCTTAAAAGATGGCTCTGTCAATTTTTTTTTTTATTCATAGTATGTCTATTAGAACAGCTGCCTGACAAATGATATATCTGTATGCAGTTTCAGTGAGAACTTTATCTCTTTACAACTCCCAGACTGTGGAAGGCAGCTCTCAATCTGTGCTTATTGATACCCTACTCCATGCAAGGCTCCTAGAAGGTGCATGAATTCGTGAATTTGGTCATGGTATCAAGTATCACAAACTCTTTTTTTCTTAGTTCTTTCTTTGTTTTGCTGATCTGATATACCCTCAATTCAACAATTTTCATATCTCCACTCAAGAAATTAAAATTAAATACCAAATGCATATGTACCCATGGAATACTTTTCCCTTAATATGCATTAATTCAATAAACCATACATTTTTTTTTTTTCATGTGAGATAACAGAAAACTTTTTTTTTTTTTTTTTTTTTCACATTAATTTCAAAGAAAGAGGGAAGGGTCTCCATCTTGTACTGATTGAGTGAAATTTAGTCTTGCTTGCTATATTATTCCACTGCGAGGAAAAGCATGAAAACGACTCTTAGTAATGCTTAGAATAGCTAGCTTTTTTGTCTTTACCTTACACTTGGTGCATTATGACCATGTCTCACTAGTACCTAGGACTGTCATTTCTGCGTACAACGTGAAACTAATTCTTGAAGAGACTAATCTTCTATGAGATTATTAAAATATAAGGCTAGATAGATTATTTATTACAAATTACCTTCTTGACCAGCAATTCTGATTCTATTAATGCAGTTGTTAAAATTTTACCAAATTGTAAGTAAATATATATATGATAAAGGCACCAGTTGCTACTTGTTTCAAGAATTATCTCCTTCTGTTTTTCTTAATAGATCTGAAACAAGGCACATTAAAACAATGAACTGAAGTTAGAATTTTTTTCCTTGATATCATTGCTTGATATTTAGATCAGCCATTTGCAATTTGTTTGTTGAGGCCAAATGACAAACGAGGCCTACATCCTCATGAGTTCTATTTAATAAATTATTTCATCTATTAAATTGTCCTTCTGATATATTCAGATGCATATTGTTCCAGTATGGAAAACAAAACAAAAGCACACACACGAAACAACCAAACCAAACAAAGGATGTGAACAAGTTCTATTTGTCAAACCCCTATTATTATTAAATTGTTTTTCTGGACAGTAAAGACTTCTTCTTCTCTTGTACTTTGAAGGGAAGGTTGGGGGCATTGTTCCATAATGAAGTATTATGATTCTATTACAAAATCAGATACAGCTACATTGCTAGATATACTATTCTAATGCATATGTTTTATTTATTTCACATTAACTGAACTGATTTATCATTGCTGTGCTTTGTGCTTTGTACTTTTAAATTACCAGGTGATTGTTGTAACTGCCTGGGAAAACAAATCATTGAACTCATTTTTTTTCTTTACATCTAGATCTATTTTTATTGTGTGAAAGAAAAATAATTTATTTCTCATCCATGTAGTGATCAGTAAATTCCCATAAGCATCAGAAGTTGTTATCTGAATTTATAAAGGTATATTAGAATTGAAAATGTAGCTTTAATCCAAATAAATGCTTATGTTTTTGAAAGTAACCCTTGAATTTGTGTATATAACTTTACAGATCCTTTAGTATGATTTGCTAAGATCAAATACATTCTCACTGAATATTAAATCTGGGCATTTGTCCAGGAAGCTTACTGATTCCTACTTTTACTCCCACAGAGAGAACCATTTGTCAACAGTTCAGTCTGATTGCAGAGTCCTTCCACTTCCTTCTAGCTTTGAACTCTGGAACTGACATAGCATAGTTACCAGTAGTCAAGCTGATATACAGAAGAAGAAAAAATAAGATAACTGGAGTTGTTAATATGGTGTTTATATTCAGAAGACAGAGATTTTGAAGGAGACTTAGAACAATAATTTACATAAAAAATGGTCAAGAAAATGGGATTATTTCAAGATGGAGCATTGCAGCTGTTTAAAAGCAATCATCTGATTCATAGAAATGACAAGACACTAGGTCCAGTGGTCCAGGCTGTCTTTCCTAGGATTTACTAGTACATTCATTTATTGTCAAATTTTATGTTCTGAAGTTGTGCTACATCAAGTCAGTAGAAGAGGAAGTGGAGCATAATCTCCTTGCCCTTTACACCTAAAAAAAAATTATCCCATGTACAGTATTCCTTCTGGTGACAAGTAGGAGTAAGTTGTTCCTTAAACGTGTAGTTGCTATTTGCTATCTGGCCAGCAATTTTCACAATAAAACAAAATATCAAACTCCTTCAAAAGCTCAGAGAATGTAACATGAGTAATGACTTTTTTTCAAATGTTTAGTTGCAAATGATCATATGTTTTAAAGGTCCTATGAAAGAGGATAAAGATACATTAATAGACCAGACCAGTTGAACTCAACTGTTAACATGACAGTTTGTTGTCTGCAGCTTTTGATCATCTGAACATAAACCAGAAATTCACATACTGGATCAAGTTCAGCAGAGGCCACAAAAACAACTGAGAGCTAGAGTATGTGCACTGTAAGGAGATACTGCACAAGTGCACAGCCTAGGAAACACATGGATCAGGTATAATCTTCAGAATTGAATTCAATTGAAATCTTTTCTTAGGAATTGTGACAAGTATTCTTTGCAACCTAGATACAATTAATATATTAATCCATTATTTACCCCAAGAAAATATTTTAAAGCAACACCAGTCTATCTTCCTTTAATTGGCCTCTCAGCAATGTCATCTCAGTTATAAAAGGAGAAATTTATTAGAGATTTTATATTTCACTTCTGATTTCTGACTTACATACATTTTAATGGAAACTTAAAAATTTGACTAAGATATTTTCTCATGTTGATATTGTGCCAGTGCCCAGGACAATTTATGACTGGCAACTCTGAGTGCTACTGTAACAATAGTAGACTTTTCTTCTGCAAAATAACTGTTACCAGAGACTCTGTACATTATAAAATATTTCATTACCTGAATTATGTTTAATTAAATCCTTAACTACATTTTGGATTTGATGACATTTTTAAGCATAACTGTTTTGAACTGTCCTCCCAAATATCTTTTGCTTATTTCTTTTGGAACACTGCTTTTATTTCAGAGATGTTAGGATTGAAGTGAAAGTAGATGGGATGTTTGTTCCATTTCACTTTGCTATGGTGTGAACAGGACTTGACCTGTCTACTAAACCATCTACTAAGCATTTTTTACTTTGAACCCATTCCTACATTTTCTCCAACAATCAAACATCTGCCAATAAAAAAACTACCCTTCCTGCATTCACTCTCACTTGGCAAACTGATGACATTTTTGTACTTTCTTGTACTTTTTTTTGTACTTCTTTTGAAAATATAAATGTCAAAATGCTTGTCTAGACACTATACTGAAGAGCGTACAGGTATTTTGACTCTAACAGCTATGGAATGAACATTTCTCTTGTCTTAATGGGCTCATTCATCATCTTCAAAAAGTTCAAATTATTTTTTGAGAAGTTGTTTTTTGTTTGTTTGTTTGTTTTTTGTTGTTGCTGTTTATTTTTTGTCTTTCTCAGAGATTTGTGTTTCATCATATGTCAAGCAGTTCAAGGGGATGAGTAGGATACTATTAAAACAGGAAAAGACTATCTGATATAGCTTAGCAATTGCATCAAAGCAAATTTACACAACATTTCACACCAGATACAGTCAACCTTGGCTGTACCAATAAAAGTTTTTATTAAATTCCTACCAGAATAGTTACTGAATATTACAGCCACTGGGAATGTAGAATTTTCTTTCTTTCTGCCAGCTTTTGAAAGGCTTGAATTGCTCTTGTATTTAATGTCATCTGATGTCTAATAGTTTATGGAACTAACCTTTTTCTGACTTTTTTTTTTTTTTTTTCTTTTAAACTTCATGTAGAGTGAATAGAGATAGGTTCTAGGAAAAAGTCTGCTTGAGAAGTCTCCAGAGCTCTATGGCTATTTTAAGAGGAATGCTTCTTCCACCTAAATGCAAATGCAGTCTTCTAGTTTTAATAGCAGTAAACAAATGTGAGCAATCTTCATTGAATGGACAGTATCATACTTCTGTTTTTTACCATGAAAGAGTTTATCTTTGGAAGTTTTTGAGCAAAGGAAAAGGTACAGATGTTTACTTCCATCTCCTCCTCTGCAAACTTCCATACCAGTACAGTGCTGGAATTACATGTCACCATTCGAAAGGACAGAGTTCCCTCTTCATGTCTGTAAGAAATTGGTTAATAAATAGTTATATAATTATATATAATAATATAAATATATAACCTATTATATATAACCTTCACTTGGGAATATTATCATCTAATGCAATTTGTATTAAAACAACTAGACAGATTAGAAGCAGTCTCCGTGTACTTCAGTTTCTTTTTAATCCACTGCCTTTTTGTTTAACATTATAGTTTTTTTCTAGCTGGTGAGAGCTAGCCATATCTTTAACTAATTTGATTATTTTATGCTTGAAACAGTCCTTTTCCATATTAGTGCTTCTAAACTCTTTCTTGAACCTTATATAGAGAGGCTAAATCATTGCATTATTAATAGTTAATGTAGATAAAATGGAAAGAGATGCTTATAAAGTCCAGACATCTTTGTCACTGGTATAATAGTGGAAAGAGACAATTTTCTTCAGAAGAACAGGAAGATAGTTCTGTCTGTTCCATGTTGGTTCATTTATCTCTGTTACATTGATGAATTAATTTTTGTGACAGTACTTTGTCTGAATAATGAAAAGCTGGATGAAATAGCCTGATGGTCAAGATGGAATACTTAAATTTTCTCCCATTTACAGGAAAGCTTCTTTTTAAAATCCACTGTTCGGGTAATTTGTTTCATTTTTCTCTCTGTGTGCTTTCTTACTCTATGCATTCAGACTCTTTAATTATGCTTCCAGGGAATCTGGTATCATACTTTTTGTAGCTATTGTTTTACTGTTTTGTTACACAACAGTTCCCGTCATCCTCATCAATTATTTTTTTTTTCTACTTTATCAGAACTTGAAAGACAAATATTTTACTGTAGCTTTGATTCATTACTGTAGTTTTGTTAGTTACACTAAATTTATCAGTATACCATGAAGCAGAAATTGGTGACTATTTTTTTTTTTTCTTTTATAGAAGCTAACACTTCAGCATACGTGCTGTTTGATTTAATGGGATGATGAATACATTTATGCAGTCAACAAATATTTAATTCTAGAAGAAACAATTGGGTTATCTAATCTGACTTGCTGATTAACATAGACTGTAGAATTGGATGCCTTTAGTCCTGCATTAAACTCGCTAAGTTATACATAGTTAAAGCATTCCCAAAAGAGGCTACCCATTCATAAATTCAAGGTGTCAAGACATACAGAATTACCCACTTCCCTTTATAATTTCTGTAAATAGTAAATGAGCAAGTCAATTAAAAATTTTGACTCTATGTGAATTTATCTTTGCTTTGCTTTTTTTATTTCTCATAGAGTACAGGTTCTTTCTGTACCTGGATTTGTTTCTCTGAAAGGTTGTGAGTTATTAATTTATTAAATGTACTGGATTAAGAGTTCCACTGAGAAGTGGATCTTAATATTACAAACAGATCAGATTGGTTAAAGCAAAGACTTAAAAATTACAGCAAGCGTATGAAGATGTAAGAATCATGGAATCACAGAACAGCTTGGAAGGAACCTTAAAGCCCACACAGTTCTGACTCCCTTGCCATGGGCAGAATTGCCACCCACAAGATCAGGTTGCCCAGCGCACTATCCAACCTGGCCTTGAATGCCTCCAGGTATGGGGCATCTACAGTTTCTCTGGTCAACCTGTTCCATTAATTCACCACCTTCTGAGTAAAAAACTTGTTCCTAACATCTAGTTTAAATCTTCCTTCTTTTAGCCTAAAGCTATTACTCTTTTTTTTTTCTTTTTCTTTTTTTCCTGTTAGGAGATATTAGCATCGGAATATAAATGGTTTTCATATATGGTAGCATTTAAAATCCATTTTGTGATCACTGTTAGAGAGACCTAACTGTCAGCAGATCTATACAATATATTTTGATTGAGACAGACCTAGCCTGCTCACTGATGTCCGAAAGCTTCTGCCTTGCATAATGTGGCAGATCTCCTCTGAATTAAGTTTTTAATAATTTTCATTAAAATGACTTACCATCACAAAGAGAAACTTGTTAACGTGTTTAGTAGACAACCATGAATGAAAAGTTGCAAAGGAAACTTAATGATTCATAGAATGACAAAGTAGATGGAACAAAGGGTGATTTGCAGACATTTAACAATAACGTTGAGCAATAGTGTTGCTGGGATTGAAATGTACAAACTGAATGATCTCAAAAATCTTAGAAGACAGTCAGCAGCAATGTTGCTAGATGAAATCATCTGTAGAAAATCTGTCAGCTTAAGAAAAGAGATTGAAAGATAGGAAAAGACAGATAAATTTTGCCTCTGGGAAACTGTTTATCAGGTATATTTTAGATGACATACCTGCTGAATTCTGTGTTTATCTTATTTAGGAATATTAACATGCTCCTGAGTTTTGTCTAATACCAATAATTATCAAATATTATCAATTTGTCATAGCAAATTGTGCTCAGATTTTTTTGTTGATGTTGTTTGCTTGTTTGTTTGTTTTGTTTTTGTTATGAGAGGATTCAGACAGGAAACTAGAATAAAATTACTCAGGTTGGAAAAGACCTTAAAGATCAAGTCCAACCACAACCTAACCATACTACCCTAAATCTAGCAACTCTCTGCTAAATCATGTCCTTGAACACCACATCCAAACAGTTTTTAAACATATTCAGGGATGGTGACTCAGCCACCTGCCTGGTGAGTCTATTCCAGTGCTTAACAACCCTTTCTGTAAAGAAGTTTTTCCCAGTATCCAACCTAAACTTCTCCTGGTGCAACTTGAGGCCATTTCCCCTTGTCCTGTCACCTGTCACCAGTGAGAAGAGACCAGCCCCACTTTTTCTGTAAGTACCTTTCAGATATTGCAAGAGAGCGGTAAGGTCTCCTCTCAGCCTCCTTTTCAGCAGAAAAAAGCAGCCCCAGTTCCTTCAGTCACTCCTCGTAGGGCATATTTTCCAAGCCTGAATAGAATACTATCATTAGTTAACATTTCAGCCTAATTACAGGTAGATGCCAACTAGAATATCTCTTCCTGGAATCAAGTTTTGTTCTGATCTCTGGATAAAATCCTCTTGTAGCCCCCAGACTTTTGAAAAAGTTATTCTCTCCTTTAGTTTATTTAGATTACTCAGTTCACTAGTTCACTAGGAATTGAAATGTACTGTGGTTGTTTTATTTATTTTTGTTGTAGTTTTTGTTTGTTTGTTAAGTGAGTTGGTTGGTTGATTTTGTTGATCTTTTAAAATCTATCTATCTGGATAGTATAAAATCATCTCTATTCTTTCTCAAATATCTAAAATAACCTAAAAATCGGAACATATTAAGATCTGACCCCTGGTACATTCTGCAATGTGTAATCATCATTTTTTTCATCTGTCTTATTCTCTGAAGCAGTGTCGTGATTTTCTTTCTAAATGTCAGCATAGACTTACACTGCACAGAAGCCATTTTTTTGCAAATCTCGAGTTTGCAGCCTCCCATTATGAAATTTAAGTGCTCTCTTTCTTCCTATCACTTCTTGTCATGGGACTTTAATCACAGTCTTTAGCAGTAAGAACGTCTTTCTGGCACTTCTAGATCCTTCAGATAGAACTTAGCCTCCATATGCAAACTTGCAATGAACATTATCTGATATCTTTTATTTAAATGGAATTTTATTAGTTCTCAATAAATTAAAGAGAATAAAGTCTCATTAACTGTATTAAGAAGAAAATATAGTGTTATCTTGCCAGCATTTCCTGTACTTTTATGTTTCCTATATTTTTATTTTCTAATCACAGAATTACAGAATCGTAGGGGTTGGAAGGGACCTCCAGAGATCCAACCCCCCTGCCAAAGTAGGTTCCCTACACCAGGTTGCACAAGTAGGTGTCCAGGTGGGTCTTGAACATCTCCAGAGAAGGAGACTCCACAATCTCCCTGGGAGGGAGGTTTATTCTAACATAAAAATGAATGATTTTTGTTTCCATATACATAAAAAATGTATAAAAGATATGGACATAATTGTCTACAATTATTTCTGAAGTTGTCTTAGTCTTTATTCCTGTTTATTTGATTATGAAAATTTGAAATTACAAACCTTAATCCAGACATCTCCTAAAACTTTTCAGCATCAATTTGAAGTTAATGACACAACCAACATGAAATTAAAAGTGAATATATATTTAAAAGTGAATATATATTTAATTTAATGTAATCATGATTCCTAAAGGACTAATCACCCTTTATATTTTTCATAGTTTATTGTAACAGTGGAAACCAGAAGCTTGTGTAGAATAATTTTGAGAAAATTGTGTGTGATGTGTCTTTCCTTATTACTGGCACTATTCTATATCCTATGAGTAAGTCTTAATTTAGATACATTCATCTGAAAAAATTTAGTATAGATTGCTACAGTTTGATAGGAAGGAAAAAGAATATATCTACTATGAATCTTTTTATTTTCATAATTTGTATTAGTCTTATGTTTAAAATAATAATTATTAATACAATTTAGAAGTTAGATTCAGCAACATTTTGAATGAAAAAAATTTCAGACTGTCTTCTCAAATCCTAAAAATATTTCTTCTCAAAATAACATGAATGTCAGAAAAGATTGAGTACAACTTTACATGCAGAAATAAACTATTCCTTTTTTTCCCTTATTAAAAATGTCAATCTTTGTTTGAATTTAGGAAAATAAGGTACATGATGACTACTAGTGGTTGTATTCTCTTTGTTTTTCCAAAAACTTTAAAAATTTTGCACAAACATGACAACATATATATATATATATATATATATTTAGTATGAAGCCATTGAAACCTAAAGCAAATTTTAGGAAAAGATTCAGCTCAGACGAGAGTAAATTAAAAGCTGAAAGAGCAAAAGTTGGATTGTTTTACCTTGTGGACACGTAAATAATTATTCTGTAGCAAATAAATATATACTGCTTTTTGAAATTCTGGGCACAACATAGCTCACATAATAAGCTTTGTTGTACCCCATTTGCTGGACAGATCACACCTGCATATCCATTTATGTTAATATTCTTCTGTATTTTTTGTTGCAAACATAACTTTTCTGTTAAGGAGCCCCATAGCAAATAATCACTTCATTACAACCTCTGAGAAATTGTATCAGCTGTAGCAGAATTACTGTAGAATTAGGTATTAAGTTGGAAAATGTTTCCTTCTTCACTAGTAAAAGAGGAAGAAAACATTTTTTATTTCTTTATTATTTTCTCTGAGTTAGGGCTTTCTCGTGGCATGCAAAATATCAAACCCTCTGAACTACATGACAATGAAAAGGTGTACTTAGATAGTGTATGTTTTACCTGTAGGTCATACCAGTGACACGGAGACTGAAAGTCATTTTATAAACCATGTGCAGTGTATAGTATATAAATAAATTATAAATAGGTGTTCCATCTGTTTGCAAGAATTATGTTTAAATCTTAACAGAAAAAAGTGCAATTTTTTTTTCTTTTTAATTTTATTTCTTTTTGAACTACTATTCAACACCAGTGTTAAGCATTTTCCTGTCAGTTTCAACAAATGAAATACACCGTCTCTATCTGCCAACGTATACTTACAAAGTCTCTGTATAGAAAACGATGTTAATTCTTCAGATGTCCCTGCTAGGATTGTCTTAAGAAACAAGCCATCAATTTACTGATATTTTCTCCTCAATAACCATATTTTAAAATCACTATATGATATGCCTCATCAAGCTGCTGTTTCGTTTCTTACTGCATAATTTTGATAGAACCCTTTGGAAAATCAATGCCTCAAAGCTGTGTTTGGATTTACTGCTGAATCCAATTACAGTGTATTATCATAAGAAGCATCAAAGTGAAGATTATTGATGGTGCATTTTTAGTGTGCATGCAACTGTTAACTCTAAATATAAATATTTTAATGGCATGATTTCTCACCATTACAAAAGAGCAAAAACAAATAAACTCTGTAATCCAGTGTGGCAAACCACTTTCAGAATTACAAAGACCTTAGTAGCTCGGTACTGTAAAATATCTACTCTGACAGCATTCCCAAACAGGAGTACGAAATAAAAATGCCACTATAATAATAATAATTATTATTATTACTGCTTTTATTGCTACTATTATTACTACTGACAAACAAAAGATCATATTATCTGTTGAAATTTAGCAACAAGTTAAAACAATAATCATCATGAAGATTTTTTTTCAGTAAATTATTGTATTATTGTAAAACAACAGTGGTATCCTCTGCTTAGGATTATAAATCTTCTGCTTAATAGTATACATCTCTCACAGTACATCTCTCAGAATATTTTTCCTCCTTAAAGATCCCTGTTTAAAGGTTTAAATTTGCATGAAACATTAATAATTAGGATTAGCACATTTTACAATGTATTTATTGATTAATTGATACTAGTAAGGAATATATATATATTTTATAATTACCAGATTTAAAACATAGCTGGTCCACTCTCTGGTTATAACTATTGACAGACAAAACTAATTCCAAAATTTTTTGCAAGTGTTTTAACTTGCTATGTGTTGTCTGTCCAAGGGAACTGTATTGATTATGGGAAAGAAGCCAGATGTTGGAAATCAGGAATAACATTTCTAAATTAAAACAATATGCAACTGCAGCTGGTATATAGTTACTTTAGCAAAATCAGCATTTAGATAATTTGAACACACCACTTAAGTAGCATTAACTTAAAAAAATTTCACAAATTCCTTAAACGCAGATAACAATTTCCTTAAATGTATCTTCTTCTATTGTGTCATCAGTTGAAACTTAGCAACAACTTCAAGCAGCGTCCATCAGAGAGATTTTTATTCATTAAAATTGCACTACAATACAATAGTAGAAGTCAAAAAGATTCTCATTACCTTTTTGGGATTCTCAAGTGGGAACGAGTCTGTGCACATAGCATAGATCAAAAACATTTGTTTTTTTCTTTAGTTCCATCAAGAATAATCATATTTCCCTAAATATTTGCTAAATATTTGCGATTTCAGCAAATATTTAGCAAATATTTAGCCTTGTCATTCATCTAAATTCCTTGAAGAAAGTACCAAGCAGAGAGTTGCAAAGTTATACAAGGGTGACAGCTCAAATTCAGAATAATGGGCGTTGCAAACAGTCATTACCTCTGTAAAGGACTCTACATTTGTTTTTACTCCAGTGAAAACAGAAAAACTTGAATTGAAAGGTCTGAGTTTCCATTTTTTGCTCTTTGAAATTTACTAATTATAGATGATTTTGGAGATCAAACAAATGTCTATACATTTATATACAATGATATATGCTACTTAAGAATTCCAGTGTGGAAAAAAAACAAAACAAAACAAACAAACAAACAAACAAAAAAAACCACGATGGAAATCAGTAGACAGTTTCAAGGATAAAATTTTAAAAATATCTTCTAATCATAGGATAATTGGGCTACATAAAGAAAGGGATAGATGACACTAAAAAAAAGCTGTGGTGATAAATTATTATAAAATGAAAGAAAATGAAGTTTAGAAATGATAACAAAGAATAAATTAACAGCTTTAAGTGTCATGTTCTTTTGCAGATTTTTCTTGGAGAGTTTCAGTGCTCAGTACTTAGTACAATATACAAGATGAGCCTTTAGGGCATGATAACCTAACAAATATTTTAGAAAGATTTTAACAAGGTAAGAGCAGGTCTTGTCATTTCACAGGTCATAAGCTCTCTGCAAACCAAGCAAAGTAGTCTACGAGAAATTTTTCAGATGCCATGTATCTGTACTAATGAACATTAGGAATTGGTAACAACCAAAGAAGACCTCAGAATAGTAAACAGTAAGTTTTTATGGCTCTAAGGCATAATTGTAATATGACTGTAGGAAAAGTAAATGTGGACCCAGATGGCATCACAGAAAGAATTTCTGGACAGAAATTATAGTGTCGTATCACAAAGCCCAGCAAGACCTCATCTTTAAGAAAGACTGAAATTCTGCATCAGCAAAGGTTAAACTGGAAGATGTAACAATGTTAAAATATTTTTTAATTTTAATTAAGTCTCTTCCTCATAGTGTTAACAAATTGTACATTTAATAGGAATTTTTCTCAATGCACAGCTTTTGATTGATAAAAACCATGAAAATATGCATTAGTTTATTTCCTGTGTTTTCACCTTATATCTACTTTGTCGAGCCTTATCTTTTTTTTTTTTTGTTTGTTTGTTTATTAATTACTGCTTATAAAAAAGTACACCATAACTTATAGCATAGTATAGTACAAGAGCTACTCCAAAAGTAATGCCTCTTATTCTATTACATTGGCTCACGGTGTCAGATGTTGATGTTGGTGGTATGGCAGTAAAGGCTGAACCTTCCCAAAAATACGCTGTTACATTTTGCTGCTGTGTGACAAATGGTAGCAGAGGCTCAGTCTGACAAAATGGCGCCCAGCATGGAAGTGCATATGGAGCAAAGATGTGTCACTGAATTCCTCCGTGTAGAAAAAACTGTGCTCACTGACATTCACTGATGCTTGCTGAATGTGGGTCACCTCTGTTGATGCAGATTTTTACAAGTACAGCATTCAGGCTCTTGTTAATCACTGGTGAAAAAGCATATATAATGGTGGTGACTATGTTGAGAAATAGTGTTTTGTAGCTGAGAAATTGCTCTGTCAATGTAATTGTGCTCTTTCTATCTGTTGTATTTTTTATGGATTCAAATATAAGACATTGCTTTTGGAGCAAAGTATGTATACGTGTTATATATCATATACACACGATATACATATATGTACTGTAGTATGACTACTGTATAGTTTAGAAAAAAACATAAAGCAAGCCTATTCTAAAATTACAGCAGTAAGAATCACTCTATAATGTAAATCACAAAAATAATTTGTAGAACTGGTGTCTCGCTCCGATTTACAGGAGGGAGAGGAGGTTCTTTTAATATCTGTATACCCGGCGTGAGATTAAGAAACAATGGTTCAAATGTTGGTCCGACCAGTTTATTACAGATCTTAATTAGGGAGATGGGGAAGGGGAGGACGGATGCTATTATGAATTAGGGTAATGGGGAAGGAAAGGAGGGCGATAGAAAAGGTAGGAAAGAAGAAGCAAGGAGTCTTTATAGGAAGCAAGAGGGAGATAGTCACCACCATGGATCCAGCATGGTTCGTAGTTCAGTCATTGATCTTCGGTAGCGGTGGGTCATCGGGTGTTGTTGTTCTGTTGACAACGACGACCACGACAACGACGACCATGGTGATGATGACTCCTTTTCAATGCTTTCAAAGTGGTCGAGTCAGCTGTCTTTGGAGTGACAGCTCAAATCCAAAATTGTTGAGTCAGCTTTCATTGGAGTGGCAGCTTTGGGGTCTGGGATCTCAGCAGAAACTCCTTTGTTCCCACCTTCCGGGCCTTGCCAGCAGATAAGAGGGAGCAGGGATGCCCATCTGCATCCTGTTTTTCACAGGACAAGATGGTATCATTCCCCAATTTTCCCATACCAAGCTGGAGCTATTTAGTCACAGGCCAGATCTTCTGCCTGATCTCCTGAGTACTCTCTTCCAGAGGTAAACAACTCTGGAGGAAGGGGCTTTCAAATGTTCCCAGAGGGATGTCAGTTGTCACACAGTAGCACCCATCATTTGCCTCCTCAACAAATCAGAGTCTTATCACAAGAAATACCTCAGGAAGCAAGCTTTGAGCCAAAAAACAAAGAAGGATTCTCACAACTGGGAAGAATGATAGTGTGTGACACAAACCAGCTTTGTACAAATCACTGTAGAGCACCATAGTAATCTTTGCATCTGTTTCGAATTGTAGGAAAATATGTATTACCCATACTCCTTGTGCATCTTGATTTTATCTGTGTTCCATATCATTTGGCAAGCTATTTCAGTGATGGAACATAGTCACTGCCCTTGACAATATCAGCTTACATGAGTTCCTGCTCTCTGAGAAGAAGGTACACTGAGAAGAGATGAACTACAGTCCCCAGACAACTCCAGTACTTCCCACATGATTTCTGATTCTGGGTAAAAGAAGTAGAATAGCACAGCAGTGAGGGAGACTTCTCTTCCATTTCCAGTAGCACAGTGAGCAATTACAATCAGAACTTCTTTGATTTATGTTTGATTTATGACCTGTAATTCCTTTTCATTTCACATAGTCTCACATGTTTTTTGTTTGTTTGCTTGTTTTAATTTATTTATTTATCATTTGTAGTAAATTAGTTATCTCTGCTTATCTTGGTTGCGTCCTTCATAATTCTTTCCCACATGTCCCAGAAGAGGGAAATGTGGTGTGAGGGGAAGCTGTCATTGTTGATATAATCAAGTAAACAGCAACAATGTGATAATACAAGAGAAATACAGAGAGGACTGGCATTTTGTTCAGTATCAATATAAGGACAACATTGGTAATCTCTTTCAAATTCTTTTCAATAAAAACAATCAAATGTTATCAGGAATATTTGCCCTCTTGATTTACTATATGGTTCCCAGCTTAGAATGCAGTTACAAAATATCTCGTTGAAAAATAATTATTTAACATTTTTATATATATTTTTATATATAGATGTATTTTTATATATAGATTTTTATATATAGATGTTCTCAGTTCTCAGTTTTAAAATGTCTGTTCTGATAAAATAACATCCAGATATCACTAATAATTGGTGACAAAATCTTGCATCATACCATCAGTCAAAGTAAGACTCAGTCAAAATGTGACTCAGACAAATATTTTGATGTTGTATCTACCATAACACTCATGATAGATGAGAATGTTCTGTATTTTTCATATGGGTACAGAAATCATAAAATATATCGTTATACATATCACATTAATTAGTGCACATTTTCACCAACTACACCACATGATGCAAAGACGTTGATACCATACATTTTCAGCATTCTGTAGGCATTGTGGAGTATAAGACGTTTGATAGACAGCTAAGGGAGAGGAGTCTCCTACATCAGGAAGGATGCACACCTTGTATACCATCAATTTTTAGCACATATAGATTCCTTATAAGACATACGCTCTACAGATTTGAAATTTTGACTTTGATTCAGCAGTCATTTACTGCTGATAAGGATCTTTCACAGTACACCAGTCAACAAGTAGCAATTTAAGTGCCCAGAAATCTTAGACTGTGACTAATTTTACCAAGAAGTAAGTGATGATTTTAAAAAGCTAGGAGACTTGGGAATTCCCAATACATGTGATGATCTGAGCCTTATGACTAGTCTTATGCTAGTTTATAGTGAAGAAGAGACATTCCCCAGAGGCTTATTGTTGTGGTTTAACCCAGCAGGTGGCTGAGCATCATGCAGTTGTTCACTTACTCCCCCTTTCTAAGTGGAATGGAGGAGAAAATCCCCTCCCCAAAAATGTAGAACTAATGGGTTGAGAATATCTATTTATTAAGATTGAGAAAAGGAAAAGGATAATTAAAGTTATGACTACATATATGAATGTTTACAACAAGTGATGCACAAGGAATTGCTCACCACCCCCTGGCTGATGCCTAGCTCATCCCTTGAGCAGTGGAAGAGAGTCTGATGAACTCTTACCCCCTTAAAACTCTTTCCGCATGATGTCATATGGTATGGAGTATTCCATCAACCACTTTAAGCCAGTATTTAGTCACAGGCCAGATCTTCCACCAGTAAACACCTCTGAGCACTTACTTCCGGAGGCAAGAAGCTCTGGAGGAAGGTGCTTTCATATGTCCACAAAGTGATGTTGATTGTCATACGGTAGCACCCATCACTTGCCTCCTCAACGAATCAATCAGAGTCTTATCACAAGAAATACCTCAGGAAGAAAGTTTTGAGCCAAAAAACAAAGAAGGATTCTCACAGAACGTAATGCAATAAAGGAAATAAACTGACAGTTATAAAAAATCTGAAAATGAAATATTTATTAATTCGTCTAGAATCTTACTCCAGATGCATAGCTTCTATAGACTGTTGGTCTTACAGTTTGTTCCCAGTTCTTTTGAAATGAATATTATTAGGAAAATCAGGTATGTATAACTAACTAAATGTGTTGTAACATTTATGGCACAGCAACAACTTCCTTATTATCAAAGTAATCTATTTTAGATCTTCAGGTACTTCTATTTTGATATTTAGATATCTAGATAGATATTTAGATATTTAGAACTTTAGAGAAGCTTTAGAAATGGAATATGATAAATTGTTTAGAGTACATGTAATTTAAATGAAATAATTTCTGAGTTAATAAAGCATTGTGGTCAGTTTGTGCAGCAAGATCTTTTCGGGTCTCAGTTGGTCTGTTTTTGAAAACAGAAATTACAACTACATATCAAAATATTGCCACTAGTATCAGTATTGTAGAAGCCACTGCCAAATGTTTTTGTAAACTGTTGCACATTAATTGGCATTTCATTGTTGTTTTTCAAGCAGTGAGGCAGCTCAAATGACCATCAGTGCTAGAGATAGCCCACATAAGAAGGCAAAGGTGAAGCATACTGTCGAATGAAGTGGAAAGGAAGGTTGGTGCAAGTAATGAACTTGTTATTCAGACTTTCTTTGTAATGTTAGCTGTCATTCTGAATGCTGTGTCAAGTGTCATTTGCAAGGCTACAAGAATGTACAGTGCAGCTAATTTTCAGATGTCTGCTAACATCTAATTTAAAGCTTCACTATTACTTCGTTTTTATACAGCTTGTGTAATCATTTGACAATTTTTTGAAGTGATAGATTAATATTGGTAAGAATGGGCTAGCAAGCTGTCCAAGGGTACGTGGAAAGCAGAGGAATGAGAGAGCCTGCTTCTGAATAGTAAGCAAAACTAAAACAAGTCATGGTAAAAGTTTTTGTTTTTTCTTTTCTTTCTTTTTTTTTTCTTTTTTTTTTTTACATATTATGTTATATATATATTAACTGTGAAGCAAATAAAAATGACTGGAAAGCAACAATGAACTATGCATGTTAAACTCTGGTAAAATATAAGAATGTTTCTCATTTAAACGTTAATAGTTTGAACATTATTTTTATTCTTCTCTGCTATTGCATACAGATCAAAAGATGACAGCCTTGTAGTAAAATGCATATTTATTTATTAATTTACATTGTTATAATTTAAGCAATTGTAGAATAATTTAGATGTCTTGCATACATTTACCTTCACATCTGGGTTCTGAAAATAGGAAGGTTATATTTGGACAGACTATCATGAATGTGAGAATATGTTCCTAAAAATAAGCAAATTCAAGAAGATTATGTTGGCTTTAGTTTGCTTTGTCATTTTATTATTTTATCTTTATTTTTAACTTATCCTACCTGCATAAATTTCTATGGAAAATATGCGGAGTCGTGCACTCCCTAACAGATGCCTTCTATTTTAGACACCACTGCCTAATTAAATGAGAACTTCACAAGACAAAATAACAGAACCTGAAAGCAGAATGAGGAAAATAAGGGATTTACATTTTTTATTGGTCCAAATCTGCACATCCACTAACTCAAACATTTTTGGCCAAACTGACCACAAGATTCAAAATCAGAATAATATGAGAGAGTTAATAGTTAGCAAAGGTAGCAGAGATAAATATGAGGGCCTTATCAGGGGCTGCCCATTCCTATTTCAGTTCCTTCTGCAGATTGCTCTAAATGCATTTTGCTTGGTTCCCGACAATGTTGTTCTCACTGATGGAGAGTGAAGCCAGAAAGAATAACTCTAATGACAGGTAAAAAAAGAGTGGTCTTTTCTAGCACTACAGTCCAATTTGTAGTATTCAAATATAAGCCTAATGTTGCAATGAATCCTTTATGTAAGACAGTCATGGAAAATCGTGACAAAATCATTACAAGTTCAGGTTCATAGATATTAATTTGTTAAAATCACATAGGTAAAGCTGGAATATAGAGCACATGGCTTGTTTTATATAGTACTTTGTGTAGTAGGACAAAAATAGAAAAGAGTGAATTCAAGTGAATACATTAAATTTATTGTCTTTCTTTGCATGTGTTCTTACAACCTTACCTTTCCGAGTCTTTTTTTTTTTTTTTTTTTTTTTTTTTGGACATTTACTGCATGTTGAAAGGCTTTGCAAGCACGACGTACACAACATTAAAGACCAAACCAATTATTTTTTAACTAGTACGTATGATAGACAGTGGGGACTAATGAATTACAATACGCTCACCACACATGGTAGGACACCTGTTAAATCTTTGTTAGCTCATCAAGCATTCATCAATTACCTGGCTGCTGTTACTTTTTGAACTGTGCTGCTCCTTTATCTTTTACTGAGTTGCTATCTTTCAGTTCCTTGTTTGTTTGTTTGTTTTCCATAGGATTTTATATCTTTTCATGCCAGTCTTTTCCTTGCTAAATCCTTGATGTACTGATCACCTGGACTCACCAGTCTTGCCTCTGTCTGAATTTTTACCTCTCTTACCTTGAGTGGATGTGGTTTATGTAATTCTTCATGGCTTCATGTCACAACTAAACAGGTTTTTTTTCCAAAGTCTAAGCCAAGTTTGCAGAGCTATGCTGTATCAAAATAAAGCCTTGTGTCACAGACTGCTGAATTCCTGGGAGAAGGATTACGCACTAGTTACTCCTTTACTGGCTTATTTAACTGGGTCAGGGACCACCCAAAGGCACTGGATGGCAGCCAGCTGCGATATTGAATTGGTAGCGTACTGCTTCGCACACTTTGGTCAGCGCCAACTAGTATTTCCCTGATGCTTTTAGGGGTTAACATTGCACAGGAATGATTAACACTTGGTAGTGTTGATGTAGTTTCCCAGTAGTGGTTTGAGAGTTAATAACTCAGACTCAAATACCAGAGAGTAAATACAGGCATGCCTACTTTGTTAGCACCAGTGTCTTTCAATCAACCAATCTGGCCTTCAGCAGCAATGAAAAAGAAGAGAGGGGCATGCTACTCCAAATCAGAATGGATATATTATGCTTGATGCCAACTATAGTGAAATATTATAGCAAGACATTTTGGAAAGGTTGGGGCAATGAGGCTGGTTGGGTTTCCAAAGGCACCAGTTTCACTACAATTGCAGAACAAAACCTACAATGCTATGACAAAAATAAGTTTGCAAAATGAGGACAAATTCATGTAAAATTAGATACAACCTTTTTTCTGAAATGAATATGCAAAAACACACATGCATGCACACATGAAAATGAGTATGTTCCAGTGAGGTTGTTAACGCAATTCCTCTCAAAATAACTTCAAAGAATTAACATAATGAATGTGTAAATTAAAGCAGAAACATGTTACATTTTCAGTACCTCACAAGCTGAAAGCAGCTTGGCTGATTTTCTTTGAACTTTCAAAATATTCGTCTTTTGTAGTTTCAAACTAAGTAAAAGAATTTGAAGGCCAGGAAGAACAGGTTGTTCTTTAAACAATGACAGAGTTTCTGAGAATTAGGTCAAAAAGTGCAATACTGGTTGCATAATCAACTAGCACCACTGCTTCAAGTTCTGCAGACCCATAGCACTGTCTGAAGAAACATGCAATATTTAAGTTCTTACTTAGGTTTGATCAGCATTGACATAAAATGAATTTGGACTATTCCTCTCAAATTGTGATGTATTTTGCCTCCAATAATGTATTTTATGTAGTTTATTTTACATTAATTGAACTTCATTTTCCTTTCTCCTTAAAAGTTTTACCCTATTGAGGAAAAAAAAAAACACTGACGGGATAAAATCACAAAATCATAGAATGGTTTAGGTTGGAAAAGACCAAGAACATCAAATCCAGCCATCCAACTAACACTAGAAGTATACTGTTGAATCATGTCCCTAAGTGCCATAACCACACGTCTCTTGAATACCTCCAGGGATGGCAGCTCTACTACTTCCCTGACTAGCATTTTCAAATTCCTAATCACCCTTTCTGCAAAGAAATTATTCTTGACATTCAGTCTAAACCTCCTCTGGTGCAACTCAAACCCTTCTGCCTTACCACTTGTTACTTAAGAAAAAACACCAACATCTTCCTCGTTACACCTTCCTTGTAGTGAGCAATGAGATCTTTTACTAAGACTCTTTGCTCCAGACTTCTTTAATCAGACCCAGTTCACTCAGCCACTTCTCATCACAGAATCACAGAATCATAGAATGGCCAGGGTTGGAAGACACCTCAAGGATCATGAATCTCCAACCCCCCTGCCACATGTAGGGCCACCAACCTCCACATTTAATACTAGACTAGGCTGCACAGGGCCCCATCCAAATTGGCCTTGACCACCTCTAGTGATGGGGCATCTACAGCCTCTCTCGGCAGCCTGTTCCAGTACTTTACCGCTCTCGCAGTAAAGAACTTCGCCCTGATATCCAACCTAAATCTTCTCTCCCCCAACTTAAAACCATTTCCCCTTGTCCTACTGTTATCTAGCATTTCAAAGAGTTGATTCCCCATCCTTTAGATATTGAAAGGCTGCAATGAGGTCACCCCACAGCCTTCTTTTCTCCAGGCTGAACAAGCCCAGCTCCCTCAGCCTATCAACTGTAAGCCACTCATAAATCTTGTTTTCAAATAACAATCATAATATGTTAATGAATGCCTTTTTGTGTGTGTGTATGGTAAGGTACCAATAAGCATGTATTTTCTCTTATATGGCTACTTCTTCCCTCTCAAAATAAACAAGAGGTTCTGTAAGGACATCCATATATCTTACGTTGACACTGACTAAAACCTGTTGAGTTAATTAGCATCAGATAGTCAAGAAGGGAAAACTATTACAGTCCAATATGTGTTATTCCATATTTCCTGTGATTCTGAAGGAAAGTGTTACGTCTTCTAATACCTTATATATATATATATATACCTTATATATATATATAATACCCCAGAGGTGTGTTGTCTTCCTATTTTGCTTCTTGTGTGGCATTGCTTATTTCTATTCAACACATCTATTCAAAAGTGCATAACAGAAAAAGGAAAAAGAGAAATAGAACAAATGAGAGAGAAGGAAATAGAGGAAAAGGGAAAGGAAAAGTAAAAAAGTGAAAGGAAAATAGAAAGGAAAAAGAAAAGGAAAAAAAAAAAATTGTAACCATTTCATGTTTACTAGAATGGAAACCAGATAATGTATATCACAGTGCAGTTAAGAGAAAGGAACAGAAGTAAATTAAAGCCAAAGAGTAGAAACTCCATATGTCACAGATTGTTGAACACCTGTTTTTCCACTAACACCCTCAAATCTAATGAGAGGGCATCTTTAAATTTGGGGTGGGAGAGCTGGTGATATATTTTAATCTTGACACAATAGACAGTAAAAAACACCAAATAAATTTCATGGCACATGAACTGGCACACTGTTCTATTATGAGACAAACAAGAACAAATGTTGAAGTTATGCAGTTCTGTCTCTTTGTGTGTGTGTGTGTGTGTTTTTTTTTGTTTGTTTGTTTCTGTTATTGTTGTTGCTTTATGTGATTTGATTCCAGACACCTTTTCAACTAGCATCTTTATTATTCTTTAGTACAGAACAATCAACAATTTTTCTTCCTTTTCTTGCCCTACAGGAGAGTTATGTACTCTCACTCCATCTGCCATCAGATTCTCCCAGGTAATAAACGAGAGAGATGATGAGCACTCTGCTTGCTTCCCTCAGGTGCTGTGACTTACCCTCCTGGAAGTGCTTTTTGCTTGAGGGATCATGGCTGCTAGTACTTTCCTCCTCGTTTCTCTCTCCTGCACCAATGGAGAGCAAAAAGAAGACCACAGAACCATAACTACCAGCCATCTGCTTTCTCTGTGGACTACAAAAAAGCATCAAACAATGAGAAATAATTAAACCTCATTATGACTTGATTTATTAGAAATTTTACACTCTGATTATGTAGAGAATGCAAAGATTATGTAAAGAAAGAGAAAAAAGGATAGTTATTATTTAACATTCCAATTTTCCAAGTGAAAAGGCAGCAGAAAATATAAAGAAAAGATATATATTCTAAGCAAAATCAGGAATTCTGCAAGTGAATACTCTGTCAACCACTCTAATTTCTCACCATGTTGTTAATGTTATTTTACACTCATGCACATTTTCTCTATAAACTACAAGATCTGTAAGCTAAGGATTGTTTTTTTTATTATCATGGACACTTCATAGCCAATAGTATTCATCCAGAACATTTCACAAAATAATGAATAATGCAGAAAGACAGTAGAAGGCACAAGTCAATGAAATACACAATTGTTCACAGAATCACAGAATCACAGAATTGTAGGGGTTGGAAGGGACCTCCAGAGATCATCGAGTCCAACCCCCCTGCCAAAGCAGGCTCCCTACACCAGGACTAACAAATCATTAGGGGCAATTTATGACTTAAAAAAAAAATAAATAAAACACAAAAAATACAGGCAGAAATATATTTAAAAAAAAAAGAAAAAAGAAAAAATGATAATCTTTCAGACAGTAAAATACTAGAAAGTAGAATAAACGTTTGCTGGAAATTATACACTGTGATGTGTGGATGAGTTTTATTGGAGAAAAATATTTTAATGACAAAAAAATATTTGTAGGTAAAATTGTCCAAATATAGTGTCAAATTATTTTGGTTATGAAGAAAACCAATCACTTCAAAATTTGCCCCTATTTTATCTATGCAGAATAAATCTTACTCTCAGCACTCCTCCTTCAATCTTTGCCATATGGAAGTTACTCTCTCAGTTCAGAAGTAAATTTGAGGTTACTTCAGCAATCTGAAGTAGTTCTATTTTATTCCAATCTAAAATTGCTCTTTTTATTAGTATTGATTGACTACTGCAAATAAACCTTCTTCCTATGTCTCTGGATCCCCTCACAAAAAAAAAAAAAAAAAAAAAAAAAAAAAAGCTATTTCTCACACTGGCAAGATCACAAATGTATATCTGGGAAGTTTCCAAATATTATCAATTTCTGACTAGATCTCAGGCCAAGAGAAGCTCATGTGTGTTTTGTCCTTTTGCATTTCAAAAGAAACTGTTTGGGTGTTTTACCAGGACTATGAAAGAGTGACTATTTAGCAGCAATAATTTGTAAAAGATTGGAGCAGTACATTTCTGGAAGAGCATTTAGTTTTGAAATTCCATTAGGTTGAAACTGGTGATCTGCACCTTCAATCTCTGGAAGGGGAGCGTTCCAGTAGTAACTTTCTAGTCAGAACAGGAAGTTCTCCTTGAAACAGTGATAACAAGGTGAAGAAAATTATCAGAATATTCAGTTTCTCATCAGCATGAAAAGAATTGTTTTCTCCACTTTCTGGTTTACTGATTATACAAAGATTAAAATAAAAGTATTGAGAAACACCAAATATTCTGGAACAAAACAACCCTGTTTTTGCAGATCGCTTATCACATCATCAGTAAATAGTACTACAGAAGAGGGATTTTATCTGCCTTATTTTGAGGGATTAATGAAAGTGAAGGTGTATGGTTTTGTTAAAAATGACAATAGAGATAAGTAAAGCATAGTACAGTGGAGGGAACAATCAAATTAGACATGTCTTCTTATTTCAATGTAGTAGAATGTTGGTGTTATATGACTAAAATTGATTTTGTAATAGACAACATTTCAAAATTTCAATTCTCTTCAGTTGAGATCTTTTCTTCTGCACATCCCAAATTTATTTTAATGTGTGATTTCAGGTAGTAATATTGTATCATTATAAATATGAGGGCTGCTCTGAAAGTAATGCCTTTAATTTTATTATGTTGACTCATGATATCAGAGGTGGATACTGATGGTGCGGCAGTAGAGATTGAACCTTCCCAACAATATTCCATTATTTTTTGTTGCTGCATGACAGAAGGCAGCAGAGTGGCAGTCTGGCAAAATGGCAACGTGGAAGTGTACGTGAATCAAAGTTGTGTCACTGAATTTCTCTATGTGGAAAAAATTAGTCCCCCTAAATTCATCAACACTTGCTGAGTATTTATGGAGACCAAACAATTGATATGAGCACAGTGGGTGGTGTGTTTCAGCAGTGCCAGTAGTGATAGTGGGTCACTTCGTTTGCTGCAGATAAATAGGAGTGTATCATGCAGTTCATTGCTGGCAAAAATGCACAGCTAATGGTGGTGACTATATATAAAAATAGTGTTTTGTGGCTGAGAATTTTCTCTATCAAGTAGTGTTATTATGAGCTTTGAATCTGTTGTATTTCCCCTGGAAATAAATAGGAGGCATTTCTCTTGAAGCAACCTACGTACTTCTGGAAACATTTTAGGATAACCAATAATTTTACCTATGTTTATGTGTATATACAATCATATAAGTCTTCACACACCTATTTCAAACATCTTGCTATCTTCACAATTGCTGCTCTGTATTTCACATTTTCTTTCATGGCCTTCAGTTTTCTTATTTCCTTCATTCTAGAAGTATGTTGTTTGCTCTTTTTATTACTTTTACTGCTTATAAAATGTTACATCAAAGTTCAGTCTCTGGATTCAAAATGCACACCTGTATAAGTAAAATAATATAAAGGAATTAATCTGACCACTGGCATGTGGCAGTCCAGAGTTACTATTAACAGAGGTCATCTAGCGCTCTCTGAGTTCCAAGGAACAAAGGCATCAGCAACAGATCTTTTCTATTGTCTGGTTTATATGTAGTCACCCTATTGTAATGATATCAGTCATGCCTTGCCAAGTGATAAGAATTATCAATACCATAGTTTTGTAATTAATTGGACTTCTGTGGATATTAAGTGAGTTTATATAAAAAAGATAAGGAAGTACTGGAATTGGGCTAAAAATAGAAGAAAAATAATTTTTTAAAACTGAAATATATTTTTTATTCATATTTTTGACTTATACTTTTTGCTCATGTTACACCCATACTGTATAGTAAATTTCACCTCCATTTGAAATCTATGTTAAAAAGAAAAAGAAAGACTTCAGAAGTAGGTCTTGGAGGATTATACACAATTTCAGGATATCAATGACTGTTGTTGTTTAAACAAGAAGGTAACTATGCAATGCACAGCTGTAGTGAATCACGCCCTGCTTTCCCAGTGGGGTAGGGGAGAGAAAAATAAATAAAAAAATAAATAATTGAATTTGTAGGTTGAGATAAAAGCTATTTAGTAAGCATAGAAGGAGGGGAGAAATAATATGTAGTAATGCTAATTATATATGTAAATATATATTTAAAAAATAAACGATGCACAACACAAATGCTCACAATGCCTATTTCTGAAAATAGAATATTGGACAAAATCTGTGTGACCATTGTTGAGAAGAACCTCAATAAATAAACTGTGAACACATCTATCCACTGATGCATTTCATGTGTTTTGGGATGAACAAATTCCTAGGAATGCTCAGATAATTCAATACAACCCTATGTGCTAGACCTCGTTCACTACTGTATGGTAACTTGCTTCAACATTTTCACCTGATAGATATGACATTTTCCTTTTGAGGAATATTTGGTTTGCTTGTTTAAAATCTTGTTCTCATGTTAAAAAAATAGAAAGTCATAAATTCTTCACTTGCTTCCTAAACATTATTTGAAGGCACAGCTACAGGTTTCAAGAAACTGATATCCACAAATTTAACCATCTCAATTCTAGTAGCAGAGTTTCTAAGAATTCCATAAAAAATAAATGAGAGGGAAAAAGTGTATCTTTGGTTCTCAGTACAATATTTTCATACATATCCTTCTAAAATATAAATTTGATGGAAGCTTTGGGACTTCCCAAGAAAGCTGTTGTGTGTGATTTAATTTAAGTCAAAGATTTTGTAAAGCTTGAATGGGAATTTTACCTCTTCAATGTTTAACTAGGGTCTTGAGACGGAGGTAAATTTAAAGGATAAACACGTTAGGCTTAGCGACCTTCTCTTCTACTCTTTTAAAAGTTTTTATAAAATACAATTCTGGTGATTGCATTATTTCAGCAAAAGAAACAATGGTATGCCTACTGAACTCAAAACACTGATGACATTTCTGTGAGAATGGCTGGCTTTGTGAATTAGATGGCACTTAATGTAATCTTATTTTAAAAAGTTGTTGTTTTTTTTCACTTTGAGTCTATAAGACCTTGAAATGTCAAGTTTACTCTTATCAGTTATGCTAATGTGATTACATATATATTTGAGTATGATAGTTTTGTTCAAAAGATTGTGAAGGAGAAAAATAATTTAATAGAAATAATAAAAATGATTTAACCATTTAAATGAATTTAATTCATTTTATTTTATGTAAATATATGCATTTGTGGTAATTTCTCTGATACAGTAACTCATTATTAACTTTTGGGTATGTGGCAGATTTCCACTAAGATTTAAGCATTTTTTCTTAAAGTTTCTACTAAACTCAAAAAGTAAAAAAAAATCCTACTGGTTTTTATCTATCTATTTTTATTTATATATGTCTATCTATTTTTAGATTCCAACTAACTAAGTTATTTCTAATATAAATAAATAAACAACAACAACAACAACAAAAATAGCAAGCCAAAGCCCCCAGAAACCTAGATGGCTTTTTAAAATGCATATTTTTTAAAAAGACTGATTAATCTTACCTGACATTCTTTAACACAGAACTTCTAAAAATAATCAAGAACACAATGAGACCAAATATACTGTTATAAATTTGTACATTAGTTTTTAATGGATTATTCTCATAAATATTTGGAGCAATAAAAGATTGCAGATTACTGAATACCTTTTTTCTTCAAACTGGTTTGGTTAAAAATTAGGTTAAAGAGTCAGTTTGTTAACCTTCTAACAGCATGCTTTTAACTGTTAAATATTATTTGGATCATTGTCTTCTATTGTATTTTATGAAGTACTTGCAGAAATACATCTATTTTTTCTTATGAAACATTACTCAACTTTGATGCCTGATATGGGTAAGATAAAGTATTTTCAATATAAAAGTAATATGTGTAACACTGATGAAAAACAGTGGTATATGAACAATGATACATTAAGTTTTCATTTCCAAGTCCACGAATTGTAAGTATGTGATAGTTACTATTTGTTCATAAATTCTGAAGAAAACTAAAGATTTCAGCTTCCTGAGTGATGTATTTTATCCTGTAATCTTTTTTTTTTTTTTTTTTTTGAAAGTAGTTACATAACAAAATCACCTAAAAACTAGGTATTTCCAAAATGCAGGAAGTGAGTGCTGATAGTTACAAAAGGATTTATTAGCATGCTGCAAAAGATTGAGAGACAAGTGAGCAGCCCATTACTGTTTTTGTAAGAGAGAATGACCCTACTTCATGACCTTGTTTGTTTTCCTTTACCTTTGTATCTTTTTTATGTGTGAAACAGATAAATGTGACAAACGCCATTTCATGGACATATAAGCATAATTTTTCTTCTTTATAGTCTTAAAGTGCTCCACAATCTCCTTTCTACTTCCTCCTTATGGGATTTTGGTAGAGAAAAATGTCACTGAACAAGAAGAAATAAAGAATAATGCAAAGTGCTAGTTAAAAAAAAAAAAAAAATGGATGGGTTATCAGAAATGGTCAATAAATATATTCTTCCTGTACTAAGGAATGCAGTTATATTAGTTAAAAGCATTATTACAGAAATCCTCATCAATATGAGTTAATAGAGACTCATATTAGGAATGAGTTGAAGGGATGGATTCAGCAGTTTTAACTGGGTTAGGCAGTATTAATCTGTAAAGAAATTTACAAGAATAGTGCAGAGGTTTTATAAGTGTCTCATAAAGATGAACTAATCTATTTGTCTTTAATTTAGGATAGCTCTCTGTGTATCAGTATCTGTTAGAACATCATATCCATTTTACATTCGTATTATTTTCGTTTCTGCTTTATGCTTGTCAGCTCCTTGACAACACTATCAGTCCCTTCTGTTCCTGCCCAGCTCAGACTCCCTCCAACTTAATGGTGGTCCAAACACCCCATTTCTGTTCAGTCTAGGGCCTTCCTGCCCCAGCAATGCCATAGAAGGAACAGTCTGCAAGTAGCTTGTCTTTTAGCCTGTCTCCTTTCTTTTCTAACTAGACATACCAGTTCCAGGCTTGTCCCATTTGGAGCACACTTAATCTTGCTTCTCCCTGGTAAATCTCTCAGCCCGATCTTATTACTTCAGTATTTAGAGTGTGATTAGATGTATACTGCCTTTGTATTATTTTTTTGACAAAAAAGTTATTATCTAGGAAAATGACTGTTGTTCAATATGTCTATGCTGACATATCTGTTCATTTTTATGGTTTTATTACTTTAATTTAGTGGTGTCCTGTCAACACACCCAGAGGCATCCAAAATGTGTAGAAAAATATTTAATACAAACTTTAAGTTGATATTGTCTCTCTTACAAAATAAATTTTTATTTGTTCACATTTTTTTTTCTTTAATTGCTTTAATGGAAAGTAAAGCTTTTTGTGTAGAGTGTGTTTAAGGTTAAATGCTACTTGTACATTATATTCTTCTTTTAACTTTGGAAATGATTGATTAAGTTTTCAAATTTTTGCTTTGGACTATGCATAATTTTAAAATATTAGTTTACTGATTCCAGTGCAGAGCATTAGGACTGCAGATATCATTATTAAATTGCTTTAGGACAACAGAGTATCCATGGCATGGCAACCATTAATAAGAAATAAATGTGTTTCATATCTCTAAGTGTAACAACTTGCTTTATCAAATTTGTAGTCGAGTGATTATGTATTTCTCTGGAAATTTCAATGCTATTTTCTGAAAAACTATTGTAAAAAACACAACCTCTGTGATATGGTCAGCATGAAGAAACCTCTTTATTTTATTTGAGAAGGTTCTCATTATGAATTCTTTAAAGAGATACATAACCTTTTTAGAGTTATGTTTAATGCTAAATTTTATTAATGAATAAATAAAAATATTTATTTAATAAAATAATTAAAAATTATTACAAATCTATTTAGGAAGAATTCAGGAGAGCATTTCTGTTTTATTTCCTTTTTTTTTTTTTTTTTTTTTTTTTCCAGTTATGGCCACAAAGCATTTGTGTGAAATTATGTACATATGTCATATATTAGTAAATAGAAAGCAAATGTTCAAAACTAGATGTAAAATATTTCAATTATTATGAAAGCACATATTTTCTCTTGTACAACACTGACTACCTAATGTAAAAAGGAGAAAAAAAAAAAGTAAATGTTTTCTGATCCACTGCTTTTGAGTTTTCTTTAAAAGAAGAATCTTTTTCTTCTTGTCAATACTCTTCATTAAAGTAAAGAAAATATGTTCCTTTCAGCATACTGAACCCATTCTTTTTTTTATTTTGAAGAGATTTTTAACAATTTAATTAATGGGAGGAAACTGATTCAATTGTCTTCTTATTAATTCAGAATGACTAGTCACAGAATGAAAATTTTTAAGTAAATTTTTCTGAAGCTAGAAGAAATTCTTTGCATATTTGTATATATTGTATATATATATTTCTTTCCCTCTGCTTTCACCACTAATCCTACCTGTCCCATTAGTTATTCCACAATGAACAATGAACATGAAGCACTATACACTTACGATGGATGATGAGGTTACACTGAGCCTGAGGTGGCAGGAAATTAAAGGACACAAAACGATCAGTAAGAAGAAATGTGGGTCTGATGTTGTTCTTTCACTGAAAGAAGAAAATCATCTCCAGAAAAAAACTGCTATGAAGTATAGACCTTTTCAGTATGAGTAGGAACAACTGAAAAAAAATAGAGAAAGGGAGTAGAACTAAGGAACTGTGATTCAAAAGTCTTTTTGGAATCTTCACATGGATAGTTATGAAACATCGTTGTCAACGGTTTATGGGCTGGTACAGCCCAGTTCCATGACTAGCGGGGCAGAGGGATTTCGCAAAATCCGTGCCTCTGGAAAAAGGGAACAGGGGACCCCAAAATAATTAAAAACAGTGGCAACGATCTGAGGAGAAACAAACTAATTTACTAAATATATTATCGGAATGCAAGATAACACACCATAATACAATATAATTAGAATTGAAGCTAATAAATCAAATATAATGAGAGAGAAAATGTCCGAAAGGTGGATAGGCCTCACCACAATGCTGAGGTGAGATGCGCAGTCCAGTTGAGCAGCAGGGAGTCAGGAGGAGAGCCGATGAAGAAGAGCGCATCAGGTGACCTTGCCAGGAGTTATATCTCCTCTCTGTGACCACAAAGTCTCCTGGGGAATGTAGTTCCTCTTCTCTTCTGGGCAGGTACCCAGAACTTGAGCATTAACAGTTGAACTCCCAGTGCCCCACATGATGTTATGATGTGGAATACTGAGAACCAAAAATCACAAAACCATGACAATCGTTTAATCAACTTATAATATTATTTTCTAAATAGTATAGAGAAATAATTTATGTATTTTCTCCATCCTTTAGGAGCATAAGGATTCCTAACTTTTTCAGATCTGATATTATTTTTTCAATCATAACAATTTATTTGTTTAATAAAGTTTTTGTTATATTTGAAGAAGACCAAAACTTTAGTTTCTTTATTTGAAAATGTCTGTACACTAAGTTTAAAAGGTATTTATTACCTATATCTTTGTTCTTCAATACTTTTAATGTCACATTAATGAAAGAGTAAATCTATGAGCTTTGACACTTACTGTGTCTTGAAAATATATTTTATATAGTCTGAAAATCCAGCCCGCTTTTCCTATTGATAAATGCTCCTTGTTAATGATCCTTTGTCTTGTCCCAGGGGAAACAAATTATATTTATTTCTTTCTGAACTGACAGAATGAACAAAACCAGCAAACTGAAGTTAATGGAACAAAGTATCATTTTCAAAAGAAATTGTTTACAGATAATTCACTGAGTAAATATTACTCTCAATTTTAGAATGGTATTTGTTAGGGTAATAAATCAAAACTACAAGAGTTACCATGAAAGTAGTGCCTCTTATTTTTTTGTGTTGTACCATAACATCAGAAGTGTACGTTGGCTGTATGGCAATAAAAGTTGAACCTTCCCACCAATATTCCGTTATACTGTTGCCTTGTGACAAGGCAACACTTGTGCCTTGTGATGGCAGCAGAGGGGCAGCCTGGAAAAATGGCATCTGCCTTGGAAGTATGTATGAAGCAAAAGTATGTGATTGAATTCCTCCATGAAGAAAAAATGGCACCCACTGTCATTTGTCAATGCTTGCTGAATGTTTGCGAAGACCAAACAGTGTATGTGAGCAAAGTAAGGCAGTGGGTGGTTTATTCCAGTAGCGGCGACAGTGACAGTGGGTCACCTCTGTTGGTGAAGATTTTTATTAGAGTGGCATGCGGGCTCTTGTTCATTGCTGATGAAAATGCATAACTAACGGTGGTGACTTTATTGAAAAATGGTGTTTTGTAAATGAGAACTTGCTATATCAAATAATGTTATGGTGCTCTTACTGTCTGTTGAATTTTCCATTGAAATAAAAAGGACACATTACTTTTGGAGCTACCTATGTGGGTTAAGAAATGTATTTTAACTCATATCATGTTGACTAAATCCTGTAAGCAATATTTTAGGTTTGTTGTATGCTTGTTTGTTTGTTTGTTTTTGTTTGTTTGTTTTCAGTTAAAAATAACCCAAATTCTTGGGTTCTGTTGCAAGACCACTTGTTTTACTGTTCTATGGGGTTTTATCTACTTTGAGGCAAGTCATAAAAGTCATAGGAATCCCTCTTCCAAGAGACTAATTTCCTAGAAGTTAAGAAAGCTTTCACTAAAAGACACCAAGATTTCTTCTATTCTCCATACTGTTTATTTGTTTTGAGGTAATATATTAATCATTGTTTCACTTTCTGCAGATATTGTGTTACAGTAGGTCTCAAATTTTAACAGCTAAAATTCAAGTCTAAATGCAAAAATACTTTAGCCATTTTCTTATCTTATGGAAAAACACAGCAGAATGAAACTGAATAAATACTGGACCAATGACTGTAGCAGAGAATGATCATCTTTTTGTAGCATAGATTGGTAAGGAATTAAACACTGACAGAAGGTGAGCTAGTGAAATCGGAGTACAGAGTTTTGACAATGCACAATGTTTCCTAATGTTGTTTACTTTCTTGTTGCTGTTTTTGGAACCTAAACATTATGAAATATACTATTTATACTATTTGAAATTTGTTGGGTAATTTAATGTATATAAAAGCTGTCAAACCATGTCTGTAGCATCAGAGACATTTCTGACTATAACAAAACATGAAGAACTTCAGGAAATGTGAATGTACGTCACTAATGTATATTACTGCAGGGATCATGAATTATGTGAATGTTACGAACACATTCATAATTACAGAGTCTCTAGATTTTCTTGGACTTACAGTGGCTCTACTGTCAAAATTTGGGACTATTGGTTTTTCTCCAGAACAAGGCAAATAAAAATAATGTAAAAATTTTCAATGTGCTATTTTCAAAATATTTTGAGATGCTTGAACATGAAGAAAAATACACTGAAAAATACTCTAAGGGTCTAATTCTTCAACTTCAACTGAAACATGAGTGACTGTACACCAAAGAAACAGGACAGGAAAAGACTGTAATTCCTATGAAAAATGGCATCCTTATGACTGATCTAAATAGAGCTTTTTAAAGTTTTTTCTAAAATACTAACCTGCTTTCAGATTATCTGCAGCCCTGTTCTTTCGCAATTCTTCTTATTCTTGCTGTACCACAAAACCGTAAAAATGTTAGGTATTCCAATGAGGTCCTAAGCAAGCAATGTGAAAATGTGTTCCTCTATTTCACTGCCAAATAAGACTAATGTTAAGGTGTTGGACATTTAGCCAATTTACTGTATTATAGGTATATCAAAAGGATTGATGATCTGTGTTGCTAAATACAACAGATAACAACAACATTCTCTGCTATTTTATACCCAGAGGTGGGATTAAAAATATGCTGGGCTTGGATGTACACTTTTTCTCAAAATTCATTGAAAAACAAATATATGACACTGGAAAAGCTATAAAATTTGAGAAGTTCATAATATGAAATCTCTAACCTAAGCTAAATGCATTTTCACAAAGAAGCACCAGCAATTTGAAGGTTTCAACAATTTTACTATTGTAATTAATCTCATATGGAAGAAATGCGGTATCATAGTGATAGGCAGTGATATAGTTCTTAAATACAGTGACAGGTAGATGGTCAAAATTTGATATAGTATTTAAAAAAAAAAAAACGTTCAAGCAGATTTGATAGGTACACTGCTTTTACTTAAAACTGGAGGACACTTAATGAGCAAAGCATGGTGTATTCCTAAATGCTTTATTTTGGACTTCTTTTAATAAGATAAAGATGAATACTATTCATCTAAAGTAACAGAAAAAAAATGTTAAAATCTTCTTCTGACTGAAAAGTCTATATTAAAATAAAAAGCATGAACCAAGGAAATAGAAATCAACACCTAAGTGGAGATTAAGAAGTTTAAAAATAGGTAATGACAGTGCAGGTTATAATATTCTACAGATATTTGAAGCCTGCTAAAATGTAAAAAGAGTCTTTATTTAGTGTAGTGCAGAGTCGAATAACTGTGATAAAGAATAAACTCTACACTTAATGTCAGGGAATACTTGCCCACAGGAAAAAACAGATGTCTGTGAAACAGATTTCCAAACAAGGCAGTAGATATCTCACTGCAACAGATGTTGCATAGGATTAGAATGTATGAAGTAGAGGACAACTGGACCAGTCTACAATTTTTTTCACTCTCTCTTCTGCAATCCCCTCCAATTTTTGTTTGATTAAGATAAGTAGAACACCTTTCTGAAGCCATCTGCAAGTGTTTGAGATCACTGTATTCAAATCTGTATTCAAATATTCAAAATCTTTGGGGAAGATATTAGAGAAACCATTACTACTTGTGATTCCCTCCCTACTTGTGATTCCCTCCTAATGAATCTCTGTTAATTCCGTCTTCAGCAGTCTTTCTCTGTGTATCCCAAAAGAATTATGTAATATACCAGATAGATATCTGTATAATTTTCTTGGGACTCGAAAGACATCAGAGAGTTTGAAGCAGCACAAAATCAAAAGAAATATTCCTGAAAATAAGTAATTCTTTAATTCTCCTTTGAGTAATGAATAAATGTAATTAGAAAGATCAACACAACAGGTAAGCAAAACTTGGGTTTTTGACAGAACTGTAATGGAGATAACCACTATGAAAAAGTCCGTAATGGAGTAAGCTCTTCATTTTATTCTGATTATTTACTGATATACCAGTTTCTATATGAGCCAGTTCTGCTTTAGATTGTTTATCTTCATGATCATAGAACTCAAAACACTGAACATCCTGTTGGTTAAAATACTTATGATAAAGATCTGACTGGAATATAATGGTGAATTGACTCTGTTTCTATGAAATTAATCAATTCCAGGGAAGGAATATGTGTCTCTTATTTCTTCGGGAATGTTTGAAATTCCTTGGATCTTATACATTTTGTAAAATCTTGAGAACCTTAGGCATTATTACTGTTCTTAATTCCCATATAAAGCTTAGAAACATGTGTCCCTTTTGTTAGATGCAAAGAAAAAAAAAAGAAAAGCAGCATTATCAACTTTTGATCCAGTGCTTTGTGAGAGCACGGAATCCTTAGGTGTCCTTTTCATTCAAAAGAAAAGACGAAAAGAAAAAAAAAAAGGGGGGGAGAGGGAGTTTATCAGCCTTCTTTTCTCCAGGCTGAACAAGCCCAAATCCCTCAGCTTGTCTTCATCGGAGAGGTGCTCCAGCCCTCTAATAATTTTTGTGGCTCTCCTCTGGGCCCTCTCCAACAGCTTTCTGTCTTTCTTGTACTGGAGGCTCCAGACGTGGACACAGTACTCCAGATAGGGCTTCACAAGGGCAAAGTAGAGAGGGACAATCACCTCCCTGTCCCTGCCGGCCCCCCCTCTTCTCATGGAGTCCAGGAATACATATTATACATGAAAAACTGAAACACAACAGTTCTGAAACAGCATTAGTGCTTAAATTTCTTTCAGGGCTAAATCTAATTCCTACTGAATTATGCAGGGTTAGTAACAGTGAATTAGGTCAGGTTTCTTGCTAATGACTGTAGGTAACCCTTAGGTTTTTCAGCAGAAGATATATCATGAACTTCAAGAGCTTGAAGTTGTGGGTCCTGTATTAATTATCATTTTTGTTACAATATTTTTATTTATATTATTTTGAGACATGATAGTAATGATGAGGTCTGAATATTTGTAGCTACTCAATTAGTGATGATGCATTATAGCTTTTGGATCTTGTGTTCTTGTTCTTTAAAGGACTCGCATTATTTCATTTTCACATAAATAATTTCCTGACTGTATCTTGAGCAAAATTTCTTATGTGGTGTTTTGATCACAGATTTCAATGACCATTCTCCAGTCTTTTTGACATTTAACCCTATTAATTTGGAACATTACTTAGTCTCCTTCAAATATGACATTCCATTATATAATGAATTCACATTTAACTCTGAGAGTTACAACAGCTTATATGCTGAGGCTAATGTCATTAAGGGCACTGAAAGTATTTTACTCTGGAAAATAGATGTAGTATATTTATGGAGACAGAGGTTCATCGTGTGATAAAAGAGCTGCTAATGGCAATTCCAAACAAAACTCTTTATAAAAGTGTATGGCTTATTTCAATGGATTTTGTCATATCAGACATTTGGCTTGTATCCCAGCAAATCAAAAGTCATGTGAATCCTTAAGGGAGAAAGATAAAGTTAGATGCAAATAAATATTTTTTATATTTGTGTTTCCATCATAAGTAGATGACTATAACTTAAATCTTCACAGAGGTACAATTTATGCAAAACAAATTAGTCACTTCCTTGTTAATAAGTCCTGAAAAAAGAAATCTAATTTCATTTCTTAGAATTATGTCACTCAACTGTTATTTTTGCCAAATACATTAAATACATAATATTATATTTTTAAAACAAATGCATTTTGGGGAAATATTAACTCTTGAAAATGCACTTGTTAATGGCAGTTCCTTATCAGAGTTAACAGTTCTTGGTACTTTCTTGGGATAACAAAAAATAACTTCACAGAATCACAGAAGGGCCAGGGCTGGAAGGGACCTCAAGGATCATGAATCTCCAACCCCCTGCCACATGCAGGGCCACCAACCTTCCCACCTAATGCTAGACCAGACTGCCCAGGGCCCCATCCAACCTGGCCTTGAACACTTCCAGGGACAGGGCATCCACAACATCTCCGGGCAGTACCTCACCACTCTCTCTGTAAAGAATCTCCCTCTGACATCCAACCTAACTCTCCCCTCCCTCAACTTAAAACCATTTCCCCTCGTCCTGCAGTTATCTACTCTTTCAAAGAGTTGATTCCCCTCCTGTTTGTAGGCACCCTTTAGGTACTGAAAGGCTGCAATGAGGTCACCCTGCAGCCTTCTTTTCTCCA
Organism: Chrysolophus pictus; assembly: GCA_037305975.1. Taxonomy (NCBI): domain Eukaryota; kingdom Metazoa; phylum Chordata; class Aves; order Galliformes; family Phasianidae; genus Chrysolophus; species Chrysolophus pictus. The sequence goes on from CM074578.1 coordinate 26,838,490, forward strand.
GGCTGAACAAGCCTAGATCCCTCAGCCTGCCCTCATAGGGGAGGTGCTCCAGTCCCCTGATCACCTTCATGGCTCTCCTCTGGACCCTCTCCAACAGCTCTCTGTCTTTCTTGTACTGGGGGCTCCACACTTGGATGCAGTACTCCAGATGGGGCCTCACAAGACCAGAATAGAGGGGAATTATCACTTCCCTGTCCCTGCTGGTCACCCCTCTTCTGATGGAGCCCAGGATATCATTTGCCTTCCAAGCCACAAGGACACACTGCTGGCTCATATTAAGTTATACATCTATCAAGACCCCCAGGTCCTTCTCCACAGGGCTGCTCTCAAGGACTGCTCCTTCCAGTCTGTATGGATGCCTGGGATTCCTCCAGCCCAAGTGCAAAACTCTGCACTTTGCCGTGTTGAACCTCATCAGGTTCACCTGGGCCCACCTTTCTAGCCTCTCGAGGTCCCTCTGAATGGCATCCCTTCCTTCAACCGTGTCAACCGCACCACTCAGCTTGGTGTCTTCAGCAAACTCACTGAGGGTGCACTCGATTCCACCATCGAGGCCATTGATAAAGATGTTAAAGAGCACTGGTCCCAAAACAGACCCCTGGGGGATGCCACTCGTTACCAGCCATTGATAACCACCCTGTCTGTGGCCTTTCAACCAGTTTCTTATCCATCAAGCGGTCCACCCACCAAATCCACATCCCTCCAATTTGGAGATAAGGATGTGGTGGGGGACCATGTCAAAGGCCTTGCTCAAGTCCAGGTAAATGACATCGGTTGCCTTTCCCTTGTCCACCGATGCCGTCACTCCATCATAGAAGGCCACCAGATTGGTCAAACATGACCTTCCTTTGGTGAAGCCATGCTGGCTGTCACGGATCACACGCCCTTTCCTCAAGTGATCAAGCATGTCATCCAGGAGGTCTGTTCCATGATCTTTCCAGGCACAGAGGTGAGACTCACTGGCCTGTAGTTCCCAGGGTCCTTCTTGCTCCCTTTCTTGTAAATGGGAGTGACATGACCCTTCCTCCAGTCATTCAGGACCACACCTGACAGCCATGACTTTTCAAATATGATAGAGAGCAGCTCAGCAACCACCTCAGCCAGCTTCTTCAGAACCCTGGGATGCATGCCTTCCGGCCCCATAGGCTTGTACGCATTCAGTCTCATGAGGCGGTCTCGGACCTGCTCTGTCCTCACAGCAGGGGGGGGATTTACCACCCCAGTTCCCACCCAGAGGTGTAGGGATGTAGGGCTTAGGGACACGAGAAGTACTGGAATCCTGGCTGCCAGTGAAGACCGAGGCAAAGAACTCATTCAGTATCTCAGCCTTCTTTGTCCATTGAAGCCAGTTCTCCTTTTACATTTACCAAAGGAGGTACACTCGCTTTGGCCTGTCTCTTCTGGCCAATGTACCTGTAGAATGTCTTCCTATTGTTTTTCACATCCTTCACCAAGTTCAGTTCCACCTGTGCCTTGGCTTTCCTGATCCCACATCTGCAAGTCCAGATAGCATCCCAGACATTCTTCCCAGGTGGCACACCCTTGTTCCCAGAGCTTGTACGCACCTTTCTTCGCCCTCAGCATTCCCAGCAGGTCCTTACCATGGAAGGCTTCCTACCTCCTCTGCCTGCTTTCTTGTTCAGAGGGACAGAGAGTTCTTGTGCTCTCAGGAAGGCATCCTTGAAGAGTAACCAGCTCTCCTCAGCATTTTTGTTTTTAAAGACAGCATCCCAGGGGATCTTGGCCAACAGCTCCTTGAACAGCTTAAAGTTCGCTCTCCCAAAGTTCAGGGTCCTGATGCCACTCTTCACCAGGCCCACATCCCTCGAGATCATGAACTCAACCAGAGCATGGTCACTGCAACCCAGACTGCCTCCAGCCTTAACATCATTAATGATCTCCTCCGCATTGGTGAGCAGCAGGTCCGGCAACACTTCACCTCTGATCAGTCTGTCCAACACCTGGACCAGAAAGTTATCATCAACAAATTCCAGGAGCCTCCTAGACCTCTTGCAACTTGCCGTGTGGTCTATCCAGGAGATATCTGGATGGTTGAAGTCCCCCATCAGGACAAGAGCCCATGAGCACAAAGCCTCCTGCATCTGAAGCAAGAAAACCTCGTCAACAGTCTCCCCTTGATCAGGTGAATTTGAAGTTCAGCCTAACTTTGGAAGTTAATATGCTTCTCTGCAATAATTCAATTTTTTATAATAGTTTTTCTTATGTATATGTAAGGATAATTATATTTATATGCTTATACATGGTTTTATATTTACATAGACAAGACTGATTAATCTTTTTGCATTGTTGAGTAATATTTTTTGCACAGTAAGTTAATTTCCTCAAAATTGAGACAGTTGGCAAATAAAAAGTGAGATAAAGAAAGCACGATAACTAGAAGCCATGACGCTCAGATCAAAGGATATCCTAGTGCCTGTTCCTAAACATGCCTAGAAAAAAAATATACTGGCATTAAATATGAACCAAATAAGAAGAAGGATTTAGTCTTGTTACCTTAGTATCAAAAACTAAGATCATACACTCAATTAGACACTGAGTCTGTTTTTTAAGGTTAAAAGAGAAAGGGACATTGACAGAACAATCCAAAGGTAAGTCTGGTATGTTATCTAGAGGATTATTTCTCATTTCCCTGAATACAGAGGAAGCCAAGATAAGGTTCAAGGTATATCTGAAAATGCTGGATAGATAATGTTTATAATATTAACTTTTTCATGTACTTCATTCTGAAGCCACAACTTTCTCCTCATTATTTAATGATTTCAGCCAACTTTAAAAGTCTTTGCTGGATCAAGTATGTACTTTTTTGATCCTGCTCTGCTAGGAAGGAAGAGATTTCATACCTGCATGTTTTAACCATTATGACACTTGAGCTGCGATTAAGGTAGAAGAGGGCCTTTGGGCTCAAAACTTAGAGGAATACATTATTAATTAATTTTTTTTTGCATGCTAATTCTAATAATCATTTAATTTCATTATCCTGAGCTACCTAAGCTTCTTTGGTTTTTGGACAAGCTATGCCTAATTCTTCTTTTTTTAATTGAAAAAGGAGGATTCTGGACATTTATTGTTCATTTATTAATCTCGGAATATTGCATCTCTTTTCTTAATAATGAACTCACACACAACCCTATTATTTATAACACTGAAAATAATAATTAAAAATACCGTATGAATATTTTAGTTATGGTATCATTTTAAAGATGAAAAAATGCTTGCAATTTTGCATGCAATATAAGCACAAGTGAAAGCAGACAAAAAAGTACAATTGAAATACAGGAATCTACTAAATATATATTTTTTAACTGTGGAGTTTCTGTGCTAATAAACAAATATTGATCTATGACATGTAAAAATGATAATTGCAAAGTTGATCTCTGTTATTGTGATTAGTATCTAAACTTTACACTCAGCTAAATCTATGATTATTGCACTATAAACTGAGCATTTATTGCTAAATCAAGCAAAATTAAATTTTATTTCCCCAGTGTCAGGGCATATGCATCATCGCTCTGTTCAATGAAGTGGCTACAAAAATTTTCATTGACAAAATGGGTCAATAGGTTAGGTTTTACTTCCTAGAAAAACTAGAAAATGTTCTTAATATCTTTCTTTGACAGATTTATCTTTTAAAACATAAATAACCATAACAAATCCAGAAAACAAAACAACGCAACAACAAAATACTAACACATACACAAGTATGAAAACAATGTATGTGTCTTTTCAATATCCTACCAAAAATCTAGGTCTAAGGCCAATCTCTTGGATGTTACTGAAAAAGTTAATTGTATAGATTTCAACAAATTAATCACCTTTAACAGTTATACTCTAATATTATTTTCCTACATTTCTCCTTTTAAAAAAAACTCTCCTTCCATAAGCCAAGATAAATTTAATGTGTATGTATGTGCATTTAAGTGTGGGCTGGTGTACATGCATACACAAAATCCTTTAATTTCATAGCAAGCACCAACTTCAGATGCCTTGCGGCTCTTTGTACAAGATTTTACCTCTCTATTTTTATTTGATTTTTAGAAATAAGGATTCCTTCTCTTGCCTTTTTTTCCAGGCTATCATTTATCCTGGCAGACACATTCTTTAGATCCAACCTGTGTACCTTAAACATAAATACTAACAACTTGCCTATGACTACATTGCCTATAGAAACAATTACAAGAAGTGCAGATTGCATAAAGCCAGCCCCAAACCAACCATTTACTGCAATTTTTTTTTTTTCAATGCAAATACATTACCATTAAAGAAATGTTGACTTTGGCTGCAAAGCTAAAGGCAGAATATCAGCAAATCTAAAACACTTTCAGCCCTGAGGGAAGAGTGTATTCCATGTCATGAAATGAGTGGGGAACTTTAAAAAGGTTGTTCATAAAATGCACTGACTAAAAATGTATGATTTCACATAACCAGATAAATAACTCCTTAAAACTGAAATAATACTTTCTTTTATTATTTATTTTATGCAAGCAATTAGAATAGCTCAGTTGGAAGGGACCTTCAAAGATCATCAAATTCAACTGTGTGACCATTTCAGAGTTAGTCAAAAGTTAAACGACATTAATAAGGGCATTGTCCAAGCATCTCTTTAATTATGACAGGCATGAAGCATCAACCACCTTGGAAGAAATCCTGTTTCAATGTTTGACCACTCTCATAACAAATAAACTTTTCCTAATATCCACTCTGACCCCCTTCCAGCACTGCTTGTCCTACCACTGGTTACCAGAAGAGATCGGCACTTCCTTCTGCAATTCCCTTGGCAGGAAACTGCAGAGACCAATGAGATCATCTCTCAGCCTTCTCTTCTTCAGACTGGACAACCCAAGTGTCCTCAACTTCTCCTCACAGGGTATACTCTCTCATTCCTCTAACTAGCTTTGTTGCCTTCCTGTGGACTCCTTCAAATATCTTAAAATGCTTTTCATCTTGTGGAGATACATTGTACATAGAATTCAAGGTAAGGTTGCACTGGTGCTGAATATAAAAGGAAGGTCACCTTTTGACTGACTGGTTATGTAGTGCATCCCAAAGTGTGGTTTGATTGCTTGTGCAGTGGCAGACACTACTGACTTATGCTGAGCCTTCTGTCACCAGGATCTCCACAACTTTTTCTGCCCAGCTGCTCCCCCACCATTATTTTCCCATCTGTACTTGCACCATTGCTCCCTCCCAGGATTTTCTTTGTTGAACTTCATGCTGTTGCTGATTTCCTTAACCAACATAGCTTATCCTGCTAATATTGCTGAATGCAGTGCCAGTCTTCTTCAAAACTCTTTTGGTGGAAATTGGTTTCTCCTGTGCCTTTTTGCACTCCCTTTGCACCAGAACTTCTCCTTACACCTTTGAGATTAAAAAAAAAAAACAACCAGATGACAGAGACTTACTTTCACCATACAATAACAGAGCACTGAGTAGTATTACAGTGAAAATGCTTCAAAGCACAAGTACTTTTTAAAAAGTACTGCAAAACTAGATCTCATTTTTTCAATGAATTTCTCTGACTTGAAAGGTGCTACATAGGCTGGGGAAAAAAAAGCAAATTAAAAATATATATTTAAAATTTTAAAATCTATTACAAATTTATATATAGTTATGATTTTTTGTCCCTTTTATTATTGTGTTTCTGAATTATTTACAGTGTGTCATGGAGTTAACTAGATCAACCTATGCCTGTAACGGGGGCAGTCGGCCTGTAGGCCCCCCCCAACTCCCAAAAATGGGAAGGAAAAGGGAGAAGGGCTAGGCTCAAGAAAAAAAACAGAACAGTAGCAACAATCTAAGGAGGAAAACTTATTAACTATGATATCAGAATGCAAGATAACATAATATAATACAATCTAATTGAAATTGAGACTAATAAATCAAATAAGATAAAGGGAAGAGAGAGAATTTTCTGAAAACTGAACAAACCTGAAAGCAACGGCTTGGAAGTACCCCCACACTCACTCCCAGATAGAGCATGAGCAAAAGTCAGGACTAGATCTTATGACTTCCCTGATGTATCTTTCTCTCTGGCCGTGAGGTGGAGTATTAACTCTTTAATGACCCATGCTTTGTATGACATTATGATGTGAAATACCAACAGCAAAAATTACACAACTATGACACACTGAAAATTCAAAACTCAAAAAACTCAAAATTGAGTTTCAACTCAAGAGATACAATTTAATTTCATACACCTTATTAAAGTTTAATTAATCATCTGTTAAAAACAGAAACCTGGTAGTGATATGGTATTTTGTTCTCCATGCTATTTTAAATTAACACTATATGATTATGCCCAAATAGGCAGCCTATATATATATATTTATATATATTACATGATTAACTTCAGTCCAGTGTTGTGCAGAAATTGCTACTATATGCATAAAATTGGTTGTAGGATCAAGACCTTTAAGCTACAGGGAAATATGAAAAAGCTACCTTATTCACTTAAAATATCGATATTTCTTTGTTAGGTAGCTTGATTTCTAGTATCAACACCTCTGTGTTCAGGTTTGTGCTTGTGATTAGGAAGTAATGAGGAAAAGAGAATTTTTAAATTACTTTGGGGAGAAAATTTTAACATAAAAGCATTAGATTCAGCTGTCTTTCTGAGCAGTACTTGAAAAATATGGATAAGAAAATTATTTATTAAAAATAAAGCCAGCAAATTCTTGACAGCTGAGACTTCATTTTTCAGCATGATTTGGGATAATTTCCCCAAACACTGCATGAGCCATTTATGAAAATATTTCTGATAATAATCCATATAGATGAGATCAGATCTTGTCAGATAGGTCTGAGCAGAACTGTCACAAACCTGCATTTTAAAGAATGTTCTCATGAGTCTGAGAATTCATCTTTCCAAAAATCAAATGAGAAACAGGCCTTTTAAAAGAAAGATTAAGTCTTGAAGGACTCCCAACATTTTCAATTATTTGTAACTTTTTAAAGATTCATATCCTTTAGTTCAGATCTGTGTCTCTAATTCATAATTAATATATAAAACAGATCTTAAAAAGATACAAATATAGCACCTCTTCTGTATTTAATTAAGCCCACTGTCAACAGCTGATTTCATGGAGAGAAGTCAGTGTTGTTTAAGTGTCAGTAGGTAGCAGAAATTTTCAACTCCATACTGAATTATTTAAATGTAGAGAACTTCATTTTTTATTACTCTGAATACTATTCAGAATTTCTTAAAAACAAACAAAGAAATAAAAACAACAACCAAACAGAAAACTGTTTACATGAAATTTAAATTTTCCCTTACTTATTGTGAAATTAAACTCTTTATGTTTAATCAGAGAAAGTGTATCTCAAGGTGAAACTGGAGATCAAACTCCAATACTTTGAATTTCTACAGATTTAAGCGTTCCTGTGGGTAATATCACCTAAAAGTTAAGGAAAATAAAGTTTCCCAGACTAAATAGAAAAGACTGTGAACATTCCAATTTATACATACAAGACTCTGCTACTTCTCAAAAAAATTAAAATTCCATCCCTTCTATAGTCAGCTGACATTTTTATTCAGTGCAGCAGAATATCAAATATTTGTGGACTTCCTGAATGCATTTTAAGTAATAAAAATATAAAAGATCCGTATCAGCACTCTGAGCACCTCAACATTTCAGTATTTGTCTGTATAATCAATGAATACTAAAATGTTATAAATATGAAATAAACAAGAGCATTACGCAAAACAAGTTATAGTAACAAAAACAATAGGACACTTACCTGTATCCTTACTTATCCTACTTATGAAACTCCAGCAGAGAAGACCTCCAGAAGAGGTCCTTCCCCACTAGTAGTCAGCTCTTAAATGGTCTAGGAGAGGTAGAGCCAGGCTCCACCCCTTCCAGCAGCACAGGTGAATTGCCTTCACCTGTGCTCCCTTGGCTGACTCTTTGCTCGCATCAGGTGATCAATCAGAGGTTCAGGCTGTGATTCAGCAGTTCCCATACACTCCACCCCTTCACGGTATGAACCAATGATCAGGTTGACTAAAGGGTAAGCTTTTCCTAATACAGAGATCCACTATATTGCAACGCTTATACAATTTCCATCACGACGCATGTTGGTACAATTCAAGACGAGTGATGATCGGTGAACGCTGATATTCTTTTATGGGCCAGTGCTTGATGACGTTACTGGAGGCACGTGATCGTGAGGTGCAGGTCTGTCCTATGTTCCATCAGTCTCATGTAGGCCATCACTGGGTGTTGCACGTGATCTGACAGTAACACTGGAACGCTTTGATGGCATTTCGTTCCTTCCGGTGATCGTGAAGGCTCAAAGACTCACGGGGAGTAATACGGATATTTCAGGGGTACCAGGAGGGGAAGGTCTGCTCTCCAGGGCAAGATACAGGCCGTATTTCTATCCTGGGTCAACACTTCAGCTTGTACTTGGGCATGTCCCGGCCGCCTGTACCACACCTTCTGGCCAGATGTCTACAGCTGCATAATTATATCAGACACTAGAGGAGGTGTCCTCATCTGCCATAGGGACATGAGGGGGGTCCCTTTAGCAATGAAGATCGGAGTGTTGGGCATGATATCAGTAGGCCATGTACCTATTACTGGAAGGACTACTGAGCCTCCCACCTCCAATAATCTCCCCCAAGGTGTAAATAGGCCACACCACTTTGGTCCTACTTGCACCTTCCAAGGCCATTTTATTCTATGGGTGCCTGGATCTAAATTCTCAGGTGCAGGGAGCAGAAGATTATTTTCATTACCAATTTGGGGTCTTACCTGATGATCAGTGCCTGTAATTTGGATCCTAAATGGGGTGGCCCATGTTGTCTGCAACATTCTCAGGGCACTGGGTCTGCCATCTTGGGGTCTTTCATTCAGGTACCGCAAGGTTTCATACTGTCTTTTTGTCCACTACTGCAGGGACTGGAAGTCTGTCTTCAGGGCAGCCTGAAGAATACTGTTATAACATTCAATGAGGCCTGCCCCATTGGACTATATGGCAGGTGGAATCACCATTGTCACGGGTTATCCTTAGATATAAGTCCGTGACAGGGGGGGAGCTGCGTTTCAGTGCCAGTTACTTCAGAAGCAGCCCAAACCCCCTCATATGCAGCTAAAATCTCCTTTTCAGTTGGACCCCTTACATTCTGTCCTATCCGTACTGGCCCTAGGGCCACAGCACAGGCCATCTCCTGTTTAATTTGTTTGAAAGACTGCTGCTGTTCAGGACCCCATGCGATATTGTTCTTCTTTCGCATCACCTGATAGAGGGGGCTGTAGTTTGGGATGTGCGTCCTCCAAAAGCCCACTACACCGAGAAAAGACTGTGTCTCCTTTTTGCTAGTGGGTGGAGACATAGTGGTCTCATCTCTTGGAATGTGACGACACCCATCTTGCCATTTTACTCCTAGAAACTGAATCGCTGGGCAAGTCCCTTCACTTTGTTTTGCTTAATAGCAAAACCAGCACGCAGAAGAATTTGAATTATTTGTTCTCCTTTCTTAAAGATATCCTCTGCTGTATTGCCCCACACAACAATGTCATCGATGTACGGTGCTCAGGAGCACCGCCCTGTTCCAATGTGGTTTGGATCAGCCCACAGTAAATAGTTGGGCTGTGTTTCCACCCCTGGGGCAAACTGTTCCATGTGTACTGAACACCCCTCCAAGTAAAAGCAAGCTGTGGCCTGCATTCTGTGGCCAACGGAATGGAGAAGAATGCATTGGCAATGTCAATGGTGGCATACCATTTGGCTGTTTTTGACTCCAGTTCAACTGGAATTCTAACACATCTGGCACAGCAGCGCTCAGTGGGGGTGTGACTTCATTCAGGCTGCGATAGTCTACTGTCAGCCTCCATTCTCCACTGGCTTTACGCACTGGCCATATGGGGCTGTTAAAAGGTGAGTTTTGCTCACCCCTGACTCTCTAGCTGATGAATCAGCTTATGAATGGGGAGCAAGGCATCCCTGTTGGTGCGGTACTGCCCACTGTGTACTGTTCTTGTAGCGATGGGTACCTGCTGCTCTTTTACCTGTAATAATCCCAAAACAGATGGGTCTTCTGACAGGCCAGACAAGACAGACAGCTGCTTAATGTTGTCTATATCTGCAGCAGCTATTCCAAAAGCCCATCGGAATCCCTTGGGATCCTTGAAATACCACCTTCTAAGATAATCTATACAAAGTATGCATAGAGCCTCCTGTCCAGTTACTATAGGATGCTTCAGCCAGTTTTTTCCAGTGAGGCTTATTTCCACCTCCAACGCAGACAATTCCTGAGAGCTCCCAGTCACTCCGGAAATATAGATCAGTTCCATCCCTTTATAACTTGAGGGCATCAGAGTGTACTGGGCACCAGTGTTCACCAGTGCTTTATATTCCCGTGGTTCTGATGTGCCAGGCCATCAAATCCACTCACTCCAATATGCTTTATTATCCCTTTCCTCCCCCTGGCTGAAGGCAGGGCTCCTTTATTTGTTACCTTCAGTAACGGGAGCAACTTCAGCGGTGGTTGATCTGCTTTGTAATTTTCTCACCCGTGCTCGTAGTGCAGGAGTGGATTCATCACGCCACTTCTTCATATCCTCTCCATGCTCACATAAGTAGCTCCACAGGGCGGCACGAGAAATTTACTGTGGTCCTTTGCTTGAGGAGGGGGGCATGTGCCTTTGATAGCTGAGACTTTAATCAGTTCGACCAGCTCCTTCAGCAGATTCTTTTGATCATCCTGGTCTTCATTGGGTGTTTCTGATACTGCCACGGGTTCATCACGATTGATCACAAAGGACAATTCCTCCAGCATGCCGTTCTGGCTCTTCTCCACTTTATCTAGTCTTTCTGCCATTTGGCAGATGGCTGATATGGAAGCATGGGATGGTAGTAATCTTTGTTCCAAACTTTGAAGTGCAAGAATCAGTTCAAAAATTGGGGGTCTTCTGCCTAAGTCTTCATATCTATTGGTCATTTCAAAAAATGAACTGGTGTACCTTTCCAGTGCTGTTTTTGTGAGCCTCCACCATATTTCAGGTGTGCTTGCCATTCTCTTGGGACCGTGGTCCTGGTGTGGATTGTTCAGAACAAACTCAGGATCATACAGCATTTCAACTATGGCTATTTCTCTCAAATACTGGATGCCTTTCTCAACAGTATTCCAGCTTTTCATTCCAGGCTCCAGCTCGGTTCTGAAGGGATCTTTCCTTTACAGCTAATAACTTTCGTTCCCAAAGGGTGGCGACTCTGTCCAGACATCTACTAATCCCTCTGTCAATAGCTGAGTCTCGGGTGATGTTTCCTAGCTGACGGGCTTCATTACTATTTAGGGACATGCTACCAGCCCCATTGTCCCAACACCAAAGCAACCAGGCGACAACAGGCTCACTTGGATGTCACGTAACCTCCTATTTTATGCCTTGGATTTCAGTCATTTTCAGGGATCGACAAATAGTAGTAACAGTGATTCCTTCCTCATCACTCTCCTCTCCATGTCTCCTACTTTTCTCAGCTGCGTTTCTTGATGGTGGTGGTAATGAGGAGAGCCTCTCACCTGGATCTTCCTCTATTTCCTCCGCCTCTTCTTCTTTCCGTTCTAAACGTGAGAATACCCGTTTCCATTTCTGGCCTTCCACAGGGGCAACTGACATTGATACTGGTACATCCTGCGATTGATCAAGATTGACGTGGAGGCTACCTCTTTTGGCTTGGATCTCACTTTGAAAACTCTCTCTCTCCATGATAGTATTATACAGAGCTCTGTAAGCATAAGCTAAGCCCCAAATAAGCCGTTCCTCCTCAGCTCTTTCTGAGCTGCACCATCCCTTACCCAAATGCTCACTTAGTTCCTCAGGGTCCCACAGGTGTTCAAGGGTAAAATCCCAAGACACCAGGGGCCTCCATGCTTCTAATCTCTGTCCTAAACCTCTCCATATTCCCTGCCACTCCACATTCTCTGGCATCAGGGAAAGCTTCCTCCACATAATGTAAAATCCTATTGCAGAGAATACATGCAGAGAGACTGATAGCACAGTACCTAAGCTGGCACCCTGAACATGCATAAGGAACTGGGAAAAACACCTGGAAGCCAGTCCAAACATCATGTTGTCTGTTAGATTAGCCGGGATGTATAGGAACCAGGCAGGTATCTCCATCAGTGCCCTTAACTGACTATACATATGTGCCAATCCGAAATAGAATACGAGGAGCTTAAAAAGGGTCCAATATGTTCCAAGGAACATAAAGGTCCTTAGTCCTCTATATAAACCTCTTAAAATAAAGTAAAAAACCATAGTTGCCCGCATTCTCTACCAATAGTTGTCACGGGTTATCCTTAGATATAAGTGCGTAACAGGGGGGCACAGGCCCTGGGAAGAAGAGAGGAAAAAAAAAGGTACAAATGGTTTGCTGTGACCCGGCCAGCCCTGGGCCATGTGTGCTCTGGGAGAAGTAGAAGGGCAGAGAGCTAGCCAATAGTTTTAACAAAAAGAAAACACAATGACAGCGATCTAAGGAGGAAGGGTAATTTACTGAATCTAACTAAACCAAACAAAATGAGAGAGAGAAGAGTATCAAAAAATGAGAGTCAAACCACTCTAGTGGATAGTGCAAGGGAAAGCACGTGCTTTCTCCACGGTGAGCTGAGACAGCTGAGCCGGGCCAGACGGGGAGAGGCAGCCACTCCAGGTCCTGTCCACAGCTTCACCCCACTTCCTCTTCCCACCAGCTCCTCCAGGGATGCCGCCCCCTCCCCTCCAATCACGATGCTCAAAGAGTCCACAACAGTAAATGGAACCAAAACATTAACTCATTAACTCCCACTGGTCCACACGATGTTCTGATGTGGAATACTGACAGCAAAAAAAATCATGAAACCACAACAGCCATTTTATGTTATTTTCTTCTGCCCAGCACTGTATTGTTGCACCAGTAAAATGAGTTCCTTGGTCACTCTCGATGACTTGAGGTGTCCCATAAGCAGACATCAGTTTGGTGAGTGCCTTGATGGTATATGCCTGGTTTGCTTTCGGTACTGGATAGGCCTGCAGTAGCCCACTTGCAGTGTCGACACAGGTCAGGGCATATATCGCCCCCTCAGACCGAGGAAGGGGCCCATTGAAATCGACCTGCCATCGCTGGAGAGGACTGTGTCCTCTAGCAAGATGGGTTGTTGTTTTGGGCAAAGATCTCAGTCTCATCTTAGAGCAAGCATCGCAATCTTGTCATGCCTGGATGATGTCAGGTAGCTGTATGGACAGTCCCCATGCTTTAGCAGCTACCCACATTGTCTTTTGTCCTGCATGCCGTAGCTTCTGATGTAGCCAACGGGCAATGTTCTCAGATGGGGAATTCTCAATCCATTGAACTCGAGCAAGCATGTAAGCTTCATCATTTCCCGGTGACTGTAGGGGCTGATGACCAGAAACATGGTAGAGTCCTGTTTTGACTGTATTCCATATGTCTAACCACATGTCTTTGCCCCAGACCAGCCAGGCGTGAATAGTGCATTCCTGGGTGGCCCACTGTGCAATCCAAAGAGTGAGCCCCCAGTACACAGCCCAACTATCTGTACAGATATTCAGAATACCATCACCAGGTTCCTTGGTTATAACCATCCACACGGCTCGCAGTTCTGCCCATTGGCTGCTCTCACCATCCCCCTTGTCAAACCAGATTGTCTCGGTGGAAGGATGGTATGCTATTGCTCTCCACTTGCTCGGGTTGCCCTTGCTGGACCCATCTGTGTACCAGGCTTCTTCAGGGATAGGATATTTTTCCTCCTGAACAATGAAATATTCTGGGTTCCATGTCATTGTTGGTATTCTCTCTATAACCCTTACCCTTGGTTTCTTAGAGTAGTTCTGAAATTTTTGGTTGTCCTTTTAGTTGTCTCCAAAGCTGGAGAAGGACATGGTTGGCTGACAGTCAATCTTAGCAAATTGGACCCCAGCCCGGATTAAGTCATTAAACATTTGTTTTTGGGAGACCCTTATGGGTCCTGATTGAGGAGCTCAAGTAGCTGGCATTTTGGTTTTAGTCACCGACAGGACCTCGGCTTCTTCTAATGTCCAAATATTGTGCATAGTCTGCAGGCGTTCTGTTTCTCCTAGGTCGGCCTTTAACTGGGCATCCTGCTGGACTACTGTTTCTGAGGCCACCAGGGGATTTAATATAGAGACCAAAGTACCATACAAATGAGAGGGAGCTTGTTGTAGAATTAAGTCTCTCATCCCTGCTGAGAATTTGATCATATCAGGGCCATCAAATGTGTCTTCATAAATTGCTTCTCTTATGCCTAATTCACAGATATAATTTTGAAGGTCCTCCATGGAGGACTACATCCCTGTATGTAGAGATATATCAGATTTATTCAGCCATACCATACGGCAGGCCACCATTAACCATTCTATTATAGAATGGTTTTCATCAAGATATTGATTACCCGCATATAACCTCTGCATGACAACAGGATGGACAGTCATGGTGGCCAACTTGACTATTTCCGGGCCATTCACCAATACACTTTCTGCCCCAGAATCCCACAGTCTTAATAAGCAGGCTGGCACACTGTCTCTAGGCTTCTGCTGAAATCGCTGTACTAAATCCATCAATTCCATTGCCTTGTATGGCCGGGCTGTTATGTGCAAATGAGTCTGGGCAGGGGGCCACTGATCAGGCGGCACCCCTGCTGGTCTGTCCTGTACTTTTTTTGTTTTCTGAGTTATAACAGGACAGACTTCTAGTGGATCTGTCAAAATCAGAGATTTGAGATCTAATTTAGATTTTTTATTTTCCTGATCAACGAAGTCTGTTGATTCAGGAGTCTGGTCATTGTTTATTGAAGTGTTACGAACTTGACCTATTAGAAGATGCAGAATTGGTTTCTTCCCTGTTAATATGCCAAGTTCTTGCTCTAACTTTTCAGTATGGTCTTTCAAAAGTTGGTTTTCATTCTCTAGAAAACTCTTGTGAATCACTGTTATAATGAGCTTCCAGAAAAGTCAATCAGATTAATCATGGAATCACAGAATGAGTCCAGCAAGGGTTGGAAAGAACCTCAAGAGATCATGGAGTCCAATGCCCCTGCTAAAGCACAAGTTGCACAGGTAGGCATCCAGCTGGGTCTTGAATATCTCCATAGAAGGAGACTCCATGACCTCTGTAGGCAACCTGTTACAGTGCTTCATCATCCTTACCGTAAAGAAATTCTTCCATCTGATAGGAATGAATTGTCATATTTATAACCTGAAAGTGGAAGTACTGTGAAATTGCTGTAGATCTCGCTGTGAAATAATGTTTTGATATTTGCAATAAGTTGCAATATTTCCACATCAAATAATAATTCTAACTTTATTTTCTGGGGGAAGAAAATAAAGAAGAAGCAATTAGAAAAAAAAAAAAATAATAATGACACTGAATAAGAAAGAAAATGAAACCCAGTAAATTCCTAGCTCAAGTTCTCTGCCTGTAGAAGGTGGGTGCATTACTGCTAATTGCATCAGAGTAACAATTTGTATGTCAGCAATAAAATAGACTGCAAATATTTTCTACTTCATTGGTTTGACATATATCAGCCATTAATCTTATTTGTCTCATGGGCTAGAGTGCTCACAAAAGAAACTTTTATTTGCTGTCCATGTCGTAGTTAACTGACACTGGTGAAATTTGTTCCATTAGAAGGGCAGAGACAATATTTTGTCTACAAGTTGCAGGTAAATACAGATAAATCAGGATCTGCTTATAGTCATTTTGAACAGCAGAATAAAATAAGCAAAAGCTGCATTTTTAAAAAGTCTGCATGATTTTGTGACAAATGTCCCAGTGATTTTGAATGGATTTGCACCTTTAAGCCCTTAGAGGATGTCAATGTTATGCAGAGATATCACCTTGCATTGACTGAACTAGCTTGGGGACTGGATGCAGTATAGCTCTGTTAAACTAAAGATAATTCATGAGGCTGAGAAACAAATTAATTTGAGTGTAGCATGATGCTGCTATGGCAGTCTGAGCTCATTTCTCTGAACAATAGTATAATATGGGAACAGAGTCTCAGTCTGTGCCTCAGGATCTTTAGAAAAATACATCCTTTGCAAACTCATCATTTCAGCAAATTTTGGAATGTGGAGTGGTTCCAACCAAAACATTTTCCAAATCTGTTGAAAATTCATTTCTGAATGCAGAGGAAACTCCTCATCAATCGTCCGAATTCAGATTCAATCTTCACAAGGCAGATGGAGAGACAGGAAGGCTGTCTGCCGTCTCATCTACCCCGCCTGTGCCAGAGATCTGGAAATCCGGGTTTTCTGTCTCTGATGCCCTCAGAGGATGAATTTTGCTGTGCAACGTGAAACTAAAATGAAGACCTTGTGGCACATATTACTAGATTAGCAGCAAGTTTGATAAATATTTGAATTGGCTAGAGAGCCATTTAGAGTATGCCACTTTCATTAATACTCAGATCCCATTGGTATGTTGTGGCACCAAATTCAGAAAATATGATTGCACCATATCATAAAGGCAGTGAAAAAATGTGGTCAAGAAATCCACATTTCTAAGTGCAGATTTTGGACTGGCCATTGATTTACCTTAGGATTTTTCAGGTAGTGGGAAGGTCAGAAGGTCACCAGAGAAGGGGTAGTTGCAGCCTGCTCATTATTGTTTGTTTATTGCTCAGTTATCATGAAATCCTTATAACTTCATGTCTTATGTGTCCCTTTGACCTTACCAAATATCATCTGCAACAGCAGAGTTCCTTTTTTCATCTGAGAATGCATCAATTCTTGCTAAGACAGATTCTCCTCTATTTTATTCAGCTACAGTAAGGTCAAATCCTAACCTGATTTTTTTTTTCTTTCCAAAATGTCATACATATTGCTCTTCAGATTGTCAGTATTTATGAAATTTCCTGAGTATTGTCTTCTGAGAAGATACAGATACAAATTAACTTGAATTTGTACAGATGTAAAATAATAAAAAATGGTTCAAAGTTGGCTTACAAGTGTAATACAGGAAATCATCCTAAACATACAGAGTACTTCAAATCCTACAGAGTACTTCAAAAACACTTTTCACACTTAACAGCACTTTTTCCTTTACCTCTTGATATTGTTGGATATTACAAAAAGAAAATACCAATTTATTTTCCTTTTCTTTACTCATTTCCATGGTAGAATATAGATTTTGTAATGAAGAAAACTTCTCTAGTGAAAAAAAAAAAAAAAAAAGAAAAAAAAAAAAGGAAAAGAAAAAAAAAGAAAAAAAAAGAAAGAAAAGAAAAAGAAAAAGAAAACAGTAGAGTTCGCCAAAATCTGACTTATAAAATATACTTCAATTTATTATTGTGGGGGTAAGGAGGGGATAGTTGAAGTGTTTGAGGTATGTTTTGCTATACTTTAGTTTGTCAGTAGGTTTTTTTTGTTTTCTTTTCCAGATCTGATTCAGGAGAGTAAGCTTTGCAGAAACACACATTGTAAATATCAGTTTTAGTTATTATGCCATTCTTTTACACTTCAAATGATTTGCCATCTCTGTGGGGGTTTTTTTTGGTAGACATATTATTTTTGCTAATATGAATCTGTAGAGTCTTGCTAGCTGTAGTCAACCTGGAACTTCCAGTTTCCCGTGTGCATCAGATGTCACAGTGTTCTCAGTGGGGAGCTGCTGGCTCTGCTGTGAGTTGAGACCAGGGCTGCCCTGTGCTGCACACAGCTGGTTCCATTCTGATCCAACATCACCACCATAGTGCATGGCTGGGTCCCACAGCTGAGACTGTGGCACCTTTGTGAAAATGTGTTTAAGAAAGAGTTAAAAAGCACTGCAGAGAAGATATGACTGAGTGGAGGGAGGAAATGTGAGCTCTGCAGACAATGAGGTAAGGGAAGAAGCGGTGGGAGGAGATGCTTTTTGTGCTAAGCGGTGATTCCCCTGCAGTATCCTGGATCATAGGATCAGAGAATATCTCAAGCTGGACGACACCTACAAGGATCAAGTTCAATCCCTGGCTCCACACAGCACCACCCCAAAATCAAACTGTCTGAGAGCATTGTCCAAATGCTTCCTGGACTCCATCAACTTGGTCCCATGATCACTGCCCTGAAGAGCCCATTCCAGTGCCTCATCAGCCTCTGGTGAAGGATTTTTTCCAAATCCCCAACCTTATCCTTCCCTAATGCAGCATCATGCCATTCCCTCTGGCTTTGTTGACACTACAGAGCAGAGTTCATGCTGTCCCTCTGCTCATCTTGTGATGAGCTTTAAGCCACCACAAGACCTTCCCTCAGCCTCCTCTTCTCTGGGCTAAACAGGGACTTCAGATTTTTGTGTGTATTCACACCTAGACTCTTCACTGTCTTTGTTGTTCTCCTTTTTAAATATCTTTTTTTATATTGTGGCACCCCAAACTTAACACAGTGCATGAAGTAAAATCACACTATTGAGGAGCAGATGGAGATAATCCCTTCTCTCAACTAGATGGCATTTCTGTGCCTCTTGCATCTTTGGCTGTGGTTGGCCCTTTTGGCTGTCAAAACACATCATTGACTCATACTCAACTTGATGTTGATCAGAACTCCCCGGATCCTGAAACACTGGAACAGGTTGCCCAGAGAGGTTGTGAAGTCTCCTTCTCTGGAGATATTCAAAACCTGCCTGTAAGTGATGTTGGACAATGTATTCTAAATGCTGCTGCTTGAAGCACAAGAATTGGACTAGATGATCCCAAGTAGTCCCTTTCAAACATAATCATTCCATAATTCTGTGATCTCTTTCCACAGGGCTACTCACCAACTTCTGGTCACCCTATCTCTACCTATTACTAGGATTGCTTTGTCACACGTTCAGACCCTGGTACTTGCTCTCTTTAGACTTCATACAGTTGGTGATTGGCCATTGTATAACAAAATCACACTATTTACAAGGAATATTATAGTGTGTTCTGGGATATTTCACTTAAATTTGTTGGAAATAAATATGGATTAAATATTTAAAATGTTAGATAGTATTTGCCTTCCATGTCGTTTCTAAAAGCTTTACAATTTTATGAATTAGAGCCAATTAAAAAAAAAATACTCTTGTTCATCTTCTGTTGCAGCTACAATCTGTAGTAAAACTTAAGTATATATTTCTTTGCACTATTAGATTGTCTTTGTGTATGATATTATTTCTGAAGTGACCCAAGTTATACATGAAGATTTTACAGGAACCTATAAAGATGTCTTACAGATTTGCCATAGAAAGATTGGATTATATGTAGGTAATTAGTTTAGAATTAATTCAAGAGAAATAATTAGTACTACACATGAAAACTATTTGAAACAAAGATGTTTTTTTCTTGTGTTTGAGACTTATTGTCTGGATGACTTGTTTTACATTTTCTTGCTATGCAAGAAACTGAACCTAACCATCAGTCTGAAAGAATCAGTCTCAGCTTTGAAGCCTTTTGATGCTTTGATAAATACTATTTACATGACAACTAATATCATTAGTACAATTTCTTTTCCCCCAAGAGACAAAAAGTCCTTATATTTAACTCATAATAAAAGTAATAAACTTAGTCAAACGTAGCACTTTCAATTTTATTTGAGAAAGTCAACATATATATTTCAGTCAATGTTTAGCTGCTCTGATACAATGTTCCTGGGGTACAAAGGTCTCTTAAGAACTAAACTATCTGGAAGCAGTATAGTTCTCTTTAGAGTAGTAGATAAAGAGTAACAGTATCACCTGAAGTAAATGTCAGCATTCACATAAAATACTGTGCTGTGACTATTTATTCTCTCATGCGTCTCACCCTGCAAGCAGAGGGCAACAAGCAGCTGTGTCTGCATGGTGTGCATCTGCATGAAAGGTTCTAGTGCATACCCACAGGTCTGGGACTGTACCTTCCCCAACTGCAGCCTTTGCAGACCTCTTTCACCAGAAAAACAAACCTTCAGTTTTTCTTTCTATTCAACTTCCTCTTTATCTTTGTTACTTCTTCCAAACTTTCAGTTCTGACCACCAACACTCAATTTCTTTCTCCTGTCTGTGGAGAAATTCAATTTTCTCAAACACTGTTTTTTGAGTTTTTTAGATTCAAGCAAAATCATGCTTACGCCAGTTCCAGAAGTGGTAGAACAATTCAGTTAATTGGTCTCACTGCTCACACATACATCATACCTTACTGAGAGTGCCTGGAAGAAATGAGGCCAATAGCCTGAGATATACTGCTGAGGAACAGAGGTAGCAAGAGATAAACCTTAATTTACTGTTAGTCGGAAAGGGAGAAATAACGGTCATGATACAAAATTCTATAATTTTCTACATAGTAAAATTCTGAGAAGATCTATTTAGATGCTGATTTCAACATTCTAGTTATTCATAAACAGCATTTTGTTCTCTGAATAACTTTTTAAAAATGAGTCCATCTTTAGTTATGAAGCATATGAATTTCTCAGCAAATAAATTAAGGAACTTAAATAAGGTTTTAAATTCAGTGTCATTTCTCCTTTCTTTTTCATACTATTAAAGAAATAATGATTTAATTAATTTACTGTGTTAATTATACAAAAAAGATGCCATCTGTTTTACAAAATTTGTAAGAATGTAACTCATTCTGATATTTGAGATGAATACTGTGATATTACTTTTGTACAAGAGTAAATTTATGCATGACTAATCTCTATCTTACACTCAACAAGGCTGTTCATATGAATAATGTTTACATTTTAATTTATTTAGGCAATACTACAGTATAAAAAGAGAAGGCAATGCAATAAAATTTCATTATAAAGTAGCAGCAACAAGCCCCCCAAAAACTAGAAATACCAGAAAACCTGAAAGAAAAAGCAAACAAAAGCTATTTTGCAGAATGAGTTTAGATTATTAAATAGCTGTTTTTCTGTTGTTGTCTGTTTTGTCTTCCGATCTTCCCTACACATTATAAAATTTGTATCTACTCTGAACTGCAGCTCTACCCTGCAAGTGTTGGAAATATTATTACATTTTAAGGTAGATCAGCTTACTAATAAAAGCACGATTTTTTTCATGAAGGTTGGCAGTGCTATTATTGTTTTTTGAATACATAGAACAGATTTTGTTAAGGTTTACCGGCAATAATCTGAAAAATTCCCTGATAAAATAGATACTGTAAAAATACTTTTATTTGTAAAGTTCCTTAAGAATTTTCCCACCTATATTAACACCCATACTTTAGTTTTTTTCAAATATTAATTCTCTTTTCAAGACTGTGTGACAGATAATCTTCTTGTTTGGAGATTTAGTAACTGCATTTGGCATGGCAAAAAGTGAAAAAAGTACAGTCGTAACGATAAATATACTGCTTTTCATTATATTAAAGTGTTCTTATAAAAATAAACAAAGAAAGAAATGAATGAAAAATAATTTAAAATTTAAACAATAAATATCAAAAATGAAAAATTTTTAAAATAGAAATTTAATTTGTTTTTAACTAAACATTCTAATCTGAAAAAATTAACTCAGCTCCACAAAATATCTGTATTTAATTCAGGTTATGTGTTTGCTTGCTATCAATCTGTCATTATCAAAACCTGCAGAAAAAGGTTTTCATTTGAGAAAAAGGAAACAAACAAACAAACAAACAAACAAAGAGATATAAGGGGAAAGAAAGAGCCCAACTTTATCACAGAAATTTAAATCCAGTTTAAAAATAAGATCCTGAAGATGTGCATGCATCCCTCATGACTATGGATATTGCACTGTTTGGAAAAAAAAAAAAAAAAAAATCCAACTCCTAGCGACAAATAAATGAGCAAGTATCCATGAGTGGCTAGCAACAACAGCTGATACCACAATCATTAAAGTGGATGCAATTAACTCTATCCATTAGCATTCACGGAATCAAACTCACACTTTCAAAAGTAAAGCATACTAGGTGCATCATTTTAAATATTCATAATTTGAGGTTTGTTCTTTTATTTTCACATTACTCAGTGAAGTAGATGTCTACTTGTAGATCTTACACAGAAAACATTCAGAAATCCAATCCTTCCTAGTTCCAATTGTGGGTGGTACTCGGTGTGGGTGGTACTTGGGCTACAGTGGGTGGTAGTTACAGGGGGTGGTTTCTGCCTGGTGCTTAACAGGTCATGGGTTCACGGGGCGGTCGCGTGTCACGGTATATAAGCAGATGTTGCGCAGCAATAAATTGGCACTTGAGCTACACCCTATGTTGTGTGTCCCTGTGCCGGATGGAGTACAGACAGAGGGGTACTGATGCGGTGTTGCTGACCGGGCAGGGTTGCGAGGAGGTTGACCCCGACGTGATAAGTCATGTGTGCACGGGTAGGGGATAGCAGCTCACAATATGCGAGGAGTTTAGCAACACCAATCAAGAGCCCATATAGTCTCTTTGCTGTTTCTGTTCCTGGCTGAGCTGGAGAGCAACCTCACTCCAAATATATTGGAAAATTTTTCCCATGGAAAAAGCGGAGAAAAGCTTTATGCTCTCCAAACCTTCCTGAAAGTTTAATCAAAATTTATACACTGACAAATTATTTTTTCTAGTAAGCATAATGATGCAAATACTCATTTTCCTATATTTACAGTAAAGGCAAGTGTGTATAGTAGGTACTTATGTACGTAATTTGAGCATTCCCTTATTTAAATTTTGAAGGCATCAAAGCACTAGGAAAAGTCGACAAAGAGACTGAAAGCTACTCAAGATAGGAGATTAAAATAGAAACATCCATTCATCTCTTGAACTTACATAATATGAATAGACAAGTACCTTTTTTCATTCTAATAATAAATAATGTCCTCTGTATGTAAAGAAAACCTTCATAAGGGCTAATCCTAAATTACTGTTTAAAATATTTGATCACTGCCTTTCAGGTTCTTGAATTAGGGAAATGACCTCTGTGTTATAGCGTTATTACAAGAATGATCTGTGAGTTGGAAATTTTATGTGCTGCTCACCAGTCAGGCAGTCCCAGTCTGTATCATTGCTGTGGAACTGCCTTTCCCAGTGCAGGACTTAGTACTCATCCTTACAAATAATTATCATGTTCAGTTGACCCATTCCTATATAGTCTCTGTATCCTGGGTGACAAACCTGCATATATTGACTGTTGCTCACCAAATTTTGATGTCTTTATGATCAGGACTGCAGTACTCTATTGGACCTACATGATCTTTGAGGTTCCTTCTAACCCAAGCCATTCTATGATTCTGTGATTCCACATTCTGATTGTTGGTAATGTTAAACAGTACACTTCCTACGACCAACAATCTTCTTCTATGAATTAGTAGATCAGTTTTAAATTTGCAGTTTTCTAAGAAAATCTCAGACAGTCTTTGCTACTTATTCCTTATAATTCTTCATGACTTCACTTGCAGAATAAAATCTGAAATGAAGTATTCACACTGTACAATGGAAATTCTTCTATGTTGGATCCTTTAAAGATATTAATGACATTAACTGCCCTTGATTTTATGTAGTATTACAGATATATTTTTTTTAAGATTATTTTGGAGATTTTTTTTTCTTTCAAAGATATTACTACATATAAAATTAATACATTTTTTGATTATGTGAATCACAGGAAACCCATGTTAGTGTATTACATATCAGCTTGTCCTTCAATTAAATTTAATGGATGCAGGGAAATTGGAATGGTAATTACCTGATATGTACTTAAATGAATTACCCACTGTCTTAAAAGTGTCCTGAATACGCATTTATATTTAGTCCAGGCCAAAGAACTTACTCTTTACAATAAATTTTCTACTTTTTACAAATTAATCTACATGAATGGTTTTCCATGTAAAACATTTCTGTGCAAGGAGTTCACACACTGAGTGGAGATGTAAGGAACATCTTTCATCTTCATATAACCTTATAAAACCTTGGACATCTCAGGTTATTGGTAAATAGTTTATATTACACAAAACAGACTGAAGCACAACCATCCCCTGAAGCATTGCACAGTACCTATTACTGTTCAGAGTTTAAATTACAGCTAACAGGACATTGTAATCTGCATAACAAACTCCTGTAGACTGAACTAGGAAAATACGAATACCAGAGGAAGGAAGACTATTCATGAAATTTCTCAAAGAGAAATAAGTGAGTATGACATAATTTAAGTTTTAATATATCTAAATCAAAGCATTTGTTTAACATAACAGAAAAAAAAAATCCTTTTAAAGAGCTATTATTCATCAATTTCTCTAATGATGATTCTGAATCTCTAGTAGCTTACATGAAACTTCAAGATAATTTTTTGTTTCTTTCAGATTAGTTTCTGTTGCCAGCTAGTAGAAATACAACTACAGTCTTCCCTTTAAGTCCTTAATTCTATTAGTATTAACTAATCTTAATGTTGAATTAAGTATTGTTAATTTTTCCAAAACACCAAATAAAAATTAATTGAGCACTTCAGTATCTTACGTATTTAAAAGGCAAGAAGGGTTCCAGCTGTACTCATCAATAACTTATTAATAATTTCAGGAAAAAAAACAAACAAACAACGAAAAAAAACACTCCTATGAAGAAAGACTGAGGCAGCTGGGCTCCCAAAAGGCCTTTCAGTAGTAAAATTGAATTTAAAAGCAGAAGGGAGATTGACTTTTACACATATTACATAATGACAGGAAAAAGGGAAATGATTTTAAACAAAAAGAGGGTAGATTTAAATTAGAAATTAGGAGGAATGTCTGATGTGGAGCCAGAAGTTGGACCAGTGATACTTAAGGGTCTCTTTCAACTCGAGATATTCTATATTTCTATAATGCTTTTTTACTCGGAAGGTGATGAGACATAGGAACATTTTACCCAGAAAAGTTGTGAATGATCCATCCCCAGAGGCATTCAAGGACAGGTTGCATGGGGCCGTGGGCAGCCTGAACGACTATGGGCAACCCTACCTATGGCTGTGGAGTTGGAACTAGATGATCTTTAAGGTCTCTTGAAAGTCAAGACATTCTATGATTCTACATAGGTAACTCCAAAATAATGCCCTTTATTTATTTCCACTGAAAATACAGCAGATACAAAGAGCACAGTAACATTATTTCATAGAGCAAATTCTCAGGTAGAACACACTGATTTTCAGCATAGTCACCCCAGTGCCAGTGATGAACAAGAGCCTTCATACTGTACTTGTAAAAATGGTAGAGGTGAACTCATTTTGGTCACTACTTCTGAAATGCACCACCCACTATCTCACTGTGCTCGTGTCCACTCTTTGGCCTCGATAGAAGTTCACAAGTGTTGTTGTATGTTAATTGGTACAATTTTTTTCCACATGGAAGAATTCAATGACACACCTTTGCGTCTTATGCACTTCTATGTCAAAGGTCATTTTGCAGTGTCTCTCTGCTGCCATCTGACACATGGCAACAAAATGTAATGAGATATTGGCAGGAAGGTTCAGCCTCACCTGCCACACTACCATCTGCCTCTGATGTGGTGGACCAACATAAGAAAAAGTAGGAGGCATTACTTTCAGAGCAGCCTTTTCATGATTCTAACTGTCTTACTCCTGGACTACATAATGCTCTTCTTCAAAATTTCTTCTGCAGTATAGTGGTGAATCTAAGGAATACTATGAGAACGCAAGAAAGATCTGTGGATTGTACAATAACCGACCATCTAAATAAATCCTTATTGTTCCAGAAGGGAAATAAATATTAACTAAAGTTTTACTTAATCCTTATTCTGCTACTTAATGAATAACTTGCCATAAAATTGGCTTAGTTGGCATCTTTTTTACCTCCATTGCTCCCAGCATTTCTGGCTTCCTAATTTTCCAGAAAGTCTCTTTGCAGTGGTATCAAGGCTGATCTTGTCATCTTTCACATGTTCTTGCTCCAAGGCCAGCTGAAGGAGTAGTGAAAACATAAGCAAAATATCTCTGTTCCTGCTACTGTTACCAAGTCAGCTAGGATCACCAGAAATACATTCGGAATAAAAGCTATGGTCAGCCTGCACAGCTCTTGACTGAAGCTTAATTTCAAAAGACAGAAACTGCTGAAACTCTTGTTATCAACTCTTTCCTCTAATTCATTATACAAACATTTAGTTTAAAAGATTGAAAAAGATAAGCAGGTAAATAAATTAAAAAATCATATTTTGGCAGTTCCACAGGAAGGAAATCAGCTTCAAGTTTGCGCAGACTTTTCTGCAGACTTTGGAAAGGATCTGAGTGACTGCTTTTTAGTTATTGTCAGCATAGATGAATTTAAGTCCGAGATTTCAAGTTCAGAACATGAAGTGCAGTGGGACAGAAAATCTTGTCACTATTCTCCTTGTGGTATGTTGCTTCATTAACTGTTTATTCCAAATTCATATTGAAGATTTACCTGAAACATGTTGTCAGTTCTGAATTCCAGTATCATTTTGCATTGTCAATTCCCAGGTCTTATGTTCAATCAAGCTTAGTAAAATTTAAATTAAATTTGCAAAATTAATCTTAGTTTACATTTATTCTTTTGTTTTGGTTGATTTTTTTTTAATTGGATGTCTTATTTTTATTTCCCATCTTATCAGCTGTTCACATTACCTCAGATGATGATAGCATTTGATTTGACTATTTTCAATGGAAAAGGAGATCAGTTATGACATTAGAATATAACTTAGGACATGATACACTTCTGCAGTCTGCTATTGCAAGTACCTCAGTTTCAGCAGTGTAATGTACACATCTTTTTTTTTTTTTTTTTTTTTTTTTTTTAATTAATGTACAAGAGAGTCTTGAATTTCACCTAGGAACAATTTTATCTTTTACTTTACATCATTAGTGTCATTAGGAAATAGCATAGTTTAGTGCTTTATATTAAACATTTATGAAATGTTACATTGAAATGCACTTAAAGGCAATATTTACTCACAGCTCATTGGGCTGATTGGAGTTTTTTTATGGGTCATTGCAAGTAAAGCCATTTACATCTTGTGCGATCTTTAAGTACACACCATCCAATATATTTAATATATATATTTATTGCAAATACTACATTTAAAAGAAATGTAGCAATAAAGTTTTACAAGTTTTGATTAAGATAGTGCAATTTTAAAAAATGCTGTTCTCTGGATGCACTGTGCACTAACATCACAAAAATCTCACTGGTAAGAGGGAGCCTCCCTAATACCCAGGAACTAGTGAATGCTTCACTGTATTGAAAGGGAATAGATGTACTTCCCCGTGGGTGCATGGTGTGATACAGAAAAAAGAACATACCAGTCAAGTTGTAATAAAAATTCAGTGAAAGCAAAGCTTTATATTGAAGCAATGCCTACCTTGTTGCAACTTCTGTATTTTTATTAAATAAAATAAAAATTTAATAATAATAGCTTTGTATGATGTACACAAGCTAAAATCCATCAATTATTTGAAGTTAATTGATAAAAAATTCTACTAGAATGAGGTTCAGAAAGAGCAGTAGGAGTGATAATTCATGTGGCAATTACTCAAAAATGCATCAGGGTGATTTCCTCTTAAACTTTTAAGGTATACAGAGGAGTGTTCTGTGGTTCTAACATTTTTAATCAAGAAAATAAGCTCTCTATAATGGAGTCTTCAAGAACATGTGTCCAAAACCTACTAGGTACAATAGGTTGTCTTTTTTGGGGCTAGGGATGATACATATCATCAGATCTCCTTCCAGTCTTAAGTACTGGTAAATATTGAAAATCCCTACATAACTCACTAAAAGAACACTCAAATTACTACAAAGTCCTCACTACAAATTGTTGTCATGCATTATAGATAATATACTAAAACTCTGATGTGGTCTATTAAAAATGAGAGTAGTAATTTTATTCAAGCTATGTTTACTTAAAATGCAGTATGAAAAGTTACAACAGGATGTTGTGGTTTGATGAAAGGTTTGTGACTCTCTGCTGTGGACTGAGTAGGAAGAGGAAAGTGTTGGGAAAGAATAATGTCTCAGTAGTCTTTTCCAGGAATGAAAAACATCTGAGTTCAACAACTGAGCAGAGAAGACCTGTGAGCTTGCAGTTCTCATCAGTTGGAAAGAAGCGTCTGTTTGCCATTCACTATTGAATTCTTCATGGCCTAGGCAGGCCACCAGTATTTCAACCCACAACAAAGTGTAACACAAAAAGAGAAGTATTAGATCTGAAGAACTAGACTGGACAAAATATTTATTTTCTCTTCTCTACTATGCAACGGAAAATAAAAAGAAACAATTTCTGTTTAGTCTGTTAAATTGTGGTCCTTCAACTGTTTTAGATAATTAGTGGGGCACAAATAAATCCTTTTCCTTTTGCCAATCTGACTAACAGTTATAGAATCACAGGACGGCTTTAGTTGGAAGGGACTTTAATGATCATCAGGTTCCAATCCTACTGATGGTCAGGGTTAACCAGAGACCCACCTAACCCGGCTTTGAACACCTCCCGGGATAGAGTATCCACAGCTTCTGAGGAACCTGTTCAGTGCCTCACCACTCTCTGGGTAAAGAATGATTTCCTAACGTCTAAACCTACTCTCTTTTAGTTTAAAGTCATTCCCCTATGTCCTTTCACTATCAAATCATATAAAAAGTTCATAGAATCACAGAATCATAGAATGGCCTGGGTTGGAAAGTATCATGAATCTCTAGTGCTCTCACAACAGGCAGGGCCACCAACCTCCATATTTAATACTAGACCAGGCTGCCCTGGGCCCCATCCAATCTGGCCTTGAACACCGCCACAAATGGGGAATCCACAGCCTCTCTAGGCAGCCTATGCCAGCACTTACCACTTTCATAGTAAAGAACCTCCTCCGATATACAACCTAAATCTTCCCTCCCTCAACTTAAAACCATTTCCCCTTGTCCTTCTGCTCTCTACCCTTTCAAGGAGTTGATTCCCCTCCTCTTTATAGGCTCTTTTTACGTACTGAAAGGCTGCAATGAGGTCACCCCACAGCCTTCTTTTCTCCAGGCTGAACAAGCCTAGATCCCTCAGCCTGTCTTTGGAGGGGAGGTGCTCCAGTCTCCTTATCATCTTTGTGGCTCTCCTCTGGACCCTCTCCAACAGCTCTCTGTCTTTCTTCTACTGGGGGCTCCAGACCTGGACACAGTACTCCAGATGGGGCCTCACAAGAGCAGAGTAGAGGGGGACAATCACCTCCCTGTCCCTGATGGCCACCCCTCTTTTGATGGAGCCCAGGATACCATTTCTTTTTCTAGCTACAAGAGCACGCTACTGGCTCATGTTAAATTTTTCATCCACCTTCTTGCTAATAAGCCCCCTTCAAATTCTGAAAGGCCACAATGAGATCTTCCATTAGCTTTCTTTTCTCCAAGCTAAACATGTCCTGTTCCCTCAAATTTTCTTAAAAGGAGATGTGTTCCAGCCCTCCAATCATCTTTGTAGCCCTTCTCTGGACTCACTGCAAATACTGATGTTTGGACTCAAAAAGTCACACATCTGTTGCATACATACCTGTTCCATTCGCTTTAAATATTACTTCTGAGGATTTCTCACAAGGCTAGGAACTGTTCATGGGTCAGTGAGCATGGCAGTTAGATGGCCTCTGGCTATCAGTATTGGGATGAAGCAGTCTTTGGAAGGCAGATGAAGAGAAAGATGTTACTGAGTGCTGTCAAACTCTTGCTGTATTTCAAATTATTTTAAGTAGATATTCCAGTATCCTAACATACTTCAGTCTTAAAGAAGAATATTTTATTAAAAAAATATTTCCTTGGAAACAACACATGGAAGGAGCTGCTGACTGGCAACATTGCTGGGGCAGGAACTGATGAGTCCTCAAGCTGGATTGTAATAGGTGTCTTGAGACTGAGCGGGTTGGGAGGAAGCCCCAGAGGAGGTTCAGTTGGCAGAATCAGACACTGTGGTGCCTTCAGGGCTCTGGCAAGCATCTGAATAAAAATAGTTTGTATTTTCCTCAGCTGCTGGGTTATCTTGATAAACTTAATGAAATTCTTCTTGTTCTTGTTTATAATTCTTTGTAAATGAAAATTTCTATTATAGTTGATGAGAAGATCACAGGATTTTTTCATTTTAAATAGGCTAAAGATTGTATTATTTCAGTTTGGTATTGGGATTAAAAAATAAACAGGTTGAATATCAAAGTGAGTTTTGCATCTCTGAGTGTATAATTAGAAATATATATTGCTACCATTTTAAAGGGGAGATTAAAGATCAGGGTAAATACAGATCTCTTTCACAAGCAGTTTACTAAGTTGAAAATAACAAAAAACAAACAAAAAAAGTCAACATGTTTCAAGTGAGTACATTTCCATTCTTTCATATCTACACTTATTCACCAGTCTAAGTTCTCAGAAAGAGAAGTTAGAATTCCTCCTATAAATCAGTGTATAAACTTTTGCAGTTATATTATCAATCATAATAATCAGATTAATGTTCACCAGTAGAATACCTCTGTGCCTAAAGAATAATTCTGTTGCTAACATACTTTATTTTACAGAAATAGATACTATCAAGGTAAAGAAACTTCTCCTCAAATCAAACAAAAGAAAAAAGTAAAATGTTTAGCAGAATCTGTGTAAGGACAACAAGGACATTATCAGATCTTGTAAAAGAAACATGACCTGAAATATTAAAGGGAAGGTAATAATACCTTTAGCTGCCCGAGTCACTATTCATTGATCAATGAGATAAGATGAAATAAATTCCCTGTTTTGTCTTTAAATTGGTGGTGAAATGGGGGGGGGAAGGACGAGGGGGGGAGGGGATGAGGGGCGGGGGAGGAGGGGGAGAAAAAGAAAACAAAAGAAAACAAGAGGATTTTGCCAAGCGGTTTGCTGTTTTCAAAAATTGTTGACAGCAAATTCCTTTGAGTACTCTGGAAGACTCTATCTTTCTTCAGATATTACCATAGAAAAATATCTTATGAGTAAAGCTCAAAGATTCTGAAACAAACAAGCTGTAACTCTAGAATATGTCATCAATACAGTAGTCAAATATACAAGAGTAACATGAAAAATTTTCTGTGTTAACAGACCAATACTGTGCATTCCAAAGAAAATTTATAGTGTATAGCAAGGATGTGGACACTGGTACCTTTCATTTGGGGATGCTACTTACCCAACAGAATCGTGCTAGTTGGTTTCTGTTGCATTAATAGACAAAACTAACTTCATGATCCTTGATATTAAATTGGTGATTTTGTTACTTATAAAGAAGATACTAATAGCGACTCTGCCTAAATAATTAGTATTGTCCTTGCCAATTAGCTGTGAAATATTTTGAGGAAGCATTATTCTCTTCAAGGCTTGCCCATTATCAGAGATTCTCTCATCTGATAGCACTCATCTTTAAATAGTCTTACCACTGTCTTCTGTTTTCTTTCTGTTTTTTTTTTTTTTTTTTTTTTCCTAATCTCCTTTCACATATGGATGTATAATTAGGAAGGATATATGTGGATGAAAACAGAATGAATTCTCCCTGTTGTACTCAGAACAGAATTGAACAGAGTAACAGAACAGAAAAGAACAGAATAGAATAGAACAGAACAGACTAGAACAGAATATTCTGAATTTGAAGGGACCCACAAAAGACTAACACAGAGGAGGTTTAGGTTAGACATAAGGAGGAAATTTTTCACGCAGAGGGTGGTGATGCATTGGAACAGGTTGCCCAAAGAGGTTGTGGATGCTCCATCCCTGGAGGCATTCAAGGCCAGGCTGGATGTAGCTCTGGGCAGCCTGGTTTAGTGGTTGGAAACCCTGCAAACAGCAGGAAGGTTGAAACTAGATGATTGTTATAGTCCTTTTCAACCCAGGCCATTCTATAATTCTATGATTCTATGATTCTATGATTGTTGAGTCCAACTGCTGATTCCACACAGGACTACCCAAAAATTCAACTCTGTTGGGAAGTGTTGTCCAAATCCTTGAATTCTGGCAGCTGACCACATGCCTTGGGGAACCTGCTCCAGGGCTCAACCATCCTCTGGTGAAGAACTTATTCCTAACATCCAACCTGACTCTCCTCTGCCACTGCTCCATGCTGTTTCCTCAGGTCCTACCACTGTCACCAGAGAGAAGATTTCAGTACTGCACGTCTGCTCTCTGTGAGGATCTGTAAGCCACCATGAGGCCTTCCCTCAGCCTCCTCTTCTCTAGGTTGAGCAAACCAAGGTACCTCAGCTGCTCCTCTTATGTCTTCATATATAGACCCTTCACTATCACCCTCCTTTGGACACACTAATAGTTTCTTGTTCTTGTATTGTGGTGCCCAAAATTGAATGCAGTGCCCAAGGTGAGGCTGACTATCACAGAGCAGAGTAGAAGGATCCCTTCCCTTTACTGACGAGAGGAATAATGCCTAGTGCATAACAGGATATATATATAATCTCTTTCTTTACAGTGAGACTGAACAGAAATTTCAGTCTTTGGAAAAGTGTTTAACTGTTAAACTGTAGGAGCTGATACACAACAAAATTCTTAAACTGTTGTTATGGAAGATTTAAAGCATGTATAAATATTGGATGCTCCTAGCTGAAAAGCCTTCCAACCTCGACAAGTATAGCTGAAATAAGCAAGTAGAGGGAGCTCAGTGTAATATTTCATGGGCTAGGCAGTGATATACCCTGCTTTGCAACCCTTGGGAATAAGGTTTTAGCAATAGCATGTCAATAGATATAAATCTAAAATATTTTCTTTTATTATTATGTCCTATTTTTGCTTGCTTCATGTATTCTTCCTCTTCTAGAATAGCTGTACTTAGGTTTCCAGTTCAGCAAGGTACTTCAGCAGATGTGCATGTGTAAACACTTGAGTTACCTTGCTGAAGACTGCTTGTCTATCTCAAATTAGTCACTTACTCAGGAAGCTGTCTGAATTAGGGCCTGTTTGATCTCACGTGCAAACCATAATTGATATGAACAACAATGAAAGGAATCTATCTTGGTTGCCAGATGTTCTCCATGGAAGTTTCATCTGATTATTTTATTGATTTTATAAATGTAGAAGATGTTAGTTATATGTTTGAATAAGAAACCTTGATTCCAGAATCACTGTGTTCCAAATTTCCATTGTGAAAAATAAAAAAAAAATCAGTACAACTGTTAATATTAAGGTATGTTACAAATATCTTCTGGGTTTAGGCAAAGTACTGTGGATTAAAATAAACTATTGTATAAATTGGGTGAAACATTATTGCCACAAGCCAGCGACCAAAAATTTAGAACAGAATATCATAAATCACTCAATGTTAGCATCTATTTCCACTTAAGTAGCAGAAATTCTTGTGGAAGAAGAAAGAATTTTGGACAGATTTTGAAGAAGATCTGAAATTGTAGATATAATGTTTGCAGATAGGCAAATCTGGAAGAAAATACTTGGAAAACTCATCTCAACTCCTAGCAAATTACATATTTCATACTCTAACCTTGCTGAGATGAGAGATATTCAGATGACACACTGTCTCGCTCCAATTTATAGGAGGGAGAGGAGGTTCTTTTGATATCTGTATACCCAGCGTGAAATTAAGAAGCAATGGTTCAAATGTTGGTCTGACCAGTTTATTACAGATCTTAATTAGGGAGATGGGGAAGGGGAGGACGGATGCTATTATGAATTAGGGTAATGGGGAAGGGAAGGATGGTGATAGAAAAGAGAGGAAAGAGGAAGCAAGGAGTCTTTATAGGAAGCAAGAGGGACATAGTCACCACCATGGATCCAGTGTGGTTCATAGTTCAGTCTTTGATCTTCAGTAGTGGTGGGTCATCAGGCGTTGTTGTTCTGTTGACAATGACGACACCGACGACAAACGCCGACAGTGACCATGGCGATGACGGCTCCTTTTCAAAGTGGTCGAGTCAGCTGTCTTTGGAGTGACAGCTCAAATCCAAAATTGTTGAGTCAGCTCTCCTTGGAGTGGCAGCTTCTGCTCTGGGATCTCAGCAGAAATTCCTTTGTTCCCATCTTCCGGGCCTTGCCAGCAGATAAGAGGAAGCAGGGATGCCCATCTGCATCCTGTTTTTCACAGGACACGATGGTATCATTCCCCAATTTTCCCATACCAAGCTGGAGCTATTTAGTCATAGGCCAGATCTTCCACCAGTAAACACCCCTCAGCACTTACTTCCGGAGGCAAGAAGCTCTGGAGGAAGGTGCTTTCATATGTCCACAAAGTGATGTTGATTGTCATACGGTAGCACCCATCACTTGCCTCCTCAACGAATCAATCAGAGTCTTATCCCAAGAAATACCTCAGGAAGAAAGTTTTGAGCCAAAAAACAAAGAAGGATTCTCACACACATGAAGGTAGGAGGTATGGAACAATCTGCAAACACATGCTGTTTTCAAATTAAAACATTTTCTCACTAAGTAATTATGTGTACACTGTTTCTATCAGTATTAATTTCATTACATATGTTATTAAAATATTAAAAAGCCACATCTTTTTAAGGAGAACAAGGGTCAGTGCACAAGTTTTTTTGTCTCTCAGAACAGTTCATTGTGTTTGCCCAGAGAGGCTGTGGATGCCCCATCCCTGGAAGTGCTCAAGGCCTGGTTGGATAGGGTCCTGGACAGGCTGGTCTAGTATTAAATGTGGAGGTTGGTGGCCCTGCATTTGGCAGGGGGGTTGGTGATTCATGATCCTTGAGGTCCCTTCCAACCTTGGCCATTTTGTGATTCTGTGATTCGATGTTAGCATTTTGTTAGTAATATCTGGGGACTTTTTTTGTTGTTTGCATGCACTGGTTTGTATTATTTTTTGAATGACAGTAAGGTTATGATGTTAAGAATAAGTATAGAAACAGGTAGCATCCATAATTATGTATTTCTGAGAGATTAGCAGTATCTAATGTTATTCAGAACTTTTGTCCTTAAAACACTATGCATTCTCGTACAGAGGAGAGCATATAAATCCACTTCTACTACTGCTTCTTTCAGAATTCCCATTCATTTAAATGGAAGTATTTTCAAGCTGTTTTGTCTTGTCTTATCTGAGCATAAAATAGATAGAAAGATAGATAGACGGCTAGATAGACAGATACCTACATATGTACCTACATAGATATGGAGGTATGCAGATACATGCATGACTTTTTTAAAAAGGTATAAAGTAGCTGCTGCCCAGTTGTTTGGTTTTTTTTTAATCAATTACCATTATTGATGGTATTTTCCAGTTTGATAAAGAGACAGAGTTTGATTGAAATATATGACGAAAATATGTGATTTAAAATGAATAAAAGGCTTTCTATGCTTGAATATGACAATATTCAGTACAACAAAATGAAGATTATATACATACCACAAGTGTCTTGTAGGGGATTATTCAAATTTCTTTCTTCAGTTTGTACCATTTTTTTCTAAAGATTTTTCTGACTTGCAGATTGTATCATTAGCACAAGTATATTCTGAAATGTTCGTGATCAGTTTCTGAACTTGTGCCTTCTATTGGTCAAGTATAATATCCTGTAGCAGCGTATTCTAATGCTTTACTATAAACCAATCACTGATTTCTTTAAATCTGTTTATATTAAGCCTTTTAGTGCCTAAATTAAACATCAACACACACACAAAAAAAGCACAAAACAATTGTATTTAA
This sequence comes from Chrysolophus pictus, assembly GCA_037305975.1. Taxonomy (NCBI): domain Eukaryota; kingdom Metazoa; phylum Chordata; class Aves; order Galliformes; family Phasianidae; genus Chrysolophus; species Chrysolophus pictus. The sequence goes on from CM074578.1 coordinate 26,873,993, forward strand.
TCTCATCTTAATACTCATCTTAATACAAAACTTGACGAAGAGAAATTTAGAACCTGATATTCGAGATGTGGGTGCATCATACAGTTACAGAGAGATGATTCTCCGTGTTTTGGTTCGTTGTTTGTTTGTTTGTTTTTCTGCTGTTGTTTTTCCATGTGTTTCCTTTTCCGTAATAGTTTCACTTTTAGTCTGCTTTTGACCACTGAGCTAATTTTTCCAGTTAACTATCCTTGGTAATTCTAAGACCTCCTTCCCAAAAAATAATAGCTAATTTTTCGGCTAACATTTTGTGCAGATTTTTTAGTGTTGTTTTTTTTTTTTTTTTTTCACTTGAGTAACTTCATCATTGTTGTCATGGTTTTATGGATTTTTTTTTATTTTCAGTATTCCACATCAAAACATCATGTACTGGAATTAAAGTGTTAATGCTCCAATTCCAGGTACCTATCCCTATACATTACGGAACTCATGGGATCTGACCCTTACAGGTGGGGCGGTCTCTTACTGCCTGGCAGTGGGTGCTGGAGGGTGCTTTCCTAGCCGTTCCAAGCTTTTCAGGTTTGACTCAGCCTCAGGAACTCTCTCTCTCCTATCTTATTTGATTTATTAGTCTCAATTTCAATTAGATTGTATTATATTGTGTTATCTTGCATTCCAATATCATAATTAGTAAAATAAGTTTATCTCCATAGATAGTTGCCGCTGCTTTTTTTTCCTCCCTTCCTTCCCATTTTGTGGGGCCAGGCAGGGGGTGGGGAGGGGCAGGGGCCTACTGCCCGCTGTCATGGGCATAAATTGATCTAGTTAACTCCGTGACAACTGTTGATAGAATCATAGAATCACAAGGTTGGAAAGGACCTAAAAGATCATTGAGTTCAACCATCTTCCCATTACCCATTGTTACCACAAGCTACTAAATCATATCTCGTAGTTCCTCATCCAGACGCCTCTTGAACACTGCCAGGGATGGTGATTCCACCACCTCCCTGGGCAGACCATTCCAGTGCCTGATCACTCTCTGAGAGAAAAAGTTCTTCCTTATGCCTAATCTAAATCTCCTCTGGCACAATTTGTGGCCATTTCCTCAGGTCCTGTTTGTTGCCTGGGAGAAGAGGCCAAATCCCTGCTCATCACAGCCTCCCTTCAGGAAGTAGTGGAGTGCAATACGGTCTCCCCGAGCTTCCTCTTCTCCAGACTAAACAATCCCAGCTCCTTCAGCCACTCCTCACAAGACTTGTGCTCCAGAACCCTCACCAGTTTCTATTGCCCCTCTCTGAACACATTCCAGGCCTCAGTGTCTTTCTTGTAGTGAGGGGCCCAAAACTGAACACAATACTAGAGGTGCGGCCTCACCAGTGCTGAGTACAGGGGGATGATTACCTCCCTGCTCCTGCTGGCCACACTATTTCTAATGCAGTCCAGAATGGCACTGGCCCTTTTGGCAACCTTGGTACACTGTCAGCTCGTATTCAGTCGAGCATCAATGAAAATCTCCAGGCCCTTTCCTCTGAATCACCAAGGGTGTATTCTGTGTAGCACTCCAGACTTCCAGATCAGGCTGCAAAGTGCCCTGAAGATAACTGATCTGCCTATTAAAGGCAGATGTAAAGAAGGCTTTAAGGACCTCAGCCTTCTCCTTATCCTCAATGGTCACATTCCCTACTGTATCAAGAGAAGGATGGAAATTCTCCTTGGTTCTTCTTTGGTAATGTAAAACATCCTGCTCAAAAATGGAGTGAGAAAACTCTCCCTTCATATAACTGTGTTTTAAAGTTGAAGTGTTCAAATTTCTCATGGTGACTGTATCGTTAACTTCCTCTAAAAGGCAATTTATATACTTAGTTACAACTCTCTTGGATATGAAACATAAGGGAAATGTGAGAAAAGAAAATTAGTTTTAGAATATACAGTATAAGAAATGTGAAATATGAAAGTTGAATTAACTGAAGCAAATGTGACTACCTAGAGAATATTTGCACTTCTGGGATTTCTGTAGACTGATAACATTGCATTTGCATGGGGTGGGAAGTTAAACTGTTTCACAGTGTCTGTTCTTTTCATGCTTATTTCAATATTTATGACAGATAGCAGAACCATACAATCATTAAGACTGTAAAAGATCAAGACCACCTATCATGTAGCACTACCAAGTCCACCATTAAACTCTGTCCCTAAATTCTACATCCACTTATCTTTTAAATATCTCAATAGATGATGACTCTACCACTTCCCCGGGCAGTCTATTCAATGGCTAATTAATCCTACTCTGAAAAAAAGTCTTCCTGACAATCTAATCTAAACTTCTCTTGGTGCAACTTCGGCATTTCTTTTCATGTCCTATCATTTGTCACCTGAGAAAAGACTGACAGCCTCCTCTCTACAACCTCCATTCAAGTACTTGTAGAGAGTGATGAGGTCTCCTCTTTTTCCAGCCCAGTTCCTTCGTCTGCTCCTCATATGTTTTGTTTTCTGATCCTCTATCAGCTTCATTGCTTTTCCCTGAGCACTTTGCAACAACTCGATATCTTGTAGAGAAAAGCCCAAAAACTGAACACAATATTCAAGGTGCAGTTTTGCCAGTGCTGAATACAGAGGGACAATCCCTTCCTTAGTCTGTTAATCAGACTACTTCTGATGCAGCCCATGATGTTTCTTGACATCTGAATACCCTGCTGGCTCATATTAATCAAACTGTCAGTCAGCATTTCCAGATTCTTTGCTGTCAGGCAACTTCTTACCTACTTCTTTATGAGGATGTATCTCTGCATTGAGTTGCTGTGACCCAGGTACAGCACTTGTCATTTAGCCTTATGAATGCCATACAACCGGATGTGGACCATTGATCTAGTCCATTGGTGTCCAACCCATGTCCTGTGAGCTACATGCAGCCCTGTGTAGCTCACACTGTGTCCTTCCTCCTGCTCCATGCCATCATGGTAGCATCTCTTTCCTGCCAAGTGGCCTGGCCCAGCCATGGGCACATACACATTGTTCAGAAAAAAACAAACCAGTGGTGTGCTATTAGCATTGTCTCAGGCAAAACAAGGACAAGGGAAGGGCACAGTGCAGTGCTAACTCAAGCAAGAATTTTCAGAAGAATTTTTCACTAAGTGTTGGAAATACTTATTTTTCCTTGTGAGAAAGTGAGTCCATCCTGTTTATCACAGATGTAAATAATAATTTGAGCAGAATGAATTCATAATTTCTTGAAAAAATCTCTGATTCATATCTCTAAAACAAATAGAAGATGTACACTTTTTCTCCAGAGAGGTGGAATCCCTGTCCCTAAAGTCATTCAAGGTCAGGCTGGGTCAGGCTCTGAGCAATCTGATCTAGCTGCAGATGTCCCTGTTCATTGCAGGGGATTTGGACTAGATGACTTTTGAATATCCCTTCCAACTCAAAAGATTCTATGATTCTTCAGTAATATGGAACAAATAGGCTTTACTAGTAACAGTGATGTTCTGTATTTGGCATATTCTGGTTATTTTATGGTTTTTATTTTTATACTGAAAAAGGCAAAAATAATATTTCTGAGCATAAGATACAACAAGAACTCATAGAATTCAAGGAAAATAACCCATGTATCAACTTGTACCACAATATGAAAATGAAAATGTCATGTTAGCAACAGAGAAAAAGTAGTCAAAGAGCAGACGTTAATAGAGCTGATAACAAATGTAGGTAGATTGCAGGTTTGTTGCTATTTCTCTCTTTTAGATCAAGAAACAGACACATACACACACAAACCCACAAAAACCAACCAAACAAAAAACCACCAACAACAAAAACTAACCCCCCAGAAGAAACCCCAGATCTTACAATTAGAAATTACAAGACTAAAAAACCTGATAATACGAGAACTGCTCCAAAGGTAATGTCTTCAATTTTATTATGTTGGCCCATGACATTAGAGGTGGATGTTGGTGGTATGGCAGTAGAGGTTGAACCTTCCCACCAATATTCCATTACATTTTGTTTCCATGTGACAGATGGCAGTAAAGGGGCAATCACACAAAACAGCATCTGACATGGAAGTGTGTATGAAGAAAAGCAAAATGAAGCAACATGCAAAACAGCTACATTCTAGATAGCCAGGAACTTTTATGGCTGCAGAATGCTGGCTCTAGTTCATAATTGGTAAAAATGCATAGCTAATGGTGGTGTCTGTTGAAAAGAAGTGATTTGTAGCCTTGAATTTGCTCTATCAAATGTTATTGTGATCTTTGTATCTATTATTTCTTTAAGAGACATACATACCTAAAATTTTAGGCCTCAGAAAATCCTATTAGTCTTAAGCATGAAAACGAGTAGGCTTTGGCTTCCAAATACTGGCAAAAACATGGTGCTGTCTGTAGTAGGCAAGAAGATGATTCAATTCATCCAAGATCTAAGCCATTCTTCAGAGATGTCTATCAGTGTGCATTAAAAATACAAGCATTCCTGCATGATTATGCTCCAACTTGGAAAGCTCATTTTGATGCCTTATTTATATGAGATGAGTCTTGAACTCTTCATTTTATCCTTCTCTAGAGGGAGCTGGTGATAAAGCTGTTACTGTCTTTGCTTATGACAGAGCTATTATTGTTTTCATCTTAGAATCTTCAGATATATCCTACTCATTTTCTGCAGTCTGTACTTGTAGCACTGTAATTGAGATGTCATTTTTTAAATATATGAAATCACACTGTTTCTGCAGAACACTGCATGCACACTCCTCCTGTCTTTTACTACTTTATGATTCTAGTTGATATCTCTAAGTGGAATAAGTTGCTTTGGATTATTTGGTTATTTTGCAAAAGTTACATTTAAAAACTCATATTTTTAATAATAAATAACTAGATATGACATGAATGATATCACAGTGAGCTAGAAAAAATCATAGTTTAAGAAAAGATGAAATAAATTCAAACTAATGTGATTTTTAAAATAAAATGCTGGGGAAGAGAACTGTATTGTTACATTCTTTTAAATGTCAGGCCCACTGAATACATTTGCTCATATGAAAAGGAACTATTTAAGAAGATTGCCTGGGAACAGATTTTGAAAGTGTCACATGCCAATTAACACAGTACATGTTAACTGAAGCATAATGAATTTGAAAGGATAATATTCCCACATGCAGAAAATGTCAACAAGGACATAGTCAACAACTATAGCATATGGTAAATTGAACTCAACAACTTGTTTGTACTATCTTGAATCTCTCACTAATAAGATCCCTCTTTATTAACAAAAATACAAAGGAACATAAAACATAACTGAAGAGCTACTCAGAAGTATCACTTCCTTTCTGAAATTCAGGCATGAAAATTACTTTAGATATTGATGTGCTTTCTAATGTCAATCTTGATATATATTCCAAAGAGTTTTGTATAGCATTAGTACTATGGATTTTAATTCACAATTTAATGAAGTTGCATAAAATTGCTCAGTGGCTAAAATAGATATTGAACAAAGTATTTATGTCTGTACATGCATGTGGGTGCATATTCTTAGACTTATATCTGAAATGAAAATAACCAGTCAGTCATCAAAAACAAGTATGCATAACTCTTTTGGACTGTGCTCTGGCCATAGCTTGTTGTTATTGAACACAAATGTTCAAAAAAATATTTCTTCAGCATTCTAGGCAGGAGGTTTCAGCTAGCAAAGCAGGTTCTTTAGACAGCTTATATTTTTCTTCATTTACATCTTACTGTCAAGAGGATATGCAGCTAGTTGCTGTGAAATAACAGTGTTACAGTGGATGATCTTTCTTGAACTTCCTGATGTTTTCAGAATTTTTCATCTCAAAGAGAAGATGAGCATTCTAGCAGTGTCCTAAAAACCCTCAAATCATGGACAGAGAAAATAAGTAGGTATTAGGTTAACAAAATCAGAGCCTTAAAATCGGACTGTTGGTCATTCCTTCTGCATTTATGAGTCTTTTCTTTTATAAACTCCTAGGAAACAAGATCTTAAAGTCAATTGATTTCATTAATAATAATGATTTTCATTTCTGAAATATCATCACCGAAATGAAACAGGCTTTAGTCAAAACCCTGTTATGATTCCCTTTAATTTTACCAGCAATTTTCATCAAAATCTTCTTTCCCATCTTCTGTTCCTAATCTTTCAAAATACCTATTAATAACATTAGTGAAATATAGTAATTAGTTCTTACTGAAGCATCACTGTAAATTACTCAGTCTCTTTGCAAAAATTCCTCTTCTAATTAGGAAAAAATATTGCATGTGAATTGCATGGGATCTAAGAAGTACTGTCCAAGATAGTTGATCAAGTCTGGGCTCAGATGTATCTCATTTAGATTAAGACACTTCACTGCAATAAAAACACCTTAAATTTCTCAAATTTGATGTGGATACATGAGTGCTGCCTGAAGAGAATATACATTAACCATATCAATTTTTAATGCTTAACTGTGGAGGAAAAGGAATGACAGGAATGCAATTTAGACCTTAGGGGCTCTTAAATTTAACTTTAGAAATGTTTTGTTCTTGCCTTCAACAAAAATATATTTGAAAGCTTTTTATTTAGACCAAGTTCTTGGATGAGAGAAGGGCTGTGGATGTAATTTATCTTGACTTTAGTGAAGCTTTCACTCTGTATCCCACAATATTCTCCTGAAGAAGCTGTCAGTCCACAGCTTGAGCAGATGTATTCTTTATTAGGTAAATATCTGGCTAGACACTAGGACCAAGACAGAGGTGGAGTTTAATCCAACTGACAGCTGATCACTAGCGGTGTTCCCCAGGGGTCAGTACTGGGGGTAGTAAAGTTTTTTATCTTTATGGATTATGTGGATGAGGGAAATGAGTGTACCTTCAGCAAGCTTGCAGAAGACCTCAAGCTGACACAAACCGTTCATCTTTCTGAGGGTAGCAAGGACCTATAGAGGGATCTGTATAGGCTGGATTGACAGGCTGAGTCCAATCGTACGAGCTTTAACAGGACCAAGTGTCAGGTCCAGGAATTTGATTTCTAAAGCACCATGCAGTGCTATAGCCTTGGAAGAGAATGACTAGAAAGCTTGTGGAGAAAGAGGATCTGAGGGTGTTGATGACATTGGTGGACAAGGGAAAGGCAACCGATGAAATTTACCTGGAACTTGAGCAAGGCCTTTGACATGGTCCCCCACCACATCCTTATCTTCAAATTGGAGGGATGTGGATTTGATGGGTGGACCACGAGATGGATAAGAAACTGGGTGAAAGGCCACAGACAGAGGGTGGTCATCAACGGTTCCATGTCCAGGTGGATGCTGGTAATGTGCGGCATCCCCCACGGGTCTGTCTTGGGACTGGTGCTCTTTAACATCTTTATCAATGACACCAATGATGGAATTGAGTGCACCCTCAGCAAGTTTGCTAAGACACCAAGCTGAGTGGTGCGGTCGACACGGTTGAAGGAAGGGATGCCATTCAGAGGGACCTCAACAGGCTGGAAAGGTGGGCCCGTATGAATCTAATGAGGTTCAGCAATGCAAAGTGCAAGGATTTGTGCTTGGGCCAGAGGAATCCCAGGCATTTATACAGACTGGAAGGAACAGACCTTGAGAGCAGCCCTGCAGAGAAGGACCTGGGAGTCCTGACGGACGAAAAGCTGAACATGAGCCAGCAGTGTACTCTTGCAGCTCGGAAGGCAAATGGGATCCTGGGCTCCATCAGAAGAGGGGTGGCCATCAGGGACAGGGAGGTGATTGTCCCCCTCTACTCTGCTCTTGTGAGGCCCCATCTGGAGTACTGTGTCCAGGTCTGGAGCCCCCAGTAGAAGAAAGACAGAGAGCTGTTGGAGAGGGTCCAGAGGAGCCAAAGATGATAAGGAGACTGGAGCACCTCCCCTCCAAAGACAGGCTGAGGGAGCTGGGCTTGTTCAGCCTGGAGAAAAGAAGGCTGTGGGGTGACCTCATTGCAGCCTTTCAGTACTTAAAGGGAGCCTACAGACAGGAGGGGAATCAACTCTTTGAAAGGGTAGATAACTGCAGGACGAGGGGAAATGGTTTTAAGTTGAGGGAGGGAAGATTTAGGTTGGATGTCAGGGAGAAGTTCTTTACTGTGAGAGTGGTAAGGTGCTGGCACAGGCTGCTCCGAGAGGTTGTGGGGGGGGTTGGAGCTTCTTGATCCTTGAGGTCCCTCCCAACCCAGGCCATTCTGTGATTCTGTGATTCTGTGAATCTGTGATTCTGTGTTGGGTGTCACTCAGCTGAACATGAGCCAGCAGTGTGCCCAGATGGCCAAGAGTTGTATCAGACCTACTGTAGTCAGCAGGAATCAGGAAGAAGATTGTCAGGAAGAAGATTGTCCCCCTGTCCTCTGCTCTGGTGAGGTCACACCTCAAATGCTGTATTCAGTTTTGGGCCCCTCATTAGCATTAAGACACTGAGACCCTGGAGTATGCCCAAAAAAGGGCAGTTAAGCTGGTGAAGAATTTGGAGCACAAATATTATGAGGAGCAGCAGGAAAAAAATAAAAAAAATTGTTTAGTTTGAACAAAAGTGAGCTCAGGGGAGGCCTTATTGATCTCTAAAACTACCTTAAATGAGGTTGTGGTGAGGTGGAGGTCAGCTCCTTTTCCAAGGTAACTACCAATAGGACAAAATGGAATGGCCTTAAATTGTACTAGGGGAGGTTCAGGTTGGATATTAGGAAAAAAATTCTTCTCCAAAAGAATGGTCAAGTGTGAAAGACAGAAGTGTTATCTTTTTGTCTCAAAGCTTGCTTCGTGAGGCCTTTCTGGTGATAAGCCTCTAAGTGACAACTGCAAATTATCTAGGTGGATGAGTGGTGGGTGTCACTGTGCCACAGTACCTTTTCTCATGATTGTAAAGACAAGCATAATTCGGACAAGCAGTCTTTTTTCAGAGGTGCAGCTTGAAGGAACTGACCACTGAGAAGGTGACAATGCTTGTGCATGGCAACGAAGGCACCACTCCCTAGCCAAGTGTTTAAAGAATTAGTATATGCTTATCCTGCTGACTATTAAAGTTCAAATTTTCACTGGAACAGAATGATTGACCTTCTCGATTCTGTTGTGTCTCTTTCCTTTGCATCAGTCAATCAGTCAAACAATAGTTAGATAGATAAATAATCAAAGATAAGTGGACCAGCATAATAAAACAAAGAATGGAACTCCAAAAAGAATGCAACAAGCTCTGTTGAAGTATTTGACTGTTTTATATTTTGTATTCAGTGGAGCAGAAAATATACTTCTTACTCCAGCAGGATGTCTCTCATGAGATTTTTATGCTTATTTTCAATCTCTGGTCCACTGTATCAAACCAGATTATCCTCATCCTTATCATGCATGGGGAAAAAAAATGTTTATAATTAAGCATTTATTATTCAAGTTTGAATGAAGTGATTACAATAAACCAGCTCTTAGTTTACATGAGTAACCAGTTTTGGAGGATAAAACAGTATGAGTGCTTATTAACAGCTGTTAGGTTGGCTCTCCAGGAGTATTTGCCTTTTCATCTTCTTCTGATTCTTTCAAAGTATCTTGTTTTTCTTATGCTTTTATCAATTACAATCTTTTTCACAGACTGTAAAAGTACTAGTGATTTCCCTTAACTATCTTCTCTTTATTTTTATTTATTGAAAACTACCAAGTGCTCTCAAAAACTGTGTTTATGTAGCAGATCTGGAAACTTACATCATATTTAGTACTTTCCTTTCTTGACCTTGTCATTTTCTTGTCCTTGAAGTGCTTATTTGATGGTTCAGTTCAGGTCTTTAGTTCATATTTAGTGTATTCCCTTGCTAATAATTTGAATGCACCTTGCATGACCAGATCCTCCCAGAATTAGTAAGTAATGTTCCCTTAGATTCTTCTAAAGACTTGGTGCTCTTTAAATCAAAAAGATGAACTCTCATAGCTGTGTCTAGCAGTACACAATAGATTAGACTATATCATGCATTGAGTATTACTAAATGTTCTTAATGTTGCATAAATGATAACTCCAGAATACTTTATAAATAATCCTTATAAAGTCATGTGCCTGTAAGCAAGTCTGAACTTTCCTCACCAAGAAGAAATTTTTACTGAAGATATGGAGAAAAAATAGGTGAAAGGAATGTCTCAAAGTAGCTTGTAGCTTAGGACGCTGTCATGGTCTAAGTGTAAGATGAAGACACCCTGAAGAGAAGCAGATTTGAGTGAAGGACTTCTACATCAGGTGTATATTTTAAAACTTGATAAAATAGGAGAGGTGCTTTGTATCTAGACCCATTTCAAAGGACTTGTTGCTCCAATTCTGGAATAGGTATATTATCTTACAAAACAGTTATAGTTCCATAAGGATGATTAACCTTTGAGTTGCGGAAGGTTTTTCCTTGAGCCAAAGGTGAAAAATGCATTAGTCCTGATGAATTTTAGGATGAACCATGCCTAAAGTATTACCTCAGCTAGCTTTCTGCTCAATATACTATCTTTTGTGAATACTACTCAGAAAATCTTGACTCTACACAGGTTGGTAAATTAGCAGCTTCTTTGGAATTTTTGTACCCTGCATGTATATACTGAAACACAGGATCTATATCTGACAGCTCACATACAGAACTCATTAATGTGCTCTAATTAGTATTAAATCTTATGGATTAACTGTATATACCTACTGAACTGCTTGTTACACTGATATGTTATTAGAGTTCTTCTTGTAAACTGATGTTATCATTTGCTAATTGACCCTGTCGTATTTTGTAGCTTTCTGTCTGTTGTAGCTGTTGTTGCTTGTTTAATTTTTTATTATTATAAGTCTTGGATTGCTTGTAAGACTTCCTGCCTAGGGAGCTAGTTTTCTTATACAAATACCATACAGTTCCTAGGTTTATACATGTTGGCAAGGCAGTTGTTTGCATGGTAAATATTTTGTTCTTAGATAAATGGGTGCTTTGCTTTGTCTGCAAATTTTAAACAAAACAAAAAGTAAAATAGAATGTGATTGGGATTTTAATAGATTTTGTTCTCTCTCCAATGCTGGTAAGTCTTTGTGTTTCAGAAAGAAGGAAGGGAGGAAGGAAGGGAGGAAAAGTGACAAATATTTAAGCATAATTTTAAGTAATTTTAAGTGTATGGATATATTATGACATTGTCACTATATTTCAGAATTACATGTAATTATGAGAAGGTGATCTATTAAAAGAGGAATATTAACTAGGTGTTGATCTCCTCCCTCCGGTGACAGTAATAGGATCTGAGGGAATGACATGAAGCTGCATCAAGAAAGTATCAGGTTTGTTAGTGTGAAAAGGTTCTTTACCAGAGTCTAGATGGGCCTTTCAATGGACATATTCCATTTCATTATTTGTCTCTTACTACTTTTCAAGTCACTAACAAAAAATATATTGGGTCCAGCCATATAAAATATTACTATCTGCAGTCTCTTGAATATCAATGATTTAGACAATATGCAAAAAAAAAAATCAAGATATTCTAAATCTGAACAGTAGCCTAAAATTTTGTTGAAAAGTTATTTGTGTGGACTATGGAGTAGACAAATAAATCATTATCAGGAGACATCATGCTCACAGGTCCTGGATCGGCAGGGTGACTTTATCCACCCAGACTGGAAAAGTGGTACAGCAAACTGCAAGATATCTAGATCTGTGTACTGTTAGACTGGATAGGAATTATGCTCTATTTTAATAGCACAAATAACTGGACAGTAGAAGATAAGCTGAGGGAAATATCATTGTATTCCTGCCTCATTTTACTGTACTTAGAATAAATATTATAAATCTCATAGATGTTTATTTCTGAGCATTGTCAGAAATATTAGACAAAAGTCTTACCCCTTAATACTGTTCTAACATATATATGATAATCTTCACAAGAAAAATAGAGAAAATGGCAACTTCAAGCTCGTATTTCTAGTTCACTTTGAAATATTTTGTTGTGTCTATACTACTTTTCGTTTGGCTCATGGTTAGCTTTGCTTTCATCCTGTCATTTGCATGCACGGCTGTGTATGTATATCTATTTGTATCTGTATCTGCCTCCACAAAATAAATATGTCCTTCTTTTTTAAGATATTGAAAATTTCCTTACAGCTTTGCAAAATATATAATTTGAAAATATCTTAAAAAATTAACTTCATAAATAAATCTATTGAAAAAAAATATTGAAATTTACAGATCAGTATAAATTTCTGATTTTTATCATCACTAGGCCCTTGCTTTCTTAAAACGCTTTAGAATTTATACTACTGCGTAGTATTTTCTTCAAATATCTGCACTTACTGCACAAAAGCAAATAAAACAATGAAATAATTATAAACATAACCTTAAGTATTTTAGTGGTTAGGATAAGGATTTCTTAGTTTTTTTAGTAGCATGTCAGAATCATATATGTGTATTTAATAACAGCGTTAGAACAAAATATTCTAATGTGATCTAAAATCCTAAATATCTTGGAGTAAATTCTTTTGCAAAATGATGATATCATGTCATATGTAGTTATCTCCATGTTTTACTAGGCTGTTATTGTGACTCAAGATATCACCCAAAATATTTATTCAAGTGATGATCAACTGTGAGCTCTTTCATAATAGAGTTAAGGCAAGGGGACTTCTATGAGAAATTGTGTAGTACAAAGAAAACTATTGATCAACAGACAAATTTTATTTTACCAATAAGGCAAATGGCATTATAAACCTTTTATTCTTTTCACTGCTTTCATTTGCTCTGACGTTAAAATTTGAACAGTTGTCACCAGAACTGTAAAAGATTAACATGGCTGGGATGCTTGACATATAAAAGTATCACCATCTATTAACAATAAACACCATGTTCTTTCCTTTCCTGATGGATTGTATGTTCTTTCATTAAATGTAAAGGGAATATGACAGGGACAAGTAATAATCTAGATTTTTCTCTTAAAATGTTGCTGGCACTTGAGGTTGCTTTTTATATTTTTCTCAAAGAAAAGTTGTCATTGGTAATTGATTTCGTTGGGAAAAGTATGACAAAAAGCATCTCTACTCTCATAGCTAAGGGGATTATCAAGTTGTGACTCCTTCAATTCTCTCTAGAGTTGCTAGTCAGAAGTGTTAACAGGAAAAAGCTTAATAATTTAAACCTTTTAAACTGATGTTTAGAAAAGAGAGGTTGTAAATGTCAGCTCATACCATACCAATGAACCAGAAACCGAGGTTTTGTAATTACAAGATTTTAAAGAAATTACAACAAGCAAGCATCTTAGTGCAATTAACCTGACTTGGAGTTACAATTCTGTGATGGGCTTAACAATAGTGAATATGGTATAATAAGGCTCTATTATTTATTTTTTATTATCTTGTTTACTATTATTTCAGTCCTAGATTAACCTTGTTTACTCTGAGAAGTTAGAAGTGCAGTCTTGGTGAGAAGGACCTGACTTAGCTGCATTTCTCTCTTGTTGAAGCTTCTTTGCCAGTTTCATTAAGATAAAGCTTGCACATTCTGCTTTGCAAAATTGAGCATAACTAAAAAAATCCAATTCTTTATGCGGCTTTGGCAGTTATTCCACACTCTGGTACAAAGTAGGTCATCTACAATTTTTTCATTGTAATGGATATTCTGTTTTACAAAAGCATCATTTACCTCCCCATTTACTGTAATTGAGGGCAGTTTAATTTCAATTAAATTTAGTTTTATGACTGAAGTACCACAACAGCAGAAAAGTCAAGGTGAACAGGGTCCTTGTATTTGTTTACTTGACTAAAGTGCATTCTTGTGCACTTCCAGCTAAGGAATAGCACTGTTATGTACAGCACCTAGCCAAGGCAATACTAATAAGGCAGAACCTAATTAAATGGATTCCCATTAAAGAAAGAGACCTAAATAAACACTGTCACAGTGGAGAGTTACTCCCACAAAGTGCCACTGCTGCTCGAATGGATAAGAGAGATGGTTATAAAGAATAAATAATGATAATGATTGGACAATATATTAGGAGATAGAAATAAAGAACTGAGTCTGCTGTTTATGTAAATCCACATACATTTAACTATACTATCAATTATTTTATTGCTAAATGCACTTTAAAATCTTCTGCTTGACAGTCACTCCTTTCATTCTTCCCTCTCCTGTTGCCATCAGACAGCATGTCTTATCTACATTTTTTTGTTCTTATTGCTTCATAAGACAAATTAAGAATAACTAGGCATTTCAAACTCCTTGTGAGGAAGCTTCCAGTTTCCTCTGGTTTAGGTTGAAGAGATAAGTCTACACACTGGACTACCTAACTCTGGAAGCAAGTATTTGCAGCACTATGCTAAGAAAATCAGGATTGCTGAGAATTTCAACCATGTTTAAAGATCTCTGGTTGACTTCTCCTGTACTTCCCAGTACAGGAAGGACGTGGAGCTCTTGGAGTGGGTTCAGAGGAGGGCCACTAAGATGATCAGAGGGCTAAAGCACCTCTCCTGTGAGGAAAGATTGAGGGAACTGGGCTTGTTTAGCTTGGAGACCTCATTGTGGACTTCCAGTACTTGAAGGGAGCATATAAACAGGAGGGGGAACAGCTGTTTACGAGGGTGGATAGTGATAGGACAAGGGAGAACGGTTTTAAACTGAGACAGGGGAGGTTTAGGTTAGATATTAGGAGGAAGTTTTTCACACAGAGGGTAGTGAGCACTGGAACAGGTTGCTTAAGGAGGTTGTGGATATTGAATCCCTGGAGGCATTGAAGGCCAGGCTGGCTGTGGCTCTGGGCAGCCTGGTCTGGTGGCTGGCAACCCTGCACCTAGCACGGGGGTTGAAATTTGATGATCACTGTGGTTCTTTTCAACCCCACCCATTCTGTGATTCTATGATTCTTTATTTTATTTCTGGCTGATTTCTCCTTTCTCTTTTCCTGCAAGTTATGCCAGACTTTATTTCTACTGTACAATTTCATTTACGTGCTTCACACTTCACTTATTTCTGCTCTCTTTAACAATACTTTTATCTTCTTTCTCAGCATTTACTCCTACTTGTTACTTTACTGATATTGTTAAAAGCTCATTCTGTTTTTTCCAGTTAGTATTCTTCCAGTTTGCTTTTTCACTTCCTTTTCTGATGTATCTGCTTGTAAACATTTTGTTTCAACTCTCTTTTCCTTTACATGCTTCCATTACAATTGGTAATGACCTGAGCAAACACTTCCTTACCCATCATTTTCTTTAATGTCTTACTGAAAAACAAACACTACACAGAGAGCGCATTAATTAATTGTATTTTTTCCCCCTCATTATTAGCAGAGTCTAGCTTGTGGCATCTTTTCACCTTTCTACTTTTTAAAATGAAGATCTTTTATACCAGCTTTTAAAAACTGATTTCTAAAAGAATCTTCACCAGTAGAAATTTACTCACTATGTTCCTTACTGTATCCAATTCCAGGCTCCCAGTACAAGACAGACACAGATTTTTTGAGAATGCTGATTTCTCTTTTATGGCACCATGCAGGCAGATTGAACAATAAGCCATTTTGATCAACGTAATGTAAGACTCAGCTTCAGTATGGCTATTCTAGATTTTTTTTTTTTTTAATTTGCTTTAAAATCTAGCACTGAGTTTCACAGAATCACAGAATGGCCTGGGTTGGGAGGGACTTCAAGGATCATGAAGCTCCAACTCCCCTCCCTCCCCCCCACAACAGGCAGGGCCACCAACCTCCACATTTAATACTAGACCAGGCTGCCCTGGGCCCCATCCAATCTGGCCTTGAACACCTTCAGGGATGGGGCATCCACAACCTCTCGGGGCAGCCTGTGCCAGCACCTTACTACTCTCACAGTAAAGAAGCCTACTTATAATGTCAACTGTTCTGTATCTCTTTATTATAGGACTCCAAGATCTCCAGTTTACTTTTTAAACTTTGTTTTCATGACAAATGCTTTTAACCTGTTTTGACATTTTCGAGATACATCAGGTGAGAATATTAATGTCATGTTGTAAAATGTAACAAATATTTTAAAACAACTTTAAAACAACAACAAGAAAGAAACATACAACCAGCATTTACAGCAATTGATTTAAAATCCTAGACAACCATTCTCCAATCTTACTTTTCTCATAATGCACATCCCTTTATAACATGTGCCTTTTCTATTGGTCATCAAGTTATAGACGTTTACAATTTAGGATTATGATTATCTATCAGTCTGCTGCTGCCAACTTCTTACGTTTGTACTTGAATGATACTAATCTGTGAGAATAATCTGCATTTATGATGTAGAGTTTTAAAGTATTTGGTAGTTCAGTATCATTGAAGTGACTTGGGATAAGGGATGTATTTTATATCTGTTGTGTGACGGTTGACTATGTCTCTTTTTAAAAACATTAATGCTATTTCTATCAACTGCTTTTTTGAGAATATTCCTGAAAGAATATGGTGCAACTAAGATATTAAGAGAACTGGAAGGACTGTCTGTATATGGCTGTATGGATCCATTTGGGAGCAGGGTTACAAGAAGGTAATGAGATCGTTTACACCAAAAATGCAGTTAAGTACAGACTTGATGCACAACCTGTTACTACTTGGAAACTGTAAGAATTGTAGAGAAGCTTCCAGACTTCTTTCTAAGCAGCTGATAAGCAAGCCCAATACTGTTTTCATTTCGTGAATTTGTGAATCTTTGTAAATTCTCTACTATGAATATTACTCCCTCACCTTTTGCTGTTTTATTCATTTTAAACTTCTACTTTTATCGACATTTTTCTACTCTGTCCAGCTTGTCTGGCTCTACTTTCATTTACCCTATTCTCTGTTACTGCCCTGGCCTCTTTTCATGACTTTTCTTCTCCTGATTTTATTTTACTCTCCCTGGAGATACTCCCAGACCACTTTAGAAATGTAGGTTGCATTTTTTTATGTCATTCTTAGAGAAGGAGAAATAAATTACAACCTTAGTTCTCTGAGCTATATATGGAAATCCTCCTACATGTCTCTGGAGCAATGCTTTTTCATGATTCCAAGGCAGGGAAAAATGAGAACTTTAGCAAGGTATGTGTCTGATGATTAGACAGAGTTGCTTCTCTGGTTATAGAGAAGGTGTTATTCTAGACATCTAGTGGGAACAGATTTTCAAAGTGTCACTTAAAAATAAATGAATGCATTGAGCATGGGATTTAAGAGGTATTTATTCCCACAGCTTTTCTTTGTTTACATGATGCAGTCTCCTATGAATCCCATAATGAGATGCTTCAATCCCTACATTTACTATAGGGAATGTAGGTGACTATTTCAGTTGCTGAGCCTAAAAGAATGAAATTTAGGGCAATCCTAAAGCAGGTTTCTTCTATTTCAGGCATTTTTCTGAATAGAAAAAGTTGGCTGTCAGAGATTGAGTCGTATAAGTGATTTTGTCAGGACAGAGTCAAATCTTACTGTTAAATGATACTGTATTTCTGCAGTATATGCTCCATACACAGAAACAGCAGTCCTACATATGTTAATACAACTCTTTTAAAACTAAATATTTGTTGTTACTTTTTCCAAAAGGGTATAATTATGTGATAGAAATAAAGTTGTTGCATGGCTTATTGAATTTTACAAAACATACTGAAAATCATTCTCTGAACTACACAATGCAAAACATTTTTTCTGCTCTTTTCTTTAATTGCTAAATCCATTCACATAATTGCTAAACCCATTCACATAAGGACAGAATCTTTATTTCCAACAAGTCACCTATTCCAGCTACTTATTTGACAAATAAGGTAGCAATTTCTCACTTCTGACCAGGCTGTTATTTCTTAGTAAAATTTTGAATTCCTTCCAAATAAGGATCACTTAAAATAGAATAACCAAAAGCAGAAGCAAAAACAATTCTACAAATCGATTCTGTGTCTTAATGCAAATGTCCCTATTAAGTATAACAGGGTACAAAGAAATTCAAGGAATACAGACTAACAAAATATCAATGAAAGATGGATTTGGATTTGTGCTTTTGTGTTTGTTTGTTTGTTTGTTTTTTGGTGGGGGTAAATACTGCAGTTAAAGATTAGATTATCCTTGTATCTCAATGGTTTTCTGGATGCATGTTGGATTAATAACAAATTACTTTAGCTGCTCAGTATTCATGCTGAAAGGAGAAGTATATCAGAAATTTTGTTTCCCATACACTTTGAATACTGAGTAATTCAGAATCTAAAACCGTTTCCTAATGTAGACACAGAATTCACTTATTTAGGGTACATATTCCAAATTTTCCATGAAAATGCAGTCTATTGGTGGAGCTGAAGCTCGTGAGTTTTAGCATCATTTCTGCATGATTAAGAAATGGAAATATACTTTCATTTGCCTCCTTGTCCTGGAGAGTCTCAAGTAATCTGACAGGAGTTATTTTCCTACCACAATATATAGCCAAGTCCAGGAAAGAATAATGTAAAACCAATTACATATTCATGTTAAATGTACAAGTCGATCTTGTACAGCAAGATTGGAACACATCTGTGTCTACACTGAGCAGATGAAGGTAAAAGTCCATCTTACTCCTCTTATTGGATCTCTTTTCTTATTCCTGGCTATAGATTTGCTTGGTTTGCCTGCGCAGTGAAGAAAAATATACAGAGTTGGAGCATGAGCCAGTTAACTACATGGATTAGTGAATTCCATTTTAGATGCCAATAACAATATTAGCTTGATCTCTCCTGGATGAAAAAAAAAAAATGTTGAGAAACAGTTTGACTGATATATAAATTGTTCATGTAAGCTCACTGGTTTTATTGTCCAGTTCTGGTTTTAGAGTAGAAATTTGACTTGCCAACCAAATACCTGCTGAAATACTAGTGAAGATATATGTAGCTATTATAAACCAGGTGGTTGCTTGAAGCATTAGAAAATTCCAAGCTATATTCATGAACACAGCAACTGCTAAAAACAGAAGTATTGAGATAATTGGTCTTAATAGCTGCAGGGTTTCATTTTCTGCTGACTTCTTTGTTGATATTGTTTCTATATAGAAAAATAAATAAATAAATAAATGAGAAAAACAGATAGAAATAACATATTGTTTGTTGCTATTCTGAAGTATTTTCCTAGGGAAAGGTGAGCAGAAAACAATTTATGACTGTATACACAGCAACTGAATTTCTACAGCATTTTTTATACTTAGATTACACAAGAATGTATTTGGAAATCAAGCTTTTCATCCTACTTGTCATATGTGATAACCACATATTTCTGTCTGGTTAGAAAATATACAAAATTAAGTATTATATTCAGAGATCTTTTCTAAGTAAATAATTATTTTCGTATAGTTTATGTGGCTCATTTTGATTGACCAATAATTTTAACTTCCTGCATAGCTAATATTAATATTAGGTACAAAACCTATACACTAAAAGAAAGAAGTTAGAAAAATAACCTGGAGTGGACTGACTGATAATTTCAACACTAAATAAAAAGAAAAAAAGAAAAAAAAAAAGAAAAAAAATTAGTTCTTATGTATTTGTATATAGAAGATAGCAAGTGAGGAAGTGAACATATTAAAAGCCAGTAAAAGCAAGTTTGAAATCCAATGCACTAAAATATATGTTAACCCTTATGTGAGAGAAAAAAAAAAATTCTACCTACATTTTCTTAGGCAAATAAACTTTCAAACTGTAAATTTCTATTTCAATTTCTAAATTAGTCACTAAATTTTTATCTTAACTAACAAGCTGTCAGCATTTGCTGAGGTATATAGCAGAAGATATTCTAAAAAACTAATAGTCAAGTCTATTACTACTCTTGAATGAGTGTCTAAAAACTCAAAATCTGAATTCCAGTATTATTTTTTATAGCATTGTAGTTGAAGATGTGATTACATTTAATGTTTCTCAATAGGCATAAATCTTGCTATTGAACTAATCAATGTAGCATTCAAATCTGAGAAGACTCACTAAAATTCAGGTTTTCATTGCAATAATTTTCTGTATAGTGGCTGACATGATGCTGTCTCTTGGATTTCAAAGCTAGAAGAAAAATAATGTTGATAAAACACCAATGTTTTAGTTGTTGCTAAACAATGTTTATGCTAAGTCAATTACTTTTCAGCTTCTCATACCACCTGCTAACAAGACACCATACTAACTACTCTGGAGAAAATTGACACCATCTGCATGGGAATTGCCAGGTCATGGACTGAACAAATAGTTGAGCATCAGGTGAAGAGATGTGGCTAACTCAGGGAGCTCAGGTGCAAGCAATGCACATGAGTGACTGGATCCAGGATCCACTACCTCCTCATCCTCAAAGAGTAAGTAGAAAAGTGAGTACATCTTTGGATAGATGCTGTACTCTTCTTATGCAATCACTGGTTATTGGAAAAGGTGGGCTACTTTTTCTTCTTTGCCACCTTCCATTGCTTCATAGTACTATTATATCAGTAGAGGGCCATAACCTTGCTCCATGCTATCAAAACTGGAACATGTGACTTTGTGGATTTTGTACATTTCTCAGGTTCTTTAGAGAGCAAACCAGCAAGTAGCATTTTCACATAATGTCTTGATGCAAGCTCTCTCTCAAAATCTCAGTGACTTATGATGTCTAATAGGAGAGAAATAAAAAGAATGAGTGAACCTTTTAAATCAATTACATATTAAAGTTTTTGACAATTTCATATGGAGACTTTCATGAGTCTCCAATTATTGTATGGTTTAAAAATGGGGAGAAACATGTTTGCATACATGGTCCCAGACTAGATGAAGACAAAATAGAACTAAGTTGACACTAGTTAATCTTCAGGTTGAGAAAAATAATTGTTTTAAAGGCAGAAAGGGTTTAGAAATCGTGTTAGTCGTCCCAATTTAAAACTTGTTGAAATGTCGGTGAATATATAATATTTCTCTTCTTAAAGATTTAGAGTTTTGCTGGTAATATTCCACATCTTGTGGGAAGACAATGGAAGCAATATATACATATATATATATTTATATATATATAGCATATTTATTCAATTTCACTGTTCTTAACTAAATAATAATAATAAAAAAAAAGACAAAGAAAACATATGAAACCCATGCAGCTTACTTTCCTGCATCTGCCTTGTTTGGGGAGAAATAGGTAAATACAGACACGTAGTTACTTAGAAGTAATTGCATTACTAGACAAATTAATTTTTTTGCTAATGAGAAGCTATGATGATGACTGCTATAATGTCTGCATACAAAAACAATGCTATGTCTCTTTTTGATGTGAAGCATTCTTTCATATTTTTTGAACGTAAACAAACAATTATTCAAATGTGTCTTTTTCAGCAAAGCATTTAATTTGTTTCTCAAAAGAGTTGCCAGATATTTTGGATTTTTACTTGCTTGTCAGTTCCAACAATGTTGACATATGTGATATGTTACCTGCTGTCCAATCCCTAGGATGGAAAATAAAATAAATGGTAGCATTTTCATAAAAGTTACTTGAAAGTACTTCCAACTTTAGTGTAAGCAATTAAAGCAGTGTAAAGAAACTTCATTGATAACACAGACAGTCAAAAAAAGGGTTCAAAAGCATTAGTTATAAAACATTATAAAACATAGAATGTTACCGTAATTGAATGCTCTAACTTCTTTAGAGTGTGTATGAGGTGGTCTAGTGGCCACCTGGCTGGAAAATCCCATTTTATGTAGGGATTGTTTTGACAGCAGCCAAGTGTGAAGATGAAAAAGTAGCAGCTGCTGATTTAGTTCCCCATGGCATCTACTACAGGAAGATCCAGAGCTCCCCAAGCATGCTCTATAAGTTATGACACCTTAATGGCTTTAAGTTGTGAGGTCCAGAAGGAGATTATCAGTGATCAACCCGCAGTCTTACCCTGAGTTTATCGGGGCGTGTTATTTTAATGAGTCTAATAAAATGCTTTAGAGGAACATGAAATTTTCAGCCAGCTTTCTAGTGATCAGTCTGTGCAGCATTGTTAGTGAAGATGAAAAACAGATTTCGTTTAATTTTGTTGAAATGCAATGTAATGTGATTCAGAAGAGCAAGTTAAAAACTAACTGTTTTCTTTAAAAAAAAAATTAAATGCTTCAGCCATGTTGTACTATGCTTTCTGTTTCTTACTCCTATGGACTCGGAGTGGAGATTTTTATGCAGGAAGCTTTGATGAGAATAAATTTAAGTAATAACTTTGAGCTATTGCTTAGAACACATAAACTGAACGTTGTGAAGAAGATAAGGTCTGGTATCTCTCCTGTCAGTAATTTCTTACATCACCAGCTATTTTGTATCAGCAAACCCTTTTATACCTCGCTGTAAAATGATAACACAGAAGTCACTTTTTATTACCTGGTGCTTTATTTTTGATGATACATGGAAGCTATGCATTAATATTATTTTAGGTGTCTTGATACTTAGAAATTTCGAAAGACTGTCATCATGGAAAAGCCTACAAAGGCAGCTATGGAGCCAAACTAATCGGCTGCGTAAGAATCCCCTCCCCAAAATAATAATAATATAAAAAAGTAATTCTACAAGGAATTTCATGATACAAGTGTGTACTGGGTGCCGGTGTCATGCTGAGAGCTCCTCTGCAAGGTGAGGTTACATGCTCAGCAGCCAAGATGGAAGCACCTCCAGGGACTGTATTTAAGGAAAGGCTGTATAGGCTAGAAAGGAGAGGGTAAAAAAGGAGTGTGAAACAGTGCTGAAGACACCAAGGTAAGAGAAAAAGTAGGACAGGCACCGCTCTGAGAGCCAAAGCAAAGATTCTCTCAACAGGTCATAGACCAGTCCATGGTGAAGCAGGGAAAAGTCTGAGGAGGAAGGAGTAGCAGAGAGTATCTGTTACAGACTAACTGCACTTGGGAGAGAGGTAAAGATAATCTGGAGTGGAGGAGTAAAACTGATTCTAGAAGAGGGGAAAGGAAAGGTGTTTTTTTTTAATGTAGATTGTTGCTATATTTATTTGTCTTGATCATGATAAATGATCATAACTGATAAATGATCCTCCTGTCTTTACCTCAACCCTTCTTTTTCCATTTTTTCATTTTTTCTTTTTTTTTTTTTCTCCTTTAAGGGTTTGTGCTCCTCTGCCGTTGTCTTCCTTCTGTGAGGACTCAATGAGTGCCTTGTGATCTTCTACATGAAGTCTAAGTCTAGATTATGAATATTATATTGCATTCAAACTAATTTAGTGCAATCTACGCAGGGTCCAGGTGACAGAAAACTGTAACTGAGAATTCTAGAAATTCTGTTGCAACTGCAAGCAACACTAAGTGCTAGAAAGTTCAGATAATAAGCTCTGGTAATGTTTAAAAATCCATGTAATAATAGATCTCTAATTATAATGACAACCTTCTGCAGTCTTCATTCTGACAAAGTTCCCTAAAGTGATCTGCCTGTCCTCCATCATATCCAGTGACAAAGCTTAAAAGAAGGGAAGGGAGGAGAAGGAGAAGGAGGAGAAGGAGAAGGAGAAAGTTCTAAGTGTTTTAATACCACTGGTAATCACATGGAAACAATTAATGCATAGCATTCAGCACTTAAAAATTAAATACTGTAGGCAGTGAAAAGATACATTGTGGATATTTCATAGAGTAGTATGTCAAGAAAAAAAGTATATTAATATGCATTTAAGATAAACTTGGACATACATTTGCGCATAAAAGAAAATAAAATTCTGAAATATGGTTTGTGAGCTTTATGGAAAAGAAGTCCAGTTGTTGGTAAATTAAAAAAATCCTCTATATATAAGCTCTCATTTCTTATAATCAAGAATGTTAATACGTTTTTACTGAATCATTCCAGTTGCCAGTTTAAATGAGGAATTGTTGCTTCTAGTTTGATAAATAAAAAGAACAAACAAAAGCTTAAAACAAATGTCTGTGAAAACACTTGAAGCTATTCCCAGTCCTTGGGTTCTTGATTTTCAAGTTTGATAGATATGAGTGGAAGCAGCATAGTATTGGGGGAAAAAAAAAAAAAAAAATCAAACCCACATTCTTTGCAATGTAGAAAAATATATAAAATTCAAAATTCCTTCTCCAGTTCTGAAATTGTCACTACAGTTATATCATTCTTCAATTGTTAAACAATTCACTGGCCTTAAAGTTCAAATGGAAATTCGGCAGTTTTTGGCAAAACACATTATTTGTAGCATTGAATACTCCTTACAGTTGTAGTCCTCAATGTTCCTTCAGTCCTATACAAAAAATCTCCAAACTAGATGTGCTGTAACTTATGTTTAAAAAGATTTGATGCTGAACATCGACACTTTTTTTTTCCATCTGCATAGCAGTGTATTGCAGAGTGTGTATAGCCTGGACAGTATGCATAAAGAACGTTGAAAATGGAATTACAACCATACTAGAAATTAAAAGGTTCTAAACAAGAAATAGAGCTGTGTCTACAGCATAGGCAAAATTGCTCTTCTGCCATGCAGCAAAATGGATGTATAGAAGTAAAAGAATGTTGTAGTTCAGCTGATGACCAACAGGCTTTATTGAGCAGAAGAGTGGCAGATGTATTGTGTACAACACTTAACTAGATTGTGCTCTGACCTGAAATATACAGTACTTGAATTTCATGGCGCTGTCCCAAACTATTAGTAATGGCAGCTTGTATGCAACAAACTCAGCATGTAGCAAATGACAGATAAGCTAAAATCTGGGCACCTGCTGATAGCTGAATTGTAAATACAATCCTCTGTCTGCCTTCAGGAAAGTAGCGTCTGTCTTATACTTTCTACCATATAATTAAGGGATGGCTTTTAATTAATTACTCAATGGTCTAATGCATACCATCTCTTTGTTCACTATAATTGCAGAATTTTAACGCAGTCTAACTAAATGTTATATACATTTATTGTGAATATAGTTTATTCTGGTATGTTTGAAAATGCTGCTCATGCCATTCATAATTCACATTGATTTGAGAATGATGTTCTTTTATTTCAGAAATATATTTTGGAGTTTCTTGTTTAGTGAGATTTGTTATGTTTATTTTAATAGTTGAACTAATAGTGGGTAAACTGAATATCAGATTCTTAACTTCTCTTTAGCTGAGCTGTATTAATTCTGAGCTTTACTTGTTTTTTTTTGTTTGTTTTTTTCTCATAAGAAAAAGGAATCTGTCTGAATTTGCAAATGGCTATCTTTGTCTTCAGTTTAAAAAAAAAAAACTTTTTTCTCTATACATCAACTATGGTTTCTATATTGTTTTCCTTATTTTTGGCTTCTTTTGCTGATGCAATGGTAACATGGAATTTGGGAAGGGAATTAAAAGTTAGTAAAGGAAGATCTTGTTCCAACTTATATTTCAATTCTTTTTCTATGATTACAGTCTGGTAAAGTTACATAGAGTTTAACAGATTACATTACTTCCTTTATTCATTTTACTAATCGCACAGTATTGTGTCACTGTGAAGTTAGTATTTAGGAGTTTGTTGGCGAGAATCTGTCCCAGTTAAGTTGTTTGTCTATCAATCATATATGCCAGCAGTATGATGACGTTGAAACTCAGACACTTGTTTCATCTTTTTATATTTGCAGATCATAAATTTCATTCACTTACAGTAAATCACCAAAATCCCTTCCTTTCTTGAAACAAAGTAGATTAAGACAAGACTCAACACAGGTTTATCAAGTCTTCATTGATTTGGACTTTTGATTTCAGTAACAGTTCCTGTATGAAAATTAATTCTAATGTAATAGATTTTCAACAACATCTCTTGCGCTCTATATACACCCATATTCCTTTATCAATTCTAGACTGTTTTAACCCAATGATACATGCAATTGATTCAAACTGAATGATTTTTGTAATTAACATACTTTTCAAACTACAAGTACCATAATGTAACTCCTGAAAATAGGAAAAATATTTAGAGGGAGATACAAACAAAGCTAAACCAAACCTTACAATCCTGACCATCTCAACAGAAATATATTTACAGATTTGCAGTTTTTAGATCTCTAGAATATTTACAACAAAAATAAATAAATAAATAAAATATTAAAGCCAATCCCTTATATTTAGTGAAGTGAAAAGTAGTGAAGACGAGACAAGCTTCATCTGTCGAACAAAAGCAGCTAATTATTCCACTTGACCGCAGAAGAAATTACACATTAAAAACAAAGATAATTCCTCAGCTGCAGTGCATAGACATGGTGTAACAGCTAGGCAGGTAAGTGTATTCGGCTCGTGAAAGAAAGAGCTGGTTGAAGGGATTTGAGTGGGGTCTGATTAATCACTGTAGAGGCAAGAAAAAAAAATGTATATTAAAGAAGGTAATACAATTATAAATGTGATAAACATGAGTCATTTAACGGTGTTACTTTTCTAAATGCTTTTCAAATTCAGATAGTGAATTGTGCAGAAATTGTTTAATTTTCATAGCCTGAATTTTGTGGGAAAGACATTTGCATTTGTTTTAAAGAACCGAACACCTTTAGTGTGATTGTCAGCGACTTACTTTCTTGGTAGCATATAACAGTTAGAATGAGAATGGTTAAAAAAGATTGTTTTACCAGACAAAGTCACTCAAATTAAGAATTTTGAAGAAACAGACAACTGTGTTTCATGTCTAAGTAAGCATTCCAAGAATAATAAAATGCACTATCAGGGCTGCAGAAACATCCAGTGATTGTTTTCTCCATGTGTCTCGCTCCAATTTATAGGAGGGAGATGAGGTTCTTTTAATATCTGTATACCCGGTGTGAGATTAAGAAACAACGGTTCATGTGTTAGTCCAACCAGTTTATTATTAATCCTAATCAGGAGACGGGGAAGGGAAGGAGGGCGATAGAAAAGATAGGAAAGAAGCAAGAATCGCGTAAAGCGGGGATAGTCACCACCAGGATCCAGCAGCGGTCCTGTCGCACGCCGCTTCGAAGGTCCGAGGCAGAAGCAGCTAATAGCAGCAGCAGCGTGTCCGGCCTTGGGCAGCAAGCAGGCAGCAAGAGGCAGTCGCAGAGCCAATCCGGGGGGGGGGGGGGAAGCAGCAGGACTCAGGTAGCGGGCTCAGGAGAGTCCGTCAGCATGCAGGAATTCCGTAGTGAGGAATCTGATGGCAGACACCTTTGTTCTTCTTCAGCATCGTGGCAGAGCGCAGAGCAAGTCCAGGAGGGAGAGAGCGCAAAGCAAGTCCGGGAGGGAGAGAGGCAGGTCGTGAGGCTTCTTCATGGCAGAAACCTCTTCTTCTTCATGAGGAATCTGTTGCCAGAAAACCTGCCCTCATGATTGTAGGTCCCCATTTTATCCTTCTTTTCCTGCCTTCGTGACACCCCTGGGTGCTTGAGCAAGAGTCATGTGAGTACCCCCTGAGATGGCCATCATCCTGAGATAAGTCCACACAAAAGATCGCTTCACAGCCATTAAGCTACAGCTTATCTCTCTCTCATTGCCCCTGGCCTTGTGCATCTGTGTCCCTCAGACAAAGGATTTCACAACCTTTGCCCAGGACTTGCCTGAACTTGTTAATCTGTGTCCTCAGCAAGCTTTGAGACAATGATGTAAAAGAATAATCTCTTACACCATGTTTACCAGAGGAAAGTAAACATGAAATGCCATGTCCAAATCTACATAAACCTCTATCCTTTGTTTGTCAGATATGATGCTTATTTTGAATGCTGTATGACTGTTACAAGAACAACCAAATGCTTATGTATTCCGAAAATAAAATAACATTCATTGTTAAATAAAACTAGCATGCAATCCTTTTACTTAAATATAGGCACATACGTAGCTATCACTGAACCATCCTTGTCCTTACTGTGATAAAGATCTCTCTCCTCTTCTTCTCTTAATGGCCTTACCCTATCAAAGGACAATGGGTTCACTTATGTGGTGATATACATAATGTATTTTAATGCATTATTATTAATATAATCTTAATAATGTAATCTATAATGCAGTAATATAATACAGCATTATACAGGATCTGTCATATCTAGGTTCTTAAAAATGCAAAAAAAAATTAAAATATTATTAGGGGAAATTGTACAGGAAATTTGCTCACACTCTGATAGCCACTGTGCTCCACATCAAAAATACCTGTTTGCATTTGTCCCTAGGCAGACTCCTGATTTATGCCCATGTATCTTAAAGGGTGCTAGCTGCCAAGCTCAGGGCCAGGACCACTCTTAACAATTAATCAAAGAAGAGATGGTACTCCAGCTAACAGGGGCAGTCTAGAGCCTGGCACTGTTTAGTTTGCTAATACAGACATATGCTGAATACTTTAATTTACCTCTGGTTCTTTTGTTTCCATCAAACCCCAAACCCAAGAGATATCCCTTCTTACACTAATCTGTACGATGTATAGGTCTGTACTTCCCTTCATTTATGCTTTCAAGAAATGTCACAAAGTTTATTTTCAATCCTCAGCAGACTCCTAAGTAAATCAAGAAAAGTGCTGAAAAATGTTATCTTCTTGTTGTTGTTGAAGCTCTTTTTATAAAACAGTGTTCTGGAGTCAGTTTCAGGTAGCAGAGTTCATTCACACACACACACCAAAAAAAAAAAAAAAAAAAAAAAAAGATGATGGGGCTTTCATGTCCAAGAATTAAAGGAAGAAAATTCTTCACTTTCAAACGTGTTGACATTCAGTTTTTGTTAGCTTCATTTCAACTTGATCAATTTATTTGAATTTTTCAAATCCATATCATGAATGTAAGATCTTTCCTATTGGAAAGCTGCGTGTAATAATTTTCCTGGCTTGAAGATTCAATCAGATCCAACACATCTGACCCTGGTTAGCTGTCAGTGTAAAGGAAACTCATTATCTGTTTATCTCTTTCAGTGAGCAGTTTTACTTTGACTTCCTCACTTTATTGTGTTAACTACTCCATAGCCCCAGTTTTCACCTTTCTGTTGCACTTCACTTTTTTTTCATTTTTAATTTATTTTTTCCTCACTTTGAAAATGTTCTTCATTTCATTTCTTTTGGTTTTACCACAATATAAAAAAATAAAAATACCCACAAATTTATATGCTTCTCATATCATCCAAAATGTATTTGCTAGTTAAGTATCCCATGCACAGAATGTGAGTTAAATTTGTTGGGCTCTGTCAGCTTCTGCATTCAGTGTGCGTATATGTGCATATGTCTTTAAAAGCATATGTGCTTTTATACGAAGAGTGTGTTTGTATAAATTTGCAGCAGGCATATATTTTCAGAATGTGTTCTTTTGAATCTGCACATATGTCAGTGTCTCAATATGTTCCTCTTGCACCTAACATTCTCTTCTTTTTCTGTGATACCTTGAGTCTGATTTATTCAATTATTTAATGCTTGTCTTAGGGTAAGAAAAAAATATATAAAAGAGAGAAGCAGTTGTTTTATTCTAGCCCTGCATTATTCTGAATGCTTTCTTATTTTCATAATTCTGTCAGGTCCTATGATCCTCTAAACCCTTTCTTCTTAATGAAGGATTTATATACCCATTAATTCACATGCTCTTCTTTGCAATCTCTCTGTTCCATTTATTGCTAATATTGTTTCCAGTACCACACCAATGTATGTATCTGTGTCAAACTTTGAAACAAATATCCCATTTTATTTCAAGTTGATATTCTATTAATCTAATGCAAACACATTGGGTATTGCTCCAGTGTATTACTTCCACTGAATGATATCACTTAGATCCTCTTTGTCCTGTTTGCCATGCTCTCATGGCACTCATGAATTCTTCAAAAAGACATACATTGCAGTACCCACTACCTTTCCTGTTGGACATTCTTTTGACTCACACTACTTCTGCCGCCACAAATTTGTGCTTTGAGCTTTGTTGTTTAGTAAAGTGGAACTTGAATTTCCACAAACTTTGATGCTTCAGAATTTTTTTCATTTCACTACAGGATGTGAAGTAATATTCACAGCGTCAGAATACTGTCTGTATTTCACTAGATGCAGTGAATCGCCCATTACATTTAAAACAAATCATCTGGATTTTGCTGAGTTTGAATTGGCTTACTTTGATTAGTCAAAAACTAGCTTATTTATAAGCTCCTTGTAGCTATCTTTTTGTTGTTTACTTGAAAGTGTACTGCTCACTTATACCACCTCTGTATAAGTGAAGTTGTCTGCAGCTATTCTGTTTTCTCTTCTTGTGAAAGTCTATTGAAACATCAAGGTCTTTGAAATAAGATAATGTCAGCTTTGTATTTTTTTAGCATTCTGCAAAAAGTTGTTTTCTGTTTAAGCAGTCCCTTAAGATCTAGATTTCTTTTCTTGCTCTTATAAAAAATGATATTTTTTTAGTTTCAGTATTTTACTCCTGATCCATCCTGTGTTCAGAAGTCAAACAAAAATAATCTACTTATTTTGAATGTATGCATTAGCAGACTAACATTGCAGAAGAAAATCCTCTGTATCATACGACAGTTGATCCTAAAGTGGTTCTCACTTGTGTTAACTATTCATGGATTATTCTGCAGTTCCCACAAGAATGAGCACCTAAAAATGCACAGCTCAAAGATAACAAAATCCCACATCTATCTGAATTAAACTGCAGATAAATTCTTAGTTTCTGTTACAATCAGTTAATTTTGATGATTGATGAAGCTCTCTGAGATAGACAGAGAAAAGGAAAAAAATAAAATTTTATGTAGAGATTTTGGGCTTGAGTACTTGAGTTCATTGGAGTGTTTATGCTTTTTGTTTTAAATGTATAACTGATAGAAAAATATAGTATATCTACTGAGAGAGTAGTGGGAATATCAACAACAACAGCAACAACAAAATCTTTCCAAAATATGTTCTCTTACTCCTCCAGCTAGGATAGATTTACTAATATAGATTTCCACATATTTCTGTGGTTTGCCTACATTCTTGAGCAACCATCTGTCAGCATACAAAATACTTACCTGTATTTCTGTATTCTCAGAAGTTTTCCCATCTATAACTTTATTAATTAAAATTTGGGATTAGAACTTGCAAAAATCTTACTGGAATATCTTTCATAAGTTAATACAAAAAATATTTTTCCCACTTTTCTTATGACAGATCTAGTAAGAATAGAATTTCTTGTCAAAATCAGGGAGCTTAAATGGGAACCTTTTATACAGAAGTCCACAGAAGAGGATACTTCTGTACTTTGTTTGATTCCAGTTAATGACTTCAATTACTGCAATGAATTTTCTGTAGAAATATAACCACTGTAATGCAGGAATAAGTGAAAATTTATTTGTTCTATAAACAGTTTAATCCATATTTCTCCCTAAAATATTCACTAGTCAGTTAAGAAATACTATGAAATTAATATGTGAAGTACATGGAGCAAGATAAAAGACATGATGAGGGCTTTGCTACTTGAGCAAACAGCTACCATGGTTTTAGAAATAGAGTGTTATTTCTACCTCTTCCCACTGAAATTCCCACTGAAACATATCTGCTGACTGAACCATTGAAATATGCTGACTGGCTGAATCTATCTAATTTGAACTCTTAGAACATCTTTTAATCCTATATCTTGACTTGTGCTCTCCTTTTATTTATAATGTGATATGTAACTGCTAAAATTAACTTCTCAGTGAAGATTCAAGCGTTCTTACTGTTAGTGTTCAATGTGAAAAAAGTACACTCGGTTCACAAATTGGACTTTCAGATATTCATGTTGAATACCAATCAGAAAATACTAAAAATGAAAGCTCTTTCACAGGTGTTTTTATAGTAAGGTAATAGAATGCAAAACTTTCCTGGAAAATATTAATTATTCTCAGGTTAATGTTAATGGTTTTTTTGTTTGTTTGTTTTTGTTTGTTTTTCTTCATTTTGAACTGGTAAGCTGAAATATAAGACTTATTATGAATGATTCAATTGTACTGCAGTGTGGATGAAGAGAATGCCAGTTTCGAGATAGTCACACTTAAAGAAAAAAGCTTGTGTTGGATACAGTTTTACTTCACAGGATTTAGCTTTTCCTTGATGCCTAAATGAATGAAAAACAGTAATGATTGAATTCACACTGTAATGAAAGACTTTTTTAAAAGCATACATATACATATGTGTTACAAGACAGTTAAGAAGCAAGAGCAAATTCAAATGGTATTTTAGGGAATCCTCATCTTATTTGACCTTGTCATGCTTGTCTCTTCATCTCTTTGAGGAAAAAGTTTGTACCTTCCACTTCTCTAGCTGCTGCCACTAGAGTACATAAGGAAGAAGTACACAAAATTCAGAATCATAGATTCTGCATTTCAAGCAATGCAGATCTCTGTGAATAAACCTTCATAAACAAAGATTGAATTCCAGTGAACACCATCCTTCAATGAAGCTAGTAACAAAACTCATGCTGGCTTCAAATTTATGTGAACTTCATTCTTGGAGAAAACACAGAAACATAAGGCTGACTATTTAATGTCTTCTCTAGCAATCTGAAATTATGCTGGAATAGAAAGGAAGAGAGAAATAGCCACAGTGAGTTGTCAGAATAGAGTCCAGGATATTACTGGATGCTTTATTCTACTTCTATTTGTTCTGAAAATATGTATTACCTTGGATAAAATCTAAGAATTGAATTCAGAAAGAGAAAAGCAAGAGGAATAGGAATAAGGTAGATCATGGGTAGGACTAAGATAAGGAAGATCATGAAGGGTAGTGCTTCAAGAACTGAACATGTTGCCTAAATAAGTTTTTTGCCTAGTTATGGAAAATTAGTTCAGAAAAATAAATGGTCTCAATTTCTTGGAGGAAAAAAAATTCTTTTTAAAAAGGCAAGTCTACCAAAAAATAAAGAAGGCTGAGAAAGCAAGCGAGGTTGAATAGTGCTAGCATTCATGAAGACTAAAATATTAAATGGATTAAAATTGCATTTACAGTATTGGTCAGAAGGTAGACAAGGAGTCAGCTGTACTGTTGAAGGACAAGAGTGAGATATTAATGACAAATGAGGTCCATATTGTCAAAAGGCTGAATGAATTCTTTGTTAGTGTATGCATGAAAGAATTTGAAGGTCATAATCCACAGCCTGGGATAAATTTTCCTAGTGAAGCAAATTGTAAGCTAAAAGCCATTACAGTTACAAAGAAGAGATGAGAGTTAGGAAGTCAGACCTATTAAAACTGACAGTGTACCAAGTCAGGATAACTGACATTCTGGACATCTCCAAGAAACTCTGTAAAATGCAACAGAAACAATTTTGATTTAGATATTTGGCTGAAAATGAGAAAGGAAAAGATCAAGGAATTCAGCATGAGCAGCTAAGATGACTTATCATTTAAGTAAATGTCACACGAGCACTTCCAATGAAAACTAAACATTAATTTTATCAAATGTTCTAGGAACACTGATATGAGATATACTACATCATACGAAATTGTAACTTACAGATATTACTGAAGTATTGTCATAAATATGTTAAATTGCATAATTTCACTGCATCATCAATATATTCTGAAATTTATTTAATCTTGTGTGTTATCTTAATTCATGTTAAATTGAGAGAGTGGTGTCTGAATATTTAAATTATTTGTCACATATTCCAAAACTGGAATTCATGTATAATTTATTTTGCATGGTGACAATCCAATAATTGGGATTATGAAAAATGTTGTGAAAAACATAAGGTACATCAGTGACAAATTCTTTTCATAAACTGTGTACATTTACTTGTCAATGTGCATTTTTATAGGGTGTAAAAAGAGCTTACAGATCTACAAGTCAATTCTTTGACTGTCATGAAGTATAATGTTGGATGTAGAAGTGTTTTGAATACTCAAAGTCATTCAGATTGATTTCAAGTATGTATTTAACTCTGATTTACTTAATTTTGGATATGACATAAGTCTTAATGAAGAAGTCTCTACCTGGCCTGAAGCCTCTTCCCTATGAAGAAAGGCTAAGTGAACTGGGTCTGTTTAGCCTTGAGAAAAGAAGACTGAGAAGGGACCTGATCCAGGTCTATAAATATCTAAGGTGTGGAGGGCAGGGTGGTGAGGCCAGACTATTTTCAGCAGTGTGTGAAGGCAGGACAAGGGAAAATGGCCAGAAACTGCAGCACAGGATGTTCCACACAAATGTGCACAAGAACTTCTTTACGGTGAGGGTGACGGAGCACTGGAACAGGCTGCCCAGGGTGGTTGTGGAGTCTCCTTCTCTGGAGATATTCAAGACCCACCTGGACACCTACTTGTGCAACCTGGTGTAGGGAACCTGCTTTGGCAGGGGGGTTGGACTCGATGATCTTTGGAGGTCCCTTCCAACCCCTATGATTCTGTGATTCTGTGACCATGTAGGAGTAAAAATATTACTGGAGACTGAAAAGACTAACTGTCCAACTGCACATGCAGCCAAATATCAAGGAAGTTAATAGGAATGCTGTTAGGAAAAAAAATAGATATCAATGAAGATTCTTCAGTAAATATCTAAATTTTATTTCCATTTCTGGAGATAATAAAAAGCCCAGATAGTTCATGTGAAACTTAAAAAATCTCAGTTTATTATTCAATTCTCTCTGTCAAGGTAAGTGTAATCATTTGAGATCAGTTCCTCTCTGAGAATACTGTCTCTAAGATTTGATTGAATCATTTCTCAGTTCTTAATAATCCTCTTCATATCCAGTTGAAGGATTTTTCAGCTGGAAAAAAAGAGATCACAGTTAGTTTAAAGGTGAAACAAAGGTTGAGGTTATCTTAGAAACTGGAAGTCAATTGAAGTCATAGCCTTAAGCTAGTGTATGCACAGAGGTAGAATTGAGAAATAGATGGATACTTAAAATCTAACATGCCTGAGAGAAAGAAACTAACCTTTAAAAAGGTCTTATATGCATTCCTTTTAGATAAAGCCACCTGTAGGTGCATATAATACACCCCTGGCAACTCATTTTATACTGTATTAGTTAGGATTGTTTGCTTGCTTTCAAGTTTTCAAAAATTTTACTGTTACAAAGAAATAAAATCCTAATATCAAAATAAAGGAACAGGTGCAACATATGACTAACATGCAAAAAAATCAATATCCTATGTGGTATACAAATGAATGATTTAGTATATTTTAATTGTATTGACTTCTGAAAATATGTTCTTGGTGGAGTTCTTTTGTGGAGTTACACAACCTAGCTCTTTTTATTTAATAATATACCTATATACCTATGTATCATAGAATCTATAGAATACCCTGAGTTGGAAGTAACCTATAAGGATCATCCACTATATCTATTGGCTCCACACAAGACCACCCCAAATCAGACTATATGTCCAAATGCTTCTTGAACTCTGTCAAGCTCAGTGCCATGATCAGTGGCTTGGGAAATTATTCAAGTGCCCAATCAACTTCTGGTGAGGAACCTTTTCCTGATATCCAACCTCACCATCCACTGACTCTGCTCCATGGGTCCAGTCACTGTCACAAGAAGGGAGATCCATGATGACCCTCCTCTTCTCCTTAGGAGGAAGCCATAGGCCACAATGAGATCTCCTCTCAGTCCCTTCTCTAGGCTGAACTAACTAAAGGACTTCAGCTGCTCCTTATACATCTTCCCCACTGTAGTCTTCATCGTCTTTGTAATCTTCCTTTTGATGCTCTCTAATAGTTGTATGTTCTTTTAGTACTGTGGTGCTGAAAACTGTACACAGTGCTCAAGATGAAACCACACCAGTGCAATACTGAATAGGACAATCACTTCCACTGACTCACTAGCAATGCTGTGCATGATACACCCCAGGATATGGTTGGCCTTCCTAGTTGCCTGAGCACAC
Source organism: Chrysolophus pictus (assembly GCA_037305975.1). Lineage (NCBI taxonomy): Eukaryota > Metazoa > Chordata > Aves > Galliformes > Phasianidae > Chrysolophus > Chrysolophus pictus. The sequence goes on from CM074578.1 coordinate 26,909,570, forward strand.
TAACTCATATTTTAACTCATATTCAACTTGCTGTCAAATAAGATCTTGTCAAATAAGATCACTAAATCCCTTTCAGCAGGGCTAACTTCAAGCTTCACATTCCCCATTCTGTCTATACATACAGCTAGCATTGCCCATTCTAGATGCAGAATCTAGCACTTGCTCTTTTTAAATTTCACGTGGTTGGAGATTGCCCAGCTCTCTAGTTTGTGTAGATCTCTTCTCAGTGGAGGTAACAGATCTTCTCAATTTAGTGTCATCAGCAAACTTACTCAAAACTCTTTTAGTCCTAAATCCAAGTCATTTATAAAACGATTAAAGAGAACTGACCTAAAATGGAACCTTGGGAAAACCAAGTCTGGTCTAGAGGGAGGTGTCCTTGCATATAGGAGGGGGGTTTGAACTAGATGATCTTAAAGATCCCTTCCAACCCAATTCTGTGATTCTATGATAAATTTGGTTTATGACAAAAGAAGGGATACAGAGAACTGTGTAAAATCCTACTGAGAACACTTAAACAAAAATATGTCAGAAAACCTCATCTTCTGTATTTATTTCCCAGTGTCTGTTTCTTGTAGTAGATCAAGTCAGAAAAATAAAGATATGTATAAAGGTGTCTTAGTTTCAGCTGAAATGGAATTGTTTTCTTCAGTGTCTGATATGATGCTAGGCTTTAGTTCTAAGAGAAAAACAATGTTAATAATACACTGATATTTATAACTGATGATAAGTTGTGTTGTACAGAGCCAAGACCATTCTGAATGAAGGCCCCAAGAAGCTGGAAGGGAACAGAATAAGGACAGATGACTTAAAGTGGCCAAAGTGATATGCCATACCATATGGCATCATACAGAAGGAATTTTGAAGGGGGTTTATCTCTCTCTCTCTTTCACTGCTTTGGGGGCTGCCTGGGCATCGGTTGGGTGGTGGGGAGGAATTGCTTGTGCATCACTTGTTTTTTACATATATATATGTGTGTATATATATATATATATGTACATATGTATGTATGTATATATTTCTTTGTAATCATATATTAGTACCCTTTTCCTTTTCAATAACTTAGTAAATAATTTTATCTAAACCTGTGAGTTTTTCTTTTTGTTTCTGATTCTCTCTTCCCCATCCCATTGGGAAGGGTGCTTAACAATCTGCATAACAATGGTTAAAAACAAAGTACTATACATCTTCAGAAAGTTCATAAGGCTTTTTTGTGATGTTCATACACAGGTAAAGATTCAGTTAATTCTCATCCTATCCAACTAAATTCATTTACCTAACATAAAAATATCAGTCTCTGGTGGTGAAAAATATTTCAGCAACTTGAAATGCAAGAACTCTTTGAACCAAACATGTCAGCATAATAAAAATGTAGAATTAATTTCATTTTATTCAAATGTTTCTACTCCAGTTTCTGCTTTTATTCCTCCTTCCTTTGATTCTCTATATTGTCTCATTTTCTCTAAATTCACCCAGTTTTAGCTCATTTCTCATCCAAGTACTGCATGCAGTGTTCATTTTCCAAAATGATTCACAATTATAATAGAACTTTCCTAACAATTCTGTCTAGTTTCAGTGTGATGAATCTAATTCCTGTTGTCCTTACATTTGATTTCTTCTAAAATTTTATTCCTTTAATTTTCAGTTTAAAAATGTAATGGCATATCAGAATCACAGAATCACAGATTCACAGAATCACAGAATGGCCTGAGCTGGGAGGGACTTCAAGGATCATGAAGCTCCAATCCCCCTCCCTCCCCCCCACAGCAGGCACCAACCTCCACATTTAATACTAGACCAGGCTGCCCTGGGCCCCATCCAATCTGGCCTTGAACACCTCCAGGGATGGGGCATCCACAACCTCTCGGGGCAGCCTGTGCCAGCACCTTACCACTCTCACAGTAAAGAACTTCTCCCTGACATCCAACCTAAATCTTCCCTCCCTCAACTTAAAACCATTTCCCCTTGTCCTGCACTTATCTACCCTTTCAAAGAGTTGATTCCCCTCCTGTCTGTAGGCTCCCTTTAGGTACTGAAAGGCTGCAATGAGGTCACCCCACAGCCTTCTTTTCTCCAGGATGAACAAGCCCAGCTCCCTCAGCCTGTCTTTGGAGGGGAGGTGCTCCAGCCTCCTTATCATCTTTGTGACTCTCCTCTGGACCCTCTCCAACAGCTCTCTGTCTTTCTTGTACTGGGGGCTCCAGACCTGGACACAGTACTCCAGATGGGGCCTCACAAGAGCAGAGTAGAGGGGGAGGACAAACGCCTCCCTGTCCCTGTTGGCCACCCCTCTTCTGATGGAGCCCAGGATCCCATTTGCCTTCCGAGCTGCAAGAGTACACTGCTGGCTCATGTTCAGCTTTTCGTCCGTCAGGACTCCCAGGTCCTTCTCTGCAGGGCTGCTCTCGAGGTCTGCTCCTTCCAGTCTGTATAAATGCCTGGGATTCCTCTGGCCCAAGCACAAATCCTTGCACTTTGCATTGCTGAACCTCATTAGATTCATACGGGCCCACCTTTCCAGCCTGTTGAGGTCCCTCTGAATGGCATCCCTTCCTTCAACCGTGTCGACCGCATCACTCAGCTTGGTGTCTTAGCAAACTTGCTGAGAGTGCACTTGATTCCGTCATCGATGTCATTGATAAAGATGTTAAAGAGCACCAGTCCCAAGACAGACCTGTGGGGGACGCCGCTCGTTACCGGCCTCCACCTGGACGTAGAGCCATTGATGACCACCCTCTGTCTGTGGCCTTTCAACCAGTTTCTTATCCATCGAGTGGTCCACTCATCAAATCCACATCCCTCCAATTTGGAGATAAGGATGTGGTGGGGGACCATGTCAAAGGCCTTGTTCAAGTCCAGGTAAACGACATTAGTCACCTTCCCTTTGTTCACCAATGCCGTCACTCCATCATAGAAGGCCACCAGATTGGTTAAGCATGAAACCCTACTGGCTGTCACGGATCACACGCTCATTCCTCAAGTGATCAAGCATATCATCCAGGAGGATCTGTTCCATGATCTTCCCAGGCACAGAGGTGGGACTCGTTGGCCTGTAGTTCTGTGGGTCTTCTTTGCTCCCTTTCTTGTAAATGGGAGTGGTGTGATCCTCCCTCCTTTCATCCAGGACCTCACCTGACAGCCATGACTTTTCAAATATGATGGAGAGTGGCTCAGTAACTACCTCAGCCAGCTCCTTTAGAACTCTGAGATGTATGCTATCTGGCATTCAGTCTCATGAGGTAGTCTCAGACTTGCTCTGCCTGTACAGTTGTGGGCAGATTTACTGCCCCCAGTAGGATCAGGATTCTAAGCTGGCTGTTACACACAACTCTAAAACATGCTCTGTTGACCACTTCTGTTCTAAATAACGTCTGTGTAATTCTGATGGTTTTGGGAAGAGCAGAGAGCTAATTCTCATAATAAAATCTGTTCCATAAGCTATACGCACAATATCTTATGTGTACATTCTCTTTTGCCATTCATACCAGAGAAAAGTTGATGCAGACATTGTAGAAGCAGGAAGAGTCATTTTACAAGAGCATGTCATTTCCAGCAGGATCTGAAAATTAACTGTATAAAAACGGCAGACATTTCAAATATCCTTTGAAATGTAGATGACATTTACTACTGGAAATACTGTCTCTTGCTGAGGTACAGGAATTAAATGAATCACAGATTTCTTTGCTCCAGTAAAGTTTGTCTTGAATACTTGGTTTCCAAACACAGATCAGAGAGCCATTCGCTCTACTCCCCAGAGGCAGTGGTAGTGACCTCTTCTGACCAGAGAAAACATTACAGTGTTTGGTCCTGCTCAATCTTTAGCTTTATGGCAATTTAGAATATGACAGGCTATGCTTTTCTGTAGTGTTCAGTGTTTCATTATCTTTTCTGGTTTATCTGCTTTAAACAAAGACTTGAAAGAGACAACTCTCTATCCTGTATTGTGATTGATGATGGAGGAGGCAGAAAAAGGTATATCTCAAGAAACAATAGCTGTTTTGAAACACTGAAATAGATGCTGCAGAAAGAAAATACACTGCTCCATACTTGGCCCAGGGAATGCTGCCGGTATTCAGCACTTAGTGTGCATAAGTCAGCATGAAACTTGTTGTTCTAGGTCTTCAGAAGGCTGTGGAGCCCTTTCTGTCAAGCCTTTTTATTCTTGGATGTTTACATCAGCTCTGATTATAATGTCACGTTCAGCAGAAAATGAAATGCCAAAGCACAAGCCAGATGAAATCAGTGTGTTTTACTTGGCCTCGTATTTAAACCAGGAGATTGAGGTTGTTTTAAAAGAAAATTTCTACAAAGCTGTGGTGTTTGGAGAAATATCACATAGGTAAATGGAGGTATGAATCGCTTAAAAATTTTTGAACTACGTAAGGTTGGAAAAGTAAAGCAGATAATATCCATATGTGTAGTTAAATATTTTAGTGAAAAACAGCAGAAATCCAAAGTCATTTTCTAGATTAAAAATAAGGAAGAAATTTTTTACAGTAAGAGTTGTGAGGCACTGGAACAAGTTGCCCAAAGAGGTGGTAGATACCCAGTTCTTGGAGACATTCAAGACCAGACTGGATGGGGCTGTGAGCAATCTGATCTAGCTGTAGATATCTCTTCTCATCATGGAGGAGTTGGACTAAGTGGTCTTTAAAAATCCCTTCCAACTCAAGAGATTCTATGATTCTGATACAAGTAATAACTGCATAGTTCACTTATGGGTATCCCTGCCCTACAATTTTTGTTAAGATAACAGAAAGAGCTCTGTCTCTGGACGAAGAATATAAGAAAGTTCTGCTGAGTCTTTGTATTAAGGAAATAGGAGGTCCTGCTAGAAACCAATTACAGAATACGTAACTTATCTCTGGGAAAGCTGCATATGTAACACAAGTAACATGTAAACTGAAGAACTTATGTGCAAGGCATGCATGATAGGAAGGGCTAACCCCAATGTATCCAGCACTGACAGTAAAAAATGCCTGCTTCCTAACAGTCCAACTTGAGTCTTAGAGAGTTCACCAATTGACTGTCTTATGGTATCTATTCTGTGATTTTTGCTTGATGTATCACACTTCATAAAATGTAAATTATGTGGTTGGAAATTCCTCTACAATTTGCTTATAACTAAGATATGCTTAAGGGTGTTTTTTTAAAGAAGGAAAGACAAATACTATCTTGGGTTTATGGCAATATAAGTGTTCTGTTTTGTTTTGACTTGGGTTTCATTTTTATGTGCATTTTGTTTTTTGTTTGTTTTTCCCTGTGTAGGTGATTCTTGTAAGAAAAAAAAGCTTGGTGGTTTTTGTGGGAGATTCACTTTTTTCCACTCCATAAGAAAGAATTTTGTTGTTGTTGTTGCAGTTCCATTGTTTTCATCACTTACTAAATATAAACAGCTCTTTAGGAAGAGGAGAAGAAATAAAGCTGATATAAAAAAATCACATTGTGGAAGGAAAAAAAACAACTAGCTGCACCTACAGTATGATGAGCTGTAAATTATTAGCTACTGTTCATGAAAGAAAAAAGTATAGGGAAATATAATTTGGCAGCTGCCAAAAATACAAACAAAAACAAAAGCAGTTATATTCGTTATCTTTTCGATTTGAAAAAGGAAAGAGTAAGGAGAGATTTTCTCCAAGGGCATTCTAACAGAATGATTCACATAGTAGAAGACAATGTGGATTAGTTAAATAAAGAAAGTGAGTAGTGAAAAGGATTTCAAAAGCAGATGGTCAAAGGTGTTGACAAAATAAAGAACTAAATGTTAAAAAGTTATATGTGTTAATATCAAGTATAAGAGAGCAGAGAAATTGAATGAGAATGAAAATAATGGGAGTCATTCCATTTAGGATGATGTAAATTGAGCTCAGAGAAATTTTTATTACAAGAGAACATCCACAATAATATACAATGTACCTGGTTATTATTGGTAGTCTAATTTTTAAATAGCTAGAAACAGAATACAAAAAAATGCTTAATTGGTTACTTCTGACTGTTAAATACACCTTCTTTCCTTAAGTTAAACTCTCATAGTTGTGGCAAATACGCAATTTTTAACATATGGCCTGTGCTAGGGGTAATTTCATGTTGCCTCATCTCTTTCTAACAATATTGTTAATTATATTTTTTTCCCTCAAAAAAATACCTGAAAAATAGATACTATGGTAAATTAAATGAATCTCTTAATATTAATACATATAGGTAATACGTTAAATATTGTCACAAATCTCATTCCACAAAAGTAAAACACCACAACATCAAAAAGGAATTTCTATTTAATTACATCAAATAAATTACTGCAATCAAATTTATTTTAAAAGTCATGTTCTCTTTCTTACCCTTTTGAGAATGTCTATAATAATCAATTTTTCATTTCATCTCTGTAATACAGAGTTAAAAAATGAGGAAACTAATTCTGTGCTGATATTATTTTTTCTTATACATTCAAGAAAGTTCTTTCTCTCCTTTTTCAATTCTATCTCCATCATGCTATGGCTATATGGATTTAGTTTTTGCTATTCGTATATACTGATGGAAGGTACACTGTTTTTTGTTTGTTTAGCATTTACAATAACCTTGAAAAGAAAGAGGCTGGGAGAATGGGAAAGGGAAGGAAAGAAATGAACAGCAACCTTTTGAAATATGTTATTTTCTATAAATGTATAAGAGCTCTGATGTCAGTAGTTCATAATCATACCTTGTGCCATCAGAATTACAAAGAATTCAGCTTCTAGGATGAAATAAATGTTTTGTAGTAGTTTTGAAGTATCAGCAAAGCAAAGCCATTCTTATTTATATATCAGAAAGAGTACTTTTACAGAAAAAAAAAGTGATTCAAGCAGTCTGTGTAAAAAAAAAGCTTCCTGTCTGCAAGTGGAGTGGGTGTCTCTATTTCTTTGTATCTCCTATGCAATCTGCCTAATCTCCAACCTTCAAACAACATTAGAAGTTTACCACTTTATTGATTGTAATTACTGCTAGTGATGAAGTTATATGTACTTTGAATGTTCACAATGAATGGTCAAGTATTCAATTGAAAGAGGTCAGGATTTATCATTAATATATCAAGTACTTGTGTTTTTCTTTAAGAACATGGTCAACTGATTTAAAGAAGATCAATATAGTCTGTAAGAGTTTGCAAGGAAGTAACCAAATTGTATAGAATAGCAATTATATAAAGACTATCACTAACCGAACAATGATAGAACTGCTTAAGCCTCTTTCTACATGCAGCTCATCAACAGAAAGCAATTTCTATTATATAGCTAGCAGATAGACATAGCAAAAGTAGCTGTTACTGTATTGTGCAATGAAAAGATGGATTCCTTTTTAAACTCATTTTTATAGTACATTTTGTAGTCACTCAAGCCCCTTCAAAACTATCAAAACTGCAAGATAGGATTGAGAGATGTTTATTCAAAATCTTTTATTTCATGGCAAAGGAGAGTATAACCCATGATAACCCATTATTCTACCAATTAGAATTATTTTTTCCTGGCAGTATTATAAAATATTCCATTGAGAACAGTTTCTTAGTGCTGTGCACAAATGTAATGCCAATTTTAACCAGAAGCCATAGACAGAATAGATAAAGGCATGGAGAAGTAAATCTGATCCTCCTCATTTCATACAAACAAACTGAAGCAGAAAGCTACAATTCTTAGCTAATGTCTCTTGCCTTCAGCCTCACTAGAGCAAAAGAAAAATGATAATGGGGAGGGAAATCCTGATAAAACTGGTAAAATTGAGTGCAATATTTAATGTTCAAGTACAGTCTTACATATAAGGACTATTTTAAATACGATGGCTTGGAGCAGACTCAGAATCCTTGTTCTTTGGGACTAGAGCAAAGTTAATAAATGAAATGTGCAGTAATCCTAAGAAAAGACATCAGTCTATGCATTGCCTAGGAAAGCACTTGTCTCTCTGGGGAAAACAATGGACAAAACTATGCCAGGAAGCATGTCAACAAATAAAAAACGTGGGTAACATACATTGTTCCTGTGGTTTTCTTTCTCTGGTGTAATTAATTTTAATTATATCTTCCTTTATCATGCCACACTTAAATTGAATTGAGTAACACCTCTAATAAGAACATTGTATATCTCAGTAGTTAGGATGTTTTCACTGCAGAAACACTTTAAAAATGAGCACAATTTTGCCTAACTATTCATGAGTTTATTTTCTGGGAACACTGTGAAGGAAATGCTCCAAAGAAAGCAATAAAAATAATTTCAAGGAGTGACAAAGTAAATTTATGTTATGGTGTCAATGGTTTATGGGCTGGTTTGGCCCGGTTCCGTGACTAGCGGCGCGGAGGGATCCACAGATCCGCACCTCCGGAAAAAGGGAACAGGGGACCCCTAAATAAAAAAAAAAACAGAACCTGAGCATTAACAGTTAAACTCCCAGTGCCCCACACTTATGGTTATGATCTGGAATACCGAAAACCAAAAATCACAAAACCATGACATATAGATTTTTTAATTATTATTATTTTATTTAGATAAATGGTTATATATTTTATACATCTCCAAACTCTCTTCATCACTCTTTTGACTGATAATATTTGTGCTGATAATACTTTGTTTCACATAATCTGAAATTTTATAAAATCATGAAGATGTGCTGTTCATGTTTCTGTATACTGATTTTCCAAAATACGTAGTATAACACTGAGCCATATAGCTGAACTGATGGACTCAGAATCAGATAAAATGCACTTGAAAAAGCCAGCGATTACTCTGAACCACGTAATATGTCTCTAGGGTCAGGCTATTCCAGTTTGCTTAAAGAGCAGCCGACTCCAACACATGCTTTGTTTATAAGTCTTTTTGTTTCTATATTATGTATTTCTCAATATTATGTTCTTTATTACTAGGAACATTTACATGAAAACAGGATCTTCATTTTTCCAGAGTCCATCTGCTAGCACTGCTTATTCTCAGCCTGAAGTCACAATCCAACGTCTATGACATCATCCTAACATTTGGAGGAACCAGATTAATCATCATGAAAAAACACCCCAACCAACTAGAAAGTGAAAACACATTCAGATTTTGTCTTCTGATGTAGTTTAAAAGGGGAAACTAATGGTCTTTCAATCACAGAAACTTTTTTCTTAGAAATGTACATAATAATGCAAAAGTAAGAAAACAGTAAGAGGAATCAGCAACTCGTCTAAAAGGTATGAAAAATACTCTAGGGAGCTAGGGAATACTCCCTAGAGCTAGGGAACTGTATTCCAGAAGTTAGACTTTTCTGTGGAAACACTATCTGCACCTCTAATGTTCACAAAACTAATGCTGATTTTACTTAATTTCATTAATTTTTTGCTTAGACAAATTCTAAATTATCAAATAGGACATCATTAGGGATATTGTCATGGCTTTGACAGGACAGAAGCATCTGCACCTCAGATGAGATCCCCTCACTGGATCTCAATCGAATCAATCGATACTTTTACAGTTGGCACTGGCCAAATACAGACATATTTGGATACAGAGTTTTATTAACATAACTAATGAACTAAAAATCAGGTTCTGGATGCTGTGGCATTCTCAGTGTATTGAAACACTTGAATGAAAACACTCAAATTTACTTATCTAAAGTAACTAACTTTAGTTGTCTAAACTCTTTCTCTACTTGGCATAGAAGGATGGCAACTGCAGAGGACAGTTTGCCCTTACAGCAGCCTGAATATCTCTACTGTTTTCATGGAAACACAGATGAATAGCTTAGAGATTCCATCTTTTGGACAACAGATGTCAGGTTGGGAAAGTTACATTCCAAGCAATACATGAAAAGTGCAATCTTGGAAATAGAGCTTTTATCACTGTTTACATGGTACCAGTAAAAGAGCTGTATGTACATATACTGTGGGCCGAAGATTATAGCTAATATATACTTAAATCTAAAGAGCATACAAGTTTGTGGGTAAACATATAGATAATATTGACCAGAAGGCTAAGACTTTTGTGATTTCTTTAGCGTGACTGCTTTCCGTACATTTCATACTGATGAAGAACTGAAGTCTCGAGTCTCTGAAATAATTAGACTGAGCATATTTAAATTTGATTAAGATGACAGAGTTCCTCAAACAGTAGCAACTCGATTGACTCCTGCCAGTGCTCTGTGGTTTTCATTCTCCAGTTAAATTTTCCTACTTGTCCACATATGAAAATTGTTTTATGCTTACTGAAATTCTATGTTAGTTTCCTGTTTGAGTATATTTAATCTAGATCAGTTTTCAGTACACTGCACAAGTGAGAGCACAAAACATTAACTTCATTTAAGATTTCAGTTTGGTACTTCTTTGTGTTTCTCTGTGTTGTCCTCCAAAATCTGGCTGATCACATTGTTTTTTGTTTAGACATTGTCTTTCTTCAGGCACAAGATCTAATAGATCTTTTCTCTGATTTAAGGCTTAGAATTGACAGCTCTATCAAAAACATTTCCTAACAGGAATTAGTGAGTATCGGGAAACCAAAATGAAAACTTGAATTGCTTTAGCAGCTTTCTTTAACAGTAATAATGACTACTTTCTTTTACATACTAAGTAAAAACGATCTTTAAAGCTGTGTTACAAGGTCTTGAGAGACCCGAGTTTTTATTTTTGTATTACTGATAGCCTTTTCCATGTTATATATAGTCCTAGACAATTATTACCTTGCCTTCTTGACCAAATGTCTTCTGGGCCAGTACTGAACATTCACATATTTCCACAGGCGAACTGCATGTAGGTTCAGTTACAAAGATTACATCTGAGGCCTATAAAGTCTAGATTTTTAGTTTGTTTACAACTGCTTTCCAGCATTGTGTTGACACAAAGTCTCTATAAGTAATCTCAGATGTTTCAGTTAAGATGTTAGAATGCTTCAGATTACCCAAAAATTTTTCTGCTTCCTAACATTCAAATAAAGCATTTCCAAATATTTGTTAAAAAGAATATATAAACAAAGTTTACTCCCAGGTTCCTTTTTTATATAATATAGCAGTATGCTTTTATATGATAAGGAAGTTTGATACCTACATATCATGTTGATAAAATACTTTGTAAAATTTGCATTATGTAAAAGTGTCTATATAATAGATGATATATTTAATAGGATTTATTGTTTTATTTTCAACAAATGAATTTTGTAATGGAGATCGTGTTTTATGAGCTATTTTTAAACAACTGTCAGTAGAGAATTTTCCTTAAAACTCTTTGCTGACGCTTCTTTTCTCATCCAATTTCTGAGCTCCTGCTTCTCTGCTGTCCTAAAGCATAGTGAGAATACTCTCTGTTCTACCAATATTTGTCAGTTATAGAAGCCATTTATATCTCTATGACACGTATGTAACTTATCTAACACGTTCAGACTTATCCATCTCTAAACACCAAAGTTGCGGTTTAACCTAGAAAGCAGCTGAATCCCACACAGCCTTTTGCTCATAGTACTTGAGGTGCGGCCTCATCAGTGCTGAGTACAGAGGGATGATTACCTCCTGCTCCTGCTGGCCACACTATTTCTAATGCAGGCCAGGATGCCGTTGGCCCTCTTGGCTGCCTGGGCACAGTATCGGCTCATGTTCAGCCGAGCATCAACCAACACCCCCAGGTCCCTTTCCTCTTCACATTCATTCAAGCCACTCATCCCCAAGCCTGTAGCGCTGCAAGATCTGGCACTTGGCCTTCTTGAACCTCAACCCATTCACCTCAGCCCAGTGATCCAGTTTATCTAGATCCCTCTGAAGGGCCTCCCTACCCTCAGGCAGATCGACACTACCTACCAACTTAGTGTTATCTGCAAACTTACTGAGGTGTCAACGGTTTACGGGCTGGTTCAGCCCGGTTCAGTGACTAGCAGGGCAGAGGGATCCGCAGATCCACACCTCCAGAAAAGGGAAACAGGGGATCCCAAAATAATTGAAAACAGCGGCAACGATCTGAAGTGAAACAAACTAATTTACTAAATATAGTATCAGCAAAATATAATGAGAGAGAGGGAGTGTGTGCAAAAGGTGGATAGGCCTCACCACAACGCTGAGGTGAGAAGTGCAGTCCAGTTGATCCGATGAAGAAAAGCAGACGGAGAAGCGCAGATGGAGAAGCGCAGGCGAAGAAGAGCAGGCAAAGAAGAGAACATCAAGTGGCCTTGCTGGGAGTTACATCTCCTTGCTGACTGCAAAGCCCCCTGGGGAATATAGTTGTTCTTCTCCTCCAGACAGGCACCCGGAACTTGAGCATCCACAGTCAAACCCCCAGTGCATTACATGATGTTATGATGTGGAATACTGATAACCAAAAATCATAAAACCATGACATGAGGGTACACTCAATCCCTTCATCTAGGTCATCAATAAAGATATTAAACAAGATGGGCTCCAGTACCAATTCCTGGGGGTCTCCTCTCTTAACCAGCTGAGTCGCCAGCTGGACTTAGCTCTACTACCCACTGGGCACAGACCAGTAGCCAGTTCCTTAACCAAAGAAGATTATACCTGTCCAGGCCATGGGCAGCCATTTTCCCCAGGAGAATCCTGTGAGAGACCGTGTCTAAGGCTTTGCTGAAGTCTAGATAGACTATATCAACAGCCTTTCCCTCATCTATCAGGCTAGTCACCGAGTTGTAGAAGAAGTTCAATGTTCCTTGAAGTTCCTTCCAATCCAAACCATCTATGATTCTAAGTGAGCACTTGGCAGACTCGTAATTGAAAGTAGAAGAAACAAAGCCAGGCAAAACAGAAGAAAAGAAGCAAAAAGTCCTTCCAAATCTCCCTTTTTTTTTTTTTAATTGTAGCCCTATTTATGATAATACAACTGCTTCCTGTTCCATAGCAATATGAATTCATGAAGTAACCTGTTTTCCCTATTTTGAGACCCAAATGCCATTTTCTTCTTATATTTCTTCCCAAGAATGTATATAAAACAAATTTAAAGCAGTGCAACTAAAAAGAAGCATTAAGTCAAAGCATACATTATCTTGTCAGAGTTTCTTTCCTCCTTTCCCACTGTTGCAAGCGAAAAATTTATTTTCCCTTTTGCTTTGGTACTTGCAATAAGGCTCTATCACAAATTAAATATTTCAAACAGTTTAAGAGTATAATATACACCCTTTTATACGTTATTGTACAGATTTCAGGTTCACCTTCATCAGAAATTGTCACTTCGATATATATATATATAAGTAAAGCAGAAAACTTGTTTATGTTGTGGCTCTGCTTTATGTCTAAAATTCTCGTGACTTAGATTTACCCTTGTTTCGTAAGACTGCTTGTCACTGTAGTGCATTTAGAAAGTTTCTATGTTAATATGAAGTCTATATGAAAGGAATCTTGTTTACTTTTCTTCAGAAACCTATCTATGAAGATAATGAAATACATTACTGATGTTCTTTTTTGGAACTGCAGTTCTTCTTGAACACGATAGCATATGGCAGTTTCTTGAGAATTTCTGCATTCTGGTTTAACCTTTTGTGCCCATATTGCTACTTGAACAACAGATACAAAGATATTTTAGTATACTAGCTGGAAAAATCTTTGTTTAAACATTTGTCATCTTGTGTCTGGGTTCTTATAACCAACTCTTGGCCAGTCTTTCTACCTCATTTATTATCTATTTATATTCCATTTAAAACACATAATCAGCATGTCTGATACTTTCTACATGTCACAACTCCCATGTTATGCTTTTATGCAGTCGGATACACTACTAGCCTTGGGATAATATTTAAAATTTACACAATTTGCATTGAACCTTATTCAAACTTTGTTTTTTTTTTTTCTTTTTTTTTTTTCTTTTTTTCTTTTTTAATTTATGTTTATAATAACCCTTGGGCATAGGACTCTGGGTTGAGCATTTTGCTTGTTTTACCATTTGCACACTGTTTAATTTCTGGGTACAGATCACTTTCACATCTGGATTCTAGCTGATGACAAGCTTTTGCATACAGTTTCTGCTCCAGAGAATTTCTGTGTTTCTGTGATAAGATGTAAATTTTTTTTTTTGTTTACTAGTTATTTTTGTTTATTGTTGTATCTAACATTTTGTCTGAAGTTTTGATAATGTGGCTATGATTATGATTTGCAGACTGTAAAAAATGCACAACAATTAGAGCAAGTTTTGAACTAGAGTAAAGGAAGGTGAATAATTATCAACTTGACACAATAATTGCGTTTTATTATTCCACTGCTTTATATTCTAGTATATATTGCAGTACATTATCCACTGCATATTTTCCGTATCTACTTAAATATGAATGCTGAGGACTGTTTTGAATAAATATGCAGTGAACATCAACAGATGTAGGTTTTTCTGGGGATGTTCTGATTGGGATTTACCTCATCCTTCATTGAAAAAAAATATGCTAATACTGGCATTATTTGTATGAAGAAAACTATCTTTGCCTCCTGAAATAAACTATTCTGTACTAAATATGAATTTCTTTTAAGACTTTCTATACTATAAGTTTCAGAAAGAAATGATTGTATTGACCCATCATCTGTATTAAATTTTTGTTTTATAAAATGCTTTGAGGTTCATTGACTGCACAGTGGCTACAGCAGTGTCTGGCTATTATTGCGTTTGACATTCAAACACACATCAGTCATAAGCAGTTATATAAGGAATCCATGCAACATACAAATTATCCAGTAGCACAAAGAAATGAGCTGTTGAGTCACAAAGTTTTGAAGCAAATTTTTGCCTCTTTTTTTTTTTTTTTTAATAAAAATGAGAGTAAAAGTTCATATGAATATTCTTTTCTTATTAAAAAGTTGCAGCTGTCATATGTAGATAAAATGAAGTTACATTAAAAAATGAAACAGGAGATACATGATAGTTGATCAGTCCTTAGAGATTTCATTAGGGATTCCCTTATCTATGGAATCAATACCATATTCACAATACAGCAGATACACGTCTGGTCTAGAAACAATATATATATTTGCATCAGTGTTATGAAGTAGTAAGGAGTATTACCTGTTCAAGTAAATATTATAGCTAGTGGTTGCCTAAGTATCATTATGAGTGCCATTTTCCCCATAATTGTAATTATAATTGTCTGAAAAACTTTTCCCACACAGATGTGAAAAGTAAATATAAAATACTCTGATCTGTAGTCATCATTTACACAGAATTTCACAGAATTTCACAGAATCACTAAGGTTGGAAAAGACCTATAAGATCATCCAGTCCAACCATCCACCTATCACCCATGGTTCTTGCTAAACTATATCCCTCAACACAAAATCCAATCGTTCTTTGAACACCTCCAGGGTCGGTGACTCCACCACCTCCCTGGGCAGCCCATTCCAGTGCTTGACCACTCTTTCAGAGAAGTAGTATTTCCTAATATCCAGCCTGAATCTTCCCTGGCGCAGCTTGAAACCATTCCCCCTAGTCCTATCACCAGTTACACATCTTTCTCAAAAGTTACAGAATCAGATGCTGAGAATCAAATAATTTCCTTAGTTACCTAGTTACCTAGGTAGATCTCTTAACTTACACAGTTTCCTAAATAGTTTCCTTAGTTTTCTAGGTTTCTGTATTTTTGGTTAATTGTTCTGGTTTGTCATTAGACCATAAATGCTTCATCTTTTTCTCTGTACATCTGTCTTCATCCATTATTTCTAGGTGTATAGAGACAGGTAATCTTTCTGTCTTCATATGATCATAGAATCGTAGAATGCCTTGGGTTGAAAAGGACTTCAAAGGTCATCAAGTTCCAACCCCTTGCCACAGGCACAGTTGCTAACTGCTAGATCAGATGCTAGATCACGTTGCCTAAGGTCCCATCCAACATGATCTTAAATACTTCCAGGGATGGAGCACCACAACTTCTCTGAGTAACCTCTTCCAGTACGTCATCGCCCTCTCAGTAAAAAAATTCTCCCTGACATCGAATATTAATCTGCCTTCCTCTAATTCAAAACCATTCCCCCTTGTCCTGTCACTATCTAACCATGTAAAAAGTTGATTTTCCTAATGTTTATAATCTCCCTTTATATACTGGAAGGCTGCGATGAGGTGTATCTGCAGCCTTCTGATTTCCAGGCTGAAGAAGCACAGCTCCTTCAGACTTTCTTTATAGGAGAGGTGCTCCAACCCTTGGATCATTTTCGTGGCCCTCCTCTGGACTCTTCCCAACAACTCCACATCTTTCCTGTGCTGGGCCCCAGGTCAACATGCAATACTCTTGATGGGGCCTCACAAGGGGTGAATACGTACCACAGTCTTATTTCAAACATGTCCATCTAATGACTTCACTCCTCACATTCCTTCAACAGATAGCTATAGCTTGAGCTCTGTCTCTTCCTTGAATAGAGAGAATATATTACCATGCATGTACTCCTGACCATACTGTCCAGGAAGAACTCACCCTCTTTCTCTGAGCATGACTGTCTCTAAATATCCAGAGCATATTTTGAGGCCAGGATCTTGCTGAGGTAATTGCTAGCATTACCTTGCTGAGGAATGCTGGCATTAAGTGCATAGGTCTTTCAGTAATGCATGTGAAGCCCGCTTCTAAGTCAACTCATCCTCCTGCAGCTTGATCTGCACAAATAGCGAACTCTTACTGAGTACTTGTCTTTCACAAATAATGAAGAATGTGGAAGAAAGGGATGCCATTCAGAGGGACCTCAACAGGCTGGAAAAGTGGGCCCGTATGAATCTAATGAGATTCAGCAATGCAAAGTGCAAGGTTTTGCACATGGGTTGAAGGAATCCCAGGCATTTATACAGACTGGAAGGAGCAGACCTCGAGAGCAGCCCTGCAGAGAAGGACCTGGGAGTCCTGACGGACGAAAAGCTGAACATGAGCCAGCAGTGTACTCTTGCAGCTCGGAAGGCAAATGGGATCCTGGGCTCCATCAGAAGAGGGGTGGCCAACAGGGACAGGGAGGCGTTTGTCCTCCCCCTCTACTCTGCTCTTGTGAGGCCCCATCTGGAGTACTGTGTCCAGGTCTGGAGCCCCCAGTACAAGAAAGACAGAGAGCTGTTGGAGAGGGTCCAGAGGAGAGTCACAAAGATGATAAGGAGGCTGGAGCACCTCCCCTCCAAAGACAGGCTGAGGGAGCTGGGCTTGTTCAGCCTGGAGAAAAGAAGGCTGTGGGGTGACCTCATTGCAGCCTTTCAGTACTTGAAGGGAGCCTACAGACAGGAGGGGAATCAACTCTTTGAAAGGGTAGATAAGTGCAGGACAAGGGGAAATGGTTTTAAGTTGAGGGAGGGAAGATTTAGGTTGGATGTCAGGGAGAAGTTCTTACTGTGGGAGTGGTGAGGTATTGGAACAGGCTGCCCAGAGAGGTTGTGGATGCCCCCTCCCTGGAGGTGTTCAAGGCCAGATTGGATGGGGTCCAGGGCAGCCTGGTCTAGTATTAAATGTGGAGGTTGGTGGCCCTGCCTGTTGTGGGGGGGAGGGAGGGGGGTTGGAGCTTCATGATCCTTGAAGTCCCTCCCAACCCAGGCCATTCTGTGATTCTGTGGTGAATCACATTTAAAACAGTTTATCCTACACCATCCTAAATGGACATGAAAAGTTGTTAGATTCCCTAATTTGAGGAAAAGAACTTCCTGAATATACACCTGAAATTAGATCTTATCCCACAATCTACTTATTGCTGGGAAAGCCTTTTTCCTTCTGAGCATTTTTGTGGCATTAAAACTGTTCTTGCAGACAGTTGCTTATCCATTTCAACTAGTCTGAAAAATTTGTCTGTCTGTCTATCTGTTTGTCTGTTTATCTATCTACCTACCTACCTACTTATCTTCTTGTATTTTTGCAAATGTAAGAATAAATATGGAAAATATCATACAGTTTGCTTGAACTGTAATATAATGCAATTTGGTGAGATTAGAACAGATGTGTGAAAATAAACACATGAATTACTATAAAAATTGGTTTTAAAAAATACAAAAAGGGATTGTAATGATGTAACACTTTAAGCAAATTTCAAGGAAAATGGGATTTGTGTCAAATGCTTTACTGCAGATAATTAGTTGTAATAATAGTATGTAAAAAAAAGCCATCCATTTTTTCACATATGACTGAACAGACAGCTTGCATATATAAACATCTTATAATACATTTATAATACTTAAAAATACAGCTGATCATTGTTTTTTAGTGGTATTGTTAGTAGTAGTATTTTCCTCCTGTTCTCCTTTTTTATTTTTTCTAGATGTCAGTAATAGTGGCTTGGTCTGAACCTAATTAAAATGAAATTCCTAAAAACTCAGGAAGTTGAAGATCAAAATTTTGAAGAACCAGCTAAGTTAAGTATTCAAATTAATTGCCCAGATTATTAAAAGTTATTGAATTAAAAGAATGAGTAATGAACATTAGTTGTTAGGACTGGAGCTGCTGAATACTGTCTTTTATTTTTTATATATAGAAGTCAAAGTATATGTTTTTAAATAACTGTTTCCAGTTGTAGAGTTTAAGTATACAAAAATCTGGTCTTGAAGCCTTCTCAAAATCTGTCTGTCATTGTGAAGCTGAAACAACCCTCTCACATCACAGCTACTCAAAGTGTCAGGACATATTCTGAATCTTTCTAGGTTTTGTAACTTTGTCAATCAAACCTATCACTAAATAAAATGTCAGATTCTTAGCTTGTCTATTTATGCCAATAAATTTTGAATTATCTTCAATGATGAGCTTGAAAATTCATAATTTTACATCCTACTCCTAAGTTTTCCAAGGAGACTTGCAATCATCCTTTTTAAATGGAATGAAGTCATATTTTCCTTTTAAAATGAAATTATATTTCTGAATATTATATACTTAAAAAAGGATAGAGGACAATTGTCCTTGAATCCATGGTATTAAGTATTCTGGAATGAAGAAACTTTGAATTTAAAAACAATTTATAAATATTCTTTGAAAAAATACTGATGTTATTAGTTATTAGTTTTTTGATATGTATCTAATCATATGCAAAGCAACTAATATCTTACTGCTCAGTGCAACATGCATAACTACTCAAATTTTACTTTCTTTTTATTAAAATATTCTGCTAAATATTTTTGTTTCTTCTTTATATATTGGGTTATATTTATCATTTTTTGGAATAGTTCTTTGAGATGTTTATGAAAGTACTCTTCTGTCTTGCAGTTTTACTTGGTTAGTAGTAAAAAAACGTAAAAAATACATATCCAGGTTAATATAGGCATAATTGTACTTATATGTATTTATATGTATCTATACATTTATTCCTTGTTCTGTTTCTGTGTTCCCACTGACGTATTCAATTGGATTCTAAAACAAGTGCATGGTGCAAAGACATTCCCATGTTTTGCCTTGCAGCTCCAAACAAGTAGCTGAGCTTACTCTGAATTTATTGACATGTTCAAAGGACAGATCATGGAGAAGGGAGTAGGGACTAACTGAGATCCTACAGTCCATGTAGGAGCATGTCAGTGCACCCAACTAAATGCTGCTGTCTTTTCAAAAAAGTTCAAATTTTCACACATAAACTATTGATAATATCCTCAAGATTATCATTTTATATATTGAAGAGCAGCTCCAAAATAATATGAAGGTAGAGGTTGTTTTTGCATAGCAACAGAATGTTGTTAAATCAAAGAGATGTGCCTCAGGGTTCATGATACAAGAAAAGTTTCTGCTTGTGTTTAGGCCCTAAGAGTACATCATGTTCATTTTTGGGGAGATAACCAGTAAGAAATAATAAGGGTTATTTTTGAAAAGTTTTGCAAGGACAATTAGATAGAAAAGAGGGAATTAGGATGAAAGAAGAAAGGATAAGATGTCAGTGCAATATAAAATCTGAAAATAAGAATTAGTTAAACAAATTTTCTTGTAGTTTTATGGCAGGAGTTTCTAGTTTGACAACTACTTGTAAATTCTCCATGCTTGACAGGACAGATAAAGATAGGCTTTATCAATTATTTGTAAATCTCGCTTGCTTTAAAGGACAGAGGGAGATGGACTTTGTCAAGCAGAATACAAAGACAACTCTAGTTGGTCAAAGCAAAAAATTCTAAATCTAGATTATGAAGTATGTATGAAAAAAAGGAAATAAAGATGGGTATCTAATGGAGGTGAGAAGAGCATGTAATAGCTAAACCAAAAAGAACGTGAATCCAAATACCTTAGCTAATAGGGAAGGGGGGAAGGGCTCACTTGCAATAGAGGAACAGAGAATATTAACTGCTGTATCTTTCAGCTTGTTGTGCCTATGTCTGGTAGACACCTGCTCTTGCAAAAGCGTAAAATGTGATTCATGTGATTCATAGCAAATCTCACCTGAGCCTGTATTATTGGACATGAGCATTTCTCAAAGTAATGCCTGCTATTAGTCAATTGGTCATCCACTTCAACTAACAGATATTTTTGTCCTCTAGTCCTAAATAATTTAGTAAAATCAATTTGCCGGCATTCTCCAGGTACCTGTCTCTCTGCTATTTTTCTGAACTGAATTTTATTCTGTATTTTTGCGTTATTTTACACATATTTCACAACTCTCTGTAAGTGACCTAACCACCCCTGTCAAATTTCATCTTATAACTGACTTCTACAGATGTTTCAGGAAATTTTCCCCAGAGTACAGCATCATGCTCTTCCCTAACTAGGGTACTCATGAGAGAATATGTTACTACCACTAGGCCAGAAGGACTAACTGTCCATCCATCTCTTTGTCTTTCTTCTTTTAACACTTATCAAATTTAGATTAGGTTTAGGATTTTAGTTTCTAAACCATTTGCTGCAGTACTTTTTTGGCCAGGTCAGCCAGTTTGTTCCCTTGTTCTTGAGTAGTTTGTTTTACAACATCTGCCAGCATCTGTTACAAATGGGAGAGTGTGCCACTACCACTAGACAGAAGGAATAACTGCTCATTTTAATGATGCACGTGTACAGTAACAGTACAAACAAACAAAAATCAAGCAAGCACAACCCATGACAACTACTGCGGTTTTGTTTAACATTTATCTCTAAGGAGAGACTCTAACCATGGGGGACTCTAACCTCTTACACAGGTCTTTAGGCCTACCCTGCACAAGTTTTGTTATGTCTGAGGGGCAGACAAACAAAATAAAATAAAATAATGCCTTGGTACTTACTAGTCACCAGTCTTCACTCCGGGGCACTTTAGTCCAGAAAACAGGGTCCTCTCAAGAATACCTCAGTGCTGGCTGAGGTTCTGTGCTCCCAGGAGCCACCAAGGAGCTAGAGCTTTATCCCATCCGGGTCACTAAATTGTTACCACAAAGTGGTTGGTTGGGAAACTCTCTAAGACTCAAGTTGGAGTGTTAGAAAGCAGACATTCTTTATTATCAGCACTAGATGCATCAGAGTTGGCCCTTCCTGCCATGCATGCCTTGCACAAAAGATCTTCAGTTTATATACATTATTTGTGTCACATATGCAGAAGTTTTCCAGAGCTAGGTTACATATTCAGTAAGTGATTCCAAGCAGGACCTCCTATTTACTTGGTCCAATGATGCAGCAGAACTTCCTTATCTCCTTGGTCCAGAAACATTGGTCTTTCTGTCATCCAAACAAATTACAGGGCTAACCACTGATGAACACTAGAAAGTTTAACAGAACTGTTACAATTTGTATCACTATTTTATTATGTTGGCCCACCACATCAGAGGCAGATGTTGGTGGTATGGAAGTACAGGTCGAATGTTCCCACCAATACTTCATTACATTTTGTTCTCATGTGAAAAATAATAGCAGAGGGGCAGACAAAATGACATCTGATATGGAAGTGCATACGAAACAAAGGTGTGTCACTGAATTCTTCCATGCAGAAAAAATTGTGTATATTAACATTCATCAAAACTTCCTGAATGTTTATGGAGATCAAACTGTAAATGTTAGCACAGTGTGTCATAGGTGGTACATTTCAGACAAGCCATTTCCAGATGTCCATACAGATTTTATGAGCTCACATGCTCTTCTTCTTTGCTGATGAAAATGACTGGACAGTGGTGGTGATTATGTTGAAAAATTGTCTTTTGTGGATGAGAATTTACTCTATCAAACACTGTTATTGTGTTCCTTGTATCTTTTGCAGTTTCCATGGAAATAAATAGTAGGTATCAATTTCAAGAAGATCTACATATTATAATATGTAAAGCCTAGTTTGTTTCTGTCTGCAGGATCTCCTCTATTGGGTGATGATCTTGGTGAAGGAAAAGCATGCTATTGACTCTTCTGAGAGCATGGACATCCCATTTGTTTCCATGAGGCTGCAAAGACAGCAGTAAAGCATTTGCAGTGCATCTCTGTGTAACTGGCACCCACCACTAGAGCTTCCTACTGCTCAGGCACCAACGCACTAAAAATCACAAGTGAAGGAGCACCATAGACAGAGTTAGACACAGAAGAATTTGGTACAGTCTGCTCTACACCATACTGTGCAGCCTCACCTCAAGTACTATTTGCAGGATTGGGCACCATGAAATAAAGACTTAAAGTTATTAGAGAGTGTCCAGAAAAGAGCTACGGAGATGGTGAAGGGTCTAGAAGCCAAGATGCGTGAGAAAAGCTGATGCCCCTAAGTTTGTTCAGCCCAGAGCTGAGGAGGCTGAGGAGAGACCTCATGGTGGCCTACAGCTTTTCACGAGGGGAGTGGAAGGGCAGTGCTGAGCACTGCTCTCTGGTGATAGCAACAGGGCCCTGGAGGATGGCATGGAGCTTCATCAGGAGACGGCCAGGTGGGAGTGAGGGAAAGATTCTGCCCCAGAGGGTGTTGGGCATGGAACAGGCTGCCCAGGGCAGAGGTTATGGTCCTGATGCCAGAGCTCAAGGAGCATCTGGACACAACTCTCAGACATAGGGTTTGGGCAGTACCTTGTGTAGCCAAGAGCTGGGCTTGGTGATCCTTGTAGATCTCTTCCAACTCAGGATATTCTGCTGCTCTGTGATTCTGTGATAATGGAAATTCTACTGTGGAGCTCTCCTTCTCTCATACTCTCCTACCAGTAAAGTCTCCCCTTAATCCCTTTCTTTTTTCATCTCCCTTAAAAATTTCCTTCATTTCAGTCCGCTCTGTTTTATCTTCAGTGTAGGTGCAATTATGATAAAGTGCCAGACTTACTTTTAATTCCTGATGCTTTTCAAAGGGCTTATGTGAGATACCATACATATATATATCATCTGAGTGGGCTGCATGCAATACTTCCCTGATTTGTATTTCTGTTTCCTAAGAGAAACTATCATATGCTGTACCTGTAAATAGGCTCATTTTTCTGGAATTCTCTGTAGATAGAAATCTTTATTGGCAAGCTGCAAGCAATGTGGCAGTTTACATAACTCTAGCCCTTGATGCTGCTACTTAAGGGAAAAAAAATCATCAGTGAGAAGAAAAATGTGGGTGAAGAAAATGAATTTTTCAGTGTTCATTTTCAGCAAACTATACAATTTTAATAGGTAAGACTTAGGTCTTTTCTACATACCAGTTGCAAGTGCATGTTCAGGTGCTAAGAAGGGGAGTTATAAGAAGCACCATGTAAAGGGTGAGAGGTAATTTTAGAGTGATAGAGAAGTAATATGAAAAAGTGCAGTCATGAAAAGCAATGCTCCATACGCAAGAATTTCCCCTGAAATCTCTCCTAGAGGTAGGTGGGTTCTCTCCTCTCATCCCATTTCACTAGTGGCTGATGTCTTTCAGAAGAGAAATTTAATTTCCGAACACAGTCTTCTCAGTGGGGCTGCAGTTTTAAACTTACTGTGTAATGGAGTGTATTACCATTTACCATATGATGAGATGGCCTTGTCTGTCAGCCAGGAAGATGCTTAATGTTATATATGGGTCAAATGAGCCAAAAAAGAGGGGGTACCTTGAACCCTCTAGCAAGAGGGGAAACTTCCCCTATGGCAAGCAGCCAGGTCATTTTTTTAAAAGATCTATTTTATCCTGGAAATTGATTGAGCAGTACTAAGTAACTTAAGATAAAGGAATTCCAAGGGCAGAGCAATATCTGCTGAATCAGTCACTGCACTGATCACAGTAACAAGTGATGTTCTTTTGGCAGAAATAATTTTTTAATGTTTGCAAATGCATTTATTTACATTAAAAAAAAAGACTATTCTCCAAATACTCTGAGAACTGAAGTCTTTACCTATGTATATTTGTACACAACAAATGAGTATTAGCATCATCAAATCAACCAAATATTGAGGATTTGACTAAGTGTTCTCTAACACAGTTTTGCAGTGGTTGACTCAATGCATTTGAAGGCGTAATAATATTTGTAATGCTTACATGGCATCTGGCTATGTAAAAGCAGAAAAATACCCAAGCTAGAAAATACAGAGTCTTACTGAATTATTTTTGTTTCAGCTTAAGTCAGTGAAGGTGTTGGTTTTCCAATAACTTTAATCATAAAAACAAAGCAGGAGGGTGCTCCAGGCTCGTTATCATCCTCATGGCCCTCTGCTGGACTCTTTCCAGGAGATTCCTTTCTTTTTTATTCCAGGGAGCCCAGAACTGGACACAATAGTCCAGGTGAGGCCTCACCAGGTCATAGTAGAGGGGGAGGATTAACTCCCTTGACTTGCTGGCCACACTCTTTTTAATGCACCCCAATGTCATTGGCCTTCTTGGCCACCAGGGTACACTGCTGGCTCATGGCCAGCAGGTATCCATCAGGATACCGAGGTCCATCCAACAGGTTATCCCTCAACCTGTGCTGAAGAATTTGATTCTTATATATAATGTATTCTCTTATATATACTGCTTTTGCAAGCATCTGGATGGTTATACGCAAGAGTTGAAATAAGATGATAACGGAAGGACTTTGTGGCTCTTAAAAGATGCCTTTTTAAACATCATTTATTATTTTTATGATAGGACCTGCATGGTCTTCTAGAGATGTCTCATGCACAGTTTTGCTGCAGGTAAGCAGCATTTAGAACTATGCTATAAGTATTTTGAAAAATAACTGTAGGTAGGAAAGAGGCCAGGGAGAAATATAAAACAGACATTAAATAAGAATAAAGGAAGTGGCACTTGTTGTTATCTCATGGATGTTTATCAAAAAAAATACAACATCTGCCATTTTCATCACCCAGATCTGATTTAATCAGATATCCAACTGTCATGGAGTTTACAGTAAGCACAACACTGAATCCTTCCATCTTAATTCCTACGCACTGTTTCTCTGTACAAAGAGAATTGTCTGAGAGTAACCCATTGTTTGATAATTATAAAGTAGAAAATAAACTATAATAATAATAAAAATAACCCGTCTTATAGACACCTTGAGACAGACACATTGTATTGTAAAGGACCAACAAACTATATAAATTTTCTTTGTGTCTTTGTCTTCCTTTCTGTTGTGAAGTGTAGATTTATGAAATTGTGGAATGACTCACCAAAGATTCTACGCAATTGTGTAAGAAGGGTAATCATGTGAATAGCTCAGCTATTCAGAAGCCTGAATTAATAGTGGGGAAATAATTAGTTCTGAACATCAACTAGAAAAGAAAGAATAAACACTCTGTCATTTTAATCACCAATTTTGTTATTTTGAATTTAATATATGACAAAAATTAAAAAAGATGACCGATATGATAAAATACAAGTTTGGAGGATGTTATCATACACCTGAGATATACTGTTCCTTTTAATATTTTACAAGTCATCTTTATTATTCTCTCAAACAACATAAGAACAAATCTGCATCTGTTAAGGTGAATTTTAGTTGTCATTCTTGGGTTTAACTACTCCCTTGTTCTTTCTTGTATTGAAAAAAATTATCCATTACAGCACACATGGCAAATACTTATTAAGATTTATTTTATTTTTATTGCCTTTGCAACATTTGATTTTTAGCTCTGGTTATAAAACCTTAAATCTTCTTCAGTTTGGAACCTGACATCTACCAATAAAAAGGCAAAATGAGATACACAGTAACAGAGAACAAAGTTTATGTTAGTTTATATTTTCCGGGGAAAAAAAATAACAATACAACAGCATATATATGAACAGTGATAGAATTTCCAAGTTCTATCATTCAATTATAATCATCCTGAAGTGATGGACAGAGGTAGTGACTTATCTATGTGCCTCCAGGATTATGTAATAGCTTTGGAAGAATAATATACACAAAATAATCATTCCTTTATCTGATAAGCAAACTGTGAGGATGACACAATTATATGTTAGAGTATAAACTCCCATAGGCTATATTTACATGTGAACACATGAAGATTTTATTGTTGAGCTCTTCTGAACGACATGCAGTTATTTAATATGTGTTCTACAGCAGATACGGAAACTATCTAATAAGCTGCAGAGAGATATTGATACTGTGTAAATCTTTATATACCCTGATCTGGGCTAGTTTCTTTCTCTGAACAGAGAGAAACCAAAATATTGTGAGCAAGTAAGCATACATTCCTTACATAGTCAATGTAGGTATGTTGGTATCTGCTAATGGTCAAATAATTAAATTGTTTCTGGAGATGTACAATTCTGAAGCTGAAAAAATCAAACTCATAGCCGAAAGTGATCCCATAAAGGTCATCTAGTCAATGTCTAGGAGGCACTTTTAAACAGATATACTTGCCTTTTTATACTATTAGGCTATTATTAAAACTAGCTAGAAGGCCAAGCTCCAAGAGTGATGGTGAATGGAGTTAAATACAACTGGCGACCAGTCACAAGTGGTGTTCCCCAGTCAGTACTGGGGTATGTCCTGTTTAATATTGTTATTGACAACCTGGATAAGGAAACTGAGTGCACCCTCAGGAAGTTTGCAGATGACATCAAGTTGGGAGGAAGTGTTCATTTGCCTGAATGTAGGTAGGCACTACAGGGGGATTTGGACAGGCTGAATCAATGGGCTGGGGCCAATGGGATGAAGTTCAACAAGGCCAAGTGCAGAGTCCTGAACTTTGGTCACAACAATCCCATGCAGCACTACAGTCTTGAGGTCAAATGGCTGGAAGAATGTGTGGAGGAAAAGGATCTGAGGATGTTGGTTGACACTCAATTGAACATGAGCCAGCAGTGTGCCCAGGTAGCCAAAAAGGCCAATAGCATCCTGGCTTCTATGAGACAGATTATAGTCAGCAGGATGAGGGAGATGATTGTCCCACTGTAGTCAGCTCTGGTGAGGCTGCACCTCAAGTATTGTGTTTGTTTTTGAGCCCCTTAATAGACTTCAAGGCCCTGGAGCACATCCAGAGAACAGCAGTGAAGGTGGTAAGGAATCTGGAGGACAAGTCTTATAAGGAGCTGGTCTGGAGAAGAGAAGGCTCACAAGAGACCTTATTGCTCTCTACAGTTACCCAAGTACATGAAAGGAGATTGTAATGAGATGGGGGTCAGCCTCTTCTCCCAGGTAATGATAGGATGAGAGGGAATGAGGCCTCAAGTTACACCAGGGGAGATTGAGATTCAATATTAGGAAAAGCTTCTTCCCCAAAAGAGTGGTCAGACACTGGAATGAGATGCCCAGGGAAATGGTGGAGTCACTGTCACTGGAGATGTTCAAGAAACATGTAGAAGTAGTATTTAGGGACATGATTTAGTGGACAGTATTTGTGGTAGGCGTACGGTTGGACTAGATGATCTTAGTGGCCATCCAACCTTAACGTTTCCATGATTCTATGTTTCTTTGATTCTATATTCTTTCTTATAAACTTCACAGCATGGTTAGGTATTTTTCTAAATGTTTGTCAATTACATTTGACTCCTAGGATTTCTGGAAGTAATCTCTTACATCTGCATGATTGTTAACTTCAGTTGTTTTGCCAAGAGCAAGCCTGATAACAAAGAACATGAATAGTTATAACTTCAATTTATACATGAACAGGAAATGGAATTTACTTCCCAAAACCAAGTTCTAAGGAAAACAGAATTCAGAATTTTCATAACTGATTTTCAAATTGTCTTTATTAACAAATCCACAACAGACTTAGGGAACCATGTGTGACAATAAAAAATAGTCACAGAATCAAGGAATAAATCATAGAATGGCTTGGATCAAGGCCCATCTAGTTCCAATTCCCCCTCCACAGTCACTCAAAATCTATCTACTTTCAGTGTTTAAGACACTGAAGTGAACTCACTGAAAAGAGAAAGAAATATATCATTCTACTATAAACCCTGAAACATATTAAGCGTTAGAAATGGGAAAAATTAAAATTCTGATGCCTCAATCTATTTAAATAGAACCTAGTGAGAATAGAAGATAGCACAACATTCTTGTGACAAAGCTTGCAATATAAATAGGAACTGGTACAAATTGTATCTGTTCTTGTTATCATCCTCTTTTAATGTCACAATTCCCTGTAGTTACCTGAGTGCAAAGTTAGATAAACTATTAGCTTTCAAATTAAATTACACGGTTGGCAGTAGGTCCAGTTAACTGAAACTGCAGTTTTGATTTCACTTAAAATAAGTAAATAATGAGATACAATGTGCTGAGCAGTTTGAACTCAGTCAACAATAATGAATAGTTCATAGTTACATAAAGGACTAGTTTTAACTCTTGGCTGTCCTTTTGATTTTAGAGCTAATTATTCTGCACAAGTTTTATGTTACTATGTATCTGGAAGCTTTAGGTTAATTAGATGCTTTTGTATTTAAGTACAAAGAAACTCTGGATGACACCACTTATGGTAATTCGATTATGTGGGTTTTAGTGAACATTTAAAAATAGAATATATGGCTATTTATCACAGGATGGGAGATTCAAGGTTATTTCAATACACAGACAATTTCTGCTCAGATATTATAGTGAGGCCACTCTGAACAGTTCAAAGCATATCTGTGAAGGATTCTTGTTGATTAGACCTGCACAAGATTGCTTTCTCACCTACAATATTTTCTAATGTCTTTGTGATACGAGAAAAAAAGTTGAATATTAATGTCTGATTCTTTGCCTATTCTAAAGCAAAGGAAATCCTATTCTGCATTTTTTCCTTTTTCTGGATAAGTCAAGAAAAATAAGAAATAATAGTCTTAATTTTCATCTTCTGAATGAATAAAGGAGAAAAATCTAAATGTGCTCTTTAATTATCTTCAGAGAAATTCAGTGCAGCAGCATGAATAAAGTGATAATGACTGTCTTAGAAAAGATAAATTTGCTTGTAAAAATCATATATCAGGTAAACTTCAAATTCCTTAATTTACTCATTTCATATAAGTGTCAAATTGGTGGGATGCCTCCACTGAAGTACATTAAAAGCATTTTTTTTAAATGGTCATTTTGTTTTTCCACCACTGATTAATCTCCATTTAAGGCATCTCCAAAATTAAGACACTAAAATGGGCAGACTTTTCTAA
This sequence comes from Chrysolophus pictus, assembly GCA_037305975.1. Taxonomy (NCBI): domain Eukaryota; kingdom Metazoa; phylum Chordata; class Aves; order Galliformes; family Phasianidae; genus Chrysolophus; species Chrysolophus pictus. Next base: position 26,938,829 of record CM074578.1, read on the forward strand.
AATATTTTAAATCCCAAAGCTATGTAAATTCACAAGAGATAAATATGACAAGCAAGATGAAATGTTTGAAAGTAGAATTAGATGCAAAATATATTGCAAGCCATTTCAAAAAGTTTTAGCCTAGACTACAATAGAAATGACTAATCTGCCAAGCTGCATTTGATCCTGGAAAAATGATTAGATGGTTTTTGTATTGATTTCAGTTAATAAAAATGAGAAAAACTGTAAAAGGATTAAAGCTACTCACCATTACTAAGGATAATATATTGTTAGTTCTATCTGGAGTTCAGGTATCTCTCCAGTGTTGTTTAGAAAGGTACTGAATTTGTTATATAGGTGCATTTTTGCTGATATGAATTTTTTAACTTCAGACATTTCATTTGAGATTGCTTTAGATCTGATTAAAAAATAAGACAAAAAGAATTATTAAACAAATATAAAATTTTAATATCTTAAAATTCAAATATTTATATTAAAATTGGAAAGCTGGTTCTTATGGGCTACTTTTCTGTTACTGTATCTAAAAGATTTTTTATGGGTTGTGATTGTATCAAAATGAAATCAAATATATTCCATTGTTTTTCAGTCCTGCATCATCACCCCACTGAGCACTACACCCCACCAGTGGAAACTATGATTTACAGACTGGAAAGAGACATTATTTTTGAAAATCAGATATATATATATATTTTTTTAAATTGACATTCAAGTTAGGCTTGCAATAAAGAAAGCATTTTAACTACCTTTCTACTTATGTTCAGATATGAGCCAGGTATTCTAAAATTTCTGTCATATTTGCCTGAAGTATCTATTTAAATGCACAAAGTATGTTGTTTTAAGAAAGATTTCATCACTATTTTCATAACTTTTATGTTCATATCTGCAGTATTTCTATTAAACTCATATTTCACTTATTTAAATCTACACTTTTGTGAGTTTTCTGGTTAAGTATATTCAGTTTTATCTCATGAAGTGGTGGTCAGTTAGCTGGAAATTAGGCATAGCTGGAGGTTCATATTACGTGCCTTTAGAAATCACAGAATCACAGAATTGCCAGGGTTGGAAGGGACCTCAAGGATCATGAATCTCCAACCCCCCTGCCACATGCAGGGCCACCAACCTTCCCACCTAATGCTAGACCAGGCTGCCCTGGGCCCCATCCAATCTGGCCTTGTACACCTCCAGGGACGGGGCATCAGATTTTCATCTAGGCCAAATATTCTGCTTTCTTCTTCTGATTCAGATCTTGTTTCTCATATTTCAATTCTCTTCCAGATAATCTTCAAATGAACTCTTGCTTGAGAACATGCATAAAGTTGTCTGCATTTTTCTTTTTTGTGGTAACTGGATATACATAAAGTATTATACAAAGGCTCAATGGCTCTTGCACAAATTGTTTGTTAAATGAAAAGACTAATTTATTTGGATTTTGACAAATGATAACATTCTCGTGGAAAATCAAATCTCTCAAATAGCATGGACAGCTTCTGTTTGTTGGCAGTAAATGTCTCCACTGCAGTAGCATTTTCAGCAAGATTGAATGAGATTCTAGTTGCCACATGATCCTACATGACCACTCCAGCATATGAATAATCCGCTGCTATTGATTAGAACAAAAAGCATCTCTTGAATATTTCAACTGCACACAAAGTACTGTACCAGTTTTGCATTTCCATGAGCAGTTTTCTCTTGGCCTTTAATAAATGTTTTATCTATGAACAGTTTGATCAGTTCTGCAGCATTAACAACCTGTGGGTCTTTGGGATACTTCAAATGGAATATTAATCAACACATTTAAGGCCATCATTTGAACAAGACCCACAGGAGCTGCCTGAGGGAACTGCTTGAATTGTCCAAAGTTCCCACCTAGAGAGCTTCTATAACAATCAAGCAGCTACCTGATAGTAAAAGTGGCCAATGGTGCAGTCAGTCACTTGGTATCAGGTTGGTCCTTCGTTTCAAACCAGCTTGTTATCTTATGCATGCAGACAATGCAGACAGCCGGTTGGAATGTTTCTGAACCAACCAGGGAATTACCCAAACACATCACAGCTTCAGGTGAAGGGCAAGCTAGAATTTTGACTTATAACTCACCACTTCATAGCAATCATTAATTTATAAATGAAAATGATTTGGTATATATAAGGTTAAAAAATAAATATACCAATGCAATGAAAATATGATTGAAGTAGGAATAGGTCTTGATAATGTTGAGTTATTGGGGTTTATTTTGATTCTGCAAAAGACTAGGATTTCCTTCCCTTATCAGTGGTAAACAGGGTAAATACATATATAAGTAAGAGCAGAAAATCTGCAGAACAGGCATGCAGATTTGAAAGACTTCTTATATTACAAAAAAGCACCCTCATAAAATCTTTTGTGTAGGATAACATTTGTTTTAACCCTTGTCATGATGGATTTATTTATTGTTCATCCTTCTTTTGGCATCTCATCATAAAATACACCACAAACAATGCAGTGCAAAAGAACAGTCTTTATGAGGATGGAAATGGATAAGTAACATTTCTTAGTACTAAAAGCAACAAATTGTTTCTTACTTTTTGACTGTTCTACTGTGACTTGGTTTTGTTGACTGCATTTAACTTTTGCATTTATCTGTTCTTTAAGAGAGAAAGATCAAGGTACAGTAGCAGTGTATTATTACATTTATTTATAATATTATTATGTATACAATGTTGTGAGCATTTAACAACTAAGTATTTTAGCTCAAATGGAAATGAGCCCTGTTGTATTCATTCAGTGCAATTCTGTGAATTTTGTCTCTTCCTTTACTTGCGTTGTTTCTAGTTTTATTGATTCCTTTGCCATACGTGCTTGCCTGATTAGAGATTTGTGTGGATAAAATAGACACCTGCTTTGCTGTCATTAGTTTGTACAGTTTCTATCCCGTCTACAGCTATGGAAAATCCAGCCGAAAGGCAAGATTTTTCAAGCATTCCGTGCCTGTTTCCCTTTGCGTCTACCAGCTATGGAAATTAAAGAAGGCTTAAATTATTTTCTACCCTATCAGTGCACTAAGTAACTTGTTTTCTAAGGCAATGGCACTTTCAATCCCTGTGGACTGCCCTTCTACAGAAACTTAGTCATGTGCAATATCTTTTCTAGCTATAATTGAAGTCTATCACATGGAAAATTTTTATCCTGCTGTCTACAGACCATTTCAGCTTTGTATCAGTTTTCCCAATATTTTGTCAAGTATCACTATTTTATCAAGTATTATTTTCATAATAAATGTATGTAAATGTAAATGTAAATATAAATATTTTAGGAAGGTATCTTCAATTTTTATCACTCTACAGTTCTGAGTGTTTCCTCTGAGCCTGTTCACCTCATAGTACCTCTGTAATTCTTTTCTCTTAATTATATTTTAGCATGCAAAAACAATGGGAGACAAAGCCTTCTGTGATGTTAGACAAAACCTGTCACAGATCTTACTAAGATTTCTTGCCAGTAATGATTTTACTGATAAGTCTCATAATTACCAAAACAGAATATTGTTTAGTATCATGTGTAGAAAATCATAACAACCTCATTAAGATACTGCCATCGTAATAATGCTTCTTGCATTCATAATGATGTTTGGACAACCCACCTAGGTGACTGACAAGTAATATCATTGTCTAGAAAACCATCTTTTTTTTTCCAAGGGCAAAATTATATATGGCTCAACGATAATTTCCTTCAGGGTAGAATTCTATACGCTTTCCCACCTGTGAATACCATGTACTAGTGCAGCTCAATTAGGATTTGCTTATCTGGGGAAGGGAAGGCAGTACTTAATCTTCTCACCAGAGAGGCTGTGTTTGCTATCCCAGAGAAACACAGGGATCTTAGCCCAACTGATCCTTTTATGTCCACCTGCAGCAGCCGATTGGTTTAAATATGATTCAGCCTACTCATTTCTACATTAAGTATCAAATGTCATAGAGCGTGACTATATCACAAAAGCCAGAAAGATGTCTTTCTCAAACTGAATGTTGTGGTTTGAAATTTTGATGAGTACAAGAAAGAAATTTACTTGAAAAAAAGTAAAAGAAAAAGCTTTGTTATCAGTAAAATGTAGTTGTGTAATGTAATATGTAAGGCTTTGAGTATGGCTTACTTGCCAGTGAATGCTAAGAAACACTTCTTCAATCAGTGTATTTCTGCACTCAGATACATAGCAGGCAAAAAGCTCATCCTGCTTACACAAGAAGTGGTATAATGTCTGTGATTAGGAAGCTGAATTTAAATTCGATCTGCTAAAACCCTCTGCTTATCTGATTTCCATTTCCAGATGCATAAAGACTGATTCTTGTCATTTTCCTTACAAAAAATAAGTGCCTTCTCTTTGACAGTTTGTGAAATGAAGTCCTTGGCACTCAAGGAAGGCTGCTCACTCACACAGTTCCTTCATGTTATGTTATGCCAGGCATTCCACAGTCTAAAATTTCTTGGACCAAATGGCTTTACTTGCAGAATAAAATGCAGAATCAGATGTTATCAAACAGGTTGAGACAATTTGACATGTTTACAGCAGCTCTTCATTATTTTGTGGTCCCACTGAAGTTAGGAAATATATTGAACCTGGCTTAAACTAAATCTGACATCTTCTTATCTAAGAAGACAGATTTTTTTTTTTTTTTTTAATAAATTGAGGGGACACTACTGATCTTCTGGAATTGTAACTACTATGTAGGACACTTCTAATGGTGGCAGAGGCCTACATTTAAGTATCTGATTAAAGCCTTTAGCTGACCAGTAGCCAGGGCTTAACTTGTCTGGGTCACAAAGCTCAATTCCGTTCAGCATGGCTGCATGATATTCACTCAGTTTTCTCAGAAGATTGTTGCTGAGCTGTGAAAGAATATAGATTATAATCCAGGCTAAATAAAATAAGTGAAAATATAGAAATGAAAGTGTTGAGATGGTAAGAGCAATTCAGAGATCTAGAAGAAAAACACTGACAAGAAAAGAAGAAAAGCATAAAGTCGTAAGTGAAAAAGCAGGGGCCTGGGAGATCTTAACTGGGCAATATAAAGGATCATCACATTCTAAGGACTGATGGAAGCCAACACTTCTCCAGGTGCCTAATGAGAGGCTAGTCAGCACTGGGGTACTGAGAATGCACTTTAGCCCAGTATTTTGTGAGACCTAACTCTTATATACATTTATTAGCCTCTAAATAACTGCTGAGTTCTCACGGGAATGCACATGCAGCTCTCACAGTCTCTCTGTGCACAGCAAAATAAGCCTGAAAAAAATGTAATTCAGTGAGATAAGGTTACACTAGAAGACTAATTTAGAATGAGTTGAATCACACTCCAGAGGATAACTTTTAGGCAGATAATACGGAACATCAGTAAGTCTGATCTTTAGAGCAGCCTTAGCACCACTGTGAACAGATAATCAATGCAACAAGAGATTTTTTTTTTTTCTATGATATCCACATCTTCTAGTTTGATAGAAGTGGTTAAAAAATTCCTTATATCTCTTTTCAGAGAAAATTTTTCGCTGTTTCACTGCTCAGGGAAGTATTGTTGTATTACTTGTTCTTATACAACCTTATCAATATATTTTCTTTGTGGGGATTCTGAATAGATTTTTAGTTTTAGTTTGATATTTGCATATAAAAGAAATTATTTTCTCACATAGCATCAAAAAGGCAGGACTAAACAAACAAATACAGCACTTTTGTGCAATCCTGTTAGTACCTTGCTAATTAATTTTCCATGGATCTGAAATGCTATGAGCATTTATTTGCACAAAACAGCACAAAATCTGGAATTATTTAACCTCACTTTTGTCTTCAAACAGGGGCATATGAATTAAGAGCAGAGTAAATCAATGCACCCTCTATAATTTTTGCAGAGAATTAGGGTCTCCACAGGGTGAACCAGATCTTAGTTTAGTTCTCTCATGAAACAGCCCTACGTTAAACACAGAAACAGCTTATGTCATTTTTTATCTAGGCTAGGCTCCTCAGGATGGTGGCAAAAGTTAATCAATTAATTTGATGACAACAACATTAGATAAATAGGTGGATAGATAGATGGATAGATAGATAGACAGATGGATAGATAGATAAGTGTCCTTCTAATGATATATATCTCATCTAGAAACTGTTAACATACAGAAAAGGGAGAAAAAACCTTCCCTTCAAGCTTACTCCCCAGTTCCCAGGAATATATGGCCTGTTCACTCACCTGGCTGCATACCTGTTTAGTAGAATATGAGTGCCTGTTTTACTCTGTTAGCTGATAGATTGTTACTTCATCACTGTAGAGCTACATACTGATATACTATCAGTGTTCACAAGACATTCGATATATTTTTGTTCAGATCTTCTGCTGTGAGATAGGAAGTTTTGTAGGGTTATGCTTCTCCTCCCATAAGGTCTAAAGAGCTGACACTCTCAGCTGTCTAATTCCATGAAAACAAAGAATGCAATCAGAACCCAAGCTGCCTGAAATAATGATATATTTGATCTGACTTATATAAGAAATTTATTTCTTCCTGGTATTATTTTAACGCTACCTCACAGTGCTATAGTTAAAGGCAAAACTATAGTCGTAGTGCAACACATCTCCAGACATCAGTGCTTTGTAAAACAAAATGAAAAAGAAATTAATTTAAAAGAGAAAGAAAGAAAGAAAGAAAGAAAGAAAGAAAGAAAGAAAGAAAGAAAGAAAGAAAGAAAGAAAGAAAGAAAGAAAGAAAGAAAGAAAGAAAGAAAGAAAGAAAGAAAGAAAGAAAGAAAGAAAGAAAGAAAGAAAGAAAGAAAGAAGTTGAAGTTCTCTGAGCTACAGATTCTATATGTGTTTGAAGATCTCTTTATCAAAAGAGACAGAAAGGCTATGGTATCCAGATCTAGGACACTGAGCTCAGACTAAATAGTGGTCACAAGAACTTGATGAATTATTGATAAGTAAAACCAGGATATTAATTCACAGACGAATAAGATATTTTTGTATTTTATCTTCTTCTCGTGTTAGTGGTCGATTATTCTGTATAAGTTGGCACACATATATTTGATGTATCTGACAATGAGGTACCATTAAATATCTATATCCCATATCTATAAACATGCAACTTTCAATGCTTTCTGGCTCCTATTTCAACTTTAATTGCTGCTGGTGAAATCAAAATTCATTAATTATTAAGAACAATGGTTTTGACAGGATATCCAGTCCCTCTGTCTAGCATTGATAAGTCCTGTTCACATGTTTTCAAACTTAGAAAAGCAATTACCACACAGATATCAAATAAACTTTTATTACTGTCTCTCTGTATGTTGTGTTGTTATTTTAATTGTATCCTGATGGTTGGACTGTGAAAAATACAGAGAGAATGAGCATTTCACAGATCATTTCTCTAAACCATAGGAGATCAAGGTCCTCTGCCTATAATAGTTGATACTCATATTGCCCACTTAGCTGGAAAAAGCCTTAGTTACCAGGCTATAAAAAAAACTCTGGCATTTTTATGTTATTTTGTTTCATTTTTGTTATTTTTATTTCATCCTTCCTCCTAAAGATTGGCAATAGAAAATGAAAAAAAGAAATTAATGTGGCAAGAGAAAAATGTCTGATTTTGCAGCCTAGTAAAATAACATTACTACTAAGAAAGGAAATCTCATATTTTCTTTCCAGTACTGCCTATTTGGTACACCTAGTACTCCTTAAAAGTAAATTTGTGGATTTCCTTTAGACGTGTGCATTCTAACAAATAATTTTCAACACTGGAATTTTGTCTAAGTTGATTATTTAAACAGAAATAGAGTTGTTAAAATAAATAAAATTACAATTTCTAGATCAGAGAAATAGGTTTGGATTTCCTTGCCACTCAGAATAGTTCAGTAAGAACATTAAAACTTGTATTGTTTTCCATAAGAAACAAAATAATACCACAGAAATCCAGAATCAGAAATATTCACATCAGAAGGGGCCTCATCTAGTCCAAACTTCTGCTTAAAACAGGATGAATTAGGTCAGTTTGTACAGGGCTGTGTCCTGTCAAGGCCTGGATAATGCCAGGGGTGGATATACCTCTTCTCTCTGGGCAACCTGCTGCAGGATTTGGACAAAATTGGAAAATTCCTTTATCTGACTGCAATATCTCAAGTTTCATCATCTACAGTTCACCTTCCACTCTCTCACTGGGCACCTCCAAGAAGCATCTGACTCCGTATTCTTTTTATCTGCTGATCAACTAGCTGTGCAGAGCAACAAGGTGTTTTTGTTTGTTTGTTTGTTTGTTTGTTTGTTTGTTTTTCTGTGTGTGTGTGTGTGTTTAGCCCCAGTATATATGGATACATGGGGTTATTTCTCCCCCAGAAGATATTTTTGCATTTGCTAGTTTGGACTTCATAAGGTTCTTGCCAGTGCCAGCCCATTTCATAAGAACTTCCCACCTGCCAAAGATGGGAGGAAGAGGGGAAATATAAGTTTCAGCTAAACTTTAGAAGATTCACAGGCCTTTAAAGAACTCTAGCTGCTGCACCATACCACCATTCCTTCTTATATATATATTTTTTTCCTCTTGTGACATTCCCATATACATTAATTATCAACTAAGTGCTCATTTCAGGCTTTGTAATGAATTTGCTTGATAAAACTCTGTCCTTATATATATATATTTTTACATATCTATTGACCATTCAGATAAAAATTTACATTACGACTTAATCAAGTATATTTTCTGAATAGAGATTTCTAGATCAATTATTTAACAATGTCTACAATAAAATTCTACTGAAGCAACAATAGGATATATTAGAATAATATGCATACTGCATTGACAAACACTGAGAAAAACATGTATGTCTTTTTAATTGACATTATTATAAAAAATATTTCAAGTGACTTAATTCTATTGTTCCAGTTTTTTGACCAAATTTGGTTTACTCAGTCAAGAGAAACTAAAACTGTTTGTAATGATGATTAATTTTGCACAAACCACTTAAATTAGAGTGCCATAATCACTGGAAAGTAAAGAGCTATTAGACTGTGTGCAGTGAAAGGAGAGTAAAGCATATTTTGCCCTGTAATGAGCTGCTGGCAAAGGATAAAAATTTTGCCTTTGAATTATTAAATTGAAGTTTGGAATGAAGTGTGAAGAAAGGGAGAAAAAAATCCAACTTATTTAGAGTTTATTGCATTATATTTTATTTTCTTTGAGAATGTAGTTGTGAAACATTACTTCCGTTCCAGTCAACAGAAAAACAAAGGCTTAACAGTATGTGTATACGTGTATACACACATACATTTAACTCACAACATTTAACATGATTAAATTCTTCTGCACTTATTGCGGGTTTTGGGGGGACAGGCGGGGGTAAGTTTGCTGTCTCCTGGTTGTGTGCTGAACCAGCTGTGTAGGGGCAAATCTTGGCCTTGGTATGAGCTGATTTACACTGGCTTGACTCTTGTACCTGGTGACTATGTCTGTTCTGCTTTAGCAATGGCCGCATTTGGGAGGGGTTGGCACTACCACAGCCACCAATCACTTTCTGACAAACAGCCCTTGTGTGTAGGTGGCCAGGGCCATTACCTGTTGAGAAAGCTTACAGATATAAACTTAAGCAGTGCCAAAGGATGGGGGAAAGGTTCCCCCAGGCGTCATATCCTCCCAGTTAAGACAGTACGAAGCTGGCAGCTCACTGTGTTATCCCAACTCTCTGTTGTAGGACTGACAAAATCAGCATTATATCCAGTGGAAGAGAATGAAAACAGATAAAAGGAGCTACTCAGAGTTCATTGTATTAGTAACTGTGCTGTGAAGTCTTGTAGAACCATTGTGGTTGGACTACTAGCAACTCTTGTCTTTCCATTAAATTAAGATTATAATTAGGCTACTAACTTATTTGTTCCACATACATACACTGTGCTGCATTGTTGCCTATAACAAGGTTTGGAGTGAAACATATTGTATCTAGTGACACAGAGAAATGAACTACTTTAAACAGTATCATCTGCAGTTTCATTTCATGAGTGTTCTCATCCCATAAGAAATCTTAGCCACAGTTCACAATTAATTCTGTTCATTTTAAGAATAAAGAGGGCAGGTCTTTCTTCAGGATATAGAAAGGTAAGATGCCAAGCCTGTTTTATGTGCGTGCCTATAAAAGTACAGCCTGATCTAATTGTGTCTTATTCCTCACGGGTGTGATTAAATAAAATTCTCAGTTTTGGTCAGATCATATATATTTTTTTTTTCCCTATTTTTGCCCAGTCTACATTAAGACAGGACAAACAGTTTACTGAGTTCACTGAAATTCTTAAAACTCATTTTAAAAAATCCCAATAACATTTATTCTTATTTAACTATAAGATTAATGCTACACTCCTCAATTTAGCCATGAAGAAAAAGGTTTTATTATTGTGACTTCCTTTGGTTTCCATGTACAGATTTTATTCAAAAGAGAAGGTGTGTCAGAAAAGAAAAGGTCTGTCTCATTTTGTTTCATAAATCTCATTATGACTTCACAGATTCATTTAGCATGGCCCTCTGCTATTGAAAATTCAGGCTCTTGAAGATGTAGGAACTTGGAGAAAAACTGTTCAGCCTGATTCTCATCTTAACTAGTGCTTTACACTCTCCTGGCCTACTCCTTCAGCTCTTTCATTCAGATATGCACTACCTGAAAATTAGTGTATCACATATCTCAAGCACTCCCTACACTCTGTTGTTTAAGAGCTGCATTCTCCTTAAGTTCCACTTTTGTTTGAGAATTTAACAGAAAAGAGACATTGTTCCGAGCAGCACCCAGGAGCCCTACTCTTGAATTCACATCTTTAGGAATACACATGCTAGACAGAGAAATCTTGCTGACTACCTCTTCATGCTCCTCAATTGTTGTACCTGTTGGCTATGTTTGAATGTTGTGCTCTAGGTCTGGTTATTATATAGGCCTCTTGGTAAATGGAAAAGGTATTTGACTCTCTCTTATCATCCAGAACAAAGGCTCCAGGAACTCTTCAATAAAGGAAAACTGACAGAGTTTATTAGGAGCTGCTAGAGCACTACTTTTAACATAGTCTCACAATGTGACAAGCAGCGTTAAATTGTTAATCTGTTGAATAGACCAAATCTGTTGTATAATAATCTGTTTAATTTTCTAGTAGATTAAGGGAAGAGATTCTCCTCTACTCAGTACCCAATAGGCTACATCTGGAGAGCTGATTCCAGTATAAGGTAACTGAATAATTGGAGTAACTTTAACAGACTACAAATCTGCTCTTGGGCTGGAGCACTAGTCCTCCACTGAGATGCTGTTAGGCACACCCAAAGCTTTCTCTTCTGTATGTTCATCTCCTTTAGCAATGCCTCTTTCCCCTTGTATCATTCTGATCTCCTGTTCCAAACCTGGGAAGTTCTTCCATTTCTCAAAGTGTAAGTATAGCCTCGATTCAAACTTATGCATCACAGTAGCCGTATCATTGTTATAATAATCCGCTATAGTCTCTGGAAAACTAACTAACACTAGAAAGAATATGACAAATACAAAAAAAAAAAAAAAAAAAAAAGTGTCAGGAAAATAGTTCTAGTCATGACTGAAAACAGTAAAGTATTTGTTGTTACTGTTTTCTTATTTGGAAAGCAAAGAAAGTGTTAGTAGGAGGACATGTACAGTAAAAACTCAACAATGACTATCATAAAACTTCCTTTTGGATGAGGAGACAACAGATCACCACACGATAGACAGCTGAAAGCAGATGAGAGGTCAACAGATGAAAATTAATCTTTGGAATCATTTTTTGGTCTAGAAAATGTATTAGTTCAGTCTTTATATACAACCAGTACCCAGAGCTGTTGTTAACAAGTAGTATATTATAGTTGAATTAGGAGTACCTGATTGTTGACAACTGTGGTATCATTATAATTCTTTATATGTATATATATACAGTTTATATGATATCGAATTATTTCATGTCTTTTAAAATCTTATATGACAATTGCTGTGTAGGCACACAAAAAATGACTCCCCATTGCCTCAATATCATCAGAACTCTTGGCATTCTAATAATTTATGACATAATGAAAATCCTGGCTATATCTAGGTATCCAGTTGTTAAAAGAAAATTTGAAAGTGGAGATCTTGAGTTCAAACAGATAGTAACTAAGACTTTACATTGTATCTGGACTTCTAGAGAATATTCTTCTGATAATGAAGCGTTAGTAGTCAATATAATTGAAGCAAAATAATCTATTGATCTAAGAAAGATCAACATGGAGTTTAAAAACATCTGTTTTCTTTAATTATTTTCTTTTTGTGTTCAATTCTGGATGACAAAAATTTCTTATCCTTGCTCTTACATATTTCCTCCCAGCTGTATGGGCTTGACAAGTATAAAAAAAAGTGTGTATTTACAATAAAATGACGTATGTTTCATAGCCTAGATGGAAGGTACTATTTGGTGATACATTATTTCAAAATACATGCAATTCCCTATCATTTCCCTTATTAGCATGTTTTTTTGTTGTTGTTGTTTGTTTGTTTGTTTTCCTACAAGGTAACAAAACATTTTCCATATATGTTTTTCTTTTCAGCAGTTTTCTTTTCATTCTATAATACCTGTAGTCTACAATTAAAGAACCAGCAGCAGTCATGCCTTGAGTAAGATGGGTTGTGTGATACAAGATCTCACAGAATTTTATCTTTATTTTAATAAATAGAATTGAATTTAAAATTATAAAATGAATGTATTCTTAAGGCTTCTGAATGTCACTCATATTTTTCAGGTGTACTCAAAATAAATAAATGCATTTATTTAAGGAATGTTTTGTAAGGGGTATACTGGATTTGCCAAAATTAGTGCTCTACATCTCTACTCTACAAATTAGCTACTGGCAAACTGTAATTAACAGTGGTGTATGACTGTTCTCTAAAACAAAATCTATATGTTTTTAACATGGACACAATTCCAAAGAATCGATGATGAATGTACTTGAAATGTATATTTTGTATAAAACATCACTGCAGCATACTGAAAACAATGTTTTCTATTGGGACATTTGACTACCTGAAGTGCAGTGATGTTACAGAACAGACAACCATGATTTCTATTGTATAGTCAGCAAAAACTTGCATTTGGCTGAAAATGTTTTGAGTAAGTTTGTAGTTGAATAATTTCAGCTATGGAATGTTGAACAAGATTAAAATATTATTGCAATATCATTTTTTTAGATTCTAAATGATGCCCAAAGAAGAAAAGAAAGAAGAAAAGAATTACTTGCTGGTTAATGATTTCCAGAAGTTGAGCTCTTTTAGAGAAATATGTTTGCTTATTATCAAAATCAAGCATTCTGCAGAACTGAGATCACTATAATTTTTATCTACATATATGCATCATCTCTTTTCTCTAGTGACAGCAATAGGATCTGAGTGAACAGCATAGACATATGTCAGAGGAAGGGTGGGTATTAGGAGAAGATTCTTCACCAGAGGATGGTTGGGCACTCAAACATGCTCCCCAGGGCAGTGGTCAAAACCCCGAGTTACCAGAGTTCAAAAATCATTTGGATAACATTCTCAGACATATGGAATTATTTTAGACTTGTTCTGTGTGGATCCAGGAGCTGCATTTGATCTTTGTGGGTTCCTTTCAACTCAAGATTTTCTGTTTTTCTATAATCGTATGCTTCTTCATAGTAGCCTGTATAGAAATGTGCATGTGTATATGGTGCTTTGTTTTGAACTTGCTCATTTTACAATTTTAATAGAAGACTGTTGGTAGCACCCTAATTTTTTTCCTTTTCTTGATAGTGATTATACAATGTCAAGGTTTTTGCTGTTTCTTACTCTGACTCATCAGTCAGTAGGCTGGGAGCTGGTATTAAGCTAGGCAGGAATTCAATCACATCATATGGCTGTAATCAACCAAAGGTATATACTGTGATATACAGCATCATTCTCAACAAGAATTAAGGGGAAGGTTTTTTGGGGGGAGAAAGTTAGCTATTGCTTGCAAACTGATGGCCTTCTTGTGAGAGGTGGTGAGCTATTGCCTTTACATAATTTGCCTTGTTTTGGTATGTGATTTCTTTGTCTTTCCTTCACCTATCAAAATATCTTCATAAGTTTTCCTGCTTTTTCTCCTCTTGTTCTCTTCCCTATCCTGACAAGCTGAGGAGCTGAGAAAAAAGCTGCAAATTAGGTAGCTGCTGTCCAGGGACAAGTCACCACATTTGTACGTAATTATATTTCTGAAAAAAACTCCATATGCCAGTTTCCTTTATGAGTTTTACAGAATTTGTGTTTATTTTGTTTAGATTAATTGCTAAATATATATATATATTTTTGTATATATACTCTTTCATAAGTTTTTATGGCAGTACATATACAATGTTAGTATGTCATTGCTCTAACCATTCTAGTCCTAGAAACTGTTTTCACATGACTGATGTTCATAAAATCTTTTTTTTTTTTCTTGCTTAACACCTTAGATCAATAAATAATTGAATAGTTCCTTCTCTAATGTGTGTCCTGATTTGTTCTGATATCTTGATTTTGTGTTGAATTCCATTAGTTCCTGTTCTAATTAAGCGACCACCTGAAGTGGTTTATTTTTCTGGAGATGCTGGAACAATGACCACTGGGGGCAGGGGGAAGTAAAAATGCAGAACCGAACCACAACAAAAAAATGTAAACAACAACAAAAATTTATTAGCTTTACCTCATCCAACTCAAGCATAATGACAGTTTGTCTTGTGTTGTGTCAGCCATGGCTATGTTTAATATCAGACTGATAGAGCCCAATGTGTCAGAGATCTTAATCAAAGGCTTTTTGAAGTCATTAGTAAATTATGAATGGATTTACTACGTAATGGATTTTAAACGAAGGCATAACTGACTAAAATTCAATATTCTTTTTCTGCTGCTCATTGATAGCTGATAGTAAAACATGTCATTATTTTTCCAAGGCAGTCTACACTTCTCAGACTATACTTGAAAATGCGGGCATACAACTTCTTCCACTGTTTTTTTAATTTGAATGATATAATTCCTCAGGCTATAAGAGATTATAGCCTTTGGTTTAAGCTGTCTCAAGGCTCAGAAAGTTATTAGCTACTTCTGGTGTATTTGCTTGTTTGTTCGCGGAAAACAAACAAATAATTAAAACAACTACTACAACAACAACAACAAAAACCCACCATGCCCAACATCAATCTGTGTTTTTCAGAGAAAGGGATGAAACTGTGTTAGCTATTTTGCAGATGTATTATTCAGAAAAGTTTGACTCCAGCTGAGTCAGAATGCTTGTCTGTCTTGTTCTACCTCTTGAAAACAAAGTAATGTAGAAAATTTCTCCCGGAATACTACACAAGTGTATCTGACCTGCATGAAGAGTATCACATCCCTAGGACCCTTCCTAATGAATCCATCCCCAGCCAGACTGGAAACCTAAGGTTCTTTAATATTCCAGTTTCATTATTCTCATTTTCTATAATTTAACAACTTCTCATATGACACTTAATGGAAAAGTCATGCAATATTGAGCAGTAACTGCTGTTAATTTCCTGCTGTATATCATTTGCATTTTTTGTTACTAGTAGAGAGTAATTAACATGCTCTAATTATCATACTGATTGTCTTCCTATCTTATGACAATATAGTCATCTCAAACCTCATTGATCTTACGTAGTACATTTTATCACCTTCAGTAATAGTACAATGAACAAGGCTTAGTTTTTTACTAAAAATTATGTGATCCAGCAGTAAACTGTTCCTTAAATGGCTGGATTTGGAACAGAGTAATGTAAGTTTTTATAGCGCCTATCAAAAAATATGCAGCCTTGCTTCTACAGTAGTACAATGCCATCCTTCTGAGGGAACAGAATTGCGGTTCTATTGCCTTCATCACATGGAATAAATGTTTTCTTGTGTTCCGTTCAGATTGTCTTTTGTTCTTCTGTCTGGGAATAGTTAAGAAAGAAAATACGTTCATCTGGTAATATGCTTACAAGTAATAATGAGTTTATTTTCTTGAGAGGATACTTTTAGGAGAATAGACATTTATCTATGGGAAAAACAATTTATTTAATCTAAAAGCTATTCACAATCTAAGTCCTTAGTCAATTTTAGGTTCATCTACAACTGTCTTATAAAGAATAATGTAGATAGGAAAAACTAAGTAAAATCATATATATTTGAATATTGTACGCAAGAATACTGACTTACTGGTTTTGGAAAGAGAAGAAACACTAAGTACAGTGAGATACATATATTCATATGAATATATTGCATTGTTTTCACAAATTCAAGTCAAACAATTGGTGATATTCAAAAGGGAGATTATGTATGACTCTATTCTGCATTTATTTAAACATGATTGTTTAGGCTAGAAGACACAGATTTCAACAATTAGGATTGTGTCATGACTTTCTCAAAGTCAGAATTCCATTTCCAGCAGAATATTACAGGGGACCAGCAGCTACTGTGAAGATTCATGTCTTCATTTTAAATATTCTCTATTAATGTTGAAATGGATATAATTTCTCTGGAATAAGAGTGACATACTTTTTTTCTACTTTTCAGGAATATCCACACTGTTTACTTATCTTAGAATGCCTGTAGGAATTTAAAGATATAGAGGAACTGGGAATGCTGGTGTAGGTCTAGGAAAAGCTGAATTCTTTTTCTTGTTTGTGCATGGTAAAGTCTCTTGCATTATAGATTTATTTTTCTATGCAATCACAGGGTAGTTCTCAGAAGGACAGAAATACATTTCATGAATGGTGCTCAAGACTGGTAGCTGTAAACAAAAAAAAAAGAATGCAAAGAATTACAGACTTTTCAGGAAGGAACTTAACTGTTTACCACAAAAATTTGCTATTTATGTGGAAGCTATGTTAAAGTGCATGGAAGAGAGGGAGGTGATATGGGACAACCAGCAAGGCTTTAGCAAGGGCCAGTCCTGAGCCCTCCTGAGAGGGCTCCTGAGAGAAGAGCTACTGATGTCATCAATAAGGAATTCGGTAAGGCCTTTAACATGGTCCAATATCCTTCACTCCAAATTGGAAAGATATGGATCTGACTTGTTGTTAGAGATCAACGACGAGTTATATTCTGCAGGGTTTGGTACTGGCACTGGTATTTCTCTTTAATATCTTAATCAATGGCATCAACAGTGAGATTGAGTCCACACTCAGCAAGCTTACAGATAATACCAAGCACTGTAGTGTGGTTGCCATGCCTGCGGGATGGGATGCCATTCAGAAAGATCTAGACAAGTTCAAGCAGTGGGCCCAGGAGAACCTCATGAGATTTAGCAATAGTCTAATTAATTTGCTGAGAACCATACTCTTTCAATAAATGGAAAATTAGGAATTAGAGAATTTTAGAAAAGAGTGATGTTTGTTAATGCTTAGAATTCTGGAAGAAATATAAGATTTTTTTTCCCCTCATTTCTTTTCAGTCCTCCTTTCTCCTTTAATACTATATTTGGGTTAAGAAAAAAGTGGTGAGTCATTCAATTGAGGAATCTGCTCCAGTACTCTATCAAAAGGCTGTACATGGCCTTTCTGCTCCAGTGATTCACAGAAGTATTTAACTTTTTGATATTTTCCTTTTGGTTTCTAAATACAGATATGTAAAGCAAAGAGTAGGTACAATGACCCTTGGAAGAAGAGAAAAGAGATGACATCTCAAAAATAATCCCAGATATTCACTCAGAATGAAATGTGACTTTTTAAGTTCCAAGGTAAAAGCAATAAACATGTATTTCTCTAAATCAGAAAATTTCTCTCACTTAAGTTGGTTCATTCATTGTTGTAGTCTCTTAATCTTTCTTTGAACTAATGTAAACATTTTAAAATAGTATTGCAAAATAAGCATGCAGTTATTAAAATAATAACATAGATGATTTATTCTTGTACTTTGCAAAATTTTTTTTTTTTGATGGAAAAACCCAGGGGGTTTTATTTCAGATTAATTAAATTGGTCTATATGTTGTAAGCAATTTATTCTTAAGAGTTAACCTTTCTTCTTTAATGTTTACTAACCACCTTTGATTTTGGCTCTCACTAGACCCTCACAAAAAAGAGAACAGATTTGGCACTCTTTTACAATATCAATTTGCTTTCCTCTGCACAGTCATTCAACTTAATAAAATACAATAAAATAAATTTATAATTTATCTTGGTAGTAGACATAAAGAAGTTACAGCCTTTCAGCTTTTGAATGTGGATTTTTAATGAGTTGTAAGATTTCTTGAATTTATGTTTGAATATTTATTATTTGAGCTTGAATTAGTTAAACTATCCATACAATTAATAGAATTAATTAATAGATAATTAATAGAAAGACATCTGTCCAAAGGTGAACTTGCCTCTCTATCCTAGGAGCTGGCCTAGTTTCCTTTTTTTTTAAAGGACACAAACTTAATTACTTCATTAATAAATAGATAAAAAATAATAACAAATAGTGTGCTTATCCTTCTTTAGTCTCTAACTAGGTTTACCAAGGTGATTTTCTGTCTTGATGTTTTCTTCCGTAGATTCCAGGGACAGAAGTAGTCACTGGCCTAGCAATTTAATTGCTGAGTGCTAAGTAGCTGATACGCAATATATCCAAAAGGATGTATAGATACTGGGCAAAGGTCTGAATTAACTTTTGCATGCTCTTCTACAGTTAATTCCATTGCCAGTGCAAGCCAGAGTTTTTCCACAAATTTTAGTAGCTATGTCTGCATATGGCTGTTTCTCATGTGAATAGAGAAAGACACTATTTTCCCCTTTTTTTCTCTTTCAAGGTTCAAGGAGAGCAATGTGGAACAGAAGACCCCAGTCAATAGTTCAGAGACCCGGAATAGCTGCAAAGATTGCGCTTCAACCCCTACTGCCTTGTGACAGACTTAGTGATTTGCCAAGGACTGATTTAATTATGTAAACTTAGCCCGCTCTCAGTTAGGTCCAATGTCTCTAATAACTATTGCCCCCCAAACATTTTGCCAATAATACTGCAATTGTCATTTGTATTATATTGCAGAGATATCAACATACCGGATTATGTATAAAAATTTATTTCAATAGCAATGTATGTTTTATAGTTAATGTCCTTTAAGATTATGAAACACTTCCCTAGTATGGACTACTGGCCAAATTAATTTCCTAGAGGAGTACAGATTAAACACAAATCATGGCTTCAAATGGGAAAGGTCATGCTGTTCAACCACAAAGCTTCAGTTCAAATTGTGACTTTATGACTTCTACCACTTCTTGCCACTCTGAATTATTCATCAGGATTATATTTTACTATCATAAGTTTTCTTACCCTTTGAATTTGGAAAACAAATTTTGGGCACTTATATCAATAAAAGTAATTTTTTAAGAGTAATGTAACCCTCCTAGCACTTTCAGGGCAAGAGAGAGAATAAAACATTATGTTTTAGGTTGAGAGCAAATTCTGTTATTCCAAATATTTTTGAAAGTGAATAAAATTTGTCCTTCAGATTTCTCTGCTCGAATTTCCATGAAATAATCAAGATTCAAGGGACCCTAGGAGATGCCCAGACATCTGCTTTAGCAGGGTCAGCTAGGGCAGGTAGCTTAGGGCCAAAACCACCCATGAATTTCTCCAAGGTTGAATATACCATAGCCTCTCTGGAGAATATAACCCATTTCACTGTTGGACTACATTCACAGTAAAAAAAAATCAAACAACTAAGCTTCTAATTTGAACTTCCCATATTTCAGTCTTCAGTCTGCGCCTTTTTTCCCTTTTATTAGACACCACTGAGAAGAGCCTGTCTTAACCCATTCCCTACGCCAGTGAAATATTCTTACATGTTGATTTGAATTGCATATATTTGAAACAGTGCAAGCATTTTTTTTTTAAGTATTAGTAAATGAAAAAAATCTTTTGTAGCAGCAAAACATTTTAATATTTTATATCCTGCATGTTATCAGAACTGCACTTATCTAACATAATTAATTTTCTAGATTTGTAAAAGAAAGTACAGCAGAGGCACAGATTAAATACATTGTATTTTTCTGTGTTTGTTTGTTTGTTTGTTTGTTTGAATTTCATCCTCCCAAGGAATATGTTCCCTTACGAAGCTGTGGGGAAAAATAAACAAACTAGCAAACAAAAAAAGAAAAATGAAAGACAAACCCACCCAGAATGTTTTTCATAATTATTACTATAGGTTGAAATAATAAAAATAATTAGTTGTTTTGAATATAAAACTACTGAATATAAAACTATTTCTGCCATGTAAAAATGCAGTGATATAATCATTAATGATTTAACACCCTTGCAAAGTTAAACAAGATAATTTTGATTGGAACTCTAAAAAACTGTTTCACTGCAGATATGAGAAATATTTGGAAGATAAAGAAAACACAGACAGTAAATTTAAAGCAATGTATCCAAAATAAGATATGCACAGCTTCTTGAAAGAATTAAGTAATTTACTGTAAAAACATCCATCATTAAAAAAAAAAAAAAAAAAAAAAAAGAAGAACATTTAGCATATATATAGTGCAGTGCTATTAATACCACTGTAAAAGCTTCTAAATGACCTTCCAACAGTGATGACACCAATGGCCAATTACTATTGATGACTATGGTATGAAAATTTCACCTCTAAACTTTTTTGGACTACTAAGTGAGTTATAAATAGTAGTCCTATTAAGTGAACGACTCAGTATTCAATTAATGGTTAATGATGCATAGGGAAATAGCTTCAAATACTCTAAAATGGACTTGAGATGACTTGCAAATTTCACGAGTCTTCTGAATACTGAATTGTAACTAACATCAAGTGATAACACTTTTATACTTTTCCTTCATGTATTCTGTTACATACAGAATGAATTCTGGAAAGAATCAGTTGAAGTAGTTTACTGGAGTGTCCCAGAATAATCTGAAAGATTAAACAACAGAAGTGGTCAAAAATGTTTTGATTTCTTATGCAGTTTTTATTATATTGAAATCACAAGTTTCTGAATGCTTTTAATTATGTCTTCCCATATTCCATCCCATTCCTGAATCTTACTCTAACTTCTTAAAAAAAACTTTCTTGATGAATATTTGAATGTTCATTCAATGAAGTTTTGCATGTGATCTCTAAATTCTGAGTATATTTTAGTTAGGAGAATTACAGAAAACATATTGGAATTATAAGAATATAATATAATATAATATAATATAATATAATATAATATAATATAATATAATATAATAATATAATATAATATAATATAATATAATATAATATAATATAATATAATATAATCTCTTCTCAATCCATAGCTAAAAATACGATGTGAGTTTGGAAAAATTCTTTAATATTTTGCAAGGCAGCTATTGATTGACATAACATAACTTCTATAAACTGCTATAGTGTTTCACTATAAATAAAATTATACAGAACACATAGCATGTTTTTTAAAAAAGCCTTTTGTTTTAGTATTTGACTAGTTCTATTGTGATACAAAATAAGTCCTTTATAGTACTTTATGGTCCTGCAATCTCAGCTGTCAACCATGTTGTCTTTCACCTATCATTTCTCCACCTGCTGTCATTTGTGAATTCTATATATAATATTAGGCTACAAATTATGCAGCAAAATGTGTGTTCTTTGCATGTAGTAAAAATGATAAGATAGTTTTGGTCACTGTCCAAGCAACTTGTATGAATAAATTCGCATCAGTATATGGTTTTGAAAAGCATTAACACTTGAATGCAGGGTCATCTTTAACTGAAAACAGATCTATGCCTGCAGATAATTTATGATTGTCCAAATAGGTTACAGATTAAGGACAATTGCTACAGGTGATCCTCAAGATTCTGAATCCACTGATCTAATGTTTCATATTTAAGGAAATTGTCAGCAATTTTTGGTTAAATATGTAAGATATTTAATAGTAAGAGTCATCACTTCTCTGACACTGATCTGGTATATAAATATTTCCTATTTTCATCAGAAATTGTTCAATTTTTCTTTTTTAATTTAGTGTCCTTACTACCATGAAATTCTTAGGAAAAATAGCATAAAATGAACGTTACTGTGGAATAAATATTCACCAGGAATTGCACTATTTACTTTTAGATCTTCTTAGATTATTATCAAAATATAAACACTTTTACAACTGCCCCTTCTTTCTTCCCAAAGTATCCTGGTTAATTTGGTAGAGAACTTTGAATGTTAAATCTAGGACTGAAAAGCAATTTAAAAAAATCTATTTGGGTACTTCACTATTTGCAAGAATATCTTCAGTTTCTTTACCAGGTAGAAGGATGTCTCTATGCACAGGAATTGCGTGACGGATATTAGAATATATATTCTGAAAAGGAGAAATGCATGTTATTTAATATTTTTTGAAAAGAATTACACAATCCCTTGACATACACAACTCAGAGGAAATGTAATTAAGTTCTATCTGAGGTACACAACTGAAGAGAGAGCCTTGAGGTACCATGTCTTTCCCAGAATTGTACATATTTTGTTCATCAGTCATCCGCTGTAATACACATGTAAAGCATATTCATCAGCATGGGAGCAATAAGTAAAAGAAAACCCTTCTTGTTGCAGGGAAGTTGGATTAGGTGACCTTTAAAGGTCCCTTCAAACTCAAACATTTCTATGATTCCATGGTTCTATAACTGATTCTGAACAACTGCCATAGAATTAATGAGTTTAGAAGCAGTATCCTTGTTTTGGATGAGACAGTTAATTTTCTTCATGAGACTGTGTTTTGGATTTAGGATGAGAATAAAATAGACAACACACCCCGATTTCAGTTGCTGTTAAACAGTGCTAATGCTAAAGACTTATGGCTTCTTGTGCTGCCTTGAAAGTGAGAAGTATAGCATCATGCTGAACCATAAAATTAAGGTATTTGTCTTGATGGGACTGCTGCTTCTCAAGGCAGCTGAATGGTAAGCAATTGCATTGTGTATCACTTGTTCTGCATATTTTAGTAGTGGTAGCATTTTATTCCCTTCTCTGTCTTATTAAGCTGTCTTTATCTCAACCCATAAGTTTTACTTTTTTTCTGATTCTATTCTGATTTCTATCCCACTATGGGGGTCGTGAGCAAAATCTGTATGGTGCTCAGTTACCTGCCAAGTGAGGCTACAACAAGCAGTTACTAGATTATTCTCATAAAATCATTTAGAAGATTTATTTTGTGTCAGCAGATAATGAGGGCAAGATTCCTTGATTTCACTTTTTCTTTCTTTTGATAGTGTAGCCTTTAAAATAACCTATCTGTGATTGTTTTACTTAAGGTGCCAATAACCTACGTCAGGAGCTATTCCTGTTTCCATTTCTCAGAGCTTCATTATTTTATGAATTTCACAGGTTTCATCAGTAAATCTCATTGGAACAAAGTTCACACTCAGATATCAGCTGCTAATGACTGTTCTGAAGTGTTTTATGAAAATTTGAAATTATTGTGGGGCTGTTTCCTCTCAGAACACTGTCCAGAGGCACATGATTTCTCATGTCCCATAAAAAGGCCAAAGCAAGACTGTGGATTCTCCATCCTTGGAAATACTCAAAACTTGTCTGAACATTGTTCTATGCAACTTGCAGTAGGTGTTCCTATTTGGGACCAGTTGACTAACAGAGACCCATTCCAAATTTAACCTGTTGTGTTTGAGCCTGTGTGAAAGCAGAACAGCTGCACAACCTCTGATACTATGCAAATAAAGACACCTTGACATCAGAACATATTCAGCTCACATTAATTAGAACTTTAAAGAATTGTTGTGTCCTGAATATCAAAACATTTAGTAAGCTAGGTAAAGAAACTTGGTGGAAACACTGAAGGTTTCCTCTCAATTTGCAGATCAGCAAAGTAGGATAATTTTTAGAGAAAAATGGAAAAGATAGGCCATTTCACATGGGAACAAGTAATGGAGAGGTAGCAAAACCTCTGTAGAAGGCAGTCACATTTTGTTTATGGCTTTATTCCCAGGTTTTAACAGTGGCAAAAGAGTTTCTCAAAGCACTATCCTTGCAGGGTGAGCCAGAAGCAAGCAGTCTTTTCAGCCTAGTAAAGGCTACAGGTCTCGCTGCTTATGTTCATTTTTTGTTGTCTTCTGTAATGCTGAAGAAGTGGAACAATGTGAACAGTGGTTTCTCTCAGCAATGGAAAATGAAGGAAAGGACTGGGAGTAATGTTCTCCTTGGCACGTACTTGTAAGTCTCCATGCCAAAGGACTAAGCACTGCATTTGCTCTCCAGTGGAGGAAAAAAGACACCAAGAAAGCCATGGCAGCTCATTGCTTTCAGTTCTCTGAGCTAAGGGTGAATCATATCTGGGCAGAACAGCATTTAGCCACAAAACAATGAAAACAGAAGAAATTAAAGCAGCAAATTTATATTTGTCTATCTTGTGACAGGACTTCAGGTGGTCTTCTTGTGAAATTGTTGGCTGACTAAAGTTGTTACTGATAAGAACAGAAGCCTGAGATTTTCAGAACTGAATTTTTTAAGCTTCCTTAAAGAGCCATGTATGAGCACTGAAATGAGTAGCTTAACTTTTACAAGCTGGAGTACTTTCTCTAGAATCAAATTTCAGGATGGGTTGCTGGCAATTATTTTGAAAATCTTGGCTTACAGTTCTGTAAACTTCTTTACCATATGCATGTCCATGACTTGCTCCTTAACAAAAATATCTGATAATGAAGCACCAGAGTTACATGAATGTTAACTATGAACATTAATGGAACAGAGGCCTATCTTTTAACAGCAAATAGCAGACACTGTAATAGGTCAAATAGGTTCATCTAATGATTGTCACCTACATAATCAGCAATCTATGAAGAGTAATGAGACTCTCATAGGATATTCTGCACTTCATCTGAGCACACATTAAAATCAGATTAATCAGAAAGGTCTATATATGCCCTTTCATATTTTAAAATATGAAAATCAATCCCTATTTATTAAACTAATATGTTAACTAATTATAGCAAAAATACTTTATGCAAATCAGTTTTCAGTTTTGTTGTTCATTCATAATTATGTGCTGGAGGAGAATCTTGTAAAGGAAATGTTCAATTCTGAAAAAATAATCCAAAGTCACATTATATGTTCCCAAATTTCCTGTCCTATATTTCTGACTAAAATCTTCTAAGACCTTGAGGCTTTTCAGCTGGGAGAAAAGAAGGCTCTGAGGGGACCTTATAGCAGCTTTCCAGTATCTGAATGGGGGTAACAATGAAGATGGAAAGGTTTTAGAAAGGCAGGTAGCAACAGGATGAGGGGAAATGGCTTCAAAGACAGTAGAGGAAGAGGATATATTCAGACTAGATATTGGGAAGAAATTCTTTAATGTAAGGGTTGTGAGGCACTGGAACAGGTTGCCCAGAGAGGTTAGGAATGCTCACTCCCTATTAGCATTCAAGGCCAGGCTGGATGAATTTGTGAGCAACTTGCTCTAATGGGAGTTGTCCCTGCCTATAGCAGGGGGTTGGAACTAGATGACCATAGAATCATAGAATCATAGAATCACAAGTTTGGAAAGGACCTACAAGATCATCTAGTCCAACCATACTCCCATTACCATTATTACCATATCTTGTAGCTCCTCATCCAGATGCCTCTTGAACACTGCCAGGGACGGCGACTCCACCACTTCCCTGGGCAGCCATTCCAGTGCCTAACCACTCTATGAGAGACAAAGTTTTTCTTTATGTCTAGCCTAAACCTCCTCTGGTACAACTTGTGGCCATTTCCTCAGGTCCTATTTGTTCCCTGGGAGAAGAGGCCAAACCTCTCCTCATCACCACCTCCCTTCAGGAAGTTATAAAGTGCAATACGATCTCCTCTGAGCCTCCTCTTCTTCAGACTAAACAATCCTGGCTCCCTCAAATGCTCTTCATAAGACTTGTGCTCCAGACCCCTTCACCATTTTCATTGCCCTTCTCTGAGTCTCAGTGTCTTTCCTGTAGTGAGGGGCCCAAAACTGAACACAGTACTCGAGGTGTGGCCTCACCAGTGCTGAGTGCAGAGGGATGATCACCTCCTGCTCCTGCTGGCCACACTATTTCTAATGCAGGCCAGGATGCCGTTGGTTCTCTTGGCCACCTGGGCACACTATCAGCTCATGTTCAGCCGAGCATCAATCAACACCCCCGTCTCTTTCCTCTTCCCCAAGCCTCTAACGCTGCATGGGGTTGTTGTGGCCAAAGTGCAGGATCTGGCACTTGACCTTGTTGACCCTCATCCCATTCACCTCAGCCCAGCGATCCAGCTTATCTAAATCCCTCTGAAGTGCCTCCCTACCCTCAGACAGATCCACACTACCTCCCAACTTGGTGTCATCTGCAAACTTACTGAGGGTACACTCAATACCCTCATCTAGGTCATCAATAAAGATATCAAAGAAGATAGGCCCCAGTACTGACCTCTGGGAGACACCACTTGTAATGGGTCACCAGCTGGACTTAACTCCATTAACTACTACTTGTTGGGCATGGCCCTCTAGCCAGTTCCTTACCCAAAGAAGATTATACCTGTCCAGGCCACAGGCAGCCAGTTTCCCCAGGAGAATCCTGTGAGAGACCGTGTCAAAGGCTTTGCTGAAGTCTAGATAGACTACATCAACAGCTTTTCCTTTGTCTACCAGTCTGGTCACTCCGTTGTAGAAGGAGATGAGGTTGGTCAAGCACGACTTGTCTTCCATGAACCCATGCTGGCTGGGCCTGAATCTCTGGATGCCACTCATAGGCAGTATGATCTCACCCAAATGATTTGCTCCATAACTTTCCCTGGTGCCAAGGTCAGCCTGACAGGCCTGTAGTTCCGCAGATCCTCCTTATAGCCCTTCTTGTAGGTGGGTCACATTGGCAAGCCTCCAATCCTTTGGGATCTCTCCAAACAACCAGGAACACTGGTAGATGGCAGAAGGTGGCTTGATAACCCCCCTGCCTGCTCTGTCAGCACCCAGGGGTGGAGCCTGTCCGGCCCCATGGACTTGTGACAGTCCAGATGGAGGAGGAACTTCCTAACCATCTCCACCTGAATCACTGGGGGTGTACCCTGCATAACATCCCGGACTTCCAGATCAGGGTGCAAAGTGCCCTGAGGATAACAGTTCTGCCTATTAAATGCAGATGTAAAGAAAGCATTGAGGACCTCAGCCTTCTCCTTATCCTCAGATGATCTTTAAGATCCCTTCCGACCCAAACCACAGTCACCCAAGGTTATTAATGGTGTGATGGGGTAGATGTAAGTCTTTGTATGAATTTGATCTTAGCATTAGCTTTTCTACTTCTTTTTTTCTGTTGTTATTAGCAGAAATGGTAGTAGGTAAAGAGAATGTAGGCCTTCAGTAGATAAAAGGCTGAAAACAAGAAACTAATTATTTAATATATAAGATCAAAAATTCTCATGAAATGTTTAATGAGATTATTAATTTCAAAATAAAATTGTCAGTTTAATTTTCTGACATTTATAGATATGAAGTGGAAAACATAAGGACAAATACTGTGGTTTCATGTTACTACCACAGGTTATCCTCAAGAATTAATAGCAGAATAGCAGAAATTATGATAACTAAATAGCTTAATTTTTATTTGCTTGCTAGTTTTCAAACACATCATGTATTTTGAAATGAATTATTCATCTTGGAATAGGAACTTTGTAGAATAAAGCAACTTTAAAACATTCAAGATTTCATAAAATATGATAAGTTAGTATTAGATCTAGAAAGGAAATTCAACACTATGAAAATTCCTAATTATTATACAGTGATTTATAATAATCCATTTAATGTAGTTAGCTTGTTTGTATTTTTTTTCCCCCTTATAACTAAACACTTCAGTACACTATTATCTAAATCATTGTTACTCCCTCTGAATCATCTTTATCTTGAATCAAAGCACATGGTTTGCAGATTGATGCATAGACTTGCATTCAGAAAAAAACTAATCTATTTTTTCAGTTGCCCTAAAATGCATGATGTAGTGGAGAGGGCATAAAAACTATGGATAAAGACAAGATTTTTCATGTAAAACAAAATCTGCTTTTGGAGCAGATAAGAAAATATTTGCATATTGACACAGTCCTTATTTACAGTGTGCTGTGATTGTTCTTTCTGTTTTTGCTTCCGCTACTTTAGATTTTGAAATATCATACATGAGTAATTTTTTTCCCTACTCATTCTTATTTGCACTTATTACATATTTTGTTCATGCTGAGTAATCAGAGAAATAATTTTAATTATATTTTTATGGGACTTTTGAGCTACAGGAATGCTCTGATACTTGCTTGTTATTGAAATTGGAATTTTGCTCCTATTTTAAGTGCTTGCCTTCCTAGAGGAGTTCATGAATCCCATCTGCCTACTGTTCCTCCTAACTTCTATGCTATTTACCACATGTGGGAAAGACAAGGCTGCGTATGATGGGCACCAGTTCACTGGTCTAATTAGTGTTACCTGTGGGAATGCAAGAATAACTGTTCAGAGCAGAAGCTGTGGAGCAAGATAAACAGCATGAGAACCAAGGACACCTCTAGAAGAAAGAAAGAACGTCTCACGGCTCTGATTGGATAAGTGCCTGTGTGAACAGTTGAAGAGTGTTTTGTAGAATGCTCTGTTGACATGAAAAGGTAGATGGGAAAGTTGTAGGGGTGGATGAGAAAGCTAGAAAAAGAAAACTTGTGAAGGTATATAAGTGATGTGAGAACTTGTAATAAACTATTTGGATCATTCACATCTGAGTCCGTGCATCAGATGCTGCAGTTACCTAGTGAGTCTGCTTTGACTCAGCTCTTTAACAGGAAGGCTGCCTCTGCTCCCACCACCTGGCCCAAGTGGAAATACAAGTCCCTCTCCATTAAAATAAAAATAAGCCCAATTGCACCAGCTCATCTAAAACAGGAGCAGTCCTAGTGTGAGAGATGAAGAGAAGAAAACTCTTCCTCAAAGTATGTGAAATGTTGTTAAAGCACTGGAGAAGGAAGGAACAGTCTTGCTGTTCTATCAGCATGTACAGAACTGACTGTGTCTGATGGAAATATTGTTCTTCATGATTTGAGTGAGTTAAACAAACAGTTGTTTACAGGCTGGCTTATCTGTATCTGGTTTTTGGAGAGCTCATTCATGAACCATTTCTCCTGTGAAATTACACTCATATCTACCTCTCTTTCTCCTTACTGTGGTATGAAAACAGCTTAATAAACAACTTTTCCTAAGAAAGATGAAATATTTAACTGCTCTCTTTCTCATCAAAGTCTCATGAGATGAGTTGAGCACCAGTTTTATTTAAGCTGTTCATTATTAAATATTTAGTCTGCTTGAGAAACATAGCTGGCATGTTTCATTACATCCTTGATTACGTCCACCATTTGTCATACCAGATGGGTGACTAAACAAATTATGTTTATAGTCTGTATATGTGAAACATCGTTAAAAAAAAAAAAAAATCAAAGAAACAAACAAACAAACAAAAATCCAGACTGATATTAGTAGTTAAAAAAATAGATAGATGTTTTGGGACAGAACATCAATTTTTTAGAGCAAAGTCACTTCATTTGTTTCAACAAAACCATATCAGTTTATACTAAGACTTTCATACATGTTTCTATTAGTCTAATCTCTGCTTGATTTCTGAAGAAATAGAACTGTAAAGGTAAAACCATTCTCCTGAAAATCACAGTAATTTTGTTCCATTTTACTTCTCCTGTTGCATATTCCTGACTCAGTGATCCTTCAGGCATTGTGAGGAAGGAGCATCTCTGTATCATTATTGCTTACTCTCCCTATGGTTTCCCACAATCCTTACTCTGTACGTCCCTGCCCTTCCTGCTCAACAAAGCATTTTCCCTAATGTTATGTTTACTCTATGTTGTTTTCTAGACCCAAAGCCAGGAAAATAATGATACACCTACATTTTATTTCATTTACCAACCATTCTAGCTTTGAGCTTATATAGTGAATAACCATTTTTTAAGATGAAGTTCTGCATGGCAATTTTAGTATAACTTTAGCTAAAAAATTGAATAAAATTTGTTATTTGTGTTCCTTGGACTCTTTTACCATTTTCCTCCATAGCCTGATGTTATGAAACATATTTCAGGAAGCTGTACCACAACTTTGTTTTTCCTGTGTACAAAGTTTGTGAGATTCTTAAAGATCTGGTAAAGAAATTGCAGAGCTTGCACTATTTCATATTTTACACCCATACCTATTGCTGACACAAACTATAATTCAAATGTATAACCAAGTCCATCCATGAACGATAAATAAAGGATATTTTAAAAAACAATACCACAGAGACCATACACCCTGTATTCTTATATACATATATATATGTGTGTGTGTGTGTGAAAATAAGGAAATCTGGCTTTTTAGAAAAGCAAGTGACATAATTTTGTTGTTATTTTATATTTAGTAAAGCTATCCTTAAAGGCTTTACCTGAGTCTCTAAAATACCCCACTATTTTTAGATCTCATTCGTTATACTCATAAGCTTTAAATGTCACTAGTGTAAATTAAACTCCTCTTCCTCTTCCTCTTCAGGTTATCTGACTGTGAATGGCACGATATACTTCCAGACTAATTCAGTTATTCAGGACAGAGAAGCTCTTTAATATTACACATGCTCAGGAAACAAAGACTGCAAAGACTGAAATTGTAGATATAAGATGGGAATAATGGATGATTTTTGATCAAAATCCTAGACAGACTTATTGTAATGTTGGATTTGGGCAGACTGTTATGGTTTAACCCAGCAGGCAGCAAGGCACCACACGGTCATGCACGCATTCCCCCTGCAGTAGGATGAGGGAGAAATTCACAAAAACGTAAAACCTGTGGGTTGAGATAAAGACAGTTTAATAGGACAGAAGAAGTAATGGAAAAAAATAAAAATAATAGAATCATTACAATTGGAAAAGACCTCTAAGATATCTTTGCCCATATTTCAATAACAATCCATCTTTTTTGATTCCATATTAACTCAATGTGTACATACTAAAAAGTTTGGGTAAGGATTTTAACTGCTTGCAAGTAAGAGCTTGCTCAGAAGAATGTGAAAAAAAAGGTGAAGAAAAGATGACTTCGGGGACAAGCTCTTACAAGAGCCCCCACAGGGAGAGTCTTGAGGAAATGGAGTCAGAGTGTTCAGAATGGAATATGGTGGAAGGATGAGAGACAAACTCATACTTTGAAACAAGTTAAGATTAGGTATACTGAAAAAGAGTTTGCCCCGGTCCAGTGATGCAGCAGGTTTAGTAGAGAGGCTGTACAGTCACCATACTTAGAAGTTTTCAAGACCTAACTGGATAAAGCCCTGAGCAACTTAATCTGGTCTTTTAGCCGACCCTCCTTTGAGCTGAAGACTGAACCAGAGATCCCTTGAAGTAACTTCCAACCTTAATTAATTTGTGATCTAATAATTATGAAGCTATTTATGTTGTTCCTCTTCTTTTTTTTTTTTTTTTTCCCCTTTTTTTTCATTTACATGGCTTGAAATCTAAATATGTTAGCATTAGGCTATGAGGTTGTCTCCATGCTTTCTCATCTAATGAAAACATTTTATATTTAAGTTTTTCAGAAATAGAGACTAACCAGCAGAAAGAATAAATAATAGTCAAATAGTAAATCTTCACTTTAAGTAGTGTGTAAAATAGATCTTTCTCTTCTTTAGTTCAGAAGGAAAAAAATATGTCTATTGCCAAACACAAAACCACTATATATTACTAGGTACTCCAAGTTGCTTTGTTTGTTTGTTTGTTTGTTTTGTGAATTTCTTTCCTAAATAAGTAGTGATCTTTAGCTCTTCTGTGAATCTGATTTAGGTTTAAGGCCTACAGTAAAATATTAATACTATTCTATGTAGGAAAGCCAAGGCACAGATGGAACTGAATTTGGCAAGGGATGTTAGAAACAGCAAGAAGGGATTCTACAGGTACATAGATCAAAAGAGACAAGCCAAAAAGAATGTACATCCTCTGCTAAATTGGAAAGAAGAACTGGCTACAACAGATACAATCAGATACTTAAATACTCTGTGTTCTTTGACTCAGACTTCACTGGCAGCCAGGACTCTCATATCCCTTAACCTGAACCTCTAGGTGGGAGTTGTAAGGGCAGAGCAAGTCCAAGGCTGACTCATGAGCCTGAGTATGTACATGTCCATGGGGCTGGAGGACACGCATCCGAGGATCCCAAGGGAGCTGACTGATGTGGTTGCTGAACTGCCCTCCATCATATTTGAAAAGTGGCTGTCAGGCAAAATCCCCAAAGACTGGAAAAAGGGAAACATCACTTCCATTTAAAAGGAAGTGAAGAAGAAGGAACTAGGGAACTACAGGCCATTGAGCCTCATTTCTGTGCCTGGGAACATCATAGAACGGATCCTCCTAGAAGACATGTTAAGGTACATGAGGGGCAAGCAGGTGATCTGAGACAGCCAGCATGGCTTCACACAGGGAATGTTGTGCCTGACTAACCTGGTGGCCTTCTGTCTCACTCCAATTTATAGGAGAGAGATGAGGTTCCTTTAATATAACATACCCGGCGTGAGACTGAGAAACAATGGTTTAAATGTTAGTCCAGCCGGTTTATTATAAATCCTAATCAGGGAGACAGGGAAGGGAAGGAGGGCAATAGAAAAGATAGGAAAGAAGCAAGAATTGCGTAAAGCAGAGATAGTCACCACCAGGATCCAGGAGAGATCCTGTTGCACACTGTTTCGAAGGTCTGAGGCAGAAGCAGCAGGGGGGGAGAGTAGCAGCGTGGCTAGCCTTGGGCAGCAAGCAGGTAACAGGAGGCAGTCACGGAGCCAATCTGGGAGGAAGCAGCAGGACTCAGGTAGAAGGCCCAGGAGAGTCTATCAGAATGCAGGAATTTCATAGTGAGGAATCTGATGGCAGACACCTTTGTTCTTCTTCAGCATCATGGTAGAGCACAGAGCAAGTCCAGGAGGGAGAGAGAGTAGAGCAAGTCCAAGAGGGAGAGAGGCAGGTCGTGAGGCTTCTCATGGCAGAAACCTCTTCTTCTTCATGAGGAATCTGTTGCCAGAAAACCTAAACCTCATGGTTTTCGATTTCTCTTTTATCCTACTTTTTTCTCCTGCCTCTGTGACATCCTTGGGTGCTTGAGCAAGAGTCATGTGAGTACCCCCTGAGATGATCATCTTCCTTTAGAGAAGTCCACACCAAAAGACTTCTTCATGGTCATTAAGCTGCAGCTTATCTCTCTCTCGTTGCCCCTAGACTTGTCCATCTGTGTCCCTCAGACAAAGGATTTCACAAACCTTGCCCAGGACTTTCCTGGACTTGCTCATGTGTGTCCCCATCAAGCTTTGAGACAATGATGTAAAATAATAATCTCTTACACCTTCTATAATGGAGTGATGGTGGACAAAGGGAAGGCAACTGATATCACCTACCTGGACTTCTTTAAGGCTTTTGACATGGTTCCTCACCACATCTTTTTCTGTAAATTTGATATATATGGATTTGAAGGGTGTGCTATTCCTCAGATGAGGAATTACTTGGAAGATCACAGCTAGATTGTTGTGATAAATGGCTATATGTTCAAAAGGAGGCTGGTAATGAGCGATGTCTCCCAGGGATCCGTCCTGAGTCCAGTACTCTTTAACATCTTTATCAGTGACATATGTGGTGGGATTGAGTGCATCCTCAGCAAGTTTGCTGATGACACCACGCTGAGTGGTGTGGTTGATACTGCAAAAGGAAGGGATGCCATCCAGAGGGACCTTAGTAAATTGGAAAGGTGAACCCACATGAGTTTAGTGAGATCCGACAAAGCAAAGTACAGGGTTTTACACCTGGGCTGAGATAATCCCAGATATGTATACAAACTGGAAGAAGAACTCCTTGACAGCCCTGTTGAGAAGGACTTAGTGGTCCTGGTTGATGAAAAAATTAACATGATCCAGCAGTGTGCACTGCAGCTTGGAATGTCAATGGTATCCTGGATTCCATTAGCAGAAGGGAGGCCAGCAGGATGAGGGAGGTGATTGTTCCCCTTTACTCAGCCCTCATGAGGCTCCATCTGCAGTACTGCATCCAGGTCTGGGGCCCCGCTACAGGAAAGATGAGAAACTTTTGAAGAAGATCTAGAGGAGGGCCATGAATATGATCCAAGGGCTGGAGGACTTCTCCTGTTAAGAAAGACTGAAGAAAGTGAGCTTGTTCAGCCTGGAAAAGAGAAGACAAAGAAGACCTTATTGTGGCCTTCCAATATCTAAAGGGAGTTCATAAACACGAAGGAAAACAACTTTTTACATGGGTAGATAGTGACAGGAAAAGGAGAAATGGTTTTAAACTAAAGGAAGGGAGATTAACATTAGATGTCAGCGATAATTTTTTACTGAGTGAGTGGCGAGGCGGTAGAAAAAGCTCTCCAGAGAAGTTGTGAATGTCCCACCCCTGGAGGTGTTTAAGGTCAGATTTGATGGGGCCCTGGTCAACTTGATCTTGTGCTTGATATAATGGCTGGCACCCCTGTCTGTGGCAGGGGTGTTGGAACCTGATGACTCTTGAGATACTTTCCAAACCAAGCCATTTTATGATCATTCCTTTTTCCAAGGCTGAAATAATGATTAAATGTTTTAAAAGGACAGAAGACATTGGTCCACTGCTACATGAAAACATTTATCTAGGAAAATCTTTTTTTATCATGAACCATTTACTGTGCTAATTACAAATAAAAATCACAATGAAAAACATCACTTCAGTTGGTATGTCAGACAATATATGGACTCCAAGTGCATAATATTGTGAGTATAATGCTCCAGAAGAAATAAAGAGATGAGGAGAAACTGCCATTCCTATGTTAACAAAGCCAAGTGTTCATACAGGATAGATGGATTCTGGACAATCATACTTATGTTAACAAGGCTTAGAATGAGGAGTCCTTAAAGAGCTTGTTAATTGCTGCAATTCTGAGAAAAACCAAAGAATGAATATGTGACAATATGGAGAGATTGATTTTTGGTGGAGCCTGCAGGAGTGGTACACCCAGAAATATTTTAGCACAGAAGTGGTGGGTAGGAAAAAATTACAGACTGCTAGTTTTTAGTCAAAAGGAATATTTTTAGTTATGATACAATTATTAGCTGTTTTTCTCAAATCTTAAATATTAATTTTACCACAACTGTGGTGTAACAAAGTCCACAGATGTGAAGATGATATTAATGGCAATATGGGGAACATTAAAAATGCTCTGAAATGCAATTTTGAAAGTCTTTTGTTAAACTTCTTCAATCTTTGTCCAAGTATTTCTGAAAAGACATGCTGAAGCATTTATGCATGTATAAATACAATTAATGCGCCATAATCATAGTGATATATTTGACAAGACAGAAAATAACATAAAAAAATTACTTAATAACTTCATATTTTTCTGTACCATCCATAAAGAAGTATAGAAACATCATCTAGTAAATTCAGATCTTACAACTTTTAGATTTATTGTAGACTACTTCCTACAAACATTTCTGAAGACACATTTTGTCAACATATTATCATATACTGTAGGGGGGAAATTATAATTAGCTATTTAACATCTTTGGCAGATGTGTATGAGAACATTTAAAATGACTTTATAAAATTTTCTTCATTAAAAACCATATTCTGCCTCAAGTATAATTTGTTTAATTTTTCTGTTTAATGAAGTGTAAAACAGTGATAAATTGTAGAATTCTTTGTAAAGAGTGCTCATATTATTTATATAATACACTTGGTGAACTAACTGTTTCAAATATTATTTATATAATACACTTGGTGAACTAACTGTTTCAAAAAGCAAGGAGTTGATGGGATGGAAATGTAATTTAGAGCAAAAAGATCAAAAATCAAAGCAATAACATGGCACCATTGATAGTTAATTAAATTAGAGTGTATTTCACTTAAAGAAGCAGCTTCAATGCTTCAGCTCAGTAACCCTGTAAGCAAACCCAATGGACATGTACTGAGGCACTGAGTACTGCAATCTATACTCCACAGTGAGTTGCTTGTGCAAACACAGAATTCCTTGATATTATTAGGGTACAGAAAGGAACAAACACAGAGAAGAAATTACAGTAACATAGGATTGGTACTTAGGCAACTTCAACTTTATGACTACTTTAACAGAAATAAACAAAATATGAGGAAATAAGCACACTTGTTAAGATTTTGACTTTTTTTTTTTCTCCTCCATCTGGACTACAGAAGGAAAATTATGAGGGTGAATATATGACTAGCACTTTAGAAAATGTGAACTGGTTAAAATGCATAAAATCTAGTTGATTTTAATGAGCAATTATTTGCTCATGTACTTTCATTTATTATAAAATTTCCATAAACTAAGACAATCTGTCTCATGCAGTTTACCAATTTCATTACCAAGAATGAACAGTAATAATGTCAGATTTTTTACTTTAAATATGTCCCCACTTGATCTAACAAGATAAATCTAATTCAGAGTATGACTTTTTTTTCACTGTGTGCTAGTGTTGGGGTTGGAACTATAGCAAATCCTTAGCAGGAAATGCAAATGTGTTACAAAATGTTATTTAAAATGAGTTACTCATTGATATGAAGCTTTTTTGACAGTGGAAGCCACTGAAAGCTACTTATTGTAGCTATTGTGAATAAAGTGTTGTCAGTTTTAAATTTCCTGAAACACATTCAAAAAGACAAGTGCTTGGAGAGAAGACATTGCTTTATTCTTCGCAGGGTGCCAGGTGGGAAATCCCTTATATAGTGTTAGCATTACTTATCCACCACATACTCACTATCTGCATAGTCAAGGGTGAATTAGAATCAAATCTATTTAAATTGGAGACATCAAAATTATGTATTTTCTCTCAAACTTTATTAGGGAGAGATGTCAAAACATTCCCTATGCCTTTAAAAGTGTTTTATTAACCTCAAGACTAGATACAAGTATCATAAAAGTGTAACAACAGTCTTGTTTCCAATCTACAGAATAAACAAGCTTAATTACCAGGAGAAAATAAATCCTCAAAAACAAAAATACATGGAAGTTGTGACATAATTTCATAATAAATAAACATCTGTTTTTATTAGTGTAAAATCACTGATTTAAACAAGAAACATCTGAATGATTAAATTGTTATTGTATATTGGTATTACATATCTTTTTTTCTTTTCCTTTTCATAACTTGGAGTATATGTGTTGTTTTAGTCTATAATTCTACCTGATTACGACTAGATGATCTTCACTTGTTTTTGAGAAACCTAGTGTATCTTGGGACACTGAAGGATTAGAAACAATATAGAAGTTTTAATAGAAATAAAATTCCAACACCCTGAGCACTTATACTAAATAAGTATAAATATTACTTTGCAATTGCTTGAATATTTTTGAACAATCTGACAGAGAAAAAGGAAATAATTTGTTGATGAACTGATGGCAAAAGAACATAAGGAACTTCTAGACTTATAATAATAATACAATGTCAATCTGCTTTATACTGATGTTGAGCACACACTTTAAATAACAATTCCCTCTAGGTTTGTCTTTTCTTACAATGCATTAATTTTACATTCATTTCCTGCCTTCTCTTTGTGATGCTTGTATCCTTATTTTCTTAGAATTTGAGACAGTCATGATAACAGGGCTAGAAAGAGACAGATTGTACAGAAATAAGAAGTAAATGGAAATCTGGGGCATACTGACAAACTAAGACCTAACTTAGAAAAGTGGTGTTGCAGTTACTGCATGATCTGAATAAACATGAGAGACGTGGAAGTCTATGTGTGGCTTGGTTTATTTGGGAAAGCATGTAATGTTTAGATTATATTATTTGAGTACCACTTTCTTCAGTGTACTTCCAGTTTCTCAAAATGCTCTTTAGTTAGTGTATATCAATCATATGCTTATGAATTATATATATATGATCACTAACACACTGAAAATAATTTCCATACTAATATATCTTGTTGATTAGGAGACTAAGTGAAAACTGGAAATTAATTATCTATATGACAGATGATATCCTCCTTTCTATTCAATTAAATTGTGAAATATATTTGAGATGAGATTTTATGTCTGTATTTTGGAGTCACAGCCCATGTGGATGAAGAAGGGAAGTTTTAAACAAACATAAGTAGAATAAACATCTGAGTATGAATTAATATTAATAAATATTAACATTGGCATTAAAACTAAGGTGCCAACAAAAATAATTAATAGATTCATTACATTTCTTAGGAATAGGGCAACAGTCTTTCTCATACATTGCAGAAACTGGACTTCAATACATGCAAACACACAGATACTTATATAAGCCTTTAATCAATGTTGTTATTGCCTTATTCTCTTTAGCAGCAATATTATTGGAAAGTCACTATCTACTGGAGTCAAGTCACTGGCATCCAAATGAAAAACAAAAGACCTACAAAGCAAGAAAGTGTTTAGAATAAAATGTTTGTCAAAGACAATTCAAAATCATCTGATTTCAAAAGCTCTGACTTTTAGGATGATCGGTTTTAGGAACTGCTAATGGTCTGTAAGGCCTTTTTGCAGAATATTAACACTGTCCATTGACCTCTTCATTAGAAGACATGAAATGGTTTGGAATTTCAGTTCCTGCTGTGAAGTTGTCTACATTGCAATGTTCATGCCTATGGCAGTCTTAGCGGCCAGATCAGGTACTAAATGGTCCATAAAATAGATAGGTTTTTTTGTTTGGTTGGTTGGGTTTTTTTACAGAAAAAGAGAGAGGAAAAGAAAAATCCAAGGCACTTTCTAGTTAATTAAGGATGAAACAGTAACATTATAAGCAAAACAATATTTGCCCATGCTGTATTTGTACCAGAGTCTTTACTATAAACACAATAAGTTTAATTCTACTGTAAAAAAGATTTTATTGGCAAATATGGAATCTAGTCTCCAGGCAACTAATTGTATTTAAGACTGAAGAAATGTCAGAGCCTGAATCATTTAACTTTAAAAAACTAGCTAATGGTTTTTATAGAAAATGTATTTACATTTTTGGAAGGGACCTAAGAGGTCATTGAGCCCAATGCTTCTGCTAAAGCAGGTTCCCTACAGTAGGTCACACAGGTAGGCATAGAGATGGGTCTTCAGTATCTCCATAGAAGAAGACTCCGCAACCTCTCTGGGCAACCTGTTCCAGTGTTTTGTCACCCTTACACAAAGAAGTTCTTCTGCATGTTTGCATAGAACTTAATATGTTCAGATTTCAGGCCATTGTTCCTTGTTCTATTGATACACACCATTGAGAAGAACCTGGCCTCACCCAGCTGCTTCCCACCTCCCTTTAGATATTTATAAACATTGAACAGATCACCCCTCAGTCGTCTTCTCCTCAGGCTGAACAGATCTGGGTTACTCAGCCTTTCTCCATGCAGGAGATGCTCCAGACCCTTTATCATCTTTGTTGTTCTCCTCTGGAATCCTTTTTGATATGGAGAGCCCAGAATTGGACACGGTATTCCAAATGTGGCTTCACCTCCCTTGACCTGTTGGCCA
Source organism: Chrysolophus pictus (assembly GCA_037305975.1). Lineage (NCBI taxonomy): Eukaryota > Metazoa > Chordata > Aves > Galliformes > Phasianidae > Chrysolophus > Chrysolophus pictus. Next base: position 26,978,273 of record CM074578.1, read on the forward strand.
TGCTTTTTTAATGCACCCCAGATTACCATCGGCTTTCTTGGTCACAAGGGCACACTGCAGTCCCATAGCCAACATATGGTCCACCAGATCACCCAGTTTCTTCCCAGAGATGGACATGTTTGGTTTTGTTTTCAATGCCAGCTTTAGCAAGAGCCTAGAAAGCAGATACAACAGGTATAGCAGCCACTCAATCATGCAATTTAGTTATTTAAAAAAGAATATATAGTAGTTGAAGGAAGTAAAGAGTGCAGCTGCCTCCTCCGGCTGCTGGAGCCCAGCCCAGTGCCTAGGGATCTGGAGTTTCTGCCCAGACTGGGGAATGCAGCTCCTTCATTCTCTTTTGCAGGTTCAAGTTGAACACGTATCCCAGAGACACACAGGCACACATATACAGAGAGAGAAAGGAACTGACATGATCAGTCACATAGGTTGCCCTAGTCCAGATCTGCCTTCAAAAGTAGTAACATAGCGGATTCACATAAAGCATAGACACTGACAGCTGAGATCCCTTCTTTCTTTATGTCTGGTAGAGATATAAGTTCACTCGTGAAGGCACATAAAGCACTCTATAGGTTCACAAGAACAGATTTGCAGGACATTTGAGTACCAGCATTACCTATCTCTCCATGGAGTATCATTGACTGGACCCCTTCCCCACTTCACAGGTTGCCTACTTGCCTTCTGGTCCAGCTTGAAACTCACTGCACACACAACTCATACAACCATATTCTTCAGTCCTGGTGAGTGTAATAGGATGGGTCAGCCCTCCCCCCCCTCTAGTTCTGTGTCCTCATCTTGAATCATAGAATCATAGAATCACTCAGGTTAGAAAAGACCCTAAAGATCATTGAGTCCAACCATGATCTAACCATACTACCCTGTTTCCGCGTAGGAAACCCCTTGTTCCTCACGTTCCTGTAGCCTGGCCAGGGTTCACGCCATCCCTGCTATGACCCGACCATCTCACCATGTGCACACCAATGTGATATTAGGCAAAACAACGTTTATTGCAAGTGAAACAGCGACCTATATACTTTACATGCTTATCTACGTTCCTACGTCCACATGCGTTTACTCGCGTCTAGTGAGTCTACGCCCCAAGTGTGAGTCACGTCTCTTATCACAGAGCAGGGGAGGTCCTATCACATTACAGCCCGCCTCCTCATAAACGCCTACGACAACACTACCCTAACTCTAACAACCCTCTACTAAATCATGTCCCTGAGCACCACATCCAAAAGGTTTTTAAACACATCCAGGGATGGTGACTCAACCACCTCTCTGGGGAGCCTATTCCAGTGCTTAACAACCCTTTCTGTAAAGAAGGTTTTCCTGGTATCCAACCTAAACTTACCCTGGCACAACTTGAGGCCATTTCCCTTCATCCTGTCACCTGTCACCAGTGAGAAGAGACCATCTCCACTCTTGTTGTAAGCACCTTTCAGAGAGTAGAAGAGAGCAATAAAGTCTCCCCTCAGCCACCTTTTCCCCAGACTATATAGCCCCAGTTCCTTCAGTTGCTCATCGTAGGGCATATTCTCCAAGCCCTTCACAAGCCTTGTTGTCCTTCTTTGGACCTGCTTCAGCACCTCTATATCCTTTCTGTACTGAGGTGACCAAAACTGAACACAGTACACGAGGTGAGGCCTCACCAGTGCCGAGTACAGGGGCAGGATGACTTCCCTAGTCCTGCTCACCATGCCATTCCTGATACAAGCAGGATGGCATTGGCCTTCTTGGCCACCTGAGCACACTGCTGGCTCATATTCAGTCGACTATTCATCAGTACACCAAGGTCCCTTTCTGCAAGGCTGCTTTCCAGACACTCTCCCCCAAGCCTGGGGTTGTTGTGACCAAAATGCAGGACCCGACATTTGGCCCTATTGAAACTCATACAGTTAACCTTGTCCCATCAATCCAGTCTATCCAGGTCCCTCTGTAGTACCTTTCTCCCCTCAGGCAGAACAACACTCCCTCCCAACTTGGTGTCGTCTGCAAATTTATTGAGGGTGCACTCAATCCCCTCATCAAGATCATTAATAAAGATGTTAAATATAAGCAGCCCTAGTATGTTGTGGAGGACTGTGTCAAAGATTTACTGGTTCAGGTAAACCACATCGACAGCCTTACCTTCATCCACTAAGCAGGTCACCTTGTCATAGGATGAAATCAGATTTGTCAAACCATTACCATTCATAAACCCATGCTGATTGGGCCTGATTCCCTGGTTGACCTTTAATTAGTCCATGATGGCACCCGGGATTATCCGTTCCATAACCTTCCCCGGCACTGAGGTGAGACTAATAGGTCTGTAGCTACCAGGATCATCTTTCTGGCCCTTTTTAAAAATGGACATCAGATTTGCCAGTCTCCAGTCCATCGAAATATCCCCAGTTAGCCAGGACTGCTGAAGAATGATGGAGAGTGGCTTGGCAACCACATCTGCCAACTCCCTCAGCACTCTAGGGTGCAATCCATCCATCCCGATGCACTTGTGAGCATCCACCTTTCTGAGCAGGTCCAAAAACATCTCATCATGGATTATGCAGGGCCTTTTCTGTTCCCTATCCCCATCCACCAACGCAGGGGCTGTGTTCCCAGGGAGTAACAAGTCTTACTATTAAAGACTGAGGCAAAGAAGGCGTTAAGTACCTTAGCCTTATCCTGATCCTTGGTCACCAAGTTGCCCTCGGTGTCCAAAAGGGGATAGAGATTCTCCCTAGCCCTCTTCTTGCTGTTGATGTATTTATAGAAATATTTATTTTTGTCCTTTACCTTAGTGGCCAAGTTCAGTTCTAGCTGGCCTTTGGCTTTTTTAATTTTCTCCTTGCAGCTTCACTGTAATCATCATAAGTAGCTCGTCCACTCTTCCAGAGACCATAAACTTTCCTTTTCCTCTTGAGTTCCAGACAGAGATCTCTGCTCAGCCAGTCTGGTCTCTTTCCCCATCGGCTTGTTTTCCATGACTTGAGGATGGTTAGCTCCTGCACCTTTCAAGTTACTTCCTTAAGGTATTCCCAGAATTCCTGGGCTCCCACACTCTCCAAAACTACCTCCCAAGGGACTCTCTCAACCATGATCGTAAAGAGGTTTAAGCCTGCTCTCCTGAAGTCCAAGGTGGCAGTTCTGCTGATGCAGTGGTTTCTCATCCTAGTTTCTCATCAGATAGTCCAGTGTAAAGTTTTTTGGCAAGTACACCCCATGAACACCAGGCTGGGGAAGACAGAAACAATCCTCTCCCTCCAGCAGAGCCCCTCATTCACCAGTAGCTGGATTGGGAACATACAACTTCCATTTTTGTGCCTTGGAGAAAGGGTTTCCATACACCCCAGTATCTGATGATCTAGCACCATAGGCTCAAGACACCTGCATCCCTCATCTGATTTCAATAGCTGGCACCTAGTCCAACCACATCAGTCACCCGGTGTCTGGCACTCTGGAATCAGAACCTTGGAGATTTCCTTAGATCCAGAGGGGGCCCTCCAACTACTGACATCAGGATCCTCACCTGCTTCTGTAGATGGTAATGCAGACCAAAGTGCCCACTCCCTGGACCTGACTCTTGTAGGTGACAATTCACGCTCACAAATCTAGGTCTTAGCAGTATCTGGCACATAGTTCTTGTAGCACACACACATGGGAAACAGAGTGCAAATAGGCAGAGGAAGTTAAGAAATTATTTAATGAAGAAATATAAGAAGATAAGAAAGACTTCAGTGTCCAGGTGCAGAGTTCAGATAGGCAAATATTCTGACTGGCTGTGGTTTAAACATAATCAGAAGTTTTATATCTATCTCCCTTTCCCACTCTTTGCTAATTCTGCTACCACTTTGTCATGGTTTTATGATTTTTGGTTATTGGTATTCTACATCATAACATTATGTAGTGCACTGGGAGTTAAAGTGTTAATGCTCGAATTCCAGAAACCTGTCCCCAAAGAGAAGAAGAAATACATTCCCCAGAAGACTGTTTGCTGTGCTGTTATCATTTCTGCTCAGGGGGAACAAATATAAGGCCTTGGTAGGTCATCTGACCACTCTCTCTTTTCAAAAATCAGGCTCTCCTCCCTGCTGCTTGTCCCAACCACATGCATTGCCTCAAACTAGCATAAGGCCTATAGTCTCCAGATACTCTCTCTCATCATTTTTGATTTATTAGCTTCAATTCTAGTTATATTGTATTATAGTGTGTTATCTTGCATTCCAATACTATATGTAATAAATTAATTTGTTTCTCCTCAGATTGTTGACGCTGTTTTTAATTATTTGGGGGTCCGCTGTTTCCCTTTTCCAGAGGCATGGCTTTTGCAAAATCCCTCTGCCCTGCTAGTCACGGAACCGGGCCGAATCAGTCCTTGAATCGTTGACACACTTCTGCCTGCACATACTCATGTGTTTGCTGAGCTTGGCCAGTTTCTGCACACTCCCATTCTGGGCCTCTCTGTTCTCAGTTTTCTAAGCTGCAAGGTTTATCCTTTTTGGAAGTGACACGTCTAGGATGTTAGCCCACAATTAGTGTGATGGGGAAGTTTGTTTCTTGAGACCATCTCCCAGCCTAGAAGTCCTCAATAAGTTAACTCTTGAAATCAACATTCCTACATTCTTGCATGATTTCATAAATTAGTGTGACTGATCTAGTTTGGTTGCCTTCATATCTTCCCATTCCTATTATCCCTTATTGCCTCTTGCCTGAAAACTTAGGACTTCAAGGACTGTGTTGATTTGGAGAACAATCAAAGGTTAAATAATACATTGTAAGTATTACACTAGTTACTGGTTGGATATTAGAAAAAATTGGTTGGTGCCAGGTTGGATATTCAGAAAAAATATATTCTCAGAAAGAGCAGTAAGGCATTCGAATAGGCTGCCCAGGGGAGTGGTGGAGGTGTCCCTGGAGGCTTTCGTGAAGAAGGTAGGTGTAGCACTGAGGGACATGGGTTAGTGGGAATGGTGGTGATGGTTTGGTATAGACAATCTTAGTAGTCTTTTCAAGCTTTTATGATTCTATGACTGAATGTTGACAGAATGACAGAATGACAGAATGGCCAGGGTTGGAAGGGACCTCAAGGATCATGAATCTCCAATCCCCCTGCCACATGCAGGGCCACCAACTTCCACATCTAATAGTAGACCAGGCTGCCCAGGGCCCCATCCAGTCTGGTCTTGAACACCTCCAGGGATGGGGTATTCACAACACCTCTGGGCAGCCTGTTTCAGCACCTCACCTCTCTCTCTGCAAAGAACTTCCCCCTGACATCCAACCTAAATCTTCCTTCCCTCAACTTAAAACCATTTCCCCTTGTCCTATTATCTGCCCTTTCAAAGAGTTGATATCTTGAGGATGGCCCCAGAACTGCTCTAAAGTGTGCAAGCTCTGCCCTGCAGAAAGTCTGCCCAGGGGCACACAGCTCCTGGAACTGCTAACCGGCCAGGAAGTCCCCTGGTGTGCTGTCACAGGACAGCAGGCATGGGCACGCTGGGCTCAAACCCACATCCCTCGTGTTCTGAGCTCCCTTTCATCCTTACTGCTCTGCTAAAGTTCATAAAAATCTCAAGGCTTGAATATATTTGTAGAAACAAGTGAAGCAGTTTGGAAAAACAAATGGGTATAAATTCCCATCTGCTCACAGAGACAGAATAAAGGGATACATTCAGCAAATACTGAATACTTCAATCAGCTAAGAATAATAATGCAGATCCAAATGTCTCATAATACTTCCTCCAGGCTTCTCTTTGAACAAGATGTGGGTGTTAGTGTGATTCTGAGATTCCTAAGAGCAATCTGGATTTGTTTGTGCATGTACACCTGAGTGTAAACAAGTAATTATAAAAACATTCAAATAAACGTTAGCCAAAATCACGAAATGACACTTCCAAAACTAGGAAATTTTGGGAAGAAATGTAGGTATAGCAGAAAAAAGCTATAAAAGTGATAAGCTACTGCAAATAAAATTTATCTCAAATCTATTTGTCACTACAGTTTCTGTAATGAAGAATTTGTGTACAAGACCTCTGAGGAAAAATTTGAATACAATACTGAATGTGACATGAAATTACATTTCAAGGTAATGTGAGCACAAAAAAGTATACTTACGCAATATAGTCCATTTAAAGCTTTTAGAATTGCCCATAAACTATAGATTTTCTACAGAGCTAAATCTTATCTTTTTTATTTCTTAGGGAAAAAAAGTATAACAATAACTTAGATTTAATTAAAGTAGTTCTGGTGAGGAAAGAAACTCCTGTTTTAAACTGACTTATATAACTTTCTGCTCTCTGTCACTAAGTGCAAAATCGTTATTATTTTGTTATATTACTGGTTTGATATATGCATTAAATTCACTGTGAAGAGACAAAAAGCGAAAAAGAAAGCACATGTAAGTAGTGAGATTCACTTTAATCATATTTCATGGAGATAATCATACCTCTATATGATAACACTAAGCTACTTTGTGACATTTCAAAATAATGGATTTTATGTAGCTTTAAGTTGTTATAAGTAAGTGTTGAGAATCTCTTTGTATTAAGAACTGTAAAGTATTCAATTATAACAGTGTAGAAGAGAGAGTATATATTTATAAATATTGATTGCTTGAATACCATTTCAAAATTTTTGACAGGTGACTCCAATATCTCATCTCTATGCTTACATGAATTTTTAAGATGATTTTTTAAAAAGAGAAGAACTGAGAAGTCTTAGGCTTCGTTTTCAAAGAGTGGTTTTGCTTGCTTCTTTGTTTTGAAAGGGAATAGTAATTTAGGGCAAAATTCATCCAATGTAAATTCACCTGGTAAAATTAGACATTTGATGTGATTTGTTCCTTCAGGTTTACAGATCTGCTTAGTGCTCTAGACTCTAGAGGCTAGTCTTCAGAGTCTCCATAACAGTTACAGAAAATATAGAAAATAAACTGCAGAGAGAGATTAGTGCTCCTGGTCTCAGATCCTGATGCAGATGGAATGAATCATCGCTGCAGGCACCAGTTTCTCTCCACTCTGAGGAAGAAACAGGAGATACAGCTGTGTCCTGAAGTCTAATTGTCAGATGACCACAAGTATGAGAACTGCATACTGCCTTCATGGTTGGTATTTTTGATGATGTCACTGCTAATTGTTTTTATCCAGTTTAGGGTGCTCTAGTACAATTATTATTTTGCTTTTTCTTCTTGTGAAATGAAAATTCAAATGTATTTTTGCTGGAGAAAAAGGTCATCCCTTAATGCTCTGAAAAGCTATTTTTCAACTTAGATGACCTTCTTGCTAAAAGTCCATATAGTACTGTACTGTTACCATTTTTAAAAATGATGATGGAGCAAAACCTCCTTTTGTTCTGGTTTAACCAGATAGGCTGCTGAGCACCATGCAGCCCCATTCCTGCCAGTGCGATAGGGGAGGTGATGCACAATGCAAATTTCTCACCACCTGTTGACAAGTGTCCATCCAGGCCCCTGGAAAATTCCATCAGTTTTGTGATTGAGCCATATGGTATGGAACATCCATTTGGGTCAACTGTCATGGCTTTATGATTTTTGGTTATCAGTATTCCACATCATAACATCATGTAATGCACTGGGGGTTTGACTGTTGATGCTCAAGTTCTGGGTGCCTGTCCAGAGGAGAAGAACTACATTCCCAAGGGGACTCTGTGGTCAGCGAGGAGATGTAACTTCTGGCAAGGTCACCTGATGCTCTCTTCTTTGCCTGCTCTTCTTCACCTGCGCTTCTCTGTCTGCTTTTCTTCATCGGCTCAACTGGACTGCACTTCTCAATGTTGTGGTGAGGCCTATCCACCTTTCGCACACACTCTCTCTCTCATTATATTTTGCTGATACTATATTTAGTAATGTCACGGAGTTAACTAGATCAATCTATGCCTGTGACAGGGGGCAGTAGGCCCCTGTTGCCCCCCACCCCCCTGTCCCCACAAAATGGGAAAGAAGGAAGGAAGGAAAAAAAAACAGCGGCAACAATCCATGGAGGTAAACTTATTTTACTAACTATGATATCGGAATGCAAGATAACACAATATAATAAAATCTAATTGAAATTGAGACTAATAAATCAAATAAGATAGGAGAGAGAGAGTTCCTGAGACTGAGTCAAACCTGAAAAGCTTGGAACGGCTAGGAAAGCACCCTCCAGCACCCACTGCCAGGCAGTAAGAGACCGCCCCACCCGGAAGGGTCAGATCCCATGACTTCCGTAATGTATAGGGATAGGTACCTGGAACTGGAGCATTAACACTTTAATTCCAGTACATGATGTTTTGATGTGGAATATTGAAAACCAAAAAACATAAAACCATGACAAGTAATTTAGTTTGTTTCACCTCAGATCGTTGCCACTGTTTTCAATTATTTTGGGGTCCCCTGTTTCCCTTTTCCAGAGGTGTGGATCTGCGGATCCCTCTGCCCTGCTAGCCACGGAACCGGGATGAACCAGTCCTTAAATCGTTGACTGTCAACCTTCCTGGTTCTGTTCTCTCCCACCTGATTCTGCACCAAAAGACTCCTCACTGACAGGGCAATATGCAAAGCCTGAAATCCTTAATTTACTTTAAGCAGTACTCAGCAATGACCAAAACTTCGATGTGTTATCAATATTATTTTTGGCTTAAATTCAAAACACAGCACCATAGCATCTACCAGGAAGAATATTATCCCAGCCAATACCATATAATTCTTGGTATTGGTATATCACCTTTACTGAGGTGATCTTTCCTAGGATTAGAATAGGCAATATCTTTCTGTGTAGATACTGTAGAAGCAATTCTTGATTACATTGTTTTAAGTAATAGATATTAAAATTGGAAATTTTATTTCCTAATGAAGAATCATATAAGTGTATCACAGCCATTATACCCATTACATAACTTGCATTTGTCAATACCATGAAATATAACCTCTTCTAGTAGAGCTGCATATGACTTCATCATCCAGTTTTTCTTCTTTGTCTTCTTTATTATTATAAAGTATAAATAATAAATAAATAAAATATATTTATATAACACTTTAATGTAAATATTCATTTAGATACCTGTGTAAATATAACTAAGTAGTATCTCCTATTTCAATGCTCTACTCTTGTTTGCTTGACTTCCTATATTTATCTTATTATAAAATAAAATAAAATACAAAGTAATATGCTTACAAGATGTTAATGCATGTCTCCTAATTGAAAGAGATGATGATATATCAGTCTCCACAGTGGGCACCTGAAGTTTAAGCACAAGTTAATTAAACACCAACAGTGCCTTTTCACATATTCAGAATTTCTATTATCATTGTTTCATTCTATGTTTTGAGCAAAAAATCCACTAGGAAATTTAACTCTAAATTACTTTGTTCATATTTTATAATTCTAATTTAAAACAAGATAAAAACTGAAATACTTTCAGAAATAATTTAGTAATATGTGTACAAGCAAAATATAGCTTGAATGATACTTATAGTTAAATTTCTGAAGACAGCTCAATTCAATGGAGATAAGGACATATTAAAGTCATTATCAAATTGTACAACTATCAACAACCTGAATGACACCAGAGACTTGGGACTGCAGAAAGCCATGGTAGGGATATTATGTCTTACGTTGTAAAAAAGAAAACTTGATTTTGAAGTAATAATTATTTATGATTAGGAAATTTGTTTGTAAGGACAATGGTGGACTCATGGAATTAAAGAAGTGTACAGATAATGCAGTTACAGTTGATTCACAGGTCACATCCACAAGAAAATTGAATATAGTTACATACTATACTTGTTCTGCCAAATTTGATCTGCAATATATTTTCATATGTATTTATTTATATTCGGAAGTGCTCTAATAGAAAACTACTCTCTTTGCTGAAATTATTTATTTATTCTTCTACAATGCCAGATCTTTTTACAATTTTTTCTGAGAAAGAGAGATATCAGCATAGCCCTGAGACCATTTCATTTACTAGAACCTCAAACTTTGCCTAAATCAAGCAAGGAAATGAACAACAACAAAAACCCAAAGCAAGTAAAGAAGTTAAAAATATTTTAAGATCTTTTATAATATTTAGAAAATGTTCTAAGATATTTGTATACAATGGATATTGAATATATGTTGGATATATTCACCACGCTTAGTCAAGGGGTTTAGTTCAGACATTGCAGTGCAGGCCTCACTTCACTGTTTCTTCCATCCATCCAGAGGCAGAGAACTCATTGCTTGATATCTTCTTCTGGAGAAAACAGAGAAGCACCTTGCTCATATCTCCTCTCAGCTTATTGCTTGCCAGTTTCTAATAAATAGCAGTACACCACAGCAAGGTACGTTTTTATCACTCTTTCATAGACTTGAGAGGATTTCTTCTAAGACAAAGCCTGTAATTTATGCAAATATTAACTATCATGAACCTGGTTTAGTCCTTCCAATTTCACCTTACAAATATGATACCAGAATCCCTTACTCCTTTCCTGGGTTCTTTGCATCTCTCCACGTGTAAACTGTGACACTAGCAATCAGAGATAGCAGGGATATTTGTCTGTGGCTTGATTAGATTTTACATACAGTTTATCATGTTTTAATCATCACTCAGACCTAAGGAAGAAGGTATGGTTGCAGGGAGGGAGATTTGTTGGTTGGTTACCACTTCACTACTTCACAATGTTCTAATAATGAGCTATCTTTAATTACAGAAAATATCTAAATTTCAAATAGTTTTCCTATTAAAATTAAATGTCATATTATTATCATAGAATGGGCTCTGAGGTTAGTTATAAAAATATCAATCTTTCTGAATAATATATACATACGTATTTGTCTTATGCATATTCTGAAAAATAAAATATGCATTATGATGCATAGGAAAATTACAAATACACAAATGTGTACTTATTTATGTACACTGAAAGAATGAAATAGTAAACATTTAGAATTTTGAGTGAGAAAGCATTCTTATGATACCCTCTTTTCCTGGACGAATGTGTAAATATTCAAAAAATTAAATGGCTATGCCAGTTAGAACAATCAAAAACTTGGAGATAATGTACCCTGAAAGAAGAATTCTGAGTGGCAATAATACTATGATTACTATAGAAAATTAAATAGGAATAAGTGGATTATTGAAATAGTTTGATGATTTTGCCATAATTTTGAAGTAAGTAGCATCTAGAGTATCCCTTACAACGTTATTTTTCAACTGTTGAAACTGCAGTTTGTTCCTGTTTTGTATTAGATCCTTCAGTATGATGAAAATGCTTTGCACAGAGACTGGATTACACTGTCTCTAAAGGCCAGTCTCCCCATTTCTTGCCACCATGGAGTTATTATCTACAGAAATGCTTGGAGGGCCCATAATGATGCCAATCCCCACTTGACATTTTTTACCCTTTTGTCAATATCTTAAGCCATACTAAGTTTCAGCATCACAGAGAATCATCAAAATACTGGTATACTGCTGTCGAGTAATGCCATGAGGTTTAGAGATGTGTAATATCCAGCTATAAATTACTATTACAGCACTTCCAATCTGTGCTTTTGGTCATAGACAGAAAAGTAGCACTACTGAGTCTGGATAATAAAGCTTCAAAATAAAACTTCAAATTTTGCTTTCTCATTAGCTTTCTTGCTGTTCATAATCCAAGGTATCATTTTACTGCTTATTAATACATAAAAATTCCATTATGTCAGTTATTTTTTTACATGTTCATCAGAATGCTTCACTTCAGCTTTCAACAAAAACAGCCCAACAGATATAACTTTAATTCCATATGAAGAAAGTGTGTTTGCATATTTTTCCCAGGCTATTTACCACTGTATATTATATGAGCTACAACAAATATGAGCAAACAGAAATATAAATACTGATGTTTATATGTATACTTTGTAGGTAGCAAGCTTGACACAAATGTCTAAAGTATTAAGAAATATGTGTTCAGATTTTTCCATCATCTGTGAATAATTTATAGGTGAATAAATTCACATATCATCTGTATGGATATACAAATCCCAAATACTCACAATTGTTGTAGGTGCCAAGTTTCAGCAGCAAAATACGAGAATGTGATTATCATTATATTCTAACTCTAGAAACTGTCAGTTAACAAGAGTTATTTTTATTGGAGTGGCTTAAGACATGAGCGATTCAGAAAGCTTAACCTTAAAAGTTCCTCTTATTATTTCATCCTACAATGGAAACACAAATACTGATTAGAAATAATCTTGGATTTATTAAATGTAGAAAAGAAATTTAATAAAAACAAATCAGTCTCTGAATTGAAATCGATTTATCTCCTATTCCCTTTCCATTTTGATTCTGATAAATGAAATACATTGATAATTGCTGTATGTTTTCACAAAAATTAGGAAGAACAATGTTCCATTCCTAAGATAAATAAAAATACATTTTAAATTTCAGTTTCTATCCTATGGGAAATCCTCCAATCTTTTTCTATAAGCATTTTAGAATCTGTATTTTTTTGCCCTGTATAGGATGGACCACATGCTAAAAGTTGCCTGTCTCAAAGGTAAGTCAATAAAATCTTTCTACTGACTCCAGTGAAAGCTGGATCAGACTCAATGTGAAGAGCTATTGCTGCAGTTTCGGGACTCTGGCAGTATTGGAGAATAAAAACAATGAGAAGAATATGGTTCTTAACATCGTGCAGAGGAGGTAAGATCAGCCAGATATTCTGTGTTTTTTCCTTTATGACCGACCAGTGGAGCTTCGTGCTTTGTTAGCTTCCCAGACTGTCAAATTAGATAAAGTCAAGTCTAAACTTTTACTTACATTTTTTGGACTTATTCTGTCTGTAAGTGAAGTGGAAGTGAAGTTTCTGGGACCTTTGGGATAATGCACTTGAAACAATTTTATTTTCTGCCCTTCTCTAACATAAATAACAAGGACCAAATGTACTCTGCAATGAATATAAAGAAAAGCTAGAGAGAAGAATCAGAAAACTTGTCTTTTCTATGTGTTAGTTCAGCTTATTCTTCCTGCTTTGTCACTGACTTTAATTTCCCCTCTAGCTCTATAAAAGCTTCTAGCTGTCTCTTAAATTCATTTATAGTATGCACTTCAGTGGACCTACCTGACAACTTATTCCTCACGTTTATTACTCTTAGAATGAAATATTCGTGCTTGAAGACTGCTGTTGTTTTCCCTTAAAGGAATATTGTCTACTTCTCAGACATTGTTTTGTCTTAAATTGACTAATTTTTTAAAATAGTATTTTTTACCGACACATTTCTCTTTTAACTTTATACACAGATCTCAATATCTATAATTGTATCTCTGCTCTGCCAGTGAGATATAGCACAGTCTTTTGGATAGGTTAGAAAGGTTATGATACTTGTCCTCTGTCACTGTAGTAGGTGCTTTATAGAATCTTACAGGTCCCCCACATAAATATGTGTTATCTTTTCAGATAAAATGACTGCATGTTTGGTACGATCCTCTGAGAGCGACTAAACATCAGTAGAACAGTGATGTTGTCCAGTCACCTATCTAAAATAAACTGTCTGCCATGCTAACCCTGTATGTCTTTCAGCACTGAAAGTTCTAATAGTTATTTGCAGCACCAGTTGAAATATTTCTGTCACCTTTTTCAAAAATGGTTATTTACTGACTTTCCCCCCCAAAAAATCATAAACACGGCTTTAAAATGGGGCTTGGTGGATGGTGGCACTATTTAGTGGTGAATTTGGTAGTGTTATGTTGATGGTTGGTCTCGATGACGTTAAGGATTTTTTCTAAACTACACGAGTCTATGATGCTAAAATGAGTAAATACTGTGACAAAATAACATTTTAATTTTTTTTTTGGAAATTTTTATTATTACTAAAGCTTCAGACTAAATTCTTTTTTTTCTTTAAGTATTTTTAACTTTTAGAAAAATGTAAAGTTACGTGTTAGTTTATTAACACTGGAAATAATAATGAAAAAGCTTTTTGGTTAAATGACAGATGTTAAAAATCATGCTGTTAAAAAGAAGGTTTCAGTCATTTGGATGTGTTTTTTGATATGTTGATATCTCATGTGACTCTTCTTACAAAGCTGATAGAGCACAGCATAGGGCAAATTATTTCTTTACAATTATTATTTTTAGTAGACTAAAAAAAAAGAAAAAATAGAAAATCTACAGCATGACTTTTAATGAAGTCTACTAAGGAGCAGAATTTGAGAAGTAATCTGTTGGCATAAGAGAAAGGTATAAAACTGGACAGTAACTTAGCCAAAAACAATTTCTTCTAGCTTCATCAGGATACTGATATGACCAATTAGAGAAACAATTTCAGGTTTGTTTCTGAGTCTACATAATAAATGGTCATATGCTCTTAGTGGAGAGCATCACAGTGATGATCTTCAGGGTTGACTGATTCTTAAGCAAGACTAAAATAATTAGCCTCATGATTCCATAGTTTTTCCACTGCTCCATGGTCACCATAGTACTTTGTGGAGGATAATGACATGTGAATAGTTCAACCTTGTTAAAGTAAACTATTTCCTCTTTTAAGAAGAGATTTACATCTGACACTCTAAGCACACGCATGAGATAAGCTTTTCTTTCTTTTTGCAGTTATACCTTTAAAATCTAACTCAGATGGTAGCACCAAAAGGAACTGATCTGGTGAGGAGACACTCAGCTGCTAACACTGATGTTCTGCTACAGTAATTAAAGGAGTAGTAATAGGAATTCTTCCTACAAAATCCAGTAATTTACTGAAAAAGTTTTGTATAAAAGTAATTTTCTTATCACCACTGCTTGAATGGCTGCTGTTCAGAAGGATTTTATGAAACTTCCAGAACAGACATGAAAAAATAAGACAAAATAACAACAACAATTGAAGGTAATAAAAAGATCTGGCCTTACTTACTTATCATAAAGGCAGTTTTTTGAGCTGGGTTGGCTCCTGGTTAATTAAGATAATTTATATGCATGACTAGCTGCAGGGATCAAGGAGATAATCTACTGAAAATAAGGGTAAAAGAAAAAGAACATATCTATTGCATAATCATTGAAAGTACATCTATAATACTTATTATAAAATGCATAGTTTGTAAGTAGATAGTTATTCCAAAAGAACAATATATTTGCATGTATCTGCATTACTCAGAAGGAGCTATCTCTCTTCATGACTTCAATCTTCTTCTCAGTCTGAAATAACTGTGATGAACACATCTGCACAGCATTCTCTCCTCTTGGTATAAAGAGTTAACAACTTTCTTCATGAACTGTCTTTAAAGTTTATTCTGCAGTATTTAAATTCAAAACATGAAAAAAAGAAATAATAGAATTGTTTGAGTTGTAGGGGACCTTTAATAGTCATCTAGTCCAGCTCCCTTGAACAGGGATATCCATAACTAGATCACAATGCTCAGAGCCTGGTCCAACCTAACCTTGTATATTTCCAGTGATGTGGCAGCTACTGTATCTCTGGGCAACCTGGTCCTGTATTCACTACTATTGTAAAAAATATATAGAGAGATTTTTAATTCCCAGTCTAAATCTTCCCTCCTTGAAACCATTTGCATTTGTCCTATCACAATAGATGCTGCTAAAGAATATCTCCCCTTCTTTCCTATTGCCCCCATTAGATCCCGTCATCAAGTCTCTCCAGAACTTCTCTTTTCCAGGCTGGTCAGCCCCAGCTCTCTCAGCCTGTCCTCGCAGGGGAGGTGTTTTGTTCCTTGAAGCATTTTTGCGGTCCTCTTCTGGATGCACTCCAAGGAGTCTGTTTCTCCCCTGTGCTAAGGATTCCATATATGGATGCAATACTCCAGGTGAGGCCTCACCAGCACAGAGTAAAGGAGCAGGATCACCTCCCTAGACCTGATGGCCATGCTTCTTTTGATGCAGCTAAGGATCCGGTTGGCTTTCTTGGCTGCGAGGGCACGTTGCAACTTGCCAACCAGTAGTACCTTCAAGCCTTTTTTGGCAGGGCTGTGTTTATCCTTTATCTCCCAGCTTGTACTAATAGTGAGAGTTGCTACAACCCAGGTATAATACTTTGGACTTGGATTTGTTGAACCCCACGTGGTTCTCCTAGGCCCACTGCTCAAGCCTGTCTAGATCTCTCTGGATGGCATCCTGACTCTCAGGCATGTTGATTACATCACACAGTTTGTTGCCACCTACAAACTTGCTGAAGGTATACAGAGGAAAGGAACTGTTAGGTTGAACTGGTGTTTGAGCACCCGGTGAAAGGGTATGGTTGGACTAGGGAGAACAGGCAAATTGCTTGCACCTGTGCTCCCCATGCCACCAGAAGAGTGAACCCAGGAGCCTAGGGTGGCTTCACCCTATAAAGGCCAGCCACTGAAGGGCAAATATTTTTTTGGACCTAGGCTGCTTCCTGAGAAAGAGTGCTTTATAGCCAGAGATCACCAGTTGAGTTCCATTTTTTTTTTTTCTTCTTTCCCTTCTATGACTGTTGATTGGCATACCTGCAGATACCTTGCCTGTTATTGACAGGAACATATCAGAAGTAGTTTTGTTTCTTCATGAGCAGAACATGGTGCATTTGATCCCACTGTCAATGTAATTGATGAAATTATTAAAGAGAACTTGTACCAAAACTAACTTCTGAGGGACACCACTTCTCACAGATCTCTACCTGAACACTGATCCATTGATCATTCCTCTGTGGGTACCATCTTGCAGCCAGTTCCTCAGCCATCAAACAGCCCACCCATCAAATTCATGTATTTCCAATTTGGAGAGTAGAATGTTGTGGGGGGACTGCATTAAAGGCCTTACTGAAGTTCAGATAGATGATATCAGTAGTTTTTCCCTTGTCTGTTGACACAATTATACCATCATATAAAGCAATTACTTTGGTCAGGCAGGACCTGCCCTTGGTGAAGTTATGTGCGCAAGAACTTCTTTACGGTGAGGGTGACGGAGCACTGGAACAGGCTGCCCAGGGAGGTTGTGGAGTCTCCTTCTCTGGAGATATTCAAGACCCGCCTGGACGCCTACCTGTGCGACCTGGTGTAGGGAGCCTGCTTTGGCAGGGGGGTTGGACTCGATGATCTCTGGAGGTCCCTTCCAACCCCTGCAATTCTGTGATTCTGTGATTCTGTGATACTACTTCACCTTCTTCTCTTCCATGTGCATAGTTTCCAGGAACATCTACTCTGTGATCTTCCCCAGGACAGAAGTGAGGCTAACAATTCAGTAGTTCCTTGGATCATCTTTTCTACCCTTCTTAAAAATGGGTATGACATAGTCTTTTTTTCAGTCACCGGGGACTTCATCTGACCTCCATGACTTTTCAAACATTACTGAGGGTGGCTTGGCAGCTAATTCCCTCAGGATTCATCGGGATCCATAGGCTTATGGAACTTGATCTTTGTTTTTAGTGGAAGGGGCATTGCTCCTCCAGGCACCACCTTCTGAACCATCTGCTCAAGGGCTGTGTGAATAGTTGCCACCAGTGAAGACCAAGGCAGGAAAGATGTTGAGTACCTCAGCCTCCTCCTTGTTTGTTGTTACCAGACTGCCTGTATTGCTCACTTGCTAGGGAATCATACAATGTTTTTTTGTTGGAAGGGACATTTAAGATCATCTAGTTCCAAGCCCCCTGCTATATTCAGGGACACCTTCCTCTGGTCCAGGTTGCTCATAGCCCTATCCAATTTGGCTTTGAATGCTTCCAGGTAGGGGGCATTCATAGTCTCACCACCCTCACAGAAAAGAATTTCTTTCTGATACCTAGTCTAAATCTACCCTCTTCTAGTTTAAAGCCATTTACCCTCGTCCTGTCACTATCTGCCCTCTTGGGGCATGCATCTTGGACTTTCTATTTCTGATTGGCATAGTTATGGAAGTTTTTGTTCTTCTTTGCATCCCTTGTCAAGACTAATTCCGGTTGGGCTTGTCCTTCCTGACCCCATCCCTACACAGCCTAATAGCACCCCTATATTCTTCCCAGGGTACCTGTTCCTGTTTCCACTGCTTATACATTTTCTTCCTCCTCTCCAGTTTGATCAGCAGTTTCTGGTTCAGGCCTGTCTCTTGCCTTTCTTGTCAGACCTCCTACACCTGGGGATGGAGGACTCCTGTATGGGAACTGCTGAGTCATAGCCAGAACCTCTAACTGGTCACCTGAGGCGAGCAATGAGTCAGCCACAGGAGCACAGGTGAAGACAATTCACCTGTGCTGCTGGAAGGGGTGGAACCTGCCTACCAATGGGGAAGGATCTTTTCTGGAGATCCACTCTGCTGGAGTTTCATAAGCGAGCCCAGGATATGGGTAAGAGTCCTATCTATTCTCTTTGTGTTATAATAATCTGCTTAGCCAAACTCTCCTGTTTATTTCATAATTATAACATCTTAATATTCTTTGATTATACACTTGGCGAGCCAGGCAAGTCAAATATATTAAAATTTACATCACGTCCTTTCTTTGGAATTTCTATAAATGGGTCAGGGAGGAGAATGTTACCCCCTTAGGTAAAATGATTCCATGGCAGATCCCAGGATTTGTGGGATCTCCCTGTTAGGAGCTAGCAGTTGATTATTATTGAAATAGTTATCATTGAAAAATGGGGACCCTACGCGTTATGGGAAATATCTCCCCATATCGCATGGCAGATTACTTTCAGGGACTTAGCAAAGATTTACTGATCATGAAAGAAAGACAATTAGCTGCCTCCACAGTGTCATGGCCACTATTAAATGCTTCAAATCATGCTGAAATGAGGAATAATAATTTAGAGAATGAAAACCAACTTTTGAAAGACCATACTGAAAAGTTAGAGCAAGAACTTGGCATATTAACAGGGAAGAAACCAATTCTGCATCTTCCAATAGGTCAAGTTCATAACACTTCAATAAACAATGACCAGACTCCTGAATCAACAGACTTCGTTGATCAGGAAAATAAAAAATCTAAATTAGATCTCAAATCTCTGATTTTGACAGATCCACTAGAAGTCTGTCCTATTATAACTCAGAAAACAAAAAAAGTACAGGACAGACCAGCAGGGGTGCCACCTGATCAGTGGCCCCCTGCCCAGACTCATTTGCACATAACAGCCCGGCCATACAAGGCAATGGAATTGATGGATTTAGTACAGCGATTTCGGCAGAAGCCTAGAGAAAGTGTGCCAGCCTGGTTATTAAGACTGTGGGATTCTGGGGCAGAAAGTATATTGGTGAATGGCCCGGAAATAGCTAAGTTGGTCACCATGACTGTCCATCCTGTTGTCATGCAGAGGTTATACGTGGGTAATCAATATCTTGATGAAAACCATTCTATAATAGAATGGTTAATGGCGGCCTGCCATATGGTATGGCCGAATAAATCTGATATACCTCTACATACAGGGATGTGGTCCTCCATGGAGGACCTTCAAAATTATATCTGCGAACTAGGCATAAGAGAAGCAATTTATGAAGACACATTTGATGGCCCTGATATGGTCAAGTTCTCAGCAGGGATGAGAGACTTAATTCTACAGCAAGCTCCCTCTCATTTGTATGGTACTTTGGTCTCTATATTAAATCCCCTGGTGGCCTCAGAAGCGGTAGTCCAGCAGATGCCCAGTTAGTGGCCGACCTAGGAGAAACAGAACACCTGTGGACTAGGCACAATATTCAGACATTAGAAGAAGCCAAGGTCCTGTCAGTGACTAAAACCAAATGCCAGCTTCTTGAGCTCCTCAATCAGGACCCATAAGGGTCTCCCGAAAACAAAAGTTTAATGACTTAATTCAGGCTGGGGTCCAATCTGCTAAGATTGACCGCCAGCCCAACCACGTCCTTCTCCAGCTTTGGAGACAACTAAAAGGACAACCAAAAATTTCAGAACTACTCTAAGAAACCAAGGGTAAGGGTTATAGAGAGAATACCAACAATGACATGGAACCCAGAAGATCTCATTGTTCCTAAGAGGAAAAAAAAGCTGCCTCAGGTGTCTCGGGCCACAATGCCTGAGCCACCGTAAACAAAAGCATAGCACAATTCATGGCATGACGAGGGATGCCAGTCCCCCTAGGGCCTCCAGATGGGACCGGAGGCCTTATGTAGAATTAACGATCTATTGGTCCCGAAAAAATATTCGGAGAGTTATGGCATTAGTGGACACTGGAGCAGAAACATCAATTATCTACGGAGATCCGACCAAATTTGATGGAGACAGAGTGATGGTGGTTTAGGGGGACAGACTATTCCTGTCACCCAAACATGGTTGAAATTGGGGGTTGGGTGTCTCCCACCCCGGGAGTATCAGTTGTCTATTGCCCCAGTCCAAGAATACATCCTGAGCATAGATATTCTATGGGGTCTGGCTCTCCAGATAACTGTGGGAGAGTTCATACTTCGACAGAGACGTATTAGTATCCAGGCGGTGCAGGCAATATTAAGAGGCTATGTGAAACATGGGCCTATTTGCCTGCAGAAACAACACTGGATTACCAATGCCCACCAATGTAAGGTATTGCTGGGTGGGCAAAATGAAATATTGAGAACGGTGCAGGAATTAGAAAAAGTGGACATTACACAGGCCATATATTTCCTTCATATGGCTAGTACGAAAGTAGGATGGCATGTGGAGAATGACAGTGGATTATAGAGAATTAAATAAGGTCACACCATCCATTCATGCGGCCATACCCAATATTGCCTTCCTAATGGACACATTAAGTAGGGAGATAAAAACCTATCATTGTGTCCTAGATTTAGCAAATGCGTTCTTCAGTATCCCAATTGCTGAAGAATGACAAGATCAGTTTGTGTTTACATGGGGACGCAGGCAGTGGACCTTTCAGGTACATTCACCAACGTATTGTCACAATCTAGGGGCGTGTGACCTGGCTGATTGGAAAAAACCTGATGATGTTAACCTATATCATTATACTGATGATCTGTTGACATCCAACTCACTGGAGGCACCAGGGCAGGCAGTGGATTCATTAACTGCCTATTTACAACAGAGGGGATGGGCTTTAAATCCCCAACAGGTGCAAAGTCTGGGCCTGTCCGTAAAATTCCTGGGGGTGGTTTGGTCAGGAAAGACCGAAGTACTACACAGTGCTGTCATAGATAAAGCTCAGGTGTTCTTGGTGTCCCTACAACATCGAAGCAGCTGCAAGAGTTTCTAGGTATACAGGGTTATTGGTGTTCCTTTACACCTCACCTTAGCAGCTGCTAAGGCCACTGTACAGACTCACAAAAAAGGGGCAGCTATGGGACTGGGGGAAAACAGAACAGGACGCTTTCCAACAAGAAAAACTTGCAGTTAAACAAGCCCAGGCATTGGGTATATTTGATCCTACCCTCCCATCCGAGTTGGACGTTCACGTTACTCAAGACGGCTTTGGCTGGGGCCTGTGGCAATGCCAGAGTTCTGTTCTGACCCCCATTGGTTTCTGGTCTCAGGTCTGGCATGGAGCAGAAGAAAGATACAGTATGACTGAAAAACAGCTATTGGCTGCCTATTCTGCCTTACAGGCAGTAGAGCCAATAACTCAAACAGCTGAAGTTATAGTTAAAACCACTCTGCTGATTCAGGGGTGGGTGAAAGATTTGACCCACCTTCCTAAGACAGGGATGGCCCAAGTACAAATAGTGGCATGATGGGTCGCCTACCTCAGCCAAAGGAGCAGTCTGTCTTCATCACCCTTGAAAGCAGAACTTCAGAAGATCCTAGGCCCAGTGACGTATCACAGTGACACACCAAAAGAAACACTGGTCGCTCTACCAGAGAAGAGTCCCATTCAGGAGGGAAAATATCTTATCCCTGAAGAAGCCTGGTACACAGATGTGTCCAGCAAGGGCAACCCGAGCAAGTGGAGAGCAATAGCATACCATCCTTCCACCAAGACAATCTGGTTTGACAAGGGGGATGGTGAGAGCAGCCAATGGGCAGAACTGCGAGCTGTGTGGATGGTTATAACCAAGGAACCCGGTGATGGTATTCTGAATATATGTACAGATAGTTGGGCTGTGTACTGGGGGCTCACTCTTTGGATTGCACAGTGGGTCACCCAGGAATGCACTGTTCATGCCTGGCTGATCTGGGGCAAAGACATGTGGTTAGACATATGGAATACAGTCAAAACAGGAATATATGTGTCTACCATGTTTCTGGTCATCAGCCCCTACAGTCACCGGGAAATGATGAAGCTTACATGCTGGCCCAAGTTCAATGGATTGAGAATTCCCCATCTGAGAACATTGCCCGTTGGCTACATCAGAAGCTATGGCATGCGGGACAAAAGACAGTGTGGGCAGCTGCTAAAGCATGGGGACTGCCCATACAGCTACCTGACATCATCCAGGCATGCCAAGATTGCGACGCTTGCTCTAAGATGAGACCGAGATCGTTGCCCAAAACAACAGCCCATCTTGCTAGAGGACACAATCCTCTCCAGCGATGGCAGGTCGATTTCACCTGGCCCCTTCCTCGGTTTGAGGGGGCGAGATATGCCCTGACCTGTGTCGACACTGCAAGTGGGCTACTGCAGGCCTATCCAGTACCGAAAGCAAACCAGGCATATACCATCAAGGCACTCACTAAACTGATGTCTGCCTATGGGACACCTCAAGTCATCGAGAGTGACCAAGGGACTCATTTTACTGGTGCAACAATATAGCACTGGGCAGAAGAAAATAACATCAAATGGCGATTCCATCTGCCATATAATCCTACCCCTGAGAATTTAGGTCCAGGCACCCATAGAATAAAATGGCCTTGGAAGGTGCAGGTAGGACCAAAGTGGTGTGGCTTACTTACACCTTCGGGGAGATTATTGGAGGTGGGAAGCTCAGTAGTCCCCAGTAATAGGTACATGGCCTACTGATATTGTGGCCAACACTCCAATCTTCATTGCTAAAGGGACCCCCCTCATGTCCCTATGGCAGATCAGGACACCTCCTCTGGTGCCTGATATAATTATGCAGCCGCAGATATCTGGCCAGAAGGTGTGGTACAGGTGGCCGGGACATGCCCAAGTACAAGCTGAAGTGTTGACCCAGGATAGAAATACGGCCTGTATCTTGCCCTGGAGAGCAGACCTTTCCCCTCCTGGTACCCCTGAAACATCCGTATTACTCCCCGTGAGTCTTTGAGCCTTCAGGATCACCGGAAGGAACGAAATGCCATCAAAGCGTTCCAGTGTTACTGTCAGATCATGTGCAACACCCAGTGATGGCCTACATGGGACTGATGGAACATAGGACAGACCTGCACTTCACGATCACGTGCCTCCAGTAATGTCATCGAGCACTGGCCCATAAAAGAATATCAACGTTCACTGATCATCACTCGTCTTGATTTTACCAACATGCGTCACAATGGAAATTGTATAAGCGTTGCAATATAGTGGATCTCTGTACTAGGAAAAGCTTACCCTTTAGTCAACCTGATCATTGGTTCATACCGTGAAGGGGTGGAGTGTATGAGAACTGCTGAATCACAGCCTGAACCTCTGATTGATCACCTGATGCGAGCAAAGAGTCAGCCAAGGGAGCACAGGTGAAGGCAATTCACCTGTGCTGCTGGAAGGGGTGGAGCCTGGCTCTACCTCTCCTAGACCATTTAAGAGCTGACTACTAGTGGGGAAGGACCTCTTCTGGAGGTCTTCTCTGCTGGAGTTTCATAAGGAAGCTCAGGATATGGGTAAGTGTTCTATCTATTCTCTGTGTTATTATAATCTTCTTTGCCTAACTCTCTTGTTTATTTCATATTTATAACATCTTAATATTCTTTGATTATACAAATCCTAAATGGAAAATATATATTATATCTGCAAGATTATAATTTATTGTAGGGATTTTTTTTTTTTTTTTTAAGAAGTGTAATGGTAACAGTGTAACAGTTCCAGATATACTCTTGCAAAATTTGAGAGCTTTTTTTCTCTCAGTAAGTTATAACTATACATAACTATCATAACCTCTTGGGAAGATATGAAAAAGCATCATGTTTAGACAACCGTGAGAAGGGGGAGGCAGTTTTCTGTTCAAACTGTACTTTCTGGGTGAAATATGAAGAAGAACAACTCTCACAGTATTAAGCTGGGTTCATCTCTTCAGTCTAGTTAACAAGCTTCTGGGCTAGTTCCCAGATTTGGCTAATTTTAGGTAGACTACACAATGTGCCATGTTTCCATCTACTGATGAAGGTTAAGCATGTTATCACCTTAAAATGGATGTGTTTTCAGGCTTCATCTCTACAGGACTGGTTTCCTCAACATTTAGATGTTGTTGCCATGGGAAACTTTTATATTGCTTGAATAACTCCTTTCACATATTCTTATCCTGTGTTTCACTCCATCTTTGAACATATGGAGGAAGACAGCAGTTTCTGCTAAATATAAAATCTATCAGAATTTGAATATCTAGTATGCACCTTGAATGTGTTATTATCTGATGAAATATATGATCCCAAATCAGATGTTTATTATATGCTTTTGAGTGTTAGATATGTATATTGCATTTTTATGTGTTAACTACGCTATGTAACTCAAAGATTTTATGTTTAGGGGAATTATTAAAAATATTTTTGATTTCATAATTTCCTTCCTCACCCCCCTGTCAAAATAAATATTTCAACTGCTTCATAAATTATGTCATACAAGTAGGGATGTTCAATTAAGCTGTAATAAAGTATTTGCTTTTTTTTTTTTTTTTTTTTTTTTTAGCAAGAATAGCATTATGGTTCATCTGAGTATGCAGTGATTAGTTTAGACTGTTTGCATGGTTTCCTGAAGAAATTATAGTCTAAAAAAACTACCAAGGAACTGCCAAAACATGGTTTTGAATTTTAAATGCCAATGTAATAAAGTACTTTGTCTGAGAATCAACAACATTACATCCATTAAAAATAACTTTATGTTTGGATATTTTCTGCATGTTTAATAGGTCTCTAAAAGAAAAGTAAAGCATAATTCTATTTCAACTTATGAATCTTCCAAGAGAATGTAGCTGTGATGAGCAATGTATTTTCAGTCATAAATATGATCCAGTTCTTTTTTGAATCATATTTATTCTCAATTGTTGTATTGGCATCTGTACTGACATTAGTGATTTGCTGTGCTTTAAGGACCTAATACCACGAAGATCTTGAAGTGCTCACTTTTCTACATGGAAGCAGATCAATCGAATTACTTAGGATTTTAGAGCTTAAATATGGTAAAGTGCTTTCATAAATTTGCATTCAAAAGAAATAACTAGGATCAAAGACTTCTTCACATCATTCACAATCACCGCTTGCGTAGGTGATGTGTGTTTGTAGTAGATTGGCAAGCTTTTCTTTTTCCTTCTTATCCCACATGAAACTGTACACTTAAAAATAAAATGAGGAAAGGTAGAGGGTCATCTTGGACAGTTTTAGATCTGTATTTTAATATCTCAAACTTACAAGAGTATTTCATCAGAAACAGCAATTCAGATAGAAATTAAGAAAGATTTCTTCAATTTCTAAATTAGTAAAACTGAAATGATCTAATACTAATAGAAGCAGAGAAATCAGAACCGAGATGTTGAAACAAAAGAAAAAAAATTTGCATTTTGATTTTTGTTATCTTTCAAGGTTGGTTCCATATCAAAGTTTGTGGTAATGTTTTTCATATAAATAAAAGAATGTTCCAAAAGGGCGAAGAAGGTTTAGAAGTTTATTCTTGGCCTTGATGGTTTCTGACAATGCATCCACATCTCATTCAGGAAATTGTAGCTGCCTCTTGCACTGAACATAAAATAATTTTGAGAACTATCTTTTGAGATGCACTCATGGGGTATTACTGTGATATTTATAATGAAACTATCCATATTTGGAGAATAATGGGGGAAAATTAATCTCCCATTAATTAATTAACCTGCAAAATTAAATGCAAATATTATTGGGGAAGACAAAATCAAAATGAATTTTACCAATGTCAAGTCTTCTAATGCTTATAAAACTTTAGATCTGCACTTCCTGTAATTCTATCCATCACTTACAGGAATGATGACTGATACTTTGAACACTGATTACGTTTCCCAATCTTACTCATCAACCTACAATTGAAACAACATGAGAAAAGATGCAATTGCAGTGTAAACATGACCTTCTGATTTCAGTCATCTTTAAAAGGTCTTTGTTAATTGGCTGTACTGCAGTGAATCTCAGGAGCAAGGGAACAACTATCAAGCATTATTTTTTAACTCTTTTGTTTGCAATATCTTTCTTAAGCGCAAAGAAAAAAACACAATAAAATTGCTATGGTATTGTTAGATGTTTGTAGAGGAAGGCTTAGGAAGTCAATCATCTGAAACCCATAGTAATTCCAGACTTGATAGATTACAGCTATATCATTTATCAGTCAATAATGAGGTGCAAACATTTCTAATTAAATGCTTGTATCAGATTCTTTTATTAATGTGTAAGTCAATAGAAAATACACGGTTCAATGCATGATGCAAAACAATTTACACTGAAAGGTAAACTGCCAATAAAAGAAAAAGGAGTTGTACCAAAATTTGTTTCACTGGCTAGACAACCACAGAGGACCTCTTCTTATCAGGCAGGTGTGACACTTTCCACTTCAAAACAGTAAGGAATTGCTTAATTTGGTTATAAGAGTACTAACTGTCTAATCTGAATTCATTTGGGAAAAATCTGGTGTTTCTTTTCATAACAATAGAAAGAAAGAAATTTAGTCTGTCCAAATACTCTAAATATACCCAAGGAAAGGTCCTACTAATCTTTACGTTAGATCATGTTGTTTTAATTAACTTAACTTCAAATTTGAGATAGGCACTAAGACAAAATTATTGAAACAGTCATGTAGCTACAGTAAGTACGTTGGCTAAAAAAAAAAACACTTTCCAGACTGAGTTTTGTTATAAACACATTAAATATTCTCTTTCATTTTTTTTCTTGTATGACTAACAACTTGCATTCTCATTTTTTCTTATCTGCTGCTAAGGATTATTTCAGCTTAAGAATAAGGTATTTATCATCTATAGGTACACTGAATCTGTAAAACAAAGAACTAGGACTCCATTATGGGAATGTACCTAAACAGCGTAAGTGAATACTTCCTGTCGATAGTATTTGGGCTGGTTCAGCCTGGTTCTGTTACTAGTGGGACAGAGGGATTTTGTGAATCTGTGCCTCTGGAAAAGGGAATAATTAAAAACAGTGGCAACATCTGAGGAGAAACAAACTAATTCACTAAATATAGTATTGAAATTCAAGATAGCACGCTATAATACAATATAATTAGAATTAAAGCTAAGAAATCAAATATAATGAGAGTGTCCAAAAGGTGGGTAGGTCTCACCATA
The DNA here is from genome assembly GCA_037305975.1 of Chrysolophus pictus. Lineage (NCBI taxonomy): Eukaryota > Metazoa > Chordata > Aves > Galliformes > Phasianidae > Chrysolophus > Chrysolophus pictus. The sequence goes on from CM074578.1 coordinate 27,005,517, forward strand.
ATGCTGAGGTGAGATGTGCAGTCCAGTTGAGCAGTAGGGAGGAGAGTCTGAAGAAGGAGAGGTCAGATGATCTACCAAGGCCTTATATTTGTTCCCCCTGAGCAGAAATGATAACCCAGCAAACAGTCTTCTGGGGAATATAGTTCGTCTTCTCTTATGGGGCAGGTACCTGGAACTGGAGTGTTAACACTTTAACCCCCAGTGCACTACATAATGTTATGATGTGGAATACCAATAACTGAAAATCATAAAACCATGACAATCCCACAGAAATTGTGCAAGTTATTCTGTAACACAGGGGAATAAAGAATAATAGGAAATACTTTGCAGCAGCTTTGGATAAATAAAAAGTTCTGCAGCATGCAGTGAGGCAGATGGGAGCATTCCTACACCTGAGAGTTAATCAGAACACTAGTTAAAAGGCTATGCCTAAATTAATAAAAAGAAAAATCAAGCTGCACACATCAGAGAATTCAGCCTGGCATGTATTTGCTCTTTTATTATAAGCTATAGATTTCAGTGTGACTTAAAAAAAAAAAGTTATATTGCTCAATTAACCATACAGCACACAAGAAATTTGCTACATAATGAATTTGTTCCTGTAGGTTGAGTAATATTTAAATGCCTACAGGAAATCATTTTTCAACAATTTATGCTTATGCATAACGTATGATGCAACAAAGCAGATGAATACATGAATATCCTTAACTAGTGTACTCACCCTACCGTAGTTCACAGATTCAATTCTCCATGCTGCTATTACACAATTCATTATTCATACATGATGGCACTGATCAAAAGAACGTGTAAATCTGCTTTGAAATGTGCACTGATTTTGTTCAGATACTGTGTCTCACTGGCTTATTTTTTCTTCTTTTATTTATTTGTCATAGAAAATATCCTAACATATTTCCACAGCTATCTTTGGAATAAATAATGAGTGTTTTTACTTCTACTCAGATATTTTTGAAAAAGTATTGCATCATATCAACTTATTTTTCATCGGAATTTGGATTCGAATTATAGTATCTTCTCAATTATTACTGTACTGAAACTTCCTAATGCAATCAATTTATTTCTTTTCACTAAAACTTCAGTGCAGCGTTTTTACACTCACTTTTTCCAGTTTTATACTGACTTTTTTTCAATCCACAGTTACTTCATAGAAATCAAGGAAGTCTATACAGGTACAATTTATTTTATGATCTGCTTCATATTAGACCCAATTTTCCAGAAAAAATGTACATTGCATATGAATCTGAAGATATTTCCTAAAATCCACATCAGTCAAATGATTGGTCGCTATAAAGTCTGTTGGATACTATTTGAATAATATGGGGGAAAAAAAATATGCCGCCTTACTCTTGTTCATCATCTTCCTTCCTTATTTTGTTTTTTAAACATAATATTTGATGCATTTGTAAGGGATTATTCTTTTACACCATTGTCTCAAAGCTTGCTGGGGACACAGATGAACAAGTCCAAGCAAGTCCTGGGCAACAGTTGAGAAATCCTTTGTCTGGAGAACATTGATGGACAAGTCCTGAGCAAGGGTTGTGAAATCCTTTGTCTGAGGGACACAGATAGACAAGGCCAGGGGCAACGAGAGAGAGATAAGCTGCAGCTTAATAGCCATGAAGCGATCTCTTGGTGTGGACTTATCTAAAGGAAGATGACCATCTCAGGGGGTACTCAAATGATTCTTGCTCAAGCACCTAGGGGTGTCACGTAGGCAGGAAAAAAAGAATAAATGAGGGATCAAAAACTATGAGGAGAGATTTTCTGGCAACAGATTCGTCATGAAGAAGAAGGGATTTCTGCCATGAGAAGCCTCACGACCTGCCTCTCTCTCTCCTGGACTTGCTCAGTGCTCTACCACGATGCTGAAGAAGAACAAAGGTATCTGCCATCATAGAATCACAAGGTTGGAAATGACCTATAAGATCAGATCATCTAGTCCAACCGTCTTCACACTACCACTGCTACCACAAGCTACTAAACCATATCTCGCAGCTCCTTGTCCAGATGCCCTTTGAACACTGCCAGAGATGGCGACTCCACCACCTCCCTTGGCAGGCCATTCCAGTGCCTGACCACTCTCTGAGAGAAAAAGTTCTTCCTTAAGTCTAACCTAAACCTCTTCTGGTACAACTTACGGCCATTTCCCCAGGTCCTGTTCATTGCCTGGAAGAAGAGGCCAAACCCCTCTTCACCACAACCTCCCTTCAGGAAGTTGTAGAGTGCAATGAGGTCTCTGAGCCTCCTTTTCTCCAAACTAAAAACTCCAAACTCCAGTTCCCTCATCAGCTCCTCAGAGGACTTGTGCTCCAGACCCCTCACCAGTTTCGTTGCCCTTCTCTGGACATGCTCCAGGGCCTCAATGTCTTTTTTGTAGTGAGGGGCCCAAAACTGAACACAGTACTCAAGGTGCAGCCTCACCAGTGCTGAGTACAGAGGGATGATCACCTCCCTGCTCCTGCTGGCCACACTATTTCTGATGCAGGCCAGGATGGCGCTGGCCCTTTTGGCCTCCTGGGCACACTGTCGGCTCATGTTCAGCCGAGCATCAACCAACACCCCCAGGTCCCTTTCCTCTTCACATTCATTCAAGCCACTCGTCCCCAAGCCTATAGCGCTGCATGGGGTTGTTGTGGCCAAAGTGCAGGACCCAGCACTTGGTCTTGTTGAACTTTATTCCATTCACCTCAGCCCAGCGATCCAGCTTATCTAAGTCCCTCTGTATGGCCTCCCTACCCTCAGGCAGATCAACACCACCTCCCAACTCGGTGTCAAACTCACTGAGGGTACGGTACAATTCCTCACTATGAAATTCCTGCATGCTGGCAGACTCTCCTGGGCCTGCTACCTGAGTCCTGCTGCTTCCTCCTGGATTGGCTTCGTGACTGCCTCCTGCTACCTGCTTGCTGCTCAAGGCTGGCCATGCTGCTGCTCTCCCCCCCTGCTGCTTCTGCCTCGGACCTTTGAAACGGTGTGCAACGGGACCGCTGCTGGATCCTGGTGGTGACTATCCCCGCTTTACGGCATTCTTGTTTTTTCCTATCTTTTCTATCGCCCTCCTCCCTTCCCTGTCTCCCTAATTAGGATTTATAATAAACTGATTGCATCAACATTTGAACTGTAGTTTCTTAATCTCATGCTGGGTATGTTATATTAAAAGAACCTCCTCTCCCTCCTATAAATTGGAGCGAGACAGCGTTATAGATCCTATGTTCATCCTGTAGGATGAACTCGTGAACATGAGTTAGGCAGCAGTCACTGATTTTATCATTTAAGAATGTCTTTTTGTTCTTTATAGTTGTCACTTCTGTATGAAAAAATATGTAGAACAGGATGTAAAAATTATCAGAGCTTCACAGTGTAATGCTGGAAGTGAACAAGAAAAAGATTATCAGTTTTGAAGTGTTACTCCTGCTTGATTTCAATATTTATGAACTGGGGAAGATATGTTCTGGATGAAATTATTCTAAAACATGTTGTTACACTCAAAGTCATGTTACAGGCAAAAGTCTCATTAATAATGCAGTTAAAATTGTTTTTATAAAAGTTTTTCTAGTATGCCTTTCCATGGCTGTTATGGTTGCCCTTCTAGTGTCTATCTGGGTTCAGAGGTTGATGTTCCAGTGTTTCTTGAGAAAAGAGGGAGACAAGAATGACATAAAATCATAGAATAGCCTGGGTTGAAAACCTCAAAGATCATCTAGTTTAAACTCCCCTGCCATAATCAGAGTTGCCAATGACTAGACAAGGCTGCCTAGAGCCACATCTAGCCTTGAATTGAATGCCTCCAGGGATGGAACAAGTCAACATCTGCAGGCCTTCCCTCACTGAGAGAAGTGTGACATCAGCACTTTCTTTCTCCTCACTCTTAGGCTCTCCCTAGTGTAATTATTTGGAGGTTTCTGTGTCACGATCCACTTCCTTCTCCAGATGCAGCTTGACAGTGGCTCCCAGTCTCCAAAGTACTGTATACACCAAAGGATTATTTTGTCATGAAGTTTTTTGTGTAAGAATAAGAGAGAAATGAGGGGCTAGAAAAATCTGTAATGAATTTTGTTGAGGATAGAATAGAGAGGGACATTGTAAGCCAACACGATAAGAAAGTTTTGAGTCTGGAGAGAACTTTAAAACCTGGAACAGAAACCTAAAGCAAACTGAACTGAAAGATGAATTTGTGTAAAGTTTCAAGGCTTTTTTTCTTTTTCCTGAAATAAGTAAATGCAAGTAAAAGGTGAGTGTGGAAATACTGAAAGCTTTTGGGAGATAAAATGGTTTCTTAGATTGCTGTGTAGGTGGCAGTGTAGACTAGTGGTTCATAAAATTGCAAAGGTTAGCTTTGTTTTACGTGTCTCTACAGTTAAAAAAAAAAAAAATCCTTGATACAATTCCTTCATTCCTCTTTTATTATTATTTTTTAACACAGAGAAAGAGCATGTTGCTGTCTGAAATTACAATTAGACAATGGTAAAGTAGATTTTGCTAACTAAATATACACACGCATTTTAAGGTGTTGGTTAATTGTGAAAGTATTTAAGTCAGAGAAAGAGAGTCTGTGTTAAACTGTTTAATTTATTTGGCTTTTTTTAGAAGGTTTTCACATGAAAAAAGGAAATTTTAATAAAAATTCTCAAAAAAAAAAAAAAGAATTTTTAATGTTCAGAACAGATATATACATCTGATTTTCTCTGTCTAAAAGATTTTCTTTGTATACCAAATTTTAGAAAGTTATAAACTATCTATGACATGAAAGCTCACTGAACAGAGAGAATACCAACATCGCTTTTCAAACACTGCTGCTATATACATTATAATTTCTTATACTCTTTTTTTTTTTTTTTTAAGCATTCTTCTGTATTATTTAGTACTGAAATTGAGCCACAAAGTGCTGCTAAGTCTGAGAAAAGTAACTAGTAAAGTCAATTTTTAAAGGCTGTTTGAATTTGGGCTCTTACATATTTTTTCCATGAATTCTTTAAGGATCTGAAAAGCTAGATCTACTTTAAAACCATTTATTCTCTTTCTGTTACTAAAGGAAGTTGCAATTAATCATAAATGTACTTATTCCATATTCCTTAAGAATAATATCTGTTAGTTGATCAATAAAAATGTTAGAACATGGAGGCAGTAAAAGGGATTGTGATATGACTTGGGAAATTTTCTCTTTCTTTTCTCTTATTAGAGATTCTCCTTTTTAGAAGAATATTGATTTCCCAGGGCCTCCACTGGCAATTACCAAATAATTCATTTGAAAGGGATCTGCAGAATTGCCTTATAATTCAAGAGGAACCTGAAATTCCCAATAAAAAAATAAATAGAGAACATGGATAAAAGAAGTGCTAAGAAAGTTCATATTGCACAAGTGTTTATATGTGTTTCTAAAATATGTCCATAATCTACAACAACAAAAAAAAGGAAGTATTTTCTAAAATCCATGCATAAAGACACTAGCCATATCATTGAAGTATATATTGGAATATGAAGATCAGAATAATTTATACATCTTTAAAAATGATTTATTGTTACTAATTGATATGCTACTTTGAGTGGTTGTATACGCTGATAACAGAACTATGCACTCAGGTAAAGTGAAACTGCAATATGCCAGAATAATGGCTTTCTCAGATTCTTTGTAAAACTGAAATTTCTGCAAAATTCTGGTCAAACGTGTTTCAAGACCTATATTTTCTTCCTGATCCAAAGGTCAATTAAAATGTGGTTTAATATTTAATAATAATAATTAAAAAATTTATGATGCCTTAAAAATATATTATTATATGAAAACACCTAAGAAAAATGCTAAAATATTTGTGGTATTTCTTTTTTATAGTATACAAATGGTGTTATAGTGTATTGTTGAATTCTTTCAATTAAATGAAATCAAATCCAAAATCTGCAAAAAATCAGAATTTCATAACAGAATTTGCTATGTATTGTAACTGAATCATTTGCTAACAAGAGTTAAATATATATAACATGTAAGTTACATTGTAGCAGCTGATTTTTTAATCATTTCATTCCCTTTTATTTATTTTATGCTTACTTCAGTACAAAAATTGAGAACATTCAGAAGACAAAGTTTTTTCTCTCTTCTGAATGTGTTAAGTCGCAGCTGTATTATCATAGAATCGTAGAATCATAGAATGGCCTGGATTAAAAAGGACCACAATGATCACTTAGTTTCAACCCTGCTCTGTGTGCAGGATGGCCAACAATTAGACCAGGCTGCCCAGAGCCACATCCAGCCTGGCCTTCAATGCCGCCAGGGATGGGGCATCCACGACCTCCTTGAGCAACGTGTTCCAGTGCATCACCACCCTCTGTGTGAAAAACTTCCTCCTAAAATCTAATCTTAAACCTCCCCTGTCTCAGTTTAAACCATTGCACCTTGTCCTATCACTATCCACTCTTGTAAACAGCTGTTCCCCCTCCTGTTTATATGCTCCCTTCAAGTACTGGAAGACTGCAATTAGGTCTCCCCAGAGCCTTCTCTTCTCCAAGTTAAACAAACCCAGTTCCCTCAGTCTTTCCTCATAGGAGAGGTGCTTTAGCCCTCTGATCATCTGATCATCCTGACCCGTTCCTCATGTAATATTTCAAGTTTACAATAGAGTTTTGAGATGTTCTTTTCTTATCTGGCCTCACATCCTGCTTACCTGCATTCCTATACAATGGTTAACCCTTATGTTGTCCTCTACTTACTCACATTCCTATACAGTGGTTAACCCTCAGTTTGTCCTCTCCTAACTCAACTTGTAGGTGTTCAAGTTAAGTCAGAATTGATTCAGATCTCTCTGAGTTTTAGGACTATAAATGACGTGAAGCACATTTAATCTTTTACAATATATGGAGCTAGGTGCTTTGTAAATAAGGTTTTACTCAGATCTCTTCAAGGAATCCATATATTTTTTCTTATGCCTACAATGAATGACCGGACATCTCTTCTAAATAATACAAATCTTGCCCAGATTATTCAGCATTTATAATGCATCTGGACTAATACAGAAATTAATATTAAGCAATTAAATATATGGTCAAAACTGGAAAATAATCTTATCAGAGGTCCAAGCTGTCAATATTTTCCCTTCACTGTCAAGCCCAAAAGGGATGTAAGATCTTGCTATTGAAGAATTTTTTTTTTTTTTTTATTGTTGAAAGACAACATAATGAAACATTTTATGTACATGGTTTAAATATGGAATGAAGAAACTGATTAAAAAAATCAGAAACATTTTTCACATCCATGGAATTAGAAGCTTTGGACTCCTTGCTAGCAAGAAAATAGAGAAATCGCAAAAATGAGATCGAAGTTCTAAGCAAGATAAGCCTGATTCATCACTTGGGATAAGAAATTTAGACAAGCCGTAGTATTTGAATAAGAATCAGTCAAGGATAACACAAAAGCATGTGAGACAGAATAAAATAATAAATTTAAACCTGAATCTTAAGAGGCTTTCTGTTTATTAGTGAAGCTCATCACAGATGACTGGAGAGAAAAAGAAAATGGCCTACCAGGAAAGGGGGAAACTAACACAAGTTTTAAATAAATACTATCAAAGCCAGAAAGCAATCATCAGCCTACAGCTGCCTACCTGTTAAAAAAGAGCAAATAATTGGGAAGCTCCTACCTAAACTGAGTGCTTGGTTCAGTTGTTGAATGTCCCTTTACTAGCTATTAGGAAATTATATCACCAAACAACAAAAGAATTGCTAAAGAATAGCTAAGCATTCTGTAAAAAGTGCAAATCTAATGGAGTGTTTTACATAACAAAAACTCTCTCAAATGGAGATAAAATGTACTTAGTAATTAATTTTTTGTTTATGATATTTGTGCTGCATTCTAATGCTTTATTAGGAAATTAAAAATACAGAACTTCCAGAACAGCCAATATAGAATGAACAGAATACATGTAGAAGAATTAAATATGAACAATTTCCACAGTATAATATCAGCTATCTTTTTTTTTTTAATTATTATTATAAAAAGTTCACCATATAAGAAAGACAGAAAGATTTCACTGTTAAGCATCAGCAGAGCAATACCAAGTCAAAATACAACCACGTTCTTCATGGTTCAATGTAAAAGCAATACATTTATTTCAGGAGTTAAATTTGTCAGAGCAAAGAATAATGCCCGTTGTCTGATGCATCTCTCTCTTTCATTCTTTCAAATCATTAAATGAATATCTGAAATGAATCAGATCAAAGATCTTCAGTGTGGAAAAAATCAAAACGAGGGATTCATTTGGCTTACAGGCTGATTGATTTCAGAAACTATGTGGATTTGGGATAGAGGTACTGAGTAATGTACTGTTTAATACAGGCAGACAGTGCATTTCTATTAATTCGTAAGAAAGATAATCATATCTTTAACAACCTTTGATTATCTTTCAGTTTTGGTAGGCTGTTTGACTGAACAGTTGCGCAATATTTCTTTCAGAATGTAGAAGAGTGTATGGTCACTCCAGTCATTCTCTGCGTTGGAAGATTGTTGCTTTTTGTTAGCTAATCAATCAAACCATGTTTATTTATTTATTTATTTTAAAGGAAGAGACTAGGCTTAGAAATAAACAGTTAAGTGAAAAATACCCATTACTGTGTACTGCTGTCAATACGTATTTGTATATGTATACATAGTTTATAAGTGCCTGCATACATATGCATAGTATTTCCTAAAAAGATTTAAAAGTTCCAACATTATGTTATCATTTATCTAGCAAGTAAGATGCAGATATTTGGTTACTTGCATTTAGTAACCGGGGAGTTAGTTGGATGATTAATACTTTTCTATTAAGCTAATCTTGTTCCTAATGTTGATGTATAGCTGAGTATCAGAGCATCTTGAACAGCCCACTACTAATCATAAAGTATTCTCTGTTTAAAATAATCAATGACATTCCCATTGATCACCATAGATACATTCTTTTTCAGATAACTGATCTGCATATCTCAGCATTTAGTATTGATAATACATTAAGTCAGTATCTGCTTGGTACAGAAGAGCAACTGAAATGTTTTTGCTTTATCTCAAAATTACAAATGAATCATTCATTCTGTTTATTGTCTCTTCCAGTTCCTGTCACTCCACAATGGATTATCTAGCAACTCTTTTACAACTCTCAAAGTTTAATAGCAGAATATAAATGGGCTAGATTTGCAATTTTTTTTTTTCTTAAGATTAATTTCTATGGCTAGAATTAAGACTCTGTATTTTGTTACTGACTTGTACAAAGATGGGATTTTTAATTTGATATTAAAAAAGAAATCACAGTTATGTTACTAAACTTAGGTTTTTCTAAGATATTTCTTTATAAATTGAGTTGTGAATATGGGGATTAATTTTTGTCCAAAGACCAGATCTCCTTTAACTACTGAAAAATTGAAGAAATAAAATAGAAACTAGAATATAAGGCAAAAAGAAACAAAAATAGAGTTTGAAAATGACCCAAAATTCTTCTTGATGATTAATCTTATAATTTTGACAAGCAGGATCTCTGACGTATAAGGTATAAAATTATTTGATCAGCTGATGTAACTTTCACAAAACCTCCTGACAGGCATTGAGCTTTATGCTGTGAAACCATGTGTCTTCATAAGATCATACAGCACCCCTGCTCCTAGGTAATTTCATTTAATTGTTTTATTTCATTTTATTTTCTGCGTATTCTTAGTAATAATGTATTATTTTAAACCATTTATATAAATTAATACAAAACTTTGAAAAAATAATAATGATTTTGTTGCTGATAAAAAAAAGAATCTAAGATATATCAGAATTGAAAAGTAAAGATGTCTATTTATTTTACCTTGGAATGACTACATGCACTACATACAATTTCATATTACAAATGCTAGATAAATCCAACTCCTGAAATCAGTGGTTTCCTTTATATAAATAATAAATGGAGATGGATCAGGTCATAATTTAGTCACATATTCTTATGCAAAAAAAAAAAAAAAAAAGTATTTTATCGCTCACAATTGTCAAGTAAGAACAGTATTGTGCTGCACCTAATTTTTTCAGTAATGAAATCTCTTGGAAGAAAATTGTGAAGTATGAGAAGACACATGGTTTAAAATCAATAGTTGTTTCAAAATGCATTGCATAGAAGAAATGTGACTATATAACAGTAACACAGAAATATGTTGCACATGGTGAATATCATGGTTTTTAATATAGTTTCAATAAAATAAGAGATGAATAAGAGACCTTAAATCCAGATAAATTCCTTGACAAAAAGCTATCAGCTATTGGGAAGAAAATGCATACTAGTGCATTATTCTACTTTTATTTCCTTAAATGTGCTCAAATGAAGTTTCACATATATTGTACAATATTTATTCTAGAACATATTGCACTGATATATCTGAGGGTGTTGTCTGGAAGCTGTGCATTATATTATATTATAAAGGCATGTTTTATGGTATTTTCTTCAAAAGGATTGCAGAAATGCAATGAAGTACTGCAACATGGACAAATGAAAAATCCTTACCATTAAAAAAAAAAAAAAAAAGATATAAGACAATTTGAGGTGAAATAAAATATGAGTTCAAATGTATTTATTAGGCCTTTTTATAGTCACTTAAAATTTTCTGGGGAAAAAAAAAAAAAAAAAAAGGCAAAACATGTAAAGAACACCTGCCTCCTTAAGTCTCCACCATGTAGAAGAGATCAGTCAGTAAGTTAGTGGGCTCATTTTTCTTGTCTGAGTGATTATGAATGTGTAAAACCAGTATGTTTCCCTCATGAGTGACAGTTAGTGACTTTAAAGATATATACCTTTTCCATCAAAAGAGTATATTTTGCTTCCAGAACTAAAAATATTTTCTATTTTGAAGATAAGAAGATAAGATGATGTGTAAATGCTCCGCATTCCTTCTCAAGAGCCTAAAAATAATTCAGATCGAATTTAAATATTCAGATTGGAGGAAATTAATGTAAAAAAAAAAATTATCTAAAATACAGAAAATATATCTAAAATACAAAAATTATATTTTAATTGCACATATTCCTAAAAAAAAAAGTAAAGTGTTATGAACCTTCTTTCCTTGGAGGACAAGGAAGACATATTGTCATGGTTTTGTGGGTTTTTGTTGTTGTTGTTGTTGTTGTTTTGTTTTGTTTTTTCTTTTGGTTTTGGTTTTGGTTTTCAGTATTCCACATCGTAAAATCATGTAGTGCACTGGGAGTTGAAGTGTAGTGCTTCAATTCTGGGTACCTATCCCTATACATCACGAAAGTCATGGGATCTGGCCCTTTCAAGTGGGGCGGTCTCTTACTGCCTTGCAGTGGGTGCTGGAGGCTGCTTTCCTAGCCATTCCAAACTTATCAGGTTTGACTCAATCTCAGAAACTCTCTCTCTCAACTATCTTATTTGATTTATTAGTCTCAATATTCCCTTTTCCCTTCCCATTTTTGTGGGGCTGGAGGAGGGGGGGGTCGGGGAGGAGGAAAGGGGAGTGGAGGGGGTCCAGGGGCCTACTGCCACCCTTTAATGAGTATAGATTGATCTAGTTAACTCTGTGACACATATGAAATATTCTTCCGTTTGCTGACCCAAAGGTTCTCAAATCCACTGAGGCCTTCTCAAGCTAGACAGAGTCTGATAATAAGTCATGGCAGTTGAGGAAAGGGGAGAGGAGGAAAGAATGTGTGAGTGTGTGTGGGAGAAGGGAAGGCATCAGATCTATAGAAATGCCTAGCCAACTTAGGATTAACAAAAAAGTGGGTTATTAAGGACATTATCCAAATGGTCCTTGAACACTGATAGGCAGGGGGGCATCAATCACATCTCTAGGAAGCTGTTTCCAGTATTTGACCACCTTAACAGTAAAGATTTTTTTTCCTAATGTCCATACTGAACCTTCTCTGGCTCATCTTTGTGCCATTATATTGTGTTCTATCATTGGTTGCCAGGGAGAAGAGACCAGCACCTCCTTCTCCATTTCCCCTCTGAGGAAAGTTGTAGAGTGCAATGAGGTTACCTCTTGGTCTCCTTTTATTCAAATTAAAGAAACCAAATTTCTTCAGCCTTTCTTCATAGAACATGCCTTTCAGTCCTTTCACCAGTTTTGTTACTGTCCTCTGAATGCAGTCAAATATCTTAAGCTACTTTCTATAATGCGGAGACCACAACTGCACATAACATTCAATGTAACACCACACTAAGGGATAAATATCGCAGGAGATTCACCTCTTCAGAACAGCCTGCTATACTGTAGTTAATGCAGTCCAAAATGTAGTGTACCCTCTTGACTGCCAGGGCACTGCTGACTCGTGTTGTAATACAACTAGCACCACAAAGTCTCTTTCTGCAGGGCTACTCTCTAGCAACTTGTCGCCCAGTCTGTAACTGTGGTGCTACTTCATCTCTGGTGCATTTACTTCTGTTGAATTTCATGTTGTTGCTGATTGCCCAGTATTCCAGTGTATCTAAATCTTTCTTCAAGTCGTTTCACCTTTTCAGAGAGTCAATAGTATCACTTATTTTAGTATCAGAAAACTTTCTGGGGATGTATTCAACATGTGCATCCAGATCACTGATAAAAATGTTGGACAGAACTGGCTCTAGAGTTGAGCTCATTAAGAATGCCTGGGACTTGTGAAGTGGTAAAACTTATGATGAAATCTGCGTTCCATTTTCTCTTGGACAGAACACCATCTGTGAATTTATTCACCAGTACCCCTTATCCATAATTCTTTTTTTTTCACTCAGACTATATACTTTCTATCTCCAGGAAATCCAAGTGCCTCGGAGGAACGATTTTGTATGAATACAGATGTTTCAACCAGAATTTTGGGAATGCCATCCAGGGATAATAAGTATTAGGCATTCCCCTTTCAAAAAGAACAAGCATCTAGAGATGTTTGAGAAAAAAAGATTTTTCATTTTATATATAATTTCCATATATATATATATTATTGAAAAAGGCTATATCAAATATCCACAGTAACTTTAAAGTTATAGTTAACTAACATACATATTAAAAACTTCAGAATTATGCAATCTATGGCCCCAGATTTGTCTTTCTCATTCAAATCTGTATATTCAAAAACATCTCTAGTGAAACAGCATTAACATCTGGTGTGAATCTTGCCTGGCAGACCATTCTAATTCAAATAATTCAGATAAGGACCATTAGGTTTCAAAAATCTGTGCATTCCTGAGACAGAAAAAAACAATGATTATTATAGCCACACAGATCATGTGTTGGTGTTTTTAAACGTAGTTTCAAATTGAAATATTTTACTCAAGTATCACCTTTCAACAAATTACTAGTTAGGTAAAAAAAGATAGGGAAAACAAACACACGAAGAAACAACACTTTAAATTCCAAAGACACCCCTGGGCCTTCAAGGGTGTAGGCACTTTTCAAGAAAATAATCATGTTCTTCTGAGCAATGCAAATCAGGAACTACTTTAAAAATTTTACTTCTCCCTTCTGAGAATGGTACCTTAAGACAAACTACCTTAAAAAACAAAAAAAACAAAAAACAAAAAACAAAAAACAAAAAAAAAACAAAAACAAACAAAAACAAACAAACAAAAAAAAACAACCTTGGAAAAAAAAATGACTTTTGAAAAAAAAAATGTTATTATTGTTTGCATTTAGTAATGTAATAAGTAAACTAAATGCTTTCATGCATCAGTTGTTTGAAACAGTTGCAGTTTTTAATGTCATTGCAATACTCAGCCTGCAATGTTCTAGATTGAAATAGTGTAACATAAGCCCTTGAATTACATTTCCAACAGTCTTCTTTTGTACCTTCTTCTTCATTATGGTACCAAAATCACTTTTTCAGAGCACTGGTGCCCAGAAAATGCAATCTTGTCTACCGTAAAGAGGTTTTCTGGATTACTGTATTATACTCTTTCACTGAATTTGAGTGAGCAGCAGACAGCTGAGACAGGCATAGCAGATGGGATTAACATCTCTGTAACACAGTATTTGCCTGGATACATACTTTGTCAGGATCCAGATCTTGCCTCACACAGAGACAAAATATTTACTATCACAGATCAGAGTGTCAGCCTCTGTGAGCTCCTGTTAACTTGTTACTGATGTGTTTAAATTCTAATGGAGAAAAGAAAAATATGTCTTAGTACGCCATCTTCCAAAGAGAAATGACCCGGCTTGGGGGGGATGGAGACATAGCAAGCAGAAAGGCTGCAGTATTATACAGCCACATTGTATATCTCTAAAAGAGCTATATGCTATGTGAAGCATATGTTTATTTTGATACATTTTGTACGTCTTCTTCAGCTAGGAAAGTAAGTTTGTCAAATGACAACCACTTTCCTTGCTGACACAGTTGTATTCACCCTCCTTAAATGTTCATTCAGGAGTTGGAGGTTTGTCAGTTAAATATGTTACATTGTTACGGCTCCTGATGACATGTGCAATGACATGACTTACCTTGAGTATTAACAGCCATCTCTCTGATAAGGATACATAGTGACACAGAGGCTCATGCCACTGCTGGTCTTGCAAGTCTTGTAATTGATATTAATGCACTGGTTGCAACAATGACACTCTTTTGCACCTCAGATACAGTTTCCATTCAGGACATAAAATAGCTTTGTGTGAGTCCATCTTCAGTATTTATCATGGAAAAAGATCACAGGATGGGACATTACTCCACTAAATATAGTCCTTGAAAACAGCAACCTCATCTGGCCTGTACAGAATTCTTAGACACAGCAAGGGCAGAATTTCCCCTTCAAGTCTTTTAACACTTAAATTCTAAAATGTAAAACTCAGCTGAGATTTGAAAGTATCTGTAGATACTGAGTTTATTGAGGTTTTGAATATCACAGGGACAGTTTTGAGAATGTTATGTTTTTGAGACTGTTACCTTAAATGTTACAGAGAAAACCATAACACTAAGAATGAACAGATTACCCCTAAAAGTATTTGGTGTTCTTACAGCTGTGAGAAAGAAAATGTACTCTTTGATTAACAAATACTGAATAAATATAGTCTTTCTTGCTGCCGTTTATGTAAAAGGAAAAACTGAAAAGATTCACTTGGAGGTGCAAATAACTTTTTCTCAATAATTGGAAAATGGTTAGAGAACTGCAGAATTAATTTCATAGTTAAAATAAAATCATACCTGGAATAAAACTGCATTTTTATTGAAGATGACATTGATGCTTTTGGAAGCACATCACTCACTACATTTAAATGCCCTTCATTGCAAAGTGCAATGGTAAAAGTCCAAAAATATGCATAAGTTTGGTGATACTGAGCACTGAAAAGTGTAAAATTTATACTTTTCTCTTCAAGAATTCATAGCTTTTATTTTAAACTGAAAAAAAAAGAGAAGTGACCCAACATGGGACTCACTTTAGGCAGAATATTAAGTTGAACAGGAAACTTTCCTAGAAAACAGATTTATATCTCTAGTTTATAATTAGTCTCTAATGGAGAAAACTGTGGGATTTACTTTCTGCATAAGAGGTAAGTGGCAAATGTATTCCCAAAAGAAAGAGCAAAACTTTTGGTTACTTTTGCTCTGAAGGTATTTGAACAAAGATTCCTAGGGCATAGAAGAGGAAAGACCACAACTCAAAAATGCAAAAACGATTGAGTCCTACATTCAGCTGCAAGTTGAGTATGGCTTTTGCTATCTCAACTATTTTTATTCCTTTTTTTTTTTTTTTTTTAAAACTTATTTATTAAACAAATCATAGAAAAGAAGCAAAGAAGCAAGAAGCACTTAGGTTACCTGCTGCTGTTTTGAATGTATGGTGAATATTATTTATGAGAATTAAACATCATTTTTTTATTTTATCTATATAATATGTTCATAATGGAAATACATTTTAAAGTACTGTTTCAGTGTTGTTAACCACCAATCTTTCTTCCCTATTTTTGGTATCTCTCAAAACTTATAGAATTACTCTAATTACTAATTCTAAAGTTAAAAATCTGTTAATTCTGAAATATTTCCTATATCTAATGTGATCTACAAAAATGCATATTATAAAGATATCAGTAAAAAGCAAGTGTGAAATTATAGTGGAATACTGTGATGAAAGTAACTGGACTGATATGAGAAAGAGAATTTAAAAGTTCTGATTAGAATTAATGCATTCTGCTTATTCTACTTAGATTTGTTTTGCTCAGCAATAATCTGAAGGAAGTGAAGATTGTAAAAAAAAGACAGTAACAACTCTATAAACTTCATAGAATAACATTGAATTTATTTTAATTTTCTTCTAAAAATAAAAAAAAATGAACTGTTAGAAAGAAGTCTAGTAGGTACATTGAATAAAGCTTTTTCATTTTGAAGTCGGAAATTATTTCAGAATTTTACAGATATATTAATTATTTTTTGACACAAATGTAAATGACCATGATAGCATGTTTATATTTGAAAAACTGAACAGAATAATTGAGATGGAGCATCAAATACATTTATATTTGAATAGTGTTTTTAACAACATATGGCAGAGACTACATGAAAACAGGGAAACATATGGAAACTTCTTTTGGAATGGTTAAAAATCTATCCAATTAGAAAATACAACAGTGCAATTTGAGTATGGGTCAATCTACTTAGATGTAAAGTAGTCTGAAATATAAGAGGAGGTTAAAACTTGTCCTACTATTGACTGTTTCTATTCATATAAGGCAAAGCAAATACTACAATATTTGAGGGGTAAATTCTGGCAGTTAAATTATCATAATATAAAAGAATACTTAGAAATAATTATTCAGATATGAGTACTGTTTGTTTATAGAAAACATACAGCCCAGATTTACTGGGAAGAGCTACATACTGTACATGGTCCTTATGAAATTTGACAAATAAAATCAATATTGTACTAAGCCAGAAGTTAAATTAATTTGTTGTTCGGAATTATTTTCTGGCAAATATACTTCACACCCTAAGTCAGCCTAAGTTAACTAGTCGTTTGGTAACATCTACTGAAATATTTGAAGTATGCTTCAGAGAACCATGCTTCATAAGTGGCAAGTTTCATAAAGCATCTAGTTGCTCCTGATTATACAATTTGGCTTGTTTTTCTTTGCTTATTTGTTTTTGAATTGGATGAATAAAACAAAATATTTCATCTATTTCTTATGTTATTTATCACCTGGACAAGCATTCTAACATTTTTCACAATTATTCCTGTGTAGACTGAGACACTGAGTGGAAGGCTAATCCATGCAAATAGATCCTATGCTTATTTACCTTCCCAATCACAAGGTAATTCAAGCATGTATAGTATCTAATGCTACTGCTTTTACTGTGTGTCAAATATACTTTCTGGGTAGGTAGATATAACACCATTTGCAGAAATGACATAAAAAATATTAATAAACTCTGAAAATGCTTTTCATGTTCAAGCTTAATGATACTTGCATTTTAAACACAACTGTAAAAAACAAAAAACAACAACAAAAAAAAGGACATATTTGCAAAGGGAAACACACAAGTCAGAAAATACTAGACTGTAAATAATGTGTGGAATTTTAATTTGTGTTCTTTTGCATAAGCAGTATAATACAGTTTTTAATTAGACATTCATGTATTGCTTTGTCCATGAGACACTTGCATCATTCAGCACACATGAATAGCATTCAGTAAGTAAGTGACTATTCAATATTTTATTTTCTCCTCATTATCCACTGAGTAGCCTTAGGCCACTATTTAAATGCTGATGTGGAGACAGAATTATTAACTTCTTCATGGATTTTTTTTTTTTTTAATGGCATTCATCATTATAACATCTGAATGCTTCAAAAATAGTATTTAATTTCCCTTCAAAGAACTTCTAAAAAGTGAGAGGATATTACTTCTATTCAGTAGCTGGGGAACTGAGGCACAGTGATGTGAGTAACTGAAGTTTATGAGAATTTTGAAATTTCAAAGCTCCTTTTGTTTTAAAAAAGAGTAAATTTCATTTACTCAAAGCATAAATCCCATTAATTTCAATTGCATCTGGAGTAGCACATCTCTACAAAACCAACTTCCAGAGCCAGAGATCAAATGATGAAATGCATATGTCTATATTGCAAACGATAATAGCTGGATCAGTTATACTTGACTGTCTTTGTTCAGTGCAGAGAGTTTTCAGATTTGGTTAATCTCATCTGTAGTGGGATGTTCCTCAGGTATGGCATGAGATAATGACAAATGCTTATGTATGAGGGCTGCTCTGAAAGTAATGTCTCCTATTTAGTTATGTTGGTCTATGACATCAGAGGCAAGCACTAGTCATACGGCAGCAGAGTTTGAACCTTCCTGCCATGCCGGGGTTGCAATGCAACAGAAGGAAGTAGAAGGGCAGTCTGACAAACTGGCATTTGACATGAATAATTCTGTGACATGGAACTGTATATCAAGCAGAGGTGTGTAGTTGAATTCCTCCATAAGAAAAAGACTGCAGCCATCAACATTCACTAATACTGGCTGAATGCTTATGGAAACCAAAGTTAACACAATGAGACAGTGGGACATTTCAGTAACAAGAATAGCAACACAAGAGACAAGCCATGCTCCAGATGGCTGTGCAGATTTTTACAAGCTGCATGCAAGCACTTGATCATTGCTGGTGAAAATGCATAGCTAATGGTAAATAATGTGATGGTGAAATAATGTTTTTCAGCTGAGAATTTGCTCTGTCAGTGTTATTACACTTACTGTATGTGCTGTAGCTTCTGTGGAAATAAATAGGAGTCATTACTTTCAGAGCAACTTACATAGTGCGTTTGCATAGCCAATATACAGAAACAAATCTGTGATTTTTCATAGTGGCCCTTGAAGATATTAGTGGGTTATTCACAGATGACACACAGCTGCGTTGACTCAGTCAATAGCTCATTTATGTTCTAGAGAGTGTTCTCCTTAAGTATATGAGTAGACAGATAGTCTGCTGCTCACAAACCAGCAGTGTTCTAGAAAAATAACTGGCACTCTTGCATCAGCCAGTCAGTCAGACAACCAAAAATCAAAACCCTGTAAGAGAACTTCCCCAGCTTAAGCTTGGAGTACCTCTCATTAGCTTACCTGGGATTGCTGCCTGGATAATAAAATGTATAACATTGTGATAAATCGCATGAAAGGCTGATAATTTTCCCAAATATTGCTTATCTGTGGGTAAGACTAATCAAGAACAGTATTGTACTTGCTTACACGAGGTGGCTTTTCCCTTTCCCTCTTGCTTATGATTACATTGTTGATTTTACTCAGGTTTAATACACTGGCAATCAGTGTACACAGTAATAAAAAAAAGCCATGGAGCATGGTCTGTTGCTATTTTATTGTCTCATATCCAAAGAACACTGTTGTCCTGGTACATCATCTTAAAATACGTTGCTTGTTTTTTGTTTTTGTTTTTCTTTCTGCCAAAGACATAAAGATCCTTTACAGATGAACTCAAGTGAAGATGTCTAAATGTGAAATGACAGTTAGCAGGTGAAAGGAAATACACTGCAATACTTTCTGTCATTAATTAGTGAGAAAGATATACTGAAAAGGCTGGTTTCAGTGATTTGTCAAGGCCTACTTGTGTTGGTTGCAGCAATGATGTTAAAGGTACAATTCTGTTTCCCAGAAAATGCGTGAGAAAGAAATTCAAGTCATCTAGACAACACATTTTTTTCTCTCATAACTTCAGTTTCCTTCAGGATTTGTATTATTTAAAAATATATATAGAGAGAAAAATAAATGAAAAAGTTTTCTACAGAAAACTCTCTATTTAAATATGACATTTTGTAATGTGTACTACATCTGTGAATAAACAGTTAATTTCATTTTCTGTTGTAGACTCTTCCAGTTGAAGAATAAATTGTTGAATAAATAGTTGCACCCTAACATCATACCCTAGTTCCTCACCTTAAAGTTCATTCTTGCTATCTTTCTATTCTCATTCTTTGAATTAAGGTTTGGCATTATTAATGTGTACATTTCAAAATTATTTTCTGTACTTCTTGTCTAATGAATAAAAGGAAACAGAACTGGCACCTTCACATCCTAACCTCAAAAATTCTCAGATTTGGCACTTTGTGTAACAATAATTTTGATTAATATTGGAGGCTAAGAAAGTAATTCATAATCCTAAAATGGAGTAAACTTTCTACAAGTGAAAAGAATGAAGTAGTTCCCTTAAAAGGATCCAGTGAATTTAGTTGCTAAGATTGAAAAATGGATATTGTTACTGCAAATGGATGTTATCTCATGACTTAATCAAAGTAGCTCTCTATGTCAGGAAACACCCTCCTGACTGCACAGTTCCTTATCTACTCTTTGTAAGAGCTGCAAAACTAATCTACTAGCAATTCTTTGAATTTCATTTATGTATCATGTCATTCATAACTCCATAGGAACGCAGATCAGCAGTTTGCATATTTCTATGAACAAATTTTTTTGTTCTGTTTTATAGTTTTATATAATTCTGATTTTGTTTTATAGTTTGCTTTTCAAGTGACAATATTTATTTCTATAAGCCTCTTTTTATAACTGTTATATTAAGTCCAGTCACAAAATTTAATTGCACAATCCACTCATTTTTTGAAATTCACTGTTATATTTAACACATAGTTTGTTCTGTGCCTGTTTTCCATGACTGGCTGGTTGATGGAGTTAATGAAACAATCAAGAATTACCATTCTGATACTGAACAGCACTTTACAGGGCAGCCATAGATGATAGGTGTGATTTATTTCAGGTCATTTCATCCAAATCTTTATTTCTATATTTACACTTGTGAAAAAACCTCTCATATACTAAAAATTGGACCATGTCTTCTGAAGGCTTAAAGTTACAGAGGTTCCTTGATCAACAAACTTGCAAAGTGTGATCTTAGTAATTAATTTAGAGAACTGAAACAATATGGAATTTTACTGTGAAATAAATAGTAGTAGTTGTAAATATATACATAGCAAACTGAAACAGTTTCTGATTCTGAATGGAACCTACCCTTTTCTTAAAGAATGTTTTTAATTCTATTGATACATAGGATAAATCATTTGTTCACAGACAAAAACTTATAAATATCAAATCAGTGACACCTACCAGGTAAGAGTTCTTTGGTGGGTATAGTGTTTTGCAGTGTTCATAATCAGTTATTGAAGGGCAAAGAAATGTGGGACTGCGATAAAGAACAGTTGCAGGCTGCAAAAGTTGCATCAGAATTTACAGCATGTTATTTTTTGAATGTAATGTTGCAAAGCTGTGAATCAGAAAAAATATTAGGTAGCATGACAGTGGAATCATTCTAAATGTTTTAACATCAGTATGATATATTACAAAGCTATGTTACTTGAAAGAGGTGAGAACACTGAAACAAAAATTAATTCATCTGCATCTGCAATAGGACATTGGTATTCCAACTGTAATTGGATATATATGACATTATATTTATGGTGCCTCAGTGAACTTTTGGAAAATATTATTTTCAGAAATCTAAGCAGCAAGTTAAGATCTTGTACAGAGATAATTTATACTGTATACAATGGTGTCTATGGATCACTAGAGATAACAACAGAAAGGAGAAATTCTCAGAACAATAAGAACACAAAATTTGGTAACTAGCTAAATTAAAGCTGTTTGGATAAATCCCTTTAATAGTTTTAAATTTCATTGTTACTAATTCAGAATACATTTCTTAATTTTTAATAGAGCTTTGAGTAAATATGATAGTACTAAGTGGATAATTTACAGACTAGATGTTAATGTAGAAATCAATGACAGAAAACAAGCAAAAAATACAAGATAAGCATAGTCTCATTAATACTCACATTTTAAAAGGTAAGAAGGTAAAATGAGTGATGAAAAAATAGTAGCTATAAATGCTAATCATTAGTTTTAAATCATTCAGAAGTTTAAGGTGGCAGTGTAATAAGTTGCTTTTTCATACACAGGAACAGTCTCTGTGTATGTTCATGATATTCACTTGTGAGTACAACGCAGATTTTAATATTAAAATAAGATTTATCTTGCTTAGGGTTTGTAATTCAGGTTTTTCACTACTGCCAACAGACTAAACATAAGCATTTCCCCCTTAATCTATAATATTACAGTTATCCCAGCATAACCTTCTAACTGTTGTAATAATTATATAGTTCATTCTTATTTGGGACTATAAAATATATACAGATATGATGTATTTTTACTTCTGTACTAACAATTTCATAGCAGATCTTATTTAATAATAATATGTGTCTATGCATACATCTCTGCTATAGTAATGCAAATAAATTAGGGCAGATATAAGTTATTGTACTTGGATGCGGTAAGCGTGAAGAATATGGGTTCAGAACCTCTGCAGAAGTAAGTAAAAGCTTTATCCAAACTATTAGAGACAGTTAAGCACAACAGATGAATTTCTTCCAGATGTTCACAACTTCTCAATTCAAAGATCTCTATTTGAATAAATTGTGGTTTGAATAAATAGAGTTCATCAGTAGAATAAACTTTAAATGTTTCTAATCCAAAAGAAAATTGAGGCTAGTATTCAAACACGTTAATTACCAATCAAGTTAATTAGAAATCTATAGCTGAAGTATAGTGGCACAATATTGATTTACTCCAGCTGAACATCTGCTTTATAATACTAATTTATACAACACTAACACTGCTTATATGAAGTGTCCTGAAGATCATACACAGGAAAGATACACCATAATGTTGTCCAAGAAAAAAAAAAAAAAAAAGAAATGTATTTTTGTTCAAAAGTCTTTCTCCAGATTGCACACAAGGTAAAAATGAATGATTTAACATAATTAAAGTACTTGCTTTAGGCAATTGTTACAAGAGTTACTAGATCTCTTAATAGCAATACAAGCAGATGGCACATTTATATTTGAGAATCATATATTCAAAGAATCATAGGATCATAAAATCATAGAATCATAGAATGGCTGGAGTTGAAAAGGACCTCAAAGATCAGGTAGTTTCAATCCCCCTGCTGTGGACAGGGTCACCAACCACTAGACCAGGCTGCCCAGAGCCATATCCAACCTGGCTTTGAATGTCTCCAGGGATGGGGTATCCACAGTGCTCTTGATGTGTTTGAGCATTTTTCACACATAAACTGTGTTACTAAATGTTACTAAATTTTATTATACTTCTTTCCCACTGAAGATAGGTAGTTCGACCAAGGAATTTTTGGTCAAAAAATACAGAAAAAAAAAACCATAGTAAATTAGAAATGTACTTGAAAGCTTTCTATCAAGAAGTGCGGAAGTTTTTGCCCTTTCTCTGTCTAAATTCTTTTACTCCTCAGGAAACATTCTAATGGATCATTCAGTGAATTATTCAATGACTTTTCTTTCTACTTTTTCTAGCCCAAAAGGGCTGAAATCCATAATGTAAACCTAACACTGTTATGATTCTCTGCGTGAGGAAATGATTCTTGGTCTTTGTTCAGAATTTATTTTTTTTCTTTCTTGTCAATTTATGTCATTATCCTGTCATCTGTAAGTAATTGAGTATAATAACTCAAGCACACATCATCTGTTCAAGAAAGGAACTTTTGTTGTGCAGTTCAATGTTCTTCAAAAATGTCTTACTGTATGGCATTTTCAGGTTTTCAGAAGGGCTAAAACGCTAAAGAAAGGAAAATACAACTTCTTTTCCTATACTTTACATAAAATTTTCTTCAAAAAAAACTTTCTGCTAAAACCATGAAATATGTCACACACACACACACACACACAAAAAAACATCTGGGAAAATTTTTATTTCTCTAGTATGCGTGTATTGCTTGAAATAATCTGCCTTAGAGCCTCTCTATCCTCTTTTGTCTTTTACTATTTATTCGTTTCTCTGTTTGTTATCTGTGTGAACAGTGAAAAAAAACATTGAGACACTAGCAAGAAAGTAACAGGCATATTTTGTTATAGGGAACTACACGGAGATGAAATAAATAATATAATTATTTCAGGATTTCTCTATTTTTTTGTCCTAGGCAGACTGTGGTAACCACTGTGAAAGAAGTGCTGTAAATAGCTTTCATCAATTAGTAAATGTAAACAATTAATAAATAGTATCAACTAGTAATTACAATTTTCTTACAGCAGAAGCTTCCAGGATAACTTCAAGCTTGAGGAAAAGTATGTATATATATTTTTATGTCTGTTGTAGCAGTGAAGAAAAGACCCCCCCCAAAAAAATCTATTTTCTGAAATTTAAAAAGAAAAAAAACAAAACAAGAATCAAAAGAAATTCTTAATAAGATTCTATAGTAGAAATTTCTTGGTTCCCTTCTAGCTGGAAAAAAAAAAAAAAAAAAAAACCCTGAGAATTACTGTGAGTCAATCTTACTTTTTGATTCACAATTTTCTGAATCACTATTAAAAAGTTTGGCATGAATGTCTTAAAAATCTGATCCTTGAAAACATTTCATTGATCTTAATACAATTCAATACAAAATAAACTCTGACATTTAGGACAAAAATAGCTACGCTGGTATGCAATAGTTGAAGATTATCTATTATCTAAGATAGATACATTCTGAATAATTCATAAGTATAAATAACATCAATTAAAAAAGCAAATCTTTCACAAGTTCTGAAATAAAAATAATAATAATGGTTACATTAAAGCTAAATCTGTGGTAAAATATCCAGTTAAAATACATTTCTTTTATATACTTTCATCTACTTGAAATTCAGAGCCATTAGCCCCCTTTCTGAGGATAATTCCTTAAGTTATTCTTCTACATCAAATTCATCTCTTATATCTTTTCCTCATCTTATCAACACAAGAGTTTTGGAATTGTGCCATTCTCTTCTGCCCAAATCCTATTTAGACAATTACTTTTTTTAACAGCGTCTTTGTCATAGTTTTCAGGCTCATGGAAAGTGCATGGATTTACACTGTGTCTACATAAGTGGCACAATAATAACAATGGCGTCAAGATTAAAAAAACAATATAATGCTGAAGCTCATGCTATTCTGAGAAGAAAAAAACAATGTTTTTTTTTACAGAATTGTAATAAGAGATACAGAACATACTAGATAAATGTTTATTTTTAATAAAGTAGTTGATTCAGGTTTAGAATAAGTCTTACACTTTCAGTTTGGATCAAAAATACAGATATAAAACATGTATTGATTGGGAAAATTGGAGGAATAATATTTCAGGTTAGAATTATCTACCATAATATTCCTGCTCTTGCCCTTTTACAGACCATCATTAACAATCGGATAATTAGGATAAACAGTCTATTAATGAAACTTGCAATTGAAAGTGCAGTAATCATCCATGGAAAAGAATACAAATGTAATTAGAAAGTGCAGAAAAATGTTAAAAAAAACAACTTAAAAATACTAATAATTGGAAAAGAATATTCTAAAATAAATCTTTCTGAAGAAAGATGAAACCTGGATAATAATAAGAGAAAGAATTAGAACTTATTTTTCACTGAGATTAAACATAGTCAGAAAACTGCCACCAATTTTTTTTCCCCCTTAGGGCATGCTATTTGTCAATTCTGTGAATGTTTATTGGAGGAAGAAGTAATTTCCAACATCTTATCTTTTTTCTAAATCTTTGAGTATTGTTAAAATATCATATTTTGACCTTTCACAAACACACGCACCTTCACACAAACTTTATGTAAAAGTATTAGTTAATTATAGATTGCTTCTCATTTAGAAAGTTTAAATTTTAACATTTGGAAAATGTCAAAATCAAATGTTTGAACTGACTTAACAGTTGAATGGAATTGTTGATTGATAATCTTATTTTTTAAATTATTTGTCTGCTTTCTTACAAAAATAAAAATCCAAACCTTGAAAAATTTGTGACAGTGTTGACATTTCCTATTCAGCTCTTGATGTGATACATCAAGAGGATAAATAACC
Source organism: Chrysolophus pictus (assembly GCA_037305975.1). Classification (NCBI taxonomy): domain Eukaryota; kingdom Metazoa; phylum Chordata; class Aves; order Galliformes; family Phasianidae; genus Chrysolophus; species Chrysolophus pictus. Next base: position 27,031,357 of record CM074578.1, read on the forward strand.
CAAAGTCAGTGCAGTTTTTGACATCATGTGCCACAACATCAAATAACCAGTCATTAAAGTATTAGTCACTGTCTGTCCGGTCTATTAAGACTACACATAGAATATTTCATACATTTCTCAGCACTTCATTATCTGTTTTGAAAAGAAAGTGAGGGAATAGGAAACAATTGAATGGAGTTGGAAAAGCAATTAGCGTGAGTAGAAAAATAAGAAATTCATTTAAGAAGAAAGGTTACTAACACCTGAATATTCAGAGCTTGACTATCAATATGCAAAGCTTGGCAGCAAATTTAAAAATGATAAATTTTAAACACTTATTTATGCAGTGTTTGATTAATATATGAGACAAATAACTATATATAATTAATACATATTAATTATATATTAGTAATATTAATACTCGTTAATAATTAATTAATACATATATAATTTATACCAGAGGAAGACTATATATACGAACCTTGCTTTGAAAGTAATGCCTCCTATTTCTTTCCATGAAAATCACAACAGAGCACAATACCACAATTTGACAGAGGAAATTCTCATATCTAAAGCAGACACCGCATATATAGAGTATTTATACAATTAGTAGTTTTGTTTCTGTTGTATGAGAGTTTTACATATTTTTTTTCTGTTCATTAATAATCTTTTAAGAAAAGAAAAAAAAGAGTAGGTAGAATGTGCTAGATTTTGAATATTTGTAGAATAGTCTGAGATTCTGAGCAAATATATTAAGCAAAACAAAGCCATGCAAAACATATTGAAATATATGCCACGGGGTATATATTTGGTCAACAGGAACAGATTGCCTAATAGCAATGGAATACATACTTTTAATACATTCCAGTAAAAGGTCAACTGATAGATAACACTGAAGATTTTTTCCCAACATATCTAAATAAAATGCCATAAACCAAAATTTAATTTCATAAGCACTGATAAAGTCTATTTCTTGATAACGTTTATCAAGTTAAAAATATGATAAATAAATATATCAATTATTACAGGTTATTTTTTTTTTTTAACAAAACTTGAACAAACTTTGTAGTCATGATAGCACAGTTGAAATTTTTAGCAGAAATGTACTCAAAATTGCATAGATACTAATAGAAAGATGTAAAATTGGTCTCTATGAGTTCTTCTGAGAAAAAAAAAATCCTTAATATTTTTAAATTCAGAGTAGATAGTGAATGAAATAATTATTATACTCTGGCAAATAAATGCTTTATAGAGAAATTGTCTGAATCTTCCCTGTATTTCAGTCTTTCCAAATCAAGATGACAACCAAATCTTTCAGTCCAGCTTAAGTTTAAGAGACATATCTCTTCTTCTTTTGGTAAAAGAGAAGAAACATAAATATATCTGACCCAAGTAAGCAACTCTGCAAGTACCTCTGCAAATACCCTCTTTCTTCCTCCCAAGTGAAATATCCAAAGTCTCCACTCAAACTTTACATCTCCTTTCTTTCAGAGCACAAAACAACCAGAATAGTTAATTCACAAAGAAGCCACTAACAAGTCTTAAGAAATAAATATTGCTGCGGTTCTTCTGCAATTACTCTTTTGCAAAATCTCACCAAAATTTATGTAGGTGTTGGTGAGAAGTTTGCAAAAGCATCTCTTAAAACTCTTAAAATACTTCATGCTGATCTTTCTTACAGTGATTTTAATAGGCAATTCATTAAAACAAAATTACGTCCGCTACTAGAAGAGGAAATACTGTGAATTATTTTATTTTGTACCAGACCTGTCTTGAAATAGATTTTGTTAAAATTAACAACTTAAATTTTAAATTGTAGTCATTGAAAAACAAAACAAAAATCTATTTTTTTTTCATTTAAATTACTTGCATTACAGTAAATTAAATTCACCATATATAAATTAACTTCCATGGTCATCAACATTTCGTAATTGTGAAAATTACACATAAACATATATGATTTCTAAGTGAAAGATAATATACTTCAGTTTTAAGTAGACAGAAAGTTCCTGCCATTCAGGACCACTATGATATGCAGTATGTGAAGGCCTTTAATAAGAATCATTCACAAAAGTCTGAAACTGAATCATCCACTAGTGAGACTACTTCTCTTGATTTTATTTGTAGTGCACCCACAGTCATTGAAAAATTTCCAGGATTCATAATTACATTCATGACTCAGGATACAGAGATAATCATTATGATTTGACTGCTATTGTTTATGATCTTACATTTGGGTAAAATAGAAACACAGCATAGAATCATTTCAAATAAGCAAAACTGCAGAAAATGCTAGAAAAGGAACAGTAGACTGAGAACACAGACAGCTTTAGTTATTATATTCTTGCACTTGCTCTTTTTTCTTTTTTAAGATAAAACTTTCAGTTCTGTTTTTTTTTTTTTCTAAAAATTAACCTTTTTGCTTGAAGAGTTCATTTTATAGAAAATATGGGACTTTTTGTCACAGACTGGAATTCATTGCAAAAGCTATGTTAGCAATGCCAGCTATGTCCATAGCGTATTTGAACCTGTAAAGGGAGAATAACATAAGGATCTGTGAAGTTGCAGGAAATGTTGGGCTAATGTTGAAAGCATGGGGCTGGAAGAGGGAAAAAGATTGGTGCAGTTCTCTGCATATTGCTTGTTCCAAAGAATTCAACTGAATTTAATGACTGATTTGCCACCAATTTTTAGCCAGTATACTGGCTAAGATATTAATTCAAAGCCTTTTGCTCTGTCTTAGGAAGGATCTGAGAGATCTGAAAAGACAGAGCCAGGCCACTTACATGGTAGATTGATGCATGACAATATTAATAAATTGAAACAGTGAAGTTCAGACTGAATATAGAGGCAAAAAAAATCACTACGAAAATAATAATCATTGAAAAAAAATTGCCAGGGAAATTGTGTAACCTCACATATTAGAGGTTACAGGAGGGACAAGAGGACTGGGAAAAGGGGACGGGGACAGGGAAAAGAGAAAAAAAGATGGTGCAAAGGATGGCAGTGTTTACATTTCTTCATGTTTTTGTGTGTAAATACAATGCCTGTACTTTTCTTTTGAATTCTTTCATTAATGAATGTGATTAGAAGAAGTTAGTTATCATACATAGAACACTGAATATACCTTTCATTCTCCTCACTGCTCAGTCGGACTTGAAATTCATGAAAGAAGTCACAAGATCAGTGATGATACATGAATGCCCCACAGTGAGGAGAGACAATCTTAGTGGTGCCATGGCGCAAACTTTTTTCAGATAAAACATACTAGATATAAAATAGGACTTAAATATTTATCTCCCATTATTCTTCTGATTTATGTTAACTCTTAAATGAGCTTTGGAAACCATTATACTGAGAATAACACTCTGAAATTTGTAGATATACTGAGGATTTCAAAATCAGAAACAACTGAGACACTGAACAAAAATCAGGTAATCAAATGGGGTTTTTCACAAAATCACAGAATTGCCAGGGTTGGAAGGGACCTCAAGGATCATGAATCTCCAACCCCTCTGCCACATGCAGGGCCACCATCATCCCACCTAATGCTAGACTAGGCTGCCCAGGGCCCCATCCAATCTGGCCTTGAACACCTCCAGGGATGGGGCATCCACAACCTCTCTGGGCAGCCTGTTCCAGTACCTCACCACTCTCTCTGTAAAGAATTTCCCCCTGACGTCCAACCTAAATCTCCCTTAGAACAAAAGGAAGATCTAAAATGTTATTAAATAAAACAACGAACAACAAACATCTTAAGAGAATCTCAAAGCAATAACGAAAATTACTGAAAAAAAGGAAAAAGTTTGTAAGTTCTTCCTGTTATTGAATTTAAAAAACAGTACATTTGTGGTATGTGAGCCTTCCTGCCAATATTACTTTACATTTCGTTACCATGTCACACATAGCAGCAGAAAGACAATCTGACAAAATGTTGTCAGACATGGAAGTGGGTATGAAGCAAAAGTGTGTCATCGAATCAAAGATTTCCCTTTGGTCAAGCAGGATATGGTTAGAAACCATCTAGCCAAAATCAATAGACACAAATCCATGGATATCAATAGGATGCACCTGCATGTGCTGAAGGAGCTGGCAGAGGTGATTACTGAACATCTCTATCACTGTTGAAAGATCCTAGGGAACAAAAGAGGTGCCAGAGGACTGGAGGACAGAGAATGTCACTCCAGTCTTCAAAAAGGGCAAGAAGGATGATTGGGGAACCTACAGAACAATCAACCTTTTCTCTGTCCCTGGAAAGGTGATAGAACAACTTGTTCTGGCTGTTGCGTCCAAGCAATTAGAAGAGAAAAAGGTTTTCAAGAGTAGTCAACAGAGATTTATCAAGGGGAAATCATGCTTGACCAGTCTTGAAGCCTTCTACAATGTCATCACTGGCTGTATAGTTGGGGGAAGAGCAGTGGATGTTGTGTACCTTGAATTCAGCAAGACATTTGATGCTGTCTCTCAAAACATCTTTGTAATGAAGCTTAGAAAATGTGTGATAGATGAGTAGAAAGAAGTGGGTGGAGGACTGGCTGACTGACAGAGTTCAGGGCAGTAGTAATCAGTGGTGTAGAGAACAGTTGGAGGCCTGTAACCAGCGGTGATCCCCATTGGTCAGTGCTGGGTCCAGCCTTGTTCAGTATTTACATCAATGACCTGGATGATTGGATAGCACCCTCAGCAAATCTGCCAATGATATAAAGCTGGGAGAACTAACTGACACTTGAAAAGTTCATGTTGCCATTCAGCCATAACAAGAGCTGAACAGAGAAGAGGGATGGGCAGGAAGGAATCTGATGGCATTCAAAAGAAGCAAGTGTACAGTCCTGCACCTCAGGAGAAATAACAGCATGCATCTGTACATGGTTAATGGATGACTTACTAGAGATGAATTCTGCAGAGGACAACAGATTGACCATAAGTCAGCAGTGTGCCTTTGTGGTCAAGAAGGCCAATGGTATCTTGTGGTGCATTATAAAGAGCTTAGCCAGAAGGACGAGGGAGGTGATTCTACCAGTCTACTCTGCCCTGATGAGGTCACATCTGGAATACTGTGTCCAGTTCTGGGCTTCTTAGTTCAAAAAAAGACAACAATCCTCCCAGAAGGAGTCCAGCAGAGGGCCACAAAGATGATAAACACCTGGAGCATATCCCCTATGAGGAAAGGCTGAGTAACCTTGGTCTGTTCAATCTAGAGAAGACTGAGAGAGGATATGATTAGTGTTTATAAATATCTGAAGTACGGGAGATCACTGAATGAGGCCAGACCCTTTTCAGTGGTGTGTTGCGATAGGACAACGAGAAATAGCCAAAAACTGGAACATTAGAAGTTCCACATAAATATGTGAAAGAACTTTATTGTGAGGGTGACAGAGCACTGGAACAGTTGCCCAGAGAGGTTGTCTCCTTCTATGGAGATATTCAAGGACTGTCTGGATGTCTGCCTGTGTGACTCATTGTAGGAAACCTGTTTTATCAGGGGAGTTGAACTCAGTGATCAAATGATTACTAGTGGTCCCTTCAACCTCTACAATTTAGTGATACTGTGATTATGCAATTCCTCCACGTGGAAAAAATTGCATCCATTCACTAATATTCATCAATACTTGCAGAATGTTTATGGATCTCAAACTATGGATGTGTGCACAGTGAGGTGGTGGGTGGCATGTTTTAGCAGTGGCAACAGTGACAGTAGGTTGCCTCCACTGATGCATATTTTTACAAGCATGGTAAGAAGCCTCCTTGTAACAGCTTGTGGAAATGCACAGCTATTGGGATGACTATGTTGAAAAGTGGTGCTTTGTAGCTGAGAATTTTCTCTGTCAAATAGTGATACTGTGCTCTTTATATCTATTGCTGTTTCCATGAAAATAAATAGGAGGCATTACTTTCAAAGTGACATATATAGAATACTGAGCTACAAAATATTATTAAGGTTAAATATTTGACCAGAATAGAAACAATATTGTTTGAATGGATGGATGAATGGATGGAGAGAGGTAGCTAGATAACTCAAAGATGCATAGAGATTAATGCATAGTTTGTATTAAGTATGTTGTGCGATACTTATACATGAACATTGAACAACAAAGATATTTTACTAAACAAAACTTTTCTTTTGAAATCTGAATTAAAGTTCACCAGATTCTGGAAATAAAATTTCCCCCATACTCTAACTTGCTGCTCTAAACATGAACAAACAAAAATTCAAAAGAATAGCTATCATTTAATTTTGGTATAAGTGAAAAGGCATTCTAGCAAATTCTTTACAGTGCTCACCTGATGCTACAAAATGTATTTTAACTAATTTTACAATAGTCTTAGTGTTATTACTGGAATTACTCAAGCTCTAACTCCACCATTTCAACATTAAAATATTTCTGGCTTACATACTTTTTCCTTCATGTATCTGTAATATTTCAATTCTCTCCATTTCACTTCCACGTACTGGATACACTCTTTGCTCTCAGTATGAATCTTTCTGTCTGTGTCTCAGAATAGCCTCTCTTGAGTCTTAAAACTGAATAGCACAAAAGCATTGCCTTATTTTCAGTGTCTTAAGTAACTGAAAATGCATTTTCCTTGCTCTTTAAAGTGTTCAGTTTAAGGCGCAAACTGATTTTTACTTAAGTGCAATTGTATTACAAAAATAGATACACATTGAACTCATTGTTTTTTATATATATATAATACCTATATATATATAGGTATTTGAGAGATCAGGATCTTAATGGGTGCTTACAAGAGGCACCCTTTGCTCTTTCTTCTTTAAACATCTCTTATCAGAAAGGAGACGCATCTATCTGAACTGAAATCCTATTCTTCCGTTTACACAAGCTAGATAATCATCTTGCAGTAACAGTTTCTCTTACAGGCCTCATACACAGCAACTTAATCTCAGCAGGGTCCTCCTTGGTTCACAAACCAATTGGTAGCAATCAGTAGTTCTTTTTCTTAAAAGGCCCCGCACTGCTGAAGCACCTTTAGTTCCTTTACAACATTCAGGTGGCATTCTCTTACTCACAGTTCCGGTTAAGATGATGGATAACTGGCTCACATTTAGTGACAAAGTTATGTATGAGCAGAAAATTCTGTGTGTCTTTGGAATACTGAAAACATAGAATATATCTGACACAGGATTATTCCCTTGGAATTCTGAGAATACATATTTGTGCTAGGAGAAAGTTTTCATTTAGGTTTTATTCTACCTATCCCCATAACAGGATAATAGTAATGTATTTGAATATCCTAATATTCATTTCAGTTGACAAGCATTCCTACTCTGCTTCTCTAGATCAAGGTCTCGAACAAAATTCCTATTTGTAAAATTGAATAAAAATAAAGTCTCGATGAAGTCCTTTATTTACAAAAATTAAATGTATCATTTCCCTGATTAGATTATTAAACACTCAAAAACCCTAATGTGTCAGATCACAATTTGATAGACCCTTGAAAATGAAAGCATTGTGATTGACCATAAGCACTGTAGGAAACAAAGTTATCAGTTACTTAATTACCACATTGTAGAGGTTAAAGATGCAATATCACAACTCTTCCATCTGAATGACACATAGTAAGGCTTGAAAAAGTCACGTCAAAAAATTCTTGAGATATTTCTGTATATTAAATAACCCATTTGTATCTTAAAAACATACATTTCTAAAAGAAAAAAATGTTTTAATCTCACCATAGTAAATAAGTAAGATTAAACTCTCAGAGCTAGGAATTGATTACCTAGGTACATTTGACTATGTTGTCTATGTTATCAAGTATAAGATAATAAGATGGTAAGAAACACACAAAATAGATAAGCTTAAAAATATAAATTCCTGCCATATTATTAGAACATTTTAAATGGCAAAACCACAAATCTGCATGACACCCACCTGTACTTGAATTTTATATTAATTTGGAGTGTACAACTCTACACTGAGAAACTTTCCCAGTAAGTAGCAAATTAGGAAGTGTCAGAAAAATTCTGGATGACAGAATTAGAATTAAAAAAAATCTCATTATGATTTGGAACAATACTATCAGTTCAACTATATTCCACCCTTTAAGTTCATATCTTTGCAGTTTAGAAATAAGAATGTGGAATTATATTAAAAGCCCTGCAGATGTCCAGGTAAATGACAAAAATGTCCTTTGTTAATAATATTAATTTTTTTTCAGCAAAACTCATATTCTAGATACTCTATCCTGTTAAATGTTATTCCTTGGTAAGAGTCCATAAATACCATGACACCAACAACATCAGCTATCACAGTGCAAATATCGATAGTGAGAACTGAATAGTAAGTTTCTATAATTAGCAAAAAAATAAGAGACAGTGAATCAACCAAACCAAATTCAGAATGTTTGTCAACCATACAATTAAAATGTAAATGGCTGAGTTTGCTGATTGTCCTTAGTTTCTGTCCACTTCTTAAATTTAAGGATGGATATTAACTATGTAGTAGATAAAAGGGGCCTGATTTGAAAGCCATTATGCTAGCACATCAGTATGTTAAAGCTTCTTCCAGGACAATTCAATATATGTTACAATAATGTAATGTCTGGCATTAGATTTTTTGTAGCAGAATTTATTCTGGGTACATTCTATAACTCTAGATAGACAACATATGATCCAAATATTTGGCAGGTGGAAGTGAATCTTATGAATTATTCATGGATGGTTAAAATCTATGAACCATTTATTATCTGCTTGATACAACTCTATTTAAGTAGAAATTGCAATTTATTTTTTTCCTGAGCAAGGCATCACATGAAATGTTCTGACTAAAAGTAGGGGTTTGGTTGCCTGACTGTTGTTATTGATGTTGTGTGTACATGCTCTGCATCTATAATATGATATGTTCAAACATAGACTCATCCTCTCATTTTTTTTCAAGTTAATTTCTTAGTTTCCCTTTTGTGAGTTATGAGATCTCTTTAAACCTAAAAATATTATGATTCGTGAATTAAATGTCAGGTTTTTGATATTTATTCTGGGAAATGTTATCAATGAGAAAAAAATATGGGTATGTTTTTATTTATTGTTGCATTTCAAGCTGTTTACACTGGCCATGAGACTAGCATGACATAGACAAGTGACACGTTATACAGAGATATTAGAGAAGTATATTAAGTTATATCTTTGTTTCAGTGTTTATCATACGTGCAGTGCTTGTACATGTTATTTTCATGGCTATAAATGTATTTTTATATATTAATTTAGAATTTAGAGACTTTTGAATTGGAAATCCAACATATAAGTACGATTCCTTTGTGGAACTGTATCTACTTTATTGACAACAACTTACTGTTGACATTACCATTATTAAAAATAATGCCACTAAAGTGCTTACTCTCCATTAGAGTATAAATAATCATCTCAATATAGCAAACTGTGCATATACTTCTAATTGTATATATTGTAGTCAGGCCTCTGTAACATTCAGCTCCATCTCTCAGTGATTTCAAAGGGTTTCTGAAAGACTGCAGATGTATATGAAATAGATAAATTATATCATTCCAATTATTTAAATTAGGGAGAAGATGCCATGTTCCTGTAGAAACATTTTTACAGAGCACAGCTATCTGTGGTAGCAATCTGTCAAAATACAGTATAAATCCTTTCAGAAAGGAGAGGTTGCAGAAAGTAAAGTGGACTTGCGAGTTTCCCAGAAGAAACAAAAACCTCAAAACTGTCAGATATGCCAAATAAGGAACAAATATATCTGAGTTCTTGATCTGACATATTTTTTTATCGCCTTAAATGGGATAGCTTATCTTGCTCAGGTGTATTTAAACACTATTTTCAAAGATTCAATCCAAATGAAGTGAAATAAAAGTTCTAGCTTCAATTAAGGTAAGGTTTTAGAGAGTATCATAATAAAAAATGGGTTTTCCCTTGTGTTTCTTCCTTACCTTTTAATTCGAGAATATTAAAAGAACTCTGCAGGGTATATGAAATATATTTTAATCTCCACTTTTAATTATGAAGAGCAGTAAATTGATGAAAATAGTCTATGATTAATAAAAAGAAGTATTCAAATAAGAAGCTGCCAACTTAGCAGGTTGAGAACAGAAGTATTTTCCACCATGAGAAATAAAACTTTTGATTAAAAAAAGAGTAATAATGCAGATCCTACCATCATAAATATCTTAAAATATATTTTTAAGAAAGTATTCTTTCATCTATAATTATTTAGGTATTTCATAAACAGATAAGAACATCAGTATTATCTAATACTTAGATATTAAAATAGTGGAACTCTTTGAAAAATGTAGTGCGATTTTGTCTTCAAGATTTGAAAGTATTTGTCTGACATTATGAACAGATGGATGTTAGCATTCATGTTGAGATTTATAACTGCAAACCTGCAGGGGGAGAATACTTGCCCCAGGCTGAAATAGGTTAAACTGACCTAAGAGAGTACTAAAGGCTGAAATCCAAGAGTAGAATTAGGAAGCTTTCTTCTCAGACACTGTTCTGAAGTAAAATTTGGTCCATGTTTTCTCAGTGTTCTAAGGAAGATATTTCTCTGCTAACATATGAAAATTCACCTATCTATTGTATGGATCTAATGAGTGAAACTGTCAGTAAAGGCGAGTATCTGTAGATAAGAGATTTTTGAGTACTAATTTGAAAAGCCTTTTCATTCATCCAAATCGGTACTACAGATTTAAGAGCAGGAGTGTGCACGAATACATAAAACGAATGAGAAGGAAACAAGCTAACGATACATTTTTATATGTATCTTCATCTACTGGCAAGAAATATGATAGGAGTGATCAAATTTAAATTATTCTTTCCTCTTCAGCTTTTTCTTGAAATAAAAGTGTGTCTAAAAGATGTTTGCCATATATTTCCTGAGAAACACACATTTTCGACAATATTATCTAAGAGTATTGTAAGCCTTATTTAGAATGTTTTTTTTTTTTCCCTAGTTTTAATCTATAATTTTTTTTTTTCTTCATTATGATTTGGGAAGCTGTACTTAGAAAGCAGAAATCAAAACATCTGTCTGCACTAACAGTGTATTTGTTTCACAGCTTGAAGTTTAGACTGGAAATATCTCTTCCTTTATATGTCAACAACACATTAAAAATTATACATGTCAATTTACATTTCTTTAACAAACAAATATTCTGCAGGAGTCTTTCTTGGAACTATTTGGTATTCTTGCGAAGGAAATAAGTCTTACAGACTTCTAGCATGGAAGAAATTTTCTGTAGGTTTTTTTGAAATATTTCCTTTTCTTTATCATTTTATATGCTTGGTATCCTTGAGCTAACCAGTAATTTTGTAAGTTAATATAAATACGTTGTCTCTTTTATCAGAAATTTATACACCAAGAACAGTACAGATGGCCTTCATACCTGATATAAGTTGTCATAACTCAGCTAAAACACTGCACAGTTCTTGCTCCATCAGTTGAAAAAAAAGACTATGTTATACATCATAACTACCTTAATTATCTGTAAATAAGGTTCATATGCAAAATTACACTTCTAACACTTCTAATAAAAAACATGAGGCTATATATAAAGATTAAAAAGTAGTATTCTAAGTGTTTATTCATGTTAGCATGATAACATTTAGTTTTCAGAACTTCAGTGAGTATTTTCCAATTTGAAGGGAATTTCTGGTGAGAATTTGAAACCATGACCTCTACAGAATACATGTAGAGTTCTCAAGGTGATTCTATTGCATAGAGAAACCATGACTCTCCTGTCATAGATTTAGAATTGGAGACAGAGATAAGACTTGCTTATTGCGAATATGACGATTGACAGCAGAACCATTTATTTTCAGTAGCCCAGGAAATTAAAAACTTACCTGTAATCAACTCAGTAAATAGCTGTTGTTATGAAATTATTTTTCCTAAATAAAACATAATGAATATTGGCATCAGCATGGTTTATGTTTACTCCTGTTATCTAGTTACCATGGGATTGTATAGTTCCCCAATGACACACATAAATTCAGACATGAAAATTTGAGCATAAATATTGAGTGAGCTGTAGTAGAAGTCATATTTATAGTATATATATCACATGCGTGTGTTTACTTGCCAGTACACATACGTGCATACTCATGTTCAGGAATTTTAGGTAATTTTTACCTCGTACATAAGAGCTGAAATGCTACTTGTTATTTAGTGGAGCTGTACATGCAAATTTTCTAGTCCCAATCTTTTTCTGCTGTTTCTAAAATCTTTTAGTGTTATTCTGTGCAAAAAGACTTTTTAGATTCATAAGTATTTCATGTTGAGGTAAACTGATGATACATCATAGGATGCCATTTTGGGATTGTTGTGTATGTATGATTGTGACTGTATTTGCTCTTCATTATGATATCTATATTTTCATAATTCATGTTAACCTCCCTCCTGTGAAGTTGGGTTTATTTATCTATTTACTTTTACTTTTTATTTCTCATTTCCAGAATAAAAACAGGATATTTTAGACCTTCAAATCTCCCTAGATAAAAGTGAATGAATTAATTTTTTTCTATATATGATAGAGTTCTGAAGAAGTGGTTTTGTTTTTTTGTTTGTTTTTTAGTTTTGTGTGCTGTCCCTTAAAGTTTTCCTTGGAAAACCTTCAGAAGAGGAAGAACAGGAGAAAGATATTAATGGAATTATTTTTCATCTCATGTACTATGGATGAAATCCTCTTTCCACTGATGGCAGTCATAGAATACCTTAAGTCAGCAGCAGACTCTAAATAATTTCTGAGACTTCTAAAACCTCAGAACAAAATTTGAGATCACTTTAGGGGAATACATTGAGCTAGAAAGAACTAGCACCTCAGTTTCCTAGTTAAGCCTTACACAGTGGGAAACATCTTCCTACAAGTTTTTATATTTTATATTCTCTAGTCTTTTCTTTTTGTAAGACTGTGTTCTGTTGTTAGCCAGTGTTCATACAAGACAATTCAACTTAATACCAGCATCGTTTTCTTGCTGGCTTTCCCCAAGAGGTATAGTATTACTGCTTTTAAGCTTTAACAGTCAGCTAAAGAAAGGAATTCTTTATAGCAAAACTGAGCTCTGAGCCTCTCCCCTCATCCTTAACTAAGAAATTCTGATGAACAGAAACTACTGACTTCTATAGGAAACAGCTAACTTTACAAAGAGTAAGAGCTTCCCAGCTGAGATCAGTAAGGCCCATGCAGATGCAGAAGAATATGTTTTCAGATAGAATAAGTTTCCAGTTCTTCCTAGAACTGAGAATGCATTGCACCATTTTTGTAAATCCTTAACCTATGAAAATGGAAAATCCAGAGGGTATAAAGTTTTCTATCAGGAATAGAAAACTCTGAAAGCGAAGTTTTTTCTTCTAACATGAAGAATTAAAAGTAGCACATGTCATCTAGTCTGTAGGTTAATTACTTTGATTAGTCTTAAAAATCTCTTACTGAATGTTTAAACTGATATGGCCAGCATGTACAAAGCCTTCATATTTACCTAGAAGCCCTTATGTTTTAGCTTACGAAAAAATCCAATTATGCTCTGAAACAATTTTTACACTCAGGAAAACAAACAAAATAAAAACACAAATAAAAACACTAAAAACCACCACTACTAATAGAAGAAAATATAGCAATCTGAAATGAATTTTAAAAAACCATCCACATTCATCCAACAAATCATAGCTTACATTTTCAGAAGAATATTTATATGGTTCCCATCCTGCAATGCTTTAATTTTTAGAGCACTGCAACATTCTCCTAAGTTATCTTGGGAATTAGAAATTGATTTATCTGTTCCAGGTATATAGAAAAAGGTCTTATTATCAAGAAGCTTAATTTGCTGAAGCCCTAGTAATCCACACAAAGCACAATTCGTCCAGAAAAAGAGCCAAACTGTTAAAGAAATGTTGTAACTATAATATGTAACACTACCTTATCTTAAAAATAAACATTGAGTTCTGGAAGTGCATTTTGCAGCGCAGTACTAGAAACCTGAAGAAAATAATTGGAGTGAGATCCACAGGATGCATAGTCAAAAGTAAGAACATGCAAATACAAACAGAATGAACAGGAACAGAAGGACTGTCTAACGTTGACTACCTAAATGCTACGCTTGTAGGAAATATCCGCCCCATATTGTAAAATAGACTTTTGATTACAGAACTTGAACAGAACTCTTAGTTTGAAGAGATATGGACTGACAGTTTTTAGTGTTCTCTAATGGAAGGCAAAGCTGGAACACAACTTAAGTCCTCCCTTTCAGTTAAAGTACACCATTCTGCAAACAAAAATGCAAAATTGGTGAGAATTGCAACTGGGTAATAATAAGCATTCTCATACTACAACTGAGTAATGAGGATTATTTTTTGTTTGAGTATCAAGTTAGTCTAGAGCCGCTAGAAGAAATTGCAAATTTGAAATGCTCCTACATGAAAATCTCTAATTGCAAAGCTCATTTTCACAAATTCCAAAATGGTCATTGGTTAAGATAGTTGGAAAATGCTTGACATAAAGGGTAGGATTTAGTCACAATTTCAAATAACGAATTTATGTGTCTATCTTTAAGTATCTATATATGCTCTGAATATCCAGAAGTCCAATAAAGTCAGTAGATGCTTAGCTAACACAAAAATTTTATTTCCCTTTAAAATAAATAACTATAGCTTCACTCAGTTTGTGGAAGACAAACACCTATTCTCAAATAAAACACACTAGCTTAGTCAAAGCATAACTGTAGAACCTAAGAACAAGTCTTTATGGAATGATAGCTAAAAGACAGCTGAGAGACCGTAGCTCACAAGTTTCAAATAATGTTAGCATGATATATAATCAGATATTCAGCAGCTAGTCAGATGATTTTCTTTTTAGAAATGTAGTAACTGTTGACTGTATTGATTAGTTCTGTTATAGTCAATGGAATTGAAGTCAACTAGCATAACACTAAAATCTGTTAGTAAATACTTATTTTTAGGAAGACTAACCTCAATTTAATAGACATATTCACTAAAAATAAAAGATGTTTAAAGAAACTTCAGAAAAATACAATTAAGTGAATTTGTTATTCTTTCAGTTTGGCAGCTATAACAATTTACAGATAAAAAAAAAGATCTTTTTAATAAAGAACGCTAGTAAGCTGTTGCTGTGAAATACTGCTCAGTTCATCGAGTTTAAATCTAATTAAGATTGATTCATTTATATATCAGTAACATGTAATTAATTGGTAGTGAGTTATAAATTCAGATCAATATTAATAACCAGTACTTTACATATGCAAAAATGCCTATATTTTGCTAAACACCCTTGACTTACATAACCAATCCCAGAAGGCTACAGTCATACACAATTCCTAGCTGTGTGTTAACCCTCTGCCCAACAGTTAAAACTTCAAGTGTAAAACTTCCTGTGGAGATATGGGTACTCCAGCTACCATGCACCCTTGCTGTTCTGTGTTTAGATTCAGCATCAGCCATGGACAGGTGCACCATGGGGCCTCACAAGCACCCTTGGAAAAAATGTGCCCATTCCACTCCCATGGTGTAGGTTACTGGCTAGCTGAAGCTTGCTCCTGCACCCCAGAGGCAATAACTGATCCTGAGCCAGGCAAGGTATGTGTATAACCAAAGAATATTAAGATAGTGCATAATGAAGGAATACTGTATAATCAAATAATATTAAGATGTTATAATAACAAAATAAACAAGAGATTTAGGCAAAGCAAGACAAAGAGAATAGATAGGATGCTTACCCATATTGTGGGCTTGCTCAGGAAACTCTAGTGGAGTGAATCTTCAGAAGAGAGATCCTTCCCCACTGATAGTCAGCTCTTAAATGGGTCTAGGAGAGGTGAAGACAGACTCCATGCCTTCCTGCAGCACAGGTGAATTGCTTTCACCTATGATCCCATGGCTGACTCATTGCTCGCCTCAGGTGATTAATCAGAGGTTCAGGCTGTGACTCAGCAGTTCCTATACAGTAAGGAAACCACAGGCTGATGTGAAAGGCCATCCAGCTCAGTGAGGACAATCCAAAACACAGATACAGACTGGGAATGAACTGAGGAGGAATTGGGAATGCGAAACTTGATACAAGCCAATAATACGTGTACGTAATGCAGCAAGCCAATTTGGGCAACATCAAAAATAGTGCGACTAGCATATGAAGAGACATGATTCTCCTCTGCTCTTCCCTCATGAAACTCCACCTGGTGTACTGCATCCGACTCTATCTCAGCCAAATTACTGTCACAGACAAAACAGACTCAACTTGGGGAAAATTAATTTATTCGCAATAAAATATATTTGGACAGTGAGAAACAGACAACTTCTTTTGCCTGTCTGCCCCATCTTCCTTTTTCAGGATTAACTTAATTCCTTCATTCTGGACTTCTCTATCTCCTCCATATCTGAACAGTCAGGGTGGTTGGAGAATAGAAACTGTGGTCAATGTATAAAACTTTGTTTCTGCTGTTCCTTCTTTATGTTTCTTCCCTGCTCCAGCGTGGGACCTCCATGGGCTGCAGTTTCCCCTAGGCAATTTCCACTCACTCCACTGTTGTCTCTTCCATGTGTTTTTAGTCCTCACTCTTCATTGACTGTGCAGTGTTTTTCCCTTTCTTAAACTGGCTATCTGGATACTTATACCCAACACAAAGACTGATGATGAATTTTATTTTAAACATGACCACCTGAACTGTTCAGGGTCCTTTTTTACTATAAAACAATCTATTTGAGATAAACTCCCTACAGACATTATCTACACTTGCAATCTAACAGGTGCTGTTATCCAGGCCAAGTGCCAAGTATGGGTCATGCTGGAACACCCATGTTAATTTAGTGACAAAATTCATGCCAGAACTTCTGAAGGCTTTGTTCTTGGTTGCTTAGTATCACTAGACATGTATGCTCTGTGCTGCTGGTTTGGTAACAGTTGTATCCAACTGTTTCCGAACCAGACCAAGTTAAAACCACATTTTAATATTTTCACAGTATCAAAGAGTTAACACAATAGAAACTAAAAACTAGGTCATTTCAGTTCCAAAAAAATGTCCTTGAATACATACCAGATTTGAAATGAGCAAAATGTCTTAATGTTCTGTGCTTAAAATTATATAATCAGAATCTATAGAATTAGAACAACGAAGATAAAAATTACAAGAATTCACACTTACTTATTCACTGAATCCCAGCAAAAGCTTATTCCTCAAATTAAATCCATAAAAACATGAATTCTAATTCTATCTCTAAGTATAATCATACTTCCCATCTGTTTCTTAGTTCTTTTCCTTACTTCGTTAAATTCTCCTCTTGAGGTCAATCAGGTAATTTTAATCAAATATTCATACTGATGTGTTAGAAAAATTGATCTAGAAAAGACCTGAGAAGTCTTATGCTTTATCTCCATGATTCGAGGAGGAATAATTCCTGAGTTATGTTTGTTTAATATGTTTTTAAAGACCCCCCATTGATGAATTCCACAATCTTTCCCCAGGCAGTCTATACAAATGCTTCATCATCTTTACTCCTCTAAATTCTTTCTTAATGTTTAGCTGGAAACAAACTTTCTGAAATTAATTTCAATATTCCTCCTCTATACCATAGGCATGATTAACAGATTATCTTCTGCATCATCCTTTTATTTAATGAAGACTATAGTCTGTGTTCAGTCTTTATACTAAAGTTCTTGAATCAGTACAGCCATGACCCTATCTGTTATGGGATTTAATTCTCAAATAATTTTACTTAACCCCCAGTTTCTCAACTTGATCACATTTCAGTGCTGAAAAACCTGGTCTTGGTAGCACAAATGAAATCATATCAGTGCTAAAACAAAACAAAACAAAACAAAACAAAAACACAACCCCCCCCACAAACATATGAAGTATGAAGTAATCGTATGTTGACCATTTCACTGCTTCATAAGAGGATCACAATAGTGATGCAGTATCACAGTTACTGAAGATAACCCTCAATCCCTTTTTAGAGAAAGTTATCAAGTTACTTATTCCTGTCCTTGTCTTTTAATTCAATACACCCTATCTTTACAGAGTTTTCTCCCTTTTCTAAAAATTGTTTTGAAGCCCAGTACAGTTCTATATTGGTCAGCCCACTGCACTAGTGATGGGTCAAGGAATTCCTGTCTGATTCCAAATGGCAGGACCAATTGCCTGTGTATGCGGTTCATATCTTGCAAGAGAAGAAGGAAAACAAATTGTTTTGAAATGTAAATAGGTATTAGTAAGTATTAATTTACTACACTTACTGTCATATAAAATGAAGTTTTTAACGTCACCCATTACAAATCACACAAGTTGAGTAGCTGAAAGAAAGAATTATGGCTCTTAACAGGAGATAAAAAGTCCATGAAAAACATGTAAATCTAATACTATAGCAAAACAGAAATAAAAACAAACAACAACAACAAAAAAACCCTACCAAAATTATAACAACAAAGAAACACTGACTGTGTATATCTTTTAAGAAATAGAATTATTCTAGTCTACTTAAACTTAGAAAAAGGAATAAAAGAAGGATCCAGCTGACCATGAATTCAATTAATGAATTTATTTTCTTCAAATTCCAAATAATAATGTCCCTTTTTTTTTTCCAAAAGATGTAAAAAAAGCCTAAACACTAACCACAATGTCAAAAAACACTTCAGTTCTACTTTATCTATACACTTACAGTTGATATAGTACAGTTCTGTGCCTTCTATAACCATCAGAAATTAACATTTATTAGTTTTAATGAGAATGAAAGCAATTACTGGTACTGATGGAACAGCTCATTAAACCTTTTTTCCTTTTTTTAAATACAGTATTGAGTGGTGTACCATTAGAACAATTTAGACATTGGTGAATTGTATGCATTTGTCTGAAACCTCCTTGTACAGATAGATATAGCAGGTCATCCTCTCATCTTTCTTTTCTGGCCATGATAATAACTCCTATATTTGTTCAAGCACTGACTTGTTTAACTTAATTAACTGAAATTTTTAAGGCCTCAATAGTTCCTGTAAAACAGACATGACACAATATATTTGATCGGTTATTCTTACATTCATTCTAATTAAAATATACTTATTTCTTCTCTGAGAGGTTGCTCTTTCGTCCTGACATAAGTCCTATTAGAACTATACATTCATGCCACACAGGCACAGGCTTAATCACTTGCAGTTTAGAAGAGCTGTTCAAGTATGTTTTTAGTATATCAGATGTGACATGAGTTTAGATTGCCCAATGTGGATAAGAAGATATTAAAAAATAAAAAGATATCAAACAGACTCATAATCTTTACAACTATGCTTAAAATATCATTTGGTATAAATTGCTGATAACAATTTTTTGCTGATTTCTCCTGGGTACATAAGAGTCTCAGGAACGGATGACAGTTACATTATAATCCTAATGGTGGTAACATGAAGCAGATCTTTGAATTAATATATATATATATTTTAATAGTACAGATCAGTCAGCTCTTCTCATGAACATGTAAAGTTTCCTACTAAACCATTGTTACCACTAATGGGAGAAAATCCTTATATTCCACAGTTTTACCCCGTAGTTCTTCATTCCTAGAAAGCTCTATTATACGTAAAGGTTCAAAGAAAAATCCATATCAGCTGCAGAAGCTCAGCTTCTTCTATCACCAGCCTATCTGTATTGCTTACAGAATCACAGAATCACAGAATTGTAGGGGTTGGAAGGGACCTCCAGAGATCCAACCCCCCTGCTAAAGCAGGTTCCCTACACCAGGTCGCACAAGTAGGTGTCCAGGCAGGTCTTGAATATCTCCAGAGAAGGAGACTCCACAACCTCCCTGAGCAGCCTGTTCCAGTGCTCCGTCACTCTCACTGTAAAGAAGTTCTTGCGCACATTTGTGTGGAACTTCCTATGCTCCAGTTTTCGGCCGTTTCCCCTTGTCCTGTCTCCACATACCGCTGAAAACAGTCTGGCCTCGCCATTCTGCCCCCCACACCTTAGATATTTATAGACCTGGATCAGGTCTCCTCTCAGTCTTCTCTTCTCAAGGCTAAACAGACCCAGCTCACTCAGCCTTTCTTCATAGGGGAGAGGCTCCAGGCCCTTCACCATCTTTGTGGCCGTTCGCTGGACTCTTTCCAAGAGATCCCTGTCTTTTTTGTACTGGGGAGTCCAGAACTGGACACAGTACTCCAGATGAGGCCTTACCAGGGCAGAGTAGAGGGGGAAGATCACCTCCCTCGACCTGCTGGCCACGCTCTTTTTAATGCACCCCAGAATGCCATTGGCTCTCTTGGCCACAAGGGCACACTGCTGGCTCATGGCCAACCTGTCATCCATCAGGACACCCAGGTCCCTCTCTGCAGAGCTCCTCTCCAGCAGGTCATCCCCCAACCTGTACTGGTGCATGCAATTATTCCTCCCTAGGTGCAAGACTCTACACTTGCTTTTGTTAAACCTCATCTGGTTTCTTTCTGCCCAGCTCTCCAGCCTGTCCAGGTCTCGCTGAATGGCAGCACAGCCTTCAGGCGTGTCAGCCAATCCTCCCAACTTCGTATCATCAGCAAACTTGCTGAGGGTGGCCACTATCCCCTCATCAAGGTCATTGATGAAGATGTTGAACAAGACCGGACCCAGCACCGACCCCTGGGGAACACCGCTAGTTACAGGACTCCAACTGGACTCTGCACCACCACCAACAACCCTCTGTGCTTTGCCAGCCAGCCAATTCTCAACCCACCTCACTGTCCACTCATCTATCCCACGCTTCCTCAGCTTTGTTATAAGGATGTTGTGGGAGACAGTATCAAACGCCTTGCTGAAATCAAGGTAGACTACATCCACTGCTTTCCCCCCATCCACCCAGCCAGAGACAACATCATAGAAGGCTACCAGGTTGGTCAAGCACGACCTCCCCCTGGTGAACCCATGCTGACTACTCCTGATAACCTCCTTTTCTTCCAGTTGTCTGGAAATGGAATCCAGCACAAGCTGCTCCATCACCTTTCCAGGGACAGAGGTGAGGCTGACTGGCCTATAATTGCCTGGATCTTCCTTCTTGGCCTTTTTGAAGACCGGAGTGACATTGGCTATCCTCCAGTCTTCAGGCACCTCCCCCGTTCTCCAAGACCTCTCAAAGATGACAGAGAGCGGTTCAGCAATCACCTCTGCCAGCTCCCTCAGCACCCGTGGATGCACCCCATCGGGTCCCATGGATTTATGAACATTGGTGTTGCCTAGGCGCTCTCGAACTGCCTCTTCCCTGACTAAAGGAAAGTCTTCCATTCCCCAGACCTTCTCACTAACTGCCAGGGTCTGGGATTCCCGAGGGGGAACTTTTTCACTGAAGACAGAAGCAAAGAAGGCGTTCAGTATCTCCGCCTTCTCAGCATCCCCCGTTACCAGAACACCCCCCTCACTTAGTAGGGGACCTACATTCTCCCTAGTCTTCCTTTTACTGTTAACATACTTTAAAAAGCCTTTTTTATTATCCTTTATCACCTTTGCCAGGTTCAATTCCAGGTAGGCTTTAGCCTTCCTTGTCGCATCCCTGCAGGCCCTGACAACATTTCTATATTCTTCCCAAATGGTCAGACCCTTTTTCCACATTTCATGGGCCTTCTTTTTCCTTTGAGTTTGCGCACTAGCTTCTTGCTCATCCACACAGGTCTCCTGCCACCCTTTCCCACTTTCTTCCTCACAGGGACACACCGATCCTGAGCTTGGAAGAAGAGCTGTTTAAATGCCGACCAGCACTCACAGGTCCCCTTACCTTCTAACACCCTAGCCCACGGGATAGCTCCAAGTAGGTCCTGGAAGAGATCAAATTTGGCTCTCCTAAAGTCCAGGGTAGCAATCCTACTTTTTGCTTTAGTTCTTCCACTCAGGATCTTGAACTCCACCATCTCGTGGTCACTACAACCCAAGCTACCCCCAACCTTTACTTCCCTGACAAATCCTTCTCTATTAGTGAGAATAAGGTCCAGCAACATCCCTTCCCTCGTCAGTTCCTCAACCACCTGCATCAGAAAGTTGCCCTAAACACATTGCAGGAACCGTCTGGACCGTGCATGCCTGGCCACATTGCTTATCCAGCAAATATCTGGATAATTGAAGTCCCCCATAAGCACCAGCATCTGGGATCGTGATGCTGCTTCCAGTTGCTGCTTCCAGTGGTACACCTCCTTGGATTTTCCTTTTCTAGCTTATGTTTCTATAGAAACCGTTGTTATTATTTTTGCACATACAAAAAAAAAAAAGAGGTATTTCTCATGATGATTGTTAACATAATTTCTTTCAACTTCTATGGCACCACTATCTGCAGAGTGTCCAATTTGGAAATGAAGACAAAATAATTTTTTTCTTTTTTTTTTTTTTAGTAAATGAATAGAACTGAAAAATTTAATATACTATATTATTAAAATACTTAAAAAACATTTTAAATGTTACTATTGTGGAACACTGGAAAATAGTAAAAGAAAACTGTAGTATATTTAATGAAAGAAGCAGTTTGTTTGGCTTTGTCTTTTTTCAGTTGTAGATAACCTGCACAGCAACCTGATATTCTATAACTTAATTAAATTAATTAAGTTCCTTGTTCATAAAAACTTCATGTTCATATCTTTGTCCAAATCTTAAATCACAACTCAAAAAATATTTTTTTGAGTGAGTCATCATCTTCATGAATTCAGCAGGAACGCCAATATGTTTGAATGTCAAACTGTTTAAGTTTACTTATGAAGATATTGGTACTTTTGAGATAATAGACTTTAGAGAGGCTGAAAAATTGGACAATTATTTCAAATATAGTCTATAGAGGTACTAATGAAAGATTTCTAACTTTATGATAACCATTAGCACTGTTCTGGTTTTAAGAGTTATCAAAAGCCCAAATATAGTAAGATGGAAATCTACTTATAATATTCCTGGAAGGCAGAACCCTAATCTGTATCATATTTTACTAAAACAAAGATAGAGAATAAAAAACATCTAGATGGCATTAATATGTCACATGACTGCAGTGACAGGTATATTATGAAGTATAAAATAAATTAATTGTACAATCAGTTATCTTACTAGCAGATCAATCTGCCTCAGAAAATTGTCTTTCCCGGAATCTTCCCATAGTCTACAGTCACTCAAGAATTACTTCACTGGCTGTGAAAGACTTTCAGAATCGCTCATTCATAGGCCACAGTTCCACCCAGACAATCTGCTCCAGTGTGGGCTCCTCTCCACTGTCCACGTGTCCTTCCTGGCACATGCTCCAACATGGACTCTCAATGGGCTGCAGTTTCTTTCACAGTGTACCCACCTGCTGTGGCTTTGAGCACTCCAAAGTCTGCAGTGGGTATATACACTCCACTGTGGTTCTCCCCACACCTGCATGGGACAAGATATACTATGATGAATTTTACACAGAGTCTACAGAGTAAATATTTTATATTATCTGAGAAATTTTGTGATATCCAACAGCCTGGTGTCAGGTGTAGGCTAATAAGTCTCATAACAGCCTTTACAAAACTACCCTCTCTTAATGCAAAACCACTCAAATGGCTGAGAACTCCCAAGCATGGCCAATATGGGCTTATTCTCTTCCCATTTAATCTAATTTGATGTTTAATTATCCTTATTTTTAAGAAATTACATCTATTGCATGGTTTAATGTTTGACTTCAAACGCAAGACTACAGATCATCCACATATTTTGTCAGAGTTCAATAAAAAAACACAGAGTGGTCAGGGGAATTTTCTAAAGAATACTTAGTAGAGAAAATATGCCACATTCTAAAAGTTTCCCAAAGTACAACTCTTTCCACCACGTATACTGGACTGCATCTATGTTTCTAATATAAATTGTTTTCCTAGACTCACACCCGTTTCAATGAACTGGCACTATGAACCAAGCATGGCATTCTAGAGACCACTTTTCCAATGCAGCAAAGGAAAAGCAAGATCGCTTTCTCTGTCCACTACATATTTTTTTTTTTTTTTTTTATAGGGATTTCATCAGTGTTTGGTGTCACAGCAATTCACTCAGTTATGGGTGAAGTTATCTTGATAGAATATTAAGCATTTGAGTCACTGCTTTCAAAGCAGACTTCTCATAAAATTTCTTGTAGAAATAAGATTTGCATGCAGCTGCATTAAAACTACTATCTTAGATTTTGAACAAGTAACCAGAAATTATACTTCTAATGATATATTCTTTTCAGTGTTTAAAATTCCAATAGCTTTACTTTAAAAGCAAGTCTTTTCAACAATCATCTGTAATTTTTATTATAATTATATATAACTCTACTAAAGAAGAATTCTCACTGGAATATTGCTGCTTTTAATGCTGTTTGATTTTTTGTTTAGGTAATTGATGTTTTCCCACTTAACAATCACATTTTGGGATCTGCCCTGTGATTACTGAGATACATAACTGTGCTTTTACCTCTTTTCATGCAAACAAATGTTATTGCTAGGTCAGATGTAAAGTACAATGATTTCATGAGAGAGTACAGAAGACTTACAGAGTGTTAAAGAATATTGCAATGCAATACCATATTTTCAGTAGCTATGCATTGTCCTTAAAAAATTACTATTACAAAAGGCATCTATTAATCATCTACGTCTCCAAAATACAGAATGTCTTCCAGGTCCCTTTGGGCACTTACAGCTGTGACTATCCATCAGTAGCCTGCTTTGGTTTTCTCATGCCTTATTCTTGTCCCAGGACCCCATGTTAAATCTTGAAGCCATTAGACCCGACCCCTCATTGTCTCCAGCTACCCAGAATCCTTTTCTGGCCAGTCATGGGCCCCACCAAACCAGGTCCACATTCAGGCTTCTATATTGGTCTGACCTCAACTAGTCCCTATCCCCATAGTTCTGCCCAGCCACCCCAAGGCTAACCCTGGTTTCCCTCATTAGGCCTAACCCAGACCCCTCCCACAGTCCCAGGTCCCAGCTGGTTCCCAGCACAACCCTGGCCCCAGGGAGGCATCCCCCCCTGCCCTGCTCCTGGCTGAGACTGTGGGATAGGACCTGGTTGCTAAGCCCTGCCTGGCTGCCCTATGGGAGGTCCCACTGCTCCTATCTCTGACCTGAGAAAGTGACGACCTGAATCACGACCTGACTGTGAGTAGAATTTCCACTTTAAATTATAACAGTAAACTGATGTACTGTATATCCTCTGGGAAGAAAAAAAAAAAAAATGTTCAGGAAAGAGGGGAAAATCAACAAATCTCATGTCTGTTTTGCCAAATCCAATGACAGATCAGTACATTAATTTTGGTATATATTTCTTTCATTCCAGAAACAGTAAATTCATTTCAGATCATGAATATATGTCATTATGTAAACAGAATTCTACAATTATAAGCATACTTTAATATGATCAGGCTACCTGGGTTACACTGCAAAAATACTGACAGGAAGAGGAGCTTGGTGCAGCAGTTTGCTGTCCTCCCAATGGATTAGATTAGGAAACTTGAACACAAAATCAGTGTGCTTGTGGCCATCAACTTCCATACAGCACTAGATTTTTTTCTGACAAGATCAAGTCTGAGTAGTCCTGCTGTATGAGGTTGTTCTTCTCCTTTCAAACCCAGTATGAATCAGTATTCACAATGAGCAAAGTTCACCTTAGATTGGATAATACTTCTATCATTTTTGGAAATTGTAGTGATTATTAGAGATATACAGTGGTCTGTGGATTGTTTTACTAAAAGGAGACACTCACAGCTCTGGCTGGGATTACACATAGAACTGCAAGCACAGAAACCATCACGTTTAGAACTTATGACTGCAAAATTTCATATATCAAATCTCCAGGAACTGAAATTGTTTTATAGAAGGAAGAAATCTTATGCTATTAATTGAGGTGCTCTCATATAAAACTGTTAATACTTGGTTGAAGGGGAAGGCTGATAGACATACACCAGCAGGAGGCATCCTGATCAGCAGTGAAGAATGGGAAACCAAAAATCCACAAACTTACTAGAAGAAGCTTTCCCTGATCTTTGCTCACATAGACAAAGCAATGGACTTCAATTACTTTTCATCTCCACAATGAACACAGTAGTTTTTCTCAGTAGGTGTGTAGGTCAGAACAATATCGTGAAAAATCTCATGCAAATCAGAAAATAAGGTTATTCTCTTCTCACTGAATCAAAGAAATCATAGAACTTAACAGCAATATTTTGTAACCGTTAAGCAAGGTTTTCTTTATTGGCAGCACTGGGATAGCATCGAGATGACTTTCCAAGAATGCTCCACCAGCTGATCGTTCTTGAACAGGTTATATTTTCACATGTATTACATGTTCATTACATTCTCAAATTCATTTTCCTATCCACTTCCAATGATTGCTCAACTGACATAGGCTTATTTGGAGATCTTGGATGTCATCTAGACTTGTAGCACTGTGATAGTCTACTGTCTATCCATTGTTAGTCCATGGGGTGGTCATTTACTTCCTCCAAATACTCATTTTGCCACAAAGATTGCTGTAGAATACAAAGACAGTACAAGAAGTCTCTGCACACACAGATAAGGAAGACAAATGGGAATGTCTTGATACTGTCTGTCACATTTTAGGTGAATTCCGCCTAGTATATGTGGATCCTAGTTTACAAGGACTCTAGTAAACAGGAGCAGCTTTTTTTCCATTCTTTCTTTTGCCTTGTTAAAGCAGAATGGTCTTCCAACATACCTCCCTTTCTACAATGCTACATCCCAACAACATCTAAAGGCTACTGTGGTGTTGCAAGCAAGCATTAACAGAATATTCTGTGTAATTACTTCTACGAATCACTACTCAAATCACATAATAAAGTATTTACAGTAATTGCCACAGAACTTCTATGTGCAGTTTCATATAAACAAGCTCTTCCACTTTAAATTCTTTGAAAACTATATCACGATCAAAAGGCTGGCCCAAAGTCAGCAGGAGTCACTACAGCAATAAAATCATCCAAGACTCAATCGATTAATTGAGAGTTTTCTTAACACCAACTAATACTCAGAGGTAAAATTGGCTAATTTCCTAATAATGATTAATGAGCATTACAGGCAAGAGAATATTAGGCAATGGCTATTAAAAAGAATTAAAGAGTAAACAAAGATAAAGATAAAAGATGGAAAAAGGGAAAGGGACAGACAGAGAGACATACAGATAAACAGATATAGCAAACACAGCGAAGCAAGGCGGTTCACCACTACTAAATCCAGCCACATTTTTGTGTCAGGCCATACTGACCTTCAGTAGTAACGTCTGAAATGTGTTAGTCAGCTGATGATTAACAACAGACCGATGTAATTTTAATTGTAGTTGTAGTTGTCATGGTTTTATGATTTTTGGTTATTGGTATTCCACATCATAACATCATGGAAGGAAGGAAGGAAGGAAGGAAGGAAGGAAGGAAGGAAGGAAGGAAGGAAGGAAGGAAGGAAGGAAGGAAGGAAGGAAGGGAGGGAGGAAGGGAGGGAGGAAGGGAGGGAGGAAGGGAGGGAGGAAGGGAGGGAGGAAGGGAGGAAGGAAGGGAGGAAGGAAGGGAGGAAGGGAGGAGGAAGGGAGGAAGGGAGAGAGGAAGGGAGGGAGGAAGGGAGGGAGGAAGGGAGGGAGGAAGGGAGGGAGGAAGGAAGGAAGGAAGGAAGGAAGGAAGGAAGGAAGGAAGGAAGGAAGGAAGGAAGGAAGGAAGGAAGGAAGGAAGGAAGGAAGGAAGGAAGGAAGGAAGGAAGGAAGGAGGAAGGGAGGGAGGGAGGAAAGAAGGGAGGGAGGGAGGAAAGAAGGAAGGAAGGAAGGAAGGAAGGAAGGGAGGGAGGGAGGAAAGAAGGGAGGGAGGGAGGGAGGAAGGAAGGAAGGAAGGAAGGAAGGAAGGAAGGAAGGAAGGAAGGAAGGAAGGAAGGAAGGAAGGAAGGAAGGAAATATGACTTCATAAACAGTAATTAGAAACCATCTGGTTTAAATTAATAACCTAAAATATTCAAAAGACTTTCTCTTACTGCCAATCTGCACAAAACAGTAAAAAATACTGTGGGTTTTTTTTTGTTTTTTTTTTGTTTTTTTTTCACAATATGATATATCTGTTGATTATTTCCTCAAAAAAAAAATCTTAAGTCTTCGGGGAGAACAATCCCACACTGACAATAAAAATTAACATAGTAATCTGTATTAAGATTCATCTTAAATTAGGAAATAACTCTTCAAAGAAGATAGGAACAGAATGTATCCATGAAGAATATTTTTCAATCATTCTACTGGGATTCAGTGTTATTGTTTATTATTCATTATAACTGAATTATATATGGTACTGTTCTGTTCATGTGCCTAAATAAAATGTAAAAAAAACATCTTCCAAACATGCTTTTTAGCAACAGTGATTTATGTGATTATTGATCTCTATTTATCTATGAGTAAAAACTACAAAGAGTAAATCGTCAGCTAATTACTGTAGATCTGCTTTATTAAAATAACATGATGATAGCTACAAAAATATTCATACTTGTTATAGTCTCACTTGCTTTTTAACTGCATATCTCTTTGCAAAAAGTTTTTAATGAGGCATGAAATTTGTGATTCATAGATAGTTAGTAAAACTTTAGAATTCAGTGTGCAATGCAAATTTCTGTAATTTAGAAAGAAGATGATTTTTCAGGAATACCAGAAGAGTAGAGCTATTTTTAGATTTGCAGCATCCGGTTTTGAAGCCTGAAGTTTGATATAGCTTTACAGTTTTAACTCAGTATACTTATTTCCCAATTTGTCATATACTTAGTGTACTTTGAATGAAATAACCTATGTAGTGGAACAACAAATGTAAGTTTAACAAATAAAATGATAAGTCAGCCTCACCCTAGGATTGTTATGTACCAGAAATAATGTACAAAAAGCAAGCAAACAAACAAACAGCAAAAAAACATAGTGAGTTATAGATCTTGTGAAATTTTGTGTTTTATATAAGCCAGCACTTTTGTCAACAAACTAAGTAATACTGTATGGCAGCAAAAACTGTGTAAAGTATAATCATACTTATTTCTAGTTTTAATTAAGATTATTAAGTTATTATCTAGTTTAACTATTAACTATTTAACTATTAACTTATTACCTATTTTAATTAAGATTATTAATCTTAATAAACAAGAAATATTAAGTAGGGTTAAGACATTAATATTAAATCTCTATATGACATAGTGTTGTAAGAACATTGTGCTTTGTTCTAGTGCCCATATCTTGTAGTGGAGTGGATTGGAAAGGCAACAGAAATTAAAAATTAAAAATGTTTACTTTTATTTTTTTTTCTAGAAGATAGTGGCAAATATGACCATATAGGTGGCCACATTTTTGTTATTACACAACTTTTTTTTTTTTTAATCAGAAAAAGCCATAACAGATCTGAATTGTACAGTCCAGTTTTAAAATGTAATTCTGGGCAGGAAGTTTTAAAATTTAAATTTTAAATTGGATTAGTCCCTGAAATATCTTTATGGGGGAAAAAACAGGCCAACCATTACTTAAGGTCTTTATAGAAAAAAATATATATAGTTATGAAAAGATATGCTATAACTGAAACCTAAATTCTGATACTGACAAATTTTGATACCAAAAATACTGCATAAGTGTCTATGGCCTGATTACTCAGGAGGTCATGGAAGACTATCATGAAAGCATTCTTATGCGGTAAAACTTGCCATCCAGTCTATGAATTGACTGAGGCCCAATGCAGAAAAATAAAGCTGTTTAGTTTCCAGCTGCTTTCAAAGGTTTTAGAAAGATAAATTAGTCCATGTATTGGATTTGGCAGTGTAGACTGATGAAAGATTCAACATGAGCCAGCAATATGCATTTGCAGCCCAGAAGGCCAACCATATCCTGGATTAGATCTGGAGAAATGTGAATAGCAGGGACAGGGAGGTAATTCTGCCCCTTTATTCTGCTCTCATGAGTGTCCTGCTGGAGTAACGTGTCCAGTTCTGGGGCTTTCAACACAAGAAGGACATGGAGTTGTTGGACCAGATCCAGACAAGAGCCACTCAGATGATCAGAGTGCTGGAGCACCTCCCCTATGAGGACAGGCTGAGAGGTGGGGCTTTTCAACCTAGAGAAGAGAAGGCTGTAGGGGGATCTTATAGCTGCTTTGTAGTACCTGAAGGAGGCCTACAGAAAGAAATGACTTCTTATAAGGGCAGGGCAACAGGACGAGGCAAAATGTCCTTAAACTAGAAGAGGGTAGATTTAGACTAGATATTAGGAAGAAATTATTTGCTGTGAGGGTGTTGAGACACTAGAACAGGTTGCCCAGTGAGGCTGTGAATGTCTCCTCCCTGAAGTAATTCAAGGCCAGGCCAGATGGGTCTTTGAGCAACCTGGTCTAGAGGGAGGTGTCCCTGCCTATCACAGGAGAATGGAACTAAATGATCTTAAAGGTCCCCTTCCAACCCAAACCATTCTATGATTCTATGATATTTCAGATCTAATCAGATATTGAAATCAAGGGAAGTTCATCATACCAACTAAAGATGTTTGGTGTCTTTCAACGTAATCAAAAACTATTTTGTGAAACAAAGAAATGAGAAATGCATTTAATGGACAAGTTTATCAAAATAGAAATTCTCATCAAAATGGGAAAGAAATAAATATTTTTCTCCATCTCCATTGACTCTCTTAAACATTTGGCTAAATATTATTTTATACATCTTTATTCTAATA
This sequence comes from Chrysolophus pictus, assembly GCA_037305975.1. Taxonomy (NCBI): domain Eukaryota; kingdom Metazoa; phylum Chordata; class Aves; order Galliformes; family Phasianidae; genus Chrysolophus; species Chrysolophus pictus. Next base: position 27,061,973 of record CM074578.1, read on the forward strand.
AACTACCTCCTTCCTTCCAACACCTATTCTCACTTTTCAGGCCTAATTCTTTTTGTACCCTCATAATTCACCTTTCCCCATTTCTTTGTGGACCTAAAAGCCTTCTTGTTCAAAAACATAACTTTTCTTTAACTTCTTTATCCTCAAGGTGTTTTTAATACAATAACTTCCTGTATTGACTTTCCCATGCAAAACCTTGAGTTAATAAGTTTATATTAGCACTGAGTACCTTTTCCATTTACTCATTTCCACATGAACCAATTAATATTCAATTGAAATTCTGGAATCCAAACAGTTAATCTGAAACTGGGAACCTTGAAAACTGTAGAATATATGCAGAACTTCAGAAAGTACGTCAAATATCATGTACATCTTTTCCACAGTCCTCCATCAAATTATGCTGTTTAGGATTAGCCGTCAGAACTACAGAGTTTCATACAAATATTGATTATTTGTCAGATTATGCTAATATGGTCAATGCTACAGCACATAAATATTTGTATAGCCAAATAACAGTTGACAGCAAATATATTAATATTGTTTAAGACACAAATGTCAACAGATTCATTCTGGTGACTGACATGGAAATATACAGACTATTAAGATTCACCCTTCCCTAACTATCACAGGAACATCAAATACAGAAAATAGTCAAATTCTTATTTTCATATCTAGGCTGGTTTGAAGCAAAATAAATGAAAAAATAACTAATCAACTCTAGCTAGAAATTTCAGAATTGCAGTGACCAAAAAGGAGAATGTGCAAACGATGTATTTACTTTATTTGCATTGTAGTATCATTAATCAAAATTATCTCCATTTCTCCTTTATGAAAATTAACATATATTCTCTGAAATTGATTCTGTAAATTCATTATTCACTTATTTTTTGCCATTCTTCAGAAGAAACATAATAAAAATCATTTTTGAAAAAAAAATATATATGTCACATTTTTTTTTGTAGCTTAGGATCAACAGTTTGGATTTTGTATTTTACAAGAATTTCTAAGAAACTCTGTACAATTTTCTTTCACAAAGTAAGATACAATTTCAGAACAATTTAAATATTTTATTTCTCTTATCCATGCAAAAAGTGCACTAATCATGTGGTACCTCTTCAGCATTTCTGCTTCTTTTTTTTTTCCCCCCAGTGTATTTTATCCTGTGTAAGGTAGGAACTAGTGCCATTAACTACATATGATTAAAACTTTATTCATTCATCAACTAGTGTAACAAGGTGTGAGAATCCTCCCTTTTTTTTTTTTTTTTTTTTTTTTTTTTCTCAAAGCTTGCTTCCTATCACAAGGAATTTCTTGTGATAAGACTCTAACTGATTTATTGAGGAGGCAAGTGATGGGTGCTACCGTGTGACAGTCGACATCGCTTTGTGGACATTTGAAAGCACCTTCCTTCAGAGCTGTTTGCCTTTAGAAGGGAGTGCTCAGGAGTGTTTACTGGCAGAAGATCTGGCCTGTGACTAAATAACTCCAGCTCGCTATGGGAAACTGGGGGATGATGCCATTGCATCCTGTGAAGGCAAGATACAAGTTGGCGCCTCCCTGCTCCCTCTTATCTGCTGACAAGGCCAGGAAGATAGGAACAAAGGAGTTTCTGCTGAGATCGCAAAGCCAGAAGCTGCCACTCCAAGGAGAGCTGTCTCAACAACTTTGGATTTGAGCTGTCACTCCAAAAACAGCTGACTCAACCACTTTGGAGTCATTGAAAAAGGGCCATCATCTCCATAGTTGCCGTTGCTGTTGTCGTTGTCAACAGAACAGCAATGCCCGACGACCCACCACTACTGAAGATCAAAGACTGAACTATGAACCACACTGGATGCATGATGGTGACTATCTCCCTCTTGCTTACTATAAAGACTCCTTGCTTCTTCTTTCCTATCTTTTCTATAGACCTCCTTCCCTTCCCCATTACCCTAATTCTTAATAGCGTCCATCCTCCCCTTCCCAACTCCCTTATTAAGATCCGTAATAAACTGGTTGGACCAACATTTGAAACGTTGTTTCTTAATCTCATGCTGGCTATACAGATGTTAAAAGAACCTCCTCTCCCTCCTATAAATTGGAGCGAGACACAAGGCATGACCTAGACTAAGGTGAAAATAGATGGAATATGCCAATTTTTGCTTGTTAAATAGAAATGGTTTTGGTTTGTTTGCCTTTTAAGTAGCAAGGTATAAGTCCAGAAAAATACACAGAGATATTACTTGTTTCATATGCTTGAAAATATGATTCTGGATTCATTAGTTCTACTTATGACTTGAAAACAAATAGTTAATTAACCAGGAAGAGCAACATTGTTTTAGTTTCAGCTGGGGTGTGGTTATTTTTCTTAATATGTCTGGTATGATGTCATGTTTTGGTTTCAGAAGAAAACCAAGGTTGATAACACACTGCCATTTCTAGTTGGAAAGGTAATTGAAATCAAACACTTCTCTTGAGCTGTGGAAGTTTAAGGTCCTGAGCTGTATTCAGTACAACGACAATGTAATAGCAAAATGCATCTTATGCAAGATATTCCTTAAGGCTCAGAGGAGTACAACAAATACTCAATGAGCAAAAATTGGCCTGCCTACTCAATTGACTTGATCGTCCTATACACCTCTTTAGATGCACAACTTATAAGATGCCCAGCTAGTATATCCTATTTAGCCTGAATATTACATGATTGTTGGAATTCTAAGATTCCCAGAGTGAATGCAAAAACTTTAAATCAACTCTTTTTACTAATGAGTAGTGCATTAGTATAGCCTGGCTCTGGTTGTTTTCAGAAAAACACTAATATTACATAGTTATCATACTAGTCATATAGGAATCGTTTGCTATCACGGAAGGAAGATGATATTCAAAAAGAAAATACAAATAGTATTCTCATCAGAATATTCTTACATGCTCATTATTGTTTCTGTAAGAAAAAAAAAAAGAGCACAAAGATAAAGAAAAGAGAAAAACACAATGAATTAAAATGCTATTTGTTATTACTTTCATTAAAACATTACAATGAAATTTAATGTACATAATCATAAAATGGTCACAAGAATATGATTCATGTAGAATATCACAAAAAATATGCATAGATAAGTTATACAGCAATTAGGTCTAGTTAGTGATCCAGTCCCTCCTTTATGGTGTACTATATCTATTTATTCATTAGAGTTATTTAGTATATTATAATGCCTTTGGAGAACTGCATCATGATTTTGCTAACACATGGAAAATAATCAGCATATTCTTATAAAAAGATTTTGGTTAAACTCTGCTGAAGCATAACATATAAACAATTATCTTTGGAGTCTTGACTCACTCATTCAAATTATTATAATTTTCTCCTGCTCCTTTCTGTTTAGTAGCTAGTATTTTCTACAGTCCATGTATGCAACTGGGTTTCACTCAAGTACATTGTTTTGCTTCTGCACAAAAGAATGAAGTCTGTGTGATAGTTTTTTAGCAAAAAAACTTGGCAAAAGAGGAGACCAAAGGATACATCAAAAACATGGGAAAAACAAAAAAAAGTGTTCAGTTTAATAAAAAAAATTATCTAATTTCTTGAATAAGGCTTGTGACTTGTGGAATCAAACTCTATGCCCAGAAAGTAGTTATAAAAGCAGGTATGTTTTAATTAGTGCTGCGCAGACACTGGGTGCAAGGGGGATCATTCCTCCTGACTTGCACACCAACAAACAAAAGCATTACAAATTTATAAGCAGATCTTATACGTATTCGGAAGATTCGTCTACATATTCATGGTTTTTCTGGGAACTCATTTACATGCTGTCCCCTCCCGACGCATGCGCATTTGGTAGCGAGGATCTCCCTCTGGTGGTCTTGGGGATGAAGTCAAAAATCTTCCTCAGCCTGACCTTTTAACTTACAATAGCTCCCTCACTCAAACTGGTCAAAACCAGTTTCTTTAGGCTGTTCCTCCCTTCCATGTTTGCACAGTTCCTTTGGTTCCGACAGCAGAGATGTCGACATGTCCCTCTGGCCTTCCTTTATTGTTTCTCTAAGTTTAGTATACTTACCCCTTATGTGAGTAGCCCGATTTACCTAATTCCTAATCTCACTCGTGCCAATATTGAAGGCTACTGGGAAAAAAAAAAATGTAACTGATGGCAGTCTGACAAAATGACATCTGATGTGGAATCACAGAATCACATAGTGGCCAGGGTTGGAAGGGACCTCAAGGATCATGAATCTCCAATCCCCCTGCCACATGCATGGCCACCAACCTCCCCATTTGATACTAGACCAGGCTGCCCAGGGCCCCATCCAATCTGGCCTTGAACACCTCCAGGGATGGGGCATCCACAACCTCTCCGGGCGGCCTGTCCCAGCACCTCACCACTCTCTCTGTAAAGAACCTACCCCTGACATCCAACTTAAATCTTCCCTCCCTCAACTTAAAACCATTTCCCGTTGTCCTGCCATTATCTACCCTTTCAAAGAGTTGGTTTCCCTCCTGTTTGAAGGCTCCCTTTAGATACTGAAAGGCTGCAATTAGGTCACCCTGCAATTACAACTACTGACATTCATCACTGCTTGCTGAATGTTTATGGGGCCAAACAGTGGATGTGAGCTAAGTAAGGGGGTGGATAACGCGTTTCAGCAGTGACAATGTTGGGTCACCTCTGTTTGTGTAGATTTTCATGAGTGCAGCGTGCAGACTCTTGTTAATGGTGGTGACTACATTGAAGAACACTGTTTTGTAGCTTAGAATTTGTTCTAACAAATGATGTTATTGTACTCTTTGTATCTGCCGTATTTTACATGGAAAATAATAGGAGGCATTACTTTCAGAGTAAAGCACATAGACCTGTCATATAGTTCTGAGATCTAAACATAGTTTCCCCATGACCTAGCATCACAGACTATGAAACTATGAGCATCTACTTTCATTGGGTACCTACTGCGTCATCTGAAATCCAGGAAGAAAACTGACTCCAATGTGGCATTAGAAAGTGGCATTCCTATATTCCTCACAATGTATACCAGGCAACCTGACAAGCAAGCACATCCTCTCAGAGTTTTTGTTCTACGCTTGAACAGTAAGACATGCATATGCAGTACATTTGCATACATTTCCATTCCTTTTCAAGGACTCTCAAATATATGCTATGTCCCTTTGGGCACATTCACTGGCCGAATGCCCACCTACTTCTTCCCCATTTTTCACTATCAGCGTCATCACTGAGACCTTTGACTCACTTTCATCCACTTTGGAAAATTTCCATTGCTTATTAGGCCATAGCGAGCAACTTTTTAAAGCAATATATGTGGAATTTGAGGAAAATGCCCTGCGCCTACTAGGTGGAAAAGATAAAAATATTCTATTATGACTCCTGTGCTTCTTGTGATGCAAAATCATTGAGGCAAAAGATAAAAGTATTCTATTATATCCCAGTTCAAAATTATTGGGGAAAACAAGATTGTTCACCCATTAAAGCTGAAATGAAAAGTTTTAGAACTATCACTTATGGATTCCTTTTGCTAAACTAATATATTGGTTCTTAAATTAGAAGATTTTTGATAGATATTTTAACAGGGCTTGATATTTACAGATGGAAAAATGAATCATGATGTTATATAGTTGATGGGACTTAAGAGTTCCTAAAAAAAGAAGTATTTATTTTATGCAACCATGTGGTCCAAGGGAAGAAAGTCTTAAATATCACTTCAACTTAGAAAATCTTATTTTAACATTCTGGGAATGAGAAGAGAGTGTGAGTTTATTACTGGGGAAAGATGCAGAAAATAGAGGAGATAGATGAAGTCATACCATGACTGAAATGGAAAGGCAGAGAGATAGCAGGACAAAAGAATAGAAGTATTTTGCACCATGTAAAAACTTTTACGGATCTGTCTGTCAAGGCAAAGAGAGATCAGTGGATTGTACATGAAATCAGTTCTTCTTGTACTATAATACATTCATCTATAATTGAGATATCAGCAAACCCACACAGATATAATGTATTTTTCATTTCAGTCAACATACCTTTTTGCCACTGACTTCAAGGTGTATTAAATTAAAAAGTTCATGATGAATCCTTACGTTATGTCAGACAGTTACTTCATCTGACTTCCTCCTTCACTAGTATTTTAAGCTCAGAGATAATCTGCTGTAATTTTAAGGGGTCAACATATCCTTTCTCATTAAGCACTTTCATTATTTTCTGTTAGGTTCTTCCATGGAAAATTTATTTATAAAGCATTTTGCATAAAACGGATAATGCAGAATAATAACAATTCACTTACTTTAGATTTTGCCTGTGTGATAACGATACCGGACTATGACTTTTAACCTGCTTTAGATTCATTTTTACTTCAGAATTGCTCCTTTGTTCTCCCACATAGTTACAAAAAGTGTGCACAGAACAAATTAATGAATTTCTCATTCATTTTGGTGTTACTTATACTACATCCTTTTAGTACCACACATGCCCTTGCCCAAACAAAGAATGTATTGTATCATTCCCAAAACAGTGATCTTAAAACAAAACAAAAGAAAAGAGAAACATAAATCACTAGTTTTTTCAATCAATTGCATATTTATGGAAAAGAGATGCCATTATTTTCTATATTTCTTCCTGTATTATAACAAATAATCATTTCTAAGAACAAAGTATGTCTAATGCTAATTAGAATGTGTATGTGTATATTTTTATGTTTTTACATATATATAATTCCAACATCTGGTGTTCTATGAGAAGATTAATAATAACATGGACGAGAAGGAAAAAAAAATCAGCAGCGATAGAAGTTGGGAATAAAAGTACAAAATTCTTGAAAAGGAAGAGAATAAAAATAGAACTGGTGAGTAAATGATTGACAGATATTTAGGATTTAAAATCAAACTGACTTTAGCAGAAAGTTGAAAGATAAGCAGAAAGATCTTTTTACTGCAGTCAGTAATGCCTAGAAGAAACTGGGCAATGAAGGAGAGGAAGAAGGAAACCTCTTGCAGAACTATGATGTTTTAATAATTGCTAGTGCTAAAATAAAAGAGAAAAGGGTAGGAAGATAATTTATGATGCTTACCTCCTCCTTTTACCTTTCTGGGAGATGAGAACCACAAGTTTCTCAAGTGATCCTGGCTCTTCTACAAACCATGTACTTTATTGTTTATGATTATTGAAGATGCAAGGGAAGATTCCATATATTGAAAGAACATAAAGTATAAATTTGTAAATGCTGTAAACCAGAGGTAGATGTGTAGAACCTGCATTTATTTAGGATCAGGAAAGAGGCCTGATGAATAAATAAAGGGTTTCTACTGTGATGTATTTTCAAAACAAAACCGATGTTGTGAAAATCAACACAAAATCCTTTTCTTTCTAAAACTTGAACAGTGCTGAAAGAGTATGCAATATCTACTTCCCTTGCAAAATTATTTGCTGCTTTCTTGAATTGAAACCACTCTTGAACTCAAGAAAAAGATATTGGAGATATCCAGTATATCCAATACAGCTTCAGTGATGAATTCAGACATACTGCCACATTGATATAGACGAAAATTTTAAAATCTTTAAAAAGTGCTTTTGGAATTAAAATGACAGTTATTCATATTAGAAGTGATTAAGCAAATAAGAGTGACAGGAAGTAAATGATGAGTCCTACTGATGGTTTTGTTTGATTTGGAGCTAGAAATAAGATATTAATTCTAAACATTCTTATGAGCTGTCAGTTGTGTTACACATGCATCTTTTTTTCCTTAAGTGGTCAAAGTTACAAGTATTTCAGTATTGTAAGCTGAAGTTTCTATATAAATTGTAAGAATCTGGGGGGGGAGTTTTTATGCAGGGCAAAAAATTCCAATGATCCAGGTGAAATAAAGACTACAAAGAAGTGTCTGCTACCATCATTCACTGCCATTCCACCTCATTGGTCACAGCCTCTTGCTGTTATCTTTTATCTTCTGGTACATTTGGTTTTTGAATTATTTAAGGAATTTTCTCACCTAATCCCATAATTTCAACATCTCAAGGCATGGACTAGATAACTACCTGATCTGTGCCTGCAGCCATCCTAAGTGGACCATGTCCATCTCACTTTCCTGCTGGCTCTCATTCTCCTACAATGGCTGACTCTGCCCATGTTCACAGCCACTGGACAATGCATGGTGTCCTCACTGATGACTCAGTGAGCTCAAAGTGACTCACAAAAAGGACAGAAGGAAGCTAGTTACTTACCAAAATCTTAAGGAAAGCACAACATTTCTAGTCAGATCTTATAAATGCTGTTGAACAAATCCATCAGTCTCCAAGTATTCATACAGAATTTGACAGGAAAGATCTTTGGAGATTATCTCTTCTGATCTAAAGCTTACCTTAAAGCTGTAGAAAAATCAATATGTTACAACTTATTTATCCTTCAAACACTCTTTTCCTCCTTTTTTTCTGCATTGGCAATGTGTACATGTACTTTTCATTTTAGTGATGTTTTCCTTGTACTTTCCTGAGCTGACTTTTCCTTCTTTCTTGAGCAGATTTCTTTTTGCCTCATAAAGAACAAATTTCTTTGCAGCTCTTTCTTTTTGCCAAGGGAAAGGAAATTAAGAAAAAAATACATATAGAAATAATATGGATTTTCTTTTTGGAATCAAAGAATCGTAGAGAAATTTGGATTTGGAAAGAACCTTTAAGATCATTTAGTTCCAACTCCCCATGCTATAGGCAGGGACATTTCCCTCTAGACCAGGTTGCTCAAAGCTGCATCCAGCCTGGCCTACAAGAGAAGTGAATAAAAGAGATGCTTGAGAGTTTGGGCCTCCACTGTTTGATTTCCAAGACTTTCATTTTGTGGCTTTGGTAAGACACTATGCATCTTTGAATATCTTTCTTAGTAAATACAAAACAACTCCTTGTTATTCACAAAGACTTTTGGATGACCATTTGCTTCTCTGTTTTCCAATATGCAGCAATATAGCTCTTAATTGTTATGGCTACATGTCATAAATACACATTAATAACTCAACTAGAAGAAGAGTGATTGTATTAAAATGTACTGAGCAGCAAATAATAGAAATATGAAAACAATTTTCACCCTAAAGTCTTCTTAAAATAAAATACAACTTTACAAGACTTTTAAGATATTCTTCATACTTAATCTTTGCTCAAAGATACAAAATATTAGGAGGATATCAAGTCAAAAGAAGTATCGGGAGTAAGAAGAGAGACTTAAACAAACAGAATATATATATATATATATTTTAATGAAGTAATACTTTTTTTTTGATAGAAAAATAAAAAAGTCAGGCTTAGCAAAAATGACATTCAGTTTTTGCAAAGACTGGAAAGAACAGTTCTTTAAAGTAGCCCTTCAGAGAAGGACTGGAGGGTCCTGATGGATAAAAAACTTAACATGAGCCAGCAGTGTGCTCTTGCAGCTCAGAAAGCAAATGGTATCCTGGGCTCCATCAGAAGAGGGATGGCCAGCAGGGCCACAGAGGTGATTAGTGATTGTCCCACTCTACTCTGCACTTGTGAGGCCCTGTCTGGAGTACTGTGTCCAGGTCTGGAGCCCCCAGTACAAGAAAGACAGAGAGCTGTTAGAGGGGGTCCAGAGGAGAGCCACAAAGATGATCAGAAGGCTGAAGCACCTCCCCTACAAAGACAGGCTGAGGGAGCTGGGCTTGTTCAGCCTGGAGAAAAAAGGCTGCAGGGTGACCTAATTGCAGCCTTTCAGTATCTAAAGGGAGCCTATAAACAGAAGGGGAGTTGACACTTTGAAAGGGTAGATAACTGCAGGACAAGGGGAAATGGTTTTAAGTTGAGGGAGGGAAGATTTAGGTTGGATGTCAGGGAGAAGTTCTTTACAGAGAGAGTGGTGAGATGCTGGAACAGGCTGCCCAGGGAGGTTGTGGATGCCCCATCTCTGGAGGTGTTCAAGGCCAGATTGGATGGGGCCCTGGGCAACCTGGCTTAGTAGTGAATGTGAGGTTGATGGCCCTGCCTGTGGCAGAGGAAGTTGAAGATTCATGTTCCTTGATCCCTTGATCCTCAAGATCCCCTTCCAACCCAGGCCATTATGTGATTCCCTTTTTTTTTTTTTTTTTTTTTTTTGTCATTTATTCTCATGAGAAAACAAGGATAAAAGAATTGGGATTTCTATCTAATGAGGTGCGAGGCTGTGAGCATTGTTTAGTCCTAGATAGTATTGATACTCTTCCTTTAATCTCTAAAAACTTTTTCTCTATTTTCAGTGGGGAGAGCAACATAGCAAAAACAAGTAAGTCTTTAGGATCATATACAAAATGAAATTCACTACATGCATAATGAGAATAGAGTCTCTCTCTCTCTCCAGTAACTGAGGGACATTACAGTTTCAATTCCATAGTACTGTAAATTGGTATGTACAGTCAGAGATCCAGAAGGTCATGTTCTTTTATTTGTCCACCAAATCATGGGCAATACTAGGTTACTCTAGAATAGCATATATACTGTTTACATTTAATGAGGATATTTAATGAACCACAGACAGTTCAGTCTGACTTTAGTAGCAGAATAGGTTAGATGTAGTCTACAGTTTGGTTCTTTTAATTAATGGGTCTGAGAAATAGCACATGCTGCTTGACCAGTGGCTATACATCTTCTAGTTTTGTATGAGAATAGCACACAATCCAGCTGACTGTAAGGGAGCTCCCACAGAACACCCTTGGCAGATGGGCTTTATAAGAGCAGCTGGTAAGTTAGAAATGTCACTGCAAGAGGGAGACCGATTCAAATATGCGGAACAAAAAGGGTACTTTTCAAAAAACAGTAGAATTTAAAAGAAGTTGATAATCAGACATATCAAATGTTAACCAAGGGATTACAGAAAGATACAAAGAATTCAACCTGAAAACAGGTATAAAAAAATGTAGAAACATAAATGTTATTTGGAGAGGACAGTGACCTCACTTGGGCACCAGCAGTCATGGCATCTTTAGCCTTGTGCGGAACGAATCCAGTGACTCCTGTGGGCTAGAGGTACCCAACTAGGGATCCACAGCACATCAGACAGGGGTGCACACAGCTGGAGCAACCATATAACCCCTGGAGGGTCTGCTTGGTGGTGACACCCACCCACACCAGGCGTGTGCTGAGTATGTGTGTGTGATTGCAGCATTTATAGATGAGTTATAGAAAGGCTGATAGAAATTTGTAGTTGTTTTGCTAACATTTTCTATGTCAAGTATTGGGTTGTATCTTTTATACTGCTGACACTTATCCTGAATGTATAGAGTCATAGAATCATATAATAATTAAAGTTGGAAAAGATCACTAAGATCATCTAGTCCTACTAGGCCTCCATACCAGTCTACCCTTTTCTTGAAAATCTCCAGGAACGAAAACTGCACCAGCTCCTTGGACAGCATGTTCTAATGCCTTATCACTGTCACTAATCAACAGTTTATTGTATATATTATATATACCTCCTGTGGAGCAGAAGGGCAAAAGCTCGCTTGATCTTGATTTTCAGTATGAATACAGACTGTGAAAGTGGGGCCTCATGATCCTTCTGACTTTTTGGGTTTTTTTGTTAATGACTCAATAAATTGATTCTATCCTGATTGGATTAAAGTATGTGGACTGAGAGGTTTTTCCATGAGACAGCCAATCAAATTCAGGAAACAAAAACATATATTTTTCCTTTTCCTTTTCCACTTTCCATTTCTCCCTATTTACTGCCCTTCAGGTACAAAAGGAAGTATGAAAGTCAAGTCAAAAGTATCTGAGACTTAAAACATGGTCATGTCTGCAACAGGTTGAAAGTTGTCAGTGACAGTGACTGATCAGTACATGGACTTACTCATTGTTTATAAGTCAAAGTTCTTCGTGTTTTGTGGACAAACTTGAATTCTATGCTCCTGTTTTGAAAAACAGTTGAAGAAAATGTTGAAGACATAAATGAAGAGATGAAGATTATTAAATACGGATCAAACCTGATCAATTTAATTCACCAAGGGCATTGCTATTCTTATTTTCAGATGCAAGAAGGCTGCAGATTTAAACTGTCTGGATTTTGAGTAAGCACATTCTATGGAGACAAATGGTAAAAGCAACATAAAGCTACAGAAAATAACTGAAAGGAAAATATGATATAGGAAGAGAATTAACAGAAGAATATTCGTGGATACCTCATGCTGAATGAGAGCTATTCAACTGGATAGAGAAGTAGAGTAAAAATATAACAATTAAAATGTTGTTATAGGCAAAAAAGAAAAATCCAGCCTAGTTGTGAAGCTCATAATTCAGTAGTCTGTATTAACATTGCGGTCAAAATACAATATAGACTATTGTTAGTCCTTTTAGAATAATAATAATATTCACTATCCAAATTCTGTAATCAATAAAAAGTCTTATTAGTAATGCTAAAGGCAGAATATGCTATAGAAGGCAAACTTCCCAGTATATATTCCTTTTCTATGGTGTCTTTTTACACACTTTCAGGATTTCTCTATGTCTTAAGCACAATGCTATTTTGGCTTATGTTGTGTGAGAGACATTGAGCAGGTGTTCAGCATCCTGAGAAATACTCATAGAGAGACATTCTCCAGCTTTCTTTCTAGTTTTCTTTGCACAGAGTTCATGGTGTGTGATAAAATCTTCCAATAGGTTGAACTGGAAAGAAATTTCGGTTTACCTGAGAAGTGAAGCAAGAAAAATTGAATGAAAAATAGATACTGGATGTTTGAGAAAACTAATGAGAAGAATTTCTTCAAGAAGCTCTGTTCTCTTTAGCTAGAAGTTGCTGAGAAATAGTCTACAGGTATGCATTATTGAAATTCTAGAAGATATCAATATGAAGTAAGAAAAATTTCTAGAATTCAGACTAGATTTTCCTAAACTTTTTTCAGAATTCCTACTGAAATAGATTTCATAGTATGTAGCATGGATATTTTCTTTAACACTATATGCATTTTTTGGTGTGCCAAGTAGTTTAGTAGTTGGCTGCAAAATGGAACAAGTGCACAAATGTTTCATTGCAGCTGTGAACAAGAACTGAAACCAAGATTTGGCTCTTTAAGTCTCTTGGGCAACTGTCTTTTAGTGCAAGTAAGAATGCAATTAAGTAGCCAGGTGAGATGGATGATGGTTTCTACGAGACTCCCTGAAGGCAGTAGCCTGTTTAGCTGTAGTCAGATGGTTTATCTCCAGGGCAGACTCATTCAAGAAAAAGTAATGGATGTAGGGCTGAAAGCAGCAACCACTACCCCTTACTTACTTCCAGTGAACACCTATGAAAGTAGTTTTTTTTCTGTTTTTTTTTTCCCCCTTTGTTCTGTGAGCAACAAAACCCCACTTTTTGCACACAGTATCTGTTCTCTGCTGTTTTCCACATCTGAAGCCATTGTTTATTCCCTTCTAGCTGATAGATACTAGTTCAGACAGCCATATATAAAATCAAATTCTGCATGACTATAGGCTGACTATTCTAATGGTCAGCAGTCTGAATGTGAAATAAAAGGTTAGCATAAACTTCTAAAATGAGACACGGGAATATTTGTCTTCTCCTGCAGACCTAATAGGAAGCAATGAGCAGCACTATCCATAAATGACTTGATGTTAAGGTAATAAACAGCTGGTTAAATTGACAGCTAAAGAATAACACTTCCTTAAGCTGCCCTCAATCATATTTTTATTAATTATTCACCGTTCTGGGTACTGTATGTATCATCAGGAAATCCAGCTTGCCACCGAGAAGGCTACAACACAGCAAAGCTTATCAGCGCCTCTGACCCATAAGAATTTTGCATTAGGGGTCCTTCAGACAGAAGGTAATGGCAAAACTCAGAGTGCAGACTTGAGCGAAGTATATTGTCTAGGAATAGATTTCACTGAAAAAATTAGTCCTTGAAGGCTGAAATGAGGTTGCTATTTGCAAATGGACAGTGAAGAGTTGATTCATGCTGGCAAATGAACAAATATGTATAAATTTGCAATGAAACAGGAAATTAAAAGAAGGCTTCTAATCACTAGCAAGTGAAGTCTTAGGAAGTGGAAGCAAGAAATCCAGTTTATTTTAAGTTATGTTTATAAATCAGGTAATTGATTTTGACAGGCGAAAACTAGATATAGTATTTTAAGAAATACTTTCAAATCCTATGTTCAATATCCCTGGATTTTTTTAGATATGATCTTTGTCAATTTCTCTTTTTTCAGCAAGCCAGTCATCTGCTTGGAGTTCTGGCAGATTAAGCTATGCCAAAAAGCCAGCCTTTAACCATGTAGGTAGTTTTAAGTCATAAAGACTTATATGCATGAACTCACCTACAGGTTAGACAGCACCTGAGTGGGAAACCTTTCTGAAATGATGAGGTAAGATGTGGGTGATAAAAGTCTTTCTGTGGCTTTAGTCCAAAATCCTTTCGCAATTCTTTCTGAGTAATGAGAGTGTAGAAAAAATTCAATTTCTACTGCAAAGTGATCCCAGGGCTGTCACGCTTTTGAGAACAAAGCTAGAGCAAAACCACCCACAGTTCAAAAACTTGACATGGGCTAGGTCCTAGCTGATAATTTTTGGAGTGGATTAGAGAGGATTAGAGAAGAGAGAGAGGTAGAATGAAAATAAGAAGATAAGAATTTTTTTTCTTTAAGTCAGTTCTGAGCATGGTAAATTGGAACCCCTAAGATTTTCACAATGCCAGATAAAACAGTCTCTTTATTTGACATTTCACAATCCTAACATAGTATGTCCAACTTGATCAGCACTTGGAGTCTATTCTTGGAATGCTGTTAGGACTTGATAGAAGAAATAAAACATGAAATTAAACACTGACATTTAAAAATTGAAAAAATGCTGCTTTTTTTACATTTTTTTTCTGTTATTATTTGTGCTTGTCTCCTTTTTCTTTCTTTTTTTTTTTTTTTTGTGGGGGGGAGTATGAGTTAACAAAATCTTAGTGGTGTTGATTCAATATGATTTTCTGCTCATTGTAGAGAATGTTCTGTATTTTGTAATTCCCACTCCGCAATTGCTAAGAAATACAATACTTGCATTTGTCATAACTTGGTAACTTCTGGAAAATTCAGCTCATAGATCTCATCAGTATTCTTTTATTTTCTTCTATTTTTTTTTAACTTCATTTATTTGTGCCAGATGTTGTGTTTGTGTGTGTATATATATTTGCATATACAGTATAATCTATA
Organism: Chrysolophus pictus; assembly: GCA_037305975.1. NCBI lineage: Eukaryota > Metazoa > Chordata > Aves > Galliformes > Phasianidae > Chrysolophus > Chrysolophus pictus. The sequence continues at coordinate 27,077,116 of CM074578.1, forward strand.
TTAAATGAAGCATATTTCTCTCAAACAAATATGTTGATAGATTATTTTTCCTAAGTTTTCTGTTCTTTGCTATCCAAAGATTTATTTTCCTTCTAGTTCTAGTTTTTATTTCCTTGTCTTAAAGTTGGTAGAGACATGGGTTTTGCAATAAATGGGAGAAAAAAATAAAAGGCGGAAGGATATATAGCACATAGATAACATACACACATCCTGGAGTTGATTACACTATCTACATAAACACCTTTTGTTTGCTTGTGAAAATGCATATTTGTAGTTCAATCATATATCTAAAAACACATATCTTGGTATGTTAATCAACCTATAATATTTATCCTGTAATGAAAATAATATTTCATTTTTGTTGCACAAACGCTGTGAATGTAGAACATTTGAAGGACATTAAGTGAAAGTGATATGGAATTGTTTCTCTTTCTACATAGGTTTCAATGAATACACAGATCTACAGTCTTGTTGGGTCCTACAGACAGACAGATTTGTATGCATAATTTAAAATATACTGATTTGTACTCTTTATCCTTACATCCTTTCTAGTTAATGGGGTTCTATAACTGACTCAGCATTTTAAGTCACTCTGGAGAAGATGAGTTTGCACTAAATAAAAATGATTGAAGAGGGATCTCGAGTCCTGCTCTGCTGACACAGCAGGCGGAGTGATAATAAGTAGTAGAAAAGTTGGAGTATGCAACATTCAGGTTTTTGTTTTTGTTTTTGTTTTTTAATGGAGAAGTGTCCATTGATAGTTAAGAGTATGTGATGGCACTTCCTCCTCAGATGCTTCCAGTATTGAAGTAAAGATGACTGTAATCCACCATCATGTCTGATATCAACCATATGGTCCCCAGTAGTGACTGCAGAGAGGTTGAATGGAGTACTCTCACTTTGTGTCCTGAGGAACACCATATTTCAATACAAATAGACAGCCTGATTTTGAATTAGACTTTGCGTCAGAGCTGCTCCCTTACTGTGCTGTGTATTGAAAATCAGCGTGAGACAAATATAACAAGCCAAATACAACATACACTATAGGAAATTCAAAATTCAAAATCAGAAAACCTGGAGCAATGCAGTATAGCATTATGCCCAAATTATTTGTTTATAAGGAAACAAAATCATTAGGAGTTAAATAAAAATTCCAAATGTTCCTGTGTAATATATACAGATCTCTGTTGTGCCTACTTTGCAGTAGTGTCATTATGCTAGAGGAAACAGATACAGATTTTAAGTAAGAAAATAAGATTTTTTTCTTTATTTCAGCTGCTTGTATACTTAAATTTTTCTAAAATTCACCAAGCTGGAAAAATATGTGCGTTATAACTTTACTGTTCATAACAGTAATGTATGTTTCAGACAGAGACAAATAATAGTCCATCTATCTGCCCATCCATTCATCCAAGTTTGTATATCAAATTCTTCATTAAACTATCTGAGATCCTGTTGCCAGACATAAAAGTAGAACTATTACACATTTTCTCACTGTCTTTTTCCATACTCTCATCTTTGCAATAACAGTAATAACTGTGCAGTTACGATTCATTTTGCTGGACAGTTCAGTTTATCAGATGGTACAAACTAAAGAACCTATTGGAGCCTCTACTCATAAAACAGATGAATCCTATTTGTGCTTAGGAAGGTGGCAGCACTAATGCGTAAATGTTTTTCATCACACATCTTCATAGGTTCACATATTGGTAGTCTTCATCATATTATCCGAGTGTCTCCATAATGCCTGCATACTTCCTACTACATTAGGATATTAATCCTAACAGGCTGTGTGTTCAATTTCAAGATTTTGTATTTCAAAATATGTTGGGACATTTATTGGATATTTTTGCAAAACTTACTGGAGAAGATCTGAAATTACAAGACAACTATATTAAAGTTTTGACCTGAAGTATTCCACCTCATTTCCCTCTTCTATAACAAGTTTCACTGTATCAGTCAATTCAGGTAATGATAAAAAGTAGTAAAACAAATTTTTGCTCTTTAAGGAAGGTAGCCTTTGGGAGAAAAATGATATTTCAAACCACTGCTTCAGTGTAAGAGTACTGATAATGTTGAACAGAATGTAGAGAAGAAAGCATGACAATGAGGAACAAGGCAGGAAGTTTTTTCACAGCCTTTGTCAAGGGAAATGTAAAACAAACGAGCATACCTATTCAATATCCATCAAATAATTAGAGTATCACATGAATTCTAGTCTGTGTCGACACATCTTAAGCAAAAGGTTAAAGAAATAATCATAAAAGGAAATTCTTGCTATTTTTTAAATGAATTGTACAGGGTTACTCAGAACTGTATTATAGACAGGTTGTTCTGAAAATAATGCCTTCTATTTATTTCCATGGAAACGACAACAGATTATTATATCATACTAGAAAAATATGTTAAGTGTTTTCCTTAAATCCTTATCCAAGACTGTTATATGGGCTACATAATGGGAATAGCTCAAAAAGTAGAGTAGTATAGACTTGCAATTTGGAGTGGAATAGCCTTATTAATGAAAAATTATGTAGACCTTTGTAAATGTGATATTGCAGTATAAATACAATGAATATCATGATTTATAAATATATTGTCACTAGACTTGTAGTTTAAAACTGGCTGAACCAACCTTTGAAAATAATTTCAGAATCAGAAAATACTGAATTTTTAACAAATGTAAATCATTTACAATATATATAAACTGTATATAAATGCATGTTTTCAAAACTCTAAGCAGTACTGTTTCCCCTTTTTTTACATCAATAGCATGTAGCGGTGCTTTAATATAGAAAATAAGAGACCTTCAGTAAATAGTTGTGTCACTGTATGTTGTCTGTTGCAGAGAAAAAAGTTGATTTATTAAATTACTGTATCTTACACAGCTTTCTGTAGGATATGTTTAGAACTCATTTTAGAGTAATTCTGCCTGAGATTGAAAATTCATTTTACAGTCTGTGCAATATGATTCCTAAATACTATGTTTGAAGAAGCATGCTGATAAGCATGACATAGTTTTCCAAAAGGATGATAGTTACAGCATCTGTTAGTTGTCCTCAGATTATTTTTGATCATTATGTTGGTACAAAAAAATACCATACTTTTGGAAAGCAAATAGAATGCTAGTAGTTAATAATGTCACCCAAAATAGAAAAGCAATTCATATTACTACAGTTCCAAAACAAAACAAAACAAACAAACAAAACAAACAAAAAACACACAAAAAAAGACTACTTTAAGCTTTCAACTGAAGATTCTTTTTCCCAGGTGGTCAATTGCACTTGTCATCTGTTATTTTGGAAAATGCACAGAATCTAATAGATGAGGTATATCAAACTAACTACGTTAGGAACATACCAGCTGTCAATATGGCTTGAGCCCAACAGCAGCTTTTGGGAAAAGCAAATTCCAAAATGCAGACAGTATACTATTAGTCTGATAGAATGATTATAAGTTTCACCATCTGTTGCATATTTCACAATTAACTGTGATTTGTATCAACAGATATTTTTTTAATCTGCATTTTCTCTTTTATACAAGAAACAACAAAGTATAAGATCAACAAATTTCCTCAAGTAATGATGTACCAACACTGGAGCTAAATCAGATATGTTTCAACCCAGTGTAACAAGGTAGATATCTGGGGTACTAATTACAATAAAAAGATCTAAAGATAACAGCATTGACACAGAAAAATTACAAACCAGAATTAACTGTGCTTCTTTGAAAAACTTACTCATTTTGGTTTTCAAAGCTATTCCATTGTGCAATCATATACTACTCAACTTTTCAGAGTTCATCAGTTGAATGTTACTGGATTTTAATGACAAGAACATATTCTGTCAAAAATAAATGTAAAAGCTACAAACGTTTTAGAATAATATAAGATGTACATTAAACAGGAATTGCATATTAAATTAAATATCTGGTCTATGTATTTAATATGAAGCATCATGACAGTGTTTAAAATTATATCAGAAAAAACAAATAAGTTTGAGTGTTGGCTTTCTTTTACCTCACCTGCCCCCCAAACCCTCCCAATTTCTATTCTGTGGATTCAGTTTGTTTCATTCTTCTCTCCTTTATTTCTTTTAACATGATCTCCATCTGTTGCCAAGTGAAAGGCCTAATCCTAGACCCAGTCACAATTCTTCAGCCTTGATTTTCTGCCTGTGATGTTAAGAGACTCTGTACAGGCATATGGATTCATTGTATTTAGAAATGAGATGAAACTTATAGAAGATACTTCATGAGCAAAAATGGCTTAGATAATGAAAACTGAAAACAAAAATTAATTTTTGAAAGAAATAATGTAAGTATGATATTATTTAAATTGTTTCATTTCCCCTCACCTTAAACTAACACTTTATCTGAAGAAAAGTCATAAATCATGTCAACTTAGTTCAAAGATTACTGAACAAGACTTAAAACAATAGGAAGGACAACAAATATTTCATATTCCCTAAGCCATAAAGTGCATTCAAACTACATTTAACTTTCTGAAAAGCTCCTCTACTTACTAGTAGATAGAAACTACTTCAGACATGAAGAAGAGAGGAGGAAGAAGGGAACTAGTGTCAGGCACAAATGGTCTTCAAAGAAGCCATTTTATAATATACTTTTTTGTGACTTTTGTTTTGTATACCAATATTAAAGTCATGTACAGCCAAAGTTGTGTAAAACCACAGTTTTATCCATCAATCTACAAATAAAAATAAAAATGAAAAAAAAAAAAAGAAGAATGAAAAGCATTCTCTTTTAGTTCACCTCTGCTTTATATCTTCTATAGTAAATAAAATTGCTGCATTTCACGTAGACCTTAGCTTGCATAGGACTCAAAGCATGTAAACTCAAGTAGTGAGAACCGTAACAGTCTAGACAGATGACAAAAGCAAAAACTAGAATAGCAGAGATTGTGTTTTAAAGAAATCAAGAGATCACATCAACTCATACAGATCCAAAAGAGCAAACCCACCCTAATTATCTTTCATCAGTAATTGAGAAGATTGACAGAAATTTGTTCTGTAAATAAGTAGTTCATTCCAAAAGTAATGCCTCGTGTTTATTTCCATTGGAATTACAAAAGATACAAAGTGCACAATAACACTGTTTGATAGAGAAAATTTTCAGCTACAGAACACTACTTTTCAACGTAGCATTAGCTATGCATTTTTGCCAGAGATGAACAAGAGCTTGCATGTCACATTAGTAAAAATCTTCACCAGCAGTGGTAACCTACAGTCATCACTGCTGAATCACACCACCCACAGTTCTCGTATCTTCATTACCTGATTAACGAAGGAAAAATAAAACAGAACTATACTGAACCTAGCATGAGAGTGCTTTCTGTAGCAGAAATGGCTGTCCAATATTCAGAAGTCTCTGAAAAATCCAAGAGATAAAATGAAGCCATCATATTCTTTTAAAAGAACTCTTTCTCAGCTTGATCATGTCATGTCATAACTACTCAGATCACTTGATGTGTTTGATGCTATCTGTAAGTTAATCAGCCAGTTTGTTTTTGTTTTTCACTATTTGGCAATTGGTAACTGCAGAAAGTAGTATTAATCTAATAACTAATACTTACCAAACTCAGAGCCAAATGAAAAACAGACTTTCAATTCATCATAAAAATAAGAAATATCTTTTCTGATACTTACAATGAAAACTGGACCTACTGACAATAATGTTTTTTGAGCATTTGCTGTGACATGAACTTTCTAGCAGTCGGTCAAATATCCATTAATGGCAGAGCTAACTTTCCAAGTTAGTCTTCAAGTTACGTATAAAATTTTACAAGAAATATAGAATTCCATAAGAAATAAAAGGAGAATATATATTTGTTCCTTTATAATTTCTAATATCTCTATAAATAATTTTGATAACAGGATAAATTAAGAATTTTATTTTATTTTCATTTTAGCATATTTTCTAGAACTGTTATTAGGAAAAAATATTGTTTTTACAAATAATGGACCACTGTTGTGCCTGAGTCGATGTGGGGACAAGGTATTACTAATGCACAGAAGATATTTGTCAAGCAAAGATTTTCTACAGATATTTTAAATGAATTGCCAAAGTTATGAAATTCCTGTCGTAAAACCAAAAAAGCTTTGGTTTTGTCCAGCATTGTAAAAGTACTTCACAATATTAATTATTTAACTGCACCAAGAAAAAAGCCCCTATATGAACATTTTTAAAATACATTTTTTCAACAGATGTTAATAAATTTAACATTGTGATAACAAATTTGAACACTATAGATAATACTCTGCATGATCAAGACACCTTCTGCCATCCTCTGCATCTCTGACATTCTGTGTCTCCCACTGATTAGGGAAACATTACATTTTTCATTTTAATTATTAAGATCTTTACACTGATATTTTAAATCTCGATCGTTATTAAAGCTATCATTCAACTGAACAATAGATGCTCTGGCCTTCTCCTCTTTTCCTCCTCATAATCTCTTGAGTTCAAAGACTTATGTCAATCATATTTTCAAGCCAATTACATTAATCAGGGTTTTTTGTTTTTGTTTTTGCTTTTGTTTTGGATACCCTTAACAGACTTCTGAAAATGAAAATATGTTACCCTACTAGGAACTGAATCCAAATTCCTCACTGAATCACAGCACCTGCCAGATTCTTAGCTTCTTCTCACTCTCTCATTTTGTCCTTTGATCAAACAGCAGCTCCAGTAATGTTCATTTTCATTCGGTCTCTGTAGAGCAATTCTTCCTATTTTATATGTTTGTTGGTTTAAGTTAGCTCAAGATAGATTTATATTCAGGTCCTTTTTCTTACTGGACATATTTCTTTCTGAAGGACGTGACCATGGAAAATTCCATAATTACAGATTTTATCACAAGCCAACATCTTCCTAATCTATCACAAAATAATGATTTTAGATCCGTGAATTTTCAAGTTCTCAACTCTTTGATTTTCTCTATGTTTCTCCTATAAAAGCAGAAGGTGCATTTCTAGCTTAGTAGTAGCTTTCTTATGCTTGCTATTTTCTATAGAAGTATGCATTTGTACTTTGAACAGTTCATGCTTCTTTATTGTTGTAACAACAGCAGCTACTGGCATTTTTTTTCCTATGTTTTGGCAAAAAGCATTCCAGAATCTTGATATTACCATCATTTGAAAGGATTTTTGGTAGTACTGTTCGTTAGAGTTTCCTAACTCAGCATCTGAAAGTCCACTGTCCAAATGGTGACACTTCTTTCTTGTCTGAGGACGTTAGGGATTCACTCAGTTTTTGTTATCTGACTGCCCTTCTCCTCTGTTTCTTACATTGCTTGAATCCGTTCTACAAAGAATTTAAACATGAAATAGTTAATCAATACTTTGACCAAACATAAAACTTGTAAGTAAGACATTTTTTCCCCTTGAAAATCCAAGCATCTACTTCTGGCCTAAACCAAGACCGCTGGTAATTTAACATTATAATCATGTATGTATGGGATCTACTGAATCACAGCCTGAACCTCTGATTGATCACCTGAAGTGAGCAATGAGTCAGCCATGGGAGCACAGGTGAAGGCAATTCACCTGTGCTGCTGGAAGGGGTGGAGCCTGGCTCCACCTCTCCTAGACCCATTTAAGAGCTGACTAACAGTGAGAAAGGGTCTTTTTTTATAGATCCCTTCTTTGGAATTTTTCAGTGAGCTTAGGATAAGGGTAAGCACTCTATCCATTTTCTTTTTGTTATAATAACCTGCTTAGCCAAACTCTCTTTTTTTATTGTTTATTTCATAGTTATAACATCTGTATATTCATTATACGATGTATTTAACAATTCTACTCCTGAGGAAATTATGTTACTGATGCTCTTTCCTAAATTAAAGCAGGATGTTATATGCCTTTTCTTTAATTTCTGTAGTTAAGTAAATTCTGTAATATAATGTCATTTATAAGGTGTTTTGGGAAAATAGAGGAAAAACTACTATTTAAATACAAGTTAATTTGAAGTAATAACTTAGCTCTTTGACACTTGAATAGTTAATATTTTATACTGCTGGTGCACTTGACAGTGATTACTTTTGTATTTTCTGCCGTTCTTTAAATTCATTGCCAGAGTCCGATAGAGAAGAACTCATGGGAAAAAGAAAATAGAGATCTATACAGCTTATTAGTAGAACTGAAACCCATTAATGGCTATGAACACAAACTACATTCTTGTGGTCTCTGTGTAGTGCTACGTCTAGACAGAAATCATTTGGCATATTTGGTTTCTTCTGTAGATGCCCTTGCTTTGAGGAACACTTGAGGGGAAAAAAAAAAATCAATGTAATATAAGCAAGTAAAATCTCATTCATTGCGAGACTTGTAGTCTCCCAAGTACTCAGAATCAGGAAACAGTAAAATCCCAGTAGATTAATAAGAATGCTCCATTATGCTTCAGTTTTAGTTATGTTGTTCAGTATGGATTATCACTTCAACTGTGATCACCATTCCTATTTATCCTTATATTTTTCTTTTACCTGATGAAATCTGAATTTCTTCATCTTACTGGTATGTCTTTATCACTGAAAACTTCTTTATGATATGTATATCTTGTGACTGGGTAGCTTTAAGTAAAAGACCTGTGAAATAAAAAGCAGAACCTATTCCAATTAAATTTTGTTTAAGTAATGTAAAGCATTAATTATTAGAAATACTATTATATAATGTTCTTAAAGTCAGAAGCTCTTGTGTGCTTGCTTGCTTTAGTTAGAACGTTCTTTTTCTACAGTTTGTTCTTGTCTCCCATTATTCTAGTCAGTCAAAAGATAAATCTAGTGACAAGTTTACATTTAAATGCATGTCTCCAAAAGCTTAATCTTATGCATGGCTCCCAATACATCTGCCAGTGAGTCAGGTGTTCATATTCCCTAGACAGAACTAGGGAAGATTTATGTATCTGAACAGGATCGAAAAAAGTCAGCATGCTGAACAAGCAACTGGTACACTAACACTGGAATCAAACCATTACAGAACTTTCACCTTGCTTTAATATTTGGGCTGAATTTTTGGGCAGTGATTTCTTTTAATTAGTTTCTTTAGGAATAAGCAGGATCCAATTATCAAAACCACTGCTGATGCTGTTCTACATTTTTATTCAGTAGATGTCAAAAGCATTTCTGAAAGGATAGTTTACCTGGGCTCTGTGGTATTTTCAAAATGTGAATGTATTTCTAGGGAGAAGCCTGAGCACTGGATATAACACTAAAGTGTAGGCAGTACACAGAAAATACAACTTATGGTCAAATACTACAGGCTAGAACAGAAACAGAATTTGAAAACAAGGAATCTCTCAACAAAACATGTTTGAGCATTTAGTATCAGTAGGCTCACATTAAGATGACTCTTTTGGTTACTATTCTTGGCTTGAGGATTCCTGAGCTGATTACCATGCAGCACCTCAATTTCAACAAAGACATAGACAGAGATTGATTTCATCCTTCTCTCTTTAAGTAACAGTCTTAGAGATTAATAAACTTGTATGGGAAGGATGAACTTGAAGCTCCACTTTCCCTCCCATTTCTTCCAATCAGAGTTTTGGGAGCAAGTAGACCTAGGCTTTCTGACTGAGTTTCTTATCCCCCAATAGAAATATATCTATCAGTTATAGGATGTACTATTTATTTGTCATTAAAAACAAACAAACTGTATATTGAACCCTAATAATCTGTAGTTTCTCAGAGTGCTGAAAAGCTTTTCCTAAGGAAAGATTTTGGGTCAACTTTCCACCAAAAGCTTAAAGTCTGAGTGTTATGATTCATAGTTATTTATCCAGAAGCATGTAAAACAGAAAAAGGACCACCTACCCCAATTGCTACATCAGCCTTGGTGTCTAGCATGGCTGCTCACTTTTCTGTCCATTTCCACTACTAAGATTAGGAAATACTTATACAACATCATTTGCCAGCCAAAGTCCTTTATCATAACCACTGATGTTTCCATTCCATTGTTTTCTCCATGCCTTTGATAGTTCGGTCAGTGAGAACCCTTTTAACCATCATTTTGCCCTGTTAAAGACATCTGTTTTGAGGATTTGCTACCTGCAGGAGTAAAGAGACTGTTGAACCTCCCTTGTTTCTCCAAGAGATCTGTAGCAAAGTCTGATCTTTAATATTTAAACAGCATTTTGATGTCCTTGTATTTATATATATTCTGTATTTAAAATGCCATCATTCCATGTTACTCACTCTTTGATTTCCAAAACATTGACTGTTACCCAAACTGAAAGCTAACAAGTAGCCAGCCCAAAAGACACAGAATCTTCAAACTCAAACTTCATTTAATTTCTGCATGCTTACTTCTGCATACTTGACTAAGTTTGCTTAGAAGTACATTTCTTGCAAGTGAACGGAAAAGACACACGTTGTGGCTATTTGTAGAAACCACTATTTGTAGGACTCCCACTGTATGCATTCTCTTGAGCAGTATCTACAACTGGCAATCTAATTTAAATTTTAAGATGTGTACTAATCATATAACTATGATTACTGTCAGATATTACCATAGTCTTATCCCTCTCTTGGAATAAATATGTATAACTACTAAAAATTATATGTGCAAATATGTTTGTTTTTAAGCTTGTTTACTTCTTTAGCAGAGTGTTTATCTGTTGTCTTTATGTAGGATAGAGTAGGATTTATCCATCTATAGAAAGTTCTTATGTTATAGATCTTAGGGATACCATCAATGTGTCAACTATTGAAATTATAAAGATGTCCAGCATCCCTTAATAAAGTCTTGTTGATGTAGATGATAGTAGCTGGAATAGAACTGTTGGAGTCAAATTCACAAAAACTCATGACAGGGCAGTGAATATCCTCTAAATATATGATAAACACACCTCACAGCTAAAAAAAATCTGCTGCTTCATTGACAGCAAAAATGTTGTTGCTTTTGTCATCTATTAGAGCTAGCAGTTGTGACTGAACGTCATCTCCTTCAGCGCGGTCACCACCAACATTGCTGGTGGCACTGGAAGGAGACATAAGAATATTCAGGGGGAGAAAGCTTCTTTAATAATTAACAAGGTTAATAAAAGGAAGTTCAGAAGTTTGTTGCATATGATTGCATGAGGAAATCTCCTATGGAACAGAAATGTTACAGATAGTTTAGGATCATGTCTGAGTTTAAAAGATAGGAAACATGGATTTCCAGACAAGATAAAATACCACAATCTTATCTTTTGTTATTTGTGTGGTTATGACTGATGGCTTAAGGGTATAGCATGGTAGGGATTGCAGGAACAGTAATACATTTATTCTAGACCAGTAATTGTTTGGGAACAGCAACAACAAGAAAAGCCTTCAGCTGCAAAAACCTTTTTGTGCTTTCAATCTGATCTTTTTAAAGTGGTTATGAAACAAGGACAAGTCTACAGACATGACCTCATGTATCTCAGAAAAAATAAATACAGTATTTGCACATCATTACTAACATTTTTATAAGATCCTCCTATGTGCTGACAGAATTTGATGCACAGAACAGCATGTGTGAGAATGAGGGTATAAGTATATAATATTTATGTACGTATGTCCTTCAGAAATTGTGACTGCTGAAAAAAAATGGGATGGCAAAAGTAATGCTGATTTTTTTCTATGAAATAAGATGAAGTTCTACTTTTATCTTGAATGATTTGTTAAAGTCAGGTAATGTGTTTGTTGGGCTTATCTGCAGACTTTTTGTCAAATACAGTAATCAGCATCAGCTGTCTCTTTAGAAGAGTTGCATACATGTTAAAATAGATCATAAAATCATAGAAAGCTCAGGTTGGAAAAGACTTTAAAGATCGAGTCCAACCACATCCGAACCGTACTACCCTAAAGGACTATTTAGCAGAAAAAGCAGCTCCCAACTATGCAAGCCTTTTTTCATCACTAGTATTTGTACTTCAGTTTGGGATACTTTATCCTAGCCCATTCAGTTCTAGTACCTACAAAGTCCCTCATTAAGCAGCATGTAATAACCTTTCTAGAATTACATTTGGCAGTCTGCACAGATTTAATATATGAGTAGTGCTATTTGTACTTTTTCTTCATTTCCCTTAAGGTCAAGCTTCCTTTTTAGCATTCCAGCTACTTTTTGAACTCATAATCCATCTGTCTAGCCACTTAGTTGCCGTTCCAAGATTTTATCTTGGTGCTTACCAGTACACTATTTGAATACATCATGAGGGTATTTATAAATGATGCATATATATCCCCATTCTTTCCTTAGTAATATGAGGGCAAATATACATTTAAATGCATATACATGAAATTACAACTATGAGAAAGAATCATTATTACTTAAATGAGGGGAATAATTTTCATTTAATTTTGTATCCTAACTTCAGTTTTCCTTTCAACAGGATGTCCTACATGGGTGATATTTCAGAAATTGACAAATCCACAAAAAATAAAATAGAATTGTATCTGTCTGAGTAAATATAAAAGATTTTTTCCCCCGTCAATAAACTTACATCTACAGATATTGCTGAATTGTTAGATTGTTAGAATTTATAACTTTTGCAAATGTAGGGCCTGAGGGCACCCATAGCTCTCCATTGCCCTGAACAGACTCACTCCTCACCATGGATCCATGCCTTGCTCATTACCTAACCTTGCTGGACCTGTGGATGACCCTGTACATATCACTGCTATATCTCTGCCTGTGAATGGTGGAATTACTCCTAGTTCCTGCCTTGGCCTGTGTTGAGGAGTCACCTTTGGCTCCTGCTTTGCCAGTATTTGTTAAGGATCCCTGTTCTTACTACTCCCTTGTGTATGTTCTGATTATAGTTCCCTTTCAGCTTGAGATCACTGATTCTTAAATATGGAGAAAAATGACAGAATTTTGGATTACAAGATATTGAAAAGACTGAGAATTTTTAAGTAGGTTTAAATTTATTCTTTCTGACAGAAATTTGGAAGTAATCTTCCACTGCTTAGTTTCATAGTTATTTATATGAAACAAAATAAAGCAGATTGGAACATATTTCCCATAGTATTACTTTTTTAAAAGTTGCTGAGGCAAAAACATTACCCTTTTTCTCATTCACATTTTCAGTGAGTAAATGTCACAGTAGATATAATGAAGATACAAGCCACAATACAAATAATACGATATCATTAAGCAGCACAAAATTAAGTCAGTTATTTACAACCACACAGCCCTGCCAGAGTCACAGAACTGTTTTGATGAAGGGAGAATGACCAAAATAGTAACAAAAGAAATTTAAAGTAGACAATTGCAACTACAAGTAAATCTGGGAGAACAAGTTAGCTCTCACTCATTTCAAGATCTTGAGCAATCTGTTTTTTCTTTTTTTGTTGAACTGAGCACAAACTGGAATACAGGATGTTCCATATGAACATGGGGAAAAATTATTTACTTTGAGAGTTAAGAGCACTGAAACAATCTGCCCAGAAGGGTTGTGAAGCCTTATTTTCCAGAGATACCCAAGTATTTTCTGGATACCTTCCTGTGCAACCTGCTTTAGTGGGGGGGTAGACTAGATGATGTACAACTTCCTACAAGGTGTTTTTGATACTGCCCTAATCACTGTTTCACTATGGCTGAAAACAGCAAACATTTGTAGGTATCCAAACACTTACTTACATAATTAAACCTGGAAGGCATAGGTAGTCAAGATTTTGAATGAATGCATTATGGTCCTATACTTACGTGATTCTAAAATTGCCTTCTCAGTTTCAAAAAAACTTAAAGAAGCAACTGTCAAAAGTACCTGATTTATTCCTATTAAACACTTCTTTCAAGTTCTTTTCACGAGTCACATTAATCTGACACCTCAGATGTTCAGTGTAATGGTCTGCTGTAAGCATGCAATAGAGCTTTAACAAGATCTTTAGTTTAATTTTCAAATTTCAATCTTTATGGGCTGTACACAGTTTCAAAGAATGATGAGTTTTGATTTACTTGTTCACTTATTCACAACAAAACTTTTAGTGTCAGCTTTCATACCACTTGTGAGACTGAGTGCACCTTCATTTGATGTTCTGTCTGTTACATAGTCTATCATTCTGATGCTCTTCATTTATGGTACAGTAAAAAAAAAAGTGAGATCTGGAAGTGTGAATGTCATACATTCTTTGTCACCTGGCTCTGAGTCTTGTGCTCTCAGATACTAAAGTCACAGGTCATACGTGGAGCACAAGGAAAATGTGATGATTATTTAAAACATTCACCTTAACTGCTTACTTTAAAACTGAGTCCAGAATTTTGAAGTCAAGATACGCCATCCTGTAGCAAACAGCCATGCCTTTTGCAAATTTGGAAGAATTTATGTAAATTATGTAAATTTTCAAAAGAATGAAAATGGAACTGAACAGACACATAACAAAATTAAAATCTGATGTATTTTTAAATAATAAAATCCAGTTTGATTTATCCTTAATATAGTGTTAAGAAGAAGGTTAGGACACTTTGGGGACAATATTTAGATATTCAGTGGTGTGTGGTATATCTAAGACAAATGGTCAGCATAAGAAGGATGGATGAATATAAAAAGGATGATGAATCAAACATGATAACCTCAGGGCTTGTACTAGATGGAAGATCACTGTGCGCATTGCCAGTCTTGTCTGAACTGTCCTACTACACCTACCATACAGTTCAGATTTGGCACCTTCTTCATTGGTTTGGACCTATGAAACATGGATAGTATGTGGAACATTTTCATAGCAAAACCGCTGTCATAACAATGGTAAAACAATGGGTCATCTCTACTAGCACAGATTTTTATGACCATGACATGTAGGCTCTTGTTCGTTGCTGGCAAAAACACATAGCTAATAGTATGTTGAAAAAGAGTGCTCTGTAGCTGAGAATGTGTTCTATCACATAATGTTATTGTGCTCTTTACATCAGTTGTAGTTTCCACACAAATAAATAAAATCAACCTATGCATTCTATTATGTCAAATACTGTTTTGCAAATTCCTAGTGAAAGGTAATGCCAGGTTACTACAGCTTCTTGGAATATTCATTTTGTTTTGGAAGTTTGTTTTCCAGTCAAGTTTGTTTCTCTACACTGCACTATTGCATTAGAGTTATAAATATCTAATTTTTTGTATAATTGCATTTTATGGCTAACTGTGGTGGTGCTACAAGATGATAAGCAAAAGTAAAGTGACCAGTGCTGTAGTCACCTATTCAACTAAATAAACTGGCATAGAAGCTACACCAGTTAAAACAAAGCTGGAGGTAGATCAAGAAAAGTTCACAAACAACAAGCCTGGCAAGTTTTAGATCTAGAGACTGCCATTCAGCATGGAATCTTATGTTCTATTACTGAGAATGGAAATACTATAACATAGGCTAAGAGACTAATGATAACATTCGTTTGTTAATCTCTTTTTCTCACATCAGTAGGACCAGCAGTTAAATTCAACTCAGTATTTTTCAGGGGAGTGACTTCTCATGCAGAAATGATGAGTAGGAACAATCTTGTTCCTTCTGATTTTATTCATTCTTTCTCCTTTAACAGCAAACCTAAGACTTTAAACTGACAAGATATACTTAAGCTGACAAAGCTCCTTTGGTTAATTTGTTATTAGAAACTAACTTCTACTGACTTCTCCTGGAATTTTGTTGCATAAATCTTATTAAATTAAAATAAAGTTGTGTGGCTTAATTTCCATATTTTTCTTCATATGTACATAAGGTTGAAAATATTAGATTTCACACTCAAACAATGTTTTCATCTATGGAAGCATACAAGTCCAGGTTGAATCAGATTCTGGGTAGCCTGATCTGGTGGCAGTCGAATTGGAACTAGATGATCTTTAAGTTCTTCTCCAACCTAGGTCTTTCTGTGATTCTATGAAAGCATATTATCCTATCTACCACAGAATCAATGCTCACAGTCAAAATAATTGCAGAAAAACTTCAATGGTAATAATACACTAAAGTATGTTACACAAGAATAGATAATTTCTTTGGTGTTATGCTTGTCTTTCCAAAGTTTACTTTGATTTTAAGTTCAACTGAACTAGCTTTCTTCAAGGATGGTCATGGGATGGTAAGATGGAATGCCATATTAAGAGAGAAGGATCCGCATCTCCAGATCCAAACAAAAAGGACTTTTATTGTCAGCCCTAAGCTCTGTTTGGGACTATTGTTTTACGTTTTCCTGTTATGTTTCTTTTGCATCTCCCCGGTTGCAGGCTGTAGTTTGGTAGAGGGCCTCAGCCGTAGATGTTCCCCTCACAGGAATGTAACCTCCTTCCCAGCAGGACCATTCTCATGTTTAGGGCTAAAGTAATGTAGCAGCAGTCACTGGGCCTTGATGTAGAGTTAAACCACTGAAACCCTAAGTACACTCTTTGACTCTGCAACATTAGTTCAGCAAAGAACGTCTGCAATTATTGGTAAATGAAACAAAAACAAATCATTTATTTCCTATGCTACCATGAGCCTGTGAATATCAGGAATGAATGCAGGCCTGCCTTCTTAAAATATTGCTGAACTGCAATTAAATCTTAGATAACATTTTGTCAACAGTTTAATGGGCTGCTTTGGCCTGAAATCTAAATTTGTTGCTCATTTATATTGTTTGAAACTGCACATAGATAGACTTCCAGAAATCCTGATGTCCTTAAATATGTGGGCACCTCCTCATGAACCAATAATTAGATACACTAGTGTTGTTGTAGATATACTTAAAGTATATGTTATATTTACTCCTGGCCATAGATTAGCAATGTGATTTCATAGAATCATAGAATGTCTTGGTCTGGAGGGACCTCAAGGATCAATTTCCAACTCCCCTGCCACAGGCAGGTCTGCAGCCACTAGTACTAGAACAGGTTGCCCAGGGCTTCATCCAACCAGGCTTTCAACACTTCCAGGTGTGAGTCACCCACTATGTTTCTGGGCAACATGTTCCAGTACCTTGTCAGAAGAGGTCTTTTTAACATTCCTGGCCAAAGTTCAGCTCCTTCTGTGCTTTGGCTTTCCCAATCCCATCTCTGCATGTCTGAACGGCATCACTGTATTCATCCCAGGTGATGCATCCTAGTTTTCACTGCTTGTACATTCCCTTCTTTTCCCTCAGTTTGACTAGTAGGTCCTTGCCAAGTCTTGCTGGCTTCTTGCTTTCTCTTCCTGTTTTCTTACACTGAGGGATGGAGAGCTGTTGTACTTGCAGAAAAGTTTTCTTAAAGAGTAGCCAGCTTTGCTCCACTCCTTAGTCTCTAAGGACAGTTTCCCAGAAGACCTCATCTAATAATTCCTTAAACAGCCTGAAGTCCATTCTCCTGAGGATGCCTGATTCCACTCTTTGCCAGGCCCACATTCCTCAAGGTCGTGAACTCAACCAGGGCATAGTTGTTGCAGCCCAGGCTTCCTCCAATCTTAATATCTTAATGATATCCTTCACATTTGTGATCACCAGGTCCAGCAGTACTTAACCTCTGACCAATCTGTCCAGTACCTGAACTAGAAAGCTATTGCTGATGGACTCCAAAATTCTCCTGGATTTCTTGCAGGTCGCTTTGTTTTTCCAGCAGATATCTGGGTGGTTTAAGTTTCCCATCAGGATGAGAGCCTACAAGTGCAACTCTTCCTGCAACTGAAGAAAGAAGGTCTTGTCAACAGGCAAGGTGACCTGTTGATTAGGTAACCTATTGTAGACCCTGATCACCAGCTGTTCTTTATTGGTTCCATCCCTAATTTTAAACCACTGGCTCTCAACCTGTTCCTGACTTTTTCTCAGACGGAACTCCTTGCAGTCAATTCTTAACATAGAGGGCAACTCTCCCACCCCTCCTACCTTACCTACCCCTTCTAAAAAGTTCATAACCCTCAGTGGTTATATTCCAGTTATGTTAATAATCCCATCATGTATCTGTGATAGTAATTAGATCACAGTTTTGCAAGTGTGGCATGTTTTCAACTCCTGCTTATTTCCCACTCTGTATGCATAATATAAAAGCATTTCAACTGGGCTTTTGGATGCATTACATTTCTAGAGCAATCCCCCCCACAAACCTCCAGTACAAATCTAGGCTTTTCCTCATCTGCTTCCTGAAGAGACAGTGTTCCCTGGCTCTTCGCAACTCAGCATTTCCCACAGCAGCTCTAGTTTAAAGCCCTGGTGACAAGTCCAGCCAGCTTGATGGCTGATGTATTCTTGCCCCTCCTAGTCAGTTGTGTCCCAGCTCACATCAAATTATTTGGTTTGCAAAAGGTGTGTCCTAGATTATAGAACCCATAGCCTTCCACGTAGTCTGTCATTCAACTGATTTATTCTCCTCCTCCTGCCTGAATCGCAGTCTCCAGCTGGGAGGACTGAGAAGAACACTAACTGCACTCTCAGTCTTCTCAAAATCTTCCCAAGGGATGTAAAGTCTTGTGTAGTCTTGTGCTACCCATCTTGAAAGACCAGGAGGGGATAGTTGTCTGACTTTATCATACCCGATACCCTCTTCTTGATATTCTGAATGCAGGCCCTCAACAGACAGCAAACTTATCTAGAGAACTTATCCAGGTGGCAGATGGGTGCCTCAGTGCTTCACAGCGCAATTTCCAATTATTAAGACCCTTCAACTTTTTTAACAGCACTGGTCATGACTCAGGTCCTTGGTTGGACCTTTTTAAAGTTGTCATCCCTTTCAGGGTCTGAGCTGCTATCCATACCTTCCTTCTCCCACACTGGAGCTCAAATCCTATTACTGGGACTTCAGAAGCAAGGGGGAGTCTTCTCCCTTTGCCCTGAGTAGAGATGAAGGTCCTGTATCCCTCACCCTGCAAATGTTTACCCTCAGGTGGGAATTTATTCCTTCAGGTGAGAATCCTGCTTATCTTCCTCCCCTGGCTGTGCCCCAAGACATGGTTTTCTGTCTCTCTACCTTTGCTACAGCACGATACCAGGCATCAATCTCTCCCTCTGACTCCTGAATATATTTCAGTCTGGCAACTTCCCCTCTCAGCCTGGTAAGTTTCTCAAAAAGATAAAGTTGGGTGTAGTTGTACCCATGACAACCCTGATCTACCTCAATCTCTCAGGTGACCTTTATAACTCCCCATAGCTGAAGGTCTAGGCAGCTCTCTTGTTCCTGTGGAAGTTGTTCTGGGTGCATTCAGCTGCCCAGAAAGGTTGCACACCTCTTGTCTGCATTTCTGCTTCAGCTTATCTACCACAGTGTGGTCACCTTGATGGTATTAACAGAGAGCTGTCTTCTTGCAGCTCCAGATGAGAACTGTGCACCCTGCTCAAATGCCCCATGCAAACTGCCTGTGCAAACTATTCACCCATACCCTTCTGACATGTCACACCTTCTCTGACCATCCTATCCCAGGGGTCTGCTTTTGTATGCTCCTTGGGTGGTCCTGCTGCTGCTGGCCCTGCTCCTACCATGTCAGAGTATCACCACGATGAGGAGGGCTCCGGGTGCCTGGAAGCTTCTCCCTGATGGCAACTCCCCTTGCTTCTTTGCTTTAGTGTGGAATGCATCTGCCCTGGAGCTGAGTGCCTCTCAGAGACAGTTTTTGAAATATTCATGGTCACAGAGAGGATATGAACATCAAAAAGTTGTACTGTTCTTCACTCCTACTTTGGGTGTCATGAGTGACAAAGGTTTGGAGCAGAACTGCTAAGCAGATACAGAGAGATAATCTAAGTCCAAGAACTCTTTTATCTTTATTCCATCTACTTTTAACATTTGCATCTCCAAGAACAGATTTAGTCCACTTTTGGAGATGTGCTGTCATCAGTTAAAACTCAGTAATAGCAAGTGAAGAAAGCATACAGGGAGAAAGTTAGATATGTTGTTTTAGATTCATAACATAAGATAATTCTCCCATGATCCACTGATTTCTTATGGAACTGTTTGAGTTATTGCTTCCTATTTCCAAATGGTAATATTCTCAAATGGGAACTTGGGAAATGGCAGAGGAGGACCTGGTATGGGGTCTTGAGCACAAGTCTTATAAGGAGCACCTGAGGGAACTGGGATTGTTTAGCCTGGAGAAGAGGAGACCTTATCATTTTTTACAACTACTGGAAAGAAGATTGTGGCAAGGAAGTTGGATGTTGACCTCTTCTCCCATGTAACTAGTGATAGGACTAGTGGAATTGGCCTCAAGTTGTGCCAGGGGAGATTCAGGTTGGATGTTAGGAAATCTCTAGCTGGGTAGAGAAGGAAAACTAATGGTAAGTAATAATTAATCACTGTGTAATTTACGTCTGGTCACATGGATGGCATACTTTCCTTTTTTCTTGCTTCAGACTTTTACGCCTCCCCTAAAAATAACTTAAAATTATTTAAAATGGTACTGTTCCACAAAAAAGCAAATATAATACTTGTTAAATTTTAATTTTTAAATAGGTTCTTATAAACTTTATTTTTTATGTTTTAGCTAAGCTTTGTGGGTTTATGTACAGCTCTTTTGGGTCCAAGCCTTTGCTGAGTGAACAACTTGCCTGATTTGCAGCATGCTCTTTCTTTCCTTAGTAACCCAGCCTTCCAATGGATGGAAAAATTTTGATCTCACATGAGCATTTGCAGAACAACACTGTCAAAACTGTGACAGATAGAAAGACTCTATTAATAGCCATAAGCTGCATACGTCATCATCGCCTAGCTCAACTTTTTCTTTGTTGATATTTTTTGTTTGTTTTTTTTTTTTCTTATTTTAAACACATAAGGCTTCCTTTGATTAAACTTTGTGCATTCAGGCAGGCACAAATAAAAAACTGTGGAAAAAAAAAAATCACTGATAATATTTATTAAAATCTAATACAGTTGTTTGGTTTTTTTTTTCCCCCTGTTCTTCATATGGTATTTTTCTAAGTATCACAAAAGATATTCTCAATGAGAAGAACGTTCAGCTCTTCTGTAATTTTTCCTTATGATATCGTACATAAATCTAGAATGTTTAATAATTATCTGATAGTGGAAAATCCAGGCATATTTTAGATTTTTTGGAATACTGTATGCTGGCAATACTGTATATGCTGGTAAATAGCAGATTGTGATTGATAATCTTTTCCAGATCTTCCTTCTGCATAGTTTTGAAATATATTTTATGCATATATATTGAAAGAAAAAAAGAACAAACAAAAGAAGAAGAATGAAACAGAACAATTAAACATGTAGCATTGTACAACATAACAGAAAAAAGAAAATTTTCAAAAGCCAGATAATGCAAAACCAGTTTCAGCAAACTGATTTTAACATGCTAACACTATCAATACATTTAGGTAGCACTTTATTTTAATAACTATACTTTATGTCATAGAATACTAGCAAGTTCTATATTAAAGTAAGTAATAAAATTGATTCTTTCGTATTTCCATTACTTCTGTTCCATGCCTTAACTGAATAAATAATACTAAATTGAGAAAACATTAGACAGCACCACACAGTGTAAAATATGACTATAGAAGAGAAATCAAAATTCTAAAAGACATCACTTTTATGTTTTCTCTATGCTTATGGAAGACACTGAAGGAAACATTAGAAATAATAGAGATATCAAAGGTTTGCACAGTTCCTTGCAAAAAATTAAAAGAAATACCTAATTATTTTAGTCAATATAACTTTTCCTCAGATATTCCTTTGTACCCTATTACTAAATAAGACACAGACATGGACATGAGTAATTCTAGACAAATTACAAGACACCTTTGGTCCTGTAATTCGCAACAGATATAAGTTTTTAGCAGAAAAACCTACAGATATTGCTGCAGGTCTAGCAGAGATAAAAAAAGCAAAACTGCATCATCTGTGTAAAATATGAGATTAATACTAGTCATTAAACATCTGTGATAGAAGTAAAACAAGAAATGTTTCATAACGCTTCTACTTATATGCTGTTCAGCTTCAATTTCTATGTAAATGCTAAGAAACCTGTATGAGGTATTTACAGCTGTGGAAATATGTATTATGGAAGAATCTGTGAAGAATCAAATTGAGAACAATATACCACACCTGTTTCAACCTAGACATCTTTTACTTATTGGACCATTAAACCTACCACAGCCTTAGCCTTGTCAGTATGCCTGTCTTAAGTGAAATGTGATGTCTGATCACAGTGTTTCCAGTTGTACTAAAACAGATAGTGCATGTATCCAGAGAAAGGCACTGAAGCTGGTGAGTTGTCTGGAGCACAATTCTTAAGAGGAACAGCTGAGGAAACTGAGATAATTTAGTCTGGGGAAGAGGATGTTCAGGGGAGATCTTATAGCTTTCCAAAACTACCTGAAAGGAGGTTGTGGTGAGATGGGAGTCAGCCTCTTCTCCCAGGTACCTATATAGATAGAACTAGAAGGAATGGCATCAAGATATGCCAGGGAAAATTCGGGTTAGATGTTAGGAAAATTTTCTAGTCCTAGAGAGTGGTCAGGCACTGGAATGGGCTGTCAAGGGAGGTGTTTGAGACACCACCCCTGGTGGTGTTCAGGAAGTGTTTAAATGTTGAATTAAGGGACATGGTCTAGTGGGGAAATATTGGTGGTAAGTGAATAATTGGACTCAATGATCTTGGAGATCTTTTCCAATCTTGGTGATTCTGTGACATGTGTACATATTTATTTTTGTATGTTTTCTCTCACAGAATCATAGACAATTTAATTGTATAGAATTATAGAATCTTTAAGGCTGGGAAAGACTTCTAAGATCATCTAGTCCAGTCATCCACCCATCACTACCGTGCCCATAACCATATCCCATGCCCTCACAGACCAGAAAGTCAGCTGTATCCTGGGCTGCATCAAAAATATTACAGAATCTCAGAATTGTAGGGGTTGGAAGGGACGTCTGGAGATCATTGAGACCACCCCCCCTGCTAAAGCAGGATCACTTCAGCAGACTGCAAAGGTAGGCATCCAGGAGCGCCTTGAGTATCCCCAGAGAAGAATTACAGTCTCCCTAGGCAGCCTGTTCCAGTGCTCCGTCATCCCCACTGTAAAGAAGTTCCTTCGTGTATTTGTGTGGAACTTCCTATGCTCCAGTTTATGGTCACTTCCCCTTGTCCTGTCTCCACACACTGCTGGCAAGCATCTGGCCTTTTCCCTTTGCCTCCTACATCTTAAATATTTATAGACATTGATTAGATCCCTTCCTAGGTTGCTTAGCTTTTCCTCATAAGAGAAGTGTTCCGGGCCCTTTATCATCTTCATGGCCCTCCGCTGGACTCTTTCCAGGAGATCCCTGTATTTTTGTACGGGGGAGCCCAGAACTGGACACAATATTCCAGGTGGGGCCTGACCAGGACAAAGTAGAGGGGGAGGATTAACTCCCTTGACCTGCTTGCCACGTTCCTTTTAGTGCACCCCAAGATCCTACTGGCCTGCTTGGCCACCAGGGAACACTGCTGGCTCATTGTCAACTGTTGTCCACCAGGACCCCCAGGTTCTTTTTCACAGAGCTCCTCCCCAGCAGGTCATGTTCTAACCTACACTGATAGTTTTAGTTATTCCTTCTCAGGTGCAAGACTTTACATTTGCTTTTGTTAAACCTCATCTGGTGTTTTCGTCAGCATGGCTGGCTGGTTGAGGGAGGTGATCCTATCCCTCTGCTCTGCAGTGATGAGGCCTCATCTGAAGTGCCGCATCCAGATGTGGAGTTCTCAGTACAGGACAGACACAAACCTGTTGGAGAACATCCAGAGGAGGGCCACAAAAATGATCCAAGGGATGGAATACCCCTCCTATGAGGACAGGCTGAGATTGTCAGAGCTGTTAAGCCTGGAGAAGAGAAGGCTGCAAGATGACCTAATAACAGCCTTTCAGTATCTAAAGGGAGCTACAGAAAAGAAGGGGACAGGCTCCTTAGCAGGGTTTGTGGTGATAGGGCAAGGGGTAATGATTTCAAGCCCATAGAGGGTACATTTAGGTTAGATATAAGAAAAAATCTTTTACAGTGAGGATGGTGAAGCACTAGAACAGCTTGCCTAATGATGTGATTTGTGCCCTGCCCCTGAAAACTTTCAAGGAGAGGCTGGATCAGGCCCTGGGCAATCTGATCTAGCTGTGCTTGTCCCTGTTCATTGCAGGTCAGTTGGACTAGATGGCCTTCAGAGGTCCCTTCCAACTCTAAGGATTCTATGATTCTATGAATTTATTAAAATGAGTTGTCTAAAACTAAAATTATGTTACTCGCAATCAGCTCATCCAAAGACACTGACTACTCTAAACACACAGATGGTGCAGATATGTCACAGAAAACTTAATTATTTATCAGCTTCAGCAGAGAAAAAGTAAACCAAATAAATTTGAAGTAATTTGAAATAAATGTAGATTTTGGCTATGTTTTGTGTTGCTTAATTTGAATTAAATATTCCATTGCACTGTGCTATTTCTAAGGAGTAGTTAAATTACTCATAATTAGGAGAGTCTGGAGATCTTCAAGCAATAATGGCAACAAGATAAAATTTCCTATATATTATATTTCACAGTAATTTTGTTGCTAAATTCAGCAGTTTAGCAACATTTTAGCATCCTTTTTTATTTTATTTTTTTTATTTTTAACAAGTATGTATATGTTTATATATAACAAGAATAAGTAAAATGTTTCCTTGACTTATCCATAGAATGTATTGCTCCTAGTAAAACATCTGAGCAACAATTTGCGGTTTATTATTCAAGACTTTAAAATAACTTATGTGTGTATATATATATGTATATGTATATACTTAATACAATATAGAATTCTATTAGTGATTCTCTCCTATTTATAGTTGTCATGGTTTTATGATTTTTGGCTATCGATATTCCACATCATAACATCATGTAGTAGACTGGGAGTTAAAGAGTTAACGCTCTGGTTCTGGGCACCTGTCTGGAAGAGAAGAACTACATCCCCCAGAGGACTTTGCGTTCAGAGAGGAGATATAACCCCTGGCAAGGTTGTGAAACCTTCCCTTTTTTGGCTCTTCTCCCTGTTGCTCATCCCAGCTGCACACCTCACCTGAGTATTTGCAATAGTGTAAGGCCTTCAGCTTTTGGACACTTTCTCTCTCATTATATTTGATTTATTAGATTCAATACTAATTGTATTGCAGTGTGTTATCTTGTATTCCGATACCATATTTAGTAAATTAGTTTGGTTTTCCTCAGATCATTCCTCAGTTTTTAATTATTTGGGGTCCCCTGTTTCCCCTTTCTGGAGACACAAATTCATGAATCCCTCTGCGCCGCTAGTCACAGAACTGGGCCAAACCAGCCCATAAACAATTGGCAATAGAGCTATTGCTAAAAAACAAATAACCAAGTAAATGACTTCCCATATTTATTTCACTGTGCTTTTTTTGCTGAGTACCTCAAAGCAACAGCTTGGTGTCACTGATAGTTTTTTCCATTGTAATGATTTCTATCTGGTCCTTAGAACATTTTTTTTGTGTGTAAAAGGGCCTTTAGTGACAGCTTAATGTATTTTCTCATTGCATTATAATGACTGTTATATTTAGCTTGGAAATTATAGGACAGAATATGATATTGTATATTCTGCTTGTAGTGTAAGTTACTGGAGTGAATTACAAGATACTCTTATCCAACTAAGATGGAAAAAAATAAAAAAAAAAAAGAATTTCTTAGTGAACAGTGGCATATCCATTAAATTTTGAAGGTTATATCTAAGCTATAACCACAGTAAGTTCTCACCCTAAATGTTGCACAGAGAGGTCGTTGTGTCTCTCCACTTGGAAATTTTCGAAAGCTACCTGGAACACTGATCATTGTCCT
The DNA here is from genome assembly GCA_037305975.1 of Chrysolophus pictus. Classification (NCBI taxonomy): domain Eukaryota; kingdom Metazoa; phylum Chordata; class Aves; order Galliformes; family Phasianidae; genus Chrysolophus; species Chrysolophus pictus. Next base: position 27,102,807 of record CM074578.1, read on the forward strand.
GAGCAGTCTGCTTTATCTTTTCTTTTTGTCTGTTTTTTTTTTGTTTGTTTGTTTGTTTGAATGAATGAATGAATGAATGACATCAATTTTATCATTTATTTAATAAATTAAATTTTATTAATTTATTAATTTTATTAATTTATCAGACTAATAGTGAAACTTCCACGTGACATCTTTAGCTAGTAAACAGAGATGATGTTGCGAAGGCACATGGTATATAGGGTGCTGATATAGAAGAACCATCATGGCTTCACTGTGGGCAAATCCTGTTCGATCAGCAGTGACCTTTTACGATGCTGTCACTGCATCAATGAACAAAGGAAGAGCTTTTGAGATGATGTCATCTATCTGGACTTCAGTAAGGCCTTTGGCACGGGTACTCCACAACATCTTTCATATGAGTTTGATGTGTGGACTGTTCAACAGATGAATAACTGACTGCAGGATTGAGTCCAGTGAGTGGTAGTCAATGGCCCCATGGCTGGACAGAAATCTGTGAGGAATGGTGTCTCTCAGAAATCAGTGCTGGGAGTCGTCTTCATTATGACATTGACAGTTGACTTGAGTTAGCTGATGACACTAAACTGTGGGGTGCAGTCAACAAATGTAAAAATAAATTGAACTAAATGAATAGACCCAAAGTATTATATGGCTGTGCTAGTTGGCAAAGTCTCCAGATATATTCAATATCAAGGCTGTAACTGCAGTCTCTTGGATCTCTGGTTTGGCTGCTGTGGATCTGTGCCAGATCAGATGTAGAAGTCTATGATCTGTGGCTCTTGTTCACAAGGTTTTGGGATGGTACTACCAGGTGCCTGATATCAGGTCTGACCAAGCCCCAATCATGTTCCCATTCCCTGGGAGTTACTTCCAACTGAGCACCACCATATGCCTGGTGTGAGCAGTAGTGGCACAACATACTATCCAAGTCACAGGCCCATGTTCTCTCCTGGCCACAGCCAGTCCCCATCCCCAGGGAGATGCACAGTGCCCAGAGCTGGAACTGTCTGTCACGGTGTTAACTAGATCAATCTATGCCTGTGACAGGGGACAGTAGGCCTCTGCCCCCCCATCCCCCGGCCAAACAAAATGGGAAGGAAGGAAGGAAGGAAAAAAAAAAAACAATGGCAACGATCTATGGAGGAAAACTTACTTTACTAACTATGATATCAGAATGCAATACAATCTAATTGAAATTGAGACTAATAAATCAAATAAGATAGGAGAGAGAGAGTTCCTGAGACTGAGTCAAACCTGAAAAGCTTGGAACGGCTAGGAAAGCACCCTCCAGCACCCACTGCCAGGCAGTAAGAGACCGCCCCACCCGGAAGGGTCAGATCCCATGACTTCCGTAATGTATAGGGATAGGTACCTGGAATTGGAGCATTAACACTTTAATTCCAGTACATGATGTTTTGATGTGGAATACTGAAAACCAAAAAACATAAAACCATGACACCATCCCTGTCCCATTGCCCTGGCTCCAAAGCCTTGATCTATCTTTCTGGGAGATTTCACTTCTCACGATCCTCTATCTGTATTCATGTCTCCTGGTACATAGTGAAGCATCACTCACCAAAGTAGACCAAAGAAACCTTCTAAAATGAGGGAATCAAATCCTTTGAGTAATCTGTCGCTGCCTGTAGTATGGTTTGTTTACGTAATCTCCTGCAATATTGTTACAAGGATCAAACAAGACATCTTTGCTACCTGTAAAGAATTAAACTTCAGGAAAAAAAGAGTAGACGAACAATAAGTTGTTCACTGAGTTAAATAATTCAACAAAAATTGTTGTAATTTTATGATTTTTTTTATATTGGTATTTCACATCATAACATCATGTAGTGCACTGGAATTATAGGAGTTAAAGCTACAGTTCCATGGATTATCAATAGTTCCAGGTACCTGTCTCAGAAGAGCGTACTGTGGGTCCCAGAAGAGTTCATTATTTCACATCTGTTTTCCTTTCAGAGGGAAAGATATATTTCACTGGGAGTCATAAGATTGCTGTCTCTTCTGCTTTTCTCTGTGGTGTGTTCTCCCTAGCCTGCAGCATTAGAGTAAGGCCTTTAGTTTTGGACTCTCTCTCATTTATTTGATTTATCAGTTTCAATCCCAATTATTTTGTATTATATCGTGTTATCTCACATTCCACTTTCATGTTTAGTAAATTAGTTTTCTTCCTTAGCTTGTCGCCTCTATATTGCTTTTAGGCCCATGTCCCTACCTTTTCCCCCTTCCCCTTTTCTCCTCTCCAGGTGCACGTGTCCATGGGTCCCTTCACCCCATGAGTCATGGAACTAGGCTGAACTGGGCCAGAACTGTGACAAAAACTTAGCTAGTGTGCTACAATTATTAAACAAAATGAGCCTGCCCTAAAACACATAGTTAGAAAGTCAGCATAGAAATCATTTTTTTCCATATTTAGAAACTAGCATTCATTGTCAATGAAAAAGCAAAACAAGAAAATTGAGTATAAATTAATCAGAAATGAAAATATTAACATTATAGTATATCTTCTCTAACATGCATAGAGGAAGACCAAGTTGAAAATCATTGTCTGAACAACTGTGAGCAGTGATTTATATAATTGCTCTTTTCTCTCCAGTGAGCAGCCACTCCTTCCAGCATGAGTGAAAGGTTTATAACACAATCTTTAATTATTACTTGAAAGAATTTTCTCTCTTAAAGGTCAAAGTCAGAGTAGAACGATTACCCCAATTTGTATTAGTGAATCAAAGTAAAGTAGGCATAAGAACTAAGAATATTAAAACTGATTCTCAGAAAAATAAAACTGAAGGAAAGAAGAATGAATGAAGGAGCTGAGAGAGAGAATGAAATTGTGGAATGAAAATGAGAGCATGATTATTATAATGCCTTTTCCCAGCACTGGTTTCTTGGATTTATAAAATGGTTTTCTGTTAGTTAAAAAATGATGCAAATTAGAATTAGTTTGCCTTGAATCAAACTGTTTACATTAGTGTTATCTCAGTGGAAAAAGACCATCAAAGTCAATAACTTCCCTTTAGTGCTCAAATATGCATTACAGAGTAAATTTCAGCAACATACCCCTTTGGAAGGAGTAGAAATTTCCTTGCGATTTACTTGTCCACATTCATAGTTTAGCACATAATTGTAAGCCTGTCCGATTTGCAAGTTAAATCTTGAAGTCAAACCTCTAGTTATTGAAATTGATGCCTACAGCATTAAGAGAAAAAAGATGAAATTCATAGCACTAAAAGATGTTAGGTTAGGAATTATGTATTTATGCAATCCTGAAGAAAACAATATAACTAAATATAATACATAAAACTAAACCTTCAAATAGTTAAAAAACTTCACAGATGAAAGCTTGACTAGATAGACATTCAAATAAATTTGGAGAATTATTCCAAATCAAGTCACAATGGCACCTGGAAAAATTAAAGTACATTTCTATAAAATGCAAAAACTTGCTATTTCCCTATGTTAAAAATAGGATCCAAAATAATTTTTAAAAATATTCACTCTTCATTATGTTTATAAGTATGGCTAATCTTGAATATTGAGTAGAAGTAACTAATTAAAAAAACAATAAATATTTTAATAAAAATAAATATTTTTATCTTTACTGTTCTCTTGTAAAAAGAAACATGTACAAGGGGAAATGGCCTCAAGTTCTGCCAAGGGAGGTTTAGGTTGGATATCAGGAAAAACTTTTTTACAGAAAAGATTGTTAAGCACTGGAATAGGCTCCCCAGTGAGGTGGTTGAGTCACCATCCCTGGATGTGCTTAAAAACCGTCTGGGTGTGGTGCTCAGGGACATCATTTAGTGAGGGGTTGTTAGGGTAGTATGGCTAGGTAGAGGTTGGACATAATGATCTTGAAAGTCTTTGTTATGGTTTTATTATTTTTGGTTCTCAGTATTTTATATCATAACATCATGTAGTGCACTGGGAGTTAAAGGCTTAATATTCTGATTCTGGGTACCTGTGCCAGAAGAGAATTACATTCCCCAGAAGACTTTGTGTTCAGAGGGGAGATAAAACCATCCACATATCAGGAGACGTCCACTCTTTTCCCTTCTGTTTGGCCTGACTACACATCTTGCACATCTTGCTTCTGCATTAGAGTAAGGCCTTTGGTTTTTGGACACTCTCTCATTTTATTTATTAGCTTCAATTCTAATTATATTGTATTATATTGTATTATAATGTTATCTTGCATTCTGATATCTTATTTAGTAAATTAATTTATTTCTCCCTAGGTTGTTGCCACTATTCCATTTTTAGGCTCATATCACTACTCTTTTCCCCTTTTTTCCTTCTTTCCTTTTCCCAGAGTGTGGGTCTGTGGGTCCCCTGCTCCACTAGTCACAGAACCAGACCAAACCAGCCCATAAACCACTGACTGTCTTTTCCAACCCGAGCAATTCCGTGATTCTATGTAGCTTTCCGAAACAATTGTAATTCTGTAAAATGAACAGAGTACCTCAAGGTTGGTCCTCACTAGTGCCCTATGCAGGGCAGGATTACTTCCCTAGTCTTGCTCACACAATTTCATATACAAGTCAGGATGCCATTGGCCTTCTTGACCATCTGGGCACACTGCTGGCTCATAATTAGCCAACTGTCCATCAGTACACCATGGTCGTTTTCTATCAGGCAGCTTTCCAGCCACTCGTCCAAGGAAGGCCAATGGTATCCTGCAGTGCATTAACAAGAACATGGCCAGCAGTACAAGGGGGATTACTTTACCCTTTGACTCTACACAGATAAGGCCATATCTAGAGTAGTGTGTCCAGTTCTGGGTTCCTCAAATAAAGCAAGATAAGGAACTACTGGAGAAAACCCACTGCAGAGGTGGCTAGGGAACTGGAGAATGACTGAGGATGTTTAACCTGGAGAAGAGGAAACTGAGAGGCGATCTTATCAATACTTATAAATATCTGAAGGGCAGGTGTCAAGAGAATTATGCCAGACTCTTTTCAATGGTGCCCAGTGACAGAACAGGGTTCAATGGACATAAAGTGGAACATAGGAAGTTCCGTACAAACACAGGGAAAAACTTCTCTGCTTTGAGAGTTACAGATCACTGGAACAAGCTGCTCAGAGAGTTTATAGTGTTTTCTTCTTTGAAAATACTCAAAACTCACCTGGACACTTTTCTATGCAACATACTGTAAGGAACCTGCTTTAGCAGGGGAGTTGAATGAAGTGATCTCTAGAGATTCTGCAATTCTGTAACAGATGATTACAATTGTACATGAGAAGTCCTTTTTCCTGTATGTACATTTTTCCTCTGATGCTATATTTAACCTTCTACTGTCTGTGTAGGTCTTGAGGATGATGGCTTACTCCTTAAAGATATGAGAATCTATGATGAGATGGACGAGTCAGAAGTTTTTAACTTGGCATTACTTTTTTCTCTGGCTTTGGCCTTCTTAAGGTCAGCTTATGTTTGCAAATTCAGTCTTCTTATTTGCTCTTTTCTTCCCTACATAGATCTGCTAAATCTTTACAGTATATGGTATACATAAAGCCAATCAAAAACCTGAGACAATAGTCATCTAACCACTGTATAGCTGTTATACAAGTTAAACAATCTAAAACCAGCTTGGGCTAAGACAAGACTAGTCACTTTCTGAAGCTTCACTACATTTTCTGATATGAATAAAACTTTTAAAGTGTCTTTTATTTTTATTTTTTATTTATTTATATTCATGAGCAAACATTATAGGAAAATGTAAATACAGTATTAGATTCTCTACATTCATAGAGCTGTTCTCATAGTATTTTGAAGGATTCCTTTTATATGAATGGTCAAGAAGAGCAACAGATCTTTGAGGCAGCCTTACTTATATCATTATTTGGAGCTGATTTGGTGAATTGAAGGTAGTAGGGAATACTTAGAACTGAAAGTCTGAATTATTAAGCCCAACCACATCTGTGCTCAAATTTTTCTGGTTTCTGATACTGGATTTCTGTAAGAACTAAAATTTAAGCTTTTGGGATAGTCTTGGAGTGATGGAATCATATTTTTAGATATGCAAATATACATAAAATTTTTACTAACCAGACAGAATAAGTTAGCAATTCTATCTCATCTTCCATGTCTTTCATACAGGAAATAAGGTAGAAATTTAACATTTTAATCATGGAAGATAATAGTCTATGTTATTCTTGGGGAAGAAAGAAGTTTTATGTGTGCATATAAGTAAAGTTTCTTTATGACTAAATTACACTTTTATTTTCAGTCCCTTAACATCACAGCTTCATTGCTATGATTGTAATTATCCTCCTTTTTTTTTGACAAATTGTAGACTGTATGAAATCTAATCTCAAGATCAGTTCAAAAAATTCCTACATCAGTTAAGACAAAAACTTTCACTCACAATTTATTTTTTTTTCTATTTAATTCTCATTAGTGACCCTGATAAAGGAAATATAACTCCATTTCAGAATAAATGGTTCCAGACCAACTGGAATTCAAAGTAAGCAGATGTTTCAGTTCATTAAAAATCTCAAAATCTCCTTAAGATTTCCAAATCCTTAGGACTTGTTTTATCTTAGTTTTTCTTGTTCTGTTCATTGCATGACTAAATTGCATATTTTTCCCATAGTTTTATATATCTGGGAAATTAAGAAAAGATGAATCACCCTTGATTTAGTACTCCATTGTATATTTACTTCTATGAATCAGTTGTAACTATTTTATCGTGGAGCAAAAAATGATGTACATAAATAGCTAATTTAAGAGTAATAAATCTGCTACAAACAAATCACCAGTGATATATTCAGAATAAGTTGATTTCTAGTTTTAGTGAATGTAGTAGATAAATGTATTACATGCAGAGTATTAAAGATCCGTATAAGTGTACTATGATCAGCAGAGCTGGTAGGCAACTATGTCTTCTGTACAAGTGAAGATACAATATATGAATATATGACAAAAATAGCATAAGATAATTTAATTTAAGACATCAGCCTCATTCTCATTGTATTCCACAAGTTTTTATGGGAACTCTTTCCTCTTCTTTACAGCAGTAAAAGAAATGGATTTTTTAAAATTCATTTTTAAATAGTACTTTCTGTATCTGTGGTTATAATGTTGAACTATGCAGTTGGATGTCATCTGTGAGATATATTGGGACATTGGCTCAATAATATGATTTTGAATCATGGAAGTTAAACTGCAGAAGAGAGGATGATAAGCTACTATGATGTGATATCCAGTTATATAACAAATTCAAGCATAAAAGGGGAACTAAGAAACTTTTTCTTTTTTCTTTTTTTTTCTTTTGCCTTTACACTAAGTTTTATCCTTGATAAATATGACACAGAGAAAGAAAGATGTTACAGATGACAGTATTCAAAACTGATATATTCATCTCAAAAGGGTAATACTGAAGTAACTGAAACTTATTTCATGAGGTAAGAATAGAGAAAATACACTTACTTTGCCAGACTTTTTTATAGGTAAAAATTATAAGTGATATATGTGAGAGAAAATCATTAGATTGTACTAGAAAATAAGATAAACTGCTCCTGAGTTATCTGTCCTTAATATATGAGAATTATAATAATGAGTTTTAATCAGCATCATACCAAACTAGATTGTCCAATGAGCAGGGTAAGAGGCTTGGGAATCAGGTACCAACACTATTCAAATCCTGGGCTGGATACTGAAGGAACTAGAAAGTCTGTGAAAGAAAAAGTAAAAGGCAGAAAGAAGGTTTCACAGTAACTAAGAATAATGGGGGGGATTGAAGGGGATAGTTAGAGATAGTTTATAGAAGCAGGAATGTAGAGCTCGTTAGAGAAGGGGGGACAGCAGACACTGGGTCTGGGATAGTGAGGGGGATGAAGGCCATGCTGATAAGGTTTGAGAACAACCCAGAGACATCTGGCAGGGAAGTGATTAGATGTCCACAGAACAAGACGAAACTAGTTTGGGGAATGTCTCCCTTCTCTGTCAGGAGTCTATGGCGAAGAAGGTCAGAAGCCTTCACAAAAAAGACACTGGAAAAAAAAGAAACTGGTCACAGTACTCAAGGTGTGGCCTCACCAGAGCTGAGTGCAGGGGGACAATCACTTCCCTGTTCCTGCTGGCAACAGTTTCTGATGCAAGCTAGGATGCCATTGGCCTTCTTGGCCACCCAAACACACTGCTGGCTCATGTTCAGCCAAGTATCAATCAATATTCCCAGGTCCATTTCCTCTACACAGTCTTCCAGTCACTCTGCCCCAAGCCTGTAGCGTTGCCTGTGATTGTTGTGGCCAGAATGCAGGACCCAACATTGTCCCATTGGCTTCAGCCCAATTATCCAGCCTGTCCAAATCCTTTTTTAGGGCCTCGCTACCCCCAGGCAGATCGACACTTCCAGCCAACTTGGTGTCATCCACAAACTTACTGTGGGTACACTCAATGTCCTCCAGGTTGTCAATAAAGATATTGAAGAGAATAGACCCCAGCACCAACCCCTGGGGAACACCAGTCATGACTGGTCGCCAGCTGGATTTCGTTCCATTCACTACCACTCTCTGGGCGTAGCCTTCCAGCCAGTTCCTTACTCAGCCAAGAGTGTACTGTCCAAGCCACGGGCTGCCAGCTTCTGCAGGAGAATACTGTGGGAGACAGTGTCAGAGGCCTTGCTGAAGTCTAGGTAGACTACATCAACAGCCTTTCCCTCGTCTACCAGACGGGTCACTAGATCATAGAAGGAGATCAGATTGGTCAAGCAGGACCTGCCCTTTGTGAACCCGTGCTAGCTAGGCCTGATCCCCCAGCTGTCCTACATGTCGCATGATCTCCCTCAAGACAATCTGCTCCACAACCTTCCCTGGCACCGAGGTCAGGCTAACAGGCCTGTAGTTCCCCGGATCCTCTTTGCAGCCCTTCTTGTAGATGGGAGTCACATTGGCAAGTCTTCAGTCTTCTAGGATCTCATCAGTCAACAAGGAATGCTGATAGATAATGGCAAGCGGCTCAGCTATCACCTCCGCCAGTTCCCTCATCACTCTTGGTGAATCTCATCTGGCCCCGTGGACTTGTGACAGTCTAGCTGGAGCAGTAGGTCTCTGACTGCATTCTCCCGAATCACGGGAGGTTCAGTCCACACCCCAGCTGAGACTACCAGGTCAGAGAGTGAAGTTCCCTGAGGATAACTGGTCTGAACTTTAAAGACAGACATAAAGAAGGCATTCAGAACCTCTGCCTTTTCTTTATCCTCAGTGGTCACATTCCCAGCCTCATTCAGTAAAACATGGAGTCATAGAATCACAAGGTTGGAAATAACCTATAAGATCATCTAGTCCAACCGTCTTCACACTACCACTGCTACCACAAGCTACTAAACATATCTCACAGCTCCTCATCCAGACACCTCTTGAACACTGCCAGGGACAGCAAATCCACCACCTCCCTTGGCAGGCCATTCCAGTGCCTGACCACTCTCCGAGAGAAAAAGTTCTTCCTTAAGTCTAACCTAAACCTCCTCTGGCACAACTTGTGGCCATTTCCCCAGGTCCTGTTCGTTGCCTGGAAGAAGAGGCCAAACCCCTCTTCACCACAACCTTCCTTCAGGAAGTTGTAGAGTGCAATGAGGTCTCTGAGCCTCCTTTTCTCCAAACTAAACAATCCCAGTTCCCTCAGCCGCTCCTCATAGGACTTGTGCTCCAGACCCCTCACCAGTTTCGTTGTTCTTCTCTGGATACGCTCCAGGGCCTCAATGTCTTTTTTGTAGTGAGGGGCCCAAAACTGAACACAGTACTCAAGGTGCAGCCTCACCAGTGCTGAGTACAGGGGGATAGTCACCTCCCTGCTCCTGCTGACCACACTATTTCTGATGCAGGCCAGGATGGCGCTGGCCCTCTCGGCCACCTGTGCACACTGTCGGCTCATGTTCAGCCAAGCATCAACCAACACCCCCAGGTCCCTTTCCTCTTCACAATCATCCAGCCATCATCCCCAAGCCTATAACGCTGCATGGGGTTGTTGTGGCCAAAGTGCAGGACCCGGCACTTGGCCTTGTTGAACCTCATCCCATTCACCTCAGCCCAGCAATCCAGCTTATCTAAGTCCCTCTGCATGGCCTCCCTACCCTCAGGCAGATCAACACCACCTCCCAGCTTGGTGTCATCTGCAAACTTGCTGAGGGTACACTCAATTCCCTTGTCTAGGTCATCAATAAAGATATTAAACAAGATAGGCCCCAGTACCGACCCTTGGGGGACACCACTTGAAACAGGTCGCCAGCTGAACTTCGTTCCATTAACCACCACCCGTTGGGCACAGCCCTTTAGCCAGTTTCTTACCCAAAGGAGTGTGTACCTGTCCAGGCCACGGGCAGCCAGTTTCCCCAGAAGAAGCCTGTGAGAGACCGTGTCAAAGGCTTTGCTGAAGTTTAGGTAGACTACATCAACAGCCTTTCCCTCATCTACCAGTCTGGTCACCCAGTCATAGAAGGAGATGAGGTTGGTCAAGCATGACTTGCCTTTCATGAACCCGTCCTGGCTGGGCCTGATCCCCTGGACACCATGCACATGCCGTGCGATCTCACCCAAGATGATTTGCTCCATTACTTTCCCTGGTACTGAGGTCAGGCTGACAGGCCTATGGAGATTCTCCTTAGTCCTTCTCTTACCACTGGTGTATTTGTAAAAGAGTTTCTTGTTCCTTTTTACTCCAGCGATCAGGTTGAGTTCAAGCTGGGCTTTTGCCTTTCTGATTTTCTCTCTACACATCTTAACAACTTCTCTGTACTCTTTCTGAGTCGCCCATCCCTTCTTCCACAGGAGATAGATTCTCTTTTTCTACCGGAGCCTCAAGAATATCTCCCTATTCATCCACACCAGTCTTCTTCCCTGCTGGCTCATTTTGTGGCTCAGGGGGACAGCCAGCTCCTGCACCTTTAAGACTTCCGTCTTGAAGAACGACCAGCCATCTTGGACTCCTTTACTCTGTAAGACTGAAACCCGGGGAATTCCCCCTACTAGCCTTCTGAATAATTCAAAGTCTGCCCTCTGGAAGTCCAAGGTAGCAGTTTTGCTGTTCCCCTACTGGCTCTACCAAGAATCAAGAACTCTACCATTTCATGGTCACTCTGTTCAAGACAGCCCCCGACCTCCACATCTCCCACCAGATCTTCTCTGATAGTGAATAGCAGGTCTAAAGGGGCAGCTTCTCTCGGCGACTCTCTCACTAGTTGCATCAGAAAGTTATCCTCCATACACTCTAGAAACCTGCTTCTTTTGCGCTGTGTTGTATTCCCAGCATATGTCGGGGAATTTGAAGTCCCCCATGAGGATGAGGGCTGGCAATCGCACAGCTTCCGCCAGCTCCTCGTAGAACACCTCATCTGTCTCTTCATCCTGGTTTGGCGGTCTGTAGTAGACACCCACCAGGATGTCTGCCTTGTCAGCCCTTCCCCTGATCTTTACTCACAGGGATTCAATCTTATCATCCCTAGCCTCAAGCTCAACAGCACCAAAGCACTCTCTAATACAGACAGCCATGCCGCCACCCCTCCTTCCTTGCCTATCCTTCCTGAAGAGTTTGTAGCCAGCTATTGCAGCACTGTAGTCATGGGAATGGTCCCACCATGTTTCCATAATGGCAACTAATAGTAGTTAGCCTGCCGCACAACAGCTTCCAATTCTTCTTGTTTGTTGCCCATGCTGTGTGCATTGGTGTAGATGCACTTCAGCTGAGCCCCTCGCCTCACCCCTAATTCCATCACTGCTTCCCCAGGTTCATTCTAGCAGGCCTGGTTTTATCCCCTTCCTCCTTCATATCTAGTTTAAAGCCTACAAATCCCACCAGCTCCTGGGCAAGGGTCCGTTTCCCCCTTTGAGATAGGTGATACCCATTGACAGACTTCATGCCAGGTGCCAAGTAGACCGCCCCATGATCAAAGAACCCCAAATTCTTGTGTTTGCACCAGCCTCTCAGCCACGTGTTTATAAGGTGGGTTTTCCTACTCCTCTCAGTGTCCTTCCCCACCACCATAGGAATACAGGCAAATACTACTTATATGCCTACTTCATCAGCTGACCTCTCCAGTCCCATAAAATCATTTTTTATAGTCCTCAGGCTTCTGTCACTGCCAGTCTGAACTATCAATAGAGGATAATAATCAGAGGGACGGATCAGACTAGGAAGTTTTCTAGAAATGTGTCTGACCCAGGCCCCAGGGAGGCAGCACACCTCCCTACGGGTAGGGGCAGGCCTACATATTGGGCCCTCAGTTCTTCTTAGAAAGGAGTCACCTATGACTATCACCCTCCTTTCTTTACTGGAGGAGGCAGCATTCAAGCATGGAGCCAACCACTTCTCCTTAGAAAAACTTGGAGGCAGTCCTCCCACCTCATTCTCAGTTACCTCACCCTCCAGTTTCAGGGCTTCAAACCTATTACATAGAAGCAACTGGGGAACCAAGGTAGGTTGGGATGAGTGTTGCCTGCGTCTCCAAGCTGGGACCTGCTGCCATTCCTCCTCTCATCTCAAGTTGGCTCTCTCGGTTTGACATATGTCAAGGGAGAAGGTCCACTACAGTTTGGGGGTTGCAATCTCTGCTTCTTTCTCGCAGAGAGTCACACCACCAGTCTACCTCCCTCTCGCACTTTCTGATGGTTCTTAATCTCTCTACCTCCTCCCTAAGTTCCACCACCAGACTGAGCAGCTTGTCCACTTGCTCGCACCTCACGCAGGTAGTGTCCTTCCCATCCTCCCTTGGCAGCAGCAGACTCAGGCACTCCCTGAAGCCAGAAACTTGAATCACCACATTTCTGGGCATTCCCTCTGTCTGGGTCACCACAGTCTTCTTGGGGCAAGCCTGTCAAGGCAGAAAGGCTGCTGCCTATCAGTCCACATGTCCATAAAGACCAATATAATATCTCTGACAGACCACTAAGAGAGCTTAGATAATTCTCTGAAAGCTAGAATTGTGATGATAATTCACCAGAATGTCTTCTGGGTCTCGGCATTTTATGGCTTATGGATATCAAGGAGATCCTGTCTTTTTTCCTGGGGATTCTAAAGGGCTTTTCTTCTGTGTAACTATCTGACTGCTGTTTCTTTTAGACTTCTCTGAAATTGCCTTTTTCAGGGCTTTTTGGTTGTTAGTGTTTTAGGTATATAAATAAGGTCTAAATGAAATTATAAATATGATTTTAAAAAATCTGATATCACTGCAGTAGAAGAATACCTCTACTGAAATTACATGATATAGTTATGGGCAGTAGACATAGACACCTTTTTGTCTCATTTATTTATGTATATTTATAGATATTTTATTTGATACAATATTTGCCATAATAATAACTTATAAAATTAGTAGAGACTGTAAACTCCATAGAATTCATTGTGTACTGCTGAAAAATTGATATTCAATTCAAAGCAACCATGTGATTTTGTTTGCTTTGTTTTGAAAGAAATATAGCATTTAATTATTTCTATCAAACAGATCAAGCTTAAAAAAAACCATAAAGAGAAAATGACTGACAGACTACTAGATTACAGACTACAGATTTCTGCAGGCTTTTCAGAATCTAAATAATTATCTTACTGTATTCAGAAAAACTAAAGAAGCCTTAAAATTGATATAGGAATATGTAGGTGCTGTTTTAAAAGCTTTAGTTTGCAATATTTAGCACTTAATTTATCTTATGTGCATTAGAGTACTGTGGCTGACATGCATGACATTCTTTTTTTTTTTAAATGATTGGGAAGTGTATGCAAGTAGACCACACATGGTCGGTCATTCCAAAAGTAATGTCTCTTATCTATTTCCATGGAAACTACAACTGATACAAGGAACACAATGGCAATGCTTGACAGGGCAAATTCTCAGCTACAAAACACTATTTTTCAATATAGTCATCACAATTATCTATGCATTTTCACCAGCAATGAACAAGAGCTTGCATGCTGTGCCCATAAAAATTTGCATGGACATTTGAAACATGGCTTGTTTTTCATGTCACTGACACCACTGTTGAAACCCACATCACTGTGCTCATATCCATTGTTTGGTTTCCATAAATGTTCAGCAAGGGTTAATGAAAACCAATGGATTCAATTTTTTTTCTGCATGGAGGTATTCAGTGACATACCTTTGCTTCATACCCATGTCAGACACCATTTTGTCAGACTGCCCATCATCTGTCATGCATAGTTATAAAGAAAAAAAAGCAATGGAACATTATAGGGAATATTCAGCTTCTACTGCCATGCTACCAACATCTGCCTCTGACATTGCCAACATAATAAATGAGGAGGCTTTACTTTCAGAGTAATGCTTGTACATATGCACATTCTTTCCTATTACACTCACTTCTCTGATTTTACTCTCTATTTGCATTTTTTTCTCTAAGAGCAAAAGACACATTTTCAGATTGAGAAAGAAAAGACAAACAGGTTTGTATTTAACAATTCTCATTGCATATTTATATTTATTACAGAAAAATATGAGTAAACCTTGATTGTTGACTCTTTGTCTTACAACAAATTCACCATGTACATTTAAAGTAGGTGTCTTTTTTTTTTTTTCCAGACACTCATCTGTCTGGCACATATCATTATTAGTACATCTCATTAATTAAAACATACAGCAAGGTGTGATAGAAATGGCTGCTTACCTTACTTCCCAGTTATTAACTAGCAAATATATACATATTTTTAAAGGGCATGCAAAGGATGAGTTAGCCTTTCTAGTATTTGCAGAAGGCATGGTAGGCTTTAATGAATCACAATAAGGAATAAATTCCAACAGTTGACATCCTGTCAGTAATTGCCTCCCACTTACCACAAGAAACAGTAGCTCAAAAGTTGCCACTGGCATCAACTGCAAGATTACATTCATGCGAAAGCAGGCAAAACAGATCTGACACAAAATAGGTGCATTATAAACCTATCATACAAAGACTATGCATAGCCTGCAGAAGCTTTTTGAAAGACATTACTTTTCAGGAATTGGTGTGATGTAATCACAACATTAAGCTGCAGTTAACAAGCATGATCCACAGGTTATATTGCCTCATTCTCTGAGTAGCCTCAAGGTGGTGACCAATGTATATCTCATTATATCCACATAATGAAAGGAAAACAAAGGAGTGGAAAAATGTGGCAGGGTATCAAATTTACAAGATGCACTTTTGACACTGTACACAAATTAGAAGTTTTGACTTGGCTACTATTACCTGAATTTAAAAGGTTAGTCCCCAGTACTTCATTATCAGATTAAACCCAACTAAGGCTCTATTTTTACAAAAAAAAAAAAAAAGAAGAAGAAGAAAAAAAAAAAGAAAACAAAAACAAAAAACCAAAAAACTCACTTTTCTCTGCTACAGTTTTTGCTGCTACCCCTCAGGCAATATGAGCAATCATTTGTCCCTACAGAAACAAGATTAGCTAAGATTGAAAAACTAATCTTGAAAACAAGACAAAAAAAAAACCTTTGTTGAAAACAGAGAGATCTGACTCACTCGATTACAAGAGATAATGTGCAGGAATGAGAAGAAGAAAAAGCTCTCGTCAGAAGCAGCCAGAGTTAATTTACCTTAAGTCAAATGTTAAGTTATGGAATCATAGAATTGTAGAGATCCGAAAGGAGATCATATAATCCAACTCCTCTTCTAAAGCAGGTTCCACAACCTTTCTGAGCAGCTTGTTCCAATGCTCTGTCATCCTCAAAGTAGAGTTTTTTGCTATGTTTTTATGGAATGGAATGTCCTGTGTCCCAATATATGCCCATTACTCCTTGTTTTGTCACTGGGCACTGTTGAAAAATCCACTTGACTCTCACCCATTAGATATTCATAAGCATTGATAAGATCTCTGCTCAGACTCTTCCAGGTTGAACATTTTCAGGGAGGTGATTGTCCCCCTCTGCTCAGCTCTTTTGATGCCCCATCTGTGGTACTGCATCCAGGCCTGGGGATCCCAGCACAAGAAGGACTTGGAACTCTTGGAGCGGGTCCAGAGGAAGACTACTGTCACGGAGTTAACTAGATCAATCTATGCCTGTGACAGGGGGCAGTAGGCCCCTGTTGCCCCACCCCCCCCTGGCCCCACAAAATGGGAAGGAAGGAAGGGAGGGAAAAAAACAGTGGCAACAATCTATGGAGGAAAACTTACTTTACTAAATATGATATCGGAATGCAAGATAACACAATATAATACAGTCTAATTGAAATTGAGACTACAAATAAGATAGGAGAGAGAGAGTTCCTGAGACTGAGTCAAACCTGAAAAGCTTGGAATGGCTAGGAAAGCACTCTCCAGCACCCACTGCCAGGCAGTAAGAGACCACCCCTCCCGGAAGGGTCAGATCCCATGACTTCCGTAATGTATAGGGATGGGTACCTGGAATTGGAACATTAACACTTTAATTCCAGTACATGATGTTTTGATGTGGAATACTGAAAACCAAAAAACATAAAACCATGACAAGTACTAAGATGATCAGAGGGCTGGAGCAAAGGTTGAGGGAACTGGGCTCGTTTGGCTTAAAGAAGAGAAGGCTCTGGGAAGACCTCATTGTGGCCTTCCAATGTTTGAAGAAAGCATATAAACAGAAGGGGGTACGATTGTTTAAGAGGCTGGAGAGTGATAGCAGGAATGGGAAAGGTTTCAGACTAAAACAGAAGAGGTTTATGTTAGATACTAGGAGGAAGTTTTTCACACAGAGGGTAGCGATGCACTGGAACAGGTTGCCTGAGAAGGTTGTGGATGCCCCATCCCTACAGGCATTCAGAACCAGTCTGGATGTGGCTCTGGGCAGACTGGTCTAGTGGTTGGTGACCAGACGGGTTGAAACTCCATGATCTTTGTGGTCCTTTACAACTCAGGCCATTCTGTGACTCTATTATCATCAAGTTCCAATCCTCCTGTCGCAGGCAGGACCACCAACCTCCATATCTAATGCTAGACCAGGCTGCCCAGGGCCCCATTCAACTTGGCCTTGAACATCTCCAGGGACCTGTAATCCACAGCTTCTCTGGGCAGCCTGTTCCAGCAATTCATCACTCTGATAATAAAGAACTTCCCCCTGACATCCAAACTAAATCTTCCCTCCTTCAACTTAAAATAATTTCCCCTTTTTCTACCATTATCTACCCTTGTAAAGAGTTGACTCCCCTCCTGTTTGGATGCTCTGGGCCCTGAATCATCTTTGTAGCCCTCCTCTGGACTCTCTCTAGAGGTTTCCCGTGTTTCTTGAGCTGAGAGGGCCTGAACACAGAACTCCAGATGAAAGTTACCCTTTCTTTCCTCCACAAAATATCTCTGTTATTTCAGAGTTTTTTTTTCAAATTTAATTAATACTCAGGAAACAATTCATTAATACTTGGATTAAGTTGAATGGAAAATTATCTAAGCTATATAACTAAGTATATACTGAAGAGCTACCTAAAAGGAACATGTAGACCTAATCCTTCAACAGAGATAAACTCTGGCAAACAACGTTAGACACATAAATTAGAATAGTTATAGGAAATAGGAAAATGAAAGGGAAGGGAGTGGAAGGGAAAGGAAGAGAAGGGTAGAAAAGGAAAATATAAAAATGTAATTTAGATTGTATACATTCCAGTAAATTGTGCTATCAGTGTTTTTGACCTAGATTCCTGTCACTCTTTTCTGATGAAACTATTAGATCTGAATCAAATACTTATAAAGCTATACGCACACGATAAATGCCTAAAATCAGCGGTGATGGTCCTGAGCACTGAGCTATAGAGGTGGTCTTTCTAACCTGTCTCTTACTCATTCTTCTTATTCCAGAGCTGTGAACAGAAGCCTGAACTGTAGTATGAACAGCTAAATAGTTTTGCCCCTGCCTAGTGACCTATGTCCTTAGATCTGACATGCAGATGTCAGATCCCTGCCATCTGACTGCGGGCAGCAAAGAGTAGCATCCAGACAAAATTTCTAGTCAGGGCCAAGCTATGCAGAGACAAATCAAATTCATCTACATCCATTTTTATCTGAACAGCAAACTGGTATGATTTACACAAGCCAATGTAATGCTCACAACCATAATAAATTAACCATGCAAATTATTACATTATGTTCATGCATCAATCCTCTTTATAAACAACCAGTCTGTCATACCATGAGCTTCTTAACTTTAATTGACCTGTCATAAGCCATTAAATTTCACACATTGGCAGTAGCAGAATGTCATGGACTGATAAGATCACGAATCCCACTTTTCTCCAAGGCAGTTGTTTTCAAAAGGCTCTCAGACATGACAAAGGTCAAAAGATAGCACTTTCCAAGAATAATAAAACCATATGTAGGCACCTATATCAACTTTTTCAAAAAAAAATTCCATACATTCTGCAGATTTGACTGATTTAGTTTGACTTTCTCGTTTAACTGTGAACTATAATACTACAAGCTGTAGTATTATAAAATTTTTCAAAGAAAGGCTATTTTGTAACAAAATATGGTTTTAGTACACCTAATTAGATCTAAAAAGAATACTGATCTTATTTTCTAAGCGGCATGCTTACATACTACACATAGATATTAAAAAATAATAAAAATACATATTTAGTTTTAATGCATTTTTAATGCATTTATTTTATCTTTTTTATTCACAGCAATTCTAACATAGACAGTAAAGAATAAATACTCAGAACTGAGAATAAAGATTAACTGTTAAAATGATGTATTCCAATAACAACCAGGTATACAACAGTTAAAAACAATTCATTCAAGTATGTAAATAACAGTTATTAAAACAAACAACTGTAAACTGTACTTTCTGGGACAGCACCCTACTCCTTGTCACTAATAGAAAAATTCTTATCCCTAGCCTGGGATATGTAGGGAACTACAAATGTTCTTCCAAAATATGTTTGCAGAGTTATTTGTATAGGAAATATACATTTATTTTGCAATACTTTATAATACAGCCCAGAACATTACCAGACAGCAATCAGATAGGTAAGATCGTGTCCTGTTTTCCTTACTACTTAGTGCTGATGAATACAGCTATAGGAAAGAAATACTTGTTGCAAAACACTTTGCAGTATAGTATAGATGAATATGGCTTGTCAAAGCAAGAAGACCCCATTCTCAAGAGGCCTTAGCAACCTTTACAGATGGAACAGAAAATGATAATATTGTGATGTGCAAATATCAGTAGTCTCAGAAATAGTTTTGTTAAGTACAGTGAGAAAAAAAGACACTGGAAGTCCACTGTAATCAACAGCTTAAGTGTATCATAAACCTACACACATTAGCTGTATTTAAATTTTCCACTATTTAACAATCAATTTCTTCACGTGTGAAATTTTTTAATTTCCAATTAAAAAAAAAAATAGAAAAAGTGAAAGGAAAATCTTTTGTAACAGTGAATAAGCAGAGTCATTTAACCATCAATTTATTGCTTTTCACACACACACACACATACGCACACACAAATTTTCATAGGACCACATAGTTTTTGTCTGCCTCTACAAACATATACAACAGGCAAATCAAACCCTATTTAAAATCTAGGTAGCAAATATATTATACAGTCTAGTAGACATTTTCTGAAAGTCATACACCTTAAAAAACATTTCATTATTTTTTTCAGTATTAATGTAAATGCATGTCTGAACTAAAACAAAAGTAGAAACACTCAGGAGTAAAAAGTGGTTCATACTCTGTTCTGTGTAGCCTATATATTTACTATTGTGGCCACTGTTGAAATAGTGATCAGATGAATTTATATTAAATCATTTTTCTTTCCTCATCTTTTTCTGCAAAAGTGTTTGTATATATTAAGTAGGATTTTTTGTTTCTTTGCCTGCAAATTTATTTTTTATTTTTATTAAATTCATTACTTCTGTGAGATCTGCGGGCTGACCATTTTATATGTTAAATCACTGCTACATCTGACTATAAGATAGAACCCCTCAGGGGCTGAAACCCTTTTAACATTTTGGCTATGTGCAAACATAGACATAGATCACTTATGTTCTTTGTAAAGAGGAAAAAAGTTGTTAAGATATAGTAGGTGGCTCTGTGGAGGAAAATCCAATCTCGCTCAACTGCTTTGGTATCAGCACACATTCTTCAACTTCACTAATGACCAGAAGTAAACAGTATGCAACAAAATCTCCAAGCAAACAGATGATGATAACAGATTTTTGGGAGCTCAACATCTTGTATTAATGACAAGGTATACGCACAGGACCTTATAAAACTGAGTGAACAAATGACAAAGTAGTCATTTTTCTTGGGTTTCAAATGCAATATAATACATCTAGGGGATAATGATCAGAAACCATACTGCAGACAGTGCTAGAGTTGGAACTAGCAGTTGCAAATCAAGAAGAAAAATACTGAGAATACTCCTGGCAGTTCTCTGAAATCATTGCTTTAAACTACAGTTTTTTTGAAAAAAAAAAGCTAATACATTTCATTAAAAATCATATGAGGAACAGAGGCAGGATATTACTTTGATACATATAAAAATTTTGCAAGTCTCCATAGTGAGCATTATGTACAGATCTTAAAATCTCAACAGATACAAAGCAAAGTTAGAGGCTGTACCATTGTAGTGGTGGAACAACTGTCTCACGAGGAGACACTGAAACGATTGTAACTTTTCAGATAAGTTTTACAAAGTCGTATGGTGGTATGAAGGATGAAATAAGATGAAAAGAAATTTGCTGATCTGTACATGCCTCCATATGCAAACTAAATTGAATTCACTGAAATTAATAGGAGATCAATATTCCATTTTAAAACAGAAAGAGAAGGAAAGAGAAAGGGAAAGGGGAAGGGAAAAGGAAAGGGAAAGGGAAAGGGAAAGGGAAAGGGAAAGGGAAAGAAAAAACGATTAGGTTACTAATTATCAAAATATGGATAAAAAGATGAAAGTAAAAGCTATTTTTTTAAATGAATTCTTCTTTTTCACTTCCTACCATTGCTACTGGTAATTATATTAGTTCATTTTCTCACTGAACCTTCAATCCAAGATCTACCTCTATTATCTTTAAAATATATTTTACGTACAATCAAGAGCCATTCCACAAATACTTATTATGATTTTCTTGTGCTTCTAGTTTTTTCCCCTACCTCCTCATCTGGGGAGGCATCGGAGGAATTATAAACACACAAAAAAACCCTTAAAGATTAATAACCTTAAAGATACCTACATTGTTTCTCTGTTATGTCTTTTCCTGCATTTCAGGACATGATTCAAGATAGAAAATACACATTAATATCATTATATAAATTCAAATTTTATTTATCAAGCACTGAAATCTGAGTTACTGTACCTATTTCAGATGCCACTGTGTGTTTGTTAACTTCTGTCAGATGCTGACATTTAATGACAGCATCATATATTTCAGAGAACAAGTTAAACTTTAAGAAGTCACATTGGGATTCTGTTTTTCATTTCCCATTATTTGGAAGTGTTAAAATTTTAGGTATGTTTTTGGAAGATTATAAAGCTGATATTCTAACAGAGTAGCAGAAGTAGCCCATAAATTTAATAACAGACTTTGGAACATTGTAGATAAATGTTGACTGATTCCTATTGACTTATGCCTGTTGCTGACTAACCTACTTTACAAATATTAGAAAAAAGCGCCTGTCTGTTCTTAGAGATTAGAAGAATTTTTGTCTGCAATATAAAGACTCTACAGGAACAACACCCAGAAGGCAATGTTGAAGTTGAAATTGATGGTATTATGATCATTATTGTTAGTTTCTAAGTCCATCTTGGAGAAACCAGATAAAGTTGAACTACTGCATTGTGTTCTGGATCTATTCATAACAGAGAAATGAATATCTTTCATTTTAGAGACCATTAATGGAATTTTACTACTAGCCATAGGCTTGGAATTCTCATATATGTCAATCGTATTAAAAGCTAGGATATTTATAGAAAAGAACAGGTGAGTAAGAAGGGCATTTTTTGGTAGCATGAGTTGTGCATATGAAATATTGAGGTTTAAATCATTAAAATCTCATGGATAATAACAAAACAAAAATCATTTTGCAATACCTCTTTGTACTGAATGTAAATGTAAAAATGTACTGAATTTCATGTAAAATTTTAACTGATGACCAAGAATTATTCTTTATCTAAAATATTTGGGAAAGCTATATGAGAAAATGACTTGTCATACTTACTTCTCATGTATATCATGTACGTGTATATGTCTTAAGACCCACCTAACAGAAAAACACTGTTGTCCTTACCTCAAAGAAAGACTAAATAGATAGAAGTTGTTTATCGACAAACTTTTCCGTCATCTCTCTGTTTTCTGAAATATGGCTTACAACAGATATGATGGCAGCCCTCAACTTCACTCAAAATTGTCATAACTTCTCTGAACAGATTCTTGTCTACATAACCTGAGAGAATTTTTTTTTTTTTTTTCATAAAATAAACACTTTGGTTATATCATTAAACTGTGGTGATATGATTTTCAGTTTGTTTAAAGTACTTGTAGTAAAAATTGTAGTAAAACAGCATGAACTCCTGTTTTACTTCTGCAGAAATTGTTTCCTTTTTATGTCATGCACGATAGCATTTAATTTACAATCTTCCAAAGTTATTTTTTTCCTAACTGAATATATGATGTCTGCTCCAAAACTAAGGCCTCCTATTCTATTACATTGGCTCACGACAACATCAGAGGTGGATGTTGGTGGTATAGCAGTGGAAGCTGAACCTTCTCAGAAATTCTCCTTTACATTGTATTGCTGTGTGACAGATGGTGGGAGAAGGACAGTCTCAGGAAGTGTGATGTCTGACATGGAAATGAGTATGAAGCAAAGGTGCATCACTAAATTTCATTTTGTAAAAAAAAAAAAAAAAAAAAAAAAAAAAAAAAGCGGCGAACATTGGCATCCACTAATGCTTTTTGAACATTTCTGAAGACCAATCACGCAATGGATATGAGCACTGTGAGGTGATGGGTTGTTCATTCCGGCAGTTGTGACAGCTATGTTGTATCTGTTGTGGTTTTCATGGAAATAAATATATTGGAAATGCTACTTGCAGAGCAGAATTAACTACTACAGTGTTGTTGGTTAACATGAAAGAACTTGTTCACACAAACTTGTACATAACCTAATGAGATAATAAACTCTGCATTTTACCATAGTATATTTTAATCTTTTAATTTCAGAGTTCTCTTACATTTTTATGTAGCTAGCCTTGAAGGTTTACTGTAATGAGAGCTGATATTTGCTGTACATGTATTGTATGCACACAATGTGTAGAACATGAAGAAGCTACACTATTGCAAGTGCATTTTGAAATAGCAGGAATGTTTTTTTTATTATTACCTCCAGCTCTGACAGTATAAACGTCTTACCCTCAAATTTCAAATTTTTACCCAATATAATCAAAATACTTGAAATGTTTATTTATCTATATTATTGGTGTCATTTTACTAAAATGAACATTAGCACAAAATTCCACTTAATATACAAGTATGGATTTCTTTTTCCCGTACCAAAAATTGACTTTTTGTTTGCATATCTTGCTGTGACTTAGATGGTCCTTAAAATTAAGTGTGTGTACATGTAATGGTGAATATATGAATCTTTTAAATTATAT
Organism: Chrysolophus pictus; assembly: GCA_037305975.1. Taxonomy (NCBI): domain Eukaryota; kingdom Metazoa; phylum Chordata; class Aves; order Galliformes; family Phasianidae; genus Chrysolophus; species Chrysolophus pictus. The sequence goes on from CM074578.1 coordinate 27,126,368, forward strand.
TGTCTCAAAAATGCAAGTATAAGGTAAAATATCAGTCTCTAAAACTTCTAGTGAAAAATTAATGTTTGTATCCCAAACATGAGATTTTAATTAATTGTTAATTCATTTAATTACTTAACATTAATTTTCTACTGTACTGCATGTAATTTTGAATACAAAGATATAATAAAAATGTTTGCTTTGTATCATTTTGTAGCACAAAGCCAGAAACCATAATACTGAAAATAATCTGTTTGATATAATTACGGATGCCATTTTCTACTCTATAGAAATCTTTTTTTGTATAGAAGTATTAATTAATCCTAACTGTCATGAGATGGAAATTAAAAAAAAAAAAAAAAAAAAAAGGAGGGGGGGGGAATTATATTTATGCATCTTTGAGGCATCTTTTGAGCAAAATTTAATTTCCAGTAGATAACATATATCCGTATGTATTCATCTAGAGAAGTATCTACAGAACAAAGAAAGTAGACAGAGAGGAGCCAAGAGCAAAATCTAGATTATGCACTGAATTCAAAACTCAAAGTACCTACTTACTCAGTATCTATTGTCACATATAAAATATAATTCCACTAGGAGAACGATCTGTCAAGAGGCAAAGCAAATACGTGATGAAACTTTTCTGTAATGTACTTATCTCTCATTCACATGTAAAAGACTGCTCTCACATAACTTGTTAATGAATCAGACTGACCTCTCTGACTATTTAAGCAAATTTGTTTGGTATCCTCACTGTAGTCTTCAGTTATTGTATTTTTTTTTTTTTCTCCAGATTAGATGATACCTTCTTTTCGTCAAAGTAGATCATCTGTCTGTCTTATGAAGAGTCATTTATATAACTTACATTTTCTTCAAGTCCAAGGATTTTTCACTACGAGGCAGTTTTTTAGTGTCAGAAACAGCCTCAGCTGACAGCACAAATTGTTCCAAATATGATGGCTTCTCAACATCTTATCACCAGAAATAGTGGTGAACTTTTCTTGTCCTCAACATAAATAAGTAAATAAATAAAATAATTTAAAAAAAATAAACTGCTAAAGAATCACAACTAACCTGGAGATGCTAGTCCCACGTCCCAACAGATGCAGTAATACTTTGGTATCCTAGTTTCAGTTTGCCTTGAACTTCTTGATACAATTCAAGTCCAAACTGTCCCTGAGGTTTATGAAGCAAGTTCCCTCTTAAGGGAATCATTTTTCTTCAACCATTAGTTGAGAGTTTATGGTATCAGTATAAAATGTTATTGTAGTCCAAATCCCAGCTCACACAGAACAATTACATGCTCCAGATGCAGAGGCTTAATTCACCAGCTCTGAACAACACATATCTCTGAATATTAAATAAATTTATTTTTTGTAACTAGTTGATACATTTTCTAAAGTCCCAATATTTGAGTTGATCCTTAAAAAGAGGAAATCAGTGTATTATACCTTAGATTACACCATTAGAGAGCAGAATAGTATGGAACACCAGAACTGATAACCTCCTTAAATTCAGCTTTCATGATTTTCTCTTATTAGTTCCTGATTAGTTTCCTTACTATTTTCCATATATAGGCCTTCACCTGCAGGTCTGCTTGTGAACTTCATAAGAAAGGATGCAAAGATAGCCATAGTGCATCACTATCTTGTCACCATTAGCTATATAAGGTCCCTCATCCAAGAGGCTGAAATATACTTCCTATTTGTTTCCTAATTATGCATTAAAGCTTGCTGCCTGAAGTCTGAGCTGGTACTAATTCTGATATACTGTTGTTAGGGGAGTAGTATGTTCTTGAAAAAAATCTAATGTAAACTGATTTTTATCATCTAATACTGCCTTTCAAATGGGAAAAGTAAATAAAAAATAGATAATTACTTTATGGAAAATCACACTTCTTGACAGCTTGACAGCAGACTGTTAAACAAAAATGTTTTGCATGTAGGATAAAAACTGGGGAGAGGCCCCATATAGTAAAACTCTTAGAACCCTACTGCCATATGGTTTTCTTCCATCTGTTCACCGAGGACAATTAACATGTATCAGTACATGAGGGGACAGTCCTAGGCCAACCTTCTATATCTTCTGACTGTCCTAACTTGGGACCAGCAGATGCTATCTGCAGGTATGATTTGGCAACTCCGAATATATTTATGTGATAAAAACTCACATTCATGTTTAATATACACTGGAAAACTTCATTTTGCTACAGATCAATCCTACAATATTGATGATACATTTGACACAAATCAAAAGAACATAGCTTTTCTGTCTCAGAACTTCTCTGTGAATCAAGACAAGCCTCCGTAAACGAGGAAACTGGGAGATACATCTGGAATTTGTTCCAAAACAAAATATTAATATGTGAGGTGTATAGTAATAAAATGATTTTTTTTTTTTCTGAATTCAGATAAAACTTTTTCATTTATGAAAAAAGTGTATATAATAATAAGCAGTTGAGTAAAGTTCTGTTTAACAATTCTGGTATATTGAGGATGAGATGTTAAAATGCTATAGATCATTTTAAAAGATGGAAACTTACAAGAACAAGCTGAAACTTTTAAGAATTGTCACTGTAAAGCATTTGTATTCAAAATTAATCAAGTGGAAATAATAAATAACCATGTTCTGACTTTATTGTCTTCTTCCTTCCTTCCTTCCTTTTTCTGTATTCATTATTTCTAGTTTATGTACTTCGGTTTAAGAGCTGCCTGTTATTGTATATCTCTCTATGTATGTCTCAGTTTCAAGCCAGTGAAAGCTGGATAGAACTTCACAGGAAAGTTGAGAGACAATATTTGTGAATGTGAATAGAGGTATAAATGAGGGAACCAGATAACAGTTCTTCTCTAAGTATTTTTACAATAGCAAATTAAATAAAAATTATCTTCATGTGGCTATACAATTTACAGTATTCATGGAGGTAGCATAAGTCCTCAAAAGTTTCAGCTATGTGCTCATGTTTTGATGTCAGACTGTGGATACTTCTCTTTTAACTTCAATCAATGAACTGATAATCTCGATGTTCCCTCTGCAGTAAAAGAAATAAGACAAATACTTCCAAAGGGTCTCTCGGATTTAAAGACCATATTAAAAGTTGGCAACATGTTGTAAAATTGTTCCCTTAAGCAGTCTATACAACTACAAAGAATATCTAAGATAAAGAACTTCTAAAGGAATGAAATGTATGAAAATAAAGAAAGGAAAAAAAAAGACTTCTAAAATTATTTTATTGAGTCCACTTCTTAAATAAAATTTGTAACTTTATTTCAATACAAAATTGAATAATTAGTAATATTACCACATTAACTGGTCATAAGTTGTCCCTCTGATAAGTTCAATTTAAAAGGTAGTCAGATGTCTGGTCTGTAGAAAGCTAGTACTGCACACAAGTGTTAAATTTTTAAATCCTTATGCCTCATGGATTGTACTTCCTAGAGCTCCTTGAAGGACTCTAGAGTAAATTACTAGTCACTCCAGCTAATGTAGCTCATGATCCTCCATGGCGTAACTTGTCAAATATCAGTGGAATCAAATTCTAATCCTGCTACTGTACTGTCACCATTTCTATTATGTTGCAGAAGTCATAAGTAAGGACAGTAATGTTTTTATATATATTTTTTTAATATTTTCTTTGAACTCTTTTTTGGGTGGTCTGATGTAGGTATTATCAGACAACAACAGACCTGGAACAAGATGAGAGCTCACTGCTCCACATTTTGCATTCTGCAAAATTTTCCGTAACTTCTTATCAGAATTCAGTGAGAATTGTGTAAAATATTTATAAAATTTAATAAAACATCTCAAAATCCATCTTATGATCCCCCTTCCAGCCTCCCACCTTCCCAATTAAAACTATCTATTTGTCAAGAGACAATTAGATATTTCTTTCAGCCCATACTATATATACCTTGTATAGGGTTTTTTATTTTTTCTTCTTTGGCAAAGTCACCAATTTATAGATATCACTGTATATTTTGCTTTGAGAATTATTTCCTCTCTAGAATAAATATTAAGGTATAAACTGCTGATGTCACTATAAAACATGAAAGATATAACAGATCTGGGAAAAAATCCAAAGTGCTTCAAACTGACTTTTCTGCCAAGCTCAGGCTTTTTTACCTGAAGCTCTCAGCTCTCTAAAACAGAGTCATCTTTGAAGATAATGCAGGTGTCATCTGAAAATATTAGATGTGTGATTGGAATGAAAAATGTCAGTTCTTTTCATCGAAAAAGGGGGTAGGGGAAAGCATTTCAAAAGCTGCTGCTTAATGATTACGCAGCCATTATTGATCTAGAAACATAATTTTTAAATGTGTTTATTTTTATCAATACAATACAATGCATATTTCAATTTTTACAAGTACTTTTTTTTTTTTTTTTTTTTTTAGGAAATAGTTTCAAAAAGTAACTTTCAGTACTTTCACAGTAAGTTGCAAAGACGGATTTCCAATCTGATGCTAAGCTGCAGAAAACTGACCTAGAAAATGAGAAAAACCTGGGACTCATTTTCAAGCAAGAACAGATTTTCTTAGTTTCATGGATTCTGTATACACGAGATCACTAAATGTAAGAACTTAGATCAGGTGTCCTGTCTGGATGTATTAATCCTTCTTTGTTTTCTGGCTCAAAGCTTGCTTTCTGAGTATTTCTTTTGATAAGACTCTAGGAGATAAGAGATGGGTGTTGCCCATGGGTGTGGCAATCAACATCACTGTGTGGGCAATTTTACATTTGAAAGCATTTCTTTGTTTGCCTTCGGAAAAGATTGCTCAGGACTGCTTACTGGCAGAAGACCTAGGCTGTGACCAAATAATTCCTGTTTGCTATGAGAGACTGGGGGTGATAGCATTGTATCCTGTGAAGGCAAGATACAAGTTGGTGCCTCTCTGCTCCCTCTTATCTGTGGAAAATCCAGGAAGATAGGAACAAAGGAGTTTCTGCTGAGATCCCAGGGCCAGAAGCTGCCACTCCAAGGAGAGCTGACTTGACGACTTTGGACTTACAAATTAGTTGGTACTACCGTTGAAAAGTGGCCATCACTGTGATCACCGTCATAGTAAAAGAACAACAATGCCCGATGACCCACCACTACTGACGATCAATGACTGAACTATGAACCACGCTGTATCCGTGGTGGTGACTATCTCCCTCTTGCTTCCTATAAAGACTCCTTGCTTCTTCTTTCCTATCTTGTCTATTGCTCTCCTTCCCTTCCCCATTACCCTAATTCACAATAGTGCCCGTCCTCCTCTTCCCCATCTCCCTGATTAGGATTTATAATAAACTGGTCGAATCAACATTTGAACCATTGTTTCTTAATCTCACACCAGGTATACATATATTAAAAGAATCTTCTCTCCCTTCTATAAATTGGAGCAAGACACTGGGCCAACTACTTTTTTTCTGATATTGCTAAACTCAAGATACTTGTCTGATGTCTAATGCCTCCAGCAATAAAATATATGGGTGCTACAGTGTTCCTTGCTTCAATTAAGTCTTATGTATTGATAAAATTAGTGATGGTATGCTTTAAAACCTTATGAGAACTGGTTTATTTCCACAAAACTGTCAAAAATGTTCATTTTCTATTGCACAGTGAAACCTGTGCACAGTAAACAGACATTTGGGAAAAGGAAACATCTGACTGGAGAAGCTTGTACTTGTGGATTATGGTCCAAACATAGCCTGATGAAGAAGGGGAGAGATCGTGCATGACCAGAGAGCAGGATGGAGCGTAGGTCCTGTAATTGTCCTCTGGCTGATACTGAGAACTGCCCCCAGCTATGTAGGCCGAATAAGGCCATGGCTGTGCCTCTGTCACTGCCAATCAAACAAACAAACAAAAAACAAACAGGAAAATGTACTCCAATTATTCATTTAAGCAGGCAAAACTTCAAATTTATTATTCTGAGATTCTTAATTCTTCATCAACCATGCCTATTCAGATCTAGAAGATGTAAAAAAGGGGAGTGGAGAGATCATGTTCTTTCTACCAGATACAAACCAGAAAGGACAGCCAGAATATCTAAAATGAGACTAAGACTGGTCAATTGAATCATAGCCTGTGTATGAAGTGACTAATCTTAGGGTTCAGGCATTTCATTAAAATGAAGTTATCTAAACCAGGGGCTGGAATCTCATTTCTTGCAGTTGGTAGCTGCTATATTATTCTGTATTATAGAATATATTGTTGGGATAAAACCTTCATTGGTAATAAAACAATGTGAATTTATTTGCCCCCACTTGAATATCTTCTCCCCAAGCTGAATTTCACCCTTTGCAACATTATCTGAACATCTCTAACACAATTCTCCGCTTGTAAAATATTGAGAAACTGAGCAAAAACAGTCCTGGAACACTCCATATATCATATAAGTGCATAAGATCATGAGTAGATGCAGTTCTTAGATCACACTGTATCTCTATGAAGCTTAGTCATTGAAGACAAGCTTTCATCAATACACATCAAACCTCTAAGCAACTATTTTCTCTCATTTGCCTTTCTCTAATCTTCCTGTCTTCGGATCAGTAGAAAGAGCCTCTACAGATTTCCATGTGTAGGGACTTCCAATGTCTTTAATCCCACTAAAGAAGAGCAGGGAGAATCAAACAATTCCTCTCTTATACTCTGTTATGCCATGCTTGATATTTTAGTCTCAAACAATTTTTTCCTACTAATCCTGTAGATGATGAATAATTTTTACTTTATTTTTGGTATTACTCCTTTTAGCAATAAAAAGTGTCTTATTTATGGAGTCATAGAATGGTTTAGGTTGGAAGGGACCTTTAAGATCATCTGGTTCCAACCCCTATTAGAGGCAGGGACATCTCCCACTAGAACAGGTTGCTCAAAGTCCCATTCATCTTGGCCTTGAATGTTTCCAGGGAAGAGGCATTCAAAACCTCACAGGGCAATTTGTTCCAGTGTCTCATCACCTTCATAGTAAAGAATTTCTTCCTGATATCTAGTCTAAATCTACCCTCTTCCAATTTAAAACTATTTCTCCTCATCCTTTCACTACATGCCCTTTTAAAAAGTCCCTCCCCTGCTTTCCTACAGTCTCCCTTCATCTACTGGAAGGCCGTTATGATGTGTCCTTGGAGCCTTTTCTTCTCACCAATTCATGAGGTTGATCATGATGGAACAGTAGAAACATATGACAGAGATTTTCTAAACCAAAAGACATTGTATCATTGTGGTATTTTTAAAAGGGGAATTTATAGAGAAAGATCATAGTATAGCGACCAAAATCTGAATGTGGATTGAAAATTTATCTTCATAGACTTTCATTATATACATCAGAGTATGAATTATGAAGTTGACTCACAGCTTACACTGGAGTAGAGATGAATTCCTGTAACAACTGAAAAGAAAGCCATTCAAATGTATGTTAGTATTTTTCAGATTTCAAAAGAACAGATATGCCAAAATGGATACGAAAATATTACTGATTCAAAATTCAACTTCATTCAAAGACTGTCTAATCTTATTTATTAACCAGATTTTTTTCACATATTCTAAATAATTTAATACAATGATTCATAGTTGAATGTCATGTTGGATGCACCCATCATGTAGATATTCTCTAGTAAAGATGATATGGGTGCCTTGGTAAAGTTTAACAAATTCTTGTAACATACATCTACATTTTTCTACAGATGTCTATCCTGAAAATAGGGTAAGAGTGTCCTAATTATTTTCTGTTTCTCTATTTCACTGAAACTTTGTTTTTCTTTTGTATCTTTTTTCTGTTAAAGATGTCTATTTGGACAGATAATTGTACATCATGTTTTCAGCTTCTTTTGGAAGACTTACCTGTAAAATGGAAAGTATTAAATGGCTTCTAGTCATAGACTCATATAATGGTTTATGTTGGAAGGTGCCTTGAAGATTACCTAGTTCTTTGCCAGTCTCATATCACACGAGATCATCAATTATATTTTGTCCTGGTATATATTTTAACCTGTGAGATTTTTATACAGTGAATTTGACTCACTCTTCATCTTTTAAACAATAAATAAGTATAAGATAGTAGGTTTATAATTATTAAAGTATATTATTTTCTGAATTTATGAAAATTATTCATTGGGCAACATTGGCTTGGAAGGCACTAATTTTATTATGCTAATAATTAAATGTGTGACATTATCCTGTACTGCACCTTGAGAGATGGCAGAGTAGGTAGACATGTAGGCATGGCAGACGTGCCAAAAACAGTATAGCATCTGGGATAAATATTTTAGTAATTGTGAAATGATACAGCTTGAAATGTGAAAAGACAGCCTTTTCTACCTCCTTATTCATGTCTACTCCTCAAAGGAAAATATGCATTGTGAACCTCTTGGCATTTCCCTAATTCTCTTATTGCTGGAGAGTAAAACATGCCCAGGAACTTGGCATTATCCATCATCCAGAAGGTGTATAGTTTCTATAGATTCCATGGTAGTTGCATTTTTTTGTGGAATTATAAATCCATATAAATCACTTTCACCTCTCATTGTGGCAGGAACAGGTGATGGTGAGATAAACTGCCAGTACAGCTACTTGCAATTGGAATCCAGCATTATAACATTCAGTAGGTACTATTTTGAAAACAAAAACAAATATGTGAGAACAGATATAGAAAACTAAAAATTCTCATGAACATCTGACTTTGAAATGGAATAAAATAAAATAAAATAAAATAAAATAAAATAAAATAAAATAAAATAAAATAAAATAAGTAAAATTTTATTTTTTATATATTTTTTGTTTTTCTTTTCAGAAAGTAAGAATAGTTGTACTTGAGTAGAAAAATAGCAAGTATGGGAATATAAGCTGTACAGTTCTGTTATTTTTTTCCCCCATTAAGAAATGTTCTTGTAATAAATGCTTTTATTTTTGTCACTTAAGTATGTGAAATGATGACACATTAATTTATAACTTCAGCAAATGTTTTACGGTTTTGAATGACTCGCTACTTCTGTTTAAGAATGTAGCATACCCTTCATGTTTCTTGTTATGCCACTGCTGGCATTAAATACAGCTAGGGAAGCTGGATAAAGAGCCCCATGTTAAAAGAATATGTTTTTTGCATGTTGCTGTTAATTGAAAGAGATTAATCCACAATTGCTTAAGCAAGATTCTAAAACTGAATAATCTGAAAATAATACACTTAAACCACATGTGAAAGATTATTTGAGGTTAGATAATACAATATTTCTGTAGTCATATCCTGGAAGTTTTACATTTAGCGTTAGTTATTTCTAGAAACAGCAACAGCAAAAATTGCCTGCATTCAGTCATTTAAATGCTTTCTCCTAAAATATTTTTGTAAATTCTAGCTTCCAATAAACATAAGGCAATACCATGCCTCTATGAAGAAGAAAAGTTCATAACTAACAATTTTTTTCTAGCAAAAAAGAAGATTTCTGTGAAATAGCAAGTAATCAAATGAACATCTGCACTTCTTTGCAGGATCTAAATATAAAAAATGAAGATATCTTTAGAAATGTTTGCAAAAGTCAAATTGACTTAGGAGTTTGGAGACCAATTCATATTATTATCAGTTACATGTCAGAAATAAATGCTGGGAAGTTTGTTTCTGATATCATTTTTGGTTATGTGATCTTTTGCATTGTTGTTTTATATATTAAGAAATCAATCAAAGTTAATGTGAGTTTAAGAAATAATACATGTATTTCTTTTTTTTTTTTTTTTCAAATTATAATATTTTAAATCTAGTCTTCGAGCTGAAGCGTGTCCTAGACATCAAAGTGTAAACTGAGAATGTGAGGTGTAGGAAATCTCTCCATTGCTTCCCTTAGCAGTAATAACGGTTGCACAAATAATTCTTCATTCACCATGCTGAAAATATTCCCTTAAGATTCATGAAAGTAAAAGAAACTTACTGTAGGGGTGAAACCCTTGTAATGCACTACTTAAATAGATTTTGATACCTGCAGAGAAAAGAAAATGAAATTTTAGAAGCTGCATTTAGCTGATAACATAACATTTCAAAGAAGACTATACAAGCATAAGCAACTATGTTAGAAAAATGGTGCTAGAAGCAGTGGTTGTACAGACAGATAAAATATAAGGGATAAAAAGAACAGGTTGTAACCCTTGGGAATGGAAAGGAACATTAAACTGCTGAGGGCTAAAAGCATGAGAAGCATGAGAAGTTATTCTTGGATTCTGTTAAAAGGAGGATCTTCTAAAGAAGCTTGAAAAAAAAGAAAAAGAAAAAAAAAGAAAAAGAAAAAAGAAAAAAGAAAAAAGAAAAAGAAAAAGAAAAAGGAAAAGGAAAAGAAAAAGAAAAAGAAAAAGGAAAAGGAAAAGGAAAAGGAAAAGGAAAAGGAAAAGGAAAAGAAAAAGAAAAAGAAAAAGAAAAAGAAAAAGAAAAAGAAAAAGAAAAAGAAAAAGAAAAAGAAAAAGAAAAGAAAAAGAAAAAAAGAAAAAAAAGAAAAAGAAAAAGAAAAAGAAAAAGAAAAAGAAAAAGAAAAAGAAAAAGAAAAAGAAAAAGAAAAAGAAAAAGAAAAAGAAAAAGAAAGAAAAAGAAGACAAGGAAAGGATGGAAAACTGGGAAAGAAGATACCACAGCCTGTAATGATGGTAAAAAGTTACCATAAAGCTATTATAGCTATATATAGAAGGGGTCATAAAGGACTTATCTACAAATAAATGTGTTAGGATAGGTAATATGAGGTTTCAGTAATATTTCCTGCTTTTACAGAGTTTCTGTGGAATGCTAGCCCTGTGAAAGTGAGAAGGCTCTTTTGTAGACAGGATTTTGTTTCATAATTTCTTATAAATCATTCTTTCTTCTGTATGCTTACTGCATATTCACCATACTGTCATTCATGAATCTGGACTTTGCAACTACATTTCTGTGTGTCAGTTCTAGCTTACTTCAATGTTTTACTGATTTTTGCATGCTTAAAATATTAGTGAAATATTTATCCTTGTTTATATAATATGTCTTTGTCCTTGTCTTTTCAATTTTATTCATATAGCTGTATATTCATTGTTGATACAGATTCTATTAGATTTTTTTATATACAGTCATCAGAAAGTAACTATAAATATATGTATTGTCATGTATGCATATATATATAATTTATTAAAACAAAGAGTAAATAAAAGATCTTTATTTAATCCACCACCATGTTTGTAGTCTAAATTTTGAGGATCATTAGAGATCATTAATGGTAGGTTTTAATAAGGGACCTATGAATCAGATTAAAAGTCATTTAAAGTAAGTACAGTGTTTAAAACTGGAATTATGTGTTATTTATAGGAATGTCAAGCTGTGAGCAACATAGCTTAACAAGAACTTCTGATCAGTTCTTGACTTGTTTTAAAGATAATCTATTTTTTGTTGCTGTTTGGAGTTTTCTCTAATGCTGAGTTTAAAGTTTACAGAATGTTTTGAGTATCTACTGTACAATCATGATAAAGCAGACTGGTGTATACTTCTCTACTGACTCTCAATAAGATAGTTTGAAATGTGGAATTTAAGACATCTGATTTATCTATTTGGTGTTACATACCAATTCTATGGGAGCAAGGACTTAGTATATTAGGTATTCTGGAAAGAAACATCTGAAATGGATTATAATAAACTCACTCTTTAACTTAATTCAGCAAATTTTAGAATCCTAATGATCACCAACAGATTTTCAAAAGACAACCAGTTTGCTCTAGTCATGCCAATTTCTGTGACAAAGCTTACTTTTTGAATTATTTCAGTTGTGAAAACATACAAAAAATATCTGAATTATATTTTTTCTTTGTGCAAGCTCTTTTTTGTATTGTTTTTTACTTTTTTGTTTTGTTTTATTTTGTGTTTGTATTTGTTTTTAAAGAGCCTAATACAGTAAAACAATATCATACAAACAGCTTCTTTAACATTTGTTTAGTAGGTTTAGTTATGTTTTCCCTGAGAGTGTGCAGTTCTTCTGAATCTCTTCACAAACAGATTTCTGTGGTACATTTCTGTCTTTAGGCAACAAATTCTGTAATTATGGTTTTGTTTGTGGTTGTTTCTTTTTTTTTTTTTTCTGATTTTCTAATTTCACTGAAGTTTCATGATTTTTGTCATTATTATTATATTGTTATATATAATATATTATTATATTATATTATTATTATATATAATATATTATTATATCACTCTCTCTATAAAATACATTGAGTTTTGGTCTCATTCAAGACTAAATACCTCCAGCTGTAGGAATCCAATGCTTAATTCCTTCTCTGATGTTAAAAGATATTACTTTGTTAATGGAGTTTTCATCAGCAAAACATAAAGAATTCATCTGAGCCAGACTGAAATAAAGATGTTATTTTTTATGTTGACATACTGTACAATCAGTTCCACTAGTTTTATCACACATACTGGAAAGAATCCTTGCGTGGGTTCAAAATAAGTCACCTTTATTTGATAATTGAGATGGGGAGCTGATGCTGTTGCTTGTTTTAATCAATCCATGAAATGAAAATGATTACAAACCACACCAGCACAATGTATTCCCATGAGATTCTTGTAATTGGGATGATCATTTAATTGGCACATTCTACTTCCCCTGGGGAATGTCATTTAAGAGGATCTAGTTTACTCTGCAGTTACAGGACTTATTATGTGAAATCCTCAGCCAATATTACTTGTAAAGAAAAACGAAAAAGATACACAGACTTTTTATCTTTAATTGTCAACAGCATAAACTATAGGAGCTTTGGAATGTCAGATTCTTCACATGAAATTCTGGGCATATTAGAAATAATGATGATAAAATATCTCCTCAGTTTGTTAATACTAAAAAAATAAGTATTTTTAATTAATCAATTCAGGTACCAATACCAATATTGTATTAAAAATTGCAAAGAATTAATCAAAGTTGGAATATTATTTTAGTGATGACTATTTCAGATTGACAGGAATCACATGGAGTCATAAGGGTAAATGCATCAAATTAAAGATGAAATTGTGATAGAGCTGTTGATTTAGCAATTATGTTGCTTGTGATATCATCTTTTTTTGTATGCATGTTCATATGTCTGTTCCAAAGTTAAGTATCTGTTAGCAAGAAAATATTTTATATTTGTCTTGGGTTTATCTTGGCTGATCTCTCAGTGCTACCGCAATAGTTCTCAGTTCCCCCCTGAACAGGACAGGCTGCAGTTCCAGATAAAATTTTGCTCTATTGAGAGTTTTCAGGACACATCCACCTGCTGAAGAGTAGGGTTCCCTGTGGCAGCAGAGTAGGTAATTACTCCAACATGGAAACCACAGGCTCCAGATTTTTTCCAGTCTTCTCTGTTGCTTGGAGCTTTTCCTTCCCCTCCTTCTTCTTTCACCTTGGTGTCTGCAAGGCTGTTTTCTCTCACATTTTTCACTCCTCTATCACATATCTGCTGCACAATTTTTTTAAAAAAATTCTCAAATACATTATCACTGAGGCAGTGTCATTGTAATTGGCTCAGACTTGGTCAGCTGCAGGTCCATTTTGGAGCTGATTGGAATTGACACTGTATAGGATGGACACATCTCACTAGACGTCATTCTTAAGGTTGCTCGCCACAGAAACCTTACTATATGAATAAAATGCAACATTTTACATGTGAAAACATGTGACTTTTACCATTTACGAAATCACCAAACACATTTGTAAAAGAGTTTTTGCATACTGTCATGGAGTTAACTAGATCAATCTATGCCCGTGACAAGGGGGCCCCATCCCTGGAGATGTTCAAGGCCAGGTTGAATGGGGCCCTGGGCAACCTGCTCTAGTATTAAATGAGGAGGTTGGTGGCCCTGCATGTGGCAGGGGGGTTGGAGATTCGTGATCCTTGAGATCCCTTCCAACCCTGGCCATTCTGTGATTCTGTGATTCAGTATAGAGGAAGACAGTAGAACTTAGGTATATAGAAGGACAGGTTAGCTGATCTAAAATACAGTGTAATTGTAATGAAAATATGAACTGCTATGTTAAATTTAAATTCCATCTACTTTAATAAATTATATTGGTTTAATGGATTAGGTTCAAAATGTAAATACATTAAAATCTCAATATTAGTATAATGATTAAATGTATTTTATACTGAAAGAATAAAATTGCTCAGATTGATTTTAAAAGTATGAAGAAACTATCAAAGAAAAATTCATAAATATCAATCTGCTAGCTAAAATGTCAACTTGTTTTTTATTTTGCATGATAATAAAGTACAGAAAAAATGTTTTAAAAACTAGTGGAAATTTAGGGATAATTAAACAAGGATTTTTTTGAATCCACTAAGAACTTCTGAAATTATTTTTTTACTATTTAAAAAACTGCAAAATTATGCTAGACTTTCACCCAAAATATAGTGAAATCTTTATAAGTGTCTTACATATTGACATTGTTTTTAATGAGTAACTGTTGGTTCACCATAGTTCTAAATTGTCGCAAGCATGCACTTAACAGTGTGCTAATTTTTGTTTGCAGGCCTGCTGTCATTAAGTCCTTAGGCTTGCTCATCATCTGAAGTTTGAAATATCCTTTTGGCAGTGTTGTAAACAATCTGAAAAATGTGAAAAATATCAAGCGCTCCAGTGGCTGAATATATAACTGCATAAAAGAAATACTAATGTGTGTTATCAGTGAGAGCTCATTTTAAGTGAATATTTATTCTTGATATTATTGATTTAGGAGAAAAACCTGAATAATGTCACATAGTAAGCAATGACAGTGAAGAAAAAAATTGTATAAGTGAACTGATACGGAACTGTACTCTCTACTTTTCTGAAATGCAAGGTAGAATATCTGTAATTACTGGTTGCAGAAACTATAACTAAAAGGGCAAGCCATGCACTGGGGTGCATAAAGCTCACCACTGCCAGCTGGGTGAAGGAGTGGATTGTCCCGCTCTGTGTTGATGCAACTTTGAGTACCATATGCAGGTTTGGTTGTCAAAATATAAGGACATAAAACTACTAGAGAGTGACCAAAGTAGGGGCAGCACCAAGCCTGCCAGCATTCGAGAAACATTTGGACAGTGTTCCCAGATATTTGTTTTAATTTTGGGGTGGCAGTTGATGGTCCTTGCTGATCATCACAGGATATTCTACATTCTGTGGAGAATACACTGAACAGGAGATTTAAACACAGTTTAAAGTATATTTTACATTCATTTCTGAGTTATAAAAGTTAAGAGAGCAGAAAATTGTTTTATCAGAAGCTGTGAATTCTTTCTGTTCAGTCCCTCTAGTGAGACAAAAGAAGGAAACAAAATGGCTGAAAATAATCTGACTTTTACAGTAGTTGTGGAGCTCTGGACCACCTTTAATTCATCTTAGAAAATCATTTTCTGGAGTCAATACTTGATGTTGGTAAATTAGGTTGTTTTTCCTCTTTTCCTCTATCACTCTGTTATAGTTTTATGTCCTCCTGTTGTGGTGCCCAAAACTGCACACAGTACTCGAGCTGAGACTGCGTCAGCATAGAGCAGAGCAGGAAAACAACTTCACTTGTCCAGCTACCTGCTAATGCTGTGCTTAATGCACCCCAAGATGTCATTGATTCTTTTGCCTATCAGGGAATACTGCTGACACATATTCAACTTGAAATAGGCATTTTATCTCAAAATATTTTATCTTAGATGATATGAGCTCGTTTTGAGAAAGAAAAATGGATACCAAATGATTTGCTGAAAACTGATTTTCACTGTCTGGTAAGTATGTTGAAGACGACAGAAAGAGGACTGGGTTTGTTTCTATTTCCTTGAAAGAAATAGGAGTTCAAGAGTACCAAGGATCTTATTCCCAAATTTTATGGTAGGTCTCCCAGAATTACAGAATCTAGGACCTCCTTCTCTGCTCAATCTCTATCAGAATGACATCCTCATTTTATTATGTTGACAATAAAAGCTACAGAATAGTATGTTACCTTATCAAAAGCAACAAGGGAGAAATGTGCCTAACCAAAAAATGATAGACAACTTAGAGACTGCGTAAAATACCAAATAAAAAATTAAAAAAAGACAACAGCCTATGAACACCAGTGACAAAAACCAAATGCAAAGTGTAATCACATCCACATCAAGGCAAGATGAAAGGACCACAAAGTGGCAAATATATGTCACCTCTGGTGTCAGTCTGGCAGTCTGAAAGAGGAATGTCAAGATGACGTATAGTTAACTCTGACTTACTCTTTGAAAATTGCTGGTGATGTCCAATTGAAATAAATTACTTTATAAGCATTCTTGCCACTTTTCTGAAGGTGGGTATGTTATAACTTTTATAAGCTTTCCCACTCTTATGACTTATATAAAGAAATGACTGGAAAGGGAAGACCTTTCAAACCAGCCATCCTCTAAAGATAAGGTTACTTCATTGGTAGGGTGTAGACTCAGCTCAAAGACACACCATCTAACAGCGAAGCACTAAACTGGGTTGTGTGACCTTAGGATTATAGGGAAAGGTTGTGCTGCTCCAAAGAGAAATGGTAATAGAGTTGCTCTCAGGAGGAGGCTGATAAAAGTGTGCTAGAGAACTAATAAAGCAGTGCTGTGCAGAGAGTATCTGTTGTAGAAATCATCCTTAAAATATCCTTTTTTTTTGGAAAGTCTGAGGAGGATATAGCTGTGTATTCTCATCGCAATAATTTCATGAAAGAAAAATGTAGGGTGGGTCTCAAGAGCTCTTCAACCATGATTTTTTAATGTGCACTAAAATTGTCACTCTTAGTGTAAGCTCATAAAATAATGTATTCATCTGGGAATTATGGTGCATTGTACTTGGGATGTAGGTTATTTGCTTGTATCTCAGAGGGATTGGATGAAGATTAAAGAATCCCTTGAGTATCTAGGCTTTTCAGACATCTTGGAACTTTCTCTTAAATGTTCTTTATACAAAAAAAGCAGTTTCAGCTTGAATTATTTATACTAGATAGGGAAAACAATGGGAAGAATGTACAAGAAAAAAATCTTTGTATGTATATACATTCAGGAACTGCGCAGCTTACATGGAAAACTAACTATATTCATCTGGAAAGAGTTCATCGTAATCAACCTGACAGAAAATGGATCAAATAGGTGTGCATCCATCTACAATGACAACTTGTAAGTCTGAGGTCAGAGAGCTACCGATCTCAAGTTCCATACAAAGCTATTAGAAATTAAAATGGACAGTACGTAAACATTTCTAGAATTAGACTTCATGTTAGTTGTTGATTTGATGCTGTCTTCAAAGATGAGTCTTTCTATTACAAATACCCACTCATTTTATGAATCATACTTTGTATTCCCCAGTAACTGATATTTACATTCGGCCCCCTATGTACAATTGAACTACTTAAGACCTTTGTGAACTGGGTCCCTGGAGAACTAGCACCTTTAAATCTGAAACCTCTCTTCTGGTTTGTATATGCATTTTGACCAGCTACAAATTACCTCAAAGTCTCTGAAGTCACAATTTACATGTGATATTTTCTGGTTAGCAAGGATTCCTCAGCTTCTATGAAAAAACAATTTATAAAATATTTGTACAGTCTTTCTTTGAAGGAAGGTAATAGCACTTAAACTGTATATTTGTTCCATGAGTCATAAGTGTTTGAAGCTGCTGAATCCGATGTTGCTGCAAGCCCTCTCCCAAGCTGAGCATGTATTCCCAGCAGGCATCTGAATGTATGCACAATGAATGTACACATGACTGGCCACGCAGATTAACAGAGAGAGATAACTTAGCAATTGCACAAATGCAGACAGTACCAACAGTTTCATGTTTTTCCCCTCTCTGGTTGATCAGCATAAAACCCTTGTCTCTGCTCAGAGAAAAAGGAGTTATCCACTTGCTCTTTAAGTGCTCTTAAGCAAGATAAGAGAACTGGGGGTTGGAAAGAGAAGAGTGCATGTTTAACAGCTCAGACACAGGAAGTAGCAACTACATTAAGCTGATTCAGCCAAGGATCCAAATTAGAACCGTGCCACAATGAAAAAGCAAAAGGTGTTAATAACTGGGTACTCCTTTCTGAGAGGCAGTGATGCACCTATTTGCCACCCAGAAAATCTCTCTAGAAAGATTTGCTGTTCCTGGGAGCCAACATTCGTGACATCAAGAAGAGTCTACCAGATCTGAGAAGGCTACAGGACTACTGTCTGGACCTGTTCTTTTAAGTTGGGTCACATGATACTACAACTAGGACATTACAATGTGCACTTGCAGCTCAGAAGAACTGTATACTGGGTTGAATCAAAAGTGAGGTGGCAGCAGGGTGAGGGAGGTGATTGCCTTCCTCTACCTGTTCTTGTCCCATCTGGAGTAATGTATCCATGCCTGGGATCTCCAACAGCAGATCTCCATTGATCTGCTTGAGCAGGTCCAGAGAAAATCCACGGAGATGACCAGAGGGCTGGAGCATCTCTCCAAAGAAGAAAGATTGGGGAGCTGGGCTTGTTAAGTAAAAAAGAGAAAGGTTCAGGGAGACTTAATTGTTACCTTCCTGTATTTAAAGGGAGAGTATAAACAGGAGGGAGATCAACTTTTTATGTGGTCTGATAGTGATAGGAGAAGAGATAATGATTTTAAACTAAAAGATGAGAGTTTTAGATTAGATGGAGGAAACTCTTCATTGAGAGATTGGAGTAGTGCTGGAGTAGGTTGCCCAGAGAAGTTGTGTATGCACCATCTCTGGAGTTTTTCAAGGTCAAACTGGATGGAGTTCTGGGCAGTCTGATCTAGCAATTAGCAATCTTAACCAGAACAGGGTTGTTGAAACTAAATAATCTTTAAGGTGCCTTCCAAGCCAAGTCTTTCTGTGATTCTATGATTCTATGATTAATACGTTCCTCCAGTAACTGTTCTGAGAGACCCAGCAGCTCCAGGATCCCTTGGTCACCCATATGAATCTCTCCAGTAGCTCGCCCACATCCACAGCATCACCAAGAGTCAATGTCAGACTCTCCACTCACTGTCTTGGACCTCCTGATCTTTCCACTATTCAGTTTACAGACCTTCTGGTCTCTCTGATATCCAGAAGAGAGTTAGGTCAACTCTAGTACGTAACTCCAAACCTCTTATTCTGATCACTGAACACTGCAGTCTGATATTTGCTAGGGCTCACACACTGATATATGCACCAAACTCCTTATATCCACTGCCCCATTTCTCCCACTGCTAGACCCTAGACATTTGGTCTCATTCCCATTGCTGGTAACCCCTAGAACACAGACAGAGACAGAATAGAGACCCTCACATGAGGCATCAGTCAGAAATCCAGTTTAGTGAAAAGGTAGGACAAACTAAAAAGGTAGGATCAGCACAGCACATACTGGGGCTGAGCAACACTGGAGACAGAAATGGAGCTCTAGAGCAGGGTATTGTGAACCTGACTTGAACACTGGAATGTTCTTACCCAGCGCTGGGACCACATGCTCCTTCATGCATATAGAGAAAAGACTTTTAACATGTAATCTAACATTATCTAAGGTGATGGGACCGGTGACACATTTATTAAGCTTTCTAAATAGCATAACTATACTAAAAAATTCCTTACCTTTCATGGCCTGAATTACTCCAGAGTCAGGATATGTTATTAGTCTGCACATTATAATCACAGTTATCTTTCCTGCTATATATAAACTATTTCCCCCTTCCCTCCTCCCAGTAAATATAATAAATTCATTGAAAAGTTAACTTGTGGGATTAAATTCATCCTTTGATATTATTTAATGAAAATATTTTTATATTGAAATAATTAGAAAATTACTTTTGAAAATATTTGGCTTCTTTCTGTATAATGTATATTTTGAAAAGGCTTTTCATCATATTGTTTCTTATATTTGTTTTTCATTAGTCTTGAGATTAAAACACAGAGAATAATTAAGAAGTGATCACAAAAATTAGACTACAAAAAGATCTTGTAAAAGTCTGTAGGAGGCTGAGATTCAATCTGAATATTCTCATTAGTTGGACAAAAATATTTTGTACAAGAAAGTGCTTTTACACAGACTGTTGTTTCTCAATGAGGCTGACAGATTCTGTGTTGTATTTTGGATTCAGGATAGCCTGTACATAGAAAAGACTGGAAATTACATCGTCTCTACCTCTGCAAAGCTTGCCATTTTCTCAGAATAAAGGCTTTGCTTCCATGCCAATGGATACGTAAGGAGAATTAAGTTGTAATTCTTTAAGAGTATGTATTTAAGATTATTTAACATTTCCACAGAACAATCTATATGTCACGTGTACTGACATAAAATATCTTAAAAGACCCACTCACACAGACAAGGACAATTTGACAGCTGTGAGTCAGACCCAGAAAGTTCTTTTGTCTTCTGCTGTATATGAAAAGTTATGCAACATTCTCATTGCAAAAAAAAATTCAATTAAAATTTCTATGAAAAATATGTAACTAGCAACGTAGGAACTGCATGTTCAGTGACATTGTTGAATAGTTGCCAATAGTAAGTACTTAAAAAAAAAAGCAATAAAATAAAATGATGAGTTACATAATGACATGTTCCCGGGAAAGTGTAACATAACCAGCAAGGTTTAAGCAACTATAACGAGCTTTAAAAAATGAACAAAATATTGAAAGAAAATTAATAAAAAAGAGCTTCAAAATTACTCGCCTTTTTGCTTGTTTCTTTGAAAAGCATTCAGTACTCCAAATAGAAGTTAAATTATAATCATGTTTATTCATGTTTACTAAATAGTATTATTTTTTTACTACTACTGGGAGAGGATAAAGGGGAAAAAAGATAGTCTAGTGCAGTAATATTAATATAGATGCCTATTTCTGGGAGTTCAGCAAGTGTAAGTTGAATTTACTCTTATAATAAACACCAATGTCTTCGCATGCTTTTCAGTGAAATACATTACGATCTTATCTTAATGAAATCATGATTTGTACAGTTCTTATTCAAGATTCATGTTTTCCGCAAGATGAGAAGATTAAAAGGATAGATTTGTATAATAGTTCTACAGTGTGAGATGATCTCCGTAGGAACATGGAGAATTAAATATGAGCTATTATCATTTAGCCACTCCTCTAAGTCACACCTGCTTTTTTTCTCCAACATTAGTGGAATAGATATGTTAATGATATTAACAATAGATGAAAATTGACATTGTTCTTTAGCTTCATTATAGATTTGAAGCTGTTGTTAATTCATTTTCTCCGTTGTGTGACAAAGACTTTTATGAGTTCACTATAAACACTTTAAGATAATGAAAATGAAACACTGAAGTAGCTCTTGCCTGAAATCATGTTCATGATACCTACAGGTAGAAATTCTTAATTCTATGTCCTGATCCTCCCTCTCTGTATAAAAGGTTTAGGACTCACCGCTGTTATTATTTACCAGTTGTTACCATGAAGTTACCATAATCACTTTTTTGTTCATTAACTACTAGGGATGAGTGGGGAAGGAAACAGAACAAAACAATACAAAACAAAGAAAACACAGAAAAACACAAACCCCAAAGCACAAACAAAAAGCAAATAATAAAAATAGTAATCCAAAAGAGAACCACAATAATAATCCAAAAGAGAGCCACTTACATACCTGCATGGTCTTCTGTGAGGAAATGTTGGCTTTTAAACACAGATGTTAAATATTTCCTTTTTCAACAATACTTACTAACAGCAATAAATCTGTGTTATATTTGCCCCTATGTGTGGTGAAGTGTAGAATCACACTGAGGTGTACTCTTGAGTCACCTTGATGCTGATACTTTCCAAAGCAGTAACTAAAAAAGCAGATGTCTTCTATTCACTACCACCTACTTATATTCATTTATGAAACATTGACAATTGATTTTGTTCTATTTCTTTTTTTTTTTTTTTGATGCTACTCACTCTCCATCTTTAACAACATTTGTACAATATCATCAGTCAAATTGATTTTTCCTACTGTATAATTATTCACTAGCAATTACTATGTGTGAGCTTAAAATCTCTTCCTTTATCTAGCATCCTCTTCTTAAAAAAAAAAACCAAAAAAAACCAAAAACCCACAACCAGAGTCTATCTGTTTTTGCTTTATAACATACACATACATACACATACATTTTTTATTCTTTTTATGGACAAATGTAACTGTTCCTGGTGATGATTTTGAAGTCAGCAAGTTGGGTGTGGGACTCTCAGCTAAAAGAAAGAGCAATAGTTCAGCCATTTTTCTTATCACTGACAATACAGTTGGTGTACTCTGCCACTGAATTAATCAATACACATTTAATGCTTTGTACACCTCACAGACGGCTATCAGCGGTCTGAACCTCAGGTGCAAGCCAATGACTTGGCAGATTTCCCCTTTGCTCCCATGATAGCCTGTCAGCCCTCTTAGTCAAAGAAGAGATACTAATAAATTATACTACTGACAGCTGCTTCTGCCTACTGCTAGGCACGTCAGACTCTGTTATATCACTGACAGATAAAAGAGTTCTACAGTTTTCTGAATAGTTTCCTCCAAATAGAAACCAACCACTGCCACCCACTCATCCTTCCCAATACCTTGTCACCCTTCCCTCCAGCAACTAGGCAAGTGGGCATTTCAATGACAGCTATGTTGAAGGAGGGCTTTTTTTGACTCATTCACTGCTATGGGGAAAAACAAAATGTATCCTTCATACAAAATGGTGGATTTGGGAATAAGACTGTCAGTAAAGGCTCTGGAAGAGAAGAGTAGAGCTTGCATGTGCATTCACACATGGCTATGCATGTGTATGTGTGCATTAGAGAGAAAAAGAGGACACCATACAAACATGAAGAGTAAAACACCAGAGTTTACAAAATATTATTCTTTAGAACATCTAATATGTTTAGTGAAAAACAGCTTAAAAAAAAAAAAAAAATCACTTATTTGTGCAAACCTTCTCAGAAACATGGTGATAATGCATCATCGTAGCTGACAACTACTTATTTGTATTTCTTCATCACTTCAGAACATTTTATATCAAAAAGTGAGTGGAATTGCTAATACTTAAAGTGTCCTCTTTTCCTGAAAACCAGTGTAAATAATCCCACCCGGGAATTTCCCAGATGGAGCCATTTTCCACTGGAAAATATTGATTTGCCAAACAGAAATTTGTTGTGAAAATGCTCTGGATTCCATTCCATTCTGAAAAAGCAAAACCTGCAAATATAAGTATCCTGCTTTCCTCAATACTTCTTGGGCAGCCTTCTTGGCATATCAGGTCTGAAGAGACAGAGTTTCCAGCTCTTCCTTCCACTTCCTTCTAGGTCCTCGGTTTCTCATCACCTGGAGGATAAGTCATGCTGAGAATTTCATAGTCCAAGAAGATAAGTGGGTGCGTAGGAGGGTGGAATTCTTTGAGGTCACAGTCCCTGGAAACATGGGGTAGTATGAGGCAGTGCAGCAGACCAGCAGTACCAGATGTGTTGAGGTCTCACAGTATGACTCTTCCGTTGGTAGAAACTTACATGCTACACATTTGATTCAAGGTGTTTTTTGTAAGTAAACATATTTTTTAATTGTTTTCATTTTATGAATATTTTCTGTTGTTTTGGTTTGTTGTTTTTTCCCGTCTTCTTGAATTTCTTAATATCCTGGTATTCTTCATTATTGGATGCATAAAAGATAGTTGCATTAACTTTTCTTTCAATATATACTTTCTTGTCTTTATGATTCAGATTATTTGCTTTGCTTGAGGGGAAGGTAGACACTGAACATAGCCTCAAACAGTTAATATCTTCTATCTTGATTTTTAGTTTTGCATACCCTTTAACAATATGATCCATCTCCTAGGAGACGGATATCACTACCAAGAAAATAAAGTGTATCAGCTCAAAAACTATTGCTAGAAAATCTGTTCTACACTTTATTCATATTAACAGAAGCTGAAAGCAGGAAGGATCGACCTAGATCCATCGCTTGAAGAAAAGTCACAATTTCTTGTGAAAAATTATAGCATCACATGTTAGTGGAATAACACATTCTGAAATAGATCTTTTATTTCTTTTTTTCCCAACTGAGTATTTTCTGCCAAGAATGTTTCATGTTAGTGGTGATGAATACCAAGTTCTGCTGTATAAGAAATTTTGATAATGTTCTAAGTTAAAGAAAAATGAAAAATAGCACACACTCAGAAAAAAAAAAAAAAAAAAAAAAAAAGAATTTTGATTGCATTGATTCTTGGACAAGATAAAATACCTTTCAGAAATAGTCATTAAAATTCTTTATTAAAAAGAAAAAAAGTTATGTATGTGCTAATGTTTTATTTATTTATTTATTTATTTATTTATTTATTTATTAATATACTTGTATCTGCAGTGGGAACCCTAAAATTGAAATACAGACTCAATACTTATTACTTTCCTTTTCTTATCTGGTCTGCTGATATTGGTCACTCTCCTCATTGGCAAAGAGATTCTTCAAAAAGGCATACTGGGACTACACTTTTGCCTCATGATTAGAAAGTTCAGAAGACATTTGTACTTATAAGATATGAATGTGTCTTTAAATAAGAAATTAGAGTTCAATTCCTTGTGAAGTAGTTAACAGCAATAACTTCTGATTTATCACCACAAAATTAACTTAAACTTTATGGATCACTGTTCTGTGATTTTTGTTACCTAAGCAATGGAAGAAGTAATAATACTTTTAGAAAATTATTCTCATACAGGGAAAAAAAGCATTCCTTTATTAATACAGAAGCTTGTTTTTTGTAAGGAAGTAAGTACAGTATATCATGAATGGTATAAAACATATTATGAAACGTTAAATATTTCTGGGAGCTTTTCTAATCAGAAATCTCTGTTAATCAATGGTAATAATCACTGGTAATACAGAAAAAAATATGCTTATTATGTTCTCACATACATCAGAAGTAATAATATGTAGTTATCAGGGTTGCATGGGGACAATTTATGGTTGTAGTATAATATAAAATTTATTGTCAATAAATTAATTTTAATTTCTTCTCATTGTTCTGAAAAAATTAAGACAATGGTAAAACACAAAAATGTAAAAAAAAATCTATTGTTGTCTTTAAAATGCAAATATCTTAATATTTAGATGATGTAATTTTACAATTTTTCATACAAGAGGTCAAATTCCTGTTTGATCTATAAAAAATATCAGATTTTTGTTTAGAAAATTTGAAATACAGAGAATATTCTATGGCTAGTTATTTTAGCATTTGCAGAACTTGTTGTTTAACATATGATTCTATATTTAGTGTGAATTTATTTACTTCCTACTGACATGTCCTGTCTCTTAGTGTAATGGACTTTTTGAATTCTCAGCTGCGTGTTGTTTTATTCCTTTAGCACCACTGACAATCAGGAGGGATGACAGGTTGTGGCCAGTCTCCAGAGAGTATCTGAGCCTGTTTTAGCAGGGAAATGCTTCCAGACTGCACCACATCGCTGGAAGGTCATTAGAGAGGAAATAAGAAGCCAAGAGGCTGTAGCTTACATAAAGTCTAGACTCAAAGAAGCAGAAAACAGTTAGCCATGTCTCTTCCTTATGAATGGAGGGATCTGCAGAGACTTCTGAAACCTAAGAGAATCCTTATTTGACTGAAAAAAATTGTCTGCAAGGGTGCAGGAGGAGAGTTATTTTCTAACCTTCTGTTTACTATTCATCATTGGTTAAAACTGAAAAATATTTGTTTTTTTTTTAATTTTCCTTCTTAAAACTATTTTGATCTCCTATGCATGTTATACTTTCCTTCTATATAATCTTCAGGAAAATTCATTGTACAGGTCAAGACTGCTCAGCATATACCTAAGAAATCTTTTTTAATAAATGAATTTTTGCCAACAAAAACATTAGCATTGTGATCAACGAAAAGTATATTTTCTAATTTCTCAGTGGTCTGATACTTCTATCTAAACCCGTTCCAATTTGTCAATCTACATTACACAGTATGGTCACCAGACCTCAAAAGAAAGATGTCATTCTTACAGAAGTAGAGACGCAAATTTAATTTCTTATTCCAACTAGCAGCTTCAATGACGATTATAATCATAGAATCACAGAATCATAGAATATCCTGAGTTGGAAGGGACACATGAGGATCAAGTCCAACTCCTGGCTTTAAACAAGACCACTCAAAAATCAAACCTTGTATTTGAGAGTGTTATCCAAACACTTCTTGAACTCCAACAGTAGTATTTAAATGGTAGGCTTCAAAGACTGCAATGATGTCTTCAAAGTCTCTAACAGATAAAGCTGTAAGTGCTTGGGTAGATTCTACACCTTCAGTCAGTAATACTGTGTCCTTTTTCATAGATATTTGCCTTTCCATTTTCCTGAAATTAAATTCATTTTCCTTCCTCGAGTTCATACCAACAAGCACTCCATAACTTTATTTATCTTAACTAACAGAAAGTAAGTGAATGATATCCTTACGGAATGTTAAATTCTACCTGGGACAAGAAATGTAAATAAATTTTTTGAACTTTATGTTGTTTTTTAATTTCTAAAATAATATTACTTTGACAATATTTTCAGTTTACTATCCAAGATACATTAACATGTATTTTCTATTAAAAAAAAAAAAAAGAATATCCCAGAAAATCCAAAATAATTCTCCAAGACAGTAATAATATATGACTTCTCACCAAACTATTACATTTCTATTACATCCTTGTTTATATCTCCTCAAATAAAATGTAATACTCCTGTACATTGCTTCTTTCTATCCCTCAAGCTACAACATAAAATTCATTTCTTTAAAAAACAAAATGCACAAAAAATAACCACATTTTTAAGGAGATATCAGATTCAGGCAATCATGTAATGTAACTTCAAATTTTGGTAGAATTTGATGCACTCTTTAGCATACCATCTGCTTTTCTCATGTATAAAATACATTTGAGGAATAAAAAAGAACAAAAATTAAACAATGTCACAGATTCTATTTAGGACTTTCAAATAAACATTTGACATTCATAAAATTGTCTTTTATGTACTTGAGTACGAGATGAAGCTGCAGAATATTTAAATTTATTTTTGTCATGGTTTTGTGATTTTTGGTTTTCGATATTCCACATTCATCGTTTTCACAGGTGCTCACTGAAAACTTGACCTTGAAAGTCCAGGCAGACTGCCAATATTCTGGGATATCTGTAAACTTTGAGCACTGCTATCTTGCTTCTGTAAAGAGAAAAAAAAAATGATTCTGCTTTTTCTTTTAGACTTGTTTGCAGAGGAAGCTGCTAATTTTACAGAACTTGGGATTTTTAAGCAGGTTCCCAGTCTCTCCTTTGAATCCATTATGCATTTTTTGAATCCTCATCTGATCATGTTGTTAATCTCCCTAAACGTACTGTTCATCATTTCACTCAGTATTTCTATGTATCATATTTTGAGGAAGTCTTCCCCAAAACCAGAGAATATTGAGTGGCAGGGAGTATAGAGAGGCTTAGGAGAGACTTTAGAGAGATGGACATCTTCAGTGTCATGGAACTTTACTCCTGAACACCTGAAAGACCCTGAGAGCTTAAACACATATTTGAGACAGGAATGTTGCGGCTCAGGCAGATCTGAGGAGACACAGATCATTTGGGGCCTAGCTAATGCTTATCGGGCCTTATTCAGTAGTATTCCAGAGAGGGAGAGAGTTTGTGAAATTGAGAGAGAGTGTCTGAGAGCTGAAAGGGAGAGTCTCAGAGAGACAGTACAAAATGAGTGAGAGAGTCTCCAACCTGAAAGGGAGAGTTTCCAGGAGAGACTCTGAGCAGAGAGGGAGAATCTCCGGGATGAGTGAGGGAGTCTCCTGGTCGAGAGAAAAGACCTCCAATCTGAGAGAGATGCCCTCCGGTCTGAGAGAGATTCCCTGCAATCCCAAAGAGAGAGTCTCCAACGTGAGACAGAGAATCTCCAGGTTGAGAAAGAGAGTCTCCTAGCCAGAAGAGAGAATCTCAAAACCTGGCAAGAGTGTCTCCGAGCTGACAAAGAAAATCTCCAAGTGAAAGGGGAAAATCTCCGAGCTGAGAGAAGGAATCCAATCTCAACGAGATGCCATCCAAATCAAGAGTGACTCTCTGCAATCCAAACCCGACATCCTCCAATCTGAACAGGACACCGCCCAAACTGAGCGAGACACCCTCCAATCTGAGCTAAATGCTCTCATAATTGAATAAGACAGACTCCATGCTGAGCTGGAGGGTGAGAGCATTGGAACTGACTAACCTGATCAACCACAGGAGGAACCACAATTGATGTCAGTTGCCCCTGTGAGAGGACGGAAAATGAAACGAATCTCGACTCCGTTAGAAGAGAAGAAAGAGGAGCAAAGAGATCCAGAGGAGTGGCTCCGAGATCCAGGGGTGTTGTTGTAGGCGTTTACGAGGAGGTGGGCTGTGACGTGATAGGACCTCCCCTGCTCTGTGATAAGAGACATGACGCACGCTTGGGGGCTTAGACGCACTAGATGTGAGTAAACGCATGTGGACGTAGGAACGTAGATAAGCATGTAAAGTATATAGGTAGCTGTTTCGCTTGCAATAAATGCTGTTTTGCCTAACATCACATTGGTGTGCACGTGAGATGGTCGGGACATAGCGGGGACGGTGTGAACCTTGGCCAGGCCATAGGAACATGACGAACAAGGGGTTTCCTACGCGGAAACAAGGGGAAGCGCCCCTGAGTCCAGGGGAGGGACTCTCAGTAAGACCACGGTCACCAACATCTATAAGGGCAACAAGAAGTCCTGAAAGAGTAAGAGGTAAGCAAGATATCGTTACCATTGTTGACTGATCTTTGAAAATGAATGAAATTTGAAGTCTGAGAAAAGACTTTTCACATCACCCAAAAGAGCCTATTGTCACCTGATTACTTCGATGTTGGGACAATGGGGACAACAGTGTGTGGCTAGATAGTAGAGAAGCTCGCCAACTGGGTGGCATTGCTAGGGACTCAGCCATTGACAAAGGTATTAGCACATGCCAGAACTAGGCCTCCATCCTCTGGAAAAGGATGCTGTTAGATGTGAAAGAAAGTTACCCCTTCAAAGATTATCTGATGCCTGAGAAAAAGAAATGGACTGATATAAAAAAGGCATTCATTATTTGAGAGAATATGCTGTGGTGGAGATGCTACATAGCCCCACTTTCATTCCTGATGAGCCAGACCAAGAGCATGATCCTGAGAGAGTCAGGTGTACACCAAATATGTGGCGTACATTCACAAAGACTGCACCAGAAAGGTACACCAGTACATTTGCAGCAATGTATGGCAGA
The DNA here is from genome assembly GCA_037305975.1 of Chrysolophus pictus. Taxonomy (NCBI): domain Eukaryota; kingdom Metazoa; phylum Chordata; class Aves; order Galliformes; family Phasianidae; genus Chrysolophus; species Chrysolophus pictus. Next base: position 27,155,525 of record CM074578.1, read on the forward strand.
GGGGAAAGAAGACTTCTTGTAAATGAACTGATTAATAAATTTCAAGACTTTGAGTTACATTTAAGCCCTCTATGAGCTTGTGTTTCAGCCATCGCAAAAGTAGCTGAAAAGCTGAACAGAATGGAAAGCAAACAAGAAGATCTAATAGACAAACTGTCAACCGTGTCTAATGCTGATGGATCCACGGTGGTAACAGATACATCCAATGGGGACCAGAATTCCCAAAACAGCTAACTGGAGGCACTGATCAACATGGTTTCCTCCCAGCCGGTGTCATCCAATGTCTCAGCTATCAAGAGAAGACGTCCTCCTGCTCAAGCAAGTGACAACAGTAAGACTACATCACGTTTTGCCTTGTGGCATTACCTACGTGACCATGGAGAAGATATGAAGAAGTGGCATAAACAACCTACTCCTGTATTTCAAGCATGGGTAAAAGACTTACAAGACAAATCAACCACCAAGGTGAACTTCTCCAAAAAGGTGATTGCTCCAGTTGCTGCAGACAACAGAGGTAACAAATAGAGGGGCCCTGCCCCCAGCCAGGGGGGGGAAAGGGATAATAGAGTGTATTAGACTGTATGGATTAGATGGCTTGGCACATCAGAAATAGAAGGCCCTGGTGGACACCGGTGCTCAGTGCACTCTAATGCCCTTAAGTCACCAAGGGACAGAATCAATTTATATTCATGGGGTGACTGGGGGTTCCCAAGAGCTATGCTGGAGGCCAAAAAGAAAGACTGGGAAAGACTGGCAAAAGCACTCTACTGTGACTGGCCCAGGGGCTCCACTATACTTGGTATTGATTACCTCAGAAGGGGATACTTTAAGGATCCCAAAGGATATCAATGGGCCTTCGGAATAGCTGCTGTAGACACAGAAGGTGTTAAACAGTTGTTTGTTTTGCCTGGCCTATCAGAAGATCCATCTGTTGTGGGGTTGCTACGAGTGAAAGAGCAACAGGTACCTATTGCTACAAGAACGGTGCATGGATGGCAGTACAGCACCAACAGGGATTCCTTGCTCCCCATTCATAAGTTGATTCGTCAACTAGAGAGTCAGGGAGTGATCAGCAAAACTCACTCGCCTTTTAACAGCCCCATATGGCCAGTGCGTAAAGCCAGTGGAGAATAGAGGCTGACAGTGGACTACCATGGCCTGAATGAAGTCACACCCCCATTGAGTGCTGCTGTGCCGGACATGTTAGAACTCCAGTATGAACTGGAGTCAAAAGCAGCGAAATGGTATGCCACCACTGATTTTGCTAATGCCTTTTTCTCCATTCCTTTGGCCAAAGAATGTAGGCCATAGTTTGCTTTCACCTGGAGGGGCATTCAGTATACCTGGAATCATTTGCCCCAGGGGTGTAAACACAGCCCAACTATTTGTCATGGGTTGATCCAAGCTGCACTGGAACAGGGAGGTGGTCCTGTGCACTTACAGTACATTGATGACATCACTGTGTGGGGCAATACAGCAAAGGAAGTTTTTGAGAAAGGAGAGCAAATAATCCAGATCCTTCTGCATGCTGGTTTCGCTATTAAGCGAAGCAAAGTGAAAGGACCTGCCCAGGAAATTCAGCTCCTAGGTATAAAGTGGCAAGTTGGACGTCGTCACATCCCGACAGATGTGATTGACAAAATCACTACCGCGTCTCCACCCACTAATAAGAAAGAGACACAATCGTTTCTGGGCATAGTAGGTTTTTGGAGAATGCATGTTCCAAACTACAGGCTCATTGTAAGCCCCCTTTATCATGTGACGCAGAAGAAGAATGATTTTGCGTGGGGTCTTGAGCAGCAGCAGGCTTTTGAGCAGATTAAACAAAAGATAGCCCGTGCTGTGGCCCTGGGGCCAGTACGGATGGGACTGGATGTAAATAACATCCTCTACACTGCTGCTGGAGAGAAAGGTCCCACTTGGAGTTTGTGGCAAAGAGCCTCAGGAGAGACCCGAGGCCAACCCCTGGGATTTTGGAATCGAGCGTACAGAAGGTCTGAAGAGTGCTACACTCCAACTGAAAAGGAGATCTTAGTTACATATGAGGGGGTTCGGGCAGCTTCCGAAGTAATCAGTACTGAAACACAGCTCCTTCTGGCACCTCGACTGCCAGTGCTGAACTGGATGTTCAAGGGAAAGGTTCCCCCCACCCATCATGCAACTGATGCCTCTTGGAGTAAGTGGATTGTGTTGATTACACAATGAGCACGGATGGGGAACCTCAGCCGTCCAGAAATCCTAGAGGTCATCATGGACTGGCCTGAAGGTAAAAAGTTTGGAACATCACCAGCAGAAGAGGTATCGTGCTAAGGAGGCCCCACCATACAATGAACTACCAGAAAATGAAAAGGAATATGCCCTGTTTACAGATGGATTGTGTCGTATTGTGGGGAAGCATCGCAGATGGAAATCTGCTGTGTGGAGCTCCACACGACAAGTTGCAGAGGCCACTGAAGGGGAAGGAGAATCAAGCCAATTTGCGGAGGTAGAGGCTGTCCAGCTGGCCTTAGATGTTGCTGAGCGGGAGAGGTGGCCAATGCTTTATCTTTACACTGACTCATGCTTGGTGGCAAATGCTCTATGGGGGTGGTTACAGCAGTGGGAACAGAACAACTGGCAAAGAAGGGGTAAACCTATTTGGGCTGCTGAACTGTGGAAAGATATTGCTGCCCGAATAAAGAATATGGTTGTAAAGGTGCGCCATGTAGATGCTCATGTGCCCAAGAGTCAGGCTACTGAAGAACAGAAAAATAACCATCAGGTGGACCGAGCTGCCAAAATTGAGGTGGCTCAAATAGACCTGGACTGGCAGAACAAGGGTGAATTATTTCCGGCTCGGTGGGCCCATGAGACCTCGGGCCATCAAGGGAGAGATGCAACACATAAGTGGGCTAGAGACCAAGGAGTGGACTTAACTGTGGATGCTATTGCACGGGTTAATCATGACTGTGAAATATGTGCCATAATCAAACGAGTCAAGAGGATGAAACCTCTTTGGGGGGAAGGGCGATGGCAAAAGTATAAATATGGAGAGGCATGGCAGGTTGATTATATCACCTTGCCACGATCTCGCAGTGGTAAGCGTTACGTGCTTACTATGGTGAAGGCAACCATTGGGTGGCTTGAAACATATGCAGTACCCCATGCTACCGCCCAAAACACCATATTAGGTCTTGAGAAACAAGTCCTGTGGTGACATGGCACCCCAGAGAGAATTGAGTCAGATAATGGGACTCATTTCAAAAATTCTCTTGTAAATACTTGGGCCAAAGATCATGGCAAAGATCATGGGGATTTATCATATCCCCAATCATGCACTAGCTTCTAGTAAAATTGAATGGGCTACAATGGGTTGTTAAAAACCATGTTGAAAGCAATGGGTGGCGGAACATTTAAGCACTGGGAGAAGCATTTGGCAGAAGCCACCTGGTTGGTCAACACTAGAGGATCTATCAATCGTGATGGTCCTGCTAGCTCCCTACATACTGTCAAGGGAGATAAGGTCCCTGTAATACATGTAAAGAACATGTTGGGAAATGTGGTTTGGGTCTTTCCAGCTTCTGGGAAGGGAAAACTGCGGGAGCGGGATTGTGGAACTCAGCAACGACTCGATACAAGTTAACAGCTAAGTCTAACTTTAATGAGTTAACGCAGCAATATATACACCAACAAGTACCCTTGACCGCGTATGATTGGTTATACGAGTTTGCGCGTAACCTATCACCATGTGCATCCTATCACTGGGCAAAACCTGTCACTATGACAACGCGGAATTCCCCAGAACCGCCTATTTTTTCCCGCCAACCTCCTCATTGGACACAACTCAGCAACACTTGTTTATCTTGAATCCTCACAAAGTCACCATGTCCCCAGCATTCCCAAGGTGGCCTTGATCTTCAAGCCACCCCTCCACAATTCCCCATTTTTCTTTTTGCGCTACAAATACTAGAGGAACAAACTTGTGCAAAATTTTTGTAACTAATTTAACAACAATGTTAAAGCCAACAAGCATCAAAACAGCAATTAGAACCCAACACAGCCCTTCCAAAAGCAGGCTCCGTACCCATCCTGAAATTCCCAACTTCATGAAAAAATCATATAATGGGTTATGATTTTGTGTGATAGCTTTGGTATGATTACATAACCACTGAAGCTGCTTATGAATAGACTCACTATGGTCTGACAGGTTAAAGCAGCACATGCCATCAAAGTCTTCACACCCATGTCCTTGAGCAAGAAGCAAAAAATCAATAGCCGCTCAGTTCTGAAGCATGGCATGGCGGAGGCTTGACTGATCCATCATTATATCAGTGAGGACAGCCATAGTTACATTAGCTTGTTTCTCAGCCCAGCAAGCGAGTTTCTCTATTTGCTTCAAAGCATTCCCAGCAGCAAGTCCAGGCCATAGGAGTGATGCAAAAACCTAAGCAGAGAGGGACCATAGCTCAACCTGGTCATTACAATCTGGAGCAAGCGAGTGTTTCATTATATCAACCCTCCAAATCCTGCAAAAGATAATTTCACAGCGATGACTCGATACGAGTTAACAGCTAAATCCAACTTTAATGAGTTAACGCAGCAATATATACACCAACAAGTACCCTTGACCGCGTACGATTGGTTATACGAGTTCGCGCGTAACCTATCACCATGTGCATCCTATCACTGGGCAAAACCTGTCACTATGACAACACAGAACCTGTCACTGTGACAATGCGGAATTCCCTGGAACTGCCTATTTTTTCCTGCCAACCTCCTCATTGGACACAACTCAGCAACCACTTGTTTATCTTGAATTCTCACAAAGTCACCATGTCCCCAACATTCCCAAGGTGGCCTCAATCTTCAAGCCACCCCTCCACAGAAAACCTCTTCATGGAACTGTTTTTGCCAGGGACCTGGGTCTACTTGGTGGGTGATGCAGGAAAACGGGGATGTTCAGTGTGTACCACAAGGGAATTTGATGTTGGGTGAGTGCAGTCAGTAATTCCATGTCTTTATACATAGGTTTGCGTGCGTATGTGTTTAACATTTGATAATTACATTTTCTTTGTATATATTAAGCATGATGTAGTGATGCAGAATAAGGGGTGGAATATCACGGTTTTGTGATTTTTGGTTTTCAGTATTCCACATCATAACATCATGTGGGGCACTGGGAGTTCAACTGTTAATGCTCAAGTTCTGTGGAAGAGAAGAAGAACTACATTCCCCAGGGGACTCTGCAGTCACAGAGAAGAGATATAACTCCTGGCAAGGTCACCTGATGTACTCTTCACCTGCTCTTCTTCGTCAGCTCTCCTCCTGCCTCCCTGCTGCTCAACTGGACTGCGCATCTCACCTCAGCGTTTTGGTGAGGTCTATCCACCTTTCGAACATTCTCTCTCTCGTTATATTTGATTTATTAGCTTCAATTCTAATTATATTGTATTCTGGTGTGTTATCTTTCATTCCGACACTATATTTAGTAAATTAGTTTGTTTCTCCTCAGATCGTAGCCGCTGTTTTTAATTATTTTGGAGTCCCCTGTTCCCTTTTTCTGGAGGCACGGATTTTGCGAAATCCCTCTGCTCCACTAGTCACGGAACCGGGCTGAACCAGCCCATAAACTGTTGACAGGATGTGTCTAAACATAAAGCTGTTCCAGGAAATGAAAATTCCACTCCACTCAGTCCACTGGGTGCACTGACTGTTTTATTTAAAAGGTGTTGTCGTAGGCATTTACAGCGTATCGGACTGTGATGTGATAGGACCTCCCCTGCTCTGTGATAAGAGACATGACGCACACTTGGGGGCGTAGACTCACTAGACGCGAGTAAACGCACGTGGACGTAGGAACATAGATAAGCATGTAAAGTATATAGGTTGCTGTTTCGCTTGCAATAAACGTTGTTTTGCCTAACATCACATTGGTGTGTTCGTGGTGAAATGATCAGGGCATAGCAGAGACAGCGTGAACCCTGGCTAGGCCATAGGAACGTGAGGAACAGGGTGTTTCCTACGCGGAAACAAGTGGTGACCCCGATGTGTGGTTTACACAGATACATGAAACTATAGGCCTAGCACTTTAGTCTCTATTTGCACTATGCTATTATTCTGTGCCTTATGGGATGTGTTCAGTAATGCCTAAGCTGCATGATGGACAGATCTCTGATCAACACACACAGTATTATAGGCTTCACGAAAGATTGTAACTGGGGTTGGGGTTTAGGTAGGTAGGTTTAGATAGGTTTAGATAAGTTGTGTTCGCGCTGTAATAGGGCAAGGCTTTATTGAGCATGGGGAGGGGGAGATGTTGTATTAGGCACCCACGGGGCTATCGGGATGTTACAGGACTTCCCCTGCTCAGTGATTGGACAATGCATGCTTAAGGGGTGTAGACGAAGTAGAAGATTAATGTATTTAAGCAGATGTCACGCAGTAATAAACGGCCATTTCCTGTTCACCATATTGGTGTATGCTAGTAGTTCTTAGCAGTTCTTAGTGCTAACTGGGGGGGTTTAATCAGTTAAGCAAAGGGTGACACAGCGTGATCATAACATTCACGTCAACAAAAAGGCAGGTTCAAAACTTTGTGATTCATCATGAAGGAGCATTTCAAATTTCCAACTTCCATTCCTCAGAGGAATATTTTCTCATGTATTGAACTATCATGAAAGATAAAAGGCTTAAGCAAGTCTGAAAATTATAAAAAAATATTTTGTATAGGAATAGGAATGTTTTCTTATGTTTTGTATTTAAATATACATATAGATACATATTTAGATACACAAATACTATGATGCTATTCCAATGCACATTCTGATCTTCACGGATCAGAAATTCAAAACGATTTGGATAGACTAATATGAATTTAAACAAAGAACATCTTTTTCAGGAGTATGTTTAAAAATTGTTTCTTTAGTGCCTTAACTGACATTGTCTTCCTATTAGGCCTATCACTATTATTAATTCCATTCTTAAGTGAAATAAATTTAGGTTCAAATATTTGCAATTATTTAATCAAATTTTTCACTTTTTGAAGTTTAAAAAAGGAAACTGATCCTATAAGTAGACCTGGGAAGGGTCAATTATTTCATATATTCTACCTAGTTTTAGATTTAGCAGTACCACCAAGGGGGATATGAATGTGGTTTGTAATGACTTGATGCCACATGCTGAGTTTGTTGCTCATGCAGCTTTGATTTTTCTACTGTTATTGCATTGACTTCTATGTGGCACTGGAGACAATTAAGCCTTTTTCACCTTTTAAAGTTCTCTTCAAATGCACCTACAGTTAATAATCCCATTCTTATTCTATATTTTAATCGTACAATTTTCTGTGCGTGATATTCTTGGTTCTTTGCTCTCTGCAGTACCAAATATTAAAAATTATCTTTTTCAAACAAAGAAACCCAGTCTATACAGCTGTCTATTGTTGCTCATTATTTCTTTTATGAACAAAATGTTCTTGTTAAACATTATATATATCCTGGGATTAACACTAAATCGGGCATGTCTAATGCATGGGATGCAAGCTGCATGAAGCCCTGCCCAGCCTGTTCTGCAAACACCCTCTGTGCTGTACCAGCATGGAGGCAACTCTGCCCTGCTGCACAGTCCAGTGCAGCCCAGGCATGCACCCATCATTCAGCAACAACCAAGCTACTCACGGTGTACAATTAGTGCTGCTTTGGCAGAAACCGGAATAAGAGAAAGATGAAGTGCCGTACTAACTCAAGTTATGGTAAATAATTTTATGCATTTTAATACATTGGCTGAACACAGCCCTGTGAACAGTGAAAAATGTGTAGCCTTGCTTTTCATTTTTATAAAGGACTTTGAGAATAGGTTTCAAGATTACCAAAAATGTCATCAATATTTTAATACATTTGAGACTATTTTCAGTTGACATAAATATACTACCTACAGAATTTCAAATTTAATGTAGAGAGTTGCAATCAGATGTTCAATTCAAAAATTTAATCATTTCTACCTACTAGACTTTTATAAGGCCTATCTTAGCAGAGAAAAATATCCCTCGTTTCCCAATCACGCCTTACTCATGTCATCATTTTTGACAGTATGTACATAAGCAAATCTTTTCAAGGATGAAGTAGAGGAAGAGTAAAATTTCATCAAAAATCCCTGACAGACATTGTGAGAATTCACTAAGAATTGCAACCACTTCCATTGAATCAGAGTGATGCACTGGTTTCACAGCAAGGACAAATAACTCACCAGTTTGATGTTTATGTTGCTCTCTTTTTTCTTCAATAGTTTGATAAAAAATACTAAAATATAAAATAAATTTTGTTGCTTATATACATTAACCATATTATATATTTTATATGTAGCCCAAGACAGTTCCTCTTAAATTAGCGTGACTCAGGCAATCCGGAAGTTTGGACACCTATGCATTAAATTATTCTTGGTCTTATAATAAATGTCCACTTTTCAACTTCCTTTTTTTCACTACAGTATTGTTTATAAGGGCCACTGTACTGTTTGTACTGATAACTTTCTACCCATTATTTTTTTCAGTTCTCAAGACTTTTTGGAGTAGATATGCATATTTTTCTTGCACTGTAATGCAAATAGTCAGTCAATAAATATACAGCCCTAGAGTATGTACAGAATATTTTCTGTTGTTGCCAACTTAAGCCAATGCAAAACATTTTCTGAAGCCAAGCCAGTATGAAATATCCTGATAAAAAATTAATTATGATAAACTAGCATCTTCCTCATTGAATCCCTTCCTATATACACTGTTATGGACAAATAATTACAGAGACCACTGTGATGTTCTAGATGTAAAAATGAGGAAAAGTTAAGATCTCTTGATATCCAGCCAGAAGCTTGATTCTTTATTTGTCTTAAAGCCTACTTTCAAATGAAGTAAAGATAAATTAATTTTTCAAGTAAATATAATTGATATTTTCTTATGTAAAGATTTATGTTTTACTATGACTAAACTTACTGATACATTGAATGATTTTGTTTTTATTGATACATTCAGTGATTTTGACACATTAATCATGGAACCTTGGGATTTTAAAATTATTATTTAATTACATTAAAACATGTAAATTAAACTTACTGATATTTTTAAATTATAGCCAGATTTCTATGTGAAACAGAAATTCTTCCCTCTTTAAACTGAGTTCAGGATATCTTGTCTCAAATTTGGAACACAGATTCATAGAATCATGGAATCATAGGACTGTTCAAGCTGTAGGAGACTATTGAAGTCATCTAGTCCAAGTACTCCGCAGTGAACAGGGACATCTGCAGTTAGATTGGGTTGCTCAGATTCTGGTCCAGCCTGACCTTGAATGTGTACAGGGAGGGGGCATCCAGCACTGCTCTAGGCAACATGTTCCAGTGCTTCTCTATCCTTATCATAAAACCTTTTTCCTTATTTTCATTCTAAATCTAAATCCTCAGTCTCTCCGTTTGTCCTATCACAATGCTGCAAGAGCACATTGCTGGCTCATGTCCAGCTTGCCATCCACCTGTATCCCCACATCCTTTTTGACAGGAATGTGCTCAATCCTTTTATCCTCCTGCTTGTAATGATTGTAGGGATTACCACAACCAAGGTGCAAGAGCTAGTACTTGACTTTGTTGAATTTCATGTTCTCCTGGGCCTACTGCTTAAGCCTGTCTAGGACTCTCTGGATGGCATCCCCTACCTTGAACGTATTGACCTTGGTGTTATCTGCAAATTTGCTGAGGATGCATATGAATCATTAGGAAATTGCTGCCTTTTCACTTGTCCCCTAAGAGTAGTAATGAAGTTATCTACAAAGCAGACAGAATGATGATCCAAAGAGCTCTCCAAGTGCATCAAGTCTACCAACAGGGATGCTTTTTCCTCACCACTGAAAGCCTCAGTGGTTCCTTATGTTGAGATTAAATTGTGGTTATTCAAACAGTATAGCAAGACACAGTGACAGCATATATCAAACAGTTATGGGGCAGTATCCTGTAAGTTCTATTGACTTTTTAAATGCAAAATAAACATAATATCAAATCAGTGATTGAATAATCAACAAACAAGAGAAGCTGCAATATAATATGCTACTATAAGAAAAATGTTTAGGACCAGATATGATACAAATATACATAAAAGAAAAAGAACTCCAAAAACTTTCTTTACCTTACTTACTTTTTTTTCCTTTATTTTTTTCCTGCACAGCCACTGACCACCAAGCTTTTTTTCAGCTCACTACTAGTCTTAATGTTTTACCTTTTGACACTATCACAGATCTTTTCAAGGCTTACTAGAAATAACTGTGTTTTGTTTTGTTTTGTTTTTTAAATCCTGTGTCATATATACTATAAATAAATAGTATTGCCAATTGAGTAAAATGCAAATTGTAAGTGATTTAATCAAAGACTACCGAGCATTAATCTGTTGTTTATCACCACTTGTAAGTTTGAACAAAATATTTCCATTTCCACAGAATACATGTATATATATATAAGCAATAAAAATTGTTAAGTTTCTAATCCATATTCCACTGACTTTTACAGTTTCTGAACAATAGTTCATGACCGTAAAAAAAGAATGTTTTCTCTAAGATTTATACGTAAATTTTCAGCTGTTAATTTATTTACCTGATAGCAATGTACAAAGCATCATCTTGAATTTTTATTCTCTAAACTCAGACTTCCACTCTCTGGAAAATAAGATTAAATTCTTGGTCTTTTTTCTTTTTCTTTTTTTTTTCCCCCTCCTTTGTTGTTTGTTTGCTAGTTTTTGTTTTGTTTATGTTTGAATTAGTAAACTGTAACAATTTCACATATCAAGATTAAATTCACTACCACTGTTTTACTGTTTTATCTGCAGTGTAATTGTTAAGTATACAGAGAAAGAAACATAGTAAAAGAAAATAACTCTTTTGACACAAATTGATTTATGTGGAATTGTATAGAAGTAAATCATTATACCGTTTATTCTCCTCTCATGATTAAATCAAGTGATACCGACTGACTGAAGTAATTAGAATACTCTAGATTCTCTACAGATATTAATGAAGTAAAAATATGAAAAAATAAAGTATGATATATAAGAGACTGTGAAAGAAAATAATAATATTCTCAGCTCACTGTTAGCAGTATCCAGAAGTATATATCTTATGAAGAAATTATCTGTGAACAATGAAGGAATTCTGGAGATTGATGAGAAAGTTTGAATCACTCATGTGAACTATGGTTGAAAAAGATATGAAATAATTTCTAATATCAGACACAGGTGAAAATATAAATTCAGTAAATATATACTGTAAATCACTACTGCAAAAAAAAAAATAATGATAATTAGAGATGTTATAGAGAGCTAAATACTAACTAATGGCAGAGTAGAGCCTAGTAGAGAACAGATGAGGGGACTTCAGATGAGATCATAAAGTGGGGATATGCTTTACTTTAAACACAGAAGAGATAAGCAGCACATAATCTTCCATTCATATTTTGAAGATACGAATAGAGTATGATGATCACATCTTCGTGTTTTACAGGGAAATAAGTTTGCTCAGTCTTCTCACACTTGGTTATCTATCTCTTTAACCCACTTTATTCTTGATATATATAAGAGTGAAGGTAAACAATTTTTAAAGAGTTTTTTTAAAGAGTTGTCGGATGTCTTCAAAATCTGCACTGAAAATTCAGTCCAGCTGTGAGATCTGACAGAGAACGGATTCTGAAATTTTGTTCAAATAGAAGTACACAATAAGTGAGAAATAAGACCAAGGACATTATAACACTTTCATGTGAATTTTTGTGGTTATGGTATCAATATATTGCCTCATGTTTTATTACCAGTGCACAACACATAAAAACACTATTTATTTGATTTTTAAAAATTATTTTTAATTTTAATGTTTCATATTTTGGTGACATATTGCTATCAACGGTCTACTAACTCTACTAACTCTAACTATCACAGAATCACAGAATGGACCAGATTGGAAAGGACCTCAAGGATCATGAATCTCCAATCACCGCCCCCCTCACCCCCCCATTTATTTCCTGACTAGAACAAATGGCATGAAGTTAGTGAAATTATAGCACATCCAATTTTGAAAAGCATTTTATATATGATATAGATATGGATTAAAGATACAAAAATTTATTGAACATTATGAACTCAGGTAAAGGAAGTGGAAATGAAACATGTCAGTAAATAGTTGTCCACCTTTTTCTTGAAACTTTTTCTTGATGCAAAGTGTTTTCTACTGTCTTTTTTAAGGAAAATCAGAACAGATGGTTTTGTATTATAAATCTATATATTCTTATAAAAATATAAGCATGTATATATTTGTATAAAATATATATGTTTGTATAAAATACATTTAATCAGTTCTTCCTTCCTTCCTCCTTCCTTTGTTAGGTTGTTTTGCTATTTTGTGAATTCTGAACTGATTGGTCTTAGGAAAAAAATCTTAATCCTCCCTCCACAGTCTGATCTGTACTTGAGATATTCCCGTAAAAATATGTTTACAAAAGTGAACACAAAAGTGATCACAATGTACTACAGCTATTTTGCCAGAGTATAGTCATCTGTATCATAACTTTTCTGGGAAACTGGCATGACTTGTTGCCCCCCCCCGACCTCCCAGAAGGTGTGTATACTACTGTACACAGCCATAGTGTACAGCAAACAGGAGGAATTAGAGGTCAGAGGTCTGTATTAGGGCTACAATTTCTTAGGATTATAGTGATGTGGTGATACAGTTTGTGTGTTTGGTGAGCTGATGTGAATTCGTAATGAGCTTTGTAGGAAGGACAGGACAGGAGAGCATGAAAGAGAACTTCATTTTATGCAAGATAGCAGGCTAATATTTGCAGTCTCAGTCCTCAGTGTGACTTGAAGCACTTCAGTATCTGCGGAGTTGAGGATTCTGACAGCAGGGAACGGGGAAAAAGCAGAATAACAACCTGAGCTGTAAGGAGAGAGATTTTGGTCTGTTCAGAAATCTGTCTGTAAAAATCTAAGAGAATAATTGTTTCTCTGGCCTGGTCACTGTGTGGGTTGACTGCTTGCCATGGTGCTTCTTGCTCCTCTGATTCTTGAGGAAAACAGTCCATTATTTCCTTTTTGATGGGAAAAGTGATGACTTTGAACGAATACTTTAACTGGCAAAAAAGATGACAAAATGAAAATACCATTTGATGTAGTTCTCTGAAATCCAATTCTTGAATTCCTACTAATCCCAATTTCACGGCTAGTCTGTTAGCCTCTACCAGCTTAACACATGGTGAGATAATTCGGGTGATGCTACCCACAATGCTTTTATACCTATTTGTTGTAATAGATTGACAGGACAGATTCAAAGGATTTACACTTACTGCCACACTGTCCTTACCTTCCCTCTATTCTCTTATGTTTCCACAGTAAGATAAAGGCAATAATTCAAATCTTTGTGGATAAACATGGCATTTTCCTACTATAATTAATTGCTATGCCAGTTTTCTGACGCTCCTGGGTTACCATCTTGCCCTACTGAAAAGGATTTCCCATATTCAAATTTTTCTCATTATTAATGACTTTATTAAATTTGCAGCATAACTGTATAGCCATTTGTTTGTTTTCCACAATCCCCACACAAAACCAATGCAGTCACTGTTTGCTATCTCCTCTGCTATGCAGCATCCACACCTATCTCTTGATGGCAGCAAATAAAGTCATTCACGGGGGTCACTGACTTCCACTGGAACTTCCCAATTGCTGTTCTCAAACAGTAGTGAAAACAATGTGCAGAAACGTAGTTGTTTTCCCTCTTGAACTTGAGGCTGATCCTGCTAATTTCTCCTTTTCTTCAGAGCAAGGGGGTGGCAGAAAGCTAGTAGCAGTAAGTTGTCCTCAAACAACCTAAACTTAAACCAGCAGCCTAAAGGCCTGTTGTCACTTGTACCTGGGAGGACCAGCATGGCCTAACAGTACACAAGGCTTAAGCAAATTATTCCATGCAAGATCCATACTGCTGTGCATTTTGGTGATTTGTTTAAAAATAAATAAGCAAATAAATAAGTTACTCGAATTTTGATTTCTGACTATTTTCTGGACTGTACTAAGATCTTATTTTGGCTTAGCCTTGCAGGTCTGTATTCCTTAGTTTCTTGCTCATAAAGAGTTCTCTCCAGCACAGCAGGTCAACTCAATAAACCTTTCACTCACTTAGACATGCTGAAGAAAATTTATCTACTGAATAGAACAAAAGTACAAGCCACAAATAATAACAAAACAAAACAAACACAAAAAAAGAAACCTTTCTCCAATAAGAATTTTATCTAAAGTTATTTACAGCTGCATGAAACTATGCAGTGGATTAAAAATCACTAAAGGCTGGGGTTGAGGGTGTTAAAGTCAAGGTCATTGTGAGGACTTCTTATAACCCTGCAGGAATGTGATAAGTTTTCCCATCATCTGCTATAGCCTGTATGCTTTTCTTCTGATGTTGAGTGCGAACACACATTAGTTTGATAGAGGCATCTGAGATCGTCTGCTTTCTTCCTGTTTGGTTTGATCCGTACTACCTATTCTTTTATTATATGTATTGACTGGACAAGCAGGAATAGACAGCTGAAGGTATAGCGCTGGATATATTGTTATAAGAAAAATACACTGGAAAATAAAATAGCCATGAGGAGCAAGCCAAATACATGGGAAGCAATGCAGAAGAGTTCAGCTCTTGGGGCTGCCCAGAGTTTTCAAGGTATGACTTAATTACTCTTCAAAAGTTATCAGGTATCCTCTGTGTCCTCAAGATTCTTGTCTGGCTGATAATTCAGATGGGTTGAAGTCATCTACAGGCTATTTGTCATATGTGTCTGTGAATGACTTGGCTACTTTATGGTGCCTTTAAATGATAATGTATGTTTATCTCAACATCTAAATATTTTACGTTTTTTTTTGTGCACAAAAACATTTATAAAGGGTGAATATTACACTGTTCTTTACAGATTGCCTACTCTAACTTCTGTTCAAAGTGAGACCTGGTCCAGTTGGACTCTAGCCAGGCATGTCTTTAAGATTTTCAGGGATGGGTGGTTCACAGCCCTTCTGGACTGTTCCTTTTGAAGTTGGATCTAAGTTAATTTTAAGATTCCCACCTGCAGGAGTTAAGGATTTTTAACACTGATGGTACTTGTGGGTTCCTTCCAACTTGGGATATACAGTTTTTCTATTATTCTATGATTCTGTGATCTTTCCAAATAATCTTATACATAGACATGCTTTAGCTCTAAGACAACAGTCACTAGTTTGTATTCCTTTATACTTTATAAATCTATGAGAATTTCAGTATTAAGATTTTTTCCTTCTAATGCCAGATGTTTCTTTTTGCAATATTTCTAACTGCTTTGTTTCCTTTAATGAAATACAGAATAGATATTTTCTATATATTTATTTTAAAATATTTTTCCTAAAATGCTTTATGTTTTTTTGCTTCCTGGTAATGATTCCTCAGATTCTTTATTCCAAGCTCACATTGTATGGAAAGGGAGGAGAAATGCACATCAGTATGCATGCGAACAGAGGATGTTATTTATAGAATCATGGAATCACAAAGTCATAGAATGGCTTGGATTTGCAGAAATCTTGTTACAACCCTCTTGTCCATTAGATCTGAATTCCCAGCATCCCATCCAGTTTTGCCTTGAATGCCTCCAGCGATGGGGCATCCACAGCTTCTGCGAGTATCCTGTATGTGTATCCTGCCTCTGCATCTTCTGAGTAAAGAATTTCCTCCTAATATGTAATGTAAAGAAATCTTCTTTTAGTTTAAAAACATTCCCTATTATCCTATCACTATCAGACCATGTAAGATGTTGGTCTCTCTCCTGTCTACAAGCTCTCCTTAAGTAGTCTGCAGTGAAGATTCCCTGGATCCTTCTCATCTCCATACCGAACAAACCCGTCTTCCTCAGTCTGTATTTGTAGAAGAGATGCTCCTGCCCTCTAATCATCTCTGTGGCCATCCTCTGGACCTGTTCCAACGCTTTGTCTTACATGTGTTTGAGTCCCCAAGTTTGGACACAATACTCCAAATGGGGCCTCATGAGGTCAGCATAGAGGGGGACAATTATGTCCTTCACCTTGCTCACCACCCCTCTTTTGATGTAGCCCAGGATACCGTTGGCCTTCTGAGCTTCAAATACACACTGCTGACTTGCATCAAACTTTCATCCACCGGAATCCCAAGTTTTTCTTGGCACAGCTGCTCTCAGTGAGTTCTTCTCCCAGTCCTGGGATTGCTCTGACCTAAGTGAAATTCCTTGCACTTGGCCTTTTGATCCCCATTAGGAAGATTCACTTTCTAAGCCTGTACAGGTCCTTCTGGATGGCTGGAAGCATAAAGATATAGAAATCACTTTGTGACTAATTTCTGTTCTAGCATATTCTGGCTTTGCCTGTTGCCTGATCTAAAGTAATATTTTATATTTAAGTTATAGAAACATAAAGATCTGGCTGTTTGAGTTTTGAAGCAAGAGGTATCAAGACATAGAAGAAAAATCATCTGTAGCAGGAAAAAAGAGTTGGATCTAAGTGAGTAAAAATACAGAGGGAATGTGTTCTAAAAGATGGGAGTAGCAACACCTAGCTGACATCTGATGACTCAGTTTGTGGAGAAAAGACAGCGAAGTACTGTGCAAAAAGGGCTGCAGTACAGCAGAGGAGTTTGTACTTGGCAATTAATACATGTACTCAATGAAAAGGATGCTAAAAAATAATCAAATCTTCAAACATTTTAAGACAATTTTGACTAACCAGAGTATAGTTTTCTATTTCACTTCTGCAGCTGTTCTTTTATCAAATATTCTCATACTACATAACTGAATGTTAAAAGGGACTTAGCAGCATATAGAACTATGATCTTACTGTAAATAATACAAAAGAATTTCATTTGTGCACTTCCTGTAATATTGTTTTCCAATTAATAATATCATTTCCCATAACTTATTAAATTATGTAATTAAAGTATGATGCATAGATATTATGTAAATGTACTTTAGCTTTCTATTTATATCCTCCTTATCTACTTTAAAGAAAATTAATCCATCTACCATGCTATAATTTCTCTAAATTCTCATTAGTAAATTTGTGTATATGACTTAAAATGTGAGTTTCAATTTTCACTTATTAACGCTGAATTCGTGGATTAGATAATATAAATAATGGCAATTTAACTGGAGAAAACTTCCTTTACAGTTTCTGTGACCTCAGATTAAATTGATTTTATTACACTCATTAAAATCTAAGAACAAATTCAGGTAAGATTACAAAACTATTGAAACTCCTGAATCAATATGGCTTACAAAAGGATGCACTTGAACATGTTTTAATCTGAAACAGCAAAGAGAGAAAGGATATCTAGTTTTTATTTTTAGTTCTTCCATTTATTCACCTCTGCTTTCCCTCTCTAAAATGTTTTGAACATACAGTGGTACCAGGAAGAGAGATATTACACATGTTGGGACATTGCCCTTCTGAAAATCCCAGCTGAGAACTGCAGGAGGAAAGCGCCAAGAAGCATTTTATTCCCACCCTTAATAATATCAGCAATCGTCCCCATACACATCTTTGTATCTTCACAGTTGTCGAGCTTTTATTGATGACATAAGCTAGGTTCTGAGTAAAATCCTACGGTGACATTACTGTAATCCCAATGACACTACTATAAACTGCTTTAGATGTTTTTCAGTTGTTTCTGTCACACACTAATACATCTTCAGCCCTTCTTTAATTACTTGTGACTTCGCTGTAACATCCCTAGAGCAGGCCCTTGATCTAGTCTTTATCTGAGTAGGAATTCACCTTCCTGTCATGGAAAGCCTATCAGAGTAGCAATCTGAAGGAAGTAGTTCTTCTTCTCTCTTACTTGAACAAGACAAAAATTAAATTTAATAAATTAAATACAGAAAATATGGCAATTGTAAAAGGCTCACAAGGAAAACAAAGGCAGCAGGAAGGAAAGATCTATAAAAAGCTTCAGGCAGGCCCTAGAAGACTGGCAAAGCTCCAATCCTCTGAAACAGAAAAATCAATTAGATACATCAGGCAGAGATACTATGCACCAGGGGAAAAGAGAAAAAAATTCTGTTCTACATGGAGACAGAGGCACAGAAACAGGCAGTGGGAAGCAAATATGCACACACGTTTCTCATCAGGAGCACCTTGAGGCAAAACTACATTAATCACTTCAAAAAAACAATCAGATTTTGTGGACTTCTGCACCAGTCTCAGTGAATTCACTGCTCGAGTTGTCAAACTTTGAAAGGAAGGCCTTCTGCCAAGACATCAAATGCCTAAATCCTTGAATCCACAAAAAGACAAACTACAATCTTTATTTGTGGAAGAGAAGGTAATAAAGGTAATTAGATAAAGCAAACAGAAAGGTCACTAAGATGGATAACTTGTGTGCCATGCAGAATTCTCTTCAACACCTTTCTCTCTGAATCGAAAAATTTTATGGCCTTTATCTCCTGAAACTTAGGAAATAATGAAAATATTACAATTGTTCAGAAAGATCACAATCAAATGACAGAGGAATTTGATATTAATAGTTGATGTGTTTAGTCTCCTACCACAAATTTAGAATATCTGTAAAGAAAATGTATAACATAATATTAAACTGGTATGGAAATGGAATTGGAATGTGCAGCCTGTCCACAGACATGAGAATATCTGCTTATGACTGTGGGTAGTAATAAAGATGATGATGATAATAAAATAAATAATGACAAATTATTACATACTTCGGATTTACAAGGCATCCTGAAACTTAGTGATAATTCTTTCTTCATCCAGTATGCAATTCTGCATAAAGATTCTACCATATCTTTACGAAGGCGGCAGGTACAAAGATTAAGAGGTAAATTCAGCCGCAAATTTTTTTTTGAGCAGAACACACCTACAGCCTCCAAAGGCAATAAGCAGGTCAGGTGTTTCTAAGAAGCATTAAGTGTCAAAGTCCTGCATCATATTAGGTGTCAAATTTCTGCATACAAAGAAAACATAGTGCACAAAACATTGTCTTCTTTATAAGGGTCTCTGTGGTTCATAGTGTGATCATTGCTACTGCTAAGTTCTCTTGTGACCAGGCAAGCCTTAGGAAACAAATTCAGCAGAAAATACAAGTAAAAGGGGCCGGATGGTGTGCATCCCACGGTTCTGAAGTGGGAGATGGTTGCCAAGCTGCTCTCCATAATATTTGAAAAGTTGTGGCTGTCTGGTGAGGTCCCAGATGACTGGAGGAAGGGCCACATCACTCCCATTTACAAGAAAGGGAGCAAGGAGGATCCGGGGAACTACAAGCCGGTGAGTCTCACCTCTGTAACTGGGAAGATCATGGAACAGATCATCCTGGATGACATGTTTGATCACATGAGGAATGAGCATGTGATCCAAGACAGCCAGCATGGCTTCACCAGGGGAAGGTCATGCTTACCAATCTGATGGCCTTCTATGATGGAGTGATGGCATCGCTAGACAAGGGAAAGGTGACCAGTGTCATTTACCTGGACTTGAGCAAGGCCTTTGACATGGTCCCCCATCACATCCTTATCTCCAAATTGGAGGGATGTGGATTTGATGGGTGGACCACTCGATAGTGATGGATCAGCTTGTTCTGGATGCCATCTCCAGACAACTGGAAGAAAAGGAGGTTATCAGGAGTAGTCAGCATGGGTTCACCAGGGGGAGGTCATGCTTGACTAACCTATTAGCCTTCTATGATGTTGTCAATGGCTGGGTGGATGGGGGAAGAGCAGTGGATGTAGTCTACCTTGATTTCAGCAAGGCGTTTGATACTGTCTCCCACGACATCCTTATAACAAAGCTGAGGAAGTGCGGGATAGATGAGTGGACAGTGAGGTGGGTTGAGAATTGGCTGGCTGGCAGAGCACAGAGGGTCGTCGTTGGTGGTTCAGAGTCCGGTTGTAGACCTGTAACTAGCGGTGTTCCCCAGGGGTTGGTGCTGGGTCCGGTCTTGTTCAACATCTTCATCAATGATCTTGTTGAGGGGATAGTGGCCACCCTAAGCAAGTTTGCTGATGATACGAAGTTGGGAGGATTGGCTGACACGCCTGAAGGCTGTGCTGCCATTCAGTGAGACCTGGACAGGCTGGAGAGCTGGGCAGAAAGAAACCAGATGAGGTTTAACAAAAGCAAGTGTAGAGTCTTGCATCTGGGGAGGAATAATTGCATGCACCGGTACAGGTTGGGGGATGACCTGCGGGAGAGGAGCTCTGCGGAGAGGGACCTGGGTGTCCTGGTGGACGACAGGTTGGCCATGAGCCAGCAGTGTGCCCTTGTGGCCAAAAAGGTCAATGGCATTCTGGGTACATTAAAAAGAGTGTGGCCAGCAGGTTGAGGAAGGTGATCCTCCCCCTCTACTCTGCCCTGTAAGGCCTCATCTGGAGTACTGTGTCCAGTTCTGGGCTCCCCAGTACAAAAAAGACAGGGATCTCTTGGAAAGAGTTCAGCAGAGGGCCACAAAGATGGTGAAGGGCCTGGAGCCTCTCTCCTATGAAGAAAGGCTAAGTGAACTGGGTCTGTTTAGCCTTGAGAAAAGAAGACTGAGAGGGGACCTGATCCAGGTTTATAAATATCTAAGGTGTGGGGGGCAGAGTGGCAAAACCAGATTGTTTTCAGCAGTGTGTGGAGACACAATAAGGAGAAACGGCCAGAAACTGGAGCATAGGAAGTTCCGCACAAATGTGCGCCAGAACTTCTTTACGGTGAGGGTGACGGAGCACTGGAACAGGCTGCTCAGGGAGTTGTGGAGTCTCCTTCTCTGGAGATATTCAAGACCCGCCTGGACACCTACTTGTGCGACCTGGTGTAGGAAACCTGCTTTGGCAGGGGGGTTGGACTCGATGATCTCTGGAGGTGCCCCAACCTCTACAGTTCTGTGATTCTGTGATTCTGTGATTCTATGATTCTGTGATGGATAGGCTGCACACGGAGGGTGGTCATCAAGGGTTCTATGTCCAGGTAGAGGCTGGTAACGAGCGGTGTCCCCTAGGGATCTGCCTTGGGACTAGTGTTCTTTAGCATCTTTATCAATGACATCAATGATGGAATCAAGTGCACCTTCAGCAAGTTTTACACCAAGCTGAGTGGTGCAGTTGACACGGTGAAAGGAAGGGATGCCATTCAGAGGGACCTCAACAGACTTGAAAGGTGGGCCCAGGTGAACCTAATGAGGTTAATACAGCAAAATGCAAGGTTTTGCACTTGAGCCAGAGGAATCCTGGGCATCCATACAGACTGGAAGAAGCAGTCCTTGAGAGCAACCCTGCAGAGAAGGACCTGGGGGTCTTGATGGATGAAAAATTTAACATAAGCCAGCAGTATGCTCTTGCGGCTCAGAAAGCAAATGGTATCCTGGGCTCCACCAGAAGAGGGGTGGCCAGCAGGGACAGAGAGTTGATTGTCCCCCTCTGCTCTGCTCTTGTGAGGCCCCGTCTGGAGTACTGTGTCCACGTCTGGAGCCCCCAGTACAAGAAAGACAGGGAGCTGTTGGAGAGGGTCTAAAGGAGAGCCACAAAGATGATCAGGGAACTAGAACACCTCCCCTACAAAGACAGGCTGAGGGAGCTGGGTTTGTTTAGCCTAGAGAAAAAAGGCTGTGGGGTGACCTCATTGCAGCCTTTCAGTACCTAAAGGGTGCCTACAAACAGGAGGGGAATCAACTCTTTGAAAGAGTAGGACAAGGGGAGGACAGCAGGACAAGGGGAGGACAGTAGGACAGCAGGACAAGGGGAAATGGTTTTAAGTTGAGGGAGGGAAGATTTAGGTTGGACGTCAGGGGGAAGTTCTTTACAGAGAGAGTGGTGAGGTGCTGGAACAGGCTGCCCAGAGAGGTTGTGGATGCCCCATCCCTGGAGGTGTTCAAGGCCAGATTGGATGGGGCCGTGGGCAACCTGGTCTGGTATGAAATGGGGAGGTTGGTGGCCCTGCCTGTGGCAGGAGGGTTGGAGATTCATGATCCTTGAGGTCCCTTCCAACCCTGGTCATTCTGTGATTCTATGAAAAGCTCTTTTTTTCCCCAAAGTAAGGACAGATATCCTTGTGGTATCAGACTTTCTTGTGAGCAGAAGCAGCTTCTGAAATGGGTTTAAAAGGAAAGGAAGAAAGAGCAAACAGAAGTCCAACTTTGTGATATAAGCACATTTTTGAGAAGAAGGGAACAGTGCATCTCTTGTTATGAATCCTACTTGCATTTACCCTAATAATTGCATACTATAAAATAATATATATAAAATAAAACTATACAAAGGAGATTTCTGGCAGATAGCAAATATTAATCATTTTTAAGTAGATACCCTAACTTTATTTTCCCAAGCTTCTCCTTTCTGGCTCTACAGCAAACACGTTTATTCTTTAGGATGAAAATGTCTCTCCCCAGTTGTGAAGCTAATCCTCAAGATGTTTTTTAGGGTGCTCTCCTGAAAACTAGAACTAGCATGTTTACATTTCTCTAGAGGTAGGAGTTAATCTTGCTAGTCAATAAGCACCTACATTACTAAATGTATATACAGATACATATTTGTATGTATATACGCATACACGTATACTCACATATAAGCTACTTTTCAAACAAATCCCAAGGATAATTAAAATATGCAAGATTGAATCCAGTTTCACAGGCACCAAACTTACCCTTGTATTTATGCAGGAAAGAGATTTTTAGATACCTTCATCTTTTTAACATTTTCTGTTTCTATGCAGTTACCCAAAACACACATCTTGCAACTATTGTTTAGAACTGTATTCAGTCTGGAGGAAACTCAAGCAAGCAAGTGAGGGCTGTGAGTTTTGTCACCAGTCCTACAGACCTAATTAGTAGTTTAGGTGAAAGCTAGCATAGCAACATCCAAATCTTTTAGATTTGGCTCGGGGCATTCAGTTCTCATTGCTGTCAGTAGGCAAAGCAAGGTGTCTTCCTCCCTTCTTTAACTTTGGAAAGTTAGTCTTTAACAGTGTAAGACAGAATAAAAGAGTAGCAGGAATGTGTTTTGCACTCACTGCTGTACAGAAGTGTAAGGCTGGAAACATATCAGGAAACACTCTGCTATGCCTTATAAACTATCTAACATTCCCAGTCCATTTCATTTTTCAATTGCACGTTGATATCATATATAAGATGTACAAAACAATATATCCTTTCAGCAGTGTTATGCACTTAATTGCTGTTTAAGTGATATGCTGTTTTAGCAAGTGTACGATTCTTTCAAACTGTGATAACATGCAGCATCTATTGTGTGTATAGCATAATATTTTGCAATGCTGCAAAATTAACATTAGTTAATTAATAATTACTCAAAATGAAATTAATCATCTTAGGAAATACAATAATAACAAAAAAAAAATCCAATTTCTTTTTCTTTGTTACACCTGAATATATTCTAAATTTGTTTATATTATACCTATAAAACCAACTGTGTAATATTTTAATTCATTGATTGGGCGTGTAAAATGTAGATCATATGTGAGTCAAGATAGCTAACCAAACACCTTTCAGAATAAAAACTAACAGGAGCACAATCCAGTATAAATTTTGTCTTGCTGCTTTGAATTCTCTTCTAATATCTAATATGATAATATGCTATTTTTTCAAAGTACTTTTTCTTTTTTTCATTTTTCGAGAAATGACTTGAACTTTTTTTTCTGTGGGTAATTTGAATTGATCTGCCAGCTGTGGATAAACATTTGCTGTTGTTGCACAGAAATAGGTGTATCTATACCTGCCCATCTGCGTTTTGTAGAATGACTCTTTACTCATAAATTTGGCAGCTGGCTAGGGTAGATGAGCTATGATTTTTTTATGACTTGCTAGATAAGACAGAAAGTAAAACCCTCACATAAGTCACCAAGAGATTAGTTATTTCAGATTCAGGCTGCAGCAACTGTAGTTACTAACATTTTTCGAAATCTTTTCACCTCTTTTCCTTTCACATACATACTTTACGCGGAAAGGAAAACTTCATCCAATTTGTTACGATTATCAGTCTTAAGCTTTAAATTTGAACAGTGAATACACCGTTTTCATGAGTAATGAAGACAATTACTTTGTGCACTTCAGTAAGTGATGGAATCTAAATCTGGTTTTAAAAATACGTAATTTAGATTTTGTTCAAGAATGATTCATCAGTATCTCATTTGAACTACTACTAGGAAATGTGAAGATATCTTTTGTAAAATTTCACTGCTACTTGGTTTCCATTTTGGATTATCTCTCACTCTAATTTTAATTTCTTCCTATACAAGCTTAAGACTTTGCTTCTAATGAAACATGAAGTATTCTAAGGATTAGGGATCTTTTTAGGAAAAATGAAAAGAAACACAAGAAAAAAAATGGCAAGCTAATCAGTATATATTCATATCTTGTTCCTTTTTTTTTTTTTCTGGATCATATAGATAATTTGTTAAAATAAAGTAAGTAACATAGCAGTAGATTGATTTTTTTTAAAACATAGTTCACATTTTCCCTGCTTCTTAGACCATTGCATAAATTGTCAAGTAGTGTCTAGAAAACTTTGCCTTTACTCCCTATCATAATATTACTTTAGCTAAGATTTTAACACTATCTTTACTACCTGTGATAAAAGTGTCACTTGATCCTATTTTAAACAGTCTATGGAATTAATAAAGTATTTGCTACGTATATGTTCAGGAGAAATTTCACAGATCCATACATAGTCACTGAAATCCATAAGTTTATTTTCTGTGTATGCGCGTGAGAAATCGTGCAGATCCACAGTACTTCACAGATCAGATGTTGTGGCAGTTATCTTTCTCATTAACATTCTTCTTATCTTGCTTTCTTTCTACACCCTTTTGCAACTTCCCTCCAATTTTATGACTATGTTCCCTGTTCATTTCATTATTTCAAATTAAACAAATATAAATCTCAGATATTTTCTTTTTCAGCTCTTCTGGTTGACTTAAACACAATACAGCCCCAAATAAGTTTCTTACTTCTCTTCAGTATCTTTTCCATGATTAAACTGTTATTCTTGACAATATTTCACTTTCTTTATTTACAGAATCACAGAATCTTCAGGGTTGGAAGGGACCTCAAGGATCATGAAGCTCCAACCCCCCTGCCACATGCAGGGCCACCAACCTTCTCATTTAATGCTAGATTGGATTAAATCCATTTTTTCCTCTCTCTCCTTCTTCTTTGAACATACAACTTTCCTACCAAAATATTTTCTCTGATCAGCTTTGATTAGTTTTGGCTCATGTCAGGCTCCATGTTTGCTGCAGAAGAACCCATCTCCTCTCTAGTCTTCAAAACCATATTAGACTTTCTTCATGCATTGGAAGAAATCTTCCTACATAAATCATTCCAAAAAAATTCATACAATTAACAAAATAAAATAAATTTGGAGACTTATCTGTTGCAATCTTTTTTTTGAAGCTTCCTTTTTTTGATTCCCAAAGAGTAACTCTTCCTCATCCTGTTCAAACCTCTTTTCCCTTTTATCTAGCCTCTTGCATGTATTTGGTCTTTAGGAAATACATCAGCACAAGTTATTGGCCATGTTCTTCATCATCTATGCCAAAACTGCATTCAGTATAGAATGCAGGTCTCAAATGCTGAATCCTGGGTCAGTTCCTACTCATCTGAACTGTGAAATAACTGACTAATATAATGCACTAATACGTGATCTCTTCTCACTCTGGAGGAGGTATTTATTTTCTTTGTTTTTCAGTTTTCCATCTATAAAATAGAATTTAAATTTGTCCTCTGCATCAACCAATATGTACAGCAAATATTTACATAAATGTAAACATACTGTATCTGTAGTAGCATGTACAAATACAGTAAAAGAGGTCATAGACATTAAAATGCAGTTAAAATCTTTCCTTAACACTACATCTGACCCTTTTTTTTTTTTTTTTTGGTGTTACAACAACAAAAACATTAAATTGTATATTTCTGTATTTTGAAATAGAAAATATCTACATCCCCTCTATTAACCTGTGCGTTTAAAAAAAAAGAAGATAAGAAATATAAATATAAGAACCCCACTTCAGATTTCATCTCCTTTCCCCTTTTTCTCCTGCTTGGAAAATGTCAAAATGCCAACTCTTGTCCTTTTATGGGAATACAATAATAAATATTCTTCAGGAATATGCTTTAGAAAAATAAACTTATTAACAGAGTACTAAATAGCCCCTTAGATGTCATTTGGACCACCAAGATCAGCCAAATTAAAGTAGAGAGGGAATCTCAGTCTTTCTCTCTCATCTTAATTAACTGCTCTAATGTTTCTATTGGACTGGGTTATGTTAAAAGGACAACAAAAGAAAGAGATCTGTTAATTATTTGGAAGAAGTTCTTGTTCATGTCAGAATCCTCCCACAGTGTCTTCTGCTCTGTTTCTGCAGAGGAGTTACTGTGCTCTTATCCTTCTCACAGAGCTCTGAAGCACTTGTACTTGCTCCAAACTTTCCATGATTCCTTTGTTCTTCAGAATAGTATTTCTCCAAGGACACTTGAGGGAAATGCCTGAATAAGTTACTTATCCTTGAATTTCCACCTCAATATTCTGTATAATTATTTTCAAATTTGGACTTCAATGTTTGTCTGCATAAAAGGACTGAAGTACAAATTTCCACTTCCTCATGTTCTTAATCATCATTCTAAATGAATGGATTTAATCACCGTATTAAAAAGAAAGTATATAATTATTACAACAGACAACAAATTATAGGAGAAAGAAGAGAATAATAATAATAATTAAAAAATCCAGTATGTTAATACGTGAGGAAAAATACTCCTGGAGTATCATCCTGTTACACTCCCACTAGTTTCCAGTTCTAGTACATCCACATAAATCACACCAGCACAAACAACTTCAAGAACAAACTTGAATTACAATAGGAAAAAAGCAGCTCTTGGATTCCCTAGAGGTATTGCTTTTCTTGTAATATAGAAGCTATTTTAGGAAAGAAGAAAAAAAAAAAAAGAAGAAAAACAAAAAAGAGAAAAAGAAAGAAAAAGAAAATATTTCTATTTCTTTTCCCCTCCACAGTGTCTAACTTCAGAGAATATAAAAATTCTATTTTTGTTCATTGCAAGGCTAATCTCCAGTCCTAACTTTTTCACTTGCCAGTCTCCCACATCTTCCCTCTAAATCTACACTATGACTCACTTAAGCACTAAAAACCTGGTAATAGTAATTTTCCTGCAAGAAGGAAAAACAACAACAACAACAACAACAAAAAAAGAGCAAATACAAAACAAAGACACAAAAAATAGAGAGAATGAGTTTTATATTTATCCTTGAGACTGAATCTAAAGACAGTAACCATGTCAATCTGAATTATTTCAGTTCAACACAGCTGATGTGAAGATGTTCTTAAAACAGCTTTTTGGAGTACTGGGGTGTACTATGGAACACCTTGGTGGCTTGTTTAGTTCATGTTTTTAGGTAGTGAATACCTTCAAAAAGGGCATATATCAAATTGCATTTTCAGTCCTGAAAGACTTACTACTGAAAGGTTATGTTAAATCTTCAGTTTGGCCGTCAGGGTTCTTTAAATATAAAATAATCCTGATAAGAACGTATATATAAATTATAAATTTACCTTAAGTATCCAGCAGTCGAGTGTTGTAATGACCACTCTTCATAGTTCTTGGTCAAATTACCAGTATCTCTGCTATTTTTATAACTAAACATTTAATGCACAAGTTTACTTTTATAGTGATATATGATAGTGTAATATCTTTTTTGATGAACTGCAGTGGCTTAGTGGCTATCAGAAATCTGTGAGTATTTTTTCAATGTGTGTTGTACTTCAAGCTGTGAAACTATTAAAAACGTCTTTATCCCCTCGGCAGGGAAAGAAAGGAGGAAAAAAACATAATATTTCTATTGTGCCCAGAAAAAATTGTAATTTTGTAGTGGAAAAAAAGAAGGAAGCAATGATTAGCTTTTTCATAAGGGAGCATATTTTAAAATGAATTTTTAAATTTCCTTGAGTATGTTTATACCTGGTGTTAAGTAACACTTTATTCCAGTATACAGAATGAAACTGAATTTCTTCTATTTAATGTCTATTGTTTTTTGGACAAGATTTTTAAAATTTGTTTTATGTGTGTATGTTTTCTGCTCACTCTCTTTGTTTTGACACATCTCTGTCAGGCACTGTCCATTCTGCTGATCTGTTTCCAGATGGTCCTCTTCTTGGCAGATTTGATATGCCATGTCACATAAAAATTGAAGTGACATTCACTTGATATAATCCTTTGATTATCAGTATACGTATAGGGAATGGCACAGCACCTCATTGACAGGTACTTATTACCCAATGATTCTATCATTCAAGTTCAGCACAACACATTTAACATTTTAAGATTTTTTTGACAAATGTATCTACTTGGGATCTTATTTTTTTTTTTTCTTTTTCTTTTTTTTTTTTTTCTTGAGTCTAAGAACAGATACATGTAATCAAATGTTGAAAAGGAGAGGAAAAGAAAGGAGAAAAATGGAAAGGAAAGGAGAGGAAAGCTATGTGAATAAGAAATTCAAAATGAAAGACAATAAATGTGACATTTCAAAGGTTATCTCCACTTTAATTTTGTCTTAAACCTCTTTTGCAATGAAGAGGCCTACAGGAAACATAAGGAGGGACTTTTTATAAGGGTATGTAGCAACAGGATAAGGGGAAATTACTTCAAACAGGAAGAGAGTAGATTTAGACTAGATATTAGGAAGAAATTCTTTACTGTGAGGGTGGTGAGATACTGGAACAGGTTGCCCAGTGAGGCTGTGAATGTCCCCTCCCTGAAATAATTCAAGGCCAAGCTAGATGGAGCAACCTGGTCTAAAGGGAGGTGTCCCTGCCTATTGCAGGGGAATGAAACTAAATGATTTCGAAGGTCCCTTCCAACCCAGACTATTCTATGATTTTATGATTTACATGCACAAGTTTGACAAGAACAAAATAAACTGATGGAGAACAGGGCTAGCTTATTAAAGAACTTATAAATTGTACATCTGAATTTTGAATTAATATTTCAAAAAATAATACCACTAAGACAGTTCTTTTTGTTGGTTTTAGTTAAGCAATGTCAGCAGGAGGTTGGCTATCATAAAATCATAGAATCATAGAATTGAGTTGAAAAGGACCATGAAGATCATCGAGTTTCAATACCCTGCTATGTGCAGGGTCACAACCACTAGACCAGGCTGCCTAGGTTGGATTTTTTTGGCCTGTTTGCTTATTTATTTATGAGAAAGTGGCTTCTAAGATAAAACTCAGTAAGTCCAAAAGTAATATATATATATATATATATAAGAGAAAGAAGTGTGTAGAATTTCCTATTTAACACTAATTTACTGACCAACTTATGCTGAGCATATCTCATATCTGCTAATGACATCTTCCTTATTATGTCTGCTTTCAACACTGAACTGGATATTCATACTCTGCTGTCTGCACAACATATTTTTATAGTGTCTATTACTCACCAAGTGTCAGTTGGACAGTCTTGATTTCCCACTTATACAAATATTTCTATAGTAACTCTTAATTCTATCTCCTAAATTCATTTTTTTCATCTAGTAGAATACAAAAGTTGTTTACAGTATTTTAAAACAATATTTAAAAAAATAATAATCTTTTTAGTGTATATCCAGTCTCTTTTACTACAAAAGGATCACAGAATATTAAGCATGCATTGCTTGGTTTTTTTTTGTTGTTGTTTGTTTGTTTGTTATTAATGATGTTATGTTCACTCTTTTTTCTTCCCTCACCACCCTTTACCATAGCACTCAGAAATTCTTTCATGATGAAATTAAGATGAAATTAAGAGGTATTGAACATAAAAGAACAGATTAACCAATCATTATTTCTATATCTCAATTAGTGGTTTTGAACATCAAGGAAGCTCTCATCTCATATTTTAATGAACAATCAAGAAACATAGTTTTATGCATTGGGGATTTTCCCATCATACTATCCTTTTCTTTTCACTTGCTACAGGAACTATTTAGCATTAGTGGTCGGTAGTTGCACAGAATTTAAGCAGAGAATATCTTATTTTAACAACTGTTCTTTCCAAAGAGAACAATTAGCAAAACAATAAGCATAAGCAAGTCTAAAACTGTTATTTATTTTGCCATTAGGAGGAAAGTAGCTATGGTTTATAGCTGGCTCATTTGGCATCATCTATCTGCAGTATATCTGTCTTCCATATGTAATGGTTGTCTTCAAATGCCTCAAGGTTTTCTTAGACTGCTTTCAAATATATTTATTTTTTTGCTTCTTATTTTTTTCTTTCTTCTCAATTTTTCATAACTTTGAAATTGTCCATTGACTGAAATTATGTGATTTCAGGCCATTTGGCTGATTTTACCTGGAAAGTCTTTGTGATGCAACTAGCTTATTTCATCAAATAGTCATATTGAATCATATGTATAAAGTCCACCTCTTCTTAAAAGCCCATTATAGTAACAGCAATTTTTACCAACTTTTAAACTGTTACAATGTAAGCATCTCTGAACTAGCGTCTGTGCTCTGTATAATCCAGAACAGAGACAAACACAGGCATTCTCTTGATCTTTTAAATGTGTTGAATATGAGTCTGAGTGGATGCAAGAAACAGATGGAGAGAGATCAGGGTAGCAACTAGACAATTATGAGAAAGGTAAGATTCAGAGGTCACAGAACTCCAACAGAATAGCCATATTTATCTCTCTTCTCTCCCCATGTTTCTTTGTCAGTCCTTTAATTAAAATTTAGTGTCCTGATTTTTAAAGCTCTTGAGTGCTCAGAACTTCCATTGATTTCACAGGCAGCTGTGGGTGTCTGCAATTAGAAAGCTGTGATAAAAATATTCCTATCTTTGGAAACTTCATAAGATTTATCCTTTAAATGTCACTAACAGAAAACCTTGATAGTTATAGCTTAAATAATGGAATAATGTAGGCTTCTGAAAAGTATGATATTTTCTTTCAGACCTCTCTTCCCTGGTCTTGCTTCTCATGCTTGACTCTTCCTTTCTTATCCATTCAGATTGATGAGATTTGAGGGACGAGGGGAGGTTTTTATAGGTATTTCATTTTACTGCAGCAAAACTACTGCACTTATGATTAAAAAAAAATGAATATGAATATTCTAGTAAGATACATGAAGATAACTAAAAATTAATTTAACTTTAATGTCTATCTATGTTTATATTATCAAAACAAACCTAAAGTTAGCAAGAAATTTCTTTTTTATTTGAAATGATAGAATTTGCTTATCTTCATAAAAGATTAAGTTAATTTAATATGTCCTAGCTCTTTCAAAGGATTCTTATTATTCCCATCTATGCTTACAGTTCATAACTTCCCTTACACTTTATTTCAACAGAAATCATTATAGATATCCTACAGGTTACAACAAAAAATCTTTCAAAGATGACCAACACTTTGACCATGCATACTAGACACTTCATTCTGTGGGGCCAGTGGAACTCCCTACTAGATGTGTGCATTGCTACATTTCATTATTAATTTGTCTGTGAAAGTAGAAGAGCCATTACTGTGATAAGATTTCTTTGCTTCACTCTCTTCTGTTTCACAGTTTCCTTTTTACTTAGGTGTTTATGATTTCCAAAGTCTCCATTACTTTTTGTCTTTATATTGACACTAATACTGATAATATATTTTACTCTTAAGATATACTGTATTAGCATAAAGATCTTTGTAGCATTTTTAGGCTACAGTGTCTTAAAATCTTCAGATTCCTGTAGATCCAGCTTGAAACAATTCATCCAGCTGTCTGTATTATGAACAAGTATCCCCAAAGGTCACCATACACATTTTCTAACATCATAGAACTTTCCGAACACTGGCAATAAATGTTCATGAATGTTATGCAAGTAAAGTAAAGCCATTAACTTTAGCTGCATTTGAGACCATTCTGTGTTCATTTGCTATAAAACTTGAAGTGAAGCAGTCATTATTAAACTTTTAGCTGACAAGATTATCTGACAGCCTGTTTAATACTGGAATATAATTAATATCAGTATTATCCTATATTTTTGTATGCTTATGACTGCATTGATTTTACAGTATTATGCCTTCTTATTTCAGATGCATGGCAGCTAATTAAACAGCTTAAATAAATAACAATTGTTCTTTGGCCAAGGAAATGCAAGCAGTTTCTTTATTTTACATCTGTAATTAAAAAAGGAGCAGGTATTTCCCTCAGCTGAAGATGAAAGACATAAATCTCTGTCTACAAATTCTAATTCTGTAATTCAAAACTTCAAACATGATTATTTTTAATACATATTATGTTTATGAAATATGTTTTGCATACAATTTTTTTTTTTTTTTTTAAACATTGGCCTAAAAATCCGGTGAACTTAGGCAAAGGAAAACAAATTTGACTTTAATTATCATCAATTTTTTTATATTGTTCTCTCTTCAGATATTAAATGTCATAATACGCCAGTTCTCATTACCCATTTGAATTTTTCTTTTTTCATCTTAACCCCAAACAGAATATGTTGAAAAGGTCAGGGAAATGAGCAGATCAACGTTACCAAAGGCCAATTTAATTCCTTTTGCTATCATACAAACTTGGAAGGAGATGGTATTTAAAGCCCATAGCCATTTGTATTTCTCTGTCCATCCAAAGTAAGTATTGACTGCTTGCTAGCCCAAAATTATGAATGTCTGAACTTCAATTAAAAAAAAATCTTGATATAACAGATTATATAGAGCTTTGAAAAAACATTGAGTAACTAGACAAAGATAAAAGTATATTGATGAAACCCACATGTTCTTTGTCACTTCTTTTTGAAAAAGAATCATAGGCAGGACACAAAGTTGCTTTGATTCAGCAAACTTTGAGCAGCAAACTTCAGCAAAGTTGCTTTGATTAGTGAGGCTTTAACTTTGAAATGTCAGAGGTAGTTTATGCATTCATTACATTATTACCAAACTAACACTGTATCTGCTGAATTATAACTATTTAGATTTTGTTTGCTTGCCTCTTAATCACCACATTGCCTGGAGAGTGAAATACAGATTAACAAGATGCAGTAAGGGATTAATACTATATTTTCTTATATTGCCTTGTATTTTGACCATTTCCTCAAAAGAAAAATGTCAAACTAACTTAAATAAAAAACAAGGCTGTTGACCATGGAGGCAATAACTCAAAACAGTGGGATGTCTTACATATAAATAATTTGTATGTATATCATTTGCAACTGATGTATATTATCAATTGTATATGTCAATGTCTTAAAACTGAGCTTTGTGATTAAAATCATGGTCTTTGCTGACTATAGATTTTCTTAATATAGAAGCCTTGAGTAGATGTAGCTATCAGAAATAGTTCTAAATAAGTTTATTAAGTTAGCCATAAAACATACGTTATATCAGTTGTTTTGTTTTGTTTTGTTTTCCCAAAAATAGCTGAAACTCAATTTGCATCATAGATGTTTTGATCTCTAGTTCAGAAACAGGCACTTAAACCAGCAGAGACTTGATCAACAAAAATAACAGTTTCCCACCAAAACAAGATATTTCTGAAGATTCAGACTATGAATATTTTAGGTCATGCATCCATTTAACAAGTGACCAAGTAAACAGCAGATTTCTCAGCAGAAAAATTAAGCACTGAATTTAATCAAACAAACAAACAATTAAATCAAAAGAATTAGATAACACTAAACTTCAACAAAGCACAATCAAATCATGTTATAAAAATCATTTGCATATTTTTCTACAGTGTTCCTTTAGAGGGTCATTTAGAACATTCAAGTACTGATTTTGACAGCAACAAAAGGTAGAATTCTTGGAGTTGGTATTTTGTTTCTCCATGCAGATGTAATAGTGCAAAAAATGAAGAGAGCAGACTCTGAAAGCATATCCTTTTCATTAACTTGTATTCAGATAACATTTATTTCAGGTAAATAAATTTAAATAAATCCCAATGTGTGCATTAAAATATATACTTGACATTTTCAGGGAAAATATCAGTAAAAGACCACTCAACAGTGTTCTTAAAATCTAAGTTTTTAAGATTCCAACACTGGATTTTGTTGATTGCATTCAAAGGTATAGATGAATCCCATCTAATTTTTGCATCAAAATAAGTAATTTTCAAATAAATAAAGATTATGAAGGGACACAAAATGACTTTATTTCTGTCCTAAACAACTTAGCTGCTTAAGGTTGAGGTCAGATAAGCTGTCACCAGATTTCTTAATATTATTATATAAAATTTCTTTTACCTGTTCTATCATTTGTTGCCATTTGCTGTCATAGTTAAATACAGCTTTCCAGCGTCAGCTGCTCTATCACCATTGCACCAGAATATCTTCTCACATTTCTTGATATAAATATTACTCAAATACTGGTTTTCATAAACAAATAAACAAAACAAAAAAAGAAGCAGCAGTACATCTACTAGATGTAGTAAGACACTTACTAAATTCTTAACAGGATATAATAAATGCAGTGATTTGTAATTGCTATAATATTTCTGTTTTATGTCATAGGTTTAAAAAATTTCTTATATACTGAAAAATTAGAAGAGGGCAGTGCTGAAGTTACTGAGCATCAACTACATGCTGGCATGCTGGTAGGGGGTAGTATACAAATAGCAACATCTTTAACCATCAGAATTTGGATTGATGTCTGCATGCAAAAATGTGTCATAGAGAGCACAAAATACTCACAAAACACATAAAAGGAATTCTTTAATATGATTTATTTGGGTTTTATTATTTTTTCCAGTTTTCCATTTCACTGAACTGAATGGCGCTGTACAGTTTTTTTCTCATTAATGTCACCATCAATATCCAGATCCCTTTCTCAAGAAGAATTATTCACGCTGCTGCCACCTAAATTAATGCAGCATTTCCAGAATACATTTGAATGGTGCATACGTCATCAGAAATAAACATTTTCAGACTTCTATTCTGGATCTATGAGAATCAGACTAGTATTAGAAATAACATGGTGATTTATACATTTTCCTTGATTAACTTTTTACCATCAAATTTGTGACAGCTAAAAATTATTTCAATTTTGATGATGATTAATTCATATAATGCAGCAGATATCCAGTAAGTATGATACAGTGTGTTTGTCTTGATTTTCCTATATCTACTAAATTGTGCTTATTCACTTATTGATTTCTGTACTTTGTGTCAATGTCTTCCACATTTTTATTTTTTCTCATGTCCTTATTCTCCCCAGAAATAATTCTTGTGAAGCAACATCCTCATATAACTCATTGACATTCCAATTCTTGATAGAGTAATGTTTCTTGTCACATCTCTTATTACTTAAATCCTACATGAATTTCTCTGTAAGGCTCTGGACAGAAACAGAAGTCTGACTTTTGGCAGCAAAGACCAGAGTCATATGTAATAGTAGACAGCAATAGTAGTCTGCTCAGCACAATCAAGAAATGTTCAGGTATTCATTCTATTCAAATATATGTTTGTTTGTTTGTTTGTTTGGGAAAAAAAAGTGAATGATCATAGCCATTGACAAAAACCTTATATGGATCTTAATAATAAAAATTCCCCTGTGAATTGGTAGATTTCTGCTACAGAAGTCCACAAAGGAAAATGTAAGTTTTCTTGATTTCTTTATTATTATTATTATTATTATTATTATTATTATTTAGCTGTATTGTACAGCATTACATTGCCCACTTGTTTGGAAATATTTAGCTAGTAAACAATGCCCATACTAGATTCTGTATGTACTTAACAATAAGAATTGTTTAGTATAAGAATTGAGAGCCTAAAGCCTGGACATAGAACTCGAGATCGGAGCCCCACTAGGGCAGAGTAGAAGGGCATGGTTACCTCCATTGCCATGCTGGCCACTCCTCTTTTGACACAGTCCACAGTACAGCTGGTTTTCCGGCTTACGAGCACACACTGTTGGCTCATATACAGAACCTCCAAGTACTTCTCAGTGGACTGCTCTCAATGAGTTCTCCCAGTCTATATGGATGTCTGGGATTGCCTTGACACAGATGCAGTACCTTGCAATTGGCTTTGATGAATCTCATTGGACTCACATTCTCAAGCTTGTCCAGGTCTGCTCACCCAATCCTCACCTAGAATTTCAAGGCCTTTAGAGACTGCCACATTAAAGTGCTAATGCCCATGTCAGCACTACAGGTCCAGTTGTGCTTGACAGGACTTCTATAACCAACAACAGTCAACAGTAGGGAATTTGGCCACACTCAGTGAGAACCCTTACAATTACAATTACAGTTTCACTCATAGTGCAGAGCACCTTCATCTAGCTGCATTATAATGGACTTATACGATCACTCTCAAGGTGCTTGGCTGTGCCTAATGAGAACTTTTATGACCAGCTTGTAGAATAGTGCTCTTTATTGGAACAACAGATTGCAAATTTTTATGAATTGCTAGTGATAAGTACACAGTATACAGAGCATGTGCAAATATCAGTAATGTGAATAATAAAGCCAACTGCAAATGCATTAAACTATGGAATGACTGTATAGAAATTTCTAAATTTCCCAGGAGAAGCACTCAGTGTAACTGAGTGTGTGAATCTTGATGACTGGGGAACTGGAGCACCTCCCCTACAAAGACAGGCTGAGGGAGCTGGGCTTGTTCAGCCTGGAGAAGAGAAGGCTTTGGGGTGACCTCATTGCAGCCTTTCAGTGCCTAAAGGGAGCCTACAAACAGGAGGGGAATCAACTCTTTGAAAGAGTAGATAACAGCAGGACAAGGAAAAATGGTTTTAAGTCGATGGAGGGAAGATTTAGGTTGGATGTCATGGGGAAGTTCTTTACAGAGAGAATATGAGTTGCTGGAACAGGCTGCCCAGAGAGGTTGAGGATGCCCTGAACCTGGAGATGTTCAGGGCAACCTGGTCTGGTATGAAATGGGGAGGGTGGCCCTGCCTGTGGCAGGAGGGTTGGAGATTCATGATCCTTGAGGTCCCTTCTAACCCAGGCCTTTCTATGATTCTATGATTCTTTGAATCTTACACAATAGAAGCCCCTATTTAGGGAAAAGAGAGGCCCATTGACTGGTCCCAGAAGTCAGTGTTGTTCTGCTGTCTTGACTGCAATGTATCATCCCCAATATTCCTTCTTTTTTTAAGCCATTTTTATTCTATTTTCTTACTTTTGGACAGAGCTCAAGTCAAATACCTATATTTGTTATGATTGGTGCAAACAAAAATTGAAAAGCTGCTGAGTCAGAATGACTACTATGCAATTTATCAGTTCCATAATACCACCAAGTTTCCATCCCTGTGATCTTATCATGGAGTCTGACTAAGAAGTTTCATACCTCACTCCACTACCTGTGCTGCATCTCTTACAGTGAGAATACCAAGCTCCCCTGATGTTTCTAACAATCTAAAGTTTTCAGATGTAGCAGACCAAAGAAAAACTTGTCTGTGATATGCCTAGAATTGTCTCAAACACTTGCAAGATAAGACCATCACCATGACAGCAAACTGAAGGCCAAATTGTTGGTTTGGAGGGGGAAATCCTGTGTAAACAGGATGTTCTTCTCTGTCCAAAACTTCCCTGTTTTGTTGCAGAAGTTTTGTCTGCACAACCACAACCCGCTTTTGGCAAGTTTTTTTCTTGCAAACTTGTTTGTTGCTGGAAGAGATTATTCTTTTACATGATTGTCTCAAAGCTTGCTGGGGACACAGATGAACAAGTTCAGGCAAGTCCTGGGCAGGGGCTGAGAAATCCTTTGTCTGGAGAATATTCATGGACAAGTCCTGGGCAAGGGTTGTGAAATCCTTTGTTTGAGGGAAACAGGTGGACAAGGCCAGGGGCAACGAGAGAGAGAGATAAGCTGCAGCTTATTGGCTGTGAAGCGATCTTTTGTGTGGGCTTATCTCGAGGATGATGGCCATCTCAGGGGGTACTCACATGACTCTTGCTCAGGCACCCAGGAGTGTCATGTAGGCAGGAGAAAAAGTAGGATAAAAGAGAAATCAAAAACCATGAGGTTCAGGTTTTCTGGCAACAGATTCCTCATGGAGGTTTCTGCCATAAGAAGCCTCATGACCTGCCTCTCTCCCTCCCGGACTTGCTCTGCGCTCTACCACAATGCTGAAGAAGAACAAAGGTGTCTGCCATCAGATTCCTCACTACAGAATTCCTGCATGCTGATGGACTCTCCTGGGCCTGCTACCTGAGTCCTGCTGCTTCCTTCCCTATTGGCTCTGCGACTTCTTCCTGCTACCTGCTTGCTGCCCAAGGCCGTCCACGCTGCTGCTCGCTCCCCCTGCTGCTTCTGCCTCGGACCTTTGAAACGGCGTGCAACGGGACCGCTGCTGGATCCTGGTGGTGACTATCCCTGCTTTATGGCATTCTTGCTTCTTTCCTATCTTTTCTATCACTCCCCTTCCTTTCCCCATCTCCCTGATTAGGATTTAAAATAAACTGGTTGGACTAAGATTTGAACCATTGTTTCTCAATCTCATGCCGGGTATACAGATATTAAAAGAACCTCATCTCCCTCCTATAAATTAGAGAGAGACATTTGCAAACTTACGGATGAGCTTGAGACAGCAAACCCTGTAAATCTAGTAGGCATTGAAGGAGGTCTGAGAGAATCTCTGGGGGGCTTTGAGATTTTGATACTTTGAACCTTCTAGATGAGTTCTCCTACAGACCAAGCACCACTCCTTTGGCTGGACCAACTCTGGAACCTGGACTGGTGATCTCTTTCTCTGCCTGTTTAGCTCTCTCTCCCCCCCACCTCCATCTCTCTGTCTTTTATTTCTTTTTCTTTTTTTTTTTAATTAATGTGAGGCTCATCTGATTTTTTATAAAGTCACATAGTTTACCCTTGCAGATTAGAGAGATGTAATTGTAAGAGTGCCAATACTTTTAAGATAATTGTAGTACAGAGATTCTCATTAAAAAAAGTCGATTGTGTCCAGACCTTGAGTATTGTATTACCTTGATCTAAGTGGGGGGATCTGTGAATCTGGTCCATAGTCCCTCACTTCACAGAAAGGAAGTGACAGCAATGCTATGTTGCTTAGGAAAATCTGGACAGTCTGGATAACTGGGCAGAAGTCGGTGGGGTGAGGTTCAACAAGACCAAATGCTGGGTCCCTCACTTTGGCCACAACAACCCCAAGCAATGCTGCAGGCTTGGGGCAGAGTGGCTGGAAGACTGTAGAGGAAATGCACCTGGGAGAACTGATTGGTGCTTGGCTGAACATGAGCCAGCAGTGTGCCCAGGTGGCCAAGAAGGCCAATGGCATCCTGGCTTGCATCAGAAACAGCGTTGCCAGCAGGAACAGGAAAGTAATTGTCCTCCTGTACTCAGCTCTGGTGACGCCGCACCTTGAGTACTGTGTTTAGTTTTGGGCCCCTCACTGAAAGAAATACACTGAGACCCTGGAACGGGTTCAAAGAAGGGCAACAAAGCTGATGAGTGGTCTGGAGCACAGACCTTGTGAGGAGCGGCTGAAGGAGCTGGGATTGTTCAGTCTAGAGAAGAAGAAGCTCAGAGTAGACATTATTGTTCTCTATAACTACCTGAAGGGAGGTTGTAGTGAGCTGGGGGTCAGCCTCTTCTCTCTAGAGACAGGACTAGAGGGAATGGCTTCAAGCTGTGCCAGGGGAGATTCAGGCTGGACGTTAGGAAATACTACTTTTCAGAAAGAGTGATCAGGCACTGGAATGGGCTGCCCAGGGAGGTAGTGGAGTCGCTGACCCTGAAGGTGTTCAAGGAACGTTTGGATTTTGTGTTGAGGGATGTGGTTTAGTGAGAACTATTGTTGATGTGTGGATGGTTGGACTGAATGATCTTGTAGGTCCTTCCCAATGTTGGTGATTCTGGGATTCTGGGATTCTGGGATTTTACAAGTGAAAACAATTTAAATGGTTGGTGTTTAGGATTGAAAAATAAAATCGTTAAATTGTTTGAGTTGGAAGGGACTTTTAAATAATTTCATTGACATTTGATTATCATAAAATCATCCACTTATTCTAAACACCAATGGAAAAAATATGTCTTTGTTTAATTTTAAATCACCATTATGCCACTGTACGTACAAGAAATAATTGAACTGGCTAGGCAATTATTCCAACAACAAAAAAATGACATATTGACTTTTTTGGTTGAAGAAGGGTCATTACACTAACAGTAGGAGAAAGTAACTTTTTTTTGTATTGGCACGTGAGTATTCTTTCTCCATGACATGTATTCTGATACTTCTTCTTTGTGCTTGTCTTACTTTGGTATCGCTAGAACAAAGGAAAATAAACAACAGTAACTGTGTAAAGGAGGGTCAGCTGTGATTTAGATTGAAAGAAAGAAAAATATTTAGTGTAAAACTTCACTTACTTGCCCTAAACATGCCTATGTTCATAGTGATTGTCTACTAAGAAAAAGCATGTTGTGATTGCCTAATTTACCACTCAAGATAGAGGGAAGAGGAACAAAGGAGTCACGTTCCTGTGTTTTCCCACTAGTCTTTTCTGTCAATTGAAAATATGAAAAAGCCCATATTCCTTTTTTTGGGCATTCTAAGTACCATTCTCAGTTCATTATAGTGCTTATCCTCCTTATCTTTTGCAGCAGTCAGAGCTATCAAAATGTGCAGGCATTTTTTCCTCAGCAAATACATGTGGCTCCCTGGCAGAACTCTCAGGCATCTGAGCTTGCAGCTTTGGTGCTGTCACTTGAACTGTTACGTACATGTATTGCTGATTAGTTCTTCTTTCTGTTGTATTCACCCACATCATTGTTGCTTGGCTTGTAGATGTTATTTTTCTTTCATTATACCTTGTGCTCTTTCATTTTTTTTTCACTGAGGCTTCCTTGCAACTGAGAGTTATTTTTTGTCTCATCTTTTTAATCACATCATACAAGCAAAATATGATCATTTGCTCATTTAGTTTTCTTTGAGAACAGTGATATTCCACTGAACATATGCATATAATGAAAGTTTCCAAGCATGACTGAATCAGGTAAGTGAAATTGTACACATCTGTGTTGTACAGACGTGAAAGAAAAAAGAAGAAACCTAAGGGAAATATGGCAGAGTCATAATTGTTTTCTTACCATCAGTTAGGTTGTTCTATCTTTTTCATAATTTCATCTAGCCAGTTTCATACATGCCGTGATATCCTAACGTAATTTTAGTAATGTTATTCTTGATATAAAGTGGAAACTCTAGTTTGTGCAAAGGAGAAATCATAAAAAGGATTTAGAAATTAAAAAGCCAAAAAAATGGTGGAGGAGATGGAGCAGGCTAAAAGGCAACAAGAGCTCCAAAGTTAATACTAAGAGAAAAAGAATAATTCAACTCTTTTGTTGATGACAGAGTAGGGATTAGAAGGCAAGTCTTTTTGCACATGTACATCAAGTTTCATAACAGTAACAAAAATAAATAAAAAACCACAGTGTTGTTACCTGGTATGAATAAATAGGATTACAGTGGATGAAGGAAATTTCTTGATATTGAGTGAATTAAAATAGTTTGATCAGTTGTTTTTTTTTTTTTTTTAATTAGTAGATTTATATATATCATTATAGCATTCAACATTAAAAAAATCTAAAAAAAATCGGCTGTTAAAATCTATTAAAATATTTTAATATTGTTATTTACATTGTGAAGTGCAATTGTATTTTGTTTATGCTTTAGGCTCTTCTGTAAAATTATTCTCCTAAATTTTTCAAAATGACAAAAGCATTTGTGAGATAAGAAATAATTTACTTGTCAGGTCTAATTACAGTGTATAAATACTTTCTTGGGTAGAAAATGCTAGAGCTTTTATTAACGAAAAAGAGAAAAGTGTAACAAGAATAAGCACTGGAAATTCAATCCAGATAAATTCAAATAATAAAGATGAAGAAGATTTATAACTTCAGACATAAACAACCATTAGAAGCAGTAGATTCTTCATCACTGAATATTTTTCAAAATCATGATTGAGTCCTGTATACATGCCTACCTGGTGTACCATTTCAGAACAGCCATCTGATTTTTGTTTTTCAAAATTCAGTGAACATAAAGGCAGGAATACTGTAGGTCTAGATGGAGTTGACATAGGTCATGATGTGATAGTCTCATGAACCATAAATATTTCCAAGGCACAGAGTTACAATACAGATATTTCCAAGATGTGTCTAGCATGAAAACAGTTCTTTCTCTTGTTTTGTTTACAGATTCTAACATGTTAACTTCAGCATGAAAAGATAAGGCCATCCTATTCTAGTTAAATTATTTGGTAGCCTGTGAGTTGGTTAACTTACTAGTCCATGTGACTTAGGGGGTTTTAATTCTTTCCAATTTCTCTGCAACTGCTCTCATCATTAGATTGTTATGCAAAAGACTGTACGGCATATTTTAGAATGAATGCAATTGTTTTTTTTTTTTTTATGATTTACACTTCATAAAAGACATTGTTTCTTGTTTGATTTCAGTGAATCTCCCAGACTGGTACTTGTCATACCAGCAGTCCCTGTACACAATACAGATTAAGCTCAAAGCAGAAAAAAACTTCTACAAAGTCAGTTGCTAGTGTTAGGTTTTTGAGAGACTCTTCAGTACAGAAGGCATAGTGACGATTTAATTTTTGCAAGCAAATATTTTAGGAAGAAAAT
Organism: Chrysolophus pictus; assembly: GCA_037305975.1. Taxonomy (NCBI): domain Eukaryota; kingdom Metazoa; phylum Chordata; class Aves; order Galliformes; family Phasianidae; genus Chrysolophus; species Chrysolophus pictus. The sequence goes on from CM074578.1 coordinate 27,198,136, forward strand.
AGGTTTTATTGATTGCTTCCTTAGTCATAGAGAAATATTTCATTTGCCTGCCAACTCATCTAATCTTAAACTCATTAGGAAATTATCATGACTGCTCTCCTAAGAAAATAAGTTTTAGTCAAATATATGTTCTTCAAAGAAAAGATAATTGGCTGCAACTTTCTGTTTGCTCATACATTGTTATCTTGATAAAAATCGAGAAACTCATAGTTTGTGAAACCAATGTTTAATTATAATAAAACTTTTATTTTTCCCTGAAAAGATGATCCAGAAATAAGCAATTATCTCAATTAGATTTTGCATATTAATTCCAATTTTAATTCTTCAAATATCTTGTGAATAAATTTGTTATTTTACACACCAGGAAATGTTTGTCTCTAGAAAGATTTATCTTTTTCTATTCTCATAGGAGTATAATCTGAGTTTTAACCCATCATTTACATATTTACATATGTACATACTTTCTGGTTCTTAACTGTGTTTCATACTGTCAATACAAATTTGGGGTAAAGGATAATTTGAGGTTTGTGCTTCCCATGCGTCTAATACAATTTGAAAACCATCTACTATATCATCTGTAAGTTTCAGATTCTTTTCATCTCTGTCCTGATGTGATTTTCTATTGAGGCAACAGGTTGGACAGGTTTTGCTTCAGAATTTATTCCCTGAAAACATCACATACTTTAAGGTAGCTGAGGCCAATTCAGCCGTTTGCAGCCTTTTTAGTATCTGAGCACTGCACTTCAAAATATTATCAGTTGAATTTGTTGATCTGAGTATGTGTCATGGTTTTATGTTTTGTTGTTGTTGTTGTTTTTTTTTTTTTTTTTTTTTTTTTTTGATTTTCAGTATTCCACATCAAAACATCATGTACTGGAATTAAAGTGTTAATGCTCCAATTCCAAGTACCTATCCCTATACATTATGGAAGTCATGGGATCTTCCGGGTGGGGCGGTCTCTTACTGCCTGGCAGTGGGTGCTGGAGGGTGCTTTCCTAGCCGTTCCAAGCTTTTCAGGTTTGACTCGGCCTCAGGAACTCTCTCTCCTATCTTATTTGATTTATTAGTCTCAATTTCAATTAGATTATATTATATTGTGTTATCTTGCATTCCGATATCATAGTTAGTAAAATAAGTTTACCTCCATATATTGTTGCTGCTGTTTTTTTTTCCTCCCTTCCTTCCTTCCCATTTTGTGGGGCCGGGGGGGGTGGGGAGGGCAGGAGCCTACTGCCCCCTGTCACGGGCATAAATTGATCTAGTTAACTCCGTGACAGTATGTACCAAAACAGATGCAATGCAGCATCTTTTTTTTTGAAAGGAAGTTTAGGAACTTCCAGTGAAGAAGTGATACTCAAATATTACTTTTGTTTTCTTGCTAATATATATTTTTTTGTTTTGTTTTAAAATAGATGTTTTGAAAATTTGAGGGATTTTAAATCCTTCCATTTTGAGTGAACCTCTCCTGCATCTGAAAATTCAAAACCTATTTCAAATCTCCAAAGTGAAACCTGTTGGAAGAATGGCCCAGAAACCCAGGCCTTACCGTCACTGCACACTTCTCACACAATATTTTTTTTTGTTGCTACTAAAGGGGCAAATAAGTGTGACATTAGAGGAAGTTATGAGAGATTTAAAGAGGAAATTTTCAAGTCATTTTTCTAACGCGATGAAGATCTTTAAAATTTTGGAGGAAAAGCAGGGGCATATTATGCTAAACCTCCATGTCTCTATACAAATACTATCATAAATAAATTACTTTGTAAATAAATAGGTAAAAAATGCATCTAACCAAAACCTCCAACTCTAAAGGTGAATGGATGTATCAAATAGCTGCATAATATGTTTCTCTTCACTCAGTCATTAAATAATTTTACATTAAATTTACATTAAGTTTACATTAATTTACATTAAATAATTTTAATTAATTTAATAATTTAATAATTAATAATTTCAACAAAAAAATAAATAAAACTTAGAAAGGATGTAATTGCAATAGGCTTCAAGAGGCAGAAAAACTGAAAAGCTTAAAAAGCACCAAACAAGGGGGAAGCCTCCTAGAATTAATTTAGAAACCTGTGGATGCCAGGAGACATTGCCATGTCTTCTGTCTTACCATCTGGGATCTATTATAATTCCTTTAAAGACTCCCCTTATGTTAAATTGAAGATGAGAATTTAAATTTGTACAACAAGTACATTAGAAGCAGGAGGGAATGATGCAATACAACCTATCCAGCATTCAAAGCAGAAAGCTGGAAAAAACTAGCCAGCAGAAAAAAAACTTTATAATGTCTTCCTGTCTGCATTTTGCTGTCTCAGCCTATTCAAGTGATAGCCTTGTCCTTGGTAAAGGTCTGTAATACTTTCAGTGGAATTTATACATTCTTAAAAGCTTTCTTTCTACTTTTAGTGTGATAATGGTCACAGGATCCTTTTTTCCAGATGCTTGGAGTATCTGTAGTGCACAAGAGCTTAAGCCCTTCTTGTGGCTGAACTGTCCCCTCTCTAAAGAGAATACTGTAAATTATTCTGACGCTTTTGTAGCCTGTGTTATCTTAAGCAGGTGTTTAAGGTATTTCATTATTTTCTTCTCTCCATTGATGTTAGAAACAGCTAACCATAGGCAGGCTAACTGTTACAAAAACTGTTTAAAATTGTGTTACAGGTACAGGGGAAAAAGGGTTAGAGACAGTAAAGAAAGTAAGGAACTTTGACACTTACCATGTCAAGTGCTGGAGTCTGAAAGTTTGACATCTAGCTTGGAAGTGAAATCCATTAACCTGAATGAAGAGCCTAAGAGTGTTGCTTATTGATGTTTTTCTCTTGTGGCAAAACTGTAAGAACTTTCTACTCCTTATTGTCCAATTATTCATTATTACTCTACAAACAAGTTTCCTGTTTTCACAATCTCTTCTGATGCCAATGTGTGCAGCAAATGTTGAAAATAGATTTACTGGATTTAAGAAAAATGAGCTGAACAACACTAACAACAGTTAGTGTTTTCCCAACTCAAGTCAGTTCTCTGTAATGTATATATGTAATATATATATACAATTTTCCTCCAAAATTTTAAAGATCTTCATCGCATTAGAAAAATGACTTGAGAATTTCCTCTTTAAGTCTCTCAAAACTTCCTCTAATGTCAATATGTATATCATATGTAATATAGACTTATGCACATTCGCTTGGCTAGCAAAACAGTCAACTATGGTGTCAGAATGCATGGCATAAATGGAGAGCATATTTACTCTCTGAACTGCCAGAGAAAAAATAGGTCTCTACATCTTTGCTTGAGAACAAGGTCCTGTAATTACATCATTTCATGTTTATTTCATACTACTTCTGTTGCTGGATCACATAGCATGGAGATAAGTTTGCAGAATAGGACTGCATTTCTATCCAACTATTCAGGGATGAGATTTTTAGGCTAACTTTATGCTGTTAATCAAGTTTTATGTTAGCTCTAAGTCTGCACGTGACACCTGAATAATGATAGAATGGTAAAGACAGGTGATATTCTGTCTAGCTAAAGTCACAAAGGAAAAAATTATTCCTTCAAAAGCTTATAAGCCTATTTGGTGAAACAATCATTGTGTCTGAAGTTTTTTGATCCAGTAGTGAGTATTCTAAAACCATATTTGTTGTCATATTAAATCACAGCATGAAATAGCTTACATCAGCACTTAGCTTGGTCAGTAGGAAGAGTTAAAAAGCAGACTAATTGAGTTTTTCTTGCATAGCAAAAGATGTCTTGACTGTGAAGGGATATAAAAAATTTCACTCATGATACGCTATTTCTCTTCTTTGCATACTAGCCTATCTATTAAATTATTTGAGCAGAAACATGAAAATGTGTGCTCCAGTTTGTTGCAGTGTTAAAATAGTAAAATTCTTCAGCTGAATATTTACTATTGCCTTAACCAAGAAGCTACTGAAGCAACTGAGTTTTGCAGTAGGACAACTGGGTGACCAGAAACATTAGACTCATTCACCCAGAGTTGAAAACTGGAGCTACTTGGGAATTCTTGTCTTGTTCCTAAAAGTCTTTATGCCTTTTAATTCAATGTGCTTTAGAAGCATAAGAAAGATTGCAAGTTCCCATCTTTCCTTTTCTGCAGCCTGTGAACTGCTAGTATACTGGTAATTTCTGTGTAGGAATCAGGACCTCATATTGTGTCTCTTTTTCTGGAAAATGGCCAACCAAAGAAAACAACACTAAACACAACTTTTCTTTTATTGGGATGGTGTCTTCAGGACAAATGATGTAACACAGTGCAAACAGAAATAAAAACCATGTCTATTCTTAATAATCACAAAATTGCTTTCCAAAACTGTATAGGATGTCTCTCTGGACATGATTAGGGTTGATAAACTCTCTTTTCTCTTTCACAAATCTACAGACTAGTACAGTTATTTCAACTAGAGCCAGAGGTGACTCTTTCCAGATCTCATTAGTTCTATTTATAAGTTGGACAGAGATGATCAATAGCAATACATAGTGCCTATTTCTCATACAAGCAATACAGAGATAACTCTTTTCTTCAAAAGATGATTTATGACTGCCTAGAGTCACTATCTTAGACAGCCCACCAGGTTATTTGTAATATGATGTGAAAGGTCTTTATTGGAAATGTAACAAAAATAGTATTATACCTAAACTACTTATGTGGTCTCCACTACAGCAGCACATGCATCTGTCACAATCTCACCCCATTTTTACCTACACAGATTTTTGGATCAGGTTAATAAAATTAGTCCAGATTACAACTAGGGAACAACATATATTCATCTCTGTTTCTACTAGAGAGAAATCCATAGCCTTGAGTCAACTAGCTGGGCTTCCTACTGAGATGCTTAGCTGCCCTAGAATACATTATATTTACATCTTGCATGGGCAGACTAGCAAAATCATGAATATATGAATTTAGTATTTCCTTGAACCTCAATACTTCTAATACCTCTAGATTTAATTCACATTGAGAACATAACTGGATGAATAACTTGAATAATTTGGGTTTTGAACAAAAGTGGTTAATGATCATAATGATAAATGTAGTGATCTGACACTCAAATACTTTAAAGGAAAACGGTGTCCACTCTCTTCCTCACCCAAATATACAACATCAGCTTTACAAAAGATAGCACTTACCTTTATAATTAGGCATGTTCAGCAAAGTTATTTTTAGATCTTCTCAGGTTTCAATGAATTTATGATAAACTTCTACTTACAAAAGGCACTAAATAGTAAAGTGGTTTTTTTGTGTGTGTTTTTTGTTTTGTTTTGTTTTTTAAATACATATATTTTCATTATCTTCACATCAAACTAAGTGTAACATGATTGAAAGTCATGATTTGTTCTCTTCTCAGAGTAACTATTATGTTTTTCAGGGACATCTGGGCAATTCAGGACAATAAAATGCCAATTCTCTACTTTCTCCTTGATGATATTTTTAGGCATGCTTAAGAACAGCAGAAGAGATAACAGAATGACAAAATGATGCAGAAAATATTAAAATAGTAGAAACTAGAAAGGTGTTTTTTTGTTTGTTTTTTTTCCAGTATAAGTATTTCAGGGGTATTAGTACCTAAGAATTATCTTTGTAACTGTCTGCTATAAAAGACTAGAAATAGCTACTGGGAAACACTGAGAAGAGAGTCCAGTATTTGAGTGCACCTCTATAACTCAATTGACAGCTAAATCTGTAATCTGTCCCACCCTTACCTTTCCTTTTTTTTTTTTTTTTTTTTAGGTTATTAATATTTTACCTCTAGAACAGGTACAGAGACGTACAGAGTACTAACATGACTGGTAACCACAGCAGGCCTCACCTCAAGTACTGTATTCAGTTTTCGGCATCTCAATACAGAAAGGACATTGAGGTGCTGGAGCAGGTCCAAAGAAGGGCAACAAGGCTTGTGAAGGGCTTGGAGAATATGCCCTTCAAGGAGAGACTGAAGGAACTGGAGCTGTTTAATCTAGGGAAAAGGAGGGGAGATTTTATTGCTCTCTTCCAGTATCTGAAAGGTGCTTACAGCGAGAGCAGGGCTGGTCTCTTCTCACTGGTGACAGGTGACAGGACAAGGGAAAATGGCCTCAAGTTGTGCCAGGGGAAGTTTAGGTTGAATATCAGGAAAAGCTTCCTTACAGAAAGGGTTGTTAAGCACTGGAATAGGCTTCCCATGGTTGAGCCACCATCCCTGAATGTGTTTAGAAAGCGTTTGGATGTGGTGCACAGGGACATGATTCAGTGGAGGGTTGTTAGAGCTAGGGTAGTATGAGTATGTTGCGGTTGGACTTGATGACCTTGAAGGTCTTTTCCAACCTGAGCAATTATATGATTCTAACATAGCACTGTTCCTCACATTGGGATCTCAAAAGTGACAATCCGATAAGGCATGAGTTGTACAGCAATCAAAATATGGTAGTCAAACAGTAATGCCACAAACAGGAATAGGTGAAGATTCCACACAGACCAACTCATGACCTGGCAAGATATTTGTTAAATGACTGGACAAGTTCCCAGCTGAAATGCTCTCAAATTGTGTTTGCTAAAAATAAGTCTGAAAAAGTCTGGGAGGTCCAATAAGATAGCCATCACCCTTCTCTCCTGCTTTTCCACATGAATCTATTTTTTCTACCAGTGTTCAGAATCTAATTCAAAGATTGACACGTGAGCAGGGACAGCTTGGAGGTGGAGGAATGAGTGCTCAAAACCACCAAGAAGGAGAAAACAGGTGCATTTTTATAAAACTTCATATACTCTCTCTCTTTTTGTTGTTGTTGTTGTTTGTTTGTTTGTTTGTTTTTAAATATTATTTTTACTTAATTTGTATGATGGTCTATTAATTTTTTGATAAAGATACGCACTTCAGTAAGCCAGTTAGACTCAGTGGATTTCTATTCCCAAAGCTGTTCCATTTAAAGGGAAATAATTTATTTCATTCCAGGCAGTCACACCAACTGGAAGTAAACTACCCAACATGCTTGCTGCAAAGCTTTTCATCTCAGTGTATTGATTTTAAGGCTTGTACCGATTTCTCCCAAATTAACCTTTTATTTTCCTGAGTTATATAAATAAATAATGTGAAGGAAAGTAAGTGAAACTGAAAGGAAAAAAATCAACAGGACTATTTTGAGATTCTGAGCAAGCTAGTTTGAACTTTCTTCACGGAAAATGCTTGTGTGTCTCGCATCCCTATGCTGTTTGATGCACTCTATTGATTCCAGTAATACCAACCTGAACAGAATTTAAAAAATCAATTGTCACATCCCAAGACATAAATCACACAGAAAATAAAAATACATATAATCATTTCATGGAAATATTTTATTTTTATATAGTCCCTTATATTCCATAAGAATATTCAAATTTCAGATTTGAATTACATACAGAATTTCTGATCAAAACTCCAAAACTTTCCTTTTTGTCTTCTTATGTACCTTTAATGAACTGTTTATCAACACTTTAGCCTGCAAATTCTAGCTATGAAAGAAACTGAGATTATAGACAAAAATGTTCTGTGACAAGCCTATGAGAAACATTTGTCAAATATTGGCAAAATTACTCTAACCTCTTGTATTTAACTCAGTGGTAGATGCAGTTTCTGCTATTTCCTACAGAACTTCAAGGTCCCTTATCTTGCCTATTCCCTTAAAGAGCTATCAGCATCCCTTTTCTCTTTCTTTCAATTGAGTGTTTTCACTGCAAGGCAGTGTGGTGCCTGACCTGAGATGGCCTATATTGCCCCGTGTAGCTTAGTAGAAAAGTGGGTAAGCAATTTAATAGCAGTCAGAGCATTAGCAGAAGACACTGGGCTGCTTGAAAATCAAGCTCCCTCCTACTCCATCCAACCTCGTGTTTCTTTCACAAAGACTGGGAGAAAAGCTCCAACCTGGGAGGGCAGAGAGAAAAACATTTGAAAAGTTGAAGGGCTGGAAAGTGGTTTGGGGAGGGAGCAAGGAGAATAGAGAGGTAGAAAAAGAAAAAAGAAAAAAAAAAAAAAAGCAGAAACTAACAAACCAAGGAAAAAAAAAATCACCAAACCTGGGATTTATTTGACTAGCGAATAGCTGTCATATTTTATTATTTTTAATCTCCAAATTACCTCAAATTTTCCCTCTTGCTCATATCATTTTTCAGTTCTGTTTTGTTCATATAATTCTTTAGAGTCTGCAGAACTTTGCATGATGGGGTTGGATCCATATTATTTTACCCTTTGGCTAATATACTGAGAGATTTTCTATTCCTGGCTCCACAGGGCTTAAAAAAACCCTATTTCCATTCTCATTTGTGGTTTCATTTCCAAATTTGCAACCACAGTCTTGTTTACACAGTTCATAACTCCTCATGCTTGAGAATCTCTGTTTTAGGAACTACTGTAATATGAAGGATAAATAATAATGAGATGAATAAAGAGAATAAGAAAAAATATTCAGAAAGTAAAAATCGTATCAGAACAGAGAGAAGAAAACAGCCAAATAAGCAGAAAATTGTGTGAAGATTAACAAAAAAAGTAAAGGAAGGAAGGAAGGAAGGAAGGAAGGAAGGAAGGAAGGAAGGAAGGAGGGAAGGAAGGAAGGAAGGAATGGAGGGAGAAAGAAATAGTTGGAGGAGGCTACTTAATGTTTTAAATTGAGTGTTTTGAAAATGTATCTTTAGTATAAAGTCCTTTTTAATTAGCTTCCAAAATAAATAATACATATTTATTTTCTATCTTTTACTTTTGCAATTACCTATTTCTTGATAAATAATTTTAACAGGTTGTCAAAACATTATTTTCTTTTAACATAGACCTCAACAATGTATATCCTAGATTCTCGTATTTTTTCATCATATGTAATTAACTTTTCAAAGTTGTGAAGTGCATTGGCTTGTAATGGGTTCTTGCCATGGTATTTTGTGAATGTACCTAGTAGAACTATGGTTAGGAGAGTATACCTTAAGATGTCAATATGCCTGTTGTAAACTCATAAAATAGAAGACAGCCAGAATCACTCCTCTTCTCCTCTTGCCTTTCCCTATCCTCTTTGTTCTGAAGTAATTCAGAAGCTACTTGATTCTTTTAACAATTTATAATGCCATCTGTATAACCTTAAGTAAATGAGTAAATATAACAAAAAAAAAAAAAAAAAAGAGGGGAGAGAGAGAGAGAAGACAGACAGGAAAAATAAATATCATATATGAATGTGTAGGAGAAAAGAGTAATTCCAGGAATATGTAAGTTGAAATTGGCTGCATACTTTTTCAGCAAGTTATATGGAGAAAAAGCCAGAAAGCCTAACCTCTTAACCCCTGGTGCTTGGAGATTAATGTGAAACAAGTACTAAATCTCAGTAGATCTGTGGACATCTGTTCTCTGCATACCCTGTTTGGCTCCCTGTCTCTCTGAAAGGATGCTTGACTCTGTGGCTACAGAGCTGTCGTACACAGCCCATACTATATTCAACAGCAGGCAGGAGTTCATAATCACCTCATTTGACTCTGGTGCTCTGGCTATATTGCATTGCCATAGTATTGGAACTGCAGTCACAACAGAAATGTCTGAACACCCCTAATACATTCAATGGGACAGAATCCTGAGTATATTTATTACAACTTTTTGATTGATTCTATGATATCAACATAAATATTTCAGAAAGAGAGAGGAAAACAAAGAAACATATAAAAAACACATTAGTTTACTAAAATCATCTATAATGGCAAATAAACATAATACTAAAAACCAAGACCAGATTATGCGGAGGGCCAAAGTAACTAAAATGTATTTCTGTAACAGAATAAATAAATAACAATATTATCTTATTTTTCAGGGAAAAACAAACAAACAAACAAACAAAAAAACAGTGTACAAGTACTAAGACCAACTTTGAATCAGTTTGCTGGTATTATTCAATGTGAATAGTTAGATAGTTTCCTGAAAATATTTTAATTCTTTTTGATTTAGAGTCCTGAACTTCGGAATTTCAAGTTTATGATGTGTGCAGGATTTAAAGGACAAATTGAGTAATTTCACATTATCCTAGAAGCATGTTCAACAATGTGGTTCAGAGACAGATCTTTTTGTTTTTAAGTCCCATCAAAACAAATCCTTCATGTTTGAATCATCATGAAGATTAGCACCACTGGAAAACTGTGTATGTAGGCCACTCCACAATTTAATGCATCCTGTTTATTTCCATGGAAACTACAACAGATAAAAAGAGCAAATAACACTTTTAGATAGAACAAATTCTCAGCTAAAAAAACCCTGAATTTCTATATAGTCATGACCATAAACTATGCATGTTTTCCTGTGGTGAACAAGAGACTGCATGCCACTCTCATAAAAATCTGCAGCACCCACTGTCTCACTATGTTCACATGCACTGTTTAGTCTCCATAAAAGTCAGCAAGCATCAGTGATGTAAATGGGTACTATTTTTTCTATAGGGAGGAATTCAATTCCACACTTTCTTTATACACTCCTCCATGTCAGACACTTGTTTGTCAGACTGTCCCTCTGCAGCCATCTGTCACATAGCAACAAAATGTAATGAAATATTGGCAGAAAGGTCCAACCTCTACTGCCATACCACCAACTTCTATTTCTGATGTCGTGGGCCAACATAATAAAATAGGAGGCATTACTTTCAGAACAGCTCTTGTAGTTTTGTATTTGTAGACATGACCAGTTGTTAACAGCACAGCTATGCTTCACAGGTGTTGCAAAGAGAGTAAGTTTAGTATCCTGACCTTGTCATAAGTATTCCATTAAGATGTGAAGTTCCAAATTGACAGAGCGTCTCTGCTCTAAGTGCTGTTTTTTTCTTTTTTATTTTTCTACTGAATCCTTCAGAGGATTCATCTCGCAGAAACAAACACTGGCCTCTTAAGGCTCCCAGGCTTCTTCCTTAGGCAAAGAAAAAAGAGAACAGAAGACTGGTTGAATTAGACACATCTTCCGAATGACTCATCCAAGGACCAATCCTTGCCCCTTGATTACTGAGGAATGCAAGAGAGATTAGCCTCATGAGGCCAGTTAGCCCTTATGATTACTGCCCGCAGCCTTGTGTTTTGTCTATATATCATGAATCATAGTTTAGCTAATGCTGTCAAGCGATGAGGCTTGGACCATTAGCTCGGAAGATGGCAAAATATTTCTACTTCAGATCACCTTCTTTGTACCATTTCATGAATGGCTGCTTAAGAAACACATACACATTATTAAAATAAACAATACACTGTGCCACACAATTTATTCAGAAAGTATAGTAATACATATTCTATATCATATATTTGCAGCCCTGCATATCCAAGCAGAGTATGCTAGTAATGCAAATCTACAAAACTCATAAAATTTTGAATTACAACCAGAAGCATGAAGCAGTAGTATTTGCTATTATGTGAAAGGCATGAAGATCTACTGAAGATCCAAAAGCTCCAAGTGTCTTATGATCTTCAGCATTTGAAAAATATGCAATCATGAAGAGTAAAATTTTGGGCTAAAATGAACAGTAATACAGCAGGAACATATCAGTTATTCTATATATTTTTTTCTTTTATTTTTATTTTTTATCTTTATTTTTATAAAGAGCTTATTATATGTGTATGAAAAATATAGTGTTTTCCCTCAGGACCATCCATAGGCAAGGGTGAAAATACTATTTTCAGAGGGAAGTTGATAGTTGTTAAACCAAACCCTTCTCCGAAACATTCTCCCAACCCCCCCCCCCCCCCCCCAAAAAAAAAAGTGATTACTAAAAAAGTTCAGGATTAATGATTATTTATGTATTATTTATGTATCATTTTCTGTTTTCAGGTAGATATTTAATTTGAAGAAGATATGCATTTACAAACTTTTAATCTTTTAAATATAATGAAATAATGTTATAATGTTATTTACATATACACACAGTAAATTTTATGCACACAATGCTATCATTTAGAAGAATTAACAATTGAAAGTCCCTTTCTCACATCTCCTATAGCCTGGTATAACAACACTTTTCAAAAATAAATGTGCAGAGAAACTGTAAGATTTTTTTTCTAGGTTTTTTTTTTTTTTTTAATTGTCATAGCTTTAGCTCATCTTCACTTCAAAAGAAAATCCATCAAAGCAAAAATAAATAAATAAATAAAATTACAGAATAACAAAACAAAAAGCAGAACAAACAAACACAGGACTTTATTCTTCAACCTGAATAGTCCTGTATTAAGATTAGTGGTTTGAATTCATTGCTCAAAGACATACAAACTTTTACCTACCTAGTCAGGAAACATTATTAGCTCAGTCATGAGATATTATTCTAGCATGGGCCCAAAAATTCATTAGGAATCTTTGAGCCTGCACTTGCATCAAACTTCAAATTGCCATAAGTACACTATTTGCTTTCAAATATGGAAATTTGAATTGAAACATAAAAATATCCGGTGCTGAAAACCGAACTCACTGAAGTTGTAAGAAATCTACACTACATTAAAATATACATTAAACAAGCATTTGTTTAATCTAAATACATAGGCATTATAATTTCTTTTCCTTTGCTATTTGTTATTAATTATAAAAAAATAAATAAATAGACAAAAAATCCTACTAGAATTCTTGTGATGAAAAGAAAAAGTAGAAAGGTACTCACACTCATACACTCACCCATAAAAGAAGAAGATAAAAGAAGAAAAAAACACAACAAACCAACAAACAAATAAACACAACATTTTTACTACAAATATTAATGTGTTTGGTTCCTGTAAACTCCTGGAAAATATAATTTTTCATTATATTGACAGAATAGCTTTACTTTACAATGTTGTACTGTAGCAACAAGCCACCAATTTTAAAAGTATTTCTCTTACTTGGATACTTGTCAGTCTGATGCAGATAACTAATGATACACATTAGACAGCACTGTCAACCAGGGTCATAATTCCTAATCAGCTGATTTCTTTCTTATTCATGTACTCACAAGAGATATACACAAGTTCAAACAACATTTTATGGTGATGGAAATATCATTTCTAATGGACTGTGATTACAAGAGTTTGGAAATAACATCATTCATCAGTAAAAATATATTTTTTTCATTTTCTTTTTTTTCCCCAGAGTAAATAGTACACTACTGAATGAGAATAGTACATTCACCTTCATCTCCCTGCATTTTCTTACATTGCATTTCTTCAGTACTGCTCTGATATCAGCAAGCATCAGCGCATTGAGAAGTGGTGTCTGAAAATTACAAAAAAAATATATCCTCTTATAGAAAAGATTAAATGACAGCTCATCTTTTGCATGTGAGACTGTCATGAAAAGGTAGGGTGTTCTTATTTTTAGGCAAAGCTAAAAAAAAAAGAAAAAAAAAATCACAACCTAAGTGTTTGTACTGTCACTTTGATTAATGTCCAGCATCTGTGCCAAGCAGGGTTGTAAAAAATGGCTTTTGTCTCCAGTTGACATGCTCACGTTCAGGATAAGAGAATAGGTGCCATCTTGTTCCCTGAAGAATAGCTTTATCTGAACTAGAGTTTATTTCTCTAGAGACTCTAGAAGTTGTAAATAATATTGCATATTACAATTCCATGTGGAACTTCTCAAATAGTAAAGCCATTTTTTTTTCTGATCTGATAGCTTGACCTTTACTTAAAATGAAATTTACATACATGACCTTAGCATTTGGGGATTTCATTTTATTCTCACAGCTTTTGTGCAGATTTTAAAATCTAGTTAATTCATTCTCTGTTTCTATAGGAAAAATGATTTGTTTCATATACATAAAAGGTAGACAAGTTATTTGGAATAATTGTGATGATAAGAGTTTTAAAACAAAAACTAGAGACAGTTTATTTAATTTAAATTAATGGTCTACTCCATAGGATTGAAATTCAGTAATTTATATGTAACTGTACTTTAAGTTCCAAAAAATTGCAAATATTTAAAAACTACATGAAATTGAATTAATAATTACAACTTCGATTAACGTTTCCTTCTAAACACTAATATCTTTTGCAATTAATGTAGATGTAATATTAGTCTTGCTCTTAAATCATTGGATATGCTGTTTGGTAAATTATTACTCATTTATTATTAGTAATACTTCAGATCAGTAGAAATTCCACCTGTACATACAAAGAAAACATTTGACTACATAGAAGAAGCAGAATACTAAGAAGAACAAGAAGAACAAATAGAAGAACAACAAGAAGAAGAAAAGTAACAGATAATAGTTTTGCTCATAAATCTTTTGCAAATTAATATTGACTTTTCCTAGAATCTGACAAACACTTGCAGATCTAATATATTTGCATTTTTATGTTTGCTAACATTGATGATAAAAAATTGCTGAGTCATCTATTCTGTTTGCATATAGATTTCCCTGGAACTGTGTCCTGATTCTGCAAAATATTCTACATTTCACGGAAGTGGTCACACCAATGTCAGTTGGACCATTTACTCAGAAAGCCAAGCACATGCATTAATATTTGTAGATTTAAAGCTGCATCTCTTACTGGGAGAACAAGTCATTGACATAAGTCCTGCGGCAAAAAACGTAGGGGTCCTGGAGGATAAAAAGATGAACATGAGCCTACGATGTGCACTTGTGAGCCAGAAGATCAATTGTACCCTGAGCCACATCAAAAGAGGGATGACCAGCAGGATAAGCAAAGTGAATCTTCCTCTCTACTCAGCTCTTATGGGGCCACACCTGGACTACTCTGTCCAGGATGGGGACCCCAACACAGGAAAGACATGGAGATGTCAGAAGTGGGTCCAGAGGAGGGTGACAAAGGTGATAAGTGGGCTGGAGTACCTCTCCTATGAAGAAAGATTAAGGGACATGGACTTGTTCAGTCTGGAGAAGAGAAGGCTCTGAGGAGACCTCACTGTGGCCTTTCAGCCACAGTGCCTTCCTATAAGCAGGAGGGAGACTGACTTTTTAAATGGTCTAATAATGACGTGACAAGGAGGAATAGCTTTTACCTAAAAGAGGGGAGATTTTGTTTAGATGATAGGCAGAAATTCTTTACTCAGAGGGTGGTGAGTTATGGGCACAGGTTGTCCAGGAAAACTGTGAATGCTTCATCTCTAGAGGTGTTCAAGGCCAGGTCAGATGGAGTCCTGGGCAGCCTGATATAGTGGCTGGCAATTCTGCTCACAGCAGAGGGTTTGAAATTAGATGATCTTTAAGGTCCCTTCCAACCCAAGTCATTCTTATGCCTTCTACAATTCTAGGAAAATGTCAAAATTAATTCATCTCTAATTTGTGAGCATTTCACCACCAAACACACAAACAAAGCAACATAAAATTATAAAAGAAAAAGCCACCACAGGAAAGGGTGAGTACAGAAAGTTTTACTCATGTAACTCTATCAATGTAACTCAAAGCTTTACTCATGTGTACTCTATCAAATTTCTATTTAAAGCAGCAGAAAATTATTTGAGAATAAAGAAATCAGGCAGTAATATGCTTGAAGAGTGAAAAGTAACACTGTTTAGAAGTGTTAATGAATCAGGCAGGGCTGAAGTGGTGGGGTTTCTTTGGTCATATTAAGTTCTTCCTCACTGGATGATATGAATTCATGTCTTAGCTGCTAAAACTCCATCAAATAAAAATAACTCTGAAGAGCACACTTCTTTTTGTTCTGTGTGCTGTGCTGCACAGAAGTGAGACACACCTAAAAACATAATGCTCTGTGAATTACAGAGCTTCTGTATCACAATATATTACCAGTATTTATGGAATAAATTTGAACTATAAAAATTAAAAGTTATCTAGAAATGTTCTCAATAGCACTTTATTTGGTAGTTGATTTTAACTTTCATTATGAAAAAAAAAAATCTTATTTTACTTGTAAAAGACTTTGTTCAACCCTGTAATTCCTTTTTGCCTGTATTTGCATCAGTAATATACAAAATATAACCATATATTTTATTTTACTTTTTGATTTTTATGAGATGCTCTGTAGTCTCATAAAAATGCAGCCTAGCTTCAAGGACAGGATGCTAAAACACAAGCATCAAAGGTATTTCCATTTAATGATAATGAAGTGCATAACATTACAGGATATCTGGTCCATTAATTTCACATAACAAATTCTAGAGTGGCTACACCTGTACAATTAATTGTTGTTGTTTTCCTGTATATGACTAGCCTTGCCATCAGTTATGGGCAGATTCATTAGGTTGTTACACATTTCTGTTACAACTGACCATTTGCCTGCGTAGTTCTGAGACATCCAGCATCACCCTGTGCCTACTCACAATGTCTCTTCTATTTTACATTCTGGATCCCCTGCCACAGGCTCAAGATGGTCCAGTTTCAAGTATATTCTTATTCTGGAGTCTCTGACGATTCATTCTAGAATTTTCCTAGACTCAAGTGTACATACATACATAGCCCTTTCTCAACTGTTTGTTATTAATACTGAATTACAACAATATTAATTGTGATCAGCATAGTTGATTGTTAAAATTTATTTGATTCTCTTCGAGTTATAGCACTCTTCAAAAACATTGAATTCACAGTACTGATGAAAAGAATTATAATAATCCTGTAATATTGAGCATTATAAAACAGATACTGAAGCAGCTGATAGTTTAATGCTTTACAACTAATGCCCAAAAGCTGCTCTTTCTCCAATCTCAAATGATTGCACTTATGTTCATTTCTAACTAAGGAAAGAAGAATTATGTAACAAGCTGGAATTATATTAATTATTATTATTATTATTTATTTCACTTTTGCCACATGACTGCCTCAAAGCTTCCAGGATAGATATCTGTGTTATGTCACAGTCCAAGATATATTTTCAGAAACATGGAAACATGTATGATATAATCACTTGTTTCTTTCTGTTTCTTTTCTTCCTATTTACGTCACCTGTTCTGTGAAATAGTTGAGAGAAACTGCCTCAGCAGTTCATTCTACTTCAAAATAGGATCAAGTACCTCCAAGATTAGAAAGATCTGTAGGTATTTGCTGCATAATTATTGCTTTTTACAAGATGAATCAACCTGAAAGTCAATTAGTTTCTGATTCTAATTTTATGGGACCACTATTAACTGTATTTTGGAAAATATAACCTGCTTATCATAGGTTTCTTACTGCTCCCACTGAAATAGGCATTTGCATACTGACTTTAGGGGGAGTTCAGTGAGACTCTTAAAATATTTTCTCTTCCACTTTCTTAATTTTTTCTGTCCTCCTCTTAGGTCAGATCATCCTCCCTCCATAATAAGAAATTGAAACACTTAAAAAAGTGTGGGAGAGACACTGATACTTTATAATTAAACTAACCCAGTACTCTAGTTCTACATTAAAACTTCAGACAATATCATCTCCTAGAAAAGAAGCAATTTTAACTCTTATTCGTTTGAAGGCATTTGTTTGACTAATCAAAGACTTTATTGACTTTTTTTTTTCTCTTTTGTAAATGTATCTTTTTTTCTTTTAATTTAGATTTAGATGAGTTTTACAACAGTGTACTTGCAGACCATGAATGATGTCTCTAGGCTCTATTTACAGTAAGGAGTTATCTATGTCTATACTTGGAGGTGTTGAACTGCACGCTAGAAATTCCTCTTTTGTTTCACTGACTATAAATGAAATCTAAGTTATCAGTTCAGATATCAACAGCTACGTTGATTGTAACTTACACTTTTGAAGTCAAGAACATACACTCTAAATTTTCTGTGTAATTTTTACTTGTCTTTGTTCTCCAAAGTTAGCAAGAATCAGCAACAGGCTCTTGCACAGATCTGGATGTGAAGTTGTCCAAGTACTGTGAAATGTAACATTGTGACAATATTAATTCATTTCTTGGACATAAAGTGGCTTTGCATCTTGATGTGCTTAAGAACTTAATAAGAATATTAGGACTTAACTGAAAATGAGAGTAGACAATTTACATCTTTTATATTATCTGAAAAACAGAGACAGTAAGAAAAAAAAAAAAAAAAAAACACAACACTTTTTGATGAAAGCATTCACTGACATTTTAAACCCATACCAAAGGAGGTGAAAGAGAAGAAGCCATTTTGGAAATAAGAATGTTTTATTTAAATAGACCATTGTAAAGGAAGCATAAACAGTTTTCAGTCAAAGAAATAAGAATTCATTTTAGTGTCTATATGACAATTTAGTTAAAGTAGTGAAAACAAAATTTACAATTTATGGGTATTCTTTTCATGTTCTAAATTAGATTATAACTTAGTGGTTTAAATTGCTGGGAATTTTAATTCTTCAGATAGCTCTATTTTGCACTGCCTACATAGTTCAATTTCTGAAATATATGTTTCTGAGAATTAAAGTCACTCCCAAAGCCAATATACAAAAAGATTTGGTGCCAGTCATCCCATTTAATTGCAGAAGGATACTTTCTTTACAAGGCATGAGAAAAAAAAAAAAAAAAAGAGGAAATGTTCCTTTGCATTATAATTTTCTCAGCAATCTATGGAGTATCACTCCAGAAGAATTATGTGAACTGGCTCCAGACAGTTAGTGAAGGAGTCATTGCCTCTATCCCACTGTGACTCGATTTTTTTAGAGAACAAAATCCATTGCTTAGAAGCCTACATTATTGCCTTTGTTTCTTTTTAATTATATTAATTTAAATGGTTTTGTGAAGTACTCGTCAATCCCGTCTCTTGTACATCATCTGAATGAAAGTTAAACCCTTGCGTACATTTTATTTTTTAAATCAAGCAGCAACCTAATTCTGATTTTTACCCTTAATCCTTATAAATTGCTGTTCTCTCTGGAAGACAAACAGATCTGATAATCACCCTACCAAGACTCATTAGACCACTTCACTTTTTCCAAAAGATTTGATGTTCACTGTTGCTTTAACTAATGAGCATTCTTAAAGTACAAAAATAGATATTCCAAGGTTGAGTTATGAGAAAAACAATAAAGTAAAAAGAAATTTTTTGTTCATTCAAGAAACCCCTAGACAGTCTGGAGCCGTGCTTTAAAAATATGTTGAATTATCCACAACTGAGGAGGACTAACAGAGAATCAAATCTTTTCAAGAAGAATAGAGAATGTTTCACAGCATTTTTGACATAATTGTGTCTTGGATATTTTTCAAAAATTAAATTACTCAGCCTTCTAGAGATTTTGTCAGCCTACAATATGGCCATAGCCTCGAATACAGGCAATACTTATTTCATATGATTTTTATTTTCATTACCCTACTTATGTCTTTTAGGCTTATTAACAAAGTAGAAATTGAAGTGTTTCCAGTCCTGGATCCAGGTTAAATGTTATCTGAACATTTGTACTGCATTTGCATATACAATGGAAAAAAATTATTTACATAGGGAAAGTGCCAGTAAAGTAAAACCATAGCCATGTCAATGCACTAAGTACAGTTTCTAATAATAATGTATTATTATTCTTGTAACAATGCTAGTTCTTAACTTTGCTTATAAATTCTCTCAGTTAACTTAATTTTAATGGGCAATATATTTTGCCAGCAGTATGTTATCTAAAAGTTACCATTGTGTTGTGGCCTGGCATTAAATCATTCTAACTCTATGCCTGCTACATGATTACAATCTTCCATTAATAACTTATATTATTCAGAGATGTATAAGAATATCCTTCTCTAAAGCTCAAAGTCTTTTTGAATTGTATAGCCTCGCTTTGAGGCATGCACATATTTCCTAACAATGGCATTTTATGCATTTGTTGACAAAGAATGTAATTGGATGTCACTAAATATTTTCATACATTATAAAAAAAAACACCTCATATATCAAAGTGCTTATTTTTAACTTTATTTACAAAGCATCTCTGGACTCATGGTAGTTCGACATTAAGATTCATTATTCTGCTGCAGAGGAAAAAATACCTGCTCATGTGCTAAACTATCAACAGAAATAATCAGCCACCTTGATTATTGTCATCTCCACCACAATCATACTTAAGCCATATTCTTGTGTTCATAAAACTGGGACAGATTCACAATTTAGGTAAATCAAAGCCTTTTTTCAACAAAAACATTTTCTCATGGTAATATAATAGAAGAAGAATTGAATCCAAAATATAGTAGTGTCTCATGTAGTTTCCAGTCCTTCCCAAACTTCTTCTAAGAGTGAAACTTTGCTTTCAGATTTATGGACATTCATCATGTTGAAGTAAGGGGCGCATTTTGGTCAGTTTAAAAAAGGAGAGAAAGAGGAAGTGTTCAATAAAAGCATCTGCATATCTTGGAAAAACATAAGTGAGTCTTAGAGCAAATCATCCATCTTGTAATGAACGCACCAGTGTTACATCTGTGTGCCAATTAGCCCTGAAAGTTTATTTCATTAATGAATGCATGGATATGAGAAAAATGTTTGGAATTACAATCATAATTCATTTTATATTTAAGTAAGAGATTTGGCAGGTGCTGAGTACTTGTTTTGCTTGACAGAAATACATGGTGATGGAACCAGATAATTCAGGGAGGAACAACATGGTAAAAAAAAGAGGAATATATTTTATTGACCACGTCCTGTACCTGATCAGTGTATTCGGCTGTCTCTTCTTATTAACGTTCATAGGGACTCTCTCTTTTTGTGGTGAGTGTGCATTTTTGAGAGAAAAAGGGAATATGATGTGTGTCTGAAAGACAGCAATGGAAGTGGGATCACAAGTAATAGTGTCTCTCTCAGTGTCTGGAGGCCAACAATTGGAGAGATGGGGTTGTGTCTGTATGGTGTGGGTGCGTATGTTGGTATGTGAGCACTAGCAAACACAAGATGAATATCCAGCGATCAGAATAAAGGGTTTGAGAGGCAGGTACTAGAGCTACTCCAATTCTGAGCTGGATACTGGAGAGATCAGAAGTTCTAAGAGTTGGCTACAGAAGGACCAGAAGGTACAAACCATTAAGCGGGGAGGCTGTGGGGCCTGAGGTTCAAATGGGGTACCTATCTGCATGAAGCAACAGGAAGCAAGATGATTTAAGGGCCGGTTACTCAATAGGTGAGGTATCCTATAGCAGTCATTATGGTATCCATATTATCCCTGTGCATAGCAATGGATAAAGAAGATTACACCAGCAAATGGAGGAGAATCACAGAATCACAGAATGGCCTGGGTTGGAAGGGATCTCAAGGATCATGAATCTCCAACTCTCCTGCCACAGGCAGGGCCACCAATCTCCCCATTTAATACTAGAACAGGTTCCCAGGGCCCCATCCAACCCTGCCTTGAGCACCTCCAGGGACAGAGCATCCACAACTTCTCTGGGCAGCCTGTTCCAGCACCTCACCACTCTCACAGTAAAGAACTTCGCCCTGACATCCAACCTAAATCTTCCCTCCCTCAACTTAAAACCATTTCCCCTTGTCCTGCTGTTATCTACCCTTGTAAAGAGTTGATTCCCCTCTTGTTTGTAGGCTCCCTTTAGGTACTGGAAGGCTGCAATGAGGTCACCCCACAGCCTTTTCTCCAGGCTGAACAAGCCCAGCTCCCTCAGCCTGTCTTTGTAGGGGAGGTGTTCCAGTTCCCTGATCATCTTTGTGGCTGTCCTCTGGACCCTCTCCAACAGCTCCCTGTCTTTTTTGTACTGGGGACTCCAGACGTGGACACAGTACTCCAGACGGGGCCTCACAAGAGCAGAATAGAGGGGGACGATCACCTCCCTGTTCCTGCTGGCCACCCCTCTTCTGATGGAGCCCAGGATACCATTTGCTTTCCAAGAACTGTAGTTCTTAGGGGTTAATGATACACAGCGGCCAGCAGCTGGGGATTCCTGGTATCCAGGGGCCAGTTACTGGCAGACTGGAAGGATCCAGTTTATATATATATGGATGTGTATTTCCATCTAGTGGACTGTCATTCTGGTCAGCCAGAAAAGAAAGCAGGATGAGGCTATTGATAGTGTTTGCATCTCTTACTGCTGTGTGTGCCATCTGCATTGATCTCTGTGCCCAGATATGCATAAATGCCTATGACTGTTGATCAAGAACACAACCTCAGCAGTGCTACAGGCTAGACCTGAGGACAGAAAACTGCATCAGCTCTGTCAGCCTGCTGTATTCGGCTGCTCTTGACACATTTATTAATGATGTCACACTATTTCTTTAACAACAGCTGTAGCTCCAATCCTAAGGAAGTAACTTGTATTCATTTAGCTTTGCAAGAATGGCTGCAGCTTTTCCATATGAATATTGAGCAATTGTCTTTTACCATAGGTTATTTCTTCTTGAAAAACATCTATAAATTATGTCAATAAAATTGCTTTTCATTATATTGTTTTACCTTTGAGTTTTAAGTTGATCTCATAATTCTGAACCGCCTAGTTATTTACATCATCCTGAAAGTAATGTTAGGTCAGAATAACAGTTTACACTTACTTTGAACAGCAGACACACACACACACACACACACACACACACACACACACACACACCAAAAAAAAAAAAGAAAGGAAAATAGTATCTATATCTATGTGCTCATATTTGTTCAATGATTACAAATCCAATTTACCATTTAGTAATAGCAGACAGTTCAATTAGCTATAATAGGCTAGTAGCTATTACAAAGGAGACTTCTTGTAGCATCTGAGCATCTGTACATTTTTACACGTTTAGCATGCACTTGGGTTTTAGGTAAACAGGTGTATTTCAAGTTGGCCATAAATATTTGCTTCTCAGGTAATATGTTATTTCACTTGTATTTATGATATACTGCAGTGAAAGCAGCCATTCTTCTAAATCACAAGAGCATATAGATGTTGCGTGTATACTATGCTCTTTGAATTGCTCTGTACTCTTCTCTAGGAAGAAAATAGAAAGAAAAAAAAAAAAACCCTACATTCTGGAAATCTAATGTATTCAGTGATATTTAAAGTGTTGATTGCTTTGCAGTATTACTGCAAACTTGTTGCTATAGCACAGTTTCAATAAGGTAATACTTAAAGATAAAAGCGTGCTATCATAATTACTTAAAATATGTTTGCCTTCCAACACAGCCTTTCTTTTTCATCTGTAAACTACCAGATTTTACACATAGCAGGTAGTAAAATATGAGAAACTATTCTAACTTCTCATGATTTTTCAGCAAATATGAAAGAGGACAGAGCCTGTCTTCAGCAATGAAGGTATGCTAAGCCAATAGGCTGCTCTAAGAAACCTTGATGATGTAATCATTTGTCATGGCCAGGTAGCATGTGGCTGGTCAGGGCTTGCCCGGAGTAAGGCGTCCAAATATGGAGTCCTCATTACAGAAGAGACATGGGCCTGTAGAATAACATTCAGTGGAAGGCCATGAAAATAATCCAAGGGATGGAACAACTCTCCTGTGTGGACAGCCTGAAAGAGCTGGGGCTGTTCAGTCTGGATAAGAAAAGGCTCCAAGAAAATCTCACAGCTACACTTCAGTACCTAAAGAGGGGCTATAAGAAAGAAAGGGACATACTCTTTAGTGGGGTCCAGGAAATGAGAAACACTCTTAGACTCTGATTCTGCTAACAGTTCTGCATTAACCTAAATGCTAAAAACATTCATAGTCCCATATATTGATGAATAATGTTTGTTACAGAACTTACACTTTGTTTTTGTCTGCTTACATCACCATTTGCACCTAGTGCTTTCTCTCCAAATCTTAATCTTCTTTTAACTTATTTTTACCATGTACTGCTTTTCTGAACAAAGAATTAGCCTAGTTGCCTTTTTACATTACAGCCATTTACAGCATTAGGAATATTGCCAGCAGCTAAAGTGATTTTCAAAGATAAGTGTTGTGGAAAAGTAGCTCTTTAAGGTTATTCCTTATTCTCAGTGCTGAAACCCAACTGTCCTCCCACTTATCTATTCTTTACAATACCCCAGTGAGAGAATTACTATTAATTATGGGGTGCAGTAATAGAAGCAATGTAAAATGTAAATGTGTAATACAAATCATTATTATCCATAGATCAAACTGTTAGCTGGGATTTATGTTAATCCATAGATGTACATTATATAGTACCTTCTAAAGTAAGAATGAGCATATTGCAATACATTACATTCTTTGTTAATTGCAAGATTTTACAATTTTCTTCTGAGGCATTCAGCTCCACAGAACAGAATCATCTCTGTAACCATTAGTGCTGCCATTCTGCCCTTATTATGATACTGTCATAAGCCAACATTCTTTGTTGCAGGGCTTATGACTCAGCTAGACAAATTCAGATCAAGATAAAACCTAACACCAGAGCCATCAGCCTGCTAGGGTAGCTAATTTCCCCTGTTGATTTTTACTCAAATTGGCTTAAGCTAAGGTTTACACTGCACTGAGAGATGATGTCTAGAATACAGGGTTACATTCTAACTGGAAAATAGTTAAGGAATATACATTTTTTCCTCATATTAGTTAGAGTAATATGTGGGTATGAGTTCTCTAAGCCATTAGAGATAATAACTAATTTAATTTTACTATGCTTTAGTTCTAATGAGGAGTTCCAACTTCCTTAAAATAGTATAGGAATATTTACATATGTTTTTTTTAAGAATTTTAAAATGCTTATGGATGCACATCTTTACTTGTTTAAAATTAAATCACATTACTTAGTTTTCAACCAAAAAAACAAGTCAATAAATTGCTTCAGTGGAGCATATGGCTCCAAGTATATACATACATATGTACATATCATCATACAAAAATGGATTTTGTGTTTTAATAGCTGAGCTAGTTCATCCCATTAGCATGAAGATATCAAATATGTCTATATTATTCTTATTTTCATTATTTTTTTTAAAGGCATGATAGAGATCATACATCCTCTTAGCAAATGCATTTCAGTGCTGAACTGTTCTTACAAACAAATAAATGAATAAAATCAGATATTATTCAAGTCTGTTACTTCTTAACTTATCCACAGGTGTCATGGAGAGTAGTTTATTATCCTTCTTTTGGCAGGTATCTTCTATATATTTGGGTTTTAATATGATAATCTTTCTGTTTTCTTTTTGTCTAGATAAAATAACCCAATTTCCTCAGTAACTTAGTCTATTATTTTCTGTCTTTGATTTCTGCAGCGATTATTTCCACCTTGTAAGTGTCCTTCTACAATTGAATCTTTTTTTCCAGATTGTTTCTCTTTTCTCAAAAATACTCTGATTTCAACTTCAATGTGCCTACAAACTCCAGAAGTTTGATGTCGCCTGTAAATTTAATCAGTATATTTGCCATTCCATCAGCCAGACTGTTAATAAAAGAACATTATTGCACCTATCACACACTCCTTTGCAATTCAGCTCAGTCCTGTCTTCAAGTTTCACAATATATTTTTTCATAACTGTTCTTTTTGTATAG
The DNA here is from genome assembly GCA_037305975.1 of Chrysolophus pictus. Classification (NCBI taxonomy): domain Eukaryota; kingdom Metazoa; phylum Chordata; class Aves; order Galliformes; family Phasianidae; genus Chrysolophus; species Chrysolophus pictus. The sequence goes on from CM074578.1 coordinate 27,223,399, forward strand.
CTTTATAATCAACATTTTCTCACGTGATAGGAATCCTATGAGGAAATTACTGTAGGTAGTATCAGAAAAATCGGGAAAGAAAAGCTATATGCTTTCTTATATATGCAATATGCATCTTCTTTCCTGCAATTCCTTCTCCATTTTTGAATGTAAATATCCAGATTGTGATTATATTTTTTTAAAATAGAAGTTAGTGGCTGTCAATTTGTTTGGTCTGCTTTGTACAAAGAATAAACATTAAAAAGAAGAGTGTTAAATCAGCTGAATATCTGTAAGCATGTCGGTGTGCTCTAAAATACATCGAGGAAATAAGGAAAGGCTGAGGCCTTTAAGGATTGGAATAGTGCCATATGAGCTATTATTTCTATTTTCAGACTCTGGAAACACTTAACCTTGTATTTTCCTACAGAAAACAGAAAAATGGTGGAATTTACACCAGAAGCTACAGTGGAAGGTATATTTCTTAAAAAAAGAAAGAGAGAACACATGGAGCAGAAAGATATATAGAAGACAAGTGGAGGAAAAAAAAAAAAAAAGACAAAATAACAATCAGAACAGGAAAGGGACCTAAAATTTCATGGGAATATGGCATTTCTTTACATATTAATTTCTTCTCTATTACAGAATAATTATAACAAAGGAATTAGTGAAGATTTCAGATATAAAAGTCCTTATTTTTTTTTAACATAATGCAAATAATACATTTGAATGATAGCAATACCCACAAGCAGAGCAGCCCAGGACCCAGGAATATCATTTAAAAATAAAAAAATTTTAAAAATATATTTTCCTATCTGGTATCGAGCTCTTTGTTTCTATATGAACTACAGTGATTCACTGTTACCTCTGTCCAATTTCATGTTTCATTTTTCTGCTAAAAGAAGACTGGTTCCAACTTCTCTGTCCTAAACAAGGATAAATCTATCTTTCCAAAGATGGCAAATGGCCACTAGACCTTGCTGTGAATACAAACACTAAAAATACTGGCAAGTGTGCTGTTGTGGAGTAATTAAAATCTGCTACAGCCATTCTCTAACACGGTGGCCAGCAGTATCTAAATCATATTTGTTGTTACTGTCAATCCTAATTCTTTCAAGTAGTTGATGAGCAGACTTAATCTTAAAGCAAACCAATATTATTATGTAGTTTCACCTCTGTTCCTATTCCACTATTACTTCTTCTGCTACAAAGAACTTTGATATAAGGATGATCTTCAATGTATGCATTTTGCAACATTTTGTGGTCCAAGACAGGCTTGCCAAGGCATGATCTCATAATCGTAGTGCAGAACAATGCAAGAAACAGTGTGCCTGACAACGTTTCAGGTTCAGATATATCAGAAAGAACTGAAGATCTTGGGCTACCTTAAGGAATTTGAGAACATGGTGAAATTACTGTTGACTGGGAAATCCCATTTTCTTTCTCATTCTTAGAAAACACAGACGGCATTGCAGAGATGAAGCAAGATTGGAAAGAAGAAATGAGAGCATTGCAAGCACAACACAGAGGAGCAGTAACTGAGTGCACATATATATGTTTCACAACAATGGCTAGTTGAACTTTCACTCTCTCATCCCCCTACCTCAAAAGAACAAGGGAATAAAATTTGTTGAGATAAGAACTATATAATTAAAAGAGAGAGGTGGAGAGAGATAAACAAGCAAAGGCCACATAGAAGCAAAGAGAGAGAAAACAATTATTCTCTACTTTCCATCTCCAAGCAATGTTTGGTGATGTCTTGGGAAATAGGGCCTCAATCCATGTAGCATCTGTTCAAGAGAGATATTTTCATAGTGAGACCCTCCTCTTAGCCTTTGCTAGATGTTATTGCTGATTGTGATGTCATACAATATGACATCCCTTTGGACAGTTTAGATCAGCTGCCTTGACAGTGTTCCCTCCCCACCTCTTGCCCAGCCCTATACTACTGCCTTCTGGGGAGGGTTGGAGAAAGTCTTGAAGTTGTGCCAGCACTGCTAAAGTGCAGACAAACCCTCGCTGTTCTAACTGTAGGTGCAGAGCACAGCACAGGTCTGCTATAGGGAAAGTTACTTCCATCTCAGTCAGACCCAGCACAGCAGGTAATCTTTCAACAACCAGTTCCTTTCTGTGCAGTCTGCGTAGGACTTTCTGACATGACCAAACTCCATTTGCAGGTTACTCTGGCAACTTCCTGTTTACTCAGGTAATAAAAGATAACTTGATGTCTTCCATCCTCTTGTCTGCTACCTAATGTAATTATGTAGCCTCATGTGTAAGATAGAAAATATGTAACATATCAAAACAAAGAATAAGGAAGTGAATAAAGAAGAGTTTTCCTGAGGAGAAAGTGAAAATGACTTTATTTATTAAAGTGGAAGATGTTCCATTTCTAACAGATTCTAATGCAGAGCTGTTATTTTTAGTCATTGTACTCTGTTGTATTGCCTTAAAACTCTCCACAAATGTACTTATATACATATTTATAATTAGTAAGGATATTGAGGTTTTTTGGCTTCTAAAGAAAACAGAGTAAAACATTTTTTAAAATCAGTGATGGCAGACACATTGTCACGTGGCACAAATATCTACAGATAAAATACACTGTTTTAAGATAATCTTTATAAAAAGGACCCTGATCTTTTAGTCTAGATTTTTCTTCTTTTTTTTTTTTCTTTTTTTTCTTTTTCTTTTTTTTTCCCTCAGAAAGAGAGGGTCCAGTCTACAGCATATGAATGTTAAATATTTGCTTTCTATACTCAAACTAATTTGAATCATTTCGGGGGCAGATGAGGAGAAGGAAAAGAATGACTCTAGAGCACATTTAAAAAATATTCTCCAGTGAGATGTTCTGTGTATCAGTACTTGCTCCTCTGAATTGTTGATAATACCAACAAAACCACAAACAAACAGTTACCAAAGGAGTTAAATGTCTCTCACCAAAAATAATCAACTAATAAGGATAGAGAACCTGTGGATTTGTTCAGGAAAATGAATGATTTCATACATGAGTTCCAAATCTCAGGCAAATGTTTTCATGACAGCTAAGTTAATGAATAGACTTGAGCTGGGACAGAAGAAGAAACATGTTAATGTACTTCAACTTCACATGTAGTTAGCTAAGTTGTACAGGAAAGAATTTAAAGCCAATGCTTCTGAACAGAATAACAATGTTTGAGATTAGAAGGGACCTCCGAAAGCTATCTCATCCAATCCCTCCTGCTTTAGCAGGGACACTCACAGTAAATTGCTCAGAACAGAGTCCAGACAGCTTTTGAAAATCTCCAAAGGGGAGGGAGAGTCTGAAACCTCTCTGGGTTACCTGCACCAGTGTTCTGTCACCCTCACAATAAAGAAGTGTCACTCACTGCTCAGATGAAGAATCTTTTGTTTCAGTTTGTGTCCACTACGTTACCCTGGGCACTAGAGAAGGTTCCATCTTCTCTCCACCCTCCCTTAGGGTATTCAGATAAATTTATGATGTCCTCTCCAATTAGATTTCTCTTTTCCAGGCAAAACAGACTGAGTCCCTTCTGCCTTTCTCATAGGAAAATTGCTCTAATTCATTCAGTATCTTCATTACCCATCACTGAATTCTTTCCAGAATATCCATGTCTCGAACTGAGGAGCCCAGAACTGGGCACACTAACTATGGACCACCAGCGCTGAATAGAGGGGAATGATAACCTCCTGCGATCTGCTAGCAATGCTTTGCCTAACTAATCCAGGATGTCATTAGCCTTCTTTCTGGCAAGAGTATGCTGCTCATTCAGCTTGGTGTCTATCAGAACATCCAGGTCCCCTTCTGCAAAACTTCTTTCCATCTAGGATGAATTTTTATTTCCCAGATGGGATTTAGAGAGTACATGAGAGTGCTGTTTAGTGTGTTTTTGGACACGGTTTGGTTTAGAACTAAAACTGCTTGGTCACACTTTTCTGACATTTCATAGAAGTTTTTAATTTGTTTGTTTGTTTATTTGTTCCTGTACTAGAGTTCTGAATGTTGCTAAAAATTCACAGGATGCATTTTATGGTCTATAACATGGCAAGAAGCTATTACCTTCCTAATGACAACTTATTTTTTGTTAGATCCAACAGCAAAATCTGGTGACAATCCTGTAATTCTCTCAGTATTATGTTCCAGGGAACAGTTGACACTGAGACTTCTCTGAATTATGACGACTGAAGTAGATGGCCTCCGGTAGTTATTTCTACCCTTAGTTTCTATGATTTCCAAGGAAGTAAACAAATTAAAAATAAAAACAAATCAACAAACAAACTAAAAAACAGATGTGGGTTTGTACTCTACAAAGTACTGCTTTGTGCTTTTCCCTTAGATTACCTTGGCCAGTAAAGAACTGGGAGGATCCTTCATTATCAAAGAATAACAGATAAAATAATGATGTTCACACTAAAGAAGATGTGTTCATTATAAGGAAGGTATCTGTACCCAAAAACATAGTTTCTCTTTTATTAAACTCAAACTAATATTACACCACCTATGCAGACTTTTAGTTTCTTCATGGCCAAGATTACAGAGCCACCTTGCACATTTATTTTATAACATTAAAATGGTTCAAAATATAGTTATGTCTAGATAAATAAAATACTGGTTAATCAGTATTAAAATGGTTCAATGTAGTCTTCCCACTCGATACTACTTCTGATGCATCCACCAGTGTTCAGTACGTGAATTCCAAATGAATGATGACTGTCAGATTTAGCTGTATTTGCCAGAAGATTAGTCTACAATCAGATTAAAACCACCATACTGACTTTTTTGGCCGTGTAAATTTTACTGAATTCTGTAACACAAAATATACTTTGTGTCTATAATGTAGTATAGTGTAGCTAGGCTCAGTTTTAAATGTGAGCTATCTTTAAGTGTAAGCCATTAATGTCATTCAGGAAATATCACCATTTAGTGTTCCACTCAATGTTTGTAAAATGCTATCACCTAATGAATAGAAAGCCAATATTGATTCACAGCTCATTGAGCTCATTGGTGTTTGTCTATGGGTCATTGACAGTAAAACAATTTACATCTAGCATGATGTGTGAGTTTGGATGCCTATTTATATCTAAGAGTACACTGTTAAAATTAAATAGAAATTTTAAAAATATGATGCCTTTAAAGCAGGCTGTGTTAAGGAAATTTACTTTAAAGTGATATACTCATCAGAATCTTCCAGCAGGAAGCTGTTATTACCCAGTACTGAGTTCCTTAATACAATATGAAATTCATATTTTAATCAATAATTTGTTTACTAGCTAAACAAAGCTTAAAATGAAATGGACTACTTTGTAATCCCTGGATCATGGAGCATTTCTTACAGGACCATCCTGAGACATATATTAAAGTAACCCTGCAGTAGTCTACAGTCTGCTCATTCTTATTGGCTTCTAAAAGCCCTTTTATTAAACTGACTTAATGCACTAGAATAGTAAAATTTGTATATGTATCAGTACTCTTTTAGTTGTAAAAGATTTCAATGTAAGAAAGATTTTAAATATTCAGTCATTTAGTTGGTAGGATTTAATATCACCACTTGAATAATAATTGAAATGTTACCCTAAACTTCAGTGAGGTACAAAGACAATCAAGGACTATGTTCAGAGAATAATCTAGAGAAAGTATATTGACCTTAGAAAGCAAAAATGGCAGACACATAGAAAGAACCAATCAGTTTCGACATCTAGATAATGAACTGATAATACCCTTCTTTACTGATGGAGATAAGTCCAGTATATCAACTTATACTACTTATACTTAAGCATAGCAAATCACAGCTTGAAAAATACTGTAATCTGAAAAACTATATCTTCAAAGTTTACAGGGGTGACAAAAGGTAAATCTCTAGCAGTGACAAACCTCACTTTATTAAGTAACATGAGTCAATAGAAATAGATTGATTCAAATGACTGATGCAGTACAAATGAAATTGGAAAGACAAATTTGGTCTACTAAGTTCCTCAAAAATGACTGTTATCTTCAGAACAGTTTCATAGTTCTTACCAGAGAATTAAAACATAAAATTGTACGTGGTTTAATTAAAGTCAACATAGTTTGTTCTTTCAGTAGACTAATAATATTCTAGAAAAACAAAAAAACAAAACAAAACAAAACAAAAAAAACTATCCTTATAATTATCAAATGTAAGATTTTAACTCAAATCCTCTGAATTTAGTTGCATCATTTGTATACTTCTGTGAAATCGCAGATAATATGTGGATTGAATCTAGGTTTAATACATATCCTTTGTCATGTCTGGAAATTGAATGCAGACAAGGATTTCATTCTTCTGCCTATCCAACTTAAATGTGTAAATTAAAGTAGCAGTAATTTAAATATAGATTAAATGGGTATGTACTACTATGCACATTTTTATTACTTGTTTGAACACATTTGAAGATATAAATTGCATGATACTATCCTGTTCCTGGTCACAGGTGTCCAAATTCAGCACTAGATTACAGTGTCTTAACTAACAAAAGGCAGTTATGCAGGGAACACTATGTCTCGAGTATGTGTAATCTGAAATATAAGATCAAGCTATTCTCCAAATTATTGCCACATTCACCTTTATTATGCAATAGCTCCTCACTTCCTAAATTGTTTATTGCTTTAACTTGCCTTTTACTTGCTATTTGGCAATAAATTTTGTATGAAGAATAACTAACCAGCTCAATTTGGTTAGACTTACAATGATTAAAATTGTCTATGGTTTTCTTTTTATTGTTTCCTTTTGTTCATGTTAATGAACAGAAGAATTTTGTCATGCTATCTAAAAATTCTAGTATACTTTAAGAACTAATAATGGGTAAAATTGATTTTTTTTTTTTTTTTGCCTTCTCAACAGCAGCTTTTCCATACATACAGAAATTGTGATACAAAGGGACTCATAAAGAAAATCCATCCTAAAAGTAGTGATAATTTACATTCCCTCCTCCTAACTATGTATCACAAAGGGACATTTGTACTAAATAATGCCAAAATCACACAATCACAGAATCACAGAATCACTGTGGTTGGAAGGAACCTCAAGAGATCATTGAGTTCAACCTCTCTGCTAAAGAAGATAGCCTACAATTGTTCACATGGGTAGTGTCAACGATTTACGGGCTGGTTCGGCCCGGTTCTGTGACTAGCGGGGTGGAGGGATCTGCAGATCTGCGCCTCTGGAAAAAGGGAACAGGGGACCCCAAAATAATTGAAAACAGCGGCAATGATCTGAGGTGAAACAAACTAATTTACTAAATATAGTATCAGCAAAATATAATGAGAGAGAGAGAGTGTGTGCAAAAGGTGGATAGGCCTCACCACAACACTGAGGTGAGAAGTGCAGTCCAGTTGAGCTGATGGAGAAAAGCAGACGGAGAAGAGCAGACAGAGAAGCACAGACAAAGAAGAGCAGGCGAAGAAGAGCACATCAGGTGACCTTGCCAGGAGTTACATCTCCTCACTAACCGCAAAGCCCCCTGGGGAATGTAGTTCTTTCCTCCAGACAGGAGGAACTGGAGCATCCACAATCAAACCCCCAGTGCATTACATGATGTTATGATGTGGAATACTGATAACCAAAAATCATAAAACCATGACAGGTAGGCATCCAGACAGGGCTTGAATAGCTCCATAGAAGAGTTCACAAGCTCTGGTCAGGAATATTGTTTGAAGATTACTTAAGTATTTAAGATAAGAATAGTTAAATAACGATGACTGGTTAGAATTTAAATCAAAAGTCATAACACTGAAATAAACAAAAAAGATATACAGTGGTGATTTGCTGGTGAAACATCACAGAAAAGATCAATGACATTCTAAAACTGATAAGCATCAGTGCAGCCTCAATTTTGAAATGTACTAAAATATGGAATTATGTGGAATGACTGGGATCAAGACTTCCAGAGTTTTTGTTCAGACACGTTTTTGCACTGGTAGAAGTAGTAATGACAAAGTAACCTAACAGCTGAAAATTTGCTCCCGTGTATCTTTTTTATTGTACTCTCACTATGACCATTTGCCCAGACAGGCTATTTTGCAGTCTGAAAGGGTACTTCATCTTCCAAAATATTTCCTTGTGGTCAGTCTACTCTTTCTTTTCAACATTATCCAGCTTAACACTAAAATCCATTTTCTTTCCTAATTTAGTGTTTATGTCCTTCACTTTCATTCCAGTCTTTCTTCTTTGATTGTACAAAAATTTCACAGCATGTATTGTGATATAATAAAATTCCAACTACTTTAAAACCTTTTCTGTAAATAATAAGTTACTCCTAGGAACAATAAAGATATGAATTGATTACTATTTCACCAAAAAAAAAAAAAAAGTTAGATGTTAGTCAATAAATGCTATCATCCTTATTTTATCAAGTGAGAAGTCAAGTCACAAAGGTCAGGTATTATTTTTGCTGAGTTCATAAATTTGGATATGGTAATCAAGACTAGTTTCTGACACCAAGATCTTCAGTTACTGGCTCAAAGCAGTCAATGACATAGACAAGCTGGGAATATTTATTTTGCAAATAACTTAAAATCTATTTTATAATTCTTCCTTCAAAATGACTCAGTGAGAAAGGAAGCAATTTTAAAACAGTAGGGAAAAAAATAAAAATAACAAATAAAAAATAAAAAGAGGTATCAACAACAAGTTTTGTTTCATCTAATCAAAACCAGACTCAGTATGAACATAGAATCATAGAATCATAGAATCACAAGGTTGGAAACGACCTATAAGATCAGGAGGGGAATCAACTCTTTGAAAGGTGAGCGACAGCAGGACAAGGGGAAATGGTTTTAAGTTGAGGGAAGGGAGATTTAGGTTGGACATCAGGGGGAAATTCTTTACAGAGAGAGTGGTGAGGTACTGGAACAGGCTGCCCAGAGAGGTTGTGGATGCCCCATCCCTGGAGGTGTTCAAGGCCAGATTGGATGGGCAGCCTGGTCTAGCATTAGGTAGGAAGGTTGGTGGCCCTGCATGTGGCAGGGGGGTTGGAGATTCATGATCCTTGAAGTCCCTTCCAACCCTGGCAATTCTGTGATTCTGTGATCATCAAGTTCAACCATCTTCACATTACCACTGCTAACACAAGCTACTAAACCATATCTCACAGCTCCTCATCCAGACGGCTCTTGAACACTGCCAGGGATGGCGACTCCACCACCTCCCTGGACAGGCCATTCCAGTGCCTGACCACCTTTTGAGAGAAAAAGTTTTTCCTTATACCTAATCTAAATCTCCTCTGGCATAACTTGTGGCCATTTCCTCAGGTCTTCTTTGTTGCCCGAGAGAAGAGGTCAAACCCCTCTTCACCACAACATTGCTTCAAGAAGTTGTAGAATGCAATGAGGTCTCCCCTGAGCCTCCTCTTCTCCAGACTAAACAATCCCAGCTTCCTCAGCCGCTCCTCATAGGACTTGTGCTCCAGACCCCTCACCAGTTTCGTTGCCCTTCTCTGGACACACTCCAGGGCTCAATGTCTTTCCTGTAGTGAGGGGTCCAAAACTGAACACAGTACTCGAGGTGCGGCCTCACCAGTGCTGAGTACAGGGGGATGATCACCTCCCTGCTCCTGCTGGCCACGCTATTTCTAATGCATGGATGGCGCTGGCCCTCTCGGCCACCTGTGCACACTGTCGGCTCATGTTCAGCCAAGCATCAACCAACACCCCCAGGTCCCTTTCCTCTTCACAATCATCCAGCTACTCATCCCCAGTTTTATAACGCTGCATGGGATTATTGTGGCCAAAGCGCAGAACCTGGCACTTAGCCTTCTTGAACCTCATCCCATTGACTTCAGTTCAGCTTATCTAGATCCCTCTGAAGGGCCTCCCTACCCTCAGGCAGATCCACACCACCTCCCATCTTGATCTTCAAGCTTCAAGCTTACTGAGGGTGCACTCTATCCCCTTGTCTAGGTCATCAATAAATATTAAACAAGATAGGCCCCAGTACCAACCCCTGGGGGACACCACTTGAAACAGGTTGCCAGCTGGACTTAACTCCATTAACCACTACCCATTGGGCATGGCTCTCTAGCCAGTTTCTTACCCAAAGGAGTGTGTACCTGTCCAGGACATGGGCAGCCAGTTTCCCCAGGAGAAGCCTGTGAGAGACCGTGTCAAAGGCTTTGCTGAAGTCTAGATAGACTATATCAACAGCCTTTCCTTCATCTACCAGTCTGGTCACCCAGTCATAGAAGGAGATGAGGTTGGTCAAGCACGACCAGCCTTTCATGAACCCATGCTGGCTGGGCCTGATCCCCTGGACATTACGCACATGCCATGCGATCTCACCCAAGATGATTTGCTCCATTACTTTCCCTGGTACTGAGGTCGGCTGACAGGCCTGTAGTTCCCCGAATCCTCCTTAGAGCCCTTCTTGAAGATGGGAGTCACATCAGCAAGCTTCCAGTCCTCTGGGACCTCTCAAGTTAACCAGGAGCACTGATAGATGGCCGAGAGTGGCTCAGCAATCACCCCTGCCAGCTCCCTCAGCACCCGAGGGTGTAGCCTGTCCGGTCCCATGGACTTGTGACAGTCCAGATGTAGAAGGAGCTCTCTGACAGACTCCACCTGAATCGCTAGGGGTATATTCTGAGTGGCATCCCAGACTTCTAGATCAGGGCATAAAATGCCCAGAGGATAACTGGTCTGGTTATTAAAGGCAGATGTAAAGAAGGTATTGAGGACCGCAGCCTTCACATTCCCTGCTGCATCAAGTATAGGATGAGAATTATCCTTGGTTCTTCTTTTGCCATTGATATATTTATAAAAGTATTTTTTTTATTGTCTTTTACTGCAGTGGCCAAACTGAGTTCAAGTTGGGCTTTTGCCTTCCTAACTTCTTCCCTGCATACCTTAGCTACTCCCTTATAATCTCCCCAAGTACCCTGTCCCTTCTTCCAGAGGATGTAGACTCTCTTTTTCTCCCTGAGTCTCAACAATAGTTCCCAGCTCATCCACACCGGTCATCTACCCCTACGGCTTGCCTTACGGCACTCAGGGACAGCCTGTTCTTGCACCTTTAAGATTTCCATTTGAGGAGCGTCCAGGCTTTCTGGATCCCATTACCCCTAAGAAGCGACTCCCAAGGGACCCGTGCTACAAGCGCCCTGAACAGATCAAAGTCCGCCCTCTGGAAGTTCAAGAAAGTAGTTTTTCTGGTAACTCTTTTGACATCTCCAAGAATAGAGAATTCTACAATTCCATGGTCGTTCTGCCCAAGACGGTCCCCAACCTTCACTTCTCCCACCAGTCCTTCTCTGTTAGCGAAGACCAGGTCTAGCAGGGCACCACTCCTGGTAGGCTCTCCTACCAGTTGCATAAAGAAGCTATCCTCACAGTTTAGAAACCTCCTGGACTGCTTCCTCTGTGCTGTATTATATTTCCAACATATATCAAGGAAGTTGAAATCTCCCATGTGTCTCTCTCCAATTTATAGGAGGGAGATGAGGTTCTTTTAATATCTGTATAGCCGGGGTGAGATTAAGAAACAACGGTACATATGTTAGTCCAACCAGTTTATTATAAATCCTAATTAGGGAGACGGGGAAGGAAAGGAGGGTGATAGAAAAGATAGGAAAGAAGCAAGAATGCCGTAAAGCGGGGATAGTCACCATCAGGATCCAGCAGCGGTCCCGTTGCACGCCGTTTCGAAGGTCCGAGGCAGAAGCAGCAGGGGGGGGCGAGCAGCAGCGTGGCCGGCCTTGGGCAGCAAGCAGGTAGCAGGAGGAAGTCGCAGAGCCAATCCGGGGGGGAAGCAGCAGGACTCAGGTAGCAGGCCCAGGAGAGTCCGTCAGCATGCAGGCATTCCGTAGTGAGGAATCTGATGGCAGACACCTTTGTTCTTCTTCAGCATCGTGGTAGAGCGCAGAGCAAGTCCGGGAGGGAGAGAAGCAGGTCGTGAGGCTTCTTCATGGCAGAAACCTCTTCTTCAGAGGAATCTGTTGCCAGAAAACCTCTCGTCTTCTTCATGAGGAATCTGTTGCCAGAAAACCTCACTTCATGACTGTAAATCCCCATTTTATCCTTCTCTCTCTGCCTACGTGAGCAAGAGTCATGTGAGTACCCCCTGAGATGGCCATCTTCCTCGAGATAAGCCCACACAAAAGACCGTTTCACGGCCATTAAGCTGCAGCTTATCTCTCTCTCATTGTCCCTTGCCTTTTCCATCTGTGCCCCTCAGACAAAGGATTTCACAACCCTTGCCCAGGACTTGTCCATCAAAGTTCTCCAGACAAAGGATTTCTCAGCCCCTGCCCAGGACTTGCCTGAACTTGTTCATCTGTGTCCCCAGCAAGCTTTGAGACAATGATGTAAAAGAATAATCTCTTACACCATGAGAACAAGTGATGGCGATCGCGTGACTTACGCGAGCTGCTCATAGAATGCTTTGTCCAACTCTTCATCCTGGTTAGGCGGCTTACAACAGACCCCCACCAACTAACCCCTCTTTCCTCGTCTATCCCTTCTGAAGAGCTTGTAGCCATCTATCCAGCACTCCAGTCATGGGAGCGGTACCACCATGTTTCAGTAATAGCAACAAGGTCATAATTAGCCTGACTCACAATCGCTTCCAACTCTTCCTACTTGTTGCTCATGCTGCGTGCATTGGTATAGACACAGTTCAGTCGAGTCATCTGCCTCATCCCCAGCTTAAGCATCATTCCCGTAGGCTCATGTCTTGTGAGACCTGTTTTGTTCCCTTCATATATGATCCCATCATATGTCCCTTCATATATGATTCCATTCCAAAAGACTCTAAAGTTGGAAAGTTGGATTTTGGATTGCTTGCTTTGCTTTTTCCTTTTTTTTTTTTTCCCCCCTGGGGCTTAGGGGTTTTTTTTGTTTGTTTGTTTGTTTGTTTGTTTTTGTGTGTGTGTGTGTGTGCATAGAAACATGCAAATATAATTGATATCAACTTTCTTTAGTCTGAAATATTTTTGATCAATGAAGGTGGCTGGGAGCAGGTGGCTCACTGACGAGAGTAAAGCAAGTGCCAAACCTATTTCAAGAATTTAACTAGATGCCTTGGAATTATGGGAAGGTTATTCCTAGAAACCGTTAAAAGGTCAGTATGGATTCACTGATGGGAAGTGATGCTTGACCAATCAGATAAACTTTTACAATGAAATGGTGAATCTTTTACATGATGGGGGAGCAGTGGATAGAGGTCACCTGCACTTCAGTAAGAACTTTGACATGGTCTCCCGTAAGATTCTCGTAGACAAACTATTGGTGTATGAGCTAGATGAGCAGGGAGTGCTATGGACTGGACACAGAATGAATGGATGAATCCAGAGAGTGGTGATAGGGGTGTAAAGTCTATTTGGAGGCCAGTAACTATCATTACACACCAGGGGACAATCCTAGCTCTAATCCTCTGTAATCTTCATTAATGATCTGGATGTTAAGACAGAGTGCACCCTCAGCAAGTCTGCAAATAACCCAAACCTAGAGAGAGTGATCGTGCTGCCTTCCAGAGGAACTTTGACAGGTCAGACTTTCCAGTTCTTAGCTCCTCAGTATCACAGAATCACAGAATCACAGATTCACCAAGGTTGGAAAAGACCTTCAAGATCATTCAGTCCAACCAACCACACATCAAAAATAGTACTCACTAAACCACGTGCCTCAACACAAAATCCAAACGTTCCTTGAACACCTCCAGGGTCAGTGACTCCACTACCTCCCTGGGCAGCCCATTCCAGTGCCTGATCACTCTTTCCAAAAAGTAGTATTTCCTAACGTCCAGCCTGAATCTCCCCTGGCACAGCTTGAAGCCATTCCCTCTAGTCCTGTCTCTAGAGAGAAGAGGCTGACCCCCAGCTCACTACAACCTCCCTTCAAGTATTTATAGAGAACAATAAGATATACTCTGAGCTTCTTCTCTAGACTGAACAATCCCAGCTCCTTCAGCCGCTCCTCACAAGGTCTGTGCTCCAGTCCCCTCATCAGCCTTTGTTGCCCTTCTCTGGACCCGTTCCAGGGCCTCAATGTCTTTCCTGCAGCGAGGGACCCAAAACTGGACGCAGTACTCAAGGTGCGGCGTCACCAGAGCTGAGTACAGGAGGGCAATTACTTCCCTGTTCCTGCTGGCAACATTGTTTCTGATGCAAGCCAGGATGCCATTGGCCTTCTTGGCCACCTGGGCACACTGATGGCTCATGTTCAGCTGAGCATCAATTAATACCCCCAGTTCATGAACATACTACAGAGAATCCAGTGAAAAGCCACTAAGATAATTAAAAGACTGTAGTATTTCTCCTATGAGGAAAGAGAGAAAGAGCTGGGACTGTTTAGCCTCAAAAAGAGAGTTCTCAGAAACAAGTATATGTAAATATTTGAAGGGAAAGAACAAAGAGGATAGAGCTATGATCTTCTCAGTGTTGCACACCAACAGAACAAGAAGCAGTGGGCACAAACTGAAACACATGAGGCTCCAGGTGAACATCACAAGACTGGCAAGACCAAGCAGGGCACTTGTTGCCGAGAGAGATTGTGGACTTTCCCTCTTCAGAGCTATCAGCCTGGACATAGTCCTGGGCAGATGGTTCGAGGTTTCTCTAGCTAAGCAGGAAGTTTGGACCAATTGACTTCCAGAGGTCCCCTTCCAATCTCAACCATTCTGTAATTTTGTGATTCTTTGCTTTTTTGAGGTAAAGCTGCTCTACTCAGAAATAGTCAGATATCTATTGTGGTCATTCAATATATACAATAGGAGGAGGTGGCATAACTTTTAGTTTTATTGTGCAAAATATTAATTTGTTAAAGAATCTCCTAATTACACTTTTCTAGTATGCTTTATGTCTGGACTGAATTAATCTACTTGAAAATAGAAAATGAAGAAAAACATTGATTATGACAATCAAAAACATTGATTATGACGTTCTAAATCCAGAAATCCTGACCTTGATAAGATAATTGTGATTGCCTAACATTTTACCTAACAAAAAACAAATAAAATATAATCAAATCTGTAGGCATCATCGTCAACCAAACATTTTGCCATTTCATAAGCCTGATTGATGACAAAACTCTCAAAGTCTATATTGATGATAGAATTTCTGAACAATTAAACAATTTCCTCTGATTTAGAACTTATGCAGCTCATATATTGAAAATACTGTGTCAATCTAAACAAGAAGACTTATGCAATAACACAAAAGATCTTCTTTGACTATTTTTATCTAGGTGAGTATTCCTCCAAATAAATTTAGTTTTTCCATTGTACAATTTCCTCTCACCTATTAGTCAGTTGCAGCACTGAAGTCAAAGTAATAAAAACAATAAAAAATATTTGTTTCTCACTTTAAGTAAACATTTTTATTTTGCAATCTTCTGTAATACAAAAGTAGTAGGAGAAAATGCAAGACTGTATTACCAGAATAAATATAAATTATGAATGAACTCCATCTGCGACTGACTGCATTAAAAGTCAGACTTGGCACACTTGTTGTTTAATGCAATTTAATATGCCTAAGGTACTGTGTCAGAATTGGCCCCACAAGGGCACAGGTTGGTTCCAAGATGTGTTTGTTGGTCTTCTTGATATCTCTAATATTCTATGGCATCTCAAAAGCCAATGGACACTGACATTTGGGTAACAATAAATTTCATTCAGTAGCCTGTATAAAATTTGTGGACTTACTATCATACTATATTTGGACTTCCCACTAGCACTGATGAGATCATCGTTCATCTGTAACATGAATTACACAGCTGTGATAGGTTATACCCTCATTACAGAATTGTCCTAAGCCAAAGAGCATTTGTGTCTATTCAGTAACTCATGACCCCAGAGGCCAGCCAGACAATAGAGGTGACCCTTACTCTCTATGCAGCATCAGTGAGACACAGCACAGTGCTGGGATAGGGGTCTGAGCATCTCAGTTCAAAAAAGACTGGAGTTGATCCAGCAGAAGGTGATGAAGGAACTGGAGTATTGTAATTTGGGGACAGGCTGAGTGAATTTCAATTGCAAAGTCTATAGAGTAGAAGACTGAGAAGAAAGCTTGTCAGTGTGTACAAATGTATCTATGTGAGGAAGTGAAAAAATTGGACCCCGACTCTTCTCAGTGGTGTCCAGTGTCAGGACAAGAGGCATACTGAAATACAGAATATTTCATTTAAGCATAAGAAAAAAAATATTATTCTAGATCAAACACTGGAACAAATTGTCCAAATGAGTTATTGAGTCTCCAACTGGAAAACTGCTCAATGCCTATAATGGTTCTGAGCCAGACACTCTAGCTGACCTTGCTTGTCTAAGGGTGTTGGACCAGACAAAGATCCCATCCAACCTCACAGATTCTGTGATCCTGTGATTTTTTTCAGCCATTAATTATTAGTTTCCACCATGTTAAACTTGAAACAGATACAGCTTCTCAGGGCAGAATTTAACATTTTGACCATCCACTGCATGAAGAATCAAATTTTGTTTTGAGCCTGTCTCCTCTTGGCTTCACTGAATGTCTATTCACTCTTATATTGGAAAAAGCAACAGAAAATCAATTCCTGCCCCCCTTCCCCTCTTGATCCTATAAGTCCCCATCACCTATAAATCTCCTTCACTCATATTTTGTATGAACAGTATGTTTGTTTAGTCCCAGCTTAGTCATACCTCACTCAGAACAAATTTCATATATTTGGTTACATTTATATCCTTTTGTGTATATCCTGATGTTTTCTATTATAACACATCCTTTTGAGGTGTAGAATACAAAACATGCATTCATACATTGACATAAATCTTTTCGAATTATTTTAACATTAATTTTTTTCTATTGTTACTAAATATTGAAGTGATTTTAACATGGAATAATTCATCTTAAGCCCCAAATTTCATATGGATTCACAATAGTCAGCTGAGAGCCCACCATTTTTTATGCAAAGTGTTATGTTTGTGTTACTTATATCTATTATTTTAAATTTGTTTATAATGAGATTCAGACACTAGTGAATTTATGCCTTCTATGGTATTTTAATGACATTTCGTCATTCTTCACAGTTGGCCTTGTACTAGAATAGAATAGAATAGAATAGAATAGAATAGAATAGAATAGAATAGAATAGAATAGAATAGAATAGAATAGTTCAGCTGGAAGTTGTCTACAAATCATTAAGTTCAACTGCCTGACTACCACTGGGTTAATTAAAAGTATATTGTTTAGGACATTATCCAAATCACTCTTGAACAGTGACAGCCATGGGGCACCAACCAGTTCTCTAGGAAGTCTGTTCCAGTGTTTGACCATTCTCATGACAAGTAAGTGTTCCCTAATGTCTAGTTTGAACCAGAGATTATCACCTCTTTCTCCATTTTCCTTCAGGAAGTTGCAGAGAGCAACAAGATTGTTTCTTAGTCTTCTTTTCTCCAAACTAGAGAAACAATGAATAACACAGTAACATCAAAAAGTTATTCATTTCATGACTGCTGAATGTCACAACAGCATAACTTGTACAGGTCACTGTGAACTGTCTCTGAGAAATCTCTCCACTATGAAAATAACTCATTTATTCATGTCTTCCATTTTCTATCTTGTAACCATGTAAGGGCCTTCATTCTCATCTAACACCTGCTAAATAGTTTTTAAGACTCTTTTCTTGTCGAAAAGCTTTTGTTGTTTCATATTTTGTAAAAATATATTTTATAGGATCCTACTGTCATGTTTCTTGTCTGCTTTACAAGGTAAGTGAGGAAAGACTTCATTTTCCAAAAGTTGTGCTCATTTCTTTCAGTATTCCATATTTATCTACATTAAAAATTACTTCTGTTCTTTATCTACTAAAGATATCTACTACAGGCCTATAGGCCATTGTAAATCTCATCAAACTGTTTCACATAAGAGCTTTATTTCGTCACATAGTACATTACCTATATAAGAGGAAGAGATATACTAAATTCTATAACTGGAAAAATCTAGCTAGGAAGTAACTGCAATTAAACAGTGAAATGCATAACATGAGGTTATTAGGTGAAGTGGAATCTGAGTGGATGTTTCAGGAATGTAATTTAAGTGTCTGACTAGATAGGATCAAAGTAGCATAATATTTCATTACACTTTCTACATGATAATTTATATATATATATATATATATTTCACAAATATTTTATTTGTTTCAGATTTTGAATGGCATTTAGTATGCAAGATACTATTAATCCAAAAGAAAACAAATAATTACTAGTTTCTTTGGAAATAATAATTACTTGTTTCTTTGCAAACACACGTTTTTCTCTCAGATGTAAAGGATGAACACTTCACTGCTCTGGATCAGTTTTGCTCTAGTCTTGTGAATGCACAATGCCAAGTTATTCTGTAGTCTATATAGTATAAGGACAGAAAAGAAACCAGAGTTGACAGACAGTGTAGCATATGCTAACTGTACTTTGATTCATTAGGCAAAACCATAGTATCTCCAGGACCATGTTAACCTTTACAAGTAATTAAATCTTCTTTAAAAATACAGTAACAACAAGAATTCAGCTGCTTGGTATGTTGAAGTATTTCTGCTTCAAACTTTCATTACGAACATGCATATTGTGATGAACTGTTTGATAATTCAAAATCTAATGCCTGTTGACATTCAGGTTTGTATTTGGTTAATTACTCTTGCTATGATTGTGTGCCAAAGTCTTCTTCAAGAGACAGATTCTCCTTTGTACTATATTGTCATAAAATAGGATGCATTTTATCTCAAAGAGATGGTAATATAAAAAGGAAAGACTGCGTAAGGATGGGACAAGAAATTGAAGCTTAAGTTAATAAAAAGAGGAATTAATTTTCTGTATCTTGATCTAGCTGAAAGTTAGATGAATGCAGGATTCATCCTGAACTCAGTTTCCAAGGCTGCTATCAGCTGGAGCAACTGGGAGCTCATTACTTTTTGTCTCTGTGTGCTACTTGCCCGATCACTTAGTTGAGATGATAAACTGAATGTACCATAACTACCTTTCAGTCAGAGTTTTTCTGGCATAAAAACATAGGTTTCCCCATATAGAAGACAAAGGTGAAATTGTGTTGATGCATGAACAAACCTATTCTTAATGTAGGATCAGGACAATGTTGCAGAACATTCTCAGATTTAGTTCAGTAATTTTCCACATTTCAGCATTTGAAATATAACTACTGCAAATTTCAGGTTCAAACTTCTATAATTGAGTGATTTGTCTTACAAAATCAATCTTACTTCTAAAACATCTTATTTAAGAAACACACAAGCACAAATTGCCTGATTATCTATTATTTGCTTGTATATGTGTGTATGTATATATAAGAGAAAGAAAAATTTCCTGTTAGTTTTCTCATTAATAGTTGCTGTGTTAAGTGACAAAAGAAGGGTGCAAAAGTAGACATACTCAGCTCTGAAAAAAATACACCAAAGTAGTACAAACAGTAAAAAATTATTTCAGTTTAATGTAAGCATTTTTAATCATTAGGGGGTTTTTAATACACCCCTCTCTTTCATATATTTGCCCATTTTAAAATGAAAAAGATACAAATCTACATTTACATTTACATACATTTTAAAATATCTATTCTTTTTGAATGAAACTCTATTTTGACTTTAGAAGAATCAGATAATTTTTTACTAAGTAATCCTATTCTTAGGAACTGTGTTTTGAACATTACAATAGAAGTATTGATTAGAATGATCTTATGTGAAGAAAGTAGAATATACTTATTTATGTGTAAGAGCAAATTCACATCTATGTTCACTTTCAAACCAGAGTAACTCAGATGACAATATCTGGTATTTGGTTTGGTTTTTACAACCTCAATGGCATTCTTAATTTTTATTTTTAATTACAATTCTGATGAAAAATTTCATTCAGGAAAGTAATTATTTTGCTTGTTCTCTTGCCATCTTAATCTGTCATCTGACAATGGCTCACCTTATTCATTGCAAGGGGTCAAGCATGGGTAATGAAGCAGTTACAAGCTTGCTGGCTGTTACTGTGCCAGCTTTGTTGCTGGAATGCAGTCCAATCCTCTGAAAACAGTTGTCTTTATAAGGGCATCGAATTTGTTCAGAACTTCTGTATTACATGCATCATCATTCTCAGTAGTACTGCAAGTGTTTCTCCACAAATCAGACTATGAAACCTTACTTCGTCTACATATTAAGAGGAAGCCTTTGTCTCAAAGAGCATACAGATAAAGGATAGAAAGAAAACTGATTGCTATACTGTTATGGTTTTATGACTTTTGGTTATTGGTATTCCACATCATAACATCATGTAGTGCACTGGGAGTTAAAGAGTTAATGCTCCAGTTCCGGGCACCTGTCTGGAAGAGAAGAATAACTACATACCCCAGAACACTTTGTTCAGAGTGGAGATATAACCCCTGACATGGTCACAAGACCTCCCTTTTTTTCCTTCGGCTCTCCTCCCTGCTACTCGTCCCAATCAGATGCATTGCCTCAGCACTAGTGTAAAGGACTACAGTTTTCAGCTTTCTCTCTCATTATATTTGATTTATTAGCTTCAATTCTAATTTTATTGTATTATAGTGTGTTATCTTACATTCTGACACCATATTTAGTAAATTAGTTTGTTTCTCCTCAGGAAAAAAAAAAAAAAAGAAAATGCATGCGATGGGGATGAGCAGCAGGGAGGAGAGCTGAAAGAAAAAAGGAGAGGTCTTGTGACATTGTCATATACATATATATAATGCTCAGTTATATGGAGCATTAACTCTTTAACTTCCAGTGCATTACATGTTGTTATAATATGGAATACCAATAACCAAAAGTCATAAAAACATATTCAGCTTCAATTTTCTGTTTTCTCAAAGTCAATCTTTAAAAACTTTGCTTGCAGATTATTTTTTACATTTATGTTTCTGAGTGGTTTAATTAAAACAAACTTGTCACAATACAGAATTATTAAGCAGGAAAAAAAAAATAGGAGATATTTTTACTGTACTTTGAGTTGCAGTGTGAGATGGTCTTTGTAAGATTCAGCAATGATCTCCAAGCTGAGGACAGTACATGAAGGTAATTTTTTACTCCCTAATCCTACCATCCTTCTATTTTTGCTGAATCAGCTTTGAAGGGCAGTTTACTTTTAGAGAGACATTGTAGTCTAATGACCTCATACATACAGCCATGTAACAGTTTTTACCAAATTTTCTTTTGAACTTCTAACCTTCAAAAATCAGGGCATTTCAGAATGAAGTTCTTAGATCCTTCTTTATTATTAGCTGTTCTTTGAGCAGAAAGACAAAGACAGATCTTCTCTAATGCTTTATCTGAGACTGCAACCATGTTATCACTTTTACTTTATCTTTTGAAAATACTGAATTATTCACAGTCATACACTACAATGACACAATTGTACATTATTGTTGATTCTAACAATAAGTGTTTTCTTTTTATTTAGTTATTTGTTTTATTAGAAGATAAATGTATTTGTTTCATATTCATATGTATTGTAATGTACCCTATTTTGGTTACAGCTGAAAGTTGTATCTATGCAGATGATCAAGATATACAGAACATAAAACATATTTTTAGTAGTTCCATTTTCTTTTCCTCTTTGCAAAATGTAAACAAAATGTAACTCAGAGCAACTAAAAAAATAATGTAATATAGTTCCTTTTTAAGTTCAGTGAAAAACACTCATACATTTCACTGGAGGCAGAAAAGATACAGAAAACTGTCATCTTAAAAATGTTATGTATCTTCTGCTTCAACATCTTATATGTTCACTATCCTCCAAAAAAGTAGTGCTAAGATTTACAGTTAACAAGCATGTCAGTGTGATATCTCCCTGTTCTTGATGAACACTGGACATTATTCTTTATTTTTCATGACATTTCAACTACACTGCTTGCTTCCTCAGTGGACTGAAATAACTAGTCTCCTACAATGAAGGATTTCTAAAGGAGACAGAATGTGAGTTTCTCTTGTTCTGGGAAGCTGATCATATAATGGTGAGCATGTCAGACATAATTAAGATGAATGACTGTGTACTCAACTAAATGAATTTTATCTCTGTAAATTTGACATTTTTCCTATAGTGTTCATGAGTCTAATAGGAACAAATCAAATGCAGATCTTAGCAGGAGTTGGTGATGGAATAGAGTACACAGCATTGTTAAAAAACTGCTGAAATCACAGAAGCCTGCACACTTACATGAGACATAATCCTCTCCATTCAATCTTTTTAATATAAATTTTCAAGGAAAAAATTTATGTTTTATTGCTTATATGTGATTTATATAATATATTATATCAAATTTCTGCATTCAGCAAAGATACTAAAAATGTATGTGTACTCTCAGTCACAGTAACAACTCATTAAAAAGTCCAACAGAGCATAATCTGATATTTTGTTCATTTTAGAGATCCGTGAAATGAGAAGAAAAAAAAAATCCTATCATTCATTTTCTCTTGTTAGCACTTTATCCCAGCAACCTTGAAATTTTTTTTTCTTTCATTTAAATAGTTTTGTTAGCAACAAGCAGCTGATCCATCCAATTATAACAGTTTTCTCAGCAAGTGAGATTTCAAATTAATTTTATTTTCAGATTTCCTATTCTTTCATGGGAAAGGGAAAAGGAAAGGGAAAGGGGAAGGGAAAGGGAAAGGGAAAGGCAAAGGGAAAGGGAAAGGGAAAGGGAAGTTTATCAGTCAGCTTTCTGTCAATTTTTTACTATCATTATGTGATTTAAGTAATATATCTGTGTATGCAACACTCAGAAAAGACCTCCAGCTACCAGAAGTCATTACCTAATTTACTGGAGAAATGTTGATTCATATTAGGTATGGCCCTGACTAACATTTTATTTTATGAAGATAGTAGTGACTACCAATCTATAACAAGCAACTGAACAAGACAACATAGTTCTATTTCAGTTTCAGCTGTTAAAGTGCTGATATGCTGATGTAACAGTTGTTAGGGAATAAGGTTGACCCTCCTGTGAGTATGAAAGGGCATCACAGTTTGCCCATTCTGGAACCACTACTAACTTTAAAGTAAGATAAGAAGGAAAAATTTAAATGGTCTTATTATACTGGAAAACTACTAATGTCTTTAGAAAATGTGAAATTCCAGGCCAAATTTTCTGCCTTTAAAAGTGATCTCAGTATCATAAATATATTCAACAGGAGAAGTGGGTACACATAGGCAGTATATTTTAATTATATTATTTTAATTTTTAATATAGGAAATTGAATTGTGCCTAATGAAATCAACTAGAATTTCTTCAAAAACAAAAAGTACACCATGAATATGTCTCAGTTGCCCTTGGTACCTCCACAGGTATTCAGCATCATCCTCTGGCCTCAGGGAGGTAATAGGAAAAAGTTGACCTCAATGTGGGATTTTGTGGTTCTGATGATTTACAGTGTACATTATTTTATGATACCATCTCATGTACCTAGGTCATAGTGACTTTTTTCTTTTCTTTTCTTTTTTTTTTTAATCTACTATTAAGTCCAAGTAGTCCCATCAATACAATTTTCTTTTGTTGAGAGACCAGAAAGAAAAGACACACATAGATTTCCCAATTTAATAATGCTTTCAAGTGGATATATTCAAGAACTGGACTCCGACATTAACAGCTTTTTTTGACAGATTCAGAGGCTCTATTTTCACTTCCTGCACATGCTCCAGCTGGGATCAGCATTGCATTCATAAGCGTAACTCAGTTAACATACTGCTCAACACTAAAACCTTCTGCAACTAAAATAATCCACTGGTAGATGACAGTATAAAATATTTATAATCAGATGTCATCTTGATTTCAGTAGGACAACTCACATCAAATAGATCTCATAAGTATTTAGCATCAGCCCCAGGCTCTGTCTCTAAACTTTTGTTAGGCGTAATCAGCGTCTCACACTCAGAAACACTAAGAGATTTCTCAATTGCTGGAATGTGTGAAGTAGCATACATTATTTTTTAATCTTGTTTCTAAGAATAATAGATTAAAATTAAGGCAAGGTCATGGAGCTAAAATTTAAATAAGCGCTGAACAGATTGCTCAAGAGGGTGTCAGACCTCCATAACTGAAGGCTATTAAGAATAGATAAGACAAACAAGCTGATTTTACTCTGAGATGAGCATACGCATAACATCTACATTGCTGAGGTCCCTTCAAGAGCTAATTTTTATGATTCTGACATGCCCATGTAGAGAAGAAAAGAAATATAAAGCACTTTTTATTTGACTGATTGAGCTGCACACCTACGGACTTCAGAGCATTGAAGAGAACAATGTCTCTGGATCAGTGAGATATGAAGACCCAAGTAACTATCACAGCTATAATTCTGATCTAAGATACTTCCCCACTAGAGCAGGAAAGAAACAATTAATTTTGCAAATTTGAGTAAAAAATAATTTTTTAGACCTGGCTTGAACTATAGACATCCTTATTGCTGTTAACAAAATTTTTAAGTTGCAAACTATCCCCTAGAAAGAGTATAAGATGATTGAGTAAAAATTACATCAAATAATGGTTATATATGGCCTTATAAAAGATGAGAGTATATATTTGACTATATCTGAAATCAGATTTATGGAGATGGATGATTAGGAATTAATTTATGTACAGTGTCAGGTATGATTATTACAAGGTGAAATGGCTGTTAAAATTGATAGAGTCATGACCAAACAATGTGTGTCCAAAAGGGTTATGAAAGTAAGGAGAGAAACTGAAGAAGCCCTGGCAGATATTTTTATATGCTTATGCTGTTAAAAATAGATAAAGTGAGTACTGAGGGGACTGGAGAGTGGCCAGCATAATGCCATTATTTTAAAATGACCCAAGAAGAGACAAGAGAGTTACAGACTCACTAACTCATTGGAATTCTCAGAGGATATGGCTGTCAACTCAGACAAAATGGTTTTGCGCATCATACAGTTTCAGAAATTGTTCAGCAAAATTCAACATTGTAGCTACTGCCTAGCTTACAAATTCAATAAATGAACTAGAAGCAGACATATTAAACCAAATAGAGTAAAATGATTATAATAGATGCATACTGAAAATAAGAAATAAAGATAATGAGAATGTTTTTGACCAATAAATCTGCTTAAAGGAAAAGTATAAATGGGAGGTGATAAAGACTGCTAAACACGTTTCTCCCTTTCAAGAAGTTTTCCACAGGAGGTTACTTGTTCAAGATTGCCTTGTTAATGTAGATCCTTTCAAGTCTAACATATCCATAATACTATTATTCTATTTTCTACTGTCAGAGCTCCCCGTCATACCACCTCACACTGTTAAAATAGGTGAATTTTCATGCTCATGAAAGCATAGCATAAGATTCCCACTCTGTCTTTTGAGACTAGGGGGAAAAAAAGGAAAAAAAAAAAAAAAACCCAAACCAACAATTCTATACCTATATCCATTTAGTCCATTAAAACCTTATTGAAACTACCAGCAACTGAACAATATTATAGGTAAACGCTGTGCCATTGGTTAAAGTCACTAATAAGCATAGTAAGTAAGCATAATATATTTAATATAATCTAACAGCAACCTCTGGTAAAGTGTCAAGTCTTAGGAAAAAAGCTAGAAAAGGGCAAAAAATTGATTACTAATTCCCTACAGTCATTTAGTTTTCTAGTATGATTTTAAAGGTGGAATAGATGAGTAAAAAACTCCAGAGGAGTTTACCAACAGTTTGAATGCGTAGAGCAGGAATCCACAGCCTTGCTTAACAAATATTCTAGCAAGAAATAAATTTATTACTTACTCAAATCTTCCAATACATTAAGGATGGAATTGATAAAATATTGATAATCAGCTTTGAGATTAATATGGAAGTTGGGAATATTTTCTGATTACAATCAGAAAATGCTAATGAACATTTTTTTAATAATTTAATTTTAAAAATATTTTTGACTTAGAAAGTAGATGGCATTTTCAGTAGTATTCTGTTTCCCAGCTGATACTTGATATTTTATTAGTTATTTACACTTAAATACTTTAGCTGGCTTTGTTTCTATTGAGTACTGAGATGGCTTCATACTGGTGACATCCTTCTTGATAATGGATGGAAAGTGGGTAGAAAAAACATGTTTTATTTACCTATCAAGCAAAAGGTTAAATTGTACCTTTGCATTGCTGAGGCACTATTTTTGTAAATTTAATTGTTGATTTATATAAGAAATTGTAAAAAGATCAAATGATAATATTATATAGATCAACTGCTATTCTAATGATAATTCCTATATGTTCTTCTACTCCATTTGAAGAAACTGTATTAGTGTAAAGAACAGAAGTAAAATGAGTAAAAATCAGAAGTGCTTCAGATTTACTTGGTAGATGGAGTGCTATTTTCCTATATCTGACAATGCTATAAACACACTTAATTAATTCACACGAGTCCCAAGTTTTGCACTGAGAATGTTTGATTTTGTTCCTGTCTTTTTTTTTCTTTTTTTTTTTTTTAAGGAATAAATAAATCAGACAATGAAGTACACCCAGAGAACATGCTTCATACAAGACTGTGGGGAACTGACCAACAACCGAAAGGTAAAAGACTTCTCAACACCAAGCTGTTACATTCAAGAGTAAAAATAAGAGCAACTTTTGCTATTTAAAATAGAGAGGTATCAAGTACCAGAGTTAATGTATAACACAAAATTCAGCTAAAAATGCAAAATGCCAGATTGCTTTTATTTCAATCTCTTTTTCAGTTAACAACCCTTCTCAAGGGTATTTTAGGTGTTTCACAGCTCCAGTCATGGTGCTTATGCTTTGAATATCAGTGTTCCAAAATTTGACTTTAAATAAGCCAGATCATAAACGTTATTAGATTTTTCTTCATTGGTTTAAAATAAATGTTTTAAGGATAGAACTTTAGCGTTTTTCTACACTTCCTTCAAATTAACAGAGATGGCCCTCTGTTTTTTTATCCAGTTTTCAGATACATCATTTCCTGAATACCAGTTCCCCAGCCATGAATCTAATTCATAAGAAATTCTAATTTACTGATGTTATAATACCTAAAGGAAACCTGTGCAAGTGAAGACTACTTTTAATAGATACTCACATTTCCAACAGCGTACCTCACCAATGTTATCTATCACTTCTGAGATGCTTATTTTTAAAATGGTTGTATTTTTGTCTATCTCTTAAGAGACAGAAAAACAGAAAATTCACCATTTTTATTGTTTTTGCTATGTTCTAATAACAAAAACTGTTAATTACTCATTCATAAAGAAGAACTGTGTGTACATAATACAAAATAATAATGACAGTGAAAACCTCCGTACCTTTATCATAAAAACACAGAATGGCTTGATTCGGAAGGGACCTCAAGGATCATCAAGTTCCAACCCCCCTGCTGCATGTAGAGCCACCAATCTCCATATCTATAACTAGACCAGGCTTCCCAGGGCCCAGTATTGTATATTATTAATTCCAAGTGCTGTGTACTTAAAAATGTATATGCAGTTCAACCATACACTCTAAAGAATTATTGCTGCAATTTATTTCTAATAACATATTGAATATGATAATTAAAGTAATGGCATAAAGATATCATCTTGATTGAAATGGAAGCTCTGGACTGTAAAAAAAGAAATTAGAAGAAAGTAATTATGATGGGGATTTATGTCAGGTATTCTTTTTGATCTATTTTCAGTAGCAAAAGAAAAACACATAAATTTTTGTATTATTAAATTGCTTAGAATAAACAAGAAAAGGGACTATGACTTAATTTAACATATATAATATAAAATAAAAATTAAAAATATTTAATAATCTATAAATTACATTTAGTCATTTAATAAATGGAAGCACATTAAAATGAAGTCTATTTTAATAGCATTTTTCATTGTGAGGCTTTTCTCTCTCTCTCTCTCTCTCTCTCTCCCTTTTTTTTTTTAATTGTGACATCACTAATATAGTAGTATAGTAGTCTTATAATCAAAAAGAAGCAATAGATACCTAGACACCAGGTCCTTATGATTATTTTCCTTATCTAGTTAAAGTTGAACTTGAGAACCAGTCCTCAAGATTATTTCTACTTTAGCCTTTTCATGTTCCTAAATATTAAAATAGGTAGATTTTTAGCATTCCCATTTATTTTCTTTGAAAAGCATTGATGATTACTGGCACAGAATTGCCAAATGATCACAAAGAATCTCAAATAAAGGCAATCATATACTAGTGACAGTTATCCAGACTTCCTCAGTCCTAAAGAACAGACTTTATATCTCCTGACTATGCTCGTGGATGGTTTGAGATAGAGCTCTGACTTCTCAGTTATTTGAAATGACAGGTATAGGGTATTCTCCAGCAAACTGAAAATCTTTCTGAGTTATAAAATACCCCCTTTCAGTTTTAGAAGACACTAGACAACAAACCATAGTGCAATTAGGATATCAAGGTGAATTAGCAGCCAACTGAACATTATGTAATTTTGTAAATTTCTAGTTGTTTGTCTTTTTTTTTTTTTTTTTTTTTTTAGCAGAAATGATTGTAAAAGGCACTGACTTAATACTTCCTTCAGGAAACAACTGAAGCTCTATGAAACTCACTCTGAAGACGAAGCTCAAGTAAATTCATACAGATAGCAGAATGGAAGAGCTGTCCTGCTCTTTGTAAACCACTACATAATTTCACTATTTTATACACTGTATACTTAAATTAAAACAAACAAACAAACAAACAAACAAAACTAAAAGAACACTGTTACCTCCGGCAACCACCGTGTCAAAGGCCGCACTGCCTAGGGGCTAGCGATCTGCATTCGCTAGGGCCATTGCAATATTGACACCAATATGATGAAGAAGCAAATGGCAATTTATTAAGGCACTATAACCCCTTAAATACACATCCAGTTTCGCCTAAGCCCCTTACTCACACGTTACTCACAGAGCGGGGGAGGTCCTATCGCGTCACAACCCGATACCCCGTTATCGCCTACTACAACACAGCAGGGGGTCCTTTCGCATCACAGCCCGATATCTCGTTAGCACCTACGACAACAGAACATAAATCTTCCCCACACTCCCTAGAAAAGAAAAAACAATCACTCTAAATGAAGCTATACTAAACTATTTTAACTAACTAGTTAATTAATTAAACTAATCTATTTAATGGCGTGAAGTTCAACAAGTGCTCAGTCTTGCACACTGACCAAAACAATTCCATGCAGCACTACAGGCTTAGGGCAGAGCTAATAGATGACTGTGTAAAAGATACAGACCTGGGGATATTGGTCTATGCTCAGCTGAACATGAGATGGTAGTGTGCACAGGTAGCCAAGAAGGTCCATGGCATCCAGGCTGATATCAGATCCAGTGTTGCCAACAGGAGCAGGGAAGTGATTCTACCTCTGTACTCAGTACTCTTGAGGCCTCACCTTGAGTACTGTGTTCAGTTTTGGGCCCCTCACTACAAGAAAGGCATCAAGGCCCTGGAGAATGTCCAGAGAAGGGCAACGAAGCTGTAAGGGGTCAGGAGCACAAGTCTTATGAGGAGTGGTTGAATGAACTGGATCTGTTTAGTGTGGAGAAAAGGAGGCTCAGGGATCACCTTATCAGTCTTCACAAATACCTGAAAGGGGGTTGTGGTGAGGTGAGGCTGGCCTCTTCTCTGGGGTAATTAGTGATAGGCCTAGAGGGAATGGCCTCAACTTGCACAGGGGAGATTCAGGTTGGACACTAGGAAATAATTCTCTGAAAGAGTGGACAAGTGTTGGAATTGGCTGCCCAGGGATGTGGTAGAGTCCTTGCCCTTGAAGGCTTTCAAGATATGTTTAGATGTGGTGCTAAGAGACATGGTTTATTGGGAAATATTGGTGATAGGTGGATGGTTGGACTGAATGATCTTAGAGGTCTTTTTCAACCTTGGTGATTCTATAATTGCATGTTTATGTACTGTAATTAAATTAATAAATTAGCATGTCTCTGTGAATTTCTGCTGAATATTCTGTTAAATCATTTTTCCATAATATCTTATGTGATAAGTAATGTCCTGTATAAAGATTACAATGATACTCTTACAAAGTAAGTTCTTCATACATAAAGTAACATAAACAAAACAAGTCAGGCTCTTGTATTTCTAATGTACATACAGATAGATGTAAGTTTATCCCACAGCTTGCTAACTCTCAAATAGCTGAGTTTTAGACAACTGAAGTTGTACAAAGAGTCATTTTTCTAAGGCATGATTTTTTTCCAAAAGTGATACATTTTTCTTATTGTTCCTATTACTGTTGCATTTGTCTGAACTTACCATAAGATTTGTAAAAAGTGAGTCATTTATAGATCACTGTAAATGACCAAATCAGTATTTTCTTCTATGGCAGGTTGCTCTACAGAGTCAAGTCACCCTATTATGTGACTTTTCATGAATCTTCAATATACCCCAGAAAACTTTTAAAATCATCTTGGGCATCAGCACTTGTGTACAAAGCCAGATCTGAAAGTGAAGCTGAACATACCTCTAAAAACCTTACAAATCTCGGGAATGAATGACAAAGAAAGTGGAAGTTGTCGTTGCCTGTTTCAAGCCTTATAATTTCTGTTATTACAGTATGGTTTCTGAAGTTTGTCTCTTCATCTGCTGCTTAGATTCTCTGAAGAAAGTCCACCTCATGCTTTGGCAGAGGACTGGCCTTTTATTTAAGCAAACAACAATTAGAAGTACTCACATGCCACTAATCACTTGGAAACAAAATGAGTTCAGTCATCCAGAGGATTGAATCCAAAGTTTTATCAGTTGTGGCTTTCTTTATGCATAATTAAAATCATATGTATCCTACTAGATTAATTCTCCACCATGAACTTACCATCTTTTCAATCTGTCCTCAAATACATTGCTGCAGTTACATGTAAGGAAAATTTCATACCCTCTGTAGTATTTGTTACATTTTAAATTCCAGTTCCAAGCAGCTTTTTGGTTAAATAATTGAGACATAAGGAGTAAGTCATATTTGGCATTAATGTCTTACAAGCATGTATAGATTTTGCTGCAAAAAACTGCTACAAGACATTTTATTTTTTCTTTAAATTTCTAAAAAATGTTAAAAACAGTTTTTCTGTCTTTCAAGTTTCTGTTGCACAAGTGTCATATTAGTATATCGTGTCAGGGCCTAGACTGAAAACATTTCACATGACTACTTCAGTATGAACACTATTCATGGGATTATTCTTTTCTTTTGTGGGCACAGCTAGCCTAGACTGTAGCCAACTGAGCTTTACCAGATAAGAAAATAAATGATCACTTAAGATCTATAATGCATGGGACTACTGATCCACAGAATTATATTAGATATGAAAAAAATAGATTCTAGGAAAATAATCTTGACCGTCTTTCAGCTTTACAAATTAAAAAAAAAATACACGGGATGGGTTTTTTACTAAAATCCCTAACCTACCTTTGGTGCAGAGTCCTACCCACATGAACAGTTGAGGGCTACTCAGAAAGTAATGCCTTCTATTTTATTATGTTAGCTCACGATGTCAGGGGTAGATGTTGGTGGAATGGAAACAGAGTTTGAATTTTCCTGCCAATATTCTGCTCTATTTTGTTGCTGTGTGACAGAAGGCAGCAGAGGGGCAGTCTGACAGAGTGGTGTCTAGCATGAAACTGTGTACTAAGCAAAGATGTGTCACTGAATTCCTCCATGCAGAAATAATTGCATTCATTGACATTCACTGATGCTTGATGAATGTTTATGGAGATGAAACAGCAACAGTGAGCACAGTGAGGTGGTGGGTGGTGCATTTCAGCAGTGGCAACAGTGACACAAAAGACAAGCCTATTTTCAAATGGCCATGAACTATCACGATAACTATCATGATAACTATCACACCGTGAAACAGGCATCTTGATCAGCTCATCCATTTGAATCAGATAATGGTGATGACTATGATGAAAAACAGTATTTTGTAGCTGAGAATTTGCCCCATCAATTAGTGTTATTGTGCTCTTTTTATATGTTGTAATTTCCATGGAAATAAATAGAAAAGGCATTACTTTCAAAGAAACCAGATGCTAGCACTAGAGTCTACATGAAAATAACAGATTTGGCGTAAGAAGCAATCTTTTTTTGAGGGAACTAAATCTGCAGGTAAGCAATTTAATTGACTCTGGTTTATAGCTAGTGTAGTCCCAAAACACATCCTTACAGTTAAGCGTTTGATGCATCCTTTGAATTACAAGAGTCTAATCAATGGACAGGACTATACACATTATTTTAGGAATCAAGGGAGGCATAACTTTTGGCAGGTAATTAACAGTACAACAAATGCATGTAATTCACTAGAAAAGAATGAATTGGAAGAAAAATTCATGTTGATAGTGATAGAAAAAGTTATATAATGAGAGGTGACAGATACAGAAGCTTCAGGATGACCCTGGAGAGAATTCCTGATAGAACTAATTATTAGTGAAGGGTCACGTTTAAAGAAGAAATAAGAAATAAAATTCAATGTAATGCTGATGTTCAAATAAGATAAACAATATGCTGGAAGAAGGAAAAGATAAGGCTGCTTGCAGAACTGGGTAACTAAAGAAGTCCAGTGAGGAAAAGGGCATAGAAAGCATATTTCTGAACTGAGTGAATGCACATGCCTACAACAGCAAGAAAACAGAATGCATATAATTAGAGAGTAAAAAAGAAAGAATCTGCATAGTGTGTTTGCACTGAGGAGGACAAACGGACAAACACCAAACATAGTATTAAGAGACTGTAATACATCTGGAGAACTCTGATAGAAGCTGAAGAGGTTTCCTAGTTAAGTTTAATAAGTTATTTTTAAATTTAATCTACTTTTAAATTAACTTCAAATTGAGACATATTTTCAGTATTGCCAAGACATTCACTGAGAACAGAGCATATCTTCAGCAAGTAATCACTGAAATAAGAACAGTCTTTATGTTACAGACAATACACAATGGAAGAGTTAACAACTGAAAACGGACTTTTATTAAGAACTGTGTAATAAGCTAAAGTAAAGCCAAAAACAAGGCATTTAAACTTTTCTAAACAAGAAAAATGTTTGATAAGCCAAAATGGTAATTAAAATCAGTGAGAATATGTAATAGCATAATTTGATTTATCAAGGGATCTTGGGGTTTCCTGAGACAAATATTATAAGATTACCAAGGATTTATATAGCAGTGTGATGAATGTTGTCTTATTTCTCCATTATGAGTTTTGCATTCCATTTTGTAAAATGAGAGTGGATGGATAAAGTGGACTTCTCTGAAGGTGGAAGTGGTTGACCCTGCTGGAAAAGAAATAAATGTACTGGGGAAGAAAATAATTGTAATTAGTGGATGAGCAAAAGAATCTTAGAAATGGTAAAAGGAAGTCACTTGTAAAT
Organism: Chrysolophus pictus; assembly: GCA_037305975.1. Classification (NCBI taxonomy): domain Eukaryota; kingdom Metazoa; phylum Chordata; class Aves; order Galliformes; family Phasianidae; genus Chrysolophus; species Chrysolophus pictus. The sequence continues at coordinate 27,256,683 of CM074578.1, forward strand.
ACACAAATTGCTGAGAGGAGCAGAGACCTTTAGGTCTTAAAGAAGATAGCTGAAATTTGACACTTGGTAGCAGCTGGTTTTTGTAATTTCATGATGTTAGAAATATAAGACAAAGAAACTGAAAACTCTGTAATTTCACTTGTAAGAAGGAAAAGTATGATCTGAGCCATTAGAGATCTTTAAGTATGATACTAATAGGTCTCAAAGTTGTAGACTTAGAGTAGATTTTGAAGATAATACAGAGAAATATAGAGACACTGGGATAAAGTGCAATAAAAGTGTGAAAAGATTAATACTGACAGATTAATGTAAAGGCTTTTGTCACTAAAATAGATTTTATCATAGGAAAAAAAGAAAGGAAGGAAGGTAATAGATACAATCATTCTGAACTTTAGTATAGTGTTTACTGTGGAAGCACATGGAAAACTTTACTTTTAGATGGAAAAAATACCAACGATGAGAGAAACTGTGAATTGAATAAAAACGAGATGTAAATAGGTAATGCTAAAAAGAGAAAGTATCAGTTTGGTTACCAGCAGATCGAAGATCAGTCTGGGGATCAATTTTATTTAATAATTTAACTAATGATCTTGGCAGAGATACTGGAAACATAATAAAATGCATGCAAATGGCACTGTGTTGGAACCATCATCAAATACCAGATAGGGATATTGTGAAAAGAACTGGTTGAGCTTGAGAATCATAGTAATAGAAGAGGAATTAAATTTGTGTAGCACAAATGCAAAGTCATGGACTTTGAGCATAATAAGCAAATGTTTTTGTTAGCAAAAATTGAGAAGCTAAAAATTGAGAAGAACAAGAATTTGGTCATAGGATATTTATAAACCGTCAGCATTTTCTATCTGTGAATATTAAATGGAAATATAAGATGTATCAGTAAATACATTTTTCAGTATATTTAAGATAATATTACTTCCATCAAACATAATCGTCAAGATACAGTCCTAGTAAATCAGGTTCAAGAAAAATGAAATCAAAGGGAATTACAAAGAAGAAACAGATAATGAGGTAATCAAGACAATGTGAAGACTGATTTAGAAGGTAAGAGAAAATTGTTTTGTTTATCTTAGCAAAAGAAATCTATAAGTTGTGGGTGTGCCACACAATGGTCAAATAATCACTGAAGCTAAAATACAACAGTGACACATATATACACAGATGTGAATTTGAACATCTGAACACTTCTAAGATGGAAATTAGAAGATTTCTAAGTACTGTATCCACTTCTAAACTAGCTTTTTGAAAGAAGTTAAAAAAAAAAAGGGGGAAGGAAGAAAGAAAGAAATAGAAAGGAAACTAAAACAAAGCCACAAAGAAATGGAAAAAAAAAAAAAAAAAAAAAACCAGGCAATATATGAGCTGCTTTAGCGCAGAACTTTTTGTCTTTATGGAAAGTATGAAAGGTTAGGATGCCAGATCAAAGAGCTAAGCTTAGTGTATTAAGCTATTCCTATAAGTTTGAGTTTGAGTTTGCAGAAATTCACTACTAAATAAAGTTGTTCTAGATCTGTGCATTTAACCATAGATTTACAGCACGAATGATAATCAGCTTTATATACTGAATATGTGGAAATCCTAAGAATATTTCAAAGCATGTTTCAACACACTTAAGTGATAATAGTATCCATCTAGAGAACTGAAGTAGGAAAATATAAGAACAGACTTTTTACAACGACCTACAATGAATACAAGTCAAACTAAGTATTTAAATAAACTTTATTTGAAAGATCTTTTATAATCTGCTTTCTACGAAGACCTTCAAATTTCTCACTGAAGGTTGAAACTTTTAAATTCAGTTCATTTTACTTTATATTTACTATGGAAAGAGAGCTAGAGAGGAAAGTCAACAAGATACATAATGATTTTATGAGAGCAGCCATAAAGAAGTTCTGCAGGGGAAACTGTAGTCTTCAGTAGGTTTATAGTGTTAGAATTACTCCTTTGCTGAAATTATTCAAAATACTAAGCAATACATTATTAACTGTATTCTTCTGGGTGCTACATAAAAGCTTTCTTCTGGTAGAAATAATGTTGCTCACAACACACCAGTCTATAAATTGCAACCAGCTTTGTGAATGGCTATATGATTTGGGAAACATGAATCTGTGCTGCAGTGAGTGAGTTATTTTTTTCTTTTTATGGGTTTGCTGAAAAATGACTGCATGAAAAATACAGATGGAAATAAATTGAGTCACAAAGGCTTAATCTTATGGGATTGTCAAAACACCCAAAAAAGCTATGAGTGAGGAAGATGAAATTGGAATACAGCATTCAGCCAAATCTGTCAAATGTTAAAGAAAGTCAGGGAAATCCCAGTGTAGGATTTGTCTCAACATCAAATGTAGTCAAGTTGCTTGCATGGTATTCTCCTGCTTTAATGTACAGAGCCTATAATACTCATTTAGGAGCTGGTACAGCTCTTTTATCCTTAGAGCAAAGGGTTGCTAAAACATCTGTGGGGAAAGCTTATTTTCTGTTTGACTCCATCCCATCAGAATAGTTTAACACCACCTTCCAGAACCAGGGTTGTTGATCCTGTGGTCAAAACAGAATATATATGTCCATAGAATCATAGGATGGCCTGGGTTGAAAAGGATCACAGTGATCATTGTGTTTCAATCCCTGAGCTATGTTCAGGGTCTCCAACCATCCGACCAGGCTGCCCAGAAAGAGTACTGGACAAAATATTCAAGTTAAACCTGAATCTATGTTAAAGGAGATGTGCTTAGGAGACAACTTAACAAACTTGCCTTACAGAACCTCTCAAGCAGATAGGAGTTTTTTTGAGTGTACACGTATAATTACACATATATATATGTATGTATGTATGCTCCAAAAGTAATGTCTCATATTCTATTATGTTGTCCTCCAATATCAGAGCATGGAGGGGAAGAATAACAGAGACCTTTGGTCTGAGATACTGATTCATATTGTTTGAACTAAGAGAATAATTTTTAATGACATTAGCTGAAGAATATGATATATCTGGATTAGAAAAAGAAAATTATACTTCTTGAGGTTTGAACACAAATGTCCACAGAAGTGAGATAGTGTCATGGTTTTGTGATTTTTGGTTTTTGGTATTCCACATCATAACATCATGTGGGGCACTGGGAGTTTAACTGTTAATACTCAAGTTCTGGGTATCTGCCTGGAAGAGAAGAAGAACTACATTCCCCAGGGGACTTTGTGGTCACAGAGAGGAGATATAATTCACCTGATGTGCTCTTCTTCTCCTGCTCTTCTTTGTCGGCTCTTCTCCCATCTCCCTGCTGCTCAACTGGATGCGCATCTCACCTCATCCCTCAGCATTGTGGTGAGGCCTATCCACATTTCGGACATTCTCTCATTATATTTGATTTATTAGCTTCAATTCTAATTATATTGTATTATGGTGTGTTATCTTGCATTCCAATTCTAGATTTTGTAAATTAGTTTGTTTCTTCTCAGATCGTTGCCGCTGTTTTTAATTATTTTGGGGTCCCCTGTTCCCTTTCTCCGGAGGCGCAGATTTTGCGAAATCCCTCCACCCTTCTTGTCACAGAACTGGGCCAAACCAGCCCGTAAACTGTTGACAGATAGATCTAAGTAAATATAAATATTTATATTGGGGTCCATCACTTTATCACTGTATAGTGTAGAGTATATGTTTATGTTTTATGATTTAAAAACTTTGTAGAAACTTGAAAAAAATACATTCCAATCCACACCTTTTAAATCCTTCCAGTATGTTATATACTGAGTTTTCTCATATTAGCACTTAATACAACTCACGACATCACATTTATTCTTTCGTTTGTTCACCTGAGACACTGCTAGTGCCACTATTGCCTCAAGCTCTTTACAAGAAATAGTAAAGGGACAGAAGAGAAAAGACAATAACAAAACTCCACAGCTTCAGGGTTCTATTCAGTTCTCTTTAATCTGGCAGAGCTGCCATTGAAATCAGTGATAGTTTTGCTTGAATAAGAAGGGTCGAATAGAGATCTCAGTACTTCTAGTGTGTAACTTAAAAAAATGTGTTCTATATAGCAGAAAAAGGACTGCCACTAGGAACAAAGGATGAACAAACAGTTTCTCTGTGTTAAAAATACTCTTCACAGCTTTTTTCTCTGGAACTTAACTGAAATTATTTTTTTTCTCTCTTATTGTTCTCTATATATGCAAGAATCTCCCGTGGTTCATCATGCATTATAATGAAGCCAAAAGCCCTTGCTCCTATCTCCTTACCTGTGCCATACCCACTCTCGCACAGGATCTCTAAGCAACAGTTTCATCTACACAACAGTCCTAACATGGCCAAAAATGGACAGCAGATGAAAACCAGCTCCTTTAAACATTACCTAACAAAAAATTCTAATGTAACCAAAATACACACATAATGTATTCTATAAAAATTATGCAAGAGAGTTTTTAAATTGTTCTTATAAAATCAATCAATCAATAAATAGATGTAGAGATAACAATATCTAAAAATATATTTTGATATCTAAGAATGTTCCCTAGCAGTCTAGTTTGCGTTATTGAGCCATGATATTAAAGCCATTTCTTTAGAAAATTGCAGACAAATGCTACAAGAATAAAATGCCATCACTACAGGTAGACTGAAAATAGGTACTGTCCTGATCTTAATATATAGAATTCTAGTATCCTGATATTTACTCAGTTTCATCAGATTATGGTGAAAAATACAGTAGCCATGCAATTAAATACAATTTAACAAAAAAAATTGTCTTAAATAAATAAATAAATACATAAATACATAAATAAATAAATGAAAAGCATCAAGTGTGAATTTCCATACTGCAAAATACATTGTCCTCATTTCCTGATATGAAGAGTCACTTGGCCCTCTTTGGTGCAATAGAATTGTAAATTGTGCAGTTCTCAGCTGCATAATGCATAGGCCTTCCTCACCTAGTTGTACCAATTCGGTTTAGATCATTAAAACTTCCAAAAGGCTGCTTTCTTCCTCTGGCTGATGGAATGACTGTCTAAAAAGCCATGCTTTTCTAGCAATACAAACCAGCAGTCACCTGCTGAGAGCTGGTTTGGCTTTTAAAGGCTTGTTCAGCACAAAAAGAAAAGGAGAGCTGACAGTAAATGTAATTGTCAGAAATTTTAGCACTGTGCTCCTAAACATCTAAGAAAGCCAACTGGAAATGGGAAGAAAAGAAAATATAGCAGGAAAAAAAAAAAAGAAAAAAAAAAAAGATCTGTTCATATTTTAAAAAGACTTCCAAAGCTCAAAGTAATGAGGTAATACCTCCAAAGTAAAACATATGTCCTGAGGTAAACACAGCATGGAATTGATCTCAGTGCATTGAAATTATGGGAATTTTCTCTGTTGACCTCAGTCTTCATCAGACGTAGTCTCCAAAAAGCACAGAACTAGAGCAAAAGCAATGAGTAAATGTAAATGTTCATAATTTATATATAATTATGTGAGTTTTCTGAGGTTTTCTTCCCATTCACTTGTAGTTTTACAAGTAATATGCACGCTTGTGGAACCAGTTATGCTGGCAAAATTTGATTTAACAGTATGCAGAGACAAAACTTATCTTACTAGGGAACCTAAACACAATATGCTAACATTATGATTGAAAGTACAAATACATGAGAATACCCAATAGGAATGGATATTAATTCAAACTAGAAATAATTTGCCTAGACAAGTTAAAATATTAGTTAATGTTAACTGCTTATTTGGCGATGTTGTATATTGATTTGGGAAGAAAAAGACAAAGGAAGATAAGGCAATCATTGAGACAGGATTAAAAAAAAAAAAAAAAGAAAGGATATCTGATATAGTATATAAAATATAGTATATAATATATAGTATATAGTATATAATATAATCTAAGAGTAACCATTCTGTTTACAGTCTGTGGCAAGCTTAAGTCTGAAGCTGGAAATAGAGTGCAAAAACAGAGTTACAGCTGAAGAAGGCAATTTATCAAAGACAAAGAAGTGAGGGTATAATTTCTATGGGCAAGAAAAAGCTGAAGATATTCATTATTTTCCAGCCCTCCACACCTCCAAAAAACGTGGAGAATTCTCAGAAATGGGTTTGTTTTTCTCCTATTCTAGTTAATTTGGCCTTTGTGTGAGTAAAGAAAAGTAGTTCTGTCATAAAAGTTTAACACAAATTCTTTCAAAATGTGAGAATTCCTCCTTCTCTTAACCCCTGTCCAGACTTCCTTTTTGAGCTATATCTGGGCACAGATGTAGAATCATAGAATGGTTTGGGTTGGAAACGAACTTTAAGATCATCTAGTTCCAACCCCCCTGCTATATGCAGAGACAACTCCCACTAGACCAGGTTGCTCAAAGCCCCATCCAGCCTGGGATATATTTATAACAAAGGAGTGCAGAGGATTGTGGCTCCTTAAAGCAAGGAGTCAAGTTCAATTAAAAGGGAGCCTCTGACTAGAATACTCATACTGGGCCAGGCCAAAGGCCTTTCTAAACTCTGTCTTGTGTACTGATCTACACGAGTAAGCAACATTAGGAATGGTATCACTGGTGCCATCACTCAGATTTCAATGGTGCAGAACTCACTCTGCTTCCTTTTTCACATATTATCCTTTGTGATCATCTGGTTTTCCTCCAGACTCTTTTTCTATTCTCCTGAGGACAGGAAAAAGCATTTAATATTTTAGATGGTCTGTTAGGTATTACAGCTTTGGATCAGTCTGATCATTAGAACTGGGAAAATTCAAGTATACCGTGCCTGGATCCCTAAGTGATATCTTTTAGGGGAAGAAATTTTTGACTTTCAGTACTTCTTTGTACTCATGGATTGCTCAGCCCAAAGTGGAAAACCAACAGGAATTCAGTGGAAGGTGTCTAAGTAAACAGAATCATATTTGAAAAGTCTCCATCATATTTGAAAAATCGTGGCTGTCAGGTGAGGTCCTCGATGACTGGAGGAAGGGTCATGTCACTCCCATTTACAAGAAAGGGAGCAAGGAGGACCCAGGGAAATACAGGCCGGTGAGTCTCACCTCTGTAACTGGGAAGATCATGGAACAGATTATCCTGGATGACATGCTTGATCACTTGAGGAAAGGGCGTGTGATCCGTGACAGTCAGCACGGCTTCACCAGGGGAAGGTCATGCTTGACCAATCTGGTGGCCTTCTATGATGGAGTGACAGCATTGGTGGACAAGGGAAAGGCGACCGATGTCATTTACCTGGACTTGAGCAAGTCCTTTGACGTGGTCTCTCACCACATCCTTATCTCCAAATTGGAGGGATGTGGATTTGATGAGTGGACAACTCAATGGATAAGAAACTGGTTGAAAGGCCGCAGACAGACAGGGTGGTCATCAATGGCTCTATGTCCAGGTGGAGGCTGGTAACGAGCAGCGTCCCCCAGGGGTCTGTCTTGGGACCGGTGCTCTTTAACATCTTTATCAATGACATCGATGACGGAATCGAGTGCACTCTCAGTAAGTTTGCTGACGACACCAAGCTGAGTGGTGCGGTCGACACGGTTGAAGGAAGGGATGCCATTCAGATGGACCTCAACAGGCTTCAAAGGTGGGCCCGGGTGAACCTGATGAGGTTCAACACGGCAAAGTGCAGAGTTTTTCACTTGGGCCAGAGGAATCCTAGGCATCCATACAGACTGGAAGAAGCAGTCCTTGAGAGCAGCCCTGCGGAGAAGGACCTGGGGGTCTTGATGGATGAAAAGCTTAGCATGAGCCAGCAGAGTGCTCTTGCAGCTCTGAAAGCAAATGGTATCCTGGGCTCCACCAGAAGAGAGCTGGCCATCAGGGACAGGGACGTGATTGTCCCCCTCTACTCTGCTCATGTGAGGCCCCATCTGGAGTACTGTGTCCACGTCTGGAGTCCCCAGTACAAAAAAGACAGGGAGCTGTTGGAGAGGGTCCAGAGGACAGCCACAAAGATGATCAGGGAACTGGAGCACCTCTCCCATGAAGACAGGCTGAGGGAGCTGGGCTTGTTCAGCATGGAGAAAAGAAGGCTGCGGGGTGACCTCATTGCAGCCTTTCAATACCTAAAGTGAGCCTACAGACAAGAGGGGAATCAACTCTTTGAAAGGGTAGATAATGGCAGGACAACGGGAAATGGTTTTAAGTTGAGGGAGGGGAGATTTAGGTTGGATGTCAGAGGGAAGTTCTTTACAGAGAGAGTGGTGAGGTGCTGGAACAGGCCGCCTAGAGAGGTTGTGGATGCCCCATCCCTGGAGGTGTTCAAGGCCAGATTGGATGTGGCCCTGGGCAATCTGGTCTGGTATTAAATGGGGAGGTTGGTGGCCCTGCATGTGGCAGGGGGATTGGAGATTTATGATCCTTGAGGTCCCTTCTAACCCTGGCCATTCTGTGATTCTGCAATTCTGTGAGAAGTATAGCAGAGATAGAGGTATACTACCCTAAGTATGTTTTCTGTCTTTCCACAGTCTGTGGCATAGGATCCTCCACAGATGATGTCCATGAGTTCTCTTTAATTATTTTTGAAAGGGTTTTCTGCCATGACTTTTCAAAAATTTAGATAGAGATTGTGTTTGCAACCCAACTTTAAATGAGAAAACTGTTATCAATATCTTAAGTAACTTTATTCTTTCAAGAATATTTAAGACCAACATGCTAATAAATTTAAAAACAACAACAACAAAAGCCCACGCCTTTAAAGTTACAGTTCTGTAGTGATCCAGCAAACTTGGAAATGTACGGCATTTCTTTGCTGGTTGTAGACAATGCACTAAGCTGAAGAGTATGAGCTCAAGGGAATCAGTCAATGTTTAAATACGCTATTCTTGTTGTTCTCTTATTTGTAATTCATCCTGGTTCATCCAGTGGATCAGTCAGTAGGCATGGATTTGCAGTAATGGTCTAGAATAATAAAATCTTCCCAATTATTAATGTTTTTATTTATAATAAAGTTTAATTGTAAGACCTACGTCCTGTGGCATCACAGAATCACAACAATAGCATTTTGAAAATAAAATGCAAAAATCACCATGTAGTAGATGTTAAAACTGGACTTTGTTAAGTACCATTGTCTACTGCAAGGAGATTCTCAAGTAAGAACATGTCTTCAAACAATCAACCATTTCAAATCATAGAGAAGTACAGAGAAAATTTCTGTACAGTGAGATAACGCTATATACATAAATGTAAAGACAATATGACTTGAAATATGCAGCACTACAGTCTATATGTTTCAAAATATGCCCTGAGAAAATGGCAATTAACATTTGTTGCAGTGAAAATTATTGTTTTGCAAAATGTCCTGAAGTTTATTTACTGAATAACAGTAACATCAATAGCAGAAATTTAGTGGATGAATTCTTCACCTGCTGTGGCTTGTGTGTTAACCAAGGAGATATTTGGAGTCAAAGTAGTTAAGGATTTTCTTGGGGTACTGAAGTATAAGAAAGCTGCACTAACCAGAACACCTACAGTTCAAAAAGGATGTAAAAATACTTAGCTGGACTACAGGTTCAAAGACAGTATCCTGGAGGACAATATCCAAACCACTGGATCCAGTACATATCACCTCTCCTATTGATTTACAGAACACAAATAAATAACATTGTTCACCCACTTTGGAGTATGAACTATTTTATTAGATCTAGGCAAAGAAATAAGTCTTTCAGACTGTATAAGAGTGCTTAAAAAAAAAAAAAAAAAAAAAAGAAATTTTGTAAAAAACAATAATAAAAAAATTACAGAACAGGTGAGTAACCTGATTCCTGACTTAAGAAGAAAAAGAAAATCCTTTCTTAAGTAAGCTGCTAAAATTATTTGGCACCCTACTGAGTGGAATAATTTGTGACCATGTTACATCTGGATTAATTACTGATAGCAAGAGTTAATTATGAAAGCAGTCTAATAAAATATGAGGCAGACGAAGCACCAACTTCTGAATTTGAGCTCGGATGATCTGAAAGCTAATATATTTCCTGTTCTGACTACAACAAATGAGATCTGTCACATATAGATCTCTCAGGAAATGATATTTTCTAGAAGCTTATTAAAAACTTCTCATCTTATTGTTTTAAAAGAAATTAGGAGTAGGAAAACATTAATACTGCTTTTCAGTATACTAATGCTGATAGAAAAACTGACAGAAAAGATTCTGTAATGACTGTCAAATATTTCTCTTTCTCCCTCCTAAGTTATTGGTAACTATATCATTTCAAACACAACAATGGACGAACCTGTTATAACTGTCTACTGACATACCATTGGAATTTTTTGGCATTAACTAGTTAGTTCAAATTGTAGGTAATTGAAAGTACTGCAACTTTTTGTTCATGTTGCTGGAAATAAGTAAGTGTGATAACTTGTGGAATACGTAAGCTATCTGGAAACTATAGACAATTCTCTGTCAATTTTAAGGATGTCACTTTACATTGCATGAGGTCAAATCATACTGGAGCAAGATAGATTTTTCCACAAATTTGTTGTAAATATGTCATACATCATGGCTGAATGTAATGGTGGTATTAAAAAAATACAAAAACAAACAAACAACAACAACAAAACAAAAATAGAAACTGAAGGGAAGCAATTGTGAGTATGGTTCTGAAAAACAGAAAGAGTGACAGAGTTCCTTGATATATCTGCTGAAAAAGTAAGAAGGAAATCATTATGTAGGAAACTGTTTGCTCTTTGTTCATGCTGTGTTCAAGGAAAAAAAGTTTCTGGTGCTATCCTGTTCTTTCACAAAGATAGTGATAGAAAGAAATCCACAGTTTGAACAGTTTCTCCCGCTAACAATAAACTCGCAGTGATACGAAGCAGCCTGATCACTGGAGTCACGTCAAACAACTGTTTTGTTTTAATTATCTTGGAGAACAAAATTTTTGAAATTTAACTTCCTAGAGTTTAAAGCAGACACATATTTACACATGTAATTCATAACCATAAAATAATGAATTGAAGCTCATCAGGAATTCTAAGTCAACAGCACTACTTTCATAAAACAGAAAGCTAGATTATTATGCAGACTAGATATGAAATATAAATCATAACAAATATTTAATTTGACACTTGTAGTCACTTTTCCAGCCATAGACTATTTTAAAAATAAAAATTACTTAGATGTGTTAATTATTCCAAAATATTTCTGAAATTGTATATTACATAAAATAAAGATTCAGAAGTCAGACAGTTCTGGTTCATGGCTGTTCTATACATCTGAAATATCATCAAGAGAGCTATCTTAGCTCACTTATTCAAAGAGAGGTTAATGGAGAAGCCAGCATCTGTGAGCCAGCAGAATCCCTTTTACACCTTTCTAGAATGATTAACTGTTCTGAATAATGCAATTATTTGTGAACTAAGATTGTTTGCCTGCTGATACCAATAACTAAGCAGGAACAGAAAAAATATATACACTAAACAGCCAATGGTTTAGAAACTGTTATGATTCCTGAGTGCATACAGGTAATCCAGTGAAATAGATTTAATGTTTTATATTTAAATTATCCTACAGAAAATAATATAATTTAAAATAATATTAGGGCTATGACAGCTGTGGAGATAACAGAGTTAGAAGTCTGATCTGTGTAATTTACTTGCATTTACAAAGCTCTCAGTCTGCTCTTTGCTTATAATTGGTCACTCAGATTTGCTATCTAGGACACTTTTCCTGTGCTTCCTCTTAAAATATCTACTGATAAGTCAAGCTCTTAGCAGTTTAATACTGCAACAACCAGGCTTACATTTTGTGTTTTACACTAATGCATTGCAGGCTCCTCTGCTCACAGAATTTTTTAACCGTTGAGGGAATCCAAACTCAAAATGAGGGGAAGTAATTTGTAATTATGGATAAAAACATGTGCATAAATTTAACTTTGTGCAAATTAACCTGAAATATGAAGCAATAGAACATTCCCCCATCATAATATACAGTTTGAATCAGGATTCTCCATTAAGGTACTCCACTGAAAAGTTCTGTGAAATATGAGGATATTTCAAGGTATTCTCAGCAGTAAAATTTAGGACTGTGCATCTCAACACAAGCGTATGCAACAGAGTTCCACTATTTCCATGTAAAACATCTAAAGAAAGAGCGAAAGATGGTGCTACAGACTCCCCTCTCTGTAATCAGTCCTTCCTTCTTCCTAGATAACTACAGTATGATAACAGAAACTGCTACAAGTTCAGCTTGCACAAGCAATCAGGATCTTTCACAAAGATCAGGTAGATTCCTAACTGTAAAGATTTTACCAATTACAGTGTCTGAAGAAAAATGTTTCCCTCATATCTGTTTCTACATAATCTAGTGTGAATGCTTTTTCTTACTAGTAATCTGAACTTAAGTATTGTGTTCTCTCAACACCTGGATAAACATAAATTACCCAACAGAAGAAAGAGGGAACAAATACTACATGGATGACTAGAAACAAATGATCTCTCCTCGTTACCTTGCTTTGATGATTCTTTTAGGTTGTACTTAATGCTCTTAGTTCAAGAATAATTTTAGAGAATAACCTCCTGGGTTTTGTTTCTAAAGAAAAGCTAAGTTACTTTGTCACACTGTCTTCTCAAATGCAGATTTCATGTCCTCAAACAGTGTTACAAAACGAAAGACATAAAAGACTACTGAACAATGACATACATCTTTTAGTTTCATAATTCTAATTTCTGTACAAGATCACTGTTCTTCCCAGACATTGGTACAAATATAAACCAGCTCTCAGGCTACGTTAAAGTTTTAAGTGATTACCTATTTCACTGGAAAGAGAGAAAGCAGTTTATAGAGAGACTGCTTGCACAGATTAAGGTAGTTGTAGATAATACAGCAAATGTTTCCTTTTTTGATAAAAAGGTCATCTTTATTAAGCTTTGCTTAATTTACAATTTTGCAAAGATTTTAAAAAGGAATAAGGCTGACATTTCTGTTTACAGATACTGTGGGTTACTAAGCACAAATGACAAAAAAAAAAAAAAATTGAACAGATGTTCTCATTGGTTCTTGAATTTATTTTTATTAATCCACATAGGCACATTTGAGTCATTCTAGATATATTTTGTGATAGAACATGGACTGGATTTTGTCAGAAGAGCAAATTTGAATACACCTTTAATAGAGAGAAAACTCTTTCACAGACTATAGCCACGCCTTATGGCCCCATTTTGTTCACCAGCTGTACAGCTTTGAGCCTGATGCTCCTTACCAGCTCCTTAAGGAAACTTCTGAGCTTAAGTCATATAACTTTAAATGGTTACTATGTTATCACACCTGTTCAATGAGAAAACAAACACACATACATTCAATTAATTACACTTGATTCTGCAAATAATTTTCCCTGACTTCTACTCTGCCCTCTTGCCTAAATTAGATCCTCCTGTCTTTTGTGATTCTTACATTTTCAAACTAAAATGCATATCCATTTTAAAATCACAATGTTAACTCTTAGAGTTTTACCAACATTGAATTAGAAATGCACACAGCATAATAATGCATCAAATTGAAATGTGCAAAGAAAAGGGGATGGTTCTGAATTAAAATATATTTTTCAGAATTAGAATCTCCCACAGCCTTTAAGAGGAAACACTTCTCATTAGTGCATAATTTTTCTTTAAAAAACAAACAAACAAAAAACAACACAAAATCAAAGGTTTGTTACTCAGTGCGAGTCTCATGCATATTTTTGAATTAATCTGCTTTTGGATTCAAACAAAAAAAAAAAGCACATACAAAACAGATATAGTAAGAGAGCCGTGCAAGCAGTTTTTTTCTTCAGTCCTGATTGAAAATATGTGTAATATCAGGAACCCTCAGATATTACCAGCTTTACGGCCTGGAATCAAATGAGCTTCTGCTAATCTTTTATGAAGTATCCTTTTTCGTGATGCCAAGTCCCCCATGATTTAAGGAGCTTCTGAAACACATGCTGCTAGTCCAAAAGGCATCACAGGCACAAAGCTGAAAACAAGGACCTTAAGTCCCCCCTTGAGAGTATCAGCCTTATTGACTGTATTAAACAGATCAAGAAGCTTCTGTCGTATCCATGAATTTCCCAGGTGTTTTCATGCTGTCTTAAGCTAGAGCTTTCTAAGAGATTCATTTCCACTTAACAATTAAAAAAAATTGATAAAAAAGCAAAAACTATCTTTGGAAAATTGTTTGGAGAAAAAAAAAAAAAGCATTCTCCTCCTTATAGCATGTTGAAACAGATCTAGACTACAATAAATGGCAGTTAAATACTGGGATCAGTTTCTATTAAAAACATAAACACAACAACCAAAAGCATTAAACACGTACCCATTAGGGCTTCATTTTTTATAATCCTTAGCCCTATTTTAAAGAACTAAGTTATTTTTATCCCCAAGTATGAGTGTTTCTGGGATAATTCAGGACTGCTAGCTTGGAAGGAATATGCAATTTTAATTGGTTTATTTTGCAGAGTTTACTAAAAAGTATTTTGCTTTGTTTTTTGGAATAAGCAGCAATTTCTTAGATCACATTGTATATATATTATATATGGACAAGACAAAATAATAGAAGATCTCTTCTGCCTTTAAAATATGCCTTAAGAAATATATAATGTAAGTCCCCATGGAATCTCTGACAGCTACATGAGCAGTAAACATTTGTTACCTTTAGCATATTCTTTATTTTGCTTTATTAACCATGTCTATTAACAGTACTGTAGCCTAGGATTTTCGTGGAAGTCAACAGAAAAGCTCTAGAGACACAGGCAATTTATAGGAGTTAAGATTTTTCTAACAAGTTCAGGCATGTTAAGGAGCATTTAAAACAGACTTAAAATGTCACAAGCAGTCACCCATTCAAATACAGCATCATGGTCTACGGGTAAATAAGCCTGTTCTCTAACAAAGTGTAGCTAGAAGGATATTTCAGGTTGTTTTTACAACCAAAACTCTATTGCTTCTAACATTCTATTATGTTGTAGTGTTTAATTTTTTTTTTTTTTTAATTTAAAGACTTATTATTTTTCATGATGTCAGATTACTGCAACTGCTGAAAAATAGCTCCATCCAGTACAAAGAACAGAGATACTTCATTGCGTGTTGTAGGGTCCTCACTCTGAAATCTAGATCAAATATCTGGCCACAGTTGGCCACGCCTATCATGTTTCTTCTGCCCAAGATTCTTTGAATCCTTTCCCAATAGAAGGTTTGGACATAGGTACAGTGTAGTACTGGGGTGCAGTTAGATCTCACTTACTATTTTTAGTAGATTAGATTGGATTACACATTATTATCCTGAGAGAAAAAAGCATATATCTAAGACAAGCATATTTCAGAATTCCTAGTTAAAAGTAGCAGCTTAAGATGTATCTGGAAATCAACTTACAGACAGCTGTGTCAAACAGGAACATTCTGAGGATGTAGTTATATTGTAGCTATCTAACATGGAGATAAATAAGGTAAAAATAAGAGTGGCAAAATTCTTATCTAGAATAAAAATGATGACTTGGAATTCTTCAAGAACAGAAAGCAGCAGTTTTGGCAATGGCCATTTCTCAGATCTTTGGATCTAACAAGAACCCCAAGCCTTGACCACAAGTGATAGGAATAAACTATGGAATAGAGATACTGATATTGTTTCGTGCAGCATTTTACCTTATCCTAGAAGACTTAGGATTTAGTATCTTTTAAGAGTTTTTTGAAGTCATCAGATTTTTGGCAGCAAGTAAAGATTCTTGTTTGTCCCTTCATTACAAGTAACTAAAATGACTAATACTAGAGGCATATTGTTATGATGTTAAAGCACCAGCAAAGAAACTAAGCGGTCCCAGCAGCCCAGTATTTTTCATACAAGAATTATATTGTATCCTATAAGAATCAATTTTTTGTACGCATAATATTTCTGAAATTTGAAAAAAAAAAAAGTCAATGTGATAAAATATGACTTAGTTTTCTTTCAGATTAAAGTTTGAAGGTAGTCTAACTTACTTGATTGTACATATTCCCTAAGGATTCTATAGAAATATCACTAAATAATAAATAACTAGACTAAATAATATATTGCTCTCATGCCCAGGAATCAGGATCAATTTAATCATCAGAAATAATTCATAGTTTTTTCAATTCCAAAGTTGTCACTGTAATGTTCCACTATTTTGTCTTTCCAATTTATTTGGGGGTAAGGAAGGAGGAATTTCTATTACAGAGGACTCCATTGTCTTGCTTCATCCAAGATATTCCTAAATTATAAAATGACATATTGTGTCAGACTTCTTCAACAAAACACAGGCATTGTTAAAAGGGAAAAGAAAAATAAAGAACTAAAACAAAAATATGTGGGCCCAGCACAAGCTGGTACAGCCTGGCACAACTTAATTGACTTCTTTCTCTATCTGTCTGAGATATTGAATACTTCACTAATGATGTCAGCATGCTGTTTTTATCTTTATTGGTAAAAGACTGTAGGCAGCCTGGATCAAAGCAGTGATCCATATGTGTGATCCATACCAGTGATCTATATATTACACATGCATTTGTTTTATGTAGCAGTAGTTCACACATGTGGCTGGATAAAGGTCTGCACAGTTACATGGCAGTGGGGTGACAAAAATCAGTGAATTGACTGTTCAGCAGAAGTCTGAAGAAGAGAACCCTGTGGTTACAAGTTCATCAAGACATTTTTCTCATCATGCCTGACCCCGTCTCATACTCACTTTCTGCACAGTTAAGATGCAATTTCTTCTACTCATAGCACTCAATGATGAACATTGCTATGTTGTCAGAAGTAACTATTTCTATAGACTAAAAACATATGAAGCTTATATCAAACAAAACAAAACAAAGCAAAACAAAAACAAAAACAACAACAAAACAAAAAAACAAAAAAACCCTGCGCACACAGTAGTCCCTATGGTAACAATAGAAATTATATGTGTATATCAAAAGAATGACTAAGCTAAGGAAAAAAAGGCTTCTATTTTCCTCTCAATAATTTCCACTTACATTAATGGAAATCTACATGAGGCCTTAAGAGATAAAATGCATTGTATAAACAGAAAATATGTTAATTAAAACTGCAATATTTGAAAAATAATTGTGCCATGCGATTTTTTTTTTTTTCTGAACATGTTCCCCCATGCATTCTGCGAGCAACAAGCACTTTATTAAAGGAAAAAGAAAAGTTAAAAACAACAGTCACACAGTTAAAGCAATAAAAAACTATTTAGGCACTTAATTCTCTCCGTTTTGACAAGTGTTAAGTGCTTAAACACTTGTGTGCATCTGAGTTTCAGTAGTTGCTGAGCACTCCTCATGCTCAAAAAATACCTCAGAATTTTGCCTAATTAATCCTCAAAAAGTATAACTTTATAGACTAGATGACTGTAACATAAATAAAATGACTTCCATTATACAGAGTCACATAGCAAGTACAGAACTGGGACTAAATACCAGGTTACATTTCACCATGCATGTATTTTTATACACCATACAACTCTGTTCAACTCTGTTGTAATTTTGAGATAAACCAAAACAGTACTCATAAAGGACATGATGGCATCTTTCCTGCTTCGAGCAATATGTAAGTACAGCAGATTGAAATGTTAAGGAATTTTGTAATGTGTCTAATGATACAAGTAAAAAGACATAGAGAGTGTTTCATTCACAACTGGTTTTCCTTGAATTTGGGTTTGATTTTGGTTTTGAGGTGCACAGCTTTAAAAGTCTCCCTCTGAGTTTTTGTTTTGTTTGTATGTACACATCGTAATGTTTGTACACATTATAGTAATTACAGTCCATTTTTGTTATTTGAGACTTTATATTTCACGTTCTTTAGTGCAATTCTATTAGCAGTTCTTAGCAGCAAGGGGTGAGTTTTCTGAGTGAGTAAGTAAATAAGCTGATAGAGATGATTACTCCTGAAGAGAAGAAGGAAAGAGAGAAGTGATTCTCAGGGTGCAGTTCTGTTTCTAAACAGGGGAATTGGTGATCAGTACAGCTCATCAAAGAAAATGTCGTTATGAAGCAAATAGTTTTGATCATGTTTCTGAAGAATTTGCTCTAAAATTTATAGCAGCAACAAAGAGAATGTCATAAAGCAGAAGAACAAGTTAATTGGAGCAAAAAGAATTAAAATATTTCTTAAACAACAAATGCTAGAAAATGGAACTGGTTTGTAGCACTGCAGTAGTCTGTAGAAACAGCTCAGCTAGTAGATTGCCTAGCACAGATTATAAGGGTGACTACAGCCCTAAGAACACAGATCAGCATAGATTGCAAAACCTGACTGAAAAGTAAATAAACCAATTTATGCCCACTTCCTTAATGCCACGAGCAGACTGATAAAGGTCCCCAAGATATGTAGGTTCAGGTCAGCACAGTTATGTCAGTGTTATCTTATTACTATGACTGTAGTAAGGGCATGCATGCTTCCTTGTTTTCTGGTAGTTAAATTACTGTGCATTAAGCCATACATACAAAAGCATTAAATAACTAAGCCAAAAATATGCAGAGAAAATATCTACCAAATCTTCCTTATATTTTCAGATCCATCAAAATGTTGGAAATTTAGAGTCATAGTCTTTTGGTTAACACAACCATGACAGCAGTGCTGATCAAAAAAGGATATGGGCTGATCACTGAGTGACACAAGTAAGCTGTCAGAGGCCTTTGTCAAAGATAAAACAGTTACACAAAACTGCACTTCAGATAGAGAGCTTATTTTAAATGGTATAATTAAGCACAGAATTCCTGATAGAATTTTTTCTATACTAAAACAAGGTACCTTTGCTTGTATCACATGCTAGTTTGTTATGAAATATTTTTAGAATAGGACTGCCCAACAATAGCAGAGATTCTGGTGGATGAAATAACTGCCAGGGAAAAGTATAAGAACAGGGCAAAAATTGCTTTCAGTTTTATATTCCACTATGTCACAACCTAGGCAAACTGTATTATCTTTGAGTAGTAGCAATGAGCATATTTAATAGGCTAGTAGTTTCTATACATGATCTTTAATGCTGTGGATGTCCTTTACAGCACTTCAGTGAGATAAGGCATTTGTTTCTGAAACAGATTAAAGTCCAGACACAAAGAGTATTAGCATATACCTTAAAGGGGATTCATGGTAATTTAAATAAAAACACTTCATAAAATTCTAAGAAGATTGTGCCTAACTCAGAATATTCTCAACAATGACCAGAACAAGATGTACTGGCAAAGAAATATGTTGCAAGGCATGTAATAAAGACATTTTCCCAGAGAACATACTCAATTCATAGCCCTCAGTCCAAACTATGATGTAGATGTGGAAATCGTCAAAGTCCATAGTTACAAGTGCCATTATCTACTTAAATTTTGAACTTCAAAGTTATCTAAGCTTCTTAATTTAGTTTACATATGAAATGACTAATTTTGTGGAATGGTCAACGAACACTTTCCTAAATCTCATTATAGTTCACGTACAAGGTTGAGTAGCAACCAAACTGCCCCAATCTCAGCTGCGGGCATTTTGATAGATACTCTTATGTCACATAAAATATACACCAGTAGATCAAATCAACACCTCAAAGAGGAAGATATCTATGTATTGATTTTGAAAGTACCTTGCCTCAAACATCATAAAGACTTTTGGAATGCAGAAGATATTTTGGATTATTGATTTTTATTTTATTTTATTTTATTTTATTTTGACATTTTAAGGAATCCAAGAAATGCATGCTTTATTTTTATTTTTTTTAATTGATAACTAAGTTAATCAAACAAGTCAAATACTGTATGAATTACATGTCATTACCAGGGATGCTTAAAGAACCAGGGATGTTTTAAGATTTGTGATCATCAAGTCTCTGTGAGTTCTTAAAGTTCATTCCCTATAGTTTTACTGATTGACACCTTCTAATGGTGAAAGTACACAACAGTGAATGCCACCATAAAGTAATATGATTGCCTATCCATTGTGTAATCTATTCAGGCTGCTCCTTTAATGTTATGCTTACTAGAAGAGAGAAGGACCTTGCAAGAGTTGTCAAATGTGAAAAAAGTGGAACATTTTTAATAAGTAGTACTTCTTCTAAAGTTTTATGATATATGCAGAGCTGTCAAGTGAGCAGAAAAGCTTGATCTTCTGTCATAAACTTCTGTAAAATATTTACTAAATTAGAGACCGCTTATTCTTTTGACAAGATTTAAGACTATACTTACATCAAAATTCAAGATTTTGATGCAATTTTTCATCTTTTATTCTAAAAAAGGGCAACATACTGTGCTCTGTACAATGTGCATATTGTAAATCACAATCTATCTTCTCACACGAAGAAGAAAAATTAGCTCAAAGGAACAAAAAATGATTGTAGAAGGTGATTTCTCAGACAGTTGTACTTCAGCCCTTTTACTGAAAAAGCTAGGATTTCTTCAATTGGAAATAAATAGGGGAAATACATGGTCTTATCACCTCTTTTCATATATACTGCAGTTCAGAAGGATCCTAGTCTTCCCTGTGGCAAATTAATTGTCAGGAATATGTGCTGCTGTTGTTGGTACAAAGGGCAAGGTAATGTAGTAATATTTTACAACTGTCAGATAATGTTGTGAAGTAAGGGGCTAAAGCAATTTAATTCAATGCCATTTATTTATAATGTAAACCTGAAACTCCAGGTTTACATTACTCCAGAGCTATAAACTTGTATTTTGCTGGATATACAGTCTATTTATCTAGATCACTGAAGCTATTAAAATCTGAAGACTAGGTTATTGATATGGAAACTGTTTCTGAGTCCTTTTGATCTATCTATCTCTCTTGCACATATAGTTTGCTGGTCTTCAATGTTTGTTTCTTTTTTAGGCATCATAGTTTCATAGTTTACTTAAGCCACATAGTCAATACTGGTCTTATTGATGATGCAATAGAAAATAAAGCTTTAATAGCCAAATGGGTGAGAAATTCTTATATGGTGTAAATTGATCTATCTTCAAAATCAGGATATTCTCAGTGACCCTGCATGTTTTAAGAAAAAGGTCAGATACATTTTTGCAAGAAAATTTCACCTAGAGTCATAACCTATAGCAGAAGCTGGCATGTCAATCTGGCCACTGAATTAAAAGTTTGTACTAGGTAGTACCAAGAAACTATGAATAAGGCCAATAGAAATTTGATCCTGCAATTTGTCAATAACTTAAGCTACACAATACATAAATTTTAATATTATCTCTCCCTTCAAAACAGATGGTTAGAGAGCATTATTCAGGCACCACAGAGAAATGGAGATGGTTTCAGATCTTTTTAATGGGCCTAATATAACTATGCCTACTGGATCGTAAACTGTATTTAAAATAAATCATATCCTGCTATGGTTAACTAGAAGAGTACTTCTACTCACCAGAACCTTAGCAATTACTACTTTTATAATTTTGTTTCTCATAGTAAAGAACACTTCTCTACTAAGTGAAAAAATTTGACCAAGGCTGGGTACACTTATTCAAAACTATTTTTCTGAGATAGAAGCTGAACTACTGTATCTAATAGGTGAAGACTTTACTGAAGTGAATTTAGTTCACAGGGATATCATATATATCAACAACATGACATTTCAAAGAGTGGAAGTAGTAAGATATGCATTTATGCAGTGAGAACAAAATATTTTTACTAATCATAGTATAAAGACTTCCCACAATCTTAAGCATATCACATACAACTAAGCTGTTTTTGCTGTTCTCAAAGGTGATTCTTTTAGATAATATTCATTCAAAAATTGTTCAAACAAATCCTAAATTAAAAAAATATGTTTGAAATTCCATTTTGACAAAACTGGAGAATACACTGAAAATTGAGCCAAAACTATCAACTATATCTGCCTCAGATGATTTAGGTGATGGATAGTCCTCAGATTCAACTGGACTCTATATTAGTTCTCTGCAATGAACAAGTATAGATAAGAATAGCGGGAAGATACATAAAGCATATATTTTTTCTCTTTCTTTTTCTCTCATTATAAACTGTTTCCTGGGTAAGCCACCGAATTTCTTGGACTAAATTAATTGTTGGTCTTGGGTCATTAAAATAAATGCAACTGAAGAAAAAAAAGAAAGAAAGAAAGAAAGAAATAATTAATAATTTTAAATAATGTGTTGAAACTCTGGAAGCCTTTAGTGTTATGCCTAAGGCTGAATCAGAGTCAATTATTACAAGAGGAAACAGAGCTCCTATGTTTATCATCATGAATCCTTGGCTTTTAAATAGCATTAATTAGAACTGCCTATTCCTCAAAAAAATTGCTAATGGGTTTTTATCTTCACCAGAACTTTCCACATATGTTTACAGTTACAGTTCAGGGACATTGCCCAAAAGAAGGTAACGTATACTGCTGGGTGATTAAAAAAAAAAAAAAAAAACCTCTGAAAATTATGGACAACAGCATTAAAAAGGACAGATAGTCTCCGTGGAACTGTTTCTGTTTATATCAGATAAGACCTAGCCTAAGTGCAATGATTATGCCTGAGGTGATTACCAAATATCAATTATGAGTGCATATACAATTTATACAGAACATTTTTCATGCAAGAAGAATTTGGGGTTAGCATGCTTTAAATATCTTTTTATTTGTTAATGGTAACTACATTAATAGAGGAATAGACAAAAAGAAAAGGAAATAATGATTGTGCTAAGGCAGCAAAGTGCAAATTTAACAGGAAAATAAAAGGACTAAAGATAACTTTTCTCAAATCCTTCTAATAGTAATTTGTTCGATAATTCAGCTGTCTGATATGTATTGGGTGGGTATACCTGCCAAGTTGTGCAGCTTTCCTCTCCTTCCCTCGTATCTATTATAAGTTCATGTCCTCTATTATATATCATAAAAAACAGAAGTTACAGCATGCCACCTATCTAATATATGGATATCAAGCCAATAAGATACAGGCTGTGACCCAGGCATGGAAATCAAGTCCCGCACTTCTCCAGATCAAGAAAAGTTTAAAGCTTTTCCATTGTTAGTCTTACAGTTTACTTGGTGTCTAACGTTAAACATCACTCTCCAAAAGCAATAGTGGTAAAATTCTATTTTCATACTAGATTAGCACTTGTGTAAGTAAAAGAAAGCCTGACAACTTCCAGTCGATGCACCTGAGACACTAAATCCTGTACCTTGATAGAATTAATGAATCACCAGCACAGCAGGTATGTTAAAAGGTTTTTATCTACTCTTATTAAGTTACACTATCAGCTAATAGTATATACAGGTAGCACTGGGTGAAATAGGGAACAGGCAAAAAAGATCAGGGATTCATACCTGTGAGCATCAGCTGAAGGATAGATTTCAATGCCTTCTCTGTGAGAAGAGTGAACAGACTAACATGTTTGGTGGATTTGTTTCTTTTTTAAGTGTACAGAGCCAGAAATCCAGGATTCCCATCTTTGGGGGCGTCAGAATTTTTAGAAAGATTTAACTTAATATTTTCCATGAATATAGTAATACATAGGGCAGACCTGCTTGGCAATCACACTTCTAAAACTCGAAGAGATTTTGCCTCTGTAATAAAGATCATAAGGTGTAATTTAAATGATACAAGTATGAAATATTCAACATTAAGTGCTCATTGAGACCAAAAAAAAAAAAAAAAGTCATGCTGAGACACTTTTTTTGAGTCATTTCTACAGAGGCCAGTTTGGTAGCATATTCTCCAAGAGTCAGGAAGTTAAAACCATTTTTGTTTCAACAGAAAATATACCAGGACATGCATTCTTAATTTTATTCATGAACGTAATAGCTCTGTAATCTTAAAATTTACAACAAAATTTTCAACTATTTAATAAAAACAACTCAATTGGAATTATAATTTTAAAGACTAAACGCATCTGCATTCCATCACATTTCATTTTGTATACAAAGAAAGACATTAATAAAGAAAAAACTAACCATTTAAAATCAGTGTCTAAATTTGAGGAACTATTGAGATCTCTCAGTACTCTGATACTTTATAAATCAAGTTACTCATAATGCTTCAAGAGAAATTTCAAGGGCACAGTAAAGGAGAATTAAATTATCAAGTAATGTTCCTTCTTGTTCTTATATTTACATTTACCTGGATGAACGTAATGTATTTGGGGAGGAGGGAGAAGAAAGAGGGGGGGAAGAGAGCCATACATCACACTAATGTAAAGTCCATGAAAAATTTGTCCTTCATGCTGTGACTGGACACTATCAAGGATGTTACAACTTTTTTAACTGCATCTAAGCAAAGATGCAGTGTTTAGTAAATTCAATTCTCTCTAGTTATAATATTTTTTCCAATTTACATTTATGAGGAGAAGGAGGAAAACAATTTATCTGTTACAAGGAATAACCTCTAAACCATAACCTCCAGAATCTGATGTATTGGTTCTCTTATGTTTCCCCAGATGGCAAAGCAGTGAAACAGAAACAAGAACACCCAGAGGCAGTTATGGTGGCTTCTCTATGGAGAATTTCAGGAATAAGCTTACACTGCCATTGTCCACAGTACTACTTGGGTTCTTTTTGCATTACATGCTTAAAAATTCTCCTGTGAAATCCATGAGAAATTAGATTTAAAATAGACTGTAGTCATGACTGAAGAGCTGTCAGTGAAGCCCTTAGTCTTAGTTCAGTACTGTAGAGTGAGAACTCAGTCTCAGATTGAAATCTCACTGATGTAGAACAGAACAGCACTCTGCAGTAACTGCTGGACAGTGAGATTATGACAAACCCATGATGTTTTTTCTGTTGCAGCAAGGAGTTAAATTAAATTTAATTTGAAGAAAATTTCCTGTGCGCAAACTTAATCTTATTTTCACTGTGTTAAACCTATCATGGTATAGACCAAGAATAGAGGTTTTGTTCCTGAGAATATCTTAAAAATGTGAATAATATGCATTGTTTGTTCTCTTTAAATTCAAGATGTTTTTTTCAATGTTTATGTACTCCAACTTTCCAAATAGCAAAAGGAACTGAAGTGAAAATAATATAGAGTAATAAATAAAACCTTTGCAAAGACAGTAGAGTATGCAGCTAGAGTTAATTTTGCCTCTACTCACTTTATTTCCCACTGTTTTTTTCTGGTATTATTTCCTTCTCTCTCATTTCACGTCAATAGCTCTGTCCATTTCAAAGGCAGGGGTTCTGTTTTATGCCCGCTGTGCCATAGAAATCTCAGCCATACAGACTGTCCCACAGAGACCCCTATGGGCTCCTAAAGAGGCTTTGCAATTCACATACGGTTCTTTTACAGCTATTCTGATCCTTTCTAGACCTTTCTAGATCTATAAACTCATAGATAATAGGAGAAAAAGACTTAATAACCATTGCATTGTTACAGAGAATCAAAGAATACGGAGATTTTCTCTTCATATGCATCCTGTTTACCTAGAGTCAACATGATCAGTGCATCTGCCAAAACTCCCTGGTTTTGTTTTGGTTTTTTTTTTTTTTTTTTATTTTGTTTTTTTTTTGGTTTGTTTGTTTGTTTTTCCATCTAACAAGGCAAAGAGGATAATACCAAAATTGAAAACATTTGAACATTATGCACTTGATCATTCCTTTTTCTGGCCAGAACTGTTATACAGCTTTAAGCAAACCTTTTAAAATGTGGGAAAAGGACCAAAACTATACCATACATCTTGTGAAAACATTCTAGGGAATTTATGTTTTTAAAAGGTTTTTTTCATTAAGATAGGATCACTTTTAATTGAGGCATCAGTGTCAGTATATTTTCATACCTAAATCTTAATGTGGAACATCACCTTTGAAAATGGAGCCAAGTATCAAAATATGCAGTAGAGGGAACTACTGAAGGATTTGATAATTAACTATAGAACTTCATAGAACCTGGGACTTGTATGGCATTAGCTATACCAGCTTATGAGTGAGGCAGAATTACTATAACCTTTACCTTTATTAATTTCTTTCTGATTCTTCTCAAGATCACATTTAGGCTCCCACTTTCTAATGTGTACAACACCCGTTAGTCCTGCTTAATAACCTTTATTAACAGAATGTAGAGGTTCTGAGGTTCTGTTTGTAATGTGTTCTATGTGATGTTCAGCATATATATAAAAAAAAAAAATAGAAAAAGAAAAAAAAAAACACAAAGAAAAGAAAACCTGAAATTTTACCTCTATATTTCATTGTGTAAAGGCAAGTATTTCAGTACAGCCTAGAAAATAATTAAACATTGATGTTTTAAGTTTTGAAATAATATTTATCTACCCTGAAAATCTATGAAGCCCAAAATAACAGTTACACTGGCCAGAACAGATACATAGAAGCCTTATATAAGGGATATGAGAGCAATTTTGTGTGAAGCATCAATAATTTTTAATTTCCCCCCTGGATAGACATCGGATACACATGCAAGTGTACAGTACAGACTTCAAAGCAGAACAGAGCGGCCTCAGAGTCTTCCTCTTGCTGCAGCAGAAGTAAAAGCATAGGAGTATAGAATCACCAAAAGAAGCCATTCTCTCATCCTTTCTTGACCAAGTTTCTTACTCTATGAATCATATAAGCATTGGCATTAAGAAATCCTGTTGTTGAAAAAGTAAATTCACCAGACCTGAAAGTCTGTATGAATGCAGACCTACTAGAAATTCAGAATTTCCAGTTCAAGTTTTGCATTTACTTTCATTGAAACGGTACCCTGAAATCTTTGCTTGGCACTTTTGCTGTCCAACACTTTCCATCAAAGCCTTTATTTTCTATGTATGCCTAGCTGTGTTAAACTGCACTTACCACCATCAAGATAATGTCTCCTTTTAGAAACTAATACTGTTTATGAATATTTAAAGAATTTTGTCATCCATTTACTTGATAGCTCATATAATATTGAATTTTAATATTGTAAATGTGTACTGTGTAAAAGGTAAACAATGTGTTCTATTCTTAGCTATCATAAATTTTGCTGCCATGTTGATATGTAATTTTTTTCTTTCATTTGATTTTAAACTCATGCTCTTCCATGATGCTACTTAGAAAAGTGTTCAGAAATCTGCATTTAAATCTGGCTATCCCAGATCAGGACACAGACCTAAAACAAATGAGGATTTTAAGTCTCCCATTTTTTAAATCAAATTATTCTTTTTTCTCTAATTCAGAAACTTAGGTCTCAACTAAACTTTGCTTGAATTAACAAGTCAAAAATTTGTCTCTGAATCTCACTTTGTAGTTCAAATTCTCCACTATTACCCTTTAGATAAGTGTATACTCAAATTAAACATCATTTTTTTACTGATTGTTTTGGCCTTCTTAACAATGTAAGAATGATCTTAGACATGAAGATATAAATGCTGGTTAGGTTGTAATATAATTGCACTAAGTCCTTGAATATCCTGCATTATTTCCAAAGTGTCACAGTGAGATCGTAAAGGGATAAAATAGGAGACAACAAATGCATCAACAAGTGAAGTAAAAACAGGAACTTTTTCTTCTAATACATGTATGCTTGAATCCCATCCGGTATATCTAAACAGTCTGAGAATTGGAACATGAAGTGTATTATTTCCCAGCTTTATTAGATCCTTACTTAAGTAAAGCTTTTTATGGTGCAACTAAGTGCATCTGAACTTTCATTTGAATCATTGAAAGAGCCATTTAAAGTAATTTTTACACTTTAGTTACATATGACATCTCAATTTATTTCTGTAGCAGTTCAAGTATTGAAAATCTTAAATTTCTCTGAAAATAATCAAAAAAATGATTGTGAGATTTCTGTTTCACAATTTCTACGTTCATTTTTTGCACATAAATAGAACTATTATTTTTGTACACAGCGTATACAGATGTCAAAGAGTTAACTAGATCAGTTTATGCTTGTGACAGGGAGCAGTAGGCCCCTGCCCCCCACCCCCCCAACCCCACAAAATGGGAAGGAAGGAAGGGAGGAAAAAAAAACAGCAGCAAAAATCTATGGAGGTAAACTTACTTTACTAACTATGATATTGGAATGCAAGATAACACAATATAATACAATCTAATTGAAATTGAGACTAATAAATCAAATAAGATAGGAGAGAGAGAGTTCCTGAGACCGAGTCAAACCTGAAAAGCTTGGAACGGCTAGGAAAGCACCCTCCAGCACCCACTGCCAGGCAGTAAGAGACCGCCCCACCCGGAAGGGTCAGATCCCATGACTTCCGTAATGTATAGGGATAGGTACCTGGAACTGGAGCATTAACACTTTAATTCCAGTACATGATGTTTTGATGTGAAATATTGAAAATCAAAAAAAAAAAAAAAAATCATAAAACCATGACAACAGAACCAGAATGTATGAGTGATTCCAAAAGTAATGCCTCCTATTTTTTATGAAAACTAAAATAGAAACAAATAACACAACAGTATTATTTGACAGAGCATTCTCAGCTACAAAACATGATTTTTCAATGTAGTTGACACTATGCACTATGCATTTTTGCCAACAATGAACAAGAGCCTGCATGCAGCGTTCATAAAAATCTGTGAAAGCAGATGTGACACACTGTCACTGTCACCACTGCTAAAACGCGCCACCCACCACATCACTGTCCTCACATTCACTGTTTCATCTCCATAAGTGTTCACCAAGCATCAATGAATATCAATAAATGCAATTTTTTTCTGTGTGGAGGAATTCAGTATACACCTTAGCTGCTTATGTACATCCATACCAGACACAATTTTGCCAGACTGCACCTCTGCTGCCATCTGTCACACAGCAACAAAATGAAATGGAATATTGGTGGGAAGGTTCAACCTCTACTACCATACCACCAGCATCCACCTTTGACATTGTGGGTCAACATAATGCAAAAGGAGGCATTACTTTCAAAGCAGCCTTTCTATTTAGTCTCTGCTGTAAAAAGATGCAGTTACTAATACTTTCCATTACTCTGGCCAGTCCTAAAAGCCTTAAACCCCAAAATGCCTTGTTAAATATTTGGTATTTATACTTCACTTTGGTACCTATACTCCAAATTTTTTTCAGAATCTGATATGTTTTGCAAAGCATTTATTATATACTTTTTTTTTTTATTTTAAAAGATGTAATATGCAGGTAGCAGACTGGAGTGATTTATTTAATTCTCCTATTGGAAAGCACACAGAGTCTCCTTTAACAAATTGGGGTGTCTTTTGTTTTGTTTCATCTTTTTTTTACAAACAGTGAAACACCACAGTGTGAAGACTGAGAACTAATGGTTAATTTCTTTATTTTGTTCCAAGACTAGATATACTATTTATCTTACATATATTTAATCATTGAGCCCATTATGAAGAACTATATAAAACTGTCTTACTGGATATTTAAGGGCAGAATCTTCTTTCTGCATTACCTTACTGTTTACAATAAAGAAATTTCATTTATTTGCCACGATGTACTCTATTTAATTTATCCTAATTATTATATATCTTTATTCTTATACAATTATTAGGAAACATTTTCTGTTTCCACAGAATAAATTGAGTTTAACTCCACTTGCTTTAATAGATTTGTACTGCACATACAGTGGTGGCACAGAAATCAGCTCAGTGACACTCTGCAGATGCTTTCAAATATCTTCCTGTGTGGCATCACGACACAAGCAGAGCATGCATTCTATATTTGAGACTGAAAAGCTTTTGTGATTTCTGCAAAGAGAAAGTCAGATTGTTCCAGATCAACTCATTACTGGCTTTCAGAGTGGCACAGACTTGAGAGGTACGGAGTCCTAAAACACTGAAAACATCCAAAATAAAAACAAAATAATATATGTACATTTGCTAACTATTGGAGAGTTCTTTTAAGAATCAGACATGATTTTTCATAGAATCACCAAGGTTGGAAAAGATCATCCAGTCCAACCATCTGCCTATCACCTATACTGCCCCACTAAACCAAGTCCCAAGTACAACATAAAAGTTTCTTGAACATCTTTGGGGCTGGTGAATCTACAACCTTCCTGAGCAACCTGTTACAGCACCTGATCATTCTCTCAAAGAAGAACTATTTCCTAATGTCCAACCTGAATCTCCCCTGGTGCAACTTGAGATCATTCCCTCTAGTCCTATCTCTAGTTACCAAGTAGAAGAGGCTGACCCCAACCTTGCCGCGACCTCTGTTCAGGTAGTTGTAGAGAGCAATAAGGTCTCCCCTGAGCCTCCTCCATTCTAAACAGTCCCAGTTTCCTCAGTCACTCCTCATAAGGCCTGTGCTCCAGACCCCTCATTAGCTTCACTGCCCTATTATGAACATGCTCCAGGTCCTCAGTGTCTTTCTTGTAGGGAGGAGCCTGAAACTGAACATAGTACTCAAGGTGCGGACTCACCAGGACTGAGTACAGTCACTTCCCTGCTCCTGATGGCAACACTGGATCTGATACAAGCCATTGATCTTCTTGGCCACCTGGGCACACTACTGGCTCATGTTCAGCTGAGCATCGACCAATAACCCCAGGACCATTTCCTCTACACAGTCTTTCAGCCATTCTGCTCCAAGCCTGAAGCATTGCCTGGGATTGTTGTGGCAAAAATGCAGGACCCAGCACTTAGTCTTGTTGAACTTTATCTCATTGGCCTTAGCCCAGTGATCCAGCCTTTTCACCCCCAGGTAAATCAATACTTCCTGCCAACTTAGTGTCATCTGCAAACTTATTAAGGGTGTACCTAGTCCCCTCATCCAGGACATCGGTAAAGATACTGAACAGGACATGTGTCCATACTTTCCCCTGGGGAACACTCATGACCAGTCTACCAGCTGGATTTAACCCCATTCACCACCTTTTGGACCTGTCCATCCATTTAGGTTTTTATCCAGCTAAAAATATACCTGTCCAAGCCATAGGCTGCCAGCTTCTCCAGGAGAATACTGTTTGAGACAGCGTCAAAGGCTTTGATGAAGTCTAGATAGACTATGTCAGCAGCCTTTCCCTCATCCACCAGACAGGTCACTTGATCATAGGACAGTAGGTTGGTCGAGCAAATCCTGCCTTTCATGAACCCTTACTGGCTAGTCCTGATCCCCTGACTGTCCTGCACATGCTGTATGATCTCCCTCAAGATGATCTGCTCCATAAATTTTCCTGGGACCAAGAGCAGGCCGACAGGCTTGTAGCTCCCCAGATCCTCCTTATGACCCTTCTTGTAGATGGGAGTCATACTGGCAAGCCTCCAATCCTCCTGTTGACCAGGAATACTGATGATGGAAAGTGGCTTAGCTGTTACCTCCACTAACTCCCTCAGCACCTTTAGGTGGATCCCATCTGGCCCCACGGACCTGTGGCAGTTCAAGTGGAGTATCAGGCCTTTAATTGTATCCACTGGAGTCATAGGGGGTTTATTCTGCTCCCCATCCCAGATTTCCAGGTCAGGGGGTAGAGGAGGATAACTGATCTGACTTTTAAAGACAGATGTAAAGAAGGCATGTTGTCTGGGAGGCAGCCAATAGGTGAGCCATCTCCTGAGTGGGCAGAGATACTCTGCCCTCTTCACCCTCTCTGCTCACCTGCCTTGTACAAATCACCACATCACTACCTGTTTGCCTGACTGTCCACACAATTTGCTGTGCCACACCATGCCAAATTGCCCTTCCTGTTCACTCCACTCCTGAGTGCTGCGCTCTCTAATGGAAGGTTTTATACAAACCGAGAGTGATCTTGTCAATGCTCTGGCTCTGCCCCTGTGATGTCAGAATGCTGCTGCCATGAGGAGGAAAATGGCTGCTCCCTGACAAATCTACCAGCTGAGGCAATTCCCTGCTTCAGCGAGGAATGCATTCACTTCAAGTACCTCACCAAAAAAGACAGTAGAAGCTCAACTTCTTCTACCATAGTAACTTTTCTGTTTACCAGTTTTGATTATATAAAATGAAACTCAAATCTGAGCAGGAATATCAAAGCTTCTTCTCAGCAGGAAAATAAGTAGCAAGTTACTAGAAGAGAGTAAAAGGCTCATAAGCAATTATGGAACTATCAGTTGCTCTGTAAAAAGTAGACATGTTGAGATTTTACTGTGGTTGTGAGGAATGCAGTTCAGGCCAGAAAAAGAACAAGATTACAAAATTTACTTAAAATATTCCTTTTTTAGTAGAATGCAAATGAATATAGTTAGATTTTTTTATTTTATTTTATTATTTTTTTTTCCAAGCAAAAGAAAAACAATCTTAACTACTGAAAACTTCCATCTTACTTTTAGGATTGTTCTGGTTTTGTTGCATCAAAGCAAAAGATGCTTGTGCATTTTACCTGCAAGTTTAATCAGATAAAGTAGTAAAATGACATTTCTCACAGATACCAGCATTATTTTCAATTCTTGAAATGCTGCAAATTGTTACAATTTGTTGCAAGTTGCAACTCTGTCTATATTTACCTTGGAAATTTATATGTTTACATTGGTTTTTACAGATGGCTTGACCTTGTCTGCCTGCCAGACCCTCGAACTGCTCTCACTCCTTCTCCTCAATAGGACATGGGGAAGAAAATAAGATGGAAAAGCTTGTGATATTAGATAAAGACAGGGAGATCACTTGCCAGTTACTATCATAGGCATAGTAGACTAACTTATTATCAATTAAATGTAGAATCAAGCGAGTAGGATGGTGAGAACCTTCCTTCCCAGACTGAGATCTGTTCCTTCATTCCCAGCATCTCTACCTCCTCTTATTTTCCAGATGCTGCAGGTGAATGGAGAATGAAGACTGTGGTAAGTCTGTAAAAACTCCTCTCTACTACTCTTACTTCCTTACTTTATTCTCTGCTCAAATCTGGGCTCCCTATGGGACCATCTTTCTGGGCACTTCCACCTTCTGCAGCATGGGATCCTCCATGGACTGCAGTCCTCTTCTACCAGTCAGTTCTTCATGGTCTGCAATGCCTGAAACACCTCCTTCCCTTATTCTCTGAACTCCATGCTCAAAGGGTTGTTTCTTACACATTTTTCTTCATTCCACCTGTGTGGTAATTTACCCTCTCTTAAATCTGTTTCCGAAAGGCACCACCATCTTGTCTGCAGGACCAAGTCATGCCCTGCAGAGGGGCCACTGGAGCCAGCTGGAACAGAGCTGCTCCAGCCTCACCTCACAGAGTCAGCCCCTGCTACCAAAACTAGTACAGTTCTCAAAAACGTTTAATGTTTTTCACATGTCCTGTGATATAAAGATTTTTTTTTTTTTAATGGACTCATGCTAGATAAGAATGAGCCTTAGATCTACCTACCATCTTTAGATCTACCCTACCATCAACGGATCCTCACTGAAAACAGAGAAAAGATAAGAAACTAAACATACATATAAAGCTGCTTAATATAATCTTGTTACATTTTGACTGTTGTAAGTAAAGATTATTTCACTACAGTTAGCAAAAAAGTCATACATGCAACTTTGCATGTTTCCTGTCATTTCTTGAAGAATACTTGATTTATCAATGTCCTTTGTTCCATCAGCTGAGTCATAACTATAACTGAGAAGATAATATCAAGGAACATTATGAATCCTATAGATACTTGGATAATTGGAAAAATTTTACATTTGGTCATTAATTTATGGACATCCAGAAATGCATCATTACATTCAGAACTTTTTATTACAATCATAAAGTTGACCTATTATGAGATATGGGGAAATATTTTAAGTACAACTGGACAATTCTATTCTCCCTAGAAGTATCTTCATAAGGCATATCTTCATTATGTTTTATGGCATTAATTAGAGAGAAAATATAGGAAAATATTTCAACTGTCTCAGATACTAGATAAAAATAATACACTTTTCCCACTAATCTAAATTAACCTCTATATTGAAAGTGCCACTGGAACATATGAGAATACTTCCAGGGTCATATGCTCTCCTAAATATTTATATAGTTTGTTATTAGACATATAAGTTTTACTGGATGGATGTCTTGTATTATAGAGCAACAACAAAAAATGCTTTGTATTGTAGGTTATAGAAAAACACAGAGAATGTCTAACAATTGAAAACTCAAAACAGTTATGAAAAATAATTTGATTAAACATACTTTGAGCCCATGTTTACTTAAGGGATTGCTTCTATCTTGAGGAGACAGGTAGTTTTCAGTCAGAACAAGATAATATAGTTATAGA
Organism: Chrysolophus pictus; assembly: GCA_037305975.1. Lineage (NCBI taxonomy): Eukaryota > Metazoa > Chordata > Aves > Galliformes > Phasianidae > Chrysolophus > Chrysolophus pictus. The sequence goes on from CM074578.1 coordinate 27,290,681, forward strand.
TTTATAGTTATCTATATCAAATCTTGAGATACAGTACTATTTCCCTTTAAAAAAATATTGGTCTAATTGTGTATCACATTGTTAATTTTATGGAAACAAAATGAAAATATCCACAGAGCCAAACAACTCTCTGCAATTAATGCTTTAGTCTTTTGCATATCTTTCCCAGGCAATACCTGCAGAATAAAACAACCCTTATAGTCCAAATGACCTTGATGCTGCATAGAGTCAGCCAGCCACAATTGCTCTTTTACAGCTGGAAAGCTTGGCTCATTTTTTGCTAGAAAACATTTAGTTATTTGTGTGGCAGATTTTATGTGGAAATTGGCAGTTGGATGATCTGGACTGCATTGCACAGACACACAAACAGAACATTTGTTCAGAAAAAAATATTTTTATGTGATCATGGTTTTGGATAACTTTTGCACGGTGAATGAAAAATCAAACAGGGAAATCAATTCCTCTCCATATGGAAACAGGAACCTCTACTGCATGCATCCTTGCAAGGGTATCTTCAGCTGCGTCATATCTTTCCAAATTCCTGTTTTGCTCTGTTCATAAAATCCAGCTGGCCCATTGTCCCATGTCTGTTCCAGCTATTGGCTACACAGAATATCTCCTGTCTTTCCTATGTGTGAAAGATTGGTCTACAGTTTCTACTGACCATTTGCAAGACCCTTATCTGTACATATTTTGTTAGTTCTACAGCAAGTAAAACCCAAGGGAAATGCTGGAATGAAGCTGGAATTTAAATCAACGTATGTAGGTGATATCAGTACAGACAGAGCAGAGGAAATCTTCAAGACAGTCCAAAACTCTCACTGCAAAGGCTTCTGCATAAATTACTAAAATACTTTGTTTTGAAGGTCACTAGGAGCTCATTCAATCATCTTGTCTCGCATCCGATGTATTGTCAGTGCAGAAGTCTTGCTGAGGGAATTTCTTACTATCCCCGAGGAATTAATGATCTAAGTGTACAGAGCAAGTAACAGACACCACTCCTGATACTCAGCTACACAGCAAATATAACACACAAACTTCATGAACTTGAGTTTTGTACCTTTAACTTAAATTCTACACCGTATATGCTACAGTGGCATTAGCTCTAAACATTTTTTTTTTCCAGTTAGAAAAATAGTTACAATCTATTTTTGTAAGATAGATTTTAACTGCCACCAGTATTTTAAGTCTTAGAAAAATAGATTGTAACTATTTAGAGCTAATTCTCCATTCTGTGGCTTAGAAACATTTAACTTCCCGCTGTAGTAGATTCTTAAAGTCACCTAAATGAGTCCTCATATAAGTCCACAGACAGTATGTATAGACTGCATTAAAATAGATATGTTGGAAAATTTGCAAGAGATAATGCTCATGAAAGCACTTTTAGCTAAAAACTTAGTCGTAGCAAAATTTCTATATCCTCAAATTACTATAGAAATATGATCATATCAGTACAGATCTTTATTTCAGGTGGGAATTAATACAAAACAGTACAAGAGACCATTTAATAATTGAATACACATTAACATAACAAAGAAAAAGAGATGGGAGTCATTAAAAGACAGGTAAATAATAGCAGTTTTAAACTTTCCTAGACTAGCATTCATTAATAAATGTCTTTCTAATAATGGTTAGTTCTTATTATCAATCATTGTCATCACCAATATAAATTTAAAGTGGTCAGTTCTTAGCAATCATTCCCAGTATTAGCTTCTAGAATAAAGTACTATACTACTTAGAATCATAGAATCATATAATAGAATGGTTGTGGAATGGTTTAAGATCATCTAGTTTCAACCCCTGGTTATAGGCAGGGGCACCTCCACTAGATCAGTTTGCTTAAAGCCTCATCCAGTCTGGTCTTGAACTCCTCCAGGGAGTGGATGCCCACAAACTCTCTGGGCAACATGTTCCAGTGTCTCACCATCATCATAGTAAATGATTTCTTTCTAATATCCTGTCTAAATCTACCCTCTTCTAGCTTAAAGTCATTTCCCCTTGTTTTGTCCCTACAAGCCCTTCTAAACAATCCCACCCTAGCTTTCCTGTAGGCCCCTTTCAGGTACTGGAAGGCCAATATATGGTCCCCCCAGAGCCTTCTCTTCTCCAGGCTGAAGAGCCCCAACTCTTTCAAGCTGTCCTCATAGGGGAGATGCTCCAGTCCTCTGATTATCTTCACAGCCCTCCTCTCAATCCACTCCAAGAGTTCAACGTCCTTCTTATACAGAGGGCCCCAGAACTGAATGCAGTACTCCAGGTGGAGTCACACAAGAGCAGGGTAGAGGGGTAGGATCAGCTCCCTCGACATGCTGGTTGACATGGGAAATCAAACTCTGTAACCCAAGTAAGATTACAAAGCAGGTACAGTTCATTCAGTGCTGCGCAGGCACCAGGTGCAAGGGGGATAGATCCACCTAACTTGCACACCACCTGGAAAAATCATGCTACAGATATAGGCTGAACTAATACATAATCAATAGTTTTCCCGGAATTCAGATACATATTCATTACACCCTCAAGAGTTCATTAGCATGCAGACCCTCCACTCTTGCACATGCGTAAGGGTTGTGGGATGAAGATTTGTTGTCTTCCTCGCGAAGGCTTCTGAATTTTTCGCTGTAAACTTCTGAACTTTCGGGGGGGCATCCCACCAAAGTGGTTTCTTCTTGCCCTGTGGACATCTAATCAGCTCCCTGCCAAATGTCCTCGGGCTGTTCTCAAACCCTCATCTTTATGGCCTTCATCCCCCTCACTGTCCCAGACACAGTATCTACCATCCCTTATTTATTAGCAAGCTCTACATTCTTGTTTCTATAAACTATCTCTAACTATTCCTCTTCACCCCCCTTATTCTCAGTCACTGTGAAGCCTTCTTGCCTTTTTACTTTCACTTATGGGGCTCTTCTCACCTTTCACTGGTCACGCTTCTCTTGATGAAACCCAGGATGTGGTTGGCCTTCTGAGCTGCAAGCTCATGTTGAATCTTTCATCAACCGATTCTCCCAAATCCTCCTCCTCAGGGCTGCTCTCAAGCCATTCTCCACCAAACCTGCATCTGTACTAGGGATTGCCCTGACCCAGGTGCAACAACTTTCACTTGGCCTTGTTGAACTTAAAGAGGTTGGCATGGGTCCACCTCTCAAGACTGTCCAGGTCTCTCTGGATGGCGTCCATTCCCTCTAGCATGCCAACTGCTTCTGAGCTTGGTGTCATCTGCAAACTTGCTGAGGGTGCATTTGATCCCACTCCCATGTCACCTATAAAAATGTCAAATAACACCAATCCCAGCACCAGACTCTAAGGAATGCCACTCATCACTGATCTCCACTTGAAAATTGAGCCATTGACTGCAACTCCCCAAGTGCACTCATCCAGCCAATTCCTTATCCAGTGACTGGTCCGTACATCAAAATTATCTTTCTTCAGTTGTCAACAGGATGCATGCAGGACAGTGTCAAATGCTACAAATCCAGGTAGATGATGTAAGTTGCTCTTCCTTTATTCACTGACACTATAACTTCATCATAAAATGCCACCAATTTTGTTAGATATGACTTCCCTTGCTGAAACCATGTTGGTTACCACCAATCACCACCTTTATTTTAAGTACCTGATGTCACAATTAATACTGAAAGATAAAGTTCTGGTTGACCTTACTATCTATAGTGAAAATAAGATGAATGTGAAGTAGTATCTTCTGCCCAAATACTGAATTTGGAATCTTTAAGACTGAGCAAATTCCCAGCCCTCTGTCTCCACCCCAGGAAAAACACTGCCTGTTCGTAGTCAATATTATTTCTCCAGCCTATGCAGATGCCTCATCCTGATGTTCATCAGTTTCTATCCTTGCTCAGCTGTTTTTTTTTTTTTTTCCTAAAAAAATGAGGCTTTCCCCATCTTTGTGGATTGCATTTTTATCAATGAACAATAACTTCCTATTGGTGTATTGTAAAAAGCTCTTGAGATGTTGTTCCCAGCCATTGTTCATATTTTCATGACCTTTGCTGTTAACCCATGCTTCATCTGTGCATAATAACAAGAAACATCTGACAGCAAGCTCAGTTCATCTCATAACAAGTTCTCGTAACAAGCTGGTAACAAGCCTAGCATGCCAGGGTTGAGATTTCATACAGTTTGCATGAAGCTTAATAAGCATAAGGACTATTTCTAGTTATAGCATGCCAAGTTTAACTGGGCCATGGGGTACAAAAAAAAAAAAAAAAAAAAAAAAGCTTTTTTCTTTTATGCTATGCTAGTGTGTTCCTGTTTGAGTAAACAAGTCACTTTTAAAGTTTATTTGACATGCTTCTACATTTAAGAGTGCAGCATGGCTCTGCTTTAGCTTCAGCTGTTTTATTAACTAGATGTTTTATAACTAAAGAACTATAATTCTATGTAGGACTATATAACTATAGAGGACTAAACTCTACGGAAAGCCAGGCAGTTTTGTTAAATTTATAATTAGATAAGCACCCTTAGGAAAAGAAGCAGCTTCAGACTGCATTTACCAGCCAGAGATCCACTGCACATATTGATGGCATGTTCTCACTATTGACTAGTTTAGCTTCAGAAATAAAGCCAGTGTAACTTCATACATCTCCAGAAAAGCATGCAAAAATTGCTTCACTTCAAAAATAAATACTCTTTTCTTAGTCCTGCTACATCATTTTTAAGAAGCTACCTCTGTCTTCTTCCTCTCCTGCTACATCCCATCATGCAGAGAAGCTGCCACAGCTGTTCAAGTACCCATTAGTTTGCAATTCTGCCAGTTCTGTGTGCCATAATCAAAGATGGCAGCATACATGCGCTTTTTTTTTTTTGTCAATAGTTGTTGAAGAAGAGAGTAATGAGCTGTTATTCTTGTTTTTTGAATTATGTATACTGCATGATAGTTATGTTACTTAAATATCAAATATTCACTGGTTGTATCCAAGGATTTTCTCAGCCTCATATATTTAAAACTCTGTGAAATGGCTTAACAATGTGCAGCTGCTTAGGAAAAAGTCCAAAACATCTATTCAGAATTCTAAATATAGGCATTTAAATTTACACAATTACAAAGTACTAGAAATCCCACGTTACTGCATCTATGTAACACCAAAGAAAACAGAAATTCCCTATGCAGATCAGTGTAAATGCCCTCACAGGATCATCCAGCCACAACGTATATAGAGGATCCCAGATCAATGAACTGTTTTCTCGTGCTAAATTCCAGACTCTCTCTCTCGTTCTCTCATTTGATTTCAAACTTTATGAGGAAAAAAAAGACTTGACATTTGTACCCAAGTATGAGATCATTTTTACACACACTCTCCTACATCCTGTGCCTTGTCATGGAGTTAGCATACATACTTTTTAATTTTTATTTTACATATTTTATTTTACAAAAAGGATAAGAGATTCATCTAGTTAAATATTTGCCCACATGAGACTTCCCTAATGCTTTCTTACCAATCGACAGAATTGTCTCCTGACAGTTCTAAATCTTGGATTCAAGCTCTGGAGTTCTGTTTCTCTGAATTTCAGTCAAACTCTGATGTTCATGGCCTTGGCTTTCCTGGGGAGCTTACATGATGAGAAGGATAATTAATCTCTTATGGATATCTAGTTGCCTCCATCCACCATATAGAGAGCTTAGCCACCTTATTTAATCATTTTGTCTGGCTCATAGGGTGACATTACAATGCTAAAAATAGAAGTAGGGAGTGTTTACAAATTATAACACTGATCCCAAATAAGTCAAGAACAGCTGCAAGGGGAATATGCTAGAATCAATTTGGCCATTAAACAAAAAATATGTACTACTAGTTTTTCTTTGCTGATCTATTTTTAGTCAATCATTATTGCTAATGCTAATTAAGGATATTTTTTTCATTGTTTCATCTGTACTCTCCATTAAGTAACACACTTTGGAAAACTATTGATTTTTTCAAAAATATCATGTAAATTAAAATTATCCTAATTTAGAGTGGAAGTCCAAGAGTGCTGATAGAAGACTAGGAGAAAGAATGACAAAACCTATGTGATTCTTCCACTCCTATATTTCATTGACATTAAACCTCTTCTCTTTGTATTCAGGACTGAATCACAGTCCTTCTTGTTTTGTTATGGCTCATCTTAATCATGCAGTCTTTTTAGCATTCACAGAAATCTAATGTCAATGTTTAGTTCAAGCCAGATGAAAGTAAATGGATTTCAGTTAGCTTTTCAGATGCCAATCTAATTAAACACTTACTGTAGAAAATGAAAGTGACATATGTAACAGAGCATAGAGTTGTTTATGTAGTTTACATAAAAGTTTTCAGGTGTAGAACAACAACGATTAACATACTACGTTGTTTATTTACTCATTAGAAAGTAACTGGGCTCAGTTTTTATGCAAAGCAAAGACACATTTTCTGTTTAAATTATTCTTATGGGAGTTAAGTATCACTCAATAATGAGAGAACAGGGGGAAAAACAAAAACAACAACAAAAAAACCCACCCAGAACAAAACAATTGCTAAAACAATCCAGCTACACATTAAGCAGTTCAATTATTCTCTACAATATCTGGACAACACTAAGTGCTAATGGGCACTAAACAAGAAGGTGACTTTATTTAATTGGCTCTATTGATCATATTCCATTGCTCTTGCACTTTGTCATTGTTAAGGGACTCTAAGTTTGATTAAGAATCTATGCAGAAAGGAGAGTATCCAAAGTCTCAGAATTGGGCCACAAGCTGCCTGGGACGTCATGTGGCATGGAATATTCTGGTCACTGCTGGTGACCAATAGCAGCAGAGACAAGAAGCCAAAAGAGATTAATAATTGCCCTTTATGTAGGAGTACATTAGTTTTAGCTTACTACATTCTGGTTCTCACACTTTTTAACTCACAAAATCTTTTGTTTATCCAGTAAAGACCAAGACCATTTAGGAGCCAGCTGCACTTCTCCATCTGTTAAATCTTTTCTTTCCTTTTATCTTCTCTTAAGCCCTTATTATTATTTTTTTCTTTTTATTCTGTCAGGAATCTTACCTGTTGCTAGTGCAGCATCTCACTTTCCAAGAATGTATTGATTTCACTTCCAGTTTCTAATAAAAAACAACTGTTGATATCTTCTGTTCTTCTCTCCAACCTACAGAACAAATCATTACTAGTTAATATGTTCTTCTTCTTTAAGGCTAATCACAGGGATCTATCCTTACTTCTTTTCTCTTTTTTTTTTTTTTTTTTTTTTTTTTGTCTCAGTATTATATCAAATATTGAACGTCATGGTGCCTGATTTTTCCAGAAAATTAATCTCATAGTGTACAGTCTTCAGTCAAAACCAAATCATCTGCAAATAAGCCTGATCTAGAGCTCTCCATTAGCCTTCGGCACCCATAAGTGTTTCTGCTATAGCTTTTTGATCCTTGTGGAATCTAAGGAATAACTTCTTTAATTTGAGGGTTACAGAGAACTGTAACCTGTTGCCCTGAGGGGTTGTGCAGTCTTCTCCTCTGGAAATATTCAAGACTTACTTGGACTTTCCTGTGTAACATATTCTAAGCAATCTTTAGCAGGGGATTGGATTAGAGGATCTCTGGAGGTCCCTTCCAACCCCTACAATTCTGTGATTCCATTTAATTTTGTATTTGTGTCACTTAAGAAAACTGTTTCCAAGCTAATTCCTGAAGTATTCACGTTTGACTGTGCAGAAAGCTGAAAACTGCGCTCTGAAGTTGTTCTTTCACAGATGAAATTCTTCACTGGCTGACAGCTTAGCTTATTTGATTCTCCAGATCACCTTCAACTTGACTGATAAACGCTTTAAATGAAGAGAAGTTAAGAATAAATATTCCACACATCTCTATATATTATGCCTTTTTACTGTGGACTGTTGGGCATTGTTTGGACTTTTAAACTTCAGCATCCCTTCTTTTGGATTAAAACACAGATTTAGATTATTTTTGTTCCCCTGCACATCAACCTAATTTTAACAAAGTCTGAACTTTTGAAACGCTTCCTCCAGAAGTTCCAGATACTTCTCTTAAGTGGTGCTAGATACAGGCAAATCATTAAAATATATACAGCCTTTTACCCTTTGTATCTTTTCAAAGAATATGCATTAGTGAATGAAACACTATTGCAATCCCTTATAATCCAAGCAAAATGACTATAAACACTTCCCCGCTTCAGCTACAAACTACTATCACTGGGCTAGCTTTCCAGCTTCAGTGATTTTAGTTGATTTACTTTTCTATGTATGCTTGTGCTTGAAGAAAAAATGAGCAAATTGTTATGTTTTTTAGGAAAGAGAAAGAGTCTCATAACAGTTGGGGTGGGCGGTAGAGGTGGAGATGGGAGTGTAGAGGGGAAGTAGATTCCCAACATGACTAGAGCTATGAAAGTTTTCCGTCTGATTACTTAGAGGTTTCACTGGCACTTTAGCCCAGTTAAGATTGCCTTGACCTAATGGCTCTTACTGAGTCCTCTTATAAGATACTCTTCTAAATGTTGGATAATAAAACATCACTAAGGAAATGGATTGGAGGCCTTTTCAAGATCATGTTTATCATTATTCACTATTATTTTTACTAACAGATTATGCACTGTATTTTCATACTGCAGTACCAGCTGTGTCTGAAACTGCAGAGGGAAGAACAGTGGAATAATTTATAACAGATCCCTTTTGTTTTCTGGAGCTGTTCTCTGATATTCAAAATAGTTTCCAAGAACCTATCAGTGCTGGTGTGCAGAGGGACATGAAATCTGTTTGAATCAGTTTCCTTTTTTTTCTTTTGCATATTACAAACAAGGAAATATATGTTTTTCTTCAAGGATCAATTCCTTATGTATTTCTGTATGTTGCCCTGTTACCCTGGTGATTGTTCTGCATTGTATCATTCTATAGGTAAAAGATTCCTCTTTTATAGCTCTATTTTTAACAGTATTGTCATGGTTTTATGAATTTGGTTATCAGTATTCCACATCATAACATCATGTGGTGCACTGGAAGTTAAAGTGCTAATGCTCAAGTTCCAGGCACCTGTCCAGAAGAGAAGAACTACATACTACAGGGGGCTTTGTGGTCAGAGAGGAGATATAACCTCTGGCAAGATCACCTGATGGGCTCTTCTTTGTCAGGCTCTCCTCCCTGCTGCTCAACCGGACTGCGCATCTCATCTCAGTGTTATGGTGAGGCCTTTCCACCTTTTGGACACTGTCATTATATTTATTAGTTTCAGTTCGAATTATTTTGTATTATAGCGTCTTATCTTGCACTCCGATACCATATTCAGTAAATTAGTTTTGTTTCTCTTCAGATTGTGGCCTCTGTTTTTAATGATTTCAGGGTCCCCTCTTTCCCTTTTCTGGAGGTGCAGATTTTGAGAAATCCCTCCGCCCTTCTAGTCACAGAACTGAGCCAAACCAGCCTGTAAGCCATTGACAAGTATTTTTTGTATTGTGTGAATATTCTGATTTTTATCAATTCGAGCTGTAATGGTTTGAAATGAGTAATCTTCACCTCAAAGTTCTTCTGCTTATAGTTTCTGGATACACAGAAATACTGTTTCTATTTTTTTCTTACCTTAGCAGACTTTTATTTATGTCTTTACTTCTGTATCTTATTCTTTCCCAGTTGTTCACATATTCTCTCAAAAGATCCTTCTTTGATTTGGTTTGAGCTTTATTTCAGTCACATTACAAAGAAAATTTCTGTACTAAAAGCAGAAAAATAATGTCCTATAAAACAAGTCCAGTGGGAGATTTGTAAATTGCAATCATCTGCTTAAAATATCACAGACTTATTATGCTAAATATTTCAGTAGTGAATAATGTACTCCACTCTCTAAGCGTGCAACCTAATTTCTTATTTCTCTCAGTTTACGTCATTCACAGGAATCTACTGAGCAGATTCTGTTTCTACTAAATTGCCATTCGGTTATAAGAGAGAAATGTCATTATTGTATTTGTGCAAACCAATTTCTTGTTGAATTGTGCAATATAACCTTTGATTTCTTAATAGAAATATAATTTCTTAAGTAAAGCAAGAGCAAATAAACAATGCAAGAAACTAGACGCTCTAGTATAGTGTGGTGTTGACTGTGCTATGTATAACTGTGCATTCAAGGGAAACACTGTAGGAGCTCAGTCCTTGATTTAACAATACACTGATTGTGCAGGTGTTGTAGACTGCATTTATACAGATGGCATACCAGAATGCAGATTTAATCGTGTGTGTTTCCATAGTTTGGCTTTCTGGTAGTGCCCACGTAATTAGAGAATTGGTAATAGTCTCTAGTTATTGACAGCTGCACTCAGTTCCTTTTATCCTCTGTTCTCTCTGGCTGACCCCTAGACTGCATAGTCACTGATGTATTTTTCAAAAAAACTATTTCTTATTTACAATTTTTTTTTTTGTCATTTCAACACTGTAGATGTCACCATATTGCACAATCCTTTTATTGTATTTCACTCTGTGTGAGATTCATAAGCTGAAATGAATGCTGCTGTTATTTAGGCTAAGGTAATAAAAAAATGGAAGAGGAGATTAGGAAGAAATAATATTGTGAAGAGATAACTGTGTAACCTAGATCAGACATTAAATTTTTGTAGACAGAAAGAGTCTTGGACACAATTTGAGTTTTGCTGGTCCTCCTTAATTTATGTCATATTGAATATTAAAATTTTCAGAATATTTGAAATCTGAAGAGAAATTAATTAAATATACATGCATATTTACATCTTTTGGGGCATATGTATGCGTGTATACTCATGTTCTACCTTACTACTAGTTTAACTAAATAGCTGTCCTTAAACAATAGTTGTCTGTTTCTCTGTCAAATGTAATTTCTTTTGTCTCAAGTGAGGCATCATTTAATATTTTCATCAGTGAGCTGGTTGACTAAGTACAGAATGTTCTTATTAACCATTCCAAATAGCTTAAGCCAACAGGGGTAGCTGATATGCTGCTGAACTGAAAGAAAATTCAAAATCATTTCCAGGATTTGAATAAACAATTGGATGAAATTCAACACAGGCAAGTGCCAAGTGATTAATCATTTGCATAAACTTGTTTCAAAAGCATCTGGTTAGGTAATAGATCTGTAGAAAAGGATGTAGAGGTTGTAGTAGATCACGATCAGAACTTGAGTCAGAATGCCAAAAAATCAGAGAGGAAAAAAAACCCAGCAGATTGTCACAGGATTTAAAAAGAGCAGCGTTGCCTATAAAATGCATGTAATAATTTTTTTCCCTCTACTTGTTATTGGTAGGCATCAGAGCTGAACCACTGTGTCTGGAGAACACAAGGGAGAGCAATGAGAAGAGTTAGAGGTCTAGACAACATGAAGTGTGAGACATCACTGAAAAAACTGGTACTGCTTAGCTTAAGAAATACTGCAATGGGTTCTGATAGCCTTCAGGAACATATAAGGTCGCCGTTGTTAGGAAGGAATACATTATTCAGTGTTTACAGTGAAGAGAATAAACAATAATATCTCTAAGTTTTTGAAAATATATTGAAAATTTAGGAAAAGCTCTTTTACGGTAATACTTGCGTTGAATGCACGTTAGACTCTGCTATCTTCGCTATCTATTTATTTATTCATTCATTTTTTTGTGTGTTAAACAAATACCTGTCAGAGATGACTGAGTGTACAATTAACAAATAAACAGTTAGAAGAGTGGCATGGCTCAGATGGTATTTTACAGGCTTATAATTAGAAAGACTATCATGGTGGAAATAGACAATCACAAAGGAAACATGTACCCATGTCCTAGGCTCACAGTAGAAAACTCCCAAAGGAGGAATCTCCAGAAAAAGATCTTTCCCTGGTGGCAGTCAGTCCTTAAATGGGGTCTGAGAGAGGTGGAGCCAGGCTCCATCCCTTCCGGTCACATACGTGAATTGCCTTCACCTGCAATCCCATGGCTAACTCAGTCCTTGCCTCAGGTGATCAATCAGTGGTTCAGCTTGTGACTCAACAGTTCCCATACACTGAGATAAAGTTGTTCTTTTCCAGTGTATTAAAAGGATTAGGTGACCTGCTAAAGTTCATTCTAGCCCTAAATGATTACAGATTTTGGGTGATTATTTTGATTTTTACAAGTGTGTTATGTTATTTCTGAGGCCGTAATGGATATAACATGCAGAGATAATTTTGGTAGACCAGTAAATGTAATACTAGTGTGAGACATGTAAATACCAGCAATATTTCCCTCCTTTTTTTTTTTTTTTTCTTTTTTTTCCAGTTCAATACTGATGAGTTATATTTTGAATTATATTTCTTAAAAAGCAAAATCATCGATCTACATCCAGAAAGCTGGATAAATCATACCGTACTAGACCTTGTAAAATTAAAACCAAACCAACCAAACAAGCAAAAAAACAATTTACAGGAAAGAAGCGTCAAGTCAAATCTTTTCCATCTAATGAATTTTCAAGGTTTTTTTTTGTTTTTGTTTTTAACTTCTTCAGAAGTTCAGAAGCCTTTGAGCCTGGCATAAGTGACTCTAGTTAAATCCTTGTGTTGAGCATGTCAAAATCCACTGAACTGCTGACTGCAGCTGGCATGATAAACTGAGCTGTTTATTTCTGAAAATTCTATGCATTTAACTAGTTTTGCATTTTTAATGAAATGTCTATGGCTTAATACAGCAGAAAGCAATAAAGCAAGTTGTGCTGATTCTTCTACTGTTTACATCAGTTCTGTATGTTACTAGTGTTTGTGGAACTTCTCCTGGATTACATAATGAAAATAATGAAAAAAAAACTCAGAATCAGGTACACATTTTTATTTTTGTTAAAAGAAGAATAGTCTATATTAAAAAAAAAAAAACCACACAAAAATAACTCTAAATTCTTTAAATACTTAACTAAATTAAGTTAATAGTGCACAGCATTGTTCTCCCAAGACCTGGCTCAATTTTCTCACTCTGATTAGCTAGCAATTTGTACAATTACACCTAAATGGATGCAATGCTGATTTCACCGCTTATTTTATTATAGCACTAAAGCAGGTACAGAACTATCTGCAATGCTTGTTTACAATATTACTCATAAACAATTTTTTACACACTCTATTTCAATTTCCCAGCTTGATTAGCTACCAATCTGCACTAAAGCTCTCAAGCTGAAAGGAAAAGCTAATTGCTCTGAGTTTTTCAGATCATTTACATGCAACAGGATTTATGGGTGCTAATGAAGCTCCAGGACAGGATGGTTTTTCTGTCTCACAGCCTTTTTCTTCCTTTCTACTTAATAATACAATGCACCAAAAAATTCTCAATATAAGAATATGGTTTTAGACCCCTAGAGTAGCTGATCAATCTGACAGGACCCTAAGTCTGTGAAAAATGTTCTGCAATCAATGGAACTCGAGGAATGCTAACTGAAAGCAGAATCAATTATGTAGCGACAAGTATTTAGTTAAAGAAAATTCCTCTTCTAATTACAGCATATGAATTAGAATTAGAATTTGTTTTTCCTAGTAAAATTAATCTGATTCATCAGATTACACCAGATTTATTAATTGAAGAGCTTCCCACTTTATGGTCAGTTTTACAGTAATATTGTAAAGTTTGGGTGGGTTTTTTTGTTTGTTTGGTTGGTTGGTTTTTTTGTTCTCTTGTTTTACTGTGGGGGAAGAAAAGTTGGGAATACTAAAAGAAGATTTTTACATAATCTAGTTGCTGAAGTTCAAAATATCTCTCAACAAGTAATAGCTTGTTCATTTCAAGACAGGCTAATTTTCTCAGCCCAAGGTTTCTTTCCTTTCTAGTTTTCCTGATGCAAAGTGCACTTATTTCTTCTGCTGTGCATTTTCATATTGGTTTAAGAGAAGGGACATAAGTTTCCCAGCAACAAAAGCACTGCTTATGGTTTACAAATGCAAGGATTAGGATCCTTGAGCAGCAGAGACACAAAAACACAGAAATCAGGTCTTGAACACACATCCTTATCACTGAGAAATTATGCTAAGACCTTGTAATGGTTAGTCTTGCCACACTCAAATCTCTTTGTGAATTCATAGTCTATAACCGCTTAAAATTCAATATGTTTTCTGTATGTTTCATCTTACCAGAAAAACACACATCTCAGCTTTGCAGTCTTGGTGTTATGACAGAGTGTAAACAAGAACAACCAATGGGCCCTTGCTTTTCTAAAAACTACTGAACATTTGTCTGCCAATGGGAATTAATGAATGAATTTGTTATTTGCTTTTTGTGTTGATACAGCTTTTGTTTTACATATTAAATTGCCTTTACCTTGACGCAAGAGTTTTTCTCACTTTTTGCTCTTCTAGAACTCTCCTCCCTCACTGTGGGGGAAGTGAGCAGGTTACTTACCCTCTAGACAGTATCAACCCACCTCAGCTCTGTAGCCAAGTCATTAAAGCTGAGATGAATTTGAGAAGCATGAAATATTCCTGCACACTGGTGTGAAGCACATTAATTTCCTTAAGAATTACACATATTTCTGACAATATTTAAAGTTGAACAACAACAACAAAAAGTGAACAGGGTTATTGTAACAAAATTTTTAAGTGTTTTTGGCTTTTGGCCATTGACTGACACTGCAGAACACTTGCACTTAGCAAGCTGAATGTTGTTTGTCAAGTGCAGATGCTGAGGTGCTTTTTGTCACCAATTTATTCATAAGTCAGTGATGACCCTGATACTTCAAAGTCACTGGAGAATTGTTCTCCAGGCAAAATGATACGAAGATTTTCAGAATTAGAATACAGAAAATATGCTTTTAAAATTTTCAGAGATGTTTGAAAAACTATGAGATGGAATGCTTTTATAAGAAATGAAGCCTCCCTTTGTAAATAGCTGGTAACAAATATTCATTAAGAGCTCATTGGAATTAACATTATTACTTGTAAATCAGCATGAATCATTACATCAGTAACAAAATACATTATACCTAAAGTAAAAAAAAAAAAGGGAAAACAGAACAACAAAAAGCAACAACAAAAAACAACACAAACGTCCTGTCAGTTAGAGTTTATTTTGATATGAGCTTAGAAATATCTTAGTTCATTCAGACAAACCAAATGTCAGTAATTTTCTAAAGAGTTAAAGATATTCAAAAGAAATATTATGATGACATTAGAAATTAATGGGATAAGCAAGCAGTTTCATTAAATTCCTGCTAAAATGTTGACAGTTCAGAAAGCTAGACCAAATTATACATGAATTTGTACCTAAATGAAACTTTTCTGTTTAAAGGTATTGCAGAATAACTCTTTTAAAACGACTAAAATGAAATTTCATTTGTAGGCTTTAGGGTTTCTTTTGCCTTTTTGTCAGCCTTCTGCTGCAGGAAGTAATGATATATAAAGAAGGGATAAGAAGGGATACCAGGAAACTTCATTAAAAACAAACAAACAAACAAAAACCCACAACTGATAAATATGCTAAGTAAAGACTAGTTCCAAAGACTACAATAAGAATTTGAATTCCTTTGACTAAATATTGAATAAAGACTTAGAAAATAGACATTTGCCCTTCAAACAAAAGACAGCCTACCCTTCCCTCCAAGCTGGGTTAATTTTCAGAAGTCTAAAAGCAAAGGCAATAATGAAAGTAACTAATAAACTTAAAGACTCTTGAACTTTTTTAGTTCCAGACTGAAAGTGATTGTGAGAAAGTATGCTTGTACCAAAGAATCACAATTCTAACAGGCAATATTATCAAAATGCTTGTGTATATTAACTGACAAGCTCATATATGCTTAGAAAGGGAAAGCTGAAACATATTAAAGGCCTGGGTTTCAAAAAATAACTTTCCTAGATTTTGTGATAACATTTTACGGGAACCTTGGTCAACAAGCACATATTCAAAAGAGGGGCTCTTTTTGAGAACAGGCCTCTTCATTATAGCATATTTCAAAGAATAAGTCAAAGTTTATACATGAGATAGAAATAATATATTTTTTTTTCCAGTGGTAACATAAAGTACAGAAGACTACACGCACTTCTGAGTAACTTAGGCATTTCATGAAAGAAATAATGCTATTCTAGAATCAGTTTCAGGGCCTTTGTTTCAAGACTCAATTTATTCTTCAAACAAAGCAAATCAGTAAGGAATACGAATCAGTGAAATTTCCTGATAAATAAATAAATAAATAAATCAGTAGTCTCTCCAAGGACTTTTCTACTTGTTTCTTGAACATCCTTTCCAAATAATATCTCTTACTTTAAGAGTTCATAGTATCATCTGCCAGAAGATGTATAATCATATGATTGAGGATCCTGAATTAATTCTCTGTAAGGTTATTTTTCCAGGCCCTACAAGTCTACAGTCTACACTGTGAAAAAATGAAAAGGTGTGTTTTTAACTTGCAGTGTTTAATTCACGTTATGCAGTTTAAGCTAAGTTACAACTATCATTTCAAGCACACAGTATCCTCAAATACTAAATAAATAATCTAAATATAGGAAAGATATTTTAAATTAACTCTAGCTCTCAACCCCATCAGATCATTCTTTAGAGAGATTTTTTCATCTTTTGACCATTTTAACTCAAACAGTCCAAAAGCACAGGGGGTGTCCTATACAACAAATATAAAATATAAAAGCATAGAGTTGCCCTCCATTCCTAGAATATTTTACTGGACAGTAAAGTGCACCTGCATATATTTCAGAGGCAAGTGTCTATAGACAAATGAAGTGATTAGAAACTTTTCAAATTGAAAGGAATAATATGAAGTAACATATCTTCAGAAATCAATACCACTGGGAAGCCCAATCCAGTTCAAAATTAGTCTTGGTTCCCTTGGCCTAATTTGAATCAAGTGATCATTTTTCTCAGATCCACAATGAGTATCAGTTTTATTATGCTTTTCTTCAGAACTGTCCCTCTCTTAGCTCAAATTCAGAGGCATCTGTCTGCACATTTCACCTGGATGTTGACTTGCAGCCACATTATGCTATGGCTGAAGATCATTCTCTTTGAGAAAATGAATGAATTAAAATTATCAAGGAGACAAGTTCTTGAAATTTTTGTTTAGCTGCAGGTCACTGAAAAGTAGCAGGAGCTCCAGTGTACGCGGCATTGAGCTGTCAGAGGCTGCTTGGCATGATTCAGTGCATTGTGCAAACAGAGAATCTGTCTGTCAATAGTCTGGTGCTTGATGTTTGGTGTTAGATGCTGAATAGGATTGATGCAGGGACCTTAAAAATGGCTGTGGAAGTGGACACTTACAGAAGATCTTGTCCAATTCACTGATAAACAGTCACTTAGTGTACTGGTAGCAATCCATCTGAAAATGGAATTATTATTTGCACTCAACTGCATGAATAAATAACTGAAATAAATGCAGCATTCTATTGCTAAGTCTTTGGAAAGTGACACCTTTTTTTTTATTATTATTATTCTCTTTACAAGCTGAAATGACTTTATATATTTTCTTAATGTAAAAGTTTCCAAGACTTTTCCATGAACAGGATTGCTGCTGAATATCTTTCTCTGTGGTACAGAACATATGAACTCATTTTAAGAATTAGGAAGTCTTTATTTCTTTATAGCCTAATTATTAAACTAAACAAGACCAATCAGCTTGAGTAATGAAGGGAAGTTGTTCTTTAACAAAATTATTATATAACCACTGATGCAAACTGGATAGTTTGTAACATTTTGGTGGCACTTTGCAATTCACAGATCTCAAATTCCTGTGAATTCTCAATTCTGTTGAACGTCTCTCCTACTTCAGAAGAATGGTAGTAAATATCTGTAGATATTTATATGGTCAACTTCTGCTATATTTGAATTAGACAGAATTACTCCAATTTACTTTTGATAAAACATTTTAATCTATGTTTTCAAGTAAGGTGTTTTTTTCCTTGAGTTTTTCTGCTGTCTCTTCATTGATCATAAAAACAGCTCTATGTGTCTGGTTCTTAAATAGAAATATTCGCTCATAGAATAGAATAATAGAAAAAATAGAAATATTTGGTAATATAAGTGTGTCCTACTTTGATCTAAAACAACCACAGAGATCGAAACTCCAAGATCCAATAGTGTTTTTGGGAATCAGTTGAAAATATGATTATTGTCCATCAACTGGCAATTACCTTTGACTTCTCTGTTAGGAAAATATCCTTCCGTCCTCTACAGGAGCAGCAGGTCATTCTTCCTGATCCTACCAGATGCTCCTGGTGACAGCTGTCTATGCCAGGGTGCTGCTGATCTCTCCATACAGGATACAAAACACATTTAATAAGATGATCGAAAAATAACATGCTCTGTAAGCAGAGAGGATGGAACCAGAGTTGATGGAGTACCAAAGACAATATTTATTTTATGCAGAAATGCAAACATGTTTGAGAGCAGTAAATAATTAAGTAATTTCTTTTATTCAAAATAAGTAGTTCAAAAAATGATTTTGAATTATGCTATTACAAACACTTCTGGTTGTTTGTTTTTTTTATTTTATTTTATTTTATTTTATTTTATTTTATTTTATTTTATTTTTTGACAGGAAGTTTTTTGGAAGGTCTGAGCAATACTTAATTAAAATAATAAGTGATGTAGAATAATTACAGTGGAATATCCTCAGTCTTCAAAGTTAAAGAAACCAGTAGACAAGTTTTTGAATATAACAAGACTGGCTTAAAACACAAGTCTAAAATGATAATAGCAACTTAAATCCTTGTAACTTTTCCCTGATATTTATCTTCATGTTTTTCTTATTTTCTCTGTTTCATGAAGACAAGAATGTATTTCGTATTTGTTTCTAAAGAAAGCTAATCTTTTGAGTAATTTCCATCTCCAGAATAGCAGGAACTATCAGAAAAGGACTAACTGCAACAATATGAAGATTATAATCATTATCAAATGAGATACACTGTAGAATAAAGGATGCAAACCATTCTGCTAAATATCTGCATGATCCAATAATGTCTGATGATTTCAAAAGAAGAAAAATCTGTACAGAAAATCATCTGCAAGGTGCAATTAAGAAATGATTTCAATTTCCCAACTTCCCAACTAAGTTCACTTATGTAGTTTCAGTGAAGTTAATGGAACTGTCAGTGGAATACATAGCTGTCTGAAAGACTGGGGCCATGGAGGGTATTTTTATTGCCTCTAATATGCTGGGGGGAAACAACTTTATTACACAAGAAGGAACTGGATCAGAAAGTAAGTGTGGCAGACTAATCTTCAGTTGCTACCAATTAACATAATATAGAGCGTGTTGTAAGACTGATTTTATTTCCTGCTTTGCTTGTTGTAAATCTTCCTTAGCAACCACTTAAGTGTTTTGAAGACCAAATTCAGGATTTTCAGTCATGATAATTGTTGCAGAAACGGATAAGGAGATTCAGCTCAAAGAGCATACAGTACTATAAATTTTACTTACAGAATGAAACACAAGGAAAAAGACAAATAGAAACATATGGATTGACATAAAATTGCCACAGCCTACACTTACTAGACTAGAAACACTAAGCGACTAAATGAATAAGATGGAACAAAATATTTCTACTGGAATCAATATTTATTAACAATATTCAAAATGTTTGGAATTGATGTTGGAAATGGTTTGTTGGATAATAAGCTGTGGGAACATGATTCATTCACAATGAGTAGTCTTTTGAGAAAGAAATATGAAGGAAAGCATCAGAAGAGCCCTTGTAAAGAGTTTTCTTAGCAGTCAATAAATAAAGTTGAGTTAATTCTACCTTTATATCCTGGTTCCATTCTCCAGAGAGAAAACTCACTTGTTCATTTTGAGCATTCATCTCACTTGTTCATTTTGAGCAATGAACAACAAAATCCATGGCTTTACAATTTGTTCTTTCAAGGTAGAGGAAGAAAAAAGGCATGTCATTAATGGTTTGTGCCATGTTTTGCTGAATTCTGTGTTTCCTAGAAGGATTTCAATAGCACAGCAAACAATGAATTTCTCTCCGGGAAGTCGCTGTTTTTCTAAAGTAATGATCATAGGTTGGGTGGAATGGCCATATTTTCTTAGTCTACTGGTGAATATGCATATCTCTGTGGATTGGATATCAAATTGCCTGGGAAAAAGGACATGTTTAAGTGCTCTACAATTTACTGGTTCAAATGGTTTAGGGGGTATCCCAGAAGGAGTGCTTTTCACTGCAACTTATTTTCCAAGCATAAACAGATGTCTGGGATGGGCACTTCTGAGATGCCACTTCCTGACATACCTGTAATTCTGTTTCTACAAAGACTGAGTAATATTGTAGTTTTCATGCAGACTATAGAGAGCCTTTGAAACAGGCAGACGGACAGAATTCTTAGACCAAAATTCCAAAAACAAATTGGAAAACAGAATTTCCAAGATTTTTTTTTTTGAGATAGAACTCCCCTAAAGCTACGAATCTTCATTTCTCCAGGGAAACCCAGGAAGAAAGCTATCCTGGGCTTTGACGTGTCTAAACTATCTCTCACATTGAGGGTCTAGCTTTGTCTTTCCAGCTCTTCCCTGATTATACTTGATGCTTAACATCTTTTTCAATTTCTCTCCAACATCTTTTGTGACTATGTTTGGTTTTCTAATTTTCTGCCAAATCTTTTTCCACCTTTGTGCTTTTCTCACTACTCCTAGTCTCAAGGACTGTACTTCTCTCTCAGATTCTGTCACCAGGGATTTAAGATTTGGCTTCAAGGAAAATTATGTTCAAATTAAGCTAACACATCACATAAGCTTTTAACACAGACTAAAGCTACATACATTTAAGAAGTCTTCTCCTCACACTATCAAATGGTACTTTTAATAATCACTGAGATGTGTAAGTTTAATGTAAGTAAAGCAGTAGGAGTCATATGCTTTTGTTTTAAAATGCTAGATAGCAATGATAAGCTAATGCTTATTAGAATTATTAGAAGACATATCTTCTGCTGGTAGCAAATTTTTTAATGTTTCATTCTTCTGCAAACTTCTATAAGCCATGAATGGAATCAATAGCTCTTTCTTTTTACCCTGCCTTACCAAATTCTCTATACTGTCATGATCAGCTTATTTCCTTATATTCGGCCTTCAAAAACTGAGGTGTAAAGGCCACATCACAAAATGGTCATTACTGCAGAGCAGCCTTGGGCCCAGGGTTACCTTAAAATTACAAGCAAGCAATTGTAACATTGTTTACTGTGCTAGGTACCATGTTCAATCAGTGACTAAGGGAATTTTAGAGCTCATAAAGGAAAGAA
The DNA here is from genome assembly GCA_037305975.1 of Chrysolophus pictus. Classification (NCBI taxonomy): domain Eukaryota; kingdom Metazoa; phylum Chordata; class Aves; order Galliformes; family Phasianidae; genus Chrysolophus; species Chrysolophus pictus. Next base: position 27,311,839 of record CM074578.1, read on the forward strand.
GTATTATTTATTCCATATAGCTGCCAGTTGCAAGTTCAGTTTATTTTCCTTATAAGTATCTGCTGTATGAAAGCATGAAATTTCTTCATAAAAGAGGCACACCATTTCTTTTTATTGACCTACTTTAGTTCTTGGGAGGAGGAATAACTTCTCAACTCCTTGTTACCTATCTCCTCACAAAATGTTCTTGCATCTACTAAGCTTCAGCCAAACAATTTTTTTTGTGCATGTGTGCTTCACAAGACCACTAAAGTTTGTGTTTGTGAAATCGAAGTCTTTCACTGCTGTGGAGTTCCCAATTTTTTTCTTCTATTTGGACAATGTTTGTAGCACTGTACTACTTACTTCCAGTTGACACTTGTAGTGTAACACAGAAACATAAAAGGTATCAGTGGCACTCTTCTAGTGAATTTCTAGTCTTAATTGCTCCTTCTTAAACAAAAAAAAATATTTCTGAGAGACATTTTCAGATTTTGAACCTGACAGTAGTGTTGTAAGCTTGATCCCTACATCCAAAATTTCCTGTGGCTGTCATGGAAATTCTTAATGAACCATGTTAGACAATGTCAGCTGTAGTAAAGCAAGGATCACACAGAGTTAAAATTTATTTTAAAATCTGCAAGTGCTAGAGATTCAAACTCTGCCAGATGCCTGGAGAAAATAAACTATCACTGGGCAAGGTTAGCAGGCAACTGATTCTCACCCTGGCACCTTCTATAGCATACAGCCATTACCTTCAGGGATTTACTCTTCCAAGCAATTGAAGTAGTTTTTGTATTCCCTTATTGTTTGCCTGACTCATTTTTAAGCTCCATTTGTGCACTGATACATGACCAGACTTCAGTTAATGAGCATGTTAAATACAATTCCCTAGCCTTTTAATAGGGATTGCACAATTCTGAGGATCTCTTCGGTTAAAAGCCATACTTACTTCAACCTAAATGCACTCCTATATAGTAAACCTAAATATGACAGTGGATTACTTATTATGTAGTGATAAATCGCTTTTCCTTGTAAGATCTTTGTGCCATAAGATTATGCAAGGTACGCAAATTAAGCCACAAATGTCATCCTACCTACTTAAAAAAAAAAAAAAAAAATTAAAAAATATATCATAATGCTGTAGGAGCGTACTATTTTTAAAATGGAAATTATCTATAATTGTTAAAAAAGTAGATAAAATGTTAAGTGCAAAAATGTAGCAGAATTTCTTATCCAGAATAATTTAGTTCACTTTCTCTCCCTGACTTGGGGGCCTTATTAAATAACATCACATCATTCAAATTTACTATTTTAGGAACTTGCATATTGTGGGAACTCTTGACAAAGGCACACACCATGTAAATAAAAGCCATGGCTGTTCTTTGTGAGGAGAGCCCTTGAAATGGATAAAGACATAATTTTTTTTTTCTGAGCTCCAGCTTCTGTCTTTACTGCCCACAGAACAGATTCAGTCTCTTTCAGGTTGTTTCCTTTCATTGCTTTTGCCTAGCATTTCTCTGAGAAGGTTGCCTTGAATGAGCTATCCTCTAAATTCACTTCTCTTTTTTTCTGTCTTATGTCAAGTTCAATCTGTCCGCAAACACTAGTATCATTCTGAACCTTAATATCTTTTCTAATCTACTTGCTTCAAATTTCTCTATCCTCAAATCTTGTATCTAACTAAAGAGAGAGTTTCAATTTCCTTTTTTAATTTGATTTTCTCTCCTTGTGTCTACTGGAAACAAATTATTTCCTTCAGATTCTTATATTCCTCTATGATATTATTCCTCTGTTATTCATCTGCACTGTAAAGCCTGTCTCTAATTATTGAACAATATTAATCTGTGCATCCAGTCTACTTCATTTATACAAATATTTCCCTCATTATTTTAAAAATCCAAAGCTGACAAACTAAATAATAGCATAAAAGTCCGTAGTCTATAATCCTTATTTGAATTCTGTTTTCTGAGCAAACGCTGACTTCAATTTATCATGGAAAGAGGAAAAACAATACTTTTACAGAGAAATGTGAACCTGGTGTGACTAATCAGCAGTGACAGTTATATGTGTAGAGGAGACTCTAATGCAAGTCTGAAAGATGAGTGTGGATTTAGCTGTGGCTATGTAAAAAGGGTATAAGGAGGCTGTGGCCTCCCAGTGGTTTACCAAATACAAGGCCACTAAGAAAAAAGACAGGTTTGCTTGACCTACTTATACATCTGATCCACTTTAATTGTATTTTACATCCAGTTCTTGAAAGCATTGGATGTTTTCAGGGCCCCAGCTACATCCATCTCTGCAGCACACAATGTTCAGCTGCTCAGGCTCAGACCCAGCTTTCAAAATGCTGCTCTCTGACATTTGGATGTCTTGGAGAGGATGTGTTCCCCTTTGTCTGGATGCTGCTTTTAAGCTGAGGCTCTCTCCCTTGATTTGTGCCTGACCTTGGACTCCATCTCACCTCTATGATGATCTAGACTCCTGGCTGAACCCAGCGGCCATCGCCAGAACTGCCCCCCTGTGTTCATCCTCTGAGGGCTCTACTCAGCCACTGCTGTCATCTGCCTACCCTTGCAGGGGCTCCCTGGCAGCCCTCATACCTGGAGCAGCATCTGATAGGCAAGTACAAACATTCATAGAATATGAATGCCTGGTGGAAGGAGAGTTAGCAGAAACAAAATAAATCCATCTAATGTCAGAAGAGTGATGGATGACTCAAGGAGTGTAAGTGATGAAATCAGTATGAAAGTGATCTAGTGACTAGATGCTTTAGTGTCTCAAAAAGAGACCTTGGAGCAGTTGGCCACTGCCCAGTAATTGAACAGCTGTGCTCTGGAGTAGTCAGCAAACAGAGACATCCCTGCAAGATGTTGAAGGGAGCACCAACAGCTTTCATAATAGAAAGGCCATATGTTTCTATGGATGGCACATTGTGCATTATTCACTTATATCATGTCTAGAGAAAATTCTGAGATTGCAGATACCCCAATACATGCAGTACTGAAGAGATAGAACGTACATGAAAACAAAAGAAAAATCTTCTTTTGGGGAAAAAAAGGAAAGAACATCAAGTGCTGAATATTGTCAATACTGTTTTGTCCTTGATCCAGTTGTATCAGTGTAATCAGCAACCATCTGACTTTCAGGAAATTCCCTGCAGTTCTCTTCAAATTCTAAGATTTTGAATTCTTGGATTTTCTGCTAGTATACTGACTGAACTGTCTAGCTTGAATCTTGGCATTAGTCTTCATTTAGCTGAGATCACTGTCTGCGAACTCTTCTGCTGCACAACTGTATTGAGGGGTTCAGTGAGGGTGACAATTAGTTCTATGTTCAATCTAAAAAGGAGAAAATACAAAGGAGTTATCTTAGCGGGAAAAGAACACAGAAAGCTAGGTTGGATAAACTATGATGGAAAGGTTTGTTTTCTATATTCTTTTTGGAAAGGAAGACTTTTTTTTTTTTTTTTTTTTTTTTAAGCCTTTGGACAGTGTCACAACGCTACCATCATGTATGTAACAGTCCTCATGGTACTGATACTTCCAAGCACACTGGCAGGTCGAGCACACATATATAATGCATTTTCTGAAAAATAATCCAATTGATGTTAGATCTCATGAATAAGTCATGAGTATTTATCAGCATGTCTGAATAGTTACAGTAGAAAAAAAAGGTTTTGTTTATATGGTATCAGTGTCAAATAAACTCATGGAACTAGTAGACAATCTAACACTTGTTACTGTAAAGATACCCAGTACTGCACATAATGTACATGTTTATGTTAGACACTAAAAAAAGCATTATATTGTTCTGTTTTAGATTCAACTACTGTAGCTTGCATAGGATCTGTAGGAAATCTGAATGTCATTTTCTTTACTCTAGCACTAACCATAAATTACCTCATGTCAAATATGTTGAGACTCCTCTAAGGGTTTAATTTCATTATCTAGCTGTGTATACACCTGCAACGCAAGCAGGGTTCAGTTACCTGGGGTCATTTTCGTTCAGAGGTATTCTATAGAGCTGTCATTTACAAATATCTAGAGTCCTTGCACACTCAAGCATAAAGTGTTCATTATAGCTCCAATCATTTCACACTTATTAAAGTCAATAAAATACTGTAAGAAAGATATTGCCTAAGAAAAATCTATACCAGTCAAATAATTAAACTTACTTATAACCTCATTTGAAACAATCAAATAAAGACTCAGTGCCTGAATTAAATTTATCATTCAAAAGGGCTCTAGAAACTTTCAAATGTGTTTATATGAAAATTAGAAAGTTCTTATTTCAAGTTTGTTCATACAAAATTATATATATATAAGTATATATAAACCTATATTATAGGTTTACTTTTGAAATTAAAAATCATAATCTACCAGAATACCTCTAGATAGTTCCAGTCAGAAAGAAGACTAAAGAAATCAGTAAAATAGAATAATAGAATCATAGAATCACAAGGTTGGAAAGAACATACAAAATCATCTAGTCCAACCGTCCTCCCATTAGCATTGCTAACACAAGATACTAAACTACACCTTGTAGCTCCTCATCCAGATGCCTCTTGAACACTGCCAGGGACAGTGACTCCACCACCTCCCTGGGCAGGCCATTCCAGTGCCCGACCACTCTCTGAGAGAAAAAGTGTTTCCTCATGTCTAACCTAAACCTCCTCTGGCACAACTTGTGGCCATTTCCTCGGGTCTTCTTTGTTGCCTGGGAGAAGAGGCCAGACCCCTCTTCATCACAACCTTGCTTCAGGAAGTTGTAGAGTGCAATGAGGTCTCCTCTGAGCCTCCTCCTCTCCAAACTAAACAGTCCCAGCTCCCTCAGCCGCTCCTCATAGGACTTGTGCTCCAGACCCCTCACCAGTTTTGTTGCCCTTCTCTGGACACGCTCCAGGGCCTCAATGTCTTTCCTGTAGTGAAGGGCCCAAAACTGAACACAATACTCGAGGTGCGGCCTCACCAGTGCTGAGTACACGGGGATGATCACCTCCCTGCTCCTGCTGGCCACACTATTTCTAATGCAGGCCAGGATGCCGTTGGCCCTCTTGACCACCTGGGCACACTGTTGGCTCATGTTCAGCCAAGCATCAACCAACACCCCCCGGTCCCTTTCCTCTTCACTATCATCCAGCCGCTCATCCCCAAGCCTATAACGCTGCATGGGGTTGTTGTGGCCAAAGTGCAGGACCCGGCACTTGGCCTTGTTGAACCTCATCCCATTCACCTCAGCCCAGCGATTCAGCTTATCTAGATCTCTCTGAAGGGCCTTGCTATCCTCAGGCAGATTGATACTATCTCCAACTTGATGTCATCTGCAAACTTACTGAGGGTGCACTCTATCCCCTCATCTAGGTCATCAATAAAGATATCAAAGAAGATGGGCCCCAGTACTGACCTCTGAAGGACGCCAGTTGTAATGGGTCACCAACTGGACTTAACACCATTAACCACTACCTGTTGGGCACAGCCCTCTAGCCAGTTCCTTACCCAAAGAAGGGTATACCAGTCCAGGCCACGGACAGCCAGTTTCCCCAGGAGAATCCTGTGAGAGACCATGTCAAAGGCTTTGCTGTAGTCTAGATAGTCTACATCAACAGCCTTTCCCTCGTTTACCAGTCTGGTCACCCAGTTGTAGAAGGAGATGAGATTAGTCAAGCACGACCTGCCTTTCATGAACCCGTGCTGGCTGGGCCTGATCCCCTCAATGCCACGCACATGCCTTGTGATCTCACCCAAGATGACTTGCTCCATTACTTTCCCTGGTACTGAGGTGAGACTGACAGGCCTGTAGTTCCCCGGATCCTCCTTACGGCCCTTCTTGAAGATGGGAGTCACATCAGCAAGCCTCCAATCCTCTGGGACCTCTCCAGATAACCAGGAGTGCTTAGATGGCAGAGAACGGCTCAGCAATCACCCACACCAGCTTCCTCAGCACCCTAGGGTGAAGCCCATCCAGTCCCATTATAAAAGCTGTAAGTATTAAAAATTCTTAAGACTTTGACAGTCTTCTGATGCTAAAGAAAAAAACACCTCTCAAAAAACAAATGAGATAAATAATTTAACAGAATTAGGGGAGATAAATGTATCTCTTGCTTAGATCCCTAATTTGTCTGTGCACACTCTCCAAGACTTTCTTATATCACTATTCCATTTACATTATTTGCCTTAAAATAAAGACAAAAAACTCAAAACAAAATATCATTTAAGTAGAAAAGTTTGTGAACAGGTTTAGTTTAAAATTTTAGACAAAGTTTTTACTTTCTCCAATGTATCTTAAAACACATGCTTTTGCAGAATTCCACAAATACCTAAACAGATAATTAAAAAAATAAAAATAAATAAATATACCCAAATTTGTATTTTACATTTGTACCATAAGATCAAAGAATGGTAAGGGAACTTTAAGTTCATCAAGTTCCAACCAGCCTGCTACATACAGGGATGTCCCCCAACTTTGGCTTATGATAAACGTTCCATACTGCACAGATTTTATATATGACCAACTGATGATAACAACCCAATCAACCTTCAAATATATCTACCCTTCCTTTTTTCCTTTTTTCTCTTTTTTTTTTTTTTAATAAAGATTTATCAGTCACATAAAAGTTGCTTGTTTCTCTTTTGGTCTTACTTTTTGTTATTTATTTTTCCCTTTTGTTTTATAGAAAATATATATGGTAAAGTAGCAAAATCTCTTATGACAACAAATGTCCATCCAGTAAATAATATTTTAGATAGTTTAAGAACTGTTTTAGAGCATCTCTTTCGTTCTACTGTAAGGGAATTTTATCTTGCTAACAGCTGCTTTGCTGCTACTATAAACAATATAATTTTCTTCTTCAAATATGAAGATTAATGCTGCCTCAATACATATGTCCAAACCTTGTGTTCGAATGGGAAATGATAAATTAAATTCTAGATTCCTAAACAACGTTTTAGCATAATTTTGTTACAACTGTAGAAGCCTTGTCACAACCCATTTCATTGCATCTTTTTGTTTTCTTTTTTATTTAATGGATCTGTCAGAAAAGAGAAAATGTAGGTATAAAATGGAACACATTTTCTGTTCCATCTGATGAGTCATAAAGACAACCTTATTCTTTTTCCTGGGGGTCGTCAGTCACAGACAACCTACCACAGTTACATACTGATTTTTATCCCATTTTTCTAGGTGTTCTACTATGTACAGAAATATTATGCATATGCTCAATATTTTCTTGCAGATTTTGTGTGATGTGATAGTAACAGCAAAAGAGTTTGTTGGAAAACCCTAAGAATCTACTGACAAAAAAGTCACGATGCTGTAGCCTGTTCTAGATTCCTAGAAGTCCAGATTGTTAAAGGACAGAAATTGAGAGGAGTAAATAATTGTTTCTAAGGCTAACTTAAGAAAAAAAAATCATAAATTTCTGTGCACCAAAGAGACTCTGTCTACCATATATCGAGCAGCAGCTGGTAAACTGAAAAATGCAATTTTTATTCCCATATATAAGGTGTGTTTCACAAACTGTAGATGTTCCGTTTTCAATCTAGTCTCCTTCTCTGACATGAATTCAAATTAAATACTCTTGCTGTTTGTTGAGAATATCTCAAGGCATTACTTAACCCTGTATATTATGCTTTGAAGAACCTTGCCACATTCCATCATTTTTATTCTGTATGCATCTCTTCTAACGTTATGTCTTTCACTTTGTCCTCACTTTATTTGTAAAAGTAACTGTCACCATTAACTTAAGAGTGTGGGTCAACATTAAGTGAAACATGTAATTATTAAAATAATATTTCAAATAACATCTATGATTTGAACTCTAAGCACAAATAACAACTAATCTATTTTCCTCTACTGTTCATGATGAAGAATTTTTACACCTAGCATATATACAGAGCAAAGAATCAGTTTATGAAGTTGGAATTATTTTTTTTTTTTCATAGAAACAAGGTGGTTTGTTATTGTCAAGTACAGAAAAGAAAAGAATATGTTTGAATACCTGTGGACCTACACACAGACATACATGCATTTTCTATTGTATGGGTAATTCATATATATTTCAAAAGGGAAATGTATCCATCTCCACTTACAGCATTCTCTTAAACTACTAAACCACTGAGTTTACCTGAAGGACTGTTTCGATCCATCATTCTTTCTTCTAGTCAAGAGAATGAATTATTTTCTCCAAGAATGGATTCTGTTGTCCAAATTCACTTTATAAAAATCTTACTTTTATGTGAGTCAGAGCTAAAGAAAACTCAATTGCTTTCAGACACTTCTCCAAACAGAAGTAGCAGCACCAAGAAAATTGCCAGTGCTGCATCTGTGTATCTCTTTAGAAGGGATAGGCTAGGTAGGAAGGGTGGGGGAATAGCCCTCTATGTCAAAGAGTGGATAGACTGTGAGGAGCTTCCCCTGAGAAACAGTCAGGATCAGGTTGAGAGCCTGTGGGTTAGAATTAGAGATGGGTCTAACAAAGGCCAGCTGGTGATAGGAGAATACTACAGGCCACCTGATCAAGGGAAGACTGTTGATGAGGCTTTCTTGCTTCAGATGCGGGAGGCTTCATGCTCACGGGCTCTTGTCCTGATGGGGGACTTCAACCATCCAGATATCTCCTGGTAGACCACACAGCGAGTTGTAAGAGGTCTAGGAGGCTCCTGGAATGTGTTGTTGATAATTTTCTTGTCCAGGTATTGGACAGACCAACCAGAGGTGAAGCGTTGCTGGATCTGCTGCTCACCACTACGGACGAAATCATTAATGGTGTTAAGGCTGGAGGCAGCCTGGGTTGCAGTGACTACGCTCTGGTTGAGTTCGTGATCTTGAGGGATGTGGGCCTGGTGAAGAGTGGCATCAGGACCCTGAACTTTGGGAGAGCAAACTTTAAGCCGTTCAATGGAGTGTTAGCCGAGATCCCCAGGGATGCTGTCTTTAAAAACAAAAATGCTGAGGAGAGCTGGTTACTCTTCAAGGATGCCTTCCTGAGAGCATAAGAACTCTCCATCCCACTGAACAAGAAAGTGGGCAGAGGAGGTAGGAAGCTGGCGTGGCTTGGTAAGGACTTACTGTGAGTGCTGAGGGCAAAAAAAGGTGCGTACAAGCTCTGGGAACAAGGGCGTGCCACCTGGGAAGAATACAGGGATGCAGACGTGGGATCAGGAAAGCTAAGGTGCAGGCAGAACTGAAGGCTGAGCTACTGAATGAGTTCTTTGCCTCGGTCTTCACTGGTGGCCAGGATTCCAGTACTTCTTCCGTCCCTGAGCCCTGCATCCCTACACCTCTGGGTGGGGACCAGGGTGGTAAATCCCCCCCCGCTGTGAGGACAGAGCAGGTCCGAGACCGCTTCATGAGACTGAATGTGAACAAGTCTATGGGGCCAGATGGCATGCATCCCAGGGTTCTGATGGAGCTGACTGAGGTGGTTGCCGAGCCGCTCTCCATCATATTTGAAAACTTGTGGCTGTCAGGTGAGGTCACAGATGACTGGAGGAAGGATCACGTCACTCCCATTTACAAGAAAGGGAGCAAGGAGGATCCCGGGAACTACAGGCCAGTGAGTCTCACCTCTGTGCCTGGGAAGATCATGGAACAGATCCTCCTGGATGACATGCTTGATCACTTGAGGAAAGGGTGTGTGATCCGAGACAGCCAGCACGGCTTCACCAGGGGAAGGTCATGCTTGACCAATCTGGTGGCCTTCTATGATGGAGTGACAGCATCGGTGGACAAAGGAAAGGTGACCAATGTCATTTACCTGGACTTGAGCAAGGCCTTTGACATAGTCTCTCACCACATCCTTATCTCCAAATTGGAGGGATGTGGATTTGATGAGTAGACAACTCGATGGATAAGAAACTGGTTGAAAGGCCGCAGACAGAGAGTGGTCATCAATGGCTCTACGTCCAGGTGGAGGCCGGTAACGAGCAGCGTCCCCCACGGGTATGTCTTGGGACCGGTGCTCTTTAACATCTTTATCAATGACATTGATGACGGAATTGAGTGCACCCTCAGCAAGTTTGCTGACGACACCAAGCTGAGTGGTGCGGCTGGCACGGTTGAAGGAAGGGATGCCATTCAGATGGACCTCAACAGGCTTCAAAGGTGGGCCCGGGTGAACCTGATGAAGTTCAACATGGCAAAGTGCAGAGTTTTTCACTTGGGCCAGAGGAATCCCAGGCATCCATACAGACTGGAAGAAGCAGTCCTTGAGAGCAGCCCTGTGGAGAAGGACGTGGGGGTCTTGATAGATAAGAAACTTAATATAAGCCAGCAGTGTGCCCTTGTGGCTCGGAAGGCAAATGGTATCCTGGGCTCCATCAAAAGAGGGGTGGCCAGCAAGGATAGGGAGGTGATTGTTCCCCTCTACTCTGCTCTTGTGAGGCCCTATCTGGAGTACTGTGTTCAAGTGTAGAGCCCCCAGTACAAAAAAGACAGGGAGCTGTTGGAGAGGGTTGAGAGGAGGGCCACGAAGATGATCAGGGGACTGGAGCACCTCTCCCATGAAGACAGGCTGAGGGAGCTGGTTTGTTCAGCCTGGAGAAAAGAAGGCTGTGGGATGATCTCATTGCAGCCTTTCAGTACCTAAAGGGAGCCTACAGACAAGAGTGGAATCAACTCTTTGAAAGGGTTGATAACTGCAGGACGAGGGGAAATGGTTTTAAGTTGAGGGAGGGGAGATTTAGGTTGGACGTAAGGGGGAAATTCTCTACAGAGAGAGTGGTGATGTACTGGAACAGGCTGCCCAGAGAGGTTGTGGATGCCCCATCCCTGGAGGTGCTCAAGGCCAGACTGAATGGGGCCCTGGGCAACCCAGTCTAGTATTAAATGGGGAGGTTGGTGGCCCTGCCTGTGGCAGGGGGATTGGAGATTCATGATCCTTGAGATCCCTTCCAACCCTGGCCATTCTGTAATTCTGTGATTCTGTGATCTCATCAGAAATGTCCTAAAAATACTGAAGTATTCCAAAAAGAAATTACATGGGAAAGTATACCTGTTTAGGTACTCCTAAGAGGAAGAACTTTAATAAATTCTCTTCCTTCTCCTTTGATTACCAAGCTACAGTTAAGAAACAGTATATTTTTATTGTGTTATTCATTCTACATAATTATATATGTAAATATATTATTACATCATATCAACAGTGGCTAGTGATTTCATATTTATCAAGAAAATAGCTTTTTATTCATGCTTAGACTTGAATGAAGCAGAAGTACCCACCCTTTCTGTTCTTCGGTGCTCTGGCTCCGGGAGTAGTCTCTGGCTACTCCTTGCTCCTTGACTGGTGGTCTTCACCAGAAGGCAGAGAGATATCAGAGCAGGAATTGCAACTTTGTCTCTAGATGGAGTGCAACCTGCACAGACAATATTTAGATTATGAGTCTTCCTGAGTGCATGACTACTGTGTAAAATCCAGATTTTATACATACTATACACACTTTATCAAAGTAAAAAACGTATAACATACATCTGTTGTTGCACACTGAAACTGTCAATACTATTTTGGATTTGTAACTGCAAAATTTTTAGGATTTATTTTCCATAATATTGCAATTCTGTATATGTATGTATCATCTTTGCATTTTAAGTAGGTTTCAGCTAAACAATGTTTCTTTTGTAACATCTCTGCTCCTATATAATATTTAATTAGAATTATTCGACATGGGTAGAATTCATTAATATGAATGGTTGTCTTTTATATTTTAGAAGACAACTGGGGAAAGGAAAGCTACAGCAAGGAAATCTCTTAAATGCCTATGGTGATTCTAGATATATAAAAAGGTCAGGATGTATGTAGTATGCATGTAAGTGCTAGGCACTAAAATAAAACTGTCCACCTGAAAGTTCTATCATCAAAGACACCAAGCTGAAGTAGTAGATGTGTCTGAATTTCTTCCCTACTGATTTCATCTGTCCATTCCCTACCACTTTTTGACACTTTATATGTTGCTACAACAGTGCAGAAGTGCAGAACCTGACTTGGGAAAATTCTTTCCACACTTCAGGAAAGTGTCTCACTGAAAGACAGAGTGAACAGATAAGTATAGTAAGATTTTACCTATAAGAGCAGATGATTAGCAGCATTTCATCAACCATTCTTCTTAGTAGCTTAAATTAACAAGCTGACTGCTTAACAGCTGATTGAATACAGTACAACTTAGATAAATATCTTTGGGATACATTTTCCCTCTTTTTCCATCTTTTTTATGGAGCTTGCTCTTCAGCATATCTCTATGCCTGCAGGAATTTTCAGTTCCCCCTCTCTAGGTCTCAGACAGTATTCAGTTTAAAGGACTCAAACCAAGACCTGAAATGCTTTCCATAAAGAAAAATGAAGAGCCTGTCTTATTTCTGCATGCCCAAATTCATTTTGATAACTGGAGTTTCATCATAAGCATGAAGATATTTGTTCATACTGGTACTCTTCATATAGTTTTGTAATCCAAGGCACGTATGATTTTATGTTCAGTAGCAAACATTGCTTTGTACTGCCTGAACAGAAAATAGAATCATAACGCATCTCTGTTCTCTATATCTGGCCATGCTTCACGCAACTTATTTTTTATCAGTTTTGTATGTTAAGAGTTCATATTACAGCTATGTATGAAGGGTTTTTTTTTTTTTTTTTTTTTTTTCCTATTTCTAGTTTGTTCTCTGACTTATCTGTGCTAGGAAATTAATCTTTTTAGGCAACGTTTGCCTAAAAACGTTCTGTAAAAATAGTTCTGTAAACCAGCAAAGAGCAAAGCCATTTTTCTTTCAAGTGAATGTAGTGTCTTTACATTAAGTTTCAGTATATCTCTTTTTCCAAAACTTGTCTTATGAGTTCAGTAATTTGTTTTTGTCATTATCCACTCTTATTCTTCTGCTAAATATACGAACATTATCAAATTTTCTTGTTAGTGCTTTCCTCAAAACTGCACAGATCCTCATACAAAGTAGCCTGTACATATACAAATCTTCTTCTTCTTTGATGCTTTAGACTGGGTTAAATCTTACTGAAACTGGTGAGAATAATGTCTGTCCATCACTGAGTCTAAATACAGAGGAGAAAGCTTATGGAAATTATGATTAACTTCAAAATTTTGAATGTTATCTGCTGGAACTCTTTCTGCTTGTAGAAAATAGGCATAAATACAAAGACTCACACGAATAGAAGTACTGGTTAGAAATAGATAGACTAGAATAGTATTCCAAGAAAAGACCTTTGGGATAAAGTCTAGGTAGAATGCCTTCGAATCTGATAAAAGAAATGGTCTGATTTAATTCTTCTTAGGTAGAAAGAAACAGGGATTTATATGCACATTTTTTCAAATGTCTAAAAGTATCAAAAACATTCCTGCTTTCAGACTTATCTTTTCCCCAAAAAGAGAATAATGGTGAAAACCAAAGACAGGTCACCTGCTTTGATGCATGCATAAAATCTCTGAAAACAAATGCTTTGCAGTCTTGTTCAGCATTTTATTTAGGTAACTTTAAACTATATTAAGTAGCTACCAAAGGGAAATTTAAGGACTGATTAAATGTTGTTTTCTGAGAATGAATCTTTTAGGGTAGGTTTCATATGGCAGCATGTTCACTTCAGAATCAAAGTCCACAGGAACAGAAAGTGAGAAGGCTCTACCATCTTTTAGTATGCCTTAAACACAAAGACTGCTAATTTGTCAAAGATCAAAACTGTAGACAAGAATCACAACCACAATCACTAACAATTCAGAAACTCTTGTTATTTTTATGCCTGATCATGAAACTGTAAAGGCATAGGCATAAAACTAAAAGTTGCAACTTTAACTTGTTTTTATAATGCCCAGAATCGATAATAATTGGAATTAGACTGTATATTACATACTGCAAAGCTTCACATGCCAATGTCAAAGTCTTGTTTCTGACTATATAATGAGATTTACCGCTTTGAATGATGCAGAAATAATTTTAGAAATTCTACCTCATGTATGTTTGACTATTCTGGATCTCTGATGTCTCTTGGACTGATTTAAGCTGCAGGTCTGACACTTCTAAATTGTTCACAACTAGTTCAAATATGTAAATATGCCTCTGAGAAATGTACTTTAGGTTGTCTGACTTCATAGATGTTTTTTCTACTTCAGGAAAAAAAAAGAAAAAAAAAACAAAAGAATGGTAAAGATTTTGAAGAAAGTGCTCAGAAGCTAATGGAATATTTTAGACCAGAGAAAAAAATACTTCTTGCTAGAAAAATGTGTCTAAACCAGATAGCTGGACAACAGCTATCTGCTTTCTTTAAGTATGCATTTTGTCCCTGTGCTGTTTAAGAGCACCATGGTATATTACAGATTTGCACAAAAATGATCCTAAATTTTGGTTTGTTTTTGTAAATGTTATCTCTGATGTTATTTCTGAGTGTTAATGATATTTTATGAAATGTAGACCTGTTCTGATGTGAAAAAAGAGTACTATTTAGGTAAAATTACTGTGTAAGTCTACTATCAAATTATTCTCATCCAAAGTTTTCTGTCAAGCTTGTAATAAGAGAAGCACTCAGAAAATTAATGATACAAGGCTGGATTTTGGAAGGTAAGTATGGCATACCAGAAATTAAATTAGTTATTGTACACCTTATTAAAACATAATATCAGAACAGTAAAGTTCAAGGTAGATGTATTAAAAAATGTTGAATGGCTAATATGAAAAATGCACAATACAAAATAATAATAATAATAATAATAATAACTCACCGATTTGTGAATTTTGAAGACATTTTTTAACATCACACATTGCATTTTTCCAGTTAATTTGTATGCCTTGTCCAGTTCTGCAACTGATACTAAGTATATGAAACGCTACAAAATAAGCAATAACAGAATAAAGGAATGTGATTTGATGAAATTTCTTATTCTTTCTTTCCTTTAGTTCCTACTCTGCTTCCCCTTTGCATTTTCTATCAAGTTCAATTTTCATTTCCTTAATTCAGATCACCCCACTAGGCTACCCCAGGTTGTCTATCTGATGTGTTTCATTGTGTTCTTCTCATCTCTTCAATCTGTTCTTTTTCCGTGAAGCAAGGCTTGGCTTCTCTTACATTGCTTATGCCTTAAAAAGTTCACTGTGGCTCTTTAGGTCATGGTTCTAGTTTTTTGTTCACAGTTCCTAAATTCTAGTTCCTTGAAGTGCATTCTAAATATGGCTTCCTAAATTCTGTTTTAATTAAATGATCATAATAGACCATAATAAACCTTACTGTTATCAGGTTGTGTACTTACTATAATTTTGTAATTGTGGACACTTCTTGCCCTTTTCCCTCTGTTTCCAAATACTCTGAATATCATTCTGATTCTTCCTCTGGACAGCTGATTGGTAGTTTCTTAAATGTAGCACTGATCCTGACAGGTTCTTCTTCCTTTGAATCTCTTTAAATTTCAACAGTTCAGATGTCCATAAATTTCCTGAAGAAACAAAATACCTTGTCAGAAAACAATCATTCATTTACTATCTCCTATATTTCAGTTATAATAGCTCCAGAAAGTGTCCCACATTCAGTTCAAGATTTCAAGTATAGCACATCACATGAGAATAAATCAAAATATGGAACTCCTTTGAACACCTCAGCTAAATGTCTGTTTTCAACTGATTAACCTTGATTTTCCCCAGGTCATGGGGATATGCTGCATCAACTTATGTACTGGGAAAACAGTGATGAAGAACAGCAAAAAACTCAAATATTTATGAAATAAGAGAGATTTTAAGACAGACAGTAGCCAAACTGTATGTCTTCTAATAGATATTTTTATCATAAACTCTTCACCAAAAAAAACATTATTCCAGCATTTTTTTGTGGAGCCCTGATTTCTTTTCCACCCCTTGACCCACTTGTCGGGAGCAACTGGTTATCAGATTAACAGTTCACTAATTTCCTTCGTCTGGCATGTGAGGTCATGGAAAAGGAGAAAGGCCAAAGTGCCATTCTAGAAATACATGAGGCAATTATGAGAAAGGAGTCAACACTGTACATCTTACAATCAGTGCATGAGGTTTGACAGGTTTTGCATTCTTGCCAGTATCACGGCTCAGTGCTCATTTCACTAAGCAGCTGCACAGTTTGGGAAGCTTCCAGATCACAGGAAATTCTAATTTTTTTCCCCATTTTGAGCTGATTCAGAACAGAACAACAACAAATTTAAAGGAAATTTTATGAAAACTGTAACAGTGTCTTTTAGCCAGCTCTTTTTCACAGGCTACTATATGGCAGTATGCTATGCCAATTATTGACATTCTCCTTGTGTGATTTAAAAGTGGAATGTAAGTGCTGATGGCTATGATTATCACCATGTGGAAAGAAAACCCAAATAAAATAATCCAAACTTGAACTACCTTGACTGCCCATGCAGTACTGATATATTGTAACAGTTATTTTCTCTTGCTGATTTAAAAATTAAAAAAAAAAAAAAAAAAAAAAAAAAAAGTGCCAAAACTACACACTTTCCACATTATTTCCTTCTTTTTTTTTTTTTTTTAAACAAGAGAACATCACACTCAAAATATTAAGATCACATACAGCTACAGCAAGTCAGGACAGGAAAGCAATAGACTTGCATGGCTGAACCGGAACCTGCTGGTCAAACTGAAGAGGAAGAAGAAAATGCACATGTAGTGGAAACAGGGATAGGTACCATGGGAAGAGTATAACAAAGCTGCAAGGGTGTGTAGGGTTGGGGTCAGAAAGGCCAAGACTCAGCTTGAACTAAACATAGCAAGGGATGCCAGGAAGAACAAGAAAGGCTTCTAGAGATATCTCAATCAGAAAAGGAAAGTTCAGGAGAGTATACTCACCCAGTGAGTGGCTCGGGCAGGCAAAAAACAGACAAGGAAAAGCTGAGGTACTTAACAACTTATTTGCCTTGATCTTCTCTGATAACTGCTCAACACACAGATCTCAGTGTTTGGTTTGGTAGGAGGGGATTGTAAGCAAAGATTAGGCTCATGACTACCCAAGGAATCTGAACATCCACAAGTCTATGAATCCCAATGAGATGCATTCCAAAGTCCTGAGGGAATTAGATGATGTAGTTGCTAAGCAACTCTCAATGATATTTGAAAAGTCACAGCAATTAGGAGAAGTCCCTGGTGACATGAAAAAAAGGTAACATCACACTCATTTTTAAGAAGGATAAAAGCATGACCCTGATTAATTGCATGATGGGTGTTGGGAGAATTATCATTATTACTGTACATATTTCAGAAATTTCATCAACACAACAAGGCACTGTGAAACAGGATATACACATTGGAATAGTGTTTAACTGCCTTTCAGATTTATAATGTTTTAAATTAAATAGATAAGAGATAACTGAGTAGTATTTCAGACTTAGCATATAGCACTAAATGTGGGTATAGATAAGTTCATAGCTCCAAGATCTTTAAGACTTCACCACTCTCTGCCTTTGTTGATCATAGAATAATAGAATCGTAGAAACACAAGGTTGGAATGAACCTATAAAATCATCTAGTCCAACCGTCTTCACATTACCACTGCTACCACAAGCTACTAAACCAGATCTTGCAGCTCCACATCCAGACGCCTCTTGAACACTGCCAGGGACAGTGACTCCACCACCTCCCTGGGCAGGCCATTCCAGTGCCCGACCACTCTCTGAGAGAAAAAGTGTTTCCTCATGTCTAACCTAAACCTCCTCTGGCACAACTTGTGGCCATTTCCTCGGGTCTTCTTTGTTGCCTGGGAGAAGAGGCCAGACCCCTCTTCATCACAGCCTTGCTTCAGGAAGTTGTAGAGTGCAATGAGGTCTCCTCTGAGCCTCCTCCTCTCCAAACTAAACAATCCCACTCCCTCAGCTGCTCCTCATAAGACTTGTGCTCCAGACCCCTCACCAGTTTTGTTGCCCTTCTCTGGACACGCTCCAGGGCCTCAATGTCTTTCCTGTAGTGAAGGGCCCAAAACTGAACACAGTACTTGAGGTGCGGCCTCACCAGTGCTGAGTACAGGGGGATGATCACCTCCCTGCTCCTGCTGGCCACACTATTTCTAATGCAGGCCAGGATGTCGTTGGCCCTCTTGACCACCTGGGCACACTGTTGGCTCACGTTCAGCCAAGCATCAACCAACACCCCAGGTCCCTTTCCTCTTCACTATTATCCAGTCACTCATCCCCAGTTTTATAGCACTGCATGGGGTTATTGTGGCCAAAGTGCAGGACTTGGCACTTGGCCTTGTTGAACCTCATCCCATTCACCTCAGCCCAGCGATCCAGCTCATCTAGATCCCTCTGAAGTGCCTCCCTATCCTCAGGCAGATCTATACCACCTCCCAACTTGCTGTCATCTGCAAACTTACTGATGATATAGATCCTTTCATATCTAACCCGTTTAGTTTCATAGAGTCTTAGGATTCAGACTGTGAGATACCTCAGGAAGTCTTCAATCCAACTCGTACACAAATCAGGACAGCTATAGTGCCAGGCCCTGATGCTCAGAGTTTTCTGCAGTTGGGTCTTGGAAAACTCCAAGGATGAATATTGTACAGTTTCTCTGAAAAACTTGCCATATTGCTTACAGGACTGTCCACATGAGCAAAAGTTGTTTTTATTTTCTTAATATACAGCCTGAACATCTCTGTCCTTTCATGCACCACTGCTAAGAGTCTGTCTCCATTTTCTCACCTCCTGCAGTATGTACTATGGACTTCTCTTACATTCTACAAAACCATGTCTTCACTCCAGGCTAAGCAAGGCCAGATCCTTCAGCTTCTCTTCACAGGGCAAATGTTCCAGATCCTCATTATTTTGGTTGTATCCACTCCAGTTTTGTGACATCTGACTTGTATTGCAGGGTCCAAAACTGAACACAGTTGTCTCTGGATGGCATCACATCCCTCTCGTGTGTCAACTGCACCTCACAGCTTGGTATCATCAGCAAACTTGCTGAGCACTCACTTGATGCCAATGTCATTGATGAAGATATTACTGAGTATTGGTCCCAACACTAAATGCTGGAGGACACCACTCATCACTGATCTCCATCCAGACAGTGAGTCACTGACCACCATTCTCCAGACTCAATCCTGCGTCCATGTCTTTTGATTTGAAGAGAAAGATGTTGTAGTACATTGTGTCAAAGGCCTTAAAATCACAGAACCACAGAATCATAGGTGTTTGAATGACCTCTCGAGATCATCTAGTCAAACACTCCTGCTAAAGCAGGTCCCTAGCATAGGTTGCACAGTAAAGCAGCCAGCTGGATTTTGAATATCTCTAGAGAAGGAGACTCCATAACGTTTCTGGGCAAATTGTGACAGTGCTCTGTCACCCTCATAGTAAATAAGATTTTCCTCATAGTATATGGAACTTTCAGTGTTCCAGTTTGTGCCCATTGGCCCTTGTTCTGTTTCCAGGCACTGCTGCAAAGAGCCTTGTCCCATTCTCTTGACTCCTGTTCTTTTAGATATTTATAAGTACTGTCAAGACCCACTTAGTCTTCTCTTCTCTAGGTCTCTCAGCTTTACTCATAAGGGAGATGCTCCAAGCCCCTCGCCATCTTTACATTCTTCTGATCTGCTGCCTGTGTGTCTCTTGTTATTTTGCAGATATAGGGCACTAGAGTTTTATTTTTGGATCTTATCCAGATAGCTTTACACAGCTACAGTTGTTACTAAGAGTGATTGGAATTGCATCATTCACAAATGTATTGACATTCACATGCAGTAAATATAATGCTTCTTCTAAAATGCTCCCATAATGTTTTGGTGGTTTTTTTGTTTGTTTGTTTGTGGGTTTTGTTTGTTTGTTTGTTTGTTTTGGTTTTGCTTTTTAATCTTTAGTTAGTGTACTTAAGAAATATTCTAATGATAAGAACGCTGACCTAGGATATATTGTCCATAGAGGCAATAACAATACATGATCAAACATTTAAAAAATATATGACAATAAATATCTGGCTATTATGAATCTTGTGATAAGGGCATGGACTATATAGCATTTTACAGTTCCTTACAGATCATTTTTCTATGTACTATTCCTTTGTGTGTTGCTGTATGATCTTATTGACATTCACGAATAGCCTTTTGAAAAATTCACACAAAAGAAAAATTGTTTCCCTTACTTCTTCTGGAACACCTAAGAAATCCTTGTGACATAAGAAGTACAAGGAGAAATAATTTCTTGGATATAATTAAAAAAAAAACTTGCACCACAATTGCAATGTGTCTTTTGTGCAAGTGTTGATGTGACTTTTCCACAATGAAAATTTTGCCAAATCACACCAATTACACACTAATAAGCTTAGTGTATGAATCACATTACTGAGCGTTCTTTGGATTCTCTCCAATTAGTGTTTCTCTTTGAATAATTACAGCTTGTATAAGTAAAACAAAAGATGCTATTATACATATGGATTAACTATTCAGGAGCTTTTACTCCTTTAGAAGCAGAGATAGGTCTCTTTATCCCTCTTCTGTCTTCCAAAGAATAAAGAGATAACTTTTTTCCTCCGTGTACATTTTACTCATAAAATCAGAGCAATTTGGAAAGGTCATTTTTATCTAATGGATTCTGTTTTATTTTATTACTAATACAGACAGGATATAAATAATTTTGATTTAGTTTAATTTCATTTCAATTGGTTCTAGATCACACTCAAATCATTTCAAGAAATTTTTGTGTTCATTTCTGAAAATCAATTATTAAAAACAAAAACTAAGGAAGTAGAAATATATTTTTTAAGAAATAGTATACCAGAGATGAGCCATAGTCAACTAATCCAGTTGCCTGTTTACTCACAACATTAAAAAAAAAAAGAAAAAAGAAAAAAAAAAAAGTAGTAAAATAAACCTTAACATAACAAATAAAAGAAAAATCTCATTATTTGCCAGGATCTCAATGCAATAAAAGCTTCCCCTCCCACCCCCCAGGAGTTTACCTTATTACATTTGAGGATTTTCCGTAGTATTATGCAGCGCAGTGTCTGATACACGGACTCAGATATGAATGATCCAAATAGTTTATTACAAGTTCTCACATCACTTATATACCTTCACAAGTTTTCTTTTTCTAGCTTTCCCATCCACCCCTACAACTTTCCCATCCACTTTTACATGTCAACAGAGTGTTCTACAAAACATTCTTCAACTGTTCACACAGGCACTTATCCAATCAGAGCCATGAGATGTTCTTTCTTTCTTCTAGAGGTGTCCTTGGTTCTCATGCTCTTTATCTTGCTCCACAGCTTCTGCTCTGAACAGTTTTTTTTTTTTTTTATTCCCACAGTATTATAAATTTTAAGTTAAAAAAGGCTTGTACTGATGGAATTTTAGTTTGTCCAGATACTTCTAAAGATTGATTAGACATTTTGTGAAAGACAAGAGAGAAACAAAAATCTTATTTTATCAATTTTATATTTATTACCTTACATTTCTTTTGATTGTACTCCTTAGCTCATGCCGCCTCTCTGTATTTTCATTATTTTATATATCAGCACTGTCATACCCCATTCTATACCTAAATAATCTCCAATTTTATGAGTCATAGAGCAATACTAAATATAATTGTCTTTATCTTTAAATTCTGTGCAGATATTTCTATATACTGGTTGAGGATGAATTCTCAAAGATATGCTTTAATACAAAATCTTTTTTGCCCATTTTTTCTTTCTTTTTTTTTTTTCCCACCCATTTTGTAATCTTAAAGCAGCTTTTCATTACCATATGGTCTTACTCAGAGTGCAGTAAATTGGTTAAATTGCCAGAGGAAAAAAAAAAGCTCTAAAACTGTGTACATAACACAATAAATCTAACTGGTTGATGTTAGCTGAAGCAGCATTCCTATGCTAGGTTTACAGTAAGGTATTCTTATTTAAAATAAGAATGTTTCTCCATCTGTTCTTCTTTCAAATTCTAGTGAATATGCCTTTGCGCTAGAAATAATTGTACCTAGTGGGGGAACCAGCCCCTTTTCTTTGCCATGTAATAGACAGAATTGTGACTTTGCATGTTTCTCTGGAAAAAAATTAACCCAGAAATAGTGGTAAAGCCTCCCAGGTATTCATGTCATAAAGGCACTATAATAAAGTGCCCAAGCTCTTTCATCATTTGTCAAATGAAAGCATATTTTTGGTTTTTATTGTTTTTGAAGCAAAACAATTATTGATGAACACCTGAAGGGCTTTCTGGGGCATATTATGCGTTTGACAAATTCTAAGTAAGCAGGAGAAGAAATCACAGAGAATGTTGATTTTTTATGAAAAGGCATGATTGATATTTCTTCATTTGAAGATTTTGCTTTTCCAGTGAATACTACAGAGGAAATATAGTGTATAAAAAATAATGAGAAAAAAATGTATCATTCAAAATAAAAAGAATTCTTTTTATAAGTAAGCCATTTCATAAGCAATTCTACTTTGCATAATGGGAAGGAACTTGTTATGTACTTTAAAAAAGGATAGTTAATAAAAAGTTATTTTGCATGCCCAAATCTAAGTCTGTTCTTCTTTTCTCTTTATCCTTTCCCCAGTTATTCTTGGAGAGAAAACTAAGAAAACACTCTCCAAGTGTCCAGAATTGTTTGTTTAATTTTAATTAAACAGATGTCAGAATTTAATAAAATATAATTAATGGCCATTTGAACATTGTTAGTGTGTTCACTAATGTATTTTTCTTGATAAAGTTTTCATATGGAAGATGGAAAGATGCTTTTGTCTGATGGTTGGGGCATAAATACATGTGGAAGGCTGAGGATCAAGTTATTATCCAGCTCAATTCATTTCAAAACCCATCAGACACATGGAGAGCACTCACTTCATACTGAAAATCCTAGGTTTTTTTCCAGTGAAGGAAAAAAAAAGTTTCAGAATCTCAGAAGTCACTATGCAACAGAATACACACCCTGATATCAGCTGTGTAGGGAATAGATTTTCAAAATCTGTAAGAAAGACGCTTTTTATGCTACTTCTTTTAAAGTCATGAATTACCTATGTGCTCTATCTTTTGGCTATTTTCTTTGACATCGTTAAGAAAATCTCCTTTGGAGCCACAAAAGTATAAAATAGAGTCGCAGCTATGCCATTTTTTCCCACTTTTATTTCCAGTGTCTATTTTATGTATGGGCCTCTCTGTTATGGGAATTAAAAAAAAAAAAAAGAAAAGAAAAAGGGCACAGAGACCACTACGGCCCTATTCAATTTAGTTCTTCCTTTTCCATGCTGAGTGGCTGAAACAGGAATCTCGCTGTGAGTAGATCAAGCTCCATCACCACGTACAAATACTATTGGTTCCTGCCAGGTATGAAAAAGTTCAGACTTGCTACATGAGGAGCCACTGCTGTAGCAATACAGTAACATTCTGAACGATCATCACAGTTAATTTTTAAGAAAAGTTAAATCAGATAGGAGGAAATAGAAAAGTGGTAGAATTTAGATAATTTAATTATCAAGAGCTCACTAACTAATGTGCCATATTTTATTTACTATTTATCATCAGATAGTCTTTTAAGGTACAGCTCATGGTCTCATAAAATATAATACTTGTACCTGCAAGTGTATAAAACACTATTTTGTATGAAATTGAACAAGCAAAATAAGTTCATTGAGCTATGCTGAAGAGCCACTTCTAGGGGTCAGGGAAAATAATACTGATTCTTTTACATCTTGCAAAACAATGTAATATTTATGACAGAAATTGTAGTGATATCTATGGAATGTGTCTACACAAGTACTTTAAATGAGGAGAGTGCTTTTGAAGCCAATCTCCCCCTCTTTCTGTGGTTTGGATTGCATCACCTTACGAATTTAAAACACCGAGACTGGATTCTTTTCCTCATACACCTCAAATAGTAAATGGAGTTAGGTCCACTTGGCGAGACTAGAGTTAGTTTTAAACAGGACTACTGAAACCTATACTGGTATCAGGTACTCAGCCTCAACTACTTTACTGAGCAAGTCAGATTCCACTGCACAACACAGTTTACTACTGCAGACATAGCCAGTGGTATTATTTCCTTGTTTTCACGGACATCTTAGTGCACCCACTTTTTCATACTTTAAAGTACCACTGATCACAGGTTATGGGAATATTCCTTTGCAAAAGGAATTTGAACTACTACTCCACTATGCTACAAGTATCATTACAAAACCCAAAGGACTAGTAAACAGGTTATCTGATGGTTACTGTGTCATGACTTTTGTACATGAGAATTTCATGCACATTTTTGGCATACTGCTTTTTTCATAAATTCAAAAAACCTTATTTAAAACCCTATTATAAGGGCATTTCAGGAACTATTTAAATTGTAATTACAAAACAAGACAAACAAACAAAAAAACCCACAACACTAAACATTCTGTAAGATATATAATTTACCTGAAACTACAAAAACAAATGAAAAAAAAATAGAAAAATATTACTAGAATTCCATGTACTAACTTGCTTTCAGAACTTGAAAACATATTGCAGTACATGCTGTTATGATGTTTAGAAGTTTTTCTGCAAAACTCAGTAGCATCTGCCCAGTGTTTGTAAGGATTTTCAAATCTGTGCTCAGACAAGGAAATATGAAATATTATCAACTTTCTTTAATAACACATATATAATTCATATATATATATATATCATTTCACACATGTATAGAACATAAGTCATGCAAAATACTACTAGGTGATATTTATAGAAGAAATTTTGGAAAAGCCTACAATATCAGTTACAAAAGTAATTACAATGTAATGCTCTATTCATTCCACCTCATGGATTATAACGTTTGAGACAAGTGATGTTTGACAAAGTTATGACTATTTTTGTGCCATTTCTACATAAGTAATAAAAATGCAATCACAATTTATAATAGCACCGTATCTCAGACTTCTCTTTGACAATTTCAATTTTAATTTACTTTTACTTAAAATCTGACAAGCTACACAATTAGCAGGCAACATAATGACCTTTCACTGCTGTCTATCTCCTGTATTTTGTATTCATTGTTGTTTATTAATATTACACTGATTTAAGCTAGGAGTATAGCTCACTGCTCTTGCCACATTCACACAAATGAAAAGAGATGCTTCAAAAAACTAACCTCATAATAAAAAAAAGGAAGGGAAATTTCTGTGATAACTTCAAGATTTCCACTACTATTGCCCTACTTGATTTAGTCATATACAGATTTGATGAGTTTTCAAAGTCGCTGCAAAGAAAACAGAGAAGCATGAGAGTATGACACCTAATTTATTAAGCACACTTATTTTGATGCTGCTGATATCACACACATCTTTAATATTGAATTAATAATTATTGAAAAGACACTATTTCACACCAAGAAAAGATGGACCTGAAATTTTAGCTCTTTTACAGAAATGACAAGAGGTTCTAAAGGAAGCTGTGAAATAGTTACTATTGTATTTTAAGGTAGGTAGAATATATCTCACAAGAATTGTTAAACAAAAACACTAACAAATAATACAGCTACTCAGCTCCCTGAGGTTACATCCGACAATTCTGAATGCCTAGCATGCTCAGTTAGAAGTACTGCAAAATAGAAATAAAGAAATCTGCTAATAAGTCCATAAGGGGAGTCAGTAAAAAGACTCCCAAGTCTAGTAGCTAAACATATGCAAAGGATGGGCATTTACTTGATCTGGTTGGATTTATGACAACTTGTATCAGTTATTTTCAGTGTATTGTACTTTGTTTAGAACAAGAAAGGAAATTTTTCAATACAGAAGAATGACTGATAAATTAAGGACAAACAATACACACCTACTGTTGTTGCTTAGTTTAATGCATCTCTTCCATTATCATTTTATTTGGGTTTGTATTTGATGAATACACTTCTTTCATACACAGGAAGATAGCAGAACAGACAGGTGGATGGATGGATAAAATGTTTCTGTATGCATGCATTTGTGTGTTTTCATAAACAAAAGCCTAAGATAGGTATTCTTACCAAAATGTATTTGTTACACATGAAAATAGATACTAAGAATGATATTAAAGTCATGAATGGGAATCTGTCTAGAATTGTAAGTCATTTTAAAAAATACCATTTGTACTGTGGCGTTTTTAGTGGTGTGCTTAGCTTTTGAAATTGTATGATTATATGTGAAAATGTAGTTCTGGCCGAGATCTTAACTAGCATGTAGGGTTTGTATTTATTTTTTTTATATACTAGAGAAATGAGCCTAATCAATTTTATGAAAAAATAATTAATAATAATGGATACGTCTTCATTCCAAACTATCCAAACTAACAGAACTTCCTTTTTTAGGAAGAATACCAGAATATATTGTGTTTGTTTGTTTGTTTGTTTTTATATGAACTCTTTTTTTATAAATATTCTCCTTCTTTACTTTCTCTTATCAGAATTCAAAAAATACTTAGGTCTGAAGAAGCTACTGGGGATTTATCTTACCTTACCCCTTTTTATGTATTGTGTATATATAAAATCCAACATATAACTGATGGAATTCCTTTTTAAGTCAAGTATATCATTGAAACTGTCAGACTGTTCAGGAATGTATATTAGTTTATTTTGAGTTCAGATTCTAGTAAGCAGACATCAGGTAACTTATGAGTTGGAATAATTTTTATGCTTCCCTTAGCCCTGACTGTTTAACTTCAATCTACACTGCTATCAGTTTAAGATGTTGTAAAGGAAAGAAAATATATTTATGAAGGATTGAGGACTGCTTTATATATTACTGTCTTGTGTTTAGTTGTTCTGAAACCTAAAACATAAGTTCAACAGAAATATTAGGATTCAAGTATTCTCCCCTCTATAACTATATCGCTCCATTACTAGAAGTTTTCTGTATATTCATTAGTCTATTGCATCTTAAAGATTTATTAATTCTCCGTATGTTTGTTGTCCATCAAACTCCTAAGATAAAATGATTTCATTTAGCAGGAACCTCCAGGGATTATCTTCCAAATGCAAGTCTCAAAACTGGCTCTGTGCTTAGAGATATATTATTAACATGACTTTTATTTCTCTGTATTACTTAATATTTTTGAATGTACGTGTTCATAGTGTACATTGTTTCTTTGTGATTTATAACAATATTTATAATAAAGTACTTATAGAAAGAAGATATTCTTTCTCCTGATGACTGATGATCACATAAGCAAATACAGCAAAAGACCCAAACACATTTTGTTCTCTCTAAAATACCTTTTTCTCAGAGATACCATGCAAATATCAGATAAGAGATTTTGTTTAGAGTAAAATTATTTTTTTTCCTCCCAAAACTATAGCGTGCAAGTTACATATATGTCCCAGGTAACATAACTCTGGTCTAATGTATTTTCTACCAGTCTATAACAACTGTAATAATAAATTGGACATTTTTATAATTCCCAATATGAGACACGCTCCTTTTTGTCCATAGAATAGATTTTAATTGAAACTTCCGTGTTTTACTAACTAAAATTTAGACACCTTTTCTATGGTAGTCACACGCTCATGTGTGACTGAAGAAACAGAGAAGTACACTTAGGGAGCCATGATGACCATCTGAATTACACATCTTAACCAACCCCAATGAATTATCTCCTGGAGTTACAGATTTCTCTCTACTAGGTACCAGGTATATTGGATAAAGGAAGAGGATATAGCTGCCACTAATCAGTTTTCACATCACCCAAGAAAGGTACTGGTCATAATTTGTTAGTAAAGAATATCTTATCTCTTTCTGAGGATAAGAACCCAATGTAAAACTCCCAAAGGAAGCAATCTCCAAGTAGACATGCTTCACTTTTGGCTGCCAGATATTAAAGAATGTTAGAGAAGGATGGACCCTGGCTTCACCCCTTCTGGTCACACAGATGAATTGCTTCCACCTGTGCTCCCATGGCTGGCCATGCTCCTTCACTAGGTGCTCAATCACTGGTTCAGAATGCGACCTAATGGTTCCCGTACACCAGGAAACTTTGGTTATTTTTTTAGAATATACATATGGTTTTAGCATCTTAAATTCAGTTAACAGGAATTCCATCTGCAAAGTAAGCATTTTTCACTAAAACTCTTTCTGTGCTACTCTTGGTGTCATTTGAGATTGTTACTGTTCAGTCAGTGAGCTTTTAATGATGTACAGTGATATCACTCCTGCTTAGATTTTTGCAGAAAATTCGTAGCTTAAAATGTCTTTAAAAAGAAATAGAAGATAGATTTATCATGTGAAGAAAAGCAAGCCTATTATTTTCCCTTTACAAGAAGTATATTGACTCTTTTCAATATGTTCTCATTATAGACAAACATGATTCTTACCTTTGCACAATTAAGATATTTGTATATTTTTCTTTCAGTTAATTATTGCTTAAAGAAGTTGCATTTAATAAATCTAAATCTTCATATAGTGAGAAAAAGTATTAGGCAAAATAGATAATTAGTCCAAAGATGCTCTTATGTTAGTGGCTTGGGTGGTATGAAAACATATTTTTTTCTAAAATCACTAGTAAGATTAAAAAAAAAAAAAAAAAAAAAAAAAGGCTTATCTTTCTTCCTGAGAGAAAAAAATATATATAATTGTCCCATTGTCAGAACAGACCAACACATTTCCTCATTTTAAGTCTTTTGAGCTCTCCTAAAACTCCGCTCACTCTAGAATAGAGGGAATTATAATGACAAGGGAGAAGATAAGTGCACTACCTATGAGTAAATGAAGAAAATTGTGTGAATCAGCAGAGCATAGGAGATTTTGTTTGTTTATTTTTTTAACATGTTAGAAGGTATTGGTTTCAAATTGAGTAAATCCTTTTTTGTTCATGGATCATTGACTGGGTAGATTGTAACAGCTCCTTTGGAGCCATTATGGTATGTCATTTCAAACCAGCCATTGAAAGTGAGCATTCAGCTTCTCTGTTCAAACTCAACACAAAATGTCCTTGAAACCTTTGTTCTATGTGCTCAGCACATTGTTTCCTAACCTTTATCTAAAAGATATTATTTTCAATATCAAAATCAGGTAAGTTATATTGTAAAAAGCTGTTAAAAATGTATGTTTTGAAAGCAAAATTACAGGTACAAGTTAAAAAAAAAAAAGAAAAAGAATCCTCAAAAAACAAAAAAACAAACAAAAAAACATTCTAAAAGTTTTTTTTTTTTTTTTTAAAGAAATCATGTAGAAGCTTTTTAAAATTAAGAAATTTAAAAAGATAGATGGTTGAACTACCAAAGTAAAAATATCTTAAAGTACATTGCTGTGTTATATAGTCATGGATCTGTTTGTCATCAGGATGCTGAGATGCTATGGCTCTGACATGTTTTCAAAACCTGCAAGTGAAGTCATGACCAGATTCAACAGGGAAAGCTTAAACTACTTGAGTGAGGCCTCAGAGTTGATGAGCATTTGGAAAATCTTAAAAAAAGAACTGAACCATGCAAAGCAATTCCATCTTTGCTTTTCAGCTGTAGTAGATGCATCATCAGTTTCAAGGTGAATAACGCTGTACAAAAGTACTCATTAATGCTGAAACCAGATACTTTTTTGGTGTCAAGCAGATCTCTGGAGCTATAGATTTTTTACTCTGGAAACCTTTAGTTTCCTGTTTCATCTAAAGTAACTCTTGAATAATATTAAACATATGAACCTATCTATTCTTTTAAGCTATATAAAGCCATTAAATAACATTGAATAGGATAAGACGACTGTCATGGTTTTGTGATTTTTGGTTTTCGGTATTCCACATCATAACATCATGTGGGGCACTGGGAGTTTAACTGTTAATGCTCAAGCTCTGGGTACCTGCCCGGAAGAGAAAAAGGACTACATTCGTCAGGGGACTTTGCAGTCACAGAGAGGAGACATAACTCCTGGCAAGGTCACCTGATGTGCTCTTCTTCGTCCGCTCTTCTTCGTCCGCTCTTCTCCCGTCTCCCTGCTGCTTAACTGGACTGCGCATCTCACCTCAGCATTGTGGTGAGGCCTATCCACATTTCGGACATTCTCTCTCTCATTATATTTGATTTATTAGCTTCAATTCTAATTATATTGTATTATGGTGTGTTATCTTTCATTCCGATACTATATTTAGTAAATTAGTTTGTTTCTCCTCAGATCGTTGCCGCTGCTTTTAATTATTTTGGGATCCCCTGTTCCCTTTTCCGGAGGCACAGATTTTGCGAAAACCCTCTGCCCCGCTAGTCATAGAACCGGGCCGAACCAGCCCGTAAACTGTTGACAGATGACATTGAAGTTTATAGAAGGAAAATTTTGAATTCTTTTTCAGGTGGAAATAAGACAGATGACAACAAGTTTGGAAGAAGTGTTGATCTTCCTGGGAGTCGGAAGGCCCTTCAGAGAGATCTGAACAGGCTGGATAGCTGGGATGAGGTCAGTGGGATGAAGTTCAACAAGACCAAGTGCCCAGTCCTGCACTGTGATCGCAACAACCCTAGACAGTACTACAGGCTTGGGGCAGAGTGGCTGAAAGACATTGTGGAAGAGTTGGATCTGGGCGTGTTAGTCAAAGCGTGGCTAAACATAAGTCAGTAGTATGCCAAGGTAGCCAAGGAGGCCAATAGCATCCTGGCTTATATCAGAAATAGTGTTGCCAGCAGGAGCAGAGAAGCGATCAGCCATCCATGCTCAATCCTGGTGAGGCTGCACCTTGAGTACTACATTCAGTTTTGGGCCCCTCACTACAAGAAAGACATCGAGGCACTGCCGCATGTTCGGAGAAGGGCAATGAAAGAGGTCTGCAGCACAACTCTTATGGGGAGTGACTGAGGGAACTTGGATTCCTCAGTCCAGAGAAGAGGAAGCTCAGGAGTGACCTTATCACTCTCCACAGTTCCCGGAAAGGAGGGTGTCGGTTTCCTCTCCCAGGTAACTAGTGACAAGACTAGAGGGAATGGTCTCAAGTTGCACCGTGGATAGCTGAGGTTGGATATTAGGAAAAATTTATTCTTTGAGGGAGTGGTCAGGCCTAGAATGGGCTGCCCAGGAAGATGGTGCATTCATCCTGTAAGTGTTCCAGAAACATTTAAAAACTCTACTAAGGGGACTAGGTTAGTGGGGTTACATTGGTGGTAGGTGGATGGTTACACTAGATGATCTTGGAGGTCTTTTCTAGCCTTAGTAATTCTATGAGTCTAGGAAATTATACTCCACTTGTAAACAATAAGAAGTGCCTGTCATACAGAGAAAATAACTCAATCCAAACAAGGGAAACAATACATATAAAATATATTGTATGTAATGACCATTTTCAGCTTCAAAATTATCTTCTAATTCTTCTACCATTCTTGAGGAACATTTCTGAGCAAGATTTTTTCAGCTGCAGGTGAGCTTTGGATTCTGATAAATTATCCAGTGTCAAAGAACACTGTAAATTATGTTTTCAAATGTGAATGAATGTTTTGTCAAAAATCTGAAAGAAAATTAGAAAAAGTGACATTGCCTATAAGGCCAAAATGAAGATTTAAGAAAAAAGATTTAAAGATTTGTTTTTGAGAAACAAAGCACTTGAATCAAAATATAGTCCAAATTCAGTTTTGTAATAGTACATATTCCACCTTTTATTTACCTACTGTTTTCATTACCGATGAGAATTTGCCTTGTGGTAGGGTTCTAAATTGTTGTATTTACAAACATATCATATTTTATTGATCAGAGAAAAATGCTGCTAATAGAAAACATGTTGAGGCATCAAAAGGCAACTAGAATATGTGGTATATAATCTGCCTGATTTCTGTCTTCCTGAACTTCTATCCCCTGCAGCCTAAACAAAGACAAACATAAGATTCATATTCAAAAGGGTAAAAGAATACAAAATATTATGCCCTCGGGGGAAAAAAAAAAAAAAAAAAAAAAGGCTGTGCTTTTATTTGTGTAGAATTTAGAACAATGTTATAGATGTTGCTGTTTTTCTGAAGCTGTTAAAGATAAAACTTCCAATATTCCTTTGAGACTACTGCATTATTTCTTCTACATCTTACAGCAGAAGCTCAGAGTCATTCAT
Organism: Chrysolophus pictus; assembly: GCA_037305975.1. Lineage (NCBI taxonomy): Eukaryota > Metazoa > Chordata > Aves > Galliformes > Phasianidae > Chrysolophus > Chrysolophus pictus. The sequence continues at coordinate 27,343,745 of CM074578.1, forward strand.
CATCTCTCAGTATGACATCTCTATGACCAACAAGTCACTTAGCAAATTCTCCCAGCTGGCTGGAAGCATCATAAGCAAAGAGAGCAGAAAATCCCAGGGGGAAAGCAGATCCTTTCCTCCCTTTTCTCTTGTCTAAGGAGAATAGATTGACTGGAAAACAGTTTTTAGGCATCTGTAATTGAATGTGAGATGAACTTCCACAAGCTTTAATGAGGAGTAATGTTACTGCCCGGCAGAAGGAGTTAGTGTGCTGCTTTATGTTCCAAATTGTTTCTTTAATATTAACCAAGGTTTCCAAGTATCCCCAGGCAACAATGCTGTAGCAGGAAAGAAAGATGCAAATAACCCTCAGTCTCCCAGCTAATCACCAAAACGTGCAGGAATAATAAGTGTATGGAAGAGGTGTTTGTCATGTAAGTCTTTCCTATGGGGAAAAGAGTCTTTCTTACTATAGTTACATCCAAAATTTTTTGTACAGTATTTTAGTATTAAAAGTATAGGGTTTTTGTTGTTGTTGTTGTTTTTGTTTTTGTTTTGCCTGTGGTACTTTAACAAGGAGAAATGATTCCAAATAACAAAAAGGCGCTGATATTACACATTTTGCAGTAGAGAATATAAGCATTAAGAAAATCCTTTGTCATGTCTTCCGAAGTACTCTGTTCAACGATAAATCAGTATAAATTAATTTCAAAAGTAAATTTGAATTTAAATAGAGGTATATATAAAGAAGACAGGAAGTCTCATGAAAATCATTTTAAAGGAGAGGGAAGAGAACTCTCAAGAGAAATAGGAGACTGCAGTGAGTAAAGTAGTTGTGGAAGTTGTTCAGCACAGGGGGGCTTCATCCTTCAGCATGTGAGTGCATGAATATGCTCTGATTCATGCCATCCTTTGAACAATAATCTTTGTGAAAAATGAAGTAAAACTGGAGACAGCCAGTTTATAATGAGAACAATTTTATATTTCTAAAATTCTCTTTCCATTATCAACTTACCTCACTTCAAAGATGAATGCTTTTAGGTAAAAATATGATCACAAATCCCTTTTTCATGAAAACACCTAGTATTTAACTGTTTTGAATCAATATATTTGTAATCACTTGTTACTAAACATAAATGTATTATGAACAGGCTCAGTATGACAACTGAAGAGTAGCTACTGTTAGAAATCAAATGTTCTGCATTTTTCCTACAGCCATTTGGTTCCTTAATTTACAGTAGTTTGTTAATACTTTATAGTAACAGGTGTAAGAGATTATTATTTTGCATCATCATTGTCTCAAAGCTTGCTGAGGACACAGACGAACAAGTTCAGACAAGTCCTGGGCAGGGGTTGAGAAATCTTTTGTCTGGAGAAGTTTGATGAACAAGTCCTGGGCAAGGATTGTGAAATCTTTTGTCCGAGGGTCACAGATGGACAAGTCCAGGGGCAACGAGAGAGAGATAAGCTGCAGCTTAATAGCTGTGAAGTGGTCTTTTGTATGGACTTATCTCAAGGAAGATGGCCATCTCAGGAAGTACTCGCATGACTCTTGCTCAAGCGCCCAGGGATGTCACGTAGGCAGGAGAAGAAATAGGATAAAAGAGGAACTGAAAACCATGAGGATGGGTTTCTGCCATCAGATTCCTCACTATGGAATGCCTGCATGCTGACGGACTCTCCTGGGCCCGCTACCTGAGTCCTGCTGCTTCCCCCCGGATTGGCTCTGCGACTTCTTCCTGCTACCTGCTTGCTGCCCAAGGCCGGCCACGCTGGTGCTCTCTCCTCCTGCTGCTTCTGCCTCGGACCTTCGAAACGTCGTGCAACGGGACCGCTGCTGGATCCTGGTGGTGACTATCCCCGCTTTACGGCATTCTTGCTTTTTTCCTATCTTTTCTATCTCCCTCCTTCCCTTCCCTGTCTCCCTAATTAGGATTTAAAATAAACTGGTTGGACTAACATATGAACCATTGTTTCTTAATCTCACACCGGGTATACAGATAATTAAAAGAACCTCATCTCCCTCCTATAAATTGGAGCGAGACAACAGGTCACAAACTATTCTATACTCCTGCCCACATTTCCCATCTATAGGGAAAATAAAATTGGTTTGGGAATGAAAGTGAAAGGGGAAGGATCTCTCATCAAAAAATTCCTCAGAATGGATTATCAGATTTGCTGGTTATAGATACGTTACTATGGTATCAAAGTATAAAACTAAAAGAACAGGAGGCTTTGTCTCATCCAGAGACTGTTGTGTCTCTCCCAGTGCTATGATTGTCTCCCATTACTATGACTGTGGTATTTTCCCTTTATTATCTGTTCCCTTCTCCCTTCTGAATTCCTCTTCACTGCCTTTTCTTTGTCATGCCCTACCCACATATTCATCTTTGCATCTCCCGTTTGCTTTCCCCAAGCTTTCTGGCACTTCACAGTCTTTCACTCCAATCTTGAGAGTTGAGGGGTATGTTTAAAAACCTCTGTCTCAGAAGATATGTACAAAGAAAACCTATCTGTTAAAACACACAGAAATACATACTAGAAAGAATAAATATAGAGTAATAAAGAACAAAATATTTAACTCAAAATGATGTGTATAGGTGACTTGGAAAATGCAATGCCTGACTTCTAGGACCTTTTCCCAATATCTGAATCACCAGCTTTGAGTCTGGTACGGACACACAATGCACAGAAAGCATCCAAAAGAAAATACTGCTTTGGAAGCCAACATAAAGGAAAAGGGAAAATTCTGTCTATGCCATAGAGGCCTCATTTTCTCCTCCTCCTCACAGTGGTATCTTCTTCCCCATTTTCCTAGCAGAAAACCAAATGTGTTCCTAGGCCCACACTTTCAAAAAATTTGGAGAGACTGTGGACCAAGGTCACTAGTTCTCCTCTCCACATAAAGCTGTGAGCAAGGCTCACTGTGATAAAACTTGCCCATGCTGTACTCCCTTGCTGCATAATTTTCTGCCAGGTGAACCATCTTTGATTGGAAGACTTGAAGATGTTCCCATTGCCTATGCAGTCTGTAATCTATTAGTTGGACTACTATCCAGTTGGTTAACAAACAAAAATTATCATGCCCAATAACGCTTAAGCAAGGAAAATTCTTTTTTTCAATACTTTCATTCAGATTTTGGGTTAGGTATTTAACCTAACAATTTCCCTGTTTCATACCACAAATTCATCATTCCATTCTAAACCAAAGATGAAACTTCTTCTCCCAATACCCTTAACTAACAGAGTTTAATGTATTTTTTATTATTAAAACACATAATTGTATTATTTATAGCTTTTTTTTTGTAAAGTATCTTGGGATGCATTTGTATGAAATGCCACTCAGAATAAAACTGTATTGCACTAAAGTGCTGTTCTTATTTATGTTTTAATAATTATTTGATCTTGCCTTGATTTACTGAGTCACTAAGGCATCTTATTCCTGCTGATTTAAGGGATGCTGTGAAGTTAACTCATATAAAGTCAGATCATCAGCTAATGTAATCGGCAAAGTTCCAATGCAATCAATGGAGAGCTGCCAATTCGCACTAGCTTGGTTCTGCAAGTTTTTGAAAATCATTCCTCATCTATGCTTTAAATGGCATTTTATATGTGAAATACTTTCTTTTAATCTGTATTGCTTCTCACAAAGTACACTGTTTATTTTTTCCATTTCATCTTAGTTAGACAGGTAAATCAGACTAGTTTATTTCTAAAAGCCTTCCAGTTCTGCCTCTGATACAATAAAAAATTTTGAAATGTTTTCACTGCTAACACCACAGGGAAATATAATAAAATTGAAGCTTTATGTTTTGTAAATTTTATGGAAAAATTGTTGTCATAGAGAACCTGCTTATTAATATAACATTATAGTGCTCATTTTCAAACAGTATATGAAGAATATTAAATCATATATACCTATGACAACCTAAATTTTTGAGTTTTAGGTGCCTCCAGACAGGCAGCTTGAGAAATCACGGGGAGTCCTGATTCAGCAAGGTTCTGGAAAATAACATTAATTGTGCATGCAAATACAGGTGCACACAAAAACACTACTGACAATGTATGAAAACATTTGCATTCGTTATAGTTAATTTTTCTTTATATTCAATCTTAAAACACACAGCTTAGACAAAATTAACTTTTTTTCTGAGATTACAGGCCCTTTTATCTCCATATGTGAGTACAATACAATGAAAAAAACCTGTGTATGAAAAACAAGATAGGTACAAGTTAGCATTTTTCCAATTAAAATTTTTGTACAATTTTTTTTTTTTTCATGTAACAGTATAAATTGAATATCATAAATCCTAAATAGGAAAACTTATGTAATCCTGTTAAGTACCATTTCAAATCTTGTTCAGTTACATGATTGAGCTTATACATATCTAACTGAAATGTACATGTCTGTAATTCACTTCAGAATTAATTCCATATCATTTTTTTCCAGTTTCTTATGTTAGAATAAAGTATTTGAATAGTTAACACAATTAAAAGATGTTTTATACTGAGTAGCTCCCACTGGTCTCTCAATTTCTATGGCAAGAAAAGATGTGTTTTCAGAAAATTTCCAGATTCTTTCCAGTGCACTTTAGAACGTTATTACATTTTAGATTGTGAGTAATCCTAATGATAAAGATATGGTAAACTGCTAATTTGGTAAATCTCAGGATCTCGTAGATATTGGACACTTACCTAGTCAATCCGGGAGAGAAATAGATACTGTTGGAATGCACTTCATCTAATCAAAATCAGAACTTTAAAATGGGTCTAAAATTTCCATTTACTGCAAAAGACACTGGAGTAACTACTTCAGATATTAACATCTAAGAGTGAATATCTAGGGCAGGATTCAGATCAAGAAGAAAACATTTTATGGTTAGTTGTCTACATGAAATGATCTTCAGACACACAAGGTATCAAGACTTAACGTTTTAGATAAAGAAGAGCTAGTAAATGCAGCTGATGGAACCAAGAGAGCAAACTAAGCAGCAATCTGGTGTCTAATTTAGATCAAAATTTTAGAGTGAGCCAAACTGCTCTCCAGGCTCTCCTGGTTAATCCTCTGCTGTCTGACATGGGAGCTGAATTAACTTATATGACTACCTAGTACCATAGAGACATTTATGTATGCATTTCTTTATTTTAAACAGAATGCATATTAGGGTGTTTTTTCCTGATGTATATCATAGCACATGGTTTCCATATTCGACGTGAGCCCATATCTCATCAAACAAGTCAAATATATTTTGGCTCTTCTGCCTCTATGGAGACAGAATGAAACAAAAATAAAAATAAAGAAAATCTTGCACTCGTTTCAGAATTTCATGTTTAAAATTCACAGTAAACTGACACAAAGAAAGTTACTGCACTACAGAACATCCATTTGAACTCTATACCAGACAGGAAATTTTCACTCTAGACTCTAGGTTTTTGGATTTTCCAGAAGTGCTGAACAAGTATGAATAGATTTACAAGGTTCTTAAACATTTTTGAAATGCTAGCTTAACTTCTAAAGTCATCTCATAAGTATGCATAAATATATATCTCATAAACAAGCAAGGTTACTTAGAAACTATGATTTAGCAATTAGTATCTTAAAGACACTGTATGATCTAAAACTGTGATCCATAAATTTAGCGTTTGTTTAGTTTACTGAATATATAATTTTTAACCTCTAGAAAACATGGATGAGAAAGAGCATTTCTTTCCCTGTTTTGCCTCCACTTGTTCTGATTTACATGAAACAATTTACCCTAATTCAGTGTTTTCTACAAATAAAGGCATAAGATGCAGACCTTGCAGACAAACTCCAACTAACTTAACCAATCCAGGTAACAATATGTATCAAGACAGTATAGTAAAATCCCATCTCTGAGGGATTCAACAGAATCACAGAATCACAGAATGGCCAGGGTTGGAAGGGATCTCAAGGATCAAGAATCTCCAATCCCCCTGCCACCGGCAGGGCCACCAATCTCCCCATTTAATACTAGACCGGGTTGCCCAGGGCCGCATTCAGTCTGGCCTTGAGCACCTCCAGGGATGGGGCATCCACAACTTCTCTGGGAAGCCTGTTCCAGTACCTCACCATTCTCACAGAAAAGAACTTCCCCCTGACATCCAACCTAAATCTTCCTTCCCTCAACTTAAAACTATTTCCCCTCGTCCTGCAGTTATCTACCCTTTCAAAGAGTTGATTCCCCTCTTGTTTGTAGGCTCCCTTTAGGTACTGAAAGGCTGCAATGAAGTCACCCCACAGCCTTCTTTTCTCCAGGCTGGACAAACCCAGCTCCCTCAGCCTGTCTTCTTGGGAGAGGTGCTCCAGTCCCCTGATCATCTTTGTGGCTCTCCTCCGGACCCTCTCCAACAGCTCCCTGTCTTTCTTGTACTGGGGACGCCAGACCTGGACACAGTACTCCAGATGGGGCCTCACAAGAGCAGAGTAGAGGGGAACAATCACCTCCCTATCCCTGCTGGCCAGCCCTCTTCTGATGAAGCCCAGGATACCATTTGCTTTCTGAGCTGCAAGAGCACTCTTCTGGCTCATGTTAAGCTTTTCATCTATCAAGATCCTCAGCTCCTGCTCCGCAGGGCTGCTCTCAAGGACCGCTTCTTCCAGTCTGTATGGATGCCTGGGATTCCTCTGGCCCAAGTGAAAAACTCTGCACTTTGCCGTGTTGAACCTCATCAGGTTCACTCGGGCCCACCTTTGAAGCCTGTTGAGGTCCATCTGAATGGCATCCCTTCCTTCAACTGTGTCGACCGCACCACTCAGCTTGGTGTCGTCAGCAAACTTGATGAGGGTGCACTCAATTCCATCATCAATGTCATTGATAAAGATGTTAAAGAGCACCGGTCCCAAGACATACCCGTGGGGGACGCTGCTCGTTACCGGCCTCCACCTGGACATAGAGCCATTGATGACCACCCTCTGTCTGCGGCCTTTCAACCAGTTTCTTATCCATCGAGTTGTCCACTCATCAAATCCACATCCCTCCAATTTGGAGATAAGGATGTGGTGGGGGACCATGTCAAAGGCCTTGCTCAAGTCCAGGTAAATGACATCGGTCACCTTTCCCTTGTCCACCGATGCTGTCAGTCCATCATAGAAGGCCACCAGGTTGGTCAAGCATGACCTTCCCCTGGTGAAGCCGTGCTGGCTGTCACGGATCACACTCCCATTCCTCATGTGATCAAGCAAGTCGTCCAGGATAATCTGTTCCATGATCTTCCCAGTTACAAAGGTGAGACTCACTGGCCTGTAGTTCCTGGGGTCCTACTTGCTCCCTTTCTTGTAAATGGGAGTGACGTGATCCTTCCTCCAGTCATCTGTGACCTCACCTGACAGCCACAACTTTTCAAATATGATGGAGAGCGGCTCGGCAACCACCTCAGTCAGCTCCATCAGAACCCTGGGATGCATGCCATCCGGCCCCATAGACTTGTACACATTCAGTCTCATGAAGCGGTCTCGGACCTGCTCTGTCCTCACAGCGGGGGGGGATTTACCACCCTGGTCCCCACCCAGGGATGCAGAGCTCAGGGACGGGAGAAATACCGAAATCGCAGCTGTCAGTGAAGACCAAGGCAAAGAACTCATTCAGTAGCTCAGCCTTCTCTTCATCTGTTGAAGCCAGTTCTCCTTTTACATTTACCAAAGGAGGTACACTCGCTTTGGCCTGTCTCTTCTGGCCAATGTGTCCATAGAATGTCTTCCTATTTTTTTCATGTCCCTCAGCAGGTTCAGTTCTGCCTGCACCTTGGCTTTCCTGAACCCACGTCTGCATGTCCTGATGGCATCCCAGGTGACACACCCTTGTTACAGGAGCCTATATACACCTTTCTTTGCCCTCAGCATGCCCAGCAGGTCCTTGCCAACCCATGTCAGTTTCCTACCTGCTCTGCCCACTTCCTTATTCAGAGGGACAGGGAACTCTTGTGCTCTTAGGAAGGCATCCTTGAAAAGTAGCCTGCTCTCCTCAACATCTTTGTTTTTAAAGACAACATCCGAGGAGATCTTGGCCAACAATCCATTGATAGCTTAAAGTTCGCTTTTCCAAAGTTCAGGGTCCTGATGCCACTCTTTGTCATGCCCACATCCCTTGAGATCTTGAACTCGACCAGGGCATGTTCACTGCAGCCCAGGCTGCCTCCAGCCTTAACGTCTTTAATGATTTCTTCCGCATTTGTGAGCAGCAGATCCAGCAAAGCTTCATCTCTTGTTGGTCTATTCAATACCTCGATCATAAAGTTATCATCAATGGATTCCAGGAGCCTCCTAGACCTCTTGCAGCTCACCGTGTGGTCTTTCCAACAGATATCTGGATAGTTGCAGCATCCAGCATCCCCCTGCCCTAGTCTATCTCTTTGTACTCCACCATCTTTGCCCATCAAGTTTGGTACGTGACCTCAAATAACCTGCTCAACCCCAGCGGCCTTCATTTTGTCCCCTTCCCCCTTAATTCCTAGTTTAAAGACCTTTCAATGAGTCCCGCCTGTTCCTCGGCAGAGATCCTCTTACCCTTCGGAGACAGGCTAATTCCATCTGCAGCAATCATGCCAGGTGCTGAATAAATTGCCCCATGGTCAAAAAAAAAAAAAAAAAAAAAAAATCCTGTGCTTGCACCAACTTCTAAGCCATTTATTTATGAGGTGGGTTCCAGTGAGGTAGATGTGTCATGATGAGTTTTTTTTTTTTCTATTACAATCATAGAATCATAGAATGGCCTGGGTTGGAAAGGACCACAATGATCATCTAGTTTCAACCCCCTGCTATGTGCAGGGTCGCCAACCACTAGACCAGGCTGCCGAGAGCCACAGCCAGCCTGGCCTTGAATGCCTTCAGGGATGGGGCATCCACAACTTCTCTGGGCAACATGTTCCAGTTCGTCACCATCCTCTGAGTAAAAAACTTCCTCCTAATATCCTCTTAAACCTCCCCTGTCTTAGTTTAAAACTATTCCCCTTTTTCCTATCACTATCCACCCTCGTGAACAGTCATTCCCCTCCTGTGTATATGCTCCTTTCAAATATTGGAGGGTCACAATGACTAAGACTATATTTGGTACCTAAACAAATAAAAAGCTAACTCAATATACATTTGTACAAGATTCAGTCACCCACTTAACTAGATCATCAATATACTTTTAATCATGACCATTGAATGTACTCCACTTTGCATGAAATAATTAAATAATCTTTCAGTCACATAAAGAAAGCAAGTATAAAAGTCATAAAGAAATTGCTTGCAGAGAGAGGCATGTATCCCAGCCCATGTCTCAGAGGCAGGCTAGGAAGTAGGAATTCTACTTTGTGAACAAGGTAAAGGTAAACAACTCATTGCTCCAAATTTAGCATTTTGCTGTACAGTCTGGTACACGCTTAGGAACATACAGTTCAGTGTCTTAAAAACTCTCCAACTCTCCTTTACAGGGAAAAGAGCATATTGTCTACACACAAGTCTAGACAGGAGTGATGATTTTAAAGCTCTAAATTTTGGGCTTAGAAACCATCTTTGTACCACATAGGTACCTCTAGCTCTCCTCTGGCTTTCATTATCTGTCTGTCTAAACTACTTAAAATATAAAATCTCCTGTTTATACAATCTTCATCATAAAAGATACTATCATAATAGTTAATGAGTTCCATTTATGTCTGGTAGAGCTCTAAGTGCAAAGCCATAAGTATGGACTAAAGCGACCCAAAGATGACCACAGTTTTAAATCTCGAAATGGCATTATTAAAAAAAAAAAAAAAAAAAAAAAAAAAAAGGTCTACTAAGTCCCAATTAATCTTTGGTTAAAGCAGAACAACTAAAAAGACACATGTGAGAGAAGCATTAATACAAAATTAGCTTAGTCAGATCCATTTTTTTGCAATGCATATAAAATGAATTCAATATCACAAGGCACTTACATCATTACCAAAATATTTCTGAACCTGAATAAATATCACTTTAAGGAAAAATCAAAGACATAAAGAGCAAAGGTCCATGGTGTACTTTCAGAGATATCAGTGTAAGTCCTCAGCAGCTACAGCAACTTTGTGTGTGCAATAACTATATTACACTAATAACTGCATTCAATTTTCTTAACCCATTAGCTCAAGCAACATTTTAATGTATACTAGTCAGAACACTGAAGAAACTGGCACTCTGTCACAGGATTCTTACAGACTGGAAAACTGGCCTCCTAGAGGCTTTTGTCTGCCAGTTCATGATCCAGAGATGGTATGAGCTGCACAAATTCCATTACACCATATAATATTAGCTCCAGCTCTCACAGACGGAGTCCATTTAGAAAAATATAATGGTGCAGACAAGAGGCATAACGTTAAATTATAACTCACATTGCTTTAGGGAAAACAAAATGTTTTCAGAGAAAAAAAAGTCTCAAGCTTCACTTTCCAAGACATTTGTACATTAAACAACTGAGTGATTACAGTTATGTTTGTTTACTTAAGGGGAAAACTGTTTATAATTCAAAAGAAAGCTTGTTCAGAAATTACTGAGTGTTCACTGTAGTTATAATCCTGTGATAACAAGAAATAACAAAGATTACTTTGACAAAAACTTAATTATAACAGCACTACAAAAAGACCCCACATACTTGACTAATTATAGTAATTGAAACTGTATTTAATCTGCTGTTACCGTTTTTCTGCTTTTAAATCCCAAGGAGCCACAATTGTTTGGTTTGTGAAGATGTGGTTTAATACCAAAATAATAAATTTGGCTTGAGATGGATAGGCTATGCTCAAAGAGCTTTGTAGCCTAGCTACTACATGTAGAAATCTGCATGCACTAAATGAAGTATAGTTTTCTCACTGAGTGTTTGTATTATTAGCAACTTTACCAGTTGCTTATTTTAAAAGAATTTTTGTAAAGGTGCCTCAACATGATAGCAGAGAATCCTTTGTGATTTTATCATAGAGATGTACGCTAGTAATACTTTCCAATCACTTTTGTGCTCAGGAGCCAACACCCCTATCATACTCAAGATATTTGTAGGTAAACAGTGCCAGTTGCTGAAGTGAATTGGGGGTTTTCTATTCAAGATATTTATAAAAATACATGTCGGGAGCATTCAGAATTAAAAAAACATGTGTTCTGTTTGCAGTGAGAAGATGACACATAACTACACACAAATATTAAAATTCAAAATCCTGTTGGATTTGGACTCCCTAGTCTATTCTAGATGTTTTGGGATCTAATTGCTGTTTCAAATTTTAATTAATTCAGCCAGACTGGATGGAAAAAGCTTTAAATCCAAGGGTTATTTGTGCTGCAAAAAAACCGAAGTTATATCACAAAGGCTGGCTGTTAAAAAATGAAGCAGATAATTACAAAATGGTAATTCCAAAACACTGGTGGCCACGGCTCTAAATAGAAAGATAGCTTGTAAGACTCAAATCAACTTACCACAAAACTGCAGACCTGTCCTGCTCTCATCTGAAATAAGTATCAAAATTCTACTGACAAGTAATAGGAATCTAATCAGGTCCTAAATCTGCTGCTTGGAAGATTAGCTGAGTTCAACCAGCCTTTTCATGAAAGAGATAACAAAGCAAAGTGAATTTCAGACACTTCAAGGAGTTAAATTCTAAATCTCTTAGAAAATGCTGCCTTTGGGCATGGCACACTTTGTACTGGTTTGTTGAGGGAATCAAATCTCTGGTAAATGAAATGGGTGTTTCTGAATAGCATATGATTGACAAATTTATATATTGAAGAAACTTAAAAGTCAAGGGAACTAGAGTTCTTCACTCAGCTTAAAGAGATATTGCCTCCCATGTAGTTCTTCACAAATTCCTTCTTTTTCTCTTGGTTTCTTATCCTCTTGGTTTCTTTTAATTTCCTCTTCAAGACAAAAATTTCAACAAAAATCTTTCTATTTCAATTTTCTAGACAGCAATTTCCTTCTCTGTCCTTTTTTTTTTTTTTTTTTAAATTGTTATTATTATTTTAAACAACAACAACAGAAAGAATAATTACAAGCATTCCGGCTTTGGAAGAAGCCAAAATACCAGATAATATGTTTTATAATGCATCTAACTCAGTAGTTCTTAAAATAAGGTGAAGAGTTTTGCTTTTTCCTCTGTAAAAAAGTTTTTGAATGTTAAGTGTTCTCAAACTTTTTGACTCTACAAAAAGCAATTCATGCTTTTTAACATACTGGTCTTGCAGAAGAAGTTTGATCTTAACACTTGTATGCAACTTTCAAAAAAAAAAAAAAAGGGAAGTCAAGATGAAAAGAAGTATCAGGAATATCTTGTAGGTGAAAGATTTGTTTTTCATCATGACAAATTAAAGAAGATAGTAATATAAACATTTTAATGATTGCTGATATTGTACTATAGTAAGGAAAGTATCCTATAAATATGTTTTAATTCTTGTAATTTATTTATCTGTAACACCTTAAATCTCTTGCAATTAATGATTAAGAAATGTTATGCAGATTGGACTTTTACAACAAGGAAGTATGTGCCGGATTTGGCATTCAGCTACAATTTTTAGATATTATTTGCTTACCATATATTTTTAGATATTATTTGCATATCATATCATTTTCACTGCTTATCCTCTGTGTCTGTTTTGTCTTTTACACAGATATATGCATTCATGCTCTCATGAAGTTTGTTCATCAGCTCACAGATTCTAGCTTTCCTGGGTATGTTAATAGGAGTTAGAGGCATTGTACTTAAAGCACAACAGTTCTGAACTGAGAGATGAAGCAAATTATAGAAAATGAAATGTAGAAAATATAACTAATTTATAAATTCTATATTATCACTGAAAATAGCCTGCACATACTGTAGTCTATTTAAGTGGAGATATTTATATCTAATTTCATTAAAAGCTAACTGAAAAAGTTCTGCAGGTGTTATGTGACTAATATCACTTGCCTCTAATAAACCTTGTTTATATTCACATTTAATCATTCCTTCTACAGCATGATACCCCTTCCTTCTGTTCATTAGGACGTTATTCACTGTGGTTTGTTCTTATACCAATATATATGTCTGTTTTCTCCTACTAGTACCAATTGTATTCTATCTTTTTCTTTCTGTCTTTATCATGCCTATCAGGGCCCAGATTAGCAGATGAAATAGTAAGTAGCAAGCAATACTGCATTATGTTTTTCTTCATAAATGTTTTAAAATATACATGTATGTACCGAGACTCAGATTCTGGCCCTTCAAGTCAAGGTCAGCTTAAAGCAAAATCAGGCTTTATTACATTAATTTATTATTATGTTTCCTTTGTTAATCACAACACTGTTACTACTGCTCATGAAATTAGTATTTTATTAAAACAAAAATACTGAGATTCTCTCCAGGGACATTTTACAGTAAAGATCTCCTGTCTAACTAAAATTATTAAGATATTGATAAATCCCTTAAACATAGTAACATTTGCTGATTTAATCTATTTCTAAAGATGCTCATCTGTTAATTACTCTCAGAGCTGAAACTTCACCAAGCATCTCAAACACAGACACTTGTGGACTGACATTAAACTCTTCATCACTGAGGCAGAATTTGCATAGATTTGATTTCTTGCTCCCAATGACAGCTAAATGTGTCCTGAATATTGAACAATACAAATTTCAGATGAAAGAATTTGTCATTCCTAATGAATTTGCCATTAAATTATGTAAATCTGTAATGGGATGGAAGATGAGTTACTTATCAAAGCAATGAAAAAGAAGTCCAGAAAGCAAGAAAATAGTATATAAAGATGGCAGTGACACTTTTTTATAAACTGAGTGATTAATTTTGAATTTATACATCCTGTAATATCTCCTGGTAGTAACAGAAAACAATAAAATAGGAAGTACAGATATAGCAAAACTCAGTGCAAATTCTGTGTTAGTTTTCCACTGCCTTATACTTCAGGAACTGTGCTCGTCAAATATATGTAACTATTTGCTTAATCAAAGGAGTGGAATTGATCTCATAATATACACATTTTCAGCTGTTTAGGCTCTCCAGGACCTTCAAAAACAGAAAGAAAAAAAAAAAAAGAAAGATGGAGGAAACAGAATAAATTAAAAATAGAACTTGTTAATATACTCTATATATCAAATACACTTACACTTACACCAATACACTATCACCAGGCATCATGCATGACAGATGCATGACAAAGTACTTTGAAAAGGTTGTCCCTCTACAAAAATAATAATAATAATAAATAATAATAATAATAATAAAATCTAGGGAGTATAAAATACATAAATACTATTTCAGAGACGTTAATTTAATTCAGTTTCCCCTGGTCTTAGAATAGCTTTTCTGAGTCTTGTCTAATAGGGCCATAATTCTGCACCCTTGTGCAACATTAGAAAATAGAATCATAAGTGTAGAATTGCATTATAGGCAAAGAGATAATAACAATCTCAGAAAGTTTTGTTTTTTAGTTAAAAATAAACATTTCCATTTCCCTTCTGACATGCAACTGATAAGTGACTATTCACCTTCTGTTATCACAAGGGAAGAATATCAGACTACAAGAGAAATATCAATAGCTGTGTTTTAACCTCTTAACTCATCTTTCAAAATCATTTTCAGAGTTGAAGATGGATAACCATATAGGCACAGTGTAGAATAAGAGGTAAAATTAGAAAAGTTTATGAAGTAAGGAGACACCCAGTCAAAGAGACTGCTCACAAGTCTGTTATCTCTGCCATATCAATGAGAAAAAACTGCTTTTTCCAAGCCAAAGCTTTATCACTCATGCAAGATGCATTCTCCACCACAGACATGCTCCTGACTCTTCAACAGGCATATCTGAGAAGATGGGAGAACACAGAAAATGTGGCACAAATATGGATGAAAATTACCAATTATGATGGCCACTAAAATCTCTTGTTTAGAATAGTGCTGTGAGATTGTTAGACTAAATATAGACGCTGCTCTCACTCTTTCCCTAGCAACTTCCTCTGTTCATGCTTCTTCAGAAAAGGACTTGTGAAATCAAGCTCTGTAAGAACAGAAATGAATAATGAAGTAAAATGCTCAGCACTGAGAATGAGAAATTAAAGCATTGGTATAGAGGAAAAAGGAAGAAAAGTTTTTGTTCTTTCTGAAGCTGAGAAGCTGTTTACCATAGAGATTTGTTTGTTTAACCTATGAAGTGACTCATTGCAGTGGAGAATTGAGCCCTTCACCTTAAACTATCTCAGTGTAATAGAGTGTAAAAATGAGTAGCTGGTTGCTGTGATCCAAAGCAATTTCCCCTACAGTGTCAATACATAGGAAAGATTTTTATAAACAATATTTTAAACAGCCAAAATTCTCACATCCCAAATTCTTCATGTAAAAGAAATTTACTGAACACCCTAAAAATTAAAGAGATAAAGCCTACTCAAGCATTTATTGAAAAGCATTGCCTACAAAAAGAAAAATAAAGAATGTACAGAAAGGTAAGGCAGTAAAAAGTCTTAATCCTAATCACTTGCTCAAAAGAAATAATCATGAAATCATCTTATAGAGAGTGTCAATTTGCATAAAACAACAAATGAACTAAAAGAGAAGATTAATTTTAAGTTGAATTTTTAATTTCTCCTTTGTTTGCAAGAATTATATGCTCATAGAGAAAAAAAAAATAATATGCATTGCAAGGAAACACTGAAAAATCTTATTTTGATTGTCAAAAATATAAGCATATGATCCTTCTTATTTAAAAGTGTTGATTAACACTTCATCATTTTCTCTCACTACTGTTTGTCTTCCTTTGCCAGAATAGAGGCATTACCCCAATGTTTTATCTCTTCATTTATATATTCTCTATTTAACACAAGTATGATATTATAAGATTGTAAATATCATAAAAATTCTTCTTTTCACAATACACATTCCATCTTCAAAAATTATTTCATTATTTCAAGTTGTTGCTTTTCCCAGATTTGCCATTTTCTTATTGATTCTTATCTGTCTTTTACTTTGTTCTCATATGCTCTTCTTGTAATATCATCATTAGTTTCACCACTCTTTCTTCCAAGAAAGTCTTGCATAGAGGAATATTTACCAGCAGATAGCACAGAAATTTTTCTCAAACTGATATTCAGTCATAGAATGCAATATAGTAGGTTTTTGGGAATAGTGACCAAGTTATGAATCCTTGCCACAATCAGTGTCATGTTTTTTGTCTAGGATAAAGATAATTTTCTTTGTGGAGGGTCATATGGAGGTGTGTTTTGAATGTGTGATGAAAATAGTGATGATAATAAATATTTTTAGTTGTTGCAGAGTAGTCCTTACACAGAATCAAGGTCTCTTCTGTTGCTTCTAGTGCTGCCCTGTCAGCAAGCAGGCTGGAGTGCAAAAGAAGTTTGAAGGGGACACAGGATAGCTGATCCAGACTATCCAAGGGGATATTTCATACCATATAGTGCCATGTTCCACAGTAAGACTGTTGGGAAAGAAGGAGAAAGTGGGGGATGTCCAAAGTGATAGCATCTGTCTTCCCAGTAAACCATTACATGTGAGGAACCCTGCTTTCCCAGAAGTGGATGAACATCTGCTTTCCCACGGGAAGCAGTGAATGAATTCCTTGTTTTACTTGCTTGTATGCACAGCTTTTGCTTTATCTGGTAAACTGTCTTAACATCAAAAAATGAGTTCTCACCTTCTTACCTTTCTGTTTCTCCCCTCCATCCCACTCTGGGTGACAGAGACATATAGAAAATTTGATCCAGAATCTTTAAATGTAAAAAGAAAAAAAATTCACAACATGCTAAGATTTTAACACAGAAAACAAACAAAAAAAAAAAACAAAACAAAAAAAACCAACAATCCTACACCTCTTTGCATCTCAATGAAGACCTCAACTTTTTCTGAAAAGTAACTTTAATATAATTGTAAAGGAATTCAGCTAACAGAAAAATTATTCATGATTTATGGACAGACAATATACTTGCTTATAGGAACACTAAATATACTAAAATATAACATCTAAATATTCAGAAAATAATATTCTTTCCTTGAAAATCTGATGCAGATCTTGTATTAATACCATAATATTCCAGGGAAAAAAAAAAAAAAAAAAAAAAAAAAAGCAGGTTTGTTTTTCTAGATATCTGAAACATCTTTCTAATTTTCAACACCTGCTCACCAGAACATAACCCTTGATTTCATCATCTAAGATTGTGTCAATAATTTAAGTTTAAATGTTTAACTCATGTCTGGATTATCTGATCTTATCTGACTGAGATTGGCTTTTCTGATGGAGGACACAGATTTGCTGAACAGCCCTTGAAGACTTGGATGGATGGATGGATATGTGATGAAAACAAATGTTGTTAACAGACTAACAACACAAAAGGACTTAGTGGCATTAATTAACTATTTAGAGACACTGCAACAAAACTTACAGATTGTTATGCATAGAGTTGTAAGTCACAGTCCTTACCCTCATACAACAGTGCAAATCAATCAACTCCTTTTCCTTTCCTGGAGGAACTGGCATCCCAGTTTATCTTTAATTATTGGAAGATAACAGACATTACTCTTGATCTGTAGATATACTGTTTCCAAACTGGCACTTATAGTCCAGGACTGTCTTGGCTATTATATTGGCTACTGTTCCTGGGCAGGTTTTGGCAGCAGGAGCTACAGGACTCCTCTGTGAGATGTGGAGATGTCCAGTGTTACTCCGTGCCATACGTGGTAGGTTCCAGCTGGCTTCAGCAGTGTCAGTGTGGGGGTAGGCATACCAGCCAAGGTTGCTGTGCCTCTGGAAGATACATTTTAGGAGGGGTAGAAAGCATTTGCTTTCTGGCAAGAGATGCAGCCTGTGGAGAGAAGCCCAAACAGGAACATGTTGTCTGGCAGGATGTGCAGCCTTGAGTAGAGGAGGAATAACTAGAGCAATTTTTGAAGGATTTTATCCCATGGGATCCCATGCTGGAGCAGATCAAAAGTGTGAGGAGGAAGTTGAGGCAGAGAGGAATTGTTACGTTCTGATTGCAACCTCCAGTCTTCTGCGTTCCTTGAAGAGACAGAGGAGATAGATAGAATGAAGGTATGAAGTTCAGCTAGCATCGATGGGAAAGGTATTTCTAGTTTTGTCTTTTTTTTTCATTATTCCACTCTTATTTTTAATTGGCAGTAAATAAAAATAATCTTCCCTAAATTCTTCCTTATTTTGCCCACAATGGTAGATAGAAAAAGCTATCTCCCTGTCTGCATCTCAAGCCATGGCCTGTTTTACCCTGTTTTTTCCCCTTGTCTTGTTGAGGAATATGAGTGAAAGAGAAGCTTGGTGGGGTTCTGGAAGCCAGCCAAGGTTAACCCATCAGAACTACAGAGCCAGCAAAAGCTGCAAACAACTGACACAGATGATAAGTCAGATGGCTGTCATTGTAGTGATCACAGGAACACTGTGGAATTATGTTGCGTTGGCAGCAACATGGCACATACACAGAGAACATTTAATGGACAATCATGCTTGAAGGATTTTCTGTGATGAGCGAGTTCTCATTTTGACTCAAAGATTTATTACTCACATCTGACATCTATCCTGATGTCTTGGTTTCTGCTGGGACAGAGTTGATTTTCTACACAGTGTCTGGTATGATTCTATGTTTTGGCTTTGGGAGAAAAACAATATTGATAACACACAAATATTTTAGTTGCTGAGCAGTACTGTACAGAGCCAAGGACATTTTAGCTTCTGTTACTGTTCTCAATAAGATGGGCTGTGGGGTCCAAAGTTGTTGGGAGGGGACAGAACCAGGACAGCTGGCCTAAACTGGCCAAAGGGGTATTCTTTTCTATATGACATCATATGAAAGAACTAGAGAACTGAAAGGAGTTGCCTAGGGGGTGCTGCTGCTGCTCAGGGACTGGCTGGGTATCAGTCATCGAGTGGTAAGAAATTGATTGTGCATTATTTTCTTTGTATATATACATATCACAGAATCACAGAATTTCAGGAGTTGGAAGGGACCTCAAGAAATCATCAAATCCAAGCCTTGGGGGTTGGATAGATCACATAGGTAGGCACCCAGACAGCTTTTGAATATCTCCATTGAAGGAGACTCCACAACCAATCCAGGCAACCTGTTCCAGTGCTCTGTCATCTTTACCACAAAGAAAATCTTTCACACGTTTGCATGGATCTTCCTGTGTTCAAGTTTTAGGCCATTGCTTCTTGTCCTATTGCTATGCACCATCAAGAGCCTGGCTTCTCCATTTGTCTCTTACTTCCCTTTAGATATTTATAAACATTAATCAGATCCCCTCTCAGCCTTCTTTTCCCCAGGCTGAACAGACCCATGTTACTTGTGCAGGAGATGCTCCAGGCCCTTTATCATTCTGTGGGCCTCTGCTGCTTGTAGGAGATCCCTGTCTTTTTTGAACTGAGGAGCCCAGAACTGGACACGATATTCTAAATGTGGCCTAACCAGGGCAGAGTGGAGGGGAAGGATCACCTCCCTCGACCTGCAGGCTGTGCTCTTTTTAATGCACCACATATATATGTATTATTATCATTATTGTTATTTCTCACTTCCTTTTATTGTCTTAGTAAATTGTTCTTATCACAGAATCACAGAATCGTAGGGGTTGGAAGGGACCTCCAGAGATCATCGAGTCCAACCCCCCTGCCAAAGCAGGCTCCCTACACCAGGTCGCACAGGTAGGCGTCCAGGCGGGTCTTGAATATCTCCAGAGAAGGAGACTCCACAACCTCCCTGGGCAGCCTGTTCCAGTGCTCTGTCACCCTCACCATAAAGAAGTTCTTGCGCACATTAGTGCGGAACTTCCTATGCTCCAGCTTCTGGCCATTTCCCCTTGTCCTGTCTCCACACACTGCTGAAAAGAGTCTGGCCTCGCCACTTTGCTCCCCACACCTTAGATATTTATAGACCTGGATCAGGTCCCCTCTCAGTCTTCTCTTCTCAAGGCTAAACAGACCCAGTTCACTTAGCCTTTCTTCATAGGGGAGATGTTCCAGGCCCTTCACCATCTTTGTGGCTCTCCTCTGGACTCTTTCTAAGTGATCCCTGTCTTTTTTGTACTGGGGAGCCCAGAACTGGACACAGTACTCCAGATGAGGCCTTACCAGGGCAGAGTAGAGGGGGAGGATCACCTCCCTCGACCTGTTGGTCACGCTCTTCTTAATGCACCCCAGAATGCCATTGGCCTTTTTGGCCACAAGGGCACACTGCTGGCTCATGGCCAACCTGTCGTCCACCAGGACACCCAGGTCCCTCTCCTCAGAGCTCCTCTCCAGCAGGTCATCCCCCAATCTGTACTGGTGCATGCAATTATTCCTCCCTAGGTGCAAGACTCTACACTTGCTTTTGTTAAACCTCATCTGGTTTCTTTCTGCCCAGCTCTCCAGCCTGTCCAGGTCTCGCTGAATGGCAGCACAGCCATCGGGTGTGTCAGCCAATCCTCCCAACTTCGTATCATCAGCAAACTTGCTGAGGGTGGCCACTATCCCCTCATCAAGGTCATTGATGAAGATGTTGAACAAGACCGGACCCAGCACCGACCCCTGGGGAACACCGCTGGTTACAGGCCTCCAACCAGACTCTGCACCGCCAACAACAACCCTCTGCGCTCTGCCAGTCAGCCAGTTCTCAAGCCACCTCACTGTCCACTCATCTATCCCGCACTTCCTCAGCTTTGTTATAAGGATGTCGTGGGAGACAGTGTCAAACGCCTTGCTGAAATCAAGGTAGACTACATCCACTGCTCTCCCCCCATCCACCCAGCCAGTGACAACATCATAGAAGGCTACCAGCTTGGTCAAGCACGACCTCCCCCTGGTGAACCCATGCTGACTACTCCTGATAACCTCCTTTTCTTCCAGTTGTCTGGTGATGGCATCCAGCACAATCTGTTCCATTACCTTTCCAGGGACGAATTCTAACTTTTTTTCCAAATTCCCTCCCCTGTCCCACTGGGAGTAGGGGGCAGGAGGGTGAGGAATAGTGAGCAAAAGGCAAGCTAAATCACAACATTTACAAAACCTGCCAGCAATTAAACTCTACAACATACCTATGTAGTCATCAAGGTACTTCGGTTTTTTTTTTTTTTTTTTTAAAGATCTAAACAATATCATTTTGTTGCAAATGAAATGTAGTATATCTTGCTCTACTAGTAGACATGAAGCATATTGAATCAGCTCTCTTTCCCTAACACTTCATTTAATATTTCCAGGCCAGTATCACCATGGTGCCTCAGTTTCTTCTTTCCCTTTATGATTTTCTTTCACAACCTTAACTGTTTCTATTTCTATCCTCTAAATTCTCTCCCATTAGTGTCGTTTTTTTGGGTTTTTTTTGTTTTTTTTTTAAGCCCAGTGCCCAATCCTAGAGGCATTATGCCAGATGTCTTCCATTCCA
This sequence comes from Chrysolophus pictus, assembly GCA_037305975.1. Taxonomy (NCBI): domain Eukaryota; kingdom Metazoa; phylum Chordata; class Aves; order Galliformes; family Phasianidae; genus Chrysolophus; species Chrysolophus pictus. The sequence goes on from CM074578.1 coordinate 27,365,086, forward strand.
AGCAAAGTATCATAATTACCGTCTATGTCTTACATGCATTATTTTGCTTAATGAAGCAGAGGTTGTAGGAAGAGAAAGGATGTTTTCCTAGCCAAATGAATATAATTTAGATTATCACATCTGCTGTAGTACCATTTTGCATTTTGTTAAAACAATGCAGATTTTTCCCCTGTAAAGAGATTCATTCTGATTTATTTAGAAGATTTATTTTTGGTAAGTTTGCAACCCATTGTGTCTTTTTCTGCCACAATGCTGCCTCTCACTTAGTCCTCACGTTTTATTTTTTATTGTGCATTTTTCTCTTTTACTGTTCTTATGTTTCTAGCTTTTGCAACTCTTTTTATGTCTTAGTCTCATTATTGTATTTTCTTCATATTGCTCTGTTACTCTTTCTTAGTAATCATTTTCTCTTTATGTTCAATCACTTTTTATATACAAATCATTAAGAGGTCCTGATGCACCATTTGGTTTCTAATTATCCTTCCCCCACATCAGTATACATCTAAGTTTTCAAGTTTCTTAAACTTCACATTTCTTTTTTCTTTGTTTGGTGACTAATTTCTTCCAGGTCACCTATAAACAAGCTCTCTTCAGATTAAATTCTAACATTTTCTCCACTCCATTTCAAGTAATCATTCTGCCTTTTTAGGCAAAGAGCTCTCATATGTAGTGCAAGAACTGGTTGAACAATGTGTTATTTACTTATGTTTTCAAATTTAAGGAACCAGCTTAGGTCCTTGAGTTGATTTCTATATCTGATAAAAGGTATATAGCTACTGTTTTGTGCCAGTATTGTACATATCTATAGTGGACTAATATGTGTTACTTTCTGACAAATATCCATGTTCTGTTACTCTTTGAGTCGAAGGTCTTGTCCTTTAGCTCTTTTATTAAAAATAAAATTAAAAAGTAAGCATTATAAACTTTTGGAGTACTTGCATCATTTTGAACCCATAGACATTTTGACACCAGTGGGTTTGTGAATTTGGAGGAAAATATAGAAGAAAAAGAAAAAAAAACATTAAAAAAAACAACAAGTTTTTAATAAGAACTCAAAGGAAGCCTCAACTATGGGTTTAACATGTCCTCTTCATAAAGAAAAAAAACACTCCATAATAAGAGTAAAGATTCTACTTAAAATTCTTACTATGCTCATCCATTTTTTTCCTTTTCATTTTCCAATCCACATTTATTCTAACAAAAATGATACGCAGGTGGGTGTTTGTCTTTCTCTTTGAGTCTAATATTTAAAAAGATGTCCCTCTATGATTTTGTGTTTGCTTTTCCTTACAGAACTCATTTAGCCTTTATTTAAATTAATCTATAAATATTTCTGTATCTCAGAGTTAAAATGCAATATGCATTACAAGTTTTGCAGAAATAGACAAAACACCATAAAATTTAATCAAAATGACAATAAACATTTCTTTCTTTTTTATTTCTTTCCATTTGAAACTTACTCCTTTAAGTCCTACTGAAGATACAGATAGTCATAATCAATTTATTTTCTGTTGTTTCCCTCAGGAAAACATGGGTGTTCCCAAACATAATCTTATTTCTCTTTTCAATCTCAGTAGGAAAAAAAACTTACACACATTTCTCCCGAAGCTTGGTATTTTTCAAGTAAAGAACACTAATCTTTTTGACAATTATCTGTGAATGTCTTACTAAAACTTAAGTACATTTAAAAGAGCTTACAATATTTCCTGGGTACAGAGACCATTTTGCAATATCTCTGGCATTGCAGGTATAGGGAGCATCTAGATAAGTAACTTTACAATTCAGTAGTTCTGCTCCAGAAGTACAATGCACACTACTGGGCTCAGAGAGAAATGTATCTGTCACGGAGTTAACTAGATCAATCTATGCCCATGACAGGGGGCAGTAGGCCCTTGTCCCCCCACACTCCCTGGCCCCACAAAATGAGAAGGAAGGAAGGGAGGAAAAAAACAGCGGCAGCAATCTATGGAGGAAAACTTATTTTACTAACTATGATATTGAAATGCAAGATAACACAGTATAGTATAATCTAATTGAAATTGAGACTAATAAATAAGATAGGAGAGAGAGAGCTCCTGAGACCGAGTCAAACCTGAAAAGCTTGGAACGGCTAGGAAAGCACCTCCAGCACCCACTGCCAGGCAGTAAGAGACCGCCCCACCTGGAAGGGTCAGATCCCATGATTTCCGTAATGTATAGGGATAGGTACCTGGAACTGGAGCATTAACACTTTAATTCCAGTACATGTTGTTTTGATTTGGAAAACTGAAAACCAAAAAACATAAAACCATGACAGTATCTGAAGCAAAACATTTAACAGCTCTCCAGATGCTTTTGAATAACTCATAATCTGGCCCTATGCATTTTTTTGTTGTTGTTGTTGTTGAAATAATTTAGTTATAACTTTATAACAATCTATTTAAATAGAGCAAAAAAGAAAGGCAAGACAAGGCTTGTGAAGGGTTTGGAAAATACACACTATGAGGAGTGACTGAAAGAACTGGGGCTGTTTAGTCTGGGGAAAAGAAGGATGAGGGGAGACCTTACTGCTGTCTTCAAATGCCTGAAAGGTGATAGCAGAGGGAGTAGGGTTGGTCTCTTCTCACTGGTGACAGGTGACAGGATGAGGGGAAATGGCCTGAAGTTGCGCCAGGAGTGGTTTAGGTTGGATATCAGGAAAAACTTCTTTACTGAAAGGGTTGTTAAGCACAGGCAGAGGCTCCCCAGGGAGGTCGTTGAGTCACCATCCTTGAATGTGTTTAAAAACTGTTTGGATATGGTGCTCAGGTACATGGTTTAGCGGAGGGTTTTTAGGGTAGCATGGTGTGGTTCAGATTGGACTTAGTGATCTTGAAGGTCTTTTCTAACCTGAGCAATCCTATAACCATCTCCTCTTTTTTAATACGTATCTTAGAGATTTTCATATTATATCTGAAATATAATTGGTGTACACTTCAATTTTTTTTTTGAATGTTCAATCTGTTATGGATTATTTCTAGCCTAAGAACAGTTTGTCCTACTTGAAGCTCATGTTAGAGTCTCTCGTTATTAAAATGTGGTATTTCTTTAATGAAGTCATGTTTACAGAGATAATTTCATGTAAGAACCAACTATTACACCCCTTTATTCACATTCTCTTTATATTTCACAGTATGTATTTTAATTAATATATTTATAATAACTTATGATCTAATATTGTAACAAATATTTAAATACTTAAAGACATGTAACACATGGCTGCCCAGAGAATAGAGCTGTAGTCTACTATATTACTGCTATATTACCTGCTCTATTACACGAGACATGACTCTATTGCTATCCCATTCCAAATAACTTTTACACTGACACGAATATAGTAGGCTTATGGGGGTTGTATGGGCATATTTCATCTAAATTCGTGTATCTTGGAGTGTATTTTGGAGGAATACGTGTTATGAGAGGATTTTATGAAACTAGCTTTTATCTTAGTCTCAATAGAGAAAAAGTTTTTGGATTCTTTACTATCTAGTCTGGTAGTAAAACTCTTGTTTTTAATGACTTTATTTTTTATTATTTCATTTATCTTTTTCTTTTCTCATGCAATATATGAATTGTGTTGTATATCCAGTTTTAAATTCTAATTGATAACCTAAACCAAATACTTTGAAATTTTCAGTTCATATCTGCTACACACACACACACCAAAGGGGGGGGGGGGGGGGAGGGAGTTAAATTTCTTTCACTTGATGCTTTTTTTTTTTTTAAATTGCTGTACATGAAATTTGGAAAATTATATTTCCCCTTTCTTTCTTTTCCTGAAATATCAGTATACAGCAAGCTTAACCAAACTCTCCACTATTTTTTCAAATTTATTTTTAGAAAAACATAAATTTTTCTATAAAATTATTCTAATCCTTATGCTAACTCAACATATCTCAGTGCAGTTTCCACTTAATAATGAGCATATTCAAATTTATATTAAATCACTGCCTGTTACAATAACCTGTTTTTTTTGTACTAGCTGACATTATGCTTGAGAACACAGCAGAAACACCACTATTCACTAGATTTAAACAGAACATTTTTTTTTTTTTTTTTAATTTAAAAATTAATTCTTCAGTATAGTTACTCAAGAAAGCAGAGCTTGAAATTATTCTTGGTTTGGGTACTATCTATCTTACCTTCCTGGAGAATATTTTATATTTTATTTATTTGGTTGCTTGGTTGCTTGGCTGCTTGGTTTCAGTTTCTGAAGACAGCTCATAGATTCATGGAATATTTAGCTATATTTCTCTCTTTGCTATTGTCATTTTGTTTTATTTTCATCCAAAATATCTGAAGTGGGATTAGAATTTCTTAGCAATACAAACAAACATATTCTCTATTGAAAACTGACTTATTGTTTTCTGTGTTAAGAATGCAAAATAATAAATTTTCTTGATAAAAGAAAATAATAAAAAAGAAGATAATGTAAAGGCTAAAGATGCTGTATTCTGACTTTAGCTGGCCAGAAACTGCATTTCAGTTCAGGAAGTCATACGGTAATTCTTAATTTCTCCTTGTTCCAGGCAGGAGAATAATATGCATTGCACCTTTACCTACCAAAGGTTTCTTCCCCGCTTTTTCTAGTGTCTGAGCTGTCTGGGGCACCCACAGAAGAGTCTTAACAAAGCAAAACTGCCTTTGTTCTTTATCTGCAAAAAAAGAGCTTATGTGCTGTATTTTCAAAAATAAGTATAAAGTATATAAAGAAGAAGCATTACTTCTTACAAAGGTGTTTATGTCTTTACACAGAATATTTTCAAAGCACTGTCGGTTGGTGCTGTATATGTACCTCTACGAACATGAATAAATGCTAACATGACCCAGTGAATTCTGTGCAATACTATTTATATCCTGAAAACGTGGAAAATATTAGTGTTTTTCTGATTGATTTATCAGGAGTATTGTTATTGTTCTTTTCAGAAAATGGGAGCATTTGCATATCTATGGCAAAGTGTCACTGTAAGACATATCAAGTCAAACTATGTGAGTCACACCATGCCAGAATACAATGCACAAAGAAACTTTATGAAAATGCTGCAACCTGACATTGTATATCAGAATCTGGTACATCATTATCAAGATAATCCAACCTATGATAACTTCATTATCTAAAATTTTCAGTGCAGAAAAACTGCATCAGTTAGGGATTGCAGAGGTCTTCTCTAGTCTTAAAGACTCTTCTTTCAATGCAATTTACAAATGATTTACATGCATGTTTTAACAGCTTGATTGGGACAATTCTAGTAATTCTAGTAATTTACTCTGCTCTTGTGAGGCTCCATCTGGAGTACTGCGTCCAAGTGTGGAGCCCCCAGTACAAGAAAGAGAGGGAGCTGTTGGAGAGGGTCCAGAGGAGGGCCACGAGGACGATCAGGGGACTGGAGCACCTCCCCTATGAGGACAGGCTGAGGGAGCTGGGCTTGTTCAGTCTGGAGAGAAGGCGGCTGCGGGGTGACCTCATTGCAGCCTTTCAGTACCTAAAGGGAGCCTACAAACAGGAGGGAAATCAACTCTTTGAAAGGGTAGATAACTGCAGGGGAAGGGTTGATAACAAGGGGAAATGGTTTTAAGTTGAGGGAGTGAAGATTTAGGTTGGATGTCAGGGGGAAATTCTTTACAGAGAGAGTGGTGAGGTACTGGAACAGGCTGCCCAGAGAGGTTGTGGATGCCCCATCCCTGGAGGTGTTCAAGGCCAGATTGGATGGGGCCCTGGGCAGCCTGGTCTAGCATTAAATGAGAAGGTTGGTGGCCCTGCATGTGGCGGGGGGATTGGAGATTCATGATCCTTGAGATCCCTTCCAACCCTGGCCATTCTGTGATTCTGTGATTCTGTTATTCCAGCCATTTCAAAAAAAAAAAAAAAAAAAAAAAAAAAAAAAAAAAAAAAGTTTCCCAAAGGCTATTATGAATTTCAGTTGTTGTTTGTTTTTTGTTTTTTGAAATTGAAAACTGTCCTAATGGACAAACTTTAACTTGAGGGAGAAACAAAGAGAATATTTTTCCCAAATGTCCCATTTTTTTTCCTTGTTTCTGAATGTTCAACTGATACCTTTTTTTTTTTTTTTTTTTTTTTTCTAATTTGGTATTTTAACCACGTTAGTGCAAATTGCCATAAATTTTATTTGGTCTTAAAATAGGTATCAATCTAACAATAAAATCGATCAAAAGCACAGGCCACATAGATATACATATGTTTCAGGAAATTTCTGCTCTCCATAAGCACAAGTTTATAAATTGTAGCATGGCCTTGAAAGATAAGCTGTGTAAGTGCCCTGCTTCTCAAGCCTGTGTAAATTAGCATTAGGCAGAGAAATGTAGCAAAATGCAGCAAACAAAATCCTACTCAGGGGAATTGCAGCAACTTGTTAAACAATGTTGAAACAGCTGGAAGAAAAGAAGAAATTAAGGGCTAAAGTTAGATACTTTTTTTAAGGAGAGATACTTAGAGGAGGTGATTATAAGGGATCTTTCTCTCATTCATTACTTAGACTATGATTTAGTACTTTATCCCCTCACTATGACTACCAACACATATGCCACAAATCCCATCACAGCCTGTATTGTTGTGTTCGTGTTCCTTTTTAACACTTTAAAAATTAACCAACTCTTTTATCTGGGTACATTTGGTACATGTGCCTATATCTTGTACAAACTGGTTGTCCTGTTGAGTGATGCTTACTCCCACTGACGTCTGCTATGATAAGATGGAATGAGTCATGCTAGGTGTTTGTAAAGGTTAACAAGTAATGTATTCAGACCTGCAGACAAGTCATGATGCCCTTCTATGTGGCAGATGTTACAGTGAAATTGCTAAGAAATGCTTAAAAGTAGGTAAATAAACAGGTGGAACCAGTAACTCTAAAATAAATTCAAGGGTACACTTTCTACTGTACATGTTGAGCATCATCTCTGTAAAAAATAGCAGCACTGTGAATGGCCACTGAATATTATTACTTCACTATTAAGAATCTGGATATACCATTAAAAAACAAAAACAAAAAACAAACAAACAAAAAACCACCATTTCTGTAATGTCTTGTCACTGCATACTGCCAGTGTTGAACAATCCCCTATCGTGTTTTTACATATTTTTCACCATGCCATATGTGCTTCCTATCTAGAGGATCTGATAGCCAAGACAAAACATCATAACGGTTATGTCCTATCACACTATCCCTCTGCTAAAAGCATCAAAGAGATAGTTAATGTAACATTTTTTTTTTTTCTTCCTATTTTGCTTTTCCTGTATCAGTGTGGCCAAGGAAATCATTGTCTGATCATTCCACTAAGGATTTGGTAATTCACTATGTACACACTGTCCTTTGAAACACCACTGAAGTAAGTCTTCAGCACAGTCCAAAGAGGTTTAATGAGGCCAGTGTTCAGTGGTCACACAAAAATGGTGGTCTTGTTGCAGTCGCTCAAGGTGAAGAAAAACTGTGAAGAATCAAACTGAAGACATTACTAAACCAAACTCTAGTTCACATCTTTTTAATCTGTCAATCAGAATTTTTTTGTGAGTTTCTACAAATATGTTACTCAGTCTCCTTCCTAGAAGAAGTCATACAGTTCTTCCTATGACATACAAGTGGTTACATTCTGTCCTTGTGTTGACTGTGTTCATTAACAAAGTAGTAGCTCTAACTTTTCTCCATCCTTCCTGATACAGGAGTAAAAAAACATATACTCAAGGCGCTGGATTTTCCATACTGTTGTGATGGCTCATAGAAAATTATTGCAAACTGCTAAGAATTTGTTCCCCTAACCAAAGTTACTATTAAATTCTGAGTGGTGACTCTACCACCTCCCTGGACAACCCATTCCAGCGCCTGACCACTCTTTCAGGAAAAATAATATTTCCTAATGTTCAGCCTGAACCTCAGCTGGCACAGCTTGAGGCCATTCCCTCTACTTCTATCACTAGTTACACATAGAGAAGAGGCCAACCCCCAGTTCACCACAACCTCCCTTCAGGTAATTATAGAGAGCAAAAAGGTCTTCCCTGAGCCTCCTCTTCTTCAGACTGAATAATTCCAGCTTACTCAGTCACTCCTCATAAGACTTGTGCTCCAGACCCCTCACCAGTTTTGTTGCCCTTCTCTGGACACGCTCCAGCACCTCGATATCTTTTTTGTAGTGAGGGGCCCAAGAAGGATGTGGAGAGTCTCTGTATCAGGGAGTGTAGTGATAGAATGAGAGGTAAGGGCTTTTAACTAAAAAAGGGTACATTTAGATTAGATACTAAGAATAAGTTCATTATTCAGTGGGTGGTGAGGCACTGGAACAGACTGCATAGAAAAATATTGGATACCTTGTCTTTGGAAGTGTTCAAGTCCTAGCTGGACTCTGAGCACCATAGCCTACTGTAAGGGATCCCCACCCATGGCAGATGGTTGGAACTAGATAACCTTTGTGGGTCCTTCCAACTATTCTATGATAGTTACTTCAAACACACATACAAGCACAACAACAAAGAATTCACCATGTTAAAATGTTTTGCATACAGGAGAATAATATAATGTGAGTATAAAAGCTACAGCAAGAGTATGACTCACATGGAAATACAGTCAATAAAACTGACCAGATCACTTATGGGCAGAATATTTAAAGGCAACATATTTTACTCTGTTATTCTTTGAATTACAAATTTCTGTATCAGTAGATGATAAGCTGGAAATGCATTTTAAAAGTTCTTTCCTAGTCATACTCATCCTGTGCAAGATCCTTGAATGAATGGTCTGTGTTGTTTTTTTTTTTTTTTTACGTGTCACTTTTTTAAAAATTAAACCTTTCAAAGTATCCTAATTTCAAGAAATTTGGTCCTGTACATCTGTCTGATGCTTGCAAGAGTGCCTAAGCTCCACTTTCATAAATGATTTAGATACCTACATCCTTAATGTCATTCTGAGATCTAGATTTTCCAACATAAGGTAAGTAAACACCTTGGTCAAACAAAAATCTTTAAAAATTCTCACAATGGATCTCCATGGGCAAAAATGTACCAAGCAATGAGCAAAAGGAATAAAATCTCCTAAGTTGCCTCACCTTCTACTTCACTAGAAAATCAATAGAATATAAAATATGTTCCTTTTCCTTCTTCTCATACATGACAGAAAAAAAAGCAAAATCATCACTGAAAATGCAATTTTTTTAAAAAAATCTCATTTTTATATCCTATTTCTTATGACAATAAACATATGTCATTCACTTAAATATAAACCACTGCTACCACTGCAAAAGAAGAACAAAAACTCTTTAACAAGACTTGTGTTTTAGAGCCAGATGTGAGCTTATGCCCCTATTATGTCTACCAACACTTCAAAATGTATTAGAAGATAGTACCTTGACTAGTTATGCCCTAGTTAAAGTAAATATGATGATACTCAGCTTTACATCCTTTCCTCAGCAGGTGGAATTAATGTTTTCACACAGGAGTCAGAGTGTCTGTTAGAGATAACCACCTAAGAAAAACAGCAATCTCAGCCAGGAAGGGCCTAAGTGACAAAAAGAACAACTTTTCAGGGAAGCTCCACTGATCTCCAGAGTTCTTCATCTCAACTCTTCTTTTCCACCTTTCTCTGTCATACCACATTTAATTCCTTTCCTCTATCTAATGCCTTTTTATCAAAATAATGTCAAATCTCAGAATATAGACTTAAAGCTTTCCTTGATCCCTAAAATCCAGATTACCACAGAGTTTATTCAACAGTTATTCTCGATAATGAATGCTTGTAAGAAAAGGAGTTAATAAAACACTTGCATTTTTCACCTCTGACTGAATCTGTATCCATAGCTATCCATCCAACTGTCCAATAAAAGAATCAAGACCAATAAAAAAATCAAGATTCCCCAACACACTGGTGTCTGTCTACCCTTTAAAATTACCAGCAGAACAGTATACATCATCACAAAGTTGTTCCCATCACTGACTACCCTGTTGAAATCAAAATGTTTGTATTTACACTTTTCATAGCCAGGGCATACATATAAATACATTCAGACCTGAATCTAATGACAGGAAGGTAAAATGGAAGAAAAGAAGAAAGAAAAGTCTACATTATCTCAGAGACTGTCTTTACTAACTGTTAAGGTAAAGGAGAAACTCACATTTTCCTGCCTAGGAGTCTCAAGATACACAAAATGCATTTCCAGCTTAACCAGTGAAGAAAAAGAACTTTTACAAGCTTTTAGCAGTGCAGTCAGAGAGAATAAGTGATGAAGGCAAAACCAGATCAAAGAAGAAAGATGATTTTGCACTTTTGCAGTCTTGAGCTGGGACAGGCTGAGAGATGGGGTTGTTCAGCTTGGAGAAGGGAAGGTGTGGGGTGACCTCATAGAAGCCTTCCAGTATCTAGAGGGAGCCTCCAAATAAGAGAGGAGTCAACTCTTTACAAGGGTAGATAACTGCAGGACGAGGGGAAATGGTTTTGAGTTGAGAAAGGGAAGATTTAGATTGGATGTCAGGGGGATGTTCTTTACCAAGAGACTGGTAAGATGCTGGAACAGGCTGCCCAGAGAGGCTGTGGATGCTCCCGTTGGTGAAGGTGTTCAAGGCCAGGTTGGATGGGCAGCCTGGTCCAGTATTAGATATGGAGGCTGGCGGCCCTGCATGCGGCGGGGGGGTTGAAACTTGATGATCCCTGAGGTCCCTTCCAACCTAAGCCATTCTATGGTTCTAAGAGCTTGCCTACTTGAGGAGATAGTTATTTCCATGAAATAAAAAATAAATAATTAGACATGTAGAATATTAAGTCTAGAGAAAGAGTGGTAAAATAAATGATGTATCTTTTGAAAACAGTTCTCTCTCATTCATTCATATCCCCATTATAGCCGCTCTGAGCAGATCATGTTACACTATCTTTTAGCCCCTAAAGATATTTTTGACATTATGTACTTTTTTGACATGCTTCAGCTCATTCTCTGGAACTACTGGCGACAGGGCTTGCTCCATTACCATGATCCTTCAAATAGATGACTAGAACAAAGACAGTCATGGATTTTTCTGTAAAGTAAATATTTGCATGACTGTAATATCTGAAACAAAGTTAGAATTTAAGGATTATTATTTCCTTCTGGATTATCTAGGAACTCTGTTCAAAGATTAAAGACTTCTAAATTGATAATTTTGACATAGCAGAAAAAGAAGGAATTATATGGACATGCAGAAAAGTTTTGAAAGTCTCAGTCATCAACTTTTGTTCTCTGGCAATTTTTCATCACGGATTTCTCTGTACATGTACTTTTAGACACAAACTTCAATAAATATCAGTACTACTACTGTTACTTTGACACTATTATTTACTCCAAACATTTTATTTTTCATCAGTCCCTATATAACTTTCTATGGCAGATGTGACAATAGAATATCTCAGTGTTTTGCCTATGTGGTAAAAGCTCTGAGAAGATCTAAATGACTGTATTTAACATCATTTTCTTTAATTAACAACAATTATCTCTAGAGAATGGTATGGTCATGGTTTTGTGATTTTTGGTTTTCGGTATTCCACATCATAACATCATGTAGGGCACTGGGAGTTTAACTGTTAATGCTCAAGCTCTGGGTACCTGCCCGGAAGAGAAAAAGGACTACATTCGTCAGGGGACTTTGCAGTCACAGAGAGGAGACCTGGCAAGGTCACCTGATGTGCTCTTCTTCGTCCGCTCTTCTTTGTCCGCTCTTCTTTGTCCGCTCTTCTCCCGTCTCCCTGCTGCTCAACTGGACTGCGCATCTCACCTCAGCATTGTGGTGAGGCCTATCCACCTTTCGGACATTCTCTCTCTCATTATATTTGATTTATTAGTTTCAATTCTAATTATATTGTATTATGGTGTGTTATCTTGTATTCCGATACTATATTGAGTAAATTAGTTTGTTTCTCCTCAGATCGTAGCCGCTGTTTTAATTATTTTGGGGTCCCCTGTTCCCTTTTCCGGAGGCGCAGACTTTGCAAAATCCCTCCGCCCCGCTAGTCACGGAACTGGGCTGAACCAGCCCGTAAGCCATTGACAGTTATAGATCAATGTATTTTAATTTATGTCAAGAATTTTAATTAAACATTTCTTAAAAAAAAACAAAAAACAAAAACAAAAAACCAGCATTTGTATGAGTTTTCAGAGCATTCTTTCTCTTCACTTATACCTAACAAATATATTTAATTCATAAGACTGTTATTTCTATGTGCCTAAAACAAAGCTGCCTATAACCATTAAAAAACAATGCTATAATAAATTACTGTCCTTTCTTTAAATGAAAAGCCTTGTGGAAAGAAAAAAAAATCATATTACCCTGATTTGCAGAAATAATCCTAAATAAAGTACAGTAATTCTCAAAAACAGTCATCAGGCTTTGGTCTCCTTTTTATATAAAGCAATGATTACACTTCTATAACATTTAACTGTTTTTCATTTAAAAGCTTTTATAAACGTTTATTGTTTGCAGTCACTAATGGTGTAAAAAAAGAAATCTACCTCAGCAGTTTAGCATTCTAAGTGAAAAAAAATCAATTTTGAATGACAATCTGTTATTAATCCATAAAATGCATTAACTAATGAAAAATAGTTATTTCTCTACAATATTATAGTCACATTTCAGTAAGAGATTTAAAACAACTGTGACTTCACAACCTTTAGATACAATTAAAGATGTGTATGGCTAAGTCAGCTGTAAGTGAATTGTTTGAAGTCTATCAGGGTTGAATGAAATAGCTATATGACTTGAAGCTATAAATACAATGAAAAAGAAAAGATAAATACTTCGTTAGTAGACAATTCCTTTGTGAGAAAGGAAGAAAATCCAGTTATTTGACAGCTTTTATTTATTCAAGATCAGAAATAAGAAGCATGCATGTGATAGAAGAATTAATTTGTGAAACCTATTTCTTCATATGTCACACAGCAGCATTTAAAGAAACACAGCCAGTGATAATGCAAATGGAAAAGCAAATATTGTGTGTAAAAATAGAGTCAGAGCCAATTCACTGTTCCAGGAAACAATTTTACTGTATTTTATCCAGAGCTGGATAAGCAATTTCCTTCCTCATTGCGCTAGGGAATTTTCATGACAATCCTGCATGTTACAAAATCCTTACATTAGATCTTCAAGCAGGCTGTGGTAAAAAAAAAAAAAAAAAAAAAAAAAAAAAAAAAAAAAAAAAAAAAATCTAGATACAATTTTGATGGTAAAAAGCTTTCGGCTTTGAGAAATTCTAGAACCAATATTGCAATACATTAGCTGGGTTTGCTTGATGTCCTGAAAGACAAGACAAGCAGTGAAAAAAGTATCCTAGACATTTAGCCACAGCAGAAGTCTGCTGCACTCCAAAGAAACAGCACACTAAGGTGGCATTCCTCTAACAGGATTTTTATACTCAATAACTCAGAGAAATAGTACTGTCATCACTAACTACAGGCCAGAAGGCTTATGCTAACTATGCCTCCTGTTAACTCCACAGGCCCAAGCCTGTTAAGTTTGTTATCAGCTCACTAGGTGAGTTGACTGGTATGACGTGTGTCTTGTTACAACACATAGTTTAAAACTGAGACAACAGCAAAGGATCTGAAAATATGGGCACTAGATGAGGAAAGAGGCTTCAATACAATTAATGGTGCGCCAATGGACCACTATTCTTTGTTAAAGAAATAGAGCTGGCAGAGGTGGGGGGAAAAAACAAACAAAGAAACAAACAAAAAGTAAAAAACAAAAAACTTCCTTCTCCTTTAGGAAAGGCAGCAACCACTGAGCAAGTAAAAAAGCAGTAAGCAACTTTCAAAGTAATATTCCCTAGGGACTAGGCAGAGTATAGCCTAGGGTAAGGCTAAAAGCTGAGAACTGCCTTAATACTCAACAGCCTTATAAAAAGATAAGATCCTGAATTTGGGGGTGTGGAGGAGTTGTTTACTTCAGCTCTGGATCTGATCACCTGTTCTGATATGACTGAGGCCGCAAAGGCCGCAATGGACTGTTAACATCAGTGCAAGTTACAGAGATTAGTTTAGTAATGACTAAGTTATGACTGAGTATGTAAAGATAACTAACAATTTGCATTAAATTTGTTGTTAATGACTGTCAGCCTACAAAAGCTTTGTTTTACAATTACTTACTCACTTATTTAAACATTATATTCATAGTGATCTATGATTCTCTAACTCTGAATTTTGTGTGTATAGTACATGTATGTGCATGTGTACATTCATGTAAATGTGTTTTGGTGCAACACTGTTTCATCCCTACTTAAGATAAGTAAGTTAAGAGAAGTGAGAGAAAAATTGTCCATGTTGTGTTTTGCAAAGCAAAGCATGAGTGGTCTCTAAGGAAATCTCTCTTACTTGCTCTTCATAAAAGAATAATTCTCATCAAAATCAGTTTTCCCTATTCATCAATAAGATTTGCTCCAGTTATATGATTGATTGTACAAGTCTTTTATAGAACATATGACTCAGTTTTCATTCCAATGTCACTATTTTTTTTCTGAGAAGAAAGAATTTTGTTAACTTTTGAAGAGTCCATGTGAACTGTATTTATCATGAGAGAACAGAGTTATTACTGCATAGACTTCAGATGCTGTGAATCAGTGCATTTTCACACAATACAGCACAGATATCACACAATACAAAAATGTTATATAAATGATAACAGAATTAGGACATTTTCCATTTAGTTAGATTTTATTCATATCTAAATTATTTGACTAATTCTGTCTTCAGCAGTTTAGTATTTTCCCATAGGAAGCCACTTCAAGTGCTCTATTGAAAGGTAAGTTAGATCTCCCAGTTCTCATATATCTAGAAAATCTGTTATTCTGTCAAAGATATCAATGTAGCTTAGTATCACCTATCCTTTAGAAAAATCATGTTGAATTTTAACTGATATTTTTCATTCATTTTCATAACCAATTTATTCATAATATGTTTGAAAGTTTTCTATTCTATTGAAATCAGGAGATAGGCTCCTATTTATATGGATCATGGTGTTTTGGTTTTTGTTTTTTGTTTTTTGTTTTTTATTTCTATTAATGACAGTAGGATATTTATTATTTTACAGCCATAAAATTATTCTCCCAATTTGATAGACCAGCTTCTCTAATCAAAATTTAAATGTGTGCCAGATTTTTATTATTCTGCAATGATAATCATTAACTGTCTTGATCTAAGCACATTAAACTGTGTTCTGTTTCCTCCACAGGTAAGGCAATTTCCATTTCTATTTTGTCATTCTGTCATTGCCATTAGCCAAACTATCTCTGCTATACCTTACTCTTACTGAAAGGGGTAAAAATTACTAATACCCTTATTAGTACTCATAGAATCATAGAATGGTTTAACTTGTAAGGATCCTTAAAGATCATCTAGTTCCAAGCCCCCTGCTATGGGTAGGATTGCCACACCCTAGATAAGGTTGCCCAGGTTTCATCTTACCTGGCCTTGAATGCTTCCAGAGATAGGACGTCCACAACCTATCTGGCAACTTATTCCAGCACCTCACCACTCTCTGAATAAAAAATGTCTTCCAATCATATAAATTAAATCTCTCTCCTCTCTTAGTTTAAAGTTATTCACTCTTGTTCTTTCACTGTCAGACCGTGTAAAAAGTAGGTCCCTCTCCTGCTTATAAGCTCCCTTCTAGTACTGGAAAGACAAAATGAGGTCCCTCTAGAGCCTTCTCTTCCCAAAGCTAAACAAGCTCAACGCCCTCAGCCTTTCTTCTTTCAGATACTCTAGCCCATTGATTATCTTCATGACCTTCCTCCGTACCTGTTCCAGCAGCTCCATATCCTTCTTTTACTGGGTGCCGCAGGCCTGGATGCAGTACTCCAAATGGGTCCTCATGAAAGTAAAAGCAGAGTAAAGAGGGACAATCACTTCCCTCTCTCTGCTGGCCACTTCTCTTTTGATGCAGCCCAGGGTACTTTTGACCTTCTGTGCTGCTAGAGCTCATGTCCAGATTTTTGTCCATCAGGACCCCCAGGTCCTTTTCCACAGGGCTACTCTCCATGAGTTCTTCTCCCATTCTGGGAGAAGGACAATCCAGGATTGTCTTAACCAAAGTGCAACACTTCACATTTGCCCTTGTTATATTTCTGTAAACTCTCATGTACCCATTTTTTAAGCATGTCCTGGTCTCTCTCGATGGCATCCATACATTCTGTTGTGTCAAATGCACCATTCAGCTTGTGTTACCAGCAAACTTGCTGAGAGTACATTCAATTCTATTGTCTTTGTTAAAGGTATTAAAGAGCACCAGGCCTGAGACAGACCCCTGGTATATACCATTTGTGACTGGCCCTTGTCTGGATCTAGGGCCATTGACAACAACCCTCTGGATATAACCATACAACCTGTATGCACCTGATAGTCCTGCCTTCAAATCCACATCGCTCCAATTTAGAGATAAGGATATGATGTGGTACCATGTCAAAGGCCTTGCACAAGAGCAGGCAGATGACGTCTGCTGTCCTTCCTTTGTCCACTGACGCTGTCACTCCATCACAGGAGGCCAACAGATAGGTCAGGCATGATCTGTCCTTGAATCTTTGCTGTCTACGATCACTTCCTCGTCTCATATGTACCTTACCATTTCTTCCAGGACGATCCACTCCATGATCTTCCCAGGCACAAAGGTGAGACTCACCAGATTGTAGTTCCCTTTCTTGAATATGGGAGTGATGTTTTCCTTTTTCCAATCACTGGAGACTTTGCCTGACAGCCATGATTTTGCAAATATGATGGAAAGTGGCTTGGCAACCACATCAGTTAGTTCATTCAGAATGAGATGCATGTCATCCAGCCTTACAGACTTGAATACATTTAGCCTCATGAAGTGGTCTCAGACTTCCTCTACTTCTTCCACATTTACCAACACTTAAATGGAAAATCAGTCTCCACTGCACATTCACAGCTTTGTCAGAATATTATTTTGATGCTTTGGGGTGCAGACTAAAATATTCTTTCCCTTTTGCTTATTCTGTAGATAATGGGATCCTAAAAACTAACACCTAGAAATAAATGAACTTGACATAGCTGCATTATCAGGAAGCAGTTATATCACCTATATGGGAAGAAGCATTTCCAAAGCCTTTTTCCTGACCACACCCAGGATAAAGAGCCATTGCTTTAATGAATTTATCTAACCTGCTGTTTTTTCTATGAAAGCAGAAATTGCTACTAGACCTATAGCAAAATACTCTTTTTCATAGTTTTGTTGTTTTTGTTTTGTTATAAGACAGCTTACTAATGCAAATAAATATGAAAAATGAAGATAGAAGAGAAAATGAAGGTGGAACTCTATTTTTCCTTTGATATCAGAAACAAAAGACAAACACTGAACTTTACAAATGTAATAAAAGTAAAATGTATCTATGAAAAACCTAAACTAAATTCTTGTGAATCTTTGGCACCAAACATTTTTTTTTTTCTTGGCTGTTAAACTTTAAGTCATGAAGCCAAATAAGAATATTTGGGCTCTATTAACAATACATTTTGTACTATCCATATCTAGGAAGTTCAAGGTTCTCACAGTCACAAAATTTATTTATTTATTTTTTTATTGATTGTCTGCTAGTATTTCTTTCTCTACTAATACTAAAGATATTTTTGTCCATGTCTAGATTTTTAATTTGGAGTGCTCCATGATTATATTAATGTACTGATGAAAGTGAAAATTGAATGATATTTTTATGTTTGTTCTGTTAAAATAGTAATGAAATATTCATACTGGATTGAAATTGAAATATTCATATTTCTTAGCGGAAAGCAATACTCTGTGTTGCTATTCTTACTTATCATCTCCATTATTACTATATATTTTTTTTTAATGTCACTCATTTTCTGGTCTTCTTCTGTTTTCCCTTTTTTCCTTTCATTTTTGTGTCTTCTTTTGTGTAGACCTTACCATAGAGTTTACTTCTGCATAGCATTCTGCCTCTCATCTCTTCATGAAATCATGAATAGTCTATTGCTTGTGTGTTGTCAGAGTCTATCTTACCTCCAAAGATTTTCCAGAGTTATTTAACTTGATTAGAAAATTCTAACTTTTTTTGTCTAAGATTAATTCAGTGTCTTCCAGTGTCCTTTTTTTCTCTCTTCTGTTCAAGATCAAGTCACAGTTTTCTCTCCCCTTGTGAGAACTGAGCTAACTCTCAGACTTTAAGCTTAACTCTCCCACATTAGGCCAGTCTATCTGCACAGTTATTTGAACACCATAATGTCAATTTATTTTGTTTTTCTGAGAGAAGTGTAGTATTCCAAAAAACTGTTACCTAAATAGAGTTTCCTTCCTACACTGAAAAAAAACATTAATTACAATTTATCACACTTTTTAAAATGCATGGTAATATCAGTAAAATCACCAGAAAAGTGTATATAGTGTAAGCTGCATAACAATTCTTACACAATATATTTTTCCTACTGGAGTCAGAATTCTGCTATAGATAGATAATGAGAAAATAAATAAAGAAATACATCAACACACACACAAAAACTAGCAGCAACACAAAAACCTATTTCAATGCTGAATAATTTGGAGTTACTTAATTAGCATTATTAGTTGAAATGCATTTCAGTACTGAATCTTATATCAGCAGATGATAACCCTATCATGTTTAGGTTGGAGAGTTCATCTTACAGATAAGCCTTTTATGCAATGACATGTTTAGGATCTCATAAAAAAAATTACCATAATCTATTCATAAGTGAATAAAAGAAAAAATGCGGCAATATATAGATTTTGCAAGAAAATTGCTATAAGCACTATTAAGAAAAACAGTAGAAAATAGCTATTATACACACTTTTTCACAAAAATGGGCTTAGTCTATTCTTGACAATTAATTCTAACTCAAACATTTTTTGTTTCTGAGACTGAATGTCATTTTAAAACAGTCTTTCACCACAGATTAATCAGCTGAGCTACTGAAAGAACAGTCAAGGAAATGTGCACTTTTATATGGCAAATGAAAAAAGTGTAGGGCTACTTAAAAAAGAGCAGTACACACATTATTGTGCATGCATTTAGTACTATCTTCTCTCTTTTTTTCTTTCTTCGGGGAAATTTTTTGCTCAGTAGACAGGGAAAAGCTTCCTGAACTCTAGGATTTGGCAGACTGTATCCCTTATCAGGGATCCCTTATACAGGGAAGCCAAGACACAGTATCACTGTCTTTCTCCTTTAAAAAAATATACTAGTTCCTGCCCAAAAATATTTGCTACACCATGATCTCCACTCTCTTTTTAAAGAGAAGCTGCCTATTTTGCTGTTTTTTTTTTTTTTAATGCTTAATAACTTGAAAAAAGTTTTATACTTCACTGATATCATACCTCATTAATGTCTTTTCAAGTACTATGTTTTTATTTTGCACTTAGTTAAATAATCATTTTGATATTTGATATAAATATTGTTCCGTACTCTCATAATGATATTTTTAAGCATATTATTAGACTGTGAAAGAAAAATGTAGTAACATGGTAGAATAGAAAAATGTCCCAAAAATCTCCCCTTTGGACTTTTTCTGTACCTTTTAGGCAATTGAGCATTAGGCTTCTGCTTAAGTTTTAGATTTAGGTTTTAGATTAAGTTTTAAATTTAGTTTAAGATTTAGGTTGGATGTCAGGGGAAAGTTTTTTACAGAGAGAGTGGTGAGGCTGCCCAGAGAGGTTGTGGATGCCCTGTCCCTAGAGGTGTTCAAGGCCAAGCTGGATGGGGCCCTGGGCAGCCTGGTCTAGTATTAAATGGGGAGGTTGGTGGCCCTGCACGTAGCAGGGCGGTTGGAGCTTCATGATCCTTGAGGTTCCTTTCAACCTTGGCCATTTTGTGATTCTGTGTAAGTTAAGCAGATTGCTTCAAGAGTAAATGGGGACCAAGATCATGCTTACAGAATGACTTCCCCTTGCGAAAATCATCAGTGACATGCCACTTGGAGGTGACTGGAATTTTCTACTAGTAGGACAACTTGATGACAGCTAAATGTAGTTTTCTATCTTCTTCTAGATGATACAAATTCATCTGAAAACACTGACAGCTGAACAAACAAATAGGAAC
Organism: Chrysolophus pictus; assembly: GCA_037305975.1. Lineage (NCBI taxonomy): Eukaryota > Metazoa > Chordata > Aves > Galliformes > Phasianidae > Chrysolophus > Chrysolophus pictus. The sequence continues at coordinate 27,385,140 of CM074578.1, forward strand.
ACAGAACTTCTTAATGATAAATTAATCCTTGGATAAATTAATTTCCTTGGATTTCCCAAGACAATCAGCAGCGTTGCAAGAATGTTCTGCAGCAGAGAGGGGTATAATGATATGTGAACAAAACAGGAGAAGAACTCATTGTCACAGAGTTATTTAGATCAATCTGTATCCATGACAGGGCGCAGCAGGCCTGCAGGTCTGTGGGCTCCTCACCCCTCCCCCCCCCCACCCCCCCCCCAAAAAAAAAAAAAAAAGAACAGTGGCAATGATCTATGGAGGAAACTTAATTTTACTAAATATGGTATCAGAATGCAAGATAACACAATATAATACAATATAAATGGAATTGAGGATAATAAATGAAATAAAACGAGAGTGTCCAAAACTAAAAACCTTATTTTGAACTGAAGGTGCACAGCTGGCGAGCACAGCCACGCACTGCCAGGCAGCAAGTGAGAGAGTGAATCCCATGACTTCCTCCCGTGGCTTATCTTCCCCTCTGAATGCAAAGTCCTCTGGGATATGTAGTTGTTCTTCTCTTCTGAGAACCAGGTATCAGGAAAATTGTCAGTCCATGGAACAGGAGTATTGACTCTTTAATTCCCCATGCTTTACTTGATGTTATGATATTGCCAATAACAAAATTATAAAACCATGACACTCATTGAAAGCAGCCCTGCCAGGGAGGACTTGGGAGTCCTGATGGATGAAAAGCTGGTCATGAGCCAGCAACATGTACTTGCAGCCCAGAAGGTCAACGGTGTCCTGAGAGGCATCAAAAGAAGTGTGGACACCTCTACTCTGCCTTCATGAGGCCCCATCTGGAGTGCTGCATCCAGGCCTGGGGTCCTCAGTACACAGAACTGGGGCAGTTAAAGCAGGTTCACAGGAGGGCCAATGAAGATATCAGTTGGCTGAAGCACCTCTTTTGTGAAGAAAGATTGAGGGATCTGGGTTTATTCAGCCTGGAAAAGGCTCCAGAAAGACTTCATAGTTGCCTTCCAGTACTTAAATGAAGCTTTTAAACAGAAGGAAGACTGACTGTTCATCTAGTCTGATAGGATATGGCCTTCAACTAGAAGAGGGGAGATTTTGATTACAGGTTAGCGGGAAATTCTTTACTCGTCCTTTTATTTTCAGTCCTAGTTTCAATGGGTTCAGTCCAGTTATAACTGTAATTAGTGATAGATTCCATATGAGCTTCACTGCTTAGTAAACTGGAATGGAGAATAAATATAAATTTTCTACTATTTCAAATAGATTGTTATGCATTCAGGGATCTAAATGGCAGAAGAAATTCATTTATAGTGAGATATAATTCATCACTTGAAGCAAAAATTCCCCATTGAATTTCACATGGCACTATGTAGCTACTTAGAAGATTGCATCATATATTTTGAACAGAGAATATTCATTTCTCTATTGTCATTCATGTATTATATAATAGTTTAGTTGCTGACAGAAAAGAAAAGGTGTTTGGGGAATGGTAAAGGAATGGCAAATGGATTTGCACTTATTAGCCATATGAATTGTATTTCAAGTGTTGACAACACTACGTGTTGGGAGTGAAATTGGTATTAATGTAACTACTCCGTAAGCAACTCTTTTCCAAACTTTCAAAAAAGATCTTTCTTTTCACAGAGAATATTAATCACAATAGACAATGACGGAAGTATTTGAGTAGAAATAGAGAGTGCTTATACTGTGGTTTCATTCAGCATTTGAAGCTGAATCAGGAGAAGGGTTCAGACTGATAGAAAGAATCAATATTTTGGAAATTATTAGAGCTTTTCTTCTCACATTTTGACCCAAAATCACAGAAAGCAAATGAGGTATTTTATTCTGCTCAGCACATTCTGATTCTGACAAATGGAGGTCTCATAAGAGACCTGCTTTCTGGAAAAACCACTAGCACAGTAGGCCAAAATGTGATCATTAGTTATTCTGAGCTTGTCTAAATTAATTTCATTCTCTTCTGAAAGAGTCAGTTTCATCCTCTTAACTTCATGTTACAACAACCACTAACCTGTATTTTCCAATGTAACCTCTGAATCTTTATTACCTGATCATTGTGATCCACTGGATGAATAAATTGTGTGTTCATAATGCACATTTACATATATTACACTCTGAGTAGTGCTCAAGAAAGCAGAGATCAGAATTTAAGAAGCTTAACCCATGAGCTTCTAAGTTGCCTATATAGAACTTCTACAAGCCACAGTTTTCAGCTCAGCTGTTTACATCAAAGTGTTAACAAATAAAAAGATCAATGGAAAAAGACCAAAAATAGGCCAGCTGCAGAAAACAAGCCAATATCTATGTTCCCTCTTATCTGCTCAGCTTGAAGTGCTAAGTTTCTCATAGTTTCTCAGTGCAGAAAGAAAAACTCCTTTAAGTGTGATGTCTATTAAATTGTAATGCTATTATTAACGGTGTGATGTGTTCATCCTACATTGTCTTGAAGAAAGAGTGCCATCAAAAAAAAAAAAAAAAAAAAGAAATGCAACAAGAAAGTTGATAATATGTAACCAATGTTATTTTCAGCACATTTATGCAGATGGATTTTTTCATTCATTAATGAGTTTTATTTATTTTAATTTGTGTTTTCAAATCTTTCTTGTAAAATGCATAATCACTGACAAATTTCTTCATCAGTTTATGCAAAATGTTTGATTGGAACACGTCGGTCTGAGGTGACTACTGTTTGAAAATGGCTATGTTACTGGAGAGTAGTATCTGCCACCTTGTGTAACATAAAACTTCTTCTGTGTATGCTTTAATTGAGAAATATATGAGGATTTAGGAAGGAAAATCAAAAAGAACATATAGATAGAAATTTGCAGTTGATTAAATAACACAGTAGAAGATCAGACTAACTACAGTTAATGCTAAAAAGTGAATATAAAGCATAAAGACGTTAACTATAACAGTTAGATTTTAAAATCCATTTGATTTTATTATAATCATTTATCTAGAAGCCTCTTAAGAAGTCATCTTGTGTGTGCTGATGTAAAAACATTCTGTTGTATTCAAGATTACACAAACTATAAGCATTATCAAACTAGATTAAAAATAGCAAATAAAACAGAAAACAAACAAAAAACCTATAATATTATAGAACTATATGTAATAAAGAACATACGGTACAAGTGCAAACAGTTACTGCAAAGAAACAGCCTATGGCTAAATCCTCATGCCTGTTGAAGGATAGAAGTATCTAAATAGCAGTAGTCAAGAGTATTCTTACAAAATTCCTAAGCAAACATATCGCCCCAACTGAGATTAATAAAATCATTTTTCTTTGGCCTCAGAGGTGCCAAGGCTTCATCTAGGAGAAAAAAAAAAAAGAAAAAAGTTATACTTCTTTTAGTAACAGTTGCCTATAAATACTTCACGTTTTTTCTTGCAGTAGACTGTCCCCTGTTATTTCTCTTTACTTCACGTGCTTACTGAGAAAAATAAAAGTAAGTAAAAGAATAGGAAATAAGACACAGATTGTGATTATCTTAAAGTCTGACCAAACAGCTCATTTTGCTCTCTAGTAAGTACTGGAAAGCATTCACTGTCAGGCTAAATGAAAAAGAGCATCACTTGTCCCATGCAGTGTATTTCAGTGATTTTTAACTTTTTTTTATTATTATCAACAGTGTTAGTCTTTGTATGGCTTATTCAGATACTACAATGATGATAGTTAAATAAAGTGCAATTTCTGTTTAGAGTAAGTAGTAGCTCTGCTGGAATCAGTAATTATGTTGTAACAGCAACATTGTTGATAAGACACCAATCATCAAGAACAAACAATATAAAAAACTTTTTTTCCTTGCATACATATAAATGTACTACTGGTCATAATTTAAAGCACACGTACACATATATACCGTGGCCTATTTTCCTAGCCACCAATGACTCTGGGAAGTAAATTCTGGTGAAACCGTGTTATATAACTAATTGAGGTAATCAAGATACTTAGCATCCTAAAATTGTGTCTATTGCTTCCAGGAATGATCTTCTGATTTCATTAGCTTTTAGAATTAGTAATCATCTTCGACTTTAAATAGACTACAAGCTCTGTATGTTGCATATAAATGTTCAGTCTATCTGTTTAATCATTCAGTTTCAGTATTTTGCATGATGCCATATGTTCCTGTGACTAAACAATCTGCAGTTGCTATTCATCTGCCTTTTATTTTTGAGATTTTGGGGAATTTAAAATTTAGCTATGAGGAGTGCCATTTTCTCCATATTCTGACCTGCCTCTCAGCTTTTCAATTAGCACTCCATTCTTGTATTCCCTAAATAAAAACATGCATGGCATCATTTCTCCACATGGTAATGTTAACTACTGTCACCCCATCACACTTATTTGTTCGTAACAGAACTTACAAGGATACAACTATATGATGCACTCAATTTAACTTCTTCCTGTTCTATATACTTATTCCAAAGCCAAGCAGCTTTATTTCTTAATGATCTCATTCCCGGTGGAAATATATTTACAGTATTTCAAAGAGCACTATTAAAATCCAGAATGCTCTTTTTGTTCACATAAAATTTAATTTTATTTAGCTTCCTTTTTCTTTGGAAATCACAATTATATTATAATTTTCAAAGGTTATAGGGACACTCCACTTTAGAGAAATTGCAATCGAATATTAATACATCAGAAATATAGTTTCCATCACTTAAGAAAAAAATAATAATAAAAGAAAAAGAATGATTGAGTTGGCCCAGTTTTTATTCATGCTCTGTCTGAAATGAGAAATAATTGAAATAAATATTGCTGTTAAAAGTATTATTATGAATTCAAAGCACTCGTAGGTTAGTGAGAAAGTATAGTTTTTTTCACCAATTTCAGTCTTCACCAACTTCCAGCTGTAACATCAACCTGGCCATCAGAATAAGAGAGAGGGAGTTGTGTGTGAAGAATGCATCCTTATTTGATTTTAATATGCTTTCTGGGAGCAAAATGAACTATACCTAACACATATTTTCTACTATAGTCCATTTAAGGCAGCAACCGTTGTTACCATCACATCTAATAAGTATCCACTCTTCTTAAAACATAACATGTCTTAATGATGATTATGAAACATTTCTAAAAAGATTTCCCTCCCAAATCAGGCTTTTTAATTCACAATTTTGTGCAGTTAAAATCAAAGACAGGTTTATGATACCTAAAAGGAAACAGTTGTCTCATGATTAAAGGTACTTTTTTTTTTCCATAGACAAATTTTACACGCTTTCTTTTATGATTCAAAGTAAAGAACACATTAAAACGGCAATTTCTAAGGCTCATTAGACCAAGTAATCTGATGCTTTTTCTAAACTGAGTTACCACTGTTTATTTAATATCTTTAAAAAGTTTGATTTTTTTTTAAACTGCTTTCATTGTCTTCTGAAATCGACTCCTCATTTCTGGCCATGCTTAATTCAGCAGCAATTTTTCAGAAGTGCATCTTTTGTCCTCATGTCAGATTTTACAGCTTCACTTAATGTTTTAGTTAACTTCTATGCCCAGCTACTTTGCTGTTTATGGTTTCATCTGCCTCCATCTGCTCTGAATAAAGCTGCAGTAAATTGAGCCTCCTGCTTTTTCTGTCAGATTCTAACTGGGAAGAAAGTTTAGAGGGCAGTAGACCCAGAATTGAAAAGCTTGGTGGAAATCCTTGCTCCTTCACGGACAACTGTTATGCTGAATAAAACAAAACCAGCCCATTAAGGACTTATGAACCTTATTTTCTAATGATATCTTTTAAAAACATGAGGAGAGGAAGAAAAGAATTTGTTAAAGAAATTATCTGAGAATAGCATTTGATATTTTACATATGATTCCAAAGGAATTCATTCATTTTAGGTACCTTATCTTTTCTAATCATCTATTCTTCCAGTTAGTTATAGTAGCAGATGTTCCTCTTCTTATGAAATCAGATACTACATTTCAACTTGACCATGAGCACTTGCTTGTGAAAATTTGACTCAAGTTTTTTTTTCTGAAAATAATGATTAAATAAATAAAAAACGCTAAGTCAAACTTCATTACTGATTTCTCTCAGAACATACATAAAACATTTCTGTCTTGACTTGGTCCATTTATTGGAATATGGTCTGATAAAATCTGCTAAGTCTTCATATGCTCAAAATGCTTAATAAAAAAATGTGAATCACTAATATCTCATCATGAAAGGGAAAGAAAGGAAAACGCAACTACCTTCCTTGTACTGACTTGTACTGCTTACTTCTGACTGTCTTCTTCATCCTCCTGGGGAGAGTGAGTGTGGGGCTGTATTATGTTTGTTTATCTACTGGGTTTAGCACACAGCAATGTTAGAAACGAAAACATGGACAGAACAAATCAATTCTACTTGCAAATAGTGGGGAAAAAAAAAATCCTATATTCTTGGGTCTGAATAGAATTATCTAGCAGGATGAACGGAATTATATCAGGGAATATATTTGTCTTGGTAATTAAATGGCACCATTTTCAGGCAGAATTCATAATAACTCTGAGATACTACTTTTGTTCAGTTGTGAATTTTCAATTTCCCACTCAACCAGTAGGGATCTGTTGCAAGCCAGAGATAGTTTTACATTAGAAACCCAAATGACTTATTACAGTGATAGCAATAAAAGCTGAATTATAACTTGAAAGCATTAAATAGACTGTACAAGGGGGATCTTTAAAGAGGTAGCAAATAAGCTAACGATATAGCAGCAGAAAACTCACCTAGTAATGCCTAATAGAGGAACAGCTCTCATTGAAGAAAACTGTAAGGAGGAACTGAAAGTGAGACATTGCAGTTCCAGTGAACAACAGAAAATAACATTATCATCCTGTTTTTGAATGCCTTGTGCAGGGCAGATCACTCCACTTCTTGACTCTTTTAATCTCAGAATCGTGTATAGCATAGCCATACTGCAAACTGGGCCATGTCATTCCTAATGAAATCTTCATCTTCACTAATGCACTGTGCTTTTCTTTGAAGAAAATCATCAGAAAGGAAGAGAGAGGCTTCTGCTCACTCTAGTACATCCCCAAGGACAGAAAATAAAGGCATCATAGTTGTGGAGTAAGCTGCAGTTCAAATCTACATCATGGCATATACATGCCAGGGCAGCCTTATTTTTCTTCTTTCTAATCAATTTCTTCCCTGCATAGAAAACTGAGGTTATTATAGAATCATAGAACCCTTAGAATTAGAAGGGACCCTTAAAGATCGTCTAGTCCAACTCCTCTGCAATGAACATCCTGTTCACTCCTAGATCAGGTTGCTCAGGGCCTGATCCAGTCTCGCCATGAAAATCTTCGGGAACAGGACACCAATCACATCTCCGGGCAACATGTTCCAGAGCATCACCACTGTCACTGTAAAAGACTTTTTTCTTGCATCTAACCTAAATCTATCCTCTTTAAGCTTGAAACCATTTCCTCTTGTTTTATCGCAAAAAAAAAAAAAAAAAAAAAAAAAAACCCTGCTGAAGAGTGTGTCCTCTTCTTCCCTGTAGTTCCAATTTAGATACTGAAAGACCAGTATAACATTTTGGACCCTCCTCTTCTCCAGGCGGTAGAGCGCCACCTCCCTCAGCCTGTCTTGTAGGAAAGGACATGATTCTTTGGATCACTTTTGTGTCCTTTCTCTGGATGATCTCCAACAGGTCTGTGTTTCTCCTGTACTGAGGATTCCACATCTGGACAAAGTAGCCCAGGAGAGCCTTCACCAATACAGAGTAGAGGGGCAGAATCACTTCCCTTGACCTACTTGTCACACTTCTTTTGGTGAAGTCCTGGATACGGTTGGCTTTTTGGGCTATGAGTGCACACTGCTGGCTAATGTCCAGCTTGCCATCCACCAGTACCCCCAGGTATTTTCATCAGGGCTGTGCTCAATCCTTTCATCCCTCAGTTTGCACTGACAGTGGATATTGCCTCTATCCAGGTCCAAGACCTTGCATTTGGAGTTGTTGAACCTCTTGGGGTTCACCTGGGCCTGTCTAAGCCTGTCTAAGCCTATCTAAGTCCCTCTGGATGTAATCTCATTCCTCACCTGTGTCAACTGCACCCCACAGCTTGGTGTCATCAGCAAACTTGCTGAGGGTGCATTAAACCCCACTGTCAATGTCATTGATGAAGATATTAAGAAGTATAGGTCCCAGCAGCGAGCCCTGGGGAACAACACTCATCACTCGTCTCCATCCAGACACTGAATGATTGACAGCCACCCTCTGAACTCAATCCAGAAACCAGTTCTTCAGCCATTGAACAGTCCACCTACCAAATCCATATCTTTTCAATTTGGAGAGAAGGATGTTGTGGGGTACCAGATCAAAGCCCTAACTGAAATCCAGACAGATGACATCAGTCATTCTTTCCTTCTCCATTTACATAATACTACCATCATAGAAGTAGTGGGAGATTATTTTTATCTCAGTGGACACATCATGATCTCAGAAGAAACCACTTTTGAGACGGATAACAGTGAGTGAATTAAGTTCAGGGAGCGTGAAGATACCAAAAAAAGACTTTTTAGATGTTAAATCTTTTCCAATTTAAAAATAAATAAATAAATAAATAAAAAGTAAGTAGGAAAAATATAGACGTTATAATTCACAGAAGTGAACTTAGGGATACTATGTTTATTGAAACAACCTACTTAAGCGAAGACAAAGGTTATTCTACTAGAAGAAACTATTAAGCTAATGAGAGGTAGTAAGCAAGGTCATACTTCTGTGTATACTAAGAGGCAATTTACTTCACCTGTGATGAGCATGACCTTAGAAAGGAGACAAACACTCATAGTCATCAGTTATCATAGCATTTTATTTGTTTGCACGTGTAGTGCTATTTATCTAAATAAGATGTTGATATTATACTACTAAGGATTAAGAGGTGCTCTCAATCAAAATTTATTCATTATTTGAAATTTTATGAGTGTATTTGTGATGTCTATTTCTTGCTGAATGTTGAATATCTAACATGAAATTTAAGCCTTCATTCTTAGTTGTGGTAATCCACAGAAATGATGTACAAAGGAAGATGAATGGAACCAGCACTAATTATCGCTTACACTGAATTTAATATTATGGGATATATACTTTTTTTTCATTTTGTTTGTTTTCTTATCTTTTGACTCGCTCAGAAAGCTTTTGCCATAGTGAAAGACAAAACTCAGGAACCAAAAACAAATTGCACGAGCTCTGATTTTTTATTTTTATTTTTTAACAAAATGCTTACTATTGATGAAAAAATACTCCAACTGACAACTAATAGTTGAAACTCAGGGATGTAGAACCAGGTATCTTGAAGGATAAGCTTTAAGAACTGCACAAATTAAATTTGTCACAACAGAAAATAATGTTCCACAAAATACTGAACAAACTTGGGAAGATCTATCATTCATTCACAATTTATGCAGATATAGCTATGTGAGAAAAATGCATAGTATTTGCTGCTATGACAGAATCACAGAATCACAGAATGGCCAGGGTTGGAAGGGATCTCAAGAATCATGAATCTCCAACCCCCCTGTCACATGCAGGGCCACCAACCTCCCCATTTAATATAGACCAGGCTGCCCAGGGCCACATCCAATCTGGCCTTGAACACCTCCAGGGACGGGACATCCACAACCTCTCTGGGCAGACTGTTCCAGCAGCACACCACTTTCTCTGTAAAGAATTTCCCCCTGACATCCAACCTAAATCTTCACTCCCTCAACTTAAAAACCATTTCCCCTTGTCCTGCAGTTATCAACCCTTTCAAAGAGTTGATTCCCCTCTTGTCTGTAGGCTCACATTAGGTACTGAAAGGCTGCAATGAGGTCACCCCACAGCCTTCTTTTCTCCAGGCTGAACAAGCCTAGATCCCTCAGCCTGTCTTCATAGGGGAGGTGCTCCAGTTCCCTGATCATCTTCGTGGCTCTCCTCTGGATCCTCTCCAACAGTTCCCTGTCTTTCTTGTACTGGGGGCTCCACACTTGGATGCGGTATTCCAGATGGGGCCTCACAAGAGCAGAGTAGAGGGGAACAATCACCTCCCTGTCCCTGATGGCCAGCCCTCTTCTGGTGGAGCCCAGGATACCATTTGCCTTCCGAGCCGCAAGAGCACTCTGCTGGCTCTTGTTAAGTTTTTCATCTATCAGGACCCCCAAGTCCTTCTCCACAGGGCTGCTCTCAAGAACTGCTCCTTCCAGTCTGTATGGATGCCTGGGATTCCTCTGGCCCAAATGCAAAACTCTGCACTTGGCTGTGTTAACCTCATCAGGTTCACCCGGGCCCACCTTTCTAGCTTGTTGAGGTCCATCTGAATGGCATCCCTTCCTTCAACCGTGCCAGCCGCACCACTCAGCTTGGTGTCGTCAGCAAACTTGCTGAGGGTGCACTCGATTCTGTCATCAATGTCATTGATAAAGATGTTAAAGAGCACCGGTCCCAAGACAGACCCCTGGGAGACGCCGCTCATTACCGGCCTCCACCTGGACATAGAGCCATTCATGACCACCCTCTGTCTGTGGCCTTTCAACCAGTTTCTTATCTATCCAGTGGTTCACTCATCAAATCCACATCCCTCCGATTTGGAGATAAGGATGTGGTGGGGGACCATGTCAAAGGCCTTGCTCAAGTCCAGGTAAATGACATCGGTCACCTTTCCCTTGTCCACCAATGCCGTCACTCCATCATAGAAGGCCACCAGATTGGTCAAGCATGACCTTCCCCTGGTGAAGCCGTGCTGGCTGTCACGGATCACACACCCATTCCTCATGTGATCAAGCATGTCATCCCGGATGATCTGTTCCATGATCTTCCCAGTTACAGAGGTGAGACTCACCGGCCTGTAGTTCCCGGGGTCCTTCTTGCTCCCTTTCTTGTAAATGGGAGTGACGTGATCCTTCCTCTAGTCATCCAGGACCTCACCTGACAGCCACAACTTTTCAAATATGATGGAGAGCGGCTTGGCAACCACCTCAGTTAGCTCCTTCAGAACCTTGGGATGCATGCCATCCGGCCCCATAGACTTGTACACATTCAATCTCATGAAGCGGTCTCGGACCTGCTCTGTCCTCACAGCAGGGTTAGGGTTAGGGCACAGTTCTATCCAGTTTTGTAGGAATCATCAAATGGCTTGCAGTGGATAACCCTCAGATAACCTGATCTAGTTTCACACTCCTGCTGTAGGCAGGGATGCCTCTCATGACACCAGGCTGCCCAGGGCCTCATCCAACCAATATTATTTATAGAGATTAAGCACAATACACACAGAAGCCATTCTTCCCCAGAGAAAAGTTTGAAGATAAGGTGTAAGGAGTAGGAAGTTATTCACTGTCTTGTGATGGAAAAGGAAGAATTTCAGAGAAATGGAGCAGTAGACTAAAGAGGAGTTAAAGGGGAAAAAAGTTATTGTGATATCTTCAGGAAGGAGGAAGGTAGTGGTATATGATATTGCACTGGAAGGAAAATGCCACAGGTATATGTATGTGTACAAACAAATCTTAAAAAGAAAGCAGAGGACTGGGAAATGTGTACTAGATAATGATCTAACCTGTAAGGATGAACTGAAACTAGCCATCATTAACTGCAAACCAAAGTAGTCGGTGTTTTTACAGACAGAGGCAAGGTTAGAGTTGCTAGTGGGAAAAAAAAATAGTAATGACACTGAGTAGCAGTAATGAAGGAAGGAGTATGAGAGACAGAGATCGATGCCATAAATATCAGTCTGAAACAGTGTTGGCTGTTAGGAATACTATTAAAATGGAAAATAAATATATTGTTTTTTCCACACAGATGTTTCTACAGTTGTAACCTTCAGACTGTGTTGTTTGTTGTTATTTATTTTTAAAAAAGGAATGGAAAGACTGGCCATATATATATATATATATATTTTAATTTCATTTAAAATTTTCTTAATTTAACAATTCTAGTCTCCAAAGCAAAATTATTTTATCATAATGTGCACACATGCACAAATATATACAACAACACATACAAATAATATATCATTTTTTGATGTTATTTGTATCTTTTCAGCCTTTTGGGACTCTTCTTAACACACGTGCCCTGATTGACTATTCTGTTATTTTTGAAGATTTTCTTTAAGATATTTTGTTAGTGTTTCAAAACCATTACTACTTCTCCTTTCATCTCAACAGAGATTTTTAAGTCTTCTTAATTACAATTTATTTGTCTGTACTGATTGTAATCTTTGTTAATTCCTCTCTGTTTGACTAACAAAAAGTTGAATGTGAATAGGAGATAAGTATATTCAGATTAGTGTACTGAGTAAATTTATAACATGAGCTGACTATTATTTGGAAAATAAATGTTTCTTCACTGAGGTATGATTACAGTTTTGGGACACTGAATTAAATTAAACAAAGGTTGAATTAGGCAAGATTACATTCAGCAATTCCAGGTAGGCTTTTAATCAAAATCACATCAAGAGTGATAAAATAGCCATCAGCCTGATGGACTTTTGAAGATTCATCAGTAGTCCCACAGAGTACAGAATAGATAAAAAAAAAAAATATATCTGGATAAACTTTTCTCTCCTTGGTTTCAACAAGGCACATGATTTCTAATCTTTAATATATAAAGTTAATATTCCAACTACTGAATATTTTGCATTACTGCCTGTTTTCCTCTACAGAAAAAAAAGAACAAAAAAAGTATTAAAATTAATTCAGTAAGGGAAAACCTATTTTTTACAAGGCCAAACAATTTTCCGTCATCTGTCAAATCCCACAGTATGTTTACTATAATATTTTTCATTGTTGCTGAATAAATTCTAGCTACCTGACAGACATTCTTCCCAGCCTAAAATGTAGGGTTGGTGGTCCACTTCTGGCTTGTGCTAGCTTTTAAATAATCTATCTTGTAGGTAGCAAAATTGTGAAACAAATAAAATTAATATGTATCACAGAACCACTGCAAAGGCAAACAGCTCAAATAGCTCTAGGGAAACATAGCATTAGATGTGCAACTGCTCTGCTTAATTTGGCTAAACATTTTTGAAACTTTTATGAATTTTAAATTATGGAATCTTACAAAATATGACTGGGAGGTACCTCAAACCATGTTCAGCTGATACTTGAGCTTTCTACTTTCTGCCCCCTTTTTTTTTTTTTCTTTAGTAAGAACAGAAAATTTATTCTCATCTTCTTTTTCAGAGGGAAAAAACAAAACAAAACAAAACAATAAAAAAATAACCCTCACACCAAGCAGCATTTTTGTTAATGGTATACTGTAATCAATGAAATTATTATTCTGCTGGTGGGAAAAAAACAAAAAAAGGTAACTTGTCCTGTGTATCTTACATCAAATCTTTCATGTCCTGTGAACTTCTTTAACAAGATGTTTAATTTACATGAACGACCAATTAGTCCTAATTTATGTAAAATATTCTAGTATTCTATGCCTATTGTTTGGCATTGCTATTGTCCTTTCTCACTTTTTGTTAATAATAAGTGCTACTACCATGAACTCAGTTAGTGCATGCTAAATAAAGCAAAACTGTTAGCTTCTTTATATTCTTTCTCCTCTCCTCTCCTCTCCTCTCCTCTCCTCTCCTCTCCTCTCCTCTCCTCTCCTCTCCTCTCCTCTCCTCTCCTCTCCTCTCCTCTCCTCTCCTCTCCTCTCCTCTCCTCTCCTCTCCTCTCCTCTCCTCTCCTCTCCTCTCCTCTCCTCTCCTCCCCTCCCCTCCCCTCCCCTCCCCTCCCCTCCCCTCCCCTCCCCTCCCCTCCCCTCCCCTCCGCTCCCCTTTCTCTCCTTGTTGCCATCAACGTGGGATCTTTCTCATGACTAGAGTGCACTTATTAAAGAGTACAAACCATGTGACTATTTCAGCATACTTCATAAAAATTAAGTAATATGTGAATTCTGATTAATGTTATTAAATTTGCATAAATAAAGTGAATTTGAAGCAAATTCTCTAATGTGATTCATCTGCAGAATTTGAAAAGGAAATCAGAGATCTCAGAGGATTCTGCTGCTTCATCTCTAACTGTTAGGTCACTCTCAAAATAAACCATAAATGTTTTGGTTTCATATGTATCAACATTATGTAACCATTAAAACTCCCAGCAAGTATTAAATCTAAGCAAAGCACACACAAGATACAAAAAAGATTACTCTTCTCACAACTATGTATAATAATAATTATGCAAACATGTAAAGCAAAACAAATACAAAGAAAGAAACAAACAAACAAAAAAACTTACCTGGAATGTAGTAGCACAATTTAAATTTAAATTAGGAAAAAAAAAAAAAAAACCAACTTTTTTTTTTTTTTAAAGAAAGACTAAATTTAAATTAGAAAAAAAAAAAAAAACTTTTTTTTTTTTTTTTAAAGAAAGACATGTTGTCTCCAAGAATGGCTAACACAGACAAGAGTACATTTTCTAAACTTTTTCCTGGGTTAGTCTGATGTCTTCTGTTAATGTTAATGATTTAATGCATATTTTGCATATGTTAGCAAAAGGCTGAATGACCTAATGAGAATTCTTTCACTAGATTTCTTTCAGTGATTTTGGAAAACTTCAAATTTGGTTAAATTTTTATTCCTGTATAGAAACTATTAGCTGGATAATATTGTTTACATAAACAGAAATTTTACAACTAACTTCTCAATAATCTGGAAAGTAACACTAAGCTATAGTAGAAAGCTTGTGAGCTGGCATTAATAACTACAAGGAAATTGCTTTTAAAGTTTCACTCATTGTATATAACTTGTAATAACTTTGGAAGCTTAGGAACCTATTTTGCTAAAATCTGTTACAGCTTTAATTGTGCAATATGACTGAGTGTGTAAAAGTTAGTGCCACCAGCATATTTTATTCTTTCAGCTGCCTTCTGGACAATTGCTCTTCTGTTAATGATCATTCACATTCAGGAAGGATCTCATGAATTTCATTACAGTTTAGTTAGCATCTCCATTTAATTTTCTAGGTTTCCCTTTACTCACTTCATGCATTATTGTGTGTAGGTACATGTGCACCTATACATACATGAGCCTAATATATATATATATAACAGATAAACATACATCCGCTGTGTTTGCAGAAATAAGTATAACTGCACATTATAATTAATTGGAAAAATATTTTTGCAGTTATTCCAGACATTTGGACAGCCAATACTCTCATCAGTTTTCTTGTAAGACACATCATTATAGAAGTATTTTTTGTTGCTATGTATATTCATCTCTAACTCCATTGTGTATCATCCATATCACCAAATGTCCTTGTGAAAACTGGATGCGCAAAAGAGTTAGCTCGTGTAGAATAGCAAGGTTTTGACAAAGGTAGGGGAAGGCAGAAATTATTATGAATTATTACAATTAATTATAATTATTGCCACTGTTGATTAAAAAAAAAAAAACTTGTCTTTAGTGCTGATCCTCCATGTAGGTCTGCAAAATATTATAAAATAGCAAATCTGGAAACTAATTTTCAGTAGACAAGAAAAGTCATGAGCTGAAGAGAGATATTAGAGGACATTTTCTAGTCTTTATTTCACTGTACTTTTGTTTGTATTTCTCTCGAGTTGTCTAATTTTGTGAAAGATGGATTTTGATAACCCATCTTAGACTTTTATTCTTCCCTAAAGAAACGATCAATTGCACCTATGTCTTTGCTGAGAGACATTCATGTAGCATTTTCTTGAAGTCTTCCAAATTTCCCATGCACAGCCTCTTCCCCAATCTGTTATCATTTAGAAGTATTTTTTGTTACTGAATCATGTCATTTCTTTTTACACATAAATAAGATTTGGAGAATAGACCAAACTTTTCTTCTTCAGAATTACAGTATGTAAACTGATGAAAGCACATCTGCACACTTATAAAGGAGCACAGAGAAAACTGTAGGTGGTGGAAGCCCAAATAAATTCCTGCCTCACTGCAGGAGCCATCAAGTTGCCATGGGCCAACCTCCACAATCCAAGATAAGCACAGATCCCAGAGGCAGGCAGGAACTCAAATTAAAGGGTCAGAAGGGGCATTCTGCCCAGGCTTCTCCCTGGGCTCTCACAGGGTAGCCTCAGCTGTAGTGTTCAATGTGATATCCACTATGATGAATGAAGACTGAAGCATCTTCTGAACTGAGAGGGATAGATGCCTATGTGTCTGCGGAAGCACCAGGAGGTAGCATGCGTGTGAAAGTGGGTGAGCCCTAGTAAAGACCAGCTGGACAAAATATTTGAGTAGGTGATGTGGTCTAGGAGACAGAGGGACATTTGTGTGCCTGAGAGTCTGACCACAGTAGGGAATGGCTACTTGGGAAACAGGAAATCCCTAGCCAGCACTGGGTGTGCATTTATGTCTGTGAGTGATGGGGATAGCCTACAAGCAGTGGGATAGGGGCTTCAGCTTCAGGCAACTGCAGAGGAGGGACGGAGTCCATGATATATGCATATATTTTTTTCACTAGCAGACTTCCATCTCATTCAAACAGAGAGGGGTGCAGGCTGAGGTCCTTGTTGCTCTCTGTGTTTCTGTGATGTAGTGTATGTGTGTGCTCTGTGTGCCTGAGAAGATGTGCTCAGTCTGAGGTCTGGAGCTGCAGCAGCCTCAGCAGTCTCTTGGACTGTTGGACCCATCACTGTTGGTATATTTTTCCAAAAGAAAAACCTTTTTCAAAAAAGAGATTTTTACGTATTTCCCACAGTCTCCTCTTGACTATACTTAGTTTATCCAGTATTTCTATTTAGATCATGCTCTCTAGATCTCTGATCTGCGTCTGAGACTGCTTATTTTGAAATTCCTCTGTTTCAAAGAAATAGTTGTTGACATTGACCTGCCGAGAAAACTGTACTCTACTTGTTGTCTCACTAATGAGTAAAGTAATCAGTGATATTTAATATATTTTGCAGACGACATTCTTGATTATATTTTGAGTATGGTGTTTGATTTTTCCACAGAAGTATAATTTTACAAATTCAAATTCAGTTTATGATCCATGATAATCCTTGGGAAGGAGGGGAATTAATTTCTTCACAACCATTTGTTTTTCCTCCCACTTATGCTGTTAATTATATCTGTCTAAATGCAGTTCCTTGCACCCATCTCTATTGAACTACATCTGTCTTTTTTCCACACCATTTCTCCAATTTGTCAAGATCATTTTGAATTCTTGTCCTATCCTCCAGTATGCTGATAGTCCCTCCCAGCTATGTGTTGCCTGAAAATTTAATCAAATGCTCTTGATTCCATAATCCCAGTTACTAATGAAAAAACTGAATGAAGCTTCTCTGTACATTTTTCTGTTCTGTCAGTGAATCACAGATAACAGTTTTCTGGGCACAGTTTCCAAATCAATGTTTAAGCCCCCTGTAAAAGATGAAAAAAAAAAAAATAATCCTTACTTAGATTATTAAAAAACAAAGAAACAAAACAAACAAACAAAAAAACAATAGCAAGTAATAAAGTTTAAACCCATACTGAAGTTAACGATACCATAGATGTATCCAGATTATTTCACGTTCACACGGTCTCCAATTTGTCATGGAAAGAAATTAGCTGGGTTGAATTAGATATTTTTTTTCAGATTCATAATAGATTTGTCCATTTTCCTTTAGAAGCTTGAAATAATCTGTTATTTTAGCTTTTTTCCTTCTCTCCATAATTATAAAAAGAGTAAGTACTCTACAGCCCTCTTCCCCCCGATTCCATGACCACTACTGCATTTTGTCTCTCTTGTCTTTCAGGATAAAATACAACTCAAGAATAAGTTTATAAGTGTAAAGGAACATATTTTCATGACTATATATAAAGTTTATACAGATGTCTAATGTATCTAAATTTTTATTATTGCCAAAATAAGTGCCCACTTTGATTAAGTTATCCACACAAATGTCTAGTGACATTTGAGATTATGCAGGGTCTCCAACCCACCTGGTATATAACACCAG
This sequence comes from Chrysolophus pictus, assembly GCA_037305975.1. NCBI lineage: Eukaryota > Metazoa > Chordata > Aves > Galliformes > Phasianidae > Chrysolophus > Chrysolophus pictus. Next base: position 27,403,035 of record CM074578.1, read on the forward strand.
AAAAGCGTGAGACTCAAATCCTCCTCAGCTAGTATGAAAATATCAAATGGTGTTGAGTAATTGAAATGTGGAAACAATTGGAATATTTAATCAATTGAAATGCACTTTAGATTTTCAATGGCTACCGTGGGAATTTAGAGCTACTTGAGGTGTTGTATTGTATCAAATCCTGAGCAAAGTATCTGATTCAAAAGGACCTGAGTCATTCACTGATCTGATATCGAAAGCTCACATATTTTCAAGTATTTAAGTAGAGAAATTTGAATTTAAGAGAACGAATCTGAAACTGATCCTCTCTGAGATGGTCATGAATTGCACTTCTAGATTTTTTTGTAAACTCCGTCACTTTCCACTATCTCTCAGCTTTATCAATACATCAATTTGATAACCACAGCATCGTCTCATATACAGTATATTTCTATTATCTTCTCCTGAAAGGCACTGTTACATTACATGACCTCCTATAGCTTTCTATCAAGAAGATATTTCACAATTGCAAGTGGTAAAGCTGAATTAAATGTATTTCTAGACTCACTGAGTCTAGAGTCTTGAGTCATATTTTAATATGTTCTCTTACTGACAATTCTTAGCAATTCATAACTTTATCACTGGACACAAATAACTAGCACTGACAATAGAAAGTATTACAGCAGTTGCAAATCTATCCCCTTGCATAACAGAACGTCTTCAAGTTGCACTGAGAAGAATAAGCATTTATTTCTCTGACTGTGTCACTGTTTATATTTAACAATTATCCAGGAAACATTGTAGGAAGGTTGCAAGGTTTGTTTTTTGGAGGCTCATAACATGTAACTGACTTTCATTTCTCATTCATACCAATGAAAAATCTCTGATTGCCTATCAGCCAGCGTGACATTTTTATCTTTAGAGGCTTTATGCTCAGAATGGTTTGCATAATATCAGACGAAATACACTTTTCATCAAGCCATCTGCTAAGTATCTCTCTTGAAATTCCTTCCTCAGAGTTTATGCTACAACACAGTTCTTAATCTTTCCCTTTCACTGCTTGTATGTGTTTTGTTTTTTTTTTTTTTAAAGCTTCAACAAGTTCTTCACCTCAGCATGAAAAACCTTCACTGACCTTTCTCTTTGTCATTCATGTTATTTTATTGCCTACTAAAAGAATGTGCCAGTAATATGCAATAATGAGAGTAATCTGATCTCAAACTCAACAACAATATCGATGACATTGAAGTCTGCATATCTTCTAATAGGCCTGGAAAATTGTGAATTAGTGAGTCTAATTTACTGTTCTTTTTAATTTACTAATTTACTATTCTTCTTTACTATTCTTCTCCCTAATATACTATTCTCCTTATTAATATGAATCCATATGAGTTTAGTCTAATTTAATCTCTGGCTAGATTTTTCTCTCCCACATTCTTAAATACATTTTGAACATTTAAATGCATCTTCATTGCAAGAGTGCCTCCCAAATACATGTAATGATGGGGTATTTTGAATCTTGGTGTTGCCCCTCCTTGAATCAAGGACATTTGACAGTGATTATGGTTACTTTAAAATATCATACATTTAGAAACATTTTAACTTTTAAAAATGGAATTTGAAGATTGATTCGAACAAGTCTCACAGGCTGATAGAGCCAAGATGCAAAGCAATCTTTTCCAGAATACTGCTTTCTGGACAAAGAGAAAATTGAATTTGCGTATGTCCAGCCCATCATATCTTTCTATCCTTCTTTTCTAAGACAAGGAATCACCCTCTTCCCATCCCTTACTTGATGATTATTACCATACAAATATGATAAGGTCATCTTTATTATACTAATACACTGATAACTATGCTTTTTTTCTTGTTAACCGCATACTTACTATTTCATGATCTAGAAGAACCACTTCCCTCTTTCCACATATAATTTGCCTTCTACCACATATCCAGAATCACAGAATATCCATATCCATATCACAGAATCACAGAATCACAGAATGGCCAGGGTTGGAAGGGACCTCAAGGATCATGAATCTCCAACCCCCATGCCACAGGCAGGGCCACCAACCTCCCCATTTAATATAGACCAGGCTGCCCAGGGCCCCATCCAACCTGGCCTTGAACACCTCCAGGGACAGGACATCCACAACTTCTCTGGGCAGCTTGTTCCAGCACCTCACCACTCTCTCTGTAGAGAATTTCCCCCTGACATCCAACCTAAATCTTCCTTCCCTCAACTTAAAAACCATTTCCCCTTGTCCTGCAGTTATCAACCCTTTCAAAGCGTTGATTCCCCTCCTGTTTGCAGGCTCACTTTAGGTATTGAAAGGCTGCAATGAGGTTATCCCGCAGCCTTCTTTTCTCCAGGCTGAACAAGCCTAGATCCCTCAGCCTGTCTTCATAGGGGAGGTGCTCCAGTTCCCTGATCATCTTCGTGGCTCTCCTCTGGACCCTCTCCAACAGCTCTCTGTCTTTCTTGTACTTGTACATAAAGTTACAAATAAAATCTGTTCAGAAACAAAAGGGAGCACACACATAGAGTCAATAATCAAATTTTAGCCTGATTAATACCTTAATATTGTCATTGGAATAATACAAACAACTATTATTATGCAACTTACAGAAATACTGACATTCACAATTCATACCAAGGGCCCAAATCCTTGATAATGCCCTTGAAATTATTGTACTAGAAAATGTCTGAGGATTTACTCACACAATCACAAGGCAATTCCAGTTGTAGGGATCTTAAACAGGCTCCTCCTGAAATCAGGTAAAATGTAAGATCAGATGAGATAACTCAGGACTTTACCCAGATAGCTTTTAAATAACTTCTGGTTATATTCACCCTTTCATCATCATTCTGGACCTTAGTAGCATCAGCTGCAGCCATTGTAATGAAGAAGAGTAGGAAGGAATATTTACAAGAAGTCACCAGCATCCTCAAGGTCTTCATTAGGAGGAATATCATGTTCACAGTGAGTGTCTTTCTCAGCCCTAGGACTTGCTTGTATTTCTTTTCACGTTTTTAATTAACTCTTTTCTTTTCCTTTGTTGACAGTGATCCCCAGCTCCTCCAGTTCCATGCCCACCAAAGACTTTTTGTCAGGAAGTCAGTTGGAGGGGAATCTCCAGCAGGGCCATTTCCAGAGATGAAGATGAGTAGCAGTTACTGGACATAGAGTTATACCAGCAAAACCCAGGGTCAGGCTAAGGCCAGGCTGAATGCTTGTACTGTTAGATCAGTGCACAGACTACAGACATGGAATCATAGAATCACAGAATTGCCTGAATTGAAAGGACATTAAAGATCACCTAAATATCAATCTAGTTTCACTAGACCAGGCTGCCCAGAGCCACACCCAGCCTTACCTGGAATGCCTCCAGGGATGGGGCATCCACAACCTCTCCGGGCAAATAGTTCTTAAGCCATAATTTGGAAACTGGACTCTCTTTGTCCCCATTTTTTTCACCCCTTGAAAAGCCTCAATCCCAAAGTCATTTTATATTTCGTCCTTCCATTTTTCCCACTAGCTGGTAGAGTCCCTCATCAGTGCCTCCCTAGAGCCACCAAATATAGTAACAAATAGTAATTCTTGCTTCCAATTACGCATCTCATAGGTGAGAGAAACAGAAAGGAAAATGATTAAAGTATTTGAGGAATAATTCACACCCAGATATAAGGTTCAGTCTCTAGGAGTCCCTTCAAAAAAGTTTGGATATCAGAGGAATCTGCAAGGGACTTCTGTGTGTGAAGTGTGACATGCAGGAGACATCTAAGCAACAAGGGAGACTGTACAGTATCAAACTTTACACTACTCTACCCCAGAGAATCACTATCACATTTTGCAGAAATAGGTAAAACTTAGAAGAGACTGTAACTTAATATTATTCAGTTTGATGTCAGACAGAACAATAAAGTTGATAAAATAAATGATGTAGGAAGGAGGAGAAATAGGTGACAGAACAATTAACAGTGTTCAGAAAAGAAATGGAAGTTTGTCATTTATGGAACCAGTGTAAGATAATAGAGGTTTGTTGACATCTCAGTCTTCTTACTCCTAGCATGTTTAGAGTTATAATGGCCATAACGTTACAGAATACCAAATTGTTCAGAAAAATAGGACAATTTTCTTTCTCAAAATTATTCAGGCTCTGTCTGATCCTAGAGCAGCTCAGTATGCCAAAACGTAGGGTAAGTCTACATAACATGATTCACTGGCATATCAATGCTACCTAAGCTAAAGCTCCAGGCTAAGTAACCTAGTTCTTACTGAAAGACGGATAGTATTTCTGTGTTATCCACTGAGTGCTCTATAATCCTATGGGAGTAATGCATCAATAACTGATCCTGTACATGCACACTAGCAAAGTGGCAGAGTATGTTTTGTTTATGCCACTGGGCTAGAAGTCTGAAGTGCTGGATTTAATTTTTGGCTCTAATACGTGTATGATTTTCAGTCAGTTATTCAGTGATCTCTCTGTCATTGTTATTCATTTATAAAATGATAAACTATTCATAGCTATAGGTATCCATAGTTACAGGAATTACTTTATTTCCTTAAAACTGTACTGCTTGTAATCACTACAAATTTCTTAAGTTCTAGAATAAATATTGCCCACAGCTTTACCTAATTGTCACCTATGAAACAATAGAGTCTTATTTTGATCTGGGGCATGAAAGTTCTAATGTAATATCAATGTAAAGATCACACCCTTTTGTCTTATATTTCATGACTTTATTAATAATGAAGAATTTTTCACTGCAATCTGATTTTTTTTTTTTTTTTTTACTGTTGCTGCTTCATTTATTTCAGGGAATCTCCACATAAAATATCAGCCCAAAGTCACTGAATTCAAGTTATTAAGTTTAGGGAGATGGAATAAAAAACCTCAATCCATACCGATCTGCATTGTGTCTGTTACCAGACCTGCATAAATTCTTGTTGTTGTGTTTTATTATGAAAGGTAGATGTTTTGAGGCTAAGCAGGGCAGCAGCAGTCACTGACTCTTGATGAAAGGTTTAAACCAGTGAAATGCAGCTCAGGTCAAGGCCAGGCTGAGCCTCTGCACTGTTGGGTCAGAGTACAGTCAGGGTATCCCTCTGATAAAGGCAAAAGATGTATTTAATAGGCAAAAAGTCATTTTGCAATTCTTCCTCCCCAAAACTGTAGAAGAGTTTGTTTATTGAATTGGTAATTTTAGGTTATAAATTTATTTGTGTCACTGATAGTAATTCAAGATCCAATGTAACATTTGTACAATTTCTCGTTGCTTTGATTGACTCAAATTTGGAGAGATGGGGCAGCTATCAATCTGTCATTTGGAGGCTCTTACATAAGTGGAATAAAAACATTTTTAAAGTTTTGAAATTCCTGAGACCTGTTGGCATTTTATTTGCATACGTGTTTTGTTTTGTTTACTATTTTTCTGCACTTACATTTCTTGGACTTTTTCCTAGAACATGAGAATTAGCAAATGTTCATCTTGACCTGAGAGACTGTGTTCTTACTTGGAACACAGTGGACTTTTTGGAAAATGAGAAGACCTCTAATGCCCACTGAGCTTATTTTTTATGACCTTTGTAGAATATTTTCCTTCATAACAATTACTTTATTCAGTGCTTGACCCAATAGATGGAAATGGAAAGATTATGAAGGAAACAGATTTCTATTAACTTCATATTTGATTGTTGAGGCAAATGCTACTGCCATGATAAACCGCAGGCAAACTGAAGTAAAACCAGATATACAGTCAGGTTGTTTTTTTACAGCTTTTCTTGCTTCTCTTTTCATAAGTCATCTGTTTTAGCCACCAGTCCATGCCTGTGACTACTCTAGACTATATCACTCAGTGCCATATCTACCATTTTCTTGAACACCCCCAGGGACAGTGACTTCACCACCTCCCTGAGCAGCCTGTTTCAGTGCCTCATCACTCTTTCTGAGAATAAATTTTCTTTAATATCCAACCTGAACCCCCTCTGGCACACCTTAAAGCCATTCCCTCTCATCCTATTGCTGTTACCTAGGAGAAGTGGCCAACCCTCAACTCACTATAACCTCTTTTCAGGTAGTTGTAGAGAGTTACAAGGTCTCCCCTGAGCCTCTTCTCTAGATTTCACAATCCCGGTTCCCTCAGTCACTACTATAAGACTTGTGCTCCAGACCCATCACCAGTTTGTTGCTCTTCTCTGGACACACTCCAGGGCCACGAAGTCTTTCTTGAAGTGAGATGCCTAAAACTGAACACAGTATTTGAGGTGCAGTCTCACCAGTGTCAACTACTAGGTTGACCCACCTCCTTGGTCACACTGAAATATAATCCCAACACATTATTTGTAGTATAATTGAAATCTTAGCAGTCTAATAAAAAAAAATATATTAACCTAAGCATTAGAAGCTAAGCATTACATAAAAAATAAATGTACTGGGTGCAAGTGCCCAAGTGTTGGCAGCAGGGTACTGCTGGGTTCCAGATATCTCCAGTGGCCCTATCACAGGGTATAGCTAGGCTCCACAACCAAGATGACAGTGCTTCTGAGAAAAGGGAGAAAATGCTGCATAAACGCGAGGAAGAAAAGCATGAGAAACAACACTGAAGATACCAAGGTATGAGAAGATGGGGAGATGATGTCATGGTGAAGCACGTGTTTCTCTGCAGCCTATGAGGAGGAGCATGACAGAGGAGATATCCACATTACCATCTGAAGTGGACTCCACTGGATATGGAGGAAATGACAATTAGTAAATCTGTTTCAAGGTGTTAATGTGGATAGCTTCACAGAAACACTAGAACAGCATATATATTGCCTCACGTTGAGATGTGACTCGTACAGAAAAGATGGTATTTCTTACATTGCTTCACTGAGGCAAGATCATGTGAAAGGATGCAAAACAAACACAAGCTTCATGAGTGAAACATATATTGTGGATCACTATGAGTTCAGTATATGTGAAGAGTCATTAGGCCAAAAAAAAAAAATATATATATATATATATATATATATATATATATATAAACATATAGTTCTCCAAAAACAAACATTTTTCTTGTTGTTGTTCCAGGGAAGCTTTACCTATATTTTGTTGACCTTTCATTGACTGTTCAAATATTTATACAAAACAATAAACTGAAAAAGCTTTATATTTCATTTATAAGAGAAGACACAAGTGGAAAAAATAAAGTTTTTATTATCAAATGAATAACACAGCAGGGTATGATTTGATAAATAGATCATTTCATTTTACCACATGGGCATTTATACTGCAGTCCTGATCTCCTGAGTAATTTAATGAACTGAGATGGTTGAACCAGTGCCAGTTTTAATACTCAACATTTTATTCAGCTAACAAAATAAGTTATAAATGAGCAATATTTGAATAGCACTTGAATGTGTAGTGGAATATGTTGCTGAGAATGATGCTAGTGATTCTGGATGAGTAAAAGAAATTACTATCTGTGCTGGCTTACCTAGTGGGAAATTAGGGGCCATTATTATTTCTCGTGTCAGTCATTTTAATGTTACTCTTTATAGTATAATTGTGCTAACTCTGCTGTTTGTCTGGACTTTTTCTGTGGTTTTCTTACCAAATGCTGACTGTAGTGTTGGCATGTACCATATGTTTGACATTGTGAACATCATATTTGTACATACAAGGGCTATTCTGAAAGTAATGCCTCCTATTTTATGTATATATTTGTTTAGCGTTAGGAATCATATTTTCTTTGATGAAAAGAATTATTATCTGTCAGATATTTCTGTACTTGTTCTAAATACTTGTATTGCTCAACCAATAATTTCTGAGATGTATTTCATAACTACTTTCAATAATTATTAGTAATACATTGAAAAATTGCTGGAATTATATGTTTGGATACCTGGCTGCCATCTGAATTAGCATGTTCTGTAAATATATTTCCTATATAAAAGGTTACATGATGTTATTAAATCATTTCAGAGATCTATAAAAATAAAAATGTTAGGAACTTATGCGATATTCACAATATGGCTTTCACAACATTTTTGTTGTAATATTGAAACCTTTGCACGCATGGTAATTGTACTGTATCAATAACATTTTATATTTATTCTGAATTTTCCCCTCTACTGCTTCCTCCAACCCGATTATTTGTCATTTTATTTAATTTCTGTGTTTGATACAAAACCTATTGTTCTAATAGAAGGATTCTAATAGCATTGAATTGATGTTGGATTACATTCTGAGCCTTTGCATTTGGAGAAAAATACCCACAACAAGTTAATCTGTAAATCAATTTCTTTAGGGGGAAAAAAAAATTGAAACCTGAAATTAAAGTAGTACTTCTAGTTATAGATACATAAATGATCACACTCCTTTTTTAGTTGCTAATCTGTGATATAGTCAAACAGTTTATATTTAAAGTAATTCAGCAATTTGCAATATAATTTCAAACTTTTTTAAGTTATTTGTGGTTGGGAACACTTAAATGTGTATATAACTAAGAGGATTCTATTGTTGATTACATTTAAAATGTTTAGCCTAAAATTAGTCATGATTTCTTCAAGATATTTTATTGCAGATAGGCAAGCTATTGTGATTAGATCATTGCTTCTCATAGTTTGATTATGTTTAATACCAGAAGGGACTATTAGCTCAAGTTTTTTATAGGCTATTAAACTTCACTTGGTTACTGCCTAACTGCATTCAACTGCTTTGGCTTACCTAATGCAAATCTTGTGTTTAGCAACAACATATCTCTTGGAAAACACCATTCTCATAGTGAGAGAATCAATACATTGATAAGTTTTCCATATTTTCAGCATTTGATGAAAAATGTGCCCACATTCTTATATTGATTTAATGAGCTTTAATAAATCTGGTACAACTCACCTGCTCAAGCAAGGTCACCTGGTGCCACTTGCTCGGAACAATGCCTAGATGGCTTTTGAAGATCTCCAAAAATGGACGGGGACTCCACTGTCTTTCTGGACAATCTATTCCAGCACTCCATAAGCATTCCCTCCCCTCCTCTTTCTTATTCTTTTATTTTCATCAAATCATATTTACTTGACAAAATTTATTGTCTGTGAAGCCTTCCTAACTGACTTAACCAGGATTTCTGCTTCCTAGCTCATCAATCCAGTCCCACATCTAGTTAATAGTCTTTCTGGTTTTCAACTGTTGAGTACAATACTGGCCTGCAGCTGAACTGCTCATGTGGTTTGTTTCTTTTCAGTGTTTATTCAAAAATTCCAAAATCATAGTATTTTAAATGCATTTTACAATTCATTTCAAGATGTATTCAGAATAAATCTTGACAGACATCTGTTGAAGATAGGTGTAAATTATCAGGACCAGTCAATGTACAACAGTAATATCCAGTATTTCTCCAAGTTATCACTTGCCTTGGAATCACATTGTCACATCATATATATTACTAGCAACCTGATGAGTACTATGTAATTGCTAATTTGTGGCACTCATTCATTTTTAACTTTATCATTTTTGCTGTATTTTTATAGTGCATTGTAAATAATTTTTGTTTGAAATAAATTTTCTTTAGGGGGTGGCATTTTTGAAATTTAATTGAGCAGTACATAATTTTCTATAACATAAATAATAAATAATGACAGAAAAAAAAAAATAGAATTAAAACTTTGTTTCAATGGAAAGGCTTCCGCAGTGTGATTATTGTAGACATCTATTTCCTCCAGAATTGATCACTTTGTGATCCTGTGATTCAGTGATGCTATTCAACATGCCTACTCAGACAAACATCTGAATATTGTTAGTTCATTTGCAGCACTTCTATTTAATAGACTATGAAGAACCGTAATATATTCCAAAAGGATGTGGCAAAATTCTGAAAAACTACGATTTTCAAGGATTATTTCTGAGGCAAGAATTTCCTGATTGTCCATCTAGTATGAGCATTAAAAAAAAAAAAGAAGAAGAAGAAGCCTATGTACATTTAGTATGATCAGACAATCTCTTACTTCTGACCTATGACTTTTAATAAAAACCATGTGAAAAAAATCAGATAATCTTATTCAAAAGAAAGAATACATTTCTTTGCAGTATTGTACAAATGTGTGCACATACCGTTTGCTGAAGTGTGAAAACATTGTGGCAAGGAATTAGATGTATCCTAAGAATAGAAGATAGATCAACAATGAATATTGCGAAATTCCTTGCAGATTCTTTATCTTATATCATTTATAAGCTGCTTACTAAAATATTATGCCTTTTTATCTTGAAATATTAAAGACAGTCAAATTAGATTCTGGCACCCAGACTTGTAGAAGGATTAGATAACTTTGTTATTGTAATGATGTCAGAAATAATGTTTCTTGATTTTTCTGAATTGCTAATTTAGTTCTTGATAGCAATTTACATTCAAGAACATCCTACAGTTCCATTATCAGTGAAAAAAATCACTATTTTATTCTCTTTATTTAAAATACTGCTTGCAAAATTTTCAAGTAGTTGGCTGTCTCAAAAATAACAGCGTTAAATGGTGTTTCCTGTTGACTGTCAGGTTTTGGTGAGGAAATATAATCAGTAATTTAGAAATGAAACACCACAATGTTGCTATGAAAACTTATCATGGAGCCTAATATTGAAGGCTTTTTCTTACTATAAAACTGACCAAATAAATTTGCTATACAAGTAATATGTAAGCCAATCATTAAAATATGATGCATGCAGCATTTACTCTATGATACAAAAATATGTTTACTTTGGGACCAGGATGTTTTTTGTGAAATTAATACATATTCTCTTCTACCTCCTATAGTTATTATCAGACAAAAGAATTCTTCACTGAGAAAGACAAGAATAACCATTTCTTTGAAGTGTTTCCTGCAAATACTCCTCTGCCAGAAGTCATGAAGTGATAACATTCCCATACTTCTTACTAGCCTTTATGAATAAATCTGAATCTTTGTCCTTGGAAGAAAATTTTTGGAGGGTGTGTGTATAACTGTAGAGGAATTACACAACTTGTATGCAACTGATACTATATTTGTACTTCTGTTTCAGAAAAATTGTCTATTTGCTTGCCTTATGAACAGCAGTTTATACACCCAAATGCTTCCTCTCTTGTTTTGTTTACTTGTATTTAAAGCTTCTGAGATGATAATTTGGTAGCTTCACTATCAGCTAATACAGATTTTTTTGCAGAGTTTTCTGCATTTTTCACTTTGATTCTGCACATTTTTCCTTAATGTTCCTTTCCCATGATCTTCTATCTTACCTTTTACAGAGAAGTTTGATCCTGCTGTTTCCCTCTGAGTGAGATGGATGCAAAAGACTTTCATAGCAGCACAGGGAGCCAGCCAAAGCCAAAGGAAAAGATTGGCTTTCCTTAACCATGTTGGCCCCTGCATCTTGCAGGGAATATTTGTACTTCCTCCTCTCAGCATGTTTTCTCATTGCTATTTGTCTTCCATTATCTGTGTCTCAGCCCCAATCTACTGAAATCTACTCCCCCCCCTACCCCTCCGACCCCACCCCCCTTCAGGCATATAAATCATAAAGATCTAAATATTCTATTTGACCTCAGATCTTGGATAGAAAGCTTGTACCTAACCAGGCCATCTAGGATATTTTGCTCAATAGAAAGGAAAGGTGATTTCACCTCTGTTTCCTCAAAGGCTTACAGTATGCTTTAGCACAGCTTTTCTTTCTCTTATTTGATTTCCTTTTGCTATCTTCCATTCAGTGTATTTTCATTCATTTCAAAGTGTTCAAACAGGATCTCACACAGATTACCTGAGCAACACACAGTATTAATACAAATTCTACAGAAAAAAAAAAAAATCATTTTTCACATGTTAACCAAATTACTGTTTCTGTAACGTTACCCAAAGAAAACTACATCTCTAACCAATGCAGTGTGTTTTTCTTTTCATTTAAAGAATTCTCTTGAATTTCTGCAAATTTGGTTTCTACTGTCAAAATTAGTGCAGATACTTCTGTACTATCTTTATTTTATTTTATTTTATTTTATTTTATTTTATTTTATTTTATTATATTTTATTTTTGTTTTCAGATACAGGAAATGGACGAACATAAGTATCCCTTTTCTGACAGGAAACCAGTTATAGTGATCTGGACGACATCCAGGAAAAAAGTCAGCAATAAAGTACTGTGGATGGCCAAAGGTTCAGTGCTTCAGTTTGCTCCTTGATGAATGTTGTTATCAGTGTAGCTGTACCTAACTCAAAATCAGCTGTGTGGCGTGTGCCACCTAAGTGGATCATAGTTGCAGACGAAGAAATTTCAATTTCTTACACTAAAGTTGTTACCATAAAGTCTGAACCTAGAAGAATGCTGAAACTTCTATACATACTATACTTGTCATTCTCTGATAGCTTTGTACTTATTGATGTAAGTTATATCCATCTTAACAATCTGGAACAGCTAGCGCAAAGGTACATTTTGTTTCCATCTGAATTCTGAAATGGGAATATTTTTCCATAAAGCTGTCATTTGGTAATTTGCTTTAAATACCTTTGTCCTTCCCCCTTTAACAAGGAGGACAACAGTGCTGAGAAATATTTTAGGAATTTCTCTTTTTTCTTCGGAATAACAAGGATGTTTAAGATGTCTATTATGAACACTTTTCACTGTTAGACAGTCATCTGTCAGCTTCCACACAAGAAGACAGAGAATCAGAAAAACAGACTTAAGCAGATTTGATTAAAAAGATAAAATTCAAATGCCTCTGTCATGATGAACCTGTAAGAATCAGGGTTATATGAATTTACAACACACCAAAAGGAGAAAAGGGACAAATTATAAACATTAACACTAAAAATCTTAATAATGGTTAGATTGATTTTAAAAGTTAAATATGTACAACTGTGGTGTTTATTTGGTTTAGGTTTTATCTATTCCTTGTAAAATTTTTGCTGCATATTTTTTGGTAAATATTAGTGGTATGATCATCTGATCAAATGCAGATGTATTTCCATGGCTTAATAGGATACTACCTAGCAACTGAGACAGCCAACCACATTCTTGATCTTAATCAGTGCCAATTATAAGTAACATATATTGGCCTCCATTATGTATCACTGTGTAATGTAAGGGCAAAAGAAATTTTCAAATTGTAAATGCAGTAGCAATAAGACAAAGAAATAAAGAGCTTACGTTATGAAAAGGGAAGAGTCATTTATTGACTTACCTAAATACGTGGCTTAAGAATATATGTTATATGTGTAATGATAGCTTTTCTAATTTTGCTTGTTTAAACAGTTAAGACTATTTGACCGTCATATTTACATCTAGAAGCCAATATAGTGTGCTTTATTTATAGGTTTTGTGTATGAGGGAATGCCTAATTTTATAAAGGGTTAACTTTACCTCTCTGGGTGATAAATATTTTTTTAAAAAATTAAATTTTATAGCTATTTGAATATAGGAAAGAATTAGAGCATAGAAAAAACAGTATATTATTATTGTATCATTCTCACCAACGCAACAAAATAATATAATAACAATACAATAATGAAATGTAAGTGTATATCAGAGTGATAATGAGAAAAATAGTTCTCTCCTATTTAAGTTCAAAAATTGTTCTCTAGTACCATACACCAAAACTACAGATAAGTACGCATATAAAATCATATCTTGACTAAACTTCATGTTCTGCTGAAACCAATGAAACCCCCTGCCTGACTGCTTCAAACATCTATTCTAAGAGATGTAATTTTCTTCAGTAAGTGGTGAATAACTACAGGAATTTTAAAAGGCAATACCTAAGGCAAATAGATAGTTGTATATATTATTTATGAAAACATTTTATCTGACATTTAACAGTATGTTAGTACAATGACTGTAGAACATGAGAGGAAAGTAATCACTTGTCTTGGAGATTTTTCTACTAGGAACACTAAAACTTTAAGCATAATTTCAAAGATCTTCACTTTGCAGGAATGATTTTCATCTATTTTAATAAAAAAAGGTTTTACAGCATAAAGATTTAACACTTATGGTATTATTATATTTGTGACCTACATGAAAAGCTTTCCATAATACACGAGGGCTGCTCCGAAAGTAATGCCTCCTAATTTATTCTATTGGCTCATTATTTCAGAGAAAAATGTTGGTAGTATGGCAGTAAAGGATGAACCTTCCTGTCAACATTCCATTACATTTTGTTGCCATGTGACAGATGACAGCAGAAGGGCAGTCTGACAGAATAGCATCTGACATGCAAGTATATATGAACTAAGGTGTGTCACTGAATTCCTTCATGTCGAAACAGTCACATCTATTGACACCAACAATTGCTGAACGTTTGTGGATGTCAGCACAGTGAGACAGTGGGTGGTACATTTCAGCAGTGGCAAGTCAAGTGAAGAACAAACCACATTTCAGACAGCCAAGCACGGTTGTCACATCATGAAATGAAGAGTGTATTGATCAGCTCACTCACATGAATCAGCGCATTATGACCAGAGAACTGTTTTTGGAGCTGAATATTGGCTTCTATGTATTGCAAGTGATGGTGGCAATGTTGGAATATTGCAAAGTTTGCATCAGGTGAGTTCCATGAATGCTCTCATAGAAACGGAAAGAACACCGTATACAAGTTTGTCAGGACCTATTGAATCAATATGATGCTAAGGGTGTTGGTTTCCTGCATCACATCTTTACTGCTGATGAGATATGGTGTTACCACTATGAGCCAGAGACAAAACATCAGTCCACAAAAGTGGTGACACGTGAATTCTACACTGAAGAAAAGGTACAAGAGACAGCCCTCAGTGGATAAAATGATGTGCACTATTTCTTGGGTAGGAACAGGGTGATCCTTCTCGATTTCCTGGAACCCAGACAAATCATGAGCTCTGACTGCTATACCACAACACTGACCAAGCAGAAGGCTTGAACTTCCAGAATCAGGCCAGATAAGACAATCTTTTTCTTGCAACAAGTCACACCAGGCTCTGTAACAGTTTGAAGATCATGGGGCTGTCAAAGAGTTAACTAGATCAATCTATGCCCATAACAGGAGGGCAGTAGGCCCCTGCAAGCAGCACAAAATGAGAAGGAAAAAAGGAAAAAAAAAAACAGTGGCAGCAATCTATGGAGAAAAACTTATTTTACTATGATATTGGAATGCAAGATAACACAATATAGTACAATCTAATTGAAATTGAGACTAATAAATCAAATAAGATAGGAGAGAGAGAGCTCCTGAGACCGAGTCAAACCTGAAAAGCTTGGAACGGCTAGGAAAGCACCCTCCAGCACCCACTGCCAGGCAGTAAGAGACACCCCACCCGGAAGGGTCAGATCCCATGACTTCCGTAATGTATAGGGATAGGTACCTGGAAGTGGAGCATTAACACTTTAACTCTAAATGCACTACATATTGTTTTGATTTGGAAAACCGAAAACCAAAAAACATAAAACCATGACAGGAGCACACTGACAATCTTGGCTGAACTCTCCTACCACATCCACTTTATAGTTTTGATTTGCCACCTTCTGTCTTCTACCTATTCAATCCAATGAAAGATGAGTTGCATGGGCATTTCCCACGTAATGCCATCATAGCTGCTATGAAAGACAGTAAGGTCACCTACACTGGTGTAGATTTTTATGAGTGTGGCATGCAGATTCTTGTCCATCACTGGCAAAAATGCATAGTTAATGGTGAGGACTATATTAGAAAAGAGTACTTTGTAGCTGAGAATTATGCTCTTTCTATCTGTTGTAGTCTCCATGGAAACAAAAATGAGGCCTTACTTTCAGAATGACCTACGTAACTTTTATTTTTATTTTTTTTATACTTAAAATTGCTATTAATCAACAGTCTTTTCAACATTCTGTAGCACATTCAATCTAATGCTAGAGGCAAGAAGGAGGAGAATAGGCAACAGGTAATATGCATTCTAGAGGAAATGTTATCAGTAGAAAAGGAAGCTCTTATCAAACTAGAAGCCAAATTTCTTGTTGTATCTGCATGAGCCCTTCAGAATCCGATATGTTTACCTTCAATTTCTATTCATTTTTTCTTTAGGTAGCATAAACTATATGCTTTGCTTTGCATCATCTGCATTAGAATTTCAGTTGTTGTTCTGTTGTTCTTTGTTTTATGCCTTTAACACAGCTTTATTATTTTCTTCACTATTCAAAATGTTCTTCGTTCTGTTTCAGTGTCTTCTGTTTTCTTTTTCTTTTTTTTAATGTCTTCTGTCTCTACATGGGTACCAAATACAACTCAGTTTGTGTTTTGGCATTATGTTTGGTTTCCATTCTCTCAAGTTACATTATTAATACTAGTCTGGGTTTTTTTGTTTGTTTGTTTTGTTTTGTTTTGTTTTGTTTTTCTCATTAAAAGTTGAAAGTTCACCTGTGTCAAAACCAAGTTTTCATAAATACACTTTCTATGGCACATACAAGATCTCCACAGTGTTCTGTGGTGGTTCGTCTTCAGCCTTGGTACTTACATCTCAGCCTCGTCATCTCATGTCTTCATCTCATATTCATCTTCATGAGTATCTCATACTCCATTTTCAGCCTCTGGTACCCATTGCTTTTAGGATTTTCAAAATTTGTTAAGTCAACCCATGTCACCTTTTTACTTTTCACTTCTGTCACTTTTTTATTAATGGAAATTACAGTAACAAAAAGGAGTAATTAGTGCTATTACTTGTGGCATCCACAATGCCACTGCTTTTGGCAAGTTTAATAGCTTAAATATAAATTTTGAAAAGATTGCATAGCGTTCAGAGAATTTAGTCACATATTTTAGCCCGCCAGTAAGGAAGTATTTCAAATAGTTTCATTAAGATTCTAAATTAATCAACTCTTTACATCCCCCGTAAATACCTATATAAGTTCCTATAATCCTAAGCAGCATACAGTTACCCTTTTTTACTACAGACAACATAACCATCTATATAGTGAACACTCAGAAGAAAAAAAAAAAAAAACACAGGCAGCTTTGATGAACAAGCCTGTTAAAGGCATTCCTGGAGAAACATGACTTACTTAAGCACAGTACATCAATAATTTTAAATTAAGCAGTCTCTCAGGTCTTAAGTGTTCTCATAGTCAAAAACTACATGCTTGGCAAAGGACACTTTACTTCTAGTTCAAACAAGACAAAACTATTAGCCCCAGAAAACATTGGCATTGTCAGTGATATCTTTCTTTAGAAGAGAGTGGGATTTTTTTTCTGCTTCTTGGAAGATAAAAGTTTAATACATCTTATGATTTCTGACATAAAACCACCCAATGCTGGTATTCCTATAGGCTACGTTGTAGATCCTGCAACTAACAGTTAATGAGACCCTCCTCTTAAGTATTTTTTGAACATTTTCTTCACATCCAATAATTTTGTTCTCTGTTTTTACCTTGGAAATACACAAAGAATAGATAGATATGAAAATAGGTTTAAGTGGGCAATCCCTCTGTTTCTTTCCTTTATGGGAATTCCTATAGCATTGGTCATCATTCATTCCTTCCTCTGCCTATTTACATAAGGCTCCTGTCTTCCACTGCACAGACAGGAGCTGTGAATCTGGAATGTGCCAGGTGCTAGAATCCCTGGTGGCTTTTCAAATGACTCTTTGGACATTCCTTTCCATATGCAATTTCTAATTCACTGGACTTCTGCCACCACATACGTTAAAGCAGCACATATCTTTCTGAGCTACGCTACCAGGTCTCAACAGTGAGATAACATTTTGGCCCCAAAGGTGCTCTCAGCAGAAAAAATACACACCTCCTTCCAAATACACAACAATCCAGTGTCTCACCTGAGCTTTTCTACCTAGTTCCTCCTTATCCTATCAAGTGAGTTGTTTTTAATGGGGGTACAGCCATTTCTTCTTAGAAAAAACTATGCATTTTCTGCCTTTAATGCTATTCATCTCCTTTACTCAAATTGTAGCTTCATAATAGATAATTGTAGCTTCATAATAATCACCCCAATTAAAGGACCTGTGTTCTTTTTTTTTTTTTTTTTTTTATTTAAAGCTGAAGGACTTTTGCTTTAATGACTGGCAACAGAGATTTGTCTTCTTTTCAGTTCTTTGGATGCTAGTTCATCCTGTAGGACTTCTCTTGAAAACAATATAGTGCAAATGTGCAGATGTAGTACATGCAGTCCCACAGGTCATCTGAGATTACAAGGAATTCTTGCTTTACACTGCATCATAGGAAACTTGTTTTATACTTGGGGGAGGGAAGACATATTTTCCACCATTGGAAGTATAAAGACTTACCTTAGAGTTACAATTAAAGCCCATTATTAAGACAAAGAAATGTTTACACCTGTGTAAGAGATTATTCTTTTACACCATTGTCTCAAAGCTTGCTGGGGACACAGATGGACAAGTCCAAGCAAGTCCTGGGCAAGGGTTGAGAAATCCTTTTTCTGGAGAACATTGATGGACAAGTCCTGGGCAAGGGTTGTGAAATCCTTTGTCTGAGGGACAAAGACAGACAAGGCCAGCAGCAACGAGAGAAAGATAAGCCACAGATTAATAGCCAGGAAGCAGTCTTTTGTGTGGGCTTATCTCGAGGAAGATAGCCGTCTCAGTAGGTGCTGCACATGACTCTTACCCAAGCTACCAGGAATGCCACGCTGGCATAAGAAGAAAGATAAAAAGGGGACCTACAACCATGAGGTTTGGGTTTCTGACAACAGATTCCTCACAAAGAAGAAGAAAGGGTTTTCTGGCAACAGATTCTTCATGAAGAGGTTTCTGCCATGAAGAAGCCTCACGACCTGCCTCTCTCCCTCCTGGACTTGCTCTGCGCTCTACCACGATGCTGAAGAAGAACAAAGGTGTCTGCCATCAGATTCATCTCTACAGAATTCCTGCATGCTGATGGATTCTCCTGGGCCTGCTACCTGAGTCTTGCTGCTTCCTCCCAGGCTTACCCTGCGGCTTCTTCCTGCTACCTGCTCGCTGCCCAAGGCCAGCCAAGCTGCTGCTGCTCTACCCCTGTGGTTTTGCTTCGGACCTTTGAAAAGGTGTGCAACAGGACCGCTGCTGGATCCTGGTTGTGACTATCCCCGCTTTACGCAGTTCTTGCTTCTTTCCTATCTTTTCTATCACCCTCCTTTCCTTCCCTGTCACCCTAATTCATAATAGTCGCCGTCCTTCTCTTTCCTGTCTCCCTGATTAGGATTTATAATAAACTGGTTGGACCAACATTTGAACCGTTGTTTCTTAATCTCACGCTGGGTATACAGATATCAAAGAACCTTCTCTCCCTCCTATAAATTGGATTGAGACAACCTGGCAATAGCAGCATATTATTGCAATTATATCTGACGTTTCTAGTACATTTTAGTCTGTGAGTTGATCATTACAACATCCTCATAAATTGTGTAAATACCACATTTGAAAAATGAAAAACTGTAAGTGCAAAGTTCTCAAAAAATTGTCCAAAGTCAAATAGCAAGTGACAGAAAATAAAACCTTGGAATATAAATTCCCAATTTTGTAGTCTAGCCACTAAACTGCTTCTTTTATTGTGATGCATCAAAACTCAGTCATATTGAGACTGTTGATTTGATGCTGTTTGAAAATATTCTCTTTAAATCTATTTTCCTCTTTATGCTAAAGTTTCCTACTTCCGTGTGCATACAGCACTTACTTCATCTCTTTTCATTAGCACTGTATTTATCATAGAATCATAGAATCATTTGAATTGGAAAGGACTATTAAAGGTCATTCAGTCCAACACCTCTGCAATGAACAGAGATGTCTACAGTTAGATCAAGTTGCTCAGAGTCCCCTCCAGCAATGGAGCATCCACCACATTTCTGGGCAACGGTTTCAGTGCTATCTTGCCTTTACTGTAATTTTTTTTTTCCTTATGTCCAAACTGAACATCCCCTCTTTAAGTCTGAAATCATTTCCCTATCACCACAGAACCTGCCAAAGAGTCTGTCCCCTTCTTTCTTATAGCCCCCCTTTTAGATAAACTATTTTTGTACAACAACATTAATGTTACATAAAATAATGGTTTACCAGTAGTGTCCTGCTGTGAAATACACAATGCTTTAAGCATTAATGTAAGAATATGATTTATTTTTTGAAGCACATACATTTGCCAAAGATGCAAAGCATTTGAGGGGCATTTGTCTACTACAGAAGCAATTTTCAAAGAGACATTGTGTGCTGTATGGTGAAGCATTCCATACTTCCCCTAGTAGTAACATGTATCAATGTGAACACTCAGATTGTTATTATTTTGAAGCATTTTTTTTTTTCCTACACCTTGGAAGCCCATGGTCATTGCATTCCAACCTTATTAGTTACACCAGTCATTACTTATGCTTGAACCTAGAGTTTTTAGGACAAAACTTATTAAAGTCAGAACATTTTGAAAGACTTTATCACAATCCAGTTTACTGGCATACTTAAATAGATAGTGCAACTCATACAGTTTGACCCTTTCTCCCCTGAGAGATTACCTACAACACAAAATGACTGGTTTGCTTTGCACATGTCTGAGTTAGCAGTTTTGTATTTCCAACAGTATCTCACCCCTAAGGAAGGGAACATCTAGATTTCACATCAGCTACAGTAGGATAAATTGGCTGCTCTGAAAAGCAGTAAAGATTATAGAAGTAACTAAATCATGCCTGTTTTGGAGATTTCCAAATCAGATCATGGATCTAGTTTTTAATTTCTAAAAACAATCGCTGGTGTAATAATAACTTACATCTGTCACTTTCTTTTTACATTAAAAATATTTAGAGTTTGAGGACCATAAAAACAATACATGAACTAGGATAATGCTTTGAGTAAAAAAATGTCTTTTGTTATATTGTTTTTCATTAACTTTCTCATTTATTCTATGCCCACATGGCTGAAAGGCAGCAAATAGGAAGGTAACCATCTAAAAATGGGAGATACTTTTAGGCAGATAATATTTTCTTAAACTTACTTTCTACTTAGAATTTAATGAAAATGTTAACTAGTGTGTTCTTTGCTTATTTTTACCATAAAGCAGAAGCATATATTGCTGCATTGCAATTTTTTATTATTTCCCTGTTTTTATTATCTTTTTTTTTTTTTTTTTTTTTTTTAATAGGCATTTGTCTCTTATCACTCATGACCTCAGGAGAATATAGTTCTTTCTTAATTCCCTGTGTACTGTTATCACAGAAAACATGAAGGTGAGAATGGTTCCTTGTATCAAGAAAACTGTGATATTAATGTTCAGAATTTAACACCTATTTTCCAGCTAAATTGTCTTCCAATACCTGGAAAGCTTTGGCAGTCCTCATCATGAGAACTCAGGAAGAAAAAAAAAAGAAAAGGTTTTGTATTTCAACTAGGACCACCTTTAATTCAGCAGGAAAAACCTGCTATATTTTCATTGATCTCACAGCTATGTCACTGACATATTGTTGTCTTTCTACTCACAGACAAACAGCTTGGTTGTTGGCACATTTAGGGAGAAATCTTGAGAAATCAGGTGCTGCAAACGTGTATGCAGGCAGACTCTCTATTTCACTATTACTGTCAGCTACAGTAAAATTCAGTAAAATTTCAGTAAAATATGCAATGCTTATAATTTAACTCTGCCACTGATTGCATTTTATTACCCAGTGTGTGGGGTCTTTAAATAAGGGACAGTGAGATATGGACCAGTGTTAGAAACCAGAACCATTTTCTCTGAAGCCCTACAAAAAGATTTACAGATCCTTTGCAAGATTCAAAACCCCTCATTCCTCTGTAGAGTCACTCATATCACAATTAAGAGCAGATCTGTGGCTTTGTCTAGGATTGTTATTTGCTCTTTGTTTCTGTAAAAATGCTATCACATCCAGCCAGAAATAATATATAAAATGTTTTGAATATGATATCATAGTCTATCCTTCTACTACTGTCCACTGAAGAAGAAAAATCTATTTGTATACAAAAATAGATTGTCTGCCATTCTCTTCTTTCTTTCCAGGACATAAAGAATTTTTAAAACAAATGTACAAAGCTTGAGGAACAAAGTCAGAAGGAAATTGAGGTAGCTTGAACATAAAAGGTGCATTTTTTTCTCTAGTGTAGCCCGCATCTGCCTACTAAGGCTTACTGATATAATGTGCAATTCTCTTGACTCAGGCTAGTTGCAGCAGGTGTCTGGCACTCACAGCATCTTCTCCCAGGGGTTTCAGGCAGATGAAAAAAGGCTTAAAGCCTCCAGGGCTGTTTTATGGAAGAGGTCAGAGTAAATGGTCACACTAGTCTCTTTTGACCATAAGATCTATGAAGCTTTGAAACTGTTCCTTAACATTTACCAGTGGCTCTCTTCATTTTCCCAGGATATCTTCCACAGCATAGGGAGTGTTATAATATTGTGATCTCTCTGAGGAACATCACAGTCCAGTGATCAAAGGAGGGCAAAATCGGAGGAAAATGCTGGAAACCTTACAGTGTGAAAATGAGTTAAGATGTAAAAAGCATTTAAAAGATTCCAGTGCACTGTCCTCCTTGTAACTTTAAAAGCTTTGTTGAAAAGCTATTATTCTGTGATTTGCCATGAGGAGTCATTGGGAAATCACTGGAGGTTCTCTGCCTTCCTACCTACTCAACAATAAATGCAGTGGGTTTCTCTAAGAGCTCATCTCTGAAGTTCTCTATACAAAGAGACTGGCACTGTTTAACAACTTTATTGGCCACATGGACGGTGGGATTTTGGCAACTTACTGAGGAAGGGATGCACAACTACTAGAGACCCTTGCCAAAAACTCCCAAATCTTCTGGAACTCCTAGCTGTGCAGATGCATGGGAGTTGCTACCCCAAGGGTAGTCCCTGACCAACTGAACTATATGAACACACGCATTTGCTTTTTTGGTCAATCTACCACCCACAGATCAAGAGTCCAGCTAAAGAGAATGCTGGATTCCCTTGCTTGGGGAATCCCAAAGAATGCCTTCCTTGCAACTCATCAAGTGGGATGAAGTAATGAGCCTGCTCACAGCAGGGTGATTGGAAGTAGATGATTATTAAGGATTCTTCCAACCCAAACCATCATTTGATTGTATGATTATTTGAATCTCAGTTTGGATATCATAGGCTTAACTAATTCTATATTTTACAATGATATGTGACAAGAGGTTTTCGGGTTGAAATTGGGGCACTATGTTTGACTTCAAAAATTAAAAAAATAAAAAAAAATACTCTTTCTGTGAAAATCATTTATATAGAAAATTTCATCGAATTAAATATGTTTCTATAAACAGTTTTCTATGGAGAATTTTTTCAGAGATCTTTTATTTTTCTTTACTATTACATCTCAATAAATAATACAGGCTTTTTTAAAACTAGGCTCTGTACATTTTTCTATTGCAGTAGCCTTATCAAGGACATTTTGCATTTGCATCATTGCACTTTACAACTTCCTGAAGGGAGACTGTGATGAAAAAGAGTCTGGCCTCTTCTCCCAGGCAAATAGTAGGACCCGAGGAAATGGTCAGAAGTTGTACCAGAAGAGGTTTAGGTTGGACATTAGGAGAAATTTTTTCTCTCAGAGAGTGGTCAGGCACTGGAGTGGCCTGCCCAGGGAGGTGGTGGAGTCGCCGTCCTTGGCAGTGTTCAAGAGGCGCCTGGATGATACAAGATCTGGTTTAGTAGTTTGTGGTACTAATAGGAATGGGAAGGCAGTTGGACTAGATGATCTTGCAGGTCATTTCCAACTTTGTGATTCTATGATTCTATGATTTTGTGAAAAAAAAAAGGAAGTATGAAGTTAAACTGTATGGAGAATTATGCTGTTCTGAAGTATTCTGGACAATAGTTCTTTAGAAAATAATTTGTCATAAAAGGAGGCTATTGTAAGATACTATGGCCAATGTCATTAGAATAAAGTGGGAACATTTTTTTTCTGTATGTGTCTTTTTCATATTTTAAACAAAAATGTTGATTGATGAACATAACAGATTATGAACACTAGCATCAAAGATACTGGTTTATTAAAGACTGAATGGGACATTCAGTTTTATATTGAAAAACCCATCAAAGTGTGTCACAAGAAATAAATGGCCACAAGCCTGCTTGAGTAGAAGAGCACATACAAGCAGCTCAATACAAGCAGCTCAGAAGCGAGATGAGAATGTAAGCCAGAGAGACTGAAGGGAAAAAATGAGCAGATGATGCAGACAAGATGAGGGATGTGCACAGCCATTTCGTTCTGCTGGAGACACAGACAACAAAAACCATGAGGAACATAAGTGGCCATAAATGGGTGCTGAATTAGTTTTCTGATTTGGAATGACTATTAGAAATAACAAAACATAAATAATATGTAAATATAAAGAACTGAAGTCAAATTAGGTTAGTAGGCAAAATTATGAGACTGTTAAATCATCAGTAAAACTCCCCTCAACCAGAAGAGATCCTTTGATGGTTCCCTATGTATTTTCCTGTCAAATAAAATGTCCAAGGTTCTCCAGATTTTTCAGGTATCCATGCTATCAATTTCAGTGCAGTTTTAACTTGGGCAGTCCAGGCCTACAGTCAGAGCAGAACACATTTCACAATGGAAATCAGTTTGCATGACAAATTTCCTATCTGCCTGAGGAAGAGCAAAAGGTATTCTCTCCTAATTAAAATATGAATGCTGTCATCTGATGATCTTCCTTG
This sequence comes from Chrysolophus pictus, assembly GCA_037305975.1. NCBI lineage: Eukaryota > Metazoa > Chordata > Aves > Galliformes > Phasianidae > Chrysolophus > Chrysolophus pictus. The sequence goes on from CM074578.1 coordinate 27,427,617, forward strand.
TGAGAAATAACAACCTCGCTAATTAAATGCACGATTTCTTGACATTTAAACAGGTCAATTTTTTTCCAAAGTGTCTGATCCTTTATTTGGGGTGCTTCTTCCAGGCATGTTTATTATACTAAACATAATTAATAACCACCACAACAGATCTTTCTAAAACCCAAAAGTGAATAATATAGTTATGTCCTTTTATTCAACTGAAGTTACTTTAAAATAGACAATAACTATAATTAAATATAAGATAGAGATTTTATTCTTATTAAATCCTAATTATCTTTCCAAGCTTCCCACATCTGCTTTCTGACATCTGTCTTTCATAAAGTCACCTCTTAATTCCTCTTGGTTTTAATGAATAAAATGTTATTGCATAAAACTCCAAGATGGCAAGCCATTCAGTCTTTACAAATATTCACTTGAAAAAAGAGTGCTGACGCAGACAGGTTGTGAACTGTGGTATTGACAGACATAGACTCATTTTAAAAGATTATATGGTTCCTACAATGGTAATAAGCATTTTTGTTGTGTTTTTTTAACACAGTAGTGAGGATATGGTAAATTATATTATCACAGAATCATAGAATGACCTGAGTTGAAAAGGACCACATTGATCGTCAAGTTTCAACCCCCCTGCTATGTGCAGAGTCACCAACCACTAAACCAGGCTGCCCAGAGCACGTCCAGCCTGGCCTTGAATGCCAGGCAATATATATTCATATATTATGTATATATAGCTTAGTTAGCTCCAAATTAAGGGCTCAATTAAGTTCTCTGGTCTTTTTTCTTTTTTTTTTTCTTTTTTTTTTCTTTTTTTTTTCTTTTTTTAAGTTTCCTTTATTCTGGGTCAAATTGAAAATTACAAACATCCAAATAATCTATGAAATGAGACTTTTAATGCATCCCTTTTTGGAAAGAGTAAGCCTACTCCTTATGAATTTGCCAAGTTATTCATCAAATATAAATTCCCAATTTCTTAAGAGTTATTAAGAAGCATGAGAAAATTGTATGGCTTACAGCTTTACGTTGTTTGAATTAGGCAATAACTTTTCTCACTAGCTCTCTAAAGACAGTCTGACATTTATTATCATCTGCTTTGTGAGTCTACAATGTGATTCAATTTCTGTGATCTTTCTGTTTAAAAAAATTATAGTTGTATGCAGCTTTATTGCTTTGGTATGGCTTAGGGTTTTTTTGGATGCTTTTTCCTCCCAGTGAGATGTCTGCCAGAAATTTGACTTGTTAGTGTTATATTTATGCTTAGTTTTTTATGAGGTTACAATAATCTTTTTTTGTTGTTGTTTGTTTGTTTGTTTTTTTCCAACTTTAGGAACACAGAATAGGCAATTTGTCTATTAGGTGGCTTCACATTTCTCAGACAAGCAAATTGCAATCAGTGATTGTTTGAGCATATATACTGCAGCAGTGAGAAAAAGATATACCACCTGTTTAGCAGGGAACTAGAGTAACAACCTCTTAAATTTCACAAGTGAGAAATAGAAAAAATACATCAGTACTCTCAGAAATTATAATTTTCTATGACCAAGGTCAATAGTTGGCTAGTATAGTGCACAGCAAATTGCTCAGAATCAAATAATACTTTTTCTTAATTTTTAAATCCTTCTTTTTTCAGTGTGATAATAGACTGAACATTTTGCTATCTCTGCTATGTCTCAGAAGTAATCACAGCAGCAACAGCATCTAGAAGGCAGCTCAGCTCTTTTCACTGTATCGGAGACTTAGCTACTACAAGAGAAGTAGTATTCAAGGTTCTATTAAAAAATAAAATTTCTAGTTTGAAATACTCATTATATAGAAGACTTTTATGAAAACTGAGACTTTTTTATTTCCATTTTTGAGGAGTAATTTTATTTTTTGTCAGGACACAAAAAGCACATGGTGTGGGATGAAATGAGGGGAATTAATGAGATGGAAATTTCTGCAAAATAATGCTTGGGGGAAAAAAAAAAAGTGTATAAAAGCTATGTATTTTGCTTTAAACTCGTAAAATTTTCCTAAACATTTAAGAGTGAAGGAAGTTCTAATTATATAGTCTTTCTCAATAGTCTTGTGACTCCAGACAGAATTAAGGACAGCCTAAAACAGATGCCCAGAGTGGGCAGAATGAACGTAACAGGTGAGTGAGCCACAGCATATGTTTAATTGCACTTGAGCTTCTATCAGATAAGGTCTATTAACAATTCAGAACTCTGTCAGATTATCAAAACAATCTTTCTCAGGAAAGCCTTAAACATTACCTTGAACCACCCTTAGGCACCTCAGATGACACTATGTTTAGACTACAATATAATAGAAAGTATTAATATACATAGAATGAAAACTGTTTACTATATTTCAGTACAGTGTCTGTATTAAATTTGTTTTAATTTATTTCATTAAGATGTCAGCCTGGAACAACTTAAAATTCTGTAAAATACACTTCTTCTTGGAAACTATGTGCAGTTTCAAAATTCCCTGCTTATCGATCACTTTACTTTAGAATTAGAGTTTATTGATATCTCAGTTTTGATATGAATTCCAAGTGTTCCTTAAGCTATATACCAAAACTCATGACAAAAAAAAGGTTTTGTAGGTTTTTTTTTATATCTAAATTAATTTGCTTCAAAATCTGTAGAAAGCAAAGCATGCTGTTAGTCTACGTATATATTTATCTAAGAACCCTTATTCTGTACAAGGTTTAAAAAAATTAAGATTTATGAATATGTGAATATTTTATTTTCTATTCTTAATCACTCATTCTCCTATTTAATTTCATTTGTTGATGATAAATGTTATCATCCAATATTTCTCTACACTATACAAAGATTACCAGAGAAGGAAGAGTCTGACCAAAACATGTGAGTGATAAGAAGCTAAGAAAAGACAGTTACAGAGCAGTTAATATGAGAATATGTAGTGCACTAGAATGCATTCTTCCTGGACTTTGTCAGCAATACTGCTCCTATAGAGCACAGTCAATCTGACAGGTAATGAAGAGAAATGTGCTCTTTAAGATAACAAGGATTCAGCACACAAAATATATGAAAAATAAATTGGATTCAGAACTGAATTTATTGCAATATATGTTGGTCATTTGTTGGAATATGCAAAGGAACTACTAGGATTAAAAACATGTCAACATTAGAGATTGATTTTATATACATGCATTACACATACATTCATGTGTATATACATATATATGCATATGTAATTATTTTAAACTGAAATTCAAGCTAGGATCAAATGCATAGCTACATGTCTGATTTTCTTTCTCATCTGAGAGAAAAAGCGTGTGCTTACAATCGAAGTCTGGACTTCTTTTACTAAAGTACATTTGTTAATCTTGTTTAGAAGTTGGCAAATATTTTTTTTAGGACTGTATTTTGAGCCAAATATTGTAAGAAGTAGATTGTGTTTTTGCAATAGAAAAGTAGATTGTGTTTTTGTAATAGAACAATTCTAACACTAAGGCATAGACTTTTGCTAAACTTCCACACAAAATGGCTGCAGGGGTTGCTGTCCACAACAAATCATTGGGGCATAGCTTAGTACAGGGTAGAGTAAGTTTGTCAAGTAGCTTGATTGTCAGAACACCTAGACCAGGGCAAGGTGATAAGGAGAGAGTTTAGCATACATTGCCTTTCTCTCCCCTTGGCAAATGGGGAACTGCAGGTGGACCCAATATACATTGTCCTTCCGTCCCCCTTGAAAAATAGTGGGATGCCTACTATGCATTGTTCACTTCTTCCCTATTGAAAGATAAAAGAAAAACAGGAGGGTGATGAATTGCATATGGAAAAATATTTTAGCAAACACTTTGGGAAGATTGTTAGCTTGATACGCTCAACCAATGACTGACAGGAGAGGTATCACCTGCATCAGAGTGAAGGTATTTAATGGCTCGAGTTAAGTGATAAGTTGTATAATATCTCCCTTGCCATAAGGGGTTGTTCTTCCATTATAGCAGTAGTGAATAAATTTTGCTGTTTCATGAAGACTTTTGCCTGAAGAGAAATTATTGATTCTGAGCATTTCTCCTGTATTGTTAAGAAACATTTTGCTTTTAAAAATTAAAAATAAAAATAACAATATGCTTAACTACATGAACCATCTTCCTAAATAATTATGAGTTTTTTTATTTTTTTATTTTTTTTTAAATTGATAACCCAATTTTAAGTCAGTCACACAAACTAGAGTCCTAACTTACAAAAACAAAAAACAAAACATTAGAGTTACTTGCTAGTCAGATTTTTTGTGCTGGAAAGGATCACGGGAAATCTAGAGTGTAAAGGAAAGTGTACAGAGTTACAATAATGCCTATCTCCCAGTGGTAAAGGAACCAGGAACTGTTGTTATGGGGCTCTGATTACACTGTCAGACTCAGCATTTTTATGAGACTGAGCTTCTGATACATGCCTTTGTTACTGTTTGTATTTCAGGATTGTTGATATTTGCATGCTGTGCTGCAATTTTTTGAGCATGCAGGGAGCACTTTCTGGGTGATTCCTGGCTTTTTACTGTTTTTATGTTGGGGATTGAGGGCTGGGTGGGGAGATTCCTTCCTTCCAAGAGTTACTGCATGAGCACAGAGTGTGTCCTCTAGTGGGCTCTGGTGCTACGTTTGGTGATAATACTTCTGTTGTTGCACTGATTGCAGCAAAAAACTCTACTCCAAGAAATTATATCTAGAGCTAAAAAATTTAGCAGGGCATGAACTCCCACAAATCCCAAAGTAAGAGCTGTCTCTGCATGCAAAAGTCAGTTCTGTATATGTGCACACATATAGGTGTGTGCAGGGTAGAAAATCTAAGAAAATTGGAAAACACATTTATGAGATCTAATACAATATACAGCTTTGCCAATGAATAAAAGATTTTAAAGTAAAACATGTTTGGCAGCTTCCATTTCCTACTTGCCAACTTGGAAAGGAGCAGAGTGATCAGGGTAAAGTAATTAAACATTTTTAGCCTTGATTGTCCATAGTATTTACTTCACTGTATTGCTCAGTGTTGAGCTAGCCTAAATACTCGTCTAAAACACAAGCTCTGAGGTTCTCCCCTTCTTGTACTCAGCTGAGGTTTCTCAGTCACAATCTCTAGTCACCACTTGTGAGTAATCATGGATTGGCACCACTACCAAAAAAAAGACAACAAATCTGGTTAGCAAAAAAGACTGCACTTTACACCCTTTAAATCAGCAATAGGATGTTTTTGAGATTTCTCCCTGTACAGTGAATTGTAATGGACTGTGTGATTAACAAGCACCACTGCCAATGGAGTCAGACACAAGAGCAAAACACTTCCTAGCTCATGCCAAGCAACAAATTTAGGGCACAATCCAGTTAGAGTACAGCCAGTTTCCTTGGTATAGAAGCTGGCCATGAGTTTTACTGAAAAAGCCCTTTGCTTTCAGAATGTAGATGAGAATTCAAGACAACATAATTAAAAACATTAATGATTTTTTTTTTTTTCTCAATTGATGTTTTCTTCTGCTTGACATGATTTATTGTCAGATACCTGTGAACATCAGAGCCTTTCTAGATGTATGGCTGCAGCAAAAGATTCTTCATCCATGCCAGGGACAGTTACTGTACTTCCTGCTAGATTAAATCCCTTTTCTTTATTTTCCCTTTTATTTCCTTTTAATTCTAGAAATGTAAATCATTTCCTCTAAGATCAGATTCCTTTCCAATTGTGCTACTTGCTACTTCCTTAAATAAGTATATTGGTTTCCCAATATAATAATGATATCATATTTTAATCTTTACAAAATATTTTTATAGTCAGTTCATACATCTTAAGCCTGGCACAGGGTGACTCTGAAGGCAGAATATGGACATCTTTTAAGTATAAAGTAATTATTTGTAAGTCAATGAACTTTTTACAAAAGAACAGCTACTATGAGGTTAAGCACTCTTGTCCCCACGTTGTGCTACATCACCTGAAGAGCCTTCATTGTCTGGACAGGCATCAGTGTGGAGGGAAGAGCTGGTGGACACAGCTGTCCTCAGGGGTGAGGAGCTGCCACCTTTCTTATGCTCCACCAACACTGACAGCCGTGAGGGCTCAACCCCAAAGCAGCTATCTTCTGACTGGCCCTGAATAAAGCCTCCAGCTGCAGTCCATGTATACTTTTTCTTTAAGATTTTGTCTTTTGATGTTGATGCTTTCTCTCTTGAATCCTTGATCAAACACGGATCAGTTGCCCTACTATTCTTTGTAATTGTTACCCTTCTTACCTCCATATAGACAGTCTTACAACTCTGTCTAAACAGAATGAGTCAAGGTTATTCAGCTGATGCATATCAAAACTGGACCCCTTATATGAGAAACTAATATTCCAGCAGTGGAAGGCAGGGGATGCGGAGAGGGACTACAAGTCACCATGACATTATCTGTTTCTTTCTTGCATATCATTTCATTCCACTCCGAGCTTCAATCCTGATTCCTTACTTGTCTGATTCTTTTGCCTCTAGTTTGTATTTTTCTCCCCTGCTACTTTAAAATGTTGAAAAAAACAAGTCTAACTATTAGTTTCTTTCAAAATTTCTCTGTTTTTGTAATAACTGCTCTTAAGAATTCCCACCAACATTTTCCAGTTATCTGGTACCAACCTGTGATCTACTACTCATAATCCCTTGGGACAGAAACAAGGTCTGGCACTTGTTTCTCACTGTAGAATTACAATGTTCTGCCAGTAGGGAAGGGATATATTTCTGGACTTTTTCTTCTGCAAACGAGCAGAATTTTAGCCAAGGAAATAAGTTTTCTTCTCCTTTAATTCCCTTCACAGCAAAACCCAAGAGGAATGTCGAGAAAGGACACAATGTGCTAAAGAGCATGCTATTATGTACTTTGTGAGCCCTGTCGTTACCCCTGCCCAGTAGCCATTAAAACTGCAAAGGGCAGTATGTCTAGATAGCCAGGCCATGTTTATTACAATGCATAAATCCCAAGTGTACAAACTACCTGATTGTGGAGTGCAATGGATATTTCTTTGGGGCTTCCTTGGGGAAGTTGTCAAATTCCTCTTTCCTGAGAAGAAAAAAGTTCACGACAATTTAAACTCAATTTAAACATTTAAAATGATATATTCATCTGAGTGATCAGTGGAGATCTGTACTTAAATCTAGTTGTAGGAAAGGTTTCAACCCCTGTTGTGTAGTCAGTCAGAATATAAGACAAATTCGAGCACAGATAATATTGATCTGTGGTGGTATACCGTGAATCCAGAAAACTGTGGCTTTCTTTCAGCATTTCCAACATAGAACTACTTAGGAAAAAATACAGTATTCAGATATTTAATCCCAGAGTACAAAAATATTCTGGATAGACGCTGTATAAAATTGCCAGTTGATTTCTAATTCTTCAGTTTTGTAACACTGTGTCTGTGCAATCCTTATTCAGCATGCTAAAAGAGCATTAAAAAAACAAAACAAAACAAAGCCCACATAGATTGGAAACATTAAACTGAATTTATGTCAGAAATGAACATGCAGAGCGTAAATATCAACTCTAGTCTGGCTGTCCTGTGCAGTCAAGCAGAACAAAGCAGTCAGTTACAACTTTCAGAAACAACTTTCATTGAATAATAAAGCACACAGCTATCCCTGGGGTCTAATCTGAAGGTCATCTTCAATTTAAGACAAGAAATCTACCCTTTACCACCTATTACTTTGGCACAATCCTACAGTTGTCCACTCTGAGCTTCTCAGAGTTCTGTTATGTAATGGACCTTCACTCACCTTCCTGACTTGCTGTAATCACAAGCAGAAGAGAAGGGAATAAAACCTTGCAGAAGCAAAGAAATGGTGGGCCGAGAAACTGCATAATCTTGCTGGATATACTGCATCTGAACATCTTTAAGGACATGGATAAATTCCACACACAGCAGGAAAGGGCCAGTAAGCACCACTACTTTGCATTTGGATACTCCACATAGCGCTTGACTTCAGGTATGACCTGTTTGGAGTTGATCTATGATGTTTTTATTTCACAAAATCAGCAGTTCTAGACTTAAATGTAAATTTATGATTAACTGTAACATTCAGTATAGATGAAACCAGAGCCATATAGAAGAACTATAGTTATAGAATCGCGGAATATAGAAGAATTTGGAAGGGACCCACAAGGATTACTGAGTCCAACCCCTGGCTCCACACAGCACCATGCAAAATCAAACTCTGAGATATCTGAGAGCACTGTCCAAACATTCCTTGAACTCTGGCAGCTCAGGGCCATGCCCACTGCCCTGGGCAGCCTGTTTCATGCACTCTCTGGTGCAGAACTTTTCCCTGACCCCCAGCTGCCCCTCCCCTGACACAGCTCCATGCCGTTCCCTCAAGCCCTGTCGCTGTCACACAGAACAGAGCTCAGTGCTGTTCCTCCACTCCCCGTGAGGAGCTGCAGCCACCATAAGGCTTCCCCTCAGCTCCTCTGCTTTGGGCTGAGCAAACCCAGGGATCTCAGCAACTCCTACATCTTGCCCTCTAGAACCTTTAGAATCTAGAATCTTTGAAAATAGGCTTTGGGCATTCTCTAATAGTTTTATGTCCTTATATTGTGGTGTCCAAACCTGCACACAATGCTCAAGGTGAGCACAGAGATGGACAACCGCACCCCTTGCCCAGCTTGCAGTGCTGGGTCTGATGCATCCCAGGGTTCATTTGGCTTCTTTGTCAATGCATACTGTTGACTCTGTTCAACTTACTATAACCAAGCCCTCAACCTCTACCCACAAAACTGCTCTCCAGCTTCCTGTCCCCCAGTCTGGACATATATCCAGAGTTGCCCCATTCCAGGCACAGAATTTGGTACTTATTCTTGCTTGATTTATAAAAAACCTCCATAGGATGTGATGCGCTTTGCTTGGCAGAACAAAATTTTAGTTCCCTTATTTAGTTAAGGTAATCAGAAATTCCATCTCAAACTATATATATGAATTTACTAAACAAAAACTGATTGCTCAATTTGTTATCATTGATTAGCCCAGGAAACTGAAACACATGTTCCTATCTCTGCACCAAATAAACTCACAAAAAGACTGGTTAGCGTTATATGGTTTCCTTAGACCTTGAAGTAAAAATTAGTCTTTAAAAAATTGGCAAATATTTTTGAGATAGGTGGTAAATATAATTCAATATCCTGGCACACAGAAAGTTCACCTTGAGCTCAAAGTTGCATTTAAGAGTTAATTACATTCTGATGTGCTGAGGAAACTAATTCTAACCTTTAAGAAATGTTTAGCAGACCTAAGGAATTTTTTTCATATTTATAACTGCTCATTAAAAGGTAACAGATTCAGGAAGCTGTCCAGTATCATTTGTCTATAAACATTATTTCCTTGTATTAATGCCAGTATAAGACAGTGCTGATTTTAGTATACATTTTAAAATACTAATATCATCATTTTAAAATAAAATATTAAAAATGTATGTAATTCATTTTAACCTTAAACAGGAGTTGAACATTGACTAGAATAAGAATTCTCCATTTTTTTCATATTAATTCTGTCAAAATATTCCATGTATGCTAGCATTCTAGGCTAATAGATGACAATAATATAAATTAAAATTTAAATAGTACTAGTTTATTATTTAACTGCTGTGAGAAAATTTGATGCAAGTAAACTGTTGTGTACTGTGCCATTTTACCTACATAATGCAATAACTGTTTTATGGAAAATAAGTTGGGAATTTCCATTACTTGACCTAAATTTATGATGGAACTTGTAAATGTATTTGCTTTCAATAAATTTGACAGAGATTGACCACCATCCTTGTTAGATATCCTAGATATCCTTGATTTCGTTAGATATCCTCTTTTAATGGCATGTAATTACAAAACAGCCAGATCAACATTCAGCCTAGAAATAGTAATTGCTAGATTTAACTCATACATTTATTTTACAGAGATCTAAAATAGCACTTCTCCTTTCTGACATTGTATATTAGAAAATCTACTCAGAAAAGATCAGAAACCATTTTTCTGAAAAAGGGTAAAATCTGTCTTGTCTGTCTGTCTGAAGTATTCCTAAAGAACTTCCATTATACGTGATATCAAAGTGTGAAGAGCTCCCCTGCCTGTCTCCTAAGGAAATAATACTTTTCCTGTTCCTGGATGATGCAGATTGGTGTGGAATATGAGTGAGCTACCCCTGGAACAGACAAAACAATGTAAGTGATATATTACTCGTAATGCAAGATGCTACATTCTGTATTATATATTCTGTAGAACAAACTCTTTTCCTTCATTATCACAAAATCCTTTTCCTCAATTTGCTGCACAGTCTGAAGGTGGAGTAGGGGCACACCCTTATTCCCCATTGCAACTGTTATCTCTATGAATGGAACTGGTCTGCTAAGATCAAAGGCACTGAATTACCTTTAGTACATGCCTTCTAGTAAATACTCACTATTATCAATGCTTAGGATGGCAGACAGACCAAATTTCAAGCTGCTAAATGAAGTACTAGATATTGCGTTATAAATTTTTTTTTTAGACATGCCTAACAAAGCACTATTACAAGAAAATTACATATATGTTTGCAGGATGTAAACCTGTTTAAATAGCACGCTTTAAAATGCATTCCAGTGATGTATATTTAAAATCTGTTATTGCATCAGCTCACAGAGAAAACAGATCTGTTCAGTAACTGGCAAGGTTTTCTGCTAGAAGTTTGATTCAGGTGTTCCAATTTCTTAATTCAAATGTTAAAGGCACATTTACCCTGGTTTACACAGACTGCATGATCAGGATTTACAATACTCTAGGTGAACACAGAACTAATAAAGAATGATAAGCTTTTAATCATGAAAACATGGAAATATTTCTAAACTCAGTCTTTTTTGATCCGACAACTTATGAAATTTATCAAGAAAACTTTGCACTGCTGAGGGACTAGTTTTACATTATTCTCAAACTGTCATCTGTGCCATCAAGTTGTGCTAGACTGTCTCCACTTTTTCTCTTAGTTTTATTAAACTTGTTTATAAGCAAGTATTATTTAACGAATAGACATTTTCATGCAATTTTAAAACTGGTTTCATTCAGACAGATTGAGGTTGTTAATTAAACCACTATTAAGTCACACATCCAATTACACTGCTGTAGTCTTGTGTGGAGCTGAGGTCTTAATATTTTCATAGAATCACAAAATCATAGAATGGCTTGGGTTGCAAGGGCCCTCAATGATCATCCAGTTCCAATATCTATGTCCTTGGCCAGGATTACTAACGACTAAATCAAGCAATAGGTCAGGCTACCCATGGCGCCATCCAACCTGGCCTTGAACATCTCCAGGGATGGGACACCCACAATTTCTTTGGGCAGCCTGTTGTAAATATCAAAATAATTTTGTCAGGATGGTATCTCTGATAAAAGCAGATTTTATTCACAATTGCAATGGCGGGCGTCCCACAAGCAGGAGCGCACCCTTATGGACAAAATGTCAGCTTTTTATACCTTGTTTGCCCCCCTCCCCTCTCACCCCTCCATTGGCTGGGTACTCCAGATTCACAGTCTTATTGAAGGTTTACATTTGTTGATTACTTGTTAATTCGTGTGTTACCTGGTGTCAGTCAGTAGCCATCCTGTTGTTTCCAAGATGTCTCAGTGCTCTTCTTGTCATATTGATATGGAGTTTTTCTTTGAAGTCTCTGTTAAAAAAAGAGTATCGGGGGGGGGGGGGGGGGGAGGGGGGTAGCAGGCCTTCCTCAATACCTTCTTCAGGCACTCCCTAACACATGTCACAACTTGTCCTTTATATTTTTGCAGGATATTCTTGCAATGTGTCTAACATACCTTTTCATTCTGGGTATACATAAGTTGTTGCTAGCTTATATATGAATGTTGTTAATTATTTAACTTCTCAGATTCTCTATTACTCAGGTCTTGTCTCTCCAGCACCAAATATTACTAAGCCTGAGGCTGGACGTACAGGAGCTGCAGTCTGTGCCAGCAAACCTACTCCATCTACCTAACCTCTGTGATTGTAAATTACTTCGCCTATATATTGAGCGTGCATTCCTGGGGAAGGTTCATCTAGAGGATAAGTGATAAAAACTATCAGAATGCCTGAAAAGAATTATGGCAGCAGAGACCATAAAATAAAAATTCTTGTTTTGTTCTAACGCACAAACAATATTTGATTCCCACACAGCCTATTCCAGTGTCTCACCACACTCTCATTGAAAAATGTCCCCCTTAACATCTAATCAAAATCTCTCCTCTTTTAGCTTAAAACTGTTCCCCTTTGTCCTATCATTAGGCTTCTCCATGTCTGTTGTCTATTCCCTTCTCCTTTATCAGAGGTGGTATGTTCTCTTTGGCCTGTCTCTTCTGAACAGTGTGCCTGTAGAATTCCTTCTCTTTACTTTTCACATCCCTCACACAATGTAGTTCCATGTGTGCCTTTGCTTTCCTGATACCATCACTGCATGTCAGGATGGCATCCTTGTATTCATTCCAAGTCACATGTGTCTGCTTCCACTGACTTTGTATCCAGGTCTGGAGCCCCCAGTACAAGAAAAACAAGGAGCTGTTGGAGAGAGTCCAGAGGACAGCCACAAAGATGATCAGGGGACTGGAGCACCTCCCCTATGAAGACAGGCTGAGGGATCTAGGCTTGTTCAGCCTGGAGAAAAGAAGGCTGCAGGGTGACCTCATTGGAGCCTTTCAGTACCTAAAGGGAGCCTACAAACAGGAGGGGAATCAACTCTTTGAAAGGGTAGATAACTGCAGGGGAAGGGTTGATAACAAGGGGAAATGGTTTTAAGTTGAGGGAGTGAAGATTTAGGTTGGATGTCAGGGGGAAATTCTTTACAGAGAGAGTGGTGAGATACTGGAACAGGCTGCCCAGAGAGACTGTGGATGTCCCGTCCCTGGAGGTGTTCAAGGCCAGGTTGGATGTGGCCCTGGGGAGCCTGGTTTAGTATTAAATGAGGAGGTTGGTGGCCCTGCATGTGGCAGGGGGGTTGGAGATTGATGCTCCTTGAGGTCCCTTCCAACCCTGGCCAATCTGTGATTCTGTAATTCTGTTATTCTGTGACTGAACGTATCCTTCTTATCCCTCAGTTTGACAAGCAGATCCTTGCTCAGATAATATTGATTTTCTGCCTCCTCTGCTTTTTTTGGTTGGCTTTTTTTTTTTTTTTTTTTTTTTTCCTATGCTGGGGGACAGAGAGCTCCAATGCTCTCAAAATGCTTCCTTAAAGAATTGCCAGCTCTGCTTCACTCCTTTGTCTTTAAGGACTGCTTCCCAGGGCCCCAGGGCATCTCATCCAGAAATAAATAAGCCTGAAGTTCACTCACCTGAAGTTGCTTTTTGCTGGGCCTATCTTCTGCAAGAACACAAACTCTATCAGGATATGGTCACTACAGCCCAGAGTACCTCCAGTCTTAATCTGTTTAATGAATTCCTCTGCACTGATGAGAACTTTGTGGACTTTGTTCTCCCAGTCCACAACAAATTAGCTTTCTGTCTCCTACTTGACATCTATTTCGTACAGCCTCAGTTTCAGGGAAAAAATCTCTGCTGTTTAGCCCTTTATTTTTTTCTACTTTACCTAAATAGGCTCTAGAATGCAATGAAACTCTTCAGAAATTTCTAAAGTAGACAAATTCATAGACTGCTTGTAAAAATGGCTGTATGATTCCATCCATATCTTTGAAAATTTGCACTCATTCAAAGCAACTCAAACTTGATCATCTATCTGATGACTCACTGTACTTAAACTTACTGAACTATTCCTAGTGATTTCTATATTCAGCCAAATCTCTCAGCCCTCAGATGAAGAACACTTCTCAGCTTGAGGTGTCTGAAGTCCAGCAGTACTGTAAATGAGATTCATCTGGTTTGTTACATAGGCTTTCCCCTATAGGCAGTGGACAGGACAGGAGCTTCCAGACAGGAGTTAAGTCTGTTGTAGACACCAGAGACTTAAGATATCTCTACGTATGTTTTGAAACGGTCTAGGGGGATATCTTAGATAGGATGACTAACTTCTAAAGCTGTAAGATGAAATCCATACTACAGATGGAAAAAAAAACAGCAGTAAGGAAACACTAGCAAATCAGTGGTCCAAAAAATGAATTCTTAAAATTCTGCCAAAAATATATTACAAATATATTTATGTTCGTGTTTCATCACAGCAGATTCCATGTCAAAGCCCCACGGTGAAGGCAGAAATAATATTTTTATTACATCAACAATAAGCTATTACTCTCAAGTGGCAATCCAGTCTACTTACAATGTAAGAGCACTACACAATATAGTAGTAGAAATATATACTGTGTGGTATGTGGGCTACACAGGTACAGAACAGAGTCTCAGAACTCTCCAGCAGTGCTACGGGAAACACTACTGACCATGCTAAAGATATATATTTTTGTCAACATTTTTACATTTAAAAGTTTGAATATAAACCAGTATAACCACAGGCCTGTAAGGTCCTAGTTTTCTATTATATATACCTTGGATGTGTTAGACCTAGTGTCAGCATGGGTCTACTCAGTGTTTGATCACTAAAACCGCTTAAGAGTATTAGGCATAATTCCACAATTCATCTAATCTGTGCTGGAGTTTAATGTAAAGCCTGTTATGTTCAAAACATCCATCTTTTTCCAGTGCTTTGCACATTAGGATGACTAATTTTAAATTTAGCTTTTCCATCTAACATGCAGCATAAGTAAGAAATTGGAAATATTAAAGTGCACAGATCATTTAAAAAGGGTTTATATAGGAATATATTAAGTGGTAGGAAGAAAGAAATTTACTTTCTGCCATCTTATCTTTATTATGTTCACAGAAATTACAAAGATATCCCTGGTATTCTATTTTTACCATTGAGGCTAAAGGTTAAAGACTAAAATCAACAAAACCATTTGATGGCTAAATGAGCAGGACTTAATATGCTAAAAGGATACTAGGTATTTAAATGCCTTGCAGAGGAGACTAAACCTACAAAGGCAAGAGAAAACAATTTCCCAAGCTCTCTGAAGCTTACTGTTAGTCTGGATAAAAACATAATTTGAATTCTTCCTTCCATATTGTCCATCTGCCCATTGAGAGGGCCACAAATGGTAATAGGTATCTCAAGATAGTCACATTGTTCCAGTTTGTTCTTCATTAATTAAACAATTTTAAGTAATGCACAAAAGGCCTAAGATTGCCATGAATTTAGACTGCTTCTAATTTTCTTAATCATTGCTCCCCCATACTTGCTGCTCTGCTGTCAGTAAATGTGCTAGGTGCTCCTAAAACTATTGGGAAGGCTATCCCTGCAGGCTTTGCACTCTCTCAGGATGGAATCAGTTACACATAGGAATTTATTAAAGTTTTGGTTAAAAAGATAAACTTCTCAATAAAGACTTTTCCCTTTCTTTCAAGTTGACAGTGGATAACTGAACACCCTTTTTAGCTGAGGCACTTTCATCCCCCCGTAACAGACTGTAATGCCAGGTTAGTTGTCTGGTACTCACAGTATAGAAATGTGTTCTTGAATGTTCCAGCCAAAAAGAAAGTGATCAGTACAGAAATATTCTTGTTTCCATTTTTAAGATTTTTTTTTTCTTTTTGCATTTACTTAAAGGGAATTTTAATTAGCTCATTTTTCATGCATCTAATCTTCTGTTAAAAAAAAAAAAAAAAAAAACACTGGAAATATCTTGTCGGAAATAAGTTAACACTGGAATTCCTCAATCTGTTTAAACTTGTCACCATCAACTGTTCATAGTGACACATTTCCTAATGCTCACCAGGCACTCACACTTTTTGTGTTTGTTGGAGTGCGCATCTTGCAATGTTCACAGCTGTACTGATTCAATCATTCCTATTTTTGCTACTGATTCAGAAAGACTTCACAGTATGAGGGGGAATGAGGAGAGTGAATTGGTGATGCTGATTTCATCCAAGCATTCTTTAAAGATTCATAAATACAGAGAAAACTTAATCTCACCACTTTCCTGAAGGTGATTTAATTGTAATCACTCTCTTAATTCTCCTGTCTTTTATCAGATTTCTATTTGTTATTATAAAGCATTTAGGTTTTGTTTTTGGCTTTGTTTGTTTTTATTTCTGTTCTGTGGTGGTTTTTGGTTTTGTTTTGTTTGTTGTTGTTGTTGTTGTTGTTTTGTTTTGTTCCATCTAACCTGTAGGCAAGCATCTGAGAGCTGTTCAGGTTTGCCAACAGAGTTCAATACCTAAAAGACCAGGACAGTGCCAATCTTAGCTCCTGCTCCTACAGCGAATACATAATCCTTCCTATGAAGTGAAACAATTTCACCCCAAATACATGCAAGTTTAAAAGCAGCATGAGCACTATGGCACCACTGATAAAGTGACTTGTTCAAATCTCTAGTCCAGAGCTTTTCAGTTTTTTCAGTTTGTTTACCTACATCTATTATTCATACATAAAATATGAAACCCTTCAGAAATTTCACATCTGTAGTGTTCTGCAGCACAAGTGGACATGCCTTTTTATTTGTTGCTTTGCAAACAGGAAAACAAAGGCCAAACATTGTTATGGTCTAAATCAGGCATAGCAGAGTTGTGAATATGTGTTTTTCCCTTTACACAGAAATGCCTTCTTCATTAAAAGTCCTTGGAGGATACTGTGCTTGAGGATAATATTGTGAATCAAATACTCAATGAACAGGAGAAAACTGGATTTTGCAGCAACTATCATGGGAGGAAACTGTCCTTGCACTTTTAATTTCCTAAAAGTTATTCTGAAGGTTGTCATTTCATCTGACTCAGAACAGGAAAATGTTATTTTCTTTATAATGCATGGATAGAAAAAGATGTTATTCGGATCTAATTATGATCTTGTCACATAATTTGATCTGGTGAGGGCTAAGAAAATCAGTGATCTCCAATACATGGACCACATCTTAGCTACAGAATAGTGTGAGATACAACAAATTCCTGGAATTCCTCTGGATTTAATTCCATTTTTTCAGTTATTTACTTACAATAGAATTTTTATTGGAAGTAAAACGGAGAGGAATACAGAACTCCATCCAAAAATGATACCAAACTTACTGTGGAATGTCAAATGAAACTGGGTATTATCTGTACCAAGCACAGGTCAGTGTAAACATGCATAATAAATTAGTAATTGTCAGATTAAAACCAACGACTTGTACTGTCTTATTTAAGAAAATCGGGCTACAACAATTGAAATCTAAAAAGGGAAATATATCTTAATTAAAATTATGATGTCTAAAAAAGCTGGCTTATTTTTCCCAGGATTCTCAAGCAATAACTTCTTCCTCATCTTTTTTTAGCATGTAAATCATTATAAGATTTAAACGCAAAATGATCTTTAAGGGAGCTGGATTCAGCCAAGGACTTAAAAACAAACAAACAAACAAACAAACAACAACAACAACAAAAAACAGCAAGGAGCTAGCAAACAGGAAAGCAATACATAGAAAAGATTCATCAGAGATCCAGGAATGAAGAAGAAAAAGACCTTGGAGTAGCTGGAGTAGTAGCTTTACTTGGGGCTTTCAAGGACAGGTTAGTAAGTGTCAGCATTTGTCAACAGTGATTGAGGTATAGATGATTCTGTTTTCAATATGCAGTTTTCATTAGTTGGTCTCCTATATTATTTCCTGACCTTTTTTTATAAGAATCCACAAATTCAGACTTGAAAATGATCTGAATTATCATGTAATAATAAATGCTGAAATACTTTCCCACAGTGCTGTTCTTTTTGCGTCTGTTACTACTTCAAGCAAGGTATTGGAGCACTTGAGAGCCTCATTTCCCACACAGCTCTCAGGAGAAAAGAAGTATGTCAGGAAACAAAATGTGGTTCTGTGATACCAAATCACAACCAATGAAAAAGAAGGGATCTAGTTTTTAGATTCGTGTTATGCATTAGCCTTGAAAGAATATACAAGAACAGAGTAACATCTCAGGATGTCTCTCCTCAGTGGTGACCCTTGGTCGAGGTATTGTCCCTGCTCTCTCTGGACCTCACAGAGTAATGTAAGAGGTAGGAGAAGAAATAAGCTATACTACTCTTTACTGAGATATTTACTATAAATGAATATAAGCTCTTTCAAACTTCCTAAGAAAAAATCTTATTTTTCTTATGTTAAGTTACATTTACTTTAAATACACTCCTCCATTTCTAACCTCATTTTCCCCAGGCATTTGGACATTTATAAGCTGCATAAAAAAGAATAAATGGAGATTGAGCATTCCTTTACACAAAACCAGTGGTGGGATTGACAGAATATTTTTATCTTTAAGTGACTGATGTGGAGAATTGCAAATATAATTTGCCCAGAAGGGGCACATGACTCCTGAAAAACCTGGTATTTTCAATACTTTGCATGTGGAAAATAAATAAATAATAAAAATTAAAAATAAATTAAATTAAATTAACAACATGGGGAAGAAAGTTCTAGGCCTTGATGCTGCTGCTGTTAGCACTTACGCTTTCCCAGACATTTTTCCTGCTGCCAATTGAGAAGCAGATGAGTCTGCCTAATGAGTCACAGAGTACAGTTACAACAACCACCATCAGTGTCAGGCTTTTTAAGATGACAGCCTCATGTATTCTTTCATGTTGTCCTTATTAATTAGAATCCAGGGGTACAGAACAACAAGATATAGTTATGCGTGTAGCAATAAAACTGATTTTTTCCTTTCCTGTGTTACACCTTTAAATGCCTACAACTTCCCTGCAACTATCTTCCGGTTCTCTACAGTGCTATCTAAGGATCACGGAAAGAGTTCAGCTGCCATTTTATTCTCAGAGTTGCCGCTGCCAGGATTTAAAGGACACAAATCATGTGTTCACTCTTGAGTTGCTAATTTAGAGCTGGTACAATGCTAGCAACAGGGTAAGTTCCCCTGTAGTCAGGACTCGGGAATTTTCTCTCCACGTTATGAAAACTCCATTCTTTTCCAGAGAGTGCTACGACTTAGAATCTTGCTAATAACAGTGCTGAAAATTTGGCACCAGGTTTGCTCATGCAAATGCAGCCACAGAGACCTCGCTTTTGTGCTTCATTAATGCTGTTTTTTTAATTCAAAAATAAGTCATTCTACATTGAATGTAAATTTTTTATGCTTTGACTGCAGAAACAATGAGATGACAAACCAGGACTAATCGCATTTTCAGTAACAATAACTGAATAGGTTTACTCAGCATGCATACATTTTAAAAGACAGTTTTGTAAGTGCATTTTACTAGAGGGCAGTAAAACCTTCTGCTTCACTGAGCAGATCCTGTGTCCAAGTCTTCATTTACATCCCTGTGTGGGCTGTAACACTGCAAACTTAGATTTTAGTGCACTTTCCTCCCACTTTCGTCTTCTCCAAGCCATTAAAGTTTATCTGAAGAATAACATTACATCTGCATTAAGCTAGAAACAATCTTGCTGTTTGTTGGCATCTTCTGTGTTCCTGCAGTCTCAGTTAAATTATGTACCTGAATGCATTTGCTTGCTCTCTTACTTTTGGTGGATTGTTTGGATTTTTTTTTGTTCCGAGACTCTTTTTATGCGGAGATAACTCTTCATAAAATTGAATTTAATTTATTTTTGAAAGCAAAGGTATATGTTAATTCGCTTTAAATGTTACATAGTAAGTATAGGTATCGGTTCTCTTTTTTTTTTTTTTTTTTTTTTTTTTTCCTGCACCATTTGATGTGAAAAAAAACCAACCAAACAAATAAGGAAGTCCCTTTTCACAATGGCAGCTTACTGCTATTTGTATCCCGGTTCTAAAATGTTTGACAGTTTTATTCAAATACAGATTTTCTGATTAAGAGACTTACAATAAATATATTCCCCATGTGAATGAGGCATCCGTAGTTATCCGTAATAATCTTCTATTGTTATGATATTTTTCCTATTATGCAATATCCAGCACAGCATTTCAAATGTAAGTGTATTTATTAACAGAAAAAAAAAAAGAAAAAAAAAAAAAGAAAAAAAAAGAGTTATTAATGGGAAAGAAATATTTTTGAAGCATTCAGTTTCTTAGCAACTGCTTCAGGTATTAAAATTTCTTTTACTCACACACACACAAATGATACTGCTTACTACAGTACATTAGATCAGCATGCTTTGTGTAAAGGATTTTAACAGTCAAGAGATGTGACTGTGTTTAAGATTCCTTTTTCCAGTCACTAGTTCATTGTCAGCAGCAGCAGCTACAGAGCAGCTTTATGTGCATTCAGAGACAGCCAGGAAATTAGTTCTGCATGACTGACTCAGCACTGTAGCACTGAGAACAACTCTCACCCATTTCCTTAAACAATTGTTTATTTCTTGGTGTGATAACAATGTTAAATATCACGATTCTCAAGGAAAAGATCTCAGAGGCTTCATTTGCATTCAAGGTAAAAAAGTAAAAGTAAAATGAAATCCTAGCTTATTTTACGTATTAGAAGAGTTAGGTCTTAAAAAAAAAATTAAAAAAAAATTTAAAAAAAAGAAAGAAAGAAAGAAAAATGTCATTATTTAGAGTTCAGAGTAACTCCTGATAGCAAAATGTCAGCAAACTGAAATCAAGTTAAATTAATAGAGCATTTATAAAATGAGAAATCGGAAGGGAAATAAAATCTGTGAATCAAAAAGGTTTATTAGGCTTTTCATGACAGTAAAACAAGTCAGATCTTTTAAAGCCTGTTTCCTTCTTAATGGAAAATTAAGATGATTCATTGCAAATGCAAAAACTCGGGTTTCACAGGATACACAAACAGATTCTCAGTGAGTTAGTTTTTGCTTGGGCTGTTTGGGACTCCCCAGCATTTATCCACCTGATCCAAGGTGAAGGTGCTAGGGAGGAGATCAGCCCCTTTAGAGAGGCTCTAGGGAAGCAGTTTGACGTGAAAAACAAACAACTTGCATGGCAAGAGATGGTGGCAGTGTTGGAATACTGCAAAATTTGCACCATGGTGTCGAGCAAATGCTTACACAAGAACTGAAAGTTTAATAGGTCAATATTAAACTGAGTTTATCAGGACCTATTGAATCAATACGATGCTGAAAGTGACAGTTACCTGGATCACATCTGTCTGAGGCAGATAAGGAATGTCTCAAATCAACATGGGGCAATCAACATCACTTTGTGGACAATTTTACATTTGAAAGCATCTCTTTAAAAGAGTTGTTTGCCTTCGAATGGGAGGGCTCGGGAATGCTTATTGGCTGAAGGCTTGGCCCCGCAGCAGAT
Source organism: Chrysolophus pictus (assembly GCA_037305975.1). Taxonomy (NCBI): domain Eukaryota; kingdom Metazoa; phylum Chordata; class Aves; order Galliformes; family Phasianidae; genus Chrysolophus; species Chrysolophus pictus. Next base: position 27,448,809 of record CM074578.1, read on the forward strand.
GGTTCCAGTTTGATACAGGAGACTGAGATGATACCATTGTATCCTATGAAGGCAAGATACCAGCTGGGGTCTCGCTGCTTCCCCATATCTGCTGATGTGAATTTCCAAGGCCTGGAAGAGGAAGCAAAGGAGTTCCTGCTGAGATCCTCCAAGTCAGAATCTGTCACTCCAAAAGAGCTGGTTCGACCATTCTGGACTATAAGTAAGCGTTTGTACTGTTGTCATTAATTGTCAACTGACCAACACAACCTTGTATGACCCACCACTACTGGAGATCAGCACCTGACACCAAGACATCACTGGGTCAAGGAGTGGTGAACTGTTTTGTTTTGCTGTGTTTGTGTATCTTTCTGTCTCTATTTTCCCAGTTTTTACTTTTTTATCTTTTATTCTTTTATTCTCTGTAGTAGCCACTGCCTTATATTGTCTTACCTGTAACACTTATTAATCGTAATTAGCAAAGTTTTACCTCCGAGTATTAGTTGCTGTTAAGAAAACTCTCAGCATATTGATTTGTATTTATTATTCCTCTGAGTCTTGGATGACTCCATCGCGATAGCAACCCCTTGCTGACTGGGGAAGGTGTGACTCAGAAGATAGAAAAAGATTCACATCCCTCGAAACCCACTGAGAGGGACAAGACAGCATCATTACTGGTGATGAGATCAGTTGTCACAGTTACGAGCTGGAGTCAAAACAGTAGTCCATGAAGTGGTGACATGTGAACTCCCCACAGAAGAAAAAGTTCAAGATGCAGCCCTCAGTGGGTAAAATGATGTATTCTGATGTGCGCTGTCTGTTGGGATAAAAATGGGGTGACCCTTCTAGATTTCCTGGAACCTGGACAAACCATCAGCTCTGACTGCTGTACTGCCACACTGATTAAGCTGAAGGCTTCCAGAGTCAGACCAGAAAGAAGATAACCTTTCTCTTTTAAACACAATAACACCAAGCCCATACTGGTTTGAAGATCATGGAGTACACACTACTTGTGTTGGCTGCACTGTCCTACCACATCCACTGCACTGTTCAGATTAGGAGCCTTCTGACTTCTAGCTATTTTCCCAGTAAAAGACAGACTGTAACATTTTCCTAGCAATGACACATTCATAAAAGCTGTGAAACAGTGGGGTCACCTCCACTGGTACAGATTTTTATGAACACAGCATGCAGGCTTTTGGTTCTTGCTAGCAAAAATGCATAGCTAATGCCGGTGTCTATGTTGAAAAATAATGTTTTGTAGCTGAGACTTTGCTCCATTACATAATGTTATTGAGCTTTTGTAGCCGTTGTCATTTCCATGGAAATAAATAGGAGGCATTACTTTTGGAGTAGCCTACGTATATCCTTGATCTTTGGACATTCATTTCTTTTACAACACTTCCAGAAGAAACCTGTCATTTTCCAAAAGCAGGATAGTGGTTATTCAGGAAGGCCCAAGATTGCAACTGTGATATTTGGGAAACCGGGAAGATTTATACTAATCTTACAAAATTCCATTCATTGGTAAGCAGGAACTGAATGATTTTTCAGCAACGGCATTTTGGATTTGGGAAATATATTCTCTCTAAGGCCTCTTTAAAGGGCCTAAGCCTTTTATTGTGCCCTAAAAATTTCTGCTACCTTTCTATCTATGAAATAAAACTGAGAATAGGGTCTGGCAGCGTTTCGTATACCTCTTCTCTTAAAACTGAGTTATTCAATTAGGGTGTGCTTCCCATTACAAGTCTCCATAATATGTTAAATGATAGTGCCATACTACCACTAAAACCATTGTGGATTCTAGTAAAAATGGTTAATACTAATACTATTTGGCTATAGGCACAAAAAGAATATTTTTCAGTTTCCTCTTTAGCTAAAAAAAAGTCTGCTTTTATTTATGGATTCATCCATTCGGCTGGGCATATTTGTTTCTTGTAGCAATGTACACAGCTTATTATTAGAGAATGAAAGAATATTGCTTGCTGTTGTGATAATTCTGCATTTTGTTTGATGTTTGATAAGAATTTTTTTTCCTTATTAACCTCTGGGGCAGCAAGACAAATACATACTGTCAGTAAAACAGTGACAAGATTTGGCTCAGTGTTTCCTTTTTTCTACTCTCTTTCAAAAACTAAAAATAAAAGCAAAATAAGAAGAGTCTGTAATCCATCAATATAGATTTCACAAAACATAGAATGCATCCCATTATTGGTTTTAGGTAGAGAAGAAGGGTAACATTTCAGTTTGTTTTTGTAAATACATTTTACAAGTGTGATGATACTTCAGTTTTCAATCTTAAATGGGTCAGTAAGGAACTCCCAAGTGATAGAATAAAAGTGATATGTGAAGGATAAAGAAATGTTATTGTGTAAGAAAAAATGCGTTATGTGGCAGGATTGAAGCTATCAATTTGAAATTTATATACACAATGTCCAATCCAAAACATCTCCTCTAAACTGTAGCTGTAATGTCCCTACCTTCAGCAAGGAAGACATGTCATTACAACCAATGTGACCACTATCACAGCTATTGGAGGTAAATGTATCTGTCCAGCAGCATGTCAATAAAAAGCCAGATGGAGAAATAAAAACTTTGTCAGATCATCGTATTAAACATTAAAGCTAAAACCTGAAAGCCATATGTGGTTCTTTTACAATGTGTGGTAAAATATCCACCATGAATTTACAATATAATGAAAAGTTCTCTGGGATAGTGCAAGCTATGTAATTTCTCTTTTGGCAAGGACACATCCCTTAGAAACTTTTTAGTGAAGTGCCTTGGGAAGAAAATACAGATGATTGTAAACATATTAATGGTCACCTTTCAGAGTCCTCATTGCAGTTTTGAAGAAAAATGTTTATGGGTTTCATCAAGAATTAGTAAGATACAACATTTAAATAAATTAACTAAATGTTAGTTAATCAAATGTCCCAATCCACTTGCACTAGAAAAAGCAATTGGAGAGAGGTGATTCTTCCTCTCTCTATTCAGTGCTGGTGAGGCACACCTGGAGTGCTAGGTTCTGTTTTGAGTTCCCCAGTACAAAAGAGATACAGATGATGAAGTCCACTGAGGAGACATGGAGGTGACTAAGGCCTGAAATGCCTGATATATGAGGGTGAGCTGAAAGATCTGGGACAGTTTATTACAAAGAGAAAGCTGATGGGAGATTTCACCAATGTGTGTTAATACCTGATGCAAGGTAATAAAGGTGAGGGAGTCAAATTCTCCTCCTTTGTAGCCTGTGACAGGACCACTGCAGTTGCTGTTTTTTGGTTGTTTTTTTGTTTTTTTTTTTTTGTGGGGGGGGAGGGGGAGGAGGGAGGGGGTTAATGAATTTGTTTATTTGAGAAGATGATTGAATTCTAAATTATATTGCCCAGAGGGGTTATGGAATTTCCATCCTTGGAGATATTCAAAATCCAACTGGATTTTGAGTACCCTGAGCACCCTGCGGTTGCTGACCTTGCTGTAAGTAGGGTGGTTGGACTAGATGATCTGCAGACATGCCCAACCTCAACCATTCTGTGACGATGTGAAAATGGAACCTCACCTTGGAGCTGTACCTAAAATCCATCAGTCAGTTAGAAAGTAAATAGTCAATACAAGAGAACATGCATATCAGTGTAAAACTGTCTGAAATTCATGCTTACCTGATATTACAAGACCAAATTCCTGTGGAAACAATTACTCAAGCAACAACAGACAAAATGGAAAATTGTCTGTAAGAATCATCAGAAGCATAGGGGTTTGAAGGGACCTCAAGAGATCATCTAGTCTAACTCCTCTGCTTAAGCAAGATCCCTAAAGTAAGTTCTACAGGAAAACATTCAGGTGGATTTTAAATATCTCCAGAGACAGAAACTCCACAACCCCTCTGGGAAACTTGTTCCAATGCTCTGTCACACTCACAGTAAAGAAGTTTTTTCCCCTGTACATACAGAATTTCTTTTGTTGTCCCCTTTTTCTATCTTGGCACTGTGAAGAGCGTAGCCCAATCCATTTGACTCTTGTCTTTTACATAGTCATAAGCATTGATAAGATCCCTTCTTAGTCTACTCTTCTGGTTGAACAGACCCAGGTTACTCAGCCTTTCCTCATATGGGGAGGCTCCAGATCCTTTATCATCTTTGTGGCCCTCTGCTGGAATCCTTTAAGGAGATCCCTCTCTTTTCAAACTGAGGAGACCAGAACTGGACACAGAATAGAGGGGAGGATCACCTCCCTTGACCTGCTGGCCATGTTCTTTTTAACGCACCCCAGGATACCACTAACCTTCTAGACAACAGGGGCACTCTGCTGGCTCTTGACTAACCTGTTGTCTATCAGAACACTCAGGTCCTTCTCCACAGAGCTCCTTTCCAGGAGGTCATCCCCTAACCTGTACTGATGCATGTTGTTATTCCTCCCCAGGTGCAAGATCCTATACTTGCTCTTGTTAAACTTCATAAGGTTCCTCCCTCTCCAGGTCTCTAGCCTCTCCCGGACTCTCTGAATGTTAGCACCGCCTTCTGGCATGTCAGCCAATCTTCCCAATTTTATAATATCAGCAAACTTGCTGAGCATGCACTCTATGCCTTCACTCACATCATTGATGAAGATGCTGAACAAGACCAGACCCAGCACCAATCCCTAGGGAATAGTGATAGCTGCAGATCTCCAATGAGGCTCTGCACTGCTGATTGCAACTTCTGAGCTCTGCAGGTCAGCTGGTTCACAGCCTACCTCAATGTCCACTCATCTATCACACACTTCTTAACCACTGGTATGGCATAATTTGCTCTGGCTAAATTTATGCTGGTTGTTCCAAATCACCTCGGCCTTTATCTGTCCTGAACTGGCTGTTGAGGACTTTCTCCATAATATTCCAAGGAATCACAAGGAGGTTGACTTCCTCATTCCTCCAAAGATTCTCCTCTTTGTTCTTTTTGAAGATACCTTTTTCCAGTCATCAGGAAAAATCTAGTCACAATACTTTCCAAGTTCCCAAGTTTGGGAAGGCCCTAAAATAGCACTGAACATGTCCCTCAAGATCCTGAGATGTATCCTATGGGCATGTGCCTATCTGTTGGATTAAATAGTCACTATGGATAGTATTTCTGTCCCTCAAGTTAGGCATAGAAATATGGGAGGCCTAAGACCAGTTTTTATAAGACAAAAAATAAAAATGAGGCATACTTGCACTAGGATAAGTAGATTTCAGAATACAGACCTTCTTTTTTGTAGTCAAGAAAAGTATGATGCCTTGTCTCTCTCTTGCTTTATCACTTGTGATTCTTGGTTGCTCTTTTAACGACAACTCCCTGAAGAACTTTTGAACAAATAGTACAGAACATGTAAATCTCTCCCAAATGACATTTAAATCTAGGATGAAGGATCAAACTTTACCTGCAGTCATTATAAAATTAAAAGAACAGTCAGCTCTTTCTCCTGGCAATTCTGATATCTTCTTTTAATTGTAACAGATATGCTTTTGCTATTATGAGAGCAAAAGACTAAGAAGATACGGTTTCCTGGCTGAAGGTTTGTTTTCCTCCATCTTTGTGAAGAAACAACTGGACTGCAGATAATGTACACTCCTCCAATTTCCTATAAAATCTCATTATGGTTAATGACCTACTCAGTACCCTTTTTTAATTTCATCAGAGCTTCGCACATAATCTAACTATGTATTCCTTTTCTCAGCATTTTGTAAAATATTTTTTATCTCTTCTACTAGTGAAGAAATCCTTATCTGGTCACTGAAAGATCACTTCTCAACCACATATCTGTCCAGTTCTATTAAGATAAAAAATATTTAGGCTAAAGAAATTAGGATATTTGAAAACAGATAAATTGAAGTTTATATGTAAAAGGCTTCATTTAGATAACCTGTTCTCTTCACGTCATTAGTCTCACCTTGATATCATTGTCAGAGAGCAGTGACTCAGACAGTATGGAAACGAATCATGAGATGAATATTGAAATAGAGATACTGGCCCAAACATGAGGCAGACAACACTTCAGGTTCATGATATTTTCTCTTTATGGAGTTCTGAACAAACTTAAACATTTTATTCTGTAAAACAAAGGTTTTTTTGATTCCTTTCCAGCTTCTTTGAGAAAATTTATAGCTGCTCTCTGTATTGAAGGGAAAATTCAGTGAACTATCCAAATGCATAATTGAAACAGCATAAATATAGGATTTTGTACAGGGTCGTGGTATTGGTGAGATATTATTTCATCACTTGGATCTTAAGTGCTTCACTGGCTTAGATTTTATAAAAACACAGATGTGGAGGAAATGGTAACAAGAGGCAGTAACAATTACTGTAACAGGAAGTTCAACATTTTGACAGTGATCCAGAGGTTGCAAATTAGATGTACGTATAAGCAAAACCAAGAAGGTTCAGAATTAAATATCAGAAACCTGATCTGGAAGCAATTTATAAGTCAAGATCAAGAAAAGTCCCAGCAAAATTAATCTCATACTCGGAAACACTTTATCCTGAAGGACCAAATAGGAATGTTACATTCAGTCACAGAATAAAAATGAATGAGGTTCATTCTTGTGAAAATTGAAGGAGAAACTAATTAGAATTTACTGTAATGATGTTTGACTTTCATAAATACTGGCTGCTCTCCATGATAAAACAACCAAGACTAAAATGAAAGAATGAAGATGTTTTATGGTAGGAAGCATTATGGGGTAGTGTTAATGAAAAAAAGCTGCAAAGCATGCCTCATGTTAAATAACAATATCAATCATATGCTCATAGAATTACAGAATGGATTGGGTTGAAAAGGACCTTCTAGATCATCAAGTTTCTACTCCCCTGCCATGAGAAGGGGTACCACCCATGAAGCCAAACTACCCAGAGCCCCATCCAAATTGACTTTGAACACCTCTAGGGATGGGGCATCCACAACTTCTCCAGGCAGTCTGTTCCAGCACATCACCATTCTCTGAATGAAGATATCCTCTTAGTATCTAATCTAAATCTAGCTTCATTTATGTTAAAATCATTCTCCCCTTGTCCTGTCATTCTGGACATAAGCTCCCTTTAAGTACTGGAAAGCTGCAGTGAGGTCTCCCCAGAGCCTTCTCTTCTCCAAGCTGAACAAGTCCAGCTGTTCAGTTTCCTTAGCCTTTCTTTGTAAGAAAGACAATTCCATCAGAAGAGGGGCGGCCCCATCAGAATAGGGGTGGCCAGCAGGGACAGGGAGGTGATTGTCCCCCTCTACTCTGCTCTTGTGAGCCCCCATCTGGAGTACTGTGTCCAGGTCTGGAGCCCCCAGTACAAGAAGAACAGTGAGCTGTTGGAGAGGATCCAGAGGAGAGCCACAAAGATGATCAGGGGACTGGAGCACCTCTCCTGTGAAGACAGGCTGAGGGAGTTGGGCTTGTTCAGCCTGGAGAAAAGAAGGCTGTGGGGTGACCTAATCGCAGCCTTTCAGAACCTAAAGGGAGCCTACAAACAGGAGGAGAATCAATTCTTTGAAAGAGTAGATAACTGCAGGACGAGGGGAAATGGTTTTAAGTTGAGGGAGGGAAGATTTAGGTTGGATGTCAGGGGAAAGCTCTTTACAGAGAGAGTGGTGAGGTACTGGAACAGGCTGCCCAGAGAGGTTGTGGATGTCCCGTCCCTGGAGGTGTTCAAGGCCAGATTGGATGTGGCCCTGGGCAGCCTGGTCTAGTATTAAATGCATGTGGCAGGGGTGGTTGGAGATTGCTCCTTGAGGTCCCTTCCAACCTTGGCCATTCTGTGATTCTGTGATTCTGTGATTCTGTGAAAGGTGTTCTGATAATCTTCATGGCTCTCCTCTGGACCTGCTCCAAAACTCCACATCCTTCCAGTGCTGGAATTCCCAGACTTAGATGCAGTATACTGTTAACGTATGAAGATTAGTATAAAATCAAAATCTAAAGTAGAAAATTAATACTGGGATATTTTAAAAATATGCAATGGAAGAATTAATTTTAAATTCTAAAATTTTAAACAAAGCAAATATTCTGAATGCCCAACAAAATCAGCAGATATATGTTTTATGAAATCTAAGTAGTCATATTCAAAAGAGCCTTGAAGATCACCCTAAAGCACCTATGTAAACAGGGAACAGTGTTATCTCTAGTGATTTTATAAACTTACTTGAAAACGGTAATTCAGCAGTATGATAATTTTAGCTGAAAGACTGAAGATGCCTTTTGTTCAGGAGTCTGGAGTTTAATGTATCTGTTTATCTATCACCTATCTATTGTTGTGATATGACAAAGCGAAAGTGGGTAGAAACAGAATAACTGACTATGAACACTCACCTTATCTGCTAAATAAGATTCAGAAGCCAGAGTCTAAGGAAGTGGCATCAGACAGAAGCAGGGAATGGGTTAGCAAAAGGAAAGTTTAGCTGGAGAGGGGAAGTGTCATTAAATAGGACACTCAGAAACCAGACCATTAACTAAGGGGAGTGAGAGGAGAAAACATGAGGACTGTGAGATACTGATGAATTCTTCCTGGATCAAACTACTGTCAGCCAAGCATTTTAACCATACACCTCCAACACAGTTTTCAGTTATTTTGCTCACACACCAAAACTGCATTTTTATGATAGCATTGATGTATTCTACTAGAGGATTGAGTATAAATTTAAATTAAATGTTTTCCTTGGAAAAATAATTAAATGTCTTATTCATTTTTGAGCATATCGTGGTGCATTTTAATTTGGAAAGAAGAAAGGATAACACTAAATTACATTAATAACCAAAGCAATACTAACAATTTTAAAATGAAAAAAGATAAGAGTTCATTGATTGTGAGCAATTAGTCTGTAACAGCAGGTAGCGCGAGATTTCATTTCACTGAAGAATTCTATTTCGTGCCTTCATGGGATTTAGGGTTTTTTTTTTTTTTTTTTTTTTTTTAATGTTTAAATGAATTTAAAAAAAAAAAAAAAAACCTGAATCTTCATAATGTTCATATGGGAGCTGAATGCTCTTAAGTTAGAGTGAATCCTGTCCTTGCCCAGTCTAGCCTTCACCTCCTGTTTAACCTCACCTACTTACCACATTAAGCTTGTAAATTTTCCATGGAAGCATCAGTTAGCCATCATGCATGTAGAGGGCAGGATTCCTGCACCTGAACTCCTAGTTCACCTGAAATTACCAAGATCCTGTGTGATCACCTGTGATGCTGTGGTGGTAGACCTTGGTCAGCTGCCACCCCCCACCCCCAGCTATACTCTCACCCCTCTCTCCTCACTAGAACACAAGGAGAAAGTAGGATGAAAAAGCTCATTAGATAGAAACACTTAGCAATTATCATCACAGGCAAAACCCTAACAGTTTAATTCACTGTTAAGTAAAATAGAGTAGGAAGATGAGGCACAAAGACAAAAATTAAGAGTTTCCTTCTAGCCTCTTTTTCTGACATTGATGTTCGCACAGCTGTTTCTCACACTTGTTTTCCCATCACTCCTCTCTTCTGTGCAGCAGTTTTACCATTTCACACAGTTGGAACCAGCTGTGTGTGGCATGGGGCAGCCCTGGCCTTAACTCATAGAGGATCCCTGCTGTCCTACTGCCAGCACTGTGCCAACCCTGTACAAATGCAGAATCAGGAACAACTGAAATATCTACTGTGTACTCCAGGCTTTCTGGTTGTAATTGAGACTAGGGCACTCAGCACTCTAATGTTTGACAATAACAAGCTTTGCTTACTTTGCATGTACACTTTGGTAACAGTCATATTTTTTTTTTTTTTTTTTTTTTTTTTTGCTGTAGTGCAAGGTAAAAATGCACCAGCACAGTCTGGGAAGTTCTATTTGGAATTTTAGAATTTTAACTAATTCAACCACTTTATGAGATGTTTTGTTGAAATAGATTTGTCTCTCTTGCCCATCAGAGACTCATCTAGCTCAGTATTTTTTTGAATCCAGTTCATACCAAGCTGCAAAATCAGCATAATATTTGTAATCTTCGTACTTGTGGTTCAGTAGCTGTTTTAGCAGGATTTAGAAAAATGCTGAGGAATGTGGAGAATAATGCAGCAGAATTTTTAGCTTCCAGATCTTTTTTTCAGGATAATTTATTCATGCTTAAGATAAGAGAATGTCATGACTTCCCATATGCAAACCGGAATGCTGGAAGCAAGATCCCTAACAGACTGGTGGGACAGTATCAGAGTAATTACTGCATGAAGTCACTTGTGTGAGAGCGGTATTTGTTCGACACTGACCTCTAGCACCTTCCCTAAGATATTTTAATTAATTAACAGGAGATTTCAAATGCTTCTTCTTAAATCATGCTGCCTGTGGAACTTGCCAAGGTATGCAAAACCCAGCTTCTGCTCAACAAGACATCTTCTAATAATCCCTTGATCCATCTCAGCAATCCAAACACTAGCTGCATCTTCTCTACAAGGTGGACAGGAAAAAAATGCTTTCTTTAGAGCAAAATCATACTGCCTCCATATCTTCAGCACTTAGAATACTTCTGTTGATATCTCATGCAGCTGAGTCCATACTCAAAGCACATACACACTGGACACAAGGGTTTTATGTGGAGACAGTTAAGAGAATAAAAACACAGAGCTGAAGATAAGCATTTATGAGATATATGTTTGAGAATGACAACACTATAGCAATAGTGAGGAGAATGACAGATGTACTACAGCTACTGGGAAAGAAAATTAGCTTCCTCGGGATCTAATTTCAGTATGGTTGTTTGTTTTTACCAGAAGTGTGTTATAAATATATTCTGAAGAGTGCCAATCACTTGTAAAGCAATCTCAGAATGATATGCTTTCAATTATAAAACAATGTCCTAGTGTAATATCTGTAAGACCTTTTCCTTAGCCATTTAAAATAAGACTATATACATACCTAGACAGCACTCTGTAGAGAGAATTATACCCTATGAAGGCATTACCTTAATGACCCAATAGATATGTTGATTTTCTAACTTGTATACAGAGATGCCTAGCAGTGTGAATAACTACAAGGCTATTACAATTGCATGCATTTTACTACTATACTTAGTAACAACCACTCAGGTACTTGAAAATCTTTGTTTCCTTATTCTTCTGCGCTTCTGAATTGTTTTTCACATTATTTCTAGTACTGTATTTACAAACACGTTATCTAGATTTAATCTATTTTATCCCAGTGAGAAATCTGTTCCTCTTCTACTAATAGAAGTGTTTAAATATTAATGGTTTGCTACTTTTTAACCAGTAATCAGGGCCCTAAATTCTTGTAGTAAGGCTTAGGAAATCACAGAATCACAGAAATATAGACCCAAATTTCAGGTAATTCAGATAACCAAGCTAAGGTTATTATTATGAACAATTTTCTTCATCTGCAGGGTAACACTTCTGGTAATTTAATCAGACTTGTGTATTTTTCAGGAAGTACAACAGCAACTGTTAGAAGACAGTTCACTGCCTTTACAACTATCAGGTCATGTTGCATAGCATAAGTGGGTTAGCAGAGCTCAACAAGTGGTACTGAGGTCCTGATGTTGATATTTTCCAGACACTGTTACTCCAAAGCTACTTTGGTCCCCTGGGCTGGATGCTACTTAGTAGACAAGGTGCCTGAAGTATGCTGGCTGAGAATGCACTGTCCTCATCCAAAAGGAGCTTCAGTTGTGTGCCAAGTGACAGATCCATTATACCAGCAAGTGCCTCCATGATGCCAACAACTGCAGTGAGAGTGCAAACAGGGCGATTCGCCTCAGAAGCACTTCTCTGATCTTCAGAAAAATCCTCATGTAAAGTATCCTATCAGAAATTTCTCACACAGAATTTTGGGCTTATTCTTGTTTCCCTGTGACACTATTATATGGTCACTGGTAAATTCTATTTAGTTTCTTTGAAATGTAATGATAGTCAGGAAGCAACAAAATTCTTAATATCTAAGAAATGAATTGAAGCTTGGGCAGTGTGTTATTTTCCCTTTTAACAGTGGTGATTTTGACGTTCTCTCAATAACTTAGAAGAGCATATTAGACTGATGTTTATATTATGAAAAAAAGAAAAACAAAAGTAGTAACAGATGAGGTCAGAGCATTCAGGCTTAGCACAAAAAAAATCTATTCCTTCATGGTCTTTAGGTCAAAATAATCCTCAATCCAACCTGCATCACAAATATTACTGAAATTCAGAGGCTGTAATAGAGTCAGCAGCTCCTTGAGGAAGAGCATTAATATGTGGATTCTGTCTCTAACATTCCTTCAAAGGCCTGTTGTGCAGAGAATTTCTGTGAAGTTGTGAAGCTGATCTGGAAGGGGCAAGGAGATGAGCCATATAAACTTAATAACACTTAAGCCACTAGAATGAACAACTGTAGATTTGCTGGTGTTTTCAAGGTGGAAATTAAGGTCAAGATTTGCACCTGAAATAATAAAACAATGCTGAAAGTTATTTTGTATGTCAAAGGCTAGACAATTTAAGTAAGAGAACAAAAGCAGAACATGATTTCTTACTTTGTTATTTTATTCTATGGAAACAGAGAAAAAACGGGGGGGGACTTTTTATGAAGGCTGCAGCTGACACCAATAAGGCATGCAAATTGTTTCAAAACAAGGAATTTCCTCAGAAACTATCATTGTAGTAATTGTATATTTTTTTCAGATTTAGAGTGAAAGCATCAGAACCTCCTCATGCAAGTGTAAATATTTTACATATATGGAAAGCAAAATGTCTTAAAATCTGGCATCTTAAGATTGATTATACTTCTATAAGATGGCATTAGGTTTTTGTATGATTACTATTACCACATATGGATATGCATACTTAAATAAATATATAGACAAGTTGTACGTAAACTATATAATACTTTGTCCTTGCATTACAGCTCAATGACTGCACAGTGTATCCATTCAAAAATATTTAGAATTTCAAGAGTTTTGAAGCCAGTTCATTTTCCTCCACACTTGTTATTCATTATGTGCAATTCTGGTTCAGTTCTTAGCCGATATAAAGATGACCTGTCAGAAGACTTCATTTTTTCATCTTCAGGAAAGACTCTGATGAACATGTACCATTTAACCCTTACAAGTACCAGTGTAAGAATACAACTTGCTTGAAAGGTAGATACTGCATAATTCTACTTTACCATTAATTGCAGCATCAATGTTTTTCATGTCACATAGTAAATCTGTCTTTCCTGAAAATGAAAATCTCTGAGTTTTGCCCAGCATAAATTGTGTTTGTTTGTTTTGTGCTATTAATTATCAATTTGAAGTAAAATTTTAATATTCCACATATGCCATTTACTCAGTAAAATAGCATGAGTTGCAATATGTGCATAAATTCTTTAATGCTTCTTCTTGTTTATCTGGTTTATCCATTTAACATAAGGGATACAGATAATTGTTAAAAGCAGCTAGTTAGCAGTGGGCTGAGAGGCTGTAAATATTTTGCCTACAAATATTCTATACACAAAAAGATTGCCAAAAAGGAAATATAATATGGAAACTTCTCTCTTACTGCATATAGTTGCAAGCTCTCATGCTGAAAGCACAGTACTTTTAACTTGTAAACTACAATTCCATTCCACTCTTAGCAGAATAATGAAGAGCAATAAACAGATAGTTCTGTGAAATATTTTAATTTATGCACATTTTAGAAACCAATTTGGTAAACGAGAAATTGCAAGACATCTTTTTCAACATATTTTCTAACATCTCCAGGGCAAGTCTGACTCTGTCTGACTCATAATTTAATACAAACTCTCTCCAACTTTTTCCATATTTTATTCTTTTGTGTATGTATGCAACCTGAGCATGCCTTATGTCTTTTTCTCCTTTACTAATGCCATTGGTCATTGCCGTGAACAGATTCATTATAATAATTCCATTGTACTTCCAGTCCTGTTGCAATTATCTGTGTTAAACCCTCACAGAAGGGATTGGAGTTCAGAATAACAATGCTGAGAAACCTAAACTATTTATTTATTTATTTATTTATTTATTTATTTATTTATTTATTTATTTATTTATTTATGGGAAGAAAGAATACAGAGAATCACAGAATTGTAGGGATTAAAAGGGAACTTTAGAGATCATCAAGTCCAACCCCCCTGCCAAAGCAGGGTCCCCAGAACAGGTTCTACAGATAGGTGCCAAGGTGGGTCTTGAATGTCTCCAAGGAAGGAGACTTCACAATCTCTCTGGGCAGCCTGTTTTAGTGCTCTGACACTGAATAAGTTCTTATGCACATTTATGTTGTATATATACGTTTATATAAATGTATATATATAAATGTATAAATATATACGTATATATACATAAATATAGACATTTCACAGAATCACAGAATTGTAGGGGTTGGAAGGGACCTCCAGAGATCATCGAGTCCAACCCCCCTGCCAAAGCAGGCTCCCTACACCAGAGACTGACATATCAGCACAGAAATCATTGACAAATTTAGCTTTGATTCTAGTGAGTTCAACGTACCAATTCCAGAAAAAATATTTAGCACGAATCAGATGAAGACTTAAATTCATTTATTTCTGTTAAACTTTTTTTTTTTTTTTTTTTTAAATTAAAAGAACTATAAAATTAGTACAAATCTTGTAGTGCTTAAATCCATAACTTGGATTTCACTTCATTATAAAAATTTGAGGGTAGAATACCAAAATTTTTAATATAGTTGCACTAACTTTTAGAAACAATGAGTCTGAATCTAAAACTGCAATAAATCAATTTCACATTTAATTTGAAAAATACGAATTTGTAGGATTTCACTATTAATACTTTCTGACACATCCCTACTGCCAAATTATCTTTTACATATGTCAAAGTAACATTTAATAACTCAAAAGAAACTTTGGTAGCTTTTGCAGTTACAGATGTTTCAGCCAGATGCCTATTGAAAAAAAATGAATAAATACATGAAAAATGTGGTGCTTAGGCACAAAGTTCTGAAAATTAGCACAAGTACTAGTATACCATTTAGAACACATTATTCTTGCTAGAAATGTTCTAATATTCTGCATCCTTGTCCTGATTTCATTAGGAGCAGGCTTGATTTTCTTCATAGAGTCTGCTATGATGCAACATTTTTGCTTTAGGAAAAAAACAATGTTGATAACACACTGATGTTTTAATTGTTTCTGGGTAGTGCTGCACAGAGCCAAGGACTTTTTAGTTCTTTAGCTGCTCTGCCAGCAAGAGGTCTGAGGGTGCACAAGAAGCTGGGAGGGTACAGAACCAGTGCAGCTGACCGAAACTGGCCAGAAGGATATTCCATTTCATATGATATCATGTGAAAAAAAATCACAGAGCAGGAAAGCTGGCCCGACAAGCAGCCACTGCTGCTCATGGGCCATCGGTCAGCAGGTAGCAAGCAATTGATTGTGCATCATTTGATATATATATATATATATATATATATATGTATATATCTATATATTTAACATAACTATTATCTGGTTTCCTTTTTCTTAGTAAGTAGTTTTTATCTCAACCCATGAGTTATGCTTTTCTTTCAATTCTCTCCCCATCTCACTTGGGAAGTGAGGTAATGAGCAAATGACTGTGTGCTGCTCAGCTGTCTACTGGGTTAAACCACAATAGGCACAAAAATATGTTGTTTCTCAGTCAATTAACATTTGCTAATTCATCTCTTCATTATGCATCATTGTGTACACACAGACAAGCTGGCAGAATTATGGAAAACTGTATCATAAAAGAATACATGTGTACACCTATGCATATACGTGTATTTCTGTTGGTTCTTTTTTAAATAAATAAATTTGTGTACACCATTCAATTTACCTATTATAATTTCAGAGAAAAAAAAAAAAAAGCAAACTACAAAACCTCAAAGGCTTTTTTTTTTTTCATTTGAATATATTTTTAGCATTATGTTTTTTCTTTAATCAAACTTCTAATTATAATTATGCACATAATTATAATATTAATGATAAAAGAGAGAAAACATAGACATAACACTCACACAAAATAGGGTATACAAACTGCAGCTTGATGCTTGAGCTTATGTAACTGTCTCAAAACTACTGAGTGATTATAGGAAAATGCCTTTTTACAATTTTTTTTAAAGTTTCTTATCTTTTCTGTATTTCATTGCAACTCTGGTTTTACAGGACTGAGGAAAGGAACTGCTCTGACCATACTCACATCTTAAGTTCATCAAGGCCATTTTGGTCTTGAGTGAGTAAAGAAATTATTACACATTGCTGCATAGACCGTTATCTAGGCTTTTTGTTTTAATCTCTCAGTGAAGGGAGGAATTTTTCTGCAGAGTGTTATAAATAATATCTGGTCAGTAGTATATGTTGCAAGAGATCACATTACAGGTAGATCTAACTAATTTCTTTCATTTTAAACATTCTCTTTCATCTTCAGCTCTTTTTAGAATACATCATATATTTCCGATCTGCTTAGTAAAACCTTTTGAATACTAAGGCATAAGAATATCTTTAATTCAAGGAAACCAAATTTGAAGTCCTATTCAAACATCTACAGATTCCGATGAAAAGCAAAAATATAAATGCTTCTCTGGTTCAGAGGAAAAGGTTCCTTTTGTGCCCATGAATATGTATGCTGGACTGCTAATCACAGGGGAACAAATGATCCTGGAGATACTGTTTCTTAAAATAAATAAATAAATAATAATGCTGATATCCTAGATATTTGCCTACAGAATTTTCCTGATGTCAATGGTTTACAGGTTGGTTTGGTCTGGTTCCGTGACTAGCGGGGCAGAGGGATTCACGAATCCATGCCTCTGGAAAGGGGAAACAGGGGATCCTGAATAATTTAACACAGCTGCAACAATCTGAGGAGAAACAAACTAATTTACTAAATATGGGATCAGAATATGAGATAACACACTATAATACAATATAATTAGAATTGAAGTTAATAAATCAAATATAATGAGAAAAAGAGTGTCTGAGGACTGAAGACTTCTCCACTCACTGATATGAGATGTGCAGCCGGGTCAAGCAGCAGTAGAGACTGCAGCAGAGGAGAGACTGATGATCAAAAACACGGATGTAGGATATGAAATGATAACAGCACAGCCAAGAGTCTTCTCGGGAATGTGGTATCTTCCAGATAGGTGCCCCAAACTGGAACATTAACTCTTTAACTCCCAGTGCACTACATAATTATTATGATGTGGAATGCCGATAGTCAAAAATCATAAAACCATGACACCTGATTTGCACAGTAACTGTCACTTACATCTTCTGCTGGTCCCACTAAAAAAAAAAATGATTGGAACTTTTATATTTACTGTGAAGAGTGGCTACTTCTATTGCCTGCTAAGAGAGCTTTAAAAACTCATCTGGGACATGCAGTGCAAGTTCTAAAGCCCACTGTGTTGGCCCATGTGGCAGAGAACTGAAATAGAAATGAGATTGTAGAATCAATAGGAATCCCTGGTTGTGGAAACAGCTGTAGAAGCAGCAGAAGAGGGACGTAAAAATAGTTTGTACAGCACCCAGACATATCTAAGAGAACACTGTTTTATGCAGTTATTCAGAACAATCTGATCAATAGAACTAAGAATAGCCCTCAACCCTGAACAGAACTGAAGACACATTGATACAGAGACAAATGAAAGTGAGTAAATCTAAGATTCTTAGAGGCAAGAAAGGACAGGGAGAAACAAACAAACAAAACATAAGAACAGCAAATAGCAAATAACAACGACAAAAACAACACAGAAACAACAACAAAAAATACTGATTGAGGTCAGTTTCAAAGAGACATAAAAAGGGCATCCAAAGCCATCATGACAATTTACATAGGAAGAAGCCAGGAAGCATGATATCAATTCAAAAGACAGCGTCTCTTATCCTCTATGGCCACAAGAAGAAATCCTGGCGAGCCCACCTGGATACATCCATGATTCTTAAAGGCTGGGCACTTGTTGTGAGTACATGTTTAGGCTAGTGAGTGAAGATTTATTTCTCTTAAAAAAACAACAACAACAACAACAACAAAACCTCTTCATTAAGTGATTTTAAGTGGTAAGGCCTCATGATAAATTTTGCTACGTTGTTGCTACAATAATTCAACATCATTATCTTCTAGAAGTTCTCAGGATGCAGAGAGCTAATAACTTGAAATCACCTGGTTCTAATGACAATGCAGTAATGTTTAATTAAACTACTTTTCTGCTGAGTACAAGACATATGGTACTGCCTAAGAGAGCTAATACATTTCATTTTACTATTTGGAAACAACTAATCTGATCTATAAAATTAAAATAGCACTTATTATTACTGAATGTCCAAAAGAATTAATGTAAGTGAATTATACAACAGAATGATCTGACACCATCATGCACTAGAACTTTCAGCAACTGACCCTGTTTGTGTGATGTTTCTTTTTCACTATTCAAACTTTGCAGCATCTGGCTTTATTTCCCTGTAAGTCTGTATTAAACCTTCAATATTTAAGAACAACAAGAACAACAATAAATGTATTACCATTTTCTGTCAGAGAACAAATGCTTCACTTCTATTTTAATATTGTTTTGATTCAGAAGTTGCTTTTGCATGCTATTTATTTATTTTTATATAATGCAACAAAAGCAATAAGCACATGGTTTAAAATGCCTTTTCAACAACAACAACAACAAAAATTATTTTCCAGCATTCAGGACCATCTTGAAGTGAAAACTAAAGTAGAAATATGTAAATAAACATAATTCTTATATTCTATGCATACACAAATACAGAATGGAGAATCTTTTGTATTTCACCTGTTACTCTACCTAATATCTTCAGACAGGTATGGATATGCATATATGTTTAAAGAAGCAGTGGGATCAATTTTCTTTGAGACAAAAGGAGTCTTACAGAACAATGTGTCCAGTAGAATTGATATAGTTCTGAGGAACACCATAAAGAAGCACTTTGACAAATAACGGTCTAGCTGTAAAGCTGTAATATGAACAGAAAGATAAACACAGATGCAAATTAATACCTTTCAAGTGCAAAAAGAGGGCAAAAATATCATACTCTAGCAATGAATCTTATCAACCTGCTGTGAGAGAAAAGAGGAAAAGCTTTTACATACCATTGCCAGTAACTAGCAAAATGGTGCAAAGTTCATTTACATTGACTTAGATTAATGAAATAAAGTCCATAAATATTGATATATATGAATAATGTTATATCTTCCATATTTTCAAATTTTTCTGAAATTAGAACAATAAAAGTCAAAGGAACAAATATTAGTAGGCTAAATACACTTCACACTGTGAAAAACAATTTCCTCAAGTGGCACAAAGCTAACGGAAGTAATAAAGCCAGTACCAGTGTCCCCCACCTGATAGAAAGGGAGAGAGGCAAGGGACATTTTTGTTATTTCCAGTACTTCATTGATTTTAAGTTACAAAGGATGCTTGTACCAGAGGTTACTAGATATTTTTGACCTCATCCAGCAACAGCAAGTTCCTCTGGAGACCATGCAGCTGGTGTCCATGGACTTCTATAATGCATTTTCACTAAAAATATGGAGTTTTTCTTTCCTGTACTTCCTTCAAATAATAAGATATAAAGGCAACTTCACAGCAGCAATTTTTTTTTTAGACATATATGCACACATGTAGAAATATCACTGTCATTATAACAAAGCACATTTCCTCCCCTTTCTGTTAAAATGATGTCCATTCATAATCACAAGGCTAGTGAAGATAGAAATAAAAAGAACTATTACATTATTTATAATATCCTCTTTTTTTTCTAAAGCTGAGCTATATCTTATAAATTATTTCCTTTTTTTGTTTCAATGCTTCTATTTTTTTTTAATGTTTCCAGTCCAATTGATAGCATCATGGGTAACCTATTTCACATACTTAAGTCTAAATTCCATTTTTTAAATTTCACACTTTCATATCCATTTATAATTTTTGTTATTATTCTTTAGAGCTTTCTTTTTTTTTTCCTATGAATTTACAATTTGCAGATAGTCAAGCTTTCTCTGCGACTGCCTTAAGAAAAAGACAGTGAATTGCTGGACTAAATTAATCAATTTGTAACAAGCTATTATTTTGTAAAAAGCTGTAATGTATCAAACAACTTAGGATCATACACAGGACTAGTTCTTCATACCCAAGGCCTCATTGTTATAAGATCTAATTTTTACGTTTCCCTCATGCCTCGCAGGAATCACCTTCTGAGGCTGAGGTCTTGTGTCCCTTTTCCAATTGCTTTGTCAGTGTCCCCTTCCCTAGATAGGGATCCCAGCTGCCTGGCTTCACTGCCTTCTAACACTAGGCTATCAGCTCCATTATCTCAACATCAAAGCAGCCAGGTGAGAATATGTTTGCCTGATCAATGGCTAATTTTTTTTTCACATATCTTTTATCTCATTCATGGATAGGTATCAAGTGGTTACTGTCTTTTTTATCATATCTGCCACTTCCTCCCATTTCTGTGATGGCCTGGCTTTGGAGTAGCTTTCCTTGTCCTTTTCTTCCTCCTTTCCCTTCTTAGTAGGAGTTTCTTCTCTTATTAAAGTGATTTTCACATCCAATTACTTTTTCTTGAATATAGGGATGACAGAGTGGCACAAGTTGGTTCTCTGGTTCAGCTGCAAGGCTTGTCACAGAGATTGAATCAGCTAGTCATGCAATGGTGGAATTCACACTCCTGAGAGATATGGGACAAATAAGGAGTAAAATCAGGATGCTAAATCTTAGGAAAGCCAAATTCCAGCTCCTCAGGGAATTACTCAAAAATTCAGGAAACTGTTCTAAAGGACAAAGGAGAGGAGCAGAGCTGGGAGATCTTTAAGGAAGCTTTACTTAGTGAGCAGGAGCTCTCCATCCATAGGTGTAGGAAGTCTGGAAAGGAAAGCAAGAGACAGGTCCTGAACCAGGACCTGCTGGTCAAACTGAGAGCAAGAAGAAAGTACACAAGCTGCGGAAATAGAGACAGGTACTCTGGGAAGATTATTGGAATGCTGCTAGGTTGTATAAGGATGGGGTCAGGAACTGCACTTGGCAAAGAGTGCAAAGAAAAACAAGAAAGGCTTCTACAGGCTACATGTACATCAATCAGAAAAGAGAAGTCCAAGGAGGCATATCCCCACTAGTGAGCATTTCAGGCAGACTGGTAAAGAAGACTGATTTTTTGGCTCAGTCTTCACTGGCAACTATTCTTCACACAGCCCTTGAGCAGTTAGGTCAGAAGCTTGGGGATCAATGTCTTTCCCACTTTAAGAGAAGATCAGGTTCAAAACCACCTGAGGAATCTGAACAGTCATGAGTCTATTGGCTCTGATGAGATGCATTCCAGAGTTCCAAGGGAAGCTGCTGATGTAGTCACTAAGCCAACAGTATCTGAGAAGTCATGGCAGTCAGATGGACTACCTGGTGACAGGGAAAAAGGCAATGCCACACTCATTGTTAAGAAGGTAGAAAGGATGACATAGAGAATTATCGACCTGTCAGCCTCACCTCTGTGCTGGAGAAGATCATGGAGCAGATCCTCCTGGAAGCTATTTCAAGGCATATGGAAGACAAGGAGGTGATGCGGGAGAATCAACACGGATTCATCAAGGGCAAATCCTACCTGACTGACCTAGTGGTCTTTTATGATGATGTCACTGCCTCAATGGACAGGGGAAGAGTCACTAGTGTCATCTGTGATTCTGTGATTCTGTGATTCTAAGGGTTTAGATAAAATATAATTTGACAGGACAGAAAAGGAAGGGAAAATAATAACAACAACAATTTTTAAAAATTACAGAATGAGTTATACACAATGCTCAGCAGCCACTGACCAATACTGAGCCAGTCCCTGCCCCGATCAATACCCTCCCAGGTTTTATTACTCAGCATGATGCCATATGGTATGGAATATCCCTATGGCCAATTTGGGTCAGCCATCCTGGCTGCGTCTCCATCCAGCTTCTTGTGCACTGCTGGCTCCTTGCTGGCAGAGCAGTGCAAGAAGCAGAAAGTTCTTGACTTTGTGAAAGCACTGCTCAGAAAAAAACTGACACCTGTGACACCTGTGTTGTGACACATCAGTGTGTTATCAATATTGTTTAAATGTATTAAGTCCAAGACACAGCATAATACCAGCCACTACGAAAAAAAATATTTCAGTTAAAACCTAGACCATTACAAATCATAAATTATTATATCTCTCTACAGAAACTTTGTTTTCTCTATCAAATAGAAGATCTATTAATACATTATGAATGATATATGCCATAATATTGAACCTTCTTTTTTAAAAAAATGGAAAAAGGATGGTTTGATTTGGATCGATTCACTTTTGGCAAAACAGCTTAGGTATGAACTGTTGCTACATCAGATTCTGTCATGCTTTGGAGAGCAAGGGAATATTTTTATCTCAATATCATCTGCATTTGTGATGGCAGATCTCTTAAAAGAAATACACTTTGACTAAAGGTAAGAGAATTTCACATAAAATCTTGTCTTTGTGATAGCATCTGAAATGGGCGGAACTGGAACTAATTAATTGAGTGTAAATTACTACCAACTTAGCTTAGAACAACAAAATGCTCCAGAGACTTCTGAGATGTGTAGCCATAGGGATCTGTCTGGCAACAGGAAGATTTTTATATTTTTTTAATGATTTTTTTTTTTTTTTTAACTTAATCAGATACAGAAATGCACAGCCTAGTACTCCGGGAAATTATGTGGTTTTGTCACATTGCCTGAAGGTCTCTGGGATCTGTGAATCAATGAATGGATTACACTGAAACATGAATGTAATTTCTTCATCTGTAACAGATAAAATATGGATATTTGCCATATTAACATTTAAGAATTTTTGAATAATAAATACTTCCAATGGAATTTTGTGTAAGTTATTAATTACATATTATTAATATGCTCTTGATTTTCTGACACAGAATAAGATAGTGTAAAGTGTGTGAAAATGAAAAGGACTGTAACAGGTGGAGCTGGTAAACTGTACTGTTGAATTATTATACATCTTCTAGTTGTATCTATTCAGAAGCTGGAAGGAAATATACAGGCAAGTGTTTATGTGTTAAATCATCTGGTAAAAATGCACTGACAGACCTATCTGATTCCTACAATCTACACTTGGCATTATTTATCACACTGACAATACTATTCTTAGTTAAAAATTGGGTCTAGAACGTCTATTCTTTTTTGCATAGAACAAGACATCTAGCTGACTTTTTAAAAGCATATACCTCTCTTGGAAACTGATAGACAAACATTTAATTCAGCAGTGCGTAATTTTTAAAGAAACATAAAGCAAGTTTTTCTTTAAAATGATCATTATTTTGAGGATTTGTGTGTATTTATTAAGGGGAAGGGAAGGAGAGGGAAAGAGCAGCACTTAAGATCATACTCTTTAGGGACTAAGCATCATTTTTTTTCCCCTCTTATCTGTCTAAAAAGATAGTGTCCCCAGTGTTTTGAGAGTTGGTGTAGCAGAACTTTCTGTAAAGATGTCCAGGAGACTATTTTCCAATTTGCTGGTTGCAACCTTGGAAGAAGATACTCTGCAACAGAAGTCTCACAAGACTGGTAAAATATTGAAGCGTTTGAAATAACTACGAGGTTCCATGATGGGAAAGTCATGAGAGCAGCAGCTCTGTTGACACTTCTAACATGCTGGATTTTCTGCAGATCAGAGCTTCAGAATCAAGTAATAGCTGTGACTGGGCTCCCGGTTCATTTTGAAAGGAGTCTGTAAACTCTTTCACATTTGAGCAGCCGCAGATGCAAAACTATGTGGAATATGTAGGAAATAAGCACTTCCCTTACCAGTAGCAAGGAATTTATAATTTCCATTTAAAAACAAAGTATAGTAAGATACATCAAAACACTTTAGCAAACAAAAATGGCACGCATCATATCTCAAATCAGAGGAATTTAAAAAAAAAGGAACCCAATATAAAAAATCACAAAACAATAACCTTTACTAAACCTCTGGTTCTTAGTAACAAATAATTGACTATTGCTTTTTTCTTCTTTATAAGCTGTGAATAAGGAATATTTAGAACCGAAATAACACAAGCAAGTATATAAAATTAGCCTGACAGTTCTGTAAAAGAGAAAAATTTGCTAGATACCAGTCTGAATCACTACAGTTTTCTGAAAAAACATAGGTCTTTTGAACTTAATATATATAATAGGTGAATATAACGTCACTTCCTTTGGAAAGTCAGCAGGCATTAACAAGTCTGTCATGTAAAAAATAAGACTCGGGCTAAAATTTGGTAAAGATATCAAATCTACTTCCTTATTTTACCAGAATTAACAACAAATGTATTTAAATAAAGATACATTTGTTTCTTAAAGATTTATGTTAAAAGCTCACTGATAATATCAATAAATCAATAAAACAAATTGTATTCAGTGTATCCAATTAAATGCATGACTAAGGACCTGTTGGTCCTGATGTCTTATATCTGATAGTTCATTAAAGAACCTTCAAGCTTACTGAAATATTGTTCATATAACATTAAAACCTAACTACCAAAACCTGGTTAACAGTAATATATGTTTTCCAGTATCGTAGAATGGCTTGGGTTGAAAAGGGCCACAATGATCATCTAGTTTCAACCCCCCTGCTATGTGCAAGGTCACCAACCACTAGACCAGGCTGCAGTAAATCTAAGATACTGCACAGAAATATGCTGCAATTTTTAGGAGGCCCCATTTTCTATATTATCTTCATTTTAAAAGTCAGACTATTGACTGTCTCTGGAAAGCAAAGATCCGAGCATCTGATGAGCTGCTCAGACATTAAGGGCAAGTCCAAAAAAATGGAAGAGACTTCTCCCTGCTTAGGAGTGTGACCCCCTAAGCAGGGAGAAGGTTGTTGATTGGAGGGACTGGCAAAGCTGCAGCTGAAGTCAAAGCTCCAAAGACACAGACACATAGTGAAGTCTCAATGGAATGCTGGGGTGGAAAGGATAAGTCGAATTTGTTTTGTTTGTTTGTTTTTTTCCCAGAAATAAAAAATGTCAAACATTAGGATAGTTTGTAAATTCACTATTAAATCAATAAAACCTGGGAGTATAAAATGTGTTATTTATGGTTGCTTATATTAATGTTACAGGTGCTTTAATATACTGTTTTCTCTCTTCATCTGGAAAAATATTCAGTTCATGCGTTTTCATCCCCCTCTTACCTGAAGAATGATTAATCCTACAGAGATGGGAAACACATTGCCTCTGGAAGGTCCTGAGGAGCTTAGAACTCGACAGGAGCTAAGACTCAGAAGTTCTGCCTCTTACAGAAGCAAGAGTGTTTTTTTTCTCTAAGAGTAAGAAATTCATTGCCTGCAGCTACCAATGACTTCAACACTTTTAGACCTTTTGCTCTCCACTTAGGCAGCTGAGTTTGGAGCCATACCTGCTATGCTTTTACTTAAATCCTTAAACATAATGCATAATTTGATTAAAACAAGACAAAATTGCTATAAAAAAATATCTAACGTAAATTATGGATTGAAGCACTTTATTATGTTGATTTTTTTGTTATTATTTTTTTTATTTTTCATAGAAAAGACAATAATGCTTCCCTGATTTAAGAAAGGGGGTATTTAGTCTTGGTTAACATACTGCTCATCTTAATTGTGTAAACGTCAGCTGGTTGGTAAGTACGAGGCTTCACTCCTCCAGCTCTTAAACCTTTGAGTTATCAGAATTACAGCTCAGAAGTCAGGACAATAAGAATAGTGCTCACCTCCTCCACAGTGCATTCTATCCCAGTTACAATAAGAGCAAGGGGAAAAGTTAATTTTTTTTACATGTGATCCACAATTATTTTTACCCATGTTTTTTTTCTTAAATCTGTGTATTTAATTTAGACCTGTATATTTTTACCTATGCATTGAGTATTGAGTTCTGGAAAATAGATAGTGTTTAACACAGTCTAAGTTAATTAGAGATACGGAAAACTATTTGTATGTAGAGCTCAGTGCTCGGCAGCGCTCTGGGAACAGATTTTTGTTTCATCGGTGAGTAGCAGTTAACAACATATCCAACACGGAGAAGGCTGCTATTTGGGGAAATGCTAAACCACTTGCTGACAGAATTCTGAAATTGTTTGGGAAAGGACTGAGGTGATATCTCACTTTTCAAGTTTCCATATAACCATATGACATATACCATGTATAATAGTTGCATTTTAAAGGTTGGATCACATTCTTAGAAAACCTGGCAGACAAATTTGCTTATGTATATGTTCATAAAAACACACACACATGTGAGCTGAAGTCTGCACATTATATGCTGATAGATAAAAAAAAAAAAAAAACAGAGTGGTAGAAGGAGAACTGATAAATTTCAGGCCTGGTTAATCTCACCTCGTTTCAACCACCTAAAACACTGATCCAAGCTGTTTGCCTAGGCTGTCGCTGTGGTCAATGAACAAACTAGGGTGCCTGGGGAGGTGCTATATCCCACAGTGGACAGAAATCTTAGATAGGATAAAAGAATGAGCATGGGTGACACCAGACACCCAACTTTGCCTGGTGTCAGCTAGGGTGATTACTGTCCTCTTTGTTCACCTAATTTCTAACACAAATGTGCTAGTATCACGTTAAATATTTGCTTGCCTTTAAAAAGTTGCCTAGGAACCATTTACAACTATTTATGAGGACTTTGCCTATATGCTATATGCTGATACTTATATATGCAGGACACTCTCAAATGCTAAACCACTGAACACTGCTTTTGCTACAGCAGTGGGTTACACAGAGAATCATAGAATCATAGAATCACAAGGTTGGAAATGATTTGTAAGATCATCTAGTCCAACCGTCTTCTCATTACCATTGTTATCACAAACTAAATCATATCTCATAGCTCCTGCAGGCTCCACGGGCCTGCAGGAACAAATAGATTTGAATAGTTTAGCTAAAATTGCCTCCACGGGTCTCTAATTCATTGCACATACTTTCAGCTTCTGCAGGATCGTGTTATTCTCAGAATGGACAAAGGCCTCCATCTTTCGACTCGTGGAGCATTCTCCCTTTATCTTCCTGTCAGCCTGTCTCCCCAAGCAATTCATAACACCTAACTGTCGCT
Source organism: Chrysolophus pictus (assembly GCA_037305975.1). NCBI lineage: Eukaryota > Metazoa > Chordata > Aves > Galliformes > Phasianidae > Chrysolophus > Chrysolophus pictus. The sequence continues at coordinate 27,475,807 of CM074578.1, forward strand.
TTCCCAGAAATCAGAGCAAATAAAGACATTTGCTAACTGTTTTATCTCTTTGAAGACTATCTCTGTCAAACCCAAGTTTGCACCTTGTCAAAACCAGAAGCGCTGACACTAAGAAATTACAATACTGTCCTTCACTTGTGCCTTGGGAATGCTGACAGGGATGGATTGTGCACTTTGTTTAGTTATTTAGTTTTTTTTTTTTGCTTATTTTGCACATAGCTTGCTATTAAGTTAATCAAGATAATACTACAGGGACTGTTCATTACTCACCATAGATATAAAGCAAATAGATCTAAGTGACCAAGGCAGCTTGATCAAATAAAACAAAAATAAAAAAAATGCCAAAATAAAATACAACTGCCAATAAATTTTCATAGTGTTTCAGATGCATACATTAATATATCAATTTCACATCTGTCCTAAGCATGATTCTAAAGGCAGTAATACAAAGAGAGGTTATTGAAACCCAGTCAACATCCTCTCAAAACCAGTTCTGCAAATCTTCATTACTATAGATACTTTATCAATAAAATAACCTGATTGACAAAGTGCTAAGTGACTTCCATCAGTTCTTATCACCTCAACTATTCTTAATTCCCACAAAGACTTATAAAATGTCTGTCCTACAAAAGCATCTTTCACATTCACTACAGGTCATAGCAGAGATCCAGAATTATGGAAAAATTATTTACAGAACTAATCAACAGTTTGAATTGACCTGTTAATGTAGTTTACGTTAATGTAATTGCATACGGACATTGCCATTTGATATTTTTATGGTCTTTTTTAATAGCCCTATACCAGATGGTGGTCCCTTAAAACTTCCCATTTTACACAACTTACATATGATCTTTTCAAATGTAATTTTAGATAAACATGATTTTACTTTGAAAAATGGTTTGAAAAATATATTAAAGTAGTAAAAATAGCACATTAGCAAAAACACATGAACGATTGCTCCGTATAAAGGCTAAGAGCTGATGTACTTAAGCTAAACCTTATCCTCTATGTGGAAGCCAGTAAAGGTTCTCATGTCTTGTGTGCATTAACTGTAAGCTGCAACTTTCCGATATTCATGGATTTTCATACTGCATATTATTTTCCATCTCACTTTGTCTGTTATCATCTGTTTCAGTCCAAATTGCACCTAGTACAGAAGTTGTCCTCTTCTCTTGCAACAGTTCTTTACAAAGGATAGCCAATAACAAACAAGCAAACTATAAATTACGATTAAATGTTGAGTATGAGCTCAGAAAGAAAAAAAGAAAACAATTCTGATAATGCTAATCCACAAGAAATTCTCATTCCAAATACATTTCAATCTCTGTTTCACTCTATGCGCCACATGAATAATCCCATCCCAGTTCTAAGAAATGACTCTTATGAATAAAATTAAACTTGTGTATAAGTGTGGATGGAGGTCAAGGCATTTATTTCCTTTCTATGATGGAAGACTTTCATTTTCCAAAATGTCTTCTGTGAACATATCCCAGTTGTTTTTTTTTTTTCATCCTGCATCATAATTTGGCACTAATAGTGCTGTGTGCTGTGGTTGAAGGATAAAGAAAGAAAAAAGTTCTGTCTCCATGTTTATTATATTATTTCCTCCTTAGTGATCCTGACAAAATAATTTAACCTATTTGTTTCTTTAAAATAAAGATAGCAGCAGTGATATCTTTAAAAATACTTATAATCTACAGTTGCAAAATAAATCATTACTCAATGTAATATTACAAATACATTTCAATAACAAAGAGAAAAAAAAAGATAATATTTAAAAATAAGTAGCAACAACTTTAAAAAAAAAAAAAAAAAAAGAGAGAGAAAAAGGTAAATAATACAAATTTGCTTCATCCAGGTGTCCAAGTATTTGGATGTTCCCTAACTCATGAAAATCCAACTTTATTGAATTGCTTCGACTCCCCACTCCTCATTCCTATTAAGGACAGGAGCACAGCACAAACATTTGACACAGTACAAACTAATCATTTTATAAGTAGAAGTACAGAAATTTTGAAAAAAGAAAAAAAAAAAAAAGGAAAAAGTGGGAATTTGTCAATTACTGAGATTGTCTGTGACTATACCTATACTTGCTCTAAGACACTTCCAAAAATCAGTCACAGAATTACAGAATCATAGGGTTGGAAGGGCCCCTGAAGATAGTCCAACCCCTCTGCTAAAGCAGGTTGCCTAGAGTAGGTTGGACAGGTAAGTGTCCAGTCTTTTGAATTTTCCCGGAGAAGATGACTCCACAACCTCTCTGAGAGGCCTATTCCAGTGCACTGTCATCTTCACAGTAAAGTTTATTCTTGTGTTCATATGGAACTTCCAGTGTTCCAGTTTGTGCCCATTACCACTTGTTCTGCCACTGAGCATCACTGAAAAGAGCCTGGCCCTATTCACTTGACTCTTGTCCTTTAGATATTTATAAACTGATAAATCCCTCTTAGCCTCCTCTTCTCCCAGCTCAACAGCCCCACAGCCCTTCTCAAGAGGGAGAAGCTCCAGACTCCTAATCACCTTTGTGGTCCTCTGCAAGACTCTTTACAAATCGCCTACCTTTCTTGAACTGAGGAGCCCAGAATTGGACAACAGATGTGAATCCAGATTGGAATCCAGATGTGGCCTCACCAGGGCAGAGTAGAGAGGAGAAGGATCACCTCCCTCAATCTGCTGGCCATGCTCTTTTTAGTGAGTCCCAGGTCTTCTGGGCTGCAAGGGCACACTATTGGCTCATGGATAACCTGCTGTCCACCAGGACAACCAGGTCCTTCTCAGCAGAGCTTCTTTCCAGCAGAGTCCTATAAAGTATGCTCTTTCTCTTCAGGCCTTCATACTCACACCAAGCACATCCACAGAGCATAACAAACAAGAAGTCTTCAGACATCGTACCTATCCTGCAAGTTCTAACAGTGTAGCTGTGAAAACCTGTTCTGAGATTTATTCTCCTTACCTACCACGTGCCTCTGGATCTTAATTTTGTACCAGTATCTTTAAAACAATTTGACTAGAGAAGGAAGAAAGCTGAGACAGTAACTTCTGCCCGCCTTTTCCTGTTGCATTCTGAAGGTCTGCTGGTGGGCATGTCTGACATGAGAGATCTGTTCATATCAGACTACAGAATCAGCACTCCTGATCAGAGCTAGCCTCCATTCTCTAACATTTTGTGATGAGGACACATCAGTATATGTTACAGTTCCCTTCATTACACCTGAATGAAGATTTGGAAGTTGCACAATCTGCAAGCAGCCATATAACACACAGTACAAACCCTGCAGAGGAAAGAAAGATGAAGAAAACGAAGTCATGTGAATGATATATGTGTAAGTGCATTTTTTTTTTAAATATATATATATATATATATATACGGAGGGAGCAAATGATTCAAACTAAGGCATTCCTTCATGGTGCCATTTCAGGAGACTAAACATGCACATTTATTTCTCATAAGATTCTAAATACTATATGGGTCAAAATGTCTTTGCTGTCTTCACTCATACAGCTCACGGCCAAAGAACAGGGCTAAACTGACAAAGAACTACCTGGACCCAGTGTCCAGCACCTCAGGGCCTCCTGTTTCTTCACAGCATCATTCAGATAATCACTCAGAAGACTCTTTTGACTCAACCAGCTTCAACTCTGTAGTGAGCTCTGACTGCCGAGTCCCCAGGGAAGATGAAAACTGGAAGAAAGCCAGTATCATCAAAGGAAAGGTTTCTAGCAGTCTTCTGAATTGATTTGTAGCAACAGTATATGGCCCTAAGTTTACAGCGAACACATCAAAGAACATCATACATAACTCAGTATTTTCCTTCAGGTAACGCTGCAAATCAAGGTGAGGTTTATCCACAGATATTTACACATCTAACCATTGAGAAAACAGCACAGGGAAGCCTATTTTCTTTGGGGAAAAATATGCAAACAAACACAAAAAAAGCACATTCCCATGTGCCTACAACTCTTTTCCCACTTTCCTGGTTCTTCCCCTACAACATACCCTACTTAGGTGAAGTATTCTTGAATTATTCCCTTATCTTCATTCCAAACAACTCCCTTTTCACTCATTCCTCCATCTGATTTACCTGCGAGTATATCAAAGATGGATATGTTCCACAGCCACTTATTTATTCCAAAATCTCAGATTTTGCACTTGTTTATGCTTACATTACTGCCAACCAGATGGAAAAAAAAGCAAGTGAGCAACTGCTTTGACATATCAAACAATAAATCAAGATAAAGATGGAAAAAATGCTTTTCTCTAATGTGACAAAACAAGTATATTTAAATGTAATCTGGCAAAAATATTAAAAAAATATATATTTTCAATAAAAATTGAACTGAAGTGTGTACTGGATGTCCCAGAAAAAGTAACAACATGCATAAATGCTTTGTTCTTCCTCTGGTTTACTAAATGACTTAATAATAGAAATACTAGCAATTTTATTGTAAATAAATGTTTATGATACATAAATGAACTTTATTTTTCATTTTGAGCCTGTAAAAAAGGCTTCAATTTCTTACTTACAAACTTCTCTCTTTTCACCTTTCTTTGTACTAAGTAGAATTTTAAACATTTCTAATTAACATTCCTGTATCCACAGGAAGAAAAATCAATATGAACATTTTTTAAAATATGTTTTTATAAGAGACATGGATTCTATATTAAAACCACAGAGGTAGGACTTTAGTGCAAAAGTTCAATCTTATAATTAATGCCAGTCGGTACCTCACAAGTCACGTCATCCAGATTCTTATTTCTAACTGTCTAGCAGTTGCTATATTAAAGCTAATTGCTTAAAAGTTTTGCATAATAAAGATGATATTTTTTAAAAATGGGCAAATTCAGAATGATACAGTATAAAGAGTTAATTGATCAATAAGCCATTTGGACCAGTATCCATCACTGCATAGCAAACCAAACTTTTTAAACAACATAAAAATGAAATCATGGCAAAGTTTCTACCTTCTATCAGTTACATTTATAGTGTGAAGATTATTACAGATAATAAAATGAGTAGTTAGCTGGCCAGACCTTTGTAACTCATTCTGTAAGAATCAGTTTGTTGTGCTCTCAGATGGACATTTGCAACTATGGCCATGTATGTCAGTACAGAGTTTTATTTTATCTTATTAATATATTTAAATTTTATTCCAGCATGGTAAAAATCATTTCTACATTATTTCTCAGATTTTAACAGGACATGTCCCTGGCCCCAAAGGGTTTGCAACTTAAAAGAAGCTTGTCAAGACATGTTGCAAGACAGTAACTCAGGAAAGGAGAGGAAGGCAGAAGAGAACTGCATTAATGAGGACAAGCGGAAAGGAGACAGTGAACCCAGTATATCCTCAAAGTCTTATCTGAACTAGCAGGGGGAAAAAAGGACATTGACTTCTGTAGATCCTTCTACAGCAGGAGTTGGGAGGGTAGATATCAACGGGCTGCATATGAATTGGTATGTGGTCTCCCGACTTCAGGTAAGCCATTTACCTCCTGAATTCAGGATTGTTTGTAAAGATGGCCTTAATTCATAACAACTCCTCTTCCCAAGCAGATAACTGATTGTCAGTGATCCACATTTTAGATTTTTAATAATTTATGTTCAGGGCTGCAGTGGCAGACTGTAACTAGACGCTAGAATTTCTCAATGCACAAACTGGGCTTGCCCATGCCATGCCAATCCTGCAGCTGCCATCAGCCACCTACAGGGGGAGGATAATGGTTTTCAGCCAAATGTTGCCTTGCTGGAAAAACTCGGCCGCAAGCACTGCAGCAGTGTGGAGCAGCAATGTGGCTCTGTCTCATATCAGAGAGCTTTGTGGACAGGTTCAAAGGAGCAGTTAAATTGTTTGTTTGTTTTGTTTGTTTTAAGTGTCTAGAATAAAATCTTTTTTAAAGGTGTGACTACCTTTCAAATTAGAGACAACAACATACTTTGAGATGGAGAGTCCCCAAAAGTGAACCTTTACCAGCCCCATCATCTGTTATAGGAGTCAGCGGAATAAAGTCCATCTCATGTAACTCCAGACACTTGCATATGAACAGAGAAAAGGGCAACTACTACCATGTGAATCATCAAACTTACTGCAGAGATCTACAGCAATATTAAATGAAAAATATTACAGAAGCACCTGTTTCTATTTGTTGACTACAGCAGGAGAAGCAGCAGCTCAGATATAGATGTCTATGTTTAAGACATCTTCCATCTGTCTACATTTAAGCCATCTGTCCAAACTGGATGAATTAATTCCACCCCACATCCCACTGATGGGCCAGTTTTCTGAAGAATGGAACAGAGAAAGAGACTGAGAAAACACCTCCATCTTGTAGAAATGCTCATGAAATAAATTTGTTCTGTATCGCTAAATGTTTCTAGGTATGCTTAGAAAGTTGTTATCTAAATACACAATATCCTTCACATCTTATCTGTATTTTCATATAGCTGGAGCAATACTGTGGGTTACAAATAAAAATTAATAGACTAGAAAATTGAAATATGGAAAATATTCTGATTTTATATATGTGCTTATAGGAAACCAATAGCACAGGAGTGAAAGAAGGAAAACAGATGAGAAGAAGTACTGAACAATGGAAGTAGATGGTTGAGTGACAAAAATGATGCAAGAACTACATAAGAAAAAAGGCAAGGCTCTGTAAATAGGATGAAAGAATTGTATTAGATATACTGAGAGAGAAGAAGCCTGAGGAAGAATATAAAAAAAAAAAAAGAAGAAGAAGAAGAGATGAGATTAGAACAGCTTCTTGTCAGTCTATTTGAATATCATATTTTAGTAGTCATCATGAAATATTTCTCAGATTCTCTTACATGTTTAAATAGAATATAAAATAGAAATATGATCATATCTAATCATTTAACTGAAAAAAGATTACTGACTTTTTTTCCAAGTCTGTCACACTTAAACATACAGCACAAAGAAAATATTCGACACTATTTACATTTGATGATTACCTTTTTGAATGGTGACCTACTTACTTTTAAAAGCTTTGTCTGTTCCATAAAAAACAAAGCACACATAAAAATCTAATACTAAAATGCAAAGAAATAAAGTTTATGGAATAAGGCATTATAAATACCAAAATTTTAATAGACAAATTAAATATAGGTATATGGACCCCCAGGTCTTGAGGAGCATTCGCTTCTGATTGCATGAGATTTCATAAAATAAAGATATCTATAACCCAATTTCTTCCTGACACAGAAAGGTTCAGCTAATGTTCTTTCTTGTCTATAAGTATTCACACATCATATATAGGCACTATCTACATTCATACATACATGAATGTTTGCTTCAGTGAGCAAAAACACCCATGTATTCATTACTGATTAAAATCTGAGCTGGTAAGTGCTAGAAACCTTTCAGGCAGATTCAAATATCTTATACTCTTCTTACAGACACTCATATAATAGGAAATCTTACGTGTGCATGCAGACAGATAAACTAACAAAAAAACTACATTCCCTACAGTGAAGAGACAAGTTCCAGAACAGGCACAACTGGAATATCTGAGATTAGGTTAAATTTATCGGAGATTCTGATACCTACATGTTGGAAACTCAAATTTTCATGTGGAATATTATTTTATACCCTGATTAGGTATAACATCATAGATGGCAAGAGACCAAGGCAGAGTAAATTTTGAAGCTGAATTACTCTGTGTGATGCTCATATTCTGTAAAACACATAATATGTACTATTAGTCCAGTCTGAAGGACTGTATTCTGAGCCATGCATTTGGGATCTGTTGCAAGTATATGTTCCCTTGACTTTATCATTTTTTACTTTAAGCACTATATTCCATACTGATTAAATCAGAATAGATCTGCTGACTTCAATGACACTACTTAAATTTACTGTGATAACAGTCAGCAATGTTCACAGAGAATATTTTTTTGAAATACCAATTAATCACTCACTGACAATTTTTATCTATAACATTTCAATAAGAGAACTTGGATTCACTGGTTAAGCATAGTGAAATAAAAAATTCAATTGTACATATCACAGAGAATGAGGGAGGGGAAGGGATGAAAAGAGGGAGGGAGGAAGGGAGGAAGGCAAGATTTCAGTGCAGCCAGACATTGTTGGTAGGAGAAGACCAGGAATATTTACAAAATTTATAAAAGAGAAAACCCCATAGCAGTAGATATGATATGTGTAATGTAAATGCTATATTGTATGTTGGGGTATAATTCCTTTTATTTATTGTCCATGTTTGATCTGAAGATAGCTATGTCAATTTTATGCATCTGTCATTTCAGCCCTCTTACCCATGTAAGCATAGTTCTCCACCTTTAAAAAATCCTATAAACCAATCAGCCAAACCAAACCAAACAACCATAAAACTGCTAATATTCATTTTTGTGCATGAGAGTTTGAGAAATGCCTTTCATTCAGTCTCTCATATTTTAGATAGTGGAGTTCAAGTGTGTTTCACAGAATGATGACAACCACCTGTGGTGGCTCTTTACTGTAAAACACTACATTTTCACAGCACATTCTGCCCTTTGCTAATATAAATGTATTCCTCTCCTCTCACTCTTCAATTCAAGCACACAGTACGTACCAAGAGCATGACTCTATTCTCACAAATGTTCTACTATTGATATGAGCTGAATTACAGCCAAGATCCACCTCTCTGACTCAAATTTTACATTTAAGAATATTAAGTAAACTCAGCTATTTCTCAAAATTGCATGCCAAGAGAAATTCAGAAGACTAATATCTGAAACATATATTTACATATTTTTTAAACTCTGAATGATACATTCACATCTGTTTTCAACAAGTAGTTGAACTTTACACCACCTCCTTGTAGAGTTGTGGCCTGTGAACCAGTTATTCACAGTCATTTGAGAAGCCCTATCCATTTCACTAAGAAGCACTTGCATTCATGCCTGCAGCTATTAGTGTATATTTTCTCTTTTTCAGATATTATTTTAATTGTCAAAAATGTCAAATGTATATATGACACATACATAAATGCATGAACAAATTGTTTCAAGAATTGCTTTTACTCTGAATATTCGCTATGCAGCCAAAGAATTGATTTGATTAAAAGAACGCTTTTTGTCACATACAAAAGTATCTTCTTTTAATGTAATGATGAATGTCATTCTTAACCTATATGCATTTATTCCAAAATTCAAAGCATTCCTTAAACTGAAAACAACCCTGCTATTTTCAATCAAATATTAGAGAATGGCAATAATAGAAAAGGACATTTCCTTTCTTAAAACACTGAGGGAAATGCAACTAATGCCAAGTATTTGTTGTATTCAAATTTAATTATTACATTTACAAGAACAAAAAAGTTCAGATAGAGAAGAAAGACCTTGAGGTTTTCTTTCCTTGGTATCAACTTGACCTGAGTCTTGACTAAATCTTTAAATTTTGAAATATGTTCAGTCACTTCAGGAAATTACAGGCACTCAGCCAATGTTTTCAAGCTGGAATACTGATGTCATGACATTTTGATATCCCAAATGCTGCAGCTTCCATCTGGTTCCATGAGGTCTGAAAATCTTCCTTTAAGTTTTTTAGAATTAAAACATCCAAAAAGAGTGAAGATTAAAATGGTCGTAATAGAACAAACTAAAGGCTTTTCTGTCTCAGTAATGACTGTAAGTAAACACAGAAAGAGGACTGAAAACAAGGCAAGATTTTCCCTAACATTCTCCCAACCACTAATTGTTTTCAGCTCAGGGAAGCTGAAGAAAGTGGATAGGATTTTCCACACTTATTGACAGCCCCAACTACATATTGCCACCGCCATCACAGGCTTTCTCTTTAATATACATGTCCAGCATTCTTGATGAAGAGTTTCGAAGATTAGTTACCTGCTGCATGAAGTATCCTCCCTTCTGTTTTGAGCTCAGCTCCTTCCAGCTTTATTTGTTAAATGGTGCCTTTTTTTTCTTTTTTTGCTAGAAAAGACTGTGTATAATCAGCTCTTTCCTTGCCACTCATGGGTCTGTAGTATCATAGGCTCACAACCTGTCCTTTTTTATACTTCAGGATAAAGTTTCCTGACCTAGTGATGGCCAAAAGAATGGCCTTTCCATGGAAATACTAAATATATGAGAAAATAGTCACACAGCATAATAATGTAGATATTAGGAATGGAATCACCCTGAAATGGTCCTGAAAGGAATAATAAAAATCAAGGACACCTGTGTTAGGTCTAACAAAATGCTACCACCCTTCTTGCTGGCCTAACCAATTATGGGAATTAAAAACTGCAAGGTTCAAACTTTCAAAAAATGAATTTGAACCTAACTCTCCCGCTAACCAATTGAACTCTTAGTTAAAAAAAATATATATATATTGTCACTTTGACCAACATTTTAGACAGAGATTGCAGCTGAACTTGATATGGAACGAACAGCCTATATTTTCTGTGTTTTAAGCACTAAACCTTTACTAATGGCAGAGAGCTAAGTTCTAGGCAGTATTATCAGTCCCTCACTTTTACTAATGCAGAAAAAAAAAACAAAAGTAACACAAGAAAATGCAGCATCTTTTAACACTATCCTTTGGGATTAGTGATCTCAGTACACAAAGTACATATGCAAAATGAACAACATTAACTCTGAATTTCTTACTTTATGGCAGAGTGATCCAAAACAACACAGGTTTTTTTTGTTATTTATCACAGTTCAATTTGATTAATGACTAGGCAATATTCTAGAGTAGATTAATAACATCAGAGATGAAAGGGCATTTTTAAAAATTTGTCCTCCTCGTATAAAGAGGATTTCAGTGCATTTAGATAATTAACAGGAAAATGGTGGCCCTGTTTTTGTTTTGATCTTTGCATACATATTCTCCAATTAATTTGGTAAAGCTTATGATACAGTCTACATGTAGGGACTGCAATGAATGCCTCCTAGTTTTATAGTCATGCAACAGGACAACACGTTACAGTTTCCCCAGGAAAGTACATGCAACCATGAACTAGTGGTAAGTGTCTTTTCAAATGACAATCATTAAATATGCAAGATATAAAGCACTGAAAACACATTCAGTAGATTGAAAGACTAAAAAAAATATTCTGATCACCTAGCCAAAGAAAGACAATTCATCTACCAGTGTTACTGATAAATTTTCCCTACTATCCATGAACAATTCAGTTGAAGAAGCACAAATTCAGGAAAGATGCCATAGAATGACATCTGGCCAAAATTAAGAACTGTAAATATTTATATGCAATTACAACTTAAAAGCAAAAATGAGTGAAATAGAAGGCTTTCCAATAGAAGAAGGACTTATGTTATAATCACAATGGAAGTGGAGTAGCATAAAAACACTACGGAATAAATAATTTAATAAATGAACAAATAAGAATGAATGAATAAACAGGAAATAACAGTAGCTTATTGTAACTTATTCTAGAAAGTTGGACTAAGTAAGGAATTTTTCAATTTATGTAAAAGGTTCAACAAATTACAGTGTGAAAAAAGCATCTTAAGTGAAGAGAATAGTCCATCAGCGTGGTTATTACTAAAGGATTATTACCCAGGCTACAGGAAGGCATGTACCAAAGCATGCAAGTCATAACTTGGATATTGTATGCACTACTGAAAAGGAAAAAACACAAGATAATAGGATAGATTTTATACTATCCAATTAGAAAAAAATCAAATCTGTAAATAACAAACCATAAGAAATATAATTTCTCAGAACAATAGGTGCAATTATTTCTTCAAATAGCACATACTCGAGAAGACACTATCCTGAAAAGTGACTGTCACTTTGGAAAACATAAGATAGCTTTAAATCAACTAGCTCAGCCTGATAAGCTATGGCTCCATATTAAAGCACAGTTTAGACATACCTTTATACTTCAATCATAATCAGCAAAAAGAAGCCAAGGATTAACAATATCTGAAATTATATGCACAGTGATTACAGAAAATTGAGGTTAAATGCATCTAGCAAGAGATAAGATATAAAATCAAATGCAATGACACAAAACTTTAGAAAGGTATTCAATAAAATGGATATTAGTCAAGATTAAAAAAAAAAAGAAAAAGAAAAAGAAAAACAAAAAACACTGGTATTAAAATTAAAGGTAGTGGGATCATTAGATGTGGCATTCACATTGCTTCCAAACCCAAGAATATTTACACTGATAACTATGCATATGGAAAAAAGAGAAAGGAGAGGAAGAAAAACGAAAACAAAGAAAATGAGCTGCAAATCAGTGTAGTGAAATGAAAGGATTTCAGACACTACTTGAACTAAGTGGGAACTGTGAAAATCTGCAAAGGCAGCTGTCATGAAATGCGGGAAAGAATCATAAGCTGTGACAGCCAAGAAGTAAGAAGGAAAACTGGGCAGAAAAGGTAACTACTGGAAATCAAGCAGTTAAAAAATATTAAATATATATATATATTAAAATAAACCCCTTAAGTATATCAAAAGTAAGAAGCTTGTAAGAGTCACTAGGTCTGCTGGGAAATTCAGAGAATAAAGACAGCAATTAAGGAAGAGAAGGATGTTGCTAGGAAAATAGAAGATTTATTAGCAGCAACCTTCACAATAGAAGATATTAGGGAGATACCTACTCTTCGGTAATAAAAATGAGGAACTATCAGTTGAAGAGGTGCTGGAATGAATCAATCATTTAAAAAGCAGGAAGCCACCAGGACTGAAAATTCTGAACAAGAAGTAGTTGAGCTATGAAAACTCTAATTGAAAAACAACTCCGGTACTGGAAGGTTAGAGAGAAGCAAATGTTTGCATATATTATGAAAAGGCTTTAGGATGATTTGGGGAATCAAAGATTCATAAATCTTACATCTGTACCTGGCAAATTAAGAAAATAAAACACTTGGGTGCTCATGAGATTATAGCTCTTTGTAAAGGAAGATGATGTCTCACGCATCTGTTAGAATGTTTTCAACACATCAGTAAAATACTGCAGTGGTCAAAGGAGAACCAACAGACATAATTTATTTAAACTTTCTGGAGGTCTTGACAACGTTTCTCTCAAGAGACTGATATAAAGGAGAGGCAGAGACGGCTAACTGTAGGCCTCTGTTCAGTGTGGCTGATGATTAGAAGACAGAAGGAAGAGATTAAAATGTATCAAGAACAGGACTAAGCATGATAAGGAAAAACAATGTTAACATAAATCTGTGCTCCAGCCTGATCTGAACTACTGTGTGCAGTGCTGGTTTCTACATCTCAAAAAGGTATCAGAAAACTAGAAGAACCTGAAAGAAAGGTGGCAAGAGTGATGGAAGATCTTAAAGAGGTTTTGTGGAAATAGGCTGGAATAACTGGAAACATTTTAAAGAGGAAGTTTAAAGAGAAATTTAAAAAGGCATGATAAAAATATGTGAAATAATTACTAGAAGCCAGAATTTCATTTCCGCCTGCCTTAACATGATGACACACAATTAAACTTCGAGGCAGCAAATTGAATGGAAGTGATATATATCAGTTTTCACATAGTTTATATTTTTACTGTGAGCCTTGTTCTTTGAAAATACTGAGACAGAAAAATGTAAGACTGAAAATAACTGGACGCTTATGCAAATAAACAAGAATGAATTAATTTAAACTAGTGAAGAGTATTGCAAGTGAAACTGAAACTAATTTGGAGACTTATATAGATCTCTAATTGCTGGAGATGAACATGACACTTCATGAAGCCAAATCCTCAAAAATATCCCTATGCTGGGTCTCCTGCACCTTTCTCACGAGTGCTCAAAGGTTTCCGTCTAAGGCAAGAGTGCTGCACAGGCCTCAGATCTGCTTCAGACTACTATGGCTCACACTTCTATTGGCAATATTGCATTAATTTCATTGTTTCTAGCTTAATGTGACTGAATGACAATACTAAAATATTTGAACTGAATAACGGAATTTCAAAGTTTTGTTCAAGTCTTCACTGAGGAACATATATAAACAAAGAAAACAAACAAGCAAGCAAATAGTTGACCTTTTCAACTCGAAAATCATCAGCCAAACAAAAGTTTGTTTGAAATTTGAAACAGGACATTGTTTTCTCATGAAAAATCAACTTTTCAATGGAAAAGCAGTGCTTTCTCTGATTTTTTTTGTTTGTTTGTTTTTATATAGAAACATTTAACTACCCCTACCCAACAGTTATGCTATATATTCTTGAGCACCATCTACTGGTACTGCATTGTTAATTATTTATGAAAATACAAAGCACTTTAATACAATTCCAATGTAATCACAACTCTCTTGCTTTTTTAAAAAAAATCTTTAAATTGATAAGACAGAATATAACCTAACATTTATTAAATGCATATTCCCTGTAGAAGACACAGAGAAAATTAACAGTGGTGCAATTCATTTAAAATCTGAAGTAGGTAGGGAAATGCAGCATTTCTTAATGGTTTGTAACACACTGGCCTAGGAAGTAAACATCACTCTATAAAACAATTTCCAATTTACACTTGCTTCCAGCCTGTCTGAGGGGAGGGAAAATTTAAAAAAGCCTTTTTCTTTTCTTCTTGGTTAGTTATTTATCGAATTTTGTAATAGCTATGACAGCCAGCATCTTCCATATTATTTCTTTGCTTCAGACTCAATTAAATAATATTTCTCTTGGGATGGTCATACCAGATTTGGTTTAATTTTTTTCCTGACTTACAGCAGAGGAATAACCTTCTTGTAGAAATTTGGTCTTATTCAGCAGAAACTGTGATGCAGACAAAAAAATGTGTGCTTGCCAAAGGGGATTTTGAAGGGTCTTCCATGTTGGAGCAAATCAAGATGTGGGGAACAGATTGGTGCCACTATTATGTGAGTTAAGAGGCTTCATAAAAATGGCACTCTACGCTTACCTGTTAGTTGACTCTATAAGCCATGTTTGTTACCATTTTTGTGCACACTAAGGTGACATCTAAGTCAGTACCTGACTGCATCTAGATATAATCACTTAAGCATATGATATGATAGGGGAGAATGATCACAGAGGATTAAGCTACAAAATTAAAGACATTTAAATAAACTCTGTTGAAAAACCATCAGTGATTTCAGTGCTGGAGACGATCTTTTATTAGCCCAAAAGAGAAGAAATGAAGGCTGAAACAGTGACCTTGATTTGGAACGAGTCCTGCTAAAGATGACAGCAGTTGAGTGACAGAAC
Organism: Chrysolophus pictus; assembly: GCA_037305975.1. Lineage (NCBI taxonomy): Eukaryota > Metazoa > Chordata > Aves > Galliformes > Phasianidae > Chrysolophus > Chrysolophus pictus. Next base: position 27,490,955 of record CM074578.1, read on the forward strand.
AGTACATCCTCCAAAGCCAACTGCATTAAATTATGGCCTCGCTTTTACAGTTTGCACCAAAAATCTCAATGACTAATAATTCCAGTTATAATTGTGCTATGCTCACTAAAACCTGAAGATGGACTTAAATCTCCTAGCTACAAGGACTGAGATAACAAAGATCTTAAAGTGCTACTGTAGGTGGCAAGAAAAAAAGAAGAAAAATAAAAGCAACTAAGCAAATCCTTTAATTTATTCCATCCAGCATATTAAATTTTGTAAGCATCATTTTTTTCACCCATACAGAAATTACTTAAAAATATTACTCTCAGACCTTGTTCTTAGTTTGGATCAAACCCAACCTTTCTGAAACAATTGCATCCACTCTAGAAAGCAGCACTATAAATTTAGTGTTCATGCTGTGTTGTGCCTATCCCCACCACACTATGACTGAGTGACATAACACTTCTTTTGGTGCCTTCTTACTTTCTTTGTAGTGCAGAAAACACCACATGTGCCATGCTGTTCAGACTGTGCTCCTGTGAAACAGTATGGGATTGCATCAATACCTTACTCACAGGTTTTAACAGAGGTACAGAAGCTGGATCTGCTCAGTGTTTCTGGACAGTTGATGTAAGTTCACTTCTGCTCTACACATATGAACATATGAACGTATGTACATATAAGCTAGAAGCATTCCAAATAAAAATGATCTGCATGACCAGTTTAAAGAAATGTATTGCTACATTTCTATTTATTTATGTTTCATGAACTTGAACATATCCTGACTTTTGTTTCTAGTTTATCAAAATACAGACTTTTGTTTCAAATGCACCTGTGTGACACATGGCAAGCACACTTTTTGAAATTGGCCTCAGTTCAAGGATGCAAGCACACACAAATGGACCACGAATATTTGAGTAGTTACAAATGGTATCACTTATTTTAGAGTGCACAACTGATTATAGTAGATCTTGAGAAGAAATCTGCAGGTTGTTCTGCACCTTCCATACCTCCATTCAACTCGCAGAGTTAACATAGAAGTATGTGCAACTTGCAGCCTTTCTCCCATTTTGCACACAAGAGACCAAAGTCTACACTTCCAGATTCCTCTCCAGCACTGCCATGTCTTCAAAGAAATGAAAAGTGGAAGATAAGGGCTTGGGATACCCAGGGAGTTGCTTGCCGTAGTGTATATTAATTTTCATTTTTACTGGCTGGGACAGCTGGGGCTGTTCAGCCAGGAGAAGAGAAGGCTCCAGGGAGACCTGATAGTGGCCTTTCAGTATCTAAAGGGGGGCTATAAGAAAGAAATGTTTTCAATCTAAGAGAGAGGAGATTTAGATTGGATGTAAGGATGAAGGCTTTTACTATAAAAGTAGTGAAATACTGGAACAGGTTGTCCAGAGATGTGGTGGAGACATTCAAGGTCAGACTGTGCAGGTAACCTGATGTAGCTGTGGGTGTCCCTGTTCAGTGCAGGGGAGTTGGACTAGATAGCCTTTAAGGGTCCATTTCAACTCAAACGATTCTATGATTCTATAAACTGCAACTTCCCAATGCCATAGGAAGCAGGAAGCAGTCCTAAGAGTTCATTTAGGGTGGCTTCCCCTACGTCTTAACCTCATGCTCTTCGTTTCCAATGAAAGGAATGAAAAAGGCTGCAGTGTATGTACACTTTGATTTGTTCTGCTCACATCAACCTGTCAGTGAATGGAATTACTCAAAGTATTTCAAGCAACGTGATGATCATCCACAAATATCACAATGTCACTGAACGTGAGACAGTCTGATTATCCCTAAGCCATAAACAGTTCAATTTTCATTGTGCTATTTTTGCTGGGTATAGATCATGCACATTTCTCATAGTTCCCTTGGTTTGGACACATATTTTTTGGTTTTATTTTGACAACAGAGGAATGGACTATTTATGTTTGTAAAAGCAAGCAAGGACGTAGTTTACAGCTTGTACCTATGGAAAATACAGTAAAAAGCCATAACTGTGCTTGCATTTACTTTGGTCAGAACTGCACTGTGACCAGCAGTACTTCTGATGAGAATTTGTGCAGCGTGTAATTGTGGTCATAAAAGCCCCGTATTACTGGAATTCAGACCTTTCCGAGGCTAGAGTGGCAGTGGACAATTCCTTCTCTAAGGAACCACTGCCTTGGGCCATGTCCAGAAGTTTAAACTTCGGTTTCTCAGAACCATGCAGCCACATTATGCGTGGACTTCAGAAGCCCCATTCCCTGAGGGGGGGAGATGGTTTGTTCCCCCGCCGAGAGAGCGGCGGGATCGCTCAGCAGCGGGCTGCGAGCCGCGGGCTGACAGCTCTATGTATTAAAATGTCATCTCCTCATTTTCACACCGGATATCTGCTGTCGCGATCTCGCACGCCGGTGGAGAGCCCGACTCCAACTGCGAGAGACACAGACAGAAGGCGAAGGAGGAGGGATGCGCGTTCAACCCAGCGATACCGAATTCACGGGGGGCGGAGGAGGGAGAGGGGAGGGAACATCATCCACGGTGGCAAGGCACCTTCCGCGTGCCTCCCCGTATGCGGCCCCACCCGCCGCGAACGGGGCCGCTGCCTCCTTGCAAACTCCGCCCGCAGCGCGGCGGCCGCGATCGGCAGCGAGAACCCCCGGGCGGGCTCCGGGCTCCCACACGCCGCGCAGTGCCCGGACGGCGGCGGCGGCGGGGGAACGAACGCCAGGCAGCCGCGATCCAGGCACAGCCTGATCCCCCGCGAGGAACGAAATACGGCGTTAATCGCAACCTCGCTGAGAAAATTGCTATTGTTCCTGTCAAAGGCAGGCGGCAGTTTGAAAGGGTTTATCCTCGAAGCGCTGTATCAGTTAATCTGCAGCGCGGAACCAAACCGACAGCTCTCGAGGCTGCGACAGGGGGGGCTACGCTTCAAAAGAAGAAACAAGAGGAAGGAGATCAAGTGCGGGTTTCCCGCCCCCCTCCCTCTCCTCCCCGCCGCCCTCGCTCCCCGCCTCTGAGTTTCCCTTACGCCGGGGCGCAGCGCTGGGAACCGAAGCCAGGAGAGCCTCCCAGGCGCGGCGAGCCGGGACGTGCTGGGTGCCGGGCACACGCACACTCACACGCGCGGAGCGAGGCGCGCCGCCACCAGCGGGCGGGGAAGGGGCGCGCGCGGGGGCGCGCACACGCGCCGGCCCCCACGGAGCTGGCACACGCACACGCGCGCACACGCGGCGGCGGAGCCGCGCTCGCTCCCGCCGTACTCCCTGCGCGGCCGGCGCTCGCTCCGCTCCCCGCCATCGGCAGCCAAGAACCCCCCCGCCGCCGGCCGGCCGCTGGTGCCCGCGGGGGGAGGAGGAGGGAGGCAAGAGGAATAAGCCCATTAGTAATAACAGCAACAGCAAAACCCACCACCACATCTGCACTCGCGTCTCAGTCCTCCTCTCAGACCGTCGCCTGCCTGGCATCGCCTCTCATCCGGCTGCTGTGCTGAGACTTTGTTTCAAGTAAAAAAAGAAAGAAAAAAAAAAAACAAACCTCCGCTTGCTCAGCCACTTCCATTTTTTTCCCCTTTGCAGTCTTGCTGGTTTGAGGTTGTGGTATTTTTTTTGTTGGCATTTTTTTTTTTTTTTTTTTTTTTCCCCCTGCCTTCATGTGGTTGGATTTGGCGGATCCGGAGCCCGAGCTGCTGTTTTTCCGCGGTGGGGGTGCGCGAGGCGTGCGGGGGTTTTCTCGCCGCGTTTTTTTTCTCTCCTGCTGCTTTTTTTTTTTTTTTTTTTTTTTTTTCTTCCGTGTTGGTTTTGAACCGGAGCCGGGGAAAATGGGAAACCGTGCTTCCGACAGAAGGGGAATCTCTCCATCACTGGTGTCGGGACGTGTGCCTGTGGTGCTAGAGGTTTAGAGAAATAGCCTGCCAGCTTTCGGAGTGGAAGGTAAGGGGTGCCCGGAGAATTTCCATCTCCCATTCCCGGGGATTACGAGCGGAGAGCTTTTAGTTTGGGATTCCGGGGAGGAGGCGGCGGAGGAGGGGGACAGGCTGTTGCTGAAGGATAGAGAGAGGCAGCGCATCCAGCATGAGCCCGGCGTTCAGCTCAGCGCTGCAGCTGAAAAGTTAGCGAAGTCCGTTTGGCGACAGCTTTGCTTCCCCGAGAGCCTTTCCCAACGAGACCGAGAGAACCTGAGGTTTGTGCGCGACGGGGGTAATTTTATGGGGGGGATAGGAGGGGTTGGGGGGGAAGATGTTAGGTTAATAGGAAGTTAAAATAAGAGGAGTCAGTGGGTCTTCTGCTAAGAAAAAAAAAATAAGTGGAGTGATGGCGCCGTCTATGTTCGGCTGAACTACAGTGTCACACAGAAAATCAGTTAGGGGAAAATCCGTCCAAACTCAGCGCCCGTTCGCTTTTCAGCAGAGAGGGTTCCCCCTTTCTCGGCCGGGCAGCCCTGAGCTCTGCGGCCTCCCTTGAGCTTCAGCCTCCATGGGGAAGGGAGACCTTTCTAATCGGGGTGCCTAATCCTTGCAGCGAGCAGCTTGGCTCTCTCATTCAGCACTATTGCAAACTGCTGCTGGCACGCTCCGCTCGGGTGTGTGTGTAACGCACCGGGGGGAGTGGGGGGGATTCAGGCGATGCTGTTTCAGGGGCTCTGCACGAACAAACGCATAACTAAAATGAGGGCTATTCGATTATGATTCCTCATAGAAAACAGCCGGGCACTGCAGACATGTCTATTTTTTCTAATACAAATACTACAGAGGATGAGAAAAGTCGGAGGCTTTTTCCTTTTCATATTAAAAAGCAAGTAAGCCCCCTTTTTGCTTTCCAGATTATAAAATTAATCCTTTTTCATGGGTGGAACTCCTAATTTAGACACTTATTGTCACATCAGCCTTCAACGCCTACACCATCCTGAATAACACTGCGCAGAACTGCATTGCCTGCAAAGTGCTTCAGCAAAGGGGAAATTGTTTCCAGAATTCCCTGTTAAGTTTCTATTTTTTAAACCTCAAAAGCTGCACCAACCTTGTTTGGAGGAGGAAGACAGTGCTATTCACTGAGATGGATGCTCAGAATGAGAAAATCCGATCCTGTGGATAGAGCCAGCAGCAGCTCTGCTTTTTTTTTTTTTTTTTTTAAAAAAAAAAAAAAAACATAGCTATAAAGAGGGTCAGAGTTGGTGCTGCTTTGCCCACTTCAAGATTCCGAGTTTGAATTGCAATCTAGGAGATAGGAAAATCTCTTCAAGGGAGCTTAATCTGGTGATTTGCTGTGTGTTACGCAATGGGAGGCAGAAGATGCCTTGCTGTGTGGCGAGGAGATGAAATGCGAGGCACAGGCACACAGCACAACTCCGTGACTGTGTCTGTGTGTCTGTCTGCCTCTGCTCACAGAGCAGAAGGAGCTGCAGCCTAGAGTTGGGGATTGGCACCACTTCTGCTGCTCACCTTTGAAAGCAGATGAAAAGCTCCTCATTTGTAAGGGATAAGCAACTTCTCAAAGGTTAATGCTAAAAACGTTCAGCCTGATTTTGGGGGGGAAAACATTACTCAGGTAAAGATAACTGAGGTTCACTTTATTAACCTAGGCCACTGTTAGGAGAACAGCGGAGGCTGTAACGCTTGACAGATGGAATAAAACAGCTTTACTTGCTGATACTAGCAGGGTAAATGTAACATGCCTTTCATTACCAAAGCACACATCTGCAAAACACAGGGACTCATCAGAGAGTATGAGATATTCGAGATGTTTGTAATGAGAGGGCAGCAAGATGCCCAGCACGGGGCCATAGGTGCAGAGGTCCTGTGTAGTGCTGTGTAGAGCTAATGTGTGCAGACTCCAATATAGTGGTGCATTTTGTATATCCTAAAAGGCTGTTAACACATTCAAATTGCTATCTGAAAATGCTGGCACAGCGTGGTGTCAGACCACCACCACTTTCATCTGTCTGTCTTTGCTGCTTTCTCTGATAGTCTCAACATTTTATTAATACATTTATCTCAATATTTCCTGCCTGGGAGTTCTTTTTATAGAGACCTCTGCGTACCAGGTGGCCATTGCAAATTCATGCAGGCATATGGGAGATAATGTTCCATCTGTAACAAATACTAATTTGTGCGTTTTTAAATTATGGCTGTAATTCTTCATAGTTACTTACCAGACTTAATAGAAAAATAATATATAACAAGAGATGCAGCCAGTTTTCTGGATCTGCTCTGGTGAAATTCTGCATGTGCAGTTGCGTGTGCACATACATGAACACAGCAGGGCCACTTATTTACTTCTGGAGGAAATAAATAAACAAATTGCCCCGTTCTCAGCCAGTTGGGTGAGGCGTTAGGATTTTACCCAGCTTGAGCAGTTCTGGTCCACGCCATGATGACTCCAGCATAGACAGGAGAGGATATTCCTATTAATAATCTAATAGATGCTTTCTTTTTTTTTTTTTTTTTTTTTTTTCTTTTTTTTTTAACTTGGCTGTAGAAGATTGGGCTGTGACGATGCCACGTGATGGCGCTGTTCGCACAGCAGCAACGCGATCCCTCGCGTTATAAAATAAAAATTACCTGCCCTTCTTTCTGAAGGGCTCTATCGGCAAGCCCGAAAACAGCTGGCTCCAGTATTGGAAGGAGTTTGGTTTTCAATGCGGGAAGAATTCTACTTGCATTTTTATTTCATTTCATCTCCTGCAGGCCAAATGACATAGGATGAAGGCTGTTCGTAATTTGCTGATTTATATATTTTCCACCTATCTACTGGTTATGTTTGGATTTAATGCCGCCCAAGACTTCTGGTGTTCCACGCTGGTGAAGGGGGTCATTTATGGATCGTATTCTGTAAGTGAAATGTTTCCTAAAAACTTCACAAACTGCACTTGGACGCTGGAAAATCCAGACCCGACCAAATATAGTATTTACCTGAAATTTTCCAAAAAGGACTTCAGCTGCTCCAACTTCTCCCTCTTGGCTTATCAGTTTGATCATTTTTCCCATGAAAAAATAAAGGATCTTTTAAAAAATAACCACTCCATAATGCAGCTCTGCGATTCCAAGAATGCTTTTGTATTTCTGCAGTATGATAAGAATTTTATTCAAATACGCCGCGTCTATCCCATCGATTTCCTAGGATTACACAAAAAGGAAGAAGACCAAAAATCCTTCTTTGAGTTTTTGGTGTTGAACAAGGTGAGCCCAAGCCAGTTTGGGTGCCATGTGTTATGCACTTGGTTGGAGAGCTGCTTGAAATCTGAGAATGGGAGAACCGAATCCTGTGGGATCATGTATACAAAATGCACCTGCCCTCAGCATTTGGGAGAATGGGGAATAGACGACCAGTCCCTGGTGTTGCTCAATAACGTGGTGCTGCCCCTCAACGAGCAGACGGAGGGCTGCCTGACCCAGGAGTTGCAAACCACTCAGGTCTGCAACCTCACCAGAGAAGCCAAGCGGCCTCCCAAGGAAGGTAGGTGCAACCGTGGGGGGGGAAAGGGGGGAGATGATAGTCCTATGCCCTGTTCCACGCTGCTCTCTTTGGTGTTCACATTCCTTTGACTTGCTTTCCACTCCAAGGGCTGGAGATGATGTGCACTCCCTTATGGCAGGGAGGGCTGCATTCTCATTTCAGAGCTGGCCAAGCCTTAAGCACATAGTTCTGCTGAGCACTGTTGGAAGTCCTCACACACAGGTATGCTCAGTTGTCAGCCCTCTCTCACAGCAATGCCCACAGGTGGTGAGCCAGCAACCACACACCACCTCACTTGCGTACACTTCACTGCAACACCTTGCTGAGACCCTTGACTTTGGAAGGGAAACATTTCCAAAGGCATGCAGGCAAACTCTGTAAAATACCCAGTGATTCACCATGCTAAGTATGCCTGGTCTGAGCTGAGCCAGACTTCGGCAACGAAAAACTAAACCAAAAGCAAACGTGTTTCTCCAGGGCAAGCCTTCTGTGATGTGTTGAGGTGCAGCACAAGGCTCGTTGATCTGTCAGGAGCCCTGCAAAGGGCCTGCAGGCTTCTGCAGTGCCCCTTTCCCAGGAGGCCTCAGCTACAGGAGATGGAGCCTTTGCATCTCAGAGGGGGTGGGTGGATGTGTCAGTCCTGACAGCTGCTTCGTGTCCCCCTTGGAAAAGGTGGAATGGTGGGAAGGCAGGGATCCAGCAGTGAGTGGCAGCTCCTTGCCCTCCCCTTCCCTCTCCCCTCCCTCTTTGCTGTGTCTTCCTGATGTTTTGGGGGAAGTATGAAGGTGATTTTGGGAGGAACACTGGAGGAACACTGCAGGGAGACCAGAACGTAGGTTGGACCCAGAGAGGGGGGTCTGAACGCAGCCTTTGTACGTCCTTCCGAGCAGCCGTACAGGGACAGAGGAGCCAGGGGGTCTCTGCCCCTGCGTCAAGGGATAAATCACCCAGCCTAGGGTGCTGCATTTTAATGCAGGAAGTGTTCCCACTCTCCTTGTTTTCTGCACAGCCACAAAGCTCCCAGTCTGCGGCGAGGCAGCGCCAAGCTCCCAGCCCCCCTCATAGAAGTGGCTTTGTGGAAGAATGTAACATTGACACGTTGTTAGGAGAGGATTTTCTTTAAGGGCAGCCAAGCCCCAGTGCTGTGGGAGAAGAAAAGCTGAACTTGCTCCAGCTGCTGCCGTGCCAGCGGGGCTGAGAGGGACAGGAGACACTTCTGGTGCCACGCAGGTCTCTGCGAGCACCTCACAGCTCGGAGCGATCCGAAACGACGGGGAATCTCCGCTCCCGTCACCTCCCGGAGAGGCGGCGGGAACGGCATTTAGTGTCGCTTAGCGCTAATTAGCGCTAATTAGCCCCCGGGAGGCCGCGGAGCCCAGGGCGAGCAGATCCCGAGGGGCACAGCGCGACCCAGGGATGCGGACCTGCCATCGGGTCCCTGGGGAAGGGGACAGGGAGTGACAGCGCTGCCGGGTGCTCGGGCCCGTCAGACCTCCCGCAAAAATAGGCTGAATTCCAAAGCCTCCCATGTAAAACATCCATTTGCTGTCCTTAGCAGAGAGGACAGAGAACGCTTTAGGGCAAATGCTCTGTTTTTTCTTGAATTCTCAAACATGTTGGCAACGCGTTTTCTTTCCAGTCTCTGTCACGTTTCAATTTTTGCCCCTACTTGCGGCTTTCCCTTGATATTTCCTGGGTAAGCAGCAGTTGTTACAGAGAGCAGCAATTTTTTTCTTCACTTGCTTAGCCCAGTATTTCAGTGTTTTGTGTGTGAGCGTGGCTGACAATTTTAACAATAATCGAATTATTTCACTGTTTTATTTACTTATTTTAATGCTTCGGAAATTGTTCATTTGGCTATTACTGAAAGTAGGGATCGGTTATCACATTGAGCCTCACAGTGCTTCTTGATAGCAGTATACTCTTTGTCTTCCAGTTCAGTGTTTGAAGCATTTTTTGCCTTTGTGGAGCATTAAAAACTCTGCAAGAGAGGTGTATTGGTTCATTTTCTGCAGATTGGTTCATATTTTTCAAGCAGATCTGTTTGCATGAAGCTGGCTTGTAGTTCAGTTGGAGGCTTTATTGAGGGATCAAAATGTAGAATACTCCTACCGACATTATGCAATTCATCACTTGTGTCAGCAAACATTAGGGAAGAAATGGGAAATTTGCTTTTACGGGTAATCTGGTTCGAGTTAGACCAGCATAGGTAGTAAAACCCAGATGACCAATAGCAGGGAAGTGTTTCTTGTTGCTGAAATTCATAGTGGTGACAGAAAGTGCAGCTTTATTAGTGTAGGTTGAGTTTTAAAAACGGCAGTGGTTGTTTGTCACTGTGAGAGAGCTCTGGAGTGAGATTGCATTTTAAGAATTTGTGAATTACTTTGAGGTTTGGTACTGACATTGCCTAGCAATGGCTTCTGGAAGGAAACTGCAAAGACCTGACAGCTTTCTACAAGATTATGCATACCCTCCCATCCTTCAGATTTGCTTTCATCAAGCTTGACTATATGAAATGCAAAATCTTTTCCAAAAACTATTTCCAGCCCCTTTCAAGAGCCATGATGTAAATAGAGAATATTTAGATTAAAGCTTACTGCTCCTTTTCTGAACCTCTGAAGAATTTTACAATTTTGAATATGATAAATGGCTTAGGAATATAGATGAAAGACAGTATTTTTCCTTCTCAAATATGTGTAGCATTTTACAAAAGATGTGACAAGTACACAATGGATGATTGTGTTTCTAAAAGTGCTGAAGAGTGTTCAACAATTAAAGGAATTAGGTCAAAAAAGGAGGCTGTAACTATTTTTTTTTTTTTTTAATGGTTTGGAAATACAGAGTTTAATCAGCATGTCTTCCATAGACAAATCATCTTTGGTGTCACTGATTAAAGCAATATTGAAAACCACCACATTTTCACTAAGACCTAGTTTCATTATATCTTGATGCTTTTCCGTAGTCTTACATCTGAGGTGCTTAGCATGGATCAAAGCACTGGCAAATAGATCTCAGCGAACACTCTGGCAGGGGCCCGAGTCTAAGGGCTTAGGGGAATTTGCCCTCTTGATCTTCAGTGCTGTGACTGAAATATCTCATGAAGTTTTTGTCAATATGACAGGGCTCCGTTCCAACTTCTGTGGACCTGTAAGCCTTTGCATGAAGTTATTCTATGTGATTTTATACATAGTGATAATAAGAATGAAAAAAAAAAAAAAAAAGTATTTTCTAATTGTGACCACTACAAGGCAAAAATGTTATTGTGTGGTTGGGTTTCTTTATTTTAATGGTTGACTTAAAGAGTAGCTTTGTTTTGGAGTTTTCAATTGTAGAACAGTTAAAGTAATTAGTTTGTCCTCTTACATTCATCCAGAAGAAGAAAGGAAGAGGGATGGGGGAGATAGTCAAATTAAGTTACATTATGGAATGTAGCATTGGTCTACTTTGCTATAATTTGTAATGCTGCGTGTCAGTATCTCAGCATGCAGCAGCTGTTGGAGTTTGTTTGTTTGTCTGTTTTCTGATTTCAGACCTGAAAATAACAGAGATCTCTCAAAATATTTACTACCAGTGTCCCTTTAAAACTATAATCTAGGATACATTGTTGCATAACAGCAAGATGCAGATAGTTTTGTGATATTTTCATGGCATATATGCATTTATTTTCATGCTTTTCCATGAATGCTTACCTCTTGTTGCACACAGTGAAAATGAATTTCTAATTTTCACCACATAGTCCCCAGGGGCGTGTGGCTGGCTGGGTAGGTTGGACATCTCATCTCAAAAAATCATACAACACGTTATAGCATGGTTCTATTAGAGAGTTTACGCTGTTAAGTCAGTGCAGAGTTTGTCTAGGAAGATAAAAAATTGCAAAATGGGGTCTAACATCTTTCTATGTCTATAGCTATATTTAAAAATAAGTATTTGACAAATATATTAAAGCAACGTTTATAAAATCCCAAATAAATAAATCTGTTTTACAAAATAGTGTAAAATACTTGACAGATTTGTAATAATTTTACTTCTTCATGCAATAGGTCTTTTATATGAAGTTTCAGAGTTCCAGGAGACAAAGGAGGATGAACTCTAATGCAAGGACAGGTTTTTTTTTGCAGGTCTCGTTCCCTGCTGAAAAAAAAGAAATGTTTCAGAATCTCCTGTGGATTCCAGTAGGCTTCATATAATGCCCTTTTGGACTTAATGTGCTAAAAGAAAAAGACCACCCTAAACATTTATAATCTTTGTACAGATTTGGTTACTCTGGACTACTCACAAGAGAATACTTTATCAAAGCCATGACAGTTTGATTTCAGATCTTTGCTTTTTTTTACGTGATGCACTTTACAAAAAGCATTAATGATCAAAAACTCTTTTAAACAATAAGCCCTAGCTTTGTCTTCAAGGATTATATGTTATTATCATTAATAATTGTATTTCAGTTGGCAGCGTATTGATCTGTTTTACTTCAGTAAGCTATGAAAGTTCTTGCTGTTTTGATGTAAAATTTAGAACTTTGTGTGCAAGACTCATCAGCACTTCATATATAACTTCATATATGTACTGAATTTTGGATACATAACTGATATCTTCAAAAAGAGAAGTACCTAGACAATACCCATTGCAATAGAAAAAGCCCATTTAAGTAGCTTTGTTTCCAGATATTTAAACGTTTTGTTAGTAAATACACTTCATTATGTATATCCATCTGAGTTTTAATTTCATTGATATTACAGATTGTATCAGTGTTTTGTTCAGGACTTCTCACACTGAGGGAACGGCATATTACTTATTTTGGGAGGAAACACCAGCTTGCTGCAAGAGTGTGCTCTGCTTTCAGTGAGATCACAGGTGTGCTATATGGATATGAACACTGGTTTTCCTTGGGCTCATTGCTTGCATAAAACATTGGTGACTTCAGTGAAATAGTGTGTTAGAAGCTGCTTTGTAACTTTGGCTGGTATTTTTGTTCAACAAACCACCATTTTTGTTTGAATTGAACATTACTGTATGTAAACATAATGGAGACCTGCTCTCAACTGGAGACAAAATGCTGTTAAATGTCTCCACTCTAAAGACCATAGGATCTAAATAGAAAACAGTGATAAAGAATGGGAAGATATATAACAAAATTAAGTGTTGAGACTGAAGTCAGAGAATACATGAATTAGGAACACAATTCCAGAGTTAGGAACAGCTCTGCCTGCTGGTTCTTGTGAATTCAGTAGCACTGAGTCATGTACCATCAAACATTTCAGACCAGTTAGGTATTATTTTTTTCCTTTGCCATACTGGTAAGCTGTGCCATTTGTCCTCAGACACTTTTATCACACTTAGGTAGCCAGAGTACACAACGTCTTTGCAGCATTTTAGACCTTGTCCTTGCATGTCCTTTAGACTAATGTGTAAGTGTTCACCTGTACAACAGCCATTAACAGATGTTAATGGTGATTCTGTTTACATAGTGGTATTTCATTTATTAGTCTTGGTGACATTACATGGAGTTGCATTTTGACATACTGCATTTCTTACTCTGTAGTTTCCTATGCTTAAATGTGCTACAAATTTAGGTTATATAGCAATTTTGTAGTATAGCATGTGTTCTTTTTAAAGAAATTTAGCCTCTTCTGTTCAGATCATATTGCTGGTTTTTTAGTTTTCTTCTTGCAGAAGCATAGAAAAAATCTGCTTTGTGTGTTGGTATACACAGAGGAATTTTCAGAAGAGAATTTCTTTTTCTCTTCTTAGGGAATTAATTTTATGAAGTTTATTCAGTTGTGTTTTATCAAAGGATTCTAACTCAAAGTTGCAGTCTTCAAACTGAAGTTTAGTTGTTCATTTATAAATATGCAGTAATTGTAATAAAATAAAGGTCATTGCAGAATTCCATTGAGCATTATTTGCATTCACTGTTAACAAGAAATATAAAATACTCTTTAGGATAAAGAAAGCTGTACCTGATATAAAGTACAAATTTACAAATTATGCACAATTGATTTATGAATGTTTCAGAGTTTGAGCCCTTTCTTATGCATGTTAAATCTCAAGAGGAAGAAAGTCAAAATTTTTCAGAGCTGTTCTCAGTTTTGTTGATCTTGAGGAAAAGTTGCAAATAAAGTTTATATAAAATTACCTTTTTTTTTCTTTCTTTCTTTTTTTTTTTTTTTTCTGATGGACTAGCCAAGATCAGAATTAACAAAACCAATCTATGACAGTGTATGAAACTAGTGTTACTTCACTTTGCAATGGCCAAATTACTGTCCTTACTCAAGACGAATTCTCAATGCTATAAACACATTTTCATCTAAGTAAAGATTAGATTACAGCCCACAGAATACATGCGAAAAAGTGATACAGTGTATTTTGTCTATCAGTTGAAAATTATTTCATTATTTGTATTAATTTTATTATTTTAGACAGATTTTTTTTTAGATTTTTTTGCTTCATTTTTGAAGCCATTCTTAACACTTAGTGGAGTAGAACACCACTATGAAAACATGCTATTTTGTAGTTGCTTTCTCCCTTTCTCTTTTAGCTGATAGTCTTTTCATGCATTTTCCTTCAGTTTCCAGTTTTCATTCTTATTTATTATCTGAAGGTGAAGCAAGACATTGTGCAGTCTGATTAGCATTTATATGTGCACAACTGAAATTTAGAAGAAAGCTATTTTCAGTTACTCAGTTCAAATTTCATTTGTATCTCCCCAAAATCACAAGAACACAACACAACAAAAAATATAAATTTTGAATGCCACTCATGTTTTAATAGTTCAATAGAAAATTGGTAACAGTGGAGGAATAATGTGTCCTTGCTTCTTTGGCATTTTTTCATCAATTCACTCTCAGTTGATGTAAAACAGTTTGAGAGTTGGCTTTGGTTCCTAGTGTTCTTCAGGTACTTATTCCTCAGTTATCAGTTATGCAAAGACATCATTTGTTATATAATGATTTATAACTTTCAGCAGTAGTTGGTAGTTGTGTGCTATTAAGCATCCTTCACTGAAGTCTGATGTGAGGCATGAAGGATCAAGAGAGCAATTCTCCATCTCTTAGTAGTGGAAAATGATGAACCAGATTTCCAACCTTACCTCTTCTCGCTACAGCTGGAAATACCTTTTGTTAAAAGGGAATTTTTTCAGCTTTGCCTTCAACTGTGGTATATTACCTCAAATTGCTAGTGTCAATCTTAAACCACATTACTGCTGAGATGTCTCTGCCTTCACTCATTTCTCTTTGTTGAACTGTTTCAACACAGCAGCCAAACAAAAAACTATTCACCATTGTGTTGTTGTTGTTGTTGTTTTTTAATTTATTTGGTTTTTATTTGTTTGATTTTTGTCTGTGTTTTGATTGGATAATCATGATGTTGGGTGAGTGTGCTACAGTAGCGCAGTGGATCCTCCATCAGCATGAAAAAGTGGAACAATACCAGCTGGAAAGGAGCAGCTGTACTGATGTAGCCAGGTTTAGACTGGCTTAGGCCAAATAAGATTTTATCAAAAAGCAGTCAAAACGTTTAACTCTTGCTCATTCTTTTGCATGTGTTATCAGCCAGTTGCATCATACTGTATTTCTAGGCAGATATACCAGGTTCGGTTACTGTGTTGAGTGGATACTTAAAAATAGTGTGGATGGTATGTGTTCACCCAAGGTTTCCTACTGACCACTGAAGAGTTGTGCAAATCACTGTGAAAGTCTGCACAGAGTGCCCAGGGAGAAGACTACAAAGTCTTTGAACTACACTTTCCTGTAGTGCAGCTGGAAAGTGCTTAAATTACTGATTATATCAAGGAATTTAATTAATGTAATTTATTTGTGTGAAAGAATAGTGTTGCATATCTTTCATGTAAAAATAATTTTTTTTCTTGAAAAAACTTTGGAAAATCTCAAATCTTAAGATTTCATGTAGATTCTTTCTTTGAATCATAAATTGTTAATTTTTTTCTAGCACATTTTTTCTTTCGTTTGCTTATCTAACCATTAATATATTCTTTGTGGTCCCTTCTGTTACATATACATAGAAAAGGTGAATTATCTGCAAAGCTGGGCACTTCAGCTTGAGCAATAATGAGTTATGCTTTTATCCTTGGACATGTTTTGTTCATTCTATGGCATTAGCTGATATCTGCAGTGATTGGCACACATACAGGTGCTCCATACTGGTAGATTTGAAGGTTGATGGATGTACTTCATACTGATAAAGGAAAGGAGGAAAAAGATACAGCACTGCAGGAGTAATATGAAACAGAGCCCAGTCCAGCTGGTCCTGTCTGAACTGAATGTGTAGGAAACCAGTGATAATGTAGAGAGCATCATGAAGGTTTGCTTTCCTTGGAGGGGAGGACAGCGCCAAGGCTGGGATATTAGCCAGTCCCAGCATCTAATGAAGTTGTGGGAGTTATACATAGGGCCATAGGGCTTCAGCTGATTATGCTATTATTTAGGTTCATAAATCTAATAGCTGTGAGGCTAAATGCTTGAAGGAAAATTACAATCAGAAGAAAAGTTAGGTAGTTAATTAAACATAATTGGAACAAGACCTGGAACCTACACTTTCCCGTCTTACAATCAATGTTCAAATTATTACATGTCCGCTCTCTTTAGTCCAATAAACATTCAATTTATCCATGAAAATCAAGGCACTTTCAAATCTGGGAAATATCGAGAATGTTCCTACTCCTTGACCAGACAAGACTTTTGAGAACCAGTGCCACTGAATCCAGATTGCTTCAGATGCTTCATCTGGTTTCAGGGTGATTAGGTGTGTGCTGGCCTTTGATGAGCATTTTGGAGTTCCCCATTTCGGATGGAGGCCTGATAGGGTATGTATGTTTATTTTATTTTCTTTGTAAATACAGCTTCTGTGCATCACCTCCGCTCCCAATAGCATTGCTATAATGCCTTCTGGTGGTATTATAAGGATAAATATATCAAAGTTTATACTTTGATAGATTTAGTTTATATGAAGTTTATAGTTGCTCAGTAAGCAGTATCATACAAGTTACTTATAACATATAGATTATGCCTTAAGCGCTAAACCTGAAAGATGTTTTTCTCACATCTGATGAAAATCAAATCCGTATTTTCCTTAGATGTTTTCTGGTGCCTGACATTCAGATGGTTTTACTGATTGTTTTACGGGTTAAATATATGAAGGGAATGAATGAATGAACCATACATTTATCTCCTATCCCATGCTTTTAAGTTATGGATAATAGATTTTTTCCCGGTTAAATCTAAAGTGCTGAAAAAAAAAAGAAAAAAAAAGTTTTAGTTTAAGATAACATGACAGGTAAAGTAGCTTTACAATAAAAGATTTTCTACAATAAATAAGACATGAAGAGGAACATAAGCATGCCAGGATGTAGAATCTAAATGATTTTCAGATGTGACTGTATTCATGCTTTTGTGTTCACACACACATAATTAATCACATTGAATCAACAGGATTATTCATGTAAATTAGATTTAATTAAAAGTAGGTTTGCCAGTAAAGACTCTTAAATGAAAACGTGTATACTCTTTAATATATCTAGTCAATATTAGAACATCAAACAATTACTTTAATGTTATTTGGATTAATTTGATTCCAGATTAAGAAAACTAAGTTCTTTATGGTTAATATCAACTAGAGCTGTAATGTGTTTTTGTAATGTTACCATATATGCCCAATTTAACATCAATTGAAGTTTAATTTTCAGGAAAGGCAGCCAGATTTTTCAAAAGGAAATATAATTTGCAAGAATACAATTTCATTCAGCAGCCTTCAATCTTGCATACTATCTTTATATATTTTACTAACTTACTTAAAGGATTACTGTGTTCGTTTATTGCCATTTCAGAATTTAGTTTCATTATATTAGATGCCTGTAATTGCACTTTATTTTTCTAAGAACAGTTATTAGAAGTCACATTTTGAACATCCTGGATGCTTCACATTTCTTTCACTGCACTCCATTGATCAGTCCAAGAAAATAATTTCCTTAACTGGGCAGCAATGAATCTAACTTTACAGTTTCTTTTCCTCTTCATGTTTCCAGTATTAAACTACAGTTATGCTACCTGTTCTCTTTCTCTTTTGGAAATGGCTTTATGCAGTATGTCCATCTGAAACCTACAATGATTTCCCAAATCCTTTATGTTTTATAAACATCTTCAATAATTTCTCAGGACCTGATGTTACATTCCAAATAAGACTATGGTTAAAAAAAAAGAAGCACATCTTATTGTAAAGACGAAACTTTGCTGCTAGTTTATTTGAAAACTTAACAGTCTAATAAGGCATTAATTTAGATTTAATTCCTACAGAAAAAAATAAAAAAAAAAATCCCCTACAAACTAGTACATTTGAAAAACAAGATTAATGATAATGCAGATAAACTATTCATACACACCCATCTCCTTTGTGCAGCCCTTTTCTGTGCAGCTACCCTCACACCTTCAGTGCCCTCCTGTTGTGAAGGTTGTTGGCATCCATCTTACAGTGGGGTTATACAAGGAGCTACCAGTGTCCCAAATTCTTTCCATGAAGAAATTTTATGGCTGATCACTTTCCCTTCCCACAATGCTCCACTTGGGGCTATTTTTGTGTATTTTGTAGCATGTTTTTAAATGTTGTTCTCTGATCTGCGGCTGCATGTTGTTATACACGGACTATCTTACATAAGTTGGATGAATGCTCTTTGTAATTGTTACACAAGAACTCAGTTTTTCCACATCCTAGGTCTTCTTTGGCTGTGTATTCTTAGCATTGGGATCCTGAGTACCATCCTCAGCCTCTCATTAACCCTGCTGGTTCTGTGCTCTTCTGCACCTCATCCAGCATCCCCCCTTTGGAAGTTGTCATACCATGACAATGCTTTTCTTCACTGCATCATTATGTGGGTTAATAAGTACATCATTCTATACAAACCTGTACTCTGTGTTCCTACCATCTATATTAAATATATGCTTATGTAAAGTAAATGTTAAACAAATCAGGCAATAGCTGCCTGGTCATTAAAAAAGCTTAAATCTCCGGGAAGTACAAGACAGGTTCAGACAACATTTGACATGTCCTGAGGCTTTCTACTGGCAGTAGCAGTGTACTTATTGAGATACAGAACTACACTAAAAAACCTTTAGAATTAATCAGCAAGAATGGCACTGATTACCTTCATTGTATTTTTTTTTTTTTTTTTTTTTACTTTTTACTTTTTTTAATTTATTTTTTCTTTTTCATTCTTAAATATGTCCAGGAGCTTCCACGGAATTCATTACAAAATTTCAGCATTCTGCATCTTACTTTTTGTTAGATGAAAAAAAGTAGTATTGTGTCATTGACTTATATTCGGCAAACAGTATCATTCTAGACCTATCTGGATAAAAACAGGAATCACTTTAGACACCATTGCCCAATGTTGAGTCATGACTGATGAAATTACAGTAGAAATAGATGCTTTTTATTTCTTGTTTTTCTGTAAATTTAATTTTGCATTAATCTCTAAATGTTTCCCTTCACAAAACATTTTGAGTACATGATATGCATTTGAAGATGAAGTTGACAGGTATTTAAAGATGACAACCACAGTCAGAGAATTTCTTTCTGAGGAGGCTTTAAATTATGAAATACTGGAAGATTATGTTTATTGAACAATGATCTATGGAGCAATATATGGCAGTGGCCCTAAAGGATGTAAAGATTATAAAAAAAATATGACAAGAAGATCATCTTAGCCATAGTATTTACAATTTGGTTAGATGGACTGAAGTGAAAAATGCAAAAGTCAGAGCACAGGACCTTTTGGTGACCAACAGAAACTTTAGCGATTTTTAGATCTCAGAGGTTGGTAACTTCAGTATTTTTTGTTTATTCCTACGAATATATCTTACAGTTATGCTCTGATATATTGTGTCCAAGGAATGTTTACATTTCTATGGTTTATTTTCTATTGCACATATAGTTGGACTGCAATATTTTGCTTTAAAGAGTTAAGTATTGAAGACTGCAGGTTCAAAACAATTTTTTTTTGCGTTAAAATTCTTGTGGATATATTCATGAAAGCTATTCTTTTCAGTGATCCACTTGCTATTTTTATGGCTAAGAGAGATCTCAATTAAAATATAAAATTTATTTTGCTAGCAGCACAGAATGGTGAGAATCACAAAGTCTTTTCAACATGGATCTTTATGACGTGTCTGATATCAGCCAAGGACTGAAAAGTTTTGTCCAGGCAGACTTTCCTCTCAGCTCAGTTATCCTTACAGCTTTTGAGCTTATGTTTCACAATTGTTTAGAATCTATCTACATTTTAAGAGAGAAAGCTATCATTTAAAATTGATCTTTTTGGTAAATTAGGGACAATCATAGTGATATGCTAAAAAGAAGTCTGTCTGGAGCTTTTCACAGAGAGAAAATTGGATTTAAAATCAGCTGAAAATATGAAACTTTTGAAAGTATTTGTGTCTGTTGTATGGATTAATGATAAATAGGTAAATAAATGGAGATACACTGGAGATTTCTTGGGAAAGATACTGAAGGTGCTAAATGTTCTTTTCTAAAGAAAATCGCTATTGCAATATGACACCAAGTTAGTGTCTGATGCTATAATATAATCAGGAGTCCTGCCATTTCAGGACAGGGATCCCTTTGGCGTGCATGCAAAAATCCCCTGGTATTCTCCTTTGTTCCTTTGGCAGATGCACATTGCTCATGGTAGTAGTGATGCGCTGGCGAAGACACAAAGTGCTTTGTTGATCAGAGAATACATTATATGCATGCTAACTTGAAGGATGATCACACACTGTTTCTCTCATAAGACAGACCCTCAGGCCACAAAGTCCATTTCAGCGTATTTGGAATTTGTAACTTGTAGCTCTCTTTTAGAAATTGTCACATTGCCCTGACAGAGCTCACAGCGAAATACTGAGCAGGCTTCTTGGTTTGCAACTTAGAGCACAAGGTGTACACGTTCTTTAGTTTCCCTTGAAATTGAAATTGCTTTAAGTATGTTTATTTGCTATTTTCCTCCCCTGGTCTCCCTGCAGTTTCTCTGGTCTCTTGGTTGTTACCTCTTTACATTACTCTTTCAGCTAAGCCTTCAGATTTCCCAGAAGCTTGCACTTTCACAGAACTCTAGTCTTATTAGTACTCTAAGCTTACAGTTTATCCCTTCTGGGACACAAAATAGGTGAAGTAAACAAATACAGAAGCTTTGTAGGAATTAAAAACAAAAATAACAAACCAACACACACAAAAACCATCAGCCTTTATTTCAGCTAGTCAGAGAAATGCACATGCTTGGACAAAGAAATAAAATCCCTGTATTTAATTGCCTTTGCCTTTTTTTCTGTTCCACTCCAGTCACACAACCCATTCAAGTTCAGGGTCTGTGAGAAGGCCAATAGTCCTAGCTTTACACCATGGGTGTCCAACCTTTTGGCTTGCCTGGGCTGTACTGAGTGAAGAGAAATTGTCTTGGGTCACATGTATGTAGGCTGCTTTGATACTAGCATCTCCTACTTATTTCCATGGCAACTACAACATATACAGTCAGAACAGTAACGCTGTTTGATAGAGTAAAATCTCATCTACAAAACAGTTTTTCAGCATAATCACCCCAGCAAAGAACAAAAGCCTGCAT
Source organism: Chrysolophus pictus (assembly GCA_037305975.1). Lineage (NCBI taxonomy): Eukaryota > Metazoa > Chordata > Aves > Galliformes > Phasianidae > Chrysolophus > Chrysolophus pictus. The sequence continues at coordinate 27,511,997 of CM074578.1, forward strand.
GCTGCACTCATTAAAACCTGCACCAGCAGAGATGACCCACTGTAGATGTAACCACTACTGAAATGCACCACAGTTTAGTTTCCATAAATGTTCACAAGCACTGATGAATGTCTGTGGCTCCTATTTTTTTTCTGCACGGACGAATTCAGTCACACACCTTTGCTTCATACACACTTCCATGTCAGATATCATTTTGCCAGACTACGCCTCTGCTGTCATCTGTCATATGGCAACAGCATGTAATGGTGTATTTTGGGAAGGTTCAACTTCTACTGCCATACCACCAATAATCGTGGGCCAACATCATAAAATAAGAGGCATTACTTTTGGAGCAGTCCTCATAAAATACATAATATAATGTATATAATTAACAAAATACATATACATGTTTTTTATTAAAACATGAAAAGGAGAGCAACAAGACCATAAAACTAGTGGGATATTTGACCTTGCTTTTGTGAAACTAATGCATCAGCTAAGTTCACTGGCAGTGATCTAAATTCTTAGTGAGTTCTCAAGGTGTTCATCAGAGATTTTGGAGATGAAATTTTATTTTTCCCTGAAAACAGTTGTTCACAACTGTACATATTGCCAAAAAGCAATGACATTAATAAGGCATGATTGTGAAGCAAGGGATATTTCTTTCAGCTAAGAGAGAGCTTATAAAAGTCCAGTAGAGAGACATGATCAGATTTTTGAGTTGAATATCTGACTACAACTTTATACATCCCATTTGAAAATTTGCATGTCATGTATTTATGTTGACTGAAATTGGAGTTGCAAATATACAAAACAAATAGATAATCTTCTGGACAATCTATAAAGCTGTTCTCAAATTTCTTTGTCAAAATGGAAAGCACAGGTGCATTTTTTTTTTTTCAATTCACAGGTCTATGTTCACCTAACGTATCAAAATGCATAATATTTGCTGTAACTTGAGTTAGCACTGCACTGTGCCCTCTCTATGTCCTGGTTTCTGCCCAGACAGGGTTAATACCATGCAGGTGTTTGGTTGGTGCTGAGTGATGGTTGGGCACTGCTCAGTGGGGAACAGCCTACACTGTGGTGGTGCAGGGCAGAGGTTGAGTCACATTGTGTGCTGTGCCAGGCTGCATGCAGCCTGTGGGCCACATGTTGGACATGCCTGTTTTTCTGTTAACTTTGCACATGATCTTTCTTCCTTATGAATTCTTTTCCAATCTGTTTCAGTCTTCAGAAGGCTGTGCCATTGGCTTCTTACTTCCTTCACTGGTTTTGTACACAGAAGAGGTTTCATTCATAAGAGGCAAGATGTTCTTTCCAGCTCTCTTCATTTCTGCATATCTGCAGAAACACTATTGCTGTGATGGTGGAGTATAGGTAGACAGCCAAGCTGTAGAGGGTTAAATTAGGGTGTAATTTCGTATATACATTGCCCAAAACTCAGACATCCCTCAGTTAGGAAGTGCTCTAACCACCTGCATGGGCTTTCTAAGTTGCTTCTCCTGGCTCCATAAATCTTACATTCATGAGCAAATGAAGTTTCCTGAGGCTAGGTATGACCATGGACTAGTAACTACTGCTCCTTAGGATACTTAAGTAAAACACTTAAGTTTTACTTAAACAAAGCATATTTAATATCTTTCAATAGCAGAAGGGCTTTAGATTTCACATAGTCCTCTCTTATGTATATATAATACTGCCGAAAAAATCCTGCATGTTTGGTTCCTGGCAAGACAGATGCCTTTCTGGCTCACAGCAAACGTGTGTGGTCACCTAGGTCCTCAGCCAGGCTGAAAGTGGAAAAAAAGTACAGTACACAGTCCTGGGAGACTTTATTTTGGCCTGTTGGAAACAATAGGTGGAGTCCTGTTGGTGGTGGGGTCACCGTTCCTGGCAGTGTTCAAGAGGCGTCTGGATGAGGTGCTACAAGATATGCTTTAGTAATTTGTGGTAGTAATGGTGATAGGAGGACGGTTGGACTAGATGATCTTGTAGGTCCTTTCCAACCTTGTGATTCTATGATTCTATGATTTAATTCTGCTCAGTCCCCTTGGAGATGCTGAAGAAGGTATCTAGAAAGTACACAAATATTGTAAGTTAACCTACAAACCATGTAAGTTCTCATGACATTGCTTGTCAAGCTCTGCTTGCGTTAGTATTTCATTTCTACTGACATCAGTAGGAGTGACGGGGAGAAGGTGAGCCAAGGAGGTTTTCATTATTCTGTGGTATTGGATTTGTGATGTTTTAAGCAGAACTACTAGGATAAGATGCACTGTGTCACATGCACTCCTAAAAATGAAATTCTCAGTGAAATGTCTAGATCTATTTATAGAAAATATTCTTCTCTTTATATCAAAGAGTAGTTACAAGTTAGATGCTCATGAGTGTAACAACAATACAAATTTTTTAGCCTATTGTATCTGTAATAGCATAGAAATATTTTAAATTGTCCCCTGGATTTTTATGGGAATCTTTCTATTTGCTTTGTGGATTATGGGATGTTAAATACTGTTAGGAGAAAGTAATCCATGTGGGCTGGTTGTCACCTCTGCCAAAGAAACAGATGGGCTGATGACCTTTTCAGGGCAATGTTAGATCTATGTGCTTTTGAGTGGCAGTGATGCTGGGAGCTCTCATGCTCTCTCTGAGCTGCTTGCATTCAGTTAATCTTCACTTCCATCGCTGAATAACTTTAACAACCAATCACAGCATTATTTTACGGTTTTTTGGGGGGGTTGTGGGAAGAGGGGGTGAGATATTCAAAAATATGCTATAAATTAGCCCCTGACTTTGTAGACATCTTGTTTCTGGTAGATTTGCCACAGCAAAATTGTCGCAGGTGAACATCTAGAAGCATGAATTTTGAACTGTGGCCAGATATCATATATAAATATCTTTGTCCACACAGGTGTCCTTTACAACCTTTGAGTGCTCATTTCCATTTTCCAGGGAGTTCCATTTTTATGTACAGTATTCATCATTCACACGATAAGCACACTCACACAACATGCAGTTTTATAGCACTAACAATTTTGCACTGAATTGATATACTAAGTCATGGTAATAAGGAGCCAATCAATGCCATTTCACTGAAAAATGTGCAGGAGTCTCACAATTTTAATGTTTAACCAAATTTTAATGACATTAAGCATTATCTTTGATTTTTTTTTCTTTTAACTAAATTGGCAGAGACCAATTATTCCTTTATGTTAGCTTTAGACTAATTCATATATATTTGCAGAAGTTATTGGTGCATAGTTATCAAAAGCCAATTAATGCTTCCACTAGAAAATCTGATAAGTGTATGGGAACAATAAGATTCTGGTCTGTGAGGTTAAAATTAATTATTTCAACATGAATAAAATAAATTAATAAAGCGCTGGTGTTTAAGGATTGCTAATCTCTCCATTTAGAAAAAAAAAAAAAAGGGTTGTTAAAAGGTAACTTCATTATTTGTTTATTATTATTCTGCTCTGAATGGAAAGAAAATAGTAGAGCTAGAAAAAGTTGTCTAGAAAGAATGGGAAACTTCTGGAATGTATTGCCCAATGAAGCTAGAAGCTGTAATAGATAGGTGGGTGTTGGTTTTCTTTATTAATATTTTTTTATTTATTACGAATTAGTTTCCATAATTGAGGGCATTCCCTGAAAGATAATGTAAGTAAGGAGGCTGTGCTTGTTGCCTGGTTATATTTTCCTTGGTGTGGTATTTTTCATAGCATGATGCAGGATTCAGATTTTGAACGGAGGGCAGCAGTCTCAGAGGACCACAGCTCAAGATTTTCAACTTATCTTAGAATTGAAATAGTGTTTTTGTTTTGTTTTGTTTTTTTAATGTGTAATGCTTATTAAGATATTGGGGTTCATTCGGATTTGAGAGTAGTTCAATGTGTTTGTGTAACCAGATGTAATAATAAATCCAAAAGCTATCTTAATGCCAAAACGCTACTTTCTGACTGATTTACGTGGATAAATTCCAAAATGCTTTAGAAAATACATAAAAAAGAATCACAGGGAAATTTAGATTTAAGGTGACTTCTGTCTATCATTTAATCCCTGGCTAAGCATAAAACTTGTTAAATTACATTTTGTATTTCAGTCTGGTCTTTGGTTTGTAGTGAGGGTTTCTTAATTCCTAATAATTTGTACTAGCTAGACCTACAGTCAGAGCTAGTGTGTGTGTTGTCAATGAGTTTTGTTATTTCTGTCAGTCAAAACAATGGCCCATGTTTTTTTAGTTATTCTTTAACATGCTTCAGGGTGTAGTTTTCTAATTAGGAGTAAAATGATCTAAAACACACTGACAGAATGCAGAATGAGCACAGTCAGAGAAGTTAATGTGAAAAATAGCTAATAAAGAATTCTAGAGAAAACTGTCCAAAAATAATTATGGCTATGTTAACTGTAGCCTATAGATTTTCATAACAGTTTGGCATCTTGCAAGTTAGTTTCAGTGTCACCAAAGGTTTGTATTCCAAAATGATCAGTAGTTTGTTACAGTATTTTACATCACTTACCTACACGATGTGAAGAACACGTTTGTGTGCCCTTCCTTTCTCTTGTGACATGTCGCAGCTGTACTGTGCTATTGGTAGCTTCTGGCACTGAAAGACAAGATAAGGAATCACTATTCAATAGTGTTCTGGAAAGGGGAAAGAGAAGAGGCAGCCAGACAAGAATATTCGAAGTTAAAGCTTGTAGGGCAAAGATAAGGCAGCATAAAAGGAGAAATAGATTAATGCTAGCCAAAGGGGTTAAGATAATAATGATTTTCTTACCACATCATAGGGGAAAAAACAAATACTGGAAAGACTGAAGGGGATGATATTAATCTTATTTAAAATAGCTGAGTTAAAAAGCTTTTTAGGAATAAGAAATTAAGAGCAGTTCTAGAACAATTATAAAGTAAGAAGAACTTGACAAATAAGAAATAAGGTAATCTATGGGAAATCTGAGTATGCAGGAATCAAATAGTACAGGGAATATTAAACTAAGCAAAAATCATATTATTGTGCTGTAATTTTTAAATTGTACAAGAAAATAATTAACATTGCATTTTTTTGTTTAGGAATCTAATTTCAAGAGTTGTTGAAGTATGAAAAGAAGCTGAAAGAGTATCTCTCTGAAAATAGCAAAATGTTAATAATTATCATGGCCCTCTGTATTAAATTTGTTCTTATAATATACATATTACCCAGTCCTTTTGGAATTGTAAAGCGAGCAAATGAAATGAAAAGTATTAAATGAAAGTCTATGTGCGTGCATATGGTTTTATTCAGGCTTCTATTTTGTTCCTTCAAAACTTAATTCGGATTAGTTTGTTTTTTTCACAGTTTGTAGAATTGAGCTGTACAATTTGTAAAACACCATGTACTAATAGGAATGAGTTACTGACATCTGCATAAATACGTATTTGTTTTTACACTTTCAGTAATGTTTTAACAAAGGAAATAATCTGCTTGAAACTTACAGTCGGCAGTAGATTCAGGGGAAATGCAAATTCAGTGGGGTATGGGAGAAAAATATTTTAAGAAGAGAGCAGTTAGAAATGTGGACAGGTAATATAATAGAATTCAGAATAAGGTAAACTAGTGCTTTGTGTGAGGATTAAATTGAAACACAATGGGAAGGGAAAATCCTGAAATGATACTTGGAGGGATACAGAAAACAAAAAAGCTGCCTGATAGCAATTTGGAACTCACAACAAAAGATCCCTATATAAGCAAACACTGAAGAAATGCTTCTGACATAGATTTATTGCTCTTGGTGAACTGGTTTTACAAATGCAAGGTTTTAAGTTTCATACTAAAAACATCATGGTGGATGGTGCAGACTTCCAAGAAAAGCAACCACAGTGAAGTCTCTGAAATGAACTAAGGACAGAAAGCTTACAGCAATAAAAATACATGGTTAATGTAAATAATGTATAGTCAGGCAGGGTTTACAGTACATCCCCAAATATACAAAGAATGCTAAAATACCTTTCTAGTTAAGAAGATCTATATATACAAACTCCAACACACAGAATTAAAAATATTTAACTGAATGAAAAAATGAGGAAATCTAGGCTAAAGACCAAAGATCATTTCAGCAATGTCTATATAGATGCAGTACGCTTTTCAAATCTGTGAGCATGAGCATCATCTAAACTTAAATAAATTAATTACAAACGCAGTTAATTATTCTTAGTAGTTGCTTGAAGCACTTGGGAAGAGAGTGTCAGAAGACAAAGACCAGAATTTCTGAGGATCATTGTCTTTCTATGAAAGCTTGAAGAGATGGTGGTTAATATGAGCAAAAGAGATTATTGAATTATATAATACATGGTAAAATTTCACACAGAACTTCTTTTTATTCTCCTAATCCACTATATACAGGCATTTTTGTTACATTTTCTTTACTCAGTAAATACATTACAATGAGTTGCACTATATATTAAATTCATAATATATGAATTCTATAAACACACACACCAATATATGTGCATATTTTGATGCACTCACTGTTTTATACATTCAAAACATTATGATTTGATAGTAAAGTATTTGCTTATTCACTTAAATAAAGGTTTTAATAAAAGAGATAATGTATTTTTTCCTCCTGAACATGAGATAGATTAGACAAAGCAGACTAATTGAACTCCTAAACTAATCTAGTGTTTTAAATGACAGGTGAGGATGATCCATGAATGATGGAAGATCCAATGGGTACGAATGACACAAACTTAATTGTGGGTAGGAAGGTTTAATAGCTCCTGGGATAACAAATTGGAGCAACCACCACCATTGCCCCAGGGTGAGCCTTTCTGTTTATTGAGTTTTCTCACTATTAAATCGTCATTTATTTCAGAATAGAGAAACAGCTCAAGAGCTGTATTTTTCCGTGCTTGTAGTAAGACTGAAGTATAACTTAACAGGTCTATATAATTTTTCCTAAATCTATCCAGAAAATATTTTAGATCTGTGTAACAGATCTAGCCTTTCCAGGAATCACTAGTTTCTCATCTGAAAAGCTGGTTTGCTTCATCCTGGAGCGATTTTTCAGGGGTCACAGGATAAAGAGAAATCCAGAATTTTCCTTTTGCAGGAACTTCTGCCTGCTATTAAGGTAGAGATAATCTTTCAGTCAGCCTCTAGCATTTTCTCTTGTTTGTCTTCTCAATTTCTCATTGCAGGATTGATTCCTTCAAGACTAGAGAAGAATATACTCTGGGGAAAGCCTGCAATTATTTCCTGTGTCACCCCTAGATTATCTTGGGGCTAAATACAGCAGGCATGTCACACCAAAGCAAAGAATTAATTCTCTGAGACTGAGATCATGGTAAAAAGGATTAGACAGTTAAAGAAATAAAAGAGAACATCCCCCGTTATGCAAGAGAGGAGTTTAATTCTTTTCCGACGACACTAAGTAATTACTTTCTAGATATTTGGAAAAAGCTTATCTGCCCTGGATTTCTTCTATGTCCTATGGCTTGTCTTAGATTTACAGGACTAGATATATAGGTACACATCTTCGACAGGTGTATGTAGCAGTTATATTCTTAAATGTTCTAAAACTTGATGCTAAAGAAAACTATAGATCCTGACATTTGTCTGTTAAGTTGAACTCTATAAGGCTCATTTTTATTTTTGTATGGAAAGTTCAAAAAAATGTAATATGGGCTTTATTAGTTTGGAGCCACACTTAATGTGTGTTAAATCCAAGTTGGGATGATTCTAATAAGAGGATATTAAATTAGATATAACTTGTGAGATCCTCTATAGCACTTCCTACATTCCTGAGAACAGATGAGTTTGTATTTGATGGAATAAGAAACCCTTTTCTAATAAGAAAATATAATTAAGTAGATTAAGGTCATGTATTTTTTTTTTTTTTTACCAAAACTGGTTTTTAAAAGTATACATATTTTTCCCCCCGAGTGAATATGAAATACCATTTATAAGGACACAATGGCCTCTGAAATGAAAGGAGTATAAAAGATGGAAGAACGTGTCCTGGAAATAATCTACTTTGATACTGTAAGCACACAGAATGCTGCTTTCTATAGAGAAATTTAACTTTCCTGTTTTTTTACAGTACATCATTCAAAGGACCTGCATGTTTTTCAGCCTTTCTCATACACACACACACACACACACACACACACACAAAAATAAAAAAAATACAGATTTTCTTTCAAGAGAAACTGGAGTTTTTTTTGCACAGTAGTTTACTGGAAAGATATAAAAATAAACATTTTGCCTGAAGGAATGTGTTAGAATTTGCAAAATGTCAAGGAAATTTCCTTTTACCTCTTTTTTCTTTTCCTTTTTTTTTTTTTTTCAATCTGCTGTGTTCTATACAGAAGAGCTATATAGAAATTTCTTAATTTCAGAGAAAATAGAACTTTCTGGAGCCTTTCTTACAGATAAATGTCAGATCTCATATATTTTGGAGATGTCATTGCAAACTCTTTCCAAAGAGATTTATATTTATACATTGGGTATCTTATTTACATACATTGATAATTGGGCCAGCGGAAAAACATTAAAGCAGTCTTTCTGCAACCCATATTCTTGTATTGCAAGATACGTGGTACCTTACATTTTTGTTTGTTTTTGTGACAAAAGAAAAGAAAAAGTAAATTAATGTTGATACAGAATATAAATACATGAAAGGAAATAAACTAAGAATCCAAAATTATACTTGAGAAAAAGAAATAAATGTTTTATTTCCAAACTTACCATTCAGTAATAGGTTTCTGTTTTTTCCTGTGTATCATGGTGATTGTTAGTATCTAAAAGTTCATTGATGTGTTGATGATGTAGCATAGATACATGCTACCTTAGACTCTCGGATAAAAATAGGAATTAGCTTTTCTACTATAGATTGTCTACAGTAAAATTCTTCCCTTCACTTTGTATTGCATCGGATCTACAAATCTAATAGAATAACAAACTTTGATACCTTGACACGCTCACAATTTATGTCAAATACTATATAAAATACAATTTACATAAAAGCATCTGTAGATCTATTAATTTTTAATAGAAATTGCAACCTTCAGAATGTGAACCTGCTATTAAAGCTCCGATTTCAAGTTTTTCTACTGTTCATAATACTCAGTTCAAGAGAAGGGGGATTTAAACAGAACTGAAATGTAATGTAAGGTTTTATACATCAGTGTAGTGAATGACTTTTTAACGTACTTTTTGAAGGAGCATATATTAGAAAAACAGTAAGTCAAGGAAATTATAAGTATAATGTATGAACCATGAAGCTACATAATATTAATTCTGCTGCTGTATTTTTTTCTTTATAGATTTTTTATCAAATCTATTGCTAAGCAAACATCTTAGATTGTCTTTCAGTTGATTTACAAACTATGATAACATTCTGAGCAATTTATGAATCAATTTTTTTTCCTGAAAAGTTTTTCGACTTCCAGACTATTTCTTAATAAATCCCAGTCCAACTATAAACTGCTCATCCATCTCTTCTCCTCAGGCCATGGTGAAGATAATAATAGTATGATTTGATACACTAAAGAATCTGTAACTCATTATAAAATCATTTAACTTTTTATAGATAATATTTGTTAGTCCAAACACAGGGAATGCTTTTTAATGAACAAGTTCATCAATAACTTTAACCAATCCGTCTCAAAAAAAAAAAAAAAAAAAAAAAAAAAAAAGTGTAACTCTATCATGATTTTATTGTGTATTCCTATGTGAATATCATATTCATATATTAATTTTTGAATTAATATTTCTATATTGATGAATTATTACATAACAGATTCCATTTCTTCTGTTCCTTGTTTGAAAGAATTTGACACCTGTTCAAAAATAAATTGTAAGTCAGTTCAACCAACCTTCTAACACTTCAAACAAAGAATGTGTGAATTGCAGTATCTGTACAGAAGATGCGCATTTTCATTTTACAATATAAATCTTCATTTCTGTTTTTGTTCATTTCTTCATTTACCAGGTACCTTCACCATGCTTTACTTTCTTCAAAGTCCCAATCTTTTAAACTTAGAGTATCAGTACATTGATTTCTCTATTTGTATCAAAAATGTTTGTAATAATTTGGAAAATGTGGTCTTTTTAAAAGCTTTTATATCTCTGATCTTGCATGTATGGAAAACCCTTAGCCATTCTATGCATGATAAGAATTGCCTACACTCAGTAGGTTTCTAATTAAAGAAGTTTCCTCAAGGAGCTGCTTAATTGAATGGTAAAATATTTTTCAGTGAAATATGTCCTTGAAAAATACTAATTCATAGGAACAGGGACTTTTGGGGCAGGTATCAGTTTATATCACAAGGATTGGATTTCTCTTCAGAACAGGACAAAGAAAGAATTAATAATAAATAGTCAGGAAACTGTGTGGGGTGATCTGGGAGACTGATTTCAAGAACTAATTCTGCCTCTTTCATGACAAGGACATGAGCTTTGACATGCCCACTAGATTTTTGGTGTGTTCTTTTAAATTTCTGCTGTTAAATCAATTTCATTTTATAAATAAAGATTACTCGAATGGGAAAGACAACAACTCTCTATTCAAATAACTGATATGTACCCAATGGGGAAAAATATTAGCTCTTTAGTGACATGAATATGGTCTGCCACACTGCCCAGGAGTGCTCCAACTAAGTGTACCAGATTATATATTATGTGTCATTATGTACTTTTTATCGCAAACCTGTGGACATTTGTGTCACTACATCCTCATATACAGTTGGGAAAAAAAAGTACAAGAAGTTTTAGTTTTGAACTCGTTCTCTATCTATACATTGCTCAATTCAAATTATTATTTCATTACCCTGAGAAAAAATTCTCATAAAGTTGCTTGAACCTTACTGTTGACTGCCTGATGTTTCTTAAATATTTTTAATAAACCACAGAATAAGGGTAGAAAATGGTAGATATATTACAATGTGCGTCTTCTTTATTCTAGTTCCAATTTTTTGGTTGATTTCTAAACAAGGCCTGATATGGAATGAAAAAAATTGAACTCCTTCATCCTGACTAAAACATGCATTTCATAGAGACTGTGGGGAGACATATCAAAACAAATCGTGTTTACTTACTTCCAGTGGTCCACTTTGCATTTCCGAGTTACTGTGAGGATCTGGTTGTAATACAGGGTAGTGTACATTTACATGAAACTAACTTCAAATGCAATAAAGAGTGTGGCTGCAGTTGTTTATATTTTTTATGAATAATAGAATTGCTTATCTCTCTCATATTTAGTTCTTTGTATTGCAGTACCTAAAGTGCTTTCATCGCCTTAGTGAGATGGTTTAAACTGAATTGTCTAAAAATAGATTAATAACAGGGGTCAAGAGAGCCTTGAGAGGTCATTGTGTCTGTCCTTGTTCATCCCTTCTCCCCCTTCAAAATAATTTAAAAAAATCAAAAATGTATCTAAATAATTCCTGAAAAATGTACTTTTAACGTGTTCTTAGACACTGTCAGGAACAGAGATAGTCAACCAGTCAGTATAAGCTGTTCTACTACCTATCCTTAATGGAAATTTTCTTTTTTTCTTTCTGATTTTCAAAAATTTTTTTTTGCTAACTCATTTTTTACTAATCATTGTGGACATCAGGACAAATATATTCTTTCCTTCTTGGTGGCTAACTTTTATATAATTGACGGGACAGACCCTTGCAAAAAAATGTTTGATAAATCTTTTCAGCCTTAAGTCTTTTTAGAGTTTAATTATCCACACTTTCTTCAACATTTTCATCATAGATCATTCATTATAGCTTTATCATTTCTGTTCTCTTCTGAATTCTCCAAATGAATCACTCACCTTCTGTGAGGGTAATTCTTGAAGCAAGACGCAGAATTTAAACTGGTTCAAATAGATTACTCCTCATGCCTCACAGATGACACACATGACAGGTACAACATTTAGCTTTCAGAGAATCACTGGGCATTACTTAGTCTGGTTTGGTTAGTGATCCAGAAATACATGCAGATTTCCTCCTGAAGAATTGTTCCCTAGTGAGCTCTTCCTCCAACATCTCTTAAGCTCTTCCTTAAAAGAAAACTACTGTACTTGTCCACTGTGAACTCTGATTTTTGAATTGTGAATTCTCATTGTTTCCTAGCAGTTTAGAATCATTGCTTGTCATCTTTAGGTTATTATTATCCAGTATTGTTAAAAATATGAAAAGAATCAGAATCTTGAAGAGTTCTACTTAATAAATCCTTCTATTCTGAAAATGACTCTCTAATGTACTGAGTATTTTTTCCATTCAGTTTTTCATCATTTTGCCTATGTTAGTTTTATCTGGACCTTTTCCTTTCTCCATCTAATTTATGGGACTACGTGAAGCAGTGTGAAAGCTTTACTAACAGATGACAGTATGGTATCCATTGCTTCTTTGGAGAGGAAGCAGAAAAAGACTTGGAGTTTCTGGTAGACAAAAAGCTGGACATGATGAAGTAGTGTGCACTTACAGTCTGGAAGGCCAATGGTATCCTGGGCTGCATTAAAACAGTGGAGTTGTTGGAGTGGGTCCAGAACAGGGCCATAAAGATAACTGAAGGGCTGGAGAACCTCTCCTGTGAGAAGAAACTGAGGGCATTGAGCTTGTTTAGCTAAAAGAAAAGAAGACTCCAGGGAGACCTTAACGCATCCTTTCAGTAATTGAAGGGAGCTTATAAGCCGGAAGTGGACCCAACTTTTCATCCAATCTACTAGTGACAGGACAAGGGGGAATGGCTTTAAACTAAAAGAGGAGAGATTTCGGTTAGATGTTGGGTGGAAATCTTTTATTCAGAAGGTGGTGAGACACTGAAACAGGTTGCCCAGAAAAGCAGTGGATGTCCATCCCTGGAGGTGTTCAAGGCCAGGTTGGATGGGGTCCAGGGCAGCCTGATATGGTGGCTGGCAATCCTGATCATGGCAGGTAGTTGGAACGAGATGATCTTTATGGTTCCATTCAATCTAAGCTACTCTATGATTGTATGATTCTATGATTCTTCTTTATACATGGATATGGTAGCCTGTTATAGGATATTTGGTTAATTTGGAAGAAGAATTTGTAACTCTTACATTCTTGCTGCCTCTTCTGCTTTACATTTTATTCTCAGTTAATTAGGAAGAGTTTCTTTGGTTATTTATGCATTTTTTTTTTTTTATGAGATATTAATTTAAACTTATCAGCCCATGATTCCTCAAGCCTTTTCCCTTTAAAGAATTTAAATTTGTTGTTTCCATAAATTTCACAAAATTTGAGTTCCAAAAGGTTGTATCTAAGTTTCAGGGCATGGAATTGCTTGTGAATTATCATGTGGGTGCATCATATGGCCACATACAGACTCATGCAGTCCTCCCCTTGTCCTTCCTGTTCTCCAGCTGGAAGAAGCTTTGAGCACACAGGGAATAGGAAGCCAAGATATTGTCTGCTGAGCTCCTTGATATGGATCATTAGGGAAATGGAACTTAAGAATACAGTGCAACGCAGAATTACTGTGGAGTCTAGAACTCATCTGACAAGAAATATACTGTTTTGAGACTGGATCAAAATATATTTATAACTCACCCAGTTATATAAAGCATCCTAGGTTAAATTTCATCACATTCAATTGCTATGGACATAAACAAAAACAAAAAACAACAAACCAACCAACCTGCCAAAAGCAGATCAAAACAAACCACCAAACAACCGTATATTTAGCCATTTATTCTTTTTTTTTTTTCCCTGATATGATTTTTCTCCTTTTATTCTTTAGAATTAACAGTATTAGTTGTGTGATTAGTTGTGTGATCACTGAATTCAAATTGCACTTTATAGAAAACATTACATACTGCATAAACTTCCAGTAGTTTTCTCTGCTATTGAAGGATCATACGCAACATTTTCTTCCTTATTTCTACATCTGAGGAAAGTGACTCTTAACTTAGAGGATAAAGATTCTTTTTTTTTTACCATGCATGGTGATTGTTCTACTGGCATTACTCAACCAGCTGCTGGCTTTCTTTCTTTTCTCACTTCTGGTACCTTACCAAAGTGTAGAGAGATAACTCTAAGATTTGGCATTATTAATTGCTGTCAAACACTTTGAAAAGTGCCCAGTTTCCTGCTTCTTACAGTTAGTATGCTGAAAACAGTGATATGTAGAACAGCACACAATCTAAAAAAAAGAAAAGAATAGCATGCTATTTTAAAAGGTGAACTTTAAAAAAGATACTGTTTTCATCAGCCAGTTTTCATCAGTATAATTCTGTTTTCATATGATGAGTATCCATTTATCACAGTATTCCTGTTGATAAGTAATAATTAATATATGATTAAGTACCAGTTAAATATCCCTGCAACATGCTGCAATTTATGTGTTGTAAGGTTAATTCTCTTTTTGAATGAAGCAAATTATACCATAATTTAGGAATTGTTAGTGTATAGAATGTGTACTGACCCTCTCCATTAGAGTTTTATTCTAGCCTGGTTGCTCTCCCATGAAAAGCATTACAGGCATTCTGTCAAAAAGCAGCAACAATGCCATATGACTGCAGGCACATCTGCACAAATGGTGCAAGGGCATTCAAGCTCCTCTGCTCACTCTCTGAGCTTTCTGTATATGATCCAGCTCTGACCCGAAAACTATGTAACCACATTAGTGCAGTTCTGTGCCTTTTTGTAAAGCCCCTGTGCTGGAATGTGCACTTTTCTAATGTGACTAAATGACTTCTGAGCCCAAATAGGCACATGTCTGACTGTATGGAGTGTGAATGGTGTTCTGTCTGCCTCCATCCATATAGGCAAGACCTGAGGTTACCAGCCGTGTACATCAAGTTGCAAATTAGGGAAAGAGAAAATTGCTTCCAGAATTTGTTAATCAGAATGTAATGAACATGAAACAGTTAATTGATTCCTATGAACAAAAGCAAAGCTTGTAACTAAAGCATGATGCTTTTTTTCATCCCCTCACAAAATACAGATTTTCTTATATTTGTAACAAAAGTTTCTTTTAGTAGATGGCATAAATATTCAAAATACAATTGACCATGATTTTTTGCTCCATTGGGCTTTCCTGAGCATGGTTATGATGAGTCTTTGACTGTGCTTGTCTTTTCAAGTAAGCAGTTTGATTTCTTTTATGCATGCTGAGCTAGAGAAATGGAAGAAAAGGAAAAAATTGTGTTTTTATATAGAATCATAGAACCCTTCGAGTTGGAAGGGACCTTTAAAGGTCATCTAGTCCAAGTTCCCCACAATGAATAGGGACATCCATAGCTAGATCAGGTTGCCCAGGACGTCATCCAGGCTTGCCTTGAAAGCCTCCAGGGATGGGGTATCTACCACATCTCTGGGCAACATGTTCCAATGCCTCACCACCCTCAATGTAAAATACTTTTTCCTTATATCTAACCTAAATCTACCGTCTTTAAACTTGAAAACATTTCCCCTTATTCTGTCACAACTGACCATGCTAAAGAGTCTTCTTTCCTATAACTCCCTGTTCCCGTAGCTCCCTTCTTTTCTGTAGCGCCCCTTTAGATATTGAAAGGCCGCTATTAGGTCCCTTTGGAGCCTTCTCTTCTCTGGGCTGAACAGCCCCAGCTCTTTCAGCCTGTCATCACAATTTGGTATTCAGAATCACAGAATCAAGGAATGGTTAAGATTGGAAGGACCTGTGGAAGTCACTTAGTCCAACTACTGCTCAATCAGGGACTCAAGAGCAGTTTGCCCAGGAGATCTCAAGGTAGAGAGACTTCACAGCCGCTCTGGGCAATCCATGCCAGTATTCTGTCACCTGCTTAGTAAAGTGCTTCCTGCCGTTCAGAGGAAACCTCTTTTGCTCCAGTCTGTTGCCATTATCTCTTGTCTTGTCAGTGGATATCACTGAAAAGAGCCAGTTCTACCCTGTTTGCACCCTCCCTGCAAGTATTCATGTACATTGATAAGTTCCTACCCCAGCCTTCCTCTTCTCCAGACTAAACATTCCCAACTCTCTCAGCCTCTTCTCTTGGGAGAAATACTCTAGTCACTTAGTCACATTAGTGGTCCTCCATTAGATTCTTTCCAGTGTGTCTAGATCTCTCTTGAACTGAGAGCCCCAGAACAAGACACAGTACTGTTGTGCTAGAGGACAGTGACAAAAAGCTGGAAACAGTAATATCTTTGACAGCTTTGGTTAGATCCAGAAAAAGATGCTAAGTCTTTCCTTTCTCCTATTCAGATAAATGCTTTAGCTGGAAAAGAGGTGGGGGGAAGCCATTGCAGAGAAGTGCTGGTGTGTCTTATTAGTACATCTCTATCCAATATAGCCTGAGTTTATGAAAAGTGAATACAGTATAAAAACAAAATCCAAAACTTTTATTGGTTTATAGAGACTGATATACAACAACAAACACAACCCTAGAAGAAGGGCTGAAGAATATTCATTTTAATTTTTTTGATAGAAAAGGATAATTATGATAGTACAACATTCAATATCATTTCCATATTACAGAAGCTTGTACCTCTTTGCAGTCTCTATCTAACTTTATCCCTCAGCTCAGATCCTCATGTTGCATAGATCCAAGGTCTGGTTCTGATATGGCCTTGCTCCATAACTTTGTCTTAGATTTCCTGGGAAAATTGTGAAGAGATGAGAAAGGTCTGGGAAAATCTACTCAAAGGTAATGTAAAAGTCAAAGGCAGGGTGTTTTGACAGAGGTTTAGAGAAGTTCAGAGACTCAAGAGCAAAAATGCCAATATAATATTACAACTGTTTATATGCATACATATGTATCAGGGAATTATAAATCATTGTGATGGCAGCATTCAGAAGACTAACAAATTCAGCTATCTTTCACTTCTAAAACCAGACCTTTCTGGTTTCATTCATTAGCAACACACTTCTTGTTAATGATCATTTCGTACATAATATTAAACTACCTTATCACAAACATAAAAAAGCTGTTAGTCTTTAGCCTGAGTTAGCTGTGAATTCACAACAAAGTGAAGTTGAAGTTGTTTTGCCAGGATTGATGTCTGTGGCCCTTGGTGGTTTTCAGTCATTAAAGCCCAGGAGATCAGTCTGGAGAGCTCATTGATGAGGGGAGTCAGAACTTGTCTTGTTTCTCTTCTGATTTTCCTTGTTTAAGCCTGATTTTTTTTCTGCTGTTGTCCACCTCTTCTCCTGTTACTGCTTATTGAGGTTTCTTTTTGTCTTGCCATCCTTCCTGTGTATCTGGAAACACATCCTGCTTATCTGCAGTCCTTATTTTGTCCTCACTGTGATGAGATTGTTTATTTGGATTTCTCCTATCTGCAACTACATCAATCTTTGCTTTCTCCTTTGGTAATCACATTGCTCATATACTTACATAAGTTCATATCTGCCTATACCAACAAAAATATCTATGTATTTCTGTTTCTTGCACTGTTTCAGTATACTCATATTCAGATAGAAGTCAATAGGCTTATAGACTTGTAATTCATTGGTATCACAGGCCTCTGCTGGCAAAAGTGAAAATCTATAAAATGCCAAAGGAAAAATATAGTCAGTTGAATTATCAGTCTGATACCACCCTGTATCATTGATGTGGACCAGATGGGGTGGATGATGCAATGTAGAGATATTGAGGATTTATTTCAGAGCTCAGTAGTAGCCAACCTTTTCTCCTCCAAATGTTGCCTTCTTTGCCAGCAAAGATTCTTGATTTGTTTTACTGGGTGTGGTGAGCATATTAATGTTTATACTAATAGCTTATTAAATCTTAGCTATCTTTTGTGTTTGCTAGGCTATAAATTATTACTCTGATCTTTCAGGCTGTGTGTGTTCTGCTTTCCAGTTTCTTTGCACATGGTTAAGGATGTCTGACCAAGCTGATCCAAACAGGGACCATAAGTTATCTCAAGGAATTAAAAAAAAGCTCTGAAGAATTTGTCTAATAAATAATGTGGATTAAATGGCTTTCATTTGCTGCCATTTATAAATGAGAAACCATTCTTCTTTTCCTAACGCTTACTTATGATTTTTGGATAACATAAGCAGTTCTTAAAGTTGTTGATATTTTTTCTTTTCTTCAAATTCATATTTTTGCAGCATTGATAATGGTAAATTTGCAGACCATTCAATTAAATTTGTAGAATAAAAATGAAAATAAAAATTATTGCAATAACTGAAATATTAGCAACAGGCTTGATGAAAATAATAATATAGTCTAATCGCTGTTCAGTTGTGTGTAAAGAATGTTGGAAGCTTTATGGCAAGTGAATTTGTAATTTATTAAAACAAAGTGTATGGGAACTGTTAGGTCACAGCTTGAACCAGTGATGGAACACCTGGTGAAAGGAGGTAGCCAGCCCTACGAGCACAGGTAGAAGCAATTCACCTGTGCGATCAGAACAGGCTGGATCCCTGGCTTCATCCCTACTTACCCTCATTTAAGGGCTGGCAGCTGTGAAGAGAGCATCTCTACTTGGAGGTTGTTTCCTTTGGAGTCTTTGGTGTGCCCTGATCCTCAAAAAGGGGGTAAGCAATTCATTCTTTATTACTGGATTGTGACTGCTGCCTTAATGGGATTTGAAGCAGTTGTACCTGTTCTTACAGAAGGACATTTCAGAAATGAGAATATCAGATTTTTGGTGCTTCCTAAACTTAATTGACATCTCTTTGTTAATGAATAAAAGAACAACAAAACACAAAAACTGCTAGTCATCCTAGGATTCGTACCTAGTAAAGTGGTATTTAAGAAAAAGAAAACAAGACAACAACAAAACCAACTAGAATTCAAGTGGAGGAGGTCAAAAACAGTTTTGTGCTCTTGTCAGACATCTTCTATCTCTTCTTTGATCTGCCTGTAGTTCATCTGAACCATTCATGGTAGAACTGATAAACCAAAGTCATGGGACAAGAGGGCCAGTTTGTTGGTAAAATGCTTTTGAACTTGAGCAGCACCATTTAACAATAACAGTTTTAAACAGAAAACAGTAAATCCCTAAAATGCCCATTCAGTGCAATTTACCATATGTGAATATCTGTTCATCACCTAGGGGAGATGTATTAAAGTATTAAGTTCTGCTGCCTTTTCAAACTTCCCTTTTTGGATCTTGAAAAGCAAAATAGTGGAAGGGAGTGATTACATTGTATGTTTCAGTCTTCTTGTTTTACCTGTGTGCTGGTTAATAACCATCCTACCCCTCCTCCTAATATCCAATTCCACAACCCTTTCCTCATATGTTAAAAGATGTTTTTAGTCAAATCCTCATATTGCTAGAATTATCAAAAGCCCTATCATGAAACATACTCTTCCTTTTATGTATAAGGAAGCCTCTTAATGTACACAGCAGAGCCTCTCTTCAGTAACTGGGTGAGTGAAGCTGTGCCTTAGTGGAGTTTGTGACGTTATGCTTGCTCTCGCTTCTGTCTCCATGATGTACTCTTGATTCTACCACAGTGTTACCCACTCCTCAATTTAATTCCTGGGAAGCTAGTATTATTTTTGATCAAGAGCTGCTTAAAAGCTCTTCTATGTTTTCCTGGAATAAATATTCAAATTGGCAAGTATATGTTTGTTCTATCTTGCGGAATGATCCAGACATCTGAGTGGTTGCTTAAGGATCTGAGTGACAACTGGGGAGAGTTTAATGGATGTTGACGTTAGTGCTTCCAGCTCTTTTCACCACCTGCACTGCACAGATACTGGACTGCCTGTCAGTCAACTGACGAACTGTCACAGCCTCCATTGCTGTATTATTTATGCTGAACCACTTCTGTAAACCACTGGGGTTCAGGATGTGGTTGCTGAGCAGCTCAGAGACCCCAACAGGGTGGAAAGACAGAGGCTGAAATCTCGGTAGTCACTGCAAGTTAAGATGATTGTAATTGTTGCTTTTTCCTGCTCATCAGAAAAAAATGCTTATTCTAGACTAGCAAAAGATGTTTTGGAGGATGAATAGGTATTTCTGCCTTGCTTCCTCAGTAAAGCAAAGGAGACAAAAGGGTGATTTTCATAGCAGCCATTTTGCCTCTTAAAAAGCTTTTAACCCAGGCAGAATGGAAATCAAAAATTCAACTAATGCCAGACTTTAGAGTGCGTTTTTATCATTGACAAATCTATAAATACTGTGAAAGTAACAAAAAGTACAAAGATTTTAGTGTGCTGTGAACTATTTTATCTTCTATACCTAATAATTTTTATAAATTGCACGATACTCAGAATAAAACATCTGCAGTATGGAGGTTTCAATGCAATTTAATTTTCTCTAAAAGCACAAGAGTCAATAGCAAAATTGCACTGTCAGTAATTTTTACTTGAGAATCCTTTCAGGAGATAAAAGGATTGTATGGAAACTAAGGAAAACTAATGGAAGATTTAGTGAGGGGTAGGAATGTTAGTCATGTGACCTAATTTACTGAGGTATAATCAGACAAAAAAAAAAAAAACGATCTATATGAAATGCACTGTTTTGAGTATTCAGTCTGTTCTAGATGAACTGAGGTGTTGTCAGTAATGCCCAAGAAAATAGGCCAGTCTCACACAGACTAAGCTTTAAAATAAGTGTGATGTTTTAGCTTCTTTGAAAATTAAGCACTTAGTTCTTTTATTTTCTTATTTTAAAAAAAGTGATATATCAGATGTTGTGCTGGGTAATGGTTGGTAGAAGCTGATTTTTTTTTTTTTTTTTTTTTAACATTAGCCTCCCTGCGGAATAAAATGTGGTTGTATGAAATATTTTAACCTTTTGTACTGTTCTTCTTTTCCCTTTATCAGCTTTAGCCTACCCATAGGCTGTTCCAGGATAATTTTTAATCCTCTATTTTTCTCTTGTGGAAGAGCAGTGCAGCAGTTAATAATACTGTGGCCTTAATTAGAAAGCTGTGTTTAATTGGAGGACTTTTTGTCCCTATTAACAGCAGTGACAGAGTAGCAGAAGGTGGTATTTTAATATTAGTATTTCTGAAAAGGTAGCTGCTGAGTTGCGGAGAATCATCTGAATTTTGTATAAGTGCAAATGAGGTGCATGAAAAAGATTTGAATCCATGCCAGAAATAGAGTGGCTTTTGTGGTATTCCTGGCAATGTGTTGCGCATAGCTGCTGGCTTTGAAAGAACAAGCAGGAAACAGCCATAGTTAGGTGATTCATATACTTAGACTTTATCTCAACAGCTTCTGTCAAAGAGGTAAATAGTCAGAGCACAGGAGGGGAAAGAAGATGGTAGACTAGCACCTTGAGATTACTGATTGTCTCCATTACGTGATGTTACAATTTCTTTTGAAGAGGTACTATTTATAATCACATGTCATTTTTTCACTGAGAGAAAGCCCGGTTAAAAGGCTTTCATAATTAAACTCCCAAACCCTAAGGGGGAGTAAGATGCTCCCATTCCCTTTAATGTCATCTGCAGGTTCTTCCATCCCTTGGAAGTACTGACTAATTTATCTTTTACTTGTTTTCACTCTCAATTCTGCTTTCTGAGTAAGTGTTTTATTTTGGAATGAGATTGAGCATACTCTTAGAAAACCAAGAAAATCAGTTTGTGTTAAGAGTGATTTACAAGGTAATTACCACACCTAGAGCAGGTCAGAATACACAGTAAGCTTAATCTTAAAACACATTGTTTACCTATTGCAAGAATATGCTAACAAAAAGTTTCTTGGTATTTTGAAATTAGTAATAGTGGAATGTCTACTTCTGTGTACCTGTTATTCTCAGTTTAGGTTACCTTTTCTAAAAGATACTTTTCAGCTTTTTACTGAAGAACAGAGAGGAAAGGTATCTATCTCTCCAAATATGAACAACAATAAGATAACTCCATTAAGGTATCTGATGGCTCCATTTAAACCCTACTATCGTCCTGGCATTGCTGATGTTAGCTGTGTAACTGAAAACTATGCTGTCGGAACGTAGAGTAAAATCAGAGAAACAAGATATTTTTCTCCTCAAACTGCTATTGGCCTTTTTTTGACTTTTGTTTACATGCCATATAAGCACTGTAGCATTTCAGATCTAAGTTTCTTGATATGAGATGATAGGCAAAATAAGTTAAATAGTAGACAAACAATAGAAAACAGTAAAGAAAAGAAGTGAGCAGTGACTACAATGCTTTGAGATCAACCTATTTTTCAGAGATCAAGAAAAGGGAACAAAAGGAGTAACAAAGTTGTAGATAACCTTTTGCTACAAGCTTTCTTCAGAAGATGCCCCAGATCTATTTATCAGCTTTGAGTTCCTGAATGAGCAAGGGAAGCTTAAGAGGGTGCAAAAATAAGCTTACTATCAAAACTGAAGCTTTTTTGTTTCCCTGTAAACCTACCTATAAATCTCAACCAACAGCTGTTGAACCACTGAAGGAAGAATACAGATAAAACTAATTTATTATGGAATGAGGCAGCATAGGAACAAGAAGGATAAATTAAGTCCTTTCAGGCTGCAGAGAGAGCACCCATAGCAGTTACTGTTCTTTAAAAGGAAGGACTCCCTGTGTATCTGGTATGAGAAAATCTGTTTATCCAAGTAGGCGCCAGTTAGGATATCTGGTCTGCTGGAACTCTCTTGCTCTGAATATCCTTTGACTGCATACATGATCACAGCAAGGGATTGTGAGTTACAAACATGGAGTGCAGGAACATCTTCTGCCAGAGCTCAGGGGAAATGGACTGGGGGTGGTGTTACCAGTACCAAAAATGATTTGGTAAAAAGTCAGTGGGAAAACTTGCAGAGGAACTGATGTTGAGAAAAGCTATCATACAAATATAGATGTTTCTGCAATAGAATTTTGCAAATTTACCAAGAATAAAAGGAGGAATTGATGGATTTAGTAAGGGAAGAAGCAGCAGTAGCTCAGAATGATCTGTAAGAACATACTTTTTGGTTCAAATTGTGGACATATTTATTGCAATGTAAGGTTTGATAAAGAGGAATATCACTCTGTGTCTACCAACTTATGAGAAGGCTTAAGTTGTGATTTGAGACTTAAATTCTGATAATCAGGGCATTACACAGAATCACAGAATTGCCCAGGTTGAAAGGATTATGAATCTCCATCCCCCCTGCCACAAGCAGGGCCACCAACCTCCCCATTTAATACTAGACCAGGTTGCCCAGGGCCCCATCCAATCTGGCCTCGAACACCTACAGGGATGGGACATTCACAACCTCTCTGGGCAGCCTGTTCCAGCACCTCACCACTTTCCTAGTAAAGAATATAATATGTCATAAGATATCATATAGTATGTCTATTGATGGTTTTAATAAAGCCATTGCATTAAATGCCATTCCTTTTCAGGCACAAATGGTACAGTAGCCTGGGTCAGAGTGGGAGAGAAATTTCAGTGGGGAACAAAGTTAGTTAATTTACTTTTTCTTGTATTCTAAATGAACTGTATCTGCTCAGGTTTGGAAAACAAACAAGATACATAGTTTGTAATTAAAAAAAAAAAAAAAACAACTTGGGTTTTTTTTTTTTTAGAGTTGCATTCAACTTCAAAGAAAAAAGTGAGATGTGAACCTTTATGCTTTAGTTCTTCATCTGTTTGCTGGCTGAAGGGGACTAGAAAGATGTGAGCACTGGGAGCTTCTGCCACTTTCATTCCAAATTATGGAAAGAAAATGGGACTAAAAAAAAAACTTACCTGTGTCACAAAAAATCTATCTTATTCTCCGGTAATTTATTCCAAGTAAATACCTAGCTGTTAGGCATGCCATGACCCATTATTTGCTGATCATCTCATATCACATTCAAAGTTGTGGTCATGCTTTTCCCCATCTCCTTTGATCACCTCACTTTCTGAGTCCTGTTTAACTAAGGCAGAACATGTCACTGTCTATTTCCAAAAGCAAGTGGACAGAAACATGCTACCTGCCATGCTGTCACCATTCTGCACTTGTTGGTGCTCCAGAGATGAGCATTTTTACATCTTGAACAGCTGAGTGTGCCAAATGCATCCAAGCTACTGGTTCCTTTTTTGGGTCCTTTGCAGACACTTGCCCCTTCCCCTGCTGTGATTTCAAGCTCCTAATGTGACAGACCTGATGGTGTGAGGCTCAAAGCAAGTGTATATTCCTTTTTCTGTGTTTGTGCCTTTCAAATGCCTTAAGTATCTGAGGGTTAAGTAGAACATCAAACACTGAGATGTTGTAATGCCATGGTAGTCTCCAGTCAGCAGGGGAATAGCAGGAGTACAAGGCAGCATGTTTGTAATTCGCAATAGGAGGTTACATCTTCTCTTTTGATCACTGTTTTCAGGAAACAAGTAAGATAAGGGCTCTCCCTGCTTGACAGCTGCAGCTGAGACAGGCAGAGACAGAAGCCTGCTCCTGGAAAAGGAGGACCTGTTGTAGACCTGAACAGTTTGTATTCACTGAGTACTGTTAAATTCACAGTGAGTTCCCTTCAGCTGCATTTTGGTCCTTATGCTTAGTGTTTCGATAACAAATACACTTGAAATGGTTAGGCTAGAATTTATTTAATGTTATAAAATTGGATACATTTTTTACTGATTAGCTTCTAGACAAGTGTACAATTAAGTGGTACTTCAAATACATTTCACTTTCCAAATTGCATCTAATATTTAAACACATTTGCAGTGTATGCTGACTTTTTTTTTTGAATTTAAAAGCTTCCATTATCTTCAACAATTTAGGAACTTATGGAGCCTTTTTTCCTAAGGGGCATATTGTTGTGTTGCACTTATTAATGAATCCTACTTACAACAGGTTGTTTGGTTTTGTTTTGATTTTTCTGAAAGGATAATTTTGTACATTTGCCAACCAGTATAAAAGGACCTCCTCAACTAATAATTAAAATGATTATTTTGTTATGTAGTCATTAAGAATATGTGCTCTCCAGGGGTATTCTAATTTTGTATGTCACAGATTTTCATGTTTTGGTTTAAACTTCTTTTGATTGCATTTGTTTGTTCTTGCCATTTTATGTCTGTTTACTTTTCTAGCTTTTAATTATTCCCTTCTATATTTTTTTTTGCTGTGTGGCCTACATATGTTCCTTACTCTTACTTTAATCTTGCTGCTGTTTGATGAGTTGCAACATCTAACATTACATAAAAGTTATATTATTAACATATGATAAAAGCTTATGTGATGAAAGACTATCAAAGATTAATCCTTGATCTTTCTGATTAAAAATATCTTCAGTTATATGGATAATGTCTTATACACTTGCAAATTATATACTGAGGTAAAATAATATCCTGTCAAATCTTTTTTCTATTATTCATATTAATCAAAGCTTACTGACCTCCAAATTCTACTACCACATATCTCATGAAAAGTAGCTGAGTATATTAAGCCTATAGCAATAAATATAATTTTTATTCCATTAATATTATTGGTGACTGAAGATATGGAAACTAAGACATACAGTTCTGCAGAAGTTAACAGAAATATATTTATAACAAGTCTCTCATAAAGGGTAACTTCTTGATAACAGGTTATCAAAATTTTTTTGAACATATTTAAATGAATTTATAGTGCGTCAGTGCCATGCAGCACTGTTGATCCTGTGGTAGGAACAGTAATGTCGGACTTACCATATATTTATTCTTGTTCAAACTACTGATGTTCTTCTCTTAGTTTATATATTTGAACATTTGTGTGATTTATGTGTAACCTGGGCATAAAGATAAACCTATGATATCAGTCTTATTTTCAGTAACTAATATATATATGCAGCACTTACTTATGGACTCTGAAATAATTTTTAAGAAACTTCATAATGTCAGTTCTTAGTTTAAAGGAGACAAAGTGAATAGAAGGAGATAGTTAGGTGCCCACAACTGTCTAATTAGAAATCTATCTGTCAGGCACCAGGTTTTTAACATTGGTACCTGGGAGCTTTTGAAAGCTTGCCTCAGTGCAGAACCATTATTTTCTTTTGGAAGGACCCACACAAATGTGAAGCTGAGTTTACGATCCTTCTCTTGTTGCAACACAGCAAACGTTTTGCCTGGTAGCACTGTGACATCTTTGAAAGGGGAATCATGTAACAGTGATCTCCAGCTCAGCAGGCCAGCATGGCTACCAGCAGAAGGGCAGAGTAGAGCTATTGTGCTACATTTCTTTATCATTTCCTATTTGTATGTTACTCTTGAGCAGGGAACTTGGCAGCAATCCATATATTCCCTTGGATGCTGGCTAGGACCTTTGCAGTTCTGTGTTGCATTTGCAAAGGCCATGGAATAAAATATGAGTAAATTCCAGTTACCTAAGGACTGTCCAGTCTCTAGATATACAAAACTAGTGGTGGTTATTGTTCTATTAATGAAGCTTAACCAGACATCATATAACGTATGATATGTGAATGCTGAGGAATAATGCTTAGGTTCAGGATAAATGTTTTCTTCAACCAACTGAGCGATAAGGACTGGGACTGAGATGAACTGGGACTAAGTTTGAAGAAATAGAGTTGATTTTTGAACCAGGAAATGCTATGTTGTTCCACAACAGAAAATGTGTAGAATAAGATCCCTGCCTTTGCCAAAATACATGGCTTTTCCAGTATCTTTATAGTTTTCTGTGTAGATCCTTTTGGGGTATTTAAAAATGATAAGATGCAGTGAACCATGCTTATGTTAGTCTAACTTTATGAAATTAGGTGTATCTACTCAACACAGAACAAAAATATTTTTTTTCCTACTGTCTCTGATTTGTTCTATGTTTGACATTAAGATGTTTGACAATGCTGCTGTTTTCCTGAAGAGTGTATTTGTGAGCAATGCTCAGATGAAGAGTATATTAGACAGCATCCCAACAAACACTGGTCAAATTGCAGATAAAGTAAAAAGAGATGAATGAGGAATGTTCCACAGAATTACTGTTTGCAGAATATGATGTGTGTTCGTACAATGTAATTTTCTTTTTGGCAGAGGTAGGGTTCAAGCTATTATATATGTAACAGTTTATCTATCCTATTGTAATACTATATGCCACAGTCCGACATGACAATCCCATAAATATCTTGGGGGGGAAGTGCCACAGCTCAGATTACAAGTCACCTCATTCTAAATTAGAGTTAGGAAGTTAGAAAAACAGGGAAGAAAAATTATATCTAACCTTAGGGGTTCTTCCCAAGTTTTATTTTAAGTTCATTGGATTTTTCCATAAAAGACATATCCAAATTACATATTCATTATATCTTAGCTTTTCACAGTGGGTACCTGTGGAGTAAGTGGAAAAAATCTCCCACAGCATGTTCATTTTTAATGAGAACAGAGCACTTACACTGTGTATCACAATCAAATCACTTGTCATCCTGTAATAGGACAACTACCAACTGAGCCATTCTCAGAGAATGCCTCCTTCCTTTGGGCTAAGAGGTAATATGTGCAAATCACTCATCAGGCCTTGGTTATGTCCTGTGTACAAATTGCAGTTCTAGAAAAGAACCATACTGACAGGCTGGTGTTCACTTTGCCTGCTACTTAGGGTTGTCTAAATTGAGATTAAAGCTCTTGTGCCAATTTTAAGACATTAATCCTTTTGGTTTATCTTTCATGTATGCATTGTGATTGAGTGTTTTTTATGACTAATATTAGCTAATGATTTAATTATAAAACCAGGGCCAGCCTCTTGTTTGTATACTTTTCCTGAGTTAGTTCAGCAAGCTTATATGAGCTGAAGAAACTGAATTTAAATTTCTTTTATAAATGGTGGATCCACAAGGGGATGAGACACTTTCATATTATTGTAGCACCTAATTCATAGCCTGCTGACTCCCAAATCTATGTTATGGAAATAAAAATGCTTCCTGTACAGTGTACATCAGAATTAGATGTCTCACAAAAGGGTTTAGAAAAAGTAGCATGCTGAGTAGGGAACCTCTGAGTTAGCCAGTAGGAAGTGCTGAACACAGAAATACATCTTGAATTACATCTGTGAGATTTACACACCTTACTCAGCACTACTGGGAAGCATTATCATCCTCTGGGTTTTCAATCCAGAGTCATTTCCTGATCTAAGAGTGTGCTCAGTATACCACGTAAATAAATAAGACAACAGTCCTTCTGTGGAACCATGTTCATACCTTCCTACCTTTGCTAAATAGCCCAATGGTTAGTTGATCAGGATTCAGTGTTATTCAAATTCATGTTTTGCATTTTCCAGCAAAATGGCCTAATGATCAGGCAGTAGGCTGTTCTGAGATGTGGTTGAGTTGTGTGAACCACACTTGATGGAGCTGCTACTTTCCACACAAATGACTTAAAAGATCTGTTGGTCCAGAAAAAACTGCTGGGGGCTTAGTAGGGATGTATAAGACTGGCAGTCTGAGAAGATCTTTCGGCTATCTTCATGAACTGGAGTTTCATTAGTCTGGTTTAAATATCTATGATTAAATTACTGTATTTAATAAACTATAGTAGCAACAATTGTATTTTTCAATCTGCTTTTACTTTTTATATAATAAAAGCAGTATAATACCTGAAGAAGAAGAAAAATCTCCTGTAATGCTTCTAAACCCAATATATTCTCTTTTCTCTTTCTTTTAATCAGTGTAATGCAAATCCTTGTACCTTACCTTTGGAACAGACAACAAAAAGCCCTCATGTCTAGTGTTCCAAGCATGCGGAGTTGTTCTGTACATCTTTTCTAGTGTATTGTGCAGTAGCAGTAGGTAATTAAAACTTTTTCTGCCATCATCTTAGCCCTGCTTTGATTTACTTGTAGAAAGAAGTTTTAAAAATGACCACAGGACAGCAGTTTTCTGTTTAAGGCAATGGAATCAGAGTTAAAAGATCTTCCACAGAAATCCTATGTAAGAGCATACTGAGTACTCTTTTTCCACGGCACCTTGACTGCAAAATGGGATACTTGATGAAAAGCTGTGACAATCAATGCTTTGACAATTAAGGAGCTGCTGTCTTCTTAGGGGGTCACAATGTCTATAGGCAACCTATGCAAACAGATATTACAAAAGAAGCCAAACACAAAAGTAAATCACTTCATTACACACATTCTTTCTTTAATGCCTTCTAATGCTTATTCTGTTATCAATATCATTCTTTAGGAATTTTGAAATAAAAAGATTTTTAAAACTAGCATTATGAAGAACATTAAGATTAGCATACAAGAAGAGTTCAGCCTCAATTTACATAATGAAAAATGATTTTCTGTCATCGGAGCAGTGGTGCATTGTTCTGTCACTTGGCTGGTGGTCATGCCCATGCCAAGGACATTGGTGTCTCTCACTGTGGCTGAGCTGGTATTTTCTTACTGCCTCTCTCCACAAGGAGAACTTATAGCTGGTACTGTGCTGTGGCAGCTTTATCCGGAGCGCTCATTATTTGCTCCTTAGGACATCATAAAAGCAAGCCTAAAACCAGAATGAATTTGCTGCCTTGCTTTGCTATTTTTTTTCTTTTCTTTTTAATGTTGGTCAGAATGTGATTTTGAAGA
Organism: Chrysolophus pictus; assembly: GCA_037305975.1. NCBI lineage: Eukaryota > Metazoa > Chordata > Aves > Galliformes > Phasianidae > Chrysolophus > Chrysolophus pictus. Next base: position 27,541,329 of record CM074578.1, read on the forward strand.
CACAGTATTATAGCAGTTATAGTATGTAAGAGAACTCAGGAGGACTGAGTCTTATGAAAGCAAATGAAATAATTGCCTGAGGAAAATATATAATATTATATAATATATATAATAATATATATAATAAATATATAATTTATAATATATATATTTTCCCCAATATTTTTAATTTGAGAGATTTTCAGCAGATTGTATTTGCTACTATTTTTATATTAATAGTACACGAGCAACAAATTTGTTACCTACACCCAAAGTGCAATAATTTTCATTACATTAGTAGGACATAAGCGGTATGTTATATTCTAGAAAGCTACCAGTTTTGTGTATGTTTTACAGTTTAAGAAGCACTTATAGACTGCAACAAATTGTAAATCTATTATTGAGTGTTCAACTACAAATTATAGTAACTTTTCAAAAGGTTGGTATATATTTTGACCTGTAAATAAACATCTTTTCTATTAAAAGGGCTTTAGTGGATATTACAGTAACAACCAGAATTCACTGGCAAACGGGAAGATGTTTATAGAGCTATGAAAGTAAGAATGGTTTTCTGTCATCTTTTTAGTTTAGAGGGCATTCCTTTGAAAAGTTAATCCTATTGCTTTGGCTTCACGAAGTACTCCTAGCTCTGTTCTGACAAAACAGCCATCTTATAACATAAAATTATCTTTCAAATAGCTTTTTTTTCCTTTTTGTCCTTGTTGCTGAGTAGACTTGGAGGGGAAAAAAAAAAAAAAGTAGTCTACTGGGGTCACTGTCTCAAAGTATCGAGGTTTCCTTTCAAAAGAAGTAATATAACTCTTGAATTACATTTCTCTTTGAGTAGAAAAACTTCATTATGAAAGTGGTAGTCAGGTCAAACCTCTTCTGCCATCCTGTCAGTCATTAGGATATATCGTTTTCAAAATCCGCTAACATAAACTGGTTACCGAATCCTGCTTATATGGATGGAGGCTGTGGGAAATTAAAGAAAACAATTAGATTGATTTTTATACTATCAAATTAACAGAAATAACAATAAGTGTTATTAAGTGTTATATTATATTTGTTTAATATCTGAATTCCATTTCTTCCTTTTTTTTCTTGATGCATAAGCTTGTAGGGGATTGATTCTCTGTCCTAAACTCTTCCTCTGCATTTTTATTTTATAACAACTTTGTAATATAAAACATTTGTGTGAAATGTGTTTAAAAAGTGCTGATTTTATGAGCTTTTGATGGCTTGCACCCTGTTCCATTCTTTATGGCATTCTCAACTCAGGATTTAACTTGCAGAACAGATGGAATCTGCATCAGCAACACTGGCAAAATATATTTCATTTTAATTTTGCTGGTTCCAGAAGTAAATTTTATCCCTACATAGTTGTAAATTGGATTGTTTACCCATTGCTTAACAAAGTAAGTCAGACATTACTTTTTCTAAGTAGTTCTTCCTTGAGAGAAATACAATACTGGTAATTCAATTGTGACTAGTTCTAGAAACCTCTGCATAATGTACTATTGGCTGTGATGAGGCCATAACTTGGAGAAATGTATTCCATGCTATCCTTACTTAGATCTGACTTTACTGAAACACCATTTGAACACACCACAGTCCTTGTATTAAGTGTTATTTTGTTCAATCCTTAATTGCTTATAGTGTTTGAGAAGCTCTTGTCTGTTATGATGCAGACAAGCACTGCCAGCTTGTACCAAGTTCACATTGCTGCTCAGAAATCTTAAATTGGGCTTCTGCAGTCTCCCACGTCCTGCCAGCAGTAAGGCTGGAGTAACCTTCATGCACGATTTGTGGAGTTATGACTCGCTGGTGACAGAATGACCATTCCTGCTGGGAGGACCGAGAGAAGGGAGCAGCTGCTGAAGATCAGACAGCCTCCTGCATGGAGTTAAATTCCCAGCTGGAACTTGCACTGGAATTTTTCCCAATTTAGAAATGAGGGCAAATGAAAAATGTTCTTCTTGTTTTCAGTTATGGTGAGCAGGCTGGGATTTGTGATATTTTTGTTAAAAATAAATATCCAGTTGTTTCTTCTGGTTATCTAAGCAAAATATGGCATAAGATACCTGGGGGGGGGCGGGGGGGAGGGGGGTTGTAGGCAGATATTTCCCTGTATACTTCAACTGTTGTAGGCTTGGTTACCTACCCAGAAGAGAAAAGTCACAGTCAGTGTAGGATAACCTATTCTACTTTTCTGTTGCTCGTATGGTTGAAGTGCTAATGTCATCATTTCCTCTGAGGTATGAGTGAGAAATATAATGGTCTTTTTCTTTCAGTTGTTATTTATTACAGGATGTAAACAGTAAGCAAGCTGTGGACAGGTCCTAAGCAGCCCTGGAGAATGCCTTAAGCAAGAATAGAGTGGTAGAGGACTGCAGGGTGATCCCCAAGGACCTGGGGGTTGAGATAAAAACGAAGTTAGTTTGAGTGCCAAGGCAATGAAGATTCAGGACACACTAGGACATGGCCCTAAAAATGGAGGTGCTGTGCTGAGTCGTGATCTGTTCATGCTGCTGCTTCTTAGGAGACTGTCCCTCCTAAGTGTTTGTATGGGAATTGCTGAGTCATGGCCTGAACCTCTGATTAATCACCTGAGGTGAGCAATGAGTCAGCCATGGGAGCACAGGTGAAAGCAATCCACCTGTGCTGCAGGAGGTGAAGCCAGGCTCCACCCCTTCTCCTAGACCCACTCAAGAGCTGATTACCAGTGGGGAAGGATCTCTCTCTCTTCGGAAGATTCACTCCACTGGAGTTTCCTGAGCGAGCCCACGATACGGGTAAGCATCCTATTTATTCTCTTTGTCTCACTGTGCCTAACTCTCTTGCTTATTTCATTATTACAACATCTTAATATTATTTGATTATATAATATTCCTTTATATAATTTTCATTGATTATACACTGTTGTAGTGGGGAAGCTCAGGGGTGACATTATTGCTCTCCATAACTACCTGAAAGGAGGTTGTGGTGAGGTAGAAGTTAGGCTCTCCTTTGGGTGAGTAGTAGTAAGTCTAGAGGGAATGGCCTCAAGTTGCACTGGGTAGGCTCAGGTGAACATAAAGAAAAACTTATTTTCAGAGAGAAATATCAGGCACTAGAATGGATTGCCTAGGGATGTGGTTGAGTCACTGTTCCTAGAGGTGTCCAAGAAGTGTTCAGGTGTGGTAGTAAGGGAGTTGGTTTAGTGGGGAAATATAGCCATAGGTGGATAGTTGGACTAGGTGATCTTAGAGGTATTTTCCAACCTTGGTGATTCTATGATATGATTCTACTTATGGGCCTGCTAGAGCAAGCAGCAGTCATGATGCTATTGTTCAGATGGCCTCACTTATACCAGCCTGAAAATTCTGAGATCTTTATGTCATGCTTGTGTAGGAAAAACTAAACAAAACCAAGCATCCCCCCAAAACCCAAGCAGCAGCATGTTGTGTTTGTCTTTCTCTCTCAGGAGCTTCATTTTAACCACTGCTGATGTCAGTGCAGCAACAATAACAGTTTCCATAGCAGTTAATACTGCGGTAAATACAGTTAAAATCTATTGTAAAGGGAGAGACTTTGAAAAGGCTGTGATACTTCTGCAGAAGTTATACTCCTAAATGATTGCAGGTTTTTGTGTTTAGTTTGGTTTACTTTTTTTCTCAAGTGTTCTGGTGTTTTGTTTCAAGCATACCTGCATCATTCAGAACTGGTGTTTGTGAAGATCCTATTGAAATTTGCCTTATTTAAATATTATTATGCTCAAAATCTTGTCTTGTGCAGAAGGAACCCTATCACATATATGTGGAAACAAGAACTTATTGTTAGCTAACTGAAATCTGAATAACCACATCAAAATACAGTTCTAAACAGTTGTCCAGTCCAACTGTAATAGTGCCAGGGCATACAATCCAAAAGCAGTATGGCACAGCCTCATTAGGAGTAATACCCTTACAATTATTGTTCAGAATGATTAGGCAGGAAGACTCATGGATATCTTCCTTTTCTCTGGTGCTACTATGGTCCTTCTGAAGTCCCCCTAGGTACCAAATTGGGGAGCAACAGTGCTGTTGGAAGCTCCTGGGAGAGGTGCTAGCTTCCAGGCTCTATTCTGGGAGGAGCTTAGCAACCTATTGTCCTCCAGCCTTGTGTGCATCTGCAGCTATTTTGATGTTTCCCTGAAATGTTTTTTGTCAAGCAGTAATTGCCAGGAAAGGGGGGGGGGGGGGGGGGGAAATACATCATTTTTCTTGAGGCCTCCAGGAACTGTTGTGCTACCAAGAAGGTATGATTTTGTATGGTTAGTCTGGTAGAACTGGCAACTTTCTCTCAAGTGGTGTCTGCAGCTGAATAGCTGTAAATCAAAATGATGGTGTGTTGGCAGAGAAATAGAGAACCAAATATGGTGTCCCTTTACAGTTTTATCACTTATTTCCACCAGATTTGTCCCATTCTGATCCTATTATTGTGGGTAATTTAGGCTTGTATCCAGTGGGAATGGATATATCTGATCCGTTGCATCCCTTCTGCTCATTAAGGAAATCAAAGATATTCGTATCATCTACTTCTTTAGAAATCTGTCTTGGTTATTCTGAACTATTGCTTTACAGACACTTCTCTCTTGCTCTGAGTGTTTAAATTTCTAGTTTTGCTTAATACAGTTTGAAGTGAGCTACAAGAGTTCCCCTTCTCTTTCCTCTTATAATTGATTCATGCAGTTTGATGAAAGTTGTTGGATTAACATTGCTTACACCTTATCAATTTTTTCAAATAAATTTTCCTTAATGCATTCCTTATGTGATTAGCCTGTATGATTTTAGTCCATAATATTGCAATCTGAGTCAGTGTGATAGATCTATGCATTTTGCAGAGGTTTGGTGACTACAGGATGAGTTGGAAATGGATAATAGCCCATCTTCATATATCCAGCTGGAAGATTGCAATGAAATTACCTAAATATTGATTACTTTCACTTCCTTCATAACAGATAATTCAGAAAAAGTACTAGTAACTTGGAACAGGATGTGGGTATTTGGAATATCTCTATGTTTTGTATTGTATCAGAGTTAAAGTTCTCAGTGTGACAGGGGAACAGATATGTTTATGTAGCCCCCTCCCCCACCCCTTTTTAAAAATTATATTACTAAGCAATCCTGAAAAAGAAAAAAGAGAATTGGCTAAAAACATTTGTTTCATGGTGTTTCAGAGATGGGACCGATGTGGCTTTTCTTTTTTCAACAAATATAACAAGGGCTAATAGTTGCCCCAAACATTATTCTTAAAAGAAATATTCCATGAAAGGAAGAGGGAAGAGAAAATGAAGGACAAGATTGCTATAAACAAAACAAACAAAAAAAAAACAGAAATACCCAAGAACAATAAAATAACAAAGTTGAACAATGTTTCTGACAACATGAAAAAGATAACACCTCTTGTAATGATGTCACCTTTGGGGAATCAATGCATCAGTATGCATTGTCTAACAAACTGTGGAGGAGACATTCATCCAAGAGAAATGTCATGCCCTGAGGTTCTGCAGCTCTGACAGACTGAGAAAAACATTGTAAGTCAGACAGGAATGCTCCACTTCATTGTGGAGCAATAAAGTTTATCTTTTTTTTTAGCTTATCTTTATAGCTAATCTGTAGTATCAGTTTATTTAATATTTAGAATTTTGTGTTTTTACTCATCATTGCTTTTGCTAGTCATGGACACAAGTAAATACATGTTAATAACTGAGGATAGATTGTTTCATAATAGATTGTTGCTATTCATGAAGGAAAATAAAATTTCACTTTAGGCAGGAAAATTAAGGTGAAAGAATCAGTGTTTGAGTCAGACCAGGTGTCTTTACTGAAAGTTATGTTGTAAAATTTTTAATGTAAGCAGTGAATCCACACAATGGAGTTGCTTTGTTGTTACAACTACATTCAGCTATTCACAAAACAAACTTTCTTGACAGTTTTTTTTTATTTCTCAAAAGAGTTTTGAAAAGGTCAAAGCTTTTTGACCTTTTCAAAATGAAAGGCTTCACTTTTTTCACCAGCAAATGACATTTTGAAAAATAACCTAATCCTGGTGAAACAATTGTCTTAAAAGGTCATAACCAAATGACCAAGACCAAATTTTCTTTTTTTAAAAAAAAAAAGTTTTATGAAAATTTTTAATTTCTATTTTTAATTCTCTTAAAGGACAGGGACAAAAGAGGGTTTGAGATTTTGGAAGCATTTTCAGGATGGTAAGACAGTTTCTTTTCCAGCTGCACTGTAACCTGTTGAAAATTCAGCTTTTGAATGTTTTAAAGATTTATCTTTTCTCCAGGTAAGGAGAGATAAGTTCCCCAGGGACTTTACAGCTGAGATGTGAATATCCCCATGTATCTCCATCTCTTATATGGATAACTTGTTCCAGTGTTTAACCAACTTGATTTATTTTTTTTCCTGTACATCAAATTGGAATAATCTGTATTGCAATCTTTGTCTGTTACCTCTCATCCTGCTGCTGTCCACCTTTATGTCTGATTCTATTTTCAATGAATTTAAGAGTGTGCTCTCAACTACCATTTGGTCAGACTTAAATACTGTTGGCCCTACTATCTGTCACCAAAGATGCCTCTGGTTAATCATCTTCCAGCTGAGTTTGTGCCTCTAATTGCAGCCCTCTGAGGCTAACTGACAGTCTAGCCAGTTTTTTACCCCCTTCTTCACCCTATCATTCAGTCTTTATTTCAGTGATTTAGGTAAGAATATTATGGGACAAAGTGTAAAAACCCTTGTTAATATCAAGGTATGTATTATCCACTGTCTACCCATTGTGTATCACAGGATACAATCTGTGCTCAGGACAATGACAGAATATTACACCTCTTACAGTGGTTTTGAATGCATAGTGCTGCACTGGCATAATTTGAAAGCTTTTCTATATTTCTGTATAAATCTTTATAACTCATTTAATATCTCTAAAATACAGGTTTAGTTGCTTTTTCTTTTTAATACAATCAATTTAAAATAGGACCTCAAAGAAATAACCATTAAATATTTAATTAAGCTGCTTTTGAGAACAAGCAAGCATTAGAATAATTGTAATGGAAGTTTGTAAAATTGTGAGCTGTGTATCACTTTTATAACTGGTGTTCAGAAGGAGAGTAGCAAAATTTCTACTGTACTGAGAACCATGATATTATCAGAGCTGTAGTAAGAATTTTAATGTTCAGAGCCATTCGACTTCATGTCTCTATGGTCTTTGTTATAGAACCCAAACATTTTCTCTCTCTTCTGTAAGGATGTTCTCTTTATGATCCTAGTAGGAAATTAACTCAGACTCTACGAAGTGTTCCTTAGAATAGTATTAATTGAAGATCACAAGAAAATTAAAAAAAACAAAAAACAATAGGTAACTTCTTGTCCCTTCAGAGTGGAAACCCTACATTGTGTACAGTGTTTAGATGGACATCAGTCTGGGTATGGCACATCATGCAGATCTTGTCTGTGAAGATATTCACTACATTATAATCTTCTGAGCTCTCTCAGGATTTTTTTTGGAATCACAGAACTGGAAGGGTTGAAAGTGACCTCTAGAGATCAAGTCCAACCCCCCTGCTAAAGCAAGCTCCCTACAGCAGGCTGCACAGGTAGGCATCCAGGTGGGTCTTGTAGTCTCCTTCTATGGAGATATTCACAATCCCCCTAGGCAGCCTGTTCCAGTGTTCCGTCACCCCTATGTAAAGAAGTTTGCTCACATATTGGTGCAGAGCTTCCTATGCTCTGGTTCATGGCTGTTTCCTCTTGTCCTGTCCCCAGCGAGTGCTGAAAAGAGGTTGGTCGTGTCCCTTTGTCTCCCACACTTAAGATTAAGTCATTTTCTGATCTGTAAAAACCAAGGTACTTATCAAGAATTCCTAAAAACAGATGAAATTCAGTAAAACAGAAAAGTTGTGGACAAAATTTTTATTTCTCTTGCATTTACTGTGGATCTGTTCTGTCAGATTAGTCATTGTAATTTATGCACTCCAGACAACAGAAGGGATAGTTGGAATCAAGTTTAGATTGTAGCAGGTTTATTTGTCTACTTGCTCTTTTGCACACTATCCTTTCCCAGTAATTAACTTCTATGGGTATTTAATTTAATTCTCTCAGCATCAGCCTTTCCAGAGTATTGTTTTTCCAATATTTATTCCCTGTATGATAGCAGTCCTGGCTTGTTCAATTTTCCTTACTGTTTTTTTCTCTTTTGTAGGGCTTTGCAGCCAAGTACTATAGGTTTGATTAAAGTGGCAGTTTGGTCTGACTCATTTATGGGCTTTGTGTCTTTTTTTCTTCAAGTGCTACTTGAAGTGAAATTGTATGGGGTGGGACTTCTTATTTGGTTTGCAAGGATTAATTTTAATCTTTATGTAAACATCGAACTTAAACTGAGATTGGATGTTTTTTGTAGAGTAAAGACTGCAGTATTTGTATCTAAATTGGTATTTTTTCACATTTGTGCCATAAGTACTAATTAAGAACAGAAATAAAGTATGATGCAAACGATTCTAATAAGAAAGTCCTATAAATACTTCATCTTCCATTCCTATGCTTTATCTTCTGATACCGTAATTTTGTCAGAGGTGCCAACAAGGATGAAGTCCAGCAGTGGATGAGGCTGGAGCAACAGCAAGTAGCAGCAGAAAGAAGAATAAGGCAAAAGCTGAAGTAGCCATAAAGTTTCAGCAGTTCATGTCCTCTCCTTAGTTAATTTTGGTGACATATTCCTGTATTGTTTGCAGTGTAGAAAAAGGTACCCTAGTGCACAACAGGTCTATGGACAGCAGTGTCCTTTCAAATAAAAGTGAATTCTTCATTTATCCCTGCACTAAATTTCCTTAATCAATAAAATTGTGCTCAAATACATATTAAAAAAAAATTTTAAAAATTGTCATTATTAAAGAAAAAATGGTATGTGAAGAATAATTCTGAAGATGGAATTGGAAAAGTAGAAATAACTGTGAGGGAACAGTGAGCCCAGAACAGTTCTAACTGTTCACCTTAGCAAGATTTGGAGCTTAAATTTACCTTCATCTCAGTGTGCAATTCTGTTTCTGTATGTTAGGTGCTCGTCTTTGATTAAGGAAAAGTGTTTTTAATATGTTCATATACTTCTGCTTTTGATTTCTTTCTTAAAATTCTGTCTACTTTGCAATACATTCAGAGAACACTCTTTTTTTTTTTAATATCTGAAATGTGCTCCTTATATTGTGAAGGCACAAAATCACATCTGTATTTTGAGTCCAGAGGCTTATCATAATGACTTGGCATTTGTTTGATTGGTGGACAAATGCTGAATGACTGAATCATTGCCCCTTAAGTTAAATACAGAGATACTGCAGATGTAGCTTTTGCCAGTTTTGACTTTCAGATATTCCTAGGGACTCCTCTGCCTCCAAATGCAATTGTCAACTGACCCAGAAATATCATGGTTGCTTATGTAATTAGGCAGCTCTCTTGTGAAGATATAACTGCCAGAAAGTACAATAGCCCTCAGAATGATCTTGTTTAGTTTATAGATTTAGCAAAGGATCATCTGAGTATCATGTAAGAGTATGGACATTTTTACTTATCAACATTTTTTTCTATGATAAATCCTCTTACAAAGCAAGTATGAGCCAAATGATATTTTGGACAGACCTCAAAGCTGAGTTTTTCAGAGATTAAAAGTTAAATGCTGCAAAGTTTCTTGTGACTTCAGACTTCGGCCTCATTTGAAATCAGGAAGAAAATGTCCATGTTTTCCCAGAGAAAAATATTGAAAACAACTTTTTACCGTGTAAAAAGCTTGGTTGAATTTTGACCTTGTTAAAAATATGTGAGAAGATAATTAAGATAATATTGAAAAACTTGATTTCGAGAATGATTTCAAAAATGATTCGGAATTGTTCGCTTGCTTCTTTCCTTCTGAAATGTTGCAGTGATCTTGTAAATCACAATTAATGTGAAGGAAATTATTCAGATCAACTGCAGTGCTGACTTATGGAAAAAAAGCAGGTGAAGAAAATCTTATTTAAAAAAAATAGAAGTAGCTTTTTTTATTTGCACTCACAGTGGAAAATGTTAGTAGTAATATGGACTAAAATATATAAAGTACTGTATGAGATGATAAAGTTTAACCAATTATTCTAAAGGATGGAAAAGCTCATGTACTTTGAGGTCAAATTTATTATTTGAATAATAATTTATTAATCAAGTGTGGAACATCAGTCCTAAAAGCATTTGTGAAAGGCAGCCTCCAAACATAAGATCTGAGCTAGCAATTTAAGTTGTGTTCACTTTTCTCCCAGGATACTGCAAGAGACTTCCCTCTTGCCCACCTCACCCAGGAAATGATCTGTAACAAGAACTTATTGGTGCAGTTGCATATAATGTTACTTATCAGCCATCCTCTGAAACTGAGCAGTACTGAGGAAGATGTATATGTCAGATGAATTTGGAAGATAAGCTAAGTTACCTGTGAAATAGATGGGGCTTCCATGGCCGTAATAGTGAATGCCAAAACTGAAGCTTGTAGGATCCAGGAAGACTGGCACTGGTAGTTATACACATTTATGTTTGAAAACTTTACTGAAGCTGATTATACGTTGTTAGGTAATGAGTATTTCTTTTATCATGTCCATTTTACAGTGTGTATTATATTCTCATACTGTTTTCTGTACCAAAAAAAGTTATTTTTCACAGGCATGGCATTATGTGGATGTATAAACCTGGAACTTTAGAGGAAAAAAATGTTATTCTAGACTCTACAAAAATGCACGAGTTTGAAAGCTGGAGGAGGGATGAATAGATTAATTATAATTTGTGATGGGCCAACCTATCAAAATTTTATATTTCTTGATGGATTTTCTGGGATGAGGATGATATATTACGGAATTATAATGTGGATGTTTCAATAGGACTGCAATAGAAGCTGGACTTGCTCTCCAGGCTCCTCTGGCTATACTGGTTTCCCAAGGGCTATAAGCAGAGGCTAGGTACATAGAATCACAGAATCACCAAGGTTGGAAAAGACCCGTGGGATCACCTAGTTCAATCAACCTTTGATCACCCATAGCTCTCACTAAACCGTGTCCTTCAACATAACGTTCAAATGTTCCTTGAACACCTCCAGGGTCGGTGACTCCACCACCTCCCTGGGCAGCCCATTTCAGTGCTTGACCATTCTTTCAGAAAAGTAGTATTTCCTAATGTCCAGCCTGAATCTCCCCTGGCACAGCTTGAAGCCATTCCCTGTAGTTCTGTCACTGATTACATGAGAGAAGAGGCTGATTCCCCAGCTCACTACAACCTTCCTTCACATAGTTACAGAGAACAATAAGGTCTCCTCTGAGCCTCCTCTTCTCCAGACTGAACAATCCCAGCTCCTTCAGTTGCTCCACATAAGACCTGTGCTCCAGACCCCTCACCAGCTTTGTCACCCTTCTTTGAACCTGCTCCAGGGCCTCAATGTCTTTCTTGGAGTGAAGGGTCCAAAACTGGATACGGTACTTGAGGTGCGGCCTCACCAGAGCTGAGTACAGGGGGACAATTACTTCCCTGTTCCTGCTGGCAACACTGTTTCTGATGCAGGCCAGGATGCCATTGGCCTTCTTGGCCACCTGGGCACACTGCTGGCTCATGTTCAGCTGAGCATCAATCATTGCCCCCAGGTTCGTTTCCTCTTCCAGCCACTCTTCCCCAAGCCTATAACGCTGCATGGGGTTGTTGTGGCCAGAGTGCAGGACCCAGTATTTGGTCTTGCTGAACTTCATCCCATTGACTTCAGCCCAGCTATCCAGCCTGTCTAGATCCCTCTGTAGGGCCTCGCTACCCCCAGGCAGATTGACACTTCCAGCCAACTTGGTGTCATCTGCTAACTTACTGAGAGTGCACTCAATGCCCTCGTCCAGATCATCAGTAAAGATATTGAAGAGGACAGGCCCCAGCACCGACCCCTGGGGAACCCCACTCGTGACCGGTCGCCAGCTGGATTTGGCTCCATTGACCACCACTCTCTGGGCCTGGCCCTCCAGCCAGTTCCTTACCCAGCCAAGAGTGTACCTGCCCAAGCCACGGACTGTCAGCTTCTGCAAGGAGAATGCTGTGGGAGACAGTGTCAAAGGCTTTACTGAAGTCTAGGTAGACTACATCAACAGCCTTTCCCTCGTCTACCAGATGGGTCAAGATGGGTCACTAGGTCATAGAAGGAGATCAGGTTGGTCAAGTAAGGACCTGCCCTTTGTGAACCCATGCTGGCTAGGCCTGATCCCCCGGTTGTCCTGCTTATGCCATGTGATCTCCCTCAAGACAATCTGCTCCACAACCTTTCCTGGCACCGAGGTCAGGCTAAGAGGCCTGTAGTTCCCTGGATCTTCCTTACAACTCTTCTTGTAGATGGGAGTCACACTGGTAAGTCTTCTAGGATCTCACCAGTCAACAAGGAGTGCTGAGAGATAATGGAAAGTAGCTCAGCTGTCACCTCCGCCGGTTCCCTTGGCACTCTCAGATGAATCTCATCCAGCCCCATGGACTTGTGGCAGTCCAGTTGAAGTAGCAGATCTCTGACTGTGTCTTCCTGAATGGTTGGGGGGTTTTGTCTGCTCTGCAGCCGAGACTACCAGGTCAGAGAGTGGAGTACCTTGAGGATAACTGGTCCGATTCTTAAAGATGAACTTAAAGAAGACATTCAGAACCTCTGCCTTTCCCTTATCCTCAATGGTCATATTCCCAGCCTCATCCAGTAGAAAATGGAGATTTGCCCGTCCCTTCTTCCACTGGAGGTAGATTCTCTTTTTCTCCTGGAGCGACAAGAGTAGCTCCTATTCATCCTTGAATGAGTGATTTACATCACTCAAGTAAACACATTTGCAAATCCTAATTTGGAGCTGAACACTATATGAAATACTAAGAAATTCTAATTGTTTTTTTTTTGTTTGTTTGTTTTAAATATTTCAACATGTGTGGCAGTATTCACTCGTCAATGTAGAATCCAGTCTTGTTGCTCTCCTTTGCTGAGGGGCTCTGAGAAAATGTATTTTGCCATCAGTTCCAAAGGAAAAAATTGCTTTCTGAAAAACGTGATAGAGATTTTTTTTATTAGTCCATTTCTTAGAGATATTTCAGCAATGAATATGGATCAAACCCTTCCTGCTATGTTTTATTTTTATGATTTTTGATTTTCAACTGTCTGAAGTTACTTAAGCAGAATGGTCCTATCCACACACACCACCAAAAAAAAAAGTAAAAAAAGTGTAGGATGCAGACCTTGAACTGGACTCTGAATTCAAAGGAAGCTATTACAAATAGAATGCACTAGTGACATGTCCATGACAATCCATTTTGCCAAGCAGAATGGATTCTAGCTAAACCATTATGTTTTATGCTAAACGGAATCTTTCTAAAGAGCTTATCTCAATTTCTGAGTATGAAGTGCAGTAAACAAATCTACAAACCAATAATGAGTGGATAAACATATGTTATTTCTAGGTCAAGAAAATTGAGCAGAGTTATGCATAACGTGCCTTTTTCTGTTCATCACTATCATCTTTTTGTCTCAACGTCTATATGCTCAGGTTTTTTAGAAGGTTAGATGTGATGGAACAATGGAGTAGCTCTGCATATATTTGGCAATTTAGCTTGTGTTGTTTCATCATCTTTGTTGGCTCCTGCACTTAACCTACCAATCGTCTCAGCCGTGAGATACACTGAGCTAATTGCAATCTTGAACTATCACCAAAAAACAGGAGTTCTCCTTGTTAAAATAGGAATTTGGATTTCAGCTCTATAGAATCTTCTTGATTTGTGTTTAAATGTTAGGCACATACTTTGTGCTTAGCTTTTTAATTTTTTTCTCCTTAGGATGATATATATGGAAGGATTTATTTTTGCATTTATGTAGAATAACAGCATGGATGATAAGCACATTCAGTTCAGTGGTATTCAGCCAAAATGTAACAGACTTAATCAGTGGGTAGTGAGCAGAAACAGTCTGAATTAATTAGGAAATAGGTATCTGACCCTGGTGGTGCTGCCACTTTTGCTGCCTGCAGCATGTTACCTGCGTATTTTGTGCCACTCTATCTCAGATTTGGGAAGAAAAGGAGGCATGAAATGGATCTTCACATGCTGATTTCATGATAATTCATCAAAATCTTGTACAAAACAGGGTTTATGTTGGCGAACCTCATGATGGGTATTAGTGGTACTGAACAGGAGCCTGTTCAGTGCTAAAATCTCAAGATTAATTTTGTTAATAGAATACAGAAAGATAATCTCTGGAGAGGGAAATATTCAAATTTCTGAAACAGTCCTATTTCAACTGAAAATACTATTGTTTTAATGCACTTGAATTATGTTTACCAGAGAAAGGAAAAGTCTTTAGAAAGAAATTTATCATATGTATCATATCAAAGGAGTCCCTCTGAGTCTGACTGAAGAAACTGCATTCAGTGACCCTCAGAAAGCTGCCAAGGTCATCTAGTCCTCCAGTCCTTTGCTTCTGTGTTAGAGCCATTCATGCAAATTAAAGCTGCCTGCAGGCCTGCTACAACTTACAATATGCACATAGCTCTTCGAAGATTTTTGAATATGTGCAACTGGATTATTTGGGTTAATTTTCTTTTCCAGTTCTTTTATTTGTCAGAATAAGATTCATGTTACTTCACCCTTCTTCATCTCATACTGTACATCCAATTTGCACATTCAACAAGAAAGAATGACTTTTTTGATGTAAAATGAGATGTGGTCAAAGGGAAAAAATTACATCAAGGGAAGAAGAAAGCCTAGAGAAAGCACTGGGATGCGGCTGCCACAGAAATCTAGTGTATATCCTAGTTTGTTTGCTTGAACGATTTCAGTGTTTGTTGTTGCTCTCATAATTTTGTTATCACTGCAAGCAGCAAAGCAAGCAGCATTTTGAATTTCACTTGCTATAAGCTCTGCTATAATTCTGTTGTTGCTTGTCTGTGGCTGCACTGTGACTAAAACATCTGCGGCTTTTTGGGGTGAGAAGTGCTTGGGAGCTTGTGCATTTGGATTGCTCCGGGGACTGATGGATTTGAAGGAGATGGTTCAGTTTTATTGCAAGCATGCTTAAACAAGAGAGAGGGCAGACAAAGTATATCTCTGAGTGCTGATGGTATCTGCTTGATATGTACCTTTTAATCCTTGTATATATTCATTTCTACATGTACTTCCAGAGATTCATATGTAGAGTTCAACAATAGAGCTGTCATGTATCTGAGCACAGTTTTTGTGCAGTTTCAAGAAACTTCTGGGGCCAGCTGTCAACAAGTTAATCAAATCTTACCTTCCAGTGAGGGCACAGTAACCTTCAGGGCGCTCTGTGCTTTTCTATACGTGAACAAGCTTTTTCTTCTTGGCTAAATAATATGGTTGAGAAAACTTAAAAAGCAAAAATCACTCTCCTGCCATCAACCCTTTTTCCATTATTAAAAAGCTAAACACTATGAAAGAAACAACAGCAGAGTGGTTAAAACCAGCCCAGTTAGGGAAAACTGCCCCTTGAATAGAAATAGAGGTTTTACAATTTTCTCTTCCTTGAGAGAGAAGAGGATTAATTTGTTTCTGACTGAACATCTGCTTTGAGCTTCCTCTGTAGCTCATCCATTCAAATTTAATATCTCAGAGCATCATAAGATGGATAAATCTTCTGTTTCCTATTTGAGAATGTGATAAAAGAACTACTTGAAGCTCAGTTTCCTTCAGAGTTCACTTCTCTCTGCAGCTAGTTTCTTGTAACAGCAAAGACGTTCTTGAATAGACTATAAGCTGCTCTTGTGTTACTTTGCCCAAGAAACTTCCAGTGATATCTCTGTGTAAAGTGATCACTACTAATAAACATAGTCAAAAAGATGCCAGAGTAATTTTACAATCTAAGCAGAGCTTCTTGGGGGTTTCTCAGTGTATTGGAAACCAGTTTCTTTGCTTTTGCCAGGTATGAGGGCAGCCCCTGAATCCTGGGAACATGTGCCTGGTTCCCTGCTTGTTCCCCTTCTCAAAATCTGAGGCTTCAGGAAGACTTTTACCCAAACTTTGCTAGAAAATTACCCTGATTTCATTTGTAATGAAAACTGTTGGAGATCAGGAGACTGGAATAAATAATATCCTTGTTTCTTGGGTGTAGTCTTGTGCTCAAGCAAAGCTTGAGCAATATCAGTCTCTAAAGTGGTTGAGAATTTTATGTACTGTTATCAAGAGCAGAAAATAGAGCTCATGCAATACTATGCTTCCCAGGGGGGAGAATTAATCACAAATAATAATAAAAATAATAATAATAATAAAACTATTTCTCATCAGATAGAAGCCGGTTTTAGTGTTGCTATTTTATATATCAAACTTAAATGTTTTACTTCATAGCAGTTTGTCACTTATTTTTTCTATTGTAACAGGTACTTCATGAGAGCTAGGGCTGTGTTACTTGCATGTCTGGACTTCAGCTGTTAAAATCCATTGTAGTTTATCAGTTGGTTGAATTATCTCTGTGATATAGAGTTAATCTATGTCTGTAGCACAGGTTTTGTACTTCTTTTCCAAATTTACTGAGATCAGAAGCATAAATGGTACTCAGACTGCTTCTGTATCATTGTTAGTAGCTCTCTGGTAAAACTTCACTGTTCACTGCAGGAAGTCTAAAGACCATCAGTGACATTAAATTGTTCTAAATGATTTGTGAGTTATGCCAGTTGCAGGCAATAAAAACAAAGATAAATGATAAATGGGACTGACTTGCTCATATACCTGCTGAAATTAAGTATTTTAAATTTAAAAATAAATGTATTTCAATCAAAAATGTCATGTCATATCTATTTTACTTTAGATTAAGTGTTGAATTGTTAAGATTAGCTGCAGAATGTCAGCTCTCACTCCTGCTAGATTCCAGCTCAACTAGCTGATATTTAAATGATTTGATCCTGGAAATAATAGCTGATTACTGGGAACTTAATTATTCTCACAGGTATAGGTTCCTTTGGTCAGATGGCTTCATTTAACATTTGAAATTATCTCTAAATATCTTTGTGCAAGTGTATTTTCTGTGGTTATGTTATTTCAAAATTAATGCAAATTGAAGCAACGTACAAAATGACACACACCATAAGAGTTTTGAAAATGAGTTGTGTGATTTTTCTGTGTTGCTTTTGATCTCCCTGTCATGAGGAGGATATTTATTTTACGAAGTGTAGCCAGTATCCATTCTGATCCATAAGCATATAAACACAACAACTTGAGTAACAGCTCTAGATTCTCTACTGCATTACTACTACTCAATTGCATGTAAGACATATTCTCCTAAAAAAAAAAAAAAAATAAAAATAAAAAAATGAGTTTAGTATGTGTTAATTTCAGTTTTTTTTTACTTGCAGTATGGTGCACACATCTGTCTGACAAATCTTTTAAGTTTGCTTTTTATGTTCTTATGGAAGACTGAGACTTTACATTATCTACTGGGTCAAGACGGAGAGGCGCTCAAATTGCCCTGGCCTGAAAGAAGGCATTTAGTCTAATAAAGTCCAGCAACTTCACCTGTGCAGTGAATGGCTCAGTGTCCAAATGGAGACTGGTGATTAGTGGTGTTCCTCAGGGAATGGTTCTGGGACTGGTGCTAGTTAACATCTTTGTAGATCACGTGGACGTGGACAGTGGGATCAGTTGCACCCTCAGCAAGTTTGCATACTACACCAAGCTGAGTGGTGGTGCAGCTGACACATTAGGAGGAAGGGATGCCATTCAGAGGGATCTGGCTTGAGAGATCAGCCCATGTCAATCTCATGAAGTTCAGTAAGGCCAAGTGCTAGGTCCTGCACCTGGGCTGGGGCAATCCCAAGCACAGATCCAGGCTGGGCAGAAAATTGCTTGAGATCAGCCCTGAGTAGAAGGATTTGGGGATGTCAGCTGATAAAAGATTATACATGAGTTGGCAGTTGAGCTTGCAGCTCGGAAGACCAACTCTATCCTGGGTTGCATAAAAAGAAATGTGACCAGGAGCTCAAGGGAGGTGATTCTGCCCCTCTACTCTGCTCTTGTGAGGGCCCACCTGGAATATTGCATCCAGTTCTGGGGCTCCAACACAAGAAGGACATGGAGCATAGGTCCAGAGGAGATTCCTAGAGATGATCAGAGAGCTGGAGCACCTGCTCTATGAGGGCAGGCTGAGAGAGCTAGGGCTCTTCAGCCTGGAGAAGGGAAGGTTCCAGGAGGACCTTATAGTGGCCTGCCAGTACCTGAAGGCGGCATACAGGAAAGCTGGTGAGGGACATGTAGCAACAGGACAAGTGGAAATGGCTTTAAACTGGAAGAGGGTAGATTTAGACTAGATATTAGGAAGAAATTCTTTACTGTCCCTCTTATTTCATTATGCTGGCCTGCAGCATTAGTGGCGAGTGTTGGTGGTAAAGCAGTAGGGGTTGAACCTTCCCATCAATATTCAGTTATATTTTGTTGCTACATGATAGCTGGCAGCAGCAGGGCAGTCTAACACGTGTCCTCTGACATGCAAGTGCATATGAAGTCAAGGTGTGTCATTGAATTCCCCATACAAAAGAAAATGGCACCTACTGGCATTCACTGATGCTTGCTGAACACTTGTGGAGACCAGAGAGTAGATGTTTGCACAGTGAGGCAGTGAGTGGTGCATTTCAGCAGTGGTTACACTGACATTGGGTCACCTCTGCTGGTGCAGACTTTTATGAGTGTGGCATTCAAGCTCTTGTTCACCACTGGTGAAAATACATAGCTAATGATGGCAACTGTGTTGCAAAATAGTGTTTTGTAGCTGAGAATTTGCTCAATTGAATAGTATTGTTGTGTTTTTTTCTATCTGTTGCATTTTCCATGGAGCAATGGAAATACACTGGTTCCTATGCTACTTCAACATTTCTTCTAATCTATCACTCTTCCCTAACTTGTACTTCTGTCATCAGTGAAATTTAATGGAGATTTCCTATGAAGATACAAAAACCTTTTAGATTTTTTTTTTTTCTTTTACATTCATAATGCCAGATCAAGCACAATACACCCACAGCCTTTCTACACAGAGAGGAGAAGTTGGCTTATCATGAAAAGCAGGGAAAAAAGAGCCCACAAAGCCAGAGCAATGCAGTGAGGGGGAGTGCTGGAGCATTCCGGAAGAGAACTCCTGCAAATCACTGCTTCCCACGCTCAGTCTGCTGCAGCCCTTCTGCTCACCCCACTGGGTAGAAGCAGACATGGGATAGCTATGGCCAAGTGGGGAAGTGCTAATGGAGAAGAAAAAGTATCTTCCTATGCTTTTTCCTTGTTATTATAGTTAGCCAGAATTTTTTACGTCAAATGACGTCAAAAATAGAATAAATAAATAGAAACAATGGACAACAGCTGTTTAGCATTCCATAAACAAAAAACATTCCTACTCTACGCATGCATAAGCATACTTGTGCTGAAGTTAACTAGTTGTGCTTTCCACCTGTTCTTATGTTGCCTTTGGCAGTAAATGAGTGCTACAGTTTTTTTTTGACTGCTTTGTTAAGCTTCTTTTGTGAGAGGAAACTGCTCTCGCTACTCAAGTCAAAATACGATCTTTCTGTCCTTTCAGGAAGAAAGGGAAGAAGCTGTATGTGTAGCAAGTAAGTGATGTAATCCATTTCTACCTGCTAATTTAAAGCTGTTAGGTAGGAAAAAAAATAAAATAAAATAATAATAAAAAAAGTAGCAATAAACAGTCTTTGAAACAAAATTGCCATGTGCTTACTAACTTGTGGGTTTATTGTCTGAGTTCCATTTATCACTTCACATAAGAAAATTTTCAGACTGAGGCCATGTTTCTATTGTAGGATACACTAAACTGAACGGAGGACAGTCACATTCTCATCTTAGTTACAAGGCTGAATAAGCAAGTTTAGCAAATAGCAGTGCTGGTGCCATGATGGTCTAGGAAAGAATTGTGGAAACTTTTTCAGGAAAAACTATGTCTTTTATTTTACAAGCTAAGGGGATAGGTGGAGATAGGAGTAAGCTTTCAGTTGTACAGTACAGTCAGTTCTAAGTGAAGATGGGAAGTGTTACTGTAAGATCTACTTAATTAGGTCTATCAATGAGACAAGTCAGTGTGCACTTCTGTGGTCATTTAAGCTCAGATTGGGAGTGCACATTCTAAAAGGATCTCGACAATATCTCTCCTCGCTATTTTTTATGCATGGTAGGGAGTGAGCTCAGAATTCACACCAGGTATTCCTTTGAAATAAAATAGAACTCCAGGATTCATTCCAGGAGCGTAGCTGAATGTTACAGTTTCTTCTGCTTTCCATATCATTCAAAAATTTATCCAAAGTAGTCAGTTAATGCGTATGTAGTATGGACACTGCATCCTTTGAGTTGTTTTGCTCAATAGATCAGGTATTAACACAGTGCTGGTGCATACAGATACAATCTTACAATTTATGCTGTTGTTTACTACATGTGTTTTCACTTCAGGCTCCCTGTCTCTGCTTCCAGACAAGGTTTGCATACCTGAAAATGTAAGGTTAGGAAAAAATAGATATTATTTATGTAATAATAACAATAATAAAATGATGAAATGTCTTCCTACAAACTTTATGTTGCATTTCTGATTTCTTAAAAGACATTCTTTTCAAAGCTAATCGAGTGAAGTAGCGAAGAAGTTAAATATGTGCATTCACAAAAACATTGGCATTCTTTACTCCATATTCTGAGACATGCCAAGGTAAAGAAATGTGTGAAATATCTTTCACTGTGTGAAACTAGCAAGAAAAAAAGAAGACAATATGTTCAAAAAAAATCAGTTAACAAAATTTGGAATCACAACTTCTGAAAATCTTAGCAGAAAGCAAATGGTTTTTTCATGGTGTTACTACAGTACAATAACTTAAATGGTGTAGGGAGTCTGCTATATGTTTCTCAACATACTTAAATTTCTTTTCAGTTTAATCTTCACTTTGACTTTATGAGGAGATTGAAATAATTATAGTTTTTCTGTCTTGTGCTTTATTCTAAATTTCTGATATGCACTCTTATCTGTAACTGACATTTTTTCTTTCTATCTTTTTATTTCTTTTAGTTTTCCTTTTTTGTTTTTTAGTTTCCTTTTTTTTTCTGAAGGAAAGATAGTGGAGGTTATTACAGAACAGTATAAAAAACAGTTATCATGAAGGGCATAGATTAGTGTCGACTAAGGGCATAATTGAAGTTGGTTTTGATGTAGCTTGGAAAAAACAGAGTCTGAACATGCTGTATGCACATAAAAGCTTTGTTTCTTTCAGTTGTGCTTACTGCAGCACTCTTCATTGCAGCACTGAAGTACTGGAGTATCTGAATTACTGAGGTGTCTGAATTTTACAGAAAAGAGCAAAAACAGAATGCAGACTCAGTAGACATAAGAGTCTGAGGTTGTAGATCTTCTGTGCAAAAAAGAAGCAGGAGACAATGTGTGTTTCTCTAAAGCTTACCATTGCTTTGCTATTGTGAACAGAGCTGAAGGTATTTGTACCTTAAAAAAATCCAGTGCAGTTATGAAGGAGCAAATCTTCTGTAGCTGTGAATAGTTCTTGTTATATCATGTCTTAAGGGAGTGGGGAGCCTGCTCTGAAAGAGGAATCCGAACTTAAATTAGATTTACATATAAACATATAGAAGAAGCATGCTGAAATTCCCAGATGAGCCACAGGCTATAGTGCTGTTATTTTTCCTCCCAGTGTGTATGAATGCCAGTCAGGAATCTGTGCTTATATAAGTTGTGTTTACTGAGACAGATGACAGGAAAGCATGAAAGCAAGTTGTTGCAGTGAGAGCCACTGTAGCCTCAGATACAGTGAAGACAAGTTAGGGAGGACTTCAACAAAAGTTTATGTTGATGATGGAAAACAGAGAATGGCCTCAGTCATAGAGCATATAAGAGAACATCTGGATGGAATATCAACATCAAAGAACAAGTAGTTGCGATAAGAAACCATCAGATTATGCTTCAGCTAGGCAATCCAGTATGATTCCCCAGGGATAAATTAAAGCCCAATATCAGTATTTAAAACTAATTTAAGTCCAATAAATAGATATATATTTATATATATATAAATAAATAAAGCTCTCACAGTGAGTAACAACTCAGCAATAATTCACAACAAATTCTAGGTAATCCCATTGGAATCAAGTCCTGCAAGCTGGTGGTTGGTGACAACTCAAGAACTTAATGTATAAAATATATTCAGCTCTGTATTACCAGGGAAAAGAAACCATTTGCAAAGGAAACTGCTCCTTTGTGGCAAAGAAGTGATTTGAAGTCTGTGAAAGTCTGTTACTGTAGATTCAGAAGGTAATGTTACTGAATATTGGCTAATCATTATGGTGGTTGTAAAACAACTGCACAGCAAATTATAAATCTACAAACAACTGTAGGTACTGAAATGGATGTTGTTGTCACTTTCTGCTTCATATATTGATGATAATCTCGCCTGACCTTTCCAGAGAGGGTATATTTATATCCTGCGGAGTCACGAATCTGGCACCTGACATTTGGCTTTTGCACACAGAGCTGGATGAAATGTTCAGTACTCTGATGACTTCTGCAATGCTGTTTTGTCACTACAGATGGCTCTGCCCTAGCACAAAGGAAAAGTGCTTCTGTTTGTGAGAGGATCTGCATCCATTCAGGAGAGGCATAGTAGGATGAAAACACTGTAACTAACATCCTCCCTGCAAATGGTGTGAGCTATGTAAATGAGGCAGAAAAGAGAAAAGGACAGTAATGCTTATCAAGAGGGAAGGGCAAAACTAAAATTAAAGAGCCCTGTTTCCCAAGATACCAAGATTTGCTAGCATATTTATCAGAAAGAAAAAAAAAAAAAAAGTGAAGATTTACTCTAGTGGGTTAGGACAGATAAAAATAATGCATGCCCCAGAAGTGGAGAATAATAATATAGCAATATGAAACCACTTGCCTAAATTTTGGCCTCATTTGTGGGAATAAGAGCCTGTAGACCAATTTCTACATAAAAATATAGAATAACAGACCAAATAGAACAGCATGGAGCATTTGAAACAGCAAACAGTGTGACTGACCATGGATATTCCTGCTTTGAACTCCTGGGCAGATGAAGGCATGGCACTACAATGTGATGCAAAGGAAAAAAGAAAAATATTGGTGGCAGGAAACTTAAAAGACTAGCCAGACTTCTATGGAAGTGAACTTTTAAGTGGAATCCAGTACCTGTATGGCTACTCAAATACAGAAAAAGCCTTTGGTTTAGTCACTGGGGAGGAAGTGGTAGCACCATCTTAGCAAGTGGTTATCTTTCTGTTACAACTGAACCTCAAATTATAAATGTTTGCTAATGGCAAATATCAGCAAGAACTCCAATGTGATGACAGTGTTTGCTAAATTTCAGTGCTAGGAGATTTTGATGAGTTGTTTCTTTACTACAGCTGCTTCACAGGCTGAACATTTCTGGACAATGCTAAAAAGGTTATTGTACATAATCCTGATTGAATCGATTTTGCTATTAAAAAAAAAAAAAAAGGCAAGAAGAACTTAAAATAGCTATCAAGCCACATGAGTGATTATCACAGCATGCATAAGTCGTGTAGAGCATAGTATGCAAAAAGAGTATTTTCAGGAGACAGGGCTGTAACTATGGGACATCTTAATCAGGAGGTACTGCAAAAGCACATGTGTCTCACTGAGATTTGCAGTTGCTGGTAACATATTGAAGAGGGTTACCATGAGTGCATGAAAAAAAAAATGCACAACCTAGCAATAGAAAGTTTTATGGTACTCAGGTTGGAGCAGGGAATGCTAGGAAAGGCCAAATATATTAGGGACTTGAAAGGTATCTATTATAGCTGAATTGTTTAGGAAACTGCAAACTAGAGCTAGGCAATAATCAACAGAAACACAGAAGTAACTGGAAGCAGTCTACCATTTGGTTATGGTAGGCCTCAATAAAATGTTTGGGAACTATATAGTGATATCAGCATATTAAATGTATATAAAGCATTCTGTGAGATAATCTCTATATTCAGAGGTTAACTTTGATGGAAATGCTTAGGTTTGGAAGAGAAGAAAATGTTACTTAATAGAAATATTTAATTGAGTCAGAAGAATCTCACCTGAAGTTCACTTCAAAGTGAAGTTAAAAAAAAAAAAAGCCAAAACAACTTTATTCTGACAAGGCTAGTATTTTCTGATCTATAAACATCTTCTTGGGTTGAAGATGAGAACTGGGGAAAGGATGACCATGGTGAAGACAGAAGAAAACCTGAGGTTTCAGAACAGAAAGTGTTAGGAACAAGAACAGAAGTAAATAGTGTAAGCAAGCTAGGAGAAAAGTAATGTAATCATTCAATGGTAACCTCATCATATTCCTTAAAAAGATATTTCTTAAAACCATTTCCTTATGACTGATTCCTGATGCTCAGAGAAAAAATAACTTTTGCTGTAGTCCTGAGTCATCTTAAGTTCTAAGTGTTGAACATAAAATGTTGTAATACTCAATTTTTTTTTTTAAGATAACTTTGAAAAATTAAAATGTTCTTGGTATCTAATGACCAAATAGAGATTGTCAACATAAAAAATACCAAGTGTTTCAGATTTATATAAGAGACAGAAATGGCTTTGCAAACAGTACCAATCAGTTTCAGTGTCTCAAAGTAATCCTCAGGGAAATAACTAGGGAGACTGAGGTGGCTGTAATAAGTTGTTTAATAACAACAAAAATATAGTCAGTGACATAAAAAGGAGTAAATTACTTAGGAAATCTCTTATCCTGGGCTGTGGATATGGGTGTTACAGAGCTGTCACATAGTCGTGAAGGAACATCTCTGTGGGCTTTGGGGGATTTTTAAATTGCAAATCATAATAATAATTTATTTTAATATTTCAAGAGAATGCTTTATGATTCAAAATCAATTATGAATAATTTTAAGAGTATTATTCTTTAAATAATGAATATTTTGAAGAAATAAAATCCAATAGAAATTAGGGAATAAAATGTTAATGTTTGTACACAGCGTTATGGAATAAATTCTTTATGCCATCTAGATAAATTATAAATAGATCAGCATACTTTCATTAACGTGCAAGAAAACTGACAGCTTGCTATGATAGATGTCTTTTTTTCTTTGTCTTCAAATTAAATGAACATTTACATTTTAAATTGCAGCCTGGTACAGTCTAAATGGAAAATGCAGCAGAAGAACTCTTGATTAATGCCAGCATTTATTACCAATTTTTAACTTAAAACTACTGCAATTTGTAAAAATGAATATAAATCACTTGATTGTATACTCTGCTTTGGCAGAATGAAAATGCATTTAACTTTCAGCGATGATCAATTTTTAAAATAGTTAGTTCTACTTTAAAGCTCAATGCTATGGACATTTTCAACCTATTGCCTCATTAACTGCATTCATATTAAAATACCACTCAATTTAAATGAGAAGATAATTATAATACCTTGAAGCAAATGAGATGTTATTGCAATAATTAAATCTGAAATGAGATGCAGATAGTTTGGACCTGCTGCTTTCCTGGCGATTTAGTACTGAATACCATTTCCATTGGTCACGCTGAATTACATTATTGCATACCAATAACAGTGTAATACCTGTTAGATTAAAATTGCTTATGGAAACTGTAAGATGAGAATTTATTGACCTCTGAATCTTTTTATTAGCCATTCATAATGTGTCACATTTTCAAATGTAGATTTTTTGGTTGTATGCTTCCTTTTTGCATAAAATAGGGAAGAGAAGAAGGATGCTGAAACATAAATCCTTCCTTTCAAATCCTTTCTTTCATTTCTATAGTCATGGTGATGCAGCTCTGCCTTGAGTGGCAAAGGGTGAGTTTTTAGGAAGAGCCAGGGAATAATTCATTGTTCTCACTGCATTGTCTCAAGACAGAATGTACTAATCATACCTAGCTCAAGCAGCATTTTTTCCTATGCTACTTTTACAGCTCTTAGGCACAGCAATATGGGGTTCAGAGTCAGGGCCATTTCTATAGATTAACACATTTTTGCAATCAATTGAACTCATACACCATAAATTTGCCAGTTCCTTTTGTCCATATTCTACATGTCAATGGCTCCTTTCTTCAGAAGAGGAAGCAGCAGAAGATATTTTTGCACTGCAACATGAGGAAGGGAATTTATCATCAGCAAAACCTGCAGCCACCTTATTTTTATGCTCTTATGCAGCAGAGTAGAGCGCTAAATGTGCAGACAGATAAGTTACATATTTATGTATGTTCGCTGTTAATCATAATTTTAGCTTTACTGATCAGTACTGCCTAAAGACATTTTCACTACAATTTTGCAGTTTTATTTCATGCATGTCCTCATAAATGTGGCTCTTTGTAAATTAAAATCCTCTCAAATATAATACCAAACGTTGCAGTAGCTCACACTAGGTAATCATAACCTGATTGATTTATATGACTGATTGTTTAACTTCAAATAAAAGTGTGTCCTTGTATTTCTTCCTTTGTATATAGGGTGCTACCAAGTATGTGCCAGCATTATCTTTGATGCTCAGGGCATTATCTTTTAACATGAAAAGTAAAAACAAACAAACAAACAACAAAACAAAAACCAACAAGCAGAGATTATATGGACAATGCAGAAGGGAATTTTCAGCAATGTGATTTCCATTTGGCAGAAGGCTATTGCCTTAACAAAAGATGTGATTTTCCCCAGAGGCAGTCTGCTATCAAATCAGTGTTTGCAAAAGTTTTATAGTTCCCCAGTTCATGGCAGAACTGTGAATATGCAGGTGGTATATAAACTGCAAGTACCACATTTATACTGCTTTAACTAATAGGCAATCTGCTATCTATCAAAGAAGAATTCATATCAGGTAGGCAAGCACAGCACGCCCGAGTTCCCTGGTGGCACAGCACAAATGGCACATTGAGACATCACAGAGAATTAGCTTTCATGGTAGAAGCCAGTTACTCTCGGTTTGAGGATGAATCCAGGCAATCAAAACACCCCTGCTCAGCAGCTGCCTAACCTTGGAAGTGCTTAAAGCTCATTACATATTCTTCTGGTTGGCTTTAAAACTCTCCAGCAGTACTTCCATAGTTGGCTCTGCTCTCTAGCTCAACGTCATCACCTGGCATGGCAGGGCCTTTTCCTCCCACACGAGATCCATGAGATGGGTGGAAAGCAGCTGCCACTCTGAGGTTTCCCTCTAGGGAGACCATCCCTCCCAAAATCCACCCATAGCTGGTTTTGTATTACAAGCTGAGTATGAGAGAAGGGAGAATTTGCTTGTTTAAAAAATGGTGCTGACTGAAGGGCTGCCAAGCTGAGAGGAGCTCCAGGCAGGGCTGAAGTTGTACCTAGGGGAAGGCTGATCATGAACTGGAGCTGCTATGCCACAGGTGGGCACATCCCACATTTCTCTGGAGAAAAAGGGATGCTTCACAGAGCATTGCTGAAGAGAGGAGGGCAGGAAAAGCATGTATTTTTATATTTCTTTTACTGCGTCTCTTAAAAAAAAAAAAAAAAAAAAGTAGTTTTATACTTAAAATCTTAGGATAATGTCGTAAAGTTGGTAAAATTGACTAATTGCCGAGTGGACAGAAGCACGTAATCTCATCACTGGGTCAAGCACACAAGTGAATAGTAGCAAGAATAAGAGACGATAAACACCTGCAGCTGGGAATTTTGCTGCCTGGTGGAAGAGAGCCCTCTATGCAGCAAGATGTGTTTTCAGAGCACTCTTCTGAAGCTATTGGGTCTCCCCTTCCACTTGTGTAGATGCTCAGCAGGTAGCTTTGGAAGCTCAAAACCACTTCACAGTTTCAGCATCTGACTGATTTTGCAGTTTCAGTCTTGCAGGAGCCTTTTGTTAGATCTGTCTCTGTCTCTAGACAGGGTCAACATAAAGATTTCTTTCATCTGCTGGAGAGCTTAATTGGATAATCCTTTAATGATGAATTACATAGTACACTAAGAGGGCTCTCTGAAGTCAACTGCTATTCTTTATTTTATCCTGTGGTATGGTGTGAGGATTGAAATTTCAGATTTTAGGGCATAGTTCAAATGAAAGGACTCTCCCAGAGAACCTGTACTCCTTTATTTGCAGTACGTAAGTAACATGCATTGACTGGAAAGGGATGGTAGAAAATTTCATGTTATTTTTTGATTCAGATGTATTTGAAAACGTTTCTTTTTCATTTTTGATGTGAATAAACATGATTTCTTTTGAACACAGAACCAAGTAAATAAGCTTGTAGTGAACAGCTAAATTTCAAGCTCTTTAAGTACTTTTTATCTCTATTTCATTTTGCTTAAAAATAATATAGTGTGAGTTCATTTTAAAGTTTAAAAGATATTGTATTGCTTATAGAAACGAAATAGAAATAAGAATGTCACATTTTCTTTCTTTTTTTAATTGCAATACAGTATCTGTATTAAACATGTCTGCCTAAATGGGAAGATTCATGAAATCTCCTTTTCTGAGATGGTGCCTTAGAGATGTTGCTTTGGTCCAAACATACACAGGATATAGACAATATGTAAAGGAAGGAAGGCACCTTGTGCTACATTACAAGACTGTTAATGAAATCTTAGAAGTTCAAAGCACTCAAAATGTATTTTTATTATAGAATTTTATAACTTCAGTCTAGCATGTGGTAGAATAATGAAGATCAGAACTGAGCTCGTAGAGGAGTTCTGGGTGTGATAATTGGTCTCTTAGTGAGAAATGGTTATGAGAATAAGGTAGCCTTGCATTTATTTTGATGTGTCACACATTGGGAGAGTTTTGATAATTCATGTTTCTGCTTATGGTCTTTCTTTAGCTCACAGTTGCTTCATCTGTGCATTCCTTAGAATTTATGTCTTAAATAGATGGTGAAATTAGAATCTCTGAGTCTCTTAGTGAAAGATCAAGTGTAAACAATTGTTACTTTTAAATACAGCATTTACATATATTATGATAAACCTGATACCCTCAGAAAGTAATCACAAAAGGGGCTTATTAATTCTAAACCAGCCTTTCTAGTTCCCCTGTTCTCCTTCTCACCTTCATCCTAACATCCTTTTATTCCTCTGCTGGCAGACAGAAGCTAAAATAAAATGAGATTTCAACACTAGTTACAGACTGAAATATATGCGTTGCTGATACCAGGAAGGGTCCTTGGACTTTGTGATACATTCGATCTTGTAGCCACATTTCATGTTGCTCTGGGCTCTATCATGGACTGTTGGCACCTAGGCTTTCTCACAGAAAAGATTTGTCCCAGGTCAGCATGTGGAAACCAACAAGAATCCATTTAACAAGAATGAC
Organism: Chrysolophus pictus; assembly: GCA_037305975.1. Lineage (NCBI taxonomy): Eukaryota > Metazoa > Chordata > Aves > Galliformes > Phasianidae > Chrysolophus > Chrysolophus pictus. The sequence continues at coordinate 27,570,608 of CM074578.1, forward strand.
AGTGGCATTAAAATCCCACTGAGGTAGTGTGAAAACTAACTTTGCAGTATGGAGGCACCTAATGAAGATGTACTGAGTTATTTAAGAGACTTACAGTGGCTCTGTAAGTGTTTTATTAGTCTGTTGTGTGTTCATAATAGCAATTTTAGTATCAGTTATTCTTAATACTTTTGGAAATTAATAATTAGAATAGCTTACTTGCTGTGATTTTTAAATGAACGGAATTATTTTACTTTGGGCTGTAAGTATCAGCAGTACCTTCATGGATGCAAGAAGTAGCAAAAACGTTACTCATAAGTGAGTGCTTTGGAATACTAGATGAAGTAAGAAATGACTGTATTTTTCTTCTTAGTTTGAAGGATACAGTATTTCTAGTTATGTATCTTTAGCTTTTGAAGATATTCCAGACAAAGCAGCTACCCATTATAGTAAAAAACAGCTGTTCTATAGGCCTTTTTTTTTTTTTTTTTTTTTTTCTCCCCCTTAAATTGGTATCAGTAATTCAGAGATGAAAGCAAATACTTGTGCTCTATGTATATGGACAATCAGGAAAAAAGGAAGATTTTTCTCATATCAGAAGCTCCTTGGTGATTGATAATTGATTATTCTATTTTAGCCTCCATTCTTTCAACTCAAGTGTGCTTTCAGCAGCTATTTCTTTAACTGGCTTTTACTGTCATCTTTTGTTCTTATTTCAGTAACTGTTTTTTGTATCTGAACCTCTTATGGCTCGGGATATAGTTGTTTGGGTTTTTTTTGTTTGTTTGTTTGTTTGTTTTTTAATTCTGAAGCTGATAAAAGCATATTAAGGTTAATGAATGCAAAAATTCTCCATCAGTTTTCAGAGATGAGAATGTCAGAGGTTTAAATTGGATAAGCTCCCTAGTAACATACTTAATAAACAACATTCAGAATAATATAATCTGAGGTAGAAATCAGTAATTATAAATTTACTGCAGTGCTTTAAAGTGTAATATTTGTCTTTTTGCTAGCTTGGATTATTTTCTTTTCTCCATTCTATTTCCAGGTACTTGTACTTTGCTGTTCATTACTAAATTGTGACAGCATCAGTTATTAGTGCTACCTTTAGTATTAATGTACTTTAAAGCTTTTATTGAGTCTTTGTCATTGCTGTGCCGATCATTTTGGACCTCATAACACTGAGATACTGAGGGTCTGAAAATTCTGAATGAATCAGATTAGAATTGCTCTATATTTGGTTTATATTTCTATGAACTTTATATACAAAGAGTAGCATGAGGTTTTTTGAATAGCAAAAGCAGCAGAGAGTAGATCTGGGAGGGTCCATTGAGGCAGCATTGTAGAAATGCTTTTTTTTGGGATATGTATTGATATGGATATACCATTTAGTATCAGTTCAAAGCTTCATTTAATACTAAAAGTTTTGTAAACTGTACTAGATAACATATTCTATCTCTGATTGTCTGATGCCACTATCTCTGCTTTTTTTGCCCTAATATTTAATAATTAATCCATTTTAAAAAACAGTTCAGGAAGGCAGAAATTTGAATGAATGATACAGATGCCTTAACACACTTTGGTGTCCCACTATTGTGGGGCTGTTGGTAAAGCTGTAGAAACATGAATGTAATTTAGAAAACTGAGAAGAATTTACATGATAAAACTATTGAAGTCTCCCTACCTACAAAGTTACCTGTCGCATCACATCACAACACCTTTACCTCCAGGTTACTTGTTCTTTCAGTGTGCTGCCCTTACATCTGTTTATCACAATTTGCGATGTGAGATTGTGAGCCGTCAGTGTCCAGTTGTGCCCCAGCTGAGTAATCTGTTAACCAAAGTCCTGAAATTTGGAAACCCATTTTATACTGGTGGAGGCCTTTTAACTTGTATATGGAGGCTGGAACAAGATTGAAAATGTTGATGGTTCTGTCAGTATAACCTGTGAAAATATTCTCTTCCTAAATGCATAGTACGCTTCATTTCTGGCCAAGCTAGAACAAGCAAGAACTAAGGGTTTCTTCTTATCCTGTGACATACTGTTTCAACACTAACATGAAAGTACAGGAAGTACAGCTGTACAATGTGAAATGTTCATGAGTCTCCATTAAATAATAGTAATAATAGTAAGAATTTAAAAAAAGGGGGGGAAGATAATGGTTTATGCATGACTTTAAAGACAGAAATATAAAGACTTATATTTACTAGCTTTATTTTTCTCTTGCCTTGATATTTACATCTGCATTGTACTTCTTTACTTTGTTTGTTTTAATGTGTATACCCTGTGAAGACATATGTCTCAAAGTAAAGGTCTGTCCTTTAGTAATTTCACTCTTGTAGTAATAGCAAACAAATGATGCATGAAAAATCCTCCCCTCTTTTCTTTTTTACTTTAAATTTTCTCCTGTTATGGATAGTAAGAGACGCACTCCAATTAGTCTTCTTATTGTCTAAGCTGATTTCTTTATCTATATAACTTTCTAACAACTTCTTTTTACACGCTTGGATACATAATAATTCCTTTCATTATATACAGATTTAATTTATTAAAGATGTAATGGATGGGAATAGCTAAATATTTTTGAAGACAGTATCAGAGTTCTGTAAGTTTGAACAATTTAAAAAAAAAATAGTTCTTGATGTTCTTATTTTCTATAGAAGGAAGATTAGCATAGTCACCTTGTGACAACAAAGTCTGTTCTTCACCATTTAAAGTATTTTCAAGATAGCTGATCCATTGTAACTCAGATATGGCACTCTAACATTGAGCCAAAACAAATTTTAAGCTTGAAAGAAATTATGTACCATCACAGATCAGGCTATAAATAAGACATTAAATAGAATTTTATACAAGTAGAATTCTTTATCAAACTCTATATCAAAGCATTGGTCCAAACCAGGTCAGTGCCAGATCAACTTTCCACCACACTGTGACCTGCTGTCACAGAAAAGGCATACTCTGTTTTGAAAGGTTGTTGAATTCACTAGCCTTATATGACCCAGTCTTTTAGTCTTTTATTGCAGTGCTAGTAATTGTCAAATATGGTCATTTAAGTACCAGGAAACAACAAAATATGTCCTTGTGTTTTATTTATATAATTTAATGGATAAGATTGCTTTTGGCTTGTTGACAGATACCTGAATAGTTAGAGTTAGGTTTATTTGATTTAGCTTTTTTTTGTGTCAGTGGGGCAAATGGTGTCAGTCAACAATGACGTGGACACAGGGGTTCAAAAACTCAATATATGCAATAAAGGTGTCAGTGGTACCTCTAAAACAAGTGTCACATGGACAGTCATGGCTGTCAGGTAAGAATATCTAATTTGAGAGTGCATGGGAGTCATGGAATTTGTTTTGTATTTTCAAGACTTTGCACAGTGAAAACAACTGTACCGATCAAAAAATGTAATATTTAACAATGATGATTATATATTTACAACTACATTATTAATACTTTAACTCGGCATGTTATATTTGTTGTTAATTAAAGTGAAAATATGAAAACTTAATTCAGATATGAAGAAGTTACATCATACTGATGTAATTTTGATGCTTTTGGATGGTGGTGTTATATTGCAGGATCTTTGACTCCCTCCAAAAAATACAGAAAGGAGATATAACAGCTCACCAAGAGCTCTGAGATTTTACATAGTATCATTAGGTTTTTTTTCTCTATATAAAACTTTATGTAAAGGGCAAACTAAATATGAAGAACTGTAGCATTAAGCTTCCCCACTCATGGAAACATTTGTTGTTTCTATCTCCATGCATGCAAAAAAGAAAAATATTTTAAAATAGTATTATTAAATACATGATAGTAATACCCATTGCATTCCTGATGTCTTTCAAACTAATGAATGTCTTTTCCTTTCAGAATTATAAAAGGAGGTCTATAATAAGCAAAATTATATATATATTTTTAAATGCATGTATATAATCTATAAATAATAAATTACAAAGAAATTATCTCAATGTCTTGTAGTTCCTATGTAGTGCTTGTAGCTCAGGTTTAAGATAACTTCATTCTTTTAACTGCATATCTATATCTTGATTTGTTTAGATTTCTGTAATTGTAATCATTGCTCTGCTTTGTAATGCCTGGCATTGGGATGATTACAGTATAATAGCAATATTTTTTCCTCTATATTACTGATATTTTTAAGCTTATTTTCATGCAAATACATGTTTTTACTGAGAATAAATTACAGGCATGAGTAGGTAGATCAGTTTTCATCTCATTGCTAATAGATACAGCTTTGTATATTATACAAGGCCTGTCTGGGATGGAGTTAATTTTATTCATAGCAGCTTCAACCTTACCGTATTTGGAATTGTGACTAAAACAGTGTTGGTCACACACCAGTGTTTTGGCTGTTGCTGAGCAGTGTATGCACAATGTCAAGACCTTTTCTTTTCCTGCTCTGTTCCCCAGTGAGCTGATTGAAGAGAGACAACCTGGTCAGCTGACCCAAATTGACCATTCCATGCTGTATAACATCATGTTCAACAATAGAAACTGAGGGAAAAAGATTTGGGGGGAGGTAGCCTTTGTTTAAAGATTGTCTGGGCATCAGTCTACCTTCGAGAGGGAGAGCCTTTGCATTACTTACTTTTGTTGTTTGTGGGTTTTTTTTTGTTTGTTTGTTTGTCTCCTTTTTTAATTCACCTATTAAGCTGTCTAGACTTACAACTCTTCTTGCTTGTCTCTTCTGACTCTCTCCCTAGTCCTCTCGCAGGGAGGAGTGAGCAAGTAGCTGTGTGGTGCTTGGCTGCTGTCCAGGGCTAACATACATAAAAACAAAACTGTTCTTCATCACAAAATCTTTAACCATGAAAATAGAGCGTTATTATAAAAATAAATTTAATGAATCTATCTATCACAAATATAGGAGTCAATGGGAAATTTGAAAACGGATGTAGAGTAGCATCTGAGGTGAAACCAGATCTGACTGAAAATGTACAGTTTGATTTCAGGTCATATGCTGTATTTGTGAAAATATAAAAAATAAATCTACTAAAGATACAAGTAGAGCTCTAAAACAAATAAATAAAGAAAGATTAAAAACAAAACAAAAAACCTGCAAAAATAAACACTACACTCAGTAAATACTGGACACTAAAAGGATTGGATTTATATCAAATATTTATTTTCATCAGAGGATAAAAACTGCTTAACATAATGATTTTCCTAAATAATGATTGGTGGTTTTGGGCATATATAAGTTGGCTATCAATAGCAGGGCTATTTTTAAATATCCAAAGGAATGCATGAAAAAAAAAAAAAAAAAACACAATCAAAGGAATGTTTCTGTTAGGTGGTATTTAGGTATGCAGAATGAGATTCATCTCTCCCATTCAAAGATCTGACTTCATCTTCTGCACCTTTTTTATTGCCAATGTTTTAAAGAAGAGTAAATGCTAAAGTGCATTTCTTCCAAAATAGACATCTAAAATAGTGAAAATGAATTGCACTTTAAAACAGCCTATTTCTCTTCCTCGTTTTTAAAGGAAATCTAGGTTGAGAAGTTGAAATGCAGCTATCTACAGCCTTTTAAAGTTGGATGACAGCAATTTCAACTTTAATGATACAGGGCAATGACCAAGGAATTCTGGGAAATATTAATGTGATTTGATGATGAAATAAAGATTCAGATTTATATAGCACCCATATGGAGTCATTGTTTTTTGGTAACTACAAAGAGTAATTTCTTCTTCTAAGTGTTCTCACTCCACTACTGAATTTTATTTTCTTTTTCAGGTAGGATATACCAAGTCCTCTTAATGCAAAATTTAGGACCACAAGAAAACATTCTTTTCAGTCTTGTAGAGTGCTCAGTACATTGTTACCATTTAATAATATATATTAATAATTAAAAAACATAACTCTTCTCATTCAAGATACGGAAATATAACTATTAAAGTGAAATTAACGAGCCAAGTGACAGCATAATAAGAGAAAACCAAGTTACTGTGTCGTTCAGAGTTTTTCAGGTGTGACTCAAATAATTTGATGTATAACAGCTGCATTAATGATGGTTCCCATCAGATGCAACAACAGGCAGAGTTTAAAGGATGATGTTACAAATAATGCTGTCCACTAGGAGGCTTAAAGAGAAAAATACAATTTAATGGAAACAAAAGAAGTCTCTTAAAATAAAGAACAGCCTACAGGTACTGAGAGTAATATTTGAACCGTCTCACAAAACATTTCTGAGGAAGCAATTGAAAAGAAAAATAAATGTCTGATGTAAAGGATTAGTGAGCAAGAACTTTTGCCAACTACTGTTAATCCAAAGCTAATGGAGATGTGACAGAGTAAGCTAATTTATCTGGAGCAAAATTTCAGATATTTCCTGGCACATCTTAAACAGTAGGGGAAGAAATCCATTTCAGCTTCTGATATTAAAAGTTCAATGATTCTTTGGAATTTTCCTCAAATTAAGTTATGGGATTGATTTACAGAAGTAGCTTTGGAGCAATAACTAATGAATTTTTAGCTTAATTGCTAATACATAAAATTTCAAGTACGTATAGTTTGATTTCTATCCAAAGATAGAAGAGAATAATTTACATTATGACTATTTCAAGACTTTTGTTCCATGACTGTTTCTGTATTTTAAAGTTTCTAGCATTTTAAGAAAACTAAAAAACTTAGTTTAGAAAAAATGGAATGAATGTTAAGATTCTTTCTTTATAAGAAGGTTTAGTGTATTCACTTTAATGTTATCATTTTATTTTAAATTACTATTTTATTCTAATTTCAACATAAATGGATGCTTAACATCCAGCAGAAGAAACAAAGCTATTTTGCCACAGTGCATTTCAACTCAGCTGCAGTCACATATATCTGACAGATATTGGCTGTGCAAAATTATCCTTAAGCACTAACAAATTTGCATTAGATTTTTGTGGCTATCTGAGATTTTTTTTTCTATGTTTTTTTTTTTTTAATGTTTTTTTTGTTTTTGTATAATGGGTAAAGGTAATGTCTTTTCATATTGAATATATATCAATCTAGCACTTTGAAACTTGAAGAAAAATACTGAAGAACTTGTATAGGGTTTTTGCTGTATCTCAAGACCAAACTTGTCCACGTCATTGCAATAGGAACACTATATTGGTCATGCATAAGGCTTTCTTCTTTGTCATCTTTACAGCACTTATTGGAGCTCATTTTATAAACCAGGAGAGGAAGTTCCTTTGTAGGGCTATATCCATACCACCTTAAGTGTGTGGAGGAGGTAAAGACATCTTCCGACTCAGAAGCTGACTGCCTTGGCACTGATTATTTTCATAACTATAAGTATTTTAATCTATAAAACATGGTGTATGCAGCAAAACTATAAAATGAAAATATCTCCTGACTCAAGATGGGCTATTCTTTGTGTTGAACAAAAGTAGTACCAAGGTTTGTGCCAGCAGTATGGCAACATGGATAATCATAGTTGTCCTGTTTTCACAGAATCACTTAATTGCAGGGGTTGAAAGGGACATCAAGAGATCATCAAGTCCAACTCCCATGCTAAAGCAGGTACCCTACAATAGTTTGCACAGGTAGACATCCAGATGGGTCTTGAATTTCTCTATAGAAGGATGCTCCACAACCTCACTGAGCAACATGTTCCAGAACTCCATTGCCCTTACCACAAAGAAATTCTTCTACATGTTAGTACAGAACTTCCTGTGTTCCAGTTCTAGGCCGTTGCTCCTTGTCCTATCGCTCCACATGACTGAGAAGAGCCTAGTCTCGTCCATTTGCCTCCCACCTCCGTTTAGATATTTATAAACTTTTATCAAATTTTCTCTCAGTCTTCTTTTCCCCAGACTGAACAGGCCCAGGGTAGTCAGTCTTTCCTCATATGGGAGATGCTCTGGGCCCTTTATCATCTTTGTGGCCATCTGCTGGACTCCTTCTAGGAGATCCCTGTCTTTTATGAACTGCAAAGCCCAGAACCAGATGCAGTACTCTAAATGTGGCCTCATCAGGGCAGAGGAGAGAGGGAAGATCACCTTCCTTGACCTGCTGGCCACATTCTTTTTAATTCACCTCAGGATGCCATTGGCCGTCTTTGCCACAAGAGCACACTGCTGGCTTATGGCCAACCCGCTGTCCACCAGGACCCTCAGATCCTTCTCTGCAGGTCATCCTCTAACCTGTACTGATGCATGTGGTTATTCCTCCCCAGGTGCACAACTCGACACTTGCTCTTGTTAAACCTCATCAGGTTCCTCTCTGCCCAGCTCTCCAGTCTATCCAAGTCTTGTTGAATGTTAACATAGCCTAGCCTTCAGGTGTGTCAGCCACTCTTCCCAGCTTTGTATCATCAGCAAACAGTTTCAGTTGGGATAGAGTTAATTTTCTTTCTAGTAACTGGTATTGTGCTGCGTTTTGGATTTAGGATAAGAATAATGTTGATAACCCACCATGTTTTAATTGTTGAACTGTGCCAAGGACTTTCCAGCTCCTTGTGCTGCCCTGACAGTGGGGAGCTGGAGATGCACAAGGAGCTGGGGAGAGTACAGAACCAGGATAGCTGTCCAAACTGGCTAAAGGGATGTCTCATACTGTATGACAGTGTGCTGAACAATAGAACAGGGTGGGGGTGGGAGTGGAGGGTGAGAAGGGGGATGTGTGACACTGCTTCTGCTTGGGGACTGGCTGGGCATTGGTCAGCAAGTGGTGAGCAATTGTATTGTGCATCACTGGTTCTGTATATTCTTTTCATCATTTTAAAATTATTTTTTTTTCCTTTATTTTTCTGTCCTATTAAACTGTCTTTATCACAATCCACAGGTTTTACAGGTTTTTTTTCAATTTTCTTTCCCATCTTATGTGGGGGGGAGTGAGCAAATGGATGTGTGGTGCTCAGCTAAATGCCAGGTTAAACCACAACAGTGATTCTGTGCTGTTTTTGTTGGTTTAACTTCTGTTTTAGTTTTTTGCTGTAGATGCTTTCTAGGTGTTCCTAGTAGTCTCAGTGCTTTACATCACAGCAACCATTCTTGCCTCGTGTAGCACCTTTTGTTATTATGACTAGCCTCTTTCCAGTCAAAGTAAAGAAAATTCATTGGTAATGGCAGCATTATACCCAAGAAGTATCAAACTCAAAGCACAGATTTGCTTTCTTCTACTGACTTAGGCTGAAGATTTACTTTTGCTGCCATGATCTCTGACTGAATAAAGAAGGTAATGAATATGAATTCATGTCAGTGTAAGCTAGATCGTGTCAACTATGTAAGCTTCTTGTTTAGATTACATTGGGGAAAAAAAAAGAATTCTTAATATGCATTATTAAACAAATTCTTAATTGAGGGTTGGCTGTATATTGTGTATTTAATTGATTCAAATATAAGGTGACTGGTTTAGACAGTTGCTACTGTTATTATTTTCTTACACTATTGTATTTGAAATTTTCTTTATGACATCTTTGGCTAGATTTTTCCATTTATACATAGTCAAAAATTAAGGCTTTTTGCAATGATAAGCTAAATTCTGTTTCTGTTGTGCTTTCTAAATACCTCTTCTAAATTTTATCCCAGTCGTGAGATTGATTGTGAATTCAGCTATTCATTACCATGTAGATATTAAATTAGATCCTCAATAGGCAGCCTTGCTCTGTCTTTCATGCTGTATTGGTGTATGTTGAACACCAGATGCAGAGAATAACAGCAATATTATCCCTTTCTATGTTTACAAGTACTGATGCATGTGTTGAGTTTTCTCCCTTAAAAAAGAAGGGCATTACTTATGAATGGAGGTCAACAATTATTACTACCCTTACTACTCTACTTGTCTGTGACCTGAAATCTAAAGTCATTCCTCTTTTCTTTCGAGTTTATAATCAACTAATGATATGGTATTGCTCTCTAACCCTTTCTGTTATCCATATCTCCATTCTTCCAACATGTTCCCTTTGGGCTTCATGTAAGCTTTATTTATTTTGGCTATAGCAGATGATAGAACATTTGTTTTGGTATTTTTATCAACAACCACAAATTAGTGATATTAATGTAAATATACAAGTTGAATTACAGTCCCATCTTTCAGCTTGTGTCTACCTAAATCCTGATGAAGACTTCTAAATTCAAGATATCCACTTGTCTGCCTAGTTTTTAGAGTTGTAATTGCATGTATTACTAGACTCTGCTGATGCAGCTATTTTCAGTGAAAAAATGCTTCATCCAGGTCTGATTATTTATTTATTTATTACTATTTTTGCATTTAATACTATGAAATGAATAACTTCTTGGATAATAAAAACTTGAACTTTATAACTCTCCTGTTATGATTACTTTTGTTACTAGATTAAAACTCAAGCCAACTTGTGGCATACTGTGTCTGGACCTAGGACTCTTGAATTCGTGGTGGCACGTTACTTCAGTTTCAATAGAAAAGAGAGAGAGAAAGAGCTCTCTTGTGGGATTCCCATGGAATCGTGCTTAGGTACTTAAGAAAAATGAAAGTTGTCATTTTAATCTATTATTATAGCAAACACACCGGAGCATCCAACTCTGTAAGTCAGGCCAGGCTAGGATCAGACTGGTTTTTGAGAGGCTGGAAAACCTCCTGTTTACTATATGTGTTCATGCTTTAAGAAGCTGACACTGTACTTAAGTGGGTTGGCTTCTCTCTAGAGATACCCATATAGTACTTGAATCTTAAATCTACAGTTGTAAATTTTCTGGGTTTCTCCTCTGATGCCTGGGGAATTTAGGTGGTTATATTAAGCAAATGGCATAAACCACTTTATACCTCTAAGTCAGATCATTTAAAATACAGCAGAAGTTACAGCTAAATGAGATACCAGATACTTCTTCAGGGAAAATTTTGAAGGAGATTTGATCCATTAGGTTAACATTGCTTTTCTAAAACAGTCAAACATTTGGATTAAAAGAAAAACAGAAAACAAAGCAACTCTTGTTCCATACCCCTCCCCCCTATACACACACTACTTTGTGGGAAATATGCAAATAATCCAGTCTCTTCTAAATTAAAAATGCTATCAAAATTCTTGCCTGACTGAACATTCTTACCCAAAAAATATTTTCAAAAGGACTGCCTAGGAGGCAATTCTGCTCAACTGATATTGCTTTACCTTTATGTTACCCTGAAATTCAACAATTAAGGAAAGTTGTAATAGCTGCAGTGTCCTACAATGCCTGGGACCCTTCATAGAAAAAGCTGAGTTAATGAGAGCTCATGACATAGAAATCACTTGCTTTGAGCTACTCTTTCTTTTTTTTTCCTTTGAAGAATCATAGTGACAGACTCAATAGGTCAACTTAATGTGGAACTAGCTTTTCACTACAGATCTGAAAATCCCATAAATATAGGGATGGGTTGAGCCTTGAACTATGACTACCTATAATTCTTGCAATATACTTTGTCATACCAGCAAAAGGAGGAAAATCTATTCAATTTAAGGTATAATGACAACGTTTTATAAATAAATTGTATAAACATATTCTTAAAAGGAAAGAAAAGGAAAGAAAGCATTTTAGGCTGATATGAATGTATCTCAGTAAGTGGAGCCCACTGGCTAAAAAAATGAATCACAGCAATGAATCACCTAGAGCATTTCTTTTCTATTACTCAGGCTCTTGGTTTTTCCGAGAACAGTAAAGGTAATAACTTTAAACAAGGTGAGAGATAAATATTCAAAAGATCATTTAAGAATTAATTAAAAAATATAAAACGATTTATAGGGTTGAACATGAAGTTCATATGCAGTCTTTTTATAATTACAGAGGAAGAACAAAAATGTTTGCATTCTACATATCCATTTCCATTCTTTTAGCACAATGGAGAAGTTATATGCGGTGTGTAGACTTGTCCTGTGATGTACATATGGATCAGATCATAGTGGCTATTAATTACTGGGACTGTTACCTCACTACCCAGATAGTCCTTCCTCTGACAAGATTTCAAATAAATTAGCATGTTAAATATCTAAGTAAACAAATAGCTAGTTGTATAGGCTATTGTAGGCTTCAACTATGATGATCTATTGTGCAGTTGTTTTTGAGTGTAAAGATGTTTCTATGGGTAATGCGTGCCCTACAAAAACTTTGATTATTTGGTGGAAGGGAGAGAACTGCCACTAAATGTAGTAATGTACTGTATTATAGGAATATTCTTCTTCACTGTCTCACTAAGATTACAGAAATCTATAAATCTTTCACCAGGGAAAATATGAATATGATAAAAAAAAAAATAAAAAGGAGAAACCATTCTTTTTATCTGATTCTTCCAGACAGGTGTTTTTTGTTTGTTTTTTGTTTGTTTGTTGTTTTTTGTTTTGTTTTTAAATGTACTTGTGTTGATTCTTTTTCAACTATTTCTATACCAATCCCTCTTTTTCTTCATCTCTTTCTTCTTTTTAGTAATCCTGGTGGCATATACTACTATTTTCAAGTGAAGTGATACATATTTTTTATTTCAATGAGATTTTCAAGGATAATGTATCTTTAAAAACTTTCAATCCATTACCTATTCAGCTTGAGAAACATGTATATTCGGTATTTTCTTCAAGATGCATATTATGCGTTTGAAGTTTCAATCATTATTTTTCTATCTGAAATAAGCAAAATATAACAAAATGAACAAATAAACCCCATAATTCTAAACTCCTGCATCTGGATTCCCTTTCAATTTTATATTTCAATTTTTACAGTATTTATAAAATAAATACTCAATACATTTTATTCAAATCTTTTGAAACAGAAATGCAAATAACCATAAATTGTGATATTCCTAAAATATTCCAGAGGTGTACTTTTTGGATTCTACTGGAAAAATTGGCCAAAGACTGAACAGTGTGGGATAGCACATAGAAGCCTTTCCAACCATGCTATTATGTTCTACAAAGAGATCACTTCAATATTCAGTAATGTGAAATCTATCTCCAGTCTGTTAAATTTTAGTGCTATTGTGGTACTGTGGAGACTGGGTAGCTGCAAACAGGGAAGTAGATAAAGCATCATTCTTCAGTGGGAGCATGCTGTCCCTGAGATCAACAGCAATATTTGTGGATCTTGGATATTCCATGCCCTTTCCTGTAAATCAGCAATCTTTCTTACCCGTGGTTCAGAAATTGCACTTATGTGATAAAGGTGAATGGCACTTCTGGGGCATTCAACTTCACAAAAGGAAGCAAATGTAGCCATATCAAAAATATGTACTCAGCAAACAATTGCTGATCAATATGAGAGAAATACTAACTGGGGAAAGTCAGAATATCACATGCTGGAAAGATACTCAGCAAAAGGTAAAATGTTCAAATCGTCAGACAGTCTGAAGAATACTGTTGAATCACTAATCTTAACCTAACTAATGTCATGGGGACTTTAAGTGTCACGCCAAGAGCTCATCTGAATAACATTCAAGCCATTAAATTGTTCATGTCATCATGCTGAAACTGTTGAGAGAAGAATCTGCAAACAACATTAATCTCAATAACAGAAAAATTCCCTGAGGACATTGAGAACTAAAGAGAGAAAGAAATTTAGGATGGGGATCCATCCAACTTGAAGCTGAGACTCCACTAACGGGAGCACTGAGAGAACTGCTACACATATCTTCAAGATCATTCGTGTCATCAAGCTATTTTCTTTATTCTTTCCCCTTGAACATGCTGGTCAGCTGATCATTTTGATAGAAAAGTTTGTTACCAACTCCTTTCATCGTCTACATTTTCTTCTTTCCCATCCTCAATCCTTTTATCTTCCTATTTGCAGTCTTTCAGGAATGCATCTTTTACAAACTATTTAGGTAAAAAGGTACTTGTGGAGGTCATTCATTACAACCTCCTGCTCAAAGTTTGATTGATAAGCTCTAATACAACTTTTAATTTATTCTGTCATTGAAAATGAGCTTTGATGGACAGTCCACACCTACTTATTGTAGCAATACACTCAGCCCTTCTGTCTTGCAGGAAATTGCCTCATTTTATTTAAAAAGAGTGACTATTTGGATGGCAATGTCTTCTGTTTGTTTCTTTTGCTTCCTATCTTTTCATGTAGTATTTGTTGAATAATTTGTCAGTGATGTGTGTTAAATAAAAGAGTTTGAATGGACTAAATACTAAAAATTTTGTCATATTTTTGAAAGCTTTATAATATATAAAGAAAACATCAATGCTTGCAGAAAGACTTACCAAAAGCTGCAATTAATGTCTTCAGCACTTGAGGGTTTTGCTGCCATTTTGTAAAAATTGCACCATTCAGTTTTACAGTTTTATTAATGCTATTGTACCTGCATTAATGAATACTTAATACTGAATGTTTTAAAACAAATGCACTGTGATATAATTTGAAAGCATATGTATTAGCCAATTCATCTGTGATAATCAAGAAAAAAAGTAGTAGCAGAAAAGTACAATAAATCACTGTTAGGTAATCACTGCAAGAAATTAGCATAGTCCTTTGTGGAAATTTCTGCATGCTTTAAGAGTTAGCAAAAATTTATATAAAAAATTATACAGTAGTACTGAAACTGTAGTAAAACAAATAGACTGTTGAATCAGTCTGGTTTGTCTCAGATAGAATGGTGCGGTTGCAGATGCATAGTTGGCATATCTTCACCATTTATAACAAATGAAATGCAAAATGTCCATCCTTACCCACATCAGCAGTCAAATTGATGTTCAGATTACCTTTTTTTTTTCATCCATGTTAGTGGGAGAGATGGAAAAATGAGTGGGGGAGAGAGCAAGGCAGTAATGATGTTCTGTATTACTGAAGGACAACCACATGAGCCCTTCTGTTAGTCAAGGTGATACATTAATTTTCAGAATTGTCTAAAGACGAAGGGGCATTTCTCTAAAATTGGGAAGTAGATATGGCTGTCTTCACCATCTGGAAAACACTGCTTGACAAGGGTAGCTAAATGACTTGATAATTCCTCCTGATGGTAACTATTTAGTCTACTGGCCTGCCCATGACACCTGATAACCTGATGCTTGATTAGGAAAAATGGAGCATTTCCAAATAGCTGCTTTATCTCTGTCTGTTGAAGAGGGAACTCCATTTTCCCCAAACCATCATGCAAAGTGAGTGCAAGAGAGCCTCATGCTGGTTGAGACCAGTCGTGGATGGGTCATGGGCTGATGACAGCCTCTAATGGGGAGGATTGATGATTTGCACTGTACAAGTTATTGCTTGCTAACCTCTAGATGAATCAAGTTAATAAGGTTGCGAACTCAGTTAAACCACATCTGTACATGGTGTCTGTACTTCGTGCGTCAGGCTCAGTGATTAAGTTGCCCCTAGCATTTTGTGGATTTGGATAGCCTTTCATTTTCAGCTGCTCTCTTTCCCATCAGCTGCCACACAGCGATTGGTCTCACCCTGTAACATGCAACGTGCAGTGTAACAAATGAATGTAGGATAACCCTGTATTTATTACTGCAGTTTGTAAGTAAAAGATTAATGAGTTAAATTTATTGGTAATGCAGGACATTGCTAGGTCATTGCTTCACTGAGATCTCCTTCTGCATATGCAGATTTTAGTGTTGGTTTTGATTTAGAGGGAAGAATCCCTACTTTTGTTTTGGCAGTGCAGCCATTAAAATGCTCAGCTGTCTGGTTTTGCCTAGAATAGTGACTATTCTCCACCACTAAAAATTAACATGGCAGATTTGTATTTTTTTCTGTTTGAAAATATGTCAAATACTGTGGAAATGATTTCATGATTCAGAACCATTCTGTTTAAGTGAATGTAACTCGACTTGTGCTTCATACTGGATTGTCTGCATTTAAAGTGTTATAGTTATGTATATTTGTACATATGCACATTTTTCCTGACTAGAGCACTATTATTTCATTTTTGATCCTATTTGTTGACAAAAAGAAGTGATTAGTCTGTGATATTGTAAAGAAATGTCTACTTCCACTTGTAAAACTGTTCAAACTATGAAACTGCAGCCTACCACTGCAACATAGATGCTCACTGAACTGTAGTTCTGTAGATGTTTCCCACTGTAAAAGATCACACATCTAATACCACTATGTCTGTGTGCTTGGTAGAACAATGATGGAGAGAATAGCATTTGAGAAACAGAACCCTCAACCTTCTAGACGAGCCCCAAAGAGTCGTGCCTTCTCCACTCAGCTTTGCAGGAGATGTGCAAGGGACTGACAAATAGCTCCTGCATTTCCAAATGAAAAATTATAGGGTTTTATTTAGAGGTAAATCGACAAGGAAATGAGGTTGTGAAACTGAAGAATCAGCATACAGACCATTGTCCTTGTAGCACTCTCCCAGTAGAGCCAGAAGTCTTTGAGAGTTTGTGCTTCTCTGTCTTGATCCTGGCACTAAGAAGTGCTTCAGCAGCATCCTGTATATTGCCAGTGAAAATCTCTCTGTAATTTGTTACTGAGCTACTGCTGAAGTTCATAATGAGATGCTGTTCTTTTTGTTTTTCTTGTTCCAGTGTAGTAGTAGTTAAACTGTATTCCTATCTTATATGGATTTAAAGCACTGTGAAAGCAGGAGAGACTTGTGTATGTAACCCATACACGTGCTGCTCCTTTGCAAAATTGCTATTGCAATATTTTTGCTTATACTAAACAAACACAAAAAAATAATTATAGTCCATACATACTTTTCTTAAAATTCATCCACATATAAAGCTATTCAGAGAAAGAAGTATGATAATTGTGTCAAAAAAAAAGGAAATTATGTTTTACATTCCATGTAATATCATGACTATTGCTATTGTTGAATTAGAGCTTATGTTAGAAATTGTACTGATTCATGTTTTTTTTCTCTTCTTGCTCCAGCATATCAAGCTGATGGATGAATAGCAATTTGGCCTTTAAAATTTTTGCAGTATCTTAATATGTTATAGTAATTTTTTAAAGCTTATATAGTATATTGCAGCACTAGTTATAAATTTATAATTCACGATTCATTATACCATCAAAATTGAGGGGATAAACCAAGGCACACGTATTAAGTTTTTCTGACTTTTTAAAAAAGCTGCTTGTTTAATGTGAAAATCTCAAGGACATGCATCCCCAGGGGTGGTTGTCTTATGCTCCAGTAATGGAGATTAAATTTGTGGTAGTTAGCTAGCTAGCTCTTTTTCTAACAAGGAAACTAAAATTCATTAAAAACTAATTAGGAATGTATAGGAGGTTAATACTCCATGTTAAGCCTTATTAATGTGAGATAAGTAATTCATAAAGTATCAAAGGACTGCAATGGACAGAATTAAGAAGAATTATACCACCAAAAACTACATTAAAGTAACATTAAGGGTCTTGTTTAATCCTGAAAAAGTCAGAAAATTCATAGTTAAAGCTAAATCCCTGTCTTTAACTCACTTTCCTTCTGCTAGGGTAATGCATGTGATGGTCCTCCATTAAGAAGACTCAGAACATATCATTAGGTGATTTTTTCTACAACTTAAGCTTCAGCATTAATTAAAAGAGGAATAAATCATAAAGAATATGGATTATTGACTAAATGGCTTCACATTCTTAGGATGCTTAACATGCAAATTATTTGCTAGATCTGAGAAAAATATCTTCAGATCATGCTATCACAGCTGCTTTCTGAGCCACGGTAATTTGAAGTTTTGGCAGTCAAAAAAGCTATTAGGCTTTAATACTAATTTTTCTGAAGAATAGTTTTTTTGCATCTCAACAAATTTCTAAATAAAAAAAATAATTATTGTGATATATTTTGAACTTTTTTTTGTTTTGTTTAATTATATGCCTCCTTCAGTCTGACATTACTGAATAATTGAAAGTAAAGATTTCACAAAATCATACAATAATATCTACAAAATTACATTTATTGTGGTGTTCCGACTTCCAACCATATCCAGCTCCGTTCCTACTTCAGCAGTATGTACCAGTGTCCCCCAGCTCAAGCACTTGTGTAGAACTGAAGGTATGGACAGAACTCCAGCATTACTTTCCTTACTGCCCTCTTTTTAAATCACAGGTGTTGATATACATCAGCCACATTTCCTGAATGCAATCCTATCACACTATAACACTTAACTAGAAAGTCTTGTGAAAGTTGTTTTCAGCAATGTAAGAATTACTGAAATGGCATTTGTGTAAAGGATCAGAAAATGACATATGCAGCTTCCTGTACTTAGTGAAACTTCTTGCATAGTGGGAGGAAAGTGAGGAGAAACATGGTATAGAAGGTATGTGCATAGTGAACCTTGCAGGTATTCATTATCATTCTGATAGCAAATCCTGGAGAAGAAAAGCAGGCACATCTAAAAGTTTTTTGACCACAACAGAAGGATTTTTAGATTGTGAGTTGGTCAAAAGAACTACTTATTTCTGTACATGGATAGAAACACCAGGGAAACCTGGACCACAACAGCATATTGTACAAGAAAAAATCAAGGGGGTATTCTACCATAGCAGCTGACTCCATTAGAAATGACGTGCAGGCAATAGATTTTTTAATTGAAGTGAATTAGCATTTGTGGGTTTCACAACAAAATTGAATTTTAAAGCTGATTTGAGTGAAAAGAAAGTAAGAAGATTTGACAACTTAAACACATGAGAAATACTAATACCTTACATTTTTAAGTGCCTTTTATCCCAAAGGAACCCTAAGTGCTTTATGAGCTACATAGATGAATTACTTCATGCATCACTGAAATGCAGCTACCTCTCTCAGTGCATGGCAAGTCTTTACAGTGCTCAGCGTTATTTCAGAATCACATAACCATTTGAGTTTAAAAGTCATCTGGTCCTTTTCTCCTGCACTGAACAGGGACATCAACAGCTAGGTCAAGTTGCTCACAGTTCCCTCCACACTGATCTTGAATATCTCCAAGGATGGAACATCCACCACCTCTTTGGGCAACTTGCTCCAGTGCTTCACTACCCTTATCATACAAAACTTTTTCTTATAACTAGTCTAAATCCCCTCTCTTTTAGTTTGAAACCACTTCCCAATGTCCTATCACAACAGATCAGGCTAAAGAATCTGTCCCCTCCCTTTCGTTCGTGTAGCTCCTCTTTAGAAACTGAAAGGCCATTTTCAGGTCACCTCGCAGTCTTCTCTTTTCCAGGCTGAACATCCTCAGCTCTCCCTGCCTGTCTTCATAGGAGAGGTGTTCCATCCCTAGCATCAGTTTTGTGGCCCTCCTCTGGATGCACTCCAACACATCCATGTCTCTCCTGTGCTGAGGAGTCCACATCTGGACACAGTATTCCAGGTGAGGTCTCACAATACAGAGCAGAGAGACAGGATCACCTCCCTTGACCTGCTGGCCGCACTTCTTTTGATGTAGCCCAGGATATGGTCAGCTTTCTGGACTGTGCAAGCACATTGCCATCCAGCACCACCATCTAACTTGCCATCCACCAGTGCCCAGAAGTCCTTTTCAGCACAGCTATGTGTAGTCCTAACTTGTAATATGATGCAGTGTTACTAAGCAAGCAAAGAAGGATGATGCAGTGGCTCTGAATTCTTTCCTATCATCTCCTCTGCAAAGTCACAGAAGTACAACGCTTCTGTATTTGCTTCCATCTCCCAGACAATAAAGACCAAAACATTTTTTGCATACCATGAGCAATAGTTGAACCAATGGATGAACGTGTTCCTTAGGAGAGAAAGTGAAAATGTTATTTCATTAATAATTTGAATGACAGTAGCCTGCAGAGTATATAGAAGTATATCAGAAAGCATACATTAAATTGAACTTATGGTGATATTCAAGAGCTTCAGCTATAGACAGCTCTGACTTCCACTGAAGTCTCTTCAAATCTAAAGATCCCCGGGAATTTTGTGTAGCATATTCATTAGTATAGAAGACTGGTGAGATGAAATGCAATGCTATGAATAATTTTAGCTTCTATGTACATTCCTTGATTTTATCTGTAGAATGTTTAAGTATATTGGCAGTATGCAAAGTGACAAGTAGAAAAATAGGATGTCTTTAAATTTATGATTAGGAAGATCATAATCCAGACCATTAGGACTTAAAAGTAGCAAATTTATAGTCATATAACATGTCAAGGCTCCACACATACTGAAGAAACATAATTTCCTTTGCCAGTGAACTGAAAAATTTAAATCAGTGAATTTGTAGTGACCACATACTTTATGGATTTATTTTCCAAGTGTGAAAAAACATTCATGAGTAATTATAGAATATGTATATTTAATTACTACAAAAAAAGAAGTTATATTTATTTTATTAATATTATATGCACCACACACTGTTAGTTGTCTAATGTTGAACTGAATTCCTCCCAGCTTTTAAGAGTTAACCAGAAGGGATCTTCTTAGTCCTATATATCAAAATCAAGTCATCCTTTAGATTATGTTTCTCAATAATTTCAATCTGAAATTGTTTTTCTTTCTTCTTCTTTATTCTTGTGGCATTTCTCTAAACCTTGTTGTCATGGTTTTATGGTTTTTTTTTTGGTGTTCAGTATTCCACATCAAAACATCATGTACTGGAATTAAAGTGTTAATGCTCCAATTCCAGGTACCTATCCCTATACATTACGGAAGTCATGGGATCTGACCCTTCCGGGTGGGGCGGTCTCTTACTGCCTGGCAGTGGGTGCTGGAGGGTGCTTTCCTAGCCATTCCAAGCTTTTCAGGTTTGACTCAGTCTCAGGAGCTCTCTCTCTCTCCTATCTTATTTGATTTATTAGCCTCAATTTCAATTAGATTGTATTATATTGTGTTATCTTGCATTCTGATATCGTAGTTAGTAAAATAAATTTACCTCCATAGATTGTTGCCGCTGTTTTTTTCCCTCCCTTCCTTCCTTCCCATTTTGCAGGGCCGGGGGGGGGGGGGGCAGGGGCCTACTGCCCCCTGTCACGGGCGTAAACTGATCTAGTTAACTCCGTGACACTTGTCCAGTTTTTCAGTATTCTTTTGCAGATCAAGCTCAGGTTTGCAGGCCAGATAGGGACTTACTAATTATGTATGCAAAAGTCTCACTTCTCTTTTTTCTTGATTGCTTTAGCCCTTTCAGCTTTATTTACATGAACAAGATGTTCATTTTATACAAACTTGCACGTTATATATATGCACACTCTTCCACTGATAGTAGTCATTTTGTTCATCTTCTGGAAACATCTTAATTGAAAACATAACCTAACAACAACTCTTGTAATTTAGATCTTAGCTGAAAGTTTTTCCAACGTATCAGGGAGCTCTCAAGATGACCTGAAAACTGTATATCCAGTTTTCTCTTACCCATATAGAGATTTGTCTTGAAGAATGACTGAGAGCTGCAGCACTTAAAGAGATCTCAGAGGGTCAGTTGTCTTTTGCAAGCTATTAGGTTGGTATGTTGTTGTTGTTGTAGTGTATCCATGTAAAAAATAACAACTCTAATGTACTTACATCTTTTTCATGGAG
This sequence comes from Chrysolophus pictus, assembly GCA_037305975.1. Lineage (NCBI taxonomy): Eukaryota > Metazoa > Chordata > Aves > Galliformes > Phasianidae > Chrysolophus > Chrysolophus pictus. The sequence continues at coordinate 27,591,954 of CM074578.1, forward strand.
AAACTCAGCAAAGAAACCCCACTTACAAACTACGATAAAGACAAGCTGCTATGTTTCAGTCATTTGTGACATTTTCATCATAAAATGGACTGTGGAATGTACACTATGCATTACACCACCTAGCTGAGGGACACATGAAGCAAAATACATGTAGAAAATGTTTGAACTCCAGAACGGGCAGTTTGCAAAAAAGTAAAAGTCAGGTGCTTAAGAATGCAGGTAAGTGCTTTTCTCAGACGCACTGGATACAGCATTAAAGTAACAATTCTTTCAAACTGTTTAAGGGCATCTGTCAGTCCCACAGTGGTCTATCTGCATTTTTAAGTGCTTCAATAACTTTGAAAAATAATTCCATACTACGTAAAGCTGTAGTCAATGAAGCAGTGTCAATGAAATGGAAATTTAGTAGAATTTCTGCTCCAAACTTTACCAAGTATCCACAAAGACATGCCCTCATTCAATCACTGAAATGGAGGATTTTTGCAGAGTGAATAATGGAAAAGAATATTCCAAGTAAAATATAATCTCTCTTGGCTCATGTAAAGCTGAAAAAATCAATACTTTTTCCTTAAATTTAAGTAAGATACAGACTTCAGATTAGGTAGAAAACTCACTAGGTCTTTGAAATGAAGAACAGAAGATGGAATAAATATTAAATTATTTTGGAAAAAAAAAAAGACTTTGGAAAAAATGAATTGGAAGCCTTGCCCAAATTCATACTCAGAAAAATAATAATAATAAAAAAAGAAACAAACTACCATGAGCATTCCTTACTGGCTGCAAAGTTTGAAGTTAGTTTTCTATTATCACATTTGCACAAAGTACTATGTGGGGATGAGTGGTTCTTACTGCAAAGGATGTTGGCAGACCCTTGACTGTCTCATTTAATTGCTTCTTCATTGAGGTCTTCTGGTAACCCTGTCAACAAGTTGCTTTCTATTTTATATGGAATATATCACCATTCAGTGTAACAACTCAACTTCCAAATCTAACTTGTGATTTCTGTGACATTTCTATGACTAAAATTCATTTCCTCAAAATTTGAACGACACATCAGAACTTCTTGACTAAGTATCTCTAGGTTTTTTGTGGGTTTTTTTTTTTTTTTGGTTGGTTGGTTTTTGGTTTTTGGTTTTGTTTTTGTTTTTTTTTACTTTAAGGGTAGCAAAGGTATTTTGATGGTAAGCAGTGGTGTACTCAGAAGTTAGTCATCTGCTTTTTGTATTAAAATTATAGTACTGACTAAGGATGATTCCAAGTCAAAATTGCCTGAACTTAGCTTGAGAAGTTGACATGTTAGCCAGAATAATCATAATAATGTAATATGACATGAGGTAAGCCAGTCAAACTGTTCACTTCTGGTGAAAGAGAAATTCTCCTTTTCTCCTGGTCTTTTTTTCACTTCTGACATGTGCTTTGTCTGCTCTGTCGCTCATCAGGCACCTCTGTAATCTGATTTCATTCACTATCCTGACAGAAAACTAATGCAGCAAGAGAAGTGGGGCAATTTTACTTGAATTCAGTGAACCGAAGTAGCTAACAATGGACTTCAGTGGAAACAAGGGCCAGTGTGAGGAAGGAGTTGTGGCAGCATGGCTAGGAGCACATAAAGAAAGATCAGATGATATGTGTATGGAACTGCTTTACATGACCTGCAAGTCAGCCAGTGATATACTGCAGTCTTTCTCAGGCTGAGGTTTCCCATCCAGGGCCACCATTACATGCTTTTGTCAAAATCTTTCCAGAGCTACATCATTTTTATTTTTCTTTTGAAATACAGAAAAGAAGGAGGATATGGTCTTGATGTAGTTGGATAAGTCAACTCTTTCACCACGTATAGGCATAGGAGAACCTACTTGAATAATCCTGAACAGTTTTGAGAAGTAGCTAGACTCTGTAGATAGTAGTACCTCCAGGCAGCAAGAGTTTGAATTTCTTATGAAAGATCATGTCAGCTAGTGTAGATATCAAGTGATTTCAGGAACCTAAGCAGATTGTGATTTCTCTCTGCTCCGTTTTTAAAAAATAACAGCTTTCTTAAAATTTAGAATCACAGAATGGCTTGGGTTGGAAGGAACCTTAAAAGACCACCTAGTTCTAACACTTTGCCATGAGCAGTGCTGCCACCCACCAGCCCAGGACCCCATCCAACCTGGCCTTGGACACTTCCAAGGATGGGGCATCTACAGCTTCTCTTCTCAGCCTGTGCTAGGTCCTCGCTGCCTTTTGAGTGAAGAGTTTCCTCATAATATCTAACCTAAATTTCTACTCTTTCAGTTTAAAGCCATTCCCCCTTGTTCTGTCTCTATCAGACCACGTAAAAAGTTGGTCTTCATCTTGTTCATAAACTCTCTTTAAGTACTGAAAGAATACCTTCCACCTAAATTTCATTTTAGCAGCATCTGCTTTTTGGGTCTTGTCCTGTACTCTATTTATAACTCTCCTGAGTTATGGTGTTACAGAATGCAAGTCATTCCATAGAGTCCTTTGGAAGGTGAAAAATTGGTTCTGTATTTAGAAAGTGCTCACCTAGCCTGGAAAATGGGGCCTTGTGACATCTACTGACTGCACAGTCCTTGTTCCTTACTTATAAAATAGTTGATGGGGAAACCCAGACACTGGTAACATGGACATTTCCTATTTGAGCAAGATTGCTTTTTGTTATGAAATCCTTAGCCTGATCCTTGTCTACAGTTTTATGCTTTGTATAGTAAAACTCTTCCATGTTTTAACCCCTCTCACTTTAGAGTTTCAGTAAATATCACAGTTTTTTTAGTTGAACACATTAGGTGTCATGCAGGCTTCCTAACTGCTTCTGCTTGAGAGAAAAAGAAGAAGAAACTACAGAGCAGCAGAGAACTGTAAGGTTTCTCAGCACAGAAGAGACCATGACAGCCCCTAGAGGCCCTGCACGGAGCCCCAGAGTGCTCTAGATCAGTCATTTCCCTGCAAAATTCTGTAAAAAAATAGAATTTTCTCCCTCTACACTGAGGAAAAATAGTTACTTCTTATCTCAGTAGACACTTGCTGTATTAGATCCCCTCAACTTAAGCCATAAGGGCAAATTGCTGTTCTTTTATAATGATCCAATCTTCTTCAGTGTGACTCCCTGATCAGCTTTCATCAAAGGATAACAGGCACCTGCCAAATGGCTGTTGCCTGGCAACCTCCACACTAATAAACCAGTTTTACTCAGCCGAAGCTGCTATGTTATCTGGGGTGATTATATTTCCATAGCCTAACATATAAGTCAGTGACTTTTCTTTGTTAGCCCTTGTATTAATTTTAAGCCAAAATGGAGAGGAAAAGGTAGTACGAAGGAACAGTCTCGCAGTCTAAGGAACAGACAGGACAGCATACATACAGTGCTCTTCATGGTGACCAAGGTAATAATAAGTAGAAGTAATCTGAATGGTGTGTGCTAGTTTTGTCTGTACTTCTAGTTTTGTTTGTACTTCTGCTCTGACAGCAGGCATCTTTAAAATTAATAGACGGTTATAAAGCTGCACAGTTTATGCAGTTGACCTCCACATTTTCTATCTTTATTTACTTGGAACCACTCCTTTTCTGTGGTTTTCTTTTCATTTACAGCAAATATGAAAATTATATTAGTCTTGTGAGGACTCCAGGGATAACCAATATTATTGATATTAGATTTGAGTGTAATTAAGAATAATTCATGCAAGAAAGCAACAGAAGACCTGATAAAAAGCACTAATAATTCATGTGACTCACATTTCTGCGGGCATTGTATTTTAGTTTGTTTATGGAAGCTACACGGCAGGCTGGAAGCTCATTTTTGGGCTCACTAATTGTCTGACAGCTGTAATAGGTCTGTGTTGCCTGGGCCTGATCATTTCCATATCCATTCATCCTCTCAACTGAATGAAGCTAACAAGAACTATTTGCAAAGGATCTGTGTGTGATCTGTGAAAGCGTTTTTCCTAAGGCCTGAGACCACAGTCAAAGTTCACAAACTGAACTGCCTTTTAATAAGCAGTAACTTTTGGTTATTACTCATGAAACTACCTAGAAACAAACAAAAAACAGATAAGTAAACAAAAAAGGAAAACATAAAGTAATATATAATCAATCCAGTCACATCTGAGAGAATCATTGATTTTTTCTTCAGACACAAAATTAGACAAACTAATAGCATTTAAGTTAAAGCATTCATGGTTCAGAAAAGAATATATCAAGAATGCAAATTAAAAAAAAAAAAAAAAGAAGTCTAATTAGGGAGCTGTGGTCTAAGAGAAGCTGGGGGCTGAGGAGGAGAGAGTAAATTTCAATTCTTCCTTTCAGCTCTGCCAGAGTAACAAAGACCACTTTATCTGTGATGTAAGGACAGGGGCTGAGGTTTAGCTGCTGATTTAAAATATAGCCAACCAAGTCTGAAATTTGTGCCAGCAAACACTTCTTTTTTTTATGAGAAAAGTGGTTCCCTGTATTATATATGCATGTTTGGAAGACTGCCAAAGCATTAGATGTCTATGAACAGATAATAAAGAAAGCGCTTGTACATTCTACCAACTGTAGATCTCTGTCTTTTCTGTAATTTTTACATTGTTCTTTTGGAAAGACAGAAACGTAAGCTGAATTGTTCCCACTGCCAGTTATCCACTTTCTCAGCAAGTGCTTTTATTTTTAAAAGTACTGATGTCCTCTTATTTGCAGCCAGCTAAGTAATAAACCAGAGATACAGGATATTGCATAAATAGAGAGATGGAGAGAGATGGAGGAATAGAGAAATGGAGGATTTGGATCACAATCCCATATTGACCACAAGTAAGAAAAAGAAGCTAAAAACTGTAACTTCAGTTTTTTTCAACCTCACATATATGTACTTAACGAGGGAGAGACCTTCAGGCTTTTTCTCCTCCTTTTGCTGTTACTTTTATGCACATATGAACAGTTCTGTGAAGATGCCAAAGTGCTTGAGTATGCATATAATTTATTAACTAAATATTAACTATAGTTGCCTGTATTTCCACAGGTAGCTCTGATCATAGTTTTTGTGTCTTCTGGTCTTCTGGTCTTCTGGTTTAGCAATGAAGTGATCGAGAAATCACAGACAAAAGGCACTTTCTTCACAACAACATAAATTATTCAAATGATTAGTAACATATAATGTAAGAAAAAACAGTATGTTCAAAATTTTCTTTTTTTTTTTAATCAAAAACATTAGTTCAACTTTGAGCATTTTTTTTCTGGAAAGGGTTTAAAATGCTTAAGAATATGTTAGTCCATTGCAGTGTATGCTGGAGTGCAGGTAGTTCAAATAAATTATCCTGGCAAAAGCATTTCTAATAGTACTCTATTTGTGTTTTTTATCAGCACATTGATAATGTGAGTTTTTTAGAGGGTTTTTTAGGGGGAGAGAAAAAAAAGCTAGAAAGAGAATGAAGCGTACTGAAAAGATAAATACCAGAAATTTCTCTAATTTGGTGACTCACCACCATTAATTTTGACAGTATTATTGCACTGTTTTGACTTGTTTTCACAACTGCTTACATGTTCCTAAAGCTATAATTCACACTTTCCTATGTTCTACATTTCACCATTTCACACTTTCCTGGTTTCTACCTTTAAGATGTAGTAAATTTACCACATTTAGCTGTAATAGCCTCCTGTAAAGAGCTCTTACGATCATATCACTCTGTATTAAGAAAAAAAGAGATGGGACAATATTATCTGAATCCTCTGTTGCCTAGACGATTACACTGTATCTACAGTTATTTTTCTTGCTTCATCTCTCTTTTTTAATTACTACTGTGATCCTAAGAATGAGATTGTACATTTATTTACATAGCTATAGACTTTTCCTATCTGGAGTTGAAAATTAGTTCAAGAAACTGCAGTGAAACATCGAGTTGCTTGAAGGTGCATCCAAACTTAAACTATATTTTAAAATCATATATAGCTTATATGTAAAATGATAAAAACAAAGGAAAATAAAAATTACTCCCTCTGGCTTCACTGTGTAATGATAGAATTGTTGAGTGTATCAGCTGTCTCTCTCACCAGCCATCTGCCAGAGCTGAGATAACAAGCTGTAAATTCTTATTCAGTGCAGCATGTGAAGTGACCATCTCCAGGTAGAATACTTGATTATTTTTATCTACTTATTCATGTCTTATTCAAAACAAAACAAACAAAACCTTCAAGCTTTGTAAGCATGTATCTGTGAATGACAACTGAGATAACTCTTCACCAGAATACAATTGAAAGTGAGACATTAATTTAAAGGGAAACCACAAGGTATCAAGTGCCCGCTTTATAATGAGGGAAGTCAGTTCAGCAGCAGATACCTTTTTTTCCTGATACTTCATTATATATTACAAGTGGGAAGAAACCAGCAGTAAAACATACCTCTACCAAAAAGAGAAAGTTAAAATGTCAGTAAAACAGCACCAGTAGGAGAATAACAGCTGCTACCTAAACGTGTTTTTCTGGTTCTCTGGGAATTTTTGCATTTCTTCTTCCTTTCTCCACCACACGTAACTGAAAGAAACCCACAAGAGACTCTAGATTTGAAGTCATAGAGAAGATGATGATTTCCTCTTAATGAGATAAAGCAAATGCAGTCAAGACAAGTTTTCTTAGAAAAGGGAAATTTTGTAAGTAGGACATTTGTTTGTTATAAGAAACAACCATATGCCACATCGTGCCTTTACAAGCAGCTTCATAGTACTCAAAAATACTTGAGGAGAGTATCCTTTGATGTTTTCTTCCCCATCACCATCAATCCATGATTTGTACCCATCTTTTCTTTTAAAATTTGATATTGAAAATGTTTAGATTATTAAAGAACTGATTACTAAAGATCAATAGCAATAGTAAAAAGAAAAAAGAAAAAAAAGAGAATGATTTATTTCAAAACAGTAGATTCCAGCTGACATATATAAACATATATACGTATATTTACAGAAGTGTTTTCTGTGTTTGAACAGAACTTTCATGGCCTGTCCTGAATATTTACTCCCCAGAAGACAAAAGTTCCTCAGATCAATAGGCCTCCAGCTGAAAAACTTGAAAGGTGCAAATTACCACCTCTAAGATTTAAAGAACGCATTTAATTTAACTATTTTTTTTTTTTCCAAATACATGGGAAATCACTGGTTTTATTATTTTCATTCAGTTCCATTTTTATCCCTGAAATGCAGGTTATTTCTCTCACTAAAATCTTTATATGCAGTCAATACCAGAAGCTATTCCTAAAATTGTTTCAAAGAGCAACAGCATATGAGAATGACAACAGAATATGAGTGTTTTCCTCATAAAAGATTGTCTTTCAGGTATTAGTGTGGACGTTAACACTCAAATTGGTCAAATCAAGAGAAAAATTTGAAAATTATGCTCTTAACTTCCTGTAAAACTGGAATATGGTACTGGTTAGATTCTTGAACATTGAGCTGACTAAACTTGTCAATGTTATGAGAAATAATTTGGTTTCTGATTTTAGAAATTCTGTGTACAACTAGAGGAAATCCTAAATTAGAGATACATATCACATCCATGACTTAACACATCAAGTTTCTATTATACAGACTTGCTGACCTCGCACAGGACTTCTCATCCCTATTTTTAAAAAATTTCTTGGACATACTGGTTATAATCAAGAGTACTTCTATAATCTGGAAATGCACAGTATAATATGTATGGTATAAATTCTTAGAAATATATCACAAACTAAAGACATTGCAGCATTTATGTAAAAGAGAGATTAGTAATTGCATCCATAAAAAGTGGAACTTTCAATTAATCAGTGTAACTTCTTTATGTTATTCATGGATTTGGATCTTCTGGAGATATTCTTTATTACAAACCATTGAAGATATCTAAAATTAGTCTGATGAATTCTATCCCAAGAGAAACAGCTTGATTATGTAACCTCTCGGGTTTGTTTTGTATTAAATTGATGTGAGAACCTTAAAGCTTCAGGCTGAATTTCTAACTAATTTTGATATAAATGTACCTCTTTTTCTGACTGTTTATGCTAAAGATTTCAAGTCCTTGACACATGCTTATGATTATTTGCCATTTAATGCTAGTTTCATTGGCATTCATTGGCATAATGAGAACAGGATAAAAGCTAGTAGTATGACTTTTCTTAAATAGATGTAGCTGACAGTTTTAGGATTACATACTATCATTTAGTTCCCTACGAGTTAAAGACAGAAGTTGAATCTTAGTGTTCTGTCTGAAGAGCACTTCTGCCATGTCACTTGCTTTATATTAATTAGAAAGGATACTATTAACAATTGAATTCTCAGTACCAGTTTTTGAAGACTGAATTGAGATTATCACTGTGGTTTCCCCTGTCTGTTGCTCTTGAGATTTAATAATATCCATGCACAATGTGAAATACTGCTGTGTAGTACTATTTCCTCATCTATGATGAGAGGCTGAAAGAGCTGGGACTGTTCAGCCTGGAGAAGAGAGGACTCTGGGGGATCTTGTCAATACAAATAAATAGCTGAAGGGAAGGTGCACAGAGGACTTAGTCAGGCTTTTTTCAGTGGTGCCCTCTGAACACGAGGAAGCCCTTCTGTACACTGGCACTGTTTCCGCAGAGAGACTGCACAGTCTTCTCCTTGGAAATCTCTAATGGATGCCTGGACATGGGCCTGGGCACCATTCTTTAGCAATACCCTTCTTGGGCAGAGGTTGAGCCAGGTGGACCCTGCCAACCTCAGCTATGTTGCAATTCTGTGAATATGACTCTTGAAATAATGTATTTCATTTCTCACTATAACTGTCACTGAACACTCCAACTTTCTCTTACTGATGTCCCTTTTTTTCCCCTAAGCACATTCAATACACACCGTTAAGCAAAAGATTTTGTGTTTTTCATCTTTCTCTCCTTCTGCTAAAACTATAGTTTTAATAGGGTATTGTAAATGTAGTAGAACTATTTGATTTCTGCAGCTTTACATTGCTTTGTTTTGATCATTAGTTCTTACTCTCTCCATGATCTTGCCTTGGTGCTTATCAGTTCTATTTCTGAAGAAGTTTATGCTAGCAACTTTAAGCCAGTAGAACTTTGCTGTGAGATGATGTATTTTTTAGAAAATAGTTGTTGCTAATATTAAAAATTTAAAAAAGGCATTTTCTCTATTTTCTGTTCTTAAAAATATTACAGTTGAAAACAAGAAGTTTCCTTTTCTTAATTTACTGTTTCTCTACACTAGTTTAAAGAAACATCCAGATCTGTGAACAGAGATACTCCCGGACAGTGGTCTAGCTTCATTTCCCTCTCACTTCCTGTTGCACTATCACTCTTTAATTCAGTAAACAGCTGAATCTGATAGTTTTCTGTTGCTGTCTTTTTCTCAGAATACAAAAATTTATGTGTGCAAATTGCAGAAAATTAGGAAACTGTCCTTTCAGTGCTGATCCTAGCCAAGTATAATATGTTTTCACGTAATTTACCGTTTCAGGAGAAAATTAGTCTGTTCTTTTGATAGTGAAGGCTCACCAAATTTTCAGGTATATACACAAAAATATACATTTTCAATGCAGCTTTTAGGTAGGAAAATCACTAGTTTTCATTCAATGTATTTGAGTGTACTGCACTTTTAATCTAGAAATTCTTCAGTGCCTTAGTGCCCTTTAGAATTGAATACCCTTGGATTTGCATTCATAGAATAATTTTATTTCTGTTGATAAGGATTGCACTCTTTATGAATAAATCTGTTCTTATCTTCAAGCATGAGAATATTGGAGGCATCACAAGTCTTGAGACAGGAGTATATCCTGGTTTTATTCCTTCACGCACTGTGGAGAAAAGAAATAGTAAATTGTCTCTGGCAGCTGTAGTTGCAGGAAACAGAGATCTTTGTGGAGTTACATATTTATAATGGTGTGTCAGCTGGCCAGAGGGACTGTTAGTCATGTTCATTCCTGTGGTCTGATCCAGCTCTCATGAAACTGTATAGAAAGGCTCTTATTGATTTGAGGAGGAATTAGTTTGCTTCTGTAAGGATAATGCAGGCTAAACTGCCATGATTAAATTATCGGGAATATTTATAAAAATGGAAGATGGAAAAAAAAAAAAAAAAGCCTTGGAAAAACATGATATAATGTTGCAATGAGAACAGTTCTCAAATTGCATACTTCATTTGTAAAAGTTATGCTCAGTGCCAGCACTCGTAGTGGTACATTGATTTCCCTGTCAATTCCAGTGATTTCTAATCACGGTGAAATTATTCACTTTCTTCTGCAACTAACATAAATATGTGGCAATAAGATAAAAGAGTTATATACAGAGATAAAATTAAGCCAAATTTTGAAATTGCCCCAGAGCCAGTAAACTAATAAGATATAGTGACCCACTTAAGCAGCTTGTATGAGAAAAAATCCTGCATAAAATCAGCAAACCCCCATTTCTTTGCTGAGATGGTTTAGTTGTAGTGTGCTAAGCCAGCTTTTTTGCAACAGCACTGACTTCTTTAAAGGCATGGTTTGGCAGTCTGCTGCAAAGAAGCTGTGGACTTAGGCCATCTAATTTACTAGCTATTAAAATGTTCCATATAAAGATTTGACTGCATTGGGCCAGACTGTATTTAAGTGTGAACAAATCATATACATAAGAATGTATGATTGCACATGTTTTTTTTAACATACTTCTAAATACAAAATAGAAAAAAAAAAAAAAAATCCACCCAAAAAACAGTGAGATCTATGGTTAGTGTAAACATCAATGACAAATACATTGTCATATAAAATTAAATATTTGCCAACACTTACTTTGAGACAACAGAGAAATCTCAGCCATGGAGCTGTTACAGCTATCATTAATGCATTCTGCAAAAGTCCATGATAAGTTGGAACGATGGCTGGAATCTGAATATAGCTGTGGGGGAAAAAAAAATATTGTATAGGTAAAAAACAAAACATTGCTCTCTCAGATGCAATAAACAACTCTTCACCCCTCTTATGAGCAAAGCTTAAGGAAAGATTAATTGCCAAGGTAATTTTTTTTCTGAATACTAGTGCAGTAAAATGTATGTGTAAATAGATGTTAAAACTGCTTAACAGTAGGCAGTTAATGCGATTGCTGAAGGGTCTGAACTTTACACAGATTAAATGGAGAAACCTCAAGAACAAGTGTGGGCTCGTCAGGAGTTGCAGTGTATTATTAATAGAATCATGGAGGCATAGAATCATAGAATAGTTTTGATTGCAAGGGACCTTAAAGACTATCCTTTGTGACAGGGTTGCCAGCCACCAGATCAGGATGCCCAGGGCTCCATCCAGATAGGCCTTGAACACCTCCAGGGACTGGACATCAGCAACCTCTCTGGGTAGCCTGTGCCAGGGTCTCACCACCATCTGAATAAAGAATTTCCTCCTAACACTTCATCTAAATCTCCCTCATTTGGTTCAAAACCATTACTTAATCCTTACAATGAATAGACAAACGACAAGAGGCAGACTGTGGGTTGCATCCATTGAACAGATTAGTTGCTATCTCAGTGAATTTAAGCATTACCTAGCATCTTCTCTTTTGAGGATCATTTGTATAAGGAGGAAGAAATATCTCCGAAGTAAGCACTGAGTTTCATCATCTCAGCTTGCCAATGAGAAAGAATTTCTCCTTTATATTCATTCAGTGAAGGTATTCTGAAAAAAAAAAAAAAAAAAAAAAAAAAACCTTAACAAAGACCATTTAAATGCAGCAGTGCTTTCCAGGTGGTAAATTACAAACTGAGAAGACCTGAGAACTACAAAAGGACTTTAAAAAAAAACAGTGAAAAACAGAGTAATTTATTAAAGATCGTTCAAATTATATTTTGATGTAAACTACAGATATTTCTTGAAGTCTCAAAATGTATATGTTGTTTTTCAGTAAGAGATTTGACAGCACTTTCTTTAGACAAAGTCTGAGGCTTTTATTTTCTGCTTTGCACATAAAGAGTAGAGCATGAAAATTCCATTAGAAGTATTAGGTGCTTGTGCTGAAGGCTTTATAAATTGTTCTGATGAGTACTCCATAATAGTAAGTTCTGAATTATGATCATCTCTTTCTTCAATTAAAAAGCAAGCTCCATACCAATGAAGCCTTCGAAAACACTGTCCTCTACATTCAGAAGTAATGCACCTGTGGTTAATGTCATTTCTACAATTTTCCCCAATAAGCATTAAATTATAACTTTAGATACTGCAGATAGGTAATGTAAGGACTGATTTAGAACACACTGAAAAACTTTGGTTAGTTTTCTTGCAGTTTAAGCATAAATTAAGTTGTTATAATTTGTTTTCATTTAAAAAAAAATTTGTTTTCATTTAAAGTTTTTAACTTTATTTAGCCATTTAAAATTCTGCTTTGCATCAGACAGTCTAAAACCTTTGAAGTGCCAGCATAAATCTCTGTGTACACATAAAAATATACATGTATTATATCTATATCCCCTTGCTTTCAGCTATGCACTTGAAAAATATTCATCTCTTCTGGAAGAGTAAAAAGGACATACAGATCTAATGTAGTCTTCCTTAGTCACATAATATTAACGAGACCACTTTAGGCAAGAGTTTTCAGACATAGCTAACTAGAACCAATTGTATATTCTGTATGCAGGCAACTTGACAGAAATGCTGCTCAGCAAAGTGACTGCAGCCTCCATTACATGTGCTGCTTTTGAGGGTAAAAAAAGGAAAAAAAAAAAAAAAAAAAGGAAGTAATAATTATCAGAGATCTTCAAAATGTAGGGCAATTTATATATTTAAATATGTCTGAAAAATTCACTTTAGTTATTAAACTGATTCCAATGATTGCTACAAGTATTTGAAATAAGAACTCCTATTTCAAAATCCTGTTCTACTATTTTGTATTTGACAATATTATTTGAATATGGATACCTGAAATGGTGACAATAATGAAAGGGAGATTATCGAACAGAAAGTTAACCAGTTAATAAAAATATGTTGTGGTAGTGAACTTTCCTAAGAGAAAGGATACAAAACTTTGCATCATAATAATGCTTTCTTTTTATAACAACCAACATATTTTCACACAGAATACTGAGAAAAGAATTAAGGTGTCAAAAGACTGTGTTTTGCAACCCATAAAGCAACAAAGAATTTCTTCCAAGGGTCAACCTTATTCTATATTGTAGATAAAATTGGACTGACCTTTTATCTATATTGACAAAGATTTCCTCCAACAGAAGTGATTTCTGGCTTTCACATCTGAAAAAGTTGTATACTTTGACGCTGTGGCAATCAGACCTTTTCAGCCCAGTCAACATACAGGCAGCTTGGGAACGATGTTAGGTGCTTTCTTTGAAGATCAACAGAGAAAGGCATTTTAGAATATCGACAGACTTCGAAGCTTTTCATGCCATTGTAGTTTTATTCTAATTGTTATTCTCAATACCTTTCTTTCTCCAATTAGTGCATAAATATACCAAACTTATAAATTTTATACACAACTTTGAAATCTGATTTTTGTAGATGTGTAGGATAATAGACAAATGTTAAGATTTCCTTCTACTTGTACTTCTCTACCAGGTTTTCTACCAGTTATTTTAACTGTATCAAAAGCATAATTAAATTGTGAACCAGAGAACAGGCAGGTACTTATCACTTGATACCAAGCAAAGCTTAAGCATAATCTACTTTACAATCTATCTGTCTGTTGTCAATCCACTACCTACATATCCTATATTAGTGAATCAGATGAAGTTGTTCCTGTTATGATAACTGGTAACTTGCATTTTTACTTTTTATATATTTTAAAATGTATTTTAATTACATTTAGGCTGTTTACTTTCCTGGAAAACTGTTTTAGCATAGAAATATTGTCATTTTACGTACTACGTTAATAGCCAGGAAGCTCATTTTTATTTTCTGCCCTCACACTCTGACCGTAGATGTAGAACCTAACTGCTGAGCATTCCAGCTTCTCATCTTTAAAAAAAGAATAATTTTGAAAAAATTCTTGTTACGGAAATTTAACATGTATAGATTGGATCTACAGTGGAAGCCTGGATACAAAGCATAGTTAGTTTCAACTCACAAAAATCAGACTGGGAAAAATGCATAATATAAATATTGTTTTAAGCAAAGTGCAACGAAGTACTGAAATGTGAAAGTGTTTTTGGTCACTTGGATTTGTCTATTGTTTTATTTTTTATTTTTATTTTTTTCCCAATCTCTCCTACCTTTTTTTTTTTTTTCAAAAAACAATTCCTACTGAGTTTCTGAAAATCTTGGAGTAAAATCTGATTTATTCTCCTGTTCCCCTCATTTCAAATGTACACAAAGTAATTTGGAAAAAATGTTCTGAATTATATAGCTAATATATTAGCTCCAAGGACAGTGTTAATTCCATTATTTGTCTGGTTTTACATCCTTTAACACTTATGCCCATACTTACTGATTAATGGAAAGTACTTTAGGATGCAGCTTAACTTGACATATGCAATGGAAAGTTATGTTAAAAACATATTATTAAGCTAGACCTTTTTTAGAGTCAGATCCTCAGCATAAGAATATTATGTAAATCAGGTCAATTCTTTCCAAGTAGTGAAATCTAATGTCAGAAAATACATATTTTAGCATAAATTATTTAGTGAAAAGTTCAGTTCCTTTGCAGTAGTGTGCCTGAAGCATTCAAATATGGGCATTTTGTCTGGTCATCGTTAACACATGCCATAGGAGATTTCAGTACCTTCCAGACATTAGTGTAAAGAATTTTGCCAGTTTACATTTTTTTTCCTTTTATCTTTTGTAACAAAACTTTCATTCCATACTGAATTCCTTTTCTGTCAACATGCATGTGTTGGCATCTTGTAGCATATATCACCAAGTGTATTGGCAATTGCATTTTAAATTTTTTAGACATTTTAAAGCCTGCTGCAACAGAAGTGTAAGCCTTTTTGGGAAAAGAGAAGGAGAAAAATGGTGAAAGAAGTCACCAAAGAGTTTCAGGTATGATTTCTGTCCTTTCTGCTGTCTCTAGCACGAAAAAGTCTTAGCTCTATAGCAAATTATTAGTTTCAAAAGTATATAAACAGAGAGAAAAAGATTGAAAATTTTGTCTAAATAAATAACTATAAAATAGTAAGATACTTGTAACTGGGAAGCTATTTTCAATTGCAGCTGAAGAATTCAGTTGACAGATTCAGCCTACCAGCAAATATTAAAAATACAACCTGAGGGGACGAAAGAACCTTGAGTTCTTGGGGATTTTGTTCCTGAGGAAATAGAAAAAACAAACAAAAAAACCCAACAGATTGACATCATATACTTGTAACATTAGCAATGGAATAGACCCTGAAAAAACATCTTACCCACTTCTCTAACTCCAGGCTAGAATCTGCTATGCCTGTCATGCTTGATAGGTGTTTCCTGAACTCGTCCTTAATGACCCACGCTGCACTATTTAAAACATGGGTAATCCATGGGCAATATATCCCAATGCTTCACTATCCTTATTATGAGTAAGTTTTTGCTAGTTTTTTAGCCTGAATCCATAGTGCTGTTTGATTTATTTATTTATTTATTTATTTTAACAAGCTATGGACAAAGGGAAAAAATGCGTACTTTTTTTCTTTCTTTCTTTCTTTTTTTTTTTTTTTTTTGCAAGCATTTCTTACATTCTTCAACACTATTATCATATTCTCCTCTTCCTGCAGCTGAGCAAATTTGGTTATTTCAGACTTCTTTCCAAGATCCTTTTGACCATTCTCAGTAACATCCTCTAGCTGGTAAAAATATCTTTTTTGAGGCATAGTACTGCAGTTGAGATCTTTCTCATCTTGAATAGTACGATGTTATCCATATCTTAGATGGTTCTATGAGCTGTGCAAAACACATTCCAGTAGAAACAATCCAGTATGGTATCTGCATTTTTTACAACTGCACCATACTTTTCATGTAGCAGAAGATTTGTTCAGCCTTTTTTTTTTTTTCATGTGGTGAAATTTTGTTTGTTATTTTGTTTGTTTTCATGAAGTAAATCATCTTACACTTCTTGCTTTTGAATTTTATTCTCTTTCTACATTCCTGCAATTTTTCACTTTTTTTTTTTTTTTAAATTCTAGTCCTATCATTGATGTACCTTTAATCTCTATGCATTTGATGTCTGTGCTGTCTTAAAAAGCATATCCACTTTTTCATCATCAAGGCTGCTAATGAAAATATTGTAAAAAAAAAACAACAGACCTAAGTCAGAATGCTTGATATCTGCTTCCAGGCTGATAATAGACCAGTGATACTTTGTGGATATGGTTATTCAATCATTTTATATCCACTCAGGAAGATATCTGAGCACTGAAATTATTGCTGCTGTCTTCTTGAAAATGTCTTTTTTTCTATACTCTTTTCTAAGTCTATTTCCAAGGTTAGTTACTTCATGCTTAGGAGAAGAAGAGGAAAATATTCTACGTGATTATGACAAGTGACTTTTAAGTGCACAGTCATTAATCTAAAAATGATCTCAGGCAGTATGGAACCATAGAATCACTGTTCAAGGAGAAGCTGGTTGGAAGGGACCCCTGTAGGTGATCTAATGTAACTTCATGCTCTAAGCAGAAGCATACCTGCTCTAGGTTAGATCAGCCATCGCTTTATCTAGCTGAGACTTGGAAATCACCAAATGTAGAGGCTCCACAGCCTTTCTAGGTTGTCTGTTCCAGATATTTTAGTGTTTTTAATTTATTGGTTTTATTTTTCCTTATGTTAGACCTCCCAAGTTACAATTTTTGGCTACTGTCTCCAGCATGAAAACCTAAAAAGGAATTTGCTCCAGCATCCTTTTTACTATGCTTTGGGTGACGTAAGCAGCTATCCTTGAAAAGACTGGTATTTCTACTAGTAGAAAAAGAGACAGAAATAAAACCAATGACAATTCCATATGTTAAAGTGCTATTAAGTTGTAAAATCCCCTAAATATACAGTTTATAGTTTACATATCCATCCCACTGAAAAAAACTGGACATTATCTTTGTTTCTTCCCTCTCCAAGAATATTCATCATGCTGTGAAAGCTGGCAAAGGCAAAATTAACAGCAAGGATGAAAAATAGCGATGTAAAAATAGATGAGCATAATGAAGCTCTACCCTTCACACACTTCACTGAGAATGGTGCATACCTAGTGAATATATATTATTTTTTTTTAAGCTACAAAGATTACATTTCTTTAATTTGAATTATTACATTGCTTTATGGAGGTTATCATTTTTAAAGTTGACACAGGTTATGTTTAATTTTATAAACATAAATGACAGCATTTCTGTAGCTGTAGCAAAGACGTAAAAGGACTGAAGAAAAAAATTGCATTATTTAGAGTTCTGAAAAACTTTCTCAAATAATGACAAAAGCATCATCATAAAATACATTATGATAAACATCACAGGTGATTTTGTTAGGATAAAATAGTGCAGTTCATAACTGGCTATCTGCAAAGTGGTGATAATACTGAGCTAAAAATTAACTTCTAAAAATATAGGTCATATGATATTAATATTTATACTGAACTTAGTGGCAGAAAGAATGCCTTGAGCAAAATTTCTGCTTAAACTTGTATGTCATAAAATACCTTCAAGGTAGTGTCTCAGAGTGTACTTTGCGTCCACACTTAATGACTTTAAATGTAACAGAATTAATTATGTCAAAAACAGTAAAAATGCAGAAATACTGATCATATTGAAGCTCTTGTACGGATGTAAATCACAAAAGATTGCACAAAGCTTAGCAGATTTACTTTAATGTGAAAACAGTAAAGAAATATCAGAGCAATTTTTGGAATTTAGTTGTTAAATATTTTTGCTATTGCAATTTTTGAAATGCAAAATAAAAGAAAGAAAGAAATTTGTTCTCAGTTTTCACTTACCTCTGCGTTTCTCTGAATGCTTTATACACTGCTTCCATTCAAAAGGAATTGAATAAAATACCTTGGTTTATAAGGACTGCTCTAAAAGTAATGCTTCCTATTTTATTATGTTGGCCCACGACATCAGAGGCAAATTTTGGTGATATGACAATAGAAGTTGAATCTTCCTGCCCTGCTCTGTTAAATGTTGCCATCTGACAGATGGCAGCAGAGGGGCAGTCTGACAAAATGGCATCTGACATGGAAGTGCATATGAAGCCAAGGTGTGTCATTGAATTCCTCAATGTGGAATGTAGAAAAAATTGAACCCATTTATACTCTTTGACTGTGACTGAATGCTGATGGACGTTTAGAGTCCAAAAAGTGGATGAGAGCAGAGTGAGGTAGTCGGTGGTGCATTTCAGCAGTGGTGACAGCAATGTGAAAGATAAACTACTTTTCAGATGGCCATGCACAGGTGTCACACTACAGAATGAAGCATCTCAATCAGCTCATCCTGAATTAGTGGATGACAACCTGGGAACTGTGTACAAAGCTAAATATTTCCTTCAGTGGATTGGAAATGATGGTGGCAGTGTTGCAATATCACAGATTTTGAGCCAGGTGGATCCTACAAATGCTCATGCAGGAACAGAATGAATACTGTATGCAAGTTTGTCAGGACCTATTGAATCAAAACGACACTGAAGGTGACAGTTTCCTGGATTGCATCAACAATGATGAGACATGGTGTCACCACTATGTGCCAGAGGCAAAATGGTGGTCCATGGGATGGCAACATGTGAATTCTCCCTTGAAGAAAAATTCACGGTACAGCCCTTCGCAGGTAAAGTGATGTGTACTGTCTTTTGGGATAGAAAAGGGATAATCCTTCTGGATTTCCTGCAACCCAGACAAACCATCAACTCTGACCACTACGTCAAGACAATCACTAAGCTGAAAGCTCAAAATTCCGGAGTCAGAACAGAGAATAAGAAAATCTTTTTCTTACCAGACTCCATATTGGTTTGAAGATCATGGAGCACATTGCCCATATTGGCTGGACTGTCCTACCACAACCACCATATAGTCCAGACTTGGTATCTTCTGACTTCTATTTGTTCAGACTGATGAAAGATGGACTGTGTGGGCAACATTCTCACAGCAATGATGTTGTTGTTTCCTGGGATCCATCAAAAGAGGGGTGGCCAGCAGGGACAGGGAGGTGATTGTTCCCCTCTGCTCTGCTCTTGTGAGGCCCCATCTGGAGTACTGCGTCCAAGTGTGGAGCCCCCAGTACAAAAAAGACAGGGAACTGTTGGAGAGGTTCCAGAGGACAGCCACAAAGATGATCAGGGGACTGGGGCACCTCCCCTATGAAGACAGGCTGAGGGAGCTGGGCTTGTTCAGCCTGGAGAAAAGAAGGCTGTGGGGTGACCTCATTGGAGCATTTCAGTACCTAAAGGGAGCCTACAAAGAGGAGGGGAATCAACTGTTTGAAAGAGTAGATAACTGCAGGACTAGGGGAAATGGTTTTAAGTTGAGGGAGGGGAGATTTAGGTTGGACGTCAGAGGGAAATTCTTTACAGAGAGAGTGGTGAGGTACTGGAACAGACTGCCCAGAGAGGTTGTGGATGCCCCATCCCTGGAGGTGTTCAAGGCCAGATTAGATGGGGCCCTGGGCAGCCTGGTCTAGCATTAGGTGGGAAGGTTGGTGGCCCTGCATGTGACAGGGGGATTGGAGATTGATGCTCCTTGAAGTCCCTTCCAACCCTGGCAATTCTGTGATTCTGTGAAATATTGAGTCATCTCTGCTGGAGTGAGTATTTACGAGTATGGCATGCAGGCTCTTGTTCATTGCAGATGAAAATGAATCACAGAATGGCCAGGGTTGGAAGGGACCTCAAGAATCATGACTCTCCAACTCCCCTGCCACATGCAGGTCCACCAACTTCCCCAGGTTGCCCAGGGCCCCATCCAATCTGGCCTTGAACACCTCTAGGGATGGGGCATACACAACTTCTTTGGGCAGCCCCTCACCACTCTCTCTGTAAAGAACTTCCCCCTGCCATCCACCTTAAATCTTCCCTCCCTCAACTTAAAACCATTTCCCCTCATCCTGCAGTTATCTACCCTTTCAAAGAGTTGATTCCCCTCCTGTTTGTAGGCTCCCTTTAGGTACTGAAAGGCTGCAATTAGATCATTCCGCAGCCTTCTTTTCTCCAGGCTGAACAAAATGCATAGCTAATGTTGGGGACAAAGTTGAAAAATGGTGTTTTATAGGTAAGAATTGGCTTTTTCAAATAGTGATATTGGGCTCTTGAATCTGTTGTCATGGAAATAAATAGGTGGCATTACTTTCAGAGCAACCTAAGCTGATGTGAAGCAAATTGTTTTTAGGAATACATAGCAATATTGAGCAATTAGAAGTGTAAAATAATTAAATTATATTGCAGTAATTAACTTGATGGTAGCTATTTTAATATCTAAAGTCTATGACAAGAACTTTAACTGCAGCAAAATAATATTTACTAAATAAAACAATATTAATAAAAATTTTGGAGGATAAGCAGGAATTTTGGTCCTATTAGATAGACCAGCATGAATGAAGCAGAGGATATAATGTCTGATAATAGAGCTTAGATGAAGTGAAATTAGAAATAAATTACACTTTCTTAGAGTGAGTAATTAATTGTTTTAATGGTTTATTGAGCTATGAGTAGTTAACTCATCACTTGGAGTCTTTAACTATGATACAATTTATATCCAAAATTGTGTCCCAAGATGCTGGGCTTGATAATAGTAGCAGGGAGTAGTATTTCCTTCCCGTTCAAAACTTATAAACTATGAGACATATTTTGCTTAAGACATATGTTTAAATGGGTATAGAATTTTTCATTTAAGTCCTTCTTGCTGAGTGTTTTTGTCTAAGGAGATAACGATACAATTTTTAAAAGATGGGTCTTTTAATTAATCATTTGCCTTACCTTGGAGGTACGTTTAGCTAAGAATATTTATTTCTTTGTCTTAATACTGTTTCCCTTGTATATGTATGTACAGTGTTTTTCTATGGTGATAGAAGTTAGATAAAAGTTTTCATGATTGCATTTAAACAACCATGAATAGCACTCTTTACAGTCTGTGAAGGAATCTGGCAACCTTCTGATTGAAATCATTCTGTATGATTTAGAATGAAAATATATTATACTGATATCTACCATGTTTCATCGTGGTTATTTGTTTCAGTTTAGAGCTGTGACAAATTCTGTTGTTCTGCAGTGAAAGTTTACGTTGAAGTTCACACAGTGGTTCCTCGTTTGCCTTGTCACTCAAATGCAATACTTTACGTTTTGGCTTTGTGATATATATAGAGGATCTCTTGTTCAAGCTTGCAGTCTGAACAATTTAAGCAGAACACAAAAAATATCACGACAGATCCTACCAGTCACTTAGTCTATGTGGAGTTTTGCATAGTCAGTCATGGACAGCAAGAAATACTTCATGGTGGAGATGGTCTTGCCATCTAAGATCCTTGGTAAAAAGGTCTCTCACTCTTATTCATTCCTCCTGTTTTTCCTTTGGATCTCTATTCTTTTTCTTATCAACTGTAACAGACTTTTTTTGTCTCAGTTTATTCTCCATGTACAGCGTACTGTGTACCCTGTCTTCAAACAACACAGTCATAGGAACAAACTGTAGAACCTTGAAAAAAATAATTGAAAATAAATAAATAAACAGACATTTGCAGACCCCAGCAACCTTTCAGCCCCAAAACAGTGCTGAAAAACTCCATCAGTTGTATTTCTGTATTTTTGGTGATGCAGACAATTTGATTTTCCTTTGACTCCTCTGGGTCTGAAAGCTCAATCCACAGTATGCCAGCAAATGGCACTGATGATCCTATAAAGTTGAAATAACTTTTGTACCTGAGCCTTTGCTCAGGTTCAATAGTGAAACAAGGTGTTCAGATTAATTTCCCCTACCTATTAGTGCAGGTGACTTACCTATCCAAATTAACCATGTTCTGTGGCATGGTAGAGATGGAAATGTAAATGGAGCTCACACAGAGAATATTGATCTCCTGTGAAAGGGTCTATATGAGGCACAGAAAGACTAAAACATTTACCTTGCTAAATAAGCCACGTTCTTGGCCTTGTGTTTCCGTGGACCACTTTTCTACAAAATCTTAATTTACTTATATACTGCACTAAAGCACTGTGGAGTCCCATATGTCCGTACTTTCCACAGTTGCAATTTATACCTTGAAATCTCACAGGGTGCCTATTATTGCATTACACCAATTGCTATTTTATTCTTCTGCAGAATCTGAACCTTGTCTCTGAAGCTCTTAGTATCTCCTGCTTTGAGTTGCTGGTATTTGGTGCTTGTTATTTCTCCCACTGAAGTTATCCTTTCGTGTTGCAGTTACACATGCCAGATGACAAAAATTTCTGTCCTATGGCTGAACCTTGCTGGAAGAGTTATTTTGAGATAAGAAATTCTTGGACTCATCCACAGTTTTTCATGATGTGCATTTTTGAGTTGCACATTAAGCAAATTTTCAGCCTCTGTTCTCGTGAAACTCCTTCAACTAAAACTGTTGTTCTCACCCTCAATATCAAGTGATTTTTCTTACTGTAATATTGATACACCAAGTATGTACTGAACTCTGTAATGAAAGTTATGGAATGCGAAAATATCAGTTAGATATCCCACTAGGTTTCAAACTGTCTATGTCCTGGGAAATATTTTGAAGGCTATTTGCTAGTGATACTTGGAGCTCCATATAGAACCACAAATTACGCAATGTTATATGAAGCTGATTCAGCACTTGGTAAAGTGATCCCATAGTTGTGACTTACATGAAAAACCACAAGGTCCATCATTACCGAATGTATGAAAAGTACAGATGGAAATTTTCCATAGTCCGAAGTGAACTGTGGGATGAAAGATCCCAAAGACAGAAAGTAAATTGTATTCACCTACAACACAAGACATATTGCTCATGTGCCAATTCATTTCTCATGTTGTCCCTCCCATTCTTTAGAATTCTGCTTAAAATTACTCTTGTATTCTGCATTTTGGCATTGGCCATGCTTTACCTTAAATAGCAGGGTGCCTCCAGAGAAGACCACAAGTCTAGAGAAAATCTGCATATTGATCAACACTTCCCAGATGATTCCATTCATTGGTCAATGCAGATGGCATCCACTAGTAATTTATATTTTGCCATACATTTGTAAATGCTAGGATTAAAATACATATTGTGCACTGAATTTTGAAAACAAGATTGAAATAATTAATGTTTAATTGACGTCTTCAGATAACTACAAAAAAAGCACATATGCAAACTTTAATTATTAAAATTTTTAACCATATGGTAGGATTCTGCTGTGCTTTCTAGTATTTCTTCAGCAGGTAAGCGTTTGACTTGCAGGATTTCAGGATCTGATGTACAGTATAAAACATCTCTACAAATCAATGATACCGTTAACTTAAGAGTTATTAGAAAATATTATGAGGATATTAATATCTAATTATACTAAACTGATTTGTAATTAACTCCACAGGAGCACAAGAATAATACTTGCAGAATTAATTAGGACAACACTAAATAGAAGATACAGATTATTATTATTATTTTTTTTTACGAAATCAATATATTTATTTTGGTAGATTCCAATGTTTTTATGTTTTTAAGCTTTGCAGAGAGGTAGGTTTTTCTTAAGAATCTATTTATTTTCTTCTTTTAACCGACTTACTTTACTTACGCTCCAATTTAGAGCTAAACAAGTATAAAGATTGCAAAGCAGTATTTATTCTTCACCTTAATTAAAGATTCTCCTAGTTCCTCAATAAATGTGCCTTAATTTGTCCTGTGTAAGATAACGACCATTTAGGACTTTGGCAAGCCTAGAGGGTTTGTGAATTGTTCTTTTGGGCAACTTAGTTTGATACAAATGCAGTTAGGCATGACCTCATTTACCTTTGGTGGAAATACATAATAGTGGCAATATGTCAAACCTTCATTTAGATGTTTTTATGTGAAGTTTTACTTTTCTCCTGCTGACCTTCAGGATATGCTGCAAAGCCCTATCTATTTGCTAGCTTTTCTGTAGGGCTGGAAGTAGGAAGATTTAAGAAAGGAGTGGAAAGGATCACCACTTCTATGTATTAAAGGATTTAATTGGTACTGTCTCAGCTCCTTAGCTGCAGCTGGAGGGATCACAGCACACAGAAGAGGCTAAATAGTTGAAAGGTACTTCAAGACACCTCTGTGATTTTTAATCCCTTATTAGCTCCTATAATTTTTTTTCAGACCTCATGAGTTTCAAGGGATATGCAGAGTGCATGCAGATGTCCTGATCATCTTGCAGGGCCACCAATAAACGCTCACTTTAGGGTAGCTTAGTTCCAGTTGTACAACAGAAAGTGGCTTGCAGAATATCCCAGGGTCTTTGCCATTTGATTAATTTACATACACTTCATTTTTTGAATGTGTTTTAACACCTGCTGTTCATGAACCTAATTCATTTTAACATAGGATTTCCTATAACAACTACTCGTCTGTATTGCTATAGTGCAGAGGCTTAATCTTCACAGGGCCTCAGTAGAATAAGTTGCTCTAAATGCGCAATTAGGTGCAATCCTCATGTGAAAGATTTCCCTCTCAAACAATTATTGCTATATTCATTTATATTTAAATGTGAAAAATACTTCTCATATCAAAGTATGAATCCTCTCTATGTTCCTTTGCTATTCAACAACAGAATTTATGTTCTAGTGCATAGAGAAAATGTTTTGTTAAGCTCTACTTTCTTTGATAGGAAGGTGAGTTACACTTACTCTTAGACTAATACAGCAATTGATTTCAAGCAACACAGTTCTTTAGTGAAATATAGCTGCTTCAAAAAAAATTTAACAACTTAGAAAAACTGTCCATTCTTGTCTGAAAGCCCCTGTGCTTTTAACTGATTTCTTCCATAGTCTATATTTGCTTGGATCACTTGCTTGTCTAGAAAATGAAGTCACTAAGTGTAGTTTAAATGCAAATTGCTCAGCTGGAAGAATGAAGCTCAGAAAAGTAGAATACACCAGATAAAGAGTGATTATCATATCATGTCTTTTCACAAGTCTTGGAAGGTATTTACTATTTGCTGTTTTTAGCTGTTCTGATGGAGAACTTCAGCCTTGTTTATGAGTTACTGATCTCTAATGTATAACAAAATTTCCATTATTTTTATTTTCTTATCCAGTCTGACTATGCACAGCTGCCTTGAGCTGAATGGTGTTAAAAGCTGGAAAAGTTGTTTACTTTTGCTATCTCTTAGTATTCTAAGATATATAACTTATGTCACAGCGTTCAAAGCACATGTCACAAGAAGGGTGGTAATACTTACATTTCATAGATGTTATAAGGATTAGTTGATATTCTGAATTCCTTTGAATATGAACTATCCAAAGCAGCCTATAGCCTGATGCAGAGAGTTCTCAGAATACAACTTCATCGCTTTCATGAGTGCTGACTGCACTAGCTAGTACAGTGTGAACTCATTGTATCACATTTGAAATGCCTGCAAAGATAAAATACCTAGTGGCTGTATACAGCAGTTAAAAAAAATAATTGTTTTTTCTGTAATTGAATGCTCATTTATTCCTTTATTAGTAGGATCCTTATGTGACATTGCATTGCATGTATTATTAATAGAGACAGGTCTGAAACAGAAATAGCTGTGCAAACATATGACTGTATATATATGTATATTTTCATATGTATGCACATCTGTTACCAGAACCCCCCTATCATCCTGCCCCAGCTGCAGTGCCTCCCAGCTGTGTTACCTCCACACTTATTCTAGATTACTTAAAAACAGACAACACCAAAAATAAAGGTATGCTAATGTAACAATGACTTTCTAAATGAATCTATAATTTTTATGGATTCTGTATTATAAAATTTGATAATTTTTATTCGCTAAAAGATTCCTTAGATGTGGCTGGATAAGGCTCTGTCTTTTAAAGGGATAAGAACATACTTGCACAGTAGAAAACTAGGGGTTTGGTATTGAAATGCTCTTGCATGTATGAGATTCTTTGATATTCTTAGTAAACATCTTTGATACAGAACAGACAGCAAAGCTCACTACTAATTTATGGAAATATTTTCCCTCAACTCACATTCTCTCAGATCACAGAAGTACTAGTTTAGAATTAGCTTGTATGGGCATTTGCACAGCTTTGTGATTTACACCTAGGTAGAGATACTGTGCACCAATTAAAGGTGATAGTGGGAAAATCATTTTTTTACATTAATGAAGTATGTGTGTTATTTAGTAAAGCCCCCAATCCTCACAGTAGGTTCACAAATCAGTCACTAATTCACTTTTATTAAATTCCTTAATTTCATGAACTACAGGCCAGTCACTCTTACCTTGATCCCTGTGAAGGTGATGGAACAACTAATTCTAGAAAATATTTCCAGGCACGAGAAAGTCTGGAAGAAGACTGAGAGTAGTCAGGATGAACTAAAAAAGGGGAATTCATGCATACCTAACTTGATAGCTTATGTATATGACAAAATGTCTGGCTTTGTAGATAAGGAGAGAGTGGTGGGTATTTGCTATATATACTTTAGTAAAGCTTTTGATATTGTCTCCCATAAGATCTCCATGATCGGAGCTGATGAAGTATGGGTGGATGAGCAGACAGTGAAGTGAGTTGAAAAGTGATTCAAGAGATTGCCCTTGTGGTGGATGATCACTGGCACAAAGTTTAGATGGATATTAGTAACTAGTGATGTATGCCTGTCCTGTTCCATATTTTCATTAATGATCTGGACGATGAGTCATAGTGTACCCTTAGCAAGTTTTCACACAGCACAAAACTAGGAAGGAGTGATGGGATGATATACCATACTGGTCACACAATTATCCAGAAGGACCTAAATAGATTGAAAAGTTTGTTGATGGGAACTTCATAAAGTTCAGCAAAGGAAACATGCAAAGTCCAACATCTTCGGAGGAACAGCCCCATACTGGCTACCAAGAAAACAGCTGGAAAACAGCTTGGCAGAAAAGGATCTGGGCAGTCCTGACATACACCACATTGTCCATGAGGCAACAGTGTGCTGTTGTGGCAAAGGAGGCTAATGATATCCTGGGCTGCGTTACTGCCAGCTCTCCAGGCAGGATGATTCTTTCCCTCTACTCAGCACTAGTGAAGCTACATCTGGAGTACTATGTCCGTTTCTGGGCTTCTCAGTATAGGTAGGCGTGGACATACTGAGAGAGTCCATTGAGGGAATGCAAAGATGATGAAGGGACTGGAGCATCTCTCCTATGAGGAGAAGGTGAATTAGCTAAGACAGTACAGCCTGGAGAAGAGAAAAATCTAATCTGTGTTCAAAAATAGCTGAAGGGAGGCTATTTTAGGCAGTGCCCATTGCCATGACAAAAGGCAATTGTCACAAACTGAAACAAAGGATATTCCATCTGAACATCAAGATACACTTCTTTACTGTGTAGGTGTGTAGGTGTGCACTAGCACAGATTGCCCAGAGAGGCTGTGGAGTCTCCTTACTTGGAAATTTTGAAAAGCTAGTACTGGGCATAGTTCTGGTCACAGGGATTTTCAAAGCTCACTCTGCTTTAATAAGGGTGTTTGACCACATGTCCTGCAGAGGTCCCTTCCCACATCAACCACTATGTGATTCTTTGATTTCCATTAATTAAAGCAAAGGTATGTTTCAGAAGAGAGATATACATGGAAGACTCTTTAGGTAACCTTTCATAAGGATTTAAATATATATATATTTTATAAATATATTTAATTCTTACATGCGTTTTGATTATATTGTTGAAGCAGAAATGCTAAGTCATGGTCTGAAACAGTGATTGAGCACCTGGTGGGAAGGCAGGACCAGCCCAGGGAAACTCAGATGCATTAAAAAAAAAAAAAAAAAAAACTTTTTTTTTTTTCCCAGTCCTTTTATTCTGTATATGTTTCATCATTTTCATGTATTTTTGACTTTTCCATTTTCTGTAACTGTTTCTACCACTTCAACTAGAGCCTGTGTGGCTGTTCTTCCTCTAATCACATTACCTTTTCCCTTCATATTTACTGATGCAACCCATGCCGTGCAGACAGCAGTGTGTGTTGTTAGGGTTCTCAGCAGCACTGCTCGTCAATCTTTTTTTTTTTTTTTTAATCAAATGACCATTCTTTCGAATTGTTTTTTTTCTTTTTCTTTTTTTAACCAAGATTTAAGTCTTACTAGTAAAAGTAAAGTCAAGGGACGCAGGGTCAAGAAAAGGGCTAATTGAGTTTTATATTATTTCCTACAGTGATAATTTATACTTTTTTTTTTTTTTTTTTTTTTTTTTTTAAAGCAGACCATTCCTTGTGGCTGAGGGAAATGAGAAAGTTAAAACTGAGGTTGACAGGGGAAGGAAAGTATGATGTTGCCTGCAGTATTTTAGTGCATCAGTATTTTTCTTCACAGGATGTCGGAGATGCTCTTCTAAAAGCTTATCTGTTAATGGCTACTGTCAGCTACAGACTATCAATTTACAAGGACCCCTTGTCTGGCATAAAGCAATTCTTAACATTCAAGTTTTTGAGCACTTCATCCTCTGTGTTGAAGTTTCTTCGGTGCCAAAATAGGAACTGTCTGATTACGGAATTTTAAAAGTGATGTGATGGTACAGGGGCAAAAAAGGCTGAAGATGGTTGACAGTAAATTGTGTACTGTATCCTATAAAACAGGTCAGACTTATTGACGGTGAACTCAAAAAAATCAATGATGCCACATTTCTGAGGAATTTAGTTTAATATATTTCTAATCTATAAATGTTATTGCTAACCTATACTAGAATTCCTTCTCTCCTGGGATTTGAACATTTTTGCAAAACTCTCATGCATCTTGTATTTGAATTTCTTGGCTCACTAGGTGTATTTCTAAATTTTGAAGCTGGTAGCTATTTATTTATCTCAATCTGAACTACCAGCAAGATGTGAGTTTATTCTGTTCCCCTCAGCCTTCGATCATTTACATCAAGAATCTGATATTATATTAGTATTCTCAGTTGCAGTACTTCACCTCTGACTTCAGAAGTAAATCTGAAACCCTGTACTTTGGGGACATTTAAAATGATTGTTTGATTGTTTTGTATCTTGAAATAACAACAGTACTACTTTCGTATCTATTATTACTTTCGCAGTCATTACAAAACAACCTGTCCTCCACCACAATGCCTGGATTCACCTCTAAATTCTAAAAACTTATTTCAGTAGCATAGCTAATCAAATACGTCATTTAGAAAACAAGTATTTCCTCACTAAGTCTTTTTTTTTTTTTTTTTTCCTTCAGTAGTTGCTGAATCTTCTGAGGAAAGCAACTGCCTTAGGAAGAGCAGGATTTTTTATAAGTACTTTTGTTCCTCTGGCTATGTGTGTATCAGTAAGCAAAATAGGCAAGGGACCACTGGCTGGCTGGACAATAAAGCACTTTAAAGCTGTGCAGCTGACCTATTTCACCTTCCAAATCAGCAGTCACACCTAAACTACCTACCAGAAATACACCCTAGCCCAGGGTGATTTCCAAGACTTGCCCTGGATTCTCTGAAGAGTTCTGGTTGACCCAACACACATCAGCAGCAAAGACTCTGCTAGCAATTTAAAATCAAGGGATGGATTTATTATAGGGATTGAACAAAACTTTGATTATTGGTGTAAACATTGTCTCTATGGCACATGCAGCTTTCAGCAGGGACAGCTGCAGATAACTCCTTTCCTTCTTTCTTTTTCTAGCATTTTTTATCCTTCTAAACCATTGTGACAGTGATTTTGAATTTATTCTTTTCAGTCTTAAACCTATTTACAAAAGACTATAATTATAAATTAACGGTATGAACGCCAAGGGAAGGTGGAAAGATTTATACGTTTGATCTGAAAGGCTAATCTTGCTCTCTTTATGGTAAATACAGACCTCATTGGTCTGTCCAAACAAAGCATTATTACAGCCTAAATGGTAATTTCTCATGATACTGTTTTCTGTATGCTTCTTAGGTGCAGATTATAATGGTATATCAGGGCGCTGTTTGTCTGGCTAGTATGCAGTATTACCATTATCAAAATTACTACTGGGCTGCAGAGAAGTACTCATAGTGAAGATTGCTTTGCTGAGATAAAAACACATTTCTTATTTTCTTGTTCATGTGCCTGAGGACCAATAACTATGTGTAATAGAATTGTTTTCTGGACAGAATGTACAGTCTAAGTAGATGCCAGACTCTTCTTATCTTGCTGTTTTGGAACCTCAGCATGGATTTTCTGAGCTATTAGATAGGCTGAGAACTCAGGTACATCTGTAGCCATATGCTTTCTTCTGTATCTGTTAGACTATATATTTACACAGACATTCCAGATTGTAAATTCAAGATGAGTGTAAACCAAGAAGGAAAACATCTACCACTCAATGGGAGGCTGATTACTGTATGAGCAAAGAGTTGGAAGAAACTTCTAAAGGTTCAGTAAAGTCAGCAAAGCTGACTTCAAATTTACATCAGGTCGCTGAGGGTCTTATCCATTCTTCTTTTTAAATTTTTCACTAACTAACTTCTGCAGAGTATATGAGTACTTTGTGACCAGGCTTCACTACTGTCATTGTATGTTGCTCCTATTAGAATTTCCTTTGTTGCTGGTGATCTTGTCCTTTCACCATGTACTTCTAAGTTCCACCTCCATCTGTTCTGTAAATCCCTTTCAAGTAAGAAGAAATCTATTCCAGACTGTGGTTAACCTCTGTTTCATCTTGAGCTAACTGAAAAACTAACTGGACCATTTATTTGTTTTTAATATATTGTTTTAAAAAAAAAAAAAAAAGTAAAAATGTCAAAGCAGCCAGAATATTATAGAAAATCCTAGGATGTTCCTCATGAAATTCAGATAAAAAATAATAGCAATTACATAGAAATTAAAAAAAAAAAAACAAACCAAGAGGAAAAAAACAGGAAATTTGGAAGATACTGATGAAAGTAATAACCTTGATCACTTCCTTCATTGGTGAAGAGACTGGATTATTGCTGGGTATTCTCTTCTTACAGCAAAACAAAGTTAAAATAAAGAAACTTTTACATTTAGTAAAATTATAAATTAAAGATGCATTTTATTTTATATAATTTTCTAAATGTTTTTTAATTATAAATTAACTGAATTTCTTGTCTAGCTGGTTCGTATCAATCAGTATATTGTGTTGCATGTTCACTGTTCAACAATTTTCTTGTTTATTCTCTCCTTGTATTTTTTCTTATTTGTGAAAGCATTTCTAACATCAGCTTACAAGATTTAAAGGATTCTTACAATAGCATCAGCTGTGTTTTCTTCACTTTTAATTTTACATACAAGTGTTCTGTATTTATCATATCTGTTCCTGGTCTTCAGAGTAACCTTCATTTTGAGCCAGTACAGTTCTCTTTTTATGGGTCAGACTGTCCCATGTGTATGTCAGACCCTGGATTAACTCCTGGTTATCCAGCTACTAATAAACAGCACTGTTTGTGCACCTGGGGAGGAAAAACCATCCCAGAATATTTCTTCACTGACTAAATAGGAGAAAGAATTCAACATTTTCAGTTAATACTTACACCTTGATTGTTTTCACTGAAAAATAAACCTTTCCATGGGAAAAATTAGTTGTGATAAACATAATCCATTTATAACACTGCTGAAATGCACCACAAGCACCTCACTATGCTCACATACATGAGTTCAGCCTCCGTGAAAGTTCAGTTGATGAATGTCAATGGTTGCCATGTTTTTCTGCATGGAGGAATTCAGTGACAAACTTTGGCTTTGTACACAATTCCATGTCAGATGCCATGTTGTTAGACTGCCTCTCTACTGCCATCTGTCACAGCAAAAACATGGAATGGAATATTGGTGGGAAGGTTCAGCCTCTATTGCCATACCACCAGCACCTACCTCTGAGGTCATGGACCAACATCCAAAACTAGGAGACATTACTTTTGGAGCAGTTTTCATATCAAGTACTTATAATGCAGAAAGAACATCTAGAAGACTTTTGACTCTCTTCCATACACAGACAGCTTGACTTATTGTAGCCATTCCTATGTAAACAAGAAAAGAAGAAAAAAGATGGAGAAAGTATTTGCATGTTTTCAAATATGACCTAAGTTAACTTGAACTGTAAAGCTTTGTAATGAACAAGTTTCAGTAAAATTGTTTAAGTCATAGAATCATAAAATGGTTTGGGTTGGAAGGGATTTTTAAGATCATCTAGTTCCAGCCCCCTGCTATAGGTAAGGACACCTCCCTCTAGACCAGGTTGCTCAAAGTCCCATTCAGCCTGGCCTTGAATGCTTCTAGGGAGGGCATCCACAACCTCTCTGGGCAACCTGTTCCAGTGTTTCATCACCCTCCCAATAAAGAATTTTTTCCTAATTACCTAGTCTAAATTTAACCTATTCCAGTTTAAATCCATTTCCCATTGTCATGTTTTTACATGCCCTTCTAACAAGTTCCTCCCCAGCTTTCCTGTAGGCCCCCTTCATGTATTGGAAGGCTGCTATAAGGTCCCTCAGAAGCCTTCTCTTCTTCAGGCTGAAAAGACCGAACTCTCTCAGCATAATACAGCAACTGAATATAAGCTTGTTTTATTCTTTGTAAATTCCCATGCCCTGTTCATCATCTCCGGCTTTGGAATTTCCATTAGTATATTGCTGTGTTAAATGCATTCTGGTACTTGTTCCTGTAAAATATATGACAATGACTATTTTTATTTTTTGTTTATGCATCATATATGCCTGAAATATGTATCATGCTTATGTCTATGTGTGTTAATATCACAGAAGGCGAGGTCAAAAAGGAAAAGGTTTTTTTGTCGTTGTCCATTTTTTTTTTTTTCTCTACTTGAGCAAGAAAGTAATGAGCCTGTTTGTGATGCTTTTTTTTTTTTCCTATGGGAAATACCATGCACAGAATTAGGCTGGGTCCCAAAAAGGACTGTATTGTAGAAAACTTCATGATGTCATTCATATTTCTTTTCTATGGGCAGTTTTATCTAGTGGTTCATAAAATAGTGACCTTATTTTGAAATAAGACAGAATCCCTGAATGAAATTACTGTAAGTGAAAGCCGAACAAAATTTTGTTGGAAGTAGTACTGCTTGCTGTCCATTTTTAGACTGTAATACAGTAGTTTTACTATACTTGGTCTAAAATATACTTGAGGAAAAAAAAAATACCTTGCTGAAGGTCAAGAAGTAAGCAGTGCAATCACTGCCAAGAAACACACTGAAGAAATAGATGTTTAAAAGCACTTAAAGACTGACCTTCAAAAAAGAATAGTGGCAGATGATGCTTTTATTTAAGACAGAAGGCTTAATCTTTTTATGAATCAGATGTATTTTCATAATCAACATCATTTAGCAGTCTCCACTGACAAATATTATTTTTGACATTTCCAGGCTTGATGTAGTTTCATTATATAAAGAGAAGTCCTTGCCCTTTGCTGCCTTTGGAAGAATCACAGAATTTCCTGGGTTAAAAAGGACCACAGTGATCATCTAGTTTCAACCGCCTGCTATGT
Source organism: Chrysolophus pictus (assembly GCA_037305975.1). Taxonomy (NCBI): domain Eukaryota; kingdom Metazoa; phylum Chordata; class Aves; order Galliformes; family Phasianidae; genus Chrysolophus; species Chrysolophus pictus. Next base: position 27,625,381 of record CM074578.1, read on the forward strand.
GCAGGGTCGCCAACCACTAAACCAGGCTGCCCAGAGCCACATCCAGCTCGGCCTTGAATGCCTCCAGGGATGGGCATCCACAACCTCCTTGGGCAACCTGTTCCAGTATGTCACTGCCCTCTATGTGAAAAACTTCCTCCTAATATCTGACTAAACCTCCTTTGTCTCAGTTTAAAACCATTCCCCCTTGTCCTATCACTATCCACCCTCATAAACAGCTGTTACCCTTCCTGTTTATATGCTCCCTTCAAGTACTGGAAGGCCACAATGAGGTCTCCCCAGAGCCTTCTCCAAGCTAAAGAAGCCCAGTTTCCTCAACCTTTCCTCACAGGAGAACAAAGTATAAAAGGACAAATAGGTATGAAAAGTTACTTAATTAACAAATGCATTAGCTTTCAGTGTACTTCTTGCTAGAGCAGTTATTTCATGTCTGGTGGTGCAACCATTTCAATTCATGCAAGCGTCTTCAGAGCAAGGACCGGCATCTGTCATTAGAGCTCTGTAAACTGCAGTCACTCAGACCTAACTAATGGCTTAAACACAGTTTTTCTCTGCATGGTGAATTCTGGTGTGTCTGCATGCCACTTGCAAACTGCAGTTAACCGCTGTGATTTCTGAAAGAGTATGTGCTTAGTTCTTTAGTTTTTATACCCTTACTGAAGTTGAGTTTCATACAGGTCAAGGCTTGTGTCTTTCTTCTTACGTTTGCTAACTCCCAATTTTCAATCCAGTCACACTTGTTCCCAGTTGGATAACAGAGTGTGAAAATGTAAAAGGTGAAATAAGAAAGTTATAGTTCAGGTTGTTCTGCCCAGAGAGACAAACTGACAGTAATGAGAACTGTGCTTTTCCTTTTTCACGTATGGAATAATTGAGTATCCTAGCTGATAACCCCAACTCTGTTACTCTGCCTTTCTTTGGCTGTTTTCTTAATACAGGTAATTTGTGCTAAAAAAGATTGACACAGTCTGAGTATTGCAAAGTTTAGTCAAAACATGGATATTTTTAATTCTTTCCTTCAAAATCAGCTGCATGCTGCTACTTCTTTATTTCCAAATGAATAAATTTGAGCAAAATATTGTACCACCTTTTTTTTTTCTTACAGCTACATTAACAGTAATGATGCAATTACCAGACAGGATTTTCAGATGTGATGTTTCTAGAGCTTTGAGAGTAGATTAAAAGGAACTATCTTTTCTCTTTAAAGAACTGAAAAAGAGCAACAAATACATGTATCAGTCATAGCCTGACTAACAAAATATCTCTCTTGTGTTAGTATCACTTTCTCCTAACTAAATCATAGGAGTCTCCTGGTGCCTCATGACAGAGGTATTCTGCAGAAACAATTATTTCATACTCAACATTGTCTTACAAATTTATCCTTCTATCTGTTAGCTTCCTACAAATAAATCTGCCCTGGTAAGGCCTCATCTGGAGTACTGTGTCCAGTTCTGGTCTCCCCAGTACGAAAAAGACAGGGATCTCTTGGAAAGAGTCCAGCGGAGAGCCACAAAGATGGTGAAGGGCCTGGAGCATCTCTCCTATGAGGAAAGGCTGAGTGAGCTGGGTCTGTTTAGCCTTGAGAAAAGAAGACTGAGAGGGGACCAGATCCAGGATTATAAATATATAAAGTGGGGGGGGGCAGAGTGGCGAGGCCAGACTGTTTTCAGCAGTGTGTGGAGACAGGACAAGGGGAAACAGCCAGAAATTGCAGCATAGGAAGTTCTGCACAAATGTGCACAAGAACTTCTTTACGGTGAGGGTGACGGAGCACTGGAACAGGCTGCCCAGGGAGGTTGTGGAGTCTCCTTCTCTGGAGATATTCAAGACCCGCCTGGACGCCTACCTGTGTGACCTGGTGTAGGGAGCCTGCTTTGGCAGGGGGGTTGGACTCGATGATCTCTGGAGGTCCCTTCCAACCCCTACAGTTCTGTGATTCTGTGAACTTTTTCAAATCATTGTTTTTGTAGTGAGGAAGGGAAAGGAAAAACATGCACATAAGGGTAAAGCTGAATTGAAAATTGAACCTAGAATTTGTTAAATTCTAGCTAAGGATTCCCTCCAGTAGTGCTTAACAGATGCCGCAGAAACGGCCCTCTCTCATGTTAAACACTTGATCAATGAGCAGGACTCTTCAGTGTGATAAATTGTAATTTTAGTTTTCATTTCCTGTATATTTCACATGATGACATTGCTCATGTAGCACAAACAACATAAATTAAAAATTAACCCCAGAACTTTCTCAATTTCTTGCCTGTTTAGGGCAGGGGAAAAAAAAAAAAAAAAAAAAAAAAAAGAGAGCAACTGTGTAGAAACTTTGCTGGAGCAGCAGAAAGAAAGAATGGTGCAGGAGGATGTTAAGCCAGCTGCACTCCTAGGAACTTCTATGGTTTATAATTTCCCAATGGCTGTTTGGTGTCAAGCCTGCCCTCTTGGAAAGCCGGTCATACCTTGAAAACTGAGCTGGGCTGGGCTGGATTCTCTGATAGCTGGGTACAAACCACTTGGATAAAATCATGAGAGAGACCAGGCTTTCTATGAAAATGTAAATTTCTGAGGACAGAACTACTAGTTCTTTCCAGCATCAAGATACAGCAGAGAAGAAGCGCTTCCTTCAGTTTGTTTTTGTCTGTTTGTTTGTTTTTGTTTGCTTGTTTTCTAAAGTCTGTTTCCACATAAGAATACTCAGAATTGAAACCACATATTAGGGATTACCCCTGTCTGACTGAATGACAAAGAGTGGCAGGGACTACATAGCTAGTGTCGAGGAGATGATTTTTGCCTTGTGTCAAGTAACTTGGAATCATATTTTGTTTTCAAAACAAAACACCTGACCTACCCTCCAGGTGGCTTGTTGATCAGCAGGCTATTTCAGAGAACAGAGTCAAACAAGTCAAAGCCAGTGAGGAACCCACATAAGCTTTTTTTTTCTCTGCATGTCAGATCTTTTTTTTTTTTTTCAGAAAAGATGTCACTAGAGTAATTTCTGTTTATTGTTTTCCTTGTTTCTAACTGTTCAGCTTGCCAGATGAACATAATTACAAACAGAAAATTACATTTATTTCAAAGTAAAATTGAATTACCCTTACCATCTCATCCCAACGTGTATTTGAAAGGATTAGTAGGGTGCAGAGTACAGACCACTGTTCTAATTCTAGCAGATTCCCCCAAACATAATAAAGAGCTTCCATTCATTGACTGACCAATCTAGTTGTTCCAAAGTATACTTCTACTGCTTTCCCCATTAAGTTATGTTAAATTATGTATTCTTGGCAAATGCAATTCTAACATCTGCCAAATGCACATTCTGCCTGGAAAACAGCTAGCTACTACTAAGTGCATCATTCACCTATTGATTCTGATGATGCCACATATTACCGTGTTCTGAAAATTCATCCATAAAGGACAGATAACAATTTCCTGATAGAAGGCACTCACTCTGTGTATTACTTGCACTCAGTAACTTTCTCTGAGTAAACAACCTTTTGTAATTCCTATATCTTAAATAAGATGGTAATGTCTTATTACATTATCAAGAGATATTTGTATAGAGAATGTTAGCTTTTGGAATGGAAAATCATGCAGAGCATTCTTCCAAATATTTATTCTGGTGACCACTTCTATCTGTGATTCCTGCAGTGAACAACATAAAACTCCATCTATGCACCAAGAACACAGCTGAAATTTATAGGCATCTCATGGAGCACAGGAAAAGAAAAAAATAAAATCACAAGATTAAAAAAATTAATGAATCTTTCCATATTTATTTGAAATAATATAAACCTTTACTTAAAAAAAAAGGGGGGGGGGGGGTTAGAAAGATGGCACAGACTAAACATATCTGGAGCACAGTTCTTTTTCCTTTTGCTGTCACTTACAGTCTTTGATAAATGCACAGATTGTCTTCAGCCACTGTCCAGGTAAAAGGATGTCTTCCTTTTCTCCATGCAGCATCCACACATGGAACAAAAGTAAAAACATGACACTATGGCAAGATAGGTTTTGTTCTATTATAATTATTTTAAGTCAGCACCCTTCTGGTAAGCATTCTGACATCTGAAATTTTCCTAATAGGAAAATTCTGACTCCTAACACTAATTCTAGTCTTTAGTGTTTGCTTAGCACAACCATGACTGCAGTGGAGGTTAGTTTTAAAGAATCTGTTTCCTAGATTATCGAGGAACAAGTATTTTCTCTTCATAGCTACAAGGGCTGCTCAAAAAGTAATGTCTCCTCTTTTATTATGTTGGTCCATGACCTCGGAGGTGGATGTTGGTGGCGTGGCAGTAGAGGTTGAACCTTCTTGACAATATTCCATTACATTTCAATGCCATGCAATGGATGGTAGCAGAAGAGCAGTCTGACAAAGTGGTGTCTGACATGGAAGTTCTTATGTAGCAAAGGCGTGTCATTGAATTCTTCCATGCAGAAAAAATGGTACCCATTGACATTCACCAGTGCTTGTTGAATGTTTATAGAGACTAAATAGTGGATGGGAGTGCAGTGGGTGGTGTATTTCAACAGTGGAACAGTGACAATGAGTCACCTCCTCTGGTGGAGATTTTTACAAACTTGGCATGCAGGCTCTTAATGGCTGATGAGAATGGTGGTGAATATGTGTTTTTTAGCTAAGAATTTGCTCTGGTAGTGTTATTGTACACTTTGAATCTGCTGTAGTTTCTATGGAAATAAATAGGAGGCATTATTTTCGGAGCAACTGACATACAATTTACTTCTGCTATAAGTTAATGATTACAAGGCTGACATATAACATATAAACAGTTGTGAACTGTTTTTGGTTAGTTCCATTTTACTTTGTTTTGGGCGCCATGCCTGGTCTCATGTCTTATTTGCAATTTTCCTGTATACATATACAGAAATAAATATGTAAATGTATATACAAATATGTTGTGTTAGAGTGTATGTAGATATGTTAGTAAATAATAGCCTAAGATTTTCTGTGGATTGATAGTTGTGTAGTTGATGTAATCAGAGTGCACAGTGATTCATTTGTGCAGGTAACAGGCAGTCATTCAGGCAGGTGTTTTCAGTGCAAGACAGATGTTCAGAGGACTCTTTCATCTGATAACATCAGCTTTTTCTTCAAATAGACATTACTTTTTTTTTCTATTTTTCAAATATTAAACACGTTTTTCAGTGGACAAAGCAGTAAATGTATTTATTTTTATACAAAAATCCTCTTCAAGAATTAACACAGTAGGCAATGCATACAGGTACAGAGACAATGTGGAGGCAAATGGTAAAACAGCAGGTCCCTTTTGTAATCACAAGTAAAGGGTTACACTGGTATTCTAAAGAAAGTGTTTCATGCTGAACTGCTATTAATCTGGGAGCTGACACAAATGGAGATTTCCTTATGCCTTATATTTTGAAGAGGACATTTAAAACCTCTTTTCATCACAGCATCTTTGGTGTGTGAATCTTAGGAGGCAGATGAATGCAGGGCTTTCTTGTTCCATCTATGCACAGTTGAAACAATATTCTCCTCTTTTGATTTCTTCTTTCTTTTCCTTCTTTGAAAATTACATTTTTTTCACGTATTTGTGTTTTCCATTGCTATGTTAAGCTTCTTATTCTGCTTTCTCAGGAAGCATCTGAGGGAATTCTGTATTTCCCAGGTTATTGTTATGAAAAAGAGTTTTCATAAGTTAAAGAAGTTTCTAATACAAAAGTACATATGGGATTCCTTGTCTCTAATGTTAAGCAAAGCCTAGACTTTCCCTCCTTCTCCATTAGGATTTCGCATCCAGCCTACTTGCAGACAAGGTTGATACCTAGTTTTCTACTCCATAATTTCCAGAATATTTGGGTTTTACTTTTGGTTCTAATAGTTTAAAAGTTTTTCCTTAAAAGTAGAACAGAGAATAATGTAGATCGCCAGCTAAAAAGATCTCAGTCAAAGTAATCTGAAGCATTCAAATGCGGAAATGGAAGAATAGAGATTCTGTTCCAAATATGTCATGAAAGAATAAACTTGAGAAGGATGTTAGGCCGGTCACCATTGCAGATTCTACTTCTTATTAGGACATAAACAATGGAAAGATACTCTGCACTGTGAAGTCTTTAATCTTGTTGTGATTACATGTCAAATTAAAGGAGTGAGAAAGTAAACCTTTCTATTTTGAATTGATTTTTTTCTCCTTTTCTGAAATTAATTTTTCATATAAGAAATTATTCCTTCATGGGTCCAGGGCAAAGCAAATGTAAATGCCTTGGAGCTAAGACAATGAGTTAAAGATGTCCCATAATTAACTTTGTTTTATTAAAGTAATGTTTCAAATATTTAAAGTAATTAGATTTGCAGAAATAGCCTCACTATATTCTTAAAACAAGTTATAAGCATGCTTGAAATGACAGGAGGGAAATCAATATTCCACTGAAACAGCTTTTCAACTTGGAAAATGGTGGAACATGGAGCTGTGGTTTTGTGTACCTCACACTTTGTTTGTCGGGTTGCTTACAGCCTTGAGTTCAAGCGAAGGTGTGGTTGCGGGATCAGGGTCTATGGATTTGCCTGGGACAGAAATCCAAGCTGACTGAAAACAAGGACCTTTGAAGATTAAGACCTTATTTAATAAAAATATATCCAAGTATATAAGCCATTTAATGTAATGCATATTTCATGTTCAAAGTAAATACACAGCATCTAGAATAAATGCAGAACAATATTATCATGCCAGTTGTCTTTGTCTTCTCTTTATTTATACTGTGTCAAAATCTGTTGAAATAAAAGGTCTTTCTGTCCTTCCTTACATTTCACCCTATGTTAAAAGAAGTTAAGTTACTGTCAATTATGATAATGACCTACCTTTCACTATAGTGCATGTGTGGAAAATATTATATTATCAGCATTCTAGAATAGAAAAAGTTTATCTTTAGAAGCATAGCGTGCATCTCCTGTAATAGAAGAAAAAGTCTTGCTTACATAGATATTTAAAGAAGCGGATACATTTTCTCAGTTCAATTCCTATATAAATTACTTGAGTTTTAACTGACAGTTTTAAATAGAACTGATAAATGTTGGATGTTATTCCAAAATATTAGAGCTGAATTGTTTCAGTCTGCATTTACCTGAACAGGAAACTGCCTTCATCCATTCTGAAATGGCATTTGTCATCAAGGTCTGTTCATTTCCGTTGTGCTGGTAGTATTCTTCTGGATGGCCTAGTGAGGAAAAACAAATTCATGATGCTGAGCCACATACCAATGTTTTCTAGTGCATTCAGTCACTGGTTTGATTTATAACCTTTGTTTAATTACATAATTTCCTCATGTTTAGCCTTTAAGATATTGCTCTATGACATCTTGAAAGTATTCAAATGAAAATGTTTGTTTGAATGAGTTTCTTTATTAAATGTATTGTGTATCACTCTCTGTTTTCAAAACTCTGATCCTGATGTTTGCAGAAAAACTTGCAACCCTCAATCAATCATATTTTTAAGGTGTTCACTGATCTTAGTTTTCTTGAGGCAACATTAGAAGGAAAGAAATGTATATTTTCTTGACTATATCTATCCAGTGCAAAAAGGGTTAACAGTCTGTAACAGAGAAGCATTTGGTATAGAAGCTCCAGGAGTCTGAACACTGATTTAGCAAATGAAAGTGACTTCTGTTTATAAGTTAGAACTATAGCCTATAGAACATTGGTATGAAATAAAATAAAAAAAAAATCATAATAATTTCATATAAGACATTTGCATCTTTTCTGAAAGTAGTTCTACTGCAGGCAAAAATCACTCTGACATCACTGTTTTTATCTCAATCAGCAATCTTGACATATGAGTTAAGACATTTATCTGGGAGCATTAATTTTTTCAGAGAAATAAGGTGTTACAAGAATGATTTTTTTCAAAGAACATTTAAAAGTACATAATTCTAAATGACTTTCTATCTTTCTAATTTGTATTTTGCTTTTAGATCATGAAATGTTTGCTATAGGATATTTTTATATGTTTATATTAAGTGTTTTGAAGACATACAAAGAAACTTTCCTGCTGAAAATAGAGCTTTAGAATAAAAATATCTATGAATAATTGGTAGATGGTTTATGGTGCTGCATTTTGAAATGGAAAGTAAGTATTTCATATATGGGAGGCATGTCAGTATTAAATATGTTAATACAAAGAAGAAAAAATCTCTTTAGTGTTGAATTTCTTTTCCAGTCAAGATTTATTTAGTCAACTTCCATCTACTGATACCAGTTATATCTTGTCTGCTGCATTGCAGATGAGAAACAAGTGTTCAGCCATTTACTAGTCTGTCAGTAGGAGACCATCAATGCATCAGAAGCCCAATCTCTGATTTGTCTCCCCAGTAAAGGAGAAGGGCATAATTGAAACCTGTGGGGATTCAGAGAAGAAAATACTATGGATTTCTATCTGTCATTACTGATGAAACTTAAATGTCTGCACAGAACCATAATCAACCTTGGGAGGTAAAAACTGTTTAAGTAGAAGTGAAAAAGGGACACTTGCAAAAATCTAGGCTATTTTGAGTTTGGATCTGACAAATACCTGTTTCTAGAGAAAAGGCAAGACTGGAAATCATTGAACGTCTTAAAGAAATTAACTTCTCCCATCCAGAATGCTGGAATGTTTTGTTATTGTTTGGGTGGTTTTGCTGGTGTTTTTTTGTTTGTTTGTTTGTTTGTTTCCTCCCAATATCTTTCATCAGCTGTCAAAGTTTTCAATTCAGTGTTCAAGAGACCAGTCATCACTGTGAAGCAGAGTAGAGTTTTTGTTTTATTTTCAAAAATCTTTCAGTTTAAATTTTTAACATTTTTTTGTTTCGTGGTAGTGGCTTCCTTATAGATTGAGTTGGAGTTATATACTCCTTTCTGAGTCTGATGGTTCACCTTCAGCCAGACAAATAAATCTGGAAGATGTTGCTAACCATCCAGATTTCCCTAAATTAAAAAAGAAAATAAAATGCCATAAAGTGGGTGGTATTTTTGCCTTCTCCGTTAGTTTAAAACATCTTCTATCTCCCCAGTTTAAAGAAGAACTACAGTTCATTGCACGGTGCAAACAAGAGGCTGCCTCTCCTTCTGTGCCGAGGCCAAGTGTTTATTTGCATCAAGCTTTTGGCAAAGAGTTCATATAAGCTTTGTAGTGACTGACTCATTTGCACAACAGCCTCATTAAAATTTTATACAACTAGTTTCACTGTAGTTAATAAACTACTATGATTTTCTTCTATATAATTAATTCATGTAGGCTCAGCACTGCTCTAGATAAGTATTCTGATACCTACAGGTATACAATGATGTAATGCCACCTGTGCTCTGATAACATCAAACTACAAATGCACCTGTACAAGATATATCCATCACTGGGAACAGCAGAATCCGGGGCCTGACTTACAAGAGTTAGAAGGGGAAAAATCAGCTCCATAGTATGTTTTAGTCTCAATTTTCTCCTTTCTTGTGTTCTTCATGACAAATACTCTCTTCATGAAGTTATGGAACATTGACAAGAAATTTTGTTGTTTGCTAGACTGGAAATCCATAATTCAGATGACAGAATATGAAGAGACCACAATTCAGTACTGCTGTTAACCCCCCTAGGACTTCATGTCATCCACTGAGCATCAAATATAATGAAAATTTCTTGAATGATATGTGTTTTGTTTTGAACAGTTTTAAAAATAATACAGCTACTATTCTGTCTCGGCAATCTGAAATATAGAATGCTTTTGTTTATTTAAAGAATAGGGCTTTTTTTAAAAAAATGTATTTGATTACATTCCTAAGTGTTATTGTGTTTCATAACACATGGGAATTAAACAGTTTCAGATTTTTTTTTAGATTACAGTTATTGAAACAATTTAAAGTGTATTTATCTCCCTCATGACATCTGTGAGTGTTGCCAGATTCAAGGGAAGATGTGTTTAACAGCACCTAGGGCCTTGAGCTCCTAATGTCCAGATCAGAGTTTTCCCAGAGGATTTGATTCTTTTCTCTGTCCTGGGAGAGCCTGAGAGAGCAGGAGAATTGGTGCATATCTGTGTCTTCTCCCATCATTGTGTTGGGAATATGTTTTATAAAGTCAGTGCAGACCAGAAAACTGGCAGGTATTCATATAACATGTGTACAATTAGTAGTCTCTCATGTTAGATCAGCAGCCATTCCTTGTGTAGAAACTGGGGCCAAAACCCTGCAAAGTTTTGTTTCTTTTGAGTAGTGCAACAACACCAAAGAAGTCAAGGAACTCTAAGAACACGAGCAAAACACTCTGCAAATGCTTCAGTATGTCACTTCATTTCAGTATTCCACATTTTCATTTTGATATTGTTTCTCAGCTTGTTAACGCAGTAATATTACCTTTATAGAGGCAGTTTGAGGTAATTTTGACTTTACATTTCAGTTCATTCATACTTTTTTTTTCAGTTCATCTTTGAGAAATATACTTTTCTTTTTTTCTCTTTTATTAGCAAAATCTTGATTTCTTTTTCTCATCATACTGCTTCTGAATTGTTCTCATGTTCTCTCATACTTCATTTTCACATACTTTACCACCAGTCTCTAAGCTTATCTTTCTGCAATGTGAGAATTTTGGGGGAGACTGTGAATATATGTTCACTCTTCTGCTATGACTGGAATCAAGTAACACTAGTCAATGTTTGGGGAAGAAACTCCTCCACCCTCTGCCTCCTCCCCCCTCCCCCCTCCCCCCCCCCCCCAAAAAAAAGAACAAACAACACAACAACAACAACAAAGAAACAAACAAAAACACCTAAACTGTATTACTCAGCTATGAAAAACTGAAAGAAAGATACTGACTAGGAAAGCCTTCCACATTATTCAGATCCACAAGAAGTGAAATGGGAGCATAAAGTCTCTGTCTATGACATGAATACACAAAGTGCCCATAAGGTAGCCAGGCTGGTCGTTTCTGCTGTAATGGGAAGTAAATTCTTGTATTTTGGAATGTAGGAAAGGTTATTTTCTACTTCACACAAATAATTAAAATATTGTCTCTCACTACATATAGTTCAGACTGATTTTTTCTTCTGAAATGATTCCAGCAACATCTTTTTAATGAAGTGTTAGAACTATCAGCTTTTGTCCCTTTTGAGAAATTGGAATCTCAGTTTTTTAATTATACTAGTTCTGTATTGCTATTAATATATTCTATAACTTCAGATGAGTCACAACCAATTTCTTCAGTTTTTGTATTTGAAGACTGGAATAACAGCATCAGAGGAACATTTAGAGGTCTTTTTAATTAGCCAGTTGTTAAGTGTAAGCATACAGTCTCCTGTCACCATCTCCAGTAGTTCAGTAATTCCTTCAGAGAAATAAAAATTACATTATTTAAGTTACAAGATAAATTCAGAATTACAGATATTAAAATATTAGAATTTTAAGATGCTCTAAGACTTATTTGTTAAAAATATACATGGAGTTGTATTGGATCTTTATTTTCTTATGCCTTCATTTAACATAACACATATGCATTTCACATAAAATATGCCATGTTGGCCTATCAGTGTATAAAGAAATATGAATCTACAGATAAAGATATATTTATTTTATTTCATATTTTAGCCTAGAAGTTACTTCATTCCTAACACATTCCTAACAGGTTCCTGTTACATAATAAGAAATCTTACATAAAAGCAATTTGTATAGCATTTTTGTTTAAACTACCTAGGCAGCTTTTATCAGATTGGAATCTTATCTTCAGTGAGCCCCTCTCTGTTTTCCACTGAATTGACTTAAATATAAAGAAAAAGTTGTAATGAGAGCTGTAGGCCCTTCACTTTAATATTGTTGTTGTTTTTTCCTTTTTTTTTTTTTTTTAATGAACAATCTGTTCAGTAAATTCTCTTAGTACTAAATCTTTCAGTGGTTTATATACAGATTCTGTATATATAAAATCCACTAGTTCCAGGGCCATTGCCAAAAAATGAACAGTGGCATCTTCTTAAAGTATCTTACTCTGCTCATTATGTTGTCTGCACATGCTAAAGAATTAAAAACTTCCCCAGCCCTCCTCTCCTCATTTTTTGAGTTCTCTTGCCTGCAGCATTGCACATAGGAACAATGCAAGCTGTCAAAAACTAGATAACCAATTTACTTGGAAAATGAATTAATGCTCTCCTCATCTGACATTAATTTTGTTGGAATTGTGTCTCAAGTGGAAAATGTTGGCTTTGAGTGGGGAATAATAACAGTTCCTTCTTTAGACTCAACAGCCTGAAATGCCAAGAATGGGAAGCCATGTCCCTGGCGTGACTGGAATATCAAGTGACAACCTTGGTGGGGTGTTTTCCATGCAGTGTTCAGTCCTGTGTGGGAAAGGATGAAAAAAACTTCTCAGGATTAAAATTTGTGGTGCATTAACAAAATTTAATGATGAAGGAATCCATATTTCCATATATTTGCATGCTGCTTCATAGAACCTACGGCATACTCACTAGACTGTCACTAATATATTGTGGTAGACTTACAATTTGCATGGAGACACTTCTTATTCATGACAAAGTAGCTGCTGCTAGCTTTATAATGTTGCAGCTAGGCTAGTCTGTGGTTTATCTTCCATTGCCTGTTATGAGTAGGGCATCAATGGCGAGCAAAGTGCAATTTTTCCCTACAGCATATACATATCTGTTGTATTAGCTTATGACTGGAAATATGTTTTTGAATTACCATTTATTAAGCATTTTCATCTGCAAAAGTATTCTACATGTTTTTCAGTTTAACACTTTAACTTTTTAAAACCTCATTTTTACACAGACTATTTTTTCCACTATTAACTGCTACTCAAGTTTTTACAGTCTTAACCTTTTCTATGACTACTGGCAATATTTCTGGGGCTACTCAGCAACGAGGAAAAAAAGAGTATTTCAGAAGCTGGGCAAATTAAAGGCAGAAGGCTTCATGTAGCAAAAAGAAAACAAGAAAGGACTGCACAATTGTACATATAACATCATATGACTCTTTTTATGTAAGTAAAGGATAATTGACTTTCTGGTTGTACATCCCAGTCTTTCAGGGTATTAACTCTGCCTAAACTGTCTGTCTTGCAATTTGGACTGTGCTAAGAGCTTTTCTTATTCAGAGCATCGGAGCAGACAACAAGATCAGTGTAGTAGAAACCACTGTGGGACTTTTAGGATCTAAACTGGGTGGTCCAGAAAGCTGAGGATGGAATGCCTGCAAGTTTATCTGAAAAATCCTTGCAGTTTTTCTATGAATATTAGGACATTTATTAAAATTGTAGCATTATCATTCTTACATCATAACTTGTGTCACAGCAACATTGAAGAAAATTCTTGAGGACTGTTTAAATGGGAAAATACAGTATAGTTTCATAGAGTGATTTCCTCCAAGTGCCTTAGAGCACTGTATAATTGCAAAGTACATAAAACTAATTTTGAACAGAATTGTAATTAAACTGCAGCAGATTGAATTTACTGTTTGTAAAGAAGCTGTTTTGATTTTTTTTTCAATAAATAATATTTGACAAATGTATGGTTTATAATCACCTATAAACCACAGATGATTCACTGAAGAATCCAGGGAAATGAAGTTTGTGTTTCTCTTCTAATTCAAAAGCTCATAGGTTAGAAAATTCGTTCTTTACTTGGTTAATGGTTTTAACATTCTGTAAAGAATTACACTAACAGAGTACAGGAAGTTGTATGATACAGTAAATGTTATTACAGTCTAATAGGCTTTAAGTAAAACAGTGACATATACTTCTATGTAAACATAATCTGTAACATATGTTAGTTGTCTGTGTGCTAGAATTTAGATTTACACTTAAGCCCTCCAGCAGGCTTTTTTTTTTTTTTTTTTTTTTTGATGATGATGATGTGTGGTTTGCTTTTCTCAACATCAAATGAATCACAAGATGAATCAGGCCTTAAAATTCCCATTTCGCTCCACTGATTATGAAATGAGTCTAGTCGTCTAGTTCATTATATAGGTAATCCACCTTTAGTCAGATGAGTCTTCTCATTTCATGATCAAAACATAATACATTCTGTTAGTACTTCTAGATTATCTGGATTGAATAAAGCACCAATATACCCAACTTTCTGATCAGACATTTTTCTGTCACTGGGATGTTGTTTCAGTGAATTACTTCAGCTGTTAAAAACGTCCTGCAGCTGAAAAGGAGTTCAAATGTATGAGTTTAAGCAGTCTCAGTGTTTGCTTTTATGCTGCTATCACTTTCTTGATGTTCACTGTCCGTTCTTGTTTTCTGGGAATGTTCAGGTGCTATAAGTCATTTGTAACTTCATACAGAATTAAACTAAATAAAACAGATGAAGTATGCAACAGAATTTTCAGCAGATCTAGTTATTTCTTAGAAACTGAAACAACTGTCCACTTTGAATTTCAACTGAAACTGTTAAGCAAGTTTTTATTTTGTTTGTTTTTTTAAATATTTTTTGGAAAAAAAAAAGCCATTTTAAAATCTTCAAAATGATAAACTTATATTTGTTTACAAATTGTGTGCTTCCTTTATGTTTATTTTTATTTTATACCATAGTGACTGAAGTTAACAAGGAGAAAAATGGTTTTCTTAGTACTTGACGTGATTTCTTGCAAGTTTGCTTAGCATCAAAGTAAGGTGTGAGACTGCTTTGGAATGGAAGATTTCTACTGTATACATCATAGAGTTATAGAATGATTAGAAGACTATAGAGTTATAGAACGGGTAAAAATTAAAAATATTACAGATATAGAATGGATTAGAAGGAACCTCAGAGATCAGCCAGTGCCAGCTACCCTGCCATGGCAAGGGACATCTTCCATTAGATCAGGTTGCTTAAAGTTCGATCCACACTGGCCTCCATAACTTTTTTGGACAACTTCTTCCAGTTCCAACTTCTTCCATCACCCTCATAGTGAAGATTTTATTCCTTATACCTAATCTAAATCTACACTTTTATAGTTTAAAATTATTACCCCCTGTCCTGTTGTTATATCCCCTCTCTAGCTTTTTTTATTGTAGCTGATAGTGACTTGATATTCAAACAACTTCAGATGGTAATATGACCTATTCAGAAACATACATAAATAACTCACTTAATTTTAGGCATATGTTTTAGTCCTGTCCATTTTCCACAGGAAGTGATTGTATGCTTGAACATTTTGGTAAAATGGGATTTCCTCAGTATTGACCTTAATCAGCCATCAGTCAGTCAGGAATGGGAAAGGTATTGCCACCTGCTCCTTCAGCTCATCATCCACCAGGAAGTCAGTAAGTTCAAAGAAAGTACTGAGTACTTCCTTTGTTTTTTTTTTTTTTTTTTTTTTTAATGATTATTAAAGCATTGCCTAAAAAAATCTGTAAGCAATAACAAGACTTTGCAAACCAAGCTGAACATAGGTGGTCACTCTACGTTGTAAAGTCACTTCCCTCATTTACTAAATATTTCCTTTTTTCATTTGGCAAGATACGTTATTTAAGCCACTGTTTAAAAGTCATGGTCATATGTGCATATTCTTTCCTGGCCTCAGTAGCTTTTATATGCAAAGTGGAATAACCTCAGAAGTTATGCTTTTTATTTGTTTTTGTTTGTTATTAAAATGCAGTTATTGTAAACAATACACTTTATGAGACGTGAGTGCAAATCCCTCTGGCAAGTATAGAAAAGTAAGCTTTTGTGTACTCCACAGTGACTGACTACTTTAACTCTTTGAATCACACCTCTGATAGTGCCTAACTGATGGTGTTCTTTCTCCAAATATGGTAGAGAAAAATCTACGTCTTGATAAGACTTAGTCTAAGATTGGTGCTACAAACATCAGTAAGTCCCACTGCAGAACTTTAGGTACCATGAGAGCTTTAATTTTGGAAACCTAGAGTTCTGCATGCTTCAGACATGAGTGGACAGCAGCGAAGAAGATATTTAAAGCAGCAATGTTTTATATTTCATTTCCTAAATCCCGGTTATGTCCCATTTTAGATGCCTATGCCCTTCTGACAATGTCACCTATAAAACCCAGATCTCAAAGGTATAGCTCTGTGAGAGTGTCAGTCTCTCACTGGGTTCAACAGAAATTTGCTATTTATTATCTTTGACGATCACAGCTTTAGGTTACTAAACCTTGTTGAGAAACCTGACTCTTAGATTCTTAAATACCTTGGTGTTTCATAAAATGGGAGATTAACTGCGCAATAAATGTGAGGTAGTGTTACCTTTTTAGGTATCCCACTGGCTAGCAGAATCAAATCCCTGGAACTGGATTAGATGCCCAGAGCCTCTGTACAATGCCACACAGGAGACAGGCATCTAAACAAAGGGTATGTATTATGTTTATGTGTCACAGAGTGTGCTAGTGTCAAAACACCTAGTCTGAGTACTGAAGCAATCTGCTGTACAGCATATTGTGCAGACTAATGGACCTTGAGAATATAGGCTCCCTAAGCACGCGAGGTCAGTTGAAGTCTACTCTGATATCTTCACATAGTACTATTAGATTTCACAGTAAAGCCAGATCCTGAAAATGGAGCTGACAAAAATTCACATGATTCTGAATAAGGACCTGATTAAGCCACTCTATAGAAAACATCATTAAGGGAAGTGGGGTTAAACTCTCCCACTTGAAGGTCAGAGTAAGCCATGTATCTTGCTCAGGGTTTTGGATTACTTGAGAAAGCCAGGTCAGGTCATGGTGGAAGAAGAGCTAGTTGCTACCTGCTATATCCAGCATTAAATGATTTTGGTTTTAAAATCCTTCATTGGCCTGATTTCAGGCTGATTTGCAGCCACCAGACAGCTTTACTGTTCAGTTCCACAGGGGTTGTCTTTTCTCCGTCTCTCTTGTTTTTACTGCTGTTTCCTCCTGCACAATTCATCAAAGCAAGACTTTGATTCTGATTTTTCATCCCCCAAGCTGTGAAGTTTAACAGATGGATTAGAGAGTCAGGAATTATCAAGATTCTAAAATTTCTGTATAGCAAAATATATATTAGATCATCACAACTCACTTTTTTTTAGCTGTGTTTCACATTCTTTTGCCTCAATTTACCCTTCTTAATTCAAAGAATGGTTTAAGATTGGAGGGATCTTAATGATCATTGAGCTCCAGCCTCTGTCCTTACAAGCCTTGGGTGGGCATACATACCATGTAACATGCCAAAGCCTGATGCTTCTAACTCCTGTAATATCAGCACCGATGTACTTTGTAGTCCTAGAAACAGTTACATCAGGATGATAGGAGAGTGGGAAACCATAAAGGGTTGTGGAGCACACTGCTCCAGAGGTGTTCTCTAGATTGACCACAAGAAACATCATCTGAATAGGAGTAAATTAAGCATCCTCACTCCCTCATATTTTGGCTTGATTAATAATAAAATTCAGAAGTGAATCCTCTCTAAAAAGCTGCAACATTTCAACTACATCAGGAACCCTAATATATTTATAGGCTTCTTCATTTGCCATTTTCCCTAAAGAATCTGATGTCTGTATTCCAAAATTGTCACTGTTGTCAGCCTTGGCAGACCGAAAGAGATGCAGTGCGATACAGAAAATGAATTTAGTCAGTACAACAAAGTGTTTTCTCCACGGTCAACTTTTGGAGCACATTAGTGGAGAAGTGTATGCTCTCACTGTTAAAGCTGAAATTTCCTGCTGATGAATAAGGCCACCTTGCTGCCCAACACTCTCTGTTAAGCAATTTTTCATAAAATAAAAGGAAAAACAAAAACAAAATGAAAAAAACGCTGACCTTTGTAACCTTAATAGTGTTGTCTCCAAATTATATTAAATGCTTTGTGTTTTTTTTGTTGTTGTTGTTTTCTATCATTATTTGTTTTTTAATAGAAAAGAATACTTGAAGCTACATTGATATCAACATTAGTAACTAAATTGAAAGTTGTGCTATCACATTAACATCTTCCATAATTTTTCATTAGTGCTCTGCAACAAGCATCTTACAAATACCTAAGTCGCTAGTATACATTTCTGTTGCGGTTTAACCTGGCATCAACTCAGCACCACACAGCTGCTCATTCATTCACCTCCAGAATCATGGAATTACCAAGGTTGGAAAAGATCTCCAAGATCATCCAGTCCAACGACCCACCTACTACCAAAATTTCCCCTCTAAAAAATGTCTGTAAGTACTACATCTACAAGATTCTTGAACATTTCCAGTGGTGTTCAACACCTCTCGGGCAGTCTATTGCAGCACCTGATCGCTCTTCGGAGAATAATTTTTTCCTAATATCCAACCCAAATCTCCCCTGGTGCAACTTGAGGACATTCTCTCTGGTCTTATCGCTAGTCACACAGGAGAAGAGTCTTATCTCCACTTCATGACAACCTCCTTTCAGAACACTTGTAGAGAGAAATAAGGCCTTCACTGAAACTATCCCAGTTCCCTCAGCTGCTTCCCATAAGACTTGTGCTCACCAGCTTCACTGCCCTTCTCTGGACATGCTCCAGCACTTCAGTGTCTTTCTTGTAGCGAGGGGCCCAAAACTGAACACAGTAGTCAAGCCACAGCTGCACCAGAGGTGAGTACATGGGGAAGATCACCTCCCTCATCTTTCTGGCTACACTATTTCTGATGCAAGCCAGGATGCCATTAGCCTTGTTGGTTACCTGGGCACACTGTTAGTTCATTACATTCAGGGAAGTATTAACCAACAGCCTCAGGTCTGTTTCTTCTACAGTCTTCCAGCAACTCTGCCCCAAACCTGTAGTGCTGCATGGGGTTGTTGTGACAAAAATGCAGGACCTAGCATTTAGTCTTGTTGAATTTCACGCCAATAACCTCAGCCCAGAAGCCAAGCCAGTCCAAATTCCTCTGAAGGGCTTTCCTACTCCCAGGCAGACCTATACCCCTTCCCTGCTTAGCACCATGTGCAAACTTGCTGAGAGTACATTCAATCCCATCATCTAGGTCATCAATAAAGACAAATAAAGACCCCAAAAAGGAACGAGGAAAACAAAACAGAACTTGTGCTTTGAGATAAAAAGCCATTTACTAAAACAGAAGAAGAACACAGTGATAATACATATATCCATATATCCATACCAGAACTGCACTGCCCACCTCCTCCACAGCTTTATGGCTGTCCAAGTGGTGTCAGGTGGTATGGAATTATCCATGACCTAATTCAGGCCACCTGTCCTGGCTCCACCCTACCCCTTGCTGCCCTTCCATAAGACAGCAGCCCCTTAGTAAGTGGCCAGGCTGTAGGCTTATTGCTGTCACTCAGCAACAGAATCATCTCAGCTAAAATCTGGCTAGCTTCTTGTGAGTAAATTTTAGGTGATAGCCAGTTATATTTTAGTAAAGATGAATCTGAAATTCTGTGTGTAGGTAGGACTCATTAGCTAGTTAGTACAAGGCAGGAAGTGTTTAAGTGGGCAGAAGTTTTGAAGAAAAAGATCTCAGATTGGGAGTACATGACAAATTCTGTGTGAGTCAGTGTTATTACGCTACTGTAAATAAGGCAGATATCCTACTGGGATATATCAACAGGAATATAACCTGTAGGGTTAATCCTTCCGTTCTAGTTAATACACATAAATCTTCAGCTGAAGTACTCTATCAAGCTTCAGAAGGACATAAAGCAATTATGCAGGGGCCAGGGAGAAGTAATAAAATAAGTCAGAGGTCTAGAAAATATGGTCTCTGTAGAAGGTATCTGAGGTTGTTAAGTCTTGGAGGAAAAAAAAAGAAAAAGTGGAGATTATATCATGGCAGTCTTTGAGTAAGTAAATAGATGCTATGATGAGAAATGTGATATACTGCTCTGAAATAACAGGCTTCAAGGGCAGCATGGGACACTGGGAAAAACATTCTAAAAGATAGATTGATTAGGTGTTCGAGTGGAGTACAGTGATGTTGAATTTCTGTTCCTGGAGGTTTTTTAAGAAAAGCTTAGACAAATACCTGTCAGGAGTTATTTAGGTCACTGGGATAGATAGATGAATGACTTCTTCAGTTGCTTCTTGTAGTAATGATCTATATTTCTCTAAGTAGATGTGTGACTTCTATTTTTCACAGAGCACATCTCTTGAGAATACACCTCAAAAATTGGAAAAAAAAAATGCAATTTTTTACACGGTGAACAAACACAAACATTTCTGACTTGCAGTATTAATTAACAAATAACAATTTCACACTAACTGTCTGGCCTGTTGGGTAAGAAAGACCACACTCAAATGATTCATTCTGCATGTGCCTAAATTATGGAAAGGCAGAGTCAGTTATTAATATACCAAAAAATGTCAACTTAATTACTGGTATTGCATTCAATCTTCATCAGGATTTTTTTATTTATTGGATATGTTTGATGAAATGAATCTTCTAACAAATAGAAATTAAGATGATAAGTAAAAGGAACCAAAGTTGTACAAGGTTCTGAAGACTATAAAATAATCTTTATAATGAGATAAGAAGATTATTTACTACTTGTTTAAGAACTCTTTGAAAAATGGCTTCACAGCACAGACTCTGGACGAGTCCAAAAAAAAAAAAAAAGAGGGGGGGAAATACAGAAGAACCGTGTTAAAATTTTGTATAACCTGAAGGCAAAAATATAGTACTGTATGTTGCAGAAGACTTAGTGAATGGACAAGTATACATTGTGTTCTTAAGTCCTATCAGGAATATAGATAAAAAAAGATTTGTATACATTATAATTTGAATTCTTGAAATACTTACAGAAATATCTGGATATTTTGTTTGTCAAGATTGACAGACAAAGTTGTATTCTCTTTATTTTAATTTTGAGAAAGATAAAAGCAACTCATAATTATCACACTGAACATCACCCTAGAGTATAATCTTCTGGAGTTTATATATTGTTGTATTTGGTCTCACATCACCTTGTACTGGAAAAAAAAAAAAAAAAAAAAGAATGATTTAGGGAATACACTGGAAAACAGAATCTTTAAATTAATCACAGCTGTGAGGTAGTGTTTACAAATGAGTTTCAGGTATTAAGCTGCATGTGACCAAGGACTTCAGCAGATTATTCAATATACATGTTAAACAAAAGAAACAAGCAGGAAGAGCGTGTCCATGCCTGATGAGTGTCCAGCTGTCTCAGTGCTCTGACTGCTTTAAAGATGTAAGATTGATCTTATGTAATATACATATTTGTATATATGATAATTTTAATTACCTACCTCCTTAGGCATGCCTAAAAGAGGGGAAAATGGTCACATTTTAAACCCACTGTGTGACACTTCTCAGTTAATATACATTTAAGTAGAGAGTGATTGTTATGTTGTACAAGTCAAAAATGCTAATTTAAACCATATTAGTCAGTCATTGTGACCACATCTGTTGTAGTAAACTTTAAAGAATGGGATGTGTCTGTTCTGTGGCTCTGAGGAATACTGACACAAGAGTTTATGCCCATTTTACTAGGTGTTCTTCCCTTTGGAGCTGCAATCAATGCAAACAGTGGTGGGGAGAATCGGTGACAAAATACTGAGCCAAAGGGGCTTGAATCTCAGTTCATTTGTGTAGGTCAGACACAAGCAGTCAGGTAACAATATACCATAGGAGTATGCACATCCTGGGCACTGTGGCTGAGCAGGAATCCATGCCAGGACAGGGTCATGTTAAGTGGCTAGACCGTAGTAGTAATAGACAGTTCTTGATCATATGCATTAGCCCTTTTCAGTTGAGGGGGAGCCAGCAATTAGCAATGGAGGCTGCAAATCCAAGCATAATATTAACTAACAAACTTCAGTTCTGGTAGTACTTTTTATCTAGGTGAGGTGAATTGACTTTGCACCTGCCTAGTCCCTTGCCTTAGTTGCTTCAGAGGTAGTTGTGTCCCAGGGACCTAGCAATGAAAAATGAATCACGGCCCTTTCTTAGACCTCAGAGCTAGGGATTAGTGAGACATGTTCAGCTACTTGTGGTACTCAAATTTCCCATTACCAAAGGGCAAAGTAAGAACCATGGGTTGAGTTTTCCTCCTCCAGTGCCTTGTCCTTTCTTAAGACAAACTCTAGTTACAGTCAGTGGATAACTTAATTTAGATTTTCTATTAAACATTAATTGTTTAAAAGCTCCTAAAACTGTAACAATGCGAACTCTTAAGTGTCTGTGGTATTTTAATGACTTTCAAGATAATTTCTTTAGTATTTCCCTCACACAATTTTTTTTTTTTTTTTTACAATTAGTAAATTTCTGAATGTTATTGTAAAGTTATAATTTTGCTTTTTATTCTTCAGTGCCGTCCTTCTCCTCATCACTGCACTGAAATTTCTTACCGGTTTTCACAGAGGCAGGGCACATAGAACTTTTATTTATTCTTGCAGCATGGTCAAGCTGGTGTCTCTTCAGCATTTCCTGGTTATCATACTGTCATTCTTTTGTTTCTTCTTTAAAATCATTGTATATATTGTCTAAACAACTTCAGTGGCATTACACTTTGAAAGCTTGTTTTATTGGCAAAAAGGTACTTTACAAGTATATGGAGAAATACAGCTGTGTGTGTAAGAATTCATTGTTCGTATGATTTAATTCTTGGTCTAATTCAGTAATCATAATTAGCTTAAATTATTACAGAATATAATCTATATGAAGAAATTCTCAATAGTAAAGTTGTAGTACGCTTCTCAGTTTTCATCCTTTTCCTGGTCTTATGCCCATCATTCATCTCTCTTTTGGGTGCTAAGGCCAGTGCTTTCAGCTGGACATCTCTGTGCAGAGGGAGCTACTGCTTGCTACTGCTTTCTTTATGAAGCTGTTTGTAAAACCTGCTGCAGGCAAAGTCAAGGAGAGTTCAGACCGCGCAAGCCTCGGGCCTTGCAAACTCCTTGCAAAGGCTATGCGCTCTCAAGAGCAACAGCAGTATGGTCTTTCAGGGTGACCTGGTAGAAGCATTTAATTCTTGAATCTTAAATCATTTCTGGTTCTTCTATACATGCAGTTTCTTCTTGATAGACACTCCTAAAGGTTTTCTCACCAGAAGTGTTTAATTTCTCCTTTGGAAGGAATATCAGAACCTGTGACATCCTTTCTCTTCCTAATCTTGTCAGGCCCATTTCAATGCATCCTTTGTACAGATTTTTTTTTTTTTTGTCATCCATTGTTGTCTTAGTTCCATTATCTTTAATTCATTTCCACTTCTGATCATTATTCTACCTTTAAGAAAGCTTCAAATTGGAAAAAAAAAAAAAGCAAAACAAACAAACAAAAAAACCCCATAAAATAGAATTCATGCTTCTGAAAATTGATAAGGTAACCAATGGCATACTTGCATTTTAATTCCTGTCAACTGCATTAATAAGGCAAACAACTGAATATTCAAATAATATTTCTCATGAAAATGTTAAAATACAGTGCTACAGTTAGTAGATTTGATTTCCAAAATACATTATTGGAATATAGGGTACCTGAAAGCCAGCTTGTGTTTTTATGACTGCAGATTCTATCACAGGAATTGTGTTAAAATTTATACTATGTAGTCATACTCATGCAGCTCTGGCTGTGGTCATACAGGCTTTTAAACTTTGTCTTCTTCACAACTCCTTCATGAAACCTCATATGAGTTCTTGGGATGAGGGACAGTGTAAAAGAGCAAAACCTCTTCCATATAATGAAAATGACACAGCATTTAATTTTGAATATCCTTTCAGGATCTTCTGTAAGCATCATAGCTGCCATACTATTAACTCTTAAAAAATTAATACACTGTTAAATTAATTTAACAGTGGATCAGATTCTGCAGCAAAGAGACCAGCTGGATCATTGGGAGAGATCTTCAATGGGACTGCTAATGCTCAGACCAGGAAAGTAGCCACTGGGTCACTAAGATGCTTTAAAATTGAAGCGAGGGGGAAAAAAAAAAAAAATCGTCTAGAAAGCACTAGAGCATGCTGACTTAGAAATCACTGTCTTGACTCATACAAAAAATCCTGTTGTGCGTTTTTCCAGCCCACGGCTCTATAATTATGAAACAGTATACAGCATTTTGCTCTCCCGCGGTCCCCGCAATTAGCTCCCCGAAGCCACGGTTCGCCGTGGCGAGGAGCGCTCGCTGAGCGTTTCCAGTTCGCCCTGCTCGCTGCCGCCTCGCCTCGCCGCGGCTGTGCGCGGTCCCCCGGCTCCCACTAGCGGCGGCCAGCCCTGCCCGGCGGCGGCCGCCTCTCCTTTTTCTCATTTTCCATCGCCTGAGATTTGTTTTTCTAACCGTCCCCCTCTCCAATTTTTACGGCAAATAGATTGCTTAAAAATGTTTCAAGACTGCGTATGTGCACAACGGATTTATTCGGTTTGTGTTACTTATTTTCTTTTCTTTTTTTTTTTTTTTTGCGCCCTCTCCTTTTGAGCGGCCGAAGCTTTCGAAATAGAAGAGGGAGCTCTTTTCTATTTGCAATTGAAAAGAATGTTCTTAATCGGCTAATGAATGTATTGTACAAATAACAGAAGAGCTTTTCAATATGCTGGTGTACTAGTGCAAATACTCTCACACGCACTGCTTTACAGAGCTCGGGGTGACCATGAATATTCTTTTGAATGAAAGTTGTTTACTGAATATTCATGAATAATGACAGGAAAGAGAGGTCGTGAATGTGAACAAGCCTTACGTGGTGGGTTTCCCTGGCCGAGAAAATACATGTATTCTCGTTTGCTGTCATCACATAGCTGTTTTTTTTTTTTTTTTTTTTTTCCCCACTTATAATAACCTCTGTGCTTACATCAGCAACTGTAAGGTTTACTGAGAAGCTAAAATTCTGGTATATACTTTCTTTGTAAATTAGCACTGGTTCGTTATTTAAGAACCAGCATACTTATAGCCTTATTCTGCTTTATCAGTGAAGTGAGCTCATAGTGTTCAATAAGAAGTCCTTCAATCTAGAAGTTAGAGCTGGTCAGTTTGAACAAAACAAAAAGCTTGTGCGAAATGCTGCTGCCTTTTCTGGTGAAAAATAAGGATTTTTTTTTTTTCTTAATCACATCTTTGTTCCTTTTCCTTATAAATCAGCTTTTATCAGACTACAGTTGAAAAAGCTTTACATTTCCATTTGGGATTTTAGTCTCTCAACAGTTAAAAGAAATCTTAACCCTTACTTTCCTCCAGAATTATTTTTTTCTTCCCACTAGGAATCATAGCTTTCATATTTACAGGTATTTACAACTTATGACACTTTTGTAAAACAACAGAAGTATCCAACTGTTTTAAAATGTTATAACAATATGAAGAGTTTCTATGAAAGAGAAGAATGAGTTAAAAATACTCAATGTGTTAGTGGAGGTTATCCCATTCAAACTTGGGTATTTAGGATGTTTTCAGAATTCTCGAAGATGTTTTAAATAATAGGGAAGATGTTTAGAATGATAAATGGCATCACTATTTACATCACTAGTCCTACTTGTTTTCCATGGCTACTGGATGCCCACGTGTGATTTTGAAAATCTTTGCCAATATGTTTAATTATTTTTAGCAATTAAGGTTCTAATTGGTGGATGTTGCTTCAGCTCCTTGACATGTTGACTGATGCCTCAGTGTGTACATTCTATGTCATGCCGTATGTTCCTTGCTGGATCCTGTTATGCAAAATGATTTTTTATTCTTTCTAATCAGCTTTTTGGTGGTACACATTTCAGGAGAAAACAGAAAATCTGAATACACAATTTTTGTTTCTCCTCTGTTCTGCTCCTTTCATCTCTTCTACTGAACGTGGCAGGTGAATAAGAATTCCCAGTGAATTGAGAACTCATGTTTGCATGTCTTCCTGGATTCAATTTGTCCAATGTAAAAATGACTCCAAAAAGTAATAGCCCATTGAAAGATCAGTACTGCCTGGATCCACTCACTTTGACTGATTACTTCCCAGTTGCAAGCACAAACAACTAACTTTTTGAATCTGCAGGCAACAAGAAATGAGAATTTTTTTTTTTTTTTTTTCTGGACTGTAAAACAGAAACAATTGAAACCTCGTGATGTGTACCTACCTACCTACCTGTGGAGTTTGCTGTGGGTAAATGAGTTTTCTGTAGCAAAGCTATATTAGCAAGAGAGTGGTTTTAAGAAGTTTGCAATTTTATTAGTCCAGGATTCTTTTTGTCAGAGGAATAAGTAATCTTGTTCCCTTTTTTAGCATATATACACGGGAAGGGAAAAGGGGAATATAAAACGTGTCTCATGGGTTCTGTTATTATTTTCCTGTTGAAGACTAACTTTATCTTTACACATTGAAACAATGTCTGCAGTTACACAGATGGTTGCCAAATTAAATTTACTTGATGGGCTGCTGTTTTTATTCATATAATGGTGCTTTTGATGAAAGATACAAGCAGATAATACACATTATAATTTTGATTGGTGAAATATAGGACGCACTTCCAAATGTTTTTCAGGCATTGTTTGAAAAAAAATGTGCATATTACTAGCACTAATTAATAGTGAGGAGTGTTGAATTTTCTAGGGTAGAAAACATTATTTGGAAGCTTCAAAGCTTGATTTTAAGCATTTAACTTACAGCGATAGGAACTGAAAGGTGACAGTGATAAAGAGTAAACAATATTTGCATACCAAAACCAATTTCAAACCTATATTTATAAATGTTGCAAATGAGTGGGAAAGCAATTTTTTTTTTTTTAAAAGCAAAATCCCCTCCACAACATAGTTCTTTTTTCCCCTAGTGTTCTGTGAATATAGTTTTCTTACTATCTTTGAAACTACCAGGTGTTTTAATTGATAAAGGTCTTATGGATCCACATTGTGGTTCAGCACTTATTTAGTAGCTCTTTGGCAAAAACTACTAAGGACAAACACATGTTCTTAGTTTCATGTAATAAATACCTTTCAGGTATGTTTTACACAAGTACATGCAGACCTTCTGACAAATTTAATTAGAAATCCAGTGATATGAAACCTCATCTGACTAAAAGATCTACAATGAAGACCAAAGAGGGCAACACTGTTACGCTCTAGCAATTACTATGGCTCATTGTGTGCAGGATAAAACTGTGAAGCAGATGAGTTTATTTCTAATTCAAGTTATTAATTCAACACCTGTAAGCAGAAAGGAGATTTTTTCAAAAGTCATTAAAAAAAAACAAACCACACACAAACCTATAGAGACACAGACATGTTGCAACTTGAACTATAATTGGGAATTCTAATGGAACAATAGACAATGGTAATGAATAATACAGATATGAAAATTTCAAGGGATTGGAGTTGATTTGGATTCAAAATATACTCAAAACATTGTGGAGAAGCATTGTAGAAATCCCCCCTGAGTAGTTTGGCATATGAGGTCATATTTCCAAATGGATAGCAAAGTCTGTACTGTTAAAGTCAGCCTCAAGAATTTGCTTTGACAGAACACTGACATTCGCACATACAAAGGCTCTTGAAGACAGCTTTGACAACAACATCTTGGCTGATGATACTTAAAAAGACAAAATACCAGGGTTGCCCTTTCTGCTGCCTCTTGACTAACAGGTCTGTTTGATGCCACCTCAGGCACAAACTATTATAGTTGACCTGTAGGTAAAATTGCACTGATGTCCTTAGGCTAACACAAATTATAATATTTCTGTTTTCATCACAGCTCCACTAATTCAAAATTGCTCTTGCAGCTGTGCAATGAACCAAATGTGTACTGTGTTAATGATTTACAGTTAATCAAGTGGATTCTGGTAGTACTTAGGGATGACAGATTCAAGCCCCATCATGTAAGGTACCATGCAGTTCTTACAGAAAGCTATGGATGGATTTTCCCTTATGAAACAGCTGTGCTGCTTCCATATCCAGGCTGGTTCTCGTTTTTACTTGTCTATCCATCACTATAACTTCAATACCTTTGGCACTTGAACTGCTCTGTTCATTTTGTGTGGCTCTGTCTGCTATGTGTTTGCTGCACCCCTATAGGAGGAAGGGGGAGGTTTAGTTGCAGCATGCATATTGACTTCTAATTGAAAAATCTGATCCATTTGAATTTGGATATCTCACTGAGTTTTAAGCAGCTAGCTTCTCCACGTGACAGAAGTTTCTCAAGGAATAAAAAGTTATTTCTTGAAGTCTACTAGATTTACTTCTTTATGGTGCATTTTGGCAGCTGGTAACATTGTCTGCAGGAGGGATACTTCCACAAAATATGCGTTGTTCAATACATTTTTGGCACAGTCAGGTGGCCATCATGAGTCACTAACACACCTGCTGCAAATAAGCCTGTTATACTGGCATCCTCAATTACTCATGAATTCCAGATCTCACTTTTTTTTAATGTGTCTGTTTTTTATTTTTTTTTTTGGCAGATAGCTATCAACAGGTGTGACTATCAATGACAGGGAGCATATAGTGATGATGGTTAAAGGCTTTCATGAAGTCCTTAAAAGGAATTTTTTCAAAGGGGTGAGATATTTTATGGTTAACAGTTGGTTTTGATTAGAATCAGACTCCTTCCTCCTGCTGTTACTCTTCCCACTCATCCGGAATCTGAAAAATAAGATGAAAACTGCTGGAAGAATACTGACTCTGATGTTATTTTCATGAAATACTGTGGGAACAGTTCCATAATAGAGCAAATGACAAACAGCCACATTCCAGCTGGCAGGAGAAAAAAAAAAAAAGATGGACAAGGGAGGGTTTGAGAAGGAAATATTAAGTGAAGAAGAGAGAAGAGAATAACAATAAAGTATGACAGACATATAGCTGAGAGACATACTTAGAATGAAGAGAAAAATTTAAAGGAGAACTGAAGAGAGAAGTTAGAGATGTAACTGGAATTTTTGCGATGACAGTCTGTGAAACTCAACAGAACCTAAGAAAAAGCCAAATTAGGTGTTTGTAAGTGTTGGGAAATCAGCGAACATGCTTCACGCAAGATTCTTTAGAAGTAAAGTTGGAAGGTAAAAGATGGAAAAAAAAACTATTCGAAAACATCTTCTAAACATCATTGGAACAAGGTCTATATATAGATTAATAATACATTTAGAAAACAGTTAAGTGTTATAAGGAGCAATCATTATTACTAACTTTAGTCTTACCTCACAGCAGACAGGAGAAACTCTTCAGTTCTTATTCAACACTTCTGAAATGTTTCCCTTCTAAGCAGATCATTCACTGACATCTAAGCAGTCACCTTTCATTGGTTGATACCAATGAACTTGTAAACAAGCACTATGCTTTGAAGTTGAGATGAACATGAGGGTAGACAGCAGACATCGCATATATGTACCAACTGTAAGAGTTCATAATAGGACTCCTGTCCAAAAATGTGAGTGACTGCAAGGATGTGCCGCTTGTACTTTTTCTTTCAACTGCATTATCTTTAAAAACAAAGCAAAACAAAACAAAATTACCCAAACCCTCCCCATAGCAACAAGCACATATTCTGAAGCTAGCCAAAGCTTCGTTTAGTTCTGTTTCTTTACAGAGCTGTCAGGTGTTCTGCTTATTTTTCCTTCAGTAAGGTGGATCTGTTGGCTGACCTTCAGTAATGCCTGAGGTTTGTCTTGATACACACAATCCAAGCAGTGCTTGCCTAGATATTACAGTGGACATGTAAAAAAATCTATGACAGACACTTCTGACACCTCTATGTGGATCCCTTAGCCTGAAAGAGAAGACGTGGTAAGAATTTCTTCTCTGGACCTCGAAGGCAGACACAAACCTGCTTGAAATCAAAAAGTACCAGAGTTTGAACTCCCCTGAGTACATATGGATTCGTTCCAGTTGTGTGAATCAGTAGGAAGTTGGAAGTCTATAGTATAGTTTTAGTGTCTTGTTATGATTTGTAGAAGCAGGGAGATTGAGCTTCTAAAGCCCTACGTGTATTATTTGTGTGAGTTGCAATGCTTTCAGGGTTTTATCATGCTTATTTCAAAGTTTTTGGTTCTGAAACTGTACTGATGTTTAACAAGAATAGATTACTTGGTAAAGTTTTTTAGGTACTCCAGGATCCATTCTTTCTGTTTCTCAACTTAGTTGCCAGAAAGTGTAAATCCACACTGCATGATTTGTCTGAGTTTGTAGGAATATAAATGAGAGAGATCATGGCTCCTCTTCCTGCTTTCACTGTAATTAATACTTAAGATGTTTCAATCTGCTGCCAAATACTAAAATGTATCTTCCTAGGCTAAGAACACCTGTTTTCGTGTCTAAAAGAGTAGATCTTTGTATGAATATGGAGAATCTTAGAATCTTTTAAAGATATTGCTAGTTTTTTAAGGTGTCTAAGGGCCTAATTCTGGATCCTTACTAATACATTTAAGTATCTGGATGATGAATGCTATGATAGATATATGTACTGTTTTGTGAATGATGAATAAAATGGAATACCTTAAAGGAACAAAAAAAAAGTAAGGTTTTGGGCTTTCACTGGAGGTGTTCTTATTTTAAATACTTTCAGAAAAATTTTGCTCCTGAAAATTTGTGTCAAAGGAAATATGGTGATGTTATAGATATTGTCAGTAGCTGCTTGCAATTTGATTACTTACAATCCTATAACTTGAGAGAAACTCAAAACAGTTTCAGTATTGGCCCCAACATCACTGCAGTTTGGATCACTTGATTCAGAGTTTCATTTGATTTATAAAAGAGATGGACCTTATTTCTACAACTAAATCTGCAAAAAAATCTTCTGGATATTTGAACAGAATTGTATTCCATTAGAATGTGCTTCTCCATCTCAATGGGGATGATATCCAGTCAGTCAGAATCACTTGAGAATTAAATCAGGTAGGAAGCTGATATCCAAAGCAAATTTCCTAAATAATTTTTTTTCCATCAAATTGCTCTAAAGTGATTTCAGTTAAACCACTTTATAGTAATTTGTCTCAATGTAGAGCTTGGAAATCTTTTGCTTTATGTTCTGAATTTGACTGATCATATTTTGAAATTTTTGGGGTAGTGATATAAAACAAAAAGAAACCTGAAGGAACTGGAAGCATCTGCTGGATCGCTGAGTCCCGTCTTCTCAGGCTGTACATCTGATAATCCTATATGAAATAAAAAGTCTATTATCTTTTACATAGCTCTACCTAAGAGCACTTCTGGGTTCTGGCTCAACTCAGATAGAATGTGGTCAAGAATTGTAAGAGAGTGATTATACCTTCAGGTCATCATTTGATACCGAAAAAAAAAAGACTTTAAGCTATGAGGAAAACATTAAAGAAAATGAGCAAAAAAGGTAAATAGGCTAGTATCATAGTGAGCTATCACCTTTATGCTGAGAGTTGGGATGAGACTTTGGTGATCTGCTGCTTCTGCCACTGCGAGTACTCTGAATGGTAACGGTTTTGGTCCCTGAGGGACAGAGTACAGCAGCTGAGACAACATTTAATCCAGCAGATGAAGGTACAGTAAATGCCACAGGCAGTATTCAATTTTGTGTGTTAGCAGCAAGGGAGAGACATTTAAAAAGTGGAGAAATGGCAACCTTGTGTGATGGGATGTGATGAGAAAACATTGCATTTGTCCTGAATTGGCCTCTTATGCAATTAAATGCTCTTTATTTTGCTGCTGCTTTGTGTTAGAAATAGCTAATGAGTAGAAAAAATAAATTGACAGTCTAAGCATATTTCCTGCAAAATATAACTACAAGGATACTGCATGACACTTGAAAAAGATATATGAAGTACTTCTACAGGAATCAGACAGTAGAAAACTCATGTTTGGTGTTAAACGCCTAAAAAGACATGTCTTCTAAGTTAGAAGAAGGCTTGTGGAATAAGGCTGTAAGAACACTTGTTGGTCTTTCATGGTACATAATCAAAAGAGTGTTTTAATGAATAAAAAAAAAAGCTTATGAGATAAGGTTTCTCAACATAGTAGAGAAAATGAGAAGACGTCCTTTCAGTTTTGCTTGGTTTTCCTTAGTCCTCTCTTAGCTTTTGGAACTTGAAACACCTGAAGTCTCATGTTTTTTTTTTCTTTTATCACAAGAAGGAATCAAATCAGAACTATTTCATTTATGAAGTCCCAGAGGAAGAGATTAAGCCTTCTTATGTCTTTCACTGTGTGTAGATGTACGTATACGCATGGCACAGTCTGAGATCTGTTCTTTGGTCTGTGCTTTATGCTATGTGCAGATGTGCCTAGTGATTCTTCACGAGCAACCACATTATTGGAATCAGTAGAGCAACATTAATAATGTGACAAAACTTCTTATCCTTGTAGAGAAAATATTTTTTTAAATCCATCTAGACCAACATTTCTCTGGGCAGCCTGGTCTAGTGGTTGGCAACCCTGTGCACATAGCAGGGGGGTTGAACCTAGATCATTGTGGTCCTTTTCAACCCAGGCCGTTCTATGATTCTAGTATATCTACATGATGCTGTATGTCTGTATTGTGCAAGCATGCTGTGCGGGCTTGCTTTTGGATTGAGGATCTAAACAGTACACACCATTGACGTACGGTAGAAATGCCCTGTGCTGTACAACATTATTGACTGATTGTCACTAAGACCCTTGAAAGAAATTGTTGCCAGAAGAAAGCAGTCTGAAGTAATGTCGTTAAGAAAAATGGCTATAACTTAAAGCTAACAATTTTCTTCTTATCCAAGTCAATTGCAATAAGTCTCGTGTTCTAGGAAATAATATGTGATATTAATTTATCTGAATAATTGTTTTAAAAATCTGATTGCTTTCCCAATTTGCCAGAGTACTGAGAGTACTTTTGTTATTGATTGTGTTATGTGTTGCTTGGTTTTTTCTTTTTATCTTTTAAATTTCTTTTTTCTTTGTTGTGGGTTTTTTGTTTGTTTGTTTGTTTGTTTTTGTTTTTTTAATTGCAGGGATATATATATATATTTTTTTTTCCGTACTTTTCAGTTCTTTATAACATATTGATCTGGGAGCAAGCTCTAGTTCCTGTGTCCAGACTTGTCCCCTGTACAACCCAAATCTGCAAAGAAGGAAAGATAACACAGAGGACAGAAGGAAGTGTAGAGGCATTCCAGACAGGAGCTGTAAGGGACAGGAGTACATTTGGGTATGCTGCTATGACTACTTTATCATCAGTCATGTTAACAGCACTGTGGGCCAACCCAGTCAACCACTTGAAAGAACAGCACATAACCCTGATCTTTTAAGTTTCTAGGGAGTGTTAGTGTAGATGATAGTCTGGTTTCCTAGAAGAACGAAATAGAGCTGAAATAAGAACAGAATGCATGTTCCTTGGCAAATGAAGGATACTAGAGTGTTTATATACTGAATGGCAATTCTGGAGAGGCTGTTGTCACTGCTGTGATTTAATGCAGTTATTCCTTATTTAGGATAAAATATTAAGATTCATGCTTAAAGAAATGGATCTTGTTCTAATGAACAAGGTTGTTCATTGTTCAACACCTTTTCTTTTTTAAAAAGCTTTCCTGTTTCTTTATTTTTAAGTGTTACTGGACATAATTTGCTAAAATGAAGGCCAGAACAAGGAAAGAAAGAAACATAGCATACAAAATTTAGTATCAGCTTTTCTATGAGCACAGTGAAACTCAAATTTTATTTTAGCTCACAAGTAAATACATCTGAATGCTCTTACTATTAAGCTCAGTTTTTATAGATCAGAAAACTATCCATTGAAGTGGCAAAAATGTACATATTTGACTCTTCATTGCTGGTTTAATGGAGTAAAAATTGGACAAAATTTAAAGGCAAGCTAACAAATAAACAAAATAGTATTTTGTTTCCCTCTGCTTTCAGTTTTTTTATGCTTATAGTCAAATGTCCCACTGTGAAGTAGAATATCACCGACAAATAGGCGTGGAAGTCAGAAATCAGGAAGTTACTACTGTGAATGTCAAAATTACTGGTTTGAAATGTGTATAAAATGACAAATATTTTAAGTTTATCTATGCTTTCTTTGACATTACATATGTTATATCCGAATGATGCAAGGCCTACTTAATTGTAGTGAGTGTTTTAAAGCCCTTCTTTTAAGAATTAACTTA
This sequence comes from Chrysolophus pictus, assembly GCA_037305975.1. Classification (NCBI taxonomy): domain Eukaryota; kingdom Metazoa; phylum Chordata; class Aves; order Galliformes; family Phasianidae; genus Chrysolophus; species Chrysolophus pictus. The sequence goes on from CM074578.1 coordinate 27,659,252, forward strand.
TATGGAAAACTTATCTAGCTTTAGCAAAAATCTGGCAGGACTTTTTCCTTTTTTTTTTTTTTCTTCCTTCTTTCTTTTTCTTCTTTTCCTTCAGAATGTTCCTAAAAGAATATATAGCCAAATCTTCTCTTTATCCAGTTTGTGTGTTACTGCATATTTAAGAGAGAATCTGAAGTACAAACGTTCAAATATATTGTACTTTTGGTTTTTAACTAGTTGACGTGAATTAATTACGTGTCCAAATTAGATGTAGTGTATTTTGAATTAGAAAGGAAGTTGGAGATTTTCAACAGTACCGTCATTCTGAGTCATTCACTCATAAATAATTTACGAATTACTGCTTAGGTTTGTTTACTGGACTTGTAAATTATATTTCAGCAATATCACTACAAAAGGTGCAAAATTTAATGACCCACTGTTGACCCATTGTTTGGTAAAGTTATGTCCTCAGAATATTTTCAGAATATTTTTGGGTTACTGTCCACAAGTGGTTTTACACGGACAAATTTAAAACAGGGTGTCCAAACAAAAAGTCTGCAGTGATATATTTTGCTTTCCACTTTTGTGCAGTTGTGAACCGTTTCCCATTTGCTCTTTTTTGTTGTTGTTGTTCTGTTTTGTTCTGTTTTAGTAATACATCTCTGTAGTTGTACTTCATTTTAGCCTTTAGGTGGCAGCATTTGAGAAGAGTTGTAGTTGTGGGCTTGCCATCTTCTAGAATGCAACCTATGAAAAACAATTACAAATATATAGATCCAGACGTGTAGGTACTCTGCTCAGCATGCTATTCGCAGCTGAGTTTATTCAGAAACATTAAATATATATATGTATACGTGACACTTTCCTTCTTAACCCTTTACAGTCTCATTTCTGCTCATAGAAAGAGGTGTACATCTATACGTAGATACTTGCAATTTATTTTATTAAAAAAAATAATAATAATAAAAATAAAAAAGCTTTATCCAGGAAAGGAACAAGAGGTTGAGGGTTTTTGTTTTCAAGTTCCCTGTTACACCTCATTTCAGTTATCTCTCAGTCACTTGTGGAAGTCTAAATCTTCTGGTCATCTGGATGTGATGTGATCAACAGGATTGGTTCAGAGCATAGAAAGTAGTTTTGTCTGTTTGAATTCACAGAAGAATAAATGAATAATGGTTTTACGTATTGCATAATTTTACAAGTTTTATTCACAATTACTTACATATATTTTATTTCATGACACAAAATAATCAGATAGAATATGTCCTGGCTTTTGATACTCGTGTGTTCACATGTGGTAGAGAAACATGGTGTGATATATAGAGTGAACACGAATATATCTACATTCTATTCTACAGATACATTTAATAATAAATGTCAGAATGTTTCTATGCCTATACACAAGCATGGGCTAAATGTTATGGCATGAAACAATCTCATTGTGCTATCTAGCTTCCTGTGTCAAGGTCATATTTAAATATACTTAGATCATCCCTCAAATATTTCACTGCAGGTGTTTAGAAATTAGACTTAATTGTCTAAACTTATACATTTAATGCCATTTGATATGTTCTATATGCTTTAATTTTGGGTATAAACTCAACCTTAGTTAGTCTATTCCAGTATTTGCTCTTCTTCCTAATAACTGCCGTAAATCTGACTTGTTCTAAGTTTAAATCCATTGAATTGCTTTTTGTTCCATACTTGATAAAAGTAACATGGGATCAACTGACCACTGTTCCCTTTATACAAAGTTTGTATCTTTCTTTATAATCTTTGCCTTATTAATATTTTCCATTTTTGTTACTGTGCTACTTCAGATGACGCTGAAAGGCTATCAGTACCTGATGAGTTCTTTTATTTGAATCTCAGAAAAGAGACTTTATGACCATGATCAAATTGATATATTTCTGTTCCCTATTTTATGCATGAACCTTTTTCTGAAGCAAGGGTGCTCTAAAGATGAACTTTCTCTTAGCATTCTCTATGTCAGCATCTTGCAGAGGTAGAAACAAAACCAGGGTTTGCCAGGAAAATAAAAACTAAATGGTTTTTATTCATACTTCTCCTTTGATCCGTACACTCTAGCATTATTTTATTTGTTTCAAATAAACTGAAAAACAGGTAGTGTCAGGTTGCCCACCAGCTGATGGATGTCTAGTTCACTTCCTGCTTTGCAAATTACAGAAATTTCAAGTCTATCATTCAGATGTCTGGTGCTTATAAATCCAAGAGAGAAGGAAAACAGATCAGAAGACAGCAAAATAAATATATGTCTAGTTGGAAGAAATAAAAACTGTGTGCAGTGATGTGAGGAGAGAGATTTCAGGCTTGTGTTTTTGGGAATATCATAGAAAATTCAGCATCTACTGAAGGTGTGACCCTGAAATTAATGACTTATTCTCTTGGGCAAGTGGACAAGTCTCATTCAGAGTTGAAGTGGCCTTAATTCTTTTTAGCTTAATTTACCAAGTAAGCTAAAATGAATTAGGGCCACTTTAATTCTGAATGAATAATTTAGTCCACCAATTTAAGTGAAGTGCTTTGATAGTTATTCATGAGCTATTCCAAGTCTAGCATTTAGACTGTTTAATGGCCAATGGATTTAGCCAGCAAGACACACAGTGTACTTGTCCCTTTCATTTGCATTTGCAACCACAAAAGCTAACTAAATGAAGTAGTATTGTTATCTCTTCTGAATTTTATTTTATCCACCAATGGTTAATACACAGTATCCCAGATACATACTTAACTAAGTCTAAAATGCTTTGAGGAACCTGCTGCACACAAATGAATAATTAATACCGTTTTAAGAGCCAACATTTCATGCCATTAAATATACTACTTCATATTCTCTCTGATTTCATTCTCAAAATGGGCATATATTATTACTACAAGGGAATGTATAATTATTAGACAGAAAGCTAGAATGTCAAGTCAAATGGAGGTACAGGAAGGAGTAGTGGTACAAGGAGGATCACAGCTGCATACATATTCAGATGACAGTATACAACCTCTTTAACCAGTTGGTCACACTGGTTACACCACTCACTTCAATATATATAATATGTATATTAGATGTTTTCCCTTTAATTTAGATGTTAGCTGTTCAGAGAATGAGGACGATATTGGTGACTTTGTCATGTAGAATATGCAGTGTCTTGAATTTTCTTGAAATTTTAAAGGTTGACTCATGCAGAGTGGAGATGGGAAACTCTCCTCTGAAGTAGTAAAGGTTGCTAAAGAATTTAGCTGCAATATTTACTTTTCTCTTGGTTGATTACATATTTATAATGCTGTCTGTCAGGCTTGATATTACTGGAATAAACATAGTTATACTGGCAAATGTGATGCAGGGCTATGTATGCTACATTTAGAAAATGCTATCGTGTTTCTTATTATAATTTAACTTTTATCCTCTTTATAGCAAGTTTGCTCAAATTGTAGAACTATTCAAAATGTGTGTTTCAAAAAATTGGTCCTAAAAATGTATTTGTTCTGTAGACAAACATCTGCTTATGAGAGCAGGTTAGAGGGAACTATATATAAATGAAGCCATGATTAGAAGATGAGATACAATAGTATGAAACATTTTCAACATCTGATGAAAAAATCAATAACATTTTTTTAAGTAAAGTGAAAGCTCTAAGCTCTATTCTCACACCTATACAGCTGCTGTACAGGAGTTTTTGTTAATAGGATTGACTGCTCTGCCTCACATTGTAGCCTATATATTTTGGATAGTCTTAAATGGTTAATGTACTTAATGGTCTATAGCATTGTGTGAAGCATACTTCTAATATGCCTCTGTGTAACAGGAACAAACCAACTTTCTAAAGTCAAAATTTCTTGAAAATTTATTGAACTGCTACAAGTACTTTAAATGAAATCATAATTTTGGTTTTCATTACCTTTAAAAGAGCATTTTTCATTATTTCTTGCGGTCATGTTAAGGTACTTCAGTGCTAATGAAACAAACTATGGTTGTGGAATAAACATACAATGCATAAAACAGAACATAACATTTATCAGAGACATACTCTATTTTTATATAACAGGAACAAAATATGTGCAACTTGGAAGCATAAATTCTATTTGTACACTTCCCAAATTTAAATACACAATGTTTTTTTTATGAAGAAGAGGTGAGTGGAGCTAATGTGCGTAGAAGGTCATGAGGAGAAAACCTAAATAATACATAAAAACATGTTTGCAAATAGACAGCTTTGCTCCCATATGATTGTAACAAGATAACTAGGAGAAAAAAAGGAGTAATTATTTTTACTAAGGGAGGTTGATACTGGGCAACAAAAGAGAAAGGCTAAAGAGCTGCCAACGTTATGTTCCAACCAGCTGCATTTATCTGCTTTAAGTGGTTTATGTAGGGAAAGATCATAGATCATATGATTGTTTGAGTTGGAAGGGACCTTTAAAGGTCATCTAGTCCAACTCCTCTGCAGTGAATAGGAACATCTACAGCTGGATCAGGTAGCTCAGAGCCCGATCCAGCCTGAAAGATCACTGCAACTATATTGCAAACAGGTATTCATTGGCTTTCCATACTATTTCAAGATGAATCTAGTTTTCCATACTTCTTAACAACTTCCTTGTTTGTAATATATAAATTTCTCATTTATGTCCCTATTTACATAGTAAGTTATAGTGTTTGAATTTTGGAGTAACACAAGAGTAAAGAATTCTTCCTTCTTTTAGATGCTTGCACTAAATAGCAATAGAGTAAGAAATATTTCACAAATTTTCTCCATCTGAGGAGTACTTTTTATCTCACAGCTTTATTGATGGCAGTGCGTGTATATATCTTTCAGTACATGTGTTACTGAGTGGCTGAAGGTGAAGTTACAACCCTTTCCTCTACTGGCTAAATTTCTATTTCTGACTGTGCTTCATGTGCATTACTGTGTCAAAGTTGCAATGTATGATCTCTGTATCAGATGAAGAATTATCTAGCAGAGGTTCATTAACGTTTGCTGAATACTTATAGAGACCAAGCAGTGAATGTGAGCACAGTGAGGCAATGGATGATGCATTTCAGCAGTGGCAACAGCAACAGTGGGTCACTACTACTGGTGCAGATTTTTCTGAGCATGATGTGCAGGCTCTTGTTCACGACTGGCAAGAATGCACAGCTGCTGGTGAAGATTATTGAAAAAATATGGTTTTTAGCTGAGACTTTTGCATTTCTTTCAGAACAACATACATAAGATGTCTAGCTATATGTTTTAGAAAGTTTACAAGATTTTTTTCTTGTGATTGAGACCTCTGTGTCACATGTTATCCATGTAGAGCTTTCCTTTACTTTTCTGAAGCATAACTAAGTTAGGTGGATGAGCAAATGTCAGCTGTTTTCTCTACAAGGAGATTACAGGTGACAGGACCCGAGGGAATGGCATGGAGCTGTATCAAGAGAGGGTCAGGCTGGGGATTAGGAAAAGATTCTTCACCAGAGAGCAGTCAGGCCCTGGAAGAGGGTCCCTGGGGCAGTGGTCGCAACTCCAAGCTGCCAGAGTTCAAGGAACGTTTGGACAGCACTCTGTGATGGGTGGGTTTTAATTGGGATGGTGCTGTTTGGAGCCAGGGGTTGGACTCAGTCACCCCTATGGGTATCTTCTAACTTGGGATATTTTATGTTTGTACGACTGGAACTGAAGTGTATTTAATGGATTTTAGCATAGTAGACTTCAATTATATTTGTAACTCAACATTTTTCATCCTCTTCTTACATACCCATAATAGTTAGTAAATGCACAATTAGATCTTCTCCATTTACTGCTCCATTAAAGTGATATTTCTTATTATTTTGAGGTAGTCTGTGTATTCCCACTAGCTCATTTCTTGCAATTTAGCAGTCCTTTTTAACAGTGATACATTAGTTTATACTGTTTAATACACTGTTTTAATTTTAATGTTCAGATTTTGCGTAATCGTCTCTACCGAAATGTATTTTGGTATTTGTTGTGTGAATATTTAATTCCAGTATAAAACATAACTTTCATCTAATATATTATTCTACTCCTGACATATATTTTGAAAACAGTACTTGCACCCAATATGAAAGATCCTCAAAAAAAAAAAAAAAAAAAAAAAAGAATAATTCAAGGCAGAACTTAAATAACAAAATAATACAATAGCGACACTGATATTTGAGAAATCATCTCTAATACACCTGAAGGGAAGAGAGAGGATTTTTTTTATTGTATTTGTCCAATTTTTGCATAACTTACTGATCAAGTTTTGTTAAGCAAAAGTGTCTAACTGGACGTGTTAAAGAAATATTTTTTTCTTCCCTAAATATCATATGCAATTCCAAAGTAAAATGTGGAAATTAACATTTTATTGTGGAATATCTAATACTTCCTTCTCTAGTGGAATACAACTAATATTGTTTGGCGAAAAAAATAACAGATATGAAACTTTTCCTTTTGCTGTTATTCATTCTAGCATACTTTATACATTGATAAAAGTAGATGTATAAACACATTTAAGTTAAATGGAACAAAACTTGATCCACCAGCAAAGCTCAAAGTCTTTCTAGTCACTGGGTATGATTAGAGTTGGATTTCCCCAATGTTTAATATAATGTCTGTGTTTTCAGTACTCACTAAAGCTCACCTCCAAAAATACTAGAATGGCAAATAAATCTAATGACAAGGCAGACTTGCTGAATGACTTCAGTATATTTGTATGCTGAGAATTACTTTAGAAACAGTAAATATCTACTTCTCTTGCTTGCAGTTATGCCCTGAGAATTTAAACAGATTAATAGACTGGTTATATTAATAGAAAGATTTAGAGAGATTAATATGAATGCAGCATGATGTTGGTGCATAAAGAGGGGAAATAGACTTTACGTTACAAACAGCCAGTCAGGGAGCAGATAGAAAGTCAGAACTTGTGCAGCTGCAGGTAGTTCTGGGACAAAATTTATGTAGCTGGTTGACTCTTACTTATGAAAGACGTTTGAAAACTGGAGAGGAAGTAGAGAAGAGCATCTGAAAGCAAGTACTTTTTGAGGGCAGTAAAAAAAATAATAAATTACAAATATAAGTGGATGGGAAGGTAAGGCAGAGAAGTTTGAATATAAAATGAGGATCCTCCAATTTATAGTATTCTATATAGAGAGACAGAATTTAGAGAGCAGCAGTTTTCCAAGGTAGGCCTGAAACAATCATGTGGACTGCATTCATCACAGAGAAAGATTTCTAAATGACACTATCAAATCTTAAGCACTCCTGTTCAGATAATTTTCTTCAAGAAAGAACATTTGTAAAAATATAGCAAAAAAGAAAATTCCTGTAATTCTTAAGTAAAAACAAAACAAAACAAAACAAAACTCTTTTTTGAAATATATCCCCATTTGTCTTTATTTTTGTAAAATCCATCTTAAATATCAAATGTCATATGTCATATTGTCAAATATTCCTTATTATTTGTTGATTTATAGTAAACAGAACAGTTCTACATTTTGCCCCTCTTGATACTCCTGGCCCACAGCAGAGGCAGCTCCTTGCAGATCCTGGCATCACTAGAAAGCCTGTCTTTTGCTACAGTGCAAAAGCTGTTCAGGCATCTTCAACGGCCACATGGGCTGACATGAGAGAAATGAGAATGTTGTTCTTGTTTTCACAGTCAGATCTTCCTCTCTTCCTCCCAAACCTTAATCTTCTTGCTTCAGATGAGATTCTACTTATTCAAAAGGGACACAGCCCTCTCTTTCAGAACTCCAGTGGTCTTGCTGTTTCCAGATAAAGACCACTGAATTCATTAAACCATGAGCAAGAGCACATGCTTCCATTCTCAATTTGCAGATGGAGTGGCTAATGAAAAAATCTTGTTATGGTTCTACCATGGCACATAAAGATCTCCAGAACCTTGCTGTGCAACGATTGATCAAACTTTGAATAAAATACATACCACTGGCGCTCTAATAAGCACCTTGCAGTCCCCATCTGACATTGGTTATTTACGCCAAATTGACCATAGAGTGATACACAGGCAGAAGATGCTTAGGGAAAATTATATTAATGGTCAAGGAGAATGTCCTACAAGGCTGTTAGTGGAACAGATCTCCAGCTGCAGAGCAGGCTCCTTCAGTGAAGCCTGGCGGTCAGCCATCAGTCTCCATGTTGGAGCACTGCCATTAGTCCAGTGACCTGATGGAATGATAGGTCATTTCTCTGCTCAAATCATCAAAGGAAACTGGAGGCAAACATTCAGTATTCATTTTTTCTATATATGTTGCTCCAAAAGTAATGCCTCTTATTTATTTCCATGGAGACTACTACAGATACAAAGAGCACAAAAACACTGTTTGGTAAAGCAGATTCTCAGCTATAGAACACTATTTTTCAACACAGTCACCACTGTTAGCTATGCATTTTCACCAGTGATGAACAAGAGCCTTCATGCCAGTAAAAATCCGCATGACTGTCTAGAATGTCACTTCTCTTTCATATCACTGTCACCACTGCTGAAACGCACCACCCACCACCTCACTGCGCTCACGTCCACTGTTTGGTCTCCATAAACATTCTGCAAGCGTTACAGAATGTGCAATTTTTTCCATGTGGAGGAATTCAGTGACACACCTTTGGTTCATATGCTCTTCTTTGTCAGACGCCATTTTGTCAGGCTGCACCTCTGCTGCCATCTGTTGCATGACAACAACATATAACATAATATTGGTGGGAAGGTTCAGTCTCTACTGGCATACCACCGTCTGCCTCTGACATCTTGTATCAGTGTAATAAAATAGTGGGCATTACTTTTGGAGCATGCCTCCTATTCTAAACCCATTCCAAAAACAGTGTTCAGAGAGATCCTGCTGGAAGAGTTATGAAGTTGCAGAATTCCTGATTAGGAACAAAACCTGAAGAGCTGGATCATTGCTCTGAGAAACAGCATCATCAATAGATTGGGTGTGACCAAAATTCATTGCCAGGAAGTTTTATGCCAGGTTTGAAGGAAAGATGACTTTTTTTCACTTACTGACTTTCTAGGTGCATCAAGTTTTTTAACCTTAGCATATAGTTTCAAAGTTTGATGTTTTCATTTTTTAGCACTATTATGGGGTGGAACAAGCTGATTTCAGAGTTGGTTATTATGTGGTCATGGCCTTTAACATTTTATCTGTGTATTTTCAGTGTAATTATTATCATTCTCGAATTACATCCTGTGTAATTATGATTCTTTTATTTCTTTGTCACTAGGAAATGTTGCTGTTATTATTTTTTTTTTATTGTGAAGAAGTCTAATGTAGGTAGTAATCATTTACTGTAAATCCTAATATGCTTGAGTAAATCCAATTAAATTTTTTCCTTCTATTTTTCCAAATTCACTGATATAGTTTCTGGTATTACCAGAATATACCAATTTTTTTGCTTCTTGAGACAGAGTAATATTTGGGAATAGATAAAACAATTCTTTTATTTTACTTTTTTTTTTTTTTTTGTAATTAGAATTCAAATTCACAGAGTAGCAATAATAAATAAAGCTATCTCAACTTTTACAGAATACTTTTTTTTTTTTTTTTTTTCTTCTCCTTTTGTCTGCAACTCAATTTAGCTCAGATAGATTAGTGACTCTGGTCTTGAAACAGCTCTTTTATTGAAGAAGCTCTTTGTATGAAAACTATCGTCTACTGCCCATTGGAATGCACTAGTACAGTGCTAGTACAATCAGTCCTGTATTAAGCTAAATAGGTTCATTTGCTTTGTAGAGTGAATCAATATAATCATCTGCAATTGTTAGTGATGATTTTTCCTCTAATAGAAGTTACATAGCTTAGAAATAATAGTAAATAGTGATCTCTCCCAACAGTTTGCATCTAGAAGTATCTGGTGTAGTACAACTTGGTCAAAAACTCTCCCCTAACCCTCAATTTGTAAGTCTCTTATTTAGAATCCCTACACTGTATTTTGACAGACAGAGTTAGGTAGTCAAATATCTACAGAAACACTGTATTTTTGCAACTACCAGTTCCAGATCTACAGACAGTTTTTGGGACTCATGTGCGACGCAAAATGTGTGTGAACAGTAAATATCTGCTCAGGAGTTTTTCTTACCTTACACAGAGTTATCTCTAGGCTAAGCAAAAATTACCTGATTTAACAGTGTATATCACATTTATGTACTTCAGACACCGTCGTCTTTTCTGACCAATGTTCCTGTTCTTGATTGTTATTGGCATTTGTCTAGAAGAGCATCAGTAGTTTAGAAATCACTTAGAGTCATTTTTATCTTCACAGATATTTTACTATTTTTATTCAATTCTTGCTTTCTTAACAAACTGCTCAGGCCCTGTCATAAAAAAACAATAAAGCTAGAGTGGTTGATATTCCTAACTTCAGCTCAGTGTGTACCTAATATGTATAACAATAGCTTCTCATAATGGATTTTTGGATAGTAAGAGAACGACAGAGGGCAAGAGCAACAAAAGATTTTTTCCAGCTGGCACGTTTTCTCTTAGATTATTACACTGTTCTATTTTTTAATATTTAGAGTAATTTATTGTCATTACCTTTTGAAAGACTGCCACTTAGAGATAAGTCCAAGCTGACCTCATCATGAATAAGAATCTAGTGAAATCATACTTAAAGTAGTTGTAATTATTCCTGTAATATAAAGCATTGAATTGAATGGATATAAAGGAGAGTGTGCATGGTCTAATAGACATGGCATTGAGATAGGAACTAGAAAATCACAATTTATTATTCTAGGTCTGTCATTCCCATGTGCCAGGACTGAAAACCACAGAAATAAGTCCTTCTGGAGCCATTGCTGCTCACATACCAATTACACGTGCACATTTAATTCCATTATTTCATTATTTTTGACTTATAGTTCTGGAGATGAAATCATTGAGTCATCTGTAGGTAGTGTTACTTTGATATTCAGTATGAAAACCATAACATGAGGCAGAGTGAAACCTGTCTATTCTTTTGAACTTTTTAAAATTGAAATGCACCACATATTGTAATTAAGATGATATGTAAGTGCTAACTGTGATTACCAATACAGGGGGTTGCATTTTAGCTTTAATAACTTACTTATTTTTTGATGGAATTTATTACATAAAATATGGGATCCTTTTGTCTGTTGGAAACTTGTAATATATATATATATATTTTTAAATATAAATTTCATGAAAGAAAGAAATAGGAACAGCTGTTCTATGGCCTAAACTCTATACACGTGCTGTCATGTGGCACCAAGCCCTTTTCCCAGAGGTAGATCTTGTGCACCCAGACTATCCTTTTGAGATGTTTTACATATGTTAGCATGTGGGCATTTGTATAACCATATCTTGCATCAATGGGTTCAGCAGTTATCCTGGGAAATAAACTGCTCTGACTGTAGATAGAACTACCTCAGGGCTCCAGAGTCAGTTCTGGCACAGAGCACTTCAGTTCAGTCAAGCTTTGCAGAATGTTTGCTGCAGCATTTTCAAAACCTTCATTAAAACTAATGGAACGTTACTTTTGAAACCTGGGATTCCTTCAATAGAATTTAGTAGAGTTTGCTAGTTTTATATCAAGCAAATAATGATTTTTAAAGACAGGATTGTATTTTGATTTGCCAAAAGTTGTTTCAAAAATTGTGATATTTTAGTTCTAAATAGTGTTTTATTTATCCTGAGATGTTAATCAAGTTGAAGTAACTTGTCTTTTTTATAACAAACAAGCTTAAATTCATTTATGTCCTGAAAAAAAAAAAGTAATTCCACAGAATCAATGCAAGATGAGTAGTTTCTATCTAAATCTAGGATCCTTTTTCTATTATATTCTTCTGAGAATTAGTGCTTTGTGAACTTTAACATTAGCTCTTCAGCCTATTCTAACAGAATATTGAAGCAAATATTGTATATTCTATAACATTTGGCACAAGCAGTGTTATTTTCTTGAATTTTCTGATATGAGTTTATAATCTCCCCTGCATTATTTGGTCTTTGAAGTTAGTTGTTAGCTACTTAGCTGAATGTGAGAGATGTCTAATTTGTTCTGTGCTGATGGTGGTGGACAGTTTGAGTACATAAGGAAGGCAAGGCTTGTAGTTGGCAGTAATAAGACTCCTAGCAGCTCTCAAGTTTGATGTCTCTGTTTTGAAACGGAAAGCTCATATGCCCAACATCGGACCATTTTTTCCCCCCAGTTCTGCAGTTGAACTAAAAACCTGTGTTGCTATCACCCTCTTGTTTTGCCTTCATTCCTCAGTACTTGCTGCTTTTCATTTTCAGCCTATAATGTGTATTGGTTAGCTGTGACTAGACAAATTTTTACAGTCCAGATTCTGATTCCTGATTGGACAATCAGAATATATAGTGTTAGTGTGCTAGTGAGCATAATTTAATCTATTGTTTCAGAATTTGTTTACTGCAAATATTTCATTATGCTTGCTTACAGTAGACTGGGAATACTTCTTTCAGGTAACTAACTCATCTGCATATTTTCAGAGAGCCAACATTATAACTTAAAGCAAACTGTTATTTTTCTTCTTGTTTGAGAATATCTTTGTATAAAATATATTTTTGTATCTACTTTACTGAGCTCCCTGGGGAATCCGTTCTTTTACAACCCTTTCAAGTGAGCAGAGCAGAGGCAGTGGGAGAGAATTATAGGATATTTATAGGAAGATGTGCAAATAGCTGTGCAGAGTGCAAGTAACTGTGGAGAAAATTAAAGCAACAAACAAACAACAAAACAACAGTATGAGAGCAAGATGAGATGCCAGTCTTAGGCTTCTGTTAGACAACCACAATACACATCCCATTGGGGGATGTCCCATTGGGGACACCATAAGGTCTCCAGGTGTTAAGAGAAAGTCTGTTTGCATCAGGTGGAATATCACAGAATCACAGAATTACAGAATGGACAGGGTTGGAAGGGACCTCAAGGATCATGAATCTCCAATCTCCCTGCCACATGCAGGGCCACTAACCTCCTCATTTAATGCTAGATCAGGCTGCCCAGGGCCCCATCCAATCTGGCCTTGAACACTTCCAGAGACAGGGCATCCACAACCTCTCTGGGCAGCTGTCTCGCTCCGATTTATAGGAAGGAGTGGAGATTCTTTTAATATCTGTATACCTGGCATGAGATTTAGAAACAACAGTTCAAATGTTAGTCTGACCAGTTTATTACAGATCTTAATTAGGGAGAAGGGGAAGGGGAGGACAGACACTATTATGAATTAGGGTAATGGGGAAGGGAAGGAGGGCGATAGAAAAGATAGGAAAGAAGAAGCAAGGAATCTTTGTAGGCAGCAAGAGGGAGATAGTCACCATCATGGATCCAGCGTGGTTCGTAGTTCAGTCTTTGATCTTCAGTAGTAGTGGGTCATCAGGCATTGTTGTTCTGTTGACGATGACAGCAGTGACGATGATGGCGACCATGGCGATGATGGCCCCTTTTCAGTGCTTTCAAAGTGGTCGAGTCAGCTGTCTTTGGAGTGACAGCTCAAATCCAAAGTGGTTGAGTCAGCTCTCCTTGGAGTGGCAGCTTCTGGCTTTGGGATCTTAGCGGAAACTCCTTTGTTCCTATCTCCCTGGCCTTGTCAGCAGATAAGAGGGAGGAGGGAGGCGCCAACTTGTATCTTGCCTTCACAGGATACAAATGGCATCATCCCCCAGTTTCCCATAGCAAGATGGAGTTATTTGGTCACAGGCTAGGTCTTCCGCCAGTAAACACTCCTGAGCACTCTCTTCCGGAGGCAAACAGCTAAAATTGTCCACACAGTGATGTTGATTGCCACAAGGCAACACCCATCACTCATCTCCTAGACAAGTCAGTCTTATCACAAGAAATACCTCAGGAAGCAAGCTTTGAGCCAAAAAACAAAGGATTCCCACAGCAGCCTGTTCCAGTACCTTATCACTCTCTCTGTAAAGAATTTCCCCCTGATGTCCAACCTAAATCTCCCCTTCCTCAACTTAAAACCATTTCCCCTCATCCTGCAGTTATCTACCCTTTCAAAGAGTTGATTCCCCTCCTGTTTGTAGGCTCCCTTTAGGTACTGAAAGGCTGCAATGAGGTCACCCCACAGCCTTCTTTTCTCCAGGCTGAACAAGCCCAGCTCCCTCAGCCTGTCCTCATAGGGGAGGTGCTCCAGTCCCCTGATCATCTTTGTGGCTGTCCTCTGGACCCTCTCCAACAGCTCCCTGTCTTTTTTGTACTGGGGGCTCCATACTTGGACACAGTATTCCAGATGGGGCCTCATAAGAGCAGAGTAGAGGGGAGCAATCACCTCCCTGTCCCTGCTGGCCACCCCTCTTTTGATGGAGCCCAGGATACCATTTGCCTTCCGAGCTGCAAGGGCGCACTGCTGGCTCATATTAAGTTTCTCATCTATCAAGACCCCCACGTCCTTCTCCACAGGGCTGCTCTCAAGGACCGCTCCTCCCAGTCTGTGTGGATGCCTGGGATTCCTCCAGCCCAGGTGCAAAACTCTGCACTTTGCCATGTTGAACCTCATCAGGTTCACCCGGGCCCACCTTTCTAGCTTTTTGAGATCCCTCTGAATGGCATCCCTTCCTTCAACAGTGTCAGCCGCACCACTCAGCTTGGTGTCGTCAGCAAACTTGATCTTGATGCTGATGAGGGTGCGCTCAATTCCGTCATCTATGTCATTGATAAAGATGTTAAAGAGCACCGGTCCCAAGACAGACCCCTGGGGGACGCTGCTTGTTACCGGCCTCCACCTGGACATAGAGCCATTGATGACCACCTTCTGTCTGCAGCCTTTCAACCAGTTTCTAAACCATTGAGTGGTCCACCCATCAAATCCACATCCCTCCAATTTGGAGGTAAGGATGTGGTGGGGGACCATGTCAAAGGCCTTGCTCAAGTCCAGGTAAATGACATCAGTCGCCTTTCCCTTGTCCACCGATGCCATCACTCCATCATAGAAGGCCACCAGATTGGTCAAGCATGAACCTTCCTCCGGTGAAGCCGTGCTGGCTGTCATGGATCACATGCCCTTTCCTCATGTGATCAAGCATGTTATGCAGGATGATCTGTTCCATGATCTTCCCAGGCACAGAGGTGAGACTCACCTGCCTGTAGTTCCTGGGGTCCTCCTTGCTCCCTTCCTTGTAATGGGAGTGATGTGACCCTTCCTCCAGTCATCCGGGACCTCACCTGACAGCCACGACTTTTCAAATATGATGGAGAGTCTGCACTATTTGCAGACTACTCCAATTTAGTTTATATATGTCCATAAGATGTACGTCATTCTGAGAAAGTATTTACGTAAGCTATGATCAGAATTCACATCTTAATGAGCATCACAAACTCCTCAATTTCAGAAGTAAACATCTTCACCTGCAAATCCTAACTTGCAATCTCCAGCCATTCATATTTGTTGACTATCTGCAGTATTTCTTCACGTGTTGGATTGTGATGAGATAAAACAGATTTTAGGTAACCTGTTGTTATACTGACAAAATGAAATGCACTGCAGTCAGGGAATAGATTTTTTTTTTTTTTTAAAGGATTCTTGTTATTGATATATGCAAAGGAATCAGCTACAACTCTCCATAGAGTATGAATCATACTGACGGGCAATAGGTATAGATGGTTGTAGTAACATTTACAGGAGACACATGCCAATGTTAAAAGAAGCGATTCAAGTCCCTGACATCAAATAGGGACATAGAAATAGTGAGGACACTGAAGTCTGTTACTTTAATGCTTACTGATGAAAGACCGTCTTGCCCTTCCACCTCTGAGGTTACCATTTCAGCAGTGTAATCCCCAGCCTTCCCTGTAATTTGAGTATCAGTGTCATGTTAACTACATTGTATTTTGTATTGCTTTCTAATCTAATAAGAGAACTGGTCCAGAAGGCACTTCACCATGATTAAGGAGAAATGTCTGTCACAGCTACAGAATAGTGTTTTTAAAAGATTTTTTTAAAATATGTATGCTGTAAACAAACAAAAAACCTGATGGCTTTCAGAATACATTTGACCTGTAGAGCATTGTTACTATACTCTGAATTATTCTAATAGACTCATTTTCTCATCCCAGTAAAATGCTGTTGTTCCTTTGTTCAAAAATACTTTATTGTTACATGGATTGTGCCCATCAGCTAGTAGGTGAAATTTTCTGCAGCAACTTTTTATATTTGATATTTGACCTAGTTTGGGGGATTGTAATCTTGAATCTCTGCTTTTGTTTAATGTAGACTTAAGGATGAACTGCCATATAAGTTCCAACTTGGAAAAGATCAGCTATGCATTGCTTAACTCAGATCTGCAGATGAACAGTTCCTTTGCTTTTGTAGAGGCATTGTGTAGGCCACAGTCATCAAAAAAGCCAAACATATTTTCCTCTCTAGCATGACCACAGAGTTAGGAAGGTTGTGTTAGCAGGTGAATACAGACAAATTTTCAGAGTGGATTATGCTGCAGGAGTCAAGGAGGAAGATGCTTTTTAGCCTGAGTGTGATATAGTAAAACCATTAGACAAGACATTTAAATGAGAATCTCAGAGACCTAGAAAAGTGTTCTTCTACTAAATCCAATGAAAGCATTTAAAAGATTTACAAAAACACCCACCAGATCTAGGTCAAAGTGATTTTTATTGATAGTTTTTAGCTAAATCTCTTACGAGCTTTCCTTAAAGTCCTGCACATCTATTTCCTGAGGGAAAAATTTCATTATTTCAATGACATGTCATTCTTACATTTAAATACTGAATCATTGATTTTCTTTCCACTGTGTTGTCTTTCTGCATTAAGGTAATTCTGTTAATTAGAAAAAAATTGTTTATGAATCAATCTTGTTGGTGCTGTCTGAGTTACCATTAGAGATCAGAGTTCTTAAGAGCTACCAGAAACCTGTAAACCTTTGCTATACACACATATCCCAGGCTGAACTAGGTGGACTGGTATGTTTGAAATCTCATGTGTATGATTTTTAGTCTTGCATTACCAGTTAGCAAAGTCAGACTTGCAAAAAGATTATGAAAGCCTCAGAATAGAGCTATGATTTTGGAAAGGACTTTATAGACCACATCCTCATCTGACAGAACTTGGACTGGCTGAGTGGAACCAGGCCAGCTTACAGCAGCCAACACTCATAACCTTTTGTTTTCTTCTCTCTTGAGTACATAAAATTTAGCAGCTACCGGTGATGTCTGTCTAGGAGCAGCCAGGGTCGTAGTACCACAAATGATAAAAAAAAAAAAAAAAAAAGCACTATACAAAATTCATTTAGTGAAACTTCTTCCATTTTATTCTTTTGTGAAAAATAAATTCGGAGACTTAAATAAGAACAAGAAAATACTCTTAAAAAAGTGTGTATTGTTACTTAGTTTCAAGTGGAAGCTTTGCTGTCCTGGAAAAAACATTCAGTTTAACTATGCTTAATGAGAGCTGGCAGTAGCTATTTAAAACACTGATTCTCGTTCCTTCTTTTCATACATCAGAATCCTACGCAGACTGTTAACTTTCCTGTCATAAATTCATAGATAGTTCAGCTCCATAATTTAGAAAGGATTGAGCAACCATCTGCAGAAATGTCTGCAGTAAATAGTTATAGAGCTAGGAAATAACCTAGATATCCTGGTGGATCCTACTACTTTTGCTTACTTTTCAATGATTCTGGAACAGGAAAGAAAATGGTTAAAACAACTGAACTCAAGAATAGTTTAGGAAAATACAATTTATCCTCACTGATCTTGAGTTGTACATGCACAGAGCAATAAATGGCCATTCTAGTTTGTGACTAATATCTAGGTAGCTTGCTGCAGTGTTCAGCAAAAAGAGATTTCTAGTGTAAAAATGCTATTCTATTCTAAAACAACTACTGCACTGACTAACTATATCAACAAGTCATTTAATTAAATATATGACTAAAGAAAGATTCCTAGTGAAAAGAAAATAGGATGAAATATAAAAAAGAAGTGAGAATACCAAAGTATTTTTATGATACTATGATTTAAATTTTTAAAAGGTTACACATGAATAAGTTATTATAGTAGAAACATTAAAATGACAAGAATACGACAAGAGAATTCATTTAAAGTCTCATTAAAAAAGCAAAAATAAATAAAGGTGATGTCCTGTCTTTTCATTCCTTAATGTGTTATTACATCTGTAAATCTCTTGAGAACAATCGGTCATAGGGTAGAATAATATACTGCAGAATTTGGAGGATTTTAATGTTGAGCATGACAATGTAAATTTCCTTTATCAGTTTCATTATCTTTGTTTGAATACAAACATTTTGGAATGAATTGCATGGTAAATGAATGTAAAAAATCTGAATTATAGAGAATCTTCTGCATAGGGGTCATGATAATTACCAGATATGTGCCAGATTTACTAGAAATAGTAATGTATAGGGCTGCACTTTGAGATTTT
This sequence comes from Chrysolophus pictus, assembly GCA_037305975.1. NCBI lineage: Eukaryota > Metazoa > Chordata > Aves > Galliformes > Phasianidae > Chrysolophus > Chrysolophus pictus. Next base: position 27,677,612 of record CM074578.1, read on the forward strand.
ATTCATCCCTCTTTTTCTTCCCTGCTTACTTATAATTCTGCAAAGCACACATGAAGAACACTATCTGCTTTGGTGACATTCTGCATTCATTCTGAACAGGAATGAGTCACTTCAGTAGATTCACATGCTCAATTTCTCCTGCCTAGTTGTAAGATGATGAGCAACTTTGCCCAGGAAAGCACAGAGTAGAACTTGCACAGTTTCAACATTCTGTGAACTGGCAAAGTGAATAAATGTTACATCTTTATGACATTATTCACTGATCAAATTTGTAGCCATGAATAAGCAAGTTCAGATTCCACGTAAGACAATGGAACAACTGTAGATATGCAGTAAGAAAAGAGATAAGACTGCCATGAGAAAGTGTAGCTCATCAAGGTATGTGCTGCAGTACATATATTAAATTCATAATATTTTATTACTTATGTCATTAAAAATGACAAGAGTGTTAATAGAGCATTATTTCCTAGGAGCAGATTAGTCCCCCTAGAGACAAACATGGACTAATTACCTGTGTACTATACGGTGGCTGGTTAGAATACGTAATTATTTTTCCTAATTTTTGAAAGATGAAAGAACACCCATGTATATATTAGTATAAATCTGAGAGAAAAGTAATCTTTTATCTAATTTCTTACAGACCTTTTCCTTTTCCTTAATAAAATAGAAGAATACATTTTAAAAACCCCACACCTTTGCTAGTACAAGTACTATAGCTTTCTGTATTTTCATTATTACTGAAATCACTGTTTTCTTGAACAATGTGATATTTTTCTCACGAGCTTCATGAGTTCATATGGATTTAGATCTTACTTTAATGAAATAATTCCATTCATTTTGAAACTGTTCAGAGCTCCTCTGTACTGCTTTTGAGAGCCCAAAAGGAAAAAGAGGACTTTCTATGGGGCCAAGATTTACAGAGGAAGCAGGCAAAGACTGTTTTAAGACTGTTTTCCACATTTTCTCAGAAGAGGTATCCATGGAAATCTAACTCAGCTAATAGCTATGTTGCCATTTTGGCAACTTGCCTGCCTGGTAAGGATCTATCATTTTAAGAGATTCTAATAGGAAGCCATAGCTTAAGTCTGTCCTGTAGAGTGACAGCATGCACTAATGCTCTGAAGCTCTCTGCCCTGTCAGTGTGTCATTTTTGGGGTCTGGTGCCCTGCTCTAGTGAAGCGGGGTTGGAGACAGGGAAAAGAGTGCGCATGGGATTTTCTTCATTCTCACAGGGTTTACTGTAACAGAAACCAAAAATAACTCAAGTTTTGTTTCTTTGTTTCTTTATTTTTTATTCTGTCTCTTTAGAAAAAGAAAAGAGGGGGAAAAAAAAGGAAATAAATAAAACCCTTTCAGTTATTTGATTGTATTGAAAAAATATAATTTTTTTAATATGAAAAGTAATTTCATAATAAAACAGAAGCAGAAAATCCAGGTTTCTCAATCCAATACAAAATTATGCTTCTAAATCAACACACATTCTGCCATCTAGTGACCAGAAGAAATTGTACTGACCATCTGCAAGTGTGATGAGAAACCCTAAATACTGCTACTATTGAATATTTCATTATTATCTTTGTGGGAGTAACTGTAGAAAGGGCTACAAAGAAACTAAATGTGTAGGAAACTTTTTCAAACATCTGGAACTCTGCAATTAATTACATCTATCGAAATCAATTAATAGTTCTGTCCAAGAAATAGTTGAAACAAATGGTTCTTTATGTATTTCTATAGCTCTCTTCTTTCTCTCTTCCCCCTGTACTGCATCATATGCATATACCTTCCCCTGGGACTTGCATCAGCATTTCAAATAATTTCTGAGAAAAAAAAAAACATTTCTGAATCATCACAGTGAGTATGGCATACTACTGCTACATGAGCAATCCACACAGTTTTCATGAATGTGCATTCTGGCTGCAGGGCATCTAACATTTTTTCTATTATCAAGAATTACTGAAACCCTCATTTCTCCATTTAGAGTTCAGGAGCAGATAGGATAGTAGAGGGAGCACTGCCCAAGTTGTTGTGGGCAAGAGAAGAAAATTACTTTTTCGTGTAAAGTCTTTTTTGGGGAATCAATCACCTTTTCTTGCTTCTAAAGTTCTGGTCAGCCTTCAGGGAACCCCTGACCATCTCACCTTCCACAATGGTGAGTAAAAGCAATGGATGATCAGCAACCCAGCAACTCTCAGAGATTGCTTTACATTTTACAAGACCTGAAGTAAGTCCAACGATCTTAGAATCACTTGTTTTTTAGGTTAGCTCTTCATTCATACTGTCATCATCAAATATCATGCTGAAGAAGGCTTTTCTTTTTCTTTTTTTGCTTTTTTTTTTTTTTTTTTTTTTTTTTTAATGCTGTTATATACTGTGCCGTAAGGAACACCACAATTCATATTGGATGATATGCCTCTAACTAGATCAATACATTCACACTATGAAGTTCCATTCAAATTTGACATAAAATAAGCATAAGAGCCAAACCAGCATTACCTATAACATCATTTTATAGCTAAGGTTTATATGTAACTACCTTACAACTATTATTAAACAGCCTAAGCATAAACTCTGTTTGACATGTACCTTAATTTTAATGATTATCCACTTGTCAAAAAGCAAACACTAGTCATTGGTGAGTAAAATATTGCAAAGCTGATATTTTTCTTTTGTATTGCTCAGTTTTCCTACTTTGCATTTTTATACTATTAACAGATGTTTTTTCTTCTTTGTTCCTACAGAGAGCACATGGCACCTCTCTTCTCTCCTAAAAACCTACATTGGCCGCAAGATTTTAGCTTCTCCTTTAAAAACTAAAAAGGTTACTCAATAGGATTAAAAATTCCCATAACATAACATAAACATAAAGGTAAAGCCAATGAAACTACAGATAAGAGTTGCTGTAAATGGTACTCAACTGTAAACTTTGGGATTTCAGAAAACTCTATTTTTTTTTTTTTTTTCATTTCAAAAAGGCAAGAAAGTAGGTAATGTGTCAGAGTAATATATAAAATGAAATGATATACCACAGACATGTCAAGACATATGCATTGCTAAAATACTTCTGAGTATTGTTCCATTGTGTACAGTTGAGGAGAGAAAGAATTTGCTTCCTATAACTGGAAACATTTGCACTTTAACAGCTACCAAAGGACAACTGACAGGGTAAATTACTTGATCAGATAACTAAACCTCAGATTTTCTACCACAGATTGCTTGGAATATGCTATGATTAGTTATAACTCACCACCTGGTTAAAATGGTCCATTCAAGGTTCCCCATAGTGCTGTGTGTTCTTTACATTTAAGTTATTTCTTTGTGGGCTTTATTCTGATGCAAGCAGATTATGGTATTAACAATGTATAAAAACAATGACAACAAAACAAGAACATTAAAACTCTTTAATATTGCCAGGCCTAACTTACTGTCATATTAGCTGGTTCTGTCTGCTGCTGAAAAGATTCACTGACCCACTTTATTTAATGAAACAACATGGTTAATATCAGTGGATTACGGTTTGAAGTAAACACAGAAAGTGCCTGTCTTTTTTCATGCAAGAGAGTTAGGACAGGCATCCACAAAATAATTTATTCAGAAACTGATATCTTCAAAACGCTTTTTTTTCTGGGTTAGAAAACATGTTTTCAGCAGCAGGTACCAGGTAAGAAGAATGAGAACAACAATTTTCCTTGGAATCTCAGTTCAAACACTGAATATTATATTCCAGACACTATCTCATAAATCATATTGACCTGACTGTACACGACATTTCAATGCCAGATACCATCTGTTAAGATGTCCCCTCTCACCTTTTCCACACAAACAGGTCCTGAAAACTGCCGTGACATTTAGTCACATTTGAGCTGGCTTGGGTTAAAAGGTTTTCTCTGCCCAGAAAGCATTTAAATACTTCTCCTCTGTGAAGTATATAGGGAAAACAAATACATATCTGGTTTCTCCTCTACGTTTGTTATTTAGATAGAATCTGAACAAGAAGAAAATAATTTTTATCTATTTATTGTGAACTTACAACAGTCACTTAAATAAGACATTTCATTATAAAATGTTTCATAAAAAATGCAGTACTGTTGAGCTTTAAAGATGAAACAGTTTTCTGAGCACAGTTTGTACTTATGTGCAGAAACTGGACACTTTTGATTCCATTACAAAAATGTTCTTGACCCTTATTTTTCTTTTCTTATGAGACCTGAATATTAATGAAGCCTTTAAAGTCCTCACTCATGCCAATGCAGGGCATTTCCTGTTACTGTTTTTGTTCTAATGCAGCATTTGGTTAAAAACTTTGGATGAATACGAATCTTGAGAGCTCTGGTTTCATTATTTGACAAAATTGTTCAAGAAGTGTTTTTGTTTCTTATGAAACATTTATATATATTTTTATATATTCACAAAGTAAATGCTTACTATGTCAGAGGTAGATTAGAAGAAAATGCATCAAAAAGTGCATCATAAAGGCCATCAATGAAAACTGTCAAATTGAGTTGAATGTGCAAATTAAAAATGTGTTGTTACCAAATGGGAAAATAAAAAAGTCAATGTGTGATAGCTGCTGCATCAACAAGTCCCGTTTTATTTTGTCTGGTGATAATCATGAGCAGTAGTTCCATCACTGCAAATGGAGCTCTGCTGGTGATAAACCTGATCAGTGATCTCCCAGGGTTTCCTTTAGGGCCCAGTCCTGCAGGACGCTGAATGTGCAGCACACACCACCTCCCTGTTATGTCATTGGAAATCTTGTCTCTGGCAAAGCTCTCCTGTGTTGTACTCTTTTTGTAACTTAAAGATAAGTCTTCTGCAGAATTGTCCCAGACCCTCTAAATTGCCTAACAAGCCAACAATGTCCAGGCAGCAAACTAAATGCAAACATACCAAGCTTTCATAGTCTCTTCAATGGAAAAGCTATGTAAATCCTCTCGTTCCTCATCACGTTGTTAATTACAGTTTAAATGGCCACCCGCATGACAACTTGTAGAAATTTTAAAAACGGCATTCTAATCTCAATTTACAATAGATTATCAACTGCAAAACTTGAATTATAAAAGATTTCCAACAGAATAAAAATCTATCTTAGTGAGCTGTAGAAGACATACATTCATAAAAAATATATTCATAACATTTTAAAACACACGTACGTGCACACATGTATGTAGATGTATGTAATTATGTAATTATTTTGACGTATTCCTTGGATGTATTAAAAAGAGATGAATGCTTAAATCTGAAACTATATTTTAGTAATCAGATTTTTTTTCAGATTTTCTCTTTAGAATGAAAACTTCATTGCTGTTCTGAAATGAGTAATTAAATTTGTATTTAAAGTGGTGCCATTAATGAATTTTTACAAAGTGATACACTAATTTGGAGAAATATATTAATAATTTGCCAGAAATGGGGAAAAAGTCACCTCTCTCTTCTGATTGACCACTTGAAATTGTATTTGCCTTATAATATTTTTTCTCTAAACTGAAATAAGATTTTTCACTCATTTCAGTGATTTATTGGAATAGTGTGTTGATATACTTGTAGTATTTGTCAATAGTACTTACATCTTTTATAATGTTCTGCATCTTTTGAGGCAGGAAGGTAAGTTTTAATATCATCACAACTTTACAAATTGAGGAGAATTTTGAATTTTGCATTTGCATTTGCCATGTAACCGTCCAGCAGAAGGGTATATTGTAATCTTTCTATTTCCAGTGCTTCAGAAGCCTTCTGCCTCATCAGCAGCTTCATGTATCTGTAGTTAAAGTACCTTCAATGTTAGTCCACAGTTCTGAACTCATGATACCTAAAATAGAGTGCTATCAAAAACTGAATATTTAACACCAAACTGTGGACAGTTGTGTGTACTTGGAGAACCAGTGGGAACTGTGCAAAAGAGGCACTTGCCCTGCTTTAAGTGCAAAGGATGCTCCATTTTTCATCAAAGAAAGGAAAATGGACTATGATGTAGAAGACAGGATGTTTGTACAGGACCAGACAGAGAAAATGACAGCAGCAATAGAATAAAAATTGAAGTGCTTGTCTCCCACACTGTGAACCTATCTACGTAATTGATTTTTGCATAGTTTTCTCCATTAAACACAATGAGGACTTCTTTTTGAATATAGAGAGCAAGATATAATCTATGTTCTGTATAACCAAGAGTTTTTAGGAATGAAATAATTCAAAAACACTTCTTCTGTGGGATTTAACCTAAAAAATGAAGCACTTCATTGGCTTAGTTATTGATTTGCATTGTCACCGTTCCCAAACATGACTTGTTATCTCTGTTGAAGGCTTCGTCAGCCTGAAAGACAAATGCAGAAATAGAAGTCCTCTGGAGGACAGGCTGTGTTGAAGAACAGCAGTGTCTAGCTCTGTCACATTTTCTGGTGTGGACTGCACTAACTCAAACTATAATAATAATGTGTCTGCATTTGAATAATTGGTTTTGTCCCATGTCTCACAGCATATTTATAGAATGTATCAGTACACTGACTGTTGATTCATAAAATAAATTCATGTTTAAGAATCTGCAGATGTAAGTTGAAGTATTTATTAAAAGCTGAGTGTAGCAAAGCTAAGTTGATGATAACTGCCATGATCATTTGACTGAATCTTATCACAAGCTTCCAGGTATGTTTAGGAACATATTGCATGAGACAGTATGTGTCTTTTGAAAAATGTCTACACACAAGCTTTCATAAACCTTTATTCTGTCTTTAGAATTTGGAATGATGGGAGATCATACAATTAAAAGTCAGCGACCTCGATCTGTTCATGAGAAAAGGGTCCCTCAGGAACAAGCTGATGCTGCTAAATTTATGGCACAAACTGGTAATACATCAGTTACATTTTTCTATTTACTGTTGTTAATTTTAGCAAAACCACTGCATGTTTCCATAATCTTTTGCTGCATATTTGTCAGTTTTCTAAGCTGATACTTTTTTTGAATCATTTATTTTTTTTTTTTCACCAGTTAAAGTCCATAAATAAAGTAGCGAAGAATCAGGTACAAAAACATGCACTGTGAATGTGGATACTGAATTGTGTCATGTAAGCATGAACTTAAGTAGTAAAAGCAGTCTCATATGTACAAGACACAAGACAGCTTACTCTGACTTTTTTTTCTTTTTCCAAAGATGATGTTAAGAGCATGCTCCAGAATTTCTATATAAATAGACTAAGGTTTAATCCCACCTTTAGCCATTTATCAAATTAATTAATTACTAGGATGACTTTAAAGTCCCTACATTCAGCACTTACTATCTTTGGCCCTGCACAATGCTCTATTATCTAGTTTCCAGATTCATAATTGCAAAATGAAATTGGCCGTAAGTAGTTTTTAATTGGATGTGCAAATTATCTAACAGTTTTTCATCTAGAAGATATTTTCTATTTTTTTTAACAACTGCATTTTTTTTTAGATTAAGAACACCAAAATGATATTACAAATCCAGAGCTGAAGTTACAAAAACATCTGTTTGTCAACATTTACCACAGCTACCTGTGAAGTCAATGACAAAAGTTTAATGGGGGCAATTAAACTCTAATGCACCGAAATCATTCCCCCTTTTGACATAGGTAATGGTCTGTGTATCTGTTGGCAAAATCTAACGTTTTAATGGTTCCCTACATACTCCGTTCCAGTAAACTACTGCACTAAAAACCTTGTGCCCCATAATTATTGTATGGATTTGAAACAACTTTCTCTATATTCCATAGTTACTAACCTAGAAAATAAGCCTGCATATATAATGCCTTCAGTTTTATATTCACTTTAGTAAAAGAACTATAATTGCATCTAGTTGTGTTGCATGTTGTCTTCCTTATTAGTGAGGTGCTTTGCTTAACAGACTTGCAGAAATCAGTAGAGTAATCTAAACACATTTGCATCTACAGCAAACAGTGTAGATCTGTCTGGTAAAGAATTGAGATGAGGAAACAGACTTCTGTTTTCTTGCTATTAATCTATAGACTACTTTTGTATCTAACTCCCAGTTGATGCTACTGTAAGCAAACACTCTTGTATGTCACGCATAAATGAAAGAAGGGAGCCAAGAAACCCCCTTGATCTTCATACAGTTATTGTGGACAAGTAGAACTTATTACTTACATGCCTCGATCAGACTTATAATGTTAGTTGCTTACTGCATAGAATAACACTTTTGCTTTTATGCTGCTTCTTGAATTCATACAATTACTATACAAATAAGTAAGAGGATTTATTTTATTTCCTCATATAAATCCCTAAACCTTTCATATTATCAGGTAAAACTTGTATCTGATAATTTCTAGTCATCCATTGCAGTGCATCTATTATGGGCGTCAGAGAACTGGATTATAAATGCAGCATGTATACCATCACTTTGTGATATATTGTGTGTTGAGTGGGAGATGAATGAACAAAATTATATAGACTTGTTTTGCAAGTTTCTGCTTTGAAAGCAGGTGAGATGTATCAGCAGAGCATATACATTTTCATACCAAACTTCGAGGAAACGTATCTTTTAAATACTGTAGATTAACACATTTTAAATAATATTGTTTTCTTTTTGGACATACTTACTAATTTTCATCTCTTCTTCATTTTGATTTCCCTTTGTAGTGACCATTGCATATTTTCTTCACCTCTAATGCATTCATTTTCTTGTGATATAATTAATGTGATATCTTCTTAAACCGATTCATTAGGTTTTTCTAACATATTTCATGAATTTATTTAGATGCTAAGGAGGCTAATAGCCCTTAAAATATCTTGTAAATTGATGCTATCTGAGTTTCAGGTTTCTTATATTTTTAGCTTGTTTAATATTATATTTTGTATAATAAGAAAACGTGGAAATATACAGAATGTTCATACAGCTTAAAAAGGTAGAGACAGGAAGAGAGAACTTTCTTAGGAAAGATATTTAGTTTATAAGTGTTTAATACTATTAGAAAAGTGGACTTAATCCACTGAATTTTGCTGGGAAACTGAGTTTTAACATGTGATATTAACAGATGCATTTTCCTGTTTGTTTGTGAGTGATACAAGGCAGTATATAATATATTTTTTAAAATATTGTGTAAATAATTTCTTGCCCTATATTTATCATTTTATGTGTTTGGACTGATCCTTCCCTTAGGTGATATGGGATTTAGAGTGTATAATACAGGTAAGTGTTACACAGATCAATGAGGCCTCCCATACAGTAAGTTCTGTTTCCTCTTAAATATATTGAGCAGCAGGGCAGGAGAGCTTGGTAGCCTGCCAACTGTTAATTTGAGAATATAGTTTTAATATGATACCACAATAAATCCAAGAGTTCTCAAATAACTGAAGCTTAGAATGAAAATAAAAAGTAGCCCTTTTCAAATTTCCATTTAAAAATAAAATTAAATGGACAAAAAAAGATGTATCTATGCATTGCAGGCAACCCACATTTATTTTGAAAAATAAAAATTCTCTATTTGCTAAAATTGAAATGATTAGCATTGGCCCATATCTGCAAAGATGTTTTCCTCCTTAAAGACAGATAAAAATCACACTGACAGCAGAATTTAATACTTGGAAAAATTAAAAATTACCAAAAAAACAAAATGTATTTGGCACAAAAATCATGTGGAAGTTGTTTGTTTGGCAAAGACTAAAGCTTTCTATCATTTATATATGTTGCAGTATATTGCTGAATTCTACCTTTTGTGAATGGACCATACACATATGCTCAGACTTAATCAGTATCAATTTCAAAATTCACTCAGTACACTCGTGCTTCTTATATGCAGACTACTGCTCATTTTCATCATATTCTGAGGACTTTTTGTCATGTTAAGAACTCAGATATTTTTTATTAGTAATGCATCATTTTTATATTTTATTAGCTGTGTTGTCACTAAGGCTGTATAGGAGAATAGATAATTTGCACTGAGTATTGGGAACTGACGTTTGACTTTTTTCTGCTGTTTCACTATTCATCCAAACTACTTTAAAATGGCAAAGTCAGGCTTCAAACTTGTAGGAAAAAAAAAAAAAGACAATAAAAATATGAGCCAGGAAACTCATAGCAATACAGGTGTTTTAATGACATACATAAAGTTTAGAGTACAAATTGTATAATTGTTATTCTCTACCTGTTATTAACACATCATATACTCTAACCTGAACTCAAGTCATGCAGCAGTCTAATAAAAAAAAAGTCTATCAGTAAAATGATTAAACAGTAATCAGTGATTAAATTTCTCTGTTCTTCTCCCAACAAATAAAGAAGCTGATTTCATAGCTCACTTTGGTGAACTCCTGTAGTTAAAACATCTCATCATTTACTTCTTCTCCCTAGAATCTGTTACAGTTACAAACATTTTTATAAAAAGCAGAGGGATTTGTGTGCTGAATTTAGAGCATTCTCTGTTTTAACCAAATAAGCAGCATAGTTATTTTAAAACATTAAATAGCCTTAGGATTGCTTCTTAGAAGGCTCTCAGAAACAAGCATTTTGCCTGGCTTTCTCGCTTGGTCTCTGAAAACAGAACAAAGCAAAACAATAAAAATAGAATAACCACCTTGGACAGATGATTTTAACAAAAGCTCTGTTTTAACAAATAGTATAAAATTTAATAAATTCTTGCAAGATAACCACCAGAGTCTTCCTGATTTACACACATTACCTTGATTATTACCAAAAATTTTGGAAGATAGGATTGCAGTCTTGAGCTATTCAAGACTGAAATTTTATCATTACTGTAAAGCTGAATTTTCCACTGATTTTAAAGCATAAAAATTTTTGATTGAATAAAAATCTTTAAAAAATCCAGGCTGTAGAATAGGCTTCATCTTGCTATTTTTTACTGACTTTTAGTGGTAGAAGTGACCCTGAATCCAATGTTATTTACTAACAGTTTTCAGAGCATTCACTTCAGTCCCCTTCAGATTACTTGTGCATTTGTTTTCTGTGAGTACTCAACAACTTTGCTGCCTGTGAATGCTTTTGGGAAAGTAAATTGAGAAATGAGTGTAGTCATTTAATTCATGACACTTAAATATTTTTGCCTGAATATTCATGCAAGAATCAAAATAATAATAATAATGTGCTTTGTATCAACAGTGAAAATCAACACAATTCAAATGTGAGATTAACAAATTACATTCAGTTTTGTTCATTATACTTATATCTTTCAATGTAATTCCATAAACATTAGAATAGTGGATCCCATAAAACAGGAATGAAAAACTTTTTGCTGTTTGGATGTAGCCATAGAAATAATTTTTGGATGTAGCCATAAAATAATTTTTAAAAATGAAAAATTATTCCAAGTTACAGGCAAGTAATTCATCAATTTATTGGATAAATTATTAATTGAGAATTTTTGATTCACTGTTCCAATTCTGACAGTTTTGAACATAATGTTAAATACTATGCACAGTAATGAGATCTAGTGCATTTATCAATTTAGAAGATCCATAGGTCAAAAGCAAAGAACAGCTTAGTGCTCAAATCAAATTTTCCATTCCACTGTTCATGTTAAAATTTTGTGAGCAAAGTGCTCCTCTTTGCCAGGGAACTTCTCTCAAATACTGGATGATTCTTCTCCAGTCAAGAAAAGAAAGGAAATTAGGAGGTTGGTTTGGGGTTATTTTGAATCCAAATTCCCTTACTGGCAGAGTTCTAAGAATTTAATTCTAGAGTGAAATGTATCAGTATCAAAGATAAATTTTTTACCATTATGTAAAAATAGTTGCTTATGTTCTTAGAGCATCCTGAGGGTGGTGGTGTTCTTAAAATGTTGAAAGGCACTTGTTCTTAGAAAACCATAAATGATCCTAAGTGACCAAAGCGTTTTATTCTAACAAGAACTATGGAACTACAGAATTTTAGGTCTTTATTTTCTATTCATTGCACATTTTCACAGCTGCTTTACTCCATGAACTTTTAAACATTTATTTTGACATGTTACTTTTGTCTTTAATTTGCAAAGGCAGACTGTAATGAGTTTCAGCACGAAAAATGTCTCATTAATACTTATCCCTATATTCATGTTTGTTTGTTGTCTTGAATACAGGTGAATCTGGTGTGGAAGAGTGGGCCCAGTGGAGTACGTGTTCAGTTACTTGTGGTCAAGGGTCGCAGGTGCGAACCAGAACTTGTGTATCACCTTACGGGACACACTGCAGCGGCCCTTTAAGAGAATCAAGGGTTTGCAATAACACTGCCCTCTGTCCAGGTAGTGTTAGCAGCCAATAAATAAAATTGTGGATGTTTTTGAACTGTATAATGATAAGAATTTGAAACTATTTTATTATTATTATTATTATTATCATTTTTCATATGAATTTCATAAGAGCACATGAATTAGAATAGAGAAGTGTAATTCTATTCAGCTATGAAATTTTATGATGTAAATTGTTATTTTTATTTTCAGAACAGTCAAGGTATATAACAAGAATCCTTTTTTCTGACAGCTTCAGATTTTTTATGTCTGTGTTCTGTTTTCCACTAAAAAAGAATAAAATATATGGCATAGTTTAAGTATAAAATATAAACTAGGGAAGAAACCCAGATTACCAACAGATAAGAAACAGAGACTGATTAACAGAGAGTGTTAACACAGATAATTTGATTCTGCAATTGTTTAGCCATTTAGAATACTGTCTTATAGGCAGTGGGCTAGCCAGTGTCATCTGCACAGTAATGTCTTCTTTTACATTAATCTAGCGAGGGTAACAGTTACTCATCAGTGGAGGAAAGATGGGACAAAAATAACCTCTTACAGCTGACAAAACGTAAAGGTCATCAGTATCTTGCATTACAGTTTTCCTACTCCTTTTGTCTCAGAGATTTGGATATAGAGTTCAGCAGTAGTTAAACTCTAAGGAGAAGTGACAGGCACATTTGAGGTAGCTGCTGAAAGGACACATCTTGTTTCTTTAGAGTCTGCTAAAGGATATGATTTATCTAAGATGGGAAAGAAAAGGGAAGGCATATGACCTGTGACTACATTCATTTTCCCTTGTTTCTGAAAAGGAAGAATGATATGCCTCCTTTCAGATGACCAAATTTGTCAGCTCTTCTGTAAACCTTCATCTGAGCATCCTCAGATTCTCGGGAAACTCACTCAATTTCTGAAGTAAACTGTACTGTCTCATGCACATACCCTCTGAACTTTGTCTGAGTGAATAACACCATGCAAAAGTATATTCATGTTGCTATTATGTGTTGAAAAACATCCAAGAGGAGGTGCATATATGACCACCTCAGATTTTTTATATTAGCAGTATAAGCCTTTACAGAACCCCTACAATTAAAAGCAACTTTAAATATTGTATCTATATAAGCCACTATAGTAAGTGTAGTAAACACTGTAGTAAGAGCAGCTATCAGCACCAAATGTTTTATCATTCTAGTCTAGATAAGCAATTCACCTGGATTTTCTAACATTTCAGGGTAGAAAACTCCAGATGTGCCTGAGTGTGACGTCTTTAAATTTTCCATACAAAAAAAGTGGCCATTAATAATAAAAGAATAGGCTACCTTGCAATCTACCGGAGGTGAGATACTTTCTAAATAAAACTCTCAACTTGAAAGTATAAAAACAGGAAGTACAAAAAGAAAACTATAAAATAAAAGAACAAACTTTCCAAACAATAAAAGATGTAAAGACTCCTTTGAGGTTTCCTTTCATGTTTATACATAAAATATAAACATGAAAACACTTTCCAGCACTCTCAATGATATGCAGCTCTGCCTGCTTTCTTGTTCATTTAATATTACTCCAGAAGAGGCAAGGAGTTTAGATCACTTAATTTTACAGAATTTTATCTTACTTTTCTCCTGTAAGGAATACGAAAGTTTCATATCAAAACAACAAATCTATGTAACACAACAGCCAAGATAAGTATTCACAGTAATCTGGAAAAAAGTTAATTCCTAAAATTTGCATTGTCTAATGAATTAGCTCACACAGAAATAATGTTCCATATTTTTCAATCACAGAGGAGATATTCTCACATTCTATTCCCAGAATTCAGTTTGAGCAGTGGCTACCAATTCTCACTGATTATCAGTGACATTGCCAAAATATTTTTAAGATCACCACACCTGATTCCTATAATCTTTACAGATCTCATGCAATGATAATATGCCTTCTAGGTATATTGTTTTACATAATTACAGTAGCCTTATTCATTTATATTGATCTCTGTCTGGCTACAGGGGTTCTTGTGTGTGGCAGTGTGCAAGATTAGCAATTTAGAAGGATGCTTTACCTAGTCACAACTCAATTACGTTTTCAAACATCCCATTAATTATTATTATTATCCTCTGTCTTCATTATACTATATATTCTGTCTCAAAGGGTTACATAATTCAAGATTATTCTTGCTCGTACAGAAAAAAACACATAATTTGTAGAGTCTTATAATTAAAACACAAATTTATCAGGAGAGTCCAAACATATGCATCTGTACATGGGAGGTGACCTTTGAACCTTGACATGTACCACTCATTACACACAGCTTTCGTTCTCAGTTAATACAGAAAACTTTTACATCTTAGAGAGTAAACTAGAAGCAATATAAATACAAAAATAACAGTACAACTTGCAACCTATATGTACAAAATCTACTGGAGTGTATTTGTTGTACGTTTGTGTGAATAGTAAAAATATGGCCACTTTGAGAGCTACGATAACATTTCCAAACAGCAAAACTGTCACTTCAAAATAAAGAATTATACAGAGGGGCCTATACTTCAACCATTTATCAACAAACTTCAAGAGAACTTGTTCAAATTGAAAATACTAATGAAAGCCTGAAAGAGTGTTTTCATATATAGTCTTCATATACTCCCTTTAGCATCCACTGGGAATAGACATCACTGGATATTAGGGAATACATCTACCTGTGATCTCACTGTCCTCGTAAATTTTGAGAATGAGATCCAACAGGTTCATCATTATACAACAGCAGGATAGACCACAAAATGTTTTGCCTAAGTACATGAAGGCTATTTGGTTCATCTTTTTTCTTTTTCTTCTGCTGAGTAAATGTATATATATAACACCGATGTAATATTACCAAGAGTTAAACTAAAATCATGAAGGAACTGTTGTTGACACAATTTTTCATTTATTTATATTTGTTCAAGACCAATAGTGTTTCAGGGATGGGAGCCCTTTAGGTAATTCAGACAGTAGCTTGGATTTAGGAGCCTTCTGAGAACATGCAGTGTAGTAAGCAACAAAATATAATTCATGTAACTGTTGTTTCTTTCGCAAGTAAGGACATCTCAGTATCTAGTACTGCAATGCTACTGATTCATTTTAGCTTACTGTATAATTTCTAATGCATCTAAGACTGCAATGAGAAAAAATATTGAGTTTCTATACCTGTAGATCATCTCAGTTAGTTTTTGTTTCTCCTTCTTCATTGCCATCAACCATTTTCACTACAAAATTTAGCTGACTTTCAGAACTTTCATGATTATGAGTAAGGAAAAACACAACAGGAATAAGAATATTCTAAAATACTTCAAATATTTGTATGCTCAAAAGTTTTATTTCGACTGCTAAGACTGCTGTATTCCCTTTATTTCTCAAGGCTTGTGTCAGTGGAGTTTAGCCCTATTGCTGAAATGTTGCATATTTCCTTATATTCTGTGTCTGTATGGCTACACTTACAAATCTGCTTAAGGTTTTTTAATCCTACAGCTTTATTGTTAGTAATCTATGCTCTGGAAGTTCAAGTTTTCACTTGAGAGTGGGAAAACAATAGTAAGGAAAATCTAGCTTTCTAATTAGAAAGAGGAACAGCAAAAATAGAAAGGATGTACAATTTAAACATGAAGGATATAGGGCAGGTCTCTGGAATTTTGTTGAGCTTATTTGCTACTAATTTAAGAAAAGTTTTGGAATGTATAATTTAAGATGTACTGAAGAAGCAGAAACCATATCAGAAACTATAGCATTTAAATTCATGCATGCAAAACCTCTAATATCTTTTTTTTTTTTAATCCTGTAATTGAGCATCGGCTTACATAAAATTACTCAGTCATGTTGAAATATTTGTAACTTAAAACAAAAAACATCAGTGGTCATAGTATTGTTCCAATATCTGTTCTGTTTAAAGCTGAACAAATCATAAGCATTTAATCTCCAATTAAAAAAAAATCCCCCCAAATATTCTTGTAGAATGGAGGCCAGCATGGCCTCACGCCTCTTCCCATCTCACAGAAGTTCTGCATTGTGAACACTGTGGGTGTTCACTTAAACATGATTAGGTTCACAGAGTGGCAGAATGAAGGGAAAGATGCTCTGCAGTAATCCAAGCTCGTTGTGCTAGCAATGTTTTTGACAGATAGGTTGGCAATAATTTGAGTATTTTTGTCCCAAATAATGAATCTTGCATCTGAAACTGTGTTATAGAAAACAGTAACTCCTCTGTGGGCCAGCTCTCCATCTGGTGTAATTTGGCATAGCTCATCTGGCTATGATTCATTGGATGTTATATGGTTTTTTGCATTTAGAGAATGATATAAAAGAAAACGTAAGTGAAAAATCAGGAAAAAAAAAATTGTAAAGGTAAGAAATCTAAAAGTAAAATGTTTTTTAAAGCTGATCTGGATGCATTGGATGTATTAATTCTCCTTGAGATTTCAGTGCTCGCATTGGTTGTTTACTTAGTTGTATGCCATCTCCATCCTTGAGTTCATTAGTTATCTACTACTTTCAGCTATACAAGCCTATACATACAATAGCATACTTTGAAGTTTTGATTTATCAATCAATTGTTTTCACAGAAGATGATTTAGGGTGCATCTCACTTGAAACTAGAAAGAGATATTCTATAATTTGGTGCAAGATTGCATCCACCCAAAATGAGACATATTGTTTTGGCTTTTGGCTTCTGTTCATATCCAAAATCACAAAATAATTACTCCATGTTCCTGCTAACATGTAATCATTTTTGCCAGAAGAGATATACAACCTCTTGTCTCAAGACAATAGTTTAAACGAGCCCTCAGCTTATGTTTTTTTTCTGTTGTTGTTACCAGTTTTGAGTTGTTTTTGTTGTTTTTTTTCTCTAATTATTTTAAATGAAGACAACTAGCATAATATTTTGACAACATCAAAATAAAACTCCAAACTAAACATTAGATGTAAACTCATATGAACCCTAAGAAAATCTCAGTTTATATCTATATACTGTCTAATCTCTCTAATTTATTATTTTTACTGAACAATATTTCTATAATTAGTTTTTCATGGTTATGTTTCTTATTTTTATGAAGTTATTTTTAGTTTGAACTGGGAAACTTTTAATCAGACACTGTGGTATCAGTAAATTGAACTATTTTCCTGTTTTTTCTGACTACCAATTTTACTCCTAGTAAATGTTAAAGAGAAGACGAAACATAAGGGCTTACGTGCACATATAGTCATCAACTTCTTATTTTTAGGGTAGTTAGGTTTCCTGGTTTTGACGAAATGTCAAAGTTAATCAAGGTTTCTTAAATTACTAAAATCTATCATTTTGACAGGAAGTTGGAATATTCCTGGGTGTTTGGTTTTTTTTGTTTGTTTGGCTTGTTTGTTTGTTTTGCAGATTGATGTGGTGTTTAAATTAAGATAATTTTGATAAAGCTAGCCATGTAGGACATGAAATAATTATTCTACTTTTCAACCACTTGTCTGCGACCAACTCAAAACCTTTAGCCCAGCTGAGCTGTTATCTAGTGGGTGAAAATTTTCACTGTATGAAGTTTAGTGTTTTCTATCAAGTAGAATTTCTCTGCTGTTACCTAAAAAATATTTTATCTTTATGTTAAAATCTGAAATAACAATTTTCTTTAACTTTACTGAAATGCAGTGGAACATACCTATATGAAGAATTGTCCTTGATCTTACTGAATGTTCTGGGATAACATACCAGAGAGTTATACTTACTTCCTACCTTGGCAACTGAATTCCACCTCAGGAAATTTTATTTTGATACATACAAGAAGAGACGGGTTTTTTTTGTAGAAACTGGGCAGGTGATGTGTGCCTTCAGGGCAAAGGAAACTATAAATGAGAAGTTCTCTCACAGTGATGAAAGAAATGTGAGGAAAACCAGAAAATCTATTTCTTTTGTAATGTGTCAAACCATTACCAATGATACACTGAGTTGTTGTACACCATTTCACCCTCTAGACACCATTCAAACAGACCATGTTGCAGAAACACAGTTTTATGATACCAACTCTAATACTCAAACTGGGTCGTAAGTCTCTGGATCTTTCCTAAATGTCTAGAATTAATTAAGTTTTCCTGTTTCCAAATGTAGCCTAATCAAAATCAGTGCAAATGTTTTTGTTGGTTTGTTTGGTTGGTTTGTTTCATTTTGTTTTCTAGTTAATAAGTAAAGTGTGTTTTGCAGTATTTTCAATTTATAAAGAACCGTTTTGCCAAATCATGATTAGAGTTTTCTTACGGGTACATATTTAACAACACTATGCTGAAGAACTTGCTGAATATTTAACTACCATTGTTTCTGAAAAGGGAATGCATATGATATATGAGCTTAGATGGATGTTGTGTATTAGTTTCTCCTGCAATGGAAAAAAAAATAATTTAGAAAATGTGTAAATTGTACGTTTTTTTATATAAATTTTGTGAGTTGTATATACTTGCATATAAAAATATTTATATGTGGTTATAATTTATTATGTTTTCTGAAAGTGTTTGAAGTTTATTGAGTCAACATCTTTTAAGATAGTGATGCATGCATTACTGCGTATGTTAAATCAATGAATATGTTCAAGTAACGATATATTGCAAATCTCTTTTGTTTATTTGCTCTTAGTATTTTTGAGGAAGATAATCAAGTACATGTGCTGCCATATTTCCTCATGAATATAAATATGTGAATCAGTTGTAAGAGCACTAGTTTTCATGATAACATTATTGTAGTTATCCATTTATTTTCAAAATAAAACTTAATTCTGTTTCCTTCAAGTTTTTAGTCTTATGCTGAGACCTAAAGCATACGCCTGGTTTTCACAAAGACTAGTCTCCTGAAAATCAGGGCTATTATACATATCAGGTCATGCACCAGAAAATAATAAACAGTTTTTGAAAAGGGAAGACAGATTTCTTAGAAGAATGAAAGAAAAGAAAACGTGAGTGAGATTAGTGGAAAGACTAGAGATAATGGTTCAAAATTAAGTATAATTTAATGAAAATAAGAGTTTGTAATTGATTTTTTTTTTTTAATGGAAGAATAATTTACCAGAACTAGAGATTACCTCTGTAGCAATTACCTTGAATTTTGCAAAATAATTCCCTTTTACAATATTGATCTTGCTTAATTTGAAATCCTTCTGTTATTGTGTGTCTGTTTTTGGTTAAAATTCCTTTGGTTTGTTGCAGTACATGGCGTTTGGGAGGAGTGGTCACCTTGGAGTTTGTGTTCATTCACATGTGGTCGAGGCCAAAGAACTAGGACAAGGTCATGTATACCTCCCCAGTATGGGGGAAGATCATGTGATGGACCTGAAACACAACATAAACCGTGCAATATTGCACTCTGTCCTGGTGAGCTTGTATAGCAACTTTATGCTTTGTTACAGTGCATTCAATGTGAGTTATTTGTAATTTCTTTGATTATCCTTTGTGCTCACACACAAACTTACAAAAAAAGGCATACAAAGTGAGTAGGATGGGTAGTCTTGCTAGTAACTTTGACTATAGTGGTCCAAATGATTACTGCAGATCACAGGTACAGCTTTGTTTAATTGTGGTGAACAGAACATACTGCAGCACTTTTTTTTTTACTTTTTTTTTTTTTTTTTAATTTTAGTCTTGCATGCAGCTGCAAAAAACGTGATTTAATCTAGTTTTTTGCCAAGTTGGTAGCTGTGCAATTTCACTTGAGCCTACACAAAAGTAATTAACATGATATATGAGCATGAGGCAAAGTTGACAAGAAAAATGCCAAATAAAACTGGCAGAGAATAAATTAACATATTCAGTTCACTTCAGTATTGAAAAAAAAGGTATTACATATAATTTGATAAAATCGAGATGCGTCGCATAATTCTGGATTTTGAACAGTCATCTGTACATTACTGGCTTTCACCATAGGAAGTATGTTTTCCACTTTGCTCTAATGTGAATATTCAATTTTATAAAGAAATCTTCATGTTAAATAGTCTCATAGCAGTATTTCAGAAGTTGAAAGTTCACAAACTTTTTGTTCCTAAAGATAAGATCTGTGAAATGTACACAAGAAGTCACAGAATGAGTTTTTTCCAAGGATACTGTAATAATAGATTTGATCTTTCCTACCCTAAATAATGCTATATGGCAATGAATAAACTGAAGAGGATGCATTGAAATGTAATTTTCATAATATTTTCCTCTTCACATAAAGCTTTAATGATTAATGAATGCAACTAGCTTCCATGTTTGAAAAGAATTCTGCTGAATTGGAAAAAAATTCTGCTGAAGAAATTATCATGCTGTAGCTTCACAGCTTGAGAAGCATCTGCATTGAGAAATGGTTCACAACCAACTAGGCATTGCATAAAATCTTTAATATAGAACTTCAGGAAACAAATAAAACAGAAAAACAAAAAAGCTTTAAATGCCACTTCTTTCAATTCACTGGTCTCTGAGATCCTGGGTACCAGAAATACATTCAGCTATTATCTATGATATAAAAAGAGTAAAATAGTTCACCTCTTTATTTCTCTGAGCACAGGTGCACCTATATTTTTTAAAATACTATATAGTCCCATTATCCATTATAAAAAAAAAAAAAGGTACATTTTCACTTATATGGGAAATTGGTTTATGTTTTTAATTATTTTGCATTTTAATATTTTATTTCAATCAATAAAATTTCTGATGTAGGAAATTAAAAATAACAACTATGGAAGGCTATTTCTGATCCACATTTTCTCTCAAAAGACTGTTGTATGGTTTACCTGGGAAGGAGGCTCAATGACAAAAGTAAATTAATTGTAAATGTAGAGAACAGAGTCTGTGTGTCCTTCCTATTCAGCTAGCAGAGTTAATTTTACAATCAGGACTGAGAATCTCATAAGATGACTTATGTGAGTGACAGCTGCATCTGTACAGAATCACTTTAAGGGCTCAGGGCTTACGTGATACAAGATTGGTCCCCACTCTTGCCTTAAAAGACAAGTCCTTTAAATAAGACCTTGTTTTAGAGAAAAAGAAAACTTCACAGCCTTTCAAATTGTGTGGTTTATGAGCAAAATCATAATTCGTCCTTTGTTATATCAGTGTAAAATTTGAAGAGATGAAAGAAGGAGATGAGGAGATAAAAAGAAAAAGGAAAATGATTTCAAATTATTTTAAAGTAGCTCATAACAAGATCTCTATTTGACTGTTGTAAGTCAAGTGCCTTCTGGCTCTGCCCAAAGAGCTGTGTTTATCCAGGGTGAAATCCCTACATTAGAACAAAGCTGTGAAGCCTTGCATTGCTGTGGTAGTAACTTTGTGTCCGTCTCTTTTGTGCCTGCTGTGACAGTGGATGGACAGTGGCAGGAGTGGAGCCCGTGGAGCCAGTGCTCAGTGACCTGCTCCAACGGCACCCAGCAGCGAAGCCGGCAGTGCACAGCGGCGGCCCACGGCGGCTCTGAATGCAGGGGTCCCTGGGCTGAGAGCCGAGAGTGCTATAATCCTGAGTGCACAGGTAAGTCCTTGCTTGCCCTAGTGTGGCTAATGGAGGAGGAGGGAGAAAGACCAGACCCACCCATAGCTCTAAGTTTGGGGCTACTGCCATTCAGGCAGGCTTCTGGGCCACCTGAATGAAGGAGCAGAGCAGCCTCTCCAGAGGGGCAGCTGAGGCCAGGCTTCTTTTTAATTTGATCAGCCACCTGGAGATAAAAGAGAATGCATCCACAAAAGGCTGTGTGACAGGCTGCATTGCTGCTTTTCAGTTTTACCATTTAGAACAGTTTGAGAAAGAAATGTTTGAGGACTAAAATATTTAATGCATTGTCTCAAGAACCTAAAAAATGAATATGCATAAACTGATTCTCTCTTGCTTTAAAACTGCATGTATTCATTATTTTCGGGTAGTATAAAAGCAGCTTTTCAAGGTGATTAAATTGTACATATTTCAACTTCTAAGCCTCATTTGCCCTGTCAGATCATACAAAATCCTGCTTCTAAAATATCGTTTGCAAGAATGTATTTAGTTACTTAAATGATACTTATGCATATTGCAAATGTGTGTTTGTATGTGTGCCTCCAGTACAGCGCTATACAAGTGTGTATAAAATACAAAAATGTGACAATGTGTGTTTTGCAATCTAACACAGAGTGAAAGTGCACCTTTTTATTTTATACTGGGAGACAAGTCATTTAGATAACAAACCCATTTTCAGCGGCCAGGTAGAGGTAGAGCCTTTAGAGGTTCCATGGCCATTAAATATCACTTCTGTCATTACTACATAATTCTATTTGTGGGCTTTCTTTTCTGCTTAAGTAGAGAATAACCTAATTCTTTTATTACTGTCATTTTACCATCACTGTAATTATACTTTTCCCAATAGCAAATGGCCAGTGGAACCAGTGGGGCCACTGGAGTGGATGTTCCAAATCCTGCGATGGTGGCTGGGAGAGGCGAATAAGGATCTGCCAGGGGGCTGCTCTGACTGGACAGCAATGTGAAGGAACTGGAGAGGAAGTTAGACGATGCAGCGAACAGAGATGTCCTGGTGAGAACCAAATATAATCACTGTTATTACGTACACTGTATGTACGTAAAGTATGTGTGTGTGTAAAGTATGCCTTGCTTTAATGGATATATTTAGGAGAGGCAAGATCAATATCCATAGAGCAATAGTCCTAAAAAGCCATATCTGGCCTTGCTTCAGACAAACCACTTCTGTTTTTCTCAGTTGTCTGATGTAGCTAAGTGTAAACTAGTCCAATGAATATAAGAGCAGTGCAACAGTTTTGTGTATCACAATAAATTGTGATACTATAATATATAAATGTATCAGAAAAATATTTTATTGCATAGACACATGTACATTGGGATAAATTATTTTTTGCTACAGAAATTATCTCTAAGCACTGATATGAGTATATTAGGTATGGTTTTATAAATCATGGAATTATTTTTTCCCGTGTACAAGAGACCTCAGTGTTAAATATTGAGTGAAAATTACTGTGCAGTAAAGATCAGAGAAAAACAATGAACATTACTTTAATGTACAGAATGAATGAATACATAAGTGATGTTTTGTAAAGTGGAAGTCATAAACACTAAAAAGGCATCTTTCCTGCTTTAATATAATGCTTAAATGTGTTTATTTGCAGCACTTTTACTTTGTCCTCACAATAGATGTAAGTCTTTCTAAAAGAAAGCTAATAAAAGTGTACATTTTAGCTCCTTCAAAAGTCATGAATAAATAAAAACATTGGTGAATATGAATACACTAATCTGTGAAGAGACCTTTTCCTAAAGAAAAAGAATGCTTTGTTATATAGGTATATGACAATGAAACAAGTTGTAAATAGTATAGGATGACATAGACATTCACTTGGGTAATCATGGGCTCTAAACTTTGAGGCTGGGAAGCCTCAAAATGTATCTAGCAGTCTCCACTTCATATTTAGATGGCTATTGCTAGGGACAGAAAGGACTAAATGGAAAAGTTGCTTTGGGTCAGGAAGAAGGAAGTATGTCTGATGTGAATTTTATGTTATTGAGCCCACTTATTTATAGACAGCGTGTTTATTCATTGTCAGCCATCAAAGAACAGTTGTCAAGGTATCTCCAGTAGAGTAGTACAATGCATTTGAAGAACACTACAAGGATTATCTTTGTTGATAAAAATATAATACTGTGCTGGTGAAGTTTACCAGCTTTTAATTCTGCTGTGATCTCATTAGCTTTAATAAAGCATACATTATTAAAAAAAAAAAAAAAAAAAAGCAGGAAAAAATAAACAGAATTTATATTGGATTCCTAAATAAATTGTATTTTTCATATTTACGAATTTCCATAGTAAATGTAGACATCCTCTATAAAAGAGAATGTTATTGTGAATGTTCTCAATAAAAAGACATTCGGATAAACCAGTTTCTTCTTATGAAACCAACCTTGAAATTGTTTGTATATTTAAAAGTAAGACCATGTTGCTACAATCCAGTTTTCAAAGGTTGCCACCTGCTGTTAATAAAATATTTTACAAATGTTTTTACAAGTCAAATGCACACAGAGCATTATTTGCCATTTTCTAAATTTATTTATTAAACTGATTATTTCCAGATTAGAGTCAATATGCTTAGAGAAACCATAATAACCTAAAGTACATTTTGACTGGTTATACTTCTGCAGAAGACTGTATGTGAATAACAGATTTAATTTGCTTATTTCTAGACTTATGTTTCCTAAGGCATCTCAATGTCTAATTTACCAGAACTTTTCTAAAAAATAAAGTGATAGAAAAATTTGTTTTTGAATAAACTTGAAGCAAAACTGATAAGATACAAAGTTGATGAAAAGTTACTTTTGTTTCACTGATTTCTTTTTATGTGTAAGTTTCTGAAGTTTCTAAATTTTATATATTGCTGACTTATAATGGTGTAAGTAAAAGAAGATTAAAACCTTTTCCTATTATGCTGTTACAGTTAATAAGATATATTGCAAACAGAGCTGTTCAATTGACTAACTCAAAATTTTGAATGAATTTTGTCTATCTGTGATCTGAACATTGTTCGAGATTTTCTTCATAGTTGATCAGTGATTATCTTCAAGTGATTCTGGCAGGGACTGAATTACACCAGGCATTTCTAGAAGCTGGATAAAATCAGCACTAAGATAGGCAGGCTCATAACTTTATTTGGAAGCAAGTTTCTGGGCTGGCTTAGCTTGTAGGCAAACATTGAGCATCTTCCTTTGGGAATGGTTTATATTCACAATTATTAATTTTAAATCTATGATTATTTCTTACTGTACAAAAAACTGTACATACTGTGGCTTCAGTCATTGCTCCTTTGTAGTATCTCAAACATCTAAAGTTGTATTTCACTCCTAACAGGTCAGCAGCATTAAGGATTTAAAGAATCGTTTTGTGAAGGATAAAAATAGTTAACAAATATAAGAAAGAAAGAACATACTGGACTTTCTAGGCAGCTAGTTGAGCAAGAATCATTGGAAAGCTTAGTACAGGATGAACAAATAGTAGGACATTGGATGAACAATAGTACAATAGGACAAAATCCGTCCTAGAGGAATAAAGGAGATAGCTAGCTAGCAAAAGGAATTGCAACCCGTGTCATGGCAGGCTGATGAGAAGCTTTTGGAAAAAAAAACAAAAAACAAAAAACAAAACAAAACAAAAAACATAATGTAAATTCTACCAAATCAATAAGTAAAAATTAAAGGACATGAGATAGCAGAGTAAAGTACCAGATTAATCAGGAAAAAAGACTTCTGTATCAACAAGAGTGCTCCTGCAAATTCATTTTTATAAAAGCAGGACCATGTTCTTATAACAATTAAAAGAATATCTTAGGTTCCAGTGGTATACTACCCATTTCCAGAAATACGTAATTCCATAAGACAGAATTCCATAGTAATAATGCATGTTCCAATACTTATGCTTTTCCTAGTTTATACTCAGAATTGAACTTCAGTATTTTTCTCATCAGCCTGTTGTCAGTTGTACAAGATATAATGTAGGAATAGTTTTGATTTAAATGCTAATGGAAAAAATTACAGATCACCTTATTTGCTAACAAAAAGTAATAGTGCAAATTGCTGCAAAAGCCAAGGTAACCAAGGTAATGATTTTGTACTGAAGGTGTACTTCTCCAGAAGTATTACTAGCTAGAGGTGATAGAATGTGAGAAGTGGGAAGATTCAAGTAATTGTCAACAAGTAAATAATAAAATTAGACCTTTGGATATTGTATCTTTGATTACAACCCAACTCTACAAGATGGTCAAAAGCTTTTTCTGTTTCTTTGTTTTGAGTTAATTTTACCTGTGGCATTGAGTTAGGATCCAAGAGTTCTAGCTCTATTTTATGTCTCTGGCTAAACCCCTTCACCCTTTTGTCACCCTTTCCCACTTATGTTAGCTTCTTAGGTAGATTGTAAAGTCTGTAAGGTTATGTGTGTTGCTTACTCTGTAGTACAGCAGCTTTTTCAGATTTGGTTTGATTGCCTCTTGGAGGTGCGTGTCCTCTCACTGGCAATGTCAGAGGAGGACATGCTTCTAGACTATTGACTTTGTTAAGCTTTGTTGTGCTTAGATAAGATTAAATTAGGCCTATCACTGCATAACAGGGAGGGTAAAACAGGGTAAATTTGAGTACATGCTCTGCGTGGGAAGAGACTGCTGAATCACACTGTCAGTGAAAGAGAGATCTGTTTTTTATTTGCCAGCCTTAGCAAATTTACCTAGGTATTCGCTGTTTGCTTCTAAATTTTAGCAATGATATATGATTTTCTACAGCTAACTCCTATTTTTTCTGTGGGTGTGCTACGAATTAATTGTGCCAAAGTTTCAAAAGTACTTGAACTACCAGAGCCAGCAGGACCAGTGAAGCGTTTTAACTCAGATACAGTACCACTCAAATGTGACTGTAATGTCACCATGTGCAACTTGGATTGGAGAATCGCAGATGATTTAATGTGGGTGGATGTCTGATTGGTAAGCTCTGCCAAATGTACTTCAGTTTAGGAAAGAACTGGTTTGCTTTTTATTTGCACCATTCCTCGATGTAAAGTGTTTGTACATTGTGTTGAAAGGCATCTAGGTGCACAGCACAAAGTCAACAAGGGTCTAGGAAAATTTGTTTGCCTGGGCTCAGTTGCATCTCTAACTTGTTCCTGCATCTCTCTCCAGATAACTCTGGAGTCTTGGAAATGCTTTTTACTTTGAACACAAAACACAGGTACACAGGTTATCTCTGACACTAAGATCAAGTTTAAATGTAATTCTGAGTTTTGAAAAATCTTGTAAAAACATACAAGCACCATTCTGCTAAGCAGATAGATGAAAAACATCTTGTATTGTTGGTGACTTACTAACATAAAACAGAATAAGAGAATATATAGTATAGTATATATGCATGTATATGGTATTTTCAGGAAGGAAAAATAACCTCTAAACAGTATTTGTTGAGAAGTAAGATTTTTAGGTCTCTGAATCAGCTCCGTGAATCAGAACCTGTCAGCTCAGAATCAGCAAGTGTTCTTAGTGAACATGCCATGCCTGAAATGGCCAAAGCTGAATGACATATATGCTTCTCAAAGAGCTCTAAGTATTAACACATTTATGTAATTTATAATATTACTCCTGCATTATATTAATATTATGTAAAGCAGAACAGAACTTTTCTTTCGTTTGTAAGATCATAACAGGATAGTAATTGCATTTATCACCAGATGGCTCATGTTTGTCAAAGTCTGACTTTTACCATTGTAGCTCTGGCTTCATGAATCCCCTTTTGGGGCATATCTGAAGCTGTCGGTATTTTAAATTATAACCATATTCTACCTATATTCTAGAATATAACCAACTTGCTTTGGGTTTTGACATTAATGGATCTCGTGCATTTTTAGCAGCACAATCTGTCTTGATTTACAATTCAAGAATACTGATGGTAAGGCAATTTTAGCAGGCAATTTTTCTGCCTAAGTGTGATTCATATTAGCATTTCTGAGCCATCTGCAAGGTATTCTTTGTCATTTATTGAGAGAGGTACAGCTTTGAGCAAAAGACTGTTCTCTTCCTTCCCTCACCTCAGTCTTCTGTCAGTAGAAGTGCAAAACAGGGACAGTTTTACAGGATAGGCAATTGGATGGGTAAAAAACCTGGAGTCTGTTTCTGCCTCTGCTAGAAATTTCCCATGTAACCATGGGTGAATCACTGAATTGCTTTCTTCCTTTTCACTCCATCTGTAAAATAGTGACAGTATTTCCTTTCCCATTTCTTTTTCTTTCTTTTTTTTTTTTCTTCCTTTTTCTCTTCTGTTTTAGGGTTAGAATTCTCCTAAAATACATATAATGATACTTTTAAATAACTACTGCTTTTTTTTTTTTTTTTCCCTGAACCTGTAATGACTTCCGCAACTGGTATTTGTCAGTGCTTTACGTTGTGATATGACTTCAGGCCACATATTTGCTGTATCGATCTACATAGCTCAAAAATCATAAACTGGGAATATTCAATAAAAAATAGAAAGAGTGAAAGTAATCTGTAAGTCATCACCATGTGAAGATAACACAATGCAATTGTAAAAGTTTCTTCTCTTTTCCATGTAGTTCTGTTACTATGGAAATGTGAAAATATTTTCCCCTTTTAATGATACTGCAATAAGCAATGAAAGTTCATATTGTTTTATAGCCAGTCACTGAGTTCCCTTCTTAATTACTAACTTGCAATGAAACACATGTCAAAGAAATAACTTCATTTTTGAACTTCAAAATGTATGGTTCTTATCTGACACCATTAACACATGTAGAGTTTAGACTGTAAATTTAGAACTGATTCTTTCACACATATTTTAAGTGTTAGAAAAATACTCAAAAATCTTAGTGTAAGATAGACTTTGCAGTTTATAGCCATTTAATTGTCACCTTCTTGTAGACGCTTAACACTATTGATCAAAATAGAGAAAAGGAAGAGATTCAAAGATATTAACACTGCAGATGCCATCTAAAGAGTGTATGTTGAAGACAATAGGGGCACAGACTATGAAATAATGACCATCAAAAAGACAGTTGTTATCCAAAAATTGCTGTAGCATTTTTATATTTCATTCTCAAAAAGATACCAAAAGCTGCTAGTATATACATCTCAGGAAGAAGTAGTACAAGATGGAAAACCTACATTTCTGATGGAAAATGCCTCTTTTATATTAACTTTTATTTTAAAATTCTCATTTCTAAATGGCAGCACCTTATGAAATATGTCCTGAAGACTATTTGATGTCAATGGTGTGGAAAAGGACCCCAGCTGGGGACATGGCATTCAATCGATGTCCTCTCAATGCCACAGGTATGGTATTACTTTGAAATTACACAATAACAAAAAGGGAAAAACAATTGTTTTATGCTTTAGAAATAATCACTAGACATACACATATGTGTATGTCTATATCTGTGAATATATATATCTCACATATTTACATATGCATATATTTGCATATAGAATATACATAAAATATAGTATATCTCATAGTGTACATTTCTGGGACTGTGATGTATATATGTACATATATGCATTACAGACAGAGACAGAAGGTGACAAATCAATCTGATAAAACCTATCAGGCAAATTTATGAAAACGAAGCAAAACATAAACATCTTTTTAATTACCAAAACAGTGTTAAATACCCACGAAGTGAACTTAAATGTGTTTCAGAATCTTGTAGTGCTCTCTATATGCTGATGATCATTGTATGAAATTGTGTCTGTGTGTGTGCTTTTAAAATAACAGGGAATGTAATTTAAATATACTTCATTCTTTTCAATTGCTCTCACATATATAAATATTTTCTGTCTTTGTGACTTACAGGCACCACTAGCAGACGCTGCTCTCTCAGTGTTCATGGAGTGGCCTTCTGGGAACATCCGAGTTTTGCTAGATGCATATCAAATGAGTACAGACACTTGCAGCATTCAGTAGGTGCAAAGCCAGCTTTAGTACTTGCTCTGTTTATTCATTACTAATCATTCATGTGAAAAGAAACTTACCTGTTTACTCTCAAGTAAGATTTCAGATGAGAAACGTCAGAAAGAAAACAGACCTGAGAAAGAAACATTTCTATTCGCATATTTAGATCTGATGTATTACTGGTGCTTGAATGAAAGATGTTTTATCTTACTGTAGTAATGGAAAAATGATTCAGATTCCCTTCTTCTGTGCCCACTGTGCAAAACTTTTACAGGGGTCAGAAAGTAAGACAAGTATTTTGGTTTATTAGAAAATGAGACGTGAATAAATGAGAGTTACTGGAAGAGCAGCCTGCTGAGTAATTTTATAGTGCCTTGAATTCTTTAATTGCACACTAGGAAGTCAGAAATGATATTTCTTCCTGATATCAAATATAGGACTTCACCTTCAAATGTAACAAACAAAAATGATTATAGGTTGAAGTTGTAATGTCTTAGAAAAAGTTAATCTAGATGAAGAAATATTTTTTTCAGAATGCTTAACAAAAATTTTCTTTGTTAAGCTATATGTTACATATTACTATATACAGTTTTTCTCTTCCAATTGAACTGTTCTATATACTGCTGACATATGCTTATATCCAAGTATATGCAGTAAGCATGTGCTTGTATGCAATATGTTATGTTATAAATATACTACTCTGGTATGTTCTAGTTACAGTGGTTACATTATTTCCATAGTCAGGCATTCTGCACTTGATTTCTGAGGAAAGAGTTCATTTGAAATTCTCTTAAACAATGGTTTTTGCTTGTGCAATATAGTTTTTCTGACTTTCTTATTATTCTGCCATTAATCATTCAATGCAGGGGCACCAATTTAGCTCTGTGCTTCATAATTTCCCAGTCTCTGAGCCAAGTGCAACACTTAGGTGGTATTTTTAAAAATCCTCACTGGATTGAAAAGTAGTAAGCTAGTGATCGTTCCCCAAATTTAAGTTTCATAGTATTGATCCTATTTTCACTGTTTCTGTATTGATTTTCAGACTTTACATAATATTGCTGGAAATAATTCTCAGGCAACTCAAACAATGGGAAATACTTTTTCGTGTTATTTATTGGTATGACTTACCAGGCTTGCTTTTGGTGAGTCACTGATATTTTTTGAAGCAGGTCTGCTTGGCAGAAAGGGATCATCACCGAACAACAACAAAAAAAACCACTTTTATATCCTAGATCAGTTATATCTATTCTTCTGTATTTCCTTTTTGATAATATTAAATATGATTATACTATACTGTGAGATAATCTTTTGAAAAGAACATTCAAAAATAGCTAAAGCTTCTTTAAAATTACGCAAGCATCTAAACACCATCTTATTCCTACACAACATTTCAGACTTATTTTCAGTTTATATACATACAATTTAAAGAAAAAAATAAAAAGACTTTTGCATTTGGAAGCTGCTCAAAAGCAAATCTGCTTGTCATACACCTTGCTGCTTCTCAAAGTGAACAGTGCAACGTATTTAAAAGATCATAGAAATCCAAGGACCTATAAGATCAACGGTCTGCAAATGTAGGCTTTTCCTCATAAGATACATTTGTCAACTCTATAAATCCCTGAAAATAGGGCTTTATAAGGAAGCTGCTGACAGACAGTATTTTAATAGTAAATATATGTACTTATGAAAGAATTTATGATATGCCTCAGTGTGCTTACAAATACTGTTATTTTGCTAACTCAGATCAAGAATAGTGGGATTGGCACTCAGTTTTCTAAAGGTTCCCATAAAATGCGAGTGTGAGCTAAAATGCTTGCATTTCTTATCTGAAATACATAAAATAAAAAATAGGTGTATAGTCTTCAAGTATGATATTTCTGAAGTTCATTTGAAGCAGTTGATGTATATAACATACAGACAATATATTGTATGCTAATGGCATGCCTGCCTGAAAGAATGTAAACAGGTCATTGTCTCTTTTCCCTCCAAACAAACCACTGAGGATTCAGAACTAGCCCAAAAACTGTGGACCTGAATTCACAGTCCTATGCCCAAGCAAACACTCCCTGAAGAAGAACATAGCATATGATGGGAGCTAAATAATACTGCTTTGATTACAGCACTTGCTGACTTGTCTGCGCAGATTGTGAACTGGACACTTAAAATTATAGAAATATGATGAGCATCCAAGCTTCAGTGCCATCCATCTACGCTGTTTAATTTTGTGTCTGTTAGAACACTCCCTGACATAATTTAAGACCACACCAGCAGCACTCAGAAGACAACATGGCAGAGCAACCATTCCCAGCAGGCAGTAAAATCATCTTTGTCTTGGAGAGTGAATTAAAGGAGAGTTTAGCTTGAGGGATACAAGCTGGCTGCATTTGTTGGCCTCAAGTGTAGACAATATTCTTGAGGTTTTTCTTATCTACCTTTATTTGATATTTATAGTAAAAACACTTCTTACTTAGCCAGTTTGGGCTGTGGGTAGAGAATTTCAGAGCTTTGTGTGTCTATCAGACCACATCTGTGTTTATTTCTAAGCTCCCCACTAACAAAGAGACAAAAGAACAGTAACAAAGAAACTGGGCTTGTTTAGCTTGAAGAAGCTCCAGGGAGACCTCATTGCAGCCTTCTAATACTTGATGGGAATTTATAAACAGGAAGGAGACCAATTTTTTATTCAGTATTATAGCAATAGGAAGACAAAATAGCTTTAAATTAAAGGAGGGGAGATTTAGATTAGGTATTAGGAGAAAAATTTTTACTCAGAATGTGATGCGACACAGGAACACATTGCCCCAACAAGGTGTGGATGCCCCATCCCTGGAGGCATTCAAATCCAGGTTGAATGGGGCCCTGGGCAGCCTGACTTAGTCACTGTCAACTCTGCCCACGACAGGAAGTTAGAACTAGGATGATCTTTAAGGTCCCTTCCAACCCAAGCCATTCTATGTTTCTATGAAATTGTGACTCCAGTGGTTCCTATTACTGCAGTTGAATTGGGAATTCACACAAGGCAAAAACAGTGCAGTGTAAATTCATAGAGTGCCCCTCTAACATCAATATGGTTTTTTTTTACTTTCTTTCTAAAGAAAACATTTTCCTACAAACAACAATTTTTGACCAGATGTCCACAGTAAACAGTAGTTTTCTGCTATCGTGTAAAATTTTTCATCACCACATCTGATTGACACTGTAGTTTTGTTTCCTTAATATATGAACACATATTTGTACTGTATATAGCTACAATATAGGTGCACTTTCTCATGCAGAATGTTACATATTTTCACTTTTTTTCTCCTTTACTCTCCTAAAAGTGATATAGGACAGATTTCAATCCATAATAAGCAGCATTTAAGTAGGAGAAACTCAACTACACTGCATGTACTTCATCTTGACTTGGGACTTGTATGGAGAGTAATATCGTAGCTTTATAAATCAAAGAAAAATGGCACTATATTTTCATGAACTGTCAATAAAGTTAAAAATGTACTCATAATGCTAAAGATAATATATTTTGTTCATAAGAATCAGCTCCATAAATAATTTGGCTCCTTTTCCAACCACTTGTAGAATATGTCAGGCAGAATTACTGCTCTACTCAGAACAGGCACATTCTGGCATTTTGAATATTGAGAAGAAGACAGGGATTTCCATTGTTTAAATGGAACTGTCTACTTATATGAATATTTCTTTGATAAATATATGATTATTTGTGCAGAATTCGGCTGAGATAATTTTCTTCATAGTAGTACTATGCTATTTTTGGATTTTTAATGAAAAAAGTATTGGTTACACTATGATGTTTTAGTTGTTGCTGAGCAGTGCTTACACAGTGTCAAAGTCTTTTTGTTTCTCAGAAAGGTGGGGCTGGATATGCACAGGAAGTTGCAAAGGGATAGCCAGAACAACTGGCCCAAACTGACCAAAGGGTTTTTTTCATACCACATGACATTGTGCTCTGCAATGAAAACTGGGGGAAAAGCTTGCCAGGGCTGCTGCTAATGGGGGATGGTTTGAACATTGGTCAGCTGATGGTGAGCATTTGCATTTTGCATCATTTATCTTTCATGATTTTCTTTCTCTGTTCCCCCTTTTTTTTTTTTTTTTCCTTCTATAGGTTATCTTTTCCTCAAGCCATGAGTCTTTTCCCTTTCCAATACTACCCTCTATCCCTCTTCATGGGAAGTGTGTGTACATCTATGTGGTGCTTAGCTGTCAACTGGGGTTAAATCACAATAGTGCTTTTAATTTTCTATTATAACAGTTCAGAGCAATTCAAAATCTTTAACTAATATATATCCTCAACATATTCTTCAGATCAGCCTCTACTACATCTCCGTTTTGTGTGAATGAAAAACTTAAACAGACAGATTAAATAGAATAAATGTTTTCTGGTCTTCTAAACTTGTGCCTAGACAGTTTTCTTCTTAATGTTGATATCTCTTCATAGGACAGCACAGAATATCTCTGGTATGGTAAAAATATGACAGCAGAACCTCTGAAGAGAAGAATTTACAGTGGAACCTGACAGAACAGGGAAGGGGAATGGTTTCACTCATGGTGTGAAGACTGGCAGTCAGCTTGAAGCACAGGAGGGCATGGTGTCCACCACCCAGGTGTGGGAGCTTGAGTAAAGGCAGTCAAGTGGTTAAAACAGCTCAGTTATACCAAAAATATACTCCCTATATTTTCATTATTTTA
This sequence comes from Chrysolophus pictus, assembly GCA_037305975.1. Lineage (NCBI taxonomy): Eukaryota > Metazoa > Chordata > Aves > Galliformes > Phasianidae > Chrysolophus > Chrysolophus pictus. The sequence goes on from CM074578.1 coordinate 27,711,948, forward strand.
TCTTGTGTGCTATGGAATACAGATCTCTTTTAAAACTACGAACAATAATTAGATCTCTTTGAATAAGAGAATCAATTAGTCATGAATAATTTATCCAACATTTGGTAGAAATCAGTCATCAAATGAATTTAACAAATGCTGTTTGACTAGCTTATACAGCTGGTTGACTAATATGAAAAATTATTCACTGAGCAAATTAAGGGACAAAAATGCCCAAATCCATGAAATAAACCCTTTATAAATTATTTGGTTAACTCTAATAATAATATTTAAATAACCCAATTAGGATTATTTTTACTAGGACACTATAAGTGGAAAATGCAAAATGATAAATGAATTGCCTACTTAAATCATGTGACCTAGGGGACCAAGCAATAGCTTAATGAACAGAAAAGTAAGCATCACAGATTATATATTATATATCAGACTTTTTTTTTCTTCTGAATTTCTTGTGTACTTCTAGTGTGTTTGCAGTAAGTGCTGCTTTGCAATATGAAAACGTTCCTAATCAAGCATTTTCATAATCAAGTTTCAAGATTCTTACCAATGTTTTGTGCAGCTAAGAAGGAGTATTTTGCCCATTGATGCACAATTTTTTAAATGTATTCTTCAGAAAGTGCTGGTTACAACAAAGAAAGAATTAAAAGTATCTGTTTTATTATGAATGAACGTGAAGTTAGATGGCTAAGATCTAGTGGCAGAGGATATCCTTTCTGAAGTTCCTTCTGAATTGTTCATGGTCACATACACACTCACAGTAGACTTTATCTGACAGGAAAGAATTCCTCTGATTTCTCTAACTCTACAATTTTTTTTCAGAATTCAGAAGTTTTGTTCTTTCTGTGAGATAAACATGGCTTGTTTCTAGGGACTATTTGTGCATTTTACCAAATGAATTTTTCCATAGAAGTAGTTAAGGACCTTGTTAAGTGCTATTCTCTGTTTCTACATTTACAAAGTAGTTTAAATTGAAATCCTTTTGTCAACTAACATATTTTAGTCACCTTAAGGAGTATCTGTTATATGTAGAAAGGCAGATTAGATGATAATCTAATGACCCAATCTTAGGCTGTATCGGACTACGAAGTGTTCTCCTCATTGCTTATTATTTTCCTTTGATCTGGGAGCAGAAAACAGTCTGCATAATTATTTTACCTAATATTGTTTAGTTGATCTACTACTTTGTTGATTGGATCTAATATATATATATATGTTTAAAATATATATGTTTTCATAAAAGAAAAATGTCTCCAAAATATTCTAAAGTGATATTCTGAATCCCTGAAATTTTATAAGTAGATCAAACTTTATATAACTCCACTGACTGAATACATTGTCAAGACAGATTTAACAACGCCGTGAGAAAATACAAACTGAATCAGAAGGCATTGTGTCTCCTTCTAGCAGAAAGTTAAAGCAAAAGCCGTGCTACATAGGTGTATTTTGACTGTCAGAATCTAGCCACTTTGGCTGTGTAATTGATACTTAGTGACAGACCAAATTCCAAGTAAATTTTTTTGCATTTACTTCCTTTCTAGAACTTCTTGTGTACTTCAGTAAGCTACTCATTTTTCTTGTTTCAACAATTTCTGTTTTGATCTTTTTTATAGAACTTAGTTCTAGAAAATGAGGATTGTGAATACTTGACTTCCTTGACTTCCCACATGACCTTTTTTTGAATCAAAGCATTTTTCATAGAAAGACATCTAGTTTTCACTATAGAAAGTTATTCAATTGAGAATGTATTCTCAAAATGCTTTGTTATTGGTGGTAGTGGTGGTGGGTTTTTGCAGTTCTCAATTCCCATCTTCTTTCAAGTTTCAGTCCTTTCTTTTTTTCTCTTTTTTTCACTATACTAGTCAGTAAGATAATCTGATAGTGAGTTCTGGGTGTTTTGAATCAGTGTAATTAAACCAGCACATTTCTAGTGGATTGAATCTGCAGAGAAGTTTCATGCTCTGTGCTGACGTTTTTCTTTCTTCTTTCTTAACTTCATTTATACAGACAGTGTAAAATCTTTGCTGAAAATAAGAAATTCAACAATTGTTGAATCCACAACTGGATGTGAGTGCACGCAGGACCAAGAATAAAATCAGTGGTTAAGAGTTCAAAAGCCTACTTTGGATAGTAGAAAAAAGGATAGTTGAGATAAAAGAGTGGTTGAAATGCCTCAAGTAAGACTTACTTATTTTCACTACTTTTTTGAGGGATCTGCTTAAATGATACTGTTAATGCATCACTGCCTTGCCACATGCTTGTACCTAAAGTGAGACTTCCTATAACAGTTTTTGGACACTTTAATTCATAAGAGATTTGTAGTATACTCATAGATAAACTAATCTTTAATACTATCAGAAAATCTCTATTAATATAGCTTATTTTCTAATCTTGTGCTGCATAGATTTCAATGTTGGATGAAAAACTATGTTTAGTTGCTTAGATGAAAATAAGGTACTAATTTCTGCCAATTTGAGCAACATAACCCCTAAATCAGACACACATTCATGCCAAACTGGCTCCTTTTCTATTAGAAAAAGACCTCTTAACTGTCAAGATTTAAGAAGATGAAATCTGCATATGAAATATCACACTAGTATTAAGGTATTAACACTTATGAAGTATGGGAACTTTTGCAGATGAACTTTTGCATACCAAAATGATGCTATAGCTGTAAAAATGTGTTTCTGTTACTTCTAGTTCATACTGTAATTGTTTCCTCTCTTTCCAGGACAGTGTTATTCACAATTTTCTCGGATCTTAACTAAAATATAATTTGATAAAAAGAACTCTAAGGTGAATAGTGATTATCTCAGCTGCAATTCATTAGACATGATTTTGTTTTTCCAAATTATATTACAAGGACAGCATTTCAGTCTGTCCATGTACTCCTCAGTGAAATGACCTGAAAATCAAAGGTTTATTCCTAAAAATGTACTAATTCTTTTTGCTGGATTAATGCTTCTTTTCTTTTTATATAGCTGCAGAGCAAAGCAGGCAGGATTAGTTTTGTAGATTTGAATATATAGCAAAAGTAACAACGTTATCTATTTACCTCAGTCTACTCTATTGCTATATGCCAGCTCTCTTCATCTCACCTTTAAAGCATTTGAGAAGTATGGGAGTTAATTATTTGCTTTTCCTTGCCTTGTCTCCCTTGTAAGCCCAGAATCTGCTGGAGTCAGCTCTGTTTTGTCACCTTTATAACTTTACGTGAAAATGACAAACTATTTTTCAATTTTCTCTCATCACAAAACAACTGATTGAGTGATTGTGGCAGGCAGTAGTCTTCCCCTGCTGTACTAACATTTTCCAATTCTGCATTAGAAGAAGAAGAAGAAAAAAAAAACCTTCTAAAAAAGTTAATAACAATTCAGTTGTTTGATTGCTTGATGGTAAAGTCACTCATTTGATTGTGGGAAATCTCTGCCTACTCTACCAAACTTATTGCACAGAAAGAATTGTTGATTTTTGTGCGTTTTAACTCCATTCTTTAATGTTAATATACCTTTCTCAGTCTCCTAACAGATCTGTTTCACTTTTTGTAAATAAATACACATTTTGCCAAATCTACTCCATCCCAAGTGAATAGTTGCTCTTTTCATAACTGTCTGTATTGAAATAGATACCAGAAATCAGCAATTAGGATCAGAAGGAAATATCTTTAAAGCTATCACAGTGCATTCTCTGTTCATGAAATTTATTGCTTGATCTCAACAGACACATACATCCCAAGCCAAGAGATGCTATAGAGTGGGAGAAAATATTTTCCTTCTGTTCTGCATAAGCATATCACATTTTAATTCAATTTGAGTATGTTGTTTATCTTCCTTTCTGCTTTTGACTATCTGCTTTCTAATATAAAAACAATCCCAGTTGTTAAATTCAAATAAAAGTGCCCACTGTCATCTCAGCATCCTCAATCATCTTTCAGCATCTGGTTTATGAAAGAATAATCTGTGTTAAATTATATGTGCTCTCATGGATGCTGCTTCTGCTGTTTTACATAGAAGTCTGCTGCAGCAGTGAGCAGCTGAGTTCTCCCCAGTCACATTGATATTCCGCACCAGCCAATGTTGCAGCCAACAGGTGAATTCCACTAGGATATGGCCAGAAGGAAAAAAAGGGATGAAGGCCCTGTAGGGACTCAATAAAGAAAGAATTAACCTAATTTTTCCTTAAAGTCTACAGAACTGCAGGCACCCTCATTCCAACTCAGCTCGCAGAATGACTGCAGGATTTTGTGTAGATGAATAGCTGTAAAACACTCTTCTTACACTTTTACACTCATCCCTCTGCCTTATTTGCTCCATTACTTCACCTGTTGCATTCCCCACTATATTTAAACACAGATTTGTTAAGTTTGTGAGACACAGCAGAAAAATTTCTGGCCCATTACTTAATGCAGGGCTCCCATGCAGAGTTTAGGGCTCTCTTATAGTGCTATTCTGCTTGAAAGAACAATTCTGATTTGTCCTTCAAACAGAAGTGAGCATGATCCAAATAAGTCTGCAGGAATACAAATTCAAACAGATATATAAAGTGCATCAACTAATCAGAGCTTATGTTAAAACAGAATTAAACAGAATGACCACACTCTACAAAAAAAAAAAAAAAAAGAGAGATGTCATTTGTAGCATGTACCTTTGTGACCTCCCATTCAGTCAATATGGGGAGCCAGGAGACTTTTCCTCAAGCAATGTTATGTCTGTCATAAAATGAAAACAAGCCTCTCAGTCTGATCGTTTTTTTTTTTCCCTCTCAACTCTTGCTCTTGTCATGTTGCATTACACATAGATAACACAATTCTTGAAGACATGCCCTCTGGTTAAAAAAGGAAACAACAATAATAACAACAAACTTTTTCACACAGCATGTCAACGTGAGCAGAATTTAATCAAAGATAAGTGGAGCATTTAATAACAATACTTAATAAAATAATAATGCAAATCCTGGTCAACAAACACAGTAATCAATATAAGCAAAATGTACAACCTAAAGAAGTCATCTGTTTAGTGATTATTCATTCCTCATCTCTAAATCCATTTGTCACTTTAGTAAAGAGCAATTTTATACCCTTCCTGTTTAGATCTGTTGAATCCATGAAAAAATGCAAATATAAAACTGAAATTTTATAATGGCTTTCTCTGATACCTGATTAGTAAATTAAGGTCTAGAATAATTGACAGTATTGACATTGACAATAAAAAAAAATATAGAATCAGTTAAAGTGGAAAAAGATCTCTTAATATAATGGACAATACTTGTGAGAGAATGTAGTAGAAAAAGAAGGTACATACAGAGCCAAGCATCTCTAAACTGTTCACATTCTTGATCTTATAATACACTAGATTGCCACATATGATAGATTATTTTTTTTCATGGATTTGTCAATATGTCTCACCATATACAGAAGAATACATACAATTCTCTGACATTTGTGTAGAGATGCATAAGGTCAGGGTCTAGAAGAGCACAGGTTCTGTGCTGTTAAGGTGATTCTTTTTCTCTCTAAAATGAGTAAATAAATGAATAGATAAATTACTGCTTTGATGAATATTTTTGGAAGTATATGTGAGTGGACAATTGTTTCTATACAATAAAACAATTCTTATTTTCCTTAATGTAAATTAAGAATAAGTTCCTTAAATCACAGCGTTGCTGTGGTTTATACTGAGTACAAACAAGTGGACTCAGACATAGTATCTGCTTGCTGCAGCAGATTTCATACTATGACAGCAGATAAATGCAGGAAGGTAAAAGTTTGAGTTCACGTTAATTGGTATTTCTACTTTTGATAGTTTGCCTTTCAAATTATTTGCAGGGACACCGTACAGAATTATAGGACAGAAAGGCAATTCATGAGGTCTTCCAGCCCGACGTCTTTCCTTTCAGAATCAACTATACTTACTTTATTTCAGCTTTTTGTTATTCTTGATTGTTATTAAGGCCCTAAGTGTGCACAATCTCTTCAGGTAAAATATGATGCATCACTTCCTTTTCTATTGAGAAGTTCTCCTTAATATTTATCTTTAATCTTAGTTGACACAGTGTATACCAATTACTTTTTTCCTTTTCCATTATAAACAAAGCAAATATGCTACTTCCTCTCTGCAGAAACTGTTTATTTATTTATCTGTAACCAACTAATTTCACTGATGCCAAAGTAGGAAATTGCTTTTTATTGCTTTAGAAAACTCCATCATAAAATGCTGAATGTATGGATAGAAGTGGAAAAGACTCGTATAAAAACAGGTTATAAGTATTCAGATGCATATTTGAAGATGCATACCTTTATCATTATACCATACACTATTTCTTTTAAAATTTGAGTGAAATGGAATTCTTGTACCCTTTTAACAGCCTTAAAATTATATATATATTAAGGACAAGTAAATGAAACTTCTAGATTTTGTATTCTGAAATAGTTAAGGGACTGTCTTCTGATGATTAGAAAACACACCCCATAACGATATATTCCTCAAATACAGAAGGGGGAGCTTTCTCACAATGACTTCATGTTATAGCTTACACATCAGCATGCTGCATGAGTTCAGTTCAGGATTGTGCCTATGGGAATATTTTAGCAGCCAAAAATATATCTTCTGCCTTTTTTTTTTTATTTATGTGCCTGTCTTTGAACACACAGGTTTCAATGTTGTTACTATAACTTCAATGTAAAGTCATTACTTAATATTCATTGTAGAATTCAAGTCCCAAGATTAGTGGCCATAGAGGCTAGGTAACATGATTCTGAGTGTTTAAGATAAGATATCAGGAACTTTGAGCTGTTTCCTCTTACATTCTCAATAACTTGCTTTTTTTTTTTTTTTTTTTTTTTTAAATTCAGGTGACTTTTGCAGGTGATCTAAATATTCTTTTATTTTCTATGTGTTAAGTTCTTCATGAAAAATGTTTTATAAAATATTAGTGTTGGATTGTGGAAGCACAAAGCAAAGTGATTTGCAGATTATGAGCAATTTCAAGTCATATTTTTATTTCAAAATATTTTTCCTCACTTCTGGCTAAGGCTTCCTAATCTGGGTTCTTATACTCTTTTTATCATAAAACTATAATGACTTTTTAGTAATTCCAAGCCATGATTACAAAATCACATTAAAAATAACTTTAAAACAAGATGATGTAATTACTATTCAGCTTAATCATTCTTTTCAATCTTTTATAGGTTTCTTGAGGGCGCATTGTTTTCTATCCTTTCAGACTCCGTCAAGCTATTTGTTTGCAATAGTTATGATGCAGTAATAAATTTATAATCTGAAGCCAGGGGCGTAGTAGCTCTGACATTGCGAAAAGACATTTTTATTGTGACATACTTTCTAATAAATCCGGAGATAAAGACAGCTGGACCCTGAGTCAAAGTCCAGTTAAACATTTCAGTAATTTTTCAAATATACAGCATATACTGCAGGCAGCTAGAGGTTGGACTGACAATTGAAGTATCACTTTAACAGCTGCTTCATTTCACTATCTCTCGGCTCATAAACTTTATTTTTAATGATCCTGCCTGTAAGACCACTAAAAAATGACCTTCACAGAGAGCTACAAGGTCCTACAGTGGTGACCAAAATTAGCTTCCTTGGAGAATGCATAATATCACAATGACCACAGCATAAAAAATAAGAAATATAGTGACAAAGTCATCATGACAACCGCTGATTAGGAAATACTGTATTTTCACACTGAAATGCTCTTGTAGCTCTGCAAGTAATCCAAGAAACAACACTTTCAACTCTTGTTTTTTTGGACATTTGCTTTAATCGTGCTACACCAGTTAACGTCAACTGAGTGTACAGCCTGTGATTTTAAACTTGTGTCTATGAGCTGATACTAAAGAGGGTGCTCACATTGCTATTCAGTTTTGTTCCAGACTATAAACAATCTTTCCACTAATTGACTCTAATTTTCAATCTTTTTCCCTATCTAAACACAATCTACTTTTTTTGTTCTTTGTTTTTCAAATGGTACTTTGTCCTACTTGTAAGGATATGCTGCTAGGACAGAAGGTTCACAAGAGGTAGTTAAGGAACAGAACAAGGAACTTCAAGGTTGGAGCTTGAGAAGTTAAAAGATGTGCAAAGAGTACAAGTGGTGTGAGCCAAGGAAAAGTTGTCATAGTTTTGCTGGAAGCTGAGCTTTCTGGGTAAAACTTAAAACATTCCCAGATTGAGCTGTAATTTTAAGAGTCAATAAGTCTTAGGTAGTTTGAATCACCTGCAGCACAACCATTGCTACTTTTGAAGTAGATGTAATAATTTACTTTTGTGGTACTGTGGTGACTTGCTAGACCACATTTACCACCATGTCCAAAAGCAATCAAAATGTCATGCTGAAAGAACTAAAAAGTGTAGTATAACTCCCATTTCTTCCCATTTCTACTGCTGGAGATCTGTAAAATTCTTCACTGAAAACAGATCTTTACACAGTTTTGCTTGCTCAAAAGCTTAGAGAACAATCAAACACAGGAATGTTTTAATTTATTATTTGCATCCAAAATGCAGCTGAAACCACCAGGACTTCTGTGTGCAGTGCATGGTCCAAAACCAACAATAAATTGTCTCTTACCATGATTAAAATATGAGTTTAAAGTCTAGCAGGAACATGGAAAAACAAATTGCAGGTGGTGTACATACAGATGGAGGAAAAGAAAGCAAAATAATGCAGTATGGAACAGCCTGCTAAATACTCCTACATCTTTCCTATTTTTTTTTTTTTTTAATATAGGCATAAAAGTGTAACAGGGTTTTTAATGAGGATTGATCACTACTGCTGTTACTGAAATTAAAAGAACCTCTTTGTTCTCTCCACCATTAAGTGGTGTGATGTCCTTCTCACGTTATGTCCTGAGGCATGTGTCAGATTTGGGGGTTCTGCCTTATGGACTGTCGTTTGTATTGTATGTCCTTTGTGCTTGACCAGAGATATAGACATTAAATGCTGGAAATTTCACCGGGGTTAGTTAACATCTAGACAGTTACAGCAAAACTTCCACTGTGCTGTTACTGTGGTAGTTAATGACCTTTTTGTTTGCCAGTCAGACCCAGTGCATGATAAGATAAGGTAAATGGCAGGATTTCAAAGGGAAAATAAATCACAAATAAAGTTCTTTGTTGCTTTCATTCATTCTCAAGAAATTAATAGTTCATAATGCTATTTATCCACAAAGTTAAAATTAATTTTCTTCTATTGTCATCCCTTTTCCTTTACTGTAATTTACCTTCAACATTACTTTGAAAGCCTCCTAAAATGAATAAAAACTGCACAATAAGATTGCTGAAAGCAAGTTTCCTGCATAATTACTTTTTTTTCTGATTGTTTGTTTGCTCAGATGGTTGGTTTAAGACTGAGGGAGGAATTTCTGCTGAAAAATTTGTCAAAAAAAAAAAAAAAAGAAAGAAAGAAAAAAAGAAAGTCACAGGCTTATTTCTCCTCACTGATTTTTTTTTTTTTTTTTTTTGAAAATATTTGATTGTACACTGATGCTTGTACCTTTGTACTCATGGCACAGAGTGTGTCCATTGCTTGTCCGCACTGCAACAGGCAGGTGTATATCCCAGACAAACTCTTATTCAAAGTCTTCAGTATTCTTAGGGTGTGGACATGACTCTTGTGGTTCATAACAATCCTCACCTGCTGTAAAGATAACTTAAGGATGTAGACATAACTTAACCTAGCCACTTAGCCCTACTCCAGCTGTGTTACGTGTATATGACTCATATCAAGACCAGTTGAGAATGTAACTGAAGTACAACGCTACATGATGAATTAAAAAGCTATTTAGATCATGTAAGTCAGAAAATTATTACATTTTTTATGGGAAATTTTCATGAAAATTATTTTGAACCCTTTAAGTGGTGTACTATTTTTACTACATTCTCTGTATTGTTTTGTTGTGGGTTTTTTGTAAGTGAAGCCACACGTACCCACACAAAATGGCTGGGGAATTCCGTAAGTGACAAATGTATCTTTAACTTTTTCCTTGCGCTTCACCACTACACTGCATTAATTTAGTCATCCTTCCCTGCGGATGTCAGTAACAGGGACAGGCTTAAAATCAATTGAAGATGCATTTAAGGAGATGGTATTGACATTTTAGTTGCCACCTGAATAGAACTTTCTCTTTAGCCCTCCTGCTTATGCTGTTGTCTATTCAGGTCATTTAACTTTTATTTAATGTAGTTTCAATTTGGAAGAACTTGTATAAACTGCTATGTACATTTAAAAGAAAGATATTTAAAATGTGTTCACTTTTTCAGCCTTTGTGCATCTTGTGACATTTTTATGATATGCTATGCATCTTTTCTAAAGCTGAGCTAAGTCGGTTTTAAGAGCTGATTCGATCCACAAGTTCAGTTTCTTATCAGGACAATTCTTCTACCAGCATATGCATTTTGGATTACCCTTAACACTTGTCCTGTACTGGTCTGCTAGGAGGGCTGTAGCTAAAATAGGCTCTCTTGGTTGATATACTGGAGCAAATCCTAATTCTAAGCTTTGCATGTTCTGAAAAAGTAACATAATTTTTCCAAGATGTTCTCCTAGTACTAGAAAAGGGAGTACCATCCAAATCTCCTTCACTCTTGTATTGACTGTGTAAGCTGAGCTGTCAGAAGTGAAGGATATACTTCCATGGAGGGAACTATACAAAATATTTAATATTTACTTCTTTCAGAGCTCTTAGTTGTTTATTGAGTGTCAGTATTGGATGTATAGCTGTTCTTCTGGAGAAGTTCCTTGCATCAGTACAGCAGTAGATTAAAGCCACAGTCCAGTCCTTTGGGTTCCTTTAAGAATGTGGATTTTGAGATGTTGTGTCCTAAGAGGAGGTGTCCTAAGAGAAGCAAACAGGTGAAATATAGCACCTACAAATCTGTCAGTATAAAATTTGTGATTCTGTGACAAAGGAAAATGTGGTCATCATACTCTACTGCTAGTTTGTCTTCACTTTAACAGGATGAACTTTGTTATAATAGATTTATTAGTTAATATTATGTTGTATTTTGAATTTATTATACCTTTTTTTTCTCAGTAAAGTAGGTTCTGATATTCGTTTTGTTCTTCTGGTACAGATTAAAGAGCACCTCGCAAAGGGACAGAGAATGCTGGCTGGTGATGGCATGTCCCAAGTAACCAAGACACTATTGGATTTAACACAGAGGAAAAATTTTTATGCAGGAGACCTTCTGATTTCTGTGGAAATTCTCAGAAATGTTACAGACACATTTAAAAGAGCAAGTTATATCCCAGCATCAGATGGAGTACAGGTAAGAGACACACTGGAAGAAAGAGAGTGATTCAAGTGATGCAGTTTATGTCAATACATTGAATGTCACATATTTGCACCAATGTGGAAATTATTTCTGAAAGATAGATCTAAACATTGTTTACTATAAAACTAAGATACACAGCTAAAATAGAAAAAGATTCAGCTGCATTTAATGAAAAAAAACCAAAAGAACATTATATGAGAAATAAAAATACTATATTTCTACATAATGGACTGGACGAATTGTTGTGCCGTGTTTATAAAATAAATATTTTACAGGAAATATGGATTGGGATATTGGTTACATCCATATTTGGGAATTTTAGAAATTTTTCAAAGAGCATAAATATACTTAAGTGAATGTATATAATATTTACGGAAAAAATATATTTCATAAATTAATTATTAAGTTTTAATGCTACTCGTGTTTAAGTTTTTCTTATGTAAAAGTAACTCAGATCATAACTACACCTTGGAATCTGTGTGTGTAAATGTATATGTATGTATCTTTGAAAAGCCATTTTTTCCAGAGTTAAGTCTTCAAGAGCTTGCTATTACATTTTCAGTTTTCTTACATCATCTGGCACAGAGAAAAATGAACTTCCATATGAAACTAAAGTCTATTGTGTTATCCTGCAGCTGAAAGTTATGTATTTTGATCTGTGTTTCCCAAAGAAAGTAATACCTCCTATTTTGAAAGTAATACCTCCTATTTTATTATGTTGGCCCACTGTGTCAGAGGCAAAGTTTGGTGGTATGGTAGTAGAGGCTGTACCTTCTAGCCAATATTCTGTTTTGTGTTATTGCCATTTTACAGATGGCAGCAGAGGGGCAGTCTGACAAAACGGTGTCTGACTGGAAGTGTATATGAAACAAAGGTGTGTCACTGAATCATTGATGTGGAAAAAAAATTGCACCCACTGGCATGCATTGACACTTTTGAACATCTGTGGAGACCAAAAAGTAGATGTGAGCACAGTGAGGTTGTAGGTGGTCTGTTTCAGCAGTGATGACAGTGATGTGAGAGAAAAGCCATATTCTGGATAGCCATGCAGAGCTGTCACACCAGGAAATGAAGAGGATTTCTACCATCATCCATGTGAATTGGGTAATGGTGGTGACTGTTGAAAAATAGGGTTATTTGTTATATCACATACTGTTATTGTTCTCTCTGCATGTGTTGTAGATTTCATGGATATAAATAGGAGACATTACTTTCAGAGCAACCTACATTTTAGCTGGTCATTTTCTCATGCGGTTCTCTTGTTACGATTTTTATTTTTATTTTTAATTTTAATTAAATAAAGTTCAATATCTTTTTCTACCTTCAGCAAAATTTAACTGTAAAATGTTATCTTAATTACTGTATTGAACAATCTCACAGTCCAGTGTGATTTTGTCATAGTTTGCAGGCACCATAGAAATCTTTGGTGGAAACAGCCTTGAGAATATTCTTGATTTGAATGGTTTTGTTCATGGGTTTAGCAGATCAGGCCATTTGGAATTTACATATATTAGAGTTTTATTCTCTTTTCCTACTAATGAAAATGCCAAAAATTCTGTTTGGTTTAGCAGTGTAGAACTGTTGCCAATATTCTTAAAAATATTCTGTAATAACTGACTGAGGAAAACTATCTGTACTGTTTTAGTAATTTTTAATTAATCATTATCAAGTGAAGAAATAAGAAAAGGCAAAAGCTGGTAAGGGATATTATAAAGGGAATAAGGAATGTTTTCTCAAACTAGAGAAATAACTGCCTGAATATCAGAATTGTTAAATCCCATCTGGAGAGGGAAAAAAAAAAAAAAAAAAAGGCACAGAATTTCAAAGAGAAAAAATTGAAAAGTTGAACAAATTGCAAACTTAGGTGAAATTCTGAAAACCAGTGTAAAATATTAAAAAAAAATTAGAATGAAGTATGCTTTTTGCACAAGAAATAAATGAAGATACTTATTTCTGACAATATAAAATGAAATTCTGACTGAATAACATCATCTCATATGTCCACATGTAGGGTATATATGCCATGCATTACCATATTCTGGAAATTATATTTTAATTTTCACTTTTATTCTTACTTATTTTCATACTTTTTAGCCTACCATCAAAGTACGTGACAAAAGTGGGAAAAATAAATGATCTTGCCCAAAATACTGAGGAAACTGCATATGGTGCTTTAATTCCATTCTACTTTCTTCACTAGATAAAGAGTAAAATGTTTAGATCTCTTCTAATCCAAACCATTCTGTGATTCTGTGACAATTCTGTTTGTATTAACCACAGGACTATCATTTCAATCAAAGGTGAACAGGATTGCCTAATGCTTTTTTCCCCCAGCTTCCACCTCCCACACACTTCCTAGGCAGAAGAACAAAAGTGGAGGTGACTTAAGGCTATCCATTCATTCCTCCTGGGGAGGAATTCTTCTGTAGCCATACAAAAGGATTCATGACAGTTTTATGCCTGCAGAAAGAGTCAAAGAATTTGGACTGGACTAGAGAACTGCATCCATTGTATTAAAAAAGAAAAAGATTGAAAGGCAGGAAATTAAATTAGAAAAACGTTATTGTCCATTCCTGACAGTAACTGGCATTATCTTTAGAAAAGCCTTGGCAAAAACATAGCTGGTTGTCACAGCTTTTTCTATAATGGTCAGCTCAGCAATATGTAACTCTACTATGAGAGGAAGGATCTTCATGCTATGAGGAGATCCAGTGTTTACTGCAGTAATATCATTTTTTTCAGAGGTTGCAGTAATATCAGAGGTTGCAGTAATATCAGATTTTTCAGAGGTTGCAAAGATCTTAATCATACAGATCACATCCATAATGCTTCCAAAATTTGGCCTTTGAAGAGTTCAATCATTTTAATAAACAGCAGTGTTGCTTCTTACAGCATTAATATAATGAAAAAGAGTAGTCAAAGTAGGTGAAAGTTTTTTCATCCTGTATTCCCCTGTCACATTTTTTTTGGAGTGCATCTCATATATATTCATAATCAATGCAGCAAAGCCATTAAAACACATATTTGTTTAATTCACAAAACACTGATATTGCTGACTGAAAAACTTTCATACACTGCCACTTCCACTGCTACTACAAATGTAACGTGTCCAGACAGAGATAAAAGTAATCTTAAGAAGCAAGACATTCTTGTCACCAGGCTTATAAACATCATTAATGGTTTATTATCAAGTACAATGTGTATCTTAAACTCATTATTTTTCATCTGTTGTTTTACTTGTGTCTTTTTTATATGCATCTAGTAATTAATGGTAATTTTAATACTTTTGTGTAACTAACAATAAACATAAAATGGTGTGTTAAATTTAATTCTTAAATATTATGCATACCTTGTTTAACTCCCCCAAATGATTAAAAACTAAGTGCTGGCAGGGGAGATGAATATGACCAGTAAGATGATCAACAGGGTCATACAGATGGTATTCTAACTAAGAATTTTTCAGAGGTTGCAAAGATCTTAATCATACAATTCTGCTAAGGTCAGTGGAAGATGCAGGTATCTTTTATGAAGGAACAGAAAAATTATAATTGACAGGTTTTAGCCAAATTTGTCAGTCTGAAAGAAAAATGAAACAAAGCTTAGAAGAGCAGAGTCTGCACAAACCATTTGTTTTTAAGGATGAAGAAAATGACAGTAAAATTGGGAAAGAGAACCAATAATAGTAGAAATAACAGTTTTGCACAAACACTTGGAAGATAATGATTTTTAAAAGTGTGATTTATTACTTTTATCTTTGCTTAATTACAGCGAAATCAATAGTACAATCAGAAACAGAAAGTGATACTTCAAGGTCAAAGAATAGGATTATTCTTTTTCTGTCAAAGCATAGAGGCAAAACTTAAGATGCACCTGATCTCAGGCAGCATGTGGCAATGAAATCCCATTGCACCCATTGTTTGTGGTCATTAAAGATCATTTTCCTGTTTTGAATAGAAAATGGTAACTTTGGCCCAATTGTTTTCTTAGCATACTTTGTTTGAAAAATATGTAGTAGTCTATTTTCTGGAAGGAGAACAATTTAAAAACAAAATACCATCACATTTAGAAGTTGAGCAAGTTTAATATGGGTCTTATTTTATATGAAGTGGTAGTGTGGAACAAAATTATACAGCCAGAAATGAACAATTAACTGTAAATATGTATATTTTTGTCAGTCTAATATTTTATTATGTCATCTCTTTCTGTGACAGAAAATAGACTGCAGAAATGCACCTGTAACAGAGAAAGGAAATCTTTCTCAATATTGATTTAAGGATACAATTATGTCATTGAAAGTAATTTTATTTTGTCTTCTATTTAATTCACTTTTCAGAACTTCTTTCAAATCATTAGTAACCTCCTAGATGAAGAAAATAAAGAGAAATGGGAAGATGCACAACAGGTAAGATGTGCCTTTTGTAACTCGTCAATTTAAAAAATTGCAGGCCGCCTATATTATATTTATTGTATTTCTTAACTAGAAGCAACATTTTACTTTAGTCGGTCAAGATAAAGAGTAATATATAATCTTAAAAACTGATGTTAAACATGCACATTGTTGTAAGTAGAAGGAAATCCTAAATAAGACAATATTTTGGAAATAAGTTGTGCTTTTCCAAAAGTCCCCATTGTCTACTTCCTCAGACTAAAATTATATTAAGAATGTAAGAAGCTTCTCTTGATGAAGAGATTTTCACTGCATTCAATGGGATTATTCATTATGTTGTCCTTTCTTGCTGTAATGAAGTCTATATGGAAGCCAAAAAATGCTTGTAAAGGCTAGCTACAATCGTGCCTGTATTATAGAACACATCAAAACTCATCCCAAGAATTCTTATGACACCACCGAAGTACTTACAGAAATTTAACGGTAGACCTTTTCTAAACTTGTATTTAAGAGATCAGATGTGATCCCTAGGAGAGACTAATTTTGGACTATGATAGATATTATGATACTTTTTAAAAGTTTTATAAAGTAGTGAAGTTTAGCATTAAGCTAGCTAAACATTATAATTAAAAAAGGAATTTAAAATTCACTTTAAAAGTCATTTTTTTACATGGATTATGGTATTTCTTACATGTTTATACTAAGAACATTGGAGAACTTTTTGTATTTATGAACCGGACCATAGAACTATGAAACTTATTCTGACACAAATAACAGTGAGAATGAGGATAAACAGGGACCTATATACAGATACAAACAATGGAGACATTCAGAGTAGGTAGAGGTAATCATCTTTATAATGGCTAAGAAAGAGAAGATCAAGATGTTTTGCTACTAATACAAACTTTGCTTTGGACAGAAAAGAGGGTAGACTTAGGTTAGATATAAAGAAAAAATATTTTACAGTGAGAGTGGTGAGGCACTGGATCAGGTTGCCTAGTGACGTAGTAGATTCCCCATCCCTGGAGTCTTTCAAGGCCAGGCTGGATCACCTGGGCAACCTGACTTCACTGTGGTGTCCATGTTCATTGCAGTGGGGTTGCACTAAACAGCCTTCAGAGGTCTCTTCCAACTCTAAGGATTCTATGATTCTATAAGATGCTGCAGCTGATACAGTAATTTAGTAAGGAATCAAATTTTTTCTTCTGTTTTTCTTGTACCTCTATGTAAGATCCAGATATAAAAATGGACAAGGTATCTCATTTTACTTAGTATTGGTGGATGGAACCTCTTCAAATACCTGGAAGGTGATTGCAGCAAGAGTTGGGTTGGTCTCTTCTCACTGGTGAGAGGTGACAGGATGAGGGGAAATGGCCTCAAGTTGCACCAGGGGAGGTTTAGGTTGGATATCAGGAAAAACTGGAATCCCTCCCTCCCCAGGGAGGTAGTTGAGTCACCATCCCTGAGTGTTTTTAAAATCCGTTTGGATGTGGTGCTCAGGAACATAATTTAGTGGTGGGTTGTTAGAGTAGTATGGTTAGGTTGTGATTGAACTCGATGATCTTTAAGGTCTTTTCCAACCTGAGCTATTCTATGATTCTAAAAGTTATGGTAAAATAGAACTGGATTTTAAAACAGAAGCAATATTGTTTAAAATTTTACGGTCTGTTCAAATACTTGTTTAGTCAAAATCATAGTAGCAAATATGCAAGTTGTAATGTACTGCCAGTGCAATCTATATCGAGCATCACTGACTCATTAAAAATAGTTGTTTGGTTTGTTTTATTTTGATTTATTTTGGATTTGTTTGTTTGTTTGTTTTCCTTTTTTTGTAATGCAACATTGCAAACAAAGTGGCAGTCTAGCCTACTGGTTTTTTACTGTTTTTTTTTTTTTTTTTTTTTTCATTATTTCCTTGAACTCCACAGTTTCTGTTAGCCTGGATCTTTTTGAGTGTTTTCTGGATTGTTTGCCTAGACAAAAAAATCTAATCTCATTCACTGTCAGTAAATTGCTGACTTGCTACAAAGTATAGAGCTGCAGTGCCTCAACACATCGTTTTTTCTAGATTATATGCCAGCAGTTGATACCATTAATTACATGTTATGTAGCATGCTGATAAGTAGTACTCACTTTAGTACTTGGCTTTTGTTAAGTGCTGCAGACAGGAAACCACTTCAAGTTCACAGTAATGATAATAATATTTCAAAACTCAGGAGATATTCTCCATATTTTTCATCACCATCTGTTAGCATCCTATTGATTAGGCAGTGCTTCAGATATATTGAAACAAAGAGTACCTCTATTACACTGACTGTTCAACAGTTTGTGCTGAACTATTATAAATATTATAAGCCTTGCATAAGAACTAGAAATAATATATCTTATCAAAAAAATTCAGTCTTCATACATAATCTGGGAGTGTGTGTGCTATGAATAAGATGGATGCAAAAAAATAAAAAATAAAAAAATAGGCTAACTCACTGTCTCATCATTTGGAATCTCACTGACTCATCATTTGGAAAACGGAAGTCTCCTTCACCTGAAGCGGCATTTGCAATGTTAGGATCATAAATGCCACCTTACATTTTTCACAAAAACGATATTGCTGCCCTATCTTTTGTAAAAAGATCCATGTAGGAAACAATGCACATTGAATAAATCAGTATCCTGAACCACACAGCTACAGATCTAGACAGATAAAGCAAGATGAAGATGGAGTACACCATATTCGAATTTATAGTCAGCATAGATAATTTTGGAATCTGTTCTCCCAATAGTAGAAAGAGTGAGTTGAATGTTGCTCATAACTGAAATTTGGACATCTCACTAGTAGAAAGAAAAAAGCTATGTGAGCAGGTCATCCAGTCTTTTTCCATTAAAAAAAAACAAAAACAAAACCAAAAAACTGTATTACTAAAAATGATCTTGTTCATGACAAAATCATAACCACCAAAATGAATTTTATGCATGTGATATCAGCAGTATTTTTTAGTAACTGTTTTGGTATTTAATAACTGTTTTAATTATGTGCTATTGTTGAATATAGGCATTTTTAATTTTAATTTTAATTTTGTTATTGTTATAGCTTTGAAAATATACATATATATATTTTAAATGTGCTTGTCCTTACCATTTTAAAAGTCATAGTGATAAGCTAATTTAACAATGCAAATGCAATGTATTGTAGAGCCATGAAGGTGTTTAGGACATTAGATTATATAGCACTGGGGCTGAAAGAGCTGCCATTTTGCTTGGAAAAAGTGGGAATCCTGTCAGTTTTATAGATTCATGGTGAAGGGAGTAAAAAAGTCTGAGACAGACTCTTCTCAGTGATAGACACCAGTCACAGTCCAAAGAGCAACCAACACAAATTAAAATACTGCAAATTTCATTTAAATATAAGAAAGACCCTTTCACTGTATGAATCACTGCAATTGAATGCAGTTGCACAGATGGGGTCTGAGTTCTCCATCCTTAGAGATATATAAAGTGCAACTCAACATTATCCTGGCACCTGCTGGAGCTGATCCTTCTCTGAGTAGACAGTTGAACTAGATGATCTCTAGAGGTCCTTTCCAACTTCAGCTAATCGATGATTCAGCTATTCCACATCAGCAAAACAATTGTATTACTAGTAGTAAATTATATTACTTAAATAATGGCTAAAGCATCAAAAGGTTATCATAGTGCAGAAGCCAGGGTAAGATTCATCCGTTCATTTTGCAATTTTTGAAGCTATTGAAAATATCTTCCAGGGGAAGGGAAAAAACACATACATTACAATTATTCTAGGACATGAAATACCTTAACCTATATTGAGAGTAATGTTCAGTAAAGCACTGTTTGTTTGTTTGTTTGTTTGTTTGTTTGTTGTATAAGTGCAATGACTTACAGCAAACATTGTACAGTTATGTAGTCTTATGGGAAGTAGTGTTTGTTCACCTGAGGATCTAACGGCAAAAGTGGTTGCTCTATAGTCACACAAAATGTTAGGTATTAAAAAATGGCAAGAGAATTCGACTGGTACATCTCACATTCCATTGGATTGTATTAAGATTTTATTTGAATTTGCTGCTGTAGAGATTTTGATACTGTAGTTACAGTGTATCTGACCTTCCTTTGTTAGATCTATCCAGGCTCAGTGGAGTTAATGCAGGTGATTGAAGATTTTATACACATTGTTGGAATGGGAATGATGGACTTTCAGAATTCATACCTAATGACTGGAAATGTAGGTAAGAAATAGGAATTTCTTCTATGATATTTATGACCTATTGAAAATCAGAAATTCCAAGTATGTACTTTAGAGTTGCTGTTTCTATTAAAATACAGATTGGACTCTGTCTCCTCCTTGAGATTATCTCTGATGCTTGGTTATATGCTTTCTGATTTAATACAGTTGGTACACTGTACATATTACTTATCTTTATAATTCTATCTCAAAATATGAGAGAAATTTTTTAGGTGAAATAAAATTCAAAAAATTATCATATAAAAGCTATGAACCATAGCTATATGCTGTAGCCTTCCCAGAATAAACAGTGACTCAAATGGTACTTAGAAATTCCTGCTAATTAAGACAATAATGAAATACTTAATGGTTTGAGACATATTAATTTTGTTGACATTATCTGTTAATATTATACTCTCCAATGTCTTTGCACATGTTCTAGTATGAAAATAATCAACATAGACAGAGAAGCAATAATTAAAGATAAAAACAAAATGTATTATTTCTCAAAATAAGTAAGCCTTTATTTTCTTATGCCAGTTTTTCTTTGTGTGGTGGTTTTAGAATTTTGTTTTCAGCTATGTAGAGTTGCCAGGCAACATAATTAAATAATAGCAAACACCAAATATGAAGATTCTTAGCAAATGGATTACACTTAATAGTTGCCATAAATGCTCCTGAAATCTCTCTGCATTCTGTTAAAAAAATTAAACAAAAATGAGTTTGAATAGCTTTTTTTCTAAGTATTTCTCATTTGCTCAGTATCTTCATCATTGAATTAACATTCTACATCTGCAATTTTCTAATACCAGGAAAATGTTAGGTGGTCAGGTAGTCATATCATAGAATCACAGAATTGTAGAGTCAAAATATCATATAATGTCTTAAGTTGGAAGGGACCTTAAAGATCATCTAGATCCAAACCCCCTTCTTCGGATCACCCTCTAGATCAGGTTGCCCAGGGTCCCATCCAACCTGTCCTTGAACACCTCCAGCGATGGGGTATTCACAACTTCTCTGGGCAACCTCTTCCAGTGCCTCACCACACTCTCAGTGGAAAATTTCCACCTAATATCTAAACTAAATCTCTCCTCTTTTAGTTTAAAACTTTCCCCCTTGTCCTATCACTATCTGTCTGTATAAAAATATGATTTTCCTCCTGTTTATAAGCTCCCTTTAAGTACTGGGAGGCCACAGTGAGGTCTCCCCAGAGACTCCTCCAAGCTAAATGAGCCCAGCTCCCTCAGTTTGTCTTTGCAGGAGAAGTGTTCCAGGCCTCTGATCATCTTCATGGCCCTCCTCAGGATCTACTTGAACAGCAATATGTCTTTCTTGTGCTGGGAGTCCCGGGCCTGGACACAGTACTCCATCTCATTGTGTACGTTGCTGATCAAGATGTTAAAGCATGCTTGTCACTGGCCTCCACCTGGATATAGAGCAATTGACCGCAACCCTCTGGCCACAGTCCTCCAACCAATTCATTATCCACTGAATAGTCCACCCTTCAAACCCCTACCTCTCCAAGTTAGAGGTTGTGGTGTGGGGTTATGTCAAAGGCCTTGCACACTGCCAGATAGATGACATCAGTTGCCCTTCCCTTGTCCACTGAAGCCATTACCTCATCACAGAAGGATACCGGATTGGTGAGGCATGATCTGCCCTTGCTGAAGCCATGCTGGCTGTCTCAGATCACCTCAACTCACATGTGCCTTACTATAAGTTCCCAGAGAATCAGTTCTATAATTTTCCCAGGCATGAAGGTGAGGCTCGCTGGTTTGCAGTTACATGGGTCTTCTTTTCTCCTTTCTTAAAAATGGAAGAGATGTTTCCCTTTCTCAGTCTCTGGGGACTTCACCTGACAGACGCAACTTTTCAAATATGATGGAGAGCAGTTTGGCATCCCATCAGTCAGCTCTTTCAGGACCTTGGCATGCATGTCATCCAGCTCCATAGACTTATACATATTCAGTTTCATGAGGCTTTCTATTTGTTCATTTGTAATGACTGTCTGAGAGAGAAACTTCTGATCTCAATATTTTCTTCCAGATTTTCAGTTATGATCTCCATGCATTAATATGCCAGTCAGTTCTTCAGCAAATCAGAAGAAATATTCAGAAAATAAGGTCATTTAGAAATTGATTTGAAAAGAAGGAGGGAAACAGTTGGAATGTCCTTATCAAAAATCTAGCTTTCTGTACAATAATAAATATTTATGATTTTTGTCCAGTTTGTATTTGGATTGACAGAACTGTAAACACCAATACAGCCTTATTTTTTTATAGGGATGTCAAAGAACTCACAAAAAAAACCTAGAAAACCTCTGTCAATCTTAAAATGCTTAAAACTTTTCAGTAGGCAATGTGGGAAGCATTTGCTTTTACCAAGTGGTTTATTGTTCCTGTTGTTTACTGTTTGCAGTGTAGTGTCATTTAAAGATTCTTCCAGTTGTCAGTCCCTCATTATGCTAGACTCTGCACATATTTATAAAGGAAAGAAAGTAACTGTCTTAAAACACTTATTCCATAGCATTTTTATGACAAAATAGAAAGATGGGTCTATTTAAAGAGCTACTGTCTATGCTACTTGGTATGACTTATTGCATTCTGATCTGATTGTCCTTAGAAAATGTGGAAAAATACACACTGAAAATGTTTAATAAGATGCATTCAAATAATCTCTATCTCTACATATCCATGGTTTCACATGTGGAACAGCAACAACTTTCCAATTGAATTAGAAACCATGCTGTGCACTGGCTAGTCTATGTAACTATTTAATCTTCATAGTTTTTCTTTTGATTATTTTTGCTCTTCTCAAATCTCAGATATTTTTAGGCATTTAGGTGTACATCTGCTGTTAGCTACATAATTCTTTATCTTCCTTTCAGGGAAGATAAAGAAAAGTAAAATGGATTTATGGGCTTTTTCTGACTGCCTAGATCTTAATTCTTGAAGTGTGTTTATCCAGTCCTCCACTTTACTTCTTGCTCAGCTCATTGAAAAAGGACAGGATAATTACTGTGTGACTCGTTGACCAAAATGCTTGAGCTCAGGTGAAATAGTGAGATGGGAACTGAAGGTTGTTAGCAGTAAGGGATGTATCTAGAATGATTGAGTTTTTCTGTAGTTATCCTCAGGAGGTCTGTGTGACTCTAATCTAGCTGACTGTAGCAAGAACTTAGGGAATGTTTATGTTGATCTCAGCTGAGACAAATGACCTGCACAGTTGCTGTTGTTCTCCCTTAGCCTTAATTCTGTAGTACCAAAAAGTGTTTAAAAGATGTGAATTCTTGTTTTCAATTTGTAATAACAATCTTGTCATTTAAATAAGCAAGTATATTCCACACAGTCCTATTTTATTATATTTGTCTTTAATCAGAACTATCCAACACTTATTCTGTGATTGTTTACCATATTTACTAAAATATTCCTTCAGCATCTTCAGATAATTTAAATGTCTTTTACCAGATTTCATTATAGTATTACCTTACAGTTCATATTTATGAAAAGAAAGTTCTAATTCTAAGGATTAACTATTGCTTCTAGTCAGACAAAAAAGAAAAAAAAAGAAGAAAAAAAAAACCACAACCATCCAGTTCTATAGCAATTTTCACAGGATTTTAGAGTTTTGTTTTTGTTCTACTGATAGCATTTTTCATGCTTGTTTCTAATTAAGTGGCGCTGTAATGGTCCATATGTAATTTGAGCACCTAATTGTGTTTGACAGATACGCTAATTTCCTGACACCATCCAGATGGAGTGCTTTTCTTTCTTTCAAGACGCATAAACTTGTGGCTTAAAAAGTTAATACACCACAGCCATATTGCAGTGACTGTTCATTGTACATTCTCAGTCTTCATCTCTAGAGAAGTAATGAGTTACCTTAACTATGAGGGCTGCTCCGAAAATAATGCCTCCTATTTTATTACTTTGGCCCACAAGGTTGGAAGCAGATGCTGGTAGAGAATTAACCTTCTTGCCAGTATTGTGTTAAATTTTGCTGTGTGACAGGTGGCAGCAGAGGGGCAATCTGACAAAATGGAGTCTGACAGGCAAGTGTGTATGAAGCAAAGGCATGTTGTTGTATTCCTCCATGTGGAAATTTGTTGACATTCATCAATGCCTGCTAAATGTTTATGGAAACCAAAAATTGGATGTGAGCACAGTGAGGTGGTGGATTGTGAAACACTATGAAATAATTGGTCACTTTCACTGGAACAGATTTTTATAAGAGTGGGATGCAGGCACTTTTTCATCATTGGTGAAAATGCATAGCTAATCTTGGTGACCATGTTGAAAAACAGGGTTTTGTGTCTGAGAATTTGCTCTTTGTATCTGTTGTAGTTTCCATGGAAATAAATAGGAGACATTGCTTTTGGAGTGACCTCCGTATATGTCAGGCAACACTGATTCACATTACTGTGCATCAGCAAGTAGCTAAGAGGGCTGTAAGGACAGCGACCATATTCCTATTAAACTTTTCAACATGATGGGTCTTAGGTTCAGTTTCTGGTTGCTTCCTAAATAAACCTCAGAGACTGATTCCAAATCCAGATGATACAGTATCTCCACTTTGGGGTTGATTTAGGCAGCACAGCCAAATAGAATGCATTTCAATGAAGCAGGGCCTGTTTCTTGTTCTTTTCTCTGGGTAAGAAAAGCCTAACAAATTTAAAAGCAACAACTTATATTGATTGTGCATAGACAGTACAGATGGTGTTTATGTGTGTTCTCTCAGTTCTATATTATATTCCTTTAAAAAATGATTAAGTGAAATAAAATCCTTTGACAGGAGGGGGGAGCCTCCTTCCTCCTCCTGCTTCTTCTCTTCATCCTCTTTCTTTTCCTGCTCAGGACCATCTGAGCAGGCACAGAAAAAAAAGTGTGAAAAAATTTTGCTACCACTCAGGTTCTGAATTAGCTGGAAGCACAGAATCACCTGCAAAGATGCAGCATTCAGAGGGAGAAAAAAACATTTTGTTACTGTCCTGTGTTAACCAATTGCTTTCAGTTTTCTCTTTTATAAATCTGGGTTTCTGATTTCAGTTTGAAGAATAAATCCTGCCTTATACTCTTTTTGGAGATCTAAATTCCTAAGCAGATCTACCTTAGGGCTTTGGCTAATTTTGATCCCCATCAAAGTAAGTTATTAAGAGTTCTAAAGTGATAAAAGGTGACTAAAATGCTGCTGTGACATGTTCATTTTTAAATTAAAAAAAAACAAAAAAACAAAAACACCATACTAGACTGCAAGATTGGAATGCCACAAGCAGAAGTGCTTTTAAAGGAATGGGGAATTGGAAGTATGGAACAGTATTAGGAGACACATATTTCTTTGGTAGATTAGGGTTCTTTTGGAAAGGAAATGTTTCCTCTTGCCAAATGAATTTCTTTGAGAGCAGCAGCTAAAAAGTGGTTAAAAGAGTCTGTCTTGACAAAAAATAATTAAAAAAAAATCAAATTTTCAGCTCTTCAAAGATATTAACAAGAACAGAATAAAGTTTTCAAGTGAATGTGGGTTGTCATGGATGCTACTTGAAACTGACAGAAAATAAACAGCGTTTTCAGTGTGAGAAAGACTACTTTTTTGATGTTCATTTTATGAATACTGATTTTTGATTAATCAGTAATGTTCTAGAATATGCAGATATCACAAAGTTATTTAGCCTTGTCAAAGATGTGAAATCTGAAGGTCTCTGGAAAATATCCACTGATAGATTAAATTTAGTGTTGACAGAACATGTAAGGGACAGTAGTTCAAACCATATCTAAATCTATCTAAAAGGATTCAGTAAAATCCTGTGGTCATTCTTAGAGCTCAGAGGAAAAAACAGTATGTTTTCATTTTCAGACCCGTTCACTTGAAACTCATTGGGATTCATTTTACTTAATTGAAGAATTAAAGTTCTTCAAAGTCACTTTAAACTATGGTCAGAACAGTCGACTGCTCAGGAGAGAAATTCATATCATCTCAGGCACCTAATGTAAAGGCATGAGATGCATTCTATACATTCATTCCACCAGCTATAGACAAACTTCTGAATAGCTTAGGACTGAATGATTCAGTGCACTTAAAGCAAAGAGGAGTGCTACTTTCTGAGTAAATAAAACTGTGAATAATAGAAGTTCAGAAAAGCGTGATCTTAAAAAATTAAACAGCTTGAGAGCTGGAATGATTAGAATAGATTTTTGAGAACAGATTGTTAAAAAGTACTAGATGTACATGTCTAGTGAATGAAAAGGGAAACTAGGCTGACATCTCTGTTTAATCTTTCTCACAGGAAAAAAAAAGAAGCAGAGACTTTAAACTAAATAATTAGCACATTTAATTCTGAATGATAATGAGATATAGCTCTTAAGAGAAATAGAGTAAAAACAAGTAAAACAAGTCAATGTTTCACTGGAGAATGCAGCTGGTTATATTCTATTAAAAAAAAATAAAGTTAAAAATTCATGCTCCCATGTAAAAATCAGTCTGTGACACTGGTATTCTGATGAGTAATCTGATCCAGTATAGTAATTAACATATAACTTTTTATTCAGGATTTCAGATTGAGTCACTTATATAAGCTTTATGAATATTTGTAGAGGACAAAGTCTGATTTGTGCCTTCATAAAGAGTCTTAGATACCATAAGGGATAAAATTATTTTAAAACAGCATCCATTGGCTTCTACCTGCAGAGTTCCTTGTTTACTTTGTAATTGTTCATTCCATATTCATATATGTGAAATTTATCCATAAATGTTTAATAATCTTGTAGGCTTATGCAATGTATCTTAAAATTTTCCCCTATAGATAGAGATATGTAGAAATGTAAGGAGCTTGCAGAATATGTACCTAGCTGTACTAGTTACTCTAGCTGTAACTTGCTAGTAATGGTACACCTGCCAAGCTCTGAGAAGCTTAGAAAAAATGAGTAAGCTCTATTTCTGTCTGTTACTGTGGGTTCATTCACCCTTTCCTGAAGGCAAAGGAAATAGGCTTTTAGGTCTTGTAGGTTGCAGAACCTGCAGATATCTTCCAGAGAAGGATCTGGGGGTCCTGATGGATAAAAAACATGAGCCAGCATGTGTGTTCTTGCAGCTTGGAAGGCAAATGATATCCTGGGCTCCATCAAAAGAGGGGTGGCCAGCAGGGACAGGGAGGTGATTGTTCCCCTCTACTCTGCCCTTGTGAGGTCCCATCTGGAGTACTGTGTCCAGGTCTGGAGCCCCCAGTACAAGAAAGACAGGGAGCTGTTGGAGAGGGTCCAGAGGAGGGCCACAAAGATGATCAGGGGACTGGAGCACCTCCCCTACGAAGACAGGCTGAGGGAGCTGGGTTTGTTCAGCCTGGAGAAAAGAAGGCTGCGGGGTGACCTCATTGCAGCCTTTCAGTACCTAAAGGGAGCCTACAAACAGGAGGGAAATCAACTCTTTGAAAGAGTAGATAACTGCAGGACAAGGGGAAATGGTTTTAAGTGAGGGAAGATTGAGGTTGGATGTCAGGGGGAAGTTCTTTACTATGAGAGTGGTGAGGTGCTGGAACAGGCTGCCCAGAGAGGTTGTGGATGCCCCATCTCTGGAGGTGTTCAAGGCCAGATTGGATGGGGCCCTGGGCAACCCGGTACTAGTATTAAATGGGGAGGTTGGTGGCCCTGCATGTGGTGGGGGGTTTGAGATTCATGATCCTTGAGATCCCTTCCAACCCTGGCCATTCTGTGATTCTGTGATCCTGTTCTTACTCTCTTCTAAACCACTCCATATTATATGGTTAATTTACTTATCAGAATAGAATCTGACCAGTCTGCTTATCTTATTTGTATTTCTATTACTAACGTGTATCTTCAAAGCAGCATTTGAGAACCTTAAATTTATATACCATAAATATTGTACTGGTTTTGGATATACCAAGAATTTGAATTGCTCTTAACGCTTGAAGCTCTTTTTCCAGTATGTTAAAAATGAAAGAAAATGGCAAAAACATTTATATTAATTTGTACAGTGTTGTAAATAAAATGTTGCTTTTTTGTTTTTGTTTTTTTTTCAGTCAAGAAACAGCTATTTTAATAATTTACACATACACTTAATTTGTAATGAAATTACTCCCTGTTCTGGGCTTTCCAGTATTAAAACGAGGTATTGTGAATTTTAAAGTGGATTTTTGCAGTTCATAAAAATTCTGCAAATTTCAACATTTGCTCCCAATAGAAAGAAAATTGGACCTATCAGACTAATGAAAATGAAAATTCCAAAATATCTGTGGATCTCTCATTGCATAAAATATAGGGACATTAATGGAAGGAGATGGTGATTATTATTTCCCATAGCAATTTAACCATTTAAGAAGAGCAGAATCAGCATTCATACATAACCTTACTCAGGCATGTTACAAAATCAAAGCAGAGACGGTATCAGAGAGTGAAAGAGTGCCTTGGAGATTAGTGGACGTAAAT
Organism: Chrysolophus pictus; assembly: GCA_037305975.1. Lineage (NCBI taxonomy): Eukaryota > Metazoa > Chordata > Aves > Galliformes > Phasianidae > Chrysolophus > Chrysolophus pictus. The sequence goes on from CM074578.1 coordinate 27,740,289, forward strand.
AAATTTTTCTGAAGTAAAAGAAGGTACGAAACTTCTCAGGCTGCTGTATGTAAAAGACTGTGGCTAATGCGTATTCAGAAACAAATAAAATGAATCCTCAAAAGCCAGTAAAAATAGCAAAGCAGTGACTATGACTTCCTATGGAATGTTATTCTTCCATTTCTAAGTTGTGAAAAAGATTGTGAATGATTCTTGAGGAGGCCTGTCTGTTCAAATTAGAAATCTACTACTTTTCAGGTTCAAAATTAAGTGTTCAGAGGTTTTGCTTTGGTTATCATTAAATTCTAGTCTCACTGTGGGTAAGTGGTCAATCTAAAAAGATAAACCTTTGTCATACCTTCTATGTTGTTCTGCAGATCTGGATTTCACCATGATGTAGGCAGGGCAACTAAATCAGACTAGTATACTATATATAATATCAGAAGTTATTTCAGATCTCTGTCATCCTTCTATCCATTATTCTACAATACACTATATTCTCAGGAAGCAAAAGTTAGGGAAAGTTGTGACTTTTAAGGGACTACTCTATGGATTGCACATTTATTATTGTTAAGAAGGTGAATAGGAAACATTTTGTGTGGTGTATCATACTTTATGTATAAGAATATCTAAAATCATTAATATAACTGTTTTTTTCAGTAACTTATTTTCACAAGGAAGAAGAGTTAATCTTGCATGATTTGCAGGGAAATACTTTTCTGATAGTTACAAAATACAAGATCCCCTTGATTCTTGAAACATTTCAGTTTTCTTCAGATTTCTGCCTTGTTTTTGAATAATTAGCTAAATACATGCCAACATAAGCAATATTTAATTAACAGTCTTTTGTTATATTTAAATACATATTTTTGCTATATGGTCTTCTGCCAGTTTCCATTGTCCTGCTTCTTCTCAAAATAGCCTGAGTGAGCTGGTGCCCACCATCTTCCCATTCTGTACTAGAAATCTCCTTTTAAGTCTGTGTCTATAAACATGATTTGAAAAGGACTAAATGCTTGAGAGCCATCCACAGCTGTCCATACTGTGATGAATTCCTGGCGCCTACCCAGACAGTTTTCAGGCATGCCTTGGAGGATGAAAACCATTCCCAATAGACATAATTAATTCTTATTGCACTGTGGTTCATAGTTGGTAGTACTCTGTTCCTGCAGAGAGAGCCTGGTGGCTGGAGCAGTAATTCTGACTCTTAAGTTCTGTCATCTATCCCCTGCTCTTTTCATTCATGATTTTCACTCTAAATCCTCAGCTGGTTCACATGCAGTAGGAGCCTTGCCCCAAGCCGGTGTGCTTTCTGTTGACCCAGTGCTCACTTATGTGAAAAAGGCCATTTGTCACTTTCCTTTCTTCACTCCCTAAAAAATTTCTGTCTGCCAAGATTTATACACAGCCAGTGTCAGCCACATGTTTTCCCATTCTTCGTTTGCTCAAAATATACGTAACAAGCTTCTGGTTACTAACAGCTACCAGAAGAAACAGATTTTTCAAAGAAAATAAAGAAACTAGAAAAACAGAAAAGTCATGTGGAAATTTTGTCATTTCCTTATATACCTCTCATCCACATGTATTCATATCATTTTCTTTATAGCAGCCTTAGCAAATCCTTGATCAGGTCAATATGTTGGCTTTTAGAAGATTCAAGCTTCTTTCCCTGATTAAAGGAGAAGACTTCATGCAGACTTTGAACTCACAGCATCTGACTTAGTGCCTGAAGTTAATGATTAAGAGCTCATATTTCTTTTCTCATGTCAAGTAAGCTTATTGACTCACATTACCCAAAAAATGTAGCTATGGACAGTGCAAAAAGAGTAGATCTTTTTTTTCCAAATCTGTGTATTCAGTGATCCTGAGGAAATACAGCTCTCAGAGTTTCTTAATAAAAACAATTAATATGAAGGAAATTTCTGTGAGAATCTTTATCAAAGAAACTTCACAAATGTGAATAAAAAGGTAACTTAATTCTGTGGCTACAGTTCAGTAATAGACATGATTCAATAGTTACTTTTGTGCATACAATTTATTAATTTGCCCTAAGGGTGAATCTAAATAAACTAGCCAATCAATATTTTAAAATGGCTGCTATAAAAAACAATAATCTAATAGGTGTTTCCCTTCTCTACCTTGTATTAAATATACACTGGAGCAATTGGAAACTGAAAAATGCTGACATCCAGGCTTGAATCTAATAAAAAAAGAATGCCTGCAACAGAATTATCTTCAGCACATTTGTGTAAATAGCTTTTTATATCACGGAAGTATATGTATTTTAGATTATGATGTTATTCCTAGATTTCTATCTCCTGCAAACTCTTTTCTGAATCATCCTGTTTATAGGCCCCTTTTTTACTTGGACAATTAAAAACTGCTGTTTTCTGGATAAATCAGTTGTTTTATGACAAACCTGTCTTTTTTTTTTTAAGGAGTGCACTTCAGTGTTTCCTGAGAAATGAAATATTTAAGTTTATTTAAAAAGTAGGGAAAGAATTTCTATCAAATGCTAGACAAATCAACCTACTGTGCTAAAAAACTACATGATTTCCTCTGTCATTACTGTAGATTATAACACCAAATAATACAAATCCACTGCTTCCAAACTGCATAGCTTGAAGTAAATTATGATGGAGTTAACAAATTACATAAACGTTTATCAGTTTTCATTTCAGTTTCATGAGTGTGTTAGTGGATTTTTCATATCAGAGAAAAGTATTTTTATTCTAAATAATTATTTCGACAGTGAAATTATAACACACTGTTAAGATCAAACTTCAAAGCCATGCAAAATCATACAGATATAATTCTGATTAATTATAATTGTACTGGTGGTTTTTTTTTTTTTTTTTTTTATGTTTTTTTTTGATATGGATAGCTGGACTTACGTATAGGGGCCTACAGCTATCTCTGCTAATCTGTTAAGATCAAATTGGATAACAGTAACGGAGCTAACAGTAAGATCAGTAAAAAGGATCCTTAATCATCGATGTACTTGATTTGCTAAAATCAAGAACAGGGTCTGAAAGTTATTAGGTATCTTTTGCTTTATCATCTTGCGATTTCTGAACCCCTAAGTTCATTCAGTGGGTTTTGTTTTGTTACGTTTTCCTGTGATTTCAACTTTGAGTTTTAGAACTGTATTTGTTTCTCTGGCTCAAGGTAGAGACAGAAAATCTTTTGTAATGTTTATTTATGAAGTTTAAGATGTAAACTAGATGCTTGATCTACTGTGAATAAATATAACTTTTTTCCGCCTTGTAAAACTTTGGCAGGAACTCTTTAAAAGATTTTTTTTCCTCATAACTCACCTTAAAATGCATTTGTCATGGGAGGAAGACGTTGATACACTCAAAGTATGTTGAACAGTTCTGTGGCCTTCCATATTTGAATGGTTCTGGATAAGGAGTACAAACGCTTAAACTGCACTGCAGTGATGCAAAATAGCTTGGTTTTGATGTTGTTTGGTTGTCTTTATTTGCTTTAACTGGCACCCTCCACATATATATGGAGGCATGAGTTGGCCACAAACAGCATTCCTTTGCCAATTTTTAAACATGTAGTTTTGGAAATATTCTTCTAAAAAGATATGTGTTCTTTTGATATGAATTTAAGTTCAAAGCTTGAGCTGTTCAATTACTGTTTGATTTTTATTTGGGGGGAGTAGGGGGGTGGAGGGGATATTTTTCCTAACCTACTGAAATTTCTTGCACTTCTAGTATTATTTTAATTAATAGCAGTGTTAGTTATGACTTTTTTTTTCAATACATAGTTATTAAAATCTTATGGCCCCATCCCATTATTCAAAAGATAATTTTCTTAGACAGAGATAGATTTCAAAAGCATCTGAGAGAAAATAGTACATTAGTAAAGTAACTTGTCCAGAAAAGCTTTCAAATGCTGTCTCTGGTCGTGTTGTAGAGCATCATGGCTAGAATATGAGCTGATCTCAGAAACATGAGATCAAGAAATACTTGGGACCATATTCATATATACATAAATAGTGCTGATTGGTGAAACATATTTCCTCCCTGTATTTGCACCAAAATCTCATTTTCAATAGAGAAGTGGAATGAAAAAAGACCAGCCTGCCAAAGGGGAAGAAATTGTGGGACAGTTATCAGGATGACTGGATTTTCAGGATTTGGCAGTCATATAAGCTGCAACATCTGCACATACAAGGCTACTGCCTCTGAGGGAAACATTTATCAAAAATATAGCAAATTTATCCCCTCTTTTTTAATATTTACCTCAAGAGGATACAATATGTTCATAAAGATTAAAGAGAATGTCTCTTTTTGCCTTTAGGTATCTTAGATTATTCATTGCAGAAGCATACAGTGAATGTTTTTAATGCTCATTTGGCTTTGAAAATTACATCACTATCTAGGCAATGTAAAATAATGGTCTCTATTCACAGTCAACAATCCACAAAGAAAAGTTAATCATTCTGCAAAATGATTTTCATTTAACTTAGCCAGATTGATCTTATACCTGTTTCTTGGATGAATAGTTCCACTACTGGGAAAGATGGCTTGTGATTTTATGCTGCATTATCTATTTTACATTCCTGGTAGCATTTAGAAATCATTTACAGAAATAAAAATTATAGTTATCAAAAACTCTTGTAATCCAGAAACAATAGACTACACATAATAGAGTAGGAATTCATATATGGCACTATGAGAGGTATTCAACACCAGAGCTCAGAGGAGCTTTAATATTTATGTTAATGTTGTTTATCATTTTCTTAGATGACTTAGAAGAGTGAGTTTGCAGAATATGTTTGTTCTTTGCACAAACTTGAAGCTTGCATTTAGGAGTTTTCTTTTAAAGCTTGGAGAATAAAGCAGCAAATAAACATGCAGAGATTTGGTCATTATTCCTAAGAAGTTATTTGTAAGGGTATTTTATTTTCTTCATTTAAAAAAAAAAAAAAGTTTAAGTTATTTAACAGTGTATTTCTTCATGAGCTTTTTAATATATGATTTGAAAGCATCTATATCTAGACATACACATTTTCATGGATTTTTTTTCCTATTGATATATTTTCTATTGATACACCCAGCTGCTGGATCCAGAATTTTAACTGCTGCCCAGCATCCTCTGTACTCACATTAACCTGTTCCATCACTATTCATGGCAATGTTGAAAGTCTCTCCAGGCTATAATTTGGCATGAAATGGAGTTGTTCAATCTGCATTTTATTTTAAGATTTCAGTTTTTTTCACGTGTTTCACCAGAACAAAGCCAAACCTTCAATTAATGCAGTTATGTTACCTCCTAGGTCCGGTGGACAATTATCACAGGATGGTTGACGAGATAAGAGTTGCTAAATTGCCAAACCACCATTTTGCATTTTACACGATCAATGCATTTGATTCTCTAAGCAGTACAAACTACTAAAGTAGACTCAGTGTTTATATAGATTTCTTAATCTTCCATGTTAAAAGAGTTTCACATAGTAGTAGTTAATTTTTTTGTAGACTTTTTTTCTTTTTTTCATTTAGATCAAGTTTTGTATATGCCACAGACTAGTATATTGAGCACTAAAGAAGTATATTGGTATAGTGTATAGTATATTAGTATATTGGGACTAAAGAAGAAAATTATCCTGGTTTTGGAGGCTAGAGTTTTTTTCAAAGAATATAGGAAAAATGAGGTCAAGTTCCTCTTCCAGTGAGATTTGTTTGTTCCCAACTGAATTTTATCTGTGAGAAAAAGAATAAAAAATGAAAAAAGACAATATAAAAATTCCACAATGTAAACTAGATATAGCATATCATTAAAAAGCCCAAGAAATTAGTTATTAAAACAAACTTGAAGCTTTTGTTTAGGGGTTTCCCTCCCCCTCTTCTTCTGTTTCTTCTTCTATGTTGTACACTTTTTCCATTCTTTTGAATAATGCAATTATTAACGTGATAAACTAGTTCTTTCACTTGAGTATTTTTAATTCATTATTTCCTTATGCTAAATCCTCATCACTTCCTGTTTTATTCTTTGTGTGAATATCGGTGTATGGTCTGGAAAAAGAAGTTCTTCTATGTCCAATTAATTTTTTGCTCCAAGCAGTGCAACAACTATGTTGCCGTAGCACATGCACTGACAGTCTCATTTGTTGAATGATGACATTGAGCAAACAGTAATATTGTATAATTTAATTCAGTTATCTGGTTCACATTTGGTTCACATTTTTGAGAATGTTTCATTACTATTCAAATGTCCCTTTGCAATAAATAATATACCTGTAGAACTCAAATGTTTAAATTATCAAGTTTCATAATATATATCCAGATTCCATCCTCTGCACCTTCACTTCTGCAAAAAGTTGTTATTGCTTACAAATATTATCAAATAAATGATTATTCTTACACTGACCCTCTTTGGTTCAATTTAGATACTTTTTATGAATGTTTGCCACCAGAGTGCAGTTTGTTTTCCAATAAAACACTATTTAGATGTTTTGGGATTAGGGACAGAAAACCCACTTAGTACATTGAAAATATTATTTTGGCAATGGCACTGTAAAAGCTATACAGACTTGAGAGGGAAAAATAACTAAAGAAAAAAGAGGCAATTTTATTTCCAGCATTCTGTAAAATATTGGTTCCTGAGCAATAGTACTATAATCATACTATGATGGAGAAAAAGCAAAATAAAACGAGACCTCTTTGTTTTTTGTCCTGTTCTCCAGTGAATAATTTATATTAGGAAAGCCACTTTAAATGTGGATTAAAATTCTTAAACAGTCAAATACTATTGGAAGCTAATGTCTTTTTTTTTCCTGGCCATATTCTAGATCAGAATGTGGAGATAGATTATGACAGAATTCTCAAATACTGCATGGCATTAACAGCAAAACTGGGCTCAAATGATTATTATTTGCTGCTGAGCATCTCTACAAGACTATAAGTACAGAATGCTTTGAAACAAAATTGACAGGAGTTTTCAGTAAAGTAATAGCTTTCTTGGTGTGTATGTTCAGCCACCCTTAGTATTAGTGCTTTGAAGTACAGGTAATTAAAGAAACTGGACTTCACTGTGGTTGGGTAGTCCAGTAGAAACAGTTAAAAATAAAAATTTCATCCCTGTATCTTATTTCCACATTTCATGCTCATGATATTGAATTCCAAATGAATTCACAGCACTATGTCTTCTCAAATATCATGAGCAAACAGTTTGGAGAAAATTCTTCCTTTCATCTTTATATCATATATCATAGTAATTGTGTTTTCTGAAGTACTATGTGTTGTAGAATGGAATGTTATCTGTTTAGCGTTTTCCAGGAAATAAGGCATGTTTAGCCGAAGCAATATAGTTTCAGTTTGAGGGACTCCTATTCTGGAGATATATTTAATAAATATACTGGCACAACAAATTAAAGAAACAACAGTAGCAATGGAAAACAAAATTTGTTTTGGAATAACTAGCAAAAAATAGGTTCAGATAGGATTTAATGCTAAAGAAATAGCAGAGTTATATCAGGTGTACGTGTTAGTAATGGAGATGTTGCAGAGCCAAACATTCATCATTAGGGATTTGAATGCCACAGGGGCATGCTGATGGCTCCATTTGACAGCATCTGTTGTGTCTCAGGAAAGCAAGAGTTTTCTTATTTATGATAGTCTCTACAGATTATCTCTCCAATGTGGTAATTCCCTATAACATGTAAAATCAAAGCTGAAAGTATTGTAAGAGCATCTGAAAAGTGGTTCTGAAATGAAACAGACTTTTTAAAAACTAGAATCTTCTATAGGTAGAATGCTATGTTTATCTTAAGTTAGATATTTTGACCAAATTCTATGATTAACTTCAGCACTGGGCTTGCATTTTACATACTCAGTCACAGGTAAAGTTCAGTAAATCCATTATTCATAAAATGCAATTTAAGCTTACTACACAATATCTACATGAAGTCAGTTGAATTTTAAAACCTTTAGGAGACTTTAAAACCTTTAGAGACAGCACTTTTTCCCCTCTCAACTGCACCAAAAACCAAAAAGGATATATAAGGCATCTTAATTCAGACAAAGCAAACAGTAGTATTGTATAATTTAATTCAGTTTTCTGGTTCACGTTTGGTTCACAGTTGGTTTTCATTCTTCAGTTAACTGCTTGGGTCTTTTTGATTCCTTCTTCCACAGCTTCAATAAATATTAAAGCCTCTTCTTTCAAGAGTGAAGAAACAGGATTCTGGAGATGAGTTGGCCAGAAGAGCTGAGCACAATCTCCACATGCCATAGTGATTCATATAGTGACATTATAACAGCTTGTAATAACCAGGTTGTCATTCTTTATAGGCCCAATTTTCTAGTTAGAAGTTTTTTAAAGCATCTCCTCATTGCACAGTTGTTTTATTGAAATGACCATAATAACTCTGAGATATTTCTCCTGAGTTATTAAAGTTAATTTAGAATTCAACAGTGTGACCAAGTAAATCAACCTGGTCTAATTAGAATTACTTACCACTTATATTGAACAGTATCTCTATGTCCCACAGAGATACTGAGTTTTCGTTGTGACATGCATGATGTAAAAAATCTAAATAAAGCATGTGTGCATTATCCCAATGATCCCATTTCATAGTGCCTCAGGACCACTTTCTGCAATCCCTTAAGCAAATCTTAATCTGTTTTATCTCTTCCATGGAGAATATTCAAGATGAACTAGACTTGCCTCCAAAAAGCAAAGACCTAGTTATAAATTCCTGTGAGGAAGGTTAGATTCATGGCTCTAACATTAAACTGAGACACAAAAGAGATGTCTTTCTTCACTAGTTCTATTTCAGATTTTCTGTACAATACTGCCTAAGCCTTTCTTTAATCCTTTCTTGAAGGCACTTGCTGGGTAGATGTTGTAGTGCCTGTCTCTCAGTTGCTGTGTTCAGGAAGAAGCAAGAGAGTTGATATGTGAGGCAAGCCAGAAGACAACAGGGAATGTACAATGGCCTCAGTGGCACAGGCTGCCTGAAAGCATGTAGATCTTCCAAATTCAAGTGCTGAAAACATTAGATATAGATACTATAAAGGACAATGTTAGACTAGAAATTTGCACTTGGACTTGGCCATGTTTGAAAAAAAAAAAAAAAAGCAACTGAAGATGTTTTTTTAGGAAGGAATATTACTTCTAGTAATCATAGGTACAGCTTTTGTAAGTATCTTACCTACTACTCTAATTTCTCAATATTAATGGAGGTAAAGTATTTTAAAAAAACAAAAACCACATTAAGATGTCCTGTTCAGAACACTTCTGTGAAAGCATATGGGGAGATTTGCACATGCCCAGTGAATTTTCTTTTCAAATAGATGTGTACAAATCTAAGCCCTTATCTGTATCTTCATACTGCAATTTGGAGTCATTACCACAATTCCATTTGAGTCTAATCCAAGGTGAGTAAACCTGGGCATTCACTGTTCATGTCCTCGAAGACTTGATTGGTCCTTTATTATTTTACACCTCAGCATATCCACATCTTGGAGCTATGCTACGTATTTTCTACAGTTTTTCTAGCCTTTTGTTGCTTTCAAGTCTGTCTCAACAACTGTGCCATATTCATCATGAGATATATTCATTCACCATAGTTTTAATCAGAGAAAGACACCTTCATTATCCTCATTATTTGTATTCATTACTAGATTTGTTATGTAATCTTTATAATATTACCACGTCACGTGGGCAAATTTCTCAAGCAAATACATATTTTTATTGGTGTTACTAGTATTCCCCCTTTCTTGGCCATTTCTTTTTATGATCCGAAGGAGTATGGTGCATTTTGTTTCTAGAGGACAAGCTTTGGATATTCAATAGTTATGCAGCTGTGTTACAGATCAGATTTGAAGATGTTCTTCTATTGTCTCACACTCCTTAGTACATAGCTAGAAAAGAATTACAACACTATAGAAAGGGCTATTATGCACCTTCTTTTCTTGCCAAGCTGTAGCATATATCTTTAATCAAGAAAGGTGACTGAAGTTACCAGTTAAAGAGAGGAAATTAAAGTCCGGATCCAAGCAACACAAAGTTATAAAATATTGGAGATAATGATGTAGAAAAAGAGGGCCATCTGCAAACATTCTTTCATATTTTTTGCTAGATGTGGCTTTTAAGAAGGTTCTACCTTTTAGGATTCAACAGACACTTCCATGGAATTAATTCTCTGACATTCTATGCCAAAAGAATTTACAATTCTCTCAATTTCAATATGCTTATATTTGTATCTGAAAGTTCTTTATGATTTCATTTTGTATGATAAAAAAGGTTATTCAGTTAAAAAAATTAAAATCCATGTCCAATCTGCTACAAAAAGCTGCTATTATAGACAAGTATTGATTCACATGCTTTTATTTAGTTTCCTTTTGTGTGGCTTTTGTACATCAGTCTAACTCCATGCACAAGAAATCACATTTCATATTACCTTTCAATATCCTGTGGAAGTTAGTTCACATCTTTCTACATTTCTGAATGGATTAGGGTATGGTTGTCATTTCCCTAGAGGTTAGGCAGTGGCCATCTTTCCTTTGCTTCAATTTGCTGTTTCTGGAAAGCAATCATTCTACCTCTGGTTTTCATCTCCCCAAGCAATGTAATATTGTGGGAATATTTTTGTCAATTGCCTTCTAATCACTTTTGCTATCTACTGCCCCTACCCCCTGACTGATCTCTTGTCCTCTGTAATGTCATCTCTGCCTACATTTGTAAGGGACCTTTGTGGATATCTAATCATCAGTAAACATAATAAATAAACATTTATATGATCTCCCTCCTTCTACTGCTCTTCCATCTCAATGACAGCTTCATTTCCCTTCCCTTCTTTTGAGCCCTCTTACTTTAACATTATCTTCAATCTCATTCTCTTTTCCCTTGTTATCAGCTAGAATCACCAACAGTTACTTTTTTTTTCTTGTAATTTTTTTCTTGTGATTGAAAATGCTTGGTTTCTACACCTTCCCTGCACACTCAATCTAAAATAATGCTTCAATTGGCCTAGTCCCTCAGTATGTTTCTAATCTTTATGTCTGTAACATTAAAAGTCATCAACTTACATGTGATATCTTCTACATTAATCTCCATCTTCTGTCCAGCTTTATGCTGAGTCTTTCTTTACATTACAAAGTGCCCTCTGACAAGCAGGAGTTGCTAAGGGAGACCTTAGTCTTAGTTACATGAATGTAGAGTAATACTAAGGGAAATGAAAAATAGAGAAGCTCTTTTAGATACACAGACTACCTTGGATTTGACCATGGGTCTCTTTGGCTGTTCATGTCTTCATCTTCCTCAGAATTACTCATAGAAGACAAAATTGCCTTCTAGTTAATGAAATACAGCTTTCTACCTTAAAACTTTTCTCCAAATATTTCAGGAAGCATTCATTTTACCATAAGAACACAATTTCTTCTGACTACTCAAAGAAAAACTTTAAATTTTCACTAGTCTTGTGACTCAAATTTACAAATTTAAATGGACTTCTATTCTCTGTGTAGCATGTTGGCCAGCTACAAATAGCCACATTTATCTTAGCACAAGCATTAATAGTAAGTGAATAGTAACAGCAATTATACTATTAAAATGTCATTTTTTTCTTCTTGTGGAGACATAAGGAAGTTGTATTTTGATTATGGCCAAATTCTATGATAATATAATTTTCATATGCTATCACTTTCTATGGAACTGAACTATCTTATATATATATCCTATATATATATATCTTATATAGAGAGTCATCTGTGCTTTTTATTTATTTATTTTGAAGAAAGCTTTTATCGTTCCAAACTTGGGACAATGAAACATTTGGAAAAAAAGTTATCTTTAGTTTTACCTCTTTCAGCTTAACCAAACTTGATTCTTCATCGTAACAAATTTGCAATCAGAAATCACTCAAGGGACTTCATCTGCATGTGATATTTCATGAATCTTTAGAATACTCTTCAGTTATCTCTGAAATACAGAAGTTGGTATCCAACAACAGTTATATACAAAAGCAAAAGAAAATGCTTATTAAAATATTCTGCTTTCTTTGTTTTGTTTTTGATTTAGTTATAAAAGTGGCAGAAGAGATCTGAGTTTATTGAGTGTATCCTGATCATTGCTTTCTAGCCTGTTCTAAGTGTTATACTGGTCATATTCTTGATATGGTAGCTTATTGCTGGCGTTTGTTACAGACTGTTGGATATATATTCAGATCTCATACTATTACATAAGTGTCAGTATGCGTTACTTATTTTTTGTATTGCTTGAAGGACTGAAGTTGTTTGCGAACTTAAAGCAGAAATGAGTTCAGTAATTCTTTGTAGCACTTATCATACTCAAATGTGTCATTTTAGAATGAAAAGGGTAACAGGCACTTCTCTTCCCCCGTTGCATTTTCTATGGAATACTGAAAGGAAATTTTTTAGAAGACACTGTTAAGGTAGCTTCTTGATTAATAAGCAACATTATTCTTAACCTTCGAACAGTATTCTCATTTAAAGCAGTTTGCTTGACATCAAGAAAAAAACTGCCTGCAGAACTCATGCCCCATTAATGAAAATGTCTTTGATATGTCTACTTCTAATTCTGCCTACACCAGTTCTGTGTCTTGATACCCAAAGCTTGAACAGATAGCTGCTATGGGCTGATGACAACTAGGGATATAAGTGCATAACAGTCTTCTAGGGGCTCCCTTTATTTCCCTGCTTGTAGAGCAGTAGGTCATGATAAAGTTCTAATTCAAAAAGAGATCATTCTGGTGTTGATAGTCTTCGGAAATGACATGTTGCATTTCAAGTTCTTTAAGAGTGCTTTTCTGATCACTGTTGGATTTTGATTCATTGTAGGGGAATTTCATGAGTATTATTTGCAGAGCAAAAATTACTTGGTTGTTCTTATAAGCATGCACAGGATACAATATCACCACAGACCTGTTATAAATGATTTCATGTGTGGTAAGTAGTGGATTTATCTGTGTAACAAGGAAAGGATTTTAAGAGAGATCATCAAGCCTGCTCAGATGCAGGGAGATCTGGAGAAAATCTGGAGATCCTCAAATTGGTCCCCTTGAGAAGAGAGTTTCATGATTTGTGTTTGTTGCAGAACATATTTAAAATAAAGAGGTTTCATTGGATAGAACAAATCTGATAGAGATATCATCTTTAATATGTCCATCTTCAGCTTTGATAATAAGCCAGGAAGAACTTTGTTCTCTGTGTATCCAGCATGAACTGACTTGAATGTGTTTGTTTATTTTATAAACAGACAAACAAATGTTTTACATTTTAGGTCAACAGAAAAATTCTGAAGTGTATAAAAATTATTCTAATTGAGCCTTAAGAAAGAGGTTTGCAGAAATACTCAGTATTCTGAATTTTAACACACAAAAAAATCTTCTCACGCTCTCTGTCTCAAGCCTTTGTGACAATGACAGTTCTATTCATTACTATTTTACCCACTGTATAATCAAAAATATTAAGATGTTATAATTATGAAATAAACAAGAAAGTTAGGCAAAGCAGATTATAATAACACAAAGACAATAGGGAGGATGCTTAACCATATCCTGGGCTCACTTATGAAACTCCAGCAGAGTGGATCTCCAGAAGAGGTCCTTCCCCACTGGTAGTCAGCTCTTAAATAGGTCTAGGAAAGATGGAGCCAGACTGCACCCCTTACGGCAGCACAGGTGAATTGCCTTCACCTGTGCTCCATGGCTGACTCATTGCTCGCCTCAGGTGATCAATCAGAGTTCAGGCTATGACTCAGCAGTTCCCATACACTCAGAAATAAATTTAGCAGTATTTCTCCCAGGAGGGCAGTGTATTTTGTGTCTGAAAAATGAGAACCTGTTGTGTGATGACTTTGACTTTTCTAAATGCTGAATTGCGAAGGAGTTGATGACCTTTAGGTAGTGGATGACCTTTAAGAGTCCCTTTCAACTCCTATGATTCTGTGATACTTAGAATTAATACTTATCTGAATCAAAAATTATCATGAAATCATGTAATATGTATGCGTACTTATGGGTAATTGAGCCAATGTCTTATCATTTATTCCAATATGCATCAAATGAATATTCATGGCATTCTAAAAAGACTGGCTATTTTGCCTGCATTATAGCTTATGGTAGGTGTATTCAGTACTAAGGTGATATTGCTTCTTGAAAGCAGACTATATTCTACTTCCTAAATTCTGCATTTAATGTATACAGACAAATTCTTTATTAAATTCGTATTTTCTGCAATCTTTTCTTACCTTAAGAAATCATATGAGAATTGTAGTTGAAGGTATATAAGGGCCAAAATAAGAGAGACTATTCAGAAATTGAAATAATATATTTCTGCCCTCGAATATATTTCTCTACATGAAACCCTTTCTAAATCTTCCCCCACCAAAAGCCCTGTGGGTGGCTTTTTTTTTCTTTATTTCTTGTTATTTCAAGCTAAAGTTAATTCAAAAGTAAAGAATTTCTCCAAACCAGTGGAAGCTCTTGACTGTGTTTTGTTTGTTTGTTTTGAGAGCAGTATCTGGAAAATCATAGGACATGCCACAGTATAAATAAACTAACAAGAATTTTCAGTATTGTAGTGCAGTACCAGATTTAATACAAGTTACATCAATAACTGAAATATGTTTTTGGATGAGAGAATAATGTATGCTATAGATGATGTACGTGGGATATTTTAATATTTAAATTCCTTTTTCTCAGATGAAAATGTAAGTTTTCTTCATCTTCTGCTTAGTTCATTTTCTTCTTTGTTTCCTTTTTTCTTCTCTTTTTAATTTTATTTTCCAATTTAATACTTAATTCTGCTAATATTCTAATTACTTCCACAAGTATACAAATTCCATGTTGTATAAACAAGCTAAAATTTCAGTGCCTGAAAATGTCCTGATCAGTTAGCATTCTGTCTCTTACATTCAGGACGTGATGTTTTGTTAAGGTAATCTTAGAAAATAAATGTTACTTTTGTTTTTCTAAAAATGAGAAGTAATGTGCTTGTTTGCTTATTGCAGAACTGAGTCATTCAAAGTCCAGTACTTCAAACAGATTTTTCTAATACAAGCCTAACATAAAATGAGTACAATGAAGTGTAAAATGAATGACATGTCATTCTGTCTTAATGTCTATATACGACATTTGTAGAACAAACTGACATTTTAGCTGCTGACATGTAAATGACTTGGCACCTGAATTACATGCATTCTCCTTTAGAAGGCTTGCTGATTTTCATGTTCTTAACAAAGTAAATAATTATTTTCATACTGCAGATTAAAACCGAGTTAGAGAATCAAAGTCTGGTTAAGGTTGGAAGAACTTATGGGTCCATCTGGCCCAATGCCTGTTCATGCAGGGACACCCAGAACAGGGGGCCCAGGACCATGGCAGGCAACTTTTGGAGATCTCTAAGAAGTAAACTTCACAGCCACTCTGTGCAACCTGTGCCAGTCTTCTGTCCTCACTCTGTAAAAAAGTCCTTCACACTGTTTAGACTGAGTTTGAGAAGAGCAAAGTCACTTTATACAATGGAAATACTGATTCATTGGTCATGCTTCAAGATCTCTTTCAGATGAGATTTTGATTTTTTCGTGTATTCTCCTGGGTCATGGTAACATGGGCTGAATTAGTTGCCTCTACTTAACAGTCCACTAAATTATCTTTCAAAGTTCAGTGTCATATTTAAAATTATTAGGCACACACTCTTAGAATCATTCAGCAAAGTGGCTAAAGAATGACCTGGTAATCTTATATGGATCTCTCAAGGCAGTCTTTGCAGGATGGAAAGCAAGCATTTTGTTAAATCAGTTTCAGTTATTGTTTTGTGTGCTAACTACAGTCTCTACACAAAACTATAAAAAAAAAAAAAAAAAAAAAGCCAAAATGTTCAAGATATTATGATGGTATCCTCTGTGAAAATAAAGACACTTTTATTTAGCTGGTTTCTGAATGTGAGCAGAAGAAAAACTTATCTGAAATATGAAAAGAATTATATATACGTATTTATGTCATATGAGTCGTAAGTCAAATGCTTAGGTTGTGTGTATCTCTTAATTATTAACAAATATTTTGGAATCTTTGGTTCTGAGTACTTATGAATGTGCCTCTTTAAAATAAGTAGACAGAGTCCAGAGAGGTACTGTCTTGAACTCTTACATTTATCCAGCTCTAAAGTAGTATTCTGTTGTACAAAGTGAATTCCATTGAATAACATTGATTTCCTATTTCAGTAAAAAGAACTGTCATCTGAAATGTGGATGAAATATTGAGGCTTTACTAGCTAATTAAATAGCCAGATAGGTAAATACGCAGATAAAGAGTGTGCAAATATTATACATATGTTGTCCTATATAGGCTTTATTTAATTTTGAAAGCTCAAAAACTGTGAGTTTAATTTTATTTATGTGGAAAATAAAATAAATGTCTGATTATATTTTAGGAACCATGGAAAAAATCCACTTTTACAGTGTTGATAGATTCTGTATATCCATTGGTTGTGTGTGAAAACATGCACTCTATTTTATGCCCCAGTAATTTGGAAACACCTGATCTCTTCTCCCTTCACACAACACCTGAAATTTCAGAAGACTAAGCATCCCTTGAGAGCAGGGAATGTATTTGCCAGTTTCAGCCCAGCAGGCATTGTACCAAGTGTTGTAAAGCTCGGATGATAGTTTTATAATGGAAAGCCTGAAATAACTTTAAGTACCACCTCACTGATGGTATTCTGTAATGCATACCCAGTTTAATATGAAACTAAGATTCAGTTACCAAGAAATACGTTTGCAGAGTTAATATTGTTAACATCTTAATTTTGCTCTTTTCTTGGATATGAATTACACTTTCCTTTCAAATAAAATCCACTGATGAGACACCTAATGGTTTTCTATTTTAATTTTGCTCTTCTGCTTGCTTTTACAGTTATCCCTATTATGTTTAAAGTTAATCCCTTTGTGTAGTCCTGAGAGAAAAATCGTTACACAGATCAAAGTACAGTTCTGATGTCCAAACTCTTCCAACTATATTAGCCTCATCATAAATTGATTAGAATGAGCATTGCACAGGAAATTATTATCAACATGGTTTACATTAAGAAAAGGCTAGGACTCCAGAGGTGTTGTTTGTCATCTCTCAGTGCATATAAAGTCATTCAGGCCTGTCAGTTCCTTAAAAGTAGTTGGAGTCTTGCTAGACACTGGCAGTGTTGCCATGGAATCTATACTTAGATTTCACAGCAAAGCTAAAAGTGATTTCCAGATAATAGTTGAATTAGAAAGCAAGGAAAATGAGAATGAGTAAATAAAATTCCAAATTGCCTATTATATGATTTAATACCTTTCTTCTGTCTTTCTTTATCTGTTACAAATATGATAGTACTGTTGTTTGGAAATTTGGATTCTTTGATGAAAAAAATATAATTAAGAATTCAGAATGGGAATTGTTCTTTTAAGGAAAATAAATCAAGTCCTTTACTTCAATATTCTCATTTATGTGGAAACAATGAGGTCTTTTAATATGTGGCTCTCCTTAATGGGTCTGTCTTGAAATTGTGCCTGTATAGGGAATAAAGGCTCTGTTATTGCTTCATTATCCTGCATCTAGAAGATTTGTTTCCCAAAGCAATTTGCAGCATCATCCTGCTTTTACTGTCACATTTAATCATTTTAGAACTTACTCTGCAGATACAACTGTGTCCTAACATGAATTCCAGAGTAGGAGCAAGTACATTTAATACCCCCTGTTAAGAGAAGAATCTAGCTGACAAATAATAGTATCAATGCAACATAATTATGGCAAAGAGACCTGAGAGCAGCCTTTCATTATCTAAAGGGAGGCTATAAGAAAGAAGGGGATAGACTCTAGCAGGGTCTGTTGTGGTAGGACAAGGAGAAATGGTTTCAAAGAAAAGAGTTTAGATATAAGGAAAATGTTTTCTATAATGAGGGTAGTGACACATGTTACCTAGAGAGGTAGTAGATACCCATTCCTGGAGGCATCCAAGGTCTGACTGGAGGGGGCTCTAAGCAACCTGATCTAGCTATAGGTGTCCCTGTTTGTTGCAGGGGAGTTGGAGTAGATACCCTTAAGGGTCCCATACAAATCGCATGATTCTATGATTCTATGATAATTAATCTGTAATAGAATTGCATACTATACGGAAAATGACACTTTCAGTGATGGTTAATGTCCTACAAATTCCTACTTTACTTGAAATGTATTACTGAATATTTTTATTGCTTTACTTTTATCACTATTTGATGCTTTGAAGTATGAAACAATTTTATTTGACTTTTTATTTCTCCTTCTTCTAGTGGCTAGCATTCAGAAGCTTCCTGCTGCATCTGTTCTAACTGACATCAATTTCCCCATGAAAGGAAGAAAAGGAATGGTTGATTGGGCACGAAACTCAGAAGATAGGGTTGTCATTCCAAAAAATATTTTCACCCCTATGTCAACAGGTAAAGAAGCATATCAGCATGTTAATTTTGTGTTGACTTCTACAAGGGAACTCAGGGTCTTTGTCTCATAGGACTCCTGTATAATAAGGAAGTTGTTTTATAAGAGAAACATCTTATTCCAGAGGGAAAGGATGGAATTTAATGTCTTAATCCAAACAGAAAGTGCTGAAGAAATCCAAGAGATTGGATCGTACTTGTTGTAGCTCAAAGAGGCCTGAAGCACAGCACTTCTGAGCCTTCTGATTCTGTTCCATCCCAGCAGTCTGGACCATTCCAACAGATGACATAACTTTTACTAAATAATGGTTAGCAGACAAATTACGCAGGCTTCTAATGTGACTTACAAAAGCCATTGCAGTGCATACCTTTGACTTTAGAAAATTTACGTGCTACATATTAAATGTTAAAGACAACCTTTGAGGACGCTTATAAAAGTAGATGAACTAGCATGGATGTCAGTACACAGTGATAGATTTTTGAAAATGTGATTTTCAGTGTTTAAATCTTTTGATATATTTCTGACAGTGTAACATCTTTATGAAAGGATTCTAGTATATAATTCAAATTTATGGTAGTTTATTTAAAATACAATTTTTACTGGAAAGATAAATGATATTCAGGAGGTTTTTTATGCTCATCAAGGCTTGGGAAAAGGTATTTTAAAATCTTTTTTCTTTCCTTACCCTTTTTAGAACTAGATGAATCAACTGTATTTGTACTTGGAGCAGTGCTGTACAAAAATTTAGAACTCATTTTGCCAACTTTGAGGTAAGCAAAATGTAACCATATGTAACCATAAATGCAATATTAATTAGCATAACTACATTGCATTTCTGGATAAATGCAAACAGCCACGACCATTTGTTCAAAGGTATAATGGGATTTTTTTTTCTATAATTATTTGAAATATATATGTAAATATTATGTTTCCCTCATGGATATTTGTATTGGTTGTTTGTATTATAGAGATAGGTTTTTTAACCTATTATAGAGATTATTTATTTAATTATTTTATCTACATTAAGCTTAAAAAGGAAACATTCCCTTCAATATGTGGATCAGGCCACATATACTTGTACTTCACGCTACTGTTAATCTGGTTACTACTTGTGTGCTTCATTGGTCTACTAATGTCTTTTTGACAGTAAAATTTTGTAATTTGTCACACTATAGCAAGTGTTAATGAAGTCACAATAGAAAGGATAATAATTAGAAAACCATTGGATCACCTTTTCCTATTCTATTTTATCAAAACTTCAGGAGTTGAAACAAGGGTTGGAAAACCAAAAGTGTTGTCTTGAATGAAATTTGTCAAAAAAAGTACTAAGATAAAATAAACAATCAAACAAACAAAGAACAACATAACTTCCCAGTAAGGTTGCAATGTGTTGTGCACTGAATGGCTGTAATGTTAGGGATAGAAATCTCCCTGCAGCAGAGTACAGTGTGAAGAGTGGTGTCCTGGCAGGACACCTGGCAGCCTGGGAGTGCTGGCAAGAGCTATTTATGCCTAGGGCACAGTGACAGCTCATCCATTTCTGAAATATCAGTAAGCACTTTGCATTTGCTGTGCCAGTCCCTGAAATTAGCCCCATATTAGAAAAACAAAACCAAATGGCTATCACATTTAGCCCTTTCTGGCATACTTTGAAGAAATTCTGCCAGTCCTAAAAAAGCAGTGAGATGGCCATGTACCCAAGCACCTTTCAGACCTTTGCAGTGTAAACTCTAAACCACAATCATGCCTTTTCAGAATACAAAGGCCAATGATTTTGATTTTAAGGAAATGAGTGTGAACTTTCAGATACTATATATTTGCTTATATGAAGAGCTATTCCTTGCATTTATTTCATCCATAAGAAAATTGAGATTTTAAGCCTTACTGTGTTTTCACTAGAATCAGTAGCACCCCAAGCGGAAGGAACAGGGACAGAAAATTACAGCAACTTAAGTACTCTGGGCTGTGTAAAAGTTCACTGCAGTTCCTAATTTGCTTTTATATGTTCTACTTTCATCTGGTTGCTGATTTCTACAGCAAAATTGACCGTTTCCCTGTACAATTCAGTTCGTAGAGAGGCTTTGTGAGCTTCTAAAGCAAAAGGATCTAATAATCTGAGTGTATATATTCATAAATGAAGTCTTTAGAAATTCAAATATGAAGATATCCCACTTTGCCTCTGAATATGTTCAGTATTATTTGAATCCAATTCTCAGTTGCCCAAGAAAAGGAAATGAGCACTATTACTTTCTCTTATGTGCATGAATAAGAAATAAAAGTCATGATTAATCTATAATGTAAAAAAAAAAATCAACACCCTGGGTACCCGGAATCTCATCTTTTTTTAGGAGTATAGCACCTCAGTACTTCCCTCTACTTCTTTAATATTTATAATGAAATTACAGTAAAACTTTTGCAGTTTACAACTCTTACCTCATCAGGAAGAGTATCATAGTGGATTACTTTGCCCATACTAATCATATTCAAAATTTGATCTTATGACCTTAAAATAGTACCTCATGGACTGCACAATTCCGATCCATTTTGATGCATTCAAACCAATTTAGTATTCGTTCAAACATAACTCTGAATTGGAAAGAAAGGTGGTAACCATATTCGGTGCTGAATTTGTTGAACCATTAGTCTTTTCAGAAAAAAAAATAGAATTACAGTGCAGGTTTTTTAGGAATCTTTATGATAGGATGCTTTATCATTTTACACTTATTCAAGAACATGTATGAAGTGAAGGCTGCCATACAATCCACATCCACACATCTGTGTTTGGAAAAAGTATTATTATTTTTTGCTTATGTTTTGAAATGAAAGATATTACCCAACATTTATTATTACTTATATTAATCTTATTTAATCTCAATAAATGTAATATTGTAACTATATTAATGCTGAATATAGTGAAATACTTCAGTAGCACTATGTATAGAGCAAACAAATTTGAAGGAAGTTAACATCATCTGTTTTTTTTTGTTTGTTTGTTTTGTTTTGTTTTTGCATGATGCCTAGAAATATGATAGCTATGCACAATGTGTAAATTTAAAAAAAACAACAACAACAATTGCTAATGCTGGAAATGAAGATAGACAGAAAAGTGAACCAAGATAAGTAATATGGGCTTGCGTTTGAGTTCAGGGGCCATAGTACAATCTTACACCTTACACCTTAAGAACATGATAAAAAAGGTGACTTCTACTGGCTGCAGTTAAACATCCAGAAAGCAATAGCACTTCAGTCTATTTTAAGAGGGATTTCAATCTCTTTTAAGAGGAGTTAGGCTGGGAGTAAAGTAAATGTTTGATGGAATTAAATCTACTTTCCATAGTATTCAGAATATTAAAGGTGGCCTATTCCCATGTGTTGATTAATACCAGGACTTTGAAGAGTGAAAGTGAATATATTTTTTTGAAGGAATTTTTCTACTTAATAAGTAAATAAAATAAAATAAACATATCGGAATATCACTATATATCTTTAGAGGAAATCTTTTGAAGCACCTATCCACAGAGATCCCATCTGATACATAACAGGTGTTCTGTGAATAAAATTAAGATTACATTATCTGAGATGTGCTATAAAATATATTTCACAAGCTCCAAAATCAACTGTTTTAGCATATGGACTTGATTTTTCTTGTTTTGACTGACATAGAATCTGTTAATAATAAGCCTTGTATACACAGTATGTGATGAGAACTTGACAATTATATTAATCTAAAACTTTTTTGGAAATGTCATTAATTCAAGTGTATATGTAGATTATTAGAAGAATTTTGCTAGGACTATTTAACACAGAAGGCTAGGAAAGAGAAAGAAAAATACTTTATTCTTCATAACAAAAATATAATTATTATTTTCTTTCCATGCACAAATAACAAACTGCATCTTTTTCTACTTCCTAATATACTTTACTGTGATGCTCTTTTATTGTAATGTAATACAGATATTTTCTTGATATTGAAATATTGAATATTTTGAGTATAATGAGCTACCTGTTATTTCCATATATTTGCATCCCCAAACATTGTTAGATTAAAAAAAAATTGATTCCCAGTAAAATATACAAAAATATAATCACTGTAGTTATAATTCTTTTCTTGAGCACTCTGAAAGAATATATTGGATATTGCTATACAGTAAGATAGCTTTTAACTTTTCTTCCTAGAAATAAGAGCAAATAAATGATCAATGAATCTACTGTAGTAAAACTTTTTCCTGACACTTATACAACCACCTTACTTTTCCTGCTATAATTCACTGAAATGTTCTGTTTCCGCACATGAACCATCAATCCTAACATCCTCCTTTCAGTTATGTACGTTTAAAAAGGCCTTTGCACTTTCTTATGTCAGCCATTGTACTGGACCTACAGAGTACCTCAAAAAGAATTTAGTGCGTAGCATTACTGCTATGGAATCTGTATTATTTCTGTAATAAATATAATATTCACACAATGAACTATAATTTCCTTCATATTGTGATGAGAAAGCAATATACCTTATTCATAAGTTCATTTTTCTTGGGCAGCACAGAGTCATTCCTAAAAGAAAAGAAAATTTGAATTTCATATCACTGTCACATAGAATACCCCGATATAAAAAACACCCTCAGGATATATACCCTGACAGAAAAACAGCTAAGTAATAAAATTTTATTAATATTGTTATTAATTCAGATATGAAAAACACAAGGGAGGCAGCTTTGGAAGTACTTCCTAAGACTTTGCTCAAGATAGTCTTTTTTATCTTGAAACTTCAAGGATTTACTCAACTACAGCTCCTGTCAAATTTAATATATTTTCTCAGTAATAAATTTCAAAACTTCACCCTGATGTGTGCCTTTCTGGAGAGCCAACAGGACACCATCCTGTTTAAGTTCATTTCTCATTACAGATAGATTTCTTTGATGAAGGAGAAAAAGACAGTGGTGAGGTCGGTTCCCATATTGTACTTGCTCAGGAAGTGTGAAATAGGTTCTATGCCATTCCCAACAAGAGCGGGATTGAGACCCACATATTGCACCTCTCAGGAAGTTTTGTACAATATGATTATTTAAATTTCAGAGTAATTTTTCTCAGCACGAAGCAGTTTGTAAAAAATAGTCTTCAACAGAAATACCACTCCCAGTGCACTAGTGGTTTTGAGATAAATTGTTGTGACTGAAGTGCTTTGAGCCGAATTCAGTATCATTTCATGTGTTATGTGGGTTTAACATATACTTGCTAGATCACATTCTTCCAGGGACAAACTAAACAGATAATATGAGATATAAGATGAGGCTTTCAGCCCAGGCAAAAGCACAGTGAGTGAAGCAGACTTCATAGCAATATAGCTAGTTGTATGTATTTTCTGATGAAACAAACTTGCAGGGATTTTTGAGAACCTAAATGGTTAGGTAGGGTTTTTAATGAGATCAAGGCAAATTTAATGTTCCTAGACTACACTTTGCATCTAAAATGGTCTTATGGATCCCACCCTAGAACCATAAGAACCATAACAAAACTAGATACAGCAAGGAAACATTTATCAATAACAAAGTTTGACCATGAACCAATTACTTGATATTAGTATTTATTCTAGCTTATGTGAATTTCCAAAATGGACAAAACCTTACTGCCACCTGTCATGGTCTGTTAGAGAAAATCAATTTTGTATTTATGTGGAGTTTTTTGTTGTTGTTTTTAGTTATTCTTTTCTTGGGAATTTTTATAGGTATGCAGCTGCTGTATGTATGTTAAAGCGCAACCATTACTGCAGCTGTACAGAATGTTCTGAAAGTTTGCCAAACATTAAATCTTAGTCTGCTAGAGAGATACATTTTTTGTCAATACTACGTGCCTTCTTACAGTGCAACCAATGTGAAGATATAGGAATTAAAGAAAGTAGAAAATGACATCCATTATATTTCCATTATTTGATTTAGCTGAGTAAAATTTGACTAGAATTCATACCTTTTCCCAGAAGAATCATTTCACTCCTTGTGCTAACTGTCTGCTGAGTTAAGTTTCTATTTCTGTAGACATGACAATTCCAGTTTCAGTGATCACAGAATCACAGAATCACAGAATCACAGAATTGTAGGGGTTGGAAGGGACCTCCAGAGATCATCGAGTCCAACCCCCCTGCCAAAGCAGGCTCCCTACACCAGGTCGCACAGGTAGGCGTCCAGGAGGGTCTTGAATATCTCCAGAGAAGGAGACTCCACAATCTCCCTGGGCAGCCTGTTCCAGTGCTCCGTCACCCTCACCGTAAAGAAGTTCTTGCGCACATTGGTGCGGAACTTCCTGTGCTCCAGCTTCTGGCCATTTCCCCTTGTCCTGTCTCCGCACACTGCTGAAAAGAGTCCGGCCTCGCCACTTTGCCCCCCACACCTTAGATATTTATAGACCTGGATCAGGTCCCCTCTCAGTCTTCTCTTCTCAAGGCTGAACAGACCCAGTTCTCTTAGCCTTTCTTCATAGGGGAGATGTTCCAGGCCCTTCACCATCTACTGATCCAGCAGTACGGAATCCTCTCTAAAATACCCTTTCTCTAGGGAAAATAAGTAATTAAAAAAAAAAAAAAAAGAGTATGAAAATATTGATAGTGACTTACAGTTACATCTAAAATACCTAGTTTGTTCTTTGATAACATCTGCCTGTGAATATGCCTTTCTGTAGTGTTTTATTCTTTCTGTGCATCTCTATTGAATGCAGCATTATATTCAAAGGGAACACCATAAAGAGTCTGATAAATGGCAGTTGTTTTAAGCCTTGAGGGGTTTATAAGGAACATGAACATTATATCACCATATCTTTATACCTGTATTAGCGTAACCTTGACAATTCCCAGATTTGTCCTCAATAGGTAGCTAAAAGCCATTCCCATCAATGTTTTAAATAAAAAGTGAGGTACATTATGAATTAGGGAAATTAACATAAAAATATTATTTTGAATAAACTGATAATGTAACATGAAACTAGTTCTGATCTGACTTATCCAGGAAAGACTGATTTTATTTTTATTTTATTTTATTTTATTTTATTTTATTTTATTTTATTTTATTTCAGTCAGAAGAAAACTGAAGATTATTATTTAAATATATTTAGATGATGAAGTTGCCCATTCATATACCAAATCAATGATTTTTCACAGTTGGAAACAAATAGTTTTTCTCATGAGTGCAGAATCAGCATTGCTGTAGGCTCTGCCACTGCACTCATCCATCTTCAAAATTTTACAGTTAACAGGTGGAAAAGAAGTCCAACACAGCTCTTAGAAAGAAAAATGGCTGTCTCTTGTAAAGTATAACTAGTTGGTCTACTTTAAGTGAATGATATGCACTCACAAGTTGACAGAATGTCTGTGTCATTGATGCATACTTCTAATTAGTAAAAATTAGTAAATCATACTTTAATGTCTGCCATTTCTGCCACCATTGTTGTTTTTCAACCTTTACTGTGTTGGTAACAAGTCCCAGATTTTACTATTTCTGAAAATATACATTTTCTCCATGAATATTTGACAACTAAAGTCATGTAAAATACCCATGAGACGCTCCTTTGAATGTATTCCAGCTATCTCATTTAGCATTATAAAGTTAAATCTTCAATTTTTACATGCTTGTTTTGTTTGTTTTTTTCCCCCAGGAATTTTACAGTTGTTAATTCAAAAATTATTGTTGTCACTATACGACCTGAGCCTAAAACTACGGATTCTTTCCTAGAGATAGAACTGGCACATCTGTCTAATGTAAGTACAAAGACAGTTGATATGATCTTCTAAGAGTGTGTATCAGATCATATGAAAGAAAGGAGTGGGGTAGGCTTAAATATCAAAGATTAAACCCAGTATAATTGCTAAAATTCAAACTTACTTTGAAGGGGGAGTTTAGGCATTTCGTGCAGATATGTATGCAAAGGAAAATTAATCCTTGTTCTGTGTGTTTTTTGGTTTTCCTCTAAACAGCAGTTTCTATGGAAAACTCTCCATTAACCGGTTTGATGGATAAAAAATTGAAAAATTAGTATTGCTCTACATACTTAATCTTTTGTTCCCGGCAAATGCCATAGAGCTACATTGTGCTTTAGGCCTTTACTGCTTTGCTTTCATTATTTTATGCTGAAATGCCAGTTAGTACCTAACCTGTTGTAGCAGACTGAAAAAAATGTTCCCCTTCCAATTTACCTTGCTTCCCTTACAAAAGCTGATGATTTTTGTGCAATTACTTTTAATTCTGTAATATTTCCATCTAGTTTAGTGTTAAAAATGCTTTGAATATGAAAAAGTCTAACTCTAAAGAAAAAAATAGTAATAGTTACTCTTTCTGCTTTTGACAGTTCTCTCTCAGCCAGAGGGAGAATAAAATAAGTATTTTGCTGGAAATTTTTGTCACTTACAATATCAAGGAAAAAACATTTTGTAACAAAGTTAGCGGTAGTTTATGAGAAGGCATAGCAAATAAACTCTATTTATATCACTGAGAATGTATTAGAATTTACTTTAAATAAAATCATAAAGAGATCATCATAAGACATTGTTATTAGAGCTTTAGTAAATAGTACTGTTATGCTAAGGACTGTAAAGGTATGAATTTTTTTTTTTTTTTTTTTTTTGTTATAAACAGTCTCCCTAGGAATCACACAGTTAAAAATCAGTTGCAGACATTTCCAGTGTTCATTCAGTAGCAATTTTGGACTAATGTTTCTAGGCAAAGGTATGATGAATGCTCTTTGAACCCTAGATCTTCAGTTTACATTTTACTCTAGGTTAGAAAAAACTGATTGTTTTGGCATCAATGGTAATTATGACTCACCAGAAAAACTCTAATGCAGGGGACATAAGATTTCCTTCAGCAATAGTTAATAATAACTACATGAATATATTCAATTCTAAATAAGCCAAAGTTGTGTATATGTTGTGGTAAGAACTACAAATAAATAAATAAATAAATAATCTTTGTTTTCTGACAAAATTAACTTATTTCAGGTTTAAACATTCAAGAACATCTCAGTGAAATTTACTGCAAACTTTACTCAATATCAAGCAGCAAATTAAAAAAGGAACATAAGCTGAACTGACATCTATTTAAAGTACCTCTCTGTAAGATTATAAGATTGCTCATGAGGAATTGTGGCAATTTTGTTTTCAGGGTTCTCTGCTGTTGTTTAAGATATTCTAGGGAGATAAGTTGGTGTTTTGTTTTGTTTTGTTCTGAATCACTTTGAGTAAGTTATAGAGAAAGATTTTCCAAGTTTCAAAAGCATGAAACTCCATTATTACAAAAGGTCAATTTATAGACTCTAATTGTCACCTTGCTTAGTAAACATTTTGGTAAGAGAAATTAATGAGTATCGAATAAGCATGTGTTTTGACAAGGTAAAAAATCAATAATATTGCCAACAGATATCAGAGCCAATTCTTTTGAACTTAGGCTTCATTTTTTTTTTTTTTTTCCTATAATTTGATCCAGAAAAACATCAGATATTTGGAACAAATTCCCAGTCCTTAAGTGTACATAGTATATTTATGTAGAGTATCAATCCACCTGGATATAGTAGTTGAATGGGCAGATACAATGACAAAATTTTCATCTACAGATTCTAAGAATGGAAACTAATAATACAATTTTAATGTCTTTAAATATTTAATTTTCAATTAATAATCTTCTTTTCAAGGCATAGTCTCCATTGTGTGACTTCATTTGAAAACTAAGTCTGTGTCTACACAGAAATATTGTTTGGGTATTTATTCCCTTCCCTTATATTAAAATTAGACTTTAGCTAGTTGTGATATGTCACAGTGGAGCAAACATTGTATTTCAGATACAGAAAATAAAATAAAAATAAAAATATTATTTTTGTATCCTTAGAGTTTGGACATTATATAATAATGTCTCAATGATTAATCACAATGTCAATTAAATTGGCTAATTACTAAACAGAAAATAAAATACAGACATTTTCTTTCATCTGATTTTTTTTTTTTTTTTTTTTTTTTTTGGTTCTTGTTTTTGGAATGGCCCTTATATTTTTTTCTTTTCAGATCTTTGTTC
Source organism: Chrysolophus pictus (assembly GCA_037305975.1). NCBI lineage: Eukaryota > Metazoa > Chordata > Aves > Galliformes > Phasianidae > Chrysolophus > Chrysolophus pictus. Next base: position 27,768,741 of record CM074578.1, read on the forward strand.
TTGAAATTTTGTTTATTATACAGAATAGTTCATTTTAAAATGGATTTAATAACTAATTTTTAAGCATCCTCTAAAGTTGCCTATCAGTATATATAATATACCCACATTTGTTGATTTACCTCCCCATTCAAGATTGCATCAAGTGGATAAGATATTATGAAAAAAGATGGGCAAATGCAGTCAATTAATGTCTTTAATTCAAAATAGCATTAAAATATTCATGTTTCCAAAATTTATTACTGTTGCTTTGTTTTATAACAGTAGACAGTAGAATAATAGAAAGAGAGGATGTGGAGGAAGTGTAAATCACAGATTCATGTGCCCTTTAGAATATAAGCAATAAACTAAAATATAATAGTTGAGGATAGTGAAAATATGAGTTTCAATGTGTTTAGAGAAGAATCATGTTATCTAAATATAAATTTGATAATATTTCTCCACTACTTTGAGTAATGAGACTCTAAAGTCATCTTTTAAAAATTGCCCAACTCAGACAAAAGCCTTGTTTGCTGCAGTGATAATAAGAACTCTCACCTTCTTCTAGCACTGAATTTTTCTCCAAGGACTCTAAAGTAACAAGCCAGCAGTAGCGTAGGAATGAAATTTTCAATGAGACTGAAAGCTCTGGCTACAAAACACAGTTGGCATTGTACTGCATAGCTGTCAAAGTTGCCAATCACGTCTCAAAGGTTCAGTTTTACATGCCAGGCAGAGTTATATATGCATGCACACTCACATACATATGTCTATTTTTGACATATCCAAGTCCTGTGCTGAAGTGTTTAAATCAATACTGCAGCAGTCATAAACCTTAATGGACACAGAAGCTGCTTCCTTAGCTTCAGCTAAGTAATTAACTGGCAAGAGCTGTGATGAAAGATTGCTGCCCTAGCAGAAAGGTATGGCTGTTAAAGATAGCTCAATGACAGCAGTGTGAGAAGGCTTTGCTGGGAGGCCAGACCCAAAAGGAGTGTATGAAAGGAAATTGCAGGTTCAGAGTAAAGAAGAAGATAGGAAGACAGCCTAGAATGGTCCTTGCAGAGCTTGAAGGATAGTTGAGCAGGGTATCAAAAGAGAAATTAGTTTTCCATGTCTGGCAGAGCAAATCCTCATACAGAACCTTATTAAAGGACAACAGTAATACTTAACCTGTTTTCATGGTTCAGTTTAATAACTGTGGTGGCCTAACATAATCTTTTTTCTTTTTCTTTTTCTTTTTTTTAATTTGAATGCATTTTAAACAGAGCGAAGTGTGGTCTGACATCAGCAGAGTTTATTTCAGCTTTCTTCAATGACTTCTATTTCCATGTGTTTTTGAGATTTTTTAATAATGGACTTCTCTTTTTTTGTCTTGTCTTTTTTGTCCTGTATTTTTTTTTTCAGTTTGTTTTTTTTTGTTTTGGTTTGGTTTGGTTTTTTGTTTATTTGTTTGTTTGTTGTATTATTTCTTCTCACACTATGGGACCAGCTAGCATAAACTGTATGATACCTGCTTTTGGGTCTCAGATGTGTAATGTCATACTACAATTTAGTTATGAGTACTTTTCAAATAATTAACAGCTATGTCTGTTTGTAAGAATTTCTTCCCCCAGACTTAGGATACAAATTAATATAACTGATTAAAAAAAAAAAATAGTTATGCATGATCATTTATCAAGATTTGATAAAGGAAGGTTTTTCAAGATTAGGGATGAAGTGTGAATTTTAATTTTGTCCCAACTCTTCATGAGTAATAATAAGGACAATTCAATTACCTAAAACATTAGAACATTACCCAGAATGTAATGATGTGTAATGATCCTAAATTCCCAATCAACTCAAATATCCGCTATTCACTTCAAAGAGATAGGTGCTGTCGTAGACGTTTACAAGGAGGTGGGCTGTGAAGCGATAGGACCTCCCCTGCTCTGTGATAAGAGACATGATGCACACTTGGGGGTGTAGATGCACTAGACGCGAGTAAACGCACGTGGACGTACGAACGTAGATAAGCATGTAAAGTATATAGGTTGCTGTTTCTCTTGCAATAAACGCCATTTTGCCTAACATCACATTGGTGTGCTCGTGGTGAGATGGTCGGGTCACAGCGGGGACGGTGTGAACCCTGAGCAGACCATAGGAACATGAGAAACAAGGGGATTCCTACGCGGAAACAGATTGGAACTGGGATTGTGAAGTTGAAGAAAAAGATTTTCATCAAAAATCTCTGCTAATACTCAAGTGACAAAAGTACTTTACAAGGGGTCACCTGAAATATTGCTCAATATTTACTTAGAGTTTTTGAAATTATTACTGGTTTTAACATCCATGCGCCCTATAACTGTGATATAGCTCTGCTTCTAAACACACCCACAAACGTTCATTCAAGTTGTCTTTCAACAGATTAATTATCTCATATTTCAATTGTACTGATGCTTACAAAATGGACAACTTTAGGCTTACCTTACCTAAGAGAGAATACAGTGACACTCAGAGGTTTAAAAGTGTTTTAAATATTTCAAAAGAAATAACCTTTTGCAATTTCAATGGCATCAATTCATCAGAACATAAAGGCGATCTTACAGAAAGAGATCCAAATAAATGTTTAGGTCAAGCATGATATATTTCTTTGAATATCAATAACTTATGTGTTTGTTTTTCAGGGCACATTGAATCCATACTGTGTGCTGTGGGATGATTCAAGAACGTAAGTGACAGATGTTTGCTTTTATGACTATGGCTGAAATATTTATAATGCCTAATAATATTTAAGTACGCACTCAGTGGAAGGGTTGGTGGGGATAGGTAAAATCATCCATCTGCTGAGTGGAAGTACTAGGTTCTCCAGTCACAAGGCTTCCTTTTTGAGGTTATGCATATTGAAGTAACACAAAATCTCACCAGGAACAGATTACTCATGTAGTGATGTTTCAATCTCCCCTTTCAAGATTAAAATGAGGATGTCTGAGAGCAGTAGTTCTGTGATGGCAGTTGCTGAGCAACAGACGAGTGGGTAACTGATCAAACAGGTGTCTAAGGAAAGCTCCCATTTCTGTTCCTGCAGGGAGAAATATCATTTTCAATGGTGAAACCCACAGCAATCTTCATTTTAGTTGGAGCAAATGTTCATGTGTAATTTAATAAATAGCTGTATACTAAGTAGTGAAAGCTTGAAAGCAGTTGTCTGCTACCTTTTAGTGTGTTTCTTCTTCAGCAAAATAGAAAATGGCTCTGTAAAGAGGTAAAATAGTAAAATCAGTGTGTTTTAGATAAAAATCCAAGTTTACACAGTTTCAATTTACTTCATTAATGTTTCACAGTAAATCTCCCATTAAAGTCAAGGTGAACTTTGGCTAAATACAGATTAAATGTTTCAAAAAAGGATCCCTATGCGATTGCTGTAACAATTTTTAAAAATATGTATTTCTTGTCCAGGTGTATGATCTATGTTTCATTTTTACAGAACCTTTTTCATTATTAGAAGCTGTATGCCTGTGAATTTGATAGTGCTTTTGTTCTTTAGTCTTAGTTCAAATCAGTACACTGATGACTAACATGATAGCTTTGAAATTTGACACAAGCCATCAAATATTCGCAATATCTTCTATCAGTAAATTCTGCATGGATGTCATTATCATATGTTTTATACATGTATTTGTATAAAAGAATGCTCTTATCTGAGCAAACAGCAAGAACAAAACGCTACTTTCTTCCTCTATCTCTTATGAAAAGGATCATATTAGCAGTGGGTTTTTTTATATTCTGTAGCATTTGCTTGGTTCGTATTCACTCCAGAATATGTCAGAATTCATATTCTGATACTGCGTGTTTATTAAGAAAAATCCATAATGCTGAATTTATCATTCATAAATCTCGAACAATTTAATGTGTGGCAGACTATGCAATTGGGTTCTTGGTGGTTTGTTTTGCTTTTATTTTTCCACTTCTTCTAAAGCCTTGGGAATTAGACAGTGTCAACAACAGGCAACCAGATTTGATAGATTGATGTCCTCATCGTGTTGCAGATCCACAGAGCTGTGCTGTGCTTGTGTCCTTCCAAACCGGGTGATTTTTGCATAACCAGATTTTAGCAAGCATTTTGGAAATAATCCAACAAAAGTACTCTGCTTTTAGTTGAAGGTTCCTAACTAAGCAGTAACTCTATGCTAATATATTTTTTAATTAAATGCTTTTCAGCCAGCAGTATCCTCTAATGGTTTTTGCCACCTTTATAGCCATGTCTTCATTTGCATGAGCAGTAAGTTCACATCCAGTAAACAGTAGTTTTCTCTACTGATCTTGTCAGCATAATACTTCTCCAACAGAGAGGGAAGCTTTGTTTACCTGTTTTTTGGGCATGCTTGATAGTAGATTGACTACTAATTAGCAATTTCTTATCATCTGTCCCTAAAGTGAGTTGTGAGTCTAGGAGCTTCTTGATCATACCAGATCTTCAAACCCCTCCTCTTGCCTTTGTCATCCATGACTATTCAGTAACTCCATATTTGGCACAAGCAGTTTTAGTCCATTGAATCTATGAAGTTGAGTGATTTTTCCCTGTGATGATGTTTTACAGGATTTTTCACTTATCAAACTTGTACCCTCTCCAAACGCAGTTGGACAAACATGTGAACAGTATTGAGACAGTGCAACTAAAGAATAAATTTTATGTCATGTGCTCTAAAGAAGAACTTCAAATCCACTTATTTGTCATGTAGTTACAGTTGATTCTCCCATATATATATTATACATATATCCATGTTAATTGCAACCAGTCTGTTTATGAGTTGTGGTATTTCCTCAAGTATTCCAACTTCTCTGTTTGAAATGCTAGAATCAGTGCTATGAAATGTGGTGTTTTGGTTTTTGGTTTTTGTTTTTCCTTGGAAGTCTGAACTCCATTTGTTTCGGACAGTATACTTCTAAATGTTATCCTTTAACAAATTCTTAGGATTCTCTCCCTTTCAGTGTAGAAGAAAATATGTGGGATATTAGTAAGTGACAATTTGAGGAGAAACAACTTATTTCCTTGACCAAGCCAAAGAAAAAATCAATAAAGAGTTGCACCTTTTCTGGTTTGCGTTGCATGACATGAATGAGCCATTGGTATCAGGAACTGTTCATGATACAATAATCCCAGTCTGTCAAGAGAAAGAAATGAAATTGATCAGGTTCTAGGGATGACTTTTCACGGAATCATAGGATCGTGGAGTATCTCAAGTGCGAACGGATCTATAAGAATCATCAAGTCTAACTCCTGGCTTCATACAAGATCACCCCCAAATCAGACCATATTTCTGAGAGCATTGTCGAGACACATCCTGAACAAGCTCAGTGTCATGATTGCTTTTGGTTGTATCTAAAAACAGTTTCTGAATATTTTTCTCCTTTTCGTCCTGCCTCTCTAATAAGGAAAAGAAGGAAGAGGGGGGCAGTGGTGAGAGTCCCAACCATCAAAGAATCCACTGGTCAGAGCACTTACATCCTCAGGACCAACCTTTCAGTTTTTGATTTATAGGAGATCCTTGAGGAGCACTTTTCAGCCTCCCAGAAGCAACCCATGCCCCCTGATCTGCCAGCTCTGTGCTGTGTGTGTTACTCATAGCCTCTCCTGCTTCAACTCTGCCATCCTGCTTAAGAAAATATCCCTGGGCTGAAGAGCTGAGTCCCGGCATCTCAATGTTTAATTCTACTGTTCTTTCCGTGTGTTTGTGAGCACACTGCACCTAAATCTTAGCCATGTAACTATCATTGTTTGTTTGTTTGTTTGTTTTTCTTTTCCTTGTTTTATTTTGTGTAAGCCTGGGTAAGGCTATGTAAACCCAGGCGTTTGAAGAATATGCATGGATACATTTCCATTTAAAAGATATCATATAGTGTGGTAGTTTTGTAGGCTGTCTGAATAGCTCTTCTGAACTTAGTTGCATTCTCTAATGCATGAATCTATGACCGTAACAAATGAAGTCCTAGAACACCAGAAAATCTGCTGGTGAAAGTTATTCCTTTGTCTTAGCAGATCCAGCATTTGGATGCATGACTCTGGCTGCAGAATTTATAACTCAGTAAGAAGCTGGATACTTGGTAACATGGTACTGATCTCGACAAGTGCCACCCTCACATGCAACACTCAGCAAACGCCACCACCACAAGGTTGTGAAAGGTGCGGTGTACACAGAGATCACTGGAATGAGATAGCACCTCACATGGGGGTTTCAATGATCATTGACTATTTAGCAAAACAATGCAGCTGGTTTGTTCTTTTTGGAGCATGCTAGACATAATGCAAGCACATGTGCTCTCTGTAGGAAAGTATCAGTGGTAGCCAATGCACTCCATAGCTGTTTGTGATGCGACATAACATTTCACAGCACTAAGTAAAGAAAAGGCTTTTAGGATTCTGGGGCTCTTTTCTGCCAGTTGCTACAGAAGGATGTTATAACAGTATGACAGCCTTTTATTTGTCCATATGTGTACTCATAGCAGTTTGTGCCTGCTGAATATACAGTTGGCAGTAGTACAATGCAATCTTATTTTAGGGTAAGTGAAAGGTCTGCTCTATATTTTTTTCCTATTGCCATACAAATTTACACTTCTGGTGATTTGCAACCCTTAAGTTATGTAAAACCATGAATACCTACATATGAGAAATGAGAAAATGTATTAACTTACATGTAACTTTAGTAATTCACTCCATACTTATATTAAAACATTCTCCATTAAAAAGGGGACTTAAAAAGTTTAATTTTTTTTTTTTAATTATCTCCTAGAACTTTTTATTCATTTTCCCCTATTTTCCCTGGTAGATTTGGCTACAATTATGTAGAAATTGTGTGCAAAGGAATTCATTCAGTGCAAAGAAACGTTTACTGGTTAATTGTAATTTTCTCACAGATTTGCTTACAGGGTGAAATGTAGCTGTTGTACAATGTAGCTTGCTCACATACCAACAAAATAACTTTTGCATCTTGTTGCCTCATGATAAAATTGACAGCGAATGCAAATCAGCTTTGTCTTTCTTTATTGCTTTTTCTAAACTACCATGATGAAGTATTACACTTACTCTTTGTTTGGCCTGGACTTACAAGACTTTGCAAAAAAAAATCATAGAATCATAGAATCTTTAAGACTGAAAAGAGCTCTAATATCATCTAGTCCAACCATCAGCCCATCACCACCATATTCTTTAAGCCATGTCCCTAAATGCCACATCTACGTGTTTCTTGAATATCAACCGGGACATTGACTCCGCCACCTTCCAGGGCAGCCTATTCCAGTGCATTCAACTCTCTGAGTATTTTTTACCTAGTAGCCAACGTGAACCTCCCCTGGTCTTTAGGTTGTTACCTAGTTGCTAATAACTAGCTACTATCCTGTTCCTAGTTACACGGAAGATGGGATCAACATCCACCTTGCTATAGCCTCCTCTCATGTAGTGGTAGAAAGCAATAAAAACTCTCCTAAACCTCCTCTTCTCCAGACTAAATAATCCTGGTTCCCTCAGCCACTAGTCACCATATGGATATAACTCCATTCACCACCACTCTCTGGGTCCAGCCCTTCAACCAGTTCTTTGCCCATTTTTTTTACCCGGCGAAGAGTACACCTGTCTAAGCCATGAACTGCCAAAAGCAGTTATCTTTAAGATGACTGTATACAACTCGGGTCAAAATGTCTGAATGTGGTAATCTAATAATTAGAATACCATAAGTCAGAGTTCACTTCTTGAAATATGAATTGTAGTGTCTCCTTACTTGACAGTCACAGTGTTTTGTTCACCAGGAAAATATGGAGGAAATAATAGATTTTTCTGTAATTACAACAGAAAACTAATGAGAGTAATTCATGTAGGTATAGCATACCAGCTAAGGCTTTGTTTGTTCTATTAACTTCAGAAAATTTACTTTCTCTGCTAGCTTCTATGCTTTCATTTGTGAAATATAATGAAAGAATTAATGCTAATTAAGTTACTCAAATCATAAATACATTCTGGAGAATCCGCTTTTATAAAGAGCTATATGTAATGGAGTCCGTATAGTAGCACATTACATAATCTTCTGGTTTTTTTAGTCTTGCATACAAAATTGAAAGATGCTGCAGAATCATATTCTTCTTCATTATAACTATACGAAATGAGAAGCCTGTTCCAAAATCCCTTGCAGACAACTAAAATGATTTGACTGATTTGAATCAGATCAGATCAGGGGACAAGCCACATAAAACCTCTATCAAAACAAATTTAAATTTACAGACTGATAAGATTATACTGTAATTCGTGTGTACTTAGTTCTGAAATATGTAGATAACATATGATATAAAGTGTTTTTATGTTAAAAAAGAGTCAAACCAGATTTTTCTTTGCTGAAGTCACATAGAAAATGAATCATTATATACATGGGAGGAATTTATAATTTAGTTCTTTTTTATAACACTGCTCTTCACTAACACCTACACTGCTGTGAACAGGCTTACATGACCTGCGGAGATTTATAGCAAAAAATGGAAATTGAATTAATTCTTGATAATAAGTTCACGTTCTTTTTAATTTCTGCTGAGTGATTAATCAAACCCATTTTTTGAGAATTCAATTGCTATTTATTGCTTCTATGTAAATACAGATTTCCAGAAGCTAAAAATAGTGTTTTCTTGTAATAGTAAGCAATTAGGATTCTGAAATATGAATAAAAAGAACTAGTGGTTGTATTTTCATAATCAATTTTAAATATTTTATTTATATCTTTGACATTTTAGTATTTAACGAGGGCAGAAGATAATTAACCAGTCTGAATATGGTTTACAACAGCAAATAATTTGGTCATACTTTGTTTTTGTATCTATATTTCCATAAAAAGTCACGGATCCTACCAAGTCAAATAAAATATAACCTTTGTTTTCCTTGGTAATACCTCAACAAGGAATGCAGCAAATGGGATCTGCAATTCCATCATAGTGCTGGACTTTGACTGATTGTTGTAGAGGAAAACTGCTTAAAATCAGTTCAGCTTTGACAAGCACATAGGATGATTAAAGCTGAGAAAGTTTCTCAACCTTTCTCACACCATACAACTCTTATAGTGCATGATGTGTAGATGTCAAAGCAATTTACCACAAGGTTGGTATTGCCCTCACTCATTTAAAGATAGGGGGAAAACAGGACAAAGTTGTTTGTCTGATGTCACCCAAAACCCCAGCAGAGTTCGAGCTACAAACTCCCAAGTTTGGAGAAAGATTAATTGAGAAAGATCTCTAGCTGTTCTCAAATCTGATTACAACTTTCCTGTTGTGATGGAAGTTTAAATATCTTTATATATATATTCCTGTGTTTTTTTGTTTCTGGGGTTTTTTTTTGTTTTGTTTTGTTTTTTGTTTTTTTTTTTTTTCCATTTATTAAGATGAGACATGACAGTCCTGAAGAATTTATTTCTGTTTATCTGACAGAGGTAGTGCCGTAGAACTAAAGGTCTTTGTATTATGCTGTACTTAAACAAACATGAAATCTTCTCAAGTCAACCCAAGAAGATGAAAAATCAGGGAAATATTATATATCCATATGAGAAAAAGCTGTGCACCTCTGTCATTTTCTCCTTTCCCTTTGAGAATAGCAGAAGAGATCATGTACATAAATTTCTTATAAGTAAATCATACTGTGTGCAGTTTTCAACAGATACACACTTATTATTTTTAAACATATTTACAGTCAGTGCAACAAAGACAGAATTTCAAGTGGTATAAATACAAGTAATATGAAAAGGATAATAAAAGACATTTTCGGCCATTTACAGTTTGTGGAATTACTTGTCTTTACTTTCAAATGTATGCATATAACTCTAATTAAAATGATAAATATTCTCTCTGATAACTAAAGAATCATATAATTCACCAAAACTTAGCTGTCTCTCTACAAGAACAGTGTTTTCAAAATGATCTTAAAATAAATATTTGGAGTGTACAGAGATGTATTTTGAAATGCACCTAAGATGGTGTTCCCCCCAATTGTTATTGTACTGTCGATACTCAAATCGTATCTGACTGATAAAACTAAAATTCCACCACAAAAAAAAAAAGTCAAGCACACATCAAGTTAAGATCTGTGATATTTATCAAATGCAAGTATCAAAAAAACAAGTATATATTTTCCATGCTGTATCAGCATCTCACTGATACAGCTATCTGAGTATGTAGTTAGGCCTTTGCTATATATTTGTGCCATATTTGATCAAGGTAAGCAGATTCAGTAAAAACTCTTCCTGGAGCAGTCACTAGAGGGAAGCAAAGACCTTCACGTGCCTATTCATGACGTCAGTCTCTGTCCTTATTCCTCACTGACAAAAACCTGGTCACTATTCAATCTAGAATTTTGGAGATGGACGATTTAGTGGAAAGTCACACACAGGGTGCAGGAAAAAAAAAAAAAAATAGGTGAAATACTTCTGTGTGTATGGTTGACTTTCACAGACTATTGTAATTAACTATTATTTTCATGAATTTTATTTTGAGAATTTGAATACAGAGAAGAATCTCAGTGCAGTGTAAATAAAGACGTGTTTAAGCCTTTCATGCTTTGAAACATTCCAGTATTCACAAAGATGCACTGTATTATTTCTAGCATAGTAGCTGTACATTTTGTCACTGATGTGTGGCAAAACCTACAAGAAAATATACTAGTTTCTTGAGATGTTTTTTGCTGACATTCCCTTAGTTATCCCTGTTTGCATTCCTGGCTGATGCTCTGAATCTCCTCCAATCTCAACAGCTCTGTGTACACTGAGTAAAAGAATCAAGAGGAAAAGAAGTTAAATGAGCTGCTCATCATGCTTTCCATTTCTTCATGGAGAAATCATAAAGTGCACTTGAACATCTTTGTCTTCCATTTTGTGAGGGGTTATACTGGAGTTTGGTTTACCATATACGCTACTGCTACTGTATTTCATTCATCTCTGTCCAGATTACTGAAAGTACAAGTCATTCCTCTCTCATACGAGCTGGGATGTTTGAAGTCCTTTAGAATAGAAACAGTAGAGGCCAACACTGTAACATTTTCTGACAGTTAATTAAAGAAATATACCTAGTATGAACTGAATTTTTCCATAAAATTGAAAGTCTCGGAAACAAGCTTAAAATATATAAAATAATGTTTTGTTTTTCAATCAGTTGAAGTTATAAATTTTTTTGAGATATTAAGGACATTAAGTATAATACCACTTAATCTGAATAAAATAGGTTTTATTAATATTAAATTATGTTTGATGGCTAGATATTAATAAGAGCATTGCAAATGTATATCAGGATTTTAGAAAGTTTTAAATGGAAGGAAATATACTAGATGAACAGCTCTAAGCAAGGTAATTAAATGAAAATATTCTTGGATTGAATAGCTGCTATACTGGGGCAGAATAGATTTTTAACTGAAAGCATGTTGTATTTGGGATGATATTTTATGTCATCATCGTCTTCTCTGGTACTTTTGAGTGGTACTTTTGAGTAAGAGATTTCCTACATAGCTAGTTAACTAAGTATAATAACATATCAAGTGTATATGCTGGGGATATCATCCTTTAGCACATACTATAAGTAATAGATTATATAATTCTAAATTTCACAGGGTATGTTTATGATTCCCAGTGTTATCCTAATTGTGTTTCTGGTGGTTATCTTCTCCCATACATCTCCCGATTACTCTGTGAAAGCAGTGCAAATTGTTTATTCTTTAAATTACATAATTATCTTTGCATATATCAAAAGTAGGAATTAAAATATCATCACATTTCTAGCAGTTCATTCTCTAACGTAGGTATATTCTTGATGTCAAGTCTACCAACAGATCCTTTGAGGATCTAGGCTTAAACAGCATGCTGGACAGAGAACCCAAAGCCAGAATCCCTCCAAGATAATTGGCACAAATACAGGAGTCATTGACTCAGATGACAATAATTAAGGGATTGCATACTCTGATTTATATAGCAATGCAGAACCAGAAAAACAAAATCACTCATAATGTATTTGGTTTGTTTGCAAACTTATCATGTAAAGAGCACATTATTTTGACAAGGCTTAAAATGAAATTATGTAGGCTTATGCTACATAAATGGAATTTTGACTGTTATGTAGATATATTCAATTAATTTTTACAATTTTGAAGGGCAATTTCTTTGATATCTTCTCAATTTTGAAATTATTCACAAAAAGAAGCTATGATTTTGATACAATATTAAAAATAGATTAACATGAAAAATGGCAAATATCAGATAATAACACACAAAAAAAAGGAAAGATTTCCTTAAAACAAAACAGAATTCACATGAACAACCCCCGCATTTAGGCAGTGTAATATGCAGGACACGAGCATTCTGAAATGAGAGATATAGTCAGTAGTATTTGAGAGCTGGTTTGATGTCTTTTTAAGCAGGTTATACTTAAGAAGTTGTAGGAAAAAGTCAACACTTTCTTTTTCTTTTTTAATTCATATCACTCATTCTTCCCTTGTCTTCTCTCCCTTTTTCTTACGTGTCAATAGTCAAGCATCCAATGTTTTCAGTACTCCTGTTGTTTGTACACAGGAGTACACACACAGAGATATTTTATCATTTAATATACATGAGTTGATTAAAACCTTTGAGCAAGAAACCTTATAAAATGTTTTTGCAACCCCCTGTTGTACCAATGAATACATGAAACATCATTTTCTTCTTTCTACTACACAGCAAGGTATACTTTACAAAGCACAATATGCATTTACCTGATGATAGATCCTACATGCTCTTAATGTTATTTACATTAGAGAGCAGATGAAACAGCGTTAGTTAATGTGAATTACACTGCATTTCCCATTATAAATGCAGAAGTAAAACAATGCTGGATTTATCGTAATTATTTTTCTAATCAAATAATAATTATAGAAGTGCCGTATTATCATAATAAGTGAGTATTTCAGCTAACATGAGAGAGTACTAAGTGCTGTAACCTATCCATCAGAATTACACACTTTTCTGCGACATGGAAAATGTCCAGCACTTGGAACAGACCTCCCCATCTTCTTTGCTTCACTCTTACCTTCTTGCAAACGTATGAACATCATTTTTGTTTCTTTTTCTGGAACCACAAAAGACCAGTGTGTATGTGCACAAATATCTAAGACTGATCATACACCTCAGAATCCCAGACAAAAAGTGTCACTGTTTCATCACATATTCTCAGAAGAGCAAAGTTATTGCTTGTACAGACATTTTTGGTCAAGAAGAGGGAGGACGTAGAGAGGTGGGAAGGTATTTTCTAACACATTTTGGTATATGTGGCGTTCCTGTTATATACTGTGCATGCTATTTCAGAGATACTCCTCTTTCTGTGTTCTGTGTTTCTTTCTGTGTTTCATCTCTGTGTTACTGCCAACTGTTATCCTGTTATCCAAATGTCATTTTATGACCTCTATAACTTTTTGTTTGTTTGTTTGTTCTAGTTTGTCTAAACTTATGCATTGCAGTTTATTTTGATTAATGCAATTGTTTCTGAGAGAATACACAAAAATAAAGGAACACCCAGGTCTGTATTTTGGGGATGTGAGCAAGCTTCTGATATTATTTTTAGCAGATTTCCAAGCATAGGTCATCATTATCCAACCTCAACAATCACACAGCTGGTGTTTTTACTATTTTCTCATCTGGATTTTTTTCTTTGTTTATATGTTTGTCTATTTATTTAGTTTTGTTTAAGAGAAGACATTTTAGAAATGCAAGCTGCGGAAAATGTGAAAATGATATGAGGATTTCATGTATTTGACAACTTTTTTTTTTTTTTTTTTTTTTTCCTTTTTTGAACAGCAGCAAGTTTAGTGCAGTATTAAGCAGTTCTGCTTTTTCAGTCTCTGCCAGAGGAAAAAAAGCATATACTATTTATCTCTTCATACAGACAAAGTCAGGCTAAATATTCTGGCTGTATGGTTTATCTGCTGTATTTTCTTAATAATAAGGAGTTTTGAAATTTATGAAGTAGAAAATCTAGTCTGATTGTGCCTGATGACACAAATAAAGAAGACAAACTTCTGATTTATTAATAATAATTGTACCTCACTACTTTTGATTGCCTCTTAAAACAATTCCTAAAGACTAAAAGCCCAGAAATAGCCTTTCAACTGTCTGTTGTTCTTAATATAAATGAGAATGTTTTCTAAACCTTAAAAATTAGAATAGAATGAGTCACATCACATTTCCATTGATCTTGTCCTTTTACTTACTCATGTATTGAGGCTAATTTAACAAGACAGAAAGTACTTGTGAATACAAAGTAGAACCAATTTAGGTGCAAACATCCTGTTTGTAGGGATTACCTGTGTCAGCAGTCAGTATTATGTTGCAAGAAAACTAATTAAGAATAAAACAGACTTTCATGAATTGTGCCTTATAAATAAATAAATAAACAACTGGTTTTCTGTACCATGAACTGAATAATTCCACATGAACGCTGTCAAGTTTGGGTTCTGTTTACTCTCAGTTATCTCTTAAACCTCATATCTTAGCCCCTTCTTCAAGATGCTGTACAGGTCATAAATTCTGATCACCATTAAATCACTTTTTTTTTTTAAATTATATTTTATGCAGTCTTTCCAGAAGGATGTGTAAAAATAACAATATATATGTTTGAGAGATATTTTGCCCTTTACGATAACATAATCAGTGAAACATGTGGAAACTCCCAAACACTTACTGGAGTGTTAAAAAGACAATGAATAACATAAGGATACTATTTATTTCCAGAAAAACAAACATAAAAACAAACATTAAAAAAACCTGCTCTGTTTACCAAGTAATTCAATATTTACTTATTCTGCTCTTGTGCATGCAATCAGTTAACTTAATTCAGACTTTGTGCTTTTAGTACTCTAGACTATGTACTTTGTATATCAGTCTTTTTAGATACTTACATGTAGATTAATTTCTAAATACTTTTGTTTTTGTCTTGATCACCATCTGGGTGAAAATGCTACAAGTTTCAGAAAATATGTTGATGACAGTTTTTTTTGTTTGTTTTCTTTTTCTTTTCTTTTTTTTTTTTTTGTATCTATGAAAAATAGAGATTACCTCTTATTTATAATTCTTGGTGAAAAAAATGTAAATCAAAACCCTAATGTAGCAAAATAGGATGTACTCTGCTTAGTTCTATAAGAAGCTTCATTATCTTCAGTCTATGTGAGTTTAGCTTGATATCTCCACACTAAATAAGTGCACCTGTCAAATTCTTGGCAGTTTTTGTTTTCCATAATTTAAGTTCTTGCTTTGATGAACTGAAAGTCTCTTTCTTATATATGTGCTAAAAAAAAATTAGGTAGGTGGCTATATATTTAAAGCCAAGAGTATTCCTCTCTTAAAATCTGTGTCTCAAGAAAGCACAGAGAGCAATGATACAAGTCATACAAAATCTTGGGAATCTGACTGGTATAAGAAGTCTTATATATGGTTATAAGGAGGTAGTTTAATTTTGGATGTTGTTATAACTGAGATGTGCTTTCACAGGAAATCAGGTATTTCTAACAGTTTTACTGCTCATAAGAGGTCTGGGGTGCTAAAAGAAATACTTACTACTATTAAGATGATAATATCATAACACCTATCAGGTTAAAAAAATAAATGAAGACTGCTTTACAAATGAGAAAACAAACCCAAATGTGCTTGTTTGGCTTCCGGAGTGGTGATAAAGTAAGGAGAGAACAGAGCTGGTTGCTGAACCCAAAGCTTCTGCATCCATGTGATTCTCTTTTATAATGCGAGTGACTTTAGTAATCTCTATAAACGTCCTTGAAAGAGAGTTCCCACACTTTCTCACACATCACTTGATTAGGATTGGTATCCCCCATTGCCATTTCCTGGCCGTATAAGTTGTGCTGACTTTGGCACAACTCAACAATTTGTAGATCGAGAAAGACCTTAAATCCTGACTTCAATCTCAGAGTTACTTCTGAACTCCTTCTGGGTATGAGGAGCTAAATGAGGAGCTAATATCCAAATATCCCTTTTTTTGACATGTGTTTGAGACACCAAGCACTGTTTCTAATTCTCTGATAGTTCTTTTTAAAAGGGAACAAGTCAGTCACTTGTATGCAAGTGGTGTCAGAACGTGGAAAGTAGTATCAGATGTGAATCCCTTTTGATGCCTAAAAAGTAGTGCTTTAAACATATGTCAGTTTTCTGATTGTTTTGTGTATACTTACTTCAAGGCTGCTGTGAACACTGTCCTCAAATACCTACCTATCCCTGTTCACTATTCACAGGCATTGAGTCTCTTAACTCTTGTGCTTGTAAGTGCCACGTGTCTCAGTAGGACTGATGACAGTCTTGATTGTCACATTATTTAATCATCTGGCTCTTTTATACTAATCTTCTTTGAACTTCTGAACTATTTATCTGATCCCAGGACAAATGTGAACCAAAACAAACATTTTTCTTGCTAAACATTTGTCGCCTTTTAAAAATCAGATGGAACTCAAAAATATACTGATGTTTTTAGTTCACCAACAAATAAATTTCAACTGTGCTTTTACCATTTCAGAATTTCTTCTGAGACCTACGTCTCACCATATAATGAGATTAAGATTGCATAAACATACATCATCTAAATAGTTTTACCAGAAACCAAAGGGAGGTAATATTCAGGAATACAGAATCATAGAATCATTAAGGTTGGAAAAGACTTCTAAGATCATCTAGTCCGACTGTCTACCTACCACCAATATTTTCCCACTAAACCATGTTCCTTAGTATCACATCTTCATGTTTCTTGAATGCCTCCAGAAATGGTGAGTCAATCACCACATCTTTACACAATTGAAATATTTTATATTTAGGATTATTGAGATGTTTTGTTAAAAATTAAGTTAGAAAATTTTACAGAAGACCATTTAAAACCTTCTATCATATATCCTCAAACCTTCCAGATCAGCTTATATGTGTACAAAGAGATGCACATTTTCAAGGTATGTTTTCTGTATATTATATTACTTTCCCAACCTGTATGGTTTTGAAAAAAAAAGGAAGAAGAAAAGGAGGAAAATCCTGCCTTCAAGGCAAGGAAGAAAAAAAAAGCTCAAGATGATGATGATAGAGTTGTTTGGTTTTCTCCTCTTTTTTAAGTCTTTCTTGTGTACATAAAAATGGCAACAAGTATATGTGACTAATGGCAACATTTCAGTGTTGTACTTGTGATGAACTGCAAAATAACACCTACCAAGAAACATCCCACATTTTACTATTTCTAGTTTCCTTGATTTTCCTATCCAGTGCTCTGTAACGTTGATCACAATATTTCAAGTATCACTGCAGATGCCACCAAGCTTCAAGGACTTCTAGATGCAAAGGAAAAATAACATTTACAAACTACATTTATGTGAAGTCACTGCAATGTACTGCAGTGCAGAGTCAGTATGTTATCTACACTACCTTCATCTACCTTATTCAAGTACTGTTAGCAGCCTAACTGTGGTAGAAGCAGCTCATCACTGGATAGCTTTCTCAAATTCTGTAAGATGAAATTATTTCAGAAACCAAGACATAATCCCCTGCCCTATTACAACAAAGAACCAATCTTTCATAGACTGAAATAAAAATACTTTGGGGCCATTGTAATCTCTTAACTATACCTACTTATGTTACATAGAACTGATATACTTACAAGCACATTCATATAGATTTACTTCATTCAGTAAGAAAAATTGTCTGACAGATGTTCATGAGGCAGTCAAGATAAACATGTTAATTGTGACTTTTGTGGAGTACATATGAGTGTGTATACATACGTAAGCCCAGACAATATTTCTTTCTTATTGACAATAAATGTGTATACTGCAAATATAAATATGTAATATTGACAATAGGTATGTAATAAATTGAAGGCCTATCCCAAGATTTTAGTAATTGTATAATATCTATAGAGGATAAATTTACTTAATCCTTCTTGTTATAATATATTTCTAAGAATCCATATTCACTCAAGAAGTGATTGCTGAAGCATAAACTGTTTTTCTCTTCAAGTAAGTTTTAACCTTTATATAAATAATTTTCATTTCAGTTAGGAAATAGCCAAAGTAAAATTAAAAATAATAATAATAATAATAAAAAAGAAAGCTTTTAGGTGGAGCATGCAGATTTTTGGTATCTTCTTTAATAGTTCTGCTGGAAGCTTTATCTGAAAACTGCTAAGCCAGTTTTGCTTTTAATACAAACTTTGATTTTATAACAGTCTGAATTAATTTTAAGAGCCAAATTATATTCTGTATATTTAGTGAAATTGCTGTCAAGTATGCAAGTCTTCATGAGTAGAGTATTCTCACTTGCTTCCAAAATACAAGTGTTCTATCTGATTCAGATAATTTTTTGTAGAAAAGAAAGAAATTACACAGTAACTATGAATAAATTATTTTGTTAAAAAAAAAATAAAGAAAATGGAAGACAGTGATAAGTGGGTTTTGTGTCACTTGTCTGTTTTATGGATTACTTTGTAAATGTACCAAGGCTCCATCACTTCATATGTCCTATAAAAAATGAACATTTAGAATGTGAATCTTCCATCTCTTGGAACAAACTTGTATGCTTTTGGATGAGTGCAAATATCCACTTAATTTAATAAAATATTTTTAATTAACATTAGACTAGAGCTATAGTATTAGAATAGCATATACATGTTGCTCTAAAAATAATGCCTCCTGTTTATTTTTGTAGAAACTACAATTGAAAGAGCACAACAACATTATTTCATAGAGCAAATTCTCAGCTACGAAGTGTGACATTTCAATATAGTCACCACCATTAGTTTTGCATTTTTGCCAGTGATGAACAAGGGCCTGCATGCTACATTCGTGAAAGTCTGCACCAGCGGTTGTGTTACTGCCACCACTGATGAAATGTTCCACCGACCACCTCAGTGTTTTCACCTCCAATATTTGGTCTCCATAACTGTTCAGCAAGCAACAATGAATGTCAGTGGCTGTAATTTTTTTTTTTTTTTTTTTTTTGTATGGAAGAATTCAGTGACACACCTTTGTTTCATACTTCCATGTCAAATGTCATTCTGTCAGACTGCCCCTCTGCTGCAGGAAGGTTCAACCTCTACTGCCATACCGCCACCATCTGCCTCTGATGTCGTGGGCCAGCATAATAAAATACTACTTTCAGAGCAGCTCTAGTATATTTTTTTGACAATGAAGTCGTTCAAATTTTGTTTTCTGTGTATAATTCATCCTGTAGTAAGGTACTTGTTTTGAACCTTGCAATATTTTGCCCTTAGGATGAAGGCTAGGGCATTGGCTCTTGATTTTAAAAAAAAGTCACTGGGTAACAGTAGAGTTCTTAAAAGACTCCATGCTTTGGATGTAATGTTTTCACTGGAAACTGAAAATATTTTTACAAAAATACACACTAACAGTGTACCATTTTGAGCTTTTCATGGACCAGCTACCATTTACAGTGGGAGAAGTATGGTTTTGCTGTCTGGAAAGCTTTATGCAATCCTTGAGTGAAGATGTCTGTTTTCAGGAAGTAAGCACATTCAGAAGTTTCTTTTTAGTAGAATGGACTGAAATAACTGCAGCTTCTGTCTTCTGGTGTACTGATCAAATGATTTACTGTTTGTATGTGTGTGCACACTCTTTATCTTGCATTAGATATTTAGTATCTGACAACTTATTTTGTTAGAGAGGGAAGGGCTCCCATTCAGAAAGTCAATGGTCCTCATCAATTTTTAAATGCAGAAATGAGACACACTAAAGGAACAATTTAAATATTGTACATCTGTACAATGAAAGCATCTGTTTTTCTTTAGTCCCTGGTCCAGAGCAGTAGAAGAGGAAGAAATGCTTAAAATGGTGATAGGAATTAAGACCCAGAAGTAAGAAATGTATTATGCCATAAGACTTACCCATCCTCCACTTCCAGTCTTTAAGACTATTGAGAAAATACTTTCCCAGCTTTAAACAGTGACTTCTGAGAGGAATTCATAGGAAAATAAAATATTATTTAGCACTGCAGTTTATTTCCATGTTGATACTGTGGGAATTCAGAAAATCTCTAAGAGTAGCCCTTAGGTGGAATTGGAAAGAAAACATAAAACTTGACTCAGCAGTTCTTGTAAAGTTGTCCATTTCAGTCTACTGCTAGTACAAAATATACATTTGCTTCTTCTGATCAGCAGAAGCTCCTGTAAGTTTTTTTTTCCCTGATATGTCCGTTCATTTTGCATTTCTTAAATCATTTTACATTATTTCATGAAAATGATCCTTTCTGTCTGCTATAAAATATACAGATTTTCTCATCTCTCTAGATTGCTTCTAATACAGCAAGAGCTTGTATTATTTCATTTTGACTGAAAATCAGAACATACGAAATAAAATTATAGCTGGATACATAAATACATTTACATACACACAGATATATATAAATAATGGTTAGTGGTCACTTCTGCCACCTAAACGGTATGCAGATAAACTAAATCTGGTATAATCATTAGAAAAATAAAACATTTGTGCTAATAGATTTTCTAACAGATTAAGAAAATGTAATATTTTTCTGGTTTTTGTATTCTGGAAAGGTTTGTTGCTATTATATTTTAGAAAGTGTCATGGAAAAATCTAAGCAAGGTCTGTGATTCAAATAACTACATGTAATTTTCTTTCTCCGAGGGAAGCTTGTATTTCTCATTTTCTTTGCTGCTTACAATTTTTAAGTTACGTCTTCCTTATGTTTCTCCACAGCAAATGAATACTTCTTGTTTTGTCTTCCTTTTCATGGCAATTCTTTGAGAACTAAAATATCTGAAATATAGTTGTTTGTGGTCTAGTTTAAGCATGCATAAATGTCTAACAGTGCTAAACATCAGCACACTAGTGCACAAAATAAATATTCTATGTTTCCTGGCATTATTAAAAAAAAAAAAAAGAAAGAAAAAAAGGAGCAGAAGAGTTGAAGAGTTATTGGACTTCTTAAATATTCCTGAATCTATTGTAAATTTTTCCATTTTAATTTGTGAATATATTGTTCATATATCAAGTTTCCACATGGATGAGCAGTATACTCAGAATGGTAGCAATTCTAAAATCTATCAATACTTTAAATGAGTACAGTTTCTTAGCATATGGTCACTTTATGCTTTTTGTTGTGGTTGGGCTTGTTATTGAAAGAAAGATATGCGGGAAGAAAACAAATTGCAGAAATGTCACTGTGACTTACTGCCTGGGAAGTTAGGTCATGGCCTGAAGCAGTGATTGAGCATCTGGTAAAGAGACATGGCCAGCCTTAGGAACACAGTTGCAAACAATTCACCTGTGTGACCAGAAGGAATGGATCCATCCCTCCCTAGTCTCATTTAAGGACTGGTAGCCAAAAGGGAAATAAACAAATAGAGGTGCTTCCCTCTGGGGGGCTTCCAGTGAGCCCTTGTTTTTTGTCATAGGGTAAGTTGGTCTTTTCTTATTACTGGTCTAGGACTACTGTCTTTCACAGGTTATCCTAAAACTGATCAGATGCAATTTCGTGCCTTTTCTTGCCCAATGCATTTGTTGAGCTAGGCAGGAGCAATCTACAAACCCTAAGATGGCATTCTTAAAAGGTGTAGTGAGTTGGTTTGGATAGGGGAAACCTGTTTTCCTGGAAGAGGAGTTACCTGGGGACATCCTGGGATCCTTAGGATCCCCTTGGTATGGCCTGGCTTCCATAGTAGAAAGATGGGAGAAACACTACTAGTTTCCCAGCCCATATGATAGCATATTTTGAGTGCCTAGGCAAAGATATTTTGGTAAACAATGAGAGGCAGTTTGCTGCATCTACTGTAGGTTGGCCTATGCTAATGACTCTAAACCATCTAAATACTTCAGAACAAAATCTCCAGGATGATCAGAAACTGTTATGGAATTGAGCTAAACAGCTTAAACTTAAGATTGCTATATTAACAGGTAAACATATCCAAACCAAACCCTCCTGATACACTTACAATGTCTTTAAACAATGTAGGTGGTTTTTTTGTTTGTTTGTTTGGGTTTTTTGTTGTTGTTGTTTTTAAATAAACATAAATTCAGGGCAAAAAGAGCATGACTCCTAATTGAACAGGATCGAGTTAAGTAAATATAGTTGTTTCCATAAATGATGGACTATATAAGGTACCCAATATTATTTTCTGAGTCAGGGAAGATTTGCTGTTATAATTGAAAATTAATAAATTAAAGCAGACAGCAAAATAGCTATGGTAGTGTTTTCCTCCTAGTAAATGATCTTCCCACCTGGTTGCAGGAATGGCTATTATTTATCTGGACTTATACTCCCATAGTAAGAAGAAAAAATCTAACAAACTGCGATACTGTTTTTTTCTCCTTTATTCCTTCCTTTTCATTTCAGATTTTTTAGTTTAACTTCTGTTTACATGAGAAATAAAAAAAAAAAAAACAGAAACTCAATATTTTTGTGAACATTGGTAATGAGGGATTTAGATGAGTTTCATCTGCAGGAAACCTTGAATTGAAGAACTTCATATGTGCATGCTGGTAAACTCAGATGTTTCCATGTAGACCATACCTTTGCTATTTTTATCTAAGTGCGCTTAAAATAATATCCAAGAACATTAATTTATTCTCCATATCTCTTGGATGATTTAGCAATCAATTGAAGGCAGAATCAAGATTTGTCAGCTTGGAGCACAAGTAGTAGCATTTAAATTGAGCAACAACCCTTCATGTTGTCTCTTTCCCCGAAAAACCTTTTTTCTTGTCTACAGAGTCAAATGCATAATGTGACTGACATGACCCAAAGCTGGATCTAGCTGTTGTAAAAGCACCTTGCTTTATGTCTATGTCTTTCACTGATGGATGTGCTGATACAACACTGCCTTTGGCACTATTTCAGGATAGTCTGGTGTGGACTTGCTCATGCAGCGTTATTTTTCCATGCACCAGAATTAATGTGTATTACAGATGTCTTTCTGGTATAATGCAAGAGAAAAGCGTACTGGAAAATTGAAGTTCCAGTAAGAAGAGATTGATCACCACAACACAGTATCTCGACATTTTCTCACACTATGTCAAGCAGGACTGGGCAAAAATTTTCAGGTCACTATGTACTCAACCAGCTTGGGCAGGCAATTACATCATAAGATTCTGTTATTGAAGTTCCATCACAAAACCTATTAGACTGTGACTTGTCCATGCACCACTGTTGTCCAGGTTAAACTGCTCCTTTTCTTCATTATTTTGCTGGTGGATATAACCACTGTTCCCAAATCTCTTTCTTTGTTTTTGTTTTACTAGATTTAACAATTTAAACTCTTTTAAAGTTCTCTTTCAAAATAGACAGGGAATAGAAAATAGAGCAACCCTTTCTTGTACCACTTTCAGTCTGAGTTCATTCCTGATCATGAGTGACAAAAGTGGGGCACATAGATGTAATATTGCACATTAATGATATGGAGAAGGACAAAGAAACAAGTGGTAATCTATTTGAGTCAAAATTGATTTGAGAAAAACTGGTAAAGTATCATCTAATGAAATAGAATTAGATATCCTTCATAAATACAAATGTCAGATTTGACCTTCAGTGAGGCTATTTTAAAGTTACAAGGGAAATAAATATGACTTAAAACTGTACTGCACAAATGATAGGACCTCATTATTTCAACATACTAGAGGTGGTAGATTTTTTTATATTCATTAATTAAATGCTGTATTAAATGTTGTAGTTTCAGAACTTGGTTTTGGTAGGCCAGAGCACATTAATTTAAAAAAAAAACAAAAACGTGTTTGCATAAAATAGCCTTGGACATAGTGATCATAAATTGACTCAATAAATCAAACTAGAAGGAAGAGTTCTATTATTTTCTTAGTTTCTTATGTTAAAATAGAAGATATGAAAGATCGTTACTTTGACCAGTAAATTTTCAGACTTGTGCAAATGGTTTTCTCTGAAAAAAAGCTTTTTTTTCAGCTTTTTGGAACAGCTGTTTTGCTGAGGGTATGAACACTAGATTGTTAAGAGTCAAATCTTAGAAGTTTTGAGTTACTTCTGGTCCTCCGCTTTCCACAGGAAGTAGCTCTGCAGAACACTGATATGTAATAAAATAGTTATTGGAAATAGTTATTGAACAGCACTATTATACGCAATCAACGTGCCTTCGCGTTGGAATGGGTTATGCCGTGTTTCTTGACCAGTCTTAAAAGATGATGCTTGAGTTAATGGATTTTAATAGATATACTGGAAGATTTTCATGTGTAGTTTGAAATCTGCCAAGCAGCACTAAAGTGTATCAGATGAGAATGTGACCTACAGCGTTTGTACTGGATATATCTGAGGTATAATCATATATGTGTGAACTTCAGCACTGTGTATTTTGAGTATTCACTTCCATGTACATTTGGCATCTTATAACAGATTGTATATCATTAAGATAAGATTCAAAAGAGTATTATAGTGATCATGGTATTAATACCTATACATACTGGGAAACCAGGAATCATAAAATAAGACTTGTGTTTTTACAAGCTTTAAAAAATTATCTCAGAAGTGCTTTATCATTATAATATTTTCCTTCCCGGTAGCTTAATTACAGAATCCAGAGTTCTCTATAGATACATGAGAAATTTAACTTCAAAATAAATCAGTCTGAATGTCTGTTTTAGCAGACCTCATCTTTGTCTCCTATGACTTTAACACTGTCTCCCATAGCATCCTCGTAGGTAGTAAGCTTAGGAAGTGTGTGATAGATGAGTGGGTAGTGAGGTGGATTGAGAACTGGCTGACTGGCAGAGTATTGCAATGAGAGATGCAGAATCTGACTAGAGGCCTGTAGCTAGCTGTGTTTGCCAGGGGATTGTACTGAGTCTGGTTTTGTTCAGCATCTTCATCAGTGACCTGGATGAAGAGGTAGAGTTTGTTGATGACTCAAAGCTGGGAACATACCAGAAGGCTGTACTGTCATTTAGTGAGACTTGGACAGGTAGAGATGAGCTTACGAGGTTCAACAAGGGCAAGTGCAGAGTCATACACTTGGGAAGCAATAACCTCATGTATCAGTACAGATCATGGGCTGATGTAGTGAAAAGGAGCTCTGCAGAGAAGGACCTTGTTATCCTGGTAGATAATAGGTTGGCCATAAATCAGCAGAATTCCCCCTGTGACCAAGAAGACCAGTGGTATCCTGGGGTACATTAAAAAGTGTGTGTCCAGCAGGTCGAGGGAGGCTATCCTGCCTCTCTGCTCTGTTCTGGTGAGGCAACATCTGGAACACTGTGTCCAGTTCTGTGCTCCTCAGTTCAAAGAAAACAGAACTTCTGGAGAGAGTCAGGTGGAAGGGTATAGAGATGATGAGGGGCCTGAAGCATCGCTCTTAGGATGAAAGACTGGGAGACCTGGGACTGTTCAGCTTCAAGAAGAGAAGACTTAAAAATATCTAGTGAATGGATGTCAAGTGGATGGGGCCACATTCTTTTCAGTGGTGCCCAGAAACAGGCCAAGGGGCAATGGGCACAAACTGAAACATAGGAAATTTCATACAAACATAAGGAAAAACCCTTTTACTGTGAGGATGACAGCACTGGAACATTGGGGAGGTTATGGAATCCCCTTCCCCAGCGATATTAAAAGCTCTCCTGGATGCTTTCCTGTGCAACCTACTCTAGGGAACCTGCTTTAGTAGAGTGGCTGGACTAGATGATCTCCAGAGATCCCTTCCAACCCCTGTGATTCTGTGGTTCTGTGATTCTGAGACAAACTGACCTTTTGATTTGACAAAACTGAATGGTAATAAGGATGGTGCAGGAAAAGTTTCAAAATTAGCCCCTGTGCTTCAGACACAGGAGAATCTTTCCAGGAATAGACATAAATGCATTTAACACAGTAAATTCTTCTGCTGCATCTAAGAATCAGCTGCCAACACAGAGATCCATTATATTCATTCTCTTGTAGTTCCACACTTCTCATATATATTTTTTTCCCTTGACCTGATGAGCAGAGACTTTTCCTCCTCCCACTCATAAATCTTTATGTACACGGTGAGTATTCCTGCTGCTGTTGTACATTTGTGCCTCTAGGTGGAACTGAAGGGATTGAAGACTTTTTGATAAGACCTGGAAAAACACACATCCACGTTTTCACAATTAGCATAATCTCTGCCCTGAAGAGTTGGAGTCTAAACAGCAAAAACTGATAAATTATTGAATGAGAAACAAATCAGAAAGTCTTACTTTGAGTAGAAAAGCAGGGATTTATAGGTTGCATTCAGGATGTATTCATTAAGCCATCACTGATTCATTTCCTCAGTACCCATCAACAGTAGCACTGCCTCCTGAAAAAGATCTTGCTGCTTTGTGTCACTTTCTAGCACTTATTTCTCTTGAACAAAAATTCTGTTAATCTGACTCTCTATATTATTTTTTTTAAATACATAAATAGTTTTTTTCTGCTTTTCTTTTTTTAAATATTTGAGGTGATAGCTTTAAAACAAATAGTAAGGGAATGAACAATGATTTTTGAAGTATGTAGATTGAGTGAGACATTTTATTTTTGTCTTTTTATTTCCCATCCAAGACAAAATTTAAACTTCATGCAGACATACTCGTATTAGTTACCTTTTACTACATGAAAAATAATGTGCTATATTCTAAATATTTGAATTTCTAAGATAATTTTATTGTTCTACCTCATTTCCATTGCTCTGCTTATGAGCAAACCAAACTATATCCTGATTTAGTAACTACTGTCTTTTATTTGTGATAGCACTCAGAAAAGCTAAAGAAATTGATATTTTTGCCATGGTTTGCAGAAGGAATCTAGTGAATTATTTAGTATTGCTGCATAGTTGTCTACAAGAAAAATTTTTATGATCTTTTTCAATTGCATAGTTTGTGTGAGAAAGGGACAGAAAACAAGATGGCTTCACTTTGTCTTCTTTATAGGATACATTTGTCTTCCAAAATGTCGACATTTTTCATGGAAGTGAAATTCATTTTCTGGCAATTTCTTCTGTTCTCGTTTTTGTTTTAGTATTTGCTTCTCACAAAATCCAAGAAAACAAATCTTTGGTGCAAAATCTTGTGCAGCATCTCCAACACTAAAAGAATTTTACAGACTCATTTGTAGCGTATGTCTCAGACTTATCCCACTGCTTATGAACTGTGGTGTTTTACCAGGGGTGGTTCTTTAATTTCTGATTGAGTGGGTCACAGAAGAAAATCAGCTGTTCCATCATGTGTCTAAGAGTTTTCTCATAATATGTCAGGAGTGGGAGGTGGAGAATAGATGTGGGAGTAAAAGGAAAAAGTCCCTATGCTTCGCTCTTTTTTTTTCTTTTTCTTTTTTTTTCTGGAATCAGAAGATGTGTTATTAACTACAGTGTGTTGAGATCAGGCCTTTACAATGTAATTCTTCAGCTCACAGCTATATACAATGTTAGTCTATGTCCTAATGGTTTTTAGTTGTCAGGTGAAAGCTATCACTGTTACTGCAGATTTAATTATTCCTCCTTCATTATTAGCTCAGAAAAGTCACAATGATCAATTCTGTTGAGGTATAAAACTCTCTTCTCCACTTCTAACTTTTCCATTGGGGAAATGGCAATTCTATTTGTCATGTCAATCTTAATTTAAGGACATCTTTCTACTGCAATCAGGAAGTTGAACATGTGGCATGGACTGCTCATAACAAATATAGGCTGTTCTGAGTGTCAGAAGCAAATATTTTGTTTGCCTGTGGTGTGGGTAAATGAGTAATCATCCTGCTGTGATAGCAGGCTTCACTGTGAGCTATCTTAACCAACTGGGATAACTCTTATGCAGCTGGGACACACTAGCATTTGTGTTTTATTTATATACTAAGCTAAGATAAAGACAGACATATATTGCTATTTCACAGTTACAAAGTAAACATACTCTCAGTCTAAATGCGTATTTGGAAATACTATTTAATACTGAGGTTCTAATTCAGTCTTTCTTTAGTAAATGCTCACCATAGATTCAAGATCCCATGCTTACAAATTCAGCTCACAGCTTCATCTTAGCTACTTACACCAATTAGCAGTGTGCCCGTGTGGCCATGAAGAGCAATGGCATCCTGGTAGTGTCAGCATGAGCAGGGAAGTGATCAGCTCTCTGTACTTGGCACTCGTGAGACTGCACCTCTATCTCAGAGGTCTTTTCCAACCTTGGTGATTCTATGATTCTGTGAATAAAACCAGAAAACTGGCTAAAACCTTTCTGCCCTGAAAGAAAAAGTCCTGTCCAGTTGTTTCTCTCTCTCTGCTGTAATAATGATACAGGCTACTGCAGATATAGGATAACATATCTGTCTTCCTTGCTGCAAGTAGACACATAGACTTAGAAGTAATTCACACAATGGTCATTTTAGATTATTTGTGGTTTTTTTTTTTTTTGTTTTAAGCTTGGAGTCTTCATAACTAACTAGTTTCGGCTATCAGGACTTCTCAGGAAATAGATAAAGTATTTGTTATATGTGAACGTGTGGATGAATTTTAAACATTTGAATGAAATCCATAAATTACACATATATACAAAGTGCGTTAGAACTCTTTTCTATTTTTTCCCAAAATTCAGATATTAAAAACACCATAAATGATGGATAGACCTTCTCATTATTTATTATCTTCCATGTATCTCAAGAAGAGAAAAATAAGCATTGTGTTGAAGTGTATCACAGTAATTACCTGTAAGAAGGTTTCCAATGACTTCTTGCACTTATGAGTTCCTAATGTTTCCCTTTTATCACCAAAGTCTAGTCAACTCATTATTTCTGCATCATCCATACCATCTCTCAACATGCATAGAGCATGCAATAGAATACCTTTTTTTTTCCTTTTTTTCCCTAGCATTTTATTTCTCCAGCCACTAGACTGAGGGATATAGCTAGAGGTTCTGCACTCATTGCCAGGCTCTATGGGACCAGCAGTCCATGGAGCTGGGGCAGGGAACAGTGGGGAGAGCTAGGCGAGGCTTGGCATCAGGATGTATCTCTCTGCCTCAGCCCAAGCAGTGCAGCCAGAGGCAGCCCAAGGCACCGCTGGGGGTGGGAACAGGCTGAGGCTGAGCCCAGATGGGGGCCTGGGATTGGGCTTAGCTGGGCACGGCCCTTGTCTGGGCAGGGCTGAGCTGTGAGGAGCTGGAGAGTGACCCTGCTGAGGCCTCACTGGGGCAGTCCTTACACAGGGTCCTGAGATAGGGTTAGGGTAGGGCATCTTGTTCTAGCAGATCTCTGAGGGCCTTGGCTCTTTACTCTTTGCTTCAGTTACTGTTTCTTCCAAGTCTTTTCTCTTTATTGATAGAAGAGAAGCTAATCCTTCAGAGCAAGGATTTGTCCCTGAAGAAATTGACACTTTTCTGCAGTATCTAGAAGGGACTATAGAGAGAAATTTTTAGCACTGTTGACCTCTGATTCAGCCTCCAACTCCTTAGCAGTTTTCAGGTGTGTGTGCATGAGTGAGAGGGAAAGTTATAAAAATACCTTGATGAGTTGATGCTTCCAGCAAGGGATGAACAGTTGCTGTGTATAACCATGCATAATTGAGCAAAGGTAACAAACATCTAATTTTAAAAGTATCTTCTAATAACTGAACTGATTATTATGGGTGCATCAGTTATTAGTCTCTGCCTGAAATTGAAAGGGGGTAAAATTTCAGCTAAATTGCCAGGCAG
Source organism: Chrysolophus pictus (assembly GCA_037305975.1). NCBI lineage: Eukaryota > Metazoa > Chordata > Aves > Galliformes > Phasianidae > Chrysolophus > Chrysolophus pictus. Next base: position 27,798,373 of record CM074578.1, read on the forward strand.
TATGAGTTAAAGACTTTTATTTCCATGTATCTAAGATTACCTCTTTGAAAAGATATAGGAATTACATATTAGGGAGCATGATATGCAGTTGCATCATAAATATCCCATATGCAGGGAAGATAAGAATTCCTGAAAATTTTCAGAATCTGTATATTACATAGAAGTTAATTAATTGTTGCTTACCAAAATGCTTGAAGTTACAGAAATTTCAGGTATCCTTGAAATTATTTCTGATAGCACCAAAGCACCAATGCGGTGCTGGCTGTGGGAAATCAACACAGGAAAACTTCTGAGTCTTAGTGCCCAGGGAAAAAGCAGCCTAAATGCAAAGCCTGAGAGTGAAGAGGAAGACTTGGAGGAGCTGTGAAGAGAGATCATTGGCATAATGAGTTGGAGAGAGAGAGATACTGGAAAGAAAAACCAAGTGGGCAGATAAGAACCAGTAGAGGGGGAGGGAGTGAAAGATGCTTAAGATAAAGAGTGTAACAGGAGTGAAGAGAGAAAAGAAAAAAACAAATATTTTAAAAATAAGGCAATGCAAAGTGCAAAGGCTGCAACTACTGAAATACACTTCCCTCAGATGCTGATGGGGGGAAAAAATGCAAGGAAAAAAATAATAATAAAAAAAACCCAACACTATTCCTGAAATTCACAGACTTGCCAGTAAAATATGGTGGAATTTCAGACTGGGAGGTTGAGAAGAAATTGAGTTTGTTTTCTCAGCCTAAAAATGTGCATAAAAACCATAGCAGAAATGCTAAGTCCCTGCTTGAAACAGTGGTTGAGCACCTGGTGGGAAGGCAGGGCCAACCCAGGGGAGCATGCAAGGTGCATGAGTGACTGGAAGAGGTGGAGCCATGATCCACCCCTTCGCAGACCTCATTTGAGAGTTGGCAGTAGAGGCAAGGCTGTCTTGCTGGAGATCCCTGTGTACCTGAGGTCTTCAAGAGGTAAGCAATTTCTTTCCTTTATTTCTGTGCCTATCGCTGTTGTATTTGAGCAAATTCTCACTTCATGCAGCCTTGCTGCTCTGCTGTCATTGCTGTGCTTTGTATCACATTACAAAACCAGGTAACAGAGTAAAAGAGCAATGTTATTTCACTTTCCTGTATGACTTCTGTAAAGTTGGAAAATACCAGGATTTAAGGTAATTCTGTCATACTAATTCAGTCATTTTGCACATATACGCTTTGGTTCAGTTTTAAGTTATGTGATCTTGTACTTCTAGTTCAATGTAAGGCACCTACTCAGTGTATAGAGCACGTTTCCTTTGCAAGTCAGTGAAGAGTTCTAGAGCATCATTTCACTTCTTCCAGGAAACTGCCGGAACAGTTGTTGTACATCCAATGGGGCTTTTTCTGGGAAATAAATGAATTCTTAATTATAGGCTTCATGACCTTACAAAGCTAAAAGTCCAGTTAAGTGAAGGGTCCTAAAGATAGTAAAAGACAAGAGTGAAATGCAGTGTGCTCTGAGGAGGTAAGGAACAGAGTGCTGCTGATAGCTAATAAGAGAAGTGAGTTCTGCCTGGGGGCTGTAGATAGAATTATTTTGCATGGAGAGGGAAGTGACCATAAAAGATATCACAAGATTTCAAGAGGGAAAGAGCAGCTTCACACTCACTGGAGCTGAAGGTTGCCATGGAGAACTGTAATCTTATCCTTTCTGTCCTCCCCTTTCTGAGTCATCTCTATCAGTCTTCACTGGTGGTATTACTTGTATGGTCCTCAGTCATTCCTTAGTGTAACTCAAACTTAGGTCCAAAACTTTGAAATAATTAACTCTTGGTTTTGCTTGCTAGTTGTGTCTTCCAGAACTCATCCGATTGGTATGATTAATTATAATTATTAACAGGAATTGTAGGAATTTATGGAGACTAATATAGGCTAAATTGCATTAAGAATTTTAAAAATGATAGAATGATCATGCTTCTTCAAAAAGAAACCTTCTCTGTCTAAATACTAAGACAGACCTGAACAGGGGAGACAAGCAGAGCAGTGGGGTGGAGAATCACTTGCTCAAGGTCACTCAGGAGGCATCTAATGGCAGTGGGATAACATAGTGTTAGAGTCACAGGAGTTCTGCTGCTAGGAGTCATTTGTTTAAAAATATTGCCACGCATTTAAACAAAATGATCTGTAATGGAAGCCCGTCACCAGTGATCTGAGTGAAGTAATTTATTATGTAAGATCCATACAGATAATTTACAACACTTCTTCTGTGCCTTTAATGTATAGTAACTGTAATCATGGAATTGCTTCTGAAATCTCTTTTATGCTACTTGGCACTCCATATGGTAGTTGGATACTGCAGGAAAAAATATCCTCCAGGAATCATTGAGCCAGGCTTTAAGCCAGGCAATCTCCTCTAACACTTTCAGAGCAAGCCATACTATAAAAATGTAAATGTGGTAGCAATACTTCTTCTTCACACCATTTTTCAAAAGGTAAATGTAAGTGTTGTTCAAACCACAGTGCAGCTTGAGAGCATTTGTAAAAGACGTAAAAAAATCCAAGTTACTCTGTAGATGGCTTTACACACCTGTGACTGTGAAGTCTCTCTGATTCAGACATATGTCATCCAACCTGAACAGCAGAAAGACTTACAGTAATTGCAAAGCTGCACAATTTTCTTTCCTCTTTCAATTCTCCTCCTACTTCTATTTTAGATGTTTTTTGTGGCCATTACTGAGGACTTCTCCCTTCCTGAGGTGCTTAGTTAAATTTTACTTGCAGAGGGGTGTGGTTTTCTAGTGTGTTCAGTGGCATAAATGAAGCAGACTACAACATGCAGATAGCAAGTGAGATAACAGATAGAGAGTGATGGAGAAACAGGAAGGAAGGTCAAAACTGGGAAACTAGAATGAGCAATAACATATACAGATACTAGGAAGGAAGAATTCAAGTGACAAAATTAGAAGGAAAAAAGTGGGATAAAAAATTAAAAAAAAAAAAAAAAAGGCAATAAACATGAAACAAAAGGATCCTTCCTCAAAGAGCGAAAATAGTTTTCTTCTGCAACTATGGAGCCATGAGATTAGAGCCTAGGTTTTTTGCTTTTTAATAGGGAATGATTAATGTAAATTTATTTTTCCTGTGCTTCAATCAAATGGAAAATTATCACCGGGTACACAAAGAAATTTTGCTTATGAGAGAACTGGAAAAGGAGGAAAGACAGGAGGGGAAACTTTTTTCCCTATCAGTTTTCAAATCCCTAGTTTAGACATTTGAATGGTTCTGACCTTTGATCTAGCTGAAGTCAGAGCTTTTATTATCATTATTTATGTATATGTGAAGCTTTGAGCAGCGCCTAGTTTTAAACTCTGCTGCCAAAATTAAAGTGAAGTAGTACTAAGTAATTAGTGTGTTAGTTCTACTGCAGCAGTGCTTTCTGAAGTAAAACACAAATTACGTTGAAAAGCTGAAAGGGGTAAGAGGAAAAGGAACTGCCCATTACTCTGTGCCATCCCTGGTCCCTTTCTCTCATTGTGCCTTACCCCTCCTCTGGACTTTTAACACTCTGCTTTCTTCCAAAAGTTTTCATTCTATCTAGATATGTACCACACCTTTCTTTTACAATCTTCTTGTTTCTTTAGATTTAATGAGAATTTGTGGTGTCTGAGTAAATGTAAGAGTAATTAAATAAACTTTAAAGGAATATGGAACAACTTACAATTTTAGCAACTGTTATATGTACATTTTAAATACTCTTTTTATTTCCAATCTAATTGGATTTGATTTCCGAATAAAGGTGTATACCAGGAATGTCATGCCCTTCATATAATACACTGTTAATTTTGGTCTAAAATTTCAATTCAACCTCAGATTGACAGGGGTCAAAAAAAGAGGAGGTTAAAAGAAAAAAAAAAAAAAGAGGGGTAGGAAGGGCAGGGGGCAGGCATGCATGTTTGCGTTCTTTTTATCACCGTGTTCTCTATTGAATCCAAAGTGTATGTGGAGAACAAGCTGTTTTAATGGTACCACCCTGCTTAGTTTTTCTTCTGTAGCCAAGGAAACTGTCAAGTAGTAAAGCTTTTTTAAGTAAAGTTATGCCGCCCAGGATTTGAAGAAACCATTTTTTGATGCAGTATACATCTATATTTCAACGGGCAATATAAATTCTAAGCTTGCAGCTGTTTCTAGGCTTGTTTCCCAAGATGTTTCCAGCTCATGTCCTGTACGGAGGCCAGTTGCAGCCACACATGTATTACCTGTGCACTCTGCTCCTTGTGAAAATTGCACAAATTCCAGAAAGGAGCTATGGTAAAAGTAATAAATTCTGCTGTGTCACACTGTGACTTTTTGCCTGGGCTTTTAAACTGAAATTTAATTTGCAGAATCTACCCCAAATACTCCCTTACTAATTGCTGGCACCTGACAGTTTTTAATGTTTCCTTCAGAGTCTGCTGTTAGCTGTATCACTGTAAATCACATCTCAGATTCTTCGGGTATTTTGAAAGCTACAGAACAGAGATTAAGTCTTAGGAAAGTTTTCTTTAGTGTTGTATGCCCCAAAAGCAATTCACAGTTCTGCATGCTGTTTTTGATGCGTTTCAAAAAATCAGTTACTTTTAAGTTGCAGATTGTTATTTGCACTTACATGTATGCATTAGCTTGGAGTATTAACTTTAACATTAAATACTACCTCAAAATTCATATTTTTCAAAAATTTTGACAGTAGATATAGAAAACTGTTGGCACGAATAGTTGTGACTGTATTTAAATATTTCTAGGTTGTCTATAAATTAAGAGCAGAAATTAGACATGAAGAAAAATTGTTTACTCAGAGGGTGGTGTGGCACTTGCACGGGCCACAAAGAAGCTGTGGATGGTCTAACCCCAGAGGTGTTCAAGGTCAAGTTGGATGGGGCTCTGAGCAATTTGACCTACTGGAAGGTGTCCCAGCCCATGGCAGAGGTATTGGGTGATCTTTAAGGTCCCCCAAATCTAAACTTGTGATACAATAATTTTATTGGGTAGTAGAAAGTTCGTCTGGAACAAATGAGGTCTGTGAGCCATCTTTGTGTGTAATTCTTTCCTTACTGCACCAGAGGAAATATTCAGCTACAGTTTTGTTGCCTCACTTATTTAGGGATGCTACAGAGATTTCCTGTGTCACTCTGATACCTTTACATTCTTCTTTTAAAAGTTTTTTTCCAGTGTTATTTCCAAGAATCAAGGGAATTCTAATGTAATTTTACAGATGTGTAATTTTGCTTCCAACAATATTTGGCCTGTAATGAGTGCAAGCAAAGCAGTTTATTCTTCAAGCATTGGAAATATCTTTTTAGGGAATTCACAGGACTAGCTTTTAATTTGTATATCCAGTCAAAGCAGATTTGATGGCAGGTGCATGTCTGAATGTTAAACATGGAGATTTTCTACAAAAGGATGAGAGGTTATTTTAATAAGTTCTTTTATCCATGGTTCCGTATCTGGGTATTAAGTAGTCTGTAAATCTATCCCTAGACATATAACTACCTACCTTGTTAGACAAGCATTTTAAGCAATTATACATCTGAATTAAGTAATTTCTACTCAAAACTGGATGCATAAAATCATGTCACAAAGGTGACTGCAGCACAAATTAAAAGTTGGTTGTAAGTGATTAGCAATAAATGTTTAGCTAAACTCTACTGCGAAGTTTGAAAGAAACTTTAAACTTCTCATAAACATGTTACAAAAGGAGGCAAGCAATTGTAGAGACATTTGGAAGTACTGTAAATATAGAGATGGAAGTAACTGGATGAGGAATTTGGTATCAAGCTTTAAAGATAACTTGATGTGTGCTTCATCCGGCCAGGTTTTCTTTCAGAACACGTAGCATGGAACTATGTGCTATGTTCTCATCTGACATAAATTTGTGCAAATGGCTCAGTAGAACTACACATACTTTCAGTAGATAAGGATCCAGCCCAATACTTTCTTAACTGTTGGTTTTTCATTAAAGAGAAGAAAAAGGATGGAGAGCTGTGTTAACGTGAGGAGTTGAGAGTTAACTCCTTAAGTGTAAGAAGTTCGCAGCATGCAGATGACAATGTAATCAGCTATGAGAGGACTGAGTTGATGACATTACATACATATATTTGCTGATTAAGAATAAACAAAGGCAAAGTGCAAAGGCCTTGCTGTTTTTGTTGATGTCATGGTTGTCATGTTTTTAGGCCCTTCATCCTACCCTTTTTCCCCTTTTCTCCCTTCCCCCTTTCCCAAGGTGTGTGTTTGTGTGTTCCTCTGCCCCATTAGTCAGGGAACTGGGCTGAACCAGCCTGTAAAGTGTTGACTGTTCAATAAGGTATTTAGATTGTCCTGTCTACCTATAGTTGTAGCCAGTTCAGAAAACAGGACAAATAGCTTCTCACTTTGACAGGACAAGACTCTGTCTCAAAAGGGTTTTCATTTAGCTTACTATTTTTATTGGTGAATCAAAATAATATTTAATTATCACGTGGAAATCTATTTGAAAACTGTTGCCATAAATATGGTTCTTCTCACATGCTAAAGAGAGAGGAGTATCTGAGCCCATTATTGATTCTAAACCACTCTCCTAAAATGTATAATACAGTTCCATATATCTTTTAGAAACTAATGACATATTCAAATTTAACTAATGCACACATTAGAGCTCTTAATGTGTAATACTGCACAAAATTAGATGGAAATATAAAATATCAACAAGTTTCAATTTACCACATTTGAATGGTGAATACTCAGGTTCATTATATATTTTTCTTAGCTTATGTTCTGAACCAACTGCCGATGATTGAAAGTTATTACTAGAGGTTTTTAAGAGGAAAAAAATACATTACAAAATAGATAAAATTAGTAATGTCTAAACCAGATGAAACAAAAAGCACTTTAAAAAAAAACCTGTTATCACAGAGAATGTATATAAACCAAGGATGAAAGGATTTCTTTCAAATACAGAGTAAATATCAAAAAGAAGATAATGGTATGTATGTGAGTAATGATGAAGTGTGAACAGAAGGGTATGGATGGATTATTATAATTTTACATTAAAAATTAAATATTCTAGAAATTAAGTTCAGAGAATCACAGAATCATAAAAACTGGAAAAAACTTCCAGAAGTCATTCAGTCCAATTCCGAGCTCGAAAAGGTCCAGTTGAAGCCAGTTGCCTGGGGCCCATCAGATTTTGAGAGCTGGGAACTCCACAACCGATCTTTGAAACCTGTTCCAATGTTTACATACTGGAACAGCTATCAAATGTGTGTGACTGCGTGGCATTTAAGCATGCTTGGCATACTTAGTCTTGAGTGTTGTGTATAGGACCTTATGATGTAATTGTCTAATGCAATGTCAGGTGTTATAGTCTGGACACATTCCATCTTATGTATCTATGAAAGAACATGCTCTAAAAGCTCTGCTTATGACAATGTTAATGATATATTTCAAACAGAGGCAAGAATGACATATATTTGAGATCAAAAGATTTGTTGACCTCACTAAGTCTACAGATGCCCACTTCTGAAAGCTTAAAGATGAAAGAGAATGTATGAGATGAGTAGAGAAAAACAAATGTAGGTTCTGATTTCCAGAAAATAAAAGATTGATACTGGCAACTGTGATGCCATAAATATTATTTGAATGCCCTGTAAAGCAATGAAATAAATATTGCATCATTAATAGGTAGGGTAGGAGATCCATAAACAGTAGGCTAGGAGGATTTAGAAGAACTGTATCTCATCAGTCAAACTTCATTGCTTTTTCTGATGCAATTACAAAATTAATGGGCAATGGGAATGAAATAGATCATATATATTTGGTTTCTAGTGAAGCATTTGATATGCCATCTTAGGAATTCTCAGTTTAAAAATTTGATTCAGTGCTGCCTTCAGTAAAATCATGACCATGTAGGCTGTAAACTACCTAAATGAGGATAAAAATTAGAAATAATAACCAGCAATACATTAAAAGGAGAAATCGAAACAAGTTGTTATTGGTTACCAAGATTTGGGAAGAGGTAGACTTTTTTACTGTTTATATTAGTAAGCCTAAAGTAAAAGTGAAGAGTTCACTAATGAAATTGGAAGTTAGTATTACATCGGAAAGAGTATGCCCATCTTTACAGAAAAAGATAAGGATATATTTGAGAAATTATTTATGTGGTATAACTGAAAAAAAGGTATTCCTCTTAGATATATGAAAGCCTATTCACCTTGTGAAAATCTTGTACTAGGATTTGCAAGTCACGAGAAGTCAGAAAAGTTCATAAGATTCTATAATGTATTACCATACGTTATACCATATATAAAAGTGATGTTATGGGACAGTAACAACAGTTTCTCTGTAAGTGCATGAAAACAAGTTTCTATTAGTATGCTAAAAACTAGGCTGTAAGAAATATTGCGAAAACTATGTGTCAGGAGGAAAAGGTAAATTGAGAGGCTAAGAAGAGTTATGTGCAAATAATGGCTAAAATGGAATAAAGATCAACTGGTTCATTGACAATTTGTAAAAGAAAGAGATTATATAACATTCTTAGGACAAACTTGCCACATTTTTAATTTATTTTCCAGTGGTGACAGTAATCTTAAGAATCCCTTGAATGGATTTTGCCCAAGAGCTTGTTAGAAAATTTAAAAATAAAAATTAAAGCCAACTGCTTGATTACGGCAAACTTTAACTCCTGATATGTTCCTGAGAAAAATCCTTTATTAAAAAAAAATAATAATAAAAATCACTGTGCATGTGTCTGCCCATTCTCTTTCCTCTAAATAGGGCCTGTTGTGATAGAACAAGGGGAGATGGTTTCAAACAAAAAGAGGAGAGACTTAGATTGTATATAAGAAAAAAGTTTTCTACAACAAGGGTAGTAAAACATTGGAACAAGTTGCCCAGAGAGATGATGAATGTCCCATTTCTGGAAACATTCAAGGTCAGACCAAATCAAGCTCTGAACAACCTGATCTAGCTGTAGAAATCCCTGTCATTGCAGAGGAGACTAGATGACTTTTTAAAGTCCCTTCTGACTCAAAGGATTCTATGATTCTACCCATTCTAATCACAGAATTATAGAATACCATAATCACTGAATCATAGAAAATGTCTTATTTTGGAAGGGACCTTAAAGACCGTCCAGTTCCACCCCTCTGCTTGGTAAAGGCCTGCCCAGAGCCCCAGCCAACCTGTTCTTGAGCCGTCTCCAGGAAAATAGGGCACTGACAACTTCTCTGGGTAGCCTGTTCCAGTGTCTCATTGCCCTCTTAATAAAGAATTTCCTTTTAATACCTAATCTAAATCTCTCCTCTTCTAATTGGAACTGATCTTGTACCATTCTGTTTGTTAATTGAGCTCTTACATTGTCTGTTGCATTTTTATCTGCATTTTCTAGTTTTATGCTGTGTGACTGACTCAGAAGAATGCAATTAGGTGCAACCAACTGCTTAGAATATTCCCCCTTTCCTAAGAGTACAATTAATATTCTAAAATGTAGCATGCATGCAACAGTAAGTGTAAGGCCTTTGGAAGCTTTACCAGCAGTTCTCATTTTGGTATCTATAGTAACACTCAAGATCTTCTTGCAAGCAAAAGGGGAAAAAATCTTATTTGTGTAGCTAAGGAGTTACTGTTAGACTAATCAAAATCTCAACAGGCTAGTCAAAATGCGAGAAATATCTATTATTGGTAAAATTACAGTACTACCAACAATCATAGTCCAGATCAATACAGAAGCTTTATTATACAGGTAAAATTGTACAAAGGCTTTTTACCATCTACCTCTTTTACCTGGTGTTACATTCCCCATCCATTATCTCTCTGGGTCATATGCGGATGGTGTTCTGTTTTCCTCAGGAAAAATGGGGGAACAGGGTACAGTGAGACATCAGCATCCTGGAGCAGTGTTGTTCAGGTTGGAGACTGCTACCTTCTTGGTGTTGAGTATATTTGGTGGTTGTTGCTGTTTTTTATGTGTTTTAAAGTAATCTACTCACATGCCCTTTCTTTTCTTTGATTCCCAATCAATCATTTTTGTTAGCTGCACTACGGACTTTCCTTGATTCATACAGTCACAAGCCTGTGACCACTGATTGACTATGATTTGTTGTTACGGGAATTTGTGGTTGTGCTGAATGCGTTATCTTGTGTAGAATTGGTATTGCCCCATGTCTGCACTCTCACACATTACGTTTTTATTCTGCAGTCCCAGAAAGTTCCATTCACACAAATAATGACTTTTTATTACTGTAAGCTACAGCTAAACCAAAATACATTCCGGCTGCTATATAACTGCTGTCACAGGTGAAATAAATCAGTGTGCAGAGACAAGTCCTGATTCTCCACACTGTCAGGACAATACAAACCTTGTGGCATTTGCCAGTAATGGCATATTCATTTTTATTGAAAAATATCTTTGCCATGAAAGAACGTACATTCCATACTTCAGCCTAACACATTGCAGCCTGGGTTACCAGACTGATAAAGCTTGTTTGCTTTGCCTGACAAACTAAGTGACAGCACTTCTTGGAAAGCTTTGTTAGCTTTGCATAAGATATAGTAACTGTTATGCTGTCACCAAGTTCCATAAATATATCTGCTTTATAAAAAATAAGTGCTACATAAAAGTGCTTTAAAAACTCCACATCATAAAGAACAGTAAGCTGACACTTTATTAAGGAAAGGACACTAAAAGCTGAAGAAAAATTGAAACATTACTGGATGGTGAATGCTGAGATATCTCTGTCTATCTTATGCAGTCAATCTAATGTTAGTATCTAAAAGGAAAACAACTTTCAGGAACACCAAAGACACCCATGTTTTCCCATCTGACACTCGTAAGTATTGTTTATGAGCTGATACTTAAGATCTGGCTCTTCACAACTTTATTTCAGTCATGTGTACTATCTAGTGGACTGTTAAAACACAAATTATAAGTTTTAAAAAATGAGAGAGGAATGGCTGTATAGTCCATCTCATCCTTGTCCTTCATACAACTGTCAAATTTGGCTGTATTAACTGTTATTAAATTGCCCGCTCCACCATGGTAAAAAGAATTTTTCAAGAACATATTTGTATGTGTGTCTTTTAAATGCCATATTCGTCAGCTTTGTTATTCTAATACTGAAGGGCAGTTACAAGTGGCAATAGCTAGGATTTTTTTAATATGTGAATGCAAGTGATCGTTGCTATCTTTTCACAAGACAATGGACTTCAGAGTAATAAGCAGATATGGCTCCCTGTAGAAGGTAATTTTCTTCCTCCAAGCCAATATCACTACAGCTTTGTTAGATCCTTATCTTGTGGGAGTTGTTCGGGACAAATTTCAGTGGAACCAAATCAGTCCATTGATTAATAGAATAACCATGAGTGGAAAGTCCATATTACCTCCTTCATCAATGCACTTACTTAGAACATTTTCTCCTTAGGAGCAAGTGATTTAGCTCTCTTTCATATTCTATATGCATAATGTTTCCAGTTATTAAATATTGGAATGCAGTAATGAAATGTCCAACAGAACCCTGGACTTTTTCAGTGCTTCAAACTAAATGAAAGAAGCAGAAATCATAAAAATGTATATAGGAAGAGCAAAAAGAAAGAAAAAGGCAGTTAGCTTATTTTTAATCTATATCAATAAAAGAAAAAAAAAAACACAGAATCATTTGTTTCTCCATATCAGGAAAGTCTTCCAAAGCTGTTGAAACCACTGAGGAAACATAAAAAAATATGATTTTATTCTTGTCATAAACCATTCTCAGTGCTGCTGGAGAGAATGACATAAATTTAATACCATTCTCCTAAAACCATTTGAAGATGTTATTGTATTTCTCTTGCTTCTGAACTCCTTTAAAAAAAAAACAAAAACAAAAACAAAAAAAAACTGTGGTGATGGAGAATATATGACTAACTTCAGAGTGAATTGGTTGCTTTCACTGATGACAAGAGCAACATATTATCTGTAACATGTTGTAGGTAAATAGCAATTGGTTTAACACACAGTTTTATACAAGCTCTATAGTTCAAAATCCTAGTGAAAGATTTACTAAAGAGAAAGTATTCATTCTTCTTCTTGCACCACATGCTCTTGAACTGAAAGTAAACTCTTGTGTCTCACCCCTTCCTAACTGTTCTAGTCCTTCTTTGAGGGTTGCCACCACCTTTGCCCTTATTCATACAGGAACCCCAAAGATACATCAGTATCTTTTTTTTTTTTTCAGTTCTGTGCTATGGCATGCATCAGTGTTCAAAATAGTGCTTATATTGAATCGAGCTTGTTGTAACGTTTTTGTTACTGCAACATTTTTTACTGTTGTAAAGAAAAAATATGAAAAAATATGCTTTCAAATCATTATGTATTTGTGTGTGTGTGCTTGTGAACATATGCATATTACTAAATAGGGTAATTAAATATTGTAGCACTTTTGTTGGGTGACAGAGTCCTCAGAGACAAAGAGCAAAGAGTCAGAAGTAGGTAAACAAATCTTTGAAGGACATCAGTGAGCAGTCCTGATTCTGATGTAACAGTCTCAGGGTCAGTAATGAAGAAAATCCTGAAGCATATGGGATTGAAAGCAGTAAGATTCCATAGAATCTCCATAGCTCCCATGGAGGACACTTAGACTGTAGAAGGCCTATGTTTTCTTGCGTAATGAATACTCCATACTGATTAGAACAGTTAGATTATCAGTTTATCAGTGATATAAATAGTTGGTTAGAGTTTCCAATGAGGACTATATGACTGACTTCTGTACTAAAGAAGAGTGTGCTCAGTGTGCTGGGTATCTAGACTTCATCTTCACAAGGGCATAATCACTATCGTGGGTATGATGTATATGGATACAGTACATAAAAAAAAAAAAAGTAGAAGAGAAGTTCTGAAAGCAGAACATGAAAGAAATGTAGGCTGAAGGTGATAAATTCAATTGTAAAAAGGCTAAAAATGTTCCCCATTTCATTCATGTGTTGTAGGAAATCATATCGTATGTAAAGAACCATCTAGATTTGCTGTAGGATGATTTAGAACTAGTAAAACTCTTAGACTGAATCCACTCAAAAGACAGTCTTTCCCTAAACCGAAACAGGTTAGGGTATTTTTCAAATTAAAATGTTTTAGTGAATGTTAAATGTAGAGGAAATTGTCAAATAGAATAGTATATTTAATAAAGGCACATACCTGAAAAGTAAAGTGAAAGCTGGCTAGCAAAGGAAAGAAAAAAAAAAAAGAGTAGTAAAGTAAAACTAGCCAAGCAAATGTAAACCCAATGGAAATCAAATGAATAGGTAGCAAAACAACACTGGAGTTATCAGAGATTCTACATAAATGTTGGAAGCCTACAAAGTAAGGTGCAAGAACTGAATTGGAAGTTTTTATGTAAGTATGACAGAAATATGATGAGAGGAGCGTAATTAGTGAGATAATGTAAAAGCAGGATTCAATATACCTTATAATGTACAGAGGGTGTGTTACATTCGCTGTAGTAAATTATATAATAGAATCCCTATAAAATTAACTTTCATGCCTGAATAGAAAGAACATGATATTAAGGTCATGTTGTTAATCAGCCAAATGAGGTGGTGGCAGTGACTCTGTAGTACTCTGAATAACTAGAAATACTGCACAGACGGAAAACAATAATGGAAGATGAGAGGGCACTTAATAAAATTATCAGGTAAGAGGTTTAAAACAAGCAAAGCACTTTTTCACTTAGTATGTAATTAAATTGTGTAGCTGAAAGTGCTGGATGTTCTGGAAGCCAAAAATCTAAATGAATTCCAGAAACCTTTTAGGCATGTTTGCTGATGAGAGCTATTTAGTATCTGGAGAATCCACATGCCACCTCCAGGTCAGGAAGTCCCTAAGTCCTTGACACATCAAAGGATTTCCAGAGATGTACCTGTGCAGTCTTGCCTTATTCCTATGCTCTTTTCCTAAGTGCCCTGCTATGTGGCCCCAGCATAGAGTACACTGTGCAAAATCAGGTTTTGTTCTGTTCCGCTATGGTAGTGTTGTGTTCTTGCAACTGTTGTAAAGAGTCCTTCTAAAGGGCTTCTTAACTGCATTATTTAATTTTCTTCTTTAGTTACAAAACTGCCTTGTTTTAAACAAACCTTGTTGGTTTTGGTTTGTTTTGGCTGTCTTCATTTTTTCCCCACAACTAGGGTAATTGTCACAGAGAACTTGATCTTGTTTGATTCTAATATCATAAAAGTATTTGTTAAAAATTAGATTGTTTGATTATTTAGCTAGTGTGGGGGGTGATCTCATTCCGAGGGAAGGAAACTGGCCTGGTGCACAAGTGCTCGAGTGAGTGACCGTAGCATTCATGTTGATAGCCCATGAGGCAAAAAAGTGTTGTCAGAGGTACTTCATAGATTTGCAGATTAGGAAAATGACTTGGTGCTCTGCTTCATTACTGTAAGTCTTTGCAGCAAGAGGATAACTATCAAATACAAAATTTATCTTTTGTTTAATCACAATGAAACATAACTCCTTAACTGTAGCTTCAAAGCTTGTGTTGCTTGTACACTATGGTTGTGCTGAATTGTTGTGGTAGTAGAGAGCAGCTGTAAGAACATCTGCATTATATTCAGCTACGTAATAAGGGTTGATCTGAAAGTAATGCCTCATATAGTATGTTGGCCCATGATATCAGAGGCGGATACTGGTGGTGTAGCAGTAGAAGTTGAACCTTCCCACCAATATTCTATCTGGTTGCCATGTGATAGATGGCAGCAAAGGGGCAATCTGACACAATGGTATCTGACATGGAAGTGTGTATGAAACAAATGTGTGCCATTGAATTTATCCATGCAGAAAAAATGTACCCATTGACATCCATCGGTGCTTGCTGAACATTAATGGAGACCAAATAGTGGATGCGAGCACAGTGAGGCAGTGGATGGTGCATTCCAAAAGTGATGGTGGGTCACCTCTACTGGTGCAGATTTTTACAAGTGTTTATGGGGGCTTTTGTTCACTGCTAACAAAAATGCATAGTAAATGGTGGTCATTATGTTGAAAAAGTGTTCTGTAGCTGAGAATTTTTCTCTATCAATTAGTGTTATTGTGCTTTTTGTATCTGCTGTAATTTTCAAGGAAATAGGTAGTAGGCATTACTTTTTGGTGTGTCCTATGTACAAAGTAGGTGAAATGCACCAATGAATCTCATTCTGTTTTGCTGTGAGTAGAGAAAATTTGCATTTTAAAACTGTTAAGAGCTACTTAAATTCTGTGAATGAAGATGCTGAATTTGGCTCCAAACCCCTGCAGTAGAGCAGTACTATTACTTCCCCATACCAGCATTAGGCAAAGTTGTTGTCTCTGTGCTCAGAGAAGTAGAGAAATCACTGTTCTACAAAGGTAGCAAACGACCTCGGGAATAAATCTCTCTAAATCTCAAAGCCTTTAAGAGCATTGGCACTCCTGCTGTGCAGTACAATACATGCAGTGCTTTCCAGGAAGCAACACATTTTGCAGTTGCCTTCATAACAGAGAGAATGTTAAAATGTATTCTAAGAAAGAACTAGGTTTATTTACAGAGGTGTGATTATTGTATGGGGAAAGTAACTCTCATGTACAATAATTTGTGCAAGTAGGAGACCATATTCCACTCTGTTACATTTGTCAGCTATAGTAGATGTATGTATCACTGAACTTGTTTCAGCTGTAAATGTATTTTGACAGAAAATATGGTTAATTCCCTTAAAATCAGATTTGATTTGGCTGACACTGCTTTAGATTGTCTCAAAGTTATTGAAGGCTAATATAAATTCAAAAGAACTCATACTGAATTATGTCAATCATACGAATGCACCTTCCAGTAAAAATTTATCAAAGTAATTAGTATTGAGTATATACAATATTTATTTAAAGCTTTAATGATAAAAGATGATTACAAAGTTTAGAGAGTAGCAAATATAAGCATTATTTGCTGCAGAACTGTGTATTTCATTTTTCAGCAAAAGCATTTTCTCATGTCCCAAGTACAGTGGAGCAGACAGTGTGCCCCGATTGTTAGAACAGGAGCCAAATTTATAGCTCCTACAGAAGGAGCAAACAAAGATCTTTAGTTTGCATAGAAGAAAGAAGATTGTGACTGAGTCATTCCTTTTAACTCTTTTTTTTTTTTTTTTTTTTTTTTTTTAATAGTCCTGACAATGAACATCAGGGAGATCACGTGTAACTTAATTTCTGTCAATTACCTGTTGGTATTCTTTGGGTCACAGTGTGCTTTTACTTGGCAAATTGAGTGTCATCTTAAATGTTTGAAGGCTACAGTGAATCTCTTTTGAGGACGGCATTAAAAACAGTCTGAATGCAAGAAAATTTGGTTAAAATGCTGCAGTAATATCTGTAACTAAAAGCAGGTTATGCTACTATTGTTGCAGTCCGGACAGCTTTCTCTTACAAAGCACCAAAATGTGGAAGGACAAAATACAGCTCATGCTAGAATTTGTCATTACAAGTTTGTTGTAACCGGATATCTTTAGATTATTTCCCCGTGGACATGAAGTGAAATAGCTTGCTCTTTTTGCCTTTGTGTGAAGGAAAGCTCAGTCTCCTTCTGTAGAGTGTACATCACTGTCAAAAAAAGTTGGATTCTGCTGCTCTGAATCTGAACTCTGCAGATTCACAGGGCTGAAAAGCCACTTTTTCAGTGGGTGAAATTGCAGTCAGGCACAGGGGAATGATGGAAATGGTATCCAATTACAGCTTTCTGCTAAAAGCATGATGTTACATAGTTGTATTGTAAAGCTACCATGTATCAGTGTTGCTAGTTTCGCTGTAAAGTGTTGAACTGCAATGTCAGGTTATCAGTCCATGATTATTTTGTTGTATTGTTTCGCTCTGTTTCACACTTTTTTTTTTTAATTATTATTTTTTTTATTTTTTTCTCATGGAAAGAAATGGTTCACAAAGGAAAAAAAATAGCAAAGTTGCAAAATACACTACCTGTGTAGTACCATGAAGGAATGCATGTTACTGCAAAGTACGAAGTGCCTTCTTATTTTAAATAGCCCCACTTTGTGGGTAGTCTCACAGAATCCACCAGTTTGCTTCCCAAAAGCTCTTATGTCTCAGTTACATAATGACATATGAGTCAAATTGGGACCAGAGGTGTGTTCGGAGGATGGACAAGGAAGGCGACTTAGTTATCTAAATGGGAGGAGAAAAAACACAAATATCTATTTGAAAATACAAACAGCTCTTACTGAGTAGGATTTTGGTGGGAAGACATGTTCAGTGTCAGTATTGGTACATCTTCTTTTCATACTTAAGATATTGACTAGAAGTCAATATTCCCCTCTCAAGTTTGGGAAGCTACCTGCCTCCTACCTTCTAGTTAAAAATGCCAGTGAAACTTTCCTGTTTTCCTTCTCACTGTCTTTTTGAGATTTTTTGCTTGATCCTAGAGGCTAGGAGGCTCTGCTCCATAATTCGCTTTCAGAAGGGTAAGAATCCTGGCTGAGAGGTAGGACGTTCCTTCAGAAATACAGAGAAATGATACCCAGGCCATCTATATGCTCTGAACTGAACTGAAATTAGCTTTGTTGCCACAAAAATAAGTAAAGTTCTTCAAAGCAAGTTTGTTAATGTAGTAGTGCTGGATAATCTTCCAGCCAGACAGCACAACTTTCCAGTGAAAACCAGTGTTTTAACTCAGGAGCTAGACTGAAAAAAATAACCTTTTGAGAATCAGTTTTTGGTAAGTTTTCCACCTACTACTTTTTTTTCCAGATAGATCTATCCAGTAATTTCAACCTTCACAAGGAAGTAGTTTCAGCATATTGACAGTGACTTGAGACCATAAAAAGAAGGGAAAAAAATGTTCATACTAACCTAAATGCTTATTTCCAAGCATCATTAATCTCAACCTACCTCTATTTGACAAAACTGCAGACAGTGTAGTAATAGCTTGAGTAGGAAAATCCTCGATTAACTAGTGAAGTTAATTGGGTGTTTGTATAGCATTTGGTGCTCTAAAACTTTACTAGATGTAATTTTGGTCAGCTTGCTAATGGGAAAATATGTTCTAGCTGGAGATGTTCCAGAAAACCTCAATACAGTTAATAAAAAGATAGTGGAAGAAATATGGAAAAGGTAAAGAACTTCATGTGAGTATTTTGATGTCTTTCAAGCATTGTACATTCACTGGATTCTGGCTCTATTTCTGTTCCTTGGTCATTTATATGGGGTCATTAACCCCATTTATATAAATCACTGTGCTTCTTCAGTAGGAACCTAATAGATATTGGAGAGAGATTGAGTATACAAAGTCATGCATGATAAATACACTAATTCTAGAGAATCTATTTTTAGCAACAGTTGGAATTTTCCTTTATCATATTGCTTTGAAGTGGCTTAGATTTCCCTATGATCACTCAGTTTGCTGTGACCATTTATTTTCTACTGCCAGTGCTGTGCTAGTCCAATGATTCCATCGTCTCTAAGCTATTGATTTGTCTGACATCTGATTCAACCTGTTCATGGTTATCTGGAGTGCTCCAAAAATAGTTCACAAAGATTCATTACTGGCCTATCTGACACAAAATGTCTTGGAGAATAACACTTCCTAGTCAACAGGCAAGTTAATCTTCAGAGTTTTGGGGATTTTATTTTTTTAATCACAAGAGAAGTACTCACTGGAATAGCAAAATGTTAGCAAAATGTTTTTGAAATGAATTTCTAAATAAAACTCTGTATAATGGGGCCTTGGCTCAACAAGGTTTGCTGTGTATTGCTTCTCCAGATAAGTTAGATTCTTAAAAGAAAATTGAATCAACTCTGAACAAAAGCTAATCATCATGTTAATGAAAAAAAAAAAAAAAAAAGAGAGAGAGAGAAAAGAAATTGCACACTACAAAAGAAGGTATTTTAAAAAACTGCCTTCTTTTATGAATATTGAATGGTTTGTGCATGTGTCAGCAGATGGATTAATTACACCAGTGCATGTAAATGAGAATGTCTATACACACAGGGAAAGGTTACTACTGACTGCAGTGGAATTTACTTTGATCTTCAACAGTCTTGTGTTATACATATTTACAGGGTCAAGTACAACTTTCAGATGTGCAGCATTTGCGCTTGTACTCCAGGAGGTTAAGTTAATTAAGATAGACATCAGTAATAAAAATGAGCAAAATGAAATTCTTTTCAGTTGCTTCATTCACAGTCATGTTTAGATCACCTGGAAATACTAGGCTAGTTCAGAATGGCCAGGAGTGCAAAATCAGTGCTGATTAATTGTAAATCATAAGATAGATCTTCAGATTAAATTTAAAGAGCCAAGTGAATTAAGATTCAAGTCACCCAAGAGCCAAGTCAGACAAAATTTCTGAAGGTCTAAATATCTACCTGCTTGCAGGGATTAACCCATGGAAAACTTCTATTGTGCAAAAGTGCCTATTACAAGGGTTGTTCTGAAAGTAATGCCTCATATTTCATGATGTTGGCCCTCAACGCCAGAGGCAGATGTTGGTGGTATGGCAGTAGAGGTTGCACCATCCCACCAATATTCTGTTACATTTTATTGCCATGTGACAGATGGCAGCAGAGGAGCAGTATGACAATATGTTGTTTGACATGGAAGCGCAGATAAAGCAAAGTTGTATCATTGGATTCATGCAGGAAAAAAATGCACCCATTGACATTCATTGACAACTGCAACAATGGGTCACCTCCACTGGTACAGATTGTTACAAGCACAGCAAGCAGGTTCTTGTTCATTGCTGATCAAAATGCATAGTAGCGGTGACTGTGTTGTAAAATCATGTTTTATAGCTGAGAATTTGCTTTATCAACTAGTGTTACCATGTTTTTTGTATCTGTCTTATTTCCATGAAAGCTACATAGGAGGCATTACTTTCAGAGCAACCTAAGTACTTCAAAGAGGCCAGGCCTATGTAGTTCCATCTTGGTAGTCACACTCTCCACATATTTTCAAAATTTATTAAAAATATATTCTAACTTTGATCCTAGTGTACCTAAATTTTTATCACATTTATTATAATTATTTTATACAAGAATTATAATATATGTTAATTTTAAATAGATCTTCACCATACTTATATTGCATGTATTCTGAACAAAATAAAGATGTTTTTATATTAGTGTTTCAACCATTCAGGGGAAATAGGTGAGTCATCAATATTTAAGTTAGCAGAAATAAAGCACAACTCCGGCAGACAGAAAGAAGGAAAGGAAAGAGAGTGAGTGAGGCTAAAGACAAACTCAGAGCAATGTGGAAGGCTGGATTATCTCCAGACACAGCATGGAAATCACTGAGCATAACATTGACAAAATGCATTGTACTGTGTGCTGGTGTGCTAGAGGCAAGACTGAGAACCTGTCTCTGTGGGAGAAGTGTCCTATACAGTAATTAATGAGGAAGTAGTCGGGAAGAAAAGAATTTTCAAAGTAGTGCTGAATTTCTGTGTTTAAACCAAACTTTACCAGCTCTAAGGCTACATGTTACAACCAAATTTAAGATTGTGCCAATTAAATTAATGTAAAATCTTGAACCAGAGAAATAACATTTTGACTCTACTGCAGGATTTTGAAAGTAGGAGTCTATTTTTCTTCGATGTTTTCTGTAGACACCAAGAAATTGTCATCTGTTCATTTTTAATATATTTGGGGGATACTCAGAGTATATGATAGAGACCATACTTCTTAGTTCACTTAGATCATACAAAAGTCTATATTGTGCAGAGAATGCACAACTTCAAAATGAAAGTGGCTGTAAGTAAATGAAGGGTAGCTTCCAGGTTGGTGGAATAGAAGTGAAAGCTTCTTCAGACGGGAGAGATGTGCAAGGGAGAGACCTGGAAAAGAAGTGCTGAGGGAATGGCAGGGCAACTGAAAAGGAGATTCACAGTTCTAGTCATTCCAATTAGAAATTGGAATTAAGAAAGGGAAGAAATAAAGAATGTAATTATGAATCTTGTCTGATCTTGAAAGCTTTGGCATTTGGGAAATGTATTATAAATGTATATACAAGAGGAAATCTAATTTCTTAAAAAAAATTTAACCTTCTCATTGACCTATAGTTTCTCAAAGGTTCAAAATCAGTAATGTATTATACTCTTAAGTCTTTCATTAACATATTCAGGTTTATTTCTGAATCAGTTTTCCCCCATAAAAATGAAAACGAACTCAGCACAACCATTCTCTTTTTGGTATTTACCTTGAGCCTTCTTGAGCATCTCAGGAACTCACTGTTGAATGGAGTGAATACCTGTTCATTCCATGTTATTTTTCTGCTTCCTCTGAGGCCTATACTTTTGCAGGTCATATTGATAGATTACTATGATAAAGGGGGAAACTAGAAGCTGAATTACTGAGCAAAGACATGAGCTGAATGGAAATATGCTCTAAATTTCCAGCATTATTGAATGATTGATTAAATTGAATGTAAATCTCTTCTCTCCATACAATCTTTTCCACTTCTGAAGTGAAAATATTGGCCTCACTTACAAAATTATGTTGAGATAAACTGTTTCAAAATGATGTGTTGTTTTCCCACATTTTAGTGGTTTCAGTCATGTGTTGATAAGGAATTTAATTTAAAATCTTTCTCAGCTTGTTTCAATAGCAACTTATTTAATTAGTTATGAACTAACTTCACTCAGTGATCATTTTCTTCTGATCAGTGCTGTCTATGGCCTGCTTTGCTTGCTTTGTCTTTTATTTTTCCAAACCTTACTCATAGCCTGTAAAGGGAAAAGAAACTTAGTTGGAGAAGTTAGTAAGTCGCGTTGCCTGAATAGTTGTAATATTCAGAGCTACACATGCAGGCAGAGCAAATAAGAGTAGAGCATTCAAAAACTTTGTAATCAATAGTGCAAGCAATACAGGAACTCCAAAGAAACTGCTGAAAGTACAGTTAGGTGAGGCTCAAAAGAGATGAAGAAGCTGAAGATATTGACTTTCTTGAGTATCTCAAGAAGGATCAATAATATTCAGAGCTACACAGAGATAACATTGGACAGGAAAAAAAAAAAGAAAACTTCTGATTAGAATCATGTGGTAAGGAACATATAGGAGAAATTTTCAGTGCAAAGTATGGACTGAAGCTGAGGCTTAAAAATCATCAAACAATGTTTTACAAGAGCTAGTCAGGGAATAGTAAGGATAAGACCTCTGATTGTGCTTAAGAAAAAGGTAAAGAGTCAAATGTGTATGGTTTCCAGAAGGAGAGAAATAGTGGCAGTTCTATAGAAAGAAAAAGGATAAGTGAAAGTTGAATGGTAAATTCATAGTATAATTTAATGAGTTTAGATAATAATGTAAAAAATAGAAAATACAATCTTGTTGATTGAAAAGTGGTGTATTCCAAAAAAGCTGAGCCTGAACTAGTTCCAGCAGAGACAGGAAAGAATCAGAGAAGTAGAACAGATTTGTCACTTTGCCACTGAGAGCAAATCGGGCCTTATACTGCAATATTAAATATATTTTATCTTTTTATTTTCACTACAGGATGTCTTTGATCTGTGATCATGTCACTGACATAGTGTCACTCAATCATGTATAGACTTGTTTCTCATGCCTTGTGAGGATTAAGACCAATATACAATATTTCTTTCCCAACAGCAAAATAAAAAGTGCTTTTGCTCACGTGTATGTGAAAATGTGCACATAGAAAATGTATGTCTATCTAATTATTAGAGGGGGAAAAAAAAGATTCACTGAAAAGGCTGATTTACTGAACGGATTTTATATTTAATACAAGTAATGATAAATGAGTGATTCTATAAATCATGAAAAACTGAGCTCTAAGCTGTATTCACAGGCAGAAAGGTCTTCTGTGTAGCTGCATCTGAAATGTTTATGCATGCTTTTGTAATATGTGCTACTTACATCACTTAAGTATGTCTTCAGTCTTTGCAGGGATGAAACTTCTTGACTTGCTTATATTTTTAAGATTGAGGTCTTCCTTAAATGAAAACATAGCATTTCTGTGTCTTAGGATCACTTTCCACCACACTTACTGATTTGAAATTATTGTAATGCTTTACTTTTTGTTATAAGTGTCTTTGTAAATGGTAGGGATTCTGAGCTTGCAAATGAGAAAATAACTTTAAATTATTGGTGTGCGTCACATTTTTAGGAGACCTTCATTCTTCCAAATTAGAATTCCAATTTGTGAAGTGCTCCACTCACTTTAAATTGCTGTGTACTCTAGATCCAAATCCTAATCTTTCCAAACTGAAAAGCTTATAAAACTGTTGAAACCCTTTAATAATTCTGAATTAGATTCCATACACGACTAAAATATTTTAGTGTTATTTTAAATGTTTAAATCATAATAATAATAAAAAAAAACAACCTGAATCATCTGTGTAAATATAAGCTCAAATGGTGCCATCGATTTCTGATTTTTATCTCTTTATATCTTGAATTTATAACAGTGTTATGATAAATGCCTTCTGTTTAGTTACTGTGAATGTCAAAGTATTGTGGAGAAAAATTGCTCTTTGTTCTGAAGCTTTTAGCAGCTTTTTGGAAGGGATGCTGTCTTCATTTGTTGCCACAAGAGCTTGGACTACTTGCAGGTTATTAAACTTCTGTATATATAGCCCACAAAAAAACAGCTGCGGTTATCATTGACAGAACCGGCTGTTGATCTGCTGTGCTAGTTTGTGAAAGCCAGAGGCAGCAGCTGATCTGCACTTGGAGAGCCAGCTGTTCTCCTCATTCTTCCTTTTACGTATTTTGCAGACTGGTTTTAAAGGATTTACAGTGTAAGACTGGGTTATTTATGTGCATGATTTCTGCTGTCCATCCCCTGCCTGTCCGGAATTATGGAGGCCTAATATGCAACATACAAGTGATTATGCATAAAACAAGGATAAAATATGAGAATACAGTCTATAGACACTCAGCACAATTTTGTATCTTTTTATGTAAAACCACTGACCCAACATTTTCTGGACATTTTGCAAATCAGAGACTGGAGCAGCATCCCAATCAGAGCCAAAATTTTTTGAATAACAACAAGTCTCTCTAATTCTATAGCAAACCATCTGAGTCCTTGCAAATGTGAGATAGCAAAAATGAAGTCCATATCCACACTTTGATGGTTTGATATGTATAGATGTACATACGTACCTGAATTTTGTATGTATAGACATACATATAAAAATCAACAATATGTCAAATTGATCAAATAGATATATATTTTCATGCTTGCAGAACAGAAAAGTAGATCAGTGAGCTTCTCTGTATTTAAAATTAAGAATAATATATTTTTCCTTAACCTGATAAGGGTAATAGAGGAGATCAAAACCTGGCTTTAATTTTTTAAGAAAGACTGCATTTACTGGTACATTCTGTTTTGCAGTGCTCCATTGATGCCAATCACCTTAATCAGCTGGCTAAAATCAGTTCAAACTTGTTGTGCATAAATGAAGAGGTACAAACGAGCAAAGCAAAGGACACCAGTGAAACTGGTTCAATATGTCACAAATAAAATTAACAAACATTAGGCTTAACAGCCAAGCAAATAGAATTAAAAGTGAAAAGCAGGTGCCTTGGTATTGAATCCCAAAAATGGATTTGTATTACTTGTGTTGACAAGAAGTACTTCAATCAAAGGGGTTACTAGCTCTTCTTGATCCAGATAAGGGGGCACTTCTGTTAAATCTTCCTTTAAATGAACACATATTTTTCATTATCTTAAAAAATAATCATCATCATCATCATCTCTAACTTAAAAACAAAAAGCCGCTTAACTCTGAATTCAAACTTTTAAAATGAGCAAGTGATATGAAAGTAGTGAATTATTTTCCTCTTGGAGTATGGGGAAAAACCTCTCTCTCAGCTGTATAGTCCCTCTTTCAAGCCTGCCAGGCTTCCAAGCAGTTCTAAAATGTCCGTAATTGAATTAACACTGTAGATGGCCCAAAAGTACTGTAAAGATAAATCCTGTGATGCTGATGTTACTGAGTTTTCCTGTTAAGAATAAAGCCCACAGATATCCATGTAAAACATGTTTACGTGTTTTTCAAGGAAAGCTTGTCATCTAGGTCAACTGCATGAAAGTAGTTCCACTTTTATGTTTCTGGAGATCCCAGCTTCTTTCCATAACCGCACATTGGCAGATTCACATAGTCTGTTGGCTTTATCCTGAAGTCTTACTAGTCAAGGGTCTAGTTATAGCTGTGGGTTTGACCCAGACAATCTTTCTGTTGAAATCCTAAGCCTGCTGACATCCTTATCACCTCTGAAGAAGAAGGGCAGCATCTGTATCATTTTTAACACTGCTCTGCTGACCTGCCAGCCAGAGTGCCAGCGCAGGCTGGCAATCTGCCACCATCGGTCTGTCTGAACAGGAATCTCTCCCTGTGACACAGAGAAAATCAATGCATTAGTCAGTAGGATATGAGAATTTACATTCAGGGTTGATTTTTTTTATTTTTTTTTTTCCTTCATTCCCAGCTACATTAAGAATATAAGAAAACAGTAATTGGCCATGAGCCAACAGTGTGCCCTTGTGGCCAAGAAGGCCAGTGGTTTCCTGGGTGCGTTGAAAAGAGTGTGGCCAACAGATTGAGGGAAGTGGTCCTCTCCCCTCGTGAGGCTGCATTTAGAGTCCTGTGTTGAGTTCTGGGTTCCCCAGTTCAAGAAGACAGGAAACTTTTAGACAGAATCCAGAAGAGGGCCACACAGATGATGAGGGATCTGGAACGTTTTCACTGTGAGGGAAGGCCAAGAAACCTGAGACTGTTCAGCCTGGACAAGAGAAGGCTGAGAGGGGATCTCATCAATATTTATAAATATCTAAAGTATCGGAGTCAAATGAATGGGACCAGGCTTTTTTCACTGGTGTGCAGTGACAGGACAAGGGGCTACAGGCACAAGCTGGAACACAGGAAGATCCATACAAACACAGAGAAAAACCCCTTTACTGTGTGTGTGACTGAGTACTGGAACAGGCTGTCTAGAGACATTGTAGAGTTTCCTCTGGAGATATTTAAGAGCTGCCTGCAAACTTTCCTGTGCAACCTAGTGTAAAGAACCTGCTTTAGCAGGAGTGTCGGACTTGATGATCCCCAGAGGACTCTTTTAACATGTACAATTCTGTGATTTTGCAGTTCTGTGAAAATGAGCAAAAGGATCTGGATGACTAGTGGGAGAAGGAAGTAATAAGCACAATAAGAAATGTGCTAAAGCAACATGCTGCAATTGTTTTTGAAAGTTTGAAGAAATTTATTTTCTTGTACGCATTTATAGAACTTAGAGGCAATGAAAAGCATTGTAAATCTAGAAAATTTTTGCCTGATTTGGAAATCATTCAGGATTTTTAAATCTCACTATTAGAAAGATTGCCTTAAAAGACTGTGACTCAAAGTTAGAAAAGAAAATAATTCCTCTGAAATGTTAATAGCAAATTTTAAATCTCCTAACATACCTAAAAAATCTCCTCCAGAAATCAATGTGGTATCTCCTCAAGAAATCAGTAGACCTTATGTGACCTCATACATGAAAAATATGTTGTGCTTTTTCATAGTAGACCATCTGAATATGCTGTTCCTGTCTTATAACAGGAGACGAGAACCTATAATCAGTTTACATTCCTTCATCTAGAACTATAAATTCTCGTGTATTGTCAGAAAGGACTGTAGATGTTAAGAAGCTTGGAAATTCAGTCTGTGCGTTTTCTGAAGACAGTGGAAAAGAGCTGAGTTTCTCTGGTTAAAAACTGCTGGTGGCTATGCTGAACATTGATACTGGCTGTATATTATACTGGATTAGAAGGCTAGTGACTCTGTTGCCAACAGTTTTTGATGATAAAAACTTATGTATGATTTTAGTGCTAGATCTGGGAGACTCAGTGCTGTCTATTACAGAATGCTTTATAGTGAACACAAAATGGCAGACTTAAAAAAGAATAGTGATTTAACGTGGTGTCTATTTCCCCTCAAGCAATGTATGTTTTGGAGGCAATAAATTGTATGAAATTTTTAAACATCCAAGCTTTGTCATCTGCTTGGCAAGCAAGCAACACTGATGTGGCAGAAGAAATATTAAGGGCTAATTTTATAGCATCAATCTCCTTGTCATCAGCATATTAATGAAATTAGGCCAATGTTGACAGATCAGATTATTGAAGAGAAGCAGGTACAGATTAAAAATCAAGTCCTTAAGTGGAAAGAAATCTGTGTAACACCTTCAGAAACAATTTTGTGGAGCTGAGAAGGCCACAAGAGAAAGGCAAATCTCATTTGTATAGAATAAAGCAAAACCAAGAACTAACACAATTGGGAAGAATTCAGTCTACTTATGTCAAAGGCATCACAGGTAGGAGGCTAACTAGGGAAAATTCAGCTTGGAATAACAAGGAATTGCTGTTGGCTGTGGTGATGAAGCTTGGGTACTGTGTTTTGTTCTGGAAGCAACTACTGTTAGAAGAGCATGTGCCCATCAGAAAGCATACAAAATAATTATCATTTCAAGAACATCAAAAGGAAAACAGCCATCTGACTGCATAAATCTGATTATAAGAGAAATGAAATTTGAAGTGAATTTGAAGTTTCTATATCAATTTTTACTGGCACAAGTGTGAGAAACAATCAGTATTGAGTAGGCAAAGTTAGGCTCATATTGGAGCACGTGGAGAATGAGTCTATTCATATCCAGTTGATAACTTCGTGTGGGAAAATCTGACGTAGTAAATATTTCCTTGTTTCTGAAGAGCTGTTTATTTTAACCATTGGCTTAAGTTTGAGTACAAGAGACAGGGAAAAAAAGGAATGATTATGGGAAGAGTAATGAGAACATGTATTCCTTGTATTTTCAACAAGAAAAAAAAATAAAGACCAAATCCCAGCTAGAGGAAAAGAAACATTAGTGTATATGTTACCTTATTACAACAGGATTCTAACATATTTGTCTCAGTTGCCAAAAAGCTCTTCTAGACTTCCTTCAAATTTTTACAACTGTAGCAGACATATCAATTAGTTCTTTCAAGTATGTGGCCAAGAATTAAGCATTTTACTACACTGAAATTAATATAATGACTAATAAATTTCTTCTGATGGCACACCAATCACAGATAATAAAGGACTGATTAATGAGCCC
The DNA here is from genome assembly GCA_037305975.1 of Chrysolophus pictus. NCBI lineage: Eukaryota > Metazoa > Chordata > Aves > Galliformes > Phasianidae > Chrysolophus > Chrysolophus pictus. The sequence goes on from CM074578.1 coordinate 27,826,414, forward strand.
CAGGGATGCCACCAGTCTGATTTCACAAAGATAATTAGAAGTTCTCCACATGATGCTAAATCAATATTTAAAGTGATAGAAGCCTCCAAGTGCTGTACATGTAATTTTCAGACATGTTTAATTCTTGGATTCTAAAATAGCAAATGTATTAATGTCGCAGGACAGGAAAGGAAAACCCTTGCCCCAGTTTGACAGACAGTTTTTCATTCTTCAGCTTTAGGAAGATCTTGAAAGCAAGCTTGAAATGTCCTACACCAGCTTTGTTCCAGTTGAGCAAAACCTCAGCATCAACTTCATACATCAGCTGTTCAATGAAAAACTGGGAATTTAAAATTAATTTCTATCACACACACACACATAAAAAAGCTATTTCTTGGCAAATGCTTTCAAGCAATTAGTCTTAATAAGTACTCTTTCTTTGACTATTGTTTGGATAATTTTTTTAAAGCATTTTTTCTTTGGGCTTTTCTTGGTTTTATATTTAAAGAATTTATGTGTTGAAAACTAACCAAAATACCAAAACTATGACTCCACTGCATCACACTTGCTTTAGTCTGTGCCCATACTGAAGTTTGATATTGCATTCAGTGAAACTTGTGTCAATTTAGAGCACATTTGCCCTAGGTGAAAAAAAGAAATAGGGTATAATCAGTTCCCTATAGTGTGTCATTGATCTACAGAAAAGAAGGAGAACTAGCTTCCTTGGAATGTGGTTCACATGAGGCAGTGCAGTGAAAGGAGTAGCATCTCCACCATTAGGAAATATTAAATATGAGTACCTGAAATATTTTTATTTTTTGATGTTGAGTACCTAATTAGAAATGTACATGGAGAGTCAGACATGTCCATAAGACTATAGTTTAATAATTTCTGATTGTATGTGACATCTTCATGTCTTTAGAAAATTCATTGACTTATTGCTTTCACTGAAGAAGATTGGCAAGGCACGTATCTATTATATGATGCCCAAGTGATTTGTGTGAAGAACTTATGAATGGTGAGTTATAAGATGAACTTCAAGAGTATTTGCTTTTGAAGCCATAACTTTACCCTCCTTTTCTTCCTTAATCTCTAGAACATCATACTACCTCTTCCATCTCAGAAAAGAAAGTTCCAACCACGCTATTCACAGTTGTTGAAGTTGAATCGTTTTAAGGAAATAAATGAACTTTTACAGGGAGACCAGGATCTAATTAAACAGAGCCTTCTGTAGCCAAATTGATTTCTAAAAGAACAAGGGGAAAAAATTGGATTGTGGGCACTAGTACGTTTTACATCCATGATTTTGAAACAGCACAAAAGGAAAGCACAGTCCAATTTTTTTCCACACTGCAAGCCAGGAGTCTACCTCTGTTTCCAATTTTCATCTCCATTATCATCTCATCATCCATTATCATCTCATTTGTTGGTTCTATAGTTTTTGTATTCTATTCTGTGTCCCATTTCAGCCTAAAACATAACACCTAATATCTGGGACCTTGCTTGCAGCCTGATGATTAGCTCACCATCCTGGGAAAAGAGCCATGGGTAGCTCAGACCCCTCACACCATACAAACCTGAAGAGTTTCTCTCCACTTGGAAAGCCTCTATATCCTTTAGAACACTGTTTCTTTTGTTAAAGCCAGTGCAGGTTTTCAGAGACACAGCAGAATTCCTCTCCACCAGAACTATTGTCTTCTTCGGTAGGCTTTTATAGGCAAAAATGCTAAATTTCTGCTGTTTGTGTCACCTCCATCAGGAAAGCAGCTCTTTTTTGCTATTGCTAAAGCCATCACTAGGATTGCGAGGAGGTAGGATCGTGATACTGTGCTTTGTTTATGGACCTGCCTTGAACCCTCCTTCAAGATATAGGAGTGTACTGGAAGGGGAGGTTCTTTCTAGATGAAGGAAAAGAAACCTCAGTGGTCGAAGTACAGTTTTTTTAATGACTTTGGAGTCCAACTGACAGAATGAGATACTCTGGGAAATTATCACTGTACTGTTAATATGCAATTCTGTAAAGCTATTTCATCATGTAGAGTGATGGCACCTAGTCCTGCTGCCTGGCCAAGATTTCAAAGAAAGTATGGAAGAGTCAAAGAGAACTTAAATGTTTCCTGTGAGATAGGAGAGATGCTATACTTAATGTAATTGATTAATGGACATCTATAAGCAATTCTTACAATACCACAAAAGATATTTCAAAGTCTTTTCCTCTTCAGTGTATAGTACTAATTCACAGCACATTCTCTCACAGTACTAGATAATGCAGTTTTTTCCAGTGCTGCTTAATAAGGTTCACAGCCTCTCCAGAAAGGTGCTAAAACTTTTGATTGCCCTCAGTGTACTGAGACAAAAGTAAGTAGGAGTTTTCATTGGAGAATGCTGTCATTAAAGCTGTCCCTTGTCACTATGTACTTGAATTATGGTAAGGCACTTTGACAACAGGGAGAAGCAGGAGTGAGCAGCTTCTCAAGGGAATTTGAGCTCAGAACTGTGGCTTACAGCAAGAACTTAGTCGAAGGGTGCAGTTCCACAGAACCCAAACAAGAAGAGCAAAACTGGTCCAGGGTCTGCCACAGCCTGCTCATCACCAGACAGCCTGTAGTGAAGAGTTCAGGTAGGTATGTGCTGGTATGGAAAAAGACCAGGTGCAGCATAACCATGGTATAATGCAGACATGGACTGAAGCCTGAGCTCAAATACAGTCACTGGGCCAAAGAGTGAATCCAAAGTGTGGGGCTTATGTGCATTGAAATCTCAGCTTTTCACATCTTTTTTTCACAATATAGACATTTTCAAAACATACTGATAAAAAGCATACATGGTTCTTCCAGATCTGAAGTGACACTGAAGTCAATTCTCTGGGAAATGTTGGGAGAGTGTTTGGAGAGTTTTATGGAGAGCAATGATTACAGACTGGTCAGGGTAATCAGAACCTTTTGCTGAAATCAGACCCTTGACACTTGATTAAAAAATGTACCTTTTATAAAAAATGTGACTTTGGTTTTGTGGGTGTTTTTAAGTAGTTTATACATGATATATTAGAATTCTACAGCATTAGTATCTATTTTCTTTGGTCTGCAAACATCTGTTATGGACCTCAACAGGAGCTATATGCATAGATCAGTGATAATAAAAAGCCTATAATGTTTTTTGCAGAATTATAAAATATTCAACACATGGTCTTATCCATCTCCTGGGAGGTGATATGGCTTGTCAACTCTAAATAACTTTACAGAAAACATTGTGCCTCACAGGAGACCATTGTATAAGTAACTCAAGTGTTGGATTGCTGACCCACATCACTATTCAGTTTAACAGTCTGAGTTTAACTCTGTAGGGGAAAGAACTTCACTAACATTGTTTGAGCTATTTATTTGTTCTTTTTAAAACACTCATTGGTTTCCAATGGGACAAATACAATTCTTAATGGGGGAACTTTTCCACAGAAAATCAATTTTCTGCAATACTATTGTGTCCCTGTATGGAACAATAAAACTGGAAAAGAAAAAAAATCATCACAACTATTTCTTATTATCATTGATTTGACTATGGTATGCTTATATTTCTCAGTGTATCAAATAATTAGCTTCACAAATTATTAAGAAAATTCCACTATTTCTAATTGACTGTTTTGAACATTTGCAGTAGTTTCTGTATCATCTAAAAATGAAATACAACCTCTTAAATGTTTTAACTTTACTTCCCTGTTCTGTAAGTTACAATACTCTGGTTTATGTTCTATGTTAAATTCTTATTAAAGGACTATTCAGGTGCCTAAGATAAGCCAAATGCTTAAAATCATGTTCATTTTGATTGTGAAGCCTGTATTCGGATTATAATAAGCATATATATAATCACAGAGATTATGTTTTCTCACTGGCATTTGAGGAGTCTGTTCACCCCAGACACTAAGCAATTTTATTTTTCTGTCTTGAACCTAAATGCCACAGTAATTTCAACTCCTAAATTAGGCAGTTTGAATACACCCCTGCACCAATTACAGAAAGCCAGTGTTTCAAAGTCAGGGTAAGTGGCTGTACAAATGTCTGACTCCTCTGTCCCTTCATGCACAAACTGACGCCCTTTGGACCTGTTCCAAAGCCATCCAAGCCAGCTGAAATTTTTCTGCATTCATCAGCTAGCTTTGGCTGTTATATCTGTCTTTGCAGTTCTGCTCAATTTTGAAGTTGATTTGGTGACATCTGTAGGAATCCTAAAACACATATACCACAATTAAAAAAGAAAAAACTTGCGTCACTCTAAACCACACTGATAATCTACCAAGTATTAACCTTGTCTGGTTCCCAACTTTGTGCTGAAATGGGCAAGATGTAGCACAGTCCTATAATAGCCATTAGGAAAGGAAGCTACCTCAGCATTGTCAGTATTCAGCAAATGTGGCTCCCTTTAGAAGAAGGCACAGACTCATAGCACATTGTAAAGGACTGCACTCAAGAGACCTACTTGGATCTCCTGCGCATTCCCAGCAGACTGCTCTGTAACCTGTTGTTAAAACCTTAAAATGATGAAGATTCCACGGCTCCCTGGGGCAGAATGATCAAGGCCTTACTGTTCGTACAGATGAAAGGCCTACCTAGTAGCCCCTACTTCAGTCTTCCTGGCAACCTCTTACATTTGAGGAAACTGATGTCATGTTTCCTCCTATTTTTTCCTTCCCCTCACTTAAATGTGCCTGTTCTTACAGCATTTCTCATTAGGATCTTATTTTCTGGGTCCTTGATCATCTCTGTTACTCTCTTTAGTATTCTCTTCAATTTTTCATCAGTCATTGGGTGTTCAGTCACTCACCTTTCCTGATTTCAGTAGATGGGAGGATTACACTACCAAAATATTCTCTAGAAAGACATTTCATTTTTCATTTCCATTTGCACAGGTAGGGGAATATTTAATGTATTTGTTTTCTTAGCAGAATTAAGGGGAATAGAAAATACTAAGAAGTCTAAACTTCAAATCACAGAGTTTGTCAACATTATATAACTGAACATCAGATATTTAGCTAGGTTTGCTTTGGAATCATGAGATTCCAGTAGCCCAGTCCAGGCTGCCCTTGGCTGTTCTTTCTATTGCATATTCTCCAACAGTCCTGTACATTAGATGTTTGATTTAGTGATCTGTCAGTCAGATGAGTTTTAAATCTGAGTAGTTTCTTCTTTTTTTATATTATCCTTGAATTAAAATACCTTCTACATTGTGACACAGAAGAGAAGTTGGGAGGAAATAGATATATTCTTAGTACTAAATATTTAAAATACTTTAGAGGAATTGAGTGCAAAACTGATCTTGCTGTTGTATGTTTCAGGGTTGACTCATAAGTTGATGAAGGTGGTTGAGAGATATGATCAAACAATGTTTCAGTGACCTATTAATCTAATGAGATTTTGAAGAGGAGCTACAGAGATGAAAGATTAAATGGAAAGAGGAACAATTGTAGTTGATGGAGAATACAAAATGAAATGCCGCACGTGGCTATAACTTCATAGCTTGAGTCATAAAAATATACATGTTCTGTTTGCATGAGCTTTTCATATAATTCCCTTGGTAGATATTGAGGGATTTGCTTTTCCAAAAGAAAGCTTTGGTAGTTTTATACACTGTCTCTTCTTTTATGCAATCAATTATTCTAGTCCTGCAGCATATAGTGTGCTGTGCATTCATAAAAAGCCTCAAAAGTGGTAAAGGAAAAAATGCGTGAGTCACAAAATAGTTTGAGTTTTCTCTTAATTAATTTGATGACTTATAGTTGAAAGCAGTGTTTACAGTGCATGTGTTTACAGTAGTGCTTGATATATGATGTCATGGACACAGAGGAATATATCCAGAAACACCTTCACAGAAATTTAATGTGACCTTTGTAGTTTCTGGCAGTAATTTCATGGGAAATCTGTAAACAAGGCTGAAGATAAAGGAGAAGACTTCTTTGCTGTTTACCTTAGCAAATACTGAGATAAACTTTTATATATATTCTATGACAGTATGCACAGGTTGCTACTGTCATTTGCATTTCAGTTGGCAATGGTGCAGTTTTATATACTCAGTAGTATTAGAACCAGATCCTGTAATGACTTACATGTGTAAAGATGTGACTATCACGTTGTCTACACAAATGAGTGTGTGCTCAGAATCTCAGTTTTATGAACAGCGATGCTTCTTGAAATGATGCTTCAAGGTTTCCTTTATCAGTTCAAGAAATAAAACTGTTGTGCTAATTTAAATTCAAGAGGAAAACGTGATTCAGTGGCAGACAATTTTTTGAAGCACCAATGAAGTTTAATGTTGTAACTGCTTTTTGAGTCTTCACATTTCTCTCTAAAAAAATTTTACAAAGTCGAGTAAAAATTGACATCTCTTTATTTTTAAGTCAGAAATTAAATGTTTTGGGAAGCATGTTGATGTGCTTGCTAATACATTTGTTTTCCATAATTTGAGATAAATTCCTATTTATATTATTTTGTTGTTGTTGTTGTTGCTTTCTGTAACTTAAAAACAATACCTTTTAATATTTGCTGGAAAAAAAAAAAAAAAACGCACTACATTGGCTTCACACAAAAAAGGTGCTGATCTTCAGAACTCATTCTGCAAATAATGTTGCTTTGTGAAGATGGAAGTAGTCACTGAATGTTTTTCTCTGTGTGATCACTTTGTTTTTCTATAGTCTTGTTTTTTTAGTGTTTTAATAGGCTAAGATATGGCATTTACTAGTGAAAATACTAAAATTCACAGCACTTTTAAAAATATTTGCTAATGTAGCAGATGGATAATTCAGTATGTCTTGCTGCAACAAAAGCTCATAATGCAATTACAAGCAAAAAATGGAATTAAGACTGTTTATCTTATAAATGCTGTCTTCACATCCAAGACAGTTTTGTCTCATATTCTTATCCCATTCCATAGTTCTGCCATTGCACCATTGCACTTAGTATACGCCATAGTTGCTATAGACTTGACCAAAATACATTGTAATATCATGCAGGTTGTACCAATTAACCTCTCATTCTTTGAGAATAAGTTGTTAAATAAGGATAAAATATTTGAAAACCTGTTAACACACAGGAGGAAATGCATAAAATGCTGCATACTGAAATCACAAAGTTGTTTTGAGAAACTTTACAGAATGTTTCATTAAAGTACCACCTGTCTTATACAGACATAAAGGAATCTGGCAGATGGAATATGCACTGAGGCATTATTCAATAACCTTCAATCAGCTTTTCCTGACACACAACTCAAGTACTGCAATTTTTCTTTTCTTCTTGGCTTTTCAAGTCCTATCATGGTCACTGTTCAGCTGTGTCTCTATCCCTGTATGTCCAGCAATGCCCTGGTAAGAAATAGTCTCTCTCATGGCATATTTCAAATTTTCACACTGCTAATAGTAGAACAGTAAGTGCATCAGTAATATCTTCTCTGAAATATGAGTGCCCATTTTTCTAGTAGTGCCTTCGATGGGACTTTCTCCAGTTGAACATTTTCATATGTGCAGTGAAACATTTCATGAGTTTCACATGGTTTCAGTGAGGGAAGAACTATGGTATCCAGGCAGAGAGTACTTCAAAATGATCTCTCTTGCAATCAGCTGACTTCTGCTAGGACTTGTACTGGGATTCAGTATGTGTGCCTTTCCCTTTTCAATGACATTGAAGAGCAATGACTGTCAATTAAGGGACAGTGTTAGAATGAACTTTGCTTAACAATGAAATGTTTTCTGCAACTACTAGCAAATATTTAATTGCCTATTGATGTTGTTGAGAAACAAAGGGAATTTTTTTTTTTTTTTCCTGGATTTTCAGCACAAGGCGTACTCATGACCTTGTATAAGTGTTCTGGGCTTTAAGTGACTTCTAGAGTAATATCAAGCTAACATGAAGTAGAATACTTCTAGGTTATTAAGAGAAGTATTCTTTTTTTCTTTTAGATGTTGAATGGAGAGCATCTGAGAAAGGGAAATAAAGTGCATTACATGCACAGAAGGAGTTTTCAAACACGTTTTGATAGAGAAATATGATTTTCTGATCATGATAATCATTTACATTCAAGCTAGAATGGATTCCTCGTTCTGCTAAGTCTTGTATTTAACATAAAGTTGTTTATAATTTTTCATCTATATATTAACTTTTCATCATTGTAGTCTTATAATGTGTATAAGCAATACTGATCAGTAATCAACAATTATTGAATGACTAATTAATTCAAGAAGAAAAATCTTTCATAACCTTGTTATAATATAATAGATATAGTCTTAATTTTTGTAAAAATTGTTATGATTTAGGAGTCAGTAGGATCTACCTTGATTATCCAGTAGCACCAGCATAAATTATTGTCATTTGATGTGAACTTTGCTTAAATTAAAAGTCTATCTTGAGGCTTAGTTCATTGATACTTTGTGCTACTGAAGTAGAAATAACTGTGATCTCACAAGAAACATGAGCATATTACTACTAACATCATGGGCATGTGAAGTTATAGGCATGTTTAACAGTATTCTGAACCATGGGCAATATATAGTGGCTTTTTTTTTCTATTTCCTAAATTAAAAAAAAAAAAAAACACCTTAATTTTGAACTAATTCTGTTGCAGAATGGGAGTTATTTCATAGTTAGAATTGCCAAAGTTAAAAATACAGACAAAACTTTGAAGGAAATCAGTTCAGCAGAAATTTTGTTTAAAATATATTAATTTTTATTTTTTTATACTTAAATAAGATCAAAGTTGGAAATTTTTGAAACTCAAAACTATAGGGCAGCATTTTTTTTGTTGTTTTAAAGCAATTGAATTAATATTTTTCCAAAGAAGATATTTCTTTTAAATCTCAAGAATTTATGTATTTACGTAGTGTATAACTCTTTTTTAGGATTCTGTAAGAAATTCCAATTTTTGTTGTACAACCTACTTATACTAATTAACGTATCATTTAAAATGAAAGATGGCGTAGTTCAACTAATGCCACAGTCATTTTAATTGATTTTAATGTGAGATACCTTGGAAGATAAAAAGACACTAGACATTAAAACACAACCATAAAAGCTGCAGCTGAGGCCCTTAATTCTGTATTTACTGACCTTGAGTGTTTGATTCCTCAATCTTCTGTGAATGTTAACACTTTTGCATGAATTCTATCTTATAACCTTTAGAAAGAGTTAGATACTTTAAAGGATTTTACTAGTACTATTTTCAAACGCATCCACCTGTAAAACCAGATATCTTAGTTATTGAAGGCATAGGACAAAATAAAAGAGCAATAAAAACTTTCTAAAGTAAGCTAAAAATGGTTATCTGTTCCTATAAAAATAACTCCTCCATATGTTTTCTTTAAAATGTCATGACTTCAAACTTTGATGGCTGACAGCCCTGCAAGGTTAGAAGCAAGGGTCTGTGTTTCCAATTGGAAAGCTGAGAATTTTTTCATTCACAAGTTATTGCCTCTAGCTCTACAGGACTACTAGGTATTGGACTTAAAAGCAGTGACATTTTTAAACACAGAATAGATGATACTTGCTTGAGATTAATATTTGACCATTTTACAGCTCAGAAGGTGTAATTTTATATGGGGAAAGGAAACTTCATGAAGAAAAAGAATAAATATTTTTATAAATGCTGAACAGTCAAAATCATGCATAGAATAAAAACTGTGAAGCCATCATAAATCCAAACATAGAGCTAACGTAGACCTGATTACGTGTATCAAAATCAGCTGAGACACAATAACACATCACATAGCAGAACCTGTTTTCTGTGTCTATAATTGTGTATAATTCTATCCATCTCAGTAGAATACTACGAAATTTTTCAGGGTACAAGCAGGCTTACACAATCCCAATTCTACCCTATAAAATCAAAGAAATAAGATTTTTTTCTCTTATTCTTTGATAAACCATTAATGCAAGGTAATAAAAAATTAATGGCTCAATATCCACCTATATGATGCCAAGAAATTCAGTTTGTAAATTCAGGATGTCATAGTACTTCAACATTATACTGAAGCTCAGCTAAGATATTGCTGTCTCAGCAGTATGTTGTGGGTTTAATATGCGTATGCAATATGCACAGCAAGATGAGATGTGTTTATATTGAAAGCAAAACCTTTAAACCAGGAATAATAGTTTAGATACAAGCTGAGCTGAACAGATGAAAGATTAATCTAGCCCCAGCATCCTGTCTGCCACAGTGGCTGTTAACAAATGCCTAATAGACTTCTTAAAAGCAAGCAACTTATTTAGTGTAAATTCCCCCGACATGCTTTCCAAATTCCAGCAGCTTTGTGATGTACAGCCAGATTTTTACCTTGGTGTGCTGTACTCTTAAAAGACTTTTTTTACTCTTAATTTATCTAATCACTCTTTTAGTTCACATAATCTCCAGTCATTTATAAGCTCCTAAGGCAATCATTTTCACAGTTTAACTACATCCCATGTGAAAAAATACCTATTCTTTGTTTTGTACAGCCTAATAATTTCTTTTAAATCCATTTGCTCTTGTGTTGCAAGGAAAATCTAGCAATCATTTCTTGTTGATTTTCACCATGACACTTGTATAGATCTTTATCAGATTTCCCTTGATCACCTCTTACCGAGACTGAAAGGTACCTTGTGAAGGCTGTGATGTACCTTTTGTCACCTCATCCCTTCCCCTTGTATTTTTCCTACTTCTACTACCTCTGTTTGAGTTAAGGAAGAGATAGAACTGCAACTGTGTTCAAAATATGGACATACTATGAACTTTTTTAGAGTGGCAAAATCATATTTTTGTTCTGCTATTTCTAAACCCCTGCCAAAAATTAATATAACACATCAGAAGCTTAACATGATATGAATTAAAATGCACGTTTTCTCTGATGCATAGTCAATAAAAAAATGTTTGCTTGCATATAATTTTACATATCATTTAGCTGTCTGAGAGATCAAAATATAGTGCCAGGTTCTTATGTGAGTTACACTGAACGTATTTCATTGAAGCTGACAGGTCCAATCAATGTACATCATGCCCTGACATGAAGTGGATTCTTGACGTTCCCTGGAATGCTCTATATGCACTTGCAATTGTACTCATTATTCTCTAGGAGATACATTCTGGCTAATAAGCTTCAGGTACTAAGCAATCTGTATATAATTCAGATTGAGTAATATAATCTAAATTAATCATATTCTTTATTTATTGCACTTCTAAAACATTGTGTAGTGTGAGAACATAACAAAATGTAAATTACTTCAACATGTAAGAAGATGCTATTGCAGTTTCTGCTTGTAGCAGTGTATCTGACTGAAAGGAATGGCATTTCAGATTTGGAGTTTTCAGCTTACGCATGCCCCATTTATAGAACAAATTGCAGACACACAGACGGACAACTTGCTATATGCCTTTCGTGTCATTATGCTGAAACTGCAGTATTAGCTGAATTAAGTTAAAGGCATGAAGCTGGTTCACACTGGGTATGGGAAAAAAGTTCTTCACCAGAAAGCAAAGGGCATGGAACAAGCTCCCCAGGGCTGTGGTCGTGGTTCCCATGGGAATTCTGGGAGTCTTTGGACAACATTCTCATAGGGTTTGATTTTGGGTGGTGCTTTGTGGAGCCAGGACTTGGTGATCTTTATGAGTCCCTTCCAATTTGGGATATTCTATTATTTTATATTCCTATGTATGTTTTTAGATACATATATTTTCAGTAGTGTATGTGATACAAAGTTACAAGCATCAAAATAGGACATGAGCCTTCTTTTCAAAGACAGAATAAAATAAATATAGCATTTTCTTTTGGGCCTAGGAGAAATTTACCTTCAGGCTTTCATTTTGGCCTTGAATCCTAGGGACATCTTACCTTTCTTGCAACTCATATCAAGATTCAGGATGCAGTCCATCTCTGTTTTAAGGCTTTAAGCTGAAAGGTGCTATGTAATGATAGCTGAATATTATTATATTAACATTATTAATTTTGGGACACCTCTCCAGTCCTTTTCTATCATACCCAAAGGCTAAAGAGAGCATCGTATTCAGCAGCACATAGAAGAAAAAGACATTATAACATCCCCTGCTTTTGCAGAGCATAAAGTGTCAGTGCCAGGGAAGGTTATGAAACGGATAATCTTGGGAGCTATCAGTTAAAGGTCAACCAGGGGATCAGACCCAATCAGCATGGGTTTACACGTAGTAGATTCTGTTTGACAAACCTGATTTCATTCTATGACAAGGTGACCCACTTAGTAGGTGAAGTTAAGGCTGTCGATGTGGTAAAGCTTTTAACACTGTCCTCCACAACATCCTCATGGAGAAGCTGGCTGCCCATGGTTTGGATGGGTGTATGCTCCACTGGGTGAAACACTGGCTGGATGGCCAGGCCCAAAACGTTGTGGTCAATAGAGTTAAATCCAGTTGCCGGTCACAAGCGGGGTGTGTTTGTTACAAATGTGTTTGTCTTTTTCAATGTAGATGTGCTGGGTATACCACACACCACAGTGGCCTCCTCTGCAACACATAACATTATACTACTTGTGTAATCCCTGATAAATAATTTTCAGTGTTTATACATGGCATGGTGCAGACTCTCATTCTTTTTTCAGCACTTCTGAGTGCTGTGGAGGACTTAAGCATCTGATATCATGTGCTGTGTTGCTGAGTGATGTGCACTTCCTTTTGGCTTCTCTGCTAGTAAATCCTATGAAAAGCAACAATAACAATCATCAAAACTGAAAGCAAACAAACAAAAATATACACACACAAAAAAAGCAAAAAAACAACAACAAACCACAGTTTAAATGTTATCTTCGGAGATTACCAGTATCAGCTGACTTTATTTTAGGCAACACTACCAGTAAATAGACGTGAAGCAGTGCTAAAAAGAGTGTCAGTTGACACTGTTTTCTGTTTACTAATCACATTTTATTCTCTTAGTATAGAAATGACATCAATTAGTGTAGGAAATTCTAGAAGCAAGCCACTGTATGTATCTGTTTTCCGAGAGTGCTGAAGTTTTGGTGTAATTTACCAGTAGCGACAGTTTTTCATTGAACACATCAACTCAGGAAGATTTAGATGAGCAATAGCTCACGCAAAGGCATTGCAAAGTACCTGCACTCAAACTGTTTTGAATCTGGAAGCCACATTATTACGTCCTAGGGTAATAAGATTTATTGACAGGCGACAGTAACTGGGCTAAGTCCAGCTCACAAAATTCAGGATATACTAAGGAGATGATTGTTAAATCTTCTCTTTCTTTTAGAACAGAATCTCAGTTTTCTAATTTGGTACTTGAACTTACTTTACTCTGTGATCACAGTAGTTATCCTGCATCTTAATAAATAAATAAATAAATAAATAGTTTTTTTAAAAAAGATGCATATGCATGACTCTTTGAATTGCCATAGGAATTAACCTGTGATTTACAGAGATGTAATGCAAATCTACATCTATCAACTTTAACAATGCTTTTTAATCATATTTTTAAAAAACGCTGTAGGAAAGATATGTGTTTAGATATTTTATGTTACATTTACTATCACTTAGGCATGCACAAAGTCACCACCCTTGAACTTCTTGCAACAATTTGTTGCATTACCATTTTAATATAGCCTCAGGTGTTACATGAGATATTTACCTTCCACTGCAGGTACCTCAGTCCTTAATGGGCTTTATCAGACCTCCTTTCCATTCATCATATAAATCTGCAGAATTCTAAACCCAGAGGATTTTATGACTCTTACGTTAAAGTGTTCACCAAGTCTTCATTCAAGGTTGCTCTGAAGAGCCTTAGCATTACCTTTCATTAGTTTACATAAACAAGTCATCTCTGTGTCGTTCTTCACAGTGGCCTTGACTTAGCAGTAACTTGGGTGTTACATCAAACAGAAACCAAATGAAACAAATAAACAAACAAACAAACCAAAACCTACACCATAGTTCTTTTGTTCAATTATTCACACAAGTTAGAAGAGACTTAACTCAGGTCGCATTGGGAACCTTTCAGGAAGAATTACCTAATCTCTAAACTGTAGAGTATTTTGAAATAAGGAAGCTTCTCATACTCCCTTTGTTCATCATTATTCCTACTCTTTCACATTAAAGCTAAACATTGAAAAGGGAACATTACTTAATTTTACAGGGCCAAAGTTAAGGTTTTCAATGAAGAAAGGCTGTCCTACTGAAGATATTGAGCATATTGTCACGTGAAGTTGGCTAATTAGTATGTGTCTGATCCCAGTTAAGAGCAAGCTATATGCATTTCTCCTATTGAGATATTTGTATCAAGTGTATTTTTAATGTTCAGACTGATAACCAATAAAAGATGTGATGAAGGTTCATTCAGGGACAGAATAAGGAGATAAACATTACTCTTACTGAAACAAGAGTTGTTAATTGGCCAGTCAGGTACACAAGATAACATCTCATCTAACAAAGAGACTTCTCCAAGGGAAAAAAAAAAAAAAAAAAAGAAGAAGTACTTATTTTAATTAAGAGGAATGGTGAGATTATCTCCCAAATAAAAAATAAATCAATTCATTTGAGGAAAAATAGATTAGATCTGTTGAAACTCCTGGGGAGGACTTACAAAACAAGATTGTTTGTAGAAGCCAAACACCATACACAAGGCAAAGGACATAGCCTGGGTCTGAACATATATGGAAAACAGAACTCTTTATGAACTGAATGTTTAGAAAATGTTGCAGAGTATCATCTGGATTAAGAAGCAAACATGCTGCTGACATCTCGATAGAGCAAACTGTCCATTTTATTTTTTTTTCCTGGTGTATTCTATAACATTTTAAACTATGTTCCTGGCTTGAATTCAGTATTTTTTCAAAGTGCATTTGAAATACAAAGTAATATATAGAACCTGAGGATCATCAGGGATCTTGTAATGCTGTTGTTTTAATGTTCAGACTCCTGAGTAATTAAGATGAAGTGGAGCAGGAACTTGAATGTAGATTTCAAACTCTGCTTTCCTGAAGTACAGACACAAAGTCCATGCTTTGGTTGACTTCTGAGCCCTGTGCATAGTTCTGTTCACTGAACACCTGCCTCAACAGGAGTCAGGGTGCTCCCAGACCAGAATACAAGGTAGTCTGATGGTTAGGCCATCTGCTGCAAAACATCTATTCAAAATCCTCTGGCAGAGAAGGAAACTGAAACGACTGAATTGCAATGCACTGGGCATTTTGAAGTGAAACTATCTTTAAGATTTTGAAAAGTAGCATGTACATACCTAGCTCCAAAAGTTCTTTTCTGCATCACCACAATGAGCATCATTCCACTGTCTGACCATTTAACGTGTCTCTTCTGGTATTGTCTTTTTGTGTCTTGATTTTATTCCTATATTATGGTTGGCATCTCTGGAGCCTAATTCAAAGCATTGCCAAAGGAGAGCAGATGAGGATAGGATAGGACAGGGCAGGACAGAATCGAATCAAGTTGCTTGGGTTGGAAGTGACCATAGAGATCATCTACTTCCAGGGGCAGGATTGGAACACACTGTATCAGGCTGCCCACGACCCCATCTAGCCTTGCCTTTAATGCTTCCAGGGATAGGGAATCCACAGTTTATCTGAGCTAACTGTTCCAGTGCCTCACCGCTCTCTGAATAAAAAGCTTTCACCTAACATCTTCCCTCTTCCAGTTTAAATCCATTCCCTTTGTCCTATCACTGTCTACCTATGTAAAAAGTTAGTCTCCCTCCTGTTCATAAACTCCCATCAAGTACTGGGAGGCCACAGTAAAATCTCCTCAAAGCCTTCTCCTCACGAAGCTAATCGAGTTCAACTCTCTCAACCCTGCTTCATAGGAGCAGTGTTCCAGTCCTCTGGTCATCTTTTTGGTCTTCCTGTGGACCCACTCCAATGGCTCTGCATTTCTTGTGCAGTGGACCCCAGGCCTGGATCCAGTACTCCAGATGGGGCCTTACAAGGGCAGAGTAGATCATCTCCCTTTCACTGTGGGCCACCCCTCTTTTGATACAGCCCAGGATATAGTTGGCCTTCCAAGCTGACCTCCACCAGGACACTACATAGGTCCGGGACTAAAACCTTCTGGCTGCAATCTTCCAATCAATTCTGTATTCACCAAGAAGTCCAGCCTTCTAATCCATATTTCTCCAATTTAGAGATAAGGATGTGGTATGGGACCGTGTCAAAGGCCCTATTAGATGATATCAGTTGCCCTCCCTTTGTCCACCAATTCTGTCACTCCGTCATAGACAGACACCAGATTGCTGAAGTATGATCCATCCCAGATTCAGCACTCAGCATTTGCTTTTGTTGAACTCCATGCTGTTGCTAATGCAATGTTCCAGTATATCAAGAGCCCTCTACAATGCCTCTTGTCTCTCTAGAGAATCTAGTTTAGTATCACTAGCAAACTTGCTGTGCAGCTGCAGGAGCAACACTTTCTTGAAATTCCCCCAACTTCCTGCACCAACTAGCAGCAGCTAGAAGCTCTAGGGGTGGCTCCACCATGCTCCCATAGCTGCAAAAAGTCCTAGACAACAAGTGGGATGGATGAAGAAGCGTGGTCAGCAGGGCAAGGGAGGGGATCCTGCCCCTCTGTTCTGTGCAGTGAAATCCTACCTGGAGTACTGCATCCAGATGTGGAGCCTTCAGCACAGCAGAGACACGGACCTGTTGGAGAGTATCCAGAAAAGGACCACAAAAAATTATCCCAGGGAACACCTCTCCTACAAGGTCAGGCTGAGAGAGCTGGGGCTGTTCAGCCTGGAGAAGTCACTGAGTTGACATGATAGTGGCCGTTCAGTATCTAAAGGGGAGCTACAGGAAAGAAGGGGACAGACTCTTTAGCAAGGTCTGTGATGATAGAACAAAGGGATATGGTTTCAAGCTCAAAGAGGGTAGATTTAAGTTAGATATAAGGAAGAAGTATTTTACAGTGAGGGTGGTGAGACACTGGAACAAATTGCCCAGAGAGGTAGTGGATGCCCTGTCCCTGGAGATTTTCAAGGCAAGGCTGGATCAGGCCCTGGGCAACCTGATCTAGCTGTGGTGTTCCTGTTGTGGTGTCCCTGCTCCTGCAGGGAGTTGAACCTCATGGCCTTTCAGAGTCCCTTCCAACTCCAAGGATTCTATGATTCTGTGATATATTCAATTTCTGCATTGATAAAAATGTTGAACAGGACTTAGAACTAAGTTCTTGGGAACTATGCTACTGACCTTCCACCAGCCAGATATAGCTACATTTACTATAACCCTTTGAGTTCTAGCACTGAGCCAGTTCATCACCCAGTGTAGTGTGTACTTGTTTATCTCACTGTTGAACAATTTGTAAAGAACAATATCAAAGGCCTTACTGAAATCCAGAATGATTACTTCCTCTGCCTTCCCTTCATCCACTAAGCAGGTGATTTTATTGTAGAAGGAGATTAAATTACTAAGACAAGACTTTCCTGTGATGAAACCACAATGACTATGCCTGATAATAGCTTTGTTTTTTTAAGTGTCTTTCAATAATCCCCAAGGATAATTTTCTCCATAACTTTTCCAGGGACTGAAAAAGTTACAGATAGGTCTGTAGTTTCCTGGATCTTCTCTCATGCCTTTTTTGTATGTAGATATAATATCCATAGAATCATAGAATGGTTTGAGTTCCAACCCTCTGCTATAGTCAGGGACTTCCCATTAGACCAGGTTGCTCAAAACCTGATCCAGCCTGGCCCTGAATGTTTTCAGGGTGGGGGCATCCACAACCTCTCTGGACAACCTGTTCCAGTGTCTCACCACCCCCACAGTACAGAATATCTTTGTAATATCTAGTATAAATCTACCCTTTTCCCATTTAAAGCCATTTCCCCTCATCCTGTTGCTATGTGCCCTTGTAAAAAGTCCCTCCTCAGCTTTCCTGCAGGACCCCTTCAGGTACTGAAAGGCCACTATATAGATATGATCAGTATAGTGGCTCAAATTCATGCATATTGGAAACACCATTTCTAAAATGCATTTTAATATTGGTTAGTTTCAGTCAGCAGAGATCTCCCCAGACTCCCACAACCTTTGCTAAATTGCTGAGAGATATGGAACTATAACATCCGTTAATTCCTATAGCACTCTGTGTGGGTACCATCTGGCCCCAATGACTTATGGACAATAAGCTGATACAGATGTTCCCTTACAATTCCAGTGACCATAGATGGAAAGTCACTGCTCTCAGTGCAGAGCAAACAAGTTCTGTTTAAGTTTTATCATGTCATCCAATCTAGAATAAAATAGGATATTGTAATAGTAACAGTGATGGAGATGAGCCTATGCTACTTCCCTGCCATTACTATTCAAATTTATTTCTCTTCCTGCTGGTCATACCTGACCTTGAAACTTGAAATAATTATACATCTGTACTTTATTACTAATCTTTTCATTTTTAAGAAACATTAAAGATAAGTACTACCCTGATCTAGGATTTGACATTCTTAATTTTCAGGAGAAACTTCTGAGCCCCTAATGTTTTCAAGCCCTTGGCAATATGCAGATCACAACGTACCTTTTTGCTTGGAGTACCTGTGAATAATAGTACAGTGTGAAAGATCTCACAGGTTCATCATTGAAAAGATACCGGGTAGCAATGTTTCCTTACTTCACCATAAATCTACAATAATATTTATATAATCTGAACGTATGAATATGAATGACTTTACTGATTTGGGGGAAAATGAAAGCTAATAAATCATTTGTTGAACTATACATATGTATATATATATTTGCTACTAAATACCTGATAATATTATCTTATAAATTTAACATGGTCAAAATTGAGAGATTTTCTTCATATCCAGAGTGTTTTTACACTCAATACTGAAAACTTTGAGAATATGTATTTTAACATAACAAGTGTCCACATGATTTTTTTGCCCCAAGTAACAAAATCTGTCATACTACAACTTAAATGAAGAGACTTATTTCTAAATACACTCCGAGTTAAGTAGTACATGCTTTCATAATGTAACATGATTCTTCTTGTCTTGGTCATTCACTATATCTTCCTGCAATAATAAATGAACTTAGCAAAATTGTATTCAAATGAAAGACAAAATTAGACTAACAATTGACACTAAGTAAATGGATAATCAACAAAAAGGAAAGGAGACAACAATTTACTATGAAATTTGTAGTAGAGTTGATAAGTATGCTTCAATTCTTACAGCTTTTATGAAAATAAGAAACATCCCTCTGTTGCTTTCTGTAGTTTATAGGAAATACAATATCGTGGAAGGAAATTTTCTCGTCTGTTCCATTCACCCTGTGAGTCCATTGGGAAAGAAGTCATACTTCTCATAAATCCTTAGCAGATAAGGACATGCTTTGGTACCATGTACACAGTAGGAATGCCCAGTATTTACTTCTGTGCTTTATCTGAGAGAGCATCTACAGAGTCAGAGATTAAGCTATGGATAGAAATTCATTTCCCTCAGTTTTTTGGATGTACTACCACTCATCTCATCAGATTTTCTCTACAATCTTGGGAAAAGAGGGAGAATGCTTTTGCTTAAATTACCATTGATGATACTCCTAGAAACAAACAAACAAATAAAAACAATGACAACTACAAAACACACAAAAATATTGTAGAATGGCTGAAATTTGTCCAGTATCTTATAAAAATGTGAATAGGTGCTGTAAGTCTGCAGTATAGTGGTAGTCCAGTTATAGAGAACTATGCAGTAGGAGGCGAGAAACTCTTAGTATTTATCTCATACTATTTTCATCACAATATTCCTTTGGAATTTCCTTTCCTTTTACACTTTGAAACAATTATAGTATGCTAATGTCAAGGAGAGTATTGATCGCAGTACAGTTTATGCGCACTGTTCTCTAGATTATGCCCTAAACTGCATGAACAGAAAACGTATTAAAAAAAATAAAATATTGACCCAAGCATTAATACTCACTTCCATATCTTTCCTTTGGATGAATCATTGGTTTAGTAGTCAAACTGACAACCAAAGGAATTTTTGTTCTTCCCTTAGATCTTATGTGTTGGAGATTATTAGAAAGTTAATGTAACAATTCATGCAATAACTACAATTTCTATCTTGTAAAACATATTTTTTAAGGTTTAGTATCTCATCTAATTTAAGTCATGCTGGACTAAAACTTGATTTCCAGCCCAGATGCGCATTCGTTTTACAATAATAACAATAATAACAATAACAATAATAATAATAATCAGATAGCATTTGTTTTTTTATATATAAAAATAAAAATGAAAATAAAATTTTTGAGAATTTCCGCTTTCTTTGGAAAAAAGAAAGGAAAAAAAAAAAAAGAAAAAAAGCACACCTACAATTGCAGAGATGTTGTGTGGAAAAATAAATAATTCAATGCCTTACTTGGAAAAGTGCCCTTATTCTTTTGGTAACTCCCTATAGTGTTTTGATTGGAAATTGAACTGCAAAATATCCATCACCCAGCTTTTTCTTTTGATATCTTGCAAATTCAGAGAGAATTTTGGGGACATTTGTCATATTTTAGACATATAGTCATAAAACAGTTATTTTAGTACATTCTATTTTTCATTTCCATTATGTCATGGATTATTTTTTCTAACTTGTATAGGGTAAAAAAACCCTTAGACATATTGTTAATTACAGTAACAACTTCAGGGTAAACAATAGTTTGGTAAACTACAGTTTTTATGTGTTACATTATTATGCAAAGGGTTTGATTCATCTTTTTTGTTGTTGGTAGTGTGTTTGTGTTGGTTTGTTTGCCTATTCATTAGGAAAAACTGTGGAGATAAACCAGATGTTGCCACATACTACTGCAGAAATAAGATAAACCACAGCAGAAATTATGTATACTAAGGGTTAGGTTATGCCTCAGACATATGGACATGCATAACTTGAAAAGAGAGTCCTGCAGTTTGACTTTCTTATAGCTTCCCTGACATTTTAAGTCCAGGTGTAAAGAAGTAAACAGGAGTTGAAAGGACTTTATCTTCACTAATATACTATCTTGCACATCTGAACAAGCACAGTGATGTAAATAATCTGCTTTTCAGAAGGGCCATAAGTGTATTGTCTATTATTTACCAGGTGAAAAAAAAATATCGCCCACATTTTCCCCTTTCTCCTCATAATTGTTTGTCATATTTGTCTATTCATCAATTGTAATAGAGCTGGAATACCAAAGCCTCTTCCTAAGGGAAAAACAGCATCAATTTGAATAGAAAAAAAATGTCCAATAATGCACACACTGAAGAAGTTGGGAGAATTAAGGTTACCTCAGGAGAGCTGATGTTATAATTTCCTAATGCCCATGTAGTCTGCTTTCTATTCTGTTGTATAAGTAGAATCATAGAGTCATAGAATCATAGAATGACCTGAGTTGAGAAGGGCCACAATGATCATCCAGCTTCAACCCCCTTGAATGCCTTCAGGGATGGGGCATCCACAACCTCCTTGGGCAACCTGTTCCAGTGCATCACCACCTACTGTGTGAAAAACTTCCTCCTAATACCTAACCTAAACTTCCCCTGTCTCAGTTTAAAACCATTCCCCCTTGTCGTATCACTCTCCACCCTTGTAAGCAGCCGTTCCCCCTCGTCTTTATATGCTCTCATGAAGTACTGGACGGCTACAATGAGGTCTTCCCGGAACTTTCTCTTTTCCAAGCTAAACAAGCCCAGTTCCCTCAACCTTTCCTCATAGGAGAAGTGCTCCAGCCCTCTGATCCTCTTTGTGGCCTTCCTCTGGACCCATTCCAAGAGCTCCATGTCCTTCTTGTACTGGGGCCCCAGGCCTGGACGTAGTACTACAGATGAGGCCTCACAAGAGCTGAGTAGAGGGGAACAATCACTTCCCTCTCCCTGCCTGCCACCCCTTTTTAATGCAGCCCAGAACACAGTTGGCCTTCCGAGCTGCTAGCACACACTGCTGGCTCATGTTCTGCTTCTCATCCACCAGGACCCCCAAGTCCTTCTCTGCAGGGCTGCTCTCAAGGAGATCTTCCCCGAGTTTGTATGAATACCTGGGACTGACCCAACCCAAGTGCAGCACCTTGCACTTGGCCTTATTGAACCTCATTAGGTTTTTATGGGCCTACTTCTGCAGCCTGTCCAGGTCCTTCTGGATGGCTTCCCTTCCTTCCAATGTACTGACTGTACCGCTCAGCTTGGTGTTGTCCACAAACTTCCTGAGGGTGCACTCTATGCCATCATCTATGTCATTGATGAAGATGTTGAAGAGCACTCAAGACCGACTCCTGAGGGACACCATTTGTGACCAGCCTCCACCCTGACATAGAACCATTGATCGCAATCCTTTGGCTGCGTCCAGCCTAATCCATCGAAGAGTCCATCCTTCAAATACATTCCTCTCCATTTTAGAGAGAAGGATGCGATGAGGGACCATGTCAAAGGCGGAAGTCCAGGTAGATGACATCCATCATACTTCCCCCATTCACTGAACCCATCATTCCATCATAGAGGGCCACCAGATTGGTCAGGCAAGTTCTGCCCTTGGTGAAGCCATGCTGGCTGTCTTGAATCACCTCTTTGTCTTGTATGTGCCTTAACATAGCTTCTAGGAGGATCTGCTTCATGATCTTTCCAGGCATAGAGGTGAGGCTCACCAGGAGCTCACCTGTAGTTCCCCTTCCTTTCTCCCTTTCTTAAAAATAGGAGTAATGTTTCCCTTTTTCCAGTCACCAGGGACTTCACCAGACAGTCATGATTTTTCAAATATGATGGAGAGCAGCTCAGCAACCACATCAACCATATCTTTCAGAACCCTAGGATGGATATAATCCAGCACCATGGACTTATACATGTTCAATTTCATGAGCAGGATTTGGACTTGTTCCACCATTACAGTGGAACAGAAACCACTCCCCACACCTTCACCTAGAGGCTCATGGTCCTGGCAGACACGGGAAGCCTGACCCACCCATGAAGACTGAGGCAAAGCACTCATTGAGTAGCTCAGCTTTTTCTATGTCTGAGGAAGCCAGCTCCCCATTACCTTTCATCAGAGGAGGAACACTCTCCTTGGCCTCTGTCCACATGCCTATGTACCTGTAGAACCTCTTCTTGTTATCTTTCACATCCCTCGCTAAGTTCAACTCCATCTGTGCCTTGGCTTTTTTAATCCTCACACGGACAACAGACCTGTATTCCTCTCAGGATACACAACCTTGCCTCCACTTTCTATACATTCCCCTCTTTTCTCTCAGTTTAAGCTGCAGGTCCTTGCACTGCCACAATGGATGCCTGCCTCCTCTGCTCTACTTCTGCTGGAGGATGGAGAGCCGTTGCACTCTAAAGGGTATCCTTAAAGAGCTGCCAGCTCTGTTCTGTGCCTATGCCCTTAAGGACAGTTTTCTAGAGGATCCCACTCAGCAGTTCCTTGAGCATCCAGAAGTTTACTGTCCTGAAGCACAGGGTCCTAGTTCTGCTTTTTGCCAGGCCCGCATTCTTCAAGATCACAAACTTCACCAAGGCACAATCGCTACAGCCCAGGCTGCCTCCAATCTTAACCTCTCAAGTAATGTAATCTAATGGTATGACAGATTTAATATCCCACTTTAAACATATATAAATCATCAAGTAAATTACTAAACTAAGCTAACGCCATCTATATATAGCATGAATGTAAACTCTTTCTTCATGATAATCAAAAACCCAAGAAACTGCTTGAGGTAGATGGTGTATATTATGTGGTTAAGCCCTGTAACTGAATAGTTTTGACAGCAATGCCATAGTTGATTTTCAGTCACAACATGTTAAAGTAGACAGAACAATGCAATTAGTAAGACATGTATATTACTGATTTTAACAAAATATGTGAATAATAAGGAAAAAAAACAAGAGACTAAGAAAAATACCAGATGGGGGAGAGATTATGCCATGTCAGCCATGGACCTGTGAGGCTGGTTTACATACTTTGTTGTTTTTTTCGTTTCCCTTTTTTCCCTACTATTACATCTGCCTAAACTGCAGAATGACACAGGATCTGCAGTGGTGAATCTGCTTCTTGGGAATTCCTCTGCTTATATCATGGGAATTCTGCCAGATTGATTAAATCATCCGTAACTCTGTGAAACAGTACAAAATTGCCAATAATGGATATGAATCTACATCTATATTCGCTACCTATTTTCAATTTGATAATTTTCCTTCATATAAATAGAACATGTGTTAATAGTACCTGTCACTCCTTTATAGCTTTCTGTATAACAAGAAAGATCCACAGGAATAATAGGTGCCCGTTTGCATATTCATATAACCCTAAACACTAGACATATATTTAAAGAAAGTCACGCCAAAAAGGAATTAATTTTCTAAATATGGATTAGATTCTGACAAGCCCAGGAAGACTGTTTTACAAGAGGGACAGATGATCATGGATGAAATACTTGATTAAAAAATGTAGCATTGAGACTTATGAATATAGTATAACTTTTTAAAATCCATTTTCATTCAAATTTCATCTGAATTTCATTCCTTATTTACTTTAAACAAAATACTGATTTTATGCCAGCAGGTCAAAATGTTCAGCATCTCTGAGTAAGTAATCACACACTTACAGTTCTGCAGGCATGAGCATCATGAAACAAATTGCAGTTACACTTTTCCACTGGATCATGCTCATTATTCCATCTCCTTCATGGACTTAGTAACAATCTGCTCAGCTTCTGTCAGCCATCCAGGCTACATATATAAATGAGATTTTTTTTTCAACTGCATTAGTTAGAAATACAGCTAAATCATATTTAATCATTGAATTTTCATTTGTTACCTATGGAATTATAATGTTGCTGGGAAAAAGAAAAAAAAAGAAAAAAAGAAAAAGAAAAACAGAAGAAGATGAAGATTGTAATGCCGTAAATGTCAATATTAGCCTGCCTCTGCTCCTGATATGTCACTGAATATCTTATTGTTAAGTTTAATTAGACCACTTTCTTCATTCCAGTGTTTTTGAAAAATCCATTCAAATTTTCAATAATATTCAAATAATTTTGCAGAATACAAGGTGTATTTGTGATTTCTGATGATATAGTACTACAGTGAACTGGTCAGCTAATGTGTGAATGGAACTTTACGTTTGCACGAGCGGCTTGAATAACCGAATAAGTCCCTCTAAACATGGTGGACTACCCATGATTAATACTAATTTAAATATAATTATAATTGTAACAGATGTTTTGTTTTAAATTAAACTGATCTCTGTGGTTGTCTACCTTTTATAATTAGGTCTTGTCTAAGTCTCTGCCTTGGACACCACCTGCAAGGATTTAGCGCTAACTGGATGCATTGTGTTTTCCAGCGTAGGGTGAATTCAATATATGAAATCTTGTTCTCAGAATGAATAATACCATCCTTTTGTTTTAAAAACATGCCAATTTCTCTTAAGCTATTGTTCTTTAATATTTAATCAGTACAGATAAATGCATTTCATTTAGCCTTGACTATATCACGAGATAAAAAATAGGAAAGTTAATAAAATAAATTAGTTAGTTTATCTAGAAGATAGTGCTTCAGAATATAGAATGTGTAACTACATAGTTCAAAGTGGATATTGATTTAGCATGTGGCTCTCCAAAAGGCACTGTTGTGGAGGAAAGCTAATAGTGGCTTGAAGAATTTGCGATTTTCTCTCAATCGTTTCACTCAGTTACTGTTTGTTTTATTTATTAGAGTATACTGTTCTGAAGACAATAGCAGGTAAGGGTTGCATCTATTGTGTGTTCAAAAGCTAGCGATGCAAATGTTGAAGTGGACTGGGGCGAACTGCATTCTGAGAGTGGACTTGGAGTAACAAATTGCTTTTGCATAAGGACTCTTGGTATTTAGAGCCACTTATAAGGGTGAGTTGTTGAGGCACAAGAGGTGAAACAAGAGTGAACCCAGTGACTGAAAATTATTGTTTCCCAATTTTATTTCTTCCACCGTTATTTTTGTGGTTTCAAGTCATTTAGTGACCTGAGGTGATATTGACAGGAATTGACAGCGCACACACTGCTGCTGGCAGCAGAGTCTTGCAGTTGCTCCCTGGACACGAAGACGGGGAAATAAGAAGAAAGAAACCCAATTGGTGTTCTCTAAACATAACATATGTAAAGATAATAGGTTTGATTTAGTTGAAACCAACCTCTTTTTCCTGTAGAAATGATTTCCCTCCCCTTTCCATTGCAGTTCAGAAAAAAAAGCAGGAATGATTTTTTTGCCTCTCCCTCTCTCTTTCCTTTCCCGCACAAAGAAAACGTGGGTTGATACCATTTTTATTGTTCTGCTGGGGTGGGTTTTAGACCTCACATTAGCATATTGAATGGCTAATTGAATTCGGGGACTGTGTTAATCATCTTGCTTTCTTTAGGGCAGGTCGGTGAAAAGTGCCAGCAAATGATCTCTTTGACTTGGGGTTAGTGTGTTGCTGCCACCCCAACAAAAAGAAATCACGAGGGGGGAGGGAGCTTGGGAAAGGCGAGTTGACTGAGTGATGTCTGGAGGGCGAACTCGTGTGTCTCTTTGGTGATGTGTGCTGCTGTATTGAAATCCACCCCTCTGCTGGAGCTAAGGCAAGAGTTGGAGGCATCTGATGCTGCCGTTTCCAGGGTGAAATTTCCAAGGCTGATCACTAAAAACAACCAAAAAAAAAAAAAATCCTCAGCAAAAATAAGCATCAGAACAGAAGATCCGGCATCTCCCAGTCCAACTGGCATAACCCAGACAGGCGTTTGAGAACCATCTGCCTTTAAACTATCCACGCACACAAGGAAAAATAAATACACATACAGAAAACAAAAAGAGACTACAAGTAACGACCACCACATTTATTTTTTTTTTTTAAATAAAAGAGCCAGAAAAAGAGCTAGTATGGGGGAAAAAAAAAAAAAAAAAGAGGAGGGGGGGAGAGAGTGTGAGAGAGAAAGCCTCCCCCTCTTCCCCCAATGAGTTTTTCGCAGTGCTCTGGTGAGGATCGGAGGTGGCTGGCAGCG
Organism: Chrysolophus pictus; assembly: GCA_037305975.1. Classification (NCBI taxonomy): domain Eukaryota; kingdom Metazoa; phylum Chordata; class Aves; order Galliformes; family Phasianidae; genus Chrysolophus; species Chrysolophus pictus. Next base: position 27,853,335 of record CM074578.1, read on the forward strand.
CAGGGGGCGGCTGCTGCCGCGGCTGGCGGGGCTCCGCGCAGCGCAACGCGCCGGGCCGTCAGCACCACGGCTTCGGACAGCTCCGCGCCTCCCGCTCCGCGCCCGGCGTGGGGCCGGTCCTGCCCCACGCGAAGTGCCTCGCTCTGTCCGGGGCTGCGCGGCACTCCTCGCGGCTCAGCTGCATTGTCTTCTCACGGAATCGGCCGTCAGGCGTAATTATCCCCATTTTTCCCCCCTTCTCTCTCTCTCTCCTTTGCAGGAACGACTCTTTGGGAACCTGGTCCACCCAGGGATGTAAAACTGTGCTTACCGATGCATCCCATACGAAATGCTTATGTGATCGTCTCTCTACCTTCGCCATTTTGGCTCAGCAACCTAGAGAAATAGTAAGTAACGAAGGGGGGAATGAAGCCCGTTCTAATGCAAAAGGAATAGTGCGGAGGGGGGGGGGGAGGGGGGGGGAGCAAGCGGGAAGGGGGGAGGGGGGCTGGTTGAGCTTTCCTCTCTCAGGTTTATTTCAGGCGTTGCATTGAGGAATTGTTTAATATTCCAGGTAGGCTAATGTTGTTAGTCTCCTGGTGTACACAGTGTTTCAGAGAAACAAATTCCAGATTCTGTGATATAACTATATCCTGGTGAAATGTTCATGTTCTTAAACTCTGTGTGATTGTTGGTTTGGTTTTTTTGTTTTTTTGTTTTTTTTTGTTTTTTTTTTGTTTTTTTTTTTTCAGAAAAAGCCTTCTAATTGTGATGCAAATGTGTTGAAAACTTTTGTATTGAACAATTATCAACTTAACAAGCTTTTTAAAGGTTGCAAGCCTTTCCAGGGGAAGTATAGGGAGGCTTTATTATTGCTCTTAGTAGGAAAATCCTAGATACTGTAGTTAGACAGATTGCATATCTGCATTGAACATTTTCAGCAGAGATTTTCAATGTAGTCTTTGATACAATGTAAGAAAAATAATCAAGATTTCATGTAAAAGAGTGAACATGAAGGATATCAGCAGACAGTATTACTGAATGTAAAAACAGCTAAAAAGCAAATATTTGTGAAGTTACTATGTAAAGACTTAATTTCATTTTCTTGATTTAGGAAACACATGATCAGACTCTTTAATAACAAAGTAGATCAGCTTGGAACAAAGTGTCTGAAATAAAATGTTACTTTCTGACTGAGATTTGGCCTAAAAGTATATCAGCCTTATCTCTCATTTGGGTGATGAAAGATATCTTGATAAAATCTAATTTGCCATACTTCCCTGAGGCTTTAAACAGAATTTTTGTAAATCAGGCACTGAATCCTTTCAAACTTTTAGGTATAATTTTTTTTCCATTTTCATTAGCAAAGACCATATCTATTACAGAATATGAACACCTACACAGGGAGGGAAAACCTTGCCTTATATCTGGCAATAGTAGCTTTCTTCATAGCAGGAAAAGCTACTTTCTTTTCAAGGTCATTTATTTATTTTTCTGTTTTATTAATAAATTGATTTCAAACTAATTAATTCTAAATTTGAAATACTTATGATAGTGTTGTTGTAGGCATCTTGCCATTCTTTCTATGTGATTAGAGGCCCAAGGAAATTAACTGTGCAAGAACAGTAGATTGAAGTCAAAGTTATTAAAACTCAGAAAGTTTGATAATTCTGCAATAAACATGAACCAATTTCTTGGAAAAATTAGTGTAAGATCTTTAGTATACTACTATTAAAAAACCAACCTGTTTGTCTTATACTCAATTCCAAATATTGTTTCTCAAGACAATTTTTTTAAAATTAATTTTAACTAGGGAATATTTTAAATTTGTGCTCATGTCATAGTTTCTTATCACATTGTAATGTTACTACTTTCTTTATTTCTCAAAATATTACGCAGGTATTCTAAGCTATTTTAAAGCTCAAAGCTCAGAGGCCTCTGAGGATTGTATCAATAATTAAAGAGATCTCAGATTTATGTATGAATCAGTTTTGGAATTAAGTTTCATATGTAACATTACTGAAGCTATCTCTGATACTGTCTGATTTTATAATAGTTACTTTATTGCTTTTTCTGTATGTTGACCTGTTGTTTTAATTGCTGGCGAATGGTTTCCTTCATGGTTATCTGTTGTAACCTACAGATCATGGAATCATCTGGGACACCCTCAGTAACCTTAATAGTAGGCAGTGGTCTTTCATGTTTGGCCTTGGTCACCCTAGCAGTTGTCTATGCAGCGCTATGGAGGTATGTAATGTATTAACAAAGTTGAACGTGAATACATAGTTGTATTTAGTTGATTTAAAGTTTGAAGAGACCATTAGATTAAGTATTTATTATTTAGGGGAAAGAATGTATTTTTTCATTGCTAAGTCTATTGATGTGATTGATTAGTTTTCCTCTCTTGGCCTACTAGCAGCGGTACAGCCAATTCATCTTTCTCCTCTTAGTGTGAATGTTATTGCTTTTTTAGTGAGGTATTCATAGCGCTAATGAACAGTTTACTTGGTTCTTCCATGTGGTGTATATCATATAAGAAAGTGAAGTAGTCTCAAACAGCGTGCTGGTACTGTCCAATAATGGACTTTCTTTCTATTCTAAGTTTAATGCATGAAAGTATTGTCTCAAATGCACAATAGATAGTCATGGAGAAAATAATTTGTGATGTGATTAATTTTGAGATCTGTGAGAAGGAACATTATGTCTCAATGTGGAAAGTGCGAGGAAATGTCATATAAAGTAATAAGTATATATTTTTTTAAAAAGTGAATATGGATTTTCATTTAACTTTTTTCATAGTAAAAGAAAAAATTCTTCTTAAGAAAAGAAGAACAGGGAGAAAAATAGTAATTTTTAGAGAAATGTAAAATCAACAACAGTTTTGCTTCTAAAAGTAGTTTGATAATTCTACACCATTTTTTGTCTTTCACTCTCTTATGGAGCCTCAGAAATTCACAAGATTAGACAGATATATAATAATTGTAGAATATCTAGTCACATAAAATATAAGAATTTTAAATTCCTGTCTGTCAAAGCTAAGAATATTTCTGAAAGGGTATTTCTAAAGAATTTTAGTGTTATTTTTGCACTCTCTGATATATTTAGCACTTGGAAAGAAATACTGTCATGCTCAGTGGAACTGGTCTTCTCCATTGTCTAACTTCCAAGCTGAGAAAAAAATGTAACGTATTGTGAAGGATCCCTCCAGCTGAAGAAAACTCTGATAAATCTTGGTCTTTTATCACTGAGATACTTTGAAAATATTATGATTACTGAGTGGCCCATCATTTGCATCATTAAAATTTGCATTGAACAAGTGTCTCAAAAGCATATAGTAACCACGTGTACAGAGAAGATAGCTGAGATGTATATATAATCTATTCTTTACTATTACAAATCTGCAGGTGAGAAGAAAGTTGAAATTTTGACCCCATGCCTATGTATTGATATTTGGAATATCTTCCCTTTTTTACCTTCCTTTCCTCTGTAATTAATTTCCTCTGTAATTAAGAGCTAAAACTAGTGCATTAACAGAGAAACTAAAACTCTTCCTAGCTTAAGTCAGTTCTCTGAGCTTCTCATTGCATTGTATTTACCCAACTGCTAAGGTCTTTTTTGAAAATATTTGAAAATAGGCCACAGATACTCAGTGTCGGAATCTGGCTCAGGTGAATCAATAGTTAACAAGTTGGAAAGTAACAGCACACTGACTGTGTAGACAAAGGCACTAGAATTTCTGTATTTGTTTTCAAATTCATAAACCTAGCCTTAACAGCACTATTCTATTTTTAGGAAGAAAAAAGAAAAGTGAATTGTAGTATCAGTGTTGTTCTTCTTATCTAAAAAGAAAGAAATGATGTATTACTTAAATTGTAGTTGAGCAGAAAGGACTGTGATCTATTATATATCCATTGTTCAACATCTGTTATGGGGCAGCATCCCTTATTATGACCTCAGAGTGTCAGCTACAGGCATACAGATTGGGAGGAGAAAGCAATGTTAGCTAAACTCTATTGAAAATTTACAGTGTAGATCATAAAATATATTAACATGTATTAACATTAATTATATTAACATGTGGCTTGGTCTTCAGATAAACTGAGCATCCTTAACTTTCACTTACTTTAACAATGAGCATCTATTCTGTTAGTGACTCTGATATCAGGTCAGTAAGGTACATCAGTTGAAGCCATCATCATTCTATTTCTGTGCTCAAACATATAAAAAGCTGTGCACAGAAAAATGAGAACATTTGCATCTTGTGAGGAAGTAGGTAAGAGCATTTGTAGTTTTTCATCCTAAGTGTACTTGTAAAATGAGTATAATAAGTTGGCAAGAAAGTGTCTGTTGCTCACTGTTATAATTTAATCTTTCTGAACAAGCATTAGCTATTTTTGGTTTTAGGTTTTATGAAGATGAAGATCTTATAATATTATTACTTCTCTATAAAAATTATTTTGTAAAGGTGGTGTAACTTCAAGATTAATGTTATCATTATAACAATAATACCTTTCAATATGCATTGCTATGTTATCTTCAACTAATCTGCATCTTAGTTGTGCATGTATACCAGATCTTCTGTTCATGTAAATCACCCTGTGCTTCTGAAGTTAACTTTGTGACTAGTTGATGCAAGCTGTGGGTATTCCCAGGAATAAGGAGGGAGCGTGAGAAGAAACATGAATGTATCCAAGCCCATTATTATCAGCATGATGTTGGGAAACTGTTGTCATAATTTTGAAAAGAAGCATTGACAAAAACTTTTTTAAAATATACGAAGAAATTAAGAGGGAATATGTATGAAAATATCATAGTTCCTATGTCTGAAATGTAATGACTCACTGATACTCTGGGCAAGAGAATACATCATAGAATGCCTCTCTCTAGCATTTCTAAGAATTGCATTAAAGCTTTGTGTGATTTAGTAGTGGCTTTCCTTTTAAAAAAGTTGTATCCTCTGATTTTTTTTTTTTTTTATTTGAATAGGTACATCAGATCTGAAAGGTCAATAATTCTAATCAATTTCTGCCTGTCTATTATCTCATCAAATATCCTTATCCTGGTTGGACAAACTCAGACACATAACAAGGTATGATAGATTCTGTTACATTTGCACTTAAGTATTGATACTTCTATTTTATTTGTGTTTTGCTTAAAATAATTGCATTTACTTAGTCCTTCACTCATAGGAGTTTGCATTTCCCAGACAAGGGAAAATATTTACTGTGTTTCATCATTATTTTTTCCCTTCCAAAAATCCCTTTTGGTATTGTTCCCTCTGGATAAGCTGTGCTTTCTGTGGTGGACTTGTATGTTTCCTAACTAAATTTCAAAGCAAAAAGTTCAAAGACTCAACATCAAAAGCACAAATTTGGATTCATTATAATAGTTGTAATAGGATTGTGCTACAGTTTTGTTTTTTTCTTTTTTTTTTCTTTTTTTTTTTTCTTCTTTTTATTAACACACTGGTACTCGAAAGGCAAGTGGAAATTCTTAGAAGTTAGAGTACTACTCTTGAAAAAGTGCACAGACAGACATCGTAACAAGCTATAGAACTGTTAAATCTCTGACTGATGTAGCTATAAGAAAGTAACAACCCTGCATATCTTATTTAGTGATAGACTGCTGATTTATTAGTAGTCTGATCTCAGACTTTCGGAACACAGAAATCATTTTTCTCTTTCCTGCAGAGCAGGGCTGTGTCAGTGTTTAGAGGAGCCACTCAGTGCCTACTGATGTTGGGCTGTGACAACAAATGATTGTTTAAAATTAACTATAGCTACCTGATAGCTTGGAATATAAAACAGAACATAACTGGCAGATAGGTTTGTAGGTAATAGAGTGGTGTTGAAGTTTGCAGTGAGCAAAAACCTGTGAAGTAATTCTTTAACCCAATGGTTTATACTGCATAATGCACTGCTCGTGTTGATTTTTCTCAATCCAATGAAATGCCTTCATCATTCTGCTGTAATTAGAATTTTTATTTAATCTACAATTAACCATTTATTATTTTTAGATGAGTTCTTAGAAATTTAGCTGACAGAAGTAGGAGTTACATTGCTGTACTTTGAAAAACATATTCAAAACCAAAAAATATTATTTCCAATACAAAACTTAACAAAATTATTGAAATTAAGATATTAGTATGTTCTAAATTTTGAAATTTTGTAGAGGTGCAAGCAAAAAAAAAAAAGATTTTGTAGAAGGAAACCATGAGAATCTCAAAGACTTTGTTCAGTGGAAAAAAGTTGGACATCTGCAGGTGACTTCAGAATGCCAGTGACAGTGGAAGGCAGAAGAAAGATTTAACCTCTCTGGAATTTTCACACTAACACGCACAGTCATATATAGTATATTATTATCAATTTCAAGGCTGTATTGCCATCATGGAATCGAGGTTTGAGTGCACTAGAATGACTGTATTTGAGAACATGTTCCTGAGGTATGTTGGCAGCTTTACTCCAATGCTTTACTCTGGAACGCTGAACTGAACATCCTTTTTATGAATCTTAATCTCTTTGACCTCCCTTGCTTCTGCTTGCTGAAATCCTAAAAGTGAAGGGATTATGTTGGCTTCTTTTTGGGAACTGCTGATCCTAAGAATAGAGATGTCCGGAGAAAATTATTGACACAAAAACCAACATGTCACGTGGTTTTTGAATATACAGACTGAAAAAATGACTGTAAAATACCACTTTTTACTTAGCTTGTCTTCTTTCTGAGTCCATGTTTTGCGCTTGATGCATTTACCACCAGGGAGCTTCTAGATAGGGAGTACCTCTGATAGATCAAAGGAAGAATATATTTTTTTATATTGAAGATATTCCTTCTTACGCACCAAAAGTCTTTTTTCACCAGGTCCAGTGACCTGTGAATCTACTGTACCTCCAAGAGACTAATCTGTGAATGTACCATCAACAAAATGGCCAGCTAAAGCTAGTGTTTAGCAAAGGCTTAGTCAAACTAAAACAATCAGACTTGGGTTTGACTTCACTATGTTTGCAAATAAGGATATGTTTTGGCATATGTTTTTCAGTACAAGTTCTAGAATCTTTATTTTTAGTGCTCATATACTACCATAAGAAATCAGTGTTTGATTTTTAGTCTTTAGGTATAGGTTACAATACTGACATCTGTAGGAAAAAATATGTTTTCATTTTGCTGAGCTGAAAAATTAAATATGAAAATTAGAACTTCAGAAAGATCTATGGTTCAAGGTGAAAAACATTGTCGGTTTTGTTTCTAGGATTTTGTTATTTACCCCAGGCTAAAATAATTTAAGTTTTTAGGGTTTGTTTGAAAGCTTTGAGTGAAATCTTTATCAAGAATAATGTAATATTCAAGTCAACTTTTAAAAATAATTATTCCATGTTAATGACTGTGATGGTATTTTATGGTCAGAAGATGAGATCAGTGTTGTTAATGTATCAGAGAATTTGAGAAATATGATATGCTGTAATTGACTGCTTATTTATTCTGTTCCATTCTTATTCTTGCAATTCCCTTGTTATTGGGCATCTAGTTAGTAACCATATGATGCTGCTGATGTTCACAGAGTTGAAGAACGCTCTGCTTTTCCTTGTGCTTTGGATTTGTTTGAGTTTAAACTGTCCCAAGTGCTGTATGTGTGTATATTCCCTTTGAGATTGGGTGTATGTAAATCTGGATAAAGTTGAATTCAATTTTAAACTTGAATTGTGTGTGAATTAAGTGTACTGAGGGTGCATTTATGACAAACAGGATTTTGTCAGTTGGTGAAGTTCATAATTTTGTCTATCTACATTGAGCACTGCATCAACCACTTTTGTTAATTTCAAAGCTAACCTATCTCCAGGAAATTTATTTTATACATATGATTTTTTAATGCACATATTGACATTTATGGCAGAAAAAATATTGACTCTCTTGGTCTAAATAAGTGTAAGTTTGCTTTTATTTACTTTCTCCTTTATGTAAATCATAGATACTTGGCATGTTGAGTTTAGATCTGCTCTTTTAAGATTGAATACATCCTTGATGTTTTTTATAAAAGCTTCTTTTAGTGAGAACTGCATTTGAATATTACGCTCTTGATAGCTCAACTGAGTTCTGCCTTTCTCGGTGAAAAAAGAATATGGTATTTCCCACAGCCAGAAATGGCCACATTATTTACAGAGGAAAGCATAGTTTTTCCGTTTCTTATATTCCTTTTTTAAAAGTGATTTTTTCTCCTGTTACAGTATATAAAATGTAACTTGAGGACACTAACATTAGACCAGAGGTCTAGATCATGAGGTTTCTTAGCTAGTTGTAGAATTCTTACTGATCTAGGAGGGAGTATGGTTCCTCTTGGAAAATGTGGACTGGAATAGCAAAATAAAAAAAATTTTAAAAGTTTGTCAGCATAAATGCCAAACTTGTGCATTTTATTGAAGGGCATAGCTGAGAAATGTTCTGCCTTTTTTAGTATGTTTCCCCAAGATTTTCCAAACACAGACCTTTATTCAAAGCTGCCTTAATACATCAAACTTTGTAAGAGATTTCTGTCTTGTCAGATTCCATTTTGAAGCACAGTTCACTGAAGGATGAATATGCAATAATATTATGAATGTAGTTGCATATCATGTTTCAATATAATCAGTGCTATACTAAGTATGATAGCCTTATTAATTTAATTTTGATATTTCTTTCTGTTTCTTGTTTTCATGTCCACTGTCCACAGTAAAACTTAATGTTAGATGTCAGCCACATAATCTAATTTAAATGTGAGGATACCTGTAGTGCTGTTGATACACCAGGGATAGCCTTTTTACAGATGAATCTAATTGTGATGTTGAAATGAAGCTTCCCAAATTAAGGATAGATAAGACTTTTGATATATAACCTTACTGCTCAAGTATCTGTTGTTTCATAAATACTGTGAGATATACTTGCATCTACAAAAGCAATATGCTTTTAATTTGAAGAGATTGACAGCTTTCTTTGGGGAAATCTATCAGTGATTTGTAAGTTTCACTGTAATGGAACTCTTACTATATTATCTGTTTCTTAATGTTCTTGCCATCAGGAAAATATAGTTTTATTTCTTTTATATGTGGATCTTTGGCACTAAAACAATACATCTTTATTTATGTTACTGATCCCATTTAATGAACAGATTCTCTACTCCAAATAAGTTATATTTACAAATGGGTAAAAGTTAATTATTTTCTGTACTGTCTGTTTCTGATCATGAGTTCATTGCTGGAATTCAGGTCACTTGTAAAAAATAGGCATATTTTTAGAAATGTCATAAAACCCTGCACATTTTGTTAGTCAGACTTATGTGTGCCAGGGAATACCAGGGAAGATGTTTGGGAACAAGGCAACATCTAGCAACCCTGATATTCTGTATCAACCCTGTTTAATTGCAATATCCAGTTTATTATGATTGCGATTTACATTTTGGAATTAATCTCCCTTGAAAGTAGGTGAAAAAATGTAGTTATTTTAGAATTCAATGTCTTTGACCACCTAAAGCACATAACATAAACAAACAGTGGTCCTGATAAAAGTATTGTGAACAAGAAAAAAAAAAATCATAAAATTTTACAGATTACAAGATTTGAGTGGCTACTAAATAGGTCAATTGGATAAAAATAAACCCAATTGTAGGTTTTGTTTGTTTGTTTGTTTGTTTTTAAATAGGCATTCTAAGCTGAAAGAGTCAAATAGGAGTAGAAAGGAGCTGAGAAGCCACAGTGGCATGTTCCCACAGCACTCTGAAGCAGCTGACTGTGTAACTAGGGCTCCCTCAGGTTTTGAGAAACAGTGGGTGGAGGGATCCCCTGAGAACCCAGCAAATGTTCAGGTGGTATTAGTACTGTCTCTAACCATGTGGCTCTTGCCCCATATCTGCCACTGCCTTACAGATGCAGGCATCATGGCAGTATATCTCCTAGGAAACAGCAGGGGAGACCTAAGAGCAGATGGAATGAACAGAGAAATGATGCTAACACAGCATTAAGGTTGTTTTAGAAAATCAATGAGGATGTAGGGAATTCAGCATCTCAAGCAGTAGAACTCTGTACTTTAGCTCATGCTCTGAGAACTTCAGGATGATACCATCCACTTAATCAATAAGGCCTGGGCAAATATGTCCTTCCATTTTTTTGCTAGTATCCAGTTGTCACCTTCTCTGCTGACTGTCATTTCTTTCTTTGTGTGCAACAGTTTATTGAACAGAATAGGTGAAATCTCACAGAAACCCACAATTAAATAGGTCATCTCTCAGAGTACACTGCAGCACACACATCTGCCTGCTGTGTATTTGGGAACTCAGAAACAATTAACTGAAGAGCCCACTTAACGTAACTATTACAGGAGTAGGTCTGCTTAAGCAATACTTTTTCACCATGCCAAATTCTGACCAAACCCATTGACATCAGTGGAATTAGCTACCTATTTTTAGATTCTCAAGGGAACTTCTGGGAGCAGATTTTTCTTACTCAAGATCAGTAAACATTGTCATTCATGCTACTGTTAAACCTGCCTCAGTGGAAAAGGTAGCATTCTCATAAGTACCTGCCACTCTGTTTCTCAAAATACATCAACTTTATCATTCAGTTTGCTGCTTCTAAACAAATTAGACATTTCGCTTTTATGTGGGCTAAAGAAAGAGATTGGGTAGACATTATCAGCATGTAATCTCTGCTTCCAGTCCCCAGAACCTTGATCAGAGCTCTGTGACCTATTTTAGAATAACAGAAATTTCCAGTTAGGAAGGTTATCTGGTTCTACATCCTTCTCAAACCAGAGTCAGCTGTAAGGTCAGAACAGGTTATCCAGAGTTAAAGACTTGACTTTATGTAGTCATGTCTTGAAAATCTCCAATTGTAGAGACTGCATGAAACCTTGAGAAACTCCCCAGTGCTTGACTATTCTCATAGCTAAAAGGCATTTGCATGTACCTTCTTTGGACTTTCCTTGTTTCGATTTGTGTTAATTCTCCTTTGTCATCCCACCCCAAATCTCTGTGAAGACATTGGCTACATCTTCTCAATCAGCTCTCTATAGGCACTGACAGGCTGGTGTTATGTGCCCCTAAAGCCTTGTCTTCTCCAAGCTGTGCAAGTGCACCATCTTCAGCTTTTCCTCACAATGCATGTGTTCTAGCCCCAAACCATACTCATGGCCTCTGCTAAATTCACCATAAGACTTTCTTGTATTGAGTGTCCCAATTGTATTGGACATGATATTCTAAATGTGATCTAGTGAGTGCTGAAAAAGGGGGGAAAACCATCTCAGTCACTAGCTAACCATTTCATTCAGTCTACTAGCTGTGCTCCTGTTGATGCAGCTTTCAATGCATTTGACGAATTGTGCTGCCAGGGCACACTGTTGACTCATATTCAGTTCACTTACCCATCCCTCCAGCACGCTTAGCTCTCTCTAGATGGCATCATTGCCCTTGACCGTGTTTGGTCCTATCTTCAAAGTTTAACAAGAACTTTGCTGCCTATTCCCCGCCAATTACATTAAAGATAGGTCACTGTAGAACTCCACTTGTTATTTGCTTCCAGGTAAATTGCCACTCAATCCAACCTGTTTCTTATCTTTCTAGTTGTTTACGCATCTGCCTGTGACCTCCTGGTCTAGATGTAGAAACGTTGTTAGAGATTTTTTTGGAGCTCATTTAAATGAATTTAATAATTTTAATTAACTTAATTTAAAAAAAAAAAAAAAAAAGTTTTAATGTTGTTTGAATGTGTCACCCATGACTCACACCTGTGTCAGCTCCAGCAGCTCTCAGCTGATGAGTGTCTTCATCCATCCAACCACTCATGCAGACATGCTGAGAGGTGTGGCGCTGATGCATTATGTTCCCTCGTCCCTTATTGTAGTATTGGGCTTGGTGCTGCGGTTGTGCCTTACCTGTCCTTCCTCAGCCCAAAGTAAACAGGCCAGGTTTTACCCTCTGCTGTCCTACTGTTTTCAAAATGGTATGTACTGGGAGTTGTTTGTTTGTTTGCTTTCTCCATGTTCTTCAGGACCTTTTTAGAATAGTTTGATCTCTTCTGGAATTCACCCCCAAGTCCTGAGCTCATTCTCTCATAAACACCTGTTTGAATCATTTCAGACAATCTGTTGATGACTCAAGTATCTATTCTGGGCTTCACACCTATTCTCTACTTCTGTGTTGCTTATTTGTTGAATTCTAGTAGAAATAGAATAACAGTCAATGAGAAGTAGATCGACCTACAGACGAATGTGTTTACATTTATGTAACAGTAATCTTAAAAAAAAAAAAAGTGGAAAACATAAACACTTGTAAGTGATTACAGTAAAAAGATTTTTAAATGAAGGTGTCATAGGAATATACTTCACAAAGCTAAACATTTTGAACAATAGCAATAACACTAATAGCAACTTGGTTATTTTCATTCTAGTATGAAGGTTGCATTTCCAACGTGAAGTTTTCTATGTGGGTTATCATGTCTGAAAAGGCAGGCATACAATTCGCTTGCCATATGTACCAAAACAGATACAAAAAACATATCAAGATGTTTTTGATATAAGTATCTGGTAAAATAATACATTAAAAATACTATTCTTTGATAAATGTAATGTAAAGCTCATGTTCTGAAACAAGTTGTATAAAATCATTACTTTTTATTTATATCAAAATAAAACATTAGAAAGCACAAATTCTTTTGTAAGATTATCATTTAAAGAACAATGGTGTGAATTTCATGCAAAAGGTTATTTACTTATTGTGCTAGATTTTATTTATACTCCCCTACAATTCCCTGTTGTGTCTGCATATTTTCAGGAGCATATGGTATGGTTTAACCTTGACATACACTATGAAGTTCATTTTTACAGTTAACTCTTCTTTTGTTGTTGTTTTTATTTTTGAATTCTCATATATATGAGTTTTTGGACCCCTATATCTTGCAGTTAAGGTAAATGAATGCTGGATCGATCAGATTCTTTGTTTGGTCTTATTAAAAACTAGATAATGAGCATTCTTTCCTTATACACTACATATTTCACTCTGAAACAAATCACATAGAAGTTCACAGAATCAGGCTCAGAGTTGGCTTAAGCGATGATGTGTAAATAAATTATGAGATTTGTGTTATCACTGAAGTACACTCAAGTCTGGAAACAGCTTCTAAGTGAATCAGTTTGCTTTTTTATTGGGGGGGAGAGGGGAGAAGTGAATTCTGTTTGCTGGATTCAATCAAACTAGTCCAGAATGCTGTTTAGAACAGCAGTCAGAACTAATTGCTCCAGAAGTACAAGAAGTTTTGCCCTGACCAATTGCAAGTTAGCCTACACTTTACCTTTACTCTTTACTTTTTAGCAAGCAGGTGGAAAGTCAAGAATAATCACCCAAATCCTACCTTTTCTTTCTAATGAAATAATAGAGGTCGTATATGCAGAACCCCTTGAAGTTGGCATTCACTAAATGTGATCTTAGTATACTTATAACATCATGAGAAAAAAAAAGGGCTAGATGCTATAGATCACAGTGGGACTTAGTCACAATAGGGATGTTCAGCTTGTTAAACACCTAGTGATAGTTAGGCGTCAAAATAATGTACCCAGAGATCCTTTTTGGTATTAGTGTAAAATGCATTCAATGCCTCTAGTTTTAGATAGTTGCTGAAACATGATCTTTTAGATTTGTTTTCTTGGACACTGTATGGGACTGTTCAGTTCCCATACAAGACTGTATGGGAACTGTTCAGTCACAGCCTGAACCACTGATTGATCACCTGGGAAAGGACCTGGTCAGCCCTGGGAGCATAGGTTCAGCTGTGTGACCAGAAGGGGTGGAGCCTGGCTGCACCTCTCTTAGACCCCATTTAAGGGCTGAATGCCTTTATGGAAGCACCATCCTATTGGCACTGGTCCCTTTGCTGTCAGATTCCTGTATTGGCCTTTCACTGCATTACTCTTTCCAATTGTAACAGACACATATTCTTGTTACCTTAAGTCCCAGTGAGTCACATTGTAGGCATCAAATGTGGTGCTGATAAATTTGACAGTAACTGTGTTGTAGTGTTTTTCTCTTTTGATGGTTTTGTCACAATTTGTATAAAACTGACATTGTGGATGAATAAGTAGGTATTTTGTGGAATTTAATAGAAAATCATGCTCAGAATACTTGTTGAAAGAAAATTGTAAAGGTGAATTTAAGAAGCGTGCATTTAGCTATAATCATGAACGTTTTAAATGAATATAATTGTGAGATTTGCAAAACTGCAGGGAAATATACATGTTTGTAACAAAAAGGCCTCACGCTGTTAAAACTGATAGAATTTCTGAAATGTCAAGAAAGTTCAGTTTGCACTAGAGTTGTGGGTTTAAAAACAGGATGGAAAACATGTTAGTGTCTTTCTTTTCTGAAGAAAACTGAAATGTATCTGGCACAAAAAGTCCAGCAGTTGGAAGGAAGTATGAATAAGGTTGGCACAAAATGTTTTTCCATTAGTAAGCGATTACATCTCTCTTTCTTTCTCTAATTAGTAGTATGGCATATAATTAGTGTTCTGTGCTCTTTATTTCATAAAAAGTCAGATCTTCAAACTATCCCATGTTTATTAAATAATTTCTCTAAGGTAGGAAATGAATTATTATTCTTTAAATACCACTTAAAGTTAGGTGAAGGCTTAAAATGAAAATGGTTTTCTTAACAAGCTTAACTGAGCTATACAAAGCAACAACGTAATGTGTCAGAACCTACACACCTTGAGTTTTAAAAAGATAGGATTAATTTTAAATCTGTTGTTATTTGCATTGAGATTTTACACTCCTTATACTTAAAATAGCTTTCAAGTCTGTCTTTAGAGCATATCCTCTTATATTGTCAGTCAGAATTCAGGCTTAAGTGCTAGCAATTAAATTATCGCTATAAAACCTTCATTTTAGCACTGCTTATCTTTTAAAGTAAATACAAGATAGTAATAATGTTTCTCTGAACTGAATGATCTCACAAGGCTTTGCAGTCATACTACAATGCAAGTAAAATGGCTTTGCTATGAATCGTAGTTAGACCTTGGTATCAGTGCAGCATTAACTATAGGACTGCTGCTAGACTGAGTTTGTCTCTTGTAACTATTCGTAAACCTCATTTCATAAAATCTCTCCCCAAACCTATTCATAAAAGTTTAAACCTGATCAAATATCTGTTTCCCTTTGTCTCTAAAAGATTCTTCCTTTTGGAAAGAGGACTCAACTGTATTATATGACACCAGTCAAAATATATTCTTGACAGATTGTTAAACTTAAGTGAGAAGACTGATTCGCGTTCCATTAAATACCTAGAGAACATTTCTATCCTAGTTAATCAGTCCATTTATTTGTAGGAAATTGTCAATCAATTACAGATAGGACGATTCCAAAATGTTGAGTTGTCATTAGTCTCTGGGCACACAATTTGCCAATACAAAATTTAAGTCTTGAAATCAATTAGAAGTAATTGAAATTGTGCTGCCTTGCAGTTGCTGCGGCTAGGAACATGCACACAAGTTATCGATACATCTCACTTGTTATTCCATGACAACTTGATTGCATATTTGAGCCTCTGGAGGTGTTAGTTCATTGAAGTTTCATTACTCGTTAAGTACTGCATGATATGCAAAGCAGATCCAAAACTGAATGTTGAATTTTTTGTTAAAAAAGCACCATGTAGATTTTCAGTTTAGCACAAGTAGAACTTGGAAGTCTGTCAGTGTTACCCGTCTTAAATGATTTGTATGGGCTTTGCTAAACTCATCTCATGGTCCTTTTGAAATTAAAAGTTCATCATGTGTCAACTGGGATTGGCTTGAGTGATTTGGATTCACTTGTCTTTTCTAGAAACTTATGCACAAAAACCTGCTAGCATGCTGTGAAAGCTTAAATTTCTGGGAAGAATACCTCTAAGCTGTTTTGAAGAGAAGGAAATAAAAATAGATGATTACGAATGCATGAAACAGCATTGCAGTGCATTCCCTAGCTTATTTCTTCTACAGACTTCTTGATAGGCTCAAATGCACAACACTGTGACAGTCAGTTTCTCTGACCCTGACATTACCTTTGTTTTCAGTTGCTTCTAAAAAAACAGTACATCTGAAATGTAATATTATTCAGTTTTTAACTACAGGAAAAAAAATTGTGTGCCTTCTAGCATCTAGAAAATTGCTACCCCACAATGATCTAAACCTGCTAGTGCAATCAGTTTAGAAAGCTGCTGCATGTGCAGAGGATGGCACTGATTTCAGTAGTAGGCTCTGCAGGCAAAATGATCTGATCTGCATAGATCAGAGTCTGCTAAGGGAATTCCCAGTAGAGGAGTGGAGAGAATACAGATAAACTTTCCAGCAGTAATTTGTTTCTAACATTGTCATCTGGTGCATGGACATAGTCTGGGAGATTTTCTAAGAGGAGACGTTCATGCGAGTATATAATTTAAAATCATTTATTTTAACATTATACATTTTATTTAACATTTTACACTGGCTAATTTTAGTTGCCAAGATGCATCTGAGAGATATGTATCATTAATTATTAATTATTGTTGTTGATGTTAAAAATAAACCTATCATTAAGGCTCTGGGAGTATTTCCAACATCAACAAATTTTCAATTTGATTTATTAACATACATAAACATGTATTTTTTTTATTTCTCCCTCCAGTCAGACCCTCAACTTAGTTTGTACTCACACCTCCCACAGGGAAAAGCCTGAGCAAATGTATTAGCCTTGTACTATTTTCTCAATGTCAGCACATTAAGATCTGTCAGCTCTCCCATAGAAGCATGAAGGTTGAGAAAAAGTTGAGGACACCTTCAGCTATAGTGAGATAGCTGATAATTTTGACCTTAGGAATGTTAAGTGGTGCACAGAAGCAGTGGACGTTCTGAAAAAAGCTGGATCTGAAACTCTCATCAGGTATAACAGAGTGAAATCAAATGCTTTGTTTCTGCCCAACAAAAATAGTGAGGCTGGTATAGCCTAGAGGGGAAAGCTGTACTGGAGACAGTAGAGCTGTAAAACAAAGTTTTGCTCTAATTGATTACAGTCATATTATCAGTGGAATCAAATAACATTTTTTTAATTTTTGATGTGTTTTTTTTGTTTGTTTGTTTTCCATTAGCAAAGGCTTAACATTCCACATGTGGAATTTAAGTGGTGAAGTGTGTAGGCCTATAAAGCTGATATACCAGTGAAACAGATACCAGAAAAAAAGGTCTCAACTCCTGTTGTGCATACATATGGGTACAAATAATATTATCATCAAAGCCAACATTTAGTAATTCTGTGACATCTAGACAGGCCTTCTCCATTTTTCAAAGAGTAAAGAAAATTTACAGGATGTGGGCATTATGTTATGATCATATAGGCTTTCTTCAGTATTCAATTACGCTAGAGAACAGTTTTCTAATAATTGCAAGGCACTGGAATTTTGTAAGAAATAGAGACAGCATCCAACTACAAATTCAAATCCATACATGGCTGGGTAGGTTTTGTTTCATGGTCATTTCCTACAGAGAAAGTGACTGTGTACCTGGACCATTGGAGGGTTGACTCAATGCTCCCAACATGAAGTGTAACAGAAACAACTTCCAGAAACAAATATTGTAAACAGGGTTCACAGGTTAGAATTTAGGAGGTACAAGTGAAGAGGCCATGCACGCGGCCACGCTAGATGGGCTGCGTTTCCTACTTTCCCAATGATACTCCCTATTCTGTCTTAGATATTCACTGATTTTTAGGGTCTGCATTCTGCATTCCACGCAGATAGCTCCATAAAAACTAAAAATCTACCCCTTCCCACTGAGATAGAGTTTTTGTCAGCAGATATACTCTTAGTTTTGTTTTGTTTTACGTGAGAACCATTTGCATTCCACATGTGTTAAATTTTTAATATGAGACTCAGTTAAACATAGAGTCAGGGGTTAATCACTTGGTTAGCCATGCGGTTAATAACTTAAAATAACTGAAGGCTTTTTATTTTCTTTAAAAAGCTACTAATGTATTATTTAATAAGTCATAATTTGAATATAATAAAATGTCTAGATTCAATCAACGATAATTGTTTTACTTAGAAACAATCTTAAGTTATTCGCACTGAAAATTATAACAGTGTCATTTCCTTTCAATCTGAAGCTGTATGGCAGACATCTGATTCCTCGAGCTTTATGTACAGTGCTGTATTTTGCTTGATATTTATCATTATCTACATTTCAAAATAACTGAATCTCAACTGAAACAGAACTCAAAGCGTTTTGATAAAAGGATTTTTATATATGCTCATGATTTCTATTTAGGAAGGGAGAAAATGCTGAAAACAAAGATAATGAGTTACTAGCAATACTTATTGTCTTTAATTACATCCAGAGTGTTTCAGCACATAAAGAATATGACTAGAAAACAACAGCCCAACATGTTCACTAGACAGGACAGCTATGCACTCATAACCCTTGGGGAAATTCTCCTTGTCAAAGCAGTTGAGGCACTGCTGGTTTTGGGAATAAGAGGGGTACTTAATATAATCTCAATTCCTAGTTGGGTCACTTCTTAGGCAGGAGTGAAGGGTTTCTTTTTTTTTTTTTTTTTTTTTTTTAATATCACATGCATTAAGTCCCTCACTTACTGTGAGGAGGGAAGAAGAACCTCCTGGCTTATCTGTGTTTCAGCTGAGGCAGCATTAATAGCACACTGATATTTTGATTGTTGCTGAGCAAGACGTATGTGGCAGGGGCAGTACTAGACTGAGCCCCGGAATGGCCAACCACTGCCTCCAGTATGGTGCTGCAGGAGGGTGAGGATGGGCAGAGCTAGCCTGTTGCTAGCCTGTAGTGTCCAAGGGATTATTTCATAATTCCTAACATAATGAGGAAGGCCATAAAGATGTGGGAAGCTGGTTGAGGGGTTGATCACTGGGGGTGAGGGGGGTGGATGGACAGTGGTCAGCATTATATTGTGAAAATATCAATATTTATATATGTGTGTGTCATTATCATTGCTATTTTCTTTCCTTCCCCCCCGCCTTTTCTGTCTTTGTAAGTACTTTTTGTCTCAACCCACAAGCTCTATTTTATTTCCAATTCTTTCTTCCATCCCACTTTTGGAGGGGTAGTGAGCAAACTGCTGTGTGGTGCTTAGCTGCCTGCCAGGCTGAACTACAACACAGCCATTTCACATAGGTAGGAACCAAGAAATGCTTTAGGTGAAGATTACTCCTGCTCTTTGTGGAAAAAGAAATAATCTGTTTCCAAATTAGAGATAGAGAAATGGTCTTGTCACAATCTCTACTTCCATCAATTGCCCCTTTTTTTCTTTTTTCTTGCATAATCTTTCTTCATTCCTTATCTAGCTTCATGATTTGTTATCTTCTATTTTGAGTCTGACTTTCCTCACTCTTTGTTTGGCCCCACATAAGATTTGCTTCCCTATTTCTATGTCATTCAGCATTATTATCAAAGCTATCATTTCAAAATTCAGTGATATCTACATAAGTGTTCTCCATTTTCAAAGAGTGAAGAAAATTTACCGGATGCAGACATGACTTCCTTCAATATTTAAATTTCATGGGAGGACAGGTGTTTGGTTTTTTTTCATGATGGCAAAGCACTGGACCTTTGTAAGAAGCAGAGGCAGTATTCAAATCCAGCTATGGCCAGTCAGGCAGGTTTTGTTTCCAGGTCATTTCCTCTTTAGAAAATGTTCCGTGTTCCTGAATCACTGTAGAACAAATCTGATGTTCTGACATGGAGTCTGACTGAAAATACTTCCTAGAGGGGTTACAAGTTAAAAGAGGGAAGATTCTTTCTCTGTTCTTTTAATTCTCCTTTTTTTTTTTCTCCTGTCTTTTGGTTTGTTTGTTTCTTGAGAGGCAGAGAAATTCCTGCGCGTGCTCTCTCTTTCTCTCTCTCTCTCTTCCTTCTGGTCCATTCTTTCTCTCTTTTGAAGCATTCTTCCATGCAGACTTTCATAGTTCTCAACAGATAAGCACTTTTGGAATAATGGCCATCTTCTGTTGTGGTGTTTAAATGATCAAATATGCTTTGTCAAGGAATATATGCTGAACATTTCAAGCATTATAACTGTGCTTGAATGCAATAGCTCTTCCTCACAGGTAGAAAAATGAGAAGTAATGGAAAGTGTGATTATGAGATATGATAGCTCAGAAGGACTCGCATCATATACCAATGAGACCAATGCTGTAGGAAAGCAGTTCTCATTACTGTGCTTTTCAATAAATGTTTTGTTTTTCTTTCCTTTATTGAGATATAGTTTTGAAAGGCAGTGGGAGAAGTAGAAATTATACCACTGTATATTTTTTATAGAATTATACTGTACAATGATGCTGTATGTGATACTTTATACCGGTAGAGAAATGTTATCATTAAGAGTCTTCCATTCAAAATTCAGTAGTGCTAGCTAGGGAGGTTACAACCTAAACCACACTGCAGTGTAATGCATACATGATGTTCTCATGGCACAGAATAATAACAGGACTTAAAAACTCCCAGCTTCAAGAGAGCCAAGAGCTCTAATGGCCTGTCCAGAAGCCCATTCACAAAACCACACATCCTGTCATGCAACTGTCCTGCTCCTGTGTGGCTTCGTGCTGTTACGAGAAATCACATGCTGTCACAATTTTTTCTTTAGCAAGTTGAATTACAGTGTTGTCTTTGCTATACTTTACTTTTAGAGTAAGTCAGACGCTTTTTAATTTGTTTATGTCTAGTATTATCTAATGAAAAAATCAAATCTATCCTTATAATATTGTTATTTCTCCCAGTTGACGGTATTAAACATTTTAAATGGAGAAAATGGAACTCAGTAAATAAATAAACAGTCTGTTTATTTCACACCCACCTTCCAGACTGGTTAAGGCCCCTTTTATTATTTTTCTTAATCTCTGCTGTCAGAGATGGAGAGCATCATACTGGTGCTCGGAACTTCATCTCTTGGTCTGTCTGTGCCCTGAATCTAGCCCTGTATCTATGTTTATTGAAATCTATCTTCTAAATCTATGTTTAACTATAGACTGGGCTTAAAGACAAACAAACAAGAGGTCAGTGTTGTTAGTTGGCTTGTACGTACAGCCAGTAAACTCTTGTAAACTAGCAGCTTAAGAGAACTACATGAGAACTGTCACGCCCAGCACATATTATTATGATCCGCTAGACAAAGCTCAGAACAGTTAAAATCAAGGGTGATTTTGATATTAAAATCTAATTCAAGTTCTTCATATTCATTTCAAAATGCAAGCAGTCCATAAGCCCTCCACTGTCTGGTTAAGCAGTTAGTTTACAATTGCTTTGCATCAAGTGCTCTGCACATAGTAGTTTGGATATACTAGCAAATATATTCCTCTTCATTTCTATTCACTGCTTTTCAAGGAATAATAGCATCATTGCTGTTCTTTTGGTTTCCTTAATTCCCTATGTGGGATACATTGCCTCCTAACACACATTTAGAGGTAGGTTTTCTGTACTGCACTTTCTAAAATGCACAATACCCTCAGATTATAATGGGGGCTATGCAGCATAAAATCCTGCAGCGCTTTGAAATTAAGCTTAAAACCCTGCAGAGCTTTGGAAATGAAAGGTTTTCATACAGCGATGTGCGTTGCATCGGAGTGGAGAAAGGCCCAGGGACTTTTAAGAAATATTACTGGAACTGGAATAAGGTATTTTACACAGGACCTATCAAATGAACACAATATTGCATTGACTATGTCTGCAGCAATAATACATCATACATTTGAGTTACTATTAGGTAACTATAAGAATGATTGCAGCAGATCTAACACAAAAGCAAAAATTCTGCTTGCCATAAAATGATCTGTTTAACTGTGGGATGCCCTTCTTTGCCTTAGCATATAATAGTCCATATGATATCTTTTATTTTTAAGATGTTTTTTAATGAAAGGATCTATCCATTTGTTATACAGCTGTAGTAAACAGAACAGTCGATCAACATTTGATAGATGATGGTGCCTGTAACTGAATTAGACCTTAACTCTGAAGTGAGTTTTGTGGAGCCCTACCAAAGCTTTCCTGTTTAGAATAGGCATTATGTTGTAATAATTGTAGCATTGTGAAAAAGCTAAAATAAACTTTGTTAAACAGTTCTGTGGATCAGATAGTTTTTAAAATATTGTTCCTGAACAGAAACTCCCAGCACACATATTAAAATAGCCTTCCGAGGAAGTCCTCTATGCTTTATTCAAAATAGTGTTAGCTGTATCTTTGTTTGGATGTTTAGAGAATATGCAGTGCTTCTTTTGAAAATATACAATTCCAGTCTGGAATAAATTCTAAAGAACTCTAATAATTTCTATCACATACTTCTTTGTGTGTATGAGAGTGTGTATGAATATGTCACTACGTCTTAGGCTAGAATACAGTCTGTTAAAGATTACATTTACAGTTTCAGAAAACTTATGTTAAAATGAAATGTCTTATTGGCTCATTCCCAATAACAACAAATGAAGGAGAGAGACAATGTTGTAAATACCTAGATAATTAGAATCAGGAAAACATAAGTCAAAGGCATGAGGAACCCACAGTGTAGGTTACTGTATCAAAATATGCTATTTATATTTTTTCTTTATATGGAAAAATAGTGAGGTGGGGCATGAGAAGCAAACAAATGAATTTAATATTTTTTATTATTGTTTTAGGATTTTGTAGTACATATCAATGCATAATATCATTGTATTCCTTTAATTTGAAGTAAATTAACATTTATTAATTTAACAAGTCTTTCTTAGTTCAGAAATATTTCAGAGTTCAAAATAATGTTCAATCTTTTAAAATCTGCCATGGTAGGTGAAGTGTTTACTGTAAAAGAGTATTGGATATTTTTCTGTATGCTTGGTTTGGCAGCTAGTTCTTTATATTATGTGATTTCCTGTATTACTTGTCTCACATTCATGCCATTTCAGTTTTTGTTAGAAGTACCTGCAGCTTTTATGGCAAGAAGAAGTTGTGAACGTGTTTTGAGTCCATGAGCAAGCTGCTTGAAATGGGTCCTATTTTGTGCAATGATACACTTGCTTTTCAGTGAGCAGAGAATCAAGTGATATTTTATGTTAAGTAGTCGTGACATTGTATCCAGCTGAATTTATTACTCTTTCTATTAAGTCTTTCTCTGAGCAATCACAATACTGACAAGGCTGCCATGTTAACATTTTTAAGCAGCTAGTGGGGCTGATTTGCCTACAGGCTCCCAGGGGACAGTGGGTGTTCCAATGATTTTACAAGAAGAAGTGACAGGCTTTGCTCTCTCAAGTGACTGTGCCATTTTCTGTAGCCCTCTAGAGTCATCCATCTACGCAGAAAACTTAATAGTTGATCAGAAATGTTGGATTTGCAATATAATACCAAGTTAATTTAACTTTTCAGTTATTCAATTACAGATCTTGCTACATATTAGCACAAGTTTGTGTGTCACAGAGGACTTGTTAACTTAGTGTATTTTCAGTATCTTCTCTACCTTTGCGGTAGAAACTATTGTTTTATATCTTATTCCAGAGGGGCTTTAGTATGACGTTTAGCAGTTAACCAAAGGCTTTTCTTAATAACATGACATTTTTCTTGAAAATAATATACAATCAATGAGTTTCAGCTCTTGCGTTTGTAGCAGTTTAAATTAAGGGTACATACTTTGTCACTTTAAAATGTTCATATTTTAGTGTTAAGAACACTTCCATTAAGTGTTCCCCCAGTGATGAGTGTGAAATATTGTTCAGAGTACAATATTCTGAACTTACTGAATCCAGTGACATTTCTGTGGCAACTCTAGTAGATTCATGGGTTTCACGGTTTTGCTCCATGAAGAATGACTCAATCGCTTGATGTTACAGGATTAACTTCAGAAATTAATACAGATATCATTTATTTTAAA
This sequence comes from Chrysolophus pictus, assembly GCA_037305975.1. Classification (NCBI taxonomy): domain Eukaryota; kingdom Metazoa; phylum Chordata; class Aves; order Galliformes; family Phasianidae; genus Chrysolophus; species Chrysolophus pictus. The sequence continues at coordinate 27,877,191 of CM074578.1, forward strand.
AAATAAGATATTTGAAATCTTAAGAATTCCAGAGTACAGTTTCAGACTTGATTTAAAAAACAAATGTATCCATCTCTGTGGAGCCAAGCATAACAGCATGGTGCTCCAGACTTGTATTTTAACACAGAAACCTGAAACTAAGTCTGAAGGGCTTAATCTGGTTTGTATTCTGAAAGCTCATCTAATGTAAAGTAACAGAGCCAGCATCTCAGCAAAATATGCCTAGCACGAGAATTTTTTCATACTGGGAGCCAGTCTTTGGGTGAAGATGGTATAAGTTCCCACTGTCAAGTTCTGTAGTGCAGGTTAAAATGTGATTAGGAATACTCTTTTCTGAAACCAGTGAGAAGGGAAACTCTGGACTAATTTATACAAAGAAGCTCCAGTAGAATTTACGTGCTGTCTCAAAATAATTTAAATTTCAAGTAATGCTTTCTACTTTTGATCCTGTTTGAAACCTAATTGCCCACCAATAACACTTTCTTAAACAAAGGTTTTAGCATACTAAACATTTGTGCATGATGTTGTTATTAATTATTATTCTGTAATGGAAATGTGCTGTTGATTGCAGTAGGATGTAATCATACATTTAGAGACTTTTCATGCCTACTGAAGCACATCAGCTGCGCTCCTTCAGCAGCAGTTAAGCTGGTCCTCAGTTAGGACATACTGTGAAATGAAGAAGCATACCTAGAAAACTTAGATTTTGAGAGTTGTATTTCAAACAAATCTTACCAATTTTCAACCACTTAATTTGTGGTAATTGTTTAATTCAGAAAAGGATAAAGCTTGTTTATAGACTATACACTTAAGCAGATGAAAGCAGTTATCCTGATTAAGTCTCATTTGCCATATATCACATAGCATGAAAGGCAGCTTTTTTTTTTTTCTTCTATTGGTGCATAATCATTCCTGGGTTATGGGCAAGATACTATGAGATTTTGAGAAGTTTGAGATGGTTTTATTACACTTAATGAGCATGCAATATATGGCTCCTCAGCCTTGGCTGACATTTTGAAATTAGACTTCCAGCAGAGAAATCTTGTTGGGGATGGGTTTTAGATTATTCAAGCTTCTATGATTAGAGCTTTCTGTACATAATGTCAAGTACAATCATCAATTAAATGCATAATATTGTTAAGATAGCAGCAGTACAGAGAGTAAAGACTAGAGTTTGATTTTTGCTGACTTGGAACTTCTTTATGAAATTTGTTCATAGTTCTATTTTTAAATGTAGGCAGAAATATAAAAGATCTCTGCATAGTTTTAAAGAGTATTACTTGAATGTACTATACAACTGTATAGTCAAATATTATTAATACAACAACTATACTCCTGCCATACATGAATAAAAAGCATAAGATTTGATGCATAGGGAAACTGAACAGTTTTCAGCATTTTACTATAAAACTCAACCTACCTGTCATTTAGGAAAATAGAAATCTGGGAAATGCATTATTTTTTTATCAACTGTGTACTTCTTTACAAGTTCGAAGACTATTTTTTCCAGTTCTTGGCACTCCTCTGGCTGTGACGTCACTTGAACCAGTTTGAGCTCTGATTGAACAAAACATAATTTTTTAACTAAAAAGTCTGGTCGTTTATTTAACTGTCGCCACTCCAGCAACCCAGCACCAATTTATGTTTTGTTTCTTTATTAATCAATTGTATGATAAAAACTAACTAATGACTTAAATGTTTTGATACTAATTAATGCTGCTTACTTGAAAAAAAAATCCTCAGAATTTATTTATCAATGAGAGAACATTGTCCTCTGACAACACTCCAATCCACTGAGGTTTTCTTCTAATTTCCTTGGATCTGAGTATGTTTGATCTTTCTTACTGTTATCAACCAATGCAAATAGCTTTTCTTTGTTCTTTTTTTTTTCATCATTTGGTGACAGTGTGTTTTTGGCAATGTGTATCCTCTACGTGTCCATATGATTGCTGTTCCTTAAAATGCAGCGAATGTTAGTGTTGCAAGTGCCCCATAAGGCAATACCACTAGGCACTGAGCCAAGTAGATTACTGGCATAAACAGGCCAACTTCTATTGACTTTACCAGCATCGGGACAATTTATACTAATGTCAGATTTTGTTTATCTCACTTCATCTGACAAAGAGCATCCCCTTGGTTTCCATACTTTGCTTTTGATTGAACAATTTTAGGCTGTAACTGACTGTGACAGCTCATGCTTCATGTTTCTGTTTCAGGTTTTTTTTTTTCCCTGAAATGGTGCAGCCATCTGACATCAGGCTGTAGAGATAAAAATAGCCAGAAGGGTCTTTCAGGTAGCCCTTGGAGGATCATTTCAATATGATCTTGGCAGCCCAGGGTAGTAATATTGTAATGTAAGTACAGTCTCAAAGCTAGCAACTGGTTCAGCTGAGTTGATGGCATTAAAACAAAGATATCATTCAGCATTTCTATTTTATCCCCTTCCAGTACTGACCAAGAATTCCAGGTAGTATTTGTTGCGGTTCTATGTGAAATACACCACATCTCAGGATGTTCCAGCAATAGCCACATTTATAACAGCACCAAAACAGTTACATAGGAAAGATATTTTCTCCAAGCATCTATTGCATACATTTCCTGACTTGTGCCCCTTATGCTGCCAACATGCCTGAATTCCTACCTTAGAATGTCTGAAATTTACTTAACTTGACACATGATAGATCTTTAGTGGCTTTCCTTTTACAGGGGCCCACTGACCAGAAAAACTATGTCACAGTACTGGAATTTCACCTTGTATGAAATAAGTTAGCTTCGGTCACAAAGATTCAAGTCAGTTGCGCAGGTGCAGGCCAGGCAGGTTTATGCTTTTTAAAGCAAGAGCCCTAAAAGAGAGAGAAGGAAAGAGGAGGGATAGGAGGGCAGAAAAACATTTGCCAAGCAAGTAATTACAGGCTTGTATGGAAAGCATGCATTTTCAAGATACTGTAATGGTCATTGAATTAAATCACTGTGCGTATTTTCAAAATAAGAGGAAAGATAAATAAACAGGGATAAAAAAAGATAAGTAAACAAGCAAATAAATGAAAGTGTGTTGTTACAATCAGCATGCACTTTGTTATTGAGGTAGAGCACTTTTGCTATCTTTAGTTCAAGTTTTGAGAAATTATTGTGTGATTTGGGGTAATGGCTTTATGGTTACTCTTAGTACTGATGGAAATACTTTTGCAGAGTTTAAAAACTTGGAGAATGCAGTTAATCTATCTGGGAAACATCACTTTAAATCCTCAATAATAATAATAATAATAATAAAAAGAAAATAGTGGTAATTTCAAGTTATAAAAGGTAATTTCAGGTCTTTAAAGTGTCAGCATGTGCTGTTCTGGATCAAAACTGATGTATTATTGGAAACTTGTATTACGTATTATCAGAAAGAACAATGAACTCTAGCTCATTTTAGCCTTTTCAGGTTATACTTTTGCACATCTGAGTCAAAATGACTTTCTACCTTTTTTGGTGAGAGCTAACAGTTCCTTTTCAAAACAAGCCAGAAAAGCTCAGTCAGTATGTGACAGTTTTCAGTGCCCATTAGCCTCTTCTGTCCAGACAGAAGTGGTCCTCAGTTTGGCTGGTTCAACACTGGAATGGCAGGGAACACCATCCTCTTCCATCCCATCTAATCACATTAGAAGATGATGCTACTAGCATAACTCTAATTCTCTGCTGTTTTTTTTCCTTCATCTTCTGTCAAGTCAGGCAGGGAACCTTGTTTAGTGTCTGTCTTGATAAATATAAACACACTCTTCACAGTCTTGGGAAAAAATACCTATTTGTGGATTGGTTTGGAGATTGATTGCCAGCATATGACCTACTGCTGTACTTTACTTTAGTACATTTTCAAGCCATATCCCAAAAATACCACCTTCTAGACTTCCCCATCTAGAAAAGACCCAGGTAGGAATATTTACAGAAGAGACAGCTGCAGAGACTATGAGCACATCCCTGACAAAGGAGGAGCAGTATTTCCAAGATACTCTGCCCCATGGAATTACCAGATAAGAGGAACCCTACCCAACCCAAATATAATAAGTGCCCATTCTGAGTCACTGCTTTCTGCGGCTGTTGAATAAGCCTGCTAATAAATGAGGTTTTGAAATGCATCCCTCTTAAGCCTTTCTACTGTGTCTTGATTTAAGAGAAGAATGCATGGGAAGCAACTGCTACTCTACCAGATACTCTTGACTACACTCCATCAACTGCTGGCAAATTTTTTACAGCCATAGTCTGTCTCAATTTTTTTTATTTTCATTTTTTTCTTTTTCCCTCATTGATCTGACAAAACCCATTGTAATAAAAAAGAGTTCCCCATACATGTGGGTCTTGCAGATAAATCTCTCTGTAGTAAATCTCTCCTACATGAGGAATGACAGTTGCTTAAAGCACTAACAGCTTTGTTTTAAAAATCAAAATTATCTTGTTTATACATTTTACAGCTTAGTGATGAGTGCTGAATATCACTTGGCAGTGTTCCCTTCATATGTAGCAGTCATCCCTTCCAAAGAAGAGGATGATAGCTGATCTTTGTACACTTACACACTAATGACAGCTTCGCAGAGAGAAGCATCTGCCAATAATGAGAATACTGAGCTCTCTCTTGTACCTACAATCTAACACTCTTTGTCCTTACCTGGACAGTACTGTACAAGCTATTCCAATCAAGATTCAGATTTTATTTTCTCTCTTCTTGCCCACGTTTCCTCGCAAGTCTTATACTTTATATTCCTGTCATTACAATAATAACATTGCTCATGTAAGTAACACAACTTAAAGCGGTAATCTCAATACTTAAAACATAGTATTTTGGATATTATGACATCAAAATATTTTCCAGGCTTGACTCCCTAGCTCAAGTTTCAAGCAGTAAGGGAAAAACGAGCCTCATTGATGAGAATAGGTAGTAAATGTGGTATTAGTTTTTTCTGTTTTCCTTCAAGACTTTTGTTCTACATACTTTCAGAAACCATAACCAGTTAATATTTTAATGACTTGACCATACCTCCCTCTAAGTTTCACTGTGCTAAGTAGTTCTTGCTATGAGCTTTAGAGTCACTAGTTGAATGGTACATCTAAATTGAAGGGCATTAAATCTCTGAAGACAAAATTTAACCTCATCTTCTGAGTAACAGATATTTTTCAGTGTGAAATATATTTTCTATACAGTCTCTGTGAAATGTTCTTTTCCAATTCTCTCGTAAAAATCAAAAGGAGAATTTGCTGTCTGTCCACATCTGCTTGGCTAAGATGCTATATCTAGAGACTCTGATATATTTAATTTCTTCACATTTGCCCACTTATTTTGCAGTGTATGAATGACACCACTTCCAAAAGAGATGGTTGAATAATGTTTTGTAGACTGTACTGTACAAAAAAGATTATGCTGATCAATTGGGAAGCTTCAAGTTTCTGATTTTTTTTTAAATGGATAAGATATAAGTTTATTGAATTTTTAAGACCAAAGAGTTCTTGTTCTGCTTGTCACAATTCTGTAAAACTAAAGGAATTCTTAAAAACAAACCTGTTCCCTGAATTTATTGAAGACTTGTTAATTAACCTGCACAAATAGAACAATGAGAGGTGAATTTATAACTGATTTGACAAAAATGAAAGTCCATTTAAGTCTGTGTCTAATGTCTTTTGCAACTATTATAGTTTCTTTCTGTTTTTAATCCGTGTCAGCACATCATGTCTATTAGCATTTAAGCCACAAAGCAAGCCAATACTTAAGAAAAAATTGAAAGTAGATGAACAGAAGCTGCTAAAATTTCTGCCTAAGTAGCAAGGTAATCATGACAATTGAAAGAAGTCTAACATGAGATGACAGTAATATTCATGGAGAACATTGAAGTGAGTATCAAATTTCAAATGAAATTGGAGAAAAAGATGTAAAGTAAAATGGGTGGATCATTAAAACAAGAAAAGTCTCAACACATCAAATAGCTGACTTGGCACCCAGCGCAGCGATGCATTATCCATCATTCATGAAAGCTGGTTTCTGGAACAAATGCAGCAACACACAGAAAAATAGTAGCTAACAGCTGAATACACAAGCCTTCGGCTTTTTGGACTAAATATTAGAGTAGCAGAGTATTGCCCTTTTTTAATGATTACAGGATTGGATTGCCTATGATCATATCTCTTGGATGGTAAAAGATGAGTTCTTTGTAAATTGTAAATCTGTCTTCCCAGAATAAAGCTTTAGATAAACATTCAAACACACCCTTTTTTTTGCTATCTCCCTTACTGATTAGGGATCTGAGCGTTCCCTGATGCACGTTAACGTTGGTTTTGCATGACAGAGGAGTATGCCTGGGGCAAATGAGTCTAAAAGGATACAGAGAGAAAGAAGAGAAAAGCAGTAGTGAAGAATCTAGCCCCAAGATTGGCAGTTGTAACTGAAATAGAGGAAAGCATGCAATGATAACTGTTAAATAAAAGCTAAAAAGATTAAAGGTACGGTGGTCAAAATGTGGGGGAAAAAAATCATTAAATTTGATTTTGAGAAGTTTATGTTGGTGTAAAAAGTGCACAGAATTGCATTAATGCTTAAACCACAATTAGACCCCTGAGGACAGGGGCAAAAGTGTTCAAATCCAGACATAAATTTTTACTGTCTTCAGAGCTAGCCTATGCTTTTTCTGTATGCTACAAGAAATAAAGAACACAAAATTCTAGAAAGAAGAGATAGAAATGTCAGCTGACGTAACAGAGGAACAATATTTGCATAACATGACCAAGAATAATAACAACAATTGCAAAGTGACTTTTGTTAATGTACCTTTTAATCTTGAGTAAATTATTCTGCACTTTATTTTTTTTTCAGTTGGAAATATTTTCAATTGCTTTGCATGACACTTTTGCCTTAACAAACTATAATGTAATGTGAAGTTGCTAGACCAGCAATTGAGTTCAAGCAAAACAAATATAGTAGAGAAAGAAATGATGTTTCTATTTCTCTTGTATAACAGAACTATCTGACAGAACTGTGATCCATCCACCAGTTTGGAGAAACAGGTTGTTTCAAAATCAAAAATGGCACCCACTCACATACACACATCCTCCAGAAAGAACTTAAATTCACGTGTAGTGGGGCTTGTCAGATTTTCAAAAGTCACATCACCAAATTATTAAAGGTGCTTAGGCATCTAAGAGATATAGAGAGGTATCAGTGAAAAGATCAGCCTACAGATTCTGGCTTGAGCTTCTTATTTTCACTTTGACTTGCTCACTTTCTTGCTTTTTTATGAGAGTGCAACTCTAGTAATGGTCAAACAATTCACGTATAATGAATATTAAGAAGAAACTCTTAACTGTGAGGTTGGTCAGGCACTAGAACAGATTGCCCAGCAAGGCTGTGAATGTCCCCTGACTGGAAACATTCAAGGCCAGGCTGGATGCGGCTTTGAGCAACCTGGTCTAGTGGGAGGTGTCCCTGCCTATAGCAGGGAGTTGGAACTAGATGATCTTAATGGTCCCTTCCAACCCACATGGTTCTATGATTCTTTGATTCTATGGATAGCTTTCAAATGAGGAGAATAGTATAGAAGTTAAAATGTTTTGACGTGCAACAGCTTATTAAAATTTTCTTTAATTTTACATCATGTATGACATTGTCTATCACATTACACCTGGAATTACTTTATTATTCCTGAATCATTCCTGCAGAAACAATGTCTATTTCTCAATATTGATGCTTCTGTAATTGCCCTTGGAATTTGTTGCATTGCCAAAAGCTTTTTCCAATTAGTTGACTTTTTTTTCTGCTTTCATATATGCTTTTTATTACTGTCTACAATGAATAAAGAGAATACTTGATCCCTGATATTTTAGTAAGGAAGGTCAAAGCACTTTGGCATGGTATCCCTACTTAATTGCTTCTGCACTAGTACTTTAATATGTTTTATATAATATTAGCAGTTATGAAGAGTAATAAACTGCAGGGATTCAGACTGATCTCACACAATTATGTGGTGGTGAGGAGGGGGAGTTTTTTAAACTATGAGGATCTGCCAGAGACATTGTGGAAACAGAAAACATTTTACTCAAAATTTCTGCGTTGAGAATAATTTGACGTAGAGTTACTCGGAAGCCTTAAATCAATGGCTTGATTCTTTACTGTCAAATGTTCCGTGTAATCATTTATTCCTGTACCAAAAGGGGTTTAAGTCCCACTAAACACAGAATGATAGCATTTACTTTCACTAATTGTAGATTAGCATAAAGAAAAAAATTATCAAAGATGCTTACCATTTTTCATCACGTGGATGGATAAATACTTAGGCATGAGGGCTGTAGAGGTTCAAGTACTAAAATGTATGAAAAGTTCCCAGCTTTACTTGAAACACACACAGATAATGCAAAGTCAAGGCAATAGGATAAATAGAAATGTAAGCATTGCTGAATCTGTAAAAAGGAAAAAGAATTGGATTATTTTAATATAAAGTCTATATATTATATTTACATAATTTAATGCATAGATTGTTTCATTAAAGCTTTTCTGTGAAAGTGGACAGAGCAAGCTGTTTGCATAATGTTTTCCATTAAGATAACAGTGAAGATTAAGAAATGTATTGATTTTAGTCTTTGTAAAATTTTGTCTTGAAGGCCCATATGATCCTCAGACTCAGTCAAAGGTGCATGTGTCATAATTTAGCATCTGGGAGCTTCTCCCCCACCGCTTTGTCCTTGTAGTGCTTCTAATAATGGAGGAAAGCACTGGTTTTCCCATTGCACAGATGTCTCAGGGGATAGTAGGGGCCAGCAGTGATATTGTGTGGGATAAAGCCAGGCATGTGTGAGCAAACATATGATAGAAATCTTTTAACACTTTCTGGCTTCTGAGTTAGGCTTTGAGGCAATTAGGGAAGCATGAATCAATGTTTTCAGAGAGACAAAATGAGATCCATGTTTTGTTACAAGGACTTCAGAAACTCCATAGTTTTGTCAATATTAAATCTATAGTGAATTAAACAGGCCAGAAAATGTTTTCTGGCCCTGGGGACAACTGGTGCTGCACAGTTTATCCGTACAGTCTATCCATACAGACCTTTGCCTTTCAACAGAGGCAGGCTGCATCCGTGCTGCCTGCTGGCCTGTGCTATCCAAAGATGTGTGCCAGCTAATGTGCAGGGGTTATGGTTTGGCACAGCCCATGACAGGGGGCATGGTGATTGTTCAGCAGCACCAGCTGACAGTTCATCATCACCTGCCAGGTGCTTGAGCCTATAACCTGGTCTTGCTTAGCTTGCTGGTATAGACATAGCTTGCATTTTGCAAATATTGTCTTGTGTTTTTTTTTGTTTGTTTTTTTTTGGTTTTTTTTGTTTGTTTTAATATGCTGTGATTCTGTATTGAAACTGTAACCAATCCAATAGGACCTAGCCAAGACACTGCTACAGGAAATGTCATCATGTTTTTCTTATGAAAAAGTAATATTGTGAAGCCTAAAATATGAATGCTAAAAATGCTGTAGCTATGCAAGACTTGTCAAAGAGCCTTCTAGAATCTGGAGAATTATTTTTTGCTTTTTTTGTTGTTGTTGCTGATATGTTTTTTTTTTTTAATTTGATAACATTCTTCACTTTATTCACCTTACTGTTTCTGAACACTAGCAGAACTTGCTTAATCAAAGCAAGCTAGGACACAGGTGTAGTAGTTTCAAGCCTTTTCTTTTATCCCAGTGTCACTTTTAGAATAGATCTCTGCTAGTATAGCAGGGATTTGACATGCTGTCTCTTCAAAATTTGGCCATCAGTTGTGTGCAAATCCATTCAGTCTATCCAGTGCACAAGTAGTGTTTTTAGATGCTGACATCACTGATATCTCCCTTTTTGGCAAAATTAGGTAGGTTTTTGGCAAGTCTATTCCATTAGTTATTTGTCTCTAATTTGTTGAAATTAACTGTCAGATGCTGGGATTGTTGCCAGGACAAGGTCAACGTAGAACTGAAATCTTTCTGTAAAGCCTTTTATTCTTTGCTGGTAGCTGTTTAATTTAAGCAGTGGATTGTTGTCTCTGCTATGAGTGCTTGCTTTTGCTGAAAAACAGAAGAAAAAAAAAGAAAATCTTAAACTCTAATGTAGAACATCAAGCAATAATTTTAAACGAAAGAACTCTGACTACTGATGGCTCCTCCTGTTTTAAAATACTGTGGAAAAAAACAAACTGTCTGCTAAAGTCTTCTTTTCCCCTTGAGACAGTCGGTCTTTTCATATGGTGCCTGATCTTCTTCCAGCTGTTCAGTTTTTGTCTATGGCACACTGACCATACAACCCACCAATGTTGCTTTTGAATGACTCTATGAAATTTAATAAAGATTCTTGCAGTTGTTGTTTTATTTTTTTCCTCTGTACATTTCTAAGAGTAGTTCCATGAATATAAGAAATAAAAATACTTTGTAAAAAATTCTCCATATATTTGTCTTAGTGGGGTAACACCTTACAATAGAAACATCCTAGGTAGGAGAGGTTTGCCTTAAAGTAGCTAAATTTCCTGTATACTAGTGTTGCGCTCATGAATTTTCCAATTTATATCTCATTCAGAGAGATGTCAGCTTACTGAGCCTGAAAAGTGCATGTATTCATTTACTATACTCATTATTTTCTCTGGTGTAAAGGTACACATCCTGATCAAACATTAGAATGTTTATACCTCCAGATGAAGCTGCCTGAGCCATGACCAGTTCTCTTTTAGAAGACTGGAAAGACACCAGCAATTTGTCAATCTGAATGACTGCTTTGGAGGTGCTCAGGTGGCGAAGATCCATGGGCAGCATCCATCAGATGCACGCCTTTCTGACAGGGGCTTTGACATAGGTGTACAATGAAACAGATTATTTAGTTAGGTGGATTTGCCAGGAACCTGCACTGACATCTGACTGTGATAATGCCTTGGACAATGGCATTCAAATTAATGCCCCGTGTGCTAAAAAAAGCACATGTTCTTTTCTGCTTGTCCTTACAAACATGCATCTTCTCACAGTTGTGGCTTTCTCTTTTCTCAATATTGCCTGATAAAAACCCTTCTTATGCAGTTAAAATATAAACCATGTTGCTGTTTTTTAAGGCTTTGTGAGACCTCACTTTTTCTAGGGTGAAATCTTGCTAGTGTTCTGGCAAACAAGTGTATCTGATGCTAGAAGCTATCTTGTCTTTTATTAGTCTCTTCTTTTAACACTGTATTTCAGGGTTCAGCAAGACTATGAGCTGCAGCAGTTAAAAGCTTTATTTTTTCCCTCATGTTCCTGGGACCTTCCAATACGTTTGGCCTTGTCATGTTAATGGCCTAGGCAGAGAAAATGTTAGATATGACAAGTCCTTTATATTTTGTTCTATCATTTTCTTTCCTTTTCACTCTGGGAATTAACACATAAGGTCTTCAGCAGTGTCACCTGTGGCATGCATCAGAGTACTTGCCTGATATTCCCCACTGTACTACCAGCCACTGACACTGCTGAAGTCTCCAGATGAAGCAAGGCCCTCACAGTGGCTTTTATCTTGCAGCCATTTGTGAACTGGAATTCATTACTGCAGGGATCTGGAGCTGTTCTCTTCACAGGTTTCCTCTTTCCCTGTTAAAACACAGTGCAGCACTGCTGTAAGGTTTATTTTTCTTTATTCCTTTTTAAATAGAATGTTTCTTTCCATTCCTTGTGTCGTGTTGGGTGATAGTGTAAACAAAGATACCTAATATTTGGGCTTCACTTGAGAAATTCTTTCTGATTATTTTCTTTACCCTCCTACATTTTGTAGTCCTCTCCTCCACACCACCGCACAGATTACTGCCAATCCACCATTTCAGCTGTGTACTTCATATAAATAGAGCTCATTTCTTGTGGTCAAACAGACTGCTCCCAGAAATATCACACCAGAAATATAAATCAAAACATACCTGTTGCCTAGAAATAATGAACAAGAAACCTGCTGGTTGGGGTGAGCTGTGCCCTCAAACCCATCTGCAACAAATGGAAGCTCCAACCCAGGCCCAGTGGTAAGCGTTCTAGGAGCCTTGCAAAGCTAACCTCACCAAACCACAGCACTACAGGAGAAGAGGATGAAATGTCTGTCAGTACCATGGATTTAGAATTTCCTGTGGTGAACAACTTCCTTGCCAGTACAAAAAGCCACAGAAAGCAAAAATCTCCCCCATTCAGTTTCAGTAGCACTAAGATTTTTTCATTAAAATGTATCACCCTTTTTTGGCAGATACAATTCAACTAATTCTAATCACTTTGCTAATGCAATAAAACACATACCTCAAATCCCTCATCTCTGGAGTAACTAATCTGTAAGTACACTCGTCTTAGCAGTTTTTAAACCAGGGACTAGAGAAATAGGATTAGAACAAAGTGAACCAATCCAACTGCTAGGATAAGCTAAGCAAACACAAGGCTCACACAATCTTGCTTAATGGGTTTAAGACACTGGAAGTATGGAAAGCAGGAATAATTCTTGGATTTTCTTTTTTATTTATGTTAGTAACTTTTTTACCTGTAACAAAAAGCGCTTTTCTGAGGATATCTATTTCATTGACTGAAAACCTTTCCTAAAAATTCTTTGTTGTACTAAATAAATAAATAGAAACTCATTTATGAAAGTCAGTTTTTAAGAAAAGTTTCTAGCACATACAGTAATGACTGGGTAATGATTCTCATATCAAAATTGATTGGAAAACTCAATATTACAGTTAAAAGAAGATTAATCCTAAATTAATGTCCTAGTCATCAATTTATCAAATTCCCATTGTTTAAAAAAAAAAAAAAAAAAAAAAAAAAAAGCTCTGAATAGCTTCTATTGGCAACAGAAGTGTAAAATGAGTAAAATCTCTGCTACTTCTTTCATTAACTCACACACACACAGATACACACATGAAAGACATACACAAAACAAGAGTGATCTCAAAACAACACTGAAACAACTTCAGTGATTATAAAGGGACATTTTTCTTTTCAATTTTATAAGAAGGCATGTTATGTAATTGTCAGGAAACTGCTACAAAATGAAATAGCTGCAAAGTGCCTAAAGTCTTAGCTCTTGGAAGCCAAGAGCTTTGTTACTAAGCTTTCTGAATCTAGTGATACAAATTTGCAGGTAACCATAGATTCAAAGCACCTTTTGAGATCCTCTCTAGACATGCTACTTTGTTTTGGATGACTCTGAAGATCTTGTTGAGCCTGTCTGCTCTAGTCAGGTAGAATATTGTACAAGAAAATAATGATACCAACAATACAAAGCTATTTTTATAACATCTGAATTGGTCTCTATGGCAACACTTTTTAGCCTATTTATGTTTTGTTATTTTTTAATCTCTCCGTCTCTGCCATTCTCACATTATTCTGTTGAGTGACAGATATTGATAGAAAGATAAAACTTCACATCCACATACAAACACCTGTTGAGCTCAGGAGAGTAGGTAGTTGCTTGCTTTATGTTTGGCCTTTCCTTTTAACAGATGGTTCAAAGACTTCCTGCTATGTTTCTTTCCATTTCTTTGTGAAAAAAGTTGTTTAAAACAAGAAAGATACATTCAGTTGAAATTCAGTTACTCCAATTATTCGTAAAAATATGGTTTTCATCTTTGTGTCTGAATGTTTAATGAACGGTGCGTTATAGCTGGGGGAGGCAGGTACAGATGGGAGAAAAAAAAAAAAACAAAAACATGCAAGGTCAGTCAGCCAGCTAATAGTTTCACTCACTCTAGTAGCAGATGTATGGATTTTCAGTACCTTAACAGTACCACTGATACTACACTTTATACCTAAGCTCACCATATTTGGAAGACATTTCTGTTTCATTACGTGTTTGCATCTCTCTTCTGTTTCTATATGAAAAATGCACAAAAACAAGCAGGAAATAGGACTACACCTTGAGAACTGTGAAACTGTCTGCCTCAAAATGCCATTAAATTCACACAGAGATATCAGTATAGGAGCTGAGAAAATTTGGTTTTAAAAATGCTGCTCATTTATAATCAAAGTATTTCATCTAGAGTAATAATCTGAAATATATGTTCTTTCATGAAGGAAAAAAAAAAAAAAAAAAGATAAGACTGAAGGGTGATGGCTATAAAGGAGAGAGGATGATATTCCTGGGTAACGTGGAAATGAAAGAAATTGGTGCTGGCTTGGGTGATGTGCACAAAAGTTGTATTGAAGATCTCGAACCTTTGTTTAAATAGAGCAAGAGAATAGTGTCTGTTCTTCATGACTACGTAGATGAAAGGGATTTTCTTTACACAGACAGAACTCTTATCCCTCATGATTTGACCTGATTTTTAAAATTATCTGATGTAATTTTGCTACCTGCCAGCTTTAGATCATAAGAACAGCAGTACTGGATCAGCTCAGTGATCTGTCTTATTTGCTGTGGTGTCTACATTAAGCAGACAGGTAGGGAAGCATGGAAGAGAAGAGAATGAATGATCCTTTCTCTGATATGCCTCCCTATCTTTTTGCAGTCAGCATTTTAAAGATTTTTGGATCCAATACTGCATCCAAAGGACTCAGCAGTCAGCCTGTTCTCTTACTGATTTTAAACTCATGTATTCCTTTGGCTATCTTCAAATTCTATAGCAGTGAGAACCATGTTGCAATTTTGTTATGTTTTGAAGACATAAAGTAATATAGTGAGCATCCTGGGTCTATGACTTGCAGTTTTAGTTACTGTAAATCACACTGTCTGTGTCCTGATCAGAACTTCGTACAACCTTTCCCAATAACTAGCAGCAATTTTTTAAAAAAGACCACAGGTAAGACTGATCCACATGTATCCAGTGTTCAGACCCCAAACTGCAGATGATCTGCTGCATCCTGTGTGTGTTTTTTCAAGAAAAAAGAGTTGTCAGCATTTCAGCTTATTCAGAATGTACATATTTTTGAGCAGCAATTCTCTTATAAATATTATAACCTCTGTAATATCTTTGACTGAGAAAAAATATTATTAGATAGTTTTTAATTTAGAATAAGTGGAAAAGGAGGTTTTGAAACATATATGGTGATAGTTTATTGAGATCAATTGAGTAATTAAAATGAGTGTTCTCACTAGAGAATTTTTTAAAAAACATCTATGAGCACTAGTCAACTAGTGCTTCTGTGCCATGCAGAGAAAGGAAGCTATCTTACAGTTAGCCAACTTAATGTACAATAAATAATCACAAATATGCTTATTAACTTCGTTTAATGGCTAAAAATAGGTACAGGAAAAGGAGGAAAAGGAGAAGAGGGGAAAAAAACAAAACAAAACATCTGCCTTATCTGGCTGAAGTTGATTCAACTGTAGTTCTAAAATAATTAGTAATGAGCACTTACCATAAAGCTGTCACAGCATTACCACCTTCAGGGGTCGAAAACAATTTACCTTTAGAAACTGTGCCTACCATGGATTGAGAACGTAATATTAATGAAGGAACAAACCAGGAAATAGCAGGACACTCAAAGCTAACTAGAGCTAAAATCGATGACAAGAGGCAGTCTGAATCACATGAGTAATTTATTAAGCAGCAATAGATTTTGGTAAGTAGACCTTCTTCTGATGTGTGGGGTGAAGATAAATTAGCAGTTTTGTAAACTGAGGGTTTCTGTTTGCCATTTGAGTCATATATATAACGAGCCTTCAAGAAATGTGTTTGGCCTTTTCTTACCAGGTTTTCACTACTGTACTTATCCAAAGCTATATCAAATCTCTTTGGGAGAAAACATTATTAGGATTAAGTTTCTGTCAAGGCAACACACCGAATGATTATGTGATTAGCAATCATGTCTATCAGGTGTCCTGGAGTGCTGTTCTGTACCAACACTAAGGGAGCACTGGGTGCTCCTCTTTCAAGGAGATTGCAGTCTAAATCATACACAGAACAGTTATAATTCAAAACACTAACCTTGAGGCAATAAAGATGTAGTTTTATTTAAGTTCATCTTCTCTTTGATAAAAGTTCATTCACACAGTGACCTCATACACTTCATTAGGGAATACAAATTACCTTCTTATTAAGTTTAACTCTTTCATTTCTATGTGCGAATGGACACTTCTGTTATGAGTGGAACTGAAGATTAAATAACCCAAGTAAACTCTGGAATTTCAGATCAGCTTATTTGGTATGAAAAATATATGTTTACACTGTACATTTTAAATGAGTTTCCATAGTGGAGGTTTTTGTATGCAGTGTGCTTCCTCTTGTTGCTGCTTATACATCCAGAGCTCAGAAGGTTATATGACCATCTTCAAGCTGATCATGGAGTCTTTCTGATTTGTCTCCCTGAAACAGCCAGCTCTGAGACACTGTCGTTCTTTTTCTGCTGTAGCTATCTTAAGGGGGAGCCCTTCAAATCACTTTGAAAGAATTATCTGAAGCCCACCTGCAGAAAGCTGTCATGTTGTTAGGTAATAGTTCTTTCTGTAGTTTATCTTGCTGAAGTCTCTGTGCCTGCTGTCCAGTGTTCCTCCAAAAAATATTTCCTTCTTCATTTGGAAACCCCACTCTATCCATCAAGAGACTCCCTATGAGTTGAGCTAAGGTCAAAGCAGTAGATATGAATACAGGCAAGAAAGCCAAAGCCAGTAAAAAGGTTGCTGGTCTCTTTAATTCAGAAATTTGGCTTGAAATATTATGATAGAAGAGCTATTCTTGTTTGTATTCCTCCTGCTTCCTCTTGTCTCTCTTTTCATTATTTGCTCCTTTAAAATACACAGGTTGTTACAGTGTCCCTCTAATAATTACAAGTTACAAATTTTACAATCACACTAAATAAATCATTGTGAAAGATTCCACGTTATTTCATCTTTTTGTTTGTTCATTTCATTGATATTACAGACTTTTTATCCATCTGGTTAGCATAGCAGATAAATAGAGTTGAGTGAATTTAATATCTGACACAGTTTTCTCCTTGCTGGAAGACAGTACAAAAATACAAGCAGCGTAAGAGGTTTCACATTTTTTTTATTAAAAAAAAAAAATTAAAAATGACGTTTTACCTTACTATGGAAGCTATGAATGGAAGCTATGAAGTGATGAACTGACTTTTTAACGTATTGTTCTTATTCCTCTTCAGTCTTTCGTGTACACATGGTCACAACCTCTTTGTTTCTTTGATTGTGGGTACTGTTGCTTTTTTTACCAACTGCAATCAATTATCTAATTACTCAACATCTCAGTAGCCATGGTATGCAATGACGAAAACTGAAGGTCAGACAGAGATAGAAATATGCATGCTTGAAAGTAGGGATGTCCATACAGGCAATATCATCTTTCTGTCATCATTCTTCTTAAATAAATACTTTTAGGACCTATATATTCACCTGTGATTAAAAAATAAACATAAAAAGAATAAAGGTAGGTTATGTATGATAATATTATAATAGTATTGCAAAGCTGCTATTCCTTTAATAGTTTCAATTAACAGTGGAATTAGATGGAACTCTTACAGCAATGGAGAGAAGGAATATTTGCTGGCATCAGTATCCCAGATGAGAAGATGCACTGTTTTCATATGGCAGGATTATTATTATCACAGTCAGACTAAGTGAAAGTCAACTGCAGGCGTTGTTGTTGAACTTCTCTCTCTTGTCATCATTTTGATTGCTGTGGAAACACCCTAAAATTACAGCACTTTAATTGTTAGCAAATTAGATCAAAATTGAAAATTGAACAAACATGATCTAATTTAAGCTGAAAGTAGAGATACTCAGGTGCTGATCACATTTAAGAATATATATATATTCTTAAGTTTTTTAACAATATATCATTGAGGAGCAACACAAATCACTATTCTCCATCTACCCATCTGGAGTTTTGCCTAGTAATTTTTCCACCAGGACATCAGTTTGCACTGGGAGTTCTGGAATCCTCCAATAGGAAACTGAAGTCTCAAATACCAGACTTTTTTGTCGCAAATCTATCTGTTCCTATTGTTAACTCTTATGTTATGTCATCTCTTCAACAAAGCACCTTTGATTCCCTGCCTTTGTCAGTGCCCAGACACTTTATCCTGCTTTTCTGCGAACTGCATAGGGACCTCCCTCACAACTGAACTACAAACTACTCTTTTCTTTAGCTGCAGTCATTGCTGACTCATGAGTAACCCTTATGCTTAGCTCAGCCACCCCTTCATTATCAATCCTGGCTCATTGCCCCTGGCTTCTCAAACAGTGCCCACAGTGAACTTTTAAATAAATTAAACTTAGGAAGACTCAGGACCTTTGGAATGCTCTGGCATGAATTGCTCATCACTCTAATTGACTGTTGGCTCTTGTATCCTCCATTCTTCTCCAAACATGTATAGCCATTCTTATGCTAATGCATCTAAATATTCCAAACAGCTTTTGTTTCAGTGTTAACACAGTTGTCTGTTATATCTCTTCAAACCTGCCAAGAGCAACTGTCTTCATTTATAAGAACACACGGCGCAGTCCATATTTTAAACTGCATGTATGAAATGTTTAGAGTCTAAAAACAATTTCTGAAAAATTGCTGTACTGAAAAGCAAAGAGTAAATAACATCAGTGAAGCCTGTTTATTATTTTTCTATAATCTCCACCTTAATTTGCATATTTTCCAAGTAAGTAGAATTGTTTCTGACAGAGCACTACAACCATTCTGCATTCCCTGTTTTCTTATGAGTCACAGTGAGTTGTAGAGACTTTTCAAGCCAAATTACACTTTCATCCATATCCAATCCAGTCCATTATGTTCAGACTGCACCCTCAATTCTGATCCTACAATACCATTACCCTCCATTATATGCAAGAACATAAGAACTTCATCTGTTCTTCAAAGATGAGGTTGATTTTATTTGCCCATTAATTAAAAAAACTAATTATGCTTTATCCACAAATCTATGCTTTTTAAAATGAGAAATCCACTGTAAAGTAAGAAATCTTTCAGATGAGATAAATGCAGAACCTCACAATGCTGTTTTTACCAAGTAATTTTTCTGAATATCATGGCCTTCCACTTAATTTTTAAATTAAAGGCATAAAGGACTTCTCATTTTTTATGTTCTGTCTGAAAACCTGCTGTTCCAAGCTCCATGAACTTCACAATACATTCATGTAAGGACATACATCGTTAAAATACTGTTATTTTGTCTGATGGTTGTCATTTACCATGTTTAAAGTGTTTAACACCAAAACCAGCAGAAGCAATGCATGAGGTGAAATTGACCATATGCACTTACTGGAAAAATTATTCATCCAATACTTTTGTAAGCATTTAAAATATTCGAGATACAGAATGAGAATATAATCCTCTATTCATATATTTACCATCCTTATTCTTCTGGTATCATGCCCAAAATAAATTAATTAAGGGGAGTCTTTGTACTAACTTTTGAATTAGCCCTAGGAACAATTAGAAGATCCTGTTTATTCATTCTCTCTCTGACAGTCCAGAAAAATATGCATATTCACAGCACCAGGGCAAAAAGGGCAGAGATTCCCTTACCAGGCTTACCAGGCCTTGCAGTCAAAGAAATTAAATTAGTCTCTAACCTGTTCTATGATATTGCTTGTGCTGAGTTCATTTGCTTGCGTATAACTTAGCAATAACAATCCAAACTGGGAGGATGACTAAAATGAGTGTGAGTGTATGAGAACTCTCATCCAACTGGCTTTCAATTTGCAGTAAGCATGCCATGAAGAAAGCAATTCTGAGCTAACATATTATATACCTGCGTACTGCAGTGACAACCTCTAGAGATTGTTGTAAACAATACAGAATGGATTTTATTGTCTCATATGGTAGCAATAGCTTAACATTATCCAACCACACTTCTTGCCTGTGTCCAAGCCAGTAACTACAATTGGCCACAAATGTTTTTACAGCCCTGAGACAAACTGGCACAAGACGGCTTGCAGGCACACAACTCAGCCCTCCAAGGCAGTAGATGAGCTGCCTGCTGGTTGACTAGAGGGCAGAGATCCTAGCCCAGGCTCTCCTTCAATCTGTGGTTGAGCTTGGCCTGAGAGAGCACCTTTTGGCTCATGTCAAAACTATGGCAAGGAATACACTAACAATTAATTGGCATGGATCACATGCTCACATTCCAGCACATAAAGGATGCTGTTGTTTTTATTAGTGTAGACAGGTTTTGACATAAGACAGTGAAAGGAAGATTTTCAGGTGCAAAAGTGAACTTTTGCAAACACTCTTCTATGCCAAAAATAGTAGAATATCCCCTCACATCTGGTTAATGGAATGATTTTGTACTATGTGCATTTTAAGGTCTGGAAAAGAATAATGGCCAGAAGAGGAATTTGGGTTAAAAAAAAAAGCACTTCTTTCTATAGAAGTAACAGAGGGATGCCAAAGTATTGCTACATGGCATAAAATTAAAATGCAGAGGTTACTGATATGAGGGAGAGGGGTGACTGCATACTATCTGTAAATCAGGTACAAACAGCACCTGTGTTGCTGGAGTCCGTATTTGGTGAAAAATAAGAGACATTCTGACTGATCTCCTTTGTCACAACTGCGAATAAAGATTGTGACTGCTTTCCTCGTGAGGGGTGTATTTCAAAGCTACTTTTGAAGTAAGCATTGAAGTAAACTTCATCTCCAGGTGAAGCCTCACCAGCACAGAGCAGAGGACATGATCCCCTCTTTCAACCTGCTAGCCATACTTCTTTTGATGCAGCCCAGGATGCAGTTGTCTTTCTGGGCTGCAAGGACACACATTGCTGGCTTATGTCCAGCTTGCCATACACCAGTACCCCAGGTCTTTTTTGGCAGAACTGCTCTCAATCCTTTCATCCCCCAGCTTGTATTTGTTGTGAGAGTTGCCTTAACCCAAGTGAAAGATCTTGCATTTGGTTTTGTTGAACCTCATTAGGTTCACCTGGGCCTGGTCTAGGTCCCTCTGGATGGTATAATGTCTCTGGTGTGTCCACCTCATCTCACAGCTTGGTGTCATCAGCAAACTTGCTGAGGGTTCACTTGACCCCACTGTCAATGTCATTGATGAAGGTATTGAAGAGTATTGGCCCCAGCATTGACCCCTGTGGGACACCATTCCTCATTGCTCTCCATCTAGAACAGAAGATCAGATGTGACAGAAAAACAAACCTTAAACCACAACAGCTGAACAGATTGTGCTGCACATGTAGTAGTCCCAACTTTAACAACATTTGTGATAATTCATACAAAATGCCCCCCCCCCCCGCAAAAAAAAAAAAAAAAAAAGTAATGAAAACTCAGTATTGAATGCATCTACCTGTGGAATTTTGATGCTGTTGATAAAGATGTTCTTTGTGAGATTGTAGCCATAAATTAAAGGAATTACAGAAAGTGGGTCAT
Source organism: Chrysolophus pictus (assembly GCA_037305975.1). Classification (NCBI taxonomy): domain Eukaryota; kingdom Metazoa; phylum Chordata; class Aves; order Galliformes; family Phasianidae; genus Chrysolophus; species Chrysolophus pictus. The sequence goes on from CM074578.1 coordinate 27,898,491, forward strand.
TTTTAAACTAATTGTCTCAGAACCTAGAAAGTCATCTTATTTGTTGTGAAAAAAAAACATGGTTGAGTAGAAGAAGAAAAATTGATTGTCCTCAATTATCCTTTATAACTTGTATGGAGGTGAATGCGTAAATATTCATAAACTACAGCTGTTGCACTAAAAAATTAAATTGCTCCAAAATTCCAAGTAAAGGTTACCATTCACATTATCTTGTACCATGCAAAATCTTGCAATACAATAGTTAGCCATGCAAATCTCTCACATAAATGTTCATGAAGCCTAAAGCTAATTATTTTAGGTTATCATGTAAAGATATCAGAACATAACGTAGTGATGTTAAATCACTTGAACCATTGGATATTAAGGACAGTGGAGGAGATTTTTAGAATATCAAAAAGTTTGTGTATAAGTTAATTAAAATAGCTTTGCAACTGTTGAGTTAAAAGTATGAATAACTTTATTTCACAGATAAGGTATTCAAACATTGGAATGGGCTGCCCAGGGAAGTGATGCAGTCCTCATTCCTAGACATATTCAATGCGTGGATGTGACACCATGGTACATGGCTTAGGGACGGGACTCAATAAGTCTGATTGATGGTTGGGCTTAATGATGTTGAAGGTCTTTTCCAATTTAGATGATTCGATGATTTTAGAACAAACTCTTTACATTAGAGTGATATTTCCAATATGGGTTTCAGATTTCCTGTTTTCCTTGTTTGAATAAGGGATATTAGAAGTATGCCAGTGCAGAAAAAGAAAAGAACATGCAATTTTTTAAATCTAAATATTACCCTCAAAGTTTTGTGGTGCCAGTATTATTAATAATTCTGGAAAGGATTAACCTGAAAGGGAAACCTGAAAGTCTGCAGCTATGATTTCTCAAGCCTTTAGGAAATTAACAATTTTGGAGTGTGAAACTGAAGAGACAGCCATACTTGCCGTATTTACTGTCAAAATGCATTCCCCCTTCCTAAAGCACAATCTTGCAATGCAAGTCCCTGCTTGTTTGTCTCACAGTTTCTGAAAGTTCATCTAGTGCTTTGTGGTACTTTACTCTAGAAAATAGTATCTATTCTTTAGTATTATCTTAGTATATATTTAATATATACTTAATTATACTTAATCTTAGTATTATCTGAGCAGTATGTGCTATTCCTGTAGTGTGGCAGTGTTTTTCATTCCTGAGACAAAGATATTCTGTTGTTCAAGTCAGTTAAAAAAAGTCAGTAAAGAAGGCAAATAAATAGAGAATTATATAATATTTTCCCTTATAGATTGATTCATTTAGCATGAACATGGAAAAAGTAAGTTGTTCTGTGCCTGTTTAAGGTCTTGAGGGTCACAAAAAACCAATCACTGAATGCCAGCTTTAGCAAGAAGTTAGGTTTCTGTTCTTTGCTGTCATCTTTGCATTGTCTTTGTTTTCACTATTCTTTGTTTCATTATTTCTTCATTGTGCTCTTGAAGTGTTTCCTGTTTGTGTATTCAGTCCATGGTCTGACTTCATAAGAATAAAATTAGCACCCATTTAATTTATCTGTTTAGAGCTAAATTTTTAATCTCCATGAAATTTAATTATTTTCATGAGTTTATACTAATTCCTGTATCTTTTTACAACAAATTCCAGCTGAGTGGATTTTAGTCCTACTCACTTTGTTATCAAGAATATAGATTGCATTTTTTGCATTTATTTTCCAATTGTTTTGATTCTTACAACATTTATTAGAATGTAGAGACAGGCAACTAATTTATTGTAGAAAAAAGAACCCATTTCAGGGCAAGAAGAAAAATCAGGTAAACCTCTTTGTTTTTGTGTGGAAGATTTGCTCTTTTATTAAAAAAAAAAAAAAAAAAAAAATCAGAGGTTCCAGAAATTGTGACAAATGCTGATTTTCAGGATATACTCATGATCTGTTTCTGTAGGTCCTGGAAGTAGATAACTGTTCTCAGTATTACTTATCATTATTACGTTGCAAATATTAAACTCTAGAATAAGTAGATCGGAATTACCATTGTTTTTTTACTTTTCTCCCTTACAAGAATGAAAGAAGGAAATAATTTGAAGCCTGATGTGAGCTTTGCTTTTAATAATATATTGTTTATGAAGAAGAGATGATTTGTCTTGCTTAGATATTCAAGCTAGCTAAACACTCGAGGCTCAATTAAAGCTCATGAAATTGTGCTTTCTGAGGACAGAAAAGCTCCTTTCTCCTACTTATAATTAGAATTAAATCTGGGGAGCTGAGAACAGGAGCTATGGGAGGAAGAAGAGGTTAGTGTAACAGCCAACGTCATTTCAGAAACTGAAGAAAGTGAGAATAAATTATGCTGTTAAAATTAATTTTGTTTCAAGTTGAAAGGCTCTCAGCACAGGTAATTAAATTGGTGAGTTTTAATATACTAGAATTAAAAGCAAATAAGAAATTGGGGAGGATGTGTACGAATATCTCTTGGTTGACATGCTGTGGCTTTGTAAATTATGGGTTGCAGGTGCAGCTGAGTGGGGGGCAGGTGATGATCCTTTGCCAAAACAGAAAAGGAGAGGGAGGAGCCTGGGAGTAGTCCAGGGCCTGGTGAGAAAGAGAAAAATAACTAAGAATAGAGTACTTGTAAAATTATGGCTCTCTTGCTAGAGATAATACCCAATTTAATGATGGCCTTTGGTGAAAATGAATTATTTTTTCTGTTTGGAATTACATCCCAGATACATTATTTTCCCAGACGTACCATGTTGTGGTTTGTTTTTTTATTTATCAAAGAGTAAGAATACAGCATTACTTAAAAGCCAGGATTCCAGGGGGGTACTGATGAAAAGTGCTGAGCCTGTGGCTATACCTGGGCGTGTACCAGCTGCCAGGGCTGGTTCTCTTGCTGAGGATGGAGGGATGCTGAATTCACTTCAAGCAGTGCCTTCACATGATTCTGTCAACATATCCAGCAGTGGTAGTTAGGTGATGTTTTGAGGCTGTTTTGCATCTTTCTGATAGTACGCAATACAAATATGCTGTTACATGACTTACCATCAGTGTTCATTAGAACCCCATCTGCCATTCAGAAGAGTTAGTTATAATCAGCAGTGGTATATTGCAGCTAGAACACAGATTGCTTTTAATAAAACTTGCTTCTGTCTTCTCATTTTGTGATCAACATGATCATTAACATTTTCATCACGCTTCTTTCTTCCACAAAGCCATGTCCACATTTATATCAGATTATCATCATCTGTCTTTCTTTCCATACAGTGAATAAAAAATGAGCTAAATCTTGCAATCTATACTCAGTCATCCATAAGTGTTAACACTGATTTCACCAAAACAGTTCAGGTTTTGACCATATTTGCTTATGCATAAGACAAATAACATATTTGCATTTTTTCAAGTGTTTTAACTCTTCAACTTCTTCCTAAAAGATTCTACACTGTTCCTGAAAAGTCATTTCTTGTCAAATTGTAGTTCCAACATGTAGCACATGCCAGTTTAAACAAAAACATTGATGGAAAGGCAAATGAGGTTGCACCATAGAAAGTCAAAACAAATGAGCCAATGAGTAAAAGAAAGAAAATTTCTGTATTTTCTATAATGCTTACTGTGCATTTTGCTGCATAGCCTTCATCTTAAATAAGTATTTATCGTATACAGGAAGTGCTGTTATCAGTTAGGCTTTAACAGGATAGATTTTGTGAATTCAAATACATTGGGGACACCTGAATGTGAAAAATAAAGCCAAATCTAAGACTAAATGACTGATGCATTTTCAGGATCTGCTCTTTTGTTGTTGTTGTTGTTGTTGTTGTTGTTGTTGTTTTCTCCAGTCTACATTTCAATTTTAAACATAAAAAATAATTATGTTGCATACAGTAATTTAGAAACACTGCCTACTCCCCTGCCCCCAACTTAAATAGGTTATTTGACCCAGCATTATGAGGCAAGGTGTTTGTCATATCTGTAAAATCCTAGCAGGAAATGAAATGATTGAGTCTTTAAGTACATAACGTTTTGAAACTTTTGAGGTTGATAAAAGGTGAAACTATGTATTTGATGCAAGAAGGTAAGAATCTGGGAAAATTTATGGTAGAAATTTCAAAGCAACACAATCTGAAACTAATAAAGAATATAAAATGAACTAAAATGCAAGGCTGGTGTTATATACATATTATCTTTTCCAAACTTTCATAGCTACCAGCCTTGATTCAATATTTTTTCTGAACTGGGATTTTAGTAAAAACTTGTCCAGTCTTTTCTTATATTCATTTAAGACAGCTATCAGTTGTGTATGTTGCATAAGGAAATAATCATCATATCCACTCTTCTGAATTGTGATCTTGCATTGTTAATATTGGGTGTGAAATTGTTCAATTGATGTGATTTTGACACTTTAAATTGTGATGAGGACTTTATTCTTAATATTTCTGGTTTGGGTTTGATGCAGTGGTACAACGCACACTTACTTTATAGCCTGCAACTGGCATTTCAAGCAACACAGTGAAGGGTAGATCATAATTTATTTCAAGAAAGAGGCAAGCTCGTTTATATAAGTGACAACATCAAGTTTAATTAAGAGCTACAGTGACAAAGGAGAGCTGACTGCATGCACTCAAAATACTTTTCAGATGACAAATGTCTGACACCCATAAAAAACAATATCCGAAGTAATTGGTAAGGTTATGATACTTAAACCTGACTAAAAAGATTTCAGGCAGTATATTCTAGTAGGTTAACACTCTTATCAGATTTATGTGAAAAAACAGATAAATTAAGCTTAATCTAGAGCCAAAAATTCAGATTTAGAGTTTATATCCTTCTGTGTGGAGGTAAAGCAAATGCAACTGGCAATTAGGAGCATTTGTATACCCATGTTTATTTTATTTGGCTCTATGAGATTTTAGCACCAGTGTCTGTTTTTTCACCACTACAGCATTTTGGAAATCCCCGGTCAAACTAAAGATGTAGAGAAGAATCTGTTGGTGTGATTTATTTTATGTTTTTCCTTCCTGTTCTGCATACTCAGTGCTGTAGAAAGTAGTCCAAAGTCTTCTGCCTAATCCAAACCAACATCTTTTTCTTTCTCTCTTTGTGGCAACTGCACCATAAAGGGAGAACTGATGTTAAGGATAAAGGTCAAGATGATAGAATATGACAGCTCTGTGACATGAAAAGAGAAATGAGTATCTCTAAGTATTCAGCATGAGCTTCTCTTTGATCCCTGCAGGGCATCTGCACCACAACCACCGCATTTTTGCACTTCTTCTTCTTAGCTTCATTCTGTTGGGTCTTGACAGAAGCGTGGCAGTCATATATGGCTGTTACTGGAAAAATTAGGACACGGCTCATAAGGAAACGTTTCCTGTGCCTTGGATGGGGTAAGTCTGTAAAATTCAGTTACTTAGAGTCATTGGAATGAAACCTTAATGCAGTGACAATGCCAGGGGTATTATCATTTTCCTCAGTGAACTTGAAAGACAGTAGATGGTGCATTAATAAATGGAAAACTAGGTTAGGAGTCCTTCCACTTTAGTTTCAATATAATAATTTTTCTCAAGACATGCTGGTGTTTATTTTGGCATTCTGTAATAAATATTTTTTAACATCATTTTAGAAGCATTCAGCCAAGTTGTACAATATTAAGAAATAAAAATAAAATAGCAAAAATCATTCACTGAATTTCGTGAACACTGTTATTAGTTCACTTTAAGATGTATCAAAGGTACCAGTAATTTAGGTGCATCGAAGTAATACAGAAAACATCCCTGACAGTGCTTGAGAAAACTTTTTCCCCGGCAGAACAGCAGTATTTTGATCATCCTCTAATGATTTTTACTATTTTGTGATTTTTTTTCCAGGTTTACCAGCCTTAGTTGTTGCAATATCAATAGGCTTTACGAAGACAAAAGGATATGGAACAGCTCACTAGTAAGTCAGTCTGAAATGTTAAATTACATTTTTAATTAACAGGGCTTTCATATCCATCAGAAACCATATAGCAGGGTTTGGAGGCCCTCCCCTACAGGTGGAAATGCCCTAAGAGTCACTGAGTGATCACCAAAGGAAACAATATGCCAGACTTGGACTAAAATCAGCAGAATGCCAAGGATCTCAGTCTTCCTGTGAGCATTTGAAGCAGCAACCATTTAGAAACGCTAAGGATTAGGTCCACTTAGATGTCTAACATTTATGGAAATTTACAAAAGAGAGCCTTAAACGTTCTGGTTAACCTTTGCCAAAATCTAAACACATCTAAAACTGTACTGGCAAGAATTCCTTTGGCACCTAGGCTTCTGCCCACCAACAATGTAAGCTGCTTCCTAGCCTTTTGTGCCCTTGAGCTGCATGGAGCCAAAGCCCTGCAGAAGCCTCCAAATATCTCTCATCCATTCCTCTCTTCTGGAGTGCCTGATCCAACCCTTTTCTTGAACCCTTCTGTTGTATGTGAGAGACTGCAAGAAGATCTGTGTATTCCATTTACACATTATTAAAACAGGTTTTATTTAACCACCTGCCTGGTTACAGTGCATATTTAGCACCCTGGAAAAATCACACCTCAGCTAGTCTGCTCTTCCCATCTCATGCCAAAGGAGGTTGCCCCGAGTCTCGCTCCTTCCCACTGAGACATTATGTATCGGGGTACCTTTCCTTCAGTCTTCCCATTTGCAGCTCTCCTCATGTTGCCTAAGAAATTAAGTATGTGTCTGGACAGCAGGAGAGGAAATTTGACTCTGCAGCCTGCAAATGAGGACATTCATCAGAGATGTGGATGAGTTAGGTCAAGTTCTTGCTTTGGTGAATATTTAATTACTCTCCTGAGCATCATCACTGAGTGAGATCGGGGTTCCCCCTACCTGCCACGTGTCCTACCTTTGCGATACATAGCAAAGGGGGCTTCAAGCCCTTTCTTCAGGTGGGTAGGCTCCAAATTTTCTCCTGATTACCTGCTCTAGCCACTGAGCTCTTTAGTTTTGAATTGTGACACTACGTGTCTTGCATTTTGTTAATAAGGAATGGCTTACCTAACTGATGTTCTTAAGTACAGAACAGCAGTTACAGCTGGGAATCATTAGTGATAAAACATCTTAGGTACCTTTCGGGAATTATATTGAGAATGTACTACTCTGGCATTTTTATAGCTAATAAGTTCTCATCATGCTGGCTTTTTTTTATTATTTGGTCCCTTGACCAATACTGAAGTACCTGTTTGGCTGTGAGAATTATGAATTTTGACATTTCAATGTGTAGACCCCATTGGGAATGTAGGTTTGCCTCTTGTGGGATTAATCCCATTGCATTTACTCTACTGAAATTATTCATGTGTAACTATTTGCTTCAGTTAACATTGCTTTGTGCTTCCTCCCTGGGATGTATACATTTTTAACAGAAGATATACTGAAATATTCAGACAAAGCAACGAATCATTCATTTAGAGTGACCTGGAAAGTGAAATAGAGTAGGTCTCTGTACACATACCGACTTCTCTCTTGTCCAAAATGAGCTGACACAGTGCCATAGAACAAAAGCACAAGAGGAGGTGTACATGGAACAAATGGAATCATAAAGCAACTCTTGTTTCACTTGCAAAAACATTTTCTTACCGTTTGACATCACAATGGTAAAAAGAAAAGAATGTAAGGAATGGAATCCTATCAGCATATGGGACAGCATATCACCACTCTAGAAGGCAGTGAAAAATTATGGCCTGTAACTGTTAGGCCATGTGAAAGCAGAGCACCTGTGCTATTTTCAAAAGCACTTTTGAACTGCTTGTGGATTTTTGGCCCATTTGGCTACATTCAGTTAAACATATGCCACTATCAGAAGTGCATCCAGTTGCAAAATTTTCCTAATTTTTAAGATGCTATTTTTGAAAAAAACAAAACAAAACAAAACCAAAAACCAAAAACTGAAGCAAAACAAAATTTCCAAATAGAGAAAATTAAGTGAAAATAAAGTGGTTGATTCCAGTCCCCCACCTGGAAAGTTTGACTGGAAGGGAGGCCCAATGTTCTTTGAAACAGATCCCAGGTTCATAGTATGGTATGGCCGAAGAGGTTGGCTTGAATTGTTCATACTTGACCCAACTCCATGATAACAGTATCTGATTTCTGTCTTTTTCATTCAGCCATAATTATTTTGGACAGTTGCATTGCTGTACATTCAAAACCACATGTAAAAACTGTATTTCACACAGACAGTTGTACTGATGCAAATACAGAAACTGAAGGAATACCCCAAAAATAATTTGAAAAATTAAAAAAAAACACAGTAACAAGCTTTTAGCTATTTGAAAATATTAGTGTAAAACTTAGATATTTTTTCCAACTATTTCTGTGGATTTTATAAATATTTTCACTACCTCTCCTCAGATGATGAGAGCTATGAAAGTACAACTACTGTAAGTTACTGTTAGTAAACCTGTGAGACCCGCTGATGTATACAGTGAGATAGATAGATTAATCAGTGCTGCAGATAACTTTCAGGAATTTGTTATATCAGCAAAATTTAAAATTCTGCTATAGTTATATGATCCTAAGCGAAGGATCCATTCTCCCAGAGAGCATCAAACACTACAAAATATACAAGATGTGCAGGACACAGGAGCAAGTCTACAGATGCTTCATCACTCAGCAGAATTTTATGACCATGCAACAGGGCCCCATAAAACCACTAGTAGATGCTCTTATACTAATCAATTTATATGGCTTCCAGCATGTGAAGGGCAGTGAGAAAGAAGACAGAATTGGAGAACACAATAAAAACAACTATGAAGCTTTGGGGGAAAAAAAAAAAGCTATTAGATCAAAGAAAAAGAGAAGAATGAAAAATGCTAAAAGAGTTGGCAGCGATTGCCTTGTAGTATAAGAAAGAACATGAAAGTCTGTCTTCAAAATTCTTCTGAGGAAAAAGTTGGGGAAAGTGCATTTCAGAGACATTGATTGGCAGATGTTGGGAACTTTGTAAAAAATCACATTAGATTGTTGAAAATCCTAATTGCTGAAAATTCAGGCTGTAAAAGAAAAGAATACAACCTCTTCTAGCCCTGTTTCTAAATGGAAGTCACTCTTCTGAACAGTCTTTTTCACTGAGGGTATAAGGGAGAATTCTCTCCTTGTCTTAAAGACTTTTGTGGCTAAAACATTTTCCTCTGTATTAAAAGAAACGACTGACATTTTATTCAGAACAGGTAATTGAAATTATAAGTAAAAAAAATGTCAACAGTTTTCATGGATTGATGTTTCTATTTACCAAAAAATTTTGAGCATTTAAATTATAGATTTTACTTATGTACAGCAGTCCTTTTCACTAATATTGGTAAGGAAACACACTGTGAACACATCCATTCTCAGAAGGTCGTGTTCTCAGTCTCTCGTAACAAATAACGTAAGGTTTTTGAAAAAAAAAAAAAGAAATTTAAAATTGCATTGCATTTTGGAAGCATTTTTCTTAGATTTTACAAAAATTACAAAAATGTTAATTGTTTTCTTTTTTTGGGGTGGGGGAATATAGACTAGCTTGGTGTTTATTACCTTTTTAACAATGAATGAGATATAAATTATTTATATCAGTTTATTTTCCCAGTATTTAGCACCTCGATGCAGCTGGGTTCATGAGGCAGATTTCACGTCTTCACTGCAATGGGAAACGGTTTTATTCTTTGCAGTTGAAATTCCAGCCGTAACAGACTATTACGATGCATTTGCATTTACTTTACGTTGTTTTCAAAAGCACAAAAAGAGCACTGGAAATTAAATAAAATATGTATGGTTCTGATGTGAATGTTTCTGAATGTGAGATCCAAGTTAATTGTTTGAATGCATATATTTGAATTTTCTTATATGTAGGTGTGATCACGCATTCAAATAAACATGCAATTCTTTGAATATGTAATCACTGAGAAAATAGCACAGCTGCATTTACTTCAGTGTGTGAAGCTCCTGATCTTTTGCAGATATGTAAAGCTTTACATCATGGTGTATCAAATATTTAGAATTTGAATGTGTAAGCGCTCTGTGTTTGGAAATCTGATGGTTTTCAGTGAAAGCTCTGATGCAGTGTGATAATGTCTGCAAGATGAATAGCTCACCAGAAAACACAGTTTTCATATGCTTTAAAATATGCATTTAAATTGTTTGCAAAATATTCCAGAGAATATAGAGTGGTTAAACCATATATCATGAATTTTCTTTAACAGGAATGTTGTCTGTATGATCTAGTCTTAATAGCAATTCTTAAATGACTTAAGTGAGACTATATAGAAACGTGGTTTTAATCAACTTCCATTTTATTAGTATTTGACCATTCACTGTTTTAAGTATTCATCTGTCAGATGTTCTATAGATAGGCAAGTCCTGTTCATTTAACTCATCACACATGGTGAGAGAATATTTGGCAAGGATTAACAAATTTATTTTACATAATGTTCATAATAGATTTAAGAATATGTAAAATTTGCATTTAAACTTTTGAAACATTAGCAGTTGGTAAAGGAAATCACTTTTCAACTGTCTACACCATCATACCAACTAAGTAATTTAATTATCTTCTCTGTGTCTCTATCCCTACATATTGATTGAGCATAAAACAGAACAAGCGTATGCTGTAGCAATTATTAATGCTTCCTTGTCAATCTGTTATACTTATTTTTAATTTGTGTTAGTTCTTCTCTAATGTTTTTTCTAGCTGTTGGCTGTCTCTTGAAGGAGGGCTACTTTATGCTTTCGTTGGACCTGCAGCTGCTGTTGTCTTGGTAAACATTAATATCATTTCCAGTATATTCATATGAAATGGTGGAATATGCTCTTTAAATTATAAAGGCTTAGCCATTCCATAGAATTCAATTTTGCTGTGAATGTTGAGCTCAGCTTAATACTCCTGTATTTTGAATGCATGATTCACTTAATTGTATCACATTGTTATACCAGTTTTAACTTCATGTTTACACAGTAAACTGTGAAAGAATAATGTACTGATTGGTGGCACAGTAAACTTGTTACAGGCATCACTTAGTTATTATCAGTAGCATCTACATAATTGTCACTGCCTTGTGAAGTTCAGTGACAGTCTTGATAGAGTGCTGCTTGGCAGTGTAACGCTGTGCCAGCAAAAGCAGCAGGAGGAGTGGAACCAGCCAGCGAGTTCTCCATGGCTACTGCTTTTCAAGGCAAAGAAAAAATCATCATAACTGGGAAATGTTACTCATTTGTGCATTAATATTCCACATCTCTGGAAATGCATTTAGCTGTAGGATTCACTTTGTCTAATTGTAGACATCTGCAATGTAGATTTCTGCATCTATACTGATTATTCCAGATGTATATCACTGTCAGTGGAGAAAAATATGGATTTTTAAGGCTCAAATCGTCAGAAGCATTTCAAGAATTGAATTTAGAATAAGAAGAGTTGCACCCTACGTGTGTCACTGGCTATCTGTTGTCTGCTCTGCAATCTGTATAAATTTTATTCAATAATTTGTTTCACATTTTTCTGGGAAGCAGATTACAAATTTTGTATCTAATTCTTCTTCTCCTTGCACCAATTTTATACTAGGATAGCTCAATCAACACCAGTTATGGCTGATTTTCATTTTCAAAAGGGAATCAGTCTTAGTAGTCATCAAAGATAAAGCCATTTAGCCACAAAGATTATCCTGAAATGGATGTTTACTACTTCCGTAGTTTGTCTCATCGTTGTCTGGAGTCAAGCCAGGATCCTTTTGTACAACTCACAGTCCCACACCATGATTGAGGAGCCAAGGATGTTTACAAAAAGCCGGGCATAATTTTCTCATGGAACTGTATGTTCTCTTTGTAATTGGCAAGCTTTGTGCAGAGATGTTTGAAGTTCACAGTCACAGTTTGCCCTGCCATTAGCTCATGGCTGTGCAAGGAGCTGTTCTATGCAGCCACTTAAGCCTAAGTGTACGAAGCAAAAGAATTGTATAGCATCAGCTGGAAAATGTAAATGCCAAAAATAAAGTGATAATAAGAAAAACTGAAAAAAAGTTGGTAGGACAGACTGGCAACAATTAGGGGATTTGGCAGAGGTCTTGGAAAATCTGTTTGAGAGGAAAAAAAGGATCACACTTCTATAATCAGACAAACAAAGATCATTTTTTTAATACATTGAACACTTGGTACTACCTCTTCATGGGGCTATGCAGGATAGCTTCATTGAATTCTGATCAATATTACAAATGGATAATAACAGTCATTAAGTTGTCCATTAAGTGTCATTAGTATGTTCATCAAGTACCAAAGTCTGACTGCCAAAGCATTTGGAAATTTTTTTAGGTTAAGTCCTCAAATGATGTATGTGGGCACAATACCGTGTCTTTTAATGAGGATAAAGAGATTTATCTAAGGCATTCACATACCCCCACATACCCTATTCCTCCTCCCCCCAAAAAAGGATCAGACTGCAAGGCTCATGGCTGGCATTTTAGTGAATGACAATGATGTGCAGGAGTATATGGAAAACCACAGGCTGGTTCTACATAATTGAGGATATCCATGTGGACATTAAGAGCTTGAAAAGAAAGATGGCTACTGTCATTTGTGTGCACTGACCAGGCCTGCCCTGGTCAATTCAAATGCAATGCTGTGGTTTTCCTGGAATAGAAAATATAATTGCAATTATCTTTGGGAAGTATTAAAGCTATATTACTTGAGTTTCTGGACAGCAGACATGTATAAAACTTGGTATCAGACATAATTCAAGATTCAAAAATAAGCCTCTTGTAGCAGGCCTATGTATGACCCTCCTGAGAATATGTACTTCAGGTGTATTTGGGAATGGTCACATCATTCCTGATGACATACTCCGAAGTGTAACAAGGGGCACATTGCAGGCTTGAAAGAGCCATTTACTGATGTAACAGGATAAATTATTTTCTTTCAGAAAATGATCCACTGTTTTGTTGGTTTTTGTTTTTGTTTTTGTTTTTGTTTCTATTTGACAGGTCAACATGGTGATTGGCATTTTGGTATTTAATAAACTTGTTTCCAGAGATGGGATCCTAGATAAAAAGCTCAAACACAGAGCGGGGTAAGAAACAATCGTGGGGTTATTTTAATAAAAGTGGGGTTGTTTTTTAAAGCATATTCAAATTGTAGCAATGACTTCCAATTACAGACATTCCCCCAAAATGCATTTGATTGTTCTTTGAACATTTATACTGTTGTAGTAGCGTGTCTAACAGATTCCATTCATCTCAAAAGCTGTAGTTGCATTATTTTGAAGGAATGCAACTAAATAAACTAAACATAATAAAACACAAGTACAGCAGTATTAAGAATGAAGATTAAACAAATCTGAGCAGATTTCACAAGACTGTCATACACTGAAACTTGTTGCAGTTCGGAAAATAGTTTCATGAATAATGTTTACTGAAGGAACTGATTATTTTTCTGTCTGGCTGCCAACTTTAATTACTGTGGTGGGAAATGTTATTCATTTGTGTAAACTGTTGTAAAATACACATTACAGTAACATAGTTCTTACTGAGGTCAGTGCTATTCTGCCGGTCTTGAATCTGTGAAGAATTTACCTACTTTCTGATATCCATCAATACTTATACTATAAATTAATGCATCAGAATTTGAAAATTGGAAAAAAAAAATAAAAAGAATAAGTAAATGCAAATTCTGTGTTAATGACTATTTATTAGCATTTACATTCAAATTATCTCAGTTATGATGAGAAAAAATGTGGTGTTATCAAAAAACAGTGAATGACAATGAAGCTTTCATTCTATGCTGTTTCATTCAAAGTATTAACTTCTTAACCTTACTTTTGTCTACATTGCTGCATCAATATCCCTAACTTTGTAACAACTTTAATGAAAGCTAGAGCATTATAACAGCAGCACTAACTTATTATTCAGCAAATCACATTCATATCTGATAAAATTCCAGTGATTTCAGGAGCTGGATCAGTTGTAAGTTTTGCATTGTACATTTTCTAAAGATGTCTAAGCCTAAATTTAACTGAATTATTTTTTTCAGCTACTCAACTGTAGGCTATATAAATCTATTTGCCTGTAGTCTACTTCCTGATGAAACAAGTAACTTGTTTTCTAACAGTGAATAGGTATTTTATTTTAAAGTAATTGGATAAAGAACTAGAAATTGTTGTCAGAAGCAAGCTTTTCTGAGTAAGTATGAAGATGTTCTAATCAAGAAACAATCTAGAAAGAATCCAGCAGAGATCAACAAAGATGATGAGGAGCTTGGAACAATTTTTGTAAGAGGAAAAGCTGAGAGACCTGGGGCTGTTCAGCCTAGAGAAGACTGACAGGGGATCAATCTTAAAAAATATCTAAAGTGTGGGAGGCAACTGCACAAAGTCAGACTCTTCAGTAGCGTGTAGTGATAGGACTAGGAGAAATAACCTTCCAGTTTTTACTGGAACACTGGATTTTCCACACAAATACATGGGAGAACTTTTTGGTGAAAGTGACAGAGCACTGGCACAGGCTGTCCAGGAAATCTGTGGAGTCTTTCTCTGAAGATATTCAAGACCAATCTGGATGCCTACCATTGTGACTTCCTGTAGGAGGCTTTAGCAGGGGAGTGGACTTGATTCAATCTGTAGTAGTCCCTTCCAATACCTGCAATTCTGTGATTCTGTGAGATGGTGGTTTGGTAACACCATTGCTTGCTGCTAGCTGGCAGGTGAAGTCTTGAGTCATTCTTTGGAACACAGGAGCTTGTGCAGCACATGACCTCTGGTAGAAATGGCTTTGCTACTCATTTTTTTCAAATATCTTTTGTTCAGGAGGGCAGCTTTTTTCTTTATGGCACATATTGGACTCAACACTTTTCAAATGTTCAGCTGTGGAAATCATTTATGTAGGATTTGAAGCAATGAATCAGGTAGAATATACTGACTCATTTTCTCATTTTAATAAGCACAAGGTGAATAAACAAGTGAAAGAAGACTACAGTATGTTGTCTTGATGGATCTCAATCATTCTTCTGTCATGTAGCATGTGTGTAAAACCAGACAGAAAGATTGTGTTAACATATCTATCAAGCTCTATTATTATTTACAAGGTCCAGAACAGATCTATAAAAAAATCTATCATTTCTAAAGAGGTGGTAGTCTAATAACAGTGAAGTATTATGTAACAAAGACAGAGAGTGCTTTCTTAGCTTAAACTTACCCATGGCATGTTTCATCAACACAGATTTTTAATTGGTGTAAATTTATGTAGAGACAAAGTTCTTTTCAATCCCCACAATCATCTTACACATGGTCATGGCTCTGCATGTTTGTTTTTATGGAAAATCTTCATTTGATTTATCAAAATTGAAGCTAATGAAGATCAGTGTTTGAAGTCATGAATCTTGAGATGGCTATAAAAAGGCATTCATTAAGTTGAAATAATTTGGAAAGAACCTCAAGTCTTACCTTTTTTTCACCATGATCACATTTTCCAGCTCAGAATATCTTTCCTGTCATGTCTTAGCTATGGCTATTCGTGGTTCTGACAGCAGACAAAGAAGGAATAGCAAAAGTATTTATTTAGTCAACTCAGGAAGTTGTGTATGTGCTGTATTTAGAAGAAATATTAAATTCCATGGTTTTGCCCTTTAACTCTTCTGACAGGTGCTGAGGTACAATTATCCGTACAAAACACTTTGAGCTTAATGCTTGTGTACTGTGTTTTATTAATATACAAAACAGCTCACCCTTTTTTTCAGTACCAACCGATATTTATTTCATCAGATCCATACATTTCAAGCCCTGTATTCAGACCATCATTCAGCATGAATAAAATAACTCCAGATGTTAGTGGGCCATTCAAATCTAACTAAACAGTATGCCCATGTTTGTTTGATGCTTGAATATGTATTGTGGATTTCTTTCCGTTAATGCTCTGTAATGGTGTGTACTTCATACTCCTCTTATTTGTATCTTATACTCTTTCTCAAGTACAACAGTTGTAACAGGTCTGAATACAGGGATTTCACTTTGTATGTCAATCCTAGCACGTGCTTATGTTTCCTTCATTGTACTGAGCAGTTTTGATCACAAGACATTTGGGGCCTTTTTTAGATTAAATGGAAGAAATAGAGTCTGCATGAAGTGAAGCCCCATAGCATTAATATTTAAAGCTAATAATAATGTAAAGTGTGGCATACAGTTCTGCAACAACGTAGAGCATTCATCCTGAATAAGTCTACTTATTTTTCTGCATGACATCATATTTAAAAGCTAAATTTCAGTAGCAACGTTTTTGGTGACAATTCAATATTTTGTTCTTTTTGTGGGTGTTCTGTTTGTTTGCAGTCAGATGAGTGAGCCTCATAGCGGTTTGACGCTCAAATGTGCCAAGTGTGGAGTAGTTTCAACAACAGCTTTGTCAGCCACCACCGCCAGTAATGCCATGTTAGTCCTGATCATTTACATCTTCTTGTTACAAATTTTATACAGTGCATGTGAGACAATAGTTTGATGATGACAACTGTGTTTGCTAATACTGTATAGAGTGCTGAGCACATTTAAATACTTTATAACAACAACAAAAAATTTGCAACTGTGTTTATTAACTGAATACAGGATGTTCTTTAGACCATAAAGTACCAACACTGTTACATACTTGTCTATGATTTTCAAGTTAACTAGATATAGTGCCATCCTTATATATGTTTTATTTTAAAAGTGAGCATTCATTTTTTCCATTTTCTATTTTAATAATTTTACAGTGCTGTTTTTCTCTTTTTTTCAATAGGGCATCCCTTTGGAGCTCCTGTGTGGTGTTGCCACTTCTGGCCTTGACTTGGATGTCTGCAGTTCTGGCTATGACAGACAAAAGATCAATATTATTTCAGATACTTTTTGCAGTATTTGATTCATTACAAGGCTTTGTTATTGTAATGGTCCATTGTATTCTCCGAAGGGAGGTGAGGAATGGCTTCCCAGTTTTCTAATGGGCTGTGTTCCTGTTAATCTCTGTTCTTTAATGTTATGTTAAGCTTCCTCAGCAGAAATATATTTCACAGAAAGATTAAAGTGCTTTATGATGAGATGAAGAGGAACAAGTGAAAGAGAGAGTGGGAAGGATCAGTTAATTCCAAATACAGACTGTCAGGTTCAGTACAAATTTGTACCCACTTGATTAAATGTGGCTTTCAGTCAATCCCAAATTCAGTTTATTTCCAAGTGTTAAGCTTTTCCAATATCATGAATATAGGGAAATGCTAACAGAAATGTTCTTTTCTTGAAGAACAAAAGCTATAAATTTTTACAATCTCTAACACGAATTCAAATGCAAAATTATTTCTGCATATACTGTCCCTGAAAGAGGAGTTATGGAGATGACAGATTGGTGTAGAGAGCTATCCTTTCATCTTCTACACATTCTGGTGATAATATATTCAAATGCAGTCAAAGAGAGATAACATTTAGGGAAGAGCAAGGAAAAGTTAGTATCCCTGTCCTGCCCTTTGCAGCTAAAATCTAACATCAGAGCAACTGCATAAATTCTCTTTAACCTGACTGGTGACAACTTCATTAACAATCTAAACTACTAACCAGCCCAACACTTTTACTGAAAGAAGTTTTCCAGATCTGTGGATGTAGGAGAATCTATCAAAAATCTGTTGAATGGAGCTGCACTGGAGAGAGGTAGCCCTGTTCCACCAGCATATCTTTTTACAGATCTCACGTCCACTTTCTTAGATACTATTTTCTACAGCATTTTTCCATTCCTATGTAAAGAATATGATGCTCTAAAAGCCCCTACTTTTGATATGATTGCCCCTTATCAAAAAAGAAGATGGAGTTTTCTTTTCAATCATGACAAGTTAGATAGAAGTGAAGATATAGAGACAATTTCTCCACATTTAAAAATAGATTAGTGGTAATAAAAATGTTGATAGTATTGGAAGACAAAGAAGCCTACACTGTACTGGTGTTTGAACTGTATTTCATATAACACATTGCATCTTCTCTAGTCCTCTAGGTTTAAAGTGTAGATCAGTCAAAATATCTGAGTAACTAATTAAATTCAAATTTTCTTATGTGAAAAGAAAATAATTAAACAGTTCTTCAAGAAGAGGAAAGAAGTAAGATTTACTGCAATTGAAACTTTTTTTTACAAAGATGTGTATGGTCTGCACTTGTTTGGGTCACTTTGCAGCAGCAAAGACACATTTGTTAGTTTCAAGAAGTTCCTACACAGAAAGAGACATAACTAATTTGTGTTTCATTCCGACTCTAGCAACCCTTGCTTTCTAGTCTAGTTCTAGAGACCCTTTGTTGAGTCCTTGTGGAAGCCAAGATAGGACATCGTGCACACTGTGCAATGCAGTCTTTGCACTTCACAGGGTATCTCCCCAGATGAAAGAGTAGTCTGTTACCTTCTGTTGTCTGCAAAAGATTTTTGCTCTGCCAGTGCATGTCAGAGAATCTCTGCCAACATATTTGTCATTCTTGATGACAGCTACAAAGCTATCTCAGTTATAGCCTATAGGATTGATCTAATATTTATAGCGTACCAGCACAGGCAAAACAGTAATTCTGACTGTCAAGAAAAAAATGTGAAGCAGAATAAATCACCATAAAATTCAAACGAAGAAGAAGACAGCCCTGTTTTACTGTGCCCTTATTGTTGTTGTATTACAAAAAGACAAAGACTTTTAAAGCTATATAGATAAAACCCTCTTATTTCCCTTTAGTCATACATATAAACATAAATGATAGAAACATTTTTTACTTTCAGTAGTGTACTATATCAATGATCTTATGTGACAAGGGCTCCACTGAGGAGCCAGGGGGTTGACTAAGACATACAACCAGAAGAGGACTGCATGATGTGCTGTGTCTACTTCTGCCCTACATCAATTCAAGATCTTTTGGAAAGTCATTAAATCTTTCTATACTTCATTTCCGTAACTTCTAAGATAAATGTTATACTTATTAAGCACAAGGCCTCTTATAAATCAATTGGAAAGTAGGAAAGAAAAATGCAAATTAAAACTCAGGTATTATTGCTTTAAGTCTCCTTCATAGTCCAGAGAGCCTGGTGTTTTTTTTTTTTTTTTTTCCTTTTGCTTTTTGAATATCTAATTGAGCATTGGAAGAGGATGAGGTATATGTCACAGAACAAAGACTGACAGGAAAGAGGAGTGCTGAAGCTTCTTCTCCATCAAAGCAAAATATTTTGTCTGACCTGCTTGAGCATGAGAATGTCTAAGGCTAATTTCAATCATACTGCATAACTCCTGTCCTTCTGGTGATGGGAATAACCCACATATGTTTTCTCCTTTAGCTGTGCCTTGCTGACTGCAGCGCATTTAGATTAAATGCATCATTGGCATCTAAAGCCTATATTTCCGTATTGCAGGAAAAAAAAAAAAAAAGAAAAGTACATGAGTAGAAAGAGAGTAAGTTATGAAAGCTTAGGGTTACTGTTGCTAAGGAAACTACTTCCATGGTATCTGCACGTTCATCACATTTGTCTCTCCTGCTCTGCCTCACTCTAAGAAAATATTGTAAGTTGATGTTAGAATGCATGGGAGAAACAAGATTATACTTCAAAGAAAGAAGTGAAGACTGCATTATTTTAACCAATTCTAGCAACAAATTTCAACAAGACGTTCAGAACAAGCCAGTATTTAGGCAGCTCAACTTTCTATTTCTGACTTGTGTGAGGCCACGTGAAAGTTGCAACATATGTCAATATGATGAATGCAGTGATATTTTATATTCTGTTGACATGTTCTTATATGCTGCTTGCCCTTCAGAAATACTGTAAGAAACATACACGTGTAAGAGAATCCTAGTGTCGGAATTCACTACTAGAAAGTAGGGAAAGTAGGGCAGGAGATTTTTGTGAACTCTGGAGCTATTTGAACCAGGAAAGATGCATGAACACAGGTTCCAACACCAGTCCCAAAAACAAAGAGGATCACTGCATAAGCTGAGAGGTCATATAGTATGTTCTGAAGGAGTCAATTATCATGAGATTTGAGATAAGATTCATCATGCTTTAGAAGATAAGATTTTTGGGGTTTTGTGCAACCACTGCGCCAGTGCTTATCTAAGAGCATGAGTTCTGGAGTGTGACTTGATTTGATATAGTGATAGAAGATTTGAATTAAATTTGCAACAATTGCAAGATGACAAATTGAATTAATGTCAAACATACGCAAAACTACAGTAAGTGTAGTGCCTAAAATCAGAATCTGAATCACAAAACAGGCCAGACATAGTCTACATTACCACATATAGGAAGTCTTGGTGTTTTTAAATCAGTCCGAAACAGAATCTTGCTTTATTCTTCTTTCTACTCTATATTAGTCTTTTTTCATCTGTACCAGTCACTGTAGAGCACACTTACTCATTTAACAGTTAAGTACTTTAAAATAATGCTACCTAATAACAAAAATAAATATTTTTTCTTTGATTCATTTTTTTTCTTTTTATGAAAGCTTATAAACAGTTTGCAGTAGAATACAATGTACTAAAAGGGGATGCCTTTTCATCAGCAACAATTACTGAATTATCCTCTTCTGCTATTCACAAAATGTCCATGAGTAGGATTTGATTTTCTACCATTTAATTATTTTGAGTTAGACATCAAGCAAATTCTGCAGATAATAAATGAAATGTAGATTTTTCTAGGCATTCCATTCAGAGTATTTTTGTATTCAAAGAATAAGTGATACTAGTTTGCCTTGACTGGAAGTCACCCACGGAAGTTCCTGTTTTCCAAGTTACATCTTGCCAACTGTTTGCTAACATGGATACTTGTATTTATGAAATCAAAATTCAAGTATTCATATTTAGATTTTATTACTGTCTTGGAATACATCTGAGGATATGTAAAGAAATGGAACAAAATTGGTTTTGCATTCAAAAAAATACTCTCTGTATTCTTTTAAACTGTTGATAAAAATATTCCTTTCTGTTCCCAAAGTTGTCTTGCTGTCCCTATTGTGGTATGTGTGAGAATTCAGCAAAATGTATTTGCTTTCAACTGCCAGAAAACAGGAACTGCATTTTTTTTAAACGCGTCTCTTTGTTGAATCACATATTTCTGACAAAAGTATTGCATAGTAGTATTTTCTTAGACATGCACTCTGCTCAAAACAAAAAAGTATTCTCTGTGAAAAGATATTTCCTCAAACGTGCTTGTGCAGAGTACATGTTGTTTCACGGGAATCAGTATAAGTTATTGTTTTCACAGGTCCAAGATGCATTCAGATGTCGACTAAGAAATTGCCAGGATCCAATCAATGCAGATTCTTCAAGTTCTTTTCCTAATGGACATGCTCAAATCATGGTTAGCTTTTATTTTTATCATTGATTACTAGATTAGTGTTCTTAGCCAAAAGAAAAGAACTTGCATTACTGTACATGGCAAGTACACACAGCTGGAATTTTAACATCATTTTTAAGCGTTAGTCTGTTTAGGTCATTACCTCCTTGCTTAAACCTCTTAGCAAGTTTTAAATTATTGGTGTGATCATTCTGCTGAGCACAATGCATTAGTATCCTCCACTGCTTTTCATTATGACATAAGAATTTTACATATGAGAAGGAAAAAAATAATCTAATGACATACAGTGATTTTTTTCTACCACTGGTGTAAAGAGTACTGATGCATCTGGGAGCCTTCCCTTCGCAAAGTCTTGAAAAATGTTCTTCTCAAAACTAATTCAAACAAGGAGTAAGTGCTTTCCCTAAAGGGAAATCTGTCTAGTGACTTGGATTATCAAGATAGTGAATGGATTATGATAATTTGGATTTACTGATATTGTTAGTTAGTATGTTATATATCTGCTCTTTCATTTTCAATGACTGCCTTTGATTATAATGGATGGAGATAGATAGGATCATGCTCTAAAACATGCATTCAGTTGCCCTTGAAAAAGTGATGAATTAAATAAGAATTTTTCCTTTGGACTTCATAAGCAAGAAATTTTGTTATTTTTGTAATTATTATTTAATAAATCTTCATGGAAATTTTAAAAAGTAATTGAAAACTACCCGAAATCTATACCAGGATAAATAGTTTTGTTTAACTGGAAAAATTGTGTTTAGATTTTCAACTGTTACTGATCGTTTGTACTACTTACAATATGATTTTACTCATTGAAATAAATTATGTTTGTTTTCAAGGAATACAAAGTTTACTTTATTGCATTAGTAGCCAGGATGGGCATAATGCTATATAACAAATAAACACTCCATAATAAATTAATGAAGTTTCAGACAGGGTGGACTAATTGGATTACAGTTATTCACAGTAATTTGTATTGCAGACTGTTTTCTGTTTTTCTGTTTATAAATAACTATGAAAAGCTTCCTTAGAGATGATCCTTCCAAGTGATGTAGTTACTCTTCCATATTTATTTAAAAAAATACACTGTATAATTTTATTAAAGCTATATACTCTACCTCCACCTATTTTATTTTATTTTTTCTGGTCAGGCAAGCATACTTTGAAAACCACCCAGTTATACTTTAGGAAACTTTGTAAAGCTCTGCTGTTGTAAAACAATATACTTCACCTTCTCAGCAACAAGAAACCACTTTTAAGAGACTATGACTCTGTAAGTAGGACATTTTGGAAGCGCTAGTTGGCAAAAAGGTATTGTGGCTTTGTTTTCAATTAATAACTGTTGTTCATTGTTTCTTGTTACAGACTGATTTTGAAAAGGACGTGGACATTGCTTGTCGGTCAGGTAAGAACATTGGAAGAGTATTTAGCTAACAAAAATGATTATTTTACTAGTTTCTTCTGAAGTAGATATAAAATACCATGTGTTAACTGTTTACAACATAGATTTATAAATGTTAGTAAAAAGAATTGATGCCACTATATGAATATATAACCTATGTATAAGTTAATTAATATATAACCTGTGTATATGAAGGATGCATGGGTAGGTGTTAGTTTTAAAAAGGCTGTTTTTTAGGGCTCTAAGTGAGTCCAACAGTAACTTAAGGAACAGAATGTCAGGAAAATAAAATAGCATTCTACTTTCTTTTATAGACATTTCAGTAGTGTGTTTTACAAGTTGTCAACTTTGCCTGTCTCCACATATAAAAAATAATACATTTTAAGCAATTTCTTTTTTATTTTCTTTTTCCAACCGTGCTTAAGTAAAGCACAGTGAAAAACAATCCTCCAAACCCTATAGAAATTTTTAGTTCTTGGAGATTATTCCAAAGGAGAGTTTTTTCTAGGGAGGTAAGTTTACCTAGACAATCTTATTTTCAGTGAAGAGAGAAAAAGAGAGGGTGACTTCTCTGCGGAGTGAATCACGGCAGGAGATGCAGGACTTAGCTGTCCCATGTCACCCACCTAAAGTCTGTCTTTGCTGTCTGTATGGCAAGGCAAGAGGGTTGATCTCATTAAGATGGAGTTTGAGTTTCCATTCACACACCTTTAAAAAACTGTCAGCTCTGTTTATTTCAATACAATAATTGTTCTCTGTATACATTAGTTTTAATATGCACATTATATTTTGAAGGGACTGGATAATCCGCTGTAACATAAATGCATGTCTGTTACCATCTAATGCAGAGAAAAATCCAGCTTTAATCTACATTGCTCCCACTTCTTACCTTTTTCCACCATAGCTCTACTGTGCAGCCAGCCTGAGGGAAATAGATTTTGAATAAATTGTGAACTGGTTTTACAGTTAAAAATTAACTTCACTTCCTTTTAATGAAAAATTAACTTAATAGATCACTGGTTGAAGTGTCTGGCTGGGAACAATGCAGCAACCATGCTGCACTGAAGAAAATGAATTGGGGTGACAGGATGTGTGAGTTGTAAATTGTCATAGAATCAGATATTTGTGTACTGCTGTTTACAGGCAAATTGTTCCTTACATAATTGAAAAATCTGCACCAGTTTTGTGAGAGGTAGGAGTGGGTTGCTTTATGAGCTGCTTGCTTCAGAACATGGCAATGAACTGTCAAGCACTGGAGGATCTGGGTCATTACAGCCCTGAGGCTACCAAAAGTGATGTGAATGTAACACCTGAGATACGTCTAGTCATCTTACTGTCTCAGCCCATGAGACAGATTTTATTGCACAAGCTGGTATTGATGTGAGTTAAAATACTATTTTAAATCAGGACAAGTAAATCCTTGCACCCAATTGGAACAAGCTCTGTAACTGGATACTTCTAAAATTTTTTATTCTTACTACCTAACCTTTTTCTTTCATTACAAATCTTGAACTGTTAATGTGTATTTAATTGTAAGAGAAATGATTGTGATGAATACTGTGCTTTTGAATGAATCATTTATTGCTACTGAAAATTTTGTATTTTGTTCTGGAATTGATAACATTTAGATGTAAACCTTACTCTAAGAAAAAATTGTTGGATGTTGCTATTGCTTTTACCATGAAGGATTACATCAAAAGTGGATTATGAATGGTTTATAATATATGTTTCTTTAGGAAGAAATT
This sequence comes from Chrysolophus pictus, assembly GCA_037305975.1. Taxonomy (NCBI): domain Eukaryota; kingdom Metazoa; phylum Chordata; class Aves; order Galliformes; family Phasianidae; genus Chrysolophus; species Chrysolophus pictus. Next base: position 27,922,919 of record CM074578.1, read on the forward strand.
CTTTACTGTGAGTGTGGTGAGACACTGGAACAGGTTGCCCAGCAAGGTTGTGGATGTTCCCTTCCGAGAAGCAAATTCAAGGCCAGGCTGGATGGGGCTTTGAGCAACCTGATCTAGTGGATGGTGTTCCTGCCTATCGCAGGGGATTGGAACTAGATGATCTTAAAGGTCACTTCCAACCCAAACCATTCAATGACTATGATTCTATTTGTAACCTTTTCAGATGTGGCAAATTATGTCTTTCTGATAGCAATGGAATTCCTTCCTAATGCAGTTAATTTTTTTCCCACTTTTATTTTAAAAATCATTGAACACAGAAAAGCATTAGGAAAAAAAAAAAAAAATCAGTGAAAAAGAATATTTGGGAGCTCAGGAATACATGTCCATAGTTATAATCTTACAATAGCTCGTTATGACATACTGACAAAATTATTCTGCCTTACTATCCGTTTGACATTTTCCAAGAGGTTATGTGGAGTTAATAATGGCAATACAGAAGTCATAGTGTTTTTTTTTTTTTTTTTTTTTTAAACCCTTAATTGAGTTCCACATGGAAAACTTAAGCTGGAGGGCACCTAAGATATATGCAAGGAAGCAGGAAGAAACAAAGGGCTGGTTTTCTTTTATTTAAATGATTGAGGCTCAGAGTATATATCAGTTCATAAAAACCCTTTCTAAGGCAGTTTTTATAACATAAAATTTATCAAACACAAAAAAGTATTTAAGAAGATGCAATAGTAAAGGACATTACATAATGCCACAAGCAAAAGTAGTGTTTGACAGACTTGGTTTTATGTTGTAAGAAGTCTGTTCTCTGACCCACAGTTCTGCATAAAGACATCGGACCTTGCAGAGCAGCTACTATAACAGGAACTCTTTCTAGAATTTCACTAAACGATGAAGAAGAAGAAAAGGGACCAAACCCTGAAGGAATGAGCTATTCTACCTTGCCTGGAAACATCATCTCCAAAGTCATCATCCAGCAACCAACAGGTCTTCACATGCCTATGAGTATGAGTGAACTGGCTAATCAATGCTTGAAAAAAGACAACAGTGAGTTGCGGAGGACTGTGTATTTATGCACTGATGATAATTTGCGAGGTGCAGATATGGACATAGTCCATCCTCAAGAACGGATGATAGAAAGCGACTACATAGTCATGCCCAGAAGCTCAGTAAATACCCAGCCATCACTGAAAGATGAGAGCAAAATCAATATAGGCATGGATACACTGCCTCATGAAAGGCTGTTGCACTACAAAGTTAATCCAGAATTCAATATGAATCCTTCTGTAATGGACCAATTTAATATCAATTTAGACCAGCATCTTTCCACCCAAGAACATATGCAGAGTTTGCCATTTGAGCCCCGCACAGCAGTAAAGAATTTCATTGCCTCAGAGCTGGATGACAATGCGGGATTATCAAGAAGTGAAACTGGATCCACAATATCTATGAGCTCTCTAGAGGTCAGTCACACAATCAGATTGTATACTCTGTTGTTCTAATCATATGGTAAGACAAAATGTTGTGGCTTATTTCTAAGAGATCTAAGCGAAGGTTTTAATTCAGACTAAATTATTGTTTGGGATCATGCATCGCTGTTCATGTTTCTCTCGCTTTCGTAAGTGTTTATACCTAGAAAACAAGATTAAAGTTTCAGAGCCAGTCTGTATGAAGCTGTACAATTCTGGAGATTTAGCATTCTACACAAATGCTAAGGATTTTATGACCTACAAGGTGAATACTATGTTGCTATGAGAATAAGGCTCCTTATTCTCATATACTAATGACAATCAATGACCCTACCCGCAAGCACATGTAATTCAAAATATTTGACATTTTACCAGTGAAAATCATATCTCACTCAGATATGATAGGTCTGATTCTGCTTTCATTAGTGTAAGTATTGGATTCTTCCATCCATTAGTTTACTATTTAGAGATTTATGCTATATGTATGTTTGAATGGTCGCATGTACAGATGACATGTGCAATAAGTAGAGGTAGACTTCTTGCAGTGTATTCCAGATGCCAGTCAGATTGTAAAAATGAACTGAAAAGCCTTTACTGAAAGAGGTTGCAGTCATTACTACCATCTTTCTGCAGAACTTAAAGTACAGAAACATCTGAAGACTTAAGTGTCAGATATTGTAATTCCTACTGAGTCTTTACTTGTCTTCACTGAGTCTTTACATTGCAAAACCATCAGTGAGGTGTTGACTTCACACACAGTCCCCTTTAAGAATTGCAAATCTGCTTCACCAGCAGTTCAAATGTTATGAAAGGGCATTTGGTAGGTATGAAAAAGACAAATGAGAAAAATGTGGTTTACTCACTGTCAGAATTAAATTAAAAAAAAAAAAAAAGCTACTATATATGCAGACTTTAAGCCATTAACTATTAATTTATGACTATCTGTGCAGGGAAGCAGAGACTTTACCTGATTTTTTAATTGTTAGACATAAATCTGTACCCTGTACTTCACAGAATAGGAGTTGCCTGTAGATATTTCTTTGAAAATGGAGTTTAATGTGCTTTTCAATGGGAGAATTTGAGCAGAAGATCAGAACTTAGTTTCTTTTCAAGAAATGCCTTCGCAAGCATTGACTGTGAAGTCTTTCCCATGTTGTTTTTATTGTTACTGTGCTATCATAAGTTTTTGCAAGACATAATATAACTGAAAACAAATAATTACAAAATTACAAAATGAAATATGGAGCTTTTCAAGTAAGCAAATTGCGTCCAGTTTTTATGTGCTCATTTGAAGTGAATAAGTTTGTATTTTGAGACAAATTTTTGAGACAAATTTTTGAAAGAATTTCTAAAAAATTACTTCAGTACTTCCCCATTCAGTGTATGGACAGACTCTTTCAAGGCAAGTTTGCATAATTAATGTCATTACTCTCAGTTCAGCTATATTACTTAATAGATCTTGCATGGGCACAAGAGTTCTGCAGTTTAATGCAACATACAAACAGAATAGCTAAAGCCATCTTCTAGTTGTATCACCTTCTCCATATCTACAAGATCCTCTTTCGAGTACCTTTAATCAGATATAGAAGCTCATAATCAACCTGGTTAAGATTAGACATGTGGGTGAGATGCCAAAGGAAGGATTCTAGCTCCTTGAGAAGATACTCATATCTGGCACTGTATTATCCTCCCCACCTGTGGTCAAAATTGCTCTTTACTGATGCTTCTCTTTTTCTATTGGTGATAAAGGCAACCTAAGACGTTGCTTTTTTAGAGTTAATTTTTAGAGTGTATTTGTATCATATTTTAAGCTTCCCTCTAAGATGTGGCATAGATAGCAAATCTGAATCACCATTGTGTATATCATTTTACATCAGAAGAAACTACAAAATATGTAGTAGAAAATATAGCATAGTAGCATAAAATACAGTAGTAAATATGTAGTTTCTTCTAACTTGGTAAACATATTGTATTTAGAAAGCTATATTTTAGTCCAGAAACCTGTAAATGGTTAGGTTATTAAACCTGACTGAACCAAGCATCATTGCACATGTTAAGTAAAAACAAATATTCAGGCAGATCACAAATGAAAGGAACTGTTTCAGCTTTTGTGTTTGCTTTTGTGTTCTAAATACTTCTTGATTATATAGCAGTATTTTATATTTAATACTGATTTGCTGCAATGAACTGAGGATAAGAACATGAAAAAAAGTACATAGAAGAAAGTCATAGTATCAAACAGATCCAGAGAAGCAGATCCAGCCAGATACAGAGAGTGATTGTGTTTTCATGTATGCAGTATGCAAGAGGTAAGAGCATAAGGTGGAGCGCCATAAGGCTATTGTCTAGCACTAACCAGCTGGATTATCTCTTACTATCAGAAACAAAATAAAGAAGGGAGGGCATGGCGGTTGGTTGTTTTTTGTTTGTTTGTTTGTTTTTTCCTAAATATTTTTTGAGTACAATATCATTTTAGAAAAGTTTGCGATCTTTTAAGACTTTGTCAGGCACTATGAAGAAACAAAACCTGCAGCAGGACATGCACAATCATTCTGCCCACATTTTTCCAGATAGTGTCGGAAGAGATCATCCATAATGGAGAAGCTTCTATGCAGTAGTAAGCCTTCCTCTGTTATCAGATGATATTTCTATCCTACCCAAAGTCTAACATGGGAGCACATGGGTTTCTATTCAGTACAAGACATTCCATCTTTGTGGACCCAAAAGAACATAGATACTCGTCCAAAAAAAAGGAGACCTCTCTTAGTGTTTTCTGTGTGCTCTCTCCACTATGTGTCATTAGGAATTTCCCAGAGCTTTCTCTGGAATTGCCTTACAATTATTCTTTTTATTATGCAGTTATATACAGCAACTACCATTTAATATGTCAGTAAAATGCCCATAGGCAACTGTGACCTGTGTTAACACAACTCTTCACTTTTTTTCTTTTTAATTTTAAGTTGGTAATTACTGAAAATATAGCAATGACAGTAGTTTATGCAGTGGTTACAGAAAGTATTTATCATCTTACCAGAATGGCTTTAGATGTCGTTTGCTGCATTTTCAGCCAAGAGCCAGCCCAGCATCTGACTTCAGCAATATAATTATGAATTCACAAACAGCCCAAGACTCAGAAGTACTGTAGGCATAACTGTTTGCAACTGGATACCGTGTAAAATGCAGTGTATTGAAGTCCCATCACTTTATGGCAGGTACTAGTCTTTATGGCCATAAAACTAAACCAGCAGAATTAGAGGACAATTCGGAAAACATAAGCCCTAAGTATTTTCAAATCATAAAATCAAACTATTTATTTTAAATTTCATGTCCATTTTAGTACTGAAAAACTAGAGTATTGTGTTGCAATGAGTTAACAATGCATTTGCAATGTTAAGATTTTTTTTTCTTTTTTAATTTGGCTTTTTAATGCATTTATGCTTGTAAGTTTGTGAAGCCAATCATTTTCTGTATTTCACATATCCCAAGACATGATGAGCCCCTAGAATAATGTGTGTTTATAAACAGCCAAAAAATCAAAGTTATTGAATGAAAAAGCTGAAATGTAAGGTCTGCATTTGTTCTCTTTTATTTAGATTTTATGTTCGTTATGATCACTGGAAATGGATGTTTTGAAACACACCTACAGTAGTAGCACAACAATGTTATGTTTTGACTTTTAACACTGCAGGGTAGATCCATCATGCCTACTATTAAGTGTCTAAATGTAGGCATTTTCCTTCTGATCTGGAATGGAGCTTTCCACATCAGGCTCCTCTTTAGTGTCAGCAGAGAGAAACAGACACTTCTAGGCCACTTTTGGACATCTGTTCCAGGATGAAGTAAATTGCATGCCCTCAGTGCAGCTTTCTGTCTAGGGATGCCACAGATAGGACAAAATTAGTTGGTCAGACATAAACATCAAAAAGGTTATGTTCTAAATTTAGTTTGTATGTTACAAACTTTCTCCTGTTTTTCACATCTACATAGTATTTTTCAAAAGAAAATGCTCAACTAAGAACAATCAAATGTTATATTATATACGGAAAAATTTCAATTTTTAAAAGATTGTTGGAGAATGCCATAGTATTTGCATAAATACGTTGCCCAGGTAAATATAAACTTAAGCATCTGCAGATTCCTAGTGAGCAAGTCAGTGTTTTTTTATTTTATTTGGTATGTACCCAACAGTACTCATGCGATTACAAGCACAGGCAGGTATGTTGGTACATCACTGATTTTCTGAGCAGGAGTAATGGAACATCTGGTTAATCTGCACATCCCTTATATGCATGGATTAAAATTGGCTTTGCTACCTTGGCATCAAAGTGGCTTGTAGTGTGCTCCTTCAATTCAAAGTGTTTTCATTTTAATGAAGAAAGCACTCTCAATGCACTCTTTTGGAATGCTTTTTGTTTTGAAATTTTACACTCACTGCTGTACTCATTAAAATGAAATGAAGTTGTACAATCCCAGCCACTGGAGCACAAGAAAAGGGTAGAAGGTTTAAATGCAGAGGAAGAAGTTGATCTGTGCAACATACCTCCAGAAAAAGTAGTTCTTTTCCTATTATGGAAAAAAATGCAAGAGGAATTAGGTCACCTGCTGCCTGACTACGTGAGGAGACTTGTATTGGTAGGTTTGTGGGACAGGAATGATGGGTTCTTTCTAGGGAATGTTAATGTAGGGTCACTTTATGCTCAAATGGAAAATTGCTGAAAGAAGACAAAGAGCTATTATCAAAAGAAGGGGGTGTGAAGATAGATAATAGAAACATTTATTAAATGGAAAAAAGAGCATCAACTTTATAAGAGCAGGAAGGAAACAGCTTCCCACATTGTTGTGAGTGAATTTTTTCTTCCCAATTTCATGTTTTCCTTGTTAGTTTTTCTGTCTCAGTTTCTGCTAGATCTTTACGTGGGTAAAGACATCAATCCCCTGAATAGGAAGTGTGACCAAAGTAATTCTTCTTTACACATTCAGAACAGCTCTTAATACATTCAAGGAAGGTCATCTCCAGAGCCTTTTGACTAAATCACTGATGTGGGACTTTAGGAAGCAAATATAGAAATAAAAGAAAATAAAGAGATACATTAAGGGTAGTGAGTGCAAAAAAGTATATAGAAGTAATGATAATGAGGAGAGAAGAGAAAGAAAGACATACCCCCCCACCCCCACCTCCAACTCCCAAAAAAGAGAAAAAAGCAGACAGAAATGGATAGTCAAGTTAAAAAACAAAAACAAACAAACCAAAAAAAAAAAAAAAAACAGTGACGGAAGAAGAAATATACAGAAAAAAAGCAGTCAATCTTGTCAATAAAGTGCTAGAACAGAATAAAAGCAAAATAGTGTGAAGTCATTTTGATTTATGATATGAAAAGTGAAAAAGAAATGAAGTGAATTAAAAAAGAGAGAGAATAAAAATAGAGAGACAAGCATTACAGGAACTTCCCCTTTATCATGTTTCCACATTGCATTTGTTTTCGGGCTTTCTCTGTCTCAGATTTGTCTTCCTTCCATTCCTCATTTCATTCTTCAATAAGCTGTGAAGACAGCTCTTGCAATTTTGTGACTCTGGTGAAATGAATTCTAGACCTATAACAGCCCACTCTTTCTTTTGGTTGAATGACGAGGTTTCAAATTCCTCTGACTTCAGACATTGTTGTGTCATATTCTTGGACTGTTGGACAGGAATGGGGGTAGAATCAGGCAGAGATGATTTTAGTAACTGAAGATGTAAAGATCAGAAATTTTAATCAGCATTACAGACTGAATTGCATATTTCATATTTTGTATTACAGATAGCTAGCTATCTTAACTACAAATTATCCTTAGGAAGCATACTGTCAATTGCTTGTCCATTAAAGAAATGCTACAGTTGCTCCAGTGACATTCAGAAACACAAAACAACTTTTTTTGCTCTATTGAGTAAATACATATGTCAATTATCCTATAAAAATGGAACAGCAAACCAGAAACAAATGCTGGAGGTTTTAATATGAGATCTCTGAAGTTATGTTTGTGCTGTGCTGAAATTTGCCTGTAGATTTTCTCAACTTAAAACTCGCACATCAAAGAGCTCATCTACTTTTTTCTTTTATATCTAGCTCATATTGTAAACTAATAGCCACTGTAATCTTCTGTTCAGAAACTAAGCTTTTTACTTCAGTTAAATACACACAAAAGATATTTTAAATCAAAACTCACATTCCACTTTTATATCTCTAAGGGCTAAAAGAGATTCTCCTTTAATTTTGTTCAGGGAAAAAAACTTCCCCAGGCTAAGATCTTGTATGTCAAACCTAATCTCAGAATGAATTATAAACTGCTGATAATAAGGCTTTATATTAATGGAAGCATGGTTATAACCCACCCTATAATATTCTATCTCTGGTTTCAATTATACTTTGCACAATATAATATATTTTCAGGAGTATCTCATGTAATTAATCAGGTAGTGGTGTAATGCAGACTAGAATAAGGAGAAAACCAGGCATTTGTCATTTTACAGAGATGGAGAGGAATTTTATTAGTCTGTTAGAGAGAGCAGATCCTTCCTGGTGCCAGCATATTAGTGCATGCTGCTGTATGGAAATTATTCTTCAGTTCTATTTTTGTCCCCCCAGTGAGCAGAGTTTAAAGTTGCCATGGAATTACACAGAAAAGCTGTACATGATTAGCACAAAGTAAAATTGATTTTAAATAAATTACAACTGCAGACCTCTTTTTACATAATTTCACTTTGGTCTTGGCGTGAAAGGTTTGGTAGTATGGTTTTTCTTTTCTGTTTTTGTTGTTGTTGTTGTTTGTTTGTTTGTTTTTCTGTAATGTGTATTTTATCAATCAGGATCAAAGAGCTGTAGAAATTAGAAATGGAAAAGATCTTGCCAGGTCATCTCCTTTATCAGTGCAAGAACATTTTCTACAGCGTATTTCTGTAATGCATAGTTCAATTTCACTTTCAAGACTGCATTGAATGTTTCCCACTGTTTCTTTCAGCAGATCATTCCACAGTCATACAAACTGTCTTTATTCCTAATAACATCTTTAAAACTTCCTCTCTTTTTTTTTTCTAAATTACAAATTTTCTTATTTTTCTCATACTGTGTTTGTTTAGCAGTGTTTATATCCTCTAAGGTTTCTTACAAAGTTTCTGTGTTTGCTTTTCCCAGCTCCAATGTTTAAATCAGCTGTATGACTCTTTTATCCTTTTCTCTTGATCCAGTGTTTTTAACCCTCTAAAATGACTTTTTGCTGCTCTCTGAATTTTTTTTTCCCAGCTTATAGGCATGATGGACACAATGGGCACAAACTGGAGCACAAGAGATTCTGTCTAAATACCAGGAAGCATTTCTGTGCCGTGCGGATGATGGAGCACTGGTACAGGCTGCCCAGAGGGGCTGTGGTGTCTCCTTCTTGGAGATCTTCAGAAGCCTCCTGGATGTGGTCCTGGCCCCTCTGCTGTGGGTGTCCCTTCTGCAGTAGGGGTTGGGCCAGGTGGACACAGAGATCTCTGTCAACTCCTACCACTCTGTGGTTCTGTGGTGATTTTGCTTCTGAAAATTCAGAGCATTAATGCAGATTTCTCACTGGGGTTGTTTAGAAAGGGCTGTACACATCCCTGCCCACTTAAATGGAGACCTTACTGGTTCTTTGTAGCTTTTGGAACTCAGCATGAATATCCAGTTCACTTCTTACCCACAGATTTCAGTCTTTTCAAAATTATCCCAGATAATTCCCTTACTGCTGAATAATTGCATGTAGCTTCAGCTTTTTAGGCAGTCCCTTTACTAGCTACTCTTTTCAGTTCTCTGGCGTTAAAGTATTTCAGTTTGGAAAATAGATGACTGAGTAAAAAATTGGGAATGATTGTTCATATTTCCCATGATGTAAAGAAGAGAAGCAATTGAAATGACAAAGAAGTAAACAACATTGTCTTTGTTACATTATGCATATTTAAATTGAGGAGCTCACTACCTCAGTATATTTTGAATATTACAATTGTGAATGAATACAAAACATGATTAGACAGATGGAACAGTGTAAAAGAGTGTTAGTAAGTTCAATAGAGTAAGCTCCTCCGTCCTAAGTTACATTTGAAGAAGTAAGGTGGATGCTGCAACAAAAATAGCTCTTTATACTCACATTCTCCTATATCATTCCTTAAGTATCACTGCATAACTTGGGAAAATTCAGAACACTGAGATGAATCTTTGTAGACATTTATTAGTCATGTACTACTTTCATTAATGCTCAACTGGATCTCCAACTGATGCTTGAAAAAAAAATCATCTTCCAGTCTGATTTTAATGCTGGCTGAAATCTGTCTTAATTTTGCAGGCTGGTGAAGCAGTCTTTTGAAAAGAAATACACTGGTGTGATCAGTTCAGCAGATCATTTGACAGAAGAGGGTTTTTTTCCTCCCTTACTCTTTCATTCAGCTTTGGCTTTAGTTAATTTAAATTGTTAGAACAAGCCAGATGGTTGACTAGATTCAGAAAGAATTTAGGTGTCTGTGAAAAACCTTACTTTTTTTGGCAAGGAGCCACAGCAATTAAACTTTGTTTAAGATATATATAAGTATATATATGTATGTATATACATAGTGACTGTATACAGTGCATGTGTATGTGTATATACGTATAATCACAATTAAAGTGTTGATTTGTACACTTTAGACGTGTTGTACATCATGCAGAAGCTAGGAGAATAGTTTAGGAAAAGGACCGCAGGGAAATGGCTCCAACCTTACAAGTGAAGGTACCTAGTGCCATCATGCATCTGAGTATATTCCCACTCTCAACCATAACACTTCAGTACAATGAGGTGATAGCCAGGAGGGCCTCATACTGTACTTACTGTCACTGACAGTATTGCAAATGACTTTCAGTAGCCTGGCATCACATTCATAGCCAGTGATTTCTGTGTTTTAGATGTTCATAGATCATTATTCTGCTGTTCTTACCTATGGCAGTTACATACCTTTTATGTCTTAGGAGAATAGGCTTTGACAGAACTTGTGATATATTTCACTGTATGCAGCCATGGAAAAGAAAAGTAATGTACAAACATAGAACAGATGTTTTTTTAGCATACATATTTAAACTAAATTTTACTCATGATAGATTTTCATTGGTCACTCACTGAGATAAACCTGCGTTATTATTTGTTAGGTCATAACTGGTGTGATCTAAGGGCAAAATTGCAGTAGTGACATCTTTCTGGCAATAGCATATTTAAATATGTCACAGACAGTTAGATGTGTGTTTTTACCATGTAGACAGTGATAGATTTGTGTGGGTGCAAAACCTAATAATTCAACCATGCCACAAATATGCACTGTGGTCAAACAGACCTGAGGCAAAATACAAATGTTCCAGTTTTCTAAATCACATTATGTAGTAAACTACACAATTATTTCAAAGTTTTTCATGCTTTCTCTTAGGATTCTCACTCAGGCAGTTCAATGGTATCAGATTTATTACTGAAATTTAGCTTAAATAATGGCTTTTCTAGCATTTTTCAAAGCTGCTCCACAAGACTTCACCTTATCGTCTGCCGTCTGAATTTCTTATTTTGAAACCACTGAGCCTTTACTGTGGAAGGAGTGATCTAATTGCACCTTAAAATAGATCCTTCCTCATTAGAGATACGTAGATTTCTTCAGGTGTTGGTTAACTGTGGAATGATGAAGGCCTGTCTCAAAGGTATGCTGGTACCTAGGCTCTCTTAATATGAATGAGTAGGTACCTTTAAGAATCTGAGCATTAGCTTCTCATAGTTTTCTACCCCCAAAGCCATTGCTGTTTACATGCTATTTATTTTTGCAGAGTTGTTTAATTTGTTTTTAAATACTCTCTTTAAAGTGGGTTTGGTCAAAGCAAGCCTTCCTAATTCATTATAACTTCCCAAAGATTTACTTTTCTTACATGTTTTGTAGACCATTTTTATTAGTGTCTCCCTGCTCTTCAGACAACAGACTGTCCAACCTCTGAAGACAGTATAGACAGTGCTACACCTGTCTTCTATTATTATGGGTTGGTACAAGTCAGAATTTTACAACAAATCCTAGATAATGACACACAGTGTTGTTATGAAAGATCGAACATTTTCTGCTTTCTGCAGATAAGAACTTGTAGAATTGTCTCCTTCAAATGCAAGAAAACAAATCCACATACCAAAACCTACATGTTTCTTAAACAAGATAAAATCAAAGTCTAATGAAGTCAGTAATATTATTATTCTTGTCTTGATTGGTTTGATTTCGATCTCATTGCAGAAATTCAGCGCATTTTGAAAAGGTTTGTTCACCATCTCTTAAAGATACTCTATAACACTACAGAAAATTAGGATTAGATTGTACCAGCAAGCACTTTCTGTTACTGGGGTACTTTTCTTTAACTCTGCTTCCTGAAGGAGAATGTATCTTTTCTTTCCATTCACTATTCTTGCTGCTCTCTTATTTTTTTAGCTTCTCCACTGCTTTCCACATCTCTTGTCTATTGTTAGACACTCAATTTCCAACCTTAAAAGAAAAAAAATATTTTTATTTCTTCTTTATAGCGTTTCTGCTTCTGTCTGATATAATTGGACTTTATAATCAGTTTATTTCAGATTATATAATAAAATTATATGCTAAATTATTCATGATATGTCTAAGCAATCATATTCTTTGTTGCATTGTATACAAGTGATTTCTTTACTAGTAAATAATGCTTTCTTTTTATCAACTGCTTTGAATCAGATTTGTCATCTGAAAGACAAATATCATCGCTTTCTCCATCCATATTGTCATTGCAAACAAACAAGCTCAAGTCTCTATGGAAAGCATAGATGGCTTGGTCTTGACTTTGCTATCAGTTGTCCCATTAAAATCAATGGAGTTGTACCAATGTAAACCTGATGTAGGAAAGAATCGATCTATGTATATTTATACAGACCCTAATCATAGGTATATATTGATATTGATGTAAAAAGAATAAATACTATGATCATTTGGAAATTCCACAGAAAGCATAGAAATAAATGTATTTTATGTACCAGCAGGTTTGCTTGCATGCAAATAGCATGCATATGAAGCATCTTAGTGAAATGCAGTCTGCTTTATTTCAGTGAAAAGAATATGTTACTAGTCTAATAAGCTGTATGCAAAGTATTAAATTGTCACAATAAAATTTACAGCCTTTCACTGAATACCTAACGTATATCTGATAGGAAAACAATAATGTTATTTAGACTCATTTGATGAATAGTCCCCTTGTTAATAAAACCTCTTTTTTTCTTTCTTTTTTACTGCTTAATAGAGAAGAAAATCACGTTATTCGGACCTTGACTTTGAAGTAAGTTTCACTGAATTATTCCTGATTATTGTAGAATTTTCTAAAAGTAAATATGAGGTGTCCATTTTAACAGATTTTAGCTTTCTGACATGTTAGATGTCATAGGACTGTTTAGTTGGTACTGTGTAGAACGTGATGAGAAGTTCATTAGAACTACTTTGGTGCAACTTGTTTGTAAACTATTCTGAGACCAAACTGTCATATTATAATATTAGTTATCATGGTTTTAGTTTTTAAATTCTCTGGCTCTTCATTTTCATCTATTTTTCTTTCTTTTTTTTTTTTTCTTTTTTGTTGGCTATCTATCTATTGAAAAAATGTGACGTTTCTGTAGAGGTGGCCACGTTGTCGCAGAAGCTTGCTTTTTTCAAGAGGCTTTTGATCATTTGTTCTATCTCTTCCTTCAGTACTAATTTACTAACATACGAGTTCCACATACAAATAGTGTGATGAATGTGTCAATTTTTGAATGATGACATGCTGCAGTTGCCAAGGCTGATAGATCACATTTTATTAAACAAAAGTTTATGTAAGGTTCCTTACGTTCCATTGAATTAGACTCTATCTCAATTACTATGATGAAGTCTCTGAGAGTTTTGTTTATTTGAGTTTCTTTTCTACATTCTACCAAAGCAATATAACCATAAGTTTTCAGGGATATTTTAGTAACTTATTTTTATATAGGCTGTCCATGTGTCATTATCAGTAGCTTAGATATTATACAGGATGTAAGCACATATACTTTCAGTTTTCAGATTCTGGTCCATAGAGAAGAAAGAAGTAGGATTAGCCCAATGCAATCATAGCAGTTGTCATAGAAGTGGTCGTAGAAGCCTTGCAGTATAAGACAGGCTTGCTTTGGTGACTTGCCTTTGCTGAAAGCTGACATTCCATGTCTGAGTGTGTATTTTTGGTGGCTTAATATCACTCCTAATGTTCACAGTTATTTTTCCCTAGAGGGTGTAGTTACCTTAAGTAGTCATGTAACTTCTCAAATATAGCACCAGATAAAGATTCACACAGTGCGGTAAGGAAAAGAAAATGAAATCCTAAATATGCTTTAAGATAAATGTGTAGGAAGGAAGAACATGAATCAAAAAATTCTGATGAGTAAGTGACTCTAAAATTAAATGTAAAGAATCTGAAGAAAAGTTTTGTAATTATAGGCATACAAAGAATTCTGAATTTTACTGTTCTTTGTTTAAAGGTATTAATATAGTGCTGTTCCCAATGAGAACATTCTCTGTGGAAACTGATACCAAAACATTCTTCTTAGCCACTCAGGAGAACATAACCCAGCACCAAGTAGACATCAACAATACTGTACACATTCTGATCTAAAGAATCAGGCCTTTCATTACATTTTTTCTTCTACTCACGTAGTGTATTTCAGACATTTACCCCTTTTTTCTTGTCTTGGTTGGAACATTGTTGCTGCACTGCCTAACATATTTAGAATAATGTTTGTAATGCAGGAGAAAATATTTGTTTGTAAAAAGGAAAGGATTGAACCATTGGGAATCACTGCCGAGAAAATAAGATCAGCAGACAGTAGCTGTTGTGTTTTAGAAGTACAGACTCAGACTAACCCCATCTCACCTCCTGTTTTATGGTTCCTCTGATTAAGCCTGTGGGCTTTCCTGTGTTTTTCCATGTAGTGTAGCTGTCTGTCTGAGGTACAGCAAGAAAAAAAAGCCAAGAAGTGTTTGGATAGTCACTCAAATTCTTTCACTCAGCAAAGCATACTGACGAAGAGATTTGAGATAGTGTTGTATGGCCAAAACACTGCTCTGTTCTGATACCTCAAAGCAGTTTTACTGAAAACTGTGGTATAGTCTGAAGGTGAGGTCAAGTCTGTGTGATTGTACTACTTTTGTAACACTTCCTCTTTGTCTGTTAACAGTGCCAGCTGGCACTATCTGAGACAATGTCCTTCTATAGCTCTAAGGATAACAAATGCTATTTTTAGTACACAATATGGACAAGGTTGTCAGGCTTGGCTCCCTGTATCCTTTTCCCTATAGCAAAGTCTCAGAAGACTCTGCACCCTCAGCCTCTTCTGCATCCTTCCATGTCAACGTATATGCATACAAAATATACTCACAGACTATTGCTATCCTACCAAAAAAGACATTTTGAGGAATATTTCTGAGTGCCAAAATGCCATTGTTTATACAGATCATATTTTTAGAATGTTCTCCACTATTTCAGTCTGTTACAACCATCTCTCTTCCAGCAGTTCCTGAAGTGTCCTTAAAGAGCTGGAGGGAATGAGGTACCACTCACAATAGGCAGCATCATTGTAGACTTCTTTTGGAGACTTAAAAAAATTTAATAGTATTCATGGAGAATGTTCTGTGCTAGATGGTGCCAGTGAATGCTCTTAGGCATGATTAACTTACTGCTGTAGAGTCACAGTTTAATAGCAAAAAATATGTATATTACCCACCTTAATATGGATAATTTGAAGTACAAACAAACAAACAAAAATCACATGGAAAATAAATTACTGAGGGTCACAGAGGAAATTCAAAATCAGCTGCTGTGTAGGTTGAATACTGGAAGACCTTATCTGTACTCAATATCATAAAACAGACTCCATCCCTGTTATCTCCAATATATGTTAGGACATGCAGAGAGAAAATTAGAAAGGTGAAAGTCCAACAAGAACTTCATCTGGCCACCACTCTTAAAGATAATATTTACAAATATTTACTTATTTGTATTTTGATATTTACAAATATATTAACAGCTAGAGGAGTGCCAAGGCGAATTTATCGGATGCAGCAGGGAACATTACCACCAAGGATGAGGAAGAGGCTGAGGTACTCAATGCCTTCATTACTTCTGCCTTTAATAGTTTTCCTAAAGGTACTCAGCCTGAGCTGGAAGAGAGAGATGAGGAACAGAATAAACCTCCCACAATTCAGAGGAAACAGCGACTTGCTACTCCACCTGGACTGTCACAAGTCCATGGGTCCAAATTGGATCCATCTAAGGGTACTGAGGGAGCTGGCAGAAGTGGTTGCCAAGCTGCTTTCTATTGTTTATTATTATTATTTTCCATCCTCCTGCAAAAGAAATTCCATCACCCAGCATAAGAAATCAAACAGAGGAGGCAGAAAATCAGTTTGTCTGAACAAGGACCTGCTGGTCAAACTGAGGGATAAAAAGAAACACTATAGGTGGTAAAAACAGGGACACATGGCCTGTGAATAATATAGGGATGTTGTCATGATAGGCAGAGACAGCATCAGGAAAGGCAAGATGCAGATGGAAATGAACTTAGCGAGAGATGTGAAAAATAGCAAGAAGGGTTTCTTTAGATACATTGGTCAGAAGAAACAGGCAAAGGAGAATGTTCCCCCTCTGATAAATGAGAAGGGAAAACTGGCTTCAGCTGACACAGATAAGGTTGTGGTACTTAACAAGTTTTTTGCCTCAGCCTTCACTAGCAGTCAAACTTCCCATGCCCCTTGTGTCCCTGAACCTCCAAGCAGGAGTAGGAAGAACAAAATCCCTCCCATTGTAAGAGAAGAGCAAGTCTGAGACCACTTCATGAGACTGACTGTGTATAGGTCGACGGGGCTAGATGACATGCACACCAGAGTCCTGAAGGAGCTGGTTGATGTGCTTTCCAAAGCACTCTATCTTATATTTAAAAAGTCGTGCCTGTCAAATTAACTGAAAAAGGGTAAACATTGCTCCTGTTTTTAAGAAAGGGACAAAGGAAGGCCTGGGTAGCCTGTTGTTTGCACCTGGGATAATGGATCATACTTGTAAAAGATGTTAAGATATATGCAAGACAAGGAGGTGATCTGAGACAGTCAATGCAGCTTCACCAAGAGCACAGAATCACAGAATCACAGAACTGTAGGGATTGGAAGGGACCTCCAGAGATCATTGAGCCCAATTCCCCTGTCAAAGCAGGTTCCCTACACGAGGTCACACAAGTAGGTGTCCAGGCGGGTCTTGAATATCTCCAGAGAAGGAGACTCCACAACCTCCCTGGGCAGCCTGTTCCACTGCTCCGTCACCCTCACCGTAAAAAAGTTCTTGCGCACATGTGCAGATCATACATTACCATTCTGGTGGCCTTCTATGATGGAGTGATAGCATTGGTGGACAAAGGAAGGGCCATCTAATAAGGGCTTTGACATGGTCCCACACCACTTTCTTATCTCTGAATGGAAAAACTATGAATTTGGAGGCTGGACTGTTTGGTGGATAAAGAATTGGTGTTTGCAGCCAGAAGGTTGGGGTCAGTAGCTCTATGTCAAGGTGAAGGCCAGTCATAAGTGGTATCACCCAGGACTCTGTCTTGGGACCTATACTCTTTAATGTCTTTATCAGTTACATAGATAATAGAATCAAGTACATCCTTATCTAGTTTGCTGATGACAACAAGCTGAGTGGTGCGGTTGATATGACAAATGAAAGGGAAATGCCATCCAAAGAGATCTGAACAAGCTCAAAAAGTTGGCCCATATGAACTTAATGAGGTTCAACAAGGCCAAGTACAAGCTGTTGCACTTTGATCAGGACAATCAGATATGCATACAGACTAGGACTCACTGGGAGAAGGTCTGTGGAGAAGTAACTGGTTTCCTGGTGAACAAAAAGTTGGGTGTGAGCCAACAGTATGCTCTTGCAGCCCAGAAGGCCGACAGTAACCTGGGCTGCCCATCAACAAGAGAAGGGTGATTGTGTTCCTCTACTCTGCTCTTGTGAGGCCCCATCTGCAGTACTGCATCCAAACCTAGAGCCCTCAGGATGAGGAGCTGTTGGAGTGGGTCAAGAGGAAGGCCACAAAGATGGCTAGAGCACCTCTCTTGTGAAGAAGGGTTGAGGGAGCTGGGAGCCAAACAAAAGCTTGTTTGGCTTGGAGAAAAGAATACTTCAGGAAGTCCTCACTGCAGTTTTCCAGTACAAGGGACCTTATAAGCACGAGGGGGAGCAGCTTCTTACACAATGTAATAATGATAGGACAAGGAGAAATGGCTTTAAAGTAAAAGAGAGGAGATTTAGGTTAGATATTAGAGAGAAATTCTTCACTCAGAGAGTGGTGAGTCACTGAAAGATGTTGCCTGAAGAAGTTGTGGATTTCGTGTCCTTGAAGGCATTCAAGACCAGATTGGATGGAGCCCTGAGCAGCCTGATCTAGTGGTGGCAACCCTGTCCATTGCACAGGGCTTGGAACCAGATGATCTTTAAGGCCCTTCCAACAGCAGTCTTGGTCAACCAGGAAGGTCTCAGACAACTGGAGACTTCTAATGTGACTCCCATCTGAATTTCCCTGAAACTGGACAGGTAGTTTTATTCACGAAGGCTCTGCACTAATACCTAGCTCTAAGATCAAATGAAAGTCACTCTAATTATGTTGAGGATAAATACAGATGCTGTGAAAATTCCCAAGAGGATTTTATAATAGGCATGCTCTGTCACTTACAAAAACACTATTATTGACATGCATTTTGAAATAAAAGATTACAAGTATCTTTAAATTCTATGAGAGGATCTGAATCCTGCCTTTCCCCACTCATCCTTTCCGCTCTCCACTTTACCAAATGTATTTACTGTAAGTACTTGCAATAAACAATTTTTATGCTAAATAATTCAGAAAATGCTCTCCAGGATTCAGGTCATCTCTGGCTCCCTTTGAGCTCTGTTAGGGAGAGCAAGAAACAGTGTACAAATCTTGGACTGTCTTTTCTGTCCATAGACCAGTAGACTATCACTAGTAATAATGCTGAATTGATATTAAATTACTAGTGCTGCCTTCTTTCAGATTTTCATCCACAATAGCCATTCATTATAGCAATATTAAAAACTTACACAAAATTTAAATTTTTTTTTTCTTCCTAACATGAAGACATCTCTTCAAGACAAAGGTGGAAAAAAAAAAAAAAAACATACCTGAAAGGAAAAATCTTTTCCCGTTTCTAAGTCTGGCAACTGATCAGACCTATAACATCTTGAAAACACAGCAGGCTTCCATTATGGAGCTAGGAAGGCATTTCCCCATCTGTTCTTTTCACTTAGCTATTTCATACAATATTTGTGAGACCATTTTTACCTGTGACTATGTAGAATATTTCCAAAGCAAACTGAATAACATCATTTTAAATATTATTACTATTAATCATAAGATTGACTATGAATATTGATCAGAATATTTTTCCTTGAGGTAGATTTCAGCTAAAATGCTGTCATAAATAAAAAAAATTGAGCTGAGTATACAGTTATGTCTGATGTACTTCTCACTTTGATAACCACTCAAAGTGCTCTTCTAAGAGTATATGCTAATTGAAGTAAGGCTTACCCTTTTCAAAATTAAAAATTGATGTTATTTATGAGTAGGGTAAAAATGTAGAAGAGGTGTCTGCTTTAGGGTGTGACACATGAGTTACAGAACCTGGTTAACAGCCGGCTGAACGTAAGCCAGTATTCTGCCCAGATAGCCAAGAAAGCCAATGGCATCCTGGCCTGAATTAGGAATATTGTGGCCATCAGGACTAGGTAAGTGATTGTCCCTCTGTACTCAGCACTGTTAATACTGCACATTGAATACAGGGTTCAGATTTGGGCCCCTCACTACAAGAAGGATATCTAGTTCCTTGAGCACGAGCAGAAAAGAGTAACAAATCTGGTACAGGTCTAAAAAGCAAAACATACAAGAAGCAGCTGAGGTTAACTGAGGCTGTTTAGTGTGGAGCAAATGAGGCTGAGAGGAGACTATTGTGCTCTTTACAACTACCAGAAAGGAGGCTACAGCAAAGGAAGTGCCGATCTTGATTCTCAGGTGACAAGTGATAGGACTGAAGGCAACAGCCTCAAGTTATACCAAAGGAGCAGGAAGATCTTCACAAAAAGATTGGCTAGGGATTGGAACAGGCTGTCTAGAAAAGTGGTAGAGTTGTCATCGTTACAGACCTGTGGATGTGGCATGACACTTAGGGATATGGTTTAGCCATGGACTTATAGTGTTAGCTGATTGACTGGACTTGACAATCTTGAAAGTCTTTTCCAACCAATGATTAGGGAATTATTGCAATCTAAGGTGAGCAAGTCCGTAGAGTGGTGGCTACCTCAGGCAGGTGCTCCTGGAAGGGGATGCAGCACGATAAACCCACAACTGAGCCCAAAGATGGTTCGTTTCTAAGGGCAATATCAAGGGCTCCTCTATCATCCTGCTGAAGAATTTCACTTCTACAGTCATCATAGTCTATGTTGCTGAAGATCTCCAGCTCTGTGTGGATAAAACTTATGTATTTCTTAGATTGATAAAGTTGTGCTTCCCACATTGGTTGTTTAAAAGAGAGAGAAAACAAACAAAACTAAAACAGATGAAACCCCTGCAAATGTATTTTGGGTTGTTTTCTCATAAAAGACAAAGAGTTATGCAAGAGCATATTTTCTAGAAAACAGAAAAGATGGTGAATGCCAATAAGAAATAAGATAAATTGTATAAAAGGCTAGAAATTAATAATTAATGTTGGAAATTTAAGCTACTGCACCTCACTGAAGTTCAGATCATTGTGTGTAAGCAGTGAGGAGGGCAGGGATGTCAGGTGGTAGAAATTACAGACTGGAAGCCAGTCAAACACAAAGCAGCTAAAAGATCCATCCATCCATGTATATACCAGTTATTCCACTCTTAAGAATAAAATTTAAAGCCTTTTTTTTTTTTTTTTCTGGCAGACTTTGCAAGTGTTTAATTTCTTCTCCCACCTGCATCTCCTCAGGAATAATGTATTGAACTGAGTAAGATATTTGCATTATTCATATTTGCAATTTAACAAATCCATGGGTACAGAACTCAGAAAAATATCAGAAAGTAACATTCTCTATGTTTCTAGACTTCTATTAAAAAGTTTCTAGTTGGAAACATTTGTTTCATAGTCATATGCTTTTTTTCCTACTTTTAGAGCCAGTATTTTAACCCACCAAATCCGTTTTATTACCTGAAGCATCTCCTTATTTCATCAAATAATAATCTTTGAGGCAGAACCTTTCTTTTTAAAATTCAGTGTATATGAAATATGCTAAATATCCCTGTCTACCATTACAGTAAAGCTTAAAAGAATCCCTAGGAAGTCACTTAAGTGAAACTTCCCTCATAAATTTAGATCAGCTATCTCTACTTAAATTATGTTTTGCAAGCATTTCCTTACAGAATCCTGCAAAACTGTTTCCCTTTTCACCCCACAAGTCATGTTAAGTTAATAGGTCCTTAATTGCTTGCTATATCTCATGTCTCTTTTGTGAACAATGTTGCCAATTTCCTGTTCTTAGAAGTGGAACAAGTTCTCAAGCTAGGGCGTAGCTGTATTAAGGATAATATGATTATTGTAGTATAGTGGTACAAATGCACAGCCGAGAGAGCAGCCACATTTCATGGAATTTATAAACACAGAATAGAAATAAAAGATATAAACAATTTAAAATTTGTATTTGTAAAATATTATTTGAGAGTCAGCTATTGCTGCTCCATTTTTAAAAGTGTTTAAACCAGACTAGGTAGAAGTGTCACTTGCTGGGAAGAGTCACACTCAGGCACTGTGTACATAAGTTTATGGGTTTTGTCATGTACGCTGCCAAGGAGAATCAGGCTTGACGATGAGTACATGTGCACAGAGGCTGGTGACCCGTACTTTTTCTATCAACATCAACTGGCTGTGACCCTAGCTGCAAGTCCAGTCCACACAGATACGGAATCTTAAGAAAAGGCAAGCTGTGCTCATCTGCTGAGGGTGCTTCACCTCAGTCCGCCTGTCTCCTGTCCTCCCAGAACATGGAGTCACAAGACTGGCTGAACAGCGAAGAGTCTTCGGCTCAGCTCTGAAGGCTGGTCTGAATCTGTATCTGACAGTGAACATCTTTGGAAACAACACAGATGATAGGCATGACAGTGCAGGCTTGAAAACAGGTTTCACTCTCCACATAGCTGCCAAAGCAGATACAGGGCCTGAGAGCCCCTCCAACTTTGGGGGCTGTTTGGGGTCTCCACCTATTGCACAGGAATGCCATATAATCATTTTTTTTCGAAGAATGCCCTGTGCTTCGGCTATGGGGACTGTAGCATCCAATCACTCAAAGACAGTAAAGTTGAAAGTGGTGCCTACTTATCTTAATGTGAATGCCATTTCAACAGCATTTTATGCAGCTGAATGCGTTCGGTGGTGGTCTGCATGATAAGGTATCTTAATTAAAAAGACATAACATTTGGAGTTTTTGTCTTTTGATATAGGAGTCCTGAGTTTGGTGTTCTCATTTTTTTTTTTTTTTTTCCAAAAGGTATAAAATGCTGTTGCATTCCTCTTGAAATCAAAATGTTAGTACCCATATTGAAAACAAAAATTCTGTAAAATACTTCTAATGTGCAAAAGAGAAAATTACTTCTGAGATGCTGCCATTACTTTCCAACTTTTTCAGAAATATGAGTGTCCCTTTATTTCAGTAACTCAAAAAATGTTGGGAAAATCAGTCCTTTGTATACAAGAAGTGCATTAAACAGAGGAGAAAGAAGACTCAGTGCAATTCACTTCCTTTGATTAAGTCTATAGGGAAAATATGGCCCTGCCAAATTCAATTTTCTTTATTATGCTGGGGGAAAGAATGGTTATCTTAAAAAAGCCCAGATTCAATTATAAATGTAAGCAATTATGTTCCTTTTTTTTTTTTTTTTTTTTTTTTTTTTTGCAGAAGGTCATGCATACAAGAAAGAGGCATATGGAATTGTTTCAAGAGTTAAATCAGAAATTTCAGACTCTGGACAGATTTCGGGATGTACCAAAATCAGGCAGCATGGTAAGTTTTCCTTCCTGGATATTAAGAACGTGCTGTGCTGTAACAATAACAGTGAAACAGGAGATCTTTGAATTAAATATTATTTCCTGTGAAGACCTCATTTTATGCTACTTTTATATAGCCTCAAGAATGAGAACAAAAGATATTTAAAGTAATCTAACCTATGGTGAGACTCATTACATTTTGCAACTAGACCATAACTAACTCACTGACATCATTACAGATGACAAGAAATTGAACTGTAGGGAACACATTTAAAATCTGTATGTGTCTCCTATGTCTAAAGGCCTTTTATACAGAAAGCAGCTTCATAATGTAATTTACGCAATAGGGTTTCACCTCTGGCTAGGCAAGCAAATATTAAATTAGTTATAACAAATAAGTCCAGCTATAGTCACCTACACGTTAGAGTGCCCAGAAACAGCACAGAATCTCTGTAATGCTCTGTCTTTCCTTTAATAGGTCTATAAATATTTAGCATGTGAAAAGTAAAAATTAACTCATCCTGAATTGACTCTGCTATCATCATAATTCAGATTTGTAGACATACACACACACACAGGCATAACACCCTGACTATATCTGATATGATAATGAGAGCAAGGAAATAGTTGATTCTGCCTAATTAAAACAGGTAATTTAGTGTTACATACTTTCTAGCAGTAATACTATGATTAGTAATAATTTTCTATATAACTTTATAATGTGAAAATTGCATATTGAATGAAAGTGAGCTAGAATTGTCTTATTTTATGATTTATGAATAGTTGCTCTCAGATATGAAGAAGCAGATATGAGGTCTAATCTAGCAGAAATTTGGCCCAGACTCATGAATCTTTATCTGTGATATGTTTTTATTTTTCACCCAGTTCTCACCCACTCCTCCATCTGAGATGTACTGGCACATAAAGTATGCGTTCCCCCCTCTATTTGAGATTTTTTGTTCATGTAAAGCTCGAATTCATTCAAAATCTCACAGGTGGTCTCCATGGATGAGTGGTGCATACTGTTTCATATCATTGGTGGTTTTTTGAAGGGTCTGCTAATAAAAGCTGCCTAGAGGAATGGTCATCCTGTAAGGCAGTCAGAGAGTGATCCAGATACCTAAATACCAGAATCTCAGACCTTTGACAGCCTCAGATATCTTAGTCTACAGCAGAGTACAAGTGGTGATGACTGGACTCACACCTCTAAAGATAGTGGGAGTTCCAACAGAATGTCCAAAGGGATCTAAAACAGATGTGAAAATGTTTGATTTTGGCAACTAGCATGTTATAGCAGAGATCATTGATGACTTTTGTTTCTCTCTTATCCTGTAAAACTAACATTCCAAAAGAATTCATGGACAATCAAAAACAGGCAGCTTTCAGTCTGCTGATCCTAACGTGATCCTACATGAGCTCACCAGCCTGTAAAACAATTCTCTCTCCCATTCTCCAGGAGCAGGTTTCTGCTGTTCCTCCATTCTCCTGCCCCAGTTTAAATGCAAGCTGGCAATCTCTATCTCAGACCGCTCCATGTTTCAGACAGCAAGCACTCCACAATTACATTCCCTTCCCTTCTCATGCTTTTCTACATAGCCACTACTGAAATGCTGGCTGCTGTTACTGGATCATTTGGCCATTCCTCATACACTACATTTCTTGCAAAGGACATGGCTTGGCTGGCAGCTCAGGTGAGCAGCCTGCCAAAGGGCCAATTGCTCCCAGAGAAAGACAGTCACAACCTGTCTCCCTGCAAAGCTAGTTCCTCCCTCTGCCTCCTGTGTCTCATAAGAGCATATTAGAGGTCAGCCTTATAAACAGAAAATACATTATTTCATCCTCATATTCAATTCCTTTTTCTTCTCTGTTCTTCAGGAGAATTCAGCGCCAAACAAGGTTCCATGGGACAATTTCAAAACCACAGGCGAATATCAACACTATACAACGATAAACGTATTAGACACAGAGGCAAAAGATGCTTTAGAACTAAGACCAGCAGAATGGGAGAAATGTCTGAACTTGCCTTTAGATGTGCAAGAAGGTGACTTTCAAACAGAAGTTTAACAAAAATGAAAATAAACTGAACAAAACAAAAACAAACAAAAAATTAATTGCACTGACAATAAAGAAACTTTGGGAATCCTGACACTCCTGTCTGAACGTTGTGACTACTTTATGCCAGGCTCTCCCCGTGCCAAATGTCAGTGGTTTTTTCGTACAGTTTCTTCCCACTAGTATGGCTAGTGGAGAACCAGGTGTACAATTCTTACCATCGTGTGTTGTAAGTACCCGTGGAATGGATTTGTAAGGTAATCTTTATAGATAAACCTCAAGCAACGATTCATGTTGTAACAGCTTCATTTGGTTTAGTTTTCAAAAAACTTCACCATGAAGCACAATGTATATATTTATGCAGTTTTTAAAGTTTATAACAGTCTGTTTGGCCATTACTACACTTTTTACTTTATAATATAAAAGCAAAGTTTTTGTCATTAAATGAATGTCTGTTGAGCTACATTCTTCATTGCTTTAAATGCAATAAAGTAATAATCTCACTTTTATATGAATAATATATTTCACATCTTTATTATTGCAGTTTTCTCTGGAAAGCTCAGAGTAGCTTTCTCTGCTGCAGCTGTGTATAAAATATTTAAAATGTTGTATGGTGTAAATAAACCTTTGTCTACATATCAGTTTCTTAGTGCATTTTATTCTGTATTTGTTGATCTTAAATTTGCATAAAGTTTTCTTTAAAAAGTACACATGCTGAATATGTATTTGGAGTTTTCATAGTATATTGTTCTAGCTCCTCCAAGGAGTTTCTGTATTACTAAGTTTGTAAAGCCATTCTGCATTTTCTTAGGATATCCTCTGTGACGATGAACCATATAAGTTGGACTTGTCGGAATACTATTTCAACTGTTCTATTTTATACATATTTTTGTTTTGTTGAAGAAAGATAACTCTTGGAAAATAAGTTGTTTCAATGCACAGCACCCCGGGAAAATGTTGATTTAGAATCATTAATTTTTTTGCATGTTCTTGTTGCTGTATAACAACAAGAAAGACTTCAAAGATAAAAATTCTGAAATATTTTTGACAAAAAAAAAAAGAGTCTGTTTCATATTATAAATCAAGAGCTCAGTGTGATTTATGTTGCAAGTACAGTTTAAAAAATTAGGAATAAAAAGGAAGAGTAAACCTGTTCCACGCTCAGAATCAAAAGCAGATCTTCAAAACCTCTCCTCATCTACAACATTGCTGGGGGAAGATGGGAGGGTATCTCAAACCTCCGGGTGCCAGATTTCTAGAGAAAAAAATTACCCAAACTATTTTAGTGCCTGCTATACATACTTGAATATGCCCCATTCAACTAGCTGGAGTGATCTTCTGAGAGGAAGAAACACAACCTCTAGTTTGTCAGGCAGGAAAAAATACTAGATTACAGAGTTGTCAGGGAGAGCTTTGCCTAGAGCTTTGGGAGTGGGAAATCATCCTCCATTCATTGAGAGAATGGATTATCATCCTATTATTTTCCAAAACACAGTCTAAGGAGAATCTTTTGTGAAAGCTTTCCCCTCTCTGAATCCTAGAAGAAGGGCAGTGCTTTCTCCAGGCTGTAATAAAGTCTTTAAGTCATGAAAAGGAGCCTGACTTTGCCTATTTCAAATAAGCAAGTATCTCATTCAAAGTGCAGACTTCATCTAATGCTTCATTTAATCTTTGCATTAATACAAAAAAACTAGCTCCCAACCTGGTACCAAGTCCTCTATACAGTTTAGGTGCCCAGAAGTTAGATGTTGAAGCACTTAATCCTGCATTATGCCAGACAGTCAGAACTGGCCCTCTGTCAACAGGCTGACGGAGAAGGAGGCAGCTGGCACAGCAAACTGTGCAGCCTATGGACATCATGCTGCTGAGATCTGACAGTGCACAAAAATTCAATTCTTCATAAGGAGAGAATTTAAGTTCCCAAATATTAATTTGAGTATTTCTCCTTCCTTTTTTTTACATCAAGTTCTAACCTAAGAAGGGTTTATTTTTCCCTCAAGATAAATATACAATGGAAAATTCACATTTTTTAAGGATTTCATCTGGCATGGTTGGTATTTCTCAAGCAAAGCAGGTTTTGCAAAATTTCCATTTTCAAGACCAAATCAGAAAGCTTAAGCTTCCTGATCCAGCTATAAGCCTTAGCATCCTTCTTGATTGATCAAAATTTAATGCAAATCCAGAGCACCTTGGTATTTCAGCAACTAGTGCAGAGAGAATTTATATAAGCCTTACACCAGCAGTCTAGTTACAGCAGCAGGAAGCTTAGGATAGACTGAAAACTTACTGAGAAAACATTATAAAGCAGTCTACACTCAACATGCTGCTGACCCAGTTGTGCTGTTATTAATAACCCAGTTGATGCAGGTTTAACATTTGCCTGAGTATGTACTGCACAGCAGTTGCAAATGTACTTTCAGTGTGTGAGCAGCAATGTTCAGTGCCTTTTTAACCATATCTTTTACTGCAATGCTCAGAAAGTCATATGGATTTTTATTTTTCTTTACATTTCAAGTCTAGAAATATTAAGAACATGCTGAAATCCACTGTATTAATGTTTTTGCTTCATATCAATACAGAGTTTGTTTTTCATAGACACAAGTTGCCACACAAAGTCATGGCTTATTGCTCAAGAGAGCTGGAGAGGCTGGAGAGTTGGGTGGAGAAGAACCTTATGAAGTTCAACAAGGGCAAGTGTAGAGTCTTGCACCTGGGGATCAATAACCTCTTGCATCAGTACAAGTTAGAGGCTGACCTGCTGGAAATTAGCTCTGCAGAAAAGGACCTGGGTGTAGTGGTGGGTAACAGGTTAGCCATGAGCAAGCATTGTGCTCTTGAGGCTAAGAAGAGTGGTATTCTGGAGTTCATCAAAAGAAGTGTAGTCAGCATGTTGATCCTCCCCCTCTACTCTGCCCTGGTGAAGCCACATCTGAAGCCACATTCAGTTCTGGACTCTACAGTTCAAAAAAGACAGAGAACTGATAGAGAGAGTCTAGCATAGGGCTAAAGATAAAGGTCCTGGAGCATCTCCCTGATGAGGAAAGGCTGAGAGACTTGGACCTGTTGAGATAGGAGAAGACTGAGGGGAGATCTTATCATTACTTATAAAAAAAGCATTAAAAGCATGCCTGGTTCTGTTAGTG
Source organism: Chrysolophus pictus (assembly GCA_037305975.1). Lineage (NCBI taxonomy): Eukaryota > Metazoa > Chordata > Aves > Galliformes > Phasianidae > Chrysolophus > Chrysolophus pictus. Next base: position 27,950,719 of record CM074578.1, read on the forward strand.
CTCACACAAAAACTCTAACATCTTTCCCTCCTTTCTCTACAGTCTCTCCAAGTGTGCTAAAGTTCTTAAATAATTCTCAGTAAATTCTGATCTAAGTAGAGTATTCTGTTTGATCCCTATAGAAAAAAGAAAAATTCAGCCAGGAAGATTCATTCAGTAGGAAATATAAATAAAGTCAGAAGTACCGGAATTTTAATATAATGTTTTTAGTTAGCAGTCCACTAACTGTTATTTAGTGGAAAATACCTGACCAGAAAGATAAAGGCACCAGGCAGCTTAGTAATCCTATGTAATCATCTTAACCTGTGAACATTAGAACCTGCTGCTCCTTCTCTCTGGTCTGGTTAATGAAGAATCTTTATTTCTTAAGTAATGCTGCTTCATCGAAGACTGGCAGAGAGTTATCTACAGCCTGCTGGCTGAGTTCTGTAGTCAGAAAGGTAGAAAGAACAATGTGAATCTTTTTAGATGGAGTTGTAATTGTTTTACAAAGACAGGCTGAGGGAGCTGGGCTTGTTCAGCCTAGAGAAAAGAAGGCTGCGGGGTGACCTCATTGCAGCCTTTCAGTACCTAAAGGGAGCCTACAAACAGGAGGGGAGTCAACTCTTTGAAAGGGTAGATAACAGCAGAAATGGTTTTAAATTGATGGAGGGAAGATATAGTTTGGACGTCAGGGTGAAGTTCTTTACTATCAGAGTGGTGTGGTGCTGGAACAGGCTGCCCAGAGAGGTGGTGGATGCCCCGTCCCTGGAGGTGTTCAAGGCCAGATTGGATGGGGCCCTGGGCAACCTGGTTTAGTATTAAATGGGAGGCTGGTGGCCCTGCCTGTGGCAGGGGGGTTGGAGATTCATGATCCTTGAGGTCCCTTCCAACCCTGGCCAATCTGTGATTCTGTGATTCCCACATCCTTAAAGAGTGTTGAATCCTGAGCATTTTCAATGTTTTTCACACCCTCTCCATTAACTCTGTGTTAAAAGAGTGACAGCTCCTCAGTTGCTGACTTTCTTTTTCGAAACATACAGTGGGCACCTAAGACTTGAAAGGGATTAGGGACTGTTGCACCTGACTTTTCATGCCTGTAGCTATATTTTGAACACCTGCACTTCAAGAGAAGTGGCATTAAAAACACAGTTCTAATCTCAGTATTTTCTTATTGATAGGATTAGCAAGTAGCCTAGCTGGAAGTGTCTACTTACTTCCATGCTTTATATAAGCAGATAACGTGCTTTCGTCAACATGCAGTTTCAAGCTTAGCAAACAGGCACCTATGCCTTACGTGATGCAACACTGACCATACAAAAAATCTATATCCATTTGTTTATCCCTACTTAGGAGTTTAAATACCTCTAAAAATCTTGTTCTCTGGATCCAATTTTAAGAACAGCTACAAGCTAGTGTTTTTTTTTCCATCGCCAATTCAATGATTTATTGCATTATGTTTCTGGGCTACTAACACAGGAAATTGCAAACAGTGATGCCTGAAGGACCACATACTATAGAAAGGAAACTAGAATTGATTAGTATATAAGTTCAATTTTTATTCAGTGTCTCCTTGGACCTATCTACTTTATTTCCTGCTCTTCTCGAGAATAGTGTTTTAGGAAAAATATTTTTAGAGCTCTGTTTTTAGTAATTACATTCTTTAATCAAGCAAGGATTATCTATGGTTTCTAAAGACAGATGGGTAGGGTCCATTACATTTAATTTGGAAGTTTAACTACAACACAATCTTGCCAATATTTTGAGTATTGAGCACTTGCAGGGGAATCTAACTGTCTATTTTAGGTGTCTAGGTTTTTTCTGTAATATAAAGGGGGGCACTTCTGAAGCCCAGCTGGGTTTATTCAATTCTCTACATTTAGTACTAACATCTTTATATTGATTGCACCGAAAATTTAAAAGCCTCCTAGGGGCAGTAAAATAATTCTGCTAAATTAAGCACTAAGTTTAGCTAGGTTTAGTCATCAACATGTGAGCTAATGTCTGGGCTCCTACAGTAACCAGTGGAAAACAGGTCAATACAGGCAATGAAACCTGAAGACAACTTCACCTTACCCATTCTTAGAGACTGGATTCATTTACTTTGAGATGCTCTAGTGCATCTGAAATATCTGCATGGAGGTTGCAGATATGAAAGACAACTGAAGGGAAACCTGCATGTTTCTAGTCCACGCAGGATCCCATGCTGCATCTGATAGTAAACACTTGTGTTATGACAGGTGAATCCAGCTTCAAAAGGGAGATTTTCTGATGTGCTTGAGGTTATTCAGCCTCCATCTTCCACAGAGAGTTGCATTGGGTTAGAAATCTTATTTCACGTTTGCCAACTTCATACAGATGTCATAGGTACTCTCACTATCACACACTGCCACATTACGCAGAATCCACCTTCAAATCCTGCTCTTCTTCAGAACATTTATGTCTGTTCTGGTAGAGGTCTCATATTTCCAATAATAATTCTAATGGTTAAATTTTCACATCCTTTGTAAAGGACCCACCGCCCAGTACAAACTGATGTGTCATCAGTAAACTTGAAAAAAGACCATTCTGGATGATGGGAATTAAGCTAGGAAATTTACAGTGTTGTGTGTGGAGCTGGTTTGAATTTCAAATACAAATGTAACTGTAGAATATATTCTTGTCATAACTGACCTGGCATGCAATCTTTCCTTCTGACTCAAAATGCTTCTCCTAACTATTAGGAAATGGTTAAGTTACCTCTTTTTTCTATGTTCTTCTGACCCTTTGGCACTTCTAATTATGATTAGACAAAAATCAAACCTGAACAGAGAAGATGACAAGTGTAAGTGCCAGTAATATTCTCTGATCTCTTAACTTCCATCCTTTTCCTGAAACAGATGGTGGTGGTGGTTCAAATTGTTACAGGATTATCTGGAGGTGGGAGGTCTCCAGTTTTCTCTCTGAGTCTTCTGACCAGCAAATAATTGTGCACAGAAGGGAAAACACTCACACCCTCAGAGAAGAAAAAGTCAGCCATACTCAGTGCATAAATTCAGATAGGTCTGAGAACATTATTTTTGCCAAAGAAATAAAGTAATGGTCTCTGAACCCCATCCTTAACAAGTCAACTTGGGCTTGGGATATCTGGAATTAAAATTTAAAAATAATCTGTTCCTAAGGCAGATTACACAGAAATTACACAGAAATAAAAGAGATAATGTTGCACACCATAGAATGAATGAATGATTTTAGACCAAGAAGGGAAGGAAAAGATTTCTCAGTTTTACGGTGTAACTCTAACTCCAATGTAAACGGTGACTTTCCGGTACTATGTAGAAAACTACATTAAAAAAAGTGTTCATTACCTCATAATTAAATATGAACAAAAAATATAAATATCTAGTAGCATTCAATAAGAGAGCACACATTTTTCTCTGTAAGGTCTGGAAAGTCAAAAATACATCCATGCTTAATTTATGATGTGAAATGTCTAGATAATTTCAACACACATCATTTCCAAAAAATAGTGTCAAAATCATCTGCTTCAGCATCAGCCTTTAGTAATAAATTGTTATCTTTTAGTCTGAGTTAACCAAATAAAAGATGTTAAACATTTATGTATACTTAAAGTGAAAAAGAACTAATTAACTTTGAACTGGAAATTTTTCTGAAAACAGCCCATTACAAAGATATGTACATTGAATTGAAAGATTTAAAGTAGATTTTATTTGAATTTACAATGGTCCCTTAAGACCTTGTGTTCTTCTGAAATTGGGATGGCAATAAAGAAACAGATTAATTTTGGTAAAAACCGGATCATCCTTTCCCAAGTGGCTAATGATTGCATATGGAAGTCCCCCATTTAATTAAGAAACCCTATTCTAGGATGACTACTTTTCTACTCTGCAGCAGCACTTTAGATCTTATGAATCCATTGTTAAAGGTCTGCAAAAATTTCCTTCATCACAGAATGAAATTTAAAAAAAAAGTCCAATCTTTGCATCTGAGCAGAAGATTACTACCTCTGTTACAGAACCAAGAATGAAGACCTCTTGTTCCATTCTCAGTCCACCTGAAAACACAAAGTGCTGGAGAGCTTTGGATACTCTAAAGATGTGAAGACACCAAAGAGTTCATTGCAGCTACTGAATCAATAGCACATTTTATGTTAGGTATTAGCTGCAAAATCTTAGACTTTCTTAGGTTGTTCTTAATGTTTAAATTCTTTGAAAGTTTAAGTCCATGCATTTGCCTCCTGTCTTGACACAGCAGAAGTCTTATAGGGGGATGTAGTTTCCTCAAACTTAACCCTAAGAAATGTTTTCCCAATATATGTTCCCACAAAAGATATCAAGCAAAGGTTACTAATAAAAAATTAAAGATAGAGCCAGTGGGAAGATTTTTACCTGTCTTCTCAAGCATCCATCCTTCTCTGCATCCACATCATAACAGAGAAATGAACATATTTGAACAAATCTACAGGAGGGACACAAAAAATTATCAATGTTGATGCATCTTTCCTATAAAGAGATATTGAGAATATTGGCATTGTTTAGCCTAGAGAAGAGAATGCCTTCCAATAGGGTGCCACAAGAAAGATGGAGAAACACTCTTCGCAAGAGTGTGTAGTACCAGACAAGGTGTGATGTCCCCTCCCTGGAAGTGTTCAATGCCAGGTTTGATCAGACTTTGAGCAACCTGATCTAGTGGAAGGTGTACTTACCCTTGACAGAGGTTGGACACTTCACTGTCTTTAGAGGTCCCTTCTAACTTAAACCATCCTATGATTCTATAATTGTGTTATGCATCTGGTTGTCCATCCAATTAGCATTCTAACTAAGATAAAATAATTCTAACAAGACCAAGAACTACAAGACTTTGCAGCTGTCCCATCTTCAAGTCATTTCAGTTCTGCAAGGATGGCTCTCCTTGTTAATACTTGAAATTTGACAAGCTGCAGCTCACACGCTGCTTGAAGAACCTTTTCCACAGAATAGGGAAAAATACTGAGAAAGTGAGATTATTTGAGGAAACCTGTCTGAATGCATTTTGGGTAATTAAGTAGCTGTTGCCATGCCAACTGCAGTATAAGGAAATGGTTGTCAACTTGTGTCCACATTTGTCTTTATCACAAAGACCAAAGCAGAACGTATTTATCTTTCCTTAATGACTGTGTTTTGACTACTTGTGACCTATGCTGTGACTTAAATATTGATTTTAGTCTTTAATAGGGTAAATATTGATACAATTGCAACTTTTATCAAAATTCCAAGTTGCTTTTCCACACAAGCTTTGTGACCTGTAGCTAGAAAACAGGTTTTAGGATTCATTAAATTGTTGACTAGGAGTGAATAATTAAAGTATTCTTCATTCTTTCAAAATATCTCATTTTAAAAATGCTAACCAGCTATTAAAAGCTAACAAGAAAAAAGTATGAACAATATTTAAGGATACTGGTATTTTTACTTTCAAATATAAATGGCAAATGCTTTGGAATATTAACTCAGAATCATAGAATGGATTGGAAGGGACCTTTAAGATCATCTTGTTCCAACCTTGTTTCAACCACTCGACCAGGTTGCTCAAAGCCCCATCCAGCCTGGTCTTGGTGGGAGCATCCACAGCCTCACAGGGCAACCCGTTCCAGTGTCCCATGGTATGTTATATATAGTATATTATGTACTAATTCTGCAAAAATTCCCTGTTAGATGACCTAAGATGAAGGCAAGTTCTCATTAATTCATTTTAATTCTTTTCTTGTTTCCAAGGAGGAAGCTGAGCGCAAATGCTACTGTCCCCTGACTCAGGGATGTCACTGGCTTTTCAGCAAGACTCCTAAAAGAACCTGCTCACTACCTGCCGGCAGGTTGAACCAGTTGGACTGCAGTGGAAATTATGAATACTGGGCAGTGAAAGTTTTTGCTCAAGGCTCACGGAGCCTGCTTTTCATAAGGGCAAATATGTGGTTCAGCACACATTGCATGTCACATAATCATCATTCACATCAAACAAATGCAAATCTTAGTCATATAGACAAATCAACCATCTGGCCTCTCTTTCCTTTGCCTGACAGCAGAAGAAATCACAAAGCGTTTCTTTCATTTTATAGCAGCATTCCAGACAAGAGCAGATGAGTAAAAGCCAACACAAAAGCAGCATAATACAGAAGAGATGACCCAGAAATAACATAAAACTGCCCATTCGCAGGAAGTTCTTCGCTCATTTTGCCAGAAAACAATTCTTTCTCACAGATCCTGAGGAGTTCAAGGTTGCTGACGTCCTATACTTGAACTCAAAATGGAATATGGTGAATTCAGGTGGAATCTGTTGCATGTCTTCCTCCCCATGTGCTGAAGCACTCAGAATTTCTCTCATTATCAGCTTTGAATTCCTGTCCTTAGTGCAGAGGTGGTCCTAATGTCGTTTCATTCTTCTTCTTCAGGCCTGTTGAGAAGTGAGGCAATAAGCTACACCATCTATATCCCTGTGATCAGAGAAGGGAAAAACTCAACACCAGTAAGCAATGTCATTGTACACCTGCTTTTACTGAAACTTGAGAGAAATGAAGTTCCTATTCCTTGATCATTCTCTCAGGCCTAAGAGTGAGGAAGGGTGCATGTTACTGTATGGGACCAGTGCTTCTCAGAGAAGATGGATGACTCCACCTCTGCCATTGACCTTCCTGACAGCTCTTGACAGTGGTGCTGATTATTTAGCCACAAGAAGGATGAGAAAACAAAGTGAACTGTCTCAGCTGTTTACAGGGGGAAAGAGAGTTAAGTAGCCTATTGCTTTCTGAGGAATTAAGAATGAGGAAATCATTAAAGGCTTTGTTGTAGGCACTTATTTTTCTGACCTGCTTCTTGAAGAAAAGTACTAGGAAGATTGGCAGTATGGTAAGAGAAAACAGGGTCTAAAATAGATTGAAAACAGACAGGAGGACTTAAGCAAGGCTGATTAAATTGTCTCTTTTTTTCTCAAGAGTCTGTCCAAAAACCCTCTAGCCATTCAAGTCATCAGAGGAATTGAACATTGATCAGAAACTAAACGATTATTGTTCATTGGCTCAAACGGTGTCTACTGTAAAGTTTACTACTGTTTCAAAGAGATGTCTCATCTCAGCAGTTGTTTTTTGTGTCCCAGATATCTGTCTGCCCTCCCTGTGAATTGAAAGACAGCAGTATGATTGTGTGCCAATGAGTGCCAATTTAACTTCAAGGCTAGTAAAACCAGCTCACATTTCTCACTGGGATGCGAACGTTTTATGAAACTCCAGCCACCAACCTTGACTGTCAGCTCTTCCTGCAACCTGTGACATCTATTTGTGAAGCTGGCAGGCTTTTTAACTTAATGTTACCCAACTACAGTGTCAGAGTCAGACCTCATGAAAATTGAATTAACCTGCATGAGAAAAAAACAATCCAGTGAGTTCTTCTTGACAGGGAATACAAAAACTACACATTTATTGCAGTCATGTTGTGATCTGTGTCACATTAGATGGAAGCAAACCAGAAAAATATATTCCCTACCACCTAAGAAATTCTGGACAGGCAAAAATATTGGTAGAGAATTTATTTTAGCGACAGCTGGAAGGCTGTCAGGTCTAATATAGTCAGGTTCAGGGTTAATTCCCACATGCAAGATGCAAATACAGGCATGCAAAATTTGGAACCCACTCAATCAGGGGAGCAGCAGCATCTGCTCTGGTCAGCAGGAGATGTGGCATTTGCTTTCTGATATACAGTACTTAAGCAGAGTCGTCTTGTAGACAAGTATAACTTGGCAGTTTCAAGTCCTGGGTACTGGAAAATCTTTCTCCATACAGATGAACAGTGCAGACATACTCACAAATAAAAAGGAAAGATTACAAGTGAAATTGTTTTAAGAGCAAGGAAGTCACCTCACTTGAAGAGATAACCAACTTAAGCCAGTTTTTGTATACCGTAAATCTGGAATTAATCCATGTGCCTCACTGAAGTTACTTCGTTTTTAACAGTTTAAACAGAGCAAAAAAAACAAACAACACCTTTCAGTGGCTTCTTCCCTCCATCCTAGAGTAAACCTAGCTTTACACATATGAAGTAGACTTCAAAGAATAAATTTCGTCTATCATTCTATATATTCAGGAAGTTCTCTCATGTAAGCCAGGAAAACACATCTGTTTTATTCTCCTCTTTTAGACGAAAAAGAAGCTTCTGGTAGGCACAGGTCATTGGCAAGAGACAGAAGCTGAACTCCATTTATCACTATTGATGCCCCAAATACTTCATATGAGAATATTATTTGTAAGTAACTTTCCATACATATTGAGAATTTCAGGTTTATTTGGAATTTTTCCATAAGCTGCCCTTCTCTGGAAAAATTAAAGAAAAATTTGTGTTGCCGTAGTTAGGGCACTTATTAAGACAAATAGATTATTTTTTAACAGTCAGTCATAAGGTTTTCATAATTACGTTATTTTTTAGATATGTCACAGATTAACATCTAATCTTTTACTATATGCACTTAGTCTGTCTTTAAAAATCAAAAGATGGAAAAATACCTCTTATATAGAAAAGGTCTTACTCTGTTCAGCATTAGGATTCTCACAACTCATGAACCTCTAAGAGGTATACACAGGATTATATGGATTATATACATTATATACATATGGAAAGGTTGATCCTGAACAACAAATCAGCCTTCAACTAGGTATGTTTTCGATAGTTTGAGAATAAATTAAAAAAAAAAAAAAATCACCTGAACTTATGCATATCTCAGATATCTTTATATGAATCAGAGCTTATTACATGTCAGATTGAGGTGATTTTAGCTCAGTTTGAGGTTCTCCTTCAGAGGTCAGAGAAATGCGTGTATGATCTGAAGGGGAGATATAATGTGCTCCTCCAGATTCACACACACAAAAAAAGATAATAATAACCAGACTCACATGCTTCCTGCATGCCAGTATTGCAAGTATGAGACATTCTGATGAAGGGAAAGTATCATTACTATCCTCTTATTTCCTTCACATCAATCTTGGCAGACTCTTTAATTTTCCAGGGCAAGTTGGACCAACTTGAAACTGTGCAATCTTAACAGATTGGAACAAGTATGAGGACGTGAGACAAAGTACAATATGTGTACAAAATGTGGCAATCTCCATCTAGGATATGAAAAGATTCTCTGCCAGGAGGTTCAGTAACTCTTAGAGACAAGATAAGTTCTTAGGAATTGCAGGTTTTTTGTTTTCGTTTTTTTTTTTTTTTTAAAGGAAAATTAACTTTCACAGTTGCTGGAGGATTGACTGACCTTTATTCGTGTACATGTTCGCAGGAAAACATTAGAGAAGGAATTAAAACATGTTTTTTTAGATCTTTCATATCTGACAGCAATTTCATTAGTTTGTGTGAAAAGTTGTTTTGTACCTTTGTAAGCTTGCGAATGAAGAACAGATGCATTTATTATAAGTGAAGCTTTCAATGACTAAGAAACAATGCCCTTTCTTTTTGTAAAATCAAATTTCAAGTGTGTCCATACCAAGTGAGTGTCTTTTGAAATAATTTCATTATTCTGTGACCAATAGAAGGAAAAAAGAAATGCAACTTTACAAGGAAAAAATTTTGTTCCACAAGTAGCTCAGTCACATTCTGGTACATTCTCACTGAGGATCGTCATCACAATCAAGCTACAAAAAGGAGCATCAGGCATCCCACAACCAGCTATTGATAGAATGCTGTGAGCAAACTGTGAAAACCACATTAGACAAGAATCTTCCCTGTTGCTATGCAAGATAATACAGAAGAAATTCTCTTGCATTTTTCTTTCCCCAACCAGTAAATCATCATGTGCTTTTAGTAATAAATACTTTGGTCTCAGACTCTAAAAATAATTTTTCCACTCCTGCAATTAATTGCACTTAAAGACATGCAAAATAAAATATTTCCCTTCGGTGTTCCTACTCCTTAAAAGTGATTTTCATTTTTTGCTTTTTTTTTCTTTTTTGGCTTGAGGTCTTCTTTGTGGGATTATTGGTATTATTGGTCTTGTTTTCAGTAAAAGTGGATATAGATGAAATTGAAGACTTCAAGAAATCTGAAAATCAATTTACCATTCTGCCTGGAGTGAGAGGTTTCCAATCAGTGTGTCCTTCCTGCAGTGACTTATGAACTAGAAGTGCAGAAACGTTTAAAGAAGAAAAAAAGACACAAAAAAATGCAAGTAAGCAAAGATGAATATAGTAAGCTGTAGGTTGAGAATAGCATGTACAGACAAGAAATCAGTGAGTGGTTCTGTAGTGGAGACTCAACAGAACACACAACATGCATAGTCCTACTTCAGATACTCTGCAAGACAACAAGATAAAAGTTACAGCATGTGAGGTACATGACAGAGCGGGATGTAGATGCAAAAGTAATGAAGAGGTGAGGTAGGAAAAGTACAGATGTAGTCAGTCACAGATAAATCTATAAAAGACAAGAATACTGCAGAACTGATAATGAATGCTTGACTTGTTGGTGCTGTTGCAACTCATGTCTAAAATGTCAATGACATATCGCTAGTCATCTTAAAATTTCTAGAAACAGATGTGGCTCCAAGAAAATTAAGTACTTTTATACAATATCTCACAAAATATATATAAATAATGAAATGCAGAAGAATATTTTGCTATATATATTTATGATATAAATCATGACAATTCTTATATATGCTTTTATATTCTTATACATGCTTCCTTGTTAGGAAGGATGAACTAATGTTTGAGTCAGTTTGCAGTGAGGGATCTGCAGCATGTAACCCAAAGTCTCAGGAGTACAGACAAAATCTGTTCATTCAGAATTCCATTATTATAAATGTATACACTGCCTGAGGTCTGAGCACACAGAGAAATGTTCTTCCTACTGCTAATGTCACACTAGAGATTCACCTTAGCTAAGCTTTTGTAAAAAAGATGCCTGCAAAATAAGAACAGCATCCTATCAGCCTGCTGTTATACTGTGTGCTTCAAATGCTAGGCACCAAGACTTACAAAAGTTCAGATGGGAAAGGGAAGACTGCAGTTCATAAAACCAATGCAGTTTAATCTGCTCAGTAAATGAGTACACTGCTTACAAATTCTATTAGTATCAAATAATCATGTTTTTTACAATGTCCAGCCTTCATTTCAGGTGATGCTAAGATGAAGGTCACCTGTAATAGTGGCCTGTCCCACTACTGAATAAAGCAACTTACATTCTGCTGAGCCGTTCCTGAAATGACTTTCTGCTCTGCAAGGTAGGAGGCTGAAAGCCAGATAGTGAATGAAGCTGAATGACAGACCTTGTAAAAACACATGAAATGAGTTCCTGCACTGTCTCATACCAAAAGACATCCTATTTGCTAAGGACTGCTCTTGATCTACCTCCCAAAAACACAGCAGTAAGAATAAATTGTCATCAGGCTATAGAAATACTGGTTAAGCTCAGGACTTTCCAGAAAGTCTGGAGTAGTCATGGTGCAAAAAGAAATTCATAACTTGAGGATAAGAAAATAAATACTGAAGCATATTTCTAACATCTTCTGTACCCCGGACCTGTGAATAATCAGTCTGGAGTTTACACATTAATCATAAGTACAATTGGAATTATGTTTGCCAAGTAATTGCTGTTACATAACATCCTTCTCAAATTGTGGGGCAATCAAAACTAGGTGCTTGAGACTTAGCTTAATTCATAACAATAAAATATTTTGTTTCTTTGAGCAAAACAGCTTCCAGAATTCCTTTAGAGCTACTAGTTGTGAAACACAGATTCTCGTTTTTTTTGGATGCCTTAGGCTACCCTCTATTACCAAAGGGTTTAAAAGGCTTTGCCTGATGATCACCTATCTGAAAGCCATTATCTACTCTGTTTGTTGTGGGCTCAGTTCTGCAGAAAACCTGCTTTCAGTAAGCTTTCCAAATCTGCTGAGGCTAGTGTGTCTAACAGCACTCATCTTAGAAGGATGTGCTGGCCTATACAAGATTTGTGAGGAACATGATTTCTGGCAGCAATGATTATTAGAGTCCTTAAATGCTTTGGGAGCACAAGTCGGGGTAACAGGCTGATATTTTTGAGTACAGTGTTTTAAAAATGGGACTGCAATGGTTGCTGAGCCATAAACATGAAAGAAGTAGACTATATGAAATGAAGGAAAATAAACCTCAGCCTTTGCTGTAATCTTTGCTGCTGTAATGTACAGGCTGCAGAGAAAATAGTATATTTCAAATTAGCTTTATTTCCAATTTTTTTTTTCTAGTTCTATCAAAGAGAGAAGGTCCAATTTTTGAATTCAGATTCACCACACAGGAAATGAGAGTATTCACAAAGACACACTTTAACCTTTTCAAAGACATCTCCCATTTCCTCTACAAACATTAAATCAGAATTAGATTCCTTAAGAGGCAATTCAAAACATTTACATTGGTACCCAATTCGAAGTCACTTTTTAGGACCTAAAACAGACTTGTACTATAGAAGGAACCTAGATAGTTTAGTCTCAGTAGGTGTTAATCAAACTTAATAATATCCCCTTGATTGCATTAAGAAATGCAATGTTCTGTGATTTAATTGAACTATTTTTGCTTCTCCCTACTGTTTTCCCTTCCTGTATCAAAAGAGACTCAGCTTAAATTTGTCTGTTTTATGAGGAGATGGTGTTAATGTAGCAACTTTGGCAACTCTATTGAACCTCTTATCTTTAGGATTTAACTTTATTTACACCACAGAAAGCAACAGACAAAAAAGCAGCATTTTCTTTACCTCATTCTTATAGCTTCCTGCAAGGTTATCCTGCATCAATCTTAATTTTTCCCCATCTCTGACAGAATTCACAAAACACAGGTAAACAAACATACATAGGATTCTAATTTCTATTGACAAACTCGTCTATTTAAGTTTTGAAGGCCAGAGGCACTGTTATCAGTTTATCCAACTACTTCCATATGAATTGCCACAGAATTACAACAGGCACTTCCTGCGTGGATTTGATATAAGAAATAAGAGCTGTCTAAGACCATTGCAAAAACTTTAAAGTACTAAAAACCTCTGAGTATTCATAGGTAATATTCAATTTTCTGTCTTTATTATGTAGGTCAGTCACTCTTCAATTTTACTATGTTTGCAAACACATAATCAACATTTCAGCAACTTTCAACCCATGGAATCAAGTCCTCAAGCAATCTGTGGTCTCAACCTGAAGATGAAAATAACTTGAATAAAACCCGAGGCAGACGCAGAAGGGAATTGTGGTTCAGGTCTGTGAAAACAAATGGAGCAGTATTAAGCTCAGGAGAAAGTGTGGGCTAGGGAAGGGGAAATGGTCTTTGCAGTACCGGGGACATAGGACTACTGTTTAGGAGTATTTCTGCTGTGTATTAGTCTGCTGAAATGTCCCCGAGGTCAGGGCTACTGTGGACACCAAGCTGAAAATCATTCTTTCTTCACAAATTGGGCAGTAATTTGTATGCAGGAGGAACATGGATAGCAGACTGGGACAAGCTATGGTTCATCAGCTCTGCACTGGTGAAGGGCATCTAGTTTCCAGTGCCTAGTTTTGATTTCACCTATCAGTTTCAGTTTAAGAGGAATGTAGATAGAGTAGAGAGAGCATGTGGACTACCGCTGATATTCATTGACACTTGCTGAACATTTATGGGGACCAAACAGTAGATGTGAGCACAGTGAGAAGGTGGGTGGTGTGTTTCAGCAGTGATGACAGTGACAGCTGGTCACCTCCACTGGTGTAGATTTTTATGAGTGCAGCATTCAGGCTCTTGTTCATCACTGATAAAAATGCACAGCTAACAGTGGTGACTGTGTTGAAAAATAGTATTTTGTACCTGAGAATTTAAAATCACTCTTTTAAATATTGTTATTCTACTCTTTGTATATCTGTGGTAATTTCCATAGAAATAAATAGGAGACATTACTTTCAGAGAGACCTACATATAATTCCCATTTACATATTTTACATACATCTTTACATAAAAGAGAGTTATTTGATTTCTTAATGAGTATAGTAGATATTTTCCTCAACACTTTTTTCCTCATCATCACCCAAAAGTTTATCAGGAGTCTCCCAAAACCTCTGCAGTCCTTTTCTTCAATCATGTTAAGATTGCTAAGATTGCGGATGAGCAATTTAAGTTTTTTATTTTTAAAACTACTGTGAACCTTTCAAGCATTAAATAGTTGATTAGTTCTCCAATTTGGAACAAAATTGAAGCATCCAGTTGCATAAAGTTCTGTGGGGTCCGACACAAGAAAGACATCCGGAGGAGGGCCATGAAGATGACCAGAGGGCTAGAGCACCTCCCCTATGAGGACAGGCTGAGAGAGCTGGGGCTCTTTGGCTTGGAGAAGAGAAGGCTCCAAGGAGACCATATAGTGGCCTTTCAGTACCTGAAGGGAGCCTAAAGGAAAGCTGGGGAAGGACTTTCCATACAAGCCTCTAGAGACAGGACTAGGGGAAACGACTTTAAAGAGGAAGAGGGTAGATTTAGACTAGATATCGGGATGAAATTCTTTTCTGTGAGGGTGGTGAGACACTGGAACATGTTGCCCATCAACGCTGTGGATGTCCGCTCCCTCAAGGCATTCAAAAGCAGGCTAGATGTGTAGACGGAGGTGTCCCTGCCTATAGTAGGGCAGTTAGAACTATTATCTTAAACATCCCTCCCAACCCAAACCATTCTGTGATTCTGTGAGTTAACATGACTGCTTTTGATTTTTGCTTGCAACTCCTATCCACCTCCATTAGGACAAGTCACTAGGTAATGACTTCACAAAAATAAAATAGGTGATAAAATTTGTCTTCTAATTCCATTTCGGAATTCTATGCTAGCTACATTTCTGCAGGCTGATAGAGTTATTTTGTAAAAACGAGAAGTTTGATCCCTTGATCCCATGGAGAACACTTTCACAGAAGAGATTTATTGTTTACTGATCTTTAGTTAGAAACAGTAACTATGTAACAGGTGCATATCCTGATTAGTAGAACTGGCAGAGTAACAAGAGAAATACTGCCTTCAGTTGTAAACTCTTCCATGTCAGATAGTGTGAGTGACCTTTAAAAATGCTATCTTGCCATCTAATCTTGAGTCCATTGAAATAACTTCAATGTGTTTGCTGCAGAATGAGAATTCAGTCCTTTTATGCATTCTAGCCCTTTTCTGGATTTCTAGAAGATTTGTAGAGATAACATAATGGAACAAATGCCGCACAAAACTGTTATTTAAATCCACATATAGACTTGTAGCTGAATTCACTTTTTAAAACAGCAATTAAATGAGTTCAAGCAGTCCTGGTGTTCAGATACTATAACTCCAATTTTCTGCAGCTGTGGACTCAGGTAAATACGAATAGATATGTATTGTCATGATGCAGTTTAATTTGCAGCTATTCTCTATATTATAATGTCACATCGAGATTATTTAGACACAAAGAAATATTTTTTTTAGTTCCAGTATGTATTTTCTCATCAAATTAAAATAACTATTGGGAAATGGGTGAATGTCTCATCCACTTTAATACAGCTCAAGTCAGTTGTCAACTATTAGCCTAATCGTCACTTATTTCAGGGAATTTTAGGCAAACTAATAGATTTTAACTTTTTTTTGTTGAAGAAGTTGTAGCACCTCTTATTCAAAGTTTAGGAAAACAGCTACATGCAGTTACAAATATTGGACAAGAATGCCTGGCAGTTAAGTCACACTTAAATGACTGTCTGGAAGAGTTAACAGTCTGAGGCAATATTCACTGCTCAGACAGTTATTAAGTATAAGAACGTACCTGACCTGGAGGTCATTACTGCTTACGTTAATTACTGCAATGACAAATACTGCATGTGACACTCTACCACATTTGCCTAAAGCCGCTTCTGCATCAGACCTATGGTGACATCTGGCAGTCAAGAATAGCACATACAAATACATTTATTTTGTTGAAGAAAAAACAACAAATGTTTGAACTGGCCAGAACCACCAATAAATTGGCAGGCACAGAGAGTAAAGCTGTCATAACTCTAAATTTCCATACTCACTAGTCAATTATTATTACCTATAGATATCTCACACATCGTTCAAGAAATACGGTGTGTGCACATGCCTATGTTCTTCACCGGTCTAAATAAAGTTTTTCAAACAGATATAGATCTTCTGGAAGATAAATCAAGCAGACTAAGTGAAATAGCTCAGGGCTTGCTTGAAACAGTGTAAATCAGGAATAATTTGAATTACTATTGTTTGTCATATAGTAGTTTCTGGAAATATCCACTGTACTTGCTGCTCATACATCTGCAGTAATTGTATCTCACAAGATGTCTCTGATCTGATAAGATCTGAGTCCTCATGGGCAGCACAAACAAAGTATAGCAATAAAACAGGGCCAGCCAGCACTTCTAAGTGGCTTTAAAAATCCTACCCTAAAGAGACACACTTAATATTAAACTAAAGGTGAGGCTTGAAAACCATGTGACTTCCAGAGACTTAGCAGTTCACACTGCCATTCCAGTCACAGTGAAGTAACACCATTTAGAAAACATTTTATGAAATACTACTGCTGTGGTCAGACTTGCTCACTTCTTGGACTCTTTCTAATTGACCTTTATTCAATAGGTCAGCATTGTACTTCAAATTGTTTATGGTATTGCTCTTCAGACAAGCTGATTGTCTACAACCTCCTCGTGTCCTCATGCACTTGTGGGCACAGGTGGTTTGCTTATTATCAACTATCAGCTGAAGTCAGAAAGTCTACTCTAGCGATCAACTGCTCCCCAGTGTACGAAAAGATTCATATCTGGCAGACATCCGATAATTTGCAACAGCTCACTTCTGCTTTACAATGCAGTATGTTGAAGTACTATTAAAAAATAAGATTTCCTTTTCCTCAGATCTGTTGAAATTGTTTTTATCTTCAGATTATGGTACAACAAATACTAAATGAAGAGTGTAAAGATAACCATTATCAATACATTAATTTTGATGGTTTTCATTTATGTATTTATTTCTAAGACTGGAGATGTCAATGCAAACAAGGTCTCTTAATTGAATGTAATAGATCAAGTGGACATTTTCTCCATGACAATATATGTAAAAAAAATGTAAAAACCTCTCTGAAGGATCACTAATAAAAGCATGATTATCCTTTCCATATAGCCAGCTTTTATAACAGACTTCTACACTGTACCCTAATGCATGGGCTACATTCACCCCAGTCAAAAATTTGTACTATGAGGTTTCTCCGTTCTTGATGACTGTATTATAAATGGTTATGCACATCTCTTGTGCTTTGGTAATAGTGTGGACTGCTTTCCAGAGTATTTACAGTAGACATTCAAAAAGTGCTGTGTGACTTAAAGACTTGCTTTTTTATGGCCATGGCAGCTTTTACTGGAATATGACAAAATGCTTTATTAGTGTACTTTTGAATGTTTAGTAATACAACAGTGGCTTGCACTGACTTGCTGTATGGCCCAAGGAAACAACAGAGGTTTTAAAAGATGCAGAAGGGAATATAATTTGATACAAAATCCCCAAAGGAACTCTCTCTCTGCACTTGTAGAAATAGCATCTAATATTTTCTGCTGGTAAGAAGGCCTAACTGGATCATTCATAATATCCATTCTCCATTTTCATGGAAGCAGAAAACAACACCTTACAGCCAATCCACGTTTTCATTTTTTTGCCCAGAGGCAAACAACAGTTTCAGCTAGGAGCAGCTTTAGCTGATTGAGAATACCTAGACCTCTCTTTCTTAAAAGTGAATGTAAGCAAGACTTCTGTCTTAACCCTTCTACTTCAAAATGAGTGTTAACAATGACGTGCATTTACATTTGAAATGAATGAGAAACTAGGATCCACTTCAGAATTATATGCCCCCAAGTCTAGAAGACTATTTTATTTGTTATGTTCTGTTGATATAAAAAAGTATATATATATTAGCAGTCGGATAAACAAAATGTAGCTTCAGTACAAAGTACTTTTTCTTTTGAAGGCAAAAAATTTAGTAAAAATCTCTAGGAGGTAAGCTTGACTGTAAAAATAGAACCTGTTTCAGACAAAGTAATAAGTGATTAAATAGAATAGGTGAAAAAGAAACGACAGAGTAAGGTATCTAAAACAGTATGTTGGGTTCAGGGACTTGAAAGTACGTCAGGTGTGCTAGCATCAGAAGTCACACGGAATGCCTGAGGATGGCAAGGAAACATTATCCCTCACAACCTAAAGAGGAGCAGTAGGAGAGCCAGAACTTGCTTAGAAAAGAAAGGGTGAGGTAGAGCAGGAATTGTTAGGTATGTATGTTTAGGTTCCACTTCTTAAGGCTCTGTGCTGTGCTTGACTAAGAGACATTACACTGAAGGAAAAATAAATGTAGGAAAAGTCTGAAGATATTCTTAAATTATGTTAAAGATCAAGCAATGACTGTGTTTCAGAGGTGTCACATGGATTTGTCTCAGACTCAGCAACACAACTGAGGCAAATCCAACAAAAATTATTTTTTTAGTTCTGTCAAAGTATTTGAAATGTCACACACACTGGAAACCTATTTTACTTGTAATGGTGAAAACTTGTCTTTTATAACCTTTCAGAATAGGATGTGGTTTTTTTCAGACAGAAATGCATTCTGTCGTATATATTCAAGCCTCTCTTATTTTGGAGTGACCTGAGTAAAACAAAACCTCATATCTGGATATTAAAATATATATTAAGTTATTTTACATCTTATTCAAGACCAAAGAGCTTTAAATTGTGTTGCCATAACTATTTCACATTACTTTTAAATGAAAAATATTTTTAAACAGTATAAACTAAGCATAGGGTTTTATTCTTTAATTTTGCCATTCATGTTTACTTACAAAATGTGTGAGTTTGACAAAAAGAACTGGGTAATATTTAAAGGTCTTCACAGATAAACACTACTTCACAGCTAGTGGTATCTTAGTTTTCATTCTTTGTAATATGTTTCCATATTACACTTTCATTTAGAGAATGGTATTATGTAGGCTTAGGCAGAATGATACAAGGTGCTTCATCCTGAGTCAGATAAAATGCCCTGAGGAAGCAGGTGATTGGGCCTACCTTTTAAGCATCTGAACAAGAACATCCTTTATAACTTAGGAAAAGTGTTATGGCTCAGCCAGTAAGGGGCTTGTGAAAGGAGTCAAAGCTGGCAGAGCAGTGAGAAAAGCAAAGATATGCAAGTAAAGCTCAGAGTGAACTGTAGTTCAGCAATTTATTGAAGGTCTTTTGGTCTCAGAAAAATGCCCAAAGATAAAGACCCATCCTTTGTGGGCAGAGGTTGGTTAACAAACCCTAGATTTGGATGTTCCGATCCTATTGGTGTTTTCAGAGGAAACACATTAAATAAATTGATCTCCCCTGAAAGATACAGTAGTTAAACCAGAGTCCACCTTACAAGTGTGGTTTAAATCCCTGGAACAGGGTTCCCAGGGCAGTGCTCATGGCCCTAAGCTGCTGAAGTTCAAGAAGTATCTGGACAATGCTCTCAGACATGTTCTCTGATTTTTGGGTGGTGTGGAGCCAGGAGTTGGACTTGATAGTACTTATGGGTCCCTCCCAACTTGGGATGTTCTATGATTCTATGACTCTTTAGTTAAACACTACCAGAGGAATTACATAATTCACCCGAGTATGGAAGGCACATTCAATTTCCTGGGCTATTTCTTATCCTTTCACCACAATTTTTAGAATTTGAAATATTATTTCTGAGATTGTTTAGTCTGGAGAAGAGGAAGTTCAGGGGAGACCTTATTGCTCTCTATAGCTCCCTGAAAGGAGGTTGTAGCAAGGTGGATTTTGGCCTCTTCTCCCAGATAACTAGAGGTAGAACTAGAGGGAATGGCCTAAAGTTGTGCCAGGAGAGGTTCAGGTTGGATACTAGGAAAAATTTATGCTCCAAAAGTGTGTCCAGAAGCTGGAATGGCCTGTCTCTGGAGGTGTTCAAGAAATGTTTAGATGTACTAAGTGGCACAGTTTAGTGGGGAAGTATTGGTGGTATGTGGACAGTTGGAGTAGATGATCATGGAGGTCTATTCCAACCTTGGTGATTCTATGATTCTATGAAATCTTCCTTATTCGTTCATTTCTAAATTTATCCTATGAGATGAATCCAGGAATTAACATATTCCCATAACAAAAACACTTCATAATGTCAAAACCAAAGCCAATGGCTGTACTGCATTTAATGCTATTTGACATTAGAACGAATAATGAATTTTTTGTCAGTATGTATGAGAGAGTAATAGATCATTGTGGGTAACTCATTTCCTGACATTGCCTTCATTCTTCTACTATCCCTCTTTTCCTGTATGCCAGTTTTCTTACCATAAATACTTACGTCATTATTATATATTATTATATATACTATATAGTAACTTTTTTCTCATTTCATGCCTAACATACTCCAGCTCTCAGCTCTCTATAAGGTTCTTGGTAAGGTCAGGGAGTTCTCCTCTGGTAAGTCAGGAAGTTATGGCAGATGGTGCATTGATGTGGTAATTAACTGGTTGGTTTGCCTGTGATCTTCCCATTGCCTGCCTCTTGCTATTAAGGGCTGAGAAATAAAAAAAAGGGTTAATGAGACAGAAAATTGTCCAGGGGGTCAAAACTTCACTGTACTTCCTGAACACTTGAGTGCCATCTCAACAAAAGGTATGAAACTGACTGCCATTACTGAATATCACCTACATTACAAAACGGACTACAGACTACTACAGACTTTTGTTTCCTTGCAATTTTTTTAGGACAGAAGTGGGGTAACACTGAAGAAGTATTGTCAAGTTGAGATTGCAAAAAACACCATCAGGGAGAAAGGCTAGTAATGTAATAATAGGTGGAAGGAAAGGGAAAGAAAGGAAGTCTTTTACAAAGTAGCCATCCTCATTGTTTCCCATCCCGGTACTCTGGGAAGAAATATTCCAGGTAATTCCCTCACACGTTTAGCTTTCTCCTATGTATAATAGTTTCAACATGTTTACTATTACAGAGAAAGCACGCATTCAGGGATAGCTTCAGCTTCTTTCTTTCCAAATACAAGTCCTTTTACCTATGTCTAGCCTCTCTTCAGACCAGACAGCAGGGAAACCTGGAGACCATTTCATCCTCACCTTATTGTGCCCTCACTAAAACCTTGCATCATAACATGGAAGTCCTGTAATAAGTGTGCTCTCATCATCTTATTCTCAACATAAGTGATAAAAAGCTATTACTCTTTTTTTTCTCATGACTTTCTCAAAGTCATTTTCCACAAGGGAGAAAATCACTCATTTTCTGATACCATGATGCCTGCAAAAATCTATAGTACCCTCTGCTACCTTGAGCAGTCCTGTTTATCCTTCTGATCAATGTCATTTTACTACTTCTTGTACTCGTCTTGAGTTCATAGCCACCTGTTTTTTGCTTATTTTTATGCTTACTACTAGTTGGGCCAGGGATTATTGCTTTGTTCTGCATTTGCACGGTGTCTGGATTTCAGGTAGGGCTTCTGATTAATGAATACAGATCCTAAATGTAATGATAATATAAATAAATGAAGCTAAGTTAATCATAGTGATAAGCTTAAGTACTTAGTTCTAGAAGATGAACAACATTCAAAAATTGTACAGTAACTCTGCATTATTTCTGAATTTCTAGGAATATTCATAGGAATGACCATTTGTAATATTAACAACCTGTGTTTTACCCAACAAATATTCAGATTGAAACTAGCCTTCTAAGCACAGTGGAGCAAGTCTACAGTGGATTCATTAATGACAATACTTGGCAAGCCATCAATCATTGTACATTCCTCACAACAAATCTTTTTAGGAGTCCGCTTCATACACCATCCCTTGAGCTCCAATATGTTACCTGTGAATCACTTCTTGCTTGGAAACAGCAAGTTTTCTAAGAAGTACAACAGCCACAAGCTGAGCAATAAAGATATCACCTGAAGGGCAATGCATTACTGCTCCAGGTATCCTGGGGAGATTATGGAGTCTCTTTGCTTGCAGCTTTTCAGGATTTCAGACCGGACAATGTAATGACTGACCTGCAGTAGTTCCAGAAGTAGTTCTGCATTGTGCAGCATGCAGTGGAATGTACTTGAGACCTTCAGAAATCACTTCCAGACAATATTTCACTATTTCAATGGTTCGATTCAATAATGCTTTTTCCTTTTTTTTTTTTTTTTTTTTAATCATCGAGACTACCACTGAAAGACTCCCACTTTGGAAATAGAAGTATCCTTAAAAAAAATCCCTTTGTACCCTAGCTGATCATCTGTAAAATGATTACCACACCTCTCTGGTTCCAAAAGGGTCTATATAGGTGAATTAGTTAATTAATTCTGTGAAACTGCCACCCACTACATGAATATCAGAATTTAAATAAATAAATAAAAAACTTCCACTGATCTAAACTGCTACAGCTCTGGTGACTGAAACAATATTACACTAATTTACTCCAACTGAGCTACCAGCTCCTGTTTTTATTCACCCATACGAGCAACTGTTAAGTTGAATGCTGCTCAGTATGTATTATTAAAGTGAGGAATTTTTGTACTCTAAATACCAGCTCTCTAAAGAGCTATATTTACCTCAATTTAGTATCACCGTTGGGGAAACTTTAAAGAGTTGTGAGACAGATTCTGGAAAAAAAAATGTATTTAAAGGAGTACGATTACTGAGGACTAGTTTTAGCAACAGTCTGCTAAGGACTAAATAGATACACATGCTTTGCAGGAGGACAGCGAGCTTATCACATTTTGTTAAAAGTGCAACAAAAATTAATATCTGAAAACTCTAACTTGTTATGTTCCTTCAAAAGCATTTCTATTTCAGTACTGCAAATATGAGGGACAAAGAATCATTAATATACTTAATTGTCATCTGTGTTTGCTTTGGTAAACTTAGCAAAGACAGCCAAGCAAAGAACCGGAAATTTAAATGGTTTTAAAACACATTACTCTAGAGATGGAAGGAAGGTTCATGAAGAGGCCAAGGCTGAAGTCATCATAATAGTGGAATCATCGTCAGGAGAAGAGCACCATTCATGGGGGATGGAAGGATGCTAAATAAAGACATCGCTGCCCTGACTACTCCAACCCTCTCTTAAAAACCTTCCTTAAGGAACCGCTGGAGAATTACACTGTATCCTTCAAAGTCAACCATTATTTAAGAAATTACTTCCAAGGAAAGAGGAAGTCTTCTGAGAATTCAGATCAACTTCACAGATAGTCTGGTAGAGAGATTGAATGTGATAAGCATTGTAAAAGGGCTTAGATTACGTTAAGTATCTCGTTATTGCCATAGAAAGCGTGCTGAGCTTTGAAGAAATGGCAGCTGATTCATTTAATAGGGCAAAGATACTGCTTGGACTAGTCAGTAATTAATTAAATTGGAGGACACTAGTCCTCAGGTCTGAACCAAACGCAATAATCTTAAGAGCATGTTCCAGCAAATTAGCCACTGGCAGTTTGAACAAACATCCATACTGTCATGTACAAACCCTACTTACTAGATGATCATTCCATGTTGGTAGAATCAAAGAAGCAGAATGTGGCAGTGCTACTATCTACTAACAAAATTTGGAAACCCACAAGCAGATATTGGAAATAGAACCACTTCTTTCATAGCAGTAAGCCATATTTATCCACAATAAATATAGGATAATAATAAAATTAATAAAGAGAAAAGGACTCACAAAATACAAAACACAGTCAGCTATAACTATTCATTACAGCAAACCACACAACTCTGCCCTCCTAGTTCCCCAACAACAATCAGGTAAAAGAAGAGAGGAACACAAACAGAGCATGGCTGTGCTGTGGAATGGACAAGTCCACACTTCCTTCAGAGCTGCTGTGAATATTTATACACAGATAGTGACAGACAGCCTTACATTTACCTTGTGTATTTAAGTCAGCCCCTGTCTGCCATGTAGCCATATACAGTGCTGAGTACAAGCCACAGCTACCTTCTTACTGTGCTTTGAACACTCCTAACATTCCTCCATCCAGGTAAGCACACAGCTTCCAGCCCCTGCATCTGATCATGCTGAACACCAGCAAGCTAAGCAAACCAGTATCTACACACTTGCAATTAAATGTACTCACAACCATTAATGATCTTCATTTCCCTTAATATGTAACCTCTTCTTCTGTTTGAGTTTCCCTTATTTTTCCTACAGAGGTCTAATAAAATAACATTTTGAGTTCTTTTCCAATACGATCAACAGAAGTGACTGATGTGCTTGGACTATAATAGAAATTATTTACTAGCAGATACTGTGATGGATAGCCATATATCAAGAAACCAAGGTTATCTACTGTGTGCACCGAGGCAAATGTAATCTGAGAAAAACAGCTTGTGAATGTGTGGTTGGAGACTGTCCTAATGGATGCATACTGGAGACATGTTGAAGATTGTGAGGTACTCTGGTATTTCTGTAGTTTTTGAAAGTTTTATTTTGTAGCCTTGGTAATGTTCTTTTAACCTAATTTCTAAGTGGCACAATTTCAACCATTGCATGAGACAAGATGTTTCTATTATGTAGTGAAAGAAGTAAATGCAGCCTAAATTGGATAACTGATAGCAGTAGCAGGTTAGCATTATTCAAGGTTGATTACATATTAGCAAAACAAAGTGTTCCAGAACATGGACATTGTCTCTTAAATTTGTTTATCTGTGCTATATTTATAAATTAGAACTGCCCCTACTGCAACTTGATCTGGGCCAGCCAGCTTTGTCTCAAGTCAGCCCATGGAAAGATTTATAAGCAGCCAGAGATAGGCAAAAGTTTGAATGCAGCCACTGCATTTGGGAGCATGAAAGCATGAAACAGGATAGATGTGGTGACAGCACTAGATGGCTTTACAGCCAAAGGATGGAACCTATCTCTGTCTGGTACAATGGTACAGAGTATCCTGTAATCCCTTTCTTCATTAGCTGGTTCTGCTTCAAGTGATGTTTTTCCTCACCTTTTTTTCTTTACCCCAGTCCTGCTAGGTTTCCAAATCTTGTTTCCTGTCTCGGTCCCACTTTCCCTTCTTAGCCATTCACGTCCAAGCTGACAATCCAGTTTTCTCTATGGTGTCTATGTCCCATACGATGATAGTTGATGTGACACAATGCTACAGGGAGAATGCAAGCACTCCAAGCGAGAGGTCGAAAACACTTGGAACCAAGTCAGGAGCACTGCCCAGCTAATGTCTCAGTCTACATCAGACATCAGCATGCAGCATTTTTACATCCACAGAACACAAACTTCTATACCAGATACCATCATTGTAAGTACCTCTTTTGGCAACTGAGATAGCTGCTGTAGCTCTGGCAGTCTTGGAAACAGAAACTAGAAAGAACCTACTTCCTAACAAGCTTATTATTGAGTGCCAGCAGACCAAACATTTTCTGCAGCAGAAAATCGGGAATAAATACATGTTTACAAGTCTGAAAGTATTCCATTCTTGACATCATTAGGTTTTCAAATAAATATGGGGAGAAACCACAGAATACAGTGCAGTTTTCATTCAGGTATGCTATAACATGGAGAATATCCTCTTTGTTTGAACTGCTATTTTCATTAGCAGATTAACTCTGTTAGATGAGCTGAATTGTGAAGAGCTCAATTATGGAAGGCAGAACCACAATTCTCATCCAAGAGAGCAAGTTCATGCTCACATGTGCCACTGTGAATGATAGTTCTGGTACTAATAAATGTTATTATTGTAATTTGATGCATTTGCATTGAGGGTGATGAAAATGTTAAATAATATAAAAATATAATAACATCTGATTGCCCCTGTTTACACTTGACTTTTAATCCAGAAAAGAGAAATATGTCCCTATGTGCTGTTTTATAACATATTAAACATTTTTTGCTAGATTTTTCAGCAATTCTCATTCATTTCACAAAAAATTAGGAACCTTAGAAAATGAATGAACAGTAAAATAGAACTTGTTTTACAAAGTAAATACAACAGTGTTTCCTTACAACTGTATTAAGCTGTTTGAATATCTTTGCCATTTCTTTGGATGAAAGAACTCCTTTCAATTCTGTTATGGAATTATCAGAGATTCTCTAAAAGATATGACATTTCTCAGAGTACCGGAGGCAGCAGAAAAACATCCCTACCTAACCCTAGAGGAGAATGATACAACAAGAAGCAGTTGATACATCACAGTGAGGACAAAAAGGAATTGCTGTATAAAACAGTGTATCTATAAACGTAATTTCCAGTAAAGGCTAGTTAGCTTATGCAGAGGGATGTCCTCATCTCTGGGATTCAGAGGAATAACTCACATACCAGTGTTGTAAATGCCTCTTTTGGCAACTGCAATAACTGCTGTACCTCTGGCAGTAACTTACATGAACTTTTAGGCTTTAAAATTGCTTTCATTATCTGGCAGAGCATGGGCCAGGAAAGCTCTATTTTTCTCTGTTCTCTTCAGAAAGCACTGAGGAATCTTTTAATTTTTCTCTTGAATAATCATCCGAAACTGGCACAAGTCCAGTTTTTGGCTTTATTCTTGTGCCTTTTTTAAGTAGGTCATTTTCTTTGATGGTTTTTTTAAACTATCTACTTGAAGAGTATTCTGATTACACAGTTGATGCCAATTGTGCACTCTCTGCCCTCTCTTGCAATTCCCTTCATTTGTTAATTTCTTCCAAAGAGGCTAATACATTGTGCTTTTATTGCCTGGAAGCTGCAGCAGAGGTTTGCAAACTGTGGAGGCTATTGTGTTCCACTGTATTCAAGGATCCCCTTCTTCAGCTTAGGCACCACCTAGGCCTGTCACCATGTCTGGGTTTGGGAGCTCTCTCAAGACTAAGAATAGAGCATTTCTAATAAGGTGACAGCTGAGTTTAAAACAAGCAAACAAGCAGCAACAACAATAAAACAAAACTTACATGAGTCTCCCCAGTTATTTATCTTAAAGACCTATGAAAATTACAATATACAATAGGCAAGGATTACAGTTCTCAGCATTGACCCATCCCAAACAGCTAGAGAGTGCAATAGTCGAAGTAATACGTACAGAAACCCAGGAGCACTAGCTTTCATGGAGAAAAACACTGAATTTGGCACTTAAGTTAGAATACTAGAGGAGAAAGAAGACATAGGACCAAGAATTTTATTGTCTTATCTTTTCAAAACTGACCAGAAATGCAGTAAACTTTGAAATATAACATTTTAGGTGGCATGAGATGATTGCTGTCACCCTTCAAAACTGTTGACTAATGCCATAGACGTTTTGTCACAAAACCTTTTTTTTTTTTTTTTTTTTAAGTTAGAGAACAAAATTTATCCCTCAGAACATCACATAACTCAATGACACCAGCTTGGTAAGACACCCCTCATAGCAGCTGACAGTTGCAGGAGCCAGACACACCTGACCCTGTGAGCTGCCCGTGAGCAGTGGCAATTCTACAGAAGCATCCATTCCATTCTTGCCATCCCAGTGTCTCATGGCAGACATCAGAGCACCAAGGTCAAGTTTGAAGTTTTCCCTGAAGAGGGAGAAACAGGCAAAATAGACTTCCAGACTGCCAAATTTTAGAGTTATTTTTATTGTTGTTGCTGTACAGAAATACACATGCCATTCTGGAAAGTCAAGGACATTAAAGTGGTAATTTTAACCATGTTTCCTTGTTTCAAACAGATCTTTTTCCAAACAACCATTGAGAAACTTTCACCTGCTGAACGAAAGAGTTGTGTTCCCTTGTACTTGAGGAAGGGTACTGATAAGTTGCTCTTCACAGACTGTATTTGCTTGGAGGAAATTTGCCCTGGAGG
This sequence comes from Chrysolophus pictus, assembly GCA_037305975.1. Lineage (NCBI taxonomy): Eukaryota > Metazoa > Chordata > Aves > Galliformes > Phasianidae > Chrysolophus > Chrysolophus pictus. Next base: position 27,978,471 of record CM074578.1, read on the forward strand.
AGCAGATGCTAGAGAATGCACCTTTGCAGGTTTCCTGAAATTTATCATCTTGGACATACTGCCACATTAACATATCTGTTTTTCATCTCCCTGCTAACTTCTTTGCAAACTGTGCTGCAAGTTCTGCTGTGCAACGCTGACAAACCCTTAGACTCTCTGAGCTCAGACCGACAGGGCTTTGTGAGTAGGAATCAGGATAGTGAACTTCATGTAATGTTATGAGAAGCCTGTAGCACAACATTGATAACAACCGCATTAACAAAGACATGCACCAGAATGTTCTGCAACAGTAAACACATATCCTTGTGTTGAATATATTCTTTTACAATAGGTCACACTCATAAAGCAACAAAGAATAGTTTTAGAAGACTCCTTCACTTCCACCCAGACAACACGGGTGGCTCTAGCCACCCAGCATTAATCAGGGCAGAAATATCCAGATCAAAGTCTACCAGGAGAGAATAGTCAGAGAAGGAAACAAATGGGCTGTGACATTCAAATACTGTGTCCAACACTTGATAAAAGTAAAAGAAAATTTAGTTGGAGATCCATTGTTTAACAGATTTAAGTTTGAAAAACCAGTACAGCCCCCAATAAGTTGGCCTTCTCTCAGCATTTCTTAAGATTGGCGTTACCTGCATTCTACCCCTGGCATTCTGAGTGGGCTTCTCAGTATTTTATACTATAAGTTTGTATTTGAGAAAATTCAAAAGAAAGCATAGCAAAAGCCGTGTATGCTATGATAATGGAATATAGAATTGACTGAGATGTGTCTAGTGATTTTGAAAGGAAAACACCTTTTATTTTCACATAAAAGAAGGCAAAGGGACATGATGTTCTTCCCCCAATAGAGAGTATAGACCAACAGCACAGAAACATGTAAATTTATGCCATCTAAATAATGAATCATGTCAAAATACTAAATCAATTTCAGTCCTTATAAATGATAACAGATGTGATTTAAAGTGTCATTCCTTAGAAGTACTAGAGGGATTGCTATAATTAATCATCTGAAATCAAATACATCACTTGTAAGCTCATTGAAGTCAGACAACCTAACATCCCATTTTTCTAATCATTTCCCAAAGCATGATAGCCTATGTAAAACAGCAAACCTGTTTTTGTTAAAGAGTTGCTGCACTTGACTCCAGAGATTATTATCTTTCAGGGGAGAAGATGAAGACATTACAACATACTGCATTTGTTGTATATAAAAAGTTGCCAGTGTAGCACAGGAGCTTTCACTCTGCATTCAGATGCAGTGGTGTAAATCTGGTACCACCTCTAAAATCTATGTAGTTAGCTCGACTTGATATTAGTGGAAGCAGAATTTGGCCACAATGCCTATTCTTTTTTATTAAAACTTGAAAGTACTTTAAAATTTCCCAGGAAAGAAGTACTGAAAGGAAATGTAAAGTATATTAACAGTTACTGATACATATACTTCATATATAATAGGTCTGAGCATAAAATGGAACATAGCACAACTCAGTTCCAGTGCTGGGGAATAACGACACGCTCTGCACTCCCACAGCTGCTCTGAGTACTATCTCTGTCTGACCCAGCTCTCACTCCTTCATTGCCTCTGTGCATCTAGGCTGGAGCTGAAAAGCTGGGAGTTCTTCCCCAGTGTAAAGCATGTGATGACTGAATTGTGATCACAAAGGTGTGCACACTGGCAGTTACTGATACAGCCTCTGTTTTCATGCTTATTCAAATGGGCATAAGTATTCAAGATCATCAAATTTATGGAGTTTAGAAAAGCAATCTCCATTCTGTGTTATCCCTTAATGCTCTAGAGAGGTGGAGCTGGGATACAGCCCACTAAAGCATGCCCAGCAGATAGCTGGATGCCCGCCCTGCTGCTCCCAACACCTTCTCAAGTACACACAAAAATCTGAGCAGGGGTCATGTGAACAAGGCATATTCCCACATCTTTCCTGTTTGTGTCATTTCACTGCTCAACTGCTTAATGTAATTGCTCAGGGGTGACCATTAGCCATATTTTCTGGCTGTGTAAACCATTTGAATGGAGTCCTGATCATCATTTTTCTCTGTTTTACTTCTCCTCTTCTCTTTCTTAACTTTTGCTAATTCTTTCCTTCTGTGAGAGTCCACCATCCCTGTCCTCATGAAAACCATCCCACTGTCCATCAGCAATTATTTTTTTTGTGTGATTCTTTTTTTCACCATGCCAGCGCTGCAGTGAGGGCTGCTCAGTAACTCATCTGCAGATGCCTTGTTGATTTGAATAGACTCTAGCAGTTGCTTTGGCTTTCCGTGTCAAGTTGCTAAGCAACATGCTTATCAGAACAGCTTTTTCTTCTTATTATTATTATTTGGAGAGGTAAACTTTTTGTTGCATTGCAACCATTTTAAACATACTTTCATGACATAATTCCCTTCAGTTTAAAATACAGGGAAACGTTGCTTAGGGGAGTGAAGGAGCAAAGCAAATAAATCCTGCTGTGGTGCAGAGATAACGTGACATTTGCCTGCACAGGTACTGCTATACAAAAAAAATGACAGGTATAACAACACAGCCCTGTGTTTTGTGGCTCAGAATGCTTTGCATATAGAACCTCATCCTGATACTAAGTCTTCATGTTCTTTGCCAAGTGACTGGAGGGGGAAGAATTAAAATTAGTCTTAGAAGCTAAGGAAACAGTGGGAATATTAATGTTCTAATTAAAAGAGAGGAATGTTATACACTCGGTGAAGTCTCTCTGTAGACCAAGTCCTTGAAAGCAGAATTAAAAGAGGTTGCAACAGATGGATACAAAAGAGATTTGTGGTTTTTTTCTTATTTTTCTAATGCTGTTAGAGCAAAGCAGTAACTCCATGTAAAGAAGGCAATTCTACTGTAAGCAGTTATTTATACCAAGGAAGGCTAGGAAGACAAAGGACTGTGGGTTAGGAGCCTGATTTTTAATCCTCGTCCTTCAGAGGCTTTCTGTGTAAACCTAGATAAGTCATTTATCCTCTGTGCTTGATTCTCCTGATATAAATTTGTGGCATTTCCTTTCTATCTCATAGGATTCACCAAAGTGGAGTCAATTAACATTTCTACATCTGGAGATCTTTTGGTGGAAGGTGTTATATAAAAAAAGAATATTTTAAATGACTATTTTAAAGGGCTTGGAACTTTTCAAAAAAATGATCTCCACTGGCTCATACAAGGCAAGGTGCCTTGCTTTCCATTTGGGAGATTAAATTTGTAACCATTTCTGCCATCTCTCTCAAGTGTGCAATTGAAATATTCAAAATACATACACAAATTCATGGCTTATGAAAGATGCTAGTTTGAAAGGTACAAAGATGGAAGCAATCTAACCACAGGGGAGATTCAAAGTTACTGTCTAAGAGGCACAAAGCCAGTTATTATGTTTAATAGATAGTGGAGCACCTGGTCTTGATACTGTAATTTTTCTTCCAGTGGTTGTGTGGTTCACAGTCCACCTCCCACACTTTTTTTATTAGGTTATCCCTAATAATCCAGACAGTTAGACACTTGCTTACTTGAAGGTAAATAGTCTTATATGTCTCTAGGGACTGTTTCTCTGCTTGGATTTGGGCTTGAAAGAGGGAGGTTGAATATAGCTTACAGTCTGTCAAATAGTATTTAACTTATCTGTGAGTAAAATACTTTTTTAAAGGACTGAAACAGGTCCTTTGCTCTGAAAAGTTAGAGAACCATAAGGAAAATAAAAAAGAACAACAAGTGATGAAGAAAATTTGTTTATATTCTGGGCTTCACTCCTCGAAAAATTAGTTTGCTGAGGCTTAACAAAATTAAATTTAACAATCAGCAGGAATGTAAGCCAAAAAAAGACATTCAATATTTAGTGAGGTAATGTATTCATTTCCGCAGGGCCTCATGACTTTCAATATATGCACTAGGGAAAAAGAGTTAGGACAAACTATTTTGAGCCCTTTAGGCTCAATAATGTTTTCATAAGTCTACCAGATTTTAACCAAAGAAGTCCCAAATGCTGGAAAAATGGAAAACTTGAACCATTTTTAAAAGGGGGGGGGGGGAGGGTAGGGTCATGGATCCATAGAACTGACTTCAATTCCCAGAAAGATTCTGTAAGAAACTGCTAAACAATCAATTCAGAAGCACTAGAAGATAGCAAAATGATAAAAGACAGCTCACATGAATGTGCTAAGAACTGATGTCAGATGCCCTTGTCTGCCAATATAATTGGCATAATGGATTAAAGGGAAGCTGTAGATACAATGTATCTTGGTTTAGGAAGGACTCAGAAACAGTCTTGAGACACATTCTTCTATTAAGGCTGAAGAAATATTGCCTAGATCAATTGTTCTCTCTCATGCCGTAAATATAAATATCAGCAATGTTACATGAACAACTTCAAAGTGATATGCAGTAGTAGCTAGAAGCAGCAGATGTAAGGTGCTTTTTGGGCTTAGCTGCAAGAGCAGCGTGATGGAGATGTGGCTATAGAAGTGAGGTGGGGTTAAGTGAGGGAAAAAGAGGATGTGAGAGGTGGAGTGTGATAATAGCAAGGAAGAGAAGCAAAAGTCATGGGTAGGGTTGAAATATTTAAAGCATACCTAGAGGGCCGGGGCAGGTAGGGAGTATCAGATTGGAATGACAGAGGTGGTTACTAAAAGACAGGGTGGAGCATCAAGTGTCAATTAAAAGATACAGGAGCTTACTTTTGCTTGGGCAGTAGACTCACCATAGCAGAACGTACTTGCATGACACTGGTCTGTACCTACGTTTTCAAGAGGCTGAACATCTGATGGCTGATCTGTGTCAGAGCTATAGTGCATTACTGTGCTGTTGGGGTTGCCCACAGCCCAGAAAGCCCTGAGAAATGTATAAAAATCCTCAGATTTCAAAAGCAAAACAATAGCTCAGCTATAATGACAAACTCATTAAAGGACAGAGAAGTGAAATGCCACCTGAAAAAAGCTGTGGAAATGACTTCTTTCAAGGATGCTGATGACTCTGATACTCATCTGTGACAAACTACCTTTATGCTGCTTTACGAGAGAGGATTATGCTGGTTAATCCCCTCATCTCCAGACCTGTATTTCCCTGAGGACAACATTGTTATTACTTTTTTTTGTTTTGTTTAACATCTAAAGTGGCACTACAGCCTCTGGATAAGGCCAAGTGAAACAGAGAATCTTAGTACCGAAGCCCAGGCTTTCAGAGACAGCCATCTGAAAAAGCTGACCTCTGTTTCTCAGGACCTCACCTGACAAATGTCTCTCAGAATGTGCCAAAACAAGAATGCCTCCTTTCAAGAGGGCATCTCTAACTGTGTCCCAGCAGGTCCTACATGTCTTCTCCTGGGTTTGCTCATTTCTGTCTTCACATAAAGCCTCAGGTGACATCACACATGTCCCCTGTCTCTAATAGCTCTCCCCCTTTCTTAAACAGGTCTTATGGGTGTGCACCCCCTCACTGGCTTCAGTTTGGGGATGGAGTGTGGAGTTTCTAGCCACTGTCAAGCCAAAGGGTTGACTTTCCAGGTAGTTCCTGCCACCTCACACACAGGGTGCTCCCAGCTGCCTAGGTATTTCCAATACAACCTTTAATATTCAATTAGTATTCAATTAATATTCAATTAACATTCAAAATGAGCCTGCATGCCCTTAAGAAAAGAAAGGGGCTTTAAGAGACAGGGGCTGAAAACTGTTTTTGAGATAGGAAAAGGATCCTCTATGCAGGTCCCTGAGCATGCTTTGCACAAAGAAATCAGGCAACTCCCAGATGAAAATGCATATGATTTCAACTCTTAATCTGAAGGACTCAGGGCTAATTATGAATGACAGGGCAAAGTTCCTTTAGCAACCTGGGATTTATGTTTTTTACTGTTCTTTAAAGTTTTCAGATACATCCCATTGTTACACCCTTTATTCTTCAAATATCATAATTATTTGGCATGACATATTTAATTAGTCAGTCTTTATAGACTGAGCAGTACATCCATTTGAAACTGGCAACAGTATAGCTTATTACTGAAGAAAAAATGTATCTGCTGCTAATGGCTATGTATATTTCCTAAATGAAGATTAATTCTTTAGAGTAGTAAAAGTCTATATAATTAAGAGTAATGGCATCCAATTAGGGGTGACGGAAATCAAAGAATCAGCAAATATCCCTGATTTTTAAATCTATTTGGCTGGGGAATCACATCTCAAGAAAAACAGTGCACCCTCTATCTTTTGTTCTGTCTGCTTTTAAATGCCCAGAATTTCAATAAATGTTCAATATTAAGCAGCTCTGCTCTGGTAGAGAGTGAGTTACAACCTTACTTCATCTAGCTTGATTTTATATCATATATCTTGAATTCAAAAAAGAGAGGTTTTCTCACAAGCCATACAAGCCGTTATTTATATTCTCAATATAGATTAGACTACAGTCAGAAAGAAATAGTTATAGCTATCTACAAAAATTTAGGGCCCTTTTGCATTGATTTATTGATGGCTACTCCAGAGTGCAGCTGCACTGAAAGATGCAAATTTCCACCTGAGGTTGCAGTAATTGCTTTCAAATCACCAAGTATGTTTCATCAATATTTACAGATATTGCTTCCAGAAGAATAAAACAAATACAAGTATCTAAAGCGGCCAAATCCAAAGCTGCAGTAGAATAGAATTGTTCTTTTTGAACACACTGGAATAAGCATTCGTGATTGCTATGAATTAAAGCTGTGCCATAGTTTCTTCAGATTTCCTGCAAAATTTTCAGAAATGGATAAGTTCAGCCACTCACAAAGTACAGCCTGAGCTCAGTATCTCACCAATTTATTTTTCAGCCATAACAAATGAAGCAAGGGATTTTCCTGTTGGGCTAATGATCTTTAACTTTTAATGGAAGAAGAATTCATTGAGAGCAGTCCTGCTGAGAAGGACTTGAGGATCCCAGTGGATGAAATCTGGACATGAGCCAACAGTGTGAGCTTGCAGCCTGGAAGGCCAAGACTATCCTGGGCTGCATCAAAAGAGGGGTGGGCAGTTGGGTGAGGGAGGTGTTTGTCCCTTTCTACTCTGCCTCCATGAGGCCTCTCCTAGAGTACTGTGTTCAAGTCTGGGGCACCCAGTCCAGGAGAGATGTGGAGCTGTTGGAGCAGGTCCAGAGGAGGGCTAGGAAGGCGATCAGGAAGAAGTTTTTATTTATAGGCTGAGACTTACTGGGCTTAGTATTTTCACACATTGCTCCTTTCACCAGTTCCTTATGCTAGTTTGAAATACCTTAGAAAATATGTAGTACACATCAAACTGTAAAAGAAATAATGGCATGTTTATTTTCAAAAAGTGGAGAGGTTCTCAGAGACTTACCACGCATTTCAAATAAACAGACAAAATGAATGTTTCTATACAACCATGGTAAATTATCATCTTTATTGTTCCACTAGATTCTTTCCCCTTTACCTGTTCTTAATCCATTCTGCCTCTCTATTAATTAATCACCATTATATAAATCTTAAATCACACTGCAGGGTACTTAGGATTCAGCCCATTGGTTAGCAATTAACCTACCTTGCCTTTAGTCATAAACCTTTTCCTCACAGCCTTGCTTTTGATATATGAATCAACAAGTCTGGGAGACTGCAGCTCAGTTCAGATTAATAGCTGACCAAATATACGACAGATTTTTCCACTTAAAGATAAACCTTTCTCTTTGAAACTTACTGCTTTCTCAAAGGGATGTTAACCTGGCACAAAACTGTGACTTAATGCGCTGTAAAATTTAAGATTTCACACACGGACACCTGTGTTAAGTTTCCTATTGATTTGTCACCTCTTGCAAGTCTCTATGCTCTTGGCACACTCCTGCCAGGAAAGCTCTGCAGATTTCAGCTGATCTCTTAAAGTACCTCAAAGCAATCATCTGCATCTCCTATTTGGTTCTGTGATACAACCTGTCAGTTCAAGCCAGTGCATTACATCCTTTTAAGTAAACAGGGGACTCAAGTAGTCATTCATGGGATGCCTCACCAACATTTCTGGACACCTCTGGGATTACCTTTGGGTCTGCAGGTGGAGGTATTGATGAGACCTATGCCAAATGAGTTCAAACTGTAACCCGAGGATGGATTCTGGGCCATTTCTACTTTACCTTTCCACATGCCTAGTATCTGCATGTGCTCGACACCCTCCATTCAGGACTGAATGGGCTAAAGCTGCATCACATGCTCTTGCCAGCTCCTTTCTTCCTTTTCAGAAATCTCTTTGCTTCCAGAAGCACCCAAAGAATTTCTTCTTTGCTTCCTTCCTTCTTGACACGAGGCTGGCCTTCCCCAAGACAGACTGAGCCATTTCGCTGTCATTTACTCTCACTTTGTGGATGGAACAGTGTGCAAGCAGCACCTTGAAGATTTTATTAAGGCACTGATGGGAACAGACAAGGAACTCCTAGGAACTGCTGTAAGGAGTAATCATATCCCTTATGCAGGAAGGACTGGAACTGAAACGGAAATGACTATTTTCTCTAGGCCACATCCTTTTTTGTTCCTCCCTTTCCTACAGAAAAACAGGATTCTAGGAAGAAAAGAGTAAACAAAAGAGGGGAACAAAGTAAAGACACAAGGAAAAGTGGGGGAGGGAGGGAATGGTAAGAGCAAACAGAGCTTCAGCTTAAGTTAAGAAACACTAAATAAGGCAAAATCAAAGCATAATCATCAATGTTTTATAGATATTTCTGACACCAGAAATTCCAGGCGCCTAACTAGATCCAGATGAAACATTTGTCTCCTTTCTTGATTAGTGAAGCTTAAGAAAGATATATGTGGCCCATTTAAATTGCTAATTCTGAATTATATTTAATTCCCTATTGACAACAAGCAATTGATTTCATTTTATCATAATGAAATTACTAAGGTAACTTCAAAAAAAAAAAGAAAAGAAAACGAATATGGGAACATCTCTTGGTTCTTGCCTCTTGCACAGACATTACAGGGAAAATAAAGGTATAACAACCTGCAAGCAGTTATAATGTTTTCAAATTTCTCCCAAGGGAAAGATTTTAAAAATGAAATAAATGATCACATAACTATGGACATTTCCAGAAGATTAGAATGACTTTAATACAAGATTATGTCTAAGTGTATTTATTCAACTATGCCTCTTTAAAAGAAAAATGTCTAATGTGATAAAATAGGAACTCATTAGATCATTGCTTACATCAGCTTTTTTTGGACTCTTTATTGATATTTTCCACCTCCCACAGCCTCATTATGAAACTGGCAAGCTTTTTGCTTATTTTCCTCGCTTCTTGTGGAATATATAGATTTCAGATCACTTTTATCCTGTACTTACCTTTCTTCCATACTGGAATTAATCATTTTTTTCCACATCACTTGAAAGAACAGCAAAACACACCATCTCATATTTACCCATTTAAAGTAATTACCTTTAGTATGATTAATAAATGAATGCATTACCAGCATGCGGAGGTGGTTTTGTTTATTTTATATCCTTTGCCTAACCAGCAGCAGCACAATAGCAGGAATATTAAAAAGTAACAGAACTAACATCACACTACTTTTATAGGACAAGCAAGTATACACATAGAGAAAGAGGAAAGTTTCCCTGGAGAAAAAGCATGTTGTTGGCAATTCATTGAGATGTGATTCGGGGTATTAGAAGTCATTTTCCAGTTATGTCAGAGATTTCCTTTGTTACTGAGAAATATGAAGCATAACAAGAAGGAACATTGGTCAGAAGAGACATACCAAAGAGAATGTACTCCCTCTGATAAATGCAAAGGGAAAACTGGCTACAACAGATATGGAGAAGGCTGTGATACTCAATGAGTTCTTTGCCTCACAGGTAGCCAGGATTCTCACGTCTCTCACATCCCTGAACCTTTAGATGAGGTCTGGGGTGGAAAAATCCCCCCACTGTAAGAGAAGAGCAAGTCCAAGGCTGCCTCATGAGACTGAACATACACAAGTCTATGAGGCTGGATGACATGCATCTCAGGATCCAGAAGGAGCTGGCTGATGTGGTTGTCAAGCAAATCTCTGTCATACTTGGAAAACCATGGGCAGTCCCAAGTGTCTGAAAAATAACTCAGGAGTGATACGGAGCTGTTGGAGTGGGTCCAGAGAAAGGCCATGAAGATAATCAGAGGGCTGGAGCACGTCTCTTATGAAAAAAAGGTTGCAGAAGTTGGACTTGTTCAGGCTGGAGAAGAGCAGGCTCTAGGGAGACCTTGTTGCGACCTTCAAGTACATGAGGGGAACTTAGAAGCAGGAGGGGACCAACAATTAGACACAATCTAATGGTGATAGAACAAGGGGGAACAGTTTTAAGCTAAAAGAAGGGAGATTTAGATGAGATGTTAGGAGAAAAGTTTCCAGTGAAAGGGTGGTATCGTGTTGAAATGAGCTGCCCAGAGAAACTGTGGATGCCCCATCCCTGAAGTTGTTCCAGGACAGGTTGGATGGAGCCCTGGGAAGCCTGACCAGAGCCTGATTTAGTGGTTGGCAACTGCCCACAGCAGAGCTTTGGAATTAAGTGATCTTTGAGATTCCTTCCTTCTAATCCAAAACATTCTACGATTGTATGATCTTGTACAAGGTTGCTTAAGCTGCATGCCTAAGCAAAAGACAAAAATTTATTATTTTCTTTGACTGTTGTCCTATTTATCCTACACTCTTCAAGGAAAAAAACTCCTTCTCTTTGTGCATGACTGTGAAGAGAGGGACAGACAGGCAGGGAGACTTACCATATATTCTCTCTTTCCTCATTACAAGGGGAATTTGAGATTCAAAATTCACTGCTCATCTAAGTTGTGCCCAGCAAGCATTACCCAGCCTGACAGGCTTTTGGACATGGTATGTTACATGCCCACAGAGTACTCACTGCAGAGTGCTATGGTAGATTTTACAGCAGAGCTTATGCTGCTATTTGGAACACTTAACCAACAAACAAAAATCCTTACAAGGAAGTTATTTTCCTTTATAATGCCACTGTTAAATCTAGTACCATATTTTTCAAAAAATACCACAGGGGAAAACAAGGTTTAATCATTAGGAGGCTGTGTGTTTTACTATGTATTTTTCCTCTAATTATATTTAGATACAGACTTAGCTATAGATACAGCTGTGCTTCTCATATGCAGACTTATTGTTGCTGTTAATTCCACAAATAGAAATGAAGGCTAGCTAGCTCTAATTGTTGAGCTTAAATTCAGAGCTTTCCATTTTAAATTATATTTAAGGTAAAGCATACACATAGACACTGCAGCTATTAGCAAAGATACCATTATTGATTGCCTTAGTCTTCATGTGGCACCACTAAATTATGTATTTCTGTAAAAAGTATGGAACTTCATGTGACACCAGGTATTCTAAACCTAGAATTAAAGGAAAATAGTTCTAGCTGAAAATCCTTTCTTTTCTGCTAGTGTCAATCTTAATTAATTCTAACAACGATAGAATATAATTCAGAAAGGCAGAGTGGAAATTATCACCAATCTAAGCCACCTACCCTTAGGTGTCCAACTGGGAGGGTCTAGTGGCATACTAGGTGTCTTAGTTTCTATTATAATCAACAAAGATCTAGCCAGTACAGAAAAAGGGAGAAAGGGAATTAATTCAAATCACCTGAAGAGGGTATCTGAACTTAGTTATCTAAATTGTATATTAAACTTCATTAGATCTACTTATTAGGTTTCCAGTAATATGGGCTGAATCCTGCCTCATTCGTCCTCAGTTGACTATTCTCATCTGTGTTCTATTGGAGAAAAGTGACATCTTGCAATCATCTGGAAATCACTGAATAGTTAGAGTAGCCTTATAATAACCAGCACTGCAAGGTACTGCTTCATGTATAGGTTGCACTTGTCAGGGTTATTTGTATTTTGAACAACTTACATTTGCAGCTACATCCCCAGGGCAAATGAAGCCTTGAAGTGGTAGATTCACAGTTCATGAAGCAAGGTCTAGACATAGAAAACAATGCCTAGAATGCTACAAAACAGTCATCTAAGGGACAATAAGAATTCAGTTTTATGGCCAGATCTTGGTCAAAGTGTCAGAAGTCTCATCTCAGACTCTCCTCCCTAACAGATATTTTCTCCAAACCCTTAGCACGAGCACAGTACAGTCCCTGATGGGTTAGCTATTTCCCAGAAGCACAGTCACACTGATTGTGCCCCAGTCACACCTGGACTCTGTCCTAAGTGTTCAGTCTTGTAGGCTGTCATGTTGACAGCTGTGTGCTAGTACAACAGTAAATTCATTGCAAGCCTCATCAAACTCTTTTGTGGCCCAATACAGAGACAGAATGTTCAGCAAATAGTTTGACATGAAGTGGACAAAATATAAGTGTGATTGCTGGTGACAGTCATAAACTGTGCCATGAGTAGCACCTACCACATAAACCTGTATATAACATCCCATCCATTTTGAGGCTTTCACATGAAATGCCTTCAGCCAGTCTTCAACCAAGATGACATGAAGCTGACTATTTTTGTAACACAGGAAATGGTGTAGGAAATTGAGAGGTGCTTTGACACCTTTACAATAGGAAATATTTTGAGGGCACAATAATCAGTTGAACATGAACAAACGTATCAAACAGCAACTTTGAAGACTGAAGAGTCTAGGAGGATGCAAATCTAATAATTATTTCCTCCAACTTGGTGTTTTCTTTGGCAAGCTGACAGCATTACTCTGGTCTCCTACTGAACATTCAAAGCTGGAGAACTCCCCATCTGTTGCTGTTAGCTGTAGTCCCAATTGTTCTCATTTTCAGAGTGTACCAAAGCACTGAGTATTTATTATCTCCAGCATACTGTTTTCAAAAGCATTTAGGATGCTCAGCCTCACAAAATCACTGCTGAGGCAAATTCTTGATACTGGTGAAGACTTTAAAAGGGAACTTAGAGTTTTTTTGTTGTTATTTATCCTTGTAGGAGGTGATAGATCTATGTTTAAGTCAGGGTCACAAAAATTATCACCCTTATCATCACAAAAGTTTTCGTCTTCAACAATGAATTTATTTTTTCTTGGCAAGCAATTCATTTGAAATTTGTCTCTTCATTTTAGTCACTTGTCATCATCAAATGGATTTTTAGGACTAGCATGGACTATCATGAATCATATTTGCCATTATGCCATACATGTGTATGGTACTGACAACAAACGCAAAGTATGAGACAGAGTGCAAACAAACATAAGATGCAAACAGCAAAAGGTTACAAGCTAAACAAACCATTTACTTGTGGTTAGTTCTTCAGTACGTTATTCAATCTTTTACAGAATTTTTCCTGTCAGTTTATTATAGTTCTTAAAATCTAGATTCTTTAAACTTGGCACTTACGAAGTGACTATACTGTGTCTCACAAGTGTCTCTGAAAGATCCAATATCTTTGCACGATACAGAGGTGCATAAGCCAAGGAGACATTTAAATGTATGGCTTGAGTATTCAGACTCAATCATACAGCCAGCTATCAAATTCATATGTATATGAATGAATTAAAAAAGGAGCATCTTTCAGGAATCATTCTTCACTTCAGAAAAGACAAGAATCTATTCACTTCTAATCTACTCCAGGTTAATATTACCTAGAGTTATATTCTGCTTAGTATATATCTACTATTTAAGACAGATATACAACTCACATTTCCTGTAAACACTTTCAATAACTTGCTTTCATCTGCAAAAGATGTTGCTAAGATCCCTGTTCCAAATAAGACCAAGGCTATAACTCTGTGAGGTACCATACAAATACAAAACGGACATCCAGCCAAGATTTGAAGACAGAACATGCCGTCTGATAATTTATCAAAGTCAACAGGCCACCTTAGCTTGTATGTGCTTGTGCAAAAAGAGATACTTGCCTTCTAGGTCCCAGCTGGCTCATGCAGAGCCAATCTGGCTATGTCTTTACTGCACTTGAGAAACTTACTGCACACTTATCTTTGGATCAATAATGTGAAAAAAACCTTATCTTAAGAATATTTATATCTCATTTACCATAGTATTTGGTGACTGATCTTTAATTAAACAAATATATTTTTCTACTTTCTTATAACAGAAGAACTAAGGCAGTGGTGGTTCTTTGACTTGACTAAAATCCAGAAAGTTTGAAGTTAGTACATAACATCAGCTACCGGCCTGCCACATGATATTTCTCCTCCACAAATATACATCTACAAATAAAAATTAAATTTAAATGACAACATGAACTACTCCAGATTGATGGTGAAGGCTGTCAAGAATTAGTTCTTTTGCTTGTGAAATTTTTTCAGTCATTACAGTCATAGGAATTATTTCATTCATTTAACACAGTCCCCAAACCATCAAGTGCTCAGAAAATTTGTTAATATTTTATATGATGATATTAGCATTGAAGCTAATAAATGAGTCAGAAATATGCCATTAGCCACATCTGCAGGATTTTCCACAAACTCTGCAAGCAATAAATCTTACTATTACCCAAAATATTTAATTATCCAATATATTTAATTACAACAATTAGTGCAAATGCCTTCATGTCATAGCCCTGGCTCAGTTTCTTGCCATAAACACCATGCCACATGACCTCATCTGACGTGACACCTGTCTCAAATAACATGACCGTGGCCTCCCTGCCTCTCATTTATATAAGGATACACGTAGAACCATAGAATCATAGAACGGTCTGGGTTGAAAAAGACCACAATGATCATCTAGTTTCAACCCCCTGCTATATGCAGGGTTGCCAACCACCAGACCAGGCTGCCCAGAGCCACATCCAGCCTGGCCTTGAATGCCTCCAGAGATGGGGCATCCACAACCTCCTTGGGAAACCTGTAATCCATCAGCATTCACATGAGGAAAAAATAAAAATATTTGAGTATGCAGTTAGTGGGCATTTACGTCAGTCATCGTTATACTGTGAAGTGAGCATGCAGTATTCAGGTAAAATTAACTCCAATCTCCCCTCCCCCTGAAAAGCAGGACTTGCAAATCAAAGCCCACAGCTTCCTCAATTAGCAGGGAAAATGATAATTTTATTTAACTTGTTGCAGTTACTGTATTGCTTCACTTCATGACCCCATCAGTTAAAGCTGCATAAAATCAATTGATGGAGCTGCAATATAAAGCACCACCCTGAATAATACACCAACTTTTTGGTACTGTCTGTTATTGCCCCGAGCAAAATAAAAATTTTATTTGATCAATATTACTTCAGCTACTTCTATTACCTTAGTTTCATAAATAAAGTAGTAAAGAATATCCCTCTCCTGATTCTTTTTGATTTCTGGGTACGGAGTACTTCTGCTCATGACAAAAAAAGACGCCAGGAATTCTGCTTGGACCCTGCAATGAAATGTTGCTGTTTCAACATATAGTACTGGCACAGTAGAACAAGGGAATACAGACATGAGGGAGAAAGGCTCCCAACCAACAGGAACTCTCCATAATATGTAACAGCTGCTTTCAGTTTTTTATCACAAAATAAGATCTTCAGCTGGTGCATCAGCCTAACTCTGGTGGATGCAGAGACAGCATAATTTCTCCAGTTAAGGATCTGACTTAAACTCAGCTAAAGTATTCTTAAATGAAGTTTTGGGGGGATATAACCAGATGAGTTACAGGATAAATAAAGGCCTGGATGTGAGAAGCTCTGATAACTGAGCTTTTATATTCTAGCATTATATTTTTAACTTGTTCTTTATAAGTTTCTGTTCTTGCAGGTCATGTATAAATTCCATGCTTGTGGGCATGTCAAGAGAGATACTTAGTTATAATTAGCATAAATAATTACAGGTATATTAAAATATGAAAAACGTGAATGTCTCATAAGTAAGCATTTTTGTGCCGTGTGTTCCTATACACCAAATTCATTTTCAACCACACAATCTCTTTCATTTCTTCAATTATCAACCTTAGCTTAATTTGGAGCAAACATACCTAGCAGGTAAAATGAGAGAAGGACAGTTCCTTCTAACAGACGCCCTTTTACTTTTAATTTTTTTATTACTGAACCGTAATTGCACAGATGATCAGGCAATTAAAGCATAATGGAATGTAGGGTAAATTATAATGACTGGTGTGGTTTAGAAAAAAGATGTTTCAGAGTAACATATTAATGCTTGAGAATAGGAGACAGTTATTTTGCCTTACCAGGCCACTGACAGATGGCTACAAATTATAAACCATTAAGGAATTTTCAAACTGAATTGGGCTAGCAATCTTCATAAAAGAACCAACAAAAAAAAATTCTGTATCCTAATTGAAACAAAGGCAGACTTTTTCCTCAAACCGCAAATGTAGTTGTCTAGTCGTGGGGAAAAATGTATTATTCATCTTTTCTCAAGGCACTGACTCCCTTCCTAAATATGATATTCTGTATACTGAAGAATATATCGGTTGCTTTAGGTTAATCTCTGTCATGGTGGCCATTAATTCTCAAATTATTTTTAAACAATCATCCTTTTTCTGAACTGTACTGCAATACAGAGCAAACAGCCTGTGGCAAACCAACACTGTCAGAAACAAAACAGGGGCAGCAAATGTGTATATAGAGGCACAATTGCTCCTGTCTCAAGCCCTTGTGCAGACTGAGAGCTGACCACAACAAGCTCTGAATCTACCTTTAGTGGATTTAGTTTAGCTATGGCTAAACAAAGAGCTCCACAAAACGGTTTCAAATATACATAATTGAGTCTAATAAAACTTTTATTGTTTTATTAGTAATTCTTAGAGTTGGACTTCAGCATAATGTAATATTACTGACGATATTATATAATCTCTCCTGTTAAAATTTAGATGACAGTACTATTTCATTTCTTCATCTGACACCTTGTTTACATATCCATCTTAAGTAAGACTTAAAATATGCTTTGGCAGAAAGCTTCTCTGCACAGAATACCCCATTTAAAATTAATACCTCGCTGCCTCTGTTATTCAAAGCTGGAAGAGTTTACACTAGTGTTTTAAAACTAGAATAATACATGGTTCATTGAAACCCCACTTCACTGGACTTAAATCAGAGGTGAACTCAGATAGCTACTGGGGAGACTGGGCTCTTGTTTCTTACTCCTACAAAATCTGATTCATATGCATTGTGTTCTTTACACAAAACCTTGGTAATTTGGCCCACTACATGTAAGAACAAAGTTACCTCTGCTGTTAAAAATTTGTTATGATGCCAGGCTAAAGGAGAAAAGTAGAAAACTAAAACTCAAGTATAATTTTTTTAAATTAGTGTCATCCTACTGTGATTATCTCGTGCCATTTTGCTGGCCTCTGAGCAGGTAAAACATATAACTCTGGTAAGCTCGATTCAAAAATTCATTAAAAAAACCCACACCCATAATGTATAGATCCATCACAATATTTCTAATACGGTAGGTCACCATGACACTTCCTCACATTTTTGCTGCCCAGGGAGGTTGTGGAGTCTCCTTCTCTGGAGATATTCGAGACTCGCCTGGACACCTACTTGTGCAACCTGTGTATGGAACCTGCTTTGGCAGGGGGGTTGGACCTCTCTGGAGGTCCCTTCCAACCCCTACAATTCTGTGATTCTGTGATTTTTAATTCCAGTATAGTACATCAAGGCTGAAATCCTTACTCATTGCAAAGCCAAAAAGATCTGTGTCCAGCTATGTAGGGATTTCCTCTGAAAACAAAACTAAATCAAACCATGTTTACCTAGGACTTTAACCTACCTTTTCAAGTAGTGCTGCTTATTACACAGCCCTCGTCCATTCTACAAGTATTCTACTCCACTAACATGAAATTCAATTGCTTAAACAAAGAGTATCATATCAAATCACTTATATACTGCTCTGCACCTTGAGCTGCCTCTACATCCGATCATCTGATCTGTCATCACCCTGGAGCTGTCTTAGCGATGTACTAAACTTTCACATTTACTTACAATACTTATGAAACTCCTTCAAAACAGAACACTTCCTCAAGTGAAGGGAACCTCATTCTCTACTGTCCTCCAACTAGAATGAGATTAGACAGAACTCATACAACATCTGTTACACCAGATGGGTTTGTCACTGACCAGGCAGAATAAAGTTATTGCAAACACTGCAGGAATCAAGTAGTGAATTTACTGTTCAGAGACTAGAGCTGGCTACTGAGGTTACCTTGGCATGTCCTAGCAAAAGGAAGACATCACAGGTCCACGAGAACTAGTGATGGGGAAAAAATCCATAAAGCCACTTATTTTGCATAGATTTCCATTGTAATTTGTCTACCAAATGTGCTAATTTTATAAACTTGTCTTGATTTTATTAGATAGTGCATTGATTCCAATTAAAATAATTGAAAAATGGTATGATTAATTTTGCAAATTGAATTCACCAATCTGGCATCAGCACATTAAACTTTTGTCATGTAAATAACATTATAAGAAACTCACCTTGCAATTTTGCACATGGAAACATTTCTAAGAAAATTAAAAATAAATATATTGCCTTCGTCTGTCTTTAGCTATGTCTCTTATCTTATTCTGGAAAACTGAGTGACTTCTGTGTCTGCCTACTAGATAAGCATCTCATTTATAACAGGTGTGTTTCTTAGGACTACATTTTCCCTGATTGTATTTATGTAGAGATGGGAACTGAGTTTCTTGTTTAAGTTCTCTGACTCAACTGGACAGATTGTGATATAGATTAGACAGACTGTTTGCCAGGTGAACATTTGATGCTCTTGTTAGCCAGCACACACAAAAACATTTTAGTACTGCAAAAGTCAAACAATTTATTACCTAGAATGCTCCAAATGCTACATAACTGAACTGCAAATGGGGTCTATTCCACTCATGGCTTCTGGAGAAGTCCCCTTTGGAATATGCTCAGTTGAAGTCTCCAACAGGTTTGATCCTATTCCTTTCCATAAAATACACAAGAGGGTTGTGCTGCCATCCAGAGGAACCTCAATAGGCTTGAGAACTGGGCTGATGGGATCCTCAGTAAGCTCAACAAAGGGAAATGCAAAGTACTGCATATGGGAAGGAACAATCCCAGGCATTAGCACATGCTGGGTGTCGCTCAGCTGGAAAGCAACTTTGAAGAAAAGGGCCAGATAGCTCTGCTGGGCACCAAATTTGACATGAGCCAGTAATGGGCCACTGCTGAAAAAAAGTCTAAAAGTCTGATGATATCCTGGGACATATTAGGCAAAGTACTGTCGTCAGGACAAGGCAAGTGATTCTTCCCCTCTGCCCAGCACTGTTGAGGCCACATCTCAAGTACTGGGTCCAGTCTGGATTCCCCAGTACAAGAGAGACACAGAAACACTGCAAAGAGTCTAACAAAGGGCTACCGAGACAAGGGAAAGACTGGTGCATCTCTCCTATGAGGAAAGGCTGGGACTGTTCAGACTGGAGAAGGTTTGGGGGGATCTCATCTATGCCTATAAATAACTGAAGGGAAGGTGCAGAGAACCAGTTCAGGCTCTATTCAGTAATGCCCATTGCCAGGACAAAAAGAAATGGGAACACACTGAAACAGAGGATGTTCTGCTTGAACACTTCTGTGCTGTGCAGGTGATTGAGGACTGGCACAGGTTACCCAGGGAGGCTGTGGAGTCTCCTCCTTGGAGATCTTCATAAATTGGACATCATCCTGGTATCTTAGTTTCAGCTGGGATAGAATTGTTTTCTTCAGAGTGTCTGATACGATGCTGTTTTCATTCAAAAAAAACCCAAGGTTTGACCAGGTGATTTTAAGAGGTCACTTCCAGCCTCAGCTATCCTGTGACCCTACCAAAAAAAAGTGTCAGTAACTGCTTCCCCACCTGCTCAGATTTAAAACTGATAGGAACAAATGCCTTTCCTCAGGATAGTACATTCTGTCTCCAGCTGCTAAACACACACAAAAATTGCTATTAAAGGATAGGGTAAAATTAGTCCATGTAGTGGGTTAGCCATGGCTAACAGCCCAACTCCCACCCAGCTACTCAATCATTGCCCCCATCCTTCCCACCCATCAGCAGGACTGGGGAGAAAATAGAATTGGAAGGAAAAATCTCATTGGTAGTGAAAGGTAGGGAGATTGCTTACCAGTTATCATCATAGGAAAACAGAAACAACAGAAAATTAAGTTACTTGCTATTGAAACAGATACTTAATGAGTGGTTTGGTAGTGAGAAACACGACTTTTCCATTACCTAGTCCCTTTTTCCAGTCATTTTCACTTCTTCGCTCCCCAGACCTCTTCACCTCAGAGCAGCTCAAGGGCATGGGGAATGCTAAGTGCATGACAGCTCCTCTCTGCTGCTCCTTCCCCCTCTCCCGTTTCCAGTACAAGTCCCTGCCACAGGCTGCAGTCCTGTGGACAAACATGCTCCAGCATGGGCTGTCCATGGGAGGCAATACACATATATCTTCCATCATGGAACACCTCCTCCTCCTCCTCTGCCCTTGATGTTCCCTCTGCTGCTTCTTTCTGTGGTTCTGGTTTTGTTTTGATACATTTTGAGTAGTTCTAACTTTTCTTTTTCCAGAGGCACAACCATCTTGACTGTTGGGCCCAGCCATGGCCTGGATTTTGATTAACTGTATAATACAGGAGGAAAAGGCACTGCTTGTTTTCAGGCAGATTAATTCTTTGGAAACTGAGTATTGGTGCCATTGAATGCGTTAGTTTCACTTTATGGTAGTTTTGCGAAGTAAGTAGGACCATTAGAACAGGAAAAAAAGCAAATTTTTTTACTAAATTTCACTATTTGAGATCCCACTCATTTTTTTCTGCTAGCACAGTTTTTGATCATTGTTTTTTGTTTTTCCAAAATGCAGAATTCTGTAACTTTGAATGTTCTAGTAGTTAACAAATCATTACTTTGCTCTAGCAAGATTAACAGCAAAGTGAAATTAACAAGCAAAATAATCTCGTTTCCTTTTAATCCATTTTTATTTGATCACACAAAACTGTTATGATTGAAGAACCAGAAGACATGTACATTATGAGCTACTATGTAGATCACAAAGAAAGTTATGGAAATTGTTTGGAACGTCATATATTTAATCAAACTATATTTCTGTTAATTCAGATATGAGATTTCTTCTGGTTACTATATATTTAATGGAATCGTAGAATCATTTCAATTGGAAAAGACCTTTAAGATCATCAAGTCCAACAATTATATAGTACTACAAGGTTCACCACTCTAAGTGCCACATCCTCACGTCTCTTAAATGCCTCCAGGGATGAGGACTCCACTCTTTTCCTGAGCAGTCCATACCAATGCCTAACTTTGCTTTCCATAAGGAATCATAGAATCACCAAATATTTCCCCTCTAAACCATGTTCCTTAGTACCACACCTACATGTTTCTTAAACACCTCTAGGGATGGTGATTCAACCTCCTCCATGGGCAACCCATTCCAGCATCTGACCACTCTTCTAGGGAACAATTTTTTCTTAATATCCAACTAGAACCTCCCCCGGTGCAATTTGAGGCCATTCCCTCTAGTTCTATCACTAGTCATGCAAGAGAAGAGGTCAACAACCACCTCACCACAACCTCCTTTCAAGTAGCTATAGAGAGCAATGAGGTCTCCTCTGATCCTCCTCTTCTGCAGTCTAAATTAACCCAGCTCCCTTAGTCATAATCCTCTCACTAGCTTTACTGTCTATATCCGGATACACTTCAGGGCCTGAATGTTTTTCTTGTAGTGAGGAGCCCAAAACCAAACACAGTAGTTGAGGTGCTGCCCCATTAAAGTTGAGTACAAAGGGATGATCACTTCTCTGCTCCAACTCACTGCAGTATTTCTCATACAAGCCAGAATACCACTGGCCTTCTTGGCCACCTGGGCACAATACTGGCTCATGTTTAGCTGGGCGTGAACCAACACCTCCCGGTCCATTTCTTCCACACAGTCTTCCTGCCACTCTGCCCCAAGCCTGTAGCATTGCCTGCGGTTGTTATGGCCAATGTGCAGGATCTGGCACTTGGTCTTGTTGAACTTCATCCCATTGGCCTCTGCCCAGTGGTCCAGTCTGTCCAAATCCCTCTGTAAGGCCTTCCTCCCTCAAAGTGGATAACTCTTCCTCCCAAATTAGTGTCATCTGCAAACTTACTGAGGGTGCACTCAATCTCCTCATCCAGAAATTCTTCCTGACTCTTGATTTAAACCTCCCTCGGTGCAACATGAGTCAATTTCCTCACATTCTAGCCCCTTTTCACCTGAGAAAAGAGGCCCACATCACTACAAACTCAGTGGCTGTAGAGAGCAATAATGTCACCCCTCAGACTTCTTTTCTCAAGATAAAGAATTTCTCAAATAAGCATGCTAAAAATAAAGATATCGTTGGGTCTCCAAAGGTTTCTTTATTAATTTTAACTGATAAATGTTTCATAAATGTAATATTCATCCAGGAGAAGAAGTCAAAGCTAGGTGCTCTCCCATTAAAGAAGCTCTGAAGGTTGAGTAGAATGTAGTCATGCTACACTGACAGGCACAAGGAGACTCGTATTTCATCTCGCTGACAAAGCTTCAAGGAGAGTGAACTCTTTCTTCCTTCCTTTTCATCCCAAATAGTCTTGTGTGAGGCATTTTCCTAGATGGGAGGGGCATGAAACTGTGAAGGCAGGGAATAGAAACTCAGTTGGGTAAGGGAAATGAAAGTGAACCATATACAACCTGGATAGGTGTCTTACATACAAAGTTGAACTATAAAAGGGAAGAAACTTGCCTGGACTTTTCTGTACCAAAAAAAAAAAAAACAAAAAAAAAAAACAGTTACCCTATTTTCATTATTTAGAAGAATGAAATTAAGCATCCAACTTCAGGACACTATTTCCAAGTCACTGGAGCTCTCTGGATAGTATAATTCAGGATGTGTGCTGCTACACCTAAACTCTTCTTAAGGATAGAAGAGAACACACCACGCACATGGAGTTAGCATTAGGCCTGGAGGAGAAAAACAAGCAATAATTTTGAATGCTATCATCTTAGAAATTGCTGTGTCCACCCTATCACGGAAACAGCTACAAGAGTGAGCTCAGGCAACAGTGCATGCTGGCAGGAGCGTTCTTTGGGTCATCTGATGGTGTCTCTGGAGTTGTGTGGAGCTGAACCCTCAGGAGCTGTGCTGGCCAATGCTTCTTTTCAGGCTCCATGGTCTAAGAAGCCTCTTAGTCTCTCATTTTCCTGCACTGTGACAGCAGAGCTTAAAGATAACCAGGACCTTTCACTTGTGCATGACCTGCTGCAAAAGCATGTAGGAGTTGCTGGAGATCAGAGTTTGAAGAGTGTAGACTTCCTGAAAACAAGGTAACTCTGGGGGCTGGAGCTTAGCAAGAACCAGGAACTCAGACAGCTTCCTGGGAAGCGCTCTATGGCTGCATATTTGTCTGCCTGCTATCCAACTTGACTCCCCATAGTGCACCAAACTATCAAAAGAAATCTTCCTGAATCATTTTAGATCCCATTGCATTTTTCCCTACAGGAAGAAGATAGTCACTGCTCATCAGCACTCTTTGTTTGGAGTTGACAGGAGCGAAGTAGTTCACCTTAGTATACCATGGCCTTCATATTTCATGTTATAGGAATCACATCTTATGAACTAGTTAAGGAACGCTTGCCTTTCTTGATTGAGTATTGACAATATTTAAATCAGACAACGAAATAAACATTGCTGCTGTCAAACTAGAGACAGAGCAGAAGTGTAAAACCAGATGAGCAAAACCGGAATTAATCAGAAATCTCTGGCTCAGGACCATATCTACCAGTGAATAGCTAACTACAGAACCACATGCAATAGAGAGAAAAGGAGAAGGGGAAGAACCTGGCAGAGTCACACTGGTTTCTCCCCTGCACTGGGGCCAAGTAACTGCTGCTGCCCTGCTTGAAAGGAATGGCCACTCTATTGAAGGGGTGACACCACCACCAGTCACTGCGTGACAAACAACACTGCATGGGGCTGCCAGGTTGTGACCAGGAATAAAAAAAAAAAAGCAGTCCTATGACTGAGGAGGAGAAACTTCCACCACGAGCATCATGCTCTTTCCTTGACAGGACTGCAGGATGCTGATGATTTGTCATAACGCCTCCTGCCCCTTCTGCTTAAGGAGGAAGCTGTCAGCCTGAGGACTCCAAGCTGTGTTGGAAGGATGAGCGTGACATCCAAGAAAAAGGGATGATATTTGAAGGCTTTCTTGGGTAATATTTTTAAGGGCATTAAAGAAACATTTCTTAGTCTTTGTTAATCAGTTCAGACAATGTGTTAGTATTCCTGCTAATAAACAAACAATAAATGTTTGCTGTATTTTTATTAGACTGTTAAAGTGGCCTGACAATAAATTCTTAGCACATACATAATGTGTTCCCTTCTGGCCATAAAAAGATTTGGAGTGCATCATCTGCTTCTCTGTGCCTGGGAGCACTTTCTATCAGCTTTCTGGCCAATGTGGATCTTATTTCAGCTTCCTGAATGCTTCAGTGAAGAACACCTTCAGGGGGACAGTGGTTTGCTCCAGGGACCAGGCACAAAAACCTGTGCCTAAATGAATTACCTGTAACTATTTGGGAAGGCTCCAAAAGAAACAGGAATTGAACTGAGATCATGTCTGCACTCAACATAAATTCACCCTAACTGTCAGTGTAGCACTTCTGCATGGTACTTTTTATCCCAGGGGTTCCCAGGGCACTTTATCTATGAAATTTGCATGTTAATTATTCATTTAATTCTGGATTCATCTTTCTGAACTACTGAAACACAGTAGTTATTCTACTGGACGTAGCAACATCCAACAGAGTGTGTGGGTAAAGAAGTAAATTATTAATTATATGAAAAGTGAATCATAAGGCAGAACATAGTCACATAGCTTAATGCATTTCCCAGCTCAAAAATAGCACTTTCGGCAACATAATGCCAGTGATATTGTCTCGTGTATCAATTTGTTAATAAAAAATTGAATCACTGACATTTTTACAGCATATTGTACGCTGATGGCCATAGAGTTTTTAAGGGGTATGATCTATCAGTGAAACCTCTGCAAGGAAAATAATCTTTCTCTTAGATTAATCCGTAATTAATCTCTTCTATTTTGACATTTCAAAGTCATTTTGATACCTGGAATTGGGAACTAATCGAAACTTTCTTAGAGGCCACAAATTTCCATTAGCTAGCCCAATTTTCATTTAATCTAACTGGCATTTAATCTAACTGTGTTTTAGGATGATTGGAAAATCCCTCAGAGAAGAAAAATATCATTTCCCCCTCTTCAGCTGGAAGAAAAATGATGATGGCAAAAGCTGCAAAAGAAACCACAATGCCAGCTTTGTCAGGAAATATTTACATCTCTGCAGTTTTAATGCAGAAGGCCTTCTGCATTCTCCCATTTGCAGCGTTTCATGTCTGAGCTGGCAAGTTGCCTGAAGGCCCAATCCTCTGACAGAGTTATTGTCAGGGAGGTCAGCTGTAAATTTCAATCAGTCAGTGCAGGGCACAAGGAAAACATTGTCAGGAATATTTCCCTGCAGCCTAGCATGAGATATAAACACTGAATGTATAGCTCTAAGCATAAATCTGCAAATAATAACTCACCCTGGAAAATGAGAATTTTAAATTTGCACTACAGCCTGCTACTAAACTACAAGTTCTCCACTGATAGCTGCTTTTCTTTGCTGGGGAGAAATTTCTGCCACGATTTCTGAAGTCAATGATTTTATTTTATTTTTTTTTTAAAGAAAGAGCAAACATTTTTCTATTACAGATATTAAACCCCAGAAATTACTGTGATAATCACATGCTAAACAGTAAATTAAGAAGGATTATGATTACAGACATAAGAATTACATTGTACATCCATGTGAATTATATCTAAGATGAGTCTAAATTACAATATTTGTATCTAATTTTGTTGTTCCCAGCTCAAAAATTCTTATCACGGGCCTTTATCTTAATCATGGTATGAACACACCAGAACATTACTACCAATTTAAGTGAAGTTTAAAAGCAAAGTCTGAAAAAAGTCTGAGGGAAAAAAATAATCACATCACATTCCTTATCCTACTGATTCCTAAGAAAAGCTTAAAAATGGGCTACAAAGCCAGAAGAGGCAAAAGGGTGTTTGTCAGAAGGCAGACATCTGGATGTTATGACACATATAAATGTATCATGCCACAGTTTTTGAATCCTGATTCACAACTTATAAAATCTTAAAGAATCATAGAACCATAGAATCACAAGGTTGGAAAGGACCTGCAAGATCATCTAGTTCAACTGTCTTCTCATTACCACTGCTACCACAAACTAAACCAGATCTCGTAGCTCCTCATCCAGGCACCTCTTGAACACTGCCAGGGATGATGACTCCACCACCTCCCTGGGCAGGCCATTCCAGTGCCTGACCACTCTCTGAGACAAAAAGTTTTTCCTTATGTTTAACCTAAACCTCCTCTGGTACAACTTGCGGCTGTTTCCTCAAGTCCTGTTTGCTGCCTAGGAGAAGAGGCCAAACCTTCCTCATCACAACCTCCCTTCAGGAAGTTGTAGAGTGCAATGAGGTCTCCCCTGAGCCTCCTCTTCTCCAGACTAAACAATCCCAGCTCCCTCAGCTGCTCCTCATAGGACTTGTACTCCAGACCTCTCACCAGTTTTGTTGCTCTTCTCTGGACACGTTCCAGGGCCTCAGTGTCTTTCCTGTAGCGAGGGGCCCAAAACTGAACAAGTACTCGAGGTGCAGCCTCACCAGTGCTGAGTACAGGGGGATGATCACCTCCCTGCTCCTGCTGGCCACACTACTTCTAATGCAGGCCAGGATGCTGTTGGCCCTCCTGGCTACCTGGGCACACTGTCGGCTCATGTTCAGCCAAGCGTCAACCAACACCCCAGGTCCCTTTCCTCTTCACAGTCATCCAGTCAGGTTATTGTGGCCAAAGTATAGGACCTGGCACTTGGCCTTGTTGAACCTCATCCCATTCACCTCAGCCCAATGATCCAGCTTATCTAGATCCCTCTGAAGGGCCTCCATACCCTCAGGCAGATTGATACCTCCTCCCAACTTGGTGTCATCTGCAAACTTACTGAGAGTACACTCAATCCTCTCATCTCTCAAGCCATTCTCTGCACAACCTGTATCTATGCTTGGTATTGCCCCAAACCAGGTACAGGACTTGCACTTGGACTTGTTGAAACTTCATAAGATTGGCATGGGCCCACCTCTCGAGTCTGTCCAGGTCCTTCTGGATAGCATCCCTTCCCTCTAGCATGCCAACTGAACCACACAGCTTGGTGTCATATGCAAACATGCTGAGGGTGCACTTGATCTCACTGTCCATGTTGCCAATGAGGATGTTAAATAACACTTACTATGTAGGCTGGTCATCTACTCCCACAGTTCAATAACTTGGCCACAATTCCACATCTACTCCACACCTTCTGCAGACCCCACCACTTCTGACTGCCCAACCAACAGCCAAAGGCAATAGGCACTGTCTACTGACTGACATGAGGAAAGCTATATCTCTCCCAGAGCTCTGCTGTGCCAGGGACAGCTGCTCCAATTGTGCTGGAGACCATCCAGCTCCACAGCTGATGAATCCAACCCACCTTCCACAGATCTGCAGCCACCGTCAGTATGATCTGATATGTTGGCTGGCTGTGTTGAGACTTTGGTTCTATCACAGAGAGTCATTTGTATGTCCCTTTGGGCAGGACACAACCTCAATCAGGGTAAGTGTAATTAACAGATCTGAGTTAGGCTGTGTGAGAATTTGTGACAAAATGTTCTAGGATGTTCTCCCATGATAGCTATACGAGTCTGATTTATGGTGCTATAAGGAACCAGGCCTTAACTCATAGCACTGCCCGCACTATGGGCAGCAGTGTATCACTTTTTACTGCCTGTAACTTCGAACGTACAGCCTTCAACCACAGCTTTTAGCCACTCTTGCATATTCTCCTTTAACCACTGAAAAAGAGACCGTGTCAGGCATAAAGCTAGAAGCTGTATATGTGAATCCTCAGCAGATGGGTTCAAACATAGCACAAGAGAGCTCACAAGCAGGTTCACTCAAGGTCTGAATTTGAATGATTGGAAGAACTTATAGTGCTCGTGTGAGTTCTCACAGTGCTGCACAGTTAACTTCAGCCCTGCTCTGCTATCACAAACCCAAGGCTTATGTTAACAGGATAAGCCAAACTGTTATCACTTCTACTTACCACTTAAGACAAAAATAACTTTGTGGTTTGTTCTGTCCTCTGGGTACAAAAGTCCTGTCTTGCTTGGTGGTTTGAGGATTCAGAGAACAAACTGAAATGGAAAGTCTGTTGGTATTATATTAAATGTTCTTTTACATCTTTGTCTGCTGCTTTCTCAAAAATAGTCAGCTACTCTTTGATATGTACAAGAGCTGAGACTATAGATCAGGACCTATGTTTCCCTATGCTGACAGAGGAGGGGCAATGCATGCAGGGTAGAAAAAAAATTTGATGTCTTCTGTAGGGATCTTCCTCCTTCAGGGTTAGGGACATGGAGAGAATATTTGTGTCTGAAATATCTGATTTTGTGGCACTGTGCCAGGATCTTTGATTGTCCAAAAAAAAAAAGAAAGAAAAAAAGCCTTGAAGTGAAATTATGCTCCTTCGTGCTTCTGCTAGATGCAAAAGTTCTGGTTAGAACACAATTAACATATATCTAATAACTCTGTTAATAGCAAAAAACCATTTAATGGTGAGAAGAAAGATTTTCTTAAGAGTGTTTACGAACATCCTCCCTGCCAACAATATATTTGCAGGCAAAGCGTGGACTGCAAGGTCTTTCTCTGCTCATTCTGCTCTGCATTCCAATGAGTTCCCTGGGAACTCCAGCTGTTCTGGAGAAAGGCACGAGTTACTTCTTCTCCCCTTTTCTGGAGTTCCTATTTGAAGCATGCTGCAGCAGGAAACTGCTTTTTTCCCTCTCATGGACCTCAACTTTTCATTTTTTTTAAATATAGATGTTCTTCCCTTCACAAGAAGACACACGGGAAAGAGTAGGGCGGCAGCTCTCACACCAGGAAGATCTGGAGGGAGAAAGAGAGCTCCCAGATAATTGCAGTCTCACGCTGAGTGCCAATTGCAGGAAATTTTTAAAGTGTGCCCCAATTTTTACAGCAAGGTGCCACGTGAAGATGCATTACCAGTGAGAATATTGCTATATACAGTACCTGAATTAGGAACTGGAAATAAATAAAACAGCTTCACTCTTTCTATGACAGTTTGTGAAAAATCACTGGAAAAGCCATCAGAATGCAGACAGATTTTTGAAGAAAGTTTCCCTGTGCTTTCAAGGTAGACCCAAGGAAACTGTTTTTATTCTCTGCTTTCTGCTAAAGGGGTAAATTATTAATGTGGTGATAATAAAGTCTACTTAAACCATCTGAATAGTCTCCTTGTAAATCAATTAAGAGATCGGATTTGCACAATGCTATTTTGCCAACTGACCAGTAGTCAAGAGGAGACAAAAATGTTAGTGAATAACAGGAAAAATCTATAGTGCCAACTTCTTTTTTTTCCTTTGCATCACTATTAACAAGACTTCACGTATTTTGAACAAGACCCATTTTTTAGTAAATTTTGTCTCTTCTACTTAACTTGAGGATTTTGTGATTGAGGTTATGTTAAAACCCTGAAGTGTCAGATGAGGTTCTGCCATCAAAATTCTAGCACGGTATTCAGACAGACAGATATGTACAGGTTGTGATTTACTGGTAAACGGCCATCTGAAAAGAAAGTTAATTTGAACAAAATGTGATTTGCAAGAAAGATTTAAACCTAGTGTGCTCATTCTTCCTTCAACAGTAAGTAAACAGAGCTGCCAGAAAAAAAAAAATAAATAAAAAATTGAAAAGTAAGGAAGAAAGGGAAAAAAAAAAAAAGGAATCTAGGCTGTGCCTACCCTAATGAGTAGTGCTGCACAACAGGAAAGTTAGCAGAGGGAAATATTTTGCACAGAGAACCTGATAGGTACTCTCAGTATATACATTTTGAAGGTTTAAATTCAGACAACTTATGTTTTTGTCCCACAGGCTGAACATTAACTAGTGGCTGCAGCACAGTAGAGTTTTTCCTCAGCACACTTTGGATTTCATTTTAGTTCACACATCCTGAGACCTTACCACAACACAACTCGAAGTATGGTCAGAAGATTCACATCAGAAGTCTGCTTCTGATTTGAATTAAGCATTAACGTAGATTCAACAATAGACTCTCAATTAAGAGGTTCTGGCATGTTAGAGAATTTCTTCAAACATCTTCAACGATGCAGCCAATACTACTTCTGATATAGAAGCCAGACTTCTACTCAGTTGTGGCCAGACCACATGCATTCAGGCTTAGTGAAAGATAGTACTTGTAAACACTAAAGGACAGTAAGCATATGCATCTGTGCAATATGTTATTATTTTCTTGAAAGAATTTAAAATCAGAACTATAGGACCATAATGCACAGGACTGAAGATCAGGTTAGCATTTGCAGAAGTTACATGCTTATGAAGAAGAGAATTTGAGACAGATGAGTCAGAAAATTCAGAAAGGATGGAAATGATTTTCTGTAGAGCACTATTTCACTAGGTCTATCCATCACACAAGCATTACCATTTTCAAAATAAAGCTTAAGAGGATCTAAGATATGCCTGGCTCTTGAAGTGTTGCTTTGTGTATTGAAATGAATTTCAGCTGAAATGCCTTACAATTGTAAATGATAGTTGGTAGATATATGAACAAGCCTAACTCCTTCAGTAATCACACAAGTGCCTATTTCCCTGGAAAAATGAGTTCCAAAGTAAATACAAAAGCAGGCAAGTCAGCTAGAGGCAGCTCCTTAATGCAGAATGACATCCACACTTCCCAGAACTCTCTGAAAGAGTAGCCCAAGCAAATCTGTTCTTGGCAATCTTTAATTTGGTTTTAAAAAAACCAACAAAATCGACATCACTTCTCTTGTCTTGAATTGGTCATTAGTCTCACCTACAACCTGATTTCACATCAAAGAAAAATCTTATTGCTCAGACATACAACTTTGGTAGAGATACCATTTATCTCACATGCCTCCCTGGAGGGTGGACAAGTGAGATAAGACTATTCTAAGTTAATGACTACACTTCTTCATTCTATGTCAGTGAATGTTTTAATATCACTACTAGAACAGATTTACATGAAAGCAAGCTTGCATCCATTCTTATGAGCTCAAGATTTAGTGGAATAGAAACCATCATCTTTTGTTAAAGGCATTCAACTACTGAGACTAAAACAAGGCAAGATGAGACTACCAGTTCTGGAATGTATTTTAACAGCTGTCTGTGCTATTGTTCAACTGCACTGAGAAAGAACGTGCAATTGTTTTTCTCACTCCAGACCTGTGTACAACTGGACATACATTTGTTACATTAAGTTGAATGGCTGAATGTAGTCTAGCAAGTCAATTTATGGCTACAACTACCTTTTAAAATATTGTGCCATAAAGCACATTACACCACAGGCAAATTCGTAATAGGTAAGCTTCCTTCAAAACAAGGTGTAATTTGGTTTAAAGTCTTTCAGTCTAAGATTGAGTTGCATGTTCTGACACAAAGGGGTCCAAGGTGAAACCCTTGAACAAACAAAGAAAAGTACCTGATGTCAAAAGTCCCCAAGACTGCATCGCTGCAGGGTTCACTGCTGTGAGCAGAACTACTGGTATTAAATGATTGATATTCACAGGACATCTCATTTTTATTTTGCATTGCTCAGTTTATGGAATAGTTGTATGCAGTACTCTGAAAATTCAGAATACTATTTTATAAAGTGAAGTAAACAAACTGAACAACCGAATCTATACTGTGTTCAGGGAAATATAAGTTACAGAATTGTGGTGTTGCTGGGAATATAGCTGAGAAGTTCATTTATGTCAAAATTTAACAAATTGGGTATTTAAGAAAATATACATACAAATAAAATCTTTTAGAAATGCAGTTAAATATTCAAGAATTTTATGTAATCTGTAGTGTTTTTGAAGTCTATCCCCCAAAAAAGGAAAAAGACAGGTATGATTAAATATCTTGATTGGCAGAACTTGTTAGCTTCTTTTATTGATTTTCCTAAGGTAACAGAAAAAAATGACTGCATTAAAACTGTACTTCAAACCTAAGGCATCTGCACAGTCTTGTGTGCTCGTCCTTCTCTAGGCCCCAGACCTTTCATTTTTACCTAAAACATTATTTTTGTTTCTCATCTTCCAAGTCTAATTTTTCACAGCCACATCACTTAATTACAATAGTTCAATTAAATACTTCTGTTTCTGCAATTTTATATTGCCATTCATTTCCTATTTCTGTCCACACAACCCCACTCCTACAATGCTGCGTATTTTGCTTTTGTAACCTCATATGACTCTCCAATTAATTAATTAGTAGAAACAGTGAATACATTGGTACTATCCCTATATATGTCTTCAAGTTTAAAATGCACATAAGACTAAAAACTTAATTTGAATTTGGCTTTCTCATGTCATCTGTGGCTCTTATAACCAATTCCCAAAATAAAAGCATAAAAGAACCTCCCTAGTTTAACACACTGGAGAAGACACCCAACACCTGTGTCAGCCACTGAGGTACCCTTCTCCTTCTCCTTCCCCACTGCTGTCCTGAGATGGTGTCTCTGAGAACGCCTTTTCATGCACAGTTCTGTAGATGTCAGTTATGTACAATGGGATTTGGAGCAAAAGTATTCATAACTTAAAAGTATGCATGGATTTATAGATAATATAACATTGAGATTACCACATTCATATGTATTTCCTCTCTTACTTTCTAGGCCCTTTCTCAATAAAAGACTCTAGAGTTTTGATCACTGAAAGTTGTCAGGAATGAAAGAAGCTGCCATCCCCTAGAGTAATTGAGTTGATCCTTGAAGCACAAGATAACTAAAGAGACCTCCCAATTTCTCATGCTTTAATATCCTTCATTGTATCATATATTTTAGCCCTGTATTGCCTGGATTGATAGCTTAAGAGGAAATACACATCTAAAAATATTTTTTCTCAAACTGAGAACTATCAGCATGAATTGATATAGTATTTAATTTGAAACCTCTGAACATTTTATATATTCAATTTTTGTTCATATGGAGGCTTAAAAGAAGTCTTGAAGCATATACATGTTCACTAAGATGAAAAAAGGTATAAGAACAAAGTTATATAAAAAACTCATCACCATGGTAACTAAACACAGGCTAATTTTATAACCATATTTTGTTAGGAGGGCAGAACATATTGTTAGCTCTACATCGCCTGATCAAACACTCAAAAAATATCAAATAATAAATGATAATTTCTCCATAACAAATAACTACCTGAATACAGAATTTAAAAAAAAAAAAAAAAGAAAGAAAAAGAAAAAGAAAATCAACTCCACAAAAAGCCACAACTTTGAATACATTTATATAACACCCTCCAACGTTTTTAGACAAGTACTTATGTTTTAAATCCTTCATGGACTATTTGTAAGAGGAAAAAAAATATGAAGATAATGACTCCATTACTTCCAAATAACAATGTAATGTTTAAAAGCAAACTACCTGTGCTATATAAAGCACTCCCCCAAAACTGTTTATAAAGGAACAACATTCTACTCAGTGTTTTGCACTAAGAAAAAAAATAATAGATGTGTTTGTTTGGCAGAACCTGATAGCAAGTGATTAGTTGTTCACCTTACGTGTGTACCATCATGTCACAGTGGATGCAAATTTCCTGAAATACAACTGAGTGCAATTGCCTCAGTCAGATCAGTAAAGGGGGGAAACGATCCTTCAAATTAATTATTACCAACAGACCAGAAAGAGATGCTAAATTAATTTGTGTCCATTTAGGATTTGACCTTTCAGCTGAAGCTACCAACAAAGGCTTCCACTGAATAACAATTTTGGTGGCAGTTTCTGTAACATGCCCATCTGTCTATGGCCTTCTATTACTTACATCTTCCCAGTAACTGCATAACCATCTTATTGGAAACACCCTTATTGTTCTGAGTAACACATTTTAATGATTTACTCACTATTTGCACAACACTTACAGAAAGCCTGGACTTCACTGCTTTGCTGTAATGCATTGCCTGACTTTATGCATCAAAACATTCACATGCATTATAAGAATTTCTGAACAATTGTATGTGAGTTTGGTGATCATCACTTCACGGCACACTGAAAACGTTATTTCTTTTAGAAAAGAAGACAATTGAGTATTATTTCATATGCAGCATCTTTTTTAGTTCGGGTACTCACTGATCCATTATGAATGAAAATGTATTTCTTCTTGTGGTGCTAATAGAATGGAAACAAGTTGTTACATCTTATATTATAATAAATACTTACTATTTCAAATTCCTAATAAAATCCCAGATGTAAATTTCTCAATGGTACTGAATGCAAGGTTCTTTTCTTTTCAGAAAGCCCTGTAAACCAGCTAATTGTACAAAGGTTATGTCAGGCATTGGACCTTTTTTTCTTCAGGCTCATTGTAGGATTGCCTTCATTTTAACTTCATGCAATCAAAGATGTTTCTTCTTATGTGGTCAGATACCATTTCCACTTACCAATAAATATTTCAGAACTTCATATTAAGTATTTATTGGAGCAGGAAACAAAATGATAGCATTTTGCTTCCCTAGTGGGTGTCCTAACTGCTAGCCTGTACTGCCCCAGTCTGTTCTGGTTTCTGTCTTTCACCCCATGAATACTTAACTAGTATGTACCAAGTGGATTAATTACAAGATGATAAAACTTAGGGACTAGTCGAAAAATCCCCCACTCTCTTAAATCAATGGTCTCTACATGTGGGAGAGGAGGAAAGATGCCCTTAATCATGTTAGGTGACATCAGAGTGCGAACCAGAACCTCACTCTTTGAAGAGTGAATATCTGTTCTGTCAATTCTGCCAGTAAGTATATAGAAGATAGGAACTAAGTGACTTGAAGTCATCAAGAATTAGGTAGTGATGAGTAAAATTTAGTTGCAGAGTCAGCTTCAGTGACTGCAAGTCTAATGGATATTCTGTCAACATTAGCAGGAGTTAAATGTTATGCTGAGGCACTTAGAGGAGCATATGAGTACATTTTCTTTTTGATGTATCCACTGAAGGGTATCTAGATTCAACAAGATTTGATTGCTACTCAGACAGCAAATATATTCCTGTCTTAACAATCCTCAGTATAAAAGGGATCCTCAGGAGCTGTGCAACATTAATTTTCACATTTTTCTCATTTTTTTAATGGGTGACTTCTAATTCCAGAAGGAGTGCAAGTGAGCAAGAGCTAAGAAAACCATCTTTGCTCCTGGAAAGGAAAACAATTTTCTCCATTTTTATTTTTATTTTTTTTTCATTTTGATGGCATAATAATTTCAATTGAAGCGTGCCAAATCATTTAATCAGAATGCCATCATAATTCAGATCCATGCCATCCATGATACAATACCAGCAGAATATCAGACTACAATTGCAAACAATTTTAGCATAGCATTTCAGAAGTTGTGTTATGACCTCCAAGAAATAGTAAATAACTTGAAGCAAAGTAAAAGGTACTGGATATATGATAAAGAGGCACAGAGGCATGTGAAGTAGCTTGGTGTTATGAGCTGAGGCTCCTGGTAAAGAGAGAGCACCTACAGAATTACCACACAAACCCACTGAAGCCTGACACAGGAAGGAGGAACAGCTGGTTATGCTAAAATCCAACTTGGTTGCCCATTGTACATGCTGGAGAGATAAAACTTGATTGACAGGAGATCATGGGAAAGCCTTCACACCTTTGAAAAGACAGTTCTGCAAGAAGTCAGTACCTCCTCAGTACCGCTTCTGAGAGATTGCTCTCTGAAATAACTCTGCCAATACTCGAGAGGCCTTTCTTGAGTGGAAGTTAGCAAACATCTTATGCTCTATCTCAGCCCAAAACCCTTCACGTGGGAAGTTTCTACTTAGCAAAGGAAAAGATGACAATAGTAATAAAACGAACAAAATAAACTCTCAGATAGAGCTTACTGATCGAGTAAAAAAACGCCATTAAAATTTGACCTTTTTCCTGACTGAACTGAACAACATAGAAAACAAAGCTGCATTCCAAAGGCAGCTATTTGTCATTCTAATGCCATTATTTTTTAGGAAAGGGAAGAAAAGCCAACACAAAGTAATTTTTCTCCCTGGAAACCAAAAGAACTGGGTCTGAAAAAGAAGCTGCAGGTCAAAGCAAGTGTCAGAGAAGAGAAAAAGGCTCAGTTCGCAGCAGCTGTGAAACGAAAAGATTAAATGGCATCTGATCGATTCACAGAGCACCCATGCCTGGAATGCCTGATTAACCTGACTGGAACAGAAAGCATCCAGAAAAAGGGAGGATGGGGCAGGAAAGGAAGTAGACATTGTACATTTTGTTCTTTCTTTTCTTGGACACAGAATCAAGGTTTCCCTCTCAGGAGCATGTCAAGGTATAAAGTTCAGTCTCTCTGCATTCAGGCAAGGAAAAAATAAAAAAAGGTTAGTTGAGTAGTGAATTCTTCTATTCCTGTCACAGACAGGAAAAGTTCTTTTGGACATTTACCAGGTTGCTACTGCACATTACACCTAGCTGCAAGAACACAGCCTTCTGTCACCTCTTTTAGACCACTGTATATATTTAATTTCAAACAATCCATTTGTGTAGCAGGTTATTCCTGCTGTATTAGTCTGAAGACATATTGCTTGAATCATAAAGTTAACACAGCAATCAATCTATCCCTGCACATAATAAAAGATATGGAAGGCGTAGCCATCCTTTCAGACATTCAGCCAAGTAAGGTCTGTATTTATTGCTGTTGGTAAAGTTCTGTACTTGGGATTCATAACTAAATTATTACTTTGTTTAACTTGAAGCCAAAAAGGCACATAAAGCTTCCTACAAAGTTTCAGGCTTTACATGATCAAAGACCTTTATCAGTCCTTTTTCCATTCAGATATCACCTTGTAATAGAATATTTAAAAAAAATAAGAATAAATTTCAGACAATCTTTCTATGAAAAGAAAAAGTGCAGATGGCAGCTTTACTCAATAGCTGTACAGAACAGTAAAATTCATCTTCTGCTTTTCAAAAAATAAATACTTAATCAAAAGAAATTTTCTCTTTCTGACCTTCCACATTTGGCTGTCCAAGTACTCCTACAAGTGTACATCCATTCAGATTTTTTTTTAATGTCAGTAAATGAAACAGAAGCCAAAACAGAAGAGATTATGGAGGAACTAGTATACAAGATAAAAGGATGTGCAAACTCTTTATATCTTTCTGAGTCTGTACCTATGAATGGGAGTAGCTCCAACAAGCGGTGCCAGTTAATACAGGACTTTAAGCTGATGGAACTTGGAAGCAAACAGAAAACGTTTGAAGGTTGATAGAGCTTATAATGGTGGGGGTATTTATCTTCCCCAGGATGGCTTGTGTTGTGTGCCAGTTCTTGAATCTTCCTTTTAATTACTTGCTGACTGAGTGCACAAAACACACTGGTCACGCATCCAAGTCTTGCAGGTTGTGATTTACTCTGCTTTGGAGTAAATGCACCATACCAGGCCATTAGATAAATCATCCATACCAATTTCTCAGACTGTGAGTCAATGATTTGGATTACTGCCAGTTGAGAAATACCCTGAACTTGTGTGTGCTAAAACTAACCATTGGAAGTTGTTTAGAGGAGTTCCAGAATTTTCTAAAATTATCAGGACCAAAATTAAAAGATCCCATTTCATTTAAGAACTGCCTTTGTGTCCCTTTCTGAAAATGAAATTTAAGAAAAATCCACACTTTATAAATGCCTGATTGCAAAACCTTTACAAGAAACATCTGCCACTCATAAGGCATCTATTTCCCTTCTCATGACAGACGTCACCATCCTTACTTGCAAACGAGATCGTCTGCCACATAAGACATTAAAACCAATCAATACATCATAGTTTGGCCCTTTGGAGATGTCATGTAATCAAAGGTTTTTTTTAATTTATTATTTTTAATGACTTTAATTTTCTTCATGTACAGAAATTAAAAATCTGATTTTTCAAAGTACAGAGTAACTTGCCGCTCCCACAGGAGCACTTACATATACCGATAGGGAACCCTCAGTATAAGGCAAGTAATAAAACAAGCCAATAAAAACCATCATCTCCAGGACCTAATGAAAACATACTGATTTCTATTGTAGGAAAAAGTGTTGCATTAAGATTAGATTTTAGAAACAGAACTTCAAATAGAAAGATTTTTCCCTCCTCTGGTCAAATAAACATTTAACTTTCCACATAGAGAAGTTACTGTCAAAAATAACTGTTCAAAGTCAGTCAGCTAAATATCAGATTAGAATTTACAAGCATTGTGTGTCCAGAATTGGAACAGCAAGAACAAG
This sequence comes from Chrysolophus pictus, assembly GCA_037305975.1. Classification (NCBI taxonomy): domain Eukaryota; kingdom Metazoa; phylum Chordata; class Aves; order Galliformes; family Phasianidae; genus Chrysolophus; species Chrysolophus pictus. Next base: position 28,016,795 of record CM074578.1, read on the forward strand.
CAATTGTCTTGCCTAAATAAATGGGTAACTGAATATACAATTAACATACCATTATTGTTTCAACTTCACTTCTTGCTAACATCACATCTCATTTTATTTCTTAGTAATGACTTTGTAGAAAGACAGTGGAAATCTGTGGTGATTGCTATAGATTCAAGCATACTAACTTTATTAAATAGTGGAAGTTCTTCTCTTTTTTGTAGGGAGTTTATTTGGAGTGAAGAGAGATGCCAATCACTTCAGACAGAGAGTACTGAATATTCATGAACTTCCATAAAAGAAATTCTGAAAAAGAAAATATCCAGGGAATTTCTAAATTTTTAAGTAAATGCATAATAAATTTCTTCCTTGTTAATCACCATTTTGTTGGCTTGATTACTGTTGGAGAAGGGAAGGAGATAGATAATTTAGACATGCCTACACAAATTACTTAGACTGTAAAAAGAAATCCAGGATTATTTCATGTGGCTTGATAACTGCAAGTGCTCAAATCGTCTTTGGAGAATAAAAGTGAATGAACTTACTGCAAACAGATCATCTATTTCACTAAAAAAAAAAAAAGAAAAAAGAAGAAAAAAAGCCAGAACTTTGAAAATATCAAATGGTATTCAGTAAAAAAAAATAGAACTTTAGAAGGCATGGAACAATAGCAGAGACATGAATTATGACTAAAGGCACAAAAAGCCAAACTTGCAACAGAAAAACAGATCCAGTCTTTACTGTTTTTTTAATTAATATAAATGGTAATTTTAATTGCAACTATATTCTCACTAGAAAGTCATGCACTGGGGAGAATTCAGTAAATCAGAATTCAGAGAGTGTTCATCAGCACAACCATGGTCCTCTTGTATGTGACTTTCTAAAGGAGAAACTACAAACAGATTACTTTTTTTTTTTTTTTTTTTTTTTTTTTTACAGAGCAGCACATTTTTGTGTTATTTCCCCTACATACCAGAAAAAAAAAAAAAAGACTGTATCACAAAAGCCTTGATCTAAAAGCTATGTTAAGCTATAACACAAAGAGGACAAACAAAAAAAAAAAAAGCATTTAAATAACAAATGTTTCATTTACTTCACAGTAACCAAGTATAAATGAACTTTGGCTTAATTTCTGCTTGAAAATAATAAAAGTCCCTGCACTGTGGGACTAAGCAATACAGGAGCTAAGATTATTTTTCTGTACTACAAGAATCCTGAGGGATGTAGATCCTGATTGGATTCCATTATTGCTGACATTTCAGAAACCCATTAAAAAGAGAGAGCTCTTATTCCTAGCACTTACAGTCATCTACTAACTAAATCTAGTTACAGGAGTAAAAATTTAGAACAAGATGAGGACAGGAAGGCTGTGAATGCATTTGGACTGTAATATAACAGCTAAAATATATGGGAATATATATTTTTATGCTTGTGTGCCTGCATATATAAGTATATATATATGCACACACATACAAGCACAAAAGCATGCATCATGTGAACTTAACCGCCAGCCATGGGTTAATCATTTATTTCCCCATTGCCTCTAATGAAGGATTAGAATCGAGAACATGAAACATTAGCACTCAGCAAGACCATTTATCTCAAGCAGAGGAAAAACACAAGACTGATCAGATGACGAACCAAGTCTAAAGTGAGAACTGACAGAGAATATGAGCAGAGGAAAGAAAGGAGGAGTTTTCAAGAACTTTACTACTTAGCAAGAAATAGTGTGACACGAAAATAGTAATTTCCTCTGAAATATGCTTCTGATCTACAGCAATTGTTAATTGATATCCACAGAATGCTTGAAGCTGGCAGGGACCTCTGGGTCTGTCTGGCTCAGCCCCTGCTCCAGCAGGGAGACCAAGTGCAGGGGGCTCAGAACCACATCCAGGCAGCTTCTGGAGATCTGCAAGGAGGACACACTACAGCCCCTGGGCAGACTGTGCCAGTGCTCTGTCACCCTCACAGCACGGAATTGCTTCCTGATGTTCAGAGGGAGCTTCCTGTGTGCCAGCTTGTGCCCATCACCTCTTGTCCTGGTGCTGGGCATCACTGAGCAGAGCCTGGCTCCATTTATATATATATTTGTACACATATAATGTATACATTGATGAGACTTCTCCACGCTGAACAGTTCCAGCTCCCTCAGCCTCTCCTTGTATGAAAGGTACTTCAGTCCCATTATCATGTTCACACCTCTTCAGTCATGTGATCCTTCAAGTTGTTACTGTTTATTTTTAAATTTTACTGTATCCTTTAAAAAATCTGGGATATTTTTCTGTCTTCTTTCTTCTTTTGAAAACTGAAGCTCTTTGGCAAGGCAAATTGCTATGCTATTTTCCAGTTATATAGTCAAGGAAAACTATCTTAGATTACAGACATTCTGAAGCTTTGTTGTTTTATGATATACAACATCCATCCCAAACTGACTTGAAATAGACTATGAAATACAATTATTCCAGTCTTCCCTCTTCAAAGCTCTGGCCATAAACCAGTGCACATATATGAGCTCAAGCACATCTTATTGCAGAGTGAGGAGGAGCTGGAGCTTAGATTTGCATCCAGAAACTACAACAGAAACAGCTGATAGGAGTTTCATTTCATTTGCAATGGATTCCCACATGAGCTCTATGTAGAATAATGTTGCATGACATTTTAAGATCACTGTGAATCTCTGAATCAGACCAGAGCATTCAGGAAAAGAACTGAGACTCAGAAGAAAGAAAAGCCAGACTTATTTTCTCCTCCTATAGTAATAACTTTGTATTGCTGCTACCACTTTTCAAAAGCAGTGAGGCCAGACTCTTGTTCTGAGCCTTCAGAAAATATTTTCTGGAAAGAAAAAATTGCTTTGCTACATTTTTAAATAAAGTGTAATTCCAAGAAGAAACAAAAGGCTTAAAATTTTAAATACTCTTCTGCCACTCGTGAATTCCTATGGTAACGGGATTTAAGTCTTGAGCACATTTGATAGTTTTTCAGTATAACATATTTCACTTAAGAGCATAACAATTCTGACTAACACCCATCAAACAAAACAAATAATACTAGCCTTCAAAGAGAATATTCAAAGACTGAAAAAAGTTTTAATGAGAACATTATTAGTCATCCTTCATAAATCCTTCAAAAGGCTCAAGAAACAGAACTCATAAAGAAAGTGTTGTTTACACACTATCACTATGAACAGTTGGGTCTACATTTGAGGTTATAACATTTGAATACAAACAGAAAATATGACAACTGCTGTTTTTCATCCCTCATAGCTGCAGTAACTCAGAATAAAGAGTTAAATCAATCTGCTGCATCCAGCAGCTCTAGAGACAAATGGATGAGCGGGCTGTCATGCTAGAATAGGCTGCATGTATTTAATTTCTGCACTGATGATTGTGGCCCTCCAACAAAAGCTCTGAAATCAGAGTCCCGAGAGCTGCAACAAAGGAATGCTGGCATTCAGCTGTTTCCTTACAAACTAATAATTCTTAATGGTGCAACCCTGCTGTTATCAAAAGCTTTAAATCCCTTTCGCATCTAGAGAATAAGTCATGACAATCAAACATTCCAGCACCGAGTATACAGTGCAGATTTACATGGGGGTTGAATTGCTTTTGGCTCCTTGCAAAGCCAATAGGGACAGTAACTTAAGAATGGGGCATACAGCAGTCTGACCAGGGTCAAGGATGCCCTATTGGGGCATCTGCAAGAAAACTCAGGGTGCCCATGGGAAACAGTTTCACAATCTGATATACTTTAATTAAGACACACAAGACGACTTTAGCTATGTACAACCTGGGGCTAAAGAGTAAGTATACACATCAGCATCGTAAAGTATTTAATGAATTCAGGCAGGATACAGTAGACAAGGGGTCAGCTCCTTCCTCTCAGGGCTTGCAAGCAATGTACCACTTCCTGGGCAGTTCTCTAAACTCAATAGAGCATAACTAGCCAGAGCTGAAGGGAAAAGCATTTCCCATCCCTTCTGCCAGCCACAAGTCACCAAACAGCAAAACATTAAATACAGAAGGCTAAAAAAACAGCTAAAAGGCACTTTTAAGCCTTATGGATTCTTGGAATCTGATCATAGAGAGTTTCAGAACAGGTCACCAACAACTGTTTTAACCCAAGGCATATTTTATTGCCAGCACAAGTTTTATTGCATAATCATTGCAAGTTATGTTTTATCGCACAGATGAGGTATATCCCATGGCCAGCCAGTCCATATGTTTGATCAACATCAGTTTCTTTTGGTCTTTCACAGGTATCAGAACTCTCAGAAATTAATAACTCAATTTCATCTGCCCTGGTTTTTCCTGGGATAGAGTTAGTTTTCTGCATAAGAATCTTATATCATGATGCATTTTCAATTTTTTGCTGAGAAAAGTGTTAAAAGTAAACCATTGTTTTAGTTGCTTCTGAGCAGTGCTCACACTAAGTCAAAAACTTTTCAGCTTCTTGTGCTGTCCTGCCAGTGAGGGGTATGAGGGTGCACAAGAAGTCAGAAAGGGACAGAACCAGGACAGCTGACCTAAACTGACCAATGTATATTTCATACCACATGGTGTCAATGCAGAAATATAAAACTGAGGGGAAAGAAGGAGGGTAACTCAGTGATTGTGGTTGTTTTCCAAAAAAAAAAAAAAAACAAAAAACACATTAAATTTGATGGAATCCTGTTTTCCCAGAAGTGGCTGAACCTTCCCACCAATGGAAAGTAACAGATCAATTCTTTGTTTTACTTTGGTTGGAGGCACTTCATTATTTCACCTGTTAAGCTGTCTTTATCTCAAGCCACATCTTCTCATTTTGATTCTTCTCATTCTTTATCCTTTTTATCTCACTATAGAAGGGGTGAGGTAGTAAGTAAGAAAAGGGGTGGGTACTTAGAACCTAGCTGTGGAACTGTGACTGGGCTAGAAAATGGCCTAAGTGGCTGGGAACTCAACTAAGAGAAGCAAGTGTTAACCTCTCATTTAGTGACTGTTTTGGTAGTGTAGAATAATTTCAGATTAGCAGAGGCTGAAAATTAGGCTTAGACTGCCACCAGCCTGAAAGACAGAACACACAGTTGAGATATCTGAAGACAATGCTATGGTTTAAATAGATCCAAAAGGAAATCCAAAAACAAATCTTCCAGGTGAGAGCTTCAGCTAAAATCGTACCCAACCCACATCCTTACATATCTATTTTGCCAATTACTATTACTCTTGTCTAAATAGTAGATGAAATTATAATAACCATCTAGGCTGTAAACCAACCAAACACCACATGGCTGCATTGGAGTGACGCTGAATCCAAGTCAACAAAAACAGGGAGATTAAGGAAGGAAAAAGAAAATGCAAGCTTTCCATTGCAATTTAGGAACTACTGAAGACCACCAGGTAGACCAGAGGAATTAGGATTTTTAATTTTTGTTATTTTCTGAAATATTCCAAAGTGTTCAATCTAATAATAATTTAGTAATTAGACTTCTGCTGTCGGGAGGGAGGAGGCAGAAGTACAATTAAATACAGACTCTTCATCAGTCTTGAAAGAGGTAACCTACTATTTTTGACTCTTGAGTAGAAGAAAATACAAAGAGGAATATTCTCCTATAAATCATTCACATAAATCAGGAAAAAAGTTGGTTGAAAACATGAAAGTAATAGGTAAACTTGATCACAAGCGATTATGAACTAATACTGCTGATGCATCATTAGTTAGGTAAAGAAATGAGAGCACAGAATTTAAGTCTTCAAAAATTTGCTCACTAGCATACTCAGGAGACAAGGGTAAGCTTATGGCAGGAAAGGGAGAGATTTTCCAATTCGTAAAGAATGATATTAAGAGCACAGATGAAAAGGATTCTTCCACAGATAAAAGGCAAGAAGTCATGATGTGTTTAGCAGCTTAAAATTTGAAATAGAAGAACATTACAAAAATGCAAAGCAGAAAAATCAGGGCAGAATGAGACAGACGTTGTCCTTTGCTAATAAAAATGAGTAAGAATTTTTTGTATCCATGACAGCAAGAATTCTGGCTGGAAATACAGAGAAAATACAAGACCCCAGTGAACCACAGATATTGAGAAGATTAGAAAGCATTACTAAACCTACCCCTTACTTTTTTATCTCCTTTGGGTTTTCAGTATCCTAGACTCAATATTCAACCTGTACAGAATAAGTCAAATCAGTTGCATTTTCCTTTACAGCATTTTTCCACTTTTTCCACATAGGAATGGGAAGTTGCAGCTTATTCTCACATCTTGGTTTTTTTTCTAAATTATTTGCTTACCTTCAGAAATTCTGTTCCAAATCAGTTAGCCATACAACCCCTTCAGAAAACATTGGCACACACACAAAAAAACAATGTAATTCCTGATGATCTTAGCAATGCATGCTAATTATCTTTCAAACTCTGAGTAGCAGAGGAGTCCCCCTCCATTTTCTTACTGATGTTTATAGGACTACCTTTTACTGAAATACTTTCCTTTCTGAATCTCATTCTGCATCTCTTTTTAGCCTTCAACTCGGGCATTACATCTTCATTTTATGCACTCTGGTAGCTGGCTAAATTTCAACTTCTGTTGTCTAAGGACATAAAAAGGACAGACCAAATTACACTTATAAGAAAAGAAGCTCTGAATTTTCCTTTACTACACATTTTTCCTCACTGGGAATACTTCATCAAAAATAAACACAACTTGCAAGCTCTTTGGCAATACTCTTATTAGCCTTTTTCTTTATCCCCTAGTATCTTAGTCAAGTGAAAAAAAATGCAGGAATATAAAATAGAAGCTAAGTAGAAGCTCAGCTAAAAAATTGAGGGCTTAATAAAGACTGTAGTGCTTATCCCCTTCACTTGATGAATGTCCTGTTTTTAACATAATTGAACAAAGGCATAGGCAAAGTCAAAAGAATCCACAGAGGGGCAGTAAGAACACAATGTGATTCAAAAAATCATACTAAAAGGCAGGACTATAGGAAATCCATTTTCTAAAATAAAGACCAAATCAGGAAGCAAGAAGAAGAGTCTTTTGCAGCAAATAACGATTAGTAAGGAAAGAGTAAGCAAGTATTTTTCATATCAACAGACCAAAAAGATGTCAGCTTCATTTACAGAAAAGCACTTTGATTAACTGTGTCTGAAAGGGTAACAGACATTGAGAGAGACTATCTAGAGCTAGCTTGGAATTGATTCAAAACCTTTAACAGATATGATATAATACTGCACAAATAGTTGTCTAGTATTGTAAGTTGTCCCAAATGGTCTACATGACCAGCTGAAATTTCTTCCACCCTGTTTTTGGGGGATTATGGTCTGAAACATAACCTTTCAGAAGAAAGGATTTCACAAACAGCCAGAATGGAAACTAACCATTCCTGTATATCTATATATATAGACCAGAAAACATCCTTAAATACTTCACCTATTACACATATACTTTACACCTGCAAAATCTTAGATACTCAGTGCTTTTTCCAGACATAATGGTGGTCAAAGTTTCATATTGGAATGTTATGTGGAAGCAGTTGACACGCCTGATGGTAGCTGTGAAGTACTTTGATAAATTCAGTTTCATGATATTTCCCCCCTGTTCCTTTGAAACGAAGCCAGCAGTCAGGATGACTCAGAAGAGTTGGGAAGAAGCCCCTTTTGAGTCCTCAGGCTGTCTCTCTATAAAACAGCTACCATTATAGCATAAGTCATTACACACCATTACCTGCATGGAGAACATGAGTGATGAGACCCCCCCCCTTAGCTGTCTCTTCATCAGATTGAAGAGTCCCGGGTCTCTCTGTCTTTCCTCATACAGGAGTTACTCCAGGCAAAACAGAGCATGTTATCAGCTTGCCTTATAGAATATATTCAATCCAAGCTACAGCAAAATGCTCCAAAAAACTAAAAAACGAAACACCAAACCTATGTGTCACCAGTTGAGCCAGCTAAAGAGGGTAAGATTAGGGCATGATAAGAGTTAGAGGTAGAGCAAGGGAAGGGATGAGAAAAGAAGAAGCGCTTGGCAATCAGACTTTCCTAGGCAGCTTAATGCTGATCAGAAAGCTCTGCCTTAGCTGAGTAAGTGCCCTGTACCTGTAGTGTTGAAAAAGGACTTTCCTTATCTCTGCTAGAGCACATCAGTTCTTATAGATGTCTTTCTGGAGTCTTCCAAAAGATGGAAAATCTTTCTTCAGACAATCTCAATATGTCCTTAAAGGCAACTTGCTGGCTATCATGCAAATGGTAGCCACGCTCATTCCCCAGCTCTTTTTTTCCACCTGCCATGTACCCTTCCTGCTCCCTTGCATCTGCCAGTCACAGTTCATTTTTGCTATTACAGCAGCAAATTAATCAGCTCAAGAACAAATTAGATGAGTACCAGATGAAGTAGAAATGCAGAGAGGGGCAGAATAAAAGAACTGCCCCTTTGGCAGCAGCTGCTATAGTAGTGCAGCATGACAGTTTCATCCTCATCCTATTTTCTCCTTACCTAAGGGAAATATGATTGTTCTTAATTCAAATAGGCACTGCTCCACTTCCTTAAATACATTGTTGTAATAAAAAAAAATCCTTCTCCCTCCCTGTTTTTAATATCTTTCACTTCTAATAACACAAAGTATAATTAAATGCAAAATAATTTACATTCATCTTTATGTGTCAAATCATCCTGCATGTTAATAAAACATAGAAGAGTCCACATTATGACAATTACGCTTATCTCCTGACTGAGATGAGCCATAGCAAAACATTCATTTCAACACCTGGGACCATAGTTTCCACCTCAGGAATTTTTTATAGTTAGATCGGCATCATCACAGTAGAGTAGCGTTTCTCATGACGAAGAACTAATCAAACGAACATCTAAGATGCAAACAGTAGGACTCATTACCTGCTCTTTAGAGAGTAACACATTGGCAAATAGCTAAAAGTGCTTTACGAATAGTTGAAAAATAGATAAGGCTTTCTGGGGCTGAGGAACTCCAGAGGTACCATGCCAGTAACCCCACAGGAGCACGTTAGATAGTTTTTCTCCTTCATATGGATGACAGTCACTGTAGGTGGCTACAAAGCAGGATTCTCTCCAGAACTGTGGGAACAAGAGATGATAGCTGAATCCATTACACCACGGAGAATAGCTCTCATCCAGCATGCAATTTAATAGTCAAGTCCAATATGTAAAGTTTTATAACTGCAATTGCTCACACAGGAGCATTACAGATTCAGGAGTGCTGGCATATTTCAAAAAATAATGATGCTGCATGAACTGTGATAAAATGTATGGGAAATAAAAAAGTACATCCATCAATTCGCAGCATAATCTCTGCAGATAAAGAGCTGAAGATTTGCAAAAGAGACTCTAAGAACAGTTCTGGGAAGAGTCCAAACGATACATCCATTTCAGAGAGCAACAACAAGGCAATAGGTATATGATTTGAGGATAAATTTGGCAACATTTTCACAGAAAATGGAGTGGATTCCTCACAGCACTTTGAGATCATTTGCCCACAGAACTGGATTACAATCCTGAAAAAGCAGTTAAAAATAACTTAAAAAAACAACACAGCAAATCCAAACCTAAAAAATTCCTCTTTGGAAAATAGTGAGTTCCAGCTCTATGTTTAACCTAAGATAAACAGGTAATTTTACATAAGGCCCTAGAAAAAACAGATGGTGTAAGATTTAAAGTAACACTATCAGAAGCGATGTGCCTGTATTTTGCAGAGATGAACTCTTCAGTTCATGGTATCCCCATCGTATCAGACAATTCCGCTGCTGCTAGGAAGATTTGTTCAGGCAGTAGCCTAAAAAAGGACACTAATACAGAAACATTTCTATTTAGAGTACATTTCTTAAGACAAATCCATGTATGTGAAGAACAGCCCTTCTCCACATTACTCATCCAGCCCAGCCACAGATTTGCCAAGTCTGAATGACGTACATATCACTGTGTCTTTGGCAGGAGACCTGGGAGCCTTACTGGGAACTGTGAAGACACATCCAGCAAGCCTGTCAAAACAGGGACTGTTCACACATAGCTAAGAGGATGAGACAGAACCATCCTCACATGACTCCTGCAGTTGCATCGGAAATCTGAGGAAACAGTTGAAAGGCATTAAAACAGCTCTCCATTCCACTGTTGGAGGATGCTAGCTTGTCACGATGCTGATCTGAAGCTTTTTCTAAAGCAAAAGTGGATGTGCTTCACCCCAGGAAGAAGGCAGCATTCCTGTTAGCAGGATGCAGATTTCTACTGTTACCACTTACAGCTGGCACCATTTGTCTGCTCAGCAGTCTTGCACATCTGCGCTGGACCCCACACATTACATAGGTAGCACTGGTCCTACAGCTTGATAAATCCTCCATTCAGCAGGGTAACATAGTGAGATGAGGGATGAACGAGGACTATTTTGTTCAATTACATTGCAAGGCAGCTTTCTTCAATCCTATAGGACACAGATCACCACTCCCAGAATACCTCCAAGACCACAAATTTTAATTTGCTGCTGCCCAGGAGCTCCACCCTCTGCAGTCAGAGCACCTCACCTGCTCTTATCTTCTGCGTATGCAACAGAGTAATTAATTACAGAAGCATCTTTTGCTTTTTTCTCTCTGACGTCAACAGTTGTTTGATATCTGTATGTTCAACAGCAGGGGGATAGAGTGCTTTCTGTCAGAACACAGTGATGAAGATTCCTCTGTAAAACCAAAAACAAATGCTCGTTCCATTCAAATTCAGAAGTGCCATGGTTTACCGATGCTGGAAAAGTATTGCAGCTAGTAAGGAATGTGCAGTTCCTGTTGTATTTCAAACTTAATACAACCAGATGTTGGACACACCTGCAGAGAGTACCTCTGAAGATGGAAAGGGTTTTCACTACAGATGTCCAGGAAACTTGGTAGCTCAAATCTAGCACTGTTTCTTAGATGGCTCAGAATTTAGACAGAGCTTGCTCAGACTAGGTTCTCACCACAGCTTTTTTATCAATCCTTGCTATAAATCCAAAATAATTCAAGTGTCGGGTCTAAATAAACTAGCTCCTTTCCAGCTTCCCCCAGACAAATATTTCTCACCTAAAAAAGATGCAAAGTGATATTTCTAGATAAGTGGTATAGCTGTCAATAATCAGGAAGGATCTGATTCCCATTCAGCAGAGAAGTTTCTTTGTAGATCAAAACCCAGGAAATTAAGTATGAGCCATTAGGTCCTGAGAGAAACAGAGAGATTAGGCAGAGAGAAACAGTCTAGAGCAAAGCAGCACCTAACTTTTAGACATAAGGTTGTCTAAAATGCAGGCAGTGTTGAGCCCCACAGTGCAAATTAAGTTATTCTGTTATTCTGCACATGGAAGAGTCTTTTCGCCTTGCCTTTGTCTCATCCAGGACAAGCTGCTGTTTCCTCGACACAGTTTCCCTAGAGATGTCAGCATCTTCCAACATATTGTCAAGCAGCATTTACATAGGCTTGAAAAAGCACAGGACTAGAAGTCACGTATTAAAAATCTAAAAAAAAAAAAACAAAACTTCTCTATTGTTAAGTTTCCTATAGATGTGATGACTTTTGAGAAAGATGCAATCCAGCTTTTGAATGCCAACCTCTCCTGCATGTTATTCTACTCCTACCAGAACAAGGGGCGTGATTACTGAAGCATGAAAACTTCAATAATAAATGCATTAGTCCATTATTAACATATCAAGAACGTATTTTCAAATATACAAAAATCTGTGGCCCGTTCAACTCCAATCATCAAAAGATTTATTTTTTAATTCCTTCATGAACTAGAAAACACATTATTGTGTTTGATGCACTTAGGGAAAATACAAAATCAAAGCAGCATATTCCTTTCACCTAAGATAGGAAATCCAATAGGTATTTAGCAACAGCTATAGTCCCCATTTTTTTAAATATCACCATGAAATAATCCTAACATTGGTGTCTGTGCAACTTACAAGCCATACTTCTCTAGTCAAGGATATTAAAAAGGCTATCACTATTTCTTCTTGATGTTTGTGAAAAAAAAAATGTAGTACTTGCTACAATGAGTACTTGGTTAAATGAGAGCTCCTCTGGAATTCACGTGTAATTATTGAAAGTGTAATGTTTCCATGAACTAGAAAGAGGTACTGAATTTGAAGAACCTAATTTTTAAGGCAATTAAGCTGTTACACATTCCAGTCTGCACACCCCAACACAGAAAAACATTTCTCATTAAAATAAATTTAAGTTTTCTTCACTGATGTCCAAAATAATTTTCCATGCAAATTAAACACGTGCTATCAATATTTTGAACATTTTTATTTGTAAGGAATGTAAGGTCAGCAAGCAATATGGATGCAGACTTGCACAGCTCTAGCCAACAGTTTAGAGAGGAACAAGTACAACTCGGAGAAATTCAAGACCCAAGCAATATTTTTAGATCACACATAGATGAAACATCAGAATTAAATGCCCTGGCCCAGCAATCTTTCAAGTGCTTAATGGAATAATTAAGTCCACATGCTGCAAGTTGTTTTTTTTTTCCCCCCTGCATGGTAGAAATATATAAATATTGCAAAAATTCACATTAAATCCTTCTTCCTGTCCTAACTCTGAAATACTCCCAGCTGAGGTGATGCGATTCCAGCTTGTGGGAGTATTTTCAAGCTCTGTAGAGCTCACAGTAACATCACAATTTATGTTTAAGCAGCAAAGAAGAAGAATAGCTACTAAATCGATCTATGTTTTATTTCCTCGATAGGAAGTTCGATACATTCTGGCAGAAAGCCCACAAACAAGTTACTGTAGGAACTACGCACATGTTGTGCTTTATGTTTGCTTTGAATATTCACAGACTAGCTTTACAGAAGACACGTGGATTCTCACACTAAAGATTTTGAATTGCTTCAATTCAAAAATTGCTTGAATATTTTATGTTGTATGTTTATGCCTGTCTGTATATTTTCTGTTGAAAAAAAGCAGAAATTATTACAATAAGCAAAATTACAACTCAACCTTGATAGAATATCAGAAGGGAGACCACCATATGCTATGCTAGGTGGTGAACAAATGGAGATCAAAAGCTTAGCCAATCTGGGTGATCCCCCTCCAAGATCAGATCTCCAGAAACCGAGATTCTCCTCTCTAATCCCGTGAGTATATTACTCTTTTCTTAGAAGTGAATCTGAAAGAAATCTATGAAAGAAATCTATACGTTAAATGTCTTAAACTATTTTAAACAAATAATCACCTTAAAGCTATATATTTGATAAAAGTGCTATCAGTCATGCAACCCTCCTGAGCACTTGAATTTGTTGAGCCTCACGAGGTTCACCTGGGCCCACTGCTTGAGCCATCCATCTGGTGTGTCAACCACACCCCACAGCTTGGTGTCAGCTGCAAACTTTCTGAAGGTGTACTTGGTGGAGGCATTAAGGAGCATCAGTCCTGGCAGCGGCCCCAAGGAACACTGCTTGCCACTGATCTCCATCTGGACATTTCAATCTAACAGAAGAAGAATGCTATAGCTTACATGTTTCAAATCATTTTAGACTTGATTTCAGGAAGGGATGAATCATTTTTTCCCCTACTTAATGTCACAAGCTATGTCTTATTTCCTTCTCATACTGAAGCTTCACTGTCCTAGAGCTGTCAGAACAGGTTGAGCATCTACTTACATACAGACAAGTTACCTTCTATGCTCAACCTCTCAATGTATTTTTTAAACTTCAACTGTAACTATGCTTTGCATGCCAGTAGTCATCAGTATTTTGGAATAATCGGTTTAATAGTTTGTGCAGGCGGGCAAAGTTTCTTCAAATTCAGTTCTAAGCCACCAAACAGTTCAGGAACTCGCATTGAGAAAGTCAGATAACAAAATAGCTATGAGCCCCAAAACGCATTCTAAACAGTAGAAGACATCTCAAAAAATATTAATGGTTATGTTTACACTGACAGTTTATAAGTAAAACAAGAGCACTGAAGTAGTTCATTAAACTACATTACCCAAGAATGAAGTGAATGTTTTGTGTATAATGATTATTGCAGGTGCACTCTACCTCCCAGATTTATTGTTTTGAGCACAAAACCTTAAGTTCATAGAATGGCTTGGGTTAGAAGGGAACTTAAAGATCATTTACTTCTAACCCCTCTACCATGGGCAAGGTTGAAAACCACTAAATTATGCACTAAATCACTGTGCCCAGGGACCCATTCAACCTGGTCTTAAACACCTCCCAGGATGGGACATCCACAGCTTCTCTGGGCAGCCTGTTCCAATGCCTCACAGAGTTGGAATGAACCCTTAAAGATCACCTAGTTCAACTCCCCTGTACTGAACAAGGACATCTACAGCTACACCAGGTTGCTCAGAGCCACGTCCAGCATGAATGCCTTCAGGGATGGGGCATACACCACCTCTCCGAGCAACCTATTCGAGCACTTCACCATCCTTAACATACATATATATATATACACACACACACACATACACACACATTTTCTTACATTCAATCTAAATCTCCCCTCTTTAAGTTTGAAACCATTTTCCCCTGTCCTATCACAACAGACTCCACTAAAGAATTTGTTCCCTTCTTTCTTACAGCCCTCCTCAAGATACTGAAAAACCTCTATCAGGTCTCCCCAGCATAGACTCTTCTCTAGGCTGAACAGCTTGTCCTTGTAGGAGAATTGTTTCAGCCATTGAATTGATTTTGTGGCCCTCTTCTAAACACGCTTCAACAGATCTGTCTGTATCACTCCTGAGCTGAGGACTCCACTTCTGTACACAGTACACTGCGTGAAGTCTCATCAGTGGAGAGCAGAGGGGCAGGATCACCTCCATCAACCTGCTGACCATGCTTCTGATGCAGTTGGCTTTCTAAGATGACGAACATGAGACAACCATGTGACAACCACGTGCCACCTTGCCCTCCACCAGTATCTGTTTTTGGCAGGGCTGTACTCAATTATTCCTTTCATCCCTCAGATTGTATTGGTAGTGGAGGTTGCCACAACCAACATGCAAGATCTTGCACTCATTAGGTTCTCTCAGGCCCACTTCTTGAGCCTGTCCAGTGTTGGAAGGCCACAATGAAGTCTCTTTGGAGCCCCTGCGAGGCTGAACAAGCCCAGCTCCCTAAGCCTGTCTTTGTAGGAGAGCTGTTCCAGACCTCTGAACATCTTCAGAGCACTCCTCTGGACCTGTTCACACAGCAATCATTCTTGTGCTGGAGGCCCCAGGCCAGGATGCAACCCTCTCAACAAAACTGAGAGTAGAAAAGAGAGGGACAATCAGCTCTGTTGTCCTGTTAGCCACTTCTCTTTTGATGCAGCCCAGGACATCATTGGCCTTATGGGCAGTAGGTGCACACTACTAGCTCATGTCCAGCTTTTCACCCACCAGAACCCCCAAGTCCTTCTCAGAAAGGCTGCTCTCAATGAGCTGTTTTACTAGTAAGCACACATACCTTGGATTGTCTCCAAGCCAAGAGCAACTGCTTGCGCTCAGCCTTGTTGAACCTCAATCCACGCCATATAGGCCTATTTCTCAAGCATGCCCAGGGCCTTCTGGATAGCATCCCTTCTTTCTGTCATATCAACTGAGCCCACTCAGGTTGGACTCATCAGCAAACTTACTCGGAGTGCATTCAGTCCTGCTGTCCAGGTGACTGATAGAGAGATGCTGAAGAGCACTGGTCTAGAAATAGATCCCCTGGGGGACGCCATTAATGACTGGCCTCCACATGGATGTAGATCCATTGACCACAACCCTCTAAGTACAACCATCCAATCAATTTCTTATCCATTAAGGCCTTGACATCACCCTCACATCTTCAATTAAAGTAAAACTTCACTTAGAGTCAAAACAGGCAGCAAAAATACAAAGATTGTATCATTTTGCTTTGCATTCTGAAGCAGAAAATTATTTTCACTAGATTTTAATAATCATCAGGAAATCTGCTGGACAGTGTCATTTTAGCTAAAATGAGTAAGAGCCTACTATAGTCTTTACTATATTTATGTTTTGTCGTTCTAGGTAGACTACAGAATAAGTAGCAGGCAATGCTGCCAAATTCTATGAAACAATTTTGGTGACAATTGTTTCAGAATGATTTAAGGCTTACTAGTAGCTTTTAAACGTTCACAAGCCCCAAACACAGAAATGATTAGAAAAATGAAAACAAACTAGATCTGACCATAGCACTATACCTATCAAAAGCTCACACAAATGAATTTGAAATATTCATATACTCAGCAAAACAATTCTGATACTATTTTATGTGAGTTTAGTATAGACAAAAATCAATCTTTGAAACTTGAAGGAAACATCTAACATGAAGTATTGTGTTATGTCTGAAAAGGCTAAATTCACTCACAACTGCAGAAAAAGCTCTGGATGGTCATTTCACAGTTAACAAGTCGATTTTATCAATGAAATTAGACAAGCAGCCACAGAAGAAATAAACTTGTGAAAAAGCAATTCATCATTTGACTTGCTAGTATTTTACTGAAAACAGCACAAGACAAGGAAAAATTTTATTGGAAGTTCTATTTCTAAAGTTGCCACGAGTGTTGATTAATCATGTTTTTTCTTTAAGTCACAGATACACTGCATTTCACTACTAGTCTTCTTTACTGACTGTGACAGGATGTTCAAATCCAGCTGCTGACTTCACTGCAAACTTCATCAGCATCTCCAGCTCAGTTAACAAGGCACAGCACTGCTGAACATATCAAGTTTCCACTGCATGAAAGAAATGCTAAACAAATGAATTCCTGAGTGTATACTCATGAAAATTACAACAGCACATAGTATAGCAGTGCATACAGTCAAAATATTCTCTGAACCCTTGAGAAACCATATGACATGAAAATAGCTTAGATTATGAGTGCTGACAATCACTTGTTGCTTGTGTGACAGTAGATGAGAGCAAGAGTCTGAAAAACTTCCCAAATTCTCATGGAGTGAGAAAGGCTGCTTCTCAATAGCTGAAAGTGAAGTAGTATTGGGCCAGTTGTAAAAATTTAACTAACACCTGGTCAAGTAAGTAGTACTTACTGAATCCTCCAAGAGTTGAAAGAATGCCACAAGGTCAAAAGCTGATCAGTGTACTACCGCACACAGACTACTCTGAAAGCAGGATAGATTGAGAAGAACCTAGAAATGGGAAATGAAAATCATGAAGGCAGGAGATACCAATAGAGCAATAATTGTCTAGGAATGGTTAGGTATCCTGGCCTCAGACTGCATGAAGCTCACAAGCAGCTTTATGGCATGAAAGGAGCATCTTCTTGCCAATCTTCCCCAGCTAAGTAGCCATTTCCCCCATTGGAAAGATGAGAATGAATGGATGTAACTCTGCAAAACTAGACATCAAAACCCAGTCTTACACTCAGAAATGCTAGTAAACAAACCTGTGTATAATACAGCCAAAGAAAGAGATATTTTCACCAGCACCTTTAACTGATAACAACAAAAGCTACAAGATCAGAACATTTGAGCAGTTCACTTTATTTATATTAGCTCACTTTTCCATCAGGGTTCCCACAAAGCAGCATTTGCTGTAAATTGCTGATATCCTCTCGATGTAGCTTGTAGGGAGCTTCCAGACATCCAGCATCAGGCTCCACATTGTTTGATTCCTTTGAACTACTTATAAATAATTCACTGTAAGTTTCCCCATGGCCATGTTTAAATAGTGTTCAGCTCATTCTAGTTTAAGGGAGCACAGAATGCCTAATCAAGCTTCAGTACCTGCTCTCAGCATCTGAATTCATCTGACCTTTCAAATGTCTCACTGGTAGCAAACAAATTTGTTGCCGTATTAGTTGAGCAGTCTTGACTACATATGCTTAGCTTATGATCACGATCTAAATTCCAGGTTGCCACATCAACATGGATATCTCAGTAGTTGGCACAGAATACTTACAGAAACAAAAATCTGAATTTTTTAGTAAGAGTCTGCTATTTGTTACCAGTATCCACAAATTAACTAAGCAACTCTTAAGACTTAAAATACCAGAACTGAATTCAAATTCAGCAGTTCTTAGGAGTCTGCTGTACTAAAAAACTGCAAGGAGAGGCACATTGTTTTTCAAAAAAAAGCAAACTGAGTTTTGAAGAGTCCACAAACAAGTAGAACTTAATTTCCACATAGTTCAATAGTGGTCAGTTTGATTTATAAAGAGATATTCTAAACAGTAACTTCAGGTAGCATTAGAAATTTAGAAATCCATACTAATATTTTCTTTCACTTGTCAACAATAAATATCTGAAGATACATTTTCAGCTTCAAAAATACAGCTCAGTAACAGTGTAACTAACCTTATTTTAAGACATGAATAACATATGCTTATGTTTAAATGAATACAGGCTTGTAAACAAGTTGGCAACATCCATGTTAAATATTGAAAAAGTCACAGAAAAAAATATTAGGAGTTAAGAGATCTTCACTTTTTCATTGGTTATAAGCCTGGCAGCCGGCATCTTCAGAACTGAACTACACCACACTACAACCACACTGAATATTGTCATTTATGCTAATGACTTCCTCTGAAAAGACAAGACAGCTCACAGTTAGAGGATTCCACAGTAGCTTAGTGGTGATAACAGTGAAAAAAGACATTCTTCACATACTAGGGACTTGCTACTTCAAGTTCATGGCTCTGGTCTATTTGAAGTACAGTTTCTTACCAGCTATAGTTTTAAACAGAAATTCCAGAAATGTCAATGCTCATGCAGAAATTGCATCCACCTGAAGGTGAAAACTCAACACAAGTCTTTTAGCGATGTTTATACCAGCTGTTTTGTAGGATTTTAGCTGATTTTATTTATAAGCTGATTTTATTTTTTGAATAAAAAGAACAGTGCTCTGTAAGTTTGGTATGAAAATATTTAAAAAGCACAAGAGAGAAACAACATGAGTTATGAAATAACAGCAGTCAGTTTTATCAAACTGTACATTAGAAAGTTACACATACATAAAACAGTTCTCTATATTATTCAAATTCAGTTTCACAATTTGCTCTGATACAGTGATGCTTAAAAATGATATTCATTTTTTGACCTCATGTTAGGAAGTACACTTATTTCCTCTATTTTACAGGTGCAAGAATGTTTATTTTGATAACAATTCCATGTGGATATTCAACAAAATATTAAGTTGCATCTTCCTATCTTGAAGGCAAAAGGCTATCAACAATAATAAGCTGACAGTTCATCATCACTCATGTCTGAATCATCTTCGTCCACTTCACCTTCAATGACAGACTTCTTGCCTTTGCAGCATGATACAATTAATCCAATTAAGAAGACCTGCAAGTTGCAAATTAGTAAAATTACTTTTACTGAAGGACAACATACGGAAAACTGAATGGCAGTGAGAGTATGCAAATTTCAGTGATCTTTATCTCAAGATCAAAATACTTACTGCAATGAATGCCCAGTTCCCAAAGTAATACACAGCACTGAAGAACCAGAATTTATGAAGAAAAAGGTATGTACGAGTAACAATACACTGATCTAAAAGGAAAGCAAATAGTAATGATTAACACAGAGCAAATAAAAGTCAGCTAATTCCAATTTATTTATAAGACAACAGTTCACTTTCAGATGGTATTCAGCTTTTAAAAATAACTCCACCTACTTAAATCAGCTCCCTCTCAAAAAGGTATAGGAGAGGAATATTTGATTTTGAGATACTGAATATGAATACAGATGGCACTAGAAGCTGATGTAAGTAAATCCATTAGCATCAGGTACTTGACAGATCTGTTAATTACTGGCTGTTCTGACAGATCCTATTGCACTCATTCTATTTTAGATGAATTAGAATCAATAACAAGGAGATACAAAGCAGATTCTGTACTAGAAATGTACTTTAATAGCTCAAATCAGAGATCCCCAGAAGCTGCTTTACCACCACCACATACGACAGCTCACTAGTATGAGTTAAGGATAGGTCTCATCAGGAAGGCCTGCTGCTTGGCCTTCCCAAGACGACCTTCTCCCTGACCAACTGTGGTACCTAAAATACCTTTATCAAAGCTGACAATTTCCTCTCCTTTAACAGTTCAGTGACTTATACTTAACAATATTTAAAATTCTTCTGTTAGTTTTAAGTTAAACTACTACTTTATACACCACACTGATCTCTATTTGCCTTACAGGCTATGAGATAGCATTAACTAACAAAAAGTTAAACTGGGATTTCACAGCTATTAAACATTAGACATACTGACATTGATACTTTCTACAAATAACTCAAGTGTAAAACATCTCTTGCAGAGAAAGCAGACTTCACTATCAAATGAAAGCAAATGGAAAAGGAATTTTGCAGAAGTAATCCTTCTTGGTTCTCTATATCTCTTCAAAGAATGGAGGTCAATTCTTCTATTTCCCTCTTAATACACTTCAGTAGTACATATGTAAAAAGGAGGAATAGTAATAATTTAACACATTACTGATAAAGTAAGAAATACAGCTAGCATGACAGTGCTTCACAATTGCAAGTAGTATTATCAACACCATCTGCAGTTCTCCAGCTGGTTACTTCAATTAAAAACAGCTAAAAGAACTTTCAGATGTCTCTCTACAGTAACTGGATTAAATAGATGATAAATATTTTAGAACACAGACCTTGAGAAAAACATCTCAATGGAATCTAAAACTAACTTTTAGTTAATTCCCTCTGAACAAAAACATCACTGAAAAGGCTGATGTAACATTTAATTCCTGTAATGACAATTTAGAATAAGTGGATGAATAACCTGAATTAAGATAAAAACATTGTTAAGAATGATAGTTATTCATGAATATTACTGACAATTCCTTGATCTTTGTGAACACCATAAACAAAGGTTGGAAACCTACCATGCCTGATAGGCAATTAATCACTAAGAATAAAGCATACTATATAGTGCTGACCAAGTAACAGAACCAAAAATCAAGATTCAAGATAGAACAAAGGATGCCCAGTAACACTGCTAACAGCCAATTACCTGAAGTTGACTATGTTTTGTCAGATCCACTGAAAGTTTTTGATCCTGGCGAATTAGTTTCCAACCCTTAAATCAATTTACTTATGTTCTTGAACAATGGCTTTTTCTTAGAAGTGAATTGCAAGGATAAAGAAATGTGTTACAAACAAACCTTGAAGTCTACACAGTTATTTTAGGCAGTGAAATGCACAGGTTATAGTAACAGCCTACCTTCTCTGAATCTAAAAATACAGTGAGCTTTCACAAAAGGATTTAAAAAATAGTTTTAGGGAAGAGATTAACTGTGAACACAACTTCACAATACTGACATTTTTTGGAGGAGTTAATACCGAGGTAGACACTGGCTTCATTTGTTCATTAATGGTCTGGACGATGATAGATTACAGCCACAGTAAGAGTCTAGATGAAATTACAAAGTAGCAGAGAACAGAGGTCAAATACACTATATAGTAAGGTCACTGTTTAGAGGGAGCCTAACATTCCAGCCCCTTGAAATAATCCTTGAAGTTCAACAAAGAAGGGAAGTACTGTCACCTTAAACAAAGTAACACCATGCAACAGTCAGGCTAAAAACTGTGAGGTACAACAACTCTGCATGAAGTCTGCAACTTTGGAAAAGCTACTTAGTCAACAAGAAAATGCCCCAGTGCCCTAGTATACAAACCAGAAGTACAGTTACCAGTATGCAGTTGCAACTGAAAAAGCTAACCAAAAATCATGCTTCACTAACAAGAACACAGTTAGCAGGTCCAAGGAAGAGATTACTTCTTTCTACTCTAATTGGAACTGCATTTGTGTTACTTCGGACTCCCCAGCATAAGAGAAACAGTGGCACAATGGAGTAAGTCTGGCAGAGAAACACTGCAACAGCTAAAGCACTGGCATATAATGAAGATTCGTTCATTCAGTTTGGAGTAAAGGTGCTTGTAGGTGTGCCTTATTGCTACCTCTGCTATGTAACAAGGGATTAAAAATAAAAGGAAAGACTCTTAGAAAGACCTACACAATAAAATGACAATGGATGACAGACAGGCTGCAGCAAGAAATATTCCTGTCAGTTAACAAGTAAAACTTCACTTCAGCAGGTGAAGTTTTCAACCTCACACAGGTTTCCAAAACCATATGTGGAGACACAGCAAATGGATGGACTTGAGCAACCTGCTCTGCCCAACCCTGCTGGAGGGATGGAACAGATCTGTGTCTTGCATTCTCAAATTGATTATAATCCATATTACATCATGGTAGGTACAAGGATACCACAGACAGCTAACACTTTACATGACATTTTGAATGGAAAACTGAGGTTGAAACTGAGTGTCATCTACACACAGTCAAGTTCTGATTTCAAGCAGAACCTAATTTTGGTAAAAATAGACTCTCTTAAATGAAAACCTGGTGTACATTAGAATGCACTGCATGTTAAAGAAGTCATACAAGCATCTAAGGCACGGCTTCAGGTGTTCAAAAACATCTCATAATGCCCTGGTGCCACTCATTGAAAAGCCCTGCAGCAGAAAGCAGCTGCTACTAACAGTACAGCTTGCAACTTGAGTTTCAAGAATGGGTTTGATGCATTTATAAACTTTAATCATCTACCAAGATCCGAAAGGGTTGAGATTTCACCTAAGTGGTAATTAAGGGGAAAGCTACATTTCATCCTTATCAACATTACTTCCAGGCCTATGCCACTGCTCCTAATTTAAATAATTTAAAAGTTGGATAAGTAAGACAGAATGATGGTTAGCACACATCCACAGTGCCTTGAATGCAGCAGTACTTCAACTGTGAAATTTCAAACATTCTTCTTAGCCTTCTGCTGATTTCCAGATATTACTCTTCATGGTGCTTTGTATGAAACTTTCCTGAATACTTCACTTAGCTCATATGACTCAAGACGTGCATTATTTTATGTTGCTGAAAGAACAACATTCCTACAGGCCAAGTCAGTTTTTCATTAAACAGCATTTACAGCTGTTTAATCTTAATCTTTCCTGCAACAAAGAGCTAAATTGTATTTTGACAAATAGGGTAAAAAGCTGCAGCAGGAATGGTTGGTCTGGATGCAGTAACTCATGAAATACTTGCCTGATAGAACTTCTGGAAATCTGATTGTTACCTGGCACATACAAGTCATATCAATATAAGTGTTCTTCTGACAAAAATGAGAAAAACACTACAATTCCTATGAACTAAGTAGGAGAGGGCAGAGATCTCAGTTTTAAAAATGGTCTCAGAAACATTTTTTTTTTTACTTAGAATGTACAGCAGCAGAAAATGAAGCAGCCTGTGAATTTATTTGAAAAAGCTACAATAGCAAAAGTTTTTTCCCTGGAATCACTCAACTACCCATTTAGTGCATTGCTTAAAGGATGTCACTAAGACTAGGGGCTCTGAAAAAACTTCGTTAAATAAATGGCAATCTCAGCAATATAAGTAACATGTTGCAAACTCCAAAATAAAAAGAACTTATTAACTGGATATCAATCTCAGACAAGTTGTATGGTTTAATTCAGACCATGAAGAAAACTACAGAAACACTAAAGCAACATAGGCTAGTCTGTGGCGATAGAGCATACTGAAAAGTCCTACTATTTTTTGTCTTGCAACTCAGCATTTCACTAGGAAAATAAGAAAATTTAGTCAGTTTATAATAACCAAACTGACCAAAAATAAACACTAAGTAACTTAATCTATACAAAGAAATTGTGTAAGATTATGGCCCACAAAAAACACATTGCAACTAGGTAAGAAATCAAGGGACAACCAACAGTGTAAGAAACCCATAGTTATATTTGTCATTCTGTGACATGTCCAATTCATTTCTCTCAAGAGAACAGCAAAACTTTCACTTCTGGTAAGATTTCATGTTGAGTGATCAGAATCCCTTTCGACCACCAGATGGAAGAAATGCTACAGCACTGGAAAGTATCCTGAGACACACACTATTTCTCACAGTTCAAAACCATTTACTTACACGTAACAGTGGAAATAGGGACCAAGCATTAAAATTTAAATACTCTGCTAAAGAAACAGAACATGGACTTGCTTCTGGTTCCAGCTTTGCTAACAGACCAAAGCATTCAGATACATAAGATAAAATAAGCTTCAGGCATTCTCAGATATAAGGAAATCTATCACAACTTTCTAATTATAAGCTTCCTCTTCACCTTTGTACCTATAAGCTAGCAACTTAACAGACTCATCCACTTCTCTGCTTCTGTTAAGCTTATTCCAGATCATCAAGCTGCCGCTGAAGTTCAATGTTTAAAACTATTTTATATATCACTTTCTCAGGTTTCAAAGGAGAGGTTTACAGAGTGGCAATAACAGCAGCCACAAGTCACAAATATTGTAATTTTTATCAAAGATGGTTAAACAAGGAAAAAAGTGACTTCGTTGCCTGTTACTCAGCAGTTTCTATATGAAAAGTAGCTGCTATAATATCTCACCTGAGCTACCCCCATCAGTCCCATACTATTCCTTATTGTAGCATACATACAGTTAACAGCTGTTGAGACTGTCTTGCAGGTCACAATCCAGTCTCTGTTATTGTCTCTCTGGTTTCATACGTCCATCTGCTACAGTAACCTTCTACAGTTTTTTATTAGTGGCATCACACATCAATTGTCCCTTTCCCTCAGCTGACTCTTGACAGAAATTGCTTAAACTTGAGTTACTGTTCCTCCAACTTTCACACTGATGCAAATATCAGACCTCCACCACTATTATACTAACTTCATGGTCAACTTAAAAAAATTTACACTTCTGATTACTTGTAATAGGAAAAAGAATGTTGGGAAATCGGTTCATTCACATACTTCAAAGACCTGAAAACACTTTCCATCAGACTGCATGTAGGGTACTAATAACTTTCCATTTAAAGAGACATGAATCACAAGGCTTCTGACTACTCAAACTGACAGAACTTTAAAGTACAGATACACAACAGAAGTGTAAGACAAATCACCAAGATGTTAAACAAATTGCAACTACCTAGAGACTTAAAATGGATCTAATCTTGTGTTTAGCTGGAGCATCAGTGAGATAGCACCTAAAAGGGAACCATGGACAATACATAGAAGTCTAGCAGGTTTGGTTCTAATCCAAAAGCTACTTTATTCAACAAGAGCTGATGGTTCCAAAGCTAGTCAAACTCTGTCAAAGAAAAAATTTAACAAGTTAAGGAGGAGTCAGCAGCTTGGAAAACAGGAATTAGAGAACCTGCAACGTGGCTCACAGTCAGCAGAAAAAGAAGGAAGCTCAACTTCCTAAGTGCTCAGTAGTAAATCCTGTTCCCATTGGAGGATATGCTAGCTTTTGCAAACACTCAAGATGAAATTAGTGTTCCGGTAGATACTTAAATTCTGAGAAAGCTTGTTTCAGATGGAATAACATTCCCTCAAAAATACTTATTAGTTCTAAACAAGAAATAATGAAACAGCATCACTGAAGCGTCAAGTAAACTATTTAGAGCACCTTAACATTTAGAAGGCAATTTCTGCTTTTTCAGCAACTCAAGCTATAGATCTGTTACCTTATATTGGATATCTGCAAATTAAACTCAACCTGATATAACTCTAGACAAAAACAGAAAATGTAATAAACATTAATCAGTCTGATATGATTATTGTAGCAGTCATACAACTTTGATAATTAGACACTATATTTATATTAAACAGTTCAAAAACTTGCAAGTCCCAGCAGTGCTAGCAGGACATGATAGATTAAAGAAGCTTCCAGTAAGATCCTTCAGGATTTTGTTCTAGAAAGCAAAGAAAAAGAGTTGACTAGTAAAGTCACTAGTCAGCTGTATTATTTAACACTGAGAATGTAGTCCTATCAAATCATGAGTCTCACAGCCATTCCTTTTGAGGAAGAAAAGTTGTACATTGAACAATTTCAGGACAGTTGTAAAAAAAAGGGTATTTGATCTTTGAGAATAAAATACAAGCAAACTAACTAAATATAGGCAAATTCTCATTACTTTTCTGTATACATTGAAGAAGCCTGTGAATGCTTTTCCTCAGCATTTTAGATTTAGAGTTCATCTTAAAGCTGTGGTACTACAATGAAAAACAGCACCCAGCTATACAGCTTCTATTTTAGTTAGATTACACAGAATCTTAATATATGCAGATCTTGGCACCCTTTAACAAAATAGAGAGAAACCTTTTAAAGATATTTCAAGAGCTAAACCCATTAAGCCCAGCAAAAGAGATTAAAGGATGATTTAACTGTAGCATTTAAATACATTTAAGTGAAGAATAGACATGGATCTAGTTAAGACAGCATTAACCAATGACTGAAATCTGTAACAATGTTAATTCCAGAGATCACATCTTCCTACAGGGAAGCAGTAAATCATTGCGACCAAACTGCAGAAGTGAAGGTGCATTCTGTGTTTCAGAGAAACTAGATATAAAATTGTATATAACATTTATGTTAATCAAAAACCGTCCTGAGGTATTTGTGCACAGATCATACAATTGTAATTTCCTGTTTTTAAATCACAGACTTAATTTGATCATTTCCAAGAGCTATTTTCCAGAAGTCTTCTCTGAACACATTTAAAGTAACTCACAGCTATTAATTCCTACTTTAAAGACCATAAAGATAAGCATTGCATTAACTTTGAAGGCAATCCTAGATATGAACATACATGCAAGATTCCAGAATGCAAGGAATCAATGAACAGCATCAACTATCACTTTCACTTTAATCAAAGCACTTTTGATTAACCACCTACCGCCTTTAACAGTACCAACTTAGCACAAGCATCATCTTGTACTAGCTCAGGTTCCCTGAAACTACACTACACCACTCTGACTTCAACATAAACCTAGTTTTTCTCATTTTGTTTATTTTTACTTTCATACTGTCTCTACCTTACCTATCCTTTCCATCTACATGGAAAAAGATTTGAAGAAAGCATTTGATATTTTAGCAGACTCGATCCTTTAATGCCTTCACATGAAACACTTCTGTCCTTAGAAGAACTTCATAGCCAGTTAATACATAGAGGCATCTACAAAAGCAGAACAAATTTCAGAGTTGGGATACCTTTATTATTCTCTAGAGAACTAAGGAAGTTATGAATATCATTAAAGAGTTAAATTTAAATGTCCCAATGCCAAATTTTAAATAAAATCTGGATGCGATTAGTAATTCTCTCACTAATGATGCTCTAAAAACAAGTTCCCATACCTTGACATCTTCTGTCTCCATCATACATGCAGTTGACTTTAGCCCAATCATGATTACCTGGTAATTCAAACACTATTGAATTTTAGCTACTCCACTAATTTCAGCTGCTAAATAGGACTGTCTGGAGTTAAACATGCACCACGGTGCTTAAACTGATTTGTCATGATTATGGAGACATTCCACAGTGTAAGATATGTAAGATATGTAAAGACTGAAGGCAAAGCACCAGATTAGGTCATTCAGAAAATTAGCAGAAGAAAGGATCAACTCTTTGCTAAAAGCCTCCTACTGTTCAGGCTTTGTGATTTCTTTTTGCCTTCAAAAATCCACAATTGGTGTTTCTAGGACTCTTCAGAAGTGCCAATATACGCATGAGAAAGCTTCACATAACCTCCACCCCATACACCTCCTGGATTTCTATATTTAAATAATAAACAGAACACACTCCCATTTGATATTCCCATCTGGAACTTCTCTATAACTTATAGTCTAAATCTAGTCTTTATTCAGGCCAGCATAAAACCTGCATTTATTGACTTCCAGATGACAGGACAGTCTGAGAAGAAAACACATACCAATTAGTACAGTAAGGTCTGCTCAGATTAAGCCTGAAATATTTTAAATTTTTTTCCCCATTTCTCTCCATATATAACAGTTAGTGCAGGCCTATGGAAAATCTCTGCAGATAAAGTGCACCCAGCATTTAACAGACCTCAGAAAAGCCTCATTTCTCCAATTAAGTGAAGCAGAAAATCCAAATCAAGATTATTCATAGCATGTTATACACTTAAAGTGAACAACGCTTCCTGTATTATACAAATACTTTCGTGACTTCCGATCTAACAAGAGGCAGATACTGTTTATAACATCACACAATCAAGGCCAGGAAAAAACTGGGATCAAAGCTTTCAGTTGAAACATTGTTCATTTACATTATTTACATTAAGCCCTGTTAACCAGATGAGTTTAACCTATATCACATTTTCAGTTCATTAGTACAGCTGCAAAGTTCTTAATTACATAATTAAGCCTTTTTTGACCTTAAAAGAACTATAGACCCAGCACCTTAGCTAGCAGTAGTCCCTAAAAACAACAATCAAATGAGATCTTTGCCCAACCGCAAACAAAAATGTTTGTTTTGCATATAAGAAATAGGCAATTCACAGTCCCAAAGGCCATTTAAAAAGCTTTATAAAAAATTCTGTATTAACTAGAACAAGCCTTTTGCTCAAAGTATTGAAGCACAACTAAGAAAGTGTTTTATTGAGTTAGAAGATAGCCTGCTCTATTACTTTCGGTTTGTCTATTTCCAGTAGTTGTGCTATCACAGCCTCTGGCATCCAGTATACAAAAAGTTGCCTCATGAATAACATAAGAAAATAACAAGGTTTAATGTATGAAATCAAACAATAATTAAATCTATAAATTATATATTTAAGTCTAAATACTCAAGTTTTCTGTGCTAATATTGTATTTCATTTGTCTCATGTTTTTCTGGAAGACAATCATCTCTCGAACTGAGCAGTATGAAGCAAGCATGTATATAAAACATTCCCCATTAAATACTTATGTTTTAACAGTACTTAAGTTTGAGTATTAGCTATTTAAACAAGATCAGATCTTTTCTACCACCTTAGAAATAGTTTAAGTACAGTACTCATGTCTGCAATACCCAAGTATTCAATAAAACTGAGCTGACAGCTATAGGTGTACCTATCAATCAGTACAGCTGTTGAAAGGTTATAGCTTTAAGAAAAACAGAATGAATTCAGTCAAGCAACACAAAATACAATGAGCACTGAGAAGACAAATCAATATTTGCACTTAGCTCTAGTTCAGTGGTTTTTGTAAGATAAAGCCCTAACAACAAAGTAGTCAATAAAAAAGTGCTTGCCACCACTTCTAAAGTTCATTACATCTATGCTTAATATGCATCTAGTATTTCTGTAAAAAGAAAATTTAAAATCCAGTTCTTAACTTTGATACAAGTTTCATTTAACATTTTTTAGCTATCACATAGATCTGAACCAATTCTTCCACTAAATTACTTTCAGATATGAAAATAGCAGGTATTTCACAGGCAAGTACTACATTTCACCTTTCTAACACAGCCCAGTCAACTAGGTGAAACAGGGAACAGCTTTCATTAACAGATTTACTAGTTTTTACTTTTTCATCTATAACATGACCTTAACAACCTGACTGCATCTATAGATATAGAACTCTACTATACCCTTTGGATCACATTAGTATTCACATCTAAAAAAATTAACTCACCCTCTACTTAGATTAGGCTTGCACAGGACAGCATGTCAATACCTGCACCACCTCCTTCCAATTAACAAAGGAGAGTATGACTCAAAGATACCTACTGCAATGATGTATGTTAACAAACTAAAGCCATCATCTCATTTACACAGGCCAACTCTTGTGTTCAGCACATCAGAAAACAAGCTTTAAGCATCAGCTATATCGTTTCCATTGCTCAAAAAAGTTAGGAAAAAAGTCATAGTAGGTATTTAAAGTACTTATTAATATCACCAATTACAGGTACAACTTAGGAAACTTATTTCTCAGCCCAATTGCACTTCCTTAAATTTAACAGCAAAGTCTGATTAAGATCAAACCCAAATTTCCCCAGAGAAGTCAAGATTAATGAGCTTATCAATGACAGTACATTCTTCTTCCAGCAAATATTAGCCAAGCTGAGAAGCTGCTTACAAGAAAGATCTATAAAACCTTCTAAGTGATCTCATTTTGAAAGACAACTGATTTTACTCTTCTGAACTCTGCCACAGAAGAGTTTATTTTTTTCAATACTGCTGTTTCAATACAGGTT
The DNA here is from genome assembly GCA_037305975.1 of Chrysolophus pictus. Taxonomy (NCBI): domain Eukaryota; kingdom Metazoa; phylum Chordata; class Aves; order Galliformes; family Phasianidae; genus Chrysolophus; species Chrysolophus pictus. Next base: position 28,046,770 of record CM074578.1, read on the forward strand.
GAACCATTACATCCCTAAAAAAAATTAAAGCATCTCAGACTATTATGGCTAAAAGCAACTATCAAAAATGTGAATGAACAATTTGTTTCAGTGGAGTCTAGAAAAATCCACCACTCATGATAGATGACAAAGAAATATGAATAGAAGCCAATATACTAAATTTGAGGAGGGTACATACATGGGAGATACCCTGCAAAAGATCAAAAACTTGATAACAGATCATACATCCAGTTAACTCCACTACAAACATTTAAAATTGAATATCCTTCCCAATAACACAAATAAGAGAAGCTGAGGAGTTGCTAAGACATTCCAGAAGTCAGGGTTTAGTACTTACAGAATTTTGGTAAGGTAAGAATAGAAGACTTAAGAGCACTGTTTATCTTTTCTATCAATTATAGACACACCTTTAAGTACATTAAAGCATACTCAATTCAGCTTATTTACACAGAAGCTGAAAGTTTGCAGAGAAAACAATTGAGAGCTTCAGCTAAAAAACATGAACCATACTGAAGGCCATACATCTTTGGCTGAGCAGACTTCTTTTAAAAGGAACAGAACAAAAAATTGATAGTGGCCTTAAACTTCAGTGTCAATAGTGAAACAGTGCAATTCAAATGGTTCAAAAATTGGTTACACGCAAAAGAAAAGAGGGGAAGAAAGTGTTAAAAAATCTTGATTATTAGCTCAGTTAGCTTGTTCTTAAAGAAATTCCTAGCTCAAGGCCGGTGTCAAGGAACAGTAGTAGATAGAAAAGTCAGGAAAAGCTCCCTCATTATTCATATGCTTGCTAGTCACTACTCACAGCTCTATATTACCTATAGTACAACAGCAGTTAAAAGGGATGGTTAATAACACTGGATGCCAGAGAGAAATTAAGAGAACTGCAGGACAATAGTCTAAAATGTCAAGGTCTTTAAGTATTGTTGTTCACAGAACAGCCTGTACTTACATCTTAAGTACAAAATTCTCTTATTTGCAAATTGGCACTGAGAAGTTCAGATCTTAATTTTCTGAGTACATTACAAATGTCGACAGAATGTTTCCCTAAATGTTTGGATAGTAAACATGCACTAATGACATTTCAGATGCTAAAACACTAAGCTATTCACAGCCTTGAGTTTATTATTAATATCTTCTACATACATATTAAAATACATAGAAGACTAAAGTTAACTGCAGTACACTGTTGAACTGCTTCTACTAAATTTCAGTTGTCAGTAGTACGTTTTCTGGACATAACTGTATGTAAAGTCTCATTAGAACACAAAGTAAAAAATTTGAGCTCCTTATTACACCTATGCACACATTTCATATATTACATAAACTCATTTCTTGCTTCTTACCTTCAGGTGCATCTGCATCACAGTCTTTTACTACAAATGTTGTGACATTCTTTGGCTGGCCATCAGTTGTCTTATTACTCTACATAAATACATAAAGTTAGTCCAGACTTCCTTAAATAAACATTTTTCAGTATAGTACTAGTTTATTTTTAAAAACAAAAGCTTTGATGATTTATGCATTTAGAAGGATTTGGATTTTGAACAGTACATTAAGCAGCTATCATTTAAGACTAGTTTCACATGAAAAATTCTGCTTTCATTTAGAAGAAGTGAATGAGTTATGCGTTTTGAAAGCCTGGGCAAAATACTTTATACCTAAAAGTAAATCTTATGTTTTCATAAACAGAATTTGGAATTCATCCTTGGTGATGAAGAAACCATTGAAGTGCTAGGCTTGAATAATGATACTGAATACAGTTACAATCTGGTATAAGAGTTAGATGGATAGCATCCATTACACATAGATAACCTCCAATATATTTAGATAGCCAAGAAAAGAAAAAGCCAAGATAGGAGGAAGACAGTTTCGCAAGAAAATCACTGGGAAGTCAAACATTCCTGTTCAAACTCAAACTGTTTTACAACTTGAAATAACTGATCTTTACACTTGATTAATCAGTGCATTTTCAGATGCTTTCTGAATATCCTCTACTGTGCAAGGCTGTACCTTTGTCATCTCAGATATACACAAGAACATTAACTGTGGAACAACAGCATTACTTTTAGCCACTCATGTTATCTCCAAAATCTAGTGGAAGCTCGCAGCTTCTTAGCAATAGAAATGAAGCATAATTCAAAGTTTGGCACTGTGTAAAGATTACCAAGAAATTGTGACATTATACACAGTATAGCCATTTTAGGCTTGTGCAGTACCAAGCAGTTTCAACAATAGCTGAAAAAACCTGACTAGAAAATTCTTTAAAAACTAAGAATGAGCCCAATTTGAAAAGTCTGCATAGATGTGACTGAACTTGTAAATAAAAAACACATGCCACATTACATCTTACCTGTACCAGGTATTTTTGGCTTCCATACATTACATATTGAGGGGCAAGACTGTAGATCATGTAGCTTGTATGAAGAACTATCAACAGAAGTATCATACAGAGAAATAAGAGTGCTTGAGGTCTAGTTTTTCCTCGTCTGATTTTATAAAGCTACAAATAGAAAACATACAAGAACTAATGATTAAAATCAAGTTGGTTTTAGGTAAAAAAAATCCCATTTTCTCCTCAACCTAAATAACAAGTACAATTCTACTGGAAAGCTGCTATAAATTCTCTTCCAGCAACTTAATTCCAGTGAGTTAAAGCAGACTTTCAGGTATATTTACAGGAAGTTCTAAACATAGCTATTTAATCAAAATAATTGTACCAGTGACCCAGACCATTTATAGATTGGGAAGCTTCCTAAAACAATTAATAGTGAGATAGTAAGATAACAAATAGTGTTGCTTATCACATTTATTAAGCGATGCTATGGTTTGCCAAGAAGTACTGCATCCTCTGGCTAAGGTGTAACATCATCTATCATTGCTTCTAATCAGACAAAACCAGAGGAGGGAATCATGAGATTGTATTCTTAAGTACTGAAAACAACTGCACACGATGGAGCTGCATCTTCTCCACTTTTTTCTCCAGGGAAGAGATAATCCCTTGCTGTTATCTGTAGATAACTCTACTCCACTATCTGAGCCTGTGGGCATCACAAAGTGCCATATTAGAGAAAAGAACCTGGCATCTGGTAAATGACGAAGACCAAAACCAACAAGTCTCAGCTCATTGCCAGGACTCACTGTCACCATTCGCAGTTTTGGGATGTCACCACAGAAAAGGGTGTCAGTGGGTAAAAGCAATGCAGGAGCAAGAACTGGGGAAGTGTTTAGCCAAGGATCAAATATTGCTATGCTGTTGTTTTTAAATACAGCAGTACTATTTGCATCATACTTAGATATGGTATATCATTGTACTCTTAATCTAATTAGAGAAACTTGCTTGCCACTTAAAAATCAAGTCAAGCCTTACTGACTCCACATTTCTGATTTTAAGTTTATTAAATTCCAGTGCATCAAAATCACGAGGCTTCAAAGAGCCAGAAGCCACTGATTTCATATGCCAAAGGAGTCAGCTGTCTATCGCTTATCACAATAGAACAGTTTTGTCTGACAGCTTGCAAAACAGAGTAGCTTTCCAAAACAGTAGAAGTTGCATAGTATGCCTTTAGCACTCATTACAGATACAAATAACATTTGTGGCGTTTCTGTATTTAAGAAGCAGAATATAACTACTCATTAAAAATATTCCATGGGACATTACTCAAACATTAATAGTTTGCTTTATAAAATTAAGCGATATTTACCCTTATCCAGAAGAACCAAATACCCATATTTCGAATCCCTGCCATTGAAGTGAAGATAAAGTACATAACAATAGTTGTAATAAGAATATAATCAAGTGGGAAAACCTAAAAACAAAAAATACAAGAACTTGAAATGACAAAATCTTTAATTAGAAGACATGCTCTTCTCCCATTTAGATAGAAACTACTTAGCTTTGTCTAAAACATCTGAGGCACTAAGTCATTTAAAAGCTTTGTAGGTCTCCCCAAATAGAGCTAGTATGGCTTGCCATTAACAGAGTTTACAGTTTATGAAACTAGCTAAGTGTTTCTCTTAATTTAAAACTTTACATATTTTCAGGCCACAAAATACCTGTTTTTTTAAAATACTTTTTGAACAGAAAACCCACAGCAGCAAAACTAATCTTAGAACTATATAAGCATATGATTATTTCTGAACATACTTGTGTACAGCATTTAACAGTTAGAGATAATGCTGCTGCTGAACACTGCTTCTCCTAGCAATAAGCTGTAGCAGTTAATAGTTTTTGAAACTATTGAGTAAGCAATGCTTTGTACCAAACCATTACAGTGAGATTATGGACAGAATTCAGGGGTAACTGAAGTACTAACAATTACAGCTTTCCCTTTCATTAGTTTACCCATTACTGTTTCAGTTTGTAAAATTCATGTGGAAATATCTTCCAAATCTACTCAAGTTCATACATAAGAAAAAACACATTTTATTTCAGAGTAATACGATATTATAACATGCCTAACTGCACAGAACATAGTATATCTTTACAAGGTGTAATAAATACATCAAAAAGTGAAGTACATTTACTTCCCTTAAGAGGGATAAGTTATTAAAAAACTCAAATATAAATGGGACATGAAAAAAGTGTTATTCTGTGCGTAGTAACTTATGTGACAACCATCAACACCACAACTACATTTTTCTGATTAAAGTAGCTCCAGCACTACCTTTCTCTCTTGTTTGGATAACTTTCATCAACCCAAGATCTTCGTATCTACATCCATTAACTAAAACAAATCATCAGTAAGAAAGTTGCCTTGCTTTTACAGAACACACATCTAGACAATTTTAAGATTTAAAAGTACAGTTTGTCTTTTAGCAGCTTCAATAATCAGCAGAACATCCTTATGTCTGTACATCACCAATTTACTTACTGTTTGAAGAACAGGTAGCAGCATATTCAATGGATTGGTCAAATTGGTTCCTAAAATTATAAATCCAGAGTCAAAGCCAGCTGAATGTAGGGCTTTGTCTAAACTGCAGAAATTAAAAAAAAAATAGGGTAAGCTCTACGGTTATTCAGGAGTTGTCTTAAATTTAAAACAGCAGCTCAAAAAGAAGTTGAACTAAGCCTAGAGATTAAGAGCTGTTTCAAACTTATATGGACCCATTGTTCTATAAAACTCACTGCACTCATTCTACAGAAATCTATATTGATTTCTTTATTTCCTCAATATTTTTGTTCTTCCTTAGTTCAGGCCTTATAACTTATTTGCCCAGTCTGAAAGATTAAAGAAACTTAACAAGAAGTTTCAAGTGTTGGTTACAATCTTCATTAAAATCCATACTTTGTAGCTGTCTATGTTACTTTCAATTACATGAAACAATTATAATGCACATGATTACACATTACATATTATTTACCACAAGGAAAAGCACCTGTTAACCAGTCCAGCAAGTACCTACACACTTAAGTTCATTCAAGCACTCAATAGTTCTATGGTATTAAGTTTGCTTAAAGTTCATGATTTCTCTACCACATCAGAACTTTCAGCAGCATGCAGTTAAACTGAGATTGCCCTTTGTTGTTTTAGTACATTTTGATTTCAATATGCATTACAATGAAAAATGCAGCACTGGCTATGGAAACATATCATAGGAAAGAAACTACTTCTGAAGCAAGCCACCCCGAACTGACTTAGATGTTAGAAGAGAAAGTGCATAGTTCAAGTAGTTAAGTGTTGAAATGTACTTACTTTGACAAGAAGAGAGAAACAGTGAAGAGCAGTGCTACAATGATGAAGAATACTCCCCATACAATCTAGAAACAAAAATGTTTTACAATGAAACTGAAAATGCCTGCACAGTTGATAAAATAACAAAACTTGTCTGAGTTCCAATAAAGGAACTCCAATCTTGGACCTCAGACACAAGCAGTTAAAAATAGTTTTGGTAAAGATTTGACAGAAGCTCTAGAAATGCTTACTCAGGTAAAAAGATTTATGTCAAGCATTCAAAAAGACAATCACCCAAGATGAGAACCACTTCTGTCCAGCAGATACATTGTGCTCAGAGTCAAGCTTTGAAGTACATTCTGGGTTGTAAGATCAAGTTCCAACATCCTCTTCTGTGAGCAAGGACACCTTCAGTTTGCCTGGAGTCCCACTGAACATGATCTTGAACATTTCAAGGGGCATCAACAATTTCTGAGCAACTCATCACGCTCTGAGTAAAGAATTTATTCTTTAGATCTAATCTAAACCTACCCTCTTCAGGCTAAATCTCTCATAGCACTAAATCCTTTTATTAAGTCTAGAAATGTCAAAAAAGTGCCATTAAGAACACAGATGTTACATTAAATGAACATAACATTCACCAGAATGCATTATCAATACTTGTTATATAGAATGGAAAACCTTCACAACATGAAGGCATTTGGACATGAAGTACATTTCCACTGCTGCACTACCACATCCAGTAGTGCGCTCCACTTAAACAAGGTACAATTATTTCTCAGTCGAGAGCTATTTGGAGGAATGCTGACAAAATCAGTTTGATGGACTGATGTAAAATTCAAGCAAGCAGGCCTATATGCTAGACTCGCATCTTGCTTCTGCCTGCACATCCTCAGTCACCACTATTATTATTATTTCAAAGTAGCTTTCAAGCCTTACATTACAGAAAGCAGCTTTCAGAGTATTTTAACTCATAGGTTTAAGTTAGCTAGAAATCTATCTTTGAAATTATCTTTAGACTTGAGAACAGACAAGAAAATAACATAACTACCACAGTAGTAGAAGAGTTGAGTCTCAAGAAAATATAAATGCAACTTGAATACTGCCATACTTAGATATGCTTTCATCTAAGAACAAATGAAGATACACTTGACATTAACACATCAAAATAAGCAGATAACCTCTCCTCTAGAGAGAGTTCTAGAACCAGAGTTCCTATATTCCTTCAGCTGCCCAAGTCATTTAATCTGTTCAAAAGTTTCATACAAAAGCCAGCCACTGCACTTAGTTTGCTAACAAATAAGTATAGCTAAGTACAAATAACTGCTATGGACCACTGTAATTATCAGCTATTGCTACTGTTTTTGAAGTGTTGGAAAGCTTTTTTGGTAAGCTTTTGCTTGGAAATCTGGATCACCAATATAAAACCGCCAGATATACAAACTAAGAAAGGAATGTTTTTCTAAGATTGTATTTCTCCACAGTAAACTCACCAGGAATTAGCTGTTCAAGAAACAGAGGCACAAAAAACTATTAAGCTTGCATTACTTTATGACTCCCTATCAACTATAGGCAGTAGACATATCCATACTTCCTCTAGTATTCATCTTTTGAAACATTACACTTAAGTGAATAAACAATTGAAAAAGCACTTTTCATGTTTTAACCTCAAATCCAGTCGCATTAACATAAGCCTTTTCTATCAAACTCAAGACCTACAATTCTGCCTTATTTCATTTTATGCTTCTACAGGGCTATTAAGACTTCTAAATTACAGTTAACATCAACTTACATTCATGTAATTCCAAAGCACCTATTGACCCAGATCTACATAAGAAACCTTATGTTATCTACATTCTTCCCACACCTTATAACTTGCCCTATAGACTAATCAAAGCTTCACTTCACTATTAATCAGCACATAGCTGATTAATAAACACTAACACTCGACTCATAGGCAAGCTTGCAACTTACAGTTTGTCTGAGTCTATCAGCTGAAGATCAATCTGATCAAGTTAAATTAAGAGCAGCATGGTATAACTGTACTACTGTCTACTAGTTTAAGCCAACTGGATTCTCTTAAAATATTTTAGATACAGCCATAAAGATTTACCAAGGGTTCTAATTCTGCTTTGTCACAACACAAATGAAAAGAAATCCAAGCCCATAAGAACACATTCTATTTTAAAGCAAAGGACAGTACTTGATTAAACAGAAGCTCTTGCTCTTTTAACAGGCCTATTTATCAACTGGTGCTAAAAAGCTTTGACTACTAGATCAGGCAAAAAACAACCTGGGTTTCAGCCAAACAGTAGACAGAGGAACTGAAGAAGGTTATTTTCCAAAGAAAAAAAGTAATCTTTAATTCATATCAAAAGAATTCAAAGCTTTCCACACAAGATTAGGTTTATTTCTACACCACACTATTTCTGCAAGCAAGGTCTCAGTGCTATCACAACTCAAGCTACGTTATTATTTTCATTTTAATCAGGCCTGCTCCATTATCAGGTCACTTCCTAAAACAATCAGGTGCAAAACACCGACCCCACCACTACCTGTACTCGAAATACATTTGCTACTGATTAGGTTGCAGATCTGCTGCCTTGCACTTACATTTCTCACATCAACTGTAAGCACTTGCATGGATCTTCTAATCCTAGAGTATGTATCAAGGAACTGCCAAAAAGCAGAGAACCACATTTTTATGCAAGACTATAGACATTATAAACAGTCACTGGTATATAGCATGTGCTCCTTCTTGTGTTCCTCTAGCCTCTTTGTATTATGAAACTTGACAACTGCAGGAATTAAGCAGTTATAAGCAGAGGAGAGTAAGAACTTGTTTATTCAAAGCTTCATTTTTATATTTGAATGCACAAAATTAAAGATACACAGCCAAAACCTACAGCAAAAACTTAAACAGGAAATCCTTAACATCAGCAGTAAAAGCAAGCCATTTCTAGCACTGAGTAGAAAGTTGAGCTGTATTCAAATTTAATAAAGCAGGTCAAATAATTTAGATATTATTAACAATTAGTGTATTTTTCTACTTCTGCTGTACACAAGACTGAAACTCTACCATTATTCACATTCTACTTACTTCATTTTCTTTACTATCTCTTTAACTTCCTAAAGCTTACCCCCCCAATATCATCCTTGTTAGAGCTATACGGAGAACTCTTTGCATCCTATCCCTGCTCCCAGAAGTATGGGGATCTAAACTGTTTAATCTCTGAAAAACTTAGATGTTACTGAGATGATCATGGAATTCAGGCCCTAATTCATTCTGAGTAGACATGATCACATAGGAACAGGTGGGTGTCCTTAACACAAAGCTAGAATACTTGCCATTGCCTGCCCAGTTATTTCCTATAGCAGCACTCATGTATCAGTGGAAAAAAGTAGTGAATCAGCTTATGGTAATTGTTCCATGACTTTGAACCAATATCAAAGAAACAAACATTTAAAGAAGCGGTCATTCTCTCAGAGCTGGTGTCTATTGACATAGTTAAAAAAAGCAGTGGCATAAATGTAACATGATTAATCAGTTACCAAGAAACAAAGACATTTAGAGAAGTCTGAGTGAAGACATGAAGTTAGTGCTGTAAAACAAACCCAAGTGTTATTTCTGAACATGCAGGCCTTTGAAATTGATAGAACTTCCATAAATCTCACCATCCCAAACAAAGCAGAAATAGCACTTCCCATGTCTAGTATTTGATGAGGAGTTTCATCTGAAGTTTGAGAGACTTTAAAGAACTCCTACGCTAATCAGGACTACTACAAACGGCTATAAAAATATTTCCTTCTCTTCACAAAGGCCAGTAATTGAACCATTCAAAAGTTATATAGAGACAACTCAATTACTATAGAAGTAACAGTAAAACAATTTTTCAAGAGTTGAGTCATCTATAATAGTATGATGGACATTACAACCTTCATAGGACAGCTCTATGAAAAATCACAGTAAACAAATTTTGTAATATGTATTAAAGCACCCTATTTTAAATTAAAATTTGCCAGGAAGAATTACTGATCTGCAGCTCTGCTGTTTTAGTCTGGGATTCTTAGGTCAGCAACTCACTGAGGATAATAAGAGGGTAAAACCAGACAAACAAAAAAGATGCTGGAAAACCATCCTGATCATAAGCAATAATCTGTAAATAGCTAGTGATATTGTAAACCATCCTATGAGAATACAATCAATTATTGGAGTACTACAGACACTACATGCAGCCATCGCATTTCTCAAATGTAAGGTTAATGTGGAAAGCTGGAGGAACTACACAAGCTACTTTCAAAGGAAACATCAAAACTGTTGAAGTGAAGAGTCAGACATTTGTTTTAAATGAAAGGGTTTGGTGTAGTTTTTAAGTTATCCACTACAAGTTCCAAGCTGAAAGCTTTTGGACTTCAATTTCGTCTAGTTTCCATTGGTACTCAGCACTAACAGCAGCAATGGCAGAGCTAAATGCTTACAGTCATCTTCAGTTCTTTAAAGTACAGGCTAACATAATGCTAAAATTATACCCTATAGTTGGTAAGAAACACTCTGTGGCAATCCTGTCTCACAGAAGTATTTTTCTTCTAAAATAGGTATATATCAACAAAGATCAAAAGACTAAGATCAAAGACTTACCACAGTGACAGTCTTTTACACTGGCTGAGTATCAAGACGAAGTTCTACATATCTAGTTTACTATTGATCAAGCAATTACTTCACAGGATGCTTAATCAAAATGCATATATTCTTGTCAACATCTCACTTCTGCTGGCTACAAGCAACTTTAATTAATATAAGCCACCTGACAGTTATCAAGAAGGATTCTTCTTATTTTCACATGCTTGAGAAAAAAATAACATCCAGATTTGCTATAGCAAGGTAGTACAACATTTCACATTCCCTTATCATATTTTGTTTTTAATGTTACACCACTCATTAACATTAACTGCTCATGTACAGCACAGACTAGAATGCAAGCTGTAAGTAGTATCAGTCCTTTAATTTTTGTTTGTCCAACACGGCTACAAGTAACAATTTCTCCACACTCTGTATGGGACTTCTGGTCATAAAATGTTTACCCCCTCTGTAATCCAGTCATCCTATGCCACAAGACAAGTAAATATATCTACAAGATATGTTTTCAACAACCTGTTAGTCATACAATTACCCTTAACAAGACTGTAAACAGGTTTTAGCCTGCAGAGATCTATTCAAAGTGTTACTCTAATATTCCACACAAGATGTCCATCTTCCTGTAAACACACCATAAAAAGCAAACTGACTTTGAGAATTGCTGACCCTTGTTATTCTGAATAGGTCCTATATGCACACATTACATATACCATTTTATACACATACATAGGCTACAGAAAGCCTGTGACAGATAATAGACTGGCATACTGGGTGCAGGTGGCAAAGTTTCACCAGCAGAGGACTACAGAAGTGTACTTTGTAAGAATAGGCTAGAAACTGCATGTAATGGATACAGCTTGTTCCAGCAGATCCACAGCAGGACACACACCCTGTTGCAGACAGTGAGGGAAAAAAGCAGTCATGCTTGGCAGCTGTAAGAAACTACCATATGAAAAGAAACAAAAGTTGGTGATCACAATACTCAGATCAGCAGCTACCCAGTTTTTATAGTGTGTGTTTGTTTGTTTAAGAGCTGCAGAACAGAAAGTAGAATTGAAACAAAGAGACTAACAAACTCATGCTGCTGGAATTCTCTTAAGTGAGAAGGCTGGAGGACTAAAGAGCAGCTATATTCCATATTCAACACCATATAATCTATTCAAGAAACCACTTTCCTTACAGGATAACAAAAAGTGATTAAAATAAAGCATGTGCAAGTCTGATCTAGAAGCAGTCCAAGTATTAATGTTTTCTGTTCTGGTAAAAACTGAACAAGCTGACAAATAACAAAGCCCCTATTAGCTCCAAACTAACTAGCTTAGCCAAACATTAGATCTTATATTTTAGTGATTAAGTGGCTTACCTTCTTACAGTTTTACATTCTGCAATATTAAAAATATCGCGTAGGGCTACACAAGACTATAACACCTCTACATGCCTATATTTCCTATGCTTGTATTTAAAGGCTGCAAACAACACAGGAACATTGCCTGTAAAATTAAATAGCTAAATTTTTTAGATGTACATTATTATAATGCTACATGAATACGGATTTACTACATCTACTTTCTGTAGCATTGTGATGGGGGTATTATATTAATAATAAGCAGTTGATATCCAGTCTGGTAATTGATGAACTTCACCTATAATTTGAGGGCTGCTCCAAAAGCAAGATTTCCTATTTTATTACACTGGCCCACAGTGCCAGAGGCAGATGTTGGTGGTATAGCAAGTAGAGATTAAACATCCCCAACAACATTCCATTACATTTTGTTGCTGTGTGACAGATGGCAGCAGAGGGGCAGTCTGACAAAGTGTCTGACATGGACGTGTGTATGAAACAAAGGTGTGTGACTGAATTCCTCCATGTGGAAAAATTGCAACCACTGACATTCGTTGACACCTACTGAACATTTCGGGAGATCAAACAGCAGATGTGAGCACCATGAGGCAGTGGATGTGTGTATCAGTAGTGGCAACAGTAGATCACCTCTGCTGGTAGGCTGGCACAGTTTTTTCTTAAACACAAGCATGGCAAATATGATCTTGTTCATCGCTGGCAAAAATTCATAGCTAACGGTGGCAGCTATCTTGAAAGATAGCGTTTTGTAGTTGGAAATTGCTCTATCAAACAGTGCCATTGTGTTCTTTCCAGTAGTTGTAGTTTCCACAAAAATAAGAGGCATTAATTTCAGAGCTATCAGAAGAAGGAAGCTGAAAGCATGCAGCCTAACACAAAAAAAAGTGTAACAACTTTTTACCTTCAGAGGTCGGATAGCTTCACAGAACTTCAACCACCAACTTTTCTCAATGGTTTCCAGATGCCTCTCTCTCCTTCGAAGCGTCCTTAGTCTCTCCTCTAGTTGTTGAACAGCTCGTCTATCCCTTGATGATAGAGGTCGACCATCTCTGCACTAATTATCAGAAAATTAGTGCAAAAGATCAGGGAACACTGAATTAATGGAACAAACAGACTTGATTCCCTGCTTAGTGAATTACAACAAAACACTTTTGACATAAAATTCACACAATGAAGTCCGGAACTAAACAGAGGCACAATCTTGACCATAACTCAAATAATGGAAAATTAGTTCTTACTAATGACTAAATGAAAATATAGAAATAATTAGAACAAAGACACTCTTCATAAGATAATTAGGATCAAAAAGCAATCTAGCTAACAAGAGGTACCAGCAAACATATATAATACAATAGTCTGCAACAAGCAATAGTTGACTTCCCAGAGGTTTATTCTCCTCATTATTCCAGTAAAGAGAGTTGCCTTTGCCCCAGCCATTGCCCACAGCTTTCCAAGTTATACCATAGAAAGCTACTTTTTAAGATCTCACGACACAATACCCAAACAGTATTTAAGGGATCTGCACTGCATAGAGGTAGCCAAGTGCTAATGTCAGAACCATTTCAACATTGCTAGGAAACCAGTATTTCAATTCACATAACACATACAGGCTACCAGAATTAAAGTGCTAGAGTGGAAAAGATTAGGTTACAACAAACCATGAGTCAGGATTGGGAAGACTAGTAATCAAACCATTATCTCTCAAACGGGTTGAAAAAGGTGAGGGATCTTGTACACACATGGCGAAATATTCCCCGTTCAGCTTGCACTCTGCTTTTTAGAACTTCAGTGTCTTACATAATTCACAACACCATAGTGAGATGCAAAGCCATCAGCGGTTTACAAATGGCATTACATCCTGAAGAGGTTTAGGATTCAGAACAGATTTCCATTCATATACATTTCACAAATAAATGTTTTATAACAGCAAAGTACATTAACTGGGAAGCAAGAATATTTGGAGCTGTTACTTATTCATGATGATGATTAATATTTTGATGAATCTAACCTAAACTCATGGCAGCTCTATATGGCAAGTATCCAGCATTGATAACTACACTGAGGAGGTGCTCTAACTGGTAGCAAGCTAAGCGAAATTAATATTAACCTCTACAAATTATGTCTTCCATATATCTAAGCAGGACTGGAGAAGTTTGAGTTTAGCTCCCCCACCATCATTAACAAAGTACAAACAACTGCAACTGGTAGACTAAAAAAAATACCATAAATCTCTACTAGACTACTAACCATACTTGTTTCAAAATAACTCCAAAATAGCAAGCTAATCACTTCTTGCTTGCTAGTTTTGACTGGAACACAAATTTACTAGTATGACTGTAAACTGGTAAGCTAATCAAGAAAAAAAAAGATACTTAGATAACTGAGAACAGTGAAGTTGATACCTTTGACTTAATCCGTAATATCCGTTGCTCCACTTCCTCAATATCTTCAGTGTTCTCCAAACGTTCATAAGCTGCACTGGTAGTTCCCTTAATCAAGTTTAGAGGCAATGCTGACATACCATAAGCCTAAAGTAAAGAAGACAGACACTCACGTTTTCTGCTATACGTTTTCACCTGTTAAGCCTACTGTATGTTGTAGCTGTATGTAAGGCATCACTAGTTTGTTTTCTCCCTTCCATAATCACATTCTAAAGCAATCAATTCTGTTAATTTTTTAGTAGAGCATTATAAACATTATGCAGATACCAGAATCCTTCAGAATATTATAAGACTTTCTATAAGCATAAACTACTGAAAGCTTCTGAAGTTAACTCCTGGGTTTTGGTCAAAAAACACTTTAATTCCACAGTCATTACACAATAATTATCTGCTACTGAACTCAATTCAGTAGTAAATAACAATATTCTATAGTTTCAAGGAAAGTTTCACCAAATACTAAAAACATTCTTATAGACTTGTAAGTCAAGTTTAATTTCATTCCCCTTAATCACAAAAGGCAACTAGCAACTTCAGTTCCTATATTAAAGCTTCTTAAGTATAGGAGCAATACACACACACACACACTGGAAGACAACTATCACAGGCTAGTAACAGCAGGAAGCAATTTCATGCCTTCTAAAGCATTTTAGTTTGAACACAACTATACAACTATACAAGATTAAGATTTCAGATTCTGAAATGAATTTTAAGATTTCAGATTCTGAAATGAATTTGACTTAGGCTAGACTCAGCTCCATTGCTAAATCTGGGCCATGCATACAGACAGCTGTAATCTTCTTAGAGAACAAAGTACTTTGTCATCTAGATGAGCAGAAAAGTAGCCTCCCCCCAAGCTCTCTCTTAGCTGGGCTTCCATTTTCCAGTTTCTAAATCAGAGGCATTAAGTACTGACTTCATATGACTTGAGAAATGCCAGATACAGTGGAGTCATCACCCCTCTATTGCCAATGCAGCCCAGGACCAGCTATACCATCAGCTAACCCTCAGCTGGTTATTCACAAGGATTTGCAGGTCCTTTCAGCAGAACTACTCCTCTGTCAGTCAGATCTCACCATGAACAAACGTTGTTCTCCTTAGCCCAGTCTTTGCACCACCTTCCTATGTCTCTATATACTTAAGAGACAAGGCAAACCTCTTTTCAGTGGTCTGTGGAAACAGAACAAGGGGAAACAGCCATAAACTGGAACATATGAAGTTCTGCACCAATGTGTGAAGCAACTTCAGGCTGGTGAGTCTCACCTCTGTGCCTGGGAAGATCATGGAACAGATCCTAGATGACATGCTTGATCACATGAGGAAAGGGCATGTGATCCATGACAGCCAGCACAGCTTCACCAGAGGAAAGTCATGCTTGACCAATCTGGTGGCCCTCTATGATGGAGCAACAGCATCAGTAGACAAGGGAAAGGTGACCAATGTCATTTACCTGGACTTGAGCAAGGCCTTTGACATGATCCCCCCACCACATCCTTATCTCCAAATTGGATTTGATGGGTGGACCAGTCAATGGATAAGAAACTGGTTGAAAGGCTGCAGACAAAGGGTGGTCATCAATGGCTCTATGTCCAGGTGGAGGCCGGTAACGAGCGGCATCCCCCAGGGGTCTGTCTTGGGACCGGTGCTCTTTAACATCTTTATCAATGACATCGATGACAGAATCACGTGCACCCTCAGCAAGTTTGCTGATGACACCAAGCTGAGTGGTACGGTCAACATGGTTGAAGGAAGGAATGCTATTCAGAGAGACCTCAACAGGCTTGAAAGGTGGATCTGGGTGAACCTGGTGAGGTTCAGAGTTTTGCACTTGGGCCGGAGGAATCCCAGGCATCTGTACAGACTGGAAGGAGCAGTCCTTGAGAGCAGCCCTGGGGAGAAGGATCTGGGGGTCTTGATAGATGAAAAACTTAATATGAGCCAGCAGTGTGCCCTTGCGGCTCAGAAGGCAAATGGTATCCTGGGCTCCATCAAAAGAGGGGTGGCCAACAGGGATAGGGAGGTGATTGTTCCCCTCTACTCTGCTCTTGTGAGGCCCCATCTGGAATACTGCATCCAAGTCTGGAGCCTCCAGTACAAAAAAGACAGGGAGCTGTTGGAGAGGGTCCAGAGGATAGCCATGAAGATGATCAAGGGACTGGAGCACCTCTCCTATGAGGACAGGCTGAGGGAGCTGGGCTTGTTCAGCCTAGAGAAAAGGCTGCGGGGTGACCTCATCGCAGCATTTCAATACCTAAAGGGAGCCTACAGACAGGAGGGGAATCAACTCTTTGAAAGGGTAGATAACAGCAGGACAAGGGGAAATGGTTTTAAATTGAGGGAGGGGAGATTTAGGTTGGACATCAGGTGGAAGTTCTTTACAGAGAGAGTGGTGAGGTACTGGAACAGGCTGCCCAGAGAGGTTGCGGATGCCCCATCCCTGGAGGTGTTCAAGGCCAGATTGAATGGGGCCCTGGGCAGCCTGGTCTAGCATTAGGTGGGAAGATTGGTGGCCTTGCATGTGGCAGGGGGGTTGGAGATTCATGATCCTTGAGGTCCCTTCCAACCCTGGCCATTCTGTGATTCTGTGATTCACAGTAAGGGTGACGGAACACTGGAAAAGGCTGCCCAGAGAAGTTGGAAGTTCTCCTTCTCTGGAGATACACCTGCCTGGACACCTACCTGCACAGTCTGCTGCAGGGAGCCTGCTTTGCAGGAAGGCTGAACTCAGCGATCTCTGGAGGTCCCTTCTTCTAGCATACCTTCTCCCTGTTTGATGTACTCAAACTCACTAAGTATACTTAACCTCATAATCCAGATCATTCATGAAGACAGTGAGTAGTAGCGTTGGATCCATACTAGCCCTAGCAAACTCCACTCAAGTCTGACTACTCAAGAATTTAGGTTAATATATAAGCATACCATCTTAATTTCTAACCAGAATGGAGGCTAAGTAAAGCCCTCTGTGGAATCCAAACCATTTCCAATTGTAGTCAAATACATTCAGTCTGCAGAAACACAATTAAAGACTGTTATGACAGTAGGTCTACACAATTTTGCAAACTAAGTCTAGAAACAAGTTGATTCCATCAGAAAACCTCCATCTGCTCTTCAAAAAAGTACAACAGATCAAGACATTGGAATATAAATCAGAATTCTAAATTTAAGCCTACATTTCTAAAAAGCCAACAGCAAATTAAAGAAATGTAATTTGTTTTGTTCCCAATGTGAATTATATACTTGAACATCAAGCTTACTCTACTTTTAGATATTGACAGATGATTACCAAATTCCCTGATCATTGGGGGAAGGTAAGACATACTGGTCCTTCAAGATATCAATACATAGAAGGAAGATAGAAAGAAGTCATCTTCTGTGGTATATCGAGTTTCAGCTGGATCTGCTAATTCTGCTTCAGGGATGCATTTCTCTTTAGGCTGCAAAATAAGTCTGCCCTGAACAAAGTTTTAACACTCACAAGCTGATGTTAATTTACATGGGTCTTGCATACTTATACCACTGAAACAACAGTTTCTAGGATTTTTTAGACAACCTGTGCCTAGAAACATTAGGTCAGATGAGAAGAATTGCCCTAAAGAGTGAAGCAGTAAAGATGAGTAAGCAGTCATCCAAACAACCAGTAATTACAGCATATGGTATTTCCACATTAGTTTTTCTAAAGTGAACTGAATCTGTTCTTAAACACTGTTCAAACTTGACATCTTTTAATACATGCTTTAAGGTTAGGTCCTCCATGTCTCTGAGTGCTACCAAAGCTGTTAAATAATGCCTGATTTCACAGAAATTCACAGAAATCTCATTTTAAAGCAGGGGGAAAAAAAATCACAAGACTAAGTTTACGGCTAAGAATAATTTCAGAGAAGATTCTCTCCTATTGAGCCCCCACAAATGATTCATGTAAGAGAAAACTTCTTTTGATCTGCTTGAGAGCTAAAAATAGTTTTAAACCCTAACAGCTAACTACCCAGAAAGTACAGAGAGGCACCAATGTTAAAGAGCCATTTCACTCTGATTTGATAGTCTGCCCACAGGTAAGACATACTGCATCTTCAAATAGATGAAGTTTAATATATTAAAGCTTCATAGAGCTGGGGACCACCTACTTTAGGAAGTCTAACAGAAGAGTAACTTATCCAAAAGACTACTTAGCACACCTATCCTCTAACCACAAATCTAAACAGTGAAAAATTTTGAAGATAATCTTGTCTGTTATTTGTAGAAGTGATAGCAAGTTCAAGATCTGAATTTGCAATGAAATCTGTATTCAAAATAGGCCAGAAACTTGCAAGTCACAAGAAAACAATTAGTTCAATATTGTTTATATTGTAATATCAGTAGGCACCGAAGAACAATAAGAATCATATCCTAGTTGTTCCCTCAGTGCATTACAGAATGCAAATTTATTCTGTACTTCAGAGAGCACTAAGATACTACTTCAGGGATTACATTAGCATTACTTCAGTTTTAGTCTTCAGTCCTCCTTCATTCCCTTCCTTCCTACCCTATCAACAAGAGATCCAGCTACAATCCTCACATTGCACAATCAGAACTAAATATTTTCAAATTAAAAAAATTAAAAAAATATTTTCAGCCATCTGTGAGGACAGGACACAGGGAAATGCCCATAAAATGGAAAAGAAGTTCTGCACCAATACGTGAAGGAACTTCACAGTAAGGGTGATGGAGCACTGGAACAGGCTGCCCAAGGAGGATTCTCCTTCTCCAGAGATAATGAAGACCTGCCTGGACACCTACCTGTGCAGCCTGCTGTAGGGGGCCTGGACTTGATCTCTGGAGGTGCCTCCCAGCCCCTACAATTTTGTTATTCTGTGAAGTAAGCAGTTGCTGTTACTCCTTCTGCCTTCTGCAGATTCAGCATCTTACAACACCATAGAGCTGCCAAAATCTCACAGACTATAGCTACATAAGGCATTACTGCCTTACTAGTTAGTTATCAGATAAGTTAATAGTGACTCATAACCACAAAATAGAAAGTGCAGTTGAGCTAAGTCAGAAAAATCCCATTTCACAAAAGCTGCAACAAGCAAGTACTTCAAGGATAAACACCTGATATTAAAGATACCCAGAGAGGTTTGCCATTGGGAATCATAACTGCCAGTCTAATATTTTAAAATTGCACAAGCTACCAAAATACTTCTGGAGCATATTATGAAGGTAGAAACACCTAGTAAGCAACCAGACCAGCCATAGGCACATAAATTGGTCATAAGCATAGGAAAAAAAACACTGAAATGAATGCAGCAGTTATCTTTAGAAAAGTCAAAGGATTGAAAGCTGGTTGTGAAAAATCAACTGAAAAAAAGGCAGCTCTCAAGCTGATTGTTTCACTGTCTACCTACTTTGTTCAACTGTCAAAATAAGGACCCTGACCTTAGTACACAAACAGCACTATAACTGACAGTAGCTTACCAGCTTTACGTACATTAAATATTAAGTTTGTGATTTTAAGTTACAAGAAAGTACTTGTACAACACAGCAGAAAGGACATGTTCTATCTTACAGGTTCATATCACTGAGGTGTTTTAAAAGGTGTGTATATACACATACATAGAATCTTGTGCAAAACACACAGAAATTAGTCTGACAAACATTTCTTGCAGAACACTGCCCTCTAGTGAATTTGCATGAAAAAGCTAAATTAAAATACTTGAGTCAACTACTGCACAAATGTTTAGTAGGCTTAAGAAAGCTAGGTAAGCTAGGTAAGTGCTCACTGCAATTTTAAATGGACATAAAATAATTCAAAGTTACCACTTCACATAGCTGCTTGTCTCAAGACATCAGCTGAAAGCATGACTACAGAAGGCAAAACATGCAATTCTACAGCCTTAATACAAATAGATGCCAGTTAGAAGTACACCTTTAGTTTAGGATATACAGTGCTTTAAAGACAGAGGAGTTAAATTAAGCTAGATTTATGCAGTATGAATATACTACAAAAAACTCCACTTCAAAAATATTTTGGTATAAAAGTATTCTATATTACGTGATTAACATTTTATTTGAATTACATTAAGTAATTTAAGTACCAGGGAAGCTGCACTGAGGTTATGTTTTTCCTGCATAGCAATTGCTAAGTACAGACAACTGAGCTACAATGCTACTTTGTATTAATACAACACAGCCTCATCAGCATTGCCTCCGTTGGAGCAGGCAAGCTAGTACAAATAAGCAGAGTTAGATGTGATACACTGCTGTGTCACAACAATATTTTCAAGCTTGTATACAAGACATTAATACAGCACCTTCCCTTTAAATGTTCCTTTCTTTTCTGCACACCTAGACTGGACTTTTCTTCCCCAGAGCAATCTCTTGTTCTACACAAAACAGTAAAGTACTTTCTGTACCCAGCTATTTACCCTTACCATTCTAAAGACAAAAATCAGAACTAGAGACATTGTATTTCCAAGCCGCTCTTAGGCATGGCTAACAGTGACAGTGGTTCACACACAGAATCATTACGGTTGGAAGAGAACTAAGATCATCACATCCAACTATCAACCCACCATGCCCACTAAGCCACAATTCTCAGTGCTACATCTCCATATTTCTTGAACACCTCCAGGGATGGTGACACCAATACATCTTTTTGCAGCCTGTTCCATGCTTAACCATCCTTTCTGAGAAGAAATCTCTCCTAAAATCCAACCTGAAGTTCTACTGGTGCAACTCGAGGCCATTACCTCTCAATGAAGTCTACCACAGTACAGAGAGATGGCACAGGCAAGTCACAGACCCAACAACATTTAAGTTATTAGATATGTTTAAACATCAGACTGCTATCCACCAATGGGGTTTTCCAGATGCCTGGTATCCTCAGTGTACTAACTTTATACTCTACCCTTCTGTGCCAACTCATTCAACAGTCACATGAGAACAGATCATAACTTAAAAGAATTCCAAGACTTTTACAAGGAAACTCAAGGGAAAGGCACAGAAGAAGCTGTTTAGCTCTTCCCTAGGTTGTGAAGAGCAAGGAGAAAGTCTGATAACTTAAATATATCTGAAGAGGCTATATCTCCTCTGCTCTGTGCTGTTGAGGCTTCACCTGGAGTACTGCATCCAAATATGGAGTCTCCAATGCAGGAGAGACATGGACCTGGTGGAGTGCATCCAGAAGAGGGCCACAAAAATGATCCTAGGGATGGAACACCTCTCCTACAAGGACAGGAGGAGAACAACAGGAAAAGAGGACAGACTCTTTAGCAGGGTCTGTGATGATAGAACAAGGGAAATGGCTTCATGCTTTAAGAGGATAGATTTAGGTTGGATATAAGGAAAGTCTTCTACAGCGAGGATGGTGAGGCACTGGAACAGGTTGCCTAGAGATGTAGTTGATGCCCCATCCCTAGAGACTTTCATGGCAAGGCTGGACCAAGCCCTGGGCAACCTGATTTAGCTGTTCATGTCCCTGTTCATTGCAGGGGAGCTGGACTAGATGATCTTAAAAAGGTCCCTTCCAACTCTAAGGATTTTATGTTCTCATGGACTGTTTGTTTTTGTGCATAGCCTTGTGGTGTTTTTTTTTTTAATGCTCATTCTATTCTTGCAAAAATATTCGATGTTTCCCAGTAAGCTTCAGTTTCCTCATGAAAGTTTTAGTATCCAATATTCAGTTTCTATAGCACATCAATTTCTTCAAAAACATTGTTAAAGATTTCAAGGCACAGAACTGACTGCCTCACTGAAGGCAAGTGTCATCTATTTCTGCAACATTCATCATGACAGTATCTTTCTGCTTTAATATATTCACTTTCATTTTTCATATTAACAAAAATTCATTTCTACCACACAGTTTGAAAAGGTGAACTTTACAGAAGAATGAGCGACTCTAAGACAAGAAGGGTTCATGTGATACATAACCCAAGGAGCTTAAAAACTTATGTTCAAAGACAACAGCCTCTGCACCACAGCACGTGCAGTGAGCTTGTTCTAGCTGGATATATCACAACTGTCAAAAAAGTTAAATCAATCAGTTGAAACACTCAACATAGCTGCTATGCCCAGTTGTCACATCCTGCATTGCTTCATCAGGCAGAACATTATCAGTCAAGAAAAGATAAACTTAAAAATTAAGTGTAATCTCTCAAAAATCTGAATGTAAGAAAACTGCCATTGATTTGACAATTGAACTTCCACAGTTCTCCAGGAGCGCAGTAACAATCAGGTTGTTAAAACAAAAGAACAAATTGGTTTGCTATTTTACTTATGCATGATTGCTTCTCTGTGAACCAAATCAAATAACTACATTTCTTTTGCATTTAAGAAGTGGCATTGGAGTAATTAAGTAGCAATGACCATAAATGCCACTAATTCATAGGTTTCTCAATAACTGTTTGAAGTCTACATAACGGAAAATCAGTAGTAAACAACTCCTTTTTAAGGTTAGACAGATTACAAAAGGCTTTAAGCTTTCTCCCCTTTAATAAATTCAATTGAAAGAAAAGTAGATCTTACTCTATACAAAAATCATTTGTGAAAAGGTCATTAAATTTGTCAGCAGACAAAAATAAGCTTTGTAATGTCTCTGCTTTCAGGATAGAAAAAAGATCACTTTACGATTCCACGAGAAATCAAATAATGCTTATTAAATGTTTTGGAAAAATTACAAAGCCAATTATAATCATCCTTCAAGGACATGCTAAATGAGATGCACAAGATCACTCAAAAATTAATCTGCCTATCATTGTGTGAGTAATATATTATTCGCTTTGAATTCAAATAGCAATCTGAAGCTGACAACAATTATTGTATTAATACCTAAGGCAAAGTAAAACCATTTCAATGCAAAACATTAATGAAAATAGATTTAAACTACATCATCTGTGAAACTATTTCAAACAAAGCACTGCAGTCCTAATTTATCATTTTCTTGTTATATTTCACACTACAGTCATTGAAAGCTATCAGTATAAATCATCAAGGTCACCGATTTGTAGAGCATCCCTAAGAATCATTCACATTTCTTTCAGAACTCTTCAAGTGCTGCATTTCATATTAGAAGTTTTACTATCCTCTAGCATAGAATAGCTTTGCACATAATCCTGCGAAGCTCGTGACATCTAGAACACAGAACTATCTACTTCTCTGAAGACACTGAATACTGTTTATAAATAAAACACACAATGTAGTTTAAAAGCAGTAGATACAAAGTAGTGATTAAAAGAGAAATGGTAAAAAATACTAAATCATTTGTGTAAAAGAACAGCTGAAAGAATAGTTTTCCAACATAGTTTAGGTGAGGTTATAACAGCAAAATAAATACTGTTAATTGAAACAAAAAAAACACTGTTCCATCAAGTTTTTTTTATTTACTAGGGCTTTCAGCCTTAACAAAGCTGCTGCCACCCTTAGGAACATTTGTAAATCCTACAGGCCTATAGCGTAGACAGAATCTCAGAATTCCCAAAATTGGAAGGGACTTCTGGAGATTCTCTGCTCCAACCACCTGCTCAAGCAGATAAGCTTACAGCAGGTTGCCCAGGACAATTTGCTAGGCAAATTATGAAGATCTCCAAGCTGAAAGACTCCACAACTGCTTTGGGCAGCCTACAACTAGTGCTCAGGCACCTGCACAGTACAGAAGCACTTCCTAACATTCAGAGAGAACTTCTGTGGTGCCAGGACAAGAAGCAGTGCTGAAACACAGAAAAGAGCACTACAGAAAAAAGCCTCTGGCTCTGCCATTTTTGCACCTTCCCTTCAGGTATTTATAGACATGGATGAGATTACCCTTTGAGCCTTCCCTTCTTCAAACTGAAGAGTCTCAACTCTCTCAGCCTGTCCTCATAGCTGAGATGCCCCAGTCATTTCATTATCTTGGTAGTCCTTTCTTGGATTCTCTCCAGAATATCCCTCTCCCCCTGAGGTGGCCAGTACTGGACCCAGTAGTTGAGGTACAACCTAACCAGAGCTAATCCTGGAAGGATCCTTCACCTCAATCTATTTGCAATATTCGGCCTAATACAGCCAAGAATACCATTAGCCTTCTCCACAACAAATGCCCATTACTCCCTCAAGTTCAAGTTGGTGTCTACCAGGACCTCCACATCCTTTCCTGCCAAGCTGATTTTCAGCTGGGTGTCTCCAGTAGGCTCTGGTATCTGGGAGTTATTCCTCCCCAAGTGCAGGACTCAGCAATTCCCTCTGCTAAATTACCTAAGGATCTTTATCAGCTCATTTTATAATATTCCATTTAGAAGGTGGGTAAAGCCCACAGTTCAGTGTGAACGTTCAGTCTCTCATACTGTGAAAATACCTCTTCTACACATTCATCAGTAAAGTTTACTGGATTGATTTTGATATTCAAGGACACAAAATGAAAGCCACAAAACTATATTATTATTATCCATCTTCTCACCACAGTCAGCATCACAAGTCTGCAACCATCAGCAATCCTAGTCCAGCATGATGCTTCAATTTGTGTCCCCTGTAACCCCAAAGAACATCATCCCAGATGCGGCAAGTCTGTTCTTTACTGCATGAATAGCTCACCATAGACTTACAAGTAACACATTAAATCAATAGTTACTTGGGAGGCCCAGAACACCAGATCAATGCTGACAGTAGTACTAAAATAGATTTCAAGTGGATTAGTCATCACAGTAAGTTTGTTAGTTACATAATTTAAGCTGTAGTCATTTACAATCTAGAGAAGATACTACTTCCTTGGGAGGAATGTTCCAAGAAAGCTTAGGAGCACACATAGGCACAAGTGAACTTTGTATCTCAGTATCTACACAAACTCAATGGTGCCAATACAAAATACTCTTAACTTTTGAGTACTGTGTATTACCACAGCACAGAAGTGCTTCTTTAGAACAGCTATAACCCAGTCCTAGAGTAGAGTAGTACTGTTAATGTTTGATTAGTTGTAGAACAGATAAATTGTATATTAAACACCTTAAGTAGCATTCACTTAATCTGCCTGTTTCACAGTACTCTAAGACATAACATTTCAAGATTAAATCAAAGTCAGCTGCAGTAAGTGCAAGCACAGCATTACTGCTCACTTTAAGTGTTTTGCATTAAAATAGTAGGTTTCTAATGTAAAACCACCCTTAGTTTAAGAATTTGTTACAATACAGATTAGATATGAAGACATTTACTAGCCTATCACTTAACACACTTCAGCCTTTATTAGATATTTATGTAGAATAGAATTTTTCTCTACAATAATAGCAATGAGTATACAGAAGACTGGATACATCAGCATCTCTACTTGGTTTTCTTTACAACCACATACCTTTTAAACAGCACAAAATAGAGAACTAGCAGTAGAAAAGCCTGAGGATTTTCAGAAGTCAGGGAACAATAACTTCTACCTGTACTTGCAGAACCTCAACTCTTAATGAGGATGAACAAAACATTTAAAGATCACTTCTGTTCAGAAATACATGGTAGGAGAGTTCCCTTACGTTCTCACTCTCCTTTTCTCATCATCTGCTAAACATCTGTGCCAAGTTACGTAAGCATCTTTGTTCTTCTGCTCCCTTTACAGAAGGAGATATTCCTTTTGGACTTTAGAATCTACCACCAATTACAAAGGAGTAGTTTGACTAACCATGAAGGCCTACCATCTCCAGGAACTGTAAATAGTCTGCATAAAAACAGGTATTCAACAATTTTTTGTTAGATGTCTAAAAATCACAGGCAGGCATCACAGGTGCCGCATCATAGACTTGACTGAGTACTGATTTTTTTAATCTAGAGGTTATTTATTTAACACAACAGAAAACCCTAACCTAAAAAACATAACATACAAAACACTGACCTGGGAAGTCAGTAAGAACAAGTTATTCTTTTCAAAATTATGCTTCTTTTCCCTTCAATCACAGGGTCTGGAGTAATCCAAAGTGGTACAGGGTAAGATTATATTCTCTTAGTCTCTCTGAGGCTCAGGAAATTATAACAGCACACAAACTTTTCACTAAATTGGATTTCACATTAAGTCCTTCCACTGGGAAAAACACAGCCCACAATATAAATCTAATTCTAGACACATCACACCCACATGTCACTGAGACCATTGCTCCAGTTGTCCAAAGAATGGCTTTGGTAAGTATTCTCACTCTGTTACCATAACTACCTGTGAGCAAAGTGCTATGAAGAAACACCAGAGCACAGAAAACATCTCCTGCTCCAACTTTGACAATGTGGACTTTATTAGGTACCTTCACAGAAAAATGATGCATTTACACTTCAGTTCACTCATATCAAAATTAACTCACTGTCTCTGCATACAATTCTATGATTGCCTTCAAGAAGCGCTAAACAGCACTCTTGAAAAAAGTAGACAGACTGTGTAAGTTCATCTCTAAGCCTTCTTTAAAACAGTTCCTTCATTTCTCCCATCATGTCATAATCCTTAGTGTAGAAAACAGTGATGGTTTTAGGAATCTAATACAGCAGTTACAAGCAAAATAAGTCATTCTGTGCTCCAAACATTTGCATACACAGCTCAAAGTTTTTAAGGTAAACTAATCTATAAAACTCAATAATTAGGCTATTAAAGACAACTATTATATTTATCGTGTTTGATGTTTAACTTCATTTATTACTTGGTATTTCTACAAGTCCTAAATACAGTAAAATTAGACAACAGCCTTAAGGACAAGTTTTTGTCTTTATTTGAAAACCTACACAGATGGCAAAGCACATTGGAGTTACTGAACATTAAGCAGAATTTACATTTCCAGGTTCAATTACCCTTGAGGAAAGAACAACATGAAATACAGCTAAACTGAGCTTAAAAACTGGACTCAAATAAACCCACAGTGACACAGTAAGAAAGAAATTAAGTAGAAATACTAGCAATAAACTCAAAAGCTTTCAAATGTTACTTCCCAAAACATATGCATCAGTCAATAATAAACTTCCTTAAAATTAAAAAGCCTTGCACTTTAAATGCTTACCGATGTCATCAACATTTAATAAACCCATACTTTGGTATACAAAAGCAGCAGAACACTGAGGATATTCTCCCAAGTAACAAGTTCATTCTTAAGTTCAGTTTCCTGAAGGTCAAAAAGTCTACATGTTGAGTTACATTAGCATAGAGCACAAGAGATTACTCTTTCCTCTTTCTTCCCATAATTAAGGGAAATAAACTAGAAACTTGACATGTTATTACAGGCTAAGCAAGATCCAGGTCTTTTTTTGACCAGCACATTATCTAGATGTTAGCAAGTTAGTCTGAACTATTTAGTGGTCTATATCAGTCACAAAAAGGCTTACTTAGGTGTATGATTCAGTTCAAAGCAAGCACTTAATAGAGCTAAGAACAACTCAGCTCACCTTAGATACTACTGTTAGTTGGTCAACCAAATTGCTCTCCTACCTACTGCAAAGAGCCTGATCATAACTGAGCTGTCGGTGTTCTGACAGTCACTTATATAGCTATACTGAATGGACTCCCATGCTCCTGCTGTAACTTACATCAGCTGAACATCATGAATATAGATAAAACAAAACATAGCTAATCATTTTTTTGTAATAATTTAGACTTATTTAGGAGTCAAAAGATAGTATTTAGTAAGCACTTCACCCTGTTATCCTTTACTTAATCATAAATAGCACTCCTTTATCCTTATTCTGCAATAGTTTTGTTCACTACCTGACAAGCTGCCACAGAACATCCTGTTGACTAGCAGCACTTCAAGATAATTGAATAATTTTATTCTGAGCTATTGTTACTGAGCCACTTAGAATTCACTAGGAAAACTATGTGGTTCTATTATGTTACTAGTCAAGCTGCAATGAAAGAACTGTTTTAGCAAGAGCATACTTAAAAGATTAACATCTATCAAGAAAACAATGAATTCATACCAGCTTTGAAGTCTCATCTGCAGTTAATGTTAGGTTTTGAAAATTCAGTTTTATCTTGATTACAAGATAATATTGTAATATTAAAACCTAGCTGATATTCAGTGACTTAAGAAAAGCAACTTTCAGATTTTTCATTGCACATCAAGTTATTCTATAAAACTTCTGTTTGTGAAACTCCATAGGAGAGTAAAAACATTGATGTAGACTAGTCATAGTAAAGTTAAATTCAGAATTACACAGTGACCAAACCAAATCTAGCATATTTTGCAATGAGTAAGAACGAACATATAGTTCTTCTCTGCTGAATGGAAGAAGTTAGAGAACTTAGAACAGCAGAAACCAGCAAGTTTGTACCACAAGCCATATGGAAGAATGATCTCCCCAAAAGAAATGCATTGAAGCCATGTCTGAACTACACTCAAGTGCTGAAACCAGTCCTTAAGCTGCAATAAAAAGTTACTCTCTAACTCCAAGAAATTAGAAGTATTATTTCAAAGAGTGACAAAAACAGCTAGAAGATACTGCTCAAGCTATTTGGCACAACAATGGATTTCCAAAGGAGTGTGGTCCATGACAGTGGCAAGTATTATTAATATAAAGACTTGATATGTTTCCATGATAACTTACTGTGTAAGTGATAGCTGCCAACATTCCAATCACAGTCAAGGAACTAATGGAAAATGAAAGAGCAGTCAAGCCATCTGCAAAAAAAAAAAAACAAACCTGCTGTAATTTCCTACAATAAAGGTAGGAGAACTTTTCCTGTGGTTTCTCAACATTTCAGTTCATAACAAGAAAAGCAAAACAAGAAAACAACTAACTTTCAGATATTAACTCAGACAGGAATTTCACCTAGCATAGCTCTTTCTCCACTACTGCAAGAAACAGGACAGCAATCCCTCTTTCACTAAAAGCTTGAAGATAACACATTCGGTCAAATGTGTATATAGCCACTGATGAACTTGCTCCCACCATCTGAACACCTCCATCCAAGACTTATTTCTAGCAGAGTATTGTGACAGCTTTCCACAATGTAAGCATGCATCCTGGATGGTTCATCTCAAATTTGTTATCCCCTCTTTCTCATAAGAAAGCATTATTCAAAAAAATCAGCCAAGCACAGCTCCCCCAAGTAATCAAACAATTCAGACTGCTGGCCTCAACTTGGCTCAGACCGCATATATCCAAACTGAAAAAGAGTCAGAGAACCAAAGAGCTGCTACTGCCTTGCTATCACTCAAAATTAGAAGGAATAGGGAAAGAAATGCTGCACTAAACTCATTCCTAACATCAAACTCTTTGAATACTGACAGTGTGTATACTCATACTTGATAAGAAAGTTTTTTCTGCCATGAATTGAAAGAGTTTCCATCCTTTGGAATTTCAAAAAAAAAAACTAGCTAACAAAGCCCTGAGCAGCCCAATGTGAGCTTACAATTTCCTGCTTCCAGCAGAAGATTGAAGTAGATGTGTTCTGGGACCTCAGGTTCCTTCAGCCTCAACCGTAGCTTAATCCAAAAACATTAGTCACAGGAAAATGCTCGTAGAGCCAGAAACCGAATCCAGACTTGCACATCTCAATCCAGTATCTTTGTGTGCATACCAGAAATAAACATTAACTATACTATATTTTCAGAGCAAAAACAGCTACAGAATTGAAAATTTAATTGACAGTCATGACAAGGTTGCATAGAGAAATTAGCTTGTATCTGAGCTCAACTACTTCCTAAAAACTGTTTATGCTGGTAGCGACAGCATTTCACTCTGTACTGTCAGAATACTTCTCTTACTTCAGAAAGAGAAATAAAGTGACAGCAAGATTTATAACAAAACAATGGATTTGTCCTCCCTACCGTTTGTGTGAACAGCTTATAAGAGAGCTCATTATGAACAATCCCGTAAGGAACACTAAGTATGAATCTTCAGACCTGTCCAACAGCTACACTTCCATGAGCAGTAACAGACAACTATTTCAAGTCAGGTATACATTAGATACACAAGTTGGAGTACATGCAGCACACTGGAATCAGCTCCAGCAAACTGGAGTGTCTCCTATAGTGAAAATTATTTTGTTGTTTTATTCCTGCTATGGAATCAGCAGCTCAAAAGTATAAGAAAACATTCCAAAGCTTGTAAAAAAATCAATGTGTGCGAAGTAGTACTATTGAGGTAGCAATAGAGCAACTGACAGTTTTGTACTCTCAATTACTGCTGTCTCAAGACTTTACTTGGTCCATAGACAAGTACTTGAAATCAAAAATAAGATACTCCTACGCATCTTCTGCATATGAAATATCCAAAATAGAAGGGAGTGCACAAGACATACAGAAACAGGACTTAGACTCCTTATCAATAACAGGAGAACAAATTCAATCTTGTAAAGCAGAAAGTAGGTACAGTTTTGTAGGTGGAAAACTCAGATTCAGTACTCTCTACCAACTCATTGTTTCTCATTTCTACTACATTAAAGAAATGTAAATGGTGTATTGCTTTCTCAACGACAGTTCTAACTGCTCTTAAGGTAAAGTTGATTGAATTAGACATTGCACTGAATCAATAAAAAGCTTTCTTGCAGAATCAGTAACAAATATTTATTTGTTCTAGATGAAGAAAGCACAAGCTTCACTCTAAGCATGATTCTAGATAAGTATTTCCATAAGAATACAGCAAGGTGACAATACCTTAATCTGTAATTATTAAAACCCTTTTATTTCAAAATACGCTTTATCAAGAGGACAGATTCTGTTCATGACAGCTTTAAGATACTTCGCTAAGAAACAGAGGCTCTGAATATACCTATTTCAGGGAGAAGCAGTTTTCTAAAGACAGCTTCACTTTTTATGGAAAACACTTAAGTTTTACTTTCACACCTGCATACATCAGTACTCCATATTACTTACATTGGAGTTAGCATTTCCTTTCCACCTCAGTTTTAAAACAGTGAAATTTTGCTTTGGAGGAGATAGCTACAGATGACAAGACCACTCATCAGTCATGGACATGCTGTAAGTAGCCTCATATTCACAGGTACAGGTCATCATAGTGGACTTCAAGCACCTTAACACCTGCTAGAGAAATAACAGCAGGAGGCTTCTGGAAAGCATCAGTGACAGCCTCCTTACTTAAATGAGAGAGGAAGAAGGGTGCTCTGTGAAGTCTCATACTGAGGGAAAAAAAGGATTCACTGGTGATGCAAAGACTGAAGGCAGCCTTGGCTGCAGTGACCATGAGACAGTAAAGCTGAGGATCCAGAGGAAAGTGAGGCAAAGAGCAAGATCATAATTCTATACTTCAAGGGAGCAAACTTAAGCTATTCATGGATCTGTTTGGAAAAATACAGTGGGACAAGGCCCTAGGTGGAAGAAGGGCCCAAGAAAGCTGGTTAATATTCAAAGATTATCTCCTTTGAGTTCAAGAACACAGTCCACCTGAACAAGAAGCAAATCAGGCAGGCATGCCAGGAGGCCTGTATGGATGAACATGGAGTCCCCAGCCAAACTCAAACATGAAAAAGAAGACAAGGAACTGATGATCCTTGGAATTGTGCAATTCCCACTCATAACATCATCAACACTGAACCAAGGAAGGTTCAGACTAGATATAGAATTTTTTTATCACTGAAGTGCTTGAACATTGGAATAGTCTTCCTAGTGAGATGACTGATGTCCCATGGCTGTGTTCAAGAGGCATCTGAATAATCATCTTAATATACTTTATCATTTGGTTAGCCCTGAAGAGGCAAGGCAGTTGGGCTTAATGATCTCCACAGATCTCATCCAACTGAACTATTCCAATTCTAATGTAATTTTTAGAGAAGGTTAACACTAGAAGAATGAAGAGGAAAAAACTCATGAGATCCATAAGATTCTTTTGTCTGTGAAATATTGCTGGTCACAGTAAGAGTGAGAATATCTCAATTAACCCAACTGAAGATTGCTATATCACAAGATACACATTAATTGAACTGAAGCTCATTGATTGTAAGGTACCCAAGTAACATTTATAGCTGTGATGAGTGAGAACTCTATGGAAATAAAGTACTATTTCCCAACCCAAGTCCCTCCACAATGAAATATCATAGGAGACAGTATTAAAATGCTTAAAAAGAAAGGACAATAATGAAAGCTGACACTATTAATCCCCCATTACATATATTATATACTTAAACTGTTCTAATTTTTTGTCTGAATTAGAATATTTTTACTATGAAGAACAACTGTAGGGGAACAGATAGACACAAATTAGAAAACAGTCCCATCAGAAAAGTTACTTTTTGTTCAGTTAATGGTAAGCATTCCAGAATAAGCCGGTAGCAAGTAAAGCAAAATTCAGAACAAATCATCTCAGACTTACGGCTGCTTCCAAATTCTTCAAAAAGAAGCTTCACTTTCTCCCATTCTGTGGAATTCTTCTTGTTGGGAATATCCAAAGGAACAAAAGCACTAGAACAAGAGAGAGTCTTATTTATCCTAGCAAGGCAAATATTAAAATTTACTTTCAGCTTCAGAAAATGGAAACACATTTATCCCTGCAGAAAAATTGTTTTAAGGTTAAGTTTAACAAATTCTAAAGGCAATACTTCATTTCATTCACATTCCATACATACAGTTAATTTAGATCAGAGATCATGTGCACAGTCAGGTATGAGGTCAATGAACAAATTATTTTCCATTTACCATTCCTAAGATAGGAAAGGGCATCCTACACTCAAGCATCATTACAAGTACATTAATCTGATTTACTCACCTCGTTTGGCTATTTGTATTTTTTAGAAATAAGCATCACTGAAACAATTTCTTATAACCTCCATTTATGAATTCTAGAATAAAATTCAAGACTCCCACACCAAGTATTTAAACAAACTTCCTGTCTGTTTCTCTATTACCACTACAACAACACTCCTGCATTCCATTTCTTTTTTAGTACCTACAAACCTGAAAGTCAAAGGTTAATAAGCAGAGTAGAATCCGCAGAAACCCATTCTACATGCTCCACAATGACAATTCAGATAAATCCTGACAGGGAGATAAATGTCTACAATTCTACCCCTTCTTAAGTTCCATACAGCAATAAAGGCCTCACTACAGAACGCAGTTGCAAGAAATTCACACATTTCAGTCCTAAGTAACCAGGAATCTGCTTTTATTCTGAACAGGGTCCCTCAATTAGTAGCCAACCAGCCAGAAGACAATCCCACTTGGACTTCTGGGCTCTAACTTCACAGGTCACAGCAAAAGCAAGGACTAGTTAACATGCCTAGCTGTCTACAGACCTGAATCTATTCTAGTCCCAAAGGAGCTCTAAAACACAGCTCATGCATTACACCAATGTAGTACAGAGCAATTTAGGCTAATTTCTCACAAACATTAAGCAAGAAAAACTTGACAGGAGTCTTAACTATTTTGCTACATTACATAAATGGTTAATGGATCATAGTAGCTATCAACAGAACAAGACGGTGATATGCTAATAACTATTGAACTACCACCAGCACATTACATTATATCAGTCCACTGACAGTGAGATAGAGTTCAAGTGCCAATACACAGTTTCAAAGGTGTAATTGAGAACTCAGCTAATGCAACTGAACAGAACTGCTTAGTCTTGTCTCACGCTTGGAGTTCCAGGCAGAAATTTCTAAAACATAAACATTCTGTTTAAAACATTTGTTGAGAACATTATAATCAAGGTATAGGCTGTAGAACAAAAGTGATTTAAAAACTATTAACATTTGGCAGAACTAGCACCACACGGGTACAGACAGGTCTTTTTTGATCCTTAAATCAAAGATCATCACTAGTTGTAATTTCTAGCAAGTCAATCTCAAACAAAGGAGTTTTAAACTATTTTCCTGAAGAGTGCTGCTGCAACCTACATAATTCTAATTAAATTATTTCTTTAAGTTTTCAGAAAGTATTAACTTACAGAAAGCTAATGTAACAAGTTTCATGTTGAACACTGATAGTCAAGAAAACTATTTTTAGACTGAAATATTCATTAGCCTCAAATACTTTAATTCAAAAGAGGCTGCTGTATAGAGATGCCTTAACATAGATTGTAATATCTCAAGCTCTTTGCCTCCAGCACAGTATTATAAAACAGCTTTGGTTGGAAAGGACCTTAAAGATCATCCAGTTTTAAGACCAGTGTCAGGTACAGGGTTGCCACCCACTAGAACAGGCTGCCCACTGCTCCAACCAATCTAACCACGAACACTTCCAGGACTAAACAAACTATATATTTAAAAAGCAGACAATTTTAAGACAGGAAGGGCATTACAAGTAAGTTTAGTTCTGAGTATCCCAGTAAGTTTGTTTTCTTATGTTTTTCTTTCAGTGATAAGCTGCAAATTACACACTGAGTACTACTTCAGATACGCACATCATTGCCACAGTAAGATGCTTCATAACAAGATGCTACAGTTAGAGTACAAATATTCATGTTAACAATTCAGATACAGGAATCCTCCTCACTGAGGACATCAACTTAGATCAAAACAAGATTATCTAAAACAGAACATTTTTAATAACAATGACATAGATGTCTAATGAAGTAATTATCCACAACTAAGCTATTCTTAAACTTCAGGCTTAATCCAGCTTTTGTGGTTTCTTTGAATAATTCTTAACTGGAAAGAGAAGGTCTTCACTTGACATCTGTCTTTAGAGACAAGCTATGTATAGATCTTTAATAATACAGACAATTTGTTAAACCAATCGAGAAAACTTCTGTTCTTGTAAAAGACACTAACCACATGAGCACAAGAACAATACAGACTGTAAGTTTATTTTACTAGCAAGTTAACAGGAAATACTGCAGCACCTCTTGATACTGCACCTATACAGGAGTCTACCCCAGTCCACTAAGCTTAGACTCCTAAAGTTAAATCCCATACATAAGATTCCAATCTGCTTTAATGTCGATCTGATCCTAACCACATGCTTACCTCTTAAAACCAGTGAAAAAACTCTCCTGCTATCACCAGCTTGTCTCAGATCGTTTTCAGTCCCACATTAAATAAAGCCTCTCATGCTGAGGCTTCAGCTCCAACACAATTTTAGTTCATTCCAAAGGCACAGTGACTTCTTATACTGCTCTTTGCCCACGTTGAGCAGGCAGTGAACCAACCCCAAGACTCCTCCATAGCAATATGCACATAAAACATTCAGATTATAGACACCCATAATTACTACGTAATAGGACTGAAGTTCACATTTTTCCTCAGTACAGTTCTTATTTGTCTCCTAAACTGAGCTGTTCAGTCTTAAACCTTTCCTTAAAGGAGTTAGTCAATAATAAGATGTTGCTGCAAAGCAATTTAAATAATACAAGTTCTTAACCATCACCAGGGCATTAGGATGGTACTGCTATCTAATTATTAACTTAAAAGTGTGTAACCTCTTGTAAAAGCAAAAAAGCTTCTGATTACATACCAGAAATTCTACATTCCATACTGGTACCTAAAAGAGTTCTGCTTCCCTGCAACAGATTTGGATTACCAGCTATTCTGAATCCAAGTTTTTGGAGAAACACTTTATTAACTAGCTTAAAGCTGTAGTGCTTGGGCTGTGATTAACTTGCAGACAAGCTCACTGTTACATAGCACAGCACCAAAAGAGGGTTACAGAAGTCACTGTAGCTTACAAATCCTGCATATTTTAAAAGGGACAAGCAGAAGAGCAGAGGATAATTAGGATATCAAGAACCAAGTTCCAACTTACTTGAAATGAACAAGCCTACTTACAGACTCCAAAAACACAGACTGGACACCCCTACTACAGGTACAATGTATAATAAAGTAAGCTACATTGTATAACAAAATACTGCAAAAGTTTCTATAAGTACACCTGTAGTAGAAGTACATGATGAAAGAAACAGCTTTTTGTCT
Organism: Chrysolophus pictus; assembly: GCA_037305975.1. Classification (NCBI taxonomy): domain Eukaryota; kingdom Metazoa; phylum Chordata; class Aves; order Galliformes; family Phasianidae; genus Chrysolophus; species Chrysolophus pictus. The sequence goes on from CM074578.1 coordinate 28,082,633, forward strand.
GAGCATTTAGTAATATTTTTAGACTTTGGTTAAGCTAGCTGAGCCTCCTCTCCATCACCTTTCTTAATAGTCAATAACTTACTTTCAATTTAGAGAACACTAGAATTCTTGAAAACTTAATTCAAAGTGTTTTCCCAAACTAGAAACAATTCTCAAATAAGACAGCATGCAACAAAAAGCATTAACTCGTTTCCAGCTCATATTTTAGTACTCCAGTATAGATCACTAACATATATTCCATCTTCATTTTAAACTAACGCTAATAAAACCTTCATTGTACAAAGATTAATTATGTCAAGTAAAACCTTATATTTACATTATAACACTGTATATATATATATATAACACTATATTTATGTTTTTCCACAGAGAACTTCCATTTGGGAGACTGCTACCTGTATTCCTAAAAAGCTCATTTGGGACATCCAGGAAAGCATTTGGTCATAAAGACAGTAAACACTAAAAGCACATATCTTTTGCCCCGTTGTACATTAAGATGTCAATACAGTTGTAAATAGAAGTTGCAGCCATCATGCTCTTGAGATATGCTTATACTGCACAAGGAGGCAGAACTTAGACTAAGTACCTCCACAAATGAGGAAAAAAATCATTTTAGCTTCTAGTTCCACTCTTGCATTTCAGATGCACACCACAGTATTTAATCCCTAATAGAGATGAGATATATATTGATTATAAAGGTTGAGTGCATCACAATCTACCCTTTTAATCTTGCATAGAAAAAAGTTCAATTTAGGGTTCTATTACATCACCTGTTACTATTCAATACATAAATACTTACCCAATTAAGAGAAGAACTGCACAAACTGTGATGAATCCCAGAGTATATTTGAGTGCAGTTTTAACCTGCTGTATATTAAAAAGAAAGTTATTAATGTAAAATAAATCCAAAGGGATTTATCCAGCAGGTTATTACAAAGCATAATTAACACAACAGGTGACTTACAAAAGAACTTCAAAACATAACGAAGTATATTACTTGGACTTGGAACTATATTCTTGAATAGGCTTGTAACTTGAGGACCATGAACAATGACACTAAATCATGCTTCCATCTTAAACTTGGCCAGAAGCCACAGTGAACTTGTTCAAAACAATAAACTCAGTAAACTCTTACTAGCAATATTTTACACTGTTGCTTATTATGACCACAATTATAAGCCTTCCCTCATGCTAAGATTACAAATGAATGCATTTGAAAGTGACCACAATTACTGATTAAAAGATTATTTAAGTAAACACTTGCTTTAATTTGGAAGATAACAGCTTATGGCATGCATTTGTGCTTCTTGGATTATCATCCATGGCAAAAATCTTCTATGATTACACTGACATCACCAAGTACAAGCTTAAGTTAAATTACTATCACCTACTTCCACAGAATGCAACTATATACTCAGATTTAGTTCTACCCCAGAAGCAGCAAAATCCTCTTAACCCATTCAAAGATATTTCCAAAACTTAAGGAAAAGAATCTTATCTTTCTGGTACATTTTTAACTTCCTTTACCATAGTGCTTTGCTATAGACAACTTACTGAGCATGTGTTGCCATCATCTTCTTCCTTCTCCTCATAATAGAAATAGACAAATGGTATCCACAGAAAGACGCAGAACAATATGATGGAGTATAAGGCTAGGAGAAAGATTTTAGTAAAAATACAAGTCAGATTGACGCTTATTTACTACATAGTAATCCAAAGGAAAGAATAAAAAGGCTGCTTTCTTATCATTCTAGAGCTCAATTTCAAATGTTGAAAAGTTAAATTTTAACGTCTGGCCTGTAAGTTACTGCTGTTTTATTAACCCAAAGGCTTTTTACAGTTAACTCTTTAGGCTAAATTTCAGATCAATCTTCAATGAGGCAATTACAAGAAGAATAAAAGGAATCGCTCTCCTGCATGGAGGTGATGTATGGAACTACCATGCGACGGAAGAGCTAAGAATAACAATTATATGTTCTGTCTTCTGTACTACCTTAATTTTGTGGCCTCTCACCTTACAGATGAGACATACAGATCCTACAGATCTTCTAGATTCAGAGTACCCAAGTATACCAAATAACAAACAGCTTTTGGTTTGTTCACAAACCTTCACATCCATCAACAACAAAATTCAGTTCAAAATACCTGAAAGCATTCCTAGGTGTTCTAGACCAGTATGCAAAGTGCTTCAACATTGTGACTGCTTCCAGGAATCAAGTCTCTCAAATCAAAAATCTTTTTTCTTTATATAAAGTACAAGCTGAGTTTGAACTGCTGGTGTTTAGAGACTGACCTACTTAATAACTATCATGCATTTGTTTTTACTTAGTCTTCAGAAAAGAAGGGACTTGTAGTACGCTTTATGTTATGAAACTGTTTCCTGACATCTTTTTTAATTCTTCCAACTAACATCCAGTTTCCTAAGTTTTTTTTTTTAATCTTCTACAGTATATAGCAGATAACTATTATCAATTGATACGGACAATCAGCTAAGTTAATCAGCTAAACTATTTTTGTTGAAGTCTTATTTAATTGGATATTTAAATCTGAATTGCAGTATAGTTCACCCAGTCTTTACAAATTCTTGAAAAGCCATTCATACCACAACCATCTGAGCACCACACAGTACGACAGCCAAAGTCTAATTCAGTACAGAAAACACTTCTTGAAGTATTTTCAAGTACTGCTATCAACAGCATTATGTTTAGTTTTTTCAAGGACTGTCACAGGTGCTTGGCAAGTTAGTTGCCAGAAAAGCAATAGTAAGACATTTTTCCAAGATTAATCTATTCCAGACTTCCAAGCTGTGTATGTGTTACCTTTCAACTAAAACAGTTAAGTAACAAGCTTAGGCTTGAGTCAGAAGAACTTCATAAACCAGAAACCTGTACTGAACACAGCAATTCAATTCAATTTCATGACCATGTGAATACTGAGAGTAGTTTGTGCATCAAATAAAGGCAGCTGAATTAATACCAGATTCAACTTCTGCAGTAAAGGAAGTTGAAAAGCTACCTATAGTAGTTCTAAGTACATTTCTCTAATACATTAGAAGATATAAACAGTTCATACCCATGTCATTCAAAAAATCAAATAAGATGACAATGTATTTAATTCCTACTGAATGTACATATTGCTACTAGCAGTTCTAACTCCTTCAAATTCACATCCAATGGCTTACATGAAAATATACAGACATTTAAGATAATGTTTGCATTCCAGAATATTTAAACCAAATTTAGATCCTTTAGATCCAAGTGTAAGCAACTCTACATAGAATATTAAAAAGCTCCTACCATCCTAGATTTCACAATTCTGAAGTTCACATATCTAAGATTCTTTTCATTGCCAGTTTAAGCAAAGCAAATTACAGTCCAGGTTAGCCTAACCAAAAGTTTAAAATCACTTCAGCTTCTGTGAAGCCATAGTTAATCCAACTGAAGTTCCCACCAATGTTTCCATTTTATTATTGTAACCAGGAATTTATCAGATCAGGAAAAGAAATCCAAACTGGTTTAACAACATCAAGAAAACAATACAGAAGGGTTTAGAAGTGCTTTTACGCAACCTAAAGTAGAGTTCTGAAAAACGGAGATAAAGTTGGGCATGACGAAGGATAAAATTTCCAAAGATCCCAACAATTCCTCTTACGTCAAGCTGACTTTAAAGTAATTTGAGGCAAAGTATTACCCATCTCCTTTTGTAAACACTTCCATCAGCTAAAAGAAACAAAATCCTTCAACTAATTGGAAGATTAATTAGTAGCAATGGAATTGTATTTAACAGGTTACTCAGTAGCTGTGACCAGCTTTAAGGACAGAGAACTCAGACAAATATTAAAAATACAGCTTCTCAAAGAAGGGAACAAGACATAGCTTCAGAAGAGTTAACAAACTGATTAAACTAATAAAAACTGAAAAATATAGTTAAACAAGAACATGAACGTTTATCTAGCTAGTCTCCATGTTACCCATAGAAGGCTGAGGAAGCCTAATTGCAATGGCTTAGTCTCAGTCTGAATCAAATAGATGCTATTCACACTCAACTCCAACTCAAGTCTTACACATTCTAGAGAGCATGCTGGCTATTAAACTACTGGAAGACTCTAATAAGCAAAATCTTATAGAAACTCATGAAGTATTGTTTCTGCAATTCTCAATACAAATTTGAGGAAAAACTGTGCTGTAACAGTCTGTACAGACTACAAAACAATGTGATCAGGCCAATAGTACATCAAACCCAGTATCATTGTCCAATAGCAGAAACAACACAAGATATTTAGAGAAGTCATAGAAGCCTGGTGATCTTCTGCAGCTTCATTTTTCAACTCCCTAAAGAGTCATGGATACTCATTGCACCTACAGGTTTTCTATTCAGAACTAGTCCATTTCAAGCAAGCAAACGACACTAAAGACAAGCTACAGCAAGACTGATGGTACTGATAAGCAACTACACTTGCCCTTGGAGAAGTAATAAGTGTAAATGGACACTGAAGACTAATCTGCTTTTGCTAGGTCATTTCCCTTACCCTCCTCCCCCAGACTATGGAAAACTTCCCACTTTTCTCTCTCACCTAAAAAAATGGCTAGTTTAGATTTTTCTTTGCAGTAATCAACCCCGGTCTTTAGAATTACACAACTGCTTAGAATCAAAGAATGGTTTGGGGTGGAAGTGAACTTCAAGATAATCTAGTTCCAACCCCCTGCTATAGGCAGGAACACCTCCCACTAGACCAAGTTGCTCAAAGCCCCATTCAGCCTGGATAGGGCTTCTAGATTTGTCTCCTGCACTTTACAACATAATGTGGAAAAAACACATTCCTGACTCATGTATAGAATTAGCAAAAACTCCACTACAGAGCTGGATCATGCTTCCCAGTTAAAGACTTTACTGTAAAAGTAAAGCTAAAAATACTACTTTGGTGTAACTATTCTTAGACAAATACTTGAAGCAGACAATGAAGCACATCGGCATCTCACATCAATAAGAAAAGAAACAATCACAAGCATCTGCTTAATTACAAGAACCTCAGTGATCAGCAAGTGGCAAAATACCTCTGATACAAGGAGTCATCCCAGTTCCTCTCTCCTCCATCCACCTGTCATATTAACATATCTTCGCATCTTCTCCAGTATGCTACACCTTTTGCTGGGTCATCTTAGCTCACCACACTGGCAGAAGAGATACTAATATGGCAGTGACTTCAAAAAGATTTAGAAAACTGACAGACTATTTGAATGCATAGAAGAGTCTCCATCCTTGGAGATGCTCTAAATTGAGGTGGCAACTTGCATGAAACTGTGCTGCAAAGGGAGGTGTTGAATTAAATGATCTCCAGAGGCCTCTTTCCAACTTCAGCACTTCTATGAATCAAAGTGATTTTCAACTAATTTCTAAACTTTGACTAGCAAAACAAGCATCCAATAGATACCAACACTGGCCCAAGCAGAGAGGTTAAAAAAAGCACACTGTTGGAAACTGGATCCCTACTGGCATGAATAGCACACTTCAGGTTCACGGCAACATCTAGCTGTAGGTGATACTTCTTGCACTACATGCTATTGACTACAAGAATAGAGCTGAGCTAATTCCAGGTGCAGATAAAGCTTTTCATGCCAACTCAGTCACGAAGGTAAGAATCCTCACGTAGCTACAATGGCTCACACTGAGGGTTCTGCAGAAAAACACTGGTAAACACATAGGCACAGACTGAGAGTTTCAGGCAGTTCATAAGCCTACCCAACAAGTAGTCAGCTAAGCTGAGTAACAGTCAACTTCAGCAGCAGCTTTTCATCCCACAGCCATGAGTTTAAATTTCTCATTCTTCAACTAATGCTTCACCAAAATAATTAAAGTTTGAGGCTAGTATTTGCTGGCTGCAAACACTAATTGTATACTTCTTTTGAACTCTGAGACATTACCTACACATAAGGTTCAACACCCAGAATTTCTGGCCCATCACAAATTCCCTGCTGCCATGTAGCCCTTAACTTCAGTCTAAATGTTTTCTACACGAGTTATTGGCTTTTGTTTCCAGACAAGATTTGTTACTACAACTTGAAGGTAACTTTATTTACATGCACTAGTACATTGTCAAAAAGCCACGTTGCCATAGTAACTTTACAGGGCCATAACACTGAAAAGTTTAAGAGCAGTTTTGCCTCTGGTTTTCCAAAGCAAAATCATTTTAAGGAAAACCCTTCATTTATCAAATAAAGCCTTAAAACTACCCATTAAAAACACCTGAGAGGAAAACACTGAAGAAAGCTTTATATCTCCTAAATAAAGCTTCTTTTCCTACCACAATTATTTAATTTAGTGAAAGCAGAAAAACAGTTTTCTTTATATTACACCACAAAGGAAACTTGAAGATTTGGTAAAGTTCCTATGAGCCCAGGAGAGCAGACTGATCTGATATCTGAATTTTACTGTTCACAGTTTTAAGAGATTAGTACCTTTCATCCACTCAAAGAAGTCACTTAAGGCAAGCAACTAATTGCCTGTTGTTCTACCCACTAAAAGGGCTGTTTATTCCCTGGAAAGCTAACCTTCAAAAAAAATCAGAAGTTTTGTAGCAAACAGTCAAGCAAGTGATAAGTACTTCCTTCCCCTACCTCCCTTCTATGTGACCTTGGGGCATAACTGTCTGACTTCTTATTTCACATCTATCCACAACAGTTTTAAACCAGTATTTGTTCTCTTATCTTGTGCAGAGGTTCAACTTCTGCTTCAAAACATTTTTGCTGGGTTGTATCCAGAACTTGAAGTAGTACCACTTCTAAAAGAGAGTCACTGTATAGCCAGCACAATGACAATTCCTGTCATGAAGCCTAAGCAATCTTCAGAGCTATGAGTTATTTTCTCCCAGTTTATACCATATCCATACAAAGATAACAATTAGAGCCAGATTTAGTAGTAATCTTCAAGTTACTGCAATAGTCCCTTCATAATATTTTGACTTACCCACTACTGTTCCTAGTTGCACTCACATACTGCTAAAAGAAACAGGGACTTGCAAAATATACTAGGTAAAAGAAATCACAATATACTTGAGAAGTTTGGGAAGATTTCATGCAGAGTACCCAAAATAAGTACAGTTCCCTCAGATCCCTTGGAAACTACAGTAGGCTCAAGAACCATATATGATCAGAAGTCTCCTCCATCACGCAAACCATCTGCTTCTCCAGATGGCAGCATATAAGACACCACATAAGACAAATGCTACTAATATGCTAAAAACAGTATTTTATGTACTCCTTCCCTTCCACTGAGAGTGTGAGTTAGAATTTTATTTCAAAAGACTTAAAGATGTGTGTTCCTTCCCAAATATACTCTCATATCTAACAGAAGATTTGTTAACGCATTTCTTAAGCAAAACTGCAGAGACAAATAGCTATCAGTTAAAAAACAAGCAAACTATCACAAATATCGGTGTTCATCACAATACTTGTTTGAAGCTGGACAAATCAAGAAGTTTAGGAGTGCCAATACTGTAAAAGTATTTATTTTGACAATCCTGGATCTCAAACAACATCCTTATGAGTGGGGCTTTTTTTGTTTGATATCACTACACAACATTTGTCTTGTACAGCTAGCCAGTTCTGCACAGCATTTAGCATGCCTTCTGCTAAAATTAGACTATGAAAACATATAGCTGTGTTTGACTTCTACCTACTGCTTCCTGGAAGTCCAGATCTTTAATACTCCATCATTGACTTAAAAACTTGCACTAAAAACTTACTTTGGGTAAATTTTCAGTGGATTTTTAAATTTATGAACCACTGTACAATAATTAGCACAGACTTGAGGAAGTACTATCCATTAATAAATAGAAAGGAAAACCCAGAAGTCTGACCTATAATGTAAAACCTACTCAGATACTGCAGTAGCATTTAGTAGACAGTCCTGAACACACCACAGATACCAGACACTTAACACATGTAGGTCAAGAGGTCTGTCTCACAGGAAGATAGAGATGTCATCCCCTCACGATTCAGAATGCTTTAGCAAACACTACTGAACACCAGGCTGATTCCAATAATCAGGCTTTACTTACTACAAGAACAGCAACAGAATAACTCTAAAGTTACTGTGAATTGTTTCAGCCTGATTCCTAGGGTACAGAGGAAAGAGCCATTATGTGGTTTCCAACTATAAACCTTTCTGAAAACAGTTTTCCTTCCAAACACAAGCTGACATGCTGTTTTACAGCATCTGCCAACCTCTGATCACTCTTCAATCACTTAAGTACTGGCAGACCCTTTCCACTGCTGCTGGTTTTATGAGAAATAATACACTAAGCCACTACAGCACTGAAGCAATCAGTGAACTGTTTCCCTAAGCTAGGCTTTTAGATTCACTTCAAAATAGAGGCATTTCAAAAGCCCAATTCAAAGTTACCTCATTCTTCTCTCTAGCAGTACACAACAACTCTACTTTCATAGAAATAATCAAGCCAAGCAATCTATCAGTTGGGTATGAAAAAGGCAGCTATCAGTTCTGTAACAAAAAAAGCTTCTCTAAATTTAGTGATAGGTTTCTCTGTAAGTTGCAATTCAGGCAGTGAAACAGTCCTTGATATCCATCAGCAGTTAAACCACAGTCTCCAAGTTCTCGCTACAATTAGAGGTGACAGAGTACAGTCAGTTGGTAGGCTTAAGACACTGCCCTAAGTTTAAATTACAAGTGCAGTAGAGCTATAAGAAGGATAGAAGACCTATATAGCTAGCTAGTAGCGCACTTCCTGGAGAGAGAACTACTGGTATTCACATGCATAATAGTAGGACTAGGTACAAAAGAAGACTTCTTTTAAAATAAAGAGATGACTAGACAGATGTCAAGACCAAGTACTATTAAAAGATATGAGAAAAATGGAATTGTGTCACAGGAGTTGTTTAAGTTTATCCTTCTCAGTTTTCATTTCACTCTGTTGCACAGCAGGGGATTTGACCAACAGACAAGAGAATCATTAGGTTATGTTTTTATGCAGGAATGATGCTATCTTCTGAGAAGTTACTACTTCAACATAGTTGTATTGCTAAAAATGCAGCAATTCCTCAAATTAAAGTAATTCAAGAAAAATATTTTAAAACATCTTTAAATCTCTACCACCATCTGGAGGATATACTATGAAATAAAACATTAGTCCTGTAGAACTTCAAGGAGACCTGTTAAAGTAGACCAAAAATCAAAGGCTACAAGGTTCTTGTGACTTCGCCTTGAATATCTGGCTTTAATGAGTATAATTTTTAAATGCAAATGAAATTAAACTAAGTTCTTTGCTAATGTCAGGTATGAATTACAAGTAATCACCTGCTTAAGCAGGTACTGTGCTTCCTGCATTGCAGTTTTAAAAAAGGCAATTTTCCAGAAATCCTGAACTAGAGTGTTTGAACATGCCCTAAGAACATTGTATCTTAATGAAGATAAAAGCAAAGGATATTAGAACCTGTAGTCACTATTGAGTAAAACTAAAACCTAAAAGATATATCAAATCAGGTTTTTAGTCTTAGTAGCACTTCAAATAGAAGGCAAAAATAGTTAAGCTTTCTTCATAAAAGTAATTAAAATCAACTTAATTTGATTTAATTAGCATACAAGCCAACCTATAAAATTTAAGTTCTTGAACAAGAAAGTCTAAAAAGCATCCTTTTAAAATTCTTTTAGTGGAAAGTTTACCTGTCTAAGTATCTCCTGCAGAAGCAATACAGAGCATGGGAGAACAATGCTAACTGAAATCCTAATAGAAAGCAAGTAATGGCAGTTACTAAACTATGAAAATCAAATTCTATATTTATATTTATAAAACAATTTAGCTAGCTGTTTTGAAGTGAAAAGGCTCATGTGAACTTTTATAAGCAAGAGTTCATATTTGCATAATTTTCATCCAAGCTTCAGATTGATATATTATTTAAGTTACTCAATAATAAAAATAAACTGAAAGTAACCAGTCTGAATCAATTATACACTCGATTCCAAGTGTATAATTGATTTCAGGCATTTCTGGCCTGAAAAGAGCTCCCCAGTCCTCCAAGCCAGGATTAATACCTTTGTTAGCCTCAACTATTCTATGGAAATTCATCCATCAGTTTTACAAAACTATACAGACAGACCAGAGAGGAGTTAAAAACAATTCACACGATCAGTCATTAAACAGACCCTCAGCAATGTAACAGGAGTAGGAAACATACAGAAAGTGATTCTATTGTTCTACAGTAAAAAGTTTTCTTCCACAAAGTTTCTACTCACACAGCTCAGTTAAAGCCACAGGAGTTTCTTGTAACTTCTACTTTTAGGTTTCACTAAGCATGAAATTACTGATTCTAGTTTGTGATATCTCCATCAGGCAATACATATTCTTAAGAAGAAATCTATTTTGAATCAATTATTTTCTGATATAAAAAAAATACTCAAGATAGCCAACCTATAGCCTTCTAAGTATTTGAATAATAAAAACAAATAATTATCCTTCCTTTGAATTTGCATCATTAACCAAGGTAGTCATTTTACTTCAATTGTCATAAGCATTTCTCTGTAACTCATAAATATCTTTACTGGTAACAAAAGCTTTTCCTGAGGAAAACTAAAAGCACTGATTTAAAACTACACAAGTTTAGTTAACATGTACTTCATAACATTCTCACTTAACCTTTTGCTTCAGTGTTGCTTAGGATTACTATCTTTAAAGTAGTCTATATTCATTAATTTAGAATAGCTCTTTGTTTTGTATATTGTAGTTTCTGACTGAATGTGTACAACAGTACCACTAATTATAGTTGCACTAACAGAACACCTGATGCAAGTTTCACACTGCTGCATATAAATTATATGCATGAAAATTATACAAAAGCCAAGGCTTCCCCTAAATGGATCTCTGAACACGCAAACACACAACACATGTCAGCAACAGATTACAAAACAGAAGCCATTAGTCTCTTCCTGGATAGGTCTTTTAAATACGTCTGCATTTTTAGAGGGGCTCTCAAATGCAAAATCTTCACTGAAACGGTCTAAATGTAAGGGTACTGTGTAACCAAATACAAATAATTCAGTATGACTCCTAATAGTTTTAAGTGAAGGTACGAAGCTTTTAAATGATGGATCCTATTAACTGTAGAGGAAGAACATTAGAAATACTTACTATAGTATCCATAAAGTACAGTGTCTTCAATTTGTCTTGAAACATTAGCATCAGCCCAGTCCTAGCAATAAAGAATAAAAGCGTTTAACATCAAGTAAAAAGAGTATTTTTTTAAATGGTCTTTTTACAGAACTAAAAAAACCCACACTTATATCAAATGCCTAAAAAGAAGAAAAAATTAGGCACTGTATAATCAATTAATGTACAGATGTTATAATTATGAAATATACCAGAGAGTTTGGCTAAGCAGTTATTATACCAAAACAGAATAGATAGAACACTTACCCATATCCTGGGCTCGCTATGAAACTCCAGAGGAGGGGATCTCCAGAAGAGATCCTTCCCCACTGGCAGTCAGCTCTTAAATGGGCCTAGGAGAGGTGGAGCCAGGCTCCACCCCTTCCAGCAGCATAGGTGAATTGGCTTCACCTGTGCTCCCAGGGCTGACTCATTGCTCACCTCAGGTGATCAGAGGGCCATGATTCAGCAGTTCCCATACAGGCACCCAGTTGGTTGATTTTGATCATTGAAATTTAAGTTGAACTAATTCACTAATAAATCTGATTAAGAATGTGCTGCATTTCAGGGGACAGACACTACAAGCATCCCACCTGCCCAACTGAAAATACAGTTATTCTCAGTTCTAGCCTCTTTCTGCACTGCTAGAATATTACAGCAGACACTGGGAGTGTTGCAATTAAGTCAGTGACAAGCTCATTTTGAAGTTATTTCCTTTCAATAAAAGATTTCATGCTACTAAGACTAGGAACTGCTAAAAAAACAGCCCCAAAATCCCACATGGGGCTGACATTCACAGTAGAGGCATCACAGTTTGGGAACATCTTTCCAGAAAAATGTTATGCAGCCAAGGTGTTTTCTAGATGCAAGTCAAGAAGGGCAGAGTGACATTTACATAGCATTTACTTTGTTAGGAATTCAAATTAGGAAGAACAGGTTGATTTTGTAGTGAAAGCTTTAAGGTATCAAAACTATTTTTTCAAGCAGATATTAGTAGACTTCTGATACATCTGTAGTACTACAGTTTCTGCTCCTACTGTATTTAATTAACAACGCTACAAAAGAATCATGCATTTAAGAAAACAAGAAGTCAACTTTTTACAGCTTGACAGTAATAAGAAAGGGGAACAGTTTCAAAGCAAGAGAGGGAAGATTTAGGTTACATTTTAGAAGGAAATTCTTTACTCAGAAGGCAGTGAGGCCCTGGCACAGCTGCCTAGAGAGCAGTGGATGCCCCGTACCTGGAAGGTGCTCGAAGCCAGGTTGGGGTGGGGCCGTGGGCAGCTGAGCTGGTAGGAGGCAGCCCTGCCCACAGCAGGGGACTGGAACTAGATAGCCTTTTGAGGTCCCTTCCAAGCCAAGTGAAGATTGGAATTGAAACATAATCCTAATACAAGACTTGAATTCTATAAACACTGAAGTAAGCTTCAAAAAACCTGATCAGGAACTGTTAAATTCCTACATATATATTTTTTCAGATTGAGAAATTCAAGTCTTCTCAGTAAATATAAAAACACATGTACTGATACAGTACATATGTAATACAGAAGAGAGCATGCTGCTTAAGATTGCAAAAGGTAAGTTTAAGTCAACATTTACTTTATCAGTTCTCTAAGAAGTAGATAAATCCCCATGCACTGTGGATTTGATGACATACCATACACACTACAGATGACAGCCTGTTATCTCAAGAAATCAGCACCACCTTCCTTTGTGTTAACATATTAAGATCCCCTGTAAATCACCTGACACTGAACATTTAAAGTTAAACGATTAACCAATGGGATTTTAGTAAAAAATGTATACTTTTGCTAATCAGCAAAAAGCATGAAAAATATTTTCTCAGAAGAGACAGTGTTACATCTATCCAATGTCAAGTGCTTTGTTACATACACAATAAGCCCAGTCTTTGGAGGCTGTCCCTAACAGTATTTCAGTAAAAAAAATTCTAGCCATTTGTTTGATCATTAAAGAATTTGACAGCAATGACTTGAGAATATTCACACAGAATATGAATGTGTTTAATTTGCTAAGTGTTAAGAAGAAAATGTGCTGCTTTAATTATGCCTCAGGGAAAAGCTGTAACATGTGGCACTCTTACCTTCAAATGGATCTTAGAATAAGAGCGAGCTTTTTTTATATGAAATTCAAAGCTGAAATCAGAAAAGACCAAGTAAGAAAACCTTTTAGTCCTGTCATTGCTCAAGTGGCCCAGCCACTTTACAAAGAGAGCTAACTATTAACTGAAGTACAGTAGGACTTCACTGCTAAAAACCAAAACAGTTCCTCCTCTAACTTCAGAAAAGAATTACTAAGATTGATAACAAAGATGTTGAACATTAAAACAATTATTTTCAATTTTGTTGCTTGAATTAAGTTGTGTACCAGACCACAGTAATAGACTAGGAAGCATACATTAGAGCACAGCAAAATAGATATGCCATCTCACATTAGGATAGGTAAAGATACAAAAATTTCCTTCACCACAACATATAAATGCACCCGAGTTTCAACTCCGCACAAGAAAAGTCTGCAATGCAAGCCAGCTTATACATACAGCATAGCTATTACATCAACTTCCATTCAGCTGCTGAAGCTCTACTTAAAACTCCACACAAACTAAGGAAGTAAGAATTCTTATTCTCAGCAGAAAGTTATCCATATGCACACCTCATCAGCAATTCAGAAGCAGTAACAATTTCCTCTGAGACATCTCAAAAGCTAAGGACAGCAGCCATCCTTGTCAGAAGGCACACTGCTACCTAGTGAGCAGAGCTTTGACACTATTAGCAAAAGTACTAGTATTTGTCAAATTGAAAGGTATATAGATTTACAGGATGAGCACACAGAGGACTCAGCTGAGAACTAACTTATCAGGAGAGCCTCTAGGTCCAGCCCGTTTTCTCCTCTATCCATTATGGCCCACATTTACAAAATACACAGCAAATGCATCAGAATCACAACAGACTAAGGTGAGATATCACTATTGCCTTCAGGAGCAGTTTAAAATGAAAACATGACAAGTTCCCTTAGGATCTGCTGAATTTACACATTCTACAGTGTTCTGCTGTACTTCATTCTGTTCCTTATATTTACCAATACATTATATCACCTTTAAAGCATCTGTAAGATGAAGGAACCAAATTCTAAGTATGTGCAATGGATATGATGGCCTAAATTAAGCTTCAATTCTTAATTACTCCTTAACTGAAGCCACGCTGAAGAACCTAGAAATTTTTAAACACAGTCAAAAATATTTGAAGTAAACAAATTAGTAAAAGGTTGCCATGTAAAGATAATTTTGAAAATGCTGTTCCAGTTTACCTAAACACTAAAACAAAAAGCATTTGAGGGAGCTTTAATTATAATCACAAACATTTAGTGAAAAACATTTGCTTCCCTTACTAGTATGAATCAGAGGCAACTCCCTTGCTCCCCCAACAGCTGTGTTCAGTTAGTGCCTGATGTTAATGTATTCAACTACAACAGTACTACTCAACCACAACAGCTAACTTCCCCAAACAAAAGGAGTACAAGCTGAGAGAACAGCTTTCAATTTCATTTTGTCGCTCTTAAAGAAGACATTTCTACTGTCACTGCTGGACTCTGCAAGAATTTCACAAGTACCCCAGTGAAGATCGTTCCACTCTCAACAATGCATCTCAACAGAGCTTAAAGTGGCACAAGATCACACGTTTCACTATGGATGTTTCATCATAGGCAAATGAATCTGACATTCTACTCAGTCTCACCCAAAAGCTTAGACAGCAACAGGAAGACAATACCAAAGGCTGTAATGCAGGTCATAGCATGGCTAGATGGAAAAAAACCAAACAGCTCAGCATCTAGATCATAGATCTTCTAGTGTGTTACCACAAGAAGTGAGACACAGCCACAATTCTGACAGAAGTATCATTAGAAACAAGCACATCTCAGCCATATCTGCTACCGTGAACAGTAACTTTGGACAGTAACTTATTTCAAAAGTAATTCCTACTCAGGACAAGAAGCATTATCTCAGCTAACTCCTTTTTAGAATAAAAAGGCTTGGAATCTCAAGATAGGTTTATCTTCTATTTCTTTGTATGGTTTCTTTTTTTTCCTTACTTTGTTTTTAATAGCTACATGATTTTCCCAAGAGGCAAAAAAAAAGTATTTAACAGAATGGTCTGAAAAGGATCTACCATAAAATAGATAGGACTTCAGTAAGGAGATGACTGAATTTTTAACAGCTCAGGATGATAAGCAAGGTTTATGAAGTATTCAATCTAAGCTAACTGAAAGCTCATAGCCTTTAATTTCACTCAGCAGCAAGAACGTGTACATTTCAAGAATACCAGTTCTCACTATCTCCCCCCCATCTTGTACTGCTTCAGCAGTAGAATATCAGTGATAACATCCAAGTAGTCCTACTGCTGTAAAAAAAGCACACTTAAATATTTGAGTTGTAAATCACATAACATGAGATCTTGAGTGCCCAACTGCAATTCTCAAGTCCTCAAACTGGGGTACAGCTCTCTGCTCCTACATGCTTGCTAGCAAAACAAACAAGCTTTCAGAACAAATCACTTCTAACTGTATCTTGAGCAACAGGCTATAAATATATACAATACTGTCAAAGAGAACAGCCAAAATCTTCAAGAGTAATTTTTGGTAAATACTACTCAAACATAGTTTACAAGGCAATTCCCAAGTTTCTCTGGCCAGTACTAGAATCAAAAACCTGTTTTCCTGCTTGGCAACACTATGAATACACATAGAAGTAATTGCTGCTTCCAGAAAAGGTGTTAGGTGTTGGTTTTTAGACTCAATCTCTGTAGGTTCTTCCTAGGCGACTGTTCTGTTCAGTGTATTCCAGCATAACAGGAATAATCACAAGTAAATGTATGCACTAGTACTCCCTTGCAAAAGGACTACATGGTTACTGTGCAGCACTTCTAGTACCAAAATTGCTGTTATCTTGCTACAAGGACATAAAAACAGTAATTGCAAATCTCATAAAATATACTAAGACATACAGTAAGACGCCCTCATCTACAAACACACTCCCCCTTAAGGGGCTTTCCAGTTTCCCCTGGAAAGACTAGCTTAATAAACTCTACAAACAGAGAATCTCATACTCAACATTTCAGGTAGAATAAGACTTACACAGATCCACTATGTTAATATTTCAGTATCAAAATAAAATAGCTCTTGCAAAAACTGAAATTTGCTGCTAATAAGCAAATCAGCTTTTAAATAACGAGGGGTATGAGCCCTATTTTACAGCATCCCATTATAATGTACTAAAAAGAAATATTTACAAAGTGTGTACAGGCAAAGAGTAGCATAGATACCTCTTTTGAGGAAAAAAAAAGGAATAAGTACTTAGAAGCACGTAGCATTTGGGAAGTCTTACAGAAAGTCACATGAAGTAATAACAGTGAAATCCAGATCAAGTAATAAACAGAGGAGAGCATGGTATTTGCAGTGCTAGTACCCAGAAACTACAGCACCAGCACTAGTAGAGGTCTTGTTTACTTGATATGTCCTAGTGTTTAAAAGAAATGTTCTTAACTCAAGAGAGCTGCTTCTTTCAAAGATACAATTGACATCTTCAAAAGCACATACCTTAAATGTACCATTTTGATTTTTCATATACGAAACCAAGAAGATGTCCACTGGTAGTAGTGCTGATGAAATTAGAGCAACTGCCAATGCAAAGATAGCTGTTATGGTAGAAATCACTTCACTTTCTCGCCGACTCTGATACTTGCGCACATAAACCCAGGAGAAAATCAGAATAGCCTGAAAAACACAGTGGAAGATAGTTATGACTAGCATACAAGGACATCAGAGCGCAGCTACTAAAGTCAGACCCTTTATCAGGACTAAAGCACTTCTCCTATGAAAACTGGCTGAGGGAGCTGGGCTTATTTAGTCTGAAGAAGAGAACGCTCGAGGGAGATCACATTAAAACCTTCCAATATTTCAAAGGAGAATATAAACAATAACGAAATTAACTTTTTACATGGATAGACAGTGACAGGCCAAGGAGGAATAGCTTTAAACTAAAGTTGGAAAGATTTAGATAAGGCGTCAGAGAGAAGTTTTTTGTTTCTTTGAGGACAGTGAGGCATTGGCACAGCTGCCCAGAGAGATGTGGGTGCTCCATCCCTAGAGGCATTTGAGGACAGGTTAGATGGGGCCCTGGGCAGCTGAGCTGCCAGGAGGCAGCCCTGCCCACAGCAGGAGATTGGAACTAGCTGATATTTGAGATTCCTTCCAAATCAAATAATTCTACACTCCTACACTTCTAGAATCAGGATGCTCATTCATCTGAGCATCAGCAACAGATCCATTACAGCAATTCACTCTTTTTACCTTCACCACCACCACCACCAAGCAGCTCCTGCTCTACAGGAGAGGAGAACTGGATAGCCACACACCCTCACCTCTGGACTCTGCTTTGACTTACAGCGTTACAACATCGCCTTTATCAGGAACACCCCGAGACGGCAACAGCTCTGCGAGGCAGAGGCACGGCCGGGAGGCAGCAGGACAGGGGATGAGGAGCAGGCAGCCGGGCCAAACCAAGGCGAACGTGGGAGAAGAAGGGGAGCCCTCCGGGAATGGGAGTGAGAAGAAAGTTTAAGAGGGAACTCGGAGGGCTGCTGCTCACGCAAGGAAGGGGAAAGAGGAAAAACCTGTCCCAAAGGAAGGCGGGAAAGGAAAAAGAAGGGAGATCCTGAGATGCTGCAGGGTCTGAGTGGGGGCAGCTGCAGCTTTAACCGAAGAAAAACGGGCCGAGAGAGCCCCGCTCACCAGCAGCGCGAGGCCGAAGAGGCACCATCCCGTCAGCAGCTCAGAGGTGGCCGCCGCCATCTTCGCTTCCGTCAGCAGCAATCAGCCCGCCTCCGGGGGCGGGGCCTTTAAAGAGGCTCCGTAACGTCACCATGGGGACCGGCGCGGGCCGGGCGGGCGGTGGGCTGGTGTTCTGCGGGGCGGGGCGGGGCGATCTACAGGGCACCTGAGCGGAGTGGGACCCAAAGTTATCGAGTAAATTCGATGTTTGAATCAAAATGAAAACAACCCTTAAAATGGAATCATACAATATCCCGAGTTGAAAGGGGCCCACAAAGCTCACTGAGTCCAACCCCTGGTCCCACGCAGCACCACCCAAAATCAAACCCTGTGTCTGAGAGCGCTGTGCAAACGCTCCATCAACTCCGGCAGCTCGGGGCCGTGCCCACTGCCCTGGGCAGCCTGTGCCATGCCAACCCACCCTCTGGTGCAGAGCCTGTCCTCAACCCCCAGCTGCCCTCCCCTGACGCAGCTCCATGCCGTTCCCTCTGGCCCTGCCGCTGTCACACAGAGCGGAGCTCAGCGCTGCCCCTCTGCTCCTTGTGAGCAGCCGCCATCAGGCCTCCCCTCAGCTCCTCTGCTCTGGGCTGAGCAAACCCAGCGACCTGAGTGGTCCTTATCCACCTTGCCTTCTAGACTCTCACCAGCCTTCCTTTGGACACTTTCCACTAGTTTTATGTCCTTCTTATATGGTGGCACCCAAAACTGCACACAGTGAGTGCTGATCTGGTGTCAAGAGCGGTTGTGTGAGCTTCAAAAACTGCCTTGTGCCTTTACTAATCCACACGCTCTCACCTCTGGACTCTGCTTTGACTTACAGCGTTTATTGTGAGAACTGTGGGACGGTAATGTGCATTGGCACCGATAAACTGTTTCTATGAGGCATTCTTAGGTGACCCGGTGGTGTCATAGCTTTCCTATGAACTGGCTGACATTTTTGCTGGGCTCCAGTTTTCTACGAGAGGGGTGTGACGGTGCTCACAAACTATGCATTGGGTGGTTGGAGCAGGGGTTGAAGTGAACTTGGGTTTTGTGAGAAGGGACCTGTGACTGGAGGGACCAGAGAACTGGAAGCTTCCCCCAGAGCAGTGGACATGTGCTGCATTTCTGTTTGCTGTCAGGCCGGCATGGAAGGTACTAATGTGACAGCATTCATGAATCAAGTAGTAATGGGGTTGAGATTATTCCATGTCTGAACACACAGGACATTCACTGTCTGGACAACTGGGGCTTGTTTGCTTCGATTCTGACTGCTTAGATCTTTCTAATTCAGTTCATTTGTCCATCTAGCATCATTCATTTCTCAAGTATTTCTATGGTTAAGCCTCTATACTCTTAACCTTTGCTCCTGTATTATCATTATTTAAAGGCAGTTATAACAATATGAAGTCACTGTAGAAATTACACAGAATCACAGAATCACAGAATGGCCAGGTTTGGAAGGGACCTCAAGGATCATGAAGCTCCAACCCCCCTGCCACATGTAGGGCCACCAACCTCCTCATTTAATGCTAGACCAGGCTGCCCAGGGCCCCATCCAATCTGGCCTTGGACACTTCCAGGGACGGGGCATCCACAGTCTCTCTGGGCAGCCTGTTCCAATACCTCACCACTCTCTCTGTAAAGAATTTCCCCCTGACGTCCAACCTAAATCTCCCCTCCCTCAACTTAAAACCATTTCCCCTCGTCCTGCAGTTATCTACCCTTTCAAAGAGTTGATTCCCCTCTTGTTTGTAGGCACCCTTTAGGTATTGAAATGCTGCGATGAGGTCACTCCGCAGCCTTCTTTTCTCCAGGCTGAACAAGCCCAGCTCCCTCAGCCTGTCTTCATAGGGGAGGTGCTCCAGTCCTCTTACAAAGTATTGTTGCAACAACATCCGAACGTGAACATGTAGGGCAGTAACTAGAATGGTTAACAATACATATAATAGCTGTGTGCTACAATTAAATGGGTAAAAAGGTGAAATAAAGTGGCAGCAGAAGGACTCTGTCCACTAAAAATGTCATGCCAATGGGCTTCAACTGCTTGTTACATTCCTACCTCTTTTAGAAGGTTATTCTGCTGGTATAAATCTCATACCTCTTCTTCACTCTTGTTGATCAATGGCTGTCAGGAGCTTAGCTGAGATTCTGTAAGAGGAGAGGTCAGTCTGCTTCCTCACTTTGTATAGTGTAATTCTAAAAACTCAGTATAATTCTGTGATCTATGTGCACACAGCTTTTATCCATTAAAGCCAGTCAAAGAGTACTATCATTAGCTGTAGGAGTTCTCTAATGGGGTTTTAAATAGATGGAGGATGCTTGCCAATCTGTCTGGATTCCCTTATCAGTCCCATCCTTTTTCCTCTGTCTTGTTCATCCTTTTTTTTCTTTTACCTGAGGCAGCGGGGTCTTACTTAGCACATCTCCCAGTGAAAAGAATCAATGTTCCTGAAGATGGCCTTCCCACACTTTCTCCAGCCAAACTCCTAAAATTCTCAGTATAGTGTTTATCATTCCACTCTAATGTTCCCTCGAGATAGAGGAAATGTTGAAGGCTAAGTCTGTTCCATTCTTGGCAGCTTGAGCAGGTGTGTTGAGGAGTGAAAGCCATTATCTTTGTTTTGGGAGTCCCGTGTTTTAAGCACACATGCTGTTGTGCACACTAGCTAGGTGAAACTAGTTATATGCTTGATCCAGCAGTACTGACCAGATCAAAGGGATGGGTAAAGAGGAAAGTCAGTAAGGACAAATGCTGGCACCTGAAAAGAAAATACCCTGTGCAACAATCCAGGCTGGCTGGAGATCAGTTTTGCTGGGAAGACCGAGAGCCAGAATGTCCCCAGTGGCAGAGAGTACTCTCAGCATCCTGGTCTGCACCAACAGAGGCACAGCCAGTAGACCTGAGGGATTAATCTCTTCTTCCTTGGGCACTTGTTAGACTCCGTGTAGAGTACTGTGTCCAATTTTAGGCTTTTATTACAGGAAAGACATTGATAAGCTATTGTGAATTCAGAAAGGTCTCCAAGGATCACAGAATCACAGAATTGTAGAGGTTGGAAGGGACCTCCAGAGATCATCGAGTTCAACCCCTCTGCCAAAGGATGCTGAGCTTGGAGCGTTTGCCTTGTGAGAAGATACCACAGAGGAGCTGGGCCTTTTCAGGCTGGGAAAGAGGTAGTTTTGATGTGACTGGACATCAGTCTGCCAGCTCCTACAGAAAGGTAACTGAAAAGATGGAGACAGGACTTCACCATGATGCATGCTGGGGGAAGGAGTCAGCAGTCATAAACTGAAACAAGAGTGTCAGGCTTTTAGTGACTTAATCAATGATACAGTGATAATGTTCATTGAAAATACATATCAGAACTCAGGAGTTCTCTGTAGTGTCTATTGAAAGACTTCAGAAAGAGTTCCACTGAGTCAATACACAAGTCATGGGTAGCGTATGTTCATTTGTTTTTTGTTTTTATTTGTTTTTAAACAGAGATTCTTCAGGATTAAGGGAATTAAAAGCAAAAAGGCATTTCCTTTCTCTGTGTGCATATGGTCAGTATGCATATGATCTGCATGTGGCAGAAGCAGAGCACAAAACAGCCCTACAAGTACTATTAGATTAAATGTCTCTTCAGTCCTTACTGTTATGAATGCTGTATGATGTGCTCATAGACGGTTTTCAAAAAATACCTAGCTAACACCACATAAGCTTCCTTTTTCAGCAAATAACACTGAAATGCCTGACTTGTGAATAATTGAAATATTTCTAATTTAAAGAAATAGGAGTTTACAGGAAGTAGCATTTCAGTCCTTGTTCCTTTTCAGCTATGAAAACACATAGAAGGAAAACATCACCTTGGATAATGCCTTTCTGTCTATTTAATATTAAATTATAAATATGTTGTGTACGTACTATTATACATGTATTTAATATATATTACTAATTATTTGTATCTGTTATCTCCAACACAGAATATTTTTTTCCCTGGATATCATTACTATTAAATATGTATGTTATAATTCAAAATTAGCCTAGGCCCCATGAAGAATTAAAAACTTAAAGAACAGCATTAAAAATAAACTATTCCCAAATGGGAAAGAAAGCAATCTGCCTTTGGGGTATATAAAGATTTTATGAGTTTTACAGTGCTGCATACCTTTATCAATAAAATATTGAAATAGTGAACATCAGAGACCCATAACTAGTTAGAATTAAGACTGTTGTAAAAAAGAAAATGCTTTAGGTTTCCATCCTACCATGCAACGTCGTATTTTGACCAAAGTGGTTACATAAATATTTAACACATTTTAGTAAATAAGCCAAAAAAGCAACTTTAGTATGATCAAAAAATCTTTTCTAATGTGGTTAATTTAAACAGTTAAGAGTGTGTGTAATTCCTTAACAAACAGTAATATATATATATTTCTCACTAATAGAAAATGTAATTTGTCTTC
Source organism: Chrysolophus pictus (assembly GCA_037305975.1). Lineage (NCBI taxonomy): Eukaryota > Metazoa > Chordata > Aves > Galliformes > Phasianidae > Chrysolophus > Chrysolophus pictus. Next base: position 28,105,065 of record CM074578.1, read on the forward strand.
ACTAACCTATTATTAATTAGGTAACAGAACAGGCTTTCAAGGATTCCGTGAAAATGGTTTCATATGTCTATGCATCAAATGATTAAATCTGTAGTTACTGAGTGTGTTGTTGTATAGTATGGAATATCCTTCTGATTGGTTTGTGTCAGGGTCCTGTGAGTGTCCTCACTCAATTTCTTGCCCATTCCTGACTTATTTACTGTCAGAACAATGAGAGAGACAGGGAAGACCTTGATTCTATGTAATCTGTTCAGAAACAACTAAAATATCAGCATGTACTGTTTGGTTTGATAGCCTAATTGTTAGCAAACACCGTATGACATCTTCAGTCAACTCTGTCTCAGCCAAAACCAGTACTAGGGGACCCTTCATGGCTGTGTTCGCACAGAGCTTTGTAAGAGGCTGCTCATGGATACATCTTAGGAGGAATTTTGGAAAGTTCATAATGCCCATTGACAGGACAATTTTGGGGGGATATGTTGTTTAAACATTTCTTGGCATTTTCTCTTTTGCAGCTGTTTTAGATTGCTTGCAGGACAGCTGCTTTTTGTAGAGCCTCAAGTCCACCTACATTTTACTTCAGCAGGCTGTGCATCATCTTTATCTCTAAACCTCTTTGCTGTCTGGGGTATTGATAGTACTTCTGTATACACTGTACTTTATATGCCTGTGAGTTTTGTCTCACAGACTTAACTAGAGTTTTACAATCTGTTAAGTAGTTCACAGGATTCAAAACCCAAATGAGGACAGGAAATCAAAGTTATTCTTCATTGTGATTTCAGTCGCACTCCTGTTTCTTGGATTATTAATGACAAGAAAACAGAATGTAGCTTGTTTTTTCTTGTACGTCATTATTTTGCTAAATGCGAGTTTGAAGATCCTAACTAAAAGAGGGGACACATTCATTTATTCTCACTGACAAAGATTAAATTGTCCAGGAAAGAACACTAGCTTTCTCCTTTACTGATTTCTGCCCTTAGTTTGCACTTCAGCAATGTAGGTAAAGATATTCCTAAGGCTGTGCTGAAGCAGGTGTCAGAAAAAAAACCAAAAAATTTAATTGCACTGATATGTCATGGACATGTTTTGCCAGTGGACGAGGTCAGCATGAAGGTCGCAGATACCAAGTTAACAAGGTGTGTTCATCTTTACTTAAGTTTAAAGCAATGAGATAATAAATGAAATGATACAAGAGTAATGCAGAGCAAGGCAAGGCAAAAGCAATGCACCTTATCGTTACTACGTGAGGATAGCAATAGTGATTAATAAAGATACATGATTGTATGGGAACTGTTAGAGTCATAGCCTGAAACACTGCTTGAGCACCTGGGGAAAGGACCCAGTCAGTCTTGGGAGCACAGGTGAAGACAATTCACCTGTGTGACTGGAAGGGGTGGAGCCTGGCTGCACCTCCCTTAAACCTCATTTAAGGGCTGCTACTGAGAAGGATCTTTCTGGAGATTCCTGCTTTGGGGAGTTTTCTCCTATAAGTGTAGTTCTTTGGAGTCAATTGAGTAGTCCTTTTTCCTTCTTTTATAGTATCTTTCTTTTGCATTGGTCTCTCTGTCACTAAACCTCTTGCCTCATCTTTCCACTCATTTTTCCATCGTGTTGATCTTTCCAATTGTTGTCATCATCAGTTACACAAATACTTAGCCATTATCTAGATCTGCAGTCACTGGAGAGCCCTGATTGTAGTGACAATTTAGAGAGCCTTACCTAACAATTGGGAGGTCTTATACAGTGCATATGCTCATAGGTAAGGTCTCCAACTTTGCTACAAGGGAATCTATCTTCTATATTGTTGAATAAATAAGTTTATCTGACAATTAAGTAGAAACATCTGGTTTCATTCTGCCTTTGGGTTTCACCTTAAGCCTGGCCAGAACTCAAGGAGAAACTAGGTAGTTGGATCATACATTCTCATAAGGCTTTAAGCTACGTCTCTTGCTAATGAGATCTTTTGTCTAAGATGCATATATTACTAATGATCAGACACTTATGGTATATAACGCTGTGTTGGGAGATTCATCTAAAGGTCAACCTTGGTTTGAGGCCTACTATTTAGGCCTTAGTACTTCAGGACTGAAAAGAAGCAACCACGGAATAAAACTCTGTTAGGCATGTTCATTGTTAAGACTAATTAAGAAACTAATTAATGAGAATTATTACCATGAGATGAGTAATCTGAGAGGAAACAGTTTGTCGCTGATGTAGAGGAAACAACTCCACTACATACAAATAGGAGACCAGATGTAATTTTCTGAAGTGTTACTACTCAAGAGAGGAAAGCATTGTGATACACACCAGCCAGTGAAGTGGCTTCTGTCATACCCAAATTGCTGATTCACTCACAGCTGATAGTATGAGTGATAATGACAGGAGTGTTTATGATCCTAATGATCATTACACTTAGTCTCAACTGCACTGGTGGATGTCCATGGTGTGTTTCCAAAAGCATGGTTAAACTAGCATGGCTTACGAAATGAAATAACCTTGGTAGTTGTCCACATGGTGTTGTTCTCTTCTGTGCTCCAGTAGAGGATGTGCTTCTTCCTGCCTCAGAAATTTGCTTCTTCCTCTCTTACTTGGAAGAGCAAGGAAGAGTAAAGCTCATCATCAAAATACCATGAGGTGCAGTAAGGTCTGAGAATGTGCTGAAGAACTGTAGTTCTATGAATTGATTGGATAAGACATTGTATTTGGGGTTGCATGGTGAGAATAGTATAAGAAGTGGACTTGAATAATTTCTGGAAAAGTTTTCTTGAGCTAGATAAAAAGTTTTCTTGAGGTTGATAAGCCTGTGTGGACTTCTCATCCTTACTGCAGGCTAATAATTAACTGACTTCTTATGAAGGCTCACTGGAAATCTTAAAACTGCAAAAATTGTATTTTATAAAGATTTCATTTTATCTAAAAACAACCTGTGTAGTTAGGAATAAGTACAAACTACACAAGGTGACTTACATGTAAAATTTACTTTTGAGTAGCAAGTCTGCTTATTAATATTCATGTGGTGAAAAGACTGTGAAAGAAGAGGAGAGATTGTAGAAAATCAAGTATATGAAACATGATACAGTGTTCATTTTGACCAGGACAAGGGATTAGTATCATACTTGAGCTAGATAGTGTACATACCAGAAGAGAACAGGTGCTCCTTCTCACTTGACCAACTTGCTTTCCTCCCACTTGATAATCCTACAAGTTTCAGGGGGGCTTAAAGTGTGGGGGCTAATGGGAATCCCATATTTTATAATCCTCTAAATGAGTAACTCTACTTCATGTAATTTTTCTTATGTTAAAAATTGCTAAATATTGGGTTAGCACTATTTGACAGCCTTGTGCTTCAGGATATAATTATTCTTGGTCTTGCATGGCTTAGAATCCAGTAATGCCTGTAAGCCCTATGGAACAGAATGCACTCAGCCTCATACTGTGCAAGTACATGCAATTAAACACTGACAGTGAAAGCTAGTCAGATTTTTCTTAAAAGCTCTAACACTTGGATAAAGTCATACTGTATTAGGTGAATATAGCAGCTTTCCTTCTGTAAGTATGGACTTTCCCTTATTTAACTAGTTACACAGATTTGTTTTTCTTCCTAAACGCTACTAAGACATATTTCTCATTCTATAATTTTCCATTTGCCCAGGAAGAAAAACATATTTGAATAAGTTTGGAATTTGTCAATCTGCATGCTAGTAAACAATATTTTAGAAAACCCCAAATGGCCTAGAGTGTTTATTTTCATTAGTAGAGAATATCATGTATCCTTTACTCCTTGTTTCTTTATGCTGAAATATTACCTTGTTGTAAGCACCTCAATCATGCTAATATCTCCAGGCTGCTTTCCAGGAGAGAAATCTTTTTCCCTTTAAGCTTTATTTGGTTTCATTATTTATATACTGTTGTATCAATGCCTGAGCATTTGATTGAACAACAGGGGCAAGGCTTGTAGTTTTATGAACCCTGTAAAAGTTTTTACCTTAACTTGGATTAAGTCTGCTCAGTTCTTATTTTGGGCAAATCTAGGAAAAGGAACAGCTTTTGAAATGATGTCACATTAAGAAACAATGAATGTTTACATTGAGTTGGAGGGTAAAAAGTCTTCTCAATATTTTGTGGTATCTAGGGAAAACATTCAAAAACTTTCATAAAAGAGGTAAACATACAGTGCTCCTCTCAAGAAAACTATTGCTACTAGCAGGATTTGTTTCAGGGAACCCGAGTCAAGGTTGTATCATAGTTCTTGAGTTTAAAGAGACTTTCTGTGCCATCCATTTGTAAAATCATTTATGTACTATCTAATCCTTATCTTTTGAAAATAAATTCCGTGAAATAATTATGTAAAATTGTGTAGCTGATGTATATAAAGGTTGATACATTCCACGAAGCCAAGTCCCTGGAGTATGGAGAAGAACAACCTGCTGTAGCTTGGGATCAGTGAACTCTTTACTACAGCATAGAACTGTCACAAGTAATAACAAATGTGTGCATTAAGATGTGGGTTTTTTTGCTGTGGTAGTACTGAAGTAGGGGAGTAGATTTTATTATTATTTTATAATTGGTGTAGGGATTATCTTCAAGAAGGTTGAGAAATGCTATATGAACATAAATACATATTTTAGTTATAACTTAGAATAACTATACAGAAGAATTTGGAGCAGTTTTTCTTTTAATGTAATACAAAGAAATATTCAATAGTGCTTATAAAGGTTATTTTCATCCTTACTTTTTTAACTTGAACAAAAACAGTAATAAAAAAGAGTCTGAGGGCAAAATAGATGATTACGATAGAGTGTAGGTCAGAAACATTCCTTTTAATGAGGGTTGTAAAAATGAGGAACTTCCAAGGTCAATGTCTTTCTATTTATTTATTATTTTTTAATGTAAAAGCTTTTATTGCCTTTCCCATATGCAAATTACAACTCTGTGTGAGTTGATAACAATGAAGGCAATGTGAACTTCCACAGTCAGAAGAGGTTTATAGGCAGAAATGTGTGAGCCACTGAATTGTCCTGAAACTTGGCAAGCTGTTTTTAGACAATAGAAAGATTTCACCCTGTATTTTTCTCATTGTCCTAGTCAATGAACTGAGGTTGATGGCTGATCATATTAGAATATCCAAGCTGTTTTGTGCATATTTGTACTTGAAATTAGAAGCACCTCCAATAATTATGTACGTAGGAACAACAACCAAGACAAGAACATGTATTTGGATTTTTCCAGAATGGAGTGAGGAAACTGGGTGGAGTTTAACCAAGAAAGTGGATTCAGTTCTGCCCCTGGGAATATAATAGCAAAGCTGCTAGTTGTTTTTGCCTCCAGAATCATTAATCTTCAGTTTAGAAGGTAAATAGTTATAGAAACAAGGAGAATAGGCAGCCTAAACTATTATTAGACTTAATGAATATTGTGAGTTGTTTTGATGTCTATCTCAAAAAATGGAAATTTGAGACAATTGGGGTAGTGTAATAACAAATAAGGAGTAAGTTGTATGCACAGAATTTAGATTTAGAATCTCTGTGTTGGGAAAGATGCTACTTAGGGACAAACAGTAGAAATTTTAAAAATTGTGACTAACATATAGAACAGTAGAAAACAAATTAGTCATTCTTATAACAATAAATTTGAGCATAAAATAGAGTAATGAGCAGCATAGTTAATGGAACAAAAACCCTGCTTGATATGATTTAACAACTATATAACCTTAACTTGGGATGCTTTGAGTGCCAAGAATATGCCAATGATTTCTTTTAAAAAAAAAATAGAGAAACTCATGGATGAGAAGTCTATCAAGCACTGTTAAACATTCTGAATCACTCTCAGTGTCAGCCGGGGAGCTCCAGAGGCTGTAAAGATATGCAAAGGAAACTTCTTCAGCTTTCCTTGTTTTCCAAAGAGCTTGCACTGAAGGGTCAGTGTAGTAAGTTAGTCTTTCAGCCATTCCCATTAGTATTTTTCAGTAGTTCCAGCACAGTATAGCTGTCTTTGGGACTTCATCAAAGGCTGGAGTTTTGATCATTTACTAGAGTTAGAAGGTAATCTTAGTGATAAACATGACTTTCCCCTTGCTCAGAAGATAGTTTCAAAGCCATTCACATTACTTAAACCTAGCATATGGTCTGTATAAAGAATCTTGAAAAAATAAAGGTTGTCTAGCAGCATGGGAAAGCTGATTTTATACTGCAGTGAGGAGTTGAGCTTCATCTCTAATCACCGAAATGGACCTTAAACTTATGTCTAGGAGCATGAAAGTTCCTTTTTTTTTTTTCCACAGTGATAAAAAAGAACAAGTTTAATTCTTGCATCTGGAAAGAGTTTGTGACTAATTATGTGATGAGAAACATGTTGATAAAGTGGTGTGAGTTCAGTGGAGGGTGACCATGATGACTGAGGTCTGGCCATGTGAGAGAAGGGAATCGTACTTGGCTTGGGAAGAGGCAGCTTATGGGGAGATCTGGCTGCAGGCTGCTGTCACTACAGGCCGTCTAGAAGATGGAGTCAGTGGTGCTTGTCTGGGGGAGGAGAAACAGCAGACAGCAGTTGAAATAGGAGAATCTGACCAGGTCTATGGAAAGAAAAAAAATATGTAAGATTGATTAAGCAGTAGAGAAGGTTTTTTTTATTCTTAACTTGATTGGATTTAAACCTTGAACAATCTGGATTCAGTGTGACCTTGCTTTGAGTAGGAGGATTGCACAAAATGTCCCCTCCCAAATGTCCCTTCCTAGCTGAACAAGTCACTGATTAATGCCATTCAGCAACTATATTTAGATAGGGCATAGTTTTTGGGGCAGTGTGAAGCAAATTGTTATTCTTTGGAATTGCACTAAGATTTGAGTGGTAGGGTAACCTCACAGAAAGGAGGAATGGCGTGAGGTAATGGCTGCTGGCTTTTATGTTTTATCATTTAGGCTTTTTGATCTGCAGTAACATAGAAGCAGTTACAACTGTAGTTTTGAATTTGCAGAAAAGCAATCTATTTTACTTTCTACTATTTCTGTCCTTCCTTGAGGATCAGGTATTGTTTGGTTATGGATGAGTATGAATACAACCAACTACTAATCCCTTTGCTAGGAGATGAGTGTCGTGAGATGGTGGACAAGAATAAATATGTATTCAGATGGCTCTCTGCAGTTTGTGTATAAAAAGTGAGGGAAAATGTCAGCCTCTACTCAGTATTGAAAATTTTGGGGTGTGTAATCTTTTTACAAGACTCAAAGGAATGTTAGGGCTTCAAGCTAAGAGTTAATGTTAACTAAGAGTTAATATTAACTAAGTGTTAGAGCTCCCTATTGCCGGCAATAGAAACAGGAGACATGAGAAATTAATGTTTTGTTAATTATTTTTGTTGACAAGAATTTAGTTTTACATATTCCTCCTCTTTCATTTCCTTTGTGACAGTGAATTTTTTTCTCCTCAAGTTCCAGCCAAACATGAGAGTGTTACAAAGGAGAACAGAAGAAAAACAGGAGGAGAACAGAAGGAGAAACAGAATTATAGAAGAGTAATGTATAAATCTGCCATTTTGTTAAAGGTAATTCAATTAAATAAATTTTAAAAAATAATCACAAGATGCATCATTCTTAGATATAAACATCCATTTTAAGTGGTGTGTGATGTTCTTTTACTTAAGTGAATGGCATTTAGGGGCATTTTAGTATTTTAACCACCAGAGGGCTCCCATATTGTAGTTCTCCAAAATTGTTTCCATGCACAATGCAGTAAGTATATTTGCCAGACACTTCAGTGGAAACCAAATCTCGAAGTCATTACTTCTGTGGAAATGAAATATTTCTTGAAGTTTTAGAATAGCAATAACCTCAGGAATTGGTTTGTAATATATGAGTGATTTTTGTAATTAAGTATATGGAGACTTTAAAGGAAATCTGTCTTGCTGTTTTCTTCAAAACTAAAATGTGTTGATGCAAATCTTAATCTGTCTGTCAAACTCTGTTACCATTGTTGGCACCATTGCTTTCCAAAGCATTCAAGCCTGTAATTCAGTGCCATTATCAAAACCTCACTTTCTGTAGATACGTATGACTACAGCAAACTCTTGATTTACACAGACTAACAAGGCATTTCACAAATCTTTTTTTCAGTCGATTAGAAGACAAACACTCTGGAAATCTTGCCATGAAGAAGAGCTGAAAATATTCACCTATGTGAGTTGACAGTCAAGTCACTGTTGTTCAATATTCTCTACATAAAAGATGTAGAGTAAATGCAATTTTTAAAGAATTTGCTTTCTGTGTCAGCGTACTTAATACATTAGAGATTTTTAGAGACTGAAGGTGAACATCTTCAGCCTGGGTAAGAGAAGTCTTCAGGACATCAAGTAGCCTTCCAGCATGTAAAAGAAAGTTATAAAGAAGACAAAGCTAAGCAGTTCAGTAGTATGTGATAAGAGAATGACAGTAGGCATGAGCAGAAAAGAGGTTCTAACTGGATTTAAGGGGAAACCTCTTCAACATGAGGACAGTATATCAGTGTAACTAACTGCCTGAAGAGGTTATACTATCTTTTGTACTGTTGTCTCTCAGAGGCAAGCACTGATTTCTGTATTCTGGTGACAGGACATGGGGGAACAACATGGAGCTGCATGAGTGGATGGTCAGGTGGAGGTTAGGGAGAGGTTCTTCACCAAAGGGTGGTGGGACTCTGGAACAGGATCCCCAAGGCAATGGTCACAGACTCAAGCTGCCAGTGTTCAAGAAATGCTTGGACAGTGCACTCAGACATTAGTTTGAATTTTGAGTGCTCTGTGAGAGCCAGGAGTTGGACTCCATATTTCTTCTGAGTTCTTTCCAACTTGGGATATTCTGTGATTCTCTGTCCTTGGAAGTTCTTAAGGATAGAGATGTTCTGCAGCTATGTTAATTGTATCATATGTTACCAAACAGTACTCATTGACAAACTGCTTCATTCCTCACCTAGCTTCATTGGTTGTTTATTTTTATTTTGTTTATAATATTGTGTCAGTTCACCTTTCACATATTTTGAATATTCTTAAGGGTGAAGATATTGTACAGTATTATTGGTCATCTAGGAGGTATATATTTTTCACCTTGTTTTGCCCAGCACAAATTACACTTGCTGATCTTTCAGAAATTATTTGTTCCATTTCTGTTCTCTTTTAAATAGCATACTCATTGTGTAAATATATTTAAATATTTTGTGTTGTATTGTAATTGAGTCATGGCCTGAACACTGATTGAACACCTGGGGAAAGGACCTGGTCAGCTCTGGAAGCACAGGTGAAGGCAATTCAGCTGTGTGACAGGAAGGGGTGGAGCCTGGCTGCACCTCTCTTAGACCTCACTTAATGGCTGACTGCCACTGGAGAAGGAGCTCTTCCTGGATATCCCTCCTTGGTGAAGTTTTCCCCTGCAAAGCTGGAATCTTCTGATATGTGTGAGCAATCTTCCCTTTCGTTATAGCAACCTCTTTATTGTGCCAGTTCTTTCATCATTACACCTCTGTTGCAATGATTTTCCCATTGTATTGTCCAATTGCTACAGTTGTGTAAGTGTTTACATTGTAATTGTCATCTTTGCTTGAGTGCAACGCGGCTTTGGGCTGACAGCATTTGGATCACTTTTAAAGCCTTAGCTGTTGCAGATGATAGTACATACATTTTATTCTATTTTGATGTGAGTTTTGCTGATTCTTGGCGTAGTATTTGTTTTACAAATGTGTGTAAAATATAAGTGCCTTCTTTAAGTGCACCTAAAGTCCACAGGATAGAATTTCAAATAAATCTATTATAAGAATCAATATTTTTGTTGTTAGTAACAATTTTCTCCTTTACAATAAGGACTCCAGATATATTAGTACTGGTTTTTGAGGGCCTCCAATGTGTCTTCAGAATCAGACTTTGTCCCCCTCCTAGCATGAGAGCAGGTTTGAATGGTACTAATAACTGATGCTTTACGTTTCAAAATAAAGCAGTTGACAAGTTAGGCTGAAAGTGAAGACATTGCTAAGCAACTTCAAAAACTTTGTCTTACTTTCCCTTTCCAGTTTTTCAGTTTGGAGGAAAAAAAAAAAAAAAAAGCTGTTGCATGTGGTTAGAACATTCCCTGAAAACTGGAGATTACTCAGCTGGCTTGCTGGAAAACTATCACGTTACTTCTAGATAAACATCACTAAACAGAGTGCAGTGCTTTGCTTCACTCAGCTGAAAAACACTGCAAGTAACTTGCCATTGACATGAAAATGATTGAGTAGGCAATAATGTTCATTTTTGTAGGGTGACAGGAAAAAGGTGATGCAGTGAAATTAAATGTGAGGTTACATGTGCAGAAACGAATTCTGCAGGGCTGCACTTAGTGAGTGGCTTACAGCATTTTGGAAAACTAACTCTTTGAAAGCTAACAATAGCTTCCAGCACACAGTGATAGGTTAAAAGAAATAGGGCTTAGCAGGAAGAAATGCAAGTATCAGTAATGCAGTTGTGTTACTACTTTGAATGGTATTAATGGTATAACTATGTCACTGTTTGCTTCTGGCATCCAAGCATCCTGTTCTGTATTTGATGTCAGTGAATCGGAATAGTTTCAGAAGGAAAAAAAAAAACAGAACAAAATAAACAATCTCGTGTTGTAGTAAACAAAAGACAAAATAAAAGCCCCTCGATCCATTTTGATTATTCAGTAGAACATTTGAAGATAGCTTAAGTTTGTACATGGAAATAAGACTTATGCCTTTAAATATCATTACAGTATCATATTATGGTCCAAAACCTGAAGCCTGGAGCTTCAGAAAAAGCTTGAGAGGGGAAAAAGGCACATGTCAAAAAGAAAAAAAAAATCCCATAAATACATTTAATACAGCAGCTCATACTCTAGGAGCATCCTAGAACCCTTGTAAATCCATATGGTTTAAAACTAGATCACATCTCTCTCAAGAAGGGAAGTTATCACTCACCTACAAGTACTGTATTTGTCAGAAATGACTGGATACCACTTAAGAGGCAAAATACTTTTGATGGGAAGTATAACATCAGGAAGAAAAGCTGCCAAGTCAGGACCCCCAGATTCTTCTTTAGAAGTAATTTTGATTGCACAGATCTAGGAACTTCACTAGGATAAAGCTGGAGCAGGAAGGGAATCACAAGAAACATGAAGGTGTAGTCAAGGAAGACTTCTAGCAGTGAAAAGAGTGAAACCCAAGTTTTGGAGATGAAAGTTAGGAGGAGTTTTTGCAAGACCCTGAAATCTACATAATAACTGAACACTGCAAAGTTTTCCAAAAAGATCTGTCCTGCAAAGATACAGTAGGCTATGAGTAAATTTGTTGTCGAACATTTTTATCAGTTTCATGTAATGTGGTTGAGTTTCTTCTGTTTAAGGAGTTATTTCATTAAAGCTTCTATCAAATCTGCTTTTAGATATCTCATCTTATAATTAGATGAATTCTGACTAACATGCATGTAGATCCACCACGTGATCTTGGCTGGTATGATCAGGTATGGAGATCATGGACATGAAAATCCATTATAGTAATATTTTTTCTAAAGACTGCTGAAAAAAAAAAATGGCAAGCATTTCCTCTCTTGTGTTAGCTTTTCATAGTGTTTAGCTATGTAACAGCTAAGCAAAGCATCCTGTTAACCTGTACGCAGCTGGTTAGATCACCAGAGGTCTATCTAGAGGTCTGAGATCAAGAACTCCAGCAACCACTGTGGGAGAAGAATATAAGGAATCTACACACAATGGGGGATGGAAATGGTTGAGAAAGCAAAACAAGGGTAAGACCTTCAGCCACGTTAATTAATAATAATATAGTATTCCCTTCACCTTATTTTTAATGACTCTGTTATAATCTGGATGAGAAGTTCATGAACACAGCTTCTAAACAATATTTTTCCAGTCTCTGGGTTGCAAAGTTATGTTGTCTTCATTATTATTCATCTTATGTTATTATCACTAGATAAGCACAGACTAGGATCCACAAAAGCCTGTCTAGCAAGCACTATAATTCTGGCAAATAAGAAACAAATAATATTTGTTTCTTATTGTCTTCTTTCTAAGGGTGACAGGAAATGTTAGTAGTGCTGTATGTTGAGATCCTGGCATCATTGAAGTCTCCAGTCCTCCTAGAAGGTAGCAACAGCAACAAAAGAGACGTTATAGAAACCAAATATGAATCTCTATCACAGCTGCAGTTCATGGCAAAGCACACATTGATATCAGCAAAGCCAATAATTCATTCTAAATAAAGGAACTTACCAGTGTTTTCTTTGATCTGCAGTAGGACAGAGGCTAATTTTCCAGTTCTCTTTTCCTCATTCTTTCCAGTTGGAATGTAGAACATAACTGTGTAGCAATAGTCTTCTGCAGGTAATGGAGAAGAGAACAACTCAGTGCTGAGTAGGCAAATCTGAAAGCAGAAGGCAAGGTAATTAAAAGGACTGGTATTAGTCTTGTAGGAGAAAATTTCTTTGGGGAGAAACAGTAAGAAAGCAAATGATGAAATTTCATTTCTAGAGAACGCTTATCAAAGATGTTAAAAAATGTCTTACAGTAAGTTATCATATTGACTTTTTGTTTTCAAGGTTTTGGAAACAATAAAGCTATGATCAGTGGGCTTTTTTTGTTTGTATTGTTTTAATAGTGAAGTGTCTTTCTTCTGTTTTCATGTTTTGTGGTTTTCTTCCTCATATCAATGTTGACAAGTTTTCAGTAAATGGCTGCTAAAGGTGCTTCTCGACTATCTCAAAGTTATAAGACAATTTAGCAAACAAGTAAACAGAAAAAAAGGTATTTCTGTAGTATTTGCAAGGAAAAATATGGCTTGATTTTACTTGATTCTTTAGGCATCAAAAGCTTACTTCCTTTCAATACAATAGTGTCTGTTTAATGCCCATGCCCAGTTACGTGTGTATAATTAACCATATGCTATGTCTGTTATCTCAACTTGTTAAAGGGGAAAAAATGAAGGACCCTAAAATTGATGACATCTAAAGAACAAGTGTGTTGCATGATAACCTGCACCAAAAGAGAGAGTGTTTCTGATTTAATCAAAATTAGCTTTTTTTTTTACTCTCTCAGTCAAAGAGATGGAAAGGAATTCAAACCAACCCATTTGGCTACTCAGTGTAAAGGATATTCCACTACCTGAACAACAGCTCCTATTACTTTTATACCTTATTGCCTCGGCTCCTGACTGTCATACCAATCAATACATGAAAGATTACAAAACATTAAATAATTTAGATTTTTATTTTTTAGACATATTAGGTCTATATTATATGTTAATATGACATTCAAATAATCTGGATGTTTTATTAGACTTTGGAAAACAACAAAAAAAGTTGAAGTAATATGTAAATGAGAAATTAGTTGTGTATATGTGAGCATATATGAGCACTCCGATTTTCAGTAAAGGGGTCGAAACAGCTGCCAAAGAAATGCAGAGAGAAAACTTACTAATAAAAGAACCAAATACTAATAAATATAATGATTCGGCAACAACAAAATAAATATTTTCATTTAATTCCAATGGTATTGATGAGCCAATTAAAAAAGAAAAAAGAAAAAAAGTACTGGAGTTGTACTACATGCAGTGTTTAATGCTATCTGGTCCTAATATATTTCAGATTTAATATATGCAAATATAAAAGTAAAAGTTACTCTTAATATATTGCTGATACTTAATAGTGGTGAATGTGTGTAGTTTTATCACATAATTTGTAAAGTAGTCATAAATATTTCAGAAGCAAAGTTTGGCACATACTGCTCAATGTGGTGGTACAAAAAATTTAGTGAAGTTATTTCAACTTGAAATAGGCTTGATTTGTAGAATTCAGTATGAGATCAGTTCAGTCTGAACAAGCTAAGAGAAACAACACTAAGAATAGCAGTGCTAAAATATTTAGGTCCTTAATTTGTTAAAAGGCATAGCTCATCTTTTTGTGGAGAGATAAATAGTTGCTTATGACCACACTGCCATGATACAAACAGCTTGCCATGCATTCTGTTGTTTTATGGGCTCCACAAAGAAATAGGCAATGAAAAATAATCTGAATACTTATAGCTGTTTTTTTGTTCTTTCTTTCATATTTAATCCACTCTACTTGGACCAGAGGAAGCATGTGCATGTTGGTGGCATCTGTATTGCATAAGAAACAAACATGCGTGCAGTCAAACAGCTGACCAGGGATGAGAAAAGCAGAAAAGTGGTTTTCCAAAACAAACCAAATGTAAACCACATCATGTAGCTTGTTTTAGTCTGAAGTACCTATAGGCTTTAAAAGCCACTTCTCAATTGAAAACATGAAGACCGGGTTTTAGACAGCTGTGTTGGGAATTACAGATTTGGGCTCAGTATTTCCATATGAATATGCTGCAATCCTATACGCAAGCTATAAAGCTGTGAAATGTGCTAATTTAAAATTGCTATAATGCAAATATTAGAAAAAGGAAGGTAAAGAACAACAACAAAAAATATCAGCTGAATTTAAGTTTCTGTGAACAGACCAAGTTCTATTAGCCTCATAGGCTTACAGGGCAACTTCATTTTAGGCAAAGCTAAGGCCAGAACTCACAAAACTTTTTCTATGCTTTAAAAAAAAAAAAAAAAAAACTTCAGGAAGATGAAGTATAGATAACCCAAGAAATGTCAGATAAAATTCCATTTTAACTTTAAACAAATGTCTGTGCAATTTCTAGTCTCGTTATTAGTCAATGCCTCCCACTGTTTAGTCCTTTCAGTCCAGCTATCTTTACACAGTTGTATTTAAATATAGAATATTGCATTGAAAAATGAAATTATTTTAGATCATGTTATCAATATTTTCAAATTTTTCAGAAAATAACTTCTATAAATTTGCCTATGCTAGACTGATGTGTGACAATCATTTTTTTTTAATCTGTTATCTGCAATCATATTAATATCCAAGATTCTGAATTTGTGCAGAGCAATTTACCATTGTTGTTTGGATGCACAATTTCAGTACTGTAAGGAAACAAAGCAATAAAATTTCGAATATATTTACTGCTGAACAGGAGGGCACAAGAATCTGGAAAGTCAAACTAAGATCTGTCTACTTTGTCTTCCATCTAGGAGGATTTCTCAGGATTTAAATGTTATATATTTAAGCCAGTATTTTAGAGATTTCTTAAGCTTGTCTGCCTAAAACTGTCTAGTTATGATCTCAGATGTTAAAGAACTCTCAATTCAATAGCATGTAAAGGCTGCAGCTAGAAGCGAGACAGAAGTACAAGCCCAAAAGTCTAGCTGTTATGTGCCCTCTAAAATAACCTACTGACCTATACACATTGCAAGTCAACATCCTACGTCATGCTGTATATAAATGTATTTTTGGGAGCTAGGGAACTTGTGCATTCATGGAAAATGTGGAAAATGACAGTCGAAAGTAAGAATCTATTGGATTCTTTTATTTCTTTTATTTCATGACTATTTGTATATTTCTGCATTGCAAATCATGGAAATTTTGCTGTTTGTTAGGAATGCACAACTAACCATTAGCTCCTAGAATGGCCAGCATTTACATACACAGAAGGTTCTTAAAGCAAACTTAGCTGTATAGTGTATCAAGTGTAGTATTAGCATCAGTCTCTAAATGTTTTATTTTTGGCACT
This sequence comes from Chrysolophus pictus, assembly GCA_037305975.1. Lineage (NCBI taxonomy): Eukaryota > Metazoa > Chordata > Aves > Galliformes > Phasianidae > Chrysolophus > Chrysolophus pictus. The sequence goes on from CM074578.1 coordinate 28,120,679, forward strand.
TCGAATGTGGTTTGGACACGATGGATTAATTTAATTTTGGAGCAAGGCCAAGCAATTCAGCATTTTGATGAAGCTTGGATTAGCTAGGAACTGCTCTGGTTTCTTTCCTTTCCTGATAAGTGGAATCTAGATATATTTTGTTGATTATTTTAATCGAGTATTGAACTTAATCTTGATAGTTAGTTGTTGACTCCACACTAGTGCTGGAACTAATTATGCCCTAACAACTTAAAGTAACATCTTGCAACTACTAAGTGAGGAAATATTTCCACATGCAAAATTATTCAAATGCATTTACAATTTGTGGCTTTCTCAGCAGTTGTAGTCTATAATTATTGGAATAACGGTATCTGACAATGATACATAATAAATAACGTATTTAATTACAAAAACTTACAGTAGAAAAATGACCTTCAGCCAAAAATACAAAATCTATTGAAGGTAACTGTGTTGCTGACACGGTATCAGCCTGTTTTCAGAGAGTATGTATTGAGACCCTGCTTGTCTGCATGACAGGGAAGGCAGCTTTTAGGAACTTACAAAGTTTTATGTAATAAATTGTTTTCACCCAAATCTTTTCAGTATGAATAATCATGGCTTGACGTGTCTCCAAATCTATTTGAGATGCGTTAAAACTACAGGGCCGGATTCTTAAAGACAAAGAACTCAAACAGTTTTAAGCCCTCCTTGCTCAGGCATTCATTAGAAACCTTCATCTCTTCTCATACAATGTTGCTCAATTTGCCAGAACTTGAAATACAAGATACAGATACTTAAGGACTCAAACTCTCTGTCAGTGGAGAACAAGATTAAGAAAAAATGCTTAAACCGAATAAACTAAATCTGTTGGCAGGAGTAAAAATAAATAAATAAAAAATAATCCACTCTTTAAAAAAAAAAAAAAAAAAAAAAAAAGCCTGTAAGTAGAATACGTAGTTTTCTAAATAGCCGTAACAGAAAGCAAGGCCTTGTGTCAGGCACACAAGATGGTGACACTTGACATTTGGTCTTACGCAGAGTTTATCTTCACTGCAGAAGTTACAAACAAATTCAAAAGAATGAACATTTTAATAGTTTCGGTGCAATGCAGCTGTCGTGACTGATTGGCAAACCTTGCAAAGGGCAGAAAGGTTCATCTGGCAAGGAACTTGTGGGTTTAAAAAACAAAGGAGAAAAAAAAAATAGTGCGGTAAGGCAGAGGCTCAAATTAATCTTTTTAAAAACCTTTTCAAGTGGAGTACTGCTGCTTTCAGAATTGTCAGAGCTCAAAGATTCATTCCTGCATATGTGTTGTCACAAGCAACACAAGTTAAAAATGTGGGTCTAACAAGATGGAGACAAATCTGTTAGCACCAAAGAGACAAGAGTGAGCTATGTGACTTGGCTCTTTTGGATATCTAAGAGTGCCGAAAAAGAAACAAAAGCTGAAAGTGACTGTCAGCAGTAGAGAAAAGTTTTCTGGAACAAATAAGTCTGTCCCTACATTCCCCTACCCCTATTCTCCCTCCTTTCCCCCTGTATCTTGCCTGCAGCTGCACTTCCAGTTAAAGCTGTTCAGTGAAGCAGTGCACTCTCAGCACAGGAGGTGGAATGTGTTCTACATGGCTGTGCTAAGTATGGTGTCAAGCTTAGGCTCTCTCTCTTTTGGTGTATTTGCTCAGCTCTTGTCTGTACCTGGGACTGATTCCTGTCTTCTATAAGCCAGTGAGAGTTTCAGCTGAACAGAGGTATCTAGAAAATTGTGTTGCTACACAGATAACATAGTAAAGCATTCCTTTGCTACGATGTTTTAGATCACGCACTCTCATCAACTATTTTCTGTACTTGCTGCAAACCTGGAGAGAAGAACTACCTACAGGCAGTGTTTTCTGTGCAGTTCACTACCAACTTTGCAGGTGAACTTGGTTCATGCTTTTAAGCTGTGCGTGAGAACAAAGAAGTTTTGTGAGTTGTGGCTTTGCTTCTTGTATTGAAGGACAGAGAGATTTTTTTGGCTGTAAACAGTAAGATTTTTGTTTGATCCCGATTTTTATGTCACTAGTCATTCAGGACTGTTTCTGTCAGTATGAAGTATTCTTTGTAAATACATACAGTTACTGTCTCCAATGCCCAAGTTCTCCTTAACCAGTATAAATTGGAGTAATTCCTTTGATTTGCATGAACTGGCATAATCTCATTTAGTTGAAAATCTGGGCCAGAGTACAGGAAGCAGTATTAGTCAGGGAACATTACAATAGGTTCTAATTCTTCTTCTTCTTAATACTTTCGTAATGATGTGGAGTGTTTTGAAGTTGACATAGACCAAATAAGGTATTTTTGATGTTATATTTGGAGCGTCGCTGGCTCACTAAGTGGAACGACGTCCTTGATTAAGGGGTTATGTTTCATTATTACTTCACAAGCAATGAAAACTAAGCTAAAATTTGAAGTTTTGAGCAATATTAAAGCTCTGAGGAGCAGAAATATTCCCTTAAAAGATGAACAGATTGTATGTGCAAGTATTACACAATTAGATAGCTTACCTAATTTAGAATATAAACCATTGAGATTAATAATGTTATAAGAGCTGGATCCATATATTTAGGGTATGTAAAATGAAGTAAAGAAGGATTTCAAGAATTTTAATAACTTGAAAGAGCAATGGAAAATGCATTTCTTTTCAAATAAAAAATGATAATGCCTTTCACTGGAGCCGAGCTTTTACAATGGGTCTTTCAACGAGGGATCTCAAAACTCTTTTGAAACATTGAATTAGGTCTTGACACTGCAGCCTTTATCAAATGAACAGTCTCAAAGCAAAGGAAATACTCAGCTAGCTTTGCAACTGAGGGCTGCGATCTGGAGCCTTGCCCTGTGAGGTGGTGAAGCTTTACTTTCCATAACTTTCAAAAGGAAAGGAAGGAGTAAGTGAAAAGCATGATGTGCGCAAAGTCACAGTACCAACCTAGCAAAGTTCTGGATTCAAACACCCTACAAGGCACACGTAGGCTGCAATTTCATCTTTCTCTTCTGATGCTATGTTGGAAAGGACAACTGCTTTGAAATTTAAACCAAGAAGATATTCATGTCTTTCTGTGTGGTTTGTCATCGTGACACACTGTCTTTGTTGGAACACTGGTGAAAATCTGCTGGAAGGAAAAGGCAAAAAAGTTAACTATTAAAGTCTGCTGACCTTAAAACAGCTGATCTAAACTATGTTCGCTACCCTTCAATCAGTAGTCACCACCTTTCTTTTTTTTGTCCTGTCAAAGTGATCCCAAAGGAGATAATGTATGTCCTGAATATATATAAATGAAATATGTTTAAATAAGCTCTGAATTTGTGTTCTGTGTATTTATATCTTATCACTTTATTTTTCTATCCCTCTGTCTGGTTTACATCCGTGAAATGAAATATAGAAAAGTGCCACAAGCACACACAGAACTGAGAAAAGTACAGTTTGGCATATCCAGGGGCAGCGCTCAATGTCACTGCTTTATTGTAGACAGATGACAGCGCAGTGAGAGAACATTCTGATTTGTAAATGATGGCTTTTGAAAGGCACGACAAATGCCAGTAATCTGCTGCATTTTTGCAGCATCAGTGCCGTAAATAGGCACGTTCCCTTGGTCAAACAGATTTTAAATTTATGGTAAGTATAAGCACACGTCATTAATTTTATATACTTTAAGTGATAATAGCTAGCCTCTGCCAGCATGCTAATGTATGTAATCTGTTCTTTACAGCCCGAAGCCAGATACCCTTTCATTCGCGTGTTCATACTCTGGTAAATTAATTTACACAGAACTGAAGGGGAGGGAGTAGAAAGAAAACATTTCTTGTGCTGTCGCTGCCCCTCGGATATCCGATTGTGTAAAGAGTGTGTCGGGTGGCGGTCCGTCCTGTCCCGCAGCTCCGAGCGGAGTGGGAGGGTCACGCTGCGTGAGACTGATAAGGGCAGCGCTGCATCCCCTCACCGCGCTCCGGAGACGCTCCGCAACTCCTCGGCACGCAGCAGTCCGGGAATGTCTGTACTGCTGGGGGGCGAGCTGGAATAGAAACTAAAGGTAAGCGGCTCGCTATTCGCAATTAGTTGTCTGAACAACTTAGCTATGCGCTCAAGCTTCAATATTTTGGTGCTCGTGCAGAATTGTTAGCTAAGTTTGTTGGTGATTTAGTCATATTAACTACATCCAATAGAAACGCGCACAGTAAGCGTTTAACATGCTGTTATCAGCCTGAGCTGTAGGGGAGCTTGTGGGCGATTACAGATGCATGCTAATGAAAGCAGTCCCGGTACATTTGTAGTAACTTAAAAAAAAAAAAAAAAATTAAATGTGTAAATCGACACAGTACTACATATAAAACATGCGGGTACGTTTTTACATTTTTCAGCGTATCTGTTAGCGTACGTCGCTCTGATCTGTGCGCGCACGGGGCGGCCTGCATCCCGGTACCGGTACCGTCCCCGCCAACAGAGGCACGTGCGGAGGGCACTGCAAATCTACAGGAGGGCAGCGCTGCCGGGCAGCCTTGGGGTTCCTCGGCTGCCATCGCCGGGAGCACCGCGCAGCGCCAGCGGACCCACCCCGCCAGGGAGCGGAGCGCCGCCCGTCCGCCTTCCACCTGCCCGCCCCTCGCCGCCGCGGAGCAGGAGCCGGCCGCCGCCCGGAGCTGCCCGCGGGGCGGCGCGGCGGAACCGGCTCCGGCCGCCAGGCGCGGTGCCCGGCGCGGGACGGGGTGAGCGAGAGCCGCCGCTCTCGTGCCGGCACCCGGCGCCGTGCACCGCTCGCACCTGGCGGGGCCGGGGGCCCGGCGGCAGAGGGCTCCCTCGTGCAGCGGGGGCGCCGCGCCACCTTCTCCGGCGGCCCGAGCGTGCTGCTGGCAGCGCTCCGGGGAGGAAGCGTCGGCGGATGCCTGCCCCGTCGCTGGTCGGGCCGGAACGAACGGGCAGATTCCGAGCCGAGCACCGGCGAAGCTGAAGGAGGGAGGGTGAAGGGGGCGGGTGGAGGCTGCCCGGTGTTGCCCGGGCCCATCTCGCCGCGACGTCAGTCAACCTCTGGGCGCACGCCCCCGGTGCCCGCCCGTTCGTGGGGCGTTCGGATAGTCCTTCAGCCGAACCCAACTTCGTCCGAGAGAAACTGAATCGCCGTCGCGTTGCAGTTTGAGCTGCTGGAAGCTCATCCTGCAGCCTCAGGTGTGCTCGCCGTGTGAAGAGGGAGCGGGCGGTCGAGCGCGGAGCAGCGGGGGGTGAGAGCGTGAGGTAGCGAACCTGCAGGAGCCCTCCAGAGAACGAGGGCTGGCACCGCAGTTCCGTGCTCTTAAAGCAGATGCGGGAAATTAACTGATAATAGTGCTTGAACGTGTGCTCACCGTGCTGCTACTGGGGAGGCTGGGAAAGTTAATGGTGGTGTGGTCAGTGTCAGCGCATGTGGCTGAGAGTGGCTCTGCTGAGGGGTCTCGCAAAGATAATTCTGAAGTATAGGCATAGGATTTGCTTTTCTTAACACAAGTTGTGGTTAGAAGAGTACTTGTCACTTTCTGCTTTTCACTGGATTTGTGTGTTTCTAGAAGTTAGTTGGCTTAGAAAAGCTGATATGCATAGGGCCTGAAGGACGAGTTGTTAAAGCTGTGGTGTTTAACCTGTGAACTCAGTACAGGTAGTGCCAGGCACCTGGGTGCTCTGCGCCAAGGAGCAGCTTCGTATTTCTGCTTGTTTGCACACGCAGGTGTAACACGTTGTCCTTGTTCAGTGTGATGGTTGGGTGCTCAGCAGCTCTTGGCAGCATGGTGACACCAGTTATATGAGGGTATTTAAAACTGAGATCTCGGGGGGGAAAAGTGAAACTGGTCATTACTAATGAAATAAATAATGATTGCCTTCACAGCAAGAACTGAAGGAATATTTCTAAATTTACTTCGGTCTATTTTTACAGCTCCTCAAAATAGATAAATTATACACTTTGTATATGACTAGCGGTTTACCCTTTTTCTTACAGTTGAGAAATTCTTGAAGCAGAGATTGTTCTGAATATGATTATCTTCTGTTTCAGATTTGTAGCTGATTGTTCACATGTGTCCGGGGGGAGATGAAGTGCATTGGATCCAGCACAGTTTGGCTTTGCATGGCAGTCATCCTGCTTCTCCCTGCTTCTACTGCTGTGGCTGTCAGTGACCAGACAGGTACTCCCATTTTTCTTTCACATCACTGCCCAAAGGCATAAATCCTGATACTCAGCCTGTAGACAAATAAGAACAATACATAGGAAATAAATACAAGCAAACAAAACTAGAAAAGATGTATATTTTTTAACCTCTTTGTGACGATGTCTAAATTTGAAGCAGTTCAAAAGCAGTCTTTCTGTTTCAGATGCTCGAAAGATTCACATTGGGAAGCAGTTGTACTTCCTAAGAGTTTTGTTTTGTAATTTCTCAACTTACTATACAAAGCAAGATTCTAAATCAGGGCTTGCAAAACTTCTGTGAACAAAATCACATGGCTTTATTGTAGACAAGTGCTTACACTGATCTAAACAACCTAATGCTCATGTTAACCTAACCTAAAGTTAATCCTCAAACCATGTCATATGCTTCACGGACATACAGTGAGACAGGATCTTGTATCTAAGAAAGGGAACAGTAGAGAAGAAGAATATAGTTAAATTGTTTACTGTAAAAGCTGTTGCCCGTCTTCTGCAAATACTCTCATGCTTCTCCACTTTCCTCTCTTTCTCACTGTCCATGTTATCTTGTTCTGCTAAACTCCTACTTCACCACTCTTAGGAGTGTCAAATTCTGTTTGAAGAGCACATTGTGTGTGGAATCGTCAGTTTCCTAGAAGTGCTCAGCATAACATATACCTTAACTTTCTAGAATTTTCCTTCAGTTACTGGGAAGGAGAACATATTAGTTACTATTTAGACTGAGATTAAAAGTTATTGTTTCTTTTGCAGAAGATGAAATGTATTTTACTAGTGTAATGCTGGTGGAAGATAATAGGATCTGTATATATACAGTAGCTTTGAATCTCTGCAACACCTTTGAAACTCATGCCCCAAAAATGTAAAAGTCATTTTCTAGCATAATAATCACATTATTTCTCCAGTAAACAATAAATACTATCACTTATTAACTATTAAATGTAATGTGTAGGCTTCAGGACTGCAGTAAGGCACTGTGAAGAATCTAAATATAACTTAGAGTCACTTTTTGCCTTCTGTGTTTGGGGCAGCAAAACTAAATTTTTCAGCAATAAGTTATTCTTAACCCCTACAAGAGAGTGAGAATGGCCACACGATTATCCTCTTTGATCATCTAGAAGAGTCAAAATAGGTTATTTTCTCTTTTGTTCCTACCTAGTGCATTACAGAAGGATAGAATAAAATGAGTGCACAATGCTCTCTAATGATGTAAATAGATAAATTTGCAACTTTTTTTTTTTTTCTAATGAAAAGATATCTCAGGAAGGAAAAATCAAGCCTTTCATACAAGGTGTGACAGATAAACTGAACCACTTGTGAACAGTAGATCTGAAGTAGGTTCTGAGTTTGTTTTTGTATAGCCAGAAGGGAGGTGGAAATTTAGCCTAACCTGATGGCTAGAAATTGGTCAGGTATGGGTCCAATAAAACTATGTGAAGAGGAGGGGTTGAACCTCTCCTGAGAACAACTAAATGTATACAATTGAGAGTGGCTTCTGCAGGATGAGGTGATATGTGCAGATGGTGAAGAATAACAAGTAGATAGCTGCCAGCATGTGTGGGTCTGCCAACAGCAGGGAATAGACTTTGAGTGAAGCTTTAAGGTGATAACAGGAAAAAAACTTTGCTAGAGACTGAAAAGTGTAGAAAACATACAAAATGAAATGTTAGTTATAGAGCAGAAAGCAGGAGTTGAGAAAGAACAGCCTCTGCAAAGTCGGTGGTAAAGGGTATTGGTGCATTTGCAGTCTCTGTTGTTAAATCTGACTCATTCAGTGGAACTCAGTATTCTGTGTTGCAAAACTCTTTTGAATCCTACAAATTGGTTGTGTGCATGTTTGAAGAAGAGAGAAATATCCAGTCTCCTCTCTTTCTTTATTTCACTCATTAACCAACTCTTGGGCCTTCATTATCTCCCATGTACCAGTTCTGAATGGATTTGCTTCTGTCCTTCAGGACCTGCCCAGGTTTCTTCTTTGTCCTGCAGTGTATGCATAATGTTTGTTACTCACTAGGCTAATGTGAATTTTTTTTTTTTTTTTTTTTTTTTCTGGCAAAGCTCATTTAGATATTTGGATTATTGTGTTTGCATTCTAAAATTTCTTTCTGGATCATCCTGAATCTCATAGATAGTCTTCAGAATGAGGAAAAACTAACCTTGATTTGATGAGAGGAAAAAAATAAATATAATTATGGAAGGAAATCTCCTGCAAGAGAAAGGATCAATTTGTATATACACATAGGAAAGAGATTGCTGAGAAGGCATTCTGAATCTACTGTGGGACTTGCTGATTTGATACTTTGTTAAATAAACACTAGTATTGGAAAAAACCTCAGAGCGGGCCTTCTTGGAGCAGTTCTCCTTAGGCTCTAAGCAAGGATTTCTGTCAGTTCTCACTTTTCTGAAGCTTTGGTGCACTAATCATTCATCAGAAGGAGGCACTTAATACATTCAAATGATAGAATATGGTGAACTGAAGGTAAAGGATTCCACAGTCTGGTTTGTTAACTGACTTCAGGAGTATTTTCATAACATAAACTTAAGTTTTTATTGTTGGGAGCTCTTGGCTTGAGCTCTTTTTGGAATGACACGTGAATCTGATCATTCTTAAATACTCCATATTGAGAACATTAATGCTCTGTCTCATTCCCAGATCATCGTTGCTTTTTCAGCTTTCTTTTATAATCAATCCTTTTTAAAGTCACTTGCTAACCCATGAAAAATGTAGCATAAATAAAGTCTTGGGACTGCCAGTCATGGTGAATTTCCATTGCCTTTTGACATGGAATGTGTTGTCAAAAGTATTGGCTCTAGATCATAATTTCAGATAGGCAATTTAACCCAAATACAGTGAATGGTTTCAAGCATGCAAATTGGTTCAGCTTTTCAGTTTTCATATTTTAGTGCAGCTAGATAATTCTCAAAATCGAGATAAAGTCTCTGTAGTCACTCTCATATGAAATGTATTCATATTCTTAATACCACAAGCGTTTAAACTCTTAGACTGAATGTTTAAAGTTTGATTCACAACCTATTGTCAGCGTTGCAGAGTTAAAATGACTATGCCACCCTTGGATTCCTTAACTCATGGGTAGGCAGCATTCCTTGGCAGTGAAGAAGGAGCTTTAGATATCAGTAAGGATGTGGCTCCTGAAAGCCTGTGTATTGTGGAAAGACACTTCAGCTAGCGAGTAAGTAGTACAGAGAAACTGAAACCATAAAGGGAAACAACTACACATTCCCTCAGAGAAAAGCCTGTACACTAGATCAGCCCATTTTTTTCATGGAAAGCAAGAAAAAGGAAAAATAACTCCTGTAGCCAAGATATCCACCTAAATATAGTCTTGTTTTTCTACTACCTTCAGTTCCTCATGGAAGAATAGTTTTCCAAGGTGTAGTGTAGGCATCCTAATACTTGAACTCAGATTTCTTAATTCCTGCTACCAAAGTTGTGATGCTATTTACTTAAGTGTCTAAATAGTCACCAGGACTTGGACTTCTTTCCTGTATCAATAAGATTATATATTCAGTCTCTCATTGTTCTCTTCCCACCTTTGGTTTAATTAATACTTCTATTGTCATGCAATAAGTAGTAAGTGACTTACAGTATAGAAAGAGAAGAAAAAAATGACATTTCATTTTCTGATAGCTCTTTATGTAAGGCTAAAGGTATGTAAGCTAATTGGGGCTTTTGCTGCTGGGCCACATTTATTTTATCAGTTCTGCTTTCTGATAGAAACATCAGTGCCCTTAGAATGTGCATGTAGGTGGTGTTAGCAGCTGAAAACTTCACTTAAATATGAACTTGACAAGTGTTTACCTGCTAGGTTAATCATAAAGCGAATGTAGGTATTTCAGATTACTCCTGACCTACAGAAGACAAGAGTGCCTATTGGAAGCTACAGTTCCCAGTCAGAAGTGCATGCTGTCTGCCAGAGTGAGTGTGAAGCACAAACCAGAGTCTCCAGTGTCCCAGTTTTCACAGAAATCAGTGTTTGGCATGGAACCTAGGGGGAGGCTATCCTGAGCTTCAGTAAGGGCTCTGATCATAACAAGAACTCAGAATGTGACGAGCATGTTACAGAAGAGAAATGTAGATTTAGCCCCGTTACTTTGAACTTAGCTGTTTGTTTGTTTGTTTGTTTTCCAAAAAGCTATTAGAAAAATGTTTTCCTTGTTAGCTTCTCAGTGGAGAGAAAGACGATCACAACAATTTGTGATAGACCTGCCTGACCCACACAGATACGTGTTTTTGAAATGATTATGTTGATTTTATAACAACTTTCCATGTAGACTTCAGTGACTTCCAAGGATGAAGGTCTGCAATTTATTGTATGGAAAGAAGATCTAATTAATTTATAGGTATGTTAACTTCAGTTTCACCATTCTCATAATATGAATCGTGGACTTATCCATATAAGCTCAGCTTTATCACATGTAGAGGAGTCTACTGTATAAATATAAGCTTGTTATTTTTACTACTATCTTAGTTTTGCAGTCATGTATTATAATGGAGGTGGTATTTGTGTGTGGTTTGTATGCCTGATAAGGGGTTTGTCTTGTTCTTTTTCTTTCCTAAATGCCTTCATGTGAATCTTCTAATTCAGTAACCCACAGGCTGAATGTGTAAACTGACTGCTTTGTCTCAGGCCCAAGAATTTAAGAGTCTGCCAGCAGTACTAAAAATCTTGGAAGAGACTAACTTTTTGACTGCACAAACTATAGAAAGAATTTTCATCAATCTATAGCAATTACAGTTATGAGTCTTGATAGGGAGAGCTTTTTGGATTTTATTATTTTATGACTTTGTCTTAACTCTCTGGTAAAATAATTTTAGGCAAAAGGAGTGTACCAACAGCATAAACTGGAAGAAAAATGATAATAACTCTTTCAGTTTTTCTGGGGATATGGAAAACAACCAAATAAATAACATTTACATGGCCTGTCTATGGACTGTTATGCTACTGATAAAAATAGGTCCACAGTCCAGTCTGTGGCATGTAAGGAATCATTGCTATCATCTGGATAACATAGAAATTAAGGCTTTGATTCTTTATTTGGAGTTGCAGGAAAGTGGCTGGTGGGAATAAAATAAATTCCATAGTCCTTAGCTACTCATCCCTCATGAAAGTTAATGGTGGAGGAAAAAGAGCACATTTTATCGCAGTTTGAAGTAAAATCTAAAACAGGTTGTATCTGGCTGCTTTTCTTGTAAATACTGTAGAGTAATTCAGCTGAAAACAGAATCTGCCTATAGTCTTCATATTAATTTAAAAAATAAAACAAAAAAAAACCACATCAAGATGGTTGTTAGAGTATGCATGCTACTCTGTGGCCTTCAGCCATAACGGGCTTTCTTTATGCCAAATGCTTATTGTAGCTGTACTTCTATAAATCTACAGGAACAATGTTCATTGCTCTAGAGTATCTATAGATGAAAAATTTTACCTTAATAATCTTTATGAATGATTGAAACATCAGATTTGTATATTGCGGAGTATTTAAGGTGAATCTGTTTCTGTACCCTTAGCGTGTGTATAGTAAGTGGTGTATTCAGATTGCTATGTTAGTATGTAATTACAGTGAATGCATTTCACGCTACATAAAGCTCCCTACAATCCAAGAGTGATGAAAGATTTCATTTCAGTTTCTGAGATTTTGGCATTAATATTTTTAATGCTTCTGCATCCTTTGCTTGGGGAAGGGAACTTATGATGGGAGTTACAGCTGTTTTCAACATGTATGTTTCTTATTTCTCATAAAATTTTCTTCATATGTATATATATATCTATATAAGTAAAATGCTTAGTTCTGTAAGTGCATATATGCACGAAGGAAGGAAAGAATAAATTGTCTTAATGCCTTTGAAATAAATCAAATTATAAGTGATGTTTCTTGTAATTGTAGATTTTAGTGTAGACGTCAAGGATATGGTATCAAGTGGCACTTGATTCATCTTGCATAAAATGTCTTCACAGAGATCTGAGCTTAATAAGCATATAGGCCAAATCCTGTTTGATTTATAGTTAAAATTTAGTTGTATTGTTTAAAAAGTTTGAAGAAAAAGCCCTATTTTTGAATGGGAAGGAATGTTTCTTTGTATTTGCTTCTTAAAAGTGTGCATTTCACTGAATATTAAAAAAAAAAAACTCTTTGAGCAAATTGAATGCGGTATAATAACACATTGTTTATTCTAAGCGTTTGGCTGGAGATAACCTTAGAATTCACCGTGTTCCAAATTTATAGAACATTATGCTTGTTTACCTTAATACTTTGGTTCAGGCTTAATCCCCTGCAAAGCTGCTTAATTTTCAACCACTTTTTTCAAAGTCTAAATGTTGCTTGCATTGTTCATTATATGATATGTTCATATCCTTGTTAATCCACATTTTGAAATTAATGTTCATTGAAGTAACAATTGATTATTGCCATGGTAACTGTTGCCTGTTTCTTGATTGAGAAAATATTACAATGAAAAAGAATTTTTCTAATAATATAACCAGGAGGAAAAAACAACAACGAAAACTTAGATGTTTCTACTATTATAGGGTACTGAGGATGGAAAGAGCTTAGTAAGAACTTTGTATTTTTCTTCTGCTTCTGTCATTCATGTGAGCATCAATCCTAAACAGCTGAATTAAAACAGGGTAAAAATTTATGTCTGCTTATATTAATGGAATTATAGCATGAAATCTGAACTATTACTGCTGCCATTTAAATTTTGTAATTTATTTTCTATGTTCAAAAGACAAAGAAACCAGGTAAACTTTCTTGTTACTGTGACTGTCACTGTCATGGTGGTTTGCTCTGATTCATTTTTATTTGATAGAATTTTATGATTTTAAATTGTGTTCTCTTCAAGGTTCTGGGTGTCCTTTAATGAAAACAGCTATTCATCATCTCAAACAAATCAACAGAGACAGTCTTGGTGTTTCAGGTAAGTGGCTTCAGTTAATATAAAGAGCAAAATACCTAAATCCATTGACTGGGAGCGGAAATAAAGATAGTTTCTAATGCTGCTGGCTTAAAAAACATCATACAACTTGTTATCATCATGCTCCAAAAACAGTTGCTGTTAGGAAAATGAGATTAAAATTGGAAACTATTGGTTGAAGTTCTATAGATATGCTTAGTTCCATTTTTTTTTCCTAACGGTCTTTGTTAAAGTCAGTGCAAACAATAAAAGGAAATAACTAATCATTTATTAGGTAGCAAAGTTAGTTTCAACTACTGTGTGAATTTTGCAGTGATAGTTTCTTCTGTTGATTAAAACAAAAATAAACTAATTCAGTGTATCATATTTTGCAGGGTTTGATCTCACAGAAAGCTTTTCTTTGCGACAAACGTCTTGTGGAGGGGTAAAAGTCTGCTTTAAACTGGGAAGCGCTCCTCTCATCAGAGAAACGAAGTAAGTAAAGTATTGCTTTCATCCTAGAGTCTTTAATAGGTGGAGCTCAAACTGGGTACTACTTAGGATCTGAAACACTGAGCAATCTATCAAAGGATACCACAGAAAGATAAGTATGTCAATTTTTAGGCATTTGCATCCATTATAGTTTTCATTTTGGGAAGCAGTCTGATTCAGAAGTTTCCTTTTCTGAAAACTAGAAGTATCTAATAGAGAGTCAATTGGAAGTGTCTTGTTCTCAACCTGTGATTCGAATACAGAAAACTCTACTGTTTATACTTCAAGGTCTATACAAACAAAAGAAACAGATAACTTTCATAGTATGACATGAAGCGTTTACTAGTCTTCTCTTTACGAAATTTGATGCTTACAGGGTTAAAAAGAGTCACTGTTTCCTTAAATGCTGTTTTTATGGTTGTGTCCTTTCAGTGACTTTGACATCTTTCCTTTGTCCACCAACAGAATGGCTGGTACTCATGTAGAGATGAAACTTGGTACTGTGCTATTCTGACACAGAATAGGATGAAAGACTGAAACTGTATGAAAAGTCAAAAGGAGAGTGCAGAGGGACAAGGTACAATGGAACTGGAAAGATTTAAGATTTCAGTTGGACAGGGAAATGGTGAGATACAGTTAGAAATGTAGTTTCAAGTTCTGCATCCTTGGACAGTGAAGAGAATCTTTTCAGAGCTTCATGGTTGCGATGTGCTCTGAGTCATGGTACTGCAGTTTCAGTACAGCATGTTCCTGTGATAATGTGGGAAGCAACTGTGTTGAGTATTGGGTATTCTCTTGTGCAAGAGTTCTGGCTCTTGGTTGTGTAAGAAAAAATACACCCGAGCCCTCAGAAAATTCCCCTTTGGTTTGATCCTGGGAAAAGCGATGTGGGCACCATGAGGTCAGGAACTGAAAAAGAAAGTCAAAAGAAGAATTGGAGAGGCCCAGACACTAAAGTAATCCTCGGGAGAGAAGAATGGCTAAAGAAATAGAACTTTTTTTTTCTAGCTCACTATAGTCATTTCTTATTTTTTAAGGTATTGGATTCTGTAAATATTAAACTTGTGGGTTGTGTAATTCTTTAAAATTATATAATAACTGCATTTTCTAGTATATTTTGTTTTCTATTGAAGGAAAAATGACTACATAAAATTGATGCAGAGCTCTACTCTTATTAGCATCTTCCTCTCTTCCAGATTTTTACAGATTTATTTTGGGACTATTATTTGAGATAAGAATAAGAATATAGAAGAGTAGAAAATCAAGACAGTAACAGAAAATTTGGGACAATTTTTCTTTAGAAATAGGAAACTGAGTAGAGCTAAGCGTCTAAAAATGCATACTGCAAGCTGATTTTTTTTTTTTTTTCCTGAAACTGCAGGAAAATAACAAAACTGGAATAAAAGAAAATAAAAATTAAGAGAATGGGTTGAAGAAATTTATTTTTAATTCATATTAGTTTTTGGAGGAAAGTCATTTTGAAGAGTTTTATATTTTTTTGAAGCCGTCTGATCCATGATGTTAAGACTGAAAAATGTGAAGTTCTTTACTTGCCATTATTAATAAGCCTGAATACCGATGTCTGTGTTATTTTATTTCATCTTTGAAAAGCGATTATTAATGAAAGCAATGAAAAAATGGTGAAGTCATATATGGTTGATAGCTGCTGCTTAGCAAAGCCTTAAGTTCCAGAAGTTGGAAGGAAATACTCTAGAAAGCAAGAATGCTTCTATTTTTACTTTCCTTATGAGTGGGAGAGGAATTTAACAGATTATTTTTTGTTGTTGATTATCTGTTCATCTTTTTGACAGTAGGATGACTCTTTGAGACAGAAGTAGGGAAAATGGAAATGGCTAGTTTTCCTTTATTTTCCAAGTACCAAAATTCTTTGTTTCCTGCCCAAGTTAAAGGAATGCCTGGAGGGCAGGTGGTTTGGCCTTACTACTGCCTATTGTGCTTCTCATATTCCTCTTCCTCTCCATTGTTTTCTTCTATGCATATATTTTGAGAAAAACTGAAGTGGAAGTCTTTCTACTTTCCCTTAAAAATCAGTATCCAATAGATACTTCAGCTGGATGAAGCCGAAATGATAATTGAAAGTTGGATGAAGCTGAAATGAACATAAGTGTTGATGTTTGAATGTAATTAGACTAAAAAACAATATTTTGTTACTGTCGCTAATAAGACAAACATAAGCTATTCTGCCAGCTCCCTTGGAATGGCACCTTTTATACAGATTACCTTGAACAAAAAATAGAAGAGCTAAAGTGCTTTAGCATTGCTAAAAACATTACAGAATTTGCACAAAATCTTATTTCTTAATGGCATAGCCTTGCTTTTGCTTTTTCAAACCTGTTCTCAGAGGGAAATGCATTTCATAATTAAGAATTTATTTAAAATGTTGTATATGTAACAGGTTTTTGTTACTGAGATAAGAATTCAGACTTTTTTTTTTAAGTATTTCTTCAAAGTACTTCCGATTCTCTTCTGAGCTGTTTTTTTAAATAAGGGCATATGGCAGTTAGGAGTACAAAATCAGTCTTTGACATTGTAGGTTTACAATGAACCAAGAACTCAAATTTTATAATTTTATAATTTACTTTATCTCAAATATCCATGTCCAATATCTTCAAACATTATTTTATTTAAATCCCCTCTTAGTTCTTTTCAGATTGTGTAGTTCCAGGTCAGTTGTGTTGTTAGATGCTCAGAGGTTTTTAGGATCATTCTGTCTCAGAAAATATGTTAGTAGACGTGGTGTGCAGTAAGTAGCAGGGCAGTGTTTGTTATCCATCTTGCAGGAAACTCAGAGTATCTGATTAAGCTGACTAGCAAGTATCGAGTAACTTGGCACGTCTCCTTGCATTTCATTCATTCAGTCGTAGTGTGGGTAATAGAAAGCTATGCTGTGCCATTTTTCTTGTGTGATGCCATTTTAATTTTTTCTCAATGGACCTGGGGTAGTGTTGCACCTATTTATATGTTGTAAATAACTTTCAATGAAGTGTCAGCTTGAGAAAACGATTATGTCTATTTATGCTGAATTTTAGTTTAATTTCTTTATCTCTTCTGGAAAGGAAATTCTGTACATGTTTTGCCTTGAGGTAGGAGATGGGTAACTTTTTTGTGCTCCATGTATATAACTAGTTCTAATCTGTGAATATTTTCAGTATGAGTGATTTTTTTTATTAAAATACTGTTAGTTATATTGTTATTATTATGTGAACATTAGTATGCATTATTCCTTACTGAAGTAATGTAAGTGAGCCTCTGAATCTTAAAGAAATTAACTCTAAAATACAGAAATGCAGACAATCTAGTTATGCAATAATAATGATACTAAATGTTTTAATTTCATTTCAATAAATACATTATGGAGTCACATTTTGTTAGCTGGAGGTTAATGCATGCTGCCTGTGCAGTGTATGTTAGCTTGGCTTTGTGCTCGCTGACAGCCGTGCAAGGCTCTATGCAGATAGCAACTCACAGATTTGTTGGCAATATTCAGGACTTCTGGGGTGAGGCCTCTTAGACTGGGCTTTGCTCTTTAGTTATCTTAGAGTAATTAGCGAGGTGCTGAATTAGTTTCACTGCCCTTCTCTGAAAGTTCTTCAGGTGTTGGTTGTTCCTACTTCTCTGGCTTGCTGGTGGGCCCGTTCTTTCTGCTCTGCAATTTCTGTGCAAAGCCAAAAAGGGAAATAATAAATTGCTTTCATCTGAGTTTCAGAATGTTTTTAAGATGGGTTTCACTTGCTTATGAAATCTTAATGGCGTCATTGTTTTCTTATTTTATATTTTGGTTTGATTAGATGATATTAATTTACTGGTGTGATTGCCAGAGCTGGTTGTTAGAATGTTCTCAGATTTACAGCAATTTAATTGCTCATGGCTTTTTTAGGAATCCTTCCACATTTGGTCTGAGATAATGAAAAGATCTTGGATTTTGACTGTATTTGGACTATTGAGCGCTATCAGCACTGCTGTCACTTATTCTGCTGAAAGAGCAGTGACTGTAGCTTGGGCTGTATTTCAGACAAAGTATTTTCACCCTTTAGTGATGTCTAGTTACCAAGTGTAGAAATACTGTTACCACTTTTGTCAGTCCTCTCCAGGCTAAAAACAGAAATCAACGATGGAAGAATATCTATGAATGTTTTTTGTTTGGTTTCAATGGAAACTTTTAAAATTGCAGTATCTGTAATACAGAATTACATTTCTTGAACCCAGCTGGCATGTAGCAAGTCAGTTTGTGTGCTCATTCGTAGAAGACTTTTTATAGCTAGCACTTTTCTCCCAAAGGCACCTATCTCTGAGCGGCTGCCTGAACTAGTGAGTGGCAGCCCTGCATCCCATAGTGGGGTTGGAATTGTGGATGATGTTTAAGGTTTCTTCCAATCCAAGCTGTTCTGTGATTCTATGACTTCCTTCTCCAAAAAAATGCCCAGTGATTCACAATAGAATTTAGCCATCAGTGAACATCTACATGGGTATGACTTCTGATTTGTTTTGTGTGTGGCACATGTTTTGGGCAGCGGAGCCATAGATGGTTCAGCTATCTTCTTGAAAAATATTTATATCTATATATATATGTACACTGCTTTTTAATATGTATTTCTTAAATATGATATAGATTGGACAGTTATGCAATTTGACAGTTTTTAAAAGGTTTCATCAAACGCTTCTATAATAATCCAGTTAAGCATTAGTGAAAATGGCGATGAGATGGCACCTCTGTTTGGTGGCAGTAATTTTAGTTATGCTAACTAGCTTTTATCTGTACTTATTTGAAGTCCTGTTAGCCTCCAGTCTATTTAAACATTAAATAGCTATTTAAGAAAAGCCACCTCTCCCTTCTTATATCGTATATTTATTTGGGATTGTTGGAGCTGTTTGAGCCAACAATGCTAAGATTGCAATGTCTGGTATTTTGGTTGCAGGGTGTTTTCAAGAAAAGGGCCTTGTCTCTGGAATTTACTTCCCAAATGTGGGAGCCTGAATTTAGTACTAATCCTGATGCTTTCTTCAGGTCATCCAAAATAGTGGATCAGAAGCTGTGGTGACATAACTATTTTATTTTTTTTTTCCTCCAATTCTGTTTAAGAGTACTAAAATAATATATTTTGTATCTATTTCTAGAAACATGAAAATTTACTGCATTTTATAAATTGAATTGAACAATTGGAAAAAATTGAAAAGATTATTGGAGCTTTTCCTATCATATAAACACCAGTTCCTTCTTTTCATATCTAAAAAGAAAACTGTTGCCTCTTGAGATGAAAAAAGATAGGGCTGTGCTTCTTTTAAAGAACAAAAACACAATGTCTTTTCTTTTTCCCCATGTTTGGGCTTGTTTCTACCTGACAATTTACAAGATCTTTGCCAATAAAAGATCTTAAAAAATAACTTAAAAAAATAACAATTAAAAAAAAAATTTCAGACACTAATTGATTTTAAATGCTGAGCTGAGTTTGAATCATATAATTTAACACGTGATTTGTTATGCAGGAAGAGTCAGGACAGCAAAAGTAAAGATGGATACAGGCAAAGGAGAAGAATATATACAAAAATGCTTAATACTTACATTAAAAGCAGATTGTGAGGGAACAAAGATCAGCAAAACTATTTTAATTATACCACTGACCAGCAAATCTGAATTTTTTAACCTTTTGCATATTCCCCAGGCAGGAGAACATCTTACCAGTTGAGTTAGTAAGGGAATGTTGGATGAAGCAGACTGTTCTGATTGGATTTTTTTTGTTTTTTTTTTTTTTGTGTGTGTGTTTTTTGTTTGTTTGTTTTTTAAATCAGCAATGTTGTTTTTAAATCTCAGCAATGTTGTTCAGGCCAGAAAGGTCTTAGAGATGAAGGGAGGGAGTCTTTGGAAAATGTGGATCTCAAGGGGATTTGTCCACAGTGTGTGTACTGGAGACCTACAAGTTTGTTTTTTTTTTTTTTTTTTTGTGGATCCACACAACCTATGTGCCTCACAGTTCAGGATGAGACTTCAGACAAGCAATAAGGAAATCACAGGAGCACTGAATGACCAAATAGCCAAAGCAGTTTAATTTCCTGACATGAAAAGTTTTCCTTAATTTGAAAAACATGTATTTCAGTTTGAATTAGTGTTATATATATTTTTTTCCTCCTAAGATCTGTCCAGCCAAGATTATTTGCCAGAAAATAAACTTAGTTCTTCTTTACGGCGCTTCTCTTCTGCTCTCGGCCTTGTCTTACTTCTTCTACATCAGCATCAGTCACACTGGTCCGTGAGGCCATCGGCTGTCACAGTGGCTGTGAGATCCCAGTCAATCAGTCACAGGGGAAGGAGTGGGAATGCAGTGCTGGAGAGGGACACAGAGGGACTCCATGGAACTTCTGCTCTCAGCAGCCTGCAGTTAGTTTAAGTAAATTCTGAAACTGTATCTTCCAATTAATGGTTTAATCTGCTCTGTAGAAAACAACTTTATTTTTCTGTTTTAAAGCAAACAAAACTCTGTAGTATCCAAGCAATTTTACTTTTCCTATATACTTCTGTATGGAATTTTGCTTTATTTTCATCCGCTATGAGTGCTGAAACTGCATTTAATGTTCCTTATTGGATCAGATAGAGAAGATTAAAGCATACGGTCATAGATGCAATTGCTAGACAAAGTTATGTTGGTATTAGTTTTCAGATTCAACAAAAGCAATTTACCTGGACAGTTCTGCATGACATTTGTTAAAAAAAAAATGGATGCAGTTTAACTTAATGGTATGCTAGCTAAAGAGAACCTTAAGTGAAGCCTTACTGTGGGAAACTCTTAAAAGAGTTCATCTTTTTCTCCCTGTTAGACAAGTTGACTTGTAAAGCCTTTGTGATGTTGCTTTGCAGTTTTTTTGGTTTTTTTTCCTTTGGATTTTTTTTTTTTTTAAACAGTCTCCAAAGTCTAGGGCAAGGTAATAGTATGAACTAATAAGGAAGCTGAAGACTAAGTATAAAGAGAACTGCGATTTATAAGAATTCCAGTAAGAATAGTCTTAGACCAAAAATACAGTTGCAAAATCAATATAATTTAAAGTTTTGTTGGCACCAAGAATAATATCGGCATATACAGCAATGTTACAAACAACCATGCAAAACTGAATGAAACATACTATCTACAATGCATGCAGCTGATGATAGATTATTTCTCCTTTATGTTGTATGAAAGAAGTAGAGATTGAAAGATAATTTATTGGTTTGGCTGATTGCACTGAGAGAATTCAAGTGCCTTTGTCAAATGCATATAATTTCTTCAGCAGAAGCAGTGGTGCCATGTGTTTCATAAGTCATTTATCAGCAGACTGGAAAAAAACTGTAATAAATCAGAGCTTATTCTGTGGCTTTTGTGATTTAACGCTTTGAGAAATGTAGTTTGCATAAGCTATGCTGTCAGGCATTTCTCCCAGTGACTAAAATTGTACCTACAAAAAGATATTTGTGCTGATACAGCTGTGTCTACAGTGGTGCTTTGGTGTTTAAAGATGTCATAAAAAGTATCATCCCCTTCCCCCACCTCGCTCCTCAATTTTTAGCTTTCCTGTCTAAAAATAGTTTATGGGCTCTTGTAAAGCTTCCTAGTGCTTTTTATCATTACGCTGATTTTCATTTATTTCCAGTTGGTTGTGAAAGACTTTTGCCCTCTAGCATTTGTGTGCATAGCTCTTTGCAGTTTCTAATCATAAAAAATACAGATGGAGATAAATAACCAAATATTTACAAATAGTATTTTAATTTTGCATGAACTCTATGATTGCTGCCATGGATTTTTCACTTGGAGACCTGGGTATCAACTGGAGTTTAGTTGTACATGCACAGAGTCCTTTGCAGCCTTGGGTTAGTCTTGAGAAGTGGCCATATAGATAGCATCTCCACTTGCCCTACTTCTGTGTTACAGAATCTGTCTCCATCTCTAAGCACTTCAGAAGGTTAAATGAGTACCAATTTAAACTGATCTATGAACCTAAATAAAAAAGGGAATTGTATATAGCCAGTATACGTATCCATGTATATATGTATGGACTTATAGACAGGCTTGAGCAGTGGGGCTGGGTGAACCTCCTGAGGTTCAGCAAGTCTGAATGCAAACTCCTGCATCTGAGCCAAGGCAATGCAAGCAATGCAAGCTGGGGGATGAAAGGATTGAACACAGCCCTGCCAAAAAAAGACCTGGGGGTACTGGTGGATGGGAAGCTGGACATGAGCTAGCAATGTGCCCTTGCAGCCTAGAAAACTAACTGTATCCTGGGCTGTATCAAAAGAAGCATGTCCAGTAGGGCAAGGGAGGTGATCCAGCAGTGTGCCCTTGTGGCCAAAAAGGTCAATGGCATTCTGGGATGCATAAAAAGAGCGTGGCCAGCAGGTCGGGGGAGGTGATCCTCCCCCTCTACTCTGCCCTGCTAAGGTCCCATCTGGAGTACTGTGTCCAGTTCTGGGCTCCCCAGTACAAAAAAGACAGGGATCTCTTGGAAAGAGTCCAGCGGAGGGCCACAAAGATGGTGAAGGGCCTGGAGCGTCTCTCCTATGAGGAAAGGCTGAGTGAGCTGGGTCTGTTCAGCCTTGAGAAGAGAAGACTGAGAGGGGACCTGATCCAGGTCTGTAAATATCTAAGGTGTGGGGGGCAGAGTGGCAAGGCCAGACTCTTTTCAGCAGTGTGTGGAGACAGGAGAAGGGGAAACGGGCAGAAACTGCAGCACAGGAAGTTCCGCACCAATGTGCGCAAGAACTTCTTTACGGTGAGGGTGACGGAGCACTGGAACAGGCTGCCCAGAGAGGTTGTGGAGTCTCCTTCTCTGGAGATATTCAAGACCTGCCTGGACACCTACTTGTGTGACCTGGTGTAGGGAGCCTGCTTTGGCAGAGGGGTTGAACTCTGATCTCTGGAGGTCCCTTCCAACCCCTATGATTCTGTGATTCTGTGATCCTGCTCCTCTATTCTGCTCTTGTGAGACCCCGCCTGGAGTACTGGATCCAGATGTGGAGTCCTCAGTACAGAAAAAACATAGACCTGCTGGAGCACATCCAGAGGAGGGATGAAAAAATGATCCAAGGAACGGAAATACCTCTCCTATGAGGACAGGCTGAGAGAGCTGGGGCTGTTCAGCCTGGAGAAGTGCCTCAGGTGACCTGATAGCAGCCTTTCAGTATCTAAAGGGGAGCTAGATAGAGGAAAGAAGGGGACAGACTTTTCAGCAGGGTCTGTGGTGCTAGAACAAGGAGAAATGGTTTCAAGCTTAAAGAGGGTAGGCTTAGGTTGGATATAAGGAAAAAATCATTTACAGTGAGGGTGGTGAGGCACTGGAACTGGTTACCCAGAGATGTGGTGGATGCCCCATCCCTGGAGACTTTCAAGGCAAGGCTGGATCAGGCCCTGGGCAACCTGATCTAGCTGTGGTGTCCCTGTTCACTGCAAGGGAGTTGAACTAGACAGCCTATTAGGGTCCCTTCTCACTCTAAGGATTGTATCATTCTATGATATGCTCCTGGTGAATATTATAAAAGGAATTGCTGGTCAAAATGTGAAGTGGGAAGTGTACTTCCATGTCCAACCTTGTACTTAGGCGTTAGTCGTGCTGATGTGCTTTTGCTGGAGTGTAGCACCTCCAATTGCTGCATTAAGTTATTGATGTGGAAGACAGACATTTAGCAGCTGACATCTGCAGGATTGATAGATAATGTTTTCATACTTCATGGGTAAAGGTACTACATGGAAACAAATCTTTTGTGGAAGGTAGCTTTTTTTTTTTTTAAGTATGGATGTATGGTTTGTGAAGTTTAGTTACTGGGAACAGACAATAGGAAGTTAATAGGAAGTTTGATTACTACATGAACAGCATATGATAAAGGTGATAGCTCATAAGAATCATCATGTGGACAGAGACATTGGTAGAAAATATACCACAAGACCAAAAATAAATAGAAGATACAATGTAGGGGTAGTTCAGTAATAAAATTGCATATGATTAATGTCTGAAAACGTTAAATACAAGAAATGCTATCAGACAATTGTTTTTACTCAAAAAGGGGCTTAGAGGGCATATTTACTCAAAAAGGGGCATGATTTCTTATTTTTCATAAGTTAATTCCCTTTCCACAGAAGTTTCTTTAAATTTAGGAATTGTTAAATGACTGTATTAGTGTGTGAAAGCAGGCTATGCTGCCAGGAAATTACATAAGCTTAAGACTGGTTTGTTGTGAAAATATTAAGAGGAATACAAAAAACAATTTGTGATTAAAGATAGCTGATATGATTTTATGGAAAGTCATGACTCATTAACTGGTTGGAGTTCTTGATAGTTCTGGAGAGTTACAACACAGCCTTACTTCATTGCTTCAGTTCTCACTACTAATATGAATACATACAATAAGTAAGATTACATTATTTTTTTAACAGTATCCTACTGGTTATTATTGCAATTAATTGCAACTTCTGTAAATGGTTTGATTTTTGTTCTCATGTAGTAATAGAATGACCTGAGTTGGAAGAGACATTAAAGACAATCTAGTTCCAGCCCCCCTGCCATGGGCAGGGTTGCTAACAGCTAGATCAGGCACCCAGGGTCCCATGTTATTTTGGCCTTGAACGCCTCCAGGGATAGAACATCCACAACTTTGCTGGGCAGCCTGTGCCAGGGCCACAGATCTCTCTGCCTCCAAGTAAATAATTTATTCTTAACATCTACCTTTCCCCTCTCTTAGTTTAAAGCTAATCCCTCTTGTCCTATCAGTATCAGACTGTGTAAAAAGTCACTCTCCCTTCTGCTCATGGGCTTCTCTTAAGTACTGGGAAGTGTAAATAAGTACAGAAGTAAATGTGTATTTCGTGTCAGAAATATCTTTTTTTTTTACCTGAAGAATACAGATTCTTGTAACATTGGATACTTAATTCCATTGTCAACCAAGTAATTTAATAGTGATAATATTTATATTATTCTGTCATAGAACTATGAGCAAGGTAAGTATTTCCTTTTTAAAATTAGGAAAACATTATTGGAAAATGCTTATACGGTATAGTTTTTTACCGTGTGAAATATTAGTGATATTTTCTTTACTGTTATAAGTCTTTAACATTTTAGACTGTGGTTTGTAGTAGATAATTTAGTGTTTATGGAATTTTAATCAGCAGTAAGATTTCAGTCTCGGCCTTCTATTAAAAAAATTAAATTAGCTTTTATTTTAGTTCTGTTAACTTCACACAGATGTGGCATAGATGATTCAATATGAAATAAAGCTACAGTTAATGGAATAACATGCATAGTTTTAATAAAAGGTTGGGGTTTTTTTTGCAGAGTGGAGCCTGCACTGTTTTGAGAAGTTTGTAAATACATAGTATCTCAAGCTAAGTTATTTGGACATAAGGCATCTGGCCTGTGTCCCCAGCCTGAGAAGGGCTCCTTGTAACATCCAGTGTTCTTTCAAAGCGTGTTTGGTGTTGGCTTTTTTTAATGCGATGCTTAAGAAAAACCTAAATAAAGGAGAGAGTGAACCTGCTTCATTTATCCATAGCGGCCACTGGATGAGGTCTCCTTTCAACACTTCTGTATCAGGTCTAATGCAAGACCCTGTCACTGTTTAAGCTTTTTTGGTTTCTCTTCTAGTCCTTTAAAGAGAATACCTGGCCATTTCCCAGCTGGGTCAGATAATCACAGGGTTGGCAAGTTGCGAGTCCTCAGCACATCCCGTTAAACATAGTTATGACTCAGCAGATAGCAATGCAATGTTGATTTTATTTAGCTTGATATATTTTAACCCCATTTAATCTGCAAGTTGCTAAAATCTTATTGTTACAGAAAGTGTGAGTTATAGGACAAATTGTATGTACTTTATGTTGGTGGTGGTTGTTTTTAATTTATTTGATTTCAATCAGTCCTGGGACTTCAGAGAAGTATTCATCTCCAGTTTATTGAAATTCTATTAGGTCTTTCTATGTGATGCAGATTATTATTGATTTTTATTTTCAGATTCATTCACTTAAAATCCATGAATATTACTGTTGTTGTTTTTTTTTTTTTACAGACTGTAAAAAAAACTCATTACCTATTTATCCTTTAAGTTATAAGCTGAACACTAGGTTTAAATATTCATAGACTAGACACGTTGTATGTAGGGGGTGTTAAAGCAAAGGCATGTTCTGTCTCTGTACCTTCACACTTGCAGCTGACAGAGCTACTTATTTCGGGTCAGTCCTCTGGTATCTGGTATCATTAACCTTTCCTATTCCAATCTCTTCTGTTGGTAATATAATCTTCACCCCTTACACTTTCTTTTTTTGGGGAGAATTCTGATGGACAGGCGTATCCATCTAAAACAATGTCATAGGCTGCAGTATCTTCAGTGTTGCCTGTGTCTTTTTCAAGAACACTTTAGCATGCGCTGCTTGTGGCTGCAGCCTGGACTGAATTTATTAGTAGGCATTACTGATTGCTGAGGAGGAGGAGGATAGTTATCCAAGAAATTATTTGAAGTGGTTAGGAAAAAGAACATCCCTTGGTTTCACTCAGCTTAATTCCACACAGAATTCCTTTTAGCTCTCCCTTTCCACCACCTACCAACATATTATGTTCACTGTGACCACCACCCACAGTTTTCATATTATTGATCCTAGCCTGTGAGATGGTTTGTCTTACCTCCTCTCCCAGGTTGTCTAGGACCTGGCAGCATGTACTAGAAAGTAAGGGGTGAACCTATTTCAAGTGTAATCAGTAACTCACTTCACTAGTATTTATTGCACTGATTCACTGCTAAAAACAAGTACAAGTTTGGGATGGAAATGAGAGAGACTAAACAGCTGGAAATTGAGAGTTATAAAGAAACAACACCTTTAGGTTGGATAGCACAAGGTCACGCAGAAATATGAGGTAGCTTTCACAGTACTAGCATGTGAATGCTAGGTAGAATGCAGGATTTTCAGAGTGAAGCTCTTCTTGAGCAGATTAACCCTACAAAACTGGAAAGACCATTCTATTTCTGGAATCAGTATCTCTAGATACCAATGCAAATATTTGTACAGTGCTGGTAAACTGGATGTGAAAACATTAAAGGAAAAATGGATGGTTAGCTTTCCTCCAGTGAAAAATATATAAATATGGCCAGGCCAAGGAAAAAGGAATATTCTTCCTTTTTTCCTCACTCTACTCCAGCATATCATGTGCATCATCTGTTTAGCTTCAGTATGGGAAGCACATAACAATGCATGCAGAAAAATTTTTGCTGCCAGTTGACTCTCAGAGGTTACAGTAATTATTATTTTTTGGGACAACTTCAGTGGGTTTCTTGCTCAGCTGAATAACTGAAGACCACCATAGATAATCATATTTAACATTAAAAAGTTAATCTCTCATTCAATTCAAAGACTGCCAAGTAATAGACTTTTCTAATAACTAGATCTGTTGTCTGTTCCATTTCTGGGAGTAAACTAGAAGGACTAAATTAGTTATAGAGCTGCTCATGAAATGCCTAAATAAAAACACAGGTAGATGTTAAAAGAAGTATGTAAAGTTCCTTTAGAAGTACTCACATTCACTTCTCTTGAATGTTACCATAACTGAAGGGGTGGGGGAGGAAGTTTACCAGAACTGGATTTTAGAATATTTGGCATAAGAAAATGACGTTGAGAGATCACGTAGAAAATGTTAGAAAGCTTGATAGAAATCTTGAATGACTTGAGGAAGACTTCAATCTCTGCCATTCTTTTAGGTAAGCCTTAGTTTTAAATTTTGCACAGAATCCACCTAGGTAATGGAGAGTTCATTACATTTCTTCAAATTCAACCATTCATATTTACCTTGAGAAACGAAAGCTTTGTTCAGTTTTTGTGTATCACTCGCAAAAAATAAGTCAGGCCCTGAGCGCTTCTCTTATAGATGCTATCAGTTTACTAATATGGCTCTAAATAAGGACAGCACTTGAGATTTCTGAGACATTCATACTGGACAAAAAGACTGTGTTCCTATGTGTGAACCAGTTAGAAGTTTTTTTTTCAACATTTAGCTACAGAAAGAAAAGAAGAATGAGATGTATACCTAAGAAGAACGTTATTCCTGACAGGTGATGATAAGAGTGCAAAAGAACAGTTTTCTTTTGAATTATTTTATATTTTCTACGTGGCTTCATAGTGGTAGGGAAATGGATGCTGGTACTGGAGGAATCTCTAACTTTTTTAACTTTTATTTATGAACAGATTTAGCATCTGTTCTATGGGTTACAAGGAAATGTTTCATGAAAGGGCACTTTGTGTATATGAAATTACTGTCAAGACTCTAAAAGTGTAGGAAGCATGTAACTTCTTAATGAAACATCCTTGTGAGAAGGGGCAGGTGGAACTGAAGATATAAATTCCTGATGCATCAGTATCAGCTCTAGGGGTGTCACCACACTTCCGCAGCTATGAGCACATATATGTAAGGCATCGGGATGGAAAAACAAACTGGAACAACAGAGAGTGGGTTTGGTTGCTTTCTGCTACCAACATTAGAAAGTCCCTGCATGTTTCTTTGTCAGTAAGTGATGCTGACAGATTGAAAGCCAGTCTGATATGAGCACGAGGCAGAGGGATACCAGAAAAAGTCTTGTAATTGCATGAGTAGGAGAAAGCAGATTTGGGGGAATTTTCAATTCCTCAACACCAACAACAGTATATTTATTTGTCTCTGATCATAACCCAAGAAAAATAGTCAAGACCTGAGCAAATCATATAGATTGACTTCAGTCTTTCTGAATCACAAGTAACTATGCTGTTCGATGTTGCATTAGCTCAAAAGTGACTAGAGAAGTATCCCGATGCCTGCACAATATATGTTTCCTTTACTGGCTTTGCACATGAGAAGACAACTTACTGCAGTATATGCATTGGATCCACTTTGTTGCATTGGTTTTTCTTGAGTCTATGCCAGTGCAGATGTAGAAGGATACTTCAGGCTATGAGGTCTTCTGAATAAAATTTTAGCTTGTTCAACTAGTCAGGCTCTGGCTTTCATCCTTTAGCTTCTTCATCTCTCATCACCATGTTCACTGGTTGTCATTCTTTGTCACCCTGTATTCCTCTAACATGGAGAAATGTTTACTGCTGATTAGAGCAGCCTAATTTAGTGTTCAGCATTCAAAAAGGTATTATATTTTTGAAATGGAAACATGCTGTTTGAAAAAAATTATTGTATAGTTTTTGAACATATTTAATCATATTTTTAATTTCTTAGCATTTATTAATAAGATGTTATATTTGTTATATGGAGTTATTTTTGTTTTCAGATAAAAGGAAAGGTCATTGTATTACTCTCAGACCTATTTGATTCTTAAAACATACATCCAAAGTGAATAAGGCAAATGTATTTATAACTGCATTAGAAGTGTTGAAAGTTGCTTTCCACAAGCTGCAAAAGACAAAATGTTGATTTGAATAATCTCAAATCGTTATCAGTCTGCAGAATTCTACTTGGGAAAATGAGAAAAAAAATTGTTGCATTTTGTATTTTCATTGCTACATGTTACCACTTCTAAGGCTGTAGCTATTACTACTTCTGGCTGTTTTTCCAGACAAATTAAAATGTTGAAAAATTGACCAAACTTGAAAGCAGACATAGCATGACTTCTTTAAAATCGCTGGAAGAGTAGCTTTTGACTCTACTAGAACTAGGAATTCACTGATAGTTCATATAAATAAGGTTACAGAATACTGCTGGAAAGACTAGGGAAAACCTTTTCTGAGTAGGCCTAATAGGTCTTAAAATTCTATTTCAAACTTTTTTTTCCTTTTTAAAATGTCCTTCAAAATTTCCTTAATAACAACATGGACTTTCAGCAAAATAAATAAATAAACAAGTCTAAACCACCTGTATTTTAGAAGTGGCAGTTGATCTACCTGTTCAGAAGACAAAAACAGAAACATGCTAAAGTTTATAAAATTTTACGTAGATCTCTTTTCTCAATGTTAAAATAACTTGCAGCTTTGCATTCAGTGGTGCATTTTTCTGAGTGGGTTGTCCTCTGCCTAAGTAATTAATAACTCTTAAGCTGTCTGAATAGTTTCCCTTAAGTTGCATCATATAACATGTCGTATGAAAACAACTTGAGGCCTAATGTAACATGAAACTGTATAGCGCATCTTAGTGTGATTTGAGGAAGATGGATGGGAGGGAAATTATTTCTTATTTTGGGTGGCAAACAGCTGTTCTTAACTTTTATTTGTGAAGAATTTATAATAGCCTTTCTAGGCAGAGATTGGTAAATTTTTTTAGGTAGTTATTTCCACTTTTTATTGTACTAGTGAAGTTAGGCAAAAAATGTGAATCAAGAATGTAGTAATTTGATGTAAAAATACAGAGAATAATATGGATTTTTTTTTTTTTTATTGGATTACTTTGCATTTTTCTTCATAACTGATCTCAGCTTGAGTTCCTTTAGTGAACGCAAAAAGGTTAAGACTTCAACATCTCAGAGAACGTGGTGCTACATAAATCATCACCCATGATAGGAAAGTCGTTTAAACTAACTCCTTGAGCTCTGGTCTCCAAATTATTGTAACATTGTCATGTTACAAGTGACATATACCAGGTAATGGTATATGTCAGCTGGAAAAGATATGTCTTGCCATAAACTCTAAACATCTCTCACTTCAATCTCAGGAAATGTAAGTTGGCTCATCTTTCTCTTCCTGGAAGATATTCAGCAGGCTGGAGGTTTCATTGATACTTGTAAATACGGAAGTTTGTCGTATACTGTAGTATATTCTCATTTGATACGGAACAATTAGAGTTCATAAGATTTAAAAATAGATGCTACTTTTCCATTAGTGCTTTTTTAAAAATAAAAACAAAAGGTAAATAAAGGATTGCCTTACTAAATTTGATATGGGTAACTCAATGCTGCTTTACAAAGATAGAACTAAAACTGTTTATAGCACAGTGAATACACAGTTAATTCATTCATAATTACTTCATTTAGTATGGTAGCAGTAGGAGAACCAGATGGTTTCAGAGATTTTCAGAACTTTTGAGGAAACGAATGAACAAGCAAGTATTTTTGCCAAAAATCTATCAATACTTGACCATGACAAACATTAGAGGGTATGCACAAAAATGATTGCTAAGTTCATGTAACACACTTTTCTAATAATCTAATAATTTATGGTCTGTGCTGTACTTGCACCACAGTACTTGTTTCTAGGGAAAATTATAGCTAAATTTATTCAATGAAAAAGGGGAGAATACAACAAAACTCTTTGCAACTAAGAGTATACAAACTCTTTGACAGAGCGGCACATGGATGGTGCTGTGACATCACTGTGTTTTTATTACTGCTCTGGATGTATCTATTTGATGCTCCAGCCTATGGAATATCATGATAAACCTGGCTACCTGAATTTGCAACATATCTACATTCTTGTATTATTAGCAATTTTCCTTCTTGTTTTCTTTTGCCTCCCCAGTCTGGCAGCTGGATTGTCTATAATTTACAGTACACCTCAATCCAGCAAGCTAGGGTGGTAGAAATTCAGTTCATGAGTTCAGTTCATGTGCTGTAATTCCTGCAATTGTTTTCAGCAATTTCCACCAAGGGTGTGCTTTGCTTTGAGAACAGAGTGCTCCATTCATCAACTTTCCTATTTTTATTATATACTACTGACAATGCAGACTGAGAGAGAAATTAAAACTGCCTAAATTCCACCCAACATATAATTTAGTCAGACTTCAGGCGCCTGAGTCTCAGGGAATGATTCAAAATGTCTGTTCTGAAGCACCACCTATCCCCTAGTGGCACCTAAAATGAATCATTTGGGGACAAAATTTTCCTAGGCATCTGGACATAAGCTCCAGTAAAGCTCAGAAGCACCATGGCTGAAGTAGCCAGGCATTTAGCTCCCACCCAAATTTCATTCTAGCTTGGAAGTGCATAGAGATGCTTTGGCTATGCCTGTGATCCCAGAGGTGCCTAAGCCATTGTCTATGCTTAAATCACACATAATGAACTTGGAAGCACTGAATTCAACAGTCCCAGTAGTCACAATCAGCTTCAGTGTAGTAGAGGGGAAGAAGGTCCATTAAGCAGTCTTGAAGGTTAAAGTAGTCCTGATCATCCAGGAATAATACCTGATTTGGGTTGTCCTGAGCTGAGAAAGCCCAATAGGAATGGGAAACTTGATTCTCGTCTCAGTGTTAAGGATGTTTCCTGTGAAAGTTTTTCTCTCAAGTTTGATCATGCAGATACTTCAAGTACTTGCATCCAAAAAAAAAACCTGTAAGCATCCCCTGGATTGACAATCATATTTACGTTTGTTTTAACCTGTAAATTCTCTTTTGCCCTCTTCTTCATAGATTATTTTAGATATTTTCTATACTACTCATGTTTCTGCAATGTTGGAGCACATGTTGAATCTTACTTAAGACCTGTTATTTCCCTTACTGCTTTTGGCATAGGTAACAGGGAGTGTTAACCTAAATTAGTGGTCTCTATATTTGTGCTTTACATCTGTAGTCTCTGAGGTGAGTTTTGTTCAGGTTTCTTTCACTCTTATTCTCTCCTTTTTTCTGTTGCTCTTTTCCCTGTGCCACATAGAATAGAATAAGTACTCTGAGGAAATACCTATTCATCTGTGGATATGTGGAACAACTTGATTTTGTCTTTTTCATTAATGTTTAATGCTACTTCTTTATCGCTTTCACCCTGCATGCGATGCCTTATTAGTTTTTCATGGCAATCCTTTTTTAAATGTTGACAGATGCAACTGGGTGAAACAGTATATTAAACATTCAAAGACTGAAGTTCAAGTTCAATATTCTGAGATTTTTTTCGCTTTTCTTGTATTTGAGGAAGAGGTTTTATATTGATGTTTCTATTCCAGCTTTTTTTCCCTGTTATCAGTTGTCATTTTATATTTATTGTTTAGAACATATACATTCTGTCTGTATTTCTGAAAAGTCTATAACTGAGCTTTACAGAGTAGAAAATATAACAGGAGGAATACTGAAATTTTTCTATACTACTTTACTGATCATCTGTACCTATGTAATTTCAAAGCTAGATAGCATGCTTGTTTTCTGAGTATTTTATCATTTGTTTTTTTTTTACGTCATTGCATTCACTATCTGACTGGAGGGCTGATGTAAAGCACATATTTTACACATATTTTTTTAAACATCTTTTAATTCTTTGGTAAGCAAGGCCTGTTCGCATTGTTAAACAATGAAAACACTAAATGGAGAATAAAGTTATTGTTTCTATTCAGTTTGGTCTTCAGTATACAGTAGTTCTATGTAAAATGTGTGGTATTTAGCATTATGCTGTGCAGGTAATTGTAAAACATGGTCTTAGACTGTCCTCTATGCCAAGGGTGGTATTCCGTGTTGTTTGTTTCTGAAGTGTAGTATACCTGTAGTATAGGTTAATTTAACAGTATTGACTTGCTATTTATTTACATCACTTCTAACTATGATGTAATCATTTCATTTAGTAATCTAAAATTCTTTGCAACATTTCATAGAATCTAAATTGAAAATAGTGCACTGATGACAATGCTGCCATTCAGAAAGATCTCGGCAAACTGGAGAAACAGGCTAGTGCAGACCTCATGAAGTTCAGCAGAAGAAAACACAAAGTCCAGTGCCTGTGAAGGACTCTCTCTATAGGACGTTACGTGCTGAATTAATGTTCGCCCAGATAGTGGCCCTATAGAACAAGAGCTGCAACTTGTGCTGAGTGCCCTTGTGGTGAAAAGGCTAACTACGTTTTCAGCTATCCTAGGAAGATAGGATCATAGAATAATTAAGGTTGGGTAAGACCTCTAAGATCATCACATCCAACCATCAGTCCATCGTACCACCACACCTACTGAAACCTAAGTGCAATATCTACACATTTCTTGAACACCTCCAGGGTGGTGACTCCACCCCTTCCCTGGGATGCCTGTTCCAGTGCATTATCAGTCTTTTGGAGAAGAATTTTTTCCTGATATCTAACCTGGACTTTCCCTGGCAGAACTTGAGGCCATTATCTCTTGTTCTTTCACTAGTTACTTGGGAGGTTGACACCTATCTCACCACAACTTCCTTTCAGGTAATTATAGAGATATATAAGGTCTTCCTTGAGTTTCCTCTTCTCTAGATTAAATAATTCCAGTTCCTTCAGTTGCTTCTCTTAACACTTGTGCTTCAGACCCTTCACCAGCTTTGTTGCCCTTCAATGAATATGCTCCAGGGCCAGGCAGTCTTTCTTGGAGTGAGGAGCCCAAAACTGAACACAATACTCAATGTGTGACCTCAACAGTACTGGGTGATGGTAACTAGTATTGCTGCCATTGGCCTTTCTGGCCACCTGGGCACACTGCTGGCTCATGTTCAGCCAGCTGTCGACTAACACCTCCAGATTAGGTCTGGTAGGTCAGGGAAACAGATCGCTGTCACTTGTGAGATTGCATCAGAAGTTTGGTGTCCAATTTAGTGCTTCCCTGGAGAGGAAAGCAGAGAAGAGCTCACTGGGATAAATCCTGTGGGAGGCCCAAGATTTTTGCAGGATTGGAACCCATGGTATGTGAGGAGTGGCCAGGAGAGCTGGCCTTGTCTGGTCTGGGGAAGAGGAGACTCAGGGATCTTCATTGCTCCCTACATCTATTTAATAGAGAGGCCAGAAACAGGCTCCCATCAAAGGTTCATAGTAAATGGTCAAGAGGCAATAGGCACAAGATATAGCAAGTGAAATTCCAACTAGATATTGGTTAAAATAAGATAAAATTCACTGTCTATGTGGCTAGGCACTGGAACAAGTTTTCCAGAGGATGAGTAAAATAATCTACATCAATGGAGACTTCCAAAGCTCATCTAGACAGAGCTCATAGTAACTGGAGCAAATTTTCAAGTTGCCCTACTCAGAGCAGGTGACTGGATCCATTGGCCTCCTGAGCTAGTAAATTATTTTGTTAATCTATCTAAGTTTATCCTTGGTCTATTTCCACTTATTTCTTACCTTCTTCAGTTGACTTCACTGAAATTAGTGTAGTGCCGCTGGGCATTATTTAAACCTTTTGTAATTTTTTCATTTTTCCCAAAGCAAATTTCTCAATCAGCTCTAATGGTGAATCAACTCCTACTCTTCCTTAATAATGTTGATCTGATCTGTACCTGGGAACTTTTCTGCTTTCAAATAATCTGATAAAAATTTCACATAGATTACTTTGTATTATTTGCACTCACACATTTTTTGAGAATATTGTAAAAGAAACAGAATTTTAGAAGATTAATACCATTACTTGTTTAGATAACACTTTAAGTGTCAGGGAGGCTTGCAGTAATAGGAGACAAGGGAAAAGAAGTGTGTTCCATATTTACTAGAATACCTAACAAGTCCAGAAATTACTTCCGTCTGTTTTGTAGACATGTCATACCAATCATGGTTTCTCCTTCTTTCATTTGATGAAGACTTCTGTTTATTTCCCTCCCGCAGTTGTTTGCCCTTTGCCCATTAATATGAACTCCCACGTGTCTCTTAATAAAGAACTTAACTGGGAATGCTAATTGCTTTTGGAGAGCTAAACAGATGCTTCTACAGCCAGATGTCCTGTGTAGATTACAGCTGTAAACCTGAGCTGCCGTGTCCTCAGCCTGCCCAGGATATGGTAAACCATAGGGCCAATTCTACATCCAGATAGTTTACTGAGATGCACTTGTGTTTCAATAATGTTCAATCAAGGTATACTTTGTAAGAAATCATAGATATTTCTCATGTCATAAAGAAAGTATGGAGTAGGATGAAATCTAGATTTAAGTACTGCAAATCCTGTTCACTTCTGCCTTGCCTTTCGACAATGAAACATCTGTAACTGTGCAACAATGCATATGGGTCTGCTGACAATGTGGGAGAGCAGCCAATTTGGTCCTGGGATCAAAACAGGAATCAGGTGATGGAAATATGCCAAAGAAATGTGATTCCAGGATAAAGAACTTTAAGGAGGTGTTAGTCAATAAAGAAGCTCTTTGGGAGGATTTAGAGCAGGCCTCTCTTGACAGAAGGCATTTTTCCTGAGATCCTAAGTGAATTGAAATGCACTGCCTTCCAGGAGGGTGGTGCAGTTATTGTCTTGTCAGCTGGTGCTTTTTTCTTTCCCCTATAGCACATTACTATGTGATTATAATCCCATTTGTAGTTTTATTTATTTCAAATGATCAGGAGATGAAAACCAGAGGTTTTTTTTTTTTTTTTTTTCTGAGTGGAGCCCTCAAGTTTCCTCCATTCTGATCCATGGCATACCTTTTGCAGTGCAGTTAGTTGGGCGACACAGAGTGTTGCTGTTCATTGTTCCAGATGTAAAAAAACCTCAGCGTTAACACTTTATGTAGTTTTGTTTCACCTCAGTTTTAGAAAATAAATAATCAGGACAAACAAAAAACAAGTTAAAAAAAAATTGATGACACCATCTTAATTTGTTTATTTCAGAATTAGTATGTATTTAATAATTACCAATCTGTACAGCTGAGTTATGGAGTAATTTCAACAACATGTTTTTGAAATGCAAACTTTTCCAGAAATTCACAGAAGTGGTATTCTGTCACATTCTGTGATGTGGGTAGCAAGTCAGACCTGTTTTTGGAGGCATATCTCAAGTAAAAATGGGATGATGAAATTGAGCATAGCAAGACATACATCCAGAAAGATATTCCTTATTTTTGCTCCAGTTGTTCTAATATTCAAAACATCCAAGTCATTGACAGTGGAGGTCACAGGATCTAATCTGCTACTCAAAGCAGGACCAACAAGTTAGAATATGTTGTTATGATTATTATGAGCCATCTCCTGATGAGTTTCACAAGCATCTAAGGATGGAGATTATCCCACAGATCTTTCACAAATTATTCCACAAATTCTCTGGGGAACTTACTCCAGTGTACCAAAAAAATAAATTTTGGAAAAGTAGTGTTTTAAAGTTTGTTTATGTATGGCACTGATTTTGCAGTTCTTTTACGACATTCATTTATAGTATCTTAAGATTTCAAAAAGAAAAACAAGAAGAGAAATTATTGGGTAGTTTTTCAGTCATTCTTTTAAATAAATTGAATTGTATTTTTGTGCATGAGGAAGTAGGAGGTGACGTTTTTGAATACTGAAGCCAGTGAAATTCTTTGACTGTGAGTGAGCATGGATTTCACCAGGTATTACTTCTGTTCATTCCTCTTAAAGAATATGTATGTGTCCATAAGAATAATGAAGATTCTTTTTTTCTTCTTTATTTCCCCCCCCCCTTCTTTTTCTTTCAATTGTAGGCAAGTATTTCCAAATGGGCTACCTGAAGAATACTCCCTAGTTGCTACATTTCGGATACGACGAAACACCAAGAAAGAGCGTTGGTATATATGGCAAGTCTTAAATCGGCACGATACTCCCGAGGTTGGAATTGTCTTTGATTTATTTATCCTTTTTTTAGTTTTTTTTTCCCCATGTAATATGACAAATATAACTTACTAGATGTTTTACCATTGAATTTTGCTATAGTTTACACAGAATAGACAGACTACTCTGAAATAGTTGATAATTAATTGTAGGAATGACAAAAAATAAAGGAAATTTATTCTGTTAAAACTGCAAACTAGGGTAGA
This sequence comes from Chrysolophus pictus, assembly GCA_037305975.1. Classification (NCBI taxonomy): domain Eukaryota; kingdom Metazoa; phylum Chordata; class Aves; order Galliformes; family Phasianidae; genus Chrysolophus; species Chrysolophus pictus. Next base: position 28,157,858 of record CM074578.1, read on the forward strand.
AGGCATGCTTGATTTATAGCTGATATTTTTACAAAGTTACATAAAAGAAAGCTTCATATTTCCTTCTCAGTCTGTTTGATAGGAGTATTTTTATTATATATAGTTTGTAAATGTGTTTAACTCTCCTATTCTAACTTTTAAATGACCATTTCTTCTACTTCATCTTGCTTTCAGATCTCTGTGCTTCTGGATGGTTCAAAAAAGGTTGTGGAGTATATGACCAAATCTGCTCAGGGGAATATACTACATTACACTTTTAAGAGTCGAGAAATTTATCCATTGTTCGATCGGCAGTGGCATAAACTTGGTATTAGCGTGCAGTCGGGGATCATTTCCCTCTATTTGGATTGTAATTTAATTGAGAGAAAGCAGACTGATGAAAAATTCACCATTGACTTTCAGGGAAGGACTCTGATTGCTTCTCGTGCTGCAGATGATAAGCCTGTGGATGTGAGTAGTATGAAAGAAAAACTCAAAAATTCAAGTCATGTTTTATCCATACTTTTACTGAAACAATTGTGAAGAATTATGCAGGGGGCTGGGAGGGAGGAGTGGAAGGATTCAAAACAGGTTATTAATTTTCAGCGGGAATTCTTAATTTACAGTCCTTAGGTCTTTTTTTCTAAATAATATTTAGTGCTGTAGTATCTGCTAAGACAAACTTTCTGAGGAAGTGAATGAAGGTGAATTTCCTGCAGCCTTTGCTACAAGTAACTGACTGCAGGTGCAGCTGGCAGTTGTGAAGTAGTCCCTCTCCTCCATCCCTTCCTATCAAAAGACAGTGGACAAGATCTGCAGAATGAAATGCAAGTGCAAGGGAAGTAAGCTCTCGCAGGGTATTCCTGAAGAAAGCAAGCTGTTGCCTCATCTGCAGACAAATGGGGCAATGTGGAATTACTCAAGACAGTCCCTTAATATTATGGGCTTTGTTCCGTTCCATAAATATTCTCCTGTTTCCTTGAATAGAGAGATCAGAGCAAGTGATTGGAAAGTTTCAGGAAATGACAGTTTGATTGAAGTATACTGACATTCCATTACCAAGATTCAAGCATTTGGCTTGAAGTTTATAGTGGACGTTTGAATGCTTCAGTTATATTATGTACATTATAAAGTTTGAGATGGAAACCGTACATTGCAGCTACAAGCTAGCACTGTAAGAGGAATCAGTTCTGTGAGGTGCTGACCACTTTGACCTGGACTCATCAGAACTCAGGCCAAGCTCATACTACTATTTATTTTGTAAAATTGAGTTCAAATTTTTCCAAATGTATGTACCATCCCCTTATTTCCAAGTAGCATGGAGGAAAAGAAACAAATGCTTTTTAGCTTGTCTTATTTAATGGCAGAGGCTGGATGATCCCAAGTAAAAGTTGGAAGTAGAGTTTTCCACGCTTGCAGGAAAAACATTGTGGGCGTAAAGCTGATGAAGACAGCAAAGCAAATCCTGCACTATAGTCATTCTTCTCAATGCTAAGTGCAAGTGACAAAATAAGAGAATTGCAGGAGGTGTATTGTAGCGAAAGAATTCTCTGACATTAGATTTTTCCAAGACTTTCCTATGAATAAGTTGGTTCAGTCTCTAATATTTACAGACTTTGTACAAGCTGGACAGTGCAAGATTAAGCAGTTAAAATTAGACACTGTTCATCCACTGTGAATTTGTAAAATAGAAATTTTATGCTCGGAATCTTTTCTCTTAGGGTGGTTTAGGTGGCAAGGTCTAGGTGGCCTGTCCAAAGCGATGGGAGTTATATATTACACAGAACTTGTCAAACCTTTGCATTACACTCCTGAAAAGAACATTTGCAGAGAAGATCCATTGCGCTAAAATGCCCATGTAGTCATAGTGAGAGCAGCACAAAGGGCTGCAATTTACATGAAGAAATATGGAATCTGAAGTGTGCGTTAGTTGAAAGTATGAGTTTGTGTAGTTTGTTCCTTAAGTGAGGAATTAAGCATTTGTTGTGGGATTTTTCAGTTTCTCCAGTATTTCAGAAATATGCAGTTTCAGAGAAATTTTCTTGTGCAAAAATTTGGAAATACATGCCATAACACATTTTTTATTTGTATATTAATGTATTCTCTTCTATTTATTAATAGATTGAACTTTACCGCATAACAGTTTATTGTAACCCAAAAGTTGCAACAGAGGATACGTGTTGTGAAATATCTGCAGACCTGGTAAGTTATTTGTTAAACTAAAAATGGTATTATAAAAGAAAATGTTTAATTTTCTCTTACTAAAGTGTTATAAAGACATTTCAGTGGAAGAGTCCAACTCAAGTGTTCAACCTCTGAAAATGAATGTATCTGGACTCATGGTGCATTGTTTCTTGTCACTGAAACAAATGGCTTAGTGGAACTTCAGTAAAAGGCACTAGGTGCTGCTAGTGCTTTTTAAATGCCTATCTTAACATTGATTAGTGTTTAATTAGTAATTGAGGAAGTCTCAGAGAACAGGAAACAAATTCACTGCCATCACTTTAACGTAATTTAGGCTACTTTAATAACTATTGTATCTGCTTTAGCATTATAACTGGTAAACAAAGAAAGTGCATGAAAAACTCCATGTGACAGTGGAAGAGAAGAAAAATAGGATGGTGTTAAGGGCATATCCCTTATTTCAATATAATAACATGGGAAAATGGATGTTTTGGGATTGGCAAAAACTTCATTACAGTAAATAATGGAAGATGTTCATTTAGTCTACAGAAATGCTAGTAGTAATATATGTGATTGTTTTGCTAAATTAAGCCTGTTTGGAGCGGGGCTGGGGGGGAAGAAAAGCAAATCCCTCAGGAAAAAAACAAAACAAAACACCGAACAGGTTAACAGATTGGTTTGTTAGTTATGAACAGTCTCTCAGAAAAGGCTTCTCTGAGACCATTATCACTATGATCTTCACTCATTGAGAATAATTTGTGGGAACTGACAACTGATTGGTGAACAGAAGCATAAAAGAGACTGAATCTAAATTATCAAAGGAAATCTCAATTTTAAGTAATAACTTCTTGTTCAAATATGCTTCAAAATATATTCCTGTTCATAGCACAGGCTTTCTTTTGAATTTATAGGCTCATGGCTAGTTGAAAAGAATGAATTTTTTCTGTAACTTTCACTTTGTACGTGGAAAAAAATATTTGCTGTTATGAAACACAAACAGAAAGGAAAAAATAATCCTTAACTATAACATGAACACAAAAAGATCAAGGATATGCTTTATTGATAGCATCCTAAATGTTCCTTCAGCTATGTAGATAAAAGCACTTTGTTTCAATTGCATGTCTTATATTGAAGGTATAAAAATAATGGAGTACTTGTTAATGACTTTCATATTGAATTCAGCATCACTTTTTTTTTATTCTTTTTCATTACCTCCCTTACCAATCATAAGAGCTAAATTTTCAGTAATGTAGGGAAAAGGAATTATTCCTTAATCACAAATTTCTACACTCAGAAGTAAGTCATGTCAGAATTTCTTTGACAAGAAGGCTCACAGGAGACTTAATATGTCTTAATGAGAGCCTCTGAATATTTTTTCTCCCCCTCATCTTCTTTACTTTCACTTTTTATAGTTCCTGGAAGTTTTCTTCCTATGTTTGGCTCTTTAGGAAGAAAGAAACAGAAAAAGTTCTGTTTTGACCAGTACTGTTTTCAGTACAGAAGGATCATAATGTCTAGACTTCATTTTGCTACAGCTTTTTCCTTTGTTTGGCAGTTGTGGCTTTTCTGTAGCGTGCTATGTGCAGTAATATTAAAACAAAGTAAGTTAAAATAGCATTTGGCTGGTATTTATCTATTTACAAAAGTGGACCAAAAAGCAGACAAATCTTGTTTTTATTTTAGTGCCCACATGAGGACAGATTACTTGCTACTACTTCATCACCAGTGTCTGTTCATGCCAGCAAAATATATACTCTTCCAGGAACACAGGAAGAATCAAGAGACAGATGCCACTGCTTTCCAACTAAAGTATGACGTTCTCCCTTTGCTTTTTAATTCATCATTCTACTTAACTCAGCTAGGTATTTAAAATAATAATAATAATAAAAAAATAGAAAGCACTTGAGTTTCTTTCTGTAGTTATGAAAAAATGTTACAATCTTAAACTATTATAATAGTTTAGCATGTGTGTTTGTATTTTACTGTTAAGAAACAGTACATTTTAATTTAATTTTTAAATTACAGTTTCAGGGGGCTGTAAGATTTTGTAGAATGAACACAAAAAGCAAGGATCAATGAGAATTACAAGTAAAAATGAGAATTACTACTAATGTATTAAAGTAAATATAGTGTAAACATTTTTACTTCAGAATAGATTGCTTTCTACATACTGCTTGTTTTAAATCCTCTTGAATGTGGTGCTATATTTATTCCAGCCCATTTGTTTTATTAGGCTTTTGTAATTAAGACAAAGTATTCAAACCAATTATGTATTTTGGATATGCTTCTTTGTTGATTATTTTTGTTCTGTCTTGTTTTCTTCTAAAATCAGGGCGAAGCAGGATTACCAGGAGTTCCTGGTTTGCCAGGCCAGAAAGGGCATAAAGGTGAAAAGGTAAATAATGATTGGACAGAAACTTTCCAGATTTAGTTATTCCTGAAAGGTATCTATTTTTATAGAGGTTAAATCCTTCATCAGTTGGTGCCTCATTCTGAGTGTGTCCTCTCTGCCACATAGCCCACATCTGTTCCACGCTGAGGTCCACTACCACTCAAGAACTCCATGGAATACAGGGGCCATGAAACAAGCACAGATAAAACACTGATAGTATATTTTCTTCCTCTTACTCTTATTCAAACACAGAGAAGTCATGTATGTTGTTCACAACAAGGATTTCCCTATGATATGTATGTATTTGTATAGCATTGTCGATGGCCAGAATCCTATCCAGTGGACTAATTATTTCAGTGATCAGTAGGAGGCTGAGAATTCACAAATATGACCTCAGCACTGTATGTTCTTTGTCATCACTCTTAATTACTGAAACTTTCTTAATTGTAAAAAGAGAGGAAGCTGACACTGGCAAACTCTAAAGCAGTCCAGTTGATATACCTTCCTTGGGCATATTCCTTGTTTTTGCATGTAGTGCTTATTGTGAGGTTCCTGTGCTATTTAGCTTGAGGGTTTCCTAGTAATCAAAGTCAGTCTATCATATAGTTTTCCCTTTATACTCCGTTGCCTAAAATTGTCTGAAATGTTTTGGATGGGAAATGTCTGGAAATGTGTTTTTATTGCACTAACAGAAGTGCCAACTTGAATAAACTGCTGCAAGTCAGCAAGAAGTACAAGCAATACCGCAAGATTGTTAATCTAGCTGTTAGGATGGAGTTGTCCTATCCACCATCCTGCGTTACAGCATGCTGTTTAATATTTGATCTGAAATGACTTGTGAAGACATTCAGCACTGTTTCTAAGACTGCAGTACTTGGTCCAGTTCAGAAAGGGCTTATCTGCACAGCAGTAAATGCGGAGTAAACGCCTTGATGTCTTCCCTTCCCATCTCCTTCACTCCCCTCCAGGACATGTTTCAATTTTGATACTACTTGTACATTTGAAGAAAGTTCAAATATGTTTCTGTAGCCTAGCTGAGCCTAGAAGGATTGTTGATAGCCTCCACATTTAAGCACAGGTTTTTGCTGATCCTAGGTCTGTATATATAGCACAATTATGTTAAAGCTAGCCAGTGTGGGTTAGCAAACCACACTGCATTGATCTGAAAAGCAACGAAAACCTTTAACTTCTGTGCATCCATCACTGATAGCAAAGTGCATTAGACCATGTCTGACATGGTTGGTAAGTACAAAGTACAAATTATTTATAAACTGATATAAAACTGAAAACTGTTAAGTATGAGATTAATGAAAAATAAACCTTTCAAGATTTAAATAAATAGATGTGGGGTTGGTTTTTGGTTTGGTTTGGTTTGTTTTTTTTGCTTCTACGTTTGTGCAAGTTTTCAGTAACATTCTTGATGGTGGCATCAATAATTAGAGATGGACAGGCAGTACTATAGTCTTTTCCAGATATTCAAGAGGCATTATTATGTACAGGAGAGTAACAGGTTGTGCTTAGATGTTTTGTAATGTGTTTCACATGAAATAGGAGCTTACTGAGGATTTTGATGGCCAGACCAATTGGAAAGTGAAAGGGATTTCTGTAAGTTTACTGGTAGTTCTTCAGACTTTGCTTTTCACTTTCTTCTTTTTTGCTTCTAGATCGTATTATTAACATCCAATCAACTATATTTAAATGCTCTTACTTGGATGCCGTTATGACAAGGATAAGTCACTGTTTTATTGATGGAATCTCTCAATCAGACTCATGTTTCTTGCTCTTTTATTTTATCTCATTCCAATTTCCCACCCACCATAAGTAAAAGTATGACTAAATTTACGTGTCTTTTTTCTGTGATGGGATTTGTAAGCAAGTTTCTACAGACTCAAAATGGTGTTAGGCTGTATTCGAGCCCCACCTCAAATTGCTCTTCATTCTATCATAATTGTTCCTTCAGATCAGAATCTATTTTGCCTGTTTGGGAGTATTTAGGTTATCACTAGGACAAAGCATGATATCTGACAAGCCACATTTAGGCATTTTGAGTTTATTATCCTACATTCCCGTACGCTATACAAATTTCATCTTAATACTTTTGAACAGATCAGAGACAAAGACTAATGCATGTTTATTCACTAGAATAGGCATTTATGCAAATTCTTATGTGCCTCTAGCATAAGTTACAAGCTATTTATAGCACATCACTGATCAAAATTATTCCACTTATTTAAAAGACTGTCCTATTTGAATCTCACCTTTCATTATGGCTTTATTCAGGCTTATCTGTTGGTTGACAACACTGCCTACAATGGAGGAGCTGGAACTAGACGATCTTTAAGGTCCTTTTCAACCCAAGACATTCCATGATTCTATGACTCTATGAATCATTGGTACATCATGAGAACAGCTCTTAACTGTACAGATATTCCCGCTGGCTTTGAAAAAGTGCTTCTGAGGCGGAGAAACTGCTCTATTTAAAGTCTGTCTGCTGAAAGATCAGACTGTTTGCTACCACACCACTTATTTCATATTTAAAACAAACAAACAAACAGAAAGCTTCTAAGGAAGTAGAGCAGTTCCTTTCCCTTTTATTTCCTGTGCAACCTTGAATTTAGCAATGTTTGCTCCACAGGGCTTCTCTTGCCTGGAAATCTGTATTTCCCAGCTATCAGCAGCAGGGTACAACCTCCTGATCTGTGATGTCTGAATAATTGAGACTTAGAAAGTCACAAGGACCAACTTTGCTGTTTATTTGTGCAAGCCCTTAAAACACATATTTCAGCTTTTTCCTTCAGGTAAAACTGAGAGGAAATACTTGTCAAGTGTACAACTTAGGTTATCCTTGAACAGTATTCTCTATTACTCTCACAGTGGCTTAATTCTCAGCACAATGTACTTCACAAGTTTGAAGTGCTTAAAAGTCAGGTGGAACTATCCTGTGATTTAATACATTGAGATATATGTTTTGTAGAGGTAGGCTTCCAAGGCTGCTGAGTCATGGTGTATAGCTACTTAAAAATATATTTATTGCTAGTGAAAGTCACTTAATCATGATGTCAAGGTTCTGTTTTACCCTCCATATGGAGAAAATCTTCAGAAAGGTGGAATATGGATGGTAGTAATTGAAATAATTATACAGAATATACAGACCATTTTTCTCTTTTGAGGAGGCTATGGAATTAATTGTATATTAAGTAACCTTTGCTTCCACCCCCTGAAGATTTTAAATAGAAACCCAAAGAGAATTAAAATTTTGATTATAATAATAACCCATTCCAAGCTGTGTTAATAGGTCATTGGTTAATGCTGTAAGTACAGTAGGGAGCAAAAAATCAAAGGCAGAGTGCTTTCAAACACTAAAGTGCCTATTGATGCACACATATTGCTGTTGAAGTGTGGTTCATTAATTTGTATTTTAATTAAAGAAAAAGATGTTTAAAATGCTATTTTGGGCTTGATAGAAATAGATTTATGCAATAAATTTATGCATACGAAAATACTTGTAACAGAATGATTAGAAAAAAAGAACTTTTGGAGAACAAATAAGGTATCTCACTGCTCTTTCTGCCTCTTTTCTTCACTAGTTTTCCTTTCTTCAGTCTCTATCGCTCCTCATAACCCAGGTTTATCTATTTCCATCTAAGGCATATCTGTTGCATTACAGTCTTCAGTATAGTTCATTTCTGATCTGATTTTCATTGCAGAGGTTATTGATAGACTCAGGGAGCTTGAGGCTGAAATGCATGAAAAAGAAAAATTTCTTGGGCAAAATATGACTGGCTGTCAGTGATAACAAAGCGAATTTCCCAAAGTCAGAGTACTTATTAAATTTTAATCTTTTAATGGGCAGAAAATACTTCACATCCACAGAGAATAGAATCTTTTGGCAGTCCCAGTTAATGTTTTAACTGTCTAATAGTCCAAATTATCTAACAGATACGAAAATTTTCTTAGAAAAAGTCTTAAATATTCACCTCTTATCTTTGTTATTGTGTACATCATTCTAGTATTAACCTGATTAGGATTAAGGATGGCAGTTCAAGTCTTTCTCAAGAGATGTGGAGAAGTGGTAATGAGTACTCAACACTTTGAGGTGCTCAGGAAGTTGAGGGCTGTAATCTCCTCCCCAGAGCTGAAGTTAACACAGAATAGCAGCAGTCAGTGGGCCCCGTTGCAGGGAATAACCAGCAAAACAGGGCTTAAGCCTCACTGCCAGGTCAGCACACAGCCAGGAATTTCTATGAGGAATCTAGCTTCTACATCAATGCCAGGGAAACACTAGAGTGATGCCACAGAAAGAGAACATTCCCAGTTCATTCACAGAATTATTGAGGTTAGAAGGGACCTTTAGACATCACCTGGTTCAATATCTCTGCTCAAGCTACTCTTAGGGATTAATTTTCTTTCTCATCTTTGTCAGCATCTCTGAATTTGAGCTGATTCTACACATCAACAAAAAATTCCTAAGTTGGCACTTTCCAAGTCCCAATACTTCTATAACAATTTATAATCACGAGAACTTTTTATCTGTCTGTGCAAATACGTTTTAATACTTTCTATTTTATGTAATTTCTTACAGGGGCTACCTCTGATTTTAATTACACAGGTAACAGATGTAGTATAAAGGTTCCATTCTTTATGTTACACCCTTTGCATTTCTCTATATCATTTTTGGAAGTAACTGTCTACAGTACACTGTCTACTGGTAGCAACTCTCTTGAATCTGCAGATTTTTTTCTTGATAATGATATATATTTATATATATATGATATATATATTTTCTTATCTGGAGGTTTCTGATGCTACTGGCATGTATTCTTTATGCAGAGATGAAATCCAGGAAAGCTAATTTTCCTTATGAATTCTTATAAAACTTCAGATAAGGAGTCTTTTGAGAACTGATATAGGCTCTTCCTTTAATCTGAACTAATATGTCCTTTTTGTTGACAAGAGCAGTACTGTAGCATTATGTGCTCTAGGCCATGTTTGTGTAATTCTCTCTATTTATTAAATGCAATTGCTTATATTTGAGTAATGAAATCACAACCTGGTTAGATCAGAACGCTGCTGAGAATATTTTCCTCCTTTCAAAGTTTCTTGTAGACTTTTCTAGATTCAATATCAGAGTGTCATGTTAATTCCACTCCATGTCACAGTGTAAATGTATTTGAAATTCTCAGCCTCTTAAATTACAAATTTATATGTTTAAATAAAATGCTGTCTTAAAGCTTTTGGGTTTTTATGTAGAAAAGGAAAAGGACTGTAATTTGTTAATTATCTCTGTAATTCTCTCTATAGCTCTGCTTGTTTTTTTTGTTTTTTGGTTTTTTTTTGTTTGTTTTTTGCTATCTTTGCTGTACAAAACGCTACAATAGTAATATGTGATAAATATATTATATATATATATATAAAACAGATATATGATTTCTGTTTCATACTAGCATATGATTTTGAGTTCTACAATGGGAACACTGAATAATGGCTGAATGCCAGAAAGATGTAAAGGTCAAGTGCTTTTGAAACTCTGAATCATCAATGTAATAAAATAATGACAATTTTAGTACTGCAGATGGCCTCAGATGCGCTGAATTAGTTCTACTTCAGATAGACAGCTGACTGCTGTCATTGGAAAGAGACTGCAATCTCTTTTTAAGAATTTGGCTTGGCTTTGCTTTATGGAAGGCTAACAGAAACATTTGTGTGTGTGTTGGGCTGAGGCTGCTGAATTTCCACTGTCTGCTGGAGTTCACCAAAATAAACCCTGTCAAAAGTATAATAGCCAACCTATTGTTTGTAAAATGTTACATTCTGGAAAATGTGCTATGGCTTAAATATTTTATTCACTAAGTAACTTTGTGCTCTGCTGAAAAGAATTTTCAATGCTACTCTTAGCAGAAATTATTAACAGTAGACTTACAGCTCACTGTACTAGCTTTGAATTATTATGCACAGATTACTTCATAATCTATAGTACCAGCATTACACTATTAGTTTGCATGGCTACCAGCCTGTATTTCTGTTAATTTTGGTAGTTCTAAGCAAATGTAAATTTTTGTTCTTTCTTTAATTACATAAACTTATAAAGCTTAATTGCAGTGTGTTGGTATGCCCTTGCTAAACCATAAAAAGAGATTTATTTAGGGATGGATGTAGGCGTGGTAGTCTGGGACCCTGTTTTCAATTCTTATTTCTATATCTTTGGGATTTCTTATATGAGAGAGAGATGATGATGCATGTTCACATGTAAAGGACTTCAATATCTGCAGAAGCAAAATAAACGTCTATTATGTAAAAACAGGCCAAAAGCTCTTAGAAATGCACTTGCCCTTTTTTTTATTCTGTCAGTCTGCTGTGTGAACTCTTTTGTTGGCAATACAACATGCAGTATGTGATCTTTAAACTCACTGAACAAAAGCATGAAAAACCAGAGTGTAATTATTAAAATCATGGTTATAATATAGAGGCATATCTTAATAATCTAATTTGCCATGGAAAATAATTGTCTTCAAGGCAAGGAATCCATTTGAACTTAATGAAACAGAAATGTAAATATAGTGTGGTTAACTATACAGCTAAGGTCTTCCAGTCATGTACCAGGCTGTGTAATTTTTGCCTACACATATATAAAAATACACCACTGAATGTTCTGGTTCCTTAAAATACTTGCAAGTGGCTTAAGGGAAGAGAGTGTGAATAGATAAGGCAGTCACTCTGTGGTGATAAGCCAAGCTAACTAAGGACCAGTCCTGCTTCTAGCGACATACACATTCAACACCTTGTTCTACTTTTGAGACAGAATAATTTAGTGTACCTCTATTAGGGACCACACCAATATTTGAAAAAAAAAATAGGATGTGAAAAATGGCTCGTATACTCCTCCATAACATGACTCTAACACGACTCTTTCTGATCAGTGTCTTCAAATCAGAAAGTGGAGTGGTGCTCTTCACCAGGTTCAGCTCATGTTTGGCGATCTCTGGGCTGCTGTTATAAACAGAGGAGTTTTCAGTTGGGCTGTGCGGATGTAATTGCTTTATGGTGGTTTCTGTGAATAGATTTTAGAAATTTAAAATGGAAGACAAGGAATATAGAGAAATGTTATGGGTAGTTGAGAAGTAACAACAATAGTTGTTCAGTGGTTCTAGGGCCCCAACACAAGAAGGACATGGAGCTATTGAGCAAATCCAGAGGAGGGCCATGAAGATGATGAGGGGCTGGAGCACTTCCCCTGCAAGGACAGTCTGAGACAGCTGGGGCTCTGCAGCCTGGAGAGGAAAATGCTCTGGGGGGCCTTATAGTGACCTTCCAGTAACTGAAGGGGGTCTAAAGGAAAGCTGGGGAGGAAATTTTTATAAGGGCAGGTGTCGACAGGATGAGGACAAGAGGAAATGGTTTTAAAATGGAAGAGGGTAGATTTTGACTAGATATCAGGAAGAAATTCTTTACTGTGAGGGTGGTGAGATGCTGGAACAGGTTGCCTAGAGAGGTTGTGATTGCCCCCTCTCTGAAAGCATTCAAGGCCAGGCTGGATGGGGTTTGTGTAGAGCATGAGGGAGAGCTCAGCTCTTCAGAATATGCTGTGCTGAATCAGCAGCTGCTGATGGCAGCCTGAAGGTAATGGTGAGGAAAACATGCACTATAAATCCTCCTTTTAACATGAAGTAAGTGGTTAATAATGGCTGGTCTGGGATGCAGCAAACGCTGTTGCTGCATGCTTTAGGGTTTTCTTGCCAATCTTGGTATTCCTTTCTTAACTTCAGAAAGGTTAAAATTCATCATTTTATAAAAGACGTACTACATTTACACTGAAAAGATGAATGTACTTACAGTATTCTCTCTTTGAGGATTTCAGGTTTTTGTTTTTAGTGGTTCTTTTTTTGTGTGTCTACATAGTGGTGTTTTCTTTAATCTTTACAACAGTGGTTTTTCTGACAGTGATTCTAAGATACCTAGCTGATGTAATTATACCATGCCTACATTAAGTAAAGTCACTTTAAACCTAATGGAGAGACATAGGTTGTCAGGTAAGAAACAGTTGGGCACTTTACACAGTGTTGGTCTCACAAAAAAATTTGGTCATCTGCTCTCCTTGCTGTCAGAAAAGAGACCAGGCTGCTAGGGTGTGGTTTACTTGTGAATTTTGGGACAACTGTGCATCCCATAACAATGAAAGCACTCGCACAGGTTGAACATACCAATAGGCTTCAAAGGTCACAGGACATCTGCTGTGGTCCAAAGCCTTTCTGTTGGACTGCTGAATTAAGAATCCCCTGTATGTGTATCCCATTTGTAAAGATAATGATAAAGTGATGTTTGTTGCTATGGGGTGTGTTTATCGATAAAGTTTATGAACTTATCTTAATTCAAGTAAGTTTCTGCTCATGCTGAATATCATCAGAATTACAAGTTCCTAGGATCTCACTTTTTAAAAAATTTCTATATTTTGTCAGTTTAGAGGTTATGGGACTTCATTCCTCAGCAGGAACTTCTAGGCTTTCAGTTTTGAATTTGAGCACCCAACTTATTTCTGTACCCTTTTATTAGAAGCAATTATTTGTGTAATTATGGCTCTTGTCCTTCTTCATGCACTCCTTTAACTCAAAGAAAAAATTAATAAAATTAAAAAATTAATTGTTTTCAAATCAGTGAAATTCTTTTCATGAAGAATTGGTTTACTGCAAAAAAGACTGTAGTGTTTTCTGTTCACTAGAGAATTTTCATTTCTTGGTACAAGTAAACAATGCTTACTTTTTTTAATTTTATTATTTTTTTTTTTATAATGAAAAACTATAGGGTTTCATTGCTCTATCATCCTCTATTTTCCACTTGACTTGGATTTGAAACTTTATAGCACTTATTCTTGACATTCTTGAGCAAAATTTATTTGTTCACTGTTTTCTTTGATCATTTTTAAGATTCATTGTCCAATTTGCAGCTGCTGGAACCTTCTACATTTCTCCTGATCAGTCAGGAGAGTCTCTTAAAACTAACATTTTCTAACTGATTGCTTACAGTTTGGGTTTTGGTTTCTTTGAGGGGGTGACAGGGAAGGAGAAAGTAACTGAGTTCAAAATGTCTTTTAAAAATATTGTGTGCACAAGACTTTTAGATCAAAGTAACTCCCTATTTCCATGTGCTTTCTCAGAGTTGAATGCACTCAATCTAGTGAATTTGCGCCTGCCTTGCCTAAGTCTACTGTCACTATGAATTCCCTTGAAATCAGCAGTTAGTTTTTTTTTTTTTTTCCTAGAAACATATACTTGCAAGTATTTGTCTTAGTTGACATTGTAAGTATTTTGAAATGTACCTATTTTTTCTGACTTTAGTGTTACATGTATGGCATCTTCCTCTGCAGTCATTATGTTACTAAGTATGACATAACATATCTGCAGTGGAAGGAGGTACTTTTCTGTTGAATAAGATATGACCTGAGTCAGTGATCTTTAAAACTTCTAACTGAATAATTTATTTTGTAGGGTGAGATGGGTGCAAAAGGACAGGATGGTGCTGCTGGTCTTCCTGGTGAAAAGGTATGTCTTTGTGTGTAAAAGTACAATTTGACTCACCGGAAAGTGTTCACTGTGACCATGGCTCATCTGTAATTACTCACAGAAAAGTGAGGACAGAACATTTCTGGTTTTTTTAGAAAACTAATTTCTGTCTTGTATGCTGCTGTATTTTTGTTTTACACTGAAAAAGCAGCTCTAGCTAATAGTATTTGCTGCAGATGTGCTCATCCTTTTTCCAGAAAATGGGAATATATACAACTAAGGGAAGCCTATCCAGCTGGCAGGACAGGAAAGAGATGTTCTCTCATACCCAGCATACAGAGAGGTGGAGAAGATAGGCCCACTTGGCTTCTTTGAAACCACACAGTCCACAGCAGGTGGTGATACCAGGAGCTGAACTTCCTCGTAGCTGCCCCACAGTAGAGGTGTTTTCTTGCTCTTCAGGTGTCATGGGGTACACCTGACCTAACCTGGTCCCTAACTCTTGCTGCTGCTCTTCTCAGATAAGCCTGTCCTGCACTTTTTTTAACACATCAGCCTTGGAGGGGAAGCAGATTAAAGCAGGCTGTCTGCTACCTGTGCTCCCTGACAATTTGTTGAACTGTGCAGGCTGTGGATGCGCAGAAAAGAGCTCTTGTGCTCTCAGCAGACTGCTTGATAGAGCTTTGAGATAAAGACCACTGACCTTCAAGCAGAGACTTAGGAATAGCTGTGGCTAAAAAAGCTTATCAGCCTGCCTGCGTATTCAAGAAGGTAAGTTTCACTTCAGGATGCTATCCATTCACTTTGTCTGAATTAAGGCAGCTACACAGATTTACTGACTTAAGAGCAAGTCCACTGGACTAATATTCTATCATCATGACAGCCCTCACGAACATTAAGGAAACTGTTGCTGGAGATGATAATGATTTGCCCTCTTGTGATTTTTTGTTGTTGTTTTTGTTCTGGTTATTAACTGGAAGCCACTTAATATATAAATGAATGAAGTTTTCCAGAAAGGTGTTTTAGTTTATTGCACTGGTGGCTGTGTTTGTTTTGTTTGCTTGTTGGTTTTCCAGTGGTATCAAGCATCTTGATTAGCCTTCATCCCTAGGTTCTGTAAATTTAGGCTCTTGTTCGTCATGTACTTCAAGTTTCTGTGCTTTCAGGGCTATAAACACGTATTCCTCTTTAAGGCAGCTGTTGCCATAGTAAGTCCAGTATTTCAACAATGCTCTTAATTTGGTTCATTTAGCCATTATCCAGTTTTCTAAGCACTGAAACAATTAAGTCTTTCACCTCAACTGCAAAGTTTTGAATCTGTTAATGATAAGATATAAAATTATGAAACTCACTTTTACTTTCATGGTTTTTTAAACTTTATTTTTGTTAAAAAATGAGAGCTAGATATATGATATTAGAAAAGAGATGAATTAGCATCAGCAGCAAATTCATTATTTTAAGCATGGTAGAAAAGTGGAGAGCAGGCTGCAAAGATCTTCAAAAAACCTGGCAGTGTTGAGGAACTGAGTCATAAAGCAACATGTAAAACTCAGTGAAATTATTAGTTAACTGATGGGGAGGAAAAACAAGCCAAAATTTATGTATTTCATATTGGACACTGGACTGGCTTTTATTGGTCATGAAAGTGATCTTGAAATTAGAGGTCAATGGAAACATAAGCTCACTGTTAAGTACTAGTCAAATAAACAAATGGAATTTAGTAAAGATTAAGAAGAGATTGAGGAACAAAAAAAACATCTTACATTCACTGCTATTAATAAAACCATGTACATAAATCTGTGCATACAGTTCTGATTCTCATCTCAAAGTGGATTTAGTCGCCCTGAAAAGGTTTACAGGAGGCATCAAAAGTGATCAACAGCATTGGGTATCTTCCAGTTAAGGCATGAGAATGATGACTTCAGTTTGAAAACGGCACAATTGAGGTGAAAATTGCTGCATTCTATGCTCTGTAAAATTATGGGTGGAACAGAAAAGATTAATAGGTTGGTTTTTTTCATCCTCTTTCAGCATGAGAACTAGAACACTTAATTATTTGGTAGCAAGTTTGGAAAGAATAGAAAGGGATTATTCTTCATATAACATGATTAAAGTTGGAGCTCTGCAGCAGGACTGAAATCATTTGAAAGTCAATTAAAGTTGGTAAAATAAATATCCCTGGAGGGTGTCAAACAGACATCACTACTTCTCTGAAAGTTCTAGGCTTCAAATTGCTGACGTCTGGGAAACTCCCTGGAGAAGTCTCTGTGTTGTTATACTTTTCTGTAGGCTTCTGTTGTTGCCACAATTGTAGACACAAACTTGAACAGGGAAACTTTTGATTTGATCCAGCTAGACAGCTTTTATCTTACTGTGCTCCCACACGTGAAATAGTGGGAAGGGATATTGTAAAACAGTAGATTGATTGTGATTGATCTGTAATGAAGTTGTGTTTTTTCTCATCTCTTTATGTTGCTTCTTCTTTGGTGTCTTTCTTTAAAATTACCAAGCAATGTTGCTTTTGTAGTACAAGTTATTGCCATGGTTTAACCTGGCAGGCACTTGAGCATTACAAAGTCATTCTCTCACTTCATCCTCCCGGTGAGATGGGGAAGAGAACTGGGGGAAAAAATAACAAACTAGAACTCATGGGTTGAGATTAAAACTGTTTACTAAGACTGAAAAGGAAGGGAAAAATTAATAGTAATGGATAATAGTAATATACATATACAAACAAATGATGTGTAGTGCAATTGCTCATCTCCTGATAGCTGATGCCCAGCTAGTCCTCAAGCAATAGCTACCTGCCCAGCCAACTCCCTACAGCTTTTCAAGTTTTTTCACATGAAGTCATATGGAATTTCCCTTTGCCCACCTTACATCAGCTGTCCTGGTTCTGCCCCCTCTCACCTTCTTGTGCCTCCTCATCCCTTCTCGCTGGCAAGACAGTACAAGAAGCTGAGAGGCTGAAGTATCCTTGGCTCTGTGAAGCCACTGCTCAGCAACAGCTAAAACATCAATGTGTTATCAACTTTGGTTTTTTTCCTAAAGTCAAAACATAGCATCATACCAGACACTGTGAAGAAAAATCAACTCCATCCCAACTGAAATAGAACAGTTATTATTGCAGTTTCCATGGTTAATACTGTTTGGGTGTTTTGGGTTTTTTTTTTCTTAGCACCTCATAGAGTCACTTTCAGGCCAAATCCAAAAGCTCCTGTTTGTTTACATAAGGCTCAGCACTGGGGTTATGTTTAATATTGAGACTGTACTTTTTTTTTTCTTGAACAGTATGACACTTTGAATCCAGATTACAGTAAAGCTATATTGTTGTTGCAAGTCAGAAATGAACTTCTGTGGAATCTGAAACTGACAAGGCCAAAAGCTGTTTTAAAATATATTTATTTTGTACATGCATGGCTAGATAAAGAAACTGAGACACAGATGACCAGGTTATGTTAGCCTGAGTTGTGATCTCTGCGCAGAGTAATATAGTATGTTATTATTAGCTCCTTCCTGGAGGTAGAATCACTTTATTTTCCTGGTATTGTGAGTGGTGTTCACACGCTCTCTCTCAGCTGATGTACTAAGAGCTTTTTGAATTTGTGTCTGTTATTTTTGAGCTCCTTTTTTTCTGGGATGTTCTGGACGCTGGGAATATATGTAGACTCAAAAACACCTAAACAAAGTAAAGAAAGAAATATCCTCTGAGATTTCTGTCCAGAGGCATCTCCTATGTTTCTGTAAGTAGAGGTGCAGATTTGGAATGCTGAAGGAACATTCTCATGAATTAGCACTGATTATCCTTTTCGTACACCCCTCAGTACGTGTTTTCTGTTGACAGAGGTGTGATTTTGTTTTATTGTAGCCATTTTTATGTTTGAGGGGAAAAAAAAAAAATTATACGGCTGTTTTATATGTAAATGTTGTTTGATGCTTCAGAGAGAAAAGGGCACACAGAACTATCCATTGCAATATTGCATTGTTCGTGCTTCCTTCCCAAAGGAAAGGTTCAGAGAATAAATACATGGCAGATCTTAATCTTGCTGCTTAATTCGTTTGTCCTATTTTGGAAATCTACCTTAGACTGATATAAACTGGAAGGCCTATTTTGGTAGAAATGATTAGCTCAAATCCACCCATCATAGTAGCACTGTCTAAAGTTAGTATAATTCAATGAACTTTATTACGTGCTAGGGAAATGCTCCACGGTCATATGCTGCACTTAAAAAAATCTCCATTTGCAGATTTTCTAGGCAAGTCTGTAAGACTTTCTTTGTATACATGCCCTGAACCTTAAAGGTTCTGAGGCACAAAAATAGACTCATGTATCTTCAGTCTCTCTTCTAGTGCCATGTTTGACTTTGTCATTTGCAAAACAGATTATAGCTGACAATAATTTGCAGGTGGCCCTTCAGACAACCAGAATAATTTCCTATTTGCCTGAATGCTGCAGTAGTTTTGAAGAAGTTGGACTGTTTATATATAATAACATATATATAATAATTGCAGATCTAACTGGCATAGACTGCTTGGAGGTTCTGCCATTTGAGAGGTTGGACCTGCTGGGGGTTAGCACAGAGAACAAAGTTTAAATCTCAATGACTTCAGGGTGGAGTAAGAATAACATTAATATCTCTTTTCTGAAGAAAACAGGTGTCTGTTCAAGCAGTTATGTAATTTTGCTGTTTATTTTTTTAAATGTAGTTTTTTGTAACCTGCCAAATTGAAAAGCAGGTTTCCCCTTGGCTGACAGCATCCCACATCACAACATGCCTGTCATGTCACCTGCCTTCAGGGTAGAAACAGTCAGCCTGACAGGAATGATGCCTAGCCTAGAGACTCAAGGATCAAATGCAATCCCTGGAGAGTCCTACCTCAGGCCCCCAAAATCACAACACAGTAGATCACAGACATCATAAATACGACTCACTTTTTTATGTGAAACTACCTCATTTCTTCTTCCCTGTCCATTTTTAGGGAACTTTCCGAAGATATATTCTTGAAATAGCAGCTCTTACTTATTGAGGGCAACAGAAGGAAGCATCAGGGGAGAGAGTTCTGTGGTATTAGTTTACAATCCCAAAAAGTAAGAGGGCAAAAACTCCCCTTCCTGCTGCCAGGACTGATTTGCTGCTTGGTCTCCTAGGGAAAATTCTTCAGTGGATCTGTCTGATCATGATATAAGAAGAAATGGATTGTAATGGTAAATCAGAATCACTGTGTGTGTGTGAAACTTTTATGCCTTGTCTGGTTTGAAGATGTTCAACAAAGTCTACAAACACATGTCAGGGAAGAAGTGTTAGAGTACTTTATTCTTTGGCAATTAGCAAATGAAATTTTCTTTGGATATAGTTCTGAAGCTATTAAGTACAATTGGATTGCAGCCAGAGTGCTGGCTTCATGACCTGAGTGTAAATGTTCTGAAGTTGAATCTGTCCCTGTGAGGTGATTGGAGTGCTCTAAGATGTTGGATGACAATTGTTTATCTGATTCACATCAGGTTCCACAAATTTAGCAACTCTGGTCTAGCAGTTAGACTAACCTCATTAAAACAAGAAGTACTAGCTCTGCTGTTAAGAATGGTCTTTGTGCACCATCTGTGTTTGTTGGGTCACACCGCTGATGTAATCTGAACAATGCTGATGTGTTCTAGAAAATAATCCAATTAACAAGCAAACAAACAAACAAAAAAAAACAACACTGGTTATTTTCCTAGTGTTCATGTCATACTGAAAATGTGAAAGAACTCTCCTGCTGGTGAGACTGACAGGCTTCTCCTAAACTTCAGTGATGCTTTTTTCTTACCTACAAACATATTGCATTTGGGCAGGATCTTTCTATAACATGTACTGGGGGATGGATAGAGATAGGCATGATCAACTTTACTGCTACACTTCTTTGTGTTGGAAAAGCACAGGTTTAGTCTTCCTTCTCTTCCATTTCAGCAGATGAGACTGCACTGAGCACATTTGTGTGTGTTGAATGCTCCTTTTATCTTCTGTCATACATTTCCAAATAACTTAAGGAGGTGTATGCTTTGAACCATGATCAGCAGATGAAGTATTCAAGCCTTAAAAAAAAAAAGGCAGTGAAGCAGTCCTGAGAGAGAGATTGCCACCATGGAGTGTATTCAGAGACAGTGTCCTTTGGGAGGGATGTATGTTATAGCTCCTGCTAGGCAAAAGGCTCTTAGACTTCTGAGAAGTGCTGATGGCAGCATGTCACAAAGGATTTAAGCTGCTGAAGATAAGTAATTGGCTCTATTCTTGACCATTCCATATTTGCCTGTCTATTTCTATTATGAAAATACTTTTCCTTCTTTCTCAGACACTGCATTCTAAAGAATAAAACTGAAGTATCCAAAAATGTAATTCAGGGCATTCAGGTCGCTTACCAAACTAAAGTATGTTTTTGCCTGCTCCTCTTTTGCCAAGCTTCTCTAGTAATTGCTTTTTTTTTTGTATAGGTGTTGGTGATTTTATACCTATGTTTGTTAAACTACATTTTTTGAAATACATGCGACTTTACTTATATTTAACACCTGACATTTCAGTGGCTTATCTTTACTTTTGTGTTGTTTCTTGCTATTGTAGTTGCTTGGTTTTGTTTGGTGGTTTTTCTTTGACACTATTTTTTCCAATCTAGTTTATGAACAGACATTCTAAAATATTTAATATTTTGCGTAAGCTCTTCAAAATAGCTGGTTTTGCACACTAAGCCTGTAGAAGCAGTGAAATATTCAATATGCTGTGCCTTTGCTTCTGCACTGTGTGGGTACTCCCACAGTATACTAGTAAAATAAACAGTTTAGACAGACTAAAAGGAGAAAGAAATGCTTATATGAATAAAAACAATGTTTATCATCACACAACTTAGATTTATATTCAAAGTCAGACCACAGAAAAGAACTAAAAGTACATTTCAAAAGCTTCACCAACTGTATAACTGAGAGTCATGAAGATGAGATTTGATTCACATGAAACAGTGCAGTAGGTATCTACAAAATAATTGTTCTTTTTTTTTTTTTTATGCTTGCATGTATTTGTGATGATGACCAACAGTAATATACAAACTTACATATTTTAGAAGACAACAGGACTAGAACATGTAATGTTTGCAATTTTTTTTTCTCGTTTAATGGACTTGCATGTTCATGATTTCAGTTTTCTCAAGTTCAGTAACAGTGTGCTGTCTTCACTTTTAACTGACCCTGAAATGAAACTCTGATCATTTCATTCCTGTAATTTTTTTTTTTTTAATCTCTTTGTAATAATTATTTGAACATCCTTTTGGAGCGTGTTAATAAGGGCATTATACAAAATTCCTCTTGTACACTGGACACTTGCTAAATGTACATCCAAATCAAATTCTGTCATCATGAAGATCCATGTGACCATTGACTTGTGTGTCCCATTGTTCCACCTTGATTCTGTCCAGAATTTTCCAAGGCTTTTGACTTTGTGAAAGAGTCATGGATATGATGCCTTTTCAGCATATGCTCCCAGAGCATCTCACTCATGCAAGCATGCAAATCTAAAGAGACATTGGTGTTGAGCATTCAGTAAAACAATCTTTTCCTTGCAGCTGTCTTGAAAGATCTCTAGACAGAGTGTCTTCCACGGTTCATGTGCTGTATAGATTCTTGACCAAGGTTAGGATATTTCCAAAGTAGCTCGTCAGCATCCCTGAGAAAGCTTACAGTCATACTCAATTTGTCTCTTAGTTATTCAGTGTCATCTAATTTCTAAGCTCCTTTTGGTGCCGATCAGTTAATTTTTAGATCAGGTATGGTGACAAATTTTACCACTTAGCCTTTGAAAAATCCTTTTGCTACTTTACTCAGTCTCCAGCAGAGAGTGAAGAGTATTATAACTACTACAGAAAGCAGTTTCTGAAAACAGGAACATTTTCAAAATAGGAGGAGTTTCACGAGCTCTAATACATAAAGCTGAAACAACGTTTAGATAGAAAACAAGATGGCAATTTTATAAAATGAGTTAAAGGGGAAATGTTAAAAAAAAAAAAAAAAACCACTTTATTGTCACTATATTAAACATTTGAGTTTTGAGAACTGCTGGCAACCAGAAAGCAGGCAACTGAATCTCATGTATTGCAATGGCAAATTTGGTATGTGTTCCTTTTGTGATTTCAGTGATATCTTTGTTTATATTTAATGCACACCTGATTTTAAGACATGGACAAATGTGAAAAGAATAGCTCTCTATAGATATCTGATGCATGAATAGGTTCTCTGAAAATCACACTTCAGACCATTGCGTTTTCCAGAATTTGTTTCACTGCTTCAGCGTCTGTGTTTCTTTCTTGCCTGCTCTGCTCTCTCTTTAACATTACAAGGATGTGTTTTGAATAGCCTTTGATCATAAATTTGATTCCAGAGCGCTGTCTGCTGTGCTGACTGATTTTGCCTTATTAGGTGATTTTTGCAGTTCCCAGCTCCAGGAACTGTTGAGCTCCCCAGTTTTTTAGTTACCGCAGTTTAGAAGCAGCGGCACGGCCTGGTTCTCGGTGGAGGGTGAGGCTTCCCTGCTTACTCCATTGCTGCTTCCATTCTGGATGGAACAGTGCTAGAGACTGTACTCAGGTGTGCAGCCTTGGTGAGCACAAACTTCATTTATCATTGAAGAATCGTTTCTTGAGGAGAAAGGTGCTTTAGCTAAGCCTTCTGCCCTCTATCTTCCGCTCTCTCATAGTTTCTCTCACAATTAGGCTGGTCTCGGTAGGACAAAAGTACAAATGTATTTTGGAAACCAGATGCTTATGCTTGCGTTGCTTAGCATCAAAGCGATAGGCCCACGTCACTGTGGTGAGATAAGAGGATAGGGGTGAGGGGGCCCTCTGATATTTGAAGGGAAATGATTATAAGCAGAGAAATGCAGCCAGCTGCATGGTCTCTGCACGCAGTGACTGCTATTGGTACATGAGGTGTGGCCAAAGAAACCAAAGGTCACCATCCATTTTGTAGGGGTCTGGGCTGCTGGGAGCAATAGGGCCTGTGGCATGCTGCCATGCAGAAGAGGCTTTTGTTAGTTTGTTACATAACATGGAAGTAAAAAATAATGCAGTTGTTAAATAATGAAGTGATTAAATACAGCTCTTTGTGCCTTAATCAGAGATTCATGAATACAGCAGCTTTGAGTCTTCTTGGCTCTGGTATTATTAACTGCATTTGAAAAGCCTGAGTCAGGGCCTTGTAGGTTTGAAATGGAGGGATGGTTTGAGGATTTTTCTTCCATTGTTTCTTAAATTATATTTAATGAGCTCTTTTTGTGAGGTTTCTGTAGCATAAGGTGTTACATTTTCATGATTTTCTTTTCATTCAGATCCACGTAGAAATTTGAAATTTTAAAACTTCTATTGTTGTTTGTTTACATCTCATAAAAAATAAAGAATTAAGACTGTAGGACAAATACCAGTTATTTCATGACCTAAACTCACAAACATTGGCAGCAGAGTATTCTAGGAGACTAATTGGGCAGGAAAGAACTTTCTCTCTGAACTGCAATGCTGTACAACTTTTCTGACATGTGTTGCTTGGTTGTTTTTATTTCCATTTGAGGAATTAGTGAAGTTCACCAAATATAACATTCTAAACACAATGAATTATTGGTCTATATTAATTAGGACAACTTAGAAACAAGTAACTTATGTTAATGTAGTTTATATATCAAAGTATAATCTCCCTGATTACCAACTATTACAAGTAGTGCATTAAATTTAAAAACATAACTAAAAATTGCTAATCTCATGTAGTAGAAAATTTATAGGTAGTACAAATTTTATGGAGATAATATATAGGTAGTTCCAAAAATAATGCCTCCTATTCACTTCTGTGACAACTACAACAGAGCACAATAACACTATTTGGTAGAGAAAATTCTCAGCTAGAAAATGCTATTTTTCAATCACCACTATTAGTGAATCTGTGTGGATGAGCTGATTGAGATGCTCTTCATTTCATGGTGACAGCTGTGCATGGCTGACTGGAACATGGTTTGTCTTTCGTGTCGTGGTCCCACTGCTGAACCACACCACCCGCCACCTCCCTGTTCTTTTGCTCACTGTTTGATCTCCATAAATTTTAAGCAAACATCAATGAATGTCAAGGGGTGCAATTTTTTCTGCATGGTGGAATTCAGTGAGACTTCTTTGTTTCATTTGCGCTTCTGTGTTAGACACCACTTTGTCAGACTGCCCCTCTGCTACTATCTGTCACATGGCAACAATATGTAATGGAATATTGTTGGGAAGATTCAACCTCCGCTGCTATAATCTGCCTCTGATGTTGTGGACCAACATAATAAAATAGGAGGCATTACTTTCAGAGTGACCCTTATAGACAGTATTGTTTGCTATTATAACTAGTGACTATTAACTCTTCTTTGACTTTTTTTTTTTTTTTTTTGGTGAGAGAGGTAAATTAGTCATATAACTATTTTAAATCCAGCTCAGGTGTGAAATTTTAACATCAACAGATATACTTACCCCCCAGAAACTTAGAAGTTACAATGTAAGTTTTATATTCCAGATTCAGTGTATGTTGCTCTTTTTCATTCCCTGCTGGATAGGCAAACTCTTCATACAGCAAAATCATTTGTGGGGACAGGAGAACAGGATGTACTTCTTAAATTCCCATTGCTAGCCAATATTTATCAACACCCAAGATTCATGGTGCTTGTTTCAAGTCTGAATCGATCAAATCAACGTGACGTGCTGAGGCTGCGCCAAGTCATGTCTAATCAGCAGTCAGCACTGTTGCTCTGGCATGAGGTTCCCAAAAATAGAAACGTAAGAAGTCAAACAAGTAAGTGGAAGGGCACTAAAAGAAAAAGTGCTGCTAATTCCACTGTTGACTTTCTGGCTAATGGATTCTTGTTCCCAGGCTGTGCTAAGTAAAGCAACTGGCGCAGGGTGTGTTTCTGCAGCTGGCTCGGCAGTGACACACGTAGCCCAGCTGGCTGACAGGTGTTTGATTCGTGTTTAACAACTACCTCACACAGGATGGATATTTTTCATGAGAATCTAGTCAGCTGATGCTTTTTGTTAAGAATTTATGCCCCTTACACTGTTCTGTCTTTTTGAATGGCAGTTCCGTTTTTCTTTGCAAATGATGGCAGTACCGCTTTAGTTCATCAAAAGAAGGCATCTGCCTCAGAAACCAAATGGGGGGAAAGCTAACTTTATTAGCTGTAACCTGCTACCTTTACATGTGGAAGATACACGTTTTCTTTATAGCTTTTGGCAATAAAATCTCCAGAAATGTTTATTTAGCTGTACACTTGTTACACTGAAAATTCTGTCAAAGACAAGGTATGAAAGAAGAATGCCAGACTTGCAGAGCATGGCTGTTACATGCTGTGTTTATGTCTCTTCCCTTAACATGAGAAAGTCTTGGGACTTTCTTGTACAGTGTTGCACGAGCCTGGAGTAAGAGAAATTCCTTGTCTAGAAGGGCATACACTAATGAAAGAGACAACCAAGACTTTAAAGGAAGAGCAAAGGTCGGAAAGTACTTAACAGACGGGAATAAAAAGTGTACAATGCCATTTCTTATCTATTTTATTATAAGCTACATAACAGGACTCTGTGTAACTGAGGAGAGATTGATTCTTTTGTTGTTGTTTTTAATTTGCTTTAAGGTGTTTTTATTTTTTTTTATAACAGTTAGTGGAAGAAATTGTGATCTTTGTGACACTTTTTAATTGCTGTCTTGATAACAAGCAACTTTTCTAGCTAAACCAACACTGGAAATAGAATATCAGGAAGCTATTATAAATCATTTTTGATTATATGAACTCTCAGAATCTTAGGCAGTAGGATGTGTAATGTAACATTGATTATGACCAGTTTGTTGTGGTTTGTTTTGCTTGTATTTTTCTTCATGCATTTTTCTTTTCTAGTATCCAGTCCTTGTGGTGGAAGATGGAACTTCAGGGATTGTTAATAAAAATACAAAAATACAGGCTCTTTGCAGTGATGAGGTTTTAATGCCAGTGTTGTGAAATAGCTAGGAGAAATATCACACTGTAGAATATTGTGTGCTGGCAGTACTTCTGAACTTCAGAAGAATGGGGAAGGAATGTAGCGGATGAAATGACTGTCGGAGTAATGTTGGTCCTCTAAATAAACAATGTGTTTTAGTGAAGGAATGATTAAAAACTCCTCATACAAAGAACTCATATCCCTTGAGTGGCAGACTACGTTCTTTCTGTCAGGCATCCTAGGGATAGGGTTGGGTTAGTAAGCATCCCAGCAATCAAGAAAACATTTTGGAAGAACCAACAACTTTACTAGGCTAAGCTGCTACTGTTCCCTACAGAGATGTACAGAACTGATAGCAGAAAGACATACCTGGACTTATCTTTAGGAAGCAGCTCCCTGGAGCTCCTATGCTGAAATTAGGTTGGTTGATACCTGGATTCACAGATGGGTAAACAAACTGCTGGAATTCCAAATTGGCTGTAAAACCTCTTAGTCCAAATACCAGTCCATCTCCACAATATATTAAATGTCAGAAGAGATTTCTTAAGAAAATATTGCACTTCTGAGTGTAAGTGGGAAGATGGAAGGCGTGACTTGAACTGCTTTACTTGTCAGTAGTGTCAGGATGTGCGTAGCTACACAGGCACACCAGCGTTGTTTTTCAGAACAAACGCTGATCTGAGTTAACATCTAAATTTCGGTCTATATGCTGTTTATTTTTGATCCTTCTTAAATCCATAGCTTTGTGCTGCTTTTTTGCATTTCATAGCTGTATTTTTAGATGTCAGTCTTAATCATGGTTCATGGTCTGTGAGATAGGCCTGAATTACTGTAAACTGACGTTTGTACCTGCTCAGAATCTGTCTTCTGAATCTTCAGGTTATGGAAATGAGTATTAAATTTCCTGCAGTAAAAAACAGTCTCTGATATTTAAGAGGCTGACTAATGTAGTTTACCTTCCTAATATAAACTCAGTGCACCAGTTATTATAGTATATATAATAGTCATAATAAATTTTATTTTAAAAACAGCTCAGTGATTCATTAATATTGGAGAATGCATTTTATCTGACACTTAACATTATTGCATTTCAAATATTACTTTAGCAAGGTCAATTAGGTGGATTTCCAGTTCTTTTGAAAATTTAATAGGATTTAGATTTGTTTTAAGACTGTGCTATGGCTGAGTTAACAATAAATCAATAGCTGTTGTGGAAGTCCAGGCAATTTTTCTTTTGGCTGACACACTATAAAGGAAAAAATGTAGTTATAAAATCAATCAGTTGTCCATGAGTATAAGATCACTTCATTTTTTTTTTCTATTGTCTTGTTTCAGATGATCAAAGTATCTAGCGGCCTGGACTTAATTATCTGTACTGTTTGTCTGTCTGACCTTATGAATCTTTCAGAACCTTCTGCAGACAGAAACCCATTTGGTTATTCTCAGTACTCCACAGAAAATTTTTTTGTGCTTTTTATCAGCAATTTCTTCATGCTGTCTATATGATGTCACAGGTCAACTGAGCTGGATTGTTATCAAGACCATGTTCCATTCATGCATTTTTAAATAGCAATGTGAAAATATTTTGAACAATACCCACTTTTATCAGTCATAAATCACAGTGTGCTTTTGACCCTTCTTACCTAAGAAATGTAACAGAGTGATTGGCCTTTGAAAAAGGTGCTATTGGGTCATTAGATGCAGTCTGAAAAGTAGATAAATAAAAATGGTAAAAACCTGTCAGGCTTTAGAACACAGTGAGGCAGAATAAGGATAAGCTGCACTATTCTGCTGCTCTTTGCCACTGAGTGGAACTTCCCACTGATTTGTAATTCTCCACTATCACCTCCTCAGAAGGCACTGCAGATACCAAGGAATTTCATCCTAAAAATACTGTAGGAGAGAGAGAAGGAGAATAAGACATTAATCAGCTGTTGGAAGTTGCACAGAACTGTGGCACAGCTGGGAACTAAATGTAAACCACTCGAGATCCTGGTTATGTACTGGTAATGCATTCTACCTTCATTTTTCTCCTCTGTTTTATTGTTAAGTTCCTTGCATTCCATTTCTGTCCCTGATATCAGTGGCATTTAGGAATGGGGACTGGTAGCCTGTCTACAAGGCTGAGGAGTCAGTTCTTCATGGGGAATGTCAAGAAGATAAAAGCAGCTGTCACTTCTCTAAGGATGTGTGATAGTAGTGAATATCACTTGTATTTGTCAAAAGCATAAAGGGCATCTACAGTTGAGTCTGCTTCAGATGATATTTCTGTTGATGGTATAAAAGCCTCTCCTTGACATAGGTTTTAGGCAGTTTCTTATCAATTTCTTAAATAAAAGGAAAGGCAATGTACAGGCCTACTTATTTCCTACGATGCATTGAAATAAGTGGGATAGTCCTTTTGTCTCCGTATTTTCAGAACTCTGAATTCTTGTGTGTGAAAACAATTTATGGAGCAAAGAAACCTCTGACTTGGACAATTTATTTGAAAAATATGCATGCTTTATGTATTTAAATATAGACATTGTGATAGTCGTATACTGTCAGCACATGCTAATAGAAAATTAAAAAGGAAATAAAGCCAATTTGAGTGTTGAGTCTGAAGTAAGGAGCCCCATGATCATATTTTCTGGAGCTCTGAGCTTGCCTCTACCTGCGCATTCATTAGTTTGTGTGCCAAGAACTGAGGCCTAAATTTTAAATGTCTAATTTTCAGTACGTTAAATTCTAGGTGCCTGAAAGGCTGGATGTCAGACTTGTCCCAAAGACAGGAAGAGCTGGAAATGAGGAAAATTAATGTCATTCTAATAGGGCTGTTTTCATTTGGCCATCTCTTGAGCAGCTGCATAGAAAAGCCACAGGAGCCCTGCTCACTGGGAGATAAGGGTGCACAAGCCCTCTGACCAGCCCTCACTCCTTTGGCCAAACTGTGGAATACTTGACATGCTGAAATTGCTGAGGAAGCAGAACAGAGGAAAGGAAATGAATTGTCTGAGCCCCTTCTTCGTGAGATTATTTTAAGGGAGAATCTTACACTTGTTCACTTGGATTCAGTTTGCATGAAGGAAAAATGGGCCTTTCATTAGGGCCTTTGCAACCTATCAGTGCTTAGCATTTGTTAGTTCAGAAGGGGCCAAGCAGGAACAAAAGGATCAGTAGATGCAGTGAAACCAAGGTGTCATAATATTTAGCACAAGCTTCCTGATGTAACCATTCCTGAAGTTTCACAGGGTGACTCCTACATATATCAACTGAGTATGTTTTTAAATAATTAATATTTTATCAGGTGATTCCAACCATTAACATGAGCCTGCTTAGAGAAACAAGGAACTATTCCAGTAGGTTAAGGAACCTGTCATCTAATGGAGTATAATTGGTGTGGAATTGTTAATTTATTAAAGGGAAAAGTCTGACCCTGTTGGTGGCTCTTGACTCGCTCTGTACTTGTTACGAGGGGAAGGATGTTGATAGAGCCTTGTGATAGTACATTGTTGAACATTCCGCTCCATTTCTGCAATACTAAAAATAGTTGTCCTCATTTTAAAACACCAGACTATTAGATTATTCCAAGGGTCGGGCATACTCAGGGTAATGGAAGGTGCATACATATAAATTATTAGAAGAGTGAGTACCAATTAACCATCCTGATTTTACTTCTATTAAGGTTATTTCCTTGCTAGTAACTCTGAGGTAGCAAGTTTATTATGTAAATCAAGCTCCTTGCAGTGCCCCAGTAATTGTAAAAGAAAAACTGCTTATTTCTCCTGCTAAGGAAATATCTGCCTGTTTTCTTTTTTATTTTATTTTAGCAAAACCCTGTGTGTAAAATATGTATCTGAAATATTTTAAAGTGATTCTCTTCTCCAGCCATGAGTAGAATCTCACAACTTTCTCATGTATTTGACTATAAACTGTGCTAATGCCTAAAAAGTTTTAAATAGCAAAGCACATCTGAGTCACTGATAAAAGTTTCTCTCAATTCTTTTTTTATTCTTAGTTACTGTGGTACCTCATTCATGTTGGCATAGTTGCATAGTACAGATACCTGAGCTATATGAAGTGTATTCATTACGTGCATTTTAGATTAGCCTCTCATTTTTCTTTTTATTTCTTTATTTGAATTTTTTTTTTTTAAATAGGGAAAAATAGCAAAATGTGGAAGCCGAGGTATAAAAATTCTCATAAAAATAGCATGCATTCTAGAATAGTTGCTAAGCAGATAGCTATTAGGGAGCTTATTGTATCTTGAACACTTTCAATTAGAAACTGTATCCTTGATTTTATAGGGAGTTGAAATGCAGGTAAAAACTTCAGAATCAATAAATCATAAATACATTGAGAATCCTGATTATATGTACACTGAATGTTTCCAAAGCAGTTAAAGCAGTTACAACATCAATCATTTCAGATTTAATGACAATCAGTATTGATGCTATGGGAGATCCATTTGTGAGTTGTTGTGCTGAAGGAGTCATGATTTGTAGAACGCTGATTAAACAGTGCAAGACAAAACATCTATGCCTTGTGTTCACAGAAAACAAGCAAAGAAAAAAGCTGTGAATATGCGATTTTTCATCTATTTTATAGTGATTCCATATAATAAAGAAGATAAAATATTATCTGATAACTGTTAGACTGCAAGGAATGCTTTTGAAATCACATATTCATATTGTGAATTTGGAGAAAATGAAGGAATAAGGATTACTTGTGAATATCAATTAGAATTTTTCCCCATCATGACAGCACTTATTTTTACAGAAGGGAAATGTAAGAAAAACGTTAGATATTGTGCCATGGGTGGAATTATAAAAATGTCATTTTTAACAATCTATTTTAAGCTGTATTTTAATTGTTACATGTCATGGGTGCTTTGTACTTATTTGCTTCGTTACTTGTATCATTTTGATGAGTAATTGTTCTTTTATTGGCTCTTTGTGTTGTTCAGAGAGACTGGAGCTTTTCCTTTGTCTCTGTTCTTGTTTGTGTCTGTGAGGCATTTATCTTCCACTTGGCTTGGAATCAAACAAGTGAACTTTCAGAACTTTTTGTTGCTGAGCTCTGGCTTGGCTAAAAAACTATTTGGGTGGTATATAAGTAACTCAGGGAAACTTCTGTCAAGAAATTAAGGCCCGTGCAGATAATGCAGATAGCATTTGATTTTAGATTCCTTTAATAAGTCTTCTAAGCTCCCACTTGAATTCATAGGAGTGTGGATGAATTTATCTAACAGAACTTAGCTTAACAAGTTCAGATTTACTGAGACCAATGTACTTCGCTGTGGCATATTTTCATGGTTCTGTAAATGGAGATTAGTTCTTAGCTTTCAGTGGTGTAGCCTGGTTCTCACTATTCTGTAACTGTCTTAACAAGCTTTGCTAAGAAGGAATGGAGAAGGAAATGGTTGAACTAATTTCAATTCTAATTCTAAATGCAACATTACTAGGTTTTTGACTGTACTTGTTACTTGTTTCTGTTTGGGTTTTCTTTTTCTGCTTGTTTACTTTGGTTTTTTTTCTGCTGAAGTAGGTGTAATTCAGATGCTGAAAATGGCATTGAGCAGGGACAGTTGCCTTTTAAAAACATTTCTGATGAACTTGTTTCTATCTATGCTCAGTTGCAACACAACTCCTAAGCATCCAGTTTCTTGAATGGAATTTAAAAATCCTAATCAAATTCTTAGTTTTCATGAAAAGTGCATGAAAGTTATTTGAGGAGGAAGAGTTTTACAACTGTAGCAGCTGTACGGGGGAATTGCTGTGCTTTTGCAAAACGAGAGGTAGGAGAGGTAGTAATTTAACAACATAATCTTTTCATTGTCAAAGCATTCACCTGTGATTGTTAACTGTCTGATATTTTGGAAATGAAATGTATTTTAACTGC
Source organism: Chrysolophus pictus (assembly GCA_037305975.1). Taxonomy (NCBI): domain Eukaryota; kingdom Metazoa; phylum Chordata; class Aves; order Galliformes; family Phasianidae; genus Chrysolophus; species Chrysolophus pictus. The sequence goes on from CM074578.1 coordinate 28,189,790, forward strand.
AAACAAGACAACAGATATAAATGATTCTAGAAATCAAGTAAATGCTTCTGAAAAAAAAAGAATGAGTAGCAGTGCATCTCCAGAGATTCTTGTGATTTGTTATTTCCTCTCTAAATTTAGCTTAGTCATGACCTAGATCTGAAAAAAATGATGGTTATGTACATTTTATTTCAGGGGGACACTGGCTTAGTGGGTGCTCCTGGCATACCTGGTCTTACTGGTTCCAAGGTAAAAAAAAAAAAAAAAAAAAATTGTTTATATATTTCACTTTCAACATCCTTTTTGCCAGCTCTTCAGTATTTACCTACATTGTATTTGAATGTTTTGAACTTGTATAGCACAGCAAAGGAACTTTGCTATCAGCTCACAAGAGAAAGGAAATGAGGTGCAGTGGCACAGATGTGCCTGCCAGTGTTACCTTGCATTAAGAGCAGTTGCCTCTGTCTCAGTACTGTGTAGGATCTTTGCAGCCACGAGATGTATAAATTCAAGAATCTGATATTTGAGCCTTACGATCTCAGCAAAATGAAATGAGGGAAGCACTCTTCCATTTTTATCTTTTTTTTTTTTTTTTTATCTTTTACTCCTCCTCAGAGGTGGAATACTGTAGGAAGGCTAGAATTTGCAAAAAGATGCTTGTGCACTACAGACATTACTGATAATATTTGTTAAAGTTGCCCGACACTCATCATGATCTGATTTTCTTTTCATGAAGTGGGAGCTATGTTTAAGCATAAGTATTTGGAATGTTATCCCGATGTCATGTGTTTCTATCTGGCTAATTCCTATTAGAAAATCATATGTAAAATGGTTTTGCTGCTTCCAAAAATTAAGGGACTAATGAAAAAAACCTCGTAATTATATTAGAATTTTAAGTGTTGATAAGCATGACCATCATGCAAAGGGATGATTCACGTATCTTTAGGGCAGATATTTCCTGCAATATGGCAATAAGAAAAGGAACATATTCTCTGCAGATGAGGTAGCTAGCATTGAGTTTCACAGTAGACTTACCACTGTCAGTTTATGCATTCAAAGCCAGGATCTTATTGACTTGCATTGTATTTAAATAGTGATAAAAATTGTATTATGAGTCCCGTATTGAGTATGAAGAGGAAAACAGTGACTGTCTGTTAAAAACATTGTGTGAAGTATTTAGCTTACCACATAAGAATTCGGCCACAAAAAGGAGAATTCAAATCAGTCTTAAAGGTCTTATTTTGCAACATTAGTGTTTTGTTTTGAAGCATCTTACCCTTGGCTAATACGGACTAACATTTTAATGCTCTCTCTCTATTTTCTGTTGCTACGTTTCTTATTTTTTTCTAATTGAATGTGGAAATGAAAGTGAATATAAGCAAATAATCTGCTATTGTGAATAAAATAAACCATGCATTTGACTACACAAGGAGAACATTATGCTTGGTATTGGTGATCTGAAATGTTGTGCTTTGGACCTCTTCCAAGCTCACTGCTTGAGAGTTTCGGAAAAACTGTAGGGGGTTCAGCAGGGACTGTAGAAAACATGTCCTGTGAGGTGAGCATCACAGCACTAAGTTTGTTGAGTCTGTCAAAGGGACATTAGGGACTGTCCTGCAGTTTTAAGGAGCCACGAGAGCTGATTGATCTTCAAGAGCAGCTTTGTAAAAGCTGAAAATCAGTCTGCTGTGGTATGCCAGAAAATGTGCGTGTGTGGAAGTGGAAGCAGAGTTGAGCTACCCAGTATGAATATGGAAACATTTAAAGAAACAAACAGAAAGAAGGGGACATATTCTTTAATAGGATCTGTTGTGATAAAGATGGTTTCAAACTAAAAGAGGGGAGATTTAGATTGGATATAAGAACAAAGTTTTTTTTATGACAGGTTCCTTCCAACTCACACAATTTTACATTTCTATAAAAAGACGATCTGATAGTCTTGCTGTTTGACAGCGTAGTGAAAAAGACCAACCATGTGTGGGCTGCTTTAGCAAGATTGTTGCCAGCAGGTCAGGGGCGATGATTATTTTGCACTTTTGTGACTGCATCTGTGTCCAGCTTGAGGCTACTGGGAGAAGGAGAGAGCAGCTGACTGAGGTGACCCCAGTGGAGGCTCATGAGGCCAGGAGCCTACAGACCACTGTATCTGAAGAGATGCTGAGGAAACTGGGTCTGTTCAGCTGTAAGATGACATAATTTGGAAGGTGGGTGGGAGTAGGCTTTTACTACTCTTTGCAAGTAGTGAGAGGGTGCAAGTATCCAGAGCCAAACTCATCAGAGGTGGACTGTGAAAGGACAATGCAATGGATACAAGCTCCAACCAAACAAATTTTGACTCTATGTAAGGCTGATTTTTATATAATGGATTGTGAATTGAATAAAGACAGAATTTGTGATCTTACGAATGCAAAAGCTAAGTGAAGAAAATTCTCTGTTCCTGTTTGTTGAAAGTAAGTAGAAATTAGCTATGTTTAGAAGAATGGGAAGCAGAGTAGAATTTGCATACATTCAGAAATTTATTTCAGCAATTAACCACACATTTTTAGGTAAGAGCATCTGGAAGGTTACTTTTCATGTTTTGCATGCTTTGTCTTGGTCATGCTTCTGAAACTGACTCCTAAAGTGATGAATGCCTCAGTAACTCCAGCTGGGGGGGGGAGGGGGGAAAGTAGGGAAGAGCTACTGCAGGCACCTCCTGAAAGTCCAGAGCTGTTTGATAATCCATAAATCTGCAAGTCTCCTGAGTTTCAAATTTAATTCCCAGATGTGTACTACACAATACTGTATCAATTAAACAATTTGGCAAATTGTTGCTAGAAAGTTTGCAAGTTGTAGCCTGCTGTTTTAGTTGACCTCATTTAAACCACAGACTTCTATATATGGAAATGAAAATCTCTGAAGGGTGAAAGAATGTTTAGACATTACTCAATTTAATTTTTTAAAGTAATTTAGAAAAAAGCCATATGCTTTACTTCAGAAATTATCCAGTCTCGTTTTCCAACCTGTAGAACTCATATGCACTGTATTGAGCCAGTGAAACTGAATTCTTGACACTGGCAAAGTCATGCAAAGTGTCCTTTGCCAGGTGATTTAAGAGAGAAAAAGTATACGTGTGGAGTTTGTTATGTGGTGGTGTTGGGGTTTGGTTGGGTTTTTTTGCTTTGTTTTGGTTGTTGTTGTTTAAATTATGTAGGTTTTGTACTACAAGTATATAATTTTGATTGTATTTCTGTTAAAAAACGGACAAAAATATGTTAATAAGGATCTGAAAAAAATAGATACTATTCTTGTTGTAATGCATCCAGGCCTCAAACCATTTGACAGAGACATTAGCATAGTAAGATTGCTGCATTAGCATCTTTTTCTGAGGTAAAAGTTATCAAATTGGAGCATTATAACATGTCTTTCTATTGTAAGATCATTTAATAAAGAATTCAGTCTGCTGCAATAAGCTGAATTTGAAGTAGCATTGCAAATTGGGCTCCTATTATTTTATAATGTTTCATTAATTGGACAGAAATTTCCAACTGGAAGGGATGGGTTTTCTTTCAGTAAGTTGTATTTGGATCTTTTGCTCAATTGGGGTGGGTTTTTGAGGCCTTCACGGCTGACTAGGCATATTTAAAAATTAACATGAAGGAATTGATAGGAATAAATGTATTAAAACTGATTCTGCAGAATACCAAGACTGTAACAAATGGGTTTAGAATCAAAAGTTTAGAATTCTTAAAGTGAGGAATATCCATTAGGTTGAATGAAAGAATGATTGGTTATTAAAAACCAATGGCAACTTTTGTAGAGGTTTCATACATTTTTGAATGCAGGACTATAATTATCCATATAGTTTCTTGTGTTTTATTCCCATAATAAAAGATCAATGTAATAAAACTAATTTTAAGAAATGCAGTAATTTGAAGAATGTTTGAGATATTACTTGTATTGTTTTGTGTTCCAGGGTGAACATGGCCTTCCTGGTAGTAAAGGTGAAGAAGGCGAAAAGGTAAGTTATTCTGACCATGTTACTTATTTTTCTGTTTTAATGTTCTGGTGTATGACAAACTAAGGAAGGCATTCCTTAACTCTTTCACAAACAAAACTCTTTTTTCTGTGTCAGTGATTTCTGAAAGGCTTAATAACAAGCAGTTATTTAATATTAATTAGCGTCATCAGCATTTCCTTCGGAACCATGTTTTTTAAGAAAATATTTAATAATGTAGCCTTACAGAACCATAACCACTGGACTCCAGTGATGTCTACTGCTACTAAATTTCTATGGTAACTAGTAAATGTTTATTTATATTGTATGGAATGTATGATGAGATGATGTAGGTATTTATAGTACTTGGTTGTTGCCTTTATAAATTACAAATAATAAAGAACGTAGTGAAATATGTTGAATGTAATTACCAAATGTTTTACATTCTTTTCTTTCTAATAACATAAATTCATTACCATTGAAAATTTTTCCATTTCTTATAGCATGATAACTGACAGCTAGCTTAAAAAGGTCCGTTTTTATTGATATGCTTCTGCATACCGATACACTAGTTAACATGATTTTAGTCTACTGGACATATCTGACTTCAGCTAGAATGACATGATTGCTTGTTCTCACAGAATGCAGGTGCATGTACCTCTTCCTTAGTCTGCCAATTCTGCCCACTTCACTGATGGATAAAACACTGATGTGTTTTAAGGACCTTATTTTCCTAGCTGGCGTAAAAATTCCAAGTGCAAATTCTAAGAGAAACTTTTCCTTGTTTTTCAACAGTGGAGCCTGAAACTGTTTGTTGTAATTACAGATGCTCTGCTTTGGTCAGAAATAGTTGAAAAAACATTAGTGTTAAAATGTGGATTAGACTGGCCCTTTGAAAGGCTGCCTTTGCTGACAGAATGCTGGTCTGGATTGCTCTGTATGGCTCAGGCCAATATTCCTGCGTGACTTCAGATGCATAACAATCATCAAAGGCAAGTCTATGTTGAGGGACAAGTGTAAGGGTCTGGTCTATCTTAGCTTGTGTAATTGGAATTGAGCTAAGAATAGCAGTTTGTAGTTGAGCTTCAGCTCCTTAATTTTACTTGGTTACTGATTTATTAGTAGTGTTTTGGCTGATTTGGTCTAGGCATTGTGATTTAAGAATGCATCTTTTCTCTGTGCCTCAGCTCACTGTCTGAAGAAGATGCAGAAAATCATTTCCACTCAATGTGTGTTATATATTCAGATGTTTATATGTTCTTCAAGATGAGGGATGAAAGATGCTGAGATTCTGGCAATATTCAGACTAAAGAAAACGGCGACTGGGTGGCAGCATTTGAATTTAAGAAAACACAATGTATTCCTGCTTTGTACATGGGTATATACACTTCCCACTCCACCCCCCTCTATACTTCTTTAGAAGTGTCAGCCAGCTCTCCAGTGTTGATATTTTAAAGAAAATCTGTTGTTATGGTTTAATTTAGCAGATTTAAAGTTATAGAAGTTTTTTTTAGGAGGAAATATTCTAGTAACCAGGAAGGAAGAAATATCAGAAATGAAAGTCAGCATCCATAGCAACTAACGTTTATCATGTGAAGATTCAGTCTAAAAAAAGCACTTGTTAATGTTGAGTGTTTCTAGCTTCATAGACAGATCTTATTTCCTCCACGGTATCATTATTCATCAGTTCTGTAGGGCTTGTTGATTTTTTTTTTACTCATAATTGCTCTGCAGCTGTGCCGTGCTTTCCTTGAGCTATATGAATAAATTGTGTTTGGACACAGGCACATGGATCCGGCTGTTGCTGCCACTCTCTCTGCTTGATTTCCCTAACACTAAGGCAGAGATAAAATGACCAAATGACTGACAGCAACATTTTTCATATGTGGGAGCTGAGTCAGCACATTTTAGACTTTTGTCCTCTTCTTCAAATTCAGAATTTAATTAAAAGATTCCATTTAAATCTATTTCTAGTTTAATAATATATTCAGCTGTTCTTCAAAGAAGAGGAAATGGACAAACAGAAGAATCCTCATTTACCAAAAATAATCTGGGACAGTCTCATTAGAAGCTTCATATCCTGATATGTGAGGAGGGAGTGTCTTTTAAGGTTACATGAAGTAGCACTCAGTTTGGGCTGTAAGTTATTCACTTTGGCCATAGTTAAAATAATTTTGCATATTCCAGTTGTTAAATTCTGGTATTAAAAATGTATCAGTGCTCTTGTGTTGTGACACACTGTCCAGAATAAAATGTCTGTGCTACTTTGTGAGTGACAAACATGATTAAAAAGACTGGAACTTAAAATTTGATTTTTACTAATGAAAAAAGCTCAGTCAGATCTGGCACATCAAAGAACAGGACAACGTTTGTGCATTGTTTTGCACTGTACCTTGAGTGGGTTACAGCTGAACGTTAGGTGTTTGTCATTTCTAACTCACTGCAGGTAGAGGTGGTGCAGAACTGGTGGGAGAACACTTTGAGGAGAGGCAGCTGCCAACAGCAATTCGGAAACCTAAAGTAGCACTGAACGCTTCTTGTAGGAAGTTGGTTAAGGGAGATTCCTTCAATTGAGCCCATTCACCACATCGAACCAGCTGACTTCGGTCTTGGTTGTATTTTCTGTTTTGTCTGAGGAAGCTTTGGGAATGTCGTAGGCAACTGAGGCGAAAGTGATTGGTTGTATGTAAATCAAAGATACAAGAGGCATCTTTAATTCAATATGGTAAGGGAGATTCCTTCAGGCTATTTAGGGGTTTCTTTGCCACACGTGGGTCTCCTGCAGGAATCTGGAATTCTTGGTCTGCCTTCATTTTGTTTGGAGGATTTTTGTTTTTCTTTTTTTCCCTTTCAGATTGCACCAGTACTGGCATGTACAGGTGTTAATGCTGCATGCTTTCCCAACACAGGAAATAATATACTCTCAGTGTAAATTTGTTTTAATCCTCCTTTATATTCTATTTTCTTTGTGTTATGCCAATGTCATAGTCTCACAAGATACTGTTACAACTGGCAACAAAAGCATTGGTCTGCTCTTCTATAGCATGACTGAAATCATATACACTGAGAGCAGTTTTAATTGATTTGCTGACAGGAAGGAAGATTATACTGAGTGAATCTGTCCTCCTTCCAATACTATTCAGAACTATAATTGTATGGTATGGACTGTTAGTGGCTGGAATACAGCCTTAAAACCCAGAATATTTTTGACACATCGAAGATATAGCCTAGCAGGTTACAACCTAGAAAAAGGTCTAAGTGCAAAGACCTATTTGTAGGGGAGGATAAATATGGTTTGAGGGGAAAAAAAAAGTAGCATCCACTTGCAAATTAAAATCTGTGGATTATTTGGATACGAAGCTGGTGAATCATAGAATCCTTATAGTTGGAAGGGACCTTCAAAGGTCATCTACTCCAACTCCCCTGCAATGAGCAGGGACACCACAGCTAGATCAGGTTGCCCAGGGCCTGATCCAGCCTTACTGTGAAAGTCTCCAGGGACAGGGCATCCACCACATCTCTGGACAACCTGTTCCAGTGTCTCACCAACCTCACTGTAAAAGACTTTTTCCTTACATCCAACCTAAATCTACCCTCTTTAAGCTTGAAACCATTTCCCCTTGTTCTGTCACCACAGACCCTGCTAAAGAGTCTGTCTCCTTTCCTGTAGCTCCCATTTAGATACTGATCAGGGCACCCCAGAGCCTTTTGTGGCCCTCCTCTAGATGCACTCCACCAGGTCCATGTCTATCCTGTAATGAGGAGTCCACATCAGATTGCAGTACTCCAGGTGAAGCCTCACCAGCACAGAGCAGAGGGGCAGGATCACCTCCCTTGACCTGCTGGCCACACTTCTTGTAGTGCAGCCCAGGATATGGTTGGCTTTCTTGGCTGTGAGGGAATGAAGTCAGACAGTTGCGAATAAAAGAAACTAAGATGTTTGAGAGCATTGTCTGTAATACTAATGAAGTAGTTCTGTGCTACTGTATGGGAACTGCTGAGTCATGGCCTGAACCTCTGATTGATCACCTGAGGTGAGCAATGAGTCAGCCACGGAGCACAGGTGAAGGCAATTCACCTGTGTTGCTGGAAGGTGTGGAGCCTGGCTCCACCTTTCCTAGACCTATTTAAGAGCTGACTACCAGCGAGGAAGGATCTCTTCTGAAGATTCACTCTGCTGGAGTTTCATAAGTGAGCTCAGAATATGGGTAAGCATCCTATCTATTCTCTTCGTGTTGTTATAATCTGCTTTGCCTAACTCTCTCATTTATTTCATAATTATAATGTCTTAATATCCTTTGATTATACACTTACATATTATTGGTAAGGCTTCAGTGTAAAGGTTGTTGAAAGGAGATCACCAAGAATAACTGGTCTGTATAACACGTAGTCCTGGAGGAAGATCAGTTAGCATGGAGTCAGCTGAAGAGAAATGTGTGAACTGTCTTTAAATACATACAACTGCTGCAAAGAGGAAGGGAATGGCATATTTCCTATTCCTGATATGGGTAACATGCAGAGTAACAGACTGGAGGTACAGCAAGAAAGATACTAGTAGCCATTAGGAAAGAATTCTTAATTTTACCACTGTGATTTCTTACAGAAGTCATTTTCTTTTATGTTGTTTTGCACTTTTAACCTTAGTTCTAGAAAAAGGAATGATAAATAGAAAGACTTATTTATTACAGGAGATCGGATTGTCTCATAAGACTTTTTTATTTTCTGCTAATAGTATCAAAGCTATTCAGTACATCATTTACACTGATTTCTAATTAGATCAGTACAGCTAGGTGGTTTGTTTTTTCAATATATATCCTTGCTTGGTTTTAATGCTTAGGTAATGCTTTTCCATGATAGGATAGTAAAGTTCTGGAGCAGATTACCCACAGTCGTTGTACAGTCTCTGACCCTGGAGGTTTGAAGGCCAGCTTGCAGGGGCCTGGTCTAACTTCACTGCTGACTCTGCTCTGAACAAGAATATGGACCAGGTGCCTCCTGAGGTCACTTCAGCCTCAGTTATCTGGTGATTTTATGAGAGTGCCCAGGAGCATGATATTTTTCTAAATCAGGGCATGTATTCGCAGTATAAATCTATGTGGAAAAAAAAAAGAAAGTGTTAGAAAGTGATAATTTTAAAGAATTTTGGGGGGAGTGGATTGTGAATATGTATTTAATTCAGACAATGGATTGGGAAAAAAAGCTGTCAAATGACTCAGTAATTTTTATGTACATGCTCTGCAATTTCAGGTAAGAACTGGACTTTTTCACTAGAATAAGTTATAGGCAGAAATAAAAGTTTACTAAAAGATTCCCTTTTAGTACTTGTTTGGAGTGTCATATCTTGGGAAGAACAGTGCTCTTGCTCAAATAACTGGTCAGCTGGTGCTCCCTTCCTCATAGAAGCTGGATTGTCTGATTGTCTCTTTGGGTAGTTAGTGGTTGCTTGGATGATGGGAAGATATGTACTCCCTGAGATGCTTTAGTTAATTTGCTGAAACCCTATGAAACAGTTCATATTTAAATAAAAATTGTTGTGAAGTAAATTGATCTACATAAAATCTAAAAGTCTCTTCAAAAATTTAAGCACAAAAAGATAATAAAAGGATAATCTTCATAGAATCATAGAATTGCTCAGGTTGGAAAAGACCTTAAAGATCATCAAGTCCAACCACGACTTAACCATACTACCTCAACAACCCTCAGCTAAATCATGTCCCTGAGCAAGGGACATGGTTAAACTTACAAGTTTAGTACAATAATTACCATGCTTCTGTCTGCTCGCGTTGTCATAGTTCATTCATGCAAGTTGTGCCAATTCCAGTAGCTGAAGTTCTGTTCTTGCATCTTCTAAATACATTTTTACTTACAAGGTGAATCTTCAAGCAGTACTGCATATATAAAATGTTAAAAAGGAAATGAAATACAGACTAGGCTTATGAAAAATATTACATGCAGAGAATATCTATATTATACAAGAATCTGAGCCATAGCAGTAAAGTTCCTTGTGTTCCCACCTCAACTACCTCACAATCCTCCACGTTTGACAAAAAGCACAGAAAACCCAGAATCACAGTTTTTAAAGCTAGGAGAAACGTATGTTTAAAGCTATGTCACAAAATTTGATGCATCATTTAATGATTCTCTGCTTACTCTAAGCGGAGAAAAACCAAAGTCTAATAAATTAAAACAAAGACAGTTTTAGCTGAAACATGAAAGAGAATTAATGCAATCTCAGTACCTAATTATAAATATTTTGTTTCACCTAGGTATCACTTGTGTCTCCAGCAGTCACTTTCTACACTGTAATTGCCAAATTCTTAATTTACTGAGGCAAGATGTTTAAGTGCTTCATTTCAGCTTAGTTACTAGTTTAAACCCCAAATGGAACCAAGTCTGAGAACTTGAAAATCACACACACTGAAACATTACTGTTGATGTGGTAATAAATACTGAGACCAGTGGACTTGTCCTTGATGCCATTATCTCAATATCCTATCGCCATTATGGGTATGAGTAGCACATATTAGGAAATGGGGTTGGATTATTATTTACTATTATTATTGCTATTATTTATTTTGGTACCTGATGTATGAGTATCACATGGGAATTGGAGATGGTCCTGAGCCTGTTAATTGGTCAGATAAATGAGCTCTAAAGTACTTTTTCTTTTTTTTCCCCTTTGTTAAATCTGTAATTTATCCTTTTTAACCTCCTGGTTCTTGCTTCTTTTGGTCACTCTAGCTAGTACTCTCCAGTTCCCCATTTTTTCGTCGTCTTGTCTTCCTTCTTGGTTAGAATAAATATTCACTACAGCATACTGCATAGGTATTGTTACTTCTGTAATTGAACTAGAACCCTGAAACTCTAGTGTTAAGGAACACCTGGAACCTGAATACTACATTAATTTTGTGATAATATGGAGTCCTGTGTGTAACAGATTCATTTTATTAGGAGAAGTATTGGCTGAAAGGCAGCACGTTTTATATGTTAACTATAGCCAAGCAAGTATAACAGGATTCTTGCTAAGAGACAATGCTGATTAAACAGAGCTAGGAAACCTGAATTCCTCTTTCACTCAGCTTCTTCAGAATACTGGTATACATTCCTTTTTTCTGTTTTAACTCAGAGAAGCAGATACTGTATACTGTTCACTTGTGAACGCTTTAGTAAATTGATTATTTTACTGCAACTCTTTGATATTTTTCAATAAATAGAAAATGTACATATATTTGACCAAGGAAACCTTTGGGAATATAGCCATAATGAGAGTCATACGTTATTTCCAAAGTTTCATCCTTCAGTCTTTACTTTTGTATGCTTTGATTCTGCTTTTGCCTGTGTACATATGCAAGAAGAGCGAGATGATCTGGGGCTTGTCCAGCCTGAGTGTAGAAAAAATTGTCATCTGCTTCATTTTATTCTAAACGCAGGATGTTCTTTGTATATATTTACTATTTTGTGAAGCTCAATTTGAATTATTCCAGGAAATAGAACTTCCTCTATTTCCTTTAGAAGAAAATTCCTAACGAACCTTAGTGTCAGGAAGATTTCCTGGAGGTTAACATTTTCTACTTCATTCTATCACACCTAATAAAATACTCCTTTATCTTACATTCATTCAGAAAATACATGACTGTACACTTCCAGTATGTCTCCATGTATAGTATAGTCTTTCTTTTTTCTCCCTGGACTTCAGTAAGCATTTTTTTTTTAAATAAACATAAGAAAATGCAGGAGTCAGCTTTCTGGGTGCTAGTTGATGTTAGTAAACATTTATTTTTTTCTTGCTGATATTTTCATGTTGGTACCATAAATCTCAGTGATGAAACCAGTCCACGTGAAACAGCTAAGGTACTGAGGAAGCTTGCAGCCTACTTGAAAAATAGAAGTTATTGGTCATGGGAGAGAAGGCAACAGTGGACCTGGAACGTCTATAATTAAAAACAGTAAAATAAAAAATGACAATTTAGAGAAACAGTTATTAACTCTCCTGTGTATACTTACAATGCTGCTATTTATCAGCTGTAGTAGATTCAGCTTCAAATAGTTCAGCATTTCTATATATACTACTTAGTATAGAATATACCAAATTCAATAAGCTGCAAATCTGGATATAAGTGTGGCTGCTGCATATAGAAATCTGTTATTCAGTATGATTTTTGGAGGAATGGAAATGCGTTTTGCATTACAATCTGATTCCAGTTCCCTCATTTTATTTGGATGGTGATGCAGTCAGTCCAATTTGCTGAAAATATGGCTCCTTGCCTTTGATATCCATAAAAACTGTTACTTTGTTTGAATTTATTTATTTTTAACTATGTTGATTTAAATCCTTTAAGTTATATTTATTGCAATCAAAGTTGAATGCTTTACCAGTTATGTGTAAACATAACCTGAGTTTTTTCATACTCATTTCTTAATGCTGTAGAGGGAAGTATTAGAATTCTCTCCCTCTGATCTTGTAACTATCTAGCTTACAATTCACATCTTTTAAACTTTGGGGGGAGAATATTTTTCTTTTTTTGGGTTGTACTTGTTTTGCTATGACATCTTGAATGGCACTTCAGAATATTTTTTTCATTAAGTCAAATGAAGTTAGATGTTTTCTGCAGGACAACCATCTCAATTAATGGGCATGAAAGTGTTTTTATTTGACATATTCATTTTTATCACAAAGCATATTATATACAACCACCTGTACAGAAGCCTGTGCACATATATTTTAGGGGAAGAAGAAAAGCATATTTTTAACTCTATGAGTTCCTACCTGTATTAAAAGCAGTCCTACTGACTTTCATCATACTAAGCTCAGTGTTACCAGAGCTTGTCCTGTAGTTCTGGGGCATTTGGTTTGATGCTTCTCTTCTTACTGTTTAACACTCTTTTGCTTTGAAACAGGCTTTATCAGTACTGCTTGTTGGGAATAGTCCATAGTTTATCATAACTCTTTAACTGTGCCTGAGAATTGCATAGGGAAGTGTTAATTAGCCTGATTGAAATGTCTGCAAGAGACATTCACAGCTGGGGTCTATCGGTTTATTGGTACAGATGACCAAGTTCCAGGTCCCAAGCTATATCACTGTTTAATTTACTTACAAATACCCATTTGGTCAGATTAAAGACTCATCTAGCTCAGCATCCTGCTGCTAATAGTAGCCAGAAGGGGTGCCTAGGGAAAAGCATGAGGACAAAATAAAGTGAGTGCAGTGCTTCTCCAGTACGCTCTTCAGCCTCCAGTTATTTCTGACTGCAATCCCAGCCAGATGTGGTTCCAGTGGATTTAGTAGCCTTCAATGGACTTATCTTCCATTAGTGTATGCAGTTTCCCCTCAAATTCATGTAAACTTTAAGCATCTGCAATATCCTGTGGTGAGGACTTATGCTGTTTATCTTTGTGTTTGAAGGATCACTTCCTTTTGTTTATTTGGAAACTGCATCCTGTTAAGTTAATTCAGTGTCCCCTACTTCTTCTATTGGAAGATTCCTTTTCTCCTTTTCTTTATCAATCAGAAATCAATAAGCATCTATTATGCATCCCTGAGCTGTCCCTTCCCAATTAACAATTTACTTAGCATTGCCTGCTGTGACAACTGATCCATATTTGATCTTCCTAATAGTTGCATCTGCATGGTTTTTAATAGTGTTGCAAGGTTTTGAGACATTTAACTTATTTTTAGTACACAAGTTCATATGAAATTTTGATTTTAGATAACTCTCATAAGTAGCTGAGATCTTTATGTATACATTTAGGAAGTTGCATATCTGTACAGACACTAATAATCTTCAGCCTTCTGTTATTTCCTCTTCTCAACTTTTTCTGTTTTATTGTTCTGGTATGCTGCAGTAAAAGAGAGATGTTGGTTTCACATTATATTTACACTTGATAGAAGAGAGACTTAAGAACAAATTCGTTTGTACACTATTAGTTAAAAAATTTTTACTGTCTGAAACACAACCAACCTCTGAGCTCAAATATATCTTTCCGTATGTAAAAGTCTGTGATATGCAAGTAGAAGTGTAGTGGAAATGAAAACATCTTCTTATCAGTCATAGTCATGATTTCATAATTTGTAAAATTAAAACATTTATCTTGAAAAAGATTCATAGTGTCTTTGCAACATGCAGTGCTCTGCATAAACAGCCAGGCCTGCTCTGAACAAGGTAGCTGGGGTATCAGAAGCACCATAGATTCTGTAATGTTGAGAGGTAAAGACTAATAAACAGCAAAAGCAGAGTGCCAGGCAACTTGGGTGCACTGTTTCTGTTAACAGTTATTTCTGTGCTGCTCTGATTGTCTCTGTGAAGATATCAAGGGATGGAAGTCTGGATACCATTACAGCTATTGATGCTCAGAAACATGCAATAGTTTGAAAATTACTAAGACTGCAAACCTTTTCAACATAATTTTTGATAAAGGGCAATTAATATAGAAGTAGTGAAACAATTTTATCTATAAGAAGTGTTCCACCTTTGGCATCTAAGAATGTGTTCTGGAGGAGCCAAGAAATATCCACCCATAGTGGTAGAGAGCACAGCGTCATCTTCTGTCTGCGTAGATATGTTGAGGTCCTAGTTTCCATTTAATAACTCAATACTACCAGTGAGGTGAATGTTAAGGTCAGGACACTTGTTTACAGAAGAGAGGGTAGAGGTGGGCATGGACTTGGAGGGGAATACTTAGGGAAAACAGTAAGAATTGATGGTATATGTAAGTACGTTTCTGAGAAAGATGGAGGAGGTTGAGAATAATTTAGGAGGAATAACTCAGGAGTTACATCAGTATTGAAATGGGACTGCTTTAATAGAGGAACAGCTACCTCTTCCATTTGAGTGCCCCTGCCTTCCAGAAGGTACAAGCCTGTATTTGAGCTCTAAGAAGTAAATCTTACTCCATTTTGGAGTCAAAAGTATAGTATAGAATTTGTGGTTTCACTGCTTTTTATCAACTTGGCTAGTAAATTGTCTGTGTTCTGTAATGAGTGGAATGTGACTCACACTCAGCCTGTGCCTTTGATTCACCAGAAACAGGAGTCGTTCTCTACTGCAGCTAGTTAGCTTTATAGTTCAAGTGATAAAGCTTATTATGGTGAATTAAAATATCCTCTTTTCTGATTCCATACATCTCTTCAGTGATAGAATGATTTTTGCTTAGTATTTATTATTTATTAACAATCTCAATTTAAAAAAAAATAATACTGAGTTGAAATATAAGAAATGCCAGAGTATATAGATATAGTTTTTTTGCAAGTAAGATGTGGCCTGAGTTGGATTCAAGAGAGAACTAGAAAGGGCACATAAATACGGGTGTTCTCCCAAGGCAGTCTGAAAGAAATGTTTGACTGTTGTTCGACATCTAGTCATTTTGTTCAAACTTCTTTTCATCTCTCTGCTTCTGCATTTGTTTAGTCTACTTCCTTTTTTTTAAATACTGTATTGGCTATTGGTTACCTGAGCCTTCTCCCTTCCATTTTTTCTGGCTCATAACTTAGATTTCATGTTGTAAAAACACCCACAGGCACACAAATTTATTCATTTGTTTTCCTCATTTCTCTTTTCTAAAAGCTGTGTATACTTCACTAATACCTTTGCATATTTGGAGAAAAGGATTTTTTTTTTTTAAAACTGGAAGTGCTTTCAAACTGGAAGCAGTTCTTAGGAATTTCTGAGTAAGGATGGGCTATGCAAATGAGCTGGCAGGGCTCTACAGGAGAAGGCTATCAGCGTTCTGCAGCTACCCCTATCAGCAAGATGGTGATATATGCACTATTGTAGAGTACTTATAGGTATCTAATGAGAAGAGGCAGTAAGATAGTCTAATAAAATACAGCACATTATTGATGCAATATTAGAAAACATGATGTCTATAAACATAATTTGACACTGTCCTGCATGACATCCTGATAGCCAAATTGGAGAAAAGTGGTTTTGATGGATGGATCTCTTGCTGGATAAGGAAATGGCTGGAAGATCACACTCAGAGTTGCGATCGATGGCTTAATTTCCAAGTGGATCAGGGCTCAGTGTTGGGACTGGTGCTATTTAACGTCTTTGCAGGCAGTGCAGACAGTGGGATGGAGTGTATCCTCAGCAAGTTTGCATACAAAACCAAGCTGAGTGGTGCAGCTGACACACTAGGGGGAAGGGAATGCTATTCAGAGGGACCTGGACAGATTTGAGGGATCAGCCCATGCCAACCTCATGAAGTTCAACAAGTCCAGTTCTGTAGCCTCCATTACAAGAAGGACATGGAGTAGGTGCTAGAGCACCTCCCCTATGAGGACAGGCTGAGAAAGCTGGGGATCTTCAGCCTGTGGAAGAGAAGGCATCAAGGAGACCTTACGGTGGCCTTTCAGTACCTGAAGGGAGCCTATAGGAAAGCTGGGGAGGGACTTCTTATAAGGGTAGGTAGCAATAGGACAAGGGGAAATGGTTTTAAACTGGAAGAGGGCAGATTTAGACTAGCTATTAGGAAAAAAATTATTTACTGTGAGAGTGATAGGACAATGCAACGTTGCCCAGCTAGGTTGTGGATGCCCCCTCCCTAGAAGCATTCAAGGCCAGGCTGGATGTGGCTTTGAGCAAGCTGGTCTAGTGGGAGGTGTTCCTGCCTATAGCAGAGGGTTGGAACTAGATGATCTTAAAGGTCCCTTCCAACCCAAATCATGCTATGATGAATCACACATATGCATGTGTAGCCTTGTAATTAAGTTTAGCTTCATTTGAAACAGCTTTCTAAACAATTCTCTGATGTGATATTTCTACAGTAAACATGAATGTTAAATGAAAATTTGCAGATGAAATACTTGTAGTTAAATCAATGAACTTTGTAGGTTTAAATCAAGCCTGTAGTTTTGAATGAATATCTTTTTAGATTGTTCTTTACAGTTAGGATATGAATCAGACTTCAATAAGAGAGAGTGGTGAAAGGAAAAAAGAGAAAATGGCTGATCACACTGGTCACTGTTGAAGAGGACTGTTGTTCATGAATATAACAAAAATAAAATTTTGTGCAAGTAAGGGAATCTTTTCACAACCTGCAAGGATAGATATGTCTGTGACTGTTGAAGTCAGCAACATGCATGTTCAATAATCTCCAAAGTACTTATTTCTTCTCCCTTTACCAGTAGTTCATGTTTGTTGTGGTAATAGTGTCAATGAGAAGAACAGACTTCTTCCTTTGTCTCCTCCTTTCCAGCTGCTTTTTCCTACCTTCAGTGTCCCTGTGCAGTGCTACTACAACACTGTGTGACACCTAGGAAGGCAAATAAATCAAGGAACTCTTGACTGGAAAACAGTTTCTGGGTACTGGTTTGTATTTCATCAGATTCTGTGTCTTCGGACTGATTTCTAGCTTTTCTTCAGCAACAATTCCTTCAGAAGAACAAATGTATTTGAATAACCAGGAGGTACTAGATTACTATGGATGTTTTTAAGGGCTGAAGAACAACATGATTGAGTGAAGCTAAACTGAAAGATCCATTGCAGCCTAAGGAGCTACAATTGATAATGGCTGTTGGGTTGAGGAAAACAGACTAAAGTGACCCTGAAGTAGATTTGGAATAGTTCCTCCAAAATATGCATGGTATGAAAATCTAATTCTCTGCGTCATTTGCTCCATAGATCCTTTTCTGTCATGCAGTGCTGTTTGCTAATGTGGATATAGTAAGGATGTTATCAGAGACTCATCCAAAAGCAGAAAAATGGGAAATAGCACTGAAGTATGCATATGTGTCTATGTAGTTAACTCTATCAGCAGCTTTATGCCTCTATTTTGTACACTGCAGTCACTGACTGTCTGTGTTTTATTTAAGAAACTGAAGAAGCTAGCTTAGAAGAGCAGTTAATTTACCACAAAAGTTTAGAGACTCTGTGGCAGTAAATGGTGACTCAGTTGTCTTAGATGTCCTGGGGGCAAGGGAAGGAATGATGTTGATCTTCCTGATATGACATGGCCAGTATACACATGCAGAAACAGTTTGATATGCATCCATGTATGAGTACCTATAGAATACCACTGTTAACCTAAACTTGCTTCTGTTGTGCTTCTGTTGTCAATAGCCATCTGGCAGATGCAGATCAAATTTCCCAGGATGCTCTTTCTAAATATGCCTGCTCTCCTGCAATGGGCTACAAAGCTTCCAGTGGCACATCTGGTCTAGACAGTTCACTGTAACTTAGCTAAAATAGAAAGATGATGCTTGTTTTCATGCACAATATCCTAATGGGATGGTTTTAATCAAGTGTTGCCAGGGATGTGATAGCTGTGGATTTTGATCCTCCCAACAAGGGAGGAAAGTTCTTACATGAAAGCTGTAATTACTATGTGTTTTTCAAAAGACAACCATTTTTATAGCTGTGTTTTGAATTGCCCTTAGTAATGTATGAGCAAGGTATGTGTATAAATACAGATAAAGCACATAAATACATGTGTATAAAGCACAGATAAAGCTTCCTTCTCAGATATATATCTATCAGAAGACTGAAAATCTCACACACTTAGATTTTAATACAGCGCATGAGAACTTTATTGAAACTTCAAGGAGCTCCTGGTCTGAAGTTTGTATTTCTGTGATCGCAATAAACTTAATGTAGCCTGAGAAAATGGAGTTAGATGTTACTGCTGTCTCTACGGGTCTGATGAACGCAACTCAGAAATAATCTTAGCTACAGAAAATGACATTATTTTTGTTGTCATGTGGTAGAAATAGAAATGCAGCCTTTCCAGAACAGACATAGCAGTCCATCAACTTGTGCAAACACTTGACGTTACTGTAACCATCTGCACAACATCTCTCAGAATCTAAATAACAATAGCAGTTGCCTGCCAAAATCATGAAAGTATGGGTGTCTAAAAAATACTATATTCTGTGAGAGCAATACTATTTGTCAGCTGCTAACAAGAACAGATTGGCTTTAGGTTCCTTAGGAGACAGTCCCTGAAAAGAAGCTGGTTTATTCCTCCTACGGAAAAATGTTCATTCAACACTAACACTAAGCCTGTATAAACAGAAACCTCCCCACTGAAAGGCAGACAGAGCTTTAAACAATTGCAGCTGAAAGTCAAAGCCATTTCTAGTATTTACTTAAGGAAGGAAAAATAGAGTGCTAATTAAATCAGACAGCTTTTTCTTTTCAGTTTTTAATCTACTGATAGACACACAAGATAATAAAATTTAAAAAATAGTATATTTGGCACCTTGGAGCAAAATTCAACCATTAGTTCTGCTTTAGAGTACTAAAACATCAGAATTTTATAAAAGTGCAAATACTTGTGAAAGTCCAGGAGAAGTATTATAATCCCATTCTGCTAGGGACAGCGCAAAGATATATTTAAAACATAGAACTTAAGATAGAAGATAAAATATGATGTTTCACCTTGCCTGATTTTTATGAATAAAACTTTAACCTTGGGATTAAAATTTTTCATTCCATTCTGAGAATGTGATCAAACAATACCAAAAAGGATATAGTTTGCAGTGTTCTTTTTCTGTTTTTTTCTCATTGACATTGAAAGGCTTATAGGAAAAAAAAAAAGTGAAATGGTGATGGAAGGATGAGCAATGATAGCATACAGAACAAAGTTTTCAAACCACAAGTCAAAATTCAATATTGTGAAAAGCAAAGGTAGCGTCAGCATCTTGACCTGACCAGAGATAGTCTGGGGCATTTGTTGTTGAAAGCAAAGCGACATGTTAGATTGTGATGAGTCTTGTATAAATTGTAGCAAGTACGATTTATCTGAAATCTCAGTAGTTTTTCTTCTTGTACTCGCTGACATTACCCAAAAGGCTGAAGTTGTGGTTTTGTCTCTTTCGCTCTGATAAGTCTTTTAGATGAAATGACCTACTATGCCATGCACATAGATTACTTGTTCTGCTCATTACAATATTATTTAGTACCTTTCAGTGTTCGTTAATAATATCTACTAATAGCTGTGGCCTTCATCAAGGAACCTTAGAAGTCCTTTAGGCTTCAATGAGATAATGTCATGCTGCCAGTAAGGACTGAGATTAGATTTAGAGATCTGTGAGAAATACATTAAGAGATCAAAAGATTCTTCAGCAGTTGTTTTCAGTAAGGTGTTGCTCCTGCAACATGCTGTAGCATTTTCTAGCTGTGAATACATAGAATTGGAGTTCTTTGAAGGCTTAGTTCTCAAGTATGTTACAGTTCTTTATGTCACTCCAGTGGGGATTTCATTAAGGCCAGCTGAGGCCAGTTTATTGCCACTTGGTATGCCATGGCTCTGTTAAACTATTTTGGAAATTGGTGTTTGTCAATGTTGTAATTTGAGAGTTTAGCTTTTGCAAAGAATGTAACATTGTGATGAAAATATGTGACTTGACTAAAAGTGAATGTGTTCCTTCAGTCTAAAGAGGCTGCTCATTCTTACTTCTACCTGTCCTCTCATATTTCCTTTGGTTTGATTTTCATTTTGCTGTTCTTCATCTATGAACTGAGATATTTAGGCACTGTGCACTGGCATAGCGTATGAAGTCACTTTGCTACTGTGTATATTGCTGTCACTTGAATCAGTTGCCTGTCTTTCAGTACCTCCATAAAAATAAAAAATAGAATGTATTAAATGAAAGCATTTGAACTCCTTAAGACGTGCTTCCTGCAAACATTACTTAGCAAGTATGTAATTCTAAGAGCAAGTTTTGAATGTATTGCTTTGTCATATTTTCCAAGGTACCAGAATCAAGGAGCAGTCTAAAGGAAACGTTAGGCTGGAAGTGTGTACAGTGTTGTACCTGCTTCACTCCTACACGCAAATACAGTAGATATCATCAAGGTTATCTAGAGCATTACTATGAAAAATCTGCAGTGAAGGCAGTTCTATTATCCTCATAAATAAGTTGTTACCATAATTTTTCTTACTTTTTAAACTTTAGGTTTTCAGTCCTTAAACTTTCTGAATACAAATGTGAACTTTTTACTTGAATTACTATGAAAAACTTCTTGTCTCAAGAAGTCTTGTCTCTTGTACAGCACTCTTTTCTATATTTCAGAGTCATCAGCTCGTCCTCTGTTCACTCTTTTCTCATGTGGTTGGTTTTTTCATACTTTCTATCATTTTGGATTGGAGAAGAGTAGGTATCTGAAAACTGGTGGTGTTCAGTGCAAATTGTTATGCCCTGAACTGGACACTGTCCTTCACTGTTCTCATCAGTGACAAGTAAACTAGAGTAATTGTATGGATTTTTTTCAATTTGCTTTTGGCTCATCCCGAAGTGGAACTTGGCCTTTTAAAAATACCTTTGTGTTACAGACTCGCACTCACTGTATGATCAGTAGTAATCCCTGTATCCTTTTCTGCAGCAAATGATATACAAGTTATTTGTTACTCGTGCATCTGATTTCTCCAGCTGGAGAGGACTACACTGGTAGCATTTGTTGAATTTAATTTTCTTTTCATAGCAGTTCTTATTGATGGAGATCATTATGCCTTTTAAGATTTTCCTATAAAGAATAAAAATAGATGACTGTCTTGTGCCCGTTGACAAAGAAAAAAAGCTCACCAGTGTAGTTTGGATCCATGGATTGGCTTGTCTTCAGCTCATTCTGTGCCTACATCAATTGACGTAGTAGTTTGTCCTTATATAGCTTCTCAGGGAGCTTGGTTAGAAATGTAGTGCATGATACCAAGCAGCAGTCAGCCAGTGTACGTTAAGCAAAGCAGGAAGGAAACATCTTTCTCCTGACACATTATCCAACTTGGCCAGTCACGACACCTGTTGTTTGTGGCTCTTGCACTAGACAGTGATGTCACAGTTTGGAATTAGGAGTGTTTTGGTCATGGTTTCTAGATAAGCGTATCTGTGCAGCTCTTCAAATTGCTGGTGCCTTTGAAGCTTTGTCACTACCTGCTTTTATGCTGTGCTTGTATATCCCAGGTGGGTTTGGGAAGACACGGGGTTCACGGTGACATTCTTCCAGGTCAAAGTTGTTGATCTTCACGTGTATTTCTGCTGTGATTTTACACTGTCTCTTTCTGACCCTGCTTAGGTAACAGCTTAATGTGGGTTAAAGCATAATTCCTCCCAGACTGAACTGAGACAGGATCATTAGTTTGCCTTCATAACCGCTTCTCTGAAATGGCATAATGCTGCTGCATCCTTGTAGCATGGTATCCTATTTTCACAGAAAGGCTCACAGGTCAGTCAGGGGATGGAGCCCTTTGTAACCCCAGCTTTCTTAGAAATCTGTCAGTAAAAAGAGAAGTAGTCATATGGGTGTATATATATGAAAATTTAATTATCTTAAAGACTGAGTAGAGTGAAATCACAGAGTTTCAGAGGTTAAACATTATGAAGCATCAGCACTGAGTTAGTGATACTGTATGCCTTGCATACTTTAGAGAATATTTCAGCTATTGTGAACAATGGTACTTGAAAAATGCTTGGAACAAAGGATATCAGGGGTTCAGGATTAATATTATTAACAGAGCAGCGCTGCAAAAGTAAACTTTACCTTTTTAGGTAATTTTTAGGTATGGGTGTATTTTATTTCCAAATACATTACTTTGCTTTTATAATAAGGAAGAAAAGAGAATGCAAGGAAAATTGGCACCTTTAAAGTTGCCAAGTGACTTGAGGCTGATGCTTTAGTCTTACAGAAACCACAAGCAAACCCCCAGATCTAATTAAAGAATGTTACCACTGAGTTCACTGTATCCAGCATAGCATGCTGGAGACTGAATCCTTCCCAGTACTTACACTGCAGCAACCCCACCAGCTTGTTCCACTGGGGAAATTGAAAGCAGAATGCACCCAAAGTAACACAAATAATTCAGTGTTATATTGGATTAGTTTTAGTAAGCTAATAAACAAGACATGGCACTTCCAGAGTTTTGTCATCCTGCTTTTGCAGTTACCTCCCAAATAGTCTTTTATTGTCTTATCTGAATACAGTATATGCAGGCAGGAACATTAGACAGAAATGGCATTAACACATTTTTCTTTTTTTGTTAATCTATGAGATAACACACAATATTGATTATTAACAACCTCATCTACAGTGCAGAGTGGCTTCAGCAATTCTGCAAATTGCTACATTTTAAGCTGTTAATTATGCAGAGTAGTTCACTGAAATGAGTGTGACTTGGCTCTGTTCACAGAAGAATAAATTGTAAGAATTGGATCTCTGTTACATTTTAATTTTTGCTTCACAAGGAACATGAACATTCCACACAATAGGCTTGGCAAGTATAGATAATTTACTCTAATAAATAATCAGAATATTTTCAGTGTAAAATGGCATACATGGCAGGAAGCCTGAGGGTGTTGGGGTTCTGCACTGTTCTGGGCTCATTAGAAAAGAGTGCTTTTTATTATTGTCTTTCTGACAAACATTTCAAATCTGAGTATCTCATAAATCATAACAAGTGGAGATTTTCTTTCTTCCCTGCCTTCACCAGCTATGCTTGTATGTGCCTAAAACAACTTGCCAATGTTTTAGAGTCACTGTTGGCCTGTTGAAGATGGAAATCCTTCCTTTTCCAACATGTGCTGCTAATCTAAGGGCAAGGGGCAAGCTTCTTTGGTTTAAGGCTCTGTATAAGGTATGCTTTTATGTAAATGTAGATGCAGTGTAACAAATTATCACAAGCTACTTCTAACTAAGGTTTCTACATATACATCAAAGAATTTACAAGCTGCTATCACTACTTCTGAATCAGAACTGGGATAGTTCTACAATTTTCGTAGATTATGTGGAAGATAAACCACAGAAGGAAAAAGACAGCTCCATAAACTGGAATATTTTTAAGTTTCCTAGAAATGCTTTATTATTAGGAATTAAATATATAGGTAAATAACTGTACCTTTATAGATACTGCAAAGTTGTAGCAACGTGATCTGAAACCAGAAGGTATTGAAATAAGTATTGGTTGTCCAGTGTATCATAGTGTTGAAAACTAGAATGTCATTGTATAATCAAAGAAGATTAAAATAGTGTAAAATCAAAGAATATTAAGATGTTATAATAATGAAATAAACAAGAGAGTTAGTCAAAGCAAGACAAAAAGAATAAATAAGACACTTACCCATACCTTGGGCTCATTCAGAAAACTCCTGTGGAGTGAATCTCCAGAAGACATCCTTTGCTACTGGTAGTCAGCTTTTAAATGGGTCTAGGAGAGGTGGAGCCAGGCTCCACCCCTTCCTGCAGCACAGGTGAATTGCCTTCACCTGTGCTCCCATGGTTGACTCATTGCTCACCTCAGGTGATCAATCAGAGGTTCAGGCTGTGACTCAGCAGTTCCCATACAGTCATCTTATTTCATTTTCTTCCAAAAGTTTTAATTGGGGGATTAAAAAAAATTAAAAGAATAAGAACTTTGGAATTTTAACCATTATTCTTTAAACTCATAGAGATTATTACTATCTCAAACAAAGTTTTAATCCAGAGAACAAAGAGAACATGATAGATTAAAAATATTAGAATAACCACTGTTATATTCCTGCAACTTTTTGAAATCATTTAAACATCTTGCAATCAGGTTTATCATGTTTAAAATTTTGGAGTTTTTACAAGGAATGAAACAATACTTGAGGTAAAAACAGAGTCACTCAAGCTAATGTATAGCATTTGGTTTGTTATCGACAAGATATATTAAAATTGAAACAACAAAAGCCATCCTTTGTATGGGGTTATTAAATTTACAGTTTGTTTGCTAATTTGTTAGTATGCTTTAGTTGTTTGAGAAAGCTCATACAAACTCGTTTTGTAAGACAGATTATTAGATGAAATGCCCTTTGTCATTGCCACAGGAGAAATAGCTTTGAATCAGGGTTGTGTCACAAATGGAATTAGCTGACTGATCTCAGTTCAGTGCCATTTACCTAACAGAATTATGAAGATTATGCTGACATAATGAATAGGTTCTGCTCAAACAAATGTAGTCCACTGGAGATCACTGAAATACAGTGTGGGGCTGTTCCTTTGGTTGATTAATGAAGAGCTTGGACTCTAGTATAAGTCAGTCCTCATGCTTTTATCAGAATGATGTTATTTTTATAGTTCGGTAAATTTCAGTCTAGTGGCACAGATGGAATTGTAGAGCTGTTTATACTTGCTGGTTCTGGCATTTCCCCTTAAATTATGCTTCATAAACAGATGCATTTTGGTAACTTCTAGTGGAATCTATATTAACTAGAATAGAGAGACAGTAGAGAACTGAATCCTTTCTTCTATTTTACAAATAATATTATGTTTCATATGGAAGTCCAAAAACCAAACTATATCATTCATTCTGAAGATTCTCTTCTGCTTTTTTTTCTCCTTTTTATTCATAAGTAAATTAAATATATGTCACTTACATTTCTCCTTCTAAAAAATAATAAAAATTGTTTCAATCTTTCTCAACTACAGTCAAGGAACCATGTATCAGTATGAGTTAAAGGTAATACTGATGACAGTTCTGTTATCAGATGTTTAAAACGTTACTGCTTTTCAATAAGCAAGTAATAAAATGAAATAGGTTAAATATCCCCCACCTTACATTTCTATTTAACCACATTGTTCTCAAAGCACTATGAGAATCAAGAATGTTTTTCTATAAGTCTTTATGGATGTTCATTGGCACTATGATTTAGCTTTCATAGTTCTTTCTTTTGGAATCTAAGAAATAATTCTCCTTGTGCAGTCAACACTGTACTTGTAGCACTGCATGTAGAACATACAAGAGTCTTAAAATATTTTTCCTGTTTAAAAAAGAGTCGTCATTTAGTATTTATCTTGCATGTTCATTCTTCTAGGGTGAAAAAGGAGAAAAAGGAGAACCAGGACCAGAAGGCATTCATGGAAGAGAGGTAAACTGAAGATAATAAAACATTGAAGTTGCAGACTTTTGGGGGAATAGTCAAGCAATGAATTTCAGAATTTATGCCAGATTGATGGATTTAGAAAATATATGTGCTTGGAAAGCTAATATGATGGCCAAGAAAAAGAAGTGTGTTTGGATGAGGTATGAGTTCTTAGGTCTTAATTTTGGATTAAGAAGAGAGCTGCAGATAAGGATATGGTACCCTCCATGATAAAGCAACACAGCAGAGATGAAAAAAAGAGGTGTTTCTGGCTAGGCCTGGAACCTTAATTTCTGAAAAGAACGTGCACAGGCTGTTCACCGTTCTTGGATAAGAGCCACGGGTCATTCATTGTTCCACGTGGCTCATGTAATAGAGAATTTGAGTTAAATTTTTACTTATTTTCTCTGATAGATTTCACTGCCTAATTAGTTAATTGATCTGGTCCATATTTGAGCTGTAGTATGAATCTAAGTTAAAAATAGTACTGGTCATAGGGTTCACATCCATGTTTGAACCTGAGCTAACACTATAGACTTGATCAGTGTAAACACTTCTGCCTGATTTAATATTTTAAAGGAAGACGAGGGCAGAAATTCAGAGGTTGGTCAATGCGATACGGAAGTGGCAAAGCAGTATCGTTTGGACATAAACATTTAAAATCAAAAAGAAAGCTATTAGTTTTTTTAATCCCTCATGTCTCCTCCTTGACCTAGCTGGAGGTCAGCTTGGGTTTAAGCTTTGATGGAGAGCATATTGTTGCTCTCCAATTGCAAAACATCACAGCTGAAGGCAGAAAGTATCTCACTGAGGGACCAAGCCTGACTGTCTAAATCTTTGAGGAATAGTTCACATTATCACTGGAATTCTAGACAAAAAATGAGGTGGGGGATTTGGAAAACAAATTTCAGCAAGCCTTTTCCTCCAGCATTGCCAAAAGAGTGGATGGTTCAGCTTTTGACACCTAAATGCTACATCAGTCTTGTTGGACTTGCTAAGAGCACAGGAAATGCATATGCTTATTTGCATTGAGCTACAGATACAGTTTTTAAGACCATCTACAAGATTTTGACACTTCTATTGTCATGTGACTTTTTA
The DNA here is from genome assembly GCA_037305975.1 of Chrysolophus pictus. Lineage (NCBI taxonomy): Eukaryota > Metazoa > Chordata > Aves > Galliformes > Phasianidae > Chrysolophus > Chrysolophus pictus. The sequence continues at coordinate 28,216,652 of CM074578.1, forward strand.
TGTATACTGTAGTAATAAAAATATTATTTTCTAGTTTAGGTTATTATAATTTAATACTTGTTAAATCAGACTATTTTTGGCTACTGGTGGATATCCTCTGCGTGGAAACATATACTATGTACTGAGCTGAAACTATGTTTAGTTATTCAAAGAGGTATTCTCTTGTAGCCTGCTTGTCTGTGAAGGTGAACCATATATTTCTGTCATGCATACATATTTGCTGACAGTATGGAAAAACACATCTGTGTTTCTTTCCATAGCTGTGGAGACTTTTCTCTGTTGGTCTTACATGATCTTCTTTACTACATGGGATCTTGTTCCACAGATTTTTTAGGATGAGTAAGGTATACCACATATCTGGTGAACTCTAGAACATATTTGAAATTGTGGCGCTGAAAGTGAAAAATATTAAACCTTTATAAATCAGAATATTTAGTGAACTGTTCTAATGTGTCAAAAAAAAATGGTGGATTATCATAATGGGATCTGGCTTTAAAATGTTTTTGAAATGGAATTGCACAATGCACTGTAACACTTCATGGCTTGAATCACACATGATTCCTTTTTAACAACACGTAAAAAAACATGCTTTGGATTCAGCTTTAGAGAGCGTGGAGATGCCAGTCATTAAGTTTAAATGCAAAGCACTGTGTGTCATTGACTCTTGGTTGCTATCAGTATTTCTTGAACTCATTTCACATGCATAAATGTAACATCTGATATTTCCGAAATAATCAAGTTAATCTGCTTACATGGGCATAATCTGCAGTGGTGTAGAAAGAAAGCCTGAAAGCACTCAAAGCTAGTGGTGTCGGCTGTTGGCAGCTGTTGTCTCTGCCTGGGGGAAAGACAGTTCCTGCACTCACAGATGAAGAACAGGAAAATGATCACTGAACGTTTCGGTAGAAATAAATCTGAATTTATTTTAATCAAAATCAGGAAACAGAGGCATCAAAAACAAATTCCTTTTTTTTTTTTTTCCTCTCCTGTTACTGCTTTTGTTTTTCTTAACTGCACTAATGGTTGTGGCTAGAATGAAGTCGAATAATAGGGGAAGTCAAAACTGATTTGGAGATTAGCTTTGTACAGTGTTGATGGGTTATCCAGAATGATGAAGTCTCTCATCCCTTGCAGATTGTGCTAACTGGGTCAGTCAGAATCTCATTCAGAAACAGGTTTGGATGCAGGAACTGTGAACATATTAACCTGCTCTGCACACCTCCTAGATTATCACTCCACAAATCTGACCCAACGTCTATCATGCTATATCCCCATCTGAGACTTTAAAAATCCATCTGACAACACAAATACTCACTATAAATACTAGTAATGCGGTTGCCATTGTTTTTAGCTTCTCAAGAAGTAGCTATAAATAACTTGCACGTTACTAATATAGTCCTCCTGTGGTATGTATTCACATTACATCAGTAAGCAGTCATTTGCCTGTATAATATGAACAGTCAGTTTTCTTGAGTAGTGTCTCTTAAGTTATATTCCTTGACATTTATAGCCACTTGACATTAATAATGCCATCATTTTTATTGCAGTAACAAGTGGATGTTCATGGACATACTGTCTGAGAGAAATCCTATTAAATACAATTACTTATATCACATATGGAATAAGGACAAATTTTTAATATGAATATCTGTGCTACTACCATGGAGTAAGATAAGTGTGATATTCACACTCTTTTGAATGTGAATTGAAAGTAAGTCTTAGTCATTGAAACTTCTAGACTCCTTTAGGAGTTATGTAATTTTCTTGATCAGTGGTGCAGGCAAAAATGAATACCATGGGATACTTGATGTTTTGCTAACATAAATGAAGTACTTTAGCAACAGTAAGTAAGCCCAGGAAGTTTTTATCAAATCTCTCAGCATGTGCCATGAATAGCTGGAGGAAGACTGACTCTAATGTAATTTGTTTAAGAAAAAAAAGATAGAAAAAAAAAAAAAAAGATAGAAAAAAAAGAAATAAATGAAAATCTAGTGTATAATCTCTACATAATTTAACAAGCTAGTTCATTAAGTATTTTTCTTCTACTGGGAAAGGTGGTACTCTAAGTTACTGTATAAAAACATTTCCACATAAAATACTATTTTCCTTTACATGCATAAAAGTCAAAGGACAGACCTATGAATTTAAGTGAGCAATAAGAAAACCACAAGTTTTCAGTGTAAAGAAGGTGAAATGTGCACATATTGGGTCATTTTATTTGGTTTTGTGTAAATGCGAACAGAAATATGAACATTTTCAGAAGAACCTATTCTCTTGATGTGGTAGTAACAGTCATTTACCTTCACACTCTCATGGGTTTTCTCTTACTCTCTAATCTTGAACTGTCTTAGCATTGTAAGGAAATAAGGAAATGGTAAGAGAAGAATCCTACTACTTGAAAGTGTGAAAATTTTAGTGTTATTTACTTAAATCTCATATCTGTTGATTCTGTTAGGAGCAAAAGTATGAAGAAAGAGTAGACTTGGGATCTAAACATTTGAATAGTGTAGCCATCTAAAGTTTTTGAATGACATTAGCTGGAAAAGACCAATAGCAACATTTAAAAGTACTTGAGGTATAAAATGAAAAAAGGTGTATTCTATTATTTGAAGCTCTGAAAATGCCTCCTAGATTAAAAAAGTTATCCCAGTGTACACAGCTTGATGTTGCACAGCTGACTCTGAAGCTGTTGCTTGAATTAAAATTTTTGTGGCGAAAATGTGGTTCTGGTGTCTTACTAATTGGAGTATTTCCAAGTTTTATTTCTCCATAGAAATTTCTGATTTGATCCATAATAATTTGGTTTGACGCTCTTTGTTAGTGTGTTGGATTGATTATTGTGTTTTCAGCACTCTATATATTATGTGGTGTGCTAGATTTTAGCCTGATGTGAGATTAAATGAATTTCATGCAAGCCAGGGACTATGTGCAAGAAAGTCTGAAAACATTTTCTTCATCGAGCAATAAAAATAAAACTGGATAATACTTCCCAAATAGTTCTCTTGTAGAGTGAAGGATTTATTCTCCTCAAAAATGGCAATATGGAATAATTTTTGATTGCTTCACGCATACAGAGCAATACTTCCTGGACAAATGAGTACATCACCAGTAGGCTGGATGTGGCTGCTATAGCAGTAGCTTGGTTGCTATCAGACAAGAGCACCAATTGCCAGATGCAAATGCATTTTACCTGTTTCATCTCTTTTATGTCATGATGTAGAAGCATTAGCTGTGGAGAACTCAGAGAACATTTTCAATGTATGATACAGTTTTCTCAGGCCCTTAGTGAGCCTGATAAGAGTAAGTCAGAATTCATCAAGTAAAGCATTAGGGAACCAAAAGCATGTTTTACTTGGAGAGAACACTTAGTGTAGCATTAACAATTCTTCTAACATTTCTGAACAAAAGAGAGTTTTCTTATTGATAAGTTCATACAAAGTTAACAATTCAGTTATCCTGACGTTATTTTTCAGACTTCTCTGATCAAATTCATGTCTGTTATTATTGTAAACTTTTGTCTCAGGGTGAAAGCTTAATGGATTTCTCAGATATTTCCCAGCTGTGGATAACTAAATAATGGCAGCTGAGAAAAGGCTGCAGGCCCTTGTCATCTCATGCTGCTGGTGAAGTTTGCATTGTTTCTGATAACTGTTTTTATATCCTACTAGTGTATTGTCAATGAACTGTTAAGCAGAACTCATCAGGACTCATCACTCCCTTGGTCCATCTGGTTCTCCAGTCCTTGTGGATGCTCTTCAGTCCAGTTGTCTGCTTCCAGCAGCATAAACCTTAGAAACTTTGGTTTCACTGTGACAGTCGCCCAGTAAACTTTCTTTACTTACCCTGGCTTTCTTCAGGTTTCTGGGTTTGCTCCCAGAGTAGCTCATTTTCAGTCTGTTGCTGAAAGTACACCTCCTGGCCTCAATTCCAGTCCCCTATTTGGACTGCAGAGTTTTCAGTACAGTAATTTCCAGCTGCTTGGCCTTAGCTGCAGAGCTGCCTGCTCATTAAACTCTTATAAACCCTCAATGTGGCCTTCAAACCCAGATGAACATCACAGTGTCAATGGTAACAGCAACAAATAAGTCTGCACAAAAATCTAATTTACAGAAGCAGATTCTTTTAAATTATGTGACATTTTCCTTATCCTGTGCAAGTACCAAGAGCCATGTTTCCCTCTGTAGCATTCACAAGAGTATGTGTTTTAAGTTGTTCCTTTGTTTGATGGGCAGGCTAAATAGTACTACTACTGGATAGAATTCCTTTATCATATAGTTTCTCAAACAGTGCAGGCATATAAGATGTGAATCCCAAACATAAGCAGCAAGCTAAGAATCCTCCATTTTCTTTGTCTTTTGTCCTTTTTGCTAGTCATGCTAGGAATATTGGTTTGTGCATCATCATGTTGTCACAAAAGAATTGCAGTCAAGGCCAGTTGGCATAGAGGAAAATATTCAGTTCCTTTTTCTCTCAAATTCTTTGACTGTTCTGATCTTATCCAAATGACTAAAACCATAGGAACTGAAAAACTGTTTAGTGTTCTGGCTCTGGTTATACCTGACACTTCTTTTGAACAAATAAAATGTTCTCAGACTTGTAAGGAAAACATTTGTCAGATCACTAAGTTATTTTCTCTTCTCCATGGAACTCCGGAGCACAGCATGTATTGTATGAGATTGTCACTGGTCTAAAAGAAAAATTTATATAGAAAAGCTCTTGCATCTAATGCCGGTAATGCTGAGACACCATTAATAACATTTCACGATTTTAAGAATTCATAAAGCCATGATCCTTTTTACAGTTTTAGGGCAGAATTGTTGGGGTTTTTTTTGTGTTCTTTTCCTTAATCCAGTTGATTTAGTAGGCTGGTTAAGACTTAAGTAAGATAGTATTAGAAAGAAATCTAACTACAGGTTTGTCAAAAGTAGTGTCAATCAATATGATAACTTCTCCTTTAAATTTCTTCTGTCAGAAGAAACACCACCATCTTCACTTTCTATACAAAGAGCCTCTAGTTTTCTTATTCCCTTGTTGTACTCAACTTTACTGACTTTACATTCTTATTGATATTTGTGAAATATTTGTTCCAGTAGTTTCTCTTTTGGCCAGCATTTCTGTTACACTCACTCCCCAGTCTTGTTCTATCTAATGTTGTCTTCTATTCTCATGTTGTTATTTTGTTACTCCTGCATGCATGTCCTAACACTTACTGTACATTTTGGCATTCACTGGGGAACCTTGATGTATGTGTATTTTGACCTGTAGAAATACAAATCTGTAGTCCTTACAGCAGATAAAAAGGTAGCACGTGAAGATTGTTCATGAGGAGTTTTAATAAGTTCATGAACTTGCAAATGTTCATTGTTGCAGTGTTCTGGGAAAGATAGAATTAGATGAGGATAGACTTCAGTAATTCCTTTATGCTTTCTTATGGGAGCTATTGAAATTTTTATTCAGTTCTTGAATTTGACAGATCTGTTAATCTTAGATCAATAGAAATTAGCACGTGGCTTTCAAGTCTGAACTCTGTCTCCTAAAATATTGTAGAAAATGAGCTTTTCTAATTGAAAGCCTAATAATAATCATCCCAATTATATCTGTTTAGATAGCTGTGTCCATTTTACTGAAGCATCCTGTTCTGGTCTCTGCCAGAGACAGGATACTGCATTGTACTGTACTATTATGGACTACAGATATTACATGATATGGGAATTCTTATTTCTTATGCCATTTCAGAGACAGTCAACAGCAACTAAACCTTGGAGCAGCTTTAAAAGGGTGGCTATAGGGAAGAACAGGCATGATATAGTACCAGATGTGTTTTTCCAAGTGTTCATGATGTCTGGAACTTAGTAAGATAATAATATCTTTAAAAGATATATAATGTGTTAAAGAACAAGAAACCCTTCTAATGGGATAACTTCAGCAGAATTTTTTTTTCCAATATTACTTACCTTTTTTGGAGATATAAACTGCAAAGGAAAACTAATTCAAATATTGTAATTAAGTACATTACATAGAAACCTTTCTGAGTACTGAAAAACTGTGCTCCACTGTAAGGCTTGTTCTTTTTATGTGAGGATGACCTCTGTCGTCATCGTCTCTGCAGTAGCTGTCGAAGTACATACCTCACCAAGATCCACTGCTAAAAGCTATAAACATAACAATTAGAAAACAATGATGTTTATAGTTTGACAACCCATGGCTTCAGTTCAGTATCTTTTGTCTGCAGTTGTCTTTTCAATAGAGACACAGACAGTTATATCTCCTGTGAGATGCAGATTTATTTTTATCTTCCCCGATTTTTTTTTTTTTTTGTAAATATACAACCTCAGAACTATTCCTTAGGGTCATATCTATTGTTGCAGTGCTGATTCACTAACACTGACTTTGAGCAAGATCCACATGTTTTGCATACCTGAAAATCCTTTGGTGGCTTTTTCAGCATATGGAGCATTTCATGCCATCTTTCATAAGGAGGTGAAAAGTAAAATGTGGTAAATGGAGACTACGCCATAAGTATACAAATCATAACAAGAAAGAAATTTTTTTTGGCTTGGTTTTTGAATCCATCTGCCTGTTACATTTTTAAGTTCAAACAGCAAAACTACTTCTGGTTTAACTATTACATATTTGGCAAGCTTAATAAAGAACAAATCAAAGCTAAATCAGGGGTATTTACAACAACCACAAATTTAATCCAAAGTGGGTACTTAAATGCTCATACAGTTCTAAATGATGTTCCTTCCAGATGGTGAATTAATGCAATTTTAGCAGGAAGTGAAGTTGCACAAATATGCAGTATTTAGAACACTCACTGATTTAATGTTTCTGTACCCACTAAGGCACAGATGTTGCTTATCATTTTCATGCCAGTTGTCTCTATCTTTCCAATTATTGCTAAGCAAGGAACAGAGCTTGCAAGGGCAAAAAGGGAGCTGGGAAGAAGTTAAGTTAGTAAACCCTAATTCAGATGTAGATGAATCTTTTCTATCCTAGACCCGTTTAATCTCCATGGTAGTAACAATTTTGGCCTACTTGTTAAGTGTTTAATTATGATCAGTAGTGCCTGTACTGCCTACATTATTGTTATTTGGCTTTTGAGTAAAATCTTTGAACTCATAGAGCTCTCCTTGACTTGCATCATCAGTGTTCTGTGCCATGTCTCTAAAATAGTGATCAGAAAGAATGCACAGGAGAAACCTCTTGCCTCAAGCAGCTCCTCATAGGTTTTTCCAACATCAGAAGCAAAGTCATTCCTTACTTCAGAGTGACTTGAATTTGCTGAATATGTTTCAAAACCTCCCACTCTTTCATATACTTCGCAGCAAAAAAACTGCACAGATTCTGAGGGATAAAATATTTCTTTCTAGGGTGCTTCTGGTGAGACGTGTTAGTGAAATAGTTGTCTGTACTTGTAATACATAGGAGTAGATAACGTTTTCTGCTTTCCCATCTGAAAACAAAACTGGGGAGAGAGGTATGAAGGACTTGATTATTTTGGTAATTCCTTTTTCAAACTGATAAAAAGTAGTATTGGAGTATGGGGCAGCTTCTCTGAGTTGTACCCTGTTGCAGTTCACCAGCTCAACATTGCTCATTGCAACATAGAAACCACAGAGCTTTGTCTACCTTTACTTCTGGTATGAGGTTGGCCTCCTACTTATATTTGTTGACCACACAAGACGTGTACCAATACTTGAGAACTTTGCATTTCTGCATGCTGCTTGCTCTAATGGGGCACAATCAAGGTAGATAGTTTGGTTTTGTGTATTTAATTTTCAGTTAAAGATGTATGTCATATTCAGTGACTATTTTGCTGTTTGTAATCATAGAATGAATCATGTAGTCATAGAATGGCTTGGGTTGAAAAGGACTACAATGATCACCTAGTTTCAACCCCCCTGCCACAGGAAGGGTTGCCAGCCACCGGACCAGGCTGCACAGAACCACATCAAGCCTGGCCTTGAATGCCTCCAGGGAAGTGGCTTTCACAACTTCCTTGGGCAACCTGTTCCAGAGTGTCACCACGTGTGAAAAACTTCCTCCTAATATCCAACCTAAACCTCTCCTGTCTCAGTTTAAAACCATTCCCCCTTGTCCTATCAATATCCACCTTTGTAAACAGATGTACCCCCTCCTGTTAATATGCTCCCTTCAAGGCCACAGTGAGGTCTCTCCAGAGCCTTCTCTTCTCTAAGCTAAACAAGCCCAGTTCCCTGGCCCTCTGATCATCTTAGTGGTCCTCCAAGAGCTCTGAATCTTTCTTGTATTGGGGGCCCCAGGCCTGGATGTAGTTTTCCAGATGGGGCCTCACAACAGCCGAGTAGAGGGGCACAAGAGCCAAGTAGAGGGGGAAAATGAAAATGAAGAATTCTGAGATTATATTATTATTAATTTCCTAATACTTTAAAGCCTATTTAGTTGAGCACTACTCCAAAAATAGTGTCTCCTACTTCATTATGTCAGCCCATGATGTTAGAGGCAGAATTTGGTGGTATGACAGTAGAGGCTCAACCTTCCATTACATTTTGTTGCCATACAACAAGTGGCAGCAGAGGGGCAGTCTGGCAAAATGGCATCTGACATGGAAGTACGTATGAAGCAAGGGTGTGACTGAATTTTTCCATAATGAAAAAATAGCACCTGCTGACATTCATCGATGCTTGCTGAACTTTTATGGAGACCAAACAGTGGATGTGAGCACAGTGAGGTGGTGGGTGGCATGTTTCAGCAGTAGTGACAGCAAGTCACCTCCACTGCTGCAGATACTTATGAGCATTCAGGCTCTTGTTCATTGCTGGCAAAAATGCATAGGTAATGATGATGACTGTGTTGAAAAATAGTGTTTTGTAACTGAGAATTTTGTCTATCAAACAGTGCTATTGTGCTCTTTGTTTCTGTTGTATTTTCCATGGAAATAAATAGGAAGAATTACTTTCAGAGCTGCTTATGTATATACTGATTCACAGCAGTAGAGCAATTTGTCCAACACTTTTCCGTGGATGCCGACAAATATGCATTCTTCTTTTTTGTCCAGGGACTAAAAGGTGACCCTGGTAGTCCTGGTGTAGCTGGTCCTAAAGGAGAAAAGGTACTAATTTTTATTTCTAAGCTTATATTGATATGTGAGTGTGCATGGTATTTCTTCAATAATACACTGCCTTACCTATGTGTGGTGAACCACTCATTGCTGCCATTTGCCTACTTTAATGATTAAAGAATCTGAGTACTGATGAACTGTAAATACATGTACTGTAAATACCGATGAACACTTTTTATCATTACAAAATGGACAGAATCTCCTTTTGAAAGCAATTCAGATTAGAAGCCTAAATTAGATGTTCTGAATTGCTCTCTTGGAAGTCTCTGATTCGTTTGCTGGACTGCAATTGAAGGTCTTACAGTGAAATTCAGAACTCAACAAGATAATTCTGTGAACGTTTTACATAGTCAGATGTCTTTACTATACGGGAGCAGTCACATTGACTTCAGAAGCCACCTTAAACATTAGTTTGTAATTTCACATACGCAAATGTCTCTGCAGGATTGCTTTTTTTTAACCGATTCATTTATGCAGAGGCCTGCCTATTTTTTTGTTTTATTTTGTTTTTCTATTTAACTTGTGGTAAACTGCGTATACCTATGAAATTACTACCCCCAAAAAATTCTTTAACCACATATTATGGTAATAAAGAGCATGTTTGATAATTTTAATGAATTTACTTACACTATGATATGTATCCTCTAAAACTCTTAGAGGTTAAAAATTGGAACTAAAGAGACTGTTGGTTTATTCTCTTTCCTGTTTTAACTAGGGGGAAGCAGGACCTCCAGGACCAACTGCCTTAAGTGTGAGTACACATAAAACAATAACAGAAGAGATCACTCAGAAATGCTGCCGCTTCTAGCTTATTTGCCATGTAAATATTTTCATTATTTAATTTAATAGTCCAGCCTCTCTACTGAGAATGTCTATGTGAATTGTGAAGCAGGAAAAAGGGAAATGTATAAATGCAAAGAAAAGAAGCGTGTTTAAAATATCGTGTTTCCTAACAAATACTAGGGTAAATTTAGCTTATATTTTTACTGAAAACCATTTTTCAGTAAAAGTTCGGAAAACAAATGATGTTTAGGAATTTACTGTCAAAAAGTTAAGGGTAGATAAGGTGGATAGAGATGAGGCAGTCACAGCTCCATGCCCCCAGGTCAGCTGGTAACTAGACTGAGCATGCAGTCCCAATATGCACGCAAAAACACATATAATGCACATACATGTGTGGCCACGAAGGTCAGCACAGATGGGCACTCAGCATTTCCACAAACAGCACCAGCAGCCTTATGCTGTTACACTTTGACTGATTTATGATGGTAAATCATAATAGTGGATAAACCATGGTAGTGGGAAATACACACATAATGTGCATCCCTCCAGGAGGTGGGCTGACACAGCCTACCCAGTAGCTGCCCCTAATTCTGGTCTCTACCCAGTTACTAGCCTCCAGTCATTCCCTGCCTTTGTTTCTGCCATTAAACATCCCATATTAACTCTTGTGCAATCCCAAAATATTCTTCCACTGCATCCAGTTAAGTATCCAATACCTATACATGGTAATGCCCCTCAGTATGATGAGTCCTTCTTGCCTCATTGTGTGTTCATATTCTTCCCAACCTTTTTTAGCTGCCAACTATTATGTGTAAACGATTTTTGTCACCATATATTCTTCTGATTCTACTGTATCACATAATCTTGCCATTTGTATTGTAGTGTCTTCCCCTGTGAAGACAGACTATGAGTCTTTAATTAGCTGACAGTAAAATACTATTTTCACAATTTCTTAGATTTTAAGTGATAAAGCATTAACAACAAAAGTTCATGTATTCAAATGCTGTTCTAGAGGAGAGGGTGAAATCTTCATTTTTTACTGCATACAGAGCAAAGTATTTTGAATCAGGAGTACAGTTTATTTCCTTAGGTGCAAACAAATGCCAAATTCTTTATCTGTGCATTGTTAGCCACTGTAGTTAGATAGTCATTATATTAAATTAGTTAAGTGCTTTCACCAGTTCTTGAAAAATGTGAATTATTCTTCATCTGGTACCATCCGTTTCAATTTCAAAGTATATTTTTTAAGTTTTGAACATTTGGTAACTACCTTCTTATCAAAACAAAGCAAATAAAATACCATAGGAAGAAGTTTACTGCAAACACAGAAATGTTTGAGAGTTCATAGGTTAACACTTGGAAGTTAACATGGGTGCTGTATAACTCATGTTGAATTGATTCTTTCATGAAGCACATCATATGCTTTTTTCTTTTTTCATGCTGATGCTGCTACTGATAGTAAAGTTATTAAAATAATTTTAGTTAACAGCTTAACAGTACATCTTTTGAATTTTGATGATTGCAAAGTTCTTTTCATACAGAAAGTTGTTTGGAGTTTGTGATTGCAGAATTAGGTGTTTTTATGTCATGCTTTTGACATTTACGTAATCTTTGTGTTTTACATAATGACCAGATATGCATAGCAACACAGACTGGAAAGAAAAAAGTGTAATGTTACAATGATGGAAAGCCACTTAGAAGATTCTTACACAGCGCAGCACTTAAGTCATTTAGTTTCTTTTACTGTTTCTACATATTTCACAGCAGGAAAAAAAAAAAAGTGAAGTACCCTCTTTTCCTTGTTTATAGAAATAGTCTGTGTATCAGATTCTGGAAGTTTTGCAAATTCTATTACTAGCTCATTTATTACCTTTATTGTAACTTACCAGAAAAAAAAAATGAATGAGATCAGACATGACAATTAGTTGACTTTCAAGAAACAAAAAAGATTTCTTGAGTAGGGATCTAACACAGCTTATTTGCAAGGATCTGATATGTACCTGTGCAGCAAAAAAGAAAATTTTGATGATTCCATGACCTGTATATTGGTTGTACTCTGGCTAGATAGTGCCATGGGGACAGTAGATGTTTTTAATTTTCTTGCAATGGTTTGTGCCCCAAGAATGTACAGAGCCTAGCAAGAAATTCTCTCTGTTACTTTCCAGGGCATTTTGCTTTATAAAATAACAAATTTTGTCTCGATCCAAGTGATTTTACTCACAAACTGAAATGAGAAGGAACCTCTCTGTAAGGACAGGTCGTTCAGGTGAAAACAATGCAAAAGAGAGTGGCAGAAATGAAAATGAAGACAAAAATTCTTGAATTCCTAGGCTGTTATTCAACAGCACATGCACAGTTATTCCAGAGTCAGTATTTTGAACTACTTCTAAATAAACCTACGTCCCAAATATACATCACAAGAGCTATCATTCATACCATTATTGATTAATCTGTACCTTTTTACTCTCTTAGTATCCAAGATCATGGCTGCAAAGATTTCCTTTACACTGAAGAATGTAACTATGGACCCATACCATAAAAATACGCTTTTTCTAAGATTCCAAAATTAAATGATGTTATTTATGGTATTTGTTTTAGGTTGAATAAATCTAAATATCCAATATCCTGAAGTAATTTAGTACTATGACCCAAGATCAGTTCTTAATGAAGCTCTTATCTCACTAGAGATAAACAGCACCAGTTACAATTGTGTTCTTCAGACAAAATGTATGTTGAATTAGTGAACAGTAAAATATTTCTTTAAATAATCATTACTGAAATAGATTGAAGTAGATCTTACTTCAGATTGATTCTTACAGACCTGGAAGGGATCATTGAAATGGAATGGGATACTCTTGAGGATAAGACACAAGAAAAAGGATTAATGATGCCTGTATGGTATTTTGGAACGTTTCTTGGGTAACTGATGGAAAAGTAACTATACCTATTTTTGTAGCAGCACCTGAGTATGTTATATTTGTTTCTAGAGGATCTGAATGTAAATAAGTCTGTTGTCTCTGGTTCCAACTGTGTTCACTTGGCTTTCCTGAAAGATGTATTCAGGGGCTAGTAGCACTGAAAAACAGAAACAGTTTTCAGGTTGACTGAATTCACACTTTCTGTACGTTTTGTAAAGTAGATTGTCAAAGAATTGCATTTATTTGATTATAAAACGCTGAGCAAATGTTTCAGGTCAGTTGATTCTGGCATGGCAAAATGGCAGTGCATTGATACAGTCGCTGACGTTTGTTTTCAAATTTAGCTTATGTTTTATTTTAATACAAGTGAAACATTTAAATTTTAGAAAAGGAGACATAAGTCTTCAGAGAGATGGAAGTAACTAAAGCACTGTAACATTCTTGTAGCTGTTAAATGACAGAAGGGATGTGTCATAGTTTTATGATCATTGGTTAGTAGTATTCCACATCATAACATCATGTAGTGCACTGGGAGCTTAACTGTTAATGCTCAAGTTCTGAGCATTAACATTCTCAAGTACCTGTCTGGAAGAGAAGAAGAACTACATTCCCCAGGGGCCTTTGCAGTCAGAGAGGAGATATAACTCCTGGCAAGGTCACCTGATGCACTCTTCTTCGTCCACTTTTTTTTCGTCCGCTCTTTTTTTGTCTCCCTGCTGCTCAACTGGACTGTGCATCTCACCGCAGTATTATGGTGAGGCCTATCCACCTTTTGGACATTTCCTCATTATATTTGATTTATTAGCTTCAATTCTAATTATATTGTATTACAGTGTGTTATCTTGCATTCCGATACTATATTTAGTAAATTAGTTTGTTTCTCCTCAGATCGTTGCCGCTGTTTTTAATTATTTTGGGGTCCCCTGTTTCCCTTTTCCGGAGGCGCGGATTTTGCAAAATCCCTCTGCCCCGCTAGTCACGGAACTGGGCCGAACCAGCCCGTAACCGTTGACAGGATGAGACTGAATATGAATTAGTTTAGCAATCTGAAGACAGATTACAACACTTTGGGAATATATGGCTCAGTGGGAAGTCTTTCTCTCTCTGCCACTGTAAATAGTCACGGGTTTCTATTGGCAAGAACTTAAGAAGATAAATGACATGAATTGTGGCAGCTAGGGGAAAATCCAGTCTTCAGAGTAGTTTTACTTGTGTGACTTCTGTGTGGTCGTGACTTCTACAATATATGACCAGGAAAGGAAGATGTCTTGCTGAGAATAAGTAATAGGTCCGATAATATCAAGGTTCATATGTCAGTGAACAAAAACTCTGTCAAGACCATTCACGTTGTTACAGCCAAAACATGACATCAGTGTTTCAGTTATGAATCTTGTTAAATCAAAGTTATAAAATGTTCCATTTGTTTCTCTCATCTGTACTGTCATAAACATATGAACAATATCATCATAATTTTAATGGTTTTTTTTATTATTTTAAAATAACTTATTTTTATCAAAATGAAAATGAATTATTTTGTTGTGGGGAAGGGAAGGAAGAGAGGTGAAAATAATGTTGTATTAACACTGTTAGAGCTAACTCTAAAATGCACTGGGACATGGAGGGAGGAAATACTTAAAAGGATTTGGTTTTGGTCAAGCTGGAATGCTGGGCCTGGTTCATCTGCCTTCCAGAGCACCACAAGGACATTACAGAGCTCTGCTGCCCTGTGCAGCTCTACTATTTGTATGTATTTTTGTAGAAATCACCTAGCAGTGAAACAAGCTGGACAAATATTCTTGCTGATCTCAGCAGGGACCAGAATGCCCGCAGTGCCGTGCGGGGCCAGAGCGTTCTCCCTCACACAGACCTTCACGGTAGTCCTGTCCTCATCATGGGCAGCATGAGCTTTACAGAAAGGCTGAGAATGCTTTACTGCAGTGATTCCCGAACAGCTGGATTGTAGTCCTTGGGTCCATATGAAGTTGTCTATAGTTAATCTACAGAAGCCTGTAGTCATAGGTAGCAAGCATTGTGAAAGTCTAAGTAATGTGAGTGACCCTATGTCTAAAAGGGCTCGGGAAATCCTGAGGAGAAAACCTGTTAGAAGCATAGTAAGACTTCTCTGCCCTCCAACGTGAGAACATGCAGAAGAGAATGAAATTATCAGTTCATTGAGGAAAAATTTGACAGTATTTTTGAAAGAGTTTGATTGACAGGTGTAGCAACTGTAGCTTCTCTAATGAATGAAGGCTACTCCAGTTTAGTATATATGGCAGAATTCATAAATACTCAACAAACGTAAAAACCTGACAAGTGAATGAGTGTATGACAAGCTATGAAGCAGGAAATAATACTGTGGCTTTTAAGAAGCAAAAATTGTTGTCAGTTTCAAGGAGGAATTTCAGAGATCAAAAGTTCATTACTCTGAAAAATACACTTAGAGCTGACCAAATTTATTTAATGTCATTTAACAGTAAATTTCTACCAAAATCAAAGTTTGTGCATCAAATAAAACTTCTTCTCTACAATAGCAGGAATTCAGAATTGAGATATATACCTGACTGTTTCTATGGTTAGTAGAGTTGGGATTAGATTTACAGCCCATGTGTTTCAGTATGTTTTTTACGGCAGATATGGAAACTCATTAATACAATTTCTTCGTTCAGGCATGATGAGGTAGAGAAGAAGGAAACAGCACTGTATAAAAATAATAATAATAATAAGATAGAGGCTTTACATAGAATCTTACTGAAATCATTAATCACAGGAAGTTTTAAGTTTATTTGATTCATGCATTATAAATACAAATACGTTTTAACGACTTAGATTACTAATTACAACACGTATATTTAAGTACTTCTAGTAAGGATTTAAGTTTGTATGTGCTTCCATTAAATGAATTAACATTACATAAGTTGAGATATATATTTATTTCACTAGTTCTGGTAGTAGTTTTGTAGGAGTACTCCGAAGTCATGATTGAGTCTCACCCTTTATTTATGATAACATATATTTCTCTGGTATTTTTACTTTATGTAGTGATGTATAAATACTAGATCTTTTTTCTTTAGTATTTTTCAAATTTATTATGGAGCAACTTGGGAATACATTTTGAAATTTTCTACCTAATTATACCCACTTCATGGGGGTATAATTCAGGAATATGTTTATTTTCTTTAAGTTCTCTGATAAACTGTACCATAATCAAGAATTCTTCAGAGAATAAAAAGCAGGAATCTTACTATTTTGCTGGTCAGTATTGTCAAAATTGGCATTTGGTATGGGAAGCCAGTGGCTGTCTTCTGAAATGATACAGCTGGCTAAGCAGCTCCCTCTTTCTGGTATCCACAGCTTAAGTCTGTGCATGTCGTGTCAGAGTAGTGACAGGTGAGGGAAGGTAGTGCAGCAGTCTCTTGTAAAATATATTAAAACTATTTCTCTTGACACTCGATATGCTGCTCATAGTTCCTGAGGAAAACGAGTGTCCGTCTGTACGTTCCTGTGAACCTATCCCTTTCAAGAGTTATGAAACAGTCGTCCAGATGGCACCAAGTGTTTATGCAGAAGCCAAGGCTTAAGTCGACCACAGACAGAAGTACCCAAGACTTGCTTACTAAACAGATAGTTGGAATGTTGGCTTCCGAGGCTGGTTAAATCGAGCTGAGGCGAGCTGGCGTACAAGTGCAGCATGGAGCTGTCTGCAGGGTGCAGATCAGGTTCAGGCCCAGGCAAGTACTGTGGTCACTTTTAACTATTTCCTTGGTAAACAAACAACAGTGACTGATTACTCATCTTCCCTTTTGTAGCTTCTGTAATTATTTGTGTAAAGCTAAAATTGTAATTCATTTTTTCCTAGTAAAATGTTTTCTAGGAAATACCTACACAAATTCATTTGTAGTTTTTGGCTTCTGCAGATGTAATGTACTGTTTTGCTGTTGTAATTGGCTGCAGTGTTTCAGGTGATTCTTTCTGAAAATTCATGTACCAAATTTTGCTTATCTTGACTTCTGCAATTCATTTATCTCCTGTGAATGACTTGTGTTACTTGAGAAGGGACAAAGACTCATACCCAATAGGTGTCTCAAATCCTCTCATTCTTTTCAGGTAATGTTATAAGCTTAAGGAAAACTTTACTTTGTAAAGTTTTGATTTATTAATTAAATTTATTTACTTTTTATTTAATTTTTAATTACTTTGTAATTAAATAAGGTATAGACAGGGTTTTTCATGAAGGTGATTTATATGTCTTTCATTAGAGGAATGATTAGAGAATAGTCCCATATGCTTTTCTATTCACAGCAGGCATCAATGTAAAGAGTAATTTCAAATTACTTTTCAGGACTTTAAATGATTTCTTTTTTTCTTTTTTTTTTTTGCTCAGCAGATAAGCCCAAATCTATTAGAAGTACTAGGTTCATGAAGTGAGAAGTTCTGTGAAATTAGACTTCCAATCTTTCTTTGAAATAATCATTTCTGAAGCGAAGTAAATAGTAAATTTCAAGGGAGGTTAGAATTAGGGAGGTTAGAAGGTGAGAATTACAGAAGTGATCAAACTCCAAGAGTAATGAGATCAATGAGAATCAATTTTCTGTTTGAATCAGTAATCAGTTATCATGAAAATATGTCTAAACATGTTTTCTCGCAGTCTGAAATATTTATTCTAAATGCTGTTTCCTTTCCCACAGAAGTAAGTAGGTTGGTGGCAGTTCTGACAGGAAAAAAGTATAAATAAATAAAAATGGGTTCTATCCCATGTTGATCTTGAGAGCAAAGCAGCATGATTATTGCAGTAGGAATAACAGGCCAAAAATGAGGTTGGAATGTTTCAGCTTGCCAACCCAACTTCAGTAAGAACATGAGGGAAGTTGCATTTGCAAATGTTGATGATGATAGGGGTATTTGAAGTGATAGTCTAATTTTCCTCACCAAAATGGTAATGCAGTAACAAATTAATTATCCATCTGTTAATTTCCTGTACCAGTTTTCTAATTTTAGCAAAACTTTGTATACAGTAATGTCTGCTGTCTTGCTCTGTGGATTTCTGTGTAGGTAGTGATGGGCAATCCTGTGGATGAAAGAAAACAACCACAGTTGAATTATAAGATCTCCCTCCTCCTCGTGCTTTTTGATCTTCTCTAAGGTAGAACAGAGGGACAGTGACAGAAAATAGTTTATCTGGGAAACTAATAGTTTAGCCATCTGGACTGCTGGGGAGGTGTTTATATTTCAGCTCTTCTGCTTAAGGAGAGCAGTAGCCCATTCTTTCAAGAGGAAAGCACCGATTTCCCCACTACATATCAGAGAAGCAAACCAAGGAGGAAAATACCTTCAAAATAGCTTAGCGGGGCCACAGTGAAAATCATGAGCTGTGAAGTAGATTTGTTGGTTGCTAACACCTCCAGATCCGTAGGTGACTTTAAGATCTAGTTGAATGGTATCTTTGCATGAATGCAGCAAAAGCAATAACATCCTTTGGAAGAGGATGTCAGGGGAAGTTCTTTACAGAGGGAGTGGTGAGGTGCTGGAACAAACTGCCCAGAGAGGCTGTGAATGCTCCATCCCTGGAGGTGTTCAAGATGAGGTTGGATGGGGCCCTGGGTGGCCTGGTCTAGTACCAGATCTGGAGGTTGGTGGACTTGCCTGTGGCAGGGAGGTTGGAACTCGATGATCCTTGGGATCCCTTCCAACCCAAGCCATTTTGTGACTCTATGATCCTAAAAGCAGTATTTGGCAGGTGACCAATGCTTTTTGGTTATTTCAGACTGCAGGAGTTTACAACGATCACACATGCAGTTACTTAAAAAGTCAGATTGGTGGTCTCTTCTTACTGTATTGATTTGTGATTTTATGCTGCTCTACTTGTTAATTTTAAAAGGGATCATTATATACCTAAATCTATCAAAGTGGCAGCCTTTCTATATCCTAGTGAAAACTGTGTGTTGAAGAATTAGGTCAAGTCTCTGCCATGGGAATTGCCTACTGACTTGCTTGTAAAAATAAATAAATAAAAAGTCTATTGTTGATTTTATTTCAGCAGAACTATACCAATTATAGTTGCCAAATAATGTCTATTATAGCTGAGTCTTTTTAAAGTAGCAAGTTTTTTCATTACAAAGCTCATGTATTCAAATGGCAATAAATAAGCTATTCTTACATTGCCTCATGTTTCTTCTGTATACCTAATTCAGGCTTTATGTCTTTGCTTGACTTGTCTCATGCACTTTCTCTCTGGGTAGCAGCATTTATTCCATAAAGATTAGGTTATATGTTTGCTGAAGTACATAGCAAGGAAGAAAAAATGGATGAAAGCTGTTTGTGTACACAAGACAGAAAGTCTATAAAGGTCTATAATGAACTATCATTTTTTGTGCTATGATTAGACCTTTCTTATTATTGTTAGTGTTTGTATAGTAATTTTAATTTTTAAGGAGAAAGAAAGGCTGCTGTGCACATAAATCTGCTTCAGCAGCCCTACCTAAGAGTGCATGAGGTAGCTGTATAGCCTGCTTCAGAAACAATCAGCTACATTTTCAGACAACTTTCAGAATAGCAAAAATACGCTGGCTTGTGAAATATTTTTACAGTATTCTTTTGGTATCAGTTATAAGCTTCCAGAGGAAGTAATAAATATAACAACTTCAATTTCACTCTTCCGCTTCAGCTGTTGCATTTTGTTTTGGTTTTCAGTTCACCAGGAGAACATGGTAAAAACTTTGCTTTTATTCAGTGTATTCTTAGGTTAGGCGGTTACTCTGAGCAGTTAAGTATATTAATTAAGATTCCACCATATATCTCTGTAGAAACATGTCTTGATATAACAGGCATTTTAACATGTTTTTGTACCTGCATGGTCACGTGGTGGGATTTCAGTTCTGTGATGAGCAATTTCTGATGGTTATGTGCCACTTGTTACACTTTAAACTGATACCTTATGAAACTTAAAACTGCTTAATTGCCTGAATTTACTAGTTGATTTTTCTATCATTTCTAAACACATTTGTTCTTCTACCATCTCAAGGTTAATAATTCTCATTAGTTTTATCTCCCATTACTGGCCAAAAATACTGCCTTAAAATGCTAGTTCCTGCAGACATTTTTTATTAAACATTGGTTCTTTTAAAAGTTCTTTTATTTTATTGTATCATTTTTTAAATACACTAGTTTTCCTCTCTTCCGTTGACCAAACCTTAATCTGTTTTGATCTTTTTGTTTAAAGGCCATTTGTCCGTGTGCTTGTGCTTTACACATTACTTGTTTTTTCTTTAGCTTTACAACCAACATCTTTTCCTTTGCCAATGTTTATCATAGATCTAGCTCTTATAAAGAAATCCACAAATTTCCATTCTTAACTTCATTTCCAGGATCATGGAATCATAGAATGGCCTGGGTTGAAAAGGACCTCAAAGATCATCTAGTTTCAATCCCCCTGCTATGAGCAAGGTCGCCAGCCATTAGAGCAAGCTGCCCAGAGCCACTGGATGTTGTATAATTCTTTAATGTCTGCTAGTATATCATGTTTTATCTTTTGTAGCTATTTCCACTCATTATAGTGGATTTTATGAGTTCATACCCTGAGTTGGAAAAGGCCCAAAGGATCGGAGAGTGATCAGGGTACACCTGGCCCATTGGGCTGCCAGAAAAGGTTTTCAGATGCATCTGAGCCCACTCTGGTTTATTGGTTACTGTGTTTTTGGTGGGTTTTTTTCCCTCAAGGCTTATGTTAATGTTTGAGACATTTCCACTCCGTGTGCCTTAAGCTTCTTCAGGCAGAAAACTCCAAGAGACTTTTGGGGTCAATGAAAGGTACAGGCCTTATAGATTGCATATATTCAGTTTATTTTTCAAAGAAATAGTCAAAAGGACGGCATCTTCTGACCTCAATGGTGGCCTGATGGAGTCAGGAAAAAGAATTTGTTTTAGGCCATCTGTAAGTATGCATTATATTTTCCTGCCAGCCTGATGCCACTGGAATGGTGCTGTTCTCCTGTCTCCCTTTACACTTTGTACACTTCATTGCCATACCCATCCTGTTACCAGTGCAATACTATTAGATTAAAAGATGATACATAATGTATCATTTTTAATTACTTTGGATGTTGTTCCTCACAATCAAAGCATGTCTTTTGAGGCCACGTGACAATATATAACCTATCTCTTTCTGTCTGCAGTGAGATCCTCTGATAGAGTTTGTTAACTGTCTATGCCCCCTGTAATTTGAGGGAGTAGAGAATATGTCCTTTAGTCTTCAGAGGGAGGTACCCAGAAGTTGACGAGGATAAAGATCTAAATAGAAACTGTGATCTGCCTTCATAAAAATTATATTTTTCTGTGCTAAACTGTTAAATTCGTTGCCAAGTTTTTTAGGAATTTAGCAAGGTTTTTTATTCATCCCATTAGAGAGATTTCACCGTTTATTTTCATTCCTTCTGTGGGTTTCTTCTTCAGTTACATTTCCAGGATCTCATCCAGTGAATGCTGAATGCTAAGCATTGCTAAGACATTACTGTTACTAAGTTATTGCAGCTTTACAGCCCATATTGTCCTATCATTATTTAAACCGAAGATCCCACTGAAGGTAGTGTGAACTTTTACCTCAGATTCAATGTCAGGATATGGCTCCTTGTACAGAGTAGTCCTCCCTCCCTAGTTACCAATTGTAAGCAGATCTCCTCCCTTTCCTTGCAGATAAACCTTTTTATCTGGTTCCTTTTTTTATTACGATAATATTGTAGAAAGAAGAAAAAGAATTAAAGTAGGCCTAGAACAAAAACGTTGGCTGTTAATTATCATTATAGTGCAGTTATATTGTTTTATAATTCTTATTCCCTTGGAACCTTATTGTACAGATATGTGAGGGTCGTTATTTCCTCCTTCATAAAACTGACATTGCAGGCTTTCATTTCGTTCCCCTACATAAAATTGCCACTAAAAGTGAAGTACTAACAAAACAGAACTTCACCTCTTCCTGAATTCCCAGAATTTCTCTGCAAAACAGAATATTGCTAATAGTTGGTAGGAAGAATTCTCAGCACATTTTTAAACTACCTTCAGGAGACAGTAGAAAAGGCTTACAGAGTTCATATTCATGTATTGCTGTATATGTTTGTTGCCTATATAAGCTACATTGCTGTATTTAATTTACTGGGATTTATTGGACACAAAATTGTCTTGCATATTCTACTTCCATAAACTTTTAGGAAATAACATGCATAAATTTTGTAAAAGATTCTAAACCTTTTCTTGTTTCTATTATATGGAATTGAAATAATGACCATAATATTCAGTGTTTGAGGGTAGAGAAAAGATAAGAGAAGAAATAACTCTTGAACAGACTGCTTTCATTTATACTGATGTCAGCCTTCCTTCAAATTGGCTGAAAATATTCTGTAAAGTATTATAAGCTAGCAACTTTTGCATGTCCACTTTCGCAAATTTATCTTGGGAATTAGAGATCATAAATGAAATTCTCTAATTCTTTTCTAGAAACCTGGGCATTTTTTAAAGTTTTGATAATTACAGGACTTCAGTATTTGGCCAGACATACAAATATTCAAATATTTCAACTTGAAGTATATTGAAGCAATACACAAGCAATAGTAATTTAAATAGTTAAGAATTAAATATTTCACTATTTCAAACTCTTAAGCTGAACACAAAATCTTAATTTTTTTATACCCTATAAGAATAGGCAGTATTAAATTCAATTTTCTTTAAATTATAGGAAGTAGATATGTTCAGTGCTCTTTGCTGATTACATTGAAATTCATTTCATATTTCTTGTTGCTATAATGGAAATTGGATAGTTTCCTTGAAGTCATTTTAAAAAAAATAAATGTTCCAAGGTGACTCATAAATTAAGAGGAGCGGCAGCCTTCTAAGCACAAAGCTGTTATGAGAAGACTTTTTATGATTATATTGTACATTAATCAGATACAAAATTAAAACCTTCATCCCTCAGAAGCAGCCTGTGATTCTGTAACTGCAGTCACTCTTACATGCTCTTGCACTGAGTTTGGATGGAAGGCTCAGATGTTGAGAGTATATTCAAAATACCCCAAACTCCTGCACCTGGTCTAAGGAGAGGGAAAGACAGAAGTGGCTCTGAATGATTTGAAAAGCCCAGCCCAGGCACGCAGAGGAAACTGCATAGAACCAATTCTTACAATAAAGAAAGTATGAGGCTGCCTGCTATATTTAGTCCCCTTCCCCTCCACTCCTTTCCCTTCCCTCACCCCACTTCCAGTGCCTATGTGTGAATTTGAGTTATAAAGCTGTCACTGACTTAATATAAATGGTTTGCTTTCTTACGGCATCCTAACTCCACCAAATAAATAGATCTTCATGCAAAACAGTAGATAACTATGCTTACAATTTTGCTTAAGTAATGCTGATTTACCTCCTTGTTTTTAAATGATTCTATATGGGGGAATATGATTAATAATTACTGTTGCATTTTTTTCCTCACACCTGAATACAACTTTACATGAAAGAAGTTATTACAAATAATTTGTTTTTATTATTAGAAATAAATGGTTTGTATTGATCTTTGGCTTAGTCTTGCTGGTATTAAATAATAGAGAGAGAAAATAACAGTGAATGTTATATTTGTTTAATGTTTGCATTTTCAGGGTTTGCCAGGGCTGGAGGGTCCCCAAGGTCCACCTGGCAAAGAAGGTCAAAGGGTGAGTAAACTTTGTGAACAACTGTTGTGTGTGCTTACTGACCTTGATGTGTGACTTCTTTCTAAGCACTGATAAAAAATTGAAAGGTAGCAGCTGAGTATGAAGCATGCTGACAGTGAACTGAGCTTTGACGTTTGAGGTTTCTCTTCAGTTGAAGGAGATTTAACAATTTAAACCATAGAAAATGTTTTAATGACTGACAGTACCGAGGTGGATATTGTCATTGTGCAACATTTCCATTGTAATGTTAAGTGAAAGAATATTAGCATTTCTCAGGAGTTTTAGTTTTATTGGAGGAGTAGACCATATCTTACTACTTCTAGGGTATATGCATTTAGGGGTATTATCTACAACATTAGAAACCAGAACTAATGACCCAAGTTTTGTTGTAGATGCCATTGTACCAGTGTCCATGCCAAGCATAAATATATATATATAAATATATATATAAAAAAAGAAAGAGATGCTATGAGCTAAAAAAGCAACACTGAATGTTATACTCATTAAATAAATGTTTGGTTATTGAGAATTTTATTGTAATGAAGTAATTGACGGATTTATATGTGTTTGTTATGCATTTCTTTCCTGTACTTACTGACTTGGGTATTTCAGTGAAACAGATAATGAATATTTATGATGCTAATATATGAAGAAATTATTTGGTCTTGAGAGTTTATAAATCTACTCTGCTCCTAAAAGTTTGTGAAAATATTTAATTTTGGTATCATAATATTTAGTATTTCAGTTAAGTTATCTAAAGTGGAAGGCTTTAATATCATTCATCATTGACCTTAGTCAAACACAGTGAATTATTAAAGGCTAGTTTAATAATTCCAGTGATAGTAATAATAATGTAAGACCAGTTCTTGAAGAGAGAGTTTTGAGACCTACAGACCATTACTCAAATTTTTACATTGCTATTTTCTTTAATTTATAAAAATAGCACTGACTTTCTATTAAGTTAAACATAAAGTTGAAAGCTGAGGTTGTTTACATTTCAAAGTAAGACTAGTGAGTCCTCTCAGAAAAAGTCAACAGAGTAAGGTAGAATAAAAAGTTACATGGCAAATATAAACATGGGATTATGGATTTTTTATTAAGGATTTTATAATTTCTACAAGTCTTAATGTTACCCAGTTAGATATTCAGAATACTAGGAAGCTACGGATACTCAGTTTTAGCATGCTTATCATGTTTTTATGTGGAGTGTTGAATCTTCAGATATGCAGTTTGCTGCTTCTCACTTAGGAACAGTTATAAATATAACTGTTTTTTAGAGGCATTTCTGTTTGAATTTTTCATTTTTTTGCGGCTGATGTTCAGAGCAAATATGCTGTATTATCTATAATTCTGTATAAATGAATTTCAAAACAGGAGTGATGATTGTTTTATAATCTAAGCCATGCACATAGTTGCCTTGATCCAAACAGTAGGAACCGTAGACTTCAGAATCTCAGCATCTGTCCTTATCTGACTGCCCGTGAGATATTCACAATACTCATTCTGCTGATCACCCCCATCCAACCATTAATAACACAGTTTGCAGTTTTCATTCAACTCCCATATACATTTGCATTTCCAATACATTTAATTACACAATAACGTACTGTTTGTACCGAGAACTTTACTCTATTTAGCGATAAGCAGGACAGCACATATCTAATGGCTGTTAAATATTCCTTGTTATTTAATTATAGATGTCATGTTCCTCTTTCTACTCCCAGTAGATACTTCAATTCTTTCACATTATATGAAGAACTAGTTTAGTCATGGGCTCTCTTTTGAACATTAAAGCAAAAAATGGAAGACTTGACGATTTTTTTTCAACATTCTGTTCATTTTAAAGATGCTGTTGTGCCCATTTTGTGGGCTACAACTAAAACATATTAGGGATAAATAATGCACCTCAAAACATTTAAAAATAAGCATGTTTGAGTGCCAAACTTTGAGAACCTGAACTTCTTGCACTTTCCAGTTTCATTGTACATTGTCATACTCAGTTTTAATTCCCACTTCAGCAGTATTTTTAAATGCTCAGTTCTTTTGCAAATTAAGCTACTATTAATAGCAAATTGAGAATCATTAAGTGTGTGTGCTAGAGATCATTGACTACTTAGAAGGATCTAAGGAACTGAGGAAAATTAACATGATTGATAATTGTATGTCAGAAACTCAAAGAAACATGTAAAAGATCCATGACAGAGCTGGTGCTTTAAGTAAGTGACTTAGGCTTGTAAATGATGGTACAAACATAGCTCAGCAATGGAATTTAATATGGAAGTGTGCAAAATACCTTCTGTCCAAGTTCTTTTCTCTGGATGCTTTCCAGGTATCCCAAAGGATGAAGGTGTTTGCAGAAGGTGGTGTACACTAATATAATATGTTAACAGAAATGAAGCATAGAGAAATCATTTAGAATGGGGGAGGCGAGACCCTGAAAGCTCTTTGTGGTTGCTTAAGAAAAAACTCCAAACTCACTGAAAATTTGAAGTGGTACAGCCATGAAAAACTAGTGCAATAACAAATAAAGATTGGATTTGTTTGCATATTATTTCTTTGCTTTAGTAGAAAAATGTATATATTTTTTTTCTCAGTAAAAGAACTCAAAAGAACACAAAAGAACTGGAAGTCTAGTATTTTTAAATGTATTAGTTATGTTTATGAGAGTAAATTTGTTACTTCCCATTCTTTCTCCATATACTGAGACCTTCTTCTCACATCTCCTTTGTTATACCTGTTCCTTCAGCCTCTACTTTTCCCTTTGATTACCAAAACCAATAACATGTCCTTCATGTTTCAGTTCCAGGACTTTCTTAAGAATTTCCTCTCCCTTTCCCACTGTTTTTTAAAGCAGCTTATATAGACCTTCTCATTTCCTCTGTGTGCATGTATTTTAAGTATATTTCATGTACTTCCGTCCAATAAACTAAAAATAAAAATAAAATCATGGAATAACAATTATTTGACAGTAAGTATAATGGAAAGGAACTGCAAAATTAAAGGAGAGGTGCAAAATCTATTTATGATGAGGGAAGCATTCATCCTAATCTACTACTACTTTTTTAAATGTTTTTGGTTTTTTTTGTTGCTCAAGAATACTTCAATAGAAAGCTTTCTTTTTTTTTTTTTTTTTTTTTTTTTGGTATGCTATAAAAGATCCAGGAAAGCAACCTTATCCAAAATAGATAGATCTTATCCCTATAATATTGTCCATCTTCACTTGAATTGCTATCTGTAAGGCACTTTCAAATTCAAGCAAACCATTATCAATTTAAAGTTTTTGGGGGTTTTTGTCACCAGTGATTCAAGTGTTTGTATTTCTTTCTAAATAATGTTGCCATAGGAACCAAACTGCATAATAAAAAGGGAAGAAGTTAAGCATTACTGACTTTGAGGTTGTCAGATCATTAGTCTTTGCAATAAAATGTAGCACAAGTTCCATTTATATTTGAGGTGTGTAGTTTAAGCCTAGCTAATGAACTTTCCTAGGAGAGGGTCTAGTTTGATCATGGAGTAGACACCAAGTGAAAGAACAACAAAAGGTTGAATTTCATGATTTTTTTTTTTTTTTTGAGAACTGAAATGATTTCATTTTTAGCATCTTATTCTGAAAAAATCATCTCATTCATTGTATTCCCCAAATTTATGTTTCTGCCCTTCTTTAATATTCAAGGTGCACTTCCTTCAAATCTGATCAGTTGTAAAACTGTTTTTTCCTCAAAAATTGCTGTCTCTATGTTGTGCTGTTTCTAGCATTTTTCATGCTTTCAATAATTTAGTAACAAAAAATACTTGTATATGTTTCTTGCCTGTATTAAGTTGTTTTTACTTACTAATTTTCATCTTATAAATTATTTTGAGTTAACCCAAGTTAACTCAACAGAGTTGAGTCATCAACAGTCATCACAAACTTTTGCTGTTCTTGTGAAAAGGCCAGTAGTTCTCTTTGCTCTACTACTAATAACTTTGTTTGTGTTTTTTGTTTTTTCTTTAATTTTTAACAAAGAGATTTGTGTTAGTTAGGAGGCCTTGCTAAGCAAGAGACATCACTTCTAGTTCTGGTCACTGGGGGAATTGGACCAATAGATACAATTTCCTCTTCCTTCTTCCTGTGTGATAGGAATAATTTTTCAGTCTCCCTTTTGTTGCTTTCAGGAACTAGGAGTAGTATATTACTGCTACAGCAACTTGATAGTATTACACCATCGCTCAAATTACAAGGAGCTTCAGAAAGTAATCGCATGTTACTCAAAAAAGTCCCTCACCAAGAAAAAAATAGGAAGTATGAATGCTATCTTAGCATCACATGGAATTTAAACCATGGTGACAAATACCTTATACTTCTGACCTCCTGCATTAAGCAGCACATCATTATTTCTCTCAATAATCCTGCACTTTAGCTAGGTGCTTCTTTCACAGAAGTATAGTTTCCACTTGCAAGACATCAACAGTAGACTTCACAAGTCTGCTTGATTATTCCAGTGTTCCCTGAAATTTTGAAAAATTATTCTTTACCCTTGAGCATGTAGCTTGAGCTTCCAAAAAATAGTCTTTGTCATGTCTGCATTAAAGAGACGTTTAAAGATACTTTCTGTATAATCAAATCGCCATTCCATTTATTTTTAAGTAAACAAAGGTTCTTTAGCTCCCCATGTAAGGAATTTTCTTTAGTTTCCAAATAATTTTGACATGTTGCTGTACTTTCTTCAAAGTTTCTACATTTGTAATTATAAACTGTGGAATCATGTATAGTCCGTCTTCCATGTTAAATGTAATGAAATGTATATTTGCAAAATATAATGACAGTCCTTGTGGATTTGAGAAGAGGAAATAGTGCTTAACAATCCTATTGCCTTCTACAGTAAGGTGACTAGTTTGATGAATGGGAGAATAGTGCGTGCTGTTGTTATCAAGTAAAAATTTTGATGTCCTCTTCTGTATCTTCATTATAGACAAGGTGACAAAGTACAGGTTAGATAAGGGGAGCAGCAATGATTATGGAAAACCAGGGGAATTACTGGGCCCTGGAGCTTGTGATCAGTGCCACAAAGTCCAATCAGAAATGAGTTGATAATAGTGTACCCCAGGGCTCAATATTGGAGCCAGTGTCTTCATTAAGACGTTCATTAAGAGAATGGGGTGGAGCATACCATAGCAAGTTGACAGAGAACTGTATAAAAATAAATCATCTAAAGTTCAACAAATCTTACATCTGGAGAGTAAAAACCCATAGCATCAGCACACACTGATTCCAGACTGCTGGACAAGCAGTCTGTGAATCAGCAATCCACCTACATGTCAAAGAAGTCCATTACTAGGCCATCATTGAAATCATTGCTCTCTACTCGGTACTGACAAGGCCATACCAAGAAAGACACAGCGTCTGCAGTGTATCTAGCAAAGGGCCACAAAGGGGCTTAAAGGCACTGGAGCTTCTCTCACATAAGGACAAGCAAAGAAAGGTGGAACTTTGGCCTGAAGAAAAGAAGGTTCTGGAGAAACTTATCAATGTATACTTGAACATGTATAAATAGCTGACATGAGGCAATGAATAAAAGGGAGGCAGACTCTTTTCAGCAGTACCTACAGACAGGACAAGAGGCAGTGGGTGCAAATTGAAAAACAGGAAATTCCATCTCAATATAAAGAAAACATTTTTTTTTACAGTGATGGTTGACAAACACTGGAATATATTCCCTGGAGAAGTCATGGAGCCTCCATCCTTGGAGAAGCTCTAAACAGTACTTTCAGCATAGTTGACAAACATCTTCATTTTTCTAGATTAACAAGATTTTTGGAAGTGCTTCAGGTCTGCAGTTCTCCACCATGGTGGTTGCCTTGGTTCCACTGAGGAATTCAGTTCAAACATTTACAAATCTTTTTTACAACCATATTATTGACTCCATTCCTTAGGAAATTGCAGGTGTCTTGAAGTAAATGTTTTTGAAGCAACTTCCTTACAACTTCCCTTATTTCCAGTTTGTATGTTTATAGTACGAAATACTTTAGGGAGGATGTTGTTTAGCATTAGCACAGCGATAAGTGAAATGTATTATAGAATCAAGAATCCTTAGAGCTATACTATCTCCTGTGTCAACAGTGATCTCACTAAAATGGCGTGTTTAGAGGGACGTTGTGAAATTGCAATATTTCCCTATTGAATAATCGATTTACTGTCTGAGATTACAAGTTTCTCTAATCAAATATGAATAAAATTATTATGGCACAGGGGAACATCTTCCTAAATAAATAATTGGGTGGAGAATTATTAGATTTTCTTAACTTAATTATTTAAAATGGCATACAAATATGAAAATGAATTTAAATTCAGATTTATCTGCATTTATCTGATTTATAGAACTTAAACTTTTCTTTGACATAATTTGTTTTCTAGTTCAGTGAGTAAATGTTGTACTCAACCAATTGTAAAACAAGCTTTACAGAGCAATGATAATTACTGCATAGTAGGTTAGGCTCCTGGCACAGCACAAACAACATTTTTCACAGCTATAGCTCTGGAGTTTTGAAATCTCTTTTAATCTTCTCAGTCCTTCCTGACTTTGATGTAAGTTGTTTTTAAGTATGTAATGCTTTGGTCTGGGTTTCTTTAAGTTGGAGTCATGTACATTCCTTCACTCAGCTATTTAACACTTTGAAATGGTTAATGTAAAAGAGGGAGACATTTTTCAGTTGAGGTGTTTCTGAATTAAAAGCAAAATAAAGAACCACTAAGGTAGAGTACAGAGAAAAATGGAAAGAAATTACTTCAGTTTTAAGATCTCAGTTAGAACTTTCAAACTACTTTCCAAATACTTTTTATCAGCTTTTTTGTATTTCTTAGAAAAAGATACAGCAACTTAAGAGAATAGGAAGCTATTTCTTATAATTAAAAATTAAGGTGTTCATTATAAAAAAATCTAAATGTAGTTGAAAAATACCTCTACAAGTGATTTTGTATTGAAAATGCATTTCTGTGGTACAGTTGAACAATTGTGACTGATTCTGTGTAGAAATTTGTTAGTAGCATTTTACTTCTTGGCATTGCTGTGCTTATTTAAGTATTACATCGATGCTTATGAAACACATTAAAGAGTACTAGCTAATCTCTTCTAGCATTTTATGAATACAAAAGAAAGTAGTCTTTATTGGAAATCACGCCTAAAATTAGAAAGCCAATGTCAAGTGAAGAAATGCTTCTGCCTTAGCAAGGAGTTCCCTTGCAGTTTCCAAAACAGAGAATTAGGACTTTGTGAGCTCTGCACTTTCGTAAGTCATGTTTCTGTGAAAGACTCAGTGGGATGTGAGTTGTAGGCTTTCTCTTGTTTTCTACAAACAGCTTTCTTGTTTCCTGTGAGTTTATTTACATTTAATATTTAATATAGAGGTTAATTTGCTGTATTCAGGTTACCGTCATATAACCTCATGGCCAAGGTTAAGAGGAGTGAAGAAACTGTATATTCAGGTCCTAATATCATATTACTGTAATAACCAGTGTTTCACTGACTAGAAGGTGGATTTCTAATTTAGGAAGGAGAATATTCAAACTATAAGATTTCTAAGGATTAAAAATAAATATAATTATAGCACTATCAAAGTTATTGAATAAACTATTAACAGCATTGTGAAGAGTTCATAGAATCATAGAATATCACAAGCTGGAAGGGACCCATGAGGATCATTAAGACCATCTTTTGAATGGTTCAATGATTAAATGTCAAAGATATCTTTAAATATTACCAAAAGTTTGTTTAAGTGCACAGTAGGAAATAATGACTGCATTGAGACTGCACATTTGTTGTAGATTTCATATTTTCACGCTGAGACCTGTTACATAGCTTGTTTGCATCTCAGGGAAGCCTCCTGTCACACAGCCGTTTGGTAGATGCTAAAATTGTGTTACAGCACAGCTGAAGATGCAAACTGGGTTCAGTCTGTGATTGCTCTGATTTTTGTGATTAGTTCTCTTCCTTTTTCAGCACTTTTTGAACGAGCTTTCTTACTGATAGCACCGTGTGACATCTGCCTTTGTGTCCTGGTGTGACAGCTTGGCAAGCCCATGGGTAATCATACAGTAGAGGGTTGTTACAGTTCCACCTGTTCTTCCCCTGGATCAGAGTGGATTTATGGTGGACTCAGTAAGCAGCCGGGAGCGTAGGGTAATGACTACAGAGAGGGAAAATAGGAGAGTTTATAAGGGTTAGGTTTATCAGCTTAGAGGGCTAAAGTGAAGGAAAGTTGTATTGAATTACTGCAGACACTACAGATTGTAGGCTTCTAGGAGGCAGCTTTGGGTGCATGGAGAAACAATCCAACATCTACTCAGAGCCTGCCTTTATGACTATGTTTAGGTGCCTGAGAAGCTGTTGAGGTGTCCATGCAGTGGACACTAACATCAGTGTCTGTGCTTTGCACCTGCTTTCTGCTTTGGGTATATCTGTCCCACTTTGTCTGTTTTTAAGGTTTATGCAAGAGGATCTCAGTTTATCCTGGCAAACGAGTTACATAAGCCTCATTAATCTTGTCCAATAACTGTAGAAGCTTTAAAGCCCAGCTTCCTACTTTCTCTAGAACTAGTTTCTGTTTTGAAACATGATGATGTGTTTCAGGGACTGCTAATTAGCTGTTTCCTTTAAAATTCACACAGGCTTAATTAAGGACTTTTGCCTTCATATTCAAGTGTGGGTTCTTTAAATTATTAATTCAATTTCATAAGTCTTGTCAGTATTCCTACATAACTCTGCTCGATTTTATCCTAAAATAATCTGCAGTTTATTTTAGCTCTAGGATTAGTGGTCTTACTCTTCTATACTTAGAGATATATGAATAGATGGATGTAATATAATACAGCAGGGAGCTGTGATATACATTTAGGATTCTTCCATTGTGTATTGGAGCTGCAGCCATGCCCAGAGGCTGCAGTCAGGGTACAGACGTGTGCAAGGATGCACAGAGCCTCGCTTCTGAAGAGCTTTCAATCTAATGTGAGGCAAAACTTGTCAAGTCATTTTGATTAACAGAGAAAGTGAAGGAAGAGAGGAATAAAGAGTTCAGCTGACTGTGTTCTTCAGCTAGGCACTCAGCTGGGGTTTGCTGGAGCATATAATTTCTCATTTATTCTGTTTTTAATATTTCATTCTTTTTGTCCCTGACCAAGCAGTTGTTGTTTAAATGATTTATGTCTATATCATAGCTGAAGTTTGTCCTAAAAGAGGAAAGGAACCTACTGTACAAACTAGTTCAGAACAGGTATTTCAGGAGTCAGGAGGATGGGCAAAAATATCAATAACATTTAGATAGCTTCTTATCACGCCAATTGCTAATAGCAACAACAACAAAAAAAAGTATACAGCATGAAGGAAATATTCAGGAACTCTTCTGCTTGGTAAACTCAACAAAGATAATGAATTTCACTTTAAATTTATCACTTGTAGGTAGTCTAAATGCAGAAAATAACGCTATTCAGCCAGTTAATGCTTTTTTAAGTGCATTTTAATTTCTACACATCCTTGCAAAGGAGCAAGGGAACGGTTTGTTGAGCTTCATATGTCAGCTCTCTGCCCCACACACAGTAACATAGCAAGCGGTATGGCTTTCACCCGCTTCTGAAAGGAAGGTTGGAGCTGAAGCTTTGCCCGCTCTGTGAACCCAAGAGGGCACCAAGGCATTTGCAGTTCTTTCTTGCCAGAAGGAAGACTTAGAATGAAAATGTAAATATTTAATCACAGACTGGGTCATGATCTGCTCAAGGCAAGACCGTAATTGACTTATCAAAAGAAATTCTTCTAACTTTTTAAATCACATTATTCTAAACAAAAATGATAACTATTTATCTTTACTTTTACTATACTATTCTCATACTGATGCAGGGAAGTTATGGAGAAGCAGGACTGAAAAGAAGTAGGTGAAGATCTGTGTGCATCTCTAAAAGTTGTTTTTCTCTAGAAAAAGTCCATGTTTCACTTCAGAAATACCGTATTTTTATTTATTTATTTATTTATTTATTTTGTAAATTTGTGATGATCACTGCACTGTCTATAATGGTTCTTAAGATTTAAGGAATGATCTAATATCCATAGTGTTATGGTATTATTTGCGTACCATAGAACAACTTGATTAGGAGTGTTCATGCTAATAAAAGTGTGTTTTTGATTATGAAGCAATGAAAAAAAAAAGTTCGACCTTTGACACTGGCTGTGAAAGTAGAAGGAAAATGAAGAATGCAGAATATCATTTTAAAAAACCCCAAAAATAAATCTGGAAGCTTATAACTTGAATTCTTACAGATTTTCATCCTCTCAAAGAGAGAAAATGTCAGCATTTTCATTTCATGTTTAGTTTTCAGTATTTTCATTTAAATATGCAAAAATGCAATGCTAAAAATACAAATGCATGATTGTTTTATATGTTTTGTGTACACATGGCACATGTTATAATGATATCAAAGTGATTGGACAAAATG
The DNA here is from genome assembly GCA_037305975.1 of Chrysolophus pictus. Taxonomy (NCBI): domain Eukaryota; kingdom Metazoa; phylum Chordata; class Aves; order Galliformes; family Phasianidae; genus Chrysolophus; species Chrysolophus pictus. The sequence goes on from CM074578.1 coordinate 28,250,597, forward strand.
TAGGGCAAGCATATATCCTGTGTTGCAGCACATAAGCGTTCTGGCAATCAGTAAGTGGCAATGAAAAATAACTGTCTCTATTTATTTTATTTTTTTTATAACTAATTTCTTTTTTCAGAAAGCTTTTCAAGTCTTGACTTGGCAATATGTCATAAATCACATTTTAGCTCATCTTGTAAATAAAGGCAGAATTGCCTTCCGAGCATATTTGGTGTTTTCCTGTGTAATTAACACCTCATTCACAGTTGTGTCTGCCAGTCACAGCCCTGCCTTCTTCCCAGAGACACTTCCTTGATACTTTGTTTAGACTGATGTGATTTTATGCGTCTCCTCAGGATGCTTTAAATAAGACCAAACAGGAAAAGGAAGGTGCTTCAAGAAGTCAACAGTATAGATTGTAATAACTCACAGGAACATTTCAAAAGTATGAAGCAGTTCCTATTTGGTTATTACTCACATTATTATCTCAAGCTGGTTTTCATACTTTCCCAGGAAAGTTTACTGTCTTTCAAGAGAGCTGGGAAATATTAATTTCCATCTGTCTTTAATGAAGTAGAGATCAGTCCAAACATCACACATCTCAACTGTGAGACATAAAGTCTAAATTGGATTTTGGCACGTGGGGTGAAGGCCCAAAGAAGCACACTGCGACATTGGTGGCACTGATAGCTAACAGTCTCTTTTTTGGGGAGTGTATATGCACACCTTTCCCAGAACTGTGACATCTCATGCTTGGCTGACTACAAGGCTGCTCCGGTGAGCTGAACCCTGACCTAAGTTAAAAATTAGTGGGCTTTCTGTGAGCTGTCCTTAACCCAGTTGACTTACGTGCTCTGCTTCATCTCATGGCTGCACAGGCTATGTTACCAGCCAACAGAGGACATATCATGGGGTGGGTGCTGAGCTTTGAACCCAATATAGGCACCTGGTGCCGTATTTTGATTCTGAACATTCACCCTGGGCTGCCCCAGTTGTGGCTCTGCGTGTGCGAGTGCTGACAGGATTAAACAGCTCAGCACATAACATATGTCTCAGCTAGTTAAGACGAGGAATTTGGCACTCCAAATATGCTGATTTTTTAATTTATTTATTTTTTCACACTGCCCTTAAAACACACTGACTGACTCATAAAACTGGTGGCAGGGCACTTGTCCATGTCACACGGACAAAGCATGCCCCCACAGTCCTTGTTGGGTTCGTTCTTCACTTTGAAGGGCTTCACACCCTCGTGTCCTGCTTCTTAGAAGCACCTCTGACATCTGAGCAGTGGATTATGCTGGTGAGCTGCAGGCTATGAGGAAAGGGATTTTCCACCATTACTGAGGGTAAACAAGATGATGACAGGATAGTTCATGATTAATGAGGGGCAGAGCGTGAGAAGTTTCTACACATTAGGGTTTTCACCTTTAGAGAGTTAGGCTGAGGTTTCCCCCTCCGTTCCTGAGGTTTCATTCTGCACTCTGTGTGATATCATTTAAGAAGATACAGAAGTAGTGTTAGATGTAGGAAACATCAGTTACAGAAATATCCCCTATGTGCTAATTGTGAGCTGTCAGCAAGCATTTTCCTTTTTTTGGCTTCATAAGCCAAGTTTTCACTAGGACATCCCCCTAATCTTTTTGTTAATTTATGTTTGCTATACGCAAGGGAAAAATTAGTCAGTGTGGGTATAATTCTCTTTTTTCCATCACACCTAGATATTGGATATTCCCAGCTGTTGTTTCTAAAAAAGCGCATTGGATTTCAGCTTGGTAATGAGGATGTAAATTACTGTGAATTACTTCCATTTTTGTGTTATCTTCCTAAAAAGAAATGTGTGTGTGAAAACAGCAGTTGTCCAATTGAGCTCGGTGCTAAAATATCATATTAGTTACATGTGCGTGTTTTTCAGACTGAGTTGAAAGTCTCCTGTTAACTTAAGTAGATTTTTATGGACCTTAAGTTTTAATGCAAATGATGTTGCACTTGCAGTATGTATACAGATAGTACTAATTGCATGAAGAAGATGAACTGTTTTTCCAGGTAAATCCCTGAGCGTTTTCTGCTTGTTCTCACGTACTGGAGAAAGATGGGGGTGTTTGTAAATAGGGTTATGTTGCACATTTTTACTGACGGTGGGAGTCAGGGAGACTACTGCTGTGACACAATTTAGCATCTGAAACTCTGGAACATTCAGATGAAATATAACTCATTTACACATCATCAGGATTCTGTATCAGTGTGCAGTCACATTTGAGACATGGCTTTAAAATGTGACAATAAATGTTACAGAGATGCAAATACACTGTTTTTTGTAATTTTTAAGAAACAATCCTGAAAGTTGTAGACTTAGGTGGTGTTGCAGTGACTTGTATAAGTATTCAGGCTGGGTAATTTTTGACCTTCTTGCTACTAAATAAGGCAGTAAATCTTTCTTTTAAACAAAGCTCTAATTACTGATCAGTCATTAGCAGTAACATTTATAAACATCTGCTGCTCTTTTTTTTTTTTTTTTTTTTTTTTTTTTCCAGGGAAGAAGAGGCAAGCCAGGCCTCCCTGGAAAACCAGGACCGCCGGGACCTCCCGTGAGTATCAAGCAAGGGGATAGGAAATATCCACCCCATCCTGGAACAGTAATCTTTGCTAGTGCTTTTAAACAGCTTGCCTAAGCCTGGTTATAGTTGTAAACAGTTGATCAGTGCTCTGCTGTATCAGATGGCTACTAGACCCAGCCTTTTTATACAGTAGAGATAAAAGGACTGTGTCCACGAGCATGAGAAAATGCACAGAACAATACAGAAGGGAATAACCAAGATGCTAACTGCTGTGGAGGAAACAGAAGATGTCTGGCATTTCAAAGAAAGACCAGCCATGTATACTAAATGGGAATACTGTGCATTCATTCACTTTACAGAACGTATGATGCTCTGTGGAAGATGGGATAATTTCTGTCTCAGAGGGGTAATTTGAAAGATGAAGGACTTTGTGAAGCATGTGCCAACTGCTTGAATGGCAGGGAGGATTATACCCAGCACTGGAATGAGCACTCAGCTGTGGTTCGGATGAGTTTACTGAAGAATTAAAAAGATTAGGAAATACATGACTCTATGAAAGGATTTATAATATGAAGCACTAACGGTTTTAACTCAGATCTAAGAGGTTTGGGATTTGTTTTTTAAGAGATACGTGATTTCAAATTTGAAATCAAGCATAAGTCTGGGCTGTCTTAAATAATGAATGCCATCTTCTTTTGATTGAGGAAGACTTGGTCATATTTATAAAATTCCCTATATATTGTATTGTAAAAATGCTATTGTGCACAAATATAGAACAGCTGTTAATTTGTGGAATAGGTAAGCTGCTGCTGCTTCACATTCATAGTATCAAACAAGGATTTCACGATTCCTTTTTATGCTTATCTGAAATAGATAAAGGTCAGCAGTTTGCATGTCAAAACACTTGATTTGTGTACTTCAAGTTTACAGCCAGGGAAAACTTCTAGGTTTATTTCTAGAGAAGAGAATCTTACTGCATTAAATAGAATGAATAAATTGAAATAGATACCATTTACAATGATCTAGAAACACAACCTCTTAAATGTTGCATTTATTTCCCCTTTTCATTGGAAAAAAAAGAAAGTGCTCAGGAAGAAATTGAAAATTATGTTCATTTATCCTGCATACAGTTTAATAGCTAAAAATTCCTGCTTCTCCTCTGCTACTCATTGTCATATTAAAGCCTTGTTTGTTTGAGTGTTTTGTACACCATGGGGCTAGTAGTGATATTGCAGACTCAGTGGTGTCCAAACAGAGGGAAGAAGTAATGCAGAATCTTTCTTAATACAAATACCATTGAACGGCCTTTTAAATAAAAACAAATAGAAAATAAAAATATAGAAGAGACAAGATGCTTAACTTTTTATGAACCAATGAAAAACTGTAGGTTTATTACAGATTTGTGCCATCATAGGTGTGCTTGCAGATCAGGGAAGATGCGTGGCCTTTGACAGTCTCACCAGAAGCAATGAATGGATGCTCAACTGCACTTTTATTATTTAAGGCTATTTCAGATTGTTCTACAGCAATGCAAAGCTCCCCTTTTTCAGCATAGTAGGATCCATTTGAGGAGCACTGTATGGGAACTGTACCCTAGCACTGCTTTATCAGGCAAGCGTTCCTCAAGCACTCATGGCCTAAATATTGGTTAAAGATAATTTTTTCTGATATAACCATATTGATACAGTCCTTATTTTGGATACAGCTACACCAGCATCTTGACTTCTTTTTCCACGACTGAGAAAACAACCTATGAAAAGCAAGCTGTAAAAGGAGTAATGCTTATTAACATGCATTGGCAGTATCCCTGTATTTAAAGTGCTGAAGCTTGTACATACTCAAAAGATTTTAACAGGATTCATCATTTGTCCTCTCTTTTTCAAGGCTCAGAACACACTGGATTTTGCTGTATGGTTTTTACCGTTACCCCTCTGCTTCTAACAGTATGGCAGCCTCTTCATGAATGTGGATGTGGCCTCTGCTTTGGCCTCAGAACTATCACTCCCACAGGCTGGTTACTATCATAAATTTGGCATGCATAGGGTACAAAATGCTTAACAAATTGACTTAACATGAATATTAAGCTCACTACAGTCTGGAGTTTTCTCCAGAAAAAGTAAACTTGGTCTTTGATATTTCAGAAAAATAAGAAAATTTTACTCCAGAAAAGGAAAATTAAATTATTAATTTTTAGATCAGCTAAATGCTGGGTATTATCTGTTCATGTTATGCGGTACTTAAATATTAGAAAAACATCTAGGTGCTCAGCAATGACAAAACAAACCAACAAAAAAACCCTGTGAGATGGAAAATTTTGCCTCCTTGAGGACAGTGGAGAGCAGATGTTAGGATACTCAAGGGGCTTGATGTAAAGCACAGTGCTAAAAAAAAGGAGGGAGGGGAAGGATATAAACTACATTCTGAGCAGCCCAAAGAGCTATAAATTGGATGTTACTAAGGGGTATGCATTTTGATAAATTGATTAGTTTTCAGGTACTTCTGGCATTGCAGCAGTAAAGGTTTGCTTTGTATTCTTAGTCTAACTCTTCTAATGCTTTCTCAATTCTCCTTTTTTTTTTTCTTTTCTTTCTTTTTTTCTGGTAGCCTAGTTTCTGGGGATTCTTTTCCCCCTAATAAAATTGATGTTTATAGTGAATTTCTGGTACCTTAGTATCATCTGCACATCTTTGGTTAAAAACCTGTGCCAGAAATGTAGATCTACTGGCAAGTGTTGATTGTGCTTCTTGGTTTAAGTGGGATTCTCTGTGCATCTTCTTCCAGTAGTCCTTTTATGTGTGTCATTTTTTTCCTTTGGTGCAAACAAGGCCACAAGTAGCACCAGGGGAGATTTAGATTAAATATAAGGAAAAACTTTTTCTCTCCAAGAGTGGTCAGGCACTGGAATGGCCTGCCCAGGGAGGTGGTGGAGTTGCCGTCCCTGGCAGTGTTCAAGAGGAGTCTGGATGAGGAGCTATGAGATATGGGCTAGTGGCTTGGTAATGGGAGGACGGTTGGACTAGATGATCTTGTATGTCCTTTCCAACCTTGTGATTCTATGATTCTATGATAAATCCTGTGCCCACAAAAGCCAGTCAATGGATACTGTAGACTTTTAAAACCTAATGTTATTCCTTTCTGGTTCAGAATTCATGCTTTCTGATGTTGTTTTTTGAATATCATGCGTATCATTTCACTACTGGAAAGCTGAGATGTGTGCTCCCACATGTCACACTCCAGTGCGCAACAATTTAAGCTGAAAACGAGGAGCCCAAACGGTTTAAATAGAACAGCAGCTCCCTCTAGTGCTTATTGATTGCTTCCTCCCTTTTAAAAAGTCTAGAGAACTGTTTAAAGCTTCTGTAAAATACACTATTTCTTTCTCCCTCAGAAACATTCTGGATATTATGAGTGTGAAATAAAAATCTCAATACCTTTCAAATGTATTTCATACATTTTCCTACGCACATTTTCTTCTAAAATCCTATTTTGCGTGGTTCTATATTGAATTCAAAGTGATGATTTTATGAAACAAAAGAAATTACTCTCTTGGTAGGATGCTATGAGATTCTGAGTACAGCATTTTGATCTCATGGCAGAGCTGAACTGAGAGCTTTCTGCAGTAGTTGCTAACAAAAATATCTGCAGGACTTAGCATCACAGAAGGGGGTATAGCATATCGGTTTTTTGAAGTGTTTAATTCATAATTTTTCTAGTTACAGCACCAATATTTTCAGTAGTTAAATGTATGGAAGGTGTATGAACTTAACATTTATATGTTGTTGGCCTAGTGATGCACTGGCCAAATTCTGTAGCCTTCTTTTAGGCTTAGGCAAAGTGCTTTTCTGATCAAGGCCTGAAGAATCACTGCTTGCCTTCTGTTCAGAGTTCTGTTAAGGAAAGGTCACTTGTGTTTCTACTAGTGAACTAGAAATTCTATTGTGTTTCTAAATTGCATGGCAATTTGGCATTGTTTTACATATTTTGGCTGGTCATGGGAGATACTGACACTGAAACAGGATAGTATAGGACACCTTATGAATTTAGTGAAACCTTTCTAAGGTATAGAGTTTATATTTTTGTTTTATTTCAGTAAGTAGGACAGAAAAAGATTTTTTTCTGGTTTCTCCACTAAGGGTTAACTTGATCTCTTCTGTTCCAATTTTCTCTGTCTCTGCTGGAACATTTAGGACTGAATAATTTCCATTTCTAAATAGTTCCAATTACAGCGGATCATCAAATTGTTTCAAAAATAAAGAACAGCAAGCTAAAATTGTTCTACATATTCCTACAAGCATAGCAGTATTCTCTGGGGTGAGTCAGAGTAAGATTTCTGCCCAGTGTAACTGTCTGGCAGAAGAGAAATACCGTCAACATTATTATTTAAAGCCATGAAGCATATGATTTGGCCAAGTGTCATCTTGTCTAAGAAGCTGTATGTGGCAGAGCATGCAAATAAATGTTGAGTCACCTAAATCATAGGTTAACACACTGCAATCTAGATTATTCATCCTTTTATATCTCTGCTGTTTTCTATCGAAATGTTCAAAGTTACTGTTTGCAACCAGAATGACTATACTTCACTTTTCCTGTGTTCCCAGAAGTTTCTTTAACTAAGAATCTGAAGCATCAAATTCTTTATATCAAGAACCGGTTCACCAGGGTTCATCTTTTACAAGGGCCTGGACTTCCTGTCTTTATCAATGAAATAATTCTTCAAAGATTAGCATGAAGTCTCCTTAAAGTCTTAAATTGAAATAAGGTTTATTTTTTGTTTGTGTTCCATATGAGGGAGTGGAGAAGTTCACAGCCTACTTGAGTTCCTTCATTTAATTCCATACAATTTCAGTCCCTCTTATTCAATATGTATGTCAGTGCCACCAGAGCAGTTATCTTAAGTAGCCAGCAGTTTGCGTTGGAAATCTCATTTCCTCTGCTTCAGGAAGTACTGTCATTCTACCAATGTTTTGCAAGTGAATGAATGTTATCACTTAATTACAATAAACAGAAAATCAAAGCAGTGGTAAGTGAAAATTGTCAGTAGCATTTCTGGTATTGCTGGACATTCTGCTGCATTTTAGAAAAATATTATAAATGCCTAAATGGCAGCAGGGGAGTGACTGGCAACAGCTGGTCATGTGGTTTGTTTCCATGCATTTAAGTTTTTAAAATTCATATAAAAATGTAATTTATTTAATGTATTCTGTTGTGACAAACAACATCATTCTTTCTTTTGATCTTTGGAATAATTTTTCAATGTTACATACCTACACTGATGAGTTCTGTGTTTTTTTACGTCATGGTAATCAGAAAACAGTGTTTTATTTTCAGGACTAGGTGTAGACCTGAAATAATTGGATAAAGAGATTGCACTGAGTCACTTTCAGTGCTGCAGTCTCATAAATGGCCTGTTATATAGCTGCAACCACTGCAATTCGCTTGTTACATGTTTTCCTACATAGACTGAGAGAATGGATACACTCCTCAGCAATCACAGAACACAAACAAAACACAAAAGTTAAGGAAAGAAAATACATTATAAACTAACGTAATTTCAGTTTATTCCTACCTTGACAATGGAGATTACATTTGAAACTTGTTTGTAATTGTAAATAATTAGGAGATATTTTCAGTTCTTTTCTTATCTATATGCGTATATTCTCTGTGTGCTTCAGTTACCTCAATTACAGAACATGATACACAGTATTAAAAAAAATTAAAAAAAACTACTCAAGTGAGCTTGTCATTGGTATTTCCGTAGGGAAAAGCTTGAAAAATATCCAAAATGGCAGATTAATGGCAAAATTATCATTCAAAAGGCAGAAATTTCCTGCACAGTAGTTCTTCAACCTGTGTAAATTTTATTGCTTATTTACTTGCAAACCAATTTTGCTGGTTTGTTTATCTCCTGTAGAGACTTCAAGAGTGAATTATGCAGCTACATTAGTAGAATGAAACAGTATGGAATGAAATACAGAGGCTAGAGTTTAAGAAGAGACCCTTGAATAAAATAATTTTCTGTTCTTGTAGAAAATTTTTATTATTTTTATTCATTATATTATGGAAGCTGATGGAATTATTAAATTTATGTCAATTTTTGGAAATGGAAAAGCTAAGAGAGGTGGTTTACCTCTGGTAACCCAAAGCCTGTGACATTGTCAAGAACGCAACCCAAATATGTATTGAGCTCCCCTCAGCTGCCTCAGTCACAAGATAATTCTGGGGTTTCTTGAGGTTATGTCATTTTCTCAAAACAATGACATGTCAAAAGGGTTCCAATTTTGTCAGAAATGATTTATATGATGCACAGTTAATATCTGAGAGGTCAGAGTTGGTGGTAGATAGAGCATGTGATCCTTCTTTTGTTTTATTATTGCAGCAGACTCATTTTTACTGGTTTTCCACTGGAAAAAAAAAAAAAAAAAATGAAGGAAACAACGTGGTAGCAAATGAAAAGGGATGATAACTTCTGATTTTTTGATCAATTGCCGCATTAGAGAGTCCTTGTTAAAACCTTCCAGTGTTGAGGTTGAGACATCGAATAAATATGGAGTGTCATCGTGGTTCACTCCGAGTTCTGAACTGTCATCTTTAATATGGATATCAGAGCATAAATTCTGCCACTAATTGTAGAAATCAGAATTGAGGGAATGTCTCAGTCAAAACATCATGACAATATTTGTATTATTTTTCATTGTAAATCAAGAGTGACAATTCACTTCCAAAATAAAATGAATAGAAAAAAAGATGGGCTTATGTCTTTTCCAATGATAGTGAACAAGGAGGAAGTGAAGCAGCTGTAAGGTTTCGTGTGGTAGAAGTAACAAATACACCATTATTACTGCTCAGCAGTAAAACTTTCAGCAATATTTACACAGATTAATTCTTAGCATTTCAGTACTTTCCTTGGGTCTCTACATGAAATCAGTGGACAGTTTCTCAGTTTTTCTAGAAATACTTTGGAATCCTGGTCCTGTGCTGCCGTGAGTTTGACAGCAGTTCTTGTTCAGGAAATCTTACCAATAGTATTTTCATCTTGACAAATTGCTGTCATGGGTGAGATGTAATTTGACTTCTGACTTCTTGTAAGAATTTTACAGTGCCTTTAGCTTGAAAATAGGAGAAAATGTCAACAGATTTTTATTCTGAAAGTGTAGAAAGCTGCTTTCCTATTATGATGCGTTCCGGAGTACTTCTGTAGCGAATGCAATGTGTGTGTAATAACAAGGCTTACAGAACAATTAACAAGGACCTTATGAAAGTATAAATCTGTGATTAAATTCTCTGACTAATCTCCAATGTCTGACACGGAGTCATACTGATAAGCAGACTCTATTTTCTTAAGGAACAACCCTTTCCAAAACTGAACAAAGTTCAGTTTCATAAAGCAATCTTTAGGGAACATCTACGCCAGCTACATTTTTCCTACTAACACAAAAGCTGCAGGCTCCTGTAAATTGTCTGTAATTGTAACACAACAGAACAAGAGTTGCCTTTGTGCCTTGTCTCAGTTAAATGCTGTTCACTCAGACAGATGATTTGAACAGATACTTTTATCTCATTAATGTATCCAAATGTTTCTTACATCAGCGTGAGTGGCTATAGTTCTTATTGAATGATGTGTAAATCACAGCTTTAAGAGAGATACTTTTCTGATTCTTAAATTTACCAAAGTTTTACTTCATAAGATCTTTACTCAACTTTTTGTGTTCCGCCCTGATTCACAAGACCTACAAATCTCATTAAGGGCCTGGTTTGTGGCAGAATGTCTTTTTTTTTTTTTTTTTAAATATGTGTATATAAATATCCAACATAAGCCTGCATTATATTAGAAGCACGTTCTCCTTTTTTGAAATTCTAGGTGAAAGTTGTCTGTCTAAACTTGCATAGCCAATAAAACTAGAAAATCTCTCAGAGAAATCTGCCATTCCTCGATTTTCCTTTCAGTACTCAGAGTTAAAAAATCTGACTGTTTAGTCACACCTGAAGCTGCTTCCACGTCAAAATTTGTGCTTTGAGTTAGTGAAAAGAATTTTTTAAATGCTGCAGAAGATTCAGTTCATAGCAGAAAAGGTTCCTATTAGGACTGATGTGAATGTCATCTCTGCCTTCTCTGACAGATGGATTCACTACAAAACAGTTGCCAGTTTTCAAAACTTGAAGATTTTGAAACTGATTGTTCTTCTCATTGTGCCTGGGAAAAAAAAATATATATATATATATATATATATTTATATATATATATATATATATATATATATATAAAATGAGTTTACAGAAAATAATTTATTGTGGAAGCAAATCAAAATCAAAATTTCTTTACAGAGCTCTCTTCGAGTACGGGTAAGTAAACATAACGTTAGTTAAATTAAAATGATCTTCCGATACATGCTTCTTCTTTACAGGGCCCTTCTGTACTAGAAGAAATTCTGGATTCATTGAACAAACATTATAATGAGGTATGGAAATTTGAGTTGTCTGTCCATGACTGTGTGCTTAATGGCTAAGAATCATCTAAGACAGAAGTGACCATAATTTTGATCTTTGCAAACCACATTCCAAATTCATCCAAAAAGTAGATCCTTCCCCTTCTCCCTACTCCCCTTCTGCACCCCTCCATAGGCTCAGTCTGCAATCAGTTTGCATACCTACTATGTCATCTATCCTGCTGTCATATGTCTTATCTCCCACATCTCATACTCCTCTATTTTTGACTGCTGTAACTCAGAAAGGAGGAAGCTGGACCACCCAGCTGTTAGTATGAAGCACTAGCTCCCCAGTTCTAAACATAATTGATCTAAATCATACGTGACATTTCTTCTTTCTTTCCCTAACGAGACATGATCCCAAGAATAGAACAGAAAGGCAAGGAGATAATTAAATAAGGTCTGCTAGAGATCTGTAAGAATTGTCCATATGCATGTATTGTAGACTAATAAGAATATTGTCTTAATTACATGACATTTTACAACTAGAAGCACTTCATAGAAAGATGTTAAAATAGCATATGAGCTGCTATTTTCTCCATTTCTCCTGAAATGATCTTCAGATCATTTATGTAGTTGTAGTATCTGCCATTGTAAAGCATTGTGATTCACAGATCATGCAAGCTTTCTTAATTGGTGGTGAAGTGAGTACATAATTTATCTGAATAAAAAGTCATATTTCATTCAAAAATAAAGATTATAAAGAATTGTTATAGGAATTGCTTAATACAGAGGCTAATGTGTGTTTCCTGCTTTATGTCGTGCATATCAAACCTGGAAGATATTCAACTCCTTCAATGTCGAAATGCATAACTATGAAAAGCAGGTGAAATCAGACTATTTTTATTATATAACATATCCAGATGAGTACAAAAATCTTTTTCAGGGGAAAAAAAAAAAAGATTCTGGAGTGAAATTCATGTCAAACATCTTTTGCTTTTGTCACTGACATGATATCTCTGGTATTTATGGTTTTTAATCCATTCCTAATCAGTCCATAAATTTAGAGCTTGGATTAAGAATTAAGTATGATTTTGTATGCTGTCTTGGATATTTTAATTTTCTAGATTTGTTCTACCATTTCACATGTATGTGTCTAAACTTTATTTACTCTGTATTTATACTTTCTGTTTTTTTCACTGGTTTCTTTTTCTTTCCAAAGACAGCTTTCACTGAGAACAGTCCCGTTTTCCCTGTCAATATCATATTTACTGTAGCTCATTCTCTACCTCTGGCCTATTAATCTTTTTAACCCTGAGGATCCCTTTAAGGTTAATTCTGTATCAGGGAATACAAACCCTGGGGATCTTCAGGAACTCATGAGCATCTGTCTCCAAGAACCCCATTTCTTGTCACTGCATGGCTATAAGTGTTCCTAAGGTGTCTTACATTTCCTAATTAACAATCTTCTGGAAAAACGTAGACCAGCTGCTCTGTGTCTGTAAATTAATTGTCACATAAATTCTGAACCGCTAACCAACATTCCTCTTCCTTCAGCTGTCTAGTTTGAAGATTTTAATGACTCTGTCATGAGCAATTAACTGTTCAACAAGGAAGTGCTAAGATTTCATTTCAGAGGAGAGAGATGATGGCTTTCTGATTCAAGTAGCAGGTTTTAAATACACAGGCTTTTTTATAACTACATGTTCAGATCTTGCTAGGGTCAACTGAAATCTCCAGCTGCAGCAACAAACATGTTAGTTTCTATACAGTTTACGATGGGAATGGGATATTCCCATCAAGGAAGTCATCAGAGACATGTCTACTTTGCCACTGATTTTTAATTTAGGCAGATGTATGCAACATTAACTTCCCCCTAATTTTTTTTTTTTACACTGTTGCATACTGTGGTGAGCGTTGATTTTGTTCAATGAATCTCAAAGGTACCAAGCAATCTTTCTTGTTCAAGTATATAATTACCAGTGTGCTTTGATTGTTAGCATTTATGAGATGATATTTCATTCAGAGGTTTTTTGAGGTTTTCTTATACCATGGGGAAGTTTTATCTTATTGTAACATTTTATGCGTATTCTCAAGGATCTCACAGGCATTTTTTTGTGGAGTTTTTTTAATTGCTTAGATTGTGACCATATTTTTATAGCTATAGAGACTTTAAAATCAGATTTTTCTGAGAGTGTTAGTGCAGCTTCTTTTATTGGTATTTCTCGGAGTCATGACAAACACTGCCAGCAAGAAAGGTGGGAAATCAATAAGAGATGAACTGAAGTCTTATCATAAATTAAAATAATCTTTTTCTGTCTTTTCTCTGTCTTTTTCTGAGCATATTATCTGGTTCTTAAGCCTTTTGCATTTCTTCTGATTTTTGTATGGTACCAATGAGTTGCCATGATTGCAGTGTATTTATACAGTTCATTGCAACTAAGCTTCCTCTGGCTTAATATTAATCAATGTATCAAGGAGGCTATTGTCCACATTTTCAGATGTGTGATTTTTTGAGCTATGCATATAAAAAAAGAGTGCTATGAATAGAATTCCTGATTTACAGGAGCAAGTTGTGCTGAATGGCAAACTAAATACATCAGTCTTTCTTTAATGAAGGTGAGGGGAATCTGCTGAGGATAATTAGGGGCATTGATCCCTAGTGGGGTGGGAGACAGTGCTGGAGCATTTTTTTCCTTTTCATTCTTCCTTTGTGACTGTTCTTATTTTCATATTTCTTCTTGTGCTTTTATATTCCTTCCTTCTGTGCTTTCACTGTATTTACAGAGATGCTTTGCATGCATTTGATACCTGCATTTTTTTTCATTTGTTATGCCAGAAACTGTTTCTGCCCTGCTCTGTACCTTATGTTTCCTCTTTGGTGACCTGTGAACGATGATTCATGCTGTGTGTTTACATGTTCTCAGGCCTCTGTTATCATCCTTCGCTTGGGCTTTCAAAGCCTCCTTATGTCATCTTTTTAATTTACTTTCTACCATGCTCAGGTATAAGGTCACTTCAGTCAACCCTGCTTCTAGACATCTTTAGAAAGGGCATACAGATCAATTTAATCTGAAATGTTTGCCAGCATACAAAAATGAAACAACAAAGCAAAACAACTGAAACTACATCACAATCTGCTCTGGAAATTTTTCAGAATTATGCATTGATTTGTGAATAATTCATCTTTGCTTTCTGATGGCTTTTTCTTCAGCATATTTTTCTTGCATTTTGTTATAAAGAGTGAATGACTACAAATATGCAAAGAGCATAAAAGCAGCTTTTTGTTTGAATACTTTTTATATTTCTCCATGTATGCAAAAGAAATGCACAAGTCAGAATAAATCATAATTTATACCTACACTTATATAATGGCAGGAAACCTGGGCTGTTCGAGGTTAAGCAGTAGTCAGCTTCTACTCAACAGTCCTTAAGTTCCCTCAGTATCTGCCTCTTCCTCTGGAGCTGTTTTTTGTAATTAGCTTAGTAACTGTTACAAACCCTAACACTGCAGGAGATCCATCAGAACCTTAATGTTTATTAAATAACTGAATTGTATTCAATTTATGTTCAGCTATATTTCAAAAATGTTAATAGAGTGTAAATCTATTTACATTCATTGTAATACTTCCCTTTTTACAGACAAAGAAACCAGAAAATGACAAGGGAAATTGACTTGCTTAATATTCCCATTCAGCATAGTGGCAGATGTTTTAAGGCTTAGATTCCTTCAGTCCAAACCAAAGCTCATTTTTCAGGGTCGCTATTTTTGTAGCTTTTTTCATTGTCGTTAAAAGAAAACATATTCCCTATAGGTAATCTGAGCCTAAGCTTTGTAAAGATGTAACTCTTTATTTTGTCTTACACTGTGTCTTTACCTTGTGCAGAAGAATAAATAGGTGCAGTTCAAAAGTGGCTTATAAACATACAACCTGAACTCCTGTTCCTTAGATCTGTTTTCTATGAGAAGCAGTGTGTGAAGTCTGTTGAACACATTAATTCCCTTTTTCTGTCTCATTGCTGTAATAAAAGTCCATGCTGCTCAGACAAAAAAGACTTGTGTTTTTGTCATAGTTATGTTTGTTGTTCTTTTCAAATATACTTGAGAAAAGAACTGTAATAATTAACATAAAAATATATTATTTGCACTAATTTAAGAGGAAAAAAAAATCACAAGTTTGCATAGCGATATTCAGCATAGATATTTGCCTCATGCTTTTGTATGCAAATGTGAGTGGAATATGAATGCATGAAAAAGTATGTGTTGCTGCAGTACATTACTTTCATGTACTGCATGGGACTGTAGTATTCTTCTCTGACAGTAAATTAGGAGTTCTGGGTTTATGTACTGGTAAATTGAATGCAATTGTTATGGTAGCAAAACCCTAAATCAATGTTGACGTGTTTTTTTGTTATGATATTTCTTCCCAGAGTGATACAAGACTAATAGGATTACTTGGGACCCCTGGATCTGAAGGCCAAAAGGGAGAAATTGTAAGAATTTTGGATGAAATTTGGAGAGATTTTGAAACTGCTATCTAACCTGTCTGTGCTACCTTTACCATAGTATATCTAATTTATCACAGTGGTCCTTGAAGGAACAGATTTTAGACATGTCACTCTTTTACTGGTGTAGTCCAATGTCCAGGTATTGCATGTAAACCTCTGCCCTCTAATCTGTGATAGCAAAAAAGGGAAAACACAGGAAGAATTATGTGTGGCTACCGTAGCCCTGTCTGAGAAGAACTGAAATGAGATGGCCTGCCTGCTAAGGGCAAAAGCCTCCAAATATCTCAAAATTCAGGTAATATTTTAATAGTAAATCATGACCATTAAAAGTAGTTTCTCTCTAACGATGGAATTTACTATACCAAAAACACTATCAACCTATAAGAATTACATAGAGGTCAAATTCTGACCATATGATATTATATTGTCTGTAGGCATTTGTCCTGTTTAATCAGTGGAATTATTTTTTGTCAGTTGTCTGCTTTTAAATTTGGAAGAAGAAAAAAGATATAAGCACTGTGACTGTCACAGCACTGGGAGCAATTCTTATTGAGGAGCCTACAGATCTGCTGTAGAATGTAGTTGTTTAAATAAATTTGGAGATGTTTCAATCACCCTTTTCTATTGCAGTGAATGTTAAGATTTTGTGCCCTAGAGTACAGATGAAATACACGTTTGTTAGAATAAAAAGATTTTAAATATAATATATTTTTTGTTTAAAGGGTCAGAAAGGAGAAATAGGGATGCCAGGTGCAAAAGGTGAAAAGGTAAGTTAATTCATTATTTCTGTGCTATGCTAGAAAATGTCTGAATGCATGGATCAAATCTTGGAGAATGTTCTCAATGTCAAGAGAAAGTTATCGAGGCTTAGGAAAAGATGTCAGCTTCTGTTGTTCGACCTTGAGAAAATACTTACATATGCAAGTAAACTTCACTGTTCCAACAGCTCACAACAGTCCTAATTTTGCTACTCAGTAACATCTTTAGTTCAGTAACATTTCATTTCAGCTGAAGTTTTCTAAGTGTTTTTACTGAGGAATAGATGTGCATAGATATGTATCTCTCACAGAAACTATTGTGGTTCATATATTTATATGTTATATATTTTATATAGGTTAAAAAAAAAAGACAGCATTGTTTCAATAGTTGTTCACCAAAAACAGACACACATGCACTGTTTACTGATCGAAAATAACCCTATGTTATCACTTCCTTTATGCTTTTCATAGGGAGACAAGGGGTACAAGGGAGATCCAGTGAGTATAACTACACTTTTAACTGTCTGTGGGAATAATGTACATTTCATGTTTTGTTGCTTTTTTTTTTTTTTTTGTATGGTGTTCACATAGCAATTCTTTTATTTGTATACTTCCATTAGATTCAGTGATTTTATATCATAACATGTTTATCATTTCCTTACACATGCATCAAATTCAAACCAGTTATAAGAGATGTGGCACAGTACCCAGTTTTTCACCATTTCTGTTGAGACAGATGGATTGTCAGTTGTTACTGTCCCTGAACTGAGCTTAAACTACACACTTTTTTTGTTCCCTGAAGGTTTTTTCTCTCTTCCACTTACTTCACAAAACTATGTGTGGGCCATTATTTTAATGGTTCCCATAGTGTAGCATTTAACAGTGGGCAGTACTTTTATAGCCATTTTATGTGTTCATAATTTCTCACTATTTCGAGGAGTTATTTTAAGAACACTTATTCTTTAAGTGACTGTTTACATGTGTTGCTTTTTTAAATTAACTATCATCCTTTCTTGTGACATTGGGTAGAAGCTTGTTATATTTTTTCATACACAACTGAAGGTTGCTTAGATACTTCTGATAAACATATTGTAATAGCCAAAATAAGGCGCACTGTAATAATGCATTGTTTTGGAGATGAATGTTAAGTCACAAGTAGTGTGATTTATTGGGAAAGAATAAGCTTTGACTGGAGAAGATCTCAAGCGAACAATTCAAGCAATTGTTCTTGAAATCTCTGGTAAAACCTGCAGGCAGAATTATTTTGAAAGAGGAAAGTTTCCAAAGGGCATTGGAAATTCTTTAATTCTCTTCTCAATAATTCTTAAGCTTGCAACTGTAATATTTTAGGGTAGAGAGTTGAATTATTAGTTGATCTCAGTTTAAGTTTCTACTTCTTATGGTCATATTTGCTATTTTCAGGGAGAAATTGGAATGGAGGGATCAAAAGGAAATAAGGTATTTTTTTTATTAGTACATACTAAATACATTTCTACTATACATATCTGGTTCTGAGAAACGTAACAGTAAAGCTGTTATTTTCTCAAAAAATATCATTAGGGTGAAATGGGAGACCCCGGACCACCTGGTCTCATCGGAAATCCGGGATCTAAGGTATGTGAAAAGTATCTTTATAGAATTAACATAGTAACTACAGACTTTGTCGTATGCTGTGATTGAATTTCATTATATGCTTATACCCAAGCTCTCTAGATCATCAAAAAGAATCACAGGTGATGTAGATGGGAATCCACAGACCTGTGGTCATAAAAATGTTTCTCTATTAAGTAAACTCCTTAGACTGGAGTATAAGCATAAATAATAATAAGTATATGCATTATAAGAGACAAAACAAGTTGTAGTCTTCCCAGAGAACATAGACATAGAAGTGGCTTTTGAATTATGTGGCAGTTGCTCATTCTCTTCTCAGAAAAGAGCTGATGAGACAGACGAGAGCACTAAAAGACTCCAGAATATAGGAAAAAATGGGGGTGCAAAGCAGAGATAAAAAGATGACTTGATGCAAACCCTAACGATCCAAAGGATCTCTATAAGCCTCTTGCAGATGGTATAAAATATGATGGTGACCTAGGTTTCCATAGCAGTAACAAGTTACTTCAGTAGCCTGTACCTGAAAGTACGCATTAATTTCCAAAGTGATGACTTTTATCTCAAGTGTGCACAATATCATCTTACAGGGACTGCAAGGACCTCCAGGACCTACAGGACCCAAGGGAGAGCCAGGAGAAGTTGTATGTATTGTGTAATTTCATCAAACTGTGTAAGTGTGGCATGTGAGCAATTAGCTAGTCAAACAGTGACACACAATACATTATAGGCCCTCCTCTCTTGAGTGGTACTATAGAAATCAGCTGCCAAAGCTCAGTGAGGTTCTGAGCCTCAGCGTAAAGTTCTATGATTTGCTTATGTTCTTTCTGTCCTCGTGTTACAATCTGCATGAGTATGTGAGAATGGCGATACTATTTTTTTGGTTTTTTAATTCACAGTTAATTAACTCTACAAAAATTTCTCTTACCTCTCATGATTAGGTGAAAACTGAATATCTCTGGCAAAATGTAAAAAGTATTGTAACCATGAGCTGGAAAAACAGTGTGTGGAGCAAAATGAGAATAAATAGGGAAAGTAAGAGTACTCCAAGGATTAAAGCACAATGTGTTCCTTATTTTTTCTGTCTATATTTTCCAAATATCCTGATTTGATTTATTTCTCGTTAAAAAAAAAAAAAAGGGGGGGGGAGGGGCAAAGATTAATAAGAGGAACAGAATAATAATAATAAAAAAGTGTCTATTGTCTTAACATTTAGGCCAAATTTACGAGCAAAATTCGTTCAGAACCAGACTCATCCTTTACCTAATTCTTTTAAAACAGGAGCAGCATTAAATCTTTCAACAGAGTAGAGATATTACTTGGGAAGAAATTAATAGAAAACTCTTTTATTGAATTACTGTTAAATTACTAAAATACTCCTGTAGAGAATGGAAAAAGAGATTAATTTTACGATTGTCAATTGGTATTCCAAATGAAATGTATGGAGACTTGCTGACAGTCATAAAGCACTGAAAGTCATTTATGGCTGCTGTTGGTGAAAAATAGTCTAAATAGGGAACACTGACAGGCAGATAGTACACATGTTTATATGCGTGTGACAGTGTCAAAACCTGAACTTCTCAAATCAGAAAGGTACAACTTGCTCAGTGCAATGGTAGGATCTGCTTTTAAATTCTGATAGCACCTGTACTAAACAAAAGTGACACAAATGGGTTCTTCGGTTAATAGAGATGTAAGAAAGACTCACCAGTGTGGAGACTGATCATCAGTTGCACACATATATACTACTTGGACAGAAACAATCAAGGGGTGAGAATACCAGGAAGAAGTAATGTCAAAAAAGAAAAGCTCCTAAGAAGAAGAGCTGTGCTCAGATGGAAGATCTTGGCTGGAGTAATGGTTCTAGAAGTCAGTGAATGCTGTGGAGATCAGGGAGATGCATGGAAAACATTTGTTAGCAAACACTCTGGGAACTTAACCACTAGGACTGGTAATGAAGGCAACTTGCTGCCCAACCACCTTGAATGAACAGCATTCTCCTTGATGGAAAGGAAGGTCAACAACTAATGAATGTAACACTAACAGAGGAACAAGTGAGTGAGAGTGTCAAATAATCAAGAATGACAAAAGCTCTCATCTCAGCCGTACACCCCAATATCCAGATGCACTACAGGCTGTCAGGTGATGACAGAAGCAGGATACAGACATTTTGAACCATGAGACCACAGCCTGTGGAATCCTCCAAGAGGAGTGTGTACATGTACATGGACACCATGTTTGCTCTACAGTCAATAAATTTAAACTTGCATATATTTTTTTAATGATTTGGTATAAGCAGAATATTCTTCAGTTATCTTTTTTTTTTCTTTTAATTTAAAAGATTGGTTGTAACAAGTAGCTGTCTATATTAAGGACAG
The DNA here is from genome assembly GCA_037305975.1 of Chrysolophus pictus. NCBI lineage: Eukaryota > Metazoa > Chordata > Aves > Galliformes > Phasianidae > Chrysolophus > Chrysolophus pictus. The sequence continues at coordinate 28,270,807 of CM074578.1, forward strand.
AATACAGCAGAGAGAGTGAACACAGATGCTGAATCCTCATTGTTGGCATGGATATGTCATCATACTTCATATGCAGATGTTTATAAATCTATGTTTTCCACTGTGAAAACAGTAAAAGCAATATGTATTTCTGTGTCTTTCTCAGAAAGGTTGTTTTCCATTTGCATTTAAACACCATGCTTAGATGTGACTATTTGATTTCATCTGTTTTTGACATTTACTATGGAAGTAAAAAAGTTTGATACAATAGTTGGCTGAATAAAATAGAAGAGTTACGACAGAAGTTTCCTGTATCTATTCAAGCATAGTAAGAGAATCAGCTATTGATTTAACCTTCCAAAGTATTTGAATAGTTTCTGTTTGTTTTATCTCATTTCATTGTATTTATAAGAAATCTTTCATAAAAGGGCAACAGAAGATACTGAAGTTAAAATGTGAAAAGTCACAAGAAGATTTAGAAATTATGAAAGAATATGCAGGATTAATTTACTGAGGCTTTTAAGAGATAAGAATGCATCATGGACTACACTCTTCTTCATGGTTGAAAAAGATAAGACACATCTGTTACTTAAAACTCAAGTTGGTATCTACAACCAGCTACCTTGAAAAAAAGTTAGATTTCCAAGACGTAGGAACATTTTGAAATAAAAGAAAAAAAAAAAAGCCTCTGCAGTTCTGTCCTGAAAAGGTCCAGGAAATAATGTTGATTATTAAATATTGATCTAAAGAAGAAATGATTCAGAAATTTTCTTAATGAAGCATTATTTAATTTGTACTCTTTAACATTATGGGTCAGTACTAATGTACAGTAAATAATCTAGTCTAAGCTCATTTTCATCTGTAATTTTAGATTTGAAGAGAATAGATATTAAAATGTTCAATTTTATTTATATATATACACTTAAATATTTTATCATTTTTATTATTATTGTATTAATTCCAGGGCTTACCAGGAGAGCATGGGTTACCAGGAATGCCCGGAGTTAAAGGAGAAAAGGTATATACTAACTGTTCTTAATTAAGATTGGTATAGTAGAGGCTATTAGACTGTCTTGTGAAGACTGTTTCAATTCATCTGTAGTGCATCTGTGCAGCAGCTTTATGAATTGCTTTAGAAGTGTACAAGCAGCAATTGCTGTCTCCATGGTTATATTGCAGGCCAGTTTGTCAACCCAATTGCTCTTCAGATTCATAATTTAAGTGCTATTTCAAGAGAGGTTAAGTTGGACTCTTACAATAAAAATGTGCCATGCAGAAATACCAGTTTAAGTTCTGACAATAGGATACCCTCTCATTGTTGTGCCCTAACGAGGCTAATGTCTAAAATCATGCTTCATGGCCAGACTTATTCATCTTGGCAGAGCACCGAGGCAGACCTGAGCCAAGTCTGGGATCTCTTTATGGCATTGTGTCGTGCTGGGTAGACAGCCTCTTGGTTGGAATTCAGCTTCATCAGCAAGAGTTATGTGTGTGTATATGTTGTATGTAGGGAGGGGGAGAAAAGATACTGTACAGGCACACTGTGAGCTATGTGAAGCGTTATGGTATTTATACATCTTGGGATACAGAGGAAATTAATAAAATCATTTAACAGCTTCAAGAAAAAAAAAGCAAACTGATGAAGAGGCAGGAGGGAAAATAATTGTGGAATAAGATCAAAAACCATACTTTCAAAATGGGAAGTAGTGGAATCAGAAAGAACCACAAACAATTATGCAACAGCGTGGACAACATAATAAAAGGCACAGATTCACATGTGTAAGTAGGAGAAGTTGTAGAGATTTGAGCAAGACATGCTGCATGCACTGAAATGAGAAGTGTGAACAGGAATATAGTGAAGAGGGATAGAGAAAGAGGGAGTGAGTCTGACATTCCTACACTGGAGAAATCGTCAGGGCTTAGTGACGACCTGCATTTTGGGGAGCTTGGGACATAAGAAATGTAGATCAGATAAATTACAAGCATGAAAAATTGAGAAAATGTGGTTACTGTTATGGGTGCTATGGTCCATGCCTCTTTTTCTGTAACTTCTTGAAGGAAATATATTTTTGATAGAAAATTGAGGCTTTAAATATATTTTCCATATATACACATGTAGCACTTTCAGAAGTTTGTTGATAGCTGTGAATAATGCACTAGGAGAACAACACACAGGATTTTCCTACCTCTTGAGAGCTGAGTTCTTATAGATGCAGGGAGCAGAACCTCTGTGGAATTAAATGTGATAAATTTGATAAATCTATGGTAATGATTTTGATAGGTGCATAGCCTCACTTACTTACAGTTGTAGGTTATGAAATGCAGGGCTGTATAAAGCTTTGCAAATTTTCTTTGTCCGTTCTTTCTCAAAGTACATTCTAGGATAATCTTGATAATTTTGATTTATGATTCATATTTATCTTGTAGGGTGACCCTGGTGGAATCATGGGACCTCCTGGACACCCAGGTCCAAAAGGTGAGGTGGGGCCTCCTGGACCAAGTCTCCCTGGAAGACCAGTAAGTCTGTGATTTGAAAAAGTTTTTGTGGCTTTATTTCTGGTAGGGATAACTGTTAAAGAATTTTCATTGTGCAGTGAAAGCAATGCAGTAAGAACAAGTAATTTTCAGATGTGATTTCAAACTTGAAATATATATTATAGTATTATTGTAAGTACATTAAAATATATAGTATTGTTAGTGGAAGATCTACAAGGGATCCTAGTGACAGTACTATTAACAAGGAAGGCATATGTAAATCTACCATAGTTTACTCATAAAGGCTGACTAGTTTTGGCAATAAGATTCACCTTTCATTTCAAAACATAATTTGTGTTTTCTTGTTTTTCTTGCTGTGTTGTTGTTGTTTTTTCCTAGGGTTCCGCTGGTATTCCTGGAAACCCAGGTCCACGAGGACCAAAGGTATAAAAAGTTATTACTGTTTTTGTAAATACTGGATAATAAACTATTTTGCATTTTCAAACCTGTTTTAACTGAAAGCCTTGTAACCTTCTTAGGGAGAAAGAGGACTGCCTGGTCTACAAGGAGCCCCTGGAGAGACAGGGCCTCCTGGAATAGGCATTCAGGGATCACCAGTAAGTATACCAGTGCCCAGAATTTGGGCTTCTCACTGTGCATCACTGAGAAACTGTAACATGAACTCCATTCTGACTCCATTCACGGCTCAGCAACTTTTCCCTTTATCTAGACCCACATAAATCTAGTGCTCACTGAAAAGTATAAGCCTAAAGAAATGAGAGAATCAATGGCTATATTACTGGCAAACCAGTAGTGATGTTGACACACTTTCAGACTAATTGTCTTTGTTTCTAAGCAGCCATAGGTTGCAGTTGTCAGCGAAGTCCAGAGTGAGTAGTGGTACAAGAAAAAAGGTTTATTCTACACTGCACGTGATGGCATTTTGAAACCCGTGCCAGTACTGGAAGAGACAAATACACATGGAAAAGATGTGGGAGGCTTTACATCAGCTCTTTCAAGCTTTGGCACTTGTGATAACTGCTAATTACAAGCTTAAATCTGCTGTTTATAAACAAGAACCTTACAGTGTCCAGATACTATGTCAGGAAATAGTGAAGTTCTCATATTGTACAGCCTTCCTCATGCATCTCTATGCAGTTTAAATTCAAATACGAAACAAGTTGGTATCTAAATAATTCAAATTAAATAAAACTGTTTCAAGCATTTAGTTTGTTTCTCGATTTTCTTTCTTTCTAATGCCTTTAAGTAATATAACATCTACACTGTCTGTGGATTGCTCAATAAAAAAAGTACTCATAGAGATTGAAGATGTTATTGCATGAGTTCTACTGTGGTGAATTGGGTGATCTCTCATCAGACTAGGCCAGTACATTTCAGTTTATTAGCAGGACTCAGAGAGGAAAGGTTTGAGAAGAGATTGGAGATTTATGCTGAAATTTGAATTTAAATATAATTTAAAATAATTTGTTCAGATACATATTTTCATTCTCAATTATGTTTAAATAATCTAATTATTTTTTACTCAACAGTTTTTTATCTTATGAATTGCTGAAAACACATTTTACCACAGATCATTCTTATTTGCCCTTACTTGCCCTTAAAATCTTACCCCAGAAAAATCATGATCTCTCTAATTTAGGTGAAATTAGATCCGTATTTAAAGCCAAACCTTATGACCAGTGTTTCTTGCAATGTGAACTGAGCCATTATCCCTTACTGAGTGTATTTTTTAATCGACTTTATCTCCCTTGTCCCCAAAAGGGTAGGTACTGATTATTCATTATTTGGTGTTTTCTTATAGGGTCCTATAGGGCCAACTGGATCTACAGGCATCCAGGTAGGATACAAGCTTTCTCTTCAAGATGAAAGCAAAACAAAACCAAACCATTACTTTAAAGAGATTTACAGTAAAAGAAAAGTGTTCTTAAATCTTAAAAGACTTTTCCTGCTTTTAGGGCCCTAGAGGGCCTCCAGGATTACCAGGAACTCCAGGTACCCCTGGTATTAATGTAAGTACCTGTCTATGTGCAGTAAAAAGTAATTTTTTCCCCTGTCAATGATTTAAGTCTGCCACATTTTCAATTTATTTCTAGGGCACTCCAGGAAGAGATGGAAAGCCAGGACTACCAGGCCCTCCAGGCGATCCAGTATGTATATGTGGAAAGCTTGTATAGTTGCTTTGGTGAGAATATTTTAATTTTAAAGGAGATAACCGGGTAAAGCCTGAAATTCCAATTTATTAAATTAATTTGATTAATCTAGGATTATATCTATTGTTGTTGTTTACTTTTACATGGTTTTATTGCTGTATGAATTAATGTTATGTTGACTTCAATGGGATAAATGCTCTGTTTCAGGTCTTATCTGAATGTTTGTATACTAGTACTTCTGCCAGGCTATAACTTGGCACCATGTTCCTCAGCCTCAGAAGGAGTTCTGTATAATGCAAATTTTCAGAAGCAGACCTTGATTAATTCCTTTGAAAGAATGAGAAAAAAAAAAGTTTTGTATTCTGAAGCTAATTTTGCTATGCCACAGAAGGAAGATAATAATTTTCAAAGAAATTCTGATATGCCAGTCTTTCATGTGATAAGTTCCCTCTAACAATAATGAAAAAGTAAGTTTTAGGGGAAAAAATGTTCTGATCCTTTGATATACTTTAGATATTCATCTCCTCTTGGATATAATATGCACCAGTGCTACGGTTTTATGATTTTGTGAAGTTTAACACTGCAAGATCCAAAAGATCTACATATGCCTCAGGCCAAATGGTACCATTAGATATTACTGAGGATTATACATGGGAGTCAAGACAGTCCCATGTGCACGTTTGCTGAGTTTGCAAATGGAGACTCTTCAGTCATTATTCCTGCTCCTATCTTGAGCCCTCACAGCTACTTTAGAGCTTTCAAAAAACAAACTTTTGTTTAGAAAAAAATGCTTGCTGAAGCTTTTATAATGCCAAACAACATTTTCCAATTTTCCTGAGCTATTTTTAGAATATATTCCATTAGCAGAATAAAAGCCACAGTTAGTTGGAAGAAACCAAAACTAGAGCTTAATATTTTAAAAAGATTACTGAATTCACTTGTGATCTTGTTTTAGTATAATTTAGTATTTAGTTAAATACATAATTAAAAAAAACCCTAAAACAGTGATGTTCAGTGATATTAATGCTTATATATATATATGTATATATATAATATATATATCTATAAAAGAAAATAAAACCTCACATTTGAATATTTGCCCTTTGGCAAAATCTCCTTTCCTTGCCAAGGTGTGAATTTGGCCTTCTCACTGAATTAAAGGCAGTGGCCTCAGTCTGTTTGTGGCTTAAGGTAACAGTTCTTCAGATACCTGACTATTGTACATATTCTTCAGATGCAGAGACTTACTTTATGTCTTAGGAGTGATTTACATTTCCAAGAGTTCAGTGATGCAAATCTCATGCAGGGATTTCCAAGCTGGTCTGCAGACTACTGACAGCCTGTGAAGAGCTGAGAGCTTTTAACAGCTGCAGGAATGCATTAGGCAGTAAAATAAACAGTACTTTCAATTAAACATTTGATGGTACAGATGCACAGCAGTCCACAAGTATGCCTAAGAACTGAGAGCAAGGAGCTTATTGAAGAGTAAACTAGTCACAAAATCACACAAAGATTTTGACTCAGAGAGAACAGCTTTCTAAAAAATAAATAAATAGACAGGCTGGGATCTAGCCATTATGCATGCGTTGATCATCTGGGCTCAGAATGATGCCGTTGGCTCCTATATTATCATCAGTCAACGCAACAAGCCTTTTCTGGTTGTATGATACAGTTTTGACTACATGGCTGGACCATTTCCCTATTTAAATCATGTCTGCAGCAGTCCTTGAGCGTACAGCAGCAACAGTTCCAGTGCTTTAAAAGGCACTTGACAGCATCTGTAGCTCCCAGAGGACTAAGATCATCAAGCAAAAGCAGGTTTAATACTAGCAATGAGTACAGAAATAGAACTCAAGTCAGAAAGATTGAGATATAAGTGATCTACTGTTAGGAATGGATGTAAAACCAAGAAACATGCACTCTGAATGCAATTACTAGAACAACATGTCCAGTCTTATGATTCATAATCAAGGAGATCAAATTACAGACTCTGCAGAAAAAGCCAAGTAATTCAGTGACTTTTCATCATCCACTGAAAAAAAAAAAAAAAAAACAACTGTGTTTTGAAAAATACATTATATTAATCTTAGTTAATTTAATAGAAAAAAAAACAGATAAAGATTTTTAGTTACAGAATAAATAGCTGGTGAAATTCACCTGAGGGATGAACAAAGAAGTCTCTAAGTGATTAGCAGTTACCTTTGAGTATTCTGAGAAAGATGGGGCTTTTGAAGAATGGAGAGGTATGAACAGAAAACATATCTTCGTTGAAGGAGAGAGAGAAAGGAACCTAAGTATAATAGATAAGTTGAAACAGGCTTGATTGCTTTAGATATATATATATTTTTAATTCTAAATACTGATAAGAATGATTATGTGAATACATACAAGAATGCTGGCATTATTTTGTTAAGAATCAATCATGGAATAAATAATATTTCCATTTCTGAAAGGTTAACTTTCTGGGGAAGGATGTGGAAATGGTGCTATTGTGTATCTTGACTTGCTTAAAACTTTGAAATTGTCCTCATGATGTTTTCATAAGGAAGCAAAAAATGCTCTGGAAGTAACTGCCATATGGTTAGTGCCTATCAAAAATATAGATATCAGTGTCTATCAGCAGACATTTGTAGAACTCTGAAAGAAAGGTCTCTCCCATGCGTGGTTCTTTTCAATGTTTCAGTTTTATTTGGATAAGTAGATACAAACTGCCATTGAACTGGAAAAGATTGCTTAGGTTTTTGTAGAAAAACCAATGTCTAAAATTCAGAGACATTCTGAGGTCAGCAAGATGAAACTTGAGACGATGAGTATAAAGCACTTAATATGAAAAACAAAATCCATTAATTGAATAGATTTTGGAAGGCATAGTGCACTATTGTTGTCCCCAAAACTAAAGGTAGTTAAAAAATGCGATGCCACTACTAAACAACAGATCTGAATGCTAAAACATACTAATGGCATTTATTGCTCTTGGAATACTCTTCTCTTTGAAGGGTACATTTTTTTCAAGGAAGATGTAGCAACCAGGAGTAAGGCTGGAAAATTAAGGCCATTTTAACAGTTTTAAAAGCCCAGGATGTATCATGCACTTATTCAGAGCTTCACATATGCAGCTGTGACTTTACATTATGTGTGCAGTTACACTGGACTTGCTATATTCACAGAACACATGATCTCTATGTCACAAGTGCAGTAGACGCAGTAGACCTAGTCTCTTAACTGGTGTGCCCTGGCAACTGAATTTTAGGACCCTGTCAAACTGCATGTCTTGGGTCCTGTGTCTTAAAACAGTAAGAAGTTAAAATGGTTGTTCTCAGCATGCTTTCAAATGGGGTAAATAGTCTATTCCTGATTATGCTTCAATTGGGTATATTCAGCAATTCTTGTCTTGAACTGATGTTTGATTCCCATAGCTGAATAAAAGCAGTAACAAATTTTGAATGTGTCTAATTTTATCATATGCCCAGGGCTATTTTTGTTTTAGCACTTGCAAGAAGAAATGAGCACTGATAATTGAAGTCTGTGAGCAATCGGCTCAATCAGATTTTATAGAAAGTCTTTAAATGTAAGTCTAATAACAGCACTTGGAAATCGGAGGATACAGATATATTGCAGCATAGTGTTTACCTATTGATTGAGATTTAAATGGGTTATCTTTAGTATTGTTAGTAATTTGGTTGTGGCATCACAGACTCTTGCACTGGTTCTTAATGTTTAAAGGCAGGACAAAAAATTACTTATGTTGCTCACGTTACTGTAGCTGGATTATTTCCAGTACCTGAGCTAATTTAATGAAGTTAGCTTTGGCATCTTTACAATTCAGAATTTAGTTCAGGTTAGAGTCAAAGCCTAGGAGAAAGCAGAAGGAAAACATTGAAAATAATAAGTGACAAGAGGCTGTGAGAATTTCCAGTGAGGATGATTTGTTGTTGGTATGCTATAAAGACAATTACATACTATTACTTGAAAATACAACTTACTTGTTTTTGGGCAAGTGTTATGTCAACTTTGTTCAAACTGTAAGAAAAAATTACATTGGTAGATTGGATTGACAGTGATATTTAACATTTTAAAGCTATGTGGATTGCCCTGATTTTTAGAGTTCTCAGAGACAAATTATCTCAGCCAATGTATGTGTAATCAGCTATATGAGTTGCCATATAAACTTCTGAAAAAATCGGTACCTATTTGAATTGGTAACATTGTGTAAAAGATTAACTGCAAGTGTTTCTTGTAATTTCAGATTGCACTGCCACTAGTGGGAGACATGGGTACTATACTGAAGGTAAACATTTTCAGAGGTTATAGGATGAAATATAGAATCATAACATGGTTTTGATTGGAAGGGACCTTAAAGATAATCAAGCTCCACCCCTCCCTTCGGTATGGAGTGTTGTTAGCTACCAGATTAGGCTGCCCAGGGCCCCATCCTGTCTAGCCTTGAATTCTTCCAGGAATGGGGCATCCACAGTTTCTCTGGGCGACTTGTTCTAGTGCCTCTTCAACAAAAGCTTTTCCTTTTGTTCGGTCTACATCTATCCACTTTCAGTTGTAGAAATGATAGTAGAACACCTCATTTTCAATTTCTGAAAATGCACTGGTGTCTCTTTTTGAAAGTGTGTTACTTTTTCATAAAACTGATGTAGACTGGAAAGTTAAGGATTAGCAATAATAATAATTATGTTAACTTACTGTAAATTTTATTTCCTTTTCCTGCATCTCTATGGTCTCACCAAGAGCTTTGGAAACAGTTCAACTAAAATTCTACATTCAAACATTATTCTGCCAAGGCTACATGTTCAAAACTCATATCTGCCTTATTTTATCTTCTTTTTTATTTTTTTATTTTTTTATTTTTATAACTAGTTTCTTCCAATTTGTTTAGAAAGTTTTGCTTTGATTTAACTATTTATATTAAGCTTCTATCTCCAGCATATAAAATGTTTGGAAAAAATGGTTGAATTAGTGAACCTGAATCAGCCTCCATGAGAATGAATGGAAGAGTCACCTATGGATGGTAACAAAGGCAGGAAAGCATGGTTGCAAAAATCAGATCTTCTGAACCTGTCACTAAAATGCTTATTTATCACTTTGCCTTCTGTCTGTTCCTTAGGGTGATCCAGGCACAAGAGGTCCTCCAGGCATCCCTGGCAGAGAGGGGCCAAAGGTAAGTTGTAGAAGAGCTTATTTTACTCTGCTTTGTTGTTAAAAATCAAGAGCCAGATTTTTCTGTCAGAGAAGTCTTAACTTTTTTTTGTCTGATCCCTGTTCCTGTAGCATCTGAGCAGCTTAAAGGTTCAGACAGTTTTTGCAGTTTAGTCCTCTTCCTGTCTTAATGTGCCCTTTCTCTCTGGGAAGTGAGCTAAACAGCTTGGGAGCTGAGTCCCAAGCCGTATTGCTTTCTGTGTCTTGTTAGTTAAACTTAGCTCAGATTTAATTGTCCAGTAGTGCATTGCCATCTATTGGCTTAAGTGAGTCAGTCATGCAGGAATCTTTCAGTAAAGAAGGAAACTAATCTCTCAAGTGTGTAACAACAATCTGATAAAATACCTCATGACGTGGCAAATAAATTTCCTATAGCAGAACTTAATTAATTGAAAGTATTGATTCTCCATGTGGGCAAGCATTTAAACTCTTTAGTATTTGTAAGACAAGACTGTATCTCCATCCGTTCTTTTATGCCAGTTTACCTATCAGGTAAAAAATACTATTTTCTTTTCACCTTAGTGGGAATCCATTTTAAAACTCACGGGTAGTATTGAGCTTTTTTTTGTCTTGTTTTAATCACTATTGCTTTATGTTTGTACTCGTATATATTAAATGTGGGTCATAAAATTTCATGCTCTCCAGAGCATGAAATTCATTGTTTTCTAATAGAAAACATTTGTGTGAATGTTGTTTTCATAGGGAAACAAAGGTGAACGTGGATTTCCTGGACTTGCTGGAGAGAAGGGTGATGAGGTAAAATTACTTCATTTATGTAGCCAATACACTAGACGAAAGTGCATAGAATACTAAACTGCTTATTTAAAGCTTCTGGGATAATAATGTATTACTGCAGATAGCCCTTGAATCTAAGTTTTCAACAAGATTAAGCACTATTATTAAAATAAGTAAAATCTATTTCATATTTGTGTGAAGGTTTATGCTCATTTGTATATTTTAATGCCTTGCATAAATCTAAATGCTAATTTTTAAGGGTATGAGATAAAGCAATAAAAAGGTAAATGCCAAATATTTTCACAAAATATTTAATTTTATAAGGTATTTGCTTTGATTATGTTACTTCCTAGTTAGCATTCACTTTGAGAAATATTCTGTAAGGCAAATGGTTTGATGGGAACAGTAATTTCAGCAATTACTATTAAGTGGAAATAAGAAAATATTTGGAGTCTGAATTTAAAATACATGCAGTATTTTCCATTATATACTGTTGGGTGGAGCTTCTCCTTATGGATTGTAAGGGGAATCAAGAGCAATTAGCTTTGATATATATACATGACTGTCATATAGCTAAAATTTCATCTGACTAAGCCTATGGATCAGAGGAAAGTGTTCTGCAGTGCACAGACTTGTCTGAAATCCTCATGTATGCATATATTGTTTTTATTCCAAAAAATAATGATACCCTGGTAGATGAAAATGTGCTTCAGTATTGTTATAATAGTAATGGACATGCTAAATATAAGTATTTTTTTGAGGCTATAACATGGGAGAGGAAATTGACATATGAGCCTTTAATTTTCAGGGCCTTCAAGGTGTTCCTGGACTGCCTGGTGTACCAGGACCCAGTGGACCGTCTGTAAGCATGTGGCATCATTTGTTGTCTAATTTCTCTCTAAGGTTGCTATAATTACATATCAGAACTTCTTATTCTTAGCTTCTGGCACCTCCTTTTGGCTTTTAGGAGAGTGACAATAAAATCTTACCCGCAGTGGCTGTATTAAAATAAATTATGTCATGAGTTGATGTCTCTGAAAATACTATCATTGTCTGGATTCAAAGTTTATGTAAATCAAATGCTTTTAGTATTTTGACCTTACTAGAGACTTCATGAAGTTGAAAGGCATGATGGACAAACTAGCAGTTAATTAAGTATTTATACCCTAGTTAATGTTATTAATAAAAATCTAAAAAAATTTCTAACCGGGCATGCTCAAAACATTAAATGCAGAAACCAAATAATTATAAAGTCTGAGAATACACTAACTTACTATTTAAAGTCACTGAAAAACTAACCCTGAAAAATACTGGTATTTTGGGGAGAACTTCTCTTGGGATTTTTTTTTTTTTTAATTTTCTACATGCACAATGTGACTGTTAGATAGTGTGGTCATTGCTTAATCCTGGGTTGTTGACAGTACTAACACTTCTCTAATTGCAACACATTTTGGAAGCTTAATGTGGAATACATAAATTAACATTTTAGCAAAAAAACCATGATCCTTCACAGTACCAAGAGTTACCAGTTAGGGGCAGAGCATTTAGTCTGTACAAGGTGAAAATACAACCACAAACACAAGTTTTACCCTTCACAGAGCTTATCAGTAGAACACAGCTTTTGCATCAGATAGAGAAGAGAAATACTGAAACCTGGAGGAAAAATTTAATTAGTTTTAAATGACCTTCAGAAAAACCAAGCTACAGTGCAAATTGCAGTTTTGGGATGTTTCTTAACTAAGCTGATACTGTATTGTGCAGGGAGCCATGGGAAGACCTGGGCATCCTGGTCCTGCTGGGTCAAAAGGTGAAAAGGTATTCCTTCTTTTTAGTTTTGATAAAGATCTGTGTAGGTTTTGTGATCCTTTTACTATGCTTTGGGTTTGTGGGTTTTGTTTGTTTGGTTTGTTGTTGTGTTTTTGATATTTTTAACACAATGCAGACATGAGTTTGACATACATTTTCAAATGAATTTTTATTTTTTGTCTTGGATTACAAATACTTTCTCCAAACATACAGGCTCCTTTTTTGAAGAATAAACCTTATGGTATATATGAGTTTCAGGGAATGTTTTCTAACTGTAATATGTTATATAAAATTAAGAAATTGGAAAAAAAACATTGTTAAGTAGTATAGTATGAATTACTACTTGCTCTGCTTCTTATTCTTTTTCCAGTGTACTAGTCAAACTTAAAGGCATAATGTTCTTCAAAAGCTGGAAGAGTACAAATATTCTGCAAAAGTATTAAAGCTTCTTTTATTATTAATTTACACTGTCATAGCACTGCTTTTTTATCAATTTTATATATATTCCTTTATCAAGTGCTTCCATTATAACTAAAAGGTCAAATTAATTTCTTGGGCACTGCAGATCAGTGAAATACAGCAGACAAACTGATTTATCAAAATATATTTTGAGACAATTTCTACATTTTTTACATGGATACACTTCTTAATTTTTTTTTCTTAGCTATGGCTCGGGCTTTTCCAGCCATAGTGCATAGACTGTGATTATACTAATACTCCATAAAACTTTGAATGTGGTATGAATAAGAAAAGGAAATTGTACTTCGGAAAGCTATAAAATATCCTCAGCATAAAAGTGAGTTGAGAACTGTCTCCTTCCTGGCCACGATAGAAATAATTTACCGAAGGTATTTCCTTTTTAAATAATACACTGCAAAAAAAAAGCAAGGTTTTGTTCTTTCCATGCTTACAATTTCAAAGTACTGAATAAAGTCTCTCGAAATGCAGTGTTTGACCAGCTGCTTGAAGCATGTACATCTCTATCTTTGGCTGAGACCTAATCATAGCTGTTTCTTTCATTATGCATCATAAAGATCAGGGGAAGGCAACTTCTTATTATTGCATTTGAGAATGAGAAAGTCAATTCTCCATAACTAGTGTGCCACTGACTGAAAAGGCCAGAAGTCAGATCATTTAAGAGTGATGAACTGAACCATAGCCAGATAATGTACATTCTCCTTCCTTTATCTGAGGACCACATTTTAAAAGTTCTAAAATAGAGTATTTTCTCTCTTAATGAAATACTATAAATCCTTCAATTTGTAGCATGACATTTCAATCACAAGATGATTTGGAAATTATTTTAATATGATTGTAATTAAAAATGTATATATGTATGGTGAGTTAATCATTACTGTCATATGCTCAGCTTGACTTTTTCCACCTTAATAATTTTAAATTTGCAGCCTAAGTGTCTCAATGAAGTATGTTATTAAAATCCAATGAAGTGAGCAAAAAACTTGGATAGACCTATTCTGAATTATACAGAATTATTAACTGAATCTTAGTGATGAAATTTTGAAAAGATCTTGCTTGCAAAGTTTGACATTAAAACAACTGTATTGCTCAGAGCACCCACAATTCTGCTGGGACAAAAACTAAGAAACTTTTTTTCCTGATATAAGCAGTTCAGTGCATCTCAGCAAAACAGACTATAGCTACAGATAAGTGTTTTGAAGTAAAAGTCAAGAAGGTATTCATTATAACCCTTAGTAAAGATCTTTTCCTTACCCAGCATGTTTCTGAATAAACTGGTTCTTCTTTATTTACCTGTGGATGATCAAACTGAGGATTGTCTTTAGCAAAACAATATTCAAAGCATAAAATGAATTACAACTTCTATCTATTGATTGCTTAGAAATTTATATGAATTTATATGAAGCATTTCACTACCCTATTGCCACTACTATTTTGCCATGAGGAAGTTACTATGCATAAAGCATCAATAACTAACAAAACAAGAGCTAGAATAAAGTAAAGATTATTAATTTGCCTAAAGTTTAAGCAGGATGATTCATTCTTGATATTACCTAGTCCTGCTGACTCTTGTTTATTGTCATGATGGCCGTCACAATTTGGGAATGGAATAGATCTGAACAACAGCTATATTAAATGATCTGTACATCTCTCACTATGCTAGGGTAGTGAAGGCTCTCCAGGGAAGCCTGGACCACCTGGACCTCCGGTAAGAGACTTTGGCTTACATTTTCATGATATGTTAGGAATGATATAAGTAAAATGAAATGCACAGGAAGGATGTGGAACTCTTGGAGAGAGCCCAGAGGAGGGCCACTAAGATGATCAGAGGGCTGGCGCACCTCTGCTATGGGGAAGGGTTGAGGGAACTGGGCTTGTTCAGCTTGGAAAAGAGAAGGCTCCAGGGAGACCTCATTGCAGCCTTCCAGTACTTGAAGGGAGCATGTAAACAGGAAGGGGAATGGCTGTTTACGAGGGTGGATAGTGATAGGACAAGGGGGAATGGCTCTAAACTGAGACAGGGGAGGTTTAGGTTAGATATTAGGAGGAAGTTTGTCACTCAGAGGGTGGTGACGCACTGGAACAAGGAGGTTGTGGATGCCCCATCTCTGGAGGCATTCAAGGCCAGGCTTGTTGTGGCTCTGGGCAGCTGGTCTAGTGGTTGGCAACCCTGCACGTAGCAGGGGGATTGAAACTCAATGATCATTGTGGTCCTTTTCAACCCAGGCCATTCTATGATTCTATGATATCAAGAAGTAGACTGTCTCTCTAAGACATATTAGTAGTGCAGGAAGACAGCAAAGTCTTATTGCAAAATGGTTCAGTATTCCTTTTTTTTCTTGTGATTCATCATTAAATCCAAGACAGCAGTGCCATCTTAGAAATTTGGTCAAATGAATTATTCTAAAAACATTGAACACTGAGGTTACCTGATATCAGGTAACCCAGGGAAGTCCATGGAAGGCTTTAAACTGTAGATTAACTGGAACAGTACCTAACACAAAATTAATTCTGAAGAATAAGTAACTGGATGACCTTACAATCCCTAATTCTAAATACAGCCTTAGAAATGTCATTCCTTACCTTAATTCACAGAATGCTTTGGTTCTAGAATCTAGCTATACTCTAATGATTCTTACATATTCCTGCCTCAACTGCAGCCTAATTCTAGCCTGTTGTAGAAAAAAAATCATTCACTTCTGCCCCAAATTTAACCCTAGAGCTGACTCTAGCTTAGAGAACCGTACATTTTTCAGTCCTTGCTTCTCTAAATTCAATCTGTATCTCATGAAAATTCTCTAGAGCAAGTGATGGTTTAGAACTCAGGACATACTTGGAAAATTGGTATAAGGATAGCAGGATACCAGGATAAAAGTTTAGCTAGTAATGCAAGAATAACCAGCTAGATCTGTGACTTTCTGTTGCAGCACAAGTTTTCTGTATCTGCCAGGTTTTGTACGTAAAAGAAGTTTGAGAGCAAAACTAAAGTAAAGCATACTGTATTAATTCATTAATTACGTATGAGAATTTCTCATCTTGAAGTCTTGAAAGTCTTGAAATATGTAAAGTTTTCAGAGCATAGGCTAAGTTAATTTATGCTGGAAACATGTTTTAGGACTTTATTTTGAGTTTAAATGTCTGCCCTTTCTGTTTTGTTTTCATGTTTACATTTTTACACACATGATTTGTAAACATTCGTACAGGAAGAATGGCTAGCACTCATATTTACTAAGTCCTCTTTAAATATTAACTGGCTTGAATTTGAGAAGACATCTGGATATCTTTTTAGGAAAAGAATTCTACTCAATAATAAGTTGAACACACTTGTATAGTTTGAGCTTTTTGTGCACTAAAAATCATGGGGCCAAATGTAAGTTGGTAATTCAGCCACTGAATCACTCTTCTTAGTTCTTTACGGTCTCATCCATTTAACTAGAGCATTAACCTAGATTTACCATTCAAGCCAATTAGATGCTTTCTACTTTTTGGTTTAACACAGATTTTCAAATGGACATGAAAACAGTGCTGTCATTGTTTCTATCTGTTGACCAGTTATTTTGTAAGAATGTTGAAATGTAATGTACACTGGGAATTTACAGTACCTGGTTTTGTAACAAAACAAAAAATAAAGTACCAAGCTTACATACTTGTGTATCCTATGTTCTTACTGAAATGTCTGGAAATGTGGAAAAATTGATCTAGAAACCACGATTTTGCTGATGCACGGGACTTAAAACAGGTTCTGCCTCTGTGGTTTGTAGTTGTGGTGCTTACTTGCTTTTTATGTTTTAAAGGGTGTGCCTTACAATGAAAGAAATGGAATGAGCAGCTTATATAAACTCCAGGTATTTCTGGTATTTCTTTCTTATATACATAGCTTTTCAATCATCACCAAATTTTGGTCCAACACAACTTTTAAATTTGCTGTTACAGGGAGGTGCAAGTGTCGCAAGTTATCCAGGTCCACCAGGACCTCCAGTAAGTGTTTAACAGTAACTTAATTTCTAATATTTAATTAAAATAGTAACAGAGGGGTAACCAACGCTTAACTGCATGTTGTTTTGATGAGTACCATGGAACTGGATTTTATATGTGAGAGGTAGAAATTATAACTCATCTAGGAAATGATGTAGTAAGTGTAATAGATAGTAACATATATAAATGTAATTTTATGTGTTGATCAGACATTTTAGCCTGGGAGAGCTTATTTTGATTTAAATATTTCACTCTAAAGCTATGCTGAATATTAAATAAAGTCTGCAAAAACAGTGCATAACTTGGTATTTGGCTTGACTGAAAGTATCTTAATGTCTTAAACTGCACAATATACTCCTTGTAGTTAGTGATGATCTTGCTATGGATGAAATTATGTGTTGGAAATTAGAAACTCATTAATTCTCAGTTCTGTCACTAATTCTTTGCCTATAGCTACAGTGTAGAATGATATGTGAATGTGGCAGCAGTACAGAGATTGTGTCTTTCCAGGCAGTATGCTGCCCTGTGCAGATATCCCAGCTTGCTTTGGTTCTTTGAAGCCCAAGGTGTGCTGTACTTATTTAACTCCTCTTTCTTACTAGTGTCATAATCAAATTCTGCTGTTTTAAGGCAGAATTAATCAGTTGAGAGGACTGGACTAAATACTGATTGTAAATGCACTGCATTGCCAATTTATATTTGTAATGTATTAATATAGAAAAAAATACCATGTCACTGTGTAGTTCTCTAAATGTATGTCTGTTTCTTATTTGCTTCACAGGGTCCAAAAGGAGATCCTGGCACAGTGGTAAGTACTTTTTAGTCATAATAGAGATTCTCTAAGTATGATTCCGCCTGATTTATTGATGAAGATCAGGAAACACTGAGAAGTATTGGAGAGATCTTTTTTTAAGAAAAATCACGTTCCTTTCACCAAAGTGAGAAAACAGCTATGTCTGCTACTAATGAAACAAGTGACATCTTCAAGAAAAACATCTACAGTTCCTTAGGGCTTTCAGGAGTTCATTCAGCTGCTAAGAAGCTGACTCTTTACCTCTCCAGCTGTTGTCCTGGTTGTCGTTCCTGAGTAAAATACATAAAGAGAGTTAACTGCTGACCTCTAAGAGTATCTGGCTTCACTCACAAAAATAGCTGCAGTGTTAATCACAGCTAACTCGTACTAACTCAGTCAAGCCCAAAGAGGGCAGTTAACATTTTGAAGATTTAGCTAAGACTTAATCTACCATGAAGACACATAATCTCCACTCAGCCAGCCTACAGAAGGCTTACAGTTGCTCTTAATGCCTACAAGCTGAATATGTCTTTCTATACCACCAACCACTTCCTACTCAAGAAGTACTTTCTCCCATACAGGCTTTGGAAAGTGAAATCTGTCAAAGAATTCATAACATCTGCAGAAGGAATTTGCTGTGGTTATTGATTTAACTGAGATAGCTGAAATACTGGAATTATTAACAGTAGTTCAGATTTCTGTGATAAATTATCTGTTGATTGTCTTAAAAAAAAGGAAAAAAGAGTAATAGAACCTTCCCAGTTAAACTGATTTCTCAGTGCAGAAGTTTTCTGGTTTTCATTCAAAGCCTGAAGACTAGCACAGAGACTTTGCCTATGTGCCCCTTGTTGCAGAGAAAGGTTTGTACAAGGAATAGAGCTCTATTCTGATACAGTAAATTGGAGGTTGAACAGAATTGCTTGGAAGTTAGTTCTGTGGTGGATAGAATATGCTCACAACATATGCCTCTGCTGCTGGAAAGTGGTGACTTAGAGCTTGAAAGTGGTGACTTAGAGCTGACGTAGGCTTGAAAAAACACAGGAGGAGAGACTTTCAGATTACGTTCTTAGTCAAAATTAAAACAGTAAAGCAAAATCTGTTCACCTAACAACTGTTAGCTATTTTGGTAATCTCAAGTTAAATGTTCTGCTTTTGCTTACTCTTCCACATTTCTCTTGAACAGTTCAGAGTTTCTGATCTATGCAATCCATTTTAATTTTAAAAAAATCAGGGAGACCCAGGACCAATGGGATTACCAGGTCTAGAAGGACTCCCAGGGGAAAAGGTAAGACTATCAAAGAAGAAGTTTTGGCTTTTTAATGGGTCTGTCTGCAGCTAACTGATTTCTGAAACCTTATTTGAATTTTTTATGAAAATTAATGTTTCTGTGTGAAAAAGATTTGTATATTTATCCATATTCCTTTTTTTCTTAAATGTACATCTAAATCATTTACTCACCCAATATAAAATTCCATTTTCCACAAATGGAAATGTGTGTAGAAAGCCTTGTAGTATGTCTCTAATTCTTGTTCTTTCCTGAGCATCAGCTCATGCTTAGAGTCTGTCTGCTTGTTTTAACACTTCAGGTATAGCTATAGGTCTGAATTGAAATTTGTACCTGAATTAGTCTAAACCAAGTATGAGAAAAACTTCCATTAAAAAAAAAAAAAAATTCAGCTGCGTATAAAGATAGAGGAAATGCTAGAAATAGAAGAAGAGACTGATTCCCTATTCCCTACATTTGATGTGAAGGCCTTATGAAGCCAAAGGCAAAACTGATTTCTCAAAACTATTGCTCATTAGTCTAAAAAGGTCCCTTCTTTCTATCTTACTTTTCTTATTGCGCTGCCTGTATGAAGCCATCATAGCTCATCCTGAACTGTGTCACAATCTCAAGAGCCTTCCTCTTGTTCAAGTGTGCATTCTGGTCCTAGGAAATTACTTTTTCCTTGAGCTGGTGATGTTTCTGCCTTTCATGTATCAGTTATGGAGGCTGATACAAACTTAGAGTAAAGGTTATTATGAAATGCTAAAAAATTTAAGCTTTTTGTATTTATTTCCATATGGCTAAGCATAAGAAGTCCACCAGAGAAATAAAGAAGCCCTGAAAATAAGTTTTCTGTCAGTGGAGACACTTTGTTTCAATTTTGCCCGTATCTTTTAAGTGTAAGAAGAAATAGTAACCTTTTGGAATTCAAACGCTTACTCAGTTTTTAGGAATTGCATGCTATTCAATCACTTAATATAAAAAATAGTTTACTGTGACATTTTCCATCACAAAGCCATGTAAATCAAAAGTTTATCCATACTATTACAGTGTATTACTACTACTTCTGCAGAGATTATAGGATAACAAAACAAGGTAGGTGACTACACTAGGTGTTTAAATTAGATAATTCTTGCTCTGGAAGACTACAATTTACAAGCAATTAAGGACAACCTAATTTTAGCATGAACAAACACAGGGAGGTATTGCAGTCCTAACAGAGACAAAATGGGGACAAGAATTAAATAAAGGGAAAATGTAACAGAACAGATTGTATAAACAAGCTAAGTGAATGCTTGGCCATTTCCCAAAGCCAAAATACCCTTTCTTTAACTAAATTTAGTCTGAATTCCACACTTCTTGTGCAAATAAATTAACAGAATCCGAGTCTGCCTGCCATTCCCAACAGTACAGTGCATGCTGGCTTTTAATTTAGAGCTACAAGATGCATCATTGCAGCAGAACGCCTTATTGCATAGACAGTGCTGGCTGTAGTTTTGTGATAATGTCATGAACTGGCTGAAAACATTTGTGTCCTCAGGATAAAATTAGCCTTCCCTCAGCTATGCTGACACAGTGATTTTGCAGTTGTGCTGTGCATCACATTGCTAAATGCAGTCAGGGCAAGGGGAAAAAATTTCAAGGGAAGTGCTGAGGATTTCTATCTTAACTCTCACGCACTGCCAGCATCTAATGAACCCCACTGTGTATATAAATTCTGGGTACAGAATCACCATGCAGCATGGAGGCACTGTTGAAGCCAATGAGCCTTGCTAAGTACCACAAGTATTTGATTGCTCTAAAGGTGCTCATAAATTTTTCACTGAGAGGGAAACTTGTTTTATGTGACTTCTCTTTGTCTCCTGAGCAAGCGAGGTTGAACTGTGAGCAAGCTTCTCCCTCTGGACCCGAGGTCTCGTCTGTTTTGGTTTGGTTTCATTTGGTGATACTGCTCTGATCTGCTTTATTACATGGGCAGTGTGACAGAGTGAATGTACTCTGCAAGGCCATGCACTTTTCATTAACTAACCCCTGTGGGCTGGTAAGCAAATACTCCTAATTTGTAGAGGTTACTCCCAGTTGCCAATGCAGAGAAACTGGCTTCCAGCCTCTAGCTCCTCAGCCAGGTTCAATTTATTTGGTTCAGAGTCAGGTGTTATGTGGGCAGTGTCAAGTTTTTAGTACTGCAGTTGTTCTGTCACAAATGTGATAGGCAGCAAGATTTTAAATATGTTCCTTGCTGTTGTCATGGGGTCTGAAAACCCTAAACGTAAAAGCAAAACAGAATTTGTATTCATCTGTCTTGAACAGTCCTGCACTGCATTTCTTAGTCTAGTTCTGCATAATTGGTTTAGAAAACTCTGAGAAGTTACTGTTACCTAGAATTGATATTTTTCCCTATACTGTAGCTCTGATGTGAGTCTTTCAAAACTGTTTATAGGCATTAATTTGTCTTCTCTCTATGTTCTTTATAATGTAGGTAAGTGTTTCCAATTACAAGCATTATTGTTTTATCACCTGAACAAAATGATGAGAATGACACAAAACATCTCCTCAAGCTTTTCTACACAAAACAATGTGACTATAGCTATGCTGGCAGAGCTTTTGCAAAACAGCTCTGGGTAATGTAAACTCAGCTCAAAAATATTCTCCTGTTTGTGTGGCTTCAGCTGTGTCAGGGCTTTCCTGACATGATTATAGAAACCTGGGGTCTGATCTTCTTACCTTTTTAACCAACGTTATGCTAGCAGAGTGCATTTTTACAGATTGATGCATGTCAGCAATGGGATAGGGTAAATCTTGCTGTAGTTTCACCTCTGGTCAGCTCCCTCCATCTGCTTTGAGTTATAGTCTTCACAGAAGATAAAGATGAATTTGCACTCACACCTCATCAACTCCAGCATAAAATCCATTATCTTAGCTTAAAATATTGATGAAGGTATCTCTGTGATAAAGGAAACTTTGTGCTTAAAAGACCACAGCACAAGCAAATCAAGGATACTGAGTTGCATGAAATGGCTGAGAGCATAGCAGGAAGGCAGAAGTTTCTTTAAAAGGTAAATCTTAAATAGGGGTGCCTTGATAGGATAGTGAATTGCAATGTGTTAATTTTGGTCATTGTCAAGACCACAAATGATTATTACTTAAAAAGCCTCAGATAAATCATCCCTTTTCAAGGAAGGGCTCAAACAGAATGTAAAGGATAAGGTGTTAATTATGACAAAAGTACCTAAACAAAGGACTTCTGTTACTTGCTCAAGTCTGTCAAATGAGTCAGTGTCAGAGCTAAATGCTAGCGTTTAGCAGAGCCTAGCTCTTGTCCTTAATTTCAGCTCACTGCATAATTCTTCCTAAGGTTTTAATCAGGATCTATGAATGAACTCCTGTTTTCGGTGTTACCATTTAAATAATGATTTATCTTTTCTTCAGGGTGACCGTGGACCAGCTGGCACACCAGGAGTAGCAGGGATACCAGTACGTATATTCATTAAAGAAATCTCATTTTGTTACAAGAACCTGAAAAAAAGTCAAGTAAGGTGCTTAGCTGTAATCTTACTCATTGTTTCTGGGAGCTCTTAACAAGTGACATATGGGCAGATATGAAAATGACATATTTTTCCTAAAAGAATTAGAATTTTAAGACTTCTGAGGGCTCGGAAATGGAGTGAATACATGATAAAGCTTGAATTTGAAGTTGCATATTCTCATTTAAGAAAGATTCTTCTCATTGCCTCAGCTTTATGGAGATTAATTATAAAGTCATTTTCTGTGTTCCTGGGCATACATAAATTTCCAGGCATCTTTCTTTCACAAAAAAAAAAAAAAAAAAAAAAAAAAAAAAAAGAACATTAGTTAATGCAATCCACAACAATCTGCATTTCAAATCAATCAAACATTTGCTTTAAGGGACATACTTTGATAGTTATTTACATGTTGTATTCAAGGACTTTCTGAAAGTCATTCTGAAGCTTTGTTGTAGGTGAAAGTAAATGTAACTAATGATAAATTGAAATTATAATTCATTTGTGTTCCTAAAGGGAATAAAGATAAATTTTCTTTAGATTGCATTCACAGTTTAATAAATGTATATATATTTGTATTTCAGGAGACAGTATGAAGCTATTTATATTCAAATACATTCATTATTAAATTTGGACAGCTACCAATCCATTCAAGAGCTGTTTTTAAATTATAAATGTGTTTCATGAAATAAAGAAAAGTCTGTATCTATGCACTCCCATTTCCATTAGCACCTAATTTAGTGTATTTACTGTAATTTCTAAGAGAGAACATTAGCTTAAGTAGCTTAATGTAGTTAAGTTTTCCTAAAACAAGGTAAAAACTCACTTTTAAAGGAAGAAGATAAGCATTTCTCTGAGTTTTATAGCCTGTGTAAGAGTTTCAGAGTTTGTTGCTCCTTAATGTATTATATATACACTGTGAATCAATAATGCATTAGCTAGTTAGGCTCATTATAATTGTTCATTCCTTGTGTATTTCCCACTGGATATGTTTCAGGTCTTACTGTTGTTGCTTTCTATTCTAGTTGTATGTGAAATAGTTATTGGCTTCCTTTCATCACTGATGAAGTTGCATTCTGTTGCTTACATTTAACTCTAGTAAGATCCATTGAAAAGAAATTATTTGCTTTACCATTTTATGCTAAGAGGTTCTATTTTTAAAGATTTATTCTTTCTCTTTTAAATCATTGATTGAGCTGTAACATGAGCATTTCACTCAAATGTATATCCTGTCTTAGTGTTTAAGATAAATTGATGTTTTACTTCATAGCAACTTGAATTTCTAATATTCTCTTCTTGCAGGGAAAGCCAGGATCTCCAGGGTCCCCAGGGTTGCCAGGAGAACCTGTAAGTACAGATTTGAGTTCTAGACTACCATGCTAATACAAAAATATATTGAATGTTGAATGCAAGATTTTACATGGAGGTTCATTTGTGTTTTCTTTTTACTTAGGGTGAAAGAGGACCCATAGGAGATACAGGCTTCCCTGGGCCAGAAGGACCACAGGGAAAACCAGTAAGCAATTTTATCTACATTCATTAAGAAAACATGCATTTTAGTTTATGACAAGTTTCAAAAGAAATTGGAGTACATCCTGTTTTGTATTGGGCTTGATCACTTCTGAAGAACATTCTAGAGTTACAGCACTCAATATAACCATCTAGTCAAGAATTCTTTTCATATAGAGTGTGATGTGTTTATGTTTTAATAGCCGATGTTACTGAGATCCTTTGGAGGTAACTGAGATCATTTTGAATGTCACTTGGATCCTGTTGATTTGAATGTTCCTTTAGCAGTTTTCCAGAATGAGAGTATTAACCCAAAAGCTCAGCACACTCTGTTAAGTATAAGGCAACAAAATGCATTCATGGTTTCAATTATGTGGAGAACTGTTGGCTTCATGACTCTGTATACGCATTATTGTTCTTCTACTGGTAATGCAACATCATGTCTGAAGCACGTACTATTCTCTGAGGATATGTCTGATCTGACCTCTTTATTTAAAATGCACTGTAGTCAGCAGTGTATTGTAGCACTGTCTGAGCTAGTTTAAAACAGTCTAGTTCATATTCCAGAAGTAGTTCAGCTAGGATAGCTCAGAACTATCTCCCTCTGAGCACGGTGTTGCAGTGACAAGCACAAGAAGTGCACCATTTCGGATTATTATCACATCTCCACACTATTCTTCTGTCTTGAAAGAGACTATTTCTGTAATTTCTGCAGCAAACTGGCCCAATTTAAGGAACAGCTTGAAAATCTGTATCACTAATAAAATTTTAAAGTGCCTGCTTTCATGAGCTCTGTCAGGATGCTACAACAGTGAGCTGTTCTGCAAGAGAAAGTGACTGAGCTGAGGGCAGGAACAAGATGGGGTCGTGGACACACCAGCAAGGGATGCAGGTCCACAGTGACCTTAATCATTCAAAAACTGCTTTGCAGTATGAAAGGGAAAGAAATATTGCTGATTCCTTTGCTTATCCAAGTCTTCTTTTTTATTCATGCAAAATAGCTCTAGGTTTTCTGTGCATGCAGGTTCTGGCCTTGTATATCCCATCAAAATAAATAGTGTCAGAGTATTTATCTCGGATGCCCCGTCCCTGGAAGTGTTCAAGACTAGATTGGGTGGGGCCCTGAGCAGCCTGGTTTAGTATTAAATATGGAGGTTGGTGGCCCTGCATGTGGCAGGGGGATTGGAGATTCATGATCCTTGAGGTCCCTTCCAACCCATTCTGTGATTCTATCTTGCACTTACCTGGTGTTGAGCAATTGTTAAATTACTCTGTGACATTATTTGGCCCATGCCACCCAGCACATTCTGAGACAATGTCATGTTCCAGGCTGGGGAAAAATGTGAGCCCGAGACTACTTTCAGTGTGCATTATGAGTAAGATTGCCCTCTTTTGGGCAGGAAAAAATGTTTTGACCAGCAGGTGGAAGCTGTGGCATGTCACAAGTCCTAATGACCAATGAATAGATCTGGACACTTATTACTGAGGTCTAATCTCTGTAACAGCAAGGGCTAATAGGCATTTAGGGCTAATGTCTACCATAAGATGAATCTCTTCTGTCATTGTATAATGAACTAGGACTTGTAGAGTATCTGTACAGCTCCATGTTCCACATGTTTGCAGAATTTTGCTGTAGCTGGTCATTCAAAGTTGCATGTTCATTATAATTGATACGGATCTTGTCACTGAAGATATTTTTTGCACTGCTCTCTCAGTTCAAATGTAATCTGCTTGCAGTTCAGCATGGCCCCAACCTTTTTTGTAGCACATTCCTGAAGACTGTTTATGAGTGTTTCAACACTGTAACCATGCAAACTTCTGACTGCAGCTTTAGAATGTGTACTGATATCATCTCTAAACAGCGAGCTTTATACCTTGTTTTCGAAATACATATAAATAATTATTAAAATATGATTTTTATTTTTTTAATAGGGAATCAATGGAAAAGATGGACTGCCAGGTCCTCCGGTAGGAAACCATGCTTTTGCATTTTAATATATTTAATTGTTCACAAATAATGCAGCTCTTAATCCTAGTAGTTGTTTTCAGTTCAGCTGATAGATGAACACACAACAAAGCCTTTAAGCAATATCATTAACCTCTTTCAAAAACAATTTTTCAGGGTGCTGTGGGGAGACCAGGAGACCGAGGGCCCAAAGGAGAACGTGTAAGTCCCTTGTTTTAATAACTTCTTTCCTTTTATCTGAGTATCTAAACACCTCATTAGCACATATGTTATAGTCACAACCAACATATTAATTTTCTGTGAACTGTAGGTGACAGTAAGCATCCCATGGACCACTGTGTGAAACTGAATTGCTTTCTGCATCTAGAGAAAGACACCTTTACGGACTTTCTAATGCAGATGACCTGGCAGTGTAAATTGTTGATGAAAGTTAGAAAGTAGATAATCCCCTTGTGTGTGATGCAGTCAAATGTTGAAAGTTATAAAGCTTTCCTCATTTCATTCCTGGGATCTTTGCATATCACAAACACATGGCCATGTGTTACATTAAAACAAGCTTGCTACAACAGGCAGCAGGGAATGTTACGATTTCAGTTAATGCAATAAAGCAACTCAAGTGACAGTGGTCCTTGTAGCAAAGCTTAGTTATAGCCGTTAATAAGCTCTGATTCACTAAAAGTAGTACAGATTTGGAGGACAGATGGGTGATAAAAATGATAGATAACCTCCTGCTTTTATCCTTACCTTTCTCTCCATTTTTTTTTTTTTTTTTTTTCGGTCTTAGCATGTCTTGTAAATACAACTTGTGACTGTAACTACACTTTTATCATTTTATCAGTCAGGGATGTTTCAGATTTGAATAAAGTTTACCAGTACTTGCTGTAGATTAAAAATCCAATTCATTCCATTTATTTACTCCTCATAGATGTGGATTCTAGATTTATCTTGTAATAATGCAGGCAGTTCCTAGTGTTGTTTGCTCCTTATGGTGGAACTTGACATTAGCTTAAATGATGCAGCAAGGACAACCGGTGACCCATAAGAGATGTCAGCTGTTTGTTAACAATCTGAATGCATGACTTGCTGCACTCTGCTCCACAGATAGAGCTCAGTGAACTAACAGCTAATATATTAAGCCCTTCTAAAAGATTTAATTCATTGCGAATAAAACAAATTTAAATTACATCTCAGCCTATGATAGAAGCTAGCCAGAGCATCAAGCATTTAGTATATTTATTTTGCAGAGAAGTTATTCATTTGAAGTGCATGTGTATATCTGTTGTTTCTTTGATTAACAGGTTTGAATACAGGCAAAAATAAAATATGTATCTAGGGAAATTTGAAGGGAAAAAAAAAACCAAACCTGATACCCTATGCCTGGGAGAATTTGAGCACCTAAATTCTGCCTGTATCATATTTGACATCTCTAGATATATGAGGTCTATAAATGTTCCCACCAAAATTCTCTACTAGAAAACTGGGTTACAGGGTCTAGCTACATTTTGTCATTGGCTTCAACGTTAAAAGTGCAAGAAAACAAAACATTACTTGCTGTGTTTTCAGAGACAAGGATCAGCCTGAAATCAGTTTCACTGCATAATTTAATTGTCTAATAAAAATCAATTTCTGAACAAGAAAAATGTTACTCTAGGATTCTTGGTAGATCTTCCCAGTTAGTTCCAGTGTGTGCAGTGGTTTTCTTTATGCTTTTATTTTACTCAGGGAGATCAGGGTATTCCAGGAGACAAAGGTCCACAAGGTGAAAGAGGGAAGCCTGGCCCATCAGGAGAAAAGGGGGCCATGGGGCCTATTGGGCCACCAGGAGACAGAGGCCATCCAGGATCACCAGGTCATCAAGGTCCTCCAGGTTCACCAGGTCCCCCAGGTTTCCTGGTAAGAAAATAAAAAGATTTTGTTAGTTGCTTGTGAAGTCAGAGCACATGAAGGTAGCAAGTGTTGAGCAGTGGGAATTCAATCAAGCAACGCTACGTTGTCAAAAAACTAAGATATCATTGAGATGACTAATATTTGCAAGAAAAATAGGCAGGCAAATGTGATTCTCAGTGACAGAGAAACAGGCATTTGAAAAGACAATGAAGTGCTTCCTGTCAGCTGTATAAACCTTGGTTTGTCTCCATGTAAGCATATGTATGCACAGATGTCGTGAATTCATTTCAATTGGTAAGAGGCCTTGAATCAGATGGAATAAAGGTCTAAAAATCTTTTCTAACTAAATTACTGGTCCTGTGATACAGTTTTATTTCACTGGCTTTGCATGAAAGTAGTCCCAGTGGGGGTGAGAAGTTGGCAAATGTTATACAAAAGGCTACTGAAGTAAAGAAACGTCACTGGGCTTCCTTACGTTCTACGCAAATTACTTTCATAACATATGTATGCTGGTCATCCAGATAGGTGAGTGCCTTTATAATATTATAATTTATTTGCAGTAAAGTCAACTTGGTACCCAAGTGAGTAAAATAAATTTTAGCATGTTTAATTTTAGCTTAACATTTAATTTAATAATTAATAACTATCAGCTCAGGGCTGATTTCAGCTTTTTTTTTTTTTTTTAATGATTATTTTTGTAGCATCATATAGTGTTCTCTGCATGTATCTTCCAATATATATCGCCTTTTTGTTTCCTCATCAGACTGATACAGTCTCACTTGAAGAACTAAAAAAATATATCAAACAAGAGGTTCTTAAGGTTTTTGAAGGTAAGACAAAGAGGTCTTATGTAGCCAGATGCTAATGTTAAATTCTGTTCTAAATGTTTTTACTTTCCAATAACTTTTATATACATTTCTTTACATGATCTAACTTACATGGTACATAGTACTTGCTGAGTTGCTATAGGTATGCTTAGCTGCTTTTTGTCTATTTAGTACAGCTATGTTCAAACAGTTATAAATTGAAATATGTTACACAGTGCTTCCTTATGTAAAAGATTAGCATTAAAAGATAGTTTGCTATCAAACATAAGCATGTGTCACTCCAGCTACACATTGGTACATATTCCATTTTGTACACCTCACCAGCTGCTGACAGAACAGGTTTTGGCCTTGTTTCATTTTTTTCTGTTTTCTGTCATTTTACTTTGTTTTTCTTTGTGTGATACCCACACTCTTTTTCTCTGAAATTCTTATCTTAAATCTTAAAATTCCTCCAGAGTAAATGCCAGATCAGGTGTGGAATGCTTAGTTAAGTTTCCAGGTTAACTATGAAGGTCTACATCTAAGGAGCACTAAAATGCTAGCAAGTATGCTTTGTTCCATGAGTATGAACAGTTCATGCTGCTTATGCTGAAATCTCTGCAGTAATGTTTGCTGAGTTGTTTTCTTTTTGTTGTTGTTGTTTTGTTTATTTGTTTTTACAACTATTTTTAGGGTTTAAGCACATTCCAAGAACTGTTCACGTTATTTGAGTTTTACTTTGGGGTTTAATATGAGTTATAAAGATACCCTATCATAGGGATGTTAAATTATTCTGTCTTCATGTGTTTTAAGTACTTCCACAAACAGAAGTTAGAAGTCCTTTAAGATACTGAACTACATCAACAGAATACAGTACAAATTTTGTGCAAATTCATTGAGATTATTGCAAAGGGTGAGGAGTCGAATATGAAGTCAGTTGGAACTAAGATCCTGGTACTTATTGGAACATTTAATACCTTGAACTATTGACATTTAGGAGGATTAAACATCTTACTTCCAGAAATTTACTTGGCTGGAGCTTTGGGAATTATTTATTTTAATGTATTTTGTGAACAGATTTCTTACCATTTTTTTCTTATGTCCTTTGTTATTGAAGAAAGGATGGCTCAGTTTATGTCCCAGTTGAAGTTGCCTGCTGCATTGCTTGCCTCCCAGGCTCATGGGAAACCAGGACCCCCAGGAAAAGACGGCTTACCAGGGCCCCCAGGAAAGGATGGCTTACCAGGACCACCTGGGGAACGTGGGATTCAAGGTAGGAATTCCAAACAATGGCCTCACAAATTATATCTTGAAATCTTTATACACTTGCTAATGATTATTAAATAAGCCAAGATTACCTACCTAGCTTTCTAATGATTAACTTTTAAAAATGTACTTATTTTTTTCAGACTAGATCTAAGTATTAACCCATAGTAAATGTGTGGATTTTACTGATTTAAAACTCCTAATCAGTGCATTTTATTCTAATAAATGATAAAGTTAATCACTGACAGATGTCTAAAACTGGCAGATATCTGGAGTAGTGTAGAAGTTATTTTCTCTCCAAAATAATTTAACACATCAGAAACAATAAGCCAGCACTCTGTTGTAACTATTTACATTATGTCCCATATTGAGAGACCATTTAATTTAAGAAACAAAATTTGATTTCTGAGTGCTTTCAGCTCTGATCCTGAGACAGCACAAGGGAGGAAAAATTGAAGGCAATTAGTGTTCTTTAACAAGCAGTGAAAACTGAAATATTACAACATACATCCTTCTTACGTGAAGTAATCTATTTTCACAAATCAATTTCAGAGTGATCAGGTTTTCATACTGCCCCAAATGGTAATTTGTAGAATGCAATGCAGTCAGACAAGACAGTATAGGACTCTTATTCCACTGAACTGTTCTTCACTGCAAACTTAGCTTCAAGGAATCCAAGATTATCATAGCTGTGTTCTACTGTAGGCTCAGCCTATCTGAGATAAAAAGAATAAAAGAAAAAAATAATTTACAGATTAATAATATTTTGTGGGCAATATGTAAATTGCAGTTTATCTGTAGGTAGTTCTTTATTATTATCTTTTGTTAGTTTGGTCTGCTCTGGAGTCAGAGCAAGTCAGACTGGAATGAAGAACATGAAAGCAAAACTGAAGATGTGTGGATCCTAAAGCTATCAGAAGAATAAGGACTTACTAACATTGATAAGCGCAAACCCCTGACAGAAGCTCAGAATGAGAAGAACAAGAATAAAGGATCAAGGAGAACAGTAAAAGGGTTAGAATCTTACAACACTGACTTCATCATTAACTGAATATTCAGATCACTGTAAACAGTAGACTTTAATGTCAGTGGCAGATTTATCAGTGATAATGTATGCGGTGAATAGTCTCAGGTGCTTCTGGGAAGTAGAACATTGTACTGGGCTTCATTTCCAGCTAGTGAGCATCAAGAGTAAAGATGATAGCCATGCTTGAAAAAAAAAAAAAGAAAATAAAGCTGCTTTTTTGTGCCTTGTGCTTAAGTAAAGGTAGTACACAGAATTTCCATTTCTTTTATCAATATACTCAATACTCTTTACGTTACTAAGAGTTAAACTAAGTGAGAAGCATTTACCTCTCTTTTTCTATAATTATAAAAGAAAATTACTTTTTTCCATTTGATATATCAAAAGATATATGTACTGCAAAGAAGAAAAGAAAACCAAAATTTTGTCTTGCCTCCTTATTACACTATGAATAAGAGAGCTTCCCGTGAGAGAAGCACACTTACAAATACAGTTCATGCATTTCCCAGTAGTGCCTGTGCGTGTCATTGTTACCACCAACAGCTAAAAGAATTCCACATCTCTGAGCAGACTGAAAAGCATCCTTGCATATTTCAGTTCATTTTCAGCCACAAAGGACAAAGCAGACAAGACTGTGTTACAGGAACTTGTTCAACTGACTGCAGTTATTTAACTGGATATTTAAACCCTAATTATATGTTAATTACAGTCCTTTAGAGAAAACTTCCTTGTGAGAGTTTTGCAGCCCAGAGATACATATTGTCTTTTATGTTAATATGGTGCTTTTTCTCAAACAAAAAGAAACGTTCAGCCTAATTAAGCTTCACAATTTCTATCAAAATAGCACCAAGGAATCGAACATCCCCACTCAGGAAAGAAAAATACTGTCTGATAAATAGTGAAAATTCCTTGTCTTTATTGTTGACCCCTGTTATAAAATGTATGTATTTTAATATAGTTATTAACTTATATGTTGGAAGCATCTAGAAACTGTGGTTGACATCATGAACCCCTTGTAGTGGATGTTGTCCAGACACAGTCACTCTTCTGAAATAGCTGCACTGGTTTAACCTGTTACCTACTGTAAACTGCTTTTTGTTTTGTAGGGTGAAGTTAACTTGGTTTACTTTGACTAGGCATTCAGTTGCTACCTCTCAGCTGCAAGGTTGCTTTGCAGTTTTTTGCTTTTAAGATTGCAGTGATATGCAGAGTATTTGTGCAGTGTAATACTGTGGATACTTCAGAACCATTGTTCTTTGTCACATTAGTGTGTTTGCTTTTGTTTGTATCAAAAAACCTCTGATTTCTCTAGGTACTGGCATGCTGGTTTCAGCTATCTGTAGAACAAGGTCTCAGTAATGTAGTTAGAACACTTTTGGAGCTGTTTAAATGGGATGGCTTTTTACTTCCCTAACACATAGACACAAACTTGCATCATTTTCAAGTAAAGCTGAGGGTGTTACAACAGTGACGTTCTGACTGTCAGATTTGTAGTTCTGTTATCACTGAACCAAAAGCTCTATTTTAGCAGTGGCCACTCAATCTATGAACAGAAGGAGAATGCTTCTCTCTTAAAATACATCCCTGCTACGTACTACTACCAAGTGTTTACCATATTACCCATCCTGGGTACATGTTTACATGCAACTTTTGTGTTGCAGAAATTATAACAAAACTTCTAGAACCTAAGTGAAAGGCTTTGCTAAAATCTTTTGAATTGAGCAGTTCCTCTTACTGGAATTGTAATTCTACCAATACAAATAGACATGTGCCTTTATGTTAAAAACAATAAATCAAAATCTAATTTAAGTGTTTGGTAATGTTTTTCTTTAACTATGTATGAGTTTGTCGCTTTAAGCTCAGAGAGAAGGTGATATTACTTCTAGAAGAGTAATCATGGACCTAGTTCTGAGCAAATATACCTCATTTAAAATCCAATATTTTACTGCTAAGGTTACATATTGCATTGTTAGACTGTTTAAGTGCAGGCCTGTTTACTGATATGCTTATATTTTGTTAAATAAAGCCTTATTTTTAGAAAACATACCTGGAAATTTTGTATTAACTTCCAGTGTCAACAGAACATCTGCCAGTGTGTACCACCTACAACTTTGCATATGTATTCAGATACAGCCAGTAATTGTTTACACTACCCTTGTTCATACATTTGCATAGTCAGGCTGCTGTTTGTACTACTTTTTTTTTCCTTATTGTCTTGAATTCCGTTGATGTTTGCAGAAATTTTTGATCTATCTCAATCCCTTTTCAACTGCATTGTGTCAGATATCTACAGTAATGGTTATCATGGACTTTGTAAATGTGATGCATCGTAAATGTGATTTCTCTCTTTTTCCCAAAACAATGATTAGTGACAGCACGACTTTGTAAAATTACAATTAACTGGGTTTGTAGTGAGAAATGTACTGTAATATCTATTGTAAACTAAGAAATACAGAGATCTATAATAAATAGGAAATGTAATAGATCCTGTGGTTGTGTGATTGAGCTTCTCAAGCAGTAGCCACTACTATGTGTTACACAAAGTTTTTGAAACCAACCAACTTGCTATAGTTACAAACACTGTACAGTCAATGAAGAGAAAATCAGTGGTCACAGCTGAGTAAAACACATTCATATTGGCTTTTCTGAGTTCTTATAGCCTGTGTGCCTATATGCACTTCTGTTTAACACAACTCAGTAACCAGAATGCACGATTTGTTTGTTTCTCTGTAAGTTTTTAAACACTTTATTTCCATTTGTTGTGTTGTGCATGTCACCCTGCATGCCTTTCATAACGTTTTTTGCCTCTGTGGAGTGCTGAGAGATCATTGATAATGAATACTCGGTGCACTGTCTTGAAATCCAAAATGCCACCTGCTACCAAAATCTGCAGTAAGCCTGCGTTTAACAGAAGGTTTGAGTACTGTGCACCTTTCCTCTTGCGTTGTGTCTGTTGTAACAAGCCTGAATTCATACCCACAGCAACTGAAATAGTTTCCTTCTAGATTGCCGTGTAAAGTACCACTGTTGCATAGACTGCAGTACACTGACACACAACCCTTGCCTTCTATCTGCTGGTCATTCATGAGACACTAGGTGGACTGACTCCACTATGCTTACTGGTCAGCTGTGCCTCTTTTAATTCAGAATATACTACATCTCTTCGCAAGAGGAAGTTTCTTGTGTGACATATATGACACAGGAAATAGACTGGTCCTGGAACCAGAGCTAACTTAATTCCAAGTGTGATCAGAAGTTGGCAAATTAATCTTTAATATTTGTCACCTTACGTGCCATATTCTGGGGTGTTTGGGAGGAAACACAATCACACCTTGTTAACAATGTATAGTTACTTGGGTCAAGAAGGCTTTCTGTACTAGAACCCATAATCTGCACAAGCTCCAAAAACAACTTCTTAGGGCAGGTGCATTACAATAGATATGGAGAAGATCTTCTTGCACGTATAGGAGAATATCCAAGCACACAGCTTCCAGCTGGAACCCAGATGTCCTTCTGCTTGGTGCTTTGTACCGCATCATCAAACAGATAACACTGGAGCAGAATATACATTCTTATCTTTTTTTACAGGAACTTCAGGAAGGTAACTTAAAATCTTTGGGAAAGGTTAATAGAAAGGGCTAGTAAATATAGCGAGACTCCTCTGGCAGAGGGTGTAGCAGTTACAGCTAGAAATTGTCATGTTTTCAGAAAGAATATAGGAATGGAGTAAGTGTCTCAGGAAACATTGCTAGTATCAGGGGAAAAAAGTGAAGTGAGTAGTTTTCACAATTATGTTTATCTTGATAATTTCTTATCAACAAGGTCTACAGAGGATTACTGTTTATAATAAGAGGACACTTTTATTTTCATATCTCTCTTCTGTGTAGGTTATAGAGGACAGAAAGGGGAAAGAGGTGAGCCTGGAATTGGACTGCCTGGTAATCCTGGACCTCCTGGCCATGCAGGTACAAGTCTGCAGATATATTTTATGCTATTGTTTTTTATGAACTAACATGCCTTTCTCCTGGTTCTCACACCAGTTTTACATCAGGGAATTTCCTTCTGATTTTGCTATAGCATGGGGTTGGATACACCCACTGTCTTGCACACAAGCTGGTATCAAGCTAACGTTCAGGGATGTGTTGCAGGAAGGACGCTGCATGTGCCCTGGAGGGGACTGTGCTAATTCTGACTTTATTTTACCAGCTGCTGGCCTGCCAGGCCCTCCAGGAACTCCAGGGTCACCCGGACCGCAGGGGCCACCTGGACCCAATGGAAGATGCAATCCAGCAGATTGCTATTACCACGTGTCACAGACCCGGCCACGCACCAGTGGGAAATAAAACTCTCTCCCATAGACACTTGGGTTCACAATCACTTTTCACTCTTCTCGATAAGTTAATTTAATCTTTGAAATACTTGGTGCATTTTTTGTCCCCATGACACTGCATGATCTATAGATAATTTATAAGGCACAAAATTGAGCCTTTGTCTCTTCTATTTGCAGTGTCATAATTACGATAACATTTATTTTCCAGAGTGCATTCCATGTGTTATGTTTCTCGTATTTATTTTGCTTAGAGGAGAAAATAGGCCCAAATAATTTTTATGAGCTTCTTTCTTCCAACAAAAAAAAAAATGTTTTATTGTAAGATAAGACAGAATGTGTGCCTCGGTGTATAGGCTGGTTTTATGTTCCTTATTGGTGGAGAAAATGCTGTTATGAAGTTTTAAAGAGTACCCTTCGGTGGTGACTGTAGGATCTCAGCTGGAGTGCTGGGAACTCTATTTAGACTCAATGTTACTGATTTGAGGAGGCTCCAGCACCCACTCTGAACCAGGTTTGGGTCATGAATGCTACCTACTGTTTCTGTAGCTTTCTAGAGGTTACAGAAGGAAGCAAAGATATTTTTATGATCTCTCCACTCCCATCCAATTCAGATTTATACTGACAGGGAGTACACAAGATGCGACCCCAAGGAAGGTGAATGCTATTCTACCTGAGAACTTGAACTTTGCTTTAGTCATGGTTGTATAACTCCAGGTGTAAAACTGCTAAGAACTCATGGTGTGGTCCTTAACTAACATCTGGCAAGTTTTCTGATGGTGATATGAACTTAGCAAGTATGTTGTCATTGCCTGTAATTAAGCTACTCTGCCATTTTGTCTGCTTATAAAAAAAGATGTCTGGCTTTAGCAAGAGCACAGGTATTAGCAGTGAGACAGTGACAGGAGGAACCTTCAGAAGTCCCTGATCTTACCAATGGCAGAATTTTCCTCTTTCTCCTGCTATAAGCACATACTGAAATAACCTTAAGAAGAACTTGAAAACAAAATTTGCAGATCCTTGTAACTAGCTGCAAAAATAACTTGAGTTCAGGAGAGATTCAGAAAAATTAGGAATCTGTCCTTGGAAAGGTGTCATGCATAGAGCTTGATTGCATTCAGCTTGCAAACATTGGAAGGATAAATCCTACAAGGCCAGACACCGTTGAGAAAGAACACAAGAGAAGAAAATGCGAGTCCTACAGAGCTCAGGGGACTGAACAAAAGAAAAGTTGGAGGAAAACCAATTGTACAGAGGCAGATTCTGAAAAGGAGGGAGAAGAGTTGGATTAAGTTTCACTCTTGATGTCTAGGGTTGTCTGTTTCCTAATTTAGTCCTAAGGAACTGGCTACAGTGTGATAGAAATGGAAAGTGCTGTTAAGAGATCTGGGCAGCTATAGTCCAAGCTCATGGCACATAAGGAGCACTGCAGCCTCTTATGCTGTTGCTAGGGTGATGGCAGTGCTGTCCCACTGTAGATCACTGAGTGGTTCTGATAACCTTCATACTGCAGAAGTGCTGAGGGAGCCAACTTTTGCATCAGCCATTAGGGAGCCATTCCCAAACTGGAAGTGCTGGATTCTGGAGAAGCTCTTCTGAGAAATTAACATCTGGTTCCTTTTTGCTTAAAAATGGTAAGAAATTAATAGATACTTTTAAAAAATTGTATTGGCATTTGTTCTGAATAGAGTTCCTAGCACTTGTATCTAGTCCAAGAGGAGAAAGATGTGTTATGTTAGGAAGCCAGAGAACATGGCAAGCCTTCAGGCACATTTTCTGAGGAGAACTAACCCTAAGAGCAGCCTCTGGGTATTACTTAGTTTATTAATCAGTCAGATATTTTGAGGGAAGAAGGTGCTTGACACAAGGGAAATGTTTAAATGAAGGGGAATGGAACAGTGGCACATGGTCACGTGGGGCAGGAGAGGTTGACTAGAAGGAGGGTGCCAGAAAACCTGTGGCACGTCATGAAGCCATTCTCTGAAGGGAATCCGTGAACTGCAGCATACCAGCAGCTTGGGGCATGTCTGAGGGGCTCAACACATGTATTGGTGAGCACGGAGGCAGATGACTCAAAGCCTTACGGACATCCTTCAGCTCTCAGCCTCCTCTTTTGCTCATTCCTCTGTGAGGGCTGGCCCAGGCCTGCTCTGCAGTTGGTGGGTGCCCATCCCTTGTGGAGACACACAAGAAACAGCTCATCCCTCCGCTGGGCAGCTCAGCACCCACTGCTCCTCTTTCACACCTCCTGTGCCTGGAGAGCACAATTTGGTTTCCCTTCAGTGTTACAGCTGCTCCAGGGCTGGTCTCCTGTTCTCAGGCCACTGCGGTCAGGCAGTTTGAGAGGCTTCTTGTGTGCACCAACAGCTGCTGGGTCCTGAAACAGGCCCTGCACACTGCTTTCAGTCCACTCAGAAGAACTGCTGGTCAGGTGTCCTGCATGAACGCTTCTTTTTAATTCTCTAGTAATTCCAATTTATGTCAAATCCAAATATTTTTTTTACTTTATGCATTAATTATAAACTTCATTTTCTGTGACAATATCAAAAAGGGTGCTGTCTTTTAGGGAACACCACAGGACTGAAAGATCTCTGCGCAGCCCTCTTCCTGGAATGCTGTACATAGGCTGCCACATGCTGTTGGGTTATGTGTATATTTTGGGGCTTTTGGCTAGCTGAAACCAAGCACTTGTTACTTGTCAGATGCTACTTCTGTTTGTTAATTTACTTGAACTGATCAGAAAGTAGATCACTTTTTGTATTTGAAGAAGTTTATTTTTTCATCTTTGTTTCCTACAGATGCCTTGTTCTTTTCTTGGGGTTCAAAGCTACAGGTCTTTTAAAATGTATTTAAACTTTGAATTTGCTTAGGTAATTATACTTGATGTATTTTTTTTTTTTTTTAATTTTTCTAAAAGCCTAAATCAATTTTCTCATGTGAGAAAACGGGTATTTTGTGATATGGGCTATCTCAATACCTTTTTTTAAGATACTATATTCCTCACCTGGAGAGAACAGAGTTCTTTCTGGCATGACTTCCCATCACACTGGGTGCTCCAACATGACATGTTTAGAATTGAAAGCAGGCTGTATCTGGAAACATGTGTCTGGGTGGTTTGTGGGTTTGGTCCCTGAAATTTGTTTGCAGTTTCAGGCTGATGCTGTCTTAGGTTTTGAGCCAGGGAGCCAGGGAAGGCAACTAGGTGTTCATCTGTTTTGTGATTTGCTTTTTTATAGCTTGAGCTGGAAGGGATCTTAAAGACCGTCCAGTTCCAACCCTCCTTCTACGGGCAGGTACACCTCCCTCTATACCTCCCAGCCTGGCCTTGAATGCCTCCTGGGATGGGACGTTCATGGCATCAATTTAGTATCTGTTCTGAGCAGTCTGTGCTGCAGTAAACTTTTCAAGAGACTAAACAGGG
This sequence comes from Chrysolophus pictus, assembly GCA_037305975.1. Taxonomy (NCBI): domain Eukaryota; kingdom Metazoa; phylum Chordata; class Aves; order Galliformes; family Phasianidae; genus Chrysolophus; species Chrysolophus pictus. Next base: position 28,309,420 of record CM074578.1, read on the forward strand.
ATGATTACTTTTTTAGTAGCACAAGGTATTTAAATAGTTCAAAACTTTCTTAAAACAAAGCCACGGACAAAACTACCCAGTTTGCCTGAAGAAAGCAATAACAAATGTAGGCAGGGTGAAACATTCTGAGGCTGCAGCTCAGTGTTGTTGCCCACCAAGGCATCATCCCAGCACAGGTGAGGAGGCAAAGGATGAGTCCAGCAGCACAAGAAATGACGCAGTGCTGGGTAGGTGCACAGCACAAAGGTTTGCGTTCCTGGTTTTCTTCTTGAGCCTGGTTTTTTTTTCCTAAAATCCATTTATTTTTACATGGTGGTTTATGCAGAAGTACTGCCTTTCTTGAGTAATTATTTTCAGATAGTGTTACTTAGGTTATTTGTGTTTTGTTTTTGTAAATGTAACAGAAGAACAAGCAGTAGCAGAACCTGCTGCCCCCAGGCCTCCTTTCTGCCAGTATCTGTAGGGGAGCAGCAAGTCTGCAAGATTAATAAAAATCAAAGCAGTGCAATCACACAGTTGTACAATCACACGATTGTGCAGTCGAGTAGCAGTGCAGCCTGCTTGGTAATGTTTTAAGAACCAATATTTTTGTCTTAAACTGGACTTGGTTTCAATGCTAAAAGAGCACTGTGATAAGGAAACAGGACTGAGCGCATTGTCAGTCCTCCCATTGTTTTATGATTGTGTATTATGACAGATGTTAGACATGCACAGCTTTGTTAAATATGCATATTTTTAAAATTAATGGATAATCACACAAAATATTTTGGCACTTGTTTTTCACAATGGTGAAATGCTATGTTTTATTGTTGGCGTACGCTTTTTTTTCTTGTTCTGTAATGTTTACATAGGAGTCTTGTGAAAACCCCAGGGGCTATGTTAGCATTTTATACACTTGTTTCTCCAAATACACTGGCATAACGCCAGCCACTAACCTTCTGTTTTACCAGTTGGTAGAAGTGCTGCTCCAGCTTAGCATGTGAAAACATAACAAGTATCTCAGGAAACAAAACAATTCTAGCTTTTCTTGATGTTTTTTGGTTTGTTTTTTTTTTTTTAATTATTGTTTTAGATAGATTTGAAATATATGGAGTCATGCAGAGTTTCTTTGTAGTCTGTCATGACTACATCCGTACAACCAGATTGTGGTGGGTGGTTTGTAAATCCATCTCCATACACAGAGGTTGGTGTAGACCATGGAAAACAAGTTTAATTATGATCTTGCCTTGGTTGTTGCTGAAGTTGACAAAGCCGAACTCAAACTTCACCATACTTTAAGAAAATGTGGTTTTCAAATAATAATTGCTAACAAACGTTACAGATTCTAGACCAAAATAAGTTGTAGCTAAAAAGAATGTAATCTACATGTGCTTTTTTAGCAGTTTATCTCTAATTCTGCTGGTTTAAAATACATTTAATTATTTACTGAAGTTTCAATGTGTATATATTCTGTCTTCAGTTGCTATATTTGAAGATTTTTGATGGCATACCTTAGTTTTCTTTCATTTCTGAATGATATGCATCTGTCACTGAGTTAATCACAGTACATGCACACTGGTTGCTTCTTCATTGTACTTTTTGGTTTGCAACATTTAAGGTTCAATTCAATGAGTATGTATTAAGTGGATAGAAAATATGTTTTTTACATCAGCTATGTGGCCACTGATATCTGCAAAATAGGATTCCAGGTGGAAATGGAAATGTTTCCCATACTTCCTGTACATCCAAATGAATTGTGGATCTATCATGTATGGTGGCCTTTCCTTTCCTATCACAAGAGGGCCCACGCAACCGCAAGAGAAAACAAGGGCAGGAAGTCATGGCAGTGAGCCCAGTGGGCACCTGGGCAGCAAGCCCAGGGCTGTTGAACCCAGCAGGAGTTGCTTTTGGCTATACTGAGCTCCAGTATAAAATAAGACAGTCTCATTCAAGAAACTGTTAACTTCAGGTAAATTTGGGCATTTTTGTTATTTTCTTACTGTCTAATTCTCCCAAGGGAAAAAGAGACCTCCCAGATCAGCGGTGCTTAAAAGAATGCTAGGCAATAATTTGACCACTGGCACAACTTGTTTTCTTCAAATTTAATGGTGGGTCCAGCAGGCTTGGTAAATATATTTTCTGAAGCTGCAGAGTTTTACTGGTCCTCTTGAATGCAGACACAGAAAAATGGAAGTATGAGGGGAGCGGAATAAAGCTGAGGTTATAGCAAATGAGATGAGAGTTACATGCACTACAAAAGGAGGGCCCTTTCTTCTTTGCCTGTTGTCTGGGAGCAGAGGAGGTACAGGGACTGCACTGTAAGTGCAAAGGAAGCAGAAACTATATGGCCATATGATAATATCAGAAATAGTGACAGTCATCATCTTCCTGATGCATCCAACAACCAGATCAAACAAATGCATTGCCCAATTACTTCAGCAATCTTAAAACATTTACAAAAATGTGGCATGTGTTTGTGTGTGGAGTGCTGTGTTCTGCTATGCTGTCTCTGAAACTATAGGACCTGCCTTCTTGTTCGCTCTGTCTTGTAAGTAACCTTGAAGTCACACCTGCTGGCCATCCCTTTATGAAGGAAGTTCATTTTGGCCCTTTGTAGACTCAGATTGCTATTGGCGTACTCATGAAAGCCAAATTGGGGGTAACCTCCACAGCCTTGCTGTCTTCCCGCTGTTTGTTGCTCCAAACTGTGCTCTGGAGAGAGACTACAGCCTTCATAAGGCATTCAGAAAAGGGTTTTGGTACCATTTCATTCCAGGCTGCCCAAGTCCAGTCATGGCTGTGACAGAAAACTTAAAATACATACACATATATAAACTATAAATACGTATATATATGTGTGTGTGTGAAATATATATATGTAATTTTTATATATATGATATATAAAAATATATGTGTATATATATTTATACATATATACTTTATATATATATAATCATATATATATGTTTTGGGTTTTTTTTTATATATGCTATACATTAGTACATAAAAACATAGCGCAGCATACAGCAGCAGTTTTCCTAATACTTATTGGTAGCCTTGTAGGAAAAGCACTGCAATCAACATTTTAAGTGTTGGATTGGATTGTGAGGAATTGGTGATCATTTTGCAGACAGTTGCTAAACATTTTCCCCTTGGTTCCTGCCCACATTTGGGCCAAGTAACTGGGGATCTAAGACATGTATTCGTCACAGTGCAATGACACTTTGAGAAGTACAAGTGGCAGCAGAGATCCTGAGGGGTGAAAGTGGCTGTCAGAGTCTTCCCTTCCAAAACAGCATTGTGTCTTCAGATGTTGAACCAGGAGAACAATATTTCCGTGGGAGCTCAGCAAGGGAGAACTCAGGAGTATCTGTTCAGAACTGCCAGTGCTGCCATTGGCTTGGGGTACCTCTCAATCTCTTTGCTTTGTGCCATCAAAATATTTTTTATTTAAATTAGCACTACTTTTTTTTTCTTTTTTTTTTTTTTTTTTTCTTCACCATCATTGATATGCCTTTAACTTCATAATTCTACAATTAAATCTTCAATTGAACATCCTGGTACTAAAATGCACTTGCTGATATTTTTTGGTAGGTAATCTACCACTCTTTGAATGAAACCTGACACAATCCCTAGCTATCCACTTACAGAACATCTCATTGAATTGACCCTCAGTGTTAAATCTCTTTGATTGTAATACTTCTGGTTTGTTTTTTTTTACATATGTATGTTTTCTCTCCATTGTGGAGTTTCATGCATTTTCAGGCTATATTTTTTAAAGCACTTCACATTTCTATTTAAATGTTGGGGGGGGGGGATTGCTTCTTTTGATTCATTATGTTTATGCATTACATATGGAAAATAATATTTTCATTCTTTCTGTTATCAGGTGTTTTTTTTTTTTCTTTTAACAGTTTTACACACTTTATAATCAAAATAAAAGTTTGCTGGTGAAACTACAATTTGTTGATAACAGCAGTGATTTATTTGTTATGTTACCTGCTCTTGGAAACCGTGACCTAAATCAGTAAGAACCAACCTCATTCTTTATGGTAAGGATGACAGAGCCCTAGAACAGGTTGCCTGGAGAGGTTGTGGAGTCTCCTTCAATGGAGATGTTTAAGACCTGTCAAGGCATCTACCTCTGTGACCCACTGTAGGGTATCAGCAGAGGGGGGGGTTGGACTCAGTGATCTCTTGAGATCCCTTCCAACCCCTATTATTCTGTGATTTAGAAACCTTGTGGAACATCGTTCTTTATGAAGATGTGCAGTTGAACGGATTTGTTTCTTAAGACTGAAATTCTTTGCAATCTATTCTGATGAATCCTGTTGCATTGAAGTAGAAGATGTTATTATGTGAAAGTCTGGCCAAAAAGTCCCTGATAGATGTGCAGATGTACTTTGTTTTAGTTAGTAATGTGATCAGACACCTTTTTTCCCTCATGATCCTATTTAGGCACTTTCTGTTGGCAGGTGAGTTCAGGGAAGCAACTCAAAGCAGCAAGAGCATCAGGTTTCTTTGGGGAAAGGTTTATGCATTCCTTTTTCAATAATTCCCTTTAGCATACATCATATTTTTTTTACCTAGATGTTCTACTGTGTGGTACAGGCGGAGCTCAGCTGCTTGTGTTACTTTCTATTTTCACATGGCCTACAAGTCAACAATTTTGGATAGAAGTAGACGATGAAGGGCTAGGAAAAAAACACTCAAAGTAAGAGTGCTAAAATTTGTATTTTAAAATTTGGTGACTAATAGCAAAATGAAAGAAAATGCCATAGGATTGTTTCACTATCATCTTTAAGAAAGAACAAGCTTCAGAGAAGGTAAGTCAAAAACACACTTTAATTTATACAGAGAGAAACAAAATATCCACATTGCATATTTTTCTCTGAAATTCAGTTTCTCTAAAAAAGGCAACTCAGGTGGTCTTCTAGCTGTTCTGTTTATTGGTATTGAAGTAAACATACATACAAAAGCATACAGGGAATTAAGACATTATTTATTTGGGTTTTTGTACAACCACAGACGTGACTTCAAAATATGTAACCTTGGCTACCAAACTAGTACATTTCTGAGACTTAACATTTCCCTGACAGGGGCTTCCTGCCTTTTTTCTTTTTTATTTCACATAGAAGAAGTCAAGCTGGAATAGACTTCATCTGAAATTCAGAATCCAACACAAACTGAAGCAGAAAATGAGGAGGTTATTCCATGTGGCTTATTCACAAGAACCCAGTGATCGTACATTTACAGATTTACAGCTGGCAGCAGCGGCAGCTTTCTGTGAGAACAGTCTCCCATTGCATTTCTACCATGGAACCAAAGAGCTGAGGGAGGCTTATAGCATATCCTGTACAGCACACACATGCAATGAAGTGATGTAATCTGCTCAAGGGAGCTCTAGATTTTCTTTTACAAGCGCAAAAAAAAAAAAAAAAAAAAGCTACAAGCGAAGTAAATAAACTATTCCTTTTTTTATTATTTATTTTATGGCTGAAGACGTGTTCTTTCACTTCATATCACACAAAGAAATTAAGTATGGGTAAAGAAGTGTTGAGGGCAACTCTTTATTTAAAAACAATATTAAATTAACAAGTGCCTTTATTTTCTCAAAGGGAGAAAGAGCCAAAAGATCTCCTGCGTATTTTTGTAAGCACTGTTGTTCCAACTTGTGTTGCTATGAATGCCTTTACAAACAATGTACAACCACTGTGTTCAAAATGCCTTACTGAAATCTTGGGTGCAAGCTTGTGTTTCTCCTCCATTCCTTTTTTTAATTTATTTTCAGCTGTCTGTGCAGGATGTAAATTGATGCTAATGCTCTGTGGCCTTTGCGTTGCCCATTCACGGCCCTTTCATGTTCTTACCAGCAGCTCTCTGTCCAGCCTGCATTCGGCAAGACGACGGCTCGCAGTACCCAGGAGGGCCGGGAGGGCCAGGAGGGCCGGGAATCCCAGGTTGACCGGCCACCCCAGGGGGACCTCGTACACCATCACGGCCTTCCCTGCCATAGCTGGGTTTGCCTGGTTCACCTGGAAAAGCGGATGCGGGTCTAAATTTGGGAGCATGTGATGTAGTCGGTATAGACCTGGCTTTACCACTTTTTTTAGCTTTACTGAAAACGGTTGCTAAAAGCTGTGTGAAGATGGGGTTCCCTTTTTAATGCTCTCAGTATCTTCCCAACAGAGGTGACCACTCAGAGGGACAGTTATTCTCTAACAGAGAACCAGACCGTGTTTATACATCTATAGTAATGAAATGGTTCTCTCCAGTTGCACTGGTACAGATCTGCCACTGTAAGAATCAAGACCATATAGTTGACTGGAGGACTGCAGACAGCACTGCAGGTGATGTTCATGAACGCTATTTCAGACTAATGTTACCACTCCAGAAAGAGACATATCAAAAACTTATTTTTATGCTCCATTCAGATACGTTGAAGAATAAATGTGTAGAGTGGAATGGCTGAGCACTAATGTATGCTGTTTTCTTTCTAGAACTTCAGTGCAGGGATTAAATAATGCAGTGATTTTAGTAAGCCTCTTGCAATCATAAATTTCCAAAGGAGAGAACACTGAGTGTCACAGACATTCTGAGTATCAGTATATACTCAAGTGAAATTGTTTTCCTTTTTTACAAAGAGAACAAATTTTGATAGCTTCTGTCTATGTATATACAGAAGCATGCCATACAAAGACGTTTATGGAAACGCTTATTTTCACTGTTGGCCACTAGAGGTCAGTTGTGCTGCACTTATCAGCAGGTATCCGTCCTCCACCTCTATTGCTTATTGCTGCAATTAATTACAACAGAAATAAATAATTGTGTTTTGAATGTCTTAAGTTATGAATGGAGATTTTGAAGACTGCTACACCTGCTAGTAAGATTGTCTGATGTTTGAATCTTGTCTTTCTATTGTTCTTTTTTTCTTTTTTTTTTTAATCATTTTCTCTATTTTAATGCTCTGTATGTATTTTTTTCTAATCTTTCTATGCTGACATAAATGGAGTGGAGCAGTAGCATTTAGGAAAGAGCTGATTTTATAATTACCTACAAAGTAAAAATAATGAACTACTGTTATTTGGAAGTTTCTTTCTTAATGGACATCTTTTAGATTTTCAAGGCAGCTTGAGGTATCAGTTCTGAATAAATTTTTACTACAAATATCTTCATTTTCTTCTTTATCCTCACCGTTTTATACTTACCTGGAAGACCTCTTGGTCCTGGGAGACCTTTCACTCCTCTGCCTGGAAATCCTCTTTCTCCCCTTTCTCCTGCTTCACCTAAAGCAAATTTATGAAACATTAGTTAGAACCTGCCTGGAGTATTATCTTCAGTAAGTATCCCTTCAAAGTAAACAGCTAATAAGCAGAGAATTCAGCTGACAGTATTGTTGTGGGGTATTCTTACTACCTTTGAACAATGTCCTGACACCTGTAAAAGATTGGGATTTGAGTTGCCTTCTTTCCCTCTTTCTGTCTGAATTATACTCAGACACTGGAAGGAGGGGAGGGAGGGAAAATGGGAACAGGGCAGTAAGCACTGCATGAAATGTTCCATAACCTATATAGCAGAAATAAACCAAGCTCACAGAATGACAAGGGCTATTTTGGATTATGGCCTGAGGTTACTGTCAGAGGGCTTTTGAAAGACCAAGTGAACTCAGCTAACAGCTAAAAATTCTCAAGCTGTTCCTTGAGACAGCTATTGCAGAGAAGTTGATTTGCTCAGAATACAGTATTCTGTTGACATCCACATAAGATATTCGGTACAGTAAAAAATAAATTACTTTGTTCTCACACACTGCTATTACACAGACTTTTCTTTAGTGGATGCCCATTTTTCTTCATTTTTCTCCTAGTCCAGTCATTTGGCTGCAGCAAAGCCCCTGATGACAACTTACTCCACCATTGTCTCTCATCTTATCTTGGCCTCACACTCTGGCAGTGCCATGGAATGGCCCGACTGCGGGAGGAACTAAATTGCCTACACTGTCTGTTCACCAGGTAACCACAAAGATAATGGATAGTGGATAATGATTGGTGTCAACAAGGCTGGAAAAAGCACTGAATCCTTCTTTCAGGTGCTAGTTCTAGACTGCTTTGAAGTGAATGTGCCAACAGCCTCACATACACAAAGAGGACTGTAAAATTACCCAACTAGCCTAGCAGTGCAATGTAAAGAATCTAACTATAGTAGTTAGGCAGGTGTTTGAAGTGCTAGACAGTTTCTATTTTGCATCTTGAATTACCATCATGAAAACTGTCATGCTTGAAAGCACACACCTCTTTGGTGTCTGCAATCATGTTTCAAGGTTTACTATAAGGTAACTTGGAAACTGATGGCAATTATGATAGGAAACGAAGCCTTTTGCTTGTTTTTAGGTAGTTTTTCTTAATGTGCTCTGTAAATATTTTTTAAAATATCACTGCAGTACAGCCTGCTGTCTGCTGAATCAGTTTCAGCATGTCAGACCACCTTTGGATTTTCCATATTTTTCTTGCTTGTATGAATATAGATGACACTACATTAAATAAAACAGTAACAGAGCTATGGCACAATGCAGTTAAGGTTTGCTTTCTTTGTATTCTATTCCCTCTCTCAAAGATTTTTCCAATTTTTCTTTCAAACAAAAGTTGAGACAAAAGTAAGTGCTCTAATCCAACAACAGACTGGCTTTGTGCTGAAATACAATTTTTTTTTAACTAAAACCTTCCTTCAGAAAAACAAATTGAAACCGCTGCTGAATAGAAAGAATAATACACGCAGAGTGCACAGAAGGCTTTGCAGCAAATTGTACTGTATAACCCTTGGATGCATATAAACCCTCTAAGACAGGAACAAAAGAGATTAACTTAAATTGATGTTTTTTGTGAAGCACAAGGTAAGTCAAGTCAATTTTCTTACAGAGTTGTCTTTTACAAAGGACCAATGAATTACATGGTGCGAGGCTGTTAAACATAAGAATGGCTTGAGTATTATGCCCAAATATGAGGCACATTGTTATCAGCCACTTGTAATATAAAAACTGGATAGACTTAGAAAAGTAGACTAGCTGTAGTGAATGAATTTGACCATTTCTGTCAGCTTTTGGGACTGGAATTCTTGCTAAAGTAAAGTTCACAACTGGGCTGAGGGAGGGTGGGGGAAAAGAGAATTACTGCTGAAACTTTTTCAGCATATGAAAAACTTCAAAATTCTGTGGGAAATTGATTCAGCTATTTATTTCTAGATCAAGGCAGGCAGGTGCTCTTCCTTTCCCCATATTGTGTAAGTGATTTGATAACAAAATACAGATCTATAAACAAATTTTACTGAGGCCAGGCAAATGTGTCCTTAAGTTACTGGGCAACTGAGGAGACGGGTACAGAAAAACAGGTTATTAGGTTCCTAATGCAGTCTTCTGTGCATGTACTTATACAACGTTCATTTATAACCTGTAACCAAAAAAGGAAAAACAAACAAACAAAGAAACAACTAAATCATTCCCAAGGTTCAACTTTTTTTTTTTTTTTTTCAAATTAGATGTTGAAATCTCTAGCTCAAAGGATTTACACTCTGTCTCAGACAATCTAATAACATAAACAAGAACTACTGATTCTATAACTTGGTCAGAAGAACTTCATCTCCACTGTTGGTCAGCTGTCGATAGTAAATAATGGGTGGTTTACATGTAGACTTCTTCTGGCATTGAGAAGTATTTGTTATACATCATGGAAAACTGTGAAGGCCAAGTCTGATTCAGGTAATGTGTGAGAATGCTGAACTTCATTTATATATAACGAATCCTCAGATACAAGAAAAGCATTTCCAGTCAGTAACCAAAAGCCAGTTACAGAGTTTCTTACCTTTAGGACCTTTACGACCAATCTCACCAGGAGGGCCCTTAAGGCCAGGCAAGCCACGAGGTCCAAGTTGTCCTGGGAAACCATTTTCCCCAGGAGGCCCTGGAGCACCTGGAGGTCCAGGTCGGCCAGGAAGACCTGGAGCACCAAATTCTGGCCGCCTAAGACTGGCTGCCAGCTGAGAGAGTTGTTCTGCAATGAACAGAAGGACAAAATTAAGCTGTAAGTGGGACCTCAGTGAGGAGATAAACGAATATTAGTTTGCTAAAGAATGTATGTTTTTTGCTATGGAAACTGACAGATTACAATACAGAACTTTCCTTATGTAAAATGGTAAAGTATGTTACATATAAGTTACTATCTGAGACCTACCAGTGGTAAACTGCAGAGCCACTGTGAAACTGGTCAATTTGAAGCTACATCTTTTAATGTTTGCATTCCGAAATAACTTAAATGTATGCAGTTTATTTAGAAAAGTCCTCATAATTTTATTTCATTTTCAACTATCTATAAGAAAACTTACTCAATTGCTGTCCCTAAGAGCAAATCTCTCTCTTCATTACTATTTGTTAATAGTTGTTAAGATCCCTCTTTGAAAGAAAGAACAGCTAAAAAGCACACGGGCAGTCATTTATCATTGCAATGAGCCTGTAAAGTAAGTGCAGGCATTATTTTTCAAAAGAAAGACGCCTCAAATCTGTGCTCACAAACTCAAATCTGGTAAATAATCGATCATCTTATGATGTTGATTTTAAGGCAGATCAGCAGGAGCCTTCTGTTGTGGGGTTGATAAGAGTGGAACAGCAAGCGCCAGTTGCTACTACAGTGGTGCACCAGCAGCAACATCGCACCAACCAGAACACCCTAATTTCTCCTCATCAGCTGATTCACCAGCTGGAGAACCAAGGAGTAATCAGCAAGGCTTGCTCATCCTTCAGTAGTTCCATATGGCCAGTGCAAAAGTTCATTGGAGAGTGGAGGCTAACAGTGGACTACCATGGCCTGAATCAAGTCACACCATTGCTAAGTGGTGCTGTAGCAGACATGCTAGAACTTCAATATCAACTGAAGTCAAAGACAGCCAACTGGTATGCCACAACTGATATCAACAGTGAGCTTTTTTCAGTCTCTCTGGTGGCAGAGCGCAGACTACAGTTTGCTTTTACTTGGAGAGGCATTCAGTATACCTGGAATCAACTACCCCAGGGCTCGAAACACTGCCCTACCATTTGTTATGGGCTGATACAGACCGCACTGAAATATGGAGAAGCTCCTGAACACCAGGATACATTGATGTACACCAGCAATACATTGATGACATTATCATGTGAATCAACACAGCAGAAGTTTTTGACAAAGGGAATTCAAATCATTAATTAGGCATAAAATCAGCTTGCTATTCCTTGGGATCACCTACGCTAGCTCTTTCCTTTTCCTCCTCTCCCTTTCACTCCACTTCTATAACAGTATGGAGCTGTCATCTCTTTCCTTGAAGATCCTCTTCCAGACTTCAAATCCATCTTTCCAGTATGCATTAGAAAAAACTTTCTGTGGATACAGTCACACACAGTTTCATAAGACATTTGCTATAAATTCTGCATGACTCAACAAGAATAGCTGTTTTGCATCCACAATCCAGAAATACTAAGATAACAGGGGATAACAAAATCTGAAATAAAACAGAACTATAGCCAGCAGAAAAATGAAGAAGGTTAGGTATAGCAATCTGTGGACAAGGTCTACATTTATGGTTGTCATTAAAGTGACAAGTTTCCTAACGTCCAATCCGAACCTCCCCGGCACATCTTGAGGCCAATCCCTCTTGTCCTATCAGTAGTTACCTGGGACAAGAAGCCGACTCCCACCTCACCACAACCTCTCTTCAGATAGTTGTAGAGAGCTAAATAGTTTCCCTTGAACATTCCCTTCTCCAGACTAAATAATCCCAGCTCCCGCAACTGCTCCTCATAAGGCTTGCGCTCCAGATCCTTCGCTAGTTTCTCATATGGTGTCTACAATCACAGAATCATAGAACAGCTTGGGTTGGAAGGCACCTCAAGGATCACCAAGTTTCAGTCCTCCTGCTACAGACAGGGTCAACAGCCTCCAGATCTGGCACTAGACCACGTTGTCCAGAGCCCCATCCAACCTGCTCTTGAACACCTCCAGGAATTGAACATCCACAATCTCTCTGGGCAGCCTGTTCCAGCACCTCACCACTCTCTCTGTAAAGAACTTCCCCATGACATCCAACCTAAACCTTCACTCTTTGAGCTTAAAACCATTCCCCCTTGTTCTATCACTATCTACCCTTGTAAAAAGTTGATTCCCCTCCTTTTCATAATCCCCTTTTAAATGCTGGAAGGCTGCAATGAGGTTTTCTCACAGCCTTCTCTTCCTGAACAAGCCCTTTCATATGTAGAAACTTTCTACAGGACGCCCTTCTGAGGGCAGGCTATTTATTCCAGATGAAATTGGGAAAATCTTGTTTGCTGCCACAGCAGTTGAGTTTTGTAACATAAGTGCTCAAGAAACATCAAATACATTTTAGCATATTTACCTTGCATAACTCTCATGCAGACCTGCTTAATGTGCTGATCAGTTGGTTCTCTTCCCTAGGATTAAAATGTAATAATTTAAAAACAGTTGATATTACAAGTATATTTTGAAAGTATGACTTATGCTAAAGACAGTGGCTGTTCAATGAAAGGTGTTCCAGTCCCTGTACTACTCCGGCTGACGTCAGTTTGACTAGGCAGGTGGGTATGTACTGCATGTGTGTGATGTGCCCATGTCTAAGACATGGTACATGCACACCACAGGAATGTGGTGAGCATAAGAAAAGAGAAGTAAACTGAACACTGAGGTCCAAAGGACTAATTATATACAAACCTAATATTTCTCCTTTGTTTAAATGTGTCTGTTGCAAGGTACAGAGTATTTCAAACCCTACTGTAGGATTTCAGCTTCTCATGTATATGCATCTCCTGATGTGAGAAAAGGAGTGGTGCAAGTGACAGCTAAGAGTTCAAAAAGATATCAATTACATAAGGCAGTACTTACAGCTGGACCTTGGCTACCAGGCAGACCTGGAGCACCCCGTTCACCCTGCAAGCCTCGTGGTCCAGGTGCACCTCGTGGCCCTTCCATGCCAGGCAGTCCCCGACTTCCCTCTGGCCCACGAGAACCAGGGTCTCCAGGATTACCAACCTGGCAATTAAAGAATTTTAAATGACTGCTATGCTAGTAGTAGACTTATTCTGACACATCCAAATAGTGACAAGAGCTATTCACAAATGCAAAGTAACAGCCACTGGCATGCAGAATTGGTGCGTAGATTCTCTTTATATAAGCAACTAGAGTCAGTGATTGTGCAATTTATAAAATTAAAAAGAGTTCCTTTCATTTCAAGAAAAGATGTGGGAAAATAAGATATTCTGTCAAAAAAGGACTGAACCTTCATCGTAGTAACTTGTGCAAGACAATGTTTTTAGCACAGAACAGTCTCTTGGTTTGTACTTCCACCCTCATTCATGTCACACATGACTTCTCTGGACATTACATGCTCTTTAGGATAGAAACTTTTCATCTCCCTTCTTGCTCCAAATGCCATTTCTCACAGAGTACCACAGTATGATCTTGTATCATCTAGCCCCAGGCTGGGTTTTGGAATACAAACTTTTGCTTTGTTTATGTATCAGAGTTCAAAGCACACAGATTGGAGGGCCTAGGCTTCATTGTGCTGTCAAAGGGAAAGGAGCACCTTCACTCCAAGTGCAGTTGGCACAGTGCCACAACAGATGCACTTCCAGCTTACTGTACTGAGGGAATGGATATAAAAAGCAGCTTTACTGGTATAAGCATCCCATTCACGGGGGAATGGAGGGGTTAATATGGCTACATTAATATCACCACAAGTAAAACCTAATAAATAAGCTATAGCTTTTGCTCCAGGAAACATTCTAAGTGATTAAATAGAATGCAGAGTGAGACCTAGTCCAATTCTGTGTTACTTTCTGTATAAGTTACTGTACTACTGTTAATCACAGAATCACAGAATGGCCAGGGTTGGAAGGGACCTCAAGGATCATGAAGCTCCAAACCCCCTGTCACATGTAGGGCCACCAACCTCCTCATTTAATGCTAGACCAGGCTGCACAGGGCCCCATCCAACCTGGCCTTGAACACCTCCAGGGATGGGGCATCCACACCTCTCTGGGCAGCCTGTTCCAGTACCTCACCACTCTCTCTGTAAAGAATTTTCCCCTGGCGTCCAACCCAAATCTCCCCTCCCTCAACTTAAAACCATTTCCCCTCATCCTGCTGTTATCTACCCTTTCAAAGAGTTGATTCCCCTATTGTTTGTAGGCTCCCTTTAGGTACTGAAAGGCTGCAATGAGGTCACCCCGCAGCCTTCTTTCCTCCAGGTTGAACAAGCCTAGCTCCCTCAGTCTGCAACCACAAAAAAGTTTTTTTTAACAAAATCTGTATGTATTTACAGCTCCCCAAGTCTCCCAGTCAAAAAGGGGAAAAAAAGGGAAAAAAAAAAAAAGGGGGGGGGGAAAGGAAAGGAAAAAAAACACGCAAAGGAGCCACCCACTGAAAGTGATCCTCAAAACCATGGCCCATTAGTATAGGTTAAATCCACAAGATGGAGCCATTTCCTTTCCATCTATGCTGCACTTCAGGCCCTGTCACCAGAAGGCCATGAGAATATACTTCCAGTGTTATAATAATAAGAACAAAATTCCTTTTGAGAGCTACACAACCAGGAAGCCATCTCTTTCTTGCCCAGTCTGGCAAGCTGTCGGGTTTACTCATCCCTGTGCTCACCAAGATGATGAGCACTCTAGGGTTTCATGCAGTAAAGAGAGAAAACTAGATTCCTCCCCTACTCCATTTCTTCCTTGTGTCCTTCCCATAAGATCTTAGTTAGCAGAAAATGCTGTCTAGCATGCATTTTCTTAACCCTAAAGGCACATCTGGACACCAAGAACACAAGCATAGCTCATTTTGTAACGTTCAGACTCAATTCCCTATAGGCAGAATTGCTGATTTGCTGATAGGACAGCCCAAACTGTCAGCTGCTGCAATAATCCCGCTCTTCAGTGACTCCCGAAATAAAAGAACCCATTCAGCTCTCAAATTTTGTTTCCTGTGTGACGTACAAGCTTCTGCTCACCTTCCACATGAAAGCAGTTAAGGAATCAGGGCCAGAAGTACTTTCGCATAGACAACATGGTTCTACTGCCACTCTTCTACAGTGTAAAGGCTATACGTGCAGCATTACACTGGGCACCCTGCTGCACCACTCCTCTACTGCACAAAGAATATGTTTATTTCCATCTTGATTGTACTCAAAATTTAGGAAGAAGAAATGCTGTTGGAGCACATTTGATTTAATTGTGAGAGCTCATCAGAAAACTATCAATTTTATCTACCAGATCTGTATTTCTGTAACAGTGAAGTTCTTTATACTTACAGATCCCTTTGCACCTGGTAATCCCATATCACCCTAAACAAAAATAACACACACTTTATTAGAAAAGAGTACCCACTGTAACAGTCATCAGAAATGTAGTAAACTTCACATTATTTTCCCACATAAGTAAAAAAGCTCACATATTTAACATCCAAGGCACTTGTTGATTATGTAAAATTGCACTTCAAAATAATTCAAATTAATTACAATTTATTTGGAAATAAAACTTAAATCTTAGATTATTCTGTAAGATTCCTTTCTGATAAGAATTTCTGTATGGCACAAACAAGAAAGTATTTTTCTTACAACTGGCTTTGTATTGCTTATTCGTCAGAATTACAGATGTTTTACTGTGTTGTGTTTGTTAGCCATGAAAAGATGTTAACAGAAACCAGGAAGTTGTCTACTCAGTGTGCTACAGGGAAATCAAACCCCTAGAAATTTCCATTCCCAGCAACATAGCTCCTGGCTTCCAGCAACCTCTGTACATTCTGTCTGAGAATAACAGTCCCACTATAGAAAAGTTTACATCTTTCATTCTGAATTAGAAAAATAAAAAATAAAAATTAAGAAGAGTTTTGGTTCAAAATCTTGGTTCACCTATAAAACATTAATTCCTCCACTTTGATGTTATTGGATTACCCTTGGAAATATTTCAGAAAATTATATTCTACCAGTTCCTAAATGGCATTGGTGAAATAAGTAGTTTTAGAAAGGCCAGAAAGGTCACCTTGTCTATTAATATGTCTTAAGTCAAATAGAAATGACAGTTATCAGTTTAGAATCACAGACTGACTTGGATTGGAAGGAGCTTTAAAGCTCATTTAGTTTCAACCCTCTGCCATGGGCAGGATTGCCAACCACCAGACCAGGCTGCCCAGAGCCCCATCCAACCTGGCCTTGAATGCCTTCAGGGATGGGGCACCCACAGCTCTCTGGGCAATAAGTTCCAGTGCTTCTCCACTCACTGACTAAAGAATTTCCTCCTAATATCTAATCTAAATCTTCCCTCTTTTAGTTTAAAGCCATTCTCCTTAGTCCTATCACTATCAAACCATGCAAAAAGTTAGCCTCCCTTCTACTTGTAAGCTCCCTTTAAATATTTAAAGGTTGCAATAAAGTCTTCCAAGACCCTTTTCTTCTTTAAGATGAACAAGCCCAGCTCCCTCAGCCTTTCTTCGTAGGGGAGACGCTCCAACCCACTGATTATGTTCATGGCCCTACTCTGGACCAGCTCCAACAGCTCCATGGGGTCCCTGGACCTGGACACATTACTTCAGGTAGAGGCTCACAAGGGGACAATACACTCTGTATTAGTGCATTTCTCTTTCTCTAGGAAAGCAAATACCCAAGGACACGTGCCACAGATATTACCCATGTGAATTCACAACACGCCTCACTTCAGTAGTATTACAGTGCCACTGCCTCTTCTCAGACCAATCTTCCTCTAACAGCCAGTTGCTTCAGCTTGTTACCAAAGATGAAGGGAATATAGTGCATTTCAGCCAAACCTGTGTTATTGAGGTTAATTATTGCCTGTGCTCCTGCTTCACCTGAATTAAACTACCTCTTCATCCACACTGCTTCAAAAACCAAGAGTTTATATATATTTATATATGAACATACACACAAACATTTGTGTGAATATGCATATATGTATTATTATATATAAATATTTGGAGTATGCACACAAATAGATCCCAAGAATATGTGCATTTCAAAGAACTTTAAAACAGCTGAAATATATGATCAGACTAATAGAACTGCTGTGCACCACAAGATGCCCATTTAGTACACAACTGAAATTGTATTTCCAATGATCAAACCCTGTGTTTGAAGTGCTCCAACAATATTTTGAAGTTTTAAGTAACAACAAAGAAACATCAGATCCAATGAAGAAAGAATGTCTTACTAAGTCACCCTTTTCTCCTGCATCTCCTTCTGATCCAGGTGCACCCTATACGATAAAAATAAAAACATGCAATCAGTCTTTAGATTTAGTCAGTGCAATGTAGTGCAGCATTTGGCAGTGTAAATTGAAAGTACTATGACCTGTAATATGACTTACTTGTTCACCCTTAGGTCCTGGTTCACCCGCTGAACCCTAAAAGATTAAAGACACAAAAGTATTTTACAATTTGAAACACAGAGACTTAATTCATTTTTCTTCTATTCCGTACAGTAGAGCTAAGCAGCAATTCAAACTGGTCACAGTCTGTTCAGAACAAATTTTGTCTCCATTTTCTATTTTTTAATTCCTTTTACTGAATGCATTTAGAACAGGCAATTCAGAGTCGTATACTATATCATGAGTAATACAGTTAGGAATATTTAAATGCCTTCATAAATCGTACTCATTTAGGAGGAAAATTAGATCTGTTCTCTTTGCCCACTAGTAATATCTACTGGGAAAGATAACAAGCCTTCAGGACTTCCAACACTACTGTGGAAAACATTAAAGATTCTTCACAACCAAACTTCTAATGTCACTTCCCTGGTGCAAACTGTCAGGTAGAAAAAAAAATGTTGAGCAGGTTCAAAAGCTTACTAAATTATCTTCAGTCCTTCCAACTATCTAGCATTAATGCAGTAGACCTTTAAAGCTGTAAATTTTTAAAAATGATAATGAAAGAACTTTAATCTCCCTAGATGATTAAGGTGACAGGCTGAAGGAAAGTAATAGCATGGAACATACAATAGGCTGCCACACTGCTTAGTACAGGTTCTAACTGTCAAGCAGTAGCTGATCTCTCCCTCATATGGCAGATATTCTTGCAGACACTACAACACCACTCTGAAAGTTGAAGTTATAAGTAAAAATCCAGTAAGTGTATCATATTTTCCTGCCCTATTGAAGTGTTGTCTAACTGTAAGGCATATGAGCCTTGGTATTGTGGAATAAACACATCCAGACACCCACGATTTCTGTCATAATCTTTTCTTGCTTGCTATTTAATTTTCAGTGTTTTTGAGCAGCACTATCTGTAGAATTTTATCACAACAAAAGCCAAATTATCTGTATCTTAAAATTTACAGTCTGCCCATCCCCTTCCTTTTCTTTTTAAATTGTCTTTATCTTAGAATCCTGTAAAAAATATTAAAATGTATCTATTTGGACAGGCATGGACCAAATTAATGACCTTATTCATTTTGAGAATAAATAGTTTCTTTTCTATAGTGAAATTACTTCATCTGTAGAACAGTGTACCATTTGAAAACATGTTAATATTTGTATTTTGTTAGAAAAACAATCAGACTGTCCTTACTTTTGTTTGCAGACTGTGCACATTCAAAAATTTTCATTCCAAATTACAAAAATTGTACATATTTTTTTTTTCCCTAAAATAGACAGATGCAGTACTTTCTCTGCAGTTTCAGAGATCCATTTAATTCCTATAAGTTACAGGCAGAGGATATGGTGTAACATCTGCAACTTCTCAAATTCAGATTTGTCCTCCTGTTGACAAGGATGAAGAGCCAATACTAAATTATGCACTAAGCTGAGCAGTGGAAACCACAGACCTATTTAACATTCAGACTGTCAAGCAACACAGAAACCATTTTGTCTAAAGTATTCTCAAAATCACACCTTATTAAGGTTTTCCAATTACTCAAACAAAAAGACATTGATTTCCAACCTAACATACTGGTCGTTGTGTTGTTTTTCCTCTACTTTTCTTTTGAGAAACAAAACTGCAAATAGATGATGAGAATGAAATAAGCTTTTGTTTTTGTGCAACATGATCTGTAATATTTGTATCAGCAAGCATAAAAATCACAGCTGAAACAATCTGAACCTATTACATTGTTTCCCAAAATTTCAATTGAGGCAATAGGGTAAGATGTCAGAATATGAAGTTCTTACTTTTTTGACATACTATTTATCTATTTGTAAAAATCCCTCCCAAATCATACTTAAGAATTTTTTCAGAGGCCGCGTTATTTAACAGCATCAAGGAACATATTCGAGGGACATATCAAGAAATACCAACCTCTGGGTCTTGGTCTGGTACTATTTAATTTACTAACATAGGCAGAATCAGATGCAGCTGCAAGTTGAATAGGGTAGAGAAATAATAGAGTGGCATGGTGTGATCACTTTTTACACTTGTGACTTGGTGTACATCCTGGCAAAGCTCCTGCCATGTCAAGCCTGATGCAAAATATTCACTCCAGTCTCTATGGGACTGAAGAAAAAAACTGAACCAAGGACAAGTGAATTCAGTTGACATGTATCTCAAAACAAAAAAGGTAAAAATGAGTTATAGAATGAGACCATTGGTAGGGTAGTTTTCTGGACTTTGATGCTTGCACTGGGCATGAAGCTGACCCTAAAAAAAAACAGACACTACAGAAAGAAGATACTGTCAACTGCTAGTAAGATAAAAGAAATCTCCTGTCTGTAGCCTAAATCTGAACAGGTCTATACACAGCATCTACATTTTGTTTTTATCCTAGAAGTCAAGACCCTTTATATGACTGATGGGGAGAAACAGGCATCTTTGGAAGGAGATTGTCAGCATTGCAACAGATAATAAATTCCTTTCATATTTGCTTCTCTAAGTGTTTTCATTCTCCCTCAGCAAGAGGTTAACATATGAATCATTGCCAATCTAATAAGAAAAGAGTTATTTGTATCAACTTACATTTGACTAGAAACATGTCTCTGATCTAAACATTAAAAAAAATCCACATGAAGAAATACTTTAGGGACAACAGACAGCCTTGAAACATTCTTAAGTACCGGAGCAGCTGTAGAAACCTGACAAAAGCAACTGCAAGCCCTGATTTATGTATAGGGGCAAACCAAGGCCAGAATTCCTCCATATAAGGAAAGATATCTACAGCAGTGATACCAACACTTGACTAAGAGCTCTGTGCTTCCCTGATTGTAGGGGAAAGAAAGAGGAACATTAAAGTGCAATTCATTTCATATGAAGTAGATTATTGAAATAGGAAGGATGAATTACATCCTCTCTAGACTCCTATTAACAAGGGAAGATCAATGACATTTTAGTTTTTACATGAAGTCTTTATTGGCATTTGTTCAGCAAATTGGGATACCTTCTTGCTGAAGCCCAATTCTTCTTTTTTAACAAAATACTACTGAAGCTATTTAGATCCTGTAATTGTACCTGCATACACAGATGTCTCAGTTACTGCATTACTCAGTGCATTACTATAGCAGATCCTAAGACACATATAAAAGACATTGTCTATCTACTGTAGAACTGGGATGACATTCAACATAGCTCTGTAGTGGCTAGAGAGTCTGATTTACAGATTTCAGATCTGGCTGAGCCATGGTGTCAATTATTTTTACTGTGATCTAAGCCTCTAATTGTTTCAAACTCTAAATACATAAACAAACACACACTAATAATCTTAGGTAAATCTCTTAAGTACTGTCATGTAATTCCCTGCATATTTTGTGATCTGAAAGTATTTAATGGGCCCTAACCAGCACCTAACAAATCTACATTCAAAAGAAGCAACAAGACATGAATTTGTGTAAAAAACTGCAAACTATGCCCAGATTGTTGTATTTACTTGTCAAAGCCCAGGTGGTGTATATGAGCACTTTTCTTACCCGATCACCCTTACCACCAGGTAGGCCTGGAGGACCTGGCAGTCCAGGAAGTCCGATGTCACCCTGGGGACCCTGTGAAAACAAATTAAGGATGTAAACTTACCCAGTTTGTTCTAGAATAAACAACTGAGAGCCATACCCTTACAAAGAGATGGGTTAGAATCTTATTCCCAATACAATGCCAATTTGATTGAAGATGATTATCTGATCAAAATAGAGCTGATCCAAAATGCATCCTTTTAAACAGCATCTTATTATAATTTTATTGCAAACATAAGAGAAAGGGCTAACAGGGCTTTCCACCCTTCAGTCGCTCAACTGCAGTCTGGTTCCCTTAAAGATACTTTTTAAGATCTTACATTTTGTGATTTATGCATTCCTCTGTAACAGCAGGCTCCTTCAGCCAAAACCTCCCCAGCTCTGCTTCTGACAGTTATTGTATAAATACTGCTAGAGCAGTAGTGAAAGGTGGCATTCATAATCTGTTCCATTTGATAGTTTCACTTAGCTGTTAGCAGAAAGACTGACTTTCACTGCTCCTGTTCCCCAACTGCACCACACAGACCACACAGGGGTGCACTACCCAACTTCTCACATCACTGATATCTGAGATCACTGAGACCTTTTTTTTTTTTTTTTTTAAGTAGTAGAAAAAGTCACACATCACCATATGCTTCAAAACAACACTTGCTAATACTAGCATAGTAGGAGAGGACCGAAAAAGAAACTCAACAATCACTCATTTCATCATTATTTTCAGTTTCCTGCATAGATGAATGGCTAAATGTAATTCCAGTTGATACTACAGCCTCTTGGAAGTAAACACAAGCACTGAATATGGAAATAAACTTACCCATTTCCCTGGTAAACCTGGAGGACCTGCAGGACCTGGCTCTCCTCTGCTACCCTTATAGGAAACAGAAGGACGTTGTTACCTCCCAAAATAGTTGTGGCAAACTCAGAATACAACATGATTATTTTCTTAATGTTTAGTGCGTTATACTACCTAGTAGTTGGCTTTAATCAAGATTTATGTTTATTACTGAAAAAAAAAAAAAGTGCGTTACAAATATTGAAAGACTGAGAAATGCAAAAATTGTTGTTACAGTGGCACACAATATTTAGTTAGCATTAGACGATTCACTTAATTAATTCTGATGAGTGATTATTCACAATAGAGTTTCCTTCGTGGGTCAGCACATGAAAGTTATCTCTTAGGAATGCATGTATCTCACTAAGACAGTTCTAACGGGCATTCTGATAGGTGACCACTTAGCTTTAAGTTTATGCTTAATTCCATCAAATGATCACAATTAAGCATAATTTACAAGCTCTACACTAATGTCAAAAAAACATCAGATGAGCATATATTTTTCTTTTTACCTTTTAAAAGCCATCTTTAAAATCTGAGAGATCCCACGACCCCACATTGTGATTGACAAATCTGACAAACGTATGCAGAAGTCACGCTTAGCAAATGCACATAGGTAAAAATGCTTGTCTATGTAAGTCTAGACTGTTACAGGGAAGGGAAAACTTTTAAAATTCCCATTCACAGTAGTGAAATATAAATAATTATAAATATGCTCTTAACTGGATTTTTACTATATATCTTCACTTCAAATACGTTAATGCGTTCAGATCATCATATACACATTGTGCTAAAACTTCATCTTTTAATACAGCCATTTGAATATATATTATGGGTAAACCTGACATTGAATCAATTTTTCTCTGGTATTTTTGAAATAAAGTACCTTTCTCAAAGGTTCTCTCTTATGACCAAACTTTTTAGGATAGCTTAATAAGCTTTCTACTCTCACTTGTACTGATAAACTCAAAAACTGACTCAATACAAGCCTAAATCTCACTTGAGATACTTCTCTTACTTCCACGTGATTAGTAAATACATGAGTAGTACTTGCTATAAAAGCATAATGTATAATTTAAGACCATAAAATATGAAGAATAAAAGTTATTAGGTATGCAGGTAGATAACCTGCTATATATAGCTTAGAAAACTTTGAATCAAAGTGGATTTAAGAATTTTAGTAATGTATACAATGCATAATTTCAAATGTAATTATTTTCTTAATAATAAGGAAAATATTGTGACATACTAAACAATAGAAGGAGGTGGCAGATTTAAAAATGTGTTTTACCCCAGGTCATAAATGAAGAATTGAACCCTACAATTCCAGAAGTAATTAGGTATCCTGGAGAGATCAGAGAACAAAACACAGACTTCCATTCGTCTCCTCCAAAATATCCTATCATGCTAAAGTCACTATCCTTTTCAAGTACTTTTTGTACAGTTTCTAGAAGCCTTTTCAAGTTTTGCTTTCTTTTTTTTTTAAAAAAAAAAGGGACAAAAGAAAGAAAAAAGAAAGAAAAAAGCCCCTCAAACCACCTTCATTTTACTACTCAGAAAATGCACTTTTGAAAATCTGTTTTTTAATCACATAACTCAGTAGTACATCTCTGACCCAGAATAGTATTACGTTAGTGATGCAGGAAAGAGAAGGATGAAAAATATGATCGGTATTAAAAATTTTCTCCTTGTGTATGTCATACCACTCATGTCTGAATGTTATACAGCCATAAAACAAAATCTTCCTTCCACAGGATTAAACTCATAATAAATGTCTTAAGCACATCAAAGTTTCTGCAGGTCGAAAAAAATACAACCAAATCTTTCATTTTACATTAAATGTAAAAAATCCTTTGTTAAACAGACACTGTAGGTACTTCTCCAAACAACAGTGTTTTTCTCAAATGGTAAAGAACAGAAAACCACAATGCAAATGAATAGCATATAGTTAATGGCATGTTTCTCTTAAATGTTGACATTATGTCTGTAAGGACAGATTACGACAAATCAAGGGCCAGCTCTGGAGAACCTACAGGTGATGTATTGTATAGAATAAGAGAAGAACTGAAAAGCAAAGAACAAACAAGAATCACCCCAGCCTATGGCATAACTTAAGACTGCAAAGCTTCCCCCAGGTTACTATACCTGACTAAAACGGCCCTGAGTTGAGAATCTCACAGAGCTATTCATTGAATCATAGAATCACCAAGACTGAAAAAGACCCCCAAGATTTCATCCAACTGTCCACCTACCACAATAATTTCCCACTAAACCATGTACCTTAGTACCACATGTAAACATTTCTTGAACATCTCCAGGAACAGTGACTCCATCACCACCCTGGGCAACCCATTCCAGCACCTGACTACTCTTTCAGAGAAGAAATTTTTCCTGATATCCAGCCTGAACACCTACCCCCCCCACAGTGCAACTTGAGGCCGATCCCTCTGGTTCTATCACTAGTTACCTGGGAGAATGTGGCAAGAGGCTGAACCCCCCACATCACCACAACCACCCTTCAAGTAGGAAAGAGGTTGCCTGAAATCCCATCCAGCCTGGCTCTGAATGCTTTTAGAGTGGTATAGTTACAGTCATCTAATGCCTTAGGTTTACTTGTTACAAAGTTATCTGGCAGGATGGAAATCTACATTGCTCTTTTGACTGTGCAATAAACCATGCAATGTTAGCTCCCTTAAATATAAATTATGACTCACCACTTGTGAAACACCACTGAAATTACATGTACAAAACATGCCCAGTAATACCAGATTTTAATTATAATTGTTAAGATAATGAAATACACATTTCAGGATAGGCCAGACAAAGACAAATATTGTTTAAGACTTGGAAAATGATTAAGTTGAAAGTAATCCAAGATGTTGAGAAGAATATTCTCACCTACATTTAGGTCATTCAACATTTCAGCATCAAATCAAGTTATTTTTTAAGCTCCTTCTTAATGAACAGAGAAACAAAAGCATCTCCAGAGAGTAAGTCAACTCAAGCAGTCTGAATATTCACTCTAACTCACACTCATGAGTCTCTCATAAGCAGGTTTGGTATAAAATTTTACGAAGCTAGACATTCAAACTTTGTTGCTAATGTTAGGAAAATATGCATCACACCATAAATACTTTTGCAAAAACACATATGTTTGTCTGCATATACAGCAATGTTCTGGTCAGTTTACTCAGCAAGTACTGAACTTAAGTGGTTCAAACTCTCTTTTCACTTCAAGACCATAGGATGGGATTTATATTTTCCTAATATAAGCGATTAAAAGGTTAAATAGTCAAAGAGAAACAAAGGATGAAAAAGGGAAGAGGAGAGGAGGTGCCTGTATTTCCTGTAAATAAAAAAGTGACAAATTAAATCTTACTACATCTCAACAAATAAGGAGAAGGGAAAAGAAAAAAAAAAAGAAAAAAAAAGAAAAGAGGAGCTTGGGAAGCATGGCTATATTCCACTGATTAGGAATGACACACTGATGTTTGAGATTTGCTTCCTTCAGGCCACCTGCCAGGATAACTGGCTTAGAAAAACTGAAATCAGAAATGAATTTGGTAATTACTTGGATTGGCTACTATAACGTGAATGAAACAAAGCTAACTGACAAACACTTTGAGTGGAATTTGATTTAGAAACAAAGGCAGAATTTCCATGTTTCTCCAGTTCTTTTTCTGTGTTACTGAACTGATGAATATGAAACTAAAGAAGCAATATAAAATTCTTTTTTTTCCCCCCTCTCAGTTGCTAATTTAATTTTTCCTAGGAAAAGGAAAGATTGATTAAAATGATACATCTGAAAGCATTTTTCTTCTAAGGAAAGTTGTTAGTAGTCAGCTAAGGATTTCCCAATGTGAGTTTTCTTATTTTTTGTTAGATCTACCTACCTTGTCTTTTGTGATTTAATATCTTCTCTATGAAATTGTAAATGTTTGCAGACTTGCAAAAGGCCAAAATTTTGACATTTTGATTGTATTACAACAATTGCTTAATAATGAAAGCTACACTGAGATAGCAAAGCTTTGGCCAGAGTACTTTGGAAACAGTAGATAAGTACTATATTTTCCCCACAAACTGAGTCACTGATGAAAGTTTAAAGCTCCATCATGTTGAAATTAAATTTTCTCTCAAAAAGTTGCTTTTTGCAAGCAGCTGAATCAGAAGAGCCAAGCAAAGTTTTAAAGTAACATATAGACATATTTCCCTATACCCTAGATACCAGTTTGCAGTCCACTTTAGCAGTCAGCCCCACAGACCTCCACATCAGAGTGCTGGCCATTCAGAAACCAACAGCCACACTGTTTTTCCTCCATAATGAAATAGAGGACAGAGGGAAGTGAAATGAGAGCACGAAGAGGATCCCTATGTAGCTGCTACCATGCAGCACTACAGAAATTAACTGAAGTTCTTCTCCATAACCTGCAAAATATTAAGAGTTTTCCAACTCTGAGGAAGAAATCCATCCTCTCTTGACTTCTGGCAGAGTATTCTAGTAGCAAGAGTGAAATGGAGCAAAGGGTAAAGGAGAAAGAAATGAACTGAGGTGAACATTACAGAGAATAATTTGAAATAGGAAGGAAAAGCACAGAAAAACACTGGAAGAGTAACCATAAAATCCGCGGGCTTTGAAAGAGTTTGGGAACGAAACTGGTCAGAAATTGGCAAACTTCGAAGTTGTGAGTGAATTTCAAAATCTGAAAAATTACACAAATATTCACAAGAAAAAATGTCTTCTTAGAGTAATTATAAAAGCTTTTCCCAGCTTATTTTCAAAATTTCCAGTTTTCTAAACTCAAAAAAGATAGGATGCAGAATTATTTAGCTGACAGATATTTTTTTTTTCCCTAGAAATGTAACAGCAGAGTCCTTGAAGCAGAGGCTTAAATACATATACTTACTGCAGAAGGAAGAGAAAATAGTCTTTATTCTGCACTGAAAATAAATACAAACTCAACTTGGACCAGAGCTTAATGAGATTCAATAATCCAACATTTTGTTCTTCCTGAACAAAAAACCCTTGTTTTCTGCACTGAAGAGATGTCTTTCCTGTATTCCCAAAGAAAAACAAAGCTATTCTAGCAATACATCGCCTGTAGTTGGAAGGGGGATTCAAGGCTCTTTTTAACTTCAAAGGAACTAAGATGAGTAGAATACTACTTAATGCTCTATATGCAAATTTGCATTATTATCAGAAATGCAGTTTCTTTCTCCTTTTTATATTGACTAAAAGTTTTAGTTTCTATGACTTCGCTCAGATGTTCACATTTGCTGAAACAAATGCACTTTGTAATGACAGAGAAAGTAATGGTAAGTTATCCAGATGTCTTGCTGGTCTCTAGAGATATAAACAGAAACTTCATTGTATTTAATCTGCATTAGGTGTTTTTGTCTGACTACAGGGTTACAAATAATTAACCTTGCATGTCAGCTCCTGTTTGTATGGACTGCTGATTTTGTAAATTCATGTTCACATTGAGAGGATTAAAAGCATAGTTCAGCAGATTACCTTGCATTATCAGAGTGGGCAATTACTTTGGCCTGATTCAGTTATAATTCTTATTCCTGTTACAAGTATACAAAATACTAACTGAAGAAGAATTAAAAAAAAAAAAAATAATTGAGTACATGCAACACTTTTAAACAGAAGCAACAAAATTAAATTTTTATGAGTTGGAGATATCTGTAGCTTGAGATACTGTATTCCACTCTAGTGAGCATATGCTTCTATAATCCCCTTTATATACCTCTCCTAAGTAGATGTGGGCACAGCAGCATTCATGCAAAGATTCAGTCTAAAATCCATGTGATCTCATGAATTAATTGGCACATAATAATGCAAAGATAGAAGGAAATAGAAGAAAACCAAAACTGTCTAACTGTTACTGCATGTTTAAAGACACAAAAGAGTTAATTCAGAAAATATACTCCTGAGACATGAAATACTCTTACAGATACATCCCAGATAGTAATTCCCTAAACCATGTATGAGGATATTCCTACAATTGCAAGAGTAAATCACCTATATACAATACCAGAAGCTCAGCAGATTCCAGGAAAGTATTCCTATAATATCAGTGGTAAGAGAGAAACCTGAAAAGCAATAGCTTATAGAGCCCCAAACTTTGTGAGTCTTGTCAGTACAGTCAGATTGAATTTTGCTATATCAAAATTTTCTTTGAATCCCTGATCCCTTCATCCTCCACAGGAAGATTAACAGAAAAGGGAAATTAGAACAGCCTCATGTGACTTTAATCTATGCCAGTAAAACAAAAGTATTTCTAAGTAGAGATAAATGCTATACTTCACATCAGTTTCCTTCAATGCAAACCAGAAAGGGCCAAGGCACAGGGCATTCCATCATCATTGATGACAAACTGTTTGGCTCAAGCCACTTCACACTTTCCCAGACTATGCCCAGGAACAATCTTGGGAACACAGGCACAAGAATATTTCCAGCATGCAAATTGAGAGCATGTAGCCTGCTCTTGAATATGAGGGGGCTGGTGTTTAGAGGTTATAGCAGTATGAAGATAAGCCATGTCATGCCAGTCAACACAAGGGGCCAAAGAAGTTACCAGTCATTTTCTTTACAATGGAGGACAGGCAACTAGCCTTCCTCCATGCTGTGCCTCACTGTTCATGTTATTTGCACTAAAAATAGGTACTAGCAACAACAACAGCTACATTCTGAATCATTGGTCCAAAGTTCATAATCTTGTAACATAGTCTCAGCATTTGACTTTTTATAGCAGTAACAGTCAAATAAAAGGGTAAGTGATCTGCTCATAGCTAATGCATATAAGCTTTTCAATGCCAGTGGTGGAAGTTGACAGTTGCAGTGAAAGAACAGCAGTTCAGTTCTAGTTTTCTGTCACAAACTACCCTCATTCCCTCTGTTCAGGCTTTAGCTCAGCCTATTTAAAAACAGACTATGTTGTGGTTTAAACCAGCAGATGGCTCAGCACCACAAAGTCATTTACTCACTCCCCCCTTTCAGAGGGATAGAGGAGAGAACTGGGAAAAAAAATAGAACTTGTGGGTTGAGGTAAAACTATTTACAAAGATAGAGAAAAAGAAAAGGATAACAGTTATATAGCTATATGTATATACATACACACACATACATTTATATATATATATATATATATATATAAAAATATATATATATATAAAATTTTATATATTTACCCTTAAAAATGTATGTAACAAGTGATGCACAAGCAATTGCTCATCAAAACGAACCAGTGCCCAGCTTGTTCCCAATCAGTGGAAGAGAGCAATATACACTTCCATTCCCTTCAAAACTCCTTCCATGTGATGTCATATGGTATAGAATATCTCTTTGGCAAGTTTAAATCAGCTGTCCTAATTCTGTTCCCTCCAAACTCTTTAGGCCCTTCACTGAGAATGACCTTGGATCTGTACAACACCACTAAGCAGAAACTATAAACACTCGTGTGTTAGCAGCATTGTTTTTCTCCTCAAGCTCAAAAACTCTGAAGAAAAAAATCCATTCTAGATGTAGAGAGACCAGAAGAATGTAAGCAAAGGTTTAGAATTGGATTTATCATCGAAGCAAAAAATAGTTCTGAGATGTCTGTTTATGGATTTCTCTGCAGGACAATACCCATCCACCTGGTATAGGTCAAAGTTAAAAAAAAAAAAAAAATAGTATTTACTTTAAAAATTATCACTTGAACTGAGTAATATCTGTAACTGGTGGTTAGGTGCACCAACAGTAATTTGGGACACTGCAGTACTAAATACACTCAGTTAGAAATGTATTCAATACTTACTGGTGGTCCCCGGGGTCCTGTAGGACCTGCTTCTCCCTCTGGTCCCTGCTCACCCTGTTTTGGGGATAGGAATGATGCAACAAATTTGAAAAACAGTTCTTTGCATAATGCAAGATTTTCATTTTTCTAGATCTTTTGAACAAGTTCAACGGTCTTACCGGTTTGCCAGAATTTCCCATTACACCTGGCACTCCAGGAGGACCTCTATTACCCTGTTGGACAAAAGACAAGCATAAGCTCAAAAAAAAACCAAAACTCAGTATTTATTAATTTTTAACTTTCACCTTTATTTTGGTTTTAGTTTAACTTTTACATGATGCCTTCTGTATAATCTTTCAGAAGTCAGATTATTTTCTTATTTTGTTGTATTTGTACTGACAATTGCCAAATAGACCTGCTAGTTGCTCTCAAATCACAAACGAATAATAGAACCCCATGTAATTTCAGTTGAAATTCAGGTCTTAAACTAGTTTTCATTCTCATTTGCTAAAAACTGACTCAAACTTTTTGATGTAAAACATTCCATACTCTCAATCATATGATTTTTTAAAGCAAAATTGGAATTAGTGTTGCCATTTTTTTATAGACACAATCACAATCTCTGTGATTCAATCAACTTATTACAGCTATAAATATTCTTAAGAGATTCCTCATTTCAAACTGTTCTGAGCTACCTATGTCACACATATCCCCTAGCAATGACTTCCATGATTTAAAAGGAATTGGCCTTTTTACTACTGTTTAGCACCAGGAACCATCACAAACATCATACAAAAGAAAAGAATAATCAAAAAACATGAAACTACAGATGATAAAAGAATCTACTTGATTGTTCTAGCCAAAAGTTTGTCACTTATCACAATGAAAAATTAACTGAGTACTTTAAAACTTTATAAATACAATTATAGCCTTATAAGAAAGTAAATGCTCAATATGGTTTACCTTTGGGCCAGGAATCCCTTTCATACCTGGAGAGCCTGGTAAACCCTAAAGGAAATAACATTTAAAGTGTTTATTTGTTGTTAAGGGGATTGGAAACAGCGTTAAATAATTGGTATCTCACAAAGATGTATTCCTAATCCTTTTACTTTATATCAAAGCACTATTATCCAAAGATGGACAAGCATGAATTCTTCAGAGAGTAACAGTCAAGGGGAACTTCATAAATTGGCAAAAATAGCATGGAATAGTGAGGAGTCATGATTTTTTCTGTCTTAGATTAGAAATAGCTTTTCACCCTGGTGACCTAATACTAGAGGTGGTGAATCTAACAGATACTTGTATATGTTTCATACCCTCCTCACTTGAGAAACAGCTCATAAGTTTTCACCAAATTTTCTTCCAAACTGAAGAGCTCACATCATTTTACAAATCTACTTCCAATTCTGTTTTAATACATCTTTTTCACTATATACTCACAGCAACTACTCAAATAGCATAATGTTTCAATTAAGTTTCTATCTGGCTTCTGACAACTGGCACAGTTTTCAAGCATAATCAGTTAACATAAGAGGAGTATCTCCAAAAATAGTCCAAAAACACTTCTAATTCCTTACAGCCACATTACAGGGATGTACACTGGAAAATATTTCTTTGGAGAAAAACGTGATGCATTCTAGATATTCTCGCCCAGCAGAATACAAAAATGAGGTGATTATTCACTGGGGGATGCCAGACTAGCAGGTTAGCTCTTTCAGCTCACTCTGGAAAGTTGTGTGCCCCTAAAAGAGTTGTCCAAAGAAGGGTAACGAGGCTTGTGTAGTACCTGGAGAATATGCCCTATGAGGAGTGACTAAAGGAACTGGGGCTATTTAATCTGGGGAAGAGGAGGCTAAAGGGAGATCTTATTGCTCTCTTCAAATACCTCAAAGGTGCTTACAGCAAGAGCGGGGTTGGTCTCTTCCCACTGGTGATAGGTGACAGGATGAGGGGAAATGGCCTCAAGTTGCATCAGTGTAAGTTTAGGTTGGATATCAGGAAAAATTTCTATACAGAAAGGGTGGTTAAGCACTGGAATAGGCTCCCCAGTGAGGTGGTTGAGACACCATCCCTGGATGTGTTTAAAAACTGTTTGGATGTGGTGCTCAGGAACATGATTTAGAAGATGGTTGTTAGGGTAGTACAGTTAGGTTGCAGTTGGACTTGACGATCTTGAAGGTCTTTTCCAACCTGAGCAATTCTAATTCTCAACCAGCTCTAATTGTAAGATCACATAAAAATATCAGAAAGGGCTCAGATAAAAGAAATCACAGGAGAAATCACACACTGGCCACAAACTTTTGTACACAGTTCTTCACTACAGTAACACAAGGAGATTAAAATTTTTGTGCAGAGCAATTTTGGACACACAAAGCAGAATTTACCCCTGCACTAGATTTACTCTTCCTTCATCAGTTGATCAGATTTTTGCTCAAGTTTCTCCAGCAGGAGTACCAAACTCAGCTTTTCTGTGGTTTCAATAGAATCTAACTTTCAAAAGAAAAACACTAGACACTTACTGGCAAACCCTGAGGTCCTGTATCACCTGGAGCACCGGGTTTTCCTGGTTCACCCTGAAAAACATTTTAACTTGTAACTTATGCAAATCAAAGCTAAGGGAATACTTTGCTTCTAGAACACGGAGCTGAAATACATTTTGAACTGGAGGAGAACTTTTATTTAATAACCATATGTGCGTAAAGTCATGGGCAGTGGCACAATAAAAAGCCATGTGACTGAACAAATTTAGAGCAGTATCAAACCTACATAAATTAAAAGCATGCCAGCTATACCCTACCTTTGCTCCGGGCATTCCAGGGATACCTTCCCGGCCATCAACTCCTGGCAAGCCCTTGAAAAAAGAAACAATCATATTGTTGGAGAGATTGCACTCAACTACTTTGCCATATAAATCAGTATAACACAACATAAATGACGAAATATACATACAGACTCTCCTTTAGGCCCAGGGAGACCATTTATTCCTCTTGTCCCTTGAGGACCCTAAGAATGATAATTTTGGAAAATGAAAATAAATATATTGAAGTGATTAGGTTCAAAGAATATCAACCTATATTTATTCAGATATGCATGTTTGGTTATATACAGCTTATAAATATAAAGTATGATTGGCACTCACAACGTCTGCAAGTCAACATGATTTGAAATCTGTGCTTACTCTTTCTCCCTTTGGACCCTCTTCTCCCAGTGGACCTCTCTGTCCTTGATCCCCCTAAAAAAAAGTTGAGCAATAAATCAGTGTAAAATTACTTGGATTCATTAGCTTAAACCAACAGTTTAATTCATTCTAGTGAATAGAATCTTTCTGTGGTCTCCTTGGTCCTGTGGCTACCCAAATTCAGAGTTTAGCTGGGCTAAATCTGCACAGAGATCCCTCATCCCTTTGATAGGATTTACTTGCAGTATCTTTTATGCACAAGTGAGCATAGACAAAGTGAATCTACACTGGCCTTCTGCATCTATCACCATGCAGATTGACATAGCATAGTGCATATAACAACCAGGAACATCAGCAGCTATGGGGACAAGGGCACTGCCTGACAAGTTGTTTTGCAGTATTTTCACAGAAGGATCCTAAACTTTTCTCACACAAGCACAGTTAGAACTTTCAGACAACCTACAGTATTTGCAGCACTGAGGACTTGCACTGTGGAGTACACAAAACATACACAGAGAATTAGTTACAAGATCTATCAATCAGAATTAAACCATTGCTGAACAGACAACTTAGATACCTAGTCTGCACTGAGCTCTTCTAAAGAACTGTGTATATTTCTTTCCTTCTTTGCATATTACAAAAAGAATTTGATCTAAGGAGTTAATTGTATCATGTTTTTCTTATAGGAGGTAATGTATTTATTTAAAAAAAATAACACTAAAAAATGAAAACCTTATATAACTTTAGAATTTGTCCTTGATTTTTGAGTCTAGTTCACAATCCCCACAGGATCAAAAACATAGAGGGGCAGAAAAATATACACCACATTGGTGCTTGTTCCCTAGAACCGCGGAAAGCACTGCTGGTTCATCTCACATAAAAGAGCATATGTTGTATGGTTATCTATGAAAGGGACAAACCAGACCTTGGTTTGATGTTATGGGAATGTACATTTTGTACTGCATTACACAAAGGATTCTCTTTAATTGTCAATTAATATGGGCAGCCTGAAGAATCAGCTGCTCAAAATGCTGATAGACATACATTAACAATTACAGTAGTAACAGTAATTACAATGATACCTAATACCTCCCAAATATTCTTCCTAATTATACAAACAGAAAAATAGGAGCTTTTTTCAATTAAATTAAGTATCTTATGCTCATTCTATATTAAAATATGCAGTTTTTTAAAACCTAATCTGACAGGCATGTTTTAAAACTCAGCTAAAGCCATTCTCGAGAAATCCAGAAATGTCTAAGCAAAGTGTGCTGTATTCACTTCTCTAACACATTCAGTTACTGACTAATCCAAGTATGAATTCTAACTAGTTTGGAGAGGAGTCGCCAAACTATCCAGTACAGGTTATGTTCTAATAAATGAATATTTTCCAGATGAGAAAATAATGGAGAATTTCAAGCCACCCTAAAATATACAGCACATAGTAGCACTCAAAACAAAGAGGTTACAATACTGAAAAGAAGGGTACAACTGCACAGCAATTCTTTGGAGACACTGATTCATGATGTCATTTATTCATCAGTTGAATTGGGATGATCAGAGGCTTTTCTGATTTACAGACAGACTTAATACCTGACTGGGTAGAGCTTGGGAAGTGTTTGGCTAGCACACATTCTACTTACAGGTGCACCAGGAAGACCTTGGGGACCAGGATCACCATCAAGGCCACGAGCTCCCTATAAAACAATAACATCAGACAATAAAGTGAAGCTCTGAGAGACTAAAAGCTTCAGAAAATATTTCTGTTGTCCTTAGCAATACTATTTCTATCATCAAATAATAGAAGAGAATCAAAATTGGGGAACATTTGTAGTGCATTACAGATTATTATCTCTACTGTTTCAAGCAAACAATATAATTGCTACCCTATAATTTTTAATTGAGAGCAAAAAAAGTTTTCAGAAGGGTTTATGGGAAATAAGAAATTCCTTTGGCAAACATAGTAAATATTTCAGATAGGCAAGACAGCTCAAAAAAGTAAGCAAGTAACTGTAAAGACTCAGAGGACACAAAGAAAGCCAGAAAAATAAAGATAGTAATAGCTCAGAAAATATCTGAAAGTTTAGAAAGGATCGTGCATGAGAAGTCATAATCAGGACAAATTTGTTGTTGTTTTTGAAAATAAAAGGACACAGAATTAGCTTTCCATGACTTCACTTCTGAAGGAAGATACATGGCATGATTGCAATAAACTTTTTCTTCCCAGCATTTTGATCACATTGATTTAGCAAGATTATAACAGTAGAAATGTAATAGTCAGTTTTGGATTAACAGATCAAAACAGTTTAATGAAAGCAAGAAAAGTATGTGCACTTAATCAGAAAGATCACGTTGCCTTTCTTCCTATAGAAGCTATGGAAATACAGCTGACATAAGAAAGAAAATGCAGGAAAAAAAGAGAGACAAATTTAAGTAAGGTTGAAAACATTCATGGATGTATTTTTTGTATCCAGTTCATTTTATGACAAGAAATGTTAATACTCACTTTGTTACCTTTAGGTCCTGTTATTCCAGTTATTCCTCTGATACCTAGAATGCCCTGAAAATGAAAAGTACACTCAAATCATGATTAAATCTTTTCGTCATATCCATTCCAGTTTTCAGACAGAAGTATCCTTATCGTGCCAGGTACATTATATTTTACTACTAAGCATAAAAGAAAGAGCATACTTGAATATTAAATTTATAAAGTAAAGATTTCACAAAGACTTAACTGAATGCCACAATCATAAATATGCTTTAAGGACTGAAATTACCACAGAGCTGAAACAAAGTTGTGCAGTCCGTACAAGAGCAATACATGAAGGCCTGATTTGAGAAAGGGCTTCTGTTGTCTGAAGTGGGATACAGGACAGATATAGGCAAAAGCTCCAGAAGGCTTTATAGAAATCCAAATGTAGAAAAGAGTTGGGCAAGATTTGTTTTAAGAACAAGTGCTCAGTTTATATGCCTCCATCTGAGAGACTGGACTTCACAGACATCCTAGTGCAGCAGAATGCATCATAATTATCACTAATTTCCATCAAAATAGAGTCAGTTGGGAAAGTTGTTTTCAATTTATTCTTCTTCCCAAGAGAGAGAAACTACGACCTCTCCTTCTGCAAGGAGACCAAACCATGAGCTGTAACATGCATGCCTTTCAACAGGAAGAATGCACTACAACTGTGTTAACCAGAAAACTACAGGCACTTCAATTAAGCATAAGCAAACCTAATCCTTGAACAGACTAGATGGGGAGTCATTTTACTTGCTCTTAATAAAGCTAGATAGGGTCCTGAACAGAATATTTGAAGCTTTTTCAGCCAGAAGCATGAGATAAAGCATGATACTGCAACAGCAGTTACTGCAGCCTAACATGAGAGAGACCAAATGTGTAAAACTTGCTCCAAGACCCAGATATGGAAGTAGGCACACTGCAGTATCCACAGTTTTCTATCAAAACTAACATCTCTCCCAGACTGAAATATCTAACACTTCTCATCCACGCATCGTGTAGATGTGGTAGATTTTAGGTGCTGCTGCAGAGGACAGATTCCCAATTCTTTCTGTGTATTATAACATTATTTTTTTTGTGCAAGGAAAAAGCAGGAAAAAAAAAAAGTATAAACTCTACAGTCTCTCAGCCTGTCTCTCTAAAGTGTGGGTGAATAATTCTCTGTTCCTAATATAGAGTGTTCTGTGGCCATGTGCTTATAGAGAATTCTGTAATTAAGGATTTGGATGTCATGTGCATCAAAGTAAATTCCTAAATACTGGCATATCTGGACACCAGTGGAATTAAAGAAATAATTTCATGCCTAAGAAGAAAGTATAAGAATCCATTAGAAAGTAAACTATACAAATTAAATGTGTTATGTCTAATATCTATTTCTCTTATTTAAAATGATCCCTTGATGTCTGTTATATATTGCCTGTTGAGCTGTGGGAAGCATAATAAAAGCTCCTCATGAGAACACAGGCTGAGGAATTATATGTCAGAAAAAAACAAGTGAGGAGGAACAGAAGGAAGCTACTCCAAAACCCTAAGTATGATCAAAGGCTACTTTCTTGAAATGGAAAGAGACAGAAAGTTGAAAGTATCTGCTCTTCCATGGCAGACACTTCATCCCCAAGTCTTAGCGAGGTCCAAGTTTCACAGTTAAACATAAATACTAGCTTTCCAAGGCTGAAGTAAGCATCACTGAAATTATGGAAAGGAAAACAAGGGAAAAATACTATTTGTACAGTTCAAACATTAGAAAATTTAGGACGTGGTGTACTTTTTAAAATAAGTATGCAACAATGTTGGATGAACTTAACTAGCTCTACTGTAACTCATAAGCAGTATGACAGGACAAAAAGAAAGTTGCATGGAGTTTATGTGATATCCATTCTCTTACAGTAAGAATAGATACAACATAATAAACCAAATGCATAACACTGTTCAAAAAGGAAATACTTTACTGGAGGGCCTTGAGCTCCAACTTCACCAATGGGTCCTTGATCCCCTTCTTCACCCTGGAAAAGCAAAATGAATACACTGTTGATTATCAATACCCTGGATATTGTCTTCTCAAAACAGGAAGTTCATCTACTACTGACTGTTTTCTGTCACCATGTCCTATTTGAAGGAAGTTAGTCATTTTACTATTAGCCAAAAAAGTAATTCCAAAGACACTCTAGGATAAAGTAAAATACTACAGTACTCTTGAGCTCTTTTTTTTTCCCTTTCAGTGTTAATCCTGTTAGACTTTTTTGTTCTTCTGGATAAAATGTGTAATGAAGGCCTACTCATAAATGTGAAAGGATGGATATGCTAGTAGCTCTGCCTCACAATGCCACATTGTGTTTCAGACTTTTTGAAAACTGAAATGGTAAAACATCTCACCAGCTGGTTAAGCTCCAGTTTGATAACATGATAACCTCTCTCATGCAATAATGGTGCACACTAGCAAACTAGTATCTACTGCTAATTCAATTTGCATGAAATGATATTGGAGCATAAGGCCACTGCTCAATATCCAGGGGGAAAAAAGATCTAATAAACTAATATTTTTTTTCAATGTAGTTAAGAACAGAGTGGGATTGGGTGCTCTTTTGTTTAGCTTTTTGTTGCCGCTGCTGTTTCAAGAGAGGATTTTTTCTAATTTTTTTTCTTTTCAACCAGTATTGAAGCATGCACTAAGGCAATGTAAAATTTCCCAAACTTTGATATAAACTTTCCAAAATCAAACAAGGTTAAACACCTCTAGAAAGTTCACATTTCAGTCTTCAAGCTGAATCAGACTTGGCCACTTTATTACATTAATAATTTGTCTTTTCCTCTGATCTTACACTTCCCCTTTCAAATATATTTTTCCTTGTCATTCTTCCTGTTACGATTCAGCTGTGCTACAGAGCAATTTACACAGTAAGCCAACAGAATTCTTGTACATTTAGATGCTTGGAAGTTTTACTATTAATAAATTTGACTTCAAGTTCCATAATAATTAAATTTGAATGATCAAAATAAAAAAGCAATAACAGTGTATCATCAATGATTTCTGCATTCTACTAAATACAGAAGTCAGAGAATGAAGAGTAGAGATGGGTCTTCAGTTACTCTGCAGTATTATGATATGCAATATCTCCTCATACATTCTAATAAAAACTGTTGGTAGTTCTAATGAAATTTAATGTTCTTTTTCGAAGAAAGGGCTAAACTACCATTAGATTGTTAAAAATAGCAGTAGTTTTTCCTTATATTTTTGTTTTCTTTTTTACCTTGTAACCTTGTTTTCCTGGTTCACCAGATTCTCCTTTTGAGCCTTTCTGTCCCTAAAATAAACATAGAAACAAAAAAGAGAAATTAGAGATTATTCAGATTAAAATACAGAGTTATACAAAACAGATACAGACTCCTTCATACAATTCCAACTGTTTCATCTGCAAATCCTCATTCACCAACCCTTCCTCATCTATCCATTTAATACTACTTATTAAGTACCATCCTCAAAAAGATCATTTCCTGGATCTAACAAGACTGTATTTCTCAACAGATTAGGTGTTTCTTCTTAGGTTACCACAAAACAATTTCCTTGAGTCATCAGTCTTTTCAGAAACCAGTAAAAAATACATAAAATGTCTTCGATAGAATAAGAATCAAAGAGAGTTTCTTTTAATCTGTTTGATAAAGACACTGAGACAAAAAAAAAAAAAATAAAGCAGGAAAAAAGACAAAATTTTGGTAGAATATGTAGAGACTGGAGTTAGACATCAAGTGCTCAGGAAAGTGAATGAAGAAATCTCTCACATACTCTAATCTTTTTAAGACATTCAAGACATACAAATTTTACTCTGAAATTTAGAGCATCAGTAAGAGATTTTGAAAAGAGGCTATTATGGTATTAAATATTCAGAAAACCTTCACTCTGTTAAAATGTTTTTTAAATTAGCAAACTGCCCTTCTTCAAAGCCAGAATGTACTCTCCCTGGTGTTTTCAACTGGTATCTCTGTAAGTAATGTTTAAACACATCCCTCTTACCTTCATTCCCATTAGGCCAGCATGTCCTGGACGGCCAGGTGGACAAGCATTGGGACACTGGAAAAACATTCACTTTGTCAGCACCATATAGCTTAGATAAGGTTGTTTAAAAAATTGTGGACAAATCTTACCAGTGGGTCACCATCTTGCAGACCAATTGTTCCCTAAATTAAATGAAATTAATCAAAATTAGTAAAAGAAAATTAAACAGACCTGATCCATTTGGCATTAGACAAAATGAAAAATACCACTACCTGAAGCTGAAATCAGAATTATAATTTAGCAAAGGATCTCTGATATGAAGGCAACCTAAACTGTAGGATATTATTGTAAGACTCCATGACCCAAAGAATCCCATCCTTTAAGTTGTAACATCTTTTCTGAAGAAAAAGCCTCTTCTTTTTTCTTAAGCTATTTAAAACATACTTAGATTGTCTATCTTTTCCTTTAAATATCAAACTCTACAGACCTACTGTTTGATTTACTAATATGTCTGTAGTCAATCTGGTGGTAATTTGTACCAGAGGTTTTATATATCCATGGTAGATTATTCCTAAAATTTTTGTATAATGAAAAGCAAAATTTGAGTTTCAGTATTTAGTCGAGTACTACAAGGTGAAGTTACAAACTCTGTAGGTTTCAAACAGAATCCAAAACAATTATTGTGGTCAGAATGACTTTTATTTTTCAAGCTTACTACCATTCAAGAAGAAAAAAAAAGAAAAAAAAGAAAAAAAAAAAAGAAAAACCATATCTTTTCAGAGAAAATAATCTCACAACACAAGTACTGGTAGGTGAGTGACATGCCTGCCAATTTCTGGAACTGCAGTAAACTAGAGACCTCTGTACAACCAGATGGATTCAGCTTTGGGGGAGGAAGGCCATTTCTCATATTAAATCAAATAATTGATGGAAGTTCATAGGAGGCTTATGAGACACAACAGGGAGAAATATGACTTCACAGCAGCTGCTGGATTCTCCAAAGCCCAGCGGAATGGAAGACTATTTCAGTAAGGGGCAGGAGAGTTTAAGAACTGAACTACTGTCTTTTAATACAAAAGGACTTAAAAAAAAAAAAAAAAAGTTGAAGGTATGATAGGGATCAGTAATGGAATTGAGGCTGTGTAACTTCAGAAACCTTGATGACAAAATTATCAGTGAATAGAGAAAGCATACACCATTACTGAGGGTTCCTTTCTGTCCTTTTATGTTTCCTAAATACCCCTCTCCACATTATCATTCACTGTTGTTTTTTTTTAAAGCATGTCTCATTCAACACTCTGGTAACTTTCATGAAGACAAAAGACAAGGTCTAGATAAAGCTTATAGATATAGAATCTGTTCAGCAGAGAAACAGTGCAGCTTTAAAAGAGGTATTAGTGTGACACACTTTTCTTCAAGTTTGCATTTCACAGCCCACAGCCTCCAACTGTGCCTGCCAGATGCTCCCTGGACAGGTAACTAGCCACAACACAAATGCATAACAAACATTCCTCTTCCTAAGAAGCTCAGAGAGGACAACCATTCTCCTAGAGAGGTAAAACTGGTGTAGTTTTCTTACTTCTCTTGCAAGTAGCGGGCAAGAGAAAAA
Organism: Chrysolophus pictus; assembly: GCA_037305975.1. Taxonomy (NCBI): domain Eukaryota; kingdom Metazoa; phylum Chordata; class Aves; order Galliformes; family Phasianidae; genus Chrysolophus; species Chrysolophus pictus. The sequence goes on from CM074578.1 coordinate 28,350,264, forward strand.
ATAAGTAGCACTTGTAAGCATAAATTACTCAGGCTCTTTAGCCAAATAATTATTTTCTCGCAGAGAATAGTCTGCCTCTACTGATGAACTACCACTGTTGAAGTCCAACAAAGAGTACATGTACTATAACACACAGGGAAATATAAAACTTGCAAAAGTTACAGTTTAAGACCATTTGCAGAAATGGGAATACGTGATCACAGAAATGACAGTGTTTGCATCTCAAAATATTTTTCATAAGTAGAAGGACTAGAAATATGCTTTCTAATAGGAAGCAGACAAGTTGATATCATTACATGAGTTGTATCGCAGGCTTTGAACACAAGAATGTATGATTTGATGTATCTTGCTGAAATCCTTAAGTTGGTATTATGTTGTGGGACTTAAGTTGAAGTCTTGTTCAAGCAGCATTAATAGTATATAACTCAGATGTTAGCACATATTAAATACACTTACTCGAGGGCCTGGCGGTCCCGGTGGTCCTGGTGGCCCCCTTTTTCCTGGATCTCCCTAAATTAAAAAAATTCTATTGATTCATAGTCATAATGATAACAAATAGTCACGTATTCATACCAAATAACAGAAGTGATATATGAATTTCCTACAGAAGGACAGAAGAAATAAAATTAAAACTTTTAGCAAACACAGCAGTACTTACAGGTGGGCCAGCACGGCCTACTTCACCGGGCAGTCCTGCAGCACCGGCTGGACCCTGTGACAACCAAGTTGAATAGCAATTTTAGATCATACAATGTCTATACAACAAGTATTTGTAGAGAGTGAACATAGCATTTTCTCAATTTTTTCATCATACAAACAACAATTAACACCATTATTCTTGCTCAGTGGCATTAATAGATGAAGAAAGTATATATAGTAGACATAGAGCACCAGAAATAAACCAATCCCTTTTCTCTTTGTATTGCTTTATTTAAACTGAATAATAAACGTATCTAACAGATTTTAAAAAATTAAACAGTATACTTAAGAATTGTAAAGATGATACTTACAGGTGGTCCAAGAAGACCCTTGCCCTGTGAAATATGAAAAAAAAGTCAGAAATGTGGAGAGAGGCTTTCACACCTAGTTGAGCTATTTGCCAAGAGAAAAATAGCTGACATTAAAAAGCATGAAAACCCTTATGTTTGATTCTGCAGAATGATTTTGAAAATTCGTTTAACCAGTGTTAGACATTTATTATTAGATAATCGACATCTGAAGAAAAAATAAATTATTGATTAAGCTTCCTTGCACTAGCACACTAGTATTTCCATATACATATTTATAAACACATGCATCAACAAAAGAACGTAGAAATGAAAGCCTTTGTGCTTAGCTAATTGTCAAACAGCAAGATAGACACATTTATGATAAAATCGTATTCTACTAACAGGGCATTTAAATCGATAATAAGAAAGAAAAGATTTTTTTTTTTTTGCCTGTACTTCCCCAAGGTCTAAATTCATTGAAGTGGTGCTTTTTGATAGCTAGAAAGAACTTCTCATGCTTACATTTTCTATAAGAATTGCTCTGAGTCATTTTAATGAGAAGTACCCAACAAACAAACGTGTTTCTTCTTATTTGTAAAATGATTTTCCACTGCAAAAACAGATCTCTAAGTATTGCATTTCTAAAGAAATCTGAATATTTGAGGAGAACAGTGTCAATAATGTGTATGAAACACTGGGACACAAAATCATAAACTTGCTTCAGTAGATTTGATATAATGAAGCCTCTGGGCTAAGTGGCACTTAAAAGTCCATAAATCCCAAACTGGATTTGTGTCTGCAATGTTGTCTTGAGAAATACTGATGTAACACAGGGAAAATTCCTAGTATTTAAGAGAGTAATTTCATTTTATTCACTTAACACACAGCAGAAAATAAACTTTTTCATCTTACCTAATGTAAACAATTCACACAGAATGGCCAGGGTTGGGAGGAATCTTAAGGATCATAAATCTCCAACCCCAGATCTCCAACCTCCAATTCCTTTGCTATTACTTGACACTCATTGCAATTTATTACATTGCCTATATTTAGTTATACAAATCCAACCCTTGATGCTTCACATACCTGGTATTACACTATGCCATCTGCCACTGCAAGAAGGAAGACAAATACATGCAGGTTCCTAATTAAGCATCACCTTGACAATTTGATTATCACCTTGATAATGTAACAGGCTACACACAGGCCCAGGAGAAGCCACTTGCTCCCATGCTGCCCATTCCATTGTATCTCCTTACCCACCTAACTAGGAGAAGCAGGGGCCCAGTGCTGCCCCTAGCAATCCATGCGTCTCCCCTTGCCCTGCTACTTCAGGCTATGAACTCTCTACAAGCAGAGCCAGTTAGGGAGTTGAAAGCTCCAGACAGTAAGGACCTACACCTACAAAAGCAACCACTGACCTCTCACAGCTGCCTCCATTCATGCCTTTGCCTGTGCCTAAAGGGGAAACCCCTTCACATCCACACAGTCTGGTTCCATAGCCTTAGGTCCCTGCCATCAGCTTTAAAGGAGCACACTCCATGGGGCACAAGGAGTGCATGGGCTTAGTATTCTCCAATCTGTAACTACCCATTCATAAGAAAAAACCCCACAGATCTGCTAAATGCATCCACATTGCTGCCACCCATCACAGAATCACAGACTGGTTTTTTATGTTCAATCAGTGCAGGAAGCTGTGTTTTTATAGACTTTACAATATTTTTTATGCACTGTATATTCACAGTCCTACCAGTATTTTGTATCTGTAAAATAAAAGTCATACATCAACTAGTAGAAAAGTTAGAGGGAGCCTGAGAGAGAGTGAACCAAAGGGTGTAATACATGCACTGAATCTAGCACACCCTCAGGTCTCTTGGCAAGGAGTACATTAGAGGTATTATTATGTTTGGTGGTAAATTATGAGCTGATCAGGCAGAACAACTCCGAAGGCAACCCCTACTAATGATCACTGAAGCATGTCACCAAAGCAGAGAAATGCTCTAAGGTTGATGAACTTTCAACAGTGGATCAAAATCTCAGATTTACTGATTTTACAGCCTAAAAAATATGGTCAGAATATGGACCTGAATCAAGTCAGTTCTACTTTGAGTGGAATCAGCATTTGCTTTGGTAAGTTGTGCAGTTTGCTTCTTTCTCATAGTAACATCTCTGTTTCTACTTCTTTATGTATATTTTACATATCCACTTTTTCTAAAGGTTCATAAATGATTCCATCTCACATTAGTCTTTTAATTATAAGATAAAACACTGTATATTTTCCTCAAGTTATTTCTTATTTGAATTCATAGAATCATAAAATCATTTGAGTTGGAACGGACCCTTAAATGCCATCTAGTCCAACTCCCCTGCAACGAACAGGAACACCTATAGCTACATCAGGTTGCTCAGAGTCCCATGCAGCTTGACCTTGAATGTCTCCAGAGATGGGACATCCACCACCTCTCTGGGCAATCTATTCCTGTTTCCCTTATCATAAAAACCTTTTCCCTTATATCCATCTAAATCTCCATTCTTTTAGTTTGAAACCATTCCCCATATCCTATCACCTTTAGCAAACCCTGTCCCCCTCTTTCTTATAGCCTTCCTTTAGATACTGGAAAGCCGCTCACAGGTCTCTCCAGAGCCTCCTCTTATCCAGGCTGAATAGACTCAGCTCTCTCAGCCTGTCCTTGTGGAGAAGCTGTTCCATCCCTTGGATCATTTTTGTGGCCCTCCTCTGAACATGTTCATACTACAGTATTTTAACTCCTAATTCACTTTACACTTCCCTACTTTTTCTTTTATATATTTCTTTTCATGTATGCTTTTTTCCATATCATCTGAATAACAAATCTGATAATCTGACTGTCCATTCTAGCTATTTATTTTAAAAAGTATTGAAAAGTTCCAGCAAATTTCACCGACTAATTGACAGCAAAAAATGAAAACAACAAAAAACTAACAGAGAAACTCAGGCCTTTCATTTTACCCAAAAGCTATCCCAGTTCTGCTATTATCTGTGACTAAGTTTAGCTTAAACATCAAGACTACAGATTTTCCAGCCATTGTAAAGGTATTTAAATCAGGTGTTTAAATCAGGCTCCATATTTTCAGGCAAGAAACAGCATTCATGAAAATCAAATGCAAATGTCCAAATAGATTGATTCATCTTAGGTTTGAATATTTCTATAATGTAACCTCTTCAAAAATAGCACTGCTATTTCCTCTATGGTATATCAAAAGATACAGAATTTCATGAAAATGATTATTATATGGGAAAATAATGCCTGCTTTAGATAATCCCCTTTGTATAATCTCCAAAAGGAATCTAAATCTTAATTAAATTTTCTTTATGTGTAACCCTTTTACAGTTTTACACCACTCATGTTGTTCCAGTACTCATTTTCCTGGTTCCCTGTATCATCTAAGTTTCTAGACACCAATCATCATTCACTTCTCTAACCTTGTTAAATTTCTGGAATTCACAATTCTTTACAAACCCTAAAGATAAATGCTGAATTCATCTGCATGCCAATTTGAACAGCATTTGTTGCATGTCCTTTCTCATATGTTGTCTTGCTCTCATATGGAATGGCACAGAAAGTCCTATACATAATTTAAAGTTCAGCGAGGCTATTTAAAGACATGATGAAGAGCTGAAACAGTATGACTGTAGGTAAATAAATTTATCCAAATAAAACATGGGCTATCTTGTCTCTACAGCATTTTGACAAGTAGATGGAAATCAACAGTGGCAATGCTTCCAAAACTATGACCACATCAAGGACATACTTTTGTTTTCTACAATATACAAATCAAATACATCCTCTTCACTAATACCTACACATTTTCATGTAATGATAAAAGGTTCCTCAGGCTACTTTATTTTTCTAGGAGTTCTTTGAAACCTCAGAAATAGTTTTTGGCTTTTTAGATTTAAGGTCTAAAAGCCTCTTCATGTACTAAGACTTACCGGAAGTCCACGAGCACCTGGAGGTCCTGGCTCACCCTTCAAAATATAAAAAATTGAGTTTTTCAAGAGAAATTAGAACAAAGTTTTGTATACAACACACAGGAAAATGCTCTAATCTTTTGCTGGGTATAATTCAGTGACACATTCTGCAAGATAAGGTACTGGGTCTTTTTTCTTGAGAAAAATAATTCAAACATACTAGTTACTATGATTTCTGATGTATACTTCATTTGTCTGATTGCCGATGAAGTCGGGTTTCTCTGCTCTTGTTCCCATTGCGTATGATTATGAAATTATTACAATCAAATAGGAGGGGAAGAGCTTCATCACTCTTAATCTTAACGCCATCAATGTAACATCACCATTCATTACTGCTAGCTGAGAGAATGGGAGTTCCTTTGGACTGCAGGAAAGGGCCCTATGAGACTGCATTCTACAGATTTTTAATACTGTAAGAAAGGCTACATCATCTCATTAGTTGCATAGAGACAAGCAAAAATCCTACTAAAGTAACCATCATATCACAGAATGGCTTGGATTGGAAGGGACCTCAAGGATCATCAAGTTCCAACTTGACAGGGTTGCCAACAGCTAGATCAAGTACTAGATCACATTGCACAGGGCCTCATCCAGCCTGGCCTTGAACACCTCCAGGGATAGGGCATCCACAGCCTCTATGGGCAACCTGTTGCAGCATTTCACTGTGTGCACTCACTAAAGAACTTCTTCCTGACATCTAATATAAATCTCCCTTCCTTTTGTTTAAAACCATCCCCCCTTGTCCTATCACTATTTACATTTGTATAAAGTTGATTTCCCTCATGTTTATTTTACAAACTCCCTTTAAATACTGAAACACCGCAATGAGGTTTTCCTGCAGCCTTCTCTTTTTCAGGCTGAACAAGCTCAGTTTCTTCAGCCTATCTTCATAGGAGGTGCTACAGCCCTTTGATCATCTTCCTGGCCCTCCTCTGGTCCATTTCCAGAAGCTCCACATCTTTTCTGTGCTGGGGTCACCAGACTTGGATGCAGTACTCCAGATGGGTCCTCACAAGGGCGAAACAGACAGGGACAATCAAATTCCTCATGCTGCTGGCTACCTCTTTTCTGATGAAACCCAGGATACTATTGGCCTTCTGGGCTGCAAATGCCCACTGCTGGCTCATGTTAAATTTTTCATCAGCCAGGACCCCTAAGTCATTTTATACATAATATTGTTCTTACCTTTTGTCCTTTCGGTCCTGTGGCACCTGGTGATCCATCAGGGCCTGTTAACCCCTTTGGGAGTAATGTATAAGATGTATAGGTTACATACGCTTTTCTTGATCACAGAAAAAAAAAAAAAAAACTAAACAATAGAATAATTGAGCTATTAAATGAGTTGAGTAACTGCAGTAGACTTATCACTGAAAAGCCTATTTACATGTACAGGTGGAATTGAGATACAATTCCAGTCTAAGTTTAAAGCACTAGCTTCTGGTGATAAATAATCAGTGCTTGTAATAAATGTCCTTCAAAAATGATTCTGTTAAATTATAATCAAATTTCACATTTGAATTCAGATGATCATATTTTGTCCTGATAGAAGACTGACAAATTTAGTTTATAGCTCAAGTTAAAAACAATCATCTGTGTTTTCCATTTGAACTGAATTGTTCATATCTACAAATTGAAAGAAGCATCAAGACTCTCATATCAGAAAGGTATCTGAAATAAAGAAGGAAGACTAGTTTTATAGAGGCCTTTTTTCCCACTTTCTACACATGTGCACTTCAAAAGGAATTAAAATAAATTGTCAGAGTCTCCCTGAGAAGTATGCATTACTAAAGTCAATCTGTAGAAACATAAGTATGGATATTCTATGTACGTTCACTAATCATTTCTGTTGAATTGCAAATTCAAGAGAAAAACTTCTGAAGAAGAAAGCAGTAGCAATTCCATATTAGTGCCTGAAACCACCTTGGGGAAAGTTTCCTCTTCCTTTTTGTCAAGGATGATGGAAGGATTGATTCTAAAGATCACATTGGTTCACTTTATCAGTCATTGTTCCCTGTAATTTGGTTCTTAAAGAAATGTCACTCCCCAGCTTCCTGATAGCCACCTACAGCACTCAGGAATAACTGATTCACAAACTTCCACCTCTCGGGAAAAGAAGCTACAGAGACTGCCTTGTCTAAATGAACAGGAACACACTTATGTTAATCACTATGAACAAAAAAAACAGTTTGTTTACCTAGCTAAAATTAAAAAGCCATAATGATACTATAACCTCAAATTCATTTAGGGTTCTTTCATTTACTTTCATTTCCAAAATTCTAATCAGTTTAGATAGTTTAGAAATTTCCAGAGAACCATAAGAAATGCTTTTATGTTTGTCCAATAATTTCCTCTTTTGGTTCACCTCCAGCAAGTCAGCGTTCACCCAGAGGGATGTATTCTCTGTTAATTTTCTTTCTAAAGCTTACATGATCATTACAGGCAATTACTGTACAGTATCTTAACTCAGTCTATTAAACCTGACACTGAAACAGTTTGTGAAAGAAAAGCAAGAATTTAAGAAGTCAGAACCGCCTCACCAATTAGAAAGGGAAGAAGGAATTATAAATCTAAAACCCCAATTAAAAGTTGAATGCTCAGTGGGAGTACAATAAGGTCTTTTTTTTTTTTTTTCTTTTTTTACTGGAAATGAAAAAGGATTACCATTTCAGAATATACCGTTTTAGTATTAGTTTCACTCACTTATAAACATGAGTGTACAGGCAAGTATGAATGAGTGTTAACGGCTGACTTGAGTTTTAAAAGTTCTGTTTCACCTAATTGTGTTACCATGAATCCTGGCAAGGGAGAGAAAATCATGCCTCAACTGAGAATTACAAAAGTTGCAGCTCTTCTTATGCATTTTTGACATATACAAATGGGCCATGGTCCTGTTTTGCTGTCAGGAAGAAAGGAGGCTGATAAGGAATACTGAAAGTAACGGGAGCCCATTTCATCCTTCAGATTTGAATTTTGAAGCCTAACTAAGGACTTCTCCAGCTCCATGTTCACTTAATACCTTTAAAAAAAAGAAAAAAAGAAAAAAGAAAAACCCTAATCCTGCAACAGTATTTCAATCATCAATAAAATTAAGTGATTTAATTTACTTCTATTGGAGTATTCTTTAATATAGCAATGTATTGTGCATTATCTGTACTTCTTATGTCTAAAATTATAAAACCATTCAGTGCAAGCCACGCATCAGCTAGCATGCACCCTGGCTTAAAATCTAAGTGATCACATCCCCTGTTTAGGGCACAGTAAACTGACGACACCCAGAACTACCGCCACCCGCCTCGCCCACCTCAGGCGCCAACCGCCCCGTAGGGACCCGCGGCCGCACTGCGGTGACAACTAGAGGCAGATTTAGCGCCCCCTGCCGGCCGGCCGCGTGGGGAGCCGGCTCGCCTCAGCGCCCGGGCTGCGCAGCACAGCATGGCGCTCTGCCCGCCTGCAGCACGGCAGCCCCTGGTCGGGGCACTCTCCTCAGCAGGGTGGAGGCACCCAACGAAGCTCCTCGTCTGCTTCACTCCAGCAGGGAAGACACAGAGCTGTGTTCCTTCCAGACAGCACGTTTTAACTTGGAACGAAGTGCCTCTCCCCAACTTGTGCTGCTGGCGCTAAGCTGGCAGCTCTGAGGAAGCCAGAGACCTCAGGAGAAGGTCACGCTTCTGCAGAAATGGACTAAAACCAAGCGCTCTTTCTTAAAGAAATTCCGTAAAGTCAAGCATACTTACATCAGCTCCCGGCTCTCCAGGCAGGCCTGGGGATCCTGCTTTGCCTGCGTCCCCATCTGGACCCTTTGGGATTTAAATGCAGAAAGCATTTTGTATATTGCAGAAAGAGAAGCAGAAACAAAACCTTGTACCCCTCCTCACAAGGAGCAAGCACAAAATAACTGAAAGCACTTACCGGTGGACCTGGGGGGCCGTTAGGTCCTCTCTCTCCCTAATGGGGACAAAAGGAAAGGTATTAGACTTACATAGACCTTTTCTGGACCCTCGTGAGAAACACTGATTTACAAATTAATGGGAATAATCCCAAACAGATTTTCTTTTTTCTTTTTCTTTTTTTTTTCTTCTTTTCTTTTTTTTTTTTTTTTTGTTAGGAAATGAATAATGAACTTGCATGAATTCTACTACAGTCTAACTTAAATAATCACAGAAAGTTCTGTTAGGAAATGGAAAATACTTAGTGGCTGCTATCAGAAATAATGCCACTTCCTAGCATGCTTTAGTAAGGTGATATTACATAATTCCTTTTGCAATTTGATTTATAAAATTCTTACACCCTATTTAAGGCAATTAATCACAACATATGACCATGATTACATAAAATAAAAATTCCTATAATGTCCTGTAATATCAGAGAGAATTGAAAAAGCCACTCCTCAAGACTGCTACAGAATATAATATCCATCACTTCCTGTGCAGTTCTCCTGCCTGTTCTCACCAGAATCAAATGCAGAGGACAACACAGGTACACCCTGAGGTATCACCTGTTCCCTAGGCAATGCTTAGGAAATACTTACATCAATGCCATCAATGCCTGGAACTCCTGGTGGCCCTGGTGGACCTGGGGGGCCTGGTGGACCAGGGAGACCTCTCTGACAAGGAGTAAAAGAAGAAGCAATTAGATCCTGGTAAATCTGTAAAAGCCAGTCTGTGAATGAGGGCTTCTTTGGGTTATTCAGAGGGTCATAGCAGCACTGGTGGTCTGTGTTCTCCCCACACCCACGTCAGGACCCGCAGGCCCTATGCTTTTGCTTTTGTGGTGATACCAGCACACTCCTCTCACAGTCAGCACAGAGATGAGGTGTTAAACCCCTTCCTCAGTCTGGATGCCCTGCTGCTTCCACGGTGCTGGCACAGGGGGACTTAACTCCCTGCCCCAGCCATGTGCTAATGTTAGAGTGGCAAAATTAAAGACAGTGATCTTCGCAAACCAAGTACTAAAATTTACTGAGCTATTTTAATTCCTCAGCCAGTATAAAGCAGACAGTCTTCCCAAGAGTTTGTGCTAAGGAAGGAAGCTTAAAACTAACCCTTTCGCTACTTCAGTGGCAGCTTCAGAGGCTGCCCTGTTTCCACAGGATTACATTAGCATCTACAGAGAAACTTTCTCCAAGTGCCAGGCTCCCAGGGGAGAAGTGGGAGGCGCGGCATGTGGAAACTGAGAGAAAGGCTTTTACAGGTCTCCGTTCTATAATGAGGGTCTGTGTTCTACCCACAGCCAACTCTGGCTGTCCCCACAAAGGCACTCTGTTGAGACGGAGGCCAGCCCAGGGCCTGCTGGGGCCCTACTCCTCACAGAGCTGCTGCTCTGGCTGCCTTGCCTTCCCACACCAGACTTTCCAGCAGTAATCTATCCAGTGATATTTGTAGATGGAGGAAAAAAAGGGTCAAAAACCCTCCAGCGGGTCAGTTCCAGGGCACGACAAAAAACAGCCTTCAGCCCCTCTTCATATAGATCCTTTCCCTTAGTACACAGCACCATCCCTTCCCTCACACTTACCTCAATCACTGTCTGGCTTATCTGTAAGGGAGAAAAACGGGGATAAAGTCAGAATAAACTTACTTGAGCAAAGCAGAGGCAAAAAATCTGCAAGAAGAGCCCGAGAAGCAGAGGGCCCCATGCAGCCCAGGCCATAGTGGGAACAGTTTTTGCAGCCACCTAGGTGCTACAATACACAGAAACCCAAAATGTGCCTTACAGCCGAAAGGTGAGCTGGGCTGCAAGGCACCCCTCACAGCTCCTTATTAACTGCCTGGGAGAGGGTCGTGGGATTGGAGGAGAGCTGAAGGCTGGTAGGAAGAGGATTGAATAACTGCAGTTCCTTTAACCCTTTGCCCTGCTCGCTGTTGCTTTGGGCACCCTCCCTCACCTCCCACAGAGGGTTTCCCTCCCTCAGGTTGCCCAGGAGTCTGCAAGGAGACAGCAATCTCTCTTCACTGTCAGGGACAGCTTTCAAAAGTCTCTGACCCTAGCACTGGCTGAGAAGGAAAAGACAGGTAGGCATGGAAGAGTTAAAGTGAAGCTGCTACTCCAGGGGGCTGGGTTGCTAAAGGCACCAAATTTCAGTCAGGTATGGTGAAATAGACTTCTCTGGACAAAGAGAGGGAAAAATGAAGCTCCTGTGAACTTGATAGATTCAGTAGCAGCCTGGTTCAGCACTGTCAGGCTGGGAACGCTGCTCACCCGGGCTGGGAGCTCACCGCAGCCTTCTCTCTGGGGCCGCAGGGGATCGCAGTGAATCAGCATCCACTGGACTTCAAACTGGTAGGGAAGACAAAACAACATTAATTCAATAGGGGCTCACGCTTGACAAAGTTTTAAAAGGACCAAAACTGATCAGCTAACGGTATATTTTGAAAGGTAGGCATTTAATACTAATTGGTGCAGTGATGAGGGTTTGTGGTGCTGGTGTTCAGCACAGGCCACAGGAGTGGACTAGCTCAACCTCTGGAGCTTCTTCTAAAGCAGATCACCACTCTGCATGCATTCAGACACAAAGTCTGGAGGCATTTTAAAGAGGGAGCATAAACCTGCTGAGAGATTTAAAGAGAAGGTGAGATTCATCACTCATTTTTATAGATTAGATAAGTACACAGGCAGTTATCTCGTATTATGTTATACTGACAGTTTTACTGAAGGACACACAATCCTAAAAAGATTTCTTCTGGCTAAACAGTTGTGTCCATGAGAAGTGATAGGTCTAAGAACAGAAACAGACGGTCTAAGTGTGAGGAGTTCAGACAGGTGGATCATATGTACACTAGCAAAACCCTGCACTTGAGTAATACGCATCTGTGAAATGTCACATATTCCTTGAATTTTTATTTGGCACTGGAAAATGACACCGGATTAAGGCAACCTCTTCTCAAAAAGTGTCACTGAGTCTTTCTTGATTTGCATATGTAGATTAAATACTACCTAGCCTTTCTTAAAAGTTATTCAGTAGCTCAAATACACATCTTCAGAGGCATATCCACTGATATATCATGCCTCAAGTAGATTTTTAAGTACTAAAAGTGTATTATAATAATAACTGTTGGGCATAGTTATTATGTTCAAGGTTTAATGTCTTCTGTCTGATATAGTACCAGTTTGGCTTATGACTCACAAATGAGTGGTTTGTGCAGTGAGTCCTTAACTTAATGATAAAATTCACAGGCTTTTTCCTTTCATTTCATTATGAATGGCTGACAAATTGAGGAAGGAGAAGGATTATTTTTTACCTTGTAACAACGTAGAGTTCTGTGTGGCAAAGACTGTGATTTGTTTTTGAGAAGCTGAAAATAGAAGCGTGAGCATCCAAGGACATTCACTTCTTATTTCTTTGTTCCTCTGAATCTCCCTCATTCTATAGAGCTGAAGTAGCTTCCCAGCATCCCTCACACAATATAATATATTAGTGCTTTCTTCTGGCTACCTCCTGCGCTGCTGCTAGGATATTTCATTGCTCTTTTCAGTCCTAGTCCATGGCTGATGCAGAGAGAACTGAAGTGCTTTCCTCTCCTGATACTTTCCCTGTACTGACTTAATTGCATACTGACTGCTGTAGCTAAAAAAAGCTACAGTCTTACAGACCTTTAAGATTTCTGCAAAACACCCACATGTCCACAAGTTGCTTTTTTGTTCTTCCTTTCACCTTCTCTACTTCAGTGCTGCCACTCCTGAAATCCTTGCTATCACATCTCTGCTCTTCTATTTACTGCAGTCACTGCAGCCTTCGGAGTGCTGTGAACAGCACAAAGGAGGCAGAATCATAGTTTCTTTTACCTGTTGTGTTATCTGACACCATTATCTGAGTCCATTCTTTATCTTCTTTATTCAATTCTCGTTTTAAAACCTTTCCCAATCCTTGATAATAGGCAACCAAATGACAGAATATACATAAAAGTATTGAGACTATACTGTAATTTAATAGCTGGCAATACAATAATAAAAAATAAGAGTGTATCTGGAATCTGAAGATTCACAAAAAAAGCATAAAGTGGGACCAAATGACCCCTAGATAACTTATTTCATAACATTCTACTCAGTTCTGAGTCCTGACTCTCTGCATTATTCACCCTGAAGCTCACTTGCAGAGGCTGAGAAGTTTGTAACTGGCTCTTAATGAATGCTTAAGCTGGACTTAATCTATTTCTGATTTAAATAAGAATCTATTCCTCATTTAAAAGGATGGATGTGGTACAAAGGGACAATTTCTTCTTTTATTGTTTGGTTTTAATGTTAAAATGAAATTTAATAACATTTAATAGTACTAAACTAAAGGGTAATCCATTCAGTAGCTTGGAGATACTAAAATTAAGGTTGCCCATAAACATTTCCACTGTATCTGACCAGGACCAGTGTGATTCTACTCTTCTTCCCTTAGAATGCTTGCCTCATTTACCAGATCAAATGAGCAAGTTCATGTACTGTAGAAATTGGAGTTTGGGATTGCATAAGAGAAAAAGGTGGTAGAAAAAGAAAGGGTTATTCTGTGGTAAGAAAGATACTGAATGAGTGGATTATACTCCTGCTTTTGTCTCATAATTCTTATAGAGTACTGAATATTAAAATCAAAAAAGCTGGTTTAGATGGCATTCTGCACCATAGTAGGAAAGACTGGTTGCTTGAATAGAAGTACCTTGGTACAGGTTATACAGAAAGTCTGATCAAAAACAAATGGAAATGAAATCAATAGCCTTGAGCTGTATTTTCAACTTGCAAAGAGTTACAATATCTGCAAACACTGTGAAAAATGACTTTAAAGCCATACCAGTAGCCTGTATCTGCATCAACACATTGTTTTGCTTTTTTTCATATATAGATAATAATTACTTCTTTGTGTGTGTTTGTGGCGGGGCTGTTGACTGGTGGTATTTTGTTGTTTTTGTTGTTGTTGATTTTTTTTTTTTTTTTTTTTTTGCTGCTGCATTAAGGTGAGAAAGATGTGAGATGAAAAAATGCTAATTACTGGGTTGGGCTATACTTCAATTCAAGACTCTCCAAGTGCCAACAAACCCATCTCAAGAGAATACTACTAGCAAATACTAAAAAATTATACATTTTTAAGTTGGAACCAAATTTTTCAACTTTGAACAAAGTCAATATTAAAAGAGAAAATTTATAATGAGGTTATAAAATGGGATTACTTGCTGCAGACGGAGCTTGGCTCACTGAGCCAGGAAATCCCTTTAATGCCTTGTGCTTTCTTCTAACATTCTTGAATGGCTAAAGAGAAAACTGATCATTTTGTTTTGATCAAGAAGGAGTTTGAATGGTGAGCACTATGTAAGACCTGGTACTCTCATGAGATTAAAAAGCAAACAAAAATAAGTCTGAACAAGATAGGAGGGCATCCCATACAGGAAAAAACACCTACCATTGTTTACAAATCACTGTACCATAAAATGAATATGAAAGGAGTTAAAATATTTGAAATATGCACGAGAATGTGGGTCGCTCTGAAAGTAGTGCCTCCTATTTATTTCCATGGAAATTACAACAGATGCAAAGAGCACAATAAGACAGTTTGGTAGAGCAAATTGTCACTTACAAAAAATTGTTTTTCAGGATATTCACCACCATTAGCTGTGCATTTTCACAGGCAGTAAACAAGAGCCTGAATGCTGCGCTTATAAAATTCTGCTTGGCCATCTGGAATGTGGTTTGTCTTTCACGTCATTACTGCTAAAATGCATCACCCTCCATCTCTCTGTGCTAATATCTACTGTATGATCTCCATAAATGTACAGCAGGCATCAGTGAATGTCAGTGGCTGCCATTTTTTCCCCATGGAGAAATTCATGAGAGAAAGTGACACACCTTTCCTTCATACACACTTCCATGTCAGAGGCTATGTTGTCACACTGCCCCTCTGCTGCCATCTGTCACACAGCAACGACATGGAATGGAATATTGGTGGAAAGGTTCAACTTCTACTGCCATACCACCAACATCCACCTCTGATGTCATGGGGCCAACACAGTAACATAGAAGGTATTACTTTCAGAGCAGCCATCATAATTTAACATGTCCTTGACAATTACTTGGTCAGGCAACATTTCTTTTTTTAAGTCAGATTGCTTTGTAATTAATTTGCTTTGGGCTTTTTCTATTGCTTTAAGGTTATGTAAAACAAAAAGTGAAGTGAAACCTCTTTGACATTTTTAAATTAGAAATAAAACCATTTCATTGGAAAAATAGTAAAAGGGTGGGGCTGACCTCGTGTTCATTCAGGGGAGGAGAGAGAAAGGCAAATATGACCTGGCCTTACTATCAAGGTACCTTTTCTCTTGCCAGTATTTCACAATGATCTTTCTGAGTATATTGAGCTGATTAAAAGAATGCCACCATTTTGAAGATATAACATGTAGATGTTCTATCAAATCAATGCAGAGTGCTAAGGATGAAATGCAGGTACAAAGATCTTAGAAATTAACCTCAGATAAATCAAGGGTAATCATAAAGCAAAGGTATTAAAATTTAAACTTTTAAGACCCGTAGATGTGTAAGATCTATAGGTCAATAATTTCGATATTCATTTTCCAAAATTCTTGGAGCATTTCAGTTCAATTTTAATTTCATAGAACAGGTATAATTCAATTAATTGTGTTTGTTTGTTTACTGTTTTGCCCTCTTAAGTTTTATGGAAATGTTCATATCTGCCCACAGTTTTGCTTATGCAATTCAATTGTCTAAGTAGTGCATTTGATTAGGTATATGGAGGTTTATTAAAATCTAAATATAATTTAAAAATCTGGAATAGCATAAGTCCATAATTAAGCATTTAACAGTACTGTAGATTTTAAGAAAAACTCCGACACTCCTCTGGGGCTAAATCAGTGCATGTCTGCAGCTGCCTTCTGGACAAGCTGTCTCCCTGTGCCCTGCTGGGTAATTGGTGCCTCAGGGATGATTCAAGGAAAGACAGCCCTTCAGGGAAATTACAGTTCAGCCGATCAGTTTTCAGATGGGAGCTCCTCTACTACTTTTAATCAATGATATCTATGTTTGTTCTAAGGAAATTCTATCATTTACTATCTGTACATTTGCTTTCAAGTGACAAGGAATAAGCTACATATATTTAAAATATATCATTTTATTCTGTGAGATTTCTCAGGGTGAAGAAAACAGAAGACATTATTTTTTATCTTACACAGGCATAATCTGTGCAGTGCTGTAAATTGATTCCTGTTCAGCAAATACCCATAATTACTTTCCTCTTAAATGTTACAAGTCAGATAACTGCACTAGTCTAGTAAAAAACATTAAATGTCAATTAAATAATGACCAAGGATCACTTCTAATGAAGTGTTTAGTGTCAATTATGAGAAATTGGACCTCTGAAATCAAGGAAACTAAGGTAATTTCTATCATCTTACAACAGTTAATATTTGAGCAATTTGAAATTAATGCCCTTGCCTTTTCATAACAGGCACGGAATTCAGGAAGTAGGTTCTTTTTTGGTTTTGAAATGATTATAAATCTCATATTTCTTACTTAGAGCTTATAGTGGATCATTTGAATTACTCTTAGATTAAACAAAAAAAAAAAAAAAAAAAAAAGAATGCGTGGTTTTTGTTTAAAAAAGATAAAATGCAGCTCTAAACCTGTATAAAAGCTTGCCCCCTATAAAACATTCCAAAAATCTTGGAAGAAGTCCTTTTAGAGGCTCAAAGACAAGACATTATTTCTAATGGAACTCTATATAATACCTCCAAGGCACTCATAGTAACAACAAGCAATAAAGAATATCTTTTAAAATGAGATGTATTATTTGCACTCATAAGAAACTGATTTATTCTGCAAGATAAAGAGAGCGCTCACAGAATAGTGAAGGAAAAAATATAAACAAGAAGAGGAAACATAGTTTATGTCCTTTAAAAATTATACTACAGGAAGTAATATACTTTAACAATGCTTGGAAATAAATCAGAAATCATGCCTGGGACATATTAAATAACCAAGATTGATGAGATGTTTAAACTGAGTATAGTCAAGCAAGTAAAAGGGTAAGTCTAGAATGTACCCAACCATAGCTTTTTTACTCAATTTAAAGAGAAAACAAATACACAAGTTAAACCACAAATGTGTACAATATATAAACCCATTTTAAAATCTCTATTCTATCTGCTTGTATATTTTCTTTATCATAATTCCAAAGTATATGGTCTTTCTTAATCTACAGTTTTATAATATCAGGCTAGACCACACAATTGTCAGTTTTGACTTCATAGTGCAGGCCATGCAATCCTATCTAGGGTGTCCTATGTCAAGCCAACAGTTCTGTCTGAATTAAAATACATTTTTTGATGTCTAGATTTGGTTTAAAAACTTAATGAGGTTTTTACCTTCTTTATTCCTCAGCAATTTGTTCCAGTGCTTCATTATTCTTTTTGTCAAAAACTACAACATATTCCTCAGTTTTAAGTTTAAGTTTAAGACCTTTTAACTCAAAAGATTTGAGTTTTTTTCAAAAAATACATTGACCGTGAATCCTTCCATTAACATTTCAAAGATGTAAAGAAACTGGTGAGGGGTCTGGAGCACAAGTCCTATGAGGAGCGGCTGAGGGAGCTGGGATTGTTTAGTCTGGAGAAGAGGAGGCTCAGGGGAGACCTCATTGCACTCTACAACTTCCTGAAGGGAGGTTGTGGAGAAGAGGGGTTTGGCCTCTTCTCCCAGGCAACGAACAGGACCTGGGGGAATGGCCACAAGTTGTATCAGAAGAGGTTTAGGTTGGACTTAAGGAAGAACTTCTTCTCTCAGAGAGTGGTCAGACACTGGAATGGCCTGCCAAGGGAGGTGGTGGAGTCACCATCTCTGGCAGTGTTCAAGAGGCGTCTGGACAAGGAGCTGCGAGATATGGTTTAGTGCTTGTGGTAGCAGTGGTAGTGTGAAGACGGTTGGACTAGATGATCTTATAGGTTGTTTCCAACCTTGTGATTCTATGATTCTATGATTCTATGATAAATATTTTGCACAATAAATGATGAACTGTAAAAGTGACTTAATTTCATCTTGCTCTTTCATCCTTGAAGTAGGGTGTCCTATATCTAACATTCCCTACTACATCACATAGCTTCACATTAATGCTTAATGATGTGGGTGCTTAAACACATATGAGGCAGAACTTAATGCTATACACTTTCCCCACAAAATGTCTGAAATGTCCAGCCTACTTGCTGTTCTTTTTTTGCACGTCTCACTGAAAAAGTCACGTCTCCGATAAACACAGGGTTGAAAACACCCAAAAATGGCAGAAGAGGAAGGAGGATAAAATTCTAATTTTCCTATGCTCCTTTTTCTAACTTCATTAATCCTAGCCATAATCACAGAGTCATAAAATGATTTGAGTTGGAAGGGAATCTTAAAGATCATCTAGTCCAAGTCCACTGTAGTGGGTAAGCACATCTTCCACAAGATCAGGTTGCTCAGAACCCTGTCCAATATGATTTTGAGCACTTGCAGTGGTGGGGCATCCATAAATTCTCTGGGAAACCTATTCCAGTGTGTCACCACTGTCACGAAAAATGACTTCCTTATACTCAATTTCTATCCTTTTTCAATCTGAAACCATTGCCCACTGTCCTGTCACTACAGGCCCTAATAAAAAGTCTTTATCTTTTTTACAAGTCCCCTATTATATATTGAAAGGCCACAAAAAGATCTTCCAAGACCCTTTTCCAGGCTGAACAAGCCCAGCTCCCTCAACCTTTGTTCACAGGAGATGTGCTGCTGCTATTTGTGGCCCTCCTCTGGACTCACTCCAACAGTTCCATGACTTTCTTGTGCTGGGAACCCCAGACTTGGACATAATACTTCAAGTGAGGCTTCATGAGGGCAGAGCAGAGGGGGGACAATCATCTCCCTCACTTGCTGGCCATCCCTCTTTTGATAGAACCCAGGTTATCGCTAACCTTCTGGGCTGTAAGTGCACGCTTGCTGGCATGAGGAAAATACAAGTTCTTGACAACCATAACTCTCTCCTAAGTTGTGTGCTGCCTCCTCCAACCACTATTTCATCATGCAACAGGAATCCTCTTTGTTTTTAAATGCATCTAACCTGAAGGTATGATTGGCTGTAATACTTCATACTGGACATTTCAGTACTATTACGTTAATGCCTACATCTCTCTGTGCATATAATCTAGATATCTTTTCAAAGACTGTGGATTTTCACGCTAAAATATGTAGAATATTTTAGAGTCTGTAATATTTTCATCATCCCATCCATTCATTCAACCACTAATATTCCTCAAACCAGTCAGTAAATGTACAGTTAATCATTACAATATCAACTCCAGCATTATGATATTGAATGATATTTTCAAAGATCAATTTTTGTTCTCAGCAGAATTAGTACTGCTTTTCAGCTACTGATAGATCCTAATCCACATTGAGAGCAACATGGTAGGCAGTGACTTTCAGAAACCACTGTTACCATTTTCCAAGAAAATCAAATTTCTATCCAGTGTAATATAATTCCTATACATACCGATATGACAAATTACGAGATGTTACTTTTCTTGCAACACTTGCCCTTTGAATTTTATACAATTTTGGCAAATAATGTGAGATATATATAGCTAATACAAGATTATATCTCACTCATATATACTTCACTCATTTTACTTCAAAGTTGATGCAAATCTGCAGTGTAGTAATAAGTAAAACATTCACTATGTATTAAATATGTGATTCTCTTTTGCCATTCAACTCATTCTGAAATGAGTGCCTTGCTGTTCATTTATATGTTCCTAAGACACGTAAAGAGGATCCTTGAAAAAAAGGAAACTTATATTATTCAGCATAAAATGCAGTACGACTCACTAGCTGAAAAAAACTCTGGCTGAGAAGAAACTTTCACTGATGTCTAGAAGGAAAAATGCAGGTCTAACAGCTACAAGTAGTTTTCTGTCAGAAGTTATGAGTATGTCACTTTCTCTGTGTTTTATATTAATCATTGATCTTGGGTACTAAATCAGATGGTCAAATAATAAAATCCCTGAGGTTTTTCATCTTCAGTTTTCTTGATAGAAGGGCACAAAAGCATTCAATATTTTACGTATGTGAGTCTCAGTGTGATTTTCTCCACCAAAACAACTCTCTCCTCACTATAGTAGAATGAAGAGGATATTTTAAGCATTAAATTAATGAACAGGATATAAAATTAACCATTTAACTTCCTGTTCTTGTCACACAGAATGAAGGAACACGCCATAGTGAGTTTTGATCAATCTCATGTAGGAGATATTCCCTTTGTATTAACTACATGTAATATTTATTCTGAGACAGGACTAATCATCTCTAGCTTATAGTTTGTGTGCACATACAAGTGAGATATCCCATTCCTGTTCAATGAATGCTTTGGTCTCTTTGATGTGAGGTACAGTCCACAAGCCCATGTCCTGAGGCTTCCTTCTAAATTAAACTCCATATATGATACAAACAAGGGAACACAGAGCTGATACATCTAGACAGAATAGGGCCAATGACAGATATGTAATTGTCTAAGAAAGTTCACTGATGAAACTTAGACATAGCCTGAGTCATCCCTTACCTGCCACTATTTATATATATGCACACAAAATTTGAAATTAAGAGTTAGTACTTACCTGCCAAGGGGGTTATTTTCTGCCATCTGTGTTTTAAGAAAGTATCTGAAGATGTGTTCCATAGAAAGATTAAGTACAAAACATTTTTTTTTTTTTTTTTTAGTAATATAAGATTTCGAAACTTACCGGAACTGAAATTTGAGGATTATTTTTGAGTCTTCCAAGCACAGCGAAGCCATCAACACTGATTTTCCCCTTTGGTTTTATGTTTAGGGATTCTACTTTTATACAGTCTATAAAAAGTGTGACACTGTTTGTTTCCACACTTATCATAAGCTTGTGCCATTGGGAATCAAACAAGAAAGGCAAATGTAAAAATGATGCAGTCTGGAGACTTCCATCCACTCCTTTATAAGAAAACTCAACACTTTTCATTGGACCATTGAGATTCACTCCAACTTGTTCTTTTCCTGAAGAATCCTGAATCTGCCAAATAGTCCAGTATTTCTGAAGTGTGGCTCCAGTCATCCGAAAAGTAGTAAGAAAGGAATATTCATCAGGCAATCCATTGGAATATATTGCACTGTGTAAGATCAAAATACGGTGAATTTGTTGTGTATTTGTTCTATAAAACTGCACGCAGAATCAGTTCCTCAGTAGAGCCATACTGCAGACATTCTTTTATCTGTGCTTTTCTACCTTAAGAGTCTCAAGAAGACATATCCTTTAGAGGCATTAACATTGTAGAAACTAGTTTAAAGTGTGAGTTCTTCTTCCTCTATTGTAAATTGTTTATGATTCTATGAATAATGAATCAAGAAACAGCAGACTAGTATTTTACCTTTAGAAAGTATATCCTACAATTATGATGCTTTTATTACACTTACAAAATCAGTCAACTTAGTGTGACTTTTGCTTGACTGGGTAAATAGTGCAGAGCTTTAAGTTTGAAGGCATAAGAATGTATTTTGCAAAGGCATTTTCTTGTTTAGCCTGACAGTATCCATTTTGTTAATCTATTATCTGTCACTACAGCAGAAACCACTCAACAAAACATTTATTGATAATCATACAGATATTGAGAACCTACACTAACAAGACTACTGGTAGCAAAGGACAGATTTTCCTCATATAAAATATTTCATTGTTTTGCCACTGCTATAATATCCAAGATTTGAAAGCACGAACACAGCTGTATTAATGTCTAAAATAATTATGTCATTTTTAGCTCAAATGTACCAGTGGATCCCATACAATATTTTAAAAATAAGTCTTTTCAGTTTTTATGTGTGGCAAAACTGTTGTACCCTAACTGAGTTGGCATTGACACATAATTTACCATGTCTCCACATTTAAGAATGTCACATGGAAAAGGTTGTATTTGACTAAATTTCATAGGGATGGAGACATGCAAAGCTTTTTGTTACCAATATTCATTAAAAGAACTTCTCAGTTAAGTAGGCATTTTGAACAAAGATAATTTCTGGGTGGCAGATCAATCCTATCTCAGCAAGAATTTAGCCATTAGTGAATCTCTACAGCTAAGGAAAAGAAAAAGAAAAAGTAAAAAGGAAAAGGAAAAGGAAAAGGAAAAGGAAAAGGAAAAGGAAAAGGAAAAGGAAAAGGAAAAGGAAAAGGAAAAGAAAAAGGAAAAGTAAAAAGTAAAAAGTAAAAAGGAAAAGGAAAAGGAGAAGGAGAAGGAAAAGGAGAAGGAAAAGGAGAAGGAAAAGGAGGAGGAAAAGGAGAAGGAAAAGGAGAAGGAAAAGGAAAAGGAAAAGGAAAAGGAAAAGGAAAAGGAAAAGAAAAAGAAAAAGAAAAAGAAAAAGAAAAAGAAAAAGAAAAAGAAAAAGAAAAAGAAAAAGAAAAAGAAAAAGAAAAAGAAAAAGAAAAGAAAAAAAAGAAAAAATAAAGAAAAAATAAAGAAAAAATGAGTAAACTGGTTCTTATTCTGCATCCTGGATTACTGCCGATTTAGTAGACCGGCACTTCAAAATCTCCACTGCCTGAAGTACGAAGGTGCCCAAAGCTGTAGTGCCAACCTCTTCCAGCAGGCGACGGTACAGCCCTACCAAGATTTATTCAGGCTACTGACCAGGAAAGCCTGGGAGCAGTAGCAATAACTTCATTTTAAGAATAATCTACCCAGGCTGCAAGCGTTTCTGCTTCTTCCATTTGAGTCTGAATTCTGTTATGTAATTCAGCTGCAGGCAAAGCTGTTGTACGAGGAATGGGAATGCTCTGATGGAAGATTATCTCCTTACACATGGAGATACTCAAAGGTGGGAGAGGGGGCTTTTTGCTATTAACTTTGAATTGTCTGTGGTTTGCTGTTGTTTCCCTGTTGACTAGAAATGCAATAATCTGTTCCAGCTGGCTTTGTTCAATAGCATTTTATCTAACTTGTTGTATTCTCTCATTGTTTTGCTTTGATTTTTTTTCTTACCATCTTAAATGCAAATGTGAATGTGTCCCCTCTTTTTCTGAGCACTTCATAGTGCTTATTTCTATCCACTGCCCTTCCTTTTGTTGGGCTTCTGGCTTGCACATCATACTTGCATATTTTTCCCTGTCTTGAAATGCACTTCTTGTTTTTCTTCTGATGCACACTAAACTCTTGCTAAGCTCCTGATACACTCAGCACATCTTTCACGGACCTCTGTGTCCTTCTTCTATAATATCTCCTAAGCAAATGTTTCAATCTCCTCTACTACTAAAACCTTAGCACATCTGAATAATTTATCTCTTCATTTGCTGAATCCCCCTCTTTGTTCTTGCACAACAGATGTTTTTGCTACTACCCTGTCAAAGGTGTTATTTTTAAGTAATTTTTAACCACATGACTTTTCACTATCGAGTTTAGGGCTCTAGGGGATCTGATTCACCAACCTCTACAGGTAAAGAAAGCATTACTAATCCCAGGTCCTCTGAGAAGAGACTTTCATTATTTCTCTGCACTGATAAGTTTTACTGTCGTGGCAATACTGGTTAAAACAGCACATTCTCAGCCCACCATAACTATACTAGCAGTAAATAAATAAATAAAATAAAAAATCAATTAAATAAAAAACCTAGTAAGTAAACACAGTTGCTTTTTATATATATATGTATATTAGAAAGTAGTTTATGCCAGATTGGCAAAAAGATTCTGTGCACCATATTTAGCTGTAGAATTAGTGCTTTACAAGCCATCTCATGGGTCCTTCTTTCTCCAAAATTAAACTAGAAAAGAAATATATTTTTCAAATGATAGACAAAGAAGAGAAAATCTTGTGACATTGGTAAGAGAAAATTGAATTATAAGAACTGTATATACAACAGTAAAAAAATCAGTACACAAACATGAACAAATATTTATATTTTAAAAAATAATAACAAAACAGAAAAGCTGCTGGCATTAGACTAAAGACCAAATATCAGTAATGTGACCCAGCCTAACCAAACACAGCATGACCCAACATCAGAAAGCTACACTGCATGAGACTGTAACTATGTAAGATTTATAATTCAGCAAGTAAAGCAGAGACAAATTCTCATCTTAGCAACTCCAGTAATAATGAAGAGCAATTCTACTGGCTTCAGTCTTATCAGTGTGCTTCAGTACACTTTTTCTCAAAGCCTGTGATGTTTACAAAGGCAAAACCTACTGAAGTCATGAGCTTAAAATGCTAAATATTTGGAAACCATGGCAAATTTATCATTATACTTAAATAAACAATTGTTGAGAAGCTATTCCTCTGTCTCACTGTGAGGTTAAGTGTTGGATTCTGTAATCTTCTTGAACAGTAGAGAACTGCATAATAAAATAGGTAAATAATTCAAACATATATGTATGCTTTTCCACTGATTTATGGAATAGAATCAAGCAATTTTGAACACAGGAGCAAGTAGATGAGCAAATGAAAAGTTAATATACAAAAATACTCGAAGCACACAGGTTGAATTTAGTCCTGACCTATTTTCTATGGCCAGGGATATCATGTTTCTATTCATTTTTGTATCTTACATTTATAAGACAGAAGTCTAGTCTTACTTCCCTTGTGTATTGAGAACTACTATTTAATGCTTTAAGTGTAAAATCAGATCAATATTTTATCAGATATTTGAGTCCTTGCTTTTCTTTTTTTATTTTTATTTTTTTTAAAATACAACTTTGTGATTTTTTTGTATTTTGAGTTTTGTTTTGTTTGTTTTCTGGAAACATTTGTAAGGGAATTTCTGAACCACTACTCTTTCCTTTTCCTTTTTTTTTTTTTTTTTCTCCCATGAATACCTAGGAGTCTTACTAATCCCAACACTTGAGTGCTTATCAGCAATATTTCTTTAAGAATTCAAGGCTGAGTCCAACTAGGCAATAGAAGTACTGAATAGTATTGCTGTCTTCAGAATTCATCAAGAGAGCAGAGTATTTTTAAATGTTAACTACTGATTTGAATACTGCAAAATAGCTGCTTGCTCTTTTAAGTACATTTATTTCAGAATTTATTTCTTAGGTGAGCTCCATTTCCCTGTAAGATAACATTCCTTTCTAGATAAAGTTTTCAGAAACATTAATATAAACAGCTAGAAATGGCTGCAGAAATCCCTCTGGCCAACTTCATGGTAATGCAGCATCAGATATACCCATAGCTATGGGATATTCAGTGTTTGCACATCCTGAAGCTTCCTAGAGTCACAGGTGACCTATCAAGAACTATCTGGCAAACATACAAAATAAAAATTTAAAAAAAAATAGAAAACCGGCTAAGCATTTTGCATTTTTAGAACCAACTATCTGAAGTTTGTCAAGTCACCTATTAAAGTGGTCCACAGTACATGACTATGCCAAATACAAACACTGTTCAAAAGAAATCTTACATTCTTACATTGCTCTACATTCTACTGAGAGGAAACTACAGGCAAAAACATGTCATGTCTAGATTCATAGGCTACCTTCCTACTACAAAATTCAGTGTGCCTGGAATTTTTTCTCTGATACTAAGTTCACCTGGCAATAAGAAGTTTAAGCCTTCTTACTTCCAAAACACAGTGATTGCAGGCAAGGATGCCTATGGCCTGTGCTAATTTCCAAGCTGTGTCCAGGAGTTATTTAAAGAGTGCTAATTATTCTGGACCAAAATCATTACAAAGGTTTGTATAATACTCTAACAGTATAGATGATAGTGTGTGCATTATTTTCTGGCATTAATTTATCTAATCATATGTTGATTTAGAGGCCTTATGTCATGTCACCTACAGTGGGATTTCCATTGTGAAGTCAGAGGACTAAGACTTCATCCAGTGCATTTCCTCCCATAAAAATATATCATGAATGTATTCCCTTATGTTAATATATTTTTTTTAAGCTTGAAATTAAAATACAGTTATTATCCTAAATTACAATATTTTAATTTTTTACTTACTATTTGGTGGACACCTACATCAAATGCATAAATTACACTGAAAAACGAGTTCCCTGTATTCAGTGAAAATGGGTATGAGTCACAGCAGTATCACAAGGTTTTATTATGCTGAGAACATTATGCTGATTCCTCAGCTGATTTTCCACTAGAAGCATCATAGGCCAATGGGAATTTGTTTGGGTGACAACAGAAGCTTAAGTCAAGGATATGCGATCATTTCTACTCATTCTGGAATATACTTCTGGACCTTGGCAACAAAAAGACCAAGCTGAAACTTAGCAGCTTTTTAGGGAAACTTATGCAAAGAGTGAGTAAATACATTGAGCCATGCCCATCTAATTGAGTTCCCCTTCCCATATCATGGCAATGGTAACATTGGCTAGTCTGGATGAGTATAATTCCTTCCTGCTTCATGAGGCAGGAGACCTCACTGTCCATGACCGACGTGTAACTTTGTACTAATAGAAGTGTTCATTGATGCAGGAGGGAGGAGGGATCCCCGCGGCGGTGCGGGCGGCCCGCCAGAATTGCCTTGAGGGGCTTGGAGCTAGGAGGGGTTTCAGTACCACGGGCGCGGACAGCTCCAGGGCAAGCGATGGAGAGTCCTGAGGAAGCATAGCGGGAGTTCGGGACAGCGGCGCTGCCAGCCTCCGGCAAAGCCAGAACCAAGCTGTGCCACCAAGGACGCTGAGTCATGCTCGAAGTGCCCTGCCTAACTCAATAACTCCTGTGATACTTCTCAGGCGTTTAACCATCTCAAATTCCTATCAGAAAGAAAACAGCTAACGTGCCTTATAGGGATTATGTGAAGTTCTCTTGGTTTTTTAATTATTAGGACCGTACTATTAGCCTCAGTTACTTACTGCTGACTTCATTCCTGAGTCAACTACCAAGGGGCACACTGTGAAATCGTGCTGGAACAGAATACCAAGATCAGGCTCAGTGGCAGAGAAGAAGCAAGCCAACGCACTGTAGCACTGGCAGGACTCAAGCATTAACATATTCCCTAAATGTGACAAGAGACTCAGCTCAAGTGCAGATTACTTTAATTTGATTCAGGGTAAAATCTGAGGTATAATATTTGCTAGTATTGAAGTTTAACCACACAGCTTTGACTGAGAATACAAAGGCAATGTCGAGTGTGATAAATCCATTATACAACAGCACCATACCAAGCCAGCAAGCTCAGTGCCAGTAGTCAGCTTAGATGTCACAGCATATTAATACAGCTTGTATAGGCTTGATTAGTGATTTCTTGTGTATGTTGAACATATCCCTGGAGCTATTTACAGCAATACATCACAACTTTCTTAAAAATGAAAATCTTGATATCTCAGATTTCTGAGCTAAGAAACACCGGATGAGGGTCTGAAAGCCTCCAGTTTTAAATGATATGAAGATCTCATTACTCTCCATGGCTGGATTCTCCTTTATGGACAAGTAACCTTGGTTTGCCACTGTGAGGGAAAGTCCAATGTAGCCAGCCAGTTAAGCTGGAAATTAGATTAACCTAATGGCTAGGGAGGCAGAAGACAGGGAGAATTCAGCAAAAGAAACCTGTCAGTGATAGCTGCAGAAATACTTTGCACTCTAATTATTCCTAGCTGAAACAGCAGTCAAATTAAGGGCCTTGCCAGTTAATTGCTAATTAAAGGCATTCTTAATTACATAAAATGCTGGACCAGAATCCAGTCTTGTCTGAGTTTGGCAAAGACTTCTCTACGCTGTTGTACTATCTTTTCCTTCTCTTGCTCCAAGTCTGGCTCATAAAGAACAAACACAATTTGATTCCTAAATCCCCATTAGCAATTATTTATTTATTTATTTTTGTGACATGCTAAGTAATGCTCATTATCCTTTATATATTAAATGATTATAGATCAGACAGAATGTACCAGTAAAAGAAACAAAAAATAATAATAATAAAAAACACAAACAAAACAAACAGAAAATTTCCTAACTTCTGCAATCCCTACATGATCAAAAAGATCTCTTTCTTTCAGTATTTTGAGAAAAATTTTCCTTACTCTCCTCTTGTTTTCTTTGTTTTGCCTCCCTAAGGAAAACTTTTGGCTTCACTCCCTAGAAGTGATTTCACTCTTTCAGGAGAACTTCGGGAACTCTGAGCAATACCCTTGATATAGGAAAGTAGAAGTCTCTGAAATTGCTGTTATGGAATCAGCCTAGTCTGATAGCATCAACAAAACATAACAAAATTAAAAAAAAAAAATGTTTAACACATTTTTCCATTTCTGGAAACTTTGCAAATGAAGTCATCCAGCTACAGAGAGGATCTCTCCATTACAAAATAAAATTTTGAAATGTGTATCTTTTAAAGTCAAACAGCAAAAAGCATTACCTGGTTGGAATCCTGAAGTCTACATTGGGTCCCAATTTATAAGCCACTTGTAGAGCAGTGGAGCCCACTACTCTCTGGACAATTCCTTGAGAAGCAGCTTTTTCTATCTGGAACTGAGAAATCAGGTCAAAGCCTGCAAGAAAAAAAATATATATATAAAATAATTTATATGTCTGAAGTAAAACTTTTAATTTAATTGAAGCATTGAACAGTGACAGATCTGAATATAACCTAAACATAACTGTTTCTAAACAGCATCTATTTCCTTAAAAAGTCATATGCTTCTTGCCTGGTAAGTCATCTTGGCCAATCCTGATTGTTGGGCAGAGATCAGTTCTCTGACGAGCACCCAGAATGACTGGCAATCCTGAAAAAAGGGGATGAATTTGTCAGACATTGCTTGAGACCACCTTAAAAATTTAAGTGAAGCAACTGTAAGAATATTACTTAAACAGAACTATAAATAATAATAAATGTTTATGTATACAACAATAAATTTAAAGTACATGCAGTAAACTCAGAAGTTAAAGAAAGTAAATACCTATTTCCAGATAGCTCCAAACTACAAATGAGAGCCTGACCCTATTTTTTTTCAATCCTTTAGGT
Source organism: Chrysolophus pictus (assembly GCA_037305975.1). NCBI lineage: Eukaryota > Metazoa > Chordata > Aves > Galliformes > Phasianidae > Chrysolophus > Chrysolophus pictus. The sequence goes on from CM074578.1 coordinate 28,379,180, forward strand.
GATAATTTATAATACTGCTTTTCTTTCAGAGCTATGGAGGAATAGTTGTACCAGCATAAGGCTTGCAGTGTAAGAAGTTTCTGGTCTGGAACTTGTGGTAGTTTAAGCAAACGTTAAAAAAAAACATCAGTGCTTAAATCAATACTCTCCCCAGTCCCAAGGAAACTTAAACAAGGTTTTTGCCAACTGAAGAGTGTGTTAAGAAAAGAAACTGCAGGCACTTTTCCATCCTCTCAGGTATTTCAGGCATTCCCACCTTCTCCTGGGCCATGTTTGATCAGAGAATAGTCATTCATGAAATATAGGGTGGGGGAAGAAGGATTTACTGACATTTTTTTATTGATCCAAGGAAGAAGGTAAAAGCAATTTTGTTAGAGGACAGCAAATTTAAAAATCTAATTTGTCTGAATATTATCTGCTAAAAAGCTGTGCAATGAATAAGAAGATTCATATGATTTCCCTAGTTTAAGGAAGAAGGAAGGGAAAATTAACGTTTATTCAAATAATTTAAGAGTTCTGCACAAGTCCAGTATCAGGTCTATCTGGAAAATGTTAGTCTGGATGGGGAAGAATTCAGACTGGAAGGATATGCGTTTCTAACCTACAGAGAGCCTCTTGTGTGCTACAAGAGTTCAACACTGAAATAAATGTGGGTTTCCTTCTAAAAACACAAACTTAAAGAGAACATTCATGTTGACATCTTACACCTTAGAAATAGCCTCATTCTATATTATTTGATGGGGTATATGGCTGACATCCAGCCATTTACATTTTATGCCCAGGAAATAAAGTGAAACCAATTTGTTGCCACATGTAGCAGAATAATATCTAAGTAGAAGCACTGAAAGATGAGGGGAGATTTGTGTCATGTATCTATCACCTATATGCAGATTTCAATTCTTACCTTGAAAATACATCTAATTGCATACTTAAAATAATACACATTTTGTTGTTTTTTCCCTCTTTCTATATGTATATGTAGACTCATACATACATACACAGACACAGTTCTGTCCTTCTGTGTTAGATAGTTAGACAGGATTTTAATTTTGAAGAAGTTCTGAATAATTCTTTTGACAGTCAGAATTACAGAAAGATGAAATACGTCCTTACTTGATTGCTGCTGGATGGTAGCCGAGATGAAAGACCCCAGAAAACTACACATATACAAGAAAGCTGTAATTTTCCTGTAAACAGAAAGAGAACTCCAGTGTGAATGTAGTGAATGTACAGTTTCTGACAGATCCTGCTACTGACTTTCTCCTCAGTCATGCATACTAAGTGTATAAAATCACGAGTTAAGGATTTACCAGCAGACATTACAAGACAATTTATGAGAATGCTTTATCTTTCTCCCCATAACAAAACATGTCTGCAAGACTCTTTCTTTATAATTTCTTTCATACAGTGCAACATATATATACAAACAACAAAGAAGCCAACTGGCAAGGACAGCTTTAACTGTTCTAATCTCTTATTTACAGATCTCTCTAAATCCCACTTGTTCTCTTACCAGTTGCTTTTCATCTTCACTGCTGGTTTTCTTCACTTCTCACATGGGAATATTTGGAGTATATATTCACACTCTCCGGTTCCCTGTCATAAGTCCTGTTAACGAGAGTGTGAATGGGTGCAGAATGCTCCTGCTGCCCCACGCAGGACTCAGCGGGGAGGGAGGTGCAGTCTGCTGGGTTGGTTTTAATCTTGCAAAGGGAAGGAGGTGGGGGCTGGACACATGTATGTATCCTGATGGGGTCTGAGGGCGGATCTCTGGAGCCAGCTGCATATAAGAAGCCAAGAGAGCAAAGAAAGGGTTGCTGCTTGTGCCAGCATCAGGGTAGAAAGATTAAGAAAATGTGAGTTAAGCGATGCCAGTCACCAAATGGCAGGAGCTGCTGTTCAGTGAGGCAGATAAAAGAATAACATGTACCAAGGGATTTTGAGGAAACTGGTGGCTTCAGTGTGGTGTTAAAGCTAAAAACTTTCACAAGAAGAGAACATCAGTCCTATAAAGAAGATATTTTCATTTCTTGTTGATTTATCCATCAGATGGTCTCAGGAGAAGCCTAGTTGGTAGTGTCCTCGTTGAATCTTCCAAATAAAACCAATTATTTAAAAGGATTTTTACTGCTTAAACTTGAACCTCTTTAGGGAATACACATAGGCATTACTAAGAAGACTCCTGTTATTCAGTTGTTATTCACACACACATTATACCTTCCAAAGAGAAGGTTCTCATTCAGAGAAATTCGGAGAATGCATACTCAGTTTCTGAACAATGTATAATTTATTTTCATTTGCATTTCATTTGTGGAATTCTTACAGCTGGAGCTTGTTTTGTGATTTAATAGCACCATGATCTAGTAAAAACTAATTAAACACTTAACGTAAATGTAAACTGAATGTCACAGAGACAGTCCTTGTCTAACTAGCATTCCCATTTAGATGATAAATATAAATATATGATATATACAGTGCAATTTTGTCTTTTAATAAATTAGGCTAATGCTTTTTTTTTTTTTTTTTTCCAGAAAATCCTAGGGCACAAGAAGTTGCTGTTTAGGCACATGCTTAGGAAATCATCATCTAAACAGTAACTAGTAAACCCTTGGAAGTAGATTAATTAAACAACATAGAATGTGATTTTCCAAAACACCTCTGTGGTTTAGCTAAGGTATGATGACTTTGATCAAATATCGCCTGAGGACAAGCCAAGTAAGGTTTACATACCTGACTTCACATTCTTATATTCATATACCTGATTCCATATTCTTGTTCTTACCTGTAGCTTGTGTTGGTGAGTATGCATTTGTACAGCTGTCTAGTAAGACTGTGGTTGAATTTCAGGAAAACAGCAAATACATCAGGTGGACCTAGCTTCTGCAGGTATAAAGCCTTGCTTTCTGCGATGAAAAAGCCTCTAGTGAGTTGGATGTTGTTAGATTTTCAGAAGTTCCAATCCAATACAAACCACAGAAACCGACATTTGGCTCAGAAGGAGTTGTTAAATGTGATGGAGAAAAAGGTTCCTTAGTTCAGGCTCAGACTGACTGCAATTTAGGATGGCTAAGTTAAGGCATCTCCTAGTGTTTCATTGTTTGTCTAGGCTCGAAAGAGCTCACTGTCACTGGCCTGTACTTTCAAGAAGGATTTTTAGGAGGGACTAGGAAAGTTTGTTCTTCCTCTGAAAAGTATTTTAGGCATACATACAAATACTGACAGCTCACAAATGGTCTTTGGGAATTGGAAGAACCGAAGTCTGATCTGCTTTGTTATAGTGAGGCCTCTGCCCCAGTGAGCAGTCTCACAAGGGAGCAGTGGCTGCTGGCCCCACGCTTACCCCTGCTCCTCTAAACACAGCTGGACGGAGGGGGCAGTGGGAAGGCTAGAGGGAAGTCACTTCTTATTTATCTCATGCTCCATGGAATGTTACTTCTGTACCACGTGGTCAGTTCTCTTTTCATTTCTGCCTTCATTCTTTCCATTTCACTTCAGCAGCTTCAGGCCACATTGTCTATTCAGTTTATAATAAAATCTATTTGATACATTTCAGTCTTCGTCATTCTTACATGCAGCACAATAGTCAACTGCTGCCTCTTCTCTTACTTTTTTTAGCATACTCTGATATAAGCACATACTACTCGTTTATCTCATGTGAGTTCATTGCTGAAGTGTGTTTGGCACTGATACCTGAAGATTAACTGTGTGTGGCTATGATTGATGGTGTTTCTGAAAGACCTATTTCTTATTAATCACTCTAAGAGTGAAGACAACTTAGACCTGTGACTGATCTCATTGACATCAGGGGCAAAACTTGCACTGACTTAAGCGCCTTTTAATTAAACCAACAACAAATAATTAAACCACCATCCACAAGACTAGGGTAATTGAACTGACAGCAAAACTGTAATCCTTGTCAGGCTCCAACACATCACTGCAATTTAACAAGTAATTTATTATCCAATAAAATCTTACCTTCATCATAAAAATGTATTTTTCTGTCCAAAATTTTATGAATTTTGGCATGGGAAGAAAAACAGCTTTTCTTTCCAAGTTGACAGATTTCATTTTTCATAAAGACCAAACAATTTCTTTCCAGGAGAAGTCGCTTAGAGAAACCTGGAAGCACATTGGGTCAGATTCTCATACCCTTGATACAAGTCATCTTTCCAACCTAACATCATTACAACATCACTGAAGCCGGTTTGTGAACATCCAGGCTTTCCCAGCCTGGTCTCTAAAATTCATCAAATCCCTGTGGAGTCTTTATGGAGCATAAACAGAGATGGTGTAGACATCAGGCCAGGCAAACTTGCATGACCGCTCCATGTCCCTTTGCCACAGCAGTTCTTCCTATACTTAAGATTAACTGTTCCCAAACCTTTGGATGAAAGTCGAGATTAAGGTATCTTTCCTATTTTGATTTCTTTCTAGGTCAAAAGATTTGTACTTTGTCTCCAGGGGTGCCAGACAGCCATTATCCCCGAATGTTACAGCCAGTAATTCCAATTATCTTAAATATAGCAGAATTTATTTTCTAGAGGAATTGCAGAGAAAATAAAAAGTAAAATTAAGCAGACATCAAGCAGAAGCATCTAATATTGTGTGTTTATTTGTTAATTAGCAATGTTTACTGCATTGTTGTGTTTCAGCAGAAATCATGGTTCTGAACTCACACAGCATGCATCTTCATTGATGTACTAATCACACTGATTTTACTGATTCTCAACAACCGAAATAAGATCAGAAATGGATGTAGGATTTCATTAGTTAGCTTAGCATAGAATGTGAATAATTTTGAATCTGTAATAGCAAATATTATTACTAAGACCTGTTTTCCAAAACACACATTTCTACCCAACTAGGTGTGCATATATACAAGTACGCATATTACGTATGTATGTTGGTTGTATTTTCAATCGCATTTAATAAGTTTCAATAATATTGTTTTACATTATTAGCTCTTCCTGTTACTGCAAATTACTTAAATATTATCCCACCACCACAACATTTTAGGTGATAGAAGACAAGTTCCTTCATGTTTCTGCAGAGCTGGAAAATAACAGTATGACTCTAAATACTTTCAGATTCTTTTCCAGACAGACTTACGTTATCTGATAACAAGTTACAGATCTTAAAACTAGAACTTTTTTAGTTGTTCACATGGGAGAATCTAGTTCCATTAATATTTACCTCAAAATGCTGCAGCAAAAATTATTTATTTTATTCTCATTAAATTTTCTTTGAGATAAGCCATGTCCTTGCTAACAGCAAACAAATAAAATTTAAACTGATATACACAGGGTTTTCCCTCTTTTAAACAACCATAGGTGCAACAATAAAGTTCATAGAAAATACTTATTAAATTAAGCATATGGTTATTTCATGCAGGGACATGAGAGGTTTTGACGGGGCAGGAAATTTTTCCTAGTATCCAATCTGATCCTCCCCGGATCTCCTTGAGGCCACTAACTCTAGTCCGATCTCTAGTTATCCAGGAGAAGAGAATGACACCCACCTCACTACAATCTCCTTTCAGGTCATCATAGAGAGTTATAAAGTCTTTCCTGAGGGTCCTCTATTCCAGAATAAAAAATCCCAGTTTCTTCAGCCCCTCCCCATAAGACTTGTGCTCCAGATCCCTCACAGCTTTTTTGCCCTTTTCTGGACATTCTCTAGGTCCTCAGTGTCCTTCTTGTATTGAGGGACCCAAAATTGAACACAGTACTTGAAGTGCAACCTCACAGTGCTACACACAGAGGGATGATCACCTCTCTAGTTCTGCTGACTATAAAAAAGCAAATTCTATGGCACAAATTCTGATTTCTGTAACAGCTGGTGTAAAAAAATGCCAAATTTTACATTATTGAAGACTGTGAGGTTTCTGTAGCAATTTTTTGTCTCTAGTGGATGTTTCCAAAGTCCACGACCTTTCCCAAAGATATTTCAAGATTTTTTCAGACTTAGAGCATCACTGCATAAGTTCACACTTCTTCTAGTACCATCTGGACAGCTCTGGGATAAGGACAGCTAGACAGAGAATTTGTTTCATACTACAGACTAAGTTGTAATATTAGGGCAGATTACAAACTGTGCCAAAATTTAACAGTTATTCCCTCTCCTATGAGAAACATAAAGCACATAACTATGACACACAATAACAAAACATTGTGAAGTATAATTCCATCAGTCTGCGAGTATTTATTTATAACAGGGTCTATATAACCCTTGTACTGATTTTCCAGTTCCACCTACCCATGGTTATTGAATGGGTTGCAAAAATATGTTCTGATCAGAATTTTATTCAGATGGAACTAACAGCAAAACTTGTCCTCACTATTCCTTTCAGTGAGTCCACCACTATATCATGACTGACGGTGTCCTTCTGAGCAACATGCTGACAATATAGCAGCTGTGGAGTAGAAACAAGGGGTAGAATTAATACTCATTTTCAAACCAGAGGGAGGTTTATTGGTCAGATCCCATAGAGATAGGTACAAAGGCCTTTATTGTTCAACATATTCTTATCTAATATGGAAAAAACTGTGTGACGTAACACCTGCAGAAATGAGGAAGTTATCAGAGAAATAAAGATGAAGTCTAAGGCTGTGAAGTTCTGGGGAAGTATCAAAATATCTTGCAAGTGTTTGATAAAATATCAGATGATAATCCCTGTAAATTAGCGGGAAATAATCATCAATATATATTTTTTTTTTTTTTTAAAAAAAAGAGTCCTTAATTTATGGTAGCTTCTTTTAGAAAGATAGGTCAGCTTAGCTGTAGGCAAAAATGCAAAGTAAATATTAGGAGCAATTAGGAAAATAAAAGTGAACAAGGCAGAAAATTTCATACTACTGCTGTATAAACCATGGTCAGCAAGAATGACCAAAGGTTCGAGCTGCTTTCAATATGAATAAGAATTTCATCCTGGAGGAGGCCCTAGCTAGGGTCTTATCAACGAAATACCATAAGGGAAGGCGCATAGAAGGTGGAGCCAGGCTCTGCTTGGTGATGCCCAGTGCCAGGACAAGAGGCAATGGGTACAAACTGGAATCCAGGAAGTTCCCTCTGAACTATAGGAAGCATTTCTGTGCTGCGCAGTTGATGGAGCACAGGTGCAGACTGCCCATGGGCTGTGGAATTTCATCCTTGGAGAGCTTCAAAAGCCACCTGGACATGGTCCTGGGCCCCTTGCTCTGGGTGTCCCTGCTGGAGCTGGAGTCAAGCCAAATGGACCCAGATGTTACTTCTAAACCCAACCATTTTGAGATGCTGTGAGTCCTTTCTCTCTCTCATTGTAATTCTTTAAATAGCTGAGGGCCCTTCAACTTTGATTAAAAAAGGAGAGAGATAATAAATGCATAATAAATTCTGAATGTCATGAAAAAAGCAAATAGAGAACAGGTGTTGAAAGACTAAGGTTAAAGTTACCAACTGAATCTAGAAGATTCAAAACAATCGGCTGTATTTCTCCATACAGTATATAGGTGAGTGGTGGACATTGTGAGTGCTGAAAGGTAGTAAAGTTGAAGAGGAGACATGACAGAATGGAGGAAAAATCCACTAGGGACCACCTCCTACTCACAAAGGCACTGGACTAAAAGTCATGGCAGGCTGGAAAGCACTTCGGAGAAGAGTTACAATTTACTCATTCTAAGTATGCTTTTCTAGGCATCTACTATTAATACCTATACCAAAGAAAGTATATTGTGTCAGATGGACTTTTGGTTCGACCTGATACAGGTGAACTTACATTTTAATACTTAAAATACTCTGCAATATTGAAAATTCACAAAGGGAAGTATCTCCTTGTACTATCAGAATAAGTTTCAGGAGACTCAGATCGAGCAGCACTAATGAAAACCAAACTAGCCATGGTTTAAGAAGGAAGGGAGTCTCCTTCATCTGTTTCTAAATTTCTCCAAGATGCAGGATGCTGGGATGGAAGCTTTGTTCTTCTAAATGTAGAGGAATCTCAGAGATCACATACCAGACTGTACATTCAAAAAGAATCCAAAAAGCATAGAAAGCATAGAAAATTTAGACTGGGGAGGACATGCGAAGATCACTTGTTCCAACTTCTACTCAAAGCAGTATCTCTTTCAAAGTCAGAGTAGTTGCTCAGGGCCTTGCTGACTGAGATCTGAGTGTTTCCAAGGTCAGAGGCTCCAGAACTGCTTAGAGCAACTGCACAAGGGCTTAGCCGCTATCATGGTGACAATTTCTGCTCATTCTAACAGAATTTCTGCTCCTGCAGCTTATGAACATCTCAGTACCTGTGCTAGAACTCAGTTTTTGGGCCTCATTCTCCACTATCTTGTTCCTCAGAAAAAATGTGAGAAAGGCCTGCACTATCAGAAGCAAGTGACTCAGGAGTTAGTTTCTGTCCAGTTTGTATAGCTGTAAGTAGATATTTGTGCTGCAAGGATCAAGTACTCAGGGAGATAAAGAGAAATGTATGGCAAGATTGAATTCATAAAAGAAAAAATATCTCCCAGTGATATCTGGAATATTTCTTCTGGAAAACTTGTGAACTTCTGGAAAATGTGAACAATGAGAACTGCTTTTAGGAAACAAAACTACAAAAATAGAGGGTGAACAGGATACTGTTTATCATCTTGATTTATTTTTTTAAGGGTAGTCTTTAAAAAAAATGGTAAATGTTTTACTGTAGCTCATTTAAGAAGGAATGTAATGTGCCTATAAATAAATTTACGCTGATTATCTAGCAGCGTCAGCTTCTGTCTCTCATGCTTTTGATGCAACGCTCTCAAGTGTATCTCATCAGACATGATTAGAAATTTCCTGTTGTCATTTGCAAATTAGTCACTCCTGTAAATGTCACAGAACTTGTTTTGCTGCCTTCTCATTTATTTTTGTATGTTCTATAGTTGGGTTGCCCAAGAAACCTGTTGTTACTACCATATTTTTTTTCTTTTTTTTTAATCCCACCAGTGAGCTTCACATAAAATGAACTACTGCATTATCCAATCCATTTTTCTGAACCTCTTTTGGTTCAGAACAACTTTTCATGTTTTTCATGACATTTTGCATGAAAAATTTTCAACTTTTCAGACAACTTTTGCATGTTGTGCCAAGTAATGTATTTTTTTAAATAGCAACTATAGTAATTCATCTGAAGATAAATCATAGAACAGTAGAATCATGGACTAGTTTGGGTTGGAAGGAACCTTTAAGATCATCTAGATCCAACCCCCTGCTATATGCAGGGACACTTTCCCCTAGACCAGGTTGCTCAAAGCCTCATCCAGCCTGGCCTTGAAAGCTTCTAGGGAGGGATCATCCACAATCTCTCTGGGCAACCTGTTCTACCACCCTCACAGTAAAGATTTTCTTCCTAATATCTAGCCTAAACCTACCCTTTCCCAATTTAAAGCCATTCCCCTCATCCTGTCACTACCTGCCATAAAAAAGTCCCTTTCCAGCTTTCCTGTAGGCCCCCTTCAGGTACTGGAAGGCCACTATAAGGTCTCCCCAGAGCTTTCTCTTCTGAAGAGCTCCAACTCTCACAGGCTGTTCCTGTAGGAGAGGTGCTCCAGCCCTTTGATCATCTACGTGGCCCTCCTCTGGACCTGTTCCAATACCTCAGTGTTCTTCTTGTGATGGGAGTTTCAGAACTATTTTGTTTACCCCCTTGCTTAGTGCTAAAATGGTACCTATACTCATTTCCTAAAACTAAGCACTTTACAGTCAATTCCCAGAATTTATGTCCTGATCAATTATATCCTTATAAATCCATAATATTTATAAATGCAGACAACTATACCTTTTTGAGATAAAAATTTTTTGTTAAGCCAACCTCAATCAAAAAAATAATTTCCAATAACAGACATTTAGAAAGGTGATAATGAAAATTTGCCTGATATTGCAGCTGGCAAATCAAGAGCCAAATGATTCACAATGAAATTCAACTAGGAATGTCCCTTTTACGTAGTTCTCATCCCCGTCAATGGGAGCTATGCAAAAAAAATTGGGAACTAAGTAATCTAACTACAATGCTCTGAATGTCACATTTCTTCACAATATATGTAATCTAAGCCAAGTTATGCATGCAGCCACTCTGGTAGCCAGCCAGCTACTGAAAAGATTTACAGCATAATTTAAATAGTTCAGAGTGCCAGACACGTGTTGAAGGGCAGGCAGAAGTATGGAGGATTAACAGTGGGAAAAGACTTCTGCCACTTCCAGGTCATTTCTCTGAATCACACCTTACGCAAAGCTGAACAAAAGTTGTTGCTATCCAGTGTCTGCTAGTCCATGCAAAATGAGTTGATCACAGGGCAGCCCTTGGCAGGCAAACATCCAACCACAAAATCACTATCCCTTCTGGAAGGCTTGTAGGAAAACCGAAGATTAATCAAGCATGAAAAACAAACTACAGTGTCTCTCCTAACAAAGTTCTTCCCAAGCTAAGGACGAAACCAGGTGGTGGGGCAGGGGGAGCAGGCAGCTGCTTCTCCAGCACTAGTGATTTTGAGGAAAATCAGAGGACTGATAGTAACTGATAGTTTGAGTGCTACTCTTAAGAATATTTAGATTTATGAATTTGTAGGACCATTTTAATAATGAGTTCTCTAGAGCCAAATCTTCCAACGCTCACATGCTTGACCTAATAGCACAAATATATTGTTCATGTTGGTACTTAACGAATTTATCAGAAATATAGCAGAGTTTCATATAATAGTTTTGGTTTGCAGGGATTTCTGAAGATCATCAGGTCCAACCAGGTCCAACCCATTGCTCAGAGGAAGACCAACCTGCAGATTGGAACGTGTAGCTCAAAACCCAGCAAGGTATTATTATCTCCAAAGGATGGAGATCCCTTAGCCTCTCTGGACAACTGGTTCCACTATTTGATTACTTTCTTCCACAGATACTTCGTAAATATGCATATATGTTTATCTATAGTATTCATGCTAAACTAGGTAGTAGTCCCAGACCAAAAGAATACCAGTGTTATGAATACAAGAGAACATTTTCTAAATGTGCTGTCACTCAGGCTATCTCCTATACCTAGGACATTTCTCAGAGAACTTCATATTCTTTGATGTAATTGGGAAGAGTACTCTAGGGCATCAAATATAATTTTCAAGGTAATGCAGCATAAATTTGATGCACAGCATCTCCAGTTCTGTGAAATTTCAATTCTTTTTTTACAGAAAGTTTCCTATTTTCAGGCTCTGTCTTTAAGGCTTCTTCAGTAATCCAGTTAATGCCACATATGGGAAACTTTTTTTAAGGTTAAGTTCAAATCTACATTCGAGAACCATTTTCTGGCATAATAATGACAGAGTGTGGGATTTCTCGTGACATTTTTATACTGGAGAAGTCTTCATAGACATACAGTTATGTCAGATAAGTAAGATTCATCTGCACAGTGTGTATTTCACTTGCAGAGCTGGTATAACCCACTCCAGGAAATGCTTCATTTGAAGGAAACAATCTAAACTGGCTAATCTTTCTCCAAGGTTAACTGAGTACAATTATAATGTCTGTGGCAAAGTGATTATTGAAGTAACTTTTCTGTCCGATAGGTGGAGTTTTGCAATCACCAATGCTCAGATTCTCATGCTATACTGTTCATTCATTATAGATTAAATGATATCTAACTACGTATTAGTACTATTTAATATTGATAATGCAAGATGTATGTATGCATAGAAGAATGAATTATTGGCCCTTTCCATCTTCATGTAGTATGCAGGTTGTTAAGGCACTCAATGTCAGCAGAGCTATTTCTGTCTTTAGTTACATTGGTGAGATATTCAAGAAGAAGGATTTTTAAAGTTTTGCTTTCAAGCACTCTAGCATTATCATCAAGACAGACACCTTTTTTAAAAAGAACTGTACTGTAAAAATATGAATCCACTTTGTTCTATCAAATATTAATTAGCTTTATGTTCCCAAGTTACAGTGCTTGTATTTATCATCTATTGTAAATGGCCCCTCAGAATGTTCTGCACTCTCTGCCCTTTTAACTGGGAGAATTAGTAAGACGTGTCAAAACTTTCTAATTATACAGAGATATTTCAGGAACTTCCACATTGTGATCCTGTATTTTCAATAAGCCAACAACTTATTTGTGTTTTTGCTTTACACTTTGCATTCTGCTGAGTTTTCATTCACTTTGCCAAAGAATATTCCTCTTACTATAACTGTAAAACTACCTAAAACCTAATGCAACTGCAATAACAAGGTGATTGATCATGAACTGAACAGATTGACTGCCGCTCCCCAGCCTTATCAGAAACTAGATCCATTCCTTTGGGGTTTAGTTCCCAAGCTTCATGTTTAAGTCATGTTTCTTTATTGCATGCTCTCCATATGACCTGAGGAATCTTGCATCACCCTTCATGCACTGTAGCCAGGAGCACACCTTGAACAAGAGTCTCAGTCAGTCCCAGCACAAATAGAAACGGAAGCTTGATCACATGGCAGCTGAACACGTGCTTGTTGATACACACAAACTAGGTGTGGCAGTACCATTCCCAGTAACCATCCTGATTATTGATTTGAAAAGGTTGTGCCCTGATTATTCTTTCAAAGATAAGGTATAAATACCTAATCTCTGGGATGGACTCCATGTTCTGAATCACAGAGGCAGGGAGGCAACTTCCTGAAGCCTTGAGTCAGGTTCTTTGGCTCTTGATGAGGATTTTAAATGTACTTCTCTGTTACCATTCCCCATTGGTTCCCCATGTAGCACGTGGTACTTTGGGGTGCAGGCATTAAGGTATGCAAGCCTCTCCTTCTGCCCTAGGAAGTGCAGATGACTAATTCTGAAACCTGAATTCTGTTCCAGAAGTAAAGTCCTAAAAGTAAAATGTTAACTTTGTATACATTCAGAAGTTTTGTTTAGTTCATATTACTTTTTGAAGTTTTCTGGACATTTCAGTCATTCAGTCATTCATGGACATTTTCAGACATTTCAGAACTTCTCTATAATGTTTGTTAAATTCATCCTGAAGTTTATTCAATCAGCTACTAAAAATGTAAAAAAAAAAAAGTTCAGTAAAAGAATGAATGTTCAATTACTAACCACGTCTTTCCCTTTTGCAACCAAGGTTAAGAAACTGCAGCTTTAGCAGGTTTTCTTCCTTGTGAGTGTTCTCCTAAACCAGGTATATTGATCTGGATAAAAGCCAGATATAGACAAGCCCATAAATTATCACATGTTCCCAAGCAGCAATAATTTAGAAATCGCTCTTAAATTTAGAAAAAGAAATTACTTGGATAGAAATTTGTATCCAATAGCAAAGACACCATTAAAATACTGCAAATGCTGCAAGTCAGAAAATTAATAACCACCTACCACACTGTATACAGATTCAAATGCTATAGTCTAGCGTGCTATTGCAAGTAGCAAAAAGGAGTTGGAATTACGTTTTCTTCACTAAATTATATCTGTATTTCTTATTATTTACTCTATCAGCACTAAATGTTGGGATGTATGGACATCGTGTCCATCGTTACTTATTTGGTGGGATAACATGTTGATAACTGAAGGATGTCCAGTATTGTGAGATGGTGATCCATAGTATTTTTCTTCGTGGGTAAATATGGATTTAACTGAACTGCTGAAATTAAAGGATCCATAGTGCAGCAATTGTTAGAATTAGGCTGGATAGAGAACAAAAAAATTCCCCTATAGCGCATTTCAGGGTTGTCTTATTTTTATGTTGGATCTCACAGGGGATCATGTAGGTGAAGTACTCACTCTATGATAGTTCAAAAGCAGTGGGTGCTCAATGGCATTGACCAATCCTGTCCTTGCCCTGGACTTTCTTACCAATACAGGGGGTTGCTGCCTGTAGCTCTTAGGCTACACAGCATTTAAACAATCTGTGACAGCTTTGTGCTCAAGCTGTCAACAAAAGTCACCTGCCATGCAGTAGAATACACCACGAGTTCTTGTAGGAAAGACCTAGGCCCTCTTTTCAGCCCCGTAGCAGTTGTCACAAGGGCATGCAGAATGTATGGGGCAGCCTAGCAAAGTGGTGAAGTGGCACATCTACGCTATAGATAAATATGCACTCATGACTAGCATGGATATGAGTTTTCTCCAGTGCTTCCTGAAAGTCATTTTTTGACCACTGAGAATGATGATGGATGTCCAGGCAGAGTGGTCGCATAGCATTTAGTACAGGAAATGTTTTTATGTCTGCAATGTGCAGTGTAGGTATATCAAATAAATCCCTTGAGCAGTGAACCACCTTGACTTTTTACCCTTGAAGTCATACAGAAACCTTCAACAGATTCTATACAAATTCAGTCAGTATTATTTCTTATAACATTACGAATTACCCTACAGGTCTTAAAAGATATTTGAAGGAATACTCAGCATTACAGGATTCATGTGAGATTTTCACTTCTCTGGACTTGTGGAAGAGAAGTGGCACTGATCTGTATTGAATACTGGATATTGAATACTGCTGCCTTGGGTGGCAGGGGTTTGGCAGAGAGCAATAAGGACAGATTGCAGATAGAGTGACTCTGGACTCCAGATAGAGGAGAATCCATCCAGTAGGGAATCTGCTCATCTCCACACCAGTAGGAAAGAGGAAAGTAATGTTATTCTTTAAACGTTCAGGGTTCATATAAGTTTTACACTCATCATTTAAGATAAGTAGAAATAAAGTAAAAAGCAACTCCTTTTCCCGAAGATACAACTAAAAATGAAGAAAAAGATTGATGGTGTTGAATTTTTAACGTGTTTCAAACTCAGAGATCTGATTTGGGTAGGATGATCTCTTGACACTATTAAGGGAGCATGGGCCTCTGAGGAGTCTGTATGCAGCAGCTAAGGCTGGCAACTCCCTGAGGCCAGGGCTGGGAGCACTGGGGGCTCCCCTGGGCCGCAAAGAAAAGCTTGTCAACATGTCCTGTCTCAGTACCTCAGCCAGGAGCTGGACAGACAGAGGAACCAGGACAGCCCCAGGCATTGAGCAGCTCCGTGGGAACAGGGATAGGACAAGGCCAGGCTGGGATATAAGCTTATGGGTGGGCCTGGCTGGGCAGAGGCCATGGGCAGAGTAGAGCTATGGAGAGCTGAAGCCTTGCTGGGACAGGGGATGATACTCCTGGGGGTGAAGTGGGGTCCTCTGGGGGCCATGGGTAGAGCAGGGGGTGGCAGGGCAGGGATAGCCTGACTCCATAAAACCCTCAGAGTCCTGTTTGTGACATGTGAAGGAAACTACCTGCAAGGAATGGCTTGTCTAGCAGGGGCTTTATTGTACTGACTCATTTTAGCATCATGGCAGTTTGTAGACTGTTGTTGTTTAAAACCTGGAGAACAAGGAGGAGATTTAACTTCAGATACATTTCAATAAGCAGCTGTATGACGTGACTCAAAAGAGGTTGGGTGTTCTTGAAGAAAAACATGCAACTTCAGCATCTGGGAAAGATGGTGATGAGGCATATATTTTAGTATCTAAAAGATTAATAGATTGAAACAGCAGAACCACAAGGATGATGAGATAAGGATATGGTAGACTTCAAAGAAACACATTACAGAGAGGGAAGAAGAGCAAAAATATGAGAAGCAAGAGAAAACAAAATGAAGATGATCTCTAGAAAGTGATTCATACTAGAGAATGGAGCTCTTGAGAAAGAGCATTTCTCACAAACAAGCGGACCACTCTGAGTTTAAGATGTCTGTGCTACCCAGATTGTAAAGGAGATTTCCCCTCAATGGAAAGAATTATATTTTAGGATTGCTGTCTTAGAAAAGCATGCTCCACAGTATGTTCATGGCTATAAATTGCCTAAAAATAGTTTAGGGGACAAAAATGAAACTCTGAGGGATGATGAGAAAGATAAAAAGAATAGCTAGGGGGTAGAAGGAGACTCAAGGGAACAGCCTGCAAAGCTTGAGAAGACAGAACATCAAGGAGCATAAAACTGTCCAGAGTTATAAAAGTCAGCAAAACAGAATAAAGCACTTGAAACCCAGCCAGGAAGACATGTATTCATAATTTTTGCATTGCTCTTGCTGTTGTTGCTTGGTGAAGAAATACAAATTTCTGGCCAGAACAGGGCAGTTAAGAACAGATGCATGTATTTCAAAGAATATACCTAGACATTTCACTGCTTATCTCTTATTCTGTTCCCAAGTTAGTCTCCTCTATGTCCATAGAATACAATTCAAGTATTCCTGATTTTCCAATGTGTAAACATAGCTAGAATTTGGCCCAGGAATATGTGCTTCAAAATAGCTTGTTGATATTGGATATGAAAGCCCCCTGAATAAGAAAAGAGTTCTTTGGGTGTGTCTGCTCTGATCGTGTGCATCCCATCTGCTGCTTGCACAGCAAACACTGAAAGACTTGCTAGAGGAAAGATAGGGATAGTAGACAACTGTGTTTATCACAACTGGGTTTATTACCAGCAGAGCTTGGGCAGCCACATATTCAGTGAGCACATTAACTGTTGAAAGCACTGCACCGTGAGAGAAGCTTATGTCTACCAAAATTTTTCTCACTGAAGACAGAGATATTTTAGAATTCATGGTGGTGTTCCCATGGAAACTTTCCCTACATCATGCACGTTTTCTTTGCTACAGGTCACATTCTATTTCTTCTTAAGTCATCATTATTATTATTATTAAGTTAGACAGCACTTGCTTTATGACTGCCTTGCAGCTCTACAGCTTGCGTACGCTCAAGACCACTCTTTAAGATACAGATTTAATTGGCCTAATTTTAGGATTTGTTCTGTCATTTGCTTCCTCTTATAGAATATTACAAAAAGATCCTCATGTGCTTTTCTTGCTGATGCAGACAGAATATATTAAGTAAAATGATCTTAAATAACATCTGATGTATTTTGTATGGAACACTCTCCTGCTCTACTCCCGGCTGCTCCAAAAGTAATGCCTCCTGTTTTCTTATGTTGGCGCACAACATCAGCGGCAGATGTTGGTGGTAAGGCAGTAAAGGCTGAACCTTCCTACCAATATTCCATTACATGTTGTTGCCGTATGACAGATGGCGGCAGAGAGGCAGTGTGACAAACATGGTGCCTGACATGGAAGTGCGTATGAAGGAAACGTGTGTCATTGAATTCCTCCATGGGGAAAAATGGCACTCATTGATATTCACTGATGCTTCCTGAACAGTGATGAAGACTAAACAGTATATGCTGGCTTGGTGAGGTGGTGGTGATGTGTTTCAGCAGTGGCAACAATGACCTGAAAGACAAGCTACGTTCTAGACAGACATGCAGATTTTTACATGCATAGCATGTAGGCTCTTTTTTATGGCTAGCAAAAATTCATAGCTAACAATGATTATTACTATATTGAAAAATAGAGTTTTGTAGATGAGAGTTTGCTCTATCAAAAAGTATTATTGTTACTGTGAATCATAATTTACATGGAAAAAATAGAAGGCATTACTTTTGGAGCAACCTATGTATATAATATTCTGAAGTTCTATCCAATCCAATGAAGGTTAATTGATTGTAGTTTTAATAGGTGAACTCATTACAGGCAGAATGCATATAATGGTGTGCTATTTTGACCAATAATATTCTAGATGTAAACATTTTCTCCTGCCAGAATCTTCATTTTTCCAGATGTTTGTTCCAGAAATTTTTACCTGCTGGTCTTTGTCTGGATCTTTAGCTCAAAATAAAGAAGTTATGGATCTTAAAAGAGAAAAGAAGTGTGTGAAAGTGTGTGTGAGAGAGAAAGAGAGGGTTAGAGAGAGACAGAGAGAGGTAGGGATTATAAGGACATATTTTTACTTTTAAATAGTAAGTACTTAGCTAGAAAATTGATTCTTAGCAAAATAGCCCTCACAGAGAAAAAGTATATCAATTTGCTGATGAGAATCAGTTTAGATCTGGCCAAGTTACAGCTTGCTGAAAATAACACTTGGTGCAAAAGCAATCTTCTCCTAAGAATGCTCACTTAAAATTGAAAAAAATTACTACACAAGTGCACAG
Source organism: Chrysolophus pictus (assembly GCA_037305975.1). NCBI lineage: Eukaryota > Metazoa > Chordata > Aves > Galliformes > Phasianidae > Chrysolophus > Chrysolophus pictus. The sequence continues at coordinate 28,397,147 of CM074578.1, forward strand.
CTAATATAATCACACATTTTCTGCAACTACTGTTTCTCAAACAACTCACTGAACCATGCAGCTTTTTTGCTGCAGCATCTTAGTTCTTCTCCAGAAATTTTGTTTTTGTTTCTGTATACCATATGAACAACATGGCATAAGATGGAAAAAAAATGCTATATATTTATGCTTTAGGTATAGAAACAGAATGTCAGTGTGTAGCTGTGCTGTCCTACAGAGCTAATGGAGTAGATGGAGGTTTGGTCAGGATTTATGTCCTTTCCTCCTGTTTCTGGAGGCAGATAACTTTGGAAGGATGAAAAATTATACCTACTCTTACTGTTGACGGCCTATTGTTAAGTGTTTGCCTGGTTACAATTCCTTATCACTCACAACAGAGTGTGAGGAAATCTACAGACAAGGTATAAGAAGGCACTGACTGGATAGATGCTGCTTTCCTTTCAGTAGTCTGGAAAGTGGGAATATAAGCAGTGAATTGTCGTCTTGTTCTTTCATTATATTACAAGAATAGAAGTCCTAACATACTTCCCTTTTACATGGACTTTTCAAACATTTTTATCGTGTACGCTCGTCTTTGTCCTAAAGACCTTTATCCTCCTTCTCATCCTTTTCTGAGCATAAAGTATGGTATCTCAGAGGTAGATCTACATAGTATATTGCATGTGGAAGAAGATGCATCAACTTATTTGGTTAATGGTTGGCTTCTGTTCTTGTTTGCCTCCTTTTTCTTAATATGTTAAGAAAACATCTTAATATGTTTTTGTTTTTCTGAACTAGCAGCTCGTGAGCATGATGCAGCTTTTGCTACAGCCTGTTCTTTTCACAGTGAGATGTCAGTCTCTTGCTGGATTGATAAAAGACAGTAGGCAAGCCTGTGATTTAATATTCAGTACCAGAGTCCATATTGACAATGCACCCTGAAGTCTAGGTAGTTTTATTTTGATGGAGTCAATTGTGTAACTTCAGTGTTCCCTGAATATATTTTTGAAGCAATACAGAAATCATCACTGTGGAAGAAAAAAAATGTATTGAGTGAACTCCACTGTTAGAATGCGTGTGTTATCAAAATTAACAGAGCAATAAGATCAGGACAATGGACATCTCTCCTTTCAGTATTTCATGCATTTCCATCTCTTCAGTGTCAGTATCTTCAATCAGCTAGCTGACTTCTTAAAAGACAATTTTCATTAGCAGAAAGGGAGGGTGACATATCTCATCTTCTTTTTAGAACTCTGATTTTTTATATATATATATATATGTTGTTTGGATAGAAAACAGGTGATTAAATGTAACCGTTCTGTAAGTTGAACCTCCTAAAGCAGTGACGGGACAGAAAACAACACCTTTCTGTCTGCAATAGACCATGCCTTTTAAGTTATCTTATATTTCCTGAGCTGTTTCAGAGAAACATCCAAACATCCTATCTCTATTTCCTCAGGATATAATGTCTTCAGAGCATGAGACTTTGTCCTGTGTTAGGATGCACAAACAAACATGGAAAATATGACAAAGGCATGTAATTAAAATTATTCCATTCCATAAATTTAACTTAACTCTACCTGTAAATACTCGGCTTTATTGGGAAATTAGCTCAGAGGCAGCTTGAACAAGCTAGCTATAGCATTACTCCAATTCTCACAATTAAAACTGTATTATGAGAAAGATTCATTAAAACAGAAATGTTATCTGAAGCCTCCTGCCTTCCTGCTCTAAATGGAGACCTGGGGGACAAAAGTCTGTGTCCTGTTTGAGGTCTTTTCCAAATATATAGTTCTATAGCTATGAATGAGTAAGCCTACAACAGACCATGGGTGAGAACAGTGTCCAGGCAAGGGAAAAATATTCAGGAATAAACAGGAATGACAGTTAGAGTAGTTTAACTTAATGACAGCAAGGAGGCAGCTGAGCCATTTAACTTCTGCTAACTCCACTTAATCAGACTGAATTTTCAGCCATTCTTCAGCATGTTTAAAACTTGAGTTTTATTTTAAAATATCTTTTAACTGCCAATCCATTTTAGATCCCCAAAATCTGCCTATGTATTTCTGTATCTTTTTACATTCACTCCAGATCTAACTCCTTCTTTCAGGCAATACAATAGAGTGGTTTTGGATTCCACTAAATTCCACAAAAATAGTTTGTGCAGCCCCAGGCCCTTATCATCTATGCATGACCATCTGAGCTAATTTTAACTTGCAGCTTTGTGAATACTCTGCAAACCTATAGTTGCCATGGAAACCATTGCACCTCACCATGCACGTATGAAACTTCTATATGGAAAAGCAGACAGGGGAATAGTGCCTGTTTTCAGATTAACCAAATGAGAGCTTCATAATTTTATCTCTCCAGAACATCAGTATTTATGCATTTCAGAAGAGGATACATCTGAACTTCACCTGCAATAAAATGCATGAAATGATGCTGGATGAATGTCCCATATAACAAAAGGAAATACATGTTTTTCTATTGTTAGTCTAGGCAATACAGTAAGAACTTTGCTAATTTTTCATACAAATTTAACAATCTTCATGTGAAAGTCATCTTGCCCACCCTTATCATGCTGAGGATAAGAACTAAAATGGATAACGATGTCTATATGAACAGGGACTTCTCCTATGCAAATAGGCAGCTGGAAATGGCCTCAGTAATAAATGCTTCAATAAACTTTATAATACTTATCTGAAAAAAATCAGCTGAAATAAACAATGCACACAGAACCACATTAAACATTAGTTAGTGGCCATAAATGTATGCTATTTTTGGTGTTTTTTCAGCAAGGGCATGCTAGAGATAAGCAAAAGCGACACACCACAGAAAAGGAGAAAAGAAACATGAGCCAAAAGAGATGCTCCTCCAGAAGCATCTTATCATCAAGTATAATCTGTATTTGTAACTACTTTTAGTGCATATTTATTCCTTCTGTATTGATGTGTCAGATCGTTAGGTCTTTCTTTTCTTTTACACTTTGCCTTAGTATCGGAAAATATAAAATATATATTCTTAGCTTTTTTAAGGACAAAATATTGGTCAATCAGCAGATGTAAAGGCCACAAAGGATGCCCTATATGCTTCCCCTCTACTGGTTATAGCTAGTGTTTTTAATACTGTTTTTCCTTTTACCACTCCTCTGAACATAGGAGTTGTTGTAGCAGTTTAAATATGGATTAGAATTGAAGCATGCCTGAATTCTGTTCCTGTTTTTTTTGGATTCTCTGGCTTTTTTGAGATGGTTCATTTAACTTATCTACGTTCAGTTTCCAAATCTGTATGACTGGAATTCATACTATTTATTTTCAGTGGGTATTTTCCGTTAAAATTAATTACACAGTGCTGTAAACGGACAAAACAACATATGTATAAAGCATTACATACTCATGTCATGAGTAGATTGAAAAACAAAGATTAAAAATTACATCAAATGAAGAAGCCACATATAATTTATAGTACATATGATTCTGATCCCCACTTACATAACTTTGTATGCTTATATATGAAGTTTAATGGGAATAGTTATAATTTTTAATATAAAATTTTTAAAAATATGTATCTCTGCTGTAGAACTCTACAGAATCCTTTAAGAAGAAGACAACCTCACCTCCGTCCCTGGAAAGGTGATGGAACAACTTGTTCCGGATGCATTTCCAAACAATTGGAAGAGAAGGTTATCAGGAGTAGTCAGCACATATTCACCAAGGGGAAATCATGCTTGACCAACCTGATAGCCTCCTATGATGTCATGACTGGCTAGGTAGATGGGGGTAGAGCAGTGAATGTTGTGTACCTTGACTTCTGTAAGGCATTTGACACTGTCTCCCACAACATTCTTATGAAATTTAGAAAATTTGGATGGATAAAATGGAAAATGGATAGATGAGTGGACAGTGAAGGGGACTGAAAACTGATTGACTGGCCTCAGAGGGTTGTCATCAGTGGTGCAGAGTCTAGTTGGAGGCCAGTAACTAGCAGTGTTCCCCAGGGGTTAGTTCTGGGTCCGGTCTTGTTCAACGTCTTCATCAACAATCTGGATAAACGGATAGAGTCCACTCTCAGCAAGTTTGCTGATGATACAAAGCTGAAAGGATTGGCTGACACACCTGAAGGCTGTGTTTCCGTTCAGCAGACTGAAGAGTTGGGCAGAGAGGAATCTGATGAGCTTTAAGAAGGGAAAATGCAGAGTCTTGCTCCTGGGGAGGAATAACTGCATGCATCAGTACAGGTTAGGGAATGACCTGCCAGAGGGAAGCTCTACAGAGAAGGATCTGGGGGTCCTGGTGGACATCGGGTTGGCCATGAGCCAGCAGTGTGCCCTTGTGGCCAAGAAGGCTAATGGTATCCTGGGGTGAATTAAAAAGAGCATGGCCAGCAGGTCAAGGGAGGTGATTCTCCCCCTCTGCTCTGTCCTGGTGGGGTCACATTTAGAATAGTGTGTCCAGTTCTGGGTTCCCCAGTTCAAAAAAGTCAGGGATCTCATAGAAGGAGTCCAGCAGAGGGCCACAAAGATGATAAGTGGCCTGGATCATCTCCCCTATGAGGAAAGGCTGAATAAACTGGGTCTATTCAGCCTGGGGAACAGAAGACTGAGGGGGGATCTGATAAATGTTTATAAAAATCTAAAGGAAAGTGCTCTGGAGACAAATGGTTGAGGCCAGGCTCTTCTTAGTGGTGTGTAATGATAGGAAAAGGATTATAGCCTAAAACTTGACTATAGGGCATTCTGTACTAACATGCATAAGAATTTTTTCACAGTAGCAGTCACGGAGTACTGGAACAGGTTGCCCAGAGGGGTTGTAGAGTATCCTTCTATAGAGATGAATATTCAAAACTTGCCTGGACGCCTACCTGTGCAACCTACCATAGGGTACCTGCATTAACAGGGGGGTTGGATTCAATGATCTCTTAAGGTCCCTTCCAACCCCTGCAATCCTGTGATTCTGTGAAGAGATAGCATAAGAGACAGCTCTATCAATTTCAGTATCTTATCTCTTCCTGACAAAAGACTTCTTTATTGATTTCTTACCTATTAAACTCCACAGGGTCTTTCCAGAGGGGATGCTTACTAGCTTTTAACTAATAGCATTACATCACTTCCACTTTCTTTATCAGTAATAAAATGTAGCAAAACAAATCAGCTGCAATTTAATACTGCTATGAAGTATTAAAATTCTTTGTTGCCTTCATATTGATGGGCAAAGCAGAAAATTCATCCAAATTTTTCGCAATTTTCATACACATCCCACCTGATTTGATAATGAGTTCACTATTCTGAAAGCATTTAGTATCCATCACATACTGCTATGTTTTTACATCTTGTTTTCAGACCATTGGCTACTGTCGACATTAAGCACAAGAAAAAGACCATCAACAGCATCATCTTTCTTCCTTATGACATAAACCATTTAAATTTAATTTTACAAATGAAAATAAATAACAACAGTAAAGTAGTGGTCAGGGGAGTGAATTTTTATCTTAGTTTGACAGATGAAAACAACAGGGAAGATCAGACGGTGTATCAGTACTAAATTCAACACAGAAGCTACGAGTCCTGACAACTTGTGTTGAGAGAATTGTAGTTTTCAAATTCATAACATGGTCTTGTATGTTGTGAAGAGGTTGAATAATGCAGTGACAACACAAATGATTACTTCCTTGCTACAAGGTGTCAGGACTCCTGTCTCCCATGCTGAAGATGCTTACTTCCTGAATAGTTTGAAAGATTGTTAAAGTCAGAAAAATACACTGAATCATAGAATATCTTGTGTTGGAAGAGACCCTCAAGGATCATTGAGTCTAACTTCTGGCTCCACACAGGATCACCCAAAATCAAATCCAATGTCTGATGGCATCGTCCAAATGCTTCTTGAGACTTAATATCTGGTGAACATTTTTCTTGTTCTTTTCTCATGTGACTGAACATCATGCAGGATCTGGACTCATGTTGCAAAAGGAAGGTGAATGTTAAGTACACGTGTATGTTTGATTCATAAGCATGAGTTTGAAAGAGGAGGTTCATACAATATTCATTCTGCCAAGACTATTTTAATAACTTTCTTAATCTTTTTTATTAATTATTGATATTCTTTCCCTGTATATGTGTCTTTTGAACTCTCTAACGTCTGTGCAATTCTCTTTTACAGAAAGAGCTTGTGTCAAATACTATTTAATATCTGCAACCATAGGGTACCTGTCATTGGGCATCTAAACAAGCTCAGCATTTCAGCTTCTTTTTCCGTATTATTAAATCATCTACCCCCAGATCAAACCTCTATAATATCTTAACATTTTCATTTCCCAAGGAGGGAAAAAAAAAAAGTACCAACTTGATATTTTATATTCATAATCAGATCCCTCTACCTGGATATTCTATTAAGTTTTCACACATATTTTCCACCATATCTTTTAAAGCGTTATGGTCCATGAGGTAGGAGGTACTCTTGAGTGCCCCAAGCCTAACCAGGAATATCAGCACCACTCTAAAACTGCTGTTGGATGTATGTTTGTAACACTGAAAATTGAAGTCATTGAGCCAATCTGTTAACGATATGAAAAAAAAAAAAAAAAAAAAAAAAAAAAAGGAAAAACTTGCAAAGCTTAAACACTTTTTACTGGTTACTGGATGATATATCTATCAGGGGGAAAAGAACAGAAAAAAAATGTTTTGTGAAAATCTTAAACAATTTTTATGACAAAATATGGCATAAATTTCAGCACTGGACTACTCAGTTGAAAAAGATACTGAGCTTCTTTGTTAAAAAGTTTGGTGATCTCTCAATAATACCTACCCCAAACAAAAGTCATCCTAACAAAACCACATCTCTGAGGAGGAAAAACACAATACAGTAATGCTCATGAAGCTTAGCTGTGCCTTCCCACAAGTGAATAAACTCTATGAACTGAAAAATAGTGACCTTGAGCAATAGTGAATTAGATAAATGAAGCAAAGAATTTGACTGTTACATGTACACTGCTTTTTGAAAGACAGGACAATTCAATTTCAGCAGCTCATATTTTCTTCAGCCTGTATACCTGTTAAGTAGAGAGAAGTTGCGGGATGATAAGCATGTATACTGTTACTGCAAAAATAATTTTAGACATTCACTGTGGTTTTTTTTCATTAGCAAATAAATGACACACAGATCACTGAATTCTTCCCTCGGAAGCTATGTGGTGTTAGGTTAGTTTTAATCACAGACATTTGTTTACACACCACTGTGTTATACTCCAGTGTGTCATACAGTCTCTCATGCTGAAAAAGGAGTATCTTTTAATCCAGATTTTAAACTCATACATTTTTCTTTACTCCTTCTTTATGGTCTCACTGCTCAGCCTCACTCAGCTCCCTCAGGATTCTCCCCTTTTTTCTATCACATATTTTGTTCCTTCAGCCTCCATGCAGGACTTCACCTGGCACTGGGTCCAGGAGCAAGGCAGTCCAGCCCAGCAGGCACTCCCAACTGTGGGTCACTAGATACATCCCACATGGAGATGGAAAAGAAGATCATGGAACTAGGAGGATGTTTTCACACAGTCCTACCACTTGTAGGATTTATTCTTTCCTCAGATCTCTTCTCTCTTGTTATTTTGTCTGTAACAATTTCAGAATATGTAGCATGTTTTATCATGGCCTCTATTTTCCTAGGGTGGTTCACAAAGTGATGGCACTTTACAATGAATGGGCCATCCAGAATGCTTTGCAGTTCTCTATAATATAGTCTTCTAGTTGCAGCTTTTTAACAGTGCAATTCTTAGAATATAGGACTGGAAGAGCCCTGAGTCATTAAATGTAAATTCCCATCATAGAGAACGTTACAGCTAAAAGGTGATGAAGATGTGAGTATCATAGAATGAATCATGGAATGGGTTTGGGTTGGAAGATCATCTAGTTCCAAATCCCCTGCTATAGGCAGGGACATCTCCCTCTAGACCAGGTTTCTCAAAGCCCGATCCATCCTGGCCTTGAATGCTTCCAGGGAAGGAGCATCCACAACCTTGCTGGGCAAACTGTTCCAGTGTCTCACCACCCTCACAGTAAAGACTTTCTTCCTAATACCTAGTCTAAATTTGCCCTCTTCCAGTTTAAATCCATTTTCCCTTGTCCTGTCACTACATGTCCTTATAAAAAGTCCCTCCCCAGCTTTCCTGTAGGCCCCCTTCAGGTACTGGAAGGCCACCATAAGGTCTTCTCAGAGCCTTCTCTTCCCCAGACTGAAGAGCCCCAGCTCTCTCAGTTTGTCCTCATAGGGACAGTAAAACTCATCTTACTGCCCATGAGAGTGGGGCTGAAGCTTGTAGCCCCTGACGATCATGGGATTAATGCTATGTATTAATTAATCTTGAGCATATGATATATGATAAGGTGATATAGGTCTTTACAGTATCTGATGATGAAGAGGCTGCAAGTAGGAGTGGAAAGGCCCAAGAAAATGTGGATATCTATACTGAACACCTATACATTGTGTATTAATTGATGAATGTAGAGTTCCTAACAGCTTTCATTAGATGCATTTCCTGTAGCTTTTCACATTGGTCACCAGATAATGATTTGTATGAAAGGAAAGGTAAAAAAGCATACTCACTATTCATTGTGGACTAAACAGTGTAGCTGGAGGTGGGTATGTTAAGGGAAATCATAGTGCATTAGATCAAAACCAACACAGCCAAATGCTGCATGGTATAGGTAGCAAAGCCTGAGTCAAAGTTCAGATTGCCTCTGGTGACAGTTGTTAAAAAATACTCTGCAGTTTTTGCCTCTTGACTGTCAGATTATCACAGGCTTCTTTGAATATGTAGTTGTAGCTGTCTCTGTTATTGTGGCAAAATTTTGCAAGCCTGTGTTACATACATCATGCAGTACTATAAGTCTATTTTGTCATCCTCTGGTTTGTGGTTAGAAAGTGAGTTTTAGTTGCTAGAAAAAGTAGTGTTACAAAACAGCCTTATTAAGCAATCGTGTTCAGATGACTGTACAGGGAGAGACCAATTCCTGTTTAGATTTAGTTAAGTGCATATGGTGAAAGAGTAGCATTATTTTTCATGTTTTTCTTACTCTAGTGATAGTGGAACTTCAGACCATGGGAAAAATTGGGTGCTACTGTTAAGAAAACATAGCAAATAAGTGGTTCACATGGTGCTTACTGACTGTTTTATTAAATAACTTCATGCTCAGATCTAGTATAGAGCCAGAGATACTAACCCAAACCAACTGCTTGGCTGATACAACACACTGCCCCGACCCTCTGGCTTAGAAAAATAGAATATCCCAAGTTGGAAAAAACCCACAGGGATCACTGAATCTAACCCCTGGCTCCACACAGCATCATTCAGAGATCAAACCCTATGTCTGAGAATGCTGTCCAAACACTCCATGAACTCTGGCAGCTCAGGGCCATGCCCACTGCCCTAGGCAGCCTGTTCCATGCCCACCACCCTCTGGTGAATAACAAGGACCTGCAGGCCACCATGAGGCCTCCCCTCAGCCTCCTCTGCTCTGGACTGAACAAACCCAGGGACCTCAGCTGTCTTGCCTTCCAGCCCTCCTCTGTATGTTCTCTAATAGTTTTATAGCCTTCTTATATTAAAGTACCCAAACCTCCACACAGTGCTCGAGGTGAGGCTGCACTGGCAGAGTGAGACAATCCCTTCCCTCTGTCAGTTGGCAGTGCTGTGTTTAATTGGGATACTCTAACACGCTGATGCACATAGTACACACTAGCTAGCTCCCAGCCCCGCATCTGGAAAAGCCACTACTGCCTTCTAGCCCTTAGAGATAAGTTTCTTCATGAAAATATTAGGATTTGCATGATAAATAAAGATTGGGGAGGTGAGGGAAAGCATTGTGAGTGCTGAGATCCCAATCTGTCATGGAGGTAAGGCATAAGAAATCAGGGGATGCATCTGAACTTACAAGCCTGGAAATGTTCTCCAGTTCCCCAGGATATACATAACCTTGGTTTGTAGTCAGAATTTCAGCTTACCTTAGTCTCGGGTCTGACTGATTCTATTCTCAGTTACAATGCCTTTGGATTAAATTCTGCCTTTACTGAAATCTGTTGAACACCTCCAATCTTTAGCATCCAGTCTTTAGCAGGACTAGAATTTTAGCCTTTTTTTTTTTTTTTCTTCTATAAATATGTATACATATATGTGTAAAAGAAAGAAATCAAAGAAGTTACTGTTCTGTGTCCAATCCAACGAATTTCTGAATATATTTCATAGACCTGCCTTCATCTCTCTACTCAAATCAGAAACTGAGGCCAAATACTAGTTATTTCTCATTTTTTTAATGTTTACATTGGAGATTCCATCATCTGTTTCGGTGACAAAATCTAAGCTCGGCATGCAATGTAAGGCAATAACTATAACTTTGAAAGACAAAGAACAAAGTTGCCATGTGAGGAATTCAGAAATAAATATCCATTGTTCATAGTGATCATTGATGACTATATATGAATCACCAGATGTATAATTCAATAAAATAAATTATAGTAGTTGTCTAATATCATATGCTGATTTTCTCACCAGCAGTCCTCCATTTAACTGAAACAGGAATATACTTTAATCACACTTCACATGGTCCTGAAAGCAACAGTTTATACCCAACAGTTTTGCTTTTTCTGGATGAATACAACTGTGGTAGTGCAAAACCCCTGTGTATAACTCTTACTCTCTGTGATTGCCCTTTTAATTAACCAGGTGAGGCCACATTTAATATCCATGCTAAGGGATTGTAAAAAGTCTTGATTACTATTTGTTGAAATGCAAACACAAATCTCCTATGAAAAATATATTATTGTTCTTTGAGAGTAATTTCTTTCTGGGTTTGAAAAAAAAATCATTTAATTTAATTTCCTTTAATTATGATATTTATGGAAAAATATTTAAAAAAATAAAAAGAAATATGTCCTGATTTTAATTTCTGATTTCCACCCATTCATTTGTAATCTTACAAAATATTGAAAATTTTAAAAAGTGAAGCCCTTCACTTATGCAGTAAGGAAAGGAGGAGTAAATAGGGTAGATTCTATATACTGCATTCCTAAGATGGCTATGTGTATTTGCAGAACTTGTTTTGCCTTGCACTCCTGTATACAGCAGTAACAACGTTGCAATAGTTGAATATATGTAATAAAAATCAGCATGTAAGCTACTTCTGTCTATTAAAAAAATAATTAGAAAATCTAATAATATTTTTCCTCCGTCAGTTTTTAGATATTAAGCTATATGTTAGTGCCTGCACTTACTCTGCAGGCTCCTAGAAGATAACATCTAATGCCCTTGCCAACTCAAGTAGAGCTTTATATCTGTTCAGTCAAGTTTGCCTTTTGGGCATTTCTAGAGATGCTTATGATCTCTGCACATACACGATGCTTTCTGACTGAAAATGAAACCATTACCACAGAGAGTTTTCAAAACTGCTGAACTCTTAGGCGCCTATAGAGCCTGCAGTATTTTGAGAAGTCATACCGTACAGATTGTTCTGCTTTTTGTTTTTATGAGAATCATAAGCAGTTCAGTGGTGCTTTTCTGAACAGTGAGATGCTAAAAAGGTATGCATCTGTAACATTCACAACATAGATATGTGGAAGACAGACTGAGGACCATATGATATTTTCTCTTTATTTACATCACACAGAAGCGTATTTAAGATTTTTGTTAACAAGACTGCAGTTAATTTGTAGTGTTTGAGTCAATGTGACAAAATAGTACAGACTTACTTATCCTCTGTCGTAACCCTACTTCCCCATTGGGCCTCCTCTTCTGTTAATTTATTGCAGGCATAAAGGATCTGAAATTTTAAATTCACAGAGTAAAAAGATTTTCAGAGTCCATTCTATATCCCTTCCTTAGAGTTTTCTGAAAATCTATATTGTGAGGAAAGTTGTTCAATGTTGTTTAGAATACTACACTTATGCACAGTGTAATATTCAGCCTTACGTCCAGGATCTGTTCAGAATACTGCCAGCCATTCTATTGCTGCCTGTCCTTTTTCCATCCTGCAATTCAATTACATTCTAAAGCTTCCTTTATCATACTGACATTTTAGATTTACAACTCCTGGTACTGCTGCTTTTCTCCTTTCAATGAAGGTAGGCTGTCACATTATGTTGTTGATAGACTATAGTAGTCATCCATCAGAGCAATGTTCTCCTTATCTTTGGAAGAATGTTTCTCCACATTTTTAGAATGGAAATTTGGTTGGCACTCCAGATCCCATGTAACTTACCTTTTATGTTTCAGCTCATTGCATATCCCAAATATTCACTTCAAGGGAGCCACTGTTGACTGGGAACTTGAACAACCTGGACGTCTGTGCAAAGTGTGAAGGGACTTATTTGCTTTCATATTGAGAGAAATTCTTATGGAGATCATATGGTGAAAAGAAAAACTGAAAGAAATGTCTGTTTCATCAGCAGAGTCTTGGAGCATCTTTTTGCTCTTACCAATCTTATTCTCTGTGAAGCTGGCATTTATAATCTCGATATGCTTTGAATAAATGAGTGAGTATAATGCACATTTCTTACTCAAAGAAGGAGAGGGATTACCTGCTTGAGCCAAGAACAATATGCAGCACCAACATTGGAAAACAAGTGATTAGGGAGCTGATGATGCTGTTAGTATTCTAATGAATTTAGCATTACTGTTTTTACCTAAGACAAGAGGTTGAGATTGTTTTCTGTAAACTGTGATGAGAATACCCATGGCCTACATTTATATTCCAAAAATAGGGACATTTTTTCAAGCTTACTTTTAAAGTATACTATTGCGAAGTTAATCCATAATATCCAGAGATTGGTTAATTTGAATACAAATGCTGAGACAGTGTCTTGGAGACAGGTTTATTAAATTGCTGCCTCCGTTATTACAGGATTCATAGATAACTTGTTTTATATATCTTCTGCAGTGGCAAATTACCAAGTTGCTTGGCATTTTATTGAAATTAATTTACCTAAAGAAATCTGTATTCTCATTTAAATAATTATTGACCTACTTCTCTTTTTCTTTTAGCAAACCCGGTGGCAAGAACTTCACATTGTCAACAACATGGGGATATATTTCTCAATAAAATGACGGTGTTTTAATCAAGCAGAAATGAAAAGAATTTAGAAATAGGTGACAAAAATAATAAGAATCAAGAAAAGGCTTCCACATGAATAAGAATTTTAAAGTTTAAGTTTATAAGAAAATCAATATAACTAAGAAGAGATGTGAAGAGACATTTTAACGATAGGATATTTGTTAACTGTAAGCTGCAGGAATTCTCCCACCTTCTTTCCACTTCAGCCTCTTTCTGGGAATTCTGGTCAGCTACCTAACTTTGCTGTGTCAATTCAAAATTTGTCTAAGTTCCCTTGGTGTCCCTTAATCCCACGAGGCACCTCAGCACCTCCAACACATTTGCACAAACTTCCCCTCTGTCTCCATTAGAATGGAGGAAAGAATTAGAAGGGTAGAAATGTGAGAACTCATGAGTTGATGTTAAGTTTACTAACTAGAGCAAAAGCCCTATGTGCCACCAAAGCAAAGCAAGGAATTCCTTTGCTATTTCCCATTGGTAGGTAGATGTTCAGCCACTTCCAGGAAAGCAGGGCTCATCACACATAATGATTTAGTGGGAAAAACAACATCATCCCTCCAAATGCCCCCCTTCCTTGCTGCTGAACAAAGCCTTTGTAAAGATTGCCCTTATCCCTTTATCCTACAGCTGGATTTTGAGATGATGCCACTGAAAAAACAGGTGCCGAGAATTGGCCCCATCCAGCCTAGTTTGGCATGAACCCGAGGATCCTTCTTCCTGACACCTCTTCTTAGGAGACTTTCATAGTACATATGGCAAGGAATGATGTATGCAGCTGAGCTAAGGCCTTCTGCATCGTGTGTCAAATATACTGCTCTTCTTAAGAGATAATATGGCCATCGCCGTTATCTATTTTCTGACCATTATTGTGGTATTTCCATACAGATAATATTTATTTTTTCATTGTGCAACTTTTCTTCTACTTGTACTATACAAATGACATTTAAATACAAATTCCATATGAAAAGATGAGGTAGTAACACACCAGAACAGCATTTCAGTGTACAATAAAAGTCAAAAAAAGAGCTTTGTTTCACCAAGAGAAAAGACTTTCCCATTCTGATATGTTCCTTTTAGGTCTACCTGAATATCAATGCACCTGTTGAATCATTTCATCAGTGCAAAGAAAGTAAAAAACCTTTTTATGTGAGCATTTTACTTATCTCTTTAAAACACTATATGCTGGGTATGTGAAAAGATTATGGAAAAGCAGTTATCCAAAGAAGCATGTATGAAGGAGGTGAACATAGTCCCTCATCTGTATGCTGTCTGCATTCACAGCGTGTCCTTGGTCTCCCTCCTTTCTCTGTCCCTCCCATGCCTCACCCCAGTGTGCAAACATGTATATCATAAGTGTGCGTTGCATGGACATGCAGGAAGCAACAAACATAAATAGGACAGTTGTGTTGACAGTGATGGTGGATTTGTGTAGGTGAAGTTAGATGTGTTTTGTCTTATAAACACAGGACAACGGGAAACAATAGCTCATTAAAGACGTGTAAGAAACAGACAACTCATCTGTTAAGTCATGACTGATTCACGCGCTAAAGCCCTCATATAAAAATCCACAGTAATTACAGCTGAGTCATGCAGACATAGAGATAAGCTCAGAGCAGGAGAAGGCATTGCCAAGATGTGATATAGCACCAGGAGAAGGGAGGAGTCATTTCACAATCTTGGGCAAGGCCCAGGGGCACTAGATTAGATCAGAGTATAAGTTTTTAAGTTAAAAGAAATGTTTCTCGTTCTGTGTGGATATAAAGAAAGGATTAAAAATAGAACAGGCTACCTGTTTCTTGAAATATTAGCCTGGAATATTGGCTTCATTAGGAGTAAATTGTCCTGTTGTTCTTCTCCCTGCAAACTGTTGCCAGGAGGATGAGCAGGAGCGATAAGGTCAGCCAGTGCAGTTGTATGCAAAGTGTGCCCTACCGTTGGTGGAAAAGGGCCCCATAAAACCTGGATGTTATCTCTGCAAAAAGCCTATCCACTTCCAATTTTTGCTTCCCTTCACATGGTGACTTAGTGGAACCATGAAAGGATGATTTATGCATGAAGTACAAGAGGCCTATGAGTCATAGTCAAGATGTACAAGTTCATTCAATGAGGTGATTCCACGCTAAAGGAGCTATTATTTGAACTCACTGTATTGGTTGAAGATTCCCTTGCTCCTTTGTGCAGCAAACTAACGAGGCGCATAGTTAACTCGCTACCTACCGGGAACACAGCCACGCGTCTTTAGAAGACTTGCCCTGACAGAGCAAGGGATCAAATAAAGTACACTCTGGGGAGATAGTAGCACTCAGGAGAGTTCAAAGTGTCAAAGTTTCCTGTCAGCACTGCCTAATGACTAAAGTATTTCCAGACATCTAATTCCCACGCTGTGGAAGTGCAATTCTGATGTAGTTGCAAAGGACAGAAGTCTCACTCTCAAGTTGCAGAGTGCTGCACTTCTTCCTTGGCCCACTGCCTCTCTTGTAACATCCCTGGGCCAGGGCTGAGGCTGTCACTGTACAGTGGCGTCCTGCAGCTCTGAAATACAGACTGTTTTTTTTTTTTACGTGTCTTCAGCCGCTGTTCTTCTCTCTAGCAGAAGTGTGCCAGTCCTGTTGGCAATTTAAACAAGTTTTGATGGACAGCCAGCTTTCTCCTGTATGGGTCTCCTGTGGCAGCTCTCTGCTTTCTTATTTAAAATATACAGAAATTTATAGAAATACATACATGATTTCTGAATGATTTAAATTAAAAAAAAAAATCAGTACACACCAAATATACAATATATTTGAAATACAGCAGGCTTAGCAAGATTTTTTGTCTTGTTAGTATCTAAATGATTAAATGTATCTTTGGGCAATATGTTTACATTATCACTGAGACAAAAAGTGTCTTGGCCACTAGGTGAAATAAAATTGACATTGGTATTTCCTAAGCAACTCTCACTGTGCATTCTTTGCTTAGGTAGTATTGATTAGAAAGTTAGAGAATCTGGAAATGGAAAAATTAAAGAAGAGAAAATGCATTGAGAAATGGTTATGATTAGCTTTTCTTTAGTTAATACAGAAATTAATGTTAATACAAAAATAATATTTCCAACCTAGTATTTGCACAGTGTGCCATTCTATGACTGCTGCCTTTTGAGATGTATGGAAAGACAGGTTTAATGACTCTCGATGGAAAAACTGCAGAGCTGTCTTTCCATACTTGGACTAGGATTAAGTTCGCTTGCTGGGATGAATGTGTGGCAAAGTGGGCTGTCTCATTAGAGCACAAATTATCCTAAAAGAGCTAAAATACATATATGTCCCAGAAAAACAAAAGCAGTAAGCCAAACTGGAATAGCTGCTGCCATTGGAAACTCTTGTCTCTGGAACTTCAGTTGTATGTCTGGTTTTGTCAGGTCAATCTACTTGCTGGATATAAAAACTACTGTGACTGGAAAAAAAACAACATAACCAACATTACTTAAAATGACTATTATTATTGTTATTATTGTGTTATTATTGAAGGAAATTATACATTAGGAGGAACAGCGCTGCAAGGAATATACAGTTCCCTCTTTTCCATATCCTTCTGTATAAAGTCAGTGCTGCTGCAAATACCCTTGAGAGTGTCTGGTCTTGAAGAGGCCTAGCAAATCCTGACACCATGGGGAGATGGTGGAACAAAAGCTGTAAAGTTGAGGATGGGACAGAAATCCATTTATTGGTCCTGAGGCCACTTCTGATCTCTTTGTTCCTTTGATAAAAAGAAGAGCTCCATTTTAACATAAATACCCCAAACAGTTTATAAAACCATAGAATTGTAGAATCATTAATGTAGGGGAAAAAAAACACTAAGATCATCTAGTCCAGTTGTGGGCCCATCACCACCATGCCCACCAAACCACTTCCCTTAGAAGGGCAGATAAACTCTTTTATGGAAATACATATACTATTAGCTATGTCACAGATAACCTATATAGTTTGTCATCTGTATACTCTTCATTGACTGCATAAGTTACCTATGATACAGGAAAGTGAGAGAAACCACAAGGATCAACTTTTCAGTGAACTTTCTTCTTTCAAACTGCATTCAAATGAGCTAGGTTTACATTTTTAAATTGAAATTCTGTTTCAAATAAATCCAAATAACTCTACTCGTGCAAAGCTTCTAGCTCAACAATTTAATGGTTTCTGACTTTCAAGTAGCTGTTCAAGAATGCATTATCTTTTTATCATAACCTTCTTTTTCTCTTAAAAGAGTGGGTGTCATGTGAGTCATTTCTGTTTGAGTTGTATAAGCTAAAGGCTTGTGTATGTCAGCTGGCTAAATTGACTCTCCAGTTAATATAAATATTCAAACAAAAATAGCTATTTTTCTTAGTAACCACTGTTGCAGCTTGCTATACTGTACATAATATTCATTCACACAATAAGAGCACCAGAAAATTACTACATGGCATGTGTTGAGATATGCAACATTTGCATGTGTAGTCTTGAAAGAGAGATACTATCTCAAACATTTAAATAAACAAGATTTCTATAAAAGAAGAATACAAATCATGTAGTGGTAAGAAATAACCTTGGTAAAAGACACTGAGTGGTCAATGGTTTTGACAAGTTTTCAAAGTTTTCCCAGAGGAAAATATTTTCAGCAAGAAAAGCTTCAGCATATTTTGAATAGATTATAATGTACAATTGGTGCCATGAAGGAAGACTTCATGGCCCTAGGGCCACCACCAACCCTGACTCTTTGTGAACCCCCTCTGGATCTCCCAACACCTTACTCTGTGCCCAAGACCCATGTCAGCCCCAGGGCTGTCAACCACTGCTTTCCTGAGATAAAGAACTTGCCAAATCTTGAAAGGCGGAGATTTCCCATTCTTCACAGAGGAAACTGTTGTTAGATTTATGGAGTGCTTCTTGACAAATGAGTAGGTACCTCCAGAGTCTGTTTTTTTAATGTATTTTTAACATAAAGCTAAAGATTTCATGCAAGTATGTCATGTGAATCACACCATCCAAGGCTTACATAGATTTTCTAGCACAAATTAAAGATAATCATATGGAAAGCTGAAACCAGTAAAATCTAAAATAAGAATTTTAGAGTACTACAGAATCACAGGATAATCAGAGGGACCTCTGGAGGCTAGTGAGCCAAGCTTCCTGTTCAAAGCAGAGTCAGCCCACAGGCTGAATCAGATTGCTCAGGATTTTGTACAGTAAAGTTTTGAATTTCTCTGAGGGCAGGCATTGTCCACAGAGACTGTTCACAGCTGCTATGGGCTTTTATTCCAGTGCTCTATCATGTTCTATCATGCTCTTGGGTGAGCTTCCTAGCTTCTCACCTTTGGGCAAAACAATCCCAGCTCCCTCAGCCTCTCATTGTACAGCGGGCCTCTAGAAGTTTGACTATCTTAATAGCTCCCCAGTGGATTCACTCAGGTATGCCAATATCTATCTTGGAACAAGGACTGTTCACAAGAGATGTGAAATGTTGATTTCTGTTCAACTTCTTGTTTGTGAGGTCCCTGTCTGCAAATCTGCTTTCTACCCAGTAAGTTCTTAAACTGTACAATTGCATGATATTTTAGTATCCCAGGTGCAAGACTTTACATTTGTTTTCAGTGAACATCATGATGTTTTGGTTCATATGGATTTCTCCAGCTTATCAGTGTCTCTTTCATTGTCAGCCCTGCCCTCCAGCATATTGTCTATTCCCTCCAATTTGTTTTTTTCTGCACATTAGAGGAATCATAGAATCACTCAGGTTGGAAAAGACCTTAAAAACCATCAAGTCCAACCAAGCCTAACCATACTACACTAACTCTAACAATCCTCTGCTGAATCATGTCCCTGTGCACCACATCCAAATGGTTTTTAAACACTTCCAGGGATGGTGACTCAACCACCTCCCTGGGGAGCCTATTCCAGTGCTTAACAACCCTTTCTGTAAAGAAGTTTTTTCTGATATCCAACCTAAACTTACCCTGGCACAACTTAAGGCCATTTCCCCTCATCCTGTCACCTGTCACCAGTGAGAAGAGACCAACCCCACTCTCGCTGTAAGCACCTCTGAGGTATTGGAAGAGAGCAATTAGGTCTCCCCTCAGCCTCCTCCTCCTCCTCATTCTCCTGGAAGGTGTGTTTCACCTCACCATCAACATCATCAGAGACCATTTCAGACAGTTTTGACCTCAGTATCAGTCCATGAAGAACATCATTCAAAACTAGCCACCAATCAGAGTACAAATCTCTTAATTTCAGTTTTACCCTCATCTTACTGTCTACCCATCTGGTACAAAACCTTCTCAATTTGCTATTTACATTTTGTTATAGAAGGCAATCAAGCTAGTCAGACATGATTTCCTATTGGGAAATCCATGAAGGTCATTCCCAATCACTTTCTTGCAGTTTATGTGCTTGGAAACAGCTTCCAAGATAATTTTCTCCATAATATCCAGGGAATGAGTTGGGGCCACCATCCAGTTTTCCCCAAATCTTCCTTCTTGCCCTTTTCAAGAGGCCTTTTTCCTGTCCCTGAGCTCCTTCGCTGATTATCATGGCCTTTGAAAGGCAATGAATCTTGGTCTCATGATATTCCTGGCCAGTTCTCTCAGCATACAGTCTAAACCTATGGCTTTCCTTATATCCAATGTGCTTAAGCATTCCATGTATCAGCGTTCTTTTGCTACAGGCAGTACTTCTCTTTCCCATACTCAATCAGTCAGCATGGAGACTTCTAGATGCCTGAGGAAATACCTAGCTACTAAAGACTGACGCAGGTACCTTGTTTTCCGTGTTCTTTTTCACCCACTCCATTCAGCAGCTGGTCACATTTTTGCTGATCTTCATTTTGCTTCTGGTGTACCCCTAGAAACCATTTTTGCCTTTTACACTTCTCACCAACTTCAAATCCAGCTGAGCATTGCTTTTTCCCTGCATGCCTGGGCATTGCCTCTGCACTCCTCCCGGGTAGTCTGGCCCCACTTCTACCTTCGGTACGCATCCTCATTGTATTGAGGCTCAGTGAGGCATCCTCCTCTCAACCAAGCTGACTCCAAGTCATCAGGAAACTAAAAAAGCTCTAAACTATTCATATATTCCAAGCGTTTGGGTAATAAAATGTGTAGGTATGACTGGCAGCTATTTTGAATAGCTTTGATGTGTGTGACTCAGGAATATATCTAGTTTGACATCTGGATTCATCAACAAAAACTAACTTTAAAAATATTTTTGAATGTCTAAAACTTGTCTTCTTTCTGCAATTTATTTATATTATTTCTTACAGCTGAGATGCATTTCCAAGATTCTTACCCACTCCCCCCACTTCCTTTCTGTACAGGTGTACGAGTAAGGTAACATGCCACAAGTCTGTGTATTTGTTGTGTGAGTAAAAGAACATGGAAAATCATCCAACAATAATACTCCTGTACATTAGTCATCTTAACAATTTTCTTGACAGATAGAAATTCAAACAGCTTAATTCATTTATCATTATTAGTCATCTAATTATTTTTATTCTAATATGCCTTTTATTCAGACACATTCTGTAGTCAAATATTTCAAATTCATCTCAATATATCTAATACATTCTAATACATTTGAGTACAGATAAGATACAAGGGGTTTGTTGTCAAAATCTTTGAATCACAGATTGGTAGGAATCATGCACATTATTTTGCTTTGTTACAAACTATCTCCTTTTACTGCCTTATAAGGAAAAAAAATGGAACAAAAATGAAGAAATTTATAGAAAATACAGAAATTGCAAATTGTTGAAAGTGCAAATTGCAAAGTGTTGAAGAAGTGCTAGAAGCCAAATTACATAGATTATGAGATGATAATGCATAATTATCTTTCGGCTGTGTTACTGTCTGCAGTTGTGCATTCAGGTGGTTTTGGCCTATGAACTGAAGACACTTCATCCACGCATTCTATTTTCCATTATCTCCTCACGTCTCATACTGAACAGGAGGAGGATGTGTCATTCTTTACAAGCTACCCAGGTAGTATTTAGGCAAGGGCAGCAACTGGGAGTATTAATTGCACCTATGCAGTGTGTGGTGACTCAGTGCCTCTGGCTGGAAGTGCCCCTGGTAAGAACCTCTGAGGTGAGAGAAATCTTACATCCTAGTGCCCACAGCATGTAGCTTTATAATTGTGGTCAGTCTTGTATTCTGGCTTTGATTCTGCTGTGGCACAATGATTCCTAATCCGGACTTTATTGGAGGAGTAAAGGATGCTTTTTTTTTTTTTTTTTTTTTTTTTTTTTTCCTGTTACAAAGGCTGACATTGATTTCTTAATGTGCCAGATGTAATTTCTTTAATAAGTCCTTGTGATACATGGTTTGCAAAATGTTACAAAAGCCAGATAATTTCACAGGTGAGCTTGTAGGTACAAGTCAACCCCATGAGTAAACTGAAGTGCACGGAGGTGGAAGATTTGGTCTTCTGAATGCAATCTTCTCACTTTATGACCAAATGACTCATTTGGGCTCTCATTGCAAGTCTTTAGGCATTAATGTAAACTGTATTAGTAAATCTAGTTTTTCACCCCAGATGTGTTTTGGCAAAGATCAAAGATGTGTGAAACATTGCAACAGAAATGGATTATCATCAGATGTAGTAATGACTGACTCACTGTACTGAAAATTTAAAAAGTAATTCAGATAAAATAATTAAAATGTATGTGTTTCTGAGCTGTAATGGTATCTCAGACCTACCAATAAGGACAAGATCTTACGTGTATCCTCGTAAGAAAAATACGAAGAAATATTTTTGAGGGTGTTAATTATGGGTTTGTCATGTTTTTGTATTTGGAATTATAGCTGAATCACTCTGAAATATATTCACATTTTTCAGATCATCCAATAAGAAATAATGCATAGTATAAAACTGAAACACTGATAAGAAAACAGTCAAGGACCACAAGTTTACTGAGGCCACCAAAACTGTGGGCCATGTTCTCCGCCATCTTTGTTCTGGAGCTCATGACCTGCTATGCACACAGCTGGGGTAGAGTCAGCCCAAGCTATGGAACCTTCTGGAGAAGTCAGGGACCTGAAGGTTCTACAAGTATTTCTCAAAAATCATGTTAGTAAAAGTATCAAAGTGCATGGATTGCTTTAAGAAGTAGGGGATAAATCTGCATGCACATTAAGAATCTCAGAGAGAATGTGAATACATATGATACATATGATCCAGCAGGAAGCTGATTTCTTCTAGATGCACAAGGTGCATATTTCTTTTTTCAAGTACCAAGATAGGGTAAATTGTTGACAGCAGAGAGAATGACTAAACTCCTGAGCTCTTTGTTAGTAACTTCACAGATTTTGATATGCAGAATTTATTCTTGTGTAGTTTATTGGAGATTGACAATGGAACATTGTCACCTGGGGACAGAATGGGTGCATGTGGGGACAGCTGCTGCACAGAATACAAGTCTCTGGAGCCTCAACCCTCATCAGCCCATGCTAGTTATTTGGTCCTGCTGCAGGTGATTCTCAGCCCCTGAAGTTGGCCCTGGTTTCCATACTGCACTCAACACTGCTCCACCTTGCCGTGTACTTCCAGGGAAAGCTGATCCCAATTTGCCTGTGAAGGACAACAAGCATGCAGCAACAGTAAAGTTTCTGGTCCCACAAATGACATGTGCATTAGCTCATTCTGATGAGTGATGATGGTGTGCAGTATTCTGGCTAGGAGGGTGCCATGTCCTGTGCAGGCAGTAGAACTAAGTTTACCTTGCAGGCTGACTTGCACAGGGGCTGAGTACTTTCAAGCACATAATCTCGTTATTTACCAAGCATTTGTTACATATGTTACCTTCATAAACAACTCCATAAAACTATATCCTCCAGGACACAGTTCAGTAACAAAATAAAAGGACAAAGTAAGACCAATCCTTCCATGGATCAATTTAGTGGCTATTTCTGGCTATTTTACATGAGATTGTTGCATAAATCTTTTAAAATTCTGCTGCAGTCATGATGCATGTAACTTGCTAACATGGCCTGAAGTATAAAGGAGGCAGGAACCTGAACTCAATACCGAACCCTAGTAA
This sequence comes from Chrysolophus pictus, assembly GCA_037305975.1. Classification (NCBI taxonomy): domain Eukaryota; kingdom Metazoa; phylum Chordata; class Aves; order Galliformes; family Phasianidae; genus Chrysolophus; species Chrysolophus pictus. The sequence goes on from CM074578.1 coordinate 28,420,263, forward strand.
TAGTTGCTAGAAATCAGGCTCTTTAAGCAAGTTATAGACTCAAAATCTGCTCAGAGTCTATTGAAAACTTCCTCTTTGTTAGATTTCCTTAAAATCCCCGTAGTGCAGATTTAATCTCCGTTAGCTGGCTGCACATATATCCTTTGCGGTCCATTTTTCCCCTTCTTGTTCTTTAGCAGGAGACTTCCACTGACTTTAGCCAGCTTGTCCACCTCTCTCACAGCTGGAACCTAAGTTTAGGTGTAAGTCCTGTGCAAATAAAAATATTTCATTAGAGCAACAAAGAAAATAGAAAGCTACTGGTCCATCATTTCCCAGAACATTCATCACTTTCCGCCTGTCACACTGGCCAAGTCCCTTTTTGAATTGTTCATGTGCTTATACATGTTTATGGTGGTTGTTTCCATCTACGCCACACTTGCAGATTACTTTTTTTTTTACTTGACTCTCCAGATGTGGCTTGTAATGCTAAATAGTACATGGTATCCACCTCTGTTGTGTCTGGGGAAAATATCTTAGAGTGCTCTGAGTTTCCCTGCAGTTTTTAGGTATTTCTTTCACCAGATCATGAAAGTCTTCATGACATAGACATGGCTGTTATATGAACTCTTGAACTCTTTTTACGATAGCAAAAAGCAACTGACTACATCTTGCATTATCAGAATGCATCTTCTAAGCTGATTAACAAAGAAGTACACAATCTTGGATGTTGCTCCTGAAACATTTTTATACACAGCTGTTAGAAGTACTCTGTAAGATTTCTGACGTTGAACAAGATGAGAGGAAGAAGTCTTTTTTTCCATCTGCTTCATACAGCTGACTGCTTTTCCCCAGTGAGGCCTGATCAAGCAGCTACTTGCTTAATTTTACAGACATGAGCAATGAACTTAATTCACTTCAACACGACCAGGTATTACAAAACCAGGATTCTCACCAGCTTGAATATGATGACATGGCTCATCACTGCAGCAGGTCAAAAAGACCTGGGACGACTTCAGAAGACAGCATACATTTTTCACAGCATTTTAAGTGCCAGCCAGCCATAGCTGCACTGGGCTTGCAAACCACTTGTTGGATATGAGGAATTTGTTCAAAGTACCAGTAGAAAATTATTTGCTTCCTATTTTAATAGGATCAGCTCTCTGATCATTTATTTTTTGGGATGAGCTCACCATGGAAGCAAAAGGGAGCCAGTATGTTTGTGGCATGGGGTGAAGGGCACTTCTTATGGATTTGGGAGAGGGCTTAAGACAGATTGAAAATGTAACAGCCATACCTTAGGTCAGGTTAATTTGCTTCTGTGTAAGTGATTACCTGAAATTACATTCAGCCGTCATTAAATTCAACTTTTCTGCCTACAGTACCAGCTGGCTTCTTTTTTTTTTTTTTTTTTTTTTTTTTTTCCCTGTCTATATAAATAACCCTGAGATGTTACTACAATGAAACCAAACTGAAAATCCTTTGGGGAACACTAATGGGCTCGTGAATACAAAACAAAACAAAACAAAACAAAACAAAACAAAACAAAACAAAACAAAACTCTCCTTCTTTTAAAGTTCAGGCTGCTCAACTGGTAGTGCAGAGCTGGTTTAGTTTGGGTTTGTTGTTTTTACAAGGCAGGCTCCAGTATTAAAATAAGCAGATACATCAGTGGACATGTGTCAAAATGCATCTCTGGGGTCTAAAGCATGCAAACCAGTAAAGAAGTTTCTTGACCTAGCTGTGCTCTTTCAATTTTATACTAACTTTAATTTATAAGAACCAGCTGTTTTGGCTCCGAGGCACTGCTAGAAGTTATTAAAACACTTAGCCAAACTTGAAATGATTACACAAGCACAAAGCAGTAAAGAGACAGGGTTGTAGGTCTAAAACCCATGGGAGTTTTAGATGCTCTTTATCAAAACTCAGTCAACAGCATTCTCTGACAACAAATTTTGCTGTAGTCATTTTTTTTTCCACACCAAAGAATATTTGTTCTATTAGAATCTGTGGGTGCCTAATTTTCTGTCCTTAAGACTCTCATACAGTTCCCTGCTCCTCTCCGCACCTACGACCCAGTAGAAGCTGCAAATCAGGCTGACCTCCTCACACCTCAATGCATGGCCCACCTAAAAGTCATTCCCGAAGCGGGGTCGGTGGTTTTCCCAGCCCTTAATAGTTGTGCTACCTGGTCTAGGTGGCCTCTTTCTTAATGTGATGGATTCTTTCAATCCTGTTTTTAGGATCTACGTAAGCACCTTCAGGCCGAATGCAAGGATGAAGGAGAACTTGGAGATGTAAATTCAGGGAGTTGTTGGTACCCAACCACTTTTCACTTGTGCAGGAGTCTTTAGGCACACCTGTTTTCACCACCACAGTTCCTGAGGCAACAACCAATAATTGTTACTATTTTTGGACTGAACTGTGCCTCTTGTTATCTAAAACTGCTCTGATCTGCTAGCAGTCTTCCCACGTAAGTCCCAGTCCAGTAGGCAGGTACAGAAGAAGTTCGCTAAAAAATCTTCTCCAACTCATGCTAAGCAGTCTTGTTCTATTATAAGAAGTACTCCTGTGGCTCTGGCCTCTCATTTCTCAGACATCAGTAGTTTTTAGGTCCACACTAGGCTTTTTTAAAATGTTACAAAAATGTGTTTTTGTCATCCTCTCAGTCTTGATCTTCTTATATTATTTGACTTCAAGGGAACAATGGGCAACTAGTGTTTGTGATATAAATACTTCTTATAAAATTATGTCCTTTCTTCCTTATTTCTGTTCCCTTTGACAACCTTCTGGTGCATTTATTTACTTCCTCCTTGTTTTTCTTTTAAATGTATCTTCCTTAAAATATGGTGACACTACCAACATTCAGACAGGGTACCTTGCTTATCTCCACATTGCATTGTGTCTATTATTTTAGGTTATCTCATGAAATGCAGAGCATTTGTGCTGAAAATCAGAGACCAACTGGAACGTAGGTACTAGAATTGGGAACAGAAGTATCAATCACAAGGAATCAAATCTTGTTTCTATATGCAGTCAGAATGGGATACAACATACTGAAGTTATTTAAGCATGCTGTTCACTTTCCTGAAGGCATTAACAAGCCTTTTCTTTCCCCTAAATCAGAGCTATTTCAGCTCAACTGAGTTTCAAAATCAAACACAGTTTTTTCATTTATTTATGTGACTTTGCTCCATTTGGTTTAGGTCTCAGTTCCTGGCAGATTAGCAACTCTAATGGTGAAAGGACAAACTACACATACACAGACATAGAAGGTTACAATTTTGGCAGGTTGTTTGTTACTTGTCCCATCTGTAGCATATTATATCAGCTCCATGTATGTTAAACCACATGAAGATTAATCGAATCCAATGAAAGGAAAATAATGAAGTTTTAATACACTGTAAAGGACAAATAATGATGTACTTTAACATTCCAAGCCTTGTTCTTGAGCGTAGCTTCTTAAATCTTTTTATTGGTGCTTTGCAGACTTTTTTTATAAAGATATAGTATGTCTTCAGGAAAAGCAACTGGTTCATGAGATTACAGCACTTTATTATCCACACAAAAAAAGAAAAACAAAACATGAACATAGAGCAAGATGCTACCATGAAAAGGATAACTGGTTAAAATGTGTGCACGTAATTACTCATGGAAAGCTATGTTTGAATCACAGATTCTGTTAATGAAAGAGATGTGTACAGTAAGACCAAACCATCATGACTCACGACTACATTAAATAGATACAGTACATTCTTTGGAGCAGCTGTAGTTTGTAACACTCAGAAGAAACAAGTGGCCTTCTCAGCATAGACTGTTCAAGACTCCGTCTTTCTCTGCTGCTCCTTATATGCTGATGAATGAAATGCCAGAGAAAAATCCTGACTAAATCCATGATTAAGTACCTGAGACAGGTTTGCTCAGGGTATCAGGAGGGATCCAGAGCCAGCTCGACAAAGCTGAGAGAATCAGAAAACAACTCAAATGTTATGAGATGGTTCATTCTCCTTCCCTAGATATAAACAAATTAATAGATAGATAGATAGATAGATAGATAGATAGATAGATAGATAGATGATTGCCATTGTTCAAGACCAGGTTGGATAGGGCCCTGGGCAGCCTGGTCTAATATTAAATGGGGAGGTTGGTGGCCCTGCCTGCAGCAGGGGGGTTGGAGCTTAATGATCCTTGAGGTCCATTCCAGCCCAAGCCATTCTATAATTCTATGATTGTCTTTCTTCCCTGAATTAAGAATACTGGCATTATATTGTTACAGTTTTTGTAGAACACAATAAATAAATGAATAAATAATTGAGTGATTATTGGGTAATATTCCAGAAATCAGTTTTTGAAGTGCCTTTCATAGTGGTGAAATTTACCAATGTACTCTTTACCATACCAAAGTAAACCACTCTTAATTTGAATAGGAAACAGTTCCAAAAGCTCCAAAAATGTTTAAATGAGAAATGAGAAATCCTGACAACTTAGAAATTGAAAACAGTATGAAATTACTTAATTTTTAATTGATCAATAGATTGATAGCAAAATCTTCAAATGCATTTATCATGTTCCCTATTACCAGCTCCATTATATAATCCAATCAACACTTCTTAAAATATGTGCATGGTCAACGTTAGCAGATGGCTATCTTGCTCTGCTCAGAAAATTCCTTAAAAAGCTGCTCTCTGAATAGCAGTTGGCAAGTAAAAGATGCAGATGGCAGAAGTAACTTCAATATTCATCCATCACTGATATTAAATTATATAGGATAGATAATTACACAGCATAATCATGGGTGATTAATTGCAAACAACAGAGAATGTATATATTTCAGATGCTTGTTCATAAAGCGGACTGCTGAGGCAGCTAGGCATCGAGTAAAAAGATTAAGTCACAAATGAGATTTGCTGTTGGCACAAACAAAACCAAGAGAAATATCCACAACTAGTCAGTCAGCTGCTCTAAAAAACCAATATTTCCTGCACTGTGCCCTGAAGGCCATCCTTCTGCAGATCCACTACCATGTCAGGAGAAGTGATTTGCTTCAGCTGCACGGGTCACTCAGCATTCAAGTTTAGGAATTAGTCAGAAGAGCATCTAAACAAATCAGAATTGCCTTTTCCAGGGCAAATGCTATCCTCACTGAATTACAACCAGTCTGCTTTACATTTATATCCCTTCTTCCTTTGACACAGGAGATAAGCTGTGCTGTGTACCTTTCAGGCATAATAAAGAATGTGATGATCCATCAGGCGTCAGGGAACTGAAGTAACTTAAGCTATCTTTGCATTTTTCTCAGCTGGAAGTACAAAGGTGCAGGAGTGATTCCTAACACTATTCAAAACAGTTACTATGGCCATCAAGCTTCATGTTGCGTATTATCTATAGGACCACATATGTGCCGCAAAGCAAGCAGACCTCTCTGTATCTCACAGAATCATAAAATATCCCAAGAGACCCATAAGGATCATCAAGTCCAACCCCAGACCCCACAGAGGGCCACCCAAAAATCAGACCATATGGCTGAGAGCACTGTCAAACTGCTCTTCTCCACACTGCTGCCTCATGCCTGCATCACATTCCATTATGGCCCCCAGCACGCTCCACTGGCCTACTAGCAATGCTGTCAGGGCTCCTTTGTCCCTCTGACTTTTCTTTCACCAGGGCTCATGGGTCTATAATTCCACATAGGGTAAATAACAGCATCAGGATTCAGGTGATGCTCTAGCCAAAATAGTTTTGGTTTTTTTTTCTGATAAGAGGCTCATCAACATGGAGGAATTATAGTTAGGGCCCAGGCATCACATATACAAAAGACATTAGAAAGGTAAGAAGATGGTCACTAAAGAACAGGCATAATCAATTCTGTGGGCTATTGCAAATGAATTTCCCATACTTTTGGTTTAGCAGTATCAATAACGGAGTCAATAATAGATTCCGTATGATGCCTTTTAATCATTTTATTTATCATCACTCCTAAATATTGTTGCAATTCCAATTTCACGCCATATTCACTATTTCCTTATTGAAATACATTAAGACAGAACAAGAGAAAACAGCCTCTCATTAACCTTTTATTAGTGGAAGATTCAAGACAATTCTCTAAATAATGCCATACTTTCCTTTCCTGCAAGCATTTCTTGAAACAGGGCCTAATTGCTGTTTGTTCAGATCTTCCTTCTACAAGAAAATGTTGACTATGCTCATCAAAAAGGGACCTAATGGATCCCTGCTTTATATACTCTATCAAACTACCTATCTGTGACACATTAATTGCTAGAGAAGCTGAGCACAGCAGAAATGATGGTAGCTTCCTCCCAGTGTGGTCAATGAGAAGTTCCTCTGCCCAAGTTCACTTCAAATATATACTTACAGTATTCTGACCAGCAGCTTAAATTATTACTTCTGTTGTTACTACAGCTCCCAAATATCTATCAATAAATATTCCTACTGTGTCCTTACAGCAGCGGTGAATCTGAGCATGGGATTTTTTCAAACACAAACACAAAAAGACAAAGGTATTACTGGAGACAGCATATGAGGCGGCTGCCAGCAGGAAAAGATAGTCCAGATACAAAGAGCCACAGTATTTACCCCTCTACTGACAAAGTATTCCAATGGGAAAATCAGGTTTCAGCCTCTGTAATACCAACAATCAAACCTTTCTAAAGAGCAGTCAAAGCAAGGTCAAGGTCCTTCATCAATCGCAATCATTTCTTTTTTTTAAACTGTAGATTCTAAGCCTGCCTGTTTGGAAACAATATATTTCAAAAACATTTTTTTATTTGGAAAACAAGAAAGCGCTTTTCTTTCTCAAATGTCTCACAGCCATTTTGTCTATTTTATTTTTTTCATCTTCAGTTTGTCCGTTCAGATTTACAATCAAATCTTTCGACGAGAAACTCTTCTTGAGAAATATCAGGAAGAAATAGCAGAATGAGATCAAATCAGACTGTTGTTGTGTAGGAATTTTCATGGTCTGACAGGGGAGAATGTCTTTAAAATAAAAGAGGAGAGATTTAGGTTAGATGGTAGAAAGAAAATTTTTACTCAGAGGGTAAAGAGGCATTGGAAGAGGCTGCCCAGATTGATTGTGGATGCCCCATCCCTGGAGGTGTTCAAGGCGAGGTTGGTTGGGGTCCTGGGCATCCTGATCTGGTGAGGGCAGCCCTGCCCATGGCATGGGGGTTGGAACTAGCTGGTCTTTAATGTCCTGTCTAACCTAAGCCATTCTGTGATCCTATGATTCAATGGTCAGCTTCGTTTCAAAAAACAGTCACTTTATTGTAAAATTTTAGTCTAAAATGGCAGATTACATTGATGAGTTTTGCATAAGATTTCAGTGAATTTCAGCTTGCCAACAGCACTTGCAGAATATAGCAGTACTGCTCAACAGTAATTGAGCATGAGCGACATACTTTCTGGTGTACTGGTGTAGTGTGTCAATTCCTTCAACTGCCAGACGATGTGAAAACAAAATGGAGGATAGAAGAGAAAAAACAGGGATTTAAACTCTTGGATTATATTTTCTTTCTGATGTTTTAAGACAACACTAGCAGGTGTGAGTTTAATGAAAACTACAGCAGCTTTTAAATTTAATTTAATCTTTGTGATTGGTGAGGAAAAATCATGTTGCCAAATTTATTTATTTCTTAGGCATTGATTTACTTTTTGTGAGTTCTCAGTGTAGATACAATTTGTGCCTATGAACCTGAAACAAAAATATGCATGCTCTGCTTGAGCATGAAATATATTTGAGGATATTCAACATCTAGGCTTACTTAAACTGGTCTGTATATTATCTAATGACACCTTTGTGTAATTTTGCCTCTGAAATTTATCATACATTAATATTTCTTTGAAAAGTTTTGTTAATAAGATATGACAGTCTTCATAATAGATAACCGGTTTCTCTAAAGAGCATTACTGATTTGCTTAGAAACAGATAGCAGTGATCAAATGTAATTTAAAAAACTGAATGAAATCATTATGAGTTAGTTTAAGCCATGCAGAATTTTGATGTAAGAACCCTAATAGGGAAGTGCATTGATTTAATTGCACTTTTTATACTTCCAGTAAAAATGTTAAAGGTATGCTCTGAATTTTATATTATGAAGGGCTTGATTACTTGCTTGTTAATAATTGCATCACTCATCTGGAAATAAACTCTTCTGACATTTAGCTTCACTCTGTTTGCTTTTAAAACTGAGACATGATTTAGCAAAGGCAAGGAAAACAGTATGAAGAAGGAAGCATATGGAATTAATTATTTACTGCATAAAAATACATTTACATTGAACTGTCTCAGACCAGATCAGCTGGGTTTTCTACATGCTTCCTAGCTATGGCTGTGGGGGCTGTTCTTTACTGATCCATTCGCCCTGGTGCAATAGATTGCTGTTCTCTGCCCTATGCTCTGCACAGCCTTTGTGCATGCTCCCACCCTTCTGGTCTGTCCTGAGATTTCCTCACATTTCACTCAGAAGCTCCATTTTAGAAATGACTTTGAATAGTTCAAGCTAACGTTTTAAGACATCACTTTGTTTGATCTAATATAAAGATGCTTTGTTAATATTATTTAATATATGCCACTGCAGTAAAATGGAGTGAGAAGTTCTCATATGAAATATTGCTGCTGATCACAGGCAGCCTCTTATGTTAGGGATTTTGGAAAGGATACAGATCCAAAGCTAAGACCCTGCGCAGACTCCAGGGTTAAGCATGGATAGGTCATACTCTGGTTAGATCACTTCTTTCAGTAACAATGTTCCCATCTGGACATAAAATGCTTTTATCATACAAACCTAGACAACATTGTGCAAGGATGAAGTCTAAGCCGGTTCTCAACATGAAGAACAGGACACAAATCCTAACACGCTTTGGGTTCCTCTGCACTGGATGCCTAACCATGCTAAATCCAAGCTAGTTTCTGCTGCTTTGATCTGTCCAGGCTTGTTCAGCAGCGGGAGACTGAATGCAGGAGCAAATGGGGCTGTCGACAGCACAGATAAAATTTCATCATTGGATTTGGTTGCAACATAATTTGTTTGAGGAAATATCTTCATCACAATTATACAATTCCATTTAGTACCCCAGAGTAGACTAGTAGTAGTTATCTTTGGGCCTGGAAAAACAATATATAAAATAATAGTGCATCAGGTTACAAACAGACTGTATTCCACTAATTTCACTAATAGTTAGTTAAATATTACCAAATTGTTTCTATTTCCTGGGCAGGCAGAAAAAAAAAGTGACTGCTACATAACATTTTTCGCGTTGTGTTCATTTAGAGAAGCCAGAAGATCCAGGATTCTGATAGAGGGCACACTTCATACTTCTGTCCGTAACAAAATTATTGCTAGTATTCGATGTAGGGGGTTATAAACATTAATAAATAGTCTGAAATGAGTAAATTCAGTGCCTTCTGAACCTTTCAGTTGTGCTTCATTTCCCCAAAGAGCTCACTTGCTTAAGGATCTTCAAGTTTCATCACAACGTGTGTCATCTGAGTCTGAGGCGGGAAATGCCTCATGCCTGATTAGCAGCGCTCCTCACCAGAGCACTGTGCCTCACGGCCTGAGAAATGCAGAACTAATTAGTTGTTCTCCAGTCATCTTTAGATATCTCAGAGCAAATCGTCTGTGATATTTACTGCATAAGTACTTCCTCTCGTTATTCTGAATGCTATGGGCGTGCTGGGTGTCTAACAGATGATGGATGGCTGATTCTCCTTTTCCAAATTGCTGATTTCACATCCATCCTTGTTTGTGAGAGGCTGGTGCTACTCTGCCACAGACAATTTGAGCATCATCATTAATTTAAAGGCAGTTAGAGCCCCCCCAAAATAAGAAAGGGATAGAGTCATGTTTCCATTTGCTGGTTAACGAAATGCCATTGTTCAAAGGGCATGAATAAAGCTTCGCCACCAACAGCAATTAAAACAAAGAAAGAAAAACTAGAACAGGTATGGCCAAGTCCCACAGCTATTGTGTGTGTCTGAGCTCAGGTGTCCAACTGGTGACACGGTCTCGGAGGCATTGCACGTCATCCTGCAATCTCTGGGCTGCCTCTTCCTGCCACCTTTCACCTTCTCCCACGTCGATGTGAAGAAGTAGTACACGCCATTGCATCAGCAAACAAAATGAGTCAGGACCTGTTTGCTGGTCTCATGAGAAGGTGGCCCAGCCCAGCTGAGCCAGAGATTTTGGTTTGTGATTTTACATAGAGGAATACAGAACTGTGCATAACAAAACAGACAGTGATACTTGTGGAATATGTTGCTCTTGTTATTCGCTTGTATAAAAGCTTCAACACTATTTTTAAAGAACTCGGAATACACATATCCAGCTTAGCAATATTACAGCTTGGATAAAATTTGCTCCAAATACTGTGAAATTTGTGGATTTTAAGATATGTTCTGCTTACTGACAACACTTTATGCACTCAAACACTTTTCCTGTTAATGGAGACCAATCCCCACTGCAATATTCATTCAAAATACACTGATATCCATAAGAAAACAAATACTTTAACTGAAGTGATTTATAAAAAGCAAAAAGTATAGTGCATGAAGTGATTTTTATATGTTTTATGCAACTATTTAACCTATCCTTCAGTAACAGATAACAGAAAACATTTGATGGAGCTTATCACATATTAAAAACAAACTATAAAACTGGAGAATATCATCTGGTGAATCTTTGGCACAGTAAGAGAAATGTAGTTCATACAGGAACTCTCCACCGTTTGGATTTATTGTGGGAGCCACCCAAGACAGCCGAGGCGAGGCAGCCAAAGCCCCACACCCCAGCTCTGCCCTCGCTGCACACAGACACACATACAAGCACTTCTCTCACTGCTTTGTCTGGAGGGTGTCATACTCAGACAAGGGACTGATGGTATGTCTGGGACAACCCTTGGCAGGAGCTCTATTTTCCCTATTAGATTATGGGGGCTCTCACCCTCTGTTCTTCCTTTTTTCGTCCCTATGTTTGGAAAGATGAACTTTTCAGCACATAACCTTACTTTCACCACAAACAAACCCAAAAAACAGCAGTGGTACTTGAGTATGGAAGTGAGATGTGACCTTCAGCAGATACTTCTCAAAATCTCAATTATGCTCAGACAGTGCTGCAACCTCACAAGTATAATGACAAAGCTATTTTGGCTTATAAAATAACCTGCAAGATCCAGTCACGTCGTTCCTCTTTTCACAGTAGTGTTTTCAGGAGTCATTAGACTCCTGAAACAACATCAAGTTGTGTGCTGAAATGGGCTGCCCAGGGAGGTGGTGGGGTCACTGACCCCAGAGAAGATGTCAAGAAACATTTAGATGTTGTGCTGAGGGACATGGTTTTGTGGGAAATACTGGTGGATATGTGAACGGTTGGACTGGATGATCTTGGATGTCTTTTCCAACCTTGGTGATTCTATCATTCTAAAGCACAATATTCTTTCCCTTTTCTACTAAGCATTAAAACCTGGGATATCTCCAGTTCAAAGATCAGGTTTTTTTAAACATTCGCCAAAATTGTAGTTGTACATGTGCATTTACACATGATGAGACAGCATCAGAGTTGAAGGGTTAAATGAATCTATTTCAGTGCTTAGGTTCAGGTACAGAGGTGCTGTAGCTGGCACTGCTGCTGCTGCTCACTTTCATGGAATCTTTGTGATGTGTCTTCAACATTTTTTCAATCTGTGTCCTTTGATGTTTGTCATGAAGTCATGACAACCTCACCTCTCCCTTGCTAAGAGTATGCCTGTGATTTTTGTGTTGCAAATGCAAGCTAGAAGCAGTTTTTCTAAAGGATGAAAACTTGGAGGGAGGAGTAATGCAACACACATTATTTTGCTAAAAACTTGGTGTTTTTAAAAGCTAAGGACTGGCAATTTAAGGAAAATGTATTTCAAGAGGCAAAGAAGGATTTTTTACTTTATTCTTACCCATCCCCAGATATAACAGCCAGTAAACTGGTAGAGATACATGAGATCCATCAGACAGCTCTTTCAAAGGCACAGCATAGACTGCAGTACTTGGTCTGCATACAAGTAGCAGATAACAAAAGATGAATTGAACAGAAGAAGGTGTAGAAGAAAGAAATTTCTGCTCCTCGAATAAGAAAATTGCTAGCCATACCTATCTAGATCCATTGCCACTCTTCTTTTATAACCCTTCTGTTCTTGACCACCTGACTCCACTACAAAGAGGACTTTAACACAGCAGGAATAAAGGGAGCACTGGCCTTGAAAAGAAAACCACTGAACATCATCTCTGCTGTCCTTTTCCTTCCTCCCTGAGAAGACACTCTTGTGCCATATGTGAGTTTTGACAACTGGCCTTCCCTCAGAGTTGAACTGAAAACGCATCCTGAAAGTCATTTGATATTAATTGCAGATCATTTAAGGCATGGAGGACTGATCGGAAAGTTTGCATGATTAATGTAAGTGCAGCACTCAGTATCAGCACTCTGTATCCACACTTGGCCATAACGAGCGATCTGGCTGACAGAGCATGTGTTCTGTAATGCATGCTATCATAATTCATTGCCTTGCTCTGCTTAACATTTGTAGAGTGCTCTCAGACAACATACTGTGAACACTGAAACATGAAATGGTCTACGACAGGGAAAAATTTCCTGGAAATATTTGTGTGTGTGTGTGATGTGATGTGGAGTTCAACACATGGAAGGAAGGTCTGTCTTTTTCTCCTCTTCACTCCTTTTTACTGGAAATATCATACTGGAAATGGAATATGTGTAGCAGCGGGCTCCTGAAATTTCTGCATTCCTGAAACATGTGGGGGGACTTGCTTTAACAGTTGTGTCAACCACTGTTCAGAAATGTCTTGCTTTCCCTCTTTTGAGCTTGGCAGAACAGAAAGAAATGAACTGGCCATTAATTCAGTGTTGGCAATTCTATCGCTGGCCCAGCAGTCACAGATGTTTTCAAGGCAACTCGTGCTGCTCTGTCCACAACCATAGTCAAAACCTGAAATATTCCACAAAGTCTCCTTTAATTGAATTTAAATGAACGGGCTATAGACTGAATGCATATGCACTACCAGATATGAAACAGGAAAGCACACTGAGAAAAAAAAACACGTTATTCACAAACTTGAGGACAACTGCTCTGAGGGAATGGCTTAACAGGGTACGGGATGCCTTCATTATCCAGAGATTTGTTATTATGTCCATGCCAACATGTTGTTCTCTCTTAGCAGCGTCATAAACGATGTGTCCATGCCAACTCTGGCTCTAGGCGACCCAAAGAACCATCTGCTGCCTTGATTGCAGACGGCTTGTCCTGACATGTGCCAGCAGGACAAGTGGCAGCATAATGGCACATGGCGGTGGTGGAGTGCAGCAGCAGCCAAGTGACAACAAAAGGGGCTGTTTGCTCTCTATTTTGGGTGCTGGGTACATTTTCATCTTCACCGTATCTCTGAGAACAAAGGAACAGCTTTACAGCCACCAAATAGTTAAGGCTGCCAAAGGTGCATTGTCTGTCATAGCAAAGATGATAAGGAACACCTGTACGTATCTTAAATTCTCTATTCTCACTAATGCATTGAAATTTTGTAAATAAAATTGCAGTTCACTGGTGCAGTTGGCTTGTATTTAAATCCAGCGTTTTTGCAGGCATTCTACACGAGTCTGACTGCAGTGAAAAATTAGGCAAACATTGCACATAGCTTTGTCACAGAGGAAAAAAAAAGCAGAAATGTACCTGTTGTTCCGCCATTGGTGTTGGACAGAGAGCAGTGAAAGCTGCCAATGGCACGAGGTCCTACAACTCTGATGTGTAGCACTGTTTTCCACAAATAAAATGATGCAGTAATATCGAGGCAAATCTATGAAGATTTTAAAGCTTGTTTATCATGGATTCACTTCTGTGTATCCCTACAGCACTCCACTTTTTGTGATCATTGTGCACATACTTTCCTGTGACACTCCCATGTGCTTTCCTTGCTTGCTCTCCAAACACACACACGTACCCCATCCTGTTCTTATGCAGCCTGGCAGTTATTTTATAAAATATATAAAAAAGTGACTACTTTGTCTGGTCATCCATTATCTTGATCTAATTCTTTGAAGGCTGTCGCTCCCATGAAGGAACTGATCCTGTTGCATGTGAATATGATAGAGAAAAATACAGTTTGGAAAGATATAACGTAATTCCATACTCCCATAGCTGCAAAGTAATGACTTTTATCTCAAGGATCCATCGTGCAGCTGAATCTCTGAGACAGTAGATTTAAGCATATTGTGAAACTTTATAAAATAACTGTTTCCCCCAGGAAAGCAAGTGGACAGTTAATTATTAGCTAGCTGTAAACTCTCTATCCAAAATAAAAACGAGTGTAAGGGTAGAGTCTAGAACTCAGAAGGTAGAGAAGAAATTAACTGCTATAAATCCTTTTCAGTGTGCTGCAACTTCATGAATACCATGCAGTTCAGCTACCAGCATGGAGGAAAGGTTTTACTTCAGATATCCTTCTGCACAAACAAAGCCTTCTCATGTCTTGTCATAAATGAAGTTGCCAGATAGCTTTCAAGTTGCAGTGATAGTGAGACACTTTCTGTACCACAGGAACTCAGAAATGCACTGCAGTTTTTAGCGATTCAAGAGCTATATTTTATTAATCTCCACGAACAGGATGACTAAGAGCAGCATATTATGTCTTAATATCTAAAACACAGAAATGGAAACGACTCTAATGACCGTTACAGTAAGTCACGCTTTGCTAGGGTATGCTCCATGAACCTTTTTATTTTTTTATTACTGCTTTCCATTAAAGAACACTGCTGCATTCAACCACAGCTGCCCGTTTGCAGGAAGGTTTTTTCCATCACCACTGTGAGTAGAATAATAGAGTGAGCCAGGAAAAAAGGCTGCGTGGAGCTGGCTTGTAGAGTGGGGAAACATCCTCTGGCTGTTGCAGAAGCAGCAGCAATGGATTGCAGGATAAAACCTACACAGTGTTTCATACACTTCATAGAAAACAAGAATGGGTGATCCTGTCATACACTGCAGTCATGTTGATTTTCCCCTTCTCTCTCAAGCTCACTTAGGTCCCTGTGCAAATTACGGAAGAGATATTTGAACTGATAGCAATGAGAACAGTCTTTAGGTTGGGGCTGCATGGAAGGACAGGTTGGAACATATCTTTGCAGAAATATCTTTCCAGTTTTGAATGTATACCCTGTGTTAAACGAGGCTCACAGTGCACAGCACTGAAAGGACTGTGGCTTGGTTCACATTGCTGAGAATGTGCTGGATTTCCAAAGATATATTCACTAGCAGCAGTCCTGAGAGACACATTAATTCAGTGTACACCCCAGTTAAGTTATTTCCATCAATGTTAGCTCACAGATCTCCTCACCACACATTAATAACTAGTACAGATGCATCTGTTAATTATCAATCTTCTAATACTTCGACACCTCTTTACCTAATTCTTCCACTCATACAAAGTTGCCTTGATACCACCATAAGCCCCCAGGTGTGTGGAGCTGACACTAGTTCAATGTTGCACTTGGCAGAATTAAAATCATGTTTTTGTTCTCCCTTGGGTATCTTCAGGTCACCTTCTAGTTAAGCAATTGCATGACTTTATTCCTGGGACTCTATACCATTGCACAGGATGGAAGGACGTCCGCTTGTAAATGAGCATCATTTTGATCTGATTTTAGCAACAGTTAGTATTAATTAGCAGAGGCAGAATACATTTTTTTAGGTGTCTAGCTTGTGTATAGTTGGGTAGTTTTGCAAGCATTCAGAAAGAGTTCTATTAATGCAAACCACACTATACAGAAGACTAATTGCGTGAAGCCTGCAAAGAAATAAACACATCTAGAAACACCTGAATGTGACAGACTGTGTATGTAAACTGCATCAACAGGTACTGTAATTTCAGAACCCCTCCTGCGGAATCTCTGAGAGGTTAATGACAGCTTTAGGTCGGTAGCAGCAGTGAAGAAAGGCACTTGTTGCTGGTTCTGTTGCTCTGAGTAACAATCACGGTGGGAAGAGCCAAGGTATGGCCCATTTCAGCTCCATCTGCTTAGACTGAAATATAAAGAAAAGTTAAAGTCAAAGTCTGGGTAACCACAAAGGGGCAGAAAAAGAACTACTGTTTTATTTAGACAATAGTAAAAGCTGTCATCTTGCCTGGATCCCTTTTGCTTACTTGCAAAAATATATTTTCCATAGTACTATTTCAATCATCAAGAAGTCACGTGTGAATTTTAAAAACTGAATTCATGGACTAGTTTAATGTGCTTTATATCTTTCTTGGATCTGGGGTTCACATTTTCCAGCCTAATTTTGTAGACATTTAGTTTACTAAGACCTGGCACCACCTATAACTATGTGTTTATATTCATTTTTCTAGGAGACGTGGCATTTAACATCCCAGACTGCATGAGACTTATAATCAAATAATGAAAAACAATACTCTGTAGCAGACATGGTGAAGGACAAGGACTTTTCCTCCATTTTAACTGTTAGTTGCAAAATTAATCTTGCATTAGAACTACCTGAAGAACAGAACAATAGCAAAACTTTGAAGAATAATCTGCAAAAGACTTGCATTTGTAAGCAATAGTATTTGGATGACATTTGGTTTTGGCAAACATTCCTGATGCTTTAAAGACACTTCTTTGAAAAACAAATGGGCCTTAGAGCTTTCCTCTTCAGCAGTTAACTCATCTAAAGTAGCCAAGGAGAAAAAACAGTAATGTGAAAATTTAAATAAAAAAATAATTCACAACTGTTTGCTTGTGGAAACCTACATTAGCATATTTTAAAAACAACAGTACCATAGGCTTGAGGTTACCTACAAATTATCCTTTTACTCCCCTAAATTAGAAAGTTCATTTTGAGAAAATTTTGTAAAAAGTTTAAGACAGGCCAACAAAGGTATGCAAATGGTTACCATCAGCTCTTAAAACATTTACACTAACAGAGTTATAGAAATTAATTACCTGAGGCCTACGCTTTATTTCAATTTTTTTTTTTTTTTTTCAGTAACAGCTGTGGTGATCTCTTCTATCAGCTCTGTAACACACCAGTACAGGACTGAAATTCTTTAAGCTCTGGCCTCAGGACCTACATTACAGTACAAGTCCTTGACAAACAGAGCAAAGAACTGAGCAAAATGTGGTTAAGCCCCGAAAATTTTGTTTCCTCTCTTTTCTTCATGCTTATCACACCATACCTCTCTCATCTTTCCCAGCTTATTATGAACGGAGAGCTCATTTCAACCATCAATCACATCCTGCAGAAGAGTCAATTTGGATTTATTCTATTGCTAGACTCCCTAGATCTCAGAACTATCTATATAGGGTTATTTAAAAAAAAAAAAAAAGAGTAACTCATAAAGTATGAGCAGATCTCATATTATATAATCAGATAGAAATCTGGGAAAGATACCGTGTAGGCAAAAAATGATAAAACAGCAACATAGACTTGTAGAATGGCTTAGGTTGGAGGGGACTTTGAAGATCATCTAGTTCCAGCCCCTGCTGTCAGCAGGGCTGCCCCCCACCAGCTCAGCTGCCCAGGGCCCCAACCTGGCCTTGAGCACCTCCAGGGATGGGGCATCCACTGCTTCTCTGGGCATAATACAGAACTGAGAAAAGCACAGTTGGTGAAAAGCATCTAGCTGAACATTTTAACTGTTGTTTTTATATTTGGTCTGAATTTTCAGTTGTATTTCAGAAGCAAAACCAAGCAATCCATTAATTAAACTTAGTAATGATGGCTAAATTAAGAAAAGCAATTGGCACTGAGAAAGCACAAAAATGATCCAGATAAATTAGGTATATGGCTGGCAAAAATAAGCTAACACCGAGCTCAGAAAAATGCAAGCAAATACAGCAGAGAGAAAATACTCCAAGATGTCTTGGAGGTGATAATGGATGGACAACGGTTCATGAAGCAATCAGTTGATATTGCGGAAGAGCAAATAAAAATGTGGGGGCACGTGACTCGTCCACACAGACTGACCCATCAGTACATATTGTGGTCTCCCTCCATCTGGCACCAGTAGGGCTTTACCTCAAATGTGACATTTTGTTCCGTATCAACAATACAGACAAAGAATTTTAAAACAATCAGGTTACCAAGTGGGAAGAAATGGTAGTCCTCAACTTGTGTGGCTCAACACAATGATGTAAAGTGATGTCCAGTGGGAACATAAATATTCACCATATCCTGAGAAGGATAATGGGCTACTGCCCACTTAGCTACTGCTAAGTGAAGCCTAGGAAAAAGCAGAACGTGATTTGAACATGACAAAATACTTCATGTTAAGGTGGTATCTGTTAGGCTGTGGAACATCCTTCCAACAGCCAAGCCAGAAGGCTCCGATACAGAAGCAATTTACCATGTGACCTGACCACAGAATTAGTGATGATTGTTGCCAGCAGAATCTGAGAGTAGGTGCCACTGTCCCAGCGGGGACATTTCCCTGTGGGACCAGAGGCACAAGCACCAGGTCCTTCTGGTGACACAGTCAGAGAATGACCTGCAGAAACTTATTTTCAGAAACTCTGAGGAAGAGACTAGCAATACCCTGAAAATAGGGTACTTATGGTCGTATTACTGTTCAACTTGCTCTGAAAGCACTGTTGTTGCCATGGAACATGAATTCATTCCCATTTTGCTGCTCTATCAAAAGGACAAAAAATGAACTTGTTAGGTGAAAGTGTGGTTATTAACTATTACTTGAATTAGGTGTTTAGGTTTGATACACCTTAATTTTCTGAATAGCAACGACAATGCAATTATATTTCCTGTAGTCTCTCAGCCCTAGACTTTTTGAAGCAAATTTTACTCTCTTAAACTGTGGCTAAGAGACTCACAATTTTATTTTTTTTTACATCTCCTTTCCTCATTGGTTTTCACTTGATGAGCACTAATATAACATACACTGCTATGCCTTACCAATGAATAGCTGGGTCTCCCAGAGTTCTTCCTTGAAATATTACCCTTGTAAATAAAAGCAAAAAGAAATGCAGTTTTCTCTCTAGAATCTCTACTTGGAGATTTCTACCTGACTGCAGCTATTTCATTCCTACACTCTATGGACCACATTTCTTCCTGTCTTTGTTTCTGAAGGATAATTAATGTTTTGTTATAAATCTTTATTTCCTGTGAATCCCACATTGCTGTCTTCTTGTGGTTTCTCTCTTTCTATTTTCCCTTCCAAATGTACTACCAACTTTCCCCTCTACACCTTCAGCTTCATATGAATCAATCTCCATGAGTTAATTCTGTTCCGATCTTTACTTGCATATTTCCAACAACTAACTTGTGTTCGTTCCATTCAGCCTGTGCCGAGCATCTCCTGAAGGTCCCTTGTTTTGGCTCAGTACATCTAAACTTGAATTACGTTTGCTCCCCCTGAAACCAATGATGACAGCAGTGGTTTGAAGGGTTCCCTATATCACTGTTCACACTCTGCACTAAAAAAGCAAGTTCCTTATATTCCTTCAGCATGCAAGCAGAAGCTACTACAGCACTGAGCTCCCTGATTTGAGCAGCATTTTGAGAGCCTCTGCTGATAAGTGCAGGTTGATCCTTTAAATTCTGTAGCCATATTTTTACATCACTACTTTCTGCTTAGGATTCTTCAGCAAAATTGACCAAAAAAAAAATCTCATTACTTGTCATGTGAGGAAGCAACAACTGTTAAAAAGTAGCTTGTAATCAATCTTCTGTGAATCCTATATAAACTGTAAACATTTATTATGGAATAAAGTTTAAAAGCTAATTTTAGACTGTACTCATCAAATTCTTTTAAGTAAAAGAATGACATCTCAATTGTAATGCTTTCTATTTTAGTAGCATACTAGTTTAATTATGATTTTGCAATTCTATGTTCCAATAAGAACTCTGAAATCCTTTGCAGCATATAGAACTATCTTCTCATTCGCTATTTTCAACACAGTTATCAGAATGTTCTCAAGATGTAATTAGTTTCTATGTTGTCTCATGATTAAAGCCATTACAGAGGATGTTTCACACAGTTCTGTTATCTGAAAGTGAATAGTCAGTGCTGTGCATCCTGTTTCTGGGATTGGGGAACACAGCCAAATCTGGCAGTTGTCTAGAAATTCATTTTCACTGAGCAGCTGAAAGCTCATTCAGCAATTTTTCTGTATTTTGACAGCAAAGAAGTACAATCAACAGCTGCTTCCCTGACAGGAATCATTCCCCCAGTCAGACTTACCCAATTTTAAGTCCTAGACACAATAATACATGAACCAGCCATGCAATGTGAAGTCAACTTGAAATCTGTCAATCTTTATCATCCTACTCTCTGTTGAATTTTTTATTTTTGTTTATTTTGCTGAGATTCAACCTCTCTTTTTGTCCACTCACATATTTCTGTCTGACTCTTTATTTTTCTCCAGCTCTTGAACGGGCTCCTGATACACCCATCACTTGAGCAGAAGAGTGAAGCAGAAGGGCAAAAGCTCGCTTGATTTTGATTTTCAGTACAAATACAGACAGTGAAAGCATTGTTTTTCCTTCTCCAAACTTCACGCATTCTTCCAAGGCTTACACAGTTCCATTCTGCCTCACTTGCCTTTTACTGTGTCATTCTGTTCCCACCACATGCTTGCTATATGACACATCAGAGCACTGCAGAGATGCCTGAGTTCTCTGGTCAAACCAGCTCTGAAACTGGAAGCAGCACAGTTGCTTTTGTGCAGCATTGCATCTTGGTTCAGTTCTGTTTCTCAGTTCAGCTGCTGGCATTACACAGTATTTCAGATCCCAGTTTGGTCATGCAATGCCTGAGCTTGATGCTAGCTTGAGATACAGAGCAGTGTGAGTGTTGCACCAAGCCATACACTCACATTCATAAACCAGGAACTCCTCTTTTAATGAGATTCTGGTTAAGTAAAAATGCTCAGAGAGAAGTTTAGCTTTTAGTTTAATTTCCCATGGGAAAAAAAAAAAAAGAAACAGTTTCTGCAGAATAAAATGCCCAGAGAAGCTGTGGATGCCCCATCCCTGGAGGTATTCAAGGCAAGGCTGGACGGGGCCTGGGCAGCCTGATCTGATGCCTGATTTAGTGGTCAGCAACCAGCCCACAGCAAGGGGTTGGAACTAGGTGACCTTCAAGGTCACTTCCAACCCAAGCCATCCTATGATTCTATGAAAATGACAGGAGTGATCCACTGGAGTCTCCTGCATTGTACCTAAGCAATGAATTATTTCTAGAGCTCTCTATGGCAGTTATTAATGAGGCTAATCCATAACTTTCAGACACACATATCTAAATTGTAACGCTTAACAGCGTATCCTGTCTTGAATGGGGTATTCATTTTGTAGCACCTATACTTTAAAAATCTCCTGAAATACAGGCAATTTCATGTAGCAGTCTGAGAGAGCTGCTATTCCAGAAGGTTCTCTTAATTTGGAAGAACTGTCAGAGCATTCTTCTTTATGAGAACAAGCAGGGAGACATTACAAAGCCATGTGGGAAGCCAGGAGACCCCATCCATACGACAGTGCTCATTGTCAAATACAATGGAAGGACGTGGTCAGCAATTGGGCTGATTTGGGATTGATCTTCACCAGTGGATTTTGGTGAGGGAGCAGCAGTACATCAGATTTCCCTAATGGGAGCTCTGCCATTTATGGGAACAAGCTGCCAGTTTTCTGCTTTTATCAGGGGAAAAGACAGTTGCCAAGAAATGTGTCCTCCACTTGATAAGAAAGAGGCCTGCTAGATATATTTTCCTTATAGCAGAAATTTCATGAAAGATATATTAAAGGAAAAAAAAAAAAAAACAAAAGAACAGAACAGTAGTACTGAGCCAGATAAGTATATATCTGTGCAAATACATAAAACAAATCCAAACTGTCAGCCTGACCTTGGACTGCTCAGAAACCAGAACACCTCCCACAGAATTTGGCTCGAGAGCCACAGACACTACCTGGCACTGAGCACCTTTTTGTATAAAAATGTCATACTTAAAAGACAAATAAGTTAGTGTTGTGCCTCGCTCTGGTGGCTCCTTTGGCCAGCCATGCACAGACAGGCTGAGTGTTGGTTTGGTTCTTCAGGGCCAACTCCACAACACTGCAAAAGAGTTATTCGAGCCCATCCCAAAATAATCACTGGTAAATAAGCAAATTGGCATTTGTGTGTTTTCAAGTTCAAGGATCAGTATCAATGCTTTAGAAACTGCCTTTGTAGAAGCTTTGAGACATGCAGATGCCCTGATAAATCAGATGCAAGTTTAATTTAAATCACTTCCCATCAGCTGAGATTTCTTTTATGAGAATTAAGTTTCCAGACAGCCACGAGTTCAGCTTGCAGTGAGCAAGGTTCTGTGTGCAGTGATGAGAACAATCCCAATCAGATCACAAAGCAACAAGCAGGTGCTGGGAACTCAGGAGGACCCCTTGCAAAGCCTCAGCACTGCGCTGCGATCACATCCTGTCCCTCTGTCTTCTGTGCCCAGCACCACCAGGCTGCATGCTTTGTAATCTTCAGCTGGCATTTTTGGATGCTAAGTTAATTCATAGAGGTATTAATGAAAGAAGAACATGCAAAGATGAATAGGTCCACCTGAGGCTGCGTGGCTGAAAGGTGCTCCACAATCAAATGAATACCATAAGCAAATCTACTGCTGACAGCCTGCGTTGTCACTCTCCTAACAGACTTCTGCAAAATAGGTTCAGGTCTAACTTTCAGAGGGGAGGCCACCTTGGGTTCTGAAAAACTATATTTAAGCTAAGATGAAAGTTTTCTTCACATTCAAGCTTATTTTTTTCTTTTTTTATTATTATTAGTTTTTTAATTATTTTTTTTCTTCTCTCCAGGGGAAGGCAAACAGATAGAAGGCAAAGAAGAAAATGAGTTTTCTTCTCAGACAGCCAATCGTTTCGGTTCAGAGAACTACTGAAAACAACCGATTAACAGGCTGCACGCTGCACTTGTTAATGGGAGACTGAAGTACGCGGCATCTCTCCCCCTCCGCGTTAAGACAAGTAGCTTCATCACAGCCCATTTACTTGTATTCCGCTGCGATACACTGCCAGAAGTCTCACAAGATCGTTGCCCAAACAGGGCTTCAACCAACCACCACCAGCTCGCGTCCCGCACCTCAGCTGCCCCCCGCCCACCCCGTGCCCCGGGGATCCCGAGCCCCGGCAGAGGTGCCCACGACAGAAGCCCTCCCCGCCCCCCGGCGCTCGGTGCGCGCGGTCCCGCGGAGGGGTCCCCGGGGGAACCGGGCCCCGACGGCCGAGATCGGGCCCGCGGGAGGTTGAGGGCCCGCCCGCGAACCGCCGGCTGCCGGCCGCTCCCCTCCGCCCCGGCCCGGCCCCGCGGAGCCGCGGGAGGAGCCCGAGCCGAGGCCCGGCGGGGCGGCAGGGGGAGCAAGAGCCCGAGCCGGGCGCGGCGGCGGGGCTCCGGCTGCCAGCAGCGCGGCGGGAGCGACTCCTCGGAGCCGGAGGCGGCGCGGAGAGCCCGGCGGGGAGCTGGGGATGCGGCGGCGGCCGAGGGCTCCGCCGCCGCCGGCTTCTGCCTCCGCCTAGCCGCGAGATCGTTCTTTCAGAGGCGGCCGCGAGGCTGCGGCACCGCGACCCTCCGGCACCCGCCGTCCCTCGGCGCCGGGCGGCAGGAAGCGGCGCGCGGCAGGCTCCCGGCGGCCCCCCCCTCCCCGCACGGCGCCGGCGGCGCGGGCCGCTCCGGGAGCAGCGGGCGCTGGCGGCGGATGCCCGCGCTACGCCACCCCGCTGCTGCCGCGGCCTGGACTGCGCTGCGAACGGGAAGCGCGGGCGAGGAGGCGACGGCTGAGCGGCGGGCGGCGGCGGCCGCTCCTTTCCGTCCCAGGTCGGTGCGGGACGGCGGCGAGGGGGGCGCGGGGCGGCGGGCCGGGGGCGGCGGGAGCGCGGCGCGTCCTCTCCCCCTCTCCCCCCCGCTCCGCCTTCCGGCCCCTTCCGCCGGGATGCGGCCGAACGGCAGCCCCGCGCCCGCCGAGGGCATGGCGGGAGGGGGGCTTGTTTGTGCGAGGACCCGGGACCCCCCCGGCCCCCGCCGCGCTGCTCCGGCCCGGCCCCTGCTGGCACGGGGGCGGGGGGCGGTGGACCCGCCTCGCCCCGCGGCCGGGAAGATTCGGTGCCCGGGCAGCGCTCCGCCGCCGCCGATTGTTTATCGCTCCGAAAATAGGTCAGGAATAATTTCCACCTCGTTCCCTCGGTGAAGTGCCCGAGAGGCGGCCGCCCGGCCGGGCTCGCCGCGCCCGCCTTGGGAAACGCTGCTGTCTGTCTGTCGGGAGCTGGAACGATAGTTTTTATTTTTTAACGTTTTCGTGTAGTGCCGAAAGTTGGCGGCCGAGCGCTGGGAACAGCTGCCGGGTGTTTCCTGGTGCGGCCCCGTGGGTCCGGGCTGCTCAGCGGCCCTGGGAACAGCCGGGCCGGGAGGGGGAATAACCCCGCAAAAGCCCCACCGGAACCCCACCGCCACCCCGGCACCGTAAGCCCAGCACAGCGCTGGCGGCAGAACCTGCACGAGAGGCGAGCGCTCCAGTGCGGCTCTGCTGTGTTCCGGGAGGTTTTTAACATTTTCCGTAGAACTTGCGTGGACACCTTATTGCGTGCTTATAGGTTACAAGCGTGCCGCTTGGAAGTTGCATAACATAGCTGATTTGAAGATACAATTTGTGGGATTTACGGTCACATGAATGCTGTGACTACAGAAGTGTTCGGGGCCTTTGCTCCTTGCAGTGGACTTTTTTGATTGAAAAGTAAGCAAACTTTCTGTTTTAAGCCTTATCGTTTTAGCAGGTGACTGGGTGTAAGTGGCCTTTATGTTTTAGTGGGGTTTGCTTTAAGTGCAGCTGCCTTATTGCTGAGTTACGTGTGGGTAAGGCAAGCAAAAATTCACACACTGCTTTTTGTTCGTTGGGCTAATCAGTAGGAAATGCTGCTGGCATGATCCACGCTGCTCTGTACTGCTCTTCATTATATATCAATCCCCTGAATGTCTTATGGAGCATTTTGATTGTGGAGAAGAAGTGCTTGGCCCTTGCTAAAGGAAAGCTGAGCTCTGCTGGAACGTTACGGCTTATTCAGGATAAAAAAAATGTTGGTTTGTGAAAGAACAAATTAAGTATTTCAGCGTAGTTTGTACCGTTCAACAGTTCTTTGCCCACTGACACTGAAAATGCTGTTTTGCAGGTAGTGAGCAATAAACCAGGCTGTAGTTGGATTTTTATATATACTTAAACTGAATGTAACAGTATCATCACCTTGCTCTGTTTCTTTGGCTGTGGCAGTCGCAGTGTGAGTACCTGCATCTGACGCAGCAGGGATCAGCTGCAGTTCTGAGCCCATGCTTTGGCGGGTGCCTCTCATTTTTCCCTCTTTAAGTAGCATAGGTCAATGCATCAGCTCTCCTTCAGTAATCAGTAAAGATTATATTAGAACTCGTTCTTTGGTATGGTTTAAATTTGCTTGATGTGACATACAGTCCTATAAAACTGGTCATTCGCAGCAGTATGTGAAACTATTGTATTAGTAAAATTGATTTGTTGTCTTCACTTTAAGCTATAGTAAGTATAAGTGGCCTGAGTAAGGTTTGGTGTGTAATCAGTAGTGGTCAAGTGAATGCAGGAATCAAAATCTCAAAACTGTGATTCTGAGGAATGTGCCAGACAACCCAGTACGTTTGTTGATTGAATCTAGTTCCACTGCTGTAGAATTTAGTTCTGAGTTCAGCAAAAGCCCAACAATAACATCTTGTATTCTGTTCAGGCTGCAGAAGAAATAAGCCTCAGTGTCTGTTCTGAACCCACCAGAGCCCCCATGTAGATAAGAACAGTAGTTTTGTTCCGGATCTTGTCTCTAGGACTGTCTCTTGCATTTTATACAACACGGAATAGTAAACATAGTTCCCAAGCAGAAAAGAGGGGTAAAAATCAAAATTCATGCTGCTGGATTTACTGTCATTGCTAGTCCATCAAGAAAGACTGAGCCTCTGCTGGACTTGATTGTTGTGGTTTAAGATGTTGTTAATACACTGTAACAGGATGTTTCTGTATTTTGGTGTAAGCTCCTCTTGACAGTATTGACTATACATGGAAGTGGCCAGAAAGCAAACGCTGGCAGGGAGGTGAAGTGGATTGCTGTGAGTGGCAAGGTCTTGAACTACTGCAGGTAGAGAGATGTGGGAACCTCTGATTCTTGTAGTACTGTTTCATGTTCTTGAAGAGAAGCTAAATGTCTGTGCCAGGTTAGGAGACAGGTACCTAGATGTTCATAGATGTAATGCAGAGTGCTGATGCCTTTGTGTGGATGCTGTCCTGAACAGATGTGAAAGTTAAGCTGTTAACAAAGGTGGATCTTAATGTGAGAATTATAATAAATTGTTGGGAATTCTTACTACTGTTGACTCTGTTTCAATATTTGAAGTTGTTATTGATAGAAGCTGGTGCTTCTTGTTCTTGCTTGTTAAATGATTCATCCTCTTCTTTGTGTATTCTGTCCTGAAATCTTTTTGTTCTTTTGCATGCACTGGTTCCCAGCCACTGAAGGGTAGCCTTGGTGGGAGACACTCTCTAGTTAACCAGGGTTGAAGTGTTGCATTTGCATTGTGTGGGATTTCCTCCCTCCCACTTTCCTCCTTATGGAAAAGTACAATCTCACTAGTGCTTTATATTGCTTTCATGACAGGGGGAGAAGTAGCATCTGTGTATTGACCAGTAATTGTTCACGATGGGTATTTATTCTGCAAGCCTGCTGCTGTATGTCAGCTACCTCTGACAGGGTGTTGGCTTAGAAAGCACGTAGCCAAAGTGTTCAAGTGAATACAAGCTTGTTCCATTTCTTTTCTGGTTAAACTATGAACATAACACTTATTTAATTATGAATTAGTCTTAAATTCATTTTTCCCTGCTGGTGGAAAAGCTTTGAAAATGTGATCTTCTAATGAAAAGTGTCTTGGAACGTGTTATATGTGGTATATAGGAGCCTTCAAGACTTTGCGTCTTGCTGGTTTAAATCAGGAGAAGCAACAGACTGCATCTGATCGGTCGAATACACTCAAAGCTGCTTTTCTTTTCCCTGTGAACTTTCTACAGTCGTACTGCTTCTGAGTAGATGCCATTTCTGCAGCAAAGCCACGCAAAACAGTGTTCTGCTAACATTCGTGTGCTTTATGTTTTCTGTGTCACAAGGCACGTGCTTTTAAGTTTAAGTATTTGTTGATTTTGGCTTACTGTAGCATTTTACTAAGCACATTTTGATGACGCTCATTCATGGAATATATCTCAAAGTATTGTGCATGGAAAGCTCTGTCATTGTAGAAGTATGAACACAGCAGCTAAATATTTATGCATTCGTTTCTAGCGAAAGCTGGTGGTATGTTGGTAACGCGGTGCAGTTGATGTTTGTAGAAGTCTGTCTTACAAATTGTCTTCCTCAGAGAACAATACGTGGAACATTTGTGGTAACACGAGTATACAACAAAGGGTATACAAGAAGAAAATCTGAAAGGGAGGAAATAGTTTGCTGTAGTTTGAGGTTGGGGAAAAGTTAGGTGAGCGAACTGTGTTTACTTCAAGCAGGAAATCTGTGACAGCACTATTCTTGGAAAGAACAGGCGGAGAAATAAGGAGCAGAGTGAAGCCTCCAAGAGTTCAATTTATAAGCAGAACAAAGGTTGAAAGTGCGAAAACAGACTGAAATGGCTTCAATTCTATTCGTGGATTTTCTTTAGAGTTTTTGGATTTGGGGGCATTTTCAGTGCTAAGAATCACAATCTTTTGTTGGAAGCAAAACATGAAGTCTCCCTTATCAATATTTCTTACTAAAAATAAATGCAGAATTTCTTCCTTCCTAAGTTGCATGACTTATATCAGGAAAATTAAAAGCAATCTTATTCATATATATATTTTTAAAATGAAAAGTTACGCAGTTGTTAACTCTAATGTTATATAATTGTATATATGTATATTCAAACACATCCATCTCTATATATAAAGCCTCTAGTTTGCTAAATGTCATTTATAAATCACCAGCACCCTCTCCTCACCCAAATTCTTAGATTTAAGTAAAAATCCACAGCTTTTATCAGTTGTACAGGAAGTCTTACCTTTGACTTCTTGTTTTTCTGATCCAGCTCTGATTATTTATAATCACAGCCTTGTTCACTTGTTTTAACTTAATGAATTTGTCACTCTAATGTTTTACTGATTGTGCCGTTGGTCATTTGTTACCTATTGTACATACAGGATGTCAAACTAGATCAACTAATCCTGCTTTCTCGTTATAAAATAAGTTGAACTCTCTTTTTGCTTTAGATGGTTTTCTGAAGTTAGTAAAGCAAGTATCCCTCTAAAGATTTGAGGTTCTGATATCAGAATGACTCACAGTATATCTTTTATTTTCTTTCTGTTAAAGCTCATGGAAGATATGCAGTACTACTTGCTCTCCTATAGGTTTAAGAAGTACTTGCTGCAGAAAATGCCTTCTTCCCAGGCTGTCAGTTCAGTTGCCACTTGATTTTTCTGCATAATGTTTGTAGATTTCCTTGTAAAAAATTGTAAAAATAAATAAATAAATAAAAATCCAACAAAGTAGTATAGATTAGAATTGTCTTTCATTAGTAAAGGTATTTGTATATCTAGTCATTTAAATCTAGCCTGCCTATCTGTATGAGGCCCATCTAACTTTCCATAAATGCTTTTTCTTTTTTAAATTTTCTGGGCAACCTGAGATTAAATCATCGATCGGATAATTCCAGAGCCTGGGATTTTATGTACGTCTGACCATAAATCCCTCAGCTCAGTGAAATAAGTTGGATCAAAATAAGCCACAGTAGCATGGATATTGGAGGTGTCAGAACAATGGGGCATAGGTAGTAGAAAATTTGCATTTACCTCTTTTCATGTAAAATGGTAAAGAGAGAAAGCCTTATAATAGCTGAGGTCAATACTAGACATAACAGTGGAAGCTGGGACCTGCACCTCCAGCCTTATGCTGTCATGTCTGGCTGGGCTTTTCCTACTGAAAGCCCTTGTCACTCAGGGAGAAGCTCAGTGCCATCGGATTTAACCTGGCACTAATTTTACATTGCATGTTCTTCAGATATGATCCCTTCTGTGGAAAGGACGTTGTGATACTGTGATAGCAATTTGAATGTCAGCTCAGGCTACAAGTGCTTGTTTTGACTGTTGGCTGGTGACAAGAAGTTCGGACAGGAATGTACCTGTCTTTTGACTTGTGAGATCTATGAAAGCTGGTGGAGTTTAGATTGGAAGATAAATCTGGAGTCAGGATGATAAGCTTTGAGTTTGTCCCTCTCAAACACAGCGATGAGGGTCTGTTTGAAAACTCATAATCTGTACATCCACAGAGTAGGGAAAACCTCTGGTAACTTAGGTCCAGGTAGTTGGGCTTCTTTTCTCTGTGTTTTTCCTTATTCTAGCTGCTGCATATTTGAAAGGGGCATATAAGGAATCCACTGATTAAAAAACGCTAGTGTGTAAATTTCTGACTGAATATGACAAGTAAATTGTAGGAAAAAAAAAAGGATGAACAGAAACTGTTCAACATTACCAAAAATTGTTTACAAAGCAATGCCTTGTAATTGCTGTCATGGTTCAGGCTGATTCCAAAATCAGTTTACTGCTTTGTTTTGATGTAACCCTTCACGTCTACCCATTGAAGGTGCTGAAGGTGATCATTAAGTTGGTGTTATTTTGAACACGTTGCTCCCAAGCACAGCAATGCCATTTTGCGCTTGTGTCAGTTCTTCTCACAGCTCATCAGAGTCAGTGCTGTTCTGTCAGGAAGATGGCATGTGGGGAGGGAAGAGGGACATCAAGCTATTAAGCTGTGGAATAAGCAAAAGCAAAACTCTATAGTGTTGCTGTATTCATGTGTTTAACAGGGACTGTGCACGTAACTTCCTTTGGTACCTTGGTGGCAGGACAGTGCCGGTGCTGTGTGGGGCAGAGTGAGGCCTGAGTGCTGCGGAGGCCAGGGCAGGCCTGGTGCTCTGCCTCCGTGACAGGAAGGGGACAAGCCCTGCTTCAGCTAAAGGTGTGCTGTCATCTGAGGCCATCAGTACCACCAGTCAGTAATCCTGCAAGCAGAGCATGGCTCTGAGCCTTCCCAAGGAGTGGCGCAGTTGAAGCTCTTCATGCTTCCCAGCCCTTTGTGCTTCCTTCAGGAGAGGAATATCCCCCATCTGCCCCTCAGGAGGACTCACAGGTTGTTTCCTTCCGTGAAACACAAGCCTGTGGAGGAGGGATTGGGACATCCCAGGAGTAGTTGGACTTGGGTTTGTGATTAGCCTCTTGAGGCTGTATCCTTTCTGGGCAGGAGGAGTACTTACATTGGCTCCTTTCTGCTTCCAATTTCTTAGTTGTAAGTAAGGAGTGGAGGTTTTTTACCTCTAAAATGACTGTGAGAAGGGCAAATTGTTCTACAATCACTGCCATTCAGCCCTCTTTGCTTGGCTTCTTTCGATGTGAAGAGAAGGGAGCTCTGAGGGGCTGCTGTTTCCCTGCTGCAGTTCTCCGTCCCTTCCCCATCAGGGGTGGTGAGAGCTATTTGTGGAGCTGTGCCTTGAAACAGGATAAGGAAGTGATCTGATGGAGCTCTGCAAAAATAGATGATTCTAAAATGGTAACTAATTCATTTTAAAATGCTGTCCCACAAGCAATGTGTTGTGGGAGTGAGATGCTGTGAAGATAGAAATGAGCACCTGGGATGGGAGCTTGTTAAGCTGCTGATGGTGTTCTAGTATAATTTCATGGGGAGAGATAACTTGAATTCTTGCTGAGTTCTTGCTCATTTCTTCAGGATTAGGTGTTAGTATTGGCCTAACTATGGGCAGATCTTTCTCTTCTAAAGCAAACAAAAGAGAGCAAGGAGTGATCTTATTCAATTTAATGCTTTTCTTTCTTTTCTGACTTCTATTCCTGTTGGGTGTGATCTGGTTCACACCAGGCTGCAGTGGTAGAAAAGAGTGATAATGTAGACTTAGAAAGGTTAGATGTGCTCCAAGTTGGTGCTCCTAGATTTGGAATTGAGCAGGAGGTAAGTTGCTGGAGATGCCATCTGAGCTAACAGGGATCATCAGGGTTCTTCCTTACCTGGTCACTAGTAAGACAAACAAGCAGCAATAAGGTATTACACTAAACTGACATAGAGGTTGCCTCACTGTATGTCTGAAAACTGGATGTATAAATAGTTTTAACACACGTTCTGGGATACTCTTCCCATGACCACGTTAGCTTTGTAAGGTCAGTGCTCCCCGTGGCAGTCCATTTAATTGTCCTTCACTTTATGTTTGCATCATATAGTCAGACCTAAATTGCATTATACTAAAAGAAAACAGATTCAAATGTAAGGCTAACGCATGCTTTGTGTACCAAAACAATTGCAGGAGGGTCTTTGAAGAATCTGTGGTTAAAAATCATGAACAAGGAACAAAATAAGAAGCTATGACATTTCTCTAATCAGTATTGAGTAAAGGCAGTGGGCAGATTTTGAGCAGATGACAGTGCTTTATATTTTCAGAATTATAATGGTTGGGGGTTTTTTTGCATTTAATATCAAAGAAGCAATCTTTTAACTTGAATTTATGTTTGAATTTATATTTGAATAATGCTTGCCTCAAGCTGCTTTGCAAAAATGGTGGGAAACTGGAAGCCAGTCTGTAACAGAAAGAATAATATCAGAGTTTACATTTTTATAGATATATTCCTGTAAAGTCAGTTCCAAGTCAGGTGACTTTGTGTTAGGTTATTAACATTATGTGTTAAAAAATAAACGAGGCTCTGATGCAGTACCCCCATCTGTCAGTGAAATAATTTCTGTCTGCTGAAAGGTCCGAGCGAAGCGCCTGTCCTTCCATCTTGGCACATCCAGCCTGTCACCACAGATGGTGTTCGTGTAGGAGCTAGCAAGGATGTGGCTTTGTGACCACTGATCCTGGATCAGATTTACTGTCAGATTATGTACTGTAACTTTGATCAGGCAGGCAAACTATCACGTTTCTCAAGTTAATAAGAGTACACAATATATCATTTGTTCTGACTTACTGCCTACTGTGGGAGGAAAGACGGTAACTATTTGGCACGATGCCTTCCAGTAAAAATCAACCTGTCAAATCTAAACTGTATTTACTGTCTTGTCAAACTGTGACCTCGTAGTAGGTATGGGAACAATGACTTAACTCAGTAAATGGTGCTATGTTTTATTTACGGAATTGCTACTTAAAAAATAATTCAGTGAGGATGGACCAATAGATTTCTTCTTTATTTCTCTTAAAGATCTATCTTTTTAACAATAAATTTGATTGTGCTGGGAAGGAAGTTGCAGTAAGCGACTCAAGCATTATTCTGATTCATGAAATACTGCAGAGTAATGACAGCAACAGTCATTGCAGACATTTTAATGCCAAGTTCATTTGTACGCGTGAGAGCTATTTTTCATTTCATTGCATTTCCTGGCACATGGAATTCAAAGAAATGTTGATTTTCTTGCTTTATGAGTAGGAAAAGGAAATATGTTTAAAGTACACTGAAAGAAACCCTTACTAGACCCTTTATGAAGAACTTCTTCAGTTGAATAGAATCAAAATATTTTATCAAGCTTCCCTTTCCCAGGCTATTAATTCCTACATAGTACATCTTTCTTAAATTCTTGAGATTATGATATGATGAATATATTGTTACGCAGTTTGCTATTTAAGTCAAAATAGTACAGCTTGCAAATTTGTTGTTGTTGTGTTGTGGTTTGTTTTTTAGTGTATTGTAAGATCATTATGTGCATTAAGTTCAAAAACACTTTTAATTGAATATCTGGAGTAAGCACCTATTTTTCTTTTTGCCCCATCTTGTTCTTCTGAAAAGCTTGTTAGGAAAGAATATGTTGGTTGTATTAAGTGGAAATTGTAAGAAAGATAAGTCCACTCTCCTTGGCTCTTAGTGCACGAATGTGGTAATAGTTGCATCGTTTTTCTCACTTGGCTGCTGGTTGGGACCAAAGGGCTGATTTACATGGCAGCACACATCCTGAACTGCCAGCATTTTTCATGGAAGTGCTGCATTTCACTGGGTCTTGATGGCAGTCAAATTTCTGCCAGTTAATTCTTACCTTTTTAATCATTACTTTTAAAATGTGTTTTATATTTTTAGGGGAAGTCCTTGTAAAAAGCAAGTAAAGTATTCAGTTAGGTTTGTTCACGTTCTGTTTCCTCTTTCTTTATGAATTACTGTTGGAAACCATTGCTCAATTCCACCAAATGTGAAAGAGGAGAAGGTCTCTTAAGGATGATGTATAGTGTACATTGACGGCTGAAGAGGGGAGACACTGCCCTATCTGGGAGGAAAAATACAGAAGTCAGCTGCTGTGTGGTCCGTTTTGCGGCAGCTGGCCGCTCGCACTCGATATAGATAGGTCCATAGCACCTGCAGGATGTGTGATCTTCTGCTTGGTCAAGGTGTCATGGCCAGATAGAGTGTTATCACATGGAGGGAGAGGAATGCATCTGCAGGAAAGCTGCTTGTTACTCTGCTGCTCACAGAAGTTTTTGTGTTAAACTTTTTCATGAGGAAGCTTAGAAATACTGTGTCATTTGCCAGACAAAATGCAGTGCTAAGGTAAAAGGGAATAAACCTAATAAATGTTCAAGATGAATTATTACATCGCACACTTGATCTATTAACAAGGCAGAAGAAAAGAAATAAGTGCAACATATTGATGATTTCCATGCTCAGTGGGAATAATCAAGTTGTCAGCTCAAAGTAGTGAGTGTGTTGTTTTTATCAATGTCCTGCACAGCGGGCCAGTTATTGGTTCTAAATTTAAAGAATAATGTGGGAAAATTTGTTTGGTGGTTGTTTATCTAGTCCATGGTAGTGTCATAATTGTTCTGCACCAGCTTTGTTAGAAAAGGTGGATCAATGCAGGGGGCTGTCTGCGGAGTAATACAGCCTCAGAGAACCTACAGAAGAGAACTGTCATAGTTGGGTTTTGCCCTGAGCCTACAATATTTGGTCATTGTTTAACTATATTTAAGTGAGAGGAGATATTTATATTCAGATATGGAGAACTGTGCAGATTTAAAGACAGTATAATCTTCATTCAAATAATATATCCTTATATAAAGCACTCTATTCTGTTGGTTCTTTCTGAGTGGTAGTTGTGTTGTCTTTTTAATATTGAGTTAATTTGAATAAGGTATCCTAGATACCTCTGCTTAGCATTATGTTGGTGTTTTTTTCCCTTGTTTTACAGCGTGATTTTTATGCAACCCAAAACTCAATTAGCGTTTCTTAATGTACCTCTCTCACCTTTTTAAATGTGGAGGACTGGGTTCTGGTAGTAGTGCTGAGGAGCTCTGGTCATCAGCCAGTATGCTGTGATGCTGGGTGCTACTCACGTCCAAGAGGATTTTAAAAGAAGACAAGTGAATTCTGCTTGATGCACAGGTCTGGGCTCTCCATAGAGAGCCTGAAATGCAGAAGGAGAGGTGAAATGATCAAAATAAAAGGCTGGCTCTTTGCAGCATCATGCTGAACTAATACATGCAGTAAATTAGACTTTTCAGCTTAACAGTAATTAAAACGAAGGCGGATATTAGCTTGGGTATGTTTTGGCCATCTAGATAGTTGAAACACATTCCTGATCACATATAGTAACATTTGACAGCTCCTATGCATAGTCTTGTCAAGTCTATGAGAAAAGTAAATGAAAAAAGACTATTTAGGTTTACAGTGAGCTATCGTGCAATCGTGCACGCTCTGAAAGTAAGCATTGGGAATAGCTGTGCGGGTCAGGGTAAGATCTCTGTTTCAGCCACAATGAGTTTTAGCTGAAGGCTGCGTCCAAGAAACAGCTAAAATTGGAACTGAAGACAGTTCTCAGGTGGGGAGGACAAATCTGTGAGTCATCAGCACAGAGATAGATGGTGGTTGAGTTTGTGTTGGCAGATACTGGATCTCTGAGTATAAAGGGGGAAAAAGGTCAGGCAGAGAGATGTACAGAGCTCCTGCAGGAACTTAGAAGAAAACATTACTTGAAGAGTGATGAAGGGTAGGAGAAAATTAGAGGAAAATAAGCATTTTGTTATACTTTCATTTGTAGGATTCTGAACTTTTGGTTTTTACTTCTACGGAGTATAAAAAACTAAATTTAAGGCTAATCTTACTTATTCTGAGGATTTTGTGCTCACTCTCTTCTTTAAAAACAAACAAAAAAAAGAGCTTCATCCTTTAAAAAGTAACCCAAACAACAAATCGTGGCGCAGTCTGTATTGTGCAGTTCAATAAATGTCATAAAAGTCAGTGTCATTTTGATGCGATGTTATGGTACTGGAATTTTACCAGGGCATTAAAGATATTTTGTAGTGTTGAAGATGTTATGTTACACATGACAAGCACAAGCATTTTCTATTAAAAAAAAAAAAAAAATCCAGGTAATTTATTTTTTATGCTCCAGTTTCTCTATTTTCTCTGAAGCTAAAGCAAAAACAGTTTAGTTTCACAGCTTGCCTGCACAAGTTGCAGTAGGTTTTGTGTTTCTCTGAAATTCATACAGAAGGGACACAAAGTTCCTCTAAGAAAACATAAATAAGCATTCCTTTCTCTTTGTGTCTAAAATCTGAAGGATATCAGATAGAGTGGGGAGTTTGCATAGGGAAGTATGTTCTTAGGGCCTGTCTCCTGAATTTTAGCCAGGGTATCTTTGTCTCCTGAGCAGGAGAGACACAGAGTTTAGCAGGAACATTTCATCTGACCTGTTACTGAAGGTTGTCTCCTCTACATAACCACATGGGGCCGCGTGGGGACATGAGATGTGTTTGGCAACTTGAATTGAAGAATCTCCTCTTGCCTCCTTGCAGTGTTGCTGGTGGTGATCTGGAGTTGTCTCTGGAGACCAGGTGGGGTGTGGGGAGCCCTTTGGGAGCTTGGTAGTGAATTTCCTCAGCACACACAGAGGTGGTTTGACTAAATGTGGCAACATCAGCTTTGCCAGGGCACCAGCTTCAAGAAGCATTTTATTTTTTGGCTTCATTTTGGAAAAGTAGGTGTCAGACTGCTGCACTTGCAGAAAGCTGGAAATTGTGGTGTAGGAGGTGAGGGCAAATGGGAGAGTGGTGGTGGAAGGTATGTATTTGTGTTTGCTGGAGAGAATTCATTATATGAGGACACAGGGAAGGAGAATAAAGAACATTAGTAGCTCCAGAGAGATTGCACTTAGTAAAACATTCTTGTTTTGCTTTGTTTTTTGTTTTCTAGTTCAAGCAGTATGCTTTTGACAGCAATAGTGAAGAACTGGAAGACTGGTTAATTACTGTACTAAAATGGAGTATTTACCAGTAGAGGTAAGATATTTTTTGGATGTACCATGGTTTTATTTCTTAGCTTTGTCTTGCAGATCCCAGTCCATGAAGCAGATTAATGGCATTATTTGACAGGCATTTCACTGAGAACAAAACTGCTTTAGGAGGTTTCTGCATACCTCCATCTGTCTTTTCATTGCACTCAAAGGTGCTCTGATGTAGTTGCTATGAAGTATTACTAAAATTATTAATTTAAAAAAAAATGAAAAAACATTTTTTTCTTTTTTTTGGACTTTTACAATCTGATGATATTTCTTTGATCCATTTTGTATTATTGCCCCAGAGAAGATGAGTTTGAATAATTGAAGAAGTGATGAGTTAGTATGGAGCAGCATGGACTGGCAAGGATATGTAGGAAATTTTCTCCTTAAGAAAAGATTTGTGGAATTAAACCCTCAGGATTGTGAAGTTTTAGTCCTCAGTATTGGATCAAGTGACTACTGGAGATTTTCAGTCTCAATGCTTTAATACTATTGGGTTTTACTATGGTGCTTTGATTGTTCATAAGCTCTAAGTAGCCACCAAGAATTGTGAAGCCCTTGGATTGTTCTAACCCTGTGTATTAGGATGTTCCTGTTTGTTGTCACTTCCTCTGATACTGTTTATATGCTGCATTAACCTCAGTCGTTCATAATGTGGTTGCTCTTGATGAAGGATTCTTGTTTCTTGCAAGCAGACAGGTCAGCATTCAGTTCAATACCTCGGTTTCTGAATGCTAATCATATGCTTTAAAATACAACAATCAACTCATTAAGTATTGAAATGAATTGTGGACATGTAACGTTATTGATGTTAATGCAAAGTTAGCTGTAAATTTAAATAAAATGTACAAAGAAATAACTCTATGCAAGTTTTAATTTCTTAAGTTGGATTTTTTTGTGATTAGCAAACAAAAGTCAAAGAGCTTCTCCAAGTTTGAGTTTCCCCTTTAAAATGTTTATAACAGAAAATGTTATGCAGCAGTTATGGTTCAAAAAACTCTGTTTTCCTTTGCACTGTTGTGAAAGACTGACAGAAAGTCAGGATGGGGTTTCTGTCAAGCCAAGACAGTGGATGATCCCCTTCACCCTGATTAAAGAGCTCATGGAACAAGCTGATGCTCGGGAAAGAAAAAAACCATCCTCAGAGGTCAGCTGGCAGACTGCAGTCCCAGATGTTTGCAGTGACATTCAGCAAACCTGTAACATTTCTGTTCTGTCAAGGGCCAAGCAACCACACAGCACCACATGTTTCAAAGCAGTAACAAAGTACTTGCCCAACTACCAACTGTATTTGGGAAAGTGGCATCCTTGCCTTGTGCCAGTATCAATTGCTAAACCAACAAGAACTACTCAGCCACAGTTCACAAAAATGTGCACCAGAAAGCAATACTGTGTTCAAGTCTGCAATGGCACCTGCCCAAGCAATCTTTAGTGAGCTGGTTGGGATGCTGAGTTAGCTCAAAAGAGCAGGGAGAGAGTGGCCCCAGGCAGAGCCGTATGAGACAGTACAGAAATGTTACAGGTTTTGTTAGACAGTCCTTTTGGCAGTGATGAGAAAGCTAGGGAGCACTTTTTGTTGTTGAGTAACTCATTCATAAAGTGGACCTTTGAATTTGTCCAGAGTTTCCTGCCTGGTGACAAACCCTGAAGCATTTGGGAGTGACTACTTGGCTAGCAACTCCTGCAGAAGCAGTTTTCCCTCCTCTTAGAGGGAGCCAAGCTGTTCACGGACTGAGGACAGTGCCATTAGTGCTGGGGAATCTGAGGCATGTGATGACATGATGTCTTCATCCCATGGAAAAGTAGTCCATTTCATCAAAATGCAGGCTGGCTCAGACAACTCTGTGGCATCTTTTGTCCTCCTGAGCCATTTCTCTTTTTTTTTTTTTTTTGAGGATTTTTGAGTGAGGTCCTTTCTGAAGTATCTTACAGTTTCATCACATGCTACATACACTTCCCACTGGGACTGTTGCTCAGGGTCACAGCAGTTCCATGATCAGCTCAGTGACAGCTCAGGTTCCATTTGCAGAAGACTGTTGTAGGTGAGGCATGCATGGTAACGTGGTATGGCAACCCCAGAGAACTAGTGTTTCTGAGAAGAAGTATGGCTTCCTCATTCTAGCTTTGAAGGCCATTGAGGACATCTCAGTCCTTTAGCCAAAGCAGTGGAAGAAGAAATTGTTGCAAAGTAGTCGAGGTTGTCAGTTATAATCCTTTCACTGCAGACAAACTTTAGGCATCATTCAGCAAATCTATCAAAATCCCTTGATCTAAATGTGTATTACAATGCAGGATTTTTAAACAAGATGTGTTAATTGTGTTATATAGTTCATGGGTGTCTGGTCCACATTGTGTGAACAGGAATTGTCTTGGGCCACATATACAACATGCTCCAAAAGTAATACCTCCTATATAATTCCACAGAAACTGCAACAACTGATACAAAGAGCACAGTGACTCTATTTGATTGAGCAAAAGCTCAGCTACAAAACACTATTTTTCAACATAGTCACCACCATTAGTTGTGCATTTTCAACAGTGATGAATAAGAGCCTGCATGCTGCACTTGTAAAAATCTGTGCCATTGGAGATGATCCACTGTTGCCACTGCTGAAATGCCTCACGCATTGCTTCACTGTGCTCACATCCACCGTTTGGTCTCCATCAGCATTCTGCAAGCATCAATAAATGTCAGTGGATGCCAGTTTTTGCACATGGAGGAGTTCAGTGACACACCTTGCCTTCATACACACTTCCATGTCAGGTGCCATGTTTGTCACACTGCTCCTCTGCTGCCATCTGTCACACAACAACTTGGAATGGAATATTGGCAGGAAAGTTCAGCATCTACTGCCATACCACCAACATTCACCTCTGGCTTCAGGGGCCAACATCATAAGGCAGGAGGCATTACTTTCAGAGCAGCCCTCATAAGATAGATAATAAAGTTCATGCAACAAAGCTTACAAAGATTTTTTTAACTTTAGTATTTTTTATTGAAACAAAAGAGAGCAATAAAAACATAGAGCTAGTGGCAAATGTGACCCTGTGAAACTGATGCATCGGGCTGGTTTGATGGCTGTGGTTGTAATTCTTAGTGAGCTCTTGAGATTTTTGATGAAATTTTGCTCCTCCTTTACTTCATCCTCAACAATAGCTGTTCACAAATGTATGTACTGCCAAACAGTGATGACATGAATAAGGTGTGATTGTGAAAGGAGAAATGTTTTTCTCTGGCCTGATAGGGCTTATAAATGTGAAGGGACATGGTCAGATTTTTGAGTAGAAAGTCTGATTGCAGCTCTATGCACTCCATTTGAAAATTACCAGGTAATGTATTTATGTTGAATGAAAATGGAGTTACAGATACCCCCAGGGCAGGGGGCACGGGGCAGGGGCCCAGCCACATTGCTGGCTGAGTTGGGCTGCATGCAGCCTGCCAGCAGGGTATCTCTGATCTACATGCTGTAGTTCTGATCTGGCATGAAGGGTTCTCGATATGCGTTCTTCCTATTGTTACAACTCAGTTTCAGAAGCAAAATTCTTCTTTCCCTATGCTACATCAGTAGTACTGAGCTACTGTTTCTTTGTTTGTAGTGAAGTGTCCTTGAACACGTTGATAAACCAAGGTTAGAATTGCTTGTTTATTGTTAAAAATCTAAACCTGTGCTGTGGTGCTTGAAACCAGCTCCTCTAGAGAAAGTACAGTAAGGTAAATCTTATCGTGTGTCAGAGGCCAAGATAATTGGTTGGTAGGTAGCCCCCTCAGGTAACTTGCTTTCAAGAGACTGTTCTGCTTTGGCTGACTTTTCTTTGCCAGCTACTCTGTTTTCAGTCTCAGTAGTACCACCTGCTGCCTCACAGACCTCACAGACTCCCACCTGCTTGTTTAAGCTTGTATAGCAGAAACAGAAAAATCCCGTAACCTATTCGAGCTCAGACCAGGTCAGGTATTAGGTTTACTGCTTCTGCACTTAAGCCAGAAGGAGGACTAATTGTCACGGAGTTAACTAGATCAATTTATGCCCGTGACAGGGGGCAGTAGGCCCCTGCCTCCCCCACCCCCCGCCTGGCCCCACAAAATGGGAAGGAAGGGAGGTAATGTAAGTGATGGATTGCCCATTTTTGGTTTTTGTTTGTTTATTTCTCAAACCTGGCAGAAACTAAAAAGATTGAAGACAGATGTTTGCAGAAAAGGTAGTGTGTTTTATTAATCCACTTGATATTGTTGAAGGAAAAACAGCAGAACTCATCAAAGTCTGTAGGATTTTAATTTAAGTATCAGCAGGCAATTGTAAATTAACAGTATGGTGCCAGTCTGTGGCTGCAAAAAGGACAATGAGAATTAATGCTTTACTACTAAGAAAGATTGACTGAGAATGGGCGTGTTGCCCACCTTAACTCCTGCCTCTCCTCTCCAATCTTCCACTTAAAAAGTCCTACAGCTCCTGTCAGGCCTTACAACTTCTATTTGACCACACTGTAATTCAGCTATCCCTATCCTCATATCAGACTTGAGGTAGTGCTACTTGCTTGGCCATTCTGCTTCAGTAAGGGCTGGAAGGAGATCATGATCTTTGTCTCCTTCGTGGCAGTATTTTTTCCTCTCTCCAACCAATTACCAGAGCAGAGCTGCAGTACATAACTATCAGGAAGTTCCAGGGCTGTGTTATGCTAATCATATCATGATACTTCTTTGATAATATTTGATTCATCTTCAGCAAAGATACAAGTTATTTGGGCAGGATTTGGCATATCCATTGTTCGTGTTTACCACAGGAAATGTATATTTAAGAAACTATGAAACTGTGTATAATAGCATTTTCATTTTATAAGGACCAGCTAGATATTGCCCTATGCATATGTTTTTAAAAAATTGTTTTCTGTTTGTTTTCAGTAACTAAGGTGCTGACAAGTTTTGACATCTTCATCCTCATAAACATGAGTGAAGTTCAGG
The DNA here is from genome assembly GCA_037305975.1 of Chrysolophus pictus. Taxonomy (NCBI): domain Eukaryota; kingdom Metazoa; phylum Chordata; class Aves; order Galliformes; family Phasianidae; genus Chrysolophus; species Chrysolophus pictus. The sequence continues at coordinate 28,461,574 of CM074578.1, forward strand.
CTATGGTAGAATTCTCCGTGGAGCTCCACAAATTCTTCAATGTGGATTTGTTTCAAAGAGGGTAGGTAGTGCATTCTTTCACACTTCACTGTGGTTGTATGGCTGATGTTGGAAAGTCCATAATGCCTTCTGTCACGTAGAGTTGCTTCACATGTTATTGACTGTTTTGTAGTGATTTGAAAGTTATTTACTCTTTGTTGGAAAGATATATACTTGCCAGGAATTGAAATGTTTGAGTAATTTGACTGAAAACTTAAGCTGTAAAGAAGTACTTATTGTCTGATTGGACAAGAGGGAAGTTCTGTTGTTCTTTTAGAGAGTAGATGATATCCTTACCCAGACTTTTACCCTTTCATATCTTAATTGCTGTAATCCTTTTTGCTTGAAATATGATAGGCTTTTCTCTTGAATCTTTTAAAATCTTTTTAAAATGTTGCTGCCCCTGTTAGCTTATTAGTTTATCAATTTGGCACTAGAGAACTTCAGTAGCTTCTGTTGTCCTCGCTGTGCTGGTGCTGGTGCTGTGCCTCCACAGAACTGGAAAGGAGATCTGGAGGAAGAGTCAAGAAATGCCTTTGTAAAGAGAGCTTACCCTTCTCTAAATTTGCCCTGAAGTTGGTACTGACAAGTGATAAGCTGTTGTGTTCACTATCTTTTGTGGTCATACTATATGCAGCAAACTGGCTGCATCCATCTTTTGGGGGAAATTGTAATTTCAGTCTTCATTGGAAGAGGGGGAGGATTAAGGAAGGCTTAAGAGGTCTGAGAGGATACTGAGAATATTTTAAGTACTTTGACAAAAAAAGTATAGTTGCTTGAACTGTGTCCTTTTTTTTCCTCTGAAATAAGCAGAGAGGGAGAGGTTAGAATATGGCAACATGTTAATTTTAACAGAGAAGAGCCTGAAGGAAGGGAAGTCTTTAGGTTATCTTCACCCTCTGATTGAAATGATCCCTCAGCAAGGTAGTTAAGAAGCAAAGCACTGCATTTTAATTACGGTGCTCAACTTGGCACATTTCTTCTAAGCTTGCTCTTTATAACACAGCACATTAACAGAGCAAGTTGAGAGAAGTAGAATGCTGACATGAGAAAAATGACAAGTAGATACTGAGTCTCTGTTTTCAGCCTTCAACTTCGGGCATGTTTTCTTAGAAAGCAATGTTAGGAAGGAGAGGGAGCTGCACTGCCAGAATAAGTCCCATGTCTCTGGGGATATTTTGATGGTTAGCTTTTCCTAAAAGTTGCACTGCAGCTGTAAGTAGTAGAGTTACGTAATGTAGTTAAAGAATAATTTAAGTTCTTCTTATCTAATACAGCTATATCTCATTATATAATATTTTCGTATAGCTCTGCATCAATTACTTAAAAGCAAGCTTGCTCCAGGTTGCTCTTTTGGTTCATTTTAATCTGTTGCTACATTCAGATAAGGCTTCACATAATTTTCCTTTTTAGATTAGTGTGATGTGATCATGGGAGTTTTTGCCCAAACAGTGTTTGATGTGTGGGTATTGTGTGACAAAATGAATAAAAGAAATTTAATTGACTAGGAGTTGTGAGTCTGAAGATCTGAGATAGCAAGGCCTTTTTGTCATCTTATTTCATAAAGGCTCCAGTTAGATTAGGGTTTTGTAGTGCTGTCCTTTTATAAATAAAATGGGAAATGTACTGTGGTTTGAGTGAGGTGTGAACTGGAGAACGGTAGAATGAGTTGGGTGGAAAACTGTTTGGGTGACCATACCCCAAGTGTTGTGGTCAACTGGTGCAAAGTCCAAACCACAGTTAATGGCTAATAGCATCACTCACAGGATCAATACTGTGTAGAGTCTGATTAACAGCCTGGATAATGAAACATTGTGCCTTCTCAGCAAGTTTTTGAATGATAACAAAATGCAGGGAGTGGTAAGCTACAGCAGAGAACAGAACTTCTCTTTGAAAGGACCTGGACAAACTGAAGATATGGTCTGACAGGAATCTCACTGTGTTAAAGGCAAATGCAGAGTCATACAGATGGGGGCAGATAACCCTATGTTACAGTGCAGACTGGGGGCTAACAGGCTACGAGACAGCTTTGCAGAAAAGTACACCTAGGGCCTGGTGGGCAGTGAATTGAGCATGAGCCAAAAGAATGCACTTATGGGTCCCTTTCAGCTTGGGATATTCTATGAGTCTATGATTCCATGCTCATATTTATTGTGATTTAAAGTCCCCTTATTTTCTGACATTTGAGAGTGGCAGCCACTCACAAATGATGCATGTTTTAAGCACGGAGAAGAAACCTAAATGCCACAAAACTCTCTTAAGGATTCTGAGACTTTGTGAATGACAAATCTGGTGCCCATTTTCTGCAGCAGTTGTCCTGCCTAAACACTGGCTTTGCCCTAAACTAGAGATGCATTTGCCTGAGGAAGAAACAGGAACTATGGGCTCAGTTCAGATGGATTGATCAGTCTTTTTATCCTGTTTGTACCCAACTGCCTGCTTGCATCTCGCCTTTATTTTAATTGTGAATTCTTTTGGGGTGAAGGAGCATAATATAACATCTTTCATAGTCTGGTATATAATGCAAACTGGTAAATTCCCTTAATTACTCCATTTAATTTTCATTTGACCTTGATATATGTTATGTTCTCCTACTTTGAAGGCTGTCATTTTGACCTTGTCAGCCTTCTGACTTCTCTCTCATCACAGCATCAAGCACTGTGGAAAAGCAAGGGCTCCATCTTTCCTGTGTTACTCTGCCTGGCTCCTATTAGCAGCTTAGCCTTGGTACCAGGCTGCATTTCCCACTTCTCAGTTTTCAAACTAGGATATTAATTTTTCCATACTGGTTTTCCACTTCAAAAAATCTGCAAGAGATGCTCAATACATTTATATTGTTGAAAAATGAAGAGTCTCATACTTTTTAGAACTATTAGATATACAGGGTTTTTCTGAAAGAAGTCATTTTTTTTTTCTGTCCTGCCAGTGTCTTCACACAAAAGCTGTTTCCTCAAATCATTTTTGAAACATTGACAGTGTCTGTGTCTGTCATTGCACATCCCTATTTATATTTCCTTGTTGTCTCTTTTCCTGTAAGCCCTTAAGCATAAGGACTGTGTCCATTTGCACAACAGATAGCTAGTTAACTAGGCTTAATACAGGAGGGCCTATTTTTCCTTTTTTAATAAAAATTAATAGTTGCTTTTTCAAATATGAATTGGAAAATGTAATGGACAAGAGGAACTCAGCTGATGGTTTGTAGTTTAGCACAGCACAGGTGTTGCTGTGAGATCTGCTTTGAAAACAGCATTAGACTAGATTTTCTCTGCCTGTGTGCAATCTTTTTTTGTCCAACCATTTTTTTATTTTGTCTGTAATAGTGCACGCAGGTAGCTAGATATGCATTTAGACTTTTCAATATAATAAGGGCTCTATTGTCTGATTTATCTCTTTTTTTTTTTTTTTTTTTTTTTAAGGTAAAAGTTTCTTTTGTGAAGTCCAATATCACAGAAATGTGAAAACACTTCTTGGAAGCTATTGGAAAATTAACCTTATGTTATTGTTCTATGCCATAGATGCATGTTTTGTCCCTGTGCAGAGAGTTACAAATGTATCTCAGCAGCATTGACATTTTATGTTTCCATCTGTCTTGGTGTGCAATGTAGCATAAAAGAAAATACACTGAATCAGAGTATGAATCTTAATGACTCTTACTATGATTACATGGTAATTTAATAAGAAATCAGGCAACAAATGAAAGCTTATTTTGTTTTGTTTTCTCTGGATCCAGTGAGTTATCTACATTAATTTATAACGTGATGCTTCAGAAGATAACATTAACATTAACATTAACATTAAGTTAGCATTTTTAGCCCTGGCTGAATCAGGAGATGGACAGTTTCTGTTCCTAAATAAAGAAGCAGCCTCTGCGAATGGTTTGTGTCATTGGCATATGATCAAATAGCAGCAGTTAGGGTACACGGCGTGTTCAGGCAGACCTGTTTGGTTTTGTTTGGAATTCATAAAGCCCAGTCAAACTTTTACTTTCAAACTGCATTCCTGTATGACACAGACTCTAGGAAATAAGTGCTCTGAGTCCTCTTCTGACGTGTAGCAGCAGATCTTCTGAAGCATCATACTGTGATCTTTACTTAATGTAACACGATCTTTTCAAAGGGAGAAGAAAACTGTCAGATTGGTCTAGTAGCTGCAAGATGAGCTCTGTTCTACAGCTTATGATTTTCCAGTAAAACAAATAGCAGTAATGCAGGTTCAAGATTTAGCAGGCCAGGCTGTAAAAGCAAATTTAAATAAAAGGGAATTTTCTGTCTAGGAAAAAAGTGCAGGTACTTCTCTTTCTTACTACTTCTCTTAATTTTTTTAAGTGGATCAATTTCTGCTTCTAGTTCAGTGGTGGTTGCACACACAGGTCCTTCTTGCTCTGGGGCAAGAACAGGCAAAACTGGGAATGAGCAATCGAAAGTCATATGTTAAGTTGGTATTGCTTCAGATGTTAGAAGTTAGTATGATCAAATACCCCCATAGGTCTTCTGATGGAGGATGCCTGAGAGGACAAAGATGTGATGTGGTCAAAAAAACAATGGCTGTTTGAAGTGCCAAATGATGGTGCTTCCCAGTTTTGCCTTTTCAAAAGGAAAAGCCCTATGTTTGTTGAGAATAGCAGTTGGAAAAGTAAGTGTAAAATTGAGCACTGCTTCCTTTGAGTTAGCTGAGAAATTAAAGCTTTTGATCTATGCTCTGCCTTAGCTATGTGAATGGAACTTAAGACATTGGGAGGTTGTACCACTTGTCTTTAGATACCTGAGTAAAATATCTGTGTTAGGATACTTCTGGCCACACAGGGACGCTTGCTGAGTAGTTGTTTAAAGCCACTGTAAGTTGGGTTTCTACTCAGACTTGGAGAATCTTATGTTTTTATTCCACCCAATGCATTAATTCCTAGAGGACTTGCCTTGCTCTTAAGAAACTAAATCGGATGACTAAAGCTCTTGGTTTTAGATACATCTTCTGACATATATAAATATAATGGTACGGATGCTTACTTCTTCAGTCATTATTCCTGGGTACATAACAAATTGTTGGTAATTGCTGCTGTACTGAAGGGTTTCTTTACAAAAATTTAACATTGCTTTTTTGCCCTCCAACACTCCCTCAGCCAATATACTTTCAAAATTATGTCTCAGTGTTTGATAAATGTTCCTGGGTATTCATGGTATATTCTAAACTTCTCAGGTATTGGCTACGGATTTCAAATAATCTGTATTTTATTCAGACCTTAGCTCCTACACGTATGTAGCCCTTCTGGAAGGAAACAAGACATCCTAACATTCAGAGTTCATTCTTTTGAATGAGTCAGGTGTACTTTCCAGACACTGAATTTGGCAAAATTTACTTTTCAAAAAATAAAATAACAAGTGTTTAGATGTGTCCTTTTGCCATCCTAATGTCTTGCTGAACCCTGCTGGAGCACTGCCATAGGTATAGCTATTTTGTGTGACAAGAACATTAAATGTAATTGTGATATGGGTTAAGTCATATGTTTTCCTTTAAGGACTGTATTTGGAGGTCTGTGTAGTTGCTTCTTTCTTTACATTATCAAAGAAAACGTGCCTTGCATACGCAAGACTAGGTACCATTTCATGTTGCAGTGTAAAGATTATGGATCAGCCTTGTGCAGTGTTGTCAGCAGACTGAATGAAGATTGTCAGCAGAAACAAGATCAGTGAGTTCATTTTAAGGAGTAAGTGACAATGCAAGACAGTGCTGAATATATAATGATTTTTCTCCAGATAAAACTCTCTCTTTTTTTTTTTTTTTTAACTTTTAGAACAATATAGTTAACTTCTGTGTGTAATATGAGAGTAGGTGTTCACTGAGGTGTTAGTTGAAGACATTAGAATAATGGTTTCTTTAGTATGTAACTTCTCTTTTTAAATCTAAGTTTTACTGAGTTCAGTATTCTGGAATGGCATATGACAGCAGAAGCAGTTTTAACTTTGCATTAAGTACATGCTTAGTCATTAGCATTGCTAATTTTAAGATTCTTTCTCACAAGTGTAACACTCCTTTGTAGCATGTAGATTCTGTGTCGGCTTATAGTTCAGACTAGTCTCTATTTGAGGGTAATGAGAACCAAAGAAAAATCTCTTGTTTCTAAGTGTTCTTCCCTAATTACGTGTACTTGGTAATTGCAGAAAGATAATTTATGCTAGCTCTTTAAATTAGCTTGTGATCCAAAGCTATCAGCAGGAATAGAGAGAAATGTTCACCGAGCATTCCAGAGTCATATCTGCCTTGTGGAACAGAAAATCCTGGCATGGTGCCTTCTTGTGCCCCTTCTGCTGTGCATACATCCATTCTTACATATTTATGTATTTATGTATTTGCAATCACAGACAGCGGTTTACTGGATTATCTTAGAAATGCAGCTTTGTCTGAATGTGGGTGCCTGTTGCACACCTGTCACACCACCAAACTCAGACTTGCTGCTTCTGCTTCAATCAAGTGCCTACTCAGATCTCACGTTGCTTCACATCTCTTCTTAAAATCTTCTTCTTTCAGTCATTAAACCTCCTGATACCTTTTCCAATTACTGTATGTCATACAAAGTAACTTTTCATACCTGGAGATTTCTTACTGTCATTCATTCCTCTCCACTTGTTCTCCTGTTGCCATATTCTTGAGTTGACAGGTAAGAAACTCGAGACGTTTCCAGAGGGTTGTAGGCACTCAGGCTTACACATCTGAGCTCTTCATTTTTTATTTATTAACGGAAAAAAAAGAACTTTGCCCAATTCAACATGTTCATGTTAATCTATACAACTTTGTTTCTCCAGAAAGTTTGAAAATTCCTTGGACTCAAATCCACTGTGAAACAGCATTCTTGTCTCTGGATTTGTAGTTGGCTTAAGCCAGCACAGTGGCATATATCTGCCAAAGGGTTTAATATGCATCGTCATCTCTTGATTTGTTTGCCATTCTTTGATCAATCAGATGGTCAGCATCTGTAGCAGCTGGCAGCAGTGTAGTCTGGGAGTGAATTAAATGGGCTGGGACATTAGCTAAGGGTGTACATATTAGTGAAAAGGAGACCTATTGAATAGCAGCAGTCTGAAAAGAGTTGTCCCTCTTCTGGTGCTTCCAGTGTGCCTGCAGTAATGCTCTTCTACCTTTTCATGGGCCAAGCCAAAATAGTAAGCCAGCAGAAGAATTAAAGCAAACAGACAGTATAATTCTACTCCCTGGTCCACCTTCTGCAAGACCAGTGCTAACCTGCCAGTGCAAGAGCAGAAGATAGAATGGAGGAACAGGATCCCTGCTTTTATCACCAACTGGCTTCTGGGCTGATATAACTGTAATGCTGTGGAAGTTCGGTCCTCCATGTTATGAGACTGTCAAACATTAGGGTCTGCTTCACCAGTATGATCTCTTGCTGACAGCAGTCCAGAGATGAGTATGTTTTGAAAGAAACCCTCTGTCTGAACTTCTGCCTTCTTCTCAGTTGGTATCCCTTCCTGTAGGATAGGGAATTGTGACAGACATCAGCTACATCCATTCTAATTTCCCTGGCTGTCATTTGCAGATACAGACTCTGGTTGGCAGTGCCAGTTTGCAGTTTCTGCTTTCCTTGCTCCTGATTGTTCCTTGTCACCACAACGGACAGCCTCTCAGTTGTGCTGTCTGAGCTGCTGAATCAGTCCAGTTTGCAGCACCGCTCTGCAAGTAGCTTGCTGGTAGGATTGAGTGGAGGAAAATATGCTGTAGCACAGGGGCAAGAGTGAGTGTCTGGGAGGACAGGGAAGAGGAAAACAGTGAAAACAGAGCTCTTCAAACTTGACTTTTTTGCAAAAATCCTTGTGTTGTAAAACCATAGTCTAATTTTCAAGAGTTTCTAGGTATTTCCTTATTATGAAGAGGGAGAAGATTTCCTCAATGCCAGCTAGCATGAGAGACAAATTAAAGGATTCAGACAACTGTAGAGCACCGAGGGGCCCAAGCCCTGAGGGGGAGGACCCTAATCATTACTACAGTGCCAGGACCTTTCCCATTGGAAAGGAGGAAGGAGATAACAGAAAGCAAGTATGCTGACATTCAGAATAGCAAACCCCCCTGCCCCTCCAGTTCCCTGAGGAGAACTTAAAATACTTCTTAAGTGAGTGTGGCCAATTTCTGCTTACAAGGAGCAGTGGTGGAAAGTCAGCCTTAAACCAGGGAACACAAGAGGTTTTAGAGTGTGACTTTGCTCCTATCTTGCTCCTGGCAATGCTGTCTTAAGCTGGCTTCAATCAATCATGAAACTTCACCTTGCTTGAAGGTGAAAGATGGAAGCTTCTGGCACCAAAGGACTGTTTTTTGTTTTTTCTTTTCCATAATGTCCAAATAACTTCTAAGAGCAGTTGTATTAGAAACATTGATATAAACTACAGGGAAAAAGATGAAGATGTTGGCAAGGGTCAAGAGAGTAACTGACTTTTATGTAATGCATCTTGCATAAAACATGATAGTTTGTGTGCATTTGGTGTTGTTGCTTTTGTGGGTTTTTTTTTTCCTTATCATTATTTTTGTCACAATTTCTTTGTGGTACCTAAATTTCCATTTTTCGTTAAATGCGTGATACATTTGCTCATAGAATAGAGATTGAATTTCATTGAAGCAGGCTACCAAGCGAATGGCAAAGCTTGTATGTTTGATTACTGACAGATGAAACAGAATTGCACAGCTGCAAAACTTGGGAAACAAAAATTGAAATACCATTGGAGCAAGTACCAGAAAATGAGTTGTCAGACTGTCTTCTGGTCTCCCATCTGTTGTGTTTGCTAAACCTTGATTTCAAAATTAACATGTTATGATGTTTTTGAAGAAGAACCGCTGTCTGTTTGCAGAAGGTGGAGCTTTGGAAAAGCTGTGACTCCACTTGGCAGGAAAACTCTACATCCTGTACCTTTGTCCCCAGAAAATTGAAACAATTGAGACAATCAGAAGATAAACACTTGAAAAATGTTATTTGTGATGCTAATATCTTGAATCAAATTCATTAAAAAAAAATAATAATAATTTTAATTCATGTAAATGCAGTTGGAAAATTGCCATAGCAGGGAAATCATTAAGATGAGATCTGTAGAGGTGTTGTAATTTAAAGATAACTTAAACGTAGAGAAAACTTAGCATGATTTATTATATTCCCTTCAGTAATAACAGGAAATAGAAGGGGAACTAAAATTATAAACATAGACTGATACAAGTTAAGATGTATTTGATTAAATAAAAGCTAATCTATTATTATATGTTTATTAGGCTCTTTAAAAAAAGAAACAACGAGATTTATTTGAGAGTAGTATTTCCCTTGCAAGTTTTTAAGTACCAGTGCAGAAATTGTACCCGATTGTGCTGCTGGTAAGAACATGGAGAAAAGCCTTATGTAATAATAAAGCAAAATCTTTAACTGCATTTACTTTCCTGTCTCCCTTGTCTGATTTATTGAGGTAATAGTCTTCCAAATTATTGCCATCCAACTTTCAGCCTAACAACTGTTTTGTTCAAATACATCTTCAGTTGTTAGAAAACAAGGTGTTCCATAGACACGACGTATTTTTTTAAAAAAAGTAAGTCACTTCCCAGCAAAATTCCAAACAATACAGGTTTGTGACTGGCTGTGTGAAGTGCTAAATGCCTTTACAGCTTTTAAGATGGGTTTTTCGACATTCTTGAAAGAATTAGTGTTGTTAGGATCTCTGCAGTAGCAAAAGGTTTATCACAAGATAAGATTGTGGGACAGGGTGATCCTGAACAGAAGTACGTAAAAAATTTTGTCTCTGTTGGATTTCTTTAACATACAGCTGCCTCAAACTTATTGCAGTGGGAGTTTGTGTTCTCCATTTTCCTGTGCACCAAATGAAGCTTGCTCTGCCACACCTGTCTGGTTGATGTCAGCTTGGACAAAGGAAAGGAGAGGAGCATCAGTAGTTTTCTGCACCTGAGCAGGTGGTTTTCAACAGGACCACATGTTCAGTAGATCCCAAGGGCTCTCATGAGGTTTTGCATCTGCAAGGTCACAGCTGTTCCCTCGTTTTGCAAACTGATAAATTTAGAAGCTGCCCTGCAGGTGACCCATTGTGCCTGTGAACACTGCAGTCCAAGATGTTCAATGTTTGCTCTTGTTAGTGTGACTGAATCCATTTAAGTGCATGGGGTGCATGAGGACTCAGGGACAAGGTCAGAATTTGCCATGTGCATTTCTGCCTTTCCTCTGCTTGGTGAGAGGAACTGCAGAAAAGTTTTACCTCACTGAATTGTATTATAAAACTTTTCCAGGACATGCATTTCCCTTGGAATGTGCTTTAGCTGGTGAAGTAAGTGGTTTTTTAAGTAAATGCTCGTGCAGCTGTCTCTGTAAAAGCACATAGGCTTTTTTTATGCATGAGATTTTTTTTTAATAATACTTGTCCTTGATGACTCCACTTGCACACATTACTGACTGTGGTTCCATGTAAGAGTATTAAAAAGTCACATAACCATTATTTCTTATCTTTCCTTTTTTGTTGGCAGCAAGATTCTGATTATTTTTATTCTGATTATTATTAAGCCAATTTCTTGCTCTGATTGTAAATGAACCCGTACCCATCTAAATGATGATCCCAGAGAAAAAAAGAAATCTGTCTGTGTTTCTGTGTTGGAAAGTATGTCAGATTTTGAGTCTACGAGATTTTAATGCAACTTGTTTGGAAAAGATTTAATCTTTTATTGAGGATGACCAGTGAAGTTCTTCCCAGCCCATTGGAGATCAGTAATTCTGATTATCTCTTTTAGAAGACCTTTTTCTACAATGCCTATTGTAAGGATATTAAGCTCCAGATATCCTTCAACTTTTTAATAGCATTACTATGGAATTATGGATGTGCGTATTATTGTATTCAGGACCAAATGAGATAAATGGGCATCAGCAAGCGCATGCATTTCGCACACTGCATAGGCTTGGGTTGGCAGAAATTGTGCAGATACCTATAAGCATTCTATTTGTGACTTTGATTGTGTGTGCTGACACGGTAAATATAAAGCACATGCAAAGGTACCTTTTGTGATATGGGTGTGAAATTGTTTCAGAACAAAGGCTCTATGCCGTGAAATGGTAAGAGATCTGGCATTCATCTTTGACCTGTTGTCAATGGTTTACATAACACCTGCTGTCTGTGAGCTGAGAAAGAAAGGATAAATGCTGAGAGCATTTAGAGAAGGAAAGGTTGGCAAATTTTAAGAGATAATTTTGTATATTCTATTTTTTCCCCTCAAGTTTATAATGTAATAGGAACTGGAAGATGCTGCCTACCTACATGTTTTAGTTTATGACCACTGCCCCTCTTTCTCTAATCACTAACCTCAGGTTTATCAGTAACTTCCTTGCAGTTACTGGCACCTGAAGCTCTTGTTTAGGCTGAACATGCCTCATTGCCTCAGCTTCTCCTAAGAGCTTGTGATCCAATAGTTGTCCAACCAGATGGATTTATGCTGAACTTGCTCAAATTGAGAGTCTCAGACCTTGATACAGAATTCCAGATGTGGTCTAATGAGTGCTGAGTAAAGAGAGAGAATTGCTGTTGTCAACCAATTAGCCATGCTTCTATTGATACTGCCCAAGATGGAATGGTGAGGCCCCATCTCTCTGTGTTCAGCTTTGGGTATCTCAATACAGAAAGGACACTGAGGTGCTGGAGCAAAGAAGGGCAACAGGGCTTGTGAAGGGCTTGGAGAATATGCCCTACAAGGAGAGACTGAAGGAACTGGAGCTGTTTAGTTTGGGGAGAAGGAGGCTGAGAGGAGACCTTATTGCTCTCTTTCAATACCTCAGAGGTGTTTGCAGCAAAAGTGGGGTTGGTCTCTTCTCACTGGTGATAGGTGACAGGACGAGGGGAAATGGCCTCAAGTTGTGCGAGGGAAAGTTTAGGTTGAATATCAGGAAAAACTTCTTTACAGAAAGGGTTGTTAAGCACTGGAATAGGCTCCCAAGGGAGATGGTTGAGTCACCATCCCTGGATGCGTTTAAGAACCATTTGGATGTGGTGCACAGGGACATGATTCAGCGGAGGATTGTTAGAGTTAGGGTAGTATGGTTATGTTATGGTTGGACTTGATGGTCTTTAAGGTCTTTTCCAACCTGAGCAATTCTGTGATTCTATGATTCTCCTGCCAGGTCCCACTGTGGTTTGTGTTCAATTTGGTGTCTGCCAAGACTCCCAGATCTTTCTCAGCATGGCTTCTCAAGACAAGCAGTCCATGGCCTGGACTACTGCAGAGTGAGGGCTATTACTAAGACAGAAGCCATATGATCTGTTGGTAATGCTTTTTCAAGAGAACATGTTCTTATCTCTATACATAAAACATTCTTTTTTGACAGCAGTAAGCAGAGGTGCCTCTGTTCTTTATCAGGAAAATAATTTAAAGTAGCCTTAAGGTGGCTACATTATTGACATAATAATTATGTTTTTAGATGTTTCAGAAGTGGTATTGGCTTACCTTGTCTTAATAGGACTAGCACTGGGACAGTCTGCCATTGTAGAGCCTTAGTAGTAGCCATGGTTTCCTTTACTGAGGAGCAGATGGCCTGATGGTGTTTGGGAAATGAGGAGAGTGCATTTCCATAGCTGCTGAGTTATATTATCTGTGAGAAAACTAACTATGGCAAGATGAGGTGGTGGACCCTGTAGTGAACAGTGTCTCTAGTGAAGGAATCTTCATTCTCCAGGTAAAACCATGATCATGCATATACGTACCATGATTCAACTGTGGAACCCAGGAGAAATGAAAAAGTGCAGGAATTAAAAAAAAAACCTTTGTAATTTTGAATGCAGTGATGGCTGTACAGAATTAATCAATATTCTTCCAGCAAGGTGAGGCTTTTACAAGGTTTGGATGGGAATTCTTCATACAGGAATGAATATCTTCCATAAGAAAGCATCTACTTCATTCCTTCAAACTAAAAATTTTTGCCAAGTGTTCACGGTCTAAAACAGCACAGATTTTTTTCGAATTATTATTGCTCAAGAGTCCTCCTCCAAAAAAAGACTGGTGATCTAGGTCTTAAGAACTCCAGCACTTGTGGGGAATCTTAAGGCTAATTGCTGTCACTGATCTGTGTTAATTTTTTTAATGTTTCTGCTAATATTTCTGCTATGGAAAACGGTTTCAAATAAATATTGAATAAAACATAAAGCCTTTGTCTCAATTATCAAAGTCGTTTTTGCAGGTCACTGTTGCAATCAAGCCTTGAGAAAGATCCAAAATGACATAGAGCTTGTTCAGTGTTTGGTGTTCGTGAGGCTACACATACATGTCAGAAAACTTGGACTGAGCAGAAGTTAGGATTGCTCATTGAATCTCACTGAGTTTTCTTTAGAACTGACCATGCTGCTGCAGTTTCTGTACCATGTTCTCTATTTGTGTGGATATTGGTAGGTCTTCAGATGTAGACTCACAGATGGACCCAAACTGTTAGACTCTCTGAAAGGTGTTAACACTAAGCCTGCAATTGCCTGATGAGGTCTGCACGTTCCACCTCTTGGAAGATGCTGGACAAGGGGTATTAATGTTCTGTTAGTCTCAGGCTGCTTCATCTATCTGGGTATGTTTCCAGTGCAACCCGTTGCATGAAATGTAGCACCGTTATCATCTGGAATTTTCCATTATCAAGGATACCTTCATTCTACCATTACGTAAGATAATGAAGAGTTGATTGTATTCAGATCTTATTTGCGGAGTATTTTAAGGATATCTAAGATAATTGATAGACTGTAACAAGTCTTTGATACTGAATTGTTGTCTGGACTCCCAAGGAGATGCAGTTGGGTAGATGAGATTTATGGGTCAGCTGAAGATTTATCACAACAAGACAATGTTTATGGTACAGCTGAGAAGTATTTGGGAGTGATCAGTTTGCGTTGTTGGTTTTTTGATGGAAAAGGAAGGATTGTGGCACAAATTGATAAATGTCCAGAGACGGAAAGGTGAGAAATGTGGGGCTCAGAGAAAAGAGTGTCCAGTCTTGATGCATTTTTTGAAATTTCTTTTAAGAACTTGCTGTCAAATGAGGAAAGTAGCATAGAAACATAGAAATATTTCCTGTGTTGGAGGAGACCCTTGTTGGAAGGATCACTGAGTCCAACTCCTGGCTCCGCACAGCATCGCCAAAAATTCAAACCCAATGACTGAGAGTTGTCCAAAGGCTCCTTGAACTCCAGCAGCCTGGAGCCATGACTACTGCTCTGAGGAACCTGCTCCATGCCCACTGTCCTCTGGTGAATAACCTTTTCCTCACATCCAACGTGACCCTCCTCTGATGCAGTTCTGTGCTGTTCCCTCGGGTCCTATTGATGTGCCCCTCCATTTCCCTTGTGAGGAAGCTGTAGACTGTAATGGCGTTTGATGTCCTTCTTATGTTGTGGCACCCAAAACAGAATACAACCCTTGACTCTTGTAACTAGCTAGTAGTGTGGGGCCTGATGCACTCCAGGGTACATTTGGCCCTTTTGGATGCCAGGGCACACTGCTGGTTCAGGTTCAACTTGACATCAACCAGAACCCTCAGATCCCTTTCCATGGGGCTGCTATCCAGCCTCTCATTCCCCAGTCCGTATATAGAGTCAGGGTTGACACATCCCAGGTGCAGAATCTGGCCCTTGCTCTTGTTCTGCTTTCTGTGGTTGACGATTGCCCAGACCTCAGATATCTCAGGATCTCTCTGCAAGGCAGAGCTCTCAACATTTAGAGGATTCAACAGCTCTTCCCAATTTAATATCATCTGCAAACTTACTTAATATGTCTTCAAGTCCTGTTTCCATGTCATTTATAAAATCATTGAAGAGAACTGACTCTAAAATGAAGCCGAACCTCATTAGTGACTGACACCAACCTGATGTAATCCCATTTACCATAATTCTTTGAGACCAACCTATCAGCCAGCTGTTCAACCACTGTATTTGTATAGCTGTGTGCTGAACGTTTTGTCCAGAAGGAGACTGTGAGAGACAGTATTGAAAGCTTTGCTGAAATCCAAAAAGTTTACATCGGTTGTCTTCCCTTGGTCAACTACATAGATAGCCTTCTCACAAAGGAAAATTGTTTATAAAACAGGACTTTCCTCCTTGTGAATCCACGTTGGCTGTGACCAATGACTGCTTTGTCTTTCAAGTGTTTTTCAAGAACTCTCAGAATAATTTTCTCCATAATTTTAACAGACACTGAAGTAAGACTGACAGGCCTGTAGTAACCAGAGTTTTTTTTCTTGCCCTTCTTGAAAATTGAAATGTTTTCCAGCATCTAGTGTAGTTGAGCCTCAGCAGATTACCAAGACTGTTGAAAAATAATTGAGGGAGGTCTCATGATGACATCAGCCAGCTCTTTGAATACCCCAAAGTGTATCTGAGCTTTAGAAAACACTTCTTTATTTTCTGCATTACAATGCTATTTAGTTGTAAGTAAAACATTTTGTATCAGTATCATAGCACTTCATTTGCAGATAGATCCTTAATCTATAGAGTATTTAAAGATGAGTGACGGTGAGTAATTTGGATAACTACTGTGTAGGATGTTGTTTTTTTAATTGAAATATCTTATGCTGTAAAATAATTGTTTCAAAGATCTGGGCATAAGTGAAACTAATGTTTACATATTTGTCCTAAGCTGAACTCCTCCTGGATTTAAATATTCAGATTAACAGGTAAATGTTTTGCTATAAACTGCTTAAAGTATAAATCTGTGCTGACTATCAGAGCCACCTGTCTCAAACAAGCAAACAATGCACCTTCATATCCCCATTAACCCAAATTAAAATCCATCAGGCAGGCAAAGAGTTTACTGGATAAAGCCTAGAATGCTCTGCTTTTGATGAATTAATAGTAGGAAGAGTAAGGTTGTCAAAACAGGCTTTTGTTTCACAAATTACATTCTAAACATGAACAATTCTATTGATTACTGTTTTCATTGGGGCATCATATTGGGTAAACAGTCATCTAATATCTGATAGCATCATTAGGGCAAATGAGTTTTACAACATTAAATACTATGGAATTTAACCTCTTTCTTTGTTCAGTGTTCAATTTTTGTTGTTTGCCTTGCACATTACATTGTTGCAGTCTTAATTTGTTAATCCACACTTGATAAAGATTTTAAACTAAAGCTATGCTCTGTGTATCTGCAACATGATTCTATATGTGGACTGAGAATTGATGCAGATTTGAGCTGTTTTAAAGTCTGATAAAGGGACCCAGCTTGGTAGAAGATTAGTAAATACACAGTGTGTCGCTGAACTACTGAGGTGTATTATTTAATATAAACCATTCCAATGAATTTCCATTCTTTTCTCAACACCTGAAGTAACAAGCGTTGTGCTATGCTATCACATTCCTATCATTTGGGTCACGAGAAGATGTGCTTTGTAGGATGCCACGCTCTTGTGAAATGCTTACTGGAGGTCCAGAAATGACAAGGTGAAGCTGAGGCTGGTGAGAAGTACCTCCTTACTGAGGTTATTGTACATCGTAATGTACCATCTTTCCTCAGTGTAGGTGAAATGAGTAACTCACCCAATGATAGAAGTCACATCAGAAAAGGAGTAGGTTAGCAAACTAGATTGCATCTTGCTAGATTACTGATGAGAAGGCTCTCTTAATCACCTTAATTCCCTATGCTCTTGTAGAACATGATAGTGAGCACTTGATGTTAATATTTTTTTTTATCAAGTGCCAAAGTAATTCATACTTTATGAATGACCTAAGAAATGTGCTTGAAATCTTCCTTGACCTGTGGGTGTCTAAATCAAATTATATGGTTGTTGGTTTGCAGTAGGTTGCTTTATTCAATTTTTAAACACTAGGAAGGATTTTGCTGTGAGCTCTTATCTCTAACCACACCACTGGCTTAAATATCTTCTGTTGGACCAGACTAAAATTTATTTACTAATTTTGTGGAAAATGTTAATTTAAGAATGATTTTTATTTATTCTTAGGCAAGTAAAAAGAACGTTTACTAATGAACTACGGGATCATCAGGTTAGGCTGAGTTGATAGAACCCAAAATTAGAACAATGCAGTAGGTTGGGATACTTTGGATTTTATTAGAGTAAGTGATGAAAATGACTGTAAGATTGATTGAGTGGAATAAAAAAGCTTCTGCCCACTTTCTATTTCTGAATGTTCTCGTTCCCTCCCTCTGGTGGTGCTGGTGGTGGTGCTGGTGTTTGTGCAGTTGTGTGGCAGCTCATGGAACTCTCTCATGGAGGTGACTGCAGCTCACCAGTTCAAATATAAACAAATTATCTGAATTGAGATGAGGCAGAGAGAACACATTGTCTAAGTATTTATTTGTGGGTGCTTGTGTCATGTGAGAAGTCCCATAAAGTCAGTGTATGAGACTATTAGGGATTTCATAGATCACAATCAAGACAATATGGAACTAAACAGGATTAAAAAGTCTTTAAAGGTGCAGAGACAGACCAAGAAAACAAAAGACAAAAGGTGTTGGTTATGTTTTTTGTTGGTTCTTTTTTTAGGCTTTAAACCTGCAGTTCCTACCCTTACTAGCATAAATCTACCATATACCTATGTAAAAATCTACCCCAACACTGTGTAATTTGGAATGATAAGCTCCGTGACCAATTCCTCCTTCTATTCACATGTGGCCATCTTTCTGCTTGATGAAGAGTCACAAGAGCACAGTCTTAATCTTTTCAGTCTTCCTTGTCTTGTTCCCTATTCCTGTTTTCTGCTTCTTCATTGTGTGTACCTGAAGATGGTAACTGAGATGTACTGTACCACATGTGTTGCAAGTCATTGTCTTTTTCTTTAGCTTTTACCAGATTCGTGCATCTATGAAAATCCCTCCAAGAATTCCACACAAATTAGAAGCTAGTTTGTTACATGCAACTGGTAAGTGCAAGGCCTTGTATTAAATGAAGACATTATCTTGCCTTGTTAATTAAGGAAATGTCATTTTTCCCTTATATTATTATAAGTAATATAAAAGTGTTTCTATTTTGTTATTAACATAATTCAAATATAAAGTATTTCATTATATCCTGCTGAAAAATTAGTTTGTTCATAGCAGTGAGACTGAAAAGTTAATTGCAGAATTTGCCTTAATAGTTTTCCTCTGTTAATTCTCTTTGCTGGTAGCAAAACATACTAATGTCTTCTGTTTTCTTCCATCGATATGCTCGGTCTTCTTTGTGTTTTGGACCAAGATTGCCAACGACAGTTCTCATTTAAGTAGATATCCTTCAAGTCATGGAGAACATTGGATACAGACTGTTATTGAGACTGTTAACTCTCTCACTCCCCCGTTCCCTTTTCTTTTTTTTCAAAAAGAATCCAAACTTACTGCTGGAGAAAGCTCTTAGCGCTCTCCTAGTTCTGTCAAGCCCACACCTCACTGTGCTGTAGAAATGTGAAAAACAAAAATGAATGATGTTTTCAAGTGACAGGTGAAATTCTTAGAATTGCCAAGAAGGACCTACTGTGGTCTGAGAAAAAGAGAGATGAATTTTCCAAAACTTAAATTTTTGAGGCTATTTTAAAATTAATGTTGAATAATACAAGTTAGATACTGAATTTTACTCAAGCTTCTTGAGTATTTCTTGGATTTTCTAGATTTATGTGAAGTAAAGAAATAATTCCTACAAATCAAAACTATTCCATTTCAAACAACGTGTGGTGTGGCTTAGGAAATGTAGCTGTGCTAGACCGATCCCTTTGCTCTAGTAAAAAAAATGATTTTTTTTTATCATTTAAATTAATGATATGTTTAATGTTGCTTCAAGAGTGTTTCTTTCACTTTGTGGTATATTTTAGAACAGTCTCCAGTTAATTTTCGGAAAGCTGCAATCTTGTTAATAAATTCAGTGACATGTGTTAGCGCTTTTGTCTCTCATTCCTAGGCATAAATGTTAAGGCTGCAATTTGATGTGAGTTAAGATCAGCAGTGCTGTCAAAACACATCAGCCCTTGATTCTGCCTGCCTGCTACTCTTTACCTTTATATTGCTCTGTGTGCAGTATTAACACAAATGTCTGATTTGACTTGGGAAGAGGTCCTCTCTCAGTTTGGCATATCAGATTGTTATCTGTAATGGTTGTACCACTGCAGTTTGTATCCTTCTCCCCCACTTCAGTCATTGAAAGGATGAGTAGAGCTGCTCTTTTTTTGGCTAGTTAAATGCACGTCAAGCTACAGCTTTGCTTTTTGGTTGTTCTTTTTTTTCTTTCTTTTTGTGGTAAAAATGCCATTGACATACTCGTTTGTCCTTCTTGTGGATCTGATTGTGTTTTATTTTGCTGAGGATCTCTGCTTTCTATTTGTTTTGGTTGCTTGCTGAATTTAGCAGAACTGTGGATTTTGCTCACAGCTCTGCTACTGAAGGTTGGTGAATAGCTGATACCAGTGAGTGAGACTGTCGTGATTTTAGAAAACAGCTGCTATTATGCTGTCTACAGAACAGCATAAGAAGTTTGACCCATTGACCGTAGGTGTCTGTTGTTTGTTGGCAATAGAGGAGGCTATATAGGAGCCCACAGCTCTCCTTGAGAAGGACGAGTTGCATTGACCAGGTGTTTTTGTTGTTCTGTTTTCCTAATACTTATCTCTCTTCTGAATCTCATTCTCTTCAACAGAGTCGAGGTTTTCCCACTGTACTCCAAATCATCTCACCTAGTTACTTCCAGCTCTCTGTAGCCTCTTTCCAAGTCAACAGCCATTTCCTTACCATAGCTGTGTGTTTTCTCCTGCAGGCTGTCTGATCTAGATCTTCCTTCTGTTTCCACAGGTTAACTATACATGTTCAGTTCTTCCCTTCTTCCTATCGCTTAGAATAGAATCCTCAGAATTGGAAGGGACCTTTAAAGGTCATCTAGTCCAACTCCCCTGCAATGAACAAAGACACCGCAGCTAGATCAGGTTGCCCATGGCCTGATCCAGCCTGGCTTTGAAAGTCTCCAGGGACAGGGCATCCACCACATCTCTAAGCAACCTGTTCCAATGCCTCACCACGCTCACCTTTTTCCTTATATCACCTTATATCACGCTCACCTAACAGATTTTTTTCCTTATATCTAACCTCAGTCTAAACTAGCTTCTTCCTCTGCTTCTCTTTTTATCCCTTACCCATGAATCATGAGATTTTTAAATCCATGGTTCTTCCATTTTTATTTCCTGTGTCCTTTAGTAGTTCGCTTGAAATACTCAGGACCTAGGACAAGTGAGTTAATGGTGACATGGCAAGACATTTGCTTTAGCTCCAACCTTGCAAAGATCTCCTAGCATTTTTGTAACTTGAAAGGTGATGTAGTCACAATTGAGGAAGTTAAAGAAAAACAGTGGTAATTGTACTGTATATAAAGTTATGTCAGTTTTAAGACTCTTCTGAATTTCTTCTTTTGTAAGAAACTCAACAATAGTTTTCAGGAGCAAAAAAGCACTTTAGGAATGAGGTAGAAATGTTCACTGTGCAAAAATTAATTCATATAATAGAATCATAGAACCATAAAATGGCCTGGGTTGAATAGGACCGTAATGATCATGTAGTTTCAACCCCCCTACTATGTGCAGGGTCACCAATCACCAGACCAGGCTGCCCAGAGCCACATCCAGCCTGGCCTCGAATGTCTCCAGAGATGGGGCATCCACAACCTCCTTGGCAACCTGTTCCAGTGCATCACCACCCTCTGTGTGAAAAACTTCGTCCTAACATCTAACCTAAACCTCCCCTGTCTTAGTTTAAAACCATTCGTCCTTGTCCTATCGCTATCCACCCATTCATTCCCCACTGTTTTTTCTTTGTGGCAGAGGAGGCTTTTTGTGAGGATAGAAGCCTAGCAATAGTCTAGTCCAGACTATACATAGTCGACTTACTAATTAAAAAAAAAAAAAAAATAGTTCTGCCTTGTTGATTTCATACTGTGAAACCTTGACCCCACATAGATGTGGCTCTGCCTGTCCCTGGCACTAGTTCTTCCTTTCCTCTCCTCTCTCACTTCCGAGGATGCAGTTTCATGTTATGCTCAGGTCAGCGGAACCGAGGGCTATAACTCAAGGAGCTGGCAGTGCAGAGGAAGCAGGACCTTGGCCGTGTGTCTCCATTACTGCTTTTATATCAGACTGCAGTGGCAGAATCCCTTTTGCTGATGGTGTACAGCTCTGTCAGATTATGTGTTACTTGAAACCATCCCCTCTCTGCCCTTCACCTCTAGCATATGACATGGATTGATACAAGGTGAACGTGGAATTGCGTAGGGGAATTACCTTTTAATGATTTATCCTTTTTATTTTGTCCAGAAGACCTAAATTGATGATGCATATGAAAGCACTTCAGCAAAGAAAAATGTGTTTTTGCAGGTTTCTAGTTTCTGATGGAATGTTAAGCTAAAATGTTACAAAGGTAACAGAGTGCAAATATTTGCCATACGCAGACTTGTGCAGTGATTTTCTATCACTGGTCTGTGGGCTCCAGAGCTGTAAAGCAGGAAGTATTTATTCAGTTTTCTTTGTCTTTTGTGTATTCCTTTGAAGTGATTTTAAAAAAAAAATTTTTTTGATTTTTTTTTAATCAAAGTTTCACACTCCCATTTATACAACTTCTAAGGCTTTGTGTTCTGGAAGAGGTTAATGTGATTGAGGCTGTTTGTTGAGGACTGATAAGAAACTGTTGGCCTTACTGTTGCCTCAGTTCTTCCAAGTTCCACTTTCTTCTATGCGTTGTTTCACAGGATTGTGGCTGTTATCGTATTTCCTGTGTGATAATCCTTTGCTATTAATTATTGCTGAATTCTTCCTTGGGAACTTTTAAGAACGACTCTCTTTCTCTTTTCTTCCAAAATTCTTTTGACCTTTATTGGGAAAGGATTCCCCAACCATTTATCACATTTTTCTGAACTCTTTTTGATGAGCAGCTTCTGAGCCGAAAGCAGAAGCGTCGTACTGATCAAGAAATGTAAGATTCGGGTGATAGACTTTGAACTGGTCTGGCCAGAGTAGTATGCAAAAATCTAAAGGAAAGGAGGAACCACCTCTGTTCTTGATTAAATCAGTGGTGTGGTGGTGCATGTCAGTTAACATCTTCGCCTCATTTGTAGCTAATTCTGAGATCTCAGTATGTTTAAGCATTGCCAAACAAAAGGAATGATTAATGAAATAACATTAGAATTTTTGATGCCTCAAATGTCTTAATATAGATTCTTTGATCTAGAAATTGTATTAAAAGTAAATTACATTCAAATATATTGATAAAGTATTTTTTAGATACAAAGCGCATTCCTTCAAACTCCATTAGCTGCTGGCTAAAATGGAAACTGCTGCTTTTGTTGGTGTGATGTTTATAAACGTGGTCATGGAAATGATAGGAATGTTAGGATACTTTATTAACTGCTCTGGAGTTTCCAGATGCTAGCACTATTACATTAATACTTGTTTCTCTTTCCAGGTGCAGATCTTGCCTTTCCTGCTTCAATCCATGACAATATAGTTTACAGTAAAACATTTCAGATTCTCTACAAAAATGAGGAAGTTTCTGTGAATGATGTGATGATTTTCAAAATAAAAATGCTGTTAGATGAGAGGAAGGTAATCTGCCAGTCATATTAACTGTGTTCAGATGCTTAACTCTTTGTTATGTACAGTTTGAATTATTATAAATAAGGGACCTGAAAAGATTTCATGCTTTCACAATTTCTTTGTAGATTGAGGAGTCTCTTAATGAAATGAATTTTCTGCTAACATTAGACCTACACTTCACGGATACAGACTATTCGTAAGTTTAAATTTGGAAGATTTTATTACAGCAACAGCATATGTTAACTTTTTAAACTAATTAAAACTGTGTTATATATAGATGTACTGTGTTCTTATTAGGCATATATGAGATTACAAGATAAATCCAACACTGAGGCCTGTTAAGGTTTCATAACCAGCTTGACTCATTTTGATATTGTTTTTCCCTTGAGAAGATGCTATTGCATTCCAAACTGTACACCAGTGCTAAATTGTTATCTGTATTGATTGCTAATAACTTGCTTGCACATTACCCTTTAAATATAGTCACTATAATTTGTTTTTTTGTTTGTTTTTTTTTTTTTTGCTCTTAGACCAGATGACCTGAGCACACTACAGCCAATTAGTAGCCGAACTTTAAAGTTGCACTTTAACTTACACCGGGGCCTTCATCATTACGTCAATGTTATGTTTGATTACTTTCACCTTTCTGTCATATCAGTTATAGTTCATGCTTCTCTGGTTGCTCTGCATCAGCCCTTGATAAGGTAATCTCTTGTTAATAAAATGTAAGTGAAGTATCAGGTGCCCAAATGGAAATGTTATAAATGCAATATACTTAGGAAGGAGTTAAGTCTCCATGCAGTGGGGTTTTCTTTATGCTTGCGGTATCCGAGGTCCAGAGGGTGGAGAAAGTTATCTGGAACAGATTCTGAATTTGTTTTTGTTGGAAATAAGCATATGTAACGTAGTAGAGAGATAATACAATCGGAGAACAGAGAAGGTATGTATAAATATCTGTATGTATGGATGTATATTTATATGTGTAAATATTCATTCATGTTCTTCATCTGTAAGATCTTCTGCTGACTCTAGTTAGTGACTGAAGTGGATGCTGTTAATAGAATATCCTGAGTTTTAAGGCACCCACAAGGATCATCGAGTCTAATAGAAAAAGAGCATCTCTTGCTGGCTGTACTCTCTGTTTTCAATTACTACTGTAATGGCAATGATATCTGCAAATGATGCATTTACCTTTTCTAAAGTAAATGAAACCTAGGGTTTTCATTTTTTCTCTAAATAAGTTTTTACCTAGTTTTCATTGAAGCCTTTTTCTTTCATTAGCTGGTATCATCCATTGCAATCTTTTTGCTTCTGTATCTCAAAAATAAGCAAGAGTAAAAGGCCATACTGTCAGCCACGCAGATGAAGCTTTATCTTTAGCGTATCTGTCTTTGCCTTCTTTCAAGGTATTGAAGACCTGAAATGCTTTAAGATTTTTCATATTCAAAATCAGATGGAGATATGAATGCTAAAACCTTTAGCTTAAGGAATTTTCACTGCTTGCACCTGGCTTCACCTCCTGGCAAATACACACGATCACATATGTTAGGATGCCATTCTGTGCAGTAGGACTGTGCTAGTTTGGAGAATTCAAGTAATTTCTTTTTTTCTTTTTTCTTCCCTCCAAATTGAATGGTTTTGATGTGATGAGTTTGAGGCAAGGCTGTCTAACTGAATGAACTGAACTGAACTGTCATGTCTCTAAAGGGATGCCACTGCATTGTTTAAGGGAGGAGTAGTTAGTGAGGAGTGGGAATATCTGAACCTACTACTATTTTGAGGACCTCACATAATAAAATGACACACTTAAAGTATTGTATTAAAGTATTGCAGCATTTATATGAAATGTCAGTTGTTAAAATACAACACAAGTAAAATTCAAGTGTTTCACCTGTGTTCATCCCTTAGCTATAAGGTCAAACCAGCTCATTGAGAGAAAATGAAAAAACAGGCTTTGTTACTAGTTTTCAATCAGAAATGCATTTGTCCCTTCTGACTTTTTAAAAGGTTGCAAAAGATTTGTATATTCTTGTATAAATGTTTCTTCAGTTTCTAGCTTCCTAAGCATATAGGAGGAGATACTAAAACAAAACAACTTCATTGCTGTTTCACTTATCTTTAAAGCAGGATGCGACTGCTGTTGATGAAATTATTTTAAGGATCCAAGTTGGTTTTTCATCAATTTGAGCAGGGAGGGGAAACAACCTTCAAATGTACAGTGTTTTATTTGAGCTAGGCTACACTAAATATTGTAATATTTAGCAAGTACTTTGTAGTTGCCATCTCCTTGTCTGGCTCGTATTTCTGGCTTTCTGAAAAGCCTGAGCATGAACAGAAAATGATCAGAGGATTGGAGTACCTCCCCTACAAATTAGGCTGAGGGTGTTGGGCTTGCTCAGCCTGGAGAAGAGAAGGCTGTGAAGAGACCTCATTGCAGCCTTCTGGTATTTAAAAGTTGATTATAAACAGGAGGAGAATCAATTTTTTGCTAGGATAGACAGTGATAGGACAAGGGGGAATGGTTTTAAGCTCAAGGAGGGAAGGTTTAGATTGTATGTTGGGGAAGTTCTTTACAGAGAGAGTGATGAGGTGCTGGAACAGGCTGCTCAAAGAGGTTGTAGATGTTCCATCCCTGGAGGTGTTCAAGAGCAGGTTGGTTGGAGCCCTGGGCAGCCTGGTTTAGTGCCTGATCTGGAGGTTGGTAGTCCTGCCTGTGGCAATGAGTTGGTACGTGATTATCCCTAAGGTCCCTTCCAACCCAAGCCATTCTGTGATTGCAGAGTTCTTTTCTTTCCTCCTTCCTTCGGACTCTCCTAGATGAAAGTTTGCTAGGGGGTCACTTTCTGGATGTTTTCAGACTAGCATCTAGGATCTCCTTCTCTAACGAACACTCGGTGTTAATATTTTAAACAAGAGAGAGGAGGTGATTCTACTTGGTTACAGCCTTGATGCCCTGTGCAGTCTTTTTTTTTTTAATCAACATGTCACTGATTATTCCTGACCACTGTCTAAAAGCTTTTTGCATTCATTCCTCTTTCACTGCTTTTTCCCCAGCTCTGTCCTCACAAAGCTGCTGTTGTAGGATACTGTGTTCTCCCAGCAGTCCTTGATGGACTTTCCTCTTCAGTAGCAGAGGTCAGGCTTTTGTAACAAAAACAGCAATGGCGGTTCTTGTGACAGCTTTTCAACTGCTTGCTACTGCTTCACTTGTAGGAAGTAAAGTCCCCCCCATCAAAGATGCCAGAAAATGCGACAGGTGAACGTTTCTCACCTGTCACAGATCAAAATGGATCTGTATGGCTTCAACTTTCAGGAACGTGTTTAAATTAGTTGCATTGGAAAGTATGAGGAAGATCTTACATAGTCAACAGCAGAACAGCTGAGGGTAATAATTTCTTAAATTGCTCCGGTAAGCTGGAGACACTCTTGGAAGAGAACTGCTCCCCAGATGTAGCACTTGAGACTGAGACTTCTGGGCAATCCCTGCATGAAGAATTCTAAGAGGGCAGCCCGCCATGCTAAAGGCATCTAGGATATTACTGAGAAATAGCTTAAAAACAAAACAAAAAGAAAAAAAAAAACAACCAACCAAACAAACAAAAAACTGTGCTAAATTTGTGACACATAACTTGTTGGACTTACCAGTTCATTTGTGCTTCTTGCAGTTTTCCTCGCCCAGTGAAGAATACGTGGTTAAACAGGAATGCACCAGCACAAAACAGGGACTCTGTGATTCCTTCTCTGGAAAGCGTGGTCTTTGGCAATAACTACACAAAGCAGTTATCAGCTGATGTAAGAATATCTCAACTGAACGTTTTATTTGTATTTTGTAGGGTGATGTGAATTTTATCTCAATAAGTCTTATCTTCTGCAGAAATATTACTTGATAAAGAATGAACTTTGTTAAGACTTATTTTGTTGTGTCATGTGATATGGGGAAATAGAAAAATTGTTGCAGAAGGCTGTTACATATTTCAAGATCATGCAGATGGAAAGCTTACAATATTTAGTTTAGCCTTCTTTTTTAAGATACTGCAAACCACTGAGAATTGCAAAAACCTGAATGAGGTTCATGAAAAGAGGCAATTTGCACGTCTTCTTATTCTGTTAACACTTCATTTATTGTATCAAATTAGAACACCTAAATCTTTTTTCTCTTTTTTTTCTTTTTTTAGGGTTGCAGTTTTGTTGTTTCAGAGTCTTTCCTCAGCCATGCCTATAATTTCCACTATACACTTTGTGCCAGTTTGCTGCTTGCTTTCAAAGGCTTACATAGCTATTTCCTTATGATAACAAAGGAGCTCCCCTCTTCTCACCGAATTGAACTGGGTATGTTGAATTTAATAAAACATACAGCTTTTGTTTTTTCCTGAAATTATCTCCTCTTCTCGACTGAATTGGCATTACTTTCATACATCTTATATATCTAAAATCCTTTTGCTCAAGCTGAGCTGGAATTTAATAATTAAAGAAGGAAAAAAGAGACAAATGCATTACAAATTTATGCATAGAAAAATACCACAAACTGAGGCTTTTTCTTTATAGAAGGAAAAACACTACATAGAGTAGTTCTGTGTTGGTTATCTTAATCTTGATATGGAGGGGAACACCCTATTAAATGAATGACTCAACTCTTAGTCTAACTTGTAAGGACAAAATGCACTTTTTGCCAAGTAGAATCTGTTGGCATTATTGTTACTGTAAGAATAGGCTTAGACCGTGTCTTGATATTTAAATGATTTAGAGAGGACCTTAAATTCCCCTAAAACACTATCACAAAATAGATGTGATAGAAAGAAGCTGGCAATTGAATTCCATTGTCGGGAGGTATCTTCTACTCCTCACTGTAGTCACAGCAAAGATTCACATAAGCTTCCGCAGTACTTGGCTCAGACCTTTACTCATTTCTGTGGGTAACTTGGCTTAAGGAAGTGCACTCTTGAAAAGAAATACTCTAAATAAATACATTAAGAGAAAAATAGTATTCACATTTATAAAATGCACTGAACTGATTCTGCCGATGGTTTGTTTCCTGTGCTGTTTGTTTTGCTGTGTTGTTTTTTTTTCAAGTTTCTGCCATAATTATTTTCTTATTTCTAAATTTTTTTTCTTCATTTATTCCAGTTATTTTGTATATACATTGATTGGGAATATTGATATAACAAAAAGAACTAATAATGTGGATACTAATTATGCTGTTATTACTCGCCCTTTGCTCATGCAAAATAACCAGTGCTTATCGTTAATGCTAATTTCTCTAAACTCCATCAACAGTTACAAATAAAAATAAAATATCAAAAGAAATGAAAAGAAAGCCACGTTTCTATGATATCTTCTACAAAATAATTGAAGCTCTCTGGACTTTATCATGAAGTACAAAATCATCACTTAGACTTCTTTTAATTTTTTAAGTAAATGAACTGCCTTTTGGTGATTTTATATATGAGATGGAAGACAATCTCTTGCCCTGGTTAAATCTCAAATTTTCTATTTTTTTGTTTTAAATTAAATTATAGCCTCCTTAATTTTGTTTTGTCTGCTTGCTTTGCTGTTGCTCTGCCATACCATTTAAGGAAAACAGTGATTTTGCAGAAGCATGCACAATCATCTTTTGAACTCAGTTACTGTAATTGAGCTTTTACATATTACTGGTTTCAGGAAATAAAAGAGTGTAATGTCTATCATGAGTGATATCTAATCTATAAACTACACCAAAATTATATGCTTTCATGTATTTCTCTAACTGCACTAATTGCTAGGCTAGCCATAAGCTTTTTTACTAACTTTAAGGCAAATAATAAATCACAGGTGAAAGAAGGAGTGTAGTAACTAGTCATGTGTGTGCAATCCCTATAACTAGCCAAGGCCAGCATGCAGGTCCTTTATGAACGCCTTCTCAGAAGAAAATTTCCACGAACCCAGAGAGACGCCTACCTAGGTATGTTTTCAAAGCAGGTGATTTAATCCCTCAGATTTTTATTAATAACATAAAATACTATATTCTTCTCTAAACAGAAACACTATTTCACTATTCAGCCATAATAAGAGTACGTTAAAACTCCAGTGAAGTCTGTAGAATTGAACTACTAATTTCTAGATTGAGTATAGAAAGTAAAATCATTCACTTATTTGGCTTAGTGTTATTCTGTTTTAATTTTAAAAAGTAATTGAAGAGTTCAGACAGTTGTCATAAACTTAAATAAAGCAGCAAAAAATGATAGTTTTATTTAAATCATTGCGGACTCAGGGTTTTGTTGGTTTTGTTAGTTTGATTTTGGTTTTTAAATAATTAAAAGCTGACAGCATTTCTCCCTGAGACATCATTCAAATTGCTTCTGGCTTCTTGAGATTCGATTCTTCTAAACCCTCCACGAGACATTCTCAAAGATCAGGGTGCATTTGTCCACGTCTAAATGTGGGTTGTATATAAACTGTTTTCATATATTTTCGGAATAATTTTCAAGTGGTGTCTAGTTAATAGGTATAAGTAGTTTCTTTCCAAACTGTTTCTAAACTTGCTTCTGAGAACTTCCTGCATTTCTGTACGATGCGTATTGTCTCAGACCTTGGAGTTTTTTGAGTTAATTTGTCATTGTGTTTAAACCTAAGTATATGTAATGTATAGCAATGATGTGAAAGTCAATAAATACTTACTAATCTAGAAGGTATCAGCTGAAGATGAGTCAACAGGATGTTGCTGTTGGTAAACTTATTTCACTATTCATATCCTAGATTTATTAATGTGAGTTTGCAAGAGTGTTTTTTGGTGTAGATTCTCAAATAAAATAGTGTTTTTTCCTTAATACCGTTTTTTAGAAATTAAATATTTGTTACAAGTAATACAAGGTTTATAAATCATTCCCTTGTTACTGGTACCTCACATGTAGAAAGGAATCTAATCATTGTACAATTTTATTATTTAATTGATTTGACTTCATTGACTAGAATTGGAATTATTAATAAGAAAGGATATCATACATAAAGGAATACATCTGTACTCCTTATTTATAAGTCATTTGAGGTTCTGAGCGAGTTTAAGCTGCCATTCTATGCAAGAACTATGTTTCTCTTAACATTGAGCTATTGAGAGAAAAATTAGTTAAATTATTTGACCAAGCTGTAAATCCTCAGACAACCAAAGAATCTGTTTTTATTCCTGTGGCTCAGAAATCAAGTAAATAATATACCCATAGAAAAATGGTGCTAAAGTAAAAGATGCCTGGAAAATCTGAGGTGGAAGATTTGTGTTACCTCAGTTGTGAATGATGACATTGCTGCTGAATAACTGAGCAGTTCTAAGAGGGTGTGATGTACAAATGTGTAATCTAACTTGCAGTGTTTGCAAGAGCAACTTGGAATGAAAAACTGGTATCCTTGCCAAGGTCTCATGAGAAACATTCACAATACATATTTGCAAAACAATTTTTATTAATCATGTTCTGTCCTCAATATCAGTATTTAGTACGAAATTATTTTAATAAGAGTTTATAATATGCTTGATTTGAAGCTCACTGTAGAAATTAATATAGTCTGAGGTTTTATTTGATAGCTTCTTTTCTTTTTAATGGTTTTGATTGTGCGATAATTGTCTTTGCTCTGCAACTTGGAACGTATGTTTTTCATAAATATATACTCTCATCTTTCCAGAAAACATCGATGTAGAAGTTCGTCTTTCAGAACTGTGTGAAGAAGTAAAGGTAATACTTCTCATTTATTAAATAAGTGGAGTAACTGTAAAAGTAAGAGTATGCTAATTTTGCGTGCTACTTAGGAATAAAATACTTCAGTGATAACAACCTGTATAGTTTTTTGCCAACGTTTCTTTCAGCTGTTCTTCTTTCACAGAGAAATTGCTCGGCTGACACACAAACTTCCGTACTGATCTGGTGGTCATGTAGCCATGTAACTTTCGTAGATTATGAAAGTGAGGATTATAGAAAGATAGATTGCTTGCATTAAAATCACATTTTGAATTTTCTGCATTCATTAGTTGAATCTTTTATTTTTGAACTTGTCAAATAACAAAAGTTATAAGTTTGAGTAGTAGAAACTTGTACAAAAGCAGATTCTCTAGCTCCTCCCCGCTTCTGCAAGGTGTTGTCCTGATGCCGTCTCCTCTTTTCCATATATTCTTAAGGAAATACTGTCCACTTAGATTACTCAGATTTGCTTCCTCAACTCTTTCATGTGCACCAGTCAGAATTATCCTCAGCTGAACAGCTGATTTCCTTATCACAGATGAGTTTAAGGCAGAAGGTTGAGAACTTTTTTTAAGATTTTCCATGCTTTGTTGCTGAGTGGGCCAACTATGCAGCTTTTGTAGCAGTTACTTTTCATTTCTATACTAGTAGTGCAGTTGCAAGGAAATGTAATACTGCTCTTTAAAAAAAGTCACTTGTACTGGAGACAAAGCCAATACAGTTAGCTCTCCGTGAGCAGCTGGTAATCTTACTTCATAAACTAGAAAGTTTATGAAGTTTTTTTGCTGAGCTTTTTCTGGTGGTTTTTTTGTTTGTTTGTTTGTTTGTTTTACACTTACACAGCTTCTGTGAATTCTTCCAGTAGTTAAGATTATTTTATCATTAGTTTTTCCCTTAGCTTGCTAAACTATGTTTATATTTTTAACTTTTTCTCCTTTCCGTTCTTTTATGCAGTTCTCTTCAAAAGTTCTTCCTCTTCTTTCTAATCTTGCCTACTAACTTGTTGTTTCAGTATTCATAATCCTCTTTTCTGCTTCCTCTTTAATAGTGCTGAAGTTTGGGTCTTTACTGTCTGTACTTTTTAACTCTTTGCCTCAATGCCTTATGTGTCTTCAATGAGTTTCTGAAAAACATTTTCCTAAAATGGTAGGGGACAGAAGCCTTAAAATTTACACTTGCCTGGTATGGAGCTATATGCTGGAATTACAGTGCACTTTTAAGAAAGAAAAGCTTGCTTTGTGCTGAATTTGTGTAGCCTGGTTCTTGGAAGCCTATATCAGAACACTGATTCCTTAGCATGCTTAAAGTGTATGTAGGTATATGATGACATATAAACATCAAAAGTAGTTAATATTCTAAAGTGAAAATGTCTTCATTTAATTCTTCAAGGTTGCATCAAGTTTGGACAAATATATCTAATATCAATTTCCTGCTTTCTAATTCAGACTCCTATTCCTTTCAAGCTCGCTCTACTTTTGTATGTTAGAAAATACAGTAGTTGCAACTCATTGTTATTAATGGAATAATTGCTTCAGCTTAAGATCAGAAGTACTAATCCTAAAAGACATCTGGATAACATTTAAAGCAACCTAAAACAGAGTGTTTATGTTAGAAATGAAATAAGTCATGTTACAATACTTAGACAAAACAGTTCTTATTTGGAAGTTATATTTAAATTAAAATTCTTACTAGTATGAAATACCCTTTTTTTAAAATTTTGTCTGTCCATCGTGATCTAGTAATAACATAAATCTTTTTTCTGAACTTCAGAAAATGGAAAATCCTGATGAACTGGCAGAACTTATAAATATGAATCTTGCTCAGCTTTGCTCACTTCTGATGGCTCTCTGGGGGCAATTTCTGGAGGTCATTACCTTACAAGAGGAGGTCACAGCATTGCTGGCACAAGAACATCACACATTAAGGGTAAGTATGTGAGAGCTGGTCTGCATTTAAACAGCTCTTCTTCCAAGCTCAGGATCAGTGTGTCCCTCTGAGCAAGAAATCAGGAAAGAGTGGCAGGAGACCTGTGTGGATGAGCTCATGCACAAACTCAAATGGAAGAAGGTCCATGAAATGTGGAAAAAAGGTCTGACCACTTGGGAAGAATATAGAAATGTTGTCAGGGCCTGCAGGGATGCGACGAGGAAGACTAAAGCCCGCCTGGAATTGAATCTAGCAAAGGTGATAAAGGATAATAAAAAAGGCTTTTTTTAAGTATGTTAACAGTAAAAGGAAGACTAGGGAGTCTTCCTCTTTCCTTCCTTAGTCTCACTGCTAAGTGAGGGGGGTGTTCTGGTAACAGGGGATGCTGAGAAGGTGGAGATACTGAATGCCTTTTTTGCTTCTGTCTTCAGTGAAAAATCTCTCCCTCAGGAATCCCAGACCCTGGAGGTTAGTGAGAGGGTCTGGGGAATGGAAGACTTCTCTTCAGTCAGGGAAGAGGCGGTTTGAGAGCGCCTAGGCAACACCAGTGATCCTAAATCCATGGGACCCGATGGGTTGCATCCACGGGTGCTGAGGGAGCTGGCAGAGGTGATTGCTGAACTGCTCTCTGTCATCTTTGAGAGGTCTTGGAGAATGGGGGAGGTGCCTGAAGACTGGAGGATAGCCAATGTCACTCCAGTCTTGAAAAAGGGCAAGAAGGAAGATCCAGGTAATTACAGGCCAGTCAGCCTCACCTCTGTCCCTGGAAAGGTGATGGAACAGCTTGCGCTGGATGCCATCACCAGACAACTGGAAGAAAAGGAGGTTATCAGGAGTAGTCAGCATGGGTTTACCAGGGGGAGGTCGTGCTTGACCAACCTGGTAGCCTTCTGCAATGTTGTCACTGGCTGGGTGGATGGGGGGAGTGCAGTGGATGTAGTCTACCTTGACTTCAGCAAGGCATTTGATACTGTCTCCCATGACATCCTTATAACAAAGAGGAAGTATGGGATAGATGAGTGGACAGTGAGGTGGGTTGAGAACTGGCTGACTGGCAGAGCACAGAGGGTCATCACTGGCGATGCATAGTCTGGTTGGAGGCCTGTAACCAGCGGTGTTCGTCAGGGGTCGGTCAGTGCTGGGTCTGGTGTTGTTCAACATCTTCATCAATGACCTTGATGAGGGGATAGTGGCCACCCTCAGCAAGTTTGCTGATGATATGAAGTTGGGAGGATTGGCTGACACACCTGATGGCTGTGCTGCCATTCAGCAAGACCTGGACAGGCTGGAGAGCTGGGCAGAAAGAAACCAGATGAGGTTTAACAAAAGCAAGCGTAGAGTCTTGCATCTGGGGAGGAATAATTGCATGCACCGGTACAGGTTGGGGGATGACCTGCTGGAGAGGAGCTCTGCAGAGAGGGACCTGGGTGTCCTGGTGGATGACAGGTTGGCCATGAGCCAGCAGTGTGCCCTCGTGGCCAAAAAGGCCAATGGCATTCTGGGGTGCACTAAGAAGAGCGTGGCCAGCAGGTCGAGGGAGGTGATCCTCCCCCTCTACTCTGCCC
Organism: Chrysolophus pictus; assembly: GCA_037305975.1. Classification (NCBI taxonomy): domain Eukaryota; kingdom Metazoa; phylum Chordata; class Aves; order Galliformes; family Phasianidae; genus Chrysolophus; species Chrysolophus pictus. The sequence continues at coordinate 28,495,351 of CM074578.1, forward strand.
TGGTAAGGCCTCATCTGGAGTACTGTGTCCAGTTCTGGGCTCCCCAGTACAAAAAAGACAGGGATCTCTTGGAAAGAGTCCAGAGGAGAGCCACAAAGATGGTGAAGGGCCTGGAGCGTCTCCCCGATGAAGAAAGGCTGAGTGAACTGGGTGTGTTTAGCTTTGAGAAAAGAAGACTGAGAGGGGACCTGATCCAGGTCTATAAATATCTAAGGTGTGGGGGACAGAGTGGCGAGGCCAGACTCTTTTCAGCAGTGTGTGGAGACAGGACAAGGGGAAAGAGCCAGAAGCTGGAGCACAGGAAGTTCCGCACCAATGTGCGCAAGAACTTCTTTACGGTGAGGGTGACGGAGCACTGGAACAGGCTGCCCAGGGAGGTTGTGGAGTCTCCTTCTCTGGAGATATTCAAGACCCGCCTGGACACCTACTTGTGCGACCTGGTGTAGGGAACCTGCTTTGGCAGGGGGGTTGGACTCGATGATCTCTGGAGGTCCCTTCCAACCCCTACAATTCTGTGATTCTGTAATTCTGTATTAACTCTGATGTTACAAAGGGCTTGTTCGTACTCTTAGTGGGACGCCTTGTAACGGAAATGCATATAAAAATGCAAATACAAATTCTAATTTTTCTAGTTTTATTTGTGAAGATTAGTGGAAATCATAAAAGGAGCTGCTGTGTTCCATTTGTTAGTTTATGTATTGTCTTGTTAGCATATATTCTTGAAACATAATACATAAAGTACAATGTTTTTGTTTACAAACCACTTCGTTGAACTTCTGAATGTGAAACACAGTTCAGAAGGCAAATTGCAGTCTGTGGGAGATGTATTTTTGTAGAATTAAGTATTTTTCTGCAGGAGCTATGCCTGGTGCTCACCCCTTTTCCTTCCCTACTGCAGTTAGACTGCTTGTTTACATCATAAAATTAGATATATTTTTCTTCTGAATTGAGAATTTATAGCATTTATAGGCTTTGAAAGGGTTGTGAATTGGGATTTAAAAAAAAAAGAGTCAAATTGGAAATGATCCAGCATGTATGTGTGTATATGTATAAAAATAGATACATCGTAGTAACTATACACAGAGTGCATCTGTTGATGTATGTATGTGTATAGACTTGCTGCACGCTGTCTGCAGCACACAGTGAAATATTTTCTCATATGAACTAAACCTTTCCCCTTGTCTTCTAATAAATAAATCTTTCTGTCCCCTATTTTGTGGTCACAGATTTGAAAAAACATAAGTTAAAATTTTTCAGAGAGTAAGATTCATTAAAACAAATAAGCAAAACTACCCACCACCCATACTCCCCAAACACGCAACTTGATCTTCAGTCAGCTTTACATCTTTACCATCTGACATCATAATCCATGCATTTTTCACATCCATCTAAGAGGTCATGTCAAAATTATCTGGGGATTCTCCTTGTAAAGTAATTTTCCGAGAGCTTCTTAGTAGATCCAGTTAATGAGAGTACATACAAACAGTATTGTCACAATCCAAAATAAAGTCCATTTTAAGGTTTTTTCAGAGGTTTGATTTATCTAACCAACAATTCTGTTGTTCACATCAAAAAACCTTCAAAAACCTTTCAGTTTTGAAGGGGACACTGATTATGAAGAATACATTGTCTTGTTTAATGAGGGAATCGTGATTGTGCAGATAATCTATTCTGTACATTAAGTGGACTTTTTGAGAAAGAGTGCAAGACTTGTTTGTTGGAATGGAAATGTTAGCAATAGGAAGGTATGATCGATTTACTGGACATCTCTGAATCTTACTAGCTTTTCTATACTTTTGATATAAATTCTAGAATCTTTGGATAATGGAAGCTATGAAATGAGAAAACTGTTTCACTTAACCTGCATTCAATTGCTGCTAAATTAGTATTTGTACATTTATACGATGAATAAAGCCAAAAGAAGGATTGAGATTTTTATTTTAACTTACCCAGTGTTTTTTGTATGCTAGTAGTGATATGTGCTTAGCTTCTTAAACGTGGTTTTTAGAATCTCTGATATGTCATTCTCTCTAGTTCTCAAATATCTTATGAATACAAATTTACTGCATTTATTTTAGGGAACATCGTAGAACTATATCATACATTTATAATGTGGCTTAGGTTGGAATGTTGATCTAGGTCCATCCCGTGCCATGAGCAGGGCTGTCGCTCATCAGCTCAGCTGCCCAGGGCCCCATCCAGCCTGGTCTTGAGCACCTCCAGGGATGGGACACCACAGGTGTCTGGGTATGGGCCAGGGCCTCACTACCCTCTGAGTAAAAAATTTCTTATCAGCATCTAACCTAAATTGCCTCTGTTTTAGTTTAAAGACATTCTCCCTTTTCTTATCACTCATTATGATACCACGTTGGTCCCCCTCCTGCTTGTAAACTCCCTTCAAGTACTGCAAGGCCAGAATAAAGTCCCCCCAGACTCTTCCCTTCCCCAGCCTAAACAAGCCCAAGTTCCTCAACCTTTCTTTGTAGGAGAGGTGCTCCAGCCCTCTGATCAACTTTGTGGCTTTCCCTGGACCTGTTTCACCAGCTCCACATCCCTCCTGTGGTGAGCACCCCAAGCTTGGATGCAGTACTCCAACTGGGGCCTCACGAGGGCAGAGTAGAGGAGAACAATCCTCTCCCTCTCCCTGCTGGCCACCCCTCTTTTGGTGCAGCACAGGATGCAGTTGGCTTTCTAGGATGCAAGTTAACACCGCTGGTTCATGTCCAGCTTTTCATCAAAGTAACTAATAAGGGTGTACGAACTGTGAAATACTGTTTGTATTTAGAGTATTTTGGGGATGTTTTCCAGTTTTCACAAAATCTGGAGTTCCCTTTCTCCCTTCTTTAAAGACAAAGGCACAACAAAATGCTTTTATGCCCACTTTTTCTAGTATCTATCACTATTTTTCAATGTTACATACAATTTTTTCTTCTTTAATATGAAAAAAATCTGTTGTTTTTTAATAAAAGCTGTAGGAATATTCTTCTCGGGTTATGAATCTGCATTTGCAGCATAGTGTGCTGAAGATTCATGAGTAGTCATCTATATAGCTTGCTACTGAGCAACATCAGGTATAAATTTTCTGAGTTTTCTGTCTTGAGCTCAGAGCTCACTCTTGTTATAACAAACAAAAAATATTTTTAATAAAAAATAATGCAAATATGTGTAAATATAATAAAGCTAGTTTTGTTTTCCAAAGAAGTCACTAATTGCTATTGCTTACTGAGTTCTGCAGTTACTGGATACCTCGGTATCTATCCAAACATCAAAGACTTAAAAAGCAGGACGCGAGTAATCTTAAACTTACCTTTTTATTTAGGGCCTGATAGCACAGAGCAAGCAGGTAGTCTCTAAGCTTGCTTTCTGGCACAAGCTGAATAATACAGCATTGAGAAGGAAATTTTACCTGAGCCAACTTACAGAGAACCAGCAATGCAATGGTACTTAATTTTACAAGGACTAATTTGCAGATATCTCAATTGGTTTCCTGTTATTCAAGTTGAGAAGAGCTTTTGTGAATACTTTGCAAATACGTGCTATTAAAATATACGTAAGTAGACCAAGTGCCACTGGACTTCCCACATAGCAACAAAGCAGAAGTCAGCAATCCACAACTTCAGTAAAGCTTTACATTAAAAAGAGATGGTAAATTTGAGCCTTGGTATTCTTAAGAGCATGGATGATTTTTGATTTTGGATACTGTTTTGCAGGACTTACTGTAATATTTTGCAGTTTGCATTGACAGTCTTGAGAATTCTTATATAAACTTGGGGGAAACCTGCAATGATCATGTTTCAATTAGCAGTGTTGTCCGCAGGTCAACTGATGCAGACTTTGCTGATTAGTGAATTTTGGTGGGATTTGACTAATTCTCTTCATGAAAGAATATCTGCTGTTTCTGAAATAGGATTTCTGTACTACACAAAATTCTGTCCTTCTAAATAATCTCTGTGTTTTGGAAACAGATGCTTTCTTTTGGTCTCTATCCAGTGCCTAAAGCTCTTTTAACTTTACCTTTTCTTCTTGCGGTATTTATAGACTATAATCTTCACAGGCAAGTTCTCCCTGGGAAGGTTTTATATTAATCTAAGAGAAATGGACGCTTTTAGGGACTCAGTCATCTGACTGGTTTAGATGTTCTTATTAAATGGCCCCCTAAAACGCCTGTCATTTGCATTTGGACAAATCATTTTCACCCTCTTTGCATAGGTGCTTACAAAATGGGCAGTTTCTTCTAAAGTGTTCTTAAAAAATAAGGTCATAAGGAAATTAAATATTTTAGATACTTAGTAATCACTTTGCATACATCTCTGTAAAATGCTATACCAGATCTTAAATGTTTCATAAAACATCAGGATGTATGTAGTTGTGCTAGAATGTTCATCAACTACAACAATCCCACTGGCAAGGCTTTCAAATTTGAAAAAGTTACTTATAGGAGGTTATTACACAAAGTTTGTACACTACTAGTTCGCTTTAGATCTTTGTTTCATAGTGACATCTTCTGGTAGATCTGGACACAATATTCCAGAATAATTTCTTTCAGTTTGATGAGTCCTAAAATAGGAGAACCGAGAACCAGCATCTTAGGAGTGCTACTGATCAGTGTGTGGGTGCTCAGTGTTTATTCCACAGCAATTTTTCTATCCTATCTTTATTTTGCTTTTTGCCTGTCATACTTCAACAAACAAAGCATACTGTCACACCGCACTGAACTGCGTGTTTTGATGCAGGTAATTGGCAGTTGCAAAAACAAAAGTTCTAAACAAATGCATTCAGATTGAAGTAATGTTTTAATATAATACTGGAAATGGGTGACATCTGATTTGCAAAACCTTAACTTGGATTTTCTAGAAACTGTGTTTTCAATACATTAATTATATCTTACTTGTAATAAGTTTCTGTAGAATTCATACTATTTTATCTCTGCATACTTGATGATAAAAAACAAAGTTCCGTATGTTATGAAGTAACATTTTAATATTTTATGGTTTATTAACTTAAGAAATACAATTATGTCTTGAATAAAGCACTTATAATCAGCACACATGCTGTTATTTATCAATTGCAGCTGAAATCTTTACAAACAATAGATTTTTTTGCAAAACAGTTAAGTTGTAGGATTGACAGTATTCATGAAACGTTTGGAATGCTTCTTGAGAATGTGATTCTGAAGATGATTCTCAAGCACATTTAGAAGTGCCCATCAAACAGTCATTTCCTTTCACTGAAATTTCTCATGGTATTTTTGTGTGTTATTGTTTCAGGTGGGCCTGATTTAAATGATTCAGTTTTTGGTTATCAAGTTTTCAGCACGCATTGAGTATAATGCATTTCCCTTTAGTCATCCACTGCACAAGTTAAAATTCTCCTTTCACTTGCAAATCTTGTCTGTGATATCCTCTTCTCTCATCTGCCCAGACTGAACATTAAAAAACCAGCAAAAAACCACAAGAACTTTAATATATATTAATCATACAAGTTAATAATATTGCAGTGTAGGAATACTGGTGGATTTTCAGAACTTTTATGTAATACAAAACTCAGCTCTAAATGTATTTGGATCTTGCAGGTGCGTAGATTTGCAGAAGCGTTCTTCTGTCTTGAGCATCCTAGGCAGGCTGCCCTTGCCTATCAAGAACTACAGTGAGTAGACTTTTGAAGTGCAAAATACGTAGCACATAGTACTATTATTCTGTGGCTTATGTTGTATAGAAATACTGTCTTACAAAAACACATATGTTCAAGAGAAACATAATGTTCTAGAGATTTGAAGTTTTTAAATGAAGAACGTAGTGCGATTCAAATGAATAATGGAATAATTTTTCTATTAAATAACTGATTAGTGGAAAAGCATCTACTAAAGGGAATTAAATTACTGCTAATTTATATTAACATAAAAATAAGTAGTTCTGTTTTTTAATGTAGGACTACCTTTTTTTTTTCCAGTGCTCAGAGCCACCTACAAATGTGTACAGCTATCAAAAACACTTCCTTCTGCAGTTCTCTTCCACCCCTTCCTATTGAATGCAGCGAACTAGATGGAGATACAAACTCCTTGCCTATAATCTTTGAAGATCGGTATTTAGATTCAGTTACTGAAGGTAAACACACCTCCCAGTGCAGTTTTCTCTTTGAAGAAAAGAGCAAAAATGATGTAATAACTAAGTATTTTTTCTTGACATTTCTTGCTGGCTTTGAAGGAATACATTTGTTTACTAGGTAATCTTTAGATTGAAGTTGTGAGGATGTGTAAAGTTGTATAATTACTTGTGTTTTATAGCTTCAGTTACTTGCATAACCTTGTAAACAATCCTTTTTTTTTCTCACTTTTTTTTGATAAAAGATATGGATGTACCCTGGTTGGTAGTTCAGAATCTTCCAAGGTCAGAGTCCAATAAACTGGATAAATTTGAAGCTGAAGAAGGTTTTGTAGCTGGATTCACTAGCCCAGAATTGAAAATAAGACCTGCAGGTGCCTCCAGCCTTTGGCATTCAGAAAATGAAAAGATGCTAACAAAGTCTTTGAAAGGGAAAAATGAAGATGCAAATAAACCCAAAGTTAAGGTTACTAAGCTCATGAAAACAATGAAACCTGAAAATACAAAAAAAGTCGTGAAACAGAACTCTAAGGACTCTGTGGTCTTAGTAGGCTACAAATGTTTGAAAAGTGCAGCACTGGAAGATGCCTCTAAAAGTCCAGAAGGCAGGCCTTCATGCAGTGCTAATGAAGGGCTGGACCCTGCAGTAAGTGGATTTCCCTGTGATACAAAGTCTTGCACCAGGCAAGTAAGTCAAAGAGAATTTGTGTGTTTGTCACCTGGAAGTGAGGAAAAGACTGCTAAGATTGAAGGTGTTCAACCAAGTCAGGGTAGCCCTGTGCACAGTGAAAACATGGCTATTTTTGGTAGACTTACTATCTCCCAGGCAGGCCCTGGAACTGTGCAAGCAGATAGCGCTCTACAACCCAGAGATGCACCTGAAGGTTGTCATGGAGGTCAGCCATCTTCCTTGGGAGTTAGGACAATTGAGGTCAAACCAAGTAGTAAGAATCCTTATGAAGGGGAGAAAGTAACTGTTCATATTGGATCATGGGCTGAGTTTCCACAAGATGGAGTGCAAGGAGAGAATCTGCAGACGCCCAATATTCAAGCTTCAGAACCTGGAAACAAGTTGCACTCAGGAGAAGCAATGCTTGAAAAGGAAGATGTCCATGAAAAAAACTTCCAACACACCAGTGATATCTTAACAAAAGTAAAAAATAATCAGCCTAGTTTATCTACAAAAGAAAGCCAGCTTTCTGTAAGCGGAGATGTCACTAAATTACCAGACGTTAATGTGACGTACGCCTCTTCTAGGTTTTCAGATTCTGGCATAGAAAGTGAACCAAGTTCTTTTGCAACTCTCCCCAACCCTGATCAGGTTTTTGAAAATGTTCAAGGGCAAAGTGCATGCAATGCTGAGAGATTATTTCCTCAGCTTTTACTGAAACCAGACTATGCTATAAAAAATGCATTGGAAAGCCATTGTACTGAGAGTACTAGTGCTGTAAGTGAAATACAATCATCCTTGACATCCATAAATTCTCTGCCTTCAGATGATGATGAACTGTCACCTGATGAAAATTCAAAGATAACTATAGTACCTGAATGCCAGCTAAGTGACAGTAAAACTGTACTGGATCTTGGAGCAACTGATTTGCCAAAATGTGATGACAGTAAAAAATCAAATACCAATCTGCAGCAACATTGTGTTGTATTTTCAGGGCATTCAGATAAAGAAACTCTGTCCATACATTCCTCGCTCTCAGGAACAAAAGAACTTTTACACTTAGTTGTTTCAGATGAAGTTACATCTTCTGATGTGAAAAGCAACAGCTCACAGGCAGACACTGGCACAACCTGTACGGACTCTCAGGTCCTGGAAAGATATTGTAACACTACAGAAGACACAGCTAAATTGCATTTAGAAATTACTTGCATGGATGAGCCATCTGTTCTTTCAGGTTCTTCATCTGTACATGCAGGGTATGAGGTTGAAAAACCAAATGAAGGAAAATATAACGAGCCTTTAGAATTAAAGGAGGCAGTGGAAGAACTGTCAGCAGCTAAAAGTGACACTGGTACTGATAATCCTTCTCCAACCAGTAGTACTGATATAGTAAAGCAGGGGCTTGTAGAAAACTATTTTGGCTCTCGAAGCAGCACAGATATTTCAGATATTTGGCCTATGGACAACAGCAATCCCGTTAGCCCTCAAAAAGAAACATACGAAAAACAAATTATTTGCTCTTCCCAACAAGACGATGAAGAAGAGGAGGATCAAGAAATGATTGAAAATGGGTATTACGAAGAAGCAGACTATGGTATATTGGATGGAGCTTCTGGTGCTGACCAAGATCCTGACTTAGCAGAGGAAAGAGCCCTGAGGTCTGAAAGGATTGATAGTGGGCATCTGCGTGATGGAATGACTGTGCCTCCTGTCTGTACTCCTGGTTGTTTGTCTTTTCCTTCTTCTCTGAGAGACTCTCCTTGCAATGTTATCTGTTCTTCAAGGAACAAATCTGATGCAATTACGCAGCAGCCAGGCAGCACATCTTACAGCTCAGCTTCGCCTGTTTCCTGGTATGAAAGCTCCCCGAAGCCTCAAATGCTGGCGTAAGTGATTGTTTTAAAACACAGTTTATTTGCTTCTGGAAACGATGTTAATATAATATGAAGGGGGAAAATAAGCATGATTAGGCTTCAGAGAGCCCCCCAAGACTGTGGCTTGTGGATTCTGCACATTCAAGTACCATCACATTTTAGATATTCAAATAAAAAATGTGTTAGCACAGAATTCCTTAAATCAGCTACATCATAATTTCATGTGGTTCAACAAACTTCAAGCAAAATGCACATATTCTGTTCCTTTAATGAGTTCCTTTTTAAAAAAATAAATATTCGACCCAAAAGTGATGTTCTAATGGTGTTTAATGAAATGGAAACTGTTAAAATAGCAAGCATAGGAAAATATGCTTCAAGCTTAAAAACATGAAAGCAAAAAAACACCTGTAACTTACTATCCATTCTAATTCATTGTAAAGCTATCTGACAGCATAGCCCTATTTTTTGATCTTAACAAAGTGCAACATCTTAGAGACTACAGTGCTGTAATTACACTACAGTTGGGATACCAGGAAGCCCAAATTTAGAGCAGTGTCAGGAATCCCAAATGCAAACATAACAGTTTCCTTGATAACCCCTGCTGCTACCAGAGCATGGGAAGTAGCAGCGTAATATGTTCTATTGGAAGTAAAATGTTGCAGTCACAATAAAGCAAAGTTGGAAGGTAGGTAAAGACCAGATAGTTTGTGGTTAGCAGTTGATTACAGAAGGAAGGTTCTAGCAGTTGTGGCAGAACCAAGATTAGAAGTGAGAGGACAGAAAAGAAGCTTTGAAATAACAGAGTGGGTACTGGCGTGGAATAGGAAAGATGAAAAGCAAAGACTGTGACATTCCGAAAGAAAAGGGCAATGCAGAGTAAAATTTGATGCTTGGCCTAGGGGAAAGCAAGTCTTATGGATGATTCCAGAGGGCAAGAGCTGCATCTTCGAGAACTAACTTTAGCATATCTCCGTCATTAAGCTTTCCTGCAGTACAAACTAAGTAAACTCTGCTGCGGAGGGTGGGGTAAACTGACCACAGTGGTGTTTTGCCAGTTAGTAAGGAATGAGCTAAAGAAAAAGTTGGGAAACCAGAGGATGAAAATTAGGATGAGAGGAAAACAAGGAGCCATTGGAAGAGGGCGGGTTGCAGAGTGACACTATGAGGGATCATGCAGAACAAACAACATAAGGAGGGAAAAAAACATAAAGCTTTTTGCTCAAAGCAAGACTGCTTGAAATATTTCATGCAAAACTGGTAAACAATTAACTATGTAGGAAGGTCACGTACAAAGAAACTATGGAAAGGGATAGAAAAGAAGAGTGCAAGGATCTCCTGGCATATGGGCAACTCAGCTATTAGAAACTATGATGCAAGCCTGTAATAGGTAAGAGATCAGAGGTCTGGATCTAGTTTTCTTCTGAAGAAAACACCAGTTACTCAGCCTAGTAGATTTTATCGTGAGCAGAGACGTTACTGACTCCAGCCCTCTGCTGATCTATGAAATAGTTTTTAAGTTTGGCAAAAATTACAAAAATTCATTGAAAATCTTTACCTTGACTTTAGATCAGGTTATAATTCCAGTAATATTGCATTTAAGCAAAGCTGTCACTTAGTTAAGACCAGAACAAAACCAGAAATTCAGTGATTTCAGAAATACAGAGATTTTCAAAGGAGAGAAGAGTTAAGCTTGGGGTATGGATTTTCTTATAGAGGACAAGGGACTGTAGAAAGCTTGAAATGAAAACATATTCTGAGCAATTGGCTTATTTTGTGAAGGTAGTGATTTGATAAAAAAAATTTTGTTCCTGTCAGGCATGAAAAGACAAAAGCAAAAAGTCACTAAAAACACTATTGTAGGAGATCCTGTTCGATAATAGTAAATGTTTCTTTATCATAAATATTGTTTCTTTCCAGTTTCCTCCAAGCTAAGGAAGAACTGAAGCAACTAAAACTTCCTGGATTTATGTACAGTGATGTTTTCAAACTGGCCTCTTCAATACCTTACTTCAGTATGGAAGAGGATGACTGTTCAGAAGAAGGAATACATCTTATAGTCTGCGTCCATGGCCTAGATGGTATGCTGGGAAATATGACACTGAGTGAGATAACAGCTCAGGTCACCAGTTAGGTTTAGCTTTTGTAGTCTGAACTGAGCACTTCTGGAACAGGTTCACCTGAGAGAGATGGGAATCTGACATTATACTGATATATGAACAGTGTGTTCCAGAAAATCACTTGAATTAAGAATTTTATATAATGTTTGACTTGAGTAAATATTTCTTCTGCATAAACCCAGTTTATGGGTTTAATTCACATAATTCACATCAGTTATTTCTTCAGGTCATCTAAGTATTTGTCCATAGGGCAGTAAGAGAGCAGATAGTAACAAAACAGTTTTGTTTAGAATTTGTAATGTTACATTGTCAAGGAGAATAAAAAGTGTGCATGTTGTTATGAAAAAAATGTTACATGTAAAATGCAGTCAAGTGTGTATTAAGTTTTGAAATGTTAGATCACAGAATCACAAAATGGTTGAGGTTTGAAGGGACCTCTGGAGACCATCTCGTTGAATTCCCCTGCTCAGCACAGGTTGCCCAGTAGGATTCTGAATATCTCAGGAACAGAGCCTTTACTTCTTAAATAACAAAGCAAGAAGACCCAAAAGAGCAGTAGATAGACTGTGGGGCTGCACTGAAGCTTGCACAGCTGCCTTATTAGTTTTTCAAATTCCTAATTAAAAAAAAAAAAAAAAAATCATAATTATAGAAAGGCTTTTCCTTCTGCCTTTGAACAGAAGGTATCCATTGTTCTCAGACCAAACTCAGAAATGCTTCTTCTTCCTAGTGTAAATGTTTGTGTGATATAGCTTACCTAGAGTTGACACAAAAGATAACTTGGGCACAAGAACTGTTATTAAAAAAACAAGTATTTGAAGCCCTAGAACAATCCATACAGATAGATTTTTCTTCCAAAACAGGATGTTCATACAAATTATTTCCTCTTAATAAGGGGTGTTTTGTTTGTGGGTTTTTTTTTCCTTTAAGACAGAAAGAGTATCCTTATTCCAAAGATATGCATGATCATTGATATAGGGAAATCTTCAGGACTCTGCTTAAACTACCTTTAGTTGTCTTGTGTGCCTATCTGTAGGTATCTTTATCTGCTGATGGCCCAGTTTGCCTTTTTACCCTATGAAAAACTTTACAACTTACCCTTATGCCTTGCTGCTTCATTGAAATCTTTGAGTTCTTTAATTGACTTTTATCAAAGTTAATTAGGTTTTCAGGAATTTAGTGTTCACAGTGCTATGTATGTGCTGGATGCTAAGACAAAATCAAACATGACTTCCTTGCTGTTTTAAAATGATGTCTATAATTGAATGTCATTTTTATAGACCATTTTGTCATTGCATTTAACATTGGAGTTTATCTTCCCAAGTCTCACTGAATTTTAAATAGGGCTGAGAATATTATTAGCTGTGTTTAAATATAACGTTGTGCCATACGTTCATTTCAGTGCTCTAAATGCTTTTTATTGCGAGTTCCCTTTGCAGTATCTAACTGTTGATTGTTTTTCCTCTTTAGGTAACAGTGCAGATTTAAGATTAGTGAAGACTTACATTGAGCTGGGGCTGCCTGGAGGAAGAATAGACTTTCTTATGTCTGAAAGAAATCAGGTATTTGCCAGCAACAGAAGAATTTTTGTAAAGCAATGAACACTGTATGCTTTCAGACATGTTTATCTAATAGTTCTATTGCATTGCAGTTTACCATGTTCTATTTGTTTTATTGTATTCTCATAGAATCCGTAATTTGCTCTGTGGCTTACATTGAAGTGGTTGCATAACTTAGTAAGATAATGAAGGATATATACAAGGAGTAATATTTACTGCCATTTTGTTATGTCTACTGATAGCTGCTCAGTTCTCAGATTTTGTAGATAAAATACCTCTAAGTGGTAGAAGTAGTAATGGTAGAAACTTACATGGCAAGAAGGGAGATGCATTATTTTACAGGAACTGATCTTTTGTCAGTGTAATGCAAGACCTTGACTGTGACACCGAATTGATATTGAATTAGCTTTGTTTTAAATTTTTGTGAACTTTATTATTTTCAGATAAAGTAAGTTTGGAAAAGCATGAAAGACCAATTTTCACGTGGTTTTTGGTTTGTTACATATTGTATTAGATGTAGTTCAGGGAAGCATTAGAACAGAGTCTCTGCAGTGACTCAGAGGAAAGGTTCAGTTAGTGCAGTGGTGTGTTTCTGCAGATAGCTGCTCGGATGCTTTGAGAGCAGGCTGGGCAGGCCCTGAGCTATGCTTTCTCTTCTGTAGCCTTAGAATTTTTTACAGTCTTTAGTTCTGAGATTTCGGAATTCCACTGAGACCACTGAGCCTAATAGCTACTGATGGATTTTTCTCCTTACTGTTGGCTTATTCTTTTTTTAGTGTTTTTACTTTGAGTTTCCACAGCAAAGAGTTGAGGTTCTTTCTACTGTTCATATACATGAATTATCCAGTTGCAAACAGTGACATTTAAACAATCCCTCTACATCTTCTTGGGTTTTTTTTTTTTTTTGGAAAGACAAAAAGCAAAAGCTAGTCAATAAGCATTGCCCATTTTTTGCTTCATTTAATCAAGTATTTTATAAACAAGTAGAATTTCTTCCTCTTCAGGAGGCAGCTGAAGACCTAGTTCATGCCGTATTTCTCAGGCACATGTGGAACAATTTCTAGACGTTCATGTTATCTGTCTCTGCCCATTTTCTAACTTCCTGTCCTTTAAAATAGGTTGGTCAGAACTTTATAAGGCATTGGTGATGCTTGTGCACCATGAAATTACAAAATGCTATACTGATATTTTCTAATGCTTTCCTGATGTTCCTTATATAAATTATTATATAGAAGATGGATATACAGTTTATTGTTTGCATGTATGCTTAGAGCTGTTTTTCCCTGTAACATTGTTTTGCATTTCTTGCCTTTTTATCACCCAGTCATGCAGTACTATCAGGTTCTTCCTAAGTTCTGATCAGCTGTAGAATAGATTATCCTGGATATTTGGTTTTCTCTACAAATTCTGACATCTCATTACTCTTTTTCTTCCCTTATTCAGACCATTTATCAGTATGTTGACTTTAGCACAGATCCTTTGGAACTTTCATTGAGAAGTTTTAGGCACCTTTGCCTACCTCTTTTCAAATTTCTTACTGTTAATCTTACTGTTACAGAGAATTGGCTGGAAATTGGGAATTAGAGGCTTTGTTGTTTTAAACAACAAAAAAATAACAAACAAAAAAAAAGTGCTTATGTAAACTTTCTGCTGTAGCAGAAATGGTCTCATATTTCTATTTCCTGGGCAGTGCGATTTAGTTTTGAAAGTTTGGCTTTCAGTTTTACTGCAGATAAGGTTATATGAGGTAGGGGAAGCTTTAGAAATAAAGCTGACTGTGTCATGTTGATAAGATTTGTTTCGGTGTGTTAGAAGCAAATAGTGTCACAATGAAATGTTTATCACTTTATTCCATGTTACAGGAAAAAAATTGAAAAAGAATACCAAGCTGTAGTGATTGTATTCAGAGTTAACATGAATGCTTTTATTTGTGTTCTGTTGATCAAAACTCTGGGGAATAAGAATTCAGACTGCAGAATGCATATTGCTGTATTAGAAAACACAGTTATTATTTTATATTTCTTTTATTTTACAGAATGATACCTTTGCTGATTTTGATTCCATGACTGATCGCCTGTTAGATGAAATTATACAGTATATACAGATTTATAATCTAACCCTTTCAAAAATCAGGTAATATCTGTTCTATACTACCTATAGAAATAAACTTAAAAGTAGAGTCTTGTGTTGTTGTGAACTGTGATGCTCCGAAGCAAGCCAAAAGAGAGAAAGGAGAGAGAACTTTATGGCTGGGGAGGAACAGGGAAAAGGAGGAGAGAGGAGAGAAGGAAATAAAACCAAAGTAAGCTAAAACCACTGGTAGTGGTTTTAGCACAGAGTGGATTATGCGTTACATTTCAGGAATTGCTGTCCTGTACTGCCTTAGAGATCCTGTGGGGTGATGATCTGTAGTAAAACATAAGTTTTTGAGAACATAGAAGGAAACCATAAGAGTGCTGTTCCTAGACAAGGTTAGCTTTTTTACTGATTTTAGTCTCTTCAACCAAGTATGTATGGCATATTGTCTAGATTGTTATTCCTATGGGAAAGTTCAACCTAACCTGTGGCATTAAAGGGCACCTGCATGAGAAAAACATTTCACTGTTTTGAATTTTTTCTATTGTTCCATCTGCTAGAAAGCATGTTCTACATCTTAATGTAGAGTGCAGTATATGCATTCCTCTTTCCTTTTTCAATTATTCTCAGGAAATACCTGTTCTATTTATATTCTCAACGTAGAGTGCACTGTTGGCAGATTTCATTACTAACTCAGCTGTGTTGCTGGAGTTAGCTTTTTGATAGATGAAAGGAGCAAGTTAAAGTCTGACTTCACCCATTTGTTTAGACATTCTCTTATAATGCATCTGTAGTACCTTTTGATTCATTAGTGGCTGTTAGTTATCCCACAGGTTTCTGTGTAGTCATGTGTTTGGGAAGTCTTACCAGCTACAGAAAATATTTAACATGTTTAAATTTAATCTCACGTTTTAAACAAATAGTCATATTTTGAGATTTGACATGGCTAATTTTGTGTAATGTGATTTTAAAAACCCCAAACATTATGTGACTGTGTGTGTGTTAGCATACTGCATGTGAGCACCCTCAGTATTGGAGAGTTCTGTATCTGCTGATATCTCTCTTATCCCGTGGTCAGATGGACATACTCACCCACTTACCTTCCCAGCGTGCATATCTGAGAATTGAAGTCCCTTTTAGTTTATATATATATATATTCAGTTTTATTTATTGCCTGTCACTTGAATGACAAAAAAGAGATCACATTTTTAAATTTTTGTTTCCTTCACAAGAGCTCCACTTCTCTTTGCCTGTCACAAAGTAGAATTCTCCATCCATCAACTTTTGCTTTTCTTATGAGGAAGTCGTGCCTATCAGCAAATCCTGCAGCTGTTTCCTTGTAGCTGTATGAGAGATCTTTTGGAAAGTTGTGCTTATATGCATGCTCTTCATGGAATGATCCAGAATGTCCAGGAAAATACTCTTCAGAAAGCCTCTGTGTAAATAGCCAACACATTCCTACCTCATTTTGACTGTCCCAGTGTAGAGAAAGTGTGCTTTGTTCTAGCTGGTCATGTTCTCCTTAATGATGCTGGATCTCTTCCTAAAATCTGTCTACTAAGGGTGTTCTCTGTACAAGAGCTGCTGAATTGAATTAGAAATCAGTCTCCAGGCCTATAGTGATTTCATAAGGCAATAAGGATTGGGCAGCACCATGTCTCAGAAAAATCCATCTTGTCCCTCTTCTACATCCAGAATCTTGTTATGGGCAAAAGGAAATGCTCTTCATTATGTGTAAAATGTTCTGTATAACAAAACATTCCTAGTATCTGTGTGTTAGGTTCTCCTTCCAGCACATCTGAGTCCTAAGATTGGTGGTTTACATCTTCCTTCAGCAGAATGGAAAGGAAAGGGTTACTGTGGGACATCAGCATCCTTGGGCTTTATGTTGGTGCCTTGGCCTTGAATCTCCTATTTTTTGTCTGTATTTTTGCCCACGTGTTCTTTCTTTTGATTGTTTCCCAGTTACTTAGTTTTTCTAACACTGTTTTTATTTCCTGACTTATGCTTCTGTAGTGCACATTAATTGACTGCTGGGGACTTCAGGCATATATCTGTCTGCACTCCATCACACCACATTTTATTCTGGTGATGCATGTTTCAATTCCCACAGAACGACATGTTGTTGTTAGAAACTGCAGTGAAACTAAAGCAGCTTTAGGCCTGACTTGTTCCTGTACTGCTAGACAGTTGTTGTCACTACTAAAATAAACTCAGATTAGCTCAGGCCAAGACAAGTCAAGAGAAATTATGAGATTCTACACCATCCAGTCAGTGCAAAGCATCATGCCTTCAAGTAATAGCAAAATTGTACTCAGTGTGCAACATTCTTGTACTGAGACAAGAAAAAGCACTCCCTGTGCCATCAGAACCCAGAGGCATACTGTATTGTCAACTTAATGAATATCAGGTAATGCTAAAGCTCATACCTGTTATTATATCAATACACTATCCAATATATGCATTAGTTTTCTTTGAACAAAATTGTACTCAGAATGTGACTAGGAAGCACGAACTAGAAGTTTCATTCAAACCAGCAGCAATTTATTTCATAAAAAAAAATTGGCTAAAGAATGACCAAATAAACCACACAATTTTTCATGCTAGACACATATTAAAACATCTATTCTCTATTTAGACTCTGGGCTTTGTCTTGTTCAGTCAGCTATCTCTCATGGTGATGTTTAGGGAAAGAATATAAGCAGAGGACATACCACAGAAGGTACCCTATTGTGGGTATGCCATTTGCTACTTTAGAAAGTTCCTAAGCTTGAAATTGTTTCAGCATCTTTTTAATTATTGCTTTTGATGGAAATTTTTTCCTTTTCTGAATTTTCATGCCTAGACATGATCTTTCATTTATTAATACAGAATAAAGAGGTTTTACTGTGCACAGTTCTCCAGTACAATCTCAGTTTGGAAACTTGGGGCGTAAAGCAAATATAAATACTACAGTGTAATTTTTTAACTTTAGCAATATCTTGTCTTCAGAAGACAGTAGTGTTGCCACCTGCTGTTCAGAAATGCATTGGTATTACAGAGCATCCCACAGTTGCAGGAATCTGAAACAATGAGGAGGCTGGGTTACATTTTCATCTTACACTTTCCAAAGCTTTTTTCCTCTCACTTGAAGAAATCCTTAAATCTTCCTCTAATAGAAAATAATATTAAAGGCTTATTGCATGTTCACCTATAACTCTTGATTTCAGTACAGTATTTAACAGTAACTTTTCTTATTTTTCTAAATCTTTACAAATGAAGAAGTGTTCAATCTTTGAGATTCATTCACATAGTTTATTGCAAGCATACTTTTTTTCTCAGATGAGTATTCCATGTTTTTAAACTTTTGATTTAGATATGTCCATATTCTTGACAGGATTGATTGACATGCCACTTTTTTCTCCAGTGATGAAATTGACCTTTCTTATGGTACAGTACAAGAATTTCTCATCCCTTTATGCCATTTTGTGAACAGTGGCTGAACTATCAGCAAACTGTCAAGAGAACATCTCCACTGAGGCTCAGATCTTCTTTAGAAAATAACCTCTCCTTTACAAGAGCTGTAACTGTGATGCAGATCATCTACAAAATGAACTCACTCAATTTCTGCAGACACTTTTTCTACCTATAAAAATATCTGTGGTTTTGGTTTTTTTTTGTGTGGATGTCATGATATACATTAAGAGAATAGTTTCAAATTTTAGTATTCAAGGAAATCAGCAATTCAGTATTTTTGTTTTCAAACGCACCCCAATTGTACTTTTAACGTGACTATGCAATATCACAGAGGAGACATATTTTTTATTTCCAAGTCAGTTAGGTAAACACAGCAAGCTGTGGCAAAGAACTTCTGATATTGCAGCAATTTTGAATATCTAGTCTTGAAAGTGGCCAGAAAGATATACATATATTGTTAGACTGTATTTTAGTAAGGAACAAGTAGCCCATTCTGTCATAGAAATGTACAGTTCTGTCAGAGTGTAGGAGTGACCCTCCCATTCTATAGCCTAATGGTTGAATTTTTTCACTTTAAATTGGAGTTTTCACAGTTAATAATTCTTGATCAGAAATAAAAAAAAATAGCAATGTATTTTATACACGTTTAGCTATTTTGAATGCAGTGATAAAAGGAACATTGGACGGGTGATATGTTGGTGCAGTGCTGACCTAGCCATGGTAGTTCAGCCATTGATTTCCCAGATATTATTGGATGGTTGGCTGTTTTCTCCGAGTCCTGAAATTACTTCTGTAAGAGAGGCAGACAAGTTTTTTTCCATTTAATTTTATCAATGTTATCTATACCATATACTCTGTAACATGGTGCCTGAGATAGTGTGATCATTACCTCTCTGCAGGGGTCTGCAATTCTAACTGCATAATAACAAGAATTGCTTTATTTTGTAGTTTCCCTGCTAAAGAAATGCTTTGTACAGATTTGCAGGTATGGCAGGAGGCAACTCAGATCAAGTAATAATTATCCTTAGAGTTACATCACGTCTTCATTCTAACTTGATTAATTAGGCAGACAACTAAATATAATGTTCTCATGCCAGACAGGTATCTTCAGTTGCCTACCTCAATCTGATGATCACTTCTTTTGGTTGAACTGCTAAGTAGATTTGAGATGTCACTTCTATTTTAAAATGTTCAGATTCGGTTAAATAATGGTTTTCCCATTTATAGGGGTCCAATTTTGAAATCCCCCAACAAGTTGATTCAGTATGTATATATTATACTGAATGCCATCACATGCTGTGATTTATTCAGTTATGCACATCTCAAAATATTTTCTGAATACTTGGTGCTAGGGGAAATACACCCAGCAACAATCATGGTTTTGAGTGGGAGGGTAGTTTGTTGTCACCAGCTTTCAAAAACAATTTGTACAGTATTTGTGGAGAACATGTTTCTAGTGAATTTGTGTAGCTTGGGAGATACAGGCAAGCTGTTTCTATTATTGCCTAAAATAAAGGCTGGAATGTTTTCTTTTTTTTTTTTCCTTTCAGTATTTTCTGATAGCAGTTTTATCTTCTTCTGTGTAAAAGAAAAAAAAGATTACCATCAAGTTGTGTTTTTATTTTTAAACAGCTTTATTGGCCATTCACTGGGTAATTTAATAATTCGTTCAGTGCTCACAAGACCTCGATTTAAATATTACCTCAGCAAACTTCATACCTTCTTGTCTCTGTCTGGACCACATCTTGGTACTCTCTACAACAGCAGTGCTCTTGTGAATACAGGTAAAATCTTATTATTGATGGTGTAAGATCAGGGGAGGTTTTGTAGGTAAATGCACTAAAACTATGTCTGTTTTTTTCTGAAGACTGACTGTAGCTGTAGCAGAATTCTAGCAGAAACTGCAAAAAAATTCTAAGAAATCTTTTTAGATAACATACAATTCTTAAATTAATTAAGGATGAAAATTTGTTTCTGAGTTTACCACTTGCCTTGAAAGGCACAAAACCAAAGTGAGTAACACTTATTTTCACTAAATATAAATATACTC
This sequence comes from Chrysolophus pictus, assembly GCA_037305975.1. NCBI lineage: Eukaryota > Metazoa > Chordata > Aves > Galliformes > Phasianidae > Chrysolophus > Chrysolophus pictus. The sequence goes on from CM074578.1 coordinate 28,515,254, forward strand.
ATTAAACTGTTAAGAATACACTCTAAATCATGAAGAAAATCTATTTATTTAATGCCAGCTCATTTACTGTTTTATTGTTTCATACAAAAATTAAGAGCAAAAACCTTCTACTCATATATGTTGGGCTTAAAAAAAGTTGAAAGGAATTGCTGGCCAGTTGGAATTAATGTTGGAGACTTTCAGAGCAGACCCTTTAGGATTTTGGAAAATATCAAGATAATAACAAGTAATGGTATTGTAATCTAAGTATTACATCATGTGTGTATAGCACTGGCCTTCAGGAAATCACTATTACAATTTAACTTTCCCTGAGAGTTGAACCAGCACATAAAAGCCAGGTAGTGGGCTTTGCTCATTATCTAATAAAGAGGGTACAAAATCATAGAAAGAAAATTTTGCTTTCTTTTTTATATCTCCTAATTATTTTTTATTATTTCAATTGTTTTATAAAGTTATTTTCAGAAAGTTGGGAATGCTTGTTGATTACTGCTATGTATTTCAACATCAGAATGTTCTAATATTCTGTAAATTGTTAAAATAGAGTTTGAATTTCACCTTATGGCTAACATTGACACGTCGCTTTCTCTAAGTATAGTTATTTTTGTGAGAGCATGTACATTAGTAGAAATAATGGTCTTCATTCCTTATTATACATATAGACAGGAAGGAAAATGACATAGCAACATCTGAAGGACTAAATATATAGATGCTGCTTATCTTATATATGTCTAATTACTTTTCGTATATTATTTTGGATTATATTCATCTTGTGCCTTACAATATAGGACTGTGGTTTATGCAGAAATGGAAGAAGTCTGGGTCTCTGTTGCAGTTGACGTGTCGAGACCACTCGGATCCACGACAAACATTCTTATACAAGCTTAGTAAAAAAGCAGGTAAGCTTTGCTAAGGTCTGTTATATTTTAAAGACTGTTATGCGTATATGTGAGTAGGTAACCTAGAAAATATGTTTCCAACAGGCTCCTTTTTTCAGTTTATTTAAGTTATATTGTGTTCAGTTCCATATTCTTCAAGCAAGTGAACAGTAACTTGTCCTTTTTTTCTAGAGGTGGACCAATACATTGACACTTTCCTTCCTAACTAATAAGCCTAAGTGCAAGTACTATACTATGTATTTCAACTTCCTCTTGAGTTACTGCAGTGTAATGAGTCGAGTGCAGCTACGCTTATTTAATATGACCTGTTTATATATCTCTTTGCTTATCTATTCTATAAATATAACATTCTGCTTTAACTTTCTGCCAACTTTCTTTCAACTGATCTTTTATTTCTGCATTGGGGTGGACAGAGAAAATAAAACCTCGTTTTGATAAAGGAAGGAGAAATTGTTCTTAGCTTCATAGCTGACCTCCACCCCAAAATTAGATTATTCGTAATATATCATGAATATAATTTTCTCTGGCTTGCATATTCTTACATCAGATGTTGGCTGAGAGTCAGTTTTGGCTGTGAATGATGTGCCAGTTTGGGGTTAGTTTCCAGTAAGTATTATAAGGTTTACTGAGGATTCATTTGGGAGGTATTTTTACTTATGTATCAGGCAAACAGTTGTGCAGCCCAACATGCTCATTTGTGTGAAAAATCTGGGTATGTTTCTCCATCAAAAGGTCTGTAGGTTGTCACAGCTGAAATCCGGTTGAGAGCTTTGGGCGAGAAAAGACCAAAAGAAAAGCTTGTCTGAATCCAAAACTTGTATGACAAGAAACAGAAAAGAATAAGAATAAAAGGATAAATATATTATGAATAAATTCCCCCATCTGTATCGTGCAACTCTTCCTCTGTACAGCATCAGTCTGGCTGACATTATTTGCTATATGAGCAGTCACACAGAATTTATTCTTGTCAAGTTCTTTGAGTTTTCAACATTCATTTTCCTTCAGTGTAAAAATCTTTTGGTGGGATTTGCTATTCATGCATTGTAATTTATTCTTTTTATAGCAGCGAACGATAATTATCCTATAAGTAATGAAGTGAAATTGGATACAAGGTTCATACTCAAGCAGGTGCTTATTATCACTAGTTGTGGTCTGATTTTTTGATTTAAAAATAGCTGATGCACAGTTGTTTGTTATTTGCCAGAGAACTTGGAGTAAATGGGTTAAAACTATATGTGTCATGTTATGCCTACTAAATATCATAATCATAGAATGGCCTGGGTTGAAAAGGACCACAATGATCATCTGGTTTCAACCCCCTGCTATGTGCAGGGTCGCCAACCACCAGACCAGGCTGCCCAGAGCCACATCCAGCCTGGCCTTGAATGCCTCCAGGGATGGGGCATCCACAACCTCCTTGGGCAACCTGTTCCAGTGCCTCACCACCCTCTGGTTGAAAAACTTCCTCCTCACATCCAACCTAAATCTTCCCTGTCTCAGTTTAAAACCATTCTCCCTTTTCCTATCACAATCCACCCTTGTAAACAGCCGTTCCCCTTCCTGTTTATATGTTCCCTTCCATATCAGTATATGCTGGAATAGTGATTCATCTAAGTGACAGAACTTCATGTTACAAAGTTGTTGTTATTATTTATTGATAGGTCCTTTACAGTAAAAAGAAATGCGTCCATCTAAGCCAAGTTTCCTTGTTCGAAAAGAAATAACTACCTTAGAATGTTAACTTGTTAACAACCTTTAATGACATTAAAGAGCCTACTTTTACATTATCTTCAAGAATTCTGAAAACTTGTGTCATAGCTTTACACATCTCATACACATAGGAATGTGTAATAGATTTTCCTTCTGGACATGATAATTCAGAATTATATTAAGTTAAAGCTATTTTATCTCTTACAATTACCATAATCAGTAATTGCTAATTAGGTACAAAATCTGACCTTATCTGCTCATAAAAGCCAAGAAGTGGTAGGATAATTCTGAATGAAGAGTGATTGAGCTTATGCTAATTCCTGAATACGAAGTTGCCTTAAGCACTGGTCGCTTTATGTTGGAGGACCATTTCTACCAGCTTTAACCAAAAGAAAACTTAGTTTTCTGATGTTACTTCTTCATAACGATATTTTTTAGAATTATGTTCTTTGACAGCAATCTCCTTGAAGTTTGCTTGTCAGGTCTTCAGCAGCCAGTCTGTTTGGTAGCTTCTGGGGTCTTGCAAATGATGGTTAATTTCATACTGCAACAAGAAATTACAGCAGGTTGCCAGCTTCGATGACACTCAAGCTGTTCAATACAGAACCAATTGCAGCAGCGCAGATGAAAAACCACATGAAATGTCTGTTCTCTGTAAACAGAATTTCATGTTGTAGTATTGATTATGCAATAAAAGAAATAGAATTGAATTATTTGAAATGAACTTCATAAGATTTTTAGACACACACAAACAAAAATAGATATTATCATCTACTTACTAATTGCTTGGCTCCTAGACATTAGAGCATTGGCAGAAATGAATACCTCTCGTAGCTGAACAAAATTGTAGTATTGCAGTCCTGTTCTCAAAAGGATAACTGGCAATTAGAATTAATATTGAAATACTTGAAACCAGTACATTAATGCTTGAAACCAGTGCATTAATGAATTGTTCAGTAAGCACAGGGTTGTGATTCAATGAGAAGTTCAGGAATTTACACAGCTTCCATGTAGTCCATGGATTATGTTCGACTATTTTCTACAAGTGATAACTGCATCTTCATTTGTACTTTCTAATACCAAATGGTAAAATTAGCTAGCTTAGAAAAGTCCAGGTATTTATTGCCATAGCATTGGAATAATGAGAAGGGTTTGGTTTGGTTGCTTGCTTTAGAAAACAAACAAACAAACAAACAAACAAAACAAAACAAAAAAAACACAAAAGATTGAAGATGTGTATTTGATCTCAGTATTCAAATACATAACTGTTTCCAGTCGGAGCACACTGTAATTTTGGCGTGAGGAAGTGGGAAGGCAGTAGCTCCAGTAAAAGAGAAGATGCTTTCAGGTATTATGAGCACCATCCCAGGCACTTCTCAAGCTTCTCTAATTCACTTTGTTAGACATAAAATATGCTCACATTTGCACTTTATTTTGGCTGAGAAACTCGTTTGGAAGCAAATCTCTTCATCATCCCTGTTTACTTCTGAACATAGTCAGTGAGCTTTAGCAGTCAATGCATATTTCATCCACGGGATCAGACAGAGCTGGTCCAAAGTAAACTCTCCTGGAATTGGGCATTATGATGGATGAGAGATTCCTAATGCTGACAGGCTTTTTCTGCAGTTCTGTTCCTTTCATGCCCCAGGGTTCCGAAATGTGAATTGCATGGCTGTGGTCTCTTCGAGGATTTTTTTGTATTTACGTAGCTAGGCTTAGATTCATGTGTTCTAGCACTCCCACAGAACTTGATTAGTAGAATTCTGATGTGCTTGTTTATTGCATAATGTCCCCTCTTCATAAATAATGCATTTTCCTAATCGCTGAAAGGAGGAAAGGAAGCTTGTTTGGGTTTCAGTTTATGTCCGTGTCAGCAACAGGTAGAGGGCAGGTCTGCCAGAGTTCAAGAAGCCTTTGGACAACACTCAGAAATACAGTTTTAATCTTGAGAGTTCCAGTGTGGAGCCAGGAGTTGAACTCAGTGATCCTTGTGAGTTCCTTCCAACTCGGGATATTCTGTAATTCTATGAGATAAACCATGAGTTAGCATGGTTGACACGTCTTCTGCTTTGAGGTGTTTATTGTGTAGAAGATGTCAGCTTCGCTTACTTGGTCCTGTTCGGTTTTGTGGAGGGAAAAAGCATTTCAGCTCTTGCCTTGAGAGAGCATCTGGCAAGTAACTTCATCACTTCTGCTAAGAGGAAGGACTTCCTTGCCCTTAATGTCACTATCACAGTGATGATGGAAGAATCTGGAAGGTTCTAAAGGTGAATGCTTTAGATAAGTTTTATAAATTAAAATATTCAAGACCAAGGTTTAGCTGTCATGCACCTGAATTGATTCTTCTCATTGACAAATGGCTTGAGTTACCTCATGCTGTAGAAATCCAAAGGATTGCCAAGTATGTCTGTATGCACCATTTTGACTCTTTCTTGGAATGCCCATCACATAGTATCACAGGAACCATGTCAGAATAAATAACATCAAAACATAAGGCTTAGACATTTTTCTTCAAAATAAGCACAGAGACATCCAAAGAAAAAGCACCCAAGAATAGTTAAAACAGAAAAATTAGTGTCCGTAAAATACCCTGTGCCTTTTTTTGTTCATAATGAAAAATTCCCTCAAGCACTTTCTCATAATGAAAGATTCTTGATGTTTGTCATACCAGAAGTAAGAGCAAGTCCAAGATATTATTTCTATGAGCAAGAATAAAGCATAAAAATGAGTCACTGTGACTAAACGGAGAATGCCTAATTTCTTAAATCATCATGTCCTAAGCCTATTCTTTTAATGTTTTTGTTTGTATTGCATTACATGTGAGGCTGAAGAGAGTCTATTTAAATGCTGATTGATGTCAATTGTTGTTCTTCTAAAGATTCCGCAGGATGTATCTTCCTTCCTCAGGTTGATTAAAAGATCTAGGCGCTGAGCCAGCAGTGTGCCCTTGGGGCCAAGAGGGCTGGTGGTGTATCCTGGGGTGAATTAAAAAGAAAGCAGCCAGCAGGTTGAGGAAGGTGATCCTCCCCCTCTACTCTGCCCTCATGAGACCACATTTAGGGTACTATGTCCAATTCTGGGCTCTGCAGTTCGAAAAAGAAAGGGGTCTCCTAGAAGGAGTCCAGCAAAAGGTCACAAAGATGATAAAGGGCCTGGAGCATCTCTCATGTGAGGAAAGGCTGAGTAACCTGGGCCTGTTCAGTCTGGGAAAAAGAAGACTGAGGGGGGATCTGATAAATGTTTATAAATATTTACAGGGAGGTGGAAGGTAAATGGATGAGGCCAGACTCTTCTTGGTGGTGTGTATCAATACGATAAGGAGCAATGGCCTAAAACTTGAGCATAGAAAGTTCCATACTAACATGCAGAACTTTACAGAGTGATGGAGCATTGAAAACAGGCTGCCCAGAGAGTTGTGGAGTCTCCTTCTTTGGAGATATTCAAGACCCATCTGGACACCTACCTATGTGACCTGCTGTAGGGTACTTGCTTTGGCAGGGGGATTGGACTCAGTGGTCTCTTGAGGTCCCTTCCACCCTTGTAATTCTGTGATTTCTTCATACGTCTTACATAAATGCTAATGGATATTTCTTTAGGGAAAGCTAATATAAAAAATACTTCACACAAGATAGATGTAGATTTGGTAGATTTCCAAAGAATTCACAAAACTTTTACAGATTAGTCTGCACAGAATTCCTATCTTTGATCTGTTCCAAATGCATTATTTTCATCTCAGTACAAAGTTTCGGAACTGGCAGCTGAATCTTTGTGTAAGATTTGTTGCAGTCATTTTTAATCAGATGTCAAATAAAAGATTCCATGATTTAGCTGATCTGCTGAGACAGCATTGTTTTTCAGTGGGCACAGGCCAAAAAATAAAACCAAAGAAACACACAAACAATGAAAAAAAACCAACAACGCAGATTTCCTATTTGAAGAGGAAAGGAACCAGGATTCAGTTTTGATTCATTTTTTTACATTCTTATAGATTAACATAATTTTTACTTGGTTAATTTTCTTTTAAATCTGGCAATGTCCATCACTTTCTCATATACTGAAGTTGTTTGGTATTGTTTGCTTTTTTTTTTGATTGACTTTGTTTGGAAATGTAGCCTTCATCATACAGAGTCTATAAAATACTAGAAACTTGGGGGACAACTTCTGGTAGAAAGGAAGGAGTTTGTGTCGGATGGACTTCATAGTTGGGCACAAGCTGGCCAAAGTGTAGAGTCAGGAGGTGGCTAAAAGCCACTTAGATTAGGTGGGCTGTATTGCATCCATGTTTATGTTAAGCATTAACACTGGCACAACTACACTATTGACTGGAATGTCAGCGAAGGCAAGGCACCATTCATCTTCACATTTTTTAAGCAATGCAGAGGCTTTACTGCCTTCTGTCAGCCAGAAACTGAGCACTTGATTCCTACATCCCTTCCATGCTAAAAAGCTGAAGTTTTAAAGCATATTAGTTTTAGTTAAGAAAGATCACACATGGGTCTCACCTGTAGGTATTAAAATACATGCGGAGAAAAGGGCAGTTGCTCACAGTCATCCTGTAGCTTTATTGTAATTCAATTTTTCTGCATTTTTGTGTAAGATCGTATGAAAAAAATTTCATAGTGCCAAATTTCAGCTGCAAAAATATTTAATCAATCTTTAGTAATTGTCAGGTGATTCATTATTTCCTTTTTTTTCTTTTCTTGTAGGTCTTCATTATTTCAAAAACATTGTCTTAGTTGGATCTCTGCAGGATCGTTACGTTCCTTATCACTCTGCTCGCATTGAGATGTGTAAAACAGCTTTAAAGGATAAACAATCAGGTAATAAATGTAAAATGAACAGACCACTGAAACGAAAGCTTGTGGGTCTCAGATTCATCCCACACAATTTTGGGTGCGTAACTGAGACGCCTCAGCTATGTCCGTAGACACCTTGGGCTTACTCTATAGCAACAGAGAGGGAAAATGAAGAGCTGAATTGTTTTCTGATTCTGTCCTGTTCTATTACACACAATTGATGACTCTAAGACTCATTTACAATTTACAAACGTGGCTGAAAGTTAGGTGGGATGAACGCAGCCCCTGATGTGTTACTCTGTGAATAGGGAGGGCAAATAACTTTGATTTTATTGGGGATGCCCAATAATAAGTGAATACTGATAAGCACTTTTTCACTATAAATGTATAATGAATAAATACGTTGTATGTAAAGTTATGTTTTTGCACGGTATCTGAGGAAATTAAGCTTCCTGTATTCAGCCTTAACAGAAAAGCAGCATAATACATTCAGCGCTTTTATTCCAGTACGCATTCATTTTCAGTTCAAGGTCATAGAACTGCATTCCTGATGATTCACAGAGAACAATTTTTATTTTCTTCCACAGGACCAATTTACGCTGAAATGATCCAGAACCTGCTTCTGCCAGTTCTTCAAAATAAGGAATGTAATTTGGTTCGTTACAACGTAATTAACGCATTGCCCAATACAGCGGATTCTCTCATAGGGAGAGCTGCACACATTGCTGTTCTTGATTCAGAAATATTTTTAGAAAAATTCTTCCTTGTTGCTGCCCTGAAGTACTTTCAGTAGAGAAGAGCATCGTAAGAGACTTGGTTATTACCTCATTAACAGATGAATCAAATAATGTGTGATATTAAAGTATAGCTGCAGCTGTATTTTAAGAGATATTTATACTTTTTATATGGAAGATAATTTATATCATCCACACTTAGGGCTTTTTAACATCAACTTTACTTTCTAGGTAATGTGGCTGTGCAATATTTTTTTATTTTGTTCTTTTTACTTTTCTATTACTTTTTCTTAATTTGGGGTACCTAATTATTTGGAGATTAAAGCACAGTGTGTTCTCTGTTTGGTTTCTTATTGGCTCTTAAGACTACAGAAGTCAACATTACTTGGCTACATTTTACAAGACGCTTTAGATGCCAGAATTAATTGGGTTTAAAAGTTCTTCTAAGGTATTACACATGCAATTGTTGTATTTTAGCACTGTAGGAAGTTGAACTGGAAACAAAACAAGCTGCTAAAATACTGGATATTTGAAAACAACTGTATCTGTGAGTCTCACTAAGACCGTTACCGAGTTGTCTGTTCGGACATCACAGCATCTTAACAATTTTCTACAAAGTCATTATCAGCATTAGTAAGTACGTTATGCCTGTGGGAATATATTTTCTACTGATCTCAAAAACACGTTAGTTTACATATTCAATTTTATTACTGGAACTTTAGTTTTCAGAAGCAAATGGCAACTAAGGATTTTTGAATGTTTAATGATAGCTGCCTTCAAATAATTGGGGTTTTGCAAACCGTATTAAAATTGCTCCATACTCTGTCAGTTCCTCAGACGAACGCGGACTGTTTTACATGGACTTCCTTGTATGTACGTGAAAGAAGTAAATGTTATAAACTTCTGCAATACTTTTATGAATTTATTCAATTTTTAAATATTGTTCAAATGTTTTATTGACTACAAAGTATTGTAAATAGAAATCGATACATCTTCAAATGGGACGATATTGTAAACTTTACCTGTTCAGTGATGCAGATAAAATGTTTTTGATAAACAGGAATGTTAAAGGTCTATTGACTTTCTACTGGTGCTGAATAGCATTGAGTTCGGTTTCTCCTTCCTTCCCTTTTCTCTGTTTAAACAAGAATTCACTAAAGGTGGGGCGGAAAAAGGTTACATGTGCATTCACTAACTGTAATGAACATCTTTTGAGAAACATAAATTTGTTGTATAATGCATGTTTATTTTTAGCATTGTGTTATTGCATCTGGTGTTAATAAAATGAACAAATGACTCTAATGGAAGCAATTAAAGGAACTGAAATCTTTGCTAATTACCAGATCCTGGGGAGGCATTTTTGTATATAATTAATACTTTTGTATTATTTGAAATGAATGTAGCAGTAATAGTTTGTAATGAAGTAATTTTACATTTTATATGGTTTGTTAATACAGTCTCTGTAATAACACACTTTCTTCTCTGCAGCTTACAGATTTCAGATGAGCACCTGCACTTTGGCAATGTGTACACTTCAGAGTGCTTTCTTACAGAGTTGTTTTAGGCAAGTGCTTACTACAGGAAGATATCTTATATACATTCCCATTCTAACAATATCTATTTTTATATATTTTTTATATTATGGTGGTACTGCTGTGCTGTAAATATTTAAATTACATTCTGATATCTCAACTGTCTTTGTTTAACAGTGTTATTGTAGCTGACTAGTAGGTAAGTTGTTAATATCAGTTTCAAGAGATAGAGGACATAAGTATTCAGACTTCTCTGTCACTGTTGAAAAATGTTTGTCTTGCTGTGCCTTTCTGGAACTGAAAAAGTGTACGTTGTGCCTTTGTGATTAGCAAAGCAGAAATATCCTGCACTGGAGCCACTTTTTAAAATATCCAAGCCCATCCATTTAAGCAGACTTGAATCCAGTCTAATGGATGGTGTAGGAAATGCTCTGATGTTTGCATGTAAACTTTTCATAGAACAGGGCAAATGTAAAGAACTTCTCTTCTCGCCTGTATTTTCCTCAGTGCAGTCCATGGTTGGGTGGCCCTTTGTGTTGTAGATTTTGTGGAGGCTGATTGATACCTCAAAGCTTCAAAGGAGGGGGCCGGTATTTGTTTGCTGTACTGAGTGGTGTGATGACCCCAGTGTGCCCTTGAAGCACGTAAAGTTCATTTTTGCACTCATTAACTGTATTATACTTTTGTGGTGGTTGTTTGAACAACACATGCACTCATCCATGTTTGGAACATCTGTTCACAGCATGCTCCAGCTGCTCCTGCATATATCTATTTTTTAGATCGAAATATGGACTTGCATACATAATTCAGTACCATGTGATCTGGAGCAGCCATGAAATGCTCCGTCTCTCCTCTTCTGTTTGAGTCAGGGCTTCATCTCTCTGCAGTGTCAGCAGCCTCCCCTTTACACAGGTATCCTGCAGCCACTTGGAAGAGGATGAGGCTGCATCAGGTGCTGCTTACAGAAAGGGAGTTAACAATCAAGGATTGACATTCCTTTAGAGAGCTGCCAGTCTCTTGCTCCCTGAAAGCATTACACTGTTCCTGTTATTTCACAAAGCTCCCGGTGGTATTATCAGGAGATTACTACATGAAATGAGAACACTATATCTGAGGTTTTGTTCCCATGTAATGTGTGTAAGTTAATTCCTTGGTCTGTATTTGAGTCTTCCATCAAAATTAAACTTTCTGATCCTAGAGATGTGGAAACTAATTGGGGGGGGAAAAAAAGAAAGAAAAAGGAAAAAAAAAAAAAAAAAAAAAAAAGATTGTTTTGGAAATCACCAGGCCTTGCCGCTGATGTTCTAGCTCATCTGAACTGACCTGCATAGTGCACGTTGGCTGTAGGTCTTCTACTCCCTGCTTTTCAGAGCAACAAAATAAAGAATAATACATAATTCTGACTCCTTGCAGGGCAAGCTGGAGAGTAAAAGACAAATGATTGGCAAGCACAGGGAAGAAAGCACAAAACAAAATAACAAACTTTTCATTTTAATCACAGTGGCATGTACTTACATATGTTCTTATGTTCAGGTTCACAATCTCTTCGACCACAAGATTTAGGAATACATAAATCAGGACTAAAAAGTGAAGTTTACATTTTTACAGGAATATGCTGGAAATGAAGAATAAAGGGGGAAAAAAGCTCTGAAGACCTCCTTATTTTGGGGTAGAAGAATCATACCTAATTATTCTTACATAGTTGTTTCGCCCTTACTATTTGGGAATGCAAGCAAGCACGGTTTTTCATGGGTCTACTTTAATCTCTCAGAGAACAGAGCTTACCCCTACTTGGTGCCTGCAGGCAGCTCAGTATGCATGTTGTCAAGGTAAGGATTTCATGGGAGCACGATAAGCTGTTGGACTTGGCATACATCTGTGGATTTTTTTCTTGCTGCTTTTGGGCTGAAGAGCATTTTTCTCGCATGAGCCACCGCTACTGCACTGTTTTCTCTAGTCTGTTAGAATAACGGAAAGGCTTTCCCATCATTGTCAGCCTTTCATGCCCAATTAACCACGTTATAAAAAGCTGATTGAAAAAATGTCACACAGAAGGCAGTCAGTTAAACGTAATTGCTTTCCATGTGTAGGCACGGCCAGATGCCGCGCAATAAACTCAGCACAGCACTGCTGTTAATTTACCAAGGAGATTTACTTCCTTAAACGCTTAAAATGAAAATATAGAATCATAGAATTGCTCAGGTTGGAAAAGACCTTCAAGATCATCAAGTCCAGCTGCAACCTGACCATCTAACTGACCTGACCCTAACTAACAACCCACTGCTATATCACATCCCTGAGCACCGCATCCAAACATAAAACGCTATTTTAGACTCTGGTCGCCGTGAAGCCAAGCGAGTAGCTTTCTGTGGCTCAGTATCCGTGGGGATGGGTGAGAATTGTGGAAGAGCGAGGTGATGGGGCCCACAGAGCAAGCAGCACACCTGTGCCAGGCTTCCTGCTGGGCGCACCGTGTGCCCCGCACGGCCGCGTTGGGCAGGCGGGAAAAACATGAGGTCGGTGTCAGCAGGGGCTGCGTGACACCTTGTGCTGCTCCTTCTGCGAGGAGGAGGAGCCCCTTCTTGGGTGTGGAAAGGGCACCTGCTGGGCCGTACAGACAGCGTGCTGATTCAGAAATAAAGCAATTATGCGAGGTTAAAAAGAACGGTAACCGAGGATAAAGTGCTGCAGCCGTTATGAACGCTGGGTCTGTCAGCCATTCCACGTCCTTTGTACGTTACGTCTGTCTTTGTGTGATTCCAGCAGCGTGCTTTCATCACTTTTATGTGATTTTAGAATTTGTTTCTAAAAGCGGGGGAGGTGTAGGAGCGGGTCTTTTGAGCGGTTAACCGTTCGTCGCACTGCACGAACCGGGCCAAGAGTTCATAAGAACTACCGCACAAGCGACACGCGAAGCCGCTCACCTACAGAGCGCCGCCCCGCCCGCCTGCCTGCCTCCAGACGCCCTTCCCGCCGCTCCCCACGCGCGGCCCGTGGCCGTTGCGCAGGCGCGGGGCGCATGCGCGGCAGCGCGTCCCGAATCGGGACGGTGCGGCCATGGCGCTGCGGCTGCTGAGGGCCGCGGCGAGTAAGGAGCGGGGCGGGAGCAGGGCGGGGGCGGGGGAGGGGGAGGGGAGGACGCCGGAGCTTCTGCCAGGCTGTGTGTGCGGACGCGTGCCCGCACAGCTCTGGCCTGCAGCTGCCAGGCCTCGCTACCCGCTGTGGGAGTTTATTAGCGCCTGCGAGGGTTGGAACTGTCGTGAGACGCTGAGCTGCGCGTTGGTGCTCGCGGAATAGCTGGAGGGCAGCGTAGCGCTGTGTGTGTGCGCGCGCGCGTGTGTGTGCGCATGTGTGTGCTGGGAGGCGGGCAGCCGGGCCGGGTGGGGGGCAACCTCGTGTGGCGGCTGAGCCGTGAGAACGGAGCGATGTGGTGAGGAATGACGGCGGGGAATGGCTGCTGTGAGCACAGGAGGACTGGAAAGGGACCCCAGCCCGCAGCCTGAGCGGCCCTGCTGAGTTCGGTGACGGCTGAGCGCTACGGCTGCAGAGAACTGGGATTTCCAGCTTCTTTCCAAGTTCAGCTCTGTGATTAGCACACGGCGCGGCCCATAAAGGATGGGCAGTCCCAGAACAGCCTGCAGAATGTACCCTGCTGATGGAATTGGTCTTCTGCCCTGTGCTTCTCCGTGGCAGTCGGTGTTGAGATGCTGTCAGCCCTGTGTCAAGGGGAACTTGTTTTAGTCAGCAATTCCAAATATTACAAATAGGAGAAATTGATTTTGCCTCTTCCCTCCTTGCTGTCAGATAGTTTCCTATCAGTACTTCAGCATGACTTGTATTTGAGCTTGGACTGAAGCATTGAATTTCCTACCTGACGTCTGTTCCAGCCTGCAGAAAAGCAGGGTGCTTGGCAGGAAGAAGGATCCAACAGATGCAGAAGAGTTGGATTCCTTGCTGTTCTTAAACCCCTTTGTCATAGCTAAAGAGGAAAAAAAAACAGTGTTCCTTTGGGGGTACTGGCTGCATTTAGGAGGCCCAGCATGGGTTATGTGACTGTAGGGCCTAAATTTGCTCAGGCCATGGTATTTTAGGATGGTTGGATATGCTGACTTGGGACATACAGCTGGTTGCTGTTTGGTATGGGTGAGTGACAGCTGTGCTGTTGGAGGAGGCTGAGGTGAGGCCATGGCTCTCTGCAGTGCTTGGAGCCCAGCGTAGGCAGGCAGGGTTTATGTTTGAATCTTCTAAAGAAAAGACCAGGCCATGTCCATAGCTGAAGTTTTTTCAGAGATGTTCCTGTTCATGGTGGGCATTTGGCTTTTTAATGAAATGCAGAAGAGTCTGTCTTTTGGGAGGTCTTTGTGAGCAATTTCTGATTTGGTAATGACTATGCAGTTATCTGTGCACCTTGGTGTCTTTAGAATACTTAGCAGAACATTAAGGTGGGGATGGTAATAAGGTTTCTCCTGATTTGTGTTTAAAGCTATTAGTAAGGCTTTATGAGAGGAAAATATTTTCTTCTAATTAAAGCATATGTATAGGATTATATAATTGAACTTAAATGTGCTTAAAGCTTGTTCTGCTTTTGACTACCAAATTATTTTATTGTCATAAGTGGAGCCCCTCTGTTCTTTGCCAACATCCTAAAAGACCTGTTACCGAGGGAACAGTGATTTTTCTTTACTTTTGGGGTTACTTTCCTTTGGGGAAGCAGAGGCTCTTTCTGACAAAGAAGTTGCTGGAAAGGAGCCAAGCCCTGGAAATCTGCAGCCTTTTGGGGGGAGGTTCAGCCTTTTCCAGGGAAACAGAATGTATTCCTCTATGCCAGCATCATTACTATTTAGAGTCTAAAATGCAAGACAGTAACAGTGAAGATAATTTCAAACAGTTTAAAATACACTGTTGATGTGAACAGAGTTATACAACTAACACAATTTTGCATGCATATGTTTCTAGAACCAAAAATAAGAATCTGCTAATTTCTTAGGTGTTCGTGAGATGAGTTTTGAACTTCAGCATAGGAAGTTCTGCATTAACAAACATGCAGAAGAACTTCTTTATGGTAAGGATGATGAAGCCCTGGAACAGGTTGCCCAGAGAGGTTGTGGAGTCTCCTTTTATAGAGATATTCAAGGTCTGGATGCCTGCCTGTGTGACCTACTGTAGGGTACCTGCTTTAGCCGGGGGGTTGGACTTGATCTCTTGAGGTCCTTTCCCTGTAATACTGGGAGGTTTTTGCCTCACCTCCACTCCCTGCTTTTTGGACTGAAGCAGACTGGTTTGTTCTCAGAGGTTCTCAAAACAAAGGCAGAGCTGTTTGGTATGAAGGTCTGATGTGTAGGTGACACATGTCCGTTTGTTTGTAGGGTCATCGCTGCCCTGCAGCTCGCTGAGGAGCTATAAATCAGAGGGAAGACCTGAGCCTGCTAAGCAGACCCTTAAGAAACCGAAGTTACCAGTAGGCCGATTTGATGAACCGGAGGAGTCCAGCGTAGAGAGGGAACCTCTGGAAAGTAAGTCATGCTTTATGAAATTGAAAGCTGTATTTTAAAGGCAAGATGTCTCTTCTTGGGGGCACTCCAGTTAGCCTGGACATCCTAACCTGGGTTCTTCCTGTGGGGCCTGTTGTCTGGCCAAAGTGCCTTCCAGCATCAACTATACTATGGTTCTGCCAAATGTAACTGATGTAGCAATATTTGTCTACTATAATGCAGCTATAAATGTTGGTCCCAGCTGCTTTTTATGATGCAAGAAGCCTGTTCCAATTTTAGCCCACAAAAGATGTCCGATCCGTGCTGCATTTCATTGTTGCTCTTAGCTTTGTGTGTGGTGTTTTGAAAAGCAGCGCCATGTGCAGAGCTTCCTGAGCCATTCCGCAGGGCCAGGGAGACCGGAAGAGCTCTGTCTGCTGTTGGTGTTGTGTTCTGGTCACTTGGTGGGGATACACAGAGTATCTTGTCTTATCTACACAGATACCAAATATATTGCTGCTGCAAGTCACAGAAACATATGCTTTTATCAGACAGGAGAATTAAAGGATTGATTTTTCCTTCTCTTTCTTTAGTCATTCTTTAACCAGTCAGATTTAACCTCGTTCACCACCGTGTGCTGTTCTGTTACTGCTTGTTTACCAGTGGCAATAACTTGTGTTTATCCATCTTGAGCTGTCTAGGACAAACTCTTTCAGTGTACCAATAGATCATTATGAGTTTCCAGATGACAGAATGACTGAAAAATTATAGTATCATTTCCAGAACGGCTGCCGGCAGTTTCAGATTGTGACTCACTATGAGCAGTGACTCAGGAGTTGGAGTTATTGTGTAAGCAGTTACTTAATTCTGAATTCCTTTCTATTCCCAAGGAATACCATCAGTGCTTCTTTAAAACAATTATTGTCTTTTGCTTTTTGCTTAGATTTTTGGGCAAAATTAGAGGTTTCTTTTGTGTTTAAATTTAGTTGTGTGTTTTTAGATACAGTGTTGGCAGTAGTTTGCTGGAGTGCTGACTGCTTCTCCTATCCTTGATGTTTATTAGAAAAAAAGGAAGGGTTTAGGTGGCCGTTTGAAATTCCCATCGCCGTGTAGCTATCATAGAAAAAGCTTTTGAGCTTCTGTATCCACTGTCAGCATATCAGTAGTGCTTAGATATTAGGGTGATGCTGGATGCATTTATGCTCCCTGTACTGCCGGAGGTGCTCAAGTGCTGATATTCCCTATCGTGGTCTGCATGAATTTAAACAGGCGTCCCAATATGTCATTCTGTATGGCCTGTAGCTATGTGAGTCTTCCTTTATCACTGTCCTTCACTTTCACTGCTCCCCAGAATTTCTGTTCTCTTTTCTCATGTACAGTCCTGCTCTGTGTTATGTGTTTCCCAGCAGTGCAGTAGTGCTCAGAGAGCCCCTAGTCACGTGGACTTAAGGAGGGCTCTGGAATCAGCATGGCAGAGGTGCATAGGGTACCCTGAGCTTCAGGGAGCCCTGCAGCCCAGAGCAGGACGGAAAAATACTCAGCCTGGGGTGATGCTGTGCCAGAAAGTGAGCGCTCTGTGGCTTGGTGAGGCCCAGGCAGAGGGCCTTACTGAGGGAGCAGAGTAGCTTGGGGATGTTGATGGAGGAAAGGAGCAAAGCTAGGTGGTGTTAAGAGCAGGTGGCGTAGCTAGGTAGTATGTTGGGAGTGGAAAAAGCTCTGCTGATGAGTTATGCTCATGTGGCTCACTGGGGAGATTTGGAAATCCCATTCATACCCCACAAAGGAAGGGTATCCCTCTCCTGGAAGGGTATCAGCATGACTCAGCAGGCTTACGCTTCATTTTAAAAGGTAGAATCATAGACTTGCTCAGGTTGGAAAAGACCTTAAAGATGATTGAGTTCAACCATGACCTAACCATACTACTTTAACTCTAACAACCCTCCGCTAAATCATGTCCGTGAGCACCACATCCAAACAGTTTTAAATGTATCCAGGGATGGTGACTAAACCATCTCCATAGGGAGCCTATTCCAGTGCTTACCAACCCTTTCTGTAGAGAAGTTTTTCCTGCTATCCAACCTAAACTTTCTCTGGCACAACTTGAGGCCATTTCCCCTTGTCCTGTTACTTGTCACCAGTGAGAAAAGACCAACCCTCCTCTTGCTGTAAGCACCTTTCCGTTAGTAAAGGGAGCAATAAGGTCTCCCCTCAGCCTCCTTTTCCTGAGACTGAAAGTCTTATTAGGATTTTATAGTGCCTCCTATGATAGTGGTATTTGGTGTGAAGTTGATGAACATCTGCATGATATTCAATGAAAAGATAGCATCTGTGAAAACATGATGGTAATTATAAAATCATGACTAAAATTCTCATACCCGAGTGTCTGAAATCAAAAATCTAAATAAGCACAGACAGTGATGTGGTATCTTAGATATAGTGAACGTGGCAGCTTACCTTCATAATAAAAGCTCTTACTGTGAATTCACTAGAATCTCTGGTGCTGTAGTGCCTTGGGACATTGAGTTGTTTTCTCATTTGCATTACTGAATATGGTAATATTTCTGACTGTTGTCACAAAACTCTGAAATTATTGTTTAGTACTCTGGGAAATATTGCTCTGAGTTTCCTCCCAAAAGACAATTGATTTTATATTGAAGTAGGGATTGAGAGATAAACATCATAGATGGTCAGATGTTTATATTTCACAATCACAGAATGGTTGGGGCTGGTAGGGTCCTCTGGGTCCATGTGGCCCAACCCCTGCTCCAGCAGGGACATCCTGAGCAGGGGGTCCAGGACCACAACCAGGCAGCTTTTGAAGATCACCCAAGGAGGGGGAGACTCCAGAGCTTCTCTGACTTGTAAAAAAAAAAAAAATATATATATATATATTCCTGATGTTGATAGCTCTGATTCAGTTTGTGTCTGTATTTGTCAGCATTGTATGCATTTTAATGAACTTTCCCTGTCGTTGTAGAATTCCCTGATGGAATCAATCCTGCTACAAAAGAGAGAGGTGGACCGAAGGGCCCTGAACCTACACGTTTTGGAGACTGGGAGAGGAAGGGACGTTGTATAGACTTCTGATGTATAAATGAATCCGTATTGCTGCTGATATATTTCTAGTTGTTGAGGAGTATGTATAGAATAATCTGAGCTAGATTTGTTGTGAATGTTCTTGCCTCTTTCATGTTTGTGATAAATTTTCTGGGATGCTTTATGTAAATAAACATGATACTACAACTGAGTTTTTTGAAGCTGTTACTTTATGTGCACCTGATCATCAGTGGTATTTATACTAGGCAAGTATAAATGGAAGTATAGCGGATGTGAAGTTTGTTGTCATGATCTTGCTGAGATATATAAATGGCTTTTATTTTGCTATGTAAATGAACATTTTTATCTATCTATCCATAAAGGCCAGGTTGGATGGGACCCTGGGCAGCCTAATCTAGTGGGTGGTGGCAGCCCTGCTAATGGCAGGGGAGCTGGAACTAGGTGGTTAAAGTCCCTTCCATCCCAAAGCATTGTGTCTGCTTGAAAACTGGCTAAATGCTGTTGGAGAAAAAATAACATTATTTTCTGATACCTTATATTCAAAGGTGACTATTAGATGAGATGATCTTAATATTGCAGGTCTTTAAGTATCACCAAGTTACTGGCTTTGAGCTGAAGACCTTTCCATCAGACCAGCTCAATTTTTCATTCAAGAATTTGCCTGGCTGTAAATACTGCAGTAGAGCACAAATCCACAGCTTCTGTGGGTTCTTAATAATAGGAGAATAAGCTGACATCATTAAAACCTCTAGCGTATTAACTCTAGATATTTGCTGTGCAAGTTCTTTTTGACAGAAGGAAAAAAATGATCTTCTGTATCTTCAATTGTAAATGTTTGAGTTTTTTTCCCCATATGTGTTTCCTTCCTAGTGTTTTGCTGATTTTTCCAACCTCTTCATTTTTCCTCTTTCTCTGTCTTATGCAGTCACAATTGCTATTAGCTGCTTCTACCGTAACGTCACAACACAAACAGAATAAAAGGTGCTTGGACAGCACAGTATTCCGTTTTATGGCCTTAAGTTCTTTTT
Source organism: Chrysolophus pictus (assembly GCA_037305975.1). Classification (NCBI taxonomy): domain Eukaryota; kingdom Metazoa; phylum Chordata; class Aves; order Galliformes; family Phasianidae; genus Chrysolophus; species Chrysolophus pictus. The sequence goes on from CM074578.1 coordinate 28,534,478, forward strand.
CCTGTATGAATTTGCTGTTTTCTCTGCCAAAGCAAGTTTTGCTTGAATGAAAGACATCCTTAATGAAGATTTCTGTTCTGCATTACTGAGGCTCTGTAAGAATGTACCACTTTGTCCACTTTTGCCTGATTTTATTAAAGCTGCAAAGCACCCAAGTACTGTTACAGATCTCCATATAATATCTCCAAAACCCACCTGACTTGTGGTCTCTGGGAAAGCTCTTCCTGCAGCCTGCCAGTTTGCATACCATGTGTTTTATTGGTGTAGTATTGTGTTGGTTGAGAATTAGGAGATTCATCTCACTGCTGTGATGCCCTGAATAAGTCTCCTAGGTTTATCAGCCAAATACCTCACCAGAGAACAAAGTCAGATGTATTAAAGGCTATTTTTCCTAAAAGTTGTTAGCTAGTAATTATAACTGTTAATTAGATTTTGAACCCTTAATCTTCTATAAATTCTGCAGCATTGCTTGGATGTTGGAAAATGAGCCTGCATTTATCTGACTGATTCTAGTTCAACAGTTTTTCCCAAAATCTGTTGAATTTTTTACTTATGTAAAATGCTTTGGGTATAAGTAAGCTACCAGTAATATATGCTGTTTCTTAACGTGTCTCTTTCGAGTGCTACTTTGCCTCTTCAGTCCCCAGTAGAGGAGAAAATACTTTGTCATACACTACAACACCTACTTTTCAAGTACAAAGCAGAAATTTTAATTGAAAACTTCTGCCTTTTCTGCATTGTTATTATTAGGCTTTCCATGCTAACTAATGAAGAGGCAGTAACGCTACTGCAGTTATCTTATTTTTGCATTACAAACCTTATCCTTCTTATCTGCAGGTTATGTAGTTCCACTTCTTGGCATTCTTGATGCTCAGTTCTAATCACAGAATCACAGATTGGCCAGGGTTGGAAGGGACCTCAAGGATCATGAAGCTCCAACCCCCCTGCTGCAGACAGAAGCACCAACCTCCCCATTTAATACTAGAGCAGGCTGCCCAGGGCCCCATCCAACCTGGCCTTGAATACCTCCATGGACTGGGCATCCACAACCTCTCTGGGCAGCCTGTTCCAGTACCTCACCACTCTCATGGTAAAGAACTTCCCCCTGACATCCAACCTAAAACTTCCCCCCTTTCAACTTAAAACCATTTAATTAATTAACAAATTGTTGCTTTCGTCATAGACCTTCTAGCTGCAGCTCCAGTTCTTCCTGGTTACAGAATGTCACCTTTTGGCTAGCATATAAAGAACTGTTTGCATTTACCTTTGGTTTTTGAGAAATGAAAATCCCCTTGTGAGAACTTGTGATCCATCCGTTCTGTTACTGTCCTCACAGAGGATAAAAGCACTCAGTTTCCTGCCTGAGCTGAGCACTGTGCAGATGCCCGCTTTCCCTCCAATGTAGGCTGTTGTCCATGGATCCCAGCAATCCCAGGCCCTCCCTGCCTGCACCCACTGAGCTCTCATTTGAGAGCTGCCTCTGTGAGTGCTGACCGTGACAAGAAGGGAGCGCCTCACAAAGCTGGGGATTTTTCTTTCTTCTGCAAACTAAACAGTGTCCTGCTAACCCGTATTGTAAATCCTGGTTGTCAGCAGGTACGCACTCAGGAAATAGAGGATACCTCTTCCACCTTAGGAAGCAGGCCTTTGTCCCCACCTCATAGGTCGGTGCCAGTAATCACCAAGTGTTTTACTTACTTGGGTAGGGCATGTGTCAGTAAGAGAGACTGAATGCTTGGGGGGAAAAAAAAGACAAAAAATGAATGCCAAGGAGCATTTCTGTCTGGCCTGGCAATCTGGCATTTACCAAGAAGAGAAATAGAAGTCCAAAATAAAGTACTTTTTTTTTTTTTTTTTTTTTTGTGGTGCTGCAAAATAACTAGTGGTATTTATGTTATCAATTATTTGTATTATATATATAGCACCTCTCCTGTGAAGAAAGGTTGAGGGAACTGGGCTTGTTTAGCTTGGAAAAGAGAAGGCTCCAGGGAAACCTCATTGTGGCCTTCCATACTTGAAGGGAGCATGTAAACAGGAAGGGGAATGGCCGTTAACAAGAGTGGATTGTGATAGGACAAGGGGAATTGTTTTAAACTGAGACAGGGGAGGTTTAGGTTAGATATTAGGAGGAAGTTTGTCACTCAGAGGGTGGTGACACACTGGAACAGGTTGCCCAAGGAGGCTGTGGATGCCCCATCCCTGGAGGCATTCAAGGCCAGGCTGGATGTGGCTCTGGGCAGCCTGGTGTGGTGGTTGGTGACCCTGCACGGAGCAGGGGGGTTGAAACTCGATGATCATTGTGGTCCTTTTCAACCCAGGCCATTCTGTGATTCTATTTGTCTAAACCAATCGTGGTTTCAGTGCAGTAACCAACATAGTGACATTGTAAGGCACAAATGATCATTTCTGTTTTGTTTTCTTGCAGTGTCTGCAATCACAAAAGAAGGATTTCAGCACTTCTTCAGTGGTGTCTTCCTGCTTCTTTGAAATGATAAATATTAGTGATTCACTGATACAGCATTAGAGTAGAGCTATGACTAGCCACTGAATTAGCCACATAGGTATGCTTTTATCATAAATACTGATCCATCTATTTTTGTAGCTCTTATTGTTAGTATAACGGGGTGGAAAGCATCAGGGAGCTGTATTCATTTTCTGTTCTCTTGCATTTCTATGAGACAGAACTGTTTTGCCCATGTAAGCAAAATCTTGTAATTCTGGAGGATGCTTGTTGCTCTGCTTTGTCTTTACTAAAAAGCTGTATGCTGCTTCTTTGCAGGAGGTTTCCTTTTTAAACTTGTTTTTGCTAGTTCGTTTACATTCAGTACACTAAAATTAAGAAGCCTCATTGTTTGAAGGACTTGCTCTGTAATTACTTTATTACAAAATATATAAAGTTGCACGCTACAGTTAAAATGTTTGCTCTATATTGCCATGTTTGCCAAGTATCTATTTCAGTGCTGATCTTATTAAGTTGAAAAGCACAGTTTTGTCATACTGTTGAATCAGAGTAAAATTACCCTGTGTCGTAGCAGATGTTTTTAAACAACTGTGGCGTATCGTTGTAAAACTTGACTGCTTGTCAGTTGACTGTAATCAATGATTCCAGCAGCCTGCAGTGGCGGATACGTTGCATGTGTTTTTATCATATCTATTTTGGTTTTGTAGTTCAAAAACAGCCACAACACATTGTTCTGAAGTATTGGGAAAACAGAAAAAAAACAATGTATTAATTTGCAAGAGAGGGCATTTGGAAATTCTGTGGTAGTTGTGATTATTCATCAGTCATGAAAAGCATGAAGCATATTGTCAAAGCTAAGTTCATACTTTGAGATGTATTTCTCTGCGCTGACACCGATTAGAAGAACGTAGAAGTTGGTGATATGGGAACTCCTTTGCTTGGTTAATGGTGCTTCGTGTCACACCAGCTGGGGTGTGCAGTCTGCATTCTAATATTGCTGTGCAAGTTCACCCTCTTAATCTTCTTAAGGATTTTTGTTGCAGGAAGGGTGGCACAGTAGAAATAGAAACATAATTATAAAATTTGGTTTTGGCAAATTCTGAGATGAGAGCTCTATTTAAAACAAGTAAATGAAGTCTCATTTCTTACAAAGTCCTGAAGCCTCCTACAAATCCAGTTTCTTCCCCCGTATTCCTTTGACTGACGTTATCTTCACCAGGCAAGAGACAGGACATCTTTCTGCTCATCTCCCTGGGGACAGTATTTCGACTCTTTCTTCTGTTTCCCCCTCCCTTGCACTGACTTTCCCAGAGCTTTTAGGAACTTAATTACCTTGGAAACTTTTCTGTCTTTGACACTTTCAGAACGGGTTGAAGTTACTTGCTGACTTCTTCAGTCAAAGGGCAGCGCAGCCATTAGCCTCCCATCCTTTTGAAGGCAAGCTAATTAATAACCTTCATCGTACATATTTTCTTTGGAAATGTTCATCATCTGCATTTTTCTGTCTGTGAAAGGATGATTATTTTGTTTTTTCCTGTATATTAATAGTGCCAATTAAAGCTTATGGCAGTGTGACTTTGACAGGCATTTTCCAGACGTTAACTCTCCCAATTAGCTACAGTCTTGATCCTTTAAAAAAAATCACACATTTTAATTGTATATTTTTTAGGATGAGAGCATTCACAGCTCTTTAAGTTACCTACTTAACAAATTCATTTATAATAAAGTTGACATACCTCCCATCAAAACACAGTTGTTATTTTCAAATGTGAGTCACTGTCAAAATCGAGTGTCCTATGAAGTGAACCGGTCAGGTTAGTTCCAGAGGGCAGATATTGAACTACTGTTTACAGGGGACTCTCACCTAATCAGCTGTTTAAAAGCAAAGTGACTTGTGTAGCCATCTGCACTCGTTTCCTAATTAGTTGCAGAGGAGGGAGAAGCCTCCAAACAGAAGTCCATCTTTTGCAGGGAGAGATTAATTCTTTACAGATGATGAATGGGAGGGGGCCTTAAGCATGTCTTCTCCATTAGCTTTAAAGGTTGACAAAATAGCTGTCTTAAGCTCTCACTTATCTTAAGATATGAAGAGCTTATTGACCATTAGACAAATAGAACTGAATGTGTCAGCTTTGTAGTGAGAAGCCAGAGAGCCACTGAGTATATGAGCTATGAATTCTGCAAGGAGGCAATGGGACCTGCAGTCTGTGCCCTTCCCAAATGCTTCCAGGGAGGAGGAACATCCAGAACCAACTCTTAATGCACCTTGTGAACATGAATTTGCTTCTGTAAAATGACAGCAAGAAGTCTGGTGCTGAGACTTCTTTTTTTTTTTTTTTTAATTCCTATGCCCTTTTACCTCCCAAACAAATACCGATAGCACCATACAGCTAAGAGGGTAACAAGAATGTATTCATATCTGCATTATGGCACGTATCTCAGACCAGGGACGTGTGATTTTATTCCCCAACAAGGCAAGGGTGAAATACTAACAGCTACAATGTTTTTTATCAGATGTGCTGTTAAAAGAGGGGGATCTCCAATGGAGATAAAACTGTCAGATAGAAAAAAAATGAATGTATTTGCTTAGCAAAACCTTAGTCTGCGTGGCTTCCACGTGAGATGGTAAAGAACAAAAGACTGTGTGTTTCCAGTTTCCAATTGAAAGCCAGGGAAAATGTCACTGTCTCCTAGAACATACATGAGTAAACGCTGCATAGCTCAGAGAACATCATGCCTTTAAACCATTATTTTCTTTTCTCCCGGAGCTTTCACTTTCAGGTTCTACAGTCTATATGTGTGATAGTTACACAGATATTTTTCCAGTATTACTCTTGAGACAGGAATGCAGTGTAATAACAGGTATCTGCTTGGTCTGGCAGGCATTAATGCCTCATCTTCCCTATATATGGTGATGTCATTTTTTTCTGCTTAGTAATGACAGCTTCAGCACTTTATTGGTAATTATATGTTATTTAACCTTGCTTTTAATTTTTGCCATTGAGGTCATTTTTTGATTGGTGCCTTTAGTTCCTTTTAGAGTGGTAGTAGCAAAAAAATAAGGGCCCTTCCAGCCCAAACCGTTCTTTGATTTCTATAATTTTCTAAACAAGGAAGACTGATCTCCCTAAAAGTTCTAAAGATAAAACTAAATCCATTTTTAAAGCCTCCTTCCCTAATTGGGCATCGATGAAGATGACTTAGCTGTTCTATTTAATATTACTGAACTTTTTTCAGACCATGTGGCTCTGGTCCAGTCTGTCCAGTTCAGGTATGTCAAGGCAGTCCAGAAATAACTCATTTAAGTGATTTTTGGAGGTTGATGGCTTAGTTTCTGTAGAGAAATTCAATGCCAAAGTAATACAGATTTAAATGGCAGAATAAGAATGGTTAGGGATAGAAACCTCTCTTGAAATGGTCAAGAATGGTTTTCCCAGTGACATGCATGCCTGCTGGGCATGATGTCAGCTCACACGCTGGACCTGACCTTTCCATCTGAGCACTGACGGAGTCACTTGGAATAGCACAAGGCTGATCTCTGAGCCAGGCGGTTAGCTTCTGGTCTTAGACATGGTTTCTGTTTTGAAGATAAACTGGGATTTATACATCCATAAGAGATGCTTGTACCCAGCGTTACTGGGGGTGATGTGCTCTGTCCTGTCATCCCCTTGCTTGGGAACAGCTCTGATGTGAGACCACCTGTCAGGGAGAGGCTGAATTACTGAACAGGTGCAGGGCAGGCAAACGCGCATTTGGACAGCTGAAGACCAGATGGTCCTTCCTATAAAACCATTTGTAGTAAAGTGTGGATAATACCAGCAGCAGCACAGAGGCCTGCTGTGCTCCACAGACTGTAAGGAGAGAGTGGAGTACTCTAAGATGGATTTGTACAGTGATTGCAGTGCTGTATGGGAAGCCAAAAGCACAGTACTACAAGGATGCAAGGGAACATACCAGTCAGACCAACATTTGTGTTTCCAGGGTCCCTTCTCTCCATTCCTGAATGCCAAGGTCCCTGTAAAGTCAAAATGACCTTTTCTCCAAGTCTTTTTCTTGTTGCAACAAGTCATATGCTCCTGGTTGGGCAGAGACCCCTATACCTCAGAGAAAACTCAGGCTGCCCAGGGAAGTCCCTGAGCACATCTGTCAGCAGGTCTCTTCTCATCTGCATTAGCCTGAAATGTTGTGAGCCCTCAAACTGTCAGCATGTGGGAAGGAGTGCTTGGCCTCACGAATAATGGCCCTAAAATACAGTGCTAGGGACCCTTCCTTTTGAATACCTCGAGAACTTATTATTTTATACCATTAAAAAAATTGCAATTCTTATCTCTTTTATGCTCTTCTGTCTTTACACTGACACAGTGCCAGGATTTTCACTGTCACAACAGTGTGTGTGCTTTTTTCTCTCTGTTTATGGAAACAAAAAAGGCTTCTGTCATTTCAGAGCATGCTGAGTGAAGCAGGACACTGACAACAGAGGAGCACTGCTGATGGTGCTTGCATTATTTTAGAACACAATGACCCTGGATTACATGAAGTTGAGGGTTTTTTTTATCCCTGAGCAGAGGAATAAGCAAACCCAAGTGTATCAGCTGCAGGAGGAATGAGTCACTGTGCTTCCCCACTACCCCACGCAGATGCAGTTTAACGTACAGTGCTTAGCATCCCAGTGCAGCAGGCGTGACCTGTGGACTGTGAAGCTCAGGTTGTTCTCTGAGCTACCTGAGTGCTCTCAGCCATGGTGCAAGTAGCAATCTGGACTCTTGTCATTTCATGCTAAGCAGTAGATGTGCAGTTCTCCTGTCTGGTCTTCTTGGCAAAACAAAATACATATGTTGTTCTTCTCCGTGGAAGGAAATTCTTTCAATAACAGCTTCCCACACAGAGCTGCAATTGAAATCTATAACCATTTCTAGACTGCGATCTACGCAGACATACAGATATGTTTGTAGATTTCATGCTTGTATGGGAGATTGTCACTTCATGAAGCCACAATGAATCAAAATTTGATAGTTAAGAAGTATAAGAAAGTATTTAATGTAGTAAAACTACAGCTAATAGTTTTACCTCTGGAGCTTAATTAGTTTATTCATATTTTATATAAGTTTGAAAACTGAAGAAGTAACTGGAATAAAAACTAAATACTGACATCTCACCTTCTCAAGTGAAAATGTGTTTACCAAATGCACATTCTTTGTAATCGTGAAAGGGGAATCTTCACGGGACACACTAAGTCGTGGGGAAAAATAAAGAACATGACAATATCTGCTGGAAGCGTACCCAAAGTCTGGCTAGGCCTGTAGCCTTCATCAGATGGACAGAGGTGTCACCAGGTGCTTTGGTAGAAGTCCCTTCATAGCACACACTGTGGGATGACAGTGGGACAATCACTCTTCCATTATATCTTACCGTGGTCTTACAGTTCAGCTTTTAAGCATACATAGTTTAAAGTACAGTTTTCTTTTCAGGCCCCACATTTCTCAAACAGGCCTGTGTCTTGCACACAAAATATATCAACAAGAGACAGAACTGGTATCCAAAAGTATAAATCAGCTTTGGAAAAGATTTAAGGAGCCGTTCAGTCAGCTTCTTTGGGATTGTTTCTTACAGTTTATCTTGTAATGTGATTAGTGAGGAAGCCTTCCAGTGTTTCCAAAGTTAAAAAGTTCAATAGAAAGATGAAGATCAAAAAAGAAATATTGAGGATACATTTAAGATACTAGAGACCTGATAAACTGTCATATTTATACTGACTTCAGTGGATGTGAGACTGAATTCAATGTGAATAAGGATATTTTTTTTCTCTACAGATCTTCAACAGAAGCTGTGAGAAGGTATGTTGGAATTTCTGGTTTGTAACAGTGCTGTCATTATGCTTTCAGAGTAATGAGAACAAAATTTGAAACACTGTCAGATATTTCACATGTCAGATATGTCATATTTCTCAGTGGAGAAACCTCTCTGGGTACATCAGTCTTTTGCTTAGTTTTGCTTTCAAAATTTACAATCCTAGCTTAACACTTTTGCCTTTTGGTCATATGGCAAAATAAGTTCAGTCCTATTTACATGTAATTTTTCTAACTTCTCCTTCTACCTGAAATTCTAATACAAACAGCATCTGATTTCCATGACTTGGATCCTGCCCTCCAATTGTATGTGCCAAAACAAGTTGTTGTTCTTGATTTTTCCTCAGGCATGCAAAGTTCACTGTATCCCCTGACATTAAAACCCAATTCCTGGCCAAATATAACTCATACTTATCCTCTTCTCCAGCTGAGGCTTGTCCAGCTCCTGCACCTCGTGTTGTTTGCTCATCTACTTGTAGGCAGATAATGTCCTGCAGTCATCACAGAATTGGCACAGAACGCTTCCTTTGCATCATCACTAAACAGTGAGAAGAATTTGGAAAACATGTAGAGCCTATTGACAGAGTGGCTCCGAGTACTCTGTCATGTGAACAAAACTGTGTGCCAGTTGTGGCTGAGGGGCGGTTAAGAACAAGAAGAGCAAAGGAGAGTTCACAAGAATGAATAATGTATGTGTAAATGGAAGAACTTCATTGGAAATATGTTTGTACTCATACCCTTCTTCCTACAGATGCACTCTAGTTTAATGTCTGTTGAAGGGTCACAACTCAAAGGCAGTGTATTCACATATTTACATCTCCATAGGACTGTACAAGTGTTGATACTCTCAGACACCAACGTGAGATATCTTTAAAGGCACATACACATGTATACTATGAGGTAGACTGAAAAAGTATCAGAGCAAAAACTAAGTGATGAAGTCCCATTCTTCTTTTGCCATTTGTCTGTTGTCACACTAATGTTGGTCTGTCCTCTTCCTCAAGGATGAAATAGATACTAGCAGAATTCTTGTTGTTACAGTATATACTTGTATATTGTATATACAAGTATATACTTGTATATATAATACATATATATATACATATACAAATATATACTTGTATACTTGTATACTTGTATATAATATGTTACAGTAAATACTTGTTGTTACAGTAAGAAGAAAGGATAATTTCCAGTGTGTGTACAACGCATGCTGAAATACACAAAGAGAATCAATGATGAAAGCAAATATCTTGGCTATAATGACACACAAAGTCAACAAAAGTTTTCACAAGTGCTGGAGACGTCCAAACAAAACCTGAGATAGTGCTGTTCAGCCAGGTGAAGGTCAACCCTTTGTGGAGGAGTCTGTGGAAGTCTGTTTCACAGCCTCCCTAGCAGTCAGCACCTGCTGGCTATTCCATACAGCACCTGGGCTACACCAGAGGCCACAGAGAGAGAAACCTGGGAGGAGATCGATAAGCTGCATTTCTGCATCAGTTACACTGAGGTGAAAACAAACACATGCTGTCCTCCAGCAAGTGACCTCCTGGAAACATGAGATAAAGCCACTCCAAATCACATATGTCACATTCAGTCTGTCTGCAGAATAGAGGTGCTTTGCCAGTCCTAAAGTGTTTTTCTCAGAATGAATATCTCTGCGTACAACTGGAATACAGCTTAGTCTCTGAAGGAGCAACTTCAACAGTGATTATGCAAAACCTTGGGCTCTTTTATCCACTTCAGTGTCATTTTTTTCTTTAACACTCAATATTTTTCTCTAAGTTTTTATCCTTCATCTATTCTGCCTTTTTTTTGTGTGTGTATGTCAAGGTTTCATTACCATTAAAGTCAGATTACTTGATGGAGGAGAAACTCAATTTCTTCTTAATTTCAGTTTACTACCAAGTTCTTCATTTCTGTAGTAATAGCCAATATTTGTCATAGCATTTATTCTAAAAATGGTTTTATTCAAATAAATTGCCTCTGTAAAAGTTGTTTGTCTTTGAGAATTTACAGGAAAAGACCCCTCACAGCAATAATAAGTCTTCAGATTCTACCAACTATGTAGATTTCATCTCATATATTTCTATATATTTCTAAATGTTTTTCTTCATCTACATTTATATTAATATAGTTAATAGTAATAAAAAAAAAAAAAATTGTTCTCTACTTTTATTTTACTAAGAAAGGGCTTTTCCACTTCAGAAAACTTGCCCTTTTCATTCTGACCGCAGCTGAAAAAGGATGGCCTCAGGGCTAAACCAGCAGACTGTACCTCTGCACAGCTAAGGCAAGGCACACAGCACCCAGTGTTTTCAAGGCTAACTGCTTCACTCAGCTGGACACAGGCATTTCTCACAGAGCAATTGATGCATACACAGCAGGCCGTTTTCTAATTCCCCCAAACTGGTCTGTGAATGAGGTACATGGAGTACTCTGCTCTTCAGCATAATAAAGGTAGAATCTAAGACATGTCCACAGCCTCAGCGAGAAATGGGGTCAGAAGTGGCAAAACGTACTTACCTTACAGTTCACTCCCCAGTACATATTCCTGGGAGCTGTGATTCCAGGATGAGTCATGCAAGAAACTCTTCTGTATTTGGGACAGCTTGGTGCCTTAAAGGTCATCAAAATCAGACAGCTGTTCTCAAGGGCAGGAAGGAAGTGCTTTGTTGAACCTCAAAATCCATGCTCTCTTCTAAAAATAAATACAAAGCAGGTAGATATTTCAGAAGAACAAATGAGCACAGGGAAAACATTTTCACCTTTATCCAAGCTCCAGAGGTGCAACACTTAATAAATGCTACTAGCAAAGAACATGTTGTTCACTTCTGTAAACCTGAAATAACTTTTAGAAGCAGGCCAGTGCTTTATCCTCATTTTATAGATAGGGAAACAAAGCCATTGGAGGTGGTTTTGGCCAAAACCAGACCTAGGTCAGTCCATGTTGGATCAGACAGATTTCATCCAGGCAAAAATGCTACCTGGGACTACAACCACTAGGTATGGCAAAGGAAAGTACAAAACCCACACTACATATGTTGAGGAATTTCCCAGTTTACAAAGTTATGTAGTGCAAAAGTAAGGTTGATGCAATTGGTACCAGTTAAGTTAAATGCCCAGTACAAAACAAAACAAAACGAACAAACAAACAAACAAAAAAACCCACAAAAAAACAACAACAAAAAAAAACCGAGGAAATTATTTTTTTCTTTTCTTTTATCCAATACAAATAGGTAACAGAAATGTATGCTACAACCAAGATGAACAAGGTAGGTATTGTAGTTTAAAATTACACCATCAATGTCATGCAAACCACCCTGAAAGCAGAGAACCACTTACAGAGCTCAGTTAGCGTGTCATGTCTGAAAGCTACAGCTCGAAGGACATGAAGCTTAGTCTTTATGAAATGCAAAGTAAGAAAGTGACAAAAAGTACAGGGAACTTGTATAACACAGACATGTTTAATTTCAGTACTGGTGTGGCATCCAGGGAAATTTGCTCTTTGGCTATGTGGGGCACAGCCAGTGAGATTCATCTGTTATCAGAGGAAGCTGTGGACTGTTCACACTGTTTTTATTCACAGGGGACTTCAGAATCATCAGGGAGACAGAAAATCCCACTGCTAATCTTGAGAGATTTCACAGAAAACTGTCCCATAGTAAAAATGAAACTGACTATTAACATCCAAGTCTAATCAAACTAAGAAATACCCTCTCCATGTCCAACAACACATTTTCACCAGCTACAATTTACTCCGTTTTTAACCAGTGGAAAAATGTAAAATAAAAGTAATACAATCCTAACTAGTCTGCACTAGTCTGCACTGAGTTGAAAGGCCATAGAACTCCAGAAGGACATCCTAAGCCCTCCAGTTTGGATTTCTATTGAGTAGTCTGTCAAAAGGATGCAAATAAGTCATGTCTCCATTTGCATACTTGCAAGATTTAAGACCTGTTGTAGTTAGGTAAGATATAATGTTTGTTAAAGCCATGTATTTTAACACAATTAACATCACTTACTCCATTACAGAACAAATAATCATGTCCCACCTAGCACTAAAGTGTTATTAAGTGTGCTGCCAAAGCAAAACATTTAAACAGAGCTCTCAGTCTCAACTATGCTGATGCACAAAGTATTCAGTGTTGCGCTGGACACTCCAATAGTCTGCACATTTCACTTTGTTGCTGCAGCTGGTCCCTTTTGCACAGCATGCATGAGTGTGAGCAGGGGCTGGCAATGAAGCGAAGCTACTGGTACAAAGCAGCAGTTGTTGCAGCATCACTTGAAACTTTTCTTGCCTACACACCACTCCATACAATAGGCTCTGAACTGCACTTCCTGAGGAACAGAAGCAGTAATTCTACCGCTCCATATGCTTACTTCTGTTTTCACAGTATCAAGAGCTGCTTCCCCCAAAGACCAGCAGCACATCCTGGAATTCTGCATGGGAGTAACGCTTGACACAGACCATCTTCCTGAACTTCAAAGGCTCCACAATAATCTGGCAGAAAAGTAACATTAAAGAACAGAAAATGAAGATTCAGAAGCACAAAATGAGTTATGGAAAGTAGATCTTAATCTTGGACTCAAACAAATGGACATTGTGTAGAACATTTTTAGAAATGAGACACAGGATTTGTCTTGGAATCTGTAACAGTCTCTCTTATTGCTACAAAGTGCCTTTAAATCTGCCCCATGACTTTTATATGATCAATGTTTCTCTCTTCCCTCCCTTTAGCTTGTGCACCCAATTGCTGGCTAAACCTTTTGTTCTATAACCTTTTCCATTCGCTCCCTAAGTAAAAACATCATTTCATACTCAGTAAATTAAACACATGGCTTTCCCTGCATGCCTCACAACTGTGCACTTTTCTTCAAGAAAAAGAAATATGCGTTCCAGATAAAACATCAGAATGAAATAAACACAGAAGCAATGCGCCTCTGGGGAGTAAGAAAACACTCCAGAGCTGATTATGTTTGCCAGAACATTGAACATGGACTCATCGGATTGATTAAGTCTGTCATAACAGCAAATCATTAAACCATAAAGGAGAAAATCCAATATACTTTATAGTGCTAGGAGTCTATCTTTAAAAAATCAAAGTAATATTGGCTTTAGAAAATCCTTGTTGCTTTACTGTATTAATATTTTGAGCAGGACTTTGATGTCGAGAATGATGTAGTAATAAAAATACAGACATTGCGATGGTAATTTTACTTTCTTATTACATGTCATATCTATGCAGATCTGCATCAGTAAAGACGAAGGAGCCTGGTGACCAGTGTCAAACATCTGAACACTGAAAGAAACAGCTGTGAGGCAAAGAGTAACATAGGATCTGTATGGAGAGAAAAACCCTTGCTGAAAAGCCATTAAAAGGGGGCTTTCCACCAAAACTTCCCTATTCTGTGGAAATGTGATCTCAAGGGAGTTCCAGACTCACTCTGTCTGGGGGCAGTACAAACTCTGAAGTGAACTGAGTGAGGTGGGAGGAATCCCAGTTAGGTTCCAGAGAGATCCTGTTCTCTTGCACATCCCTTAGGGCCACACAGACCTTCCAGAGTTGCACATTCTTGGACTCAGGCTTTCTCCTGCCTGGTGATATAGATATATATATACTGTCTCTCTGTACAGTATAACTCAGTTTTACATTGTATATGAAACAAGGAAAACAATGCAGGAGCCGCCACTGACTTGTGCATGCTTTGAGAGGCTGTCACCCAGCTGATTTTTTTAGCTGTCAGATATAGACACTACACTGCAAACTCATCCAAGCGTGGTTCTCAAGTGATCCATCACAGAAGGCTGAAGGAAGCGACTATTTTTCTTACAGCAAATCACTTTTCTCATTTCTTGAGTATCCAATGGCTGAAGAAAAACGTGTTTTCATGCAGATATGAGCTCAGCCTGTGAGTGCTAGGAACATTCTTTTGCTGATAAAAGACTCGCTGCTCACTAAAAATAACCAACTTTTGAAGTAGGAATGATACTTCTTCAGCATCTCGGGACTTCAGAGAAATCCAGAAGCCCATATAATTTGCTTAGCCAAGGCTGTGACCCCACCACTTCAGTCTCTCCCAGCAAGAAATTATTTTGAAAGAGAAAGTGAAGTGAATGTATTTAATATGTTTCTCCCTAGCATTTCCAGTTCCTTGAGGAGAATTATGCTCTTACAGTAAGATAAAACAGGTAGCATTGGCAGGCGCACTGCAGACTTTCAAATAGGTAACATGCAATTACTAATTGCTCCTCATTAAAAAGGGCACTGAAAAGAAAAACACTTATATCTATGCTAATATTCAAATGGTGCTACGGAAAAGAGCAGGGGAAAGATGCTGCTACAAAGGGTAATCCATCTCAAAAAGTAGGCACAGATAGATTCCTTTGTTTGCAGCAGCCCAAAGCTCACTATTCCTCAGCAGTTCTTTATCCTGCACACCCTGCAAGTCCAAGACCTCAAAGGGCTGGGGAAAAAAAAAAAGGCTAGAGGAACCATAGTTCTTCTTGTTAAAGAACTAAAACTGACTTTTGTTCCATGTGAAGCCAAAACTTTCCGAGCCTTAAGGTCTGTAGTTTCCCCAGTCAGCACGATGGTTTGTAAGGCTGAGATACCTTTTGCACAGCAGCGCATGAAGCAGGGACAATGGAGCTCAGCCATCCCATTTCATATTTGCTTTTCATAGCTCTCCCTAATCTTTCAAACTCAAGATTTTGCAATAGATTTTACGTCTGATTATTGCTCTTCTTGGCTGGATATCAAGAACTACTGATACCTAAGGCTGGTATTCTTATCCTCAAAGCCTGAGCGAGCCGAATGCATGACTCACACAGCTTTGAGTAGTCTCTCCTTTTGAGTTTCCATTCAAAAATCTTCATCTTAGAATGAGATAAATCGAAATGAAAAGACTCAGGCTGAAACATACATATAACTTCGAATAGCTGAAAATACACAGAGAGTTTGGGAAGTGCAAAGCATTTCATTTTTAAGATATCTTCTGTGCTTGTACTGGAACCGAATGGAGCTTCCATTTCCTTCTGTTCTACACCTACACTACTCTGCACTACATTCCACTTTAGAATACCATGGCCAAATATATGCAGTGGTTTGAATCATAACTGCATATGTGCCTATTAGCTGTACAGCATGGTAGGTTTTTTTTCTGCGCTTACACAATTTATGATTGACAGCAAAGCTCATTAAAATGTGTTTGGTCATTTGCATCCATCTATTTAATTTATAGTTACCTGTCAGGTACTCATTTGTATTTGCAGTTACAATGCAGACTTACTAATAACCCTCAAGAACACAACACTGTGATGTGTCATCATGTGCTGGGATGCCACTAAATGATGCCACTTAATAAAAGACAGAGATCCCTTTCTAGTTTTGAGAATTGTTGTCTTAATCTTCAGAAGTGCAAACAAAACACAGTCTTTAGATTTCAGTGCATTTCAAATGCTCAGCACTGACAGAATTTAGACTGCACTCTGTGTGATACCACAATGTCCATTTAGCACCAAGTGCTCAGTCTCTGTGCACAGAAGTAGATGAAGAATCAAGAAACTGGAAGAAAAATGCATCACCTCTAATATCTCATCTGTGCAGCCAAGTAGCCATACAGAAACAAGAGGTCATTGAAAACACTGCCCCACCTATAAATCCTGCTTCTTTGGTATTTTTTAACCAACTTGGGTGTGACATCATTACCATTCACTCCATAAGGCAGATGTTAAGTGCTGAAACTGAAGGAATAAGCTACTCAAGCCACTCCTGGGGCAAGTGCATGATGGTTGTAGAGCTGACTTCCAACTGCAATGAGCATGCAAGGCTATCAAATATTTAATACCCATTTTGGGGGAAGAAGAGACAGCAACTTGTTGCTCCTATCTACATAGTATATTCATCTACAATTTAGACAGCCTTGTCCTGGTCATTTTTGCACTGCACAACAAATTTATTTTAATATCAAGACATCTGTACTGTTAACATTTTGTAAACCATAACTTAATACAAGTATTAAGTTGAAATATAAATGAGGTTTGTGTTAAAATTTTAATATTAATATTAAAAAGGTGTATTTAAGCAGAATTAATATTTTGTTTTGAAAATAAAATCTAAACCTCCAGATGATCAAAGGTTCTTTTGGTTGGTTGGTTACTTTTATTCTTCTGTCTTTGTTGTTGTTGTTTTTTTTTCTTATAAGACTGTACCTTCTAACACTCTGTTGAATTTTTTTGTGGGCTGTGTTCTTCTTTATAAGCAAAGAAGGAAAGTAATAAAATTCCCTGGTATAGCTGTAGAAGGGTACAGCAGTTACTTCACTTAACATGAAGTTACTGTCTGATCTAGTACATGACCTGGCAGCAGGGGGTTGGAACTTGATGATCTTTGAGGTCCCTTCCAACCCAAGCCACTCTGTGGTTCTATGAGACTAGTGCTTCCTCTCTTTTTTTGATTGGAGATCTCAGAACTAGAGCTGGGCAGGCATTTTCTTGTGCAAAGTATACTGCTGAAAATATCTTAATTAAAAACAACATTGAGAATTCATTTCTTAAATGACACTTTCGTACACTGGGGTATGAGACACTCTCTACTCCTTACAGTCAATGGGGAGACACAAATGATGCAGAAAGCGATTCACCTCTCCTTAGACAGGCTCCTCCAGATGGTAATGCAGCTTCTCTGAAGCTACACACCTGTCTCAGAACAAGAGGAGTCCCCTTCTGGAATGTCTGTTTCCCTCCAATGGAGATGAAAGGGTGGCTAGCTCGTGAGCTAAGCATTTTCTTAAGTATCTCAAGTTTGTGACACAAATTCCATCTAAAGTGCCTTTTGAGACACACTGGTTAAGATTCACTTTCCCGGTCCTGCCGTTCTCTGACAGCCAAGGACTGTAGCTACTACATCATCTGTGTCTGTGAGCATCTCAAGCTCTGCAGCCTGAGGAGCTATCTTCAGAGAATTGAGTTTCAGAAACATTACTGAAATGTCCATTTCCCAGAGAGCTATACGTATCTATTTTTCTTCCCCATCAGAGCAGGAAAATGTCTGAAGTAGTGAGGTTTCTTATGAATCAGAAATTCTCAAATTCAAAAACTCTGTAACTGAAACCCTGTTTATTTCTGGACTCTGATATTTGAGGATGAGGCATTAGGAAAACACAGCTATTTTAACACCTGGTTTCATTTCAGTTAATAACTCTGCATCTGATGAATTCTCCCCCATTAAGTCAAATTTATGCTAATACAGTCCTGATTAGCAAATACTATTTCAAGCTGGTTTATAGGGAGATTTCAGAATAAGGTAGGTATGTAGATTTAGTGAATTTTAACCAGGAAGATTATATTCAGTGAATTTCAGCTCTCAGATGATAGGACAACATAAACTTCAAAAGTTATTAATAAGTATCTGTACAGAGTAGTGGAGCTGCCTTCAGGATGAGAAGCAGGGAGAAGGCTTTTCAGTGCAAGGTAAATCTGTGCTGCCACTGAACACAACACAGTCTCTAGCACTGGGGACTGTAGAACTCCAGTACTTGTTACTTCATGGAAAACACAGCCACGTCAAACTCACCCTCCTCTGGAGATACGGGCCTCGAAACACACGAGTACGTACTGAGATGATTCCCAGACTGGATTGTACAGGCTGTGCTCTGCAGGGCTTTAGGAAAGGTGAAGCAAAGGGCACCAAGCTGACACCCTCAGCAAGTTGACTGCGTATCTCATCTTTCTGAAAGAGCCATAGGTGGTGACATCTCTAGCCTCTATGTGCTACATTTCACTGCCTAGTCTGGGCAGAACTTGAATTTTCTAAAAAGCATGCCACATCCTAAAGACATCATTTCTTTCCTTTTATTTTCCCTCTGAAAAATGCTTCTGGCTAGAACAGCATATATGCAACACTCTGCTTCGCTTAGGGTCTAGATAAAGCAGCAAAGGCATGGAGGGGATATATTTCTGTTACCTTTACGTTCATTTAAGCTCTTTGGGAAATACCTAATAATGCATTTATAGCACGCTGTTTTCAAAGCATTATCTGTTAAAATATTAATAACTCATTCCTCTCAGTCCCTTAGTGAAGTGGGTAATTTTGTGTTTCCACTGCTTTATAGAAGCATGGATAAGTACTCTGAAGGAAAGAAAAATTATAAGAGTTGAACACAAGAGGCAGACCTTAATGCTCAACAGTTGAAGAGGATACTTCACACCCATCCACCCAAGCATGCATGCAGAGTGGGAGTTTTGAGAGACACGGGTCTGTTCAGCCTGGGGAAAAGAAGACTAGGGGGAACTGATATATGTTTATAAATATCTACAGGAAAGTGGGAGGCTAACGGATGAGGCCAGGCTCTTCTCAGTGGTGTGTAGTGATAGGACAAGGAGAAATGGCTTAAAACTTGAACTTAGGAAGTTCCATACTAACACGTGGAAGAACTTCTTTATGGTAAGGGTGACGGAGCCCTGGAGTTGCCCAGAGAGGTTGTGGAGTCTACCTCTATGGAGATATTTAAGACCCATTTGGATGCGTGCCTGAGCGACTTACTGTAGAGTGCCTGCTTTAGCAGAGGAGTTGGACTCGATGATCTCTTGAGGTCCCTTCCAACTCCTGCAATTCTGTGATTCTGTGAGTTAGACCCAGGAAACAAACAACCAGGACACGTTTTAAGGCACTGAAGCCAAAGTGCACAGGAAACAAATACACTTACTCTTCACTTCTGCGGGTTTTTCAAACACAGACACTGAATCAATAGCCACTTTTCACAGTTAAGTATCACTGTGTCCATTTTAGGATCAGAGAAACTAATATTTGTTAATTTAAGCTGATTGCTTAACTCAATACCTTCAGGCATTGCAGGCGATGTTTTCAGAGTGTATTTAATGTACAGGTTGAATTCAAGGCAAAATATGAAAGCAAACATTATCTTCTTCTGGCAGTGCTGCTGCCACAGTCCTTTGGTATAAGAACCCAAGAGGAGCTTACCCAGCATCTAAGGTGCAAACTCATTTTCTCTCCTCTCTCAGGAAATTCATACCCATAGTCCTTGATTTTCTGAAATCGTTCTCTTCCTGAGCCCTGGGACGAGGTGAGGGGAGGAGATACTCTTTGCCCTTATGGCCGAAGCAGTTTTTCTCTACAAAAGACACAATAAAGACACTTCGGGCTTGAAAAGGACGGTGTGTTAGTTAGGTAAAATATTCAGTTGAATATTCACCACTGCTTAATGTCATGTTTAAATAGCCAGCACTATTGCACCCCAATGATCAAGGCCTTAGCAATGCACGGTGTTTTGGGGTTTTTTTCCTTTTTTTTTTTTTTTTTTTTTTTTGTTTTGTTTTTACACGTTTTCTGGTGCAGTTATCTTCAGATTTTGGCACCACAGAAAGGCAGCCATAGGATGCTGATCCACCTCTTGGGATCACGCTTCAATTCCACGTTCCCATTTTGCAGACTTATGCCCCTCAGCCAGGGCACCCACATAGCGTATGAGTTGACCTGAACTGCCTTTATTTGGGGGAGATCCACATGCATTATCTCATGTTAGGGAAAACTTTACTAATTATTCCGATATGCAGTTTTCTCAGTTCTTCCTGTTGTAACTTTTCCAAATTTAGGGGATAATTATTAACCACAGGATTTGTGCAAAAGATATACAGCACGATTCAGTAATTTAATGGCAGAAGGAGAAGAGACCTGAATTTCCATCTGCCTCACTCCAGTATTTTACAGGCTATATATAGGCTTCAGCTCTTTCCAGAAGGGTTACATTAAAAAAAAAAAGAAAAAGAAAAAAGAAAGAAGCTTGGAAAAAACTGTCAGAGAAAACGTTCCCTAGTAGCAGATTCAACAGGCACGCTGAGGACGGGCACGGGCTCCGTTCTGTGGGAGCCCCGTCCAGGCGGGGCCACCCGGCTGCGCCCCCGGCTCTCAGCCCCACAGCCCCCCACAGCCCCCCGCTTCCCGCCGGCTCCGCGCGGCCCATCAGGGCATCCCGGAGGGGCCCCGCCCCGGCTGCCACGCGGCGGGTGGATCCGCCGAGCAGCCGCGTCTCGCGAACCGAGCCCCGCGCGCCCTCCCGTCCGCCCGTGACGGCGCTAGGACCCGCCGCACTATTTGTCGGCCGCCGAGGCGGGGTGCGCGGGCGGACGCGTCCGCAAGTAGTTCCGGTCGAGGAAGTGGGTGCTGGCGGCAGCCGGTTCCGCGCCAGGGCGGCAGCGCCGTGACTCCGGCGGTGCCCGGCCCAGCCTCGCGCCGCCGCTTCGCCCGCGGGGAGCCGCTCGCCGCCGCCATGGCCACCCGCTCGTGCCGCGAGAAGGCGCAGAAGCAGAACGAGCAGCACCAGGCCATCCTGGCCAAGCTGCTGCGCGAGGAGGACAACAAGTACTGCGCCGACTGCGAGGCCAAGGGTACGGCCGTCGGGCGGGCGCGGGGAGGGGAGCGGCGGGGCCTGGGGCGGCGGCGGCGGCCTCGCCCCGCTGCGCTCCTCCGCCCGGCCGCGCTGCCGAGGTGGGGTCCGGACGCTGCCCCTCGCCGGAGCTCCGCGAGCGCGGCCGCTTCGTGCCCCGCCGGCACCGAGCGGAGCGAGCCCCGGCCGGGAGCGGCCGCCCGGGCCTGGAGCGGTGCGAGGGGTTCCCGAGCTGTTATCTGCGCTCGGTCAGGTGGCTCCGTGCCGCGCTGGAGGAGGTACGGTGTGCGGCTGTGTTTGCTTTGGGTTGTGTGGCTGTGACGTGGACGAAATGTGGCGTGTCTCTCTTTCGTTTAGAATCGCTTCGTGGAGATGTTACCCCGGCTGGGATGATTGCGCGGCAATTTATTGTTCTAAATAAAATGCTTCCTGTGTGACAGCCAGGTGCACGCAGCGCCGTGCTCCGGCTCAGCGTTGCTGGGGTGAGGCCCCGTGCTGCTGCCGAGCCCCCTCGGCAGGCTGCTGCTTTGCCCAGCGAGGGGACTCGAGCAGTGCCATGTGTGATGGCGGTGTTTGATACGTCAGGAAGAAAGAAACCAGCTCTTATGTTCCTTCTGTATGGACATAAGTATTATATAATGTGGATTACACTGAAGATAACAGACCCTTGTGACTTGCAACTAAGTCTTCTTATGGTTTGATGGTACAGCTATCCCAGCTTCTTGTGACCATGTTAGAGACACACTGCAACCCGGGGAGTTCTGGGAAAGTCATGCCTGTGTGCTTTGTGCGTGACTGGCATTCCCATGTTGAGCTGTTTGCTGAGTCTCACACCTGTGCTGTTAGCAGCACAGGCCTCAGAGCTTGGCTGCTCAACAGAAGTGTCTCAAATTCTCCAACTCAGTTTTGTCTTCTTTTCTGAGTTCCCTTTTTCCAGCCATTACCTGGGCAGAGTGTTGCTTAGTCTCTGTCGTCCTTGCTTGGTGTCTCCTGCTGCTTCATTTCAACAGTACTGACACATCTAGCCTAGTGTTCCTATTTGCATTACTGAATACTTCTGTGCACTGTGTGCACATATTTCTGTGTGAAACTTCCATACCTCTCTTCTGTCACAACTCAAAGCTTGAAGTGGCAGCAAGCTCTGACCTTTGGTGTGTTGTTTTTTTCTGTTCAGTTCTTGGAGCAGCTGCCACTCTGTTGTCCAACCCGTCTTCTGCTTTCAAATGAACCTGTAATTCAGTTTCCTTCTTTGTAATAAATTGTTCTACTTAGCTGCCTTATCTACAATCTGACTGCACTTCTAAAGTCTTCTCTATTTTCTCTTTTGCCAAAACCTCTTCCTCCCATGCTGTCTTTCTATGTGCTAATAGTATGGCTTGCTCTCACCCTTCCCCCCACAGAAAAACTGATTGAGGTTTTATTTTGTTTTCTTCCCTCAAGCTTAATTTATGTGTGTCTCATCTTGTTCTGGCATTTCTTATTTTCTCATGTCTTATTAGCTTCTTGCTGTCGTCTGCCTTTGCTCATACTCCTGTAGTTACACGTGTGGTTTTCTGGTGGTTGGAGAGGAGGTGGTGGAACAGCAAGCTGAGTTAGTGCCAGCTGTTCTAGGGGTACCTGTCTGGGGAGTGATAGGATGGGCAGGCTGCGTAGATTTCTTTTCTTACCTTTGGAAGTCTGTTCAGTAGGAGAGCTGTGTGAACAGCATTAGGCTGCCACTGTATTATATCCCAGAGCCTGGATATCTGTGTACTTCCAGAAGATGTGGTTCAGAAGATAAAGCAAAGTTGATTCCCTAGTTGAGTATCTAGCCTTTGCCTGCCATGAAAAAATAATGCCCTGTTGTATCATTCCCTTGTTGAAACTTGTTAGCTAACAGAAGAGGAATAATAGAGGCTATTTCTTCCAGTTACAGCCAGATTTATTTATTTTTTCCTCCTAATGTGTTTCATGCCTAACCCATGCTGACTGAGCACTAACAGCTTGCTGGTGTCTGATGAAGTTCTGGTTGTATTAGTCATGGCACACAGCTATGGCTGAGGCAGTGATTCCTTAAGATGTCTCTGCTGGGATCCCAGGTCTAGGAGCTGTCTACATGCATGGCTTCCCCCAGATGCTGACGGTCAACTTCTCTGCTTGCATCAGAACAGCTGTGATTTTGTCTCTGCATGTACCTGTAATTACAAAAAAACAAACAAAAACAGGCTGGAGTTCCGTCCTGTCAGTTTCACTAGAGATCTTCTTAGGCCTGTCTTCCAGAAACTGTCTTGTGAAATTGTTCATGACAGACATGTAGGACTTCCAAACTAGGGCTCGCTTCTGTCAGAAAACCTGTATTTTCTTTTTGTTGGTGTTACTGATTCTTTTTTTTTTTTCTTTAAACTATTGTCTCTTTAGCTTGTTAGCTTCTTTAATGCAAGCTTTGCGTTCTTGTCTGTCATCCTCCTCCCTGTTTGCTAGGATTCCCTGAGTTCTGCTTCCTTACTGTTCACCTTCTTGTTAGATGATGTTATCTTCAGGGTATAAGGAACTGTACTTGCGTATTGGTTCTTACTCTGTCAGTCTTTAAAACCTTTGCTTCTTGTGTGATCTTGCAGATGACTAGCATTGGCCCAAATTCAGGATGAGCCCTTAACTGAAGCTAAGAGGTTGTCATCACAGATCCCTTCTTCTCACCAGAGATATTGGAGTCCCTCCTTTTGTTCACAGACCTGAGCTATTACATTTCCCCTAGGCATCTGTTCATGTTGTCATGTCTGAGGGATGTTGAAACTTCACATACCGTGGTTGCGTATCTGTATTAACTGCAGCTCTTTGAGGCCCTGGAAATTTGTAGGTAGCTAGATATCATCTGGGATCTTGTAAATATCCTTTTGACCTTAACAAACTTTATGTGGTCCCACTTGCTTTTTTATCGCTCATTGCTTTGATCATATCTACCTTTAATACCTTCTGGCTTTTACATCTCTCATCAAAAAAAGGATCTTCAGCGCTTGCTCTTGTCCTACTGCTGATTCACTCCACAGTCACTGAGCTGGCTCTCCTTGTTCTCACTATCCAAGGACCATCTGCATTGCTTATAAGAAAGTTATGTTATTACATGCTTGCTTTTGTAGGAGGTTTTTTTTTTAATGAGTTATTATTTTCAGAAAGACAAATATTATTAATGGTGAATATTAATAGGAAGGGCAAATCCATCCGTAGGTTTCTTGCCTACTTTTTAACATGTATCGTATGTGGAGTTATGATTCTTTGCTGCTTTGTTCTGCAAACCTTTTGGAAGGTGGAGAATACAGCTGAGGACATATCTGCCAGAGTAGGCAGGCAGCAGTCATTAGGATTGCTGACTTTGGGTACAGTTTGTGGAAGTGCTTTTTATTCCTTATTTGCCTTTTAATTGTTGGAATAGCAGTCATGAATCTGACGGCTGCTGCTGAAATACACTGGAAGCAACCTGCTGTAGGACCACACTCACAGCCTCACAGATGTCATGTCTTCAGGCAGGAAGCCTAAAAAATCAAAGGCTCTGGAACTGTCTTTACAATCAGTTGGGTTTTTGGAGGAGTGAAGGATGACATTTGATGGTGCAGTGCTTGTCTGCGTACTGACTTCTTTACATCCCTATCTGAACAGCTGTCTATGTGAGGCAGTAGATGTCTTCCTAGTGTTACACTACTTATTCCCTTATTCCTAATATTTGTAAGAAACACTAAGGTATGTAGGCAGTAGCTTTAGTGATGCTGGCTTTTTGAAAAAGGCAAGCAACTGAAATTCCTTCTTGTGTATAGCCTTATGGTGCAGCTCTTCGTGTCCTTTTCTGTGTATGTGTAAGTAAAACTAGCAGGGACTGGAAGGCTGCAAGAGAGAAAAATAGTTATAGATCTGTCTGTCAGTCTGGTGTGCAGACTGTACTGACAGCCATCTTGAAGCACCTGACTTTTATTTTTTTTTCTTTCATAGTGTAGGGAGACTAAATGCATTTTTATCATTATTTGTGCTAATATTTGAATCTTTTAAGAAATAACACCTCATAGGGATTTATCAAATAGAACCGAAGTCAAAAGCCATTAAGGTTAGTCAGCAGCCCTTTTGACTATAGAGGCTCACAGCTTGCTAATTCTATGTACTTAGTACCTAATTACAATGTGTTCCAAGTCTTCTAGGCTTGTGTTACTGCTTGGCAGCAAGACTGGTATTACTTGGGCACTGATGTTAAATAGTAGCGAAGAGTGCTTGCAATTTGAAGAGTGTGACAAAGCATAAAAGGAGATGCTTTTTTGAAAAGGGTCAAGATGTTCAGGGAAGGACTCCAGAGCAAGCAGGCATATATACAGACTGGAAGGAGCAGTTCTTCTCTCGTAGCCTTGCAGAGGAGGACCTGGGGGTCCTGATGGATGAAAAACTTAACAAAAGCCAGCAGTGTGCTCTTGCAGCTTGGGAAGCAAATGGTATCCTGGACTCTATTAGAAGAGGTGTGGCCAGCAGAGACAGGGAGGTGATTATCCCTCTCTACTCTGCTCTTGTGAGGCCCCATTTGGAGTACTGTGTCCAGGTCTGGAGCCCCCAGTACAAGAAAGACAGGGAGCTGTTGGAGAAGGTCCAGAGGAGAGCCACGAAGATGATCAGGGGGCTGGAGCACCTTCCCTACAAAGACAGGCTGAGGGAGCTGGGCTTGTTCAGCCTGGAGAAAAGAAGGCTGTGGGGTGACCTCATTGCAGCCTTCCAGTACCTAAAGGGAGCCTACAAACAGGAGAGGAATCAACTCTTTGAAAGGGTTGATTATAGCAGGACAAGGGGAAATGGTTTTAAGTTGAGGGAGGGGAGATTTAGGTTGGATGTCAGGGGGAAGTTCTTCACAGAGAGGGTGGTGGGGTGCTGGAACAGGCTACTTAGAGAGGTTGTGGATGCCCCGTCCCTGGAGGTGTTCAAGGCCATGTTGGATGGGGCCCTGGGCAGCCTGGTCTAGTATTAAATGTGGAAGCTGGTGGCCTTGCCTGAGGTGGAGGGGTTGGAGCTTTATGATCCTTGAGGTCCCTTCCAACCCTGGCCATTCCGTAATGTAAACTGGGAGCAATACATCTTGGTCTACCATCTATCTCCACAAATAGGGACTGTAAGAATCTGATCACTGTTTCTAACCATATTCAAGTGTAAGGCATATGTTCGATACCCAAACAGTTGTTTTCTGTATGTTATGCATTGCATTTGAATGTTGACTTTAATACAAACATATCGTTTACTGAAGACAGCTGATGAATTCACATCCCTATCAAGAAGGCAATTACCTAAGTTGTCAACTGCTTTAGATTTTTTTTTAAACTGTAGCAGTTACAATAACATGATTGGAAGCTTGCAGATCTTTTGGACCACCAGATAAAGTGAATAAATCACTGTTAGGAGTTTTGCAGGGTTGTTTCTTTTTTCTTTTCTTTTCTTTTTTTTTTTTTTTTTGTTGGGTTTCTTTGCCTCAAGTGCTATGAGGCATGAAGTCTGGCTAAGCGATCTCTTACCAGAATTGTGGTAAAATGACATATTGGCACTGTTGCTTGTTAAATTAGATAAAAATTAGTTTATAGTATCCAGTGGAAATATTTTCAATAATTTTTAGTTATACTATACAATTCTTAGATATCTGACTGGCAACTTGATCTCTTCTATGTGAAGCTCAAAAAGTAGAAATGTGAGGAGAGGCTGAACGAGAAAAATTGCAGTGCTGAAACTTGTGTAGTCAAAGCCAATTATTGCAAACTTGTCTGTAAGGAAACCTGATTTTCATTTTCCTAATAGAATCATAGAATCACCAACGTTGGTAAAGATCATCTGGTCCAACCATCCACATACCACCAATATTTCCCTACTAAGCCATGTTCTTTACTACAAATCTGAACATTTCTTGAACACCTCCGGGGCAGTTGCTCAACCACCTCCTTGGGCCAGTGCCTGACCACTCTTTCAGAGGAGAAATTTTTCCTAATATTCAACCTCAATCTCTCCTGGTGCAGCTTGAGGCCATTCCCTCTAGTGTCGTTAGCTCCCCAGCAGAAGAGACCAACATCCACCTTGCCACAGCCTCCATACAGGTAGTTGTAGGGAGTTGTAAGGAGCAGTAAGGTCTCCTCTGAGCCTTCTCTTCTCCAAGCTAAACAATCCCAGTTCCCTCAGCTGCTCTCCTTAAGGCTTATGCTCCAGACCCCTCACCAGCTTTGTTGCCATTCTCTGGACACACTCCAGGGCCTCAGTGTCTTTCCTGTAGTGAGGGGCCCAAAACTGAACGCAGTACTCAGGGTGTGGCCTCACCAGAGCTGAGTATAGAGGGGAGATTGCTTTTCTGCTCCTGCCGGTGACACTATTTCTCATACAAGCCAGGATGATACTGCCTTTTTGGCTACCTGGGCAACATTGCTCTCTCATGTTCAGCTGAGCATCAACCACTACCCCCATGTCTGTTTCCTCCACGTGGTCTTCCAGCCACTCTGCCCCAAGCCTGTAGCATTGCTTGGGGTTGTTGTGGCCAAAGTGCAGAACTCAGCACTTGGCCTTGTTGAACTTCATCCCATTGGCCTTGGCCCAGCCTATCTAGATCTCTCTGTAGGGCCTTCCCCCCACCCCCCCACCACTGGGCAGATTGACACTTCCTGCTAGCTTGATGTTAACTGCAACTTACTGAGGGTTCACTCAATCCCCTAGTCCAGGTCATCGGTAAAGATAATGAACCTAACAGGCCCTAGTGCTGACTCTTGAGGAACACCACTTGTGACTGGTCACCAGCAGGATTTAATCCCATTCACTGCTGCTCTTGAGGGTCAACCCTCTAGCAAGTCCTTCACCCAGCATAGAGTGTACCTGTCCAAGCCATGGGATGCCAACTTCTGCAGGAGAATACTGTGGGAGGCAGTGTCAAAAGCTTTGCTGAAGTCTAGGTAGACTACATCAACAGTCTTTCCCTCATCCACCAGACAGGTCACTAGATCATAGAAGGATTTCAGGTTGGTCAAGCAGGACCTGCCTTTCATGAATCTATGCTGACTGGGCCTGATCTCCTGGTTGTCCTGCACATGCTGTATGATCTCCCTCAAGATGATCTTCTCTATAACTGTTCCTGGCACCAAGATCAGGCTGACAGGCCTGTAGTTCCCTAGATCCTCCTTCCAACTCCTCTTGTAGATGGGAATCCCAGTGGCAAGCCTCCAGTCCTCTGGGACCTCTCCAGTTGACCAGGAATGCAGATAGGTGGTGAAAAGCAGCTTGGCAATCATCTCTGCCTAATAACCTGCTTGTCTCAAAAGTAAATCACAGGAGATGGAAAGGACCTCTGGAGATCTTATCCAATCTCCTGCTAACGCAGTTCCCTATATGGGGAAGCATCCAGGTGGGTTTTGAATATCTCCAGAGAAGGAGACTCCAAAGCCTCTCTGTGTGGTTCATTCCAGTACTCTGTCACCCTCATGGTAGAGAAGTTCTTTTTCATATTCAGATGGAATTTCCTGTGTTGCTCTTTGGACCTGTTGCCCCTTGTCCTGTCACTGGGCATCACTGAAAAGAGCCTCTCTCCTTTTTATTGACACTAGTCCCTTTCCAGCTGGGAGAAATGCAGTGGATTTAGCTGAGAACTTGTAAGCAGGTGGAATGGGGCAGTGGGGTTGTTTAAGTACTGGGTGATCAAGTGCGGGAGTCTTTCAAAGGAAGGAATTTGTTTCTATCTACTGTTTCTCACAGTTTGGGAAAATATTCTGAAATAAGCCAGAGAAAATCTATTTAACTTGTGAAAGCACATTGTTGCAAATGCACATTTCTGCTTCTTTATGCTGCCTGAAAGTTTTTTACCAAAGCTTTTAATGTGATATTTTTGTGTGGAAACTGCATTCTTCGGGGCATAGCAGGCCTAGATTGGATGAGATTGCAAGTGGCATGCTGTAGTCTGGTTAGGTGATTGGGCTAGATGACCTTTGGAGATTCCTTGCTGCTTTCTTTGACTTCCAGTACAAATATTTGCAGGACTTATGTGGTTGTTGGGTGTGGTGCATTTTTTGTTTGCTTTGTTTATTTATATTTATTATAACCTTTTAGATCAACAGGGGTAGATTACATAGATACAGAAATCCTTACCTTAGTTTTCAGCCCTACTCTCAGAAGTACAGGCTTTGGCAATTGAAGCAGATTGGAGGGCAGATTACGAAAGAGTGATTGGTAGTACTGATGAGACCGTGTGCCTAAGTGCAGGACATCCTACTTTGGCCAGGAGCTACTGGTGTCTCTCTCCTAATGAGACCTAAGCTGTGGCTTTGACACTCCTCAGAGAGGTGAGAAAGGTGTTGCTGCAGGATGTTTCTGGTGGCAGATATTAAGCTTTAGTTTGCACCTGGATCTCTTTTTGTGCAACTGAGATTGATGCTGTCTTGTGGATCGTCTCTCTTGGCCTGGACACTGAGGAGGAAGCAGCTTTGATGCAGTCCTAGGAAGTCCTTCTCAACAGCAGTGAGGAAGCAACTAGATACATGTATGTGATAAGAAGACTTCTAGGGAGGTACCTTTCTTGTCGGGGTGGTTCCCTCCTTAATCTAGATTTCCTAAGGGGATTAATAAAGAGTCAGTAGATATTGCTCAGAGAGTAGTCAAAGTTAATTGAGCGCAAGTGTCACATCTTCCTCAGCTAGCTCACTGCTGTGGCATGATTCAGCTTTACTAACTTAGATGCTTTGAACTGTTCTCCCAGGAAGCCACAGGTAAATTCCCTAAAATTAATGAGGTTGCCCTGTGAACAGGTAATGTACAGTGATATCCTTATTGTAATGTTGAGGTGCTATATTTGTAACTACTTGAATTCAGCTTCCCCATGCTGGCAGCAACAGTTTTCAGATAGTGTGGAAGAGTAACTATGAGTTAGCTGAGCTATGATTTTACTGGTATCACAGAGAAATAGTGAGATTGCAGTTTTCCAGTTTTGCAAGCAAGAGGTAGATATAGGTGCTTTAGGAGGCACAGACTGGGCTGGTGAGGATGGAGAGTATCCGCGTTCTGTCAGAGCGGTGGGCTTGTGTGTGCAGCTTTGCTCAGAGATGGATGATGAGCTTAAGAGCTTATGGGTCAGGGCTAGAAGGCAGGCTAGTGTGGGTGATGGTGTAGGTGTCTGCTCCTAACTACCGAATCAGGAAAAAGTAGGAATGAAGCCTTCCTGTATTGTGCTTATGTGGCAAAGTTTTGGTAGCAAGAAGGCTGGACGGAGTTAACTTTGTGAGGAGCACAGCAGCTTTCCCTTGTCAGGTCAGAGACAGCTCCAAAATGGACCCGCTGCTCCCAGAGCTGAGCCGTGAGTGATGCTGGGTGTGCTCTGGGAGAACAGATTAGGGGAAGGGAAAACTGCTGCACAGCTACTGAGAGAAAGGATTGAGAACGTGAGAGAAGCAGCCTTGTAGGCACCAAAGTCAGTGAAGAAGGAGGGCAGCAGGGGCTCCAGACATGGAGGAGAAGCTCCCTTCAGCCCACGAGAGGCCTCTGGTGGAGCAAGCTGTCCCTCTGCAGCCCATGGACACCACATGGAGCAGATCTCTATGCAGCCATGGAGGAGGCCACAGTGCAGCAGTGGATGAGGCCTGAAGGAGCTGCAGCCCATGGAGATATCCCACAGGAGCCCTGTGCTGGAGCTGCAGACCATGAACACGAGCCCATGATGGGGCGGGAGGGCTGAGGGAGCTGCTGTCCATAGGGACCTGTGTGGAGCACCTCCTGAGGGATGGGCCCTGTGGTACAGAACCATGTTGAAGCAGTGCTTGGAGAGCTACAGCCTGTGAGAATCCCATGTAGGATGAGTTTGGGAAGGATGGCATCTGGTGGGAGGTACCCCATGTGGAGCAGGGAGACACTTCCTCTGAAGGAGTGACCATGAAGGAGAGGGAGAGACAAAGCATTATTGACTGACTGCTGCGCTTGTTCCCTGTGCTGCTGGAGGGAGAAGAAGGAAGAGGATGAGTGGGAGGAAGGTGTATTGCTCTCCATTCCCACTGCTGTAATCCGTTATTAGCAATAGGCAATAAATTATGTTAATCTCCCTTATGCTGAGTCTGTTTTGCCTGTGATGATGAGTGATCTCCCTGTCCTTAGCTCAACCCTTGAGCCTTTTCTCATCATATTTTTCCTTCCTGTTCTTCTGAGGAGGGGGTTGAGATAGCAGTATGGTGGACTTTGGCTTGTTGTCAGTGTGAAACCACCACAGCCTTCTTCAGAGATTTTGAAGAAGCCTGACATTCACAAGCTGTGGTGTTTGCAAGGGACTTGAACCACAATGAGAATTGCCATAGGGACAGCATAGCAGGGAGTAAGCAATCTGGGAGGTTCTTAGAAGTGTGTTGGTCATTTTTCAGTACAAGTGGTTGAGTCAAGTAGTTTGTCAAGTTAGGTGCTCAGATGGTCTTGGCTGCGGTGGCTGTGAGATGGAAGATTTTAGTGTCCAAAGAAGAGGGAACAAAGCAAAGAGCAGAATTCTAACTGTGCACTTCAGGAGATGAGACTTGGGCCTGTTCAGGGATAGATATGCTTGGAAGAATTATTTGAGTGGTGGGGTCTAGGAAAGAGAGGGGCCCAGGGGAGCTGGTTTTGAGTATTTTTAATGTTATTTTTTATTTATTAGGGTCACTTCTTTTTGCTGTAGAGGAGCACATCACAGTGAGCAGGAAATCAAGCAAAAGCAGCAGGGAGCCTAAATGAGCAAGTTGCTCCTGGCAAACCTCAGACAAAGGAAGTAATGTAAGAGGTGAAAGCTGAGACAGGTGATCTAGACAGAATATAGAGGGACTGTTTAAGCATGCAGGGATGGTGTTAGTGAGGAAAAGAAAAATCTGCTTGGAGTTGAATCTGGTAAGGAACCTGAAGCACAACAGGAAGGACTTTTGCAGATGCATTAGCAGCAGAAAGAAGGCTAGAGAGTGTGTGGACCTTCTATGGAATGGAGCAGGGCAACTGGAGGTAAGAGATACGGAAAAGGCTTCCGTATTTTGGTCTTCACTAGTAAGACTTCTTTCATGGGTCCCTTCTGTGTAAGAAATCTCCCTGGATCTTTTAACTGCTGGTTGGATCTGTGTTATGACTGAAAATGATGCCCCCTGGTGGATTAGAAGCAAAATAGAAACTACTTGCGGACTTCCTACTCCCCTGATTCTTACCTGATTAATGTCTGCTGAGGATTTGAGATATATGACTCTTCTACATTCCCCTTTGGAGCCTCTAGCATAGGAATGGCATTGGACCTATTAAAATGCGTCCAGCAGAGGACAACAAAGGTCATCAGAAGGCAGGAACACCTCTCCTATGAAGACAGCTGACAGCCTTGATCAGTCTGAAGAGAGAAGGTTTTGGGGAGACCTCATTGCAGCCTTACAGTTCCTAGAAGGGTCCAACACAAGGAAAAGACGGGGAAAGGCTCTTTGTCAGGGAGTGTAGTGATAAAACAGATGGTAATGTCTTTAAACTAAAAGAAGAGATTTACATTAGGAAAAAAATCTTTATGTAAATGGTGAAGAGGGACTGGAGAGGTTATCTAAGGAAGTTGTGGATGCCCCATCCCCTGGAAGCCATTCGAGTCTAGGTTGGATGGGGCCCTGGGCAGCTGATCTAATGGCTGACAACTGTCCCCATGGCAGGTGGTTGGAACTGCGTGGTCTTTAGGTCTCTCCCAGCCTGAACTATTCTGGGATTTTGTAGTTTTTTTGCTTGAATGACTTTACTTGCCATAAAGCGGTTTTATCTTAGTTGTGAAGACTCAGTCAACTTAGATTTGAATGGGTATCTAATTTCATACTTGTCTTTGTGGTCTGATCATGTGCTATAGAACTAACCCTTATTTATGCTCTGCTCTTGCTCTGTTCACTGTTGCTTTCCATTAGGTGTTACTCATATGTTTGAGTATGTACTGCCAAGTAGTCCTGCTTGCTGACACTGTATTTGAGCTGGTCAAGAGTAACTGGGCTCCTATTTTGTTTGCACCTTAGCCAAAACACATAAGAGTTGATCTGTGATCATCCCATCAGAGGAGCTGATTGCTTTTGTGCTGTGGGGTCACTGTGTGAAGAGGAGGAGGAACTTAGATGTTCAGAGAGCATCCTAGTTTTTCAAGTCTGTTCTAGCTTTAGGTATAGAGAGCACTAATTCTGTTGCTCACAGATATGGTGACATGTTTTATGGGGGATGTGAAAAATTGCCCAGGTCAGCATGCTGACTGTCTCAGTTAACCCAGACCTTCTGTTGTCCTTTGTCTCTTGAGGAAAGGTATTTGCTTCCTGCAGACTGTTCTGACATTTAGCGGGTTGCTTAGCCCTTGTCAGAGCAGAACCTGGACAGGAGGTTGATGTTGAGGGGCAGTGTTGCCAAGCAACTAAGTGCAGCTGGGATTTGGTAAAAACGGTTCTGTTTCTCAGAGCTGTGCCTTTCTCTGATTTTTGTGGAAGAAAATGGATATGCTGATGAAGACTGAGGAGCTGTACCTCCTTGCCTCCTGGCTGGGAAAATGATTTTGTTTTTTCATTTGATCCGTGTTTGGCTATTGATTGCCATACCCTTCTTGTATACCAGCTCTTTTTTTAAGCAGAAGGGAACAGGAATTTCTTATGCGATTTTAGTGAAGTACTTAAACAGTTAAAGCTTTATGGCATAGGACTGCCTTAGCAGGATGAAAGGCTGTAGTAGTCCTATAGGAATTTCTGCAAAAGGAAGTGGAAACGATTCACTGTGTGTAACCTGTCCTTCCTGAGTGTGCTGGGACTTGCAGGTAGATTCAAAGTGAGGTAGCGAGTGGTTACTGGGACGTAGTAATAATGTTAAATAAGCTCTTTAGGAAAAAAAAAAAAGAGGAGTTTTTCTCTTGTGTCACATAAATCTGGTGACAGCAAGGAACACTGCTTAAAAGGAAATTTCCTTCCTCTCAAATTTAGCTGATAACATGGTGCATTTGTGTGTTGATGTTCCAGCATGACAGACAATCATTTTGCCAAATTCATTTGAATTGTATTTCGTCTAATGTCATCTCAGAGAGGAAACTCCATAGTTTCATGAAACGAGAAGATACCTTGAGAGGAAATGCAAAGCTCATTTCAGCTTTATCTGGGGTGATATGTTCTGACTATATATAAATAAGTTTTCTTTTTTTTTTGGTTTGGTCAAATACCAAGTTGTTCAGAGGTTGTGGAAACATACCTTAGAGGAGTTTAAGACAACTGAACAAAGTCCTGACTAGCCTGATCTAATTAGATCTGCTTGGAGCATCGGGCTGGTCTGAAGGACCTCATGAGGTTTATTCCTAATTTTCACCTAAATTACTTTGATTTTCATTCACTGGCTGAGCAAATACAGCAGCTGGATCTTAAGCATCTCGTAGAGCAGCAAGTTCTTAAGCGCCTCGTAGAGCAGTATTTGTACCTCACGTTTTGTGGGTTGGTCCCCAGAAAAGCTTGGTTCTGTATTCAACTTTATCTTCCCTTGTTCTTTCCTTAAGTTTATACCTTGAAGTGCAAGTAAGTGCTGCTCTGGAGGTTAGTAATATTCTTACAGGAGAATTTGGGGATTATCAAAGAGTGAGATGGCATTTATGTAGTAAGAAATTCCTGTGCCTGAACTACAGTGTGTTACTGTGGCCCCCTATAGTAGCTCAGTAGAAAATAAGAGTGAGTGGTGCAGCATTACTATCTGCATACTTTGTTTAACCTGCAGAGGAGGTGAGCAAAAAAAAAGTACGTATGTGGGGAGAAAGGTTGGTGAGTATACTGTTGTGGTGAACGGATGTTATGGGCTCAGCTACTTGCTTGTTGCTCCTTGGTGGGATGGATGAGAGAACCAGAAGGGTAGAAGTGAGAATACTCATGGACAAAGGTGGTTTAACATATAAAGCAAAAGCTTCATATGCAGACAAGGCAAAGTCACTGAAAAATTATGGGGAAGGTTGTCCTGGGGGATATTGAAAGGGTAATTTAAGAACAAAGCTGTTATCTAGTGTAGTCAACATGAGTTTATCAA
Source organism: Chrysolophus pictus (assembly GCA_037305975.1). Lineage (NCBI taxonomy): Eukaryota > Metazoa > Chordata > Aves > Galliformes > Phasianidae > Chrysolophus > Chrysolophus pictus. Next base: position 28,569,194 of record CM074578.1, read on the forward strand.
GGGAAAGTCCTGCCTTAGTAATCTGACTTCCTATGGTAGTCACCTGCTTGGTAGAGAAGAGCAGGTAGTGGATGTAATCTTTCTGGATTTCAGACCCTCACAGTATCCTTCTGGTCAAATTTCAAAATGTGAGTTGAACAAATTCATGCTGTGTAGGCTGATGAACTGGCTGAATCTCAGAACCCAAAGGGCTGTAGTAAATGGGGCTACATCTGCCTCCTGGACAGTGGTGTTCCCTGGGGCTCAGTATAATTGCCAGTTCTGTTCAGTGTTTTCATCAGTGTTGAAAAAATGGAATGAAATGCATCCTCAGCAAGTTTGCTGATGATACTAAACTAGGAGATGCTGTTAATTCCCTTGAATAACAAGAGAACTTGCAGAGGGATCTAGATACCTTGGATCATTGACAGTCAGCAACAGCATGAAGTTCAACAAATGCTGGGATCTGCACCTAAGATGGAGTAATGATGGATGCAGGTACAGACTGGGAGATGAGTGGCTGGAATGCAGCTCGGCAGAGAGAGATCTGAAGGGTGCTGGTGACAGCAGGCTCAACATGAGCCAGCATTGTGCTCTGGCAGCCAAGAGGGCAAACCACATTTTGGAGTGTGTTAAACCAGCTGGTCAAAGGGGCAATTCTCCCACTTATATGTTGGTATGACCTCATCTGTAATATTGAATTCAGTTCTGGTCTCCACAATATAAAAATGATGTTACAGTCCTTGAAAGCATCTAGGGAGGGCACCAAAGCTGGTAGAAGGGCTGGCATGTCCCTCCTGTGAGGAGAAGCTGAGAGCATTTAAGTTGTGTGTCCAGTCTGGAGAGAAGAGGCTGAGAGGTAAGCTTACTGCTCTCTACAGCTCCCTGAGGAGGGGAAGCAGAGGGATGTGCTGCACTCTGCTCTCTAGAAAAAGATGGCCCCATGCCTGACAATGTTCAAGAGGCATTTGAGTAATGCCCTCAATAATATGCTTAAACTTCTGGTTAGCCATGAAATGGTCAGGCAGTTGGACTTAGATGATCTTTGGAAATCCCTTCCAATTAAACTGTTCTATCATAAAATAAGGTATTTATTTGCTACTTCCTGTTGGCTGGCAGTTGTTTAGCCATTTCTAGGAAAGCAGGATTTCAAATGTGATGGTTACTTGGAAGACAGATGCCACAGTCACAAATATCCTCCAACTTCCTCCTCCTTTCCTTAGCTTTTATTGCTGAGCTGATTTCATATGGTATAGGAATATCCTTTTGGTCTGTTTGGATGAGCTGTCCTGTACCTGTCCCCACACAAACTCTTAATCCTGCAGTCTCCTTAGTGGCAGGGCAGCACGAGAAATAGAAAAGACCTCTGACACAACTCAAACATTAGTGTGTTATCAACACTGTTTTGCTCTCAAATCCAAAACAGTAGCACCAGATCTGCAATGAAGGAAATCAGTACACTGGAGAAAATTGGTACAAGAGAGTGGCCAGTCTGGAGGCTTGAATTTGGCACTCTGCTTTGTATCTACAAACTTCAATCTCTTAGTATGAAACAGTGCAGAGGCAAAATAGAGGTTCACGTGGAGAGGTTATGGTGGTGCATTCACGGGCTTTGTAGTGCAGGATATAGGAGGGAGAGCATCTCCAGTGCCTGAAGTCTGTGCAGAGCTTATGTAGTTCGGAGGGTGCTTTCTAGACAGTTTCCTTTTCAGTTGTATTTGAGTAAAAATGGTAGAGAGGAGCTAATTAATACAACTACAGGTAATCTGGTAGATAAAGTTTATCTTTCACTCTTGTTTGTTTATAACAATATAGCAGACTATATTATAAACTTGTGCTGCAAGCAAGTCTTATTTCTGAGGTTTTTGTCACGATTAAAGGAAGAATTTCAGTTGCTGGCTGAGGGCTTTGCGGCAGGTGCTTGTGGGACCTTTGTGTTGTGCTGGCTGCAGGAGACACTCGCTGTGTCCCAACAGAGTAGCACAGATTTACATGTATGTGTGTATGTGTATATATATGTATATGTAGTTCTTATCAGTGGTACTTTCAATGCTTAGCTATTAATTTATGAAAACATTTTTGTAAAGTCACAGTTCCCTACATTTTCCTTTTATTCCTGCATATGAAAGGAATATAAGTTGTTCACTTAAAAACAGTAAGCCTTCCAGTAGTTCCTTGCTGACAAGGGAAAAACTGTAGTCAAGACCAGTTCCAGAAGCCTCTTATTGATATGTGAAAGCGCAAAAACCTTGTCTTTACAGAAAATACCAGATGCTGCTAAGAGGAAGTGAGTGAGCACACTTCTTTTCTTGCAGCTTGAACTCTGACATGAGCAGTGCTTTCTCTTTGAGCCAACAAGCTGAATGAAATCAGAGCTCTGCTCCTTAGCCAAATCCACATTTGATTCCTAAGGCTGCTAGCTTGTTGAATATGACCAGGTTGGCACCTGTGACATTTCTGATGTGAAAGAGCTGTGACTTTACTTTCCAAAGGGTATGCTGTGGTGTTCTACCATTCTGCAAGACTGAGAGCACTGCTGTGGAAACATCCCATGTATTCTGCTTATGCTCTCCGTATGTGCTGGCTGAGGAGCTCGAGCTGGCAGGCATGGTAGCTCTGTCAGTTCTGATAGCTGGTTAAGGGCCTGCTTTCCTGGAGATGGTGAGAGTGACTGGGGAAATCTGTGATGGGACGTACTGAGTTTGGAAAGTGATGCTTTAAAGGAAGAATTATGATAATTCAATGAGGTAAAAATGACATTTGTTATTTTTAAAAAGTATTAAAAACATTCCTAATGAAAATATTGTCATCTTATAGATAGGATGAATAGGAGACCTTGTGATATTTTGGGGAACAAATCCTCAAAAAGGCCATCTTGATCTCACTTTTTTCCTAATATTACTTGAATCAGTGATGTATGGGATGTGTGTATGTGTATTAGTTCACACTGAGCTTGGAAGTGCTGTATTTTTATTGTTTGATAACTTAGATTTCGTGTCATATGATCACCTAATTTTTGGTAATTTTTTAATATTTTTTTAATTTTGGAAAAGCAAACATCTCATAGTCTTATTCAGTCAAACTCATATTTCTAATGTGTGACTGTTAGCGAGGCTGAAATATTTTGGTTCCATCTGTTGTGTCCTTGTTGTATTACTTGAATATATCCCAGAGTTAAAGTAGTTATAATTTGGATTTGAGTTTTTTGTTGTTGCTGTTGAAGCTGTATGTGATTATCAAGTAAATCACCTGTGCATACTAAATTTTGTGACTTAAACAGAACTGAAAGAACTTCCATTCTAGTTATGGCTTTATACAGTTGTAGAAATAGAATACTGACTGTATTTGAAACACATTAAACAATTATTGCTGCTATTGAAGTAGGTGTTAGTGAGCTGAAGGGCTAAATGGAACTGGCTGATTGGGGTTTCATTGAGTTCCAGGGGAAAGGACAGCCTGTGCAGGGAGACAATACTTCTGTGTGGCTTTTGCAGTTAAGAGTAGGGCTGGGCTTAATTGCTTTGCTGATGGCTTTCATGAAAATTGGTTGTTCAGATGGAAGAGACAAAGTTGTGGGAATTTTGTCCTTGAAACTCTACAGCAGTTACCAGATTTTAGCTAAAAATAGCCGTGTTATGCATCCAAGTCTTGTTTTTCCAGTGTTCTTGCAATAAATCCTGAGCTGTACAATTCTCAGCCATTACCAAGCTGAGCTGTTTAGCAGTGTGTAATTGCTTTTATTGCTGACCTTCAGCACCACTTCATGTTGCTGAGTTCAATTTTATTTAAAACTACCAAAAGCTGTTCCTTGTGTTGGAAATCCCCCCAGGCTTTTCTTGATGTAGCAAGTTTTAAGTTTCTTCTTAAATTCTGGCCTTGATTGTCTGACAAAACAGCTGAAAATCTTGTTTTGGGAAGAATTCCACTTCAGAGAAGAGCAAGAGATTTCTACTAACTACTTTAAATGAGATGATCTTTAAGGTCCCTTCCGACCCAAATCATTCTGTGGTTCTGCACATTTGTTCAAGCTACAGATATTTGTTGCTTTTTTTACATAAAAGAGCATTTTATTGCGTATGTAGATGTTCACATCTCAAAGGCACATGAAGGCTGTACTTGGATAAAGCATGGAGGTAAGGAAAGAATAATTCCTCCATTGCATAGGAAAAAAATGAGCTTAATGTGGGGAAACAATGTGACATAAAAATGTGCTTCAGATGAAAATCAGAAACTAAATGAGTGGAGCAGATAGTAGGTAAATAGTCTCATATCAGTACTTTCTAAAGACCAAAGATTCAAGGTCTTTAAAGAACATTTTATTTGAGAGTGAAGATTCTTGTAGTGTAGCTTTTGCACAGTTTCTTAACTGAAATATCTTTAAAAATCTTGAAGACCTCACATATTCTTTCTAAGAAGGCCTGGTTTTTAATTCATTAAATCTGACATTTTTCTTCCTGGCTTCTTCCTCCTGTTTTGAAGACTTAACTGATTCAGTAGACCTTATTAACATTGCAGTTAAGGTTTTTGCTTGTTTGTTCTGGGGTGTTTTTTCTTGCACATGTGGCAATCTGGGTTACAAACAGTAGGAGATGGTGAGTAGGATTCCACTTTTTTTAAGGAGAACTGAGCAGCTTCCAGTGAAGCTGGTGAGAGATCTTTGAAACAGCAGGATTATACTGAAAATACATGACTGTATAGCTTCTTAGTCTCCCCTTGACCTAATCTCTGTCTCTAGTGTTGTTTTGACAGGAGGTATTCAGAGGAGTCGCTTTGGTTCTGCCTTATGCTTTTGTTCTTCCCTGTGTGCCCTGTGGAGCTCGTGTTAGCCATTCTTTTTCATGAAATCATAGGCCGTCCCGAGTTGGAAGGGACCTTCAAGGATCAATCCTGGTTGTACATATGACCACTAAAAAATCAAACTCTGTTTCTGTGAGTATCGTCCCAATGCTTGTTGAGCTCTGCTAAATGCAGCTGCCTATTTGCTTTCCTTTCCTTCTCTGTTTCTGGTGTATAAGAATGCTTGCCTTCTGTTTGTGATCTTCATCTGGAACTCAGCTTGGCTAAATGTTTCTGGAAAACATTTATTGATAACTTTATTAAAGTGTCTAGTAGAAGGGTGCTTATGCTGTCTGAATGGCACTGAAAAGTAATGCAGAGAGAGCACTGCATGTCCGTACGCTGATACAGCCTCTGAGATTTTGGTATATCTTTGGCAAAAAGGTGATTTTTGTAGGAATTGGCTGGCAACCATGAGGAGACCTGTAAATCTTCTTGCAGTTAACTCGCTTTTCCACAAGATGGAGCCAGCTATTCGACAAATAAAGTGTCAGCCGGTGTTCCTCCTGTTTGGCAAAAGAGAAGGGAATTAAAGTTACTTCCCTGGCTTTCCTGGTGAAAGGATAAATGACAGAATTGTGTCTGGAGGAAGGTGTAGTTGATGTTGGCCCCAGATAAGTTTGCTACAGATTATTTTGAGAATGCAAAGCACTGAGTGCACTGTTATGTGTAATTGGCTTCTTTCCTTGTAGAATTGCTACTCAGTATCTGTAGGGATGTAGAGCATAAGCAAATTGAAGTGTACAACAAAAACCACTTGGATGTGGTGCTCAGGGATATGATTTAGCAGAGGATTGTTAGAGTTAAGGTAGTATGGTTAGGTTGTGGTTGGACTCGATGATCTTTAAGGTCTTTTCCAACCTGAGCGATTCTATGATTCTGTGATTCTAAATCGTATTTAAAGTGAAAGCCTGGACAAGCTTTCATCATCGACATTAAGTTTAAATACGGAAAACTTATTAATTTCCATGCTACCTATTTAAATGCACATCGTCCAAAGGATTTAGAGTAGCTTGTTGAGATGTAAAACAGCCACCTTCCCTTTAACAGTAAATATAAAAATGTAAGGCCATGTCCTTATGTGTTTTACTGCAGTTCTCTCCTCTTTGCTCTTTGAGATGTTCAGTAAGTGTGGGCAGCACCTCTGCTGCAGCCAAATATATGCTTCTGTGTTAACCTGTTGCTCCAGCAGCTGAGCAGGTAATGGTGGTGAAGGGGAGGAAACTTAAACCTTGGGCTTCCTGGAACAGATGTACTTTGGCTTGTATTTTCTTCTATGATGCACTAAACCAGACTCAGCATTGTCATTGCTGCTGTTATTGTTGCCTGAAGAGTTAGATTAGCTGTACCCACAAAAACTTGTATGTATAAGTTGCAGTTACATTAACAGGGAGCATCAGCAATGCTGGCAATTTTTATTGCTGCCTCCTTGATCTACTTTCTAATATAAAGGAGAAGAGCATTTTGTCCAAAGTGAGTTGTGGGAATAGGGAGATTAAGGGGCACATTAAAGACATGGAAGGAACTAGTCCAGTTTAAATAATATGGGGAGAAATATCAAAAGCGATATTCCAAAAAGGGAAAAGTGCAACTCTGTTTAGAGAAGAGCGTGTAGTTCAACAGAGTATCTAAAAATGATGCTTACTGATCACAAAATTCACACTCTGAAATGCAGTTTGTAATACAAAAGCACTGTGTGAAGATGGATAACTTTTTCAGCAGTTTAAAAATTGGATTTAAATCAGCTTCTGTGAAGACTTGTGTTTAAAATTTGTCATGGACTTTCAAGGTCTTTATGCTTAGGCTTAAAAAAGCTGAAGTCTGATTTTGAGATGTTCTCATCTTTTCAGTAGCTGGAGATATTTTTGCGAATAGGGAGAATGTTCTGCACAATAACGGTAGTGACAGGGAAGTTTACTGTAAGTGGGGAAAAAAACCTCTCTTCAGCATGTTTCTTAAATTTACAAGTTATCTGGCAATTCTGAATGCTGAAGATACGCCAGAAAATGCTGTCTTGTGGCCGTGTCTTTCATTTTGAAGCCTAGATGGTCCCTTAAATACTCAAATGTGTCACAATTGGGACTGTTCTGGAACTCAAGGCTGTGAACCATGGGTTCCTCCTCTTCACCCTGGGATTTTACTGCTGAGCACAATGTGGTACGGCGTATAATGTGACACTGACAGCTGCAGGGCTGCTGGGAAGAAAGAAGTTTAGTCATTTTTTTGCTTTAAGATAACTGAATTACAGCTGCAAATATGATGACATATGCACAATAAGCCTAATGTGCTTTTATTTAGTATTAGTTATTTTAATGGTTATTTAAATTGTTAGTGTCCTAGTGAAGATTGCCAAATGTTCTATTAAGAACTGAAAATTAAACTTAAGTCTAATCAGTAGGCAATGTAGAAAGGGAAAAGTTCAGATGAAACAAACAAGATTTTCATCTTTGAGGTAGCAATCTGTCTTTGGAAAAGACAGTGTTTCAGAGACTGCTTGGACTGCTGGAACAGACGTAAACTTACCAATTATTTTCAGGACAAGTGCAAGTCCTGTGGCTCTTTCCTAATGTTATCTTTAGCCAACGATGAAGTTACTTGAAGTGGATTTTATATCAGGAATGGCACACTGAAGCAGTGCAGCAAGCTGCTAACATTGCAGCTCAGTTGTTCTAGTAAAAAGCTTCTATTCAAATAACTTTCAAAAGAATAAAATGTTGTATTAAAACTTATGTCAAACAACATTTTGTGCTAACATTGGCCAACTGGAGTTGCACTGTATGATGGCAGTTCTTGGCAGGCAAGGTAGCTTTACTGCTGACACAATGTTTGCAGAGTGTTGAGCAAAGCTAACTTAAGTATGTATTTGGGAACATCAGTTGCTGTTGCTTTGCTTATGACGTAGGAGTTCTTTTTGTTCACAGGCTGTCACACTGCGTATTCAACCAGCGTTTTGATGCCCATGCAGAATAATTTTATAATTTCTTCTACCTACTGCTTACAGTGGCCACAATTGACTTGCATTAATTATTATTTGAAATGTTTAATATTGCACATCTATCGTTAGTCTGAAATAAATTCAGAGATTATATGCATATACTTCTGTTTGACCTCACTTTTGTCAGTGCTGTTACACTACTTAGACTGCTACTCTGTTGCTTTAAAAAGTTTTATTTCACTAAGTTATTTGATAAATAAAGTTAATGAACATCCGAGAATAAGCAAAACTGTTCCTTTCCAAGAGAATAATAACTATGGTATGTTATGATTTTACTGTTTGCTAACAAAATTTCAGTTTAGCAATCTTAGTCCCAATTTATTATAATAGACCTCAGACATGTAGAGCCCCCATTCTGACTGTGTCTTATCAAAGGAGAATGTATGCATATGGGATGCAATAGCTGAAAAAATCTGAGGAATAGGAAACTAGACAGTTGGCCTAAAGAGCAGTGTCTAGCTCAGAGACTGATGGGATGTGTAGTTGTATTAGTCCTGCCACGTTTAAAAATAAATACAATTATAGTGGCAGTGTGAACACCGTGAGGAGCAAAAAACATGATACACTACAGATAAAAAATATGATGCATAGATACTACAGATAAATGTCTCCTGTCATTGTAGTAACTCAGTGAGAACTGGCTTTCTTCTTTATCACCTGAGGGTGAGCCATCCATTTTCTCCACACTGGACAAGCTGTTGGGTGCACAAGACCTTGCTGTGTCTGTTTTTCAATTCTCTTGACTGTGTTAAGCACCTGCATTAACAAAGTTACGTTATCTGTAATGGGGGTGGCTAAGGAAGTATGTAGAGTAAGTTTTTTGCTGTATTCAACAACTTTAGCTGAAATTGGATTAATATTTTGAGGCAGGTAGCCTGCAGAACTCCATTCTAGTATGCTAAAACTAGAGTACTGTGTGTTGACAGTAGGGTTTTCCTGTGCTCTAGCTATGTATGTAGTCCTTGGTGGGGTGGGGAAAATGACAGATCAAGAGGTTGCTGGCTTTTGTGCTTTTCTGAGACGTGTATTCCAAATAGTTTTACTGTTAGTTTTTTACCTAACTAGAGTCAGTTTCTCCACTGAAGTGGTTTGTCAACATTTCAGTGAGTAATTGTTAGCTCTCTTGACCCCTGAAATCTAACTTTATGATGGTAGCAATTACTTCTAAAACTGCCAGTCATCTTAATACTTACGATTTTGGAGGTCAAACAGTGAACATAAGGTAGTCTGACTTGATGAGATGATTAAACAAGACAAATTAAAAGCAAAGTGTCTACCCAAAACATAACTATTAAGTGGAAAGCCTTTTGCAGTAAAGAGAGGGCTGTGTGAATGTATGTTGGGATTTTGTACAGCAATTCCAAAGAATGGAGGCTAACTGAAAGGATTTTGTTCTTCCTTGTTTTTGCTAATGCTGAACAGTGCTTGTGCATTGCCAAGACTTTTCCCTTCCTGTCTTCCTCCTCTCTGGTGAGAGGGGTGAATGGACAAGAAACTGAGAGGAGATGTAACTGCTGACACTGACTGACTATTCCATTACTAGTGTTGTGTTGTGCATTAAAAGTTCAAGGATAAGAGAAGGAAGCAGGGACGTTGGTGTTCATGGTGTTACTTTCCAAAGCAGCTGTTATGCTGAGGCCCTGCTTTCCAGCAGGTGGCTAACCTTTTACCTGCTGATAGGAAATAACGAGTAAATTCCTCTTCCTGCTTTGCTTGTGCACACAGCTTTGATTTCACCTGCTGAACTGTCATTATCTGTAAGTTTTCTCACTTTTCCTCTACCTTCATTCTGTATCACGGAAGAGAAGAGTGAGCGAGCAGCCCTGTATTAGGCTGTCTGTTGTGGATTGATTCCAGCCAGTCCTAAGGCTAAAGATAGGAGAAGGAGGCACGGTTTTTTCTAGGAGCAAGGAAAGTATTTATGTACTGTGTTAATTATAATAACACAAAGTGCTGCAGTTATGATAGTGGTCTGGATGTGCATCTGTCCTACCAAGGGGGAAGATAATTGCTCTAAACACTTTCCATCGTTTTCAGTGTGCTTTCCTGCTTCTGACAGTTAATTATTTAATCACTTTATTCCTTAGTGTTCAGAACTTGATTAAGTCTGAATTCTTGTCCGTTCACCCCTCTCACTTGAGAGAAGGAAGACAGGAAGGGAAAAGTCTTGGTAAGAGTTTAAAGCAGTGCCTTTAGGGCTGGTGGTGTTGAGAGGTGAGATAAAAAAAAATAATAAGAGCCATAGAATCACAGAATATCCCGAGTTAGAAAGGATCCAAAAGGATCACTGAGTCCAACTCCTACTCCACACAGCACCACCCAAAATCAAACCCTGTGTCTGAGAGCTTTGTCCAAATGCTGATTGAACTTCGGCAGCTCAGGGTTGTGCCCACTGCCCTGGACAGCCTGTTCTGTGCCCACCAACCTCTGGTGCAGAAGCTTTCCCTCACCCACAGCTGCCCCTTCCCCGACACAACTCCATGCCGTTCCCTCAGGCCCTGTCGCTGCCCCTCTGCTCCCTGTGAGGAGCTGCAGTTGCCATGAGGCCTCCCCTCAGCTCCTCTGCTCTGGGCTGAGCAAACCCAGGACCTCAGTGCTCCTCATATATCTTCCCCTCCAGACCCCTCACCATCTCTGTAGCCCTCCATTGGATGCTCTCTGTCGTTTTATGTCGTTCTCATGTTGTGGTGCCCAAACTTTCACACAGCGCTCAAGTTGAGGCCACACAGTGCATAGCACAGGCTCTTGCTCTTGTTAAAAGTTCATGCAGTTGGTGATTGCCAAGCCCTCTGTTTTGTCGAGATCTCTCTGCGAGGTATCTCTTCCCTCAAGGGAGTCAGCAGCTCCTCCTACCTTTAGTATCATCTACAATTTTACTTACTATGCTTTTGAGTCTTGAGTCATAAATTGCACTCATAAAAACAAAACTCATAAAAACATTAAAGAGAATTTTAAAGAGCATTTGACTTGAAATTACTACAGTCAAATAACCCAAGTGGAGTTAGACTTGATTCTCTTACAGGTGTGTTTGGGATTTCAGGACAGCATACTGTATGTAAGTTTGTCTTATGCTAACACAGCTGAGAAACAATGGTAAAGTTCATAAATTGTCTGGATGCTGGAATATATCATGGGTTTGACTTTGTAAATGCCTGTATAATTGTTCCATAAGAGCTTGCATGCTAGTGTTTTGGAGTCCGTGCATATATAGGTATTAAAGGATTTGTTTCGCTAATGTAAGATTACTCTGCATTTGATTTCAAGCTAGTTACAGATGCTTTTCTTAGGAGGTTTTTAATTGGAGAGAAAGGGGTATCTTCTACTGATTTTTGCTGATCTTTGCATTTGATGCATAGCCATAAAGCGTTATTCGAAGTGTAAGCGAAATCTTACTGCTACTCATAAGCCAGCTTCTAAAAGTTTCTTTGGGATGTGTTTCCCAGCTAACTGAAATGTTATATGATATCAGTTTTAAGTAGAAAGTCATAAATAAAATGGCTGAGCACATTAGAAGTAATTAGTTGTCTTGGAGAAAGAGCTGTCAGCCTTTATTCAGATGTCCTTTTGCTTAGAATAGAATAATGTAAAAGAAAATCTTCACAGTATATGGAATTTTGAAATTAACTACTATATTTCCACATTTCCCTTAGGTCCACGATGGGCTTCATGGAACACTGGTGTTTTTATTTGCATCAGATGTGCTGGAATACATCGAAATCTTGGGGTCCATATATCAAGAGTCAAATCTGTCAACTTGGACCAGTGGACACCAGAGCAAATACAGGTAAAATGCTCATGTTTTCAAATTGAAAGGAATTCTAGGAATACTTTTGAAAGGATTGAGTTTATCATGTTTTACAAGCAAAGAATAGAGACAGGAGATATATGGTGATTTTCAAATGTTTTAGGGCAACTGTTCAACAAGATAACTTAGTACCTCTGCACAGACAGGAAAATTATGTGACCAAAAAAAGATACCTGTGGTTTTTAGGAGATGTATTTAAGAGTATTCTACCTTCCCTTCCTTTGAATCTTTCAAATGTGGTTCTATATTAATAAAGTATTGCATGTACTCTTTAAATCTTCTGATTGTAAGCAGAGGATGTCCTTTATAGATAGTGCAAGAGATTTTTGAGGTTTCATTCCACGGGACTGAACAGATTTTAGTCAGCTATAACCTATTCACAAATACCTAATATATTATTTAAACAGTTTTGTGAATAATTTTGTTACATAATTTGAACTCCTCTCAAGTGTGGGATCAGAAATACTCATGTTCATAAGAATCTATGGTATGCTGAATGAGTTTGAGAAACTGAAGCTTGTTAAGTGCAATAATTGTGGGACAGTAAAGTACTTTAAAGCCTGCAGGATCATTTAATCACACCTGTAGCATTCTGACTCTATCAGGTAGATACTTGGAAATATGCAATGGTCATGAATTAACTGTTTTCTACAACATTTCTTTAGTGCATGCAAGAAATGGGAAATACTAAAGCAAGACTACTCTATGAAGCAAATCTACCAGAGAACTTTCGAAGACCTCAAACAGATCAGTATCCTTTTTCCTTTAGATTTCATATTGAAATTATTTTAAATGCAATTTAGATGTTATTACTATTTCAAGAAAATTCTCCATTTGGCAACTCATTATTTCATTGATATTGGCATGTAAGAAAAAGCAGTAGAAGTTGGGAACAGTTCAGAAAAGGTTTAAATTGCTGCAGTTATAGCAAATCTACTTTGCAATGAGATTTGGCAAGCCTCATTTATTTTTACTGTCAAAAAAAGTGACTGCATAAATTCCATATATGTAGGAAGTTGGAGTGATACCAGAGAGCTCTCAATTCTATCTTTGTCTTGAATAACTGCCAGCTAAAGTTAGAAGAATTTGAACAAGATATAATAAGCTGAATGGTAATGTAAAATAAGTCACTGGATCTTACACAAGTGAAGTACAGATTTCTTTCTCCAGATTAACTGTATGGTTTTCTGAAGTTGAAGTGTATATATTCTGTGAACTGTATGAGCACAGATGATTAGCATGGGAATTTCTGAATAAACCAGACATCTGTCAGCTGCCACTTGTGTTGGTGTGTGTTTATTACCAGGTATCTGGAAGAGGAGGGGTTGGAGTAAAAATTATTAGCCACAAATAATTCATTTTCTTCAAAAATCATATTTCTTAAATGTATGAAATCCGTTGTAAAACTTATAGTAGTATTAATTTAGATTTGAATTGGCTTCTGATTTAGTGATGGTACTCCACAGGTAGGATTTGCTTCACTTGATCTTACTGGAACTCTTAATTAGAATGAGATCTTAAACCTTACTGTTAATCGAGCTGAATCTTTTCCTTGCTCTCTTAAGTCTAATATAGGCTATGGAGGCTGATAAACCAACTTAGATTTAACTGGATCTGAATTTTCTCCATCTCTATATAAAAGCAATTTTGATTCTTCTGTTTATTAGATAGTGTGCTTGACATGCTATGTATCAAGAGATTTTCTTTTAAATGGTTACGGGCATAATTATAATGTGCATTTGAGCAAATCTGACAAGTTTCTGATATTCCTAGCTTTTGAATTAAGTGTGCCTAAGCATAATTAAAACAAACAAACAAACCTGGAACTACATAGCACAGTAGTTTTCCAACTGTAGTACTGTAAAACTTGATATCCATCATAAGACTGAAGTGCTTAGATTAAAACTTACTTAAAACTTGACCTTGAAGATGTACATTTTGTACTGCAGCTAACTTGAATGTAATGGTGTTATTGCGGGAGAACTAATAATGCTATGCTTGAAGCTTTTGTTTTGAGTAAAGCCAGAAGTAGTTTTGTTGCACAGTAAATCTCATGCAACTGAGAAAATGATCATTTTTGCCTTTCCAGGCTTATTTAAAACTTTTTGTTGACACTGGAGATAATAATTTAGTCTTTTGTCAGTTTCTAAATGGTGACATTTTAAACTGTCCTCTTTATTCAAAAATACAGTACTGGGAAAGAGGATGGTGACATTTTCTGGTTTAACTTTCTTCCCTTCAGTTTTGGCAGCTGTATAGCTGCTTGACATTGGTGACAAGCTGCTGTGTTATGGACTTCTTTGCGCCATTCATTTTTGATGTTATGTATCAGAACAAAATCATCATTGTCTTACAAGTATTCTGTTTGTTAATATTCATAATATTCTGAATCATCTTTTGGGTGAACTGTGAAAACCCACTGCTATATATTGATTGAATTTGTATATATTATTCTGTACTAGCTTTTAACTTCCTGTAGTACTGGGATGTACTCCTGCTTTCTAGGAAGCTGAATGGAGGCATCAAGAAACTTAGAGGAGGGAAATCTCTGATAAAAAAATCCCCCAATCACTTCTACTTCTTGACCACAAGATTGCCCTTTCTGGGCATGTTTTCATCTTCTTTTGTGTCTGGCAGGAGTCTGGCCTAGAAGCAATCTCTGAGAATCATCTTGATGTCTTTTATGTGGGCACTAGTTTCCTCTTGTTTGAAAGTGTTTTTGTTCTAAGAGCAGGTTAAATCTTTTCTTTTGGTCTCTTCATTCTTTTTTTCCTTTGAAATCACATTTGGCATCTGTGTTAAATTCTGCTAATAAGAGCTCAGGAGATTACTGACCGAAGGAAACTTTGTCGTGGTTCAAAAATTCATGTATGTTGGTGTGGGTTACCTTGAATACAAAATACACAACTGAATACCCCACAGTAATAGCATCTTGAAAAAAATAAACCCTGTGAAACTTAAGGACTTCTGATTGTGTTAATACTTTTAAAATTCAGACTTTATGACTGCCCCAAATATCAAGTGTTCAGTCTGGGAAACTGGAAAAAAAATTTTTTCTCTCTCTTGTTCTCACACTTAGTTTATGCATTGCAGCAAGTAATTTGTAATGCAAATTGAAAATAAAATTTCTGAGGTAATTCTGTTTATTCTTAACTAAATATGAAAAATTATGGGTATTGCATACTCTGTGCAAATTTTGTTTCTTCATAAGCAGAACAGAAAGAATAGTTTGTTATTGCAGCTTTTTATGAGGCAGGTGTTTAGGTGGTGCTTGCATACCATTTGAAACTAAGTGTTATTGTTGAAGATAAAATTTGGTGTGCAGAAGGAAGGAACTGAGTGTAGTGAGCTCCCTGCTAATCTTGAGAGATTGTGAATGAAACTAAAGTATTTTTCCCTTGACTGAGGGGAAAAAATGATCTGGAAGTTAAAGGTGCAATGAACCTCTGCTTCCATAGTTGAAACTTTGATTTCAAAATTGGATGATATTGCTGAACAGATTAGTTAAAATTTATTCTACAGGTACTGCAGAGTCAGCGTTAGTGAAGTTAAAATATTCACTCTATTTTGGATGAACTGCTTTATTGGGCTGAGATAATGCTTAAAGAAAATATCTAGTGCCCTATCTGTGTTTGAGCTAATGAGTTGTATGTTCTGGTTTCAGTGTTATTATGCTTGCTGCTGTTTTCACCTTTTGTTCAATATATTTTGATTAATATTGCTTTAGTTTCCTTTCCTTCCCACAGAGATGTTTGTGCAAGTCCTCTGTTCAAATTGAAAAACAGATATATAAATTTTCTTCTGAAGAGCAAGTATTTTTTCCAAGTTATGATCATAAACTGTGCTTTAATTACTTGCTCTACATGAGTACCTTTGTTGCAAGTTTTTGCAGTGCTGTTGCTTATAAATACTAACTGCAAATATCATGGCTGTGGAACACTTGGCTACTTCTAGTATATCCTTCTGATATTGTTTCATTACAAGATTAAACTGATTAATTTTCTGCAGTGGAAGGATGCACTTTTTTGATGATGAAGTAGTAACTTTTCTGTAGAGTGCTTTCTGTTTTATTGTTTTAAAATGATTGAGTGAACAGAATCTGCTGCGGTTCTTTGATTTGAATAACCTGTCTGCTTTTTAGGTGACTGGTGCTGTTTTCTGAATGCACATTTTCCTTAAACTAGCTATTTTCAGAGCCGTGGAATTTTTCATCAGGGATAAGTATGAAAAGAAGAAGTATTACGATAAAAATGCAGCTAATGCCTTCAATGTAAGTAAACACTTTTGCTAAGAATTCTGTCACTTTTCTTACTTGAAAGTTACGTGAAAGAAATATAGAAAACATTATACGTGTTAAAATGTCCTTTGTGGTAAAAAACTTTTTGATGCAGTAATAAATGCTTTCTTTTATCTGTTGAAATTTGATTCCTACATCCCTCAAGTACAACGTACACTGTCTATTACATTTGTAACAGCAAACCACTATGACCCAAGAAATAGCTTCCTTCAGAACTTGTATATCATGGTGTTATGCTCTTTTAGTGATGGATAGTTCTTTAACAGTATACTTGGGAGTTCTTTCTGTGCATCTCTTACTGTGTTACAGGAATAAAATGGGATTACTGTTCCTGCTGTCTTTCTTTCCTCATTCTTTGTAGTACCTTGATGAGAGATTTTAAGATGTTGTAGGTCCCTATTCTGTGGGTCTTGTCACTCTGCTAAATGCTAAAACCTTGCTTCCAGTGAGGTGCACTGTAACAGGAAGTGTTCGAGTGTCCCTGGAGGTGTTCAAGGCCAGGTTGGATGGGGCCCTGGGCAGCCTGGTCTAGCATTAAATGAGGAGGTTGGTGGCCCTGCATGTGGCAGGGGGGTTGGAGATTCATGATCCTTGAGGTCCCTCCCAACCCTGGCCATTCTGTGATTCTGTGACAGCAAACATGGGCAATAAGACATACTGGCTGTTTAATCCAATAGCTGTGCATTTGCCACAGTAAGCTGATAAAACTGCTTTGTAAGAAAGTCATTTAAAATGTAAGCCTTTCATAGAATCACAAAGGTTTAAAGAGGCCTCAAAGATCTAGTTCAACTGTCCACTTACCTTCAGTATTTCCCTGCTAAACTGTGGCCCTTAGTACAACATCTAAATGTTTTTTTAATGCTTCTAGGAATGGTGACTCATCTGCCTCTCTGGGCAGCCCATTCCAGCTGCCAGCTTCCCAGGAGAATGTACTGTGGGAGACAGTGCCAAAGGCTTTGCTGATGTTTGAGTAGACTATGTCAACAGCCCTCCTTCACCCACCAGCCAGGTCACTCAATCATAAAAGGCGATCAGGTTGGTCAAGCAGGACCTGCCTTTCATGAACCTATGCTGCCTGGGCCTGATCCCCTGGTTGTTCCAGATGTGCTGTGTGAGCTCACTCAAGATGATTTTAATGAAGTAGAGTCTTACTGTTTTTTCTTGATACAGCTGTTTATGGAGTGTACAATCTAGTTCATGCTTCTTAATTTTTATATACGTATATGTATGCTTAAACTCTTGTATGTCACAGCATTATTTAAGTATGGCCTAACACAGAATTTACTGCTCAACCTGACTATTGAGTGAACTTTGTTAGAGAATGAATATCAGGATGGGAATAGAGACTGGGTATTTATCCTATCTTTGCCATCCGAGAAAGTGGATCTTTGAATGATATTTTTATTTTGGAAGGTTTGAACAGCCTGCAAACTAGAGAAGTCAATTTCATTAAGCTCTATTGAAGTAGAGGGAAGGTTACTTCGCGTAAGCTACAGTTTACTGCTGTTTACTTTGATTCTGAAGTAGAAGATGATTTTAAATGATTTGTTCTCATGTTTCTTTAAAAGATTTGCAAGGTCGTCTTAAACAGTGAGTCTAGCTGTTTAGTGTGACAATCTACTTCTGCTTTAGTATATTTGAATGAGTAATCAGATTTTGCTTATGGTACTGCAGACTAATATAAGGACAAATAAAGCATTAAGAACAGAATCCAGAAAACCTGGAGAGATGAATGTTACTGCTGAGTAGGAAACAGCACTTTATTTCATCTTGCCTGGGCTTTTCTTTCATTGACTTTCGTAAATTGCATAATTTGTCTGATATAGGAACACAATCTGATTATGAAATAATTAAACAATAGATGAGCCCTGCAAATTCACACAAGTGCAGTGCCTGCCTCCCAACCTGCTACTTGTTTTCATCGGTTCTCCTTGGCTCTCAGCCCAGCTCTTATGCACTTGTATTTTTATGTTGTTCTGTGATTATCTTTTGAGTGAGCCTTGGACTGACAGGAAAGAGGAAGAAAAGGTGGAGGTGGGTGTTCTTTTGGCATGTCCAGTATGCTTCTTTCCTTCTCCTGGGTACGTTAGTCAGTGAGGAAGCAAAGTGACAGAACAGGCATCTGTGGGCACAAACCAGAACATAGGAGGTTCCATCTGAACATGAGGAAAAACCCCTTTGCTGCGGAGGTGATGAGGCATTGGAACAGTCTACCTAGAGAGGCTGTGGAGTCGTCTTCTCTGGAGATAGTCAAGACTTGCCTGGACACACCTTCCTGTGCAACATACTGTAGGGAGCATGTTTTAGCAGGAGGATTGAACTTGATGATCTCTAGAGGTTCCTTACAACTCCTGTGGTTCTGTGTGTGTACTGTCATTTCTGTGAACAAGTCAAACAGGTGCAAAAGCAGGCTCACTAGGCCTTGGGGTTGCTTTCCTTAATCACAGAATCATGGAATGGCCTGGGTTGAAAAGGACCACAATGATGTCTAATTTCAACCCTCTGCTATGTGCAGGGTTGCCAACCACTAGGTAAGGCTACCCAGAGCTACATCCGGCCTGGCCTTAAATGCCTCCAGGGATGGGGCATCCACAACCTCCTTGGGCAACCTGATCCAGTGCGTCACTGCTCTCTGTGAAAAACTTCCTCCTAATATCTAATCTAAATCCAGTAATTTTGCTGAAGTGGTACTGAAAACCTCAAAGGTGATGTTCCCAGATCTGGCCTTACTATTCAAGGTGCTTGTGATAAAAGCTAAAAGTTGCCTAAAAATTGTACTTTGAGAAAAAATGTTCAAAACCATATGCTGTTTTTCTTAGATTAATTTCGACAAGATCATAAGCTTTTTAGGTTTGTCTCACAGTGCAATGTCTGTGTTAATATATCCTCCCTGTTGAAGTCAGGAGCATATATGTCAGGTTCAGTTCCTGATTCCACAATGCGCAGGCTTCTTGTATCAAAATGCAATTAGTTGAGGTGTCTTTTCTGACAAAACTGCTCTAATGATGAATTTGGTTTTGAGAGGCCCTTATTGTGAAAACAAAGTTACCTATTGGCCAGTAGGGCTTTCAAATATGCAGGCTCAAAGTAAGCATGTATGAAAAGTAAATTATGGTTTTTTTCGGTCAAGAAAACTGAAAAGCAATGCAGGATAAAGCTATAGCTTTACATTTTATTGGCTAGTTACATTTTAAACAGAATAATGCATTTCAGCAGAAATCAAATAGACTCAGCATTATAAGTTTTTCTAATTTCTGACTTTAAAATATAATTTAAAATGCATGGATTTCAGTTTTCTGTACAGGGGATATGAGAAATACTGATTTTTGTATCAATGTTCAGAACTAAATAAGTGGAATAATTTACTCAGCTCTTTGAAGTTGGATTACCGGTACACAGTTGCTTGTTTTCTTGCTTAGACACAATATAAAGGCTTGAGAATTCAGAGCCTGACATCCTTTTAAACAGCGGGATGTGTGGTTTTGGGGGTGGTGGTACTGATTTTGTTTTGTTCAGTGGTGGGACACAGCCTAATATCCATTAGGGCTAATCCTAAACTAAGGTCTTAAGCTTTTTTCCTTGAGAAAAATCTTGGAATGCTGGTTGTCAAAGTGAGGCACTGTATCAGGTTAGGGAAGTAAAGAGCTTACGAAGGTGATCATGCTAAGCTTGTTCCTTTTCTTAAGTTTACTTTCATGTATACTTTAGGTGAAAGCAAAAAGCAGTAACTCTAGTTCAGAGTAAGCGATGCAATTTGAATAAATCACTGTGGGGGGGAAGAAAAGCCATGAAAAAAATCTTGAGGAAAAATACAGTTAAAATCAATCTGACAATTTAAGGAGTAAGGTAATGTGGATGAGTTCTGAGTGTCTTTCATTTTATTGTTCTAATACTTAAATTTGAAACATTCTAATAATTCAAAAATTTGAACATTTGTGTTTGGTGCTTATTATACTGTAATACAAGGAGAAAAGGATTTAGAAAAAACATCTAACATCGCATTTGCAGAAAGAATTTATTTCCAGGTTAATGATTACTTTTTCATGGATTATTTTTCTAGTTTAACTGCTGCTATAGGTGCAGTATTTGACTTGTTAAAGTTTTATTCTGATGTACGCAGAGAAAAAGAACGGTAAATAAATTACTGTACCAAATGAAGCAAATATTACACTTTTTGTACCTAGCGGGAGTATCTTCAGCCAGATGTACTGAATATGACTATTGTAACATGCTGCTGACTTTGCACAGCTGTGAGCTGCATCTTTTCTGTGTATCAGTTTTTCAAAATCTGGCCTGATGCAGGGGGTGAGCAACAAGCATGGAATGAGGCTATAACTTCTGTAAGTGCCAAGCCCAATTTATATCAAGCTTGATAAGCAGGAGTATCTTTTTTTTTTTTTTTTTTAAAGTTAAGGTGTAGTTTAGGGAAATGTAATCCTCAAGAAAGCCCTTTAAGGCAGACATGCTATTTTACTCACAGAATCAATTACCTTTTAGCCAGCCCAAAGAATGGAAAGGTTGTAACTTCTGAAAGTATCATACAGCTGTAATAATCTGTAACTGCTTACATACAATTGTAGGGTTCTGATATTATGGCTATGACTTTGCAGGCAGCTATCTGGTATTTATTATGGTTAGGAAAATGTATACTTATTATCAAAGTACATTCTATTTAAGCAGTGTAGCCTGTGACGGATAGAAGTAGTATTTCTCAGGCCGGTGCCTATCATAATTCTCTTACAACATCAGTAAGAGTCACACTGGTATAAAAGAAAGTAGTTTGCAGTCATACTGTGGTGAAACTTCGATTTGTCAAAACTTCTACCAACCAACTGCTTAAGTCTCTCAGTCTGACCAGCTACCTTCCTGTTTTGCTTTGATATGATGTGATTTTGAAACGTGCAGGAATTAGTGTTCAATGTGCTTTTTTATGGATGCTTGTATTCAAAAGAATTGAGGAATACTACAAGTAAAAAATGTGAAGCTGTCTATGTTACTTGGGGATATGTCATCTCTGTGCTGTGAAAACCACATCTGACTTATTATTGCTAATAGTGGGCATTTTTTCTTATTGAATAATCACCTAGAGAGCAGCAACAACTGTTTTGAAATACTCGCAGAATACTATTGTCCTCCTAAAAATTATTTTCTGCCAAGCCCTCTTTCTTTTTTTTTTTTTTTTGCAATATGTAAGCTATGAAAAAATGTAACATACAGCATAGAATCTGTTAAAACAAAATTCACAAAATGAAAGAATTAAGGGTCTTTATGATCGTGATGCATCTAAGGTACAGTGGCACGAACATCTTGCTGTGCAATATGCTGTGATGTTTGACTTGCAGCTTACTGCTTCCATCACTTCTGTAATCAACTACGGACACATGTATCTGAGATATCAGGTAATTGTGTATGTTAAAACTTTTCTTTATGTGGGTGCTAATATGAAGCTGTTCAGTAATATCATTCCACTTCAGGCTTACTCCTGAGTTTCACTTTTAAACATAGGCAGATCTTGTATTTATGTGCTGATTTGTACACAGCTGTGCAAGAACTGAGTGCTAAAGCATGCAGAGCAGTTCTTCCTCTTACAGTCTGAGTTGTAAAAACTCTTGCTTAGTAAATCTGTTGTTTGCTTTGGGTTTCCATTAAACTTCTTGTTCCTTGTTTTCTCCCGGAGTGCTTTTCAAGCAGCACAGCCTGCAGCTTCCCAGATACCTTTCCCCAAGAATCTGAACCTGAATGCTTGAATAAATAACCTGAAAGACTTAACAGAAGTGTTGTAGTAAATATAAGCAGAGCAAATGAAAGTTTAATCAGAGACACGAGGTGTGTTCTGAGATAACAAGATATAAAATTATCATTATTTTTAGGAGACTAAGAAGAGAAGGCTTGTGTAGTTCTAAAGCTGGGTATGCAGAGGGGACTCCCAAGTGGAAAAATACTGTATGGGCGAGGCAGGCGGCTGCTTTAACACCCTCAGACTTCAGGGTTTTTTTTTCTACTTGGGCTTTTCCTCCTCTATTCCTCTCACCAGACCTTAGCACAATTGCAACAATTCTTTTGTTTCTTCAGTTTTTTTGCTATTTTTGTCTGGGATATATTGGTATGTTTCTGGATAACTTATTCTCTTACTTTGCCATACTGCTTTCAAGAAAGCCATAGATATGTGCAGCGATGCAGAGCCAGAAGAAAGTTGATGAGAATTCCAGCTGAAGACTGTAGCTATCAAAGCCTGCGTGCTTGTTGTGCAAGGAGATTTTTTTAAATTATTTTTTAACTTTATTTCTTCTAGTGATATTTTCATTGTTGAAGCTATGGCAGATCAAGCTATTTTTGACTTTTAGATCAGGTTCTCTTTCCTTTTTTGTTACTTGTATTGTGGAAACCATATTTACCATGGACTTTCTACCACTACCAGCTGATGCAAGAGATTTTAATGACTTGAAAATGGAATGTATGCAGTTCGTTAATAGAACTAGTGTTGAAAAATATCCTAATTTATTTAAAGCTAATGGTCTTTTTAGTTGAACTGTCACAACTTTTGATTCTTTGAAAACATTTGTATGATACCAAAAAGAGATGATGTACAGCTTAGTTTGAAAACAGGATGAGTATGTTTTTCTAGAATCTATTTAGAATATTACAACAAATGCTAGAGGGTCTGCTTAACTAATGTGGAGACAATGTCTGGTTGTGTAGGAATATAAATATCATCTTTCTCAAGAGAACAATTTTGCTGATGCTAAAGCTGCTTCTCTTCTTAATGTTTCTATCTAATTTCTGACTAGCCCTTAATGTGTTTGTCACTAGTATTTGGAATGACATCTGAGGTAGTAACAGTGGGTGGACTTTGCTTCTTGTTGAGGAAAGGCATTTTGGAAGGTCAAAGCTCTTAGCTTAGTAAATGTCTGAACAGAGCTGATGAAAGTACACTGATTGCATTTTTGGACAAGGGTAGCTTGCCTGATTTTTTTAATTTTTATTTTTTCAAAAATAAAATAATTCAATGCTATGACTATACATAGAAAAGCGAAGTGCTCAAGGGGGTGACTTGGTTCGACCCTTTGTTCACTCAGGAAAGAAGGCAAACGGTGTTCTGCATCTGTAAAATGTTGTTTAAAGCTTTTTCTATAGGAAGTATTCATTTTGACTGATTATCTCTGTACTGAGTTCCAAATACCTGTAATCAAATGTATATAACTGAAGGCAGCAGGCAAGTTGTTAATAAGGCCATGTCTTTAGACATGCAATGGCTGAGAGAAATTACTTAAGTTTCACAGAGTTTTAGGAAGTCGAGTTTGAAGCCACCATATTGTCTAGCATAAAATAAAATAGTACCCTCACTTTGATATTAAAAAAAAAAAAAAGCAACAATGACTGTTATGTCACACATGTAAAACGGAAAAGAAATAGTGAAGTAGCTGTTGGTTGTATCTAAAGATAAATGATGTAGGTATTCTCTCAAGCAATCTCTGCAGATTTTAATTTAAAAAAAAAGTATAGAAGAAGAAAACACAGCTTCTCAGAATGCATATGGAAACTGCATTGCTCATAGTGGATAGTGGATCATCTCAAGCTCATTCTAGGTACTTTCAGCCTCAGAAAGAATGATATGGCACCAGCTATTCCACTACATGTGAATATATTATCATGTACTGATGGTATTCAGAGAATAATAAACAAATTTTCTATATTTAAGAAAAAGTGTGAATTATGTATGCAGGAGAAGCTCTGTGAAACTCTTAAGTTCATGGAAAGAAAAGAATAATGGATCTACATTTTCCATGCTTTAAAACACTACGTATAATTTAAGAGGGTTGAAATTAGACAGGCAACTGGATAAAATGTGATGTGAATTTAAAGACTGTGATGACACATTTTCCAGAAAGTTGTCTTAAAGGAGATCAGTGCAGCAAATGCATTGTGTAAAATATGCCACGTGAGCAATTTAAGATGTAAAAATTTGGGTATGATAGGATTGGTGAAAAGTAGCTGTACAGTAGCTAGCATTGAGAAACATTCAGTCGGTGGTGTAGGGAGATGTTACTGATGGCTTAAAAAACAAACCAAACCCCTCTCCTAATATTACAAGAACCATAGTGTTTTTCCTAAGTGGTCTATGGAAAAAATTTTGAATCAAGTAATAAGTATATCTGAAATACACTAATAAAGATAGGTATTAAAAGGAAATGCAATAATACCATACAAAAACTATGATTTGAGGGCAAGGATAGTGAAAGTTGGCTAAAATTGTTTGTATGATCATGCTGGTGGAATGAGTTAGATTAAGAATCACACAGTAGCTTGGAGGAGCCCCTAGAGATATCCAGCCTGCTCAAGGCAGCTCAGCTAGAACAATCTACTTAGAGCTGTGTTCCTTGGGTTTTGAGAACCTCCAGGGATGAAGACTCCACAACCTCTCATGGCAACTTGTTCCAATATTCAACAACCCTTACATTTAAAAAGTTTGTTTCAGTGGAATTTCCTTCAATTCAATTTGATAAGTGTCTCTTGGTCCTTTTACTAAATATCTGAATATCATAGGCAGCATTTTGCTTCAGTCTTCCTAGTTCCCTGCTACCAGGTATTTATACACACTGGGATTTTTTTTCTCCCTATTTCTTTCCTTCTGCATTAGCTTTATCTTCTCTGCACTAAACAGTTCTCAACTCACTAAGCCTCTCCATGTCTGAAAGATGCTTCAATCCCTTAATCATTTTAGAATTCTTTTGTTGGACTTGCTCCTGCTGGCCTATGTCTGTCTCGTGCTGGGGAGCCCAGAACTGGACATGTTGCTGACACACATCCAGCTTGTCTTCCACAACCTCTGGATTCTCTATGCACAGCTTCTTTCCAGTCAGTTGACCCCAAGCCTGGACTGATGGATGAAGTTTTTCTTCCCCACATGCAGGACTTGCTGCTCCCCTTTGAATTCCACGTGGTTCCTGTTGGGCTATCCTGCAATGTTGCTTTGAATGGCAACATGCCTACATACTACATCTACTCCTCCTGATTTTTGTATCATCTTCAGACTTGATGTGATGAACTGTCCCACTGTGTCATCAGTGAAGCAGTTAAGCAGACTTGGCCCCAGAATCAACACCTGAGTATACCACTACTGACTTTTGTCTTGAATTTAGACTTTGCCCAGTAGTGATTAAGTGAGTTATTTGACATAAGAAGCAGGGTCTTATTTTCCCCACTTCCATAAGGAATCAATTACTTTCCATGAGGAGTAAACATGAGTGGACTGACCTAACTACAGGTTACTATATCAATGCAGACAAAAATTCTGTGAAAGCTGAAATCCATAGTGATTGCCAGTTCAGTGTCAATCATGAAAATGTATGTTATTTTGGTATGCAGTGGAGAAGGTGTTGCCACTTTGGAGAAGAAAGGTGTTCTGAAGTGTTGAGAAGCTCTATTAAAGACAGTTTTCCCTGGAACAAATGCAGATTGAAAACAACTCTTGGATTGGACATAGGAAGTGGAGAGCACTTGAGTAAGAGATTAAAAGCATCTGTTTATCCAGTGTCAGTCTTTAATTAAGCTAATGTGGTTCTCACTAGCATCCCAAGATGTGGACGTTTAAAGGAGAAGCTAAGTGACCCCCCCAAAGAGTAGGCAGCAGTACATATGGATGCTCTTAGAGTTGGAAAATAAATATAGCATCAAAATCAAATGCTGTTGGAAAAAAAAATCTCCCAGAATATTCATTGCATGTCTACTCAATGAAAATTTTATGAATGTTCTATACTTCTGCACATATACAGAACTATAGCTAGGTTTTGCACAAACTTCATTGTATTCCTGAAATGAGATATGAGCACTCAAAAAAGAATGGAGGAGAGGTGAGCACATTCAAACGTGGGTCCCTGCATCTTTTTTCTGTAGTGTTTGTCCAGCAATCTGAGCACTGAATATCAGAGTTTTAATAACTAAAAAGCCTAACCAGTTAGGCTAATGAACTTCTGGAGATTTTCAGATATAAGTACTGGAAATAGTGCATCAGCATTCGTATGCTGCTTTCAGTATTTCAAGAGTAGACATTTAAAAGTGCTTGTAAGCTATTGGTTGTGTGTATGTGCATTTATTACAAGTGCTGCTTTAAAATAAAATACTAATTTAATTTTGTCGGCATGCATTGGAGATGTGCTGTAATAAAGACAATGAAAAGCATATCTAGTAGCTGAACTTAAAACCTGTCAAATGAGTATGGAGTAGACCTCTTGATTTAGATTATTTCCTTGTATATCATGCGCATTTAAATTGGCCACTCGAGGGCACCTTTGTATTTGGTTCAGCTCCTAACTTCCTGAGTATATTGACCTGGTTTCATAATGCACTCATTTTTAATCTCTCAAATCTTGTGAATGATAACACTGTAAATTTCATATTTAATGGAAGCTTTATGCAGGTTTCTAAAGCTTCAGCTTGAACTCTTTAATAAAAGGCTAGGTAGCAAATTGCATTATATAAAGAGCGAGGTTTTAGAAAAGCTAAAAATAACGATTCATGAAAATTTCTAATACGTTGACCTTAACACCCATTCGTGTTTGCATGATCTACCTGACAGGACGTTGTGGTGAGGTGGGGTTCTGCTTCTACTTCTAGGTAACTAGCAGCCGGACAAGAAGGAATGGCTTCAAGTTGTGCCAGGGAGGTTCAGGTTGGATATTAGGAAAATCTTGTTTTCCAGAAGAGTGGTTGGGCAGTGTAACAGTCTGCCTAGAGAAGTGGTGGAATATTCTTCCATGGAGATGTTCAAGAAGTGTGTGGTCTTGCTACTTAGGGAAATGATTTAGTGTGCACTGTTAGTGATAGGTAGGCAGTTGGACTAGATGATCTTAGAAGTCTTTTTCAACCTTGGTGATTCTATGATTGTTGCCTACTATCAAATATGTTATTAAAAAGTTAACTACAGTGAAATCATTTACTGGTTTTCGTGTATGTTTTCTGATAGCTTCATTCAGTGTTTCTTTTAACCTTACTTTTCACAGAAATAGTATCTGGTGAATAGACTGCATCAAAGCCATTGGGCAAATAACGTTTGTATTGGTGCTTCTACATTAACTAGTAAAATGTATCTGGATAGCATCATTGCAAAGAACTAACATGATTCAGTGGGGGAAATATTGGTGGATGGATGGTTGGATTAGATGATCTTGGAGATCTTTTCCAACCTTGGTCATTCTGTGATTCTATGATGTCCCAGTAAGGAAGCCAGAGAATTGGAAAAATGTTATAAGCTTGCGGATCCATTCTTTTTTATTTTATGAATCACAGTCTCTTATAGATCATAGGTGAAAATGAAGTCTTACATAACGTGTATATGTATAACATGTATTCTCTTGATCTGCACTGAATATCAAAGCTTTTAAAGTCAGCCCTGAGTTTCATTGTGCAAAACAGTCATTTTTGCTATATCAGCTTTCCTAAAACAAATAATACAAAGAGATTAAAAAATTGCTAAAATCAGATGACTGTAAGTTTTTTGGTCTCAAACTTGATTGAAAATTCATGATGTTAAGAGTATAAATACAGAGACTTCAAGAGCTCTGTACTTTATTTCCTCTTCTAGCCAACTCTGAATTCACTTCTTAATTAAAAGTCCCAACTATTCTTCAATTAAAAACTAAATGAAATATTCAGATGATACTTGTCTATTCATAATACATTTTTAATGCACGCAAACACATCAGCTTTATTCTTAGCAGCATGTATGGATGGTTGTAGGGGTTGCCATTGGTTTTGCCGTTTGCTTTGAAGTGCCGGTAATCAGCTTGTGTTCATAGCATCTCAGAGCACTGTGGTAGCACATGTTGTCGGAGTGTATCATTTTGTGCTTCTTGATTTGAATTCTGGAAAATGGCTAGAAACCACTTCTTGCTTTTTTTGGCATAGAAATCTAGATAGATTTGTTGTTTTATATATGTGGTCACAAGGGGGAGAGTTTTAGGTTGTCTTTAATGGCCTTGGTGACAGATCTCACCCCTGTCATCTACTTGTCCAAATGTCTTTTTCTATTAGATCTATTAAATGAGTACAAAGATGTTTTCTACCTCTCCCGCTGCTGCTCTTCAGACTTCATTACTGGTGTCACTATTAGCCTGTATTTTAAAATAACTTTCTTTTTGGAGTTTAAGAACTGGAATATCAGAAGAATAGCAACAGAAGTATTGCTTATGGAATAGTAGTTGTGCAAAGCAGATTGTTTTTGCTGCTCAAAAGAGGAGATGTCTGCTTGCGGTCAACAGCATTTTCAGGTCCTTAAACTTGCTCTCAGGATTGGAGTTGATCTTCCTTCCTGATGCTTCTTACCAGTGTTACAGGAGCAAATCAGTGTCAAGAAAGGCTGATAAATACTGAATGGAAAACACATGTATTACTTTGAGAGGGAATTACGTAGTGTTCGTTTTCAATGACCTCAGTCTACTAAAAAGGTTTTCAATTTATTATTAAAAACCTTGGTGGGCAATCCTGAGTGGTGATCAGCTATAAACACTTAAGGTGCATTTGTGGCTTTCAATTCATGAAATGCAGGCTCACCAGCATGGGATGTAGCATGTTTTGGGACTGGGTGTGTGTACCTGTCCCAAGTGGCTGGATCTGGGAGTTAGCTTCAACGTTGGTGCTCTCACTGCTGACTGCCCAACAGTATTGTTACAGACGTAGAAGTAGGTCATTGAGCATATGCTTTCTCAGTTGCCATTTGTTAGTCAAATGAGGTTCATTAGCTTGCCAGCAAACTGGGACAGTTTTATGAGCTACCTTATCATGGTAATAATTTTAAAAACGAAGATTAAGCAAAGCTGTAAGAGCAACGCACAGCTTGTCAGCAACTGCTCCTTATCAGTATTTTATTTCTTCTGTCTGATGTGACCTATAGGGGCCCAGGCTGTTTCAGTAGTGGAGATGGCATGGAGAAGCTATTAATGCTAAGTTTGAATGATCAGTCTGTCTTTTTGCAGCTAAGTCATCAGGATAGTGTCGGTGCTGCTTGAGGATGATTTATGCTATTAAAGATTATTAGTGTGGCTTTTGCTATACATCGTATCTATAAAGTGTGCTCTGCTTTGGAAAGAAAAAAGCATACCATAACCTTTCAGAGTAATAGTTGGGGGACAGCTGGATGGAAAATAAAAGCTGTGATGTTTGTTAAATTCTGGTATGTAGACCTGACACAATGAAACACCTGAGTATGGACAAGGACCATAAAAGCTGGAACTACTGGGACTTAATGCTAGCTGGTTTGTTCTGCGTCTGTGTAAGGCTTTTCTGCATGTAAGGCTTCTCTGCATCTGTGACTGACTGGACAGCTTTGAGTTCAGGAGCTAGCTTGCTCAGTGCCAGTAGGGAGCAGGATGCTGGGCAGCTGTCCCTGAGACACATTCCCAGTGGCGAGTAATTCTCCAGGCTTCTCTGGGAGCCTGATCAACTCCGCAATGGACTGTATCAGTCTGTCTTTTAATCCTGTTTTATGCTTAACTTTATCCTGCCACTCAATTTAACTTGATTGGATTTTTTTTCCATTCAGATGTCCTTATCTGGTGCAGCAAAGAAGATAAAAATTTAACATGATGCAGTGAATGATAAAACTGTTCAGCAGCCCAAACTCCTTTCATTACTTTCATTATATAAATGTAATCAGTTCTTTATACATTGTAATGTGTCTTCTCTGAGAAATTATATTCAGTCATGCACCTTTTGTATTCCTACTTAGTTCAGTATTTGCATATGTCAGGTGTGCGTTGAAGTGCTGGAGTTTAGCCTAAAGTGAATGCATTTCTGCTTTGTGTCTTCAAACCGTTTGTATTTTTCTCACCTTGTACATCCTGTTCCATAGTACAGGCAGACTTACAACTGCTTTTCCCTGCCTGTCTGCTTACAGCTTGTATGCTGCTTCTCTTTAGATTTGCAAAGCTACGATAATTTCAGGCCTTCATAAGGTTGCCTTATCCCAGATTACATATTCCCTTAATTTATGAAGATGATATGCAGATTGAAAGGGACTATTATAGAGTATACCATATATATACCATATATATATGGTAATATATACTCATTTATATATATGAGTAATTACTGAGTTTATGGGGAAAAAAACCTCATTATATACACTTTATGAATATCCACCTATGATACTTGCAGGATTGGAAATATGGGCATGAGGTAGGGTTTTTTTCTGTAGTTATTTTTCTTTAACTTCAGCAAAAACACGTCATCTGAATTGGCTATTTTGATCCAATGTAATAACCTGCTTTGCAGTAGCTTCCCTTACTTATAAGTTTTTATCATAGATAGTAGAGATGATACAAGACACTGTAGAAGTGTCAACTTTATAGCTCTGAGGATCTACTACGTATTTGTTGAAAGTAATTCAGTTGTATTTTTGTAGTAAGGATAACATAAAGATAATGCTTCCTTCAAAGTGATTGACTGTGCATAAAGAAACAGGATAGACAGATGTATAGAAATACATTTAGCAAAATCCCATTTTTTGAGCAAACTAGATCACTTATGCATTTTAGATAATTCTGGAAGTGATAACAGCAATTTTATATACTGGTTCGTAGAAGAGAAGATTCACCTGACTAGAAGATCTGGAGCTCTACCTCTAGAATGTTGCTTTATGTATATGCTTCATAAATCCTAAGCTCCTCACTCCTTTGGAGTGATCTTAGAGGAACAGTTGGTTAGAACTTCAATTAATGTATAACTCTGAGATTTTTTGCATTATTTTTACAAAAAATACTGTTGCGGTGAACAAGAACAAAGGCACTCTTCTCTCAACCTCCTATGGGGACAGTATGACTTTGTGCTTTGGGACATTAATATTTCAGTGGTCACATTGGAAAAAATGAAAAACAAATGAAACAGATCTATCTATCTTAGGCCTGTGATATGATTTTATCTGGATTCATTTGCTTGTATACTGTTCCAGAGAATTCTGTTGTAGGTCTCTCATTCTTGCTTGACAGATTTCCGTTAGAATTCACGCAGATAAAACTTAAGACATTAAATGCAAATACTTTGTCTACTCCTTTTGCTTTTTCTGTGTTATGTGGTTTTTTTTCCACACTTTAACAATTACTGAAAAAGAATAAAAATCACATCTTAGCTGCCTTTGCTCCTCTCCACCGCCTTTCCAAATTTTTCTTGCTTATTTTCCTTCTCATTTCTTTCCTATTTTGCACAGATATCCTCTTCTGATACTGCTCAACCTTTGGCATCCTCTCCTTCTCTCCAGGCTGCTGCTGAGAAGAGCAAAGCGGAGGTATATCTTTCTGGTCTAACTTTTTTCAAATTATCTAATCTGCTGCTTTGCACGGGTGTTTGCATTGCTATAGGGTAATTTCACCAAGTTAACTGGAGAATTTGAACTGTTAATAATCATTCAGGCGTTCTCCTTGCTTCCATGACTGGGTGCAAAGGAATTGATACAGTTGGTGTTTCAGAGCTGTGTGAAAACAATTCTTCATTCCAAAATAATGGGCATGAGTGACTTTGGCCTTTCTCTTCAAGAATAATTTTTGACATCTTTTCCATATTACTTGTTTCAGAATCATCAGTATTATTCCAGTCACTTACTTCAGTCTCCTTGGAGATAAGTGTCACTAAATTAATTCTGTGTTTCTTTTAACTCATACTGTTACAATATCCCTTCTACCTGAGGCATGTGTACATGTACTGAATTTACATTTAACGTTTAGAAAGGCCTTTGAAAAGTTTCACAAACAAGAAGAGGATGAGGCATCATTTATATGAACTTTCAGTAAATGTTACAATGTGTAATAAGAATGGAACGCTTTAAAATACAAATGTTCATTATTAGGTTCTTCTGTATGAACACTTCACTTTAACTTGAGATTGCATACAGCCTATGAAAAAGTTATTATCTAAACATAAATAATCTTTTTTCTTTGAGATATAGAGAATATGTCCAGACGCTATAAATTATTTTAGTTTAGCTATATTTAACATGAATTAAAATCTGAGTTAGTGTTCATAGACTAGACCACAAGCCTTTGTGAATTTGATGTGCTTTTGAAGATGTAGCAGGAATCTCAACAGCTGCTCTATAATTAAATTCACCATTTATTTCTCAACCTTCTCATTTTGCATTCAAATTTTTCCATTCTGCTGTATAACTAGTATGCCATACTGTTGGAAACAATTTTGGGGAAAAATGAAAGATTGTTGCTAGCAGTATAATTTCATTTAATGATCTTGATAGTGCTTTCTGACTAATTTTACAAGAAATGAAACACTTGAGTTGAAGTTCTGGCATGAATACACCTTCTGAGAAGTGCTTTTATTTAGTCTGTATTCATTTTTATCTAAGGGAGCTGAAGCAGAAAGCTTGTATATTGAACTTGTGAAGTGTGAAGATGAAGTTACAGGTTTTTAAGTCCGCATCAGAAAAGTAGTGAGTGAAAGTAAAGTCTCTGGGAATTGAAAAAGATCCTTTTTCAAAAGATCCTTAGGATTTGTAAGGTGAAAAACACTGATGAACAGTTTGTCTTTGCATCTCCACTTCAGTTTGGGGTTTGTTGAGAGGCACTTCTTGTTTGTGCTTTGTCACTTTTGTGATGTGTTTGCTGTATGAAACTTACTGTAAGCCCTCTTGAAGTCCAAAGAATTTAAATTTCCTGATTTTTTTCCTCTAGAAGTGAGGTTTCTCTAGTAAAATATATTTAACAATTATATATGTCAAAGTCAAACTGGAGATCGAGATATCTTGAAGATAATATGCAAAAACCTCTAATTCTGTGTTCGTTTGAACGTAGTTTAGTGACCTAGCATTGTATCTGAGAAGCAAGTGTACTGTTTTAACATTTAGAACCTTTTCCAGTGGGAGAGAAGACAAATAGTTGTGTAAGTCCTAGAAGAGAATCTACAGGAGAAGAGATCAAGTGTACTTGAATTATTCAACTTGAGAAAGTAGGGAGGGAGGAAAGGGATAAACAACTTCTAGAAAGAGTATTCTCCAGCAGTGTATGTGTGCACAATACATGATTACAGTCACAACATTTGGGGAGTGTTTAGAATTCAAGTCGATATTAGAATTGGTGATATGATAATGAAAGAAGGGCTAAGCTTCATTTGAAAAGCATGGCTGTGCATTTGCAATCTTCGTTCAGTAAGCCTGCAAGACTTCCTTCCATTGAGGGGAGTATCATCAATGGCTGCAACTCAGTGCTGTTTGTCTTGGTTCTTTAGTTGCTGCGAGGCCTCAGTTGATTTCACCTCGTCAGAGAACTTGCACAGATTCTCTTCTTCCCTCTTTTCACATCCCTCACCTGTGTTGTAACAGTGGCTCCTGATGCCTGAAGAGATCCCATCTTCTGTATGGTACGAGCAGGAGCTTGGAGGAGTGTTCTTTGGTCATGTTAGACCTGTGTAGTTTTGAATTAATAAACAACTTCTGTAGCATTGCTACAATTCTTTCAGAGGAAACGGCTCTCTTGTTTACTTTCTGGGTCAACCTATTGTCATATGACTCACTAAGTCTTTCATACGACCAAAGTCAACATTCTGCATGCAAGAGTATTATGTTTCTAACACTGCTCAATCGGCCTTTAGAAACTGGTAACTCTGCAGAAGGTTAAGGTTACATGCATGTTGTCTTACAGTTCTTTGGTCAGGCTGGAAGCTGTATTAGTGAGAGAGGTTATCAGTCAGTGGATTACTTTCCACTCCTTCCATGGCAGATGCCACAAATCCCCTTTCCTTTTACTCCTCACCACTGGATCTGTTGTTTACCCTTTGTCACCTTACTTAAATGACAGAACGAAAGAACTGCAAAGCTGAAACTGAAGGTTTCAGAACTTCCCTCTGTAACTCATCTTATGATGTCAAGTGTTGCTGAATCCAGCAAAACCTAAACTATGGTGGTTTTTTGAAATTTTCTGATTGCCCCTCAAACCACATCAGCTCCTAACAATTGAGTGACCTGCAGCAAGGAATTCCACAGCTTAGTTACAGCATGTGTAGAAAATAGTCTCCTTTTATTTTGAATCTTCTTCTATGCTGCCTTTGATAGCCACTTTTTATTGTACTGGAAGACAAGAAGTGATCCCTGATGCAGAAATTCAAGACGGTTTCTATTTTGACTTCGAAAGCAATGGATGATGCAGGGGAAACAGTTCTTTTGTGGTAATCTTTGATACTAGTCAGTGATGACACACTTGCTTCTTTCTGTTCTTTGTGGGATTTCAGTGTTGTTAGAGAGATGCTAGTGGATATTAAGGGTGAGTGTCAAAACCAGAGTTCTCGTGGATCGTGAGAAGACTTCAGAAGGTGGTGTAGAGCAGCTAGATCATATGATATGAACGACAAACTTCAGTAAGCTATTTTTGTGTGTGTCCTCACCTCAACTGTATTCTGTGTCCAGTTGTAGTTGTGTCTTTCTTAGGAAAAAAACAACAATGGTATGTTTTTCTTTCTGTTTGTATGTGGAAATGCAGGTGAGAAGACAAAATAGTATTTTCTTAAATTTGCAAAATAAAGTTTAATATTTTTAGTAGTACTATTTGAGCAAAACAGATCACTTCTGGAAGCAGTGCAGGTAGGAGCATAAGTTCTGAATTCAAAGGGACTAACTGAAGATCTTTCTTTTGTGTGACTGGGCATTCAGTATGTTTGCAAATGCATTGTTATTGAGTATCAGCTAATGCTTTTATTTTTTTTTCCTCAGAAGGAAAAAGAAAAAAAGAAAGAAGAGAAAAAGAGAGAGAGAGAAACAGAAAAAACATCAAAACAAGTAGCAGTTGAAAAGGTAAGAATATCTTCCTTTTCTCAGTTATTTAAAAATGTAGTGTTGGTCATGTTCAGGAATTTAAAAAAATGAAATTTGTAGCTGTGGGGAAAATAAAACACACACACACAAATGGCTTGCTTACTATGTGTGCTGTTATTTCCACATGAGGTTGCAGGAAGGTGAGTTTGGATTTGTTAAAATATAAACTCAGATGATTAAGGTTTTTAAGAGGTACCATTACCATTCTTACATAGAAGATTTTCAGCTTTATTGAGTGCCATATGATCATTTAGTGATATCTTTCTTAAATTAATCCATTTTTAAAATAAGTGTTTAATCTGCAGAGTTGAATTAATAACTCCTATCTGGATAACCTGTAAGTATTCAACTAGAACGTGTCACAAAATGTGACAGGCAAGCCAGCTTAAGCAGCTTCTTTAAGTAGTTATATTAAAGCATAACAAGACAGCTTTAGCAACGTAGGAACATTTAAAATTTCATGTATACTGATCTACACTGCTTGTAGAGTTAATATTAAAGAGAAACGGAATGGATAATTTAAGTTTTAAATGCAGTAGTTTGTTCTGAGACAGGTGTCCTCTTGCCAATTATATGACTCCAATTATGTTCTTATATCAAGTATGTTCTTATCTGCATCGTAGTCCACAAAATGCATTGGTGTCCCCATCTGTCGTTTAATTCCTCAATAATGTTCTGTTACAATTATGAAAAATATTGAATATTCATGCCCTATGATTGCAGATGTATTTCTAGTTCAGTTTTCAAATTTCAGTTTTCTTTATTTTGCATAATAAAGAGATACAAAAATATATGCGTATGTGGATGGGAAACAATAACCCTCCCCAATACAAGTTTTTTTGTGTGTGTGGAATTGGAAAGCAGTTTTAGAATTACAAAGCCAACACATCGTGATGACAATTTGGATTGCTTCAATAGCCTAGTGGAAAAAGGATATCTTTATACATACGGTAGGAGGTCAAAGCACATTTATTAGTGGTAAGATAAATATTAGTATTCTTGATTATTGAAGCTCTGCAAGGGCACAGTTTTTTTTACATCCAGCCAAATTAAGTGTTGTGATCAAAACAATATAATATAGTCCAATAGGCTAAAAATGTTGCTGTAGTTTGTAAAGCCCAGAAGTCTAGTGTTGGCTGGGAGGAGAAAGAAGTTTTTATTGCAGGGGTGACTCGGCCTTGTCACACGGCTAAGACAACTTCACTGAGAGAGGTGAAGGGACTGCATTGTGCCATTACAGCTGAGAATCTACCCTAATGCTTGATATAAAACCCACACCAAATTAGCCTCAGATTAGACTTACATTTGAAATGTAATGCCAGTTAAATGATTGAGCAAGAAAGTGTTTTCATTTTAAATGCTTGTAGTACAAAATGCATAATTCCATAAATACATCTGCACTAGGTCACAGTGTTGTAACAGCTGGAGAATGTTTGAGCATGCAGCGTATTTTATTTCATTATTAATACATCAGCACTAATTGCTCAAATGAGACTTGTCTGTGTGTCATCTTTTTTATTTAATACATTATTTAAGCTGGGGCTTTTCAAGGTTTTCAAGGATTGTTGAAAGTACACTACTTTTAGACACTACCTATAAACTTTAAAATCAGTCACTTTCTAGAATCCAAGTGAGACCTGTATTGAATTCTTGTGTTTCCACTGGAGAAGTACTGGTGGGATAGAGAATGAAAAGGTTCTAGTTATGCAGATGGAGTTGTACTTTGCTGCTTTTATGCTGTGATTCTGCTTGAAAATATTACACACAGTGATATTCTTCTTAGTTTAACTAATAATGATGGACTTAACATCCTGGTAAAGACTGTCTGTAGGGTATCTTAAATATTGCATGTTGAATCAGTAGGGGAATGCTGGCATCTTGACCACAATACCATATTTCCAACACCACAACAAGGAACAGACAGTTATTTATCCCAGTATTGAGCATCCTGAAGAAGGAAACAGACTTTAAGGATTCTTCATATGTGAGGTCACTGCACCTCCATGCAGACATAGTATATCACCAGTGTACACGTTCCAGGCTTGAAAATTTATTAAAGATATGTGATCACACTATTGTCAGTTTTAAAGGAATTTTGTTTATTAAAGTAATTCAGTCAATGTTTTGTCCATCCTACAGAAGAATCAATGAAGATGTAAAAGAAAAGCAGGCTTTAAACTAGCAAAAAGTTTAAAATGAAGCTATATAAAACCACAGAGAACTTTAGCTTAGCAAAGTCATGTATGAGTCTTATGTTCCCAGTGCCTTCTATTTTTTTTATCTTATTCTGAGCTTGTTAGCTTTTGAAACAAAAGAAAGAAAAGTATCTTAGAAAACCCAACAGCAAAATGTTCACATTCAATACTTATATTCTGGTCTCTACTTCAAAGAACGAAATCTGCGCCTACGTTTGGCTAAAAGCCCTTTACTGGTGACTGGCTGATCTTTAACCTTTAACAAGCTGACTGTTTAGCCCTGTTTATTTTGCCTTTTCAAAGCTT
The DNA here is from genome assembly GCA_037305975.1 of Chrysolophus pictus. Classification (NCBI taxonomy): domain Eukaryota; kingdom Metazoa; phylum Chordata; class Aves; order Galliformes; family Phasianidae; genus Chrysolophus; species Chrysolophus pictus. The sequence goes on from CM074578.1 coordinate 28,606,409, forward strand.
ATAACATGTGTTTAGTAAAGTGCATTATTCCTACATCATGTTATTGTGTCAGGTGGTTATTGTGTCAGGTGGTTATTGTGTAAGTCTTTGTTGGCTAGCGTGCTTTTATAAGTGGAAAATGACAGAAATGTATATTTCAACGGATTAAATGCTGGTGGGCTTTTTAGTAAGAATCACCATGTCCTTGAGGCAGTTCCCATGGGAATCGGTTTTCAGGAAAGTTCTTGTTGGAGCAATTTCAGATACAGAATAGAGTTTCCACAAGGTCCAGGTGAAATCTGCTGCAGAACAGTGGGAAGTAAGAATACTTGCTTGGTCTCAGGTTTTCAGGGTGGTTCTGATTTCTGTGATTACAATTATGAATTACAGGGCAATTTGTATTATAACAAGATCAGCTACAGATTGACGGTCAGCTATAGTGATTAATGTTTTATTGGGAGTAGCCAACAGTGTGGTGTTCCACATCAGATCCTGCAGTATTCTATAAAAATAAAATAGTGATATTGCTAAGCTACTGGCAGTTGTAATGCTTTTTTTTTTTTCTTCTATTTGAGAGCTCATGGAATCTTATGGAATAGCACTGAAACTTCACTGTTATTAATTATAGCTTTTGGTGCTTTGTAAAGCGTGTTCCAGTGGTCTGTTTTGTTTGTCATGTTGGTAATGGGCTGACAGTGGTCAAATAAGACAGGGAGTTAGCTTTCCTGCCATGTAAGTGCTGATTTGATCCTGAAGTACTGTACAGTAGTTAATATGGATCTCAGCTGATAAAACTGTTCCTACATATGTACAGCAAATTTCTTGTAACCTTTAGATAAGAAAATATGTACTGAAGATTTCATTGATTCACTAGTAGTTTGTGCCATTACAAGATGACATGTAAGAGTTGCCATAATATAACCAACTACCAGTTCAGACTATGGAGCATTCAGTGTCAATGTGCTTCAGTTTTTCCAGGAAAACAGTATAATAACTGGTACACTAAATACTCAGTGAGCACATAACTATATATTAACATACCATGTTAAAATATCATTAACGTATCATGTCAGAAAACTAGAATTTCATATTTCATTTTAGACTTTCTACTGTGGGCTGAATATTTATAATAGGGCTGGTATGGTAATCTGTCAGAATTCAGAGTTGTACTTTAAATTATAGCAAATTAACCAGCAAAATGGATGCATTTATTTCCTTGGATATCAGAACTACAGATTGTGGGGTTTTATTGCCTCTTTTAGGTCATCTGCACAAGGTTTGAAAAACTACATTTCTTGAGAAACTCTTACATAAACAGTTAAAATAGAATTCTTAGTGCCCTTTGGGAAGATGAAAGATGAAATGTGGGTGAACGTGAATCTATTTACACTTCAAGCATTTTTTTTACTTGAAGATGACACCTTCCAAGAACAAATTATCTTAATTTTCAATTAAATATTTTCTTATTTTAAGTTAGTAATTGAGAGCTAGAGCCTCTGAAGCACAGAAGACTCTTACGTAAGTTTAAAATAGGAAATTACAAGTGACTTGAAGTTCTTGTAAGCTTATAACTATTGACAGATCATACTATTAGTCTGAGATGAGTGCCGCTTTTCCAGCACATTCATTTCATAAATTCAGATCCCGATTTTAGGTAAATGTTAAAGGGAAGTAATTCTTCTGTATCAGAATGGACAGAGAACTGGAGCATGAGGAATAAAGCTCTTGAACTAACATACTTGTAAGGAACGGAGAAGTAAAATCTCCCCGTTTTGTGTGAAAAAAGCAAATTCTCTTGAAGAATGCAATAATTAACTGCCTAGTAAGCATACAGGGACCTAAGCTACCAAAGGAATTCTCTTCAGGAATCTGCCAGCTTATTCTAGGAGCAATTGACCTACTGAGGTCTGGATTCTGCAGATATTCTTGCATTCTCTTTTTCTTTCCTTCACTGTCTCCTTAATCCTGCTCAGAATCAGTAAGACAATACCATAAGGATAAAAGATTGCTTGTGGTAGCAGTGGTAGTGGGAGGACGGTTGGACTAGATGATCTTGTAGGTCCTTTCCAACCTTGTGACTCTATGATTCTAAAGTAGAATTACATGCCGCATTACTCTCAGTATTCAGTAACTCGTATTTTCAAGGTCTTCCTTGAAAGGTCTTCAGGCACTCATCAATTTTCAGTTTTGAAGTCCCTCATTAACATTTTCTGGAGTTGGCAGGGACCAGACTCCAGCATCTCCAGTGCACCAACAGCACTCATTAAGCGAAAGCCCTTGTCTCTGAGAAACCCAGGGTACTTCCTTGTGCCATTTCCACAATTACAGATCTTGTTTTCTTTTTTTTCTCATGCTTAAGATAACCTTACATTTAGAGTTACTTTGAGAAAAGATTGCATGAGAACTGCTGGAACAATTACTAGACCAATTTTTACAACATGAAAACTGGCTCCAGAAAATTGGAGCCAAAGCCCAGGTAGTTTGCAACCAACTGAAACACAATTCTAGGAATACAAAATGTGTTGAGTTGCAAAAATAAACAAGTGGGGCCACTCACATGCTTCATAATGCTTCTTAAGGGCCAACAGCAAGAGTAATAATGCAAGAGAGACTATCATCCAATGTAGGCAATTTTTAGATGTTTTGTACACACAATTACAACTAAGATTTTAAATTTGCTAAAAAACAACCCTAAAATCTGATGCTTATAACCAGTTCGGGGTTGTGGGGTGGGGGAGTCTGTAGTCTGCTGCTTCCTGCCTATTTCATTGATGATTACATGTGGAAATTATTAGATTCTTGGCAAAAAAATATGGATAAAATTTCAACAACCATCTTAAAAGATTCATCACCCTGCCCACCCTCTCATCAGCTGCTGAGTAGTTTTTCTTTGTTATTAGTCCTTTGCATAGTTGAGGTTGGTGAACTTTCCCAAATCAGACATGATTTTCTGTGTTTTCCTTTTCTGCTAAGACTGATTAAACTGGTTCTTCATTCAAGGGCAAAGTGAAACACTGAACTCCTATTTATTTCTAGTATTTCTACTGAGAAAGACCTCTTACTCCTCAGGAAATTGAATGTGCTCAATTTACAGTCATTTGGCAACTTTCAAAAGAACATGTAGCCTACATATTCTACTAGTGTGTAAGGGAGCTAGCAAAGCCTTACAGTAGTTTCTGGAATTCAAACTTAAGCTGTTCATTCTTTTTGTGTAGAATGTCTGCTCCTTGCACAAAGGAGCACTCAGGTAAGTTGCTCCATGCAATGTGCACCCTGTCAGTCTTACACCAGTTTTCACCAAAGGAAAGGATGGGATGCAGTTTGATCATTAAAGCTGCACAATATGTCTTAGTTTCAGCTGGGATGGAATTGTTTTCTTTAGAGTGTCTGATATGATGCTCTGGTTTGGTTCTAGGAGAAAAACAATGTTGATAGCACACCAGTGTTTATAGTTGCCTGCTAAGCAGTGTTGTATAGAGCTAAGACTATTCTCAGTGAGGGCCCCAAGGAGCTGGGAGGGAACAGAATGAGGATGGCTGACTTAAAGTGGCCAAAGGAGTATTCCATGCCTTTAACACATGATGTTATATGAAGGGAGTTTTGAATGGGGTGGGAGTGAATCTTGCTCCCCTCCACTGCTCCGGGGGCTTGGTATACATTAGTCGAGAGGTGGTGTGCAATTGCTTCTGCATCACTTGCAGAAGTAGGGGGAGAAAATCCATGTGCCTAAAATGTTCAGATGTGGCAGGATTCAGTTCTATATATAGCTTTAGTTGTTAAATATAGGAAATCTGATGTGCTAGTAATCCAGAATTAAGCCAGAAGTGATTTAGAAAGCCATCCTCAGTGAACTTAACATGTATTTCTGATTGTAAAATTGGAAAGTTCAGGTAAGTCCTGGGCACTTAATGCTTTGGAAGTGTTTTCATTCAGCACTGTATAGCTTTTTATGGTGTTTACCTTAGGGACTTTGAAGACTTTGAAAGTTGAAGACTTTCATGGTTCGTTCTGATAGTTCCACTGTAAAATATTGCATACTAAACGTTGTAATTACCATGAAACTACATCTCCTTTTTCTTTTTTTAACTGGGCCCTGCAAAAACAGGCTTTGTTGTATTTGGACAGTAAAGTTAAGTGGTCAGGATGTAAAGAGCAAGCTGTTTTTTTGCCTTCACAAACTATCTGTGCTTTTGCAAACTAATTTTGACATTCAAAGTTAAGATTTTTCTCCTGAACATATCAGGATGATGAATGTTTTTAAAGGAGTGCAGCAGTTAACTTGATTAAATGAAGTACTCTTTGACACTGTAAGTTGAATTTGTTTTATTATATTGCATCTTGAATTTGAAACTGGCTCTTGTTTATGTATAAAGTTGATTTAGGTGACAGGAGTGGGTCAGTTAGAGGTTATCTTCCAGTGGCAGTATATCAAAGGCTGTTTTTCTTCCTCAAACTGTGGACTAAATTGCCCGCTTAAAGTCAGTGATAACAGTGATGTGCTGACTCTGTCCACATTGTTACCAACCTGCACCAGATGGCCAGTGTTATGGAGGTACTGACATAATTTACTTACCCTTTTAGAAAGTACTAGCAAGCCCTTCAAGTAGAAGTGGGGACTTTATATTAGCAACTTTTCCCTTTCCTGTAGACAAAACAGTGTCTAACATTCATTTACCAAAGATGAAGAAATTGCTGTAGTTTCTTTGTGGTGTTCTCTTTGCCCCTAAAGAGAATCATAGAATGGCCAGGGTTGGAAGGAACCTCAAGGATCATGAATCTCCAACCCCCCTGCCACATGCAGGGCCACCAACCTCCCCATTTTAATACTAGACCAGGCTGCCCAGAGCCCCATCCAACCTGGCCTTGAACACCTCCAGGGACGGGGCATCCACAACCTCTCTAAGCAGCCTGTTCCAGCACCTCACCACTCTCTCTGTAAAGAACTTAAGAAGTAAACTCCCACAAAAGATCAACCTGTCTGGGCAAGTGAGGCAAAAGGAGCATTAGGCTCTATTGGTTGGAAGAAAGAAAAGTAGCTAAAATTTTGACGTACACTTAAGCACCAGTTTGGAAATGGTGCACTGAGGTGTTTTACTTTTAAACTGTAATAATAAGTCGACTCAGCAAATACAGACCTGAATTATAATTTCAATATTTAGAATATCTGTAGTGTAATTCTATATTTGATTGTCTTATGATTGATGAGGTCTGCTAAATCACATGAGATCATGTGCATGTTCTCTTAAAACTGTAAGCATAATTTTACTTTCCTGAATGATTTCATTTTTAATGTTTTTTTCTTATAATCTTACATAAAATGTTATAAAAATTTGATGTTAATATATAATTGAGTGTTTACCAGAGGAACTGAAAAATAAGTTTTTCACTGTGATTGCGTACATAATCTTATTTATATACTTAGTCCGTGTTTGCATAAATTAATGGGAAGTAGATCTGAGTTAAAGCTCAGCATTCAGGACTATGTGATTAAAATATAGGACAGCCTGTTTCCCTGCCTCCTACCTCCACCAAGGGTGTATTTCAGGCTTGTTCTTTTAATTTGCTTCTTACGGACCTGTGCAGCCTGGTTTTCTGTTTCTAATACTGTCTTTTCCATGTTTTGGAAGAGACCAGATTATTTTTGAGGTTTTGTCCTGTGCCCTTCTACAGATTAGCATAAGAAGTGAGATTCCCCTTCCCAAAGCTGTGTAATTCATTCTTTGTGTAGGTAACAAAGGATTCCTTGTGTTTAGGGGTTGCTTTGAAACTTCTAATCTCATGAAAGTAATCTGCCGTGGGTCTTATTACCTATTAGAGCTGTAGACAAAGATATTAGGAAATAAATATTGCAGGTAGAAGTAATAGAAAACCTTATTTGTCAGATGGGAGGAAAAAGGATATTTGTCTTTTAAGTTTCAGAAAAAGAGTAAGGCTGTAAGAACGGTATCACATTTTTTTCCCCAGTCCAGTCTGCATTCTCTGTATCTGCTTGATTCTATCAACTCTGCTCTGTGGCAGAATATTATTTTCAAGTTTGTTTTTTATTAATTCTAAATAAATGGAATCTTAAACTTATGAAAACAAGCTTGGGTTTGGGTTGCTTTGATTAAATTTGTCTTTGTTTTACTTGCTAAACTATCTTTAACAAAAAGGTGTTGTTAGGCGTGCTTAGTTTTACATAAACCTCAGTTATCTTTTTCCTCTGTACAGAGTCAAATACTAAATCAGACCTGTTTTTTCAGTTGGTAATACCTACTAACAAATGGTATTTTCAGATTTCTCCTGCTTACATCTGATAAGAATGAGCTTTTTCCCACAGAATTTGAAAAAAATTGAGTAGGCAACTCTGCAGAGTTGCCAGAGTAAGTTATGCTACAGCTTTCATTTCTATGCTTCATTTTAAAATGTTAATATCTGTGCTGAGGTATGTTAGTTCTGCTTTTAGTCTGTTTATAGAAGTTGACTCCTATAACAATATGTAGTTACATATTTAATAAAATGAAAATTGGGTGCATTTAGATTGTTTTGAACTAAATCAGCTTTAATCAGAGACCAAGACTTAAGCATTTTGAGGCCTTTGAAAAAATAGGAGCACACATGATTGAAAGCACATATATGCAATCTCAAATAAAAGATTTTATAAAAATTACAGCACTAGTTAGACTGTGAACAATCAATGAAATGTGCAAGAACAAAATAGTATGATATCTTTACAGAAGTGGTACTGATATATGGAGTTGAATATGAAGAAGGATACGGATATGAAGTTGAGAACAGGAGCAAGAAATTGAAGTAACGTTGCTCAAAATAATAATCTTACCACATTTTGAATAATATGAAAACAAAGAAAGCATAACATAATTACATTTATTGGATCAAGAGCAAAGCAGTCAGGGGTCTTTGTGTGTTCCCTTTCATTTTACCATGGTTAGGCTAGAACGTGCTTAAACCCCTCAGGAGAGGTACCCCACTTCAGTGTGTGAGCATCAAGATATAGCAGCTGGATAGCAGCAATAACTGTCAGATGTGCAAATGGTACTTAAGAGTAAAGATGGTAACTTCATTTTTCATGAAAAATAATTTCAGATGCTACAGGCAATTGCAAAACCTCCAACATTAGTTTAAGCTCTTAGTGATTTCTTTAAAAAAAAAAAAGAGAATGTTTAGTAGCTTTAAAATTAAGGCTGTCATGAAACTTTCAGTGTCTTACAGTTTAACTGACATAGATGTTGATTCTGTGTCTTTTTATTAGAAGAATTGGAGTATTTAAAATGTTGATCATTGTGTTTTGGTAGTTGCTCATTGCAGTAGAACAATGCGTAAAAATCCTTACTGCTCTGACATCAGTCCTATTACCTAATTATTTTTTCACAATTCACTGAAAGGCTTTTGGAAGATACCACTCTAAGTGATATAAGCAGGACAAGGCAGAGGCAGGAGTTTTTAATGCAATTTGAAGGAAATGGACAAGTTTCTCACTTCAGGAAATTTTGCACGATTCACGGTATGAAGTTGAGTCACTCATTAACTAGCTGTTCAGATATAAAATGTCTTTTTAATGCTGAATTCCTTTTATGTCAGTCAACACTGTTAACCCACCTGCAATCAGTTGCCTTCCATCTGTGATAACAAAAGGATTACAGCTGGATAAATCTGTCTGTCTTACCTGAAATTTTGCCTGTATAAAGTTGGCATCCACAGCTAGAAAATGGGACCATTCTGCAGTTGGTCCTCATCCTGGCTGTCAGTGTACTATTGCAAAATAAATCTCTGCATCTCATTGTTCAGCAAGTGCATTTCTCAGCTCGAGGATGTTGTAGTTTGTGTCAAAATAAGTTACTGCAGGCTTGTCTGCTAGGCAAACAGTGCATTTTACACTGTGTATAAATGTAACTTTTGTTCAAGAGAACGTGTAGATTTTGTCTTAAATATTTAAATCCTCAGTTTACAGGGTAGGTACATAACAAAGTATCAGACGAGTAGGATAAGAGGTTTGTGCCAGTCATTGGAAGAAAAGAGGTCAGAGGAGCCTGTGGGTCAGCAGGTGGAGGGATGAGCATCTAGAAGCCACTTATTGCAAAGGCAGTGCATCTATGACCAGCTATCGGAGGCACCCACGGTGTGCTCACATGTGTTTGTAACAGCTAGTACATTTTGAGCTGAATTAGCCGATGAATAGGATACCAGCATCTGGAAAGATCCATGCTCCGAGCTGGTGACTACCTGTGGGTGTAGGGTCTTGTTATTATCCTTTTCAGGGTGTGTTTTCAAAACATTTTGCAGTGCCACATGGTTGTAAATGTGCTAAGGAACTGGAGCAAACGTAGCTGTATTACTGTAATATTGTCCAGGCTAATTAGCTGAGTGTAAGCATAGGAGAAATACTTGTTCTTGTTTTACGAACTCAGCTTCTGTGATTCTAACACTGAAGACGTTTAAGACAACTTTGCAGAAATACAAACCACATGTATTGCATTTCGCAGCTTGCAATTGGAGCTGCATTGTAATGGGATGCTGCATGAGCCATAGCTTTGAGATGGAAATGTCTAGATTTTCTCCTCTAAAATGACTTCTCTAAGATTTTAAAAACAGGCTTTATTGGATTAGAAGTAGAATACTTTGGTTTTATCTGATCAATTTTCATGACCAGATAAGACAAAATAGGAAAAGGATTGATAAACAGCTTTTCCCTTGTTCCTGTTATGTCCTTGTAAGTGGGTCCTTGCTTCTAGATTCAAATGCAGTCATTTTAAAGATTCTCAGCTGCAGCAGGCTCTGCTCAAATCCTTACCTCCAGAATCTGTAGCAAATATTGTCACCTCTGCATGCAGGCTGCAGGCCTGTCTTTCTCAGCAGTCTTGTCATCTCCAGCTCCAGTTTCCTGCTTCTTGTTGTGGCTGTTACCTAGTGGACATGGAGGAAAGCACCAAAAGATTGCATGTGCCAAACTCTTAGGATAAAGAACTCATCCCTTTATTTCAGACACTGTTGTGTATTTGTACATGGTGTGGGATATCCCTTCAGTTCATTTGGGTCAGCTGTCCTGGTTCTGTCCCCTCCCAGCTCTTTGTGCTCACCCAGCTCTTTGATGGCAGGACAGCACAAGAACTTGAAACATACCTGACTTAGTGTGAGCACTGCTCTGCAACAACTAAAAATTAGTGTTACTAACATTATTTTCATCAAAAATCCAAAGCACAGCACCATACTAGTTACTGTGGAGAAAATTCTCTTGGCCAAAACCAGGGCAAGTGCTTTGCCTTAACTGTGAACATTTAATGAAATCCAAATACTTTGGTATTTAGAATGAAAGTTTAGATTGAGGATACCTTAAAAATGTTTGCCTTTAGAAACGTTTGAAATAAATGGCCTTTGTTTGCAGATACCTATTTAAAAAAAAATTGATTCTGTATTGTTGGTTTGTTTGATATAAATGGCCTAATTTAATTTATGTACATCAGTGTGAGCAGTTCAGTGTCAGAGAGTGATTAATTAGAATAATTGCAGTAGGCTCTTAAATAACAAATATAAATTTTCCCCCTAACGTGAGCTGCTTGTTTGAGGCAATTCTAGTTTCAATAAGAGTTGCAGCTTTTTTTTTTGTTGACGTGCAGTGTTTTTTGTCTTGATTAGAAATGCATCAGATTTTGCATGCTGAGATACTGTAATCAGTACGGCCTCATAGCGATATCACTGTTGGGTATCTTGTGGTTCGATGCAGTATGCTACTTTTCTGGCTGTTTTTGTAATTTAGGTGAAATGGAAGTTCATCGTTTGCTGAAAATATCCTGAGTTTTAAAGAATCAATCTGATTACTGAATTTCTTTACATTTAGTTAAAAGCTTGAGAAAAGTACTAATATCTTATAGGAAGGTAAGCAGAACAACACATTTTCTTTAACTTGAATCAAATTTATTACTATGGAAGAATTAGTTTTAATTTATTTATCTGTCAGGTCCTAGAGCTGAAAAATGTTCTTTAAAAATTCTATAACACCTGTGAATAATGCTTTAAATAGATACTGGCTAAACTAACTTGTGTAGTAAAAGTATATAAGCTGTCAGGAAAAATCATATCTATGGACCTACTGCAATCTTATGGTAAATGACTAACATTAATTTCTCATATGGGAATTCTCCACTGTTTATGCTGCCCTCAAAAGTTATATTGCAAGCAGGTAATGAAGAGGGAAGGAATCCAATTACTTTATGCACAACGCATGAAGTCCCTACCTAATAAAGAGCGGAGAAGGACTTCAGTAAGCACAGAAGCATCTGTAAGCTCTAGTGAGTAAACTGGAAATTGCTTTTAAGTAGGTTAGGAACGATTTTCACTACATTATTTGATGGATCTTCTAGCTTTCATAAAGCTTCTTGGAGCTACAGTACGGTAAAGAAATAAATGCTTGAGTAGATCTGATGTGTGTGAAACAGACTAAATTATAGATTCATGTGAATTTTTCATTGAAGTATGAAATTGAGGAAAATGTTCAGAGAGGCATTTTTTCTGTATAATATTTCAGTATGAAAATAGGAGCAGATAGTTGGATTGGACAGCTGATGGAACAGATCTTTGACAGTGATTGATTGCTTCAGAGTAGGAGAGGTATTCATGATAGTAATTTACAAATGCTCCTTCTTGAAACTTTCTACTTGAGAGCTACTAGTCATGTGGCTTATATCTTGAACCATGTATGCTACTCCTACTAATTCACAGCTAATGCAAAAAGAATAAGGTAAACAGAATCACAGAATTGCATGGGTTGAAAGGGAGGGACCTTAAGAGATCGAGTCCAACCCTAATGTTAATCTTAAATGCTGTTGCTGAAATCTCCTAAATCATTTGCACAAGCATCTTATGGTAGTGAATTAGCAGAAGTTCTGCTTGTTTTTTTTAAAGTATTTTGTTTTGCATTTATGTTGGATATCCTTTGCCTTCTAGAACTGTTAAACCCATAGTTTGTACATACATAGATTACTGGCATAATGTTAGAAAAGCAGAAAATTGGCACTTGAATTAGCTAGCATTATTCTTTTGTCCCAGAGTCACTCATTTATAATGAAAAATAACCTCAGTATGTTCTCTGCATGCTGACACTTCTGAACCTACCCTTAGCAAACAAGTTTGTTTCATCATTGTCATTTCCTGGGCAAAATGTCCCCAGCTGCCTCTGTCACAGGAGAGTTATCTGGTAGATGGGAAGGTACAAACAAGTGTCTCATAAATGCAGAGCTCAGACTGGCCTGTAGACTCTGGACTGCATGGTGATATTTGAAAATGTTCTGAAAGGACTGCAGCATATGGGTAGTGTTCTTAAATCACAAGCTTGGATTAATTTCCTGTGTTATTACAGTAATGATTAAAAAGGAGAGGATGAATATAACTGGAGATTATGGAATTGCCGCTACATCTGAATATTAATGTGTTTTTTTTTTCATTTAACTAATATTGGAGGGTCTCATGTTGTCTGTATATCCAACTTGCCATTTCCCGTCCCTCTACTTGTCTTCTGCATCTTGTAACCAAGTGTGTGTGGGCGCTGTGCTGAGAGTCAGGGAAACACAAGCTGATGGCATGGATAACATCAGCAGCAGACCACATAGTATCCTCTTATGCATGTGAATTTAGTAGATGTGTGGCTGTCAGTCATGGTGGCCTTGACCTTCCTTCTTGTCTTGCCCATGAGATAACTGTATCCCGTGTAGACAACATCATAGGCACTGTTCCGTAATCTTTGTGCAGAGGAAGGAAGAGGATTGACTTGGCAATGCTTTCATTATTTCTCTTTTCTCTGATGAGACAATGAATTATTCATTCAGCGGTTATCTTCAGAAATAGCTGGCTGAACAAAATCTGATGAAATGCCTGACTGGGACACTGGACTCTCTACAGCATGCAGCTTATGCTTCAGGCATTGCAGATTCGCTTTGTAAAACTCTGGAAGAAAGCATGGCTACCCATTCCAGGGAGTAGGAGTGGACTTCTGGATGAGTCTGCTGCAAAACTGTAATGCTGTGATTCAGGTATTTAAGGGTTTTATATATACTGAGCTTCAATGGGAGAACAGAACTTGAGATTTCACTGTGACTTGTAGGCTGAGTTCCAGAAGCAGGAGATTTACGTGACCAAAATTGCTCCTTGTATCTGCTTGACAAAGTCTGTAGCATGATAGAGACAGGGAATATTAGGTAGTTATTACCTATGCTGATGGGGTGAAATTCAAAACAGGACATCATATGGTCATTTCAGTAAGCTGCCCCATCTGTTTCCCCTCTTAGCATCTCACCCATCCCCAAGCCTAACAGCTAGATGAGCAAAATGAGGGACAAAAGATCGGTGAAACTCATGAGGTTCAACAAATCCAAGTGCAAGGCCTCGCACCTCGGTCATGGCAACATCCACTAGTAGTACAAGCTGGGGGATGAAAAGCTTGAGCACTGCCCTGCCAAAAAAGACCTGGGAGTACTGATGGATGGGGAGCTGGACATGAGCCAGCAGTGTGCCCTTGTAGCCCAGAAAACCAGCCATATCCTGGACTGCATCAAAAGAAGCATGGACAGCAGGTGATCCTGCCCCTCTGCTCTGTGCTGGTGAGACCTCACCCGGAGAACTGCATCCAGATGTTGAGTTTTCAGTACAGGAGAGACATCAACCTGTTGGAATGCGTTCAGAGGAAGGCCAGAAAAATGATCCATGGAATGGAATGTCTCTTCTACAAGGACAGGCTGAGAGAGCTGTTGCTGTTCAGCCTGGAGAGGAGAACACTCCATGATGACCTCACAGAAATGTTTGAGTATCTAAAAGGGAGAGCTACAGGAAAGAAGAGCACAGACTCTTTAGCAGGGTCTGTTGTGATAGAACAAGGGGAAATAGTTTCAAGTTTAAAGATAGTAGGTTTAAGTTGAATATAATGAAAAAGTCTTTTACAGTGTGGGTGATGAGGCACTGGAACAGGTTGCCCGGAGAGATGTAGTTGATGCCCTGTCCCTGGAGGCTTTCAGGGTGAGGCTGGATCAGGCCTTGGGCAACCTGATCTAGCTGTGGATGTTCCCTGTTCATTGCAGGGGAGTTGGACCAGATGGCCTTCAGAGATCCATTCCTACTCTGAGTATTCTGTGATTCAGTTCTCTTGTCCTTGTCAAAGACGCATTCTTAATTTCTAGGAGATTTGCTTTAGATAAATGTGTGAGGGAGAAACAAATCTATAAAATCAACCATACACCTTGATGTGTAAATAGAGTAATTAAGGTTGTTACTTGCTGATTTATTTGGTTTTAACTGATTTAAGAAGTGTTTCACATAAATTAGATTGAACCAGAATGGTGTTATATCTAAAGCAATTAATTGTGAGAGTTCAATAAAAGGTAATATTGAGCATTGTTTTTTTTTTTTAATTGAGACTTAGTAGGGACAAATAAAATCTTTATTTTTGGCTGGTCTAAACTAGTATTCTTACAAATCCTGTTTTTCAAATTAAATCTCAATCACTTTTATTATCTCACACAGTGAGTAAAGAAACGAGAACAGGAAAGAAAACAGCAGTGCAACATTAAATGTAGCTTGTTGAATTATAAGTTAGTCTTTCATGACGCGATGGCAAACTTTCACATCCTATGAAAATAGAGAAATTGGTTTTCTGGAATCATGCTACTTTAATTCTGGAAGAACGTAGTCAGAATTTGAACGAAATAAAAATCAAATTTTTGCCTTATATTCAAATTTTAAAAATTATCTTAACCATGAAATGTTAGGAAATGAACAAGATCAGTAAGTGGTTTTTGACTATGTAATACCTAGTATCTCTATGGATTAGAAGCAGACTCGTGAGTGCACTCATCATAATGAAAGCATAAACTCAGTGTGGGCCTTTAGAAAAATTACATTACATAAAACTATTTAAGCAGGCTTATGTACTTGCTTAAAGAGTGTAATATATTACAGATGGCCTGATTTTATCCACAGTTGATTGCTTTTTACAGCAGTTAGGGCAAGAATTCTGTTTGGACGGCTTCTTAGCACAAAATGTTAACGTTGACCAAGTTACAATGTACAGGTATGTGCAGATTGCCAGCATTTAATGCTCCGTCTGCTGAATTTAAGACAATTAACTTCCAGTAAAGGTGTGAAGAAATTAAAATTCATATAATCATTGCTGTATTTCCATTTCACATAACAAGGAAAGAGATGTTTCTTCCTATCTGTAGAAGATACTCTGACCTGTTCATTTCATTTGTTAAAGTTAGGAGAAGTTCCTACTTTTAATTGTCTTCTCTTGAAATACTATAATATATCATATTATCTAAGTACTTCTTATGGATGAGATTTTAGTGTTATGTTGTCACAGTATGTTTTATTGTATTGTGGAGCTTCAATGGGGTATAAAATTAGGATTGAATCACTGGATAGTAAATAGAAAATAGAACCAGAGCAAAAACTTAAAGAGGGAATTGTTTCCATGACAGCAACTTTATCAATTTTAATTACACAAGTTTGTTTATCTTACTTTAATAAAATGCAGACTCTACGGCTCTTGCGATTAAGGTTCTGGCAATTAGTCTGCTTTCTGTTCAGATATTTTATGAAGGAGTAGAATTTGTATTAGTCTCACATAACACACATATTCTTCTTAGAAAAATAATACAGGGAAATTCTATTTAGACAATGGAGAAAAAACAGCTACTCTTAGTCCATTGTTATTCAGCTCCTGTTAAGTATGTGCCTTTCCATGCCATCCCATACACACTGGCATGTCTGTAGGGATGCTCATAACTATAGCCTCTGCTGCAGTAGAACCTTGTTTTTTCCCAGTTTTCTTTAACATATGGAATATGAACATCACATATTTCTGCAGTAGATGCTTTTACTTCTGAAGCAATCATAAGAACTGTTACTAAAATTATCTCTCAAAGCTTCAAGAATAGGCTGTAAACCAATTCTTAACAGTGATTTCCATGCATTTGATGTTATACCAGTCAAGATAGATGAGTGCCTTAAAAATTACTCAGTGTTTGGTGCTGGAACTGCATTGCCCACAGTCTTCCATAGTAGACTGCTTCAGCCCTTCCACTGAAAAGTTGAAACATTGTTAGTGTACCTGAAAGTATGGAAGTTCTTCAGCCTTACTGAAAATATCTGATGAGTGAATGCTGTAGCTAACAATTTCTATGTGCTGTATCACTTGGCAGAATCACAGAATGATTGAGGTTGAAAAGGACCTCTGGAGGTCATCTTGCTCAGCCTGTGGTTCAAGAGTCACTCCAGATAGTTTTCACTTTCTCTAAGCTGGGAGACTCCACAGCCTCTCTAGGCAACCCGTGCCAGTACTCCATCACCCACACAACACAGAATTCTACCTGCTGTTCAGAGGGAACCTCCTGTGCTCCGGTTTGTGCTTATTGCCTCCTGGTCTTGCACTGGGCATCACTGGACGGAGTCTGACTCTGTCTTCTGTTACCCCTCCTTCAGGTATTTATGGACACAGCTGAGCTTCTCTTGAGCCTCCCCTTCTCTCCAGGCTCAGGAGAAATACTTAAAAGGTTAAAAGGATAGCTTTGGTGGGGAAAAAGCAATTAAAAGTTACTGTGTTTCAACTAGGTATCATCTGTGCAATGATGATATTCATTCTGGGGCTTGGTAATGAGAAAGTATTTTACTGCTTAGGAGGCTTCCTTTATTAGTGAAAATACAAGAACTTCCAAGATTTGCCAATCTGAAGAGCTGTATAAAGGGATGCAGTACCTAGCTGAAGAAGTGATAACTTCAGTGGGATTATTCTAGCGCTCTCTAAAATAGGCTCAGTTTTTCTTAGGACAGAAACCAAAAGGAATCTTAGTGCAGCAGAAATCACAAGTAGATTTTTGTCATAGTACTTTGTCAGTACTATTGCAGCATAGCACTGCTGCAAAATAGAGTAATTTTTAGATAAAACACTGAATTAAACAGTAAGTTAACAAAATGTCACTGCCTTGTTATGTAGGGTTTTTTTTTTTTTCATGCTTCTGTGCTCACTGTGCGCAGCATTTAGCTTTAACATCTCTGAATAGCACTCTCTACATAAAGCTTAGTCATGTGTGAGTCCTGTTGGATCAAAGCTACTAAACAGAAATTAAACATCACATTTCCCTTGAGGATTTGGAATAAAACTTTCAAATGGCTCTGATGTGATTGTTCTTTTCTGGAAATTTCAATGCCTATCTGTGCCAGAATTATATAGGTTGGAAGGGATCTGTGCTGGTCTTCTGCTCCAGCCCCAGAAATATGCCAATATCTCTCCTGTAGAACACTTTAGTAAGGTATTGCTTTTCATTGTATTTTCATTGTACCTTCTTCGGGTAGATCGCAGTGCAGTCAGGCAGCCCAAAATCCAGGGGGCAAAGAGAGAACTGTCTCAGGAAATAGGCCATCAAAAAGCATTTTATTTAGGTATTCTTAAGAGTAATTGTGTGTGGTTTCTTTTTTCCCTTCCTGCCCAGCAGTGCCATCCGTGCTTAATTTATGCCTAAGCATAGGTTATTTCAGATAGGTCCTTTTCAAGTCATGGTAGACGTTATGCACCAAACTAAATGTCTTCTGAATTTGCACAAGAGCCCTTAAGGCATGCAATGTCTTAACCTCCAAATCAAAAATTAAGGTATATTTTATTTAAAAAAAAAAAAACCTCTCAAACAGAAGAATAGTAAACTCCAGCAGCTGGCATTTGTTATGGTCAGGGAATGGAGGGTGGGAAGAGGAGGAAGCGATGTAGCATCGCTGCTAAAATTAAGAATAGGAGAATGTTCAGATGAAATATTGTTATTATTCTAGATTGCTGCTGAGTATTGCTAGTGAGTATTGATAAAATGTAAGTTGATGGATAGGGGTGGGTTTTTTCTTCAGACTGAAAGTTAGTCTTGGTGAAAACTGGCTATATATATATAAAGGAGAAACTGAATAATGCTTTGAGAATCTCCCTCAAAGAAATAGCAATAAATATTTGCAGTATTAACAAGCATGAGAATAACTTAGCAGTCTCCTAGTGTAGCTAGCTATGAAGTAATCTGAAAACCTATTCTTTAGATATTGGTGAGGGAGTAAAATAAGAAAGAAATTGCTGATCAAGAAATAGAACAATACTGGGAAAAGGTGCCTTAGAGAATCTTACATAATTTCTATACATTGTACATTCATTGTCTTATCAGACTCTAAATAGGCAATTAATGATTATTGAGAAAGTTCATTTAACAAAGAAGATGACTCAAGCCCATGATTAGTACTGTATTTTTTATATTTAGATTTATTAAAAGATTATTTTGCTACAGTAATAAGTACTAAACAAAAGAAACTGCTATTTGAATGCCATCTGTTCGGATTTACTAACGTATGCAAAGCTGATTTGTTTTCTGTGAGAAGTTTGCCCTCTAAACCAACCCTGTTAAGCTTTAATTTATTACAAACTTACACAATCAAATAGTTACCATAAACCTCCATCCAAATGGAGTTATGAGAACTTACACATTTAGTGTAATTCTAACAGTTTTGCCTTTCAGTTTAAAGAAGCTGTTGTTCTGTACTCAGAAATGTTAAACTGTTCAAAGAAAAAATCAGTCTTATGAATTCAGGCAAAAAGTCAGAAACACTTTTTTTTTTTTACATCCTCAGTGATCCATGGTGTTCTGTACGGAGTTGGAGGAGAACCAAGTGGACAAATTTCTATGATAAACTCTGTTCTGAAATATTTTTTGTAAAATCTGATTAATATTTGTGACAGTAACTTAAATTCTGTGGTATCTTTTCAGACATATGCTCAGCTGTAGAAAATCTTGTTTTTGAATGATCAGTTCTTAAAAATCACTGATGTGCAAAAGTTTGCTTTCAGAAATACTTTTTTCTCATACCCAAAAATACTTATCTGCAGTATTGAGAAGTGTTCAAAATGTTTGCTATTCTTCAAATAATGTGTTCGAACACGGTACTTGTAAGACACTTTAGAATTGGAGAAGCCATGGTATATTTTTCCAGCAGCAGCTTCCCATTTATTCTTGAACAAAGTGCACAGAGTCAACAAAATGATTTTTTGCAAGCGTGAGGAAATATGTCTCTAAAAGATGAACAAAGATGAGTTTAAGTGTTCAGGTTCCCATTCCCCGTCACTGCAGAAATGGAGTTTCTTTCTATATTGCAGATATTTCCCAGAGGATATCAATGGGTGCTTTCTCATCTAAGAGGGGTGTTGGTAAATTAGGCTGTTCACTAGAGCCATCTTTGAGTACTCTTGAGTTTTGTCAGTGCTTTCAAGTGCTTTCACAAACACCAAGCTCATGACTCTGTCCTGAGTTTGCAGTAGAAGAAAGTAAGGGACTACTTAGTAACTTCATACCCACATGCTGAAGTATGTTACGTAAAATTCTCTTAATACTAAGATTTAGTGACTAGAGCAACCTCAGGAACTGTGAAAGCCAGGTTATAGGAATGATAATGGTGGGAGTAAAGTGAGTTCTCTTGGTCTCAGCCCAGTGCCCAGCCTGACAGTGCTCTTCTACCATCACTCAGTCATCACTTCTACTTAACTGCTGTGCTCACCGGTCGACTAGTCCACTTCACCTGTCTGTGATTTTGTGGAGTAAATGCATGTCTTGTGCATGTGCAATGGATGACCAACCAGATACTGGTGTGACGTGAACTATAAATAGATTTATGAAGTCATTTTCATAATCAAATTTCATGTCAATGCCACTTGCCTTCAGGCTTGAAAAGAAAGACCAAAAAAACAGATTAAGTCCTTCTGTGCTTAGCATCCACAAAGTCTGCACATTCTGTTTTCAAGAAGGGTAAATTGTGTCACTAGTCTGCTGCTCATTTTTTAATGCGAGCTTTTGAAAACCTGAACCTTCTTAATGCTGCAGAACAGTATAGTTTGGAGGCTGAAGCTAGTCAATCAGATTACAGACGGATTTCTGCCTGGTGCATGATAAGCAGTGGCTCAATATAAGATTTCAACCTCTTTTTCTAATTTATTCTGCAACTCTTATTTAAAAATTGATTACATATCAGCAAAGGATTAAGGATTATGTTTTACAGTAATATGCCTCGTCCTTTATGATCACAGCTGCAATTTGTCTTGTTACAAATCAAATTCATTACAATAAGCAAATACAGAAAAGGGCTTTTATTTTTGGTATTGGCTTAGCATCTGTAATGGGAATTTTTTAAGCATCATATCCTTTTCAAAAAAGTTAACAGTGATTTTTTTTTTCCCCTCTAAAGCCGCCGAAGAAAGAGGATCAGCAATTAGAAGCCAAAGGAAGTCCAAAAAAGTCATCAGAACCCACTATTGACCTCTTAGGGCTTGGTAAGCAATAAATAATTACCTGTTTTTCTATGGAACTTGTACACATCATTTTAAATTTTAATAAATATGTTTTCATTTTCTCTGTGCTTACTGACATTGTTAGCTGAATTTGAAAACCATGACACTGAGTCTATGAATTTAAAACTACAAAGGAAAATGCCATGGGGATCTGTGTATATCAATACTTGCATTTTGCTAGGGAGAGTAATGAGCTCCTGTGGGAAGAGGAAGTTATCAAAGTGATCTTCAAAGGGCTTGTGGATTGTGATATTTCAATGTTTATGGTACTGGCATATTTTTTAGTTGAAATGCGGAGGTAATCTGAATTGTATTTCTCTAAAATGCCTTATATGATAAAATCTCTATTTTAGTTAAAACAACAACGAAGTGTCTGACTGTAGCTGACCAATATCTTGTAAAATGTAAACACTGAGTATTGCAGTCTTGTGAACTGACTGTGACAGTCATTCAATTTTACCTTCTGCACATTTTGTTTTCTTCTCTGGCAGGTAACCATCTATTTGTTGTGTAAATAAACTGTTTTGGACTCTAGTCATTTCATTTGCACCATCTGCCCATACAATAGTGTTTTTATACTTTTTCTTTGCTTGTTGAAGGTTATGTTTGTATAATCTGCAAGTGTTTGCCCATTGGATAGAAACAGAAGATAGGAAAACAAAATATTGCAATAATTATTTTTAATCTCTTTTATTGTGTAACGTTAGGAAGTTTCTCTACATATTGGGAGTGAATATTAGAATGCTTATTGATACACTGGTTATTCTAGATTTTGCCATAGTATTGACAGTTTATTGAAGGAGGCAGATAAGTCTTTTAAATGTACTTTTTTAGCCTGTAGTACCAATTGGAATTTGTCTGAAAATGATTTGTTTTGTTTTCATTTTAAGATAATAATGTTGCAGCAAGGCAAATAGTATTGTCCCTGTTTTAGAATTCATGCTGTCAGTCAGAATGCAATTTATTTTCCCTCTGTATGCAGAATGGCTGTAAAATACTGGCAGTGTATGTGTCGCAGACCATATCTCAAGCAGTATGTTACCATAGGCAAGCAAAACTTAATTAACAGGAAAAGTTAGATCATGGATATAGAATGAACCTGTTAAAAACAAAAGTAACTCAAGCTTCATGGAAGGCCAGTCCTTTTTTATTTTCCTTTACCTGACTGACATCCTAATTAAGCATTCAAATTTAATCAGTCTGTGGTTCTGAAATTGTCAGACTTCCATAGTTTGTTAGTTATGGTTTGAAAAAAATCTTGATAATACCATTTTATGATATGATAATGAACTCGGATTATGCCAAAATATAATGTACAATAGAAAGAGTATTATAATTGTGTTCAACGTTTGAGGTTCTTCAGCATAAATAAACAGGGTGGGATATACAAAGGGCAAAGTTTATAATTGTAGCAAAAAATGATGTTAGAGGAGGGAGTGTTAAGAACTTCAAAATAAATTGAAAGGCAGTGTAATGAGCTAGCATCACTTGGAATCCACTGAGCTGCAAACGAGATGGATTAATGAGAGCAGACCTGCATAATTCATTTGGAGTTATCTTGTAATTAATTCTCGCGGTAGGGCTGCTTGTTATTACTTTGTTGATTCAGATAGTTTTAAAAGAAAGATCTCTTCAATGCTATATATATATGCCATATCAAACAATTTTAAAATGGATATGACGGTATGGCTCATTCTTCTTACTGAGTGGACGTATTTCTAATGACAATAATTCATTCTCAGGTCTTCATTTCTGCAAATTGAGAACAACGGTAGTTTTTACGAGGGTGGATCAGAGTCATTTGTAATAGCAAATTAGGTAATTTTAATGGATTGCATTTCATGCTGGGAGAATTCTGTTTTTAAACAGCCCAGCTTCTTGTTTTCTTTAGAATACATCTGTGCTAGCTTTGAGTCTGAAGTTAACTTTTTGGGGATATGAAGTTAACATAACCTTTTGTGTGTATGTGTCTGGGTTTTAGTGTTGACCTCATCAGAAGGTAAACGAACTGTGAAACAAGACTTACCCTTAGAAAACAAGTAGCACCTGTAACTGGACTCAATGATTTTCTGAAAATAAATTGTTTTTTATTTTTCTCTACTAAATGCAACATTCTCAGAGTAGTGTGTTTAACAAATTGCATCTTCAAAACTTGTAATAGTAGCAGAGGCGTGATGTCTTTGGTGACTGTGTTGCCATGAGTTTCTGCTGAGCCTTTGAAAATTGATATGTATAGTTCCTTTGGATTCCTTTTCAGGGTGGTTGTTACTGAGGTAGTGTTCGGAAATTCTTTTTTTGTGTGGTCAAGCTACGTAAACATTTGTGCTTTTTGGCCTTCTTTTTCAGAGTACCTTTTAGCTCAATAATCCACAGATACAGAAATTTGGGAAACAAACGTGCACAAGCTAAATATTCTTTTGTTCTCCACAAACAGTGGTGTTACTTAATGTTCATACTGTGAGGCCCCAAATTTTTCTCTCACTTCCAAAGCTATGAGAAATCACAGTTTATTTCTGTAGGCTAAAACTGACACCGCTGTTTTTTAATGATTACTACAATTAGTTGGAACTTCCCCACACTGCAAGAGTGTACTGCTGAGAATGTGAGGATGTTAATGCAAAAATTGGTAACATGGGATTTTATAACATTAATGTTTAATGGGGGTATTATAAGAAACTTTTTTCTGTTTGAAAGTCACAGTATGTGAACCAAAGTTCTTTGGCATTTAAGTCATTGTCAGGGCTCTCTCCGTCTCGGCAGCGTTAATCCTGCTAATCCTCTGTGCTGCTTGGTAGCTTGGGGTTTTCTCTTACAAGTTATGTGATTCCACTTATGTCAGACTGATGAAGGAAAGATAGCTTTAAAAAACATTTGTAAAAAAGAAATCGTATTTATGTAGGATAGTAGGAATTATATAGTATTGCTGATATATTAAGATTGTGCTTAGGTAGGCATACAGTGTGTCCATCCCAAATGAAAATATACATAACCACTTGGTGCATGTAGCTTTGCTAGCTTTCTGGTTCCCCAGATTTTATTTTAGAAATTTTATACAGAAAAGACCTTTCAATGAGTAGTTCTACAAAGATTTTGACAGTAAGTAAAATTTTAGTAATGCAGTAAATAATTATTCCATCATTTGGATTCGTTTGTATCTCTGTCACAGATTTTGTTTAAAGTGTTCAACTGTTTTTCTTAGTTCTGTCTTTTTAGTAATTTGGTGCAATAAATACTTACATACATATTCAAAATATCTCTTCTACTGCAAGTTTTACTGTGACTGTCATGTGTATAAAAACACAGCTTAGATGCTAAGTCTTGTAAATAGTCTGCTCCTTTACAATTAGTTTCAGAAATGTAATACAAGGAATAGGTCTTTCTTACTGCTTCTCTTTCTTGCCATGCCTTTACATCTCTTATATTGGTCACTCACCACTGGTGCAGAGAAATGTACCACGTATTAATGCTGTGTATTAAAGTTTTCACAATAAAAGGAAGCACTGAATTAGAAATTGTATTGTCAGAAATTAATAAACTATACAATGAAAAGCTATAATGGTAAACATTACTAGAACTCTTTACTTACTATACATATTCTGGTAAAATACCTTTTGTTTCTGCTAACAAATTTAAACAGAACTTCTTGTTGTGAAAGTATAAGCAATATCTGCTGTTGCATAGTATGGCAGATAGAAGTTGCATATTTACCTGTCATATAATTGTAAGGGTAAAAAGTAAGGGTTTAGGACTTCTGGAAATAAAAAGAGCAACAGAAACCAGCACCTGATGACTTTCCTCATGACCTTCTCCACCTTAGTGTGACGCTTCTCCCTGTGATATGCTCATGTTGCAGGGGTTGTGCCCATCTTGTCCTTCATCCTTAGCTACTGGTGTATTTCTCTCCAAAGGTGAAGGTAGTACTGTTCATTAGAAATAGTTTCAGAGTAACTCTGTGATCATCTCCCTAACACATATGTTGGTTAAAGCTATACATTTCTTGAAATATGTGTATAACTTGATCTGTTTTTGACTAATTGTCAGAAAGACTGTAGGCATGTTTCTTTCTCTTTCTTGTCGTCAGTTTTTATTGGTAGATAGTAAAAGCTGAATGAAAAGTAACATTTTTAGAATATTAGAATTCAGAACTCATCTGGAGCATCTTTCATAGGTTAAAGAAGTAAAGGAGAGAAAAGAGGAAATACATTCTAATCAGTGGGTTGGTATGCTATGTAGTTGGGAATATCCATGATCTCTATAAATGTGTAAACGATTACACTGAAACATAAGTTTGTGTATGCCTGCACACTTATGTTTTTATAACTATACTAATATTTCTACAAGTGATAAACAAGATTGAAAACAGTTTTTTTTCTACATTCTGAAATTTATCTTGTTCTGGAATCTTCCAGTTTCATGGTGGAAAAAAAATGTTTCAGGATTTGCTAAATATTCCAACTGCAGCATTTTTGAGAAAGGAGTAAGACAAGATCTCCTATTAATATTACTCATGCAGAGCTAAAACTGTGTTGTAAAGAGTCATTCAGAATGTCTCATTTCTGCACTGATGCAGGCAGAAATACTTATTTTTAGTGTAGAATTTAGTAAAAGATTGAAAGCATTATCGAGTGTTATTCTTAGAGAATACATATAGCTGTTAAAACAGCTTTGGACTCATCTAGCAAAAACCCGGGTTTTGTAATATTAATTTATAACCATCATATTAAATGCTTGAAAAATACCATTCTCTTATAACAATTGTGTTCTACCACAAATGTTTTACATATGAGAAATACTTGTTTTACTAAATTATTATGTGTATATTTAAAGTCTTAGATGATAAACATTTGTAGATTGAGGGAAACTGAACCACTTTTGGAATGTAAGACTTTTTCTAATCCATATGACTCCCTGAGAAAATGAAAACATTAAATTATTAATTCCAGACAATCCATTTGCATGAAAATTATGCACTATTCATTCCTAAATTTATCTGAAGCAGCCAACCTTTTGGGAGATGTTTTTGGAACTGCCTGCCTGCAGAATGACCTCAAATGAATAGAGTACTTTGAACTACCAGAAGCTCATTACTTGCTTAACAATACACTTATTTGCATGCATCTTAAAGCACTGTTGCGGGCAGAATGATGGATCAGATTATACTTACAGTGTCCACTGGTTTCAAGTCATCAGAACAGAAATAGGAGAAGGAGGAGACCTTCATAGCTAAGGTATAAACAGATATGCCATAATCGTAGATGACCTTGTTCTTCAGTACTGTTGAAAATCTCCCAGAAAAGTCGAATGCTGACATAGGAATTAAATTGACTGATGTGGCTTTTTAAATCACAGAATCACAGAATATCCCCAGTTAGAAGGTGCCCATATGGATCACGAGTCCAACTTCAGTTCGAACCCTGTGTCTGAGAGCGCTGTCCAAACGCTCTATGAACTCTGGCAGCTCGGGGCCGTGTCCACTGCCCTGGGCACCCTGTTCCATGCCCACAGCCGTCTGGTGAAGAACATTTTGCTGACCCCCAGCTGCCATCCCCTGACAGCTCCATGCCGTTCCCTCGGGCCCTGCCGCTGTCACACAGAGCAGAGCTCAGCGCTGTCCTCCGCTTCCTGTGAGGAGCTGCAGCCGCCATTGGGCCTCCCCTCTGCTCCTCTGCTCTGCACTGAGCAAACACAGGGACCTCAGCCACTCCTCATCCACCTTGCCTTCTAGAACCTTCACCATCTTTGTAACCCTCCTTTGAACACTCTCTAACAGTTTTATGACACTCTTATGTTGTGGTGCCCAGCACTGCACCTGATACTTGAGGTGAGGCTGCACCAGTGCTGAGCAGAGCTTGACAAATTGCTTTAATCCTTCTGTCATTGTTCAGTTCATTGTTTACTTTTAGCATATGAGATCTAATAATTTGAAGCTGTTCCTATGGCCATTTTGCCTTTGTGGAGTTCCTTGGTCTGTCTTAGTCCTTGCAGACATAATTATCCTGATAAGCTTTGGGGAACTTGAAGCAAGAAACACACATGCTGAGGTTTCATTTCTTGTGAACGCTACGTGCGTCTGTCTTTGTATCCCTGCCTTCAAGGTGTTTTGTCACTGGATCTGCATGCCGTTGCTAGCGTGCACAGTTTGGTCCGCATTTCACATTGATAGGGAGAGGATTTGTGAGTTGGCAAATACCAAGCTACTTGTGATCCTGATTGATGCTAAATCAAATTACAAAATCATTTTGTGTATCTGAAGAAGTCTCTAAAGACTTGCAGACCAGCACCCTTCCACCTGGATGTTTCTTAATTCCCTGTATGAAAAAGATGCTGTAAAAACCTTCTGGGGTTTTATGTATACCAAAATCAATTCAGAATTGCAGTTTCTATAGGAACTATAGCTGTGCCTCCTAAGGCACATGGGTTAGTATCTATACAGTAAGACAACACAAGTATAGACTCATTACTTCTGATATGTACCACATAATCAGATTTTGACTTTCATGACTTCGGTGTTAACTTTTCAAGTTTATAGTAGTAGCAGCCTGTGTCTTTAGAATAAATATTTACATTCAAGGCAGCCAAAGTGGAGGGGTTCAATTTCCATCACAGTGTGGTGGAAGGATAAAATAAGAAAGCATTTTTGAGTGGAGATGTTTTGGACTGATCGTTTCAGAGTGCAGTGCCTTCTGGTATGAGCTAACAGCTGAAAGTCCTGGCAGATCTTCTGTGATGGTTTCCTCAGTCAAGTGATTTCCAGGCTGATGAAGTGTCTGGTGGTGCTGTGAGGCTCTTTTGTTCCAACCTGTCAGTATCCTGGGCTACCAGGAAGGGCAGTCTCCAGCTGCTGGAACTGCAGCGAGTTTACATGTGACTGAACAAAGTAATGAAAAATGATAATATTCTACATGCAAGCTGACAGATCTTGCTATAGTCTGCCAGTTAGTTGCGTTCTTAAATAGAAAAGTAGAGAAGCAAAGGAAGATCTTACTTCTAAGTAATACATTTACTCTTCTGTGTTTTTTCCTTAAATGAAAAATAAATAGAAGTTCTTCTGTGTTTGCTCTTTGCCAGACAGTAAAGAATGCCGCAGTTGTTTCAGAGATAGAATTGTATTGTATTATTGTATTATAAATGTTGGAAGATTCTTATGATTTGCTTTTAATTAAACTTTGCATCTCAGCCATGATCTTTACTAATCAGACCACTTCTCTGTTCCAATTAGAGTTCCAGAATGTTTTAGTTACCAAAACCTCACATCTGTCTATGCCTCACACTTTTCTCAGTGGTAGTAATGAATGTTTTGTGTGTTATTACTAGAATGTTCATGCATGGCTGTTGATGATCAACCTCTGCTCTGGAAATAGATCCTTTCATTAAGTGTTCATCAAACACTGGAAAATAAGTTCTTATAGCTTAATACAAGAAAGAAGTGATTATTTTTTCTTTAATATTAATCAGCTGTTTTTGAAGATCCTTGATGCTTTTTGAAGTTGAGAAATGATGATCTGTATTCTTTGTTTTAGATTTGGAATATACTAGTATGTTAGTCTGTAAATGTATTTTGGAAGCTTCTTACAGATATATTTGAAATTAGCTGCACGTGTATGGGTGATTTAAACGATTTGATTATCATTTGTTTTTTTAATTAGAATCCTAGGTAAGTTAAAATTTACTTTACAGAAACTTTGAATAATGAGAACAATCATTTATTAGAAATGGAATATGAAGGTGGTGGTGGTGTGGTAGGCAGCGTAAATTATTTTTTAATTATTTATTACTCATAAAAACACCTGCCAGTTTTCATTTTTAAATACAATTCTGTTGTCTTTTCAAGATGGTCCAGCTGAAACATCAGTTGCAAATGGAGGCACTGCTGCTGCCGCCACAGCATTGAATGATGACTTGGATATCTTTGGCCCAATGATCTCTAATCCTTTACCAGCAGCTGCTGTACCTCCTGCTCAGGTAAATGTTATTTAGTTATATCTTTGTGTAAATATGTGTGTGCATGCACATATTTCCTTTCAAGAAACTGTTCGTGTGGGGATTTAGAGAGAAAAAACCCACGCTTTTAAATGCTTGCACCTAGAGACTCCAGCTGTAGTGCCTATATTTTTCTCACCTCTTTTGGCTTCTCTGATACTTGGATGTAGGACTGGAAGGTACTCTGGTTTTCTTTTCTGATTCCTCCTGATTATTCAGCTGAATTATTTTCTGTCTTTTCCTTGTTTGATTGTAGTCGTAGTTTCTTCTAGTTTATGTTGTCTTCTTTTTCTTCTCTCTCTCTCTTTTTTTTTTTTTTTTTTTAAGTATTCTCAATGTATTTTTTACTTCTTGTCCTCAGATCATTTAGCTGTCATTGAGTAATACTATTTCTGGACTTCTTGCCCTTGCTAATGGCAGGGGGATTGGAACTAGATGATCTTAAACATCCCTTCCAACCCAAACCATTCTATGTTTCTATGATTATTATTGCGTTGTAATACTAATAGTTAGGACATAATACAGCAGATGTTTCTTTCTTAGACCTCCTGGAGATCTGGAATCTCAAGCGTCTTATTCAAAATCAGGAATGAGTATCTAGAAAATCTAATATTGTTTCTGGGGCTGATCTGGCTTTTGTTTCATCTTGGAAACTTGTATGTCATACCTTCCTCGAAGAAGGGGTAGCATAACCCTGCACGTGGCCCACTCTCTTTCATAGAGCGATGACAGTTTGAAAGAGGCCCCATTGCCCGGTCTGCTGTAGCTAAGAAGGGCAACTTTCAGCCTGAGAGAATAATGTATTGGTGCTGAACTTGGCTGACACAGAGGAGAACGCACTTGCACTGACTTTCATCCTCAGAGCAGCTTCTGAGAGAGAGGCTTTGCCCCACCTGTGGAGCCCTTTTAAGGTAGTTTTGAGGCTTACACTTGCAGAAGGCTTTCTGTCTCGCCCAGTTGAAGTAGGAAGGACCTTATGCGTTCTTGAATTTATGGCTTGGGACCTATGATCTGTACTGATTTTTCCTTATCCAGCAGTTCTGATGTAAAAAACGGAAGGGATGATGATAGAAAATAATTCTAATTCAACTGGCGTATTGTAATTTTGTTTCAAGTGTTCATTTTATCACTGCAGTCAACTCAAAGCATATTGCCATTGTTGCAAGATTTGACTGTGGTTTTTATTCTTTATCTTTTACTCTCCTCTTACCTACTGGCTGCTGAGGACCAACTTTGTGAAAAATGCTAGGTAGGGACTGAAATCACACCTCTTTTTAAACATAAAAGCTACACATAAGGCAAGCTTCCCTGTGTGCCTTCAGCCACTTGTAAATGATGAGGGAAATGAGTGGTTCGAGTGTGTTAGCTAAGATTGCAAAGGAAATTGTTGGTATGGATTTTCTTGGCTCTTGTGGATGTCTGTGTTCAAAGTACCAGAAAGAACACTAAGTGCATGTTGTCCTACTATTCTACTGCTTTATGTCAAAATTGATCTAGATAAATCCACCTATAGAGCTAGATGTGAAAAGCGGTAAGCCATTTCCAGCTTCACTGAACTGTTTAATGTATCCAATTTTATTGTAGATTGGGTAAATTGAAATCTAGAATCATGAGGTTTCCACTCAACCCTATAATAAACGGACCGGTGATAGTAACACATGTAGTGGAAAAGATTGACTTCTGGTTTTCACTTTTTCCTCCCTTTCTGATACTGAAAGTGGTTCTCTCTGAGTGTAGTTACTGTTAGTTCAGGACAAAAGGCTCTGGGGGTACAGTCCATGTTGCCCAATCAATCTTTTCAGAGAGCTTTCAGAATGTCAGCTTTCTCTTGATTCAATTCTGTGAGCAAGTGATGCGACCTGCTGGCTAAACAAGTGATTTAGCTGGAGAGTACAGGAAATCGAAAAGGTGTTGTGGTTTAACCTGGCCAGCAGCTCAGCACCACCCAGCCAGTCACTTGTTGACATGATTGTCTGGGTGGTGATGATTGCTCATGGATTAAATAGTGGGATGGCTACAGTGAACTGAGTGGTTCGTATTGGTAGTTAAAGGAAACAAATTGTCTAAAATACATTTCTGTGATAAAGATTGGCCCTGGAACTTCTGTGTGTGGGTGAAATGTTCTGAAATGTGTAGTTTATCACTATTGTGCAGGTTTCTAGAACAGGAATAGCACTAAGTAAATACATAAGGAAGCATTAAAAAAATGGAAAATATTAATCTCAATATTTGGTATCACCTTGATTGTGTTCTCTAAAACCTAAACATTACTTGCAGTTAACAAACCAGTCAAGATTTGTGTTGATAATTTGCTTTTTTCTCAGTGCCATAATCAGGAGTGGTGAATAGAATTTTTATCAAAGATACAGCATCATGCAAGATAGAATTCTTGGCTATGTTCCTTTTTTAATTAGTAATTTCAAAGAATGTGTAAACAGGTTTACATATTCATATTTAAGAATATGTAAACAGATAATTTCCCCAGTTTAGACACAGGGAAATGGAAGTAGCGGGGAGTGATGGTTAAATAGGTTGCTTTGCAAACTGGGACAGAGTTAATATTCCTTTTTCTTCTACATCCAAAGAGGCCTTGTAGGTCTGGATGGTGGTACCTGGTCTGGGCACCACTTCAGGAAGGTAGTTGATGGCGCCTCTCATTTGTCAGTGACATGAGTAGTTTGCATTAACTTTCACTTATAATCCAGATACAAGTTGGATGAGATTCAGAAAAGAGTCAGGAAGATACTAGAGACTGGAAACCATGCTTGGTAATGAGAGATTTTAAGGATTCACTCTGTTTAACTTACTGAAGTAAAGAAGTTATATGATCGTGTTCTTTGATTATTTTCTATGAGAAAGCAAATGGGAAAGTGGGGATAAACACAGTAGGTTTGTGAACATCAAAAGAGAAGGGAATTTGATGCTGTTCCTCAAATAGGTTGGCAGAAACAACCCTTAATTGTTCATTGCTCACAGGATTGTTTTTCTTTTTCAGCTTCAGCCTTCAGAATAGGATTTAATATTAGGTTAGGATTCGTATTCTGTGGAGCACAGAGGTGTACTATTTGAATGTTTTGTTATGAGGATGAAGGGCAGTGATATCCAAAAACCTTAGGAATCATGACAGCTGACGTAGCCAATACATGATTTTAAATGAAAAGAGAAGTATTTATTTTTCATTCTCAAAGGTGACTTGAGCATTCAGCATTCTGTTGATTTTTAGCTCTCCTTTCGGATGTCTTCATTCTGGTCTTCAAAAATACTTCAAATATTTCTTCTTCCTATTCTGTATTGCAGGATACTAACAAAAATGTTGCGTTTGTAAAGGACTGCTAAAAAACAATGGAATTGCATGCTTTTTCTAGAATTTTGCCTATTAGCAAGTTTCAAGGGTTTAAAAGTAGCTTAACCAGCTCTTACTGTAAAGCTAGAGAAAGGGTATATGCTAGAAAATGACCAGTTATGCAGGGTTCATGGACAAGAAAAGGGAAAAAATGATGTATTTCTATATTTAGTGAATGTACACTTTTAAAATTGAAGTAAGCATAGCTAAACAGTAAGTATTAGTACTATGTTTTTTGTTACCAAACATTGTATAGGAACCAACAAAGGTGTGTAATTCTTAGCTGTAATTAACCAATTTCCTAAATTATTTTGGACAGTTATTAGTGTCAGATTTTGTATGGGTGTATCTTCCAGCAAAAAAAAGTGATCTTCGTTTTTTTGCTGAAACTTGCAGGGAAGGAGAGAAGGGGGAAACGGTGAGGTATGAAATTTGAAAGTACTTATTCACTGAAGCACTGATGCTTTCCAAAGGCAGGATGTTAAAATCCACTGAGATTACACTTCAGTGTATTTTTTTTTTTTTTTTTTTTTGTATGCATGTTTTGCATTGTATTGGGAACTGAGAGTTGGTTTGGGGGCTAAAAATACACTTTGGTACAGATGCTTTATATTATCACATCTGTTTCAAGACAAACTTTCATTTAAAGCAGTAATATGTTTTAGATAACTCCATGTTCTCAGATACTCATTTTTCCCAGAGGTGTATGTACCTATGTGACTGCTGCAGATCAGCAGATGAACTTCAGCTTTTCAACAAGCTGTGGTGATGAGAATGTTTCCAAGTCCTTCATTTTTGTGCAGAAAAATGATTTGTTCAAAAGCTTGCTGTGCTGTGAGTGTTATCTATGTGGGATCTTGCTGGGGAGCTATTTAGCCCTATTTTTATGTGATCCATTGAGTTGTTTATAGCTTCTTCTTGTGTTTATTTTATCCCTTTTTAGATTTTGGGGCATGTAAAAGATAAGTTTATTCCTTCATCTGAATGTAGAGGACATGGATTGACTCTGTTCATGGTGACTGTAATTGGTTACTGCCAAGCTTATCAAATCTATCTCTTAATCGTAGGAAGTGTTCTCGTTTCCTAATGACTTGTCTGCTTGGATTTGCTCACTTTATCATCATTGAGACAGTCTGAGAGCCTGGGAAGTCTGTGGACAAATGCCAGGATTTGGTGGCAGGCTGGGCATAGGGGTCACATTGAAACTTCTTATTCAGGTAGTCACTGTACACTTCCACTCAGTATCCAGAGCAGCCATCCTCTGTATTTCCAACTGTATGCACAAATGGAAGCTGCTCAGGTTTGGGAATCGGACATTGGAACTCCCCAGTGCTGTACTGCTCCTGGACATGCGTCACCACATTGTTCAGAATTTGGTGTCAGTGTTGAGACTGTGGAACTTAGAAGGGGTTCAGTGATTTGGTAAATTACTAAACTCTTTGGTTTTGTATCAGTGGCTGCTTCCTTACCTCTTGAAGAAGCTGAAGAGGACTTCTGCATAGTTTAGAATAAGTTCAGTGTGTTTTAACATTGGTTAATGCTGGTCCTATGTTCTTTTTTTTTCATATGTGTTCAAGTTGTGGTAATTCAAATATTGCTGGAATCATTGATGCACAAGATTTTAATTGTTTTGACATCTCCCAAGTGTTGAATTTCTCCTCTTTGGTGTTGGCCTTTTTTCAGTTCTGGGGCCTCTTTCAGTTTTAAATTCTTGTAACGTCTGATATGAGTCTCGATTTTTCTCACACTGAGTGGCAAGAGTGTGCTTTCTCTTATTATATGTTAGATTCTTGATGAAAAAGATTGCTTCAAGCTATATGGAGACATTCAGTTGTAACTACTCCCTGTGCTTCTTTGGTATTACTTCTAAAGAACGTAGTGCTTCAGAGAAGACAGTCTGCAGTAGTGCGATGTCTCTTCTTCCTGGGGAGCTTCAAGAATGTTGGTTTCTGTAATATTGCAATCTGTGCATTTTAAGATGCATTGCACTGTCTTCCTTGGCTGTAATATACAAACTAGGATCTTCATCCACGTTCATCTATGTTTCCTAAAGACGTGGTCCAGATAAAGAGGCTTGACAGAGGGAGTGAAAAGTAGAAAGTGTTTGTTCTATAGGAACTATTTCTGCATGCTAAAAATTTGTAAGCATTAGGAAGTTTCTCCAGACTGCCATAACTGGACCATAGTGAGTAAAGATGTACATTGTGTATTGCAGAAGCCAGAACAGGCTAATGCTGAAAAGAGCTGAAATGTGAATATGGTTGATGCAGTTGCAGTACTGGGATCTGCATCACTCTGAGACTGAATCTAAGAGAAAGAATCTAAAACAGCTCTTAAAAAGCTGTTCTAATAGTATGAATGCTCACAGAGTTTGGAGTGGAGGTGACAGTGCTAAGAGGCGTACGGTCTGATGGATGAATTATGTAGATGTGACAAAATAGCACATAATTTGTTTTGGTCTCCAGACAGGTCAGTTGTGTGCTCTGTTCTTAGTTGTTTTGTTTCTCCTAACCCATTACTGGAAAATGTGAATTTATTAAGGTAAGGAGAAAATTCTGTCCTCTGCCTGGAAAGCTGGGGACAGATGGAGCTTATGTGTCCAACTGCTTTATACGAACAGTCTTCATGGAGAGCAAAGTTAACAAGGATGAAAGGAAAGTTTCAGGATGATCAAAAGGAGTAGTATTTGAAAGAATTTAAGGTGGATGTTGAAAGCTGGTGGAAGGATTCAGTTGAGAGTTAGCCAAAGAACTGAGACAAAAACAGCTGTGTACTTGCTAGACTACAGAAGTATTTGATTTGTTCAAAATCTTGGAAACCAAAGCAGAGAGAAAATTCAGTCCTCTTAAACATCTTCATATGATCTGGATGATGGGGCAGAGTGCACCCTCAGCAAATTTGGAAATAACATAAAGCTGGGAGGAGTGGCTGGCACATAAGAAGGCTGTGCTGCCAGTCAGAAGAACCTGGACAGGCTGGAGAGCTGGGCTGACAGAATCCTTATGAGGTTCAACAAGGGGAATTTCAGAGTCCTGCACCTGGGGAGCAGCAACCCCAGGCACCAGGATGTGGTTGGTGCCACTAGAAAGCAGTCTGGCAGAAAAGGCCCTGGGTGTCCTGGTGGGCACCAAGGTGAACTTGAGCCAGCAGTGGGCCCATGCTGCCAAGAAAACTAATGGATTCTGGAATTCATTAGGTAGAACATTGCCAACAGGTCTAGGGAGGTGATCCTTCAACTCTGCTCAGCACTGGTAAGGCTGCACTGTGAATACTGTGTCCAGTTGAGGGCTTCCCAGTACAAGAGACATGGACAGACAGACTAGAGAGAGTCCAGCAATGGGGCCAGTATGTTGATTTAAGAGACTGTAGCATCTCTGCTAGTAGGAGAGGCTGAGAGCCTGGAAAAGAGGAGGCTCAGGGAGATCTCATCTGTGCCCATGAATACCTGAAGGAAGAGTGCAAAGAGGACAGTGCCAGGACAGGAGGCAGTGGGCACAAATTGGAACACTCTGATCACCAAGAGCACTTCTATACTGTGTGGGTGACGGAGCACTGGCATACACTGCCCAGAGACATTGTGGAATCACCTCCTCAAAGATTTTCAATGACTATCTGGACTGCTACAGCAGTGTTTTAAGACTAACTTAAAATATTCAGGATGCCATGAACTTTATTTACTATTTTGTAATATTTAGAGAATTTAAAGCCAAAATCAAAATAGTAATTTTTAGTCTCCTGTGTTAACCTAAACTTCTGCTGTCAGCCATGTGCAGTTGTTATGGCCAGATGGTAAATGTGATGGATTCAACCACCATATTTATGGCCCTGGCACATATGGCTGATATTTTATGGTAAAAATTTCCTTTTCTTAGGTGTTATGCTTTACAGGCAATAAATAAGCTGTCAGTGATGAAACCAATGTATGTTCAAACATGAAACATATTTGGGATAACTGCTAGTAGTTCTGATAAGTTCCATTATACGCTGCTGAACTGTTTCATATTTCCTAACTACCCGATGAGTGTTGAGCTTTGGTGCAGTGATGGAGGCCATTGCACACAGCTTTTCTTAAGGGCATAATGTTGTTTGTATTCAAGACATACTTTCACAGTGTCTTGGATAGCATGAGAATTGGAGGCATGTGAAAATCATGTCCGTCTTTAACTAGAATGCCACCCTCTGTTTTCTTGCCATGCCGTTTGCATTATCTGCCATTTATTTAGCTGATGAACACTTGAGGGAGTGCTTCTTCAGTGCCTTTGAATCTTAGAATCTTCCGAAAATAAACTGAATTAACAGATATTAAATGGACGTTTAATCTTGTGACATAAACATGGTAACTGTTTATCATCTGTCCCCTGGGCCTTCAGCTGCCCCTTCTTCTGTGTGACATACGTGCAAGTATGATGTGCTTTATTTCACTAATGCACCTAAAGGTAACAGCATTTCATGTATCCAGAGAAGAGCAGTCTGATGCTGTTAATTTAGAAAACAAACCAACCATACATGAAAACAGAATAAGGAAAAAAAAAAAAAAAGAACAAAAACAGGAAAAAAAAAAACCACAGACACATCTACCTTTATCCCTTCTAGAAAAATCAAACCTCCTCCTTACTGCAATATGAGCAGCAGAGAGGAGCTGCCTGTCTTAGCTCACTTCTGCTGTTTCAGTGTCTTTCTCTGAACACATCTGTTGCACAGTGGCTGATGCATTACTAGGAGAATGTATAACAGTTCAGTACTGGGACTTCTGGGTGTAGCTGTGGAAAAAACAAATCTAACCACCAAGGGTGGGCTTTTACCTGAATATGAATTGAAATCCACCTCTGGTATTTTCAAAAAGATTCTGCCAGAATGACAGTTCTCTCAGTCTGAGCGGGCTTCCTACTACCCACTAAAACCAATTCTTTTCGATTTGCAATCAGAATTTTTGTCAGTAATAAGCAAGAGGCAGTAGCTTTATGAGCATGTGAACCAGGCAGAGCAGCAGCGAGGCTGTTGCTGTAAGCAGGAGCAGAGGTGTGCTAGAGAGCTGTGTGTTTCAGGGTGGCTTTTGGTCTGATGGCATTGCTGTAGGATGGCAGCAAAGAGGTGGATCTGGCTGTAGAGCCAGACTCCTCATTGTGGTTTCATGCAAGGAGTTTTCTCCTCTGTTGTTAACCTAAACACCACCATGCCCACTAACCATGTCCCCAACCAGGTGGCACTGTTTAGGTAGGCCATAACTCTCCCTGCACCTCAGGTTGGTTTGTATTGGAAGTTCCCACGGGTAACAAGACTCATTTGTTTCAAGAAATATCACAGGAATACAATGTATTGCTTCTTTGTCTAAGCACTATGAAAGTGTATGTGTATCAGCAGCAGACAAATGTTGGATGCAGTTTGGTTATAAAACAAGTGCTGAAAGAGCAGTAGAGATCCTGACAGCCTGAATGTATTGTAGTTGCTCAGTGCTGGCATGCAGTAAGCTGGAGATCATCACGTTTTCCTAATAAAACAAGTGTGCTTACAGAGCTCTAAGCCAATTACATTGTATTTTAGAAGTTGTTTACTTTATCAGCTGAAATTTTACTTCTGCCTTTTCTCTAAAAATATTATCCACTTAGCTGAAGTGTCTAAAACACTGCATCTTTTGTGTTAGCTCCTCTCTCATTTATTCTGCTTATGAGAGGATTAATGAGATGTGAATTGTAATCTCCTTGTTGATTTCCTAATTATTTTCCATAATCTGGCTACAGCTCAGGATTTTTGCTGCTCACTGATAAAAGATGTAGGAGCAGCGGAAAGGAACAACCTGTATGTAGTCCCTGGAGTTGGTCAGGGCTTTAATTTGGTTCTGTAACCTCAGCCCAGTGTTCTGTTCTTTCCCTATTGTATGTACTGCTGTCTTAGGTGATATTGCATCTTGGTAGATCCTCATTCACTTAAATTTATTTTCAATAAATGAATGGGTTTTTGTGTGATTCTGGAATGAGGAGTACAGTAAATACTTAACGTAACAACGTTGCTGGTTTCCCTCAGCTTTCTGTCCTGACCTTTAATTCCCAGAGCGCTTCTGCCAAACCAGCAGCTGCCACCTTGTCTGCAGCAGCAGGAGATCTCGATCTGTTCACTGAGCAAACAACAAAATCAGAAGAGTCGGCAAAGAAACAGCTCTCTAAGGACTCCATCTTGTCACTGTATGGCACAGGAACCATGCAACAGCAGAGTGCACCAGGTAAATCATTTGGCACATGTTTATGATGCAATTCTATTTTAAGCTTCGCCCAGCATACCATCATCTCCTACAGGTGTAAGACAAAGGTGGGGCACCCTGCCACTATATTCAAATGAAGAACTGTATTTTTACCATTACAAACATGGGAAAATTACTGAAACGTTAATACCAAAGCTATAGAACAAAACAGTGTGTGATTATTTAATCAAGTGTGCATTTGACTGACAGATCTGTGAATTCAGCTCCTGCTGTCTGACTCATTGCTTAAGGTCTGAGCTTCTGCAGCAGGCTGCTGGGGTGAGTGCAGAGCTGTCAGGTTTGATTTCTGTGGTGTTTGCAGGAAAACAGACTTCTAGTACAGTGATTAAAGACCCACTCATCTCAGGGATTTGCCAAACTCTCTCTATGGTGGTGAGTCCTTTTCCTGTGAGAGATTTTACAGGAACTAAACTAACAGCACTGACATACAGCTGGACAAAGTTATCCTTTACAGTTGTTTTGATACACCTAATGCTTTCGGGGCGGAGGGAGAAGATCACAAAGCACCTTCTCTGAAGTCTTCCTTTCTCTGATCCAGGTATGTTCATGGGCTCCTCCTCTATGCCATTTACCACACAGCCATCGACTCATTTTCAAGGTTTCCCAGCCATGGGAGTTCCTGTGCCTGCAGCCACCGGGATGATGGGAAGCATGATGGGACAATCGGTGCCAGTCATGGGGCAGAGCACAGGGGTGATGGTAGGAATGGGAATGCCCAATGGATTTACTGGTACGACACAAACTGGTGTGATGGGACTTCCTCAGAATGTCGTTGGACCTCAAGGTGGAATGGTGGGACAAATGGTTACTCCACAGAATAAGTATGGATTGCAACAAAATCAGCAAGCTCAATGGAGCCTCACCCAGGTAAATGCTCGTTATCCTCAGATCAGGGTGTTTGAAAAAACATCTCCTTTTCAGATACAAACTGCTTAGCTGTAGGAGGAAGGCTGCAGTGGAGCCAAGTTACAGACTGCTGGACTATGAATTGCTCAGACAAGCAAGGAAGAAAATCAATGAAGAAATAAATTAAAGATAACCAACATATAAGCACAGAATAAACTCTGCTGAGGGAGACCAAACTCAGTTTTCTGCTGCTGTAGCCAGTCTTATCCTGGCATCTGAATTAGGTAAAGAAACAGCTATGCTTTAGTTATGCCACACCAAAGTGTAAACACAGCAGTGTAACTAAGAGCAGAATTGAATAGCTCAAGGATAGCTATTAACAATTAATACTTTCATTTCCAAGCTTCAAGATAAATTTCAGTGGAATGTGCAGTTTTCTGCACTGTGATGTGCTACTGTAGATAATCTGCTTAGAGTCATCTATTATTTAGCTGTAGCATTTCCACGCTTTTATTTCTTAAACATGTTTAAAAGGTTCTCTAGAAGCATTAGTGTATGCTTAGTACTATATTGATACATTATCCAAGGAAACATCCTAAAATCATGTAGTTGGGAGCTTATTTTTTAAGAAGTCAACTTGAGCAATGATTTTTTTCATATTTTTTCATTAGAAGAACCACACAATAATTGCATGCTGCTTACTCTAGTGATTCATGAAATGTACCTTAATGACTTACTTAGATTTAACTATACTAATTAAGACTTGTGGTGTGAGCAGTTGTGTGGGTTCTTACATGGATAAATTACCCTCTCTTTGAAAACACAGACTGTCATCCACTTTGAAAAGTAGTTTCTTAAAGGCGAGAATTTCAAAATGTCACATGAAAAATATCTGTGGACAGTAGTCCACAGATCTTTTTAAAGGTGTCTAACTTTAAAAAGGTCCCATAAATAAAAATCTTGCTTGTTATGTGTATATTAAAAGCTGGCTCTTAAGACAAACTCTTAAACATTTCTGTACTACTTGCATATCAGATAACATTATCATTATGCTGATATCCCACAGTTGCTAGGGGAAGCATGCTTCAGTTCTAAGGTGGGAGAGCGTGTTTACTTCCCAGAACAGCTTGCTTTATGTACTCTGCTCCTTCAGAGTTTTGCTCCAGAAGAGATGAACAACTAGGTGAAGCATTTTTAATCTCCATGTCCAGGCCGTGGTTGTCATTAGTGCAGCCTTTTCACATGTATGAAAGCACATAGTGTTGATTCTGAAATATTACTTTGCAGTCATTTAACAACTTTTTCACTAGTTGTTTTACAGTTTCCTTTTGTACCCTGGTATTGTGCAATCCTGTTTAGATGAATTCTCATTTTTAGCTAATGCAATCTTCAATCTAATATTGCCTATACAACTGGAACATCTGTGTTTGCCAACTGATTTCACTCTCAGATTCCTTAAGAATTTGGACATCTTTACTCTGTCTGTGCAGATTGGTTTTTGGCTTATCTGCATTTGTGTTTTAGAAGATAACAGGCAGTTATTTTAAGATTTTTATGCTGAGCACTAAAATTTACAGCAAATTCATAATGTTTTCTGAGAGCAAAAGTATTTTAGCATCCTCCTTAAAATGAATGTGAATTCTGAACTGTTTCCAAACTTTAATTAGTTATCTTTCTTAATTTCATATGAACTGTTTGATTCGTTTTAAAGAAGTTACAGATCTTGAGCAGCTTCTTTAGCAAAATATGCCTCTATTTATATTTAGTAGTCAAGTTTATAAGTCTGTGTCACTGGTTACTGACTAAATGGACAATTAATATAAAACAAAACAACACGAAATAGTGGTGCAGTCAAGATATTGAGGTCGACAAAAAAATATTGCTGAAACAAAAACCATCATCTGGAGTTGCAAATGTAGACAAGGCTTTGCTACTTGCTTGGATGTTTCTTCACTATAATTGCCAAAATTCTGTTGGTTAGCTTTGAAAGTTGAAAGAGAGCTCCTATCAGCAGAAGTACATCAGGCTCCCTTGTCATAAGCTCTGTGTTCACTAGTAGAATTCACTAGTTGAATGCTGATACAGCCTTCTCATAGACTGCCAGTCAGCTGCTGTATCACAGCGATCACCTGAACAGAAACTGGATCTAGAAGAGCTGGTACCCTGAAAAATATTTAGATGCTTTCCTAGAGTCAATATTTTTATTTAATAAGAAATACTAATTTTAGGACAGTATCTTTTAACTGAGTTGCTGGTTTAGGAGATAGTACAGCTTTTTGACTAACAGTGTTGCCTCTCAGCTCCGGTGCTCACTAGACTCTTGTATGCTTCACAGATGAATCAGCAGATGGCTGGAATGAACCTCAGCAGCTCCAGCAACGTGATGGGCTTTGGGCAGCCCCCCAGCACAGTGGCGGGATGGACTGGAAGCTCCTCGGGTCAGACTCTCAGCACACAACTGTGGAAATGAACGTTGCAATAGAAGTTTCACCCAGAAGAGCCACCTAACATTCCTTATCCAAATGCATTTACTTCTGCTGTTCTCTCCATGTACATACTTTTTCTTTTTCCCAGGCTGTTCAGATTAAGAATATAACTGACTGACCGTGTTGTGGTCTGTATTGATTTAAATTTGATGTAGTGAAAAGCAGATCAAGAACACATTTATATATCACTGGCAACGTTTTCATACAATGCATATGATTTCATAGACCATGTATTTAAGAAGCTGCTTAACCACGTATTGTTTTTTTCCCCTCAAAATTCTAGATCAAATGGTTTGCATTTAAGGGACGTAGCTATCATGTTAGTAATATCCAAAAATATAAACCCCGATCCCCCCCAAAATTACCCAGTAATCCTGTAGAAGGTACTGTATGAACAAATATTTAATCATATATAAATAGAATGTAAATGTATCACAGCAATGTTTTCTAGTGTATCAAACAGATTTTGTTTCATCATGCATTTCACTGTGATGTTATTATGGTGTGCATAACAGGGAATATGATCATTGAAAGGAAGATAAACCTGGATGTTACTCTAGTCCTACAAATTAATAGTCTATTCTGTTAAAAATGAGCATTTGATCCATTTGAGTTTCCTGTGCTAAAGCATCCAAGTGGGCTCACGAGGCATGTACACAGTATTAATGCTGAGAACTGGTATGCATACAAGGTAACTTGGTGTGAACAGATCTATCTTCCCTTGCAGAAATATCCAGGTTTATGACAGTGATTGTGTTTACATTTTATGGTGCCTCATAATGATAAAATGTTATTTCCCTATATTAAAAAGATGAATCCGTAAATGATTGTGGGTTTTTATTTCATTATTGCATAACTATTTGACAGCTATTTCTTTAAGTCTGATTTTAATGAACGAAAGCATTTGGAGGATCTATTTATGCAAATATTTAGATCAACAGTTCATGATTTAAAATCAGTTTATAATTATACCACTAAGCTGGATAAAT
Source organism: Chrysolophus pictus (assembly GCA_037305975.1). Classification (NCBI taxonomy): domain Eukaryota; kingdom Metazoa; phylum Chordata; class Aves; order Galliformes; family Phasianidae; genus Chrysolophus; species Chrysolophus pictus. Next base: position 28,647,633 of record CM074578.1, read on the forward strand.
ACAAAAACTATATACATACATGATGATTTTGACAATATTCCATTGCAGTCATGTTTCGATTGATTGATTGATTGTTTTTACTATGTGGAAACAGCCTTACAGCAAAGGTAAGTGTCAGTTTATTAAGATGAGTTCAGAAATGCATGCAAACAAGTTAGAACAAAGCACACCCATTTGATTTGCTTAATAGAATATCTGACAACTTTCTTTTGTTTCCACAGAAGTCCACTGGGTAAGCTAAAAATCTCACACCTGTAGGCTGTTACAGAGGCTGAATTGGAGCACTTTCCAAACACATCCGCTGCACTGTGTGACTCGTCTCAGGATCATACCTCAATGTTGACTGTGTCCAGATGATATTTTGGCTCATTAGCTAGATTGACCTTTTCTGTTCGTGTGTGCCATACAAGAACCTATAAAATAACACTCTGTTAGTACGGTCATTTACAAAGACCATTGAGAACCTTTTTAGAAAATAAATGGGTACCTTTGTGCAGTTATTTGCTTTTGGCTCCAGTTCCTCCACTGTTGTTATCTGTTTCAGAAAATCAGATTCTTGCATTCCTGGCTGAGAACCGCGACGCTTGAATACAGCCTTTGGATGTGACAGAATCACCTGAAGGCTCACAGCAAATCCTTGAAGAAAGGAAGAATAAAGTGGTTAAGAAAAAGCATAGTTTTTTTGTAGGCAAGTTACACTTAGCCTGCGAAACTCTACGCACCTTTTAAAAATCTTTAAGTTTGATTGTATGAGTAGACAGTGTTTGGTAGGATAGGTCAGCCTGCATTGTTTTCTTTTACCCTGAAGATGCACTCAGATTTTCAACATTTCATGAATTTCCTATCATCAAGAGAATTTTCTTTTAATCTTCCCTTTCTCCTTCTAATTAAGAAATAAAACTGAATTTTAACTAAAATAAGATGTATGAATCCACACTGAAAAAGTATTTCTTGGTTTTAGGGTGAGAATCAGGAAAAAAAAAAAAAGGATTAGAATGTTACTTAGACAAAGCAACTGTTGTCTCTGGAGATTTTTAACATTGCTGATGAAAGATAATTCATACATGGTGTATGTTGGCCTTCTACACCCTGTGGCTACTGGGAACTTCTGAACCATTCATCTAAATGGCCACCTGCAGGATAGTCTGTAGCTGATCCGGGTGTTGCACAGCATATCAAAGGATCTCATCAGTGCTTGTTTGCAATGCATTCTCCCTAATAAATAATATACATTAGGTCCCTCAAAGGGAGCTAAATTGAGAAATCAGTGATTTGAACAAGCTCACCCTTTCTGAAGCAGCTCTTGTGAATCTCCAATTTGCCACTGGTTATAGAAATTTGAAGTTGTTATTCAGCAGGATTCAGTCACGTGTAAACATCTTTAAGGATGACTCAAAAGTCAGCCTGATGCACTTGTAAAGGAAAATTACATTTGTATAGCCTTGTATCTAAGAGCAAGTCTACCAAATAAATGTTTTTTTGTCAGTTCACAGTGGTTCCAGCTGTCCCTTTGCAACAGTTTTGACATCTGTTCTGGAAAACTGCAGGAGTACTTAATTCTAAAACCAGTATTAAGATTTTTCTCACTAAAAAGGAGCATAACTTCCTCTAATAGAATGTAGGCTGCCCCACCTGCTAAAAGCAGTGCTGCACCCAGCCGTTCTCTGTTAGGCACTGGAATGGGCTGACCAGGGAGGTGGTGGAGTCACTGATCCTGGAGGCGTTCAAGGAACATTTGGACGTTGTGTTGAGAGACATGGTTTAAGTGAGAGCTGTTGGTGGATGGTTGGACCGGGTGATCCTGTGGGTCTTATCCAGCCTTTGAGATTGTACGATTCTATTCTGTGATGATTCTGTTATTGGCTGGCCTTAGTAGGGGCCAGCAGGGAGAAGAATAATGGCCATTTGGACTTCCCTTCCTCAGTGAGGTTTGTCTTCAGCAAGCTACAGGCCCTCAGTGCTGTCTAGGTCTTTGTCACATGGCTGTGAGGGGCACAATGTGGGTTCGAAAAATCGTCCCATTTTTCAGGCACAGAATGAAGTCAAATTATTAAGCTGTTGTACATAAGGACATGGAGTACTGCACGCTGACTGGCCTGAGGCCTGAGGTTTGTTTCCCTAATCAGTGGTCATGCATTCTTTGTGTATCTTTAGGGTTTTCAATAGGTAGCAACTTGCAAAAGAAGTTCAAGGAGACCTCTCCCCTTGGCTATCTGGTTCTTCAGCTCTGCTTTACAACTGCTTCAGTTTCACATATTGACATATTTATGTAGATAAACTTTCAAAGCACTTGAATGAAAACCATTTTCTAGTGCCAACTTCCAGTTCACTCCATCACAGGCGGAACATTATGGCATCAAAAAGAGGTGAGATGGTGAAGGGTTTAACCACAGTAGCACTAGTTACTTCCCCTAATAGATAGTTATCCCATGGTAATAGGCCAGTGACAGTAGCCACTGCTACTTTGGAATTCTAATCTCACATAATTCCTTGGTGGAAGTAATGTCTCCAGTATAGCATAACCAGACAGTGCTACACACACTATTTCTACAAAGTCATGCTAAGCTTAATCACATGGAATACCACAGGAAAAGTTTATAGTCAAAGTCTAACACGGTGTTTTGCTGTTTCTGTTTGATGCAAAGCTGTAAATGAAATCTAATTGGCTGATGACCACCCAGATAAGAATGAATTTGTTGGAGGATGAGGCATCTGGAAGACACAGCAAAGATTACATCTGTGCTGCTTTCTCTGGAACCTGTTAATTCACACTTTGACTTGTGTTGGATTAACAGCTTCTGTTAAATGATGGAAACATTTTTCTTTACCCGGTTAGACCGTCTTTCAAGATTTAGTTGCCGCGATTAATAGCTTTGCCTCCTGAATGCTCCAGATAGCATAGTAGCTGAAGGCAAGCCAGAAACTGAGTCTTTATCATTTCCAGAGTGAATAAATGCTAAAGCTTAGTGCTGATGGTGACGCAGATATGCTGGTTTCCATGCAGTTTAAGATACTGCCTTTGACTTGTTAACCATACCATGACTTGAAGTCTGCTTCCTTCCTCTTCAGGTAACGCACCATTTGAGTTGCAGTGCAGTAGAGGTGCTCAGCCACATGTTTTTATATGTCAGAACAGAGAACTCTGCTGACAATTAATTTACCATGAAAGAGACTCTCTATGTTAAACCCAGCAATCTCTGAAGAAGTTCTTACATCCTTTGATGTCAGGGTGGGGGCTTTGAGTTTATCATCTGCCACAGCCAGTCAAGATTTCTTTGTACTTCCATCTTGCAGCTTTGTCAGACAAAATATGCCATGTTTTCCAGTGTCATTAATAGACAGCTTCTTTTCTGAGAAGAATCGTGAGAAAGATGAGATGTAATACAGATGGCATACTACTGCTAAATCCAAGGAACGGGTGGTTGCTTGGGCCCTAGCAGAGGGACTCAGAGCACAATGAATGACTCCAAAATGTGCTTGCCCAGTGATTCACAGATATAGATTAATCTGTATGCCTGAAGCAGCTGCTGGAATGCTCATATAAAGCACACATCTCTTTTCCTTGCACAGTCCTGACATTATGAGATTCATGATCCAACTAGTTCTCATGGGTGGTAAGAAAAGAAACAACAATTCTTGCACTGGGAACAAGCCATAAGTAAATCGATAAGTGTCACAGAAGATTTAAAATCAGGTCTATAATAAACAACACAGTGCACTCACTTCAATTGCCCAAGTGGCTACTGATAACCTGAAAATTTTTGTTTCTATGTGTGACATCCATTGAGATTTTTCAAATTCTCCAAAAGCCTACAAGTGTTCTTGTTGTGGGCTGCATTCCTTTAGATATCAGAGTGTAATGACAGAGTTCATATCTGCATCAGGCTGTCTAGGTCCAGAATCTGTCTAAAGGAGTTCCTGTATGTTCTTGTAGACACTGTAAGTGTTTGCAGAGCTTGAGGTTAAGACAAACACAGGCAGGCTGACTTCAGTTGGGAACTGGGAGCAAACTTCCCCCCCCCCCACCGTAAGGGCAGAGCAAATCTGAGACCGACTCACAAGACTGAATGTGTGCAAGTCTATGGGACTGGATGACACGCATCCCAGCACCCTAAGGGAGCTGGCTGAGCTGGTTGTCAAGCTGCTCTCCATCTTATTTGAAAAGTCGCAGCTGTCAGGCAAAATCCCTGAGGACTGGAAAATGGGATACACCACTCCCATTTACGAGGTGTTTAAGGTCAGGTTGGATGGGGCCCTGGGCAATGTGATCTAGTACTTGATCTAGTGGTTGGCAGCCCTACCTGTGGAAGGGCGTTGGAGCTTGATGATCCTAGAGGTCCCTTCCAACCCAAGCCATTCATGATTCTATGAACTTATCTGGCCATATACGTATAGTGTATTTTTAACCAAACAAACAGTGAAAACAACTGTTGCTTAAAGTTATTCATCTTCCATCCGCTTAACCTTGTCAGGTAGTTCTACATCAAGGCAACCAACTATTGTTGGCTCCATTTTCTTTACTATAAATCCCCCATAAAAAGGGGATTGAGCTGGGGTCTGACACGTTATTTTTTAGTCAGTCTACTATAGGAAGAGCGCCTTGGCTAGAGTTACCAGGAACAAAAATGCTTCACTGCTATCAGTCAGATTCTGATCAGTCTATGACAGAAATACCAGTGACAAAAGGTATCTTGGGGTATGTTTTGCTTAGATCAAAGCGAGATCTGCCCAGAGTGATGATTCACTGCCATTCTTCTTACTTTCTGACATAGGAGTATAACAACCTTTTTTTTTTAAACTAGTTTTCCTCAGTTCACATTTAACACATATTTTAATAATACTCTTAAAGCCTTAGGACTGCACATTTGAATAGACAGTTTGTTTCCCTTTCTAACCTTTGGGCAATGTTTGTCTATATCTAAAAGAACATTTTCTTAAATGAATTTCTTTGTGTTATACAAGAGCCCAACTCCTATTACTTTCATGTAATGGATACGGAATTTGCTTAGCTCTGTTTAATAAAATATTATCATAGCCTAGCTAAAAGCACCAATAATATTTATTGCAGAATCCAGCCAAGTGCTGTCTTCACTGAGAACTACAAAAACATTTCTTAAGCAGATCTAGGTAATATGTTTCCAAAGCAATAAGTAAGGTTGAATTTCAGCCAAAAAGAAATACTGCTTACCATTCTCTTGAAAACAAATAAATAGGTAGAATTTACCTTAGGAATTCAAAAAAAGTTTTGACTTTGCTGCCACTCCAACCTCCCTACTTAAGGTTTGTGTTTTATATAACTGAAGACGCTCCTTAAATCAGCTGCAGAGGACGCACAGAGATGAGAAACAGCAGCTCATGCTGCAGATGCTGAGCCCCGCTTTCTGCAGCCAGAACTGAAAACATGGACACACAGCCCTGGTACTCAGGCTTGAGCAAGGAAACATTTAACTGTGTTGTGGAAAACAAGGGGTGCTTATGGTACCACAGAGTTCTGGGGACGAGTCAGGCTCGCAGGGGGCGAGAGCAAACTGCAGCTTCATCCTGTTTCCCCCAGCTCTTCTCTCCCCTGCTTCTGGTGGGCAGAGCCGAGAGGAACGATGACAAAAAAAGTTATTCACTCCCCTTCCTCCTCTTCTGAGTGTGCACTCAGACATCTGTTTTCCAGGCAAACTGTTCATTTTCTCCTCTTTCCCCTTGGCCCCATACCCTCGGCCACACTCCCTTCTGCTCTAAAATCCAATTGCTCTCAATACATCTGCAGTCATTTCTTACCCCCTTTTCCAACTAGCTCAGACTCCGTATTATGTTTTGCTTACAACACCCAAATCTCTTTCCCTTTTCCTCCCTTCCTCCTCACACTCTGCAAACCACCTACTGTTAAAGCTCAGGCGGTATTTTAAAAACACCAGAACTAATCTGTATGCTCCGGTGGTTGCCTGACAATAAGGAACACAGGAAACAGCTACTCTGCTTTCTGAATGCAATTTAGCACTGGGGAATAACTGTGTCAGCCACAAAGTTCTAGAAAGAAATAACCTATGTTTTCTTCACTGATAAAATGTGACATTTCAAAGAAGAATCTAGAAGTTGGCTAGCAAAGGTCTCAGCTGATCCCCATGAAATCTGCAGAACCTGCCCCACATGACCCATGGGAGATAGAAATTTGGCCCCATACCTTCAAGTCTAGAATAAGAACTTCATGCGTTTTCCCTTTTTACTGAAATAATGATACTAAAATGTAATTCAAATGTTTGTGTTATATTTGTTGGACTAATAAAGTTCTCTCCAAAGCAGCACCTCCTTATTTGTGGTTTTACAGTGATCTCTGATACCCTCAGCCCTTGTACCTCTGTCTCTGTAGTCCCTCCCTTCCAAGACCTCTGTAGGTACAGGAGCAGGTAATGCTCATGGAACTGCCCCCTCCCTCATGCCAGTGTTGCAGCAGCAACTGCAAGCTGTAAGCAAAGATGACATGATCTTTCCACACATCTCCTCCTATCAGGGTTTGTCCCTTGGCTAATGTAGCATAATGGCTTTTTGCCTGTGCTAATAAATTATGAACCGTGCTATCATCCTTATAATGCCTTTCTGCAGCACAGGATCTGTATCTATAATCCACATGCAGACTATTCTTACAGCTGCATGATTGTATGGACAGGCAGAATTCAATCTCCCCCCAAGGATTACCTCTACCTCTACGCTGCAATGTTCTCATGCCAGGTATACCAGTAACCTGAATGGTTTCTACAGTGTAGAAAAATTCACCTGCTGATACTTCTACCACTTTTCATCGAACACCTCAATCCACTAAGAAAGAAAACCCTCAAGATGGGAAAGCACTGTCCCAAGACATAAAGGTCTCAAAAAACATGAAAACTGCTGGCTAATTCTATCCCATTCTTGTCCCTGTATTCTCCCCCATCCCTCTCCTCCATGAATATCCAGGGACTGCTCCAAAAGTAATACCTCCTATTTTATTATGTTAGCCCACAACGTCAGAGGTGGATGTTGGCAGCATGGCAGTAGAGGTTGAACCTTCCCACCAGTATTCCACTCCATGTTGTTGCCGTGTGACACAGCAAACATAGAATCTGACACGGAAGTGCCTACAAAGCAAAGGTGTGTCACCGAATTCCTCCATATGGAAAAATGGCATCCACTGACATTCACTGATGCTGCTGAACGTTTATGGAGACCAAACAGTGGATGTGACTATAGTGAGGAAGTGGGTGGTGCGTTTCAGCATTGGTGACAGCAACACAAAAGACAAACCACATTCTGGATGGCCATGCAGATGTTTGTGAGTGCAGCATGCAGGCTCTTGTTCATCACTGGCAAAAATGCATAGCTAATGATAGTGACTATGTTGAAAAATATTGTTTTGCAGCAGAGAATTTACTCTATCAAACAGCATTATTGTGCTCTTTCCAGCTGTTACAGTTTCCATGGAAATAAATAGGAGGCATTACTTTCAGAACAACCTCTGTCAAAACTGCTGAAGTGCAAATATTGTATCACGCTGGGAAACCAGCTGCTGCTGCACTAGAAATCAAAATCTGGCACAGCAATGATTCATGTGGCAGTTGTGAATATACAGGAAAGAGTGCCTAAGCATGGACTGACAGCAAGACAGAGCTGCATGGTGTGCTAACTTCCCAGTGGAAGATTGATTAGATCAATTTTGAAGCTTTTCTGCCTTCTGCTACGCTATAGCTGTCAGTGATTTTTTTCCCCCTAAGCCCAGCATTTCATACTATATCCATCTACAGTTATCACCATCACTCCAAATAGCCAATAAAACAATGAATTATGTCATGATAAAGTAGCGTTTTATAACATGAGGTCTAAGAAGGGTCTCCATTTACACTGCCTGCTGTAGATGGATGACTCAAGGCAAGGCAAGGCTCCCTGCAAAAATTAACTGGATGAATTGATTTACAATTAACTCATTCCAGAAAAACAATTCATTCAACATAAAAGCCAAGTTGCCACATGCAATTACAAGCAAGTGAAAGTAAGCCGCGCCATCACCAAGAAGCAACTTAATTAAATGAGGTGTGCAAACAAAGACTTCTAGGATATTTAATGCTATTGCACTATGAACAGCAGATATGCTTGAGAAGCTTTAAAATCTGCTTACGCTGGGATCATAGAATGGCCTGGGTTGAAAAGGACTGCAACGATCACCTAGTTTCAACCCCCCCGCTATGTGCAGGGTCGCCAACCACCAAACCAGGCTGCCCAGAGCCACACTCAGCCTGGCCTTGAATGCCTCCAGGGACGTATGTTTCTGTCCCACTCACAAAAAAATATAAGAATAGGCACGATGAGCTTTCCGTCCTTCATACAGCATGAAGCTTAGCACTTACCGGCCATGTCGATGGCGAAGGGCCTGTCAGCTCTCCATCCTGTGTACCACCCGACGACCTTGCCGTTCTCCACGACCGGGCGCTCGTACCGCCGTCCCCCGACCAGCCCTACAGGCCACACCGACACCTTACGGGTTGTGCGCATCTGCAAGAGGTGAGCAGAGCGTGATTTCCTGCACTATTCCTAAAAAGCTTTTCTGTAAGTGTTGGTGGAAAGCCTACACATTAATCCTCTGTTAGAGTCATTTAAAAGCAATGGTTGCTTGCAGATTTCAGCCCAACAGGGTAAGCATTTGGAGGCTGCAAAGGCCTACTCATTTTCTGTGAGTTTCAGCTCTCTTCCAATAGGCACCTCCGCCCTACTAGAAATACTCTATTCATGTTTTCATAAGAAAAAAATTTAAAGACATGGAAAAAATGGTACTTGCTTTCATGTTTGTTTTAAAGGTGTGTGGTGTAAGAGATCACTCTTTTCGGCACTCTTTCAGTAAGCATATTTCTATAGATGGCTTATGTAGTGTAGTAGCACGGTGAGATAGACTATTATAGGAATGATTAGCAAATGCACACTTCATTAAGACATGTACAATTAAGAAACTGTGACACACAACTCTCCCCCTGCCTGCACTACACCAGATCTGTACAAAAGAGGTTACATCTATTAAAGGCTCATACAAAATTAAAAAAAAAAAAAGTTTGGGCCATGCCTTTAAACATTTACATGTTGTTTCAGAAAGAACTGCTGAGTTTCTGGGCATGGCATGGACAGTGTGGGAGTTTGCTCCCAATATAACTAGAAGTAATTCTATAAACGCTGGCCTCATCCATCCCGCAGGAGATTGCAGAGAGTGGAAAATGACTCTTTAGCAGCAAGTGTGTCAGACTGGGGTTCTCTGAATTCAGCACGCTGGTTAGCAGCCCGATTTCTGCAGTGAGTGGGAAGGTTACATGACTTAAACGCTGATGTGCTGCTCTGCAGTGAGTCCTGAGGAGCCAGGCGCAGAACGGACAGTGCAGGCACTACAATTTGCCCGGCTGTACCACACTGGCTTAACTACTGTGCTTAAATATGGTTCTTTTTAAGTAAGTATCAAGCAATCCCACTGTAACACAAGCTTAATTTGATTGATTTTTAAAACAATCTCATCTTCTAGAGTAGTTGAAGCCTATTCCTTAGGGAAATGCGATCCCTTTCTCCTCTCAAGCACTCATCTTTGCAAAAACAAATACAATTTTACTTATTTGTAATGCACTCCCCTATAGATAGATGTTCAAGTGAAAGATAAGCTTGGTTAAATATTAAACATTTGCCTCTCTTTTTGTCAAGGTGAAAGATTTATCATATGTATCATCTAGACTCCCAGGAGATCCACCAGAAAAAAAAAAAAAAACAACAAAGAAAGCACTTCACTCTGGGTCGCATTTTTAAGTCAGAAACATTAGCAGATTTTTAAGTGAATACAGGGAGCACATAAAATATATATAGAAATCAGCTATATATGCACACACAGAAGAGAGCTGTACACCTCCTCTCCTTCCAACTCTTTGTGCATCTTCTTTGTCCAAACCACTGACTGCTTTATTGCTCCTGCCTGCTTCAGACTATTTTTCCCATCTCTCCCACTTTTCAATTTAGAAAATGGAAAATTAGCAATCAACTGTTCTGATACAGAAATCAGTCAAACCTCACAGAATCGTAGTGGTTGGAAGGAACCTCTGGAGAGCACCGAGGCCAACCCTCCTGCCAAAGTAGGTTTCCTAGAATAGGTTACATGGGAAAGCATCCATGTGGGTTTTGAATATCTCCAGGGAAGATATCTCCAGACTCCACAACATCTCTGGGCAGCTTGTTCCAGTGCTCTGTCACCTTTACAAGTAAAGATATTTTGCCTCAAGAACACATGGAAGTTTCAGTTTGTGCCCACTGTCCCTCTTCCCATTGCTGGGCACCACTGAAAAGAGCCTGGCTGCATCTACTTGACTGTGACCTATTAGATATATATAAGCATTGATAGTACCCCCTTGCAGTTTTCTCTTCTCCAGGCTGAACAGTCCTAGGTCTCTCAGCCTTTCCTCATAAAGGAGATGCTTCAGCCCAATCATCACCTTTGCGGCCCTCTGCTGGACTCTAGGAGTTCCCATTCTTTCTTGAACTGAGGAGCGCAGCATTGAACACAGTACTCCAAATGTGGCCTCACCAGGCTGCCATGTTCCTCTCAAGTGGCTAGAAACCTTTTCTACATTCCATAGACTTTCTTCTTCCATTTGAGTTTTTCTGGGAGCTCCTTGCTCATCCATGTGGGTCTCCTGCCACCTTCGCCTGATTTCTTACTGTTAGGGATGCACCAATCTTGAGCCTGGAGGAACTGGTGCTTGAATGTCAACCAACTCTCTTGGGCTTCCTTACCTCCAACCCATGGGATACCTCCAAGCAGGTCCTTGAAGAGGTCCAATTTGGCTCTCACGAAGTCCAGAATTGCAATCCTACTTACTGCCTTGTTTCTTCAATGTAAGATGTCGAATTCCACTATGTCAGGGTCAGTGCATCTTCATGATTTTAGCTCTAGTTTCAATGATACATCCACACTGCAATTTTTTCCTAATGGTATATGGACATTAACATTCAAAAGCCATGGGATATGGACAAAAGGCATGATCCTGTTGGGTTTGTCTATACAGCCAACTTTCCAGTAAGTTTGCAGGACATGATCAAGCCACACATCCTACTACACTAAGCTGGTGCTATCTGCAGGATGAACACAGATATCCCCTCACCTCTTATCTATCAGCACCAACGCGTACTTGAGCATATGGCTGCAGGACCAACTTATCACTGTACTGATTTACACTGCTCCAGCTGCTCTGTGCCAGCTGCCTGTCCGCACCCACAGCAAGCACAAAGTGCCCCCAGGTGAGCACAAGCATGCCCCCAGCTACACCAGGGCAGCTCATGCACAGTAAGCCCAAGCTCGGTCTTCTCCCACATTTGTTTAGCTATGCTGCAAACTGAGCCAGGTCACACAACACTTCTGCACTGGGTGAATACTGGCTACAGCGCTTGTGCTAACAGAGCCAGACAGATTTACATTAATATCTCACCTTACAAAGAGTGTAGCAAAACCTTGTTACTCCAGAGTATCTCACTGACCTCATGAAATCAGCACGAAATGACCCAAGAATTATTATAGCCTTGGGTCTGTCTCTGTTTCTGCAAGTTAAGCCAGTAAAGCCACCATACATCAGAAGAAAATAGGTAAACGTTTACAGAGCTCTTTATTTTGCCCTTGTGTTACTTTCCTTATTCTCACAGGTTCCATTTGTGGAGAATGAAATAAGCGTGTGTCAAGAATGCAACAATCCCTTTCAGTACAAACAGCCAGAGCACATCTAGACCACTATTTATGCTAATTCTGAAATACCTGGCAGCCTCGGGATGTGCTAGGCAGATGGAAGTGGGAATATTTCTTTCAATCTTCTGAGAATAGCATTACTGCATTTAACATACTGATGCATTATGGCTGTATTTATGTATGATTCTGTGAAAGCCATATTTGGATTAAAAGGTCAGCCTGCAGTTGGAATTTGACACTATCAAATGAAAAGGTGATTCAGAAACATGCTAATTCTAAACAGCTTTGCTGCTGTGGGTTACGCAACTATCCAAATCCTATAAATGACAAACAGCTTCCTAAGTTGCTCTTCTAGCTGTCATTTTAATGTGGCATCACATGCTCTCTTACCATTGAGTGCCTTTAAGTCCTGGCAGTGTACAAGAATGAGATTCATCGTACTTACAGGGAACTCTCTGCAAGTCAGGCATCTAGTTTATCCTAGTTCAACTTTGATAGTTAATGAGCAGAAATACAAATGTGCCAATGTGATTCATCCCGCCTGGCTCAGACAGCTGCCTTAAGGTAGGATGAATCTCCTTCTGGAAATGCTTTTTCCTATCCTTAATTTGGTTGGGACACAGAGGAGAGTGATGTTCTGGGTGGGGGAAGGTGGGGAAAAGGACACTAAGATGATAGAATAAGCCAAAATGAAGCAGAGGAGAACTAGGAAGGAGTAGGCAAGGAAATGACAGAGAGCATTAACAACTGACAGCAGAAATCCCAACGAGGTGATGGGAACATGGCAGCTGATATAGTAGTAACACAGGAACTGCTAAAGAATAACAAGTGAAAATGCAGAAAATGTAGCTGAGTAATAAAAGAGATAGTGTTAAAAGCATTGCTAAAAAAAGCATCTCAGTCAATCAAGGAAAACTACTTAATGGGATGTGCTGGACTGATGGATGGGGTAAGACGTCAAGCCAGTGAGAAAATAAAGAAGCCTTAGGGGAAAGAAGGTAAATGACAGAGAGAAGGAAGTAGACTCCTACTTCTTTACAGTGAAAAGGCTTCAGTGCTGAAACAACCATCCTAGTGTTATTGCAGCCTGATGTTGATGCATTCCTATTTGGGATTCAATGTTTCCAGCAAAGCAAACCTGGCTGCTGCAAGCAGTAAGCACTGTTCTGTCCTCTACTGCTTCAGCCCTTGTGTCATCCATCCTGGTCTGTCTTCAGGTTGTTGGAATGAATGGATCAAACTCCATTCCAGTGAGTTTCAAATACACCTATATGCAAAACTCCAATTTACTGTTATCAAAGAGGTAATCTAGAGTTCCTCCAGCTCTCCCAGAAAATAAATGCTACAGGTTACATGAGCACAGCCAGCAACCCTATCAGTTCTCAAAACAGGCATCATGCATTACTCTCAGGTCACATACAGCCAATTTGTTTCAACAAAACTTACACTGCCAGAAGGACAGTTCCTCTGCTCCCCATTCACTTAGGCACGAAATGGAGCTCCTACTCCTAACACTACTTCAAAGGGGTACTGAGTCACAGAAAATCTGTGCCTATGATGTTGTGGGGAAAGGACCTTCAAAAAGCAAGTGTGATGTCAGTGAACTTTGACTACAAAGGGTCTGTGCCTCCACTGGACAACGCACAGAGAGGGCCTACAAAGTAGTCACTTCCCTAGCCAACCCTGCAGCTGGGGAGATGGCACTTCAGTACAACCTGGCCAATATTTGTCTCATCTGTTCTTAAACATCAAGCCCCAACAGAAGCTCCACAGCCCTTACAGGTGATCAGACTCAGTGCTTCATCATACTGGAAAGCTCTTCCCTTTACCTTTCCTTACATTACCTCCACTGGGTTTTTGCAGTCCACACCACATAGGGAAGACAGATTAACTTCCCCTCTCTCAAGCAACATCTTACATATTGGATACATTGATTAATGCTCCTAAATGACATCAGCATCCTTGGGTAAAATGTCAGCACTGCTTCCCTACCGGAGAAAGCTGTACCAACCCTTAACTACTGCAGCTAGGAGCCAATCTCTGCACTGGGAAGACTTCCAAAACACAACACTTTCAGCTCTTCTACTTACTAATTCTTTTTCTTATCCCATTTTCTGTCATTCCACTCAGCTGTGCTCTTGCATCGTGCAATGCACCTCTAAAGAGAGGCCGACAATTCATAATTAATTTCATAGCAACAGTATTAGTTTTACAGGTAAGAAGGAGAAGATCGCTGTCAAAGTACAGAAACAGAGAGCGTTTGGTACCTTGTAATCCGCAGACCCTCACTTGGATAAATCCGCTTCAAATAACCTTTTTGGCACTGTTTCCTCTCATTTTTTAAGCCATGTCATTGTTTCTCTACCAGTATCTTCTAATTCAACCTTTTTAGCGTAGGTATTACATGTCTATGTGCAAGGGGAATGTCAGTGTGCATTTAAAACCTGCCATGTATTCTTAAATAATTTATATCCCAGAAAGGTATTTAATGCACTGCTAACTCTTATTTAGATCTTTTTTTATTATGAGGCAAATAACTAATGACAGCCAGCTAATATTTAATTCTGTCTGTGCTACTGAGTGTTATTTTTAAGACAACGGCAAAAATCTGATTTGCCAACAGAAGATCTCTGTGTTTTCAAAGAGAACCAGATTCACTTTGACTACTTTTCAATCTTTTGCATAACCATATCCATTAAGAACTACCTGGAAGTCAACTTTTACATAAATGTCCTACCCTTAATCTGCCATACTATGCTATCACAGGAACACAAACCTTTCCCTCATTAAATTTGAAATAAGTAGGAAATAGTCACCTCTTCTGTCTTTTCTGAGTTGCTTTCAAACTGTTTTACAAAGAAGATCATGGGAAAACTAAAGCGTAAGTTCAGTTTCCTACTGTTCACTCCTATAAAAGCCCTATGTAATGTGAGAAGTCTCCTTGCGAGGGGGAAAAAAAACAGAACCCTTGGAGGAAGAAAAGGAAATAAAAAAAAATACGTAGAACCTTCTGCTAATAGAGAATAAAAGTCGTGAACAGAGTCAGAGATACAGAAATTTTAATCCTTGCTTTCAAAATATTTTACTGAGATTTTTTGACAAATCAAACATCAGTGTCACTTCTCACTTATGTTTTAACCAGAAACTATTCAAATCAGGAGGAGAAGCCTCCATTAGGTTTCTCTGATTGTTGTAACAGATCAAAAGTCCTTGGAATTTTTGGTGCTAGTTTAAGTCTATGAATAAAGTAGCAAACAAAAACTGCCATCTCCCACATATATACAAAACCAAACCAATGTAAGCCATTAACAAAGAACAAACCATCCCCTGAAATGCGTATAAAATTAACTCTGAAAAGAGCTACCACCCACATTATCTAGGAGACAGAGTAGGTTTAGGTTAGATATTAGGAGGCAGTTTTTCCACACAGAGGGTGGTGACACACTGGAACAGGTTGCCCAAGGAGGTTGTGGATGCCCATCTCTGGAGGCATTCAAGGCCAGGCTCGATGTGGCTCTGGGCAGCCTGGTCTGCTGGTTGGCGACCCTGCACACAGCAGGGGGGTTGAAACTAGGTGATCATTGTGGTCCTTTTCAACCCAGGCCATTCTATGATTCTATGAACTGAAGCAGCCCTGCCCCAGTGGTGCAAAGCAGAAAGCCACAGCATCACAGAGAGCCACCAAGAAAGGAAGGAAGCAAATGGTGACTGACAGACACCTGTACTGGCCATCAGACATCTATGTGACACACAGTGTCTGCATGTATACAGGTTCTGCTTTCACTAATACGGACTTTTTTTCCAGCTGCAAACTGTTACCAACAGTTAGAATGTCTGCTACCTTCATGCAAACCTCCTGAGAGAATGAAAACATTTTCTTGTCCCTGCCCTTTGTTCTGAACCACTCACACAACTCCACTCTACAGTGCCACTATGAGAATTATCAATGTTTACTAGCAAAGAAGAAATCTTCATTATTTTTCATCTCTTCTTCATGATTCATTCCCATCTGGTTGATTTGAGGATGATCCTTGCCTTGCTTAGGCCACTACCTAAGCATTATCATACTTTCTGAATACCAGAAATTTTGTGGTTAATTCAACATTTGTTTAAATTATTCCTGTGTAGAACAACCCAGCTGACTGAGTCAGAAAGCACTGATCAGATTCTCATATTTTCTGTGGCTCCATGAACTTTGAATTATCTGTAAAGACATCCTCAAATTCAAGCTAAAAGAGTGGAGGTCTTTCTCTTCCCCTCCTTCCCTTCCAGCATAATAGTCAGGGCACCCTTGTGCAGGCAACAGATACAACAATTTGAATTCTGCTCCCCAGCTCAGTGAGCAACTAGGCTAAATGCTGAGCTACTAAATAAAAGGATTTGTTTTTCCTTAGAAATGAGAATTAATGCTGTGATTTACTTTGAACTCCATTCTGCAGGGCTGTATTCAGAACACATAGTAGAGCATGAGTTCCTCTAAAGGAACCCTAAGCTCACATTCAGGCATGACAGCGGTGTCATAGAATGGCTTGGATTGGAAGGGACCTCAAGGATCATGAAGCTCCAACCCCCTGCTGCAGGCAGGGCTGCTAACCTCCACATTTAATAGTAGACCAGGCTGCCCCGGGTTTCATCCAACCTGGCCTTGAACACCTCCAGGGATGGGGCATCCACAGCCTCTCTGGGCAGCCTGGTCCAGTATGTGCTGTACTGGCATTCCTTAGGCATCTAGTGAACCTTGCTATGAAATCTTAAACAGCAGTGACCAAAGGGCGAGGGGTGGTAGCAAGGGAAGTCATGGCTTTAGACATAAGTACTTTCATTTCAAATATATCTCATTTTAAGTGTCTGAGCAAAACACAAGCAAAACTGGCAGACAGAACCCAGAGAGGAATCTGCGGAAGTCAATGCATTTCTTAATACGGCAAGCTCACCTTTTGGCACACTGAAGACATTTGCTAAGAGTTTGGGGAAGAGTTCAGGGTAGGGAAATTTCAACCATATCTACCTGCAGTTCCCAGCACTTGGGCTGGAGTCCTGTTTCTAACACTTCTCTAGGAAAGTGGAATGTGAGTCTTACCTAAATTTTCCTCCAGAATGTCTGAAAATATAAAATCAGCAGTTGCTATGAATCAGTCACAATATTACAATAACTTGCATTCAGGAATAGGATGAAGCACAAAGGCAACAAATTATAACAGAGTCACTCCAAGAAGAACGACCTACAGTATAAAACAGAAGTTATGATGATTCATACAGAAACATCTGTAAAGCGTATCACACACTGAATTGGGGATTTCAGGCCTGGCGGTGGCTTTGTTATGAATGCAGCTGAGGTTCAGCTGATAAAAGACGTTTTCAGAAAGTGGACTGCTGGTTTTGATGCAGACGGACACCTCCAGGCAAACGCATCATGTGTGAGCATGGAAAAAAATAAATCACTTCTGAGGTCTGCATCCCGAAAGAATAAATGACAAAACAATATGCCAGAACCAGCAGCACTGAACTAAAAGCATGATTTTTCACCTGAGCATCGTTATACTCTCAGGTGGAAAGAGCTGGGAATAATTCAAAGGCCACACTTCCACTCCTGCAACTGTTTCTTGAGCCTTCCAAGGAACGTTACCATCCTGGAACAACTGGTCCTTCTCCAAAGCCTTTATAAGGAAGATGGGACCTCCCCAACAAAATGCTCAGCTGAGCAGATGACCAATGCATTGGAACAGCAGTAAGACAACCCAGGCTCTCCAGCATACCCTAGGAACTACTGCTAAACCTGCTCATCCCCTGTCCAGTTTGACTTCCAGGACGTAATCTTGCCAGCAAAAAACTAAGCTATACACATGATCCATTATATGTCCTACAAAAAAAGAAAAAACAATCCCACAAACATTTATAAAAGCAACAGAGAGCTCCAGTTTTATACCACAGATAGTGTTTCCCAGCAAAACACCTCTGCAGTGTTATTTTTCTTCCTGTTTTCTATTCCCCTCATTTCCACATAACACACTGCATAGTTCACTCCCTATCAAATATAACACACTCATTCCTGTAAGTACCAGATAGGAGTACTTTGGACAAAGATCAGAATTTCCTCATCGAAAGCTCTCAGCAACGTGCCATGGCATCCTATGTCAAAGCACACTCCTTTTTTGTTGTGCCCCTATTGCTCATACACCACTGCTCACAGCGAGCTCTGCTAAAAGGCTCTGCCTTCTACTGCAGCACCACGGAAACCCACAGCAGAGGAGCTGCCACGAACACAATCTTACACTGGCATACAGCTCCCTGACACATCTTCTGCCCTGCAGTAACACCCTCTGACTTAGCAGCAAAATGCACACCTCGCACCCACCCTCGTGTTCCTTGGCCTGTGGCACGACCTGCAGAAGGCTGCCCAGCCAGCACAGGGCAGAGCTCAGACCAGAACAGAGAGCTCCTCTCTCCTTGTTCACATTCATGCTGCTCCCCTAAGTGGGTGAGAGATGACCAGACGTGGAATTAGGCAGTTGCAGAGCTGGAGGACGGCTCCTGGTACAGTACCATATAACAGGCAGAGAAAACCTCCCTCTCAGGCACCTTCAGTGCCACTTCCAGGCAGAATTACTACTGGATTCCTTCTGCATGCAACATATTCTGAAGTGTTCTCTTCGTGCTTGGAAAAGAGAAGCTCAGTTTACCCTCATAAATCAATCAAATCCTGAAGGAGAAAGCAGGATTTACTACAAAGCTGTCAAGTCAGAATCTGTAACCACAGAGGTTTTTTGAACAAGAAATAAAATTTCAAGCAGTGCCTTTGCTGACAACAAGACTGTTATCTCCCTGCACCTGCACCTCCCACTTGCTGTGAAGGCACAACCCTCCAGCAAACCCTGCCAGGGGACTTCCACTAGCTCTGCCAGGTGGATGAGGTGCTCCCGGTGGGACTATTGGTGGCATCCCAGAGACTGTCTTATACACGCCAGTGACGCCAGAAAACAGCCATGGGAACAGTTGGTACAACCTGAAGCAAAAAAGCTCTTTCTCTAAAGCTCTTTCTCTGCTCCTGCACTGAAGGTTTCCAGCTGCTACATCTCGAGGGAGAACTCACTCATGCACGTGGGCCAGCCTGCAAATACAGGGCACAAAATAAACAGCTCTTCCCCACCAGCTAAGCCTGGTGAAAGGGAGGTCTCAGGGGTGAGTGGCTGCGGGTGCAAGGTCACTGCTCCTGTGAGTGAGAGGAAACATAGATCCTCTGCCATGCCTGTAATTCTTTAGGTTAGCCCCACACACGTTCATTCCTTTGCTTTCATGCAAATGTGCCCTCACAGCCCAGAAAGGCAACTGCAACCTGAGCTATACTAAAAAAAAGTGTGGTCAACAGGCTGAGGGAGGGAATCCTGCTGCTTTGCTCTGTGCTGGTAAGACCTCACCTAAAGTACTACACCTGATGTGGAGTCCTCAGCACACGAGGACCTGTCAGGACACATCCAAAGGAGGGACATAAAACTGATCCAAGGGATGGAACACATCTCCTGCAAGGATTGGCTGAGAGAGCTGGGGCTGTTCAGCCCGTAGAAGGGAAGGCTGTAGGGAATCATGAGAGCAGCCTTTCAGAACCTGAAGCGAGGCTGTAAGAAAGAAGGGGACAGACTTCTAAGCAGTCTGTTGCAATAGGAGTGGGGAAATGGTTTCAAACTAAAAGAGGGGATACACTGACTGGATATAAGGAAAAGGTTTTTTATGTTAAGTGAAGCACTGGAACAGATTGCCCAGATAAGTGGTGGGTGCTCCATCCCTGGAGACATTCACGGTCAGGCTGGACAGGGCTCTGAGCAACTTGATCTAGCTGTGGATGTTCCTGCTCACTGCAGGGGAGCTGCACTATGTGACCCTTCTGGGTCCATTTCAACTCAAACCATTCTTAGTGCATTTTCTGTATCAATTTACAGAGCCCCTCAGGAAGCATCAGCTTAGTTTGTATCTTTGAGCAGAAACAGACGCTTCCACCCATGGAGGTCTGGGACATTACAACACCCTCAGCACAGCCATGAGACTTTCAGGACATCACTCACAACAAGAATTGTGTCTCCAGGCCGAGGTCCTCAAACTGGCAGCATCAGTGCTGAATGTCAAACTGAGAAGGGAAGTGGGGCACCCTGCTCAGCAGGACCGCATAACTGCCAGCATGATGAAAACAGGAACGGATGCGCTACCGCCTAAACATGAGCAAACAAAAGCGCTTCTTCTAAATCAACCAGCTCTAGGGAATTTCATGTGATGTCCTAAGGCATCCAAAGAACTCCTGTGACTCCCGAGCATCGAAGTTCCCCTCAGTGAGGGACGCGGGTCACCACCAGCCTCCTGCTCCTATCTGCCCGTCGACCCCGCTGCGTCCCTGCCGAGGTTACACCCCCAGCAGTCATCTTCTGCTGTTGGCGGCCCACTCATCGTACAGCCCTCCTCCCTGCCGAGGGGGGCCACAAAGAGAACAGAGAGCCTCACTTACTGGAGCGCCTCAGCACGGGGCTGAAGTAAAGACACAGCGCGTCCCCGCACCGAGGGACTGCCGGAAGGCTGCTCGCTCGCTGCGGGAGCGATCCGATCCGCCGCTTCTCGGAACAGAGGGCTTCGCGCAGCCCGGGCAGCTCCACGAGGAGCCACGGAAAAGCGGCCGGGGCGTCACCCGAAGGAGCGCGGGGCTCAGCCTGGCACAGGCGGGGCGGTCAGCGCAGTCCGTCGCGGCTCTTACCCGTTACATAATCCCCAAACCCGCCTCGCTCGGCAGGGAAACGGGAAAGCCGTCACAAGTCCGCAGGGCTGCGGGGAACCCCAGCGAGGCGCCGCATCCCGGCGGGGCGGGGACCGGGACGTCGCGGGGCGCCCGCCCGGACCGAGCTCGGGCGCCGGAGGGAAGCGCCGACGGCCGGCGCTGAGGGGAGCCCGCGGCCCGTCCGCACGCACCTCGTGGAAGAGCTCCAGGCTGTAGGTGTTGTCGTCGTCGGCGAAGAAGAGCACGCCGGGCTGGGGGGCCGGCAGGTGCTGGTGCCGCTGCCTCAGCCAGGCCAGGCCGGCGTTGCGCTGCTCGGTGGCGCGGGGCAGCCCGGGCCGTTTGTAGCGGCGCGGCGTGGGGACGTGCAGGTGCGTGCAGGGCAGCCCGGCACCCGCCACGAAGCGGCTCACCAGCTCGCTGCGCGTCGCCGCGTCCTCCACCAGGATCCAGTGGAGCCGCGCCACCTGCCGGAGGGTGTTGGCCAGCCGGGTCAGCTCGGCCTTCTGCACCGGGCGGCTGTACGTGGGCGTGATGGCATAGATGGTGGGCAGCGCGGCCTCGGGGCGCCGCGGGGGGGACGCCCGCTCCGCCGCCGGCCGGGACCCTCCGCCGCCGCTGCCGCCGCTGCCGCCGCTCCCTCCGCCGCGGGGTCCCGGCGCGGGCGGCGGCGCGCGGCTGCTGTCGATGTCCAGCACGATGACGACGACGAGCACCCAGGGCAGCAGCAGAAGGAAGCGGCTGAGGAGCAGCGCCTTCATGCTGCCCCGCCGCGCCGCAACGCCCCTCAGCGCCGCCCCATGGACGGGCGCGGGGCCGCCGCTCCGCCTCGCCCCGCGCGGGGCACCGCCGCCGCCCGCCTCTATCCCGCCAGCGGCCGCGCTCCCTCCTCCTCCTCTTCCTCCTCCTCTCTCGGCATGGCCGGGGGGGGCTCTGGGGAGCGGCCGCTTTCCTCCCCGCCGCTTCCCCTGGCGGCGCGGAGGCGGGAGGCGGGCGGAGGGAGGGTCCCCGCGGGCGGCTCCGGGGGTCCCGCCCCGCCCCGCCCCGCTCCTCTCCGGGCTGCCCGCCGCTCCATCCCGCCCCGACGGCCCCGGGTGTTCGCGGTGCTCGCGGCGCTCACCTCCGCCCGCGCGAACCGGCCCCGTTTTCTCTTTTTTTATTCCCAGAGGAGGAATATTTCGGAGCGCTACAGAAGTGCGAAGTTGTAAATATCCGCGTGTCTGGGGCTCTGGCTGCCGCCCTCCGCTCCGCCGCCGCCCGAAGGAGCGGCACCGGGAGCCCCGCGCGCACCTCCCGCTCCCGGATCGCCGTCCCGAGCACCGCTGCTTCTCTGGGATCGGAATGGCGTGAGAGCTCCTTTCAAAAGCAGTAATGCGTGTGGATTTGCTAGTAACGCACCTGCCTTTGCCTTGCTTGGGAGAAAGCGTTCATTAACTGTTATGCCGCGCGTGAAATGCGCGTGTCAGACCAAAGCTTTCTCACCGAGGAAGTTTCCAACGCATTCTGAGCACTCTGCTGCCATAGCTGAAGAGCTGCGTGCAACTCGAACCGAGCACCTGAGTGTTGCGCGACAACACAGAGGCACGGCGCTGGTATTTACCAATTTCCGAGTTCTCCTTCATTCTCTGAGTAAAACATTCACCCTTTCACAGGCTGAATCGTGGGCTCACCGACCCGGGGACTGTTTGGGTTCAGAAACGGGGTGATTCATCACTGAATATTCAGTGGGAATGGTGTGGGTTAGAGACGTTGATCACATCTTCACACAGCCTCCTCCTTTTGAGCTGCTCCTTTCCTTTCCGCTCTGTGCGCATCCTTCGCATCGGCACGTGTGTAACAACCACCGACAGAGCAGCACATCTATCTCTCGTACCCACGGAGCGATCCATTTGTTATTCAGAAGGACGTATGAACCCACAGGGCTCACACACACAAAGGGCGCTGACGTGACGTAACGTAGGCTGAAATCCATGCGAAAGTGAGGGTGGCACACGGCCACGCACTGAGTATCTCAATCAGGGAACATCTGTGTGGCTGAGAGGTAATGGGAGTTAGCGTGTTTGGTGGGGAGATGGAAGGGTTGCTGTGTGATTTATGGAGTAACGCAGCACAGTGCAGCCAGCATAAATAGTTCAATATATCTGAATCAAAACCACCTCAGATATGAAATTGCAGTTGCCCGTGTTGTTCTGATGCATTTTATCTAAAGGACAAAAATCTAAATACCATCTTTCCCCAATGACTGAGCATACCCTTGTTTTCTCATTTGCTCGAATATCCTGTTTACAGAGAGAATTCGTTTAAGTAACACAATGTACGTATCAAAGCTACATACCAGTGAGCTGCTGTTTGTTCTCATTTGGAAAAGTTAATCCAAAACCAGGAACTGTTAGATATGGCGTCAGCACCCCAAAAACCTATTGAGGCAGAACATAGGAAGTGAGGGTGACAAATGGATGTGTGTAACTGATGTTCCTCACAGGGTGTGTAGGTTCTTCTCAGTTCAGCCAGAAATACTGTCTTTGGTGGACTTCATGTATGCACTCGGAGCTTAGGCTAATGGGAATGCGTGATGGTTAGTAGCTTATAGCCTGAGTGAAGGTAGCAGTAAGGACAGACAAGTGTGATTATAGTGGTTAGGAAGGAGTGCAGGCACCAACTCAGCACCAGGGAGATTCACAGAATCACAGAATTACCAGGGTTGGAAGGGACCTCAAGGATCATGAAGCTCCAACTCCCCTGCCAC
This sequence comes from Chrysolophus pictus, assembly GCA_037305975.1. Taxonomy (NCBI): domain Eukaryota; kingdom Metazoa; phylum Chordata; class Aves; order Galliformes; family Phasianidae; genus Chrysolophus; species Chrysolophus pictus. Next base: position 28,670,850 of record CM074578.1, read on the forward strand.
ATGCAGGGCCACCGACCTCCCCATTTAATATCAGACCAGGCTGCCCAGCGCCCCATCCAACCTGGCCTTGAACACCTCCAGGGACAGAGCATCCACAACCTCTCTGGGCAGCCTGTTCCAGCACCTCACCACTCTCTCTGTAAAGAACTTCCCCCTGACATCCAACCTAAATCTCCCCTCCCTCAACTTAAAACCATTTCCCCTTATCCTGCTGTTATCTACCCTTTCAAAGAGTTGATTCCCCTCCTGTTCATAGGCTCCCTTTAGGTACTGAAAGGCTGCAATGAGGTCACCCTGCAGCCTTCTTTTCTCCAGGCTGAACAAGCCCAGCTCCCTCAGCCTGTCTTTGTAGTTCATCAGATTCCTGATGAACTCTTTGATTCCCCCATCTCTCTAATTGTGTTGCTGAGAGCTGGCAGCCGTATGTATCCATGCACTTGTTAGTATGTATTTACTGTTTCTAACCGTGCACAAATTAGTAGCAGGATGATCTGAGATGTGCACCTGTCCTATACCAAATTGCAACAACGGTATTTATACCCCAGAACCACTGTGAGATGTTTTGTTGTGCCACACGACACTCAGAGGTCATGATTCAAGCACATCAGGTATGAGATCAAATAAAGCAGACATTGTTTGTCTGCAGATTGTATCAGAGGGGCAGGTAAGCTATAATCAAGCACTATATATGAGCTAACTGCTATTTATTTAACTCTTGGTTTTTGATGAGCAAAGAAAATGTTCTTCCTTTGGCAACTGGAGGAACCCAATCAAATAACCACTCCATTTGTGGAGACAAGCTGTCTACAAAGATAGGTTTTTCTGCAGAACACCTTAGCACAGGTTGATATAAAAATTGTCACATCTAATTTGAGGCCTCAGGTGCAAATCTGAAACAAAGGACAAGTTTCTAAGTTCTGATGGATGGTACCAATCTCTGTGTGTGACTCAGTCTGTTCCTATGGTTTCACACACAACATGCAGTGCAGAGCATATTCTGGGCTGTGTGATGGCGTGGAGGCAGGTGTGTCCCTCCAGGATCCAGTCCAGTATTGTTTGTTTGCAGTGCTCTATTGCTGGGCTCGTCTATTATGACATTGCTGACTGCTGCCCCAGTTCTCCAAAGATTCTTGTCAGAGATGTGTCAGGACTTGGCACGCAATTTTTCATTTGTTTTGATAAAAACTATCTCTGCCTCACTTTGTGCACTGTTCTTACCAGCGGAGGATGCCTGGCTCTGGCAGAGGAATGCCTGACAGTGACAGAAAGCAGTGTTTGTATCTGTGTCCATATGCATGGGCATACACAAGAAATCTTATTTTACAGGAGCAAACAGGCTTTTGATTTTTTATTTTTTTTTTTTCTAAATTATTAGAGCATGCTGCAGAATCTTCTGTCTGCCCGAACCTTCTTCTGGCTCAAAGCATCTGGATTTCTCCTTGATTTCTGAGCAGCAGGATTTGCTCAAGCTAGGTACAACATTGCAGGCTGTTCTTCAGATATTGGAAAGACAGTCAGAGTTATGGGTAGTATTTGAAACAAGGCTATTAAAATTGATTGTTTCGTAGGTTCTGCAGCTGATCAACTGTTATAGTCCTGCAGGAACAGAAGTGAAAACAGTTGGATAAACATATCAAAACAGGCCATTATTTTTAACTTGTGGATAAAACACTGTAGAGAAATAGCTCCTATTCCACATGTCTGTAATAGAATAGACTAAAATCAAGGATGGTTCATTTCTCTGGAATGTTTTGGGGTTTTTCAACAGTGTTGACTGATGATAAATGAAAATGGATAATCAGCTCTGGCATGCAGAGGTGGCTCATCAGCTTGGTTTCTGTGACAGTTAAAACCAGATACGAGGTGACTCAAATCGTAGCAGGCAATGCAAGTGGCCTACCTATCTAAATTAATATATGCGGTGTGGTTTTTAGTGTTTGAACTTGTACCTTTTGGCACTGCTCAGTCAATCAAAATGCATGATTAGCCAAAAAAGAACATCAGGGCTGCACCTCACAGGAATGTCAAAGAGCGTACACTGTCTGCCACATATCCAAGGGCGCGAGGCTGATCTCGTTGCTACTCAGGCATTTAAATCAGAGCAGGTTTATTACACTTCAGCAAAGGCCCAGAAGACCAGCGCTGAAGCCAGACTTCCTACAGAGAATGTAATGTTTTGCCATCTGACAGGCTCGAATCAGCACCCCGTATGTCTGCTCAGAGGTGTCTTGGTGTCAGCAGGAGGGGAAGAAAAAAAACACGGGGAAACAGCACAGGATGCAGCAAAAATGTAATTCCTTCTGTCCACATCTGTTCCTCTGCATTTCTTTCAGCCTTATTCGGTCACCCAGCTCTTTCTTTAACAGATCGCGTTTCCCTGTGGTGTCCAGTTGTCGAACTCCCCAAGAAATGTCATTCTCCAATTCAGAATTGAAGGACCCCCACACTCACACACAAGATATTGCAGAAAAAGACAGACAGTGGAAACCAGGCTGGATGTGCTAAAATAACAGATAAGGTGTCTGTGCTGTTCCATAAACAAGAACCCAGCTGCCTGGGCTGATAATGAAGGACGAGATTGCATGTTTATGTATGCACGTAGGCCATTTTGAAATCATTTTCTCTAGTGCTTTGTTCCTTCCCCTAATAAGCCAACTTGTTTATCACTATAGCAACCAGCTCCAAATTCCTGGAAAGAAGAGCTGCAAATGCCCATTTGGACCTCTGTGGCTACAGGCAGTGGGTACAAGGGAGGTGTCCTGCTGCCTACTCAGGCTCAGGCCGGCCTCGCAAGGACAGAGCAGGGAGGCAGCAGTGACAGAGTGTGGCACACTGTGAGGGGACATCAGAGTGAGCATGGCTCTGCAGGGCATGCTGGAAGCCATCACAAAAATGAGCATTGTTTTACTTGGCAATAAGTGCGTAAGGCAAAATAGGTAAGTTTGAAACAAAGAGCTGAATCCTCAACTCTGAAAAGGTTCAGATATCTGTGCCATGATATTCCGTGGTGAAGGCTGGAACAGGTGGGGAATGAACATGATCTTGCTGAAGGGAAGTCCTCTGGATGTGGGGTATGGATGGAAATCGATGCTCTCACCACACATCTACCATCAAACACCTCTGAAACCCAGGCCAGAGCGTGGCCTGCTGATGCTGAGACACATCTCATCACAGGAGGTGTTCAAGGCCAGGTTGGGTGGGCCCCTGGGCAGCCTGATCTAGTGGGTGGCAACCCTGCACACAGCGATGCTTGGAACTAGATGGCCTTTCAGCCCAAGCCAGTCTGTGATTCTGTGATTCTACTGTAATTCTATGATTTAATGACATCTCACAGGTACGTTATTTGCTCAAGTAGCAAAGGTCTATGGGGTAGGGACAAAAATGTGATAATCTGCAGGGGTAATGTAATTACACAGAAGTAGAAGTGTTCGTTTGCTTCTTAGCCTAGGCAATTGCATTGCACAAAAAATTACTGTGTTACAAGAATATTTGTAAATTTAAGCATTCGTAGATAGGAAATGATGGAATTAAGACTGCCTCTGGAAACTTAAGTGAGTCTTCGATTCAGCTCTTACACTTTTAATCTTCTGTTACATCTTTGTTTTCAGACAATAGGAAGAGGATCATCTTTATGCCTTACAGCTACCCCTCCCTTGTATCTGTATAACTGAGTTCAGAAGTCACTGATCTCCCCCTGAGTCCTGGCTCCCAGTCAGTTTGCTTATATTTTGAGCAGGCCCCGAGTATGTAAAAAATGAGGGTTAAAAGCTGTGTGTGAAAAGCCTACTTGACCCTTGGTCTTGACACTAGCAGGGCTGAACATTTCATTCTGTGTTTTGTTTGTAATGTAATGTTATATTAATGAGGTAATGTTGCTGTAGCACCAGTGTCCTAACAGATGAGAGGCAAGCCTGTAAGAAGTACTATCACCTTCTCGTCAACTCAGTGATACAGTAGAGCACAAAGCAATACCCAAGCAAACAAATGTTTAAGGCATACCAGCTTTTCTTCAACAAAATCCCCTCAAAAGAGGAAAAGCTCCAGGTTATAACCAGTAACTGCTCATAAAGAAAATATTTTCTTTCTCCATGTTGTTATTTTTTTCACAAGCCTCAAGTTGATTTTTTTTTCCTTAAGAAATCGAAGGTTCTGTTGTAATTTCTCTTGAAATCAGAAGGGAACCTCCCACACCTTTATGTTTCAGTGTTGGGACCTACGCAAGACCTTGTTGACACAGTAAATTGTTTTAGTTTCACTGGATGTGAACTTAAACCAGGACAGCTAAATGCAAGTAAATTTCTCTCCGAGCACGCTTATTTTAGTGTTAAAGTAGTGGCTTTCTCTCTATCTTGATTTCATTTGGAAAAGGCTTAGGTTAAGATGAAACAAGCCACTCTGAAATTAGAACTATTGGCAGAAGTTGTGCTGGTGAAGCTGTATCCATTGACTGATTCAGAAAGAAAGGTTGCTTAGCCCCACCTGATGGCTAATTGATCCCTCTGTGAATTTACTGTCCTCCATCTCATAGGCCCCAAACTTTCATCTGAGCTGGCAGCACACAGAGACAGCTGGTAATCACCCTGGAAACATGCTATTGTATGTCGAGGCTTGCAAGCTGCCTTACAAGACAGCTGGGTGATACCTTGTACTGCAAATCAGAAGATAGCAAAGTTTCTTGGTCTTGGCTGGAGACTTGGTTTGATTATGTATCTACTTTTGGGTTGTCTCTTGCCATATGAAGGTAACTGACTGAATCTGTCTGTTTTGTATAAAGATATATTCTGAAAGCTGGTAAACTCTGAAGTGATGAGTGTTTCATGGTGCTGCAGGTCTGTTGGGTTTTCATAGAATCATAGAATGGTTGGGTTGGAAGGGACCTTTAAGATCGTCTAGTTCCTGCCCCCACCATAGGCAGGGACACCTCCCACCAGACCAGCTTGCTCAAAGCCCTATCCAGCCTGGTCTTGAATGCCTCCAGGGAGGGGGTATCCGCAATCTCTCTGGGATGGAGACTGGCAGATCTCTTCAAAGTCTTAGAGCATATATCCACCTCCTCAAATCTTTAGGGAGTTTGTGGAGCTCATTGGCCAAGCTGAGGATATTTCATTACTGTATGCTACTACATGCGTTGTGTACAGCAATTGTATAAGAATTTTAGGAGATATTAGGAAGGCAACAGGAGAAGGCATATACAAAGGTGTGGTCTCTGTTCAATAACTTTAGAGTCTCAGAACAGCTGAGAATTCATCATGGCTAGGGGAAAGCACTTTTACCTTCTCCTCAAGACAGGCTTGCCCATACAGATCCAACACTAAAAGGAAATAGGAAATTGCTGAATCCCATTTCAGTCTGTGAATGATGGTACCTGCAAAGCAGTGAAGATGGCATCTTAACTATGGGCAAGAGAGGCAGTAGAAAAAGGATCACACTACATCAACTCTAAGCAGAAATTAACACACGGGAGTGTTGCTTGAAACCCTGTCCCTTTTTCTTCCAAATAGATTAGACCGGAGAGAGGGACAGCTGGGCCCAACCAGCACCCAGTTGGCCTGCATGCCTCATCAATATGTCTGTGGATTACTGCTGCCTTTCCATCTGTTCATGGTGTCTCCTCCCACAATGAAAATCTCATTAAATCCTAGTTATGGTCATGATACCATAAATATACATTTTAAATAGTACCCTTGTGCTTAGCTTGCAAACTCAACCCACAATTAGTTGAGCTCAAAGACACTGGTATTTTAACACTTCCACTGAGGCAGAAAGCTAATATATTCCTCTCTCCCTCTTTGCTCACCTTCCCAGTATTTCTTCTCTGTGTTGTTCCTACAGGATGTCCCTGGAGTCTTCCAGCTCGTCAAGCACCATACTCTGCTCTGTGCTCAAAAGCATATGGCCAACAAAAAAAAAAAAAAAAAAAAAAAAAAAAAGAGCTTGCAGCTGGAATTTCAGTGTGGTACAAACAGATTTTAAAAATCAAGGTAAGTTCTGGGAAGAAACAAATTGTAGAAATGCCAGGCACAAAAGGTCATATAATCCAACCACTGATCTTAAGCCAGGAGACATTTGTCTGAACATCTAGTGATGGTATTTCAACCATCAGATGTTGTACCTAGCTGTCCCAATGGTAAGAAAGTTCCAGTATTTGACACAAACTCTATTGTTCCCATGCATTTCCAGATTAATGTCTCAGTGCCAGCAGAGAATATCTGATCCCTTTCCTGTTTATAGCAACATCTTATACAGCTAGCACTGACAATTCCCATCGCCACTTTTCTACAAAAAAAAAGCATTATTACTAGAAATTCTTTTTTGAATTCATAATAAGTAAAAGTCTTTTTTTACATCCATATATTTCTTGAAATGTGGACTTCAGTGCAGGAAATATTATACCAGTAAAGATTTTAAGCAGTACTGTGTGAAGGACGATATTTACCACCCATGTCTTCGGTATGGCACTTTGAATGGTTAAATTCAGTTCATTATAGGCCCAGGTATTCCTCACTTAATCCTATTCTCTCAGTACTCAAGATGATAACATGGTAAGTGGAAGGAGTCTCCTCCAAAACCAGAGAATGCTGACTGGCAGGGAATATGGAGAGGTTTAGGAAAAGTCTTAGAAGCATGGGGACCTGTAATGTCATGGGATTTCACTCTTGAACACCTGTGGGATCCCGAGAAACTTAGCCACTATTTGAGTCAGGAACAGTGCGGCTTACATAAATCTAAGGAGGTAAAACTTATTTGGGGTTTGGCTTGTGCTTACCACACCCTATATAATACTGTTCTGGAGAGAGAGAGTTTCCAAGCTGAGGTTCAAGCCAAAGGGGAGAATCTCCAAGTTGGAGAATGCGGGCATAGCTGCTTTTTAGCTTTTAGAATGAATCTCTCTCTCTGTTCTTAGAGAGCTTCGTTAGGGAGCATTATCAGTAGCTCAGGTTTTTGTGCTGGAAAACCTGACCTTCTTGGGTCCTTCTTGGGATTGTTCTTCTTCCTCAAGATTTTCCCCATTCTCTGTCAAATCACTCCAGTGATTTCTGAGATTTTGTCACTGGTTGTGATAATTTGAGTTATTCCAGCTCATCCAAATGTTCCTCAACAGTTTCTTTTTCTATTCTGTCTGTTTCCTTTGTTGCCCATTTTAAATTCTATTAGGCAATGGATCATCATTCATCTTTTTAGGAAAGGTTAAGCCATGATTAAAAGCATTGCACCTTTCAGACTTTCTTAAGACATTATATTTTGTAATCTGTCCTTAACGTTCATGTAAGTTTGATGGAACTACAAAGCTTTCTCATTAAGTGAAAACAACGAACAACAAGTCACCATCCTTACGCTCCTCAATATGGTCTGATTTTGAAAACTTGCAGTAAGCTGACTGTCATTTCATCTGATTGATGAAATGAAATGCTCCACGGGACCATTGCTGAAGGTGTGGTGGAAACAAAATGCTCTTTTTTTCTTGGATGGCAGGGATAAAATAGAGAAATAGTGACATTTTCCTTAGGCAACTGGGAGATCACGCACCCACTTCTCTGGGATCTTGATTTCCCTCATTGCCTGCAGTCAGTGCGTCTGTGCAACACAAGGTGGGAATAAGACTTCGGGCAGAATGCAAGAACGCTCAATGGGTAAAGCTGCAGACCGAGGCTGGGAGATGTATTGCAGCTACCCATCTCCACAGCATCCTGGTTGTAAGGTAGAAGTAAACCACTGCATAGATCCCCTAAAATGAACTGCTGAGGGCCCGTGATTGGTTGGTGGTACAGATCCTGGCTCTCCAAGGGACTGGGGGCAAATCTAGGCAGCTATGAAAAAGCACAAAGGTCAGCTACATTTCGAAGAGGCTCAGGCTGTGTCATTAGAAAGATAGGATAACCCCCACTGCCTTACAAGGCAAAGGATGAGGATACGCTATTATTCCCAGGAGTTACTTTTCAAGGACAATTTACCCTGAGGCACTGCTGTTTTGTTAATAAGGATGTGGCCAAGCTAAGCAATTTTCTCTAAGTCATTGTGTGCATTTCTTTCTCAAACCATGTCCATGGCAAATTATGTATAATTGGGCTGTAAGGCTCTCTGTGTCCTGCTTAATCTGCTGTTTACTGATATGCTCTTTATCAACACTGACAATTTTTTTCTTGATGATTTTGTCACCTCTAACAGAATGTAAACAGTGATTATGTAAATAGCTTACATTGCTATTCATCATGTTCAAACACTTCGATTCCTTATCAGTTTAAGGGTTAGAGCCGGGTAAAGAAATGTGGTAGCATTTGCTGCAATTTAATAATCAGGGCTGTATGAAAGCACCACCATGCTCTAGGGATGGTCCCTGCTCTGCTGAGGCTTGAAGGCAGGAATTCAGCTTCAGATGGTGCTTGTGGCACAGTATCAGCCAGATCAGTCCCTTCCTCCAGAGAATGAGGCTATATAAAGCATTGGTATTCCAGGGGATTTTTCTGATGAGCACAAGTAACAGGTCCCAAGCAAAAATGTGCCTTAAAGCAACCCTATGTGTCAGTGTAATGATATGGCTTTCACAGATGTGAAATCCCGAAGCACTAAAATTGGGTCTTTCCACAGAAGATTGCCTGCCCTGCAGCTTGAAATTCAGTACATGTCACTGAGATACCCTATGCAGAATCTTTCATTTTTCTCTTCCTGGCAGGTGGAACTTAAGGATTCAGGTTTATAGTACTGTTTTAAGGAGTATTGTTCTTTCAGAAATCCTTGACCAGTTGTAGCATTTGAGAAGAATTAAGCACCTCATCCTTTGTGAGGAGAAAAGGCAAGTAGTTGCACTTGTCACAACCTTCCTCTCAAATTACACTCTGTATAATTCTCAAATAATAAAATTTTACATAGTTTAGCTATTTGCCACAAGTTTTCACTAAAGATGAGATGTTGTATAATTCTCAAATGGCATAATTTAACACACTATCTCTTTCAAATCTACTAGGTATAACATAAATAGAAAAGCGTCATGAACTTGCTCTGTCAGTAATGGATACTGAAACTGTATCTTTTTTATCTATTATTTGCTATTCCATTTTTAGTCTTGCTGTTATTCCAGAGCAGAGTGAAAGTATTCTACCATTACTCAAAATCCTCTGCAATGTGAGGCTGAAAATGACCTTTAGAGGTTATTTCATCTAATGATTTACACACATTTTGAACTGGCGGATCAGTGCCAAGGTTCAAAATATCTCCCAAACTACATTCTAGCTTTATTGGCAAGTCTTTAAAGGTGAATAACTGAATGATGATTCTGTAGGCAGCTTATGGACCACCAAATTGAAGGTTCATAGTTCCCTCATTGTCCCAGGAGCGTGGCATGGAAATCTTGAATCCAGAGATAGCTGCTCAGACAACTCCTTTTGTTGCAGATTCAGGTATATTCTGCTGCTACCCTTGTAATTCACACAAAGTGTTCCTGGCTCTCTCCTACACTGGTGACAGTGATACAACTAGAGGGAATGGCACAGAGCTGCATCAGGTGAGGGACAGGTGGGGGTTAGGAAAAGGTTCTTCACCAGATGGTGGTAAAGCACTGGATCAGGCTCCCCAGGGCAGCAGGCACAGCCCCAAGCTGCCTAAGTTCAAGGAGCTTTTAGACAATGCTTTCAGACATAAGGTTTGATTTTGTTGTGATCGCATGTGGAGCCAGGGGTAGGACTTGATGATCCTTGTGGGTCCCTTCCAGTTCAGGATATTCTGTGATTTTCCAGGTAATCCTCATACTTGAGCAGACAATGAGCTCTGAGAAGACAGACTTTGTGTTCCCAAACACTGTTCACCCATTCTCTCATCCTTCTTCATTCAGGGATACCCACCATATGGAAGATCTTTCCATCAAACTGTAAGCTGGGCAGAGAATGTCAATCTGGCACAGCTCACTCAGGTTATCACTGGCTTCTAGCTGGCTAAATTGTCCAGCAGTCTTTGGGTGATCGGCAGAAGCAGCAGCTCTAATTTAGTTTATCCTTCTTCTTGGGCCAAATCAAGCAGACTTACAAATTTTTCAGCTGCTCTTATGCTCATTGTAAAGAATGCCAGCAGCTTCTGTAGTAATGCCCTGTTGTCCTTTCAATTCTTTCTTCCTTTATATCTAATCTAAATTACCTTTCTTCTCAGCAACCAAGATTACTTATTTTCCTACTAATTTTGGAGAAAGAAGACATATATTGTGCATGCAAGTCTCACATCATCATCCTTGTCTTCTTGCTGGAAAAGACAGGCTCAGCTATTCCAACCATTTCCAAAAAGCCACATTTCTTACCACCCACACTGCTCACCTCTGAGTAGCATGACTCAGTTACATTTTTCTAAAAACATCCAGCTCCAATATGGACTCAGTATTCCGGATGAGGTCAGTAATGCCAAGCTGAGTAAAATAACTGCTTCCTATGTTTTATACCTGTTAATGTGTCCCACAAGGGCACTTGAATATTTTGCAACAGCACTGCATTTTCTACTTTCAGTTGCACTCCACTGTAACCATCTGGATGCTTGTCTGCAGCAGGAAAAGGCAAACACATCAGGACAAGTTTCTACAGGGCCCCATCACTTGTGTCATCTCAGTTAAGGATCCCACTGAATGATAAGCCCAAACGCTGGATATTAACTGGTTGAACATTGCCTTTTTTCAGTTTATTTTCATTCAGCTTACTTAGTTATGAAAACATCACTTGAGATTGTTATAAGCTGCTGTTTGGTCAATATAAATGCTTTCTTGCTAGATGTAAAGGATGCCGTCCAGAGAGACTTGGACTGGCTTGAGAAGTGGACCCATACCAAGCTCATGAAGTTCAACAATGCCAAGTGCAAGATCCTGCACCTAGACAGGGGCAATTCCAAATACAAATACAGGCTGGGTGGAGAATGGCTTGAGAGCATCCTTGCTACCTGAAGGGGGCCTACAGGAAAGCTGGGGAGGGACTTCTTATAAGGGCATGTAGTGACAGAAGAAGGGGAAATGGATTTAAAGTAGAAGAGGGCAAATTTAGACTAGGTATTAGGAAGAAAGTCTTCACTGTGAGGGTGGTGAGACACTGGTACAGGTTGGTCAGAGAGGTATGGGTGACCTCCTTGGAGGTGTTGGGTCTGAATGGGGCTTTGAGCAACCTGGTCTAGTCAGAGGTGTCCTTACTCACAGCAGGGGGTTTGGAACTAGATGATCTTTAGGGTCCCTTCCAACCCAAACTATTCTATGATTGCTCTAATTTTTGCTAGTTTTTTAACCACGGTAAAGAATTTTGTTTAGAACAACACCAAGCAATATGATCTTAACAGAACATTTTGTCTGTTCTGCTGTTTATGAAATAACCCTGGTGATAGTATTTCCAGCTACCAAAGAGAAACTCATCCATCTTTTATGTCCCACAGGTTTCTTCCTAATCTTACTCTTAAAATAGATTTTATATGCATTTTTCCAAGTCCTTTGGGATTCTCCATCCACATGCAATTTTCAGAAATGATCATTAACCATTCAGAAGGTGTTCATGTCCAAATTTACTCATGGATAAACTTCCTCAAAGCCAACTGACACGAATACCACTAGTCTGTCTAGATAGTCTGTCTTCTGCTCCTGTGCTTTTTTTGAAATTAATTGTATGGTCAAAACCAACTTTTTTTTTTTAATGAATAAAAGACAAAAGAAAGCTCAATCATGTCTATTGCTGAACACATTTTGGTAGATTTTTTCAGAAAACCTCACGTTCAGTGTGATATGCAAACACCTATGGATCAAGCAGAGCACAGGGATTTCAAATTCCACCCTCATCTCCACATGACAAAAATATTGTAAATATATTAAAATGTAGAGATGGAGTCACAGTCACCAAAGTCACTCCAAAAACAGATAAGCAATTCATAATTCACTGTTTATTGTAAAATCTGAACCATTTCTCTTACTCACAATCTTTTAAGGGATTATGTTATATACCATTTTAAGAGCTAGATTTTCTAGTCTTTTTTCCTCACTTATGATTTATCATCTTCACCTGTACCTATATTTACAGTGGGCATGAATGAAAGTTGTGTGTGCAGAACGTAAGGTAAAAATACTTCTGAAAGCTAGTTAATATCTGTATTCAGATGCACCTCTTAGCAATGCTCATTCCAATTACTTTAGTATTCATCTTGTTCTTTCAGCTTTCTGTGACTGATGTCAAATTTATGCTTAGACATTTGTGTTTAACGCAGGAATTTTTAAAAATGCAGCTCCTCCTTCTTATGTCTTATGTCAGTGTTTTTCTGCGACAGGTGCAAAACATCTGAAATCCTGGATGTGCTGCTTTCACTCACACACAGTCTTCTCTCATCAAAGCAGACTCACATGTCCGCAATGTCAGGTTAGATGTTGAGAGGCATTAGAATTTCAAAATGGATATTTTGCTGTTTGGCAGTGGGCAGTAGCTTCACCACTGACTTTAACAGGGTCAGAGCATCAGCTACTGTTTGCCCAAAGCTTTCAGAAGGACACTCATTTTGTGTAATTCATACGAGTACAGTGTAAATAAAAGGCATCCATCCTTATCTGAGCACTGCCTCCTTTCAGGGACGGATAATGACACAGAAGGTACCAGGATGAAGGGCTCACAGCACTGCTCACACTACAGAGAAGCTGCAGTCACAGAGAATTCATAATCTAATTTCAAACAGAGACAATAAGTGGCTGTGGGACAGCAGTGGAGGAATAAAGGAAGCTCTGGGGGGGGTTTCAGCTCTTACAGAAAACTAAAATGCTTCTTTCAATGCTAAACAGGATTTTTTTTGGTGATAAACAGATCTCTTCTCCTCTATAGGGAGCCGCATGCTTTTTATACCTTCTTGATATTGCTGCTATACACAGCAATGCAATAAAACAGGCATTTTCTTTATTAAAACCTTTTATTCAACTGCTTATAGCTTTTTGGAAATAAAACTTGCTCGCCTGATTTCTTAACATTCCAGCAGGGAGAAAACAAAACGAAATTACAAAAAATAAGCAGACACTGAAGTGATACAAAGAACATGTTAAATATTAAATAAGATCAGACAACAGTCATGGTTGTCCAATCTCCTAGATTAAAAAAAGAAAAAAAGAAAAAAAAGATGAGGTACATTGAGTACAGGGGGATGCTGTTACTTTTCTGACAGTTGTTTGCAGAATTTACACTGATTTAGAATTAATTAAACCTCTGCCCTCTGAAAAATATGAAGAGTCTTATCCAGCCCCCAAACCTAGGCAGTGAAACTGGTTATCTGCATATCCCCTCAATGAGCAACACTTTCCAAACACAGAAAATAACATTCAAAGGGAAAAAAAACAGAGTTTTGTAGAGGGCTGGGGAGGAGGTGTTGGAGGCAGAAGAGAAGAAGAAACACAGTCTACAAGAAATAGATATGGGCGTTTGGGATGGCTCTCCTCTGCCTGCTTTGCATTTCTCCTTGCCCACCAGTGTCCATCTCACCCTGTTCTCTCGGCATTAGTGTGACAGCCTTCCCAGCTCAGCAGACCCTCCCTTTGCTCTCTTGGATTTAAATAGCCATACCCCAGTGCTGTGTGCACGAGGTCTCATTACCAAACCTGTTCAAAGCAGAGTTGTGCTCAGTTCCTCTCCTTAATGCACAGCATAGAAGGACAGCAGAATTTTATTAACCCCAAGTTTAAAATGCAGCTGTGCCTTAGCAGAACAGCTCCTGCCACTCTTACAAAGAAAAGGCTAGTCCCCTTCTTTAATCTCAGCCTCCTGCATTGGCTGGCACAGCCCCCTCCTTGGCAGGGCTCCCATCCTGGCAGCACCCTACATGTAACCCTGCTCGGGGTTTCTAATAAAGGGCTCCTTAATAATGTCCCAATCCTGCTGTGCAGGTGGGTTCCAACCTTATCACAAGGCTGGGGTCAGTGTAACTCACAGCTTGACTGTGTGCAGTGTGGGGGTCGACTGCTTGGCTCAGCCTCCACCAGAGCAGTGTCGAGAGGGGAACTGAAGCTGGGAGGAGGAAAGACAAATTGAACACCCAGGATAATAGAATTCTCTTGCACTATTTTCTACATCAAATGAAATATCTCTATCTCCCCCAACTGGTTTTGTCAAGTGCCCTGTCTGATTGGGGCTGGGGGTTGTTTGCCACAATCATCAGCTGAAGAAACAAATCTCAGCCCCTGGAGGTTTTCACTGGGAATAATGGATCAGCTTGGAGGTCTAAATCAATACAAGCCTTTCTGAATGCATTTCCAGGAAGCCTGGACACATCACCGGTGACTCCAGCTAAAACACAAGGTGCCAGCCGCCGTTTGTAAACCAATTTGTAGTTGAGTAGTTTAAATTTTGCAGCTGAGAAGGCCACCAAGTGAGAACCACGATGGGAGGGGGATGCTGGTAGCCTTCAGGGACTGCAAAATGTCCGTGCAATTCGAGGAGGAGGTTTGAGGGTTATTGTTCTCAGCGGTGATTTCTGGATCCCATCCTGATCCCAAGAGGAAACCCTCTTTGCCTCCCCTGAATCTCAGCAAATATTCAGCTGCTGCTTATGCTTTTTTCCCCTATGGCTTATTTTCTGTCAGAAGATTATTTTCCCAGCTATTAAAAGCTTTCTCTTAGGCTATCAGAGTAGGTGTTTAAGGTCTGGATTCTGTCACTTCTTGTTTATGTTTTTTCAAGTGTTTCTCCTCAAGCTTAAGCTTAACGGCAGGAGATTTAAATTCAGTGGCTCAACAGCCATACACTCAGAAGAAAAGCACACTGGTGGTTCTTCTCCTCTCACCACCCACTGTGCATATCAGAGATTAGGAGCGTTTTGATTTTCCTAAGCCCAGCTTTACGGCTTGATCCTGTCCCCACACCACTCTTTTCCACTGCAGCACCATCCTGCAAACACTGCAGTTTGGAAACATTTCTGTTAGCTGATTGCTGCATTTGGTAGCTCTCCTTGACCTCAGACCAAAACCAGAGGAAGGATTAAAGACAACATTTGTCAGTGTCACCATAGGCACCAGGGCCCCCATGCAGCCCAATGGCCCCAGGATGTTGTGGGGACACAGCAAAGCCTACCACCCAGTCCTCTGGTGATCTGCAGATTGGAAGTCTTTTTGACACCAGTGATACCATGAATGGTGTATTGATTACTTACAGTGTTAATCACGCTTCCTTTTACTCAGGTTACTTCACACAAATCGTTTGCTGTCTGCTTCTGGCAACTTCGTACTGAGGGCCATTGCAGCCTTGAAAAGCTTAGTGGGAAAACTCAGAGTGTGAAATCCCATAGCAGTGGTGGAGAAAGCAATTTGTAGGAAAATAGGCATCAATAGCAAGAAAGGCAAGGGAAAGTGAAGCAGCCCTCCAGGGCTCCCTCAGGGCGCAGGGAGGGGGGGAGCCCAGAGGAGGAACCAGCCCCAGCTCTGCCAGGGGAGCAAAGGGAAAGGCTCCTGGAAACAAAGCTGCCCCTCACCCTCACTTCTCCCTCAGCAGAACCCTAGCATGGAAAGCAAGGTGCTGTGATACACTCAATGGTTCTGCTCTCATAAGTATTTGAATACAGAATTTCACAGAAAGTTAGGGCCTCCCTACTTTTTTGTGAACACACGGGCTCTGGTAGCAGTGTAGGATAAGGTTTTAAATTGGCTCTCAGGGTCACCAGTTGTGTTTTCACCTTGAGTTTCCTTAGCTGGAGAGCAGAGTCTAAAGACCGCAAGCTCCAAATACGAATGCAGATTGAGACTGAGCTTCTCACGTACCCACAGAGGGATACAATGAAACAACGCATGTTTTGGCAACCCTTGCACTTTTCAAATTAGATGCAGAAAAGTTATTCTAATTATTTAAAGGTCTTTGAGTCTCAGCAAATTGTATTGACAGAGCTTTCACTTTGAATAAGACCCAGATCTGAAATGTTTTTGTAAATGTGTTGTATTCATCAGATTTCTTTTTCCACTGTTATTTTCCTTTTTATTGGGCAAAAATTATACACAGGAGCACGTCCTTGTGTCTGATCTCCTTCCCTCACCACATCACTCCTGATTTCTCTGGCCTTTTCTCTTCCCCACCTGCTGGTACCCCAGTGGCCTGGTGCAAGCAGGGGGCAATGTGTTTGCTCCTAAGGGAAGGCAGAGGCAAGAGAGAAGAGGGGGGAAAAGGAATTTGAAGAGGGAATTTGGGAATACGACACATGGAGCTGGGGGGACAGTCAACATGGAAAGAGTCGAGGACTGGCAAAGTAGGAATAAAATGAGCCAGGGTGACTGAAGCAGTGAGGAGAGAAAATTTTGCATCAGATTGCTCTGTCATGGAATTGAAATATGGGACTTTAAATTGCAAGGTATGCGAGGCAGAGCGAGATAAAAGAAAGCCAAGGGAGTAGTACCGTGCAATAAGCTGTACTTGTGATGCACATGCACAGAATGCTCATAAACTAATTAATGACAGTATGACATTAGCAGCCACAGTGATCTCTCCTTTGCTGCGCCCATTGCTTTCCTGGGCTCGGGGAGCGGTGCTGTCTCTGCAGGACAGACCCGTCTGCGTTTTCCATTGCAAGAAGTTGCACAGCTCTGGTTTTAATGAGTTCCCTAATAAAGAGACGATGACTGGCAGTGCAATTTCCTTTCTACACTTCGTGCTTTCATGACTGGAGTTTATTATTAACCTCGCTACCACATTTTCTGTTATTTTACTCTGGCGGTTTAATTGTATTTCCACCCCAGTCATGTGCATTCACTTTCTAATAGCCAGAGTCTCCTCTCACAAGATTGCTTTCATATGAGCAGTGGGGCTTTTCGTTAAGTACTGTGCGATGTTTTTAGTATGCATTTCTTTCCAGTTTAATCTCTTTTTTTCCTCTCTGTCCATGTATTAGTCATCCTTAATGGGGTACAGCACCTTGCGCTCTCTGACGTGGAAAACGGGGACAATGTAAGCAAACACCAAGGACAAAGCATAAAAATAATGGAGACAGTCTCGGCAAAAGAGGAATTAATGACTCAGGCAAGTAGGTGCCACATGTAAGTAATTTCAAAGAAAGCAAGCATCAGCCATGCTTAGAAATGCAGATGTATTTATTGCCTTTTAAGTCCACTATTTAGCTATTACTAAGGGTGTATTGAGGGGGAACAAAGGAAATTTTCTGAACACAGAATCAGGGATATCTTTGCAAGGGTTGTTACTGGTAATAGGAATTTAGGGCATAAGCAACAGGCGTGATTCTTATTTCATTAATGATGACATAAGTCAGCCGTGTATCCACTGAAAAGGAGAATGAAGTTAAGCCAGGGCAGGTGGGGAGAAAAGCTTGTTAGGACTCCCATTTCCACTCCAACACAGGACAGCAGCCTTCAGAGGCAGCACCTCTGTCCTGTCTCAGTGGAAGATGATGGAAATAAATCTTCGTTCTGCATTAGAAAATGCTGGGACAAGTGCACAGCTGAGTCAGTGAGTGAGTGCCGGTCCATGTGCTCCTCTCATTGTGCAGAAGTGCAGTAACCCTGACAGCGCGGTCAGGCTTTAGCATTAAGTCAATAAAGATGATTGAGGGTCAACTCCTTATTTACAGCCTGGACTGGCATTTTATGGAAGCATTAAATTGGATATAAATGTAATGCAATTTGCCAGAGTTAGGTAAAGGTCTCTAATGTGAACGAGCACCAAGACCTTGATTTTACATCGCTGGGCACATTTCCATTTGACGCGTTACACACAGAAGCTGTTTATCTGTAAGAACTAAGGGCGGTCATGTTCATTTGCTGAAAAATTATAAGCAGCACACTAAGGCTGGTAAGCTGAGGCATGGCTGGAGGGATAGCCTTGCTGCACAGGAGGCAGGACAGCCTTCTTCCGACCGGTAGTGAGAGCTGCAGGGCTGCTTACAGAAACCACCATCAGCAGAGACATCTGGGTGATAAGGAGCTCAGTAAGTTATTGGCAAACGATATCATAAGAGCCACAGGCAGCTGGATAAAGCCACACAAAATCAGGTGGGAAATGAAGCGCGTCTGACATTGTCAATCCGACTGGTCCTTGCAGTGGCATTTCTGCTTTTTGTATAAATCCTGGACACATGGCAGGGTGGCAGTGCACATTCAGGGGGCTCAGGAAGAGACCCTGAGTAAATCTAAGGGCTAGTACTGAAGAAGGATGGGACTCGGTCCAGCATTCCCCTCCTGGAACGGTCCACTGCAGACGGCTTGCCCTCACTGCCCATCGTGCCAGCACTTGATGAAGAGCACTTCAGCCTGTCGGCAGAGGGGCAGCCCCGCTGGGCTCACAGAGCTGGGCACAGCAGAGCACCCCGCCAGCTGGTGGGCAGATGGGAGTCCCCACTTGGCAGGTGCAGCGGTGAAGCGCACATAAAACGGCCCAAAACAAAACTGGCAGGCTTTAAGCTAACTGCGGAGCTCACGGGGGGCGCGTTAATTGCGCGCATTGACATCATTTTAGCGGAGTGAGGTGGCACTGACGCGAACCGCATCGTGCTGACTGATCGGCCGCCTCAGCCGCCCTGGGGCCGCGAGGCCCTCAGGACCGGAGCCATGAGGGGCCGCAGCGCCGCCTGGCGGACAGACACCGCCCCTACCCGGCACGGCCCGGCCCGGCTGTGCAAAACGTAGGGGAAACGTGGAAAGCAAGGAGTTTTTGGAGCCGACGTGTGCCGCTGTAAGGTGTCACGCCGCTGGCTGCAACCAGGCCAATGTAGGACGGGCGTTTTGATCGGCGGAAAAATCGGTTATTGATCAGCCCAAGTTGGCTATCGATTTTCCAGCTGCCGTGTCCAGAGGAGATGGGCTGCTTCTGGCCCAAAGAAGCGGGTCAGTGTGGGTGGGGATGGGGACAGCTGGGGTCACTGCTCACACAGGCGGCTGTGGGTGTGTTTCATCTTCAAGAATACCAAACTAGCGTAGTCTGGGTTAATTGCAATTAACAGTATTTTCAAAAGACATAGGTTTTATTCCAGTAAAGTCAGAGCCAGCCTCTGAAATCCATCCTTTTCCTCTTTCTGCAGCCAGCCAGCAGTCACCCAGCTCCTTTCTCTCTTTTAATGCAGTGGAAATATCCACCAGGTACATACCAGCATCCTTCGGCTCCTTTTGTCCAAGTGCAGACCCGTGCAGCACTTCACCAGAACAGATGTGTGCTCACCTGAATGTACGCAACCTGCCTATTTATTCAAAATGCATCTATAATGAAGGCTTTTCTCACCAGCTACTGGGGTCCAGGTTCTTTTTATGAAACCTGCTCTGAAACTGACCTTTTGGAGACCTAACATTCTTCTGCACCGCAGCGTATCACTGGAGCAGATCAGCAGCACAGAGCACACGCTGATATCTGGCCAGCAGCACTCCAGCAGTGCACAGTGCTGCACAATACAAACAGCCACTGCTCTTTTATATTTTTTTAGTCTGAAAATTATAATTCCATTATCTAGGCGACGCCCTGATTTGGATTTCAGTGTTATCTGTCCAGCAGCCAGCAGAATGATGACTGGCCTGGATCTGTTTAGGGTGCCTTTTCAGTATGCACGTAGCCTGGGTTACTCTGCATTTCCCTCCATTTCTCCAGCTGATCGGCTTGTGGTTGTTTCTTCAGTCACGGTCCAGCAATGCAGTGACAGCAGCAAAGACAACAGCTCTCACAGCTGTCATTAAGAATCACAAGTTCATTTACTCACTACCGAAACTTTCATCTGAAATAATCCAATTCCACGTAACCATTACAAGCAACTGTAAAGGGAAACGATGTCTCCGTGAAACTAGAGCTACTAGCTACTGCTCTGGTGGTCACTGTCAGGAGAACACTATTTTAGGCTATATCCTAAAATTACTCATGGAAGACAGTGTCTCAGGTGTCATGGCTACTGCTGCTGCTAAGGGTAGCACAGTCTTAGTTTCATACAGCATCACTAGCACAGAGAATCATATAATTATTTTAGTTGAAAGGGACCTTTGCAGGTTATCTAATCCAACTCTTCAAATGAACAGGGACATGCAGTCCTACCGCACGGAAAAACTAGTTTGCTCACATGGCTTAATCACTATGGGATAAAAGCAATTTATTGATTTATTAGCAGCATGTATTTAGCCTGTAATCAATGAACTGTACATGTTCAGATCTGAAACCAGTGATACATCAGGTAAACCACAGTACCGAACATTTGCAAAATGTTTATAATCACCCACAATGTTCTATGCACACCTCTGTGATCCCAAAATGGAGCAATCTCCCTCCCAGACCATGTGGGCTATACCCTCCATGCCCCATGTGTAGGTGCATGCAGACCTTTGTGGGGAGACACGAGTGCTCTTGCTTTGTATGCAGCCGTGCTGCTGCCATGCAGCCCCACATACAGGACCATTTTTGTGATCCTTCCATGCTTGCCCAGTGCTGCTGGCAGCAACAGCTCTGTATGTCTGCTCCTGGTCCAGGTGGATGGGGGAAGTGACGGCACCTCCTGCACTGAGTTTTTTCTCCAGGACAAGACTTTGGGGAGGTTCTCCCTGTTGTTGTCCATCTGGACTGGCCACCTCAGTGGGATGAAGGCATCCAGCCAGAGCTGTTGAGTGCTGATGGAAACATGATGCTTTGTACTTTGCAATCACGCTGTGTGATAAACAAGCCCAAAATTTTAAGATCCTCTCTATAAACAGCTTCCTATAAAACTGAGTCGTTTGTTGTAATAATTTCACTCCCTCCCTTGTAGTGATTTTCTCCCTGTTTAAATGTTATTTATGTTTCTAGATATGCTTGTTTATTTTCAACCTGATATTTCTAAACCTCTTCTTATAAACCTGGTTTGTTTGTTTTTTTCTCTTAGCCTTTTTTCAAGACAGCACTCCCTTTACATTTAATTCCTTCCCTTTCTGTGCAGAAATGCTTTCTTCCTCTACTACTTTCTTGCCCGTATCGGTCCTCAGATTGACATGAGTTAGTATATTCTGCTCCTCAGATTTTCCGAAGTAAGTTTCAGCTCTTTGATCCCAGACACGGCCGAGAAGCAACAGTGAGCATTCCAAAGGTGCTGGAGTGAGACTGCCCCTGCCATGATCACCCTCAGGATACCCCTAAGTGAGCATCTTGAGGGCTCCACGTAAGCTGATTTCTATATCTCATGTTAGCATGCATAATAGACACTCACTCTGTTGTGAATCTCAGATTGGACCAGAATATGGAAAGCAAACAAACAAACAGCAATTAGTGGGAACAGTTTTCTCCTTTTCTTTTTACATCCTGAGAAATTTTAAGTGGTCCACATTTAGACAGTCATACTGCTTCTCTCCAGTGGCTCTATAGCAAAGCTTGAACGACAGTACAGCAGGGAAGTATAGAGAAGAATTAGCAGCAGCAGTGATAGTTTGAGAGGAGAGTTGGCCTGTGAGAAGGTCTTCTGGCTTTGGGCTTTTAGTGTTCCCCAGCTCAAATGCTACTGAGTTGTCTTTTAGGGAAAAAAAAGAAGACATAAGAAGTGCAAGCAATCTCTTTTGACTCCCTTCTTATGGGTTACCTGCAATCCTATTTCTTGGACCAAACCAGGCAGAACAGAGCCTTAGATTGAGTTATTCCATCCTTTGAAACAAAATGCCGAGTCTGAATAAACCAACTAGAGTTTAGACAAGAGTCACATTTGCAAAGACAGAATGCGACATCCTCAACACTCTCCCTTCAGCCTCCTGCTCTTATATTTATGCACTCTGTGAAGCTCTTTGAGGCTGACAGGAGGATTTATCCCTGGAGGATTATCTTTGAAGCAACATAGAACTTCTTAAGAACTAAGAATTTTTTTTAACATCCCACATTTCATAATTCTAAGACACAAATAATGCTATCAATATTAATGCATTGAAGACACTTTCTTCTGTACCTGAGGATATGTTACTACCCACTGAGATAAGTAGAATTTCATAAATACATACAAAACCTTAGCTCTTGTTATCATGACATGCCTTCAGTGCTGTAATTGTAATAACACTTCAGAGCATAACACCGCTACTTGCTGTAAAGAAGCCAGAAGCTATCTCTCAGGAGAGATACTCCAGTGAGTCAGCATCTCTACTCGCACCGAGAAAATACTGAAGATATATCTCAGTATCATCCATACATATATCAAAGTGTGGTTCCTCCTTCAAGTGAAAAGGGTTTTCTCTTGTAAAAAACTTTGACTATCTGAACAAAAATCATAAAAATCTTTTTCCCTTTAAGAAGAAACAAATAGTTGCATGGGGGTTTCTTAGGCTACTATTGGCAAATAGGCTTTGTACAGCCTCCTTCTGAGTTTAGAAAGTGTAGTTTTATACTGTGACTGCAGAAGATTATTGCTTTGTTTTGTGTCTGGTCACCCATGGAAGAAGTGACTTGTCACCAGCTTTCTGCCACAATTCCTACAATTGAAACTGGTCTACTGAAATCACTGCTGTGCTGAATAATTATAGAACAATGTTGTTGCTATCCATTTATGGTTAACTGATCCAAAGAAAAATAACCTACATTTATTTCTTTTCTATTGCAAATAGTTCTGGTTCTATTCTCATATCTGGATGTAAACTTGGAGTATTTTCACTGCTCCTGCTGAAGTAGACCTAGATTTATAGTAAATCACAAGAAAATATAATCAATAGCATAATTAGGTCAAATGTTCACTGTAGGAGCAAAAGATTTTAGAGAGTTAGACGAAATCAGTGGTGGTGGGCAGCTCTTCATTGTTCACACACAGATGTGCTTCTCACATCCTTCTATCCAAGAAAGATGGCCCAAAAGAAGAGTTTATAGAATCAAGATAAATGCTATCAACAGTACTGGATGTAAGTGCATGGTATTTATATTTCATAACTGTAAGGTTATGGATTCAGTATGCTTCAAACACAACAGGGATATTATTATCCACATAGGTTGAGAGCTGGGTAGGTTCTTATAATTACTTTTCAACATTTACACTGAGGAAGATCCATAGCACCCTTTGCAGTAGAGCAATATTTATTTTGCCTTTATCTCTCCGTGTTTTTGTGTAATGTTTCTTATTGAGGTCTCAGGATTTTTCTTCCACGTAATTGTTAAATAGTAAGTACAACTGTTCTTATTTATCTAATTCACTTTTAGACATTATGCAGAAATTAATAAACAAGTGTGCCTGCAAGAGACGCATAACTATTTTACTGATACACCATGAAATGAACAGAAATATTTGATATACAGATTATTTGTTTTAAATGGGGAACAATAGAACTAAAGAGAACACATTTAAAGGTTCTGCTAGAAACCTCAGATGAAGGACTTCTTCCTCTAATGTATTTTAATACAATAAGTGGTTTGTGGGTAATAGAGGTATACAAGATGTTCACTTGAAGTCAGTTTTGGTGCCAACGTGGAATCAAGCAGCCTTCACCCAAACATCAAAACTTAGATCTGTCTAACCTTTATATCTTCTGCATCTGCCGAGCCTGTGGCTCTTCTGTGTATATAAACCCAGACAGGATTTCTGCATATTGTTATCCTCCAGCACACTGGATCGCAAATCCCATCTGAGACTGTCTTGATCTCACTTTGTGGTTTTTGCTGACTTCATTGGTCAAAAACCACTTCCTGACTTCCAGTCTCTCTTTTCTTTTTCATGACTAGATTATGCTATTCTTCTGTTCTACCGTTTTTGAATTTTATCTGAAATAACTTTTCCTTGATGTAGAGGAGCCTCATCATTCCTGAGGGCGTGGCTCAGCTTAGCAAAGCCAGCCATCCTAGTCCTCTTTGCTAAGTGCAGCCAATAGCTCTGCTTGTCCTAAAAGTCCTCTCCTTTGTGTCTGGTTTAGTTAAAATTCAACTTTCATGTAGGTAGTTGGCAACCCCAGTGACAGTCAGTGTTCTCAGTCACAACATTTCACTTGCCTTCCTTGGTTGCAAGGCTAAGAGAAAATACATTTGCATGAGTGAATATTTACATTTGACCATTGGCACCCTGCTATGAGTGTCCTACTTTGAGCAGGAGTTGAACCTCTAGAGGTCCCTTCCCATCTCAGCCATTCTGTGATTCCGTGAAGTAAACATGCACACATAGCCACACGTTATTTTGGTGACTTATTTTTTGCCAACTGAGTAACTCCCAGCCTTATAGCACACATTTATTGTTACTGCTGAAGTGCATGGCCTTGTGTGTTACAGCTCTCCTCCTTTCCATATCCTCCTGTACTTGGGGCAATCTCTATACGTGACAGCCTGTCTCCTCCATATCGAGGACTGTGTGCTTGGCAGATCTTATTAGCTCTCATCCACTTTTTACACTGCTAATAGCAATAACACTAAACTAGATCCAGTCCCCAAGAATCTTGCCATCCCCTTCCAGCTTCACACTGCCCATCCTACTGAAATTCTCCCTTCAAGCATCCTTACTCACGCTACATGGCTCATACCCATTTTTCTCAAAATAATTTCCTGTGTGGCTGTATAGCAGATGTTTTACAGACATCTAGATGAATGAGAGTTTGATCTTAGTAATGCATAATGAGAACGGTTAAAAATATCAATTACGATTTCCAAGAAAGATATGAAGCTCGGCTGACAGGTATGCTGCATTAATTTTCCATCCATCCTCACACGTTCCATTATTTCTTCTTCAAAAATTATTCCAAGGCTTTGCATATGAATCAGGTTGGTCTCATATGGTCTGAAATGCACACCCTACCCTTCTCCTCTCTTATGTAAGTGTGTTTGAGGTATGTATTCCACAGATGTGTAATTAAATGAGTGCATTTGATGGTTAGGAATAACTCTTATTATGCTGCTGATGTTGAGGTGACAAATTATTCCCTCGTGTTTGAATTTCTATATGGAAGTGCAAACTCCTAATGTGACTATTGTCCACTGTCCAGTATTGACCAAACACTTTTCTTCATGCAGTCAGAAACTTGCATTTTCTTCAGAATAAGTTCAAAAATGTCCTAGTGGACATTACTATTTCTGCAGGCAGACAAAAGGATGCAAGAGAAGGTGGGATGGATCAACCCCAAGTAGCCCTGTTATTTATATAATAAAGTTTGTCGTGTTGTACCTGGAATGCAAATACCTCTTTCCCACAGTCTCCATTCAGCACTTCTGTAATTGTGTCTGTGTTTGGAGTGGTTGGATGCAATGACTACTCTGGCTCTATCCATCATCCTTCTTTTCCCTGCCTGTTCAAATGCCCTGGGAGAAATAGGTGGGTGGGCATGATGACGACTTGGCTATCACTGATGCAGCAGTGAGCTTCATTGCTGAAGCATCTGAAGTCTGTAGACATAGAGAAGCTTTGAGATTTCTCAAAGGCTCAGCCCATACCAGAGTTAACAGTAAGGAAGGGAAAAGCTGGGGTGGGTCACATGCCCCGAGATCCCATGAGGCCTGGGCAGGGTCGGAGAGGGCAGGAGGGAAGGACTATTGCACTGCAGTAAGTCATGCAGGATGTCTTAGAGAACCTCCCAGGCCAAGTCCTCAAAGCAGGGGGAAACAGAAATGGGCTGAGGAACTCACAGAGTACACACTGCTGTTTCCAGAATCTCCAAAATGCCTTAACTCCAGCAAATCACTCCAGTGTCAGTTGTGGAAAACAGCTTGCCTGAACTCCTCATCTTTCATTTCCCCATTGCAGTGTAAAGTAGGCTTTCTCCCCCACTTAGCTTGATTTTAATCCCTTTTTTTGAGCTGGGTATGCCTTTTTCATTTTTTTATAATGCTTAATAATCATGTATGTTCAATCCCCTAGGTGGTATGTTAATTCTTTTCTTTCATCTACTTAATTAGAAGATTTTGTTCTGCATAAAATATATGAGGCAGCTGGGGCAGGGTCTTATGAACTGGTGAACATCCAATAACTATATTAAGCAGTTTCTTAAGGCTTTGAAATTGTCTTCAGATGGAAGCTGTTGACAAACCCTGAAGAGAAGCACTACTTGAATATTCACATTAAAACCATCACTGCAGTTAAGTTAGTGATGCATGATTAATTGGTTTGAATGCAATGGATTCATACGGAGTAAAATGCCTCTATGAAAATCAATAGCATGACTACAATTAGCAAGAGCATTACTTTGGAGATATTAAGGGCCACAAATCAAGAATGTCAGCTGAAGAGTAATAGTGGATGTGTCTACAGACAAATAGCGGTTTTGTCTCCAGTGCAGCATGAGAGCTTGTGGGCCATCCCACATATTCTTTCTATTCTCTCAACAGTGATGCGACAGCTTGAGAGCTGCTTCTGACAAATAGCAGAGCAAAAGGTGCTCTTCTGTTTCCCTTGGTGGGAACCTCTTGGTCCTGGACATGTGTAGGCACACAGAACGTGATAACATCACCAACACCAACCAATTTTCCCTTGCCACCCACCTGATTCCAGCTGTCACTGATGGGCAACCCCAGAATTTCATGGGAGATTGGCTCCCTGAAAAACCCAAACCCTTTTTTGGGGGGTTGTACAAGCACTGTAAGTACTGCTCCTCTCTCACTGAGTCCCCACAGACTCCTTTCTATCCTACTGTATAAAAGCCTCTCCAGGACTGAGAGTTGCTTGAATCTGTAGGTAAATTAAATATGATACTGTGGACTTTTTTCACAAGCGCACACAGGTAAATGGTACTGATTTCAGTCTTCCTTTGGTATGTGTCTTGATTTTAAAAAAGAAATGCACCACTTAATTGCATTTTCAACTCTTTCACTCACACAAATACAGAGTGCTTGATTCTGTGTATCTGTGCAAAAATAGAAAGCTGTCTATCTGCTTGCACCACTGTGCCTCATGGCTTGAAGCTGTTTTAAATCACAATAAGAATTTTAACTTGGAAATGAAGGGGATAGAAGCAACTTCTTTAATATCCATGACTGGAGATCTAATATAAAAATAATAGGAAAAAAACCCCATCAAATAAACAACAGCCTATAATGGAACTACAGGAGATGAGAGGGTTGGACAGTGCTAATACTGATGAGAACAGGGAGGCGAAACATCTACCATATAGACCTAAATCAGCCTCAGATATAAAGCAACCCTCACTCTTCGAAGAAAAAAATAAAGAAAAAATCTATACTTTTCTTAAAAAAATAGGAACTCTCTAATTAAAGAAATTATCAACTAACATGGAAAAAACACAGTGAACCATAGAAACATAGATTTTCAGTAATGATCCTTAAAACTAATAGTTCCTTTGAAATTTTTTGGTGACATGAAAGTGGGAAGCATCATCAGTGTGGCAGAGGATGAAGATGTCAGGCAGAAAAACCAACAATCCCAAAGAGGATGACAGTGCAATAAACTTCAGTGGAATAAAGGACAAGATAATTCAAAGACTAATGTGAAGAATTTGCACTAAAACCCGGTAATCTCTCAGCTGGAAATGAAAGTGTGGAGAAAGCACTGGGTCACTGAGTCAGTCAGGATGAATACTGTCACCAGTGTGATCTGACCATGAAAGGCAAATCCTGTCTGAGGATATCTATCCCTGATGAAATGCTTCCAGTGGAGCGAAAGCAGCACTTGGTTTTGTAGAAGCTCATGTTGAGATTTCACTTGGAGTATTGTGCATTGCAATGGTGCCCCTTTCTTGTGACAAATGCAAGAGCTGCAACAGACTTCTGTGGGATGGATGTGGGATAGAAAGCCCAGGGCTTAGGTCACTTCGTCTTAGAAGCAGAAGGTGCAGAGGAGTGCAATTGTTCCCTGCAAACACATCATGATGCTGAATTCTAGAGAACCTGGAGAAGAAAAGCTTCATAATCCAAAGGATATCATTCATATAGAAACATTTGAAAATAGTACTAGGCAGAATATTATAAAATATATTACATTCTCAGCATACAGAGGATTTGGAATACAGTAGCACTGACATAGAACGTGGTCATCATTAAAGGAATTTGATCAGCTTATGAAATTGTATGAGTAAAGTATTTGGTAAGTGGCTGTCTTAAAAACTCAGGAGTTCCTTTTCAGTCTTACATCCCTCAAACTGGCACTGCTTAAATCTAGGAATAGACAGATAGACTCATATCCCAGAGGAGCCAATGCTGCTGGTCTATAATACCAGGCACTGGCTGTTAAAACTGCTTACAGCTCAGCTACTGTGGTCTTCTTTCATTAGAGCTGTACTTGCTATGGGAATTGAAGGAACAAAATTGGTTTTATCTTATTTATTTACAGCCTAGCTGCTGTGCATCCCTCTGAGACAAGAGCTCAGCATCTTTCCTGCTGCTTGCCTGGGCCATGTCAGTCTGCCTCCTCTATCCTCACTGTGTCCCCAGCAGATCCTGAGGAGCACGTGCTGGACAAGATGTACCAGACACCTCAGAGCTAACCCAGTAATATTACCTGGCATGGTGACTGGTGTAGCATTTGGAGCCAGACTCTATAGCTCCTCCCTGCCAGAACTCTCAGCCTGGGGCTGGCTCTTAGGGCAGCCCCAAAGCTCCAAGCTTGGATCTGCGGAGGAAGCAACCACTGACCCCGTGCTCTGCACACATCCAGGCTCGTAACAGCTAACAAAATCTGGTCCAGGGCTTGGTGGAGGAGGAAGCACCTGTCAAATTATGGTGGAGTATTTTGCATCTTTTAAGTGAATAACTGCACTGCATGAAATGGGAGGTATAGCCATCATGCTGGCACAGCTGCAGGAAAATCTTTGTCTCTGAAAAAAAATAATGTGATTTATTATCTGAAAGGCAATAATACTAACCGCAGCACATAGGGATCTTAGTGCTGGTGCATCTTTATTAATGTTGTTATAAAAGCTTCTACAGGGATCCTAGTTATCAAATGGCTCTGACAGCAATTCATCCACAAAGCCCTGTGTTTTAATTTCCCCATATCTGAAAAGAAACAGGCTGGGTGGGTGGAAAGTCTCCTATTTTCAACTGCTTTGTCCTTTGCTTTAAAGCCTGACATGTTGCAAGCGTAAAGGAGGAACATGTAGGATTACAGCGGGAGGAATACATCTTTGAAAAATAAATACCCTGCCATAAAACGCATGCTACAAAGTGACAGGTACCATCTATTGATATAATGGAGTCTTTGATTCCCGGAGTGCCAGCCGTTATGAGGAGCAGCAGATAGAAACGGGAGCCAGAGCCTTGAAAAAATCCTTTGAATAGCAGCAGAGCCACAAATAGCAGCAAGGGATTTAATGTCAAAACGAAGCTTTTGCTGCATGCATTGCGAAACAATAGAGTTAATGAATTACTGGAAATAGCAAATATCTGCTTTGAGACAAATCGGAGACTGATCAGGGAAGCAGATGACTCCTAGGACCTTCTCCTTCTGCAGCCCATCCTAGACCTGATTATACATGGCCAGCTTCAGGTGAGTGCTGAAGGTCCAGACCCAGCAGTGTCTGTGGGCAAGAATGATCAGCTGGCCAAGATAAGTAGTTGGATAAATAATACTTTTTTTTAAAAAAATTATTTTTTAAATTACTTTCTCTTGGCAAAGCTTAAAACTTTCCCAATAGTGTGATATTGCAATACTGCATCATGAGCGCTCAGTGAATGGTGCTCAAAGTGAAAATGGGGAATGGGGCCAGTTCTCAAAAAACTTAGGCCAATACTGTTTTGCACTTTCACATCTCATCTCATTACTCTGTATTTGTTTAGGGAAATCTGTCCATGCATCTCTTTCATCAGAGTTTGGGAGAATAGTGCATTTTTCACCTTACAGTGTTTGGGGCTGAGTCTGTAACACACAGACTTTTGTATGGCTGGAAAATGCTGGTTCAGCAACACTGTGGTGTGACTGCTCTTGTTTCTGAGGAAGAGTCATCAGTGCTTTCCTAGAGAACAGCCAGGATGGATAGTTCCCTTTTGTTAAAGATGCCAGCCAATGCCACCTTTAAAACAGTCCATGTGAAGAGGAAGTAGGAAGTCAGGTGCAGGTGCAAGACTGGCTCATATTCTGTGGCCAACATATAATATCAGTCTTCAAGGCTTTCTCTTTTGGAAGATGCTAGAGTTTTCTCTGTAAAAATGCAAAGTACTTTATTTCTTTTCTTCGCTTTTTTTCCTTCTGATAAACGTTGGCTCTTTTATGCGTTTAGCTTGACAGAAACAAGAGGTCCTAACCCAGAGGCCAAGCTGAGGCCCTCTCACACATCCATGCTCAGAGCAGTTGTGTCGGTGCTGGCGTCTGGCCCCGAGGGCAGGGAGCCCTGTGCCAGCTTTAGCTCTGTGCCAGGATGTTCTTCTCCAGACACTCTGCTGGCATCGTTGTGCTCAGGGCTGCCAAAGCTGCCTGCACAAACAAAACACAGAGCTCCGGAACTGCCACCTGGCTGTCTCTCATGCTCTCTTCTCCTTTTATTTATCTCGGAGGCAGCAGTGGCCAAGATTTGGAGCAAGCTGTGGCAGCAGGAGCTGGAGAATCGCAGGAACATCACTGGGCTCAGGTGAGAGCAATGTGGGGTCCCCTTCCAGCCCAACTCCTGCTTGCTACCCAAGCTACCTGCCCATATTTATGTAGAGCTTCATTAAATTTCAGCCTGAGCTAGCTGGTATTCAACAACCAAACTATTAATTATTGGCTATCTGCAAAGCCACTACCAACTCCAAAAGGAAGCAAACAACAACTTGAGGTCACTTTTGTACAATGTACAGAGGCTGTATCTGGAGCAACACAAGTACCACTCAGACTCCAAAACCTTTTATCCCAGCATCCAAAGTGGTCGCCTTGCCAACACACTTCTGCTCCTAATTATATGACCAGAAAAGAGGAAGATAAAAAGAAATTTTCACATGCGTATCTCAGGCGTACTCTGCCTGGCTTTTAGCAAACAGCCTGAAGTGGGGGCACTAATGTGATGTGCATCATTCAGAGGCATATGAGCAACAGGAATGACCTGTTATGCACATTTTGATCTTGACATAACTCCACGTTGCATAAAAATTGCTTTGTTAAGGGACATGAAACTGAAAGATCAAAAACATGAGCACAAGGAAGTGTTACTCCCTGTCCCTGTGTGGGCATAGGCCAGGGATGTGGAGGACGAGAGCAGGGTCACCAGGCAGCAGTCATGGTGGTCAGCAGGATTTTGTTCAACACCAGTGAGCAATGAAACCTCCCACACAGGGAAGCCAATAAACTAGAAAGGAGATGGTGGACAGGTATCCCAGCAGCAAGGAACATTTTAGAAATCACAGCCCCTCAGTGACAATGGAAACCTTGTACTGTCCACTTGGGCATAAATAATTCAGGGCAGACCCACATTAAAGGCTGAATTTATCTCCCAGGTCCAAACAGGTGTCTTCTTCCTTCGGATAGAAGGTTTCTCTCCTTTATCAAAGCTCAGCTTCAATCAGTAATTCAGCAAAAGGCACCGCTAGGTTTTTGTGTTTTCAGCAACTGGTCCTTCACACATATGTAATAAAGACAATGCTGAATTAACCTCATCCAAAGCAGAGCATGTGCAAGCATGCATACTTCTTACAGGAGACATGTGACAGCTCATTTCCAGGATGGGATGCATCCTGCTTGATAAGAACATGATCTGGTTGGTGCCTTGCTGTCAGCCACCTTGCATCCCTACTGACATCCCTCATTCCACCACCCCAGCTTCACCTGAGAGAGAGATGAGAAGGGGTGCAGGGCTTTGCTGGCCAGCTCTGGGCTTTCTTGCAGCAAAGCACAGTGGTTGCAGCAGGGAAGAGGAAAAGAAGCTGCTGTTTTTGGAGGGAAAACATTACATCCTTCAGACTCCTTGATCAGCCTTCTGTCCAGCCTCTACTGCTTGTATATGCTGGGCAGCACAAGTTCTTTCCCTAAGTTCAGGTCTTTCTACAACATAAAAGTGTTATAAGCTACTTATCTGCAGCTGAATTGCTTTTCCTGGGCTATGCACATTAATTGCTGCAGCATGTGCTGCCAAATTAACAGTTTGGGGAAAAAAAATCAGTGAGTGCCAAGTAATCCGTCTTAAAAAGCCACCTGTACTAGGAAAGGAAATAAAGGATCTGGGGGTGCCTGGAAGTTTAATTTCACCAAAGGGGTAGCCAATGGGTAGGCTTCAGTCCTCACTCTCTTCTTTTCCTCCTTCATTGCTTTGCCTTTGGTCCTTTGCCTTTTCCTTGCTTTTCTTGTGTCCTTTCATTTTAATTCTTCCCTGCCAATTAGTGGCCCTAAAGTAACAGCAACAAGAAAAGTGAGAAAAAGAATCAGAGAAGGTGCCTCTGGGGGCCATCTGGCTCAGTCCCACTCGGGACACTCTGCTCCGGGTAATGGGTGAGTAGGACACTGGTGCCACTGGATGACTGCACTATGTGATCCCATCTGCCTGGCTCTAGTAAGCATTGAGGGGTTTTTATGCATTATCTCCTTCCCAGTTATATATCCCAAGGGCTTTGCTCTCCTTAATTTGAATACCGACTGATCTCTTGAAATAAATGCTTATGAGTCATGACATTACTTAGACTTATGGGAAAGCAAGGATGGGAGAAGAGACAGTATAGGTTAAAACAAAACAAAACACAAAAATAAGAAAAGAATGGAAATGACGGAATGCTATAGTGTGAAGGATTGTCTGGCCTTGGGGACTGGTTTATGCAAGCCATTTTGAGCTATAGATCTCAAGCAAGTTAAAAGGGAGCAGCAGTCAGACATCCTAATCACATGGAGACCTGCCTGATGTGTTGGAGAGAACTCCCCAATTAGAAAACACATGACTGGAAAAGGACTGTCTGTGGGAGCTTATATTGGATTTTTATTACTTGCAAATAGCTGTTAAAACATTTCCTACTGCAATTCAAATTCATTCAAAATTTTCAATACTCTCTGTTGAAGTAGATTAAACTGCATATACCGTCCTTAAAAATCAAGCATTGGATAGTTTCCAAAGAGTCATAAAGCTAAGGTTGCAGGATGATAACAGTCATTTGTAAAAGTAAATATGATAAAATGAACAGCTGCTTGCATGAGGCAGCACCACAGACTTCCTAATTACTAGATCAGTTCATTTGGGGCTTCAAAATAATTTGAGTTCTGCTTGCCTGAGTGCTGTTAATTGATCAGAAAGTAAAGCTGATCACTGCTTTCTTTTCCCATGACATACATGTTTTGATAAATTATTGCTCGCAACTCATGCAGTGTTACTCATTATTGACTTCAGATACATTAGCTGGCTGGATGGAAGGACCATCTACCATTAATATCCCACTGGTGTTTTTTTTTAAAATGTTCTCAGCAAGACCTCTGCTCTCTGACAAAATCCCATCAATGAGCCAGTGGATTTCAGAAAACTGCAAGAGTAGCTTTCTATGTAACACGTTCAAGTGAGCTCTTCCTACTAGAAGAATTTTCATATATTAAACACATTTATTTGGCACAGGCAACAAATCTCACACTTCTTTAAAATAAGGCACATTTGCTGTGCTGGGCTTAATCTCTAAGTTGATGTTTTCTGATTTTTTTAGTAACTCTACTCTTATAGCAGTCTCTTGATAAAAGGAAGCCGTCTCCTCTCTGAAACATTGGTATGCCCAAAGATAGATTTTGGGAGCTGTTCTGGAGTGGTAGAAGTAGTGCAGCCTTTGAGGAGGTCTGACTTACACTGCTTAGTGATTTGGTGTCACCAAGTGACATAGCCAGCAATGGTGGGTCAGCTAGATGTGTTGCCCCACTGTGCACTGTCTTCCTGGATTACAAACACTGTAACAGTGACTTTTCTCTGAGGGGAAAAATGTTTGCTGAACTTGTATGGGACTCAATGGAGGCAAATGGATGAGGCCAGGCTCTTGGTGGTACGTAGTGACAGGACAAGGAATAATGGCCTAAAATTTGTACATGCAGAAGAACTTCCTTATGGTAAGAGTGACAGAACCCTGGGACAGGTTGCCCAGGGAAGTTGTGGTGTTTCCTTCTATGGAGATATTCAAGACCCCATCTGGATGCCTACCCGTGCAACCTACTGTAGGGTATCTCCTTTAGCAAAGGAGTTGGATTCAGTGATCTCTTGAGGTCCCTTCCAACTCCTGTGATTCTGCATTACAAGGACATGCTGGTTGGCAGGATGGGGGAGAATGGATGAAAAAGAGGCAAGGAGAAACACAAAAAAAGGAACAAATGACACTTAAAAAGAGAGATAGGAGGAAAAGCTGCTGAAAATGAAATGAGATAAAAAAAATATGAAAGAGAAGTCAAAGAAGATGAAAAAGTAAGTAGCACATATGTTTAGTTTATAGGAAGTTGGCTGACAGGTTGAATTTCTACTTTTGTCGGGGGATTAAAATTATGGTGGACTCTGGATGAAAAGTGAATAGAAAATATCCTAAATTAAGAACTCAAGAGACTGAAATCTCTTTGTAAAACTGTTCTGGAGCAATAAACCACCATATTTTAATACAGAATCTTGTTAGTGAATAATTTGTAAGTAGAAAACAGGTGAAATGTCTTAGGTAAAAGCACTACAAAATGTTTTCTCACAAAAACTGATGAAAGAAAAGACCATACTCTGTTATCATATTTTCTTACTTTGAATTTGATTCAAAATAATAACATAAAGAACATTTTGTGATAAACAATAAAGTGGGTTTTCCCCTCCTGCCAACAACTGTCCAGGTTGCTTTGGCTGCTGCCAATTTCATAGAATCATTTGAGTTGGAAGGAACTTCTAAAGGCCATGTAGTCCAACTCCCCTGCAATGAACAGGGACACCTACAGCTAGTTCAGGTTGCTCAGAGTCCCCCTCCATCTTTTGTTTTTCAAAATTAGACAGAGATAGATCTAAAAAGCTAAAGTTGGGAACATCAATCAGGGCACCAAAGTGCTCCTATTGGTGTCTTCCTGCTGGGGTGCATGATGCCAATGGGGATAGGACAAGCTCTCATTTGGGATGCAGCTGTGGGTGCTGCCATCCTGCAGGTAAACAGCAATATCTGATCTTGGAAGGGAATGACAAGCACCATGGGCCTTATCCAAAAGGCAGCTGCAACTCTGCCATCTCAGGAGTCAGACACGCAGCTGTGCACAGGATCACAACCTTGTCCATTGATCTGTTACTGGAGCTCTGTTATGGTAAGGAAGTGTGCCTCTCCACACTGGCTACAGGATTCAGTTCAGCAGGGTGAACTTTTCACCCTGAAGTTAATTTATGATAATTTCTGGTTTTCCACTGTTTTCAACTTTTTATCATTCTATCAACTTCAAAGGAGATGTGTAGTCCTGATTTGCATTACCATCACTAGAGCAGAAATGTACCCTCCGTTCCTGACAGAATGGCTGGCACATTTCATCACAAGTCTTCTTCTAGGAAACCCATCACTTGTGTGATAGCACTGTGAGTTATAAAATGTGTGAGAAGGGGTATCTGTCAGAACATACTTCAGTATTTTTTTTCTAATCCATAAATCAAACAGACCAGAAAATAGGAGGCGAGGTAAAACTATAATGCAGTATTGCATTTCTAAGGTAATAGAAAATTTCAGCACCGTAGAACACAAACTGATCCGTTATGGGCAACATGTCAGACTTTGAAAACCTATGGGTTTGATCTTTTTTACATCTCTGGATCAGGTTGGTGGCATGTACCACAACGCTGCACTTCAGAGTCTGACATGCCAATGTGGAGAAGGTAGCTAAAATAACAACAGCCTCTGCTGCAAAGACAAGTCTGTTCTGCCACCCAGATCAAAGACAAATGCAAAGGAAATGGTGATGATGGTGTTTATTTGGGCACATTTTGTGAAGGTCTTTGTCTCTGAGAGAAGCTGTAGGAAGAGCAGAGAAGCTCAGAGAACAGGAAGCTGTAAAGGACCATCAGGGGAAGTTCTGATGCAAAAATATATGAAAAGCAAGAGAGGAAAAGTCTTATGGTGTACTTAGAGTGTGAAGAGAACAAGTGATGAGAATAAGTTATCCCAAAGTCACACTATTAATGGCTTCCAGAATATTACAGTTCTTGGGTGCCCGAAGCATTGCAGGGTTCACAGAATCATGGGATGCCTGGGTTTGGAAAGTCCTGGAGGTCATCTGAACATTGAATTAAAATTCAAGAGCTGCACGACATAGTAGTGTAACACTGTGTATCAGAGATAATTTCCTTTCTTTCTCCTAAAATGATTAATTTAGTGTATGGAAATGGTGTGTGTGTGGCAGAACTGGAGAAGACCTGGAACTATTCTTAAACCAGGGCTTGTGTTGTTATCTCAGCTCCATTAGTATCTAAATGCAGAACATGTTCTGGAATGGAAAAAGCGATTCTCTGCACTTGGAGATAAAAAGTCAGGGGAGAAAGAATAGTTATGTAGATGTATATATTTGTTAATCTGTGAATTCTATTTGTTCAAAGCAAATTCATAAACCAGTAACATCTTATATTCATGAAAAGGCTACCACCAGAATGCAAATGAGACATTTAAAATCTTAATCACTATCACTCATAAGTACAGTTTGAGAATTTCATGTAATTATGCCACAAGAAATTCTATTAAAAAAAGGTGAATAATTCATCACTTACGTGGTATAGCCTAAGCTGGAGACTCCAAAGTGAGTCGTAAAATCTATTTTTATTTAGGTTTTCTAGGAAACAGGGATCAACATTGTAACTAATAATACTGATTGGCTCCTGATAAGAACTTCCTGATACTCCAAAACATGTGCAAACAGAGCACTAATTGAATGGAATGCACTACAGTTGAGAGAGGAAAGAGGAAATGCTAGCATATGCAAGAGCATATGGATAATGAAAGAGCATATGTCTATTATAATAAAATAATGCTTCTAATATTTAGTAGTTCTGTGATAGAGATTGAACTTGTGTAATTCCAAGCCCCTGATGCAAAATTGAATCTCTGTGTATGTTAAAAATTAGAGTCTTTACGACTCATAGAAATGACTTAAATGACACAAAATCTGCAGTTGTGTTTCTTGATAAGTTGGGTTTGCAGAGATTGAAGACTGCAGAGAGCACTCTTCATGCAGAACAACATGTGGGAGATTTGCAGGGAGGGACGACTCTGCCCAGTAGTAGATGCATGACACTTGAACTAGCTTCTGCCATTCTGCCACTGGCACTGCTGGCTCTGACTTGTTTCTGCTTCCAGGCAGATGCGGTATGGGTTTACAACAAAGGCCTGCAGAATGGCAAACAGAAGACACTGCTGAGCAGCCTTTCCTCCAATTATGCATCATCAAAATATTTGGTCTGATTTGGTCAGTCTCAGGGGAAGGGTACTTATACATTAGATATTCATGATTATTTTTCCTTTGTATCACTGTGCTGAATAAACAGGAGCTTCACAACTTGTACATAGCACAGTCAGCTGTTAATGATCTGAGCAAAAACTGACTGCCAACATTTTAAAGGACAAATAGGCAGCTTTACATTGATCCCACGTATCCACAAGGAAGTAGCTGAGCAGTTTCACTTTTGTAGAGTATGACAATAGCTTATTTACCCAGATTTTGGATAAAAGAGAGACATTTTTCATTACTGGGGCAATGAGCACAGGCATAGGCTGCCCAGAGAAGATGTGAATGCTCCATTCCTGGAGGCATTCAAGGCTGGGTTGGATGGGGCCCCTGTGCAGTCTGATCTGGTGAGTGGCAGCCCTGCCCATGGCAGGGGTGTTGGAACTGGTTGGTATATTGAGATTCCTTCCAACCTATGGTGTTAAGATTTTTAATCTGGTCAGTCTAGGTTTTTGTTAAATTTGAAGAAAGCTGCTCATAAACCACAGTTCTTTGTCAACAGAGTTTTCAAAACCAGATGGAGCAAAGCCAGGAGATAGTGCTTGCAGCATCATCAGTTATTTCCATTCATGTATAAATGTTTTCTGCTTCTGTCTTCTGAAATAAATCTGTCCAGCTGGCTTCATATAAATCTACAGAAAGGAGATTTGAATCTTCTGCCTTGCACAAAATACACTCTATTTGTTTTGGTTGCCTTTGGAGTTGTGTTGTCATCTGGCAGGGCCAGTGTCTTCCTATAGTTCTGCACTGAGCCTGTTTTCTCCTTAACCTTGTCAGAAAAACATGTGCATAGGTGAAAGTATCTTCAAAAATCTAGCATTAGCTAGAAGAGTATTAATCTCAAGGAGGTGTGAAAAAGGAGGCAGATATAGGGAAAGGAGCAGACATAAGACAAGATTTAATGTTAAGGAAGAAATCAGTATGCAGCCAAAGCACAGCCTGGTTTACTCTTTACAATATTTTCTCAGAGTCTCTGAGCTGACTTCTTCAGAGGCAGAAGGGGCAAGGAGCAAGCGCTGCCTCACACTGCAGCAGCACTGAGGCTGGGTGGCTGGGATAGGTTTTAAGGCTCC
Source organism: Chrysolophus pictus (assembly GCA_037305975.1). Taxonomy (NCBI): domain Eukaryota; kingdom Metazoa; phylum Chordata; class Aves; order Galliformes; family Phasianidae; genus Chrysolophus; species Chrysolophus pictus. The sequence goes on from CM074578.1 coordinate 28,709,069, forward strand.
CTCCAGACCAAAGTGCCCCCCGGACTCAGGCAGTACTCCCACACCACCCAGTCCCTGTAAGAGCATACCTAAATAAGAGTCACGTCAGTTAGAGTGGGGGTAGCAGCACTGGGATTATCAGCAAGCTGAGATAAAACCCATTACTATATAAGGGTATATATCAGGTGTTAAATAATGAAGTGTATCAGAGTAGAAACATCAATGGAAGGCTATCAAGGCACTGTGCTTTCCCTAGAAATAACTGTAAACAAAGCATTTGGGTGGTTAGGCTTCTCTGAGAAATAGAGAGAAATAGCCCAAATGGATTTGTACCTCATATGGCTTGTGTGTGATTAAGCTAAAAATAAATGTAAATAATTGTTGGGAAATAACAGGACTCTTGCAGAAATACTTTGCCAATGATTGGCACAGTGGCAGCACAGCTACTTCAGGTGTGCCCTGCTGAGGAGTACAAGCACGGTGCTTTGAGATGGAGACAACCTGCAGGATGCCTCCTCACTGGCCCCTTATGCAATGACAAGGTGAGCTTCCTGTGAAATCTTCATCTCACAGAATCACACGCAGAATCACAGAATGGCCCAGGTTGGAAGGGACCTCGAGGATCATGAATCTCCAACCCCCCTGCCATAGGCAGGGCCACCAACCTCCATATTTAATACTAGAGCAGGCTGCCCAGGGCCCCATCCAATCTGGCCTTGAACACCTCCTGCCAAGGCAAAAAGCAAAACAGTGAATACTGCACCAGCGGGCAATTTATAGGTGGGAGCTGGCTCTGGCTGAAGACTGATGAGATTGAGCCTTAGGAGCCATCGCCAGTGCGGAATGCTTTATAACCATGGGTTTTTATCTCCCCTCTCTAGTGTGCATCATTCTTCCGTTATGCTGTTAAGGCGCCCGGGAATGTTATGTGCACCACTGCAGATCACTTTCCACTGTCCTGTACTTCATGTCCTTGTGAAAGTCCATGACATTTGGGACATGGGGACCTGGAGTGCATAAATATCCAAGAGCATTTGCTGCAGCCCCCAGGAGGTGAGGAATGATCTGGGTAGGTGTCAAAGGTGCTGCAAAGAGCATCATGGAAATCTGCTCCAAAAGAGGTAAAATAAATGGGTTTGTGTGAATAGTTTTTAATTTGCTTTTCTGAGACCTTTATAGTGTGAAATAAAATACTTATTTGTGCTATATAAAGATGGATTATGCACAGGACCATAGTAAGTGCAGTGTTACAGATATTCTTTTTTATGTATATAATGAATTATTTATCTGACTGTCTATTTAGGTTTATAGAGTGTTAACTGAGTGCATTTGTGAGCTGCAGGAAATGTAATAACTGTAAATGTGCATCTCTGGCAAAAGAACATCAGATTGTTTCAGAGCTTTCACCTTCTTGGAGCTGAGCCATCTCTTGTTTTCTTCCGAGGGTAATTTCTGAAAAAGCAAATAGAAAGTAAAAATAAAGGGAATGTTATTTACAAGTGATCAAACTACTTTTCATCCAGAGTCAGCTACATGAGGCTAGATGCATCAAGAGCATATCTTAAGTCTTGAAAGTATCACATATGCTTCAAAAGTGTCTCACTGTTTAAGTTGCTGCATTTTCCTAAGTGCAGTTCGAATGTTAAGATGGAGAAACAAATCCTCTCTGCCACCTCCTGATTACAACACTGATCTGAAATCAAGGAACAGGACAGGGACAGTCTCTGCCACAAAAGCAGTGCTTCCAACAGCTGATGAAGTTACATCTCACAGTCCCTCACTGCACCCTGAAAACATTCTCTTGGTTACGTCCCAGGCTCCAAAAAGAGGGAGTAGTCGGTGGATTCCTCATCTCCTTTCCCTCTCTGTAGTGTCAGTGGTTCTGAGAGCAGGCTTGTAGAGGAGAAAAGGAAATCCCTGCTAGCTAGGATATGACTTCTGTGCAATAATTTTGCATACAAGTAGAGCCACAAGTTCTCTTTGGGACTAGAAAACCATTTAGACAGTTGTTCCAGAGACAACAATGAAGGGACAGTCCCCATCCTGAAATCACAGAATCATTAAGTTTGGAAAAGATCTCTAAGATCATTTAGTCCAACAATTAACTCATCATCCCCGTGCCCATTAAACCATGTCTCTCAGTGCCATGTTCTTGACCAGCTCCAAGGATGATGACTCCACCACCTGCCTGGGCAGTCTATGTCAGTGCATTATCACTCTTCTGGAAATTTTTTTTTTCCAAATGTCCAGCTTAAACCATCCTGGTGCAACTTAAGGCCATTACCAAACCTAATGAGTCAGAAACCCAGGAAATTTCCTTGTGGGTAATCCCCATTTGTGTTTGTAAATACCATCATAAAACATTTTCATCAGTATGACTTCTTGTTGTTTGCAGTGGATTCAGTCATCATGTGCAGGACTTTGTCTTTCAGTTATGATTAGACATTAACTGGGAGATGACACTGAAAATTGAATACATTGTGTTGCTAAAAGCAATTTTAGAAAACTTTAGAAATCAGAAAAAAACATTAATATCTACTGCTGGGTTGCAATTGGAACTGGAAGGAGTTCTTTCTTTATAGTAGAAAATGCTGATGAACTGCATCTCCGTAGAATACAATTCTTACACTGCCACACTGACCTGCTTTCTCCTTTTAAGAGCAGTGTATTTAAAAAAGTGTATTGTTTGTCTGCAGTTTTGAACCAAATCCATTCTAGACTATTCAAGGACATGTTATTTCAAAGGATGTGAAAAGAAAGATTAAACTCAGCCATTAGTTCCAATTTTTCAATCCCAGTTTTGAAAATATCATTGGTTTTGAAAGCACTCTGTCCAATTTAAGGGGATGTAGTTTTGTTTCCTTGGCTGGAGTTTGTACTGACACTTTTTTCTTGTGAAATGCTGGGACTGATTGGTATTTTGAAGGCAGAGAAGCACCCTTCACCTAATTAAATATGGGTTCTGCTCCTCAAAAAGGTGGAGGTCCCAGTCCTCTGTACTTAGGAAGGAAGACAGATAGGTATATATTTGGAAATATCTGGTCACCTCTTAATACAGATTATATGCACATAATAAGAATTATGCATAGAATTAAATGTTGAGAGGATTTGAACCTAAATATTAGTCCGTACTTCTAAACTGTCCTGATCAAATACTGCTATTTGACATCTTCCCTTTCCTCCTCTTTTCCCTGCGGCTTTCATAATTTGAAGTTTCTTTTAAAGTGAAATGTGCACTTTCAGACAGTGTTTCTTGAATTATGCATGTATTGTTGCACTTTATGTCCTTCTCTGCTGTTACTGAATATTGTACTTAACTGCAAGCTTGCTTTTTCTCCAGTGCTTATATTGTTTTTGATTCTCTATCTTTGAAAACTATGTGTCCTTAAAAGCGTTTCAATGTATGAACTGATATAAGGATCACAGAACTATTAGATGTGCCTATACCTACAAACTTTAGAGGTGTTGTTCACTGTTTTTTTTTTCCTCTAAGACATTTAAGTAGTTATTTCAAATCTCTGAACAACCCACATGACTTTGGGTAGATGCCCTGAGGATGTGTATCCAAATAGCTGTGCTGCTGCTGATGTGGCCTGAAGCAAGTCACACAAAGGAGCTCAATAACAAAAGCACAGAGCCAGGACTCAGCGAGACCCTGCTGTGCAGTGAAGCTCTGTGATGAATCTCTCCAAGGCCCAGAACCTTCCTTGCAGCAGTGGTGGACTTCTCAGGAGCCCCCACCAATAACCATGCCTCTGTCCCAAGTAGCCCCACCAAAAGGGCAGTGTCTGTATCCATTAGTACAATCCCCTGGAAAAACAGACCTCTTTATAAATCCCAAACTGGTCACATATACAAGGATTGCATCCAGACCGATGCCCACTTTATGTAAAATTCATCTGGCTTCTCTCTGTGCATAATTCATCTAAGCAGACCAGAAAGGGACGTTCTGGCCTGACAGCACTTCTTCCAAATGAAATACATTTCAAAGTACAGATAGAACCCAGGCCGCACCATCACCACATTTACTGCTGTAGACTTTGTGGCGTGCAGAGCCTCCCCCTACTTTTGAAAGGCTCCCAAACAGCAATCTTTAATCATTTCCCCTTCCGTTCTTCTCCTTATCAGCTGTCTCCACACATCAGCCCCCCACTGAACTTTTGTCCTCCATTTTCATCATGTACAATATTTGTCTTGACTTATTTAGATTGCAGGCTCTCTGAGGAAGGGAATGTGCTTTATCTCCTTGGAAGAAATGGCTGTGGAAATGTATGGCACTATATAAATGCTTTGTAATACTAATAACACGAATGTGTGTGAAGTTTGTGCAGTTTATTGTTAGTGGATTTTATGGTGACTAAGTCTTTTCCATCACTTGGGATGATGACAAACACCCTTTTTAATGCTCTCAAGGATCTCAGACCCCGCCTTCTGCTTCTTCTTGTAATGTCATGGAAAGATAAGGCGATGTATCTTTTTCTATTTTTTTCTTCTTCTTCTTTTTTTTTTTTTAATACGTAAGGCTTGGGAGAAGGAAGGGTCTTCCATCTGAGCTGACTACCAGCAGGAAGCATCTAACAGCATTTTAAAATTCTAACAATAAGGAAGATAGGGATCTTGAGACAATAGGCTAGGAGGTGTATTTTATTTGCTCCTCTGTAAATCAGAAGTCACTTTTCCAATGATAAATTGTCCAGTGTGAAGCGCCATCAGAGTCAGGCCCACAAAGGGCCAACGGTAAGCAAAGGTTACAAGGGGTGATGACAAAGAAAGGAGAATAAGAAAAGAAATATGAAATGCCTATTGCAGTAAACACTGTGGGAATCATACATAATCAGGCTGATGTATTGGAGGTACATGTGTGCTGCAGGGGTGCTGCACCATTTGTACTGCTGAAGCACAGCAGAGCCAGAAAATGACATTGGTGGGAGCACTGAGGAACACAGTTTACAGAAAGCCTATAGCAGATAAATGGGAGCCAGGCTGACATTAATACTGAGGAATAATATTGTGTTTGATGGAGGACTATTAGGACTTTCTCTGTCACTGCAGAGCTGACTGCAGTGGTGATAAGGAAGAAGACCACAGGAAGCTGACTTATGGTTGTTCTTAATAGAAACCTATGTGAGATCCCAGAATCTCCCCAGGCTTTTGTCAACTGGCTGCCACCAGTGGTCCTTCAGCACAATTCTGCATTGATTCAAGGATGTTCCTTCTCTCCTCTGGTCTAGATGGTGTTTTAGGACTGCAGTTTCTTTTCAATCATGCGGTTTTCACAATTGCAAGACAGTCTACCTGTGCCAATAGGCAGACGTCCTTTGTAATACAGTTTGTATTACAGACAAACCAGAGAAATCTTCTAACACTTTGACATCAAGAGGTAGAGATTCAACTAATTTTCCTGCTAATTTAGTTCTAGGATTGAATAGAACATCAGCCTGATGTTAAAACTATGACAAGCTTAAATTTAATCTGTTTGCTGCTTCCCAATCATTAGCTCTTGCTGTGTCACTAGTTTTGTTAGTAACTGTCCAAAAGCTCCGAGGGACAACAGTAGCAATGTCAATTATTCATTTAAAATCATATTTAATGCACATAGCAAACAAGAAAATTTCCTTCTTGGTCCCCATCAGTCTGTCTCATAGTTATTCCAGCAAGTGCTTTTCTAGGAAGGTACAGTTTTCATTTTCCATCCATTCAGCCGTCGGCCTCCTGGAGTCAGCAAACACCAGGGCTAAAGCTGCATGCTAAACACAGGGCCAGATCAGAAAACTACTTTTGCATCAGATACAAGTGAACTTCGCTATTTTTCACTCTAACATTTCCTGAATTGGTGACTTGCTGGCAAGAAGTACCAAGCCCCAAATGCTGTTCTATTATCAGCCCCCTGAGCCATCCACTTCACTAACAATTTTTATTTCATTTATCTCTGTATTATGCTGCCATTGCTAATTATAGGGTCTACAAATTGTGCTTTTACTCTCCATTTACTCACTTTATTATCTGTGATTTTCTGTGTAATGATTTAGCCCATCTGTAACTCATCCTGACTCCTACCCTAAGCCTACTTTAATGCAACACCTTTCTTCTTTTTTATGTCCAGGCTTAAATTTCCAAATTACATGGGCAAAATTTCCTGGGCATTTTTTCGAGCGTCAAATTTGGTTGCCTGTACTACCCAACACATCTGAAGATGTAGAGGAGGATTTGCACAAACTCTTACGCTTGTGTGCTTCCAATTAGTGTTTATGAACTGAGATTTCACAAGGCTAATTAGATGAGGAATAAGATGTACAGGCACTTGAGACCCAAAATAAGATTCAAATCCTATGAATCTATTGTGACATCTCTTGGACCATGACTTTGAGAGATAGTCATCCAAACTGGTGCTCAGTAGTAAACAAAGGGCATCCCTCCCAGCCCCCACTGCTGGGTGTCTGTCTGCTGTAAGAGAGGGTGCTCTAGGTTCTGCTAAATATGCATTCTTCAGATAGACACACTCCAATGCTCAGTTAAAACAAGGGAGAGCAGCAAGCTGATGGGCCATCAGGAAACACAGCAGATGTCTCCCAGCGAGTGTATTTGTAATACACCTCAGATGCTCCTGACCACCAAGAGACATGAAGGAAAACTTACCTTACTTTTTGGTGTATTTACATACACCAGTCTAATCCTTTCCTGTATCTCTGTTACTAAAACAAAGCTCGTATCAATAGATCATGCAAATTTTTCCTCATCCAAAAGCAAGCTTCTGTGCACAGTGCACATTCCTACTTGGAGAACACTTGCTCCAGCTGATGAGTATATTTTAAAAGGTTTTGGACTTGCTCCCACTGAGAGTAGTGGAAAAAATTCCCTTTGGTCACTGATGAGTTAAGGTAACACCAAAAAATTCCTGAGAAAGAAGTTAACAATTTAGAAAACTAAATGCATAACAAACTGCATGGTTTCCTCCAGTGAGGTTTTGTGTGGTGATGGTGTACTGCGACCCATTCTTACATGTATTCCAGATGAGCAAAAATGGCCTGCTGCTTTCCCACAGAACTGCACAGCAGGTACCAGTGCATCCCAGAGTACTGCTCCAGAAGGGGTACATTATCACAAAATGATGGAAGAAGAATGAATGTTTTTTAGCAGAATGAATGTGATCAGATCACATTTCCCCCCTGCTCTGAGCAGCACTCCCACCTACACATATTCCATGCTGCTGCGTGTGGCTGTTGGCTATGAACCCCTCCTGATGCTCCCCCCAGTTCCACCCTCTCCTCGCTTCCCTCACAGAGCTGGCAGTAGTGACACTGCATTTCTCTGCTCCTGGAAGTCACTCCGCTGAGGAATTCACACTGATGCACAGCCCTACCTCTTATCATTCTGCCACAAAAACAGCTTCAAAACAGGGACTTTCTGTGGTTAGCAAAAAAGCCCAAACTGTGGTCATTAGCTCTACCAGTATACCGAATGAGCAAAACTACAAAGAGTGTTTGTTTTTCTCTATCTGAGCGCTGCAGTGAAATATTCCTACTCAGTTATTAGATATCTCATGAATAAATATATTGCTACATTAGCCTTCACACGCCAGCTATGTTAAGCAGTCTGCGAGTTATTGTTCTTAAGACCAAGAGTTTCAAGCTATGCAGTGGTGTCATGTAGAATCAGCTTGGAGAGAAGGAGCTGCATGAGCAGCAAAACAGTTGCTCTCTGCTGGAGGTGCTGATTTGCATCAGCCCCTGAAACAAAATCAACTCCTGGGAAATAGAAATTTGCTTTTTGGTAAAAATCCTGCTATAAGAATTGTCTTGCATGCCTTCTGGCTTTCTCTTCTGGAGATCAGCGTAGTTGTAAATAAAGCAAGTTATGCTTAAGCATTAACCACAGTGCAGTTTGCATTGTAATGTGGAGATACTTCAGTAAGCCTGAAGAATTTGAGCTCAGACCCCAAAAGCTGTCTGCTGCTGTTTGATCTGTTTTTCAGCTCTATGCAGCCATGGAAATGTGCACGTGCAACCTCAGTGCAGAGTTGCGTGAAATTCCAAGGAGCTGGCCTGGAGCTGAGACCCACGATAAGCTGGAACAATCATAGAATCATAGAATCATTGAATCACTGAATGGCATGGGTTGAAAAGGACCTCAAAGATCAGCTAGTTTCAATCCCCCTGCTATGTGCAGGGTTGCCAACCACTGAACCAGGCTGCCCAGAGCCACATCCAACCACAGTGCCTCCAGGGATAGGGCATCCACAACCTTCTCGGGCAACCTGTTCCAGTGAATAAGAGGGAGCACTTCCCAGAGCTGGGCCATGTGTCAGCTTATCCTATTGAGAACTCCTGGCTACACCCCAGCATCTCTGCTCTGGGAGGTTGTCTGCATTGTGCTCCTTCTCAGGAGTTAAGACATAATGCCTGCACGTGTCCTGAGGATCAGGAGAGAGCTCAGGTGCATATTTAGGATCAGATCTCTTCACTGTCTTCTTCCTTTCAGGCTTAGGAGGGCTGGCATGACACAATGAGGTAAAGTGTATGTAAATAAAGCAGGAAAAACTGATTAATACACAGAGAAGTAATTTATGAGCATATGAAGCAGTCTGTAATAATAAAGAAGGTTTGCTTATTTGGTTTCCCTTCCCTAGACAGAAGAGCAACCAAGAATACCTCAAGAGTACTTCTCATACATGCTCTTTCTTATCTACTCTTTCAGTGCACACAGTGTGATGCTTTCTCCCAGCATTTGGAGTGACTGCAAAATTGGGATGTTACCATTACTGAGGTCCTCCTAAAAAATTCTCCTTTACCTCCACGAGGGAGCAGGGCAGTGATCAGTACTGTTATTTCCTTGGGTTGAATTATGTTTGTTGTCAGTGTTAGCCTGAAGAGGTTCTGTGGGTTATTTGCAATAGTGCCTACTTTCATACCTCTTACTTCTTTCCTTTGGGCCCCAAAGAAAGTATCAACCACTTCACAATCCGTGCAGGTTCAGGCAGCAGACATGACTTTGAGGATGCTGCCACCACTGAGCACTGGTTTGCTCTGCAGCTGAGTGCAGTTCTAATTTTATGAAGGGCTGAGTGTTTTCTAATTTCAAGTCATATACTTTATGACTTCCAAGTATATACATTACATATTGCCTTTTGTATTGCATTTCCTCAGGCTCTGCAAGAATTTGTGTTTTCAGTTCTCTGTTGACTGGAATACCAATAGACAACACCTTGCACCTGACTGCTCTGTTCTGGAGCTTTGCTGTAAGCAGGCAGCAAGTTCTGCTCTGATTCTCACTTATTTTGTTTGGAGAAGCAGTGGTTACCCCATCCCTGGAGGTGTTCAAGGCCTGGTTGGATGGGGACCTGAGCAGCCTCATCTGGTGGGTGGTAACTGCCCATGGCTGGGGAGTTGGGACTGGTTGGTATGTAGAGGTCTCTTCCAACCCAAGTTATTGTAAAAGACTTTTTCCTTATATCTAACCTGAATCTAACCTCTTTAAGCTTGAAACCATTTCCCCTTGTTCTATCACCACAGACCCTGCTAAAGAGTCTGTCCCCTTCTTTCCTGTAGCTCCCCTTCAGATACTGAAAGGCTGCTATTGGGTCACCTCTCAGCCTTCTCTCAGCCTCAGCTTTCATGCTGAGAGTATGTCCTTGTAGGAGAGGTGTTCCCTCCCTTGGAATATTTTTGCAGTCCCTCCTCTGGACATCCTCCAACAGGTCTACGTCTCTCCTTCATGATTCTATGATTTTCAGCCCCAAAGCTGTGTGTGGAAAGCCTTAGTACCCAACTGCACGCTGACCACACAGAGTGGTGCCACTTCTGTTTCTCACTTTCCCTTGAATGGAGATGAGATGGGTTTCTTGATATTTCTCAAATTTCCATTGATCTGGGCTTTTGGCCCCTGACCTGTGGCCCGAGCAGCTAGTGCTTTGTAAACTGGCTCAGCTGTAGCAGAAACAGAAGCAAGCAGTTCTCAGACAGCCAGGCTGTATTTTTCCAAAAGCACAAGGAAATGTACTTTGCACAAAGGACTCATTTTTTCTCTGTGTCATCAGTCCAGAATCTTGTATTTGTCCTGACCTCCTGTCTTTGTCAGAGGCAATAAACTTCAGCAACTTCTTCCTTGTAGCTGTTCTTTTCAGGCCAGTATAAAACTTGGCAGTAATGACTTTCGTGTTATCCTTTAAAAATGTTTTACCTTAACATTTCCCTTTCTGTTGTCTTCAAACAAAACTCCATCTCCTTTTTAGTGCTTCTCTTTACATTGACAAAGTTTCCGGGAACGTGCCATTCCAGCTACCAGCTGAGAGCCTTAATTACCCTTTGCAGTCTCATCCTGCAAAGGCTCTAGCAATCAGCGAGCCATGTTTTGGCTGGGACCAGGCAGGTTGGCTGTTTTTGTTTGTTTGTTTTTGTTATTATTATTTTTTAAAATCAGATTCACATAAACATCATTTTGGGTCTTTACTCTGTTGCATTCCTGTCAAATGTGCCCTTCCCCACCAAATCCTTGCTTATTTATATTCTATTTACATCCAGATTTGCCCACCCTGGGAAAGCAGACCAGTCATCCAGCCAGTCCACCCTCCTGCCTCCTGCAGCAGATTTTCCAGAGATATGCAGAGATGTAAGATATTTTTCCACAGCATGGTTTGCAGGACCCATCTCCATACATATTTCAGTGGCATGAAAAACAACTTTAGCCTGCCTATATGCACTGAACTGCAATTTCTGCAGAAAGTATTCTTCATCACTCTTCCCCTCACCCTTTCTGTGCTCTCACACCACACAGAGCATCTAAAATACACAGCCTGTACTTGACAACCTTGGGCCTATTTTTGTGGCCCTATGCTTCCACACTCTAAGAAATCATCACTGAACTCTTCCAAAGGTGCTGTCAGACGTGCTCCACTCATTGTCTCCTCCTGTCACTTCCCACTGAATCTTAGAGCCTTGCTGATATATCTGGGATTTGTTATTCTCCAGTTCAACAAGATCTTACTATTTTCAGGCTAGCTAATCCTTCCAAAACAATCCAGCAAGGACAATGAAAAACAGCACTACAAAGAGAAAAGGTAGAAAAGAGAAATACTTGTCTCCTTGGCAAGCTCTCCCAGCCTCTAGCAGCTGGCAGCTTAGTGGCATCCTGAGCTGCAGTTTGTGTCTGAACTACTGCGTTTAATAGGTGAAAACAGTCCTGTATTAACAAATCCATCTAATCCTTTTTAAAACACATTTATACTTTTGACTTCTGTGATAGACCACAGTGGTAAGCCCCACAGCTGTGTCCTGTGCTTTGTGAAAAAGAACTTCCTTTTGTTTGCTGCATGACCACTGCAATAGTGCCTTTTTGTACTGAGTGTGGTAACGGATATAGCAAACTTGCAGATCTTAACCAAGAGTTAATCAGCAGGTCAGGGGAGGTGATTTTTCCCTCTGTTTGGCACCATTAGGACACAAGAGAGATGTGAAACTACTGGAGCATGTCCAGGAAAAGGCCACAAAGATAATGGAGGTACTGGAGTGTCTGTTGCATGAGAAGAGGCTGAGGGCTGATTTTTCAGCTTCGAGAAATCTCAGAGTGAATCTTATCAGGGTATATAAATGCTTGATGGGGGATTAGAGGAGACAGATTCCTATAGAGGGATCGTGGTAACAATTCAGGAGATAATAGAGTATAGGATATTCATTGTGGGGGAGGTAAAACATTTGGACAGGTTACACAGAGAGACTGCAGAATCTTCATCCTTGGAGATTTCAACACCCAATCTTGTTTGTTTGACTCTTATTTGAGAGGGGGTTTGGACTAGATGACCGTGAGAGATCTGCTCCAACCTAGGTTATTCTGACTGTGAATGATCATTTTATACTTACTTTCTCAGTGCTGTCCAGGATTCCAAGAGTTCTTGTTGATTTAACCCTTCCTCACTCAGTACCTTACTGCTCATCCCCAAGTATTTCCCAGCTTTCCTTTCTGAGATGCTGACACGTGGCAACCACCACATAGAATTGCTCAGGTTGGAAAAGACCTTCAAGATCACCAAGTCCAACCACAATCTAACCATACTATCCTAACTACCAATTCTCTGCTATATCATGTCCCTGGTGACTGGAAAAAAGGCAACACCATGCTCATCATACTTCTGTGCCAGGACAGATCTTGGAGCAGATTCCTCTGGAAGCTATGCTAAGGCACATGGAAGACAGGGAGGTGATATGGGAGAACCAGCATGGCTTCACCAAGGACAAATCCTGCTTGACAAAACTAATGGCCTTTTATGATGGTGTCCCTGCATCAATGGACAAAAGAAGAGCTACTGGTGTCATCTGTCTAGACTTCAGTAAGGCCTTTGACATGGTACCCCACAACATCCTTCTCTCCAAATTCAAGGATATGGATTTAATGGGTGGACTCTTCAATGGAAAAACCGGCTGCAGGATTGAGTCCAGAAAGTGGTGATCAGTGGCTCAATGACTGGATGGAGACTGCTGACAAGAGGTGTCTCCCAGGGGTCAATGCTGGGACCAACGCTCTTTAATATATTCATCAACGACATTGACAGTGGGGTTCAGTGCAACCCTCAGCAAATTTGCTGATGACACCAAGCTGTGGGGTGCAGCCAACACACCAGTAGGATGAGATGCCATACAGAGGGACCTACACAGGCTTGAGCAGTGGGCCCAGGTGAACCTCACAACATTCAACAAATCCAAATTCAAGATCTTGCACCTGGGTCGAGGCAACATCCACTACCAATATCAGCTGGTGTTGAAAGGATTGAGCACAGCCTTGCCAAAAAAGACCTGGGGATACTGGTGGATGGGAAGCTGGACATGAGCTAGCAGTATGCCCTCACAACCCAGAAAGCCAACCATATCCTGGGCTGCATCAAAAGAAGCATGGCCAGCAGGTTAAGGGACCTCCTTCTGTGCCTGTTCTCTGCACTGGTGAGGGCTCACCTGGAGTACTGCATCCAAATGTGGAGTCCTCAGTACAGGAGAGATGTGGACCTGTTGGAGTGTGTCAAGAAGTGGGCCACAGAAATGATCCAAGGGATGGAGCACCTCTTCTACAAGGACAGGCTGAGAGCTGGGGCTGTTCAACATGGAGAACACTCCCTGATGACCTCATAGAAGCCTTTGAGGAGGGGAGCTACAGGAAAGAAGGGAACAGACACTTTAGCAGGGTCTCTGGTGATAGAAAAAGGGAAAATGGTTTCAAGCTTAAAGAGGGTAGATATTTACATCAGATATAAGGAAAAAGTCTTTTACAGTGAGAATGGTAAAGCACTGAAACAGGTTGCTTGGAGATGTGATGGATGCCCCATCCTTGGAGGCTTTCAAGGTGAGGCTGGATCAGGCCCAGGGCAACCTGATGTAGCTGTGAATCTCTCTGCTCATTGCAGCAAAGCTAGACTAGATGACCTCCAAAGATCCCTTCCAAATCTAAGGATTCTGTGATTCTATGATTCAGTATTACATTCCCAATTTTACTACACTCTCCAGAATAACAGAACTGCCTTGTTTTCTTTCAATTTTGTCTAATGTGAGAAGAATGTTCTCAGATAGAAAATGGGGACCAATGTTCCTCACAGCTTCATCCCACACTCTGTTAGCCACTCCCTTCTTCCCTAGAGTACATCTCCCACTGTTTCTTTGTTTAATTCCAAGCTTTTCAAAAGAGTGCATTGCTCTTCATGAGACTAATGGCCAGCCACGTTTTCAGAGGAATGCAGATATTTCCACTGCATCTAAGCCTGATTCCAAATACTGTTTTCCTCACATTCCAACTCACTTCAGAGGTGCTAGATTTGTCATACTCAGTTCCAAGCTTTACCCATTTGCTGCCTATTTTCTGTGTTATTAATACTAGTATCCTTTGTCACCATGTTGCTTTATTCACCTCTGTTCAATTAAAAATGAGCACAAACTGAATTTGCTTTCAGGCTCTACCTCCCTGCAGTGCCCATTACACAGAGGTTTTCAGTGAAGTTGTTGGTGTGATTTTGTCCACGTAGAGTGCAACCTTTCATTGGCTCTTTGTAAACTCTCTCTGAGCAACATGCTCCACTGTAAACCTTGCATTGGGTCCCAAGGGCCAGACCTTGTCTTGCTTTGTAATATTTACAAAGAATGCATAGTTTCTGATATTGTTTTGTTAAGGCTGTGGCTTCAGTTTTCGCATCCATTTTACTCAGTGTCTCTGATTCTTTACTGAGTTTCCAAGAGCTACTTACATTCTGTAGGCTTTACACCAGACCAAGTATCAATTTTTCTTAGAAAAAAATTAGTTTGCTTTGTTCAGAATTAATCCAGGGTCTTGCTGGAGTTTCCATATTTTTTAATATATTTTAAATATTTTGTCCCTCTAGTCAGAAATATATATCGCTAAAATTGGAAAAAGGGACCAGTTGCAAAGCCTGTTTTGTACTCTGGAAGCATATCTGACACTTTCTTCATTTCACCATCATTCCTCTTTTTTTTTATGCAGTAAAAATTTTCATTATCATGCTGAGTTAATTGAAAGCTGTTAAAAACAGAAAACGCTTCAGAACCAGCAAAAAGTCAGAACTATATCCTAAAATTTGTTATTTTCTGCACCCATTTCTTGTAGACACTAAACTCAAACCTTCTTCAGTTGTTTCCCACATTTCTGAAGAATTTCATCATCATTTTTTAATTCACTTCATCTTTTGGGAAATTTCCTTAGTTCATTTTATTTCTGTACCCACACAGCACTCAGAAATTACTTTAAGTTGCAGGGGACAGCAGAGTAGTTTCATCTGATATTTGGGCTCCGGCTGATCATGATTTCAGCTCATGAACCTCTGGCTGACAACAGACTTTGTCCCAGCCAACACTTGCCACAACCTGCTGGGCTCCACACAGCCCTCCTTGCTGCCACTCCAAAAAATGCAATAATGATGGATAAATACAGCCACGATGCTTAGGAGACAGCAGGAAGTCAATTTACAATCTTAATACATTACCTCCAGAGTTACAGGGCATCACACATCTGCTTTCTTGCCATAAACATTGTTCCTTCAGGGTTCTGCCTTTCCTAAATTTAATGAATCTTTTCTGTTAAATGAGTCCATCAGTTGACGCAAGGAGACCACTCTCTCTGAGCACTGTGTAGCCCCAAAAGTGGTGCAAAGAAAGAAGTCAGCTGTGCATGGGGAAAGGCAGTGAAGGAATGCATGGGGCATTACCTGATGGGCAGCCTCCTGCACAGAATTCAGACTACAGCTTTAGTTCCAGTAGCAAAATGAAAAAGGACAGAATAGATACAAGATTTGAATTAGAATGAAACCCGCCTTATGACACCATTTCTTCCCACCTCAGTTATATGTTTTAGTTTAATGTATCCCTGTTGGTGACCAAGTCAAGGAGCAAGGGCATGGCTCTCTTTCTCTTCAGCTGCAGACCCATTATTCTACCAGTGGGAAATAAGGCTTTTGCAGTCTATTATAGGAAGCAAAATTGCTTCATCCTCAGGAATCTAAGTATTTCATGAACTAGCAATAGGGAGCCCATACAAAGCTATAATTTGCAATCTGAATCTAATTTCAAACTTCATCTCACCAAAAATGAAAATTAATGTATGAAGGGACTCCTTGTATCTCAAGTACTCTCCTTCTGAATTCTATTACCTTCTGAGTTAACCCATAATTTAGTTTTTTTAAACAAATCAAATTGAAATTGATGGATGCTTTAAAGTTTATAGTTTAATTTCTTTGTGTACCATATCCTAACAAATTACAGTCAGTTTAGGATAAAATCAAGTGTACATAATATGAAATAAGCTTGCCAGGAAACCTACTTGCTTAGGATGAAGAGTTTTCAGATCTTCTTAGTGTAAAGGAGAACTTTTAATAGACCATATCCATGTGTGCTGAAACCATGTGATCCTGCACGTACACTGAAAATAGATGGTAAGGACGAATAATCACCATCCTAGATGTGGTTTTAACCTCTAATTCAATGCATACATAATATATGTCCTTCTGATTTGAAGAATACTATATTAGAAGAGACAGGCTAGACAAGAATTGTCTTAATGGTAGTGACAAGAATGATTTTGAGGCACTAGGAAAGCAATGTTTCCCAAGATGCTGTAGGACAGACAGCAGTGCTTTTATGCAGATAGGGTCTTTTGAATGGCATACTTACAAAAGACCAGATTGACTTGACAGTTTCAATGAACCCTTGTACCCAGAGGAGGTTCATGAGGATCTTCTGTTACCAGCTCAAGCCTGCATGGCAGAGAGCCCCTTGTCTGGCAGGTTTACAATCTGAGGTCACTTCAGTCCTGGAAGTGGTGCTGAGCAAAGGGTTGTGTGTCAACACACACAGCAATAAGTAAAGGCATATCCTGCAGTAAGGACAACTCCGTGCAGTCTCTGAGCTCTTACTGACAAAAGAGCCTGCTTTCACCTGCTCCCAGATCAACCAGATCTAAATATTCCAGGCTGGCATTTTCCATGCCAGCTGTCTGCCTCACTCTACCTTTTAAGTTTTTATTTTTTTTTTTAAAGCTTTTAAGAATCTCAGAATGATTGAGGTTGGCTAAGACCACTGGGTCCATCTGGCCCTACTGCTGCTCCAGTAGGAACACCTAGTGCAGGGGGACCAGGATCACATCCAGGCAGCCTTTGAAGATCTTCAAGGACAGTTCACAGGCTCTGGCAGCCTGTGCCAGTGTTCTGCCACCCACACAGCACAGAAGTGCTCCTGGTGTTCAGAGGGAACTTCCTGTGCCAGTTTCTACCTGTTTCCTCTTGTCCTAACACTGGGCACTGCTAAATGCACTTCAGCTGTTTCCAAGGGTAAAACTCACATAAAAGATACAGTTTTGCACACGCTAGAAAAACAAATAAATGATGCTCCCTAATTACTTGGCAAGGTCTTTCAAGAAAAAGCTTACAGTCTGCAATCACACTCTTGTGGATGTACACTCCTCTGTCCCTATGAAAGCTCCCTGAATGTGGATCAA
Organism: Chrysolophus pictus; assembly: GCA_037305975.1. Lineage (NCBI taxonomy): Eukaryota > Metazoa > Chordata > Aves > Galliformes > Phasianidae > Chrysolophus > Chrysolophus pictus. The sequence continues at coordinate 28,726,022 of CM074578.1, forward strand.
GTGTAAGACACCATGAGAAGTTCTGAACCCATATGTAGCAATTAGACAGATCAATACAATAGAAAAGGCATTACAGCAGATCTGTGAGACAGAAGGACTAGCACAATAGAAAGGTGCTATAAAGGAAGGGAAGAAGATTACTCACCTGTATCAGAAGATTCCATGTTTTCAAAGAAAAACCAAGAAAGGATCTCTAGAAAGAGAACCTTCCCTAGTGGCAGTCAACCCTTAAATGAGGTCTGAGAGAGGTGCATCCGGGCAGGTGAATTGCCATCACCTGTTCTCCCAGGGCTGATTAGGTCCTCTCACCAGGTGCTTTATCAGTGGTTCAGGCTGTGACTCGGCAGTTCCTATACACTGTATGCTCAGGGGAGAGTTACCAGGAGCTGCTGCAGAGCTAGTAGAGGGAGGGCACTTACATTGGTTGTGTATCTACCAATGTATGCTGTGTGGATGTTCACCTAGGAGATAAACAGGGAGGACAGAAATAAAAAGAAATGCTCGAGTTGAAATTGTCTAGCAAAGTTAATTCAGCCCCTTCCACATATGTATTTCCTAACCTTGAGGGCGATAGCTTTGAAATGTTAACATTGAGAATCATCTCTTACCTTCAATAAAAACAATGCAGTCTTATATTTCCACAGAAATTATTCTGATTTTGCTCACGTTTGTTTTGCATTGCTGTTACTTTTTCTGAGTATTCTTACTTTTCCAGTAGGAAGCCTGGAAAAGTAGCCTGTCTAATATGAGTTAATGTGATTATTTCCCTGTGGAGGAAAAGTAATCACATGAAGCACAAGTGCTTGTTCTTGTGATTACTTCTGAGGACTAGGTGTTACTTTTGTTCTGCCTTGCATTACCAATTGCTTCAGTTCTTAACTTGGAAGGACCAAAGAGCATGAGAGATCTGATATCACGTTATCACTATGTGCATCCCCATAACTGATCTCTCAGTACTTTTCCAGAAGAGTAACAAAGCAGTTCAGTAAATATCCATGTGCACAAATGCAAATGATACACAAAAATGATACTATTGACTAATAGTAAAGAAACAGATGATTGAAGAGTAAAGCAAAGTGATCCGAATAATTTGTCAGGACCACAGGCATGGAGCTGGCCAACATTCTGTGTGCCTCAAACACAGTAGGTATTTGCAGAACAACAGTTTCTGCAGCCCTGGTGTCAACAGCATCTACTGTGGCTTTCAGAGGCCATTTATCAAGAATGATCCTAAGAAGGGTTATTATTCTGAACATCATATCCTTATATGAATGTATAGACAATTGTGTAGTAGTAGGCTTGCATTGCATATCTTATGAAGAATTTTTTTTTTTTGTACAGCTAATAAATATTTTCCGAAGTAGAAGGAAGTACAGATACAGTTGTTAAATAATGTATGTTATTTGGAATGCAAAGTTATTTTTATGCCTATCGTCATTAGTATTGTTTATCTCATGCATACATACTGCCTCACCTTCCCTGCCATGCGTCCTGGTGAGCAATCGTAGCTCAGCAGTTCAGTGTGTGAAGTCACAGTAAGGAGCCTCACAGCACCCACCACTTCCACAGCTCTGTCCTTTAAACTTTTAAACACTGCTTCCCAGAGGACTGGGCCTGCTGAAGCAGATCCGGGAGCAGTTCAGCTGCGGTGTGGACCAAGAAGCAGTACAGGTCACTCCGAGTCCGTCACTGCATGTTCCTTCCTTCCCCTGGGGGGCAGCAGAATATTGCTGTTAAGGTCAGCTCACTAGATGCAAAACCCTTTGCATTAACTCAGCGTCTTTGGCTGTGCAGCATTTCCCTACCATACATTCCTGTCATCCTGGAAATACTTTGTGGACCTGGATGGGAAGAGTCCACTGGATTCGCTTGAGCCTTCGGAAGAAGCAGGAATGCCATCCTCATAGAGCATCTATAGCTGAAGCTGCTCAGCACAGTTTTTCCACAATGCTTTGCCAATACCTTTGGGCATTCATCTCAGCTAGAGGCCCCACCTTTAAAAGCAACTGGTTTGAAGACATTTCTCCTCCTGTATATATGGATAGATTCTCAGAAACAATGACAGTGTCCAAAAATAATGAGTCTGTCTTACAAATAACTACCTTTTTAAAAAAAATAAAATGCGTTTGAAAATTTTTACACTTCTCATTTCTTTGATATATTTTTGTGTTTTTAACTGTACTTTTCAACTGTTTGAGTGATGATAAAGAGCCAAGCAAACCAAAAGACATATAATATGCCATGTCCTACAACAAAATTAGTATTAGTATTAGTATTGCTCTCCTCATCCTCACCTGATGCTCCCAATCAGGCTGCAGCATCACCCTACCCATTGCAGGTATTTCTGTGGTAAGCAACAGGCCATTAGGAAATGAACGTAGCTACAAGCATATTTCTGGTCAGAGTGGCCTTGGGAGTGTTGGTCTCAAATTGGCAGCTTGGAAGTAAAAGATAACAGATGCCATTATCAGTCTCATCACATCCTCCCTTTCAAGCACTCTTTGAGGAACCCCACGGCAACTCAGTAGCTGTTGAATCACTTATGTTAAAGTTGGACTTCCTAAAGCTGTGGTTTATTAAAAAAAAACCTATCACTGGAAGGGACTTAAAGAAAGCATAAATTGTATTACTATGAAAAGTACCGGAAAGGGAGGGTTGAGGTCCAGCCGAGGGCACGTAAGGTAATGTATTAAATATGATATCCTACCACAAGCAGGACTTTCATCAGCTGTAGGAGATCTGGTGATAAAATAGGGTTAAAAGAAGGTTAAGAGTCTCTGGATCCTCTATTACTTTGTAACAAAAATGTCTTGGGGTGATTTATGAGAGATTCAGAACTTTCATGTCTTCTGGGAAATGATTTTTTTATGGGAAGCTATTCAGAATACCATAAAACCCTATTTTTTTCCAACTAAATTTATTTTGGCCCTCCAGGTATTGTGTGGCAAAACAAGCAATAATAATAATAAAGATAGGCCAGATGAAAAGCCTCATTTCTGTTGGATGGATGTCTGTGGGAGAGACTTTTGAGCACTAGATGGTTGGTGGTGAAGGCAGTGGGATGGCTCTGTGTGGGGGGTGGGTGTTCCTCGCTCAGAGGTGGCCCTCAGGCACAAAGCCTGCCTGGCTCCCATCTAAGATCAGGGCACTGTAAGTGACCCTGAGGATGGACGGTGCAGTCTTTAACATGGCATGGACAAGGAAGGTGATAGAATAACTTGTCAGCCACCAGTCTTATACTGCTCTAAATGGCGACATGTACAATGCCGTGTTCTCCCATGTACACAGCCGGTATATCAGAAAGAGCAGTGAGGTACTGGAACAGGCTGATCAGGGAGGTGGTGGAGTCACTGTTCCTGGAGCTGTTCAAGAAAAGGATAGATGTGGCACTGAGGGACATGGTCAGGGGGCATGGTGGTAGTGGGTTGAAGGTTAGAAGGCTAGATGATCTTGGTGGATTTTTCCAACCTTAACAATTCCATGATTCAGTGATTCCATGATTCTATGATTCAGGTCATCAGTGCTTTCTGAAGTCGTGTTTTTTAACAGTTTCCTTAGCAGCAGGATGCTTTTCATTACAAAACACCATCAGCCGAGCCATTCACTGAACAGTTTGCATCTGGGCTGCAGGAAAACAGATGTACACAAGTGACTGAGGAGCAGAATGACTCACAGCACTTTGTCACTAGTTGTGGCACGTGAGAAGGAAAGGTGGTGGTTGAATTGCAGAGCCCAGTCTGAGCTGCAGGGCTGGAGCATTTCACTTGTAACCAGAGCACAGCTTTATGGAAGCCACTGAAAGATGGATGGTAAACATGACTGCTGTGTGCAACTTTCTTACAGAGTCAATTCACAGTGTGTAACTACACTGTACGATGAAAACTATTTCTTAGATTTGCAGCATGGCTCCTGAATCCAATACTGTCTTTTTTCTGTATATCAATGGGAGTTCTCAGTATATGAAAGAACTGTATCAAAAGCAAAACATCATCTGCGAGTTGGGAGTAAAATTTTGTCCTAAGACTGGCTGGCAATAGATTTACTGGGTCAGCCTACATATGGACAGCTAAACACTGCAGTGCCAAAGAAAGTCAACTGCTGTTAGCCATTTGCTTATCCTCCTAAAGCATGAAAATCAATCCCTGAAATAAAGCAAACATAGCTGCATTGATCTGGCAATGACCTAATTTTTGAAACCCACTAAGAGGCTGTAATGGCATTTTAATTAAAAAAAAAAAAACACAAAACAAAACAAAAAAACCCCCAGCATTTGGTGATGTGTTGACATGCAGGCAGTGAAAGAGTGATGGGATTGGTCTGATCAGTCTCTGGACTGGAGAGCACACTGAGCCAGGGATCTTCCCTGGGGTCTGAGATAATACAAGATCACTAAAATACAAGTGTTGTTGGATTAAATATGACAGTCTTGATAGTGACGGGGGGTTTTTTTTGTTGTTTTTTGTTGTTGTTTTTTTTTTTGCATCAGAACAAAAAGATGTCTTGCTTTCTACTTTGAAGAGGAAATTTGCAGAAACAATTCTTGTTTTGACAGATGCTGCAGAGGAAAAACCTCTCACCCAACAGAGAAGTGCCATGAAGAAGCACTTCTGTCTCTTAGCCCATCATTTTGCCCTTGGCAGCTCTCCTGAGTGGGCAGTCACAAAGAGCAGATGTTGGCAAACCTACCTCAGGAGATTGAATTTCCATATTCCTGTTGGATATGCTCCATACCATGGATGTATGCCAAAATGCTGCATCACATTTCCATGCCCCGTGTTTCCATAATCCAGTGGTCCATCTCCATACTCTCACACATAAATGCAGGCTCTTCTCATGCTGCAATCACAGGTGCATGAGTGATCTCACCAGATATCTCCCCCACAGTTTCCTTCTTCTGATATTGCTGTAGCCAGGGCAAACAGGGACCTGGGGCAGGCAAGGGGCAGTGAAGCCTCTCTACAAGGCCCACTTTTTGAAAGGCGAGAGATTGCTCTCTATAGACAGTCATGGCTTTGGCTTTCCCTGAGTGCCCTTGATGCCCCTGCCCATGCTCTTTGCACTGATGAACTGCCGAGTGCTACTGAGGCTGCTAAGTGCCAATGTTAGTCCCTGGGGACAGGAGAGCCCCTCTGCCTTTCAGAAACTGGAACTCAAATGAAAACTTTTAGTTCAGTCACAGGGGCTGAGCTCCTGGCCCTATTATTAGGAAGTCCCTATAGGGCAACTCATCCTCAAGTTTAGAGGAACCTTACATCTATTTTCCTGCCTTCTGCAAGCTTTAGTGCATCTTTAGTATTCTACCTTGAGTAGAACCAGGAGATACTCCTGTTCTGCATTCCCTGAGGCAATGCTGCCTGTTATCTCCCATCCAGGGATGCATTGTTCCATTCCCCAGTATCTGTACTGTTCTGTAGGTCTATGCCAACACAGACTTACGGATGTGTCAGATCAAATTATCTCTGTAGCTTAAAACTGTCCACATAGTTCTACAGAAACCTAGAGGTGACCAGTGCCTTTTGCTGGTGTGGAGTGAGATTCAGCTGCACAGATACCTATTTATACACACAGAATCCTAGAATGACCCTCTAGCTCCCTCTGGTCCAACCCCCTGCTAAAGAAGGGACATGCAGAGCAGATTAACCCACTTACGTTGGTGTCCCTGCACGTGTGTGTGTACATGAGAGCTGGTGTCCTCCGAGCAGTCACCAGGGATGGGATGAAGGATTCAGTTGTTTGAGACCTTTTGAGTACCTTCAGGACATCAGCACACAGCCTGCAGATGTACCTTGGGACTTATGGGAGCTCCGTGCTCCTCCAAACCAGCAGATGAGCATAGCTTAAGGCATTCATGTGGCACTGGATGTTTATATTTAAGCAACTGAAGGTATTGGTACTGCTCAAGCAGCTGTGCATGAGCAATGTCCCTCCGGAGGCTTTTCCATGACCTCAGGGTGCAGTTGCTCCAGCACGTGTCCAAATATACCCATCCTCATTTTCAAACCCTCATCTTCCAGGCTATACTTTTGGATCACACTAAAGAATTTAGGGAGGCATGAGAGCTAAGCATGTTAACCATGTAGGTGGATACGGCTGCAGTTGGGGCTATGTTGCTTGCTAAAGCAAAGCACTCAAGTTGATACTTGAGCACATCACTCCATCCAATACTCCTAATTAAACTCTGCACAGTATTTATATCCCTAGACACCAGGAAGAAGCTCAAACTTTTTTTTTTTTTTTAAGTTCCCCACACTATCTATCATTCAGCTTTCTTAACTTCTATTTACAAGGGAAGCTCACTGGTTCTCTGAACCTCAGCCATGTCATCAACCTCCTCTCACTCTTGCAGTTCCCTGTGTCCCTCTGTTACTGTAACACTGTTGGCTTCTGTGTTGTACCTAAGCTGGCCAGGTGCACCTGGTTTCAGAGCCTCTCCAAGGCTGCCCAGAAAATCATCAACTGCTTAAGTTAACAGAGAAGATGCTCTTCCAGGGAATCTTGGTAAATAGCTCCACCCCTGAAAATCCCAGGGTTTAACAGAGCAGTTGTTTCTAAAAGGCTTGACTCTGGCGACCCAGAACAATTCCTGCTCTTTTGATGTTACCTTCTGGAACCTTACACTGTCTCCCTGGAGCTGCTCTCCTGTGCTGGCTTTGTATGTCCTGCATTAATTCTATATTATTTTGCCCCGAAGGCCATAGCTCTGCTTTGTAATTATAAGTCTTTGTTGCTGTTCTTTGAGTTCTTTCCAATGTAGCAGTACCTATTTTTAATTGACTTGGCAGCGAAAGGATGTGAGCCTGACATGCACCACAGATTACAAGAACATTCTTTTTTAAATTTTTGCCTGAGCAAGAACAAGGCAGATTTTTGCTCCACTGGCAAAACATTGGATCATCTTCCAAGTGTAACCAAGAGCACTGCCTGTGACTTCTGCAGTCTCTCCTGAACCATTTGGGAAGTGTGGAGGCCACAAGCTCTGTAACTCCTTCTGTAAGGGCTCTGTGCCCATTAATATTATGGGCAATATTGCAGCTAATACAAAATGGATTCAGAGAGGGTTTTGTCCCAAGTGAATACCTCACTGAGCTTAAACACAATTAGGGCTTAGGAAGAAACATACTACAAAGAGAAGGGGAAAAGAACTTTAGTAAATTGGATTTGAATTAGCAAATATATTACTATGTATTTGGAGATTTTTGTAAACTGTTTTCCTCCAATGGATTATTATGCATCTTATTTCCATGCTTGGAATTACTTGCAGCTACTTTTATTTTAATCTCAGTTATTAAAAGCTGAAAGATATAATAACATGCATTAATATGGTGCAGTTTCTAGGAAGTAAGTCACAGTAAAAATACTTAATGGTTTTATAGAATAACATGAGAGTCACACCAACTGTCTTTTACCATAAGTCTTTTACTTAGTGTGGGTGGGTGAATGAATATAGGTATAACAAACATATGTACACACTCCTTTGAAAGCACAGCAGGTCTGTATGGGATAGTCTGTGAGTTGGTAGCTACCTGAGTACATTACGTATGTATTTAATATAAATATTTTGGAATTACACTATTTTTATGGTTTACAAAACAAAAAGTTCTATTTCCACCTGGTGTGCAGGCTTAAGCAATGCTCTCAATCAAAAGCCCAGGACCCAGTGCTGCATTACTTTATACATTTGTTCCTGCACACCTGCACAGGCTGTGCTGTTGTGGAACTGATCCGGCCAGACGCTGAGCAGTAATGCTCTATAATGCTATCCTACACCTTAACCATGCAAATTATTCACTCAAACCTGAAGCACAATTTTAGCACTTAAAGCTAGGCCAAGATGGGAGATGGAAGGTGCCCACAGCCCTGCAGGAGCGTGCCCTCTTGACAGTGACATTCCCATTTGGGACAGTCATTGAATCATAGAATATCCCAAGTTGGAAGGGACCCCGAGGGATCACTGAGTCCAACCTCTGGCCCCACACAGCACCACCTAAAATCAAACCCTGTATCTGAGAGCGCTGTCAAGCACTCCTTGAACTCCAGCAGCTTGGGTCCATGCTCACTGCCCTGGGCAGCCCGTTCCATGCCCACTGCCCTATAGTGCAGACCCCGTCCCTAACCCCCAGATGCCCTCCCCTGACACAGCTCCATGCCGTTCCCTCGGGCCTTGTCGCTGTCACACAGAGCAGAGCTCAGCACTGCCCCTCCGCTTCCCTCATGAGGGGCTGCAGCCGCCATCAGGCTTCCCCTCAGCCTCCAAATCTCCTGCAGGGCTGGACAGCAGGTTTGTGTGTCCACCTATTGTGTCTGTCATTGTGATAAAAGTCCACCCAGCAAGGCGGCAGGCTGGCTGCGCAGGGCACAACTGTATGTGTTGGGGGCTTCATATAAGGAGCATTTTGGGAAAATGAAAATTCTTCATGATACATAGGTGAAAGGCCAGATGGAGAGCTGCACTTGTTAAATGAGCTGCTTTTCAGCTTGAGCAGCCAGCCAGAGCTCGGTTCAGCATCTTCCAGGCATGTGCCCTAATTTGTGCAAGTTTAGGTCAGTGAAATGCATTTATTAACATTTGTTGACAGCCCAGAAAACCATTGTGTCTCTAAGACCAATATAAGATGACGAGTGGCAGGGAAATCTTTTGAGAGCATTCCTCCTATAGCATGGTGCAGGAGACCTGTATCTGGACATGGTACTCTTCTCAGAGCCTACCAAAGCTCTGTTCAGGCTGGAGGATGCTAGAATTTGGGTACTACAGACATATTCACTATGAAATACAATCATGCTTTATTTTTTTTTCCTCACACCAAAGGACTTGTAAATAAGATGTTGAGATTGCAATGGACCGGTGGGCTCTGGAGACGGCTGTGGGAAATGAAGTGAATACAGCTTTACCGCATACACGCTTTCCTAATAAGTGCAGGAGAATTAATGCACAGCAGCTTTTAAAGCGCATACAGCAATGTGAATGAACAGGCATTGGGAAGCTTTCAGCTGAAAGCAAAATTTGTTCTTTACTTTAAAAATACTTGTTTGCTTATTGTGCATAGAGAAGAAATAGCTCAGATGGGTATCTGTCTTCTTTAGGTTAAACAGGAATTTTAAAGGTAAATTGATGGATCATAGAAAGTAACATTTCTTCATGGTCAATTTTATGATGTATTCAATACACAAGAAAAAAGAAGGGTCCTAATCTTAGCTGACCAAGGCAGCAAGTGTTCACCAACACTAAAAATGTTAATATTCTACCCCTCACGGATATATGATATCTATCAGTGTATTTCTAAATATCCAATCATTGCCATATCTCCCTGGGTACTTTGCAAAATCAGATAAACCATGGCAACTGAATAATAATGAGACTTGAAAGGAAAACCTTTAACAAAAGGAAATGCATTCTCCCCACTAGTTCTTCAGTTTAAAATTCATGCCAGGTTTCAGCAATCTCTATATTATAAGAACAAATTTTCTAAGAGAATATTCTAAGAGAGTGGCTTTATATTCCCAGCTCCTCCCAGAAGAGTAACTGACAACTATGCAGAAACCTGCACAGTACCAATCAGACCAGTTGTAACCATTTTGTCCCTCTGATGACAGCTAGAGGCAAACAGAGTTTGGTATAGCAGATTTGATTTTAAGCTTTGTATTTCCAAAAAGAAGCAAAGCGCTACTGTGTATACAGAGGAACTCTCTTTTTCATTGCAAGGCAAAACATGGAACTCAGGAAAGCATATATGCCTCATGTATTTTTCATCTTTGCTTGTATATCAGTGGGTACTCTCATTAAGGCTGCCAGCCGATGAGATGTAGAAGGAACTGTGGTCCAATGGCAGCACCTCTTCCCATCACGTGGTGGTACAACAGAGAGCCATAGGGCCAACTTTCTCTAATTCTCACAGAAGTATTTAGCTCTTGCTCAGATTTTGAGAGCTGTTTGTGGCAGTGACTTTCACATGACAGTCATGTAATGCATAGAGGTGTAGATAAGCATTGCTTTGAGGAATTTCTGATTTCTGCATGGATGGGTGCTTTTCTTAAAGTTTGAAAGTGTTGGTAGTAGACTCTTTCCTTGCTTCCTCCCTTCCTTCCTCCCTTCCTCCCTCCCTCCCTCCCTCCCTCCCTCCCTCCCTTCTTCCTTCCTTCCTTCCTTCCTTCCTTCCTTCCTTCCTTCCTTCCTTCCTTCCTTCCTTCCTTCCTTCCTTCCTTCCTTCCTTCCTTCCTTCCTTCCTTCCTTCCTTCCTTCCTTCCTTCCTTCCTTCCTTCCTTCCTTCCTTCCTTCCTTCCTTTCTTCCTTCCTCTCTCTCTTTTTCTCTCTCTCTCTTTCTCTCTTTCTTTCTCTCTTTCTTTCTTTCCCTCTTTTTCCCTTTCTCCCTTCCTCCCTCCTCTCCCTTCCCTCCCTTTCCTTCCTTTCCCTGTTTTCCTTCTTTTCCTTCTTTCTGGAACTATCCCTTTCTCTGTTTTCTTCTGCATCATTTTGGCTGGTATATCTGAAACTCTGCACCTGGCAGATCTCCTTCTATATTAGTAAAAGGCACTTCAGTTTAGTGATCAGTTCAGTGATCAGCAGCAGAAGTCTTTGATTTTTATTTGATTTAGTACTATTCTTTATCACATCCTTAATACAGCTTAACATTTATTTTATCTGCCTTAGTATTTCCCATTGAAGTGTTTTCAATTAAATATCTATGGCGATGTTCATCTTCTCACATATTGCTTGATATATTTGACTTAAACTTCTGTAGCACTGAGGTAGTTACAGCCCCTTCTGCTGCTTTGCATTGCTATCCAGCTGCTTTCTTACATCCAGTTTAATCGTTCATTACATGACTTTTTTGGCAACATGTCATGGTTTGGGCTGGGATAGAGTTCATTTTCTTAGCAGAGGCTTGTATGCTGCTGTGTTTTCTATTTTTTATGAAAACAATGTTGATAACACATAGATGTTTTAATTATTGCTGAGCAGTGCTTACATGGAACCAAGGAATGTTCAGCTCCTAGTGCTGTCCTAATGGCGAGGAGCGGGTGGTGCACAGGGAGTTGGGGGGGAGGGGGAGGGGAACAGAGCAAGGACAGCTGACCCAGACTGGCCAAAGAGATATTCTATACCATATGCCATCATATAGCAAGAGCTGGAGGGAAGGTGCAAGAGGGAACATCTGGAGTGATGACATTTGTCTTCCCAAGGAACCATTAATATATGATGAGTTTGGCTTTCCTGTGAGTGTCTGAGTGTCTGCTTGCTGATGGGAAGTGGTGAATTAATTCCTTGTTTTGCTTTGCTTGCACTCGTGGCTTTTGTTTTACCTAGTAAATGGTCTTTATCTCAACTCATGAATTTTTTCAATTTTAGCTCTCTTACTGCCTCCCCCATCCCACCAAGGAGGGCAAGGGAGCAGCTGAGTCATGCTGAGCTTTCTGGTAATCCACATTGTTGTCAGATTCTTTGCAAATGCCTGAGGGAATGGCATGGAGCAGTCAGGGGAGGGGCAGCTGGGGGTAAGGAAAATGTTCTTCACCAGATGGCTGTGGGCATGGCACATGCTGCCCAGGGCAATGGGCATAGCCATGAATTGCTGGAGTTCAAGGAGGATTTGGACAGTGCTCTCAGACGTAATGTTTGATTGTGGGTAGTGCTGTGTGGAGCCATGAGTTAGACTTGATGATACCTGGGGGTCACATCCAACTAAGGATGTTCTACATCTATGGAAACTATCATAAGTATCAAAACAGTCATGTCATCCATAAGAATTAATTTCTAGTTGCAGAACTCAGAGAAGCATGGCCAAGGCATCTTTGCCAGACCATAAATACAATGTACCATCAAGGAGGTTAACAAATCAGACTTTGGATACTCTAATGATATAATTACAGTGATTAGTAAGAATACCTGTGCATCAGGAGAGGTAAACATTAGATTAAGGAAAAGAGAAAAGTTTTTCTTAACAGCTTCTGCCCTCAGAGAGAAGTTAATTCTGCATGTCAAACACACACCATAAACCGGTTCACTAATAGTCTCAGCCATCTGCTAAAAGAAAATAAAGCAAGTCGTTCATTTACACGAACTTGATAAGGTCGATCAATCCTTGAAGGCTAATAAAGCAAAGGGTTCTGAGCAGGGATTTGGTTGGTTTTGCTCTATCATACATTCCCCTGAGCATTCTGCAAAAAGCTTTTTATGTTTTGGGAAACAGACCCACACACCTCTTTCTAGCTGGTACCTCACACTGTCTGTGCAGCTGTGCCGCACACAAATTTTGTTAGGCTTTCCACAAGCCAAAAAGCCCAACCAGTTCCAATGGGCCTTCCTCGACACTGTCATAAGAACACAAAGAGAAGGGGCTCTGTGGACATGTGTTTCTGCTGAATGGGCTCATATAGGAACATTCAGTTTTCATGGAATTCATGGACTTCAGCACACTGGTAGCACACTGGTGCCAGTCATGTGTGGGCTTTTCTGAGCCCAGAGCTGGGGAGCTGCAGGGCAGTGCAGTGGGACCTGTCACCTTCTCAACCTGAATGTAACATCCCTCTCCAAACCACAGTGATTAGTTATAAAACTTTCCTAGAATCACAGAATCATAGAATCATTAAGGTTGGAAAAGACCTCTAAGATCATCTAATTCAACTTCCACCTACCACCAGTACTGCCCACAAACCTATCTGAACACTTTCAGAGATGGTGGCTGCACCATCTCCCTCAGCAGCCTATGTTCTGGTGCCTGACCACTCTTTTGGTTAAGAATTTTTTTCCTAATATCCAACCAAGAGCTACTTCCTAAATTAAAATAAATGGGAGAAAGCATAGGATCTACTGAACAAAATGCACACATGGACACATACATACACATATGTGTACACATGCAAACACATGTATGTATGCACGCATATACATTGATAATAATTAAACCAAAACTTCATATAACAGAAGAAAAGACAGGCTAAGCAGCATGCTCAGAGGGCTATCACATCTCTCTTTTGGCAAAGCAAAGAGGGAGAGAGAATGTTCTTCAGCCAAAAGACCCTTAACTGAAGTGGGATTTCAGGGTGCATGTGCAGACGTCTCACAGGGGATTGTGGCCTAGAGAAAGTGTTAAAAAATTGAATGCAAATTTCTTAGGACTTAATGTATTAACATAGCTATTGGAAATCTCAAGCAGAAGACAACTGACTTCTGGGAAGTCCCTGAGCGTTTCCACACTGGCATGCCTGGTGCCAAGGTAATGGGAGAGCAATGAGATGCCATGAGAGGTGGTTACTGCAGAACATCTCCTGGCTGAGAAAATTGCAGCTGGTTGTGGCCAAATGCATTTGAGAGAGGACAATCTTCATTCTTCAGAATATCTATAGATGAAGAATTTCAATCTTTTCATCTAATTTTTACCTGATGTTGCAAGGTGATTTGTTGGCACACCTCCAACTGTACGGACTGCTTGAATTTCCTGATAGAATCACTCATGTTATCTTTTAAATTTTAGATATGATCATATATCATGAGATTTAATGCTCTGTCACAGTGTGGTAATCCTGTGGGTTCTTCTGCTATTGTTTTGGATATTGCACCTGATTCAGATCCTCTTGGTGCCAGGAACAGCATCACGGCCAGGCCTATTATCTGCAAAATTGTGTGATGGACGTTTGCACTTTGCTAGCTGCTCATGCAGTTTTCAATAACCTCGCTACCTGCTCAGCCAAGACCACTCTTGGCAGAACAGGAAAAGTTTTGTCCTGTCTCTGGACCTTCCCTTGCCAGAGGAGCCTCTGCCAAGATGCAGCTCTAGTAGGATTAACCGAGAGCAGGCAGCTAACTTAGGGAGTTGGGGTAATGGAAAAATATGACTATTTTTTACTTGATATGATTAGAAAATAAAATACAATCAGTTAACAATACCAGAAAAATGGTCTGTAATGCTCTTTAAATAACATATGTAGGTCACTCTGGAAGAAACGCCTCCTATTTATTTCCATGAAAAGTACAACTGATACAAAGAGCACATTGACATTATTTGAAAGAGTAAATACTCATCTACAAAACTTTGTTTTTCATCATTGTCACTGTTATTAGCTATGCATTTTCACCAGTGAAGAACAAGAGTCTGCATGCCACGCTCATAAAAATCTGTACCAGTGGAAGTGATCTACTATTGCTGTTACCACTGCTGAAACACACCACTCTCTGTGCTCACATCCACCTTTTGTTCTCCATAAGAGTTCAGCAAGCATTGATGAATATCAACAGGTGCCATTTTATCTGCATGGAGAGATCCAATGACACACCTTTGCTTCATATGCACTTCCAAGTCAGATGCCACTTTGTCAGACTGCCCCTCTGCTGCCTTCTGTCAGACAACAACAACATGTAGTGGATATTGGCAGGAAGGTTCAGCCTCTTCTGCCATACCACCAACATCCACCTCTGAAGTTGTAGACAAACATAATTGAAAAGGATGCATTACTTTTGGAGCAGCTCTCATATTGGACCATTAACAGTTCTAAAACAGTCATTATCTCAACCCAGCTTTGTCTGATACAAATGCCAACATCTGCTTTATCCTGAGCCAGGTAATAGAGATCACATCCTGCATTACTGAGGCCTTGGACTTGTTTTCTAAAAATCCCACCTTGAAGCAACAGTTGTGAGTCAGTAAATTTCTGATGCTGACTTCAGCAGGCGCCCTAAATCCAGCTATCTTCTACTGGAAACATTATGTTTGGAAACAAATATTTGGAAAATGATTATTCAGGATGAAAGGCTGTAGAGAACACAATTAAAAAAATTAGGCTTCCCCAAAATCACACAATTGCAAGACTGGAAGAAACTTCAAATTTTAAGCTAAACCCTTGCTTAACTGCAGAACTATTTTCCTACTACCGCTGAGAGAGGTGTCTAACATCTTCTTAAGCCTACAGTGAAAAAGTGATGTGAAAGATTTTCTTAATTTTTTTTTTCCAGTTTCTTATTAACCTATCACCTGTAAAACTCGTATATGTTAGCTGACATTCTTGCTTATGGGTCTCATAAGATTTCTCTTTGTGCAGAAGCCTTGGTGTTCTGGCTCATGCTTAGGCAGTGGCTCATTGTAATCCCAGATCCTATGTTTCTGCAGAGTGAGCAGCTCTCTTGAGATCCCCAATTTCATTGTGCATTTGAGTTTTTTCTTCCTAAATGCAGTACTTTGTACTTGTCTTTATTTAATTTCATCTTATTGATTTCAGACCATTTCTCCAATTTGTCAAGATCATTTCAAATTCTGAACTTGTCCTCCTCAGTGCTTGCACCCCTTCCCAGTGTGGTGCCATCAGCGAATTAGTATACATGCCATTCCATCATTTGAACTGCTAATGAAATTATTGAGCAGAACTGGCCCAAGATAGTCCTGCACGAGAGACCATATGAAATGCTTGTCGGAACTGATAGAAAGCACTGATAATAACGTGAATAATTCTGACAGTATTTTTTCAAGCAGTGTATCCACTGCGTAGTAATTTCAACCAGACTGTCTCCCACTGTGCTAGGAAATGTTTAAGGATGTTATACAGGACTGCATCAAATGCCCCACTAAAAAGTCACACTGCCTGCTGTCCTTTTACTTACCACCCTGTCCAGAGAGGAAATCAGATAGCTTTGACATGACTTGCTTTTTACAAATCTGTTCTTGTTGTTTCTAATCACCTTATTCACAGAATTAGAGGATGGTTAGGGTTGGCAGGGACCTCCGGGTCCATCTGGTCCAACTGCTGCTCCAGCACGGATGCCTAGTGCAGTGGGACCAGTACCGCATCCAGGCAGCTTCTGGAAATCTCCAAGAAGGAGGCTGCACTGCCCCTGGGCAGCCTGTGCCAGTGCTCTGTCACCTGCACAGCATGGAATTGCTTCCTGATGTCCAGAGGGAACAGCTTGACATGCTTCTTTATGTGTTTCTGAAGTGATTGTGCAATGATTTCTTCCAGGATCTTTTCAGGTGCTAAAATTCTGCTGACTTCTCTAGAGTTCTCCAGGGCTTCTTCTACTTCCCTTCCAAAGACAGAAACCACATTCCCTTCTGTATCCTCTGGTATTTCTTCCACCCTTTGTGAATTCTCAAAGACACACTAGCACATCATATCTGATGGCTTCCTAAGTACTAGTGTAGATGAAATACAGGCTAGCCCTGCATCCATACTTACACACCATCGTCTCAGTGGCTCTACCATTCCTCTCACCCTACCAGCCTTTCCTTGCTACCACAGTCTTCCTCACTGCTTCTTCACATACTACACAATAGCCTGAGCACTTGCAGAGTAGGAGGCACTCATGACTTTCTTACTCCCAGATAGAAGGATAATAGAATCTTTCTTCCATAGTCCAGAGTTCCCCAGCACGCTGCCCATGCCCAGCCCAGCTATCCCTGCCCATGTAGAGAATGCTCAGTAAATCCTCTCTAAGGAAGTAATTTAATATTAAACAAGTGAATTATTACAGGCCCTAAATTCTGAGATAAAAGCTCTTAGTAAGGCTTCTTGGACAAAGCTTTACTATATATTCAGCCTTGTATGGTAGTCTGAAGAGTATTTCAACATGATATAGCAGCTTGAACTTGCCTAATTACTATTCAAAGACTTTTTTCCTTTGGTCAGTTTTGTAGCTCTTTTTTGTTTACTATTAATGGTGATAGGTTTCTGGAAATCATTTGTGAGAAACAGAGCCAAAAAGGGAAGAAAAAAAGGCATGCCAGCCTTCAATGTGTCATTTGCTGTATGCTCTCCTTTTGTTAATTACAACCTTTCTTCCACCTCCTTCTGTCTTTCATCAAAGTAGAAAATAAAAGCCAAAAGGGAACAAAATCCAATTTTTATTGCTTACTCTTTCACAGTGTAAGATACTCATATGGAAACTATTTTCCTGGAAGAGATGATACGGTTTCTTGGGGCATTTACAGTGACAATAGGAAAAACGTGGTAGATGTGCTACAGAAGAGAAAAGTGATATTATGATCCAAAGTGTTTGCTCCTTTCCCTGCCAGTCTTTAATATTTTAAGCAGAAGAAGAAATAGCAGTGTTGGAATTTCATGGAATAATAGAATCATGGAATCATTTAATTTGGAAAAGTCCCTTAAGACCATCAAGTTTAATGTCATATTTACACTCACCTGTAACTTCAGCCAAGCACCTTCATTCTCAGACATGAACAGCTTCTTGCAGAGATACAGAGATACTTTTTTTTTTTTCTAAAATGCTGGTGCAATGTGTCTGATGCAATGAATACATGACAAACATGTGGTTCTGTAGCAGCCAACCAGGCAGTGCTTCATTTCAGAAATGGGCTCTGGTGTGGCAGAGAGAGGAACACAGTGCTCACTGTCACACCAAGCCTATGACACCCACTAGGAGGAAAAAAAAAACAAGAAGTAAGAGAGGAAGCCACCATGATTTTTTCCCTAGCTCAGCACTAGGTATTTGGAAACTGGTATCAGCTTGTCACGGGCTGGCAGCCCTGAGTCATAGGTGCAGGGGGATGTTGCTTCCAGGAAGGGCCTATGCCCTCAACAGACCACAGGCATTTTGCTTTGTGACCTTTCCATTAACAGATTTTTGTGTAAACCTACACACCAGAGTCCTGGTATTAGATGATTCCCAGCAGAGTCTGCACTAGGCATTGCACATGAATGCAAAGTATGTGCCTTTTTCTTTTGACGTGACTTACATTGTAGGCGAACATGGATAGACCAGCAAGAAGCCACATTTGTTCCTTAACTAGGAAATTCACTGCATCTGGGTGGTAAGGCATAGCTAAACTCTCTCTTCCATTAGAAACACATTACAATTTCCAAGTTCGGGTGAAATATTACACTGGGACAAACACTTGAACTCACTCATGTTTTTAATATTTTGAATATATATTGAAAATCTATTGAATATACTGATATCATTTCTTAGGATATAACGTTTCCTTAATGCAAACTGAAATATTTTGCATACTTTGTCGTATTTCCTCGGGAGGAAAAAAAAAAAAAAAAAGACAAAACTGATAAATTGCCTTAAAATCTTTCAGCGTAAATGTATTTTCAGAATCAGAATCACAGAACTACCTGGGTTGAAAAGGACCTTAAAAATCACCTAGTTTCAACCCCCCTGCTGGGGGCAGAGTCACAAACCACTTGACCAGGCTGCCCAGAGCCACATCCAGCCTTGAATGGATGGTTATGCACATTCTTTAGCAGTTCCCCTTCCAAATACTTGTGACCTTCTTTTATCTACTTCAGGCCCCTTAAAAGCAGGTGGCTAACACCAGTATCTGGCTACCTTTCCAATGTATTCAACTTAAAAGTCCCATATTTCTAAGAAAGTGGTGTTATCCTCACTACGTGTATAGGGAAGTAATTACTCAAGGAAAAAAAAGAGTGTCTTCCATATCTAGAGATAATAATCTCTCCTCACTGAGGTGATGGTTTTGCAGGATGAATGAACCCAGGTGTGTTTGACTCCTTAGTGGCAAAGGAACTCAGAGAAATGGGCAACAATATTTCATTATATAATCCCATCTGTTAGTCACAGTCATCTTGATGTTGTCCCACATTATACATACAGTTATGCACTGCCTTCTCCTCCAAGTAGTGCCTAAGATGGTGCAGTGATTTACCACTCCATAGCAAGCATTGTTTGTTGGTGGTCATCTCCAGGTCTCAAGATTTTGCTTATTGGGAAAACAGAAAAATTTTAATCACTGAATCATCAAAATGTATACATTGTGACTCATATTCTTCTCAAACACAATTTCAAAAGAAAGATTCCAAAATGGTTTCCCTTACTATTGAAATTTTACTTTTCTCCTTAGGAGTATCAATTTCTACTTAACAGGTTGAAACACTGAAAAAAATCTCATAGTGAAGTAAAAAAAAACACAATTTCTGCCATCGCCACTGAACCCCCTCATGGCTTTCACAGGAAGATTTGCCCTAAGGACATACTACTGCAGCAAGTATAATTACAGTAGGGTAATACATATTGGAGAGCCAAGTTATAGCAGCTTTATCAGAGACTGTATTATGGCAATAAATCTGTTTTACGGCATGTTTTTACTGAAGATTTTCTTTAGAAGTGAGTTGAAGAGTCTGGGACAGGGTTTCTATCAGTTAATGTTACCTTTATGGCCAATTCAATAGATTAATATTGACTGTACAGTTCTCATGCCCTGTGAGAATTGAATGTATTCTCTTATATTGTTCAGGCTATCCTTATTTTTCTGCCCACTTTCTGTTAGTCTCAAAGTAATGCTTATATCCTGTCACCCATTTGCTCGACCTTATTGACATCGTGTTGCTGTGTGCAGATGCTGAAAGCACAATGAACTCTCCTGTTGTGAATTTTCCATGGCCAGGCACAGCATTGGAAGGCTGCCCCCTGAGCTGTTGGGTGCAAGGGAAAGTTTCATCAAAGGGAAGAAGAGAATAACATATTTCCTTCCCATCTCTGTTTGCATACATGTGCAGTTGCAGTGCCAAGGAACACAAATGGAGTGGACAAAGAAAGGAGACCTGCAACCCACTGAGACACAAGATAACAATGTTGGAAATCTATTCATTGCTCTACTTCATACTTCTGGCCTCACATAAACCCATCTGAGTCACACAGCAATAGGGGCAAAACAAATTGTTAAGAATGCACATTTTGTCAAATTGAAAGTTAATGCACTAACATGAATCAGGATTTTCCTAGCCAAAGTCAGAAAAAAAATATTAATTATCTGTCCATAATACTTCTGGGCACAGATTGAAAGCCTTGAAGACAGCTACCTGCCATACTGCAGACAACTGGATGTGTGCAGAGAGAGCTGAATAGTTCTTCTAAAATCCAATGTTACGGTCCTGTAAGATCATAAGAGGAGAATGGCAAGACGTGCAATATTGCTTAAGATGACAAGAGAGACAAAGGAAGTGTTGGCTACTGTTGAATGCCCTTTGAGAACTGCTGCTTTTTCCTAAACGTGTCTTTGGCTGACAGATTAAAGAATATTGGCGTATTAAGTCTGATTCAGGTGACAACTTGTGCCAAGATTTTTTATTCTTCTCTGAAATTCAGCAAGCCACAGTAGAAAATGAGGCTATTTTATTGTCTTCCTGCTAATTATGATGGTAAAAGCACTGTCCAGAGAGTCCAGTCAAAGCTCAGGGACCAGTTATGCTAAAGCTCTGTAACAAGATTTTTAAAAATTTCCTTTCAGTGGAGTGCTTTTTTTCTCCAGGTGTAGTGGCTCATTATGATATAGATGCTCAGTGAAGAACTGGCTGTCTTGGAAAAACAAAACAGATACGATTATGGCCCCAAGTCATGTAATTAATTATGGGAAATGAATGGCCACTTCATTGTTGGTTTTATTTTAATTTTTTTTCACCCATTCTTCCATTTTAAAACCAGTGAGTTTATCCATTTTAATTAAAATGGATGTTCATGGCAGAGATCAAGGTCTTGACTCACCCAATGTGCTGTCTCTCCAGCTACAGGTGTATGCCAGAGAAGAGAAGGGACATGACAGGAAAATTTGATACCTTAAGCAAACTCCTGGCCCTCAGCAATTTTCAGCTTAGAGAATTTTTGGAGCCTGATGTGTTTACTGTATTTAGCGATCCAAAGAGGACCTCTCTTTCACATGTATTTTTGCAACCTGCCTTTGAACCTGTGCAAGCATTTTGCATTTACAGCTAACAGTGGCAGAAAGCATCCCAAGCCTACCATCCAGTGGGTGAACAGCTATTTCTGGGTGTGCTTGGCACCAAATTCCTACTGGCTGTATTTGTAGGATCCTAGTTCATGTACTGGAAGAAACAGCTGCCCCTTCTTCACCCTTTTTGTACCATTCGTGATTCAGTATATCTAGATTACTTCCTCTTACTCCTACTTGTGTCTCTTCAGAGGGGTGATCTCAGCTGCTCCAGCCAGAACTGTGGGATTCTATCCAATTTTAGTCCTCCCTGATACTCTCCCCTGAACCTCTTCCAGTACCATTACATCATTTTATAGGTTAAGCAACGTAAAACAACACACAAAATTCGATGAAAATTATCTGTGTTTTCCCCAGGGTTTACCAGGAACATGACTGTCTTCTTCTTCTTCTTCTTCTTTTTTTTTTTTTTTTGCTTATATTTATGGGGAAGACTAAGGAAAGTAAAGTGTCCTCCATTCCTCTCCGAGTTCTACAACTCCAAATAGCTTTTCTTAATGCTATGGGAAAACATTTGTTCTCTTTTGCTTTTCTTTCTACACTGGGGGATTTTTTGCAGAGTTAGGGGTGTTAATTTTCTCTGTAATGAAATGTCACTAATGCCATGGCAAGCAAGAGACACAGTAATACATTATTTTAATATCTTTCCCTGTGTGCTGACGGTGACTTTGCAAATTGATGAGTTTGCTGTCATGGCCTTAAGACAGCCATAGGATGGCTTAGAGGATTGGAGGAGAGTTAGGATGCTTAATTAAAAACAGTAAATCTACTAGCAAATGGAGTAAATGAAAAAGTTTTACTAATTCTCCTCTTCAAATTTTAACCTCATTTTTCATTTGAATTTATAGGTTGCAACATCAATGAACATAACTCTGAGCTATAATGTACCTTATTAAACCATGCAGGCAAGTTTGTCCCAGTGGGCTAATCTGCTTGATAAGAAAAATTGAGCTGATTAAATGGTGCCCCACTATATCCTCATTAGAAAGCTCTTTTACCCTAATAAAGCTCAGCCATGTCATGGCTCCTGGCTATTTCCGATACTTATTATTACATTTATTTCACCTCTTCATAGTCTTGTCTCAAGCATTTATTGACATATATTATTGTAGGCTTTCTGATTGCAAAGTATTCACCTCTAGCTTTACAGCTAGCACAGTCTCAGGCAGGATACCTAAATTCATATGTCAGGCTATAGGGAAAAAGTATCTGACATTTAAAGCAGTGCCTTTCTGCTGCAGGTATCCTGCTGTACATGTGAAAGAAATGCTCCAGGTTTGAGAATAGCTCTGTGATGGTGAAAAAAACCAGCTTGTATATTTTTGCACATATAATTTTTTTATGGTCCACTGAAATGATATAAGTGGGTTTAGAACTACTTCAGGCCAGTTCTGCCCATCATCCACACATATACTAGAATATGAGTTGACAGATACATGGTATGTGGATGTTGGAGTCCGAAAACCACAGTTATGACTGAGTCTTATGTGTCTTGAATACCCATATAGCTGATTAAGTTTCATCTCAAGTACTAAACCCTTTTCCTTTTTCAAGGGATGTGTGTTTATAATTGTTTGTTTTAATTATTTCCAGGTATGATTTGATTCTTCCTTGCCAAGTCGCCTTCCTTGCCAAGTCATCTTCTTTGTGACAACCCTTCTCAGCTCTCCTTCTCTCTCCCTTTTTTTTTTTTCCCCCACTGGCAAGCTGCTCTCTTTCTTATAATTGGCAGGTTTTGTGCCTCGTTTTAGAATACCTGTTCATTTCCCTTTTCAAGTCTTACCTTCAGCTCTACTGTGAAATTATTTCTTTTATTTTGGATTTATGCATTGGCTTTGTGGTAGGACTGCACTTGTGGTTGCAAGGTGTATTATCCAGACAAAAGCCATGTGAGCAGAGCATATAAGGTAAGGGGAATCTATCTGTGACTATTTTTCAGTACGAGAAAAAGTTATGTTAAAAACTATGAAGGTAGAGCAATTAAAAATTCAGCCTAGAAATAAGTGCACACTCATGTGCACACTTAAAATGGAGAAGAGCACAACTGAATAGAAAATGATTTAAATAAGAAACAAGAATTCCTGAAAATTGTTAACAAGAGGAAAAAAGGACATTAATAGTACAAACAAGAGAAGCAATAATATTGATTCATTGCAAACATCAAGTTTGATCACTGAACATAGATGTAAAGCATCAAATTAATAGGAATTGGAGTCAATGATTCTCGTAAGTCCCTTTCAACTTGGGATATTCTGTGGTTCTCTACAGGACTCAGATCTTGGTCCCATCTGACTTAATATTTTTGCCTATGATGAATAAGAAAATATACCCTTGCTACTGTTAAAGCATGCAGATGTCACAAGCATATGGTCCTGAGAAGTGATAGAAAAAAAAAAAAGGAAAAATAGAAAGACAACAGTTAGAGACCTGGATTAATTATGAAAAAATGGCAAAAATAATCAATGTGCTTTGATATGGACAAGTAGATACCATTTTTCAGCGTAAAAGGTACATGGTGTTGGAATCTTTACATGGGAAAACCACAAAGATTCTGAAAACCTAGTTGATAATTATTTGAACACAGGTCATGCTGAGCATAGCTGTGGTATCAATAAACAATTGGAGTGTAGAAAAAAAAAGAGTACCAAACAGGACTTGAAAAAATATTTCTGTCATTAGTGCAGTTTCTGCTAGATGTCTGTACTTCAAGAGAGACATTGAGAAATTGGACATAACTCAGAGAAGAAAGCCCCAAGAATGATTAAAGGATTGCAAGGGATGCTTTGTAGCAATGCAGTCAAAATGTCAGTATATTTAGCTTATCAAAGAGAAGGTTAAGAAAAAGTCCTGAAGTATCTACAAAGGAAAAAAAAAGCTGCTAATGGAAGATCTTCAGACTGCTATACAAAAACACAGCTAAAAGTCAAGGTTAAAGAAATTCACAGTAGAAATAAACTGAAAGCTTTACCAGAGAAGATAACTAATACTGGAATATAAGAGAAGTTAGATCAGCAATGAATGTTTCTTTCTGAAAAATTTGATATTTATCAACTGATATCAAATGGAGGAATCACAGAATCACAGAATAACCAAGGTTGGAAAAGATCTTCAAGATCATCCAGTCCAACCATTCACCTATTACCAATAGTACTCACTAAACCATGTCTCTCAACACAAAATCCAAACGTTCCTTGAACAATCCAAACGTTCCTTGTTCAAGGAGAAAATGATAACGAATTCTTGGAAGCCCTCTATCTATTGTAGAAAGTCAGGCTAGATGTTCACAATAATCTCTGAAGCCTTTTGAAAATCAGCAAAAAGAGATTTAATTTGGGAAATATATATAATTTATTACAAATTGTTTATAGAAAATGCTGCATTTTCTATATGCTGTTTAGAATTTGATAACAATCTTCCAAAACTCTCAAAAAGAGGGTAGGGGAGTGAGTGTTGATAGTCTATTTTTTACAGTCTCCATCAGAATCCCCCAAATTCCTCACTCCTAAAATATTCAAGTTTTGATGAGTGCACAGATGTTTTTCCATTTCGTCTTCCATGCTTATTCTAATTTCCAATAACTTGTTTCAGGAGGAGACTAGGAGAAATCAATTCTGAGACCACAAATCTTTTTCTAAGAAATGTTTCCAGTTGAATGGAAATATATTTTATCTGTGGTTTTGTATGTTTTTCCTTTTTCATTTTTTCATACTGAGTTTAAGTTATTATGGAGTATGACTACCAGTTGCTCATCTCATGAACTTTGACCTGGAACAGTGCTGAAAGTGTTAAGGGATTAAATGACATCACAAATTGGTTCGAGGAATTTGCCATCACACAGAGGGGAAAATGCAGATGGCAGTGCGAGACATGTTTCTTTGTGTTACACTGCAGGAAAGTAATCTGGCTTTAGAATGACAGCTCAGCCATTGGATAATTGTATACTTTAATACACAGAAACACAGTGCACCTTGCCTGGAAAGGCAAGATTTTATAGCAGTTCTGTCATAGCTATTTTCAGTGACTCAGAATTAAAATGACATCTGTAGAAACTCCTGCAAACTTGGAATTATCTTCAGCTGTGGTGTTGGAGGAATGCTAGCGATGGAGTTTTCCACCCCACTGCTGTCTGTTTGCATTGACATGTCATGAAAATTCCTCCTGGCTGGGCGCACACTAAGATTGTGCTATATTCCCACCATGAGCAGAACGACCCAAGTAATTACATGTGGGCTGTGTCTGATATCAGCCTGAAAGCCGTATGGGGTTCATTTGTTGAAGAATTAAAAGTTGACAGCATAATTATTGCTAGTAAAACACGAGGAATAGGTCAGGTCAAACACAGATGATTTCCTTTTTGTGCAAGTTTACAAATTTAGTTAATAAAAATAACCGCCTAACAGTAATACATTCAGTAACAGACACAATTATGATAAAAAATAATAGAGTGCACTATCGGTAAAGTACATCTTAGGATGGATTTGGTGTTGTCAGACAGTCAAATTTTAAAAACTAATATTCAGTGGGGATTCAGTTGCAAACAGCCAAGTTCTGCAAGTGCTGCCTGGAGACTGAATCCTACTGAAACTTTTGCAGATATCTGGAAGTAATCCTGAGCTCCTTCCAGACAGAAACTTTGACTGATACTGGTAAAGTGGTAAATATTGATGGAGGTAAGATAGTCTTCTGAGACACCTTAATAATTCAGTATGCTGACTTATTCATACAGAAAATATTTTCATGCAGCCAATATGTCTTAATATACAGGAGCAGAAACATTAGCCCATACCAAGAGAATAGCGTTTTATTGGCGTATCACTGACTCCTGAAAACCGTTTTGGATCGGAAAGTGTGGACAGGTGAATGGAGGCCACTGTGGAGAAAAATGTAAATTTTATTCGGAGTAAAAGAGGACAGCAGGCAGAGACAAAGCAGTGATTAAATGAAAGTGCGGGAAGCGCAGTACAGGGCTGATCTACATGGCTTTGATATCAGCATATTTTGGAACCATCTTGGCATATTAGAAGATGTGCAAAGCAGATTCACAAAAACTGATCTGAGAGTGGAAGAGAATGCTTCCTGGTGCAGAAATGTTGTGTTTTCACACTCTAGTTATTGCGCCGAGCTTTGTGTCGCTGTTCCCACTGCTTGGCCTAGTTCTGCGAAAGGTCGTTCTGCGTTGTGCCACAAAGGAGACTGGGAGGCACAGTAACTGCAAAGTGTACATCCCTCGATATGAAAAGATACTGGGAACGATTGGGCTTAACATAAAGGGGAAAGAAATATTTTGCCTGGCTATACAGGAGACCTCTCTCCAATGACATAATGTTATCAGCGGCCTCAAATTCTGCTCAGTTCTGCCACCGGTTGGAACTATTTGGAAGTAGAAGTGATCTGGATGAGGCATCAGAGAAATTTATTTTCCATGATTGGCTAATGAGGATGTAAAATTTCACCGATAATTCCCTTGTATTGTCAGACTGCAATGTCTAACAGTTATTTTTAAACTTCTGCTAATAGACAAGAAAAGATATAGGAGGTTAATCAGAGGAAATGCAGAAGGCTTTTATTATTTCCCCTTTTCTTTATTCCCATAGCAATGACAAAGATGAAGCTTCCTCTATAAAAATGCCAAAACTGCTAAATCAGGACTCATACAAACACATCTGCTTTTCCTGCTGCCCTTGTGTTCCTCCTGCTGTTTATGTGGCACTTATAATTGAAGGACTATTATTGGGATGATATCACCCACAAGAGCTCCGCATGTATCCTCTCTCCCCATGACTTTGGATTTCTCTGATAAACATTGTGAAGCAGAGCGTTATTTGCTTCCATGCAAGCAGTCATCCCTCCTCACCTCCCCAGATGTACCATTCACACCATCCACAGAGCTTTGATCTTCTGCCTTCCCTTGCCCGTGCAATTAAAAGAAGAGGCAGATGCAGACCCCATATCGATGGGAGGAGCTCAGCAAATGCAAACCCATCAAATGAAACAGAAGATTTTAGAGCAAATCAGAAAGTGCTAATAGATACTTTGCAACCCTTTCCCTATTCTTCCACTCCATCTGCACTTCTGGATATCTGTGACTCTTTTAAGGGAATCTTATTTCTCATCTCTGCAGGAACTTTAATTTCAAAGTACATGTGTTTAGTACATTTATTCAAGAGCACAACTTCCTAGGTTGAATAAGGTCAAAATGCATTGAACTCATGGGACACTTTCCTCAAATAGCTGTCTCCATTTTTTCATATACAAATCTATTCATTTTCCCACTCATTGAATCATAGAATCATAGAATTACCAAGGTTGGAAAAGACTTCCAAGATCATCCAGCCCAACTGCCCATCTATCACCAATATTTCCCACTAAACCATGTCCCTCAGTACAATATCTAACAGCTCCAAGGACTGTGACTCCACCACCTCCCTGGGAAGCCTGTTCCACCTCCCTCTCAAAGAAGTATTTCATAAAGTCCAACCTGAATCTCCCCTGGTGCAACTTGAGGCCATTCCCTCTAGTCCTATTGCTAGTTACATGGGAGAAGAGGCTGACCCCCTCACGCCACAACCACCATTAAGGTAGTTGTAGGGAGCAATATTGAGCCTCCTCTTCTCCAGACTGAACAACCCCACTTCCCTCAGCTGCTCCCTGTAAGACTTGTATTCCAGACTCCCCTCCAGCTTTGTTGTCCTTCTCTGAACATGCTCCCAGGCCTCAATGTCCTTCTTGTAGTGAGGGGCCCAAAACTGAACACAGTATTTGAAATACAGCAAGGACGCCCTGCTGACATCACTCAGCCTTCCCATAAACCAGATATTTCATTGATTTCTTAGAAATGAAATTTAAAAGTCTTGTTTGTGGCCACACCACTGTCCGTGACAGGATGGTCACGTAACCCTGAGCTCTTGACAACCAAAACTGTCAGAAACAACAAGCATGCGATCTAAAATTTTTCTACTCTTCCTTTCAAATTCAAGTGCTACACAGAACTCAGCTGGTGAGAAGTTTTATACTGAAATTTAAATGAACTCCAATGCCAGTTGTCTTTTCCCATTTTCATCTTCTTCCTCTTCTTTACATTTTTGATTTTGAGTCCAGTCTGAGGTGACATAGTTTGATGGGCTGCTATATAAATGGATAGGATGGCAAGAAGTGAAGATTCATAGGCAGTCCAAATGCCCTCAATTTCCATTAAATCAGTGATTCTCAGCATTTCAACAGAATGGGTTTTGTGCTTTTTACACTACATGCCACAGAATATTAACCACAATGTCAGTTTAATCTTGGGGCAGCAGTGAACGACAGCTTAGATCAGAATTCATGTTTCATGCAGAACTGAAGCCACAGTTCAGTTTACCAGAGAACTCAGAAATGTAAACATTAAAAAGCTCCAGCTTGATAAAATCAAGGCTTATAAAAAGGCTTTAAGGAGGTGTTCTCACCATATTCTTGTTAATAAACAATCTGTTGTCTGTCATGTCTTCACTTGCACTTTTTTGTTTGAATATCATCTTCTTATAGTGGTGCAAGATCTCAGCTGCAGAGGATATTTAACAAAACCAACAAACAAATTAATAACCAGGATAACCTATGTTTTATATATGTATACATACATGTATAAAATGCATTTCAGAACCACAAATTGCCTGTAACCTAATAACATTTTCCTGTCTTTCCTGTCTCTCAGGTAGGACTGGGGTACAGAGCCTATTTTTTTCTTTTTTTTGGCACATCAGTTTCCATTTTGGAGATACGGAATTTAATCTTTGGACCTTGAACCCAATGTGCTGCTAATAATCAATAGCATTTTCAAAAAGCTGTGCATCTGAAAATCCACCAGAATATATCTAACCTGTAGCATATCAGGACAGGAAAAATTTACTGTTTTTTCAAAAGTTTCCATTAGTCTTAGAAATGGAAATGGAAGTTCTGAACACTGAAGAAATAAGTGGCTTCTGAGCAGTTCTTATCACAAAACAAACAAACAAATTAAAAACAACAAACAAACCACCAAATCGATTGCAAGGAAAAAGCAGAAAACCAGATTTTTCTGGTCTGTCCCCATAAGCCTTCCACTTCCTGGCACACTGTGACTGTGAGCGGAGGAGGTACTTCTGCAAATTGGGTCTTCCAGATGAGATATAAGAGTCTTGACCAGCTGGAGCTAGTACACTGGAGTTAGTAGAGAAGTTACAGGAGAGAAATGGACCTATTGAATCGTGTCCAGAGGAGGACCACAAAAATGATCCAAGGGATGGATCGTCTCTCCAATGAAGATGGGTTGAAAGTGCTGGGGCTGTTCAGCCTGGAGAAGAAAAGGCTCTGGGGAGACCTGAGAGTGGCCTTTTGGTATTTAAAGTGGGTCTATAAGAAGGAGACAGACTGTTTAGCAAGATCTGTTGTGATTGAATGAAGGGGAATGGTTTCAAACTAAAAGCAAGGAGATTCAGGCTGGATACAAGGAAGAAGTTTTTTACAAGAAGGGTGAGGCATTGGAACAGGCTGCCCAGGGAGGTGGTGGATGCCCCATCCCTGTAGACATTCAAGGTCAGGATGGATGGGGCTCTGGGCAACTTGATCTATCTGCAGGTGTCCCTGTTCATTGCAGGAGATTTGGGTTAGATGAACTGAGGATCCCTTCCAACTCAAACTATTCTATGAATGCATGATTCTCAGTTAAAGAGAGCTAAACTAGCCAGAAAGCTGAGGCAGATTTCACTTTGTGTCATTTCTCTGCGTTTAATAGGAAATAAGATTATTATTCATTTTCTTTTCTAACATAAAAGTTACATTTACAGACTGTAGGTGTAGGACTCAGCTGTGCTTTTCATCATGTGAGAAATACTGTAAGAGTGACACTGAAGGACAAGGAAATGAGTGGGCCTCAAGGATGGGAGAGCATCAGGGCAGGCAGTGAGGCTGGAATGGGGGGAGAAGAGAGAATAGGCTGTACCACACACTCAGCAGCATTGCATTCTGCTCTTTAAATGGCTTCTGATTCCCTCTGCTCACACTTCCCATTTTGCAAGTACTGTTTCTGCTTTGTCCAACCGTAAGAAGCTTAAAATGAAACTCCTCAAAGCATATCTTTACAATCTAGTCTCTAAGGCATTTTTTGAGTATTTAAATTGAAAAGTGCTACATTAAGACTAGGCTATTAGTAATAATTACATATTACAATCTTGCAAACCTCTGATTCCTTCATTCCCACCATCAAAGCTTTTTATATCGCAAGGTTTTTATTCATTTAATTGTAGCCTTACATTAAACATGTCCCGCGTTTTATCTTGCTTCAACTCCTGGAACAATAGCTTATCCTTCCAATTATGTAACTTCCCAGTCCCTTTGTAGCACAAGAGAAAGATGAAAATGCTGAGTATTCAAAATAATTACACTGTTCCAAAGTAAAAAATCACAGCACACTCACCCTGAGATCCCTAATGAAGACCTATATGTAATTAAGCATTAGTAAGTCCTATTAAAACACTGGACTACTCTGAAAATTAGTATCCTTACTAACGTTTGTGTCTTTGTTCTCCACTTTGATCACTGTTACACGAGATGCTTTCTATGAAAATTAGCTGAGTTTTCTTTCTGAAATGTTGTCCCTCTTTCAACTTCCCATCATTAACTGGAGACATGGCCTTTCAGTCTAAGTCAGCATCATCTCTTCTCTCTGCAGATCAGTGAATTTAAAACTACCTCTTCACTTGGCCACTTCCACAGTACTCTGAAATGCAGCTAGCCTGTCACATCTTCTCTTGGATAGTTCATCATGAATTTAACTGCAGAAAACTAAACCTCTTGATCTTCCCTGTCTAATTCTCAAAACTCTTGCAATCTGCTGCTGTTGGCACTGTCACTGTCACTGTGTCACCTTGACACAATGCAGGGTTTATTTTTCTCCTTTCTCCAAACACCATGGTCACATCTACATCCAACCGCATTTCCTTTTCAAGCATAGCACAGAATGATGCTTTGCACACCACTATTCAGCATCTCCTCATCTCTCACAGTGAAAACTACTAGAATTCTTTTCTCTTCCTTCCTTTTGCCAGTATTGCTCCTTTTTCTACTGAAAGGAGATGAAAGCCAGTGTCTTTCTGAAACAGCTGTCCCACTCTGCTGGAATTCTGCACGAGTTCACAGTTTCTGCTGCTGAACCTGAGACATTACAACAACCGGCTGAGGCTTTGCATGATTTCACCTTGCCCTACTTCTCTGATATTGTCTCAGAACATGTTGCCCTTATGCCTTTCTCTCAAATACTCCCAGCTTCAATGGTTTCCTTCTCTGCCTTGCTAAGAAGACTGTTATCTTCTTTGCACATTGCTTCTGTCTTCACTCTGCAGTGAGTCTGCAATCCCGCTGAAAGCCCCCTTCAAGATGTAGAATCATGGAACCATCTAGGTTGGAAAAGACCTTCAAGATCACTAAGTCCAATGGTCAACATGACCTACCAAGTCCCATCATTAACCTTGTCTCTTAGTGCCCCTTCATTACCTTCTGCTAAATGTGCAGCCTCCAACAAGTCATACGTTAATAGCCAAGACACACTGAAGATCATATTCTTATATATATGTATATAAAATACACTCAGAGTTAGTGACTATTTGAAAGCAGCTGTCTTTTATGTAACTACAGCATCGTGATTACTCATCTCATCTTAAAAAAAAAAAAAAGAAAGAAAAGTTTTCAAGCGGACTTTTGACAATTAGGACTCTTTGAATGGGTGTCAAGATTAGTGTTTAGAGATGGTATGGTTAGCTGGGATGAGCCCACAACACATGCCAAAGGCTGCTGGGAAAAGTATACTCTGCAGTGCTGATGTTCAGGAGTCAAATCAGACCTTGGTCAGCAAAGGGGTTCTGGAGGATGCAGTATTGTTTATCTGCTCCTGGGGTGAGGAATGCTGTGGATATGGCACATCACAACAGACTGCGTGCCCTTGCAGCTAATTCCACTTCACAAGGTTTCCTCTTCCTTTCAGTGCCATTCCTTAGGAAGTGAGAAAATCACAGTCTGGACCAATGCACAGCCTTTCTCCCCCTTTCTAATCTGTTTAATCATACTGTTAATAGTGATAACATTCTGAGTTGATGAACCACTGAAATAACTGATGATTCACACTCCTTTCTCTTCATGATGTCAGATCAGTGTTATTAATTATTATTATTTCTAGCAATTTATTAATTCCTATTCATAAGAATAACCTTCGAGGTTCCAAAACTCACTAACTTCTTTAGGTAAAAATAGACAAAACTTCTTGGACCAGTCTGCAGCTCTTTTCATGATGGCAACATAAAAACACGGGAACTGAAGAAGCAGTAACAAGGAGAGATCTTGGGAGAATTTTTTACCAGTAAGGCTGAACAGCAGGTCACCTTCATGAGGCTGCTGAAGGTTTAGCATAGTCAAAGCATGGTCAAAAACCATGCTTTTTCAAGCATCATCAATCAGTATCAGAGAGAAGAAGTTTGACAAAGCTTGTGCACAGATTATTTATTTAAAATAATGTTGATTTGTTTAATTCTCCCTTTTTACACTGTTGCTCTGGTCTTTGGTTGAACAGTTGCGAACAATATCCCAGGCACATTATGACTTATTTTAAAAACTAATCCCTGTGCTTTTTCTTCCAATGATTTTGCACATAAATGGTAATGCCAACAGGGATTTTCCACCACTGCATGTGATTAAGCCAAGCACAATTTATAGAGAAAGGTCTTCCTTATCAAAGAAAAAGATACAGTTGAAGAAAAGTTAGCTGGACAAGCTGTTGTTCTTTTAAGTCATTTTTCAGATGATTAGGGATTAGAGGATTTGGGGAGCCCTGAAATGAGACCTTGCCCAGCAAACAGCTTAGGAGAGGGCTTAATGAGAGGAGAAGACTCTGG
The DNA here is from genome assembly GCA_037305975.1 of Chrysolophus pictus. NCBI lineage: Eukaryota > Metazoa > Chordata > Aves > Galliformes > Phasianidae > Chrysolophus > Chrysolophus pictus. Next base: position 28,758,606 of record CM074578.1, read on the forward strand.
AGGTGTTATGGAAAAGGAGCTGATGTTTGTTCTTCCCATGTACAAAGTGATCCCCTAAACCTCTCTAATCTCTCCAGGGTGCAGATGCTGCTTTGTGAGCTTTCTGTTTCAACTTTAGCCCGGTAACAATTTCTGCTAGCAGTTGTTCAGCTTAGTAAGGTTTGACCTTTTCTTGCAAATGAAAGCTGCAGCCAATGTAACTTTAAAATCTGTAGGGCAATTTGCGTTAGTGCTACTGCATATAGCAGAAAAAGAACATCTAAACTAACCAAAAGTCCACAGAATGTAATTATTTTGGGTAACTAAAATAGTATCTTGAAGGAGGTCCAGAGTTAGTGAGATCTTCTTTATGAAAAAAATTGTCTTGATGAGTTCTGTTCAGCAATGTGCAATTTGTTCAGACGTACTGTTACTTGTTATCAAGTGAGATATTACATACTAGCGACAACTTTGAAAATCCGGGGAAATTATTGGCCTACCATGACTTTCTGGGGGCAGTAATATTTTCCATAAGATTGTCCATACTGAGTGCCCAGTAATGATGGGAGGCAAGGAGCTCCTATTTTATAGTATTACCTTTAAAAAAGCCCACACCTAGCATTAATTATTTAGCTTCAAGCCACCAGTTCGGTTGGTGATGCCCCAGCCAAATCCCTGCTGAACAAGAAAGATAGATGACACATTTTCTCCTTTGTCCTTGCTGGTCAATACCACATCACTTGCCCAGTATCTACCTGTGCTGCATTTCCTTGCAGTCAGACTCTGGATTAGCCCTGCAACCTGCGCTGTGTGGAGTTACCCTGAGAGGAACAAGTAGGGTGCTGCTATTCGTTAGGACTTTCTGCTTCCCCCCTGATTTGTTCAGGGAAATGAACAGAAGCTGATGAAGAAACTTATGTGTGGTTTTTGTTTTCTCTCTGGGTAGCAGGAAAATCAGTTAAACCCAGAAAACATTGTGATGCCTTGGTTGAGGCAGCAGGTATCTGATCCTCTTCCTCCTGCACCCAAGTGCGGCAGTAGGTAAATCTCTTGGCCATTTCCTTTCCAGTTCCTGATTTATAACTTCTTTGGGTCTGGGATGATTCTGACCCTGTGTTTGTGTTACACTTCTCACTTGTTTGGGGCTTGCTGTCCTTCTTGCTGTCCCTAGAAGTTCTCTGCTTCTAATACACACCAAAAGTTGTTGTAAGTAGCTATTTGTAAGGTAGGAGGAAAAAATGCCAGGTGATGAACACTTGAAGTAAAGTGGATGGCTGCTCATTTCATTTTAGACTCATATTTGTGATTTATGATCGAGCAGTAAAGTTTTACAAATCCTATTTTTGTTTCAGTTGCTTTAGAAAAGAGTCCAGAAGAAGGAGAATCAAAATGGGAAACAAGGGAGTAGCGTGAAGCTGCTCTGCAAAAATGTGGCTCCTGCAGCCACCTCAGGTCATCCCTGGGTGCAGGGCCCAAATCACAGACCAGACCTGGATGTCAGTGTCAGTTTTCTAGACAATTTAAATTTTATTCCCTGTTTCCTCTGCTACCTACACGTTTCCAGCAAACGCTGTCTCTGATTGTCTCTAGCTCCTGCTCACTTAAGGCTGTCTGTCCTGCTGCCCCAGAACATTCCGTCAGTGGTGTCGGGTCTTCCCAATTGCTTTGGAAAAACTCTCTCCCACATGCTGCTACACAAGTGTCCTTTGCAGCAGTTCTCATCCTTCCCCTCTCCTCCACCCTTTTATCCCATGATCTTCTTCACACTCTGTGCCATATCAGATGCAGTGTCGAGCTCTTCATGGCAGGATCTGTCTTTACATGCTTGTCAGAGATGTGTAGCATACTTTGATGATAGCTTGAAAAGCAAAGCAGGTGAATCATATTCATTTATCAAGGTACAATTTTTAGAGAACTGAGGGTGGAAATTTCCACCCTCAGGAGCTCTGAGGCTTTATGGATGACTCCCTTAAATCTCATGTGGATCTCCGGGTGTGGGGTAGGATTACAGGGATAGTCCACAGAAAGTCTATGCTGAGGACAGGAGGATTGTGGCTCTGGGTGACAACTATACAAAAATACTTTTGAGACAGCCAGGCGCTTGGGGCTGCCTTCAGGTAGCGGCCCAGCAAGACAGGCTGCCTCTAGCCAAGACTCATATCTGCAGGTTGTCTACCAGGTATGAAAGCCCAATATTTTCCTGTCAGTTAGGTACAGAATTTAGCTGCTGGATTGGATTATTTAAAGTAATCATCTTCTAAACAAGAATGTTGCAGAATTTTCTCCAGAAAGAGGAGAAGCAGACAGCTGATAGGCAAGCATGCTTTCCAGAAAAGGGTTGAATCAACTTCAATACTTCCTCAAAGTATCAGGAGACTGTTTTTACATGAAATGCTACTGCTGGCAAAAGTCCACTACAAGGAGCAGGCAGTGTAATCACAAAGCTTTGGCAGATCTGGAGCAAGATCCTGCTGTAATGAACGACAGACCTTGTAAAATAATTTGATTCAGTGAGTACAAAGAAGGAGCCTCGGAGCAAAGGAAGGGATGACAACAGTTAAAGCAGCTAAGAAATGCTTAGCAACGAAAGAGCAAATAGGGTTTAATTAATGGCTCTAAACCCATTAACAGTCCCAGACCCAAAAGCAGGATGTTGTTTGTGTGTAAAAGAAATGTTCAGCATTATCCTCCTGGTGAAGTCACAAGTTATATTTACTCTGCAGACCTAATTGCTGACACAGATCTTGAGGCAGGGGTGAATCAGTGCATGTTTGACACTCAAATAGAGAAAAATTCTCTAGCTCCTGATGCACACTGTTGTCATGATGGACATGTTTTGGTTATCCATAACAGATAACAGATCAAGCCCCACACTTCAGAGTGTGTTCTTAGCAGCTGCAGGAATGAAAGACAAATCACAGTGTCAGCATTTTAGTCCAAAACCTCATCTTTTCCTTCCTTCTCTGTAACACCTGTGTGTCAAACACGATGGTTTAATGTAGAGTTATCTTGGGTAAAAAGTGCCCAAACACTTCCAGGCTTATGAATTACCTGTTTTTAATTTCTGTCGTCTCTGAGTAAACTCCAATAGTGATTTCAAGTTGTAAAGAAGATTCACACTTTGAGAATAGTCTAAAGCACACTGTAATAAATCTTCCCATTTCATCTCCCACCCCCTGAGGCCCCAGAGCAGTGCGATAACATTCCTTTCTCCAGTCTGCTTCCCCCTTCAGTGAAGCAGATTAATTTAATAGCCTCAGCATAGGGAATTTCATATCTCTCTTATCCCTACGTCTGGGAGTCTTCTGCACATACACCCAAGAAACTGAAAAACAGCGAGTTCATTCAAAATCAGAGCTGAAGGAAGGCAGTGGGAGATGTGACACCCGTCAGATCTGTTGTGGCTCTGCCACTGCTGGTGCTCAGCTATGGGCAGGGAGTGGGATCCAAAGGTACAGTGCTCCCTGACACATCACAATGTGTGGGGATGCTGGAGACATTTGAGCACCATGAAATCTTCCTTTGGATATCATACTGCCACAGGAAAATAATGAATTAATCTGAGTTTTGGCTGATGTTAACATTTTCAGCGAGAGGAGTCTGCTTAGAAGACTCTGAATCCCTCAGTCCTCACTGACATGAGGCAGTGGTTTGTTGTTTGCAATATCTTACTCACCTGAAGTTTCAGTTAGTGCTGTCCAAAGTATCTTGGGGTCAAACCTCTCCCTAGATAAACTTAAGCTGCTAATATAGAAGATGCTATTTGCTTTTCTTTGTGATGCCCTTTCCACCACTCTCACTTTAATATGAGTTTTGTGCTCATAAAAAGCACCAGATTGACAGTTCTTACAGGCAGATTGCAAACAACAGGACTCTCCTTGTCCTTCATGCCAAGCTAACCAAGCAGGTGCTCACCAGGAAGGGTTGCCTCACCACTATCTACTTTGTTGGAGAAAAGTGAGTTTGCTGATTAGTTTGCAGAAAGTCTTAATCAGTATTGTAAAATAAGCAGCAAGTTACCTGGGGACTGGAGCTAGAGCATACAAATGCCAAAGAAAGAAGCACAAATACTAATCTCACCCAGCTGTAAATATCCTCAGTATGGAAATGAACTGCTTATCCAGAATTCCTGCAGGAAAAGAAACAAACAAAACAATAACAAGCAAAAACAGGAGCATCTAGAAGGATTTTTTTCTCAGGTAAATTGGATTATGCATGCCTCATTTGTGCTTAGATGTCTGCATTGCAAGTACTTGAAAGTGGATTGATGAATTCTATCCCAAATGGCATTCTGGAAGCCAGAAAATTAGCTGTGCTGGTTTAGGCCAAATCCGAAGTTATGATTTCAAAGGGAAAAAAAAAGCACGTTGTGTTTAAACTGTAATTTTGAAAGATGTTCTTTGTTCATTTGATGTGTTGAATGCCACTTCAGAACAGATAATAATAATAATAAAAAGCAAAAACAAATATATTTCTCAAATAGAGTGTTCTGTTTGGAGAACCTTACAGCACCCAAAAAAAGTTGCTGTTAATATTATTTATTATTTCAATTTTGCCTGCAAGGAGATAGAAATGCTCCTGGTTAACTGGAGAGGTCCCAGAGGATTGGAGGCTTGCTGATGTGACTCCCATCTTCAGGAAGGGCCGTAAGGAGGATCTGGGGAACTACAGGCCTGTCAGCCTGACCTCAGTACCGGGGAAAATCATGGAGCAAATCATCTTGGGTGAGATCACTCGGCACGTGCGTGGTGTCCAGGGGATCAGGCCCAGCCAGCACGGGTTCATGAAAGGCAGGTCGTGCCTGACCAACCTCATCTCCTTCTATGACTGGGTGACCAGACTGGTAGATGAGGGAAAGGCTGTTGATGTAGTCTACCTAGACTTCAGCAAATCCTTTGACACGGTCTCTCACAGTATTCTTCTAGGGAAACTGACTGCCCGTGACCTGGACAGGTATACCCTTGTTTGGGTAAGGAACTGGCTAGAGGGCCGTGCCCAACAGGTAGTGGTTAATGGAGTCAAGTCCAGCTGGCGACCTATTTCAAGTGGTGTGCCCCAGGGGTCGGTACTGGGGCCTATCTTGTTTAATATCTTTACTGATGACCTAGACGAGGGGATTGAGTGTACCCTCAGTAAGTTTGCAGATGACACCAAGTTGGGAGGTGGTGTTGATCTGCCTGAGGGTAGGGAGGCCCTTCAGAGGGATCTAGATAAGCTGGATCACCGGGCTGAGGTGAATGGGATGAGGTTCAACAAGGCCAAGTGCCGGGTCCTGCATTTTGGCCACAACAACCCCATGCAGTGCTACAGGCTTGGGGACGAGTGGCTGGATGACTGTGAAGAGGAAAGGGACCTGGGGGTGTTGGTTGATGCTCGGCTGAACATGAGCTGATAGTGTGCACAGGTGGCCAAGAGGGTCAACAGCATCCTGGCCTGCATTAGAAATAGTGTGGTCAGCAGGAGCAGGGAGGTGATCATCCCCCTGTACTCAGCACTGGTGAGGCCACACCTCGAGTGCTGTGTTCAGTTTTGGGCCCCTCACTACAGGAAAGACACTGAGGCCCTGGGACATGTCAAGAGAAGGGCAATGAAACTGGTGAGGGGTCTGGAGCACAAATCTTATGAGGAGCGGCTGAGGGAGCTGGGATTGTTTAGTCTGGAGAAGAGGAGGCTCAGGAGAGACCTCATTGCACTCTACAACTTCCTGAAGGGAGGGGTTTGGCCTCTTTTCCCAGGCAACAAACAGGACCGAGGGAAATGGCTGCGAGTTGTATCAGAGTAGGTTTAGGTTGGACATGAGGAAAAACTTTTTCTCTCAGAGAGTGGTCAGGCACTGGAATGGCCTGTCCAGGGAGGTGATGAGTCGCCATCCCTGGCAGTGTTCAAGAGGCGTCTGGATGAGGAGCTATGAGATATGGTTTAGTTTGTGGTAGCAATGGTAATGAGAAGATGGTTGGACTGGATGGTCTTACAGGTCGTTTCCAACCTTGTGATTCTATGATTCTATGATTCTATGAAACGTCTGTGCAAGTTCATAGAGAAATATAAGGTTTACAGGCCTTTACTCAAAAACTTAAAATATTAATGATACTGACCACAGGAAGCAATGGCAACAGATGAATGGATAAAATGGAGCATGGAAGAAATAGTTCACAGCAGCATAATGGCATGAGAGAAACGTTTTGTGGTAGCTCTTTAGTTCCTCTTTGTCTCCTCTAGCTAAGATTTCCCATGTGGGAAGAAAGCAAGAGAAAAAGTCAAAGGTCTCTCCCAAGAAGAAGCATAGAATCATAGAATCATTTCAGTTGAGAGGGACACTTAAAGGCCATGTAGTCCCACTCCTTTGCACTGAACAGGGCACTCAGATTAGGTTGCTCAGAACCTCCCCCAGCCTGACTGTGAGTGTTTCCAGGGGCATCCACCAGCAGAGATGGAACTTGAAACCCCTGTTCACCAGACCTACCTCAAACCACTGCACCAAATCACTCTCCATAGGGCTCACAGCAGTATAACGAATGGAAGCATGAAAGCATAGCTCCTGTCTCTGATGAAAGCGGTTGAAATAACCTAAATAGAATTTCACTCAAACGTTTGCATCCTGATGGACAAATTTCAGCCCAGTGTAATTGAAAATAGTAGTTGAAAAACACTGATTTCAGATGAGAAGTCTAACAAAAAGCAGTAAAAACTCTCATGGCCAATGGTAGACTTCTTTCTAACTCAATTATTGGATTTCTCATAATAATCATTGGATATCTCTTGAGGGATGCTGTGAAAGCTAACACTTAGCTCTTCTAAAGGAATTCTTATTATCTGAACCAAGGACAGATGTTCAGTTTATGAATGGACGTATACTGGACAGTATTTTTCTCATATTATTCCAAAATATGAATAAAATTCACCTCAGGCTGCAGTAAGCAATGGTTTCAGTAAGTCCTGTGTGAAGATGATTGATGGGGTGGCTGAGAGACCACATGTTGAGCTAAGTAGGGGCATCAACCCCTTCCCAGTTAATTAAGATGACTTCTGGGCTGATAGGTTGATAGCATGGCTCACACACCATGAAAACCTTCTCCTTAAGAAGACCATCAGCATTTGTGACCCTTCTATACTGATACATTCTGAAGTGACTTAAGGTCATTGTTAAGGAAATAATCATGAACTTCAATCAGGTGTGACTGTGTGTGTTTACATGTATGCTTTCAATCAAAAGATGCACAAAAGACACTGTGACAAACAGGAGTGTTTTTCTATAACTTATTAGCAAGACAGTCAAGTAAGTGGCAAAGAGGGTAGTAGTCAATTAAAGTAGCAAAATTCCTACAAGTAGGTTTGTAACTTATGGCTTGTCCTGACAGATTGATCTAGGGCAATCGCTCCTTTATTAATGGCACTGAGGCAATGGATTTGCGACATTTTATTTTGTGTTTCAGACTGATGTTTCTGAGTGCCACCAAATGCTGCAGGAGAACAAGCCTTTATCTAGCAGAACATTCTGGAGGAAAATATACTCTCTGCATGTGAGAAATTGAGTTTTGGGGGAGCCTAAATGAGGGGCATGATACAATGAATGTGGAGGAAATTGATGTAGTGTGAAGATGAGTGACAGGACAAACAGAACTGATGTGACTATATATACTTTGCTTCCATTTATCACATAGAAAACTGATTATTTCCAGGATGTAGCAGAAATAGGTCCACCTACATTGCTCAAGGAGTGAGTGAACCAGAATAATACATTGCTCTGCAGAACAGAGTCTTCCAGCATATTATAAAGGTCGTGATTGATCTTTTAACATCTGGAATTATATTTCTCCATATCTTACATGTTAAAATAGCATTAATCAGTGAAACTTGAAATCAAAGCCATCCACACTGCCTCCCACTGTTGCTGGGCATCGCTTGATCATACTGCGGTTTGAGGTGTCTTTTTAGTTCCAGCCTCATAAAAAAAGGGGTGAAATCTTCCCTCCTTGTAAACATTTAACAAGGCAGTAGAATAGGCAAGCAGAAGCTGAAAAGAAGACTGACTAGAACCATCCTCCTTTTAAAACCTAAGAGAAAAAAATTACCCAACCTGGGAAAACAAATTATTTCCCATGATCATGTTTGTGCCTTTAAGTTACAGGGTTTGTTCTCAGATCGGCAACTTGGATTTCACTTGAACATGCAGTACTGAAAATCAAGTCTCAAATCCAAGCTCTAGGAAATGAGGGAAGCCACTCTTTCCTTGAAGGATGCTCATAAATGATTCATCTTGATTGCTTTCAAACTGTGCATGACTAGCTCCAGGTGTGGCTACCAGATCCTTCTCTCTTCTCTTTCTCTTTCTCATCAGCTAAGGATGTGCTTTTAATACCATCTTTTCCAGCAGTTAATTGCACTACAAGAGTCTTCTCTTGAGTGTCTGCCAAATAAACTAAATTCCTTAAGTTCTGTATGACTGTCACTAAAAGGCATTTTCTGTAGCTTCAAAGTATTCAAAATATCATCACCAGCATTCCAGCATCCTTGAAAAATCATGGACATTAAAAGTAGGACTCTGACAGTGTAATAGGTCCCAGGCACCCAGACTAAAGTGATGGCTCTCCGGTCAATGGAGAGGACATACAATGCCAGGGGCAGTGCATCCCCCAGGCACTGAGAAGGGCTGGTTGCCCTGTGGAAGTGTCTGACTGAGTGCATAGAATGTCTGAGCAGCTCTACACCTGTCTTAAAATGGTGACTGCTCAGTGAGATGGCATCACAGAGCTGAACAAATTCACATAGCAGTCAGAGAAGATATCAGCTCCCACTCATTCCTTACTCTAATTAATAATACATCTATCAATAGAAGTAGCTTTTCCTTCTTTGCTATGAAACCCAAATCCATTTTTAAAGGCACACTTACAGCATACATTCACACATTTTGTAAATAGACCCATGCATTCCCAGTTTCTGGATGTGTATATATACGTACATATGTATGCATGTATGTATGTATGTACGTATATTTGCATTCAGTTTCTACAAAAAAATGGATTCTATGTGAAGAGGACCAGTTTGTCAGACAAGTCCATCCATATAGCTCCCATCAGTGTGACTTTCCTGTTGCTACATTCTTTTAAAAACACCATGCTGAGGTGGGCGCTGAAAATGCATTCGTAGGATCATAGAACCACTGAGGTTGGAAAAGACCTCCAAGATCATTAAGTCCAGCCATCCACCTACCACCAATATTTCTCCACTAAACCATGTCCCTTAGTACAACATCTAAACTTTTCTTGAACACCTTCAGCAATGGTGACTCAATGAGCTCTTTTACTGTGAGACCCACAATGCTATTAAAAATATTCATGGTGAAGTCCTTGCGTTGGAGAGATTACACAGTATGGCAGATAACCTTTTTATCGCTCACTGCAAATGATACAGCATCCTATGTCACTTTGGTTCTAGGGAGAGTAAAGGGAAGAAGCACACCTCAGTGAGTGAGCCTGAAATCTGTATTACAGCAGTGCAGCACTGAGACCAGAACCTTACTGCAGGTGTGTGAGGGTGGATTTGAAGGAGAATGGAACAGAATGCTCTCAGAACTGTCTGACCACAGTAGAATGGCTTTTCTTAATCCAAGGCTTTTTACAGTAAGATTGAAGTTGTGACAATCTTGTTCAGAAAGTTCTCCAGCTGCTTTCACATAATCCTAGCAGTTTAAGCAGAAAATACCAAAAGTTGCTGCTATTAAAAATACACTGTGTACAAACAAGTTGACTTGCAGAACCCGGGCTTCTTTTAAGTGATATAATGACATCAGTCAAGATATAGTTCTCCACAGACAGAGCTGGAAAACTTCCTGAACTACAACACCAACGTAAAGCTCATTTTAATGGAAGAAATTTTAAAAATATGTGCAGAAATATTACTTCTTATATCATCATTATTCTCAGACTTCTTTATTGGACTGCAGCACACTCAGCAGTGATATTGTCAAAGCTAGAAAGAACACTGTTGAAGAGTTTTATTTGATCTGCAAAAGCAGTTCCCTCCGAACTGGAAGGGTTAATGCTATTCAGATAGCACTGGAGCAACAAAGAGCTCAGTTGGACCAGACTTCAGTTTGCAAGAAAAAGGATGGTTGTGTAGTGACTTCATGGCAGTAGCTCCTTTGAGCATGTTACAGAATCACTTTGAAGAAAACTGTGTGTTTTGAAATCAGGTTTGTCACTGACGTGTTTTGCTATTAATTGGAAATACATTGTTGTAGAACTGAACTGAAACAGACTTCAGTCAAAAATAACTCAGTTTTGAATTGTTAACTCCTATATCTCCTCTAATGGAGTCAAAAATGCTATTGCTTACAGAAATGGCCAAGTTGAGAATAGGCATCTGAACCATTAGGGTTTAATCCACCATTTAAAATTGGGTTTGATTTTAGGACTTGTAAATACAGCAGACAAAGTGCTTCATGGAAATATATAGCAAAACAGCCATGAACTCCCTCTGAAAATAGCTGTCAGCATTTTGGCTGCTGGTACCATTAACACTTCTATTTCTGCTGCCTCAGCTCCCTGCTTCTAGATGATCCTGTCTGTGCAGGACACCAATTGCTCTAGCTTCTTCATGGCTCTATCAGTGCTTGTAAATAAAATGAGCTGTTCCCTAAAAAACGTTTTTCCCTCCCAGAAGAGGATTTCTTTGCCTAAGCTACTCTCTGGGAACCTGCCTGGGGACATGCTGCTTGACATGATCCAGAACTGTTGCCTGAAGAGTGTCAATAACTGCACAGCAGAGATGTTTCCCAGGGGGTTTTGAAGTCCATTTTGTGCCCTGGTCCTGTGTGGTCTGATGCAATATAGAGAGGCCAAGAAGCACAGTTTTTCCCTGCTGATCAAAACTGGATGAACACACAACTGCTTCCTGAGCAAATCTACGCTCTACTTCTACTTCCATTGGCACCTGTTCAGACTGGCAGAATATGAGTCCTTCATTAAGATCGTTATTAATGAGCTTGCAATTTGGGAATCGTATTTAAGCTAAGGATTATCTAAGCCTGCCCATGACTAACAGAGAACATACAGTGTAAGCCACATGCAGAAATATCGTAGTGAGAGTATAGAGACCTTCAGGTTATATAAGTTTGGGATCAGACATTACCTTGTCCCTCTTGTTCTATAACTGTGGAGGACAAGAGTTACAGTTAGTTTTGAAAAAGTGGTATTTGAAAGACTGTTTTACTGGCTCCAGCATTTGTTTCTTAAAAATTAAAATCTGTTTCTATTTTAATGAAAGAACAGAGGAATAACAGTGACAAAGCAAATATCCCTAGGGAAGCATCTGATTGAAATTCCAGATGGAACTGAGATAGGCAAAACGCAGCTGTCCAAGTCTCAGACAAAGGACCCTGATAAGCAGAGATATTCTCATCTTTGCAGATATTTTCAGCCTTCACATTTTTCAGTTTGTTTCTGCTAGAATGTCCAGGCATGGACCAGAGCAACTAATGTACCAATGCAGAACAGAAGGATGGTACCTGTCCCAAGAGGCTGAGGATAAGATCTAAAACATATGTATATTGGCAGAGATGCCTGCTTTCCTTGCAGACACTTCTCTGGGGACACAAAATTGACTGACATGAACATCTGACTGCCTTTTCTCCTGCGAGGTTCACAAGCAGGCTGTCTTTTTACCTGAAGGGCATATCTTGCAGGACACACTTCTGGTTCTTCTGGTATCAGCAACACTTCCACAAACATCACAGAGTTTGGCAGTGGTAGCCCTTTTCTACTTCAAAACCCTTGCTGAGGCAGAAATATGGTCTTCGCTATCTACATCAGCTGGCTGTAGGCATATGCCAGCATCTCATATGAGGAGCCCAAATATGCTATGAAAAAAATATTCACCAGGCATGAAGAACAGCTCTTCATAGCCTTGACAGTAAAAAACTGCTGGGTTATTTCTCCTTCTTTTCAAGAAGTATTATTGTAAAGTGTCAGTTGGCTGGGCAGCCCTTCTGCTATTAATCTAGGGGACAGGGTGCCGTTTTGTTGAAAAGCCAAAAGCATTTTCTTCACCAGGTTCTTTCCCTTGAACATCTCCCACCCAATCCACCTGCTTATGGCTTAGAGCAGCCACAGTCCAGAGAGATGCTGTGTTCAAGGGTTCATGAGGCAAATGTATTTTGCGATACTTTTATGCTTACCTCTGAAAGAGCTGCACATGCTGAATGTCTTTGGTGTAAGTCAAGGCGTGGCATCATTAAATTACTGAAGAAAAAGGATTAGGGGTACTGACAGTGACTTATGCCCCTGCCAGAGGAAGGAGATATGCTATTTCAAATAGGTTGGTAGGCTTCATGTGAATCCTCCAGCACTTCTTGCTAGCACTCTACACCAGGATCAGCTTTTCTCTGCTGGTAGCCATCAAATATATACACAAGTAATTTTTTACTCCAAATTTCTTTTTACTCAATTAATTAATTCCTGCATGATAAGCTAAGGATGGTTTTTTGTTTGTTTGTTTGTTTTTATCTATGCATTCTCTTTTGTTGATCTCAGATGGATCAACAAGAGAAAAGGTTATGCATGTACAGTAATTGGTATATGCAGGTGGGTCATGCCCCTGATTTGCTTTTGAATCTAGATTTTGATCTAGATTTTACTTCAACTACTTTGTTACTTTGTTCAAATTTTTTTGTGCTTTTTTTTTCCTGCTACCTGCTGTAAGAGTTAAACACTTAAATAGCCTGTGATTTAATCTGTGAACAGACGGGTTAGAATAAAGGAAAGCTTTGAGAGGGACCAAATGAGCCAGCTTTCTGTCACTCTTTTTAGGCTGATTACAAGTCTCACACTGTGCTGTGCCTCTTTGGAGTATTTTACAAAAGACTTAAAATCTGTTGAAAAGGTAAATGAAATTCATCTAGGAAAAAAATGAAAAGGTTTTTCTTTCTTTTGTTCTACCCAGATAAGGGTCTGCTTCTGTATTATTTACAGTCTTTATGCACAGCAAAGCCTGTTGACATTCAGAGTGGCTGTAACAGTGTCACTGTACTTGGGAGACAGCCCAGCCCGCTCCACACTCTTGTCATAACCAAGTCGCCCTCCTCTCCAAATGAATGTTTAGTGAAAAGAAAAAGGCATTTTACAGCCTTTCCACAAACCATGTACATTATTTTCTGAGCAGTTTCATTAAAATTGGAATGTAACCATCTTTTACTTGCTAGAATTTCTGACTAGGAAATAACAGGAGTGATACAAACTGTGTTAATATTATTTTAATCACTCACATCTTTTAATCTTCCACTCATAAGTGGTGGAAAGGCTTTTCTTGAAGAGCAAAGCATTCAAATACGTATTTTGCATTTTCCCCCACCGCGTTAATGACACCAGGCAGGTTTTAGGGAAATCAAATTAGTTTCTCCTTTAAATATTCATTAATGTAAACAGGATGGCTGGAAAATTGGTCACTAGCTATTTGGTAAATAGCACTCACAAATTGGCTATGTCCTTATGATTGCTATGATCTGTTTTAAATACATCAATTTATTTATGTAGCGAAACATCACATTGCCACAGTCACACTTGGGGCCATTAGTACAGTCATTGTTCAGCTGTTTTCTCCAGGGCTCCAGCTTAAAAACTGATACTCTGATATGACCTTGTACATGCTTTGTGAAGACAGTATGTGATATCACACCAATAGCAACCCTCAGGAAGCACAGTCATAAAAACTGTAAAAACCACAAAACAACAACAAAAAAATGTAATGCTTTGGAAAACATGTTTATTTTCTATAAAACAGACTCCTGAATGCGTGAGTCCTCAGCAGGGGTTTTTACACTGTTATTTAGTTGCTTTTGACACTTACTTTGTGTATACCTATATTATAAGCCTGCATACTTCTGTTCCAGATTTCAGAGTTAAAGGTTCATGAAGAATCCCATCAAGCTGGCCACAGTCAGTGTGTACATGGTCTGCTGCACATCTAGTGCTCAAGTGACAGATACTTGCTGAGTAAACCAGAGATCTCTTCCATGAGGTGGGCTTGCTGAGGAAGCACTGATTCTCTGCCTCAAACACAGGCTGTACATCTGATACATCCTACAAGTGTGCTCATCAGAGCTGAGCTTTGCATCTGTAAAGGATGTTGATCAGGGCTTCAGGCAGGTTCTGTCCTTAGCTGACCACTGAAGAGCTGGAAATCTAGGACTGGTGTCTCTGTCCCATCCATACAAAATTTTCTGGTTGGCAAAAGCTAATCTTGTGGAGAACCTTGATTACAGCACTTTTACACATTGTAGGTAAATTCAAAGAGACATTTATGCTTAGAATGCAGGATAAACACACACACACACTACGGAGTCCTATAGCTATAGCTCAGGATGATGTTTTAGAGTCTTATTTACAAACTAATTCTTGATGTAGATGTGTACAGCAAGGCCCAGCTACTCTGGTGTCCACAGTAATTAGAGTGAATGGGGAGGCAAGGACAGAAACAAGAACAGAGGAACAGGAAAAGCAAAACCCAAATTCCCCACAAAGTACAAATCAACAGTATGTTGTATAATCAGGGAATGTTTCCCAGAGTATTATGTGGTCATGTAGGGTTTTTCTGAATCATTTCCAGTCTTTCAACATCCTGTAAGAAGAGTTTCTACAAGGTTTGCTGCTGATTTAAGTGTTTCAGTTAGGTTATGGGTTTCCCAGTCACCTATAAGCATATGTTATCTGTTCTGGTAATGCTGCTTCCTCCAGCTACATTTCACAAAAACTCAGGATGGCTGAGGTTGTCAGGGACCTCTGGAGGTCATCTGGTCCAACTCGATGGTCAAGCAGGACACCTAGAGTAGGTTGCCCAGTACTATGTGTCCCTTTAGCACATGTAGAAATATTTCATGAACTATCTCATTACTTTGTCCCAAAACTGAGTTTGAAACTCAGGCTTTTATTTGGATTTTAAAAATCCTTTCAAACTTGCACTGTCTCAAATACAGCTCCTCCACCCTTTCACTGCAGCAGAAATCATACATTTTCACCCTCATGTCACAGAGAGCCCAGACAGGGAAGATGCTGAGCAATAGCAGGAATCCCATTCTCAATTTGCAATTACCTTGTGCAATTTATCACTTAGCCATTTCTTCGTTTGTTGGTCACCGACTGCTTTTGTGTGATGATGAATGCAACTGTCAGTATATTAAAAAGAAATTTCAAAATACAAGGGAAAACACAGACATAAATCACAGAAATAATTCTACTTTCTACTCTTTACAGGAAAACAATTCTTTACTAGTAAAAAGAAAGGAAACGATCATAGAATCATAGAGCCCTTAGAGTTGGAAGGGACCTTTGGAGGTCACCTAATCCAACACCCCTGCAATGAACAGAGATATCCACAGTTACATCAGAATGTCCAGGACCTGGTCCAGCATCGCCTTGAAAGTCTCCAGGGATGGGGAATCCACCACATCTCTGGGCAAACCCTACCAGTGCCACACCACCCTCAACTGTAAAAGACTTTTTCCTTATATCTAAACTAAATCAATCAACTTTAACCTTGAAACCATTTCCCCTTTTTCTATCACCAGAGACCCTGCTAAACAGTCTGTCCTCTTCTTTCCTGTAGCTCCCCTCCTCTAAGACTTCTATGAAGTCATCAGGGAGTGTTCTCCATGCTGAACAGTCCCATCTCTCTCAGCCTACCCTCGCAGGAGAGGTGCTCCATCCCTTGGATCATTTTTGTGGCCTTCTTCTTAACACAATCCAACAGGTCCACATCTCTCCTGTACTGAGGACTCCACATCTGGATGCAGTATTCCAGGTGAGCCCTCACCAGTGCAGAGTATAGGCACAGAAGGAGGTCCCTCAATCTGCTGGCCATGCTTCTTTTGATACAATTGACTTGTGGGTTGTGAGGACACACTGCTAGCTCATGTCCAACTTCCCATCCACCAGTACCCCAACATCCTTTTTGGCAGGGCTGTACTCAATCCTGTTATCCCTTAGCTCATATTGGTAGTGAATGTTACCTGGGCCCAGGTACAAGACCTTGCATTTGGATTTGTTGAACGTTGTGAGGTTCACCTGAGCCCACTGCTCAAGTCTGTGTAGGTCCCTCTGTATGGCATCTCATCCTACTGGTGTGTTGGCTGCACCCCACAGCTTGGTGTCATCAGCAAATTTGCTGAGGGTGCACTGAACCCTACTGTCAATGTCGTTGATGAATATATTAAAGAATATTAGTCCCAGCATTGACCCCTGAGGGACACCACATCACTGATCTCCATCCAGACATTGAGCCATTGACTGTCACACTCTGGACAATCCTGCAGCTGTTCTTCATTCATTGAACAATCCATCCATCAAATCCATATCACTCAAACATGGAGAGGATGTTGTGGGATAATGTGTCAAAGGCCTTACAAAAGTTGAGATAGATGACATTAGTGGTTCTTCCCTTGTCCGCTGATGCAGGGACACTATCATAGACAGCCACTAGTTTGGTCAAGCAGGATTTGTCCTCAGTAAAGCCATGCTGGTTCTCCTGTTTCACCTCCCTGTCTTCAGTGTGCCTAAGCATAGCTTCCAGGAGGATCTGCACAATTGAGAGCTGCTTGGCAACTGCAATGCTAAAATGTAATGCAAAACACAGCAATGACAGGGGAGTAGCAGAATCCCAGGCTATACTAAGGATAAGCCCAAGTGCAGCAGCCACAGATGCAGAAACAAAGGGAAAAAACAGCTCACCTTCAGAAGACCACAGGTAGGCAAGGATTTGCCAACCCTTAAATGACATCTGGGTGGGGGTGGATCCTGGCTCCACGCCTTCCAGTCATTCAGCTGCATTGCATGCACCTGAGCTCCTTTGAGTTGGCCCTGCCTTCCCATCAGGTGCTCAATCACTGTTTCAGGCCATGACTTCACATTTCCACTACAGCGACTACATCAGCTAATTCCCTCAGAACTCTGGGATGGATCTCATCAGGACCCATAGACTTGTGGATGTTCAGGTTCCTCTGGTGGTGGTGAACCTGATCTTCACTTACAGTGGGAGGGATATTGCTTCCCCAGTCCCTTGCTACCCAACCAAACATTTGAGGGCTGTGCCATGAGCAGTTATTAGAGAAAACTGAGGCAAAAAAGTTGTTAAGTATCTCAGTCTTTTCCTTGTCTATTGTTACAGGCTTGCCTGTGCCATTCACAGTTGGGGTATGCCCTCCTGGACTTTCCTTTTCTGGTTGAGGTATCCATAGAAGCCTTTTTTGTTCTTCCTGGCATCCCTTGCCAAGTTCAGTTCAAACTGGGCCTTGGCTTTCCTGATCCCATCCCTACACAGCCTTGCAGCTTCATTATACTCTTCCCATGGTACCTGCCCCTGTTTCCACTGCCTGCACATTTTATTCTTGCCCTTCGGTTTGACCAGCAGATCTCAGTTCAGCCATGCCAGTCTCTTGCTTTTATTTCCTGCATTGCTATGCATGACAATGGAGAGCTCTTGCTCCATGAGGAAATCTTCCTTAAAGATCTCCCAGTTTTGCTCTGCAGCCTTGCCCATGAGGACAGTTCCCCAGGGTAGAAATATATTAGAAATTATGTATATGAAACGTCAGAAATAATATATATGATAGAAATATATCACTTCCATCATGACAATGTTTTCTATTCTGTTTAGTGTACATGTTATAGTCAATTGCATCTATGTGCATCTGCTTTCTGGAGCCTAATGCATAGGAATTCAAACCTTCTTCAACGACTTTCAACTTTGAAAAAAAAAAAAGTTGTGCTCCTAAAAGTCAAAAATATTGATAAAATAATAAAATTATTCTTCCTCAAGTTGAGTCTGTTTTGCTCAGGACAGTAATTGGTGAGCGATCTCTCTGTCCTTGTCTTGACCCATGAGGTTTTTCATCCTGTTTTCTTCCCATCTTCTTGAGAAAGGGGAGTGAGAGAGCAGGGGGCTGGGCATCTGACAGCCAGCCAAGGTCAGCCTACTGGAAGGGAATGTAGAAAAAATACAGCATCTTTCACTCAACCAAGTGTTTACTCCAAGAAAAAAATAAAATATACATTTCTTTGAATCTAATGATTTTAATCCTTTGCTTTATATTTTCTACATGATTTTTAGAAAGGCAGTGGGTCTATGCATACTAATTTCCTTCCTCCCTAATGTTGTCTGTGCTTACAGCTTTATTGTTGAACATCCAGAGCCTTGATCCTCTGCTCCAGACAAAGACTACTGTGGCAAAGTGATGGGGAACTTGAAAGCAAATGAAAGCTTCCCAGGAATCTGTGGAAACAGGTAAACTAAATAGACACTTCCTTGCCACAAGCAAAAAGCAATTATCCAGGCTAGAATTCAGGTCAATGTAGCAGGTTATGGCACTTTTGTTCATTTTGCTTCAGCAAGTCAAAACACAATAAAAAATCTCTTTTTTGTACATATGCTGATTCCTTAGGAGTTTATGGAGATTTTGGATGCTATATTGCTGCCAGACCCAACACAGACATAATCTAGGTGACTTCTTTCCTCTGTTCAATATTTTTCACAGGTCATATATTTAAGCCATCTTAACACTCTTGTTGTTCTGTACCCTCCGCAAAGTATGAGGATAGGGACCTCTAAGTTACACTTTGATAATGCTGAATTAACATAGCTGTACAAATCTAGTCATGCTACCTGTCACCATGACTGGATTATCTGTGCTGAGTTTCCTTCATGCTCCCACTAACGAAGATCTGCTTACGTTTGTTTGTCCTCATATCACAGAACCATAGAATAATTCTCTCACATAAAGGTCAACTCATTTGATCTCATTTCACAGAAATTGAACAAGAACTTCTCCCATCATGCTGTTGTGTTGGGTCTTCCTTACACGTTCATATCCTTAGGATTGATGGTTTTCTGCCTTGTTATGTAGATCATGAGGTCCCTTTATGTAGGTTGTGAGATCTCTTATTGACACCACCTCATACCCTTTACTTGCAACTACTTCCTCAACTGATTGTATGTCATCATCATTGTCTCCTATGAGTCCAAATTTAAAACTTCTCCTTGCTGGGTTGACCAGTATTGGCAAAAGGATTTTTGCCCCACTTGAGCTAGTGGATCCCATCTGTTCCAAGGAATTGTTGATTCCCAGAGAGACTACAAAGGTCTTGAAGCTGAATCCTGTTGTTGGTAACAGTTATGCAAACTGTTGTTGACCTGAAGAATCCATCCACTCTGCCTCAAGTCTCTCCCCTCACTAATAGGACTGAGGAGGCATCACCTGGATGCCAAGACCTTGGTCAGCACCCTTGGAGCCATGGGGTCAGTCTTGGTATGCTCCATGTTGCCTCTGGCACCAGTGGTGCACCTGTGGAAGGCCAACAGAGTGTCACAGCCCCAGAGCTGCCAAGCCTTGCAGCTTCTCCACTGCACCCCACTTCTTAGGCTCCAGCAAGCATCAAGCCTCAAAGCAAACCTACTTGCCTAAAGAGAAAAGATACACTGAGGGGGAGAGAAGGAGCTTCAATGACAAGTTCAAGCATCATCACACTCAGCATGGATCTTCATCTTGTCCAAATGTTGGTAAGAAAGTGTTGCCTTTGAAGTCTGACTGAAATCAGACAAGAAAACTGTGAGAACTGTGACCTTTCTCCATGACAGAATTGAAAGGACAGTAGGAAAAACAAACAAAAGAAAAAAAGCCACACAGAGAATAGTTCAGAGTTCTGAAAAGAAGGAAATGAATCAGAATAGCATGGAGGAGAAAGTTCTGGACTCACAGCACTTAAGTACAGGCTCAATTTTGTATATGTCAGTATCCTGCTGATCTCAGATGGTCTTATTTGTGAGCTGAAATGCATGCATTCAAGGGCTTGGCATAGCCTGTGTGCTTCTCAAAACAACAGGAGACATCTCAAGCAAACAGAAATTTACTCAGTGGCATTCTTACAGCCCATACCAAGGTTTTAAAAAGGTAATGATTTTGAAAAGCTAGATGCAGAAGGCCCCAGGCTGATAGGGAAGAGTGAATTGCTGTTTTGTGAATGAGGTATCATGGTGTCTCATGATTCAGACATAAGCAGCTGAAGAGATGACCTTATTTTCATGTTGAAGAAACGTTATCAGATGTGACTAATTGGAGGCTGGTGGCAGGGGAAAGCTTCGAGGCACAGTAATTGCTTTTGTCTGATCTGAAGGATCAAGAGAGAATCCCTTAGAGAGCCAAATTCAAAAATGAGATTCCTGTGGTATGTAGATCATAAGATTGATTTTTTCTGGACATGCCTGGACAAGGAGAAAAGAGCTGAATATGAATAAATGCAATCTTGCTGCCAAGGAGCTGAAGAAGTTGTTCTCATTATATGCTTTGTTCTATATAATGCTCACATTTTCATTTTTTCTGTTTTACAGTTACACCTTGAGAAGATATGACTCTTTTGCAGGAATGGAGAGCATCCTATCTGGCTGTGAATTTTCTGTGTGTCAAGAATTTCAGTGTTAGGGACCTATGTGAATGATTTCTAACAATGATTTTCAGCCAAATAACTTTGTTTTAAGATCATGCTGACCCTTTGTCTCATGGCTGAGGATGCATAAAGATCATTCACTTAAATGAGAGCCTCGTGTGGCACTGTGGCACCCATGCAGCATGCCCAGGGTACTGAGGTTGGAGAGCAGGAGACCTCCTGGGAAGTCTGGCACAGCCAGTGCCACCTCCAGCTTGTCCCTGTGTCCTCTGATGCCTGTCACCAGCCTGGCTCTGAGCCAGGGCATGGCTGAGCTGCTGCAGCAGTCATTGCCTGGGTGAGCACTTCTGACTGGGAGCAGACAGAGGATGCTGCTGTTCCTGTTGTTCTCACTCCTGACTGCACACATTGGCATTTCCAAAGTAGTACTTCTTTTTTTCCTGAATAGTTCAAATCATAATGTCACCAAACTCAATACAAAGTAAGTGAATTTACAGTTTTGTGAAGCACCACTGTACAAGTTGCCCTTGAGAAACTCATTGTAAGGAAGTTTCTTTAGTATAATATTGACTCATGGTGGAAAAGGGCCAGGGAGGACAGATCCTGGTGCACAAACATGGGGCACTCAGAGCACGATGCCCAGCAAGCACAGCTGAGATTCACTTCCTTAGGTTGTTTTTCAGGGTCTCCTATTTTTTTTCCACCAGAGTGAGGTCCCACCAAGCAGGGACAAAAACTGGCAAAAATGGGTGAAGCCAATGTTGGGCTGAGAAAATACTGATCCTCTCTCTTGAACACCAGTATCACTTTATAATGAAGAACAGAGATCTGAAAGGGCCTTACTAGATTTTATCCCAGTGCCCCTGCACTACCAGCTTTCTTCCACCACTCTGGGAAAGGCATGCTGAATGCATACCTGCATGGAACACATACTTCAACAGAGCATATTTGAAACCTGCTAACATGAGGGCAGTTGCTCTAAGCAGCTGAACACCCATGAACCTCACTCAGGACTTCACAAGGGCACAGATCCTCTGCAGCTCATCTGGGATGCACCATCCCAAGTACACGTGTGCTTTGCTCTGGGGCTCTTTGCAGAAATGAGCATGCTTCTCATAGGCTATTTCCTTTCTCCAGCTGTTGTTTCTCTATTTGAGTCCTTCCCTTTCAGTGGGAGCATAACCAGCTCACAACGTACTGCTGAAAGGAAAGCTGACCTTCTGTCATTATTTCTTACTTATCTCCAGCACAGAATATGATACACATCTATCTACATAAGAAAGTCTCCTTCTCAATAAGCTGAACTCCTCTTGGCATGCTATTTACAGGGATAGACTTCAATGTCTAAGGCATTTCTGTCATCACTACAGGCCTCCTTAGAGGGATATCTTATTAATGCCAGTGCCACACCTTTGCATTCTTCTCTTGCTGCTGCTTTTATTATCCATTTCTGCCAGCAAAGAACAGAAGAGCCAGAACCATTCTCTACAGCTGCCCTTTCCCTTTTGAGACATTGTGCACTGCACAAGCCTGACATAAGATGCATTTTTGTGTGCTGCTTAGCCAGGCACTTTATCTTCTCTGGCACTCAATGCCTTGATGCATTTTTCTTCAGCTGAACTAACAGGTTTTGTAAATTGATGAACAACAAATACTGGTCTTTTCAGCTGTGGATTGAATCCTAGAATATAGAACTGTTTTTCCATTTAAAAAATAAATAATTAAAACCCGAATCTCAGAGACGAATAAAAGGTTTAGAAAATATAGTGATTTGTTAAAATAAAATGCTAGTTTTTGTTTCATATCCTATGGCATCTGGTTCTCTGTTTTTTCAGTACCTTAATCAATGGCCAAAAATTGATCAGGTTCCAAACCACATCAGACTTTGAAATATGAAAGAAAGAGGGAGGGAAGGGAAAGGAAAGGGAAAGGGGAAGAAAAGCGAGAAAGGAGATAAGATATAATTGTTTGTCTTTCTTATTAAGTCTGGTTTGATTAAAAGGTTTAAGTGTTCCTAATGCTCCAGAGTCTGAACTTTACACAATTACCAGGTCACAGGAGTCATTAAATCAGAAGGTGAAGAATCTATCCTTCGGTTGACCTGCAGGAAGGAAGAAGAGGTTATCCCGTTTCACAGATGAAGAACAGAAATGCAGTAGCCTAAACTCTGCCTCATCTCATGGCAAGCCTCTAACCATGACAGAGGTTCTAGGCACAGCACTATTCCTTTTAGCATTAGCAGAAAGGACATCTCCAGAGAACAGCTTCCTAAGCAGAAATCACACTACATACATGAACACACTTAGCACTGACAACTCCAGTCTTCCACAATTATCTGTGGAAAAAGACCCATAAAATGATTTAAGTCAGAAGATTTAAGAAAATGAACTCAGGAGCTGTTCTGTTTTCTGTTGTTTGGTAGAGGTGAGTCGCATAAGCTTCTGAACCATTGACACCAATAGACTTGTTTTAGCACAGTTTTAATATTCTTGAGTAGTCTCACATCCCTTCATGCTTTTTTTTTTTTTTTTTTAAAGGAAAATATAAGGCAGTGCTCACAAGACTCAGGCTAAAGACAGGGAGTTGGCAAATGCAGATGGAGAGCTGGCAACCCTGTACCTCTGCTTTCCAAGTGATAGATCTGAAATGCCACTCTCTGCAGCAGGGCTTTCCTTGCCTGACTGAAACATTTCCTGTTGTTGTTTCATGTGCTCAGCCCGACCAGTGAAGTGGTAATTCACAGCTGGTATCAGATGCTTGCCCTGCCACATCTACTGCCAAAGCTCCTCACACAATTCGCTCCATTGAAAAGCCAGCTCATTTCCACTTGCAGCCAGTTCTATTCATATTCCCCCCAGAGTTAGTGACAATAAATATTATAAAATCACACAAATCCAGATGGCGTGGGTTGGAGTTGCCAGCTGTTCTAGCACTTGTGAATTGCCTCTCTTGTCCTGTCGCTTGGCTTTCACAGAAAGCATATCATCAGTTTCCTATGGTCTCACTGCATTTCTTTACAAGCCATCCATCACCCACTCATCCTCAGTTATTTTCAACTATTACTGTAGATATATAAGATAGAGGAAAACAAATTGGAGGCAGAAAATCAAAGGGTTTTTTTGCCACAGAAAACGAGGAGTATTTTTCAAATAGTGTCCTCTCATCAGCTGAGAGCATCCCAGTCTTCACCTGTGAAAAGAGGTGAACCCTCTTCACGGGTTCAGCTGATTTTTACTAATTGTCTTTTGTAGGAGACACAGCTCAAAGAGAAGCAAAGGTTCTCTAATCCCTCTGGTACTTACCACTGCAAAGTCATAGAATCATAGAATCGT
This sequence comes from Chrysolophus pictus, assembly GCA_037305975.1. Lineage (NCBI taxonomy): Eukaryota > Metazoa > Chordata > Aves > Galliformes > Phasianidae > Chrysolophus > Chrysolophus pictus. The sequence continues at coordinate 28,782,343 of CM074578.1, forward strand.
AGAATGGCCTGACTTGAAGATCAGACATAAAGATCATGTAGTTTCAACCCCCTGCCACGAGCAGAGTCATCAACCACCAGACCAGGCTGCCCAGAGCCACATCCAGCCTGGCCTTGAATGCCTCCAGGGATGGGGCATCCACAACCTCCTTGGGCAACCTATTCCAGTGTGTCACCATCCTCTGTGTAGAAAAACTTCCTCCTAATATCTAATCTAAACCTCCTCTGTCTCAGTTTAAAACCCCTTGCCTATCACAATCCAGCCTTGAAAACAGCCATTCCCCCTCCTGTTTATATGCTCCAAGTACTGGAAGGCCACAATGAGCTCCCCTGGAGCCTTCTCTTTTTCAAGCTAAGCAAGTCCAGTTCCCTCAACCTTTCTTCATAGGAGAGGTTCTCCAGTCCTCTGATCATCTTAGTGGTCAAGAAGTGTCAAATTAACAGAGAAACTGAAATAATGCTGATTTGTGCAAGTAGCATTGTGAATCCCAAGCATTCTGGTGAATGTATTGTTTTAGATTTCAGTGTTTTCTATACGCCTGAGCCTGGTGTGGCACCTACAGGCTGGGGGCAGCTTCCAACCAACTGAAGTTACCCTCCAGAAAAAGGCAACAATCTCACTATGGTTGGCAGTGCTGTCATTAATGCAAGTGTGAACATGGATACAATTAATAAACATGTAACTGCCATTGGTTTTGGTCCTGAGTTTTCTTATTGAAAAGTGATGCAAACAATGACTAGTGGGAAGAGGTACGAGAGGAAATGGCACCAGCACAAAGTCAGGACAGTGGGAGGGTGGTGAGGAGAAAGTCTGAGCCCACAAGTGCCAGTAAAGCCACCAGCTATGGGAAGATACTGACAGTTAGCAGGCCCTGGAGCTGTGGCACCACCGGGAGCAGGCACCAACAGCACTGCAATGCTCACAGCTGCTGTTAATTGAAAAATAACAATGGTGTTTTTTATTGCAAGGCTGGCCAAACCATATGAATCAGGTCACCCAGCTCAGCTAGGAGTGAGGCCATTTCTTTACTATGGGAGTGGTGAGGTGCTGGAACAGACTGCTCAAAGAGACTGTGGATGCCCTGTCCCTAGAGGTGTTCAAGGCCAGGTTGGATGGGGCCCTGGGCAGCCTGGTCTGATATTAAATGGGGAGGTTGGTGGCCCTGCATGTGGCAGGGGGGTTGGAGATTCATGATCCTTGAGGTCCCTTCCAATCCTGGCCATTCCATGATTCCGTGTAGGCATAGCTGCAGCAGAGCTCAGGCAAGGACCAGCTGAGCATAACCACAGCTCATGAGTGAAGCAGGGAGAGCCCAAAGAGGCATCATACAGCTTTTTCTCCCACTGCTCTTTTCACAGCAGTCTGATCCTAGATTACAGAATAGCAATGTATTGGAGCTGCCCTTGAGCACAGGCACCCATAGATCTGGTGCAGAGCCCGTTGGTGTATCCAGGATCCTGTGCTCAGACCAAAAATTCAAGAACTGTGAGTAGCAGCAGTTGCTCCACTGAAATTTACAGGAGGAAATACTATTTAATGAAGCTTTTAGCTCCCATTACTGGAAGGTGAAATTAGATTCACAGAACCATAAATGCATCAGAATTTGGAATGTAACATAAGCCTCTCCTGAAACATTCATCATTTCTACTCATCTCCAAGTCAATGACATTCAGTTTTGGCTGAGTAGAGTGGGTAGAAGAGAGTAGAGCATTTCCTCCAGTTTGGAGGAAGTCTTCCACCATGGCCTGGACCCTCCTTTTTTCATCTCTAAGTCATCTGAGCAGTATCACTGGGTTAGAACCCTCCTACTTAACAGACTTCTTCCTGTGTCTTTTCTCTTAGCATCACCCCATGCAGATCACTGTACCATTTCACTACTTGCCGTCTGCATCCTGACACTGGAATTTTACCACCGGAGACCCGGAACTGGAGCATCAGGTATGCAGGAGATATCTGACCTAACCGGTAAGACTATAAGGGTTGGACAGATCCAGGATGGAGTTATCTTCATCTCAGATTTTGCTCTTGTCACAACATTTTTTTTTATTTGATATTTTTGATTTCATAGCAAAACAGCGAGGTAGCATTCAGGCACCAAAGTCTTACCTTCACCTTTGTTCTTAGACTTCAATCTTTTAAGACTGGGATTTATATAAGCTCCCAAATTATTTCTGACAAAGTGGATGATGGTCACTGGGATTTACTCAGGTGTGAACGGAAGAGTCTCTGGCACAGCATTTGCCCCTTTTCTGATTTCAGCAAAGAGTTCCCAGAGGATTCAGCTTCTTCCCAGCAATATCCTTGAACTACAATGTGACTTTTATTATATAAACTTATCATCATCCTGACTTTATAAGAAAAGCTCTTTGCAAAGTCCTGGACAAACTCTGCCCTGAATTTACTTGGTAGGATGCCTGTTATCTCAGTAGCAGTGCAGCAAATGAGTCAGCAGAGAATGTGCCACCGGGCATGTTACTTAATCATTCACATCTGCTGCATTTGGGGACACATCCGAAATAGGCACTGGTGTTCCCAGCCATGCCCCCAGGGGGCACTTACCCTCCACAAGTGTGACTCAGCAACATTTCTTCATTATCTCATAGTTGCAGGAGATTTCAAGATTGAATTTTTGTCAGCGGCATTTCATTCAAAGTGGCAAAAAGCTTCTAAAAAAGCACTACTGGGACATATTGCTGCAAGCATTATGGCACTGGGTCTTATTATCACGAACAAACTCTGAAACCTGTATAATCTTCTGGAGAATTACATGTAAAGCCAAGGGAGTGCTCACTGCAATCACCTACCTGTGTCCTTAAAGCGATGGCATTCCCCACGTAGTCTTGATCTGAGCTGGGCTCTCTGTGTCCCAAGAGATGGCAGCCCTTCCTTGTTGCTCCTCACTGCCAGAGAGACTATATGGCCTTATTGTGGTGGTCACAAGTTTGTCAGCAGTTCACTGGGGGAGAACAACTTGGTGCCAGGCGTCTGCAGAGTTTAAGGGTGGGATAACAACAAAAGGCTTGAAAATATTGGTGCCAGTTTAGGACAGAGGCCCCAGGACAGGTAACAATGCACCAATGGGCCATTAGCCATCACTGAAAAAGTGCAGCCCGGAGAGCTGGAAAAAGTCTGCTTTTGCTCTCAGGAAAGGCAGTAGCAACTGGACAAAAAAAGAAATTGTGAATAACAGGGTGAGGTCCCTTATGTAGCCCGGAGAATGAATATCCCCATTTCCCTCTCAGTGTCTAGACCCAGGTGAAGAATGGAGGCTGAAAAATGCCTCAACATTTCTACTACATATATATTGCATTTTTAGTTAACTAAATAAGACATATTTGCCTTGAAGTAATTGAGGGTCTCACGCAGGGCTGAAGGTCTCCAGGCCTAGTTCTCAGGAGTAATTTAAGGCCCTAATTTCAGATGCCAGTTTTGAAGCTGAAAGTCTGAAGCTTCCTTGTTTAAACTTTCAAAGGAAACCGGAGGAAGGAAAGTGTGAAGGTTGTTTTTTGTTTGTTTGTTTGTTTTTCCCTCCCTATTTCTATTCTGAAATTTGAAACAGCTGCCACAAAACGATTATAACCATACAAAGTGTTCAATAAATGTCTAAACCTGGAAGGAGCCATGCATGAATTATGTCTGATTTATACATTAAATAAAAATAGAAAGAACCAGTTGAATTTTAAATGCACTTCTTACACTCAGTAAGTCTTGAAATTACGATGTCTATAGAATATTGCCTGCAAAAATGTCTAATGGTTTGCATACACTATATCAACATTTTAAAAGCATTCCAAGGGTTTATCAGATAAAGCAAATGGGTGGGTGTAATTAAACCTTCATAAATTGGCTTTTCATAGGAAGAACTCTTGGAAAATCATTCTGTTTTTAAATTCCTCCCGTTGCATGCAGACCAAGATTAACCTCAAAGAAAGTTCTGAGCTGCAAGTAATTGCTGCAGGTCAATGCACTTGTGGAGGCAGTCACGCTCCATGAGGACACAGAGCATAACTGAGCCCACAGGCACCAAGTCTCTGCCTAGTCCTAATCTTGACTGCTGCAGATGCCATGATAGTGCAGAGAAGGCCAAATCCGCAGCCCCTCTCTCCAAGTGAAAATGAAACATGTTTGATTACAGTGCCATTGGAGAGGTGGGAGCAGAGGCCTTGCTTGCACGGCTCGCCATGCCAGCCTGGTCTTTCGACACAGGGATGACACTAGGGACTACTTGTAATCATCCCTCAGTGGAGCCAGAGTACAACTTTCATATAGGGTACAAATAAGTCAACAAAGTCATACCAGAGCCTTGACTTCTACCACTAATTAGAATATTATGTGAAGCTTGTGTTCAAAAAGTTGTGTCATTATATATCTTTATAGTCACAAAACACGCTGGTAAATATTTCTGCTGCTTCTTTGGAGGATTAACTTCAAACTGCAGCTGCTCTCCCATCACTCCCACTGGTTTCACTTGGAAGTGATAATGCTTGGCCTGTGTGATCTCAGGGAATGAAGGCATTTAATACTTTGTCTTCCAGTTTATTACTCAGCCCAGATAAACAAAGTGTAATAAATTCATTAAAATGTGATTCTAAGAAGAGAACTCCCTGGTTTTGTTAGCTAAATCGCATTTTTGTAATGAACGTGATCATTATAAACATTTTAGGTCTTGCTTTAGACCATCTGCATACACAAAAATAAAGTAACCTCATCTCCATTTTATGGCACAGCTCTGTCAGAAAAAAAAAAAAAATCCCAACAAAACAACAAAAGCAGAACAGAGCCCTGTCGCTTCACTCCCTGCCCGACAGAAGCAGCTCTCCAGAGGCACTGAAGGCATGGTTTGGGTGCGTGCCCCTGGGCCTGGGCAGGCAGCAGGGAAGGTGCAGGCCCAGCTCCCACTTTGCTACCCCTTCTGGAGCTGGTCTGTCTGAGTTTACCTATTCAGGACCAGGCAGCCGTGACACATTAGTCTATGCTCTCACCCTTGTAACATCCTCCAAAAAACTCTCAGCTCTGACATCCGTGAGGGTCAGTGCTCACGTAGGACCGATCTTTATGCTGTAGATGTGCTCAGAAGCCCAAGTTGCTGGTAAAACAAGCAGCAATGTAATAGCAGCGTCCACACACAGACCATAAGCCTTGGTTGTAAAGTTTATGTTTCAAGGTTAGAGAAGATAACTGCCTCCTGTCTTTGCAAAGGAGCAATGAATCATCCAAGCTACCTTGGCCTTTCAGCCTGCTTTCAGGGAACTGTGACTGAATTTCTTAGGGAAACCAACACACCAGCACATGGTGGTATTGCTTACCTAATCTTTCACTGAGTGACATGTCAACACAGCAGTCAGTCAGCGTATCCATCTTAACTCCAAGCTTCATCAATGATACAGGCCATATATGAAACGCTCCTTCCACAGAAGAAGCACCTGCTCTCTCCAAGATGAGAATCTTGATCTCCAAAATCTGGGGATTCAGAGCACCCACAGATTCCCCTCCAGGAGGAAAGGGGCACAGGGCTGCTGACGGACAACCCATGTATGAGCTGGTCCCAACGCAAGTTTGTGGGGCTGGGATGAAGCAGTCACACAAAAGGGCAACAACTTGGAGGTAAGTTGAAAGCTCTGCAGGGTTTCTGCATATTTTACCTTTTAATCTTGTGAAAATGCGTATCTCATACAAGGTTGTCTGAGCACATCTGTTTCTTTGGTGTTGTCCTTCTCCCTCCCCTCCTCCCTCTAGTTAAATAAAAGACACATAGAAACCCCTCAACACGTTTTAGTAAAGCACACTCTGGGCCTTTCCTCGATGCTCTGCTGTCCATGGTGGTTTTACCGCTGACAAAAAAAAAAGCAGGACCAGAGCCTTTAATGCCCTACTTTCAGATGTTAGTACATTTATACAAGACTATACAAACAAGCGCTGAACAGCAATTACACAGTATTAGATGTACACAGTATTGGTACATGTTGTTAAAACAATGCTGCTAAATGAAGAAGCTTTATTAGTTTAGAGATTTTTGGCTGCTGTTATTAAAAATATATTTACCTGAAAGGAAATCCAAGTATCTCATTTTACAAACAAACGACTGAAAATATAGCAGTAAGCAACGTAAACTATTGCTTTTTATGTTTGTACAATTTTTTGGCATAACACTGCCATACAGTTACAGAATTATAAAATATACCTTTAGAGTGCGTTACAAACCCAGAAACTGGTTACCACTCCTACCACATACATATGGTATTGGTGCTACCAAACATGCACAGCATTCTGTAATTAAACACTGCAAAGGAACACAGAAGAGAGCAGAATAGTTCATAAAAACGGACATGTAGCTGTTTCAGTTCTCAAGTAAAAATCATTGGGTCTCCTTTCTCTTTCCTTTTTTTTACAGTTACCACACCTCCTTTTATTAGAGTAAGTTTTAACAGTGAAGTGTACAATAGGTTCAATTTGTATCAGTGCAAAACTATACCTCGTTATCTGTCACTCAACTCAAACTGCTTTAAGGGCAAACAACAAAGGAACAGGTTAAGACAGAAAAGGAGCAACTCATAACCAGCAAGCATGCTTCAGCAGGTCCCAAAAATATAAATGCCATAACCCATTTTACTGCAAACAATAAATTTCACGCTGCTAGCCACAGTAGTAAATACGTTCAGTATACTTCACAATAAACCGTTGCTGATGAATATACCACTAGACTTGTAAGCAAGGTAGAATTAAGAAGTGCCAAGTTTCCAAGAAGGAGGAGTCTTCTTTCAGAACAATTTGCCAATTCTCACATTTGTCATTTTATAGCAAACAGCTTTATGCTTTCAAAAATAAATATAAAAGCGATTAGAAGTGCAAAGCCACAGGTCTCCCTTCACTTGATCTCCATAGCTCTTGAACTATTCTTTAAGAGCCCACTACATATGGCATGTATTAAATATATTCTTTGAAATAAACTCTCAATTTCTGCTATAGTTTTAAGAGTAAGTATACTAAAAATGTGGGCTGTAAGAGGAATAGATTTCAGGAAAATAAATGGCTCACAGATGTTACAGACACAATTTACATTCCCCTTGGAGGACTGCATTTAAATACTTGTGAGCAGTGACTCTACTATTATGGTCGCAATTGCAATATGAAAGGCGAGCGGAGGCCATCTGTAGGCCTTTTTGACTCTTCCATTTTTCCAGCTCCCTTTGACAATGAGAATACTATTTGAGCAGTTACTATACTTAATCACAATTGGAAATGGAGACATGCATCAAAATTAGTTACTGAAATACGAATGATGAGTATGGTTCTCAGCATATCCCAGAAGGATTTCTGACTTCTACATAACCATACTACACCATTTATGCTCACCCAAATACATGCTTTTATTACTTGAGTTCAGATCCAGAACCACCTTTCTCAGACATCAGCTAGGAAAAGGTTTCTCCATTGACTGATCTTGCTTTCACACCAGTAGGAATGCAATTCACTTCTGGATTTGGAATCTGACTTCCAGTACTTTATGCAGGAGGATTTATATGTAAACATTTATTCTGAAGGAATGAGTAAGATAATATCATCAGCAGCATTGGATAAGTGACATTTTCTGCCTAAACAGGTATCTTATTAGAATTTCTAAAGGCTTTTAGAATCAGCAGGAAATGTACTACTGTTCATCTTACAGTACTTTCAGTAATTGTGTTCAAACATGCTAGCAATTCCTGAATAAACAGATTTGAGACGAACAATAGATTACTTTTGCCAAACAAAACAAAATTAAAATACGGAACTCACTGCCAAAAGGGATTGTCAAGTCTGAAAGAATCACGGGAGGATAAAATTAAAATGTATGGAGAAAAAAGAAAAACAACCCTTTATCTTTTCTTTCACACCACAAACTGTTGGTGGCCATCGCTGCTCACAGGATACATGGCTCAATATATCTTTGGTTATAACCTAATGTACACCATTAACATGATTTTGTCAATTTTGTTAGTGGATAAATTTCATCCACATTTTTGCATCCTACCCCTAAATACTACTTTTGTCACAAATACGTGATGCGTATTTTACCATAATTTGTGATTAGTTTTGCATTAACATATTTATGATCATTTGCTTTTTAATAAGAACGAGCAATACTGCATCTTCTAAAAGGAAAATGCTTTCCAGTTCTATGAGATTATTTTTTTCCTAAATACTGCAATATCATCTTGGGCAATATCACATCTAAAAAGACTTGCCTCTTAGCCATGATCAGCCATAAGCATGGTTAGAAATCATCTACAGCAATTCAGTTTGCATCACAAATACTATCACAAAAGGCTGTTACCAAGCAGCCTCTTCACAGCAGGTGAACCAGTATCTTTTTATTCCCCGCTTGCTCCTCAGGCACTAGAAAAATCGTTACTGTCACAACTTTCAGGCAAAGAAAGGGGCACAAAATAATTCAATTAAACAGATATAAATAAATAAATTTTATTAAAAAAAAAAAAAAAAAGCTGTTTTCCATTTAAAACTCCCTTGACTTACCTTATAGGTAATTTTGACACCCATCAAAGTTATAAAAAGCTTATAATGTCTGTAAACTTTCTGAGTTTAGTAGATATACGCAGATATATATAACTGCAGATTGTTAGTATTTTCCTGGAACAATTCACAGAGGTTTATATTGGGTTACATGAAATACTAACTATGGTTATACTAATGCTTAATACGTTAGACTGCTGTTAACTTAGAGCAGGAAACCGAGGAACCGACCAATCCATAGAACAGCTCTCAAAGGCTTATTGCAAATATATTTAGTATCCTTCAGGATCATACCTTTAAATACAAGCAGTAGACACCAATAACTCAGTCCTGCCCTTAGACATTTGCAAGTGTGTAAGTGCTCTTCTTATCTGAAGGCTGGTGGTGCATGCCTTGTGAATGCAAGCTTTCAACCTGTATGCTACACCACCCTCAGGTACTGAGGTACAATCACGTCCCGGCAAGTAGGGCACAGAGATGGAACTAATCTTAAAGTGTTGTATTTTTGCATGCCTTGTACAATTGCCTTCACTCACATGTGCATTCCTTAGCATTCTGTCAAGTCACACATTCATGTACCCTCACCAGAGGATACACAGAATCAAATTCACAGACCCGTGAATACGCACACTTCTCCCTCAGAAGCAAAGGCTGCTCAGATGTAAGAACCCCTATATGAGAGAGTCCATTCAACTAATATGTGAATAGTTCAGATCCTAATAAAACACTGGGCCAACACATTATGACAGAAGTACACAGAAATCCCTGAATATTTAAATGCACAGCAAGATAAAAAAAGAAAATCAGTTTAATAGTGAGCAAGTGTCCTGACTTTGTTTGCACACACTCAGTGGCTGAAGTAATAGTTAAATAATGAAGTATTGGCACTTACGAGAATTCTTGAAATCCTAAAAGCCAATACTTACAAACAAGCATAGGGTGCTTCTAGCTGCCAAGGACACTAGTCTGTAAAAAAATGCATCGCACACATTTGGTCCTCAAAAACCTCAGTGGGATGCTACACATTGCTCTGCAATGAATCCCTCATTCAAGCACTTGCAAAATCAGAAGAAACAACTCCTCTATGAAAATAATGATACACCATCACATTTTACACAGAGCAAATTTGTCACTTAAAGTTGAAGAGTCTCATGGGAGACACTTCAGTCTGCTGACACGGATATAAGACACAGTTTAGAGAATGAAGGAGGCCATCTAACACAGAAAACTTTCCTCATACCAAAGTTCTTCACAGCTAGTTGACATGTCACTACTGTTCTCACTTCTCTCTTTAATAACAATGATAGAAATATACTGAGCTGGGAATTTTAAAAAAACAGTTAATATGGGTACAAGTTGCAAAGTTCTCAATTCTATTTTCAGACAGACCCTTAATGCATACAACTGCCAATTAAAAAAGAAAAAGTCAACTTTTACATTAAGTACTTAATTAAGAGTGGACAACCAGCAAGCACACACAGGGTAGCTGCAAGACAAGCTGCAATAACAGAATAATGTATTGCAGTGAAGTTTTTTGGGTGTGCATCCCACAGAAAGGTACAACCAGCTTTCTGGTTCAAGAGCTATATTTCTCTTTCTATTGTTGTTCAGAAGTCAAATGAAGAAAAATCTCCTGAGATCAATCAAATTACAATATAAATATAATAAAACCACTACTGACTCTTATCCCACTTGAACACTATGCAATTTAAAAAAAAAAAAAAGTTTAACCTCAATACTGAAGTCTAGAAACTAAAGGTTTTGTATATCTAGCTTATGCTTCTGTTCTTCATACACAGTGTAAATTTTCCCTATGCCATTCAAGTAATAACTATGTTAAAACAATCTATTAAGTTGGCGTGGTTAGGCACTCAAGATTTAACAAGTCATAGGCAGAACAGAGAACTGTCCTCTCTGAGTGTACAGTTGGAGTTTTTAACTACATGGACTAATTTTATCTAAGCATTTCCTGCCCTATTCTGCTCAGAAGGTCAGGGACAAACATGAAAAAGGGAACCCTGGTTCAAGACCAGGGCAATTTGAAGGTCATTCTCAGCACCAGCTGAATTGTCATCTTTCACAAGCACTGACTGTAAGGGAATTCTCTTGCACGTTTCCATTCAGACAGACTCAATGCCTGTTGAACAACCTGGGCTACCCTTAAAAAACAAACAAACAAACAACCACAGCTGAAAATAAAGATTTACATACAATCCTTACAAAAAAGCACAGAAAAAGTAGAAATATAACTTCCCTCTGTTTCTTTTGGATGGAAAGAGCTTAATCTTTCTCCATAGGTACCAAGATCTCTAATTACAACTCTGTTTGACCCCAAGAAAAAAAAAGCTACCTGGGGAAAGAAAGAGATGATGCACTGCCATAAAGGAAATTAGTGATAGAGAAAAATACAAGACATTTCATCTATGTTTTTAAACCCCTGAAGACTGTCATTTTAAGTTACCAGACTCGAATGAAGTCTTGCAGCACTCTGACACTCAAACCATAGTCAGGTACTTGCTTTATAATATTTCATCAAAAATACATCAAAGGCAGTGGATAATATATACATTTTAAAATAGAAAATACATATAATAGACTATTTTAGGACTGTAGAAAGCATGAGTTCTACCTACACTACATTTTAATCATATGGTATACAATTAACTTGCTGGGTAGCATCTTGCCTGACTGAATGGCATGAAGTTAGAAAAGGATGCTCAGGAAAATCATGTGGTCTTTAAGTAAACAAAACCAAAATTCCTATCTGCTCTAGTCAGGCTGGCAGACAGGTTTTTCTCAGTTCTCAGCCTATTAAATAACATGAAAAAGTGAAAAACCTCTGACAGAGAGCAAAGATTTGAGATTTCTTTCACTCATAGACCAGCAGGACTGGCTTTCTGCCATAGCCCAGCATCAGGAGATTCTGCATTGTACAGACCTCACCCAAATTTAGTTCAGATTCAGCTGGAAGGGCCAGGTGACATTTCCTCCAACGGCTTTGGTGGCTAAGCAGCGTTTTGCTGTGGGGAAAAAAAACAAAACAAAACAAAAAAACAGAACCGCTTTTGAGCTGCTGGTGGTTGATCCCCAGGGAAAGGGGCTTTCCAGCTGCTAAAGCCAGCTGATGATCAACAGAGAGCTAGAGAGACCAAACCTAAGAATGACTCCACCTCACAACCCAAATCAGCAGAAGCAGCAAACAAGGCATGAGGAAACCTTAAAGAGACAAAAGATAAAGTGCAACTTTCCTTGTACCCAAAAGCTGTGTATACAGTTTCACTGTAACTTAAACATTTATTTGATGTATCGGCTATCCAGCTGCATAGGATGTTTCAAGATCTATTGTCTCAGACAAGGGTGCTAATCTAAGGTAAAAGATGCTGTGCAAATACTGTCATTAGACATGAACATAGTTCCTAAGGAAAATCCACTTGTGAAAAATTTTGCTTTTGAAATCATTTCTAGTCATTTCACAAAAAGAAATCAACACTGAAAGCATATTAAAAGAAATTTCAATTTGGATGTTCTAAGACTTGCTAGAAAATTACATTTTAAATAAATAAATAAATAAATAAATGCTGGATGAATTTAATGGGAAAAAGTGCTATTTTTTTTTTTTCCTGCTATGCAATATGTCTGGAAAACATAATGAATTCCCAGGCTTTGAATTTACACAATAATTTTAAATAACTACACTTGATTCTCATCTGACAAACCGAGATTAAAAAAAGCAAAATTCATTAGCATAACAGAAGCCTAATCTGATGCATTCCCAACAAGCATGAACATTTTATACTAGATTAGATGTAAATTTCACAAAGAATGAAGAAGTGATGAATAATTTGCTTCATTCATTATGAAACAAAGACTTTTAACCTCAGACTCATAATTTGATCTCATCCTTGGTTTTTGTGGTGGCTCCCTCTGAAGGTGTATCCTCATCAAGGTTATCTTGTAAATCTGACAACACATTATCTGAACAATTCTCAGTGTCACATAAAGATTTATCTATAACGCCTGGATGATTTCCGCAGTCATTGTTCATATTTTCATCATCCTTTTTGGAATGAGAAGTGTCCTCTTTTTTGTCCGAAGGATCATGAATTTCTTCTGATTTTGAAAGCTGACCACTATCAGTACCGTTGTTCTTTTCACTGCTCTGCTTAACAGCATCACAGTTCATTTCTTGTTCATCCCGATCATTTTCTTCTCCATTTTTTGTGAGTTCTACTTTTCTCTCTTCAGTTGCTTTACTAGCTGAGGTTCCGCTCATGGATGTACTCTTAGGCTCTTTCAGTTTCTTATGCTTAGAAATATAACTACTGTGCACAGAAATTGGAGATGCTGGCTTTTTATTTGTTTTGCTTCCCTCTGACTTCTGTTTTCTTGGGGGTCCCCAGATAAAATGCTCTGATGGTGTATAATGCTGCTGAGCAAATCTCAAGAGCTTTCTCCTTTCTCTTCTGTCTCTAATAGTATACACAAAATACTCTAGAGCACTTTGCTTAATATTGGGAATGGTATCTTCCACAAGAGCTTCATGGAGAATAAATTTTACCAGGGGAGATTTGAAACTCTCATATCCAAGTTCACCGAGACTTTTCAGAATTCGAGTGATTCTCAAGTAGTTGTGTTGAGACCTTTGGAAGAAAAGGTTAAAAAAAATCCATTGAATCAGAAAAGAAAAGCCTTACAGAAACAGAACTGGAAATTCAATTTCACATTCATTTTTAATCACTCAAGATATATCCTTCAAGCTTTCTGTAGTTTTATTTCTCACAGCTGATGAAGCCTGCCAGTACCTCCTTTGCAACGATGCTGGGACTGAAAATTAATGTCTGCAAAAGGTACTGAGGCAGTAGATGAAATAAATTCATCTTCTGAAATTTCTTCTGAAGTGTGAAGTCCCTTATATACACATATAAGTAAACAGTATAACTTAAACACCTAAAATTTACACAGCAGAAGTTAGGTTAAAAGAATCACAACTCCTGATTTAAAGTAGTATAGCTGCTCACTAGTATTATAATGAGTAGCTACGTGGTATACAAATAAACTCTCGTATGATTACTTTGTATTATAACAACATACTAACTGCAGTGTATGAATGCGCAGTGAGTGACATTTGGGTCTCCTGAAACCTCATTTTATCTGTGGCCTGACTCTGATCATGTCCTTGTTAGTTGGCTCATAAAATTTGAGTGAAATTAGTAACAAATTATCCCTATTATTCAGATTTAGCCACCAGCAATCCTACCTTAAGAAACAAGTTTTCATTTAGACAGGACAACAAAATACTGCAAGAAAACTGCTAGGACCTCTGGCCTTAGAGCTAAAAATAAAACAATCACAAGATGTGAAAAGAAATTTTAAAAACATTGCACTGGACAAATTTCAGTGCAAACTTACTCTCCCTGTGTTGATGAAGTAAGGTGACAAATGGTCTGCTGCTGAAAGCTGAAGGTAAGCTTTGACTCAATACAAGTCTAAGCACTGTAGTTAATAAATATCAAATTCAAAATAGAACATGTTTTGAGGAGGGAGGAATATCTCTGTTAGTCAGCTTTCATACAGGTGTGGAGAATTTGATTTTCTTCAAGAAAAAAAGTGTCAGTACAAAGACAAGCAACCCATTCACTATAACTGAGAAGCTGAGCCTTATGATCAAGTGACAGCATTCTGTAGCAAGATAGACAAATTACTTTGGTACTGTGATCTTTTTCAACATCATCTCAAGTTGTGTACAGAATGCAAGGATGTCAGCTCCTCAACAGGCAAGAAGCGCAACAACAAAAGAGAGGACTCTGGGACCTTCCAGGGTCATTGCAGGGAAGTTGGACTGGATAACCTTTAAGGTTCTCTTCCAACTCAAATGATTTCATTATATAATTTTATGATTCAAAGAAAGGGGAAGGAAGAATGTACAACAGACACAAACTAGCCATTGAGTATTTCTTTTTATCTTTTTTCCTGGCAACTTTCAGAAATATATCTTCCCTTTCTGTAGGAAACAATAGACTAAAGAGATTCTACAGCAATTCTACAGAGTCGAGTGCATGTCATTACTTACTCATTCAAATGCTGAAATCTTTCTTGCCAGTTAGCAGCTCGTGCTACGTTTCCAGTTTTATCAATTAGTTTTATTCCAAAAAATTCCAGCATCATTTTGTAAGCCAAAAGGAATCTTCTAATTGCTTCTTTTGTTTTCTTGAACTCCTAATAAAGAAAACATCCAAAATTCAAAGTGACATTAAAGCAAGTACTTCTGCATTGTATAAAAACATAACAAGAATTCTGCATAACAAGAAGTAGTTATGTATCAATATTAATGTGATGGTTTGTTTTAAGCTCAACTTGTATTACCTCAATTTCATATGTAGTTAATTCTTTCGCATAGAAGTTCAGACCTTGTTCCCTCAGTGGGAAAAGCCTGTTAAAAGAAACAATGAATTACAGCCGACAGTACATCAACACTTAATCCATTTAATCCTTTGAAATAGAAATAGGTAGTAAGTGACCAACCACTGTATGTACGTGTGGTTATGTTCCAGTTTTTCATAATCTCCTTTCCACTTGTTTAGGACTTCTTCAATATAAACTCCTGCATTAAAATAATTAGAAAAAATTGTTAGGTAGCCACCAAAACCAGCTTTCAGCTACATAAAGAAAGTACATGGCAAGTGCATCATACTGACAGAATATATGCTTTAATTTTCTTCCACATACTGTGTAAAATAATGTCTATTAAAAAAACTAATTTATTTAGTTGCTGAAACTTAATTAAAAATAAGAGTTTTATCAAATTTTAATTAAAAAAAAAAATCGATTGACTTAAAACACCTAAGGGTACATGACAATAACTTAAAGAAATACAATTTTCAAAATATTCTCATTTTCTAGTTTTCTTTATCACACTGACTGGTAATTGACAAACCACTTAAGTATATTATTGAAACATGAGTCAACTGCCATTGCTTTAACACAGAAAAGCTCTGCATATTTATCATCTTTCTGGAATAGGCCTCAACACTTCAATAAATCTTTCATTCTAGGAATCTCTCCAGCTGCAAGTAATGTTAAGATTTGAAAATCTTTGGCAATTTTCTGTGGCCAAGAGTATCGATGCCATTGCTGTAAGTCGGAACTTGGAAGCTCAGGTCAAGCTCATCAAATGGAAAATTCAGCTTCTAGTAGTCTGAAAACAGTTGTGGCATTTAATCAGTTCCTCTTGCAATGACAGAGCGACAGAAAAAGGAGACAAAGTACACCTAAAAAAAAATTAATCATTCTTCACATCAAGACCAAGGACATGAAATTCAGTTACAGATCAGGGTGTCTTTTCACTGTATACATGCATATAAGGACATTACCTGTTCCAAAATCTATGCTCTCTTCCCATGAACAGCCAGTATTAGCATATTTTTAGTCTGAAACCAGCAGTTCAAACATGGCCTCTCCCAAATTCAAATAGCACAGGAGTGACCTAAAAAGCCCAAAGCCCCATTTGAATGGCTCCTATTACACATGGGATACCTCTGCCTAGTGAAATTTTCCATGTCAGTCCCAATAAGTAGTGAAAACTCCCTTTGTACTTAAAAAAAAGAAAAAAAAAAGAGAGAGAGAGAAAGTAGCTAAAGAGATAAGAACACAAAGTTTACAGCGCAGGCAAGGCTGGAAGGCCCAGAAAGGATCTGACTAAGAGGCTTTCCTGCCCTCATCACACACCACAGAACTTATGTTTCAAGTATCAGAAAGCTTCCCACTGAATTCCAAGGTCTAGAGACAGTGTAACTCAAGAGTCTGCAGATTGTGAAATTAAACTTCAGACCTAGGAGTGCTCTACTAACATCTTTTCTTTCCTTCAGTAACATACCCCACTACTTCAGTCCATAATGCAGTAGCTTAAACTCCCTCTAAACGCTCTCACGGACCCAGGGCTAGGTTAAGGTGGTAACAATTCTTTCCCATCCTCAAAAATACCTTCACAGTCAGAGCTCTTGTCATCATGACCTCAGCTTTCACAGCCTATCAGCTAACTCTCGACACCACCACTCATGATTTTCTCCTGAAAGAGAAAATTTTAAAACTTGCCAAAACTAACATTTGTCTTAGAAGACAAGGCCTCCTCTAGCTTTCAAGACTCTTTTCCTGGCTAATCCTCTAGAATACCTCCTTCCTTTTCCAGCCTTTAAAGGATCACCCGAAACCTTTTCTGTTTTGGGCTCACATGGTTCTCTGAACCTTTCCCTTTCTTTCTTGATCTACTCTCTGCAAGTGAATTTGCTGGTAACTCACAGATCTAAGTTTTCATCTAGCCAAGCTGAAAATGCAGTCTTCAGCATTAGCCTGCGTATATCTAGATCTAAAATTCAGGATTATTATCTTTCTTTTGCATAACCTGACTTATCTTCTCACTTGCTGAGGTTATTATCATTCAATTTTTTGCCTATCAACAGCTGTCATTTTCAACCTTCCAGGCTATCCTGACATCTTTACATCCTTCTTGATAATGTTCAGCTTTCCATCAGAATTTAGATATTTCATCTCAACATTGTTTTTCTCGACCTTGAAAAGCGCACTGTTGCCACCTTTACATCTACTTTGAATGCTGCTGAGAACACATTTCTAGACAACAGCAGCTTTTTTCTTCTAACTTTACACTGATTTTTTTTTTTGCTTCATGTTCTTCCATTGTGAGTCTGTGAAGTCCCTTTCTGTAACATCAGAAAAAAAAGATATATAACTTCACTTTCAGTCTTTTGTGATCTGCCGAATCCTACGGTGTCACAACCTGTTTGCTGCTAAAAGATTGATTCCTGCCTCTGACCAGCCCTCAACAGCAGCCTCCACTTCTCACTCCTTATGTATTCAAATACACACTTTTGTATTTCAGCTCCTTTCACGCTGAGAAAATCTCTCTGCATACACCTTCAAAGTAACCTTCTCATTCTTTCAGAACTCTGCTGCTTGAGGTTTTCTTTTTTTTTTTTTTGTCAATGGCTGAGCTCTCATGTGTCAAGACTCCTGCCTATCATTCTAACCAGCACTGTTTTATTGTCTCCTTCTGCTTCCCCCATCTGTCTGCAGCCAAAGTATGAGAGACAAAAGGATGGCAAACTCTCTAGAGCAGGGTTTGTCATTTTTCAGCTTGCTCTGTGTTTGCACGGTACCTTGCATGTGAGAGCCCTGCTTCGTTACCAGAACCACCAGGGACTCTGATTATTATACTACCAATAACAAAACAATTTCTCACACGTGAGGAAGTGACAGCATATTCATTTTCCCCTCACACGGTGCTAGGAATAACACCTAAGCCCTGTCACTCCTTTTCAAGCAGTAAGAGTTTGTTAAGCATGGTGGAACAGCGTTATCTTTGTTTAACAAAAGGCAGTGCCACTAGTGTAAATCTGTTGTGCTAACAATATCTCATCACATTTTTCAGCACAAGAAAAGCACGACCTGTCTAGAGGAGAAGCAAACTTTGGTTTAAGCGTTATCAGCTTCCATGTTATCTACATGCTAGTCCAGTACAGAAAGTTCAAATTATTCGATATATAGCTGTACACTTCTAATTTATCAGATAATAACAGTTTCACTCTGTTATTGTTCTGAGTGAACATTCTACTGTTATCATTATTACTGTCACAGATTACTCACCATCAGGTTTAAAAGGGATTTTATTTTTGTAAAAGCGGAGATTGCACAAGTCATTTTGGTATCGAAGATCTTTAAAGTTCTGCTGGAAGAAAGAAAATAGGACATTATCATCCTACAAAATATAACCCACTACTGAGAACACCCACAAAGTGACATTCTGCTCTTTGAATAATTTGAAGACAATAAAGGTTCAGCATTTTAGAAAAATTGAAAGAACTTAAGATTCAGCTCAGGTAAGCAGTTTAGAGATCTGCCAGTTCCCTCTGACCACCTCCTTCTCCTACTGAGGAGAAACAGCAAGCATAGCAGCACCTGGACTTCTGGCCCAAGGAACTTCCAAGGGACCAATAATACATTATCCAGACTCTACGTACCCTCTTCAGTTTTCAATACATACATCTCTTTCTGGGATTCTGTCACTATTCCCAGGCTTGCACACCTCATGTGTTTGTGCATACATCTAAGATGAAAAGATAATGCCCTTGTTTCATCCCCCTCTCACTGGCATACACTGGGCTTTTCCAGCAGCTTTATGACTATTCTTATTTCTCATATTTATTAAGCATCATTACATCCAGGATTTTCCAGGTTGTGTGCTGCTCTCTACTAAAAAGAGAATTTTAAACCGTAAAATATTCTTACTGGATACTGATGTCGGTACTTGTATAAATCCCTTGCTGCATAGAAGCTTCTCTTTGGCTTGGCTGTCAGCTCTGTTCCATCACCACTCTGAAACATTTAAAAAGTAGATAATAATGGTACACAAACACACCAAATACTGAACCTAAGTAATATTAAAGTAATTATTTTTTCACAATATTTCAGCAATGTAAACATACACAAGTACACACATTTGCCTACTGTCTGGTCAAACACCAAACATCTTTCTGCTGAATACATACACATACTTACTCCCAAATTTAAAAGGTAAGACTTTGAAACAACCAAGACGGTGCTAATAGAAGATTAAATAAGTAACTGAATGTGAAAATGCTAATTTTGAACAAGAAACCACACTATTTGCAAATAATATTTGTCATTTGTATCTTGACTTAATCGCTTTCTCTGCATTCTGTGAAAGAACACAGTCACAGACAAGCCAATCTGTAGTTCAAATGCCTTCACGAACCGTTCTGTATTATTCTTTCCTTAGAACTTAAGTTTAAATCCTAGAAAGAAATACTACCAAGCTCCCAAAGGAAAACCTGCAAAGAGAAAACGCACTTGTACAAGGCCTTGCCTTGAACAGCAGCTGTTTGTTACAACCTGAAACAAACAGAGCACATCAAGGTCAATGGAAGTCATTCCACTGACTGGTGAGAACACTGGAAAAACCTCCATGTATTGAAGAAAAAGAAATATTGCTTCTACAGAGCAATTCAACTTGCTGCCAACCACTTTATTTTCTACATTACTTCTTTATAACTGTACTGTAGCAAAGTTATTTGGATTGTTTAATTTACTAAACTAAGTTTCTACGCTAAGACTAAAGGCCAAATAAGGGTGAAAAAAATACAGTAATTCCACACCTTGCCACAGATTAAAGTCACATCTAAAAAGGGAAACTCCTGCGATCACAATTTATTATCGTACGCTCATTGCTTATCAGTATAACACTGCTGACAGGCAGTTTTTTTCCATGCAGCCCAACTCTGACCGCAGGCAAAACGCGCTTACCTGAGCAATAGCCCCTGATAGGGGCATCAGCAAGCCACCGGTACCGTGTATCAAGTAGAAATGAAAAAAATAAATGCTCAGGCTTGTTTAATTTTGCACAGCGGCAGTTCGTAAGCCAAAAACCCAGACCCAGTCGGTCCACCTTGCGTTGTGGGCAAACTCCAGCGACACTGACGGCCAAGCAGGGCTGCGGAGGGACCACTTCTCAGAGCCGGCGGGTGCCACGCCTCCCTGCCACGCCTGTCCCAACGCCCCGGCTCTTCAGCCATTCATTGCCGAGGCCGAGTTCCAGACCAAACGCAACGCAACGCAACGCGGAACCTCCGCTGGAAGCGGGAGCAGCGCTCTCGAGGCCCCGCTTCTCTCAGCAGGGCTGTTCCGTGCCGGCGCGGTACGACCCGCCTCCCGGCCCCGCACGGAGCTCCCGCAGCCGCGAGCGGCCGGGCCCGACGGATGGAGGCGGGCTGACGGCGGCCTCTTCCACGCCCGTGCACCCGCGCCGTTCCTTCCGATGGAGATGCGGAGGTCCGCACCCCGACACGACGCCTCCGGTGTCGGAAGCAGCCCGACCCGCCCCGGGTCTCCCCGCCAGCGGTTCCGCGGATCGGGGCGGCACGCCGCCTCGCTCCCTCCCTCCTTCCGCCCCCTCGCAGCGCGGGCCGGACCCGGGCTCGTCCCGGCGCGGCGGTACCTGCTCGGGGCCGCCGGCGTCCCCCTCCGCCCGCTCCCCTTGCTCCGGCGGCCGCGGAGGCTCCTCGGGCCGCTCGGCGGCGGCGGCGGGCGGCTCTTCCCCGCCTCCCGCGGCGGTGCACACCCCCTCCCGCTGCTGCTGCTGCTGGCGCCGAGGCTCCCCGCCGGGCTCCGGCGCCTCGGGCTCCGAGTCGGTCTCCCAGGTGGAGTCGCAGTCCTCCACCGTGGTGGGCTCCTTGAAGCTGACGCCGCTCAGCAGGCCGCCCATCGGGCAGCGCCGGGCCGCCGCCGCGCCTCCCGGAGGCCGCGGAGGCCGAGGGCTGGGAGCGGCCGCCGGCTGCCTACGGCTGCGGCATGGCGGGGCGGGGCCGGGGCCGCCGGGGCCGCTCCCCCGCCCGGCCCCAGCCCACCGCCGGGCGCGGGGCGGAGCTGCGGGTCCGGGGCTTCCGCGGGAGGCGCCCGGGCGGCGGGGGGAGAGGGAGAGAGGGGCTCGGGCCGCGGGGCGGTGCTGCGGGGCCGAAGCGGCGTCGGGAGGGTCCTGGAGCCGGAGCCGTGCTGAAGTTCTCCTCTCCGAGGAGAGCTCGGCGCCCACCGGGACCGAACCGGGACGAGCCGAGCCGGGTGCGTGTCCGTGTCCGTGTCGAGAAGATGGCAGCTCCTTCTGCGGAGCCGCTCGTTTTGTGAGCGGCTGCGTGCGGACACGGGTCGCGCAGCACACGGGTTGGGTTCCTGTGAGGAGGGCTGCTTCAGCTCTCCCCGAAGTCCCTCGGGCTTTGGGAATAAAACTGATATGGCAGGTTTGGCTGGGTAAGGCAGAGGGCTTTGTACTTGGCTAGAGCATGCGTTTTGGACAGAAGCATTGCCTGGAGAGAAGAGCTGGTGAGATGGAGGCTTATCCTGTTGTTGCAGTGGCCGTGCTCAACTCGAGCTCTTTGCTTCTAACCAGAATTGTCAGGTTGACCATCTCTACCTTCTTCCTTGCAGGCTGTTTGTTGGTATCCATTGTATGGAGCACTGGTTAGTGCTGACCAGCTCAGCTTGCCCTCCTGTTACGGCTTTTATCCATGCTTCCCACATTGACTGTGTTTACATTAGGGGCAGCAGAACCTCACAAGCGCACCTTCAAAAACACGTGAAGATTTTGTTAATCTTTAACTTGTACGGCAACTGATTTCACACACAAATCTTCCAGTGAGAAAGCTCTCTCTTGTACAAATAATTGCACCTTATTATAGAAAGCTGAGTTATACCCGAAGAGCAAACTCCTGTCAGCTTTGCTTTGTCAACTCATCACAGAGTTTTAGGAGGCCTTTTTAATGATCTGGAACTCAGGCCACTGATAAGAACTGGGAGTCAAATTAATTGACTTGGAGTCATCATTGGGCAGTGCCAAGGGCAGAGGGTTGCTTTGACTTGCTTTTGGTAATCCAAGTAATTGAAGTGATGTGATGGAGTTTCCTGAACTACTGGGAAGTATTTTTGGAATTTCTTAAGAGTTGATAGCTGAGGAGACCATATTGCTTGCAATCCATGCGCGAGATGATAGAACTGAGGCTGGCTGAAGTCTGGGTCACCAGGGTAGTACATGTTTTGTTAGCCAACCAGATATGTTGTAAGGCATTAGTCATTGCCTTGAAGGAGTTTTATCAGAAAACAATCTAAAAGAGCTCTCAAATTAGAAACTGAATTGAGTGATTGTTGGTATGGCACTCCAAAAACAACAACAACAACAACAACAAAAAACAACCCCAAGAAACATCCAACCCCTTCAAATAATCATCTAAATTATTTTTGTTTTAGCTGTAGTCAACTCTCATCCAGTTTTCATCCTTTAGCTTACCATTGGACTAGTGGCTAGTTTCTGAGTGAGTCTGATGAAGAAAAAGAGGATTGAACAGCTCTTATGTAGATTAACATCCAGAAAGAACCACTAGTTGTGAAGAGATGGGGCACCTGGTTTAGAACCTGTCTGCACTGTCATGCAGCTGAATGAGGAAAAAAAGTTCTCCTTCCCTGAATGAGTCATTTCCTATTTTTGTCATCAGTTACTTGCAACTATGCCTCAGCTGCCCAGAGGGATTTGGAGTTTGGAGTCTTTGAGACGACAGTAAGCTTTGGATGTTTTGGGCAGATCTGTACTTTGTTAGGCTTGTACGTTTTTCCCATGAACAATGTCTTCTTGCACAGATGCAGTTTATTGCTGGTTCCAGTTCTGAATAAGAAGTTGCCAGAATTCATGAAGACTTTTTAGCACCTTACTTGGTTTCATAGGGTGGTATGTGAGAGTTTAAACAGATCTCTGCAAAACAATCTTTAATAATAAAAAAAATAATTTCAGTCATCTCACAGTCGTAATTGGTGGTCACATTTAGAAAGTGGTGAACTTCTGACACTTCAGTTCACCCAATTATTCCAGTACAAGGGAAGATTACTATGTGCTAAAGCCAGGAAGACCTATTTCAGTCAAATACTCTGACTTCTACATAACACAGGTCAGAGAAGTTCTTATCCCAGCCATCTTCAAAGAAAGTCAGAAGATCTTAAAAACTGGAGGCTGCTATTATGTCAGTTACTGACTTTTTAAACGTCATGTGAGAGTGCAGCCAGTTTCTCGAGAGGAATTAATCCATCTGTAGGATGCAGCAAGGCATAAATAAGCTGCTCAGCACCAACCTCTAATTTATAGTTGTCCTCCACAACCCCCATAATGGACTGAAGCCTACAGCAGGAAAGCCATTGTATTTGGCTGTAGATCTTAGAAAGGAACTCTTTGAGAGAAACACCAGGAAAGTGCTTTGTATGGCCAGATGTGGGCACCCAGGTGCCCTTGGAGATTGCCTGCTGTATCCAACTGCTGCTGCAGAAAGAGCTCCAGAGCTCCGCAAGTCACTTGTGTACTTGTGAGCTCCATGCAGATGTCTTGGCTGCTCTAGAACATCTCAAATACGTGATAGGCCTGCCTATGAACTATGCCTGTATATGCCTGGCTGGTTTGCTGAATCACTTTGAGCTGCATTGACTAGAGTTTTATTGATTCTAGTAAGTGGACTATCAAGAGAGTTGCCTTTTCTGTGGTCATTAAACGAATAGCCATTCTCGTGCTCCATGAATAATAGATAATTATAGAACAGTAGAAGGAGGTGATGGTGTCATACATTGCTGATACATCACTACAGCGTGTGTTATTTCATCACCTTCAGCCTGTTCCCCACCCATCATGAGGAGGCTTGACTTTTAGTCCACTTAAAGCAGGGGCATCTGCTTCAAGTGCAGTCCAGCAGTAGCAACATGCAGACGTGCCACTGCCAGCTGAAAATGAAGCAGACACAACCAGTGGCACTTTTGTTAGTCTAGATTAGGATCTCACTGTGGCCCTGTAAAGGATATTATCAGCAAATCTTTTGTCTGTTTTCAAGACAGTTAACTCTGATCTTTCTTAACTGAGTTTTTGTACGTGACTGAGTGAATTTATGTAGTCAGGATGGTGCAGTGCAGCTATTTCAAAAATCTAATTGACGTCAAGCTTGACATGACTCATGGAACTCATTGAATTCCTACAAATTAAAAAAATGTCAGTGTTAAATGATAGGCATTTGTGCAGTTCTGTACTTTGCTCTCAGAAGGACAGTTGTGGATCTCATGTGGTTCACCATGGACAGTTTGGAAATGGCTGTCATCACTACCTCTGACAAACTCCGCAGCAATCAGTCCCACCTGGAGGTGGCACAAAGTCATTCAGTGTGAGTGGGACAACTAACTGCAGGCAGTGACTGCCACCACCTGCTTTCCATCCTAGCCTTTATCATGCTTAGTATATCACCTGTACAAAAACTGTATAAAAAAAAAAAAAAAAAAAGCTGGTGAAATCAATCAGAAATGCAGTTTTTATTTAGGTTGCTGATCCTTCATTAAGGATTCATTCAGATTAAGGCAGATATACAGAGAGTGAGATATAACAGCAAACAAGCAAAACCAGAAATCATCAACAATACTGTCCTTCATTTTCTTATCATGGGCCCAGTGATTGTTGCAGCTGTGTGGGCTAATTCACGTAGTTAAACTACTGTGCTTAGCACTAAAACACCAGCCTAGTCCTTGGCTGCATAGAGCATGGTTGTTTTCTGTGTTGGCCCTTCCTGGTATTCTTTGATGTCCCCTCAGTGTTTCTTGGATGTCTCCTTCTCCCCATCCCTGCCAATTTCTTGTTTATTCTTAGTGGGAAAGCTGGAGGGAGTAGACTGCACAGCTGAAGAGTTCAGTGGCTTTGGAGTGATGAGCAATAAACGGCCCACAGTTTGTGGCATAAAACCATTTAAGATGGAGCTGAAGCATGCAACACTTTGCAAACATGAGCTTCAGAGAAAACTCTGTAAGCAGTTGTATACACAGATACACAGTTTCTGGAATGAAAGATTTCTCTTTTTTATCTTATTGCTCCTATTATATTCCTTATCACAGGCTTCCTTAGATCAGCACAGGACAGCCTTATCACCATGGTATTGTGCACTTCTAGTCTGAAGAAAGCACTTTAGTAGAGCCTGTAAAAGCCCTCCAGCCCTTTATCTGCTCAGTGCCACCCATGCATTAAGTGTTCTTGTCACCTGAATGGAGCATGCAAGGTGGCAAGTTGAAGAGCTGTAATACTATTGCAGGTGACACAGAAGACTGAACTAAGTATAGAAAACTCTTCTCATATGGACAAGCTGAGTTATGCCTTAACAAGTAATCCTAAGGAATATTCACTTAAGGAGTCTGGTGCAGTAACTAAAATCATCTGAATACAGTGTGTGTGTGCAATATTTCAAAATTAGCTTGCTTAGCTTTGTAACATCCCATAGTACAGCCTGAACCCACCATGCAGCCTCTGTACAGTACAGGCAGCCTCTGATACACTTGGGAAAGACATCACTGTTTTTTAAATCAGTGTTTGGCCGAGCTGAATGGACCAGTGGCATCCAAGTGAGTTCCCTCTGTTCAGAATAAAGAGATGAGTGAATAAGCACGTCATTGTCCTTCTGCATGTGGCTGAGTGGGTCAGCAATATATTGGTGGTAGTGTGCTCAAAATGCATTGAGTATTTTGATTGAATTCAGTACAGTACAGTTTACTTGTAGCACACTTGCAGAACATTAAAATGGTGGCATTTTTTTAATGGGAACCTACGGTTAAAATCAGGAGATAAAGTAAACATTGCAACGAACACACGTTAAAAGAACATGCTACTTTTTTGTATGCATGAGTAAATTCTTCAAAGGAAACAGTATGAAAACGAAATAAGCATACAATAGCAGTAATTTTGAGTTTGTTGGTTGTAGAAAACATCCATTGTGCTGGATGTTTTGTAAGGGAGCTGGCTGGACATGAGCAGTTCACTCTCATGCAGTTCACTCTCATGCAGGTGTCTGCAGTTGCTAGAAATGTGAGAGATCTCCTGTTTCTGCTCCTGATGATAATGATTACTATTTGCATTAAATTTCCATGAAATGTGTCACCCCGTAGCACAACTCATAGCTGGCCTTCAGCTGCAAAATAATCTGTAGTTCTGAGAGCATGCATAAAGCAAACAAACACACAAATCAAAAATAAATTCCACAGCATAGTTTTAGGACTAAAAACGTAGAGTAGGAGAAATCATCCTCAGCAGTGTTTTTTGAGCAGATGCAGCTCCAGTATCATGGCTTTGGTGTGTTCTTTCATCTACATTACAAAGGAGTGCTTGTTGCAGATAGTATGAGCAGTATTCATTACTTCTTTAAGGAGCTTGATAATTTGGTATGTTCACAGACCACAGGTTCTCAGTGCCATCAGTTATCCACCAATATATGATTTAAACCTGCTTTCAGCATCAGTATTCCTTTATGCAGTCCTGAGATTTAATGAGGTTGGCGCTCAGATGGTGGGGTGAACGCTAGTGATGGTTGATGTGTTTGTGAGATGTTTTGAGCCAGGAAGAAAACATCAGGAAATGAATAAAACTTGTGAAAGAAATCATGATTAGCATACTGGGTATGAAAATGATGGAAAATGAGAAGTGATTCAATTTAACTAGGAAAAAAAAATGCCAACAACAACAACAAAAAACCAACAGCAAAAAGCATGACAACTGCATCTCTGTCATCTGTCTGGGATACAGAAAGAAGATGTCAGCTTCCCGGGCAACATCAGACATCTTCAGTATGTGTGCCTGTACTTGCTCAGAGACCCCTGGAGAAAACTGGAACTTTTAGGTCACAATTCACTTAATCCTAACATAAACATTTAAACTTTGGCCTGAAAAAGTGTCTTTTTCTTCAAGGGTGTGTCTCTATTAGTGTTTTAGTCTGGATCAGAACAGTGCTTTCACCACTAACCTCCCAGTCCTTCCACCTACTGGGCTTTGGTTCACACTATGATTCACACAGTCTCAAAGCACATTAGCTTAATTTTTTTAGATAAAATGACCTGGAAGATAAAGTACAGGAGGGCACATAATGCACTCCAGGTGCAGTGGGCATTGACTCCATAGGAGTAGACTAGGTCTAGTCTCAAGAAGAAAAAGATCTCCAAAGTGTTCATGTTGAAAGGGCCAGGTCCTCAGCACTGACTGTTTTGCTCTACAGGTCTACTGTCAGTTCTCACTATCTTCTAATATGTTAAAGTGAAGAAGTGAAAAATGACCAAGAAAAGGTCCTTGCTTCTTTAACCATTGGAGAAGTTTAGGAAAACAAGATGGCTAAGCTAGCAGACTTAAAAGTGAATGAAATGAATTGCTGCCAGATGGACTCTATACTAGTTTTACAAAATGCATTGTTAAAAAAAAAAAAAAGGAAGCATCATTTAAACATAGGCAGAAACAAGCCCCTCACAGGACCTGCAGTACTGAATTAATTGAGAATGTAATGTACTTGCTGATTAGTGATTACTCTTTCAGGCTTCCAGACTTAGTATATCTGCCTGAGATGGCTAGTAAATTCAAAATACAGCTAACTGTGGGATTTTGTTTATAGCAGTACAGCTTCAGGGCTTCATCCAAGCATAAATTATTGTGAGCTAACTATGATGTTATTACCTACAGGTTTATATGGCTGCAAAAGAACAGTACAAACTGCAAAACAAAGCATAAAGACCATTTCTAGCACTAGTGACCCAAGTGCATCAGTTTCTTAAGTAAGAAGTTATATTACACACCTGATAATAAAGTATTAGCACCACTACTGGAATCCCAATGCAAAAGAGAACTCTTTAGGTTAAATCTGTAAATTGCAAGATGGCACAAGAAGCTGATGAAAAATATCACTAAACAGGGCCTTACCAGGAGCCTGGAACACACTGATGTATGCTTAAAGATGGTCCTGAATTTCCATTGGTTTTAGTTCAGTCCTTTGGAGATAGTTCTTTGTAGACCTGATGGCACTTTGATGTCAGACTGTGTTGGCACACCAGCTGCTGTATGGTTTTGATGTGCTACCAGCTCTGCTTTAGTCACAGATCCAGAGCACTGCACCACATAGGCTACTATGAAGAAAACTAACTCCATTCCAGCCGGATCCAGAACAGAGTCCAGATTGTCCTTCCCTCTTTGTCACCCAGGCTGCCTCAGAGCAGATTCCTGTGGCATATTCCCTGCTATTTGATTACCCTTAAGGAAAGACAAAGTCATACTCATGGCCTACACTGGTATGACAGCCCTTGTTGTACCCAAGATGCCCAAGAACCTAAGAGTAATTGCGCAAGGCTGGCAACTTCTGTCCCAGAAGAGAAGGAGGAGGTGCCATTCAGTCAAATCTCTCCTTGTCTTGAACCTCTCAAGTCCCATACTGGGCACCAAAAAGGACCATGGTGGGCTGCTTGCTCATTCCTCTCCTCTAGAAGGATGGAAGGAGAACATAGGAAGAACAAAAGTGTCAGAAAATGACAGTCCTATAGGTAAAGGAAGAGAATAAAGAAAGTGAAACACGGGAGATTGCGCAGGCAGACCGATGTCCTGCCAGTCTGAACATTGGCCCACCCCTTCTTCTCCTACCTCAGCTTTTCTTGCTGAGCATGATGCCCTACAGTGTGGCGTATCACTTTGGTCCATTTGGGTCTGCTGTCCCAGGCTGTGTTGCCCTCCCACTCTCCTGCCTGCTTTCTTCCCACGGGGCTGAGTGGAAAAAAGAGAGAGCTTTGATGCTGTGCAAGCACTGCTTAGCAGCAGCCCATTGGTGTGTTTCAGCTACAAAATTCAAAACACAGCACCATACAGGGCCATTGTGAAGAAGCTCAACTTCATCCCAACCAGTTTGCTTCACCTTGGAGCAATCACTCCAAGTGGTCATTTACAAGAAGTGCCAGATATGGCATTGTTTAAGAGTGCTGCCTTTGCTTCACAAACTTTAAAGTCTTCCTCATGCAATGTATTTGTATACTTTCATAACTTTTTACCCTTCCTGTAAATAAATGGACGCTGATTCTTTGGAAGAAAATGACATACTGTTTTCTGTAATATCTCCAATTAAAACAACTAAATTTGGCATGTTTCTGTAGTTTCTTTCTCTTAGGATTAGTAAGCTCTTTCAACCTTTCACATGGTTAAAATTATGCTTTCCTGAGAACACAATTCTGAGTAAATTTTAGTAAAGGTGCTACATAAATAGTATGTATCTATATCTATCTATCTATCTGTCTATCTATCTATCTATCTATCTATCTATCTATCTATCTATTTTTTCCCCCCTGAATTACACATATGTTGGAAACCTGACAAGTTGTCTGCTCTGTAAAACAGGTGTAGTATGGAAAGGAATTCGTGTAGAATCACTGCAGCTCTGCACTTTAAAAAAATCAAAGTTTTGTACTGATTTTCTGAGTGAGCACAAAATTACCACAAAGTCTAAATACAGCCTGCCATGAGGAGCCATTACATTTTTATTTTTGCACACTATACTCAAAACTAAGGGAACAGTATCCAATACATCTCTTAATAGCTAATATCCTTTAAAAACTGACATTTAAAAGCAATCTTTGTAATCTTTGATTGGAAAGTATTCCTATTTCCACTTTAGTAAAATAATAGATTAATATAATTGCGGCTTCTCTGCGTGGCAACAAACGAACTCAGACAGTTCTGGTCCTCTGTGGATGTCTCTGCATGTAACGCAGTTTCATACACTGATGCAGTGCTGCTTCTTCATTCTCTAACACTTCCTTTCATTTGTAAAAGAGGTGTATGCTGAAATAATCAAGAATTCTTCTACTGCAAGCATTTATCTCCTCCGAGAATGGAGAAGGCTAGCAAAGCTAATCAATATAACAATATAGAGAAAATCATACAGTTTAGACGTGAACAAAAATTTACATCCTTCCTTACACCTGGGCTTTTCATAACAGCAGCATCAGTCTTGCTCCCCTGGCAAATAAATGTCTTTTTTCTTGTATAAAAGTAAGTTGCTTGTACTTATTGTACAGCCCCGTGCATAAAACCATAGGAAGCAAGCTATATCCCTGACCTTGAGTAATTCACTTCAGATCAGCTCGTGTTAGCACTGGTGCAAGTCAGATAGCGTGCATGAGTCCAGCACCATTGTTTACCCACAAAACTAAATGCAAAATGCAACAAAATAAAGTAGAAAGTGAGCATAGAGAGTGAAGAAGGGTAGATGTGATTGGTAACACTGAGAAAATGGTGTGTCTTCACCTCAGTGGGCTGTACACACAAGATGCAGGACCAAAGCATGGATCTGTTAGTTTCCTGGCCCTAAGGTTGGCCTGGTTGAACATCGCCGTAGATCTGTGAGGTGCCATCACCTGGCCTGTGCAGTACTACAGCAAGTGAAAGGCACATCAACCACAGCCCTGTCATGAGGGCACAAACCACAGAGTCTGGCAGCTCGTGGGTTTGCCTGGTGTTGGGAAAAATTTGCATCCAGTCTACAGAAAGCCCACTGCATCCCTGTATCAGTGATGCCACATTGCTGTTACCTGATAGGTAGCTCCTGCTGCATCTGTTCCCTGCTGAGCTGAGTCACTGGTACAAAGTGCAGAGACAGCAATCAGTTCATGTGATGTGCATGACAAGACATTCAAAATAAGAATACAGCACTGACAGCGTATTGTAGTAAAAGCCATGGCAACCTAAAGCGTTTAACTGAGAACATGCTGTGTAGGATCTCTGCCTACTAGCTTTCTTTCACTCCCACATCAAATTCTTTGTCCCTAGTGGGATGCTACCTCTGCATAGATCTAGGCTGAGCATTCCTCCAACACTAGGAAAGAGATAGCTACCAAGTTATCCTTTAGCCACTGCTCATGTACCAGCTTTTGAGATAACCAACATGAAGACGTACATCATGCTGGCAGGATCTGAGCAGGCTTCTTAAGCATTAAAGGGCAAGGATAATTGAATTAGTCACCCAAACTCTGATGTCTGGTGACATCTGAGGTATCCAGAGGAATCAGAGATGTTCAGCATAGCAAGATATGATACTAGTCTTACAGTAAACCTACATCTACAGCAGGACAAGGGGAAATGGTTTTAAGTTGAGGGAAGGGAGATTTAGGTTGGACGTCAGGGGGAAATTCTTTACAGAGAGAGTGGTGAGGTACCGGAACAGACTGCCCAGAAAGGTTGTGGATGCCCCATCCCTGGAGGTGTTCAAGGCCAGATTGGATGGGGCCCTGGGCAGCCTGGTCTAGCATTAGGTGGGAAGGTTGGTGGCCCTGCATGTGGCAGGGGGGTTGGAGATTCATGATCCTTGAGGTCCCTTCCAACCCTGGCCATTCTGTGATTCTGTGATCTAAAAAGCATAATCTATTGGCCAAGCTGGAGACTTCTGATTAAGCAGATACATTTGAGCCGAGCACCTAAAAGACAGCAAAAGGATGGAACAGGTTGGAAATTTAAGCTGTGCCTCCAAGCTCCAAGAACTTAGTGGGAAATCTAACCAACAAGCTCTGTTAAAGTCAGTGATAACCCAACCAATGCAGCTCAGGGAGCCTAAGAATGATTGGACTCACTGCAGAGCAGACAGCTGATGGCTGTTTAGCTGAGGCCCTCTATGCTCACTGAAATGGGAGTATGCAGCAGTAGGAAGAGCTATAGTCAGCTGCACTAAGGCATCAATCTTAAACTGGATTCTGCTCACCTAGCCAGAACATTTTTGACAGCCATGTTCTATATCAAAACTAATAATAATAATAATAACAAAGTGTCGTGGTCTAGCTTTTGTCTTTATGGCAGTGCATTGGCTTGGATTGTGACAACTACATCAGTGATTTATTCATGTAGAAGTCCACAATATAAACAGGTATCACACAAAAAAGGAATGACTTTTCCTTACTTATCAGAAATATTACAAAATGTTCCTCCTTTTCTTTTATGATAGCACAATAACAGTCATCTTTATGTTGTATCTCTCCTTTGAAATGATCCAGTCATAAAGCCTCAAAAATTCAACTGCAGTTAGACAGGCATCATCCTGACCCAGACCGACTGTATTCCCCCATGCATCTATATCCATCTGCTATTTTCCTTCTTCTATGCCAAGATTATCTATCATCTGGGGCAAGGGAATGCCTTTTATTTTGTAGCTGTTCAGGACTATGGAATAGGGGCTACAAGAATACAAATCATCAGCATCACATTGTCTGTGATGATTTATGCTCCCCTGCTAGCCAAAGACCTGAAATCCTTGCATACTTTTTATGAAGAGAGGCACTGCAAGTATATATTTTAAAAAAATTCTAGCAGCTCTGGTAGCTGGTGAAAATGATTCAGGATAATCAATCTTTTAAGCTTTACTGCTGAGCATCACCATACTCAGCAGGAGTCAGGAGCACGAGTTATTTTCTTTAGATTAGACACAGGTGGCATCAGGTGCTCTCATCAGCCAAAAGGAGTACAGGTAAATTGGTGACTAACCAATTTTGTTTGGTGGGAAACCGATCACAAAGCAAACTGGGGGCAGGTTTTATTTATGGGTGGAGCAGTTAGGCCAGGAAAGGGATTGAGGCCAGAGGAAGAGATGGGGTGCTAATTGTGGGGGCTTTCTGCTGGAATTTGTAAGAAATTACACCAGTAATTGTAAAAGAAGGAATCTCAGAGAAATAAGCTCGCATTAATTAAGGTGCAGTAGCTATGGTTACTGAGGAAACGGTGAGAAAGCAAAGCTGAACCACAGCTCAGGGCACTGTATACAATTTTAACACCAAAAGCCTAATTTTAGCTTTCTAAAATACAACTAGGAGCATAGCCCACCCACGTTCCCAATTACAGTATGTAATGTGTGTGTATACGTCTACACATATATACATAGCTATCATAGGATGAGGTGAAGACAAAGGGAATAGAAAAATGAGTCAGCTTGTAGACCATCACACAGCTATGAAGTTCACCACATACTCAGAGGATGCAGTGCTGTGTTTTTAGTTTGACAGCTCAGAGCCAATGCCCCAGGACTTTCCCTGGGGAACTTCTATTGCCACAAAGAGAAAATGAGCATCTTCAATTTGACCTGAGGATTTCTAAAGAGACGCAAATAGTTCCCTGAGAAGGCAGTATGTCTATTGCAGGCTTAGCACAACCCTCCCAGAAAAGGTCACGTTAACTTTAGGGCTAATGATCATAAATACTCCTAAAGCGCAGCAGGAACATGGAACTTGGCAAGTCCCATCAAAACAAAATAAAGCAAACAAAAAACACCTGAGAAAAAGGGTAAATATTTAAACAAATCCACATTGAACTTCATAAAATTTTTTACACAGCCACTGAGCTAATTAATGTGCACTTTTGAAACAAGATGGGATAGTTTGGTGATCCATAGCTCAGTCCATAATGTGAGTGTTGCAGTGGAGTTTACCTGCTGCACTGTTTTCCAAGTGCAGTATGCCCTACAGCCAACGGCCTAGCCACAGCTACCCCAAGGCATGGCTTTGGACCTGAATACAGCAGCAAAGCTGCATTCCCATTTTCAGTGGTAGTGTACTAAAGCCATACCTGGCTGTGCTCTCTTGCAGGCTCATTATGGTTTCCTTGACACCCAGTGTAGATATACCCTCTAAAGCTGCAATGTGAATTAGTCACCTAGGTTTCTTCTTCAATCACAAGAAGCAGGTAGCATCACCTCACTCATCCTAAGCAGCTCCTCATCACAAAACCCATTTCAAAGAGCTTATATTTCTAAGCTAGGAATCTAGACTCCCACTGTAAACTGGCTAAGACTGTAGCTTCTCTACAGTTAGGTGAAATGAGTCCCATCCCTTACCAGATACAGTTTTCTGAAGGTGGAATGGACAGCTACCAGCTTGTCCCTACAAACCTGTTCTTCAAAAGGCCAAGAGGAGAGTAAAGGCTATCGAGTAATTCAAGGTTGAGCAGAGTCCTCTTCTCTGACTTCAGTTTCAAGGTGAAGTAGCTTCGAATGCCACTGAGATACTCTGAAATATCTCATATGTCCTGGCACAACATTTTTTGTGAGACTCTCATCCTTTCAGTGCTGTATCTGGGAGCCAGGAGAGCTGCATGAGGACATCTTTGCTATCACTGGACACCAAACTTCTGCTTGATGGCTGAGTGCGCAACTTCCCCCAGAGCCAAAACACAGACAAAAGAGTCTGTAGATAGATTCATCTTGACAAAGGACAGGCATTTATGCAACCAGAATGTGTTTACAAGGTTAGCAGATAGGATAGAGGAGGTCAGGCAGGATTACTAGTAAATAACTGGACACCTGTGCTTATGGATCTGAACTGAGCCCATAGATTCATGTTGCCTCTGTAGGCTGTTACTGGAAAGTCAAAATATTTTACAAGAAAATAAAAAATTCAATGAGTTTTTACCCTGCTGTTTCCAAGACATGGCAAAGTTTAGTTTTCTACTTTATTTTTCTGCAAGGTTCTCCTAGGCATTAGAGGTGTGGTTTAATGCAGTTATATCTATGCAGGTCTGGCTGGTGTGACACTGGAGTTATGAGTCACTGGTGCCCTTTT
Organism: Chrysolophus pictus; assembly: GCA_037305975.1. Lineage (NCBI taxonomy): Eukaryota > Metazoa > Chordata > Aves > Galliformes > Phasianidae > Chrysolophus > Chrysolophus pictus. The sequence continues at coordinate 28,816,822 of CM074578.1, forward strand.
GGACCAAAACAAGATTCCAGACAGGCCACAGCAGTAACACTTAATGCTGGGCAAGTGAGTCAAGTCCAAAACACATTTGACTCATGGCTAAGATGGATAGAGTTTTAATATTTATTTAAAAATACAACACTGAAATAATTTTCATAATGAAAATGAAGATAACATAATATATTTAGTTTTGGGGCAGTAGGTTTCCAAAGATGACCTCAGTTCCTCAGTTTCTACATTCTTTCAGCACAATCACAGTCTGAACCCAGTTGTAATACAAGCAAAATTATATGAATTCAGCTCCATTTCTTTCCAATAATGAAAAGATTAACACTTTCTTTATTCACACTAGGATACAGACCCCTGATCTCAAACATAAAGGATTTTTTTTCTATATGATAAATAATATTAAAAAAACCTGAAGATCTGAAGATTCAGGAAAAGAATTCAGAGTGAGTAAAAAACAACACTTCCTACAGACACTGGTGAGGAGCTTCATCTTAAACACTGGAGCCCTAGAATGAATCACAGGAACTCTCTCATCATCAAAAATTTATGCATCCTATAATCCCTAAAGGGAAAAATCACATCTGATAAAAATCTTTAGACCAAAATTAGAAAGTAACAATAAAGCTGACAGAACTGTCTGAAGTACGTATTTTAGCAGAGAGTTATTAGAAAGTCAGCATAAAGTGCCTCTTAATCATACTCATCATGCATCTCTTGGCAGTAAATCCAAGCAACTCTGGTTTTATATACCTCTATGGACCTTATTTTATTGCTTACTTGCTTAGTAAATTTAAACTAAGTATATAGGCAAAAAGTGTCTAGAGTATCACCTGAAAAAGGTAACTTCCTATCACTCATTATGAGCCTGCTTTAAAATATCCAGTGCTTAGAATCAAGAGCGTGAGTTTGCAAAGCCCAAATGACTGGTCACACCATTGGAAATGTTAGTCAGTGTCGGTGTAATCATCTCAATAATGCTGCCTGAAGTTCACTTACAAGTTTTAACCAGTGGCAGTTCAAGAACTTCACAGAGGAATTGGTGATAAACCTCCAGCGTTCATTGCATCCACTTTTCATTTCAAGAGCATCTCCAAAGAGAAGCTAACAGAAGGCCTGTATGCACTACCAGGCAATGATTTTGCAATACAGTGTATACATCAGATAGCAATTGGCATACTATAATTGTACAGGAGCCAATTTCTGGCAAATTCTTGTAAGTCCATTTTCTTTAACTTCTACACTACTTTTCCAGGTGAGCCAGCTAAAAAGCCTACTACAGGTACAACCTGTAAGCAAGAATCTTTGAAAATATATGTGGCATATTGAATTTCTCAGTTAAGAGCAGTTCAAGCAAATGGCTCAGAAGTTAAGAATCTCTAAATCCCATAATTTCCTGAACCTTCCAGTCCCCCCAGGAAAGAGCGATAAACCTGGACTTCCTCCCAGCCCCACTTGCTGGAGGATGAATGGAGTTACTGTTGCCAGAGCAGGATGTGAGGGAGCATGCAACACTTTCCATCAGGCACTGTGAAGTCCCTTGTCAGATGCCACAAGAGTTTCCAAGCTATTGCAAGGTACTTAAATAAGAAAAAAAGAAAAAAATAATTCAGTGTTTGGAAATTAAATATCCAAGTTCTCACTATAATTGTTGTTAAAACAGGTTGAAGAATTTACATACGATCTCAAAAATAGGCTTTTAAACCACACATATGTAAATCATTTGAAAAAAACAGTTATTATTTCAAATGCTCAAAAACTCCTGACAAGAAACTGATTCATAACACTGTATTGCTGATCTTAGTAAAATGGACACTACTGTCTCCAAAAGCCTGAATTATTGTGAAATCTCAGGTGCATTATGTTGTCTGTTTCCAACTATATTTAACGTTGCTTTATTACTTAAAAATACAACTTTGAAAGTAAGATGACAAGAACTAAATTTATTTGGTCTAAAGGGATACGAATTAAAGGAAACAAGCAAGATAACTGTATAAATATTTGCACAAAAAGTAATGAAAGGAAAAGAAATATTTCCACTGGGGATCAGTTGTAACAGCATAAAGGGCTGAAGTTGAAACAGAACCAGTTCAAGCTCTGTCTCAGGAAGAAGTGTTTTTGAAGACACTATGGATGACAGGACAGAAAGGAAACTTTGTGATGCTTTTGTAGTGAATACATTGATCCTCTTCCTTTCCTTCCTCCCAGGCAACTAAAGAGAGGTTTTTTAGTTCTTTCAGGCCTAATTTATTGGGTTTTGCCATCTGATTTTCACAGTCAGAAAAAAAGGTGGCCTTTGTGTCTCCTTATGAGTCACCAAATCATTTGAGCTGTCAGAAGACCACACAATTAGAAACTCTCAGGAGGTTCTGTCCTCCATTTTGGCCCATGTCAAGGACACCAGAAGAGAAGACATCTTAGCCTCCATATAACTTAAGGGAGGGCATGCAGACAGATAAGTAAGGTCATGAAAACGCCATGGTACCCAGCACACTAATTGGGCAGCTTGAGACACGACCAGCCTACATGGGAGAAGGCATCCTGCAAGTCAGATGTGCTGAGGTGCTTTTAGGAAGGTGGGGTTGAGAACAAACACTGGGTGTGATGACCCGCTCAGTTCCTGGGTGGGGTATGGGGTGGTGTCCTATGGAGTTAAGCTGTAGCTTATACAGAAACTCCAGCAGTTAGCCCTCAGAGCATTTATTTGCATTTTGTGAAATGAACAGGATTCTGCCTGCATGTACAACTAAAAATTAATAATTGAGTTACTCTCTCAGAAGAGCAATACAACAAAAATCAGTTCTGTTATTAACCTTAGGAAGAGAAATATATTGCCTATACATAAACTGCAAGACTGCAGAAGTCCCCTACCACCTACCCCACCCACAATTAGCATTTATACATCAGTCATACTGAAAGATATCCTGAAAAGAACTGTAAACACAAAGAATAAGCTCCTCTAGATAGACAAAGCCATCCATTCATCTCCCTCCAAAATGGAAAGAGATCAATGCTGCCCTGTAAAAGGTAGTGAGAAGCCCAATGCAATTCTCACTGAAACGTATAGAAAAATGATCAGGCTCATGAAGGAAAACGAAAGACAGCTTATATTTAATGGAGAGAAATAAAACCTGTATACATAAAAAAGTACAAGTACCTTAAGCTATAGACACATCACCGAGCTTTAAAGTTTGCTTCTGACAGATAGAATTCATGTTTGCTTTGACTGAGTGCCATACTACTGGAAGGCCCATGGGAAAACCAGAATACTGTGCAGTTGGGTTGTCTGACCTTTTCTGAGAGGCTTCCAACTCTCAGAAAGGTTGGGAAGGTTTAAGTACAAATTGAAGATGAAAAAAGTAATAGGAAGATATAGGGAAAAGAAAGGAGGAAAGAAAGGGGGAAAAAGAAGGAAAAGAGAAAAGAAACCGACTGCCATGGAAACATTTCTTCTAACTTGTTCCCTCTGGCATCGCTTTGTTAAATCGATGTTAGCTCTTACAGAGACACTGCCTTGCTTTAAATGTGGCTTTGGCTGTGGTCAGATGACTGCTGCAGAGCACTTGGTAAAGACTCTGTTTTTATTATCGGTTGTGGTGGTTCTTTGTTTCCTAGATGCACATATATTAAAAAATAATGTTGAGGCTTTGCACTCCACTGGGGCTGGAGTTTCTGCCCAGCACCAGTGACCCAGCAGGATGCAGCACTCCTCACACTCCTCTCACTGCCTCACACAAGCACCCAAACCATAGGAGCACCGGTGAGAGCTGCTGAGGAGGGAGAGCCTCGTGCAGCTTGCAGTGCTATGCAGCTCTGTGCTTGGAGGCTGGCAGCAGGCTGGTACCAACCAACACGTAGTAAGGCACATCTCAGCATCATAGCAGTTTCTGTGCTGACTGGGATCACTGCAGTCACAGCATCCAGAGGTCTGAAGAGATTCAGAAAACAGACTTGGAGCCACATGCAATTAATTAGTCAAGCTCCTGTACACAGATAGAGATCAAATCAACAGCAAGTGCCTGGGGATTTTATGCTCCTTTTCTCCTGCTTTCTTAACTACTCTGAGCATGACTTTTTGCTTGTTTATTGGTTTGTTTTTGTTTTATTTTTTTAAAATTATTATTACTGTCGCTTTTTTCTTAATGAATTTCTGCTTCCCAGTAAGCAGAGATGAGGACTGTATGGCAAGTTGTTGCCTATTCACAGGAGAGAAAAGGAGGTCTCATTCAGTTAAAATAACAATAATAATAATAAAATTAAAGCCCAGCTGTGTTTCTCTAGCTACATTATTTAATAAAATATTTGTTCTGAGCTGCAACCTTCAGACAAGGAGAAAAAAGCTCCTTGTTTTTCAGAGACTGACAAAGCAGTTAAATGGTGCCTTCGATGGAGCAATGAAGTTATATTAAAGCAGAAGATCAACTGATATTCAAACTCCATCCCAGCTTTCTGTTCCGTCCTTTAAAGTGGCTACACCACAATGACGCATCAAGACTGGTGGACAAAGCTAGAGTCATATATACCCTCTGGAGACTTTGGAGGCCAAGAACCTAAGCATCACCCAGCTTCTTTCACACTGAATGTGTATTTTTGGCATGATCAAAAGCTCATTAGAATTACCAGGACCTCACTAATTACATGGGCTGAGGCTCCTGGCCAGGCTGTGGCACTGTGGCCTTGGCACCCCACACAGCTTGCAGTGACTCCCAGAAGTGAGCCCTTGCATCCAAACCACACAGGTTTCTGCAGCACACGGTCTGCATTGTTCCCACAGGAATTGTTCCCACAGGAAGATGCTACTTCCAAGTTGTGTTACCAAGGAATATTCCCTGCCTTCGGTGTAATTGTTCAGTAACATGCATCTTATGTATGAAATACAACAGAAATGCTGACAGGCCAGCTTTTACGGCTGCTGACACCAACTTTCTGAGTAGGGCTATGCACATTGTGCTGACACAACCCTTCTACAGAACAGCTGCAATCACTTGCTGCTTTGGTGAGGGAACGGGGGTGTTTCTTTTCTTTTCTTTGCCTCCCATGAAGGGTTCCAAAGTGCCAGCTGTGTCGTAGGGCTGAGGCATCCATCAATGCTTATGCTACAGATGTGAGCGTGTGAAAGGGAAAGCCAGTTCCCCTTCTAGCTTCATTCTTCATTTTTCCTTCAGATGATTTAATAATCCCCCACTCGACAGTATTTGGATAAGGTGGACAGTGCTCCAGTTAAAGCTGAATAAGACATAATGTCTATTCTTCTAAGCTGATAAGCACTCAGGACAGGCAAAATTCCTACAGAGAGCCAGATATCAGCCCCATTTACTTGAAGGTTAATGAGTGCATTTACAGAACGCCAATGCAGCCAGAGGGTAAAGCACTGGCTTCTTGGGCTCAGCCTTTTGGGGCAGAGCTAGAGTATAAGTGTTTGAAAAGATATTCGAGTAGCCTCTCAGATGATTATTCAGCACAGATAATTAAGAGTTCATGTCTCCCCTTCATCAACAAAGTGCTTAAGGACATGCTTAAAAGTGTTTTGCTGATTTTGAGCCTCAGGAACTTCTCTGCAAGGAACCAAATGCCTTCAGCTCCCCTTGGAAAGTGCATTTGGATCCTGGAGGAACTGACACGCTTTGTGAAGTCTTTTCCAACAGCCATCACATCAGGAACCTCACTGCTTAGTTTGAATACCCTATAGCAATGACTGACAAACTGTGCCTAGGTCAATACAGTGGATTTATTTGAAATTCCAGATTTTCCTAGATTGTGATCTCATTTTGTTGTTCCTACAGTTGCTTTAGTATAGTGCAAGGTTAATCTGTAAAGATACACCACCCTCCACCCTGTTACTCACAGAAGGAAGGAGTCTGCCCACAGAGCAATCTTATTCCTCAGAGTGACTCCACTTGGGTGTGAAGGCTCCAAGCACAGTACTCAACAGCACAGAGTGGTTGTTTATCCTGAGCAAGAGCTCAAAGGTTCTGAAAGAACTAGGAAAAAAAAAAACCAGCAGAACTGCACAATACAAAATAGCTGCCCAGTGCAATCCTCTCTGATGCAGACAGAAATCAACACAGTGATGTTGCTTATCTGAGCTGAACACAGACGGAAATCCTGGGCAGATGGATGGAATATTGCAGTGCCAGACAAGCCAGGACTTCCCTGTACCGACAGCTACCACGTCTTGTCTTCTCCTGACCCTCCACTCTAAGAATCACAGAAGTGAAGTGATCTGCATCTCCTCAGCATATCGAATTCATTGCCTAAACATATACATTTTGACAGAAAAATGAACAATTCTAAATTTAATCAAAATGAAAATGTGAAATAGACTCTCCCAAAGCTCTAGCATTTAAAATTATCTGCAGCCTTATTCAAATAAAAAAAAATTCCCTTTCCTGTACCAAAGGGACACAGGGTCCCAATGCTTTCCACAGAAAGCCATCTAAGATGGTCTGATATCATTTTGTCCTTTGGTGCTGCTTTTCTAACATGCCCTCTAGAATACAGTTGAGCAAAGAGGGTATTCAGAGAGTGACAAAAATAACTTGAAAAGCACCAGCAAAATGCAAGATGCAAACATAGCAGGCCTCTGTCAGCTGTACTGCTTGGGGCCAGGGAACTCTAAAAACTGCAAACAGCAGCTTTGTGCTACTGCCAGGTTTGAAGGCCTCACCCCTCCCCACCTCCAAAAACAGGAAACATAACAGGCAAAAAATTAAATAAAATTAAAAAAATAAAAGGAAAGTTTCTGAGACCTACAGGCTGATTAGCAGTGAGACTGCAATAACCAGATGCTGGCACACAAGGAGGATTTTACAAAAGAAGTCCTGTCCATTATGCAACTGTCGAAAACATCTCTGCCTCAAAAAAGCCTTCAAAAATAGGCCAAATGTGCTGTACTTCATGGACTAGCTAGCTACAAAAACATTTCAGACCGCCTTAACTATGGCCTGAATCCTAAACGAACAGGGAGATTAAGCAGAGTACAACATTCACATTGATCTAAAGCAGAAAAATCACTTCTGCTTTTCCAGCAACATGGTCCTGAATTAGAAAACAGGGCAACTTGTTCCAGCATCTCACATCCTTGCAGTAAAGAATTTCTTCCTGATATCTAGTCTAAATCTACCCTCTTCCAGTTTAAAACCATTTTCCCTTGTCTTGTAACTACATGCTCTTATAAAAACCTCTCCCCAGCTTTCCTGTAGGCTCCCTTCAGGTTCTGGAAAGCTGCTATAAGATTTCCCCAGAGCTTTCTTTTCTCCAGGCTGAAGACCCGCCATCTTTCACTCTGCCTTTGTAGGGGAGGTGCTCCAGCCCTCTGATCACCTTCATGGCCCTCCTCCGGACCTGCTCCAACAGCTTCATGTCCTTTTTGTGCTGGGGGCCCCAGAACAGGCTGCAGTACTCCAGGTGGGGTCTCACAAGAGCAGAGTAGAGGGGCAGAATCCCCTCCCTTGAGCTGCTGTCACACTTCTTTTGATGCAACCCAGGATATGGTTGGCCTTCTGGGCTGCAAGTGCACATTGCCTGCTCGTGTTGAAGCTTTCAACCAACACTCCCAAATCCTTCTCCTCAGGGCTGCTCTCAAACTATTCTCCACCCAACCTGTACCTGTGCTCAGGATTGCAAAAAGATTTAGCTGTTACTACTATATCATTATCTCCTATTATTTTCAGTTCTACCTGGAGACAGTGTACTGCACTGGAACCAAAGGACAGACCCTGCACTGACACATGGCCACACGGCAGGCAGAAGGGGTGGCATGGGGTGCCAGACCACAAGTAGTCCCTCTGACGGGCCCTGCAGAAAACTGAGGAAAACATTTGATTTCTTTTAATTCTCTGGGTAAGGATCTTAGATTGCTTTCTCTGGACAGAGTGCCAAAGTAGAAAAGCAAGCTTTTGCTGTACCAGAACAGCAATAGCAGCGAAGTCTGTTTGCACAGGCACTGTAGGGACTCCTCATTGAGGGAGCTGCACTTCACCTCCACAAGCTCCTCCAGCTTTTCCTGTTGGAGAACATTTTTCTTCATTTCCCAAGCCTTCTCTCTATTCAAGCCTCTCTCAGATTGCTTCTGATAAGTCCTTCCATTGGCCTGTTTCTAGAACTGTCTGTCTGGACAACCACATCCTTCACCCTATTCTTTTGTATCATTGTTACTGTCTTGGTTTCAGCTGGTTGACATTTTATCCACACTGTTTGATATGAAACTACATTTTGGCTTTAGGATAAATACTACGTTGATAACACACCAATGTTTTAGTTGTTGCTGTATGGAGCCAAGGACATCTCAGGTTCTTATGCTGCCCTGCCAGCAAGGGAGGCTGCAGGGCTGGGAGACACAAGGAGCTGGAAGGGGACAGAGGCAGGAGAGCTGACCTAAACTGGCCAAAGGGAAATTTCATACTTTGTGACACTGTGGAGAGAGGAGCTGGCCAGGGGAGCCAGACACTGCTCAGGTCATCAGTCAACAATTGCACTGTGCATCACTTATTTTATAAATATATGTTATTATCATTACTATTTTCCTTTTCTCTTCTTTTTTGGTCTTTTTTTAAATCTGAACACAAGTACATTGTGTGTAGTGCTCAGCTACTGGCAGGTTTCAGCCACCACAGCTACAAAACCCAAGGCATGGAACATCAGCTGAGTTGGTACTCAACTCTCCCCAGTGGGATCAAACAAGCTCCTCAGAGCAGGATCTGCAGAGAGCAGTGTCAGTACATAACCACAGATCAGGGCAGCCCTGGCTGTTGAATGTTGACCTCCATAGGACTGCCAGCACCAGCTGAGATTAAGTTGGTCCTTCCAGCTTTCCGAAAAAATTCTCCTCTACTTTCTACTCTCCTTTGCACTTTCTTTTCTGGTTATGATCAGCTCTTATTCCTCTTCTTCACCATATCCCTTTGCACACACACAAAAATTAGCATCCCAAGCATAACTAGATGCTTTTATTTCAGAAACGAGAGACTAAGATGATTTAGTTTGGAAAATACACTTTCAAGAAGGCTGTATGTCAAGGTCTTCCAAGTATAACACTATTGTCTTGTCTATGAACAAGCAATGGAGCAAAGTCCGTCAGAATAAAAGGATATGGAAAATTAGATAGGATGGGCAGCACACGCAGGTTGTTGTTTTTTCTTGTTTGTTTAAAGATATCAAGATCTCAAGAACAGCATTCCTTGTGGAATCAGGTAGAAGAGACATACACCTCAGCCTCCCACAACCCTCCTAAGTTCCTGAACCTGTGCTGCAGGCTCACCTCCACTGCCCATGGGCAAATCCCAGTCTGGATCCAACTACGGTTCTCAACAGCTCATTAAGTAGAGAATATTTCCACAAAAAGGACTTGATTTTCAGTAAAATGTCAAGTACTTGTCTATGCCTGAAATCTGTACGTTACTATTAAAACCGGTTGTAAATTTGATTTTGGATTTTTTCTTTTATTGTTTTTTACATGATTTTTGGAAAACTCCTGTTCTATTTGAGGACGTTTCCCAGAATGAGGTCATATATAGGTTAAGTCCTAGAAAACAATTAAAAAAAAGTTGATGCTCCTGCCTGAAATAAAACGAAGCTTTCTTCCCCTGCACATATCTTTTGGTGTCTTGGTCCAAATTCAGACATTAAAAATCACCCTAGAAAGCTAAGGCAGATGACCTCACCCTGATGGTGATGGCCACATAACATTCACCTTTCTTTCAGGTGAATCTGAAGTGGATCCAGATTTGTGGAGGTCCTTAGAAGTTCAGGAAGGAATGCAGCAGGAGAGGAGCAGTTGAAGGACACACAAGTCCAGCCCTAACACCAAGCCTACCAGGATATGTGCTCTGAGGTTTACAAAGAGCAAAAATCTGTGACTCAAAAGTTAAATGACAGACTGCAACCTGAAGTGCAAACAATGCATTTGAGATATTTTCAGCCTGAAAATGTACTCAAAGAATCCAAATGCAGGTATATATATTTTCAAGCCCTAACTAATATACTTCATTTCCCACATCAGCATTTCCACAAATGTGTTCTATTGTACATATCCAAACCATTAGATTTGCCCCTTAAAGGCTTTAAACCTACTCAGCTCCAGCCTCTGAGCTGGACCAAATATTTTTTTTTTTTACTGCCAAGAATCTGAAGTTTCTTTTCCAGCTGCCAGTAATTACTCCATTCCGGTACACAAAGATGTAAATCCTTGCTGTTCTCCATTCAGATTTGTCTTTAAAAATTCTTTATGGACTTCAGTGAAAAACTTCCCATTCAGCTTGTAGCTGGAATTTCCTGGACAAGTAGTTCAAACATCAGCTTTGATTTGTCTTCAATATTCTTCACTTTTAATCCTTTTCCTCCCCAACTTGGAAGAGCTCAACAGCTCACAGAAAAACCTTACTATATACTTTCCATTCATTTTCTTTTGTCCTCAGAGTTTAGCTGTGCTAACTTTCTACCACAATACAGGGCCAGGCTGCAGTCAGTTCCCATAGCTCTAACGTCTCTGAGCTGCAGAACAACAAAGCCTCACAGAGGAGCATTTAGACTAACAGGCACACAGCTCTGCAGGAAATACAAACATTGGGTAAACCACAGGTAAGAACACATTGTCAGAATAAAGCTTGCCACTGGAAAGAGCAGAAAAGAGATTTGCATCAGCAACAGGGTTCAGCTCCCACCAAGTAGCCTTGGTTTGGATACTTGCTAAGACTTTCAGATAGAGTGCAAACTTCAGCAAGAACTGTCACAAAATAAGGCTGATGTTTAAACAGCAAAGCAAGAGCTGAGCACCCGTCAGGAAAGCCCTTTTCTGGGGCCAGGCGGCACTATAACGGGAATCAGAAGGGCCAGGGTCCCTAGAAGTCAACTTGACAGGATTTTGGACACAAACACGGCGAGCACTACCGTGAGCACACAGTTCAGACTGTTTGTCAAGGAGCAGACAGGCCTGGTCACCCCTGCTTTCACAGACCTGTGCCCTGTGACCCACAGCTGCTCTGAGTGACAACAGAGACAACTGCTTTTGTCACATCTAATTTCAACGGCTGCACGCTACATGCAATTACCCCAAGGTGATAAAACCTTCTGTTTCCATTTAGATTTGACCTGCCCTTCTATGCAATCTGCAGATAGAGTATATTGGAACATTTCATCAATTGCATGAATTGAAGCTGCGAGATCTTAATTAGAAGCTCCATTAATGTCAAAGCAGTGAGTGTGGAAGGCACTAAGGAGAAGGAAAATCTATCACTGTGTGCATTTCACCTGTATTGCATCAACTAAACATGAGGTTATGGCCTCTAAACATCCTCACCAAAAATATCTGCAAGCTGGATGAGTTGCACAAAGCTCAACTATTCATGGAGTTTATACTTACACTGAGGCATCTAAAGAACAGGAATTTTGCAGATCCTTAAGTTATTTTGTTTGTCTACATCAACACATAATGCAGCAGGGTGGCCTGAACCCTACCCCAGTCTAAGAGCATGCCCGGGGAGTCAGCAAGTGGGGTGAGGCTAGCTTGGAGCTGACATCTGTGCTGCAGTTGATGGGGCACAGCCCCAGGGGCCTAGGTATGACAAACCCAGTTGCCCTGTATGTACACACTCAGAACTATCAATAGAAGAGAAGCTGCATGCCAACATGGACCTGGTGGGAGGTCAATATGCCAGCAGCACAAGAAGGAGCCTTTAGCAACACATATGATAACCCTGTATCAGGTCCTTTGCTTTTTCCCCAATAATACAATCAAACACTGCATTCTCTCTAGACCATAATAAAAGGCTGGAACATAACAAGACAAACTAGAACAACAATACAATTTTAGGCAAGACATTTCAGCACAAAAAGATTTATTTGTTTACCATACCCACTTTGTGAGAAAGCATCATTATCTTTCACAAAAGAGAAAATGAAGTGCAAAGGTTCTCTCCAAAGCCAGGATCATCACAGTCCCTCGATCTGCCGTATTATTTCAGCACCTCAAGAACAGGATGGAGGCAACAACAAGAACTTCCTATTAACTGCAGCAGGAACAGAACTATTTCCTCCTGTGGAGGGGAGTTAAGTGTTGCAGAAATAAGACTAAGGCAACACAGCCTCACTCTACTCTCCCTCTTGGAGAATTAGATAAGATGCAATTAGCCATCATAACATACTATTTAAAATAAGCGAGCCCTAAGCTTCTCTTCTGAGACACTTCATAGCCATAGACTGCAGTGATTAGTTTAACAGTGCTCGTTACATCAAGCAATTGCTATAAAAGCTTATTTCCACTTAATTCACACTAACATCCACAAAACCAAAACAAAATAAGGGAACAAAAGTCTAACTGTAGTTGAGTGGGTCCTGGATACAGCCAAAAGTGACAGGAAGCAAAGTTCCACACAAGAATAAAAGAAGCTTCAGCATTCTGTTAAGTGCTTTTTTAAGAGAAAAAAGCATCCAGAAAGGTGTGCAAAAGAGGAAACCTAAGTCTGAAGAAAGCATTAACTGAAGACAAAGTGTTTGGTCTCTTATAAAGTTAACTAAGCTGATCTGCCTTAAGCTTTAATAGGAATGCTTTAACACATCATAAATATGTTATAGATGTTACACCTGTTTACCTTTTGTACACGGAGAATTGCTTCTACATATTTATCTCCATTACAGCACAGAGAATATTCAAGTCTAGAATCCACTAATTTCAGGGGCAGTTATAACTGAAGCCCACATAATGCCTTATTCTTCCACTCTTTCATTCAAAGCAATTTTCTTTCTTTGATTTTAGAATAGAGGTCTTCAAAGTACAATAGTTTGTCACGGACCTTTCAATTCTCACACACTGAATTAGAATCCTTGACAGTCAAATTTACTGCATAAAAGAAATCTTTAACTTTTGTATAAGCATCAAGGACAATTGCTGCTCTTTCGTTGTATTACCAAGAAATCATTTGCACTGAAAACGAGCACGATATTATTCCCCCCTCCCGCCCCCCTTTGTATGACAAGTAACCACATCTCTTCCTCTCTTTCTCCTTCACCTCCCTTTTCCCCCCACTGGCATCTCTTTGAAACTCCTAATACAATGTTTCTCTAATATTTCACTTGTAAAACTCAAGGTCAGGCTGCAATCTTCAAACAAGAGACAGCTTTGCCCAAGGACTCCCGAGCCCTTTGTTCCCACAGTCACTCCCTACACTACCAAAACTGGATATTAGACAATTAGATACTAGGCTACATAATCAAAAATGTAGCCTAGAAGAAAAATATATGCTTCATGTGTGTTAAATTTGGGTACTGCAGTTTTCACCCTCTACACTCTAATGTTTAGCAATAAGGAAATAGGGTAGTAAGTAAGATCTCTTCTTCCTCATTTAAAAGTCAATCAACCAATCTAAGGAACACGTTGAGCTTAGCATGCAAGAATGATATCGTCCTGAGCAGTGCCAAGAATCACACGGAGCAAGTCACTTTTGCATCTTGGCAGAACACTCATTAAGAAAAAAAAAACAGCAAAAGGCCAATGCCTGCAATCACAGATTTCCCACAGACAATTTGCTGCGGTAGCTCTCCAGATTACCTCTCTAAGGACCCAATCCAAAACTCATTACTGGCAACAGAGTTTTGAAAAAACCTGTGTATGTTCTTTCACAATAGGAAAGTTCTATATTTAGTTGATTGGAAAGAATCTTAAACTCCTTGAAATCTGAGTTTCATGCTAGAAAAGAATAATTAGCTTGCCTTTGGCTTGGCAAGTGATACCTGTGGAAAGAAACAAAACATGATCTAGAAATAATGCAATTTACACAATGCTTTGTCTGGTGCAAATATACCCAAGGATACCTTTACAATTAAAGATCCGGAGGCAGCAAAATTACCGGTAGCTCCTCATTACCAACACAGTTTATTTATTACACTTTATAAACAAATCTTTCAAAGACACAGAAGCATAAATAGCCGTCAAGAAATCATAAGCTTTAATCGTGATAATTTAATCTGAATTTATTTCAGCACTACGTTGGCAATTGCTTTCAAACAGCATCAATAGAACAATCTACTGCCAAATACAAAAACATGCAAAATCCTTTATTTTCACCTGCTTATTGCATTAGGATTTGATGGTCTTATTTACAGCAAAATCTGTTCTGGCCCTTTAGAAAGGTGGACATGTTTGAAGGTATTAGCATTTTGGCCACAGCATCATGGTAGTGCAGTAAGCTATTACTCTCATCTGGTCCAGATAAAAGCTGGATTGCTTGTTTAATTTTCAGCTGAGTCAAGCCACTGAACTAAGTTCACTGTTTAAACAAACATTAATACCAGCACAAGTGAAGCCACAGGAAAGAATGGCCAAGGAAAAACGTACGAGAAAAGCTTCAGCAGTCCCAACTTACACAGATAAAATCAAAGATGGAATTTCACCATTAGAAAACAAATAGATAATGCTAAACATAGTTTTCTCTATTTGACAGAAAATAACAGTTCCTCGCCTAAAGCAAATCTAAATTAAAAATAAAAAACAGTAGAACACATTAAAGCTGATGTCTCCTTTCAAGAAACTGTCTGATCTCAACAGCACAGCCAACAACCAGTATTACCATACGATGGAGGATATAATTCTGTGCTCCATCACTCCTGGAGATCTCTCTCTGTCAAGGGAACCATGTCTGTTAGGAAATGCTACCCTCTATCGTTTCACTAGTCTGAACAGCTCACTTCTCCATAAAACCATCTTTTTATAAGACTAACCTCACTTCTAGTATCACTATACATATCAAGAGTCAAAATCTCATACACCTGAAGAACTGCTGTTTATGTACAGTCAGACATCATCTCATTATCTTAAATCCTGTCTACAGTACTTTACTGGAACCTCAGGACTTTTTTTCCCCTCCATTTCCTTTTTCTAAATAATTACTGCTTCAAAACATGGACTTTTTCCCCCTTTTTTTCCTTTAGAGATCTGCCTGCTTGAATTCCTTTTCTTGACCACTTTGTAGAAGTACTATTTCAAAACCTTACAAGATCTACCATTCTGCTGTTCTCTTTCCACTTGCATCACTTCCCAAATTATTTAAAATCTTTAGGACATCTCATATCAGAGCTTTTGTTTAAATACCTTTGCTAGAAATCTAAAGCAGCAGATATTTAAATATGACAATAGAGCACAAAAGGTTATCTTTGAATGTAAGTGCATTACGAAAAACTTCTTCAAAAGCACAAAAGATGGCCCCCTCCAATAAATTTAAAAAAAGAAAGTGCACAAATACTTCCATTTCTGCCAACATCACTGCTTAAGAAAAGCTATAACAGTACATTTTATGAGGATATAGACCACACCAGTAGGATTTTAGATTTAAAATACAAGAAAAAAAGTTATTCTACATTTAAAATGAGAAGCCCTACTTAACTAATGGCAAATAGAAAGATACAAGAGAAAGAAGAAAGACTGCCAAGAAAAGTACAAAGAATAATTCAGTCTGGATGGCAAGTGGCACAGAAGAGCCAGTATAAAACTCAAGCTAAATACTTTTGCATCTTTAATTCAGTTTATTTATAAACTGAGATATCAACCCCAGTTAGTTCTATTTCTTCAAATAGGAACAGAAACTTGAAGTCCCCTAGAACTCTTTTGCCTTCAGACATCTGTTTCTAGTCCCTCTAGGTAGGAAAACAAATTGAGCAAACACAAGACCCAAACATTTAAGGAGGACTTTAACAAAATACACCATTGATGTGTGAACCTGAAAACATGCACACTAACTTGAACAAAACATGAACAAACAGTAAAATAGGTCTGCTTTACCCAGTATTTAAGGATGAAGGCCTTGTTGTGTGTTACTGCTACCATTTATGTTTCCATCAAGCCAGGACTGCAGGTAAGTATATTGTAAAAGAAGGCCCTTTTTAAAATTATTATTATGAGTTCAAGCCTCAGTCAGAATGTAAGAGCCTGATGGCATGATATAATGCTATTATTTGTTTACTGACACCAAGCATAAAATAAGAAATACAGGCTGTCAGAAATATAATGAACACAGAGCTCACAACGTTCCATCCTTGCCCTCCAGATGATTTCCAAGGCAGGGAGAGTAAACAGCCTTCTCCCAGCTTTCTTAGTTTCCACAGCTGAGAGTGTAGGATGTTTACAGTACCTGTCACTCAGAGCTCTTGAAAGCAGACCAAATGTCAGCAGACCTTGTACAGATTTCATTACTGACTGCAGGAAATATACAGACTTAAGTGAAAGAAGGAAGAAACCCATACAGCCGTGACTCTTTCATACCATATGAATCCCAAACAAAATTAAGTCCTTTGTGCACATGTTGAGAGGCGAAAGATAAGTTCATGATAAAGCTGAGCTTCAGCATCTCCCAAGGACAGCCACTCTTATTGACACAACTGTAGTACAAGGCTTCCTCCTAGTTCACTCCAGAGTGCTCCCGAATCTCCTGAAGTTGTCTCTGCAGAAGAGAGAATTCACCATTTTAATGAGTGCACATAAATACACTAATTAAAAAAAAATGGTCAGGTAGAAAAGACTCATTTGTATTCCACAAGTAAAAGCCATCATGTAATTTTCCCAAAGCTTTTAATGCTATTTAAGAGCAAATCCTACAGTGCTGACTTCGAGGAACACGTACAATATCTGTCACATTTTAAATTATCAGAGGAATTATGGTTCTAAGGCATCTTTGGATACTGTGAGGTTTTCTTGTGAGGATACATTTAAAGAGTAGGCTTGATAAACTTAGGACTCTAATATACAGCAACAGATGATTGTCACAGCAGTTTAGTTATGTTTGAAATTATAGACTTCTCTTCAAAACTTACTAAGTATTCACAGTTTCCTCAGATATATTACCTCTAAAGGACAGAAAACGGAGGAAAAAACAATAAAGTACCAAGATAATCTAATCAGACACACGGACATAGCCAAAAGGTTTGCTCACATATAACAGCCATAATCCTCAAGAGTAAAAATTCAACTGAAAAAAGTTTTGGTAGCACTTTGAGATGAGATTATTAATAGTTTCTACTTTAAAAAAAATGCCTGCACAAGTGTTTTTGCACAAGTAATTGAGGACCTGAATCACCTCCCAGAATCACAGCAACCTGTGTTCATTTGCTATTGAAAAGGCAGAGAAGCTATATCTGTGCTTAACCCACAGAAGGCTGCCCCAACACCACTACTGTTCTCATTAAGCCCTTTCTTTTATAGCCCAATATATTGGACGCGTCTGAAGAAAGCTTAACTTTGGTCTCAACGTCTGTTTTATTCAGCTGGACTGAAGTTACTGTTCATGCACAGTAACAATTTCTCCTCTACTGCTACCTGCACCTCACTGCAGCACTTCAGGAAATCAAGTCATGTAGCTACAGCCCAGTTCTTGCAGTCACAGACCTTCACCCCCATTGGTTTTGATCAAGAGAAAGAACTACAGCAGCAGGATAAGAGAAGGCCAACACAGTCGCATGCCCTACTTTTTAATTCACAGGAAGGCCCGCAGATGCACAGGAACCTGAAAAGTTGAAATAAATTTGAAGGTACAGATCACCTTTGGTCTGCTACAAAGTTATGGGAACCGCAAGGGCAAAGAAGGCTGAAGCTTTCTGACCAAGGAATTTGAGGAATTTCAAGAATTAAAAGGTCCCCTTCTCAAGCTGTTCATGATGAATGTGTTCTCTGGTCAGCAGCTAAATAATTTACACAGGTTCTACACTCAGAAGATGCTGCTTTCCCTAAAAACTCCACTCAACATTTTAAGTGCTGAGTGGGGCCTGCCCATACATTTCTCACTCAAGATTTTCCAGTTTAAGTATGATATACTCCAACCTCTGGTGAGAGAGTGAAAAAAATACTGTTTTGCTTTCTGTCTGAAATTACTACAATGCTCTCATCCTTTGCAGACAGGCATCTGACATTTCTATTGTTAACAGATCCTTTAAGGGCTATGATGCAATTATATATTACTCAAGTGATTAACTTCTACTTACTAGTGTTTTCTTTTTCCTGTACAATTCAAGACCTGGAGCTTAAAAATCAGACAACTTTGAAAATATTAACCTGTGTTACAATCAAAACAAAACATTTTTCAAACTTTAATGAACTGAAAATTTAAGGAAGCATAACAGAAATCCCTCCCAGTCATCTACTGTGTCCCTATAGCCACCCAAACATATACAATCCCTGTTGTCCATGTTTCATGTTTGCTAAAGAATTCATAGTGGATAAAAACTGCTTTGACTTTTTTCCCCCTACAGCAATGAAGAATTTTGCTTTCAAAACATGCCTGTGTAACTGTTAGCCTCATATCTAAGAAAATTTGTGACAGCCAGCTCAATAGCTGGGAACACACTGCCAGCACACAATGAAAATTTATCAAGGCAGATAATAGAGTGGCAATGAAATACTCAAATAAATGAAGGAAAAATAACCATGAAATTCAGAACAAGAAACATCAGAATAAAATCCAAGGAATGTATTATTGTCTCATGCTATTCTGGAATCCCACAACGCCTTCTGAGGTTTAACTACAGGTTCTTCTTGAACTTCTGCATTAAAATGAATGATACAAGTGACTTAGGACTTTAGTCAGTTTTGCATATGCATTTCAGATACACTGCCCACCAGATATGCTTAACTTCAAACAAGTGAAGGAAAGCTTTTAACAAGCACTGCATTTACACTCAAGACAGCAATTAAATGCTTACGGTAAGCGCAGGCTCAGTATTTCTGCAGTTCCCATATTGATTGCTTCTCACTTCCAAATCATTTCAGGTATCTATGTTATTTTAATCACTAGTAATGAAATCTGAATAATGCTTCTAAAGTAAGAGAGCTGGGGAAGGGCAGCAAGTTGAGTACACCGCATCCCTTTGCCCAAGGGGTCGAATCCTACCACGTATAATGTGTAGGTCCTCATCCGTGTCTAGATATTCAGATAGCAGCAAAGAAAACCAGCTTTCATTGCAGTGTATGGCCTTCTATAGGTCTCTGAGAAAGAATAAAACTGGCAATTTGCCAGCAAGTCCTGCACAAAGCTGTGTGGAATTGAGCAGCTATGGGAGCTAAGAGAAGGCACTACCACTACAGCCAGACACATGGATGACTGTTGGCTCAGCAAAGCTATCACAGCACTAAGAATCAATTGCTGCAACAGAGCCTTCTCTCTTACCCAGACCTTGAAGAGGCAAGGGGTTCAGGCAACCCTTGGTATTCTAGCACTGTAAAAGGTAATAGAGTTACAACTGAAGCAGCTGCTAGAATGCAGTACAGCAAAAAAAAAAAAAAAACAAAAAACCAACAAACCCCAAAACAAAGGAGGAATGCACTGCTATCACCTGTAAGTTATCCTGAGCTGCACTATGAAGAAACTCCTATTGTCCACTCCTTTTGATTTCCCCAGTAAAACACAAAAGGGAAGGTCTGAAAAGCAAACCTATTCTATTTTCTCTTTAGAAAGTTAAACATTTGATTACTTACAATAACAATAATCTGGGGGCCAACACACATGAATTACTTGCTGTTCATTTCTCAGAATATCCATTATAGTCAAGCATCATCATCTGTTCACATCACCCCACCATCACCCAGATGATGTAGGAAAAAAAAAAGAGAATTATAATCCTCAGTTCGTGGACTGAGAAAGATTTTTTTTTGTACAGTATAGCACTTGTACAGCTTATCAAATGAGTTGACATCTGCTAGTTTCCATGAGCCTGTAATCACTGAAATGGGGAAGAGTCAATGAACATTAGGGACACAATAGCATTAGCAAATCTACTAAGACACTGTTTATATTGTAAGCTCTCTTGTAGTGTATTTCACAAACGAAAGCTCAAATTAGTGCCCAAAATCGTTCTCAAAATTCATCTGTAATGCACGCAGGGAAAGCTTAATTGACTATATCATAGAAAGAAGCGCATTTGAAGAGCGGAATTCTTGTGCTGTATTCCCATCCTGAACATGGAAAGCATACAAAGCAGCAGTCCCAAGGGAAAGCTTCAAGGTATTTAAAAATCCTCCCTCCTTTCAGTTCTGGTAACTCGAATTTGTTTGTTTATGAAAAAAGCAACACTTGGCATTTTTATTCAATGGCTTCAAAATCACCTCAACAAGTTCCTGTTTTTACCCTGTTCTAAACATTCTCCATTACATTTTGGAACTGTGCACTTAGATACCTCAATACTTGAAGAGCTCAGTATTTCAACTCACTGAAATAAAAAAAGCAGACTGTAAATAAGTGATTGCCCCACCTCTGAATAAAAGTTTCAAATACAACTTTAAAATACAAACTGCCAGCAGATGTCAGTACAACCTAGAGAATTGCTCAACACCAGCTTAATACGGATATTTACTCAAAACCCCAACTGTTAGGGTACATGCTTTTGCTCAGGAAGTTCAACAAAATTGCAAATCTCACTTCAACACAGAGAAACAGCCCCCGGGGCTTGCCATATAGGCCTACCTGCATGTTCTCAAGACAGACAAAAACTGAAATAGAAAGCTGTAAGGACAGTTGCAGGACATCAAGAAGCAGCTCTATATTCAGTTCCCTCTAATTAAGGTTTCATCCCCTCCTCCCTCACTCTCCTCACACCATGGCCACAGCACGCATCTCCGCCCCCCACCTTTCCAATTCAGTCTGTTCCCAAATAGCTGTCTTCTGAGATGCTGCTGCTATGGGTTGGTGAATATTTAGCAACAAGGTTGCTAAGCTAAATAAAGCTGTTCTGTGAAACAAGCATTATCAGGAGTGTCCTTGAGCTACAGCAAAAGCTCCCTCTGCCTTCTCCTGTTGTATAATTTTTTGACAAGAGTAAGGAAAGCGCTCCTAAATGCATCTGGTTGAGATGGCTTTAGTCAGAAATTTCCAATAGCACAGTTTACCTCATTTCTTCATGCAAATAAGTGCCAAAGTTTAAATTTCTTGCTGATTTCAGCAAGATAGACATGTCATGTCAGAGAAACATTTTTAGCTGCACTATGTCCAAACACGATTACACACTTTGCTATTGATGCCAACTAGGAAAGTTTCACATGCTCCTTGCACAAAGGGCAGAATGTGTTCCAAATCATTATTGCAAAGACTGAAAACAATTAAAAAAGAAAACTCAGCCATCCCAAACATATATAAAATTATCTAGTCTTAGTAAGAATTAGCAGCTTTGCTAGTTATAGACTGAGCCTTCTGTCACACTAAAATTAGTAAGTTTTACTCTAAAGGAAAAACATTTACTAAGAACAGCAGAACTCAGAGGAACTAAGAGAAGAAAATTGTCAAGTGATTAAGAAATCTAAACAAGGCCATTTTGGCTCAACTCAGAACTATTGGATCTTTGATTTCTTGGTATTTTGTAAGAAATAAGCTGGAATTCTACATTAGAGCAAATTAGTGTCCAATTTATTTCTTAGGAATAATAAAAGGAACAGGGTTCATATTTTTTATACTGTCTTGTTGCACCACCTCACAAAAACATCTTGATCTTTCTCACCAAATGCAATCAACTCAGTACACATAAGAGGCAGTCCACTGTAAAAGCCTTCCAAAAGAAAAATATGTCAGAAAAAAGAAGCCAACAGACTATGAACACTTTAGACTGATGGCCAGGATGAGTGTTTAGTCAAGAATCTGTCATGTCTTACAGACTAGTTTTAACATGGCTCTGAGGTTTCAAACTCAAGTTTTAAGTTTACCTTCCTCCTTTCCTTTGTATGACTTCATAAACTGGACGAAGCTGTAAGAGCTGCAGAAACACAGATAAAGCAAGGCTTTTTGGAAGCAGTTTTCTTAATATAGATGCTGTGCAATTTAGACATCAATAAGGAAAGGAGGAATAAAATTCAGAGGCAGATAGCATCCTGAAAGATTTATCTCATAATTCCTTGGGAAGGTGAAGGGCTTGTCTAGAAGTGGAGTGGCAAATGAATTTGAAGTAAATCGCTTCAAAGAAAGCTCCCAAGTCATTTGACATGGTATCAAAACTAGGTTTGAAGAAAGAATGCCTCTATTCTCATGCCTAAAACTAAGCTTTGGAACCTCACCCTGATTAAGATGAAGCTCTGTAGTCACAGAGGTTTCTCTCTGAGGAGTCTGATCACAAACTTAAGAAGGGAAGCAAGTTCTGTTGCAAACCTGACTAAATGCTTAATTAAATATAAAACCTACAAGCAAGTTTCACCTTGCTTTTGAGTTTCATCAGCAAACCTTTGCACAATTCCTATTTTGTTCCATAAAACTGCAAGCCTTTGTCAGGTTAAAACAAGAGGTAATTTATGTACAGTTCTCTAAACTAGAATATTTAATTTACTAGTCTTGGCTCTAATTGTAACAAAGACCCTCCAGGCTCATAGTTTCTCTGTGTTAACTTCTCTCCCTCAAATTCTCTACATGTAAACACTTGTTCTTCTCTAACTCATCCCCCCACATCCTCCATTAAATAAAAATGTGCAAAGAACACCCCCAAAAGCAATGGTGCTGCTTGCCCATTCCATGTCTGAAATGCCCAGATGACAAGAGCTGTTCCAGTCACACAAATATTGAGAGCATTGCCAGCACAAAGAGCACATGACGCAACAGCCAGCCTGCACACTGTGCCAGGAATAGCTGGCCCTCATCCCTCAAAGGTCTCACATCTTCACAAATCAAAGTTTTACGATAGTAAAAAAGATTTTCAGCTTGTGCAGCAGCAAGATTTGGATAGAAGGGAACTTATAGGCTATTTATACAGCTTTTAAGAAATTAAGTTGCACTATTAGATTTTATCTTTAAAGTAGAAGTTCCCCTTTGAGCAAAGGTGTCTTTCTCTAGACTACCCAAACTATGCTTAGCTAGCCTCTAACATTTCCCTCCACCCACAAGGCAGCCAGCTCTGCTATTGAATAAACTGCGGCAAATGGCATTCAATCTGTGAGGCTTTGAGACAGGCTGGCCTTTCAGTAGTGACAAGGCACTATTTGCATGACAGAGCAGATGGAGTATGATGGATGCATTTTTTTCCTCTACTGAAAAAAGTTCTAGATAAAGATGCTTTTGAGAAAGGGATATTGCCAATGTGAAATTGTCATTTTTATGTGGACGAGTAGATTCACAAAACCCAGGAACGAGGTTTAGCACAAGGCTTGAAAAACACCGACTGGGCAAGAAAATGACCCCACAAATGATGCTAATAAGTGCAAGAGCTGGAAAAAAAAAGCCACCACAGTGAACATTTCCTACTATTAACAGTTATGGTAACCACGTAAAACCAATAATTTTTTTTTTTTTTATTACATCCCTTTTTGAAGGATTCATAAGCAAGTTTTATGGGAAAGTATGCAGTTGTCATTAGTAGAGTTTTCACACATAAGCTGTTTTCCCCCCACTTAAAATACTTCAGTCTCCTCACCTCCGCATTCACTTCCCAGATTTGCATTTTACCTCTAAGCACAGTAGTTGCACCTAGTTCCACTCTTTCACTTCTATCATAAACCTTCAGGTTAGCTAACAGGGCTCTTGCTGAAGTCTGACAATATCTGCACTGCTCCAACCCATGCATTTTGAGTTCAGTCATCCCTTGAGACGACGTAGACACAGCTCTCTTTTTTTTGTTATTATTTTTTCCCCTAGCAGAAGACCTTCCATTGATTTTTAATGTGGAGATCCTTTACCCAGTCTCTGGGTAACATACTTTGCCACGAAAAACAATTGCCACTGTCGTTGAACATGAAAACTGCCTCTACTCCATACCCACACCCTTCTGTACACAGGAACTTCTTACAGAAGAAATCTCTTCATTGCTGTTCAAGAAAAATAGGTCTACCAACTTAAACACATCATCAATAACTTGCAGCTCCACAGATGCAGCCCAGCCATCCAGTCTAACAAATGCCATATGCATAAAAACTAAATGGCAGCCTTCTCAACTGCTCCTCACATCTTTTTCATCCAGAGTCTTTTCCAAATTTCACTTTTCCACAATATTCACTAAATTAAGGAAAGACAAAACAATGTGTTGCTGTGGCTAACACATTCTGAGAGAATCCTGCCAGAAAAACACAGCCTGAGAAGTCAACCCTTTATATGCTCTTATAGTTCTACTCTCTCAGTTCAATCAAACAGCAGCTCTGCCATGGTCTGGGCTGATCAAGGCCTACACTCACCTTTCCACCACCTTATTAATTAGTCTTCTCTACCTCCAGTTATCACATAGTGTCAGCCTCTACCACATTACAGTTTCTCTAAAGCTGCATTTGTGCTTTTCCTCAATTGCATCCCAACAGAAAGGCAACCTACACCTAAGAGCCCTCTACAAGAGGATTAGGGCAGTGAGCTGGCATGGCTGTGAGCTAGGCCCATGCCTCAGCCCTGTTCCATTCCTGCTGCTGCAATCCAGACCTGCAGTGGACAGCTCACAGCAAATCACTGGACATCCCAAATTCAGACTATGTGCTGCAGTCACATTTAACACCAAACTGACCACTTATACAATCCCTTAACTAGTCACTAAAAACAGAACATGTCTTAGGCTTGGGCTGCCTGAGTAGGGAGGCCAAACAAAACTAAGCGCAGTAACAGGTATCACTTGAAGCTATAATCTTTACATGGAGAAAAGGATTTAAACTCACTACCCTAGCAGAAAGACTGCAGCAAAACTCACCTGGACTTACTCTGTGATCTCCTAAACAGGTAGTATATTTCAAACTTCTTTACTAGTATTTCAGTGAGGCTCATCACTATGGTATGTCAGCAACCAAAGGAGATCAAGTTGCTCATCTTTATTAAACAACAGTTGCTGTGAGGTGAAAACAAGCAGGGCTTCAGTTTTACAGAAACTCAACTGAGATTTCTGTTTGGCAAACAATATATTTGTGATGAGGCTTGGATCCAGATCCAATTTGATCTGGTTCTTTCTGATGTATAGATCTCAGGTACATTCAACAGCTTCTCTTACCCCGTGGCCTGCAACACAACATTCATCATTCCATGTGCAATTAGAGTAGGATTAAGTGTCACATTTAAATTTCATCCCAACCCCATTTTGTTTTCTCACTCCTTCCCTGAATTAGCAGATAACTGCTGCAGCAGCAATGAACACATGGCTTCTCCCACTCATTAACATCACGGACAGATTGTGGCAAGAGTCCAAGTTCTCTGTTCCTGCAGAGGATACGGCTTCTGTGGATGTGAACAATCTCCAGCAAGAGCTCATACAGAACATTTCCCATTTCCTCTGCTGGAAGGGAGTCTCCCAGCTAACTCTGAACAAACACAGTCCTGCAGCCAGCCCTGGGGTGGTGTTTACAGAAACAGCACTGCCACAGATAGGACGGTTTCTGATACTGTGTAACAAAAAAAGTTTGACCAAAAAAATATTCCAATGAAATAGTAGTAAATTATGCATTAGTCAAATGCTTGTACATTTTTAGTTATTTCAAACAGCGGCTTCTTTGAAAACCACATCTATTTTACTGTGGTTAAAGTAAATCTTATGCTGAACAAAGGAACTGAAAGGTACCAATTTAGCAACAGCTTTCTATTTCAATCTCCTCCTCTCGCTGCCCAACTTACACACTGCTCATATGAAATAAAGGAATGCTTCGTTGGTGTGGGTTTTTGGTTTTGTTTTTTATTATTATTAAAAAACACTGAAATGATATTTCCACAAAGATTGGGCAATCTGGAGGCAGCAGTAGCTGAAGTATTTAGAAAGATTCTATGTCTTTTGTAATTCTTCATGTATATACTTTGCTAATTGAGTACGACTGTCATTAACCTTTCCCTGCTTGACATACTGCTAAATATTATTCTATTTTCATTTCATTTATTTTAAGGAAGTGGAACAATACAGCAATCACCAAAAATAGTACATGCAGTACCCCATACTTAAACAAACAAATGCAGACAACTATAATCCAAGAGTAGGATATATAAATATAAACTTCAAGCTTCACAAAGTTCAAGTGAATTATAACTTTTGAAAAACCCATTCCACTTGGTAATTGAAGTGTTCTAAGTCTCTTAGTTACTAACTCAGGAAAGAACCAGGAAGCTTCTCTCAGCATGCCACTGGCCCACAAATCCAACTTTTAACATCAGACAGTCAACTTACAGTATGAAGCAAGGAGGCAGAAAAGGGCATCACAGTCATTCTTGTTTCTGCCTTTCTTCCAATTCCACAGCCCAGCTGAGGACTAATGACAGCCACAGCTGACAGGAAGGAGAAGGCAAAGCAGTGCCAGAGAGATGGGGATACCCACCCTTCCAAGCAGCAGGAAGGCAGAAACTCAAGGGTCAGCAGCAGAAGGTAAGGACAGACAAAGGCAGACTCCGGCATAGGAATTTTCATAAATATACAATCTGGTAATAGAAACAATTTAAAAAATAGTAATAATTAAAAAAATTAAAATCCACACCTCCTTCCCTCCCAAGAGGCTGCTAAATCACATCCCATTTCCCTACTCTGGGTTGTGATTCACAGTATCAACCTGGACTGTTGCCACTCACCTCCAGAGCCCAGCTTTTCACTTGTAAAATTAGCAGGCTACTTCTTAGAAAAAAGTAACTTGCAAGAAATCCCTTCCAGATCCAGCCACCCAACACTGTAAAGAAGTTTAACTTGCCTTTCCAAGCACCAGGAAATCTCAGAAGTACCAAAGGAAAAAAATTAAACATAGAACTCCAGTGACTGCCTACGGTCCTGCCTATAGCCTTCCTGGCCCAAGATGAGAGCAGGCAGCTAGTATTTCAGATTGCTCGATGGAAGTGACCTCTCCAACTACCACACCATATTCATTTCCTGACCAAGCTAAGTGAAAGCGTGCCAAGTATTAAAGGGAGAAGAAAGGGATGTAAGCAGCTCGGGCACTTCCTTTTTGGAGATATTTTTGACCAGCGCTGCAAATCTATGGGTCTTATCTGAACAACTGGCTTGTCAGACGGGTTTCAGCAACATCCCAATTTTAGCCTGTGCACTAAAAACAAAACCAAAGAGAGGAATGACAGCAAGGCCATGCAGGCTGCTGTCACTTGGAAGCTACACAAAATAACCAGAGCCTCTATTTGCATTGTGATGAGACAAACAAGCAATGGTGTTTATTTCCTTGCCTATAGTACCATACATTTCTGGCTAGAAATACTCTTTTTTTCAAGTTGCAGCTGCCAACATTTGTCCACTCTCAGCCCAAGCTGCACTGAAGCCACTGCAGAAAACCTTCAGAAACAATTCTGTCCTCACCGCTAGCCGTTCCAGAGATCAAACCCACATTTAAGAAGCATGGTAACATATATGCCCTCTTCAAAATATAAAATCTGTCCCGGTGTTGCCCATTCCAGTGCCAGAAAATTGCTTGAGAGCCCAGCAACACAATACCTCCCCGTCATGTCAACAGATGCTTTAACAGGAACTGCATGAGGTTAAAAGTTAAAATAAGTTCAGATTTTCATTTCTAAAAACAATAAAATCCTCAGTTTTGAAATGACTAGTCTGAAACACGAGATTAGATGACGTTCAGTTTTACATCACACATTTTCAGATTCTTTAGAAAGTAGAGCGTGTAAATTCAGTAACATTTACTGCAACAATATAATTTTGCAGACTGAAAAGCATATAACTTGTTTTCCAAAATAGTTACATTTTATTAATTTTAAAGAGACTGGAAACAAGAGTTGAAATAGATCATAGTTAAAAAAAACAACATAACGTATACTAACCTAGAAAAATTACTGCATTAGTGGAAGGTCAGTTACTCCTTTGGTCAGCTCAGAGCAACTTCTACCAGCTGACAGTTCTCTCCTAAGAGCAGAATAATGGTTCCAAAATAAAAATGATAGAAACAAAAGGCAAAATGTTGGCAAACTGTAACTAAGTCAGAGAGCTGATTTATTGCTTACAATGAAGTCCACACTATTTATACCTTCAGACATTCTTTACAGTAAGCAATTGGAATTCAGTGCAAACTATTTCTTAATATATGATGTGTATCACAACCCTAATTTAGTTCACAAAGCAGTTTTTAGCATGTTTCCACTCACATACTTCACATAACAGAACAAATTTGCTGCCACCATGCAACATCTTTAGCAAGTTGAAAATTACTCATTTTTAAAGCAAAAACACTCTATCCATGCATTAGAAGTTGAACTATAGAAGTTTTATTACTCCCTGAGAGTAAAGATACTCTACCAGCATCAGAAACAGACATATGCAGATGCAGTTAGGAGCAATTGCTTTTTCTACAGCTTTCATGGAGAAGAAAACATCTATGTTTAACTGCCTTGTAACTCAATACACCTAGCAAGCACAGCCTGCCACTGGTTCAGGAAGCTTCCTTCCACCAGAAAAGCACTAACAATATATGATGTAGTACAGGTATCTATGTCCAAGGCATCAGACAGCAAGTGCCAAGTCAGAGGGACTTAAAGCACTTCTCCTATCAACACTTTAAAACTATTTTAACTGAAATGAATGGATACACTTAAGTACAGAAGTTGAGGGGAGAGAGACAATAGCTCTTCTGAAGCTGAAGGTGAGTACCCAGACAGGAATGTGAGCTTGAGACCTACCATGCAAGCACAGTCTCACACAGCTGGCAATATAAAATAGCACGTAGGACCACACAAAAAAGTAGCACATAGGATTAGATCTGGGTCCAGATGACACTACTGCTAGAAAGATGCTTTCCATACTTTTTTTTTTTTTTTTTTTTACAATTACACTACAGCTTTTTGTGTCTATCCTAAAGAGAAACAACCATCTCCTCTTCTTCTCCCCCATCCCCAACACAGTTCTGCTGTGCAGATTTAAGGGGAAAAAATGATCAGTCTTGTTGTTTACAGGTTTCCAATCGCTCCACTCGATCCATCTCGAAACTGAAACCCTTCAGCTTTCTGTCTTTAGGTTGTCAGGTGTCAGAGGACAAACGCAGTGTCCGCAACTTTACAGAGCTCCCACATGTCCTGCCTTGATCTTGAGAAACACATCCACATGGATCAGATGACAAACAGGAGAAATTTTGTGCAACAGGAAAAAAAACTTATTCCATTCAATTTTTGCATCACTCAGTGGAATATGAGTGGAATGCATCCCTTATTCTTTTGTCAACTGACAAGTTATTACTTACACAGCAGTCTTCCACTAGCGAGGCGTTTTTTTAAACATCTAATAAATTTCAATCAATTTTGGCCTTTGCAGACACTTCTTTAGGATCCAGTCATCTGACGAAGCAGCCACATGTACTTTCTTGACTAGACTCATTATTCACTATGCCAAATGATTAGACTACAACCTGTTGGCCAAAAGCTCCTAACACAGCTTGCCTATGTCAATTTCCTTAATCAGTTTTTCTTTAGTGTGGTGCTATTCTTACAGACTGGATTAGTTCTCCTGTTCAGCCAGTGACCAGGCTGGCTTTGCCATATATACTGCTTTTACTGAACTGACAAAGTCACTACAGTATCCAGGACAATTCCAAGGTTTAGGTGCTTAATAAAGCCATATTTCTAAAATAAGTACCAATTTTCCTGCACAGACAGAGATGCTTTCAAAGACCTCCAGAGGGAGATGCCACCTAATTTTTGGCATTTGAATCTTGTACATAGAATGCTTTTGAAGAGTACCCATCTTACACATCATCACTGACCACACCAATGCCTTGCTGCAGTCTGCATATTCTACTTTGTGCCAAGTCAAGGATACAAAATTAATAAATATTAGAATAAATAGGATCTAAAATAGATCTCAAAGTCCACGACAGATTTCTTCTTTTTTTTTTTTAAATACACTCCTTGCATTGCAATTTACTCATCTCCCCTCCCATCCCTACCTCTATTTTTTGCCATTATCCGTTACCACCTTCCTTCACCTGTTTGTTTGAACTCATAAAATGCCATTTTCCAGTTGTCTTACGTTTCATAACACAACAAATACCTGGGAAATTTAATCAGTGCCCCAATCCATTTGCACTGTACTACAAGCAAACTGTTGAAACTGAACAGTAGCATCTCATCTGTATTCTGCTAGCATCAGTGCTCCAGGAAATTTGAAGAAAAATACATTGGCTGTTATTAATACAGACTTTGCATTATTCTTTGGTTCTTTCATCTCCTGGGATTTGTTTTCAAGAGAAGATGATTCATCTCCTGGCTGTTAATCCAGAACCTCCTGTGACTACATTCATATCTTCACCAAGGCCAGACTTTTTAACAACAGACTTCTAAGCAATGAAGAAAGTACTATCTCATAAATGTAAAGTTTACAAGCACATGTGGAGGTTCTTTCCCATTTATTTAACAAGCACAAGCACTTTTGTAGCCATAACCCAGTTCTCACAGTTCAGAGACTAGGATGGGGTGCAAAGAAACCAGCAACCAGCATTTCTACAGCTACATTCTCCACACACAATTCACCCAATAGTAGCAATATTTAAGACAATCACTAGGCTTCCATGAAAAGAGAATCGAGATCTTGTCTGATTTCATTTCAAATCTACTGAAAACAGAGGAGAGCGTTTGCCAAGGCAGTTTTGGCAAGCATTTCCAACGGTATTCTGGCTTGCCAAATTGCATTTGGGTTTTGCTGTACCTATTTACTTGTTCAGTAAGCTCAGAGAAGTAGAAACATTTGTTGCTGTAGAGAATCTGGCTAACTTTGAAGAGCTGGAACAACACTTAAAAGAATTAGACAGTTTGACTTAGTTTGACTTAGGGATTTGATCTATTAACCTCAGCTCATAATCATGTTGCATCCTGATGCATTAGAATTAATCTACAGCTCAGCTACTTGAGTTGTGAGACCAGACAACTTTGAGCTCTCAAATACTTCTAATGTGGTATTTTTAATATAGCCAAGTTTTATGCCTTTCAAAAATACCATCCAATGCAAGCTGTAAGATGACCCTGAATATCCTCTTTAGAAATCAAAGAGCACAACTACACTTTATATGACACATATCCTAAGGATCTGATTTTCAAAAGACATTAAGGTCTACCAAAAAAATTAAGTTACACTCCTTCAGGACACTCTTAGTTAAAGGCCATTCTCTTGAAAACATTGTTCCCACCATCACTCCCCAGAGCCTTGGTCAATACCCTATTTCTGCCCTGTTACTCAAGCATGCAAAAACACTTTTGATCAGATGCTTCAGAGGTACAGCGGTGCCTGACAGAACAATGCTCAACTCAAAATCCTGAGAAAAAACCTGAATATTTCAAAAGCATTATCTACAGCACCCATTTTCAAGTTTTTGGCACCATTTTGCTCATGTTTGTCTATTACGTGTTTTCAGTTTTCCTTTTCTCAGTTTTACCTTCTTTGCTGACCAAAACATTCCTTTTTCATATCTCCCTCTATTCCTTTAACTACTAACACTGCACACTACCTTGCAATCTACACCAGCAATCTTGTCTTCTCTTTTCCAACACATAAACTACACTCTAAGTCACAGTCATGATCCAGCTATTCTCAAAGCATATTGGAGAGAAGTACACAATAATACCCAAGGTTACGCAATATTATTTTCTCCTTCTACGTTATAACAGGATCTAAAGTTTCACTTCCAAGATGACACAACCTAGTTCTCTCACCTGACATTAAAAAGCACATTCTAACAACAGTAGACCATCAACCCACTATCTAGTAGACACCTACATGACATATTCCAAAAACAGAAATAAAGTGTCAGAGAGCTAGAATGAACTTACTTCTAAATACACGCATATTTCAGCTGCATTCAAGACAAATGTTACCAGCTTGCTTCCTAGAAGATACACGTAACCTGTTACATGATCCTTTCCCATCTTCATTATACCTTCCCAATATTAGTTCATCTGGAACCTAACAAGAATACCTCTGGTCTCCTCCAGGTAAACCAACTACTAAACAAACAATACCTCCCAGTCTTCCTCACCTTCCTCCCTCCCCACCCCCACAAAAAAAAAAAAACAACAACACAACTAAACAGCAAAAAAAACAAAACCAAAACTAATGAAAATCAACAAAAATACCATAAGATCATTAAAATACATCTATTTAAAAAAAAAAAATGTCTAGCTCTCTCCTTCTCTGGGAAACGTTCCACACAATAATACTCCACTGACAGTTACAGTTTTAAATCTGTTGAGCAATTTTTAATCCCACTGATACATGGTTTCTACAGTTCTTACTACTTCAATTTTT
The DNA here is from genome assembly GCA_037305975.1 of Chrysolophus pictus. Taxonomy (NCBI): domain Eukaryota; kingdom Metazoa; phylum Chordata; class Aves; order Galliformes; family Phasianidae; genus Chrysolophus; species Chrysolophus pictus. The sequence goes on from CM074578.1 coordinate 28,848,937, forward strand.
TTTTCCATCAGGATGTTAGGGTTGCTAAATCAAATACCTTGAATTACAACACAGATGCTAATATTTACGACATCTCTAAATCTGCCTGATTTCAAAAGAAATAAAATAAGACGACAACACGGTAGGTGAGTTCAATTTCCTGGAATTTCACAATCATCTGCTACAGTTACCTGCTTTGATCTAAACCCTATTTCTGTAGTTTTGATCAAAACACCCATCAAGCTGACAACCTATAAAGCAATTACACACCCTATCTACACAATTAAGCATTGATACAAACTAGTTTCAATCTGTGATCTGGAGTACTCAATTTTAGATCAGCATTTCACAGAGTTTCTCATATTAGTCTCCTCTAACTCACTGATACAAATTATTTGCATATTCTAATTTATATCATATTTTAAAAGCTGTGGTTAAGCATCCTCCTAGCTTGCTTCATGAAAAAAATTACATCAACATTAATCTGACATGTGGCTTTTCAAGCACATACCTGACAAATCTATCAAGTATTTTTGTCTCTCAGCACTGCTCCCTGACTGCTACCTGGTCACAGAGCACCAGGACTAAAGCTATTTTTCTTACTAATAAAGTCTTACTTTCTTTATCTGTCCAGCTGTCCTCCTTTCACTCATGTCATTTTCTTACTATTTTTATACAATGCTTAATTACCTGCTAATTTATATTCATGAAATAAACGCTGCCAGCTATCGATTTAGGGATTTTTGGTGGTAGGAGGAAGGAAAAGACAGTATTTTTAATAGCAGTTTCTATCTCTATTCTCGGCCTTTTTTTATCTTTGTTATCTCCCTTGCTTTTTGATTCTCCCAGCAACTAGTAAGATTTTTGTAGGCTATTCTAAAGTGCTCCACTTTTTCCTGTTCACATTTCATCCCTCACCTTGTGTGGTTCAAAGTTTTCTACCTTTTGAATATCCTCCTTTAACAGCAAAAGATTACATTCATCTGACCACATACAGACTTCTAAGCCAAGATACCCACATCTGAGCTAGTTATCCTACAGTGATACTACTAGAGATAAAAGAAGAATAAGCACAGCAGCTGGGAACAATTCACTCCTTTCCTAAATACACATCTAAAATTAACCATCCAAATTGTCTCATGAAAGTACCTCTCCTTCTTCATTAGGGTAAGTCTAAGGTGGTCCAGCTCAGAAATAACCAACTACACCACAGCTGTAGAAAGTTCAGCACTATAAGCCCTTCCCACAAGTATTTCTCACCAGCTTTCATGAACAATGACATATATGATATATACACGTTATGATACCACCACAAACACACTGTAGGACAGAGAAACTGCATTTCCTGCATTTTTCCCCAGTAAGTCAACACCACATTTATATTCAGACTTAATTCCCATTTGTTTAGTTGCTTAATTGCTCAGAAAATAAAAAAGCCACTTCTTTTTTTTGAGGTACTTCACCAATCCGCAGATACCTGTATTTACGCAACCTCCTAAATGGCTGCCATATATTTCCAAGGCCAGCACAGAACAGAAAACCACATACCTGCAGGCCCAGAGTAAGAAGGCCTGCAGATACACGCATCCATATCAAATGCGTCTGGCCTGTGCCTGGAAATGTTTGGCAAGATGCTGCTGTACATGCTAAGCAGCTCTAGAAAGCACTAAAGAAGGTTTAGCACGGTTTATCAGGCACGACTGCGTGCCAGCCTCAGAGGGCCAGTGGAGTCACCCCGTAGCCCACAGTCCCAGGCTGTGGCAGCAGGAGGGTCTAGCTCTGTGAGCCTAGGGCCTGAGCTAGTTTTGAGAGCGTTCACGAGATAGTGTTTGTGCTATCTGCTACACAAACGTTTCCCCACTCCTCTCAGCAGAGCCGGCTGGACCTTTGCAACCCATCTTCCTTTCATTACCTCCCTTGCATTACACAGAAATTGTAATTACTGGCTGCAGTCTCTTGAAGGACATCACTATTTGTACAAAAGACTAAGAACTCTCTCGACAGGTACAATTTCAAAGAGATAGTAAGAACTGTTGCAAATACATCCTGTGTAGGTTTTTCATCTGTTTCACTGCTGTTTAGGTTAAGCTGTTAAAAACCCCTCCATATGTTTTGAAAACATTTTGGTGTGTTGATGATGAGCATTTATAGCTATAGTATTAATCACCACTATGAATCTCAGAGAGACTTTAAGACTATAGCTTTCAGCAATCAAAACAGAGCAACTCCAAGGTTCATTCTAGCCTCTACACATTAAACTGACAGCACACTAATAAGATTCTTGCTCCAAACAAACAGTAGCATTTGGTCTTCATGTAAACATACTGGATATTCCACTGCTTGTGTTGAGTTTTTTTTTAATTGTCAAGCAAGATGAGCATGTACTCCATGGAATAATGTAAATAAAAACAGTTACAGTGCTTGAAACTAATTGTATTAAAGAAACTCTAGAATGCAGGGCTGACTGCTCTGCTTTGCTTTCCATCTAGGCAACTGATGGAAAAAGAACTGAGTCATTTGCACAGCCTCCTGTGTCTCCCTTCTCCCCTCTTCCCTGATTCATATCATTATTTTGAGGTCGGCTGGTGCATGTATGCACACACACCTGTACACAGACACAAATGAAAGAATACAAAGTAGAGTATATCAACCTTATACTGTAGAGTTGGTTAATACAATTAGTTTTGAGAATATATGTATAATACAAAAATATAAACAAACATGTAATATACACATTCTTATGCTGAATGGCAAAAAGGTTTCTTGAGGATAAGAAAAAGTATTTGCCACTCTGCACAGGCGAAAGTTGACAGTTTCCCCAGAAGTGGCAGCACACACCAGAAGTGCAGCTATCACCTCGCAAACTCAACAATCCATTAAGGAAATATTTACCCTCCTCTCAAAGTACAAAGGTGGTGATGAGGGCAAAGGAAAAAAAGTAATATAAAAATGACTGTAAGAAGATACCTAACAGCTTGTAGCCTTTAGAAGAGCGTGCAAACTCTTCCAAGGCTTTTACTACATTGAAGTAGTTATAAAGGTGTTGATGATTAGCTTTTTATTTGTGAAATCAAGCAAAAAAACTTTGAGAAGTTTGAAAAAAGAAGGTGAAGGCAGTAATGGAGAACAGCATTATAAGACAATTCCATGTGGGACTATAGGTTGGAGGGTCTTGAAGACAAAAGAAAGCAAGTTAAGTTGCATCTACTGAATAACGGTGAGTCCATCAAGGAAGGCAAAGAGGTGAGTGATCCAGTCAAAGCAAAGCAACAAAAGATCTCAGCGCAGCATTTTGTAGAGATAAGAAGGAATTCTCAGCCTTTACACAATGCAATAAAGAAGGAGCCAAGGACAAGCAAGCACTGAAAAAACAGCTATCAACTGAGGTACACCTGGGTGCCCAGAAGAGACAGCAAAAACCTCCTGAGCAATATTCTTCACTTCAAATGCTATTCTTGCCCCACTAGGAAGAAGCGCCGGAGCTCATCTGTGTTGCTCTGCATTACCAGAGGAGGTATATATTTAATTAAATGACATACAAGGAGGTGAAAAAAAAATAAAACCTTCAGCAGCAACATAAGACAAGAGTTACTGAAAACATCTCCAACTTAATGACAAGAAAGAAAGCAAGCACCAGTGACAGAAGGTTGAACTGGGGCAAAAGGCTGGTTATCCATATTAAATCAAGAGAAGTATTGTGAAATAAAAGAAGTTACATTTACATGCATTACTAAAAAAAAAATGCCTTGAGGCATCATCTGGAAAAACACTATTCCACTGCACTACACGTGCCTTCCTTCTCAGATCCTTTGTTCATTTATTTGTTTCATAACAACTGTATGAAGCTTTTGGGGAAAATAAAAGAACAGTCTGCACAAAGTTTTATTATATATCAGTACCAAAAAATAAAAAGGAGTGATTTCACGCATCTAGGTCAATAAATCGTCACTTATGAGGAAAAAAAGTTACATACTCAATTCAACTTATAAGTAATCCTTTCCAATTCAGATTTCTTACAGAGTGGCAGGATTAATTCATCTTGCCTTGCTCTATCTTTAAACAAAAAAGCACTCTGAGCACAAATGTATTAGATCTATTCCACTTATCAGTAATAAAGAAGGTCCATAAGAAGTGAGGCTATTAAACACTCACTTATCAAGCAAAGAGTTAAAGTGCACATTTGAACAACTTATGTTTTCAAATGTGGCTTGAATAGGAACAGCAGCTCAGTACTGAAAGCTTTCCATTCATATCATCAGCTGTATTCTCTTTGTAACAAGTGCATATGTAGGCAGATGGATTGTGCCTTTTCCAACAGCTGTCCCATCATTTTCAAGATGATTTCCATAAACAGTATGTATGGGTGTTTTGTTTTTTTTTTTAAATAAAACTTTGTCATCTTCCCTCCTTTCTCAAAGGCAAACAGGACTACTTCTGAAACACTCAGAGAAGAGCTGCTCTTTGCTTTTACACAAATTCAGAAAATGAAGCAGCTTTTTCAAAGAACACACCTTTTAAATCAGTGAAGAGGACTTGAATCCCCTCTCCCAAAAGCAAGTCCCCTCCAAGCGAGACAGTAACCTCAACCAGTACAGGCACGGCCTCATGAACAGCATAGAGGGTAAAATAAAACCAAAAGCCTGCTTCCCCTGCAGACAAAAATTAAGGACCACCACTCCAACATTCTTCTGAAGCTTAATCCTAGCAGGTTTTAAGAGGTCGCTGGCAGAAGGCAACTTGTCTGAAGCTGTTTTTCTGGAAGAAAACACCTCATGTGCATGCAATGAGATTAGAGGCTGAAGAAATCAGTCCCAATGTACTTCTACATTTCCCCAAGAGGAAACACGCTGAGCTTTGAGACAATACGTAATTCAGGAAGAAGAATAATAGAATGGGTATTGAAAGAATTTTCTGCCAAAGCACAAATACTATCAATATGTAAATCTTCAAAGTAGATACTAAATGCTTTTGATATTAAATACTCTGCCTATGCAAGTTCTCTCCTCTTGCTCAACCTCTTCCTCAAATATACAGAAGAGCTTTCCAGATGACGAGACTGTTAAGAATGCTCTGCCTGGATAGTGTTTCACAAGTGTGTCCTGCTTCCATGAATTTCATTACAAGGTCACATGGAAAATTCTCTGGGTTAGCAAAAAAGATAGATTTAAACCTAGGAATGCTGCAGAAGCACCCACCTAAAAACTTGGCATTCATTCATCACTCTCAACTATTGCTCTGCGATATCAACAGTAACACCCATCCCCATCACTCAGGTATAACCTGACTGCTATGAGTATTTCTCATTTCTTCTTTGTCACTGATACTGTGGCATTTCAGTGAAGCCTTTGTAAATCTACCCCTTAATCCTGTTTCCTCCAGGGTCATGGTCCCAAGTCACGTTTGTGACAATACTTACAGAAGATCTTGCTACTTTTACAACAGATGTAATCCCATTTCTGATATCTATCTCAGTCCCTGATCTCAGTATGGTGTTAAGACAGTGTAGCAATTGGACAGAATAACACAATGGAAAAGGCATTACAACAGAGGTGTGATGACAGAAGGACAGGCACAATAGAAAGGTGCTATAAAGGAAGGGAAGAAGACTGCTTACCTGTATCAGAAGATTCTAGTTCGCAGGGGAAAGCTCCACCAAGGAGGGATCTCCAAACAGAGATCCTTCCCCAGTGGCAGTCAGCCCCTAAATGAGGTCTAAGAGAGGTGCAGCCAGGCTCCACCCCTTCCTGTCACACAGCTGAATTGCCTTCACCTGTGCTCCCAGGGCTGACCAGGTCCTTTCCCTGGGTGATCAATCAGTGGTTCAGGCTGTGACTCAGCAGTTCCCATACAGATAACAATACCCGTAAGTCAAATGTGGATTTATGACACTCTTCTTCCTCTGAGTTAACTGCAAGTTTTTCTTAGTTTTGTGAGAAAAGACTTCTAGAAACCTCTACCCATTTAACCTGCTCCCTCTGCACTTACAAAAAAACCAGTCAACCAAAAAACACCCCTTCATCTGTGCCTGTCCTAACTTCACTCCCATATACCACCCTACTAATCATAGAATGGCTTGGGTGGAAGGGGCCTCAAGGAACATCAAGCTCCAATTCCCCCACCATAGGCAGGGCCACCAACTTCCACATTTAATGCTAGACCAGGCTGCCCAGGGCCCCATCCAGTTTGGCCTTGAACACCTCTAGGGACAAGGCATCCATAACCTCTCTGGGCAGCCTGTTCCAGCACCTCACCACTCTCATAGTAAAGAACTTTCCCCTGATATCCAAGCTAAATCTTCCCTCCTCCAACTTACAACCATTTCCCCTACTATTATCTATCCTTTCAAAGAGCTGGCTCCCCTCCTGTTTATAGGCTCCCTTTAGGTACCAAACTTGTCTTCTTTCAGGATATATATAGTCAGTATAACTGACTAAGAAGCTGCCACTTTGGTCTTCCTCTATTTCCAATCAGAAAACAGCTCAGCACCACCTACACACAGATAGCCACTCTGTATAGTCATGACATAAGCTACTCCCTTTATCCCCCTAGTTTTCCACTTTTCCCATTTGTCCTATGTCTGCCTTATCTAGTTTCCGCTTTTATAGCTGGTCTTGAATTAGACTATAATTCCTTGTCAAGATGGCAAAGCATACAAGATGTTCAGTACTAATCCTAGCAGGAGCCATCAAGCACTACTGAAATGTAATAGAACCTAAACTTATGGCAAGTCCACAAACCTCCACGAAAAGTGGTACACAAAGCTAACTAAGTTCCCTCAGAGTATGTTTTCTTCACCCTCTACATACAGCTTTAAGTAGACATGTCAATAACGTTTTATGAGAGTCTTGAGGGGACAATAGCTCATTTGAAGAACAAAAATCAGCATATTCAGATAGTCTTAGGTTGTCTATATCTTGTATGAAATGTAAAGGATGTGTTAAAGTACACATTATAAACCCCTGTATTTTTGTACATAGACATATTTGAAAAAGAAGGATACTCAGAATAATAAATAACAAGTTGGCAACAAAGCTCTCTCTACCAAAGGTATAGATATTTAAAATACATACCAACAAGATGCCTATCTTCTTTCAAAAGCGAACAAGTGCTTTCAGTGTCAGCTTGACACAGCTATGTGTTATAGCCTTGCTGCTCTTTTTCTGATATGACAGCAGTCATTGTTAGACCAAAGGCGGGCGAGTACCATCCCAATCCCACAAACTCTTCTCTCCACCTAGAATTCTGGGGTCAAATTTAACTACTGGTGTCCACCCACACACAAAACTAGTTGGCAGGACTGGAGTCTTCAAATCATCTCAGCTGACCTCTAGAAACATCTGAACCGGCCTTCAGTATTTTCTACACTTTTGCAAGGGGGAAGAGGGAAGGTGAATAAATGGAAAAGGGAGAAGGGGGGGAACTGCTGGGCCACAAATGACTGAGACACTGTGATACATGTCAGACACAAACCCAATCAAATAAAGCTTCCCTGTCCTCCCCATCATTTTTCAGGATTGGCCTCTTCCAGGAAAAAATACTTTTTGTCTTTTTTTTTTTTCCAGTGTCACTGTAATTGGTGTATTTCCAGCTTCCAAAAGCCCTGTAAGTGATTGTTTCCTACAAGGCTTCAGATTTCAAATTCTAAATGAACTATTACAGAGATGCTGCATGTGTGTACTAATCTTGTAATCTCGTAACATCAGCAAAGCCTAGAAACCAAGCCAAACAACATGTACAGCCAAGCAAGCTGCATGGCAACTTGCTTCTGGAAACACAATTGAAAGTTTGTAGTTAAAGATATAGCCTAATTTATTTCTTGTTTTACTTTGTATTCAGGTTTTTTTTTTATTATTTTAAAAAAAGCTTTTCACAGCTCCTACGAGAAACTGGTTGGTTTCTAGACACAGGCATCACATGTAACACGTAGAAAGGTTTGGCCTAAACTCATATGTCTGTAATAAACCAAATAGAATAGAAGTTTTAAACAGACAACTATGCTTTAGGTGTCAAACATTTCTTGACGTCTGTGGCAGTTGGCAGCTGCAAACATCCGACTGAAAGCCCCATCTGCTGCTTCACAGCTTCCAGTCGAGGATGTTTACAGTCGCTCACTGTCAACAGCAATACACATTCCTCAGCTGTTTACTTTACATTATGAACATGCAGAGGCCTCCAAGCAGGTTAGTTTAGATTGCTACAACTTCTGTTGCTGTGTTGTTACACGCAGAGGTGCATGGGGCAGTTTTATGAGTATTTACTAATGAAATAAAGGAAGCCTAACTTCCAGAGAAATATTTTCAAGCAGCCAGGTGTACTTACTGCTCAAGCATTGCATTTAGAGAATTATGTTGGCTATTTTACATCTGGTAAGAATTAAAAAAGACGTATGAAATAAAGCAACTTGTTTCCATTGTTACACTTGTTCTGTTCTCTGAGACATTAGAGCAACCCTACCACACTTCTTGCAGAAACTGCATGACTGCACTACTGAGTAAGTTAATTAATCAGTGAAATGACTAAAGATAGCAGACAGTGCTAAAATAGCACCAAACCCACTTTAGGAACATTTCACTACAGTGCTTGAGATGGCTTTCTTCCCTGAGGAAAAGTGGATGCGAGGGAATTATGAGATATTAGAAGTTAATTTATGCAACATTTGCTTCCAAATAACATCGTAGAAGGAAAAAAAAAAAAAAAGCAACCCAGAGGGGATTGTGAGGAAGAGGGAGGAAGCTCTGCAAAGGCTTCAATAAAGTTCAAACACGTTTGAAAAATTCTACAAATCATCTGAGGTAAGCAGTTGCTGCCACAATTCACATAGTTCACAGAATGGCATCTCTTACCAAACGAAAAAGCCAGAAGGATTTGGCGCAATAATACTTCAGTTGTACAGTTTTGCTGTTTGTTTTTCATCCTGTCTCCAGTTTCCTTATTAAGTTAATGATGGGTAAAATTAAAGATTAATCACTCAACTATTTTTCTGAAGTCATATGAAACCACAGCACGCAAGCAGGGCGATTATATCACTCTAATTAGAAGGTGTTTCTCTTTGAAACTTTCTTGCCCCCAAATGAAATTACTGCGCTGTAAACCTAGCAGGTTATGAAAAGACCACAGTTGTTTGCGACACAGAAGCCTGTGGTGTATTTACTCAAACTGATAAGTGTGAAGGATGTCTATAAATCCCTTTCAAAACTCAGGGTTGTATTTTCTATTCCTAGGTTAATAAAATCTTTTAGGCAGCAGGTGAAAACAAGCAGAATTACGCTGGGGCCTTCCCCTTTATTCAGTACCAACGTGGAGCTATTAAAGCTTCCTAGGGAACCACATTTTCTCAATGGATCAAGTCACTAAGGAAACAAAGCAAACTTTATCAGTGCTGCACAACTCTACATTCCAGGAATTCTTAGCACTTGGCATCCATATACCACTCCAGAGGCACAAGATCAACTCTCCCTCTGTCTTGCAGAGCTACCAAGGAAAGCTATGAAATTCTCAGTGAGGTGCTCAGCTCCACAAAGTTACCAACGTGAGGAGGTACTCAGTGAGAGACCTCCCAAAGGGCACAAGGGAAAGAAAGTGTATTTCCTATAATGACATTTCTGAATAAAGAACAAAAAAATAGTTCCTACTCTGGCAAGTTCTATCTTGTTTGACACAAGCCAGTTAAGAAATATATGAAGTCACCTTGCAAGACAATCTACATGGACTGTAAAAGCAAACAAAAAAAGTTCCTGGATTCAAATCAGCAATTGCAGAATGAAAATATTTGAGTTTAATTACAGCTGGTCATAAAACAGAGATTAGCCTCTCATTTGTAAATGTACCGATCTAATATCTACAACTTAAAAGGGGAAGGGAGTAGAGATACTACCAAATCCTACTACTTCGAATGAATTAAATGAAGGACATTATGTCAGCAACAACGTGCAATGTCACTCCATGTATGGCTTCCTTTCAGCTTCTAAAAGACATCAAACAGATTATATCTGTATGAAAGTCAAACCAAGGTCAATCTAAAACTGAGAGGCATTTTATCACACAGTATGGACTGTTAGGCAAGAGAATGCTATCAGCTATCTCTATGGCACTATTTAATTTGTACTTTTCTTGCATTTGAAGGAATAGTCACATAGCCTTAACAAGTGTTTAAATTGAAAGTGTCCAAGATTCAAACACCAATTAGCAGGATTCAATAACCACTGATTTTGATGAAGCTTTCAACAAACAGAGGATTTTAAAGAATTAAAAAAAAAAAAAGGAAAGGAACACAGTAATAGGTGGAGACACTTTTCAACATCTTTTCACTTTATGTCATAGAAGCAGAAAGGTGCATACCAGTGGAACTCTAAGCATTCTTTAGCAAAAATAAAAAATCCAGCTGTTTTTCCCTGACTCTCCTGAAACTTCTAAGCAAGATGAAATCAATCACTGATGAAAAGTGAGAAAAGAAAACCTAAACAACAACAACAAAAAGAACTCCAACTGAAACAAGAATTTTGAAGTGCTGTTTGTATTCAAATTTAAAAATAGTGCCTTTTATCCACCACCTTCCAAGCAGATGAAGTGATCTGCGAATTCAGACAGGTAAATTAGTTTTTTAGTCCTATTTGAATAAACACCGAAATGCCAACAGACAAAAATGCAAATTCAAAGAAAGCCAGATAAAACTTCAAAATAACTTTACTCACAAACAATCGTTTTCTTAGTTTGCTTCATAATAAACATTTTCCAAATCTGCCTGTCAAAAACCTTAAGATATCCATTAAATATGGAAAAAAAAAATCATTCCTTCTCTTCCTGTCTCTGACAGGACAGGACTAGCACACATTACTTATATGAACTCAAGTTCACAGCTGTTAGATACAGCATGAGTATCTCCAACTGTTGCTAATGAATCTACTTCTTCCAACTGCATTTGAACTCACTGTGAAATGCCAAAAGAAGCTCCCCCTGCACTCAGCAATGCAAAAGCAGCAGTTGCAGACAAGCAGCCAAAATGAGACGCAGGACATTCAAACATTTTGAAAAGAGATGTCAAAACTAGAGTTTGGTAGAAGTATCAACAATATGTAGTGCATCTTCTTGGACCTCATCAACATTAGCTTTTAATCCAGCACATCTAGGTGAAGGATCACGACTGTGCATTACACATCTTGGAACAACAAGTGCCTCAGCAGCAACAAGTCTGGAGAAAGAACAAGAACTTACTTGCTGGACACCAGCTGATCCTGTTTCTGTTCCCTTTAATGTAGGATACACACATCCGGTGAGAACTGCATTCCTCAGGCACAGAAGATTGCTCCTCAAGTTTCCAGGAACCTGCATCACACATATAAACAGAAGTTATTGTAATTCCAGAAATTCAGATGACAGAATTCTCGTTATTAAGACTGTCTGCAAGAAGTTAGATAGCTTTTAACAACAATTATTAAAACAGCGTCCTTTTTTGGTACATTCATTTAAAACCTAAAATGTGCTCAAAGTGACATATTACCTTTGATCACAGCTCTCTCCCCATTAGAGGGGATAAAGATTAACTGCCTAGGTAGTATAAGTATGCAGAAACTATACTGAAGAAGTTAACTTTCTCACCACATAAGGGCATAATAAACTTCTCTGTTTATTATTTAAAGAAATAAACAGATTGTATAACCCAAACCACAATAAATCTGCAACCGAGCATCACCTCAGAAAAGCAAAACACCCAGATTCCTTTTAGTTAAGTCTTCAGTGCAGAGAAAGAATTAATTCACACATTCATTTCTGGAGGAAAAGGGACGTAGAGAACCCCTCTGCAGATGGATGGATGAACTCACAGGACAGAATCAGATTATTAGGAGAATAACAACAAAAGAGAGAAAGAGATTCGGATGAGAAGAGCATGAAAATAATACAATAATGGGAACTAAAGTAAACCGGTCTGCAGAAGGAAAAAGATAAGCACTCGACAGTTCTGAAACCTTAGTTAGGAGTATAAAAGTGAAAGAAATACAGTAAGTAGAGCTCATTAACTGAAATACATATATAATCAAAATACAGCATTTATCAATTTGCACCCCTTACACCTTTTGAAAGCAGTTTTTTTTTTTTTTCTGTGGCCACATCAAAGGAGTATGCTTTTGATAAAGGTATTTTTTCTGTCAATCAGCTACAGCAAGGAGTAAACATTAAGTTCAGATATCAGCAACATTTATACTCAGCTACAAAATCAGAAACAGTATACAATGGTTGAATTCAGGGTCTCCAAAACATTTCCGCATAACTCAAAAGCATAATGTCCTGATGTACCAATGGATGGAAGGGAAGGTGAAATACACTCATCATTCCCTTAACACCACCTGGCAGAAGTGAATTACACCCAGGTGGCTCAGAGCATTAAACCACATAATCACACATCAACAGAGACACGTGCAAGTCATGGTGCCACCACAGAGCAAGGGACCAGCTGAGGTTATACTTTGTTTGTTCCTCTGTACCAGTTTCCACAGTAGCACACTCTAGGCAGTGGTTTTCTTTTTCAGAGGAATGCAATACAGATAAACAGAAAGGTTATTTATTTGAATAAAGAGCATATAATAGACGAGAAAACAGCCCTCACTGGCAATAACATTTTCCCATGAGTATGCGGGAGGAGCATTTCCCAATAGTCCCAAATGCAACATTTCCCAAGTTCAGCAAGAACCATTTACTGAGATTTGACAAGTTAGCTGTAACACAACACAGCAGACCTCACTATCTACACTTGAAGAAAAAGCAAGATGAACACACAGGGGATACTATGCTGAAGACAACAGTCTCCTGGTGAAACATCAAGCCTCCTGCACAGGGGACACTCTGCAGGAAGAGGGGGGCCACATCAGAGAAATTCATCTTTGGTGTTCTTCATCAGGAATCTGATGAGGTTTAACAAGGGCAAGTGTAGAGTCTTACACCTGGGGAAGAATAACCACGTGTATCAGTACAGGTTAGGGGATGGCCTGCTGAAGAAAATCTCTGCGGAGAAGGACTTGGGGGTCCTGGTTGCCAACAGGTTGGTCGTGAGTCTGCAGCATGCCTTGGTGTCCAAGAAGGCCAATGGGATCTTGGGGTGAATTAAAAAAAGCGTAGACAGTAGATCAAGGGAGGTGATCCTACCCCTCTACTCTACCCTGGTAAGCCACATTTAAACTACTGTGTCCAGTTCTGGGCTCCCCAGTTAAAAAAAAAAAAAAAAGATCTCCTAGAATAAGTCCAGCAGATGATCACAAAGATGATAAAGGGCCTGGAGCATCTCCCATATGAGGAAAAGCTGAGTAACCTGGGCCTGCTCAGTCTGAGGAAAAGAAGACTGAGGAGAAACCTGATAAACATTCATAAATACCTACAGGGAGGTGGAAGGCAAACAGATGAGGGCAGGCTCTGCTCAGTGGTGTGCAGCAACAGGACAAGGAGTAAAGGCCTAAAACTTGAACACAGTAAGTTCTGTACTAATATGTGGAATAACTCCTTTACAGTAAAGTGACTGAGCCCTGGAACAAGTTGCCCAGAGAGGCTGTGGAGTCTCCTATCTGTGGAGCCATTCAAGATGCGTCTGGACACCTACCTGTGTGACCCACTGCAGGGTACCTGCTTCAGCAGGTTGGTTGGACTCAACACTCTCCTGAGGTTCCTTCCAAACCCTGCAATTCTGTGATTGAGCCAACCACAACAATTTTCAAACAAAATTTACACTAGCATCCCACAAGAACATCTAGGATGCTTTCATCCTGTGATTTGGAAACAGTCTCCCAGTCCATTTTCTCACATCCCTCATTTACAAAACGTAGTTTTGAAGAAATGCAGGAACTTAGCTCTTATTGTTGTGGTGGCCAACTGACCCATATCTCACATACAGCATGTTTACCCTCATATTTCTGGTTCCTGGGCAGGAACTGGCTCTGCTTGCCCTTAGTCAGGGTCAAAGCACTAACTTGGACAGGACAGAAGAGGAGGGAAGCTTCCCTCGCAGAAACAGGGAAGGGCACTTCTCTGTTCCTATCATCACCGCTATCCTATAGAGCTCAGATGTAGTAAGGACTCCCAAAACAATTAGCATAAACTTAACGTTTACCATTCATCTCCAGTACACCAACACGAATACAATCCCTGATCACAGAGCCATTTTTACTCCATTTACTACAGAGAGAACTGCAAAGCTCCACGCTCTGCAGAAGAATCTGCCACACTTCAGCTTATACTTTCAGTTGTGCAGTTTGTCCTGAAGGTACCTGAACATTGCCAGAAATTTATACTGGACGCAAGATGACTTCTGGATACTATGTTAAGCAATGCTTTCACTAAGAATATGCAGAAAGCAACCCTGTTAACACCACCATATGCTATAGTGCTTTAGAAAAAGCTTGCTTATTCATAGCACTATGCAGATAAAATATAAAAAAAATAACATGTAAGGAACAAAACTGCAGTTTATATGCAGCACATGCATTAACCTTTGCACACAATAGACCAGGTGCAACACAGCTACCAAAATCCAGCCCTTCACTTATTTCCAGCAGCCTCCCCTCTCCCTGGCTATGACCAGGCTTAAAGCATGAGGCCGAGCATCACCTTCGAGGTAGCAAAATGCTTGCTGTTCCCACGGTCGTTAAGTACTCCACTTTATTGGTGAAATGCTGACATCACGCTGACAGGGTCACGAACCTGAAACTGTTAATGTTATACTTTTAGATTCCTCTTAACCTCAGCATGAAAAGTTCTTTCCTCCCAGCTCTCCAGAAGCCAAGTAGACTGATGCACGCTGACAAAATGGTCCACCAAGCTAAAAAGACACATTTCAGCATTAGGAAGAGATGAGAGTGCATTAACTGACCGCTTAAGGCAGTGAATGGGGTTTACCAACACAAATATCCCTGCTAAGCCCCTGTGACCAACCTACAGAGGAATACACTGCACAGAAACCAGCAGTGCCATGACCAAGAGCGCACACTAAAAGTTGCATAGGGGGAGAAGCAGAGTCAGCCCATTTTCTGCAGCCACAACAGAGCTGTGGGACAGGGAGGAAGAGATGAACGTGCTGAGAAAAGCTCCCTGTCAGTTTCAGTCCAAGGGAGAATCTCCCTCAAGGGGGAAAAAAAAACACAAAAAAACCAGCAGTGAACATCACTGATTGCTATTCTAAATGTTATCCCTGCATAGCCTCCTACAGATGCAAACAAGGGGTTTAAACACATCTTGCTTTTGATCACTAGAGATAATTGCCCAGAAGTTACAGAAAAGGGGACAGGAGGCCAGCTACAAAAAGGTCTTTAACCAAAATTTTTCTGATGTTTATTAGCACAGAAAGTCCCTGGTGAATAAATATAGCTTTGTAGTCAGCTAAAAATTAGAGCTATTAGAATGTATCTTGACAGCTCCAAGAAAAGGGCTGCTGCATAGACACAGAGAAAGTTTATCATCAACTTCCCACAAAAGCTTTAATTTAGCATGTGGGTCACTGGAGAGAAACACTGAGGCAAGAACAGACTTCTTTTTTTTCCCCCCTCAAATGATTTAATAACTAATCCCCTTAGGATTATGCCAGGCATGTCATATTAGGATGGCTTGGGCTCACCTTCACCAGCAGGTATGTTAAAATGCAACTATACTCATCTACAACAGCACTCCATTGCATGCAGTGTTACAGGGGAAAGGCATCTGTTGGGCTAACCACTGCTCTGCTTTACTCAACATGAAGCAATACAGGCAAAAACGGCCTTAGAGAATAATGCAAAACCTTATTTTTCATGCACCTGAAATTAAAAGAGAACGCTTTTCTTTGCTCACAACCTTCACAAAATGCAAGTGGCAGGACAGGTTCTGTTGTTACAAAAGGTACATTTCTGCACTACAAGTGCTTGGTGTAAAGGGGTCACATGCAAACCACAAATGAGCAGGAGCTGAGAATGAGCTTTCCCAGTTTCTGTTAATTTATGGCCCAATGTTACATTCCTTTCATGCAATGCCATAATCTTCAGTGAATGACTTCACATTATCCTTCTCAGAGTAATCTAGGAATGCAGATAAAAAGAACATCAACTTTGCCTTCATAAGACTCTCTCTCTTAACCCTCAGGGGTTTAGGTGCCTGATAGAGTTTTAGATAGGAATAGAACTCCAAGCATGCCTGCTTGGCTGCCGTGTAACCCTGTAGTGCCTACAGCTCTCAGAGCACACAGCCCGCTGCCCAGGGCATGTGCACCAGCAGAACTGCCCTAATCACCAATGTGCTTCCAAAACTCTGTTCAGTTCTCAGCATCCTTACTGTCACTCCCATCTGCTGAAATTAAAACGTGTTATGAGGCACGACTTCCAGATCTAACCTTAATCCTGACAATAGAACCATGAGTTTGGGAAGGGGCTGGCTATACCAGAAGCCTTTTAGCACAGCACAAGCACCAGGACAGGAAGTATCCAGATTCACATCTCCTCAGCTCTACGTCAGGCCTCACTCCACAGCCGAAGATATCTCTGCTGTGGGGACCCCACACTTGGCCCTGCAGTGTCAGTAGGCAAGGTTCAGCCTGGGATTCCTGCCCCCAGAGGACACTGAGTCTGAAACTCTGCCCCAAACTGCAGAAGGATCCTCAGATGCAGGCTTCTGGCCTGGCCTTGGGATGGGGGGAGCAATGAAAAGTGACTACTCAGGCACCTAACTGCAGGACAGAGTTTACAGCTGCAAACAGGAACAGCTGTACATCTTCATCCAGCTAGAGCAAAGGGCTGAGCTTCTAGAGAGGCCAACCTGCAGGTCAGACCTCCCAGATCTCCTGCCAGCCACTCCAGGCCCTCTGCCCATGGCTGTCCCTGGTCACTGCCTTTCTCCCACAGAAGGTGCAGGTGCCTGCCATGAGCTTGCAGGCAGTGGGGCAGCTGCCAGCCAGGCAAACACATGTATGACTTCTCACACTGCCCAGGGTTCCTCACTGCCTTCTCCCATCAGCCGCAACAGAGGAATGTGTTTGAAGTACTCACTTGCACTCTGCTTTCTAAAGATTCAGTATAACTAATCACATGCAACACTTGTGTCTACTGTACTTAAGTAAACAGCACTCTACCACTAGAACAGCACTCTCAATACTCACAGCATAAGTTGCTGCTAGGAACAGCACCTGGAACAGTCCCACAACCCCCCAACACACAGAGCACCAGGAGAGCTGCCGGGCAGTGCAGGCATCACCTCTACTCCAGAGCTGTGCAGGGAGTCCCAGGTACAGCAGTACGAGGAACGGTTGAGGGAACTGCAGCAGGAGCACCTTCAGAGCTGTCAGGCTTTATAACGATAAGATCACAGAATAGCTTAGGTTGGAAGGGACCTTAAAGCCCATCTAGTTCCAACCCCTGCTGTGGACAGGGCTGCCCTCCAACAGACCAGGCTAACCAGTGCCCCATCCAGCCTAGCTTTGAGTAGCTCCAGGGGCAAAAGCTTTTAATCAGTTTTAAGCGTAATAGCAAAGAGCTAGCAATCTGTTAGGAAGCACAGATATTACATTACATTAAGTTCTAGTGTTTCCCCCACCTTCCACGAAAAACAGACTTATAAATACAACACACGGCACAAGAGGTCTCCAGCCATGTGAAGCACCACCAGTGGCACCAGCCTCGCTGGGAAACGTACACTTCAGAAAGCAAACTGACTTCTACTCAGACCTCTCAGCCATAACACTTCAATTTTCAGAATGCACAAACGCAGCTCAGAACAAAGTTAGGGCCGCCAGCCATGACACAGGCAGCACGTAGCTTACACCGTTCACTTCTGGAGTTTTTTGTTTTGCTTTTGGGATCACTTCTGACTCGGGCTTCTGCATCCAAACAGCAGGAGAGAAGAAGGGCTTTGGAGAAACATGCTCACACAAAAGAAAAAAGAAGAGGGAACCACTGTGTTTTGATTTGCAGCGGACACAGAAGTAACCTTCAAGGTTACCTTACCCTCTTTGAGGCCTCAGGAAGGAGAAAAACACAGCTTCGGTAATGGAATTTCTCTCTAACCCCAGGTCCCACCCTGCACAAGAACTAACGACAGGAAAGCATTTGATTCAGAGCTCCACAAGTCGCACTCAGCCAGAGGCACAGCAAAACTCACTCATTTTCAGGAGAAGAAAAGAACTTCTTGCTCAATAAGTAGCAATTATGCCGCAGAATTTACATGCCGAGCACGGCCGAGCGCGGGAACACCGGATCAGTCAACCATAGCGCCGGCGCTTTGAGTATGATTAACAGAATGAACTTCCAAAGGTCAATTAAATGTCAACACGTTTTAAAGAGATATTCTTCTTCGGTGCGGTCAGCGGTGCCCGACAGAACCGGCACCGCTGCGCTCCCGACGCGGGCAGAGATGACAACGACCCGCCCCGACGCGGCCGCCCGCGCGGCTCAGCCGCCCTCCCGCTCCGCTCGGCCAAGCGCGGAGGCGCCGCTCGGCCCTGCCCGGCACAGCCCGGACCGCGGGCCGGCAGCGGGAGCGCCCTGACCGAGTGCCTTCCGACAGAAGAACGCGGAGGGGCTTTGATCCGCGCGGCGCTGCCCGGATGTACATCCCGGCGGGGGAGGCGGGATTTCCAACCTCCGGCAGAATTAATTCCGAGCGCGTTAATCACGGTTCGGCAGCAAGAGCTCCGCGCTACGAGCCGGCCCCGAGGCGCGCAGCGGTGACGGCGCATCCCCACGCGGGCCCGGCCGATCGGTGCTCTCAGGCACGATAATAAAGAAAAGTTTGCGTTCCAGCACGAGCCCGGGGCTCCCAGCCCTGCTGAGCGGCACCGCGTCCCCAGGGCTGCAGCCCGCATGACAGCCGCGCTCGCTGTGCAAAATTTCAAGTTTCGGGAAGAAGAAACAATAATAATAACACACGCGCAAAAAAGTTGTCCCACCCCTCGACGCCCCCACCCGCAGCCCCCCACTCGCCGCCCAGCCTCCCGCTGCTCACCTGAGCTGAGCCCAACTTTGGCATTCCGGGCAAAACTTGCGGCACGCAGCTCCCCGCTCCCGGCCGCCCCACCCAGCCCCGCCCAGCCCCGCCCCGCCCCGCCGGCCTCCCCCGGGCCCCGCCACGGAGGCGGGGAAGGGGCGGAGGAGGCGAGGCGCAGCCGGGCCGCGCGTTGTCCTCCCCCGGCGCGTGCTTCCCGGCGGGGCCGGCCCAGCTCCTCCTTCACCCGCCATGTTCTTTGTTCCCCCCGCCGCCGAACCCCCGCCGCGCCCGGGCCGCCCCGGCCGCAGGTGCCCGCCCCCGCCCGGAGACCGAGCACCGCCTCCCCGCGCCGGAGGGGATTCCGTCCCGCTCCGCCAATCGGCTCGGGGGAAAGGGGCAACCCGACCAATGGAGCGCCGGGAAACGGCGAGAAGTCCCGCGGGGAGAGCCAATGGGGCGGGCGGGGACGCCTTCCCTCCGGCCCGCGGTGCCTGGGGGCAGCGGTGCAGCTCTCGGTCAGCGTGGGCTCGTGGATGGCACGGGGGAGTTCAGTTCCTGCATAGCTTACTGGCACCCGTGAGCGCCCCGTGCCTCCCTCGCTGGGCTCTCACGGGCTGTGCTGCTTCCCATAAGTTGCTTCCCATGAGACAGGATGGGAAACAGGTGAGCGGAACTGGAATCAGGAGAAAAACAGGGTGACAGCTGTGCTGGGATGGGGGGAGAGAGAAGTTGGTATGGACTGGATCAGCCTGACAAACTGAGAAGATTTGTGTGTAATCGTTGTTTCTGCCACTGATAAAAGCTGCCTTTGATGGGTCTTTGCCACAGCTTAGGAGTGTGAGGGATACTAAGATTCTGCTCACAGAATCATAGAATGGCCCAGGTTGGAAGGGACCTCAAGGATCATGAATCTCCAACCCCCGCGCCACAGGCAGGGCCACCAACCTCCACATTTAATAGAGCTTCTATCTGTGAGGGAACTTCCCTGTGTGACATTGTCCTTCAGCCAGTTTCCTGTTGCATTTTATCCCACTTCCCACTAACTTCCACATGTTTAATTACACCTTCCTTATAAATTTGCTATAAATCCTCAGTGACTGGCAGTGGCAGAGCAAAAACTGTTTCTACTTAGTTGTGTACTCCTTAAATCCCTCCTGCAACAGTCAGGTCCAGCTTCCCAACACCTGGATGAAAGATGTCCACCCATCACAGCAGACCCACAGGTGACGTGCAGCAGCAGTATGAGCTGCCATGGACTGACTGCTGGTAGTTCCTGCTCCCAATCTATTCCCACTATAAGAACAACGTTTTGTATCCCTCTTGCACAGGGAGCAGGTTTCTGTAGACTCAGAGCAGGGATGGCACTGCTGCTTGGCCACAGACGGTGGCACCCAGCTGAGTCCCTCAGGAGCTGGGTGAGCACTGTTTCACACTCCGCATAGCTTGGTAAATGTATGAGGTTCAGTCACATATGTAATTTGTGCTGGGTTATATTTACGGAATGTTTTCAATCTCACTTTATTATTGTAGTATCTATGAGGGAAAGCCATTACAGTCTGCGAATGAAATGCCCTCTGAGTTAGAAAAAAAAAGAAGTGTCTACTTTGTTATGGCATGTTTCTCACAAATGCAGTAAGTAAATGGTGTCCTTGTAGTGATTAATAGAGGAGCCATTCAGACCCTTGTGGGGGCTGGGCTTTTTTTTAATTATGAAGATAATCTCCTCATCCAACTCATTGCTCAGAGACATAACAACTGTGTTTTACTCACTTTCACTGCTGTACTGAGATGAAAAACTGTTGATGTATTCTCCCTAGAGGTCATCAGAAATACAAACAAGGTTCTGGACCTAATGCATACATACAGACTGGTGGATGAAGTCTGGGGTTTATTGTACTGTAAGGGAAGCTGAACAGAAGGGAAGGAGGAGATTAAACAAGACATTTGGAAATCAGAGTAACTGACCCTACATGGCATCTAATTTGTGGCATAGCTGCTGTGTGGGAGACTGGGAAAAAGAAAAAGCAGTCTTTTATTGTGGTTGTTATTGTTGTTGTTTTTTAAATGAAGGAAATACACACTGAGACATTAAGGGCAAAATCAGTGATACCTTATTGCCTCTTTTGATCCAAGTTCATGAAATGGCTCAAATCTCTTTTCAGTGAGTACTCATGATCTTAAGGGCTATTTCCATCAGAAAGCCAAGTTAAGGGAATGTCACTGACAGAGTCCTGTTTCCTTGTAGAAGAATGCATCTTCTTCGATACTCATTCATTATTCCCAGCTACTTCCCAGCCTGTTTTCTACCAGCAGGGTTCCTCAAGTTTCTCTCAGGCCAGTGTTTCCCATCCTTCCCTTGCAGGTGTGACTGCTCTTCTCTGCCTTGTCTCTGGCTGTTCCCATCTCAAAACAATCCCTTTCGATGAAAAAATATTTTGCCCAATGTTCTGCTTCTGAGCAGCATGGCTATATAGCCTGGACTTTTGGGAGGAATTGTTACAGTGCCTTTCTTATTCCAGAAGGGATGTGTATGCTAAGTGATACACAGGTAAGCGCTCCACCAAGCAATGCGTTTTGGCAATGCAACACAATATACCACACAGTCCAGCTTTCAGAACAACAACTATGAGTCTCCCGGTCTCATAATGTCTATCCTGAGAGGAACTGATGTGGGTTGGTGAAGGGTAGAGCCATAATGAATCTGCGAAGTGAATAACACTGTGATTGGGCAGTTCTGCAGTTTCATTTCTGATGGAAACAGTAATTCAGAAAAATAACATGCCATTCCAAACTTCATTTTTTTCTCCATGTAAGAGATGGCTTCTCATCTGCAGGAGATGTAATGCGAATATGTATGTTTTGGGCGAGAGAGTTAGATCTTTTTCTTCCACTATTGCCTGTAGTGCTGAATGGGTTCCTTCAAAAACATCCGTTTTCTCAAGTGTCCTCACTGATAAATAGGGCAGCAGCAGATGTCCAGTTCTGTACTTCTGTCATGCTCATGGTGAGTTACAGTTAGGGAGCAGCATACTATGCACTGTATAGCCTTCAAAAGAGATCAGAGTAAGAAGAGTGTTATCTTGTATTTTTGTTACTGATGCTCAAAGTAAAATTAAAATCACTCAGAAAATGCTACTTAGCAATTTAATCAAAAGTGAGTTTTTAACTCCAGCTCTCAACTAAAAAAATATTTCTCTTCGTGTATTCAGAAAGATTCAGTTTGATGCCTCATTGGGTTGCCTATAACATCCCCAGTTGTCCTGCTGTTATCTACCCTTTCAAAGAGTTGGTTCCCCTCCTGTTTGTAGGCTCCCTTTAGGTACAAAAGGATGCAATGAGGTCACCCCGCAGCCTTCTTTTCTCCAGGCTGAACAAGTCCAGCTCCCTCAGCCTTCATAGGGGAGGTGCTCCAGTCCCCTGATCATCTTTGTGGCCCTCCTCTGGACCCTCTCCAACAGCTCTTTGTCTTTCTTGTACTGGGGGGTCCAGACCTGGACACAGTACTCTGGATGGGTGCATCCAGGAATGATAATATTCATTTTTTCCCATTTGAGGAAAGAAATTTAAGAAAATAGTTGTTCTTTTTCTAAGAATAATAAGATTAATAAGAATGATGCCAATAGGTTATATCAGCAATTGTATGGAGTTAAACCGTAATATTCATAATTACAGAGAAAGAAGGAGGTAACTGGGAATATTACGGGCATCCCCATGGGGCATCAACTTGAATCTTGATGGATACATCAAGATGATGTTCCACCATCCTTTTCTCCAAATAAAAATTCAATTGTAATATGGTAATTTTCTGTTTCCCTTCCCAACTCAAATTTTACTCTTTACATAGAGAGTAACTGGATCTTCTGAGACATCTTTTCGCTCCTTTTCCTCCCCCATTTTTTTCCCCAAGGAAAAATCCAGGTTTGCAAGGCTGATGAACAGCTTTCTAACTAAGATAGAGAGGGGCCATTGCAGCAAGCACTCAGTGCTCAGTCTGGATACAGGTTTGGTGACTTAACTGTCTGAAAGTTGGCATGAGCTGAGTTTACTAAGACCAAGAAGAAAAAAAAAAGTGTTCTGACATAGCTGGTGTGCTGTATACTAAGGGATTGCCTTCAATTCCTGAGAAATGCTGTGGTTGAAAAAGCTGGGCGGAAAAAAAAAAGAAAAAAGAAAAAAAAAAGCTTATAGTGAATTCTCAAAAGATATAGAAGCTCTGTATGTTTTCTGGTCATGTTATAATCTCTTTGCAATCCTTTTGTGAAAGAACAAAAACCTAAGTGCACAGTGAGCAAAAGCACGTACAGCTCTAGGCCTGGGAGCCTCAGCGGCTCTGCTCACTGCACAGTAAGTATTGCAGCTCTGCTTTTGTCCCAGCTTGGCAGCTCTGGAACATGGTAAAGATTTTCCAGCAGTTGTTTTGAATTGTGTTCCGCTATTGTCTGATAGCATCATTAGCTGAAACCTTAGCCATGAAGTCAAAGGAAAGCCGGGCATGAGGGAAACCTTGAGTACTGAAGGCCAAAAATAAGGGCAGCATGACTTTGAGTTGTTGTTTGAAGAACGAAGAGCCTTGCTGGGCTGCTCCTATACCTGAGATTGTGGTCCTTGTGCCACTAACAGTGTTACCATGGGTTTAAAATAGCAGCAGCAGCTTGGGTGTAACTTCTTAAGTTGTCTTGCCGAAGGCAACAGGACAGTTCAGTTACTTCCACTTGGTTTTAGTAAAGAGCAAGAAAATGTAGCACTCAAATGCAAACAGTTAGATTATAACTAGAATAAATGTCTCTGAAGACATAGAAATGTTTTCCTGATACAAGATCTTATGTATTTCAATTCAAAACAAACTGTATTTGTAATACAAGAGAACAGTAAAAAAAGCAGAAGCAAAAAAAGCAGAGAGAATATGAAACACTACATCACAAGAACTGGGATTTACTCAATTTTAGACTGCCGTAAACATGCTTAGCTTTGCTGAGTTGAGACTCAGATGGTGTCAGGGACAGAGGCAGCAGCAAGCGGATATGCTCAGAGCGTTGCCCTTTCCCTGCTATGCACTTCTCTCACATGTGTAATTTTAGCATATGCGCTGTGCACAAGCTCTGAGGGATCAGTGCCCTCTGTATGTTGGGGAGGTGCCACTCAACATCAAACAGCACAAACTAATAATTCTGCATTGCAGTGCAAGCTGCTCAGTTCTCACTTACTTATCAAATGAGTTTCATAAAACTTCTCTTCTCTAGCTGAATGTCCAGGACAAGAAAGCAAAGTAATCAGTCTGCAGCCTTTGCCTTTGCCTGAGACTGCTTTTCTCGTGGACTAAGCATCTTCTTTTTTTGCCAGAATATGCTTTCAAGCTCCTTCCATGCTGTTCATTAAAACATTCTTACATTAAACACAGTATGAGGAGTGAACAAGAAACACCACAATATTTTATTGCATTATTGCTTTGGTAATATTAAATCACTGAATATGTCATTTGTGTTCAGCATGTTATTTCCTGCAATAAATTACCAGTAAAAGCTGGCATTAACATTTTTCTTACAGTTTAGCTGGTAGAATGTAATTAAAGATTGTATCGTGTGATGACAAAAAAGAGTTGAATTAGAGGCCGTAACTGTAATTCTCACATTTCATAATATGTGAGTGCTTGATGTTACGGTTTTCTTTCAATGTAGCTTTCATAAATAATTTTCTTCAAAAACTAGAGCAGAAGAGCCCCAAGTACTCGTGGTGATGCTTGTATGATATTGGCACATAAGAGGTGAAGCCTTTAGGTTCTCCAGAGAAACTGCAGCCACTTGAAGCAGCGTGCTTGCTTACAGCAGCAACTCATTCTCCATATGTGGACTAGCATAAGAAAAGCTCTGTCATGATACGGAATACTGATGAAACCAGGACACTGTGCTGTGGGTCACAGCAGTAATGGCAGCCACACAGGGTTTAGAAAGTTTGGGTATCGCTCCAGGGTCCGCCACACTGTTTCACACGGTGTCCCTCCCACACGTTTGTCTGCAGTGTGACCTGTTTTTTGCCACAGCACTGCCCACCCACCCTGCCTGCTGCTCCACATCTGCCTCACTTCTTCCATTTCCTTTCTTTCTGTAAAGTTCTGTGAGATCTGCTGATGCAAGATGGTATTGCAGGGGCAGGTGTTCTTCCCAAAGACTGTCTATGGGATGGAATGAACCAGGGATAGGAACAAATCTGCCCTGTGGAGAGACCAGCACCAAGAGTGAGCGAAACCAAAGATGCAAGATCCATATCCACATGTATACCTGCAGAACTGGTAATGAACCAGTTCTTCAGGTCTCAGTAGCAGCAATGGCAGAGGTGCTGAATTTCTGTGCGCCTTTAAGCCGTCCAGGAGAGAAGATAAGCTCTATGGGCAATTGCATGCTTTCAAGTTAATCATTAGAAAGAAAAGGTCTGGTACTTTTCACTCATGTCAGCTTGCTAGGTGTGTCTGGTGGCTCTCAGACACTAAAGGACCCGCAAAGAGGTGAGGTTGTGTGCCTGCGCTGAGAGGGAGGTTGCAACCAGTGCTGCTCTTATCCCAGCTCTTCCCCACATCCCATCCTCATCCCTACTTTCTACTTCTGTCTCTGTGTCCTGTCCTCGTATGTGGTTTCTGGAGGAGCCCTTTTGCTGGTATTTCAGCCAGAGCAACTCTTCCAATCCAGAAAAATATGCCTGATTATCATGACTTTCGCAGTCATTTCTGGGCATGTTTCACAAGTGTGCTAAGCTGGATGCAGTGTAACAGCTGGGTGACTCCTGTGGCATGCAGTGCTGCCTGAGCTTGGACTCCAACCTCCTAGATACCAGAGTTCTGTTAAAATGTACTCCTCAAAAAATGAAGCCTAGGAACTTTGTAATACACAGATTTGAATGTGAACTGTATTTCTTTTTCCATCAGCTGAATAATTTAATACCTATGTTTATTCCGCAATGCTGTGAATGGACTGAGGTGGAAGGAACTTGTGGTGACACATGCATCGGGTCATCATGCTCCTCACCGCTTGGGACCAGCACTGGACTCCTGGGTGGATATCACAACAGCAGGACAACATGTTGAAAGGCAGTGCTGACAAAATGACTCTATGCTGAACAGTTTCTAGCAGCTACGGAATCTGAAATCTGTTTCACTAAATTGTTTCAGCAAGTGCTCCAATGGCTGAAATGTGTCTCTCTTAAGTGAGATTAAAAAGAACATGACAAAAGTTTGTCTAGCATGCCTCAACCCAAATTTCCTGTAAAGGATACAGCTTGTTATTTTTCAAAAGGCATCAAATATATTTTCTTTATAGCTTGACTTATTATGGCCTATGGGAATAATTTTAAAACTGAAACATGTAAGAAGAAAGGGAGAAAAATAACTGCACTACACAGGAGGTGCTTGCATATCCTGAATGTGTTATCTGTCCTTTGAAAGAAGAGATCAGAAGGTATTTGGACAGATTTTCCCCCAAAGGAACATACATATAAAGAATATTTACTTAGAAAACATTTGTCATTTTTTGAAGATATTTATCAAGCTAAATGACACACAAAAAAGAAATAAAGCCTGCCTTAACATGTCCAAAGCAAAACGGAATTAAAAGAAAGCAACACAGGGATGTCTACCCATGGAACAAATCCAGTCAGCCACTGGCAACACATAAAATCGGCATGGTTTGTTGTTTGGAGCCTGGGTATTGGTGCCAGGGTACAGCACGTGGCTTTGACCCACTCTCCTTATCCTTTGCCGTACAGTTTTTGGTGGGGAACTCATGGGCAGCCCACTGCTGTCCCTCCTCTGCTGGAGGGCATTTTCCAGGCTGTTCCTAAACCTTTATTCCACCTCTTTTTTGAGACAGAGCACCTTTCTCAGGTGCCTCCTTGACAGCACACTTTCAGCAGCCACAGGAGCATCATTCAGTGTTTGTGCAGCACCTGGCACTAGGCATGACCATGTTCACTGTGACAGCTTGCCAAGGCAGGCCTGGCAATTCAGTGACAACTCAGTGCGGGTAAGCACACACTGCAGGACACAGATACTTGGCTGGGCAGCGAGCTGTGCCTCGGTGCAGCCAGCACACAGCAGAGATGTACCAGACCCTGTAAGAGCAGACAGATAGCCTAATTTCTTTCAGACATTCAGGCTCCAAATCTGTGCTATGTCCCTACCCCAGCTTCACAGACACCTTCAGCTGAAGTCTCAGATTTCTTCTCCTGCTTAGCGGGACCAGCTCCTAACTCAGCTATCCACACTTCAATTCCTGAAAAAAATCACGTCATCCGGAGTTTAAGACTAAATCCTGAAATTGAGGGAAAAAAATCCCAAACAACAAAAGCCCATGAGGTGCAGCTAAAGCAAGATGGAGATCTGCAGGAACTGGAGCATACCCTTCTGCCAGTTGCCAGGGATGTGCTCTCAGCTGCTGGAGGACTCTCTTCATTAAACTTCCCATCAATTCTGGAATAGCACAGAGGATTGATACCACAGCAGCATGCAGGATGGGTGAGGTGAATGCCATCTCTTGTTGGTTTGCCTTCATAAATAGCCTCCCTCTCTACTTTCTTTTTACAGACTTTTGGAAGGAATACTGATTTTTACCATATATAAAGTAGGTGAACTATCTTCTGTAACTGGTGCTGCATCTAGGAAGGTCCAGCTGTTAAAACCAACCGGTAAGAGTTTTCAGGCCACCATTTCTTCTCAATATAGAAGGGACTTCAGGTGTCACACATAAGTTTCAATCCACATTGGCAAGAAAATTGCTAAGCAACTTTCTATGTATTTGTTTCTAGGCAATTTTTATTTCAGGAAAGTCAACATCGTACACATGAGCACACAAAATGCCTAGTGGAGCTCAGCTAAAGAAAAATATAATTATACCTTAATAAAAAGGTAAGATAACTTTGCTGTTCGGCAGATCACTGGCAATGCAGGAACACTGCGGGTGCCTGGAATTCACTTCTATTGTCTTCAACATGAATTGCTTTGAAAAAGGTCACATGAGGAGGAAAGGAAGTTTTGATTTTCACATGCCTGTTATTGCTAAGGAAACCACTTCCTTGGTATTCACATATTCAGCATGTCTCCAGTTCTGGCTCTCTGACAAATGACATTGTGCTACTTCATCAAGGAACAAAGTGGGGCGGGGAATGCTGTTAAATAACTTGACGTGTTCTGAACTGGACTGCTGAACTTCAAGGACACTCCATAAGAGCATGCAAGGGCCTCTGATAGCTGCAAATGAGATTCCTGAAGTTCAGAAACATAAAAAAGGCTCCAGTCTACACCTAGCCATGCTCAAGTTATTTCTGAGGTTTACTGGGTTGTAGCAATGGCAATGACCTTAGACTATTGCAGATGCTGAAAAAACAGTTTTCTAGCACAAAACTCTCTGAATTATTTTCTTGCCAGAATTTATTCTAGCCTTCACACATACCTTCGCGTATTTTTTTTTACACGTTCAGATATCAGAATCTGATTATGAAAAGATGTTACCTGATAATTTCATTGAAAGCAATTGTACTTGAACTGTAATCCATGGGACTTTTCCAATTTTTTTGAATTCTAAATCAAACAAGGAAACAGCTGGAGAAACAAAGTACAGTTGGTGAGAATGGAGATTTTTTTTTAAGAGGAATGAAGCAAATTTTCTTTGCTATTTGGTATTTGCAGATCTCAATCTGACAAGAAGAAAATGTATGTTAAGTAGGCTTATTTCTGCTCTACACGAAGTCTAGCATGCTGCAGGCTGTGAGTTCCACAATAAATACACAATAGTTACTGAGATTACTGGGAGCAAGTACAAGGCAGACACAAATCACAGGAATTGAACAGCTAAAGCCCTGCTCAATTTACTGAGAGGCTACTATGCTTCTGGTATGTCAAGATCTATCTGTTTAAGTGTAATCAGGAAAAACAACATAATGCAGTGCACTGAGCCTGGGATGCAAGACCAGGAATCAGAATTTCTGGATCTGATAAATGTTTATAAATATAAATATAAAAAAGAGAGGTGAGAGGCAAATGGATAAGGCCAGGCTTTTCTTGGTGGTATGTAGTAACTGGACAAGGAGTAAAACTTGAACACAGGAAATTCTGTACTAACATGTGGAATAACTTCTTTATGGTAAGGATGACGGAGCATGAGGTTGCCCAGAGAGGTTGTGGAGTCTCCCACTATGGAGACATTCAAGACCCATCTGGATAACTACCTGTGTAACTTATTGCAGGGTACCTGCTTTAGCAAAGGAGTTGGACTCGATGATCTTTTGAGGTCCCTTCTAACTTCTGTGATTCTGATCTCGGCCCTGCCTCAGATGTATGCGGTGGCCCTGGAGCAGCAGCCTCACTCCCTGCACACTTACAAAGAAGCATCGTGAGTTGTCTGCTCCACTAAGGAACTGGGCAGTCAGCTCCCAGCTTCTGCATGCTTGTCTGACAATGTGAATGGCAACATAAATATTACCATTATATGTGAGACCTCTCCATGTTTGTCCCCCAGAAAACATGCACCGTGTACCTCAGATCTGAGGCAACAGACCTGTGCTCTAGCATCAGGCCTGAGGCCCAGCCCCATGGGGACTGCAGATGTGGCCTGCTAGCAGCACAGAAGCTACCAGGGTGCTCAACACCATGAGGGCCTTGCTTTAATCCTTCTTCAGTATGTTAAAACTAAAGCGTTTAAGAAATGGACTGGCTCTCCTCTCAGAGAGAATGGCTTCATTACCATTCTGCCAGTTGCAGGGACATAGCCCACTTTCTCAAAAGTTACTGGCTTAATGCAGGAATAACAGACAGAAGGACCTATGGCCTGTTTATTTAGGAAGAAAAATTAGATGGCTTAAAATGCTTAAACACATGCTGGAGTTCAGTTTCCTAAGATCTTCATCTCTGAACTGGGGGCTTTGCTGGGCCATACTCATTCCAAGGAGATCTAAAGGGTCACCTGAGGTGAGACAGAAGACGCAAAACCCCCCAAGTAAAGCCACAAGAACAGTTTTTAGTTCGTTTGTTTGCTTTTAAACAGAACAAGTTATCTCCTGTAATACAGGAACAGGGAGAAGTATTGGCCATATCCCTCTTCCATGAAATAACTGAGTTCCAGGCACAGAGGACGTGAGGGCACTCATGACCCAGGAACTGTACTCTTCTCCTGCTCAGAGGAGCAGCAGCTTCTTAATTACTCCAGAAACTGCTTATGAGTGAATATTTTGAAATTGCTGAGAAAAAGCAAGTGCTAAAACCAGTTTACATTTTGTGCTTTGTATAGTTTTGCACTCATTATTACTTGTAGGAATTAGTCCAGCCAGCATCTCCTGTGGCTCTGGCATCCCCACCATCAGCCAGCCTCACGATTCTGCTGCAGTACCAGTTGTTATTGCAGGCTGGTTGGCTGGTGACCCAAACCTATACAGGGCTTTGCAAATCATCAGAAAAATCATCAAATCCTCGCTGTGGTCCATGGGGAGCCAGCACGGAAGGAAGGGAGTGCTCCCGGCTGATGCTGGGTTGCTAAGCACAGGGGCTGCTATGTCAGGGAGGCAGGACAGAACTGCGCCATCAGGCTGGGAGCATATGAGCCCTCAATGAGCTGCATGCTGCTGTGCATTTACATAGCTTACGTACATTTACATAGCTTACACTGGAAGAAAGCACTGGCAGGGAAGGGTCAAAAGTGCAAAGCTTGAGAGCTAAAGCCTACACTGACTGCACAGTAGCTGATAATGTCCTCAGCAGAAAAGCACTTAGAGGAAAGAAAACCAGGATCGCGCTGCTAAGGAGAATTTCAAAGGCCAAAAGGCAAGAATGTTAAAAATATCTCCAAATAAAACCCATATGACCTGGTCCAGCAAAGCTCCTTTGCACAAAGGCTGTGGGGTACAGATGCGCCCCCAGTAAGCTGTGAGCGAGGAGCACAGTGGGAAAAGGAGATTCCCCTCAATCTTAGTTTATATGTCTAAAACAAAATGAGCTTTTGTTCACTCTTATCTGCATGATCTTAGATTCCTTCATGTGACTCATTTGGCACCTACTTATTTCCCAGTGCACATATTTAACAGTTTCCCTGGGCATCTTTCTCACTTGGATGGTGTCTGAGGCCAGAGCTCTGTCATTCCCCAGTCACTACCCTCACCACACTCTGTCTCATGTACTTCCCTCTCCTTAGAGAAGGCAGAGTACTCACAGAGATGCTGCTGCGGCCAGCCAGCCCATGTCTGCTTTCACTTCCTCCAATATAGTCGTAGACCTCAGTATCGGTGCTTTAATTCAGACTGATGTAACCAAGACTGAAATCTGTCCTGAAATATATGACTGAAATATAGCAGATATTTCTCAAAGCTTATCAAAGAAGAACCATACCAAAGAGAAGCAAGAAAAACAGAGAGTGCCACTAAACTTTGCGAAAATAGGTTTCAAAGTCAGTGAAAACCATCTGAGACAGAATTAAAACATACAACATAAAACATAGCACCCTGAAAAAAACAAAAATTTCCAAGTAGCGATGTCCTACAGATCCCACAGAACATTTGTAATTACTTTTAACTAGCAAAGACTAAGGAGGAAGGCCTGCACAGAACTAACAACATGTGAGTAAAGCCAGTGCTCACTGCTGGGTTGCTTTAGCCAACACCTTCACTGTGGCATGCACACCCATCACAGCTCCCTGGTTGGGCCAGGAGCTGTGTCTGCACAGCAGGAAGGAGGAAAAAGAACAGCACATGCAACTGGCTTTATGGACAATATAAAATAACAGGACGACACACTTTAATGAGATAATTAAAACTCTGTTGCTGCTTTGCTACATGCCAAGGACACTCAGTTTCTTGGCAACAGGCCTCTAATTTTCCTTCTTTGATATCCAGGTCACAGCCATTTGAATTAGAGGCTCATTTCCAGCAGCAGAGCACAACAATGGCAACAGCTCTCTGTCCTAGTGGAAGCTTTACCCCAAAGTTCAGTGCCTTTTCACTACATACTGACTGTAACTGCAATTATAAAAACTGTGAAAGCCCTTATGAAGGGGAATATCACAATATTCACAAAGGTGAGGTGAGACTTTCATATTCAAAAACATATTCAAAAACTGGATAGCGTTGTGCAATATAAGCAACTTCTCACAGCAGCAGCAAAGTCTGTGTTGTTCCAGCTAAAGAATGTGACTGAAAGTGTAAAGAGGAAGAGAACGAAAACACCTGTTCCATCCCTGGCTCTCCAGTTTCTTCAAAAATTAGGTCAACCCAATCCCTAATCATTTGCTATCAACCCCACCTTTTCAAGAGGAAGGGGGGTGCTGTGTGCTGGGCAGATTACATGTGGAAATCACATACATTTCTGCTGGGCTTTGGTTGAGACAATAAACTAGAAGGGAAGCCCACAGCCCTCGCCAGAGCTCATGGAGCAAGCTGGACACAGCCTAGGGGTGACCAAATGTCTCCAGGCGATTCACAAGGCCTTCTCATTCCTAATTATGCGTAACAGCTGAAAGGCAAGAGGACACCTTTTTGAAAAGCAGATGCTTTTTCACAAAGGAATACAGAGCATACTACCAAGGAGCTGGTAAGAGAACAGATCATACAGCCCAGATGGCAGTCACACTGCTTAATGCACTGCTGGAAGGTGCCCAGCTAGCCTGGTGATGAGTGACAGAAGAACCTATAGAGAATAATGTTCTTTGTTAAGTGCCAGCTATTTATTACATTATATTCTGAGAACAGCTGAGGCGAATTAACCACAGTAACCATTTGCTATTCTCTCAGACAGCCCTGAGATAGTATCTGTACTACTCCTGTGGCTGATGGTAGCTTCTGGGCAGATGTGGGCTTGTTCAAAGCAAACCTAAAGCCAACTGCCCAAGTTAGCATACTGCCAAACCCTCATCAACAAACCAATCCACAGGTATACGAGTTTATACCTGCTCCTATGCCAGCAATCACTTGGGTTTTGGTCAACTTGGAGTCTGACCAGAACAGGCCTGCATCCACTCGGATTGCACAATAGGAACAGAGCTGGCTGCCCAGCTATTGCATTAGTGGGTGAAGTGCTCATTGACCCAGCTGCAGCAAGTAAAGGAAGGGTGATTGGGAACACGTTCTTAAATCTGTCTCTTAAATCAGTCTTAAATCTGATCAAAAGCAAGTATAAGACAAGATTTCTGTACTCTTCATAACATCGTCCATGCTAGAAACATCCAAGTTGCTTTTTTTTTTCATTAAAAAGCCACTATTTTTATCAAATCAATATTGCAAAGAGATATTTGGCAGAACATTGAAAGCTTGTATTTTCTGCTACCCGTTCTAAATTTGATCTTGCAATAGGGACAGGTGAGTTAAACAAAGTAGAATCCTGACCACAAAATCTGGATTGCTTTGATATTCTGGCAGTGAAGCTAAGACAATACAGCTTTGCTCCAGAGAACAGTTTGGCCCTGTAGATCAGTACCTCATGCATAAAAGCAGAAACAAATTTTTACTGAGATGGCTATTGTCCTTTGAATATGAGCACGTCTTAAATACTGCTATTGTTTCACAAACAGTTAACAAGAATAGCCATCTTCTACATTACCTCCTGAGGAGCAAGGTATGCAAGAACTCCATGGTTGTTTTGCACAAGCTGTCTATGCTTGAGCATACATTCACTCATCTGCAACATCCAATAAAACACAGATTAAAGTAGAAGGCGAGTTAAACAGTCTTGGCAAACTTACTGTTCTGTGTAAGTCAACTCAATAACACAGCCTATTGCAGTTAGGATACAGGTAGAAGTAGTTTTAAAATCTAATTTAAGATTTTTGCTATGTTTATTTGGGTTATCTTATAAGAACATTCCTCTGTATAATGGCATGCAATACATACATACCTGGCCCCAAAGGAAACCCATGACATAGCATCTGCTAAAATCCATTAAACTATAACACAGTTTAAAAAAAAAAATCTAGTTAAGTCAGGAAACAGCATACAATACACCCTATTGCCTGTGATGATAAATTAGTCTTAACTTTTTACTACTGTTTAATGATTTTTCACTGAAATAAGAACTTTGCTATCAAGGTATGACTGCTCAAGATACATCGGAGAGCTATGTGATTTTCAGAATTCAGTTTTTAGATAGTAAAAATTTCTCTCTTTAATCATCCTGGAAGTGGCATCTGAAGAACAGGCATGACAAGGAGCTTTTCTATTCCTGAAATTTAGGCTCCCTTTAACATAGGATTAAAGAATGCAAACACATAAACCTACAGCCCTCAAACTGTACATTCTCCTGGAAGATCTGACCGTCCAAAGGGACCAGTAAGCACTATACATATATCCATGATCATGATGTCCAGGTTTCATTTTGGGTCAAAGAGCAGCAATATCTGTGAATCAATTAATAAAGTACAGATCTCTTGAGAAAGATTAAATCAATTGTTACTGTCCTCCAAAAAAGAATGGATATCTTAATTCAACCATAGTCAACGGTTCTTCAATCTCAGAATCCCTCACTTTCAGATGCAAGTGCTTCATCAACAGATTTTGTATGCCTCTCCCCAGTGTAAATCCCATAATGTAGTTCGTCATCCTTTACAGTAGCCCAGGACATCTGCTTGGTGGAGAACCTTGCTGCCCACTCTCCTGAACTGCTAACAACAATGACACCTCCCAAGCCCCCAACTCGAGTCTTCATGTATTCTAATGCAGTGTCAGCAGCCATCTCCGGTGACATTCCTGAAAAAAAGAACAAGATAACTTTACAATATCTGCTTCAAAATGAATTTTAAAATTCTCTTCAAGATTCACACCCTCCCTTCACCTTCTGCATTAGAGCCAATCAAATCTAATTCTTTCTTCAACTAAATTGGCAGAAAACTTCCAGTGCAGCAACTGAACTGCTTTATAGGAAGGCACTGGACAGTTGCAAATAGCTTCCACAGTATGGTTCTGCTGCAAAGACTGGGTTTGAATAGCTTCAGATTATACTTAGGTTTCAGCATTTGGTACAGACTAACTCATCAACTCTATGTTCAAGACACAACATTTTTAATGCCATCTTTTGAGGGAAAAATGCCAGTCTACAAGCTCTCTCTCATAGGTATGCCACTAGCTACATTTATACAACAAAAAATGCCAGCTGTCCTCTGTATTCGAAGTCCATGGCCATAACAGAGCCCAAAGCATAATATTTTACATCTCCAAAATTTATTGAAAACAGATCAGCATTATCCTTCTTGAAACTTCTGAAAGTATCAAGTAAGACGAAGACAGGGACACCAGAAAGCACCAGCAAAACAACTCTATCTGTTCCTTACACTTAATTCATCGTAACAGATTTATGTGAATTAAGTTACTGTGCACATTATCCTCACATGCCTCCAATAGCTGCAGAGTATTTCTTCATTGAAAGTCTGAATACACAGACTATCAGTAATGTTATGCAGCTCATGATGCAGAATAAAGAATGACCTTCATGTCTTCTTTGCAAATTTCAAGTTAAAACCAAACAAAACCAGCAGAATCAGAATTATTCACAGCACTGGTGACTGACAGGATAGAGCACCATTCCATGTCATTATGGGTGACACTGTGACTATTCAAGTCAGCGGCATCGACTTCAAAGGGTCAGCATTTCACTGTTTGATTTTTCATCAAGACAACAGCTGCTGCCATAAGGCAGAGATTCCAATAGTCATTAAGACTGGCAAAGCAATTCCCTCATAAAATAGCAAACTAAATTTTCTAACACTGGCTGCAAAAGAAGGTATTTGCAGCGTAAATTACTGAATAGCAAAACAGAATTACAGAAGAGCTTTATGCAACTTCAATTGACCATTCAAAGACTCAAAAAGTTGTAAGAACTTGGGGGATTCTTTTCAGCATCTTCGTGGAAACGCGGGGGAAAAACAAAAGGAAAGCTACTGTTGATGTATTTACCTGCAATCTGAGTTACATTTCTGGGCAGGATGAATGAAGGTAGAACAGGGTAAATAACTGCAAATAAGTACTCTTTTTAAGCAGGCACACACGTGGACTGATTATTCTATTAGTACTTTTGTTTTAATCTGAGCCTCATTTGCCTGGTGTATCATGAGCCAAACACCTATCAGTGCAGAGGTCTTGCAGTGGAGTGAACTTCCATTTAGAGAAAAAAATGGTTTGCACCTGAACTTGAAAGTCATTCACAGACTGAATGGCTAGGGACATAATATAAAGAGTAAGGGGAGACCATGATGTGACAGAGGTTTGGGAAACAATCTGTAGGTTGTATTTTACACTGAAAGTGTAACACGACCAAAGAGATTTACAGAAAAGTACATCAATTATATGCAAACAGCATAACAAAAAGCGTAACAAAAATATTCTCAGCTGTTATGTCTTTTTACTTACTGCTCCTCTAACAAAAAAGTAAATGGAAAGTTTTCCAACTATTTCCAGTTCATCTGATCTCAAAGTGAGCTACACTGTACAGCCCCAGAGCTATGGCTAAAAATAATATCTATATTAATGGTTCTTCAATTGCACGCAATACAAGTATGTTGTCTGGCAATGTTTACTGGCTGTAACATAATGAAGGGTTTAAATGAGAGGCTAAATCATGAAGGTAAAGCTTCACAGGGTCATCCCACAGTCAGATGATATTACAGTCACATCAGACATACTGTGTCAGCTGTTTGCCACATACCCAGCCAGTCAGTTCAGTAGATTTTCCAAAACAAAATGAAATTGTAAATCACAGTCAAAATGTCTTAAAAATATTTCTGTTGCTATAACAAGAATGTTAAAACAAAAATCATCATAGCTTATTAGACAGGTGATATTCCAAGCTTTCTTATTTCAGCTCTGATTCTTTTACCTCCAATTCTTTCCTATTGTTTCATTAAAAGTGTTTTGGTTTTGTTTTCTATCTTTGTTCAAAAAAATTATTTTAAAATTAAATAGACTTTATAAAAAAACTTCAGTTGAACAGTACAAAGTAGACAATCATATATTTTAATATACATTCATCTAAAAATGATTTAACATCAAAAGCCCAAATACTTCTGTCCACTTAGAGTGATGCCAACCTTATTAACACTTCAGTACTTTGTTTCTTCTAAAGAGGTGATCAATCCACATACACCACAGTAGCAACTTTTTTGACAGCTGCTCTGAGGTGACAGCACCTACACTGCCATCTGTCATTAGGCAACATTTCCCATCCTCCCAGCTTATAAAAAGTTTGGAAGATACCTTGCTCCATGTGATAGAGGATCAGTCGGGCTAAGACTACTTTCATTATGCTCTCTCCATGTCCTGTGGTTGAAGTGGCACCAGAAGAGTTATCAGCATAACCTCCGCTTCCTTTTCAGAGAGAGAAAAAAAAAAGCAGTATTTTGGATAATACAATTTACGAGCTCTGCAATGCTTATAGTAACACACTTTTCCTAAGAGTTCAGAAGTTCTATGCACTTCTGAGAGCAAAGTGTCAGTAAGTCACATCTTTCCCATTTCTGCCTCAATTTCAATACTGACAGACATCAGCAACAGCTACATGAAGTCAACTGCCAAGTTACAAGAACTAGAAGACCAGTGAGCTTGTTGTGCCACAAAAGCCAGGAAAAGGAGAAAATATTTTCCAGAACAGTGAGGGACAGTATATTGAGGATCATCAGGATCCAACAGGATCCAGTAGAATGCAAAATGCCAGGTCACACAATATTACAGAGAGAGACGGAATGACAAAAGACCTTGTGAGGACAAGATGAAGTTATCAAAATTTGTGGGGGATTTGACTGGAAGAGCAAAATTAGAGCAGAGATTTGAAAAGGCTGGAGCTCCAGTGAATCATCAT
This sequence comes from Chrysolophus pictus, assembly GCA_037305975.1. NCBI lineage: Eukaryota > Metazoa > Chordata > Aves > Galliformes > Phasianidae > Chrysolophus > Chrysolophus pictus. The sequence goes on from CM074578.1 coordinate 28,886,642, forward strand.
GAAGCACCCTAAACAATCTCTCAAGTCCTTACCACAAGCAGACTATTTCTTTTGTTTGAACTCTCACTCCTTTTTTTTTCCCTCATCCTTGTTTGACTGGCATTCCACACCCAGTTCTACACCAAGCTTTGGCTTGCTCAACACCCATATTTCTAACACATCTTCTATGAAAAACATTTCCCAATTGCTGGGGAGGTACATACCACAGAGTTACATATATAAGCAAGGTACTTGTTTTGGAGCTGGGGAACAAAAGAGATGCAGGAGAGCTGTGAAAGTTTCTTCCATTTCCTACTTTCCTGATCAGATCAGTCTCTTTCAACAGACTATGATTTACATGTGGAAAAATGCTGCCACAATCAACCTGTCAACTTCCCTTTCAATAATCTCATGATCTTTAACAGGAAAACTGTCACTTCAATGTCCAGTTCTGCAGACCTCCAGTAAGAATAGAAGTTGAAAGTAGTATATTGAACGGTGTCATTTTCATTTCTTCCCCACAAACGTTTTCCATACTATGAATGCCATGAACACGACCCACCTATGAAAAGGGTATTTGCAGTCAGAAGGCAGCAATAAGCAATGAAGCTGAAAATCATACTCAAACCAGGGGGTATCAGAACATTAGTAACTCACAATGTGAAAAAAAAAAAAGTTAGATCTACAACAGCAGTGCTATCTGAGTTTGGAACATGCTTTACTAAAAATAATTATTTTCCAAATCCCAACTCAGTAATATAATCCTGAAGTAATCAAATGGCAAGTTTGTCCCACAAGAGAAACAAGTCTGGGGAAGGGATTTCAAGTGTCTCTTTATACTCTGACAAGAGATATCTTAAAATATTTCCTTTATTCTACACCACATCTATGAGGCTCTGAGGCAGTCTTATGTGGGCTCTCTAAGAACAGGAATTTACTCCAAGTTGCCAATCGTTTGGCAATTCTGGCTCACTGATCTGACAAACAGTCATTACAATTACACATACCTTAAGTATGAAGAAAACAGCATAGAACTGACTATACTTTTTGCTTGGCTATGAGCATAGATGTACATACTGGTAGTTTTAGTAGGATGAACGAACAGAAGACACACAGAAAAATAAATCAGTATTCAGAAAAGGACAAAAATTCAAATTCCCATTCCCATTTTCCAAACAGAAAAGTGGGATGATGATGACAGCACCACATCTCTACTTCTAATCCCTATTTGCAAACTCAGGTTTGTATCAAGGAGCTTCAGTTTTCATACATTTGAATGTCAGACCTTAGTTTCAGACGTATCACTTTTTCTTTCATTCCACTCATAGAAAGGAGAATGTGTGACAAACACTAAAATTTTTAATGATACCTCCAAAAAACAAGAGGCAAGTCCCCACAGCCCATACCTATGCATGCTGTGTCACCAACACGGCCGACCAATTTATTAGAGAGTCCTCCAGTGGATGTTGCACAAGCTACATTTCCTTCACTGTCTACAGCAACAGCACCAACTGTTCCCAGGTCTCTGCCAAGAAAAACAGTTCACAAAATTAGGTAGAATTCAAACATACCTGCCAAAGCATGCTGTATTTATCTTCTAGGTTGCTTTAAAAAAAAATCGAAAAAGATTACTGCAAAAAAATATTGCTAATCAAAAAGCCCTTTTTTATCATGCTTCTCATTACAAAAATAACCAGTAAAAAGCAATTCTCACAGCTTTTGTTTTCTGTGCAATTAAATAACTCTTGACTTTTTTTTTTAAACAGTCTGATCTCTCCCCATGACTTATTTACTATCAGCAGACCTGGAGCAGTTTTTTGGCTATGGCACACCTAACTTACAACTTTCCCCTAGTGGCAACTCAAAGACACAAGAATCATCTCCCACTGTCTTAATGAGCAATTAACTCAAATTATTTATGACAGTGCACGTAAACAAGTAAATACATAAAAGGAGAGCATTGTTAGAATGCACTGAATCATTTCCTTCCTGTTCCTCCTCCTTCCTTTTCCTTATTCCCCTAAATGCTTGAATGCCACAAAAAAAAAAAAAAAAAAAAAAAGTTATTTATGTGGCTTTCAATTAGTATTGTTCATAATGCATCACTAATACATACTTGTATCTCTGCACTTTGCAGCTAAGCAATCTTGAGGTTTAATCATTTGGTCAGGAGAATGTTGAAACTGCAAACCATTTTAAAAATCTTCATTCACTGAAGAAAATACAAGTCTCAACTACTGCCTGATTTCTTCAGCAGTCATATTTAATAGGCTGCTTAAAATATACACGTAAGTTCATACTGGTAGGAAAAAAAGGCTACTCAACTTACTGTAACAGTTGCAAGAAACAAGACAGTACTGAGAAGCAACAGTTTGAGGGTTCACATATTCCAATCTTGGCAATTCACGTAAGTACATAAAACCACATTTGGTTGGGAAAGCTATATCCAGAAAATCTTAGTCCTTTCACAAAAGAAAATAATTTGTGCCAATCTTTCAGCACAACTACTTTTGGATGTTGTCTGAGCACTGGTGAGGGTCTCTATGTAACCCCCCAAATCAAAGCTAAGTTCATTTTGGTCACAACAACTTCATGCACTGCTACAGGCTTGGGGCAGACTGGCCAGAATGCTGTGCAGAGGAAAAGAATCTCGGGGTGCTGGCTGATCCATGTAGCCAAGAAGGCCAACGACATCCTTGGCTTGTATCATAAATAGTGCAGCCAGGAGGAGCAGGGAGGTGATCGTCCCTCTGTACTCAGCTCTGGTGAGACCACAACTTGAGGACTGTGTTCAGTTTTTGCCCCCTCACTACAAGAAAGACATCAAGGCCCTGGAGTATGTCCAGAAAAGGGCAACAAAGCTGTGAAGAGCCCGGAGCACAAGTTTTATGGGGTGCAGCTGGGGGAGCTGGAATTGTTCAGTCTAGAGAAGAGGAGACTCGGGGGAGACATTATAGTTGTCTACATCTACCTGAAAGGAGGCAAGGTGGGGGTCAGCCTGTTCTCCCAGGTAACTATTGATTGGACAAGAGTGAATGGCCTCAAGTAATGCCAGGTGAGGTTCAGGTCAAGTATTAGGAAAAAATTTCTTCTCTAAAAAGAATTGTTGGGCACTGGAACAGACTGCTCAGGCAAGTGGTGTAGTCACTGTCCCTTGAGTTGTTCAAGAAATGTACAGATGTGGTACTTACGGACATGGTTTAGTGGGTTATATTGGTGGCAGGCGGACAGTTAGACTAGATGATCTTAGAAGTCTTTCTCAACTTGATATCATGATTCTATGATATCCAGTCAATTTCTCACAGAACCAACTCCCAGTTCCTTCCTGTTTATGTAAAATATCTTACTGTCAGCCCCTACACTACATTCACATCAACTCAAAGTTGACTGATGACTCAGAGGACTTACAGACTGCTCTGACATTTATGTGGAGACGAACCTAATCTCAAACTGGTATGTTGGTGCAGATGGGCTTCCCACCCATCCATCTGTTACAAATGATTTGCTGAAGAGAATATTAGGAAATTCAGTGCTCCCTTGCATAGACATATAGTGCCTTTTAACTAACTAAAGTTAGATCCTCCTGAGAAATTAAGAAACGCATGTTCAGACCTACATTTTCCAAGGTATGTATTTAGAATCACAGAATTGTCTGAGTTGGAATAGACCCTTAAATAGGGTCTATAATATATATATATATATGATAATAGTCCAATGCCCCTGCAAAGAACAGGGATACCTACAGCTACATCAGATTGCTCAGAACCCCATCCAGCCTGACCTTGAATGTCAGGGATGAGGCATCTACCACCTCTCTGGGCAACCTGTTCCAATAAAAAACTTTTTCCTTATATCCAATCTAATTCTCCTCTCTTTTAGTTTGAAACCATTTTCCTATGTCCTATCACAACAGATCCTACTAAAGAGCCTGTCCCCTTCTTAGCAACAGCCCTCCTTTAGATACCGAAAGGCAGCTATCAGGACTCCTTGGAGCCTTCTCTTCTCCAGACTGAACAGCCCCAGCTCCCTCAGCCTGTCCCTGTAAAGATATTCCATCCCTTGGATCAGTTTTGTGGCCCTCCTCTGGACATATGCCAGCAGGTCCATAGAAGGGCAGGATCATTTCCCTCAACTTGCTGTCCATGTTTCTTCTGGTGCAGCTCAGTATACAGTTGGCTTTCTGGGCTGCCATGAGAATACCGCAAGTACAAAGATTACACGTGCAGCAGGTATCTACTTTGGTACAAGAGCACAAATGGCAATAAATAATAAAGTGAGTGTGTCCAAAGCATCTTAGCTGTTGTGGAGCAAACACAAAACTAGACTCTAATTACTGTTCTTTTAAACTTTTGATTATTTCAGTGTCATGTCTTCTTTGTTCAACTTCAGAAGCAGATAAGCAACAACCTGTTGCATAGTCCACTGACTCAGAAACACTAACAAGGCAGCCAAAACTGTCTAAGTAGAAATACTGTATTATAGTCATAGGTCTAATGTTAGTGTCTAAAGGAATAACTCCACAAGTACCTGTGGTACATACTAGAGCATGGCTGTCCAACCTTTTGGCTTGCTGAAGGTGCATTGAGCAAACAGGAATTGCTTTGGGCCACATATAAAATATACAATAAATTTAATGAATTTAAATGACAAAGCTTTTTTTTTTTTATGTTTTTTTTTTTTTTTTTTTTTTTTTAAACAGAGCAACAAAAACAAAACTAGTGGAACGTCTGACCTTGATGCATCAGTTTCCCAAAAACAATCTGGTTTGATGGCAGTGGCTGCCATTCTTACTCAATTCTAAAGGTGTTTGTCAGATTTTTGATGAAGTATTACTCTTCCCCTGCTTCATCCTTGATAATAACCATTCACAAATATACATACTGCCAAAAAACATTGACATGAATAAGACATAGCTGCAAAACAAGGGATATTTTTCTCTGATAAGAGAGATCTTCCTGGTGAAGAGATGTGACCAAATTTTCCTTCGAGCTGAATGTCTGATTACATCTCCATACAATCCATGTGAAAATTTGCAAGTAATGTATTTACTTCAACTGAAAACAGATTTGCAAATACATTAAAAAATTGATTTTTCTTTGAAATCTTGATATCTATTCTCAATTTTTTCTATGAAAATGGAAAGCTAAGCTGCATATTTTTCATTGTTCACAGGACTGCGTACAGCTGACGTTTCAAAATGCAGGAAATCATTTGCCATAACTTATGCTTGTCATAATGTAAGTTTCATTTCAAACACCGATTGTCTAAAACATAGTACAAGTAAGTTTATTTTTTTCACCCTGAGAACCCATGTTTAACTCATTCAAATCTATCAAAAATGCTAAATATGTCAGCTAATTTTAGTGTTCAGGTTCCAGCACAAGTTTTCCTTTCGATTCTATAAAGGACTCGATCCCACTTTGCAAATCATGAAGTCATTTTTAGTGTTTTACCCCAATGTAGCCACCTTCCTTCAGAAAAGTAAATGATGACCCCACAGTCAGCATACACACTTTTAAGGAACTTCCAGCATTGGTGGTGATTCAATTCCTTGGACTTTAGGAAATTCACAGCTGTGATGATGATTTACATGACACTAACTATTTTTAAAGCTTATCCACAAGCATTTTCTTGCTGCCCAACACAGTCAAATTATATCAGATCTGAGTTATCAGTGGTAATGGCATCATCTCCTATAGAATTTTCTCAGCCCCTCTTTTTTTTTTTTTTTTAAACCAACCATCATCGGGGCACCATAAGTAGCTATACCAGATATGTTGATAAAGATTAAATAAAATCCCTTTAATGTTTTTTTTTTCTTTTTTACTACTTCATACAAATCAAGAGATTTAGCACCAAAGAAGCCATTTTTGTCAGTGACATTACATCAGCCATCAACACCTCTAATGAAAATGGCAAGTAAAGCCGTATCTGTAGCATTACTACTTTCACCTACTGCCAAGTATGAAATTTGAAATTAGCAGCTTTACTCTCCAAATTTCTTTTTGATATACATTCCTGTTCCTTCATTTCACCTGGCTATATAGCCCAGCCACACAAACTAATTTTTAAGAAATCCTTTTTTTTTCCTTTTTTTATTTTATTTTTTTAAATCAGAACACATTATATCTGTTGCGCTTTCCATTCATCACTTAAAGTCACCATCAGGAAACAGTTTTGCTTTTTTTTATTATGAAATTTGCTATCACTTAACTAGTTTTTATAACAGAGTCCATCTGAGTTTTAACTTCTAAAAAAATATATTTTATTGAGGTGACAGACTTTCTTCAGTTCCACTATTTTGTCTTTATGAAGCATTCAGTGATCAGAGGGCTGGATCATCTCCCTGATGGGGAAAGGCTAAGAGAGTTGGGGCTGTTCAGCCTTGAGAAGAGAAGGCTCTGGGGGGACCTTATAGCAGCCTTCCAGTACCTGAAAGCAGCCTACAGAAAAGCTGGGGAGGGACATTTTACAAGGGCATGTAGTGACAGGACAAGGGGAGATGGCCCTAAACTGGAAGAGGGCAGATTTATACTAGATAATAGGAAGAAATTCTTTACTATGTGGGTGGTACCTGTGACACTGGAACAGGTTGCCCAGAGAGGCTGTGGATGCCCCCTCCCTTGAAGCATTCAGTGCCAGGCTGGATGGGGCTTTGAGCAACCTGGTCTAGAGGGAGGTGTCCCTGCCTATAGCAGGGGGTTCTAAGATTCCTCAGTGTGCAATGAATTTGGCAGCACGTTTCTGCACACAGTGCCTTTTCAAATTGCGTTATTTGAGAACTGAGACAATTTCCTAGCAAATCAAGCATAGTGCCCTCGCCATGTCCCAGGGCCAGGTCAGACTGCAGTGTGAGCATTGGTGGTATTCTCAGGGAATCTTCAGCAACTCTAGAAAGCATATGGTCAGAATCTCTGGACTGAGAGACAGAAGATAAAAAAAACCCACACTTCAGTGTTAGTAGAAGGGGTACAAGATATCAGACTGCACATGCAACAGAATCATAGTTTCTGAATGTAAATGAATGCAGGCTTCTATTCAGCAGAAGAGAAAGCTCTCTTCTTCCGAGCTCTTTGCTTGGAAAGCTCTGAACACCTAAAAAAACCAGCTGATACACTCTGAAAACCTGAGGACTAAAGGTTAAGTACAAGCCAACCTTCACATTCCCAGTATTAGCTGGTGTTAGGTTGCCTCCGACCAGTATTACTTCACCTCTGCCTGTTTGCTTCAGGCAAGTTTCTGCATGATCACTACGGACATACTGAGGAAAAAGAACATTCAACACAAACACAGGAACAAACAGGTTGGCATAAAGAGACCTCTTCTGAGCTTTGTGAACTTCTGTCTATGCTTGTGGGCAATGCTTGTCAGGAAAAGCACAGTGTGGCCAAGACAAGAAAAAGTCTCAAACTTGTCAGAAATACACAAATCTTCAAGGGTACTCCAGAATAAGAAAAAGCTGAAATTAAAGATGCCTAACAATGTTAACTATAAGAAAAAAAAAAAAAAAAACAACTAAGCAGCTATAAAGAATGATCAGAAACTCAGATGTCATACTACCAGCTCCCTTCTTCAGGAGGCCAGGGGACACCGGCAGCTACACCATTCTCAGAATTCTTGGCAATGAGCTGTAACACCACACAGTCCTTGCATACCACACAGATTAAAAAAACCTGAAACTTCTAGGGGAGACAAGATGAACTATGACAGATATGTCACGGTCATTTTGTTTATAAGACTGTATTTACACTTGTATCAAGACTTTCTTTTTCCTTCGAGCAATTTAATGTAAGTAACACATAGCTTATATATATTATGGCCTAATTTTCATTGATTTTAGTTAACATGCCCACAGAAGAAGCTTCCTCCTTTTTTCTGATCTTCAAATTCTTCAGTTCTGTTTCATGTAGTACTACTACTTCACACAGCAGATTAGCAGCAGCATGTAATACAGTATTTTCCTATGCAGCAACTGTTGCCATACAAATGCAAACTCAAAACAATTTAGTATTTATGCCTACCTCATGGGCATAAAAGATATTTGACACCTCACGATTTTCATTCCTTTCTCATCCACCTTGTCTTCCTCTCTGATTTGTTATGTGAAGCCTGCTTATTTTTCAGGTGACTTTCATTTTGCTGGCGTGTAATATCATCTGATAGCATCTCTTCTCACACCCACCACTACATTGAACTTCTTGGTCAATTTTTTCTCCTTCTAGCTACAGTAACCAAAAGTCACAATCAGCACTCAGCACACTTGATCAAAATACGACACAGTTTAACTACCGAAACCAGTTTAAAAACAAGTCAGATAGTCTGTTTAACCAAGACCAATTTTATAATTTTTTTTTTTTTACATGGACTTTGTAATTTTAAACAGTGGACTGGAGAGTTCCTAACTCACAGTTCTTTCTTGGAAAACTTACATACTTACTTAAACTTTAGCAAATTCACTAGAAGCTGGATTTTGAGGGTTGGGGGTTTTTTTGTTTGTTTTTTGAGGACATATCGGGAAGATTATGGCAAACCACAGCTCACACAGAACTGAAATATTATCAAGGCTGACAACAGGCCTTCAAGCTTTGAGATTTTTTTTTCTTTTAGTTTTCTGGGGAGTCTTTTTGGAAGGAGAGTGGCAGGGGGTGTGTGAACTGATTGCACCAAGTAAACTACCTGAATTAAAAAAAAAAAAGTTACAAAAACCTACTTCTGGAACTCCACAGGATTGGAATCTGGCTCAAGGTTCTTCTTCCATCTCTCCCGAGACCTCTCAGTTATGAGTTTCTCCCCTGGAATCTCAGGAACACCCATAGCTTGAGCAAAGAGCCGGGCACCATGGTCAGTTAGCAGCATGTGCTTTGTCTGCAGAAGACAGGCAAAAAAATTACTTCTTGTTTTTCCTTATATAAACTGCTCACTGTAGTCACTAAGGATGGACACAAAGAAAATTCCAAATTCTGTTTCATTTTTAAATTTCCTGGTTTTCTGTGCCTATATCAAGAAAATTTTTAATGTGAGAGTCAAGTGTTTCTTAACAAAACCTAAACCATCTTGCTTTTAATACTTCTTTCAACAAGCTGCCATTCTCACAGACCCAGAATTTCCTATTTAGGAACTGAATATCATTCTAATAGATTTGATAAAAATTATTTGCTCTCTTCAAACAACATTTGCACTTGCAGAATCTCTATATTTACTCCTCTATTTAGCAAAGCACTTAAACCAGATCTAAAGTCGACAACCTTGATCAAATCCACACTTCCAAGTCTGCATGGCTTGCTTAATTCCTATTTTTGATAAACTTGCCAGTTAAGTTTGTTTCATTAATCCTTATGCTTTAGCAGGATCTCCAGCACCTAAATTGTTTTTTTAAACCTGTGTCCAAAACGATGCATCCACTTTTTGGGTCACTGCACAGCTGTTCATTGCTCAGCAGAGCCTAGGAAGGTTTCGCAGGAGCAATGGCCTGACAATACAGGACTCACAACAGAACACTGCTAACTTTAGGTAAGCTTGTACATCCATGCAGCAACACAGCATATGGGGATCAAGCTAAGGTCCAAAAGCAGATTCAGGAGATGCTGCAGGCCTGCACAGTCCTGCAGGGCACCCGGTGGCTCTGCTTCTCAGCCTGCAGTGAGGATTTCCAAATCTGGTATTTATTTCTGTGACACACTGCATTGACACACTCCATAGTCAAAATAGTCTCAAAGCTTCAGACTTTTAAGATGCTGCAGAACATCAACAACTTCTGATTTCTAAAGCAATGATAAGCAATCATTACCATGAGGAAGCCAAAGCAACGAATAGCGTGAAGAATTTGAGCCTAAATTCTTCCCAAATCACAAATACTCAACTCTGCTTCAACCTGCTGCATCTCTGCACTAATCTTTCCAAATGCTTACACAAGCAGGAAATGCCATGTCACATTAAAAATGTTCCTGACTGGCCATTCACCAGGTGGTGGCCCTAACATCAAATATCTTTCATATTTAAGAAATTACTGCAGTTGATGACAGTACCACTCAAGAGAACAAGAGGAACAATTACAAGGAAGAAGTGTGCTCCACATCTGAAAGAGCGGAGAACAGCCTTACACAAGTGCTGTTACCTGACAATGGAAGACCCTACCTGTTTATAACAAAGCTGAAGCGTTTTCAACTCAGAAGGGAACTTCTCTGTGCAACACTGCCCCCCCTCTGCCACTGGAACTAAACCACCACAGCACATGATTCAGTAATTCCAATTATGTTTATAGGAAATTCCATTCAACTTTTCTTTTGACTTTACCTGCATAAAAAGGTAGCCTCCTCCATCACTTGCTTTCTCCAAGAATGCAATTCCATTGCTTTTCTAGTATTTTTTGTTTTAGAAAATAAGATTTTATTACATAAAAAAAACAAAGCAATTTCTTAAAAATTTCTTAAAGAAGCATCCCACGTGCAGACTTCAATAACATACCACCTTCATGAATTGCACACAAGCAAGAAATATTTGTACACAGAGGATTAAGTTCCTATGATAGCTTTTTGCAGTCCTTGCTGAAAATAAAGTGTCCTAGCGAGAATTTAATATATTTTGTCCATCAAAAGAGCTCATAGAGCACTGCCAAGCAACCAAAAGAACAGATTTTCCTGTCTCATTCTCCTTCTAGATTCATGAATGTATTTATTAACTTTTTTAGATGCCTCATTTTTCTGGGACACACTCAAAACGGAGTAATCCAAAAAGAAAAAAATAAATAATAGTTTTTAAAGTTCTTAACAACAAACAACAAATGTTGGAAAATTTCTGTTTAGTTCATCTTAACAGGAGCAGGAAGAAAATCCCCAACCTTCAGTTGCTGGCCTGGAATTCAGATCATCTCTTTATTTAACAAGCTCAACAGTGCAAAAGGCACAGCAGAAGTTTCCACCTTTGCCTTGAGAAGTCTATGCCGTAGGTTAAATTTTCCTCTAATTTCAAGAGCTGGATGAGGATGATATAAGGGAAAGCATACACCAACAGTTTATGGGTCCCAGTGAATCAGCGCTGTAACGTTCATGTGACATCCATCTCATGAAGTGCTGGAGCTGAAGGGGATTAGACGCCCCATTAAGAAAAACAAGTCATTTCAATGCATCATTCCACTGTCGTTCACTACAAACAGGAATAATTTTATGGGAATTTAACTGCTTTCTCAAGTATCCATTTGATTAATTAGTTAATGTACTAAGCCTTCCATCTCTAGAGACTAATGTGTTCAGTATTACAGTAAGGCACAAACAGAAGTTATTCCAGTGCTTTTCTTTCTTCTGTACCGTGAATTTGAGCAAATTTGAGCCCACTAAGAGCGTGATAACGTACAAGATAAACGTGCACAACAGCAGCCTAAGAAGCTACTCTGACCACCAGATGGAGCCCATATTGTTCCAGAATAGGAATGGAAATACGATAAAATTACAAGCAAGTGGGGAACTTTCCATTTGTTACTAGTTTTTTGTTTGGAGAACTTCATGTTCTCTTTGGGGCAGTAATGTCTCTCGACATCATTGGGAAACAAGCATCCTAAAATCCTTAAGACCACAGGAAACACCAGACTTATCACCCAGGGGTCACCGAGTTCAAAATATTTTTAATTATTTACAGTAAAATAAAACAAATAAAATACACTCTGAAAAGCACCATGAAATAGCCTGTCCCCAAACTCCTTCCTAAGATGAAAAGAAAAGTAACATTAGCTTGTAAAGTCTGCCAGAAAAACAGCAGAAGCTCACCTCAAGATATATCAAGCAATTTAGGTTAACATCTACATTTGAATGTTGTCATCTACACAGAATTTATTGCAGCTGAGCAAACAGAAATACACTGCACCACAAAATGGAAGTACTTCTCATTTTGTGGTATTAGCACCAAACCATTATGCATAGCCTTATACAGTTGAATTTTTTATTTACTACTAAATCTAGTAGTGATCAAATCTTGAACATTTTTGAAGACCTGAAGCACCACTCAATGACAAAAGACCTTACAGCAGACGAGAGATAGAGGGCAGATTTTTGGTTTTGTTTTTTTGTTGGAGGTGGCTAGGATGTATTAGAAGGTTTTGTTGTCCAAAAAATATTGTTGTTACTTTATCCTAGATGAAGTTTTGTCATAGAGAAAGAGACACCATCAGTGGTTTTTAACTGTCATTGTAAGAAGTGATCTACAGTAAACGTATACAGCTTTTCCCCCTCAAGTTACTAAAAGACATTCTACCCCTAGCCTTCCAACAACATAACAGAACTCATTTCCTCAGAGTGCTATCTTCTAATAATAGCATCCAAAAAAAAAAACCAAACAACGTAAAAATGTTGTTGATCACTGTTGCAATCATAGATTCTAAGCACTACCTTCTATTTCTCATTCTTTCATAGTTTAGGGGAGGATTCACAAACAATATCAATGAGGTATTTCAACACACCAGATGAAGTACTAAGGAAAAAATGTTTCATATTCAAGTACAGATTCAGCATACCTTTTCCATGACAAGTCGAGCTAGCTTTATTGGGTTTGCTATACATTTAACTGCAGATACTGCTCCAGAGGCCAGATTTTTTCCATCCATGATAATTGCATCCATTTCTACTTCACCTTCTTCATTAAGAACAGAACCACAACCTAAACACCAAAGAACAACAAAAAAATTAAAATTAAAAAGAGGATGAGTAAGGGAAAAAGAATTAAGTCATTAAGAGCTAACCAGCAGCTGATTCAATTTATGGATCTCATCAAGCAAACTTTCCCTTTTCCAATTATATGTCTGACTTACTGGGAGTACCTACCTCATGAATACAAACAAAATAGCAGAAACATTGCTGAGTATAACTACAAAAGCCAACCATAGACAGAAATCTGACAGGGTGCAATGGCTACTTAAAAAAAAAAGTTTTATTTTTATATGATGAAGAACACACTTGAAATTCATACAATCATGAATTCAGTCATAAGATGGTATACAGAATGCCATTTGCCATTTATGCAATTCCATCCAAAATTAAATACCAGCTATGAAAGCTAAAATGGCAATTGTAAACAAGGTTCTTCATCCCCCACATCACATCACATGCATATAATATCTGTTTTACTTTTACAGTTCTTCCAACTGTAGGACACCCAACAATACTGCGTAGTGTTCAGTCCTATCAAAAAAATAATGCCACAGAGCATTCCAAGAAACTGCCAAAACTGACACAGCACAACAGAAGCGCTCATTCACTACTGCACCAGAACCTTGAAATAACAGTCTTCAAATAACAGTTTATCAAATAACAGTAGATGGAGGAATTTAGAATAAAGATAGAAATGAAATGCTGGGTAGTTATTCTCTTCAGCAATCATCAACACTAACATCAACCTAATTGAAAATTAATGGTACAAGATGAGACAATGCAAATAGGTGTTGTTGTATTTTGTTGTTTTTTTTTTTTTAATAATGTAAGCAAGTCTTCCCAGGGGAACACTAAGTTGTAAGTCAACATGTGTGCAAGCTAACTAGGCTGGGTAAGACTGAATTTAGAAAGAAATTTTAAAATTCATGGTAGAACTATAGGGTAGCTCAGGTAGAAATGCTCAAACGTTGTACAGAACTAAAATAGGTTTTGTTGTTTGCTTTTTCCTGTTAAATCCACATTAAGACAGGTCAGAAACTACTGTTGGTAACTTCTGACATAAGGCAACTACACCTATGCACTTCTGGCCCGAATGTATGTGTATAATCTTAAATGCTCAGTTACAGGAGGCAACAACATTCTGTATTTCAAAACTTTGCCTAACAGACATACATGCCTACACTCCACCCCAAACAGTTACTTTTTGCCCCCCTCCAACCATATATGCTATTTCTGAGCTCAGTGCCACATCACTCAGAATAAGTTATTTCTATGCTACACTGATCTGTGGAGAGCTTACACATTCCTCCTTTCAGACATCTGTGCTAAAATCATTCTTCCAGAATTTCCCTTATTTTGATGTAAGGAAGAGGTCCTCTTTTCTTTCTTAGATAAGCCTTGCCACGTTCTTCTAGTTTCCTTTGTCAAGCTAGGCTCTTTTCACACCTGTGCTCACAAAATTCCCTCCAGAACAACGTGTACCTTTCTCAAACAGCAGTAATCAGAAGAACGATGGCCCCAGGGGATGCTCTATCAGCCTCTTTTAGAAATCTCCTATGTCTGCTGGAGATCTCTAAGGATTTCCTAACTGTTCCTCAGCAGAAAACTGTAGGACACAACTTAATAATCAAGTTCATTCCTCTCCATGTTTATTGTTACTGTTTAGCCAAGTCTGTGTTTTCAAGGAAAATATTACAACAAAACAGACGTTTATTTTACAGAGATAAATACCACGAGTTTTAAAAAGCCACTCCAATCAGGGTCCTCTTCACATAGCTGTCAGCTCACTCTGAGAGCAGCTGTATCTAATGAGCACTAACACAGCTGGATGTATATATAAGTGGTTAACGACTTAGATCAGCATAGTCAGACGTGAACAAGAGCTTGAGGCTCAAGCCCAGTTCAAGCAAATTTTGCTAAAAATTCTTAATTTAATCTACTATAAACAACATATAAATATTGTTAGAATAAGTTGAAGTAAACATCTTTAGACAAAACATTAATTTAATACATATTTCAATAAATATATGCTGTCAGACCATGAGAAAGTCTGCCACAAACATTTTCTGCATGTTTGTTAAGAAAATGTAAAGTTACAACTGTCTAGCAAGCATTGGCTATGGTAGGGTCTAAGATCCTGTCCTCAAATGGTGCAAACACTTTGAACTTCCAGCAGTGCGTTCTCCTTTAAGTGGCTGTACGCCGAGAGAGAGGCTGTAATTCTTGCACTGGGGAAAGACCAGTAACTTTCAACTACAGCCCAAACTTCCCTTCTCCAACTCTGGAAACAAGAAATACATGTAAAGCACAAGTCTGTGGAAACATCTCCACATGAAGAGCTACGTGGATGCTCTGAGATAAGAGAAACATATTCTGTCCCGTATCAGTTCACTTCATGTTATCCACTTCCCAAGCTCAGTATTAGTGATAAGATTGCAAACAAAGGGCTAAAAAAGCTTCCATTAATACTGCCATTGTGATCCTACTTACTAAAATACGTGCCAAAATGACACAGACTACTGCTTATCATTTAAATAAATAAGCCTAAATAGACTGCTATAAGGCAAGATTTCGCCAGAGAAATCCCACTCAATTAAAATACATCTCCTATTTACATAATTTTGATTTACAGAACCATCAAAATTAGCATATAAGAAACCAAGAAAGTATGGAATTGTTTACATGGAATGATTAAGAGATGTAAACAATCTTTTGGCTTAAATTTATACTGAAGTTGCTTCCACATTGACACTGGACAACTAACGTTGGCTAGAAAATGATGCTTCTCAAGAATTAGGATTTTTTTCCTGCAATATAAAAAGCTGGTGGCTTTGAAATAGTAAATGTAAGCTGTTTGGTCAGAGATTTGTTTAGAAATAGAACCTAGAATTACAGAAAGCACCAAAGGTCAAACAGTTACAGATTTACTGACATGAGCAAAACACGGTCCTAAAGGTTGACTGATTCAGACAGCAAGTGAAGAAAAAGTTAATGAGGGAACACCAGCTTCATATTAATTATGCAACCGCCTCATGGTACACATCTCTTGTTTAAATCTCTAAAAACAGGAAGTTCAGTCCAAGTCAGCAATGAATTACTTAAAACTTTCATATGGAAAAAAAATCTTTCCATCTTTCTCAATTGCAAGATGAGAAAGAAAAAGTGAATCTCTGCACATTAAGCATCCACACAAGAAACAAGTCTGCTATCTGAGACACTGAACTCTGACAGTCTTTTTTTCCATGTTCATTCCTGACATACCTTGCTGGAAACGGTGAAAAATTTTCACTGAAATGCATCCAAATAGCAAACTTGAGGATATATGAATAGGAGAAAAATATTGGATTATTAACTATCATTAACATTAATTGACATTAATTGCTAGGAAATTCAGTTCTAAACCTTTGCTGTATAAATTCATGACTCATATCGTTGGTTGCATTATTTTTATAATATTATTTAAGAAAGGACTAATTGCAAGCATTAACTAAAACATACACAATATCCCAAAATCTTCCTTTAGCAAGAGGTAAAGAATTAAGGCTTAAATATTGCCACAAGCTCTGTACAAATGACTAAATATGAATATTAACTGAACATACACTCCATAAAGGAGCCCATGTCTTAAAACTAAAGACTCAGCATGGGGACAGGGAAGATTTACGTAATAGTAAGACTGGAGAACAAGCATGAATCAGTAGGTACAGAACACTGAGAAATAACAAAGACTAATCTGACTGCTTAAGTGTGCTCACAAGAAACGATGGTATACATACCATGCTTTTTTATTACACCAATAAACAAATGATTCACATTTTGGGACACTAATAGTTACTTCACTACACTATGCATAATTCAAGGTGAATGCAAACTGGTATTTTCACAGCAATCACAATCAAGCACTGAACATATATAATGATTATACAGACATCTTTAAAAATTACCTGCATTAAAATGAGGGTCATCTTCCATTGACCGTACCGCCTCCTCAACTGCATCTAAGGCGCTGCCTCCTTGTTTCAGGACACCATAACCCTGCAGCGCTGCTCTGACGACACCAGCACGGCATCCCTCTTCTCGTTCTTTGAAGATCCGGCCAGCTCCACCGTGTACCACAATGACAGGCCTCATCCTGCCAAATTCCTCCAGCTGTGCCAACAGGTTGTTCTTAATTAGCCTGTTTTGGAAAGAACTGTGTTTAGTATTTGTTCCCTTCCACATGGAGACAGCCCTGCAGATAAATGAGCAGATAGGCTGTTTGACTCCCATGAGTTCACCTTTCAAGAAGCCGAACACTCCCTCTAAGGAGCTCCAACAGCAAGCTCCCCCTGTGCCAGGCAATGAGGAACCTAAACAGCTTGCAGCCAGCTAACAGCAGGGTGTGGGGTGTGCTGACCTCTGCAGGGCCCGCTCAGCAGAACTATGCCATCTCACCACAGAGCCTGCCTGGCAATGGTATTACCTTACAGGTTACACAGAAACAAGCACTTGAGTCTCAGTCCTGCAAACCTTACTCTTTGAGTACACTCACAGAAGCACAGATAAAGCCCAACCCCAGTTAGCAGCTTAACCACACCGCGTCGATTTCAAACCTCCGACCTCTTAAAATCATTGTACTTTGTTCAGAAAAACAAGACATCAAAACCTGGCAGCTAACCGCCTTTATTGCTCACTGCCTCCTGTGAGCAAACCAGCGCTGCTGCACATCACAGAATGGCCAGGGTTGGAAGGGACCTCAAGGATCATGAATCTCCAACCCCCCTGCCACATGCAGGGCCACCAACCTTCCCACCTAATGCTAGACCAGGCTGCCCAGGACCCCATCTAATCTGGCCTTGAACACCTCCAGGGACAGGGCATCCACAACCTCTCTGGGCAGCCTGTTCCAGCACCTCACCACTCCCTCTGTAAAGAATTTCCCCCTGACGCCCAACCTAAATCTCCCCTCCCTCAACTTAAAACCATTTCCCCTTGTCCTGCTGTTATCTACCCTTTCAAAGAGTTGATTCCCCTCTCCTCTGTAGGCTCCCTTTAGGTACTGAAAGGCTGCAATGAGGTCACCCCGCAGCCTTCTTTTCTCCAGGCTGAACAAGCCCAGCTCCCTCAGCCTGTCCTCATAGGGGAGGTGCTCCAGTCCCCTGATCATCTCTGTGGCCCTCCTCTGGACCCTCTCCAACAGTTCCCTGGATGCGGAGGAACCTCGTCTCCCACTGACACCAGGCCGGCAGAAGAGGAAGCCCAGTGAGGGCTGCAGGCACTGCACCATCACAGCAGGCCCAGCCCGTGCTGCCCGGGGCAGGAACGTCCCGATTTTCACCGGGCTGCCGTAAGCGAGGCCGTTCTCCTGGAAGCCGCCTGAGCTTTTATTTCAACGGACGGCTGCGCTCTTCTTTCCCCTACGGTCAGGTTCTCGCTGCCCCGGAAGGAGGAGCCCAGCGCAGCTCGTCCGCAGCGGCAGAACCGAGCCCTCAGGGTCCGCCCTCCGCGTTCCGAGTCGCTGCCGGCGCTCAGCCAGCCTCACCCGCCCCGCGGAGAGCGGAGCCGGATCCCGCTGCGGCCTCCCGACCCCGCGGCGGCTGAGCGCGGCGCGGAAGACTGCGCGGCCGGCGGTTCCCTCACCAGACATGGCGCTCCGGGGGATGCCCGCAGCTAAGATGGCCGCCGCCCCGCCCGGCCCTGCCTCGGAGGGGCGGCACCGCGGCAGCTGGAGGAGAGTGTGCCGACAGAGCGCGGCCGCTATCGCGCTGGGGAAGACGATGTGGTCGTGGGCTCGGTCAGCTGGCGTGCCCGCAGCCCCATGTATTACGGATGGTGGAAATAAACCGTCCCTGCCTCAGCCCGCGTGGCGTGCGGGCAGAAATGCCTGCCCCAAGGCATGCGGAGGTCACAGCCCCACAAAAGCCGGGAGCGGCGCCCCGCAGCGCGGTTTCCTTCCCCGTGTGCCGCCGCCTGCTGCAGTGACGGCGCCCGGCGCGGTGCCGGGGCGGCTTCGTTCCGCGATGCGGCGATAAGCGCCCTCATTTCTTCTCGCTGATGTACCCTTCCTATCAGATGTTGCACCACCTTTAATTTCCTCGTCGCTCACCACCGTTTGGTTTCCCCTAGCGTTAAACGAGAAAAATGACTCTTCCCCGAAGCCAAACCCGGCGATACAATACGTGCCGTCCGCCCTTCCTTCTGCTCTCCTTCCAGCGAGCTGGGACTTCCAGTGCTCCGACTGCGGAAATGCAGTGAGGTGCCCGGGGCGTGGGCCTGGGAAGTGCAGCCGGGCGTGAGGAGGTGAGGCTTCAGGTGGGAACTGACCAAGTGATGCTGGATGGTGTATGTCTGTTTAGATTCCAAACGGTAACAAAGGTACGAGAAAAGTGTGCTGTTATTACTGCACTGCTGGGGGAACACATCGTTACTTGGTGTAAAAAGAGCTACTAAACAAAAAGTCTCTGGAAAGGAAAAAATCTTCAAAAATTCAATGAAAAAATCTAATTGAAAATAATAATTTCCAACGTTACTTACCTATATAGTAAAAAAAAAAAAAAGAATTTCGCAGAATTTGTGCAACCTCTCCCAGCATCCAGCCCTCTTGCTCCACTGTTTTGCTTCACCGTCTCTTCACTCCCTTTTTCTCCTTTTGTTGCTCCAAGCCAGGCTGCAGGAGAGTGGTGAATGCAGCCTGCCTTGGATTCGTGAGCTGAGCTTAGCTGAGCTGGCAGTGCAGAACAGCAAGGACTTAGGGCAACATGCAGCCAGTCCACAGAAGATTCATTTTATGTCCAGTTCTGGGCTCCCCGGTTCAAAAAAGACAGGGATCTCCTAGAAGGAGTCCAGCAGAGGACCACAAAGATGATAAAGGGCCTGGAGCATCTCCCACATAAGGAAAGGCTGAGTAACTTGGGCTGTTCAGCCTGGGGAACAGAAGACTGAGGGGGGATTTGATAAATGTTTATAAATATCTACAGGGAGGTAGGAGGCAAATGGATGAGGCCAGGCTCTTCTTGGTGGTGTGTAGAAATAGGACAAGGAACAATGGCCTAAAATTTGAACATGGGAAGTTTCATACAGATATGCAGAAGAATTTCTTTATGCATGACAGAGCACGGGAACAGATTGCCCAGAGAGGTTCTGGAGTCTCCTTCTATATTCAAGACCCATCTGGATGCCTATCTGTGTGACCTTACGGGGTACCTGCTTTAGCAGGGGGATTGGACTTGATGATCTCTTGAGGTCCCTTCCAACTCCTACAATTCTGTGATTCTGTGATCCTGGACAGTGGTTTAAAATTAACTGGTGTGGTGTAATTAGAAGGAGCTACATGGATATTTTTTTCATTGTTCTCTGATAGGATCAACCAGGAGGAATTTAAATTCTGGGTGTGAGTTATTTGAGAGTACATCTTTATTCACCTTGCTTCCAGTGGTAGCGTCAAAATGGGATGCTAACTAGATGCTAACTAGATGAAATACTTGAAAATTATTATTTCAATTGTTTGCATGGATAATTGGATGTTAGATTTACATAATAACCTTAAATTGCAAAATTAATGTTGGCCTAACATTGTCAAGGTTCAACAAGTGTGTCACTTTGTGGGACATCAGTTTCTTCATCAGGTTCCTACTGTAAGGACTTTTTAATCACCTTCTTTGCCACCCTTGTTTTTAAAACTGAGTCATAAGCAGTTTCCAAGTTAGCATTGGAACAGTGAAGGGAATACCACTGCTGTCTGGAGAGGGCCTCCAAAATGTCTGACTTACCGGGGCAGCTGGTGAAGTAAGGGCAATTGGTGGAGATAACATTCCTTAGGAGTCAGTGCTGTGCTGCTTCCTGTGTCTCACTGGGAGACAGTGGTCTCTTAAACCTTTGTGTAGGAATAGGATGTCTACTAGAATAATGAGAAAAGCACTGTACATTGAAAGGGTGGATTGTCCAAAATCTATGTAAACTGTTAAGTTTTAAATCATTACTGCAGGAACCTTACTGACTTCATTCTTGCTAATTTTTTAAGAGAGCTTTGCATATTTTAATTGCCAGAGAAGCAACTTTAAAAATATACAGAATAAATGAGTTCTTTATATGTGGAACCCTGTGGAGATTAGCGTTCCTGCTTGTATGCTGAATTGAATATACTTGAAAGAGGTGGGCATGTATTACAGTGAGTGAGTAGGTGCTGCAGGGCTGAAGCTACAGAGTGGATGATCACACTGTGCGTGGATGCGATGCACGTTTATGTGACAACAGAGCTGTGTCATAAGGTCTGCCTTACATTTCAGAGGCTGATTTCAGCTGCATTGGGGGCTTCTGTTTTCCTGCCAAACCTGTATAACGAAGGACAAACCTGCCTGCTTCTAGAGAAGAAATTCCCTTGGAATGTCATTGAAAGTTTGATTTCAAGAACCAACAAAAAAGTAAAGCACATTGTAAAAGTAGCTCCTTTAACTTGCACACCTAATGAATCTTCTTTATTTTTAGAGTAAATGCTTATGTGGAAATTTCTCTGTTATCTACAAAGTATTTGAAAATCTTTAAAACGTGGTGTAGAACAGAAAGCAGTGTTTATATTTTAATAGAGTTCTGGGAGCGTACATCATTGATCAACATTGATGCCGCTTGAGGAAGCATGATAAACTTGCAGAAACACAGCACTAATTCAAGAAGGCTGCAAACTAGAATCTTTACATGTAGGCAGCACTTGTGGGTATCACTGCAGCATTGGGGTGCTCAGGTGAGTTTGGAAAAATTTTCTTGTGAAGATTGCCTAGAAATGAAACTAAGCTAGAAGTAGCTTTGCTTTCCTTCTCTGAGGAGATCCTAACTCAGAATAGTTTTTCCTTTCCATAATAAATGAAACACTGATACAGTGAGTGCTCAGGGATGCGGTCCTATCTATCTCACACTCTCTTCTCTTCTCTTGATGCTGTTTTTAATGCTTGAAGCAAGACCCAAAACTCAGATGTTCCTCATGTGGCAGATTCCCCACATAAGAAGTTACAGCATGTTACTGTGCACAGTGTTGCTTTTTTTTGTCTGCAGCGAAAGGGTACTGACAGAGACTGAAGTGGGCAGCTCTTCGAGAACGCCCTTTGTTGGGATAGAGTATATGATACAATGACAGTAATGGAACATTTCTATTTATCCTGGTTTTGAATCATATTCAGGTTGGGTTTAACTCATTTCCAGAGCTAGTATTTAAAATTGGCTGTGGCAGTTCCTATCGCTGTGCCATGTATTTATCATGAAAGGAAATGTCCACATTCAGTGCTCTGCTCTGCTGGTGGTGTGCTGTAGGTGAGTGTCTGAGCACAAGGCAATTGAATTCATAGATATTATTAAGCTGGAAATCATTAAGTTGGAAAGACCACTAAGATCATCTAGTCCAACCATCAACTCATCACCTCCAGACCCCTAAACCATGTCCCTCAGTGCCCCATCTTGTCTCTTCTTGAAAACCTTTAGGGATGATGATTCTACCACCTCCTTGTGGGCAGGCTGTTCTAATACCTCACTACCCTTTCTGAGAAGAAATTTTTCCTAATATCTAACCTGAACCTCCACTGGCTCAGCTTGAGACCACTCCCTCTCATCCTATTGCTGTTACCTGGGAGAAGAGGCTGACCCCCATCCCATCACAACCTCATTTCGGGCAGGGAGCAGTAACGTCTCCCCTGAGCCTTCTCTTCTCTAGACTGAACAATCCCAGTTCTCTCAGCCACTCCCCATAAGACATGTGCTTCAGACTCTTCACAGCTTTGTTGCCATACTCCAGACACTCTCCAGGGCTTTGATGACTTTCTTGCAGTTTGTGGCCCAAAACTGAACACAGTACTTGAGGTGTGGTCTCACCAGACCTGAGTACAGGGGGATGATCACCTCCCTGCTCCTGCTGGCAATACCATTTCTGATGCAAGTCAGAATGCCATTGGCCTTCTTGGCCACCTGGACACACTGCTGGCTCATGGTCAGCCAGCTGTCAACTAACGTGCCCAGATCATTTTTCTCTATGCAGCTCTGCTCCAAGCCTGGAATGATGCATGGGATTGTTGTGACCAAAGAGTAGGATTCAGCATTTGGTCTTGTTGAACCTCATACAACTGGCCTCAGCCCAGCAGTCCAGCCTGTCCAGATCCCTCCGTGGGGCCTTCCTTCCCTCAGGAAGATGAACACTCCCTCTCAACTTTGTGTAGTCTGCAAAGTTACTGAGGGTGCACTTAATCCTCTCATCCAAATCAATAAAGATATTAAACAGGGCCAGCCCTGAAATCTCTGTCTTTACTGACAGAGACCAAAATTAGATTTTTTTGTTCTCCTTTTCTTTCTGTTGTTATTGTGATAAAAAAGTCTTGAAGCCATATTACATTCTTGTCACTTCACTTCTGAAGGAACATACTTATCACCTTTGTGCTTTTGAAATCCTGCCCACAATCTTTGCAGTCTATAAATGTCGCCCTGCCCCATTCTACTGTCTTTAACTTCAAAGCAGGCAGATCAAGGTCAATTTTGTGAGATTGTTTTCCATTCTCTTACTGTTTATTCCAAGCTGTACTAAAGTAATAAAACCATTTTGATCATTCTTATTTGTCTGGTCTGCATAGAATATGTATGTGTGACGTGTTGGAAAACATATCTACATGTCTGACAGAAGCTTACAAGTCTTCCCATCAAGTGTGGGGAACTGCTGGAGCCATCAGTTCAAAGGACAGAATTCTTAGAGCTCGCAAGAGTTGTCCTTGCCTTGGTTCAAGCCCATTCCCCAGCTAAAAATGCTTGAAGCTCCATGGCTGTCACAATTGCAAGCACTTAAAAATGCCATATCTGGGAGATATTTCTTACTTGCTTCTCACATTTATTTTGCCTTTAAATTTTGATCACATTAAGAAAAGTGCAGTTCATTTTCCTCATAATAATGTACAGTAAATGTGCTAAACTAATTAAAGATTTTAACTGTGCTAAGCTTGTATTTGAGACAAAAAAAGTTTAACCTGTTAAAATAGATTAGAATACATTTGCTTAAATATTACTTGAGCCACTGCTTCAGACTTAAGAACACTCCAGGGGTTTTCGGGGAAATTTATAATGTACTTCAGCAGTAACTAAGGCTCAATCATGAGTATTTTGTCATGTATGTAATCCTCCTGAGGGCAATAGAAGTTTCCACAGCACAGATTTTAGAATGAAGTCCAAGGTTTAAAGGCCTCGTCAATATATATAAAACACCTTAGGGAAAAAGGATAGCCCGATTTTTTTAAAGTTCAAAATAATTCAGAGAGGCTTTTTCTGTCTTCAAGTTGGAGGAGAAAAAAATGAATAAGATGAGAAATTGAAATCTGTTGAAGGTCTTTCTTTCTCCAGTACGACTTGTCACCCAAGTGTACAGTTGTGTATTGACCCTATCTGCAGTGTATCACAGAATGCAAAAAATAAAAGGACATCAGCATAGCAGTTGCAAAACAAGTGCCCTGATTCTTGAGCATTTAAATAGGAATAAAATAATACCAAATTGGTACTTACTGTCATGGAATTAAAA
Source organism: Chrysolophus pictus (assembly GCA_037305975.1). Classification (NCBI taxonomy): domain Eukaryota; kingdom Metazoa; phylum Chordata; class Aves; order Galliformes; family Phasianidae; genus Chrysolophus; species Chrysolophus pictus. The sequence goes on from CM074578.1 coordinate 28,910,771, forward strand.
TAATATTTTTTTAGTAACTTAATTCTTAGTACCTTGACTTTAGTAACTAACCAGGGGAATGTCAGGCTGGTTGTTAGGAAAAGGTTTTTCTCCAGAAATGGTCAGGTACTGAAACAGGCTGCCCAGGGCAGTGGGCACTGCCCATAGTGAGCTGCCAGAGTTCCAGGAGCATTTAGACAGCACTCTAAGACATAGGCTTTGATTTTGGGTTATGCTCTGTGGGGTCAGGGGTTGGACTCCATGGTCCTTGTAGGTCCCTTCCAACTTGGGCTATTCTATGATTCAATGATAAAGGCTCAACCAAGCTACCAAGTAAAGGAGAATATCCTGGGACCCCTCTATTCTATCTAAGGTTCTCTCTTTCAGTTTGAAATGTGAGAAAACTTTCCTGCCTGTGACTCTTTTCTAGTGATACTACAAAGCAGTGAACCTCCAGAACAACTTAGTAAATGTATCTCTCTTGGCCTTAAATAAGAAGTCATCCTCACCACCTCTGTTGACCCTGTGGAGATGGTTTAATTTTCCATAAGGTGGGTAGGGAAAAATTAAACTTTAGAAGTTTGCTATTCCTAAATGCATTACAATGCAAGTATGTTTATGTATAGAAGTTACTCTGCTACCTGGAGGATTGTAATGACCTTGAATGCCCATTAGAAAGGAAAGGCATTATTATTTTGCTTAGTTCAAATGTTCTGTGTTTGTTTTTATATGTAATGAAATACAAAGATGCGTCAGCAGTAGAACCATGAAAATTTCAGTGGTGAAGATAGTTTGATATAGTAATTAGTGTTACCAAAGGAAAAGTATTTGCTAAGTGCATAAAGTAAGATTCAAAAGGCATGTTTAGAAAGGTGATTCAACAGAGCTGTTCCTCAATTTACTTGCTAACAGAACTGCAGCTTTCTCCATGTCCTTTGTTGCAAGGCTGGTTTTGAGCAAGCATCTGATTTTGTTTCTTAATAATGAGTTGCATTTCTTCCTCTTAATTTCTAATAAGTATAATTAGCACAGCATCTCTAATACTATTATAATGATTACAATTGAACCTGATAAAACTTACAACTAAGACACCATTGTGGTTATACTTTTCAGTATGGAAGATAACTGTGAGGGAAGACTCAGGAGCAAGCAGTCTTATTTTGAAAACTTGATCTTTTGGTTTTTTTTTTTTTGTCTCTGAGGACCCTGATTCTAAAGACATAAAGCAGTTTTCAGTGTTGTTGCATATCAATCTAAAAGCCTGATTTAAGAACAGATTTTCTAAGATGATTGACAAATTGTTTACAGAATGAAAGAATACTGTATAAACAAGACCAAAAATAGCGTGCTAACAGATCATTCTGAAGCATGAATCAATTAAATCAGTCATAAGGCCAGTGGCAGAGAGACCTAATCAAGTGGGGAAAAAGGAAAGATTTTAAAACGAGACTGCAAAATATGAAACAGCTGATTGGTGTCTGCCTTTTGTGTTCTGCTGGAGAATTGGTGTCAGATTGCTCAGAGATTACGTTGGAAATGCAGTGTAACGAGTGATGAGATCTGTGGGATACTTTGGACTAAGCCATGTAAGGATTCTGGAAACAAAAGACACTTTGAAATTAATTGTGTTATGAATGAGAAACCAAGGGAATTGTTTGAAAGTGGGAAGTATTATAGTGACTTTCTCCTCCAACATGGGAAAGAAAGCCATGATGTTCTGTCCAAACCACAGCACAGAGTGCAACTATTTCGTGAGAGCTTGAGAATAATTCAAGATATGTAATCTCAGAGATGTGGAGAGTTTTGTAGCATCAGTTGTGATGATCATAGGTGGAGAATATTGTTTGCTTTGGTACTGCCTATAAAACTTTTTAAAAATGCTGAAAGCAGCAGACTTCATTTGCCTTTTAGTAAGCAAAAATACAGCTTACACATGCATGCTGGACTGTTAGATGCCTGCAGAACTAGATGTCTTCCTGAAGATTTGATCATGTTGCTGCTGCTAGCAAATTCCTAAATAAGCTCATATGAAAAAGAAATTCAGGATTAAGTATTGTTCTGAAGTTACAGAAGGAGGCAATTTGACAACTGGTGGTTAAAGGAAGATGAATGGGAGTGGATTTGCAGGGTCTTTTACAGAAGGCACTGAAGCTGCTGCAGTACTCATAACATAGGAGTAAACAGATGAAAAAAGGCCATTATGACTGTTTTAATATGACAGGAATTGTGGACAGAAAAGAGAATTGCTAGGAATCAAAATGTAAGCACCACTGTACTATTTTCAGAACTGTGATGTATGTTGAGAAATAAAATAAATGAGAACAGAACCTCACATTAGAGCTTTTTGTAAAGTGCAAATCAAAAAAATTATTTTATGAAGCAGGAATTCTCCTTTATTTAACAAGTCCCTATTTACTATTATTTCCTAATACAGTCTCAATTTAAAATATTTAAATGATTATTAATATAAGCAATATTAAAAGAAAATAGTGAAATAAATCATTATGTGTATCATTATTACATTCAGTAGCTACTTTCAGGTGGGCACTGTGGCTCAGTATGAAATAGATTTGTACTCGAGTACTCACCGAGCACCTCAAGTACTGTGTTCAGTTTTGGGCCCCTCACTACAAGAAAGACACTGAGGCCCTGGGACGTGTCCAGAGAAGGGCAACGAAACTGTTGAGGGGTCTGGAGCACAAGTCGTATGAGGAGCGGCTGAGGGAGCTGGGATTGTTTAGACTGGAGAAGAGGAGGCTCAGGGGAGACCTCATTGCACTCTACAACTTCCTGAAGGGAGGTTGTGGTGAGGAGGGGTTTGGCCTCTCCTCCCAGGCAGCGAACAGAATCCAAGGAAATGGCCACAAGCTGTACCAGAGGAGGTTTAAATTAGACATGAGGAAGAACTTTTTCTCTCAAAGAGTGGTCAGGCACTGGAATGGCCTGCCCAGGGAGGTGGTGGAGTCGCCGTCCCTGGCAGTGTTCAAGAGGTGTCTGGATGAGGAGCTATGAGATATGGTTTCGTGGCTTGTGGTAGCAATGGTAATGGGAGGACGGTTGGACTAGATGATCTTGTAGGCCCTTTCCAACCTTGTGATCCTATGATCCTATGTTAACAGCATTCGCACAATGAAGTTACACTGAGGTTTTTCTGGACTGTACAGGAAAAGGAGATTTATTTATTCATCCAAATGTTTACACAATTAGTCAACAAATTCTAGTATTAGGTTCTAGTGTTATCAATAAGGAAAGGAGAATTGTAGAAAACATGTCGTAGACTCATATAATCATAGAATGGCCTGGGTTGAAAAGGATCACAATGATTGTGTAGTTTCAACCCCCCTGCTCCGTGCAGGGTTGCCAACCACCAGACCAGGCTGCCCAGAGCCACATCCAGCCTGGCCTAGAATGCTTCCAGGGATGGGGCACCCACAACCTCCCTGGGCAACCTGTTCCAGTGCATCACCACCCTCTGTGTGAAAAACTTCCTCTTAATATCTAGCCTGAACCTTCCCTGTCTCAGTTTAAAACCATTCCCCCTTGTCCTATCACTATCCACCCTCATAAACAGTCGTTCCCCTTCCTCTTTATATGCTCTCTTCAAGTACTGGAAGGCCACAATGAGGTCTCCCCAGAGCCTTCTCTTCTCTAAGCTAGACAAGCCCAGTTCCCTCAATCTTTCTCCATAGGGAAGGTGCTCCAGCCCTCTGATCATCTTAGTGGTCCTCTTCTGGACTTTTTCCAAGAGCTCTGCTGGGGGCTCAGGGTATTCTGGAGCTATTGTAAGTTTCATATTATGGTGTGGAGTTCAGTATATTGGAAGGATCAGATTTGTGGCATGGACCTACCATATCATACCAGAGAGCCTTCAGAGCTTATGAACTCCCATGCTCATGGAAATACTATGAGTAAAATGCAATCTGTATTTTGTAACTTTTTACTTGAATAAAAGTTGTCTCCTGCTGTAATCTATAAGATACAAGAAATTCCAAAGCAATTGCCATCCTTGCTCCTTTTCTTCTTTTTTCTTCCCCTTCCCCTTCCCCTCTCCCCTTCTTTCCCCTCCCCTCCTCTTTTCCTCTATCACCAACTTACCCCTCCCCCCTGCCCCACACACCTCTTAGGTTTCCCTTTTCATGAGCAACTAGCTTTATAAAGAAATTGGAAATTCAGCATTTCAAAATGATGGAAAATTCAAGAACATGAGAAAGTCTTGACACATTTGGTTAGATAATTCTTCAGACTAATTCCTTAGGCGAACCCTTCTAAAGGTGGAATTTGCAGGAAAGGTGATTAATGTATGGACATTGGTACCCCAAGAATTTTGTAGGTCTATAGTTAGATTTATTATCTTTCTGCTTGCTTCATTTTGTTCCTTTTCTTCTTTTCCATTTTTTAAAGAAAATATTTCAATATAAAGAATTTATTCATAAATTTCATTATTTTTTTACTATGAAAAAATAACGGTTTTCGGGATTGCAGTACTGTGGATGAATGATATCTATAGCCAATGGAAATGCTTGAAAGCAGGTTGAAAGGAGGACACTAGGCTTTCTGAAATGCTTTCTGATTGCATATGAGATATGGGAGCATCCAACTTGCTTTAACAATGGGAACTTTTTTTTCCTGTTAAAAATAGATCACAGTGCATTGACCCCAGAGGGAGAGAAAGGATGAAAAAGACGTAAGTGTGTTTCTCTCAAACTCCTGACTATATTGTTACTATCTGTGTGAAAGGATGACAAATGCGAATTGCACTGCTTCCTGTATTCTTTGAATTAGATCTTCATGTGTGCTACCGTTTTGATCTCTTTAAAATTTTATAATTTAATTAGCAGATTTCTTTTCCCTATCCAGGCCATTTTGAAGGGGAAAGAAAGATTACACATTTTCCACTGTGAAGATACTTCCTTCTTTTCAGTGTCTGAATACATGTTTTGAGTGCAGCTTTTATGAACACATTATTATAGGAATTTAAAATAGAGGGCATGAAATCAACAAGCAGTATTATCCAAAGGGGATAAAAAAAGTACAGAATTGGCTAGAAAAATACTTACTCCTCAGTCACTAATTTATAGGCTTGCCATGGGATTTACTCAGCTGCACCTGCCTTAGCAAAGTGTTCAAATGTAAATTAGTTGGTGCACAAGGTTGGCAGAGGGATAGGGAGCTTTTCACCTCAAGGTCACTGGTTAGAATCAGGGTATGCTGTTAATGATTTAATGGTGTTGTGATCTGATAGTTCAGAATAAATTCATCTATATTCAAAGAAATGCTCCTTTCTAATTCATATAACTTTCACAGAAAGACTGAGTAGCCTGCCTGAGCTGCCTAGAAGTTAGGTGTCCTGGCTAAGATAGTTGCCTAGCCTTCTTCCGTAATCCAAAGGAGAGGGATTTTCAGAGTGATTCATAATCTTCTAAGATATGTGTCTAAAATAGATAAGATGACTCATCCTCTGGAAGTACCTGCCACTCTGTTGACAACAGAGGGAGACCTAGATGACTAACTTATCCTACATAGCTAAATTCTAGACTGCTAAGTAATATGAGAAATTTCAGCACCTATGTCTTTTTCTTCTAATGAAAGGTATCTGAAGTATATAGACACGATGAAAAGGTCCATAAGACCATTGGTCATGCAGTACATGCTGAAAAAGATGCTGTTGTGTCTTTCACAAAGACATCAATTTTATTTTTTGCTAAATCTACACCAAGAGGAGGAAAAGAAAATGTTTTTCTTGTCTTAAAAATGCCACTGGAAAGAGGTAAGTGTTATTTATGTTGTACAAAAGAATGGGGCAATGGGCACGATATTTATTCTTTATCAATTTCCATTGTTGAAATTTCTTTGTGTTTACACCTTAGAGTTAGATGTAAAATCCGTTACATTTGATGTTTATGCACTAAAAGGTTGTTCATGTGCTGTATGGACTTGCAGATCTGCAGTCAACAGAGGTATGTACATGACGCTATCAACTAACTTCTCTACTACTTGAGGTGCTTGGAATATTGTAGGACACTTTTTTTGCAGAACTTACAGAAATTAAATTTTGAACTCCGTAGTCTTTAATGAAATACAGTGAGTTGGCCAATTTGGAAGTACTAGTGAAGTGTCAGTGAATGCAGGAAGTATTCACAGCACTTGATTTTAGATACTGACGTAGGTTTCTAAATAAAGAGTCTAGACACCTTCCATAACCAGTGGAGAAGAGTTAGCACTTCCAGGGAACAATTCAGAGCAACCAAGATAAGCAATAAGTTGGCGGTCCGAATTGCTCTCTGGGAGACTTGGACTTCTGCTTGTCTTGGATATTCTGAAATAACCCTTGAGATACTTATCCTCCCATAATTGCTAAGAGGAAGCCTAGCCTGGTTTCCTAGGCTGGTAGAATGGGCAGTGTTGATACTACCCTTATTGTTTTCTATCATAATTTTTAGTACATCAGTATGTTGTCAACTCCAAGCAGAATATCTTTCTGAATGTATTTCTGAATCTCAGACTTAGTTTGCATTGCAGGTGGTTGCTGCATGGTTCATGTTTATAGCATTCTCAGCTTTAAACGTTTATCTGTTTTAACTTAATTGACTGAGCACTTCCCACATGCTGAGAATAGTCAGCAAAATACATTTGGTTTTCTCACAAAGTTTAAGTTCGTTTTGCATGCTCTCTGACTGAATCATAAACAATTCTCATCTCCACTGTATCTACAAGGTCTTGAGTACTGACTTGCTGACTGACACAGACACCATTAGACTCTCCATTTCATGTTGTACTCAGAGCATTAGAATAAGTGTTTTGGATCAAACAGCTTTACCTAAAGCACTATACTCCTCCTATAGCTTTGGAAGTACAATACTTTGGTTATATATTGCTGTGTTCAGATTGTACAGAGCATATAAATTCAGTTAGTTCAACTGATTTGCTGTGATTTGAAAAATGATCTACAGAGTTTTGAAGCATATTAATATGTTAAAATGAGATCTGTGGATTTATTTTAATATTAAAGTCCAAATTTATAAATAAACTATGAAGTACAGGATGGCTAAAAAGAATGCACAAAACAAAGACCCCCCTTGGTCAAGCTCCATTACATATGGAGAGAAAACTGCAAGATGTAGAATGTTGTATTATTGTCTGAGAGAGGTGCTTCAAAAACTTCCAGTTGAAAAATTTTACGAAAAGATGACCAAGACCTCCAAGTGCCTTACACTGGGCTTTACAGTGAAAGGATCTAGATGACAGAATTACTATAATGTGGTAACCATCCACTGCATCCACCAGAAATTAAACAACCTTGAATCTGCTGGGTATGTTCAAATTCTACTCTTTGGTTATTCTTGATGAAAGACAAAGTAAAAATAAAATTGTGAAGGACACAAGGATGTATCCAGGGGAACAAGAACATCGTTCATGGTTGCTGGAGTTGTTTGATGAGGCTCACTTGCTAGATACCTGATAACAAGGAAAAACCAATCTGTCACTGTATGGTTCCATACAGAAGATTTGTCTATAACAGGGAGCATTAAACTCAGTAATGGGAATTACTTGAGCAGCTACTGAATTAATTTTCATTTTAAACACGCTATTGTTTAAAGATGACAACCGGCTGGACAGCATGGCAGGTTTTGTACCTGAGTGCATCTGTTAAAACAGACTGTGAGAAGTTTGCTGATTTTGAATATAAACCTGATTGTGCTGTCAGCTAGCATCTCGCTTACCCAGGGCAAAGCTTTAAATGATGCATAATGTAGTTAGGAGTTGGGTGTGGTATCCTGCAGTCATTACCTCATCCAAACTGCTGCTATTTAATCAAGTAATTGTTTCTCCAGTGAGTGAGGAACGGGACTCATTATATCTGATCTTTTTCTGTACCTATAAATACTGGTATTCTAGCTCAGAAGTCTTGTAGGCAAATCAAAAGGAGACTGCTAGTTTGGAGCATTTCTGTCAGTTTGAAATCCCCAAGCTACAGCTTCGAACTCTGCAGTGAGTGCTCTGCAGTAGTACCCAGAGAGCTGAAATAATCAACAATAGGAACCTTTTATCTCATGCCTGCAATCCATAGATAGAAAGTGAATGTATATATAAATATTTCTCTTTAATATTTCACATCATGCTTCCATTTAAGAAATTTAAAGTTCTTTCACTCAGAGTGGACATAAGCCAAACCAAGCCACAGGATTAATCATAAATAATTCACATGAAATCCCTCTACTAAGATATCCCACAATTTCATAAAGAATGAACACATGTGCTGAGAATACATAAGGGCTGCTAAAATTAGCTTGCTTTAACATGCCTGGGAACAACACATGAAGCTACTGTTGCAGTTTTTCTGACGTAGCTGATCATGTTGTTAACTGTTCTCAACAATTAAATAATCTTTTTTTTTTCTTTTTTTCCTTTTTTTCTTCTAACTGTTTACAGATTAAGAAACATTTCTGAAAATTCTGAATAATGTTGACTGGTACAGGCTATAGAACAACCCTTGCTGATATAAACAGGATTAGTTTAGGATTACTTTCTCTACAAAGGCTCTGCAGTGCCTTACTCCTCCTTGCTTAGAAATGTCAACCCTTTCAGGTCTCCATGGTTATCTCACAGAGTGAAATGTAAAAGCATTCTGCGCTGATTATATAAAGACTAGTAAAGGGTGAGTGCAAACTGAAAAGCAGTGTTTGAGGACTAAACCCTGCATTTTCAGATGGATGTGTTTGCATGTGTATGGTTGGAGACATGAACAGCACCCTCAGACTGTGCAGTACAGAATAGACATTGGTTTGGGGAAGGTACAGAAAAGGTCCAAGTAATTTATCAGTGAACATTTTGAAGGTGTACATACTGGCTTGGTTAATGCAACAGAAAATGATTAGTAGATTAATTTTATTTGGAAACAACATCAATGCTTCAGTTTTTAAATTTAAACATCAGAAAAGCACAAAATATCTAATATTCCTACAACACCTGTACAAAAGAGATTTAAGAACATAGTTAAGAGAAAGATAGGCTTGCATAAGGATGTGCATACCATTAAAGCTGGGGAACTGTGGATTTCTGCCACGTTCTGTAAGTGTAAGATACATAAATTAGAATTGCTTAGGGATAGTGTTGCTTATATGAATCGCTTCTCCACTGATTTTCATTTACAAATAAATGAGCTTAGTGTGACTATTGCTGTCTCATAGTGATTTCAAACTGCAGTAAATATCCTCTATGCGATGGCTTGCAGGTACATAATATCCATAAGCAAAATTTGTCAGTATTGATTACAGATGTGTTATGTTTAAAGGCCACTCAGAGATGGGAGAACTGAAATACACCCAAGAGAAGCTTAATATTGAGGTGGAGAAGTGGTCTTTAAGAAGTAGGACGCAGTTCAGTTATAAATTGAAAGTACTACTCTATTTAGATGATATTTCTTATCTAAAATGTAGGCATGAGGAATGGATAGTGGTACTTAGGTTATGTGTGAGTCAACTGTGTTGTATTACTATAAAGATAGTAAACATGCTGGGGAGACATGACAGATCTTCAAGTATTGAAAAGACGTGGAAATTGGAAGTGAGTAGGTTATTCTCTCAGCTAATGGGAATAGGGAATTATAAAATGGACTTAAATCACAGGAAATTTTCATGTTGAATATTATCATCACATTATTTTTGCTAGAAAAGTTGAAAGCACTGGGACTGTGAATGCTTCACTACTTGTCTGTTTATGAGCTGGTCAGACAACTATCCATCAGGAAGGAGATAGATATAATTGATTCTGCCTTGGGACTAGATACATCTTTCAGTTCTTACCAGCTCTGGATCCTACTACTCAGTATGATAATAAAACTTCCTAAGTTGTTTCATGCAAATATGCACAGAGATACAATTTAAAAAGAGTATGAAGCCTTCAACTCTAAGCACTTCATGAGACATGCAATTTTCCTCCAACATCAAATCGACTTCTGTTTTCAGTGAATAGTCAAACTTCTAATTTAGCTTTGATTTCACATTATTATCTCAGTGTCATTTTTTCTTCATAATATCACATCTTACCCATTGATTCCTGTATCAGAATAACATCTTCACTACCTTCCTCCTCCTGAGGCTTGGTAGGTTGGGACAACACAGAAAATGAAATTGAAATTACTGTGGCCTTCAAACTCAATTCAAATCAACAATATGATGCTGCTGTTGAAATGGCAAAGCATATTAAGTGATGGATTAAATAAATGTCATATGCACTGGAACTAATTGATCTACCCTACTTGATATTGATAAGGCATAAGCTGGGCTACTGTAGGACAGCACTCTTAGAGAGAATCCAGAGGACAATAAATACAAACATCCTAGAAAATATGACCTGTAAGAGACGGTAGAATGCAGCGTGGAAATGGGAAGTGGAGATCTCTCTTGTTTATATGTTGGACTTGCAATTCAGCTGTATGTACATAGTGAAGAGATTTAGTGTTTAGTGAGGTGTATGTGTATACATCTATATTTATAAAGAAAATTCTTAAAGGAAGGGCATTAACTCTTAGAAAAGCTGTTATAAAGGCAAGAGCTATCAGTTAGGCAAGAAGATAGTAGTTTGTTATCAAAAATATATTCAATATGTGTTTCTATCTGAAAATAGTTCTAAAGCAATAGAAGCTCCATTATATTGTTGCTTCTTTAACATTTCTGGGTAAATTTTAGAAATAGTGTGCCCAAATATCTGTCAAGACCTCTGAATCTTCTTCTCAACAGATCCATTCCCATTCTGGGACATTTCCAAAACTAAATTCCTCTGTTTTCTATTATTTTATGGAGTTTGCTTTTGGTATTTGCAACTTTTTTTCCTGTTTTCATTCTGTCACTGTATACAGAAGATCTAAGACAAGGGAAGAGTAGCCTCCAGAAGGCAGTGCTCTTAGATTTCATCATAGTCAGAAAACGTAGCAGAGTACCTGAGACCGTTTTTTGGAAGAGTTTTATGGTCAGAACACAATATGTTATTATTAGGCCTGGCTGGGATTTGGTGAAGGATGGTTGCCTCTGCTACACACACAATACAGGCTTTATACGGCAGTCCATCCTTTGCACTCTTTCAGCCCAACAACCCTTTGATTAAACTGCAAAATGAGAATATGCATAAAATATATACTCTACACTAGCTCACTGGTCCAAAATATTTTTCCCAGTCCACAATTCAGATGAAAAAAAAAAAAACCGTAAGAGACAATTTAAGCATCTTCCTCTGTTTTGTTTTATATTGCCACAGTAACCACCAGAATCTTCAGTTAGGACAGGCTGCAGTTTGCTCAATAACACATGCACATAAACCTTAGTTTCCACCTCAAAGTGCCTGTGTTTTCTGTGACTCCAACATGTATGTATCTGATAACACCATTTGTTAAAACAAAAGACACTGGGAATTGCCTGTTTCACAACATACGCCAACATAAATACAAAGGTGTTAAAGTGTAGTAGATGTATCCAAACCAAAAGGAATAGGACTAATTTCATTTGATGGCTCTCAGATTTGATGTAGTTTTCATATACCTCACAGCACTACCTACCTTAGTCCAATGCTAGAGATCTTTCCAGGCTTAAGAGACTCAAGATTTTGCACAGCTATTCAGTGCAATCACAGTATATTTGAAAGTATTGCAAGGAAGGAAGTATCTCCTCAGAGAGGAACTTTAGGTAATTAGCATTACATAGTTTGCAGAGCACATTCTGAGACTTGATTTTTGTTTGTTTTTTCCTCATAATGAATAAACTATATTTCCTAAAGCCTACATTTTCAAATCCTTTTTTTCCTATATTGTAATATAAGACATTAAAAGGATTAACAATGAATTGAGAGCCTTTAATAAGGAAGTACTTCTGCTTACAAACTGTTGCAGTGCAAATGACCCCTGTCCGTTTTAAACAGTGCAGAGACTGTTCCTGTTTGCACAACAGCTGTCCAAATACTCCTTTGTAAGAGGAGGAAGTATTTGAATTAAAGGCTGAAGTAGGAGCAGACAGTAGTGTCTGTGATACACTATTGGAAACCTGTCATTAGTGAAAGTTTTTTAAATTTGAGAAATTTAATTGGTTTTCTCAATTTCCTGTGTGACGAAAAGAAAAATCTAAGAGATTTTTTCCATTATATGTAAGTGACAGCAGACTCATCTTTTAAAATAATTGTCAATTTCCTTATTAGAAGTTCTTACTTGGATTTTTATAGAATTCTTCTAAAATATCATTTATCTTATATTGAACAATATGTGCCTTGAAATAATTACCTTTCGCTAAAGTATATTTGCATCTTTCTTAATCTATCAAGGAGCATCATTCCATTTGTCTTATTCTCAGATTTCATCTGGGTTTTAATTACAGAATTTAAAAGTTACTCTCTTATTAACTGTGAGTAACTGTTGCCTAATGTTTGAATGTATCACAGTGCATCTGCAGATAAAATTGTAAATAATAGAATCACAGAATATCCCGAATTGAAAAAGACCTGTAAGGATCGGAGTCCAACTCCCAGCTCCACACAGCACCACCCGAAATCAAACCCTATTTCTGAGAGCACTGTTCAAATGCGCCATGAACTCCGGCAGCTCAGGGCCGTGCCCACTGCCCTGGACAGCCTGTTCCATGCCCACCAACCTCTGGTGAAGAGCCAGGAGCTGCTGCTGCCATGAGGCCTCCCTTCAGCCTCCTCTTCTCTGGGCTGAACAAACCCATGGTCTTCATCAGCTATCTGGAATTTACTGCTTTTTATTTTATGGACTATCAATAGCTATGTTTAAGTACTTCCACTAAAATATGTCAGATATCTATTACACTCTGTTACATTAACATTAGCTGGAAATTTTGCTAAGATTGACTATTACTGAAGGGATATCATGTAAATAAACTTACTTTGTGCAGAAGGCACGTTAATACTTTAGAGATCAAGTAAGGATAGCTGTAGAGTCTTATAATCTGAAATTTGTAAAGTGTAAAGAATTAGGCTTTGATTGTACATGACGTTAAAAACTTACCCAATATGCTTTCCAAAGGAAAATAAGATTTGTTTTCTCTGCATCCTTCTCTCAAGTTTCTTTTTCTTTTCCATACCTCATGTCTATTCCTTCCCCGCTTCAACCAAATCTGAGAAAGGAGATAATTCTGGGTTAATTTTTACAAGTTTCCTGAAGTCGGTGTCCTGAAGGTCTCAACAAGCTGGAGAGTATGCAATGAGAGCAACAAAATGACTTGGAAGTGGAAAAGACTGAACTTGTTCATTTTGTCTGCATCACAGCAAAAACTCCGTACAGGCATGATAACAATCTCTAAACACTTTACTGGCATAAAAAAAAGAAGAGCTATGTAGTTCAATAACTGGGATATGGAACTGAGAATGAAATGAAGAAAAAAAATAATTGCTCTGGGATTCAGTTGCTTTTGGTGTTATTTGTTCTTTGCAACAGCGCTCCTTAAGGAAAGAAGAGAAAGTCTCCTTTTATGGAGAATCACCAGTAAATGGCCATTAGTGAACTGTCCTATATGAAGGCAAGGAGTAATTCAGCTAATTCCTAGTTTACCAATATATAACCCCAAGGGAACTAATATGACTACTGTTTGATCTACTCTGCAACAGATGGAACATTCTTGAATCAGTTCCTGATTGGATTAGATCATACATTTAAAAGATTCCTTCTAGTTAATTACATATGGTTGTATCATGCAATTTCTTTTTTCCAGTTCTTTACCTGAAATATCCTTAAATAAAGAACCGTAGCTAGAAGACAGTTTGAGGGCATTGATGTGAGCCCCATACTGGTGAGGGAGTAGAAGGAAGGCTGATAAATGTTGATAAATGCCTAGCTGAGTAAGCTAATCTAGGTGAATTGCCTAGTAGAATTTCCTGGAAAGTGCAATGAGCTTTCTGGCCAAGTGGTTCAAAGGTACCCAGCTAATCCTAGTGAGTGATAAGGATGGAGCACTGGATGCTAAGTTGCCTCCTTTTAATCAATGTATTTCTGGTACACATTTAAGGAACACAGGAATCTCATAGTCTAGAAATATGAGGTGCAGCACTGTCCTATCTACACATTGCTTGGCACATTGCATTGCTGCATTCATTGTCAAGAGTATTTCCACTGTTACCCTCTCCTTCTTGTTGGACCAGTCCCACAGAGTGGACCATGGCAGCAGCTGAATGAGACACAAAAGCAAAGCAGACCCTCTGTGATGGAGAACTCAATTTTTTTTCTATGATTTTTTTTCGTTGTTGTTAATTATGGACTCACAATCAAAGTATTATGGTATTTTCTCCACAAATCTGTTATCTTCATCCTAATTGTAATTCGCTTTCATATCTCAATAAACCTAATCTGGAGCTGCATTTGCTTGGCCTTTTGTGCTCATTTCCACAGTACTGATAAGTTTCCTCAAACTCAGTCTACCTCTTTTCCTCCTTTAAAGAGACCTACCGACAAGAAATTATCCAATCAGTAATAGCTAAGTTGTGTAACAATAGATGCACCTTATTAAAAACCTTTTATGCTGTTCGTGAACTGTCCACTCTACCTACATACATCTTTATACCCATTATCTCACCATGTCAGTTTACCAATCATACATATCTGTGGCTTTCATTTCAAATGACACTGTGTTGTTGAGTTTTACAAACATGGAGATGCAGAGCCTTGCAGTAATGCTTGCATGTAAACTGTATTAAAACTGAGGCCTGATTGTGAGGCTGCCTGAAGTCCTGGGAGATATTTGCCAAAAAAATATTTCAGGATTGAAAATTGATGTAATATATTATTTGAAGCAAAATCTCCAAGTCCTGTGTGTTTGTGCAGCATCTAGCACAATATCACATTGATTATGCCTAAAGATCTTTTGTCCTGTTACTGTACATCACAATCCCAGATTATATTATTTATAAACTATATCATTTTTCACTTTTTCCTTTCTTGTCATGAATGTTTTTAATCTTCCTTCAATCCCTCAATGTAGCTGAAGTTTTTTCCCGTGTTATGAATGTGTATCTTCCTGTAAACAATATATAAATTTGGAAAAAAAAAAAGATGATTTCAAAAAGTTAAATAAACAATAGGCTTCTGTTTTAAACCAACGAAGCAGTAACACACAATATTCCACAGCTGAATCCAGCATTTTATCCTTTGTGGATACCAGAACTTATACCAGCTCTAAAATAAATGGGCACGGTCACAAATTCTGAGGCTGACTCGTTATCTGTATATGTACTTTCCAGATAACAGACATTAAATAATTCACTATACAAAGTCTTATTTCAATTAAAATGGTAAAACTGATAAAGAAGTTTTCTTTACTTCTGGGAGCAGATCTCTGGCTTGTAATTGCATTAATTACAAATATACACAGTTGAAAAGTTGTTCAAATGCAAATGTTCTTAATGAGAAGGAAGCAACTGGGAGTATCATTTTTGGTTGTTGCAGTTAATGGAAGTATTTGATTTTGTTTTAATTGCACTTTTAATAATATAAAGTGCTCTCGCAGTGATGAGATTTCACTAATACAGCCTCGTTCCACAGCAGTGCTAGGACTTCCAAAGGTTGTTGATGTTGGATGGATCAATCAGCATCAAGTCCTAGCTGGAGAGAACTGAATCTAATAGCACCTTCTCTCGGCAGAGTTGTATGCCATGAGGTGCTGACCTCTGGATAACAGCGGTGTGCTAAAAAACAATATGAGCAAAACAGAGCACTGGTCAGAAAATTTATGCATTAAAAATCACAAAGGAGAAATAGATAAGTATGAGACTCACTCTTTTCACAACTTTGGAGAGCCATTTTGAAAACATCTCGTCTAGTTTTTCTGTGCCATTTTCAGTGCAAGAATTACACAAGGAAAATATTCACACTCAATCTAACATACCAAAGTGTTAACTTAAAACCAAATAAAATGAAATTTAAACTGGAAAAAAAATATATTTTCCTTGTTTTCTTTGCTTGCTTGCAATGAAACCTATTTGTGCACTCGGGAATCATTTCACTGAAAATGATGTGCTTTCTAGTCTACACATCACATATTGAGGAGCACTAATCCAGTCCATCCCTCTTCCCATGAGACATGTTCAGCTGTGTCCCAACTATTCTTTACTGAAGTTTGTTCCACCTTGGGTTTAAAACCCTGTCCAAGAATGGGCTGTGGCCCAGTGCCTGCCCTGTGGGGGCTCCTTCAGGCCGCATCCACTGCTGCACCGTGGGCTCCTCCATGGCTGCATGAGGAGATCTGCTCTGTGTGGTGCCCATGGACTGCAGAGGGTGAGCCTCCTCCTTCACAGGCCTCTCCTGGGCTGCTCCACACATGAAGCACCTCCTGCTCTCCTTCTGCCCTGACTTTGCTGGCTACAAGGCTGCTTCTCTCACGCTTCTCACCCCTCTCTCCCAGCTGCTGTTGTGCAGCAGTTTTCCCTTCCCCAAATCTGCTCTCTCAGACCACACTCAGCATTGCGCATGCCTCAGCTCTGGCAGCAGTGGGTCCCTTTTGGAGCAGCTGGAGCTGGCTTTGATCTCACATGGGACAGCTGCTGGGATCTGCTCGCAGAAAGCACTTCTGAAGCCTCCTTACCCCTACAACCTTGCTGCACAAGGCCAGCACATCACCTGGTAGCCATGAGGAGCTGTGTCTAAAACCAAGTGGGTAACGTTTTGTCATCTGTGAATCTGGAATACCCAACTTTCAAACTGGTTCTAAATTTAAAGAAACAGTGAAATGCTGAAAGGGTTGGTCTGTTTGCAATTTATGAACAGACAATTTATGAATATCAAAAGGGTAAAATGAATCAAATAAGTAGGAATGTTTTTATTTAACTCTAATTATAATTAACATAGGTGAAGGTGTGCTAGAAGATTCCCATAATAAATCCCAGCTGTTTGTATCATATACAAGAACAAAAAAAGCCTAGTTATTTTTAGCATTTAAACAGAATATAATTTGATATAGTGACAGAGTATTAATTTTATTTAAAGAAGCAGGTATTTCAGAGGTATGTACATGGAAAATTAATTTTTTATAGATATTATGTGCAAATGAAATTTAGAGAAAAAAATATGCATATCTTAAACTGAATAGATTTACCACAGAACCCTGATAAGCTTTCACCTGCTGTTAATTTTCTTCTGAGATGAAAACACTACCAAGCAACAAAAACAGATGTCTAAGCACATCTGAGAATGGAAAAGAGGTTTTTAATATTAGAATTAGAAGTTCACACAGATTTTGTGTCTAAGCAAAAGCATATAGAAGCTCACAGAGATCTCTTATACAAATTGGTGAGAGTCCCATATGAAAGGAAAACAATTATGGAGCCTAGCCCTGATAACTCTTCTTAGGTTTGACAACTTCTAATACTTTTATTTTCTTAATGCACCAAAGAGATAGTTTGGAGTTTTATTTAAATCTCAGCAAATCATATTTATTCCAGTAACTGAGTTTCCTTCAGTGACTGTGTGAAGAGGCAACCTCAAAAAGTCTGCAGTCTTACAATGTGTTTCGGTAATTTGGATGGAATATCAACTTGCTGAGTTTTGTATAAGCTGGGATCAATGAACTGGATGGCACCTACTGCAGAACTCAAGCTAACTACCCTGTGTTTAGAGATGAAGTATTGCTGCTATGTCAGTTTACTGAAGTTCTGAGCTTTTACTCTAAGTATGAACGGAGCACAGCTGGACATTCAGAAAGTGCTTTCCCAAAGAAGGAATGCACACTAAACAAGTGTATGCTTGCCAAGGAAACAGGAAAGAGGGAAGAGTAACAGGAGTGAAGTAAAGGAAAAGAGAAGAACAGGGTGGAATAGTGTCATGTTTGGGAAGGAAAGAGTATAGTGAAGCTCAAGTCAGGGAGGAATGAAAGGACTGAGAGGGAGCAGGGATAGGGATAGGAGACTGAGGTGTGAGGTCTTCCTTCTTCCTGAGTTTTCTAGTTTCTTCTTATAACTGTAGAATAAAGTCATAGAATCATTAAGGTTGGAAAAGACCTCTAAGATCATCTAGCCCAATTGTCCACCAATGACCAATATTGTCCACTAAACTTTGTCCCTAAGTACCTCAACTACAAGTTCACTGAACACCTCCAGGGACAACGACTCCATTGCCTTCCTGGGCAGCCTGTCCAAGTGTCCAACTGCTCTTTCAGAGAAGAAATTTTTTCCTGATATCCAACCCAAATCTGTCCTGGCTCAGCTAGAGACCATTCCTTCTCATCCTATTGCTAGTTATGCGGAAGAAGCTGACCTGCACCTCACCACAACTTCCTTTCAGAGAGTTATAAGCTTCCGTGAGTTTTCTCTCCTCCAGACTGAATAAACCCAGTTCCCTTAGCTACTCCTCATCAAACTTGTGCTCCAGAGCCCTCACCAGCTTTACTGTCCTTCTTTGAACATGCTCAGGGCCTCAATGTCTTTCTCATAGTGAGGGGCTCCAAACCAAACATGATAATCAGATGTGGCCTCATGAGAGCCAAACCATTCTGTGATTCTGAGTGCAGAGGGACAATCACCTCTCTGTTCCTGCTGGCTGCACCAATTCTGATATTAGCCAGTATGCCATTGGCCTTCTTGGCCACTTAGGCACAATACTGGCTTATGTTCAGCCACCTGTTGACTAATATTTCCATATTATTTTCCTCCATGCAGCTTGCCAACCACAAGCCTGGAGCAATACATGGGGTTATTATGGCCAAAGTATAGGACCCAGCACTTGTTCTTATTGAATTTCATTCCATTGGCCTCAGCCCATTGATCCAGCCTATCCAGATCCCTCTGTAGGGCATTCCTACCCTCAGGCAGATCAACACTTTCTCTGAAGTTGGTGTCACCTGCAAATTTACTGAGGATACACTCATTCTCCTAAACTAGGTCATCAATGAAAATATTAAACATGACAGGCTGCAATACTATACCTGAGGAACACCACTTGTGACTGGCCACAAGTTGGATTTAACTCCATTCACCACCACTCTCTGCTCAGCCTTTCAAACAGTTCTTTATTTAGCAAATAGTGTACCTGTCCAGGTCATGGGCTGCCAGCTTCTCCAGGAGAACACTGTGTCAAAGGCTTTGCTGAAGTCAAGGTAGACTATGTCAACACCTTTCCCTCATCCACAGGTGGGTCACCTAGTCTTTGAAGGAGATCACATTGGTCAAGTGAGTGAATGAAGTATTGCTGTCCTAGACAGCTCCAAGCATTTCACATTTCTCACACAGAAGCTGTGGGAAAGGGGCTATGAATGACCTCATCCATGCATTCTGGAGATTAGAACTCTTGTTCCAGGTTGTTTCTGCTGCAGAAGTATCCATGTGATAGTTTTTGGATAATGACCTAGAGAACCTTCTCCTTGGCAAAGCACAGCTGTTTTAAGTGCTCAAAAAGTGCTTGCTCACTCAATTTTTAGTGCATTGTAGTGATGCAGGTCCTGAGACATGCTCTTGGGAATTTTTGATCTAGGTGTTCTTCAGAGAGAGCCTTCTGGAAAAGAAACAGCAAGCTTTCTTACAACTGTCAGATTCTACAAATGTTTTTTGTTTTGTTTTGTTTTGTTCTTCCTTCAGAAATACAACTGCTGTATTGAAATAATTAAAAAAAAAAAAGAGAGAACAAGATCTGTATGACCAGTATGAATATGGTAACTTGGACACTGTGAAATAGTGAAGGAAATAATGAAAGAAAGAGACAACAGTTTGTTTTAAATGTTTTCTATTACTGCAACTGTTATGTTGTGAAATCTCAGTGACATCCTGGTGTATATATTCAAGTTCCTTTTTCATTTTCAGATAGAGTATTAGGCAGAACTATAATCTCCATCATGGTACAACAAAACTGGGTCTGAGGGGTAAGAATTGGGCACTTTCAATGCCTCTGCAGCTGGTGGGGAGAAGAGTGACACAGCATTTCCAGAACCCCTCACTGGTCTGGGTGGTGATTTGTGGTCGTGCCCTTTGAGTTGACCATTTCACTCTTTCCAGTATTGACAGTGCTGTTTCTCCACTGAGTGGAAAAAAAACAGTGAAAAACATTGCCTGATTTCACATATCTGAATTAAATCACTACAGCCACATCTTAAGTAAATATCTGCAATTGCTTAAAAGTTCACTAAACAATTGTAGGTAGATGCACTCACTTCAAGAAAAAGTAATTTACTGCTAAAAAATCTGCTAAGACAGTAGACACATCCCAGGCATATCGTGTGCCCTTTCCAGAGCAGGAAAGTCAACAAATATTAGGCTTCTAGAAAACCATGAAATGAAGAGTTATTTTAAGTTCTCAAATAGCCTTGATTATTTGAACAATGACCCAATAAACACAAAATTTCTCTTTTTGGCCTGAAAACTGTAATGAAAAAGAAGCCTATATACTCTCTGTGCTCAAACTTGTCCAAAAAAGTACACTCCACCTGCTAAATTTTACAGCTACCTTACCCTTCCCTTCCTACTCCTTTATCCTTATGCAGATAGCAAAGCCTCAATATTTTTTTATTTTTCCATTAGCCACAAAACAGATTACATAAATTTCCAGCTTCAGCCCTGACAAACTTTACAATAAAAAAACATGTAATGTGAGTATGCCACCTCACTACACATGACAAGGCTCAAATGAAGTACGTTTCTCCTAGAAAGGCACTAGCGTGTCTTTTTTCTTTGATTATACTCCAGTTTTTGAGCTCCTGTTCCTCCTGTGAATAATATCCCCTGATGTCTTCTCTCAGACCCACAGCTCATGTGAGCAGAGCAGGGCACTGGGAATTTTTGCAGGCTTACAACATCCTTAGTGGCACACGGTGACAAAGTTCCAGGTCTCCTGAAGCATGAAATTCTAGCTGTAATCACTAGAGGTGAATTGCCTCAAATACTGGGGGCAAATATAAGACTACGAATTGTAAAGGGTAGGAGAGATGTCAAGAGATCACACAGTCCATTTTTCTATTAAGAGGCAGGACTATACATACACAAGCCATCAAGGTCCATAGAAACCAGCAACAAAGTTCAATACCTCTGAGAAATCCCATCAGCATCTACAGATGTGAACTTGGCCTGCAAGGTGAGGAAAGAAAACAGGCATGAAGGCCTGGAGAGTTTGGAAGGGTCCTGGTCACCTCCACAGACTCATCCATACACTCAGTCCAGCAACCTTCTGTCATGCTTAATGGGCAAGAGTGTTTTGTTTCTGTGTGTGACCTCCAAAGCTATCCCAGACTGAAGCCAAAGAGATTAATAAATTGGACACACTGGCACGGCCCATAGCCAACAGGTACATTTTTAATATGTTCTTGAATGCCAGATATTCTACCATGTCCCCAGCAAATCTCTTTTAAGGCTTATAATTAGAAGACAAACTGTTGATAAATCTTGATAAATGATTTTCAATCATGCTTCCTAAAAAGTAATTGTACAGTATTTTCATCTTTTCAATAGAATGGAGTCATCTTGCCTAAGGGTAAATAGCTGAAAGCTAGTTGTCGATGTCTAGACTCATCAACCTAGATTCCCTTTATAGCCATCTGAAAGAAATAGGCACCTCCAGGGTGTGATTCATCTGTCTGTCTTAGAAGAGATGTTAAGTGGAGAAGGATTGCTTTCTCAAATATATACCACAGAAACGATGAGTTGTACAGGAAATTGTATTCATATTATGGGGGAAATGAATTTGAAAAATTTGTTTTTTTCAATACTAGAATGGAGAAAAAAATCAGAATTTCAAGAGAATGACATTTAAAATTAACTCTCATTCAGTAGAGCTCAGTTTTTTTCTGATGTTTTCTTATTTTCTATTTTATAATTCATAGTAGAAAAATTGCATTTGGAAATGAAAAGAGGCTTTAATAAAAACCAAAATATGGTGAGCTCAAACAAAATTTGATCCATAAGGAAGTTTTAATTGATTGATTTTGTTTTACGATGGGCAAACAAAATTGGCTTATTTCTTTGGAACATTTTTATTTCAGTGAAATGGCATTTGTATAGAAGAAGTGACCACTGAATTTCTCAACTAGCTACAATAGTTATATATGAGTGGACAAGCCTGTGTAAAATAAACTTTTTTAAAACTGAAGGTACTCTCTTTAAAAAAAAAATGCTTTCACTTAACAAAGGTATCATAACTTCCTTTAGGCTAAAATGTAGCTGTTACTTAAAGCTCTAACTGTGGCATAACTTTGAGATATATCTAATAAAGGCAGCCTTCTAATAAAAGTAAAATAGTTAGGCAAATAAGCTTTCCCCCCCCCCCTATTTTTCGTAACAATTTTGTTGAAAGACATGACCAATAGACATAAGTACATGGGTACTTCTTTCACATGATCAAGTGCTAACAATAAAAAAAATAGCGCTGTGAAAAGGAGAATTTGTTCTGATCTCCCCATTAAACTAGGACTTTGGATTTTATAATGGATATAAAGCTATCTGAAACTGTGAAGCTCATACATTGAGCTACAGTATGACAATAATGAACTCTGACAGTCTAACTGAATAAGGGGAAGTTTCACAGAACTGGGTGTCTAAAAGGAAGACATCGAAGCTAACAAATGTCTTCTAGCTAACTTGCTTCCTTCTCCAAGGCATGTTCTAGGGATGCTGAGGGACAGATGTTAAATGGAACTAGACAGAGTTGAATATACTTCAGTAAATGTCTTTCTGATAGAATGATTTACTCACTAGGCAGACAGAACAATAATTTTTAAATTTTGTTCAGACATACAATGGAGGATTCATCTCACCTAACGATGAACTGTCTGCTCCATAGTATTTGCGCTAGAGAGCAGGTTCTTAATAGTCAACGAAGAGAAGTAAATATTTTTAACGTACAATCTAAATGCATTTTTTAGGATTAACACACTTAAGAAACTTTCAAGCATCTCCTCAGATCAGAAGGGAAGTCTAGGCTAACTAGCTTTGAAGCAAATGTTTAAAATGCACCTATCATAAATCTTAAGTGCAGTCTCAGCGTTTAGTTAACTAAACCACTGTCTACAGAATATTGTATAATTCCATTTTTGCTATTTTTTTTTTCATCAGTCACTTGGATTTAATTCAGTGCCAGATATTTTCAATGGACTAATTGGCTATCTGTTTGAAGGAGGAATTAAAGTTGAAACACACACATGATATTCTACTTAGGAAGAATCTGACTGTGACACATCTGGACAAAACAAAAGGAAAAAAAAACATTACCTGCTTGTAAGCTCTATTAGCCTTTTGTCAGAATAAAACCAGATTGAATTAACAAGAACATAATAACTAAAAAAACAACAATGAAGTTTCTAGCATAGTGCTGTATTATTCTTCCCCTATGGCATCTACATTTCATTTTCATAATTCTGCAATATTTATTGGACACCGTGTGTAGCAGAAATGTTAAGCCAAGGCTTGAACCCGTGATTGAGCAACTGGTGGAAAAACAGGGCCAATCCAGGGGAGCTCAGGTGCATGCAATGCAGCTTAGTGACTAGAAGGGTTGGAGCCAGGATCCAATGCTTCCCAGACCTCATTTAAGGGTGGGCAATGGAGGTAAGGTTATCTTGCTGGAGATTCTTGTGTACCTGAAGTCTTTTACTGGTAAGCAGCTTCTTTATTTCTGTGCTTATTGCTATTGCACTTGGGCAAATTCTCACTTGCTGCAGCTTTGGATCTTGCTGCTCTGCTGTCATTGTTGTGCTTTCAATTGCATTATACCATGTTAATCTCAACTTCTGTGTTGATTTGTATTGTCAAGGCCCTGAGTATACATGTAGGTCTGGGTGTCTTGGCCTTTCTTCCCCTGGGGTCATCCCCTCCATGTCCTGGGGCTCAGAATGATTTCAGCTCATCTGGGGGCCATCAGTCCTTGTTCCTGCTCTGCTGGTCTGTGTCTCTGTCCTGCCTCTAACCCTGTCTATTTTTGCTCCTTACTGCTAGCTACGATGAACACTGGACCCGGTACATTGCTTCCTGTGCCTCAGTCGGTTGGTGGACCCTGCTACTGGACTCTGGTTCTGGGCAACTATTTGAATTCAGCCTCCGTGGGATAATTCTGTGCAGGCAGAATCGTAGACTGCGCTGGGGTCATCCACAGCTCCTGAATTACTTGTCCTTAAGGAGTAGCCAGCCCATCACTGCTTCCTGATGCTTATTCTTCTTCATAATGTCCTCTGAGAGGCTAAAATATTACTGGTCACTACTCACCATAGCTATGTGTGGGCTGTCTTTTCACACAAGAGCTGATATTCTTTTTTGGATCGAGTGCGTTGATTTTTTTTTATTATTATTTTTTTCCCCTCACCTGAAATGAAGTGCACCAGCCTATGGGAAGATGGGTTTTCAACTCCTTTGAGTATTCAAAATAACTCTTCACTGAAGTCTTCGCAAACAAACTAAGCAAGCAGTCAATACTCATACCTATATTAGTTTTGAAATTAGTATATCCAAATACAGAAGCTAAACTGTGGCATCCATTGTACCCTAATGGCTTCCAGAAATGAACAGGCTGCAAAGCTCTCTGGGTGTATAAATTGGTAACGCAAAGTATCACAGATTTTGGAGAGATGTGACTTTCCAAAGGGGAAGATTGCTCAGGGAAGACAATCAAAACCTTTGTTATCTGTTGAGAATACTAGCCAAAGGACAAGCGTTTTGGAAAATAATACTAAATAAAAAACTGGATGGGATAAGAAATGATTTTGTTTCAGTTAGCAAAACTTGTATCAGAAAGAGCTATCCTATGAACTCAGTTATTTTTCTCAAGATGGGTGTCTGGAAGATTTAAATAATGAGGATATATGGTAGCACAGCAATGAGAAGAAAGTTTCTCAACCAAGCAGGAAGTGCTGAGACTAAAAGAGCAGAAAATGGGCATAGGGGAACAGACCAAAGCTCCTTCGGCCACATTTTGCGTATCCAACACTGTTGTAAGAAAATAAAGAATGTAAGAACAAAGGAGGTACCTGCATCTGCTACTCCATCAGTTTCTAACTATCTTCATCCTGGGGACATTTCATGCTGCCTATGGTTTCTGCTTATTGTAACTCTTGGAGAATTTCTCTTCCATGAATTTATGTAGTTTCCTTTGAGTTCATGGAAACACTCACTCCCTTTGGCAGTGTTCCCTACAAATTATGGGATTTCTTGCACTGAAAATGGCTTTTGTTTTGAAACTGCTCTTAATGCCTTCTTTGAAAGTTCTGTTTTATTATTTTTCAGTGAACAGACTGTCAGAGGTAAAATGGCTGTAGCTACCTTTCATTGTTAAATTAGGTAAGGTTGATACTTCTTTCTGAATGGTACACAGCTCTGAGAGCTTGTTGTTACTCAGGATATCAGGAAAGGGACACAGCTTTCACATTATCACCACACCTGGAGAAATCCTAAATGCTAATCTATGATAAAAAATGACCCCTCCTCATATAACAGTGTTATTAAGCACAACAATGTTGTTAAGCAATACTACTTAGGTTTCACATAATGTATTAATTAGTTCACGTTTCAGAATGTCTGAAAACCTTAGGTATCATTCTCAGCATTTTCCATCAGTGAGTGGGACAATGTCAAGGTGAAACACCTTCCTCCTTCTTTTAAAAGCCAACGTAGTCATTCTTGAACCACAGTAAAAGAACATACAAATTCTTCTTTTCATGTCAGATGATCAGATACGTATAAGAATCCAGAAAATAAACTTTAATCCAACAGGAAAATAAGATGAAAATAATGGAAAATTATTAAATTATATTCTGTTTCTTCACATAGTGTTTTAATGTTTATCCTTTCTTAACTGCGTATTTGATGATCAATTTAAACCACTGGGTAAAGCCTACTCTTTATAATGAGGTCCAGAGAAAACCTGACAACAGATGTTCCCTGTTTAGCATAACTGAAAGAAGCAAATACGCTTTTTTGCTTTTGTTGGTCCTGAAATACCCTTCTGCAAAGCAATGCTTTCAGTTTTGTTTCCATGACAATACCTGTGCCTTCTATGAAAAGCTGTGGATCTTTTTGCTGTAGACGTGAGGATGAAACAGCATTTCATTTGTCTTTATCCCCTTGGTCATGGTAAGACTTTATTTGAGGCTTGTTTGCTTACAAGAAGTTCTGCGCAACATTTAACTTCAGAAATTACAAATTTCTCAATTACTTGATGATAATTAACCAGCATCCTCCTTGTAAGAATGTCCACTTCACTAATTTCATCCCATCTATCTTTTTAATCATAACACGGTATACTTTTCCTGACTTTAGCGAAAATAACTTTCTTCAAGCTTCAGCTCTTTCAGTGCTTCATAGTGCAAGTTCAACCTATTCTGAAGATTCCTCTCTCTTCTTATGAGTTATATACACACAATAGAAGCATTAAAACAGTCTTGACACTTGTCTTTGCTCTCTGTATTATTTTCTAATTGGCTGTTCTTGACCAAGGAATAAATTTCTTCCTTAGTCGTGCATCATCTTCAAGATTTTCTTTCCCTTAAAGTGTTACTACTTACGTCTATTTCTATAGAAATATGTTTGATCATATGACATGAAGACTAAAGCCACCAAAATAATCAAAATATTTATTCACAAATAATTTTAAGATAACTTATTTTTCTTTTTAATTCTGATCTCCCTCCTTGTTCCATACTTGTTTTCTTTATTCTGTACCAGTAAAACATTCTAAACACTTCAGCAAAATACCTCTCCAAAGTCTGTGAAATCCTAACTTTTGTATTTAAATGGAACTTAGTTGTATGTTTTCACATGTATGTAATTAGCCCTCAGAAGTTACTGCTTCAAGATCTCATCATAACTCTAAAAATCTTGATAACTGACTAGAAATAATTAAAGTCTAGAAGTCTTTACACTCCAGGGTAAAAACCAATTGACTGCTGTTAAGAGGAAATTCCAAGGGGAGTGGATGTTTGGCATTCTTAGGAACTTTTTTGTAATTCTTTGAATCTTTGGCTACTGCTGGTGACTTTACAAGGCAGTGCTCCGATCCAGCAAAACGATTTTGTCTCTGCATTTCTTGCAATTGAATCTCTCCAAAACCAAGAGAGAAATATTTTATCACATCTCTTTAAAATCTAAGGCCAGCAAGTATTTTAAATACAAGATTTAGAACAGTCTAAATTTAATGTTACTTGCATAATATTATTCCTACTTATTGAATTTATCTCTTCCTTTTTGAAAAATTAAATAAAACATTCTGCACAGCCTAAATGAGGTATATATACTTAGGCATTTCTGTATTATTTATGCTTTGGTTTTTTTTTTTTTTTTTTTTTGTATTGCTGCCTACTCCATCTCAAAAGGCTGCCTTCTTACTGAGATGTACTGGAAAGGATGGACACAGCATAAAATGGATTGGATGCAGTTCAGGTAGAAATGTCAGCTGTGGTATAAATGGTGTGTCGTGAATCAGCAGCAAGCAACTGAAGCTTCTGTGTTGATACAGAGAAGACAAACAACCGGACCCTTATCTTTTTAAACAATTGACAGATGTGAAAGTATTTCAACTACATGCCCCACTACCCTTTCCCACACCTAACCACCACAGACCTCCTGCAGATCTGTTGATCTGTACAGGTACATACCATAATACCATTAAGATCCTTATAGCCTTCCTCTCCAGTGGCCTTTGCCATATTCAGCAAAAATATCACCAATGTTTAAGAACAGGCAGATGTGATGCCAGAGGATTTCTATATGAGCAATTTCAGTAAAACAAGGGAAATTTAATTTCCTATCTGTGCCCTTTTCTGCTCATAAATGCTGATAATTTTTTTTTTTTTTAGAGTATTCTGACACATCTCATGGTCCAGGAGCGGGACTGCTTAAGACTCAGCATTTCCTCTCGTCAAAAATATTCAAGCATTTGGTCACCTCAGCACTATGAAGGGGAGCTTTTTCCTCATGGCTAATCCAAACTCTATTCCTTACACAAGGAAGTAAGTTTTATCCAGTTCCAACTATTTCCTTTTGCATTTAGTACCCGGTGTAATATCAAAAGCCCCTCAGGAGGGCACCAGCAGCAACCACTTGGGATGCCAGGCCTGTGCAACTGGATGCATTTCTTATTCCTCAGGCCAATGTTTACTGGATGCCTTCTGTGACAGCCTCATTTGGTTTTGACAGCAGGTGTAGCTTTATTGTGTATGTCCTAGATAAAAGTGTATCCTTCTTGCCTATCTCGCTGGAAAAAAAAATAAAAAAATTCCACCAAACCAGCTTTCACAGACCTGCAAGTATAAGTGCAAGTTCAGAATAGTTTGAGCCCTCCTGCCAGATGCTTTATGCAATACTGTTCAGTGAAGATGATCTCAAGTGGGAGTGTATTTTTGAAATGGTTAGCAAGACAATTAGGGAAATGGCAAGCCTATGGGAGATTGGCCCTTTGTACACTAAATCAGGAGTTGAAAGGAGATGTGATCACTGCCTATAAATGTAAAGATCAATGTAGGAAGAGAGCTCTTTAAAATGAGGGGAGGCAGTGCAGCATAAATGAAGTGAATTTGACGTAAATTAATTCTAGGCCTGAAATTCAGAGAAGAATTTTGAATTTTGGTACTCAAACATTCAGATTCTGAAGAGTTTTCCAGCAGTAACTAAGTAAAAAGACAATTCTTCAATAGGAATCTTGCTCTCAGGGAGTGTGATCCAGTCTATGGCTTGTTGGACTAAGTTAGACTTATTGCAAACAAATTTGTAAGTTAACCAGTCAAGGAGGAGAATGAAGGCTTCCGAAGACTGAATCCATGTTGAGAAATGGATAAAGTCTTACTTCTCCGAATTTGCTGCTTTGCTGCAGGCATTGACTGTCCTTTGCAGACCTAGGATCCAGGCAATTTTATGGTCAGTGAATCTAAATTGGACCTTCAAAAGGAGACCCAGAAAACATAAGAGATTTCAAGAACAGTTGAAGCACTCTGCTGTGAGTAAAGGTTGGATTAATCCCATTTAACTTTAGATGTCTATGATACAGGCATTTACTTTTGAATTAATCATTCTGAGCTCTGTCTTATGACAAACAGAAAGGAAATATTTGTAAGCAAAAGCAGTTTTAAAAAAATGAATCAAAGCACAACACACTCTCAAATTCTATAGCATTTATTTTCAAGTAGTGTTTTTTCCAGGCATCAGAAAGTAGAAAGAACCTTAATTGAGCAGTTTGGAATTCATTTTTAGTTAGGTAATTTTTCAGCCTGCTTGCAACAACAGAGTAGACAGTAAGAGATAAAGGAGCTCGTGATGCTATTGCCACTAAGAAACAAATAAGGCAATTAAGATACATACCCAGGCAGAGTTGCAGTGCTTTATGTGGACAATTCTTCTGGAAAATTTAGTTTCTACAATTGTATTTACCCAGGAATTTCCTTGTCACACACCAATAACTTAGAGCTGGAAATGGTGGCTGCAAAGTTATCAAGAATGACTTCAATCTGGAAACAAAATCAAGAAGTTTTGAAAATAACTACCAGTGGGAGCCAAATAAAGTTTTTGTTTTATTTTCAGGTCTGAGCCTTTCTTGGGCATGCAGAGCTAAAACCACCCATGCTATTTTTGCATCATGAGGTGGCAGTTCAGTGAAGTATTATTTTAAAGTCAGTTAAGGTAATAATACAGGATGAGATCTTGTCCCTTTTTTCCTAGAGGTCAAAAAAGATGCTGTTTCATGTGAGTACATCTGCAAAGCTTGTTATTGTAGGAATTCTTGTCTGTTGTTTTTTTGATATCTCAGGTGGATACAAGTTTCTCTAATAGAAGAGGTATGGACCAGAGCAAAAGCATGGATTTTGAACAGGGGGAGAAGGAAGAAAGAGGAGATTGTGATTGTAGTATTGTTGAACAAAGAAAATTTTAGGTCTTAAGATGTGACCGTTGGGAATTGCCTTTGGAGCTCTTCAAAGCAAAGATAGTGATTGTTAACAAACTGAGAAAAACTTTCTTCTGATTTTCTACGTTATTTTGTTACAAAACAAAAATTGAACAACTATCAGTTTTCAACATTAGAGGAACATGCTGACAAAATGCATCCCCCAGATCAGCACCCCAGGCAAGGATGATTTCTGTCCACTATTGTTTTTTGGGGGTTATCATGGAGAGAGAACTCGATCTGTGAGCAAAACTAGCAGCTTCAGAAAGCTCCACGATGAATGAGGCAGAACTCAAATACAGAGAATAGAAGCTAACAATTGCTTTGAATATAGGTCAAGTAGTCCTATTGCTTATTCATTAGGTTTTGTGTTTTTAAGTATATGTTACTCAGCTATGTAATTGTTTAAATCAGGAAATGAGGCTGAACTGACACTTGTTTGATTTAAGATGTTGCTCACCACACCTCTCTGTCTACTATCTTTGTAATTTAGACTGAACTAGACAATACTGTAAACAAACACAGCCACTGCAGCCTGGCTTACTCATACACTGCCACCTCAAGTTTTTACATTAATGAGCACATCAAATGTACTACCTCTCTAGATAAGGTTGTCGCTTTATTTAAAAGCTGCTTGATATCTAACATCAATTTTCATCATCGAGGGACAAACATTGCCGAGCCCCTACTAACTAGCTATATAACAGGAAAGTTCCTTAACATTAAATGTTTGAAAAGTATTTTGTTGACACTATGGAAAATGTATTTCAAAGGCAGGTTGAACAGAGACACTTTCTTTTTGGATGAGCTTCATTGCTGATTACAAATAGAATAATTCTTATCATAACCTTTGAACACAGCCAGTGTTACAGGGATCAGTAAAACAAAGGTATTCAGATGTGAAATACTCATTTGTTGCAACTTTTCCTTCTCTCCTTCATATATTTTTCCTCTTAAGTGCCATCACCTTGAAACAATAGGTGCATCAGCTGTACAGTGATTTTGAGCAGAATCGCAAGAAGGCTGATATAGAATGCAATCAGAATAGAATTAAATGAAGATGTTTAATTAATGGCAATTGTATGGGAACTGTTGAGTCACAGCCTGAGCTGCTGATTGAGCACCTGGGGAAAGGACCCTGTCAGCCCTGGGAGCACAGGTGAAGGCAATTCAGCTGTGTGACCACCAGGGGTGGAGCCTGGCTGCACCTCTCTTAGACCCCATTTAAGGGCTGACTGCCACTGGGGAAGGATCTCTGGTTGGAGATCCCTCTCTTGTGGAGTTTTTCCCTGTGAGCCTAGGTCTTCAGAGAAAGGTGAGCATTCTTTTTCTGTTTGTCCCTTTTGCTGTTCTACTCCTGTATTGCCTTTCCACTGTGTTAATCTTTCTGACTGTAACAGCAATCAATATAGCTTTGTTGATTGTCTTAGCAAACAATCTGATATTTTTTTATATTTGGATTAGAAGCAAGGCTAATAAAATTAAAGAGTGTAATTCAGATTAATGATATCTGGGTAAAGAATATTAGAAAAAGATACAACCTAGTTTGAGAAAATTTAGAACTAGTCTAGTGTATGTGTAAGTTGCGAAATGTGAATTGTAAATCACTTACCAGGGTGTTTTAATAGGTCTTGTGGAGATCCGCTCTTTGTCGAAAGTAGCTCAATGTCTTTGTTAAATGGAATTCAGACCTTGCAAAACTGCAGAATTCAGAAGACTGAGAGAACCTAAAACATCCCATTAAGTGGAAAACTATTTTAACAAGTAGACCATTGCAGGTTAAAGGTGAACTTTGTTATAGTGGAGTTGTAGTTTTTGTAGAGTTCTAAGTCCTTAAAAGTGAGGAAAACAAAAAATCATAACCCTGGACTTTTGGAGAATGGATTTTTGGAATCTTTTTGGCAATTTGGCAAAATTTGGAATCCAATGGCAAGCTGATATGGAGGACAACAGGGCACAAGAGAGCTGGTTGAACTTTCTTGGAGAACGAAAGCAGTCCTTTCTGATGAGCAGAGAGGTGAGCATGCGTAGGGAAAGGTCAGTATGGATCAACAGGGAAATCCTGAATGAGCTCAAGCCCCAAAAAGAAGCACACAAAAAGAAGATGGAGGAATGGATGTTCTAGGAGGAATCTAGAGGCAGTGCTCAAACATACAAGGATGGAGCTGAGAAAGTCAAGCCTTGCCTGGAGTTGAGACCAGCAAGGAATATGAAGGGCGAAATGAAGGGCTTCTGTAAGCACATCGGCAACAAAAGGAAGGCAGGGGAAATAATTCACATGGTGTTTAAGAACATAAATTCCAGCACAGGCATTTTTTTTAGCAGATCTTGTGATTTTTCTTTTTTTTTTAGCTGGATCTGGACCACTCTCATAAGCACTGCAATATTTATTATAAAGCTACAGTAAGTGATGTCTTGAGTACTGGATTATTTGTCCTTGGACAAGTAAAGAGATCAACAGCAAGGGGGAAGTTCTGGTATATTTTCCAGAGTGTACAAATGTGTGGATGAAATCTGTCTATGCATACATATTTACATACACTGATGATACATAGGTATGTGATCCCTCTATTCCACCAGCACTGCAAACTAAAAGGCCAAGCCTAAATTTTTCAGGCATTCTGTTCCTGTTGATATTGATAAAGTCCAATGAGCAGAAAACAGCAAGTCATTCTGCCTAGGTGAAGCAGAATAGCTACAGTCCTTCACTTACACAAGTTTTGTAGAAAAATGGGAAGCAGTGAAACAAATATCAAAATGTAATAGTAGCCTAAATTATAGAGAAGACACACTCATAAGAGTTATTAAAGATGCAATATATTTTGGCAGAAATGTTTCTAGATGAAAACATTTTTTTTGACAAACTAAAAATTAAGGAACAATGAATATTCCAAGTTGCTAGATCTGGCACAAAAATATTAAAATGCAATAGCTGTCTCCAAAAGATCACTGGTAGATTTCCAGAAAAGTAGGAAGGCCCAAGAAAACAATGAGATGATTTATCAGGGGTCATAGGCTACCTAGATGTTACTAAATTTCTCTGTAGGCAATCTAACAGGAAAGGGGGATTTGTAGCACTATAATACATGATACCTTTTCCTTTGATTATTTTTCCACCTTTTTTCTCTTTTTTTTACCACTTATTCTGGAGCTGACAGGAATCCATAGGTGTCATGCAGTATTCTGTGCAACTGGAAGTTAGACAAAAAGGAATACAGATTTAAGTATAAGATAACCAAGCTAGAAATGTTGACTAAACCTTTCCTATGTGAGATCTAAGGGATGTTTGTTGAGTAGAAATCAAAATCAGCAAGCAGATAAAATTAGCTTATGATCAAGTAAAAAGCGTGGTGCTAGGGAAGAAATAGCATTTTCTGTTTTTCCTAATCTGTGTCAGTACTGTCTGTCCATTGTCCTTCTTCACTTGGACCACTGCTCCTTTAGTAGCTGTAGAAGGTAATTCCCTTCCTGTTAGTTCCAAGGAGACAGAAGAAATTTCTCTTAATCTTCTAACAGGAAATACCTTATCAGTGAAGGAGTAAATGTGTGACTAGTGAAAGAGTAACATAACCTTAAGTTTCGAAAAGGGAAAAAAGGAGACCTGGAGAACTACAGGCCAAGTAGTCTCACATCTGTACCTGGTAATATCACTAAGAGATCCAACTGGAAGGTATGTTAAGGTCCATGAAAAATAGGAAGGAGACTGGTGGCAGTCAACATGACTTCACTAACAGCAAACTGAGCCTAGCAAATTTAGTGGCCTCCTACAGTGGGGTTACAGCATTGGTGGATAAAGGAAAAGCGACTGGTATCCTCTACCTAGACTTTTATAAAGCATTTGACAATGTCCCACGTGACATCCTTGTCTTCAAATTGAAGAAACATTGATCTTGTGGGTGAACCACTTAGTGGATAAGGAATTGATTGTATAGTCACATTCAAATTGTTGCTATCAATGTCTCGATATCCATGTGGGTCAGCATGTGACATTCCTTGGGGACGTCCTGGGACCAGTTCTATTTAACATCTTCATTGATGATGTGGACACTGAGGGTGCACTCAAACCCAGTAACTTTGTGGATGACATCAAGTTGAGTGGTGCAGTTGACTCACAGGAGGGAAGGGATGCCATCCAGAGGGACCTTGACAGGCTCAAGAGGTGGGCCTGTGTGACAAATGTGCAGTTCAACAAGGCTAAGTATAAGATCCCGCACCCATGTTAGAGCAATCCCAAACATGAAGTCTGCAGAGTGAGAGGATGGAGTGCAGCCCAGCAGAGAAGGTATTGGGGATACTGGTGGGTTAAAAAAAAATTGGCATGAATCTGCAAAATGTGCTTGCAGACCAAAAAGCCAACTGGATTCTGGACTGTGCTTAAAAAAGTGTAACTAGCAGATCAAAGGATAAGATCCTCCCCTCTACTTTACTCTTGGGAGACCACAACTGCGGTACTACATTCAGCACTGAGACTCACAGCTTAAGGAAGACACAGACCTGTCTCCCAGAGGACCCAGTATATTTAATTTATTCATCAGTGATTTGGATGAAAGGATAGAGTGCTTCCTCAACTATGCTGATGATACAAAACTAGGAGGAGCGACTGACACCCCAGAGTGCTCTGTTGCCCTTCAGAAGGATCTCAGCAGGCTGGAGAGATGTCCAGATGGGAAGCTCCTGAAATTCAACAACGGCAAATGTGGAGTCCCACATCTGCGGTGAAATAATCCATGCTCTTGTCATCAAGAAGGTGAATGGTATGCTGCGCTATATTAGAAAAGGCATTGTCACTAAGTCAAGGGTAGTGAGGCACTGGAATGGGTTGCCCAGAGAATTTGGTGGTGCCTTGTCCCTGGAGGTGTTCAAGACTAGGTTGGATAGCTATTTGGGCAATCTGATCTAGTGGAAGGTGTCTCTGTTCCCTGAAAGAGGGCTGAAACTAGATGGTCTTTAAAGTCTTTAATTCCCTCAGGCTAAATTAAAGTGGAATGATGCCAAATGATCTGTTAAATGTTAATTTGTATTCAAATATGATATTTTGTGTGAGATGTGAAATATATACATCTGTATTTATATATCTATACATTACTGGCAATAAGGTACGATAATATGCCTTGCACTACATTCTAACATTATAACTTGAAATGAGAGAGAAGAGAGAGGGAGAAAAAGAGAGATTGGATAGGCAAGGAGGGAAAATCCACTCTTGGTTCCAGCGTAGTGTCTGGTCTGGTAGTAAGCTTGTAGTTGGTGCATACCTGGCTACTGAATTGTAGGGGTTTTTATTTATTGCGAAAAGGGAGTGTTTCACATACATATCTGTAGTTTGCACGCAAGGTGGGATTCAGCATTTACGTGTATGGAAGGGTAGCATTAATCCTTTCTTCCAATTGAGCTGAAGGTCATAGAGACCCTGTCATGTCAGTCATATAGACATATCTTGCAACAGGGGAAGAACTTGCCTGGACTTGCAAAGTGTGAGTAGGCTCATCCATCCTCCACCATATCCTATACTGTCTTTGGAAAGTACTTTTGGTTCCAAAATTCTGTCTGCAAACTGAGCTCGTGCTTTCCTTTTCCTCTTTGCCACTCAGCAATGCACCAATTGTTGAGACTCTGAAACTTTTTTTAGGAATTTTCCACAGTCCATTTCCAATCCCAACTATTCTGTAATTCCATGATTCTGGTAATTCCATGATTCATCCATGAGTAAGAGACTGAAGTGGGCTGAGTGAGATGGAAAAGATGTTACATTTTGAGAAAGGCCGCAATGAAGGAGGATGGGAGAAGTGAAACAACATCAATGAGAGTTGGAAGTAACAATGAGGAAAAAAAAGAACTGGACAAACTAGCATGGAACAAAGAGGAATAGCTAATAAGAAAGATAGAAGAGATTAACAACAATCCACACACTTTATATTGCACTGTAGTCAATTAGGTAGCAAATCCTGCGTTCTGCCAATCAATAACATTTCACAGCAAATGGTGAGACAAACTAAGTGAACAAGAATTGTCTCGGAATCTAGTTTTAGATCAGTCCTCTATGCTTAGCATGCATGTAGGAGAGCTAGTGGAAGATGGTCAGTGATACTACTTCAGGTTTTGAGTTATGTCTCCTTTTTAAATGAAATTGAACTTGTTTATGCTAATTCATACAAAAGTGTTAAGTGAATCTATTTTCTATCTCTGGACTTCAGTTATTTTCTAAAATCATAGACATAATTTTAGAAAATTCTGAATGTTCTGGGATTTCTAATTTTTCATCAGCTCAAGTCAATCTGTGCACCCCTTTTGTCTATTCAGCTACCCACAACACCTTCTACTGTGCATGCCTCGATACCTGCTGACCTAACGAGTTAAGGACATGCTCTTTTCAGAAACCTCCTCATGACTGTCTTCACTCCTCCTGTTCCTATTTCCTCTCTCCTGCTTGATAAGAAGGCAATGTTAAGAAAAACAGTGTAGGTGAGGAACAGAGTAGGTGTAAATCTGCTCTCTTAATTTTAGACATAGATTAAGGTTTGGACTAAAAAAAATCTACTGAGGCTATTGAGGAATGTTGTGTTCTCTATTCTGAAGACTGTAAATTGCATGCATTATTAGTACTAATATTAACATCTCAGCTGGATTGCAATAAATTGTTACTAGAAGCATAAAAAAATCATTTTTAATTTATAATATTGTTTTGCCAAAACCTTCACTTCTTAAATTACAGGTGGATGCCATTTGAATGAAACCCTTTCCTCTTGCATAGAGTTATGTTTTCCCAAGCTATGCCAGTCATAAAAACTGCTCTGCTGTATCTTCAACAATTGACAAAGCCACAACAAGAAAATCAATGTTTTGGTATTTATATTTAAATACAAATATATCTTAATTTTCATTATGTATTTATTTATAATGAGAAAGGAGAATGAATATAGAACTGAGGGATGAGAAGAGAAATGTAACTAAGATTTTCAGGGATGCTATCAGTGTATTTTTATACTTGAACATTCCAGGAACCTGAGCTACTTTTGCTTTCATATTTTACTTTTCTTTGCCTATTCATACCTTGTTTCTTAAAGGGAACACTGAGAAATACTGAACTGCGGATTTTTGAAAAAGTAGTCTGGAGTTTTAGGACTTCTTAAGTAAATGAAGGTATCCAGTGTTCTGCCATTATTATTTTTGTTTTCCTCAGCCCGTCCACTGCTCAGCATTCTTTGCACTAAAACAAACTGATACTATGAAAACAAGGAAAACAATAACACTCTATGCAAACACCTGGGAATGTCTGACAGATGAATGTCTAGACACAGATAACTTGTTACATGCTTATTTCTCATATTTGGAATGAGAAAGTAACAGAAATTACTGATGTATGAAGGCACTTAGTCCAATTAAGATCCAGCTCTACTGATTTGGGCTTAACAGACTCATCTGGAGATAAAGACATTTAAAAGCGTCTGTTAATGGCAGCAATGATTGAATGGTAATGCTGCATGAAGAGATCCTATGTGATTTGACTCCTTGTGTCTTCTATATAGTGTACAAATTCCGTGCAATTTCATTCTTTTGATAAAGCCTATGTCTGTATATACATGTTATACATTATTGGTAGAATAAGACTTTTCTTGAATGGTGGATTATCCCTTTGTAATGACTTATTAGTTTGGTCCCATCAGACAAATTCCATTTATGAATATTAAAATTATAGTGAATTGCTGTTTTAATTCAACCACTGCAGATTAAGAAGACCTATTAAAATCATAAAGTTCACCAGAAGCAATTATGGATCCATAACAAAAAAGAGTTATTTTTCTTTTCTTAATTTTGTAAACTATGCTAAAGACACAGTGAATCATAGAGGCTTTTTAGTACATTTCATATGATTTCACTTTGTCAGTAGCTGAACATTGGTAAGTTATTTTCTTTAGTTTGCCTGTTTGGAAGGAAGTTGGATGACTTGTTAGTAGGCTGTTGTCCACGAATATAATGAAGAATATATGGATATCATTATAAATATGGATCTAACATTTATGTTGCTGTAAGTCTGGATTTATGCCACTGCAGTTAATGAAGCTGCACTGACATCAGTCCCAAGGGAATTAGGTCAAAGGAATCCAGAATGGAAAAGGAAGTTGTGCCAAGTCAATCTCTGATAGTTGAGAATCTAAAAACAAAGTGGAATTATGGATTTGGCATATGCAACTGTGCCAATATAAGCTTAGCCCAGCTAGCACATGGTATAACTGTGGGAAACAATAGCATGATCTTCCATGCATTCTAACACCTGCATAAACTTTCTCCAGATTTCAAGCGCAGATTCAAAAGCACTGTGGTTCTGCATATTCCTTGCAGCACTTAGATTAATCTAACAGATATGGTGTCATGTTCTATACTCACATCCATTATACACCTTTAGAGTTCTCCTGTATCAATGGTGAGAGAGACCTCATTTCCAAATGCATCAAGCTTTTATAGATTATTTTATGTGTTTGAAAATTAGTAAAGTAACCTTCTGTATTTTCCTTGCACCTTCATAAGCAATTTTCCAGTGTACAAAGCAGGAACAATTTAATCAAAGAGGATGGTAAATGAAGTTCAGCTCTGTGCTCCTTTAACTTCAGGTGCTTTAACTGTGGAATAAGTCCATGAGACCTTGTACAACCAAGCAAACAAAAAAAGTTGATTTATTTTGATCTCAGATACAGCAAGCCAAATACTCCTTTTACTAGTCCTGAATAGCACAGAAATACATAGGAGGCATTTTCTGTCGCCTAAATAGACCATCGAGCCCCTCTCCAACCTACTGACCTCTTCTAAAACAGGGGCAAAAAGAGTGAGCAAACAGCTGTGAATGCTTGGCTGCTGAACAGGGCCAAACCACCACATGTTAAGTTTGGCAGTGTGTTCTGTCAGTGTTGGTTACCAGCAAGAGAGGCTTTTCACTTGCTTTGTGATTTGCAGCTCGACTGCACTTACTGAGCATCTGAGCATGTATGCATCTCTAATCACTTAAAAAAAAATCTCTCCCTGCGTCCATAATTATTCGGGATTCTCTAGAAAACATAATGAAAGTAATCCGTTAATCTTACAAATTAAAAGGTTTTCATTCTGTAGTATAAGACCTTTCACTTGGCTAAAGGCGGCCAAGATGTGGGTGCTGGCCGTGGTGCTGAAAGGGCTCCGTGTGGGTTCTCGAGCTCAGGGAGATGAATCTTGTAGAAAGGTTAACAACAGAAATTGGAGAATTAGTAGTTGAAGACAAATACTTTAAACAAAACCTTTCAGGTGCATCGTATAGTTATATGAACAGAGGTGCAGGAACTTACTGTCATCTATGAATGTTTTTTCCTTATTATACATAATAATTACACTAGTGCCATTGCACATAAACATCAACACCTATTCACTTAGCTAGAAGTGATTTAAATGTCAACGTTATAATTCATATTTTATGATTTTATATCTTAAATATTTTTCTATTTAAAATTGTCAGTTCTTTTTTTCTTTTTTAAAGAAATGGGATTAACATTTACGACAATGAAATTTATTTGTAAAGCAACCAAAAGGAGCTAGTAGAAAAAGTTTTGTGTATCATGAATTCATGGTGTTTAGGAACAGAAAGA
This sequence comes from Chrysolophus pictus, assembly GCA_037305975.1. Taxonomy (NCBI): domain Eukaryota; kingdom Metazoa; phylum Chordata; class Aves; order Galliformes; family Phasianidae; genus Chrysolophus; species Chrysolophus pictus. The sequence continues at coordinate 28,950,182 of CM074578.1, forward strand.
GTGATAGATTACTCAGACTGGCACTCTGTCTTTTGTAAATCTTCACATTTCACCTACTTATCTCTGTTGTGAACTTACAGATCACCTAATGCCCGCTCCCCTGCCATGGGCAGAGTTGCCATTCGCTAGATCAAGCTGCCCAGGGTCCCATCTCTTTTGATGAAGCCCAGGAAACTGTTGGCCTTCTGAGCTGCAAGAGCACTTGGTTGGCTCATGTCCAGCTTTTTGTGCATCTGGACCCCCAAGCCCTTCTCAAGGAGGCTCTCAATGAGTTTTTCTCCCAGTTTGTACTTGTATCTGGGATTGCCTCAACCAAGTGTAACACCTTGTGCTTGGCCTTGCAGAACTTCATTATGTTCTCTTGTGCTCACTGGATATTGAGCCATTAACAACAACGTTCTGGCTACAATCAACTCTATATCCACCGAGTAGCACACTCTTCAAATCCACATCTCTCTGGTTTAGAGATAAGGACGTGGTGTGGGACCAAGTCTCAGACATTTATGTCATTAGAACTTCTTTCTGAAAGGTAGATACGCCTTAAGTAAACACACATTTCCCTTTCTCTAGTATTACTCCTTTCTCTGATAGAGAACTGATATTTTCATTGTACAAAGCAACATATCCAAGTAATTTTCTGATGTTCTTGCTAAAATAAACAGCAAGCTCTTTAAGTCGTTCACGATTTGTTTGGTTTGTTGTTTTTTTTTTTGCAGTTTTCTCCTGTTCTTTCAGTCTTTTTCACCACCAGTTTTAAGTTGTATGTTCACATCTAGAGATAGCATGTCATCGTCACTCAGTGTTACGTGTAGAGTTAAAAATATTTCTGTTTTTGTTCACTACTTCTTATTTGTACATTCAGTCTGTATACCACATTGTGCATAGCATCACAATAAGAACTCAGATTCTTGTCTGCCGTGACTCCATAATTTATTTTCAAGTCACTTTTTTTTTTTCCAGTTTAGAGTTCAGTATTCTGTAGGGATAGCTGTACCTTGCAGTATTAAATTACAGTTTGTTTGAATTGACAAGTCTACCAGCTGACCCAAATCACACTGACTTATCTATATTCACTGTTAGTTACAACTCTGTCAACTCTCATGACTTCTGCAGCTTTTATTAGTGCTGATTTTATATTTACTTTTAGGTCACTGAGGAGAATGTTGAGTACTGTAAAATTTAGTCATATGAAAATCCATGAGACACACTACGAAAAGATGATTCCCTATTGACAGACACTATTGCAGACTTATTTATGGGGCCATTTATTATGTGCTTCACAAGCATTGTGTGGTCCTAATTGTTCAACAGAAAGTCATAAGAAACTAAGTCAATCTTTCCTAAATTCTACATTAAATCATCTCAATTCCAATTCCAAAGGAATTCTTATGTCAAAGAAATAAAAAGACCCAATTCTGTGTTAACTGAAATTTGGATCTTCCTGCTTTTTAATTCATATTATTAAAAAGATAGAATGTCAAGAATTTCAGAGGAAATGTTCTGCAATTTTATTCTGCACTGCTCTCTGCCTAACTTGCCTTTGCAAAATACTCTTATTTTTGGTGTATACTCCCATGCTTTCTACTTTTCCTTTCAGAAAATATCCTACAGTACCCTTTTTACTGTGATGAGCTCTCTTCCACATTGTAGTATTCAGAGCACCCAAAGCTGACTCACAAAAGAATCATTATTTGTTGTGTCACAACTGATGGTATTTACATACATTTCCTATGGGAGGTTTCCACTCTTTCAACCACAGAGAACTTTCAGTGTGTATGTAAACTGGATACTAAAATATAAAAGGTGAAATGAGGACTATGATGTTACCATCACAAAGAAAGTCACATCTAGAGTGATGTACTGTTAGGAAATAAAGTGGGAAAAATATTTAGGCAAGAATGTTAACAATAATAAATAATAATATATAATATTATATTATTATAATATATAAAAAATAACTTTCTTCCTGAGTGTCATGGAGTTCCTTGTTTTTGTCTGGTAGAAATGAAGCTTGGTATTTCAGGCTAAAATTATACATGCTGTAGCACTTTAAAACTGAGCATGAATATTTGCAGTTAAAAAGTTCTAATTTAGATGTAAAACAGTAAATCAAGGACATTTTGAGAAAAAGCAGCCAGTATATCTTGAATAAGCCTGTGAACAACTCTTGTCAGCACATATGGTTGTCTAACAGGGCGCTTCAGAACAGTGGGTGATATTATGTGCCGTATGTGCTGCCGTATCAAAGGGTGATTGAGTTTCTGGTAATGCTATTATGAAATAATAAACTCTAACATTACCTTGCTATTCTTAATCAATATCAGCATCTTTTTATTTCATCCATATTTAATTGCATTCCTGTAGCACTAAAAGAATGTCTTTTAGCTATCAGTAATGAAGTATAAATAGGAATGGTTTATCTACAGGAAACAAAACTTTCAAAATGGATTATTAGCTTACTATTCATTTGATTATTTGAAATTCATTAGAACAATCATTATACCTAGATATGACAAAAATCAGTGAAGAGTGACTAATAAGGCAAGCGATGTGGAAGTTCTGATATTTTATCTCTTAGCCGATATTATAAACTTCATAAAAAGGCATAGCACTTATCTGCAATACCCATAAAGGTGTGATAATATGGCAGGGAATGCTTTCATGACCAGAACTAATTTGGCATATTACTTGTAAATTCACACATTCATAGTTCAGAGTCCCACCAGATCTCTAAATAATGCGTTGAAACAATGAATTTCATTGCGTGTGATGTGCTATATATTTAAAACTTCAGGAAGTCATTTGTTTTGTGTAGAAAAACAAACGAACAAACTTTCGTCTGATTTCCAGATAGCAAATTTTCAAGCACTGTGAAATTTAAAAATGCTTGAGGCATCTCAGTTTGAATACTTTATGGTGAAACACCTACATAAACAGTTGCTTTGGATAATTTAGGCAAGGAAGCCTATAAAGAAAGAACCAATACTTAACCCAATATTTGCTATTACAGTTGTCTTCACTGTAAGCAATTTCACAATCATAAAGAAGCATTTGTTCTCTTAGTAATTTTCATATCTCTCTGTGAATTTCTGTTTTTAGGAACTCTAGGCAGGATTGAACTTTAGTTGTCACAGAATCACAGAATGATAGGGGTTGGAAGGGACCTCAAGAAATCAAGTCCAATCTCTCTGCTAAAGCAGGTATCCTACAGTAAGTCACACAGGTAGGCATTTAGACGCGTCTTGAATATCTCCATAGAAGGAGACTCTACAATCCCTCTGGGCAACCTATTCCAGGGCTTCATCACCCTTATCATGAAGAAGTTCTTCTACATACTTGTATGAAACTTCCTATGCTCAAGTTATAGGCCATTGCTCCTTGTCCCATCACTATATACCACCAAGAAGACCCTGGCCTCAACCATTTGCCTCCCACCCCCGTTGAGATATTTATAAACATTTATCAGAGCCCCTCCCCAGTCTTCTTTTCCCCAGGCTAAACAGGCCCAGGTTATTCAGCTTTTCCTCATATAGGAGATGCTCCAGGCCCTTTATCATCTTTACAGCCCTCTGCTGTACTCCTTCTAGGAGATCCCTTTCTTTTTTGAACTGAGAAGCCCAAAACTGGACACAGTACTCTAAATGTGGCCTCACCACGGCAGAGTAGAAGGAGAGAATCATCTCCATTGACTGCTGGCCAAACACTTTTTAATGCACTCCAGAATACCATTGGCCTTCTTGGCTACCAGGGCAAACTACTGGCTCATGATCAGCCTGTTCTCCACCAGAACCCAAAAGTCCTCCTCCACAGAGCTCATGTCCAGCAGGTCATCCCCTAACCTGTACTGATGTATGTGGTTATTCTTCCCCAGGTGCAAGACTCTACATTTGCTCTTGTTAAATCTCATCAGGTTCCTTCCTGCCTAACTCTCCAGTCTGTCTAGGTCATGTTGAATGGTAGCACAGCCTTCAGGTGTGTCAGCCAATCCTCCCAGCTTTGTATCATCAGCGAACTTGTTGAGGGTGGACTCTATCCCTTCATCCAAGTCACTGATGAAGATGTTGAACAAGACCAGACTCAGCTCCAACCTCTGAGGAACACTGCTAGTAACACACCCCCCCTGATGACCACCCAGAATTCTTCCAGATGCCATAATTTAGCTACTGATTTGTTTCTACAGCTAAAACAAACAAATCAAAATGTTTGAATCAGTGAGTTTTCCTGGACTGAGTGCAATTTTCAAAGTAAAGGTATTAATGAGAGTATGCCATCACATCTGCATTCTCTATCCAAACTCTTCTTTAAGAAATATTCTGTACACAATTGTTCTTTACAGAATAAGCTCTAACATGTGCAAATCATAAAATATAAGAAAATGTAGTAACAGGCCCTGAGTCTCAGAGTGGTTTTGAGGCTTTTTTTGTGTGTGTAGGTGTTGGCATGCCCTTTGCTGTCAATCAGCTCTGCCAATGAAATGAAGAGGTCACAACCTCACCCTTTGCAGCTGGTACATCATGCAGCTGGAAGACTGAAAGAGGAGTAGTTTGCATTAAATGGTCTTGCATGAAGAGAACTTGATAAACTGTCTCTGACTGTCACTGTTTCCAGGTAAACACTTGAACAGGACCTACTGGATTATTATTATTATTATTTAATTCACATTTGCTGTTGTTTGGTCATTTAAATGTTATTATTCAAATACAGTACACGTTACAGTCACAAGCAAGGTAGCATACATCTCTCTCATCTAAAAATCTCACTGCAATGTTTGGGCACTGTCAGAAAATTGTACAATCCCAAGGTTAGAAAACTTTGTCTTGATAAAATATTTCTTTCAGGAAGCACCATCATATGTTTCCTGTATCATTTATAGAAATGTACATTATCTTTCAGGAAAAAGCACGTGATTTTTTATGGGAGGTAACCAGAACATTTTTTTTTGCCTCTATTTGCATTGTAAAATATAATTTTATAGCTGTAGCATCCTATTAACTGAAATTGGAAATAATTACAAAAGAATATTAAGGTAGTTCTTAAAACAAAGTAAGAACAAAGTTATCCATACAGTCAATGAAAGACTATGTCACCTCAATAAAAGTAGTAATAGCAGTGCTTAAGGTTTCTCTTGATAGATATTAGGAGCAGGAAATACAATGTGTAGGGATTATGCCTTCAGTGCTCTAATTGCTCTTGCCCTGAGAACACCTGGGACTTCTGCTTACACATCATAAGCCTCTAGTCCAGATGCTGCATTCAAGCCCAGGCCCTGATCTTTGCCTCTTTGCCTGAGCTACAGTCAAGGAAGGTCTGTGGCTCAGCTCTGTTCCTTGATCATCCCGAATTCGAGACTGGACCTTCTATATTGAACCACAGACATAACACATCACGTTGCATATCACTGATCACTGTTAGCTGAGCCTGTTACCAGGACTGCTGTTTTTGTCTTGCTTGGGTGCTGTGAGACTGTGCCCTTGTCAGTGAGGCCATTGCTCCAACCTATCTGCACTGCGGTCAGCTCCTCTCTCAAGCAGTCGCCCCTTTGCCACATATGACATATGGCAAATATTAACTAAAACAGAAGACTGTGAATGAATTTTTTTTCAGTCCAGTCACAATTTTATCATTGAGTCCCCCTTTGAAAGGCAGTCACTTCATCTCTGAGTTTCTTAGTCTGGCTGCATAAAAAGATGCTGCAATTGCATTTGCATCTTTAGTTTTTATTCTTTTCAAAGAGAGCTGCTGTTTAGAAAGCTTTAAACCATTATCTTTCTGGATTATTGATTGAAACTACCAAAATGTCTTAAACAGTTCTTTAACTGGCTGGAGATTAATTCTTCAGCATGCAGCATATTCTCAAACTGAATCAGCATTCGTACTAGAAAAAGATATGGTAGCCTTTTGTCAAATCCTGCCTGCAAGCCAAATTTTTCTTACCTGAAATCCCAAAACAGGATACAGCACAAAGTTGTTCTCCTGTTTCAGGTACTCTTTGGAGACCATGCATTGTGCTATCCAAATTAAAGAGCAGGCACGATAACTTCATCCTTTGGCTCAAGAGACTAAATTAAGACTGAGCAGAAAATTTATCTGAGTCTCAATTTTGCTCCCTTTGCTTTCACAGTGTAAAATGTGAAATTGGAAAACATTGAAGGTCTTTCTGAAGCAAGAGACATCTTCCAGGAGAGAAAGAAATGATGGCATTTCAAGAGTGGAAGAAAATCTCTTGGGCCTTGTCAGATCAGATGGACTTTTTCCAATTTTGGCTTCCTCCCCTCACCCCCCCCTGCAATTTGCGAAGTAGAGACGACTAACCTCCAATGCTTATGTCTATTCTATGGTACTCTACAACTCACTACCTTAGACAAAGCTTGTGAGGCTAGTCAGTCAAACTTCATGCTCAGTTAATACTGTTCAGATCCTTTGGCTAAGTATATCAGAAGGAACAAAACAAAGCTAGATAAAATAAACAGACATCATCTTCTAGGTGCCACCTCACAATACCCAGCAGAAATGCCACTCATTATCTTCTGCTGACAATAGTACTGTGAATTTTTCTCTTCTGTCTTTTACAAGCAGTAGAAAGATTAACATTGTGACAGAGGAGGACTTACAAGTGAATTCATATAATATCTATTATATACCACAGAACATGGTTTGGGTTAATGGAAGCTCCTTAATCAGGTCTGCCAAGCTCACATGAGAGTGCACTATGCTTACGGGAGTTGCAAATGCTATTAGGGGCCTTTGTTTAGATAGAGAATCTGTTCTAGTTGGATTAGCACCATTGAGTATCTAAAATAGTTCTGATGATACAGGTGGGACAGTTCACATACCACAGATCTATGGCCTTGGGTCTCAGCAAAAAACTCCGAAGAGTACCTGGTACAAGTCTCCATTCTTTATTGTTGATGAGTGAAACACTACTCTGATAATACAAACCATTCATTGGCTAGAAGTGGATAAATCATTAAGACCTAAGAGCTTAGTAGTTTTGGATAATTATTTTTTTGTCACAACCGTTTTATGAAATGTGTCTAGCTTGGTCACTAACAGCATGGTAATCTACAATAGAATCTTAGCAATAGTGGTTACCTTCACGCTTTCATTTATGCTAGAGCTTCTGCTGAAACAGATCTACCAGTCCTTTGGTGGTTATTGAGAGACAGGAAAACACTCAAGGCTGAACTAAGCAAAGGGTCCCCAACAGTGAGGTGTCTCCTTCATGTGAGGCAGCAGAGGAAGGGGCTGGGACAGACAGCACAACCTGGGGGAGGGGGTATGCCATACCATGTGATACCATGGGATGGGCTTTGGAGGAGATACTTTGTGTTAGTTGGCAGCAGTATGTCTGGTGGGGCATTATTTTGTTGCTGTGTGTTGGTCAGCAGTGGCAGGTGATAGTATTGTAGCTATAAATGTTATTGTTGTGTTTTTATTCCTTTATTACTCTTCCCTCTTATTTAAACCACAACAACTTAATGTTGATGTATGAATGGTGATAGTTTTGTTAACTTAAGTCTATGCCAGGTGTGACTAAGTCTTGCTAATCTGTGTATCAATTGGTATGCAGCCAGGGCTGTGATCTCTGACAGCTGTTGCAGTAATGTAATGTTTTAGTATTAATTCTTCTTGCCCTGTTAGGGCCTTTTTTTTTTTTTTTTTTTTTTTTTTTTTTTTTTTTTTTAATTTGTGTGGATAGCTAGCTTTATTTTGCTTTCAAAATAAAGGAACTGTTACTAGGAACCTGGTTAATGCTTGGAGGATTCTGTAGCAAGTTACAGAGTCATTTGGCATGTAATACGTGCTCACGTACGTGGTTCTTAGCACTTAACAGTACTAATTCTACAGTAACTGCACACGTGTCTGGAGGTCTGTGCTTACAGGCCTGTAAGAGGTTAATTCTGCTGAAATTGCTGACTCAGCTTTTAATCCTCCTGGCCAGCAATTTCAAAAGCATTTCCATTTAGTTTGATCGTTCTTGCAGCTTGTGACAAGATGTGATGCCCCATGTTTGCTAAAGGTTAAACCATGCAAGTTGGCAGTACGTGATAAGGAGAAATGCTTAAATCTTAGCAATTCCACTGTGAGTTACACACCTACAGACTGTAGGTCTGTATTTACAACTGGACTAAGATATTGCTGTGGTTAGTTTCTTTCTTTACAACAGGCTTTCACTGAAATAGAAAGAAGCATAACAACTAGGAACTGAAATTCTGTTTTGCAAGATGTTTGTTAGTATATTAAAAGTCAGTCATTAAAATATAGCTAGCACCATTAGAATCTTTTTATTTTCCGTGTTCACCATTTGTTTACTTCTGAGTTCACCTGAAGGTTTTGAGTAATGTAAACTGAGCTTATTTGCTTACACTTCAAGATATTCCTGCGTTCCCATGCCTCAGCTTTCTAATTACTCTTTTTTGACTGCTGCTTAGGTGATACCAAGTCAAAGAGCCCCTTGTGCTGACCTGGTCATACTGTTTGGTCTTTGTCCAGTTTAATGCTGTTACTCTCTGTAGAGATCAGAAATGGGGCAGGATGTTTCACATTGCCATTCCAAAGAAAGCATCCTTTGATGCATGTGCTAAAAAAAAATTAAATCCCCAGCCTGACCAGCTTTTGCTTTCCAACCTGTTTCCATGGCATTCTCAGCTGGTAGAAGGCAGAGAGCTGGTACAGTAAAAGAGACAGACCAGCTTGTGTGTACTTTCCTAGCAACACCTACAGTATGCAGGATCCTGTTGTGTTAACTTCAACAAGAATAGAAACAGAATCATTCTACCTTTTTTTCTTTCTCCCTTTCAAGAGTATAAATGGGAGCAAGAGATTGAATGGCTTAGCAATTGCTGACCCTTGTGTTTATCTTGCTTGCAATACAGCAGTAACCTTCATCAGCAAGAGAGGCTCCTGGTCTAATAAGCTCTAAATGTAATGAGAAATAAATCAGAGTAAACAATATCAGATTGTTAGTCTTCCTTAATTCTGAGTGAAATTCATAACTATTTTTTTGGTTATGTATTAATCTAAAGTATGATTTATGCTCCTTGTTTTAAATGATTTCTTATATTAAAAAAAAAAAAGTATTTAATGTATTCCTTTGATGAATGACAGCCATAGAATCAAGTTATAACAGATTTTTGTAACAGTAGTATTTGTAAAATACTTAAGTAATGCTTAGTTCCTTGAAGCTACCTCAGTCACAAATCAGCACACTTAAGCCTCTAAAATGGCCCTTACAAAATATCTCATTATGTCTCCATGAGGTCCTGCTAAATTCATAATATTTCAATCACTATAGATCAAACTGAAATCAAGACTCTAAAATCAGAATCTAAATCCACTTCTCAAAATCAAGGTATTTTTGAATGTCATCATGAAATTAAGTTACTGAAAATTTGTTCCAAGAAATAAGGGGAAACTGAAGTGTAGCCACTCTTTTGTATGCCCAGGAGTTTCATATTCTTTTCTTTCAAGTGATTCTGAAAAATTGTGTAGTCACCTCCCCTGGTATAGCATTAAGAATATAATTTACACACTTCTTTAGGAAGCAAATAATAAGAGTGGGCATAAATACGTCTTCCTTCAAGAAGTTTGGTTACTGCAAGTGTGGGAACACTGTGGAAGAATACTGAGAAAAGACATGACAGAAACCTTCATCTGCATTAAAGACTCCTCCAAAGAGGATAAAAATGGCTCCAGTGTATGAAACAGGAAACAATGAGCTGAAATTGCAACACAGTTGATTTTTGACATTAGGAGTAGCTCTCAAATAGTGAAGGAAGCCAGTGTTTGGAATAGATTAGCACTCCCGAGGAGGAGGATAGGCAAATGTCAACAGTAATGATGACTGATCATAAATTAATAAATGATTATATATCAGGTAGTAGGATGGGCTAGGTGACCTCTGAAGTCTCTTCTTGCCTATATTTTTGTGTTTATCTATACTTAGAGATACTTAAGAGACTAATATTTATTTCTTTGCACTTGTCAAAACCATTTAGAATAGACAAGAGATTAAATTTATAAGAAAACAGTGACAGGTTGATTACTCTCTTCTAGGTATTTTTTCCATGCCTATCTTTCTCATCCTTTTGTTCAGTCACATTAGACATTTTGTCCTCTTATACTGAATTAACATTTTTTCTCATGTCATTTTTTTGCAAGTCTGATATTCCAATATTTCATTAGTAGACAAGAGGCTTGGCAAAGCAATCTTTTCTCTCCCTCACTGAGTACCATATTTGACCAGCATCTCTTCTGAGATTGACAAGCTGTGCGTGAATATATTTCTGATGTTTTGCATGCAGCCTGATCCAGTCATTTTTATCTCTCCATCACTCTAATTCTACCTAACCTCCAGGGGATTGTAAGTCTCTAAAGCCGAAATAGGAACACTTCTGTATTTTGAACGTTTTATAAGATAGGAGCTGTGCTTTCAAAACATGGAGGCTGATTGTTCAACTAGTTTAAAATATCCAGACTGTTTGGGAACCTCATCTTTTTTTACATCCAGTCTGCTTGTTCACAGTTTGGAAGATAACTAAGTTTAAGAACATCCAACGAACAGATTTACTGATGTGTACTTAAAGACCTACTTTTATCTTATTTCTAATAGACACATTTGGAAGGGAGAGTATCCTTGCATTAGGTCATTCAATCCACTGCTTATATGGGCTCTATGAATTACATTTGATAAAATAAGGTAAAAAAGCAAGCTCTAAGACTTCTTAGTTGCTAGCTTTAAAAGCAGCTTGTAAAAAGAAGTGCTGTCTTGATATCTTGTCTTAGTGCTTTCAAATACAGAAAGATTTTCCTGGAAACAAAATAAATTGATAGCTTTAATATTTTGGTACACAAAGGGGATGTTTCATCTCACTTGTCTTTCCACCAAAATATACCAGGCTATGTATTTCAGTTAGCAATGTGTATGGGAACTGCTGAATCATGGCCTGAACCTCTGATTGATCACCTGAGGTGAGCAATGAGTCAGCCCTGGAAGCACAGGTGAAGGCAATTCACCTGTGCTGCCGGAAGGGGATAGAGCCTGGCTCCACCTCTCCCAGACCCATTTAAGAGCTGACTACGGGGAGGGAAGGAACTCTTTGGGAGATTCCCTCTTCTAGAGTGTTGTAGTGAGCCCAGGATACGGGTAAGCATTCTATCTATTCTGTTTTGGTATAATAACTGCATAGCCAAACTCTCTGGTATGTTTTGTAACTTTAATATCTGTACATTCATTGGTTATACACAGTGCTAACTCAGCCTTTTATTTCTTCTCTCTAATCAACTTGCTACTTTCCATTTTCTATGTATTAAGTTAAAAACAAACAAACATACCTTTGTGCATTCTTCCATCCTGCCCTCGTAGGACATGCTTTCCAGCCCTTCTAACAGCCTTTTGTCCTCTCCTCTGCATACGTTCAAGTACTTTAACAACCTCTTCATATTGTAGAGAGCAGAACTGAATGCAGTATCCTACAAAATGTGGGAGAATCACACCCTTTTTGACTAGCTGGCTATGCTGTGTGTAATACACTCCAAAATGTGGTTTGCCCTCTTGGCTTCCAGAGCCCAGCGTTGGCTCATGTTGAGCCTGCTGTAACCAGCACGCTTCAGATCTCTCTTGCTGAGCTGCTCTCCAGCCACTCATCTCCCAGTCTGTACCTGTCCAGCATTTGCCTTTCTTGAACTTCATGCTGTTGCTGACTGTCTAATGCTCCAAGGTATCTAGATCCTTCTGCAGGGTCTCTTCTTATTCAAGGGAATCAAGAGCATCTCACATTTTAGTATCATCAGCAAACTTGCTGAGGATGCATTCCATTCCTGTACTCAGATCACTGAAGAAAAAAGTCAAACAGAATTGTACTGAGCCCTTAGGAACACCCCTAGTGACTGTCCAGAAGACAGATATAGCTCCATTTGCTGTAATCTTCTGGGTTTTGAGATCTATCCAGTTCATCTCCCAGCACAGTGTGAACCTGTTCAACTCACAGTTGGACAACTTGACCAGAAGGATATACTGTGAGGGGTGGTGTATGGGAACTGCTGAGTCATGGCCTGAACCTCTGATTAATCACCTGAGGTGAGCAATGAGTCAGCCATGGGAGCACAAGTGAAAGCAATTCACCTGTGCTGCAAGAAGGGGTGGAGCCTGGCTTCACCTCTCCTAGACCCATTTAAGAGCTGACTACCAGTGGGGAAGGATCTCTCTTCTAAAGATCCACTCCACTGGAGTTTCCTGAGCGAGCCCACAGTATGGGTAAGTATCCTATCTATTCTCTTTGTCTTGCTTTGCCTATCTCTCTTCTGTATTTCATTATTATAACATCTTAATATTATTTGATTATACAATATTCCTTCATACAATATTCCTTGATTATACGCTGTCTTAATATTCTTTGATTATACAGATGGTATCAAAGGCCTTCTGAAATCTATCCATCAACTTTCCTTTTATTCACTAAGCTGGAGACCTACTGTACACAGATTAAATTAATAAGCAGGGCTTTCCCTTGATGAACACAAATTGACTATGTCTGATAATTGCATTGTTCTTTAACTGCCTTTCAGTAGCGCCCATAACTTTTCAAGGTATTGAGGTTAGATTTATGGGTATTGCCAGAAATCCACAAAGCTAGTGATCTCTGCAAATACTATGGTCGCTTGCCATTCCTGGGGTAACAGCACTCCCAGATCTTCAGATTATACCTGAACTTCCAGGATTTGACCAGAATCACCCAGCAGGAAGCCAAAAGACTTTGTAAGGTGCTCTAAGGACATGAGGCTGTGCATGATTCATGCCAGCTAAATTACCATTACACCTGAAGACATTCAGCTAGTGTACTGCATCTCTGGGGACACAATTCTTTTCAGCAGCAGCACTTACATAGGCTCTGTTGCCACTACAGAGGTACCTAAACAAGAAAACTCCGCCTGGTATGGTGCGGTACTATGTTTCAAGGACACCCCTTACAGCTAAACAGATATAAAGGCAAATGTGTTGCAGTAATGTTAACTATAAACTGAGCAAGTATAGTGTGCATAAGACTTCAGGCTGCAATGTGTCGTGTGTACGTTGCATCTCTTCTACAGGTTTGCTCCAGAACACCTATGTTAATTGATGGTGGCTAGTTTCCGATACAGGCTTAGTGTAAGCTAATTTCCTTAACTCTGACAACAGGAATGGATTTACTACTGCTTTGACAACTATCTCTGGCTCTTAGAATTATTTTGGAGTTTGAGAGCTTTGACTTCTCGTTTGTTGTTTTTTTTCCCTTTGTGGTACAGCCACTACATTGAAAACAACGTGGGTTTTTAAATCAAAGTGGAAAAAATATGGATTCTTTAACACAAGGGGAGAAGGCTGGTGACAATTTTTTCCAAAGAGCATGTCAATGGTTTACGGGCTGGTTCAGCCCAGTTCTATGACTAGCGGGGTGGAGGGATTTTATGAATCTGCACCTCCAGAAAAGGAAAACAGGGGACCCCAAAATCTATTCCCCCTGAGAAGAAACGATAACAATGCAACAAACAGTCTTTTGGGGAATGTAGTTCTTCTCTTCTGGGACAGGTACCTGGAACTGGAGCATCAACACCCTAATTCCCAGTGCACTACATGATGTTATGGTGTGGAATACCAATAACCAAAAATCGTAAAACCATGACAGAGCTGAAATCTGTATTTGCTGTTTACTTGCTGAACGAAGCTTGTCTCTATAACAGTTTTTCATCAGTCTATCTATATGCTCTGGTACAGCCTTTAAAGGACAAGAAGTTATACATGGCTTTTAACCCTTTTCTGTTGCAAGTATACGAGGCTGTTTAGTCTGACAACTCTTTTTTTTGTCTAGTTTCCATCAGCAGCAGCTGGTAGATTTCTCTGGGGTTTTCTTCAGTGCATCTGTGTTGGGTCAAGTCAACTATAAAAAATTTAACAAACAATGCTTTACAGGACTGGCTTGAGCTTTTCAAAATAAAGAAATCTCACCTACCTCCAGTCTAGCAAATGTTTTGTTTCCAGACTGTAAACATAGAAGAATATAAAGCATTGTGTTTAATGAGATATGAGAATGTAACTTTGTTCCAGGTGTGTATAGTAGCAGATCATGGTTTGACAACACATCATTTTGTTTTGTTTCACTCTGTGGTCAGAACAAAGTTGTTTTGTTGTGATAGAATATGTATTTCTTCATTCTGGACACTAAATGAGTGAGATTTTAAGCTGTGTCTGCACTGACAGTGGAATGAAGCAAGCCAGGCTGGCAACTGTGTAGTTCCTGCAGTGTGATGCTAATTCTGGAGAGGAGTGTTTAAAAACAAACACCTTACAACTAGTAAGAACATAGGAACTGCCATACTGATTCCAAAGCAGGATTCTTCTAGCTAGTGCTCTGTCTTATAGAGTGCTCATTGGTCAGTGTTTAGGGAAGAATAAGAGCAGCATCAGTACTTATTACAGTTTCCTCTAATAATTCTTACTGTTTTAGATATAGGGGATTTTTTGAGCCTTTACCTTTTGTTTATTTAGCAACACTTCATGAATAATTCTTCCAAGTACATGTCCAGTCTCCCCCAAACTCATATAAACTTCTTCCATTCATGATGTCTTTTGCAAGGATTTTTTGCAGACCTGGTACCTGATGTGTGAGGAACCACCAGCACCAGCTCCATTTAATGTCTCCTAATGTCCACGGAAAGGACAGTGAATATTTGATCTCTATCCACTTTAGACATGCTCTTTACAGTTCTGTAGATTTCTGTTGCATTCCCACAAATCACCATTTCTGCAGAATCCCAGGCCACCAAATCATCAGTTGTACTGAAGCCATGCTGAACTGCTTGATCATCATCTCTGAATTGCTTTTTAAGCTCTAATGTATCCTTTCTTAAATCAGGAGACTATACCTTTAGATAGTATTCAAGGCATAAGAAATGTGAATTTATCCAGAGATACAACTGTTTTCTGTCCTGTTCTTTATTCCTTTTCTGATAGTTCCTAGCATTTGATCTATTTTTGACTGTTGCTGTGCACTGAGATGATGCTTTCTTGGAACTGCTTATCTTAACCCCAAAATCTCTGTCATTCCTGAGTGGTGATGGTCAGGTCGCAGTCCACTGTTTGATATATGAAGCTAAGACTGTTTTTCAGCACAGCGTTTCACAAAACACTCTATTATTCTGTCATAAAGTCATTCTATTGCTCTGTTATAAAGCCTTATAAGATCTTACAGCAACTGTATGGTGAAATCTTGTCCTTGCTAACCTTGATAACTGTATCTTCAGAAAAATTTTAAATCTCATTGTTCACCCCCTTTTCCAGGTCATTCTTAGCTATGCTGAAGCGTGTACATCCTAGCAGAGAGCTCTGCCAAATTACTTTTCCTTCACAGAGAATTTTCACTTTGATGCCTATGTTTTATTTCTACCTGTGTTTATTCAGCTTGAAGAGAAGGCTAGAAGGAGATCTAATTGCTATGTTTGACTACTTAATATAGAGAACAAAGAAGCAGACTTGTTTCAGAATTTCACATGGAATGGACCTAACCACTCTCAGCTCCTGGCTCAGGGCTGACAGAATTGGCCCCACGTTATAGTCTTCCTGTTTGTATTTGACATTTCACTTCATATGGCTTTTGTACTACTTCTTGAGGTGGTTAATTTGTTTGACTGAATTCCAAGCTCCAAGTAAATATGTAGTTCTATTGCAGTACTAACCTGATTACTTTTCTCATCCCATTAGATTTTTGTTAGTATTATAACATTCCACTGGCTCTTTCTTTCCTTAGGGAAAAAATGGAGGAAGTTAGAAAGAAGATGAACAGCTGTAATTGAATTTTTTTTTCTCATGCCATCATACCTCTTGATAAAAATTATTTTGCTTTCAGAACTAAAGCTAAACTTTATGCTGTTGGGTTTTCACCCTAGAACTTGCTTGCTCTACTGATACTGACGTATGAATTCCATCTTCTGTTTCTCTATTAGTCCACTGAGCGCAAATGCTTTCTCCTTCACTGCAAATTCATTAATTCTTCACCATTTTCTTCATCTTGATAGTCTTCTATTCTGGCACTTTGCTTTTGTCTTTACGATGTTGACTCTAACTGAAGACATTCTTATACTTGTAGAAACATTTTTCTCTATAAATATGCCTTGACCACAAATTGTTTCAACAAATGTAATTCTTATTCTATTTCTAACACAACAATAAACTTACATAGATATATCTTCTAAGTTGAGCATCAGATATTGATCTGACACAGACCTCTCCTTTAGGAGTTCGGTGTGTAACCTCGCATACTTAGAGAAAGGGAAAAGGCGAGAAAAGATGAAACTCCGTTTCCCTTTCTTCAATATTTCTGTTTTTAAAGGTGAATATAATTTGAGAATGTAATTATTTGGCATTGGAATGAGTTCTGAAGGCCAATAAAAAATCATTTTAGAAACACCCTTCAGGCATCTTCAGCCTTCCTCAGGATTTTCATTTCTGAAACAAGGAAATTTCTGTGAACTTCAATACATTGCATTACTATTGTTACAATTTTGTTATAACATCAAAACAAGATGATTCAGGTAATTAGCCACTGCTTTAGATGACACTGTTCCTAATTTTCTCTCTTCGTTGTTTGGTATTTCCTTATAACATGTATATGTACCTATAGACTCAGAACAAATCAAGAGGACTATGTATATAAAAGAGAATTTGATGTATAAAATATTGCATCTTTTAGTAACAAAAACAGTATTTTGAGAGAGAAAAGAAAACAGCTGTTTTGCAGATTTATATTGAAATGAGTACTTTAAATCACCTGTCTTAGCTTACCTGCTTGTTCTGTGTTGCAGTGCATTACAACTATTCAGTCTCTGTTGTGGCTCAAAACACAGCAACTAAGAGAAGACCAAGGGACTTATTACTATTATTCAGCTTGATTAATTTCAAGAGCACCCTGAGATGTGGGAGGCAGATGAATTGTTAGACCATGGAAATGGAATTTGACCTTCTACTATTTTCTCACCACTTCCAGTGATTTGCATGACTTGAATATTGTCACTTATTCAATCTGTACCTCATCTTCTCCATTTATGAAAATGGTACAGTGAGGTGAGAACTGGGTTATGGTCTGTGTGATTTTTTCCTTATTTTTTTTCCTCCAAATATGAAATTTGACTGGCAAAAATCCAAATTTTGCAGAACAAGTGATCCCCAAAACGTTAATTTGGGATTACCGTGACTTTGTTTTCCAAGCTTTCTTTTTAATACTTTAATAGTTGTCCCTTTTATACTGCAGTATTTCCCTTCATAAATGCATTACATTTTTCATTAGTGGTTGCTCTTTCAATAATTCAATAAAAGGTAAAGAATCAAAACAATGTTATCAAAATGAAGTTCTATACTGCAGAAACAAAACATTCTATTTTTTTATTTTAGTAACACAGTAGAGACTGACACATTTCTGACAAAGCCTTTCATTTTAATGAAACTACACTTTATTTGAAATCATGAACTCAGTACAGATATTGGTTTTATGACATCTGGTTGCTCTCACATCTCATCTGACATCTTCTTCTTTCACAGGTGATAATTACACTTCTATTTCTTTCCCTCTGTTTCTTTCTCTGTTGTCCAAATGTATCGCTGCTCTTACAAATACCCTTTCTATTCCACATATTCCAAGTACTCTTCTCTCAAATTGTCTAGCTAATTAGAATAATAAAGTTAAGCTCAAAAGTGACTGTTTTCAGGCTGTGGTTAGCTTGAATATTGCAGTTTCTCTTTCAAACTTAAAAGGATTTGTGTGCCTGAAAGCTTATTTTTTTTTCTGATCACATCCATTGGATAATTAAAGATATTTTCTTGTGCAGACTTTGTGTCACTACTTTTTAAGGCAAACTGGTATACCAAAACTTTTGTCTGCTTTATTAATATTGACTTTCTTTCAAAGTATGTTGCTACATATGAAAAGAGATGTATGAGAACTGTGTATTATTTTATATCTTCCAAGTTGGAATATATTGTAAGTCAGAACTTACCATAGTGCATACTCCAATGCAGGGAAGTTTTTGGAGGATGACCCCTCCCCTTGCTCACTGTGATCATCTTACCTGCTGCTTCTTTACAGCCTGTCTGGGGAATCAGGTGTTTACTGCCAATTAGAGTTGATAAAACAGCAGGAGTTTCTCAGATTCTCTATGTGAGAGTATTTCTGGACTGCTGGCAGCTGTTGTAGGACTTCTTGGTGACATGTACAGCATTAGTGTGCTAGACATTGTTCATTTAGATCTTACCCTTACTTCACTGTTAGCTGCAATCATGATGTAAAGCATTCAAAACTTTTAAATATTTTCTTTTGAAGAAAAAATAATGGTAAGATAGTTTAGTTGGAAGCAAATGCATTAAAAAATGCTGTATGTTGCAATACAGTGTTTGTTATATCTGAGACTACTTTACCAGTAACAGTAGAACTGATCAGCAACTATAATGCCCTAATTCCAAACAAATATGGTCTATAATTGTAGAAAAGGTGGTGTTACTTCAATGTTTGAATGGAATTATTGTTTTTCTGATTGCCAGATTGCTGACTAAGAGAACTGGGCTTTGGTTTTTTTATCTGAGCCATAACGCTGCTCAGCCTGACAGATGTAAGAAGATATCACAGCTTATGGTCCTTTTTTGCGGTGGCTTTATGCAAACTTCACCTGAACTGAATGGAGTTCAATCTGTCTCCATTATCAGATTTAGACAATACAGTCAAGAGACAAAGAAAAGCAGATGATGCCTTTTTTTCTTCCTCTGGGAGTTGCGGTATCAGTTCTATCATTTTTACACTTCTTTCTAGTTAAAGGAGTAAAAATGCAAACTTATCTCAGTACTTTGGAAAATGTTGTACTTAAAACTTTGTTAATATTTTTGGAATTAAAAAAACACATTTAGACAGTAGTCAGACTGAATAAGAATTGACTCGTAACAGATTCAAATCAGATATGAGTTTGCAAATGCACTGTTGCACCTAAAAGGATTCGTGATTTGGAGCTTCACAGGCAGAGCATCATGTCGTGGAGGAGGAAGGCGACAGTTCCTGTTTATGCAATTTTGGCAAGTTGTACCTGAAGAATGGCTTTTTTCTTTTTTTTTCTGGAAACTGCCAGTCCAGAAATACACAGCTAACCAGGAGGGAGCTGAGAAGAAGAAAAGGAAGTAACTGGAGACCTATGGAAGTGGAACTGAGTTTCTGGTCTAGTTTTTAAGAAAGCCAAACCATGCAATCGTAGGTTTTCTGTCACCTCTCTGGTGATACTTGAATCTTTTGACTACTCTCAAAAAAGAGGTCTATAACAACTGAGCTCCAGCACACCCAGATAAAGGGGACTCTGATTTGTTATATATATAGATCTCACAATATATTTTTATATATATATATAAAATTTTTAAAAAGACCAAGACTACTTTAAAGGTGTTAATTACTACGGTATGTAGGTACTCATTATAAAACTGTGTAATAACAATTTTTGTCCAGAACATTTCCTGAAATCCTTTTTTGAAATGAACTTACTTTGCTCTATTGTTTTTTTTTTCTGCTGCCTTGAAAAAGATTATTTTATTTTGTTCTTGTGCTGGAACTAACTTTGACCTTCTCTTTCTTAAAATGCTACTCCCAAACTTCAAAAATTAAAAACTCGTGAGTCAGATTCCTAAACAAAAAAAGTGTTCATGAAAAATCATGCAGTGATAACAAAGCAGATTTTGCTGTGATGTTGGGCTCTCTTTGAATGTTTTAAATTTCTTCAACTGCCTATTGAGTGAGAGAGAAGTCTCAGTGCCCCACTTCTCCTAACCCATTGTGAAAAATGACTTTAAGCCCTGGATGCTACAGTACATTTCATCTTTCATAACTGTCCCTCAAACATCAAACCCTCTCAAACTGAGAAAAACTCTTCTGCAGCTTTCATTATCCCCAGTATCCCGTGAGTCTGACAAATAGCATCACTCTTCTAAGGGAAGGAACAAGGAAATGGACAGTCTTGACTGCTTACAACTAGGCTACAAAAAAAAAAAAAAAATAGATTGGAAAGAAAGTATTGGTGGAATTGAGAAATATAGAACATGGGCTTTCTACAGTATGAAAGAAAGATATGGAATGACAGAAAGTTTTTAAGAGAGGAGGAGACATGGAACAATAAATAAAGAATTCAACTGTCATTGTATGGGGCATAGGAATATGAAGCATCAGTGAAAAAAGGAGGAGAGAACAAAGGAAAATATATGAAAGATGGTGATGAATATATACAACCTAGCTAAGGTTCAGACTTTAGAATTGAAAGACTGTCTAACAATGGTAGGTATGTATAAATAAGATATTACAGGATGAAAAATAAGAATATTTTACCAGTAGAACTTAATAAGCGTGTGCACGGCATGGGTGCTTCTATCACAGGCAATGACGTCTGAAATAACTGAAGATCTTACTACAACCCTCCTGGAAAGCGTAACTTTAATTCTCTGCTATTCCACGTAAATGATTTTTGTTTCACAAGAGAAGACAGATCCTTCAAATGTAAAACTTTCATACAAAAAGCTTTGCTGGAAAATAAGAATCAACTAAATTATGGGGTTATGAAGATCTCTGAAAACTGGAATTAAAGAAGTTTAGAGATGTTCTTAAGTTAAACTCGGTGAAATCTGGAGTTGCACAACTTTTCATGTGTACCATGTATTGTGAAACTATTGACTCTCTAGGTCGTATATTTGGAGTAAATGCTGCTAACTTCTATTCAGTTAAGACTTCTGTGGGTTTCAGCTATATTACTATGCTTAATTCACTGGGAAGTTAAGGAAAATTGAATGAAAAATGATGTTCGTGAATTTATAGAATTCTTCCTTCTATAACTCCCCACACAGGCTCTCTTATTAAACATTCAGTGCTCCTGCCAAATTTAGCTTAACTTATTTCCAAAGTAGTCCAACTTGCACAATCATTCCTCTGAACAAGAGTTTGGTAGTTAGTAAAAATTTTTTTCTACAGGTTGCCAACTTCATTGCATAATTATCTTCTCACACAGGTAGCAAGTCATTCATTTCTTGATAACAGAGGCTGAACTTAGTGCACTATAAATATAAATTATTAGTTCTAGTAATTCAGAAGACTTTAATTCAGAGAACAAATATAAATGTTACAGAGAGAAGTGATAGATGAGCAATGGAAAACTTTATAACTTTCACTTTGTAAGAACTACTAAGCTTTTCTTTTAATCACATATAACCATGATAGTGGTTGGCTTTTCAAGACAGCACAGTTTAAGAAAGTAATTTACCAACAGCTGTTTTTGCATACCTTTTCTAGATTTCACAGTAGTCTTCCCTGTGTAGAACCTCAGAGAAATGGAGTTAATAGGATGCATCTTGGTGATAAAACTTTGGATATTACTGGATAGAGGGCATTCTTACTAACCAAGCAATGAAATTCTCTTCAAAGCTCAAATGTATCATTTTGTCTTGAGGATGTACTGTATTGAAGTAGACTGGCTTTCCATGCATCTTTGGTTGGATGACAATGCCAAATATTTCATCTTTACAAAGCAAAAATGGGCAAATAAAAAAATGACCGCTCAGGGTTTGAAGTATTTAGCAGTAAAAACTGAGTGTCCTCATGTAGCCTGATGAAAAATGAGATAGGTTTTATGGTTTCTTCTGTATTACTCTCTAGAGAACTCTACTTTTGTCAACAGTTTCTAGGCTGGTTTGGCCCATGATTAGTGGGTCATGACTAATGGGGTGGGAGGAACCATGGACCCACACCCCAGCGGAGGGGGAAAAAGGGGAAATGTTTAGGGAGATGGGCCTAAACACAAAACAGCTGCAACAAGCTAAGGGAGAAATCTAATCTGCTAAATATGATATCGAAATGTGAGATAACACAATATAATACAATATAATTGGAATTTAAGCTAATAAATCAAATAAAATGAGAGTGAGAGTGTCCAAAACTAAAGGCCTTACTCTAATGCTGAATGTGAGATGGCTAGAGAGTGCACACAAAAGAGACGAGTAAAAGAAGGGAATTCTTGTGACTTGTGAGCAGTTCTATCTTTCCCTCTAACTGGAAAACAGAAATGAAACAGTGAAAGCCTTCTGGGGTGTGTAGTTCTTCTCTTCTGAGAATCAGGTAACCAGAACTATTGACAACCCACAGAACTGGAGCATAAACTTTTTAACTCCCATAACATGATGTTATGATGTGGAATACCGATAACCAAAAATCATAAAACCATGACAACATTCTTTGTGCAAAAATGTATAAAATAATGTAAAAGCATTTGTTGTGCCTAAGATGTTGCAGACATTAGAAAAAGCACTGCTGGCAATTTAGAGAGGTGATCTTTGCCTTCTACTCTGTTGAAGCCATACATGGTTCTGGATTCCCCAGTACAAGAAAAACGTGGTCGTGCTGAAATAGGTACAGTGAAGAGCTGTGAAAATGGTTAAAGGGCTTGTCATAAAAGGAAAGGTTGAGAGAGCTAGGGTTTTTCAGCCTGAAGAATTGGAGGCTCAAGGGATCTTATTAATTTGAATGAATATCAGATGGGAAGGTGTAAATAAGATGGAGCCAGGCTTTTTTCATTGGTGTCCACTGACAGGAAAAAAGACAATGGACGTATATTTAAACACCAGATGTTTTGTTTGAACGTCAGAAAATATTTTTATACTGTGGGAGTGGTTGAACGTTGAAGTAAATCACCAAGAGAGTTTGTGGGACCTCCACCCTTGGAGATATGCAAAACCCAACTGGAAATAGTCCTCAGCAACTTGTTCTAACTGAGTTTGCTTGAGCAGGGAGGTTCGACCAGATTATATCAAGAGTTCCCTTCCAAAATAAACAATTCTATGATTCTGTGCTTTTCTGTAACTGAATTCTATTCACACTATTTCCTCTTCTTCTTCTTCTTTTTTTTTTTTTCCCAATTACTCTGCAAAAGCTTTCAGCTTTTCCCTTTAAGTTATGAGAAAGTATATATGAAGTCCCCTTACACTTTTTCTATTTACTTGGTATTCAGCATACAGCACCATTCATGTGCTTGACCCAACATACAGCAATTAACAAAATAATACAGAACAAATACACACACAACTGTGTCAGTAATTAATAAGCAAAAAGGTAAGTAGGATCCTAAAACTATCTCTTCAAAAACTATCATGAAGACACTTGATTCTTACAGACTTAGACCATCAGTATTTTTTTGGTTGGCTTTAAGGCCAACACGGGGGCCACAGTGAATTAGTTCTTGCAGTTGCTTTTGCTACATATTTTAAACGGAATGTGCAGGCCCAAAGTATCTGAAGGACTGTGGGCTGTCTATGGATACATGCAACACCTTAATCTTTAAATCTAGTGTTACAATTCCAGTTATTTCATGTTTTAGTTCTTTGTGATGCACAACAGATGCTAAGGTGGTATCTCACCTTCTTGTTGTTATATTCTTTTCAATCCTGCTCCCTTTGGTTTTGAGTTAGCTGCCATACTTTTGCTTGTTGGAAATGAACGGATAAATTCTTTAACATTAGATTGTAACAGGAAGGCAGCCTTCCCTGCTGGTCACAGATGGCAGAAAGTGATTTTATTGATTTGTTAGTACACAGCTTGGATGACTACATCTATAAGTAATAACGTGGCCAGACCCTGGAAGAAATCACCACATGAGTTATTGGAGGGTCTGTTTCCTTAACTGAGTGTGACATTATGGTATTTACCAGTTCTTCGTTGTGCTTTACTTACTAGCACCACTTTAATCTCTCTGAGCCATCTGTTGGTCATTCAAGTTTGTTTCATTCATGTGCTGGAAGAGTTGAGACTTTCAGAGTTGATGGAAGAGACTGAATTTACCCATTAAAACTCAAAAGTTCTAGTGGTCACAGTAATGCTTATCATTTTTTTTTTTTTTTCTTTTTAATTATGTTACTGAACTGTTTGGTGCAGAAAATCTCTTGGGAGGATACAAGCAGATGGTCACAGTAATTCTTCTCAAATTCCATGGGTCAAGAAAGGTTCATAGCTCTCAGATTTGTGTGAAAGGTATTAGTGTGGCTGGCTGAAAGCTGGTCTCTCTCCCTATTGCAAAACCCAGCAAGTTTGGCAGCAAGAAGCATTAAGCATTGCCAGCACAGATTTTTTTTTTCCTTTGGTTCATACCCATCAGATGATCTCTCTAGAAACCAGAGCTGTTTCCATGCTGTGACCTCGACTGAGAGGTCTTAATGTGCCAGGAGTAGTTCACATTTTATCTGAAAGTTCAGTTTTCTCCATATTTCAACTTTGCATGTCCAACTATTCACAGATAGACTCGTGCTCAAACAGGGGGCTTTCAGAGCTATAGGGATGGGTTTCTGGCCAGTGGATTACACACAGGTAATCAGTCTCTTCTAGAGAAGGGCTGCTGAATTGGTTACCAGCTCCTCCAAACCAAGTTTCTCAGAGCTTGTAGATTAGAAACTGGTAGGAGAAGGTGTCTGAATCTAGAACGATACTTTGTTTATTGTGCCCTTACTTTTGACCAGTGCACCGCGGTATGTTCCATGGCCATTTTGGTGGGTTTCAGCTATGAAAAAATTGGCCTGACTGATAGAGGAGAGTTGAGAGAGAAATGCAGGGAACCGCTGCCGCGGGTGCCACTTGCTGCGGGAAGCATAGAAAGTGCACTCGTATCGGATCCTAAGAAGGGATGGTGGGTCGGTCATGGCGCTGGCTCGGGGTGACGAGCGCGCAGCTGGGGCTGAGGCAAGCATGGCTGATGTGCGAGGGAGCGGCGGTTCGGCGGCAGCTGGGTGGCCCGCAGCCTCGGGCCGCCCCGCGGAAAGCCGGCGGCACGACTCCTCGGCGGCCGCCCCGCTTCCCGGGGTGGCTCCCGCCTTCGGTGAGACAGCGGTCCCGATGGGACCGAGGCGAGCTCCCGACCCCGCCTCGAGAGGCGGACACCTGCGGGGGCACGCGAGGAGAGAGGCAGTGGCGGGGCGGCGGGAAGAGCGAGAGGAGCGGGGGACAGCGGCGCCGGCGCTCCGGCTCTGGCACGGCCGCCTGGGAGGGAGGCAGCGGCGGCGCGCCTCGGACTCCGCCTAAGCGGCCCCGCGCTCCCCTCCCTCCTCGCGGCGCCGAGCTCGCAGGAGCATCGCATCGCATCGCTTCGCATCGCGGCGGCGGCACCCGCCCCTCCCGGCCGGCCCGCGGCGCACGCCGCCTCCCTGCCTCTCTCCCTCCGCACGCAGCCCCGCCGGCGGCCATCGGGAAGCCCCCGCGCCGCGGCACCCCCGCCCCGCACGCCCACCGCCGGGAGGATGGGCTGCGGGCGGCGGCGCGGCGGCCCCCGAGCTCCGTGAAGCCGCGGAGACAAAGGGAGCGAGCGGCGGCGCAGCCGGGCTGGGGTGGATGCGAGCAACCATGAAAGGCTGCGTCTCCGCCTCCTCCTCCGCTGCTGCCAGAGAGCTGCCGGCCGCCGCCGCTCGGAGGACTACACTGTGAGGGGGGGCGGAGGAGAGCCGGCGGGGCTCGCCTCGCCGAGGCAGAAGGTGTAAGGGAGAGGCAGAAATAAAATGTCTTCTACGGCGGGGCCCCGCGGCCCTCGCCCACCCACGGTGCCCCCCCCGATGCAGGAGCTGCCCGACCTGAGCCACCTGACAGAGGAAGAGAGGAACATTATCATGGCAGTGATGGACCGGCAGAAAGAGGAGGAAGAGAAGGAAGAGGCCATGCTCAAGTAAGCAGACGCCCGTCATTCATTCATTCGGTCGCTCATTCATGCGCCGCTCGCGGGCGGGCGGGAGCGGGCGCCGCCACGGCCACGGCCGGAGCCGGCCGCTGTCCGGAGCCGCCCCGCGGGGCCCTGCCCGGCACGGAGCTGCTGAGCCGCGGCCTCGGCCCCTGACTTCCTCCTGCCCGCGCCCGGGCAGCCCCTCCTGGAGCGGCGCTGCCCTGGGGGGAGCCCGGCGCCGCGGGACGGAGCGGGACGGCGGAGGGACGAGCGGAAAGCCCGACTCGGGGGCGAGGGGCGAGGCGCGATCCCTTCGGGGTCCCCGCGACCCCGCCTCTTCCAGGAGGGGCCGCTGGGTGGGGTTGCCCGGCTCACCGGAGCGGCCGTGCTGCCCCCGCCTGGCCCGGCCTCGGCCGCCTCCCGCCGCACGGCTCGCGGCTCCGACGGCCCCACCGCCCCGCCCCGCCCCGCGCCCCGGCCCCCCGCTGTGGGAGCGGATCGCGGTGGGGACGGCGAGGCGTTCCTAACTAGGAAATGGATGTAATTAGTCGCGCTGCTCTCGCAGAGGGAAGCGTGCCCGCGTGCTGGCGGGACGGAGCGAGTTCGGGCTCTCCGGCCGCACAGAGGGGTGCCGGTAGGTGCCATGTTTGCACATCAGGTCCCTGCCACTTCTGAAGCTTTGCTCCCTCTCGCCCTTCACCCTTGCCAAGAAACACATGTGACCACGTTTTCCAGTCTCCTCCGTCAAGAAGTGGCTTCAAATGTAACGCTACCACATTGCCCGCTGTGAGCCATGAGGATAAACAGATTGAAGCTGTCGCCCGTGGAGGGAGGTGCCAGGTTGGATGGGGCCCTGGGCAGCCTGGTCTGGTATTAAATGTGGGGGTTGGTGGCCCTGCCTGCCGTGGGGGGGTTGGAGATTCATGATCCTTGAAGTCCCTTCTGACCCAGGCCATTCTGTGAGGGCCGAGATCCCTGCTCTCCCTGCTCCCCATCAGGCCTGCTCTCTTGCTGAGGGCTGTGGCAGGTAGGCGAGGGCAGCGTACGCAAAGCCCCAGGTGACCCAGGCCCTGGATGGCAGGAGGTGCGACCCTACCTTGCTGCCTGCCGACACACCGCTGTGCTCAGGAGGGCTGCTCCCAAGGCGTCACCCGCTCTGGGTGCTTCTTTCAGCAGCATCGGAAATACCCAGTGACACGGCGCGGCTGCCTCCAGCTGATGGAGCTGCCTCATCTCCTCAGGCTCCTGACTTCTGCCCTCACATGCTGCATTCCGGTTTTGTCTCTGCCCTTCCTCATCGGTGTCCTGCTCTCAGTTCTGCATGGGCTGCCGGAGCTGAGGGCAGCAGCGTAAGCTGGGCCCAGCGCTGCATCTCGCAGTGAGAATGTGAGGCTGGGAATGTGATGCTGGGGTCTCAGCTTGGGACAGCGGATGTGGATTGCTGCTCCTTACCCTGCGGTGCGGCTCTCTCTGAGATGTGCTTTGTGGAGGCACATTGTTTTCGTCAATGTGGTGAAATGTGAGCAATGGCTTCCTCTTTAGATTCTATTTATCGGAAGAAAATTAAATGGAGAAATAGTTCAAAGGCTTTAAGCTACATTTATCCTTCTCCCATTTCTTGTCTTCCAGAACAGCTACTTCCCTATAAATATTTAGCTTTTATTCCTTGAAGAAGATTACTGGTTCTGTGGTGCTGTAGAGCAATACTGTAAATCTTACAGTCGCTGCAAGAATGAACTTTTGTCAGTTGAGATGGTAATTTCTCAGCCCTTTTCTTGTTAGCGTGGGGTAGAGGATAAATTTTCTTTCTTTTTTTTTTTTTAAAGTTATGCTCTTCTTTCATATTGGCATTTCTGAATTCTAATACTTCCTTTTCTGTGAAATTATGGGAATTTTTAGGGGTTTCACTGAGCGAACTGGGATACATGAAATATGATTTTAAAAGAGGTAAAAAATTGCACTTTGTGAATTCATCTTGAAATTACTTGACACTGTCTTCTCAAATTTGTGATACTAAGGTTTGTTTCTTACAACAGTTCTTGCAGTTCATAGCAATGACCATCTAGGCCTGAGAAATTGTGATTTTAAGTATACGTTTATATTTCTTTAAAGAAAGAGTCAGAAATTAATTGAAAGTACATTGGGAAACTTGTAAACCTTAAAACTGGACAACTGGCTTACAAAATTAGGTCATGGCAAACAGTTGTCATATGGATTACGATTTGGCTATTACAGAGAACCAGTAGATTTTGAGATCATTTACTTTTTATTTATGCTGAGGACTTAATTCCTTTCTGGGGCAAGAGTTGGACAAATCTTTCCAGAGAGTAACCTTCTTAGGCTGACTTTTGAGACAATGACTTTCATTATTTTTTGGAGGCTTGTTATAAATATGAAGTGATTCTACCGGATGACACAGCTATGTTATAAAAGTCATACATTGTCACCATCTCTTCCTATTATCTTCAGTAAAGGTTGTTCCAATTTTCCAAATGTCTCCAGTCGCCACTTTAAACCACCTGCAGGTACATGTTTCTTCCAGTAACACCCACCTACAAATCTGGAATGTCCCTTGAAAGTTAAGCTGATCTGTATTGCGAACTAGGCTGCATTCAGCTCTCAGTGGAGCAGAGGTCTGTTATGTGCTGCCTCAGGCATCACGAGGGCTGGAGAGGGGGCAGTATTTCTTGTGTGTTCTGGTTGTCCTGATAGTTAGGAATACAAGTTTCTATGACACTTTCCAGCATTCCTCATAGCAGAAAAATGTAAGGAAAAATTACCGTTTACTTACACTACTGTGTTCCTCAGATGATGATCATAGCATTGTATATCTAAGGAAATTTGAGCTGCTTCTTTGAGTAGATTCTGTGGACTTGAGGAGAAGAGATTAGGGTCATCAGTGAAGAGACCATGTCCTTGTCCTCCAGGTCTGTACCTCTCTGGCTTCCTAAGCCCATTTCTGACTCTGAGCTAAAAGCCTTGTGAAACCCTGCTGCCAGTTCATGCTGACATCAGCACGCACTGCAGCATGCCAGCCTGGGAGCAAGGTGCTCCTGCAAGGAACAGGACAATGAACGATGAAATACTTTCTGTGCTTGCTCTGGGGGTGTGGCAGAAATGCATCTTTCAGTTTGAAACCTGCATGTCTTTTTCCAGGAGCTTGCACTGTCAGTTTGTTGACCTACTGAGTTTCCTTCAATAATCTAGGGCTGAAAAAACTTATCAGGTCCTTAGGACAAAGGCAGGCAAGTTGTATGGTGCAATTTTTTTTTTTTCTTTTTCTTTTCTCCTCCTATGTATTCCTGGTCAATGGCAGAGACCTTGTCATCCCTTCATCCTTACAACATCAGATTTCAAATCACGGCATGTGGTATTTGTGGAAGGGGAACATTCTATAATCTTGATCTGTTGAATATTTGGAGCAATGTATTTGAGGAGCTAGGGTTTTTGTGAAAGTTCCCCCTTTTGCTTTTTAATGAACAGCTTCACATTACCAATGAAGAGCACTTTACCAATATTAGCCAATTGCCTTGAAATTAGCGTTGCATCTAAAGGCATCAGCATTTTTACATCATGTCACTAGGTGCTCTTGAGAATACAAGTAAGCTTCTGTGCAGTGAAGTGTAGTCCCGGCCTGGCATATATAGCTCTGGAAACTCAAATCCACACAGTTTTAGGCTTACCTGGCACAGTGTAGAAACTGAGGCACCTTGAGTACACTTCACAGATCTTTCTGTAGAGGTGCAGCAGAGAAGTTGGGTGTCCCTGCATGTCCAGAGCTTCTATAGCTCCCAAGCATGTGCAGGCCCATGAGTGCCTTAGCTGCAGGTATGTCTGCTGCCTGTCTTAGGCCTAAGCCCATTTGGGAGTCACAAACTACACTGTCACATGCTTAAGTCCTCTGAAAGAGCTGATTATTATACAGTGTGTGTATTGTGCATATTGATATTCAATCATTAACTCAGAATGATAATATAGCAACATGTAGGTGATAGGTGGAGTTACTGCTTCTGGCTACTTTAAGTGTTAATAGCCTGATGGCTAGAAAGTGGTTGCCTAAACCAAGCACACTTCCCAGTCTGAAGAAACTGTGTCCTACAGAAGTGCCATTTTGTTATTGCTCAATAGTTTGGCTCCTTATATGGAGAAGAATGAGAAGTTTATGAGCCCAGGAGCCTAACTCAGTAGTGAGCCTGATAGAGCTCTCCTTGCAAGTGAAGCTTTCATGCTACATTCATCTGGTTACCCAGGGCTATTAACGTAGCCTTTTTTAGAAGAGTCGGAATAGTTGAAAGTACTGAGAGCTCTGGGAGAAGAAGGAGGTCCTTCTTCCAGCTTCACAGTGATAACGTCTGATTTTGGGGATGTTTCTGATCATTCTAGTTGCCAGCAATTCTGTCAGTTGGAGCTTGGTATTTCAAACCCATGCTTCCACTGTTCCTGCACTGTTTAGATGGACAGTGGTAGAATGTGCCACGGCCTCCTCTGCAGACTCGTTCACATAAAATGCATTTTTTCCTGTTTTATGTGGTAGGTAGTACTGAAGCTGAAAGGAAAGAGGTTCGAGTTGAGTGGTTAATGTTTCCAGCCTGAAGTACAGATGTAGAATGGTTGACTCTGTTGTGACTAATAAATTATGGGGATGCAACAGAAGGAATTTTTTCAATGAGGATAAAGAAAGAAACAAACTGTCATTTGCAAAAATGAAAAAAAACCACCAAAAACCAACAAAAAAACAGAACCCAACCCAACAAACCAGACAATTTTTTAAGGAAAAACAGATTAAAAATTTCAAGTGTACATTCAAACATTAGACAGCCTGAGACAACTATATTGTTTGTATGTATAAGGTACCTTGAAGATAAATAACCCTAGGGAATATGCAGCAAATTTCAATCATAGACAAATCACAGAACTACATATGCTTATATGGATGTACTTAAGCTTAAATTTGCTTATGTGCAATTGTGTGCTTTATCTCACTGGGTTAGTTAAGTACTATGTGCGGAACATGAGAGCTGTGAACACATAACTGAGCTCCAGTTCTGTTCAGCTGTGGGCTTTCAGAGCCCAAAAGAATCATACACTGCATGGATGGCCAGAGTACTTCTCTCCTTGTGGAAAAGTAGCTTATCCAAGGGGGAACAACTGTAACTCAGTGTTAGATGGATTTAATAAAAATAAATTAGAAAAAGCTTCCTAACTACCATGGCAGTAATTTTCTGGAGCAGCTTTAAGTGGAGACAAAAACTCTTGCTACACCTCTGATGGGATTTAAGAAGAAGGTGGAAAAGATTGTTTTTCAATGTATTGGCAATAGTTGGAAACTTAACTCGGGGACTTAGACGTTTCCTTGTACTTTTGTAACTCTAGTTGAGAAGCTCTAGAAGAGAAGCTAACAGACACTTGAAGTGATCCTAGCTTTTGAGAGTTATTTCAAGAATTGCTATGGAAGTGGCAGTTAATAATTAGGGAGAAGGTGATTTTAACACCCTATTTTGACCATCTAATATGGTGCATAATCTTGATTTTAGTAGAATTCAGGGCTATTGGAGCTGCTCTATTCTTAGGGCTGCTAAATCCTGAAGTCAGTTGTCTTTGCTTAGAATCTGATGTGATGAGAGAGATTTCAAGATAGGCCATCTAATTTCCTGTGTGCAACCAGAAGCTTCCATGCTGAACTACTGGCTACGTAACTGAAGTTTAACAGATTGGCCAGGAGGCATGTGCTCTTAACCGATTTCTTGGAGACAGTTTGTTTCCTTCTCCATTTCTAACATTTGGACTGTACCTAATATTGGCAGAAAATACTGAATACTGCTTGAAGCACAGTGGCAACTGCTGCCACTTTCATTTTATATTCTATTTACAGGTAAAATAGGGAGCTAGGGCTCCATGAGTATCTTAGCCTGAATGGTGTAAACCTGCTGATGTTAATTCTGCTTCCATAAACACGAGGAAAAGAAGAAGTAAGATCATTCTTCATCCTTTCTGTTGAAACTGGGACACTTGGCAGAAATGAAAGCAAGAGTCATAGGGCCATCATGAGGAAGACTATACTATCTTTAGGATGTAGCTTCTTAAGTCTATCTTTAATCCCACTGGGAAGACAAAAGAAGAATCAAGAGTTCTGGTAACTGCTTGTGCATTTGAAAGTAAGGTACTAGAGGATAAAATAGATAAACAGTATAGAAACTCCTTTGCTGTTGCTTATTCTTTCTGTGGTCCCATGAATCTCATTTTTCCTTCTTTCATCAAAGGAGACCAAATTGCATTGGATGGGGGGCTGCAAGGAGAGTATTTGTGACTTTCAGGAAATTTCACAGGATTGGTACCATTTTTTTAAAAAGGTGAACTGAGTAGTACAAGGATACAACTACGTGCAGTCAGAATATGTACATACAACTGCACGTAGTCATGGTAATTACAGGACAATCATAGGCCGTTCTTCTGGAAGGGCATCTCACCAGCAAGGCAGGAGAAGGAGACTGTCAGCAGACAAGAGCAAAGTTTTAGGGATTTCTTTAAAAGCCTTGGAAGAATAGGAGGTGATAGGGAGTGAGAGGCAGCAATAAACACTCCTAGTTTGTAAGAGTGGACTTCAGATCTGTATGTGCTGAAATCTGGGAAGGCCTGGCGTGTGAACTTTCAGAGTTCTTTTCTGATACCTTTTTCAGTGGGTTTATTGAAGTTCACGGGGCTGTTTCTGTGTGTGTGTTTTCCCACAAAGTATTCCACAAGAATCCCCCCGTGCTTCATGTCTGGCTTTATCATGTAGAAAGCATGACATTGCACAAATACTTTCTGACTTGAAAGTCTATCAATCTACAAATTGGTGGACGTTATCTGTGTGTTGCTGAAGGATGAAGACAAAGGCTGAGTAAAAAGGAACATGATTGCTATGCAGAAACTTCTCTGAGTACACAGTTGTAATAAATCTAGATCTTACAAGGAATTGTACAGCAAATTGGTATGGTTTGGGGTTTTTTTTTTGTGGGTTTTTTTTTTTTTTTTGGACAGTAGCAGTGTTCCCTGAGGGAGAACACCATTAAGAGACTTTTAAAATTTTGAAATACAGAGAAACAACTAACAAAGATGTAGCATGCACCCTTCATCAAGCAGTTACGAAGCATTTTAAGACTTGAAGTTAATACCTTAAGAAAAGGCTATTTAAAAAATATTGGCTTAACATTTGCTGCACTTGTTTTCAGGCTTGTTGTTGGGATGCAGAGTTTTCTTCAAGTGGAAACTGTCAAATGAAATTGAAGTTTTACTTGTGGTTGCCAACAGTTAGAGCCAGTTATAATTTCTATGTTGTTACCCTCTCCCTTACTTTTCCCACTGATGCACACTGCACTAGTTTTCTGCACCTGCTAGTTTTAATATCTGCTCTGATTTGGCCTCATTTTCATCCAGGGAACTACAGCATTGGCATGTAGTTATGATTTTGGGAAAAAAAAGAAAAAACTTGAGTGCCTGCAGTTTCACTCTATAGTTTCCAGTGGCGATTAAACATGCTTGAAAATCTTATGTAATCAATTACAAACTCAGTGTGGTTTATTTATTCTTTTTTAACCCCAGATCCATATAGTGGATGTGTAAGGATGTAGATTGCTTATCAGATCTCCTCATATGTCAAGAGATAAAACTGTTTAACCCTTTTCTTAAATGTCACAGATGTGATAGAATATTATGCAGTGTTTGTGATGCTTAATTTTGGAATCTAGGCAGAAAATGTTATTCAGAGTTATTTCTAGTTTTCACAACAAACAACAGAAAAGAATACCACTATCAATTTGATATCATAAGTTTTTAGGTAGGGCGGTTTGCGTGAGGCAGTGGGATAGCGATATAATTCTTTGTACCTACCACACAAGTAATCATCCTCAGAATTTGATTGCATATCAGATAATTATGTCCAGAGAGAGTTTTAAAAAAGAAAGCCATGTTCCGAATATACTTTCTGGCAAGAAAAGCTACTTGCAGTTTTCAGAATTATGACACACATACACAATATCATTTATACACTTGCCACATCAGAGACATGAGGAGACAGGGCACAATAAGTAGTGGTTTCCAGGCAATTCTAGATTGAACTAGAACATCTGTTTTAGAGCTTATTTCTGAGTTTGTTTGTTGTTAGTATTTTCAGTGTCAGGACTTCGTGCACTATGCTTATGGTAAGACGGCAAAAAAAAACATTGTTAATCTTCTAAGAGTGAGGAGTTTGTGTGTATTTTTACTGTATTGTATTTTTATTGTGTTGTATATCTGTATTTTGGTCTTTAAAGACAAATTTGTAGTTAGAATTGTGATTTAAATGCCTTGTATCAAAATACAGATATTTACTGTAAGCACCTTAATTGAGAGTTACTTTTTTAGGCTTTGTTATGTGAAATTTATTAGGACATTTATTGTGAATGCAACACAGCCCGGCCGTGCTATTTTGGTGTAGAGAAAGTCTACTCTTCTTGTCTCAAGAAGTAGAGCTCTCTTAGTGTTGAGAATTTCTATTGCAAGTCTTCACATGCTTGAATGGTCTGAGTGGGAAGTATCTTTTCAAATGTTTCTCTTAGTTACCAATACTGCATGCTCTGAACTGATAAAATGAAGAAATTATGTACCTACAAGTAAGTCTCTCTACTTCTACTAGTAAAAGATATGACATCTTAAAAACCTAGCTCGGTCCACAAGGACAGCAAGCATTATAAATTTAATAGACAGTGTTCATAAAGATTCATTTTAGTGTCTTTGAGTATGCTTTGAAGGCTTCAAAACAGTGATCTTGAATTAGGGTCTTGGTCTTTACTGGCAGTCAAACTTCCCACATCTCTCAGGTGGAGGTTGGTGATGAGTAGTGTCCTTGGGGACAGTCTTGGGACTAGTGCTTTTCAACATCCTTATCAATGATATAAACAGTGGGATCATGTGAGCCACCAGAAGGTTTGCCGATGACACCAACCTATGTGGTGCACTTGATACAATAGAAGGAAGAGATGCCATCCAGATGGACCTGGACAGGCTTGAAGAGAGTACCCATGAGAGCTGATTGAGGTTCAACAAGGCCTAGTGCACGGTGTTGCACTTAGGTTGAGGCAATCCCAGATACAAGTATAGACTGGGAGAAGAGCTCCTTGAGAGTAGCTCTGCTGAGATGGACTTGGGAGTCCCAATGCACAAAAAGCTGGACATGAGCCATCCGTGTGCTCTTGCAGCCCAGAAGGCCAACATCCTGGGCTTCTTCAAAAGAGAGGCGGCCAGCAGAGAGAAGGAGATGATTGGCCCTCTCTACTCTGCCGTTGTGAGGCCTCATCTGTAGTACGGTGTCCAGGCCTGAGGCCCTCAGCTCAAGAAAGATATACAGCTGTTGGAGTGGATGCAGAAGAGGGCCACAAGGATGATCAGAGTGCTGAAACACTTCTCCTTTGATGACAAGTTGGAAGTGCTGGTTTTATTCAGCATGTAGACATGAAGGCTTCAGGGAAGCATCACTGTGGCCCCTCCAGTACTTCAGGGGAGTTTATAAGCAGGAGGGAAACTGACTGAAAGAGGAGAGATGAAATAAAAAATAAAATAATCAGGTTTTTTTTTTTTTTTTTGCTTTTATATTCATTATTCTCTAGGTTTTTAATTATCTTTTCATGTGAAAATACGCACTTTTGCATGTTAGCTGTATTAACTTCAGAATCGTTTTGGCATTTGACATCAGGCAGCTAAATTTTGTACTGATTGAATGCAATCGCAAAGATGTTGATGAAAACATAATGTGAAAGCTTGAGCTATGAAAGGACATGAACAACTTATGATCATTTCAGTTAATTTAGGTAGTAAGTCTGCTTGGTATTGTTATTTATTGCGAAAATGTTGACATTGCATGAAAAGCTTAAACTGTATCATTAAATGTTCTGCCAAATGGCTATGTGTTTTTAGCTATAGATATGGAACATCAAGACAGCTGGCTGATGGAGTGCCTCGTGCATGAGGCTAGGCAGTTGAGAAGAAAGGATAGAATTTATGAGAACTCTAGATTATCCTACTTTAACTATATTGATTTTGGCCCTGGATGCCACCTGCAAAGTATCAGGGTAATGGGTGTGTATCTTATGGATGAGAATGACAGGAGACTTTATATGTTTACATGTGCTTGTGCCTAAGAATATGGAACCAAACTGTACAGAAATATGTACAAGCTATTTTATAGGTTTTAGTTGCAATATTATGTTGCTTGATATATGCAGAGCACCTTAGTGAAATTTGATCAGGAGCTGAAAATGGGGAACAATTTTGCCTGCAGATGTATTGCGACAGGTGACACAGTTAAACAAGTTGCTGCTATGGGCCAACAAACAGCTGCACTGCTGTGATCCTCTGCCTTCACTGAGTTTGATTAACTTCAGTGAGTCTCTGCCTCAGAACAAGTGTCACTGAAAGCTCACTGGAGTAAGTCTTAAGTGTGGTTGAGTCTTTTAGATGGGATGCTTCACTGTATGTCCTTTATTTTGCAGAAAGAAGCACATTTTTCTCAAATGCATTCAGTAACCATTTTATTATTCCATAAGCTTTATGTAAAAAGTAAAATTCAGAGAAGTGAAACCAAAGCATGACTATCAACAAAAAAAGCCAAAAAACATTCATCACTATACAAGAGTGTCTCTTTTTCTTTAAATTGCTTTTTGGTTCTTTTTACCCCTAATTTCCTTCAGTCTTAATTGTGTATTTTGTTTTTCTTTGTTTTCTCCTTCAAGCTGTTTTTCGATACAGTCAGATAAAGGAACTGCATTCACTCAGAGGTGGAGATTGCAGAGTTATATGAATGAGTTCTGATACTGTATATGCAAAAAGTATGTGAATCTTTTGAGATTAAATGCAAAGTACATTTTTCTTACATTTAGAGCAAAATTAGATATTGATTTTTTTTAATGTGAAATCCATTCTAAGAATATATCACTAGCATATTCTGATTCTTCTGTGTTTTAGATGATTTGATATTGATTATAGTTTTTAAATTTAAAAGCTCTCACATTCGTAAGCAAAATCTCTGTATAATTTATTTTGCAAATTCTTGGTAAAACTGCGTTATCTTAAAGCAAAGCATCCCTCCTTTAAAAAGTGAGCAACCAGCCTTTAAAAAGTGTCTCTCAAAGAATAGTATCATTCACTGTAAAATAACTTTAATTGTGGACTGTTTGGACTAGACTGACCAGCTCCGAGAATTTAGAAGTCTGCTCACTTGTAAATTCTCTTTTTCTTGTGGCAGTGTTTCAAGTTCTAATCTTGTCCCCACCTGAGCAGATTTAAATGGTTCATGTGGAAAAGGAGCTGGTAAGCTCTGGTTACAAGCCAGGTGACACAGTGCTCTGTCTTTCATCTAACCACACTGATCTGATTCTTCCTTTTTTGGTTTCTATCCCTTATGGGATCAAATATATACATGCTGAGGCTTCCTTGAGGTAGAAGTATTGAAGATGAGGGAAGACTCTTGAGGAGAACAGCAACAATTGTAGTGCTTCCTATTATTTCAGAGTTTGTTCTCCTATTTTTTAGAGGGTTTGTAGTTCAGCAATGCTTTCAGCTCTGTCCTTGTAGAATTGATGGTCAAATGGTTTTTTTTCTGTCTGCATTTAACTGTTTGTTGTATTTCTTACAAATCAAGACCTTGTCAGAATGATGCATCGTTTCTGTCACCTTGAGGTGGATTACTGCAACATATTGTACATGGAAGACAATCCTGTTGATCTCATATCATGCTTTTTTTCTTTTTCTTGCTCTTTGCTACTGCATATATTTCAGGCTAGAGCAATGGTTTCTTTCTTATTTACTGGTAGATTAATGGAGGTCAACTGACACCACAGAAGGCGTTCTTAAAGTAGAGAAGACAGGGAACTTCCATGTATAATTTCAGTGGAGGAACTTTAAATTTGAGAATTTTTTATGGATGTCAAATGGTGATGAACTTCTGGAGGGAAACTTTTGTTATAGGAAAGTTGCAGAGGTGGGTAGGACCTAATCTTCCTTGCATTTTATTTAACAGTGTTAAATACCAGGTGTTAAATTTGAAGACAGGCCCTTGCATGTCTGGCATTCATAAATAAACCAAGGAAATCAATAAATAACTTCTGTAACTGCCAACCTTTTGACTCCCTTGTCAGAGGCCAGGAACTGAATGAACAAGAAAATTAAAAGGGTTTTCCCTGACAGAAAAGTCATGTTTCTTCCAGGTTAAAGCTGAGGCCACTGAGAGTGTGATTAAGCTTCTTTTTTTCTGTTACCACAGTTGGTCTGAAGTTTTTTTTTGTTTGTTTTAATACTGTGGAGTGGGAGTGCGGGTATGTATACAATAACTGTGGAAGAATGGTGACAGCAAGGAAGCTGTACTTGTGCTCTCTTGGACCTCACTAACACAGGTCATGATGGAGAGAGGGTTGGATCAGGCTGATGCACAGTACTGCCTGATTTCCCTCCCTCATGGCAAATGCAGACAGGAGGAACTGGATGTACAGGGGCAGCCTCCTGTGGGGTTTTCTCTCCCAGAATGGGATGTCTGTGTATGAACATGATGTCTGCTATCACTTCAGAAGTCCAACAGTACCTTCCTTGGGCACCACATGGTGTATAAGACTGCTTTCAACACTTATTGGGCTTTTGCATCCCATCTTTGATTCCCAGCTCTACTGAGGGCAAGGCCTTCCTAATCTGAGTGTATGTGCAGGAGGAGAGAGTTGGGAAGCTTGTTATTGTTTTAAATCACGGGGAATTCAGGAGCAGGCTGCGGTTTTGGTAGCTGACTGGGACTAGGTTTCCTCAGGCACGTCATGGGTAGGTACATCCTCATCTGGAGGCTGCCCTAGGGTTAGTAAAAGTGAGTTACGTTTGCATAATCGTATATAAATAAAAGATAGAAATGTTTCATTTCTATCTTTTTGATTTTGAGTCACATTATAGCTAAGGTTTTCAGCGTCCTCGCTGGATTAATGAGAAAAAGATTGAAAAATAGTTGGTGTTTTGTACTGGGTTGGCAAGGCTATTTGCTAGAAAAACTGTGGTTGCTTAGTTGCCACAGGAGAGGAAGAATGAGGGGAGGAGAACATGGGAGTGCAGATTGTGGCCTTGTGAGGGATAGCAGGAATGGGGAAACTGTGCAGCAAGTGAGTGGGAAACCTTAAGAAAATACATGTCACTTAAAACTCAGAAGGTTGAACTCAGAGGGTATACAGGAAAGTCTGCAGGGATCAAACAGGAAGAATATATGATCGAAGAAAGACAGAAAGAGAAAGCTGGAATTAGCTAGGATGGAAGCCTGAAAGTGGGCAGTGAGTGATGCAGATGCCTATTTGTCTAGTACAGAGCAAGTGTAAAAAAGCACTTCTGCACACTGAGGATTAGGTAATGAAAAGTGATGGATCCTCTGGTAACAGACCTGAGACCTGCATATTTATGCGTCCATTTCATTTTGGGCTTGAACAGTAGATAGTTAAGCAAACAGATCAGGAGAAGATGAACATTTATTGTCAGTATAGAAATAAATGAATTAAATGGCAAGTAGAAAATAAATGAGAAATGCTCAGTGTGTGAGCCAGTCTCATGATTGTGAAGGAAGGAGCCTGAGTCATTTGGTTCAGAAGCTCAGGGTTTGGCAGTGATACTTCCTGGCTCTGTGCTAGCTTGGATGGCGTAGTGAGGGCATCCCAAAACACAGGGCTGCTTGACCAAGAATGGTGCAGGACCTCAGTACGTTTGAATCTGATGTTCAGAAACTCAACATTTTTTAGTATTGCCTGTTCTTGGCCTGCCTCTGAATTTCTGACTGGAATGTGGGTCTGTGTAAGAGATCTGGTCTGGTGTGACAAGGAGGAGGGTAGTAAGGTCTCAAGTTTGTAGCAGAAGACTTAGAAACTCAGCGCAGACAAAGTTCCTAAATCTGATAATAGTAAATCCAAATTGCTGTTTTTCAGAGCAGTTTGCTGCGTTAACTCCATCTTAGAATTTTGGGGCCTTTGTGATTTTGAATGTTTGAAATTTGCTTCAATTGTGTTGTTTTACAAAGATGACTGTTTCTGGTTATGAAAGAGCCTCTGCTGTCATAGGAGGGTTGTGAAAAGGCTCCACACCAGGAGTTTACTTTCCTAATGGTGTAAACAGACAAAAGGGAGATGAGATATGAAGAACACGAATAGGTCAGCTGTAAGACAGAACTAAATATTATGTTAGTCTCAGAGTTTATAGGCAGGGTGCCATGTGCCTGTGTCTGTCCAGCCTTGTCATCTCCAGCCTGACATATTGGAGGTTCAGTGCATGTTCAGATTAATCTGTGCAGGCACGGTGCCTGAGGGAATAGTGTGTTTGTGTACTTCTGTTTTTAATTAAAGGTGGCATCTTTGCTTTTTGGGTGGGTAAAGAATTGAGTTAAGAGGGATCAGCTGAATGGAAAGAAAAAAGAGTAAAGGAAGTTGAAGTTTGAAGAGAGGGTGCACGTACAGCTGGAAGATTAAGCAGGTGAGGAGAAAGAACAACGGGGACAAATAGATCTCTGTGCAGCAGAGAGTTTAATCAAAACTGTAGAGAGTGTTCAGAATCTCTAAAGGTCCCAGCTTTGCTGAATCAGCAGCTGCTCTTGGCCAGGGAATCTTTCTGGTACTTTTCTGTAGTTTTTCCCCAGTACCACACCGCAGTGGGCAGGGATAACTCTTCAGTTTATGGACTGTATGTGGAGATCTTCCTAGAATGTGTGTATTGTGCATATGATTATGCACTCCTCTATGTGTCTCTATGTAATAGTAAGAATAACTGGCTCACACAAACAACTGGTTAGTTGCTTTGCAGTAGGTATAGGTGCCCAAATTTAACCAGTAATGGCTGAGGCACAAGGGGGGTATGGAGACAAATAAAGAGGTCTTTGCAGAGGATCCTGAAGTAGAATCCATAAAGGAGCGTTTACAGCTGGGTTCTTTATTACCCTTTTTCTTAAGGTAAAGAACCCCTTTGGCTGTAGAACAAACCTTACGTTCACAATTAAAGATCTGGAGACTCAGCAATGCTGTGGTTAACTCAGAACTAAACAGAACTAAACCCTGACTCTCTTGGGCTGCTCTAGCTCTTTCTTTTCTAGATGATGTAGAAAGTATAAGTTTTCCAAATCAGGTAAGCAGTAGTGTCATCCTGTGTCTTGGAATACATAAGAGAGATATGAAGGAGGCAAAAAAAAATGTATGGATGCTACATTTGGGAAGGATGACTGCAGTAAGTGCCTAAGCTTAGTTTGACTGATTTGGATGGCCATAAAGGTAGAAGGATGTGGACTTCAGTATGGAACAGTATCTGTCCCAGCGTGGTTGTTAAGGGATGCACAACAAAATCTCAAATGCAGTACATACAGTCATGTCTTCACAGTGATATAAGCAAATGTAATTGTTCAGAGGCTGCTGGTGACCACAAGTGTAGACACAAAGAGGCAGCAATCAAAAAAAAAAAAAAAAAAAAAAAAAGAAGCAACACACTTACTTTCAAATGTATGACATTCGTTTGCCAAAGAAAAGGGGGAAAAAAAAGAGTCACAGCTCATAAGTCGTAGTGGCCAGCCATCACAAGAGCAAGGTCATAAATGCTATTATTATTCTGGAAACATTTATTTTCAATTAAAATAAAATATCTGAAAGGTACCAATCGTTCATACTGAGTTGTTTAATCGCAATTTAGATACAATATTCAGAGCATGTGCCGGAGTCCAGCAGTTCTGGAGGCATCACTTCAAGTTGAGGTGGTGATTAATTTCCCAGGTCTTTGGTGATTTTGGCTGAACTTTGAGGGCAGTGGTTTGCCAGAAGTG
The DNA here is from genome assembly GCA_037305975.1 of Chrysolophus pictus. Classification (NCBI taxonomy): domain Eukaryota; kingdom Metazoa; phylum Chordata; class Aves; order Galliformes; family Phasianidae; genus Chrysolophus; species Chrysolophus pictus. The sequence continues at coordinate 28,991,733 of CM074578.1, forward strand.
CTAACTGTGATGGAAGCTTACTAATTCAGCTGCTTGTTTGCTAGAAATTACAATCAGAGTATCTGATTTTTTTTTCGAAGTTGCACTGAGCTGCCATTATGCTCAGTCTAACTGTAGCCAGGAGTCTTGTGACAAGCGTCTGCAGTAATTATCAGTCATTGTCATCCAGAAAATTGTTCTGCCAGTGCTACTCTGAGATTTGTACTTCTTGATTTCACTTTAAGAAAGAATCAGACTGAATGCTAAATTATTGGGCAGAGGCGTAGAATCATAAAATGCTTTGGGTTGGAAGAAACCTTTAAGATCATCTACTTCCAACCTCCTGCTGTAGGCAGGGACACTTCCCACTAGACCAGGTTGCTCAAAGCCCCATCCAGCCTGGCCTTGAATGCTTCCAGGGAAGGCATACACAGCCTCTCTGGGCAAGCTGTTCCAGTGTCTCACCACCCTCATAGTAAATAATTTCTTCCTAATATCCTAATATCCAGTCTAAATCTGCCATCTTCCAGTTTAAAACCATTTCCTTTCCCCTTGTCCTATCACTACCTGCCCTTATAAAAAATCCCTCCCTAGCATTCCTGTAAACCCCTTCAGGTACTGGAAGGCTGGCGTGAGGTCCTCTTGGAGCCTTATCTTCTCCAGGCTGAAGAACCCCAACTGTCTCAGCCTGTCCCCATAAGAGAGGTGTTCCAGCCCTCTGATCATCCTTATGGCCCTTCTCTGGCCCTATTCCAAGAACTCCATGTCCTTGTGTTGGGGGCTCCAGAACTGGATGCAGTACTCCAGGTGGGGTCTCACAAGAGCAGACTAGAGGGGCAGAATCTCCCCTCCCTCAACATGCTGGTCATGCTTCTCTTGATGTAACCCAGGGTATGGTCTGACTTCTTGGCTGCAGGCGCACATTGCTGGCTCAGGTTGAGTCATCAAATGACACTCCCAAATCCTCCTCAGGGCTGCTTTCAGGCTGTTCTCTGCCCAACCTGTGCCTGTGCTTGGGATTGCCCCGAACCAGACTTGAGATGCAATTAACCTTTGTGTGCCCCTGCTTTGGAGAAGTTTGAATTTGCCTCTACCTCAGTTCTGCATTTGCTAATTTGAGATAATAGTTGGTTTTCTCTTTCCTTCTGTTGTCCATCTTCTTTCCTTGTTTTTTTTTTGTGTTTTGTTTTTTTTGTCTTACTGACGCTCCTTTCCTGTATGTTTGGAGAATCTCCAGACTTCGCTCCAGTGAAGCTGTGGTCTCTGTGGAGGTCTTGGGGCATTCTGCTGCATGACAAAGTGATAATAATAAATCCAGATATCCAGATAATCGATGTGTTATTTGGATGAATAGACAGCTGCCCTGATTTTGTTCTGAATCTCACTTCATTGACGTTTAGCTTTGACCTCACTGTTTCTATCAAAATTTAATCTGTCTTTAGGGTTCTGTTGTAGGGGTTGCTGCCTACTGGGAAGCTGAACCTCATCCTTTGAAAGTGATAATTTTCCAGGGGTCAGATATGAGTACAAATCATTATTGCAAATCATAGAATCATAGAATTGCTCAGGTTTGAAAAGATCTTAAAGATCATCGAGTCCAACCAAACCTAACCATACTACCCTAACTCTAACAACCCTCCGCTAAATCATGTCCCTGAGCACCACATCCAAATGGTTTTTAAACACATCCTGGGATGGTGACTCAACCACCTCCCTGGGAACCCTATTCCAATACTTTACAACCCTTTCTGTAAAGAAGTTTTTCCTGATAGCCAACCTAAACTTACCCTAGTGCAATTTAAGACCATTTCCCTTCATCCTGTCACTGGTGAGAAGAGACCAACCCCGCTCTCGCTGTAAGCACTTTCAGATATTGGAAGAGAGCAATAAGGTCACCCCTCAGCCTCCTTTTCCCCAGACTAAACAGCCCCAGTTCCTTCAGTCTCTCCTCGTAGGGCATATTCTCCAAGCGCTTCACAAGCCTTGTTGCCCTTCTTTGGACCTGCTCCAGCACCTCCATGTCCTTTCTGTACTGAGGTGCCCAAAACTGAACACAGTGCTAGAGGTGAGGCCTCACCAATGCTGAGTACAGGGGCAGGATGACTTCCCTAGTCCTGCTTACCACACCATTCCTGATACAAGCCAGGATGCAAAGGAGGATATGAAAGTATTACACAGGATACACAGTGCAAGGAATAACTATTTAACGATGTTAGTTTTACAGTGAGCTGAACACTTTGTGCTCACAAGAAGGGTTTGTGTTTGTTGCTCTCAAACTTGGAAATTTGATGTAGTTAATTCAGTTGGGTCATCTATCATCTACGTAAGCATAACTTTGTCATTTACTAAAACACAGTTGAGAATATACCTGAATCACCTCACTTGCTTTTTACCATCCAAAATTTGCCATGCAGATAGGTGATGTATCCAAATGCTGACTAATGGAACAGCTCTTTGCCAGAACCACATCAGACAGTTGCAGTCTCCAGGTTCTAATAGAGAAACACAGATCCCATTGTTTGGATTTAATGCGTGTGCTCCCTGCATGTTGTGACTGCATAAAGATTTGAAACACTTAACGACCAGCATTTCTTTGTGTGTTGAAATTTCATGCTTTGGTGGTGTCTGATGACAGCAAACATTGTTTCCTGCATGAACAGGGAGCATGTTTAACAAAACTGCATTTGCATAAAAATGCATTCCATGAGTAGATGAGAGTGAATAGGTTCAAACTTCACCTGGTTTTATTTCCTTATAAATGGACCTAGTATCAGAGCTGTTAATCCATAAAATGTCACAGCAGTATTTCCCCTTGGGCATTTTTGCGATTGTTTGAAAAACTGTATGTTGCTTATTCCAGTCTCCCTTCCAAAATTCTCTCTCTCAGCACCTGTTTTTACATATTTTGGATGTCATTTGATTCGTAAGTGATTTTTTAAAAAAGAAAACATTGAATGGAATTTTGCAAATGCTACTTGTCAGACTTTTATATAAATAAATGCAATCAATATAGAGAAGAGAGTTATTTTAATCTTTTTTTTTTTTTTTTAGCCAATACAGGATCTGCATATAACACTAAGAATAAATTGAGCTCCAACTTTATCAAAAGAGATTTAAAAAATCCTATTTACATCTTCTGTTAATTTTCTCTATTGTTTTAGTTCATTTAAAGACTGAAGCCAAGGCCACACTTCTCCATGAGGCATTTAATATGAAAATCTTTCTTGTCTACTTATAAAGAAAATCTAAAATAGTTCTTCAAAGGGGCTGTCTGAATTGTTTAATATTCTTTTTCTGAGGGCCCCATGTCTTAATGTATAGTTGTATTTAAATCATATTCTTGTTAATGTAGAATTCAAATTATATTGGAATGAGAAGTCTTGCTGCTTTCTAGACCTTATTTGGCCCTTAATTAGACAGTATAAGCCTTGGTTTAGAGTCTAATAAGGAGCAAATAAAAGAACTTGGAAAGATAATTTTCTTTCTAGTGCAGAAGAGACAGTTTTCTGTGCCACAAAGTCCAGGATGCTACTGGAAAATCCAATGGTTGTTTTAGAGACCACAGATCCAAAGGAGCAATAAGCTTTCAGTATTTAAAAAATGGCTCCTCCAAAACCTCCATGGCTCCTCAAGAACCATGGGTTCTGCAGATACCAAGGGATTTTCGTCATTTGTTTTCCTCTTTAATCTGAAGGGGAAAGGCACGCTGCTGATTAACAAATGTACATGCAATTACACATTGCTGAGCGTGCGTGTGTACACAATGATAGTATTTTGAAAACAATGGCAGCTTGTGACAAACTTTTTTATTCTAAAGAGAAAAAACTTGGGTTCCTCAGAGGTTTTGAAAGTAGCTCCATAACTATGCCAACTTTTAGAAGAGGTTATTCAGCAATATGCAGAGAAATCAATGCCCAGAAGAACAGAAACATGTGGAAGAGCTGTTCCTTAAGCTAAATGTTTCAGCCATGAGGAAAAAAGCAGTTTGTGAATTTGGAAGTACACCTTTATAGGACCCGGTGTCAATGCCCTGATCATCCAGCCTCAATTTTTGCCACTCACATTTTCCTTCTCCCTCTGCCTTTGCTCTGCAATGAAAATGAAGTGTTGGGTGTATTCTGATGGCTTGTTAGGTGTGAAGCTCTAAATAGAAATGAAATATCTGAAATGCTAGATAAAACTAGAATTTTATTTATTTATTTTAAAGCACAGTGTGGTACCTTCTGATTGTAATTATTGATCTCTTAGTCTCCAGTGGCATGTGGCGGTGTATATTTGTGTAAGTTTTTACAGGTGCAACTTTGTCTTTTTAAATGCATTCTGCAGCAGCTAATGTGGGGTTTCCTGCAGTGAGTAACATAGCATAGGTGGGTGGTTGGTGTATTGGAAATTTGTACTAGAAGCAGGAAAATTGGATTTTGTAATCTCCTACTCACTTGTTCCATTACTGTTTATATACATTTCTACAAGTGTAAGAGGCAGATGTGAGACTGGTTGATGCTGTGCTGAGGGGATGGGGAATGTTGTAAGAATGGGAACTGTTTGGGCCTTTTAGTAGCTCCTGTCCAGATTTTTTTTTCTTATATTGGACTATTTTAAGTTGAAAAATATAAAGAAATATATGTTTTAACTGATTCTAGATGAACTGTGCTGAAGGTGCTTTATTATTAACATTATTTAGTGTGCTTTTTTGTTCACAGATTCTCTGTGTTTTCTGATTGATTCAGCATGAAATGTTCCTTTCGGCAGCATGTCATATATGCATAGGAGAATCATCATAGAATCATAGAATGGCCTGGGTTGAAAAGGACCACAATGATCATCGAGTTCAACCCCCTGCTATGTGCAGGATCACCAACCACCAGACCTGGCTGCCCAGAGCCACATCCAGCCTGGCCTTGAATGCCTCCAGGGATGGGGCATCCACAACCTCCTTGGGCAACCAGTTCCAGTGCGTCACCACCCTCTGAGTGAAAAACTGCCTCCTAATATCTAACCTAAACCTCCCGTCTCAGTTTAAAACCATTCCCCCTTGTCCTGTCACTATCTACCCTTCAAGTATTGGAAGCCACAATGAGGTCTCCCCAGAGCCTTCTCTAGAAGGAGGGTCTGCTTTCTTCAAGAAGGCACAGTAAGGAGGAGACTAGCTACTACAAACATGTTTGGGTGGAGGCCTACTTCAGTGACATGTCTTGGTAACACATATCTGTGGGTACAGAGGGATGAGAAAAACATTCTTTACATATTGTTTAAATGTTCTAAAAAGCTTTTATTTTTCCTGTGTGTATATATCAAATATAGCTAGGAGCATGTATTCTTAACTGTTGCTGACACAGAAACATACAGTGCAGTTCTTGCTCCAAATGAATCCTCTCTTCTGCCTGCCCATTTCCTCTCTGTGCTCTCATTCTTCCCCATTCACTCCTCTTCATTTCCAAGTCATGGTCTCTTTCCTTCAGAGCTTAAGCACATGTGGCCTTCCTTTGCTTCATGACAATTTCTGCTTGTATTTTTGTTATCCCAGCTCCCCTGAGGACCTTATTTGTGAGATGCCTTGCCTTCCTCATATCCAACCTTTGACCTAAACTGGCAGCCACTCATTTTGTACATTTCAATAGCATTCATCATTCTCTTTTAACTGTATGCAAATAAAAAAGCCATGTCTTTGTATTCTTTAAAATATCCCCTTTCCAAAGACACTAAAAAGTGTTGTGTTTTGATGAGGCTAACAAAACAAAGCCCACGTGGAACTTGTAAGCCAACCTTTAATGAAATAAGAATCAAAAAAGGTCAGAAATAGTTTTGAATGGTTATGTCGGGGTAATGTGGGTTTTGTTTAGATCAGGTACTTATGTTTGTTCAACCTGTGTTCAGAACACAAACTACCTTCTTTTTCTGGGAAGCTTAATTTAAAGTAACTGGTAGCTGGTAGCAGACCCACATGCTTTTTTTCTACTGGAGAACTGATAGTTAAGGCCTGATGGCTGCTATTCCTCTCTGTTGCTTTATATTCCTTGACTTAAGGGGCTTGTGGTAGGAGAGATTGGGCATAGCTCAATATTTCTATTCTGTACAGCAGACTGAACTTTTTAAAGTCTGTTCTTATGTCTTTGAAGTTGCAGTGTTTTTGTTTTGTTTTCTTTCTGAATTCTACACAAATTGAACTCTGAGTGTGTGTAAATAATATACATTATAGTTCCGTGGAATTAATCCCAACAATCACAGAATCACAGGAGTTGGAAGGAACTTCTAGAGATCATCGAGTCCAACCCCCCTGCTAAAGCAGGTACCCTGCAATAGGTTGCATGGTAGGGTGTCCAGATGGGTCTTGAATATCTCCAGAGAAGGAGACTTCACAACCTCTCTAGGCAACCTGTTCCAGGGCTCCATCATCCTCAAAGTAAAGAAGATATGTCTCATGTTCATATGGAGCTTCCTGTGTTCCACCTTGTGTTGACTGCATGTCTGACAAAAGAAAAATGAAGAGTGCCACTGATAAACAGTACTGTGTGCTGTGTGTTTGTGTAGGCTTTATATGCTGTGGTTGGTAAGACATGACTTTTTTCAGGTCTAAAGTGCATGGCCCTGTGCTGGATCATCAGAAGTGGCTACATTCACTCCCCCAGACCTATCTGCCAAGGAATACTGTGAAGTTTTTTCTTCATCTTCTCGCCTAAATGCTTTTATTTATTTGTTTATTTATTAACTGAAAGCAGTGCCTTATGTTAACACAAAAGGGGAACCTGTGTGCAACTTATCAGCATAGAGTGTTCTCAGCCATAGAGAATGCAGGGTTATTTGCAGTAAGCCTCAAGAACTAGTGGAGTAACCAATTGAAAGATATGGCATGAGAATTTCTGCCTTCTGAGATAGAAATATCTCTGATGGGGTGTTGATTAGTGCCTTACTCACCAGATGCAAGTAGTGATGCCTCTGTATTCCCTGGGTACTGTGTGCTACTTGAATCACTTAGGCATGTAGTCTTGTATAGAATCAGTCTTTTAAGATTTTGTTCATCAGGCCTAGTAAAGAAACTCTTTTCTTCACAAATGACAATGATGAAAATAATAAAGATTAAGGCTATCTCCATAGTACATAGGTGGTCTTGTATACATATAATGACATATCTCCCCATAAGTAACTGCTAAGAAACGTGCAACGTGTTCAGCCGGGCAGCAGAAAGTTTTTACAGCTTTTCACTAAATTCCATTCAATGAATGGTCAGCTGTAGTGGTGTAACTGTGAGAATTCAAAAATTACTAAAATTACCTAGAATTAAATAGTCAGGTATTTTCAAAATATTATTTAATTAATTAATTAATATTAAATACTCAGGTATTTTCAAAATCGAGATATTTCATAGATTTTAAGTTAAACTGTAACCATATTAAAACTAAATTTTCAGTTATTTAGGAAAGGATTGCAGTCAGAGCTGCATAGTTAATACTACCCTTTTGATGATCTTAGCAACATATATGGAGATTCTAGAGCCTTCCATTTTATGAAAAGTGGTGGAGACTGAGATTTCTCAAGAACTCTTGGGACATGGTATTGTGTAAGGAAAGAAATGGAGTGTTAATAAGAGTTGCTATTTGTTCAGGCTTGTTTTAAAGGACTCTCTGTTGGATTTAATTTATTAACTTTATTTTTCTCTGAAAAATGTAATACTGAATAAACAGTGGAAGTTTACCTTGTAATATATTATGACAAATACAAAGTGTGGTATGCTTAGTGTGATACTCAACATAGAATTTTATGGTGAAATCCTTGCTCCCTTTGACTTCAGTGCAGATGCAGTGTTTCTGATAGAGGTTTGAAATGCTGAATGTGTTGAATACCTCTGCTGCTACTGGCATGATAATATGGTATCTAAACGTTTGCTAGCTTTGCAGCAATCATGGTAATGAACTGCTAGTGACAGCCTTTCCTACATAGATGCTACTGTAGTTTGCAGACAAATAGATATGTTTATCTTTTTCTTGACTTTGTTTTTTCAAGATTGTGCCAGTGCACTTGTGAAAATTAGCTCTGTTGTATTACTTAGTCCGTAAGGAGTGAGACACGCTCTGTGATCAGTACCACAGTGTGTGTGCTCACTGCTGTTTTTTGGGATGCAGCCCCAAAGTGGAAAAAGATTGCATTAGAGAGTGACTGAAATGATATCTTTAGAAATTTTCTTAATCGGAAAATTCTTCATTTTCACCTCTGGCAAAAAAGAAAACAAGTGAACAAACCAATCAACAAATGAAAACAACAAACCAACCAAATAATTCTGCATGTTTCAAAGTGTTTGTTGGGTTAGGGAGCACAACTTAACCAGTCAAGTTTCATAGCGTGCCTTAACTACTGAGCTACAAAAGTCATTTGGTCATTTCAAATGTGTTAATAACTGAACCATCTTTTGGGAGGATGTATTGAAATACTCTGATCCTGGTGGCTATGGCATTTTTATGAAAACCTGAAACCTTGCAAACTTGAATCCAAAGCAAGTTTTTTGAAGGAACAAAATTACTTCACAGGTGAGGGTCTTGACTATTCCTTACTGATCATTTATAGGGTCTTTCTGTGGTATGTTTAGTTTTATATGAGGGTGTATATCTATGGGAATTTGTGTGTATATACACCTGTGTATTTTCTATTAGTCAGGTCAGAAAGGTGTGTAAAATTTTGTTGAGATACTGTGATGTACAGAAGAAAATCTGCATATAAAAGGGAAGGGAAATCAGTAAAGTTTTACATCACCATTGTACCTATGCAGTCCTGGGATGCTTCAGACATTGCACTCAACCCTACATGTGTTATGGGCAGTCAGAACTACAGAGACTTTGTCTTCAGCTGCCACACTATGAGTCTGCAGTGCCACGTCCTGAGAATTTTACCTCTTAGGAAGGAACTGTGTGCAGTTAAATGTGCACAAAGCCAAATCTTCTGCCTGCAATTCCCTGTCTTTGCTTCATGAAAGAATGCTTATCTTTGTGGTACCATGGATTGTACTATCCCTTTGCATTTCTCTGGCACACAGAAGTGGAGATTGCTGTTTTGACTTGTTAGTGAACACGCCACCATAGAAAGTATGCTTTTGATTTGATTTTATTTTTTTAATTCTGAATGATATCTGCTTACAGTATACTGTGGAAGGCAAAAATGGGAAGCACAAACTTCTTTGCGGGAAATGAAAAGAGACGGAGCAATACTGATGTATTTTTGTGGCTGGGAAAACCACAATGCCTGGCTCTATCTCCCTTTTCCAAGTGAGTAGTCTCAAATACAGCCATGTGCAGCAAGTGTGCTCTGAAGTGCTTTTCCTGTCAAGTGCAGTAAGATCTATCCAAGCATACCTGGAGGTGTGGTGATGTGAACACCCTACTTGTATGCTGTGGGTCTGGTGTGACTCCAGATGTACCTTCCAGCTATGCACAAAGCTGTGCAGCTGCAGGTTGGCTGTATTCAGACTTGGAGATTTTGCTCATGAATGCAGCCTGGGACCTGGGCATCGTAGCTACCTTCAATTTGGAGTGGACAAAAATCTGCAAGTTGTACCTTCTTAGCAGAAAAAAATAAAATTCAGCTTTAGAAAAAAACGGCACCTGAATGCTTTGAGATCCCTGGATGAAAGGCGCTGAGAAAGTATGAAGTATTGCTATTGGGGGATCAGATAATGGTTTCTTTATGCGCAAATTGTTAATTCCTTTATTTTCTGCAAGGTAAATTGCTCTATGTGCCTTCAAGCAATCTTAATTTAATGCAGTAATGACTTTTAGTGATTGAAGAACTAATCAACTCCACCTGCCTCTTCTCATCCTTTACGGTATGAAAGATGAGCCCTGTCTCTCTGTCTGTCTGCACACTATGGTCCTCCAGAAGCATGGAACCTCAAAGTCCACTATCAGACTGCATGTGTTTGCACATATGAAGACCGCAAGTCAAGTAGGGAAAGGAAATGGGGTAAGGGTCTTTTTGTTGTTGACTTAATTCATACAGGAAGAAGTAAATCAGAGCACACTTTTATTTATTTATTTGTTTATTATTTATTTATCTATTTTTTATTTAATAAGACATAGAACAAGCACCAGATTTGTGCTAGGGCAACAGAAAATTGAGTGGCATTAATCCATATTGAAATTTGGAAAGGAACTACAAGAACTGAGTGATCTGACCTTTCCAAGAAGAGATCCCAAGACCTTAGGAATTGGTTCTGTGTAAAAATCTGTTTTGTTCCCAAATATAACCTTGTTTTATCCAGTAGTATACTTATCTACAGAAGTACTTGTCTTTGCACCCCTGCCACATGCATGCATTCACACACAGTCATGTCTTTCTTACTTTATCTGTTTAACCTTTATATATAGTCCTTTGAGGATGTTAGTATTTTTTTAACAACAAACAAACAAAAAAAAAACAAAACCAAAACAGCTGCGATTATTTAGGGCAATAGTTTCAAACCAGCCTGACTTTTTTTTTTTTAACTCTGAGAATCTTCTTTCTTTGTCTTTTTTGACCAAAATACATCCTTGCACATTCCATCAGTGCTACAGAGGTTTAGATGCTGCATTCCTCTAACGTCCCCCCCTTGGTATTCTTAATGACACGACAGTCAAAATGCTTGAAATACAAGCATGGAAGGGGAAAACAATCTTTGTCAGAGCAAAAAATAAATCAAACTGGCAAAACTTGAATAAAATTAGCTTTCTTTTTTCCAATTCAGAATAGCAAAGCTCTTATCTGCATGAAATATGATGTATGTTACAATTTTTAAAAGGAAAAAATTGAAATTTTTCTTTAACTGAGTTAATTGATGAAATGACATTTAAAAATATTATTTAAAAGTTTCAATTCCAATCCCAAGTTTTGAGCACATCCTAGCTGACATGAAATACATATGCATAAAATGTGAAACTCCCATATGTTTATTCTACATGTGACTTATCCTGCTTCTACATACATCATCTGTCCAGTCCAGTGATTGCTCTACACATGCCAGTGTGGATTTAATTTCTTTAACTTATTTTACGCTTTCTGAGATTCTTGGTTATCTTTGTTTGCATTTGTTGTATAGAAATACGAGATGTATGTGTGGTATTAGGAGGAAAAGCAGGGTTAAGCCTTAATGAATATCTGTTGGTGTCTGTTACAACAACTGAGTAGAATATTTTGATTTGTTGCCATATTCCCCTCTGAATTCAGTCATTGCAAACGGTAGAAACATCAAAGCTGTGCTAGGTTCTGATGTGCTCTGGCCAGTGCAGTCTACTGGAGGATGATGCATTCTGATCAAGTAAGAATCATGGTGGGAATTTGACAATCTTGGAATACTATTTTTTAACAAATATTATAAGTGTTATAGAAATATTTTCATGCAATATTAACATTATTGTAGCACCAGTATAGAAGCATAAATTACCAGATGAGTCAGAATTATGGCCCCTTTCCTGCTGTGTGTGGGCAGACCTCTGCATCTGCGCTCATTACAGGTTTGGGACCTAAATGCATTAGATGCATACTGAAGGAAAATGAGCCTGCTAGGTATTTTAATAGAAGGGATAGATTGCTCTTGGTTGTGGGAAGAAAACCCCTCAAAAGATAGAAATATCCTTGTGCTTCAGTTGTAAAAGACAAGTGTGTTAACATGGAAATATCTCTTGAAATTCTTGTAAGATTAATGACAAAACTGAAAAAAAAAAGAGTAATGCAGCTCAAATTGATGTCTTCAAAGAAAATTGAAGGTGTATTTATATTATCTTCAGGAGATTGCAGAATAGATTTGCGCAAGTGGGCTGTGGTTGTGGTCCAGTACTTAATTCGGTAAAGCATATTTTTAGGTAATGGACTAATTGTATGTATAACACAGGATTGTAATATTATTAACTCTTTATGACAGCAGTTTTCCCAAAGTCATAACTGTAATTTAATTGTCTGCCTCTTCTCAGGGGAGCTCTGAAAATACTCTCTAATAGGCGTCTCTCATTTCATCTGACACCTTTCCTCCAACAGAAGCCTGTAGGTTATTGACAAAGACATCCTGTTATTGGGATCCTGAGATTTGTCTTCGTTTTTGGGTACTTCAAAGATTTCTGTCTGCAGCCCTGCTTTATTTGGATTTCTGCCTCTATGAAGGTAGCATGTTCAGTGTCTGTCATCTGAATTGCCTTTGTACAGTAGAATGAGTTAAAGTGGAAACACCTATTTCAGAAAAACGAAGTTGTGCGTGGAAATTACATGAGAAAAACATCAAAGACAAAAGAGAAAAGTAGCAGTGAAATTAAGTTTTTCTCAGCTGAAGCTGCTCAAGTGGATCCTGCCTCTGTTACTAGAAACGGCCATATTGTAGACAGTAGGATTAACAATTTATTTTGTCCAGTGTAAATAAATGTGTGGTGATTCCCAACTTTCTCTGAACTGCCTCATGTTCTTTCTCACGCAGTGGTGTTGTGTTTGTTCTTCCTCCCATGTCTGGGGTGCTCTGGGTGAAGAGTGGCTTTGCAGTCACTTCTGGGCAAGATGAAAAAATCCCACCTGAGGCTTTCCAGAGCCACTGAAAGTTTGGCTTTTGTGTGTACTCCTTTACCGAAGGCATATCCTGAGGTCAGCTGATTGCTATAGTTTCCACATTAATATTCAGCGCAGTTTTACGGATCCATGCTTCTTCCTTCATTTTTATTAATCAGTTTGGGAAAATTTTAACTATGCTTGTCTGTGAGAATATAAACCAACTCCTCCCCCTTTTTGTTCTTCTAGGTTGTCCTCTGGAATGTGCAGCTCTTGTGAGATGCTGATTTCTTTCCCTTGAACCAATTTTCATTTTGTTAACACTGTTATGTTTCATATAACTCCTTCCTTCATTGGAAGAGAGGCTGTGGATGCCCCGTACCTGGAGGTGTTCAAGCCCAGGTTGGATATGGCCCTGGGCAGCCTGGTCTAATATTAGATATGGAGGTTTATGGCCCTGCATATGGCATGGGGGTTGGAGCTTCATGATCCTTGAGGTCCCTTCCAACCCAGGCCATTCTATGATTCTGTGATTCTGTGTGTGATATTCACTGTGAGCTTTTTCTTGGCTTCGTAAGAAGTTTCAACTTGAGTATCAGAAAAGGTAGTACTTGGAAAATATTTTGATAGTCTTACAATTCAAGGTATGTTGTTAGGTTTCTTTAGCGACCACACACAATATATGAGCAACATATATAATTAACTTGGCACAGGTGGGAAGGAGAGGGAAATTGTCTCTGTTACCTCTCTCATTCAGCTTTGGAGTTTCATGTACTTGCGTTAAATGCTCATGAAATTACAGACTGTGAGTGGGATCTGTATGGCAAAATGTAGACGTCTACATTGGAGTTAGTCACCCAAGGCTCCCTGTGTGTGGGGATTGGAGAGAAACAGGACAGATGAGTCACAGCCTTGAAAAACCTATTTTTTACCATTGTGCTAAGATGAAATGACTCACGGCCTGGAAGTGCCCATTTGGCTAGTTAAGGAGATTGGGGTAAGAGCTGCAAGGTGATGCCTGCCTTTCGCACCCACCCTTAAAGGTGGATGATGAACATGGAAGTTTGTCTCTGGTGTGTACTTATGTGCTTACGGGCACGTGGATTTTTATTGTGCTGCATGTGCTCCAAGTTACTAGAAAAAAAGCCCAGTATGTTTCCACATAGAAATTCCTTGAAGAACTAAAGGCAAGTTCAGGTTTCCACATGTGAGAAATCAGAAATCAAGGAACACATAAGTAGAATTAGCACGTTTCACCAGTATATTGCCAGAAGGCAATATATGTTAGCAAATAAAAAAACCCCTACTATGTATGTTCTCAAAACTTAAGCAGCATATCAGATTACTAACTGAGAGATAGGTTACATTATGATATGTTTGCTTAGTCAGCCTTCGAAAACTATACATCCTGTGTCCTTATGGAAATATGCAGGTGCTTTGCTGTTGATGCAAAGCTGTGAGCTCCTGGTGTAAATCAGAGGTAGTCTTGTGTGTGTGTATGCCTCAAATCATCTCTTTTCCTGCCAAGTCGCAGTCTATATAGGAGGCATGTTGCTTTCTCAGTCCTTTTGAAACTGAATGGTTTTGAAGCCAAATGTGCAAGATTACATCAATGGAAAATAAGATGTGGCCTGACTGTAGCCGAACATCCACAGACAGGCACTGGATTCAGCACCATCCTACTTCCATCTAGCAAAACCCAGATTCCCATCCTCTTCCTTGCAAAGAAGCCCAAAAGATAGATCTTCAGAAAAGAGCAGTGTCTGTGTCATGAAACCATTATGAAACGTAGCTTTGAGGAACCCAAAGTATCCTTTTGAATCAAGTGACAGAGTTCAGCTGAAGTAATGTCCCCACTGGCTTTTTGGGCTGGAGCAGTCCAAAAGCACGCTGTAAGTGAAATTAGTAGCACCATGGAGGTAGCGGTGGTCTGCTGATACAGCTGAATGTCTTCCAGCTGGCACTGGTCAGTGCTTCACACACAAGTGGTTTCAGCAGAATCATCACCAGTGAGCAGCTGGTTTTTGTGGCTTTTCACCTTTTAGTCAAAGAAAGGCAGGCTTACAAGAGTACCATTACGTGGAAGCTGCATTAGGTAACACTGTGCCAACTTGTGGGGTTAAGCAGCTCACACCCATGTGTCAGTGACTGCCTAGGAAAGCAGGGCTGGTGTTCCTCAGCATGCCTCCTGCAGGGGAGAACCAATGTGCTGGGCATCAGGGGTTGGTGTGGATGCTCAGGGTGGGCACGTGAGTCTCAGATGGTGCAGAACAGCATGAATATCCAAGGCGCTGCTTCTGTGCTGCAGTGGGGAAGGGTACTCGTGGGCTCTACTTCATGCTGCAGTCCTCTGCTGTCAGTGGGAGGCTGAGGAAAGACTTCTTTATTTATCATCCTGACAGTATCTCCTAGATTAGCCCCCACTGTATAGCGGCTGGGTTACTTTTGGTCCTTGAGTATTGCATTTGAAAGAAAACCTTGTGTATGTATATAGGTGCACACTGATACATGTACAGTTTCATTTGTATTTTGATACTTGTCAAATAATGATTCCTGGTTGAAATTCCTACTTTTATGAATCAGTGGGTCATAATTTGGATTATAGCTACTTCAGAACACTTTTTTATTTGATAAAATGGCTTTTAGCAGCACTTTCCTCTATAATTCAGGTGCCATAATGCTACCAAATAATTGAAATAGCTGATAAAAATACCACTGCAGGATTTTATGTACGATTGCACTTTAAAGGAGCAGCAACGAGAAAGATGATCACACATCTGAATCAGAAGGATAATATTTATATCTAATTTGAGTAACCATGTAATTCTACTGGTGTTTCCCATGTTCTTTCAGTCCTCCTCCTCTTGCATGCTGTAGCCTGTTTTGGATCTTCTTCTCAGTATTTATTGCCTGACCTGGAAAGCTCAATCTCAGCATTTGGTGAGTTGAATGATGTTCCCACTGTACTAACAGCTGCTTATGCACTTACAACTAAGTAAAATAGAAGAGACTGGCTGTTTTGTAGATCTGTAACTTTTATTTCTGATGTTCCCAGGATGGTTTTGGAAAGTGGATAAAATTACTTTTTCTAGTATTCAGCTGCAGAAAAATGAGTGTATTCATATGTGGCAGGAGGAGTGATGATTTTTATAAGCATTCAGGTATCCATTCAAATCTCTGCAAAAGGATTTCCCTGTCACAAGGCCTCCAGATGCCAGTGAGGAGAAATCAACCTCGATCTGCCCCAGTAGTTAGATGTTATAAATTCCAGTGTATCTTACTGTTCAGCTCTTTTTTCTCTGTGCTTTTAACTTTGATATAGTTAAAGAAATCAGTGTTATGTGCTTGTATATTTTGTTTGGATGACTAGGTCTCCTCTGCTGAGGCACGCACCATGCCCAGGTCCTCCTGAGCACCTTTTTCTCCAGCAGAATGTTCCAGGAGGTTTTTCTTTCTCCCTCCTTACCAATTCAGGGGGAGAGAGTCTGGTCAGAGCCATAATTTATTCTTAAGATTCAGAAATTTTCAGTGGGTGGCTACCAAGATTCAACACTTAACTGACAGATTCACAAAATTAACTAGACTGAAATGGTTGCCTCTTGAACAGGCTCTCTGGGAGATAGGGAAGCTCATTCCTCTTAAGTTGTTCTTCCGGTCTTTTGTTTCTCTTCTTTCATTCCAATTGAATATTATACCCTTATGCAATTTTTCTAGTTTGTTGCATTTTAATGTCCATGAATCCTTGAAATCTTAAGGACTGATCAAGGCCAACTGCTACTAATTTATATGTATATATTTTTTTGATGTGTTGACCTAAAAAAATGAAGGGTACATTTCTGTATCATTTATACAGTAAAGCATCAAGGGCCACTGTTTTCTACTCTCTCATTAGTTAGTTTTCTGGCTTTTTTCAGTATACCTTGCATTCATGAGGTTTAGAAGTCCTTTGCTTGGAACTTGAATGCAATATAGTTACAATACATATAAATTGCTTAAGGTGACAAAATATATAAAACATTACATAAACACTTAAAAAACCCCATTCCAGTATGGCTTTGTAGGCTGTTGTTGGCAGCCTGTTTCTATAACATCGTATAAAAAATGAACATTTTAAGCTAAGTATATCACGAGGATTTCACTGAGTTATCTACAGCTTTTCTAAGTACAGGTTAGGTTTTGGGAGAGCAATGGCATAATTTGGCTATCCATCAGAAATGCATGATATCCCCCATATTCTGGGTTTGTGTTAATTGTTCACAGTCATACTGTGACGAATGAGCACGCTTGAGCTGGTTGTTCTCTTGCTTTCCTCACTCATTTCCAGGTAATGAACTTGTAGCTTGTAATAGATGTTATTAATCTGTAGCTGCCTGACATTATATTTTGTACTACTGAATGTAATCTTACTGTGTTAGTCAAGATCCCTTGACTCCATGTACAGTTCAATTTTTCTCTTAATTGACCTTGCCTCCTGAATTTGTATTGCAAGAAAACTTCATCACAATTCCAGTTCGTGTGCAAAGACCATTCAGGTAAATAATAAATACAGGCAATCCTAATCCCAGTTCTGTGAAGCTTGATTAGTTATCCTCTGCTAGTGTACTAGCATCCCTCTCAGATGTATATCTTCCTGCTTTATTTTTAGCTTGTTTGCTGCCAACCTTTTATAAAGCCAGTTATTTTACTAACCCCAAACTTCTCCAGTTTATACTATGATTTCCCATTTGACAGTGCATCAAATATTTTATTAAATTTCAACTATATTTCTCTTTGCTTAGAAAAATTAGCCTGCTTATCAATGAATGCTCTTGCCACAAGTCTCTCATTGGAAGACCCATACATAAGCTTTCTTAGATTTACCTCTGTATTTGTTCCTCTTCCTTCAGGAGTGTTGCATACAACTGGTGTCAGGCTGAAGCTTTATGTACTGTATAAATCAAAATAAAACACTGCAAACTCATGCTAATGAGTGCTTTAATCACCTTTTTAGAAATGGCTGCTAGTTTTAGTTTTTGTGTGACTGTCCCTTGGTGGACCTGTGGATATACCTGCTCCTTCCCTTGCCAGCCAGCTCTTTGGGCTCACAGACCAATGTTGACTCATTCTTTCCTTCTGCTCTCCCATCTGTCAATACCTGTGTGGTGTGGCACGTCCTACTCTCAGATAATCAGCTGGCAGGGACTGTTCTTTGTGGCTGTGCGACACCTAGGGCAGCCAGCAGCCAAGGCATCCACAGCTAAAATGAAGCAATCAATAACAGTCAGTTGCGTACCTACCATCAAAAATTGATTTGTCACTTTTTTGTTTTTTTATTTCTTACTGGAGGAGCTTTCAGCTCCCTTAGGAGCTTCTTCTAAAACAGGCAAAAGTAGTTTGTCCAGTATGCTTGATGTCACCTATTGTAAAGTAATGGTGCATGAAGTTAGGTTGTTTCTCCTTTCATACACACGCTGTCTTGAGTTCCTAAAATAGAGGAGGCAGAAGGCTGTTAATAGCTAGAAGCCTCATGTTCTTCAAGTGAGAAATATTGTCCTGGATGAAGGAAAAAACACTTGTTCTAGGGTTGGTAACAGAAGGTACTTCACTACGAATAAACTATGCTGGAGGTGTTTTTTTTTTCCCCCATGTTCTCTGGACAACAATTGAGACTTGTTCAAAATCTGAATGCTTTTGAAGATACAAAGTCAGGAATATCTGTCCCATAGTCATAGAGATTCATTAGCGAGGAAATGCCTTATTTGTTTTGTAAGCCTGTATTTAAAAACATGCCTATTGTTGTGGAGTGTGATTGTTTTTTAGTTGCTGTTTTTACAGGATTCTGTGAAGCCAGTGGCACCTTTCTTAGTATAGAAAATCTGGTAAGTGGGAGTTAGGTGTAAAAACAAAATATGTGTTTACTTAAAATTAGAAGACACAGTGTTGAAAAAGTTTTGTAATGCCTTAACCTAACTGTGCGTCTCTTTGTCAGCTAAATGTTTGCGGCTCCTGTGTCATACTACTACATCACTGATTTGTGTGTTGAAAAATACTGGTTTAGAAACAAAATTAAGTTAGAGCTGGGCATAAGTTAGGATGAATCATCTCTTGCACATCTTCTTAAGTGTAATTTACCTCGTTTATGCTACAGAACAGCAGGCAGTAGCACAGAAACATTTAACGTTACCTGATTTTGCTGCTTACCATTAGCCATTTCTGATAATGCTGATGTTACTGAGTTCATTCTCAGCTGAAGCTGGACTCTGCTTTTAGCCTGATAAGTTTCATTGGTGTTGTTTTCCTCACCGCATACTTGCAATCTGTTATCTGTTCAGGATAATTGTTTTTAACACTCCCTTGCATTCCTTTGTCATTTCCCAGGCCAGTATCTTACAGTCCTTCACTGATACTGAAAAAAATGGTGGCCTCGATTTTAAAAATGGCTGCTGAAATTTGACAGTTGTCACATGAGTAACATGAAACACCTTGGAGGATTTTCAAAGTCAGCGCTGTTTGAAAACCTGGCTCTTTTTAAAGGACTGTAATTAGGCACTCAGAATCCTTAGCTACATTAAAAATGAAGAAAATACCATAAATAGCCCAATCCATTTTGCATCACTGCTGGAAAATAGAACTAAATAGATGCTCCTTTTGACCCGTGATTCAAAGAACAGCAAATCCCAGGTATCTCTTAACACTGCATTAGCAAATTTGCTGTTATTTTACCTCCTAAATAGTATGCACTTACTGGCTCTAAAGTATAGCCAGGGCATTCTTTTAAAGTGGTTGAGAAGCTTGTCTTTCATTTCCATTTGTGCATTAAAATAATATTTTTTTCCCTCCATATTCAAGTGAGGAAGGAAAAAAGATCTGTCAGCTTTTCTTTTTTGATTCTGTATTTGCAGAAGTGTTCTCCATCCATTAAGATACGTAAGTCATGCAAGTCTACCCCATGTAGGCTGTCTTCTTCAGTTGTCATGTAAAACACGGGAATGGATTTTAAAGAATCAACTCAATTATATTAAACACCAGCTTCTTCCCTGTTCAATTTCCATTCTCATGTGCTTCATTTGAATGTCATGTATGAAGGATGATGCTGCCCATGAAGTTTTCTTTGTAAGAAGAGTAAGCAAAGTGTTTCTGATGAGCTTCAAAATTGTGGTATTGTTCTGGGTGCAGATATGTAGCCTCAAACAACTCAGGAGAGAGAGCTTTGGATTTTCTGCTGATAACCACTAGCCTCACAGGGCTGGTTTCTGTTAGATAGGCATGAGCTTGGTCTGAACGACACTGCGTGCAATGAAATGTCACCCTTTGCTTTCATGTATTACGCAACTTTCAACTTCTTAAATAATGGATAGAAAACCCTGTGGCCACCAGGTGATTTACAAACAAATAATGTAAATGTGTATTAAAAGGGATTGCTCATAGTAACTTTTTCAGTGAACCTCTTTGCTTTCCCCCTACTTTATTCAGTTCAATTAAAAAGCAAACAAACAACAACAAAAATTAAATAGTTAACATACTGACTTTGTAAGCAACAAAAAAACCCATGCAATTGGATTAATATATATTTTCCTGACTGGATATTTGATGAAAGTTAGGATGTCATAGTTTTGGAGGGACTTTGTAAGATGACGAGCAAATGGCTTTGAGCAAGGGGAATACAAGCTTAGTGCATACGACCATGAGTAATACTACTTGAATCAGTATTTTTAAAAATGCTTTCATTTGTTCATTTTCAGATTCTGTTTCTATGAAACATTGAGTTAAATGAAAAGGCTGTGAACAATTCATTAACAATTCAGTTAGTATTGATGGGTTATGATGCAGTTCGCTGAATCAAGCCCTGTAAATTACTGGCATATTTCAAATCAGTGTAGAATAAAAAAATGTTACAATTTGTCTTCACTTTCATTCTTCTTCAATTGTGTTAAAAAGAGCAAACTAATATTGGAACTTCATGCACATTTTAAATACTCTGTCCTTGCCATGTCTACCACAAGCCCAGTCTGTTTTCAGTGGCACTTTGACCACACAAGTTGAATACAGAGACTAAAGCTGAATATGGTAGCTACATCTCTTAAGTTTCAGCTGTTTCTTTGAAGTATTTTGTGGGAAACAGATGCTATTATTTGTGACAATGACCACTACAGAAGTGTTTGCAAAATTACTTGACAGTATGTCACTTGACATTTGGACAGTAAATATAGAAAACTCCCAACCAATCATAGTGTCAAATATCAGAGCTCTTTACTAACACTAGCCCCATTTAAGAAAATATTTCAGTTTGACAGTATGTGATTATTCATGCCTAATTAATTGCTACTGATTTTGAAAATATTTTCTTATACTGTAAGCCTGGATATCTTTCTACCGCTATGAATTCAGTGATATAAACATTAAAAACCAAACATTCATAGACAATTACAATGTGATTTACATTAGCCACTTTTTAAATAAAGCAATTGAAAATCTATAAAAATGTCAGGAGGCTGATCAGATTTATGCACTCAGTTTTGATGTACAGTAGTTACTGCTAAAACATAAATGCCTTAACTCTAATGAAAGGAAGTCAGGTTTTACCTACTACTGTGTTTGAAATTATTAGATTTCAGACACAGCTGGACAGTTCTGAAGTAAGTTTATATGATGTAACAGAATTTGAAATTTGTAATTTAGTTATACTCTGCTATTGACATATAGTCCATAAGATGTAAAACTGAATTTCTTGCTCAGATGTAGTCAGATGGTGGACTTCTGATATTTTTTGCAAGTGCACAAAATTATAACCAAGAAAGCAACTGAAGTTATCATTTAAATTGCTTAATTTTTGATATGGGTGCAGTATTGATCAAAGAACATGGCCCACATTCCAAAAGAATCTTCTGATTGCTCCTGACTTCTAAGGTAAATATTATTTTAAAGTCAGTGCTAGCGTCTCTAGGAGCAGAATGTAGGATAGCATTTACAGGAGACGAAATATCCACGTAGCTGATAACTTTTTTGCAATTTTCCTCTTGGAATACTGAAAAAGTGTTACATCGTTTCCTATTTCAAATACATTTCTTCACTGAACATCTGTTGAGTACCCTGGAACTGGAAAAACAGAACAGTCTTCCACACATTCTCACAGTCACTTAAAAGCAAATTAGATTTTCACTGTATTTATTCACATTTTACTTTTGCTTTCCATGCATTTTTACTTACAGGATTTTTTGAGAGCACAGCATATTTATTAGGAATAGCTACAAATATTTTATACAAATATTTTATGTGAACTTTCCATAACCGTTCACATTGGAACTGTGTCTTAAAGATTTACATTCATTCAGTGAGGAAGAAGTATATAATGCATCCTCATTATTCACATAACATGAATTTAAGATAATTACTGGGTTTTTTTTGAAGGTTGTGATACTTTCTTCAGACTTTGCAAAGAGCCAGTGTAAAGATTTAAGTGCAGGCACTCAAATGTAGTTTTAGTATTTGGTAGTGCTGAAAAACAAGCTCATAAAATGTGTCTTCAGTACTTGTGTGAGTGCTCAATTAATACTTTTAGGCATTAGGTAATTTTAAGAGGATCTTTCTGCTAAAAGCTTAAGTCCACAAAAATAATAACAAATCTGTTGCCATAACAGTAGCAGAGTTCAGTTACTTGTACATCCGTAGGTTGGCATTATAGTCATTTTTAAGCCACCCACCTTAGCACAGTACTCAGCCAGTCCTGCAGTAAGTGTCACGAATAACATATGTGTGCTTCAGTGTCAGCTTTAGAAAGCTGGGTATATAGAACTGTAATTTACTAGAGTTCATTGCAGATGTATTTATGTGTGCTTCTTTTTGAAAAGGCAAACCTGAAGATGTGTACCTGAAGCAGAAGGCAATGGTAGTATTTACAAATACTGAAACAATGTCATTATTTCAGCTGATGTGTGAGAAAGCTGTTTTTTGACAAGCGAGCTTTTCCTTCTGAAGTGGAAGCTTCATAGAGCCACAGAACAGAGTTGGAAGGAACCCATAAAGATTTCTTCCTTGTGATGTACGGCTGTTGGCCTCCACTTGGGATCGTGGAGCTTCCTGGAAGTCTTGGACCTGGAAAGACTCTGGAAATGAGACCTGGGCTGGAGGCAAAACAGGTGATGGCTGAGGAAATCTTAATCTTTGGTAGGTTCAGTTTCCTCCCTGAGTTGGGACTTTATACTTGTGAAATATCTGATGCAGGCATCTCTGCATTTCAATTCCAAGTAGTGAGAAATTCACAGGATCGCTTGTTTTTCTCAAATTTTACCATCTTGGCCTGAACTCAAATGACAGCAGCTGTTCTCCTGAGAATTCTATTGCAGCCAACTGAAAAAACAGCCTTTTCCTTTTCAGACTTAACCACCCATTGACAGCAGTAGCAACTTTTGTTTTAGAATTCCACAGATCCCTCTCCTGCACATCACATGTGCATTAAAAATAAGATGGAGGTGGGTTCCAGTGTGTTACCTATTTACAGTTTTTACTGAATGGAATTGTACATTTTTTAATATAGAAAATATGGCATAGTCCTCCAGTGTCCAGGATTTACTTTTTAGAGTGCAGCATGTTCACTGAGGATTTATACGTAGGATCTTTAAAAGGAAAAATTTTCCTCTAGGGAAGAGCTGACTGAGAATGACTTCAATCTTCAGCTACATGTGATGGCACTGAAATAACAACCACTCTTGCTTGATCTCTGCCAGCATTCACTTACCCTTCTTCCTCTCATCTTTCAGCAACATATGGAGCATCAACAGACTTGTGGGCAGCTTGTCTTGACCTGAAAAAACAGAAAGCAATACTAATTTTAAAAATACAGTGCATAAACTAGGCAGCTTGTGCGTCTGTGTGATGGAAATAGGTGGAGTGGCAGAGGTCAGAAAGAACTGTTTAGTGAACTGAGCGTTGAGAAAAGTGGTTTTTCTCCTCACCTTACTTATCCATGTGCTTAGTTCCCAGTGGGGTGCAGGACCACATCCTTCCACTGGCTGGGAAGTGGAGAAAGGCAATTTGTCTGTGTGGGGCGTCGGATGCTGCTTCTACACAACCTCCTGGTGTTCACAGTGGGTTGGCTTTCAGTTCCTGGTTGTGTCTGAGTACTCTGAATAGGCACTTTTTTCCTCACCTCCATCCAAGGAAGCTGACTTACGAGCCCAGTGACTGGGGATTACATTCAGTATGTCTCTCCACTGCCCCGAGGCAGAAGATGCCTGCTTGTTTGGAAAAATGCAGATTCTGCTCACTTTAGGCAGTAGGGAAGGGAGAAACCACAGAGCATACATGATACTGGGGAATGACCATTTGAATGAGATGTTCTGTTTTTCTCAGTACATAGAAGTATTGACAGGCAGCCTAGGAGCCTGGTGATGACGTTTTGATGTTGGAAGGCACCTCTACAACTTTCTAACAGATTGTTTAGTCCAAAGATATATAATTCTAAGCCAGACTGAGAGAAGGTTCACATTCAAATCAAGGACTTTGAGAGCTGAGTTAGATGTTTGAAATTTGGTACTGGATGTGAAGTATGGAAAGGCTTTTTCAGGCTGGCACAGTAGTAGTTGTCATAGTTTGCTGAGAGAAGTAGCATATCACAAGTTAAAAATCAAGTGCTCTGGTGTATATACAGCATACCTCTCTGGCTGTTCAGATGCCACAAAAGTAGCAAATCTGGTCACATATATTTTAAGGTAGGTTGCCTATTCAAATCCAAGCCTGTGCTAGTATGAACTTAATTAGAAACTACAGATGGGATACAGTTTAACAAATGTAAAAGAGTATGTGTATCTGAAAGGTACATCTGAGTTAGTCAACCTAAATTCCCATTAATAATTGTTCGAGAGCTTGTGGGGTGTGATGATTCTTCTCATCCTCGGGTAGATCCTAAAATTGATGAGTCATGCCTTAAAGGAACACATTTCTCTATACTGACTAAAAAGGAGCCTAGAGTGAATAGCTCAGATAATTTTTTTGTGTGTGTGTGTGTAGAGATAGGCATGGTGAATCTCACTCCTTGTGGCATGGAGCTGTTTGGAAGCAGTTAGATGCTAGAATGAAGTCCTTTTTTTCAGAATTAAGAAGTGAGGCTGTTTTTAGATGCAGTGCTACGCAGTAGAGAGCCCAAGCACAGGAAGAGATCTTGCCCCAAAATCTGTAATAATGAACACTTAAGGAAAATGTAGAAATAAGCCTTCTTCTCAATCTGTGGATTCAGAACTGACAAAGACTGCCTGCGATTGAATGTGATGTTGTAAAGAACAGAAACATGAACTATCAAAAAGCTACCATTTTGGGACTCAGAAGGCTCTCCAGTTTCTTGATGGTGACTATATATATGTTTATTATTTTCTCTGTACCTTTGTTTCTCAGTAAATGGTGTGGACAAGACATTGACTTTCATATAAAGTTTTTTGTGAAGCCTAATGAAGAAGCACTATGTAAGAGCTGAAGTGTTTTTGATAACGAGTATTTTGGGCTCCAAAAAGTATCAATTATTTGAAGTAATCGGTCTTAATGTATGACAGCATTAAGAATATTGTAAGAATAAAAACAGCAACTTAACTAAGTACAAATAAAAAGTTTATAGATAGTATATGCTCAACGTAACTTTGTGTCTAGGAGATATGACATAAAGGTCAGAAAGTAAGCTTGGTCACAATGGAATGTAGACATGCTCATCTTCCTTAGGAAAAAACTGTTTTTATAAAAATAATAGATATCTTGATCCAGATAAAAATGAGTATGGGTTGGTGACAGTGATACATAAATGCTTTAATAGAAGAAGATACTTTTCTATTTTTATTAGTGATAAAATAATAACAAAAAAAATCTCGGGAATGTTTTCATGCTTGGGTTTTTCCTGAGAGGGCTGAGAAACCTTTCTTGATTTTATGTGATTATGGTAAGATTTATTCCTTAATTATTTCCCATTTATGAATGCTGTTTTATACATAAAACTTGAGGTTTTGATTTAAACAGATGCTCTTCTATGTCTTATGTTTTCCATTAAAAAAAAATAAAAATCCTCAAGAATTCAGCACATTCCTTTTTAGTGTTGCAGATGAGTTATCCGTGTCTAAGCTGTACTGAAATATGCTTATAGTAGAAATGCAAAGTCATGGCCTGAACCAATGATTGAGCACCTGGTGGGAAGGCAGGGCCAACCCAGGGGAGCTCAGGTGCATCCCCTTCCCAGACCTCATTTAAGAGCTGACAGTGGAGGTGAGGGTATCTTGCTGGAGATTCCTGTGTACCTGAGGCATTCTGAAGGTGAGTAGCTTCTTTATTTCTATGCCTACAGCTGCTGTATTTGAGCAAACCTTCACTTAATCTGTCCTATGATCCACAATGACATCTGGAGGAAGAAAAGAGTTAGTAGATGCTAATGTAAGCTGTGTGATGAGGTTTGCAAAAAAGCATGTTGTGCCTGTAGTCCTGGTCATGGCAAGTGAATTGCCTAAGACATTTCTGAGCTGAGTCATGGTAAGGAGCAGGACTTATTTGTTTGTTGCATCCAGCTGATGTGGATTTTTAAGATGTTTTTAAAGAATGGTAGGAACACCACTCCAGGTCATTGTAGATGCTTTGAGTGTAATTACAGTATTGAATTTTGGAACTTTCAACCATGTGTTGTTTTCAACAAATTAATGGAATGTAGGGCAAACAATAGTCAGATAGTTCAGTGCATATATAATAACTTTCATTAGCATGTGTTTTCTTGAAGTATTCTATTTTTAATGTATTTTAATGTCAATGATTGTAGTTCTCCTTAGTGACAATGAAAACAACTTTTGTGCTTTTTTTGAATTCATATAACACTTTTGCCATTCCAGTTTAAGCAGTGTTTACGTGCAGTATTCAAAGAATTTGTGCCTTCTTGATACATTAATGTATATATATTGTTTTTCATTACACTTTTGAAAATAAGTACCAAATTGGGTCACACTGCTACATTAATTTAAGCTGGATCAGCCTTATACTGATGTGAATCCCTCATACACAATTTCCTTACACGGATTTACTTAATATTTTTTCCTTTATGTATAAAAATATGAAATTCAATAGATGTACCTGGAGTAATTAAAAACTGTTCCTCACTAGCTGCTCTCAGCAGAAGGCTACAGTCAGCAGCTGAGCAGCATGAGTGGGTTGTGGTTGCTCTTGTTAGCTGGATTACTTTATACATTGGCTGCCTGTCTTCATGCTGAAGCTGTTTTTGCATCTATACAGTCACTAACGGAACAGCTGTAGGAACTTGCTCTGCACTGTTCCAGCTGTTTCCAAGTAGTCTGTCTATTCTGTCAGCTCTATAGGGCTATGATATGGCTTTGTGTGCAGACTAGGGCTTTTAAACATTGAATGAATGAAAAGTGATCTGAGCAGTGAGGAATGTTTTAGAACCATTTTTGTCCAAATTGTATGTTAGGAAGAGAGGTAGTTCCTTGCAAAGACAGGGCCTCGTATTTATGAATTCATAAGAATAAAACTTGTGAAGTGTATTTGACAGTATTTAGCAGCTGCAGAATCTCCTCATTTGTTCTGTGATTTCATGCTGTCAAGTTTGACAACATGAACTAGTGCCAATCTTCACTTGGAAGATCATTTCCTTTTTATAAAAATTATAATTATTAAAGCTAAATTTGGATTTCATTAAAAAGGAAGTTGTTAGTCTTTTTTTATTTGACACATAGCTTTCAGAGACTCCATTGGTTCTACCTTTGACAATTTGTCTCAATGATATTTAGTGAAAACCATAAATTACATGTTGTTCCTGCCTTTTGCTACAACCTGTCTGTGCAACCTATGTTGGATCATTTTTGTGATGAAACGTGTTCTCTTCACTTAAATGGAATTGCCTTTATTTCAGTTTGTGTCCATTGACTTTTGTGGCGCATCACTGGACACCACTAAGGAGAGCCTAGCTCTGTTTTTATGCCTCCCCTGCACATACTCGTTCTCTAAGGGCTTCTCACCTTTGTTGAGCAGAGGGGAAGAATTGTTTCCCTTGACCTCTGTCAGGATGTTTTGGCCTTTTTTGGTAAAGATTATATGCTCTAGTATATTATGGCTGGTTTCACTTCAGAGAAGTTAAATTTTAGTGTTAGACTAGCTTAAATTTAAATATGCTTCCAGTTAATCAATGATGAGAATATGATCAGAAATTGTCTTGATGATCTTATCCACATGCTGGACAATTCAGGACTTGAATGCTCCAGACCCACTTTCCTCTTCCTTAAGCACCATTTGCTGTTCTACCCAATCTGCAGTATGTTCTTTATGTCCTGCTGGAGCTGGTAAAACATTTACATCTATTGTTGGGCAGTACAAATATGCCCTTCTGTAGCACTTGAAACTGTAGCATCTGAATCTGACATGTAGTTATGATGAACTACAAACATATATGTTCTGCCTGAAGACTTGCAGGAGAGCAAATTTTCCTGTTTCCTTCCTCACTCAGCTCATAGCCTGTTGATGATTTTGTCATCATTCTGCTTGGCTTTATTTAATACATTTCTATTTTGTGGTGGTCTGTTTCTTGTCCCAGACCTTCAACACAGTTTTTGCATGTGGAGGTCCATTCTTACTTGCTAAAAGCAGAGAAGTAAATATCCATAAGCATTGTGGAACTGGACGGAACAGTTGTGTCAGTTACTTGTTGTTCAGTATATTATTGTCTGATACGGGTTCTGAATTGATACACTGCTAAAAAATGAAAACTGTTATGTTCGTTGAGATCTCTGAGATGAAAAATCTCATCAGCTGGTTTGGGGAAAAAAATGTTCTAAGCACTGTGAAACCGTTCTTCCCCATGGCTGTGAAGAAGCTCTTCATCATGTGGCGCGTGGTCAAAATTCTCTTCAGGTTGCTGTACACTCAGCTTATGCTGTGGGAGGGTAAATGTCAGTTAACAAAAAGGTATGTACTTTTTAGATTGTGATGCTATTTTCAGTTTAGGAGGATACTGAAAACCAACTCAAAGTACCTATTTTCCTTCAGTTTCAGTGAAGAGGTGCAGGACAGTGTCTTCAGGTAGCAGGCTGGTGCGTGTGCTGGGCATTTGGTGTTCATCTAGGGGTTCTCAGGGACCACACATGTTCAGGTAGTGCTGGTGCTACAGCTGTGTAACTGCATAAAAAGACCACAGACCTGCTGAAGGCGGTGTGGGACTCATAAGCACTAGTTTTGTGAGAGGCTGAGGGACCTGGACTTGTTTCTCCAGGAGAAGTGGCATTGAAAGAACCTGTATGCAGCTTTCCAGTGTTGAGGATGAAGGATTCTGGATGGAATGAGAAGTTCAGTGTGGATAAGAAAAAACACTTTCATTGTGGGGCAGTCAAGCAGTGAGCAGTTGCCCAGAGAGGTTGTGTAGTCTCTATCCTTGAAGGTTTCCAAACCAATTGGATAAAGCCCTGAGGAAGCCAATCTGACGTCAGAGCTGACCCAGCTTTGAACAGTGGGTTGGGCTTAATTTTTCTCCAGAGATTGCTTCCAACTTCAAATATCCTGTGATCCTATGCGTGTGTAGGAGTATGCAAGTATGGGTTAAGTACAGAACGAGTTCTGATGGAATATGCCTTCATAGAATGATATAGAAGCAACAAAAGTAGTTCAGTATTGGTAAGCTGTACATTTAACAAGGAATACTCTAATTTCAATGGAGAGAAGGGGGGGCAAAAAACAATGGAAATCAACAGAGTATCTCCTTTTCTCTACCTTCCCAATACTTTACAGATCCTATTTTAGTCCAGAACCAGCAAGGTCTGAAATACTAATTGCCACCATATTGATGCACACATCTTGCCTGGATTTACACTGTATCCTCTCCAGGATTTTATAAATTGCTAATATTTATTTCATTTAAATGAGGAATTATTGCATGAGAATGAGAAAGAGGATTTTCAGAGTATCAGTGTAGCTGTCCTATTTGGAGACAGTGCTTAAATACTGAATTAGTACTTGTCTAATAGAGTGAAGACATGCAGTAGGGGTGATACATGTCTTTGTAAACATAACATTGGTATTTGATAATTAACAAATACTAAGTACAGTGAATGTTCCCTACCGAAGTCTAAATGCAGCTCTCAGCTACATCCAGCTGGGTGGCAGCACAGATGTAATCAGGAATAATTGAAAAGAGCTGATTTTGTACTGTGTGAACGTAACTGCCAGTCTCCGTGAATATGTTAAGATGTCTAACATGTTGACTTTCTCTGTGATTGTATAACTAAAGTTGTTTGAATTGGATGTGAAAGAATGGTGAGTACTGTTTAGTCATTATCTGTCATAAAAATCTTAAGTAGTTTCATGAAAACCTGTAATTGCTTCCCTAAAACTGATGGTATTTTAGATCTTGCAGTGATAAAGGTCTTCTGGTATTGCCTGAGAATTACTTTCAAACAAAGCATTATGCTCTCAGCCTAATCATGTCAGCATCAGAATACCTACAAAAAATAGATCAAAAGAAACAGCAGAATTGCTGAGATTTTTGTGCTATGAATAGCACTAGTGTGAATGTATTAAGCAATCACATTGACTGTGCTGAAAATACAAAAGATCCAGAGGATCAGTTTCAAATGTAAATGAATTTGGGGACACGTTGTCTGTTTTGGATATCAATTTTCATCCCCTGCCCTTCTGTCGCTCCTTTCTGTCAGCCTAGTGAGTGAGAAGTTTGTCTCAGCAGAAGATCATCAGACTTGCCTCACGCTGGAGGATGACCAAGAGAGTGGCAAAACAGAACAATACTGTTATTAAGTTGAAAGTGTTATTGAGTTTTATTGTGTCAGAAGCGAAAGTGATAGCAGATTCCACATAAAGAAAATCTTACTTAACTGCTACAATTATAATAGTTGATTGTCTCCCTTGGGTGCCTGGTCCCAGAATCCAACTAATGCAAACTGATAAGTTTTCTCAAACTGTACAGCAAACATCTAGGTGCAGGAAATACTCTACTTACATCAATGTGCTGAGGTGGAAAGGGCAGCACAGTGTGACAGTTGGACACAACTTCCAAGGGTGTCTCAGACACTGTCACCTCCTGCTCTTCTAATAATAGCTTTGTGGCAGCTTGAAGTGGTGTAATGAGACAAGTAAGCAAGGCATGGTTCATAGTAAGAGGTGATGATCTTTTTTAGATTATTTAATGCTGTTAGAGTAAGAAAAACAGGCAATTTGGGTATGAACAAGCTCAGCTTCAGGCCTCCTTGACCTTTGTTTCTGTGCAGTTATTTGATTTTCCTGAAGTAGAGAGTCAATGATGCTGTTTTCTGTATTTCCATTTGCTTTGCAAGGAGTAAAGTAAAAATAAAAATCTTTGCTGCTAAGGGTTTGTTTTAATACAGTTTATCAGGATCCAAAATAAAGTTTGGCTCCATCATCCAGCATCAGTTCATGCCTCCTTACATGTCCTGTGCCCTTTCCCAGTTTTTACTGGGAACTGGAGGACAGAAAGTAGTTTGCTTTCAGCCATAGCATCTAAGAGAAAATTCACTGAAAACTTCTGATACCTTTTGTGATACATGTTTGTGTGTCTGAGCTCAAGACAAGCACTTTAAATTGAGATGAAGATGTTGAAATACTTCTGGCTCCATATACGTTATTGCTTACGTTTTATTTCAGACTTCCAGAATTCACATCTTCAGTGGAACAGAGCATTAGTTTGAGCTGCATTTGTGTAGTTTGATTACTATATGGAGAATGGGATTTGTAAAGCGTGTGCTGTGAACTAGCACTGTTATCTGGTCATCAGCACATTTACGTTAGAAAGATGTGCTAGTGCACAAAATGTCTTAAATTTGTTGATATTTTAAATATACTGGTAAGATCCATTTAGTTTTTTCTCTATAAGTCTGTGCAGTTCATTGTTGTGCTGAAACATAATGTATAAGCTTTCTTTGTGATATATTAGATTTTTAACTCTCTCCAAACTTGTGATGCATTAGGACAGGAGGTTAAGCTTCAGCATCAACCATCTCTGACAGTATCTCCTTTTCCAGTTTTGACATATGCTCAAGCCATGAGAAGAATTCTAGATAATGGTTTGCTGTGCTCAGGTCTCTTAAATCATGCTTTGTTTTAGCTGAATCTGAACTTCAGGCACACAGAAGACATCAGACAGTGCCTCATCTGACAGCTTTTGGTATGCTTCTCTTCTAGATCATGTGTAATTTTCCTGACTATCTGTATCTTTTCTGTTTCTGGACCTGCTAATTGTAAGCTGTTTAGCTCTACTCTTTACATATCCCAAGCACCTCTGATTACCCTTCTAAATAACCAGGATGTGTTTGCTCTTACAGCTGTACAAAATGGAATGAAGCAGAAGAAAGGCCCAGGAAAGCTCAGACAGAGCAAGCCTGGCCAGCCTTGGGCCTGAGGCCTAGCATGCTCAGTGCAGAGCCTGGGGCTGCTTCCTTGTGGTGCTACTATGGGGCTGCAAGTAGAGGAAGTGCATTTTAAACAGTATGCAGCAGAGCATAGCTTGCTTTTTATTTTATTTTCTGTTGTAACAGTAATGTCTGAGCATGCATTGAGCTACTGGATTTACATTTGGCCTTAGTAACTAAAACGTAATACAAATATTTCTCCTGTGTGAGTGTTTTACTGGTTGCTTACAGTCACCAATATAGATTGATTGCTGTCTGATGTTAACTGCTGCGGCATTCAATGTTCTTTATACGATATTTTTTTGTTGTAATAAACAAGACAATTGTACTGATTGTTTTCATGTATCCATTACATGAAAAATTGGTGGTACAGAACTAACTGCCTTCTGGATAGGAAGTATCTTTTATGTTGAAATAGGATCACTATGGTATTATAAAACAACAGATAGATTTCATGTTTTGGCTCCGGATAAATTTCAGTTTGCTAGAAGTAAGTGAGGTTCCTCAGTTCTAGTTTTCCTGTTTGTTGCTGACGCCCTGACAGTTTCACTTTGATTAAATGCCTAAAAGTTATCTGGAGGGGAAAAGAAAGAAAGGATGTTACATAAGCTTTTAATATTTTATTTCTATACTCTTAAGTATCCGGAAGAACATTTAGTTCCTGTTTTGAAAGATGAATGCCGTACATTGTAAAGTGTACTGAAGGCTCATTTGCAGTCATGAAGCTTGTTTGCTTCTCTAGTATGTACGTGCAGGGAAGAGTAGAAAGGGTTGAGTGGGCAGTTGGCAGTCATTCACTGTCAGTGATTGCTAGTCATTCATAAAAACTGCAGAGCCAAGAGGAGGAGCCAGCAGCAGCAGCCTTTCAGGCTGTAGCAGAAGCTACATGTTTGTGTAAGCACAAGTGCTTCTAGAAGCTGCTCAAATACTGCCTGATGAATATAATGAGGAAATGCACACCAAATGCATCTAATTATAAGATGCTGCTTAGAATAAAGCAAAATGTTTTAATTCTTTTCTCCTCAAGCCCATCTACCAGTTCAGCTAAATGCAGTAAATACCATCTGGAGTATTTCTTTCACCTTTAACACAAGCAATTTTAGGAAATTAATGGGTCTTGATCCATTGACAGAATGGAAATTTTGAGGTAAACTGGAAACGTATTCTTGGACCACATAATTTTTAGGCAAAAATGACAGTGAAAGCATGGTTTTTGAGAATAAGTAGTGTTGGAAGAAGCAAACCATCCTCCATGTGCTCACTCTTAAAATTGGTATTTCTGTATTTTTCTCCTTGTTAAAGTGACTGCCAGTCTAATACATGGTTTTGACAAGATTTTATTTCACTGATGTGTTCCAAGTGGGAATGTTATAACAGATTGAAATAATGCTGTTTTAAATTTATAGAACTGATTTATTTGAAACTAGGTGTAAAGAAATGCTGTTGTATCAAATACCCCAATTTAAATTGGAGTACTTAACCTGAATGTTGCAGATTCTTTGTGTCAGGCCTTACAATGTGGAATTACAAAACACTGTTCTAGTATCAAACAAGAACTATCCATTAAGAAGTGGAATAATCTGAATTTCCCTCTATTTGACCTGTTTTCAGGTGAGTCCTGATCTGATCCTACTCTAAACACGGTTTGGAAAATCATAATGGTATACTAAAAGACTTAAAATTAAGTGAAGATCTGAAGCTCTGTACATATATGGTTTACATAGCACCTCAGACTAAATGTGCTTGTTCTTTATCAAATGGCAGAGTTTCAAAGCAACCTCTCTTTCTAACAAGTAGCTGATTAAATTGTGCATTGTAGTCTCTTTGAAGCTTAATCAGAAGCCTTGATTAAAATATATATGTAACTTCACTATGGCAGTGTTCCAGTAAAAATAGAGAGATGCTTAGTCTTTTCAGGAGATCTCTTGTAGTTCAGGCAGCTCAACATATTGCAGTCACTGCTTCCACCAGGAGTGAGCACAGACCCCTTGGGGCACTGTTTTCCCTTTGTTCTAAAGAGTTCCTCGGTGCTCTCATTAGTAAGTATGCACATAAAAGGAAAATACACACTTAAAGAAAGAATACTGTGGATGACCTGCTGAGAGATTTGTATTTACTAGGTTTGTCTGGGGATATGACTTTCCCAAGTGTGTTGCTTTTCCTTCTGGGTGAACAAATATCTCGTGCTGTGGTAGACCTTATTTTTCTTTTGGGATGGACCGTTGGCCAGGTTCTTATGTCTGGCAGCAAGTATGGAGTATAAAGTCTCTCTTTCTTGTATATGCACATGCAGTTAATTACTGTATGTATGCAAATGTATTTATGGGCACCTAAGGTGTGTTGGTGTTGAGTGAGTGCTTTTGTTTCCTTGCATTTTGAAAAATGAAGTACTGTAGAAACAATTTTTGATAGCATCTTTCTTCCTTTTGAAGACATGCTTCACATCAGAAGGAAGAAATCAAAAGTACTGAACTTGTTTTCCACCTTAGCAGTATTTTGTTCTTTGGATATGTCAGGTAATGTATTGTCTGCTTACAGGAAGGCCATTTATCCAGGTGATTTTTGGAGGCTCACTTGAAGTCTTTCTCTATTATTGGAGAACAGTTGTTATTAGAGATGAGTGGGTATGATATATTTGGTTACAGTATGTACACATCTATCTGTGTGCAGCTCAAAGTGTTACATAGGAGGGTATGATGCCCTGAAAGCAGACTTGTCTCACTTTAGTAACTCTGAGCATCCACGAAGAACAGCTGTTAAAGATAACTTTTCAGGTTTCTAACCACCCTTTTATTGCTGCAGCTGGAAACAAGAAAAACAGCAGATTCATCACAGTGCTTTTTGCTGACCTACTATGAATGAGCACAAGTGTTGCAGTATTCTGGGTTGCTTTTAATTTTTGCCCACAGTCAACACTGCAAGTTTTTCGTGTTCTGAAATAGGTAATGCTTTACAAAGTTACTTTTTAAGAGTTTCATTCTTTTAAATAAAATATAAAACAGATAAAAGCCAGCCCATCAGTGAAATGCATCTCACAGTTGTAATTAGAATGACAGTTTCTATTTTTTAACTTGGCAGCTTTGCCCCTGTACCAGGCTACAGCTTTCGGTGGCATTTCAGATAGAGCTGATATCTGCTCAATTTCTTTGCGGGGATTGGGTCTCAGATGTAGATTGAAGATGGCAAACACTTGTCTTACATGCCTTAATGAAAAACCCACAGATCTCAAAGCTTGTTTAAGGTAGGAGATGTGTCATACAGAATGGTAAGACTGCTAAGATGGAAAGAGATGAAATGAGGGAGGCAATCAAAGAAGCGCAGTTCCTTCTCTCCTGCCCAAAGAAAGACGACTTGGCTCTGCCCATCCATTTCCTCTATTTGGGCGCTTATCTCAGAAAGCAGCTGCTCTTGGGTCGTTTTTGAAAGGACTCTGTGTTTTAAGGAAGAAAAAAGTAAGTCCCTGAAACTCCATGCCTTCCTCCTCCTCCTCTTTTCCTGCCAGACCTGGCCACAGTTCCTCTTGCTGCTTGGTGGCAGTAGCAGGAATCTTTGGGGATCTCTGCTTTGTATTCCCAGCTGTCCTGGCTGTGAGAACTCAGAATACTGGTAAGTCTCTGTCACTGTCTTCTGATAAGGTAAAGGTTTCTCAGTAAATCTTGGTTAGTGCTGTCAGCTATTTCTCAGCAGGGCCTTTCTTGAAACTGTGTAATGCTGCTTGTTTTTCCAGAATAACAAAAATGGCCTCATCTTATTCCATGTCATCCAACAACAGCAGTGGATGCTTGTGGAGGGTGAGGGGAAAGGCTTATACAAAATGGTTGAGCTCATGTGCTCTCTCTCATTTAGAGCCAAAATACAGAGCTGGATGGACCACTGGTCTGAGCTGGTAGAGCGCTTCTCATGTCCTATGTTGTCTTTTACACTCCAGTGTTTACAACTGTATGTACAACATCATAAGCTCAAATTTGATTCTTGGAGCACTAAAAAAAAAACAAACAAAAAAACCAACAAAGAACGTGCCTCTGTGACATGAGTACCATAGCTGCATGTTGTACCCACAGAAGAACTTCTCCATATTGTTTCTTTATTGGCAATACAAGTCAATATCGTATCTGAATGCTGCTTCTCCACATTGCTCATTCCTCCTCTTGTTTTCTACTTGCTTTTTTTTTTTCTTTTTTTTGTTAAAGAGCTGTTAATACTGGCAAACTGACTGATAGACAGTTGCTATCCTTAAATAGGGTGCATCAGGCAACATATAAACACCTGCAACAACACTGGCTTCCTGAAGGCTAGCTGATAATGGAAAAATTGCTTGTTAATTGAAATAGATACATCTGTATGTAAGAGTGCCTATGGCTCAGTCTAAAGTAGGCCTATAAAACAAATGAGATGTTCCTCGATGTGCCTTTTTCTCCTGGCTGTGAAGGAAACCTGTGGTTTGGGTGTGAGTGAGTCAGGTTATGTGAGTCAAGTTTTTCTCTGTAAGGAGGAGATGCTCCTGGAGATGACAGTTGTTTCCTAACCCAAATTATTTATTTCTTCTGTCTTTTTTGGATAGCCATGTGTCCTACCTTTGCTTGCAACCTAGATGCAAGGACAAAAGGCTTGAATGTTGTTTAAGAACTTCTAAAATTCAGGTAGCCTCTTTACTAAAATTTCTCAGGTGCCTAGAAAGACTTTATCAGCCAACTCAAAAGTCTCCCTTCACTCATTACTGCTTTCAAAAATAATTCCCACAGTGCTGGTTTTGGTGTGGAGACGGTACATATTTAAGCATGCTGTCTTGGATAGCTATAATGGAAAGGTATGTTTGGATGCCTTTGGGAGAACATTAAGGAAACTAGCCATGTTAGGGGCTCTTCTCTCAGCTCATTCTGCTGGAACTGTCCCTGAGTCTGGTTTAGGGTAAATTATTCCTGTAAAACAGAGCATTTCTTCTTTTACTGTAGTAGAGCAGGCAGAGTCTGAGAGAACTGGTATCTTCCCAAGTGGCTTTCTGAGAAAAGGTACTGGAGATTACTGCAGTAGCCTGGTCACCCGCATTTTTATTTATTTATTTAAGTTGGAGAATCTTTATCTGGCTTGATCTTGGGAGATACTGTGGAATTGTTTTATTTCCATCCTTTGAGAACAATTCCAGCATAGGCTGTGGCAGCAGGTCAGGCAGAGCTGGAGTTTGGGAGGAGTTTTTGACACAGAGGCAGGAGAGCACTGAATCTGCTGGCAGGAAGCAGCAACGTTTGCCACAACCCCCTGCCAGCACCCAGCCTTCTCTGGTACTTCAGAGGAGGGGAAGGGCACATGTTGCCCTCTTTGAGTTCAGAAATTAAAGCCCGACCTGGCATTCACCGTACAAGCATCCTGTCTGTTGTGAGTCTGTAGTTCCAGGCAGACTAAATCTTGCATTCCTTTGAAATTTCTTCTGTTTATGTTTACTATTATAGTAACTTCTGACAAGCACAGAGCTTATTCCTTCTGTAGTGTATGGGTTTTTTGAAACCTTGAGCTGTTTTTCTGCAAATGTGCAGGGCAAGGGAGTGACAGCCAGGCTTTCCTCTTGGTGTCAGTGACATAAGAATAAGGCACAAGCCACAGTCCTCTGGGGTGAAGGAGGAGATGATAATGGTGTCTGAGCTCAGAGAACTTTGATAATCATCAAGCATGAAAATGTCTGTTTTGTTCCTGTACTCCTCTAAGTCTATCCCTTAGACTAGGCTATAAGTGTTGCTGTCTTGATAGTTCATTTCTAAGTGGAAAAAAAAATGAATAACTAAAATGTGCTGTAGTTGCAGGAAAAAGTATATTTGTTACTTTCTAAAGAATAACAGTGAAGACCCAAGGGGATATATGAGAAAATGGGAAGACCACATAGAGTGCAGGAAGCATGAGGGCACATGCTGTGTGAGTAGATGTTCTTTTTAACTCCTTGAGCCATGGGAAACATGGAAATAAACTGTGATTAGCAATTTGTGAAAAATCTGCATGAAGTGTTTAATTCAGTGATGTGATTAGAAATGGATACCTCTTAATTTTAATTGTGTGTGATAGGGAAAGAGAGAGAATACAATCAGTGTAAATGCATTTACTGTATAGTTTTTTCTTCCTGCTTCATCAAAAATTTTTCAAACTTTGGAGAAAAACGTTTTTGGTTTAGACTCTTAGAGGCATAAATTACCTATAGATATGGGAACTTGTGCTTCTGAAAATACTGTTTTTAATGCTATTATTTACTGGGAGTAAAGTGAATGGATGTGAAACCACCACCTATTTTGTAACCAAGACGGAGCAAGCAAATTCTCAAACCAATGGATTAACCAATAAGCAGAGGTTCGGTGCATCTTTGGCATGATTATTTAGTTTAAGTAGTCTTTTATTGTTGGTATGCCATGACTTAGGGTCTAAAAAGTTCTTATACTAGCAATTATACTGATGCTTAGACTGTTCTAGATCTGAAGAATTTTAAATGTATTTTAAATTTTAAGTAATGTAATTAAAATTTTTAAAAAGTTGCCTTACGGCAACTAAGCACTCTGGCACAACTCCTTTTAATATGGAAGAATTTAAACAAAATCCAATTTTTTCCCATTCTGATTGTAGCCTCCATACTAAACAGAAATTATCTTTTTACAGTCAGTTGTTTTGGCTTAATATTCATAGAATCATAGAATGGCCTGGGTTGAAAATGACCACGATGACCATCTAGTTTCTACCCTCTTGCTATGTGCGGGGTTGCCAACCATCAGACCAGGCTGCCCAGAGCCACATCCATCCTGGCCTTGAATGCCTCCAGGGATGGGGCATCCACAACCTCCTTGGGCAACCTAAATCTCCTCTGTCTCAGTTTAAAATCATTCCTCCTTGTTCTCTCACAATCCACCCTCGTAAAAAGTCATTCCCCTTCCTGTTTATATATTCCTTTCAAATTTTGGAAGGCCGCAATGAGGTTTCCCCAGAGCCTTCTATAAGCCCAGTTCCCTCAACCTTTCTTCGTAAGAGAATATTACGAAGCTTTATCCAAGTTAGAGGGCCGGTTCTGGATATACAACTTCTGAGATGTACAGTCTCAGACCAGGATAAATTTTGAACAGTTGAGACAGCCACAGACTTCAGATAAAATGTGGTACATACACTGTGACCTAAGATAGATTCCTGAACAGCCTGCTCAGTCTTTGGTAGCTTGTTAGCTGATATTTAAAACAAGTTTTTTGTTCTAGCTCTTCTGTTGGACAGCAAGAACATCTGTCATCCAGACAGATTTATAAATCTCACTCTTCTAAATCCACCCTAACATGGTATGGTGAAGTGGTAGCTTTCTCATGCTTTTAGATTATATTTATCCCTGGAATCTATGCCCACATCACTTCTCCTGTTGCACGTATTTCCATCTTGCTGTCTGTATGATGAAGGAGGTGGTAGGAGAGATTCTTTTTTTTTTTTTTTTTTTTTTAGTTCATCTTTATATGAAATAAACTTTTTTTTTCTCTGATTGACAGTAAATCTTTGCAGTGTGGAGGAACTCCTGTCTGTATCCTGCACTGTTTTTCAATTCACTTCCCCTTTCTAGGCTTGAGGATTGGAAGTCAAAGGCTGAATTCTCATTTACAGCCTTCATGCACTAGGGAGTTTCCTTTTTAAGCAGCTTGATTGTGTTTTACAGTAGACTTCTGTGAACACTGATTGTTATGGAACTGCTTCTGCATCTCCTGGATTCTGAAAATAATTCCTTTCCTGGAGTAATTTTTCTGATCAAATGAGACTGGTGGAAGGTGGTGCATCTTGGTGATTAGTAACAAAAGTACTAACCTTTGGCTCCGGTTTAAGAGAAGGTTTAACTGTTTATAAGCAATTTTTTTTTTCTTTCAACTTGGATACCTGTAGAATTGATGACCCTTCTCATTATGATTTAAAAACTGCTTCAGGGAGAAAACTGCTTTGAGTTGGTCAGACAGTTCTGTCTTAAAATGATGATGTTAAAATGTGGTATTATTACACTTTAAATTACTTTGCTCTTTAAGGCTTTGAAACTCTGCAGGTGATTGTGTAATGATCTTCATGATGTAATTCTTGCATCTACATAAAGTAGACCTTTAATAGCAGCACTAAAGCACAATTCCCATCCATTAGAATAGCTAAGAAGCATGAGCAAAAGAAAACATTTCTCATGTGATTCTCTTAGTATTGTGAACATTAAGTCTTACGATGCTAGCACCCAGAACTACTTTTTTTTGACTACATAAGGTATATGAATTTGCTGAGGTAGAGGCTCAGTGTAATGAAGAGAGAAACTGTAGTGAAGTGACATACTTGGAATATTCTGCCATCAGTCATTTGCAGAAAGAGGTAAACAACTTAAAATACAAAATGTTGCCAATTGAAATAGGGAACACCAGAGAGTTGGAATATATAGTGTTTTTTTTAATTATTCACGTGAAAACTTGTTATTTGAGTCATGATGTATAGAAAATGTCCAAATCTTTTAATATCAATAGCAACTACATTTT
Source organism: Chrysolophus pictus (assembly GCA_037305975.1). Taxonomy (NCBI): domain Eukaryota; kingdom Metazoa; phylum Chordata; class Aves; order Galliformes; family Phasianidae; genus Chrysolophus; species Chrysolophus pictus. The sequence goes on from CM074578.1 coordinate 29,032,081, forward strand.
CATTTCACACGTATGTCCATAGGGAACACATCTGAATTCTTGAACTAGCGCACACTTTAAATACATTGAGTCTGCAATTGGGCTCCTTTATATGAAATTATTGTTCTGCTTCAGGTTTGTTACTGTGAAGGTAAAGGCTAGTGGGTTAGAAACATCAGAAAGCACACCATTTGTTTTGGGCTGTCTGGAGTTGAAGCTGTGTTCAGCTATGTCGTATTGTTCTACAACTTTTTTGTGCGCCTACAGGGCATTTTGTTTAGATGTGGAAATTGAAGTAGTGGTAATGTTTATTTTTAAGATAAATATTTTATTTAATATGCAGGATGTTTATATTAAAGAGAAAACAAGGAGGAAAAATGGTATGCTTTATAGGACTATTGTCAAATTTTTCCTTAGCATTTTTTTGACAGACTTTTTGATTTTTCTGCCAAGCAAATCAGTCTGTGAGTATGATCTGATATTCAAGGGTTTAAAAAAAAAATTATGCAGCCTGGTCTAGTAGTTGTGAACTCTGCCCACAGCAGGGTTTTTGAAACTAGATGATCTTTAAGGTCCTTTACAACCCAGGCCATTCTATGATTCTGTGAAGATATTCATAAACGAGACTGTTTCAGAAGTCAAGGAGAAGAAATGACTGAAATTGTGACACAAATTTTTGTTCTACATGCATGTACTCATAGTCCTTCATCTCATAAGGGAGTTGTGCACATACATGCATCTGTGAGCACCCCTTGCTGCAAGAATGATGTTGAGTTGCTTGAGTGTGTACAGAGTGCCAACAAAGCTGATGAAGGACTAGAAAATGAGTTATGGGAATCACAGAATCACAGAATTACCAGGGTTGGAAGGGACCTCAAGGATCATGAATCTCCAACCCCCCTGCCACATGCAGGGCCACCAGTCATCCCACCTAATGCTAGACCAGGCTGCCCAGGGCCCCATCCAATCTGGCCTTGAACACCTCCAGGGATGGGGCATCCACAACCTCTCTGGGCAGTCTGTTCCAGTAGCTCACCACTCTCTCTGTAAAGAATTTCCTCCTGACGTCCAACCTAAATCTCCCCTCCCTCAACTTAAAACCATTTCCCCTTGTCCTGCTGTTATCTACCCTTTCAAAGAGTTGATTCCCCTCCTGTTTGTAGGCTCCCTTTAGGTACTGGAAGACTGCAGTGAGGTCACCCTGCAGAAGTGGCTATGGGAACTGGGGCTGTTCAGTCTGGAGAAGAGGAAGCTGAGGGGATATCTCATTGTGCTCTACAGCTACCTGAAAGGAGATTGCAGTGGGGTGGGGGTTGGTCTTTTTTCTCAGGAGACAAGTGATAGGGCACAAGGAAACGGTTTCAAATTCTGCTGGGGAGGTTTGGTTATTTGGAAGAATTTATTCACTGTTGGGGTGCTCTATCATTTAAATTGGCAGTCCAGGTGGAGGCATGTAAAAGAGGTGGGGACCTGGCATTTAGGGACATGGTTTACTGGTGGGACTTGTTATGTCGAGTTCATGGTTGGGCTTGATGATCTTGAAAGTCTTTTCTAACTTAGATGATTCTATAATTCTTTGTGTCCAGGACTGCTTGGCCACAGTGTACTGGACACCTTTAGGAAGATGATGTTGGAAAACATCAAATAAAGCTTGGATTCAGAGAACACTAAATAATCCTACTGCATGCATCTCTGTTACCCAACTGTTTGAGAAGATTTCTCTGTGTTTTCCTGATGGGAAGGGACATAGTGTTCAGTGAATGAACAGAGAGGAGTCTGGTTTTATGAAGTAATTTGTAGAATTTTGTCAGGTGTAACTTTACTACTGCTCTAGCAGAGAACTGATGTCCTTTCTTCTTCATTTCCAGGGCAGTAAAGTAGATTACAAGATGTTCTGTGTGTCTGATACTGTCTGCATCTGATAAAGTTTTCTACGACCATAATATTTGCTTTCTATTATCTGAGAAAGTCGGATCTATACAAGTGGTAGCACAGGAAATAGGGCTTCAGGAATTACTTTACTACTTTTGTTCTAGAGTATTTTTTGGGTTGTCTTTATCACCAGCTTTCTGTCATGTCTTGATGTAATATGACATTTTAAAATAGCTTTTCTTAACTTAGGCTGTGTGGTTTCTGAGTGATGTTTCTGCGAGTTTGCCGTGTTGTGGTAGAAGCCAAGAGAAATGATATTTAAAAAAAAAAAACACCCAACACAGATTTTTTTTTTTTCTTAGACTACCAATGCAAAAAATGACTAATATGATTGTCACCAATCATCTTCAGTAGGTAGTTAGTGCTGTTCTGGGTGCCTTAACTGTGCCGATCAATCAGAAAAATATAACTACTGTTCCATTGTTTTTTCATGCTTGGCAAGGGAGACTTGTAATGTAATTGAAAATTTTTCTTATTTATTATATAATTGAAATATGATCCATTCTAAATTGTTTTAACACTTTTTTTTTGTAGTGAAATTTATACACCATATAATTTCACCCTTACACTGCATTATCTATATTCTAGCTACTCGTTCAATTGAAAAAAGAAGGCAAGAATACTGACTCAATTAAATGAGGAAATTGAACGTTCTTGGAATCTATTTAACAAACTCTTTTACATCAAATCCTACAGATCTTAATCTGAAGGAGAAGAGCTTTGGTACTGACAAAAATGACAGCCTGTTACATATCTGTGCTGGAAACAGACATACAGTGCTGCATCAAAATACTGTCACAATCAGTAAACAAAATTTTCAGGGGTCTTCTGTGGATAAGTGCTAAGGTGCGTGAAGCCACTCTACCACAACCATGTGGGAAAGAAAACAGATTGTGTCCAAGAAAGAATTTTAAGAATCTGTAAAAGATTAACATTTGTATTCTATTATAACATTAGGTAATATTTTATCAGTATGTGACCAACATTATAGGAATAATGCATCAATAAACTGTTTTTTTGTTTGAGTAAAGTATGCTTAAAAGTTTTGCATCTCAGTGTTAAATGCACATGCAACTCTAAACCTGGTTTTAGTTCAGACCTCTTACTTCCATGTTATTAGCATTTAAACAAAAAAACCTAATTAGTAATTATAGTTTATTTATAGATATATTAATTGGATTCAACCACAGAATAGAAGTGATTTCTCATCAGTTATGAGTAAAAGGGCAGATAATAATTTAAACAATTATGTCTATTTTTACCCCATTGGTTTTGTAACTCAGTATGCTTTTATGAGTATCCTGGGTAAACAGTAGGTGGGTAGAGAATTTAATTTTCTAAAATTCTGTCCTTTCTTATGCTGATTAGGAAATCGGTATTTTACACAGGGGAAATGGAACTGTCATAGATTAAACATGTACGGTTGCATGAAGGATGTTAAATCTAATTCCATTGTCGCAGTATAAATAGTTTTTACAAATACACTTATTAATCTAAACTTCAGAAACATCAGGCAGGAAATAGAAAGTCTGTAATAGGCTGTTGTGTTGAATCACGTGATAGAAGAAAGCAAAAGTGAAAATGGATTGGTAAAATAAATCAGTGAAAGTAAATATATTCACGTACAAATATTGCTTTGGAAACAACATTAATCTGTGCTTTAAATTGCATGTAAACACAGCCTTTATATAAGAAGAACAGCTGCTTTGCGATGCAGTGATCATTTAACAAATTTCATCAGTTATTAAGTTGGATTTGGTGCTTTCCAATGATTTCAGATTAGTGTGTTCCTCACGGCAGTACAAGTGAAGAATTGGTGCAGTATAGCAGGTCTGGAGGAGAAGTAATATGAAGGAGGTGTTTTCTGTATAAGATTTGCAAATGTCAGTAATTTTGTTACAAGCATGTCTTTTCAATATGTCCTTCTGCATTTCTGTGTTGTTATTTAGAAATCTCTTAAAATCACTGCCCAAGCAAAAAGCTTGAGCTACATTTAGTTCGGCTTGCTTTACTGCATTGGACTATTCAACAGGCACAACATAAAATGTAGCTGGAAAATAAAACCTTTGGCATTCATTCATTTTAGCAAAGGATGACAATTAAGTTGTTTGAAACAATTGAAAGGCAAGAAACAAAATGCTACTTGACTATATCCTGAGGATGAATGACTGCATTACATTGTGAAATGGGAGAATGTGGCTTTCCCTTCATCCCTTCGCATGGATTTTTTTTTGGTCTGATTCTGGAGTTTTGATCTGGAATCTTTTTTTTTTTTTTTCCTCTATTCTCATAGTCCTGGATTGATTGATGTCTTCCAGTGTAAAGGAACCAGGTGAGACTCCTGGTAGCATATGCCTTTGTTATCATAAGCTAGTAAAAGGAAGGTAAAATAAGATGAAATAGCAACAGTCCTTTCCTTTCTTTAGTGCTGTTTCAGATTGAAATTCAAAGAGAGCATTTCTTGAATTGCAAGGAGTGTGTCATTAGCCTCTTGTTTTGGGAACATTATTTTCTGAACCTAATGGGAAGCAGTTCTTTTGACGTCCTTTTCCTCACATGATGCTTCTCAACAGCAGTTTCTAGAACTAATTCCACGTTTACTCTGACGCTAAGTGAGCTCTGCCCAGAGAGGGAAATGTGCAGAAAGGAGTCCAGGATGTGTGGGACTCAGTAGGAAGAAGTGGAGAATTGTCCTCTCTGGATTGAGAAATTATATTATCTATTTTTCTTTTTGAGAAAAATCTAAATACTTTATCTGTAATCTGGATACTTAGAATTTCTGGCTTTTGCCATTATCACTTCAAAAATGCTTGTATTTTTAAGTTGCAGTAGCAACGTATTAATGTGTTCTTTACTCTTTTGCTTATGAATTCAGAGTGATGTAATATAATAGATGTATTCCATAGCGTCATGTAAATATTCAGAAAAATTAACTATTTATATAACTTTAAATCGAGTCTAAAAGGAAATTTCTTTGCTGGCATAACTTTCCTTAAGAAGTGGAAAGTACTTTAGTGGCTGGAAACAGCAAACTATTTTAAGCCAATGATTTTATCTGGGTATTTATCAGGGCGTGTTGCACTCGACTTTGGCTTAGAACTCTGGCTGCCAGTGATACATTATGTTTAAACTACTTGTTTAGAAATCCTTACAACTTCACATTACTGTGCTGTATAAGTGATCTGATTTCATCTTGTGCTTCCTTCTGCCTGCTGAGATCTTCCAGTAAAGCAAGTGGCAGTGTTTCAGAAAAGAGGAAGAAAACTCCCATCCGTGGTGTCTGTGCATGGAGCACTCTCCCTTTTCCTTATGAGGTGTGCCTTTTGGATAAGTTTCCCATCCTTCTTGTTGATCAGTCATATCAGTTAGTTACTTTTATTCCTGTAGACCATATCACTCTTATCGTTTAGACAGGAGTCATTCTACTTTTTTTCTCCATTATAAAGCTTGTTCAAATCTACTGATTGAAATAAGAAGTTTTTGCAATAATGTATAACAATAGGAATGCTATTCCTTCCTTCCATCCTTTCTTTTGGATTTCTCAGTGTGTTAAATTATCTATAATTATGTTACAGTAGATGGTTTCTCTGAGTCTTTGTCTTGTCTTTGAGCACCTTGATAAATCTGGAAAGGACTAATTTAAATTCTCTATAGCTGCTGAAGCTTTTAATAAGATTACTTGGTCTGATAATGTACTTCTCTCTCCCATTAGAATATATATTTCAAGTAAACTTAATTGCCTCTTTAAGAAATGTGAATCTTGAGAAATTATCTTAAAATAATTTGGATTTATTTTGCATTGCTGTAAGCGAAATAACTTTTTTAAGCTTTAAGTATAGAATGTGACAATGCAAACTACAAGCTCCAGTACTTTTTTTTTCTTTTTTTTTTAATATAGATCATTTTGAACCTCTTGGGCTGATTCTTATAGCAGAAGATTGTGGTTAGGGCAGGATTATTCTTGCTGTTTAAATTAAAAACATGAAAAAAAAATTCTGAATGCAAACCATGATTTCAATGCATCTTAATGACAAAATAGAAAATCGATAGTAGAGGACTTTTCCTGGACCACTTTCCCTCCCTCCCTCCCATCTCTGTGAAGTGAGGGCTTGCCAGCCTTCTGGAGTGCTGTGGGCTGCGTCGTGCTTCACTCCCCTGCTGGTAACTGCATGCTGTGCAGTGCGTGGTGTTTTGGGGTCGGCGTGATGTCTCATCTACTAAAGAATGACAGCCTCTCAGTTGATTGCAGCCAGTCAGACTAAATGCCCATGAAGTTCTTGCCATGTGAAGTTCAGAAAAGTGAAGTGTGAAGTCCTGCACCTGGGGAGGAGCAACTCCAGGGACTGGTACTTCTGGGGGGCCCCCAGATGAAAATTGGTTTTGTAGAAAAAAACATGGAGGTGCTGGGGACACTGTTGCCAACGAGCCAGCAGTTTACCCATGCAGTAAGGAAGGCCAGCAATATCCTGGAACATATTGAAAACACTGCTAGCGAATTGTGGGATCCTCTCCGTTTGGGTTGGGTGAAACCACACATGAAGAGCCACGTCCAGTTCTGCACTCCTTGCAGAGACAAGGACAGACTGGAGTCCAGCAAAGAATCCCACAGGCAATGAAGGGCTCAAAATATCTGTACTGTAAGAAAGGCCTGGGAGAGTTGGGATTGCATTGCCTGGAGAAGAGAAGGCTGGAGGGATTTTTATCATTGTTTAAATACCTGATTGGAGTGGAAGGAGGTAAAAGAGATCGAGCCAGATTTCTCTCACTGACATACAATGACAGGACAAAAGGAACTGGGAACAAATATAAAAAAACCACGAAATTCCATCTGAACATAGGAGAACACTTGTAAACAAGTGCCAAACCTATTGTAGTGCCAAACACTGTAATAGGCTGCAGAGAGAGAATGCAAAGTCTCCTCTTAACACTTGAGTAGACCTGGCCAAGAGTAACTTGTTTGATGCTGCCATACTTGAGCAGGGGTGGTAGGTGGTGGAGTGGGAATAGGGACTGCCAGCTGCTCTTCTCAAGCTCAATGGAACTGTGATTCTATAAAATTTAGTTGAAAAATGAATTCCAAATCAGGACATGCATATGTTACATTTCATAGAATCATAATCGTAGATTTCTTTCCTCTTAACAGAGGAAATCCTTATGAAGCTGTAAAAACGAAATTCTGTATTTTGATTTGAGTTTGTCTATCGTTAGTTTATCATCAGTATAGCAATATTTAAGATGTTAAAATTCGGTATAGATGTTCAGAAATCATCAGAAGTCTGGGCTAGATGATCTTTAAAGATCCCTTTCAACTCTAAGGATTTTGATTTTATGATTCTAAGCATAACACTTCAGCATCATCATGTATAATGAATGCTTTGTTTCTTAGGAACTCTCAATAGTCTCTCTTGAAACCATGTTACATAAGTATTATATTTTGAATTCATAAAAAGCATAATCATTTTACTCAACCAGCTTCACTTTCATCGAGGGGTTCGTAAAGCAGTTATTTTAATTGGCCATCGTGTTTGACAGTGGTGAAAATGAGAGGCAATGCCGTTAGCTGTGGTGCTGACAGACAGTAATAATGTTGGAATAGGAAGTGATCATCTTTCAATTGGACTATTTAAGACACTGGCTTTTACTCAGATTGGTCACTTTAATGATCTTTTCTTTAGGTCTGCATTATGGTAAGTCCTGTTGCAGAAACTCTGAGCTTCTTACCAGGCCTGCTAACTGGCAGAACATAAAATGTAGCATAGACTGTGTGTGTGTGTGTGTGTGTGTGTGTGTATGTGTGTGTGTTTGTGTGTATTTTAAGATACAGAATCACAGAATAGCCAGGGTTGGAAGGGACCTCAAGGATCATGAATCTCCAACTCCCCTGCCACATGCAGGGCCACCAACCTTCCCACCTAATGCTAGACCAGGCTGCCCAGGGCCCCATCCAACCTGGCCTTGAACACCTCCAGGGACAGGGCATCCATAACCTCTCTAAGCAGCCTGTTCCAGCACCTCACCACTCTCTCTGTAAAGAATTTCCCCCTTACGTCCAACCTAAATCTCCCCTCCCTCAACTTAAAACCATTTCCCCTTGTCCTGCAGTTATCTACCCTTTCAAAGAGTTGATTCCCCTCCTGTTGTAGGCTCCTTTTAGGTACTGAAAGGCTGCAATGAGGTCACCCTGCAGCCTTCTTTTCTCTAGACTGAACAAGCCCAGCTCCTTCAGCCTGTCCTCATAGGGGAGGTGCTCCAGTCCCCTGATGATCTTCGTGGCCCTCCTATGGACCCTCTCCAACAGTTCCCTGTCTTTCTTGTACTGGGGGCTCTGCACTTGGATGCAGTATTCCAGATGGGGCCTCACAAGAGCAGAGTAGAGGGGAACAATCACCTCCCTGTCCCTGCTGGCCACCCCTCTTTTGATGGAGCCCAGGATACCGTTTGCCTTCCGAGCCGCAAGGGCACAATGCTGGCTCATATTAAGTTTTTCATCTATCAAGACCCCCAGGTCCTTCTCCATGTGCTTCAATAATGCAAAACATTTTTACTTTTGTTATTACCATCATAGTTTTTAATTAGATGAACCAAGCATATTTTAGAGGGCCTTAACTGCCCTTAGGAGATTTCATCTTTTGGAAGTTACAGCAAGTACAGCACTTGACAGTTTTGGAGCCACAGGTAGAGGCAGATCCCTGTTTCTGCTGACAGCATATGACAGGCCATGCAAGGAAAACTCAGCAGCTGTTATCTCTCAACTCTGCAGGTGGTTTGGTCTGAGGGTCTTCTAATCTTCCTTTTCTTCTGAGCATTTGAAAACTACTTTCAGAGGGCAGATATACATCTATAATAAGTTGAATGGTAGTCTTTTTTTTTTTTTCCGCCATTGGCTGTTGTGAGACTGTATGTGACTAGCACTTTGCTTTTAGGAAACAAAATTATATCTGAAGAACTTAATCACAATTTCCCCTCCAACCCCCAAGCCAGAGGACTTTAAGAGGCTTAGTCCTGTGTATTAGCATTGTTAGCTGACATATTTGTATGGTTTCGTTTAAGGATAGTTGAAGCTGTGTCACGAGACTTAGAGTTGAGTCTTTAGGTGGAAGTTTCCTACTTCTTTCTTCAGGCTGAACAAACCAGCAACCTCCTAAAAGCTAGATTTATGTGTTACTGGAGCATGCTCAGATTACCTAAAGCAGTTAGATGTTTAACTAGGGGGAACTCTGGTCTGTCATGTAAATCTCATTACTTAAGCCTCCTTGAAGTTAGATCAATTCCTCCTTTCAGAAGTTTTCTCAAGTCATGCAAACCCCCCAGTTTCCTTTGGTCTCCAGAGCAGTGCTTCCCTGGGAAGCATTCTTCCCTAGGGAAGAAGCAGTTCTTCCCTATTGTGGTCCTTTCATCCTACCTGGCAACTTTTCAACTTGAGTTTTGTCAGCACCTTCCATTTCTGCTGGTCTGTAACAGAAGCTGCACGTGCCAAGAAGCAAAGCAAGTCTCTGCTCCTGCCCCAGGGAAGCATTCAGGAGAATGGGGTGTCTTCTTCCCATTCTTTTCTTGCATCCTTTCTGTATAAGGTATGTACGTAATAAATTGAAAACAAACTAAGTAATTCTGCCATCTGTTATGAGCCATGAAAACAGAAGTAGGATAAAACAAGAATTTGTAATAGCTTGAAAATATAGTGAAATCTGGAGAGAAAGCAGGTGAAATCTTTTTTATTGATAACATTTGTATTTGGAAATACACATTTGCAAAAAAATCAAAGTAATATCCCAAACTGCTAACCTAAAATTAGTTATAAGATTGTAGAAGAAAAATATGCAGTATATCAGATGTGCTTCTTTATTATAATGAAATAGCCAATCTTTAATGAATTAAAACCCATTTTGTGAAGAACAGTGGTGCAAAAGTTGACACTGAGTCAAGAGGCATCATACTTGCAAATAAGGGAGGTTGTGATTAAGTAACACAACGTGCTGTTGGTAAAAGCTTTTGACCCAATCTGCTCTGTGTTGTTCATATAATCGACTAGCTATTCAAACAGTGATGCGTATCTTTCAAAGCATAACTTACGTGTTAACTGGCCTGTAATACAGAATTTAGACTTTAATTGTCAGCAAAGTGATTTTTAAAAAAGGCCAGAATTATGGTTTTTATTTTAATTTGAAGAAGAGGCTTCCTCAGTCTACCCAAACTGAAGGATTGAGGTGGTTTGTATGGTGATGGTGATTAAGACACCTGTATAGCAATTTTTAGTTAGGAAGTTGCAGATGTGCCAAAGCTGGCTTTCAGTTCTACCGATTCCAGCAGTCCTCTAGAGAGGTGAGCTCAAAGTTAAAGTTCTTAGGGATGTGCTGTAAGAACATAGTATTTGGCCTGTGTGAATAACTCCTGTTTTCTGTTTTACATCAACGTACTTCCTGCTGCAGCACTAAGTTCAGTCTTGAGTTGTCTTTATAAAGAAAATGCCAGTTTCACTGCAGAGTACAGAGTACGAAAGGTATGAAAAGCTGTGTCAGTGTTAGTACGTGTCAGCCACGGCAGTTCTATACTGTCAGTTTTCTAGTTAAACAGATACTCAATGTGAGTGGCATGTAGATTATTTTTGAATAACTTATTTAGCAAAGCTACTGAACAGTTAGTCTGGAGGTATTTTTCTCAAGTCCCTCACAGGTAGTAACTGTTGCCTGAGTTAAATGCAGTCTTCCAGTGCACTGGGGTTTATTTTGTACTGTGATGCATATAAAGCCAATTACATAGTTACTGTATGTAATTGTAATGTTTATGTATGCTCCATGAATTCTTCAGAGTTGTAAGTGAATGGTAACTTCTCATTTGCCATCTGAATGCTTTTGATTCTCCTTAACCAACAAATTCCAGGATCATGCCAAGAGCAGTTGTGGGTTTGACTTGACTCTTAAGAAAATAAAAGCTCTGAGTAAACATGTTTCTCAGAGTGGTATGTATATAAGTACATAAAACCTGATAGGATGCACTAATGAATTCTGGGGGTTTTGGCTGATGTCATTGCAAAAATGCTCTTGATAGATGATTCTTAAAAGTTCAAAGCGGCTGGGAGAGGCTCTGAGCAATGGAAGACACGTATGTCATTTCAATCTTAGGGAATTGCTAGAAGATGCAGGAAACTACAGGCCTATAAGCCTCACCTAAAACATAGTGAAGATTATGGAGCAACTAATCCTGGAAACAAATGCTGAAAACACGAAGGAGAAGATGGTAATCATGCATTTTTGAGGGAGAAATGCTTAAGCAATCTTGGTGCTTTCTACAGTGAGGTGACTAACTTGGTGGATAAGGGGAGAACAGTGAATATTGTCTCCCTTAACTTTAGTAAGGCTTTTGATGCTGTCTCTTGTAACATCCTCATTGCCAAGCTGGCAAAATACAGGTTTGATAAATTGACAGTGATGGGTATTAAAATCTGCCTGAATGATAGGGCCCAGAGGGTAGCGGTCAGTGGAATGAAGTCCAGTTGGAGGGAAGTCATTAGTAGTGTACTCCAGGATCAGTATAAGGCCCAGTACTACTTAACATCTTCAGTAATGATCTGCATGATGGAACTGAGTGAACCTTTAGCAAGTTCACAGGTGACTCAAAACTGTAAGGAGTGGATGTTAATATCAGATAGATGTGCTCTCATTCAGAAGGACTTGGATGGACTGGATAACTGGACAGGGAGGGAGAACTCATCAAGTTCAACAGAGGGATGTGCAAGGTTCTGAATTTTGTTGGGGGAGGAACAAACTAAACAGCAGGCACCAGTGCAGGCTTGAGGCGAAGTATCTGAAAAGCAGCTTTGTAGAAAAGAGCTTTGGGGTCCTGCTGGACAACAATCTGGCCATGAGCCAGCAGCTCACTTGCAATGCAAAGAAGGCCAATACCTTCTGAAACATTAGAAGGGAGCCTGGGGTCCTAGATTTTCTTGCAGTTGCTATTGTAGTCTCCATTTCTTGGGACATAAAAATTTATGTAGGTTGCTCTGAAAGTAAAGCCTACTACTTATTTCCATGAAAACTACAAGAGATACAAAGATCACAATAGAATCATAGAATCACTCAGGTTGGAAAAGACCTTAAAGATCATCAAGTCCAACCATGGCCTGACCACACTACCCTAACTCTAACAACTCTCTGCTAAATCATGTCCCTGAGCACCACATTCAAACGGTTTTTAAACGCATCCTGGGATGGTGACTCAACCACCTCCCTGGGGAGCCTATTCCAGTGCTTAACAACCCTTCCTTTAAAGAAGTGTTTCCTAATATCCAACCTAAACTTACTCTGGCACAACTTAAGGCCATTTCCCCTCATCCTGTCACCTATCAAAAGTGTGAAGTGACAATTATTTGATAATGTTTGATAATACCACTATTTGATAGAGCAAATTCTCATCTACAAAACCCTATTTTTCAACATAGCTGCCACATTAGCAGTGCATTTTCACCACCAAAGAACAGGAGCCTGTATTATGAGCCGTGCTCATAAAAATCTGTACTAGTGAAAATGATTTCCTGTTGCTGTCTGAAATGCACCCTTCCCCTGGCTGCCTCACTGTGCTCACATCCCCTGTTTGGTCTCCATAAATGTTCAGCAAGCATTGATGAATGTCAGTGGGAACCATTTCTTACACATGCAGAAATTCAGCCTTTGCTTCATCTGCATTTCTATGATGCCATGCTGTCAGACTGCCCCACTGCTGCTATCTGTCTGACAACAAAATAGAATATTTTGGAAATATTTTGGTGGAAAGGTTTAACCTCTGCTGCTGTACTACCTATCTCTGACTTCGTGAGCCAACACAATAACATAGAGGAGACATTACTTTTTGGACAGCCTCATACTTTTCCTTACTAGACAATTTCTTCTTACAAAATCAGGCTTGCTTGGCTTTTTGGTTTTTAATGAAGTTTCTAGATTTGTTTGCTTCGATTTTTTTTTGTTTTTTTTTTTGTTTCTTAACCTGCTGTTTGATTCTAAAGAGCAAAACAAAGTTGCTGTAGTAAACTGGAAGAGTTGGTTGTGTTATTCTCCTGACCCTCCTTGTTCAGTACTACTTGCCGTTCTTGTCTTGAGTCTTTTCTCCTCCTTTTCTATGGTGGGAGGTCTGGCAGGAGAGAAGGAAGGTGACTTTGGGGTGATGAAGGCAGGAGCACTGTGGTGCAGCTGTATCCTATAGGAAGCTGATAAATGAATGGCGAAGAAAGTGAGACTGGGAAGTAGAGAAGGTAATGGAAGATAATGATCTACAATGAGCAGGAATACAGTGACTTGTAAAGTGTCATGTAGAAGGAGGAAAAATTAAATGAGTGGAATTTACTGATGGAATATATGTGACTCTCCAAAGCAGGCTTCAAGGAGATATAGCAAAGTACAACTGTGGGATGTTTGTATTTGCGTAACATGGATGTAAGTAATTTTATGCAAGTTTTCTCTCAGACTTTACAGTGCTTTCCTAAGAGTAGGTGTACCCTGCAGCCTCACTAAGAATAGGCAGGAAATCTTAAAGTCATGATTTAAAAAAAAGAAAGGTGGGAAAGACTGTAGGAAAAAAATGAATAGAAAGTGGTAAATCATAGTAGAAAGAGTGTGCGAAGGAGCACAACTGATAATTGATGGCAGAAAAAGATGATGGTTACTGTATAAAATGTGGGTAAGAATTAGAAATATTGGCCTGCCATCTCTGTCTCTTAGGGAATAATCTTGAATGCGCTGATCAGTGTGAGGAATTACATTGATATTCACTTCAAATCAGATTTTTGCTTTCATTTTTCATGCTTTTAGACTTGACAAATTGCCAGACTGTGTTAGCATGAGCATACTGGCGTCATGAATATTGTAGGTTCCACGTGGCTTTGTTAGTGAGCTGATGTAAGTCTTCGTTAACAAGAAAATATTCAAGTGCTTTTGAAGAGACTTTAGTCTCTTGAAACAATTGTGTAGTCTAGTGTGATCTACTGCTCCAGCTGGTATTCACTTGTATTTTCTTATTGCTGGTTTGCTTCATCATGTCACTTTCTCATCGCCAGTATAGATGAATGCTCTGTATAGCTTATAGTAGGTTATGTATCATAGGTTATAGTAGGGCACTAAAGTCTTCAGTACAGCATTAGACGAGGGAAAAATGAGTGGTACGTTTGTACTTTGAGCCTATATTATTGCTGAAAATGTTTTGATGCCTTCAGAGAGAAGTTCTAAAAAGCAGAAAATTAGCACTGCACTACGTACTTGTGCTATCAACTTCTGGTTTTGGAAGCAATGTAGATCTCATACAACTGATTCTACTAGTGAAAAAAATATATGAATTACTTCCTTGCTTCCCACCCCTGCTTCTTTGTTGTTTTTGCATCTCTTGCCGTACTTTAAAATTAGACTTCAAAAAAAATTGCTAAGAAGCAGCCATTGTGGGACCACTGTGGGACACATTTATTATATCTACTCCTCTTGTTGCTCACTGAACCTCAAGTTAAATGATTGAAGCTGGGACAGCAGTTGCAAGCAATTGAATTGATGACTTGGAAGAAAAGCTAACAGGTGAATTCAGCTGGGTGTCCTTTTTTAGTATGGTGTTCCATGACTATCAAGCAAACAGTGCATGATATTTCTGCCAACAATTGATCCAGTCAGGACCATGATCCACACCTCTATCCCATCAACGAGTTACAAGGGGACAGGGAGTGGAAGTGGGTGTACAACATGATCTCCAGGAATTTGGTTTAGGAGCTATGAACCCAGGAAGAACAGAAAGAGAACTGTATAGAGATAAAACTTATGTCTTTGTGAAGGGCAAAGGCCTGCAGCTTCCCCAAACGTTCCAGTTTGAATGCATGCCAATACAGAAGTAAAAGAAAATGTTCTTGCAGATTCTAAGTGATGTCCTGAGTCTGAAGGGAACAGCCACCAGCTGAGGATACTGGGGAGCAGCCCCTTTCTTCAAAAGGAGGTTTTTGAGGAGTTCCTGATGTGGAGTGACCCAGGAACCAGTAGCTGATGCTGGTAACAACTGCTTCTCCTTCAGCTCTGATCTTATATGGCTGGAGCATTTTAAGTATCCCTCAAGAAGACAGAATCTTGCCTTGCAGTGGTTGCTGTGTATAACATGAGACTGGCACCACTCCTAAAAAGTATGGGTTTGGCTCTGCCTGGTTTCAAGTATTAGCCTGTTCTACTTTGAGAAGCTTTTGGTCCCCTTTCTCTACCCTTTGTGCCACACTGGTGACTGAATTAGGTAGTAGAACTCTGTCAAGCGGTGACAGTGGTAGGCTGGTTATGTTGGTGACATTGACTATTCAGTCAGTAGTCTTTGGAAAGTTTATGTATTGTATAATATTTGGAGAATAAAATCCAGAAGCTGTCATTATTCAGTCAGCTTTCTGACCTGTCATCCCCCTGTGAATTATTCTGAACAACATCAATAATGTAAATGCTTGTTTGTTTGAAAGCACCAGATGTACGCTGTGAATTAAAGTTTTAAAGTAGCTTTGTCAAAATCAGATGTCCATGTTGGTGAAATTTTTGTACTTATTTTTTCAGTCAAAAGCGTTGTTACTTCTGTTTTATTTTAACAAATAAATAAAAGATTGTTTGCCAGATTTAGTCATGTATAAATAGGCACAGATATTCTGTGTAGAGAATGAGATGAATGCCAGAAGTGTGAGTTTCGTGGTTATTAGTAAATATGGCTTCACGTGTTTCTGGTATAGTTTGTGCAATGTTATAACATAAAACTCCAAGCATTTGTATTTATTTATTTTCGTAGATCTGATTCTGTTTATACATGCAATAAAATTGAAAAGTGGTTGGATGTATGTAAGCAGAATCAGTGCTGTGATTGAAGTGCTCTTAAAATAAGCATGCAGAAGAAGAAGTGTCTGGAGATATAAAATATTCAGAGGGTTGAATTAATGACTGGGAAAGACAGTTTGATGTTTAGAAAGTTTATTTTTTAAAAATTAATCAATTAGGACTTAATATAAAGCTGTTTCATTAGCTGGCAGCTGCGGGTGTCGTCTCTGTGAGTGAGGGGAAGGATGGCATGGAAGGATGGCTGCACGGTGCTGCTGGTGGTGCCATTTGGTTGGGCTTCTTTTCCATCATCCCTTGTGCCCAACCTAGCGAGGGTGTCTCCTCGTAGATGCTGAGATGGTGAGAGAATTGTGTTCTCTGCTCTGAAAGGAGCTTCTTTGAGGCAGTGATAGCAACAGAATATTTTAGCATAGACGTTGAAGGAAGTAAAAATCGTTAACCATAAAAAAATAAAAATCTGTAATAGAAGATGTTCTGACATCCATTTTGAAAGGCTTTTTAAGGACTCTTTCTGCGACTCCGTGTGAAATCCTATCTCTCCCCAAGTTCATTGTATAATAGTTCCTTAGGCTGAAAAGGTTTCCGTGTGTGTATGTGTATATAGCCAGTTAATGGGCTGTATAAATAATGATTTTGCTTCTTCACTAAATGATCCATCTTTCTGATGCTGCTGTGGAGCATATCCATTGTCATTAGAGTTGAGCTCTGGAGGCTTGGTGTGCGTGTTGCCGAAATCTCAGCTGCTGCTTCTGGGTAGCAGAACTCGAATCACACTTGCAGTTTTTGTCAGAAAATCACGATGTTGGTATTACCGTAGGCTTCTCACACATGCATCTCAAAATGGTATCCCATTCCTCTGCTTTCTATGTATAAAACACAGAGGATGGTCTAAATGTAGTATAGTGGCTCATAGATTTGTGCATTGGAAGTGTAATTTAAGACACCTCTCAAATTGTTATTATTTTTTTTAAGGGTGTATGCATAAAATTAAAAGTATGAATAAGGGATTCTTTCTTTAATTTTAATTCTCTCCACGGGAGCTGCTGTTTTATTGATGCTATTTAGCAGAGGGCCTGGTTTGCAGTACAGCGCTGAGAAGTTGTTTGTTGGGGAACATATTATAAGTTGTAATATGTCCTGCTAAGTTTCTTTTTCTTTTTTCTTTTAATATTTAAAAGCCTGTCTGAACTGAAACAGGTATAAGGTTTACATCACGGACCTTTGATCTTTCAGCTTTTCAATATCACTATGCAAAGGAAAGCATAGAGAGAACACTTGGTGTTGGCAAGATGTTTTGATCAACCACCATTTGAAATTGTTACTTTGTCCTGATAGTATCAGTGATATCTTTGGGTTATATCTGTTATCTTGTCTTATATTTGTGTGGCACGAGTATTGCCTAGTGACTTCTTCATCCCTATTCACCATGGGACTGAGAAAACTATTTAAATCTATATTGATCATTAGGTGAATCAAATAGAGCACAATTTATATTGTATTCTGTGGTAGATACAAATTGTGCTTCCAACCTTAGGCTAGCCCCTTCTGTAGAGCGATGGCAAATAATTATCCTTTTGAATTGTGGTCTTGGCATCAAGTACAGGAAATGTCCTCTCCAACATGTTAGAGGAAAATAGGGAAAATGGCTTGTGCTGTAGAGACTGTCTGCAGATGAATATTTGCAAGCCCTTTCAAAAACTAAGGGAATATACAATGTCAGAGCTTAAGGTTTCCCAGTAATACTTGTCAATTCTTTCTTTTTTCCAGTTTTTAATTAAATGTGGTGTTTTCAGTAGACCCAAGTTAAAACCAACTAGTAATAGATTGATTCATACCAGTCTGACATTTCTTTTTAGTTAAACATCTGCATAAGCCAAAAGTCCAGAAGTTCAGGGTTTGTTTGATTTATTTATTTATTTTTGTCTACTCAAAACAACTTAGGTGAAGATGCTTTCCTTGAAGTTCTTGTGTGCCTTAGTGAAAAAGAAGTGTTGCTCTAAATATGCCACTTAGGTGTATCTCAGCACCTGATTATGAGACAGCTAAATCCTAGTCCTGGAGAATCTGTTGCAGTGACCCATCACCCAGCCCTTTGTACACCATTATGTGCCTTGTGCTCGGGCAAGGAGATGTGACCCAAGGAGCAGAACTGCCCCCTTATTCCCATTTGTCCAAACTTTGTTCCAGAAGACAAGTGCAAGTTTTGTCTCTTCATTTCTCCATCTTGACGAGTCTCAGGGAGTGGGGTAAAAGGATAACTAAGAGTCAATTTCACTTAGTTTTGAGGGTGGTTATAAATCTGAGTTAAAACAAATGAAAGTGTTAAGTATCAAATACTGTATCAAAATGTACCAAATGTATACCATCATACAGTTGATTGAGATTGGAGAAATCAGGTAGCATGTCTTAATTTCTTTAAGTATTTTGAAAATATTGGATTACTTAAGGGGAAAATAAAGATATATAATAATGGTTGGATTTGGTCTTGAAGGGTCATTTCCAAGCTATGATTCTAAAACTGTATTCATGCTACCAGATTTAGTCTGTAGACCTGATTAAGGACAAGAGATATGGGTGTAGGGAAATGACAGAAATTTTAGAGGTATCTTCAGAAAATGGATTTTGGGAAGAAATTTAATGATTTCTTGATGAGCATTTTGATAGTTTTTGATTTCTCAAAATAGACATGAGAGGGTGTATAATGCATTCAGTCAATCTAGTCAAAATATTTCTCATATTGGGGAAGAGAGAGCTCCCTTCAAGTACTGTGTTCCTTTGGCTCATTTCCTAGCTGCTGAATTCTTCCTCTCAGGATACAACCTTTTAAAGATCAGCAAAGGAAGTACTAACAAGCCAGGAGACTTTTGCTGCCAGTGTAATATAATTCTCTTCATAGTGAAAGTAGATCAGAAGCAGAAAGCTGTAACCAGTTCCCCGTGGAATGGAGAGAATGCCTATATTTTAGCTGCAGTGAAAGGAAAAAAAAGTATGGCAGATTATGAAATTAGCTATCTGACAAAAGTAACGTATCTTATGGAAATTCCATTATATAAGAGTACACAGGAACTGAATCACAGTGGATAGAGGAGGCATGGGGCATTTCCCTGAACACATAGAAGATGCTTCCTGCAAGAGACTAAAGTAAGCCAGAAGGTATATGAATGGATATAGAACATTCTGTGCATACAGATGTAGACTAATCAGATCTAAGTTGCTGGGAGATGATTTTCTGCTGTGTGAATCTAGAAAACTTCTTTAAAGCCAGCTTAACCAACTTCACTGGGATAGCTGTGGCGTTGGGGAAAACCAGACTGGGAATGATCTCATTCATGCAAGGAGAAAAGTCCTTTTCCATGTTCCAAGTGGTCTTTGCAAGTGCTGTTCATAGATCTAATGTTAATCTGCATGTTTTTTTTTAATAGCATTTTAAAGACTCTAATGGTATGTGGAAATGACATCTGCTGGATTCCAGGTCAGACACAATCTGCAGCTTATGGACTTGATTTGACATTTTGTTAAATACTGAGTATACTTTAGAACATCTCTCTCTCTCTCTCTCTTTCTCTCTCTCTCTTTCCCTATTTTCCTGCAGATTTTGTTAGAGATGCATATAAGTTTGTGGAAGATTCAGGCAGTTGTGACAGGCCAGCTTTATATTGTCCTAAAGAAATCATGGCAATCAGGGGACATCACTGATTTCTTGGGGAGAAAAGAACAACAACAAATTTTGGCTTCTCTGATTTCTTCTGGACAGTTGCGTACCCTGATCGCTCTGGTCAGAGACTTGAGTTGTGACCTCAAGTTTGTGGCTTGACCTAGGACTTGCCTCTTTACTACAGTCTTGTCTTGGCAGTTGCTGGTCACTCAGCTGAACTTGGCTACTGTCACTATACCTGTTCTGCTGTTCAGACAGGGTACTTTTGGTCTTACTGACCCTCAGTAGGGCTGCTTTGCTGCCTGCTTTGTTCCTGTGCTCAGTGGTTGGCTCTCTTGCCTTGCAAAAGTGCTCTGGCTGGCTGCTCCATGCAGAGTGTAGGCTGGGTGAGTTCCAGAGATCCCTTGCAGCCTACGTGACTCTCTGTGAAATGTGGCTGTGCTCCAGCTTTCCTTGCCTACGGCATTCATGGAGCTCTAAATTGTATCGACTGTTTTATGAGTCCCTATGTGGCCCCTTTGCTGTTGATATTTTTGTTATTATGGGTACAGAATCTTAGGCAGCCTTTTAAGGTAAATGCAATAGAAGTGAACTTCATTCTATAGCTTCTCTTATCATGGGATGCAGACAAAGAGAGAGGAGGCAGATAGCTGAGGGGCTTCATCACTTTTCAAAGGATATGCCTGAATAGGGCTGCAGAAGGGATAACCTCCCACTCTCCTGGAGCTGCAAGGGCAAGGGTTGCAAACTAGGCTAAGTTGAGATCTCAATCATTGGTGCTATTCCTCTTAGCATCCATCTTCTTGTGTTGCATAGGAACAAGTGAGTTTTGATGTATGTGCTCTCACACTGAGTGATGTTGTCATGGTTGTGCAGACCGCAGTGTTCAGACCTATTCTATACATGTCCTGAGAGAATAAAAAATAAAAAGACAGAAGACCATTTCAGTCAGGCTGTTGGCTGTGCTCGTCATGGAAGAGTGTGAAGCAGAGGGAATCTGCTGCACTGAACTCATGCTTTCAGCTTTTACAAACTGATAGTTTGGTCTCCCTTCCAGTAGGCTGGAGAAAAGGTGAAACACATTATTTGCTGCATGCACGTCATGTTGAATTCATAGTTTAGCTGCATAGCGATTCAGTGGCTGCTCCTGGAAGTCCGTGCAGTCAATGTATCCTCGTAGCTCTGTGGGACAAATGCATCTCTCCTCACTTGGTGCTCTCAAAGCTGCTTTCACTGGTTTCTGCTGGAAATGGAAGGCACATGTGGAAAGCAGAAAATCAGCAGACACGATGAGGTGTTTTACTGCAGGTATTAGCTGTACCAGGCCGGGTAGAATTGTTCTACATTGTACTGTGTTACCCTAACTCTGCTCCTACACAGTGCTAATTATAATCTTGATATGATCCAATTAAAAATCACTCTCTATACTGCCTAATTGATTCTATTGCCATGAAACAGTGAAAGCCAGGCGGGCTTAGCAATTCTGTAGGATTCTTGTCACAAATTCTGACACGTAGTTCATGAATACTGGGGGGAGGATGCCTACAAACAAATGCAATTGGCTGTTATGGATATTTTCAGTAAAATATCAGTATTAAAAAGTATGCTTTCCAGATAGTTTATCTGAATGAATAGGATGTTGTCCATGTGGTGGTCTGTACAGAAGTAGATGACTGCTGTAAGTGTTTATGCAGACACTTTTGCATTTGGAGCTGTTCTGAGTAAGGAGTCGCTCCGTTTGTACTACAGTTTCTAATTCTGACTATGCCACTGAAACCCAGTGTGATTTTAATGGTTTTTAATGTAAGTCTGAATACGGCATGCTTATTTGTTTTCACCAGAGATTTGCTATTGATCGAATTCTTAAATGGTGTCCCTGCTGGCAGAAATGCTTCCTACCAGGTAGCATCTGTCTGCTGGATTGGGGTCTCTGTGTTCACATCCTTGCTTATGCTGACACAACTGAGATGGATTAACACATCTTTCTTTTTTTGTCTCTCCCTCTTTATTTGTAGCTCTCCACCTCCGTAAATCCTTCTGTCTTTTCTCTTTCTTCTTTTCCTCTTAATTTCTCACACAGTTAAGCTAACAGAGGAGGCTGTGTGGGATGAGGAGTAGAAAAGAGGGAGCGAAAGTGAAAGGGGGAGTGGGGAAGACAAAAGGGAGAATGTGAGAGGTGAGGGGGAGGTGATAATGGAAGTGGAAAATAGAACAAAGAAGGAGGGGGTAGTGGCTGAGCAAAAGGAGAGATTAAATAAGGAGGGCATGAGAGTGGGAGAGACTCTGCTCCTAGACTTTCAACTGGAGATAGGGCAGACATTTTTTTTTTCTGCTCACAGGATGAATAATTAGAGCAAATATCAATCCTGAACCTTTTCTTCCAGGCAGTTAATTTTCTGAAGGCATGAATGTATCAGCTTTATTTTATTCTTACCTGCAGCTTAGGAAAGGGGTCTTAAATTGGACAACTGAATAACCTGCAGTTCTTAACTGTCAAGAAAGTTAGTGTCTGTCCACAGGTCAGTATGGAAAAATATCTCTGGGGTCATTTACTTTTTCTATTGATGGATGTGCAATCTTTTTGGTTGTAAAGAAGTAATTGAAAGCTAAAAGGGTGTTTGCAATGTAGTTAACTATCTATATATTGGCTTTTATTAGGTGAGATTTTACTTCTGGAGACTCTCTTAGTCATTGCCTGTTGGAAGCAAGCTTTGGCATAGGCCTGGAATAGCTGGGGAAGTGCCTTCCCTGTTTCTCCACAGCCTCGCATAGCCCACCCTGCCCTTCTCTTTGTGATTGTCTGTAGGCTAGCCTTTCCTTTGGGATGGGAGAGTTGAAGGAAATTAGTATTAGTCCTACTGATATAGTAGAGAACGTAGATGTTCACAAATTGTTCTTTTTCTCTTTAAAACCACATGTTTTTGGCCTTCTGGTCATGAATGCTTAACATCGATGTTGCAGCTGAGAAAAGGAGAGAGATAGCAGGCAATAACATTAGGAATGATTCTGCCCATCCCTGCTGAGCCCTCTTCCGTGCATTTTCCCTTGCTTTGTTCTGTGTTGTGCAACAACAGGGATGTTCAGCTCATCATTTATGGCTGCTGTTTTGTCCTTTAATACAGACTGTGGATTTCACTAGCTGGTAGTAAGGATTTCTTTGAGTATGTGCATCAAACAGTTATTTACCTCAAGCCTCCTGAAGCAACTTTTTGATGCTGAGCAAATAGAAATTAAAATGGAAAGTGTGCTTTGATGCTTTGCTTTTATGTAGTTGCAGTGATGTCTGGGGAAGTACTGCAGTGGAGAAATCTGTGTTAAGGTAATACTGGAAATCATGTTCACATTAGAAGTTCCCAAATTATGCTTTATTTAAAAATGTTTTAATGAGCTGCCATATTCAGTGCATAATCTGTTAAAGGGGAGTGCATGGGAATTCATTTCAAATCCCAGGGTGGAACTGAGGGAATATTTCAGACCTGACATACTAAATTTTCATGGTAGAAGGCACTGATTTGTTTCCCTTATACTTTTCCCAATATTTGCTTGTGATGGGGAGCCATCATGGCCTCTCTCTACTGTGGTGAAAGAGGAACAAAAGAAAATCTTAAATAAGGGAGAAATTGTGATATTCCTTAGCAATCAGAGAAACTACTCTATTTTAAGTATACTGCAGTAGAAGACATGTGGACAACATCTAGTATCTTCCCTTCATGAAGGAAAGAACACAACTGAGAAACGGAGATTTCCCACAGAATGGTGCCTAACTGAAAATTAAACTTTTCATTATGTGGAATCTTTGTGGGAATATTTTTGTAGCTCTCCCTCAGATTGCTGTAGTATGTAGGAACTATGGGTGTTGCATGCAATCCTCATAGGAACTGCACACAGAAAATCCCACATAAAACAGTTGTTGTCTCAAAGAGTTTGTAGCCTGAACAGACAAACATCATGCAAGGAAAGAGTATGAATCTTCTATCATGCTCATCTCAAAAATTACACCTTAATCACTTTCACATAACTTTTCAGACTTTGTCACAACTGAATTTGAAGAAAGAATTTGAATAAAATGTGTTTTAAAATATGCTTGGAAGAGGCAAAAGACTTTCCTGACTGATACTGTACATCTAAACAGAAAAATCTATATTGTTTTGAACAGTCATAAGATGAGAATTAAAAGACTAAGGAAAACAGCGAGACATCCAAAAATAGAAAATGAATGTCTGCCTAATAATTATGCAGTCATGAGCAACAGAAAGGAAATTTAGGCTATTGAAATTCTTCTATTTGACTTTTACTAAGTAGTCATTGCTTCACCAAAATGTTAGGTGCCTGTTCTTGGACTTTGTCCTGGTATATTCACCTAATTTTCTCATATAATGAATGGATAAGTGTCTTATCCATTCATTAGACACTTTTAACTCTAAAAGAAGGTAGGCCTATCTAGGTTTTATGTTCTTGTATAGTGGAAGAAAAAATTTTGGACAAATCCATGCATAAGCAGTCTCTCAGTAGAAAGAAGTAAAACTATCTAAAAATCACACAAAAAATTGACTTTATAGATAGGACAAATATAATTGCATTTAATTGACTGATACAGCCTAGAAGAAGGAAGGATAGCTAAGGAGAAATCCTTGAGATGATGTCCACAGCTTATTTTGATTTTAAATTTGATCTGTTAAACATTTCTCCTAATATTGAGAATTATGAGCTCTGTGTGATGTACACAGAAGGAAAAAAATCCAACTTTTTGAAGACTCTTACTGGTGTTGATTTTAGTAAACAGGGAAGAAGTCATCTGACGTTTTCCTTTCCATGGGATGTAAATACCCCTTCTGACATTGAAGATAAGAAAAATATTTTCTGTAGAAATATCTTTATTTTTTCTTCATCTTCCTAAATTTTGACACTTGGTCCGTTGTCTAATTCCATGCTGCTGTAGGAGTTACTTGTTTTTAAACTTTCTAACTGATAATGTGCAACTGCTTGCCTCTTCCTAGAAGTTGCTCCTACACACGTTTATATTTGTCAGTTGTTTTTGCTTTGAAGTTAGAGTGTTTTAAGTGCAAACTAAGCTTTAGTGAATTAAACCTCATTTGTCAGCTCTCAAGTCTATCATTTTGCACTCTTCCTCCATCCAGTGCAGCAGTTCTGTAGGTATTCCCTGTTCTTCTTCTGCATACAATGCACAACTTGTATTATGTGTGAGTCAGTAGCAAAATGAGGAACAGCTATTCTTATCATCCTCCTCTTGACTGTGAACAGACCTACCACCTCTTCACCTCCAGCTTTTGATGTTCTTAGCTGCATCAAGATCAAATATGGCGTATATATATATTTTTTTTTTCTCTAGGCTGTGGGTTTCTTGATTTAGTTGTACTGTAGTGATAGTTAAAGGTTGTGGGAAGGCCATCCATTCTCAAATGGCATTCCTGATCTCGGCTCTAGATCTTATGTGAGGAATAAGGGAATTATCAGTTTTAAATTCCCAGCATATGCTACCATGATGAAAATGTGTTGGACAGAAGACTTTGAAGAGCAGAGCACTTGGGTTTTATAGAATCATAGAATCACATGGTTGGAAAAGACCTACAAGATCATCTAGTCCAACCATCCTTACCATTGCTACCACAAGCCACTAACCCATATCTCATAGCTCCTCATCTAGGACATCCTCTCTTGAACACTGCCAGGGATGGCGACTCACCATCTCCCTGGGCAGGCCATCCCAGTGCCTGACCACTCTCTGAAAGAAAAAGTTCTATCTTACGTCTAACCTAAACCTCCTCTGGTACAGCTTGTGGCCATTTCCTTGGATCCTGTTCGTTGCCTGGGAGGAGAGGCCAAACCCCTCCTCACCACAACCTCCCTTCAGGAAGTTGTAGAGTGCAATGAGGTCTCTCCTGAGCCTCCTTGTCTCCAGTCTAAACAATCCCAGCTCCCTCAGCTGCTCCTCATAAGACTTGTGCTCCAGACCCCTCACCAGTTTCGTTGCCCTTCTCTGGACACGTCCCAGGGTCTCAGTATCTTTCTTGTAGTGAGGGGCCCAAAACTGAACACAGTACTCGAGGTGCAGCCTCACCAGTGCTGAGTACAGGGGGATGATCACCTCCCTGCTCCTGCTGGCCACACTATTTCTAATGCAGGCCAGGATGCCGTTGGCCCTCTTGGCCACCTGTGCACACTGTCGGCTCATGTTCAGCCGAGCATCAACCACCACCCCCGGGTCCCTTTCCTCTTCACAGTCATCCAGCCACTTATCCCCAAGCCTGTAGCGCTGCATGGGGTTATTGTGGCCAAAGTGCAGGATCTGGAACTTGGCCTTGTTGAACCTCATCCCATTCACCTCAGCCCGGTGATCCAGCTTATCTAGATCCCTCTGAAGGGCCTCCCTAACCTCAGGCAGATCAACACCACCTCCCAGCTTGGTGTCATCTGCAAACTTACTGAGGGTACATTCAATCCCCTCATCCAGGTCGATAAAGATATTAAACAAGATGAGTCCCGTACCGATCCCTGGGGGACACCACTTGTAATGGGTCACCAGCTGGACTTAACTCCATTAACCACTACCTGTTGGGCACAGCCCTCTAGTCAGTTCCTTACCCAAAGAAGGGTATACCTGTCCAGGCCACAGACAGCCAGTTTCCCCAGAAGAATGCTGTGAGAGACCGTGTCAAAGGCTTTGCTGAAGTCTAGGTAGACTACATCAACAGCCTTTCCCTCGTCTACCAATCTGGTCAGGAATTTGTGAGATCTCTCTCTCTCCTTCTTATCCGAGCCAGATATTTTGTTAGTTTTTACATAATTGCCTATTGTTACTTTTCCGGTAGCCAGAAAAGAGATTTTTCTCATCTGCAAAGCACTTTCATTATTGGGGATGTATGCGAATGTAGGACTGCTTAAGCATTTAAACCAAGGAGGAACTGTGCAATTGCCTGGTATACAAAGCTATAGCTGTGCCTAAACATATAAGTGAGTAAGGTCATTCAAGTAAAGTTCTTGGAAAATGTTGAAACTTGTCCTGAGAATCTTTTAATTGTATGAAATTTTCATGTGCAATGTAAATTTAAGTTCACTGAATTTATAAAGTTCAAAACAGTATAAATCTTTTCATTTCAATAAATCAACATATTATTATACTGCACAATTATTTCAACATGGATAAAGGATGCTCCCTTATTATTAAGTTATTATCAAAGGGTTTATTCCTTTCAATTTGAAGGAGAACATGATATACGGTTGTTATTAAGGCATAACCAGAAAGATTCCATTTAGATTCAGTGTGGTTTTGTGGCTTGTAAACATGAATTCAGGTTATTTCAGAGAAATAGTATGGATTTGATAACAGTGACTGGGATTATGTTATAGTTGTGCAAATGTTATTTCTGCGGTTCTTTTTTTAATGAAGATTAGAAAAAATATTTTAAATATTTATAAATATTTTAAGCACTGATATAATTTAAGCGTCTGAAAATCCCACCATGCTTCTCTGTTTCAAAAGAGATGTTTTCCAGCAGATAGCACTCATAAGGGAGATGTTGTCTGGTTGTACGCATTTTCTTGTGTGTGTATGCATGTGTATGTGCAGATCTTTTTTTTTCCTGATAAGGTAATTTTCTAAATGGCATAAAGAGCTTCAGCTCCATGTTTCACACCAATAAAAATGCTTTGTTTTACAGTAGTTGTGATTTACATTTGACTACAACTTGTTCAAACTAAGACTGGAATTACTGCATTTTTTAAAAATGAATCATAGTATTGCTTTATAGCAAATGAAGCTCTCTGTTACATCTATAAGCTGAGGCAAGAGAGCGTTGAGATGTTCTAGCCCAAGTGCTGTTGTTGGAGAGACATCCTCTGCGATTGAGGCAGAGAACACGGGGTGGTACCCTCAGTTTGGCAATCACATCAAGGACTGCTTTTTCTGCCTTTGGAAACCTTGAGTTATGAGAATAGAAGCAGACACACCAATATACAAAAAGATACACTGAAGAGTGGAAGAGGAGATGAGTCAAAATGCTGCATACTTGTTAAGAGAACAACAGAAAATAGAAGTTTAGTAGAAGGATGTTGATGTGAGATCGCTACACTACCTCTCCTTCCAAACCAAAAGGAGACAAGAAATATAAAAGTCCTGGGAAGTTGCTGATTAGTCTTGGAAAGGAAGCATGATAGGAGAATTGCATGTCAGACTTTAAGAAATGAATTAGTTTATAAGCAAATATGAGTACAAAGGGTGGTTATAATTTAAATTAGTTCTGTGTTTGAGGTTCCCATAGAAACTGTATATAATACAACACAAAATTTTATGGGTAAAAATGAGCATGGCTTTATGGAGATACAAATTTACTGTTAGCCTTATTAACATTTTAATAATCTAGTACTTCAAGTGACTACTCCTATTATAATACTACATACTTATAGTCCAAATTAATACAGGAGAAATGCAATAATGAATATAATACTGTTACACAGGAAAGAAAACCACCAAGCAAAACCCCCTTTTTTTGTTGCTTTGCTCACTGGTGTTCCTCAGAGTCTGAAGGTTTACAGCTTTGTTGTTTCCTGAGCAAAATGGAGATAGGGAAGTTAGAATCATAAAATTGTTTGAGTTGGAAGAGACTTGTAAAGGTCTAGTCTCCTGCAATGAACAGAGACATCAACAGGTACATCAGGTTACTCAGAGCCTGCTCTATCCTGACCTGGAATATCTCCAGGGATGGGCTTCCACCGCTTCTCTGGGCAACCTGTTCCAGTGCCTCACTACCCTTACTGTAAAAACAACAACAACCAACCAACCAAATAAAAAGAAACAAACAAACAAAAAAACCCAACAAAACATAACCGATTTTCTTCTATCCAGTCTAAATCTCCCTGTTTTAGTTTGAAACCATTTCTCCTTGTCCTGTCTCAACAGAGTCTGTCCTCTACCTTCTTAGCCTCCCTTTAGATACTGAAAGGCTGCTATCTGGTCTCCCTGAAGCCTTCTCTTCTGGCTAATATGAGATTCACCAGGAGAGATGGGGCTTTCTTCCCTCTGTGTGCTGATTAAGCTGTTAATGCTTTTATTCATCCTTGGTGTTTTGCTCAGCGAAGGTTAATTTTTGTACTTAACTCAATCTTGCTCACTTTTTCATTGATTCTGAATTACTCTGATTTTATATTCTCTTTGCTGTCTTTAGGACTGCTTTTTTTCCTGACTCAGGAGGTGGCAGTGACCACTGTTTGACCACTGTCATTTCTGTGTGCAGTTTGAGGCTTCTGATATCATCCTCTGTCTTCAGTCTTGCGCACAACACAGGCAGTTTAATCCACACAGGATAGCTACTTCTTACTACTGTAAGCTAAAGCTGAACAAAACAGCCTTAAGCGATAGTTGTCTGACTGCTAGACAATAGCTTTCAGAGCAAAAACAAATGAAAATCAGCTCAGGCAGCGCCAAGACAATCCCAAGTGCAAATTAATTATATATTTAAATGTTATCATGTCTACTGAATGTTCTTTTAAACTAAATATTTAGCTTCTCTTAAAACAGTTTTAAGTACATCAAAGTAATTGGAATCTTAACTGCTTTCATGCTGTGTGAAAAGCGAAAATGCAATTTACACATAAAATGAACTTTTCTACACTTGTCCTTTTTTGTATGGAGTTGTGGCATACCTTTAATAGAATATTGCATTTTTGCTAACTTACAAATGTGATTTTTAATAAATGAACCTTTTGATGCTAATATTTTCTGAAGCGAGGTTGGGAATTCTGCTGAACGTTTTGTCTGTGACAATGCATTGGGATTTGGGTTCTTGGAAATCATCAGCATTTTTCATTTTCTTGTCATTTAAAATCAACAAAGAAGTTCATCAGTTTTGTTGTCTCTTACTATTGTATGTAGAAAGAAATATCAGATAGGGTAGCACTTCCTAGTTCTCCTAAACATGCCAGGTGTAAGTTTTTATCGTGTTTTGGAACAGCCCAGTTTTGGAAGGGACCTTGAAAGATAATCTGGCCCAAACTCTTTCATGGAAAAGGTGCCTAGCATCATGTCCAAGTCACCTCCAGTCATGAGGACTCCACCATATTACTGGAAAGTTTTGTCTGTTGATTGATTTTCTTGCTATATTTCCTTATGTAATGACAAAACTACTCCCAGTGTGACTTGTACCCACTGCCCTATGTCCTCTCCATGTGGCTCCTTGAGAAGACAGAGTCTATCTTTTTAATAACCACCCATTAAGTACTGGAAAGTGGTAATGAGATCACAGCAATTTGGGACATATTATTATTTTGGATAATAACACCAAAGAAATTTTGTCAGTACAGTTAAGATCATTACTGAAATAAGCTCTGGCAATTCTTCTCATTTCCAGTCAGATGATTATCTACTTTATATATTAGAAAAGCTTATCTTTTACGTTACAAACAAGCAGTTCCTTTTTGTTCACTTGTGGTTCTGTGTTGGGGTGAGGGTAACAGAACACTGAAACAGGCTGCCCAGAGAGGCTGTCGAATCTTCTCTGAAGACGTTCAAAACCAGCTTGGCTGCGTTCCTGTGTGACCTAATCTAGGTGTTCCTGCTCTGGCAAGGGGGTTGGACTAGATGATCTTTCAAGGTCCTTTCCAATCCCTGACATTCTGTGATTGTGTGATTAAATATATAATGTGATTAAGCCAGTCTAGAAATTCAAACCTCCATTAGATTGTTTCATCAATGAAACGATCCAACCTGTTTCTTTTGAAGTTAATAGTCAAAATACTTTTGACTTCACTTGAAAGATAACTGAATCCAAAAGGCTAACTTTTGGATGTGAGTTAATCATAGAATCATAGAGTGGTTTGGGTTGGAAGGGACCTTTAAGATCATTTAGTTCCAACCTCCTCTACAGGAAGGGACACCACCCACTAGACCGGGTTGCTCAAAGTCCCATCCAGCCTGGCCCTGAATGCTTCCAGGGGAGGGGGCACCCACAACCTCTCTGGGGAACCTGTTCCACTGTCTCACCACCCTCACAGTAAAAACTTTCTTCCTAACATCTAGTCTAAATCTACTGTATTCCAGTTTAAAGGCATTTCCCTTTGTTCTGTCATTACATGCCCTTATAAAAAGTTTCTCCCCAGCTTTCCTGTAGGGCCCCTTCAGGTACTGGAAGGCTGCTATAAAGTGTGTAATGTAATATAATGTGATAGAGACACCTAGCAACTCTATAGGCTGTAAGGAACTTTATGCTAGACTATCTGCTCTTAATTTAGGAAACATATTACCAAAGGAATTGATGTATTTAAGAAGTATTCAGTTAGGTTTACAGAATGAACAACTATTCGTTATTTTTAAAAAAGAATTAAAGTAGGAAATATAGAGCAAAAACAATACTGGGAGCTATTTAGGCAACCAAAGGCAGATTTCTGCCTTAGTATAAGGTAACCACGCTGTAGACTACTGACTTACGTATTAAGTAGATCTAGGATTCAGTTGCCTGTCTTTTAGGCACCTAGCCTTACTTGAGATGCTTTCTAGGATATCTAATATGGGGACATCTGAGTATATGGGCCTGACAATTGCAAAGTGACATCTGGAGAATTTGTTGGGATGATGATTCTACTGAAAGCTTCTGAATATTTGAGGTTTAAAGCTGCAGAATCAAGCATGGACTGTTTGCTTGCACATTGGCCAGTTTCAAAAAACTGTTTTTAATGACTGTGCCTCAGAAGGATCTGGTACGTTATAGATTTTGCTGCACTGTGAGATCTAGAAATGGAAAATTACATACTTATTAATCCTCTTGACTTAATCATTTCAGCTAATGAATAAGGAAGGAAGTAAATAGAGCAATATTGGTTTGCCATAGTGGAAGTCTGCTAATGCGTTTCATATTTTCCTAATAGAGAAGAAGAAAATTAAACAGCCTATTTGAAAGATTCTGAAAGTGCTAAAAATGAAAATGGGACAAAAGTTGTACTTTAAATTTTTCTTTTTTCCTAGAACAGCGTTTGTACTGCTGTTTTCTGTTCCCTTTTTATTTTCAGCTCTTGTGAAGATTTGAGCTGGAAATTTTGTCTTTTGTTTCTCAGATCTTGTCACTCTAAATTGTCTCTTGTTGTGTGAATCCATTTTGGCTCTCCTCACAAATAAAATGCAAATCATATCCTTGCCAGAGCTGTACACCTAAGTGTAATCAGAATAAATACTTGAAGGTGAAAACTGAGGTTCACTTTTTAATTGAGAAAGTCATGGAATGCTGTATAACTTTGAGATGAAATTCCATCATTTTTATACACATTTTCAAAGTCAAAGAAAATCCTTCTTTGGAAGTAGGGTTTCTAGATTATTTATTTATTTATTTATTGGTACTATTATGGTAATGTGTTGGAACTTCTAAAAGGTGAATGCTTGTGATTTAAGATAGAGGGCCAAAATGTAATAGAAGCATGGAGATCTTTGCAAGATTCATGGAAAGACTGCCACTGATGCCCATCATGATAGCAGAGCTCCCAGGAGAAGAGTGGCTGGGTTGCACGAGGCAAAGAGGGAGAGGTATTTTTAGCCTTGGTAGTGATGACACCATGAGCAATAAACAAGAGTGTTCTACTTGAGTCAAGAACTCAAAAGCCTTTTCATGAACTTAATTAAGAAACTTTTTTGACAGCAGGGGCATCATAATTGTCTGTTACATCCTTGAAGAAGGAAATCAAAGGAGCTCTGCTTAAATTTAGTATTTGTGAGCAGTCAACTTCCTTACCTGCCAACATCTGAAAGCTAAAAATAGTATGTAGCATTTCAGCACTGTACATTTCAGAATTGTTTCTTAGGAGTTTCCCCTAACTGAAGACTGGGATTTAACTAAGGGACATTAATATAAGAAAGTAAGGAAACAACATGTAGAAGCATTTTGTTGCAGTTACCTCTTGTTGCTGTTGTTTGTTTGATGGAAGGAAGATAAGCCTTAGTTTTAAAAATTCTACTATAATTCATGTTACCCTGAATTTTTGAAAGGAAGGGGGAGAAAATGGCATTCTGTTAGAAAATGAAATAGTGCAAGCCTTCTCTCTTGAAGACATGCAGCTGTTTTCTATGAATTTGAAAAGTTTTCTGTAGTACAAATTTTTAAGGGAAAAACATTCACTGGAAAGGACAAGTTTTTGTCTTTTTTTTAAAAAAAAAAAAAAACTGCCCTTTTTCATTGTGAGTAATACTAAACACTCACTAGGGACTCTTCATCTGTAAATCCTGGCTGTCATAAAAATGCAAGTTTATTTTTTTTACTTTAGAAAAAATTGCAGATACTTACTGAAGAAGAAAATAGGGCATTGTTTTTAGTGTTTCTTAGAGACGCAAAATCTAACATAATACTTTGGAAGTTTCATTTGATTATATTCAACAATCAAGTTTAATAGGAATATGCTCCAGAAAAGGTGATATTTTATGTAGATAATCTATTTGAACAGCACACAATGATACACCTTCAGTTGCCTTTACTTTTTGGTATTTATTCATAATAAACACAACTAAAAACTGTTTGGAATTATAAGCTATGAAGTACAGAGAATTAGTACAGGATGCTAAAAAAAATGAGGATGAAATCCAGAACTGCAAGTAGTCGAAATGGGAAATCTATTTTAGATCTTAATACCCTAAGGAAGATATAGACCCATGTTCAAATGGACATACTAGCATTGCTGATGTGTGTAAAAAGTGAGAACGTTACATAAATATTTCTGTTAGTATATAGTGCAAGTATATTTGTGTTCTAAGAAGACAAAGGGAATTGTTTCCCATTTTGATAGTAACCAAATAAAACTTAAACCAACTCTTGCTTTAGGGGTAAATATTTAAAATGAAATAGGCCTTAGTTACTTGTGCAATAGAAGGCTGAAAGGCTTGGCTGTGGAATTCTCTGGTCAGCTGATTCCTTTTCCCTTTTTCCATACTTTACCATTCCATGTTGGAGTATTAGGAAAATTCAGTAAAATTGTATGACTTCTCATGTAGTGCTTAGCATTTCAAGGGGGTGCTTGGATCGCCCCAAGAGGCTGTTGGGTCAATCAAGCTGGCATTCATCCTGGGCATTTGTAACGCAGAGTTTGAAAACAAATGAAGAAATGATACAATTCTTAGGGCACTCTGTTTACAAAACTTGCTGAAAAGTCATGAAAGGTTCATTTTAGAGCTATACGATGCTAGAGAAAATACCTTGCGTTGAAGAGGTCTCAAGCTGTTGAGTTCATCACAAAGGAGATCAAGAGATGACTTGATTATAAAATATAAACACTTTCGTACACATGTGGCATCTACCACTAAAAGCTTTTTAATGTAGTGGTGAAAGGCAGGACAAACACTAAAGGACTGTCCTTGGAAGTAAGGCATGCATTTTGTGTGGTGAGAGTGATTCACCTAGCAGGTGTTGATCTTCTCTCAGTATTCCCAGAACAAGACTTGCTTTTTACCTTAAATTTAATGCATCATATAGCTTGAAAGCCTGTGAGTGCAGTGTTGCACATGACCTGAATTCCAGGACTTAAATATTGTTGTGCTGTGGATTTATTTTGTTTTGTTTTGTTTCGTGTGGTCTTGTTTTGTTCCCATTTCCCAAGGAGGAACAGAAGAGTTCTGGGCCACTTTCGTACCTGTTCATTGAAGTTAGGATTGGGGTGTTTTTTTCCTCAGTTACTGAAGATTTTAATGTTACTGTGTTGCAAGGAGGTGATGGGCTCATACTGTACTTTCTGTGTTACAAACGGGTTTCCTAGAGGAACTAATTCTCATGTTTTATAACATAGTAAAATTGGCTTACCTAGACTTACTGCTTTAAGATCTTTCAGTGTATGTGCTGATAATATTTCCAATATAGTGGTTGCAACTAGTCCGCTCTTTCTCACTCATCAGATGTACATAGCACCAACCATAACTGCTTAGTTATGATAACTCAGCTAGTTATGATAACTGGCTACTAATGAAGATGTGTAAAACTGTGCTTCCAGACTCCTCCAGGCTAAAACAGTAAACTATCTAGCCTCCAAGCAGCAAATGAATAATGGTTTGAGTGAAGATTCTGTATGAAATACCAAATAATCCCCCAGGTAACATCATCTAACAAAAGGCTATGGAACAGGATATCTATTGGATATCTCTGTTCACACTTCTGATCTAGGGACATTTAATATTTATTTTCTTAATGCTCCATTCCCTTCTGATATTCCTTACAAATATTTTGGTCCTTTAATAACTTGTGTCACTGTAGCAGTGACAGTGAGCATTAAGTGGATAATCTAGTACAAAATAAAAATTTTCTATGTCTCAGTCCTCATCACAGAAGAAAAAGCATAACATTCCCATCTGTCCTTTAGTAAGTCAAGTCCTCCTAAAGAATAAGAGACAGTGTTTCACACTGGTGTAATCCTAGCAGAATGCTTTCTCTCTGCTGTTATTGGAATATCCACATCATACTGTACATGTCAGAATATTATCTGGATAATCTTGGTAATCCACAGTTGAAGAAAAGATGTGAGTTTTTGCTTCCCAGAAATACTTAGTGCTTTTCAGTTTTCAGGTAGGAAAAGTATTACCTCTCATAAAGCATATTGGAACTGTTGAGATCCATCACTTAACATGATGAATTTGTGTGGCAAATTGTACTGAGCTTCCTACTTTTTGAGCAGCTCATAGACATGAGGCCCCATTAATAACATGGCTAGATTATGTCAGTGTTCTGGACCCAGGTCACCCCTTGGCTGTTCTGGCTTTAGACCAAGGCATGGTGCCATGCACAGATGGCTCGTTAGGTGATTTTTTTGAAACACAAAGTCTCAGTACTTCTGCTATTAGCCAGCTCCAGAAATTTTCACAAAGTCTTCAGTCTCAGAGGCTGTTTGGATTATACATAATGGAGAGACATTTTCAGTTGTTCCACCTGAATTTTCCTAGAGAGCTGATAAGAAATCTTCATTTTCTGATTAGAAAGATCTCACTCTAGGTACCCACAGAAGCTGAACAGTGGCAAAGGATGAACATTGTACAGCATGCTAGATAAAAATACCCCTTAGTGCTTTAGATTTTGCATAATATACCCTAAATAAAGGGAATGAATGCCATTTAAAGAAAGCAAACACAAAACATGGTACAGAGCAGAACTACAAAATAATGATCCCATTCTATGCCTGCTTTATGTAGTGCGAACTGTCTGTGAATGTGGCAGAAAAACTTGTTACTGATCATCAAAACCACAAAAACTCAGGTTAGCAGCTAGAACACTGTAGAAGAATTGAAGAAATCTTAAGATAGAAGACTGTTGTTCCTTTACATCTCCAATTGGAAATCTGTTCTTAAGGAAATACTGAGTATGGTGGGAACTGAGTCCTTAGAGTTTTTGGCTCTCTGAAAGGTTAGCCAAGGGGAAGCAACTATGAAATAATACCCTTTCTCCCAGTGCTAGCACAGGGCATTAATGCTGGGGTTGGTTCCAAGTATTCTGAAATAAATATTGATTTGGTCACTTGAAAAATGATCTGTGCTTTTTCCCTGGACACAGACACACTGGAGCACCAAGTTTTGTACCCGGAGCCTTCTGTGGCAAAGGACCAAATTTCCTCAGGGCTGACCTCATTGCATGTGGCTGCTCCCAGCCTATGGGCTCCTGTGGCACTTGGAAAGGAGCAGGGAGCCTGAGGCTCTGTGGGTTGCGTGTTGCTTAAAGAGCAGCTGGGAGTGCCATTGTAGAGCAGCAGCACAACACCATGGAAAACCTTTGGCAAAAGGCATCTCTGCCACATTTACGAGGATTTCAGAGTAGAACGCAGAATCATGAAGCAGCTTAGTAGACTTTGTGCAGCCTGTCCCAAAGGACACACGTTTGTGATATTTAAGATATTATTAGTTTAAAATGAGCCCTGGGGCTTTTCTGTCAGGACTTAAATGGTGCATGGGTTGGCAGAAGCTTTCCTGCTCTTTAAATCACACTATGACTACATAGGAGAGAAAGGCAGTGGCTCTGCTAGATGTGATTAATGAGCACGTTGTCAATTAAGCCTTATTTTTGGTGTCTTTTGAATGTTTTGTCCATAGTACAGTTTTCCAATGTGAGTTTTTACATGAGTAAATTAGCAGTATTGAACTTTGTGGACTAAGTTTGTATATATGACTGACTTTTGGGGATAGTTTGGGCAAAAATACATAAGTCACTCTGAAAATAACACGTCTTCTTTATTTTCATGAAAACTACAAGAGACACAAAGAGAATAATAACATTATTTGATAGAGAAAGTTGTCAGCTACAATATTTTTCAACATAGTCACCACCATTAGCTATGCATTTTTGCCAGCAGTGAACAAAAGCCTGATTGCCACACTCGTAGAAATTTACATGGCCGTCTGGATGTGGCTTGTCTTTCATTTTGCTGTCACCACTGCTGAAATGCACCGCTCACCACCTCAGTGTGCTCACATTCACTGGGCTCACATCTGTTGTGTGGTTTCCATAAATGTTCAGCAAGCATTGATGAATGTCAGTGGGTGCCATTTCTTCTGCATGGAGGAATTCAGTTCCACACTTTTGCGTAATATTTGTGACAAAATATAATGAAATGTTGGTGGAAATGTTCAACTTCAACCTCTACTGCCGTACCACAAACATATGCCTCTGACATTATGGTCCAACATAGTAAAATAGGAGGCGTTACCTTTGGAGCAGCCCTCAGACTAAGCCGAATTGTTAGTGAAAATGTTTATAGACAGCAGGAAAGAAGGAAAAGATCCCAAATTGGATGTCATGTTTTTTCTTTTTTTTTTTTTTTTTTTCTAACATGGAGGTTTAAGAATAAAAAGAAAAATAGTTTATTTTCAATTTGGTCTCATATTTTCTACTCAACGGTTTCATCAGATAAGAGGGTTTTGTAGAAAAATCCTTTAAGACTGATTTAATTCTTAGCTTGTGTCTTCTCAGCATCAACAGGGAAGGATTCTCACCACATTACAAGCTCCATTTTTCCATTGAGAATAGTTTCAAGCTCAAGATAATTTTCTTAGAACAGTTATAATCAGTGATGTTTGGGGGGAAAAAGAGGTAATAAAAATGTAGAAAGAGCACGCTTAGTTTTCTTTCTCAGATAGTATCCTTGAGAAGAACATTTAACTTCAGTAAAGACTGCATTACAGATAGGAAGTAAAATAAATTACAAATATAAAAAGCCTTGGAATATTTAATTTTGCTATGTGCTGTGCTTAAAGCATAAAATAAAACCAGTAATGTTCTCCTTTTCTAATTTTCTAATTCACTAAATTGCCATATGCTTTTCATTTGTGTTTACTTTGGCATCCTGAAGAATGAAGAGAATTAAATAATGCTAGAGACAAGCTTAATCATTATCTTGTGTTCAAGCACATCGATGGTATATTTAAAATAGATGTGCAAGCCTTTTTTGTTCCTGGTAATATGGATATTATAAAAGAAGCTGAACACGATGATAAATTAGAGATGCTCTCAGCGAGGCTGTTTAAATTCTTTTTAGGTAGAAGACATACTGTACACACAGGGACTGGGTTGAATATAATTAATTTGAAATGTTATCGCTGTTGCGCTTGCAGCCCTATTGTCATTTTTTTTTTTGTTCTGCATCTTGCTGGCTTCTGTCACACCCCTCACTGTGAGATCTTTTCCTGTTTTGCACGTGTCCTGGTTGCTACCACCATATGGTAGTTAGAATTTCTCTGTTTACAGACCACTGTGCTTTGTCATATTTTTGCTGCTCACCCCGTAATGCCATCTGATACCTATCATCTGTTTAACACATTGGATGCCAAAAATATTCAGGTTTTTTTTTTTTTTTCCAAATGTATGTGTGAGAAAGGCTGTTTCAAAAAGCTGTTTTAATAAGCATTGCACCAAAGCAATTTCCTTTTATGTTGAACCAGTATGCACATCTCTCAACTTTCCAAACTTTGTCACAGGTGCCAGCTGACTGAAATAATATACTGCAGCTTTGAGGTTGCTTTTTTTGCTTGTGTGCTTTGCAGTATTAGCAACAGGCTGCAGTGTGTTTAAGCATCTTTTCCCACTGTGTGACTGCAACAAAAGCAATATTCTCAAGGCATCGCAAGGCCTATACAGTTGCACTATTTTTGAAACTGGTGTGATGGATAAAATCCATTATAATTTGCAAGTGCTGACATTAGCGATGACTGATGCCATTTAAACCTAACATCTCTTGTGATATTGACACTCAAAGAACCCCACCTTCGCTTGTCACGACATAATTAAATTTGGGAGTAGGGGAACAGATAGCATGAAAATGATTGCAATCACTGAATTGGAGGTGGAAGAGCCTGCAACAGCTTTTGAGGTATTAAGAACAATGAATTTTTCATTCAGAGGAGGGCTGTATTTTAAGATGCAAAAATCTTGATTTGCCAGGTGCTCATAAGCTTAAATTTTAGCTCAGGTGGTCATAAATCTATTTCCCATGGCTTCTTGATGGGAATGCAAAACAGCAGTGATTATCTTTTGTGTACCTATACCAAAGCTCTGTAATTCAGTGGTCATCTTCTGATGGTTTTCCTGGGTATTGCTGTTCATGTGGTTTTCCAGACTAATGTAACAGCCAGGAAGTGTAAGTCTCTCTAGGATGAGTTGACTGTAAATGGGAACAGATCACTGAGAATTCAGATGGTCCCACCTGATGTGCAGTTTCTGGTCTTTATGGAGCCAAATTGTCTTTGCTATAGGTAGTTTTGTTGACGGCGACAAATTCTTCCTGTGCTATGTGATTAATCTAGAGAGGTGGTGGTGGATGTTCCATCTCTGGAGACATACAAGGTCAGGCTGGCAGGGCTTTGAGCAACCTGAACAAACCGTAGTTGTCCCTGTTCATTGCAGGGGAGTTGGACTAGATGGCCTTTGATGGTCCCTTCCAACTCAAATGTTTCTATAATTCTATGTTACTAATTATAATATTGTTCAATTGGATAAATGGTCCTCTTTTATATTCTCTGTTTCTCATACAGTGTCTCATTCCTCAGTATTTTTATTGTAAACTACTCCCTCCACCCCCCACCAATTTCCTTCAGTCTTCAGGACGTGGCTCTGGGCAGCCTGATCTAGTGGTTGGTGACTCTGTCCATACCAGGGGGGCTGAAACTAGATGATCATTGTGGTCTTTTTCAACCCAGGCCATTTTATGATTCTGGTATTTTGTTTCATGTTTTTTGCAGTTATTTTCCATGGCTGGCTGGCTGGTTGCTGTGTGATAACCATCCTTAGAAAAAAGTATGCTTATTAGCATACTGTGTGATTCAATAAATTAAACCAGTAAAGAGAACACCACTTCTTTATTTATGACTTCTCCTTTCCTTCACTCTGAGAAGAGATTAGGTTTTATTTATTCACAAAAATGTGACTTCAGTGAAGTTTAGCTTAAATGATGTTCATATTACTTAACAAAATGAAGCCAATGTTTTTGAAGAGAAAATTAATGGTTCCTTACACATTGACTTAACATATTTCAAGAGATGTTCTCTGACTGAGCCACTTCACAAAACATGATTTTACAAGAAGAGTTTCCTATGGGGAGACTACTGGTCCATACACCAGCATGTTCTACCTCCAGGGACAGAGTGGCGTTAAGGCAGTGCTGTTCCATCACACGTTGATACAAGTTGGCCCATTCAGCAGAAGTCTTCTGTGTATCTTTTTTACAAGGTGTGGAAGAGAGCATGGTGCTGAGTAAGATTTAGCAATGTTTAGATAAATGGGGAAAATTAAGATACGATGTAGTTGATAAGGGAAATTATGAATCCAGTTCCTGTAATATTCAACTTTTATCGTGCGTTATAAGAGTAGAGATGCTTTTTAGCTGACAGATCAGTAATAAAAAGTAAAGTTAAAACCCACCCAGGATTAGGTAGTAGTTTTTGATCTATTTTTAGATTAGTCATATTCTGTTGGTATTTACATTCATTCTTTCCCCACAGAGTGATTTTGTACTCATTCTCTGTATTAGAGAACATTGCCTCCTCGCCAGCTACTCAGTGCTCTCGATTCTCAAGCATGTTGGTGTGCACATAATTTACAAACAGTGTTGTAACATATTGCCATGAGAAAATCCAGAGGAATTGATTTGGGTGCGCAATAAATTTTTTTCTTGTATCTTGATGAAACTTTCTTTAAAGAACTTCCTCGCAGTTCTTTAGAAAACTTTATAAAAGGAGCTTGGGTCTAACCTATTTTGGACTTTTTTTTTTAACAAATGTGTATGAAAATTACTTGTAAATTTGCAAATGCAGTTGAAACACCCCCTTTTCCATCCTCAATTTTTTTTTTTTTTTTTTTTTACCTTTGACTCCCATGATTGCTTTCCCAGCTTCAAGGTGGTATTTAGCTCCACCATATTGACTATGTTTTGTAGTTTTCAGTTCCATCCCTCTTCTTTAGGTCCTCTTTTGAGTGGAGAACCAACAGCAGCCTGTCTGCCACAGAAGAGTAGAAGTACAAGACAAGTGAGCAGAGATATACCTCCTCCACATAACAGCATTGCATGCACCTTTTTATATTTGTTATGTGGTGTTCTAGCAAAGCACTGAATTGACTGTATTAGGACACAGGAGTCTTTCAGCTTGAGAAGCCTGCAGTAGTGAGATGAGAAAGAAGCCTGACCCATGGGACCAGTGATGAGTAAGCGAAGTTCAAGTAATTGCTGGAAGGGCAGGCACTATAGTTAAAATAGGATCATAAAAGTAGTACAGGGGTTGAACATTCAGCAAATACAGTGTGTTTTCTACAGTGCAGTACTGAGTCAGCCCTAAGGAGCAAAGGCAGTCTGCTTTTTAGACTCATGTTTGACTCTGATTCAGGAGACCAAGGATGATGTGTATTGTACCAGGACTTGTCATTTCACAAAAGAAAGTTTCATTGAATTTGATGTTCTGGTATGAGCCAGGGGGAGTATGGTTGTTGTTTGCAGTGTTTAAAACATGCTGTTTCCAGAGTGGTTACTTGGGAATGTTTATGAATAATATGTTGGTGTAGAACTAGGTGCAAGCTCACTAACCTGATGAGACTTCTTATTATATTAAGCAAGGTAAGTTTACCTTGTGTTACTATTCCTTGTCCATTTGATTACGAATTTTACTTGGATAATACTAAGAAATTGAGAAAGCGGTGAAACGGTATCTTTTTCTGCCTATAGGAGATAGGGAGTGTGCAGGTCCTTGCCAGCATTACCAGCTCACCATCATATTTCTATTAATTAATCTGACTGACATTTTTGAAGTCTTAAGGAGGACTTTTTTAGGACTTGAGCTTTTGTGAAACCTGGTCTCACGATCTGTCTAATGTAGTGGATTTCTGCTGCTGCTACTTTACTGTTGAGACTGAACAATTTTCTCTTCAAAAACATCTTGGACCCTTCTCATGCTACTGAAACACCTTTAATAAAAAATGAGACTTTATGTTTTGAACCAGAAGCTTTTCTGCATGTAGCTACCATTAAGCATAGGACTCTTGTTGCAGTCAGTGGAAATGGTCACATGAGAAAAATAGAACATCTTTTTAGCAACAGTATTGGTTTTTGTAGTATTATGAAATCTCAACATAAAACATTAATTTCATTTTTAAAAATATGATTTAAATTATTTTGTATAAAAGACATGAGATACAAGAATGTATGCTTTTAAACAAAGAAGGGATAATAATAAACTGTTTTTTCCACAGAAGGCATTGATTTCTTCATTGCTAATATCTTAGCATATGAGAGCTTTTTAATACAGGACTTAATACAGAATCTTTCTGAATGCTCACCAATATCTTTAAGCACTGTTGAGTGTTGTTTGCTTGATTAGTGGGTTTCTCTTGTATACTTCAGCAAGGGCACAGTCATTTGGGGGGAACCGTGGGAAGCCAGAATGCAAATTCCTTATTGTCGATACTGCACATTTCTGACTCACAGTTGTGTAAGGAAGTCTGCTTGTGGGCTGAGATTATTTTTAAAAAACAAACAGGGGTATATAAAAATAAAGTTTTCCAGTAACCTACATTAGGAAGCTTCCAGGAAGCTGTAAAAAGTTATTTTATACTAGTTGTTTAAGGAGATCTTTTATATACTTGTAGAAAACCTGTGCTTAGTAAAATTTTAGTTTGAAAGTTGCTGTGTGAAGTTTATGCTGGTGAAAAAGCTCCAGTGATGTAGCCACATGCTCTATTGAGACACCCACAGCCCGCGCTGCTTTGCCAAGGAGCCTCTGCTCTGACGTGGTGGGGAGGGAAACTTGGTGAGACATTTTTGTTTTAGCCCTTATGGTCCTGTGATGGTGCTGCCATTCTGATTATAAGAGATTGTGTGAGGGAACTGGAATTAAGATCTAATATGACTTGTTAGCTGCGAACAGCTCTTATTTCCTGCTGTAGTTGCCAGGTTTGAACACCTGTGTGAGGTCTTTGAGTGAAACATTTCTCTTGGTCAAGTCTGAACTTTATCATGAATCTTATAGCAAAATGCTTTGTGAGGACACTGCTCTTGGTTCCTAGGATTTTGTGCATATAGGAAAATATCACTGGAAACATTTTGCCCATTGTGGATGTAAAAACTATGAGCATATTGCCTGACTCAGAAACAAAAAGGATTACAAAATGATTAAAAAGAAATACAAAAACTAATTTCATTAATTTCTGAAGAATGTTGAGAGATTCATATTATCGTATTGCCTAGAAGTGCTTGTCATGGACAATAATCCTTCTGAGTGAGGGTTTTTAGGGGCAGATTAAAAAAAAATGGTTTTGGTGGTAATACTCCCAAGTTAGGAGCAACAATGGGGAAACAAATTAATATTCTTGCTTGAAAGTGTAAACGGGGAAGTGTCAGCTGAGCTGTCAGTACTGGATAAGAAATGATAGATAAGGTGGAAATAAATTATAAAAGTCTTTGAAGGTGAAAATAAGCCATTTATTTTTTATGCAGTAGAAAAGGAGGTTCATTGGAAGAGTGGAAAGAATGAGGTAAAGTGAACTGTATTTGTTGCAGGATTGTTCTCAGTCTGTCATCAGGACAGGCTTGCGCTGATTTTGCTGAAATCGCTGTTTTAATTTATGGAGTTTGACATACAGGCCATCCACAAGAGGAATTGGAAGTCAGACAGAAATTGACAGAACAAATGCGAGTTAGAGGGACAGACCTGTGAGTTACAAACTAGGCCAAATTTGGGTTTGAACCAATAAAACAGGAAGGCAGAAGAGATTGCAGGGTGTGGAGGAGAAAGGACTGATGCCCAACAAGATTCAAGGTGATTGCTGGTGAGGTGAAAAATATCATGGGTGGAAGTTGAGGATCAAGTTGAAAGAATAATTGAGTTGAAACAGTTGTGTGTTATCTGAGCAAGAGAGACTGAAGAAACCTTCAGGCTAGGTAGAATCTTGAGGAAAAATATTTTGTTATTGGATATATAATATAATATATGTAGTTTGTATTAACTATTGTGATATAAAAAATGTGTGAGAAAAATGTATAGGAGGGAGAGATGAGACCTATGTGAAATGATAGTAGGGAAGGGC
Organism: Chrysolophus pictus; assembly: GCA_037305975.1. Lineage (NCBI taxonomy): Eukaryota > Metazoa > Chordata > Aves > Galliformes > Phasianidae > Chrysolophus > Chrysolophus pictus. The sequence continues at coordinate 29,075,988 of CM074578.1, forward strand.
TGAGAAAGTAAGTGGAGTTGCAGAGGAGTGGAGTTAGACAGTAGGTAATGGCAAAGGGACCAAAAGCAGCAGGTCTAGTGCTTATATTACACCAATAAGGCCTTTTTTTACTCTCAGATGAAGTGATTGATTAGGTTCTTACCTGTTTCACAATTCACTCAGGTCCATTCACATGTTGCTTGCCTTTGGCAAGTACATTTTACAGTCAAATGCTATACTCTGCTCTTAAAATGACAGGTTGCACTGAATAAAGAAATCCAGCAGTAACAATACTAAGGAATATTGATGAAACATCCAAAGTCACAAGTAGAGCATTTTGCAGTATGAACATATTTAACAGTTATTTGATCTTCACGAAGCAATGAGAATAGATATAACGCATGCTAAAAAGCAGCACACCTCAAGCATGCCAAACACCTGGACTTCAAATATGCTGATGCATTCGTTTTGCTCTGTCAAGCACTGAGGAGTTAGAAGAGTTAGAATTATGAATTTAATGTTCAACCTAAATCTGTCCTACTTGTGCAGATAATGTAAGGGTATAAATTTTAGTAACAGATTTATATGTGATGTGACGATATATGATGTAATCAGAAGATTTATCTAGATTTCTTCACTGTACTTAAGCTGTTCTTCTAGTCAACACCCCAGATTCATCCTGAACTACTTATTTCCCTTAATTCAGACAGTACAATATAAAGCATCTTGCTATGGTTGTCTGTCTTGTCTTTGTTGTTTAAAGTGTGTATTCCCTGAAGCCATCACAGGCTGACAGCTTTTCCTAGTTCAGATGCTGCTGGTGCTTAAGGGAAAAGCTTGATGCCTTGCTACTTTCTCTGGGAACATCTACATGAGGTGGGCATCAGAAATGAGGATCTGCAACACAGGCACAGCGGTGAGAACCCAGTGACGCCGAGTGGTCTCAGGGTTCCTGGAGCTGCCAAGCAGTGGTTTTCAGATCACAGCTTTGACACAACTGCCTAAAGTCTGTCTGCAGATTTTTCGCTCTAGCAGTTGCCTTCATGGGCATATTAAATAACCAGCAGTGCTAGAACCTCCTGGTATTTTGTGTACTTTCTTTTTTTTTTTTTTTTTTAAGTTATCATACTAGCATGTTACTGAAGATTAGTCTTTTGTACATTTATTTCTGTAACTGAAGTTAATGTGTAGAGTCTGAGTTCGCACTATTGAAGCACTTTTTTATTTGCTTTAAAATAGAATGCTAAGAACTTTATAAGTCTCGTTGATGTCCTGTAAAATTGTGTGTTCTCAGTGTGTTTCTGAGTGTGTATAGGTGAACACAAGTATGTGTGGTGAACAGGGGAAAGTACTGCTTTTTGTTAAGCTCTTTTTTCATTTGTGCTACAGCCACTTACAGTTTCTTAGGTTAGGTCAGCTCGAAGGCAGCACTTTGTCTTCTAACAAAAACACAAGGAAGAGGAATATTTTTATAATGTTGAGAGATTGTAAGAGTCATTGAACAGAGGGATTGAAAATGCAGTCTTTAGTGCCCTCTGCTGGATTTTTCAGTAAGTGAAGCATGATTTCATACTACATTAAAATATAATTTAAAATGTAGCTGTGCATAAAGGTGACCCAAATCTTGACATTTTTAGAAGATCTGTGCAAACAGAGCATATGTACACAAGGGCACCATTTTTTCACTTGTTAATCTTCAGTGTTTATGTGCAAATATTTCAGGTAGATATATATACAACAGGAATTAAGTGTAAAATAGTTAAGCAGTTATAACATTGTGCTTATCAAAAATGGCATTCTTGGACGATAATTTTAAGATGTGCTCAGTGGAGGTGGTTACAGCAGTATAAGTGTACATCTTGAGCCAGCTAAAAAAAGCCCCACCATAAATGATAACTTCTGTGTGGTTTGACATGCCACCTTCTGATCAGTAAAGACTGTAGATTATACCTCCATGTCTGTTGTCTGTCCTACCAATCATATAAACATTTCATGGTGTGTCAGATGGTTACTCACACAAGTGTCCTTGAAGGCTTCTGTTTTTTTCTAGCCCATAAATACATGAGTAAGGCTTTGCAGAATTGCCTACCAGTATTTTTTTCAAGTGTTTATTGTGTCAGTGTGAAATACTGCATTTTCAAATGAAAACATACATATATGACATGATGAAATTCTCTTGAAATGAAAAGTGGGAAACCTAAATGTAGGTTTATGATCATAAGGTAAAAATTAGTAGTTTAAGTCTTTCACTATAGGCATGAAAATTTCAGTTCATTCTTGTCATGCATTATCATTGGTGATGTCAACAGCTGGTGTATCTGTGGTAAGGTATTGAGGGTGATGCTTATAAGTCCAGAAATGGCCAAGATGCTATGACGTGCCTCACCATGCATCTCCACTAGGCTTTTAGCAACAGAAGATATTTTTTAGTTGTATTACGTGCCCAAAAATACACACCCATCTTTTTGATTGCACTCATACATACCACCTGTACGAATGTGAAATACCATAAAAATGAATACTGAATCCAGCTGTATTTGTTATTGTATATGTTATAGAATGCAACTGGATGGGGACTTTAGTGTTGTGAAGGTTTTTTTTTTTTTTTAAAGGAAAATTTATGTGAAAATTCTTCATACCAATTCATGTGTGTTCTCAATCATCAGCGTTAACTACTGGGATATTATTTTTTCTGTTCCTCCTCATTCTTTGGAAACTGGTTGGGAGGGGAGAACTCCTCTTTTTGGCTATGGTATTGACATAGTAGTAGAATTATTTAGGTTTTGGAGTGCATGATGAAAAATAGTATAAATATATGCACATATTCCTCTTACATCATGGCCTAGTTGTTTGTCTTGTCAGAGGGGACTGAATAGATATTTGTTGTATGAGTTCCCCAAGCATTTACTTTATGTGCTGTGACCTAACACTTAAGTGTTTGGCTACATTAAGGAATATTTAATAGAGTTAAATTTTTCTTGCATCTGATGAAACTGTGCTTATGGAGCAACCTTGAAAATTATCCATCTGTATTTTTAGCTCTTGCTACTGGAAAAATAACAGATTTTGATGGAAAAAAATTCCTTTGATTTCCACTACAGCTCATTCACCAAGCCAAGTAGCAGAGAAGCAGTTATTTACACATCTCTGTTTAAATGTAAGTGTAGTTGGAGGCCTGGAAGTTTGATAGCACTGTGTCTCTGTGCATAGCCTGAATTAACGACCTGAAAGCTTAGAGAGTGAAGCACATCTCTGATGGCCTCTTCATCTCCAACATCAGCTAATAACATTCATATAACCTTGTGTGCTGGTTCCTGAAATTTGCAGCCGTTGTCTTCAATTCCATTCCTGTCGTACAGAATATGTTAGAATTTTTCCAGTAGCACAGAATGTGTACATGCACGATAAGCAGGTGTTTTTTAAACCCTATATGTGAAAAGGCTGGTCGTACAATGATGCATAAAGTAAGAAATTTGTAAGTAATACTTATTTCTAAATAAATCTCTCAGCTAAATTAGTTGCGAGTAATTTCATCTAGCCCTTGCACAGAGAAGGGTAAAACATTATATTAATGTGCTTTTTAAGCTTCATACAAGATCGACAAAAAATCAGATGTACAATATGTAATTGGAAAAGAGCAGGCATGGGAGCACTGCTTTCTGTTGCCTTTCCTTTCCACATTAAAAATCAGAGCTTTAAATCTTGCTGTGGTGGAGGAGAGCAGAATTTAGTTTCCATGGTTTCACTTTTCAATAATATATTTTTATATAGAGGGAAATTTAATTACAGACCTCCCCATTACTTAAATGTATTTCTTAAGCTGGTTATGATAGTCATTCCTGAATATTTTCAGTTGTTTTTATGCATTCTAAGTGATCAACTGTGTAAAATAAGTTAAATCATATGTGTAATCCAATAATGTGGCCAAAAGTATTAAGTTTCTCCAGTATTTTTCCTAATTCTATTGACCTACTTTCCTCATCTTACTCATCACTGCAAAGGTTTTTTAAGGAGGCTAGTAAGAAATAAAAATAAGACAAAAAATCCCTTTGCTACTTCTGCCAAGATTTTCATTAGCATAAAGCACTAAGTGTAATACATCATCTTTGTACTGAGGGAGAATAAAATATTTGGATTCTTAGCTTTCCCTTTAACTATTGCTGCATCAGTAGAATGCATCCATGTAAGGTTATTATTCTTAAGTGTGAAAATCAGTGCAAGCAGTGATATTCATATCCAAATTGAATGAATATTTTACTGTGATTTCTGATAGTCGAATGATCATTTTCTAAGTACGAATGTCATCATAGAATAAATATATCCAAAACACTTCACCGAACGATGTTTTTTGTAAATAACACTGATTACTTATTTCTTAAAAAGTCAAAACAATACCCTATTAAAAAAATAATCCTGTAATAAAAGAGAATCTCTAGCTAGCAATGCATTGGTTAAATGGTGTCAGTCTCTGTGTGCGAATTAAGAGAGTAAGTAGCTCAAAGCAAGTGGCAGGGTTATTATCAAGATCTCTATAGACAACACACCTACTCATACCATTTATTAAACTCAAGAGTCCCTGTATCTATTAATAATCTACTAATTGTTCATGCTTCTTTAATGTTATCCTTGGAAATGTAGATATAAAGCAACACCTGAAAAGGTGGGCGAAGAGTCTGTAGGTGCCATACAGCATGATGAAAAGCCTTAATTGTGTACATGCCTTACTGTACTCACCCATTTGGTCTGCTTGAGGTCTTTGCTCAAGGTAATGAAAATAAAGGTCAGGAGTGGCAGCGCACTCCTGGGGCACCTACAGGAAATTTTCTTTCTTGTATGATTTTGTCAATTAGTTAAATGAGCTGAAATATACTCTTATATAAGCTCCAGGGTGAGGTTTCACCTGGCTGCTGAGCTGATAGAATGGCTTGTTTCTGGGAGAAAAGAGGGGAAAAAAAAAAAAAAAAAAAAAAAAAAAAAAAAAAAAAAAAAAAGGATGGTCCTTCTTTCCCTTGTCTTTTTTGTTTCTGATATGAGGAGCACACATCCTTTATTCCTCTTAGATCCCCAGAGGCCTGCCCAGAGGAGAGTGATTCAGGAAGCTAAGCAAGGAGGATTTATTATGTTGTTATTTTAGGAGAATTTATTTTCTGTTGGTTTGTCTGTGGAATGGGTCTCTGTCCCACTGAGAGGGACTTGGTGAATGTCCCAAGGAGCAACAGTAACATGCTGCCTGGAGAAGGCGAACTGCTGGATTACCCTTGGTGGGAGGGCCTCAGTCTTCAGCTGGTTCTGTACCAAAACTTTGTCATTGCTGCCATCATTCTATAGAAACATCAAGGGGAAGAAATTTTCCTCAGAGATGATAATATGTGACTGTAATACAGGTCTTCATACTGTAGTGATAAGAAAACCTTTATTGCTGATTACTTTATATTATTATTCTTGAATTACAGAAGGGGAAACAAGGATAGTAGCATGAATTGCCTTAACGAACTTAGAAGTTGACTTTTTTGGGTAGCAGAACAGTTTATCCAGCTGCTCGGCAAGCTGTCAGTGGGTCTAGAGGAGGGCCACGAAAATGATCAGAGGGCTGGAGCACCTTCCTGTGAGGACAGGCTGAGAGAGCTGGGACTCTTCAGCCTGGGGAAGAGAAGGCTGCAGGGGGAACTTACAGCAGCCTTCCAGTACCTGAAGGGATCTACAGGAAAGCTGGCGAGGGACTTTTTATAAGGGCATGTAGTGATAGGATTAGGGGAAATGGCTTTAAACTGAAAGATGGTAGGTTTAGACTAGATATCAGGAAGAAATGCTTTACTGTGAGAGTGGTGAGACACTAGAACAGATTGCCCAGAGAGGTTGTGGATGCTCCTTCCCTGGAAGCATTAAGGACAAGGCTGGATGTGGCTTTGAGCAAGCTGGTCTAGTGGGAGGTGTTCCTGCCTATAGCAGGGGGTTGGAAGTAGATGATCTTAAAGGTCTCCTTCCAACCTATATTCTATATGATTCATTCTGAGATTCATTCTGCTTGTGATGTGGGACAGCTGGAGAAGTGCTACTCCTTTGAACATCCTGCTTCATCTTGTTGATACTTCTGTGGCTAAGTTGAAAGGAATCTCTGTAATAAGAGACAGCAAACCTTAGTATCAGAGATCTCCGTAATTAACGCTAACCAAGGAATACTACGGTTTTTTAATAGTCTGATTTGAGTTTGAAAATTGTTTTCAGATTCTTCTAGTGCCTGTGTGATTGTAATATGATTGTTGGAATCTTTATGATATGTATGTAGCAATTCAGATTTTGAAAACAGAAGTGTAATGCTGTAAATGACAATTGAGTTTCTCTCTCTCTCTCACTTTATTTTGACTTTGATCATACTTGCTGGTATATATACATGGTTAAAAGTCAATGCAGATTTGCTCAGACAATTGTGTTTCAGCTTTTATTTTGCACAGAGTAGATGCTTCTAGGTAAAGCTATGCATTTTGTGCCATCTGTGTATATTTTAATCAGCTTGTGGCCAACTGATATGCTCACCAGCATTGAAGGAAACCTAACATTAATATATATCTATTAATTTTTTCCTTTACCAAATGTGGTGTGTATTTGATATGAGATATAGTATTATTGTGAACATGCCAAGAATATTAGGTTTAGTTATAAATTGAAAGTAAGAAAGACAAGGTAGTAGTGTTTCCCCCTATTCTTGCTATATAAACTTTTTTCTCATCTATGCAGGAGGTTGCATCAACAATTTGAAAGCTATAAAGAGCAAGTAAGAAAGATAGGGGAAGAAGCCCGCCGTTACCAGGGAGAGCACAAGGATGATGCTCCAACATGTGGAATCTGTCATAAAACAAAGTTTGCAGATGGTTGTGGCCATTTATGCTCTTATTGCCGGACCAAGTTTTGTGCTCGATGTGGAGGTCGTGTCTCTCTGCGATCAAACAATGTAAGTCTTCTGATGTGTATTCTTAAGAAAAAGCCTTAACATTTTCACGCTGCAGGTTGTTCACCTTAAGTTTGGCTTTTCATGCTTCATTTTACTTACATATTTTGTTCATCACTTCACTATGAGGTATATGTGAAGTAGAATAATGTGTCTGATGATGTTGTAGATACTCAGGTTTCGCAGAGTTAACTGAACAGATAAGAGTACATAGTGTATACTTCTACTGAATGGTGGCTCAAAGGAAACTTGTTTTGGAGAGAATGAAAGAAAAAACCCTTTTGTTGAGGCCAATCTCCACGTTGAGAATTTTTCATTGAATTCATTTCAGTTCAAATTTCCTCTTTATAGAGCTTTTTGTATACACATAGGTTTCTCTTATATAAAAACAGCACACTTTTTGGTTAGGAAGAAGTCTTCCTTACCACAAAGAAAGTTTTGTAAATTTATTTAAAATTTATTTCAAAAGTAAAACTATAGATCGATCTGGATCAGATATCCTACTGTCAGACAGGTGAGATAAATCTTTGCCTGCTCACAAAATGGAAGCATTTCCCATATGCCCTGTTGGGGCAGTTCCTTATGAAGAACTGGTCAGTTACCTGTCTGTGACTGGAAGGATCTGTATTTGGAAGTGCACTGCCCAGAGATTTCTTTTGGCTGATCATCCAGCGTGTTCAGCAACATTTCACAAATACACTTTTTACTGCACAACATGGCTTTGTTGACTATCATGAGATGATGATTTTCAAATATGGCCTTAAGATGCTGATATTTTGTAGGTGAAATTTGATTCCTTCCCATCAATGCAAATTCAGTTAAAAGTGGCCATCAGTTCTGTGTCAGATAAACACGTTCACAGTAGAATTAGTTTGTGTCCTTTTCACCTTCTTTGCTCTAAAACTCAACAGAAAAGGGTTTCTGAAATTTGATATAAAACAAACAAACAAAAATCCTTAGAAAAATACCCATTTCATCATTATTTTGGAAATTCTCCATAGCCCTCATGTGAGTACAACACATTAAATTCTTTTTCTGAAAAAATGATGTAGGTGTCTTGGACAAAAAAATTTCATATATTCGTATTTTAAGGTAAATGGATGCATTATATTGTGTCACCTGCAGGTGGTATCACTAGAGCAAGTCTATGAAAATACAGTTTACTTGGATGTGTTTGGTTGTACTGTTAATTGAAGTACATATGACACAGTTTGTATTTACTCAGAAAGAAACTGAATATACATTATTTGTTTTTCACCTACTGTTCTGAGTCACAGAAATGGAAATGGAAAGTTTCCATTGGTTTGTAACTTGTTTTTCATTTGTTCATGGTTCTGTGGGTTAGGGTGGGAAAACATTTTCTACACATGCAGTAATGTGACATTTTTATTTAAAACTTTTCTTTTTGCTTGTTTTACATTCTTAGCTCTTTGTAAAGAGTTACTAGAATTGCATTTATTTGAAATCTGCTTATTAATACTTGCCTATTTTATTCTTTTTCTCTTCTTCCTTTCTTTTTTTTTTTTTTTTTCTGCTTCCTTGGATGCTTTCCCAAAGGAGGACAAAGTGGTTAGAATCCATGCTTTTTATCATTTATTATTATAATGTTGTTAGTTAACTGGGAAACATATTAATGTAAAAAATGATCAGAAGGGGAGGGAGGAAGCACAGAAAACTTAACAACTAGGCCTCTCCTATCCCTTAGCTGAACAAACCCTTCAAAGTTAGCTCAGCAAGAAACCCAAGGGTGTTGATTTACATTAGGACGATGTAAGAAATTAATTAGAAATTGAGGATTCTTAATAGTCTAAAAAATAGAGGAGGTAATAAAATATATTAACTTTCAATTTCATAAAAATGACTCTTGCTAACAATGTGACTTTTTGCTTGCAAAGTCCTTCCATCAGCTTCAGGAAATCAGAAGTAATAACTGAAATGTAACTTTACACTGATTTATGTAGTTTGTTGTGTTTCACTTCTGGTCGCAGCAAAAATTCAGGGAATTCTTGTAAAGTCATCTTTCTGATTTTTATACTTAAAGTAGTTTGCCTAGGCAAAGGATAACTTATCCTTTTGAAATTGTACATAGATATAATGAGCAAGATGGAGTGAATCTTTTGAGACTGTGCAGCTGCTATTTCGGGAAACTGTAAAGCTTCCTTGGGATCAAATAGTGATGTATTCTATTGCCCCTGCAATGTAGTGGGTTTTTTGTTGTTGTTTTTTTTTTTTTTTTTTTTTTTTCATAATCAGTTTTATTCTTGGAACACAATTTTTGTTTTGGTTACTATGAAATATAACTTGATAGACCTTCGTTGTACTTTTTAATGTGTGATTCTCTGCACAAAGTGCTGAAATAATTCAGGACTTTTCCAGTCTATTTATCTAAGGATTAGATTAGGGTAGTGTGAAAAGTGTCATCTTGTTATTGATTTATTACTGAAGCAGTGCATCACTGCTGAATCCACTGGGGTGCACTAGAAGAATAGTGCACTTGCGACAAGAAACAACAAAGTTCTTAAATGCTGAAAGTGCCTCTTCAGTAAAGTGTAACCACATAGATTTTGGAGAACAATCCAGCTGAACTTCACCTGACCTACCTATGTGATTGAGAAGTCCTTCGCGCCTCAGATTTGAACAAAACTTTGCTGCATAGTTAGAGCTGTGATAGTGTGCACATGCATTAGAGATTGTATCTTTGATGATAATGTCATTTAGATTTCAGAAAACAGACTTCATTGTGCTGAAGTGCTCTGAAGAAATATGTACTGAAGACATACTTGACTTCTTTAGATTGTCCAAAATTCAATTAAAGATACCCTTGTTTGCACTTGCCTTGATTTAGGTTTTGCTGTGTTGAACTTCAAGATTCCCCGTGCCAAGAAAATGCCATAGTGACATAGAAGGCTATGTCCTTTTACCTGCGTGGTGAAGATGAGCCACGTCCCTTTAAGAGCTGAAAAGTCATGGTAGTCAGAGAAAGAATGTCTAATAATTAGTCCTGATTGTGTGAGGAACAGGGAGACTTTTTTTTTTACAAACTACAATTGCTTAAGCCATGCCTATCTCTGAAAGCTAAGAGACCAGGTGATATGAATTAATTCAAAAATATGATTACATACCTGAAATAATGTTTCTTATAAGCAGGGCAATTTGTATAATTTATGCAGGGCCACACCAGAAAAATATCATTTCTTTTTTTTAATTTTCATTGGTTTGACATTCCTGACCAGTGTACATGCAGGGACAACCTCCTTTTTAATCTATTGAGTCTAATGATGGTAAAGACTTTTTCAACATGTTTAGATGAGCCTTTTTCTCTCCAAGTGAATTTTTACAGCTATAAATGATATTAATATTAAAACTTGTGCACTAAGTTCCTACAAGTTAGGAGTTCATCACTTAGAAAGGACAGTGAAATGTGAGTTAGCAGGAAAAATCAAGCGTGGTCCTAGATTCCAGATATTTCCCTTAGTGCTGGAGTTTTAAACCACATTGGTAGTTTTAATGAGATCTCACCTGATGTTGTGTACTATGTGTTACATATCTCTGATAAATTCAAGATGTGGCAGGCACAAAGTCATACAAAGGATGATAAAAGAATTGGAGAATTCATCATATGAAAGAGGACTACAGAGAGATCAGAGGGACAAAAAGTAGAGAAACTGCAGTTAATACCTAGAAATACAATGTTTTAAAAATAAGAACAACCATTAATCTAAAGAACGGTGAATACATAAGACCAAGTGGATGTAAGTTGTCCGTAAATGCTTTTGGAAAGAGATTTCCACAATCACTAAAGATTTCAGAAAGTAATTTATTGTAAGGAAAACCAACCCAAAAAAGTAAAGGTTGAATTTGATAAGTTTAAGAAAGAATTTGTGATTTGATTGCTTTTGACTGTAGGATAAGTAAGAGGTCCCATGCAGCTGTCATCTTTTGCTAAGATTGTTTTAAAGTTGTTTGTAGGTAACAAAATGTTTCATGGGAAGCTACAAAGGTGGCTTCCCTTTGAAGCTGTTCTTTACCTTTTCAAGAAAATATCAAATGTATATCAAGGGCTGTTTCAAAAATATATAGCAAAACTTAATATATATTCTCCCTCTTTAAAACAGTGAAGTACATCCCAAAACGTTAATCTTTTGTGATGGGAGTTAGTCAATAACCTAGGCTTATGGGAATTCTGTGACTCTTGTGCATTTACAAAATTACTTGGCAATAACTGGTACAACCTAGTAGATAATGAGGCACGTACCTTTCCATGATTCTTATTATAGTCTGTTGAAATGCATTAATAACTATGTATCTTTAGCTCTTCTGTGCCCTTTGAGTATGGCTAGCTCTTCATACTACTGACCTGTGCCTGCTTATCTCTCCATGTGATTTCAGGCAGATAGTATTAAATGGACACATTGTCAGATAGGGGGACTGCTGTCTAGTTAAAACATGGCTTAGGTACAGCTGTGGTGAGAATATTCATGGTGTTAATGATGTTAATAATAATATCGATGGTGGCTGAGTTCACTAAAAAACATTTGGTGATTATATGGCACCCTGGAGAAATACAAGTGTTATCCTCTGTTACTGAAAAATGATGTTGTGCTATGGCAGCCTATTTCACCAATGTGCACTGAAAATTTGTGTATGCTTTTTAAGAAAGAAGAATATTAGTAAGAGGATTTTATGAGTAAGCATTTTTGGAGGAAGTGATGTATGTAGGTGCTCAGTGAAAATCAGGCCGGACTGACCTTTTCTAATTTGATGGATCACTTTCTAGGTTTTGTTAGTCCCTTATAGAGTCAATGGTTTAGCTCTGGATACTTCTGCTTCTGCTATATACGCTATTTGGCAATTTAATTGCCAAAATAGTGGTGGATTTGTTAATGCTATTATTTCCTTTTCCTCTTCTCTCTGATGTGATCTACCAGTATAAGTAGGACAGTGGAGAAGCAACAAAATACCTGGCTAGCATTTCTTTGCCTATTTTGCTCCATCCCCTCAACATCCTGCTGCTGCTGCTTCCTTTCTTTACTGCAATTGTAGCAGAGCACTGTATAGCAAAAACCACCTGATAATGTGACCTTCTTTTCACTGCTCCCATAAAAGCTTTTACCTACTACTTGCTTGTAGAGAGGTGTGTTTCCTTTGCAGACAGATGAAAGAAACTCTGAAAGAGTCTCTGAAAGAGAAAGAAACTCTTTATAGATAAGGAGATGTATTGTAGGATGCAAAAGTAGCCTTGAATAAGTGAAGACGGTTTCTTCAAACTCAAATTGCAGTATTTTGTTGTGGGTGTTTTAAACTACCTGATGTTTGTAGAACGTTAATAGAATTAAGCAGAAGACCAGTGCTTCAGCTTAAGCTGTGTGCTTATCTCTAGCAACCTGCCATTGTGTAGACTTCATTCAGACTGTGATTTTTGATCGAATTTATAGTGAAAAGAATTCAGAACAAATGATGAAAAATAAATTTATTACCGCTTTCTTTTCTTTTTCAGAAATGTAGTGCAGAACACTGTGCTTACTTATTCTCCTGTTTATATACAAGAATGACTGGGAGGAGATCAGGATGTAAAATACATTATGGATAGATGAGAACTAATTTAACTGGACTGAAGTGTATGTGATTGCAGAAAGTGATGGTGACTGTCAGTACTGTGAAATATCAGAACTTTACGTTTCAGATCTAGGTTACACTGAAATTATGTTCACTTTAGTATAATGTCAGTGAATTACACTGAAAGACAGACAACTTGGAAACACTTTCATAATTGTGTGTCAGGTGTTTTTAAAGACTGTTTATCATTCAGTTCCGTTGAAGTATGCTTAAAAGCTGCTTACATAATGGCTCGTAATTTAAGTCTTAACAGCTTGAATGTGTATGCCATGCAATTCAGCTGTGTATTGATGGTTTTTACAGAAAGTTGCTAATACTGTCAGAACAAAATGTCTGGATTGTCAGGAATGTTTTTACATTTCCTTTCATGGAACTGTTATGCCAAATTATGTCCTTTAAAAGGATAATGTATGTAAGTTCTGACTAATACAGATGTAACGCTAGAAAAGTCGCCTCAGAAGGAGGTAAAATTTCATGGCAAATTGGAAAGTGATAGTGGATAAATTCTATCTCTGTATTACCCAGCATAATTTGTCTCAAAAAAAAATTTGAGATCGTGTGAAAATTTGAGATGTGTCAGGGAAGAATCATTGCTTTTCAGTAATCACTACTGCTTTCAGCAGATAAGGAGGGAGGGGAAAACAAGAGCTGTTCAGTAAGCTGAGGAATTCTAGCTCAAGCAGAGCTCTTTCCTTTCCTCTCCTTTTTGGCAACTTAGTTCACTGTCAAACAAAATATTATTATCATTAATTTTCATGTAAGTCCTTAAAGTTGGTTTGTTCTTCACCAAGTTTGCTGAAGCAACCATGTTCAACTGACAGTTCGCCCATTTTTCAGTGTCTACCTGGCAAAAATAATTGCTTACGTCCTGTGCATGGGAGGAAAAAAAAAAAAAAGCAGGCTCTGCTCTCAAGAGTTCTTTATAAATGCTTTGACTGCAAAAGAGTCACTGGATGCTGTTCTTTTTTCTTAAAGCTTTAATGTAGTATTGAATCAATAACTACTGCCTTGTACTTGTTGCTATACCCAGGCTCTGCTTAGCTGATAGCCAAACTCAAGCATCCTACTTTTCTACTGCTGATGGCCAGGAAAAAATATTGCTGATGCAACCTTGTTTCTTAACCTATGATTAAGGGTTGCTGAGTCTTTTATTGCTGTTTTTGCTGTTAGCATGCAAGCTAGATCACAGGGTGATCTGTGGAGACACTGCTTCAATGATACTGGAAACCCCATGTAGTACAGTGGAGCCTAAATTAAAAAAAAATAACAAAATCCACACTTTAAGTTCCCTGCAGCATTAATACCAAACTGGTTATCCTATTTTTTTTTGTTTTTTGTTTTGCCTTGTATTTTAAGTACCTTTGTTTCAGGTTATCTGATTCAAGATAAAGAATATGGAGAATTATATTTTGCTTTTTTTTTTTTAGTTAAGAAAAAGTTAGCAATACTTTTGATTGTAATCATTCCTCCCACTGCAAAAGCTTCTGTTAAAGAAATTAAATATTGATAACATCCCAAAAGTCAATAAAGCTTTTTAAAAAAATTTATACCACCTGTTCTTATGTATGCATAAGCATATATTGTGTAGACGTTTCTATGTTGTTGCATATGTCATACATGAATATCCATGCATAACCTTAGTGTATTTATACTAATACAGGGATTACAGCTCTCATGAAACATCTTAATGACTTTTAAAGTCTGTGTATCATTCAAGGTAATTAAATCAATTAAATAAGCATTATTTATATTTCAACTTATTTTTATGAAAAAAAAAAAAAAGAAATTAAAAAATGCCTGCGTTTTGCTTAGTGTTTTCAGTCAAATGAGATGAGAGTGCTTTTTTTTTTCTTTGCCAGGCTGATGCTATTTTCCTAGCTGTGTATTATTTAATATAAGTAGAGGGTTAAAAGAACCCTTATTTTTTAAAAATATATTCTTAAGCATTAATAAAATTTAAAAATATGATAGTATGAACCTCTGTTTTTGAATGCTTTTCCATAGGAATTTGAAATTCTTTGCCCTGTGACTAAAATAAGATTTTGTCTTTTTCTTGATTTCTTTTTGTTGCAAGAGGACTTGTCCTTTTTATTATGTTACTGCATAATAATAATTGTTCACTGTGGTCTTGCATTGCTTGATGCAAGAAATTGCAAAACTTTTAGGGAAAGATGATATTAGGGATTTGAGAAATAACTGTATTTCAAAAATGCAACAATATAGAAAGAGATTTATTCACTTCTCTGACAGAAAATACAGTGAATCATTTCCCTAAGTTTGTGTAAATAATATGTCTTAAGGATGTTGTGTAAAGGGAAATATCTCAGTTAATTAGTTTCAACTGCAGATAAATACTGAAAAGAAGAGGACTCATATTCTAATATTGCCATCCAAGAAGGGATTTCCTGCGTGTGTTGTTCTTTAGGTAAGAGGATGAAGAAAATAGAAAATATTAACAGTGAAACACAGTATGAAGTCATGAGAAGGGTCTATTTCTGTTTGATGTGTTCATATACATTAAAACAAACATCACTATACTAAAAACTGTAATTTTATAATAAATTCTGATCCTTATCTATTCAGTGCACTGCAGTTTTGAAAACAATCAAATATGAACTTACAGATGTGACAGTGTAGATACGTGTGGTCTAATCTAAACGGGAATTGCCTGGTATGAAACAGACACAATTCTGATCATCATCTATCAAAATTTTTACATATACATATAATTTCATAAAATTAGGACAAAAGAATCAGACAGATAATGCAAAAGTGATGTGTTCATATGCATTAAATCAATTTTCTTTTTACATTTCATTGCATCTACTTATTAATTGTGACAGATTGAAAATATATTAACAGCAGTTCATTGCTTTTTTTTTGCTTGTGATTGTGCCATCAAAAAGATTTGCAGATACCCAGAATCGTAGTGACACATAGAATTGCATTTCTAATTTTAAATAGTGCATTTCTCTTTTAGTGGGTGATTTCCTGTAATAGGAACATTTTAAAAACAATTTTTTATTGCTGACTCATTATTAAGACTCAGTAAGTTCTGAGACTTACTTTAAAAATAAATATTTAAAGCTTATACAGTCAATAATTCAGAATTATGTCTCATATTGCTGTATTTGGGAATAAGGCTGGATATTGCTGACAGCATATCTGTGTAGATGATTTTGAACATTAGAATAATAAGGTTAGTTATTGGGAATATGGCCAGCCACTCAGTTCTCTTTCAACCAAGCTCATCTCAGTAGATCTCAGTAAATCTCTAGTGTTGGAGGTGGTCGCCATTTTAGCTTAGTTGGTGAGTGTACTGACTTCTGCTTTATAAGAATTATATGGGATCACTTTCAAAGCACTGCCACCTCAGGAATCTGTTTCTCTTCTGGTTTTCTGCTCCTCCGAATGTTTGTTTGCTCAATTCAGTATGTTTCTACGTCAATAGAAAGCAAGTCTCATCCTTAAGTCCATGGAAAACAGTGCATAGCAAGCTCTAATTTCAACTGAGTGGTCACCAGACTTGTTTGGAAATGTTATTGCTTCCCTTCAGCACATTGTGGACATTTAGTTGTCCAAATTTTCCCCCGTGTACTACTTTTCCATGTCCTTTAGTTCATGCATGAATGAAATTTATGAAATACGTTTATTATTACCTTTTGATAACAAGACAAATCTAATCTCGTTAGTAAGACTCTTAGCTTTCTGGTATCAAGTAGTCCAAAATTGCTGTGCTTTTTTCATAGCCATATGAGACTTGCGGTCACTAGTATTTCTGAATTTAGTTTGCCATATTGCACTTCAAGCAAACAATGTGCCCTGTAAGGTATTGTGTAAAATATTTCCTGTGTTTCTGTTACTTTAATTTTTGCAATAGAATAATGTATTGGTTGTCAGCCATACAGGAGTGGTTGGCATCTAAGATTTCTAAAACACTGCGCACTATATCTAATAAAGATAGCATTATTCTCCCTCTGTTATGGAATAAAGAGGTAAGGAGGTAATGCACTATAATTAAAAAAAAAAAAAAAAAAAAAAAAAAAAGGTGGAGAAAGTATATTCATAACATTTGATCTAAAATTTTAAGTAATAAAATACATTTAAATACATTAAAATAAATTTAGCTGTCTCTGTTGTGCTGTAGGTAATCATTTTTCCATACTGAATCTCAGTGTGTGGAGACATCACCTCTGAGGATAAAACCAGGAGCTGGGATAAAAGAGATGGCTAATCCAGAGACTGCAAACTGTGAATGATATAAGTAACTTTAACTGGTCCACATCTAGCTTCTCTGAAATTAACCTTGTATGTATTTAATAAGTTCATTTTGTCAGGTAGATTTAAGCTCTGAAATTAGAGTACGATGTGAAAGCCAGCATGTTCTTGCTGAGTAAGGATAGGGTGAGCCCATGCTCTCTTTTCGACTGCACATTTGTCCAGTGATTCTAGCCACTGGAAATTACTCCATGTTGTGCAGTGCTTTGAAAATAGAAATTAAATAAGCCTTTATTATCACTGAGAAGCACTGGTGATGAACATGCTTGTGCTTTGTCAGCTTGTTACTATACTTCTCATCTGTTCCTCGTGTCCGAGGAAGGCTATTGATCAAGGAGATGGACTTCTGGCAGTCAAAATCCTTTCACGTTCACAATATTGAGCAACTTACTGAATGCTTCACAAAAATGTACCCCAAATTCACACATTCATGCATGTGGGCCGTACATGCAGTGCCATCTATTGGCAAATCAAGGGAGATTGTTTTGGTGTTCTATCACACAGCTTCTGCTGGGGTGGAGAAAAAATTGGGCAGTGTAAATCTACATGGAAACTGAATGTATTCAGCTGGGGCTGCCCAGGAGCGTGGGATGGAGTTGGCTGCAGGCCTCAGCATGGCTAGAAAGTGAGGAGATGCAGCCAAGCAATGGAGACAGGCAAAGACTGATTGTGCAGAAGTGATTTTATAGAAGTTTTGATAACTGAATATAAGCAAAATTAGTAAAATGAATTCTGGTGTTATTTTGTCATCCCAGAAACACAGAGATATTTTAATGAAAAAGAGATCCTGCTGCAAAGAAACATTTGAGTAGATTATGACCTGTTAAGCATTATGAGAAATTGACAAATAGCAGAGAAATTTTCCAGAGAACAAAGTAATTATGAGGACTAGATGTAATCTCTGCTCTCCTGCTCTCTCTTTCTCTCTCTGTCTTTTTTTTTTTTAATTATAAATAACCTTAATCCTCATCCAGGATTAAAATTCAGTGTATTTTTAGCAATGCTATGTCCTAGATAAAGATACTTCCTATCTGTGATTTTATATCTTTTATACCTTTTGGATTCTGGAGCATTTTATTTCATTTATATTCATTTAAGATTTTACTTAACAAATGGATACTTCCATCTGTGTATCTTCGATACTGCAATTAGTGAGGGATGGTTTGTCATGCATATACCTTAGGTTTATAAGCATAGTATATGAATTTGAGGATAGTAATAATAATTACAGAGAAATTTTCTGCAGAGTTCTTGGACCCATTTACATTTCATTTTTCCTATGAAGATAAATAAATTTCTTCCCAAAGCTGCTGTATAGAATATTATAAAATATTTTTTGTTTGTTATTTAATGACCAGTAAGAGATTAAGTGAAAATCTGAACAAAGTGTTATCTGCATTGATTTAAGGAGGAAATAACACCAAATAATTTTTAAATCTAGATAGAGATTTCTAAGGAGCTGCAAGTTACTTAGTCTGAGGTTAATCAATTTCTGTGCGGTTTCTGTATGCAGGATAAAACACATCAATTTATTTCTGACATGTTCACAGACAACTTCAGAATTGTTATTTTATCAACAATTTATCACAACATATATTAGGTCACTCTGAAAGTAGTACCTCCTGTTTATTTCCATAGAAACTACAACAGATGCAAAGATCACAATAATGCTATTTGATAGAGCAAATTCTCAGCTACAGAATGCTATTTTTCAATATAGTCACCACTTAGTCATCACAGTTTGCAGAGATGAGCTGATTGAAATGCCCTTTGTTTCATGGTGCAGCATCTGTGCATGGCCATCCAGAATGCATCTTGTCCTTTACATTGCTGTCACTGCTGCTGAAACTCACCCACTGCCTCACTGTGCTCACATCCACTATTTGACATACACGTGATAATTGTGTTGTCATGTCTGAGGGAATTTTTTTTATATATTCTTGGGATATTACTAGTGGTGATACAATCTGTATCACTGCAACATGTTATAAGAGATCACAACACAAATGCTTTATTGTTTACACATGCATGTAAATATACATACACAGTAAGGGTCATTTTTCTCTTCTGTATTCTGTAGGAAAACCCCTTTCATAGCCCAACACATTTACTGCTTAGGATGCTTTGTATTGGACTTTATAGCTGTAGGCTTTCCTTACCTATTTCATAGGCAGTCTTGTGAGAAGGTAAAAGAGAACACAAATTCTTGCCCATGTAAGAGCAGTGAAACAGGAAGAGTAGGGAATTAAGATGATGAAGAGTTCATCTTTCTGATTTTTTTCTGTTTTTTTTTTTTTTTTTTTTTTGGTCACTTTCTGCATACATACAACTTCATCCTTGCATATCTGTTCGTCCTGTGTTGTGGGTTTTGCCTCTTTGCTCTGTAGACCTAAGTATATGGTTTTCTGATCAGGCAGCTAGTGTTTAGTAGAGCCTGTTGTTCACCTTAGAGGAGCTTTATTCATGGTCACTTCTGCAGACTGCTAAAGAGGAGGCTGCTGAGGGTCCACAAGAGACCAGTACATCTGTTGTCAAATTGAGCAGGAATCAGTCCCAAATAGAAACCTCTGCATTATGTGTGAGCTGTATTTACACTTTCATTATACTAACTGCAGTAAATCCAGTCATTGCGCCTCAAAGACATTGAGTGCTTTGCTCTGAATCTTTCCCTAGCTGTCTGAACTGTATCAGCTGGGGTCTCTGCTTTTCAGAATTGGCATCTTCTCTAATTTGAATACTGCTGAGCTTCACTCCAGCAGCTCCCCAGGGTGCAAGTGAATCTTGGATAACTCTGGTGTCATATCTGATGGTTCCATATCCATATTCTGGAAACATTAAGGCATTGCAGGTAGAATTACATGTCATTGTATAAGCAGCTGAATCCCACTAGATTGCTCTATCTTCTCTCTTTCTTAGCTATTTCTTTTTGTCACTGTCAGGATATCAACTAACCACATACTGCTTAATTAGTTTTTTCTTTGACCATAAATAAGTGCTGCTCTTTTCCGTGAATTTGCTGGCTTTAATACTTTGATTTAGTACATGAAGTAACAGCTTGTATTTGGCCCTGCATGTGACAGGGGGATTGGAGATTCATGATCCTTGAGGTCCCTTCCAACCCTGGCCATTCTGTGATTCCATGATTGTATTTACTGTAAAGCATGTATATTTTTGAAATTGTACTTTGAAAGGTTTTTTTTTTTAATTTCCCCTTTTCTCAAGGGAGACGATCCTTTAATCTTTTATACGCAGAGTTTGTCAACATCTCTATTAACTTGCTTTCATTTTTCATTTTAGTCTCAACTTATTATTACCTGCAAATTTCTAAACTACGTTACTGTAAGTTTAGAGTCACTACTGCTACAGATTTCTGTATTTGGTACTTACACTACCCTTAGCACAATAATATGTTATACCTTGTTTAATAAATGAGAATGACACGAAAGCCACTTTGTAGCTACCAAGGGGATGCAAAGTAGTTAAATAATAAATTAAAACCAACATAAAATTACTTTCTTTCTATTTTAATTCCAGTAGGATCAGATTTGGAGATCTACTTGCTTTAACAACTGCTTCCAAAAGCAATTGTTTGGGGAATGCTAAATTATGGCAAGAATAACTTCCTGATGTACAGCTTATATTGCTTGTAATCTGAACGTTCTGGCTGTTTTCTCAAAACTCGTATCCCACCCTGTACTGTCCACTCTTTCACTTGGTACAGTGTTCAATCTGTTTGACAGCAATTTGAATCTTAGTGTTTTAGTTTAAAGCTGTTCATAGGTCACTTAGTATCCTTCTTTTCTTTGGCTTTGTTTGTGTTATAAATGTAGATACTGTGATGTTTATGAGTTGATAGATCATCTTTCCTCTGCTCTTGGTTTTATTATATTGTATATAACTTGCTCAGCATATATGTAGTTACTGTTTCTGTGCAGTTTATCTTATTGAATAACTGAGATATATGTCCTGTAATCTTTTTTTCCTCGTTTGTCTGAGGGCACTCTGGATGGCTAACCTTAGCTGCACAGTAATTGCCTTTTCTAGTTTAATTATTACACAGTATTACATTAAAGAGTACAATGAATTTACAATACCTGTGCTTCAAACAAGTAAAGAGAATGATATTCTATACTGGTTTAGTATACAGCAACTTGATGGCTTCTGTTTTGTAAACTATTTGGGATGACTAAGTATAGCAAAAGTTTGAAATATTTCAAAAAGAAAACTTTCTTCTGCTAGCAGACCAGGTGGCATGGCGAAGCCTCAGCAGCTTTTCCAAGCAAACTGATTAAATTCCAAATAAGGTAGTATTTTTTCTGGAGGATAAGTAAATACATGCAGAAATAGAAACTGAAATGAAAAGTAATTTCTGTTTTGATTTGCTTTGAAAAACAGCCATTATAATCATAAAGAAAAGCTCTTGGCTTGAAAATGCAGTTTGACTTTCAGTGAGGACCTTAAATCTTTCAGCTGTGTTACTTTCTGCTAGCAATAAAAGCTTACGAGGCTAGTAATGCTCTTGCCACCTATGTTTTTAGGGATGAAAAGAAGTTCTTTTAGTCTTTGAAAACAGAACAGTTTTTACTTCCCTATAAGAGGCAGGACAGGAGGGAAAAGAAAAGGAAAAAAAAGCCAGAAACAACCAACCCTGAAGATTTTGCAAATAGAGGATAGTAATGCCATGTGGTTATTACTAAAGCTAGTGGATGTGCTTTGTTTCTCTTTAGAGCTTTAGTTTATCACATTCAATCTGCCACTGTTTTCAGCTGTGAGCTGTGTCCTAGGAAGCTCATTTGTTACATGGTTTGTCATAGTGCACGTGTGTGTATAGTTTTGTTAGTGTCTTAGTCTGATTTTGTCTGAATAAATAATAAAATTTGCCTAAGAACATTTTTCTTAACAGAGAAAGAACCCAAAGTCCCAAGTTCTCTTTCTGACCTTTAGAGCCAAAACAAATATATCTGAAAAGAACTGGAGTGTTAAATTCTTGAAGATCAAACAAAATCGCAGTATAGGTCTGAGGAAAGGAAGGAGTTTCCCCTGAAATAAGTTTTATATGCCTACGCATTGTCTCTGTTCCAAATGAAATAACCCTTGGTATGTGACAAGACAACCCCATTTTGTTGCTTCTCCAATACTGTTGTTAATTCCTCATATTTGTCCTATTTTCTCCCTATTGCCTCTCTCTGAATTTTTTTTCTTCTTTTTGTTGTTGTCTGTAATTTTTCTCTTCACCCAGCTTTGGTTCTTTCCACTTACTTGCTCCTGTCTTCTCGGATTTTCATTCTAAGCCAACTCATCCCATAAGTCTTCCTTTCTTATGCTGTATTCTTTTGACTGGTGACAGTGAAGAGCTGAAATAGTGAAGTGAAAGCTCTTAAAGACTGCAGGACCAGAATAGCATAGCCTCCAGTAAGCCAGTTATATTAAAGCTGGAGTAAACTGATTTTAATATAATCTTGTAAAAGTTACAGAGACAACCAGATTAGAACAGTGTTGACCTTATTAATATACACTCTACTGACCTGATTAAGAAATTCAGTGTTGAGTTAATTAAATAATAATAATAAAGAAATACAAGTGAATTGATTAAAGACACATTTTAGAAACAACAAATTTACTGGAATAAAATGTTTTAGAACAAACTACATAAAAGTTATAACTGGGTGAAGATTAAATTGATTTGTCTATTACGTCTGTTTTGGATTTAAACAACTGAAGTTGATTTATTTGGCTGGGATGATTCTGGTGGCTCTCTTATGTAATGTGAATAAATAAAAGTTCAATGGTGGATTCCTGACGCCATGATTGGGTCGAGTCAGAACTGAAAGGAATGGTACTATGCACCGAGACATTATAGGATAGATTGGTCAAAGCAATTCTCTCAATTCAATAAATGGTCGAGCCTTTTGGATCCAGCAAAAGGCTGGTATATATGAAAGTTATTTTCAGCTTTAGTTATCAGAAATATTCCTGCTTTCTATAAACTTTGTACCTTGTGGTTGTGTTTAGTGTTCACCTACATCAAATACAGCTGAGTTCTGAACACATGAAATACAGCTAACATCTGTAAGCAGAAAAGGTGATCTAACCTTAGGCAATAGTAGATGGACACCACCAGCTCTGAAAGCTGTTGCTATGGGAAGGCTACCATCTGTAAAGCATGGACTAAAGAAATTCTCTTTTTGGCTGCCGAAATGATTCTCTTTGCCTTATATAAGTAAAGTGCAGATGCATTGGGAACTAACACTTAATGGGGACTTAACCAGACATTAAATTTCTGCATAGAAACCTGGGACACACAAATTAATTACCCAGCTGAAAAGAATGTTTAATTCTGTTGAACATTAAGTTATGTTTGAACTGTATATATATATGAGCACAAAGTTTTCACTGATGTGTAAATGTGGACTAAGGACTCATAGTCCCTATATTTGTATCATCATGCAGTATGCATCCCTCTACTTCTGATGCTGAAGGGGCAGGATGTAATTAACTGTTGCTTCTCCCCCCATACCCTTAAATCATCACTACACTATATGTCTTTTATTTGTTTAGGAAATACAAAGCCTCATTAGATATCTGAATATACAGGTAAGTGCAGAAGATCAGAATGATTCTATGATCATCTAACAAAGTTCTGATCTCAGTTTTTGAACCTGTTTTTGTAACATTAGCTACATCAAATAATGAAATATCATTACTGTAATGCTCTGCACTGTTTTACATCATCTTACCTTACTGAAACTCTCCTTTTTCCCTGTGTAATCTTCCAGTAGTACTGCAAATTCAGGTTAACCTTTTGAAATTGATACCAGTGATGGTCTGTGAATTGGCTGTAAGAGTGCATTGTTTAGATTGGTTTAAAAATGTTTGATATTCTTATGCTGGCACGAATCTCCTATTGCCTTTTCCTGCCCCATTTTCCTTAACCTTGTCTTCTTAATCTTCCATATTCAAACTCACAGTTGTTTATCCCTTTCTTGATCACTCTGTAGTTTTTACTACCCTGAAAATCAAGTTTTCCTTGCCAAAAAAATATTGCTTTTCCCAATTAAAAAAAAAATAAATCTTAGATATCAACTCAAATTTGTTGTAGAACACTGATATTCTCTCTTCCCCTTCCTCAAATCTTCCATCCCAGATTTACTGAGATTCCTTTGTGCTCGAGCTTGGTAGCACAGATAGCACAGACTTTACCAACTTAGCCTCAGACTCTGCACCTGGAGCAAGAGGTGGGAGAATTAAAAGAAAGGACCATGGACATCCCAGAAGGTAGGATCAACAAAGATGAAATGTAAAAACCCCCAAACCAGAAACTTTGTCATTTTTATGGTAGGGCCATAAAATAACATGTTGAGCCAACTCATATGGTATGTTGTGGTTTCTCCGGATAGTCTGATAGCTATTTCAGAAGTGGAGGCCAGGTTGCTGATCTTTGTAAGGCAAAATGTTGCACAAAAAAGTCTGTTTGTTTATGAGAAGCTTTAGTGATAATGACAAAGTGGGAAAGATACGCTTTCTGTACTACAAGCATTTGATGCGTTTACCTACATGATATAAATATAAAGCTAAAGTATTTTTAATTCTATGAAAAAAGCTACAAAGTTAAATGTGAGTCTAGGATAGATTGTGAATCATGAATATGTTTATTGTATAGGACATAAGCCTATTTTGCACTGTGTTGAAGCCCTTACTGGGCAGTACTAACTGTTGCAAAATATTTGCCTATAGGTAGGTATCATATTATACTTAACATCCCCCAAGTTCTATGTAGATATATTTTCACCATGATGATTTTTTTAAATTTAAAATCTTAATATGAATAATGTGAAAATATAGTATGACTATTTAATCTGAATTTTAATCTTTCATTAAAAGTACACTTGCTTAAAAATGTTAAAGCATGAAGGATCAAGCTGATAGTTGTTTGCTATAACTGTGTTTATTTAAGCTTTCATTTCCAGGTTTGTCTGCATTGTGTTTAGTATTGTATCTGTACATGATATCAGAAATATCTGTAACAGATCAGTCAGGAAGAATTTCACATCTTTCTTTGCTTTCTGTCTTAGAAGAAGGGTGGTAAGGCCACTGGCCGCTGGTGCAGGAGAAAGCTTACCATGTTGCCACCTTCTATGTCACTGAACTGCATGCACATTAGAGGCCTGGTTTCATATCCTGATTGTAAGACTGATGACTTTAGGCTTCTTGTGGAACTGGAGATGTGGGAACTCTAAGGAAAAGTCATCAGCTGGAGTTCCCTAGCATAGGATTTGGTGGGGAGCACAGGGGAAATTCTGGGTAAGTAAAGCTGGTAGTCATCCACCTTGATTGTTTGTCATGCAGCATGTAGATAGGCAGTCAAAGTGGTTACAGAAAGCTCTGTCAAGTGGCACAGCAGAGATCATTACAGTGGGATTATCCTGCAGTATGTAAAAAATTTGCTATTTCTCCTCTCAACCAGAATGCTTTTCGGTATTTGTTTGAACTGACAGATCTGTACGCACTGCACAAGCTGCCTTATGTTCCCTAGGCAAGTAGTTACTGTCATCTGTAAAAATCTTTATCCTAATGTAATTGTCACTCTGCTTGTCTATCTAGCTCAAGAGATATTCCCACTGGGAATACTCTTGGATTGCCAGCCATCCCCTATTGCCTTTCATCCCTATTTTCACAGCCAGTAATGATCCTCTTGTTCCTCACATCTCCTTGATTTCTACATTGTGTCAGTGCAGCTGTTACTCTCAGCCCCACTGTCTCCTCCTGTGGAACCAAGCAGTCTCTGTAAATTCTGCTCATCTGTGTCCATTGTTCTTTACCTTGAAGTGTCCCTGCAGACTAAGTTGCTCGAAATAGATCTCCTAGTCATCCCGTAGTAGCTCACAGTGCCTGTCAAGGCCAATATATTCTTCTGAATAACTCAATAGTGACATGCATTTCACAGATTGGGGACCTCTAATGCAGGTTTTAAACAGAGACTGTTGAATCTAGAGGGAGCACTTTCAGCTCTTAAGATCTTCAACACAGAGTAAAGAAACATAACCTTTGAAATCTCTAGAGATCCATTTGTATGAGATAAATGTAAGACAAATTGGTTCTCACTAACTCATGCTGAAAGCTTTCAAGTACTCACTCCTTCCACGAGCATTTGGTGGTGGTAATCTTAAGCTCTTGGATAGCTGAGGAAAGTAACTATGTTTATAGAATGTCATATGTCGGTTTTTTTAGACTGTCATATGGAAGAAAATAAGTTAGCTTATTCACTTCAATGGGCTTTGCATTGACCCTGGTGCAATTACAGTACTTTTCCAGCTCAGTACTTTTCAGATTTTATGCACTGTTTGCTTTAAGGCAGAAACCTGTATGCTGTGAGGCTAAAGAGAGGCAGACATTCGAGTAGTGAAGTACTGCAAGCATAGTAATTGTTAATGTAGTTGCAGAACCACAGCTGACAATATTTAAATTTCTCAGTGCTTTACTTCATGCAGAATCACAAAATGGTTGGTCTTGGAAGGGCACTCTGGAGTTCTTCTAGTCCAAATTCTTTCTCAGAGGTTGCCAGGGCCATGTACTGTTGGGTTTTGAATGCCTCCAAGAATAGAATCAATAATATTATGTTTAAGTTTCTTGAACTTGAAAATACAAAATGAAGGTTGAGTTTATGCCCATCACCTATGACCTCAATCAGTTGACTCACTTTCAAGTTCCTTCCAGAGTTCCTTCCAAGAGCTTTATTGACTTCAGGAACACTACTCTGCAGTTTACCTGTGTTTCCATTTTGACATTTTAAAAAATTTCTTTACTTCTACACATATACAAATTATTTTGTCATAAAATGTTCCATTTGATACAGAAATTCTCTCTTGCTTCTCTGTTTCTGATACAGTTTGTATAAAAGAATATTTTTATAAAAGTTTGTGTAGAAGAGAATCATAGAAGTATAAATAATAATATTGTAGTGCAACTCTCTGCAGAAAATATATATGCGCTCAAGCACTATTAATGATAATCTGGCTTTGTGCATTTGTGTATTTTTACTAAGCTTTGCAAAAATAGAAGTGAATATATGGTTGAAAAGCTTCTGGTTAGTTCTCTGAGCCTTTTGATTGACAACTAAAATTTGATACTAGTCCTAACTGTAAGCTGTTTCATGCCATTTTTCTTATTTTGTTGGAATTCTGTCATTTTTTTCATTTTTTTTCTGTGTTCCATGTATATCTGTAACTATGGAAACCATGAAGTGAATAAGAGTACAGTTGATGCTTTTGTGGCTCATCAAGACAACCAAATGTTCAAGTAATTAGGCAAAAGGGTTTTTTTTTCTTTTTAGGAAGGTTAGGAAAATGCAGAAAATAATTGATGAGATCATTATTTCTAGTGTATTCTAATGGTATATGATGAGGGAAGGTTGCTAGAAAACATGACTAGCAATTTACAGCTACTGCATTATCAGAAATAAATTAAGAAATTGACATTAATTCAGACAAGAGCAGTAAATTTAATAAAGAAACTTATGTATTGATTCATTCATGAGGAAATCAAAGCTCAGAGCTTTCTGAGGCTATGATTATTGTTGATACTTAGAATTCTTCAGTTACCGAGGAAGTAAAAGTTCCAAAGTGGAACTAGATAGTATGGACAAAGTAAAGAAGGAATGTGCACTCCAATATGCAAAAACTGATCAGTTTTTCTCCTCTACAGGAGCTGTGGAGAAATCAAACCATTGAGATGTTTCAGATTATTGATTTTCAGAAAAAAAGTGGTATAAGCCTTATTGTGACCCGTGGATGATTAATGAGATTATACTATCTAACACTTAAGCTTTTTGAGGGTTATTCCTTATTTCCAAAAACAAAATTCTTAAGGCCAGATGAAGACAGTGCAAATGATTAAAACTTCTTGAACCTCTTTGATTTTTAACCAGTTAGGATGAATCATACTTTCCTTCATTCCTTCATTCTCTTCTCCTGGTACAGTAGCCTATTATGTCAGATTCTAAGTTTTGTATATTTTTGATCATTTTAGTTAGAACTAAAACTGGTTCTATCAAAGTCAAAACTATTGCTGTGAGGAAGTTTGGATCCAAGGTTTCACAGATTTGTCCAAGATCTACTCTTGCTGTCCAATCACAATTTTAACAGACTTATTTGCAGGTAGAGAGGATTTCATGCTGTTGTAAATGTACTGGTGTGGATATCTAGTAGCAAAATGGTTTCTTCCTCGCTTGAACTCCAGAGGCATTCTTGGAGAAGTACATTGTGATACTGACTGTGTCCTGGATATGTTCTATTTTAGAGATATTTCATATGGTAACTTTATAATTGCCTGAATTTATCACTTCCAGCACGCAGTTTACTGCAGGATTATTCTAGAAATGTTTAATCTTTGTAGAAGTTGTCAGGAGCTTTCTGAAAGATTGGCAGCTGTATCTGAGAGCTTTTGGCAGCAATGCATGTGTAGAAAGTTGATTGGTTTTTATTTTAATTTTATCTTAAGATGACTAGTAATGCTGTTGTTAGCAGATGTATCAACAAAATTGACATAAAAAGGATTTTTATTAACTGGACTTCTTGCTCCACTGTACATTTTCTGTTTCTTTTTATGTACAGTTTGTAACTGTAGATTTAGAAACTTAGGATGCCAGGATTATGATTTTTGAGATTCATATGGGGTTCAGTTACCTAAAAGTACACATTTGATACTATTTGATAGCCTGTGGTACATGACACATGTATGTGTCTGATAGATGTGCTATAACAGTTGAGGCAGGCTTATGCCCTTTGAATTGGTCTGTGGCAGCCAGTTAGGATATGCTGACTTATCTCTAGTGGCATAAACCTACATTAAGCATGATATTTCATTTTATTTCATCGTGCC
This sequence comes from Chrysolophus pictus, assembly GCA_037305975.1. NCBI lineage: Eukaryota > Metazoa > Chordata > Aves > Galliformes > Phasianidae > Chrysolophus > Chrysolophus pictus. The sequence continues at coordinate 29,104,684 of CM074578.1, forward strand.
TTCTTGAGAGTTAGTGTTCTCATTGGATCCTGTTGGCTGTGTTGACTAGATATCCATTGACAAGAATGAAAACTTAAATAACTGTCATGCCAATAGACATTTCCATGTAAACACAGACATCTTCCTGTCATCCTCAGCTATGCACATGAGGATTGATTTGTAAAGTTAACTTTTCAGTTAACTATGAAACGTGAGCAGAAAAAGTATGTGAAACGCTACTTGTGGTACGTGTGGGGAAAATCTGGTGAGGTGGGCTTTTAAACATACCTCGTGGATGCTGTAAGTCAAATATCTGAGTGGCATTGCAGATTTTAAGATGACAAGTAGTCCCATTAACAGTGGGTCCTCTTTTCTTTCAAGCATATCTTGAAGTACAATTGCTATGTGTGTTCTGTGATGGTGATAAAAGTTTATAGGGCCTTTTTTAAGGCACCACAAAGGTGCCTTTTTTTTTTTTTCTTGAAATTTATAAGAATATAATCTCATGAAAACATCTGTACCTATGCAAAATTTAATTGCATTTGTCCTCTGGGATAAAATATTGTTGGAGAGTGTGAGGAGAAAAGGGGGAAGAAACCAATCAGCTGTTGGCATAAGCTGCCTCATTTTCTTGGAAAGTTGGGATAAAGATATCTAGCAGAAATCCTAGATTATGAAGAAAGTCTGCTCTGCACAGATTGGAAGAATAGAGAGTGCTAAAATGGTGATATATCATAGTCCTGAAATGGCTGAGCCCCTTATGTCTGATGAGCATCAGTGTGAGCAAAGCAGTCCCCTCCCTGCTCAAAGAGGCAAGAAACTGAATTAATTGTCCTCTTGAACTCTTGTTCCAGAGGAGAGGCTGCAGCAAAAGCAAGACCTACATTCCTAGGCTACTTCTGTACTAAAGAATTGGACATACTCTGGGTCTGCTCCTGAGCTGGTAAACTGACAGAAGGCTACGTGACTTACTGTTGGTCTTCTGCCCAATAGTACTTTCTCATCAGTTAAGTTTTCTTGGTGGTTTTTGGGCTGGGTTCATCTCCAGGAGACAGTTAACGTGCAGCCACCTTGCTTTGAAGATCCTAGTATAAGAGCAGATTGTTTTGTGTCATTTTGCTTCAGTGCTCAAAAATGTTTGTGTAAGCATAATGTGCTGGTATTTGAGATGTTTTAAGATGTAGTTTTCCAAGAGTCAGTAAGCCACTGCATTGGAGAAACATCTTTTCTCCATTTGCCTCAATTTTTGACAACATTATTTTAATTGTTCATCATATCCCTCCAAGAGAAAGATCTCTGTGACGAAAAATTAACCCAGCTAAAAAATACAGATTAATTTCTACTATGTTTTTAAGTTCAGCTGGTTATTTTGACCTGACAGTCAAAAGAGAAGATGCGATGGATTATGTGATGTTGTGAAGATGGAAGCAAGGAAGGGAGAGGACAAACCAGGACAGGGAGAAAGAAGAGCAAATGAGGGGAAGAATAGTGAGAAGACCTTCACTTTTGGTTACTGGGAGACATTAGATGTAATCAGCTGCCCATATAATTTTGAAAAACTTATTTAATGAAAGCTTGGTTTCACAAGCACATTCTCATTAGAAAGATACAGTTGTTTGCTTATTTAGAGTTTGGACTTTTGAATGTAAGCATTGAAATAGACTTTCAGCTTCATTTCTTTATATTTTCACGGAGTGTAGGAGTTACAACCCTTTAGCTACTGTTTTATTACATAATTCATTTTGATGTAGTAGGAGATGAATGCAGTGCTTCTTACTGACTTGTTTGCTGCTTCTTTTCTGTAACGTGAGAAAAATGAAGTGTTACATAGTTTAACTCAATTGTATGAATGGAAAGTATCATGAGGTAAAAATTGATAGCATTCCTTTCCTCTGACTTTACAGCAATGGTGTAGGATGGTGGCACAGCTCTGCTGAAGTTAATGGTGTCTGTAGCAGAGAAAAGGGTCTGCCTAATTAGATCTGCTTGAAATAACTAGTGTCTTCTAGAAGTATATAGAAGAAGGTGGCTAAAGAAACACAAACAAAAGCAATAAACAGAAAAGGCATTGTGTAGACAGTTTTCAGAAAGGAAATAATTCTGATAGCATGAAGGTTCAGTATAGCATGCCCTGTGGCCTGTTATATTAGCGCACCTAATTATACCTAATTTCTTGTGTGTAGATGAAGCAGGATGTATAGGTGTTTGTGCAATTGTGAGTTTGCCACTTCTGAACTCGTAAAGGGTGAAGGATTGTACTCACAATAAAGCCTCATAAGTGTCTGGGCTTGGGTAAAGGATTTTGGGGAGTTTGCAGCAACTTCAGTGTGAGTTTGGCCTGGCAAGAGGCGCACAGATTTGGTATAAGATTTGTTTCCCTTCTAACAGTGCATGTTTGGAGTGAAGTCTCCAAATTAGAATATGAAAAAAAAAAAAAAAAAAGGCCTTTTTCTTCATTCTAAAATACAGTTTTAAAATATTTAGTCATAAAGAAGTGTTCTTATTTTCATAATTGAAAATGCTCTTTTTCTCTGTGTGCATGGTTGTATATATTGTTTACTATGGGCTCTTTCAAGTTGGAATTTCATGTTGTGTTAGTACAGGAATACTGTTCCTACTCATTGTGGATCACCAGTACCTGTAAGAGTAAGTTTGAGGAATATTTTTTTCTGTGAATGAAATACCCCATATTCCACTTGAAGGCAAGCATGGAATTCCTCTAGCATGTTTTCACGCAGCCTGTGAAGTTTTTGATGTGAATCTGTGTGGGAATTGACCCACCTCTGCTGAGTTCTGTATGTGCCACATTGTTTCTGTTGTGTAGCAGTAAAGCCTAGATCCCTTTGCTGTGCAGTGCAAATGAACATTTTTCCTGAGCTGTGCATATGAACTGTTTGGATGAGGAGCACCTCTTTATTGGTTCACTTAAATAGCTTCTTGTGCGGCTATGTGTTGATTTATGGGAGGATGCTATAAACCAGTCACAAACCCAATAACAACAACAAAAAAAACCAACAACAAAAACTACACATGTCTTGATTGACTTACTATAGTGCTGCATCAAAGCTCACCATCCAGAAAAAAGTAAGCCAACTACTTTTGATGTGACAGGCCAGAGGAAAATAGATAATCTAACACCCTTCATTTTACTGATGCATTGCATGGAGGCCCAGAAGCTACATTAGAGAACTGTAATCCTTCATCAGAGCATTTGTTTGGTTGCCTAACATCTGTGGATTGTTAAGATAAGTTATTACACAGACCTGCTTTCGTTTAGATTAGTTTGGATCACATCCCAGTATATTCAGTCAGGATATAATTCCTGCATGCTGCTAAATTGCTTGCTCCACATACTTCTCTAAAAATGTTTTTCAATATACAGTTTTTATTTCTAAAAATGGTTTTCAGTATACAGTTTTATCACTGAAACTGTTATACCACCTCAAGTGTTTGTGGGTTTGGTTTTTTTTTTCTTCATTTTAAAGAAAAGCTCTTTTATTTTTTCTTTTGGTCTAAATATATCTCAAGGCAAACGTAGCATTTGTTAAGTCCTGAAGAGAATCCTAAAGAGGGATGGTAGTGTAGCTTCTTGTGAGTATAATGCTGGTATTTTGTGTGTGCAGTCTGTGGTGATGGGTTTGTATTTTGTGTCTAAATGGCGGTATTTAAAGACAGCTATGAGAAAATGCTTTTTTTGTACTTACATGTCTAGTATTTCTTTTTCTATTCTGTATTTATTTGTATCTATTTGTGCATTGGCTGTTCCTATTTGTATGGATTTTATAGTAGTTTTGTAAAACTAATTAAAATATCAAAGTGATTATGTAAATTAATGATAATTTTTGACATTTGTTACATGATTTTTTACATATTTTAAATGATAAAATGCATTAACTTGTAAATGAAGTCTGTTACTCCTTTAAAGTATTAGTGCATACTTACATCCACATGAAAGAAAATTAGAATATTTCAGTTTGATAGTAGTATTCCTTACCATTCCTTTAAACAAGCTTCGCTTTGTTAAATTTTTATTAAGTCTTTTTCAACTTTCCCTCTGAGTCAGTGATATGTAGGCCATGCCATATTTTTTATTAATGACTTGAGTTTATAGCACCAACATAAATTTTACACATAAACGTGTGTGCATGCACACACTTGCTGTCTAATGAGATAACAGTTTTTTCAGAGCCTATAAAGGCATTTCTGCGTGTGAATTCTTTTTCCTTTTAGCCTTGTTGGTATTTTGAATACCTATAATGATATCAGACTGAAATCTATTCTGCTTCTACACTTTGATAATCAGAATTGCTGTTTTGAGATGCTTTCTAGATTAAGGAAATGCAACATTTTGGAATCAAGGCGTTTTCTCTTCAAGGGGCCAGTATTTGTTTTGATGAATTTGCTACTCCTCTTGTCTTACTGCAAGTTATTTATCCATTTTTGACATAAGACGTATTTTTTTTACTGGAGTAATTGTAGCTTTTTTTTTTTTTTTTTCCTTTTTTTTCTTCTTTTAATTAATTGAAGTTTTTAAATTGGTATTTTACTGTCCTTCCTACACAGAAATGTAATGGTCCAGATGCAGGGAAAAGTTTGAGTCTTCTCAGTATGTTTGGTCAAACAGTAGAGAAATGCTGTTGGAAGTTGTAATGTATTTTTCAGACCTAAACAGATAGTCTGTTCTAGGGTGTTTTATAAGTAAATCTCCATTATCTTATATGTGTTAAATGTCTAAAATTTTATTTTGTCAGTGAAGGCATGTGCTTCCTTCCAAGCTGGAGAATAAAAGCTTGCTGCCAGACCTTTGTCCTGTTGCAGTTTCCTCCCTGTAATGATTTTTTTTCTGTTCTTTTTCATTCTAAATGTTGCATCATTTTACCACAGTTCTGTCATTCCTGTGTTGACACAAAATAATTTAAACATGTTATTCATTGCAACTTCTATTATTCTTCTTATCCTCTTACTTTAGCTTTACTCATTCCTTTACTTCTTTCCGCATTCAAGTCAGGTTTTTTTTTTTTTTTCATTTTCCTCTATAGTTTTCAACCTTACTTTTCCTTTCATCTCTATCTTTTTTTCTGAAAAAATCCCTACCTCATATATTCTTTATGCATTTTGTGTTTGTTCTTCTACCTCAAAAGCTCCTTTTGTCTTTGTCTCATTTATTAAAAAAAAAAATATTCCCAGACTTCATTCTGCTCAAGAATCTTTTATTTTTTGCTGGTGATTAACTCTTGCATTTAAGACTGTTTTCTGTAGTGTGTAGACCTGAAATGTTCAGTCTCGCTTTATTGTATGTGCTCTGATAACCTCTGTGTCTGAAACTTAAGCAAAAATCCTATGCAGCACCATTGATGAACTCAGCTTAATTGTGATTGTCAGGTGTTTGTTTTTTTATGATTTATCAATGTAAATCAGAGAGATGGTTTTTGATCATTTTCAAGTAGTACAAAATATGATGCTGTTGGTGCATTGAGTTCTCTATTAGTAGGTTTTATATAGGTCCTTCCTTACATCTCTGGTAAGTAGCTGTTGTGGATGTAGCTAAATGTACATGCAGTAAATGTTGAATTTATTTATGGAATAATATTATGTGGTACAAAGAAAAATTAAAGGGAAATGCCGTGTCAGTTTTCTGTGGCAGTGGCTGGACCAGCAGCTGGGCAGAGCTCTGCCACCCAGTTCCAAGCTTTGCCCGGCCTGGTGGACCTCACCACAGCCAGCATACAGCCACTTTGAATCAAGGGAGCTAGGGCTGGGCTGAGGAGGGTTGCTATACTGGCATATATTGACAGCATATTTTGGAGAAGCTTGCAGAGCATGTGCCTGTAGGATGCCTGGCTCTGGCCAGTGCAGGTAACGCTTGGAGAAGCATGTTTGAGCACTGGCATGAGCACAAACCTCATCAGTTTATAGGAAATGGGAGGCCATAGCTGACCATGAGAGAGTGAGTGTGTGCTCCTGGGTCTGAGGGATAGCTGCACTGACTCTTCTTGTTGTCTTTAACTAGGTTATGTGGGTATGCAATTTATGTCGAAAGCAACAAGAAATCTTAACAAAATCCGGAGCGTGGTTTTTTGGAAGTGGACCACAGCCATCACCCAGCCAGGATGGAACACTGAGTGATACAGCAACTGGTGCAAGCTCTGATGCACCGAGAGAAAAGAAAGCCAGGCTTCAAGAGAGGTCACGATCACAGACTCCTTTAAGCACAGCAGCTGCCTCATCACAGGAGATCTCTCCTTCCACTGTTCAGTCCGATCGGAGGAAAGGAGCTGAGGTATCGCAGCCAGCTATGGGCCTGGAGCAAAAGCAAGTTTCATCAAGGTCTAGAAGTGAGCCTCCAAGAGAGAGGTAAGGCTTTCTGCCTTCGCAGAACCTCACAGTTATACGTACTAGTGCCACAACGTTACACAGGGCTTTTGGCTGGTCTGTATGTGAGTCTAGAGCCATGCAGGGGTGAATTGCTTCACTTACCAGGAAAGGATTAAGTGTACATAAGCAAATACATCATCTGAAATGTGCTTCTTTTTTTTTTTTTTTTTTTTTTTTTTGAGCAACAGAAATGGAGGGGAAGAGAGAAAATAAATAAGTGGGTTTTTTTGTAAGCATATTTTGACATACACTTTTAATATTGAATATTGAACATTCATGAAGAACAGTAATTGCACCATCCTGAAGTCAGAGTAAGTTGCTTGAAAAACTGAAACCAGCCAGAAAAACTATTATATATGATAAGGGGAAGCTGTAGGAAAAAGGGGCATAGACTCTTTAACAGGGGTCTGTTGTAATAGGACAAGGGGAAATGATTTCAAACTAAAAGAGAGGAGATTTAGATTGGATATAAGGAAAATGTTTTTTATACAATAAGGGTGATGGGACACTGGAATAGGTTGTCCAGAGAGGTGGTGGATGCCGTGTCCCTGGAGTTATTTAAGGCCAGGCTGGACAGGGCTCAGGGCTACCTGATGTAGCTGTAGGTGTCTCTGTTCACTGCAGAAGAGTAGGACTAGATGGCCCTAGAAGGTTCCTTGCAACCCAAATGATTCTATGATTCTATATTTTAAGTGGCTAAATGAGTAAATTCCTGATCTGCACTGGTTGTAATGAACTAGGCAAAGAATGTCAAATGAAGGGAGGATAATGTGATGAATCACTTGCTGCTCTTTTGGCTGCTGACTGCCAGATGATGGAGCAAATGAGGAGGGGCCCTGTGGCAACAAAATAAGATTATGCTGTGGTAGATTCTCCCTTGGATCAAAAAATTCATCATTCTTTCCATAGCTTTTCAAGCTGAAAAATGAATGAGGAAGGATGGCTAGTAACCTATTGTGTGGGTGAAGTCAGTGCTAGTTTAACAGGAGCAAAACTCCAGTTAAGATTATGCATAGGTATGATAGAAATGAATACCTGATGCCTTCCTCTGATTCTGTTGACTCTTTTTTCCCCAAAGTTGAGAAGGGCCACAGAGCAGTCATCATGCAGTTGAAGGACACTCTTAATGCATCAAAAGAATTTCTATTTCTGCTTTGCTATCCAAAAATGAGATGGTTGTATCATAATGCAATAGCAATGTCCTCTACTTTTTACTGAGACTTTCAAAGGAAATCCAATGCTTTTGAATGGAGAACATTGGTGATGAGCCAGCATATTGCCAGCAGCTCACACAGAAGGCAATGGAGGAAAAAAGGAGACAGGACCTTAACTTGGATCATATCCAACTTTGACTGTCCCATAGAGTACATTTGTGGAAAATCTATGATATGTACTCTGAAAATGTATCGGTGTGGAAGGAAGGAGGAAAGGAAGGCTCAGTGCCACAAAATCAGTCCTACAGGCTTTGTCTTGGTGTTGTATATTGGAATATCACTGTATGTATATTGCAGTATTTTATGCAAGTATTCTTTTTGTGCATTAATTTTTTCAAATTACTGTATTCCTTTTTCATTGTAGGAAGAAGACATTGGTTTCAGACCAGAATGGCAAAGTTGTAAAGGGTGAGCGTAAGCGTGTGCCAAAAACCTCACTTCAAAAAGAAGGACCAGCAGATGATAGGGAACGTAAAGAAAGGCATGAAAATAGAAGACTGGAAAAAGGGAAGTCACAAGACTATCCCGACTTGCCAGAAAAACTTGAAGAAGGCAAAGTGCCTGATGATGAAAAACAAAGGAAGGAAGATGAATATCATACTCGGTACAGGAGTGACCCCAATCTGGCAAGATATCCTGTTAAACCACATCCTGAGGAACAGCAAATGCGCATGCATGCCAAGGTTTCTAAAGCACGGCATGAGAGAAGACACAGTGATGTAGCTTTGCCACACACAGAAATGGAGGAAGCGGAGGTACCTGAGAATAACTTAGGAAAACGCTCACAATTACAGGGAACTCAGGACAGAAAATCTCTTGTGGAAACTCAGAGGTCGTACTCTATAGACAGAACAGGTGATGTAAGAATTTCTGTTTCTAAACAATTAACTAATCATAGTCCACCAACTCCCAGGCATAGTCCAGTTCCCATAGAACACGTAGAATACAAGAACCACGATACCTTTAAAAAACAGAGCCGCCTTGATCCTAGCTCTGCTATTCTCATGCGAAAAGCAAAGCGGGAGAAAATGGAGACCATGCTAAGGAATGATTCCCTTAGCTCTGACCAGTCGGAATCAGTGCGGCCATCCCCTCCAAAGCCTCATAGAGCAAAAAGAGGCGGAAAGAAAAGGCAGATGTCAGTTAGTAGCTCAGAGGAAGAAGGGGCATCAACACCAGAATATACTAGCTGTGAAGATGTGGAGATAGAAAGTGAAAGTGTCAGTGAAAAAGGTAAGGACCTTTATCTATATTATGCACATGGCCATGGTTTTGGGGAAAAAAAAAAAAAAAAGAACAAACCAAAAGCCAACAGCTGTATTTACTCTCTCTTTTGCCTCATTTTTGAACATATACCTTTGTTTCTCCCCTTCCTGTTTTGTTTTTTTTTTTCGGCTGAGAAGTTTCTTATACCTGTTTACATTTGGTTTGCAATGTTTCCTTTTGCATTTTTAGATGAGGTTGTTATGAAGTAGCATGAACTGATGACTGCTAATTTTCTTCTCTCTTTAACAAGAACGGTTACAGTTTAAGAGTTGTAGTTTATTCTGTTGATGACATTTGTACAGTTGGTCGTTGCTTTATCCTTTTGCCTGTATGCAGAATAATTTTCTTTGAATCAATTGAAGTTGAAAATGAGTTCTGTAACAATCTGAGAACATTGTAAAGTGTTGACCTTACTCATACCTCAGTTTTAAGGTATGAGACATTTTAAGACATTTTTTAAAATATCAAAGATCTTTCAGTTTACTGTTAACAGTGATAGACTATGCAGCACAAAGAGTTTTATACAGGAAAGAGAATTACCTAACCTATTGTCTAGATGATTTTGATCTGAAGTTTACAAGTATGCCTATGTTCTGTTACATCAGTTTGACTTTATCTGTTGCTGGTAACACTCAGCAGTAAGGAATTGGTGTAGTCCACTGCATACTTTTAAGCAAAGTCTTTCTTCTTGCTAAAGAGGTTAATCAAATTCATGAATGGTGAGTAGATAAAATAAGGATCACCAGAAAAGGCTGTGATAGTTTGCTGTCTGGCTTATAACAGTAGCATGTCTTTAAGTGACATTATATGCAGCTGAATACTTTCTGTATCTTTCTGGAAGTAGTAGCTGGTAGCTCTTTAACTATCTGTTTTTGTAACTTGAAAGGTTTCTGCAGGTGTTCATACTCAAAATGCCAATGGCATATCTGCATTCCCTTTTATATCCTGGCATGCCTTTGATTCAGATATGCTAATCTGTCTGTCTGTCTTTATCTGATGTTGTAGTCTCCTGACATCCCCTGTATGCATATTAGGAGACATCTGTTTTCCACCCCATCTGAATAACTGTTTGTTTAACTATAAGTACAAACTTTTCCATTCAAAATAGGGAGGCTTGCTTTTCTGCTCATTTTTAAGGAGAAGAGGCAGTGAACTTGCCCATGAAGTCTTGGTCCACTTACATATAAAAAAAAAAAAAAAAAAAAAAAAAAAAAAAAAACAGAAAGAAAAAAGAATAAAATCTAAAGAAAGCAAAACAAAAGAAAAAAACAATAACTCTTTTTGCATGTCAAGGATGTTTGGAAATGTTGTGGAGTTTGAATCCTTTGAGTTACTCAAAGCCTAAATGTAGAAGGCCTTGAACAACCTATTCTAGTGTGCTCTAGTTGACCCCACTTTAAGCAAAGGGATTTGAACTAGGGACCCTCAGAGATCCCTTTGTGTGGTGTATGTCTATGCAATACATTAATACCAGAAGGATATCTTTACATTTATTAGGCATGATGTAAAGCTGTTATGTTTGTGTTTGCTTGTTTGCTTTTTTTGTCCAGTGTCCAATTATTTTTAGAACTAAATTTTCATCAGTTCTTGAAATAACCTGCAGTATTTTGCAAGGACAGATGGAAAGCCAGGACATTCTTAGTAACTAAGAAAACCTTTCAGAAATATTTTCATATCTTAAAGTAAAAAAAAAAAAAAAAAAAAAATTCTCAGTAGTTATTAAAAGAAAAGAGGATTCAAAATGATGAAAAAATACTGCTATTATAACTGTGATCAGAAACCCATCCCCTGTGATTTAACAGCATAATCAAAGCACAATTTCATTCACCATTCCATTAGTGCTTTGCTGGTAATGTGTGAGAGTTACTGCGTAGGTCCTTAGTTGTTGCTCTTTAGTTTATAAGCCCTGGGGGGTCTGGACTCCATCCTCCCCTCTAAGTCATCAACTCTGTGAGAAATCTGGTGCCAAAATAATATAAATGGAGTTAGAATGATAGAATCATTCCACATAAATTTTGAACTTTGTTAAACCTTACCAATAAATCCACTACACAAACTGCTTATAGCCTTCTAGACTCTTAGGTACAGCAACTATTAGAGAGCTATTGCTTTGTGTTCAGTTTTTTTGTTTGGTTGTTTGTTTTTTTGGCAATAGCCAAATTAGCTAAATCTTACAGGGAGCTTGATAAATTTGAAAGGTGGGCCTTTCTGAACCTAAAGATGTTCAACAAAGTACGAGTTTTTGCACTTAGATCAAGGCAATCCCAGATATGTCTACGAACTGGGAGAAGAGCATCATGAGACTAACCCTGCTGAGAAGGACATAGGGGTCCTGGCTAATGAAAAACTTAACATGAGCCAGCAGTGTGCGCCTGCAGTCTGGAAGGCCGATGGTATCCTGGGCTTCATCAGAAGGGGAGTGGCTGGCAGGGCGAGGGAGGTGATTGTCTGCATCTACTCTGCCCTCATGAGGCCCCATTTGGAGTGCTGCATCCAGGTCTGGGGCCCCCAGCACAGGAAAGATGTGGGGCTGTTGGAGAGGGTGAAGAGAAGGGCCATGAAGATAATCCGAGGGCTGTAGCAGCTCTTCTATGAAGACAGTCTGAAGGAGCTGGCCTTGTTCAGCCTGGATTAGAGAAAGCTGTGGGAAGACTTCATTGCGGCCTTCCAATATTTAAAAGGAGTTTATAAGCAGGAGAGAAATCCACTTTTTACTTGGGTGGATAGTGACAGGACAAGGGGGAATGGTTTTTAAACTAAAGGAGGGAAAGTTTAGATTAGATGTTCGGGAAGTTTTTAACGGAGAGTGGTGAGGTACAGGAACAGGTTGCCCGGAGAGATTGTGAATGCTCTATCCCTGGAGGTGTTTAAGGCCAGGCTGGATGGGCCCTGGGCAATGTGGTTTAGTACCTAATCTAGCAGCAGGAAACCCTGCGTGCGGCAGGGGATTGGAACCTGATGATTCTTGAGGTCCCCTCCAACTCAAGCCATTCTGTGATTCTGTGATTCCATGATACTATGACTTTTTTTCTCCTTTTTCAATACAAGCCATTTGGTCAAATATATAATACAGTTCATAGTTTTTTTTGTTGAAGCTGAACAGATAACTTATAAACAGTATTAGATGAAATGATTTAGGAACCCAGCTGCGAGATTTATTTCCTGATGCATGTTAAATAGAGGTTTTAGTTTTCATTATTGAGATGAGTAGAATATGATGTGGGAGACTTCACAATTTTTATCCAAGCACTTTAATTCTCCACAAAATGTTCTATGCATTAGCCTGTCTTCTGAGCATAAAAAAACCTCTGGAAGTGTAATTTAACAAGTTCATCACTCATAATTATTTAATATAGATTACTTCAAAATTACCTTTACTTTCCAGAAAATAAATGCCTTTGACAATCCAATGCAATTTTATATCTTTGGTGGAGGACTCAAAAAGTTATGTAGCATTTTTTCTATTTTTCATTGGCTGATGCACTGGTAGGCTGCGCTACCGTTCAACAAGACTAGGACAGATTGGAGAGTTGTGCAGGGCGATTTAACAAGAGCAAGTGTAGAGTCTTGCCCCTGGGGAGGAATACCTCCATACCACATACCACATACAAACCACATACATCAGTACAGGTTAGGGGATGACCTGCTGGAGAGGAGCACTGTGGTAAAAGACTGGGGGTCCTGGTGGAGAACAGGTTGGCCGTGAGCCAGCAGTGTGCCCTTGTGGTCAAGAAAGTCGATGGTATCCTGGGTGAATTACAAAAAGTTTGTGGCCAGCATGTAAAGGGAAGTAATCTTCCTTTACTCTGCCCTGGTGAGGCCACATTTGGAATACTATGTTTGAATCTGAGCTCCCCAGTTTAAAAAAGACAGGAATCTCCTAGAAGTAGTCCAGTGGAGGGCCATCAAGATGATAAAAGGCTGGAGCCTAGGGAAAAGAATACTGAGAGGGAATCTGATCAATGTTCATAAATATCTCACGGGAGGGGGGAAGCAAATGGATGAGGCCAGGCTCTTCTTAGTGGTGCACAGCAATAGGAGAAGGAGTAATGGCCTATAACTTGAACATAGGATGTTTCATACAAGCATGAGGAAAAAGTTTATGGGTAAGGGTTGCTCAGAGAGACTGTGGAGTCACCTTCTATGAAAATATTCAAGACCCATCTGGATGCCTATTTGTGTGACCCATTGTAGGGTACCTGCTTTGGCAGGGAGATTGGACTTGATACGAGATTCTGTGATTCTGTGAACTGTTTAGCAGTGTCCAAAAATGTTATCTCAGATTTCCTTTTAAAAAATATTTCACCCTTTAAAAGACATTATTAGTGTTTGCTGATTAATCATTTTTATTTTATTATTAATACAGGCTGTAGGAATTCTTATTCTTAAATCCATAATAGTTGAGCATTATGTGCACTGAGTTTCCTATGACAACACCAACCTGGGAAGGCAAAATGAGTCCTCTTAGAAAGCATAAACTGTGTTTATACTCTCTGTGTAGACTTATTGGGATCATATAAACCAGACAATTACAAATGCAATCCAGACCTAATTTTAAAACAGAACATCTTCTGCCTAATGTCATCCATGTAAAGTTCTAATTAGATTTGGTGCAAATTGAATGAAAACCGTATTCTTCTAAAGTTTAGAAATAAGAACTTGTGTAGAACTAGTAGATTTGTGTGCTGACAAGTTTGTGCTTAACTTTTTATCCCATCGTAGCTACAAGAGATGCTTTCAACTTCTATCATGCAGTCTTTGAGAGCTGAAGATGAAATAGTGCTGGAGTTTGGAACAGTGTGAGGAGATGCTGAAAACTGCTCATGTAAATGTAAATAGGTGTAATGCTTTCACATTTTGCATAGTCATTTTTTCCTATTTGATTAATTGTGCATTTTGTTCACATTGTTGAGGCTTGAAAATATGCTTCATAGTCAGATGTTGATGGCAAACTGGAAGGAACCTAAGTAAAGCCCACTTTGTGTAATTGCATCCTTGTGAAGTCTGCAGCGGGGCTTGGGATGCTCCTGGAAGAAGGGGAGCAGAAATCCAATTCTTGCCCCACCAATTTCTTCTTCTATAATGCTGGCACCCAAAGTAGGGCATGCAACAGGATGTATAAATGGGCTGAGGGAAAGCGTCACTGAAAGTCTGCAGAGAAGAGGAGGCTGGTTTTAAATGTTCTTAGCTGAGTATTTTCACGTAGGTATTTTAAATCTGTAATGTAGGCAAGTCAAGTCCTACTGTAACATCTGCTGGTGTATTTTTACATCTGTTCACTGGGAGACTTAGGCATGAAGTTTTAAAATGAATGGAGTTTGTTTAAATCTGTGACTGAGCTTTAACTTCAAGTAAAATACTCTTGCTATGGAGATTACTAGTTCTTAAAAGTTAGTTCCAATTTATGTTCTAGAAATCAAATCTGCATCTAATTTGGATTTTAATGAAACTACAATCTAGCTCTAGTTTCAGAATTTTGATTAGTGTTAAACTTATTCAGTACAATTAGTATTCTGTACTTTTGAGTAGCTGAAATTACATATAACTCCATAGCCATTATAAATAAGTGCTTGTTAAATTAGTGTTGGACAGTGAGAAATCTGTTCTGTGTGCTTGCAATTAAGTAAAGTGCATGCATGCATATGCAAATGAAATAAGCTGAAAATAACCGGAAAAAAAGGTCCCAACGCTTCACTGAGATACACAGCCATATAACTGGCAGTGTTACAGCAGATATGTGACTGAATTCCCCTGGTAGAGCATTTTTGCTAGTTTTCTGTAAGAAGGTTGTGAATTGCTGTAAGCTTCATCAAAACCTGAGATAACAGACAATTTGATGTTCTCTATGGGCTCAGGCTGTATGTAAAATACAGGGTAGGAATCACTTGCACTTAGAGAAAAAACAAAGCCTGTAAAAATAACTCACAAACTCAAATTCAAGTAGATAAAGATTCTTCCTGCTGTTCACTGTTTCTGCCAATTTTTATGTAAACTCGGTGAGCCTTGTCACCATGCCCAGGTAGGTTTTGTTGTCTCTCTTGGGGCAGGCACATGGAGTTGCCAGTAGTGCTGAAGCAGAGCCTGTGGAAGGACAGAACTGCCCCCAGGCAACTGGAATGGAAAGGAGCTCTTAGGAGTAGGTTCAGCTGCTGTGGGCTCTTTTCCCACTGACAAGATGCTCTCAGATCAGCTGTACACAAAGTTGATTAATCTGTTCCCATTACCCAGTTTTACATCTCACTGCCAAAGAAGTCTTAGGGAATGATTGTTCATCCAGGCCACTGAAAGGAGGCACTTCAGAAGACATTAATTTTTGTTAGTGAACTTTTTTTTTTTCTAAACAAACAAATTCAGTTGCATTTAGACTTCTCTTCAAGTCTTTCTTTTAAAATTCTTCTCTATAAGCATCTTTCTCCAGTTTTAAAACAGTAACAACAAAAACAAAATAAACCCACAACAAATAATGGTATTATCTTAGGGCTTATTGTCAGAACGTCAGTTGTATGCACTATGGTGGGCCTAATCTTACTTTGACCTAAAAAGTTGCTATAAGGATTAGGAATGAATTTTCTGGCTTAAACGTTAAGCAAATGCTTAAGCAAAAAAACATGCTCACTGTTTAGCCCAGCTTATAGGCGTGTTGGATGTTTGTTTGTTTGGATGATATATAAAATTTCAAAAGTAATGAAAGTGCTGTTTAATAGATATAGATCTTTCAGAATGAGATCTGCACATACAGTACTGCTGCTCTAATTTCTATGTTTAAATCTGAAATTTTTAGAATTAAAGGATATGGGAGAAATCTGAAAGAAAAAGAGGGAATGTAAATTAAGTTGTCAAACTTGTCCTGAACTGGATGAAAGCATGAACTAGTGATCCCTAGATGTCTTTCACCCATGTCTGTACACGCCTTCAGACACAGCCTGTACATGAATAATTTCAGGAACAGCATTAACTTTTGTTATATTTTGCAATGGGGAAATGAAAAGAGTTGAAAAGTATTGCAAGTTTAAAAAAATAAATAAATAAAATAAATGGAATTGTATTAATGAATTTTGGTGGGGTGCTGTGGCTGATTCTCATCAGAAGCTATAAGGACATTATTGCTATTGGTCAAATCTGTTTTTGCTGGAGCCCAAGTTTGGGCACAGATGATAGTGGCTTTTGCTGCGGATCCTTCTCGGGCAGGCAAATTCAAGTGCAAGTTAGATGCTTGTCTTCTCTTCCTATAGTTTATAACATTGAATTGGTCTGTGCAGTCCATTTTTGTGAGCTCAAGCCTGCACCTGAGCATAGCTGTCAAAAGTAGGTTTGTCATACCAACACTTCTTACCAGCACTTCATCCCAGCTTACCTTTCAGGCAGGGAAGAGACTTTGAATGTGTGTCTTTCACATCCACCATGCTGTAGGGCACGAGAGTTGAGAGAAGTCTGTCTCTATGGAGACTTTAAAAGAACAGCTTAGAAATAATAGTTAAAGTTGGCATCATTACTGCTCAGTAAATTAGAAAGTTGGTATGTACATACCAGTTACCATTTTCCTGAAAGCATCTGTTTTTCATTGAATGGATAAGCAAATAGTTTGAAATAGGGTTAGGTTAAGAAGACCTTTGACTGTAAAAAGACTATCTAGCAGATCCTTTATAGATATTTTAAGTTAAGTATTGCTCTTATCACAAAGAAAAAATAGATCAGAAAATCTCTTTTTATATCGAAGATAATTCGTCATCCTGTGATATCAGAGGAAGTCCAGAAGACAGAAGTCTGTAATTCTGACATTGCAGCAGTGATTGTCGTAGATCCTCCCCAGTCAAGGAGGATTATGAAAATGATCAGTCTGAGAAGATGCTGTTGGCTTTTTTTTTGGTAGGTTAGGTAACTGAGATATATTGCAATATTACAGGATGATGAAAGTTAGATAGCAAAAATCTAAACTACTGCACCAGTGAGATTTACATAATATTTCTGAACAGTTGCTAAGTTCCTTTGCTTCCACTTGAATTGGTTCAAATCAGAGTTTGAACTAAAAGCGAGTTTGAACTAAAAGCCATGGAGTGATGACAGCATGACATTGATTTATCTGAAGCTAAATAAAAAGCAAAACTTAGTAGCTCCATCATGTGCCCTGTGGATGTGACTGCATTGTTTCTACTTTGGTGCATTTTTTGCCAGATGACTAAGTGTATAAACAGAATGCACTCATATCTGAAATGTAAGTAACATTTATGAACTGTAACAAGCATGGTGGGTGTTTGGGGTGCAGACATTGGCTTAGGAGCTGTGTGTCTTTTTCATCACAGTCATCCCTCTTCTTAGACTTTGGTTTTCTCAGCAGTTATGAGAAATGACATGGCAAACAATGTTGAAAAGTAAAATGTAGAAGCAGCCACAAAAACATTTTTGGATATGTACGTATTCATTTGTATATATATAAGAAAATACTATTTTAAATGATAAATATCAATGATTGTCTTTGAAAAGTTGTATTTTGCCAAAGAATCTGAAAAAATAAAATCTCTATATTGGGCAATACCTGACTGAAAAGAAGATACACTTCTACTTTGAAAGTACACAGAGAAAACAAAAATGTTTTAGTTAGTTGCATTAACGTCAACCAAACTCTGCATCTAAACCTATCAGATGGAGGTATGTTTTCTCCATCTAGTTTAATTGTGGATGCACAGCCAAAGTCCATCCTAAGTTACACTCAAGTTTTCTGTGATCTCAGAAGTACGTTTTATGGTCTGGAGTACTGCTAGCTGAGCAAAGCACAGGCTTGATTCCTCCCAAGAAATCTTTGTTGTGATACTTCTTTGTATCACTAACATTTTGCCACCAGTTAAACTTAATAGTTTTGCCTGTCATTTATTGAGTCAAATGCTTCAGCTTTCCAACCATGTTGTGTTTCCCCTGCCAATCCATCTCTCTCTGATACAGTGACAAGGATATAGCTGGTTGAAAGTCTAGCTACAGTTAGCAGACTTGAGCAACAGTGCTGTTATCCCTTGTCTTCAGGTCCAGTTATCTCACCAAAGAAACAAGTCAGGTTGGTCAGGGGTGAGTGATTTGCCTTTTGTAAAGCCATGCTGGTGATTTTCAGTCACCTTCTTGTTCTTCACGTACTCACAGCTGCATTCCTGCAAATGCATGCATGATATGGAAATGACAATTAATAAGAAAAAGTCAGAAAAGAAATCCCATAGAGTTCAGTCTCTCTTAAAAGATTTGAGATTTTAGGGCAAAGTTAATGGCAAGCTGAATCAAGGTCAGCACTATGTCCTAGCAGCCAAAAGGGCAACTGAGGTGCATCAGGTCCAGAGCTGCCGGCTGGGTGAGGGGAGTGACAGCACTGCACTGTGTGCAGTTTTGGGCACCGTAGTATAAGACAGATATACAAACAGAGAGCATCCAAAGGAGAGCTAAGAAGATGAAGTGTCCAGAAAGCAATAAGTATGAGGAGCACTGAGCTCCCTTGGAGTGCTGAGCCGAGAGCAGAGGAGCTGAGAGGAGGCCTGATGGAGGCTGCAGCTCCTCAAAGGGAGCGGGGGAACAGCACTGAGCTCTGCTCTGTGTGACAGCGACAGGGCCCGAGGGAACGGCATGGAGCTGTGTCAGGGGATGGCAGCTGGGGGTCAGGGACAGGGTCTGCACCAGAGAGTGGTGGGCATGGAACAGGCTGCTCAGGGCAGTGGGCATGGCACCAAGTTGCCAGAGTTCAATCAGCGTTTGGACAACACTCCTCAGACATAGGGTTTGATTTTGGGTGATGCTTTGTGGGATGGAGATTGGACTCAAGAGATTGTGGATCTCTTCCAGTCTGGGATGTTTTGTGATTCTGTGAAACATTTTGCATCTGTTTTTTCATCTGTTGTGGTGGATGCATGAGAGAAGAGAGCATTCAGAATCCAGACGTGGCACGTTCTTTGGAAAATGAAGTGAAGCCTCAATTCCGGCCCTAGCCAAAGAGTAGGAGGTTCTTCAAGGAGAAACACAAGATGGTCAGGGGGAGAATGGTGTGTGTTGTGGTAGAGCTGGTCACTCAGCATGGTCTGCCTCTTGTTCCTGTTGCAAGAAATGCTCTCCAACTTCAGGAGGAAGCTGTACGTGTGTTCCCTGGCCAGTAGATGTCCAGAGGTCATCTTTGTAATATGTAAAGACTGTCTATTGTCGTCCTTAGAAATGTCATTACTTAACAAGGGCATGGCTGTAAGAGTGTTGTCGTTCTGCTAGTGCTGTGCTGGGACACTGAGGGTCAGCAGTCACCGGGAACATCAGCGGTTTCTGTTGCTATTGGACAGTGTGTGAACAGCAGTATTCAGTAACTTGGTTTTGATCCAGAAAGAATTACAGGGAATCTACTTCACTAGAAACGTATTTTTATTCATACTGGGACTTATATATTTATATTTAAAGATGAAATAATTGTAAACTCTAGTAAGATTAATTACTCATATTTTTTCCCTTACAAGTTTCTCTTTGCAGAGAGTTTTAAATATGTGAGTTCACCATGTTTTATTTACTCCACTGTGATTTTTGAACAGTTAACTTATTGCTTATTTGTTTTTTTTGCTGTACAGTATCTAAATAAGCTATTGAGAAACAAATATTTTCACCAAGGAAAGCTGTTTCTGCTCAGAAAATAAGTTCATTGCTTTAGGATTTGGATATGATTAAATTAGATAAAATTCTCTAGCAATTTTTATTATCTGTAGTTATTTGATCTCTAATGGTATATATGTTGTGGTTTTCTCTTTAATTTTGAGTATGTAATTTAGAAATCAGCATACTATTTCTTTTTAATTTAGAATATATTTTTATATTTTATTTTTATTTTTCATGCACACGTTATATAAGAGAAGTATTAAAACATTCCATTAATTTCTAAAAGATACAGTAATTTTTTTCATGGACCGTTGCATTTTTCAGAGTAAAGCTATAGCTTGAGAATTTTTATGTAACTTAAAGCAGCCATCTGATTGCTTCATTTATACAGTTCATTAAAACTTGTTCAGCGCACCACTGCTGAATATAAATAACTGCAGCAGTGCTATTGATTCCCGAGCCTGTGGGTACCATTGGCTTGAAAAAACAGTAAGAAACTTCTTCCCTATTCTACCCAGGGAGGAAGGAACTCTTTTTTTTTTCCTGCTTTGTTTCCTGATGGATTGTTAATTCTGGATTCCTGAATCTGTTAGCTGTTTCTGGAGACTGAAACTCCTCGTTGCTGCAGTGAGCATGTATGAACTAATGCAGTAATCGATGCTTGCACTCCACTGCAGAAATCTGTTTGGATGACAAGAGCTCTCATAGCCCTGTTTGGTGTCACCAGTGCTGAATGTTTGACGCTGCAGAAAAATTTGGCTTAGGATCGCGACGCAAGGACCTTAGGGACTTTTTTTTTTTTTAATATCATCTCCTTCACACTGGAGTGGATTTTTGATATTATTTTGGCTTTGCTACAGTTGCAGACTGCAATTTGCAAACAACTAGATGCCAGTTGTTCTTTTTTAACCATTCTCTTGCTGATGCTGCTATGTTTGCGGGGTTTCTTCAGTTTCTGCTCCATACATTGCATTCAGGGACAGGTAAACAAGTGGCTATACGGTGCAGAGCTTTTAGATGTGTTTTTCTGTTCGTTTACTTAAATATATCTTTTCATAAACAGATATTTTTAACTATACAGTTTGAGTGGAGATGTTGTATCCTCTGAATCTCAAGCGTTAATCATAGCAAATGCACAGCTTGAGCAGGGAATATTTTGCTCATAACTCTGTGTTTCAGTTCTGTTTATACTCAGAAAACTTATGTGCCAGACTTAATTACCGATGTTGTATGGCCTGAGGTTTTAAACAAAAAATGCTTGTTGTGAAAGTACACATCAAAATGTAGATGTTTTTAAAAAGTAATAATAATCTGATTTCTTATGAATATTTTGTACGTCGGAGAAGTCATTGCTAAAGAATTCAGAAATTTACTTCAGGAAGCAAATATTCAGGTGTCTTATTTGTGTTTGGCAGAAGGCAATCGATATGTCCTTGATCCCCTGGAATGTGCCATCAGTAGTTTTAGTAAGATCAGATTGGAATATGTGTCTGTTACTTATTAATGCATACTATTTTAGAAAAAATATTATTGAAAGTGTATACAGTCTTGTTCTATGTTTTATTGTTGTTCTATATTTGCATGATATCCAGTTATGGTTATAATAATAATGTTATATAGGTTATAATAAACATTAGGTTACGATTATGTTGTATATTATCTATCTCTGCATCACCATACTGATGCATTGCACTTTCTGAACCAGTGAAGGACATTACGCCTCTTCTCTGTGAAAAAATAGATATCTGTATTTGGAATGAAATTCTGAGCTAAATCACTAAGGATCACAGGGAAAAGTGAGAGGAAGGATTGATGACTGCAAGTTCTTTGGGGATTATGCAATGTGTTGAAAATAACAAAAGTCTTTGAAATCTTTTATCTGGGCAGTGCCTGCAAAAGTCATTTTTAGAAAGAGAAAAGAAAAAATCATGAGACGAATGAATCCTAAAGATTATACGAAGAAGTTTTATCTTCTCAAATATTACAGTTATGCTAATGTATTTTAAGAAATCAGTGTGTGAAATTAATTTCTTATTGCAGAGTTTAGAGGAGAATGAGAGTATATAGAGAGGAGAATCTGAAGAGATGAATTAGAGGAAATGAGGTTGAGGAGCAGTTGAAACAGAGATGGATTGAAAAAGCAGCAGGAATATCAGGAAAAATAGATCCTGCTGAGCTTGGAAAGAAGCCATGATCAGCCCTAGCTGTGATCGGAGTTTTAAGGAGTAAGCTGGGGAAAATGTTTGCACTGATTCTAACACTCAGTTAGTTGCCTTTAGTTACACCAAGAAGGTAAAACCCTGTTTCTTCAGACTACTCACTGTGGTGGGCAGCCACAAATTGCCATGCAAAGAACTCTTGCGCAGCTTGGCACAAGTACATGCAGTATGTGAACCAGGGCTGGGACTGACCCTGCTTTGGGCAGGTTTGGAGCTGTGCTGTAAGGATGGCACACAGCAGCATGTCTCCAGCCTTTAGAACAGTGTGGAACTGGGGAGCTGAATGGTGTTTTATAATCACACTAACCACTGGACTCTGTTCAAGGTATTTGTCTTTTGTTTGTATACCAGACCACACAATTACAAATGACTGCAAAACTGATCTCGTCTCACTGGCTATTGAGTTTATCTGATTAATCTCTCCATTCTAGCCACACTTCAGTTAACTTAAATATTTAGCAGTGAAAATGTAACTGTTTTCTGCAAGGAGAAAACTGTAGAGGCTGAACTGCCATAAAGGTCACTGTAATGTCAGGATGTTGGTTAGATGCAAGGTATCCAGAAGACAGACTGTGATGGAAAGCACAGTAAAAATGAAACACAAACAACAACAACAAAACCATAAGGTCTCCACCACTGTGATCTGCAGATGTACTTAATCTCTCTACTGGTGGGAAGCAAAGTTCCAAGTTCTTTCCTGGTTAATTTCCTAGTGTCAATGATCTCTGAATTTGCACTCCAGTAATTCTTTCTGCAGTATTCCCATCAGAATGGAAGAAAGAAAAGCCTTTAAAACCTCCCCTTACTCTCTGATGCAGTGTAACAGAGGAGTATGATGAATACTCATCAAAAAAAGAAGCTCAGCAGACTTGTCTTCCTAATTTGGTGATCTAGAGTAGTACCATCACAATACTGCAGAAATGATTCTGTCTTTAATCATAATCCAGGGAATTTCATCTCCTCTGTTTTCTTCTACAGCCCTG
This sequence comes from Chrysolophus pictus, assembly GCA_037305975.1. NCBI lineage: Eukaryota > Metazoa > Chordata > Aves > Galliformes > Phasianidae > Chrysolophus > Chrysolophus pictus. The sequence continues at coordinate 29,127,322 of CM074578.1, forward strand.
AAGCACAGAACAACCAAGAGGGTTTTTGTTTGTTTGTTTGTTTTTGTGTTTTTTTTAACTCAGAATTTCTCTTTCATTGTAATATTTAGATAAATTATCTCCCCAGAGTTTCATGATAATTAAATCATAACTTCTGTTCTGAAATTGAATTTCCTTGTTTATTTCTCCAGTGACTTGTGTGGATCTACCCAGTTGTTCATGTGTGCATTTATGTTGGATGATCAACACAAACTCACTGCCTTCCTGTCTGTCCCATTCCTATGGATAGTGAGAAGTCCTGCTCCACATTTCTGTTGTTTCTATCAGCATTTTTATGAACACTGTGTATTACCTTCTTTATCTGAGCAAAAATACCTTTTTTCTTTCCCAGAGTAGGAGAAAATGTATGTTCAAATACACCTTCTTATTTGCAGTAGGTGCTACCAGGGCACTGATAAGTCACTTGGCATCATATCCATAGGATTTTAAAGGCATGAGCTGCTGCTTCAGAGCATTGCATTATTGTTCATTTGCTTATCCTTGTTAAAAATTCTATGCAATGACAACTAAAACACCCTAGATTTTACTTGCTGCCTGGATTTGAATTTTAATTTCTTCATAAATCTGGCTGTGACAAATATTAAGATACAAAGTGTTAATTTGAATCTTTTTAGAAATTGCCAGAGGAAAAATACCAAAGGGAATAAAAATGAAAATACTGCCTTCAGAGATCATACCAAAACAAAGATAGCGTTAATTATACTAAACAGGAACTCAGATAATACAGTAAAAAGAATTTAATGTCAATATTGAGTTAGAATTAAATGGATATAATAAAATAATTAAAATAAGCTCTAAATTTCAAAAAGATTTCCTTGCATCCATCCATCTACAGAATTAGCAACCACTCAAGACTAATCAAAGTCAGTAAAATCAGGAATTGAGCTAGACCCAAGGCAACCAATTTTTTCTTGACTTTTTTTTCCCTTCCTTTTAGATATTGCAGCATCAGAAAACAATTAAAATACTTGCCTACTGATTTAAAATTCTTGGTAGTGCTAAACACTTTTTCTACTGTCCTCAATAAAATGTTTTGAATAATGCTTTTAAATGAGCTTTTTGAATTCATGGATGTTATGCATTTTGCTCAGTGTTTTAAATTTATAAGACTCTCCAGATTCTTTATCACTCAAAACACGTTTTCAGAAGACCTTGCGTTACGTGTGTCTGAGATCATCCCTTTGTGGGCTTCGTAAACCGTATCATATACTTTTGCACAAGTGCATAAGTGACCTATACATCCTCAGAATAAAATTTCAGAGTGTGTGAAACAATTACATAGCTGGAAGGGATTGACAAATGCTTCAGCACTCTCAATGTTTGAGTGAAGGAACTGAAAAAAGGTAAGTTGGTGCTCCTCATGAGCAAATTCCTCGAAGATTCAGGAAACTTCGGATCTTCTTTGTTGTGCTTTGCCCTTCTCTAGGGTGTCCTAATCAAAAGTTTTAGAAACATTCACAAATCTTCAATTGGCTATTTGACTGGGTAAGTCATGACTTTTGGCTGCAAGGTTCAGTTGGTGAGATCTGTAATCTTTGGGTTTGGTACCTTATAATGATGGAGATAATTCAGGTAGGAGGTACACCCATCAAACGTACAAGTTGGCCCAGTTGTTTTTGTGTTGGATTGTCTTATACTAGTAGAACTTCTGCGAAACCTGTTTCAGCCAACAACAAACACCAAAACTGTACTTACAAAAGAATGTTTGTACAAATCTACTCAAAAGACGATCACAAAATAAGTTAAGAAAAAATCTTTGCTAAATAAATATCTGGATAAAAAAAACCCATGTTATATTTTAACCAGAGTACAGACAGCTTACAAGTGTAAAACAAGTGTATTGGAAGAGCCTTCAATAATCAGCCACTGGCAAGGCAGCCTTTTGCAAAATTAAAAATAAATATGGACATGCATAGATCTCTTCATTCTTGTAAATAAACAACTTTGTAACTATCACAAAAGTAGAAGTCACATGGATTTTTCCTTCTCTCTAGATCCTGTTTTAATACTGGTGGTGTTAACAAATGAAATAGTATCTCATCAGTTTACTGCTCCTTGCTGAACTACCTCTGGTTTGCAAGTATCAATTAGCATTGCAGTCTGCGCTGTGTTCGTAATGTATCTGCTTCTTTAAGAAAAGATTTTTAAATTGTTTGTTTCAAAATAAAATCAAGTGTAGTTCTTTGTGTGGAGGAAAAAATACAAAATATCCCTGTCTTCTAGACACGCATGTGTGGAATAAACATTGATTTTCAGTGTATGTAGGTTATTGGTTATCTAGTTCTGAAAGTGTAGTGTTCGCTAAAGCTGTGTGGATCCTTTTTCAATTGCTTTTAGTTACTCAGAAATTTAGAGAAGGTAAAGAAAAATAGTTTTGTGTTTCAACATTATGTTATACTGCCTGAAGATTGTGTTTGATGGGATCATTTGTGGGGCTGGCTCTAAATTAGGAGCTCTAGGTATCACAGGCATGTGCGAGCACAGTCCCTATGTGACTATTATGTGTCTAAATTGTCACTTGTATGTTCCAGTTTTTGCTGGAGCTTGGGACTATGTCAGCATGCAGTGCTGATTATATGTGACAGAAGGGAGCTCATATCCAATGCAATTATATATTTTCAGTACAAAATATAACCTAAACTTTGCAGTCATGTGGTGAATTCCTCCCACACGTTGTATGAGGCAGTCTGCCTTTAAGCTGCATAAACGGTAAAACACAGACCTTCTTCTGCAGTGACTTAAGTTCTTAACTGTAGGCATCTGAAGTCAGTTGATTTGAAGAGATAATGAGCATTTTTGTGAGGATTTCTGCATATATAGGCAATGGGTAGCTTCTGAACTGTCTGCTCACCACTTACATGTGGGGGCTGAACATTAAGTCAGGGTTGTAGTGTGTTTTCTCTGGAGAGCTGGTCAGCACTTTGACTGTAGTGATTTAAACATGCGTTGTTTATTCAATGAATTAGTTTTCTGTTATTTTTCTTGGGAATAGAACAATACAATGAATCATGTCTGACTGCGACCAGGTGTTCTTTGATGACAGTATCAGTGCACTGAAGACATAGAATCATAGAATGGCTTGGGTTGGAAGGAAACTCAAGGATCATCAAGTTCCAACCCCCCTCTTACAGGCAGGGTTGCCAACTGCAAGATGAAGTACTAAATCACAGTGCCCAGGGCCCCATCCAACCTGGCCTTGAACACCTCCAGGGACATGGCATCCACAGCCTCTATGGGGCAACCTGTTCCAGCATCTCACCACTCTCTGTAAAGAACTTCTGTCTGACATCCATCTGAATCTGCCCTCCTTTAGTTTAAAACAATCCCCCCTCGTCCTGTCACTGTCTACCCATGTAAAAAGCTGACACGTACCAGTAATAAGTAGAGTGGTCTCCTAACTCATGAAAATTAAGGTTATGAGGAAGGAAAACAAGTTGATTTCTTGTGTTTCTTTACATTTTTGTGGGTTGATATTTTTGCAGCTTGATCTACCTGATGGTTATTTTTCTGTTCTTCAGTAGCCTGACTCTTGGGCACATGGGCATCTACATGGCGCACCTTTACAACCATATTCTTTATTCGGTCAGCAATATCTTTCCATAGCTCAGCAGCCCAAATAGGTTTACCCCTTCTTTGCCAGTTGTTCTGTTCCCACTGCTGTAACCACCCCCACAGAGCATTTGCCACCATCCATGAGTCAGTGTAAAGATAAAGCATTGGCCACCTCTCCCGTTCAGCAACATCCAAGGCCAATTGGACAGCCTTTACCTCTGCGAACTGGCTTGATTCTCCTTTCCCTTCAGTGGCCTCTGCAACTTGTCGTGTGGGGCTCCACACAGCAGCTTTCCATCTGCGATACTTCCCCACAATACGACACGATCCATCAGTGAACAGGGCATATGTCTTTTCATTTTCTGGTAGTTCATTGTATGGTGGGGCCTCTTTAGCACGTGACACCTCTTCTGCTGGCGGTGTTCCAAACTTTTTGCCTTCGGGCCAGTCCATGATCGCCTCTAGGATCCCTGGACGGCTGAGGTTCCCCATCCGCGCTCGTTGCGTAATCAACGCAATCCACTTACTCCAAGTGGCATCAGTAGCATGATGGGTTGAGGGAACCTTTCCCTTGAACATCCAGTTCAGCACTGGCAGTCGAGGTGCCAAAAGGAGCTGTGTTTCAGTACCAACTACTTCGGAAGCAGCCCGAACCCCCTCATATGCAGCCAAGATCTCCTTTTCAGTTGGAGTGTAGCCCTCTTCAGACCCTCTGTACACCCGACTCCAAAATCCCAGGGGTCGGCCTCGGGTCTCTCCTGAGGCTCTTTGCCACAAACTCCAAGTGGGGCCTTTCTCTCCAGCAGCAGTGTAGAGGATGTTCTTTACATCCTGTTCTATCCGTACTGGCCCCAGGGCCACAGCACGGGCTATCTCTTGTTTAATTTGCTCAAAAGCCTGCTGCTGCTCAGGGCCCCACACAAATTCATTCTTTTTCCGCGTCACTTGATAAAGGGGGCTTATAATGAGGCTGTAGTTTGGAACATGCATTCTCCAAAAACCTACTACGCCCAGAAAAGATTGTGTCTCTTTCTTATTAGTTGGTGGAGACATGGCAGTGATTTTGTCGATCACATCTGTCGGGATGTGACGACGGCCATCTTGCCACTTTACACCTAGGAACTGAATTTCCTGGGCAGGTCCTTTCACTTTGCTTCGCTTAATAGCGAAACCAGCACGCAGAAGGATCTGGATTATTTGCTCTCCTTTCTCAAAAACTTCCTTTGCTGTGTTGCCCCACACAATGATGTCATCGATGTACTGTAAGTGCTCAGGAGCACCTCCCTGTTCCAGTGCAGCTTGGATCAACCCATGGCAAATGGTTGGGCTATGTTTCCACCCCTGGGGCAAACGATTCCAGGTATACTGGATGCCCCTCCAGGTGAAAGCAAACTGTGGCCTAGATTCTTTAGTCAAAGGAATGGAGAAAAAGGCGTTCGCAATATCAATGGTGGCATACCATTTGGCTGCTTTTGACTCCAGTTCGTATTGGAGTTCTAACATGTCTGGCACAGCAGCACTCAGTGGGGGTGTGACTTCATTCAGGCCACGGTAGTCTACTGTCAGCCTCCATTCTCCACTGGCTTTACGCACTGGCCATATGGGGCTGTTAAAAGGTGAGTGAGTCTTACTAATCACTCCCTGATGCTCTAGTTGACGAATCAACTTCTGAATGGGGAGCAAGGAATCCCTGTTGGTGCGGTACTGCCGCCTGTGCACCATTTTTGTAGCAATTGGTACCTGTTGCTCTTTCACTCGTAGCAACCCCACAGCAGACGGATCTTCTGATAGGCCAGGCAAAACAGACAACTGCTTAACACCTTCTGTGTCGACAGCAGCTATTCCAAAGGCCCATCGATACCCTTTGGGATCCTTAAAATATCCCCTTCTGAGGTAATCGATACCAAGTATACATGGAGCCCCTGGGCCAGTCACAATAGGGTGCTTTTGCCAGTCTTTACCAGTGAGGCTGATTTCGGCCTCCAACATAGTCAGCTCTTGGGAACCCCCAGTCACCCCATGAATACAAATTGATTTTGTCCCTTGGTGACTCGAGGGCATTAGAGTGCACTGTGCACCGGTATCCACCAGGGCCTTATATTTCCGTGATTCTGATGTGCCAGGCCATCTAACCCACACAGTCCAATAAACTCTATTATCCCTTTCCCCCCCCTGGCTGGGGGCAGGGCCCCTCTATTTGTTACCTCTGTTGTCTGCAGCAACTGGAGCAATCACCTTTTTGGAGAAGTTCACCTTGGTGGTTGATTTGTCTTGTAATTCTTTTACCCGTGCTTGAAGTGCAGGAGTAGGTTGTTTATGCCAATTCTTCATATCTTCTCCATGGTCACATAGGTAATGCCACAAGGCAAAACGTGATGTAGTCTTACTGTTGTCACTTGCTCGAGCAGGAGGACGTCTTCTTTTGATAGCTGAGACATTGGATGACACTGGCTGGGAGGAAATCAAGTTGATCAGCCCCTCCAGTAGGCTGTTTTGGGAGTTCTGTTCCCCACTGGATGTATCTGTTACCACCATGGATTCATCAGCATCAGGCACTATTGATAGTTTGTCTATTATATCTTCTTGTTTGTTTTCCATTCTGTCCAGCTTTTCAGCTACTTTTGCAATGGCTGAAACACAAGCTCGTAGAGGGCTTAAATGTAACTCAAAGTCTTGAAGTTTATTAACTAATTCATTTATAAGGGGTCTTCTTTCTCCTCTGCCATACATTGCTGCAAATGTACTGGCGTACCTTTCTGGTGCAGTCTTTGTGAATATACGCCACATATTTGGTGTACACCTGACTCTCTCAGGATCATGCTCTTGGTCTGGCTCATCAGGAATGAAATCAGGGCTATGTAGCGCTTCCACCACAGCATATTCTCTTAGATAACGGATGCCTTCTTCCATATCAGCCCATTTCTTTTTCTCAGGCATCAGATCGTCTTTGAAGGGGTATCTTTCTTTTACAGCTAACAACATCCGCTTCCAGAGGGTAAAGGCCTGGTTCTGGCATGTACTAATGCCTCTGTCAATGGCTGAGTCCCTAGCAATGCCACCCAGCTGGCGAGCTTCTCTACTATCTAGCCACACACTGTTGGCCCCATTGTCCCAGCATCGAAGTAACCAGGTGGCAATAGGCTCATTTGGGTGACGTGAAAAGTCTTTTCTTAGACTTCGAATTTCATTCATTTTCAGAGATCGATCAACAATGGTAACAATATCTTGCTCGCCTCTTACTCTTTCAGGACTTCTTGGTGCCCTTATAGGCGTTGGTGACCGTGGCCTTACTGAGGGTCCCTCTCCTGGACTTGGGGGTGCTTCTCCTAGATCTCGGAGCCACTCCTCTGGACCTCTTTGCTCCTCTTTCTTCTCTTCTAACTGAGTTGAGATTCGTTTTGTTTTCCGTCCTCTTACAGGGGCAACTGACATCAGTTGTGGTGCCTCCTGTGGTTGATCAGGTTGGTCAGTCTCAATGCTCTCATCCTCCAGCTCAGCTTGGAGTCTGTCTCGTTCGATTATGAGAGTATCTAGCTCAGATTGGAGGGTGTCTCGCTCAGTTTGGAGGACGTGCCATTCGGACTTAAGGATGTCTTGCTGGGATTGAAGAATGTTGAGCTTGGATTGCAGGGAGTCTCTTTCAATTCGGAGGGCATCTCTCTCCGATTGGAGGTCTTTTCTCTCGACCAGGAGACTTTCTTGCTCACTTTGTACTTTTTCCCTGAGACTCTCCCTTTCAGCTCTCAGACAGTCTCTCTCTCTCTCTGGGATGCTATTGAATAAGGCCCGATAAGCATTAGCCAGGCCCCAAATCATTTGTGCCTCCTCAGATCTGCCTGAGCCGCAACATTCCTGTCTCAAATATCTGTTTAAGCTCTCAGGGTCTTTCAGGTGTTCAGGAGTAAAGTTCCATGACACCGAAGATTTCCATCTGTCTAAAGTCTCTCCCAGGCCTCTCCACACTCCCTGCCACTCAGTGTCCTCTGATTTTGGGGAGGGCTTCCTCAAAATATAATAAATACTAATACTGAGTGAAATGATGAGCACTACATTCAGGGAGATTAACAACGCGATCAGGTGAACATTCAAAAACTGCATAATGGAATCAAAGGAGAGACTGGAAACCTGCTTAAAAATCCCAAGTATTGTAATATTAGCAGCTCCCTCTGAAGTTGCATGCCACATTGTATGCAGATACCAGGTAAATATTTCCATTAGTGTTTTCAATCGATTATATATACCTATAGCTCCATAGAGCAAAGTGGCAAACTTGATTAATGCCCAGTATGTTTTGAGCATTAAAAAAGAAGAAACGGTGGCATGCAGTCCCTTAAAAGGCAGTTTTAGAAGAGAAAACATTTCTTTTTTTTTTTTTTTTTTTTTTTTTTCCTTTTTCTTTACAGAAGCAAGATAGCAAAGCTCAAAGTTTACAAATATGCTAGAATATTGGCAGTCCGCCTGGACTTTTCAAGGTCAAGTTTCCAGAGAACCCCGGTGAAAAAGATAAACTTTCCCAACGAAGCTCTCCGAGAGCAGAGAGAGAGATTAGTTCTAAGAAACTAAATAGCAGCTCGTTGCCCGCATTCTCCACCAAGAATGTCAACGGTTTACGGGCTGGTTCGGCCCGGTTCCGTGACTAGCAGGGCGGAGGGATCCACAGATCCGCACCTCCGGATAAAGGAAACAGGGGACCCAAAATAATTGAAAACAGCGGCAACGATCTGAGGGGAAACAAACTAATTTACTAAATATAGTAACAGCAAAATATAATGAGAGAGAGAGAGAGAGAGTGTGCGTGAAAGGTGGAAAGGTCTCACCACAACGCTGAGGTGAGAAGTGCAGTCCGGTTGAGCCGATGAAGAAAAGCAGACGGAGACGAGCAGACGGCGAAGCGCAGGCAAAGAGGAGCAGGCGAAGAAGAAGGATCAAGTGACCTTGTTGGGAGTTACATCTCCTTGCTGACCGCAAAGGCCCCTGGGGAATGTAGTTGTTCTTCTCCTCCAGACAGGCACCCGGAACTTGAGCATCCACAGTCGAACATTACATGATGTTATGATGTGGAATACAGATAACCAAAAATCATAAAACTATGACAGTAGCTTCTGTTGATTTTACACCAGGAAACATTTGATCGTTTCCATGAAATATTGATCCACTTCCATGGGAGTTGTGAAAGATATAACAGGTCTTTGATGAGCTTTTTTTGTCTCATTAACATGCGTTGTATCTGAGCCTAAAAGTTAACAAATACAGAGATGGCTTCTGTGACTGTTAATTAGATAGATCTAATCTGTCTGTATAGGAAGCCAGTTTGTGCTTTAATTATATATGCACCCCCTCAAAATAATTGTCTGAGTTTCCTAGGGATGTTCTAGAACTGCCTTATTAATTAGCAGCTGAATGTTAGACTCAAGTAAGTGCTTAATGTGGGCTAACTGGATCTTATCAATAGACTGTCTGCTTCTCATCTTAAGTAACAGCTGCAGACCTGGTGCATCTGGATTTCCACAGTGCGCCAGAAGCACATTCTTTGCTGAATACCACCACTCTCCATACACAGTCTGGATTTGGGGAAGCATCTTGTGGTGTTTTATCTCCACTATTCAGGACTCATTGGAGTAGCATGGCTGTTCATACAGGATAACGGGCTTTCTTGTATTTTGTGCCTGTTTCAACAAAGCAACGTTTCAGCTTAGCAGCAAAGACAAGGCTGTCATTTCTAATGCTTACCAGTTTTGTGGGATTTCGCTTCACAGCATTACAACATCAGCTTTTCAAATGAACAGCACTGCTTGTGATGAAGTATTTCAGAGAAAATGTGTTTTGAAGCTTGCTTTCCTTTTACTTGGAAGGCGTGCATGTTGCAGACATAAAATCAAAGCAGTGTATTAGAAATTTGATTGAAGACTGCAAAAAAACTTCTCAAGAAAAGACTCAACCCACTTTGTGTCATGTTAAATAACTTATGTCAGTGGCACATTGAAGTCCAACAATATAGTAATTGAGCACTTAATAGGAAGAGTATTTTATTGCTGACAGAATACAACTTTTTGAATTACTCCCTCAGGTGGAAGGATTTTATAAATATACACTTCTTTCACTCCATTAGTATGAATTAAATTATAATTGCAAATACATTTTTTTAATCGTAGGCTCAATTTCAATTCATGTCTGTATGTTTTATAGAAATACATTAGTAATGTTCAGAAGTAATGGTACTACGCTTATCATGTCTTATAGAGGCTTATTATTTTTACATTTTTCATGTTTTTAAATTCAGGACATTGTTTAACGAGCAACTGAAAGCAGTTGAAGCTGAGCTAAATGCACTAAATTGATGATTTCCTCAGTAGAATTTTATTTTCTTCATAACGTCTTAAATCTGTAAAATACCACTTACTTTTAGGAATTTTTTTGCCAGTAGAGAGAGTAATTTGTGTATAGATTTTTTGGGTTTGAGTTTGTTTGTTTTGTAGTGAGAAACTCTCACTACAGAAGTCTTCCTTGGTATTTACCTGTGCCTGGAACTCTTTAATACTAACTCGGCGAACTTACTTTAATACTTACTCGGCGTATGTATTTAAAGAAATATGCAGTTCTTGGGTACTGAATATCACTTCTAGGATACTGTAATGCAAGAACTGTGTAAGTAAGCAATAAGAAAAGATATATTAAGAACATGGGAAGAGAAATAATTTTTAAAACTATACTATTTAGCTGCAGATATTTAAAAAAAAAATAAAATCTAATGTTAATGTTGCTGGAATAAAATATTTTTCAAGTCCGTTCGGGGATTTTTTTTTTCCATTACATTTTAACTTGTATGTTCGATTCTAATTCTATCTAGTGTAGAGAAACTGATACTTTCCATTGTAAAAAACTTTTTACTGCTTTAGTTTCAACTAAAAGCTTGCTTGCGAATGAGTTATTTAATACTACATTTTACATTTTAATTTTAAATTGATGAATTCAGTCTTTTTTTTTTAATAACTTGGACTTTTTTTCCCTTTTTTTACTTCCCAATTCATGTTTTTTTTTAATATTTAAAATATTGGCCAGATTGTAGACTTTCTGTCAGGAACTTTGATTTACTCGCTGCATTTATGCATGCCCAGCGCTGCTGCTGTGCAGCACAGCTGAGTTTACAGGACAATTCCTACTTTCATTTTCCGAGAACTGAGAGGAAAATGAGCAAACCTATGGCTGGACACAGTGAAAGCAATCAGTTTCTTGGAATTTATGGAAGTTTGTAGCAGATAGGAGGGATGAAAGGGATAGAAGACCAGGGATTCATGTGTGGGGGGTGGGGGCTGGTGAAGTTGCAGCTTAGAATGAAGGGGCGTGTTGTGAGGGGAACAGGGATTAAAGTACACAACTGAAGAGCAGACACCAAAGCCAGTAGCAGAAGGAGAAAGAAGATGGGTGATGGCAACAGGATGGATGGGAAGGAACAGCATGAGAGGGTAAGCAGATGGACAAGGGAAGATGAGCATGTGGGAGCCAAAAGAAAAGTTTGAGAGGATCTTGCTGCAGCAAAAACTTTGTGGAGGATACTAGGTACAGGAAGGAACCGGAGGAGGGATAGTAGGGAAACTTGAAGGTAGGAAGGAAGAAAGAAAAAGAGCTGGGAGCAAAAATATCTCTGAGAACTAAGGGATTCATCTCTGCCTGCTGGGGTTGGGTTTATTCCTGCCTGTGCGTTTCTCTACTGTAGAGAAAATAACTGTGAATCTTGGAGGCAAAGAGGTTAGGTCAGTGTATGCAAAAGGGAATTGCTTTTTACTGAAAATTGGAGTCCATTACTGAAAATTGGAGAGTTCTGTGCCACAGGTCCCAGCTCACTGACACAGCTTAGGATGGCAGTCTGGCTCCATCATTTTGTTGTTCTTGCTATAGTTCTGAAGTCTTTTTAAAGGTACAAGAAACAACCTTAAAAATAGAAATGCAAGATCTCAAATGTGAAGTTAAGCCCTCAAAATTCCAGAACTGCAGTAGCTAATGCCTTGTATGGTTATGCATATGGTAATAATAAGCTCTTTAAAAGTCGCTCGTGAATTTGATCCCGTAGTTCATATGGTATTATTAAATTTTTTATGTATTATAAATGATTATATAACTTGTATTTCATAATGAGCACCTAAGTATTTGTATAAAAACAGAATCAGAAAAGTAATAAACCCTTTGTGTAAGTGCATAGCTTTTTCTTGCTAGAAGCCTGCTTTCTTTGGACATTTGTTGAATGCCTGCGTGCTAGTAAAAGAACTTGTCTAACATTAATGTTATGGAGATGTGTTTCATAAAATCAGATAGTGAAGATGTATTGTTGTAATGTATTGTACGTAATAAATAAAATTTGTTTTCTGAAGATGAAGAACATGGCGAAATTACAAAGGGTATCTGAAATAAGTCACTGACCTTACTGAAATTAGGGATTTTACCCAGTGGCTATTAAATGATCAACGTAGAGCTTGTGGACATCATAAGAGCTGTTCTGTGATTTTTTTTTCTGTAATTTTTCAAATGACCGAGGTTCTTTCCCATAATGAAGCTAAAAAATGTCTGAAATGCAGGTATAGATAGAAAACTCAATGAGAAGTAACTGTTTCTTTCAGGCACTGAAATTAGCCTCTAGCTTGAAAGTTTAAATTTTAGGTTGTTAGAGTTTTTGTTTGCTTATTTTTTAAAAGGCTCTGTAAGTTAAATGTCAGAATTGTCTACTTTATCTTTCCTTGAGTAAAAACTTTCAAAAATAGCTCTTTGATTATTTAAGACTGAACTGCTATATAGCACTGTTACTGAAAAAGATATTTGAAAGGAGCTGTCATTTTCAGTCCTAATGATGCAACTGCATTTTGCTAATATACCATAGTAACACCCTAAGGGATGAAATAGTGCCAAGGTTCAGAGCTCACATTTAAAATTAGCACTAGGAAAGAAATGCTTTGGAAGAACAAGTCCAAAGTCCTGTTCTGTATGTTCTGTTCTAGCCAGTATCATTCTTCAGAGTCTTTCCCGGTACCATTTGCACCCTTTCTTTTTGTAAAGAAAATTCTGAATTACACTGCACGATGGTCTTCTTTCTACAGTTCCTGCTTCTTCATTTTCCATCTTTAGGACTGCAGTTACATCACTGTAGATAACAGCCAGTAGAATTGGTAATTTTTGCTACCAATTCAACCTTCCACTGCTTTCAGACCAGGTTTTATTCTTGAGGTACATAGTATGAAAGTTTGTCCCAAGCAAAATGAAAGATTGCAACCTCACAATTCCTGTTGATACTATTTGCTCTTTTTGTGTGGCTGTTTTGCCTGGTAATCTGTGTATTCTCTTCAAGCTCCCATGTCCCTCTCTCTATACTGGTTGTATTGATTAACTATTTGGCAGATTCTAGAGTGTGGTCTACCATTCTGTCCTTAACTATAGCTAAGTGCCTGTTTTGTGAAGTATTCTCTCTAGCATCATCATTAGTTGTGGTCCTATGTGTATTTTATTGGGATGAGGGAGGAGGAGGGCAATGTGTTACCACATTGTGCGCTGGGGTCTGTTCTGGGAAGTCTACTGACAAAAAGCATTGGAGTGCACAACTATTCCTGAAGTGTGATTAATGGAAAAACAGAGGTCCAAATAATTGTGTTGTTATACACTTTTGTTTTTGTATGGTTAGTCTATATTATTTTCAAACTGATATGTTGAATTTAATTCAAACATTGCAGTTTTTGTATTCACTTCATCAAAATATTGCAAACTGTTAAAATCCATGCATGCAGAAGTGATCACACATACATCTTCCTCTGTTTGAGAGATTACACATTTCTTTCTATTCATATTCTTCCAGGTGACTTGGATTATTACTGGCTGGATCCTGCCACGTGGCACAGCAGGGAGACATCTCCTATTAGTTCGGTAAGCAACAAGGAAAAAGAACGTTGTAAGTATGAACTAAAATGATTGCTGATAATTTCAGTTTGCTATATATTTAGATATTTTTTTTAAAAATTATGTACAATGAGTGTGAAAATTTGGCTTCATGGATCATGGAAATAAAATTCAGAAGAGATTTCTATCAAAATCTCTACTAATTTTTTATAGATTTCAAATCCAATACTAACTGCAAAAGAAGCAGTGAATGTGATACTGCTCCCAGAGAAATTAGTAATATTTTTTTCTATTGAATTAGAGTGACAAAGGATATTATTGTATAATGAACCTGTATGCTTCGTGCAACATATATGTTATACTACAGAACAGAATTTATAAATATAATTTTCAGGGTCCTGAAATCAATAGCAAATGTCTAATTTTATTAGTAGCATTCTATTCTAAATAATGAATTATATTAAACATTTAATAGTAATATAAATCTAGCTGCAGACTTACTGCTGAAATTTTTTACACAGTGGTTGCATTTTTTTTTTTTTTTTTTTCACTGCTTGTTTTTATCAACAGCATCCAGTAACGTGGCAGCCTTCTAAAGAGGGAGATCGCTTAATTGGGCGTGTTATTCTTAACAAGAGAACAACCATGCCAAAAGAATCAGGTGCATTACTGGGGCTAAAAGTAAGTGTTACATGCTTCATGTGTTAAATGAATGACATTTCTGTTGACCTGACTGTTTGGAACCTTAACTAAGTCAGAGAACTCTCCAATTACTCCAATTCATTTAGTTTCCCAAATTACTCATTTTGTACTGGACTTAACAGATTCTTGTCCGTAAGGTGTCAGAACACTTAAAAGGAATCCTTCTGGAGACTACAGTGTTCTAGTTCAATAATATGCATATTTTTATTAATATGGAACTCCAAAAATGACTGAGAAAATTAATTTAGGTGTCATCTTCTTTCCACTGAGATCAACAGAAACAGAAAACAAGAAACATAAAAAACATTCCCATTCATTTAGAACTAAGTCAGTTTCTCCTTGTGTGTATAGTTATCTGATATTTCAAGCCCTCACACGTGATCTAGGTTGTTGGCTTATTGTTGTGGGAATTAAATCAGGAAAAGCCCTTGTGAACTTGGTGATGACACGTCACTTATTCATCTCAAAGTGAGAGAAAATAAAAGCAGCTTTGTTCTACTAAACATTTTGTAGTCTTTAGCACAAGGCTGGTTTTTCTGGCAGCAAGCATAATTTTCTTAATATGTGAGGAAAAAGTTTGGAAACATAGATTGAAGGGCTTCTCTGGTGCTTTTTTCTTTTTCTTTTTCTTTTTTTTTTTTGAGTTTGTATGATGTAAACTAAGTTCCAGGTAATGCATTCACTGGTAAACTTAGCACATTCCCTTTTCATAACCCTGTTGGTGGGTAAGCTTCTTAAGGGTCTTTTTGGGTATGGATCTATATGAAAACTCTGACTAGTAAACCATGTAGGCAGCATGAAGTAATAATACCTAATGAACTACCACTCTACCGTTTCTTTTCATTATAAAACTCATCCTAGAATATTCTTGACAAAAATACTGACTTCAGAGAATGAGATGGGTAGAGAGGATAGCAAGTCAGCAACAGTGCTTCTTTTGTTTTATATTTTATCAAAAATTGAATCACCTGAGAGCACTTTTTTTCCCCCCTTTGTTTACCCATTTGTATAACATGCAGACTGCTTCAAAACAAAGCACCATTCAGTTCTGTTTAATAGAAGACAGAAGTTGCTCTTCTGTCCTCTGATGTGCTTGGATGGGAAGCCAAGTTTTTAACTATAGCAGTGTTTGTGTGAACTATTTGCATGTGTTCCTTATTGGTGTATTAGCTGATTTTTTAGTTGTACCTCTAATGGTGTTTTGGGGATTTTTATACCTTTGGTTTGATGTTCACTTGCAATTTTCCCATACATATGATGTATGTTTGTGGCTTGGAAACTTAGCAATTTATGATTTTCCAGGTTGTTGGGGGGAAAATGACAGAATTAGGACGACTCGGTGCCTTCATTACCAAAGTGAAGAAAGGTAGCTTGGCTGATGTGGTGGGGCATCTCAGAGCAGGTAAATCATTCAGTTACATACAAAATATATTGTCTCTTGACTTTTTGTAATGCATTTGTTAATTTATATTAACATCACTTCTTTGATATGCTAATATATGGCGAATAGATAAAAATACTGTAATGTTCTTATGGAATGCTACAATTTCCTACATTTCTAACTTATTAATGACTACATTTGCTTGGATGTGTGAAAAAAATACAAGATGCTTCTGGTCTGTGCTGAAGTGCCAGGATTGAATTTAACTGGTATATTTTTGCTTTCTTATCTCAGGACGTGTTTTTTACACTCTGTGGGAGAAACATAAAAAATTTATGAAACTTCCTCATTGTGTCAAAAACCCACTACAGTAATTTTACTAACGCTGCAGTATCACCTGAATGATGGATGCAACAGACATTATTAATCCTTCTTTCAGCGTGAAATGTTACCAAAAAAAAAAAAAAAGGAAAAAAAAGAAAAAGAAAAACAGCTCTATAAAATGATTCTAAAGTATTTAAAGTATTTAATGCACATAATAATTATTTATTGCTCTTACAAGTATATGACTGCACTATTTGCACTTTCCAAGCTTTATTTTTAAATGAAATATGAACAATGCATTTTGATCAGTTTTCTAAGCATCTTCTTGGTGGTTTTATATTCTTATCATAGCCCTAAACAGCTATTTTGGAAGTGTCTTAGGAACGAAAGTTTAAGCAGTGCCTCCGTTGGAATCCAGAAACTCAGATGAGAACTTTTATGAATTTTTGATGATTACATTAACCAAATAGTAATAAAGAAATAAGAAAGACGATGAGTCTCTAAAAGTATCCTACTTTTGGCATTTGTTACTTTTTTTTTTTTCAATTTGATAAACAAGTTGTTATTAGCACCCCTTATTATAGATTTTAAGTGCAGAATGTAATTACTGAAAATTACTTTCTCTCACTTCACTAATCCTGATGTGTCTGGGCTGAAATATTACACAGTCAAATTAATTTTTAAATTCTGAAAAATAATTTTAGAGGCAAAGTCATTTCAGAGGACCAGTTAAGCAGAATTTTGTGCATATTTTCGGAGTGAAATTTCGTACTATTGTTCAGGGCTAGAACACAAAAGAAACAATACAAATGAGTCAGGAAAGCACAATTTTTCAACTTTCTCAAAACCCTTTCAAAATTTGGCTAGTTCATAAACTTCTAAGTAATTGTACAAACCTGATAAATTTTACCAAAGTCTTACATCAGTAGTAGAATAATCCTTAGTGACAATAAACAGTAAGGGAAATCTAGCCAGAAAAGCAAAAAAAACTAGGCAAAAAAGCATCTGGAGGAGAAGAAAAGAATATGAGAGGATCTAATTCCTGTTTTTACCTGGCTGTTGAGAGATTCTACAGGGAGCCCAGAGCACACTGTGTTCTCAGGGGGTACACAGTGATCACATAAAGAAACTATTTGGAATGAGGCAGGTTCAAGTTGTGAAAACTCTAATTCTTTGTGAGGAAAGATTCTGGAGCAGCTTGCATGGAAAAGCTTTCTGCATATGCTTCCTTGGAGATTCTCAAATTTCAGCTGGTCAAGTCCCTTAGCAGCCAGCTTTGTCCTTTGAATTTGGCCCTACTTTGAACAGAAGTTGGGACTGATTGACTTCCAAAAGTGTCTTCCAATCTGAGTTACTATTTTAGAATTCAGTACAAAATAATTCAGAGCTTGGCAGTCTGAGTCTGAAAATCTTGTGTCTCTGCATCAATAAGTGGGGATAGAATGCAAGACACACTAAAATTGATTTCTAGGGGCATCTTAGATATCCTAGTGTAAACTTGCAGAAGTGATTCCCTATCCTGTAGGTTCTGCTAGCCAGCTTTGTGCAGATATCTTGGTTTATCCCAAGTATTTACAGTTTGAAGTATCTAACAGTTCCTTGCCTAAGTGACTTAGTATTTTTGGCAACTAGAATGGGACTTAAGTCCAAAAAGCTTGAGACCGTCCTAATTTGTTGCATTGGATCACAGGATGGACCTCTTGAGATTGCTAGGCCAATCCGTTGCTCAAGTAGGGCCAGCTAGAGCATGTTGCCCAGGTCTGTGTCGTACTAGCTATTTCATGTGACAAAGTTTTGAGTACGTGACCAATTAGTTCCTATGTAAATTATGTTTCAATCACGTAATTTTTAGTGTTGCAAATCTATCATCTTTCCGTATTGTTTTTGCTATTAAGTTGCAACTATTGCAAAGTTGGCCAGACCTTGTTCTTTTGAATTCCTGAGATGCTTTTGGAAATAAAGCAAATTATCTACAAATAAACGAGATATTGTTTTGGGGGGGAAATCTTGTTAGTTACTAGTTGTTAGCATTTAAATAGAAGCAGAATTTGAGAAGAAATTGACTGTGTTTTCATTGAGTTGTATGAATTTTTAAATTAATTTTGAAGGCAATATCTGGATTTACTTATTTTTCATTCCAAGACAATATTATGTAATGATGAATAACTGATTAAACAAAGTGTTTAAATCACTTTGTTTTCTAAACATCTAAATAGCATAGTAGAAAATGAAACTTAGCTCAGACAGCATTTATTAAGTCTTTCATTATCAAACTCTTATGTTTTAAAGAATACCAAAATGATTTCAAACGTGCTGGGATCTTTTGTAGAATCTTTTTTTAAAAACCCAAAATGTAGGCCATTTGGGAAAAAGGAATGACAATCACTAATCTTAAAGAGAAGTTGCAGCTGCGTATTTTGGGGGTTAAGAGTTTAGTTTGGATAGTTTTGCTTTAGTTTATGAACAAGCATGGGTTTTATCATTCGACTGAGGTCTTCTCAGACAGGGGCAAGCCAATGGCTCTGTGGTTGTTCCTGACTTAATCTGATAAATGCAAAATTGGTGCCAAGAAAGAAAATAAGGATATTTGTGGTATCAGATAATGGCTGCAGAGTTCTGGCCATTACATAGGATGGGATGTGAGAGTGTAAGATTTACCTTATGGTTCCTGCAGTTTAATTAAACACACTGATCTTTATTACGAAACTATAATTAAATACTTTTATCTTTTCATAATAGTATTAAAGTGCAATGCAGTATACATATCATTAAAATTCTGGAAGTGACAAGCTGAAAAAAGACACTTATCTAAATATCTTTTATATCAGGTTTTGGTTTCTCTTATCCCCTTGCATCCTTAGAAGTAGTGATTTAATTCTGACTTTTCTTTTTTGTTCATTTGACACAGACAATGAAGACTTTCCTTTCTGTTGAGAATTCAAAGTGCACAGTATATAAAATGTAATGAAACATCCTGATTAAGGTTAAACGTTAGATATTTGTTTCCATTTTTTGAAGATTAATTATCTTACTATTTATTGTCAACATTTATTACTGTCAGTTAAAGTTACTGCTAGTAAAGTTTTTACTGTTAAAGTCTTCTTAAAGAGACTTTTATTGTGTAGCTCAGTAATGTTTGCTGTATTACCTATGAAGCGCTTAATAAATCAGCACAATTTGTTTCATTTATATATGCTTTTTTGTAGAAGTTGTAGCTACATTCTGTGAAATGAGCCTTGATAGTGTCTCAAAAATCATTTTCTGGGTTTCAACATAATTTTAAAATTTATTTTGAGCGATGTATCTTAGCTATGTACATTTCATAAATGTTTTGTGCTTCTTTGCAAAAGAATATTGAAATGAATTTAAATTCTCTTTAATTTCAAGGAGATGAAGTTCTAGAATGGAATGGCAAACCCTTGCCTGGAGCTACAAATGAAGAAGTTTACAACATTATTTTAGAATCAAAGTCAGAACCTCAAGTTGAAATTATTGTTTCAAGGCCTATTGGGTAAGGCTAAATACTAGCTTCTTAAGTACAGTTATTAGTCCTACTAATTGGACTTCTAAAGGGGTTATTTGTGAGTTCGTTATTTTTTATCTTTGAATAATGGAATGTGATTCACTTTCCATTGCTGACATTCTGTACATTCCATTTTCTTCATTGCTTGTTGCAATCCTGGGCCTTTACGGTGATTTACCAGCATAAATGATTTGTTAGGAAGCATAAGCAAGCATTGAGCATTGCAGGACTTGAATTATGTCAATGCTAGTGGGATTTTAAAGAGATTTTCTTTAAAGAGAGGACAAAAGAAATACAACTACTTTAACTAAAAAGGCTGTATTTGGCTTTTGTGATGCTGTAAAGAAACAAAAATACCTTCCCATTAATGAATGTAGCTTGTTTCATCAAATATTACCTTTATTTTTTTTTCTTTTTTTAGGATTATAATGTTTATTTATTTTAAATCCAGGTTTGCGGTTTGGCGATAACAATTCTTGCATTCTTGATTTCTGAAATAAGCCTTGAAAGGATCATGAAGTCTGTTTGATTTGATAAAATGAGGGTTTTACATTCGTCACAATTGCTTTACAGTGATATTTTACACTCCTTCCCTGAAAATGACTCTAATGGGACTGTTTTGACTGGTCTTACAGGTTGGAATTTCAATAATATTGTAAATTGACAATTAGATTGCAGAGATGAGTCACATGGTTTACAATAAAAAGTGACTCTTGACTAGTTTCAAAAAAAAATGTGAGAGGTTTAAATCTATCTGTAGTTTTTAGCCTTCACAGAGATCACATACTCACTGTATGTCTCGTAAGTACCAGTTACCTGTAGGTAGATGGTGAGCTGTTTTCTCATTATAAATGCATGATTCTTTCATTTTGAATGTGCTGGATTTCATCTTAATTATGAGTTTTATCTTTCTCAATATGGCAAGTTTTTATTTTGAGAAACAGAAAGCACTATTCATTTTCCTTCTCACTAAAACATTCTTCTTTTATCTTTATTTCATATCAGCTTTTGGTGTTTGATTTTGTCCACACTGTGCAAATGTAGATATATCTTGCAAGTGAACTCTTCCTTTTTAATGACAATCACTATTAAAAGTATTTAAAAGTATTTAAATGAAATTAACATTTGTTGGTAATCTTAATGGCAAAATAGAGCTTAATGCAAAAATACTGGTTGTTTAGGGCTCAAATTAACATTCAGAGTGAAACAGTATGGAAGTAGAAAACTTATTTGACATTCTTTAGTCACAGGTAAATTAAGAGAAATCCCTGATCGTAAATTGACATTCAGTCCATCGTGTTTATGATTTAAAATAAAATGCCATAAGTGGATTTTTGAAAATTTATTTTTTATGTTTTAATCAGGAGAAAAGAAGTATTGGACAGGACATAACTTCATTTCTCAATTGCAGGAAAATTGATCTATACAACAGATATGAAAAAGAAACTATTGTATTAGTTTTTTAAGTAGCGAGCTTTAGATATCAGTGTATTTGTAAATGTCATGTATCCTTAGACTTTTATCTTGATTCTTAAAATGACTTCTTGTTTATGAATTCTATAAATGTAGAGACTTCAAAAAGCAAAGTACAATGTGGCCAAATTCCGCTAATGTGCTCTTGAAAAAAAATCCAGGGAAAATACCACAACTGTTGGGCTAAGGTCTAGAAAATAAAGGCATTCAAAAATAAAGACTGCTTCTAAATCTGAACAGCAACTCTTGCACTAATGAAGTGGAAATAGGACCAATGAAATGTAATGTTTTGCTTTGTATGACCCATACATATTTCTATAAAGACATAAGCAAAAACAGAGCACATCAGATTACACTTTCATTTTGACACAGATGGAGTCTTGATATGGACGTGCTTATATGCTATGATAATTCTATCCTCGTAAAACTGTGTTTTGCTTGAATTCTTTTTTTCTTTTTCCTTTTCCTTTTCAGTTTTTTGTTTGTTTTTTTTTCCTCCTGCAGAGAACAAATAAATATCCCAAAGGGACTAAAGCATGCAACTTTTCAAATTTAAGGATCTCTCGTTTTTCCAGTAGAAATTAAATTAAGACCTGTTTTTTTACATCAGATTGGGCTTTACCTCTCTCTCATCTAAACCCCACAAAAAATCTCAGAAAAATCCCACCCAGGCATTGTGCAACTAAGAAAATCCTGATGTGAACAACAACAAAAATAAACGAAGAGCACCACATCCTGCTCATGATTTTCTGGTTTGTTTGTTTGAATTTGTGGATGTTTTGCTTTGGATTACTTTTTTTTTTTCTTCTGGCCTCTACTTGCCTTGTTATTCCAACTATTCGTGATAGTGAATTTGACTTAATCCAGTTGATTTAGTATAGCCAAGATTTGTGTCTACTTTAGATTCTGATTCAGCAAACTTCTAGCTGCTTGATAAAGCATTAATTGGTAATCCATTACACCTAAAATTCCTGTGAGGGAATAGGTTCCCGAAAGACCTGAAAAATGATATTTCTTCTGCATAATTTAAGTGTTTTCCTCTCTTTGTATTAATAATGCAAGTAATGTACCAGTACATCTAATGGTCTCTTTTTAAAAAGTCCTAGTATATCAGGTCTAAAAAGCCTAAATTTAATATGGTTTTGCTGAAGTAAATAATAGGAGGACTGGAAGGCCACAAATTAGACGACTGCAAATTACAAAATTGATGTCTACACAGTTTGCTTAGTCTTGTAAATTTGGATTTCTGTGTCTATTAGTAAATGTAATTTTGAGTAATGGATAATTGTAGGGTGTTTATTAGAGAAAAATGTGAAGAATTCAATACAATTAGCAAATAAAGGCATAGCAAATGGTATAACCACAGTAGTACCATAAAAACTCCGTAGAAACTAATTGACATTAATATTTGTGATTGCATACACAAGGTAGGTAAGAAACCATTTAAAATTAGATTTAATGGATTGGCATCTAAATATGAAGGGGGAAAAATGAGCTATGAATATGCATTAGAGGCTGGTAGAGGCTGTTCGTGTAAGGCAGCATGGACTTTGGCGGCACGCTGTTTGAGAAGCAGTCTGGCATGGTAACTGTCTCTTGTGTGTGCGGGTGAGCTCATATGGGATAGTGCAGGTAAAACATATGTTTTCTTTGTTTGTCTCTTGTTTTCCTTGTCATATACAAATTATATTTGCTTGGATTTCCACAAATATTATTGCAAAAAATGTTGTCTCTGCAGTGTAATTCAGCTCCTCTGTTACTGTACTCTAGGTCTTTGCAAGCAGACTGAGCCTCCGTAACAAACCAAACAGAGATAGATTTCAGAGAGTTGCTAGAGTAATACAATTAATGTAAACTGCAAATTGATCCTTTTTTTCCTTTTTTTAAAACCATTTACTTTAGCTAGTCTGGCTTTGGTTAGTTAAAACCATTTCTTCTATTTCTTCTGAAGATTTTTTTTATAGTTGATGTCTTTCTCCATCCATCCAGGTATGTAGGATGAACTGCCCATGTTGAAATGTTTCTTAGACCTATAAACCCTCTTTAAATATCCTAAATTTTGTATTATTATGAGCAATGCTATGCTGCAGAAGAGAAAGTACATATTTCTAGCACAAGAGAATATCACAGACTTAATGTCATATTGAACAGAAAAATCAGTCGGAATAAACAAAATAAATATTTCAGACTGATGAAAATTTCCTTGGAAACTGAAGAGAGAACATGCTATGAAGTCCACACAGCAGCCCTGCTGAGCACCGTGTTATCTGTTTAATTGTGAAGGAGTATTATGCCATGTCAAAAGCAAGTAATGCAGTTGTATTTCCATGAGTTTGGGGAAATCACAGTGTGCCTTACTCACAAAGTCAAGGCAAAGTCAAGAACTTTCTTGATTAGTGCTAGGATGAAGGCTAATGTAAAACATTAGTTGGGAGCCGAAGTAGGTTTTGTTAAATCATGTGCACCAGAAATTTAAAATGCAGAACTTGAAAAATAAATTTAAGACTTGTTGGTTGGGAGCTATTACGTTCATTTTCTAACTTAAGTGTCTGTTTCTTTGTTGTAAGTAGCATTTATATATATATATATATATAAAGACATATATATATATATATATCTTAGTTTTACTGACTTCTAAATCATTAAGGTAATGTTTCACTGAACAGAAAAATACCTGAATACCTTTAAAATGCTCACCTTTACGCTTAAAATCTTTAAATGTTCTTCAAAAATACTATTTTTGTTTAGATTTTGAATTAGTATTTGCAGAAAATGATAGTTTCAAGTGAACTGCTGAAGAGCTTTCTTTCCATTTTCTTGCTCTGCTTTTTTAATATTTGTACAAAAATAGTCATATCTTGTCTTTGCAATGTATTTTCAATGCTTGTTGAGAACAGGACAGAACGAGGAACTATCATTATCCAGACTGTGATGGAAAAGTAATTGTGTTGATGACAAAATTTTGATAGATATGTATGGATGTAACTGGTTTGATTTTGTTTATGTGTATGTGTTGGATGTTTCTATGTTGAAAAAATTCTATACTCAGTTGTAACGTGTTGTGATATTTTTTTATCCTATGAAGAAGTGCATTATTCTTTTGTTGTTTGACATTTCTAATGTTTCTTGGTTTTTCTTTTTTTTATTGTAAGACATTTTCATCAGTTTCATTCTATGAACTCCTTGAGACGTTTATATAAAGATTACTAGTGAGTTAATCTCTGTCTTCTGTTTAGTTTGTAAATGTTTCCTCCAAAGAATAGTTGAGTGTCATTAGCTATACTGCCATTTACCCCCTTCTCTTAATAAAATCTCTCAGGCTTTAGATTGTGAAAATAGTAGAATCCATCCATAATATTTACATCATAGCACTCGTTTTGTCTTCTAGATTCTAAGTTTGAAGGAAGTAATAGTTTCCATTGTTAAGATTTTCATGAAACCCAGTGAAAACAGTGAATTGGATTCAAATACTTCCCCCTTCTGTCTCCATAATCCATTAGAACAAAGACATACGTTTCTAAAACTGTTTCTCAGAAACGTATTTATTACAGAAGAAGATACTCTTCCTCATTCCTAATTACTTTGTGTATATTCATGTTTTTTAGTGATATTCCTCGGATTCCTGAGAGTTCTCATCCCCCATTAGAGTCCAGTGAGTACACTCCCTTTGTTCCTTTGACTGAGCTTGATCTTGTCCTCAGTACAGTCATTTTTTGCTATGAATTTTTGGAATGCTTACCATGCACTGGGAGACTGCATTGTCTTGAGATTTTTATGCGAAAATAAAATCATCGTTATCTGAATCTTGTGTGTTAAATTCTTAACAATATAGATTTGATTAAAAGCTATACACATTTCAAATGTTAGCGGGATTTTACTATGTTCTTTTATATCTTGTACTGTTAATACCATATGGGTGTATAAGACATGCCCATGTATAGTCATTTACTTATCATAGCATAACAGAGGAGACAGGTAGAAGAGGCTGCCAAAAGTACAAACAAATGGCAGCAGGATTTCACCTCCTGCACATCCAGCCCAAGTCCAGAGTTTCTGCTTCTCTTTAACTTATGGAGAATGCAACCCTATGGTGAAATTCTTGTGTATGACACTTGAAAAGAACTATTTTCTTAGCTACGTCATTTGAAGTGTCAGCTGGGTTGTGTGAGGGCCATGGCTTCCAGCCTTTTCTCATCTGAGCCTTGCGTGAGAAGCAGTGGGTCCAGCAGGGCCACTGAACCTGCTATGCTGCTCCTTGCCTTTCATGAGCTTGTCCTTGCTCATGTGAGCTCTGCTTCATTGATAGAGAACTACTAATCTCCTGAATAGACAGCAGTGTCCTCTGTGCCAGATGTCTGTCTTGCATATCTTCCTGCCTCTGAATTCTCAGGAGTTAAAATCACATTTCAGAGGCCACTATTTAAAAAAAAAAAAAAAAAAAAAAAGGAAAAAAAAAGTGAGATTACTCATCAAAGTTTTCAGCTGTGCACTGTGTACAATGAGGATATTTTATTCAAGGCATGGTATGTCAATGATAGATAAGCAACACTTTGTAATATGTTATTTAGAATAAAAAAAAAAAATGTCAGGTTTAATCTGGGTTAAGAGTATCTAGACTGTATTTTCAGCACCCTATTTGCATCAGCTTAAAAAAAATTCTGTATACTAAGATATTAATGCAATGCATAAAGACAAGCTTTATAATGTTCAAAGAAAAAACAATTCATAAATTATCCAAATTCATTTTAAAATTTCAGATGGAGAGTTCATGTGTTTCTTGCATATTTTTAGGTTCAAGTTCTTTTGAATCTCAGAAGATGGAAAGGCCTTCTATTTCTGTTATTTCTCCAACCAGCCCGGGAGCCCTAAGGGATGCACCACAAGTCCTACCAGGGCAACTTTCTGTGAGCAGATATTATTTTTCCTAAGTTAATAATGAATGTTTATCAGATGTTGGTCCCTCAGTCCTCTGCCTTCCCAAGGTCTATTGGGAAGTCAAAGGAAGTGGCTGTTGTTGGTGAATCACATCTTTCAAATGCGTAAGTACACATTCACTGTAATCACAGCAGAAGTAAAGAGTTGTTGTCTTAATAGATGAGAACATGCAGAAACTTACATTGAGGAGCCCACGAACATGCCTTCCAATTTTTCATGCTGTACTCTTTTGTACTTGCAAATAACAAGCACCATATCACTCTACTGTCTTTACAGGAGCACGTAAAGAGCTATGTTAACTTCTACTGTAGAAAAATGCAGTTTAATTTAGATATAC
Organism: Chrysolophus pictus; assembly: GCA_037305975.1. Classification (NCBI taxonomy): domain Eukaryota; kingdom Metazoa; phylum Chordata; class Aves; order Galliformes; family Phasianidae; genus Chrysolophus; species Chrysolophus pictus. Next base: position 29,153,464 of record CM074578.1, read on the forward strand.
ATCACCTCCTAGAATTCTCTGTAATGTTAATTGAAACTGTACTTATTAAATACACAGTGAATACTTAGACTTTGTTATTATATATTCTTACCTTTTTATATTGATTATATTAATTTCTAAGTACACAGCAGACTCAAAAATTCTATGTTATGATCCAATAGGAAAGAATTGAGCTGTATTTTATATTTTCCCTTAGAACCTTTATAATGTGACAGATCAGAGTAGGTAGATTTTGAACATGCCTGAAGTTTAGCTGCAGTTTAGCTTCCTATTTAAATGTAGATTCAAAAGTGCAAAACTAAGATGTTGCTGGCTTGAATGAACTTACAGGTACCAATGATTACAATAAGTCATGGAAGTATAATCTGGTACCACCATTTTATTCAGCTAGATGAACATGTAAGTCTTCGGTATACGCCAACGTGTTTTATTAATAGATTTGCAATTATATGCATCTCATTGTCTCTTGGGAAAATAAATGTTACTTCTACTTTGTGGTTAATGTGATGCAGTATAAAAATTCTTTTTTTTTTTTTTTTTTTCTTTTCGTTTTCAATTTTTTTTTCCTGGTAACTTGTTTCATGTAGGTGAAACTGTGGTATGACAAGGTGGGACATCAGTTAATAGTGAATGTTCTACAAGCAACAGATTTGCCACCAAGAGTAGATGGACGGCCAAGGAATCCCTATGTAAAAATGTATTTTCTTCCAGACAGGAGGTAGTACTTCAGTTGAAAAAATTATTTTGTAATTTATTGAATCAATTTTTAAGTGAATGTTTTTGAATTACAGAATTCTTTTATATGTATTTTCTCCTCTATTTAGAGTAATTATGAGAAAAAAAATTGCACTAGAGGTATTTCATTCAGTATCAAATTAACTTTCCGGACATTTGGATGAATGCAATCCACTGTACAGAAAATACTTTTTTTTTTTTAAGGCATTATCAGATGAGGAAAAATGAAACCAATAAGTGCTGATTAGTTTATGGCTTTTTGTGATTTACAAACAGCTTACGACAAATATTTATGTTTCAGTGATAAAAGTAAAAGGAGGACCAAAACAGTAAAGAAAAGTCTAGAGCCAAAATGGAACCAAACTTTTCTCTACTCGCATGTACATCGTAGAGATTTTAGAGAACGAATGCTTGAAATAACAGTATGGGATCAGCCAAGAGTACAAGAAGAAGAGAGTGAATTTCTTGGAGAGGTGACGCATACAATCACAGTTATCCTGAGTTTGATATTTATTTTTGAATACACGTTAAGATTACATATTAAAATTTAAATTAAAATGTGATCATTTTTGTCCTAGATTCTTATAGAGCTGGAGACAGCACTTTTAGATGATGAACCACATTGGTATAAGCTACAGACACATGATGAATCTTCACTACCTCTGCCTCAGCCATCACCTTTCATGCCAAGAAGACATGTTCATGGTGGAGAAAGCTCTAGCAAAAAATTACAGAGTAGGTCCAATCCATTCATAATTTTTTTAATTTTTAAATTTGAAATCCTGGGTATGTTGTACTGATATTTAGTTTTCACATACAAGACAAAAATGCTATTTCATAGTCTGTTAGTGTTATAAAAATGTATGGCAAAAAGAGATGCGACTGCACATTTCACCTGTGATGCTTTCAAGTAAATGAAACCTATTTGAATAGATAGATTTTCACTAGCAAAATAAAATTGATCAAATATTTGTTTTCATAAATCTCCTTTCAAAAGGAAAAATGAAGTCCACATTCGTTGGATACTTCTGTAATAATTAAAAGCTTTTTATTTAAAAAAGACTTTGAAGCCTTGTGAGGTGTAAAAACACTTCATTTAAGTTTAGTTTCAGCTTGCAATGTACTTTTATATATGCATACCATATAATCAGATGAAAGAGTGAATTTAAGCAGCAAAGAGAAGCTGCTTTGGGAGGTACAGCTGTTCTGAAGATTCTGATTCCAGGTTTGTATGATTCACACTAAAAATAATTAATGTCTTGAAATATTCGACTGTTGTAGCCTCTCTGTTCATTTAACTTAGTAAAAGATTTATTTTAAAATGGAAAGGACGTAGGACATTGTTTTTAATATGCTTTCAAGCTATTTTTCTGATTTTATTTTATTTTTTTTAACTTAAAAGTCATTAATTCCAGCCAACGCATAAGAAATCGGGGCATATTCAGGAATGAATTCGTTTATACAATTATACAATGTATATTTTAATTACTGCCTGAGAATATATATAGAGATAGCAAACTAAAGGTTAGTTTTCATGAGATATTTGAACTTTTTAAAGGGCTGTCAGTGCTGCTTCCTCTTCTCCTTTCTCACCATATGCTGCCACCTCTGCTTTCCTGTTCAGCTGATTCAACTTGCTCTACTCACTGAAATAGCACAAAAGTTAAAAAAAAAAAAAAAAAAAGTACCTTTTTTTTTTTTTCTTTATTTGAGAAATAAAGAAATCTTTTTGCTTGCTTAGTAAGCTAAACTAACCTCGTAGAAAAGTACTGAGGGAAGAAAGGCAGAGGAGGCTGCAGCATCTGTGAACCTGTTGGATTGGCTCAGCTGTTTGATGAGACATCAGCAAATCAGTGATGCAGTTTAATTCTCCACTTGTACTGTTTAGACTTAAAATCATCTTTTCAATTTTAGTAGTACAAATGAACCTATTTTTATGTTTTATAACATGGCCAGATGTTCAGGTATTTGTTTACCTTACTGTTGTGCAGGATCTCGGCCAATCAGTGATAGTGACATCTCAGATTATGATGTTGATGATGGTATTGGAGTTGTTCCTCCAGGTGCGTGGGTGAACAGCATGGTCCTGCTTTCTTCTTTCTTGCTTGCTTATTTATTTATCTTCATTATAACATTTCAGAATATTGAAGATATTGGTTTTACAGAATGCATAGTGAGGACAACAAGTTTTTCTGATCATTCCATGGTTCTTGTCCTTCTAAAATGTAGTGAATTAAAAGATTCTCTAATTCGTTCATTGGTATTTCTTTTGCATACCAGTCTTCATATATGAACTACTTGATGGTTCAAATTGTTTACTACGTAATGTTCCAAACATTATTAAAAATACTAATTTAATTTTAAAAATTGCTTCACAACATTAATTAGGGTTTCAGTGTTTATTGCAAGCATGTTTTATTTTGCTTTTTGCTTGAAACTTAGATGTAAAAGAGTCTTCCGTGGACTTTATTGAGAATGCATGGCTGTAGATTAAGATGCATGTAGCATGGCTGTACCTTCTATAGTTTCCTTGAATCTTCATGAACTACCATTACCCTAAATGTTCATAAATTGGCTTGTACCATGGTTAGATTTTAATTCATCATCCTTTTGTACTTTGGGTGCCATATTTTTCTATTTCTATTTGATTGTTGTTATAAGTCAGATGATTAGGTTTCAAAATTGTCCCAAGCTATCCTAAGATTTGCCCTTTCATTGGCAGTACTAAATCATTTTTTCCTTCAGTGTCCCTGATGACGATTACTGAATTAAATCGTGGAGGATTTTAGAAAGTTCTCTATCTTCCTGATCAGAGTTTAAAATAATCTGACAGTTTATTATTATGTATTGATTAAAAATACATTGTGCATATAGATCCAAATTTTGCTTCTTTTTATGTGTTAGGGTCCTTTCCTTATTTTCATACAATCACGTATGAGCAACTAAGCAGGAAATTTGTTCCATTATGTCTTATAATTGTATTTGGTTTAATGAAGTCATTAATCTTGTTATTTACAGAAGCTGAAAGAACCTTTAACCTAAAAATAAATCATGTGGCATACCTATGTGTGCTTTCTTACCTCTCGATATACATACTTAGAGCAGGAGTTTTTTTTAAGCTGCCAATTCTTTAAGGCATTCATGAAATAAACCATTTCCATCTAGCCAGAAACATTCAAGAACGTTCAGCTGAGTACATTGGACTCTATTCCCTGGGTCAACCCCTGAATAACTACAGTTCTCACAGAAAGTTCTTAGGACAGCGAGTGCTCGAGTGTGGCTTTGAAGAATACATGGAGCAGACTTTCTCAAGAGATCACTGCAGAAAATTGCAGTATATTGCAATGCCATATACCACTGGATTTTTTTTAGAATCGGCTCATGGAACTGTTTATAAAAGGTGTTTATACTCACAGCTTTAAAGTAACTTAAGTTGAAGCTCTGCTTAACACAATTTATTTTTGACAAATTTTTGTGGTATGCCTACGTCTGTTTACATGAATATTATTTTAATGCTCTCAGCCTCTCCTCAGATGTACGATGCTCCAGGCTTTTAATTAGCTTTGTGGTCCTGCTCTGGACTCAGAGTCCTTTAACTGTTTGTCTTTCTTCTATGATAGAGGTCAATATTCCAAATGTGACCACACCATTACTGAGTATATAAAAAGGATCAGTAAAGGATTTATAAAAACAAAATAAAAGATGATCTGAGGCATTAGTGGCTCATATTGAGTTGGCAGTATACAAGAGCATATTAATGAGCTGTAATGCTTTTGAGTAACGCTCCAGAAGAATGTATTCTTCTGTCTAAAATTATCAGTATAAATGGCTGTGTAGTACTTAACATTCCTGAAGCAGCAGGGTGACATCAGCATAACACCTTGCATTGGCTGTATTGCCTTTTTTGAAAAAGAAAGTTCGTGCTTTAAAAATCAGAACATTTTTATCATCCATGCAGTTTCCATTTCATGTCACACCTGACAGTTTCCCATGACCGCCTGAGAAACTTCTTCTCCATAAACTGCCATAAGCTGTATTGCTGCTCCCATGCAAAAGAAAAAGTTCTCTGCTCACTCTGGAGAGCACAGAACCTTTGTTTTTGAAGATACGAGGAGATGTTACTGTTGCTGTCACTGTCATGGTCACTGTGGAACTATGGATGCAGTTTAACCGACTGAACAAAAAGTAAAACATAGAAGAAATTTTATTTACTGTTGCCCTGTCTGTGCAATAAGCTTTGTGTTCACCCAATGCACAGGTTTTAAATATTGTCTCCAGATAGCTCAGCTATGAAGAATATACAGGGTAATAGCATCTTCATATGCCAGATGCTTAAGTGCACAGGATGATCTTAGGTATTGGTTTCTTAGGTGGACCAGAAATACTCTGGAAGCACTGAAATTTATTATTGAAACTGAAATTTATTATTGAAAGTTAAAAAGGTTAGAAAGAAGCCTTGGATTTCTTTGATTTTAATGTCTAATAAATATAACCTAGTTTTTGTGTGTGTGTGTGTGTGTTAGAGAGGACGTGATTTGATATGAAACATGTTATTTTTCCAGAAAATATATTCTCATGCATAAAGCTCAAGTTTAATTATACTGGGAAAAGGAACACATCAGTTTTTGTCATGTGTAATCATTTGTCTTCCTCTGACAAAAATACTAGACATTTTCTGCATCAATCTTATTACAGAAAATGAGGGAATCTCCACTGAAATCCTGAGTGAGTCACTATTTTGCTTCAAAGTTTTCACCCAGTCCTTGTACTTACGCTGGAGGTATCCTGATATTTCTTTCTAGTTTTATTACATGACCCTGAAAAACATTTTCAGCAGATAAGATACTCCAGCATCACAGTGCATCAAAATCAATGTGACTTTGGAGTCTTTCTTTGTAAAAAACTTTATGAACCTTGGAGTAGATACTTTCCAGGATCAGGCCCCTTTTGCAGTCAGTACTCACTAACCCATTGCGAGTAAGTGCCAAGTATTTGCTGTTATGTTGCTACTAATTTGCATTCACAAAGGTTTTTTTTCGTCTTTCTTTGGCTTTCAAAAGATAACAACCATCCTCCCCAAACTTATATATTGTCACATTTAAAATTTGATACCACGTTCGTTCATTTTATTTCACATGCCTAACTCAGTGCTATCTGAGAACAGTGCAAACATGCAAACACAACACTAATGTTTGCTTGTGAGCTACTTTGTGTTTTTATTGTGAATCTTTTTCTTTGTCCCTGTCCTACCCTCTAAGATCTATAAAAAGTCATATTGTTTCCTATTCCCCTAATTGATTGACTTCCCCACATCTCTCTGCTTCAAAAGATGAAAAAAAGAGATTATTTCCCATGTTCTTGTACCAACCATGAAATATAAGACAATAATTGGAGAAAGTAATAATAGACTTGTAGAGGTCTTTCTGCATATGTTTTTGAGCTGACATTAACTAGAAATTCCATAGTAAAACTGTCTAATCATCTTTTTTGAATCATGTCTCCTTCCACTCACCTTCTCTGTCTTATATTTGTAGTGCTCAGTACTGTATAACAGATGGACACGTTTCTGGGGGTTGTGAAGTTATGAGCTTTATAATCAGAGAAAAGAGCCTGAGAGGTTCTTGGATGACAAAATACACAATTTAGTGGGCCCCTCTTCTGAATTTTTGAATTTTGTTTATTAAGGTGAACCTGTTTTATGGTAAAAGATTTTGTAGTAAAAGATTAATATCACTTTTAACAAAACGCTTTCCTTCAGGTCTAATGCTGAGATAATATATTCAGATGTTAAATGTCCATTAGGATTACATTAGTAATCTGATGAGTAATTTGAGAGAAATAATGTGAGTCTTACCTTGATTCTTGTGATCGAAGTTCAGAGTTGTAGCAGAACATGTCGTTAAGTGTCACATCACCAAGTCTGATACTGACTTCATATACAGGCCGTACTTTTAAGAGGCTTGTAACAATCTGCTATAATATTAGAAAAGAATGACGTGAGTTACTCAAATTATGCAAAATAATAATAATAAAAAAAAACAACCTATGCCCAAAACCTTGAAACAGTAGAAAAAGAAGCTCAAAAAGTGCAACCTGTTTCATTTATCCAGTTGAAGGTGTAGTATTTAGATGATGGTCTTTTCCTGTATGGAGAGAAGGTTTCTGATACAGGTTGCTTTTTTAGCTAAATGTAAAAAGCACAGTTACAGGTATTTAGTGCTAGACAAACGCAATAGAAACAGCAAAATGATTTTTTGTTGATTTGTGAGTTCAGTTAGGGATGACTAAAGAGATGACCTTTTCTATAATTCAGGGAGATTTTTCTCTCATCTAAACGTCTAGATAAGAGCAATTCTGACCAAATCCACTTAGGATATTCTGGAAAGGTAGCAAGCTCCTTTTGGAAGCAGCACATCATGCTGATCTTCATTTGGTACAGGATTTTTAGGGTGAGGTTCAAAATGTGAATGAACAGTACATTATTTAGAACAAAAGAACAGGAATATCAGCAGTTAAAAAAATGGCAGAATGATAGTACATTTTTATAGTTCTATGCAAGAAGAGATTATGAAAAATACTGTATCTCATTCATAGTATTTGGAAAATGTGGTCTGCAGTGGATATGGCGCTCAAACTTTTATATTATACAGTATAAATGCTTGTTATTTTTGAAAGTAGGTAGCTTTGAGCAAGTTGAGTGGGAGAGCATTTTTGTATTTAACTGATAAAAGTCAGAAAGAGGCTTTATTTTTGAGCAGTCCTTTGTGAGTCTGCCATAATACACAGGCATGGCTTCTCCATTTGTTAGAGGAGGTAAACCTACATTACTTAGATTCATTTCAAATATTTGCTACTGAATGACAATTTTGAAATAGAAATTGCTATGTGTACTCTTTCCCAAGATAGAAAACAGACTCAGTTCTCTCCCTCACACTTTCCAGTGCATACTGAAAGTAATCTCAGTTTTTCTGTCTCTGCACGTACAGAAATTGAAGGGTAGTCCTAGTATTTTGTCCTGGCTGCATGATATGTCAGGATGTACGACAGCTGAATGACTACCCGACAGCTGTGTAAGCATTTAGTGGTGTGTTCCTGAAAGGACTAACCATCTGAATTCATTCAAAATCCACACTATTATTCTCTAATTTCCTTTTGTTGCCCTCTTACCAGTAGGTTATAGATCTAGCACTAGAGAAAGTAGATCTACAACACTAACTGTGCCAGAACAGCAAAGAACAACACATCATCGTTCACGATCTGTATCTCCTCACCGTGGCGAAGATCAGGGCAGGACCCGTTCACGTTTACCAAATGTGCCATCACAGAGGTAGGCATCACAAGTGAGTGAAACTGGTTGGTTTCAAGTTTGTACAATCTCTCAATGGTATCTGTTTACTTTTTTGTTCAGCATTTTGTAGAAACAGAATTGTATTTCAATTTAATAGGTATTTGAACTTGATGTATTCTTTCAATAATCATTCAAGCGCAGCCACGAGATTAATCATATCTTTCTTAGAGTTACCTCTTACTAATATTTTCCATGTGATTCATCTTAGATGTGGAAATGCTATTCAGGCAGTGACTGAATCTTATATGAAGTCATTTAGGCATTTTTATAGGATAATAAATAGTGCAGCATACAATTTGTATATTAACTATGAATATAACTTATTTTGAAGCAACAACTAGCTTAAATTACCAATTGTATTTATAATTTGTTCAATCACCCTGTACCATTTAATTGTCTATTAAGCTGTGTTGTTTATGAAAGAAACAAGATTATCATACATATGTCTGCCTTTCAGGAGTTTTTAATTGTCCACTAAACTATATCATTTGTGAGAAAAACAAGATTATCATACATGTATGTGCCTTTCAGGAGTTTAGATGAAATTCATCAAATGAGAAGATCACGTTCTCCAACTAGACACCATGAGGCCTCCAGAAGTCCAGCTGATTACAGATCCAGAGACATGGATAGTCAGTATTTGTCTGATCAAGAAAGGTATATTGTCAGTCTGAACTTGGAAATAACATTAGAAATGTCTTTGTCAGTTTGCCCGCTTTTAAAATGTTTAGCGGGAAACCACAGCCTGTTAGTAATGGGAAGGGACAGATAATCATCCTCATTGCAAAAAGTAGTCATAATTAAATTATCTTTGCCTCTTTTCTGGTGAAAGTCTGCACTGGGTTGATAGGAGATGTTTGGACTAATGGTTCTTAGTTGTTTGTCCTAGACTACTGTGCTGTTTGTTTCATGCACATGTGCCCTGCGAATTTGCTTAAAAGCCATGAATCTACATATATTTCCTAATGAGTCTTGTAGCAGAGACCAGAGAAACATATTTGTCTGTTTTGGTAGTCAGAAAAATATTAGGATGACTTCCTACCACGTGGGAGTTGAATGCTACAGTTTGCTTTCCTATGTGAATATGTCTTGGATATCTACCTTTTCAGTCTCACAGAATTTTTTATCACGTTTTGGTGAACTTGGTACAGTATACAAGCATAGGAAGGATAATTACAGTGCTTGTAATTAAGAAAAATCTACGATCATTGATGCTTGACACTCCCTGGAATATATGAAAATGCTCAGAGAGTATGTTCTCTTCTAGTAGGCATTGTTTTCAGTTATTTAGGAATAATCTTCAAAAAATGGAAGAAAATTGGAATGATCTTGCCTGGTTTTTTTTTTTGTTTTGTTTTGTCATGACTTATGTATGAGAATTAATAATTTACTTGAAACTGCTTAACATTTCAGTGTCCTACTTCATAGACAAGAAGTATATACAGAATTGTCTAAGTTGGATTTTTGTATCAAATTTCCTTTTAGAGATGAATTGAAATGCTTTTTAACTATAGCAACATTGCATTTATAATTAAGCTAGTTCATGAAATTTCCACTTGTTGCAAATGTTTCATGTTATTTATTATAGGTAGGAATATATTCAAAGTATTCCTGAAAATATTTATTGGATAGCTTTCTTGTTCAACAGATTTAGAAGAGACATTTAAAAGCTTTAATCATTAGAAAAAAATAAATAGAGTTGACTTCATGCAGATTTATGTTATTGCCTCAAAACATAGAATAAATGACAATACATACATGAATTATGTTTGGAGAGAATGGACGCTTGGAGGTGCACAGGTGCTTTTTCAAAGATGAGCCATCAGAAAGGGCACAGCGGCAAAGCACTGCTGAATTTTTTCAGATGAATAGGAAATAGTCTTCAGTTTGCAGAGTTCAGAAGATGCTTTTCAGAAATTTAAAAGATCAGACGTGAAGGATGTACGTGACTTATAAGATTAGCAGGATTTAATCAAAGGTTCCCTGGACTTACTTTCCTCAAGGAACCATCTTGTGCGCTTGTCTCTCTTTTTTTTTCCATTTGCTTTTCCCCAGATATCTTCAGTTGTTGAAACTTTTTAACTGTTGCAGACTTCACTGTCTTCCCATGAATAAGAGTAGAATCAGAGTGGATCAGACTCAGCTTGTGATTTTTATATTGTTGCCAACAGTCTCATTGCTGATAGAATCTTTCACATCTCAGGATAAAAAAAAGTAAATATTCAGTATTAGTACCAGTACAATGTCTTAGTATCAACAGTAGTGCAAGTATTATGTTCTTCATTTATCGAACCCATCATCTAAGTGTGTTCTTGTAGATACCAAACATAAACTTGATTGGAAAAGTGAGCATTTTTTCTGATAATTGCATAGCAGAAATTGCAGTTGCTCGTTACTTTTGATCATTTTCTCAGTGATCTTAGTGATCCTAAGTTAATATTGAATATTTTTGTAGACATATCTATGATAGGCTCTTAGAAAAGCATCTGGTATGATACACTCCCAGCAGAACTGATCAGTTCACTTTACCTTTTTTTAATGTGTTCTTATATATATATATACATATATACATACATATATATGTATGTATATGTATGTATGTGTATCTGTATATATGTACACACACACACATGTGTACGTGTGTATAAATATGCGTCTATGTATGTGTGTATATAAAACTCTTTAGGAAAATTTTATATTAGGAAATCCAGCAAAGGAATATACTTTCAATTTAGGATCATCATCTGATTCTCAAGTACTCAAGTACCTCATTTCACTTTTTGTCTTATTCCTAAACAATATCTGCTAATCTGAGTTCTTAAATATTCCCATTAGGAAGTTCTTATTTTGAAATAATAATCTTTAATATAAATGTCTCCAAAGCAGCTTTAGTTTAGCGTAGAACTTCCAGTATCACCTTACATTGTAAATAATCTACTGTCATGGATTTTTGCCTTTTTTTTTTTTTTTTTTTTTTACTTTGAGGTTTTCATGGTGGATTTGCTGTTTATACTCCTTTTCTCAATGAAATATTACGGTTTGCCATGGGTGCATTTCAGTGGATATCTTTTGGCTTAGCAAAAGTAGAAAAAAATATTATCAAATTACCTTTCACAACTACTCTTTTTCAGATTTTATCCTGTTTCTCACAAGGATTCCTGTCTCTGAAAATTAAGCAGTGCATAACATTTCATGATTATAGTTTTTTTATGCGAATTTCCTCATTTCTTGCAAGAAAATCTCAAATATCCTAAGTAACTGCAGAAAATGGTATTCTTTTCCTAAAACACATGTATATGTAATTTGGAAATTTGCGTATAAAGATTAGGAATGGAATTCTTTCTAAGATTAGGAATGGAATTTTTTCTTTAAAAGAAAAAACATTTCAGTTCACCTTTAATACCTTTTGTTGCATCTAATATAGGCTAGTGATTCCAGATACAAACTTAACTCTCACTTGTTACTCGGAAGCCATTATTTTAGTCTTCTGATTTCAGAACAGTAGAGAAATATTACCTATGCTGCATCAATTAAATTAATCATTTTATAGTGGTATGAAGCACAAAATACATTGAACAACTGCTACTTCATTTATTTTGTAATCTTTTCTCTCTCTGTCACCACAGTACTTCATACGATTCCCTGCTTATTCTAAAATAGCATATTTCCATGAAGTTTAGCTTTACTTTCATATTTACAATAGTCTGTGGGATGTTGGTACTTCATCTTCTTGATCATATTGAAGTGCATAAAACTACAAGATTAAGTCAAGGGATGTTTCATATCATAATCACACTTATCATAGGCATAAATATGTCTTAATTTTACCATCTTTTTGGTGCTAGCATGTGCTCAGTTGCATCAAATGAGTAATAGATTAGTTGGCTGATTTTCTGAATTGGAAACAGTAAGAAACAAAAAATCTGATAACTGATTAGCAATTTTTTTTGTTTTGTTAGGTTAACATTGCACAATACTGAAAAGAGCTATCAGTCAGAACTTCTATTTGTCCAAACATATTTCCTGTTAATGCATATTTTTCTTTTTCCCGGAGGGACAAAATGGATTTACTCTTCCCATAAATTGGATTGCAGTGAAATAACAAACTCTCTCTCCTTTTTTCTTGTATTCCTTTGTGGCTTAGAGAAAAACAGTTGCCTTTCTTTTTTCTAAAATATTTCTTTGCAGTTCTTTGATGTATAAGAAAGGAGGTTATTAGAGAAATGTAAATGATTTATGGAGACAGCTTTTGTCATGAGGAACTCTGAATCAGAACTGAATTTTAACGGGAGAAACCCCATGAAAATAGGTGAAAGGATTTGGTTGAAAATGTAGTTATTGCAGGCATTTTTTTTTGGCTCACATACTTTGAGAAGTGCAGTCTGGGTTTTAACATTAGCAGTCTATGTATTCCGGTGGAAGTTTCTTGGTTGTTTTTTTTTATGTTTTCATTTGCGTTTCATTGGCATAACCCATGTCATCTAATGCTTCATAATTATATCTGTTTCACTCACCACCCATCCTGTCTGTGCAGTGAGCTTCTTATGCTGCCCAGAGCAAAACGAGGAAGAAGTGCAGAGTGCCTACATACCATCAGGTAAATACAGGAATCTGGTACACCTCTGGTTAGTTGTGTGTGCTTTGTGTGCCCGACATACAGTAAGTACAGACCTTCCCAGTACATTGTGATTCAGGTGTCAGTTATTCTTTGTTTTTTTGTTTTAAATCAACTCAAGATGTGTATATATGTTTGTGAACATCAGTAGTAAGGGTTAAAGCAACTAAAGAATTCCTGATTTTGCAGGGGTTTTTTTTTGTTTGTTTGTTTTTGTGGTAGATTATCTGTCTAGTCACAGTAGTCCTGATCACCAATGCATGGCAGTTTTGTTACGGTTTCAGACATTTTTTTTTGAGTTGTTTTCCTTTATTTCCATTTCTATGTCTGTATTATAGCCAAGCACCGGCCAACAATCTTTACTCCTTGTGACTGATACCTAATCTCATTCTGACTTTGGACATTTAAAGAGCAAAGCAGAGGGATGAAGGAGGGCATGATTTAAAGGCATCGTCCTCACAACCCTAGATTTTAGGGAATTCGTAGTACTTATATTTTTCCTTTTGAATTGTGCGAATAATTTGATTCAGGCTTAAACTTTTCACCTTGTGCTTATCTTCAATCTTAAAAAATGTATTATCCCAGGGTTTGAACCTCTCTTTCTCAACTGTTCCCAGAACTAAATATGACTATCTTAATATCTTAATCAAGCAAATCTACCTTTCAAATAAATAAATAAATAAATAAATAATTTCATTGTCATATTTCAGCAAAAAGCTTCTGACTCAACATTTTAGATTTTAGCTTAATCACTTATTAAACTCCCTGTTATTTTGTGTCAATTTACTGTCATGCAATATCTAGATTTCACTACTTCTTTCCTATGGCATTTTTCTTTCTACTTTATTCTCCATAGCTTTACCCCTTACATGTCCCCAGCTCTGTGCTTTTTTTTTTTTTTTTTTTTTTTAAATAATTAGATAATAAAGATTATAATTTTCGTTATAATTTTGCAGTGACAGAACTTAAATTCTCAATGCACAGAGTAAATATTATATGACGAGCTTTTGTTGCTCTTTGCCCAGCAGCTGTGGATTTTCAATTATGTTACAAATCCATAGGCAGACTGGTAGCTAACCAGCTAAAAATTGTGCATGGGCGTCTACACAGTTAGATTAGAGGATCACTGAATTCAGAGAGTGCTGCCCTTTCTTGTGTTTTTTCTTGTTACAATTTTTGTTTTTATTTTCTTAGAGTCATAGAATGGCTTGGGTTGGAAGGGACATTTAAAGCTCACCAGTTCCAACCCCCTGCTATGGGCAGGGCAGCCACCTACCAGATCAGGCTGCCCAGGATCCCATCCAGCCTGGCCTTGAACACCTCCAGGGATGGGGCACCCACAGCTCTCTGGACAGGCTGTGGCAGCACCTCACCACCTTCTAAGTAAAAAAAAATCCCCCTGATATCTAATCTCAGTCTTCACTTTTTTTTGTTTGAAGCCCTTTTTCCTTGTCATATCAGACCATATGAAAAGTTGGTCTCTCTCCCATTTGTAATCAAAAAAAAGGAATAAGTTATCCCAAATTATTGAATTAACGAATTTAAATAGCAACCTATTAAAGTAACAAGCAAAAAGTAATAGTTACACTGATGTTGTACAATGAAACAAAATATTATTTTTATTAATATATTGAATGTGAGCATAGAGACAAGATAGATTGACCTTTAAATGTAACTCCGAGGCCTATACTGTTCTTGGCTATATAGTGTGAAAAATCCTTTCAAGGAAAAAAAAAAAATTATCTGCGAACTGGTTGTCATCTTTCCTCCTTTCTCATTCATAGTGAACTGACATTTATTCACGTTAAAAACAGCATTATAGGGGATTAGTCCTGTTTTCTAGGCAGCTTGCTCAATAATGATTTAATTGTTGAAATAGCTTCAGCTTAATTCGAGATAAAAGTTTTAAGGGTTGTGTGTTAGATGAAAGAAATATTATTATGAGATGGTCCAAACTAAAGAGTCAAGGTTTGTTGTAGAATCATAGAATCACCAAAGTTGGAAAAGACCTACAAGATCATCCAGTCCAGCCGTCTGCCTATCAGCCATAGTTCTGGCTAAACCACGTCCCTCAACACAATGTTTAAACGTCCCTTAATCAGGGTATGATTATTAAGAATAATTAGGTTTTGAAGCTGATATACCACTTCCAAAAAACTTCAACATTCAAAGATGCCACGTGCAAGTATGTCTATAACTGTCTTTGTGGTACTACATATCTTTAGCAAGCTTTTCATGCTTAGCTTTGGAAGCATGTCTCAGTTAAAATCTCTGGAGGTCTAAATAAAGCATTACTAAGACAAATAAATAGCAACCTAATCCTTTACAAG
Organism: Chrysolophus pictus; assembly: GCA_037305975.1. Lineage (NCBI taxonomy): Eukaryota > Metazoa > Chordata > Aves > Galliformes > Phasianidae > Chrysolophus > Chrysolophus pictus. Next base: position 29,168,492 of record CM074578.1, read on the forward strand.
AGCTTGTATATTTTAATTAAAAATCTCAGTAGTAGGAATTTAGATTACTTTCCTTACAAGAACAGTGTCTGAACTATGTTAGTATTGTCATGAATTCATGGGCTGTACTAACAAGAGAGTAAATTAAAAAAATTGTCCCCCGGTAGCTATCACAGCAGGTGAAGTGAGAAGAACATACATTAAGAAATCTCCTCTTGCACATATTACATATAGTAGAATATTATGTGTTTATTTTAAGTTCTGGTCAATCTTGCTTTACTTTTATCTGGTTTTTTTGTTTGTTTCTGGCATGTTTTTGTGTTGTCCTCTTTTCTTTTTTCACTTTCAAGAAGTTCTGTTAGGCACTATAAAACATTACCACCCAAGATGCCTTTACTAGAAAACGGTATTCATTGGAACCTATACAGGTAAGAAGTATTCAGAGTCCCCTTTAAGTAGTTAATGACTTCTTTGAGTTGAATTAGTCCCATTTATATATGTATATATATATATCTATATCTATATATATCTATTAAAAAAAAAAAAAAGAACAACAGTGTTTCATATGCTTTTGATAAACATGAGTGAAGGGACTTCTTCCTAAAATAACTACATATACTCTAAATTACCCCTACATATAAAAGACAAGCACTTTATATTATGCACAATTTTCTTCACTGTTAACATTGTATGTTGCACGCTTTGTCTTTGTTGCGTTCTTTTGTTTGTGTGTGATTTTGCTTACATGTCAAATTTATTTTTATTTTGCTTAAATAATTTTAATTTACAAAGCTCAACTCTTCCTGCATGTGCTAAGACCAAAACAGTGGTTAGACAGGATATTTCTCTCCTTCGTGATTGCCTTAATTCACGAATTCCGAAATTTGGAGATGATCTACTGGTTAGGTAAGACACTAAGGATTAATACCCTCTCCTGTTTGTATCCAAGATGGATTTGCAGAATTAATGAGCTTTATTGTAAAGTAATTTCACGTCATATATAGTGTATCACATCCTTTTATGTTGGCTTAAGACTTACTGCTATTAATAAGGATTTAGAATTATTGTTTGATATTTCTCATTCCACTCTTATGCCAGTGGATATTCTGTCTCCCTCAGTTTTAAACACTTCTTAGCAAGAATATTTTAGCAGTCTTTTATTTGATTTTATTTTCTAAACAAAACTGGGCTCTGTCATCCAGCCAGCTCTTTTATGTTTTCCTTAATTAAATCATTGTGATTTTACATTTTCTGTAAAGAGAGCATTATTTTATGAGTTAATATCTAACATTGTATTCCTTTCTTTGTTTTCTTTTTCTTTCTCTTCTACCATTGGATGCAATGCACTGGCACTAGTGAACTACAGCCCTCCCTTGACAGGGCTAGGAGTGCTAGTACCAACTGCTTGAGACCAGATACTAGTTTGCATTCACCAGAACGAGAAAGGTATAAAATAAAAACTTATAAATTTCTTGTCATCTGTGCTGGTGGTCTTTCTACGTTTTGTTTTTCTTTATATGAGTACTCTACATTCCTGTACATTCATGTCAGTTTTGATATTTGTAGACGTTTTTGCTCCTATATTCATGTATGTCATGTAAATTGTGTCTTGGAGTTTATAACTGCTTCTGGCTTCTTTCCTTGTTTCAGTTCAAGCTGATGTCATTGTTTGCAAAAGTCCTCAGTATGCTGATAATAGCATTACAGTGTTGAGCATTTTGACAAGTATCACTTGATTGTTAATCTTCATCATCATTTGCTAAAAAGTATTATGTTTATTTCTTGCCTGCTTTGTGGACCGCTAATGAGAGAGTGACATAATTTATAAATTATACAACAAAACTCTCACATTTTAATCCAGAACTGTAGTTTTTGAAGCCACATATTTTCTATAGGACACCCAGCCAAACCTCATTGCTTCTTTAGTCTGATCTGTTGCATCTGCTTTTGCAATTACAAGGCAAGTCACTGCAGTAAGTTTTTGGTTGTTTTTTTTGTTGTTGTTGTTTTGTTTTTTTTGCTCTGTGATTATAATATTAAAGCTCACTTAAGGCTTAGGAAGTCAAGTTTGCAATTTACATGAAAGACTGTTTTGTCACTTACACTGTGTAGGTATTTTTTGGATGTTTTCTGAACCTTTAATAATAGAATATCTTGATTCAAAATCCTAGATGAACTAAATATAATTGATGTGTTTGACAGATGAGATTATTCCACAAAGGAATTTTTGAGCACCTTCTGGTTTTGGTTGATATTTATACCATTTTAGAGTGAGGCTTTAGCTTCACTTATGGCTGTAGTAAACTCCCATCTACTATGACATAATTACATCAGTTCAGTGCAAACTAATATGGCAGTTAATATCAAGTTGCTTTCTCAGTGAATTTACAATATAATTAGGAAAACTGTTGTATCAATGTATTATTTTGGGAGAGTAACTGTGAAGAAAGGCAGTAAGAACTTGATGTTTTTCTTTGAGAAAAGGTGTCTCTTGTTTTTTGATGCATGGGGGGAATTTTCCTTTCCCTCCTCCCCAGCTTCCTACTGCTCTTTTATTGCAACTTTACTGTTCTCAAGCTGTGCTCTAGTTGCACAGAACTGACTCATGCCCTACTGGAGTATTTCAAATAGATCTACATTAGTTTACTCTTTTTTTAAGATAAAGCACTAAATAGCATGACAATGTATGCCTAGTCGTCAAAAAAATAAAATTAAAAATAAAGAAATAAGGTCACTCCCACTAAAACACAGGATACCACTCTAGACATTTTAAAAAAAGTATTGTAGCATCGTATTACTATGTGTGTAGTTACATACAGCTTTACTAATGTGTAAGCGGCTATTTAGTGCAATAGTGTATGGATATAGGTAGTGTACATTTCGTAGTTTTATTTCAGGATGCCAGCCATCAAGCTGGAATTTTTAATGAACAGTAGCTGGCAATGGTAAAATATCTGGCTAAAATACTGTCCTCAAAACGGTATCTGTTACTCACATTAATTAAGTCTCTTGTGTCTTTAGATTCATCTCCAGCAACATCTCTCCACAAGACAATGAATAGTATCTGCAGCTTTTAACATGTGCTGCTCATAAAGAGAGGTGTCTAATTTCTTGTAATGGCCTCTACTGCCAATAATTTTTGCCAGTTTGCCTCTGGTCCAGATCCAAAAAAACTGTCAAGAATTTTATGTCTTTGCTTTATAAATCCTGAGGCTGACTAAAAATTTGCTTTTGGCATGGCATCCTTTATGGGGGTGTAAATAAGCTCTTTTTTTTTTTTCTTTAAATGAAAATCAAATTGAATATTTCCATGGTGGTTTTGTTGCAAATAATAAGGTGTGTGGCTTTGTCAGAGTACTGTCATCAGGAATTCTTTTTTTATTTAGATATAGATATACTTATTTTTTCCTAATGCAGCCCAATTTTTGCAGGAACTTGCTGTATTTAGTATCTATAAATATCACCAATTTAGTCTTGTAGTTTTGAGGTAAAATGATTTCAGGAAATTTCATACTCCACTGTTGAACATATCCACTTTCACTTTAGCATGAGGTTACTCATCAGTTGCATGTAGTGATAGGAGAATACTTAGTTTGTAGAACAAATAATTAAGTTCAAGGAACATAGAAAGCATTTTTGTCTGTGCTGAGCATGACAAGAGTAAGGCACTAAAATTACAGTATGGTAGGCTTATCTATCTTACCAGTTCACAACACCAGGAAATGTTAGAACAGTTCACAACACTAGGAAAAAATCTCTTTGAAAGCAAGTATAATAAAACACTCCAATAGACAATGTGGAAAAGCTTTTCTAAAGCTTTGTTACTGGATACTCTCTGATAAGAGATGGGACAACTCATTGTCAGGTGGATTGTGAAATCCAATCTCAAAGCACAACGTTTTTTTATATATCATTATATATGTAGGAACTATGTTGAAGGCACTTCTAGTTGTGTTTGTGGTACTTATTTTAATTCATAGTATGGATTTGTAGATTTTATTTTAAAATTTAGCCTTTTTATCCTCAAAATATAAAGATGAATGTGGCATTATATCTTCTCTAGGGAAAGATAGGAAAAAATTCCTAGGTGTTTTTGGTCAAAATAATTATCTTGTCAAGGTTTGTGGTTATAAACAAGACATATATTAGTTTTATAATTTAGTAATAGTACCTTCCAAACCCATAAAATCAGTTTTTGCTGCTACTGTAAGAGTTTTCATTGTCATCACCATGTCTCAAAATTTCTGCTTCTGTGTATCATGTCCTAAAACAGAGATTTTTGTGTGCTATCACCAGCCTCAAATCAAGAAAGCACATAGGCATGGAATTTACATGTCCCAAATCAATTTGCCTGTGGTTTCTCATCACTATAGCCTCTTCCCCAGATGATCTGGTGATATTCAAGATTGTAACCAGTGACAGCTACTTATTAATATCAAGTATGGCTTATTGATTTTCTGAATTTCTTGTGTTCCAAGAAATTATTCTTGGAACAGCAAGTAGCACAAAATTAGTTGTACAGATTGATAACACTTGTATGCTTTGCTCCTCAGAAGATTAGATAGTGGAATTCTGAGCAAGTAAAAGTGAGTAATACAGCAAAGTAAAGAGTTCATGTAGAATAGACTATGCCTATCTGTAGAACGCAGTGCAGCTCTGCTTGGGCTTGATCCGAGGTGAAGTAGGAGTTTAAATGTTTCAAAGATCCCCAGTGTTTTTAATGTCAGCTTCTCGTTACCACTCAAACAAGATACAAAGCTAAACTCGTAAGTAGATAACAGAAAAGTTGGAGCATCATTTGATCTGTTTAAGAGTTGATCTGATTTCATTGTAAATTTTCTGTTTTTTATTTTAGTAAATCTGAAGCATTCGGTGTTCATATTGCATGCATGCATTTAATAGCTATGTTGAATGTCACTATATTTAAAAATATGTAGAGTAAAATGACTGCTTGCATTAAGTATGTAATGCATTGTGGTTTTGATTATTTGCAAACATGTAAAGGAATAGGTTATTGCATGTTTGTCTGTCTGCTTTTTACTGTGGCTCATGGTCAATAAAACTCAGAGCATGTTCTCAAAGGTCATACTGCATGCCCTACTTAATTCTATCAAACTCTATTTGATACTTACAGTGGATATCAGCATATTAAGGGCTTTGAGTGCACTGATGCATTAACATTTTCTTTGGCTCCTGCTTTGGAGAGAAAAAGAAACTAACTGCTAACAACCTGTTTCCTCTTGAGAATTCCAGCAGATCTACCTATATGTTCAAGTGATGCTAATTTCCTTGAAACCTTTGTTATTTGCATGTTGCATAAATCAAACCCTTTTCCTTATTACATGGACTGGAAGGATGCCTCAGAAAGTGACTATTACACAACTGTGCAGCATTTAGTTAAACACTTTGCTGCTTTTGTAAATTAATCAGTCAATTTGGATTTTCTAAATCGTTACATTTACACTCTTAGAACCCCATAACATCACCAAAAACAAAAGCAATGTTAATCTATAGTATACTGTGTATTATTGTAAACTAAATGAAATTTTTAACAAAAAAGTCACATTAAGACACTAGAGTACATAGTACAGTATTGTTAGCTTTATTAAATTAACTGTAAATTAGTATTTGCTCTGGTACTTTGAAGTTACTACATAAGACATGTACCTATATAAAGCTATTATTTTCATCTTTTAACTTCTCTGGTTCTGCAACAGAACTTTATTAGGGAGTAAGCAATGCTGCACACTGTCACAGGAACAAGAGCTCTGCTTTATTTATCTACTCTGCTGTGAGAGTCCTTGACACAAGAGTCAGGACACAAGAAAGTCCTTGACACAAGAGTCTCTGCTGCTGCTAGAAAAAATCCAAAGGGAACAGAATCTGAAGAAACAAATGCTTGTGACAATCATGGTCATACCAGTTTTGTGATAGTTTACTCAAAAGCATCACTCTTAAAATGTACTGAGCTTTTTATTAGTAGGCATGTGTACATCCATTGCAGTCAAAGCAAGAGATCTCTATAGGCAGGTGAATGGAGCAGAAGATGACTCTCTCACTGCGTTGCAGAAAAGGGTCACTTTATGTCTTCGGATTTTTCTTATAATTCATGCTTCTTTATATTTACCAAGGATGCATTTTTCACTGCAAAGAGTAAGGAGGATTAGTTTAAGTGGTCAATAGAAAATAATATTATATGCTCTTTTGAAAACTCTTCTATTTTTGAATTACAACTTTCTTTGGGAAAGGCAGGCTTTTAAATAGTCTAATTTTGGAGACTAATAATGAACCCAAAAAGTCAGAAGGATCGTGAGGCTCCGCTTTCACGGTCTGTAATAATGAATAGACTAATAATGTATACGTATAATAATGTATGCTGTGTGAAAGATTTAAGTTAATATGATGAAGTTCTGATTTTTTGGAAACACATCCTTAGTTTTATCTGAAATAATTCTGCAGTGAACAGCCATAATAATGTACCTGGAAATTAGAAAAAAATATTGTGATGCTCTTCCATTACTTTGTGGGGTATTTTTCCAGTCCGAAGTCCCATATATTTAATTTTATCACAGACTAAATGTCCTGTTTTTTTCCTATTTTGTTGAACGGGCAAACAGGGGTAGATGGTCCCCCTCCCTAGAGAGGAGACGACCTACTAGTCCCAGGATTCATATCCAGCATGCATCTCCGGAGGATGACAGGTACTAGGCAATTCCTCCCAGCTGAAAGGTGGCTTACTGCATCTTGCACTCTTAGAGGAGTATTCTGAAATTTGAAAGTATGCATGTTTGTAGAGACATACCTTTAAACTCCAGAAGCCCAAAATAAAATAGCAGCTTTAGATATCATCTCTGCATTTTATCAAACTGTTATAAAGCACCTAGAATCAACGCCTTTACAAATTTTCTGTTTGTCTGAACAGTTCCAAGCCATATAATCAGATGTCTGATAAAACAAAACATTGTCTGCTAATGTTCTTCACTCTGTTTTTACCTGCTTCTGTAAATGGTGGTGGTGTTTTGACTACGGTGCTTTATAATATGATAAATATCTGTTGTAGAGCCTGTTCTTGTTTAGGTGTTTAATTTTATTGTTGTTTGTTTTTGTTTTTTTCTTTTTCTATTTTTCTTCAAACAAACTGTTCCTAATTTTAAAAAAAAGCCATGATATGTTGAAAGTCTTGGTATCACTTTCTGATTGCTGTATGTAGAAATTGGCAGTGCTTTTAAACTCTGTCCTAAATTAGGATGTTCATCATGGAAAAGGTTTTCCTAAGAAGGTAGGTTTTGTTAAAGCCACCAGTGCTTCAAATGCATTTTTACACTGAATGTGAACTATAGCTAATAGAAGCACTGTATTTTTTTCTGATCATGGACTTTCTACTCAGGTCAGTTTTGGTGTTTCATTGCTTTGGCACTGTATTTTTTGGGGGGGGTATTTTTGTTTGGTTTTGTTTTTTTAATATTTTTTTTTCCCTGATTAATCAATATTGTGTTTTAAGCAGACATAATTTCTACTGACACTTAAATTCAAAATTTCTGTGTTACAGTAAATGAGAGAATACAGATGAAAATAATCCATACTTGTGTACGCTCTTACAAATCTGCTCTTAAAAGTGTAACTTTTTCAGTTACTTTGAGTGCTGGTGGTTGCTTTCTATTCAAGAATGCTTACAGTTGTTACATTTGTACTTTAATTTCTCGTTTGCTTGATACTGGGTGTATTCAACTAATACAAATTGGAAAGAGTGCGAAACCTGTAACTGTGTTTGGATAACATTTCTCCTTTTACTAGACTAAGACAGCATTATAAATTATAAAACTTAAGTTGTGAAACATTATTTCAAATTTGGCCATTCAGACAGAGCATTTCTGAGTGTTTTAACAACATTGATTCTGAGCCCTTTGGTGGGACAGTTATTAACCATTTGAAAATGTACTTTGTATATTTTAGACATTTACAAAGTAATTTTTCTTCCCATTTTTTAAGCTGTGGATCAGAATTGATGATAAAATCTTGTTGTCATTCAAGTGATTAGAATTAAAATACATTTCAGTCAAAATGGTTCTCATCTGGATGCCTCCCTTCTCAATGCAGAATTAGAGCCGTCTGATATCAGCCAAATTTTTCTGAATGTATCAAAGATTGAAATTATCTAATACCTTCTAATAAACATCTTGCAATATATAGAGTCTTTGGGGGGCAATATTTTGAGTTAGAGAAACTGCAGTCTCATTTCTTAGTATAGTCAGTGCCCATCCAGTGTGTAGAATATCAGCGTGGAATGCTTTATCTTTGTAGAAATTTTCTATTCTTTGAATTTACATTCATTTTGATTATTTTCTCACCTTTATTTGTCAGTTGGCCAGGACTATTCAGTTCTGGCATTATTTGGTTTTAAGGTGTGTTTTCATTAAATTGACAGCTGATACTATGGTTGTTGAGTATCTGGTGGATCAACAGGGATAACTAACAATTACTTATCACCACTTTCAGATCATTTTTTCACAGATTAATTGACTTCGACAGATGTCATCTTACACTTCTCTTGAGTACATTCCAGAATTCTCACAAATTGGCCCAATTTGCATATAAAATGCAATCAAGATCTATTCCTGAGTATATTTCTTAAATGTAGGACTTACACATGATTTCTAATTTTGATCATTCCAATTCAATGTTTGTAGCATGATATTTATTGATAATTCTTCATAATATACATTTTAGTAAAGATCTTGGCAAGGTTATCGTTATTCTGAAAATCACTTTCCATATTGGAAAAAAAAATGACTCCTTGATAAACCTTGAAAAGAAGATGTGTTACACTTTACTTCAGTGTTAGGAATTAACAAGCGTTTGGTTAGTATTGCATTTTTCTTGACATTTTAAAGAATAAGTTTTGGGTTGAATTTGGCAGCTTTATTTTTGAGAGATTTTGTTTTGTTGTTTTTTTATATATTAGAAATTAGAATTAGAAATTTTCTCTAAAGTGAAAGACTTTCTGTTAATTGGTGAACTGTGAAAGTGTGAAAGCATAAGTAGTGCTAGAAACAAGAAGAATGGAAAGTGAACACTAGGTGGGCATTTTACTTACACTGTTATTTTTGGAATGTCTTGGTATAAATAAAGCATGTAACCAAGACTAGATAAAATAAAACTTTTAAAAATATTTATTGGATACTTTCAGTTCATGAGAAATTGCTTTTAGTGATCATGCATGTGTAAAGTTCTTGTCTAAGTGCCATCTTGAAGCAGCTGCTGAGCACAGCGGTGCTTCTAATACAGCCAGAGGAACTTGAGGTGTGCTATGTACTGCCAATGGCAGGCTAATTTGACTGGAATGATTCTTTCCCGTCCTTTCAGCAACACTGTGCAACTTGAATCAGGGGGGCAGTTTAGAAAGACATGAACTGAAGTGCTAGGAATGAGTGAGGAGCTGCCAAGCCTTCAGAGCAGCGACTTCCCTATTCACATAATGTGTAGATTCAGCATTTCAGAAATCTCAGGAAAAATCAGGAAGTATTGAATGTGACATTCTTGATGTCTTAAGGCCTTTTTTAAAAAATAGAAATGATTTTTTTTTGTCCCTTTGGAATACTAGTTTTTAGTTTTGATAGCAATATTCTTTCATTTATCTCTGTGGATTATACTTAATAGCAATAAGCAACTTGAAGCACGTGTCTTGTACATGAACTGGGAATAGCTTGTCTGTATTTATAATATATGTTGTGCTTGTCTGTGTATGTAATAATGACATACTGGTTTGGTATGAAATTTATTGCAGTTAGAACCTTAAGAGAAATTTTAGCATTTGCTCACTACACTGAAAGTATGGAAACAGATTTAATATGTACTGTAGATTATTAATATACTGCAAATTTTGTTGTTTACTTTCTGAGAACTAAGACTGATATTTGAAAAAAAATCTTACGTTGATATATCTTACTGAGAAAAAGAAAACAGTCTGTGTGATATATTCCATTGCAAGCTAACAATAAACCAAGATGCTAATAATATCTGTGCCAAACTGAAAGCTATGAACAAATTCTGATGTTCTTAAATGACTTCAACAGAAATGAAACTAGTATAGAAATTAAAAAATATCCTGTATGTGATTTGAATTTTATTTTAAATTGCTAAGTTATTCTGCCCTTACTATTGAACTGTTACTGTTAATGATTACCGTAGCAGAACTGTTGGTAATAAAATATTAAAATGTATGAAACTGCATTTTCAGGAAAATTGGAAAATTTGTCAGTGTAAGGGAAAGATGTTGTATATAGGTTTACACATTAATTTAATGAACCATACTGTCATTTTTTTCTTAGGAAGGATAATGGCAACTGTTAAGCTACAGTGCTGCTGTTCGTTGTGTAGAGCATGAAGACTTTGTTTAAAATTTAAAATTGTGGCTTTCATCCTTTTTGCGTCTTAGTTTCTTATTTATGTCTCAAAATTTTAACATTCTTTTAAAGTGTATGGACTAAGTCAACAGAAAGGGAAGTGAGAAATAAGACTTACACAGCAGATTGTGCCTTAATGCTTCTGGTTTATATTTGTGATTGCATGTCTTCACCTTCACTGCATGTGACCATCTCTCTGTTTCTGCTCATTCTGTCCAAATTTACATCCATGTTTCCATATTTTGTGAAGAACAAGGACGCTGGAGTCTTGCATTCCAAAACAGGACAGTGTAGACCACCTAAGTGCTAAACCTGGAGCAGCACAGAGGTATCCTTATTTACTCAAATCATAGTTCCAAGTAAATGAGTTATTGGCTATAGTTACACACTATGAGTATCCTTATATGCCCTGCATAAAATTTTTAAATAGCTAGGTTTTTTTTTTTCTCTTTTTATGTAGAAGTACATGGTATGCATGTATTGTTCATAGATAGTATTTAATTCCCTATGAAGTACATTGTAGAGGTAAATTCAAATATGGCATGAACATCTTTTTTATCCCCTATGCACTCTTAGTACATTTGATATGGGCATGAAAGGATGCCTGCCTGCAGTGCCCACGTAGGAGTGCGAGTGCTGCAGTATGCTGTTGAGCTGTGCAGAATGCACACAGCACACAGCATCATCTCAGCAAAAGGAAAGAAACAGAAAAAATTGTGATCTTAATCATATTTTTAACACTTGCTGCTCACAGTAACAGCACATAGAGCAGAGAAATAAGTCTGTGCAGTTCACTGGCACTGTATATTACATTTTCTGCTTTTTCATACTACAAAGAGTAGTCACTATGTACTATTTTTCTTCATTGTACTTAATGCCACGGTGTCAGTGAGTGACATAAAGGAGTAAGGGGAAAATAAAACCCTTAATAAACCAAACAGAAAGTAAAAAGGGTGGCATCATTTGGAAGATCATGCTGCATTCTGTGGATCTACCCATACATTCAAATACTTTGGTCACCTTAGGTTTTAATTGAAGCTATATGTATTTCGTATGTGTTTCCTGGTGTATCTACCTTGTGTTTGACCTGGCAAAAGCATAAATAATGAATGGGAATATACTCCAGAAAATAAATCTGGTGAAATCAGTTTGGTGATAAAGGAGATTTAAATTTTTATTCCAAGAGATTATTTTTTTAGAAGAAAATGTTATTTTCTGGATAGGCATTGGGTATTCATACATACCTCTGCTCCTTAAAAAAAAAATAATCACAAATGTGTAAGAAAATGCACATTATATATTTCTGCATTTTTTCCTTTTTTGTGACTCGGACTGTGTCGCGCTGTAATGCTGATCAAATATTGCAGTGAAAATGCACTGTGATTATATTCTTTGAATATAAGCTGATGCTACAGCTCTTTGGGTATCTTCCAGTTCAGTCACTGGGTTACTCTTTGTATAACCACTGAGGTTTAAAACCAAATCTTTCAAATCTTTATTTATTACTATAATTTTTTTTATATTTTTATTTGTTTATTTTCCCCACAGTAATCCTTTTATACCTTAGTATAGAAGTTGATTATATCACTACAAGTTTCTTACATATTTCTTCATTGTCTTTCCTGTGTGATGTGCAAGTAAGGGTTGGTACTTTACATGATCTAACAATGAATAATCATCACTTCCGTTCTTTATCCACTCCTGAAATACTGTACACACTTTTTTTCCCCAAAAAACTAAGTGTTCATGATTAACAGAGGTTTAAAATTAAAATTATAAATCCTAATTTTTAAATGTTCTCATTACTTTGGGTAATAATAGAAATTTTGAAACATGAGACTTGTCACTATTTCCATAATCTAATAAATAAATAAGCTTCTAATATATTTTCATTAATTAGAAAAAAAAAAAAAGCAGAATTGTTTCAAACTGTTTCTCATAATCTTTTAACAATTTTTAATAGAATGAAGTTTTTGAAAAGCCAAGTTTTTGTCAATACAGTATACATCAAATAACAGAGTTATTTGAATCTGACATGGTGCATTATTTGTCTTGGTTTTGAAACACAGATTTAAAAGCAATTTTTAAAGTTTCTGTTTGAATTTTATTGGTCCTTTCTGTAACATTTTTTCTTCCTACTGTCAACTCTGCTTTTATTATAGTGCTATCAAGAGAGCACTAAAAGACCCAGGAGAAGCACTGTATCTAATCAGACATGCTTGAAATAGGAGCTAGTGGCATGTCCAGTCAGGATTAATGTCATCTCCCTGTTTTGGTACCTCTTAACCTTCACACCATCAGCCTCAGTCAAAGCTAATCAGGGCCATTTGTTTTAATCCCCAAGTTCACCAACCTGCTCATGAAGATAGCTGTCACTTTTTCATCTGTCAGCCATTCCTGTTATTACTTTAACAATACATTAATAAATATAAGATCTTCATAGTTTTGTATGTTTTTCTTCTGTGTTTATTTCTTTTCTGACTTGTCATTCCACAGGCAGTCCAGAAAAGTGGAACGATATAGCAGCCAAAAACAAACTAGGAAAGGCTCTGCAGCTGAAACAGAAAGGTAGGATTGATGAGTAAACATCTCTTATGATCAAACTGATTCCAGTGTTCATAATAAACATCTAATACTTCTTTTGAAGCAGAGTATGCATAACAATGCCGTAAGCTATGTTGCCATAATTTACAGTGTTATTTATAGCATCCATATTATTAATCCTGCTTGTTATATTGTCAATACAACACAATTTTTCTGGCAGTCTCCATCATTGCAGATTAATGGGGAGGTAAAGACTAGCAGTCATACATTTAGTAAGCCAAAGTATGACACTGCTTGTTGCCACTGTCTCGATCTCTGTAAGATGAAATTTGGAAATGCACAGCATATTTCATTAGTACCATACATGTTTTTCAAAACAATTGTCTGTGTTAAAATAACTTTAATGATGAGAAGAATACATGAGGAGACTAATAATTCAAGAGGGATCTGATCAAATGATAAAGAAAGAGCTACACTGAAATCACACTCCTATATTCCAAGCTAGCAATTTCACATTTTAATATAAAAATGTTAAATTCTATATATATAAATATGTTGAAAAATTCTGTAAGCTGTAATTACATACAGTTAAAATGAACGCTGACACTTTATACCTTCTGCTTCCACTGAATTTTCTGGTGCATGCATTATTATTGTAACTTTCAGCTTTTACATTGTAGCAGCAAATGCTTATATACCCGAATTCTTAAGAACAATTGGAAGAAATAAGGATAATTGCTTAATCATGAATGTATGAGTATTAAGCTTGTGTGCTGGCTGAGCTAAGAGCAGTGAGAAGGACTGAGATCCTGCCTTTTCCAGAAGAACATCTGTGTTTTCTTGATGAGCAGAGGGGCTCATCTGTTTACATTGTGACAATTGAAAACTTCCATGAATAACACAGACACATTATATTTTCAAAGCAAATACACATTATCTAGAAAAAACTTCAGAGCTTTTATTTTATTTTACTGCTTCAAGGACCGAATTATTATTATTTCGGTTTTGAGGCTTCAGCAGCAGTTTATTTCAGTTTAGACCAGGCATATCACCAGAGTTATGGCTGAGGTCCTTGGTGTCTTTAAAACAACAGTTTTGCCTTTCATTACATTCATATTTTTCCCTATTTTTAACTTCTGAAAACTCTTGGGACTAAGACTGCGGTGGTCTCAGTTGTTGGTAATCATGCAGGCTGAAAGGTTTTAAAAACCTTGGCAAGAGGCTGACAAGGATGAAAAGATGAGAGTTGGATATAAAGTGAATAGGGTGGAAAATACGGAAACGGAAGCATTAAATGAACATGGGAACATAAAGAATAGGGAAGGAAAATGAAATGTAAGAGATTCTAAAGAAGGACAGTGTAAAGAGAATGGAAGAAGTGTCAGATAAAAGGAAATCCCATAACATATGAGGTTGGAGGAATTAATGTATCTGTTTGTATGTACATTCAAATCTGGTATTTCAGCATGTGAGCTGAGTGATCTTCCTTCTACAGATGTCAAGATCATAAAATACATACTTCACTAAATCCCATGGGTTTTTTTTAATAATCTTATTGTATGGCTGGTGTGGATTATAATCTTGAAACCGAATTTCAGATATTTTTTCTGATAGGAACTGATTTGCAGGAACTGTTCTTATGAGGTATGATGCTGAATACATTAACAGCACACAACTTTAAGCGTGTAGTTACATTTATGAAAATTGTTTTTAGAGGCATGAGCAATGTGTTTTTCTAATTAAAATGACCAGCCTAGGTCCGAAATTTTGAGATTTTTTTTTTCCTGGATATTTCAAAGCTTCTTACAGTTTTTATGCAAGATATAACATACATTTGAGGATATATTCAGATATGTGGGAAAGAGCAAGTCTGGAGATAATGGTGAAATGTTGCTACAGTGTGTATATATACAGAATTTATATGGAATTTAATGAATTCATACTTTAGTCATTGTTGTGCTGAGATAAATTCTTTTCCCATTTTGCATTGATTAGTTATGAGGTAGTGCGTAACTTAATGTAGTCATTATCAAGAGATAAGTGGTGGTTGGTTTTTTGTTTAAGACAACCTAAAATAACTCCTTCACAGGTGAATAGGAAAACTAAGAAAAAAAAAATCTATTCTTTTTTTCCTTAAGTGAAGCAAGTTTCCAGAAGTGTCAGTCACCATAGCTCCTTTTTTATTTTTCACAATAGAAAAGTAAGCTCTAGCAATTTCAAGAACAGTGAACACAGGGCAACCAAGGATTGTAGGGAAATGTTGAATTATGTTTTTTTTCTTTTAGTCCTTCACAGCACATGGCGTAGATTTCTGTTTTCCATAAAATGATTAAGTACTATTAGCAGTGACATGCAAAGTTCTAAACAAATTGAAGTGCTATACTTTAGCATTACATCATATTGTTAATGCTGCGCCAGTGCCAGAAGATTTTGATATCAGGCAAGTAATTTGCTTGTCAAATGGCAAATATGACTCCATAGTAATTCTTCTACTATCCATTTCTATCTTGGTCTAGCTTTTATTTTGCAATTTACTGACGTTATCTACAAGTAGCTCAGGTGTTATCTACAAGTAGCTCAGAATAAGATATCAGCATGCTATCAGATTCCCACTAAAACCCCTCACCATGCTCTGTAAGATCACATTCTTAAGTACTGTGATATTTTAGGAAATCAGCATAAGAGGGAGAAAAAAATAAACCCATCCCAAAAATTTGCAGGTGTTTTAACAGTTCCCTTACAGGTTCAGTGAGATAAGCCTGAAGATGGGACTCAGTATTTTCGGAAGCAGTTAAACTCATGTGAAAATAGAAGATAATTTTATGCTTGTTGAATGTGACTACAATAAAAAGGGAAAACAATTAATCACAGTTCTGAAGTGTATTCTTCCATCCCTAATTTCTTACCCCCAAAATACTAAATTTAAGGCTGCATAAACATAATGATACAGTTGTTACCTGTACTTGCAATGAATTATGTAGGACCCTGTACCAAAGGTGTGTTGGATTGGTACTGCACTCTTAGTTTCAGTTTTTCATAGTTCCACATGTGCCAGCATGTGTTTTTTTGTGATTTATTTATCTGTTTATTTTTATTTATGTCACTGAAATATCAATCTAAAGAGAAGGAAGCTTGATTTTCCTTGTGGGAAGGCAGATGTGGAACCTGTTGAAAGCCCCTGTGGTCCATGGCCAGTTGAGTTACAGTTGGTCATGTTACCTTCCTCTGGGAGAAGCAGAGATACCAAACAACAAGATACCGAC
Source organism: Chrysolophus pictus (assembly GCA_037305975.1). NCBI lineage: Eukaryota > Metazoa > Chordata > Aves > Galliformes > Phasianidae > Chrysolophus > Chrysolophus pictus. The sequence goes on from CM074578.1 coordinate 29,184,681, forward strand.
ATACTTTTGCTGTAATGTCATTTATCATAAGGTGTCATTTCTCTCTCAAATTTTCTCTCCTTAATTCCGTCCTCTCTATACTTCTTAACTTCCCTCTCATTTCCTCAGTCACACACCAGCTTTTGTCTCCCATCCTTGTTCCTCTTTGTTTCATTCTCCAAATCAGATATTGTAGACTTCTTCATTTCTGCAACTGATCTTTCTTCTAGACTGGCATGGATTACATTTACATTGGAGACTGAACAGGCATTTTCAGATCTCAGCTCATCACCATCATCTTGAGCATCTTGTAGAATTAGGGGGTTAGTCCCTGTAAGAATGTTACTGTTACTGCCAGAACAAATCAGGAGTTAAGAAAGTGTCAGGGTTTAAGAGAAAGATATAGCAAACGGAACCGAATCCTATTTTTGTAGCACTGTGGCAGGACTTCCATATAAGCTGTTATTGGTTGGTCCTCAAACAAAACCTTTATTCTTGGTAGGCATCTGTGAAAATGTTATTTCAAATGCAATCTTTTTTTATTATTATTTATTTATTTATTGTAATTATTAATGATAATTTGTAAGCGTGTGATAGCTTTACATGACAAACTAGACAGTCCCTTGGTTATCTTGATTGTAACTTCTGGGAAGGAAGTGTGTGTGGGCAGGGACAATTCATAAATCTGGAGAAATTAGGAAATAGAAACCCACAATGAAAAGATATCATGAGTGGCTTTATGGAAATTCCTGAAATAACGGATACAATATTATCATTTACAAAAAACTGCATTGCCAGAAACCCCAGATCTAGTAAAAAGGTACAGCTGGAAATTCGCTTAGTCACTTTCCAAACCTGAGATGTTCTAGGTTGTCAAACACTTGCAAAATACACAATTATCAAACTACTAACATTTATGCTGCTAATTACTCTAACACGATTAATCATTTTGCTGCATATTTTAATAATGTTTTCATCAGAGTTCCTTCAGAACTGTATATTTGTGATGGTTTCTGCTGCAGAAAGTTACTTAAATAGATTTCTTGCTTCAGACTCCTAAGGGAATGATGTATGTATGTAATTACCAATTGTCCTTCTTTGGGACATTAATTAGAACCCAGTTAATATTTTTGATAAAGACGGAAGGTATGTTTTGGAAACAGAAATGCAGTATGTTAAAACTAGGTATTTATAGCCTACTCTGTGCTAGCCCTTTTTATCTCATACATGTTAATAGCTTGCGTTTGCTGCTTGAGATGCAGCTAGGGTTTTGGCCAATGGTCTACTGTGCCACAAGTAGAGTGATGTGTATCTGCAGCAGTGAATGTTCTGTAGTTTATTCTTTTGGAAATGGATTTATAATCTGAATTAATAACTTGGGTCTGAAATGCCCGTCCTGGTCCTTCAGCCAATGTTTGTGACGTTCTTTGGTGGAGGGGGGCATGGGAAGGTGTGCCTAGAGCTAACAACTGAACAGTTTCTTTTTGGCCCTGATGTTTTAGGGGTCTGCTACCATGCCTTTCTAGAAGGGGATTTCCAGCCCCACGAACGACTGAACAGCCAGTCATTAGGGGAAAACATCACGCTCGCTCCAGGTCGAGTGAGCACTCTAGTGTCAGAGCCTTATGCTCTGTACATCACCTTGCGCCCGGAGGCTCGGCGCCACCTTCTCCACTTCTGACAAGGTTGCTATTACATGTCCAGTTCAGCTTTCATGTTCTGCCTCCCAGGTGTCAGTGTGGTATTGTACTTTCCTGAGCATACATGGCGCATTCACTCATCCTGGCACTATAGATTATCCTCTCTTCATGGTATTTACACTTCCCCATATCCTTTATGCTGCCTATCTTCACCATCTAGATGGTACGAATTCTGTTGATCTTAAATAGTTACGCAATGTAAGAGTAAAAAATCAGCTGTGTTTTGTCCTTCCATTGTTGTGTTTTGTTCTGTATCCATCTGATAATTACTAAAGTATTTTGCTTCAACACTGTGCAGGAAATCACATCCTTTTCTGACTGCTAAATCTCACAGTCTTAAAGACAGTTGATCTACATCATATAAAAGTTAAAATTATTTTGAACTTGTACAAGTGTGTTACTTAAAACTGCAAGTTATTTACTTGCCCCTTAGCACAGTAGGTAAACAGTGCTTTTCTGCAGTAGTTAGTGTGATATTACTGTAGCTGACAAGGATGCTTAATTAACAAACTGTCCCTCTCAGCAATCTCCTTCTTCTCACCTTTGCTTTACTTCTTTTAACTTTTTCTCTAGTTATTACCAGTGGCCCTACCTATTACTAATGCAAACTTACAAGCATTCTAAAAGTGCCCACTATGTTAAAGGTGCTATATGTGTGTGTAAGAAGTCAAGTAGCCAAAGTGCTCTGAAACAGTGGTAGCTAGAATTCAGCCAAAGTTAAGGGGATTACAATATTTGCTTAGGTAAGAATACTGAAAATCTTATACGTTGTTCAGTTCACTTTCCAGTTCATACCATGAGTACACACACACACACACACACACACACGAGTTTAAAGATGTTCTTCCTTGTTTAAGTTCAAGGAAAAATAACCCATTATGCCATGGCATTAGAAGCTTGCTGTCTAGTTCTGTGATCTTGTGCAATAGGGCATCATCACGAAGAGAACATGAAAGTCAATGAAATATAAAGGTGACATATTGTGCTGTCTTTGTACCAGTGCAGGAGAACAGTGATCATAAATGATTTGTAGAAAACTGCTTTTAGTTCACTGTTTTTTGACTAGTACTTTCTCAAAACACCATAAACCAGAAGGATAGAGAATTTTTCTCCTTAGATGGAAGGCAGTTAGAAAAGGTAAATGTGAAGCCATAGAAGTTTATTAGTTGTCCAATCCTGAATACATGCATATGGCATACATCAAATGCAAATTTTTTCAAACTCATCTCCTCTATTTGCAATTTAATTTGTGTCTGAAAATAGGAATATATAACTTCTCTTCCTTTGGGTTATTTTATTTTATCTTCATTTCATCTGCAGAATACATCAACAAGGAAGTCCTACCCAGTCTCCTCCTGCAGACACATCCTTCAGCAGTCGCAGGGGAAGACAACTACCGCAAGTTCCAGTAAGAAGTGGCAGTATAGAGCAAGGTATCAAATAATGAGCTTATGATGGCTCTAACTCTTTGCCTTCTTACTTTTCTTCGCTTTTCTTAAATTCTGCTTTCACAGCTACGTGTTAAAAGCTATAACTCTGCCAAATAGAAGAGAATGAAAGCATATTTGTAGTCTGGAAAGTCTAGTAGATTTTGAGTGGTGGATTATTATACATGGTTTAACTGCCTTAATTTTCTAATAGCATTTTATATTTGTCTGCTTTAAAATTTCTATTAGAGTCATGGTAGTTTCCATGAACACATCTAGTTTGTATTCAGCCAAAGAAATCTGGAGCAAATATTTTGACAGTGTTATTCATTTCTTATTTTATGGTTTATTTTAATCGTTGTGTATTGTTTACATAGACTAATCATAAATGAAAATCACAACACGACAAATTCCTTTTGGAGTGGGACAGGTTCAGTGATTAAAGAATTAAAAGAATCAGTGCAAGAAATATCAAGGCACAGTTCATCAGCTCTTACATTATTAAGAATAAATTGATTGGGCAAAGAGTGCTATTCTTTTTTGAAAATGACAGTGAAGACTCAGTGGCTGTGGAAGATGGTTTTTACAAACTAACATCAAATAGGTGTAAATATTGCTGCTGCCTTTTCTAGCTACATATTACACACACAGCTTGAACTATTACAGTAAAATCAAATGGCCATAAAATTAATTATAATTTCACAGTAGGTAATCTGTGTGCATTCAGGTTTTCTTTTGTGTTTAAAAGCTCATTTTTCTCATTAACAAGCAAGAACTAAAGGTTTTCTTCTGTGTGAAAATGAAAGAAATGCTTCAGATAATTATGTTTTGTGCCTTATTGAACCTTATTGTGCCTTACTGAAGTTGGCAGATCTTTTTCTTAAATAGGTAATAGTGCTATGGCCTTTTAATCATTTTAGATTGCTGTATTTTTTTGTATGATGTACAGTCACTCGCGTTAACATAGTCAGTTTGCATTAATTTTATTAGACTGAACTGTGATGGCATAGTACACCTTCAATTAACATACATTAAAATGTGTTCTTGTTTTATACATGTGTTTATTCTGAATGATTAAAATACTAATACAAATAGGTTTTTTCATTTAAAAGTTTACTTTTGAGACTTTTCATGGTGTTTCATAGTGAACTAAGAACTGTCTTGATTATAAACAAATTTCAATATACATTTACAATTTCTATTTCTACATATTACTAAGCGACAGCTTTTTAGGGAAGTTCAACGAAAGGTGCATTTCAAATTTCTTTCATGCTTCATCTGCAATTTCAGAACTTTGTACAATATACAGTGACAATCCAGCTTTTAATTTATTTTGTTTTTCCTGTGGGTATTCATCTGTTATCTTTCAGCTGTTCTTGGTAACAAGTGTGTTGGGAATAAAATGCTAGTTAATGTCTTGTTAAAAACTTTGGAAATGAATGTAGAATATGTTGTGAAACTAAGTAGAGAAGAGGTTGTATGGGGTTGTATTCAGAAGAGCAAAGAAAAAGTGAACTTTAAACAGAAGGCAAAAGGTGCTGTTGGTTTTAAAAGCTGTCAGTGCCATGGATATCTGTAACACAATGCTGTTTCACTGAACTCTTATTCGTATTTGTGGTTCATATGCTTGCGCCATATATAGAAAATAAACAAATAGGTTACTTACTTTGTTATATATCATATAGCGCCAATGTCAATATGGCAGTGGAATTGAAGGCTGAAGAGATTTTCTTCTTTACATAGTATTTTGATTTTGTCTGATTAGCTTGTCCATTTGAAAGGAAAATTTTCTGATATTGCCCATGTTTTACCACTGTTCGAACTGAGAGTGTATTTACAGGGAAATACTAAATTTGACAGATTTTATAAAATATTTTTAAATGTCTTGACAGTATCATCTGATATAAGTATATTAATATGTATAAACTTAACGTTCTCTAGGCTAGTAGCTTCAGTAAGGCTATAAGAAATAACATTTGCTCAGATTTTCAGTATCAAATTCTGTTATCATTTTACCTCTTTAATTCCTGCCACATCAATATCAGATTTTGATGAGTGACTAGAAGTGAGTTGACTCTAGCTACAATTGAATCTGAATATATTTGTCCATGAAAGATTTTCATTAACTGTACTTTGAACTGAAATATGACTTAATTTGATTTAAGTTCGTAGTCACCATGGGTACAGAAAATGTCAAAATCCAGTGCAATCTATAAATGTTACAAGAAGTAATGTTTAAAAGTTCTTTGCATTTTCTTCATTTAAAAATAAAGCTCCTTATTGGTGGTCAGTGTCGATATCCTGCATTTCAAGGAAATACAATGTGATGTACTGTAAAGTATCATTTTTGTAGTAAAGCGCTTTCTTACACTACACTTACACTATAATTTTGTTATGTTAGAAGGGTTGAAGATAGGTCATATCAATCTATATCTGTTTTGCAAATCACAGTAATTGTTATGGAAAGATTGAATGACTTTATATCAAGACTTTTGCTGTTGTTGTGGGTTTTTTTGTTTTTTGTTTTTGTTGTTTTTTATTGACTGTTTACATATTCAGGATGTATATAGGAATCCATTAGAGCAATTTTATTACTCTTTGAAATTCTCATTGTGGAAAATACAAGAGTTAACAAAGAAGCAAGAGTGGCTGTGGTTTTCTTCTCAAGAAAGTGTGATATTTTCTCTCTCAGTCTTCTGTCACAGATGATAACACACATGCTAATAACGCTTCTCCTAAGACTAACGGTGAATCTTAGACGTTCCATTCTTTCATTATCAATTTTAGAACTAAAAAACAATGGCTATTTCTTTGCTTCTATCAAGCGATATTGTCTTAGTTACTGCTTTGGTTTTAGAATTATAAACTGTCAACTTGTGACTTAATTCAGTAGGTTCTTCCCAGTTGATCTACTTCATAAGAGACGAAAGTCTTGTAGGAAGACTAATCTTTCCCATTCTGTTAAAGATATGGTGCATGTACTACCAATCAGGAACGGGGAGAAAAAGTAGAAGAAAAAGTTCAGTAAAAGGATAATCTAATAACCTCAAAATAGCATAATTGCACACACACACACACAAAAACCCACAAAAGAACAATAAAACCAAGCTCTTTGGTGACTGTTCTTAAGGAGATAGAACTTTGCCGAGTTTTGAAAAAATTAGAAATCATGTTGGTTATTTTCTCTTGGAAAAGTTCTACCTTAAATTTTTAGCCACACCAATACATACAGATGTTTTAAAGAAGTTACAGTTAAGATTGTAGGCTCCTGTGTTTGTTAGAGAACACGACTTTTATTTTAAACACTGTGATATTCAAGGAGGGCATGGCAGTGTTTCTCCTTGCAACCCCATTAGCAGTAATTCCCACACTGGGTTGTTAATGCAACTAAGGATGTTGAGATGCTTGAATATGATTTGATTTAGGCACGTCTGTTTGTGTTTTCTAAAAGTCACAATATAGTAGTATTTACCTTAACTTGTGCTGCAAGTGAAGCGTTATTCGTTCTTTGTTTTAACTGAAGATTTTATATCGTGATCTGATAATACAAAGATATTTTGTTACTAAAGCAATAAAATTCTAATCTGTGATATGGACAATCCTGTGCTCTCCATATATTATCTTTTGCCACGTTACAAGAGAGTTGCATCAGTGTTTATTTGCAGCATGTTTGAATAGGACTGTGCAAATCACTTAAGGAAGCTAAGAGGGGTGGGATTCTTCACTGACTTTTTTGAACAACAAATCTGTTGTATAGTTGCACGGCTTTTAAATGGCACTTTTGTATAAAGTATATTTCTGTGATCTTTACTCAGTCCATATTATCTCACACCAACTCTCAGATCTCATCATGATTTTCACTTGAATAGGGTGGGTCTCTACACTTCTGCATAACAGTTAATTACTAATAAAGCCTGAAGCTCTGTATGACTTGTTTACACTCCTTTTTAGCAATGGTAGATACTGTTAGGAAATGGAACAAGTGAAGAGAAAACATGTCGTGTACTATTGAAATCTTTGAACTAATCAGATAAATGTGTGATGATGGTTTGCAGTATAAAAATGAACTAATTCGAGGAAAGCGGGTCTTTCTCCATGTGTCTGCTTCTGTTGGACGCTTCACAGCTTGGTTTCTAGATTCAACAGTGTGGTTTCATGTTTCAAAAATCATAATGGGAATAAGGACTGCAATAATCAGCAGCCTATTTACATACCACGAGTACCAATAAACATAACCAAATTAGAGTGTTTATATGTTTCCAATGGCAGGTATTTACAGAAGTAAGCCTTATGCAGTGATGATTAGAAAAATGAAACTCTGACCAGCATGAGGTATTGCTGTATCTTGGCTTATGTCAGAAAAAGCTGCATAGCTCTTCTGTATGCAGGTTGAAGTGCGCGTGTGTGTGTGTGTGTGTGTGCGCGCAGCTGTTTCATGAAGGAAAGTCAAACTGAAATCTCTGTTGGTAATGAATGGGAGTTGCTTTTATGAAGTTCATGTCTATAATATATACATAAAGTATGTGTACAAAACTTCAACGGTAGTCACAACATCCACGAATGAAATGTTTCAATATCCTGTGTTCCTTTTAGCAAACAGGAATCATAACTTCATATGGAAAATTAGCATGTTGAGAAATAACAGATTGGAGTTGCAAGTATCTTTGTATATTTAATTAAGATCCTTAAAAAAAAAAGGAAAACACCAGTTTCATGTGTAAGTGAAATGAAATGTAATTGCAGTGAGAGTCTGGCTTGAGTGATGGTAAAAGATCAAATGCTTGCAGTTAAGACCCTGTCTTAGATCCATCATTGACTGGAAGAAGTGATTTCAATTTTAGATTTTGGTCTTCTAGCACTGTTTGTTTTGTCTTCATATTTCTGGTTTTATTTTGAAATCCTTAGGTGACACTGCATATTCTGAGGCAGCTTGTGGAATCTTTGCTCACATGAGAGAGTATTTTCTCTCAGCATTGCTAACTCTTGCAAATTAATTCAAGGCTCGTAGTCTTTAATGTTTTCCTTAAAAACCAGTTTTCCATGGTTGAGTGGTTATTGAGTATTACAGATTTCAGTTAACAGAAAATAAATTTGTAATACTCAGTATTTCAGAAAAGGCATCAGAAACTAAAACTGGGCAGTGTCTTTCAGAAGTCAGAATGATACTTAAAGCAATTTCAGGATTTTATGTTGTTCGTAAATTTGGATGTGAGAATACTGTTTTTAGCAGAATATTTAAAGAGTCCACAATCTGGATCTCAGTAACTTCATTGTTCCTGTTAATTTTGAAGAAAACGTCACAGGCTTTATTATTTGTCATTTTATGGTTTGTCATTTTAATTTTCTACATTACTTCTACATATGCCAGAGTACTGCTTACTGTACTTGCCATTGTCACACGTAACACATTTCTTTCTCTAACCTTAAATTTGCTGATTTCTTTTTCTGTTTCCATCATTCCGTGCATTTAATTCATTGAAGAACAAGAGAATTATTACTCTTCCACAAAAGGTAAATATGTATTTATTTTTTTTTACAAATGTTTGGCAACTGTTAATACTGGCTTTTCTATTAGTATATTCCGTGTCAGTTTACAGCATTTACTTAATAGCATTTAACAGGTGAAAATTGTGTTTCTCAAATATTTGTGTGTTTTTATCCCTCTTTAGAATCTGACAGTGGTTTATTTTGTGATTTCTACATTTCCTATGAAAATAATAGACTTATAAGGAGTAGTAATGGTATTTTAAATGGCAGAGAAGCTGCCTGAATGATTTAAAGTTCATCCATAGATTTAGTTTTAACTAATAATTTCCTGAGCTCTGCACAGCTGTTGGTTCCAATACAATCATAACAATGCAGCCACAGCTCTTAGGATCTATGAAGGATGTTTCCGAGATCTGGGCTTAGGAACAGCTAAAGGTGCTAATGGCCAGAAACTATCCTTCGTAGGCAGAGAGATTTTTGAAGACAAGTTAGTTCAACCTGAGCTGTGTTTTGTTTGCATGGCAAGCCCCTGACACTCAAAAAGCTGAGTGTGTTGTAGGGCAGGTTTCTGCATGCAGGCAGACAATCCTCACAGCTGTAGTTTTGACCTCCTGTGAATTCCCCCTGACATGTGCTGATATCAGTGAATTGGTGAGCAGTAACAAAAGTTCTTCAAGGCTTTGCCATGAAGTGACAAGTGCAGCTTGTCACACCCATGCCAAGACGTGTCGCTTAGAAATCCTATTTTTTTCTGAAAGCTGGAGTTATCTCAAAGTCAGAATGAGTCTTGGAGAGAAAGAACATTTTAATCTCTCCAGTGTTAATAACAAAATGCTAGCCTGCATGAACATTAATGCAGCAATTTTAACTTCTTCTGAATTTGAGTCCTTCAGATATTGGGCAGTTCTGGTTTGAACACAGGCTTTGGTGGATTGTGTCTATTACAACTTATTTACTTTTGAAAGGCTGGATCCCACTGATGTGTTCATACTTGCTCAAGTAAAATACCGCAGCTATTCCACTAGCCATGTACTCTGACATCAATATCATTACTGAGGAGTATGTTTTCACAATAATTTTTTTTTTTTTTTAAATTAGGTATTAGCAATTGGAGATTATTTTGCAGTGTTAATTATGTACTATGAAATGTCTTGAGAAAGTACTAAAAATGGTTGATTTCATAAATTGTATCTGTCACTTTTGTTTCTTCATTATTTATATTTCTCTCAAACAGAACAATACAATTAATTGTGAGAGTTTATTGTTTGTGACTCTTCAAGTTCACAAGCCTTGCTCTGTGATTTGGACTGAGAAACTAGAACATGGCTTAACAGGTTTGTGAAAGAACTTGTTTCCACGAGATTTTGATAGATTTGGCCCAAGTTTTGGGAATATGTAGAAGGTCGTGGGGTACTCTAGCCACACGGTTTCCTATGGCTCATGGGAGTTGAATGCAAATTAGAAAAAATAGCTGGGCAAGAGGAGTGGCAGCAGTTCTGAGGACTGTGCATAACCTGATGTTCAGCTGATTTACTTTAGTAGCCCACTATCACCTCTGACTTCCCCAGTGCAGTGTAAGAAATAAAGGAGAATAGATAGATGTGAGATGTGAGTCGAGAGTTGCAGGATGTTATGTAGCAAGGGACACAGCCATGAACCAAATAGGATACTGCAAATGTGAGTCCTTGCACACAACTTGAGAAAGCCACAGCATCTTCTAGTCAGGTGTAGGGGCAAAATGTGCTCCCTCGCTGTCTACGTGTAGCTGATTGATATGTACTTTTAGAAAGATCGTATTTAAAGATCATATATAGAGAGAAGTGATAACAAATTCTATGTCTTCACAAAATATACAAAAATTGAGTTTTCAGTGTTACTAGTCTTATATTTCAAACATTCATTTGCTCATGATTTTAAAACTCATTGTTTTTTAAGTTTCCCAATATACAGCTTTTTGTGAATTTTTGAAGTCCTGAAACTTTTCATAGGGGTTTTTCATAACATACATACTGCAAAATTCAGCCTGAAGGTTGAGGAAAAAATTACTCAGAGAATCTTTATTATTCTTGAAATGTTTCATCCTCATCCACTGCTGGCGTCAGCTCTCTGTTCTGTGCTGCCCAGCCAGCTATTCCATGAGTTCTCCCTTCTTTTCTCCCTTTCCTTACCTGCTGCACTAGGAAATTCTTCCATCCAAATCTCATTGCTGCTTTATTCTGACTTTATTCTGGATATTGCCTTTGCATAGTTTCATCTCCAGCTTCCACCTTTCACTTTCTCAAACCTGATACTGCTTTATCTTGTTTTGTTTTTGTTTCCAGTTCCCATCCACAGAACATCTAAGCAGCACAGAGAGATGAAATTCCTGACTTTTCAGTTTAGATTAGCATGTGTAACTTTATATGAAGACTAACAGTGAGGAATAGGTTGATCAGTGTTGGCTTCTGCAGTAAGCACAGTTCCCCATTCCTCTGCAGGAACATGCTGTTTCCTTGGCAAATGGGGATAAAGCTGCATGAGAGCAGAGCATTGATTTCTGTTGCTAATTAACAGTACACTAACAATTCTGGCAATAGATTCCTCTGGCTTCTGTCAGCAATCCAGTATTTGTTATGGTGCCTGTAGATGGCCTGAGCCACAGTTTCTTGATGGAACAAATCAATTTCATTTTTAATGCATAGGCATTTAGGGGCATAGTTGGAGTTAAAAGAGCTCATAGAAAGCTATGTTTTTTAAAGTATTTTTATTAGATAAGTTTTCATTTCAACTTACTTTTCAGTAGCTTCCTTTCTGTAAGCAAATCTGTCATTTTAGACTTCCAGATTTTTTCACTTAAAGTTTGTATCATGAAGAAAACATGACATCTGCTGGTAAGGGTTACAGCCTTCTTAACTCCTGGTGCCTTATTATTATTTACCTTACTCCATCAATTAATAGTTCAGGTAAGACTTGGAGGTTGTACTGTATACATGCATCTTCTTTGTATCTTCACCATCTTGAGCAAAGATATGCAGAGTAGTGCCTCAAACAAGCTCCATGTTTGTTGAGTTTGTCATTTTTACCTGAAATGATATAACCAGTGCAAAAACATCCATTGGTTTTCTATAGCATTAAAGAGACCAATATGATTATCAGCTTTAATTATAGATGTGGTAATAGCACTTGTCTTTCTGGCATTAGTTTTCTGGACCATATTTTAATTTGAACAGGAATTGTGCTTAACAATATTGTGCTTAACCACCTGGTTCTTTTAAACATATGCTGTATTTGCTGCATGTGCTGTATATGCAGCACTAAACTATGCTATAACATATGCTGTATTACTTATCTGGCCTTACCTATTTTATCCTTGGTACTGGATTTTATTGAATCTATGTCCACTCAATCAAAGGGCCTTCTACTCACAGTAGTCTTCACCTGTGTGAATAATTACAGACCACAGTCAGTTAACATATCTACTTTCTTTTTAGTCATCCCTTAAATCTCTTTCTGCAAAATTGTGTTATGGACTTTGTGGCTTCTCTCTGAATCTTTTCCAAGAAGAGTATGCTTGGATTGACAGTCTGCTGGAATTACAGTCTTCCTAAAATATCTGAATCCACTGACATTAAATTGAGTATCGTCCAGTTTCCGTTCTCTCTACTTTTATGTCCTAGAGCTCCTTACCAAGTTATGGCTTTTAAGAATTTCTTGGTTTTGTATGTACAGAGGCTTATCTTCATACACACTGACAGTGTTTCCATTCTCTGTTGCTTTATTACTAGCTAGGTAACAGCAAGTCTCCGCTTCCAAGATAGTGACATTTTGCTGGAGCTGCATGTGTAAACATGGGCAGCAGTTCAATGTTGGGCAGAAAATAATTTTCCTAGGAATTTGATGATGATCAGGATCCAAGACAGTCACATTGCTGTAAAAGAGGTAGTTTCAGTGCTAAAATAATTGTAATCCCTGTTCTCAAATGTATGAATGGTTTCTTTTTAAATGCAATCAGTTGTCAAGCTTCAGAGCTTTCCAAAGTCTGCAGAATTGAGGCTGCCTCTGATATTTTTTGTAATGTGGAAGAGATGGATGTGTAAATGTACAAGCTCACTGGTTTATGACTAGTGCTAGTAAAGACTAGCTTCATACTAGTTCAATATTGCTCCTGTGATACAGTCCATACATAAATGAGCCCACACTTCATATACTGAGCTATCAGCTTAATAGATAGCTGCCATTTAAGAAATCATTCAATGATATCTACTTTGATAGTTTTTGAAAACTTAAAGAGGAGACTTAAAATCTCAAAATTACTTCAGTTTATTTTGCACTGTTCATACTGTTCTTGCAGCTTTCATAGTATTCACTTTCATAAGACTGGAATGTCTTAGATACCAATGCAGGTTGAATTCATTTTAAAGTCAGATTTTATGCATTATTAGATTCATAGACTTTAGATTGCAGAAGTATGCCATATGCAGCACTATCTACAAAAAAAGTTGTGAAGTATTTCTAAAAAAAAAGCATACCTTTTCATCTATCTGCCATAATGTATGTGATTTGTTAGTATAGCGTATTGCTCATTGTTCTGTTATTCTGTACATAATTGAAAAGATACAGGCCTAACCTCTGTATTGTTTAATCAGCAGATAGGGGATGAAATATGCCCACAATTCTCTGAGGATAGAGATAGAGATTTTTGGCTGTTAACTAGTTAATGCTATCAGATGCAATTCTGTAAACCATGCCATAGTGATGACATATTATAAGGAGTATGACTGTATATAAATTCTATAATCTCTTGAAAAAATTAAGGAATGGCTCTTTCTTCTTTCAAAAACAAGCAAAACAACAAAAACAACAAAACCACGCCTATTGTCCTATCCTAATTTTCCTTTCTGGGTAGGTTGCAGGCTGAAAATTAAAGAACTTTAGCCATGTTCATTAGTTTATTCCCTACCTCCTTTAAGTCACATTTTTTGGATTTGCATATTTTAGACAATCAAAATAGAGCATGTATTTTATATACTTTTAGTAAAAAAAAAAAAAAAAAGAAATCTCTTTCCCTATGATGAAAACATACACCAAGAACTGTCTTTAATGTTGAACAAAACTACTTTTATCAAAAGAAATGCATGCAGCTTCTTGAGATTATAGGTAAAAAAACAACTCTTCCATTATGTATTTATGTTAAACTGTTCTTTTTCTCATACCATCACCTCTACAAAGATTAGAAATACAGATGTTTAGTTATACTTCCAACATGTGACTTATTTAGAATCCTGCAAGATATTTCATGAATTACAGTGCAGAGTGCCCAGTGTTGGAAAGGATCTCTTTGACACCTGAAGAAAAGACCCAGGAAGAGCTGGCAGGCTTCTGGGTTAGGAAATGGTTTTAATCTTAGGAGACCATGTTTTCTACTTTGAATCCCATTCACAGTGGAAGATAGATGGGACTTAGCAGTGAGTTCCGTAATAAACTAAATGCTAACTAGAGAATTTCTGCTTGTCTGATGGAAAACCATTCAGAATTATGCTGGGCATAATTGGTTAATTATTGGTAGGTCAGTACAGTGGGTTGACTTCAGCCAGCAATTATGCACCCACAATTTCCTCACTCCCTGTTCCATCCACAGCTAGGTATGTGAGGGAATTGTAAGAGCAGAAGTGTGTAAAAATGTATGGGCTGTTGTGGGCAGAGTTAAGGACAGTTTAGTAAGTGAAAGGAAAAAAAAAAATCAAACAACCAAGTGATGCAAAAGCAATTACTTACCATCTTCCACCAGTGGACAGATGCCCAGACAGTCTCCAAGTAGTGGCTACCTTGGAAAGACAGTTTTATCACTGAATGAGAAAAGCCCCTAATACTGTCCAAGCACTGCTCAGCAATAGCTAAGACATTCAGGTGCTACATATCTGAAATAAAGCACTGTATGGGATGCTGTGGAGAAAATTAACTCCATCCCAGAGAGACTCAGTACTCTCAAGATTACAGGAGTCAGAATGGTTTCTAAGCAAATGAAGGGAATTGAAGAATAATACTTGGATTCCATTTGTATGTCTGTCTTTTCTGCATGCCTTTATTGCTTATATACATTATTATTCTACAATCTCCACATAGTTTACACAAGAAAACTCCTCACAATGAAAGCTTTTCCTCTAAATGTTCACCTCTTATTTAAGCAGTTTACTCCATGAGTTCTCTACTTTCAACATTTCTTATGCTGTTTGATCTCAGATCTGATTGAGCATCTCTGCAAGCGATGAGAGTGATAGCTCTTCAAAGCATGACTTCTGGCACAACTGATGTTGGTGGTAGTTGTACCACTAATTTGAGATATTTGTGTTAAATCTTCACATTTTGAATTCTAGGGACACTGTAAAATTTAGAGTTTGGGGGATTTCTGTGAGTCAATATGTAGATTACTGCATAGTTCTCCTTCTCAAGAACTCTGGGAAAAGCACTCTGTAAAGAATAAAGTAGATCCATATTTTTTCTCAGAGATAGGTTAAGTTCTTGACGAATTGTTTATGTCAAATTTTCATTATCTGTGATAACCAGCTGTGTTCCAAGAATGTACTGTGTTTGTATGGTGGTTTTTCTTATGGTTGCTACAGCTTCTGCTCATGTGCTTTTGCTCCTGTGTTAGTTTTTGGGTTTTTGTTTTTTTCTTTTTCTGATTAAAATGTAAAGTGTAGATTGCTCTATTTTTCAGGCAGACAAAATTTTCCATCACAGAATTGAACCAGGTATATCATACACTTAGATGTGCACGGTGAGCAAAGCTAGAAAGAATGCAGTTGTAATTTCTAGATTGCAATTCCTTACTCAGAAGTATGTTGATAACCAATTGTTTTTAGGTAATAGCTAATGGCACATTTTGCTTCTTGCACAAAACCAGATTTTTTTCAGAGTCTTTACATCAACTTAACAGTCCTCACTACTTGTTCTCATGTTATTACTTCGTATAATGGCATCCATTAATGCAAAACATAAGTTTCTGATTAAGGATTTAAATACGAGCATAATCCAGAATCATTGAGTTAAGGTTGACTATTTACCCAACTTTGACTACAGTACTTTTTGTGCATATTCACTGGAATAGTAGGGCATTGCATAAGAGAATATACTTTCTCAGGTATCATAAGTTAGCAGGGTGAAGCACCTATCAGTCACATGGTGAAACGGTTATTTACAGTAACTGTAACCTGTGCACAGTACACATATAGGGCTAAATTTTTAAAGGGGTCTCAATATTTCCTCTGATTTTTATATCTTCAGTCTATTTCATGAATATATGATAAGATTGAGATATCTGAGTTTTTGACTTCAGTCACTAATTGACATATCTTAATCCTTTCATATATTTCCATAAAATAAGAGGCCATCTTTAAAAATTTCACCTAAAGTGCTCAATTTTGCCTTCAGATACCTCCATGCAACTTCCATTGAAGTAATTGGAGCTGTGCCTGCATATCTGATGGTGGAACTGGACTCATTGCAATTAAGGTACACATTAACCAACATAGTCCTTTGGAATACTCACTGGGCCCAGTGTGACATTCTGCACGTGCAAAATTTCCTAGCTTGATCCCTCTGAACTGTGAGAGGTTGAAGATTATGATGGTAATTTTATCTTTTGCCTTAAACTTGTAGCTGTAGCAGAACTCTACTGTAATTTGCTGTATTTAGTTTCCCTACCTTTAAATAAGAAATGTGGAAGGAGAACATGAAAACATTTTTGACAGTGATATCTTTGTATTTTTTTCATACCCAACCAGTGCATAGATAATTCATTATTTTCTCAAACTCGCTATGGGTGGTACATGCAAGCATAATTATTGTTTGTGCTTTAACACAGCTTAAAATATTCAACTCTAAGGGTACTACTTTCTTTTCTTATGTTTTTGCTTGCAAAGCACAAACAAAAAACTAGATGTGTGAAGAATTCCGTAGTTTAGTAGCAGCATAAAACTCACTTATGGTATCTTTGGTACCTTTTAATTCATTAAGTAAATCTGTAAACATCATGATATTAAACCTGTTTTTCCTTAATTTAAAGTTCTCTGTGTTTTGTGATTGGAAATTGATTCCACGAAGCCTTTAAATTGATGTCTGTCTCCTGTCACTGAACTGGGAGGGGCTGTTTACAAAAATCCTGACTCTTAAAAACTAATCTTTGGAGAGAATTATACAAGTCCATGGTTGATCCAAAAGCAGAAAAAAGATTTTGCAGGGGTTTTCCCAAGTAAAACACAGGTCTTGAACTTACGGTTATACAAAAAAATTGCAACTAAAAGAAATTGTTCTTCTCGGATGTTATAAAAGTGCTGAACATAGTGAATGTTCCTGTAATTTAGAATAACCACTGATGAATATTTGGGTGTAGTTCTAGAACTGCCACAGGGTACCAGTTTTCAAGGTTCTGGTTTTATTGGTATTCCTTTGCATTTGTAGTCCAACCAACTTTAAGAATGGCAGAATACGCAGTTCCCTCTGATAATTATGCACTACCACAAGGTTAACTTTCTTTAAGGAAGCTTTAGGCCAGGTATTTTTTCCTTTAGTGCAAGGGCATCTTTGTATGGCAAGCACAGCCAAAATTGTCATTACTCGTTCAAATTGAATCAGGTACTCTTTATAGCACCACAGTTTCTTGAAGGTTCAATTTATAGATAAATCCTAGGGAACTAAAAAATACAAGAACATACAATTTCTTTAATGTAGAAGTGAGCATTATAAAGTAGAATTTTTAAAGGACTTCTTGTAAAAAAAAAAAAAAATTATTGTATCTTTTACTATAACAGATCTAATAGAAAGATAATGTTTAGCTATGGTAAGCGTTTAGGTATTAAGATTAAGATAGTAGTAGGATTTAATTGCTTTAAAAGCAAATTTAGTACCTGTTTAATGTATTAGTCATTGGAATGCTGCTGTAGTATTTTCTACAGTTAAGCACATATACAGGTAGATGATCATAGGTTTACATCCTCTCTATTCAGACATTATGATGTTATAATCCAGCCTACCGCCTAAATTCTTTCACTCTCTTCATATCTGTTGCATCAGCTTGATTATATATAAGAAATTGGGATGTCTGCCCATTTTCAGGTAAAGACTTCTGGCGATGGAAGTGGTTGATTTATTGATGTTAGTGTTCCTTTGTGATGTTTTTACACCCTACTTGTTCTACATGTCTGTACATTTCTTTGTTTTGTTTAGATGGAAATAAGTTAAAATTGTTGCTAAATCGGTTTGTTTGTTTGTTTGTTTTCCAGAAGATCTTTCACTCTTTTTAATTGATTTTCATTATGTGTTTTTGCAGCAAGCTTAGTAGTGGAGGAGCGAACAAGGCAGATGAAAATGAAAGTGCACCGTTATAATCAGACGTCAGGGTCTGGTTCTAGTCAAGAACATGAGCGTGAGCAATATACCAAGGTAAAGTTAGCAGTATTAAGATGATACTTTGGCTTGAAAATTGAAGATATAAACATGTCTATTTAAAATATTATACCACCCTCAAGAACATTGTATTATAAAGCCTGACAAAAGGGTCTTCAGTAAGGGCTTTTTAGCATCGTTTTTACTCCCATCATGTACTTTACACTTATCCTTTGATTTTACCTAAAATGAATCTGCAAAAAGCAGAACACTTGAAAAAAATTATTCAGGAAAGAAGGATTCTTCAACAACTGTTAAACAGAGCCATGCCACCATGATTTTTAAGTCCCAGGTCTATAAATTGTTGGGGGCTGAAATAGGAGATGAGAAATATCCTTCTGGGCTGACCCTGATCTTTTATTTTTCTCTAGGCTTTTGCTGCTGTGTCATATACAGAGAGCTAGGCATGATTAGATCCAATCTCATGCAGCTGTTTTCATACTTACATAGTATTTTTGCATTCTTATAATATCATAGATAAAGTGTTTTCTTTTGGAAATACATACCTGTTACCTTGATCTCCTATTCCAATAAAAATGTAAATATTCCCTTTGCTTATTGAAGGTATACAAAATTACATGAATGAAGTTATATAGACAGAACATATATATTTTTCTTGATAATGCTGAAATGCTATCCCATAGGCATGTAAGTTCAAATCTCTGTAGACTTCCAAGCAATCTGCAGAAGATCTCAGAAATCCGGGCTTCCTCTCACAAGCCAAGATGTGAGGGGCTGGAGCTGAGTCGTGCTGAAGTCCTGCTGCCTTTAGAAGCCTAAGAGAGGGGTAATATCTGCAGAAGTTTCCTTTTTAGAGATGCAGCATGCTGTTTCTGTAGCGTAAGTCAAGGGCAAAGACAAAACCAGCTATTCATTAGGGTTTGCAAAGAGCATTCCTGCAGTTCTGTTCTTCCACCGCCACCAAGGCCTACTCAGTAGTAGTGTGTTGGCAGTGAGTAACCACGGGATGGCACTGCAAATGTAAAAGTCCACTGCAAAAAACTCAAGGACACATTTAACGACAAAATATATTGAAGATAAGATCTCAGCAGCAGTTTCAATAAAATTAAAGCTTTTAATAATTTAGACCTTAAGAGTGATGTTTACAAAAAGTTCTTCGTATCAATAAGATCTTAAAAGCATATTTAAAAGAGACAGGCTTTCAGTTTGTGAAGTGGTAATATACAGAAAACATCAAACACTGACAGTTTTTCAAGAGCTGAGATGTCAGTGAACTCCTGGCATTTGTTATGGTAGTGCAGCACCAGGCTTTTTGTCCCTGCCCCTCCAAAGTGTCCCTTCTCTGTGTTTTACAGACTTGGTGCTCCTGTAAACACAAATTAAAATAATGAATAACAGAAGGTACTCAGCAGTACAAAAAATCAGAAATTCACTTTGGAATGGGTAGTAGGCAATTAGGCATCTACTTTGTGTCATCATCTTTTTACAGTTAAATATGGAGACAACTTTATAATGAAGATGTTTCTCTTTTTGAGACCACCTCACTGTAAACACCGAATTTAAAACAGGGAAGAAAAATGAGAGAAACAAAGCTTTACATCCTCTATTACCACTGCCAGCTATAAATGTTACTCCCCCCCCCCCAAAAAAAAAAAAAAGAAAAAAAGAAAAAAAGAAAGGTATTGGCAACCTGCCCTAGGTGGCCCTGCTTAAGCAGGGTTTGGACCAAACATCCTCCAGAGGTCCAGAGGAAATTAAAATTGCAATTTCAGCATGATGGATACTAGATGGAAAGAATTCTGCTGAAGTATTGTTTGTTCACAATGTCCACAACTCTAGAGAAGCAAATTTTCTGTCCATTTTTATTAAAAAAAATATTTTGGAAGTACTTCATATTTTGACAGATGTACTCCTTTCCATGCTATAAAAGAGGTAACTATTTTTAAACATCAGTGTTCTTAACAACTAATTAACAAATTAACAAAATTATCAAAATTGAATAGGTAATTATCTACATTATACTGGTCTTGATGGCTCTTGTACACTAACTGTACTCTGCTGCAGCTGTTCTGGCTTTTCAGAGATTGTGCAACACATTTTTTTAGGTCTGTTTATTTAAGAGAGTTACTGATCAGAGCACTGTTGTGGTTACTTAAAAGTACATCACTCTATATTTAGGTGTGCTACCAACTCAGTTAACACTGTATGTGATTTGAAATCATTTAGCATAAAATGTATAATCATGCCATTAGACTACTGGCAATCTAGATTTAGGTTGGTAGTTAAAGCCTAGAAGGGTAGAATGGATAGGAGATATGGATAAGAGGCTGACTACCGAAGTTTTATATGATGCTGAGCAGAGCCCCTGTGGCTGCAGTAGGGGATTCTTTTAGAGGCTGATGTCAGCAGTAATTTTTTTTATTCCCCTTGCATTGACATTCAAGTAAAAGTTATACCTATGTATTATTTTGATAGTCACTCCAATACTGGTATGGTTTCAAAACATTCATTAAGATAAATTTGACTCCTGGGCTTTACTGCAACTTTTCCATAGTGTGACTTGCTCATTTCTGCTGTTTCTGGTAAGGAAGATAAGTGAGGTTTGCTGTAGGTTGAGTTGGATATAAAGGCACCTGATACACTGGTATTTACTGGCCTCTTGACCATCGTGTGGGCTGCTCCTTAGACACAGACCCAGGTCCTGGTAGGAGTCACAGTCTAGACACACCAAGGTGGTGGCTGCCAGGCCTTGAATCCAGGCAACATTCATAAGAACCCTCTGCAAATAATCTTAAAACTGGATGTTTTCTGCCATGATTCAATGTTTCCTGGCAAAATTCATCTTTAGAGTAAGGTGCCTCAGAAAGCAGCTATATGCTCAAGACCCTCTATGAACCTAGATTCATTAACCTAATCCCCATTTGATTTTCTTATTTAAAACATTTTTGGACATGCATTTTCAGGAGTTAGACACCTGAGCTTTCCCTGAAGTCAAAGGAAGGAGCACTCCTTCACTTGTCAAAGCTCTTAACTATTCTATCCTCCAAATGTTGAGGACAAGTCTAGAAATAAAACTTATTAATGTGAAAGATAATTATAATGAATTATTGCATTACTGCTAAAATGTGTCAAAATCACTAAATAGCTAATACTGCTAGTCATTATGCAACTGTGAAAGTATTTATGAAGTGCACTCATTGTTTTTCTATGCTCTTTTCACTGTTGTCAACACATTTGCAGTTCATCATAACCCTTTTGTACTCCTATTGCTGGCACAGAACTGACTCCGTAGGTGGTAAAATGAATGGAGAACTGCATGTTAAGGGTTTATATTTCTGAAAATTATATTGAGAAAAACATGTTTATAATACAAAAGTGAACTAACAGTGCAGACAGTATGGGGATTTGAAGCTAGCTGCAAAATTCAGTAACTTTCCTAATGTGAAAAATAGTGCACTTCAAAATAGAAATGGTACTCAGGCTTTAACTGTGTAAGACATAGAGTTGAAAGGGAAGGAACTGCACTGAAAATTCACTTAATTTGCAAGCTTCATGTAACATTTAAATGTAACATGACAAGGAAGTGCATTACAAATATACAAAATTATGCTGAAGAGGAGTAGGACTCTAGATGAGAGGGACTGTATGATATTACTATTGGTTCCAACTGGAAAACTTGCAGGCCTTACTGTACTGAGAGTATCAAATAAGAGGATCTCAGCTTGTGACATTTTTCCTCTAAAGGATTAATTCAGGAGTATTGTAACGGTAAAATAGTCTTTTAATGATCGCTAATGTAAGAGCTCTTCACTTCTCTCTATATTTGAAAGAAAAAAAAGTTAATTTCAATATGCTCTCATTTTGTTCATTTGGTTCTTTCCCTTCTCCCTACCCCTTCACATTATTTGAAATTAAAATGCTCTTTCAAAGGAATTAAAGGAAAATTTTGAGTGGCAGCAGTGCAAGTTATCTATACAGATCTTCTGCCCAAAGTTCTCTAGGAATAGGACAAATCAATTGGCACAGCTATACTCAAATGCCTTGTGCTCTTAGATCGGAGAATCTGCAAGAAAGAAAGGGAGAAAGCTATGTGAGTTCTTGAGTTTTTTGTCATCCTCTCAATCCGTCATACAGGCTCTTAGGATTAGGGCTCGGGATATTAGTTAAAGTTACTGTTTGATTGCCAAACTGTACTGAAAAGGGTGGGCAGGCAATAAGAAGCTGACAATGTTGTATGCTTCCTTTAGAGGACAGGGAATTTAGCAGAAATGAGCCATAGTGAGAAAGAGCTAAATCCCTAAGAAGTAGAATGTAAATGCTGCAACACTCAACATTAGATTGCAGCCTTGCTACTTCTTGTGCTAATCTCTGCATCTGCGAAGGGAAGGGTTCTCTCTTCCTTGGGAATCTCTATATTTTATGCTGCAGTTTTGGAATGATGATGGAATACCAAAGCAGTAGAAGACATGGCTTTAGTTCTTTCTTCATCTCCCATCTCACAGTAAAATTACATATGCTTAGATGTTTTTCCTATTTTCAGGTGTATCATCTTAGGAAAATTTAAAAGATTCCTTTAGGAATTATGTGGGATTTTTGCTTAAAATATCAAGACTGGCTCAGTAGTGGTGCTGTTAATCTGGAAAAAGTTAACCTTTTTTTTTTTTTTTCAAGCCTCTAAACATTTTTATTTAACCTGATTTAAAAAAATACTTTCATATTTTATTGCTTTGGTTTTTTTGAAGCATAGACTTCAGAAGAAAAATGTTACCTAATGAGTTTTGATGTAGAGAAACTGTGAGTAACCCTAGAACATGTGCTGAGATGCTTAATTTGTGTAACTCCAGTTTTTCCTACAGACTCCTATACTCACCATCTTTATTCCCTCCCATTCTCTACCCCAGTTAACTTCTCCATTTTAGTTGTTTTAACAAGAGGTTCCCAGGTGTGCTATGGAGACCTCTAAGGTAGTTGCTGACAGGCAGTGCAGTACTACGAAATAAACGTGACTAGAAGATAGGAGGAGATACATTCATTCGTACAATGATGTACAAACTTAAGATGATGTTTGCCAGGGTTTTTTAGTTAAGTCATGACATTTGCCAACTGGCTCAGCCTGCAATCTAATGCCTACTTCAGCTGGGGATACGCGCAGATGGTTACAACTTTGAGTATATTCATACGTAAACTTCAATGACTTGCAGTTTTGTAGAGCATATCCAGAAAGTGAACTCTGTAGAGCGTTCTGTCAGAAATTGCCTCATCTTGCCATGTGTTCATAGTTTTCACATAACATGCCCTAGAAAATATGCCACTGTTGGAATCCCTTCTCAGCCAACTGTCCCTTTCTCTCTAATGATAGTGAATTTCAATTTTGGAAACCTGTCAATTCTCATATCTCTGTGACAGAATATTTACTTTAGATAATTTAGTTAAGTGTGATATTTCTGGGACTGAAACTTCTATTTTTGCATGTCTTATTGATGATGTTGGTAATACAAGTGTTACATAAAAGATGGCGTGGATTTTCAGTCAGTTAACTAACCAAAGTTTCTGCTGTTGGTAAAAGTGTACCAATTTCCAGCCCTCTCCGCATATTCTTCCTGACAGGTCCTCTGTTAGTTCTTATGCTTGTGCACATGAAGAAGCAGCCAGGTCGGGGAATCAATCTGTTTGAGAACAAATATTATTTTTACGGACTTAGCTTTCTGCTTTACCATTTCTGAAGTATCACAATACAAAGATATAACTTAAGAATTGAAATCAACCCCTCAGAGACAGCTTCTTCATTCAGACTATATAAAGTTCTACTCTCGCAAAAGAACTATGTGCAAGTATTTCATAGCATATTTTTTAGTATTTGAAAAGTTTAAACCAAATAGATTATATGCATGTGCTTGAGAATGTGTGCATACAATGCATAAATATTTCCTCATTGTAGTTCAAGAGTACTGAAGATCCAGCAACCTTTTAAAATTCCAGTGCTGTAATATATTTCAAGTATCTGATCTATTCCATAAATACCAATTTTTAATTTTTCATTAGACATAAGGAGATTATTTAATACGAATGTTTCTCTGAATTCATGGAATATTGTTAAATTGGAAAGCAGCTTGACAGAATTGTCATACTTAGGTCACTTGTTGTCTCAGAATATACATTCTGTTTTGATGAGACTCCTCACCCTTTCTTTTCTTAATCTCTAGTATAACATACAAACAGATCAGTACAGAAGTTGTGATAACGTCTCTGCCAAATCATCAGATAGTGATGTCAGTGACGTATCAGCCATTTCGCGAACCAGCAGTGCCTCACGCCTCAGCAGCACAAGTTTTATGTCAGAGCAATCTGAACGCCCTCGGGGCAGAATCAGGTGAGTTCTCAAATGCAACTTCAACTGCATCACACCTCCTTTTTGTCTGTCTGCCAAAATACAACCAGAAGTTATTGAAAAGCCACAGAAGAACTTATGAAATATGCTTGTGTACATATAAACTATTTTCTGTTGCTAGCCTAACATGATGGTAGTTTTTTGCACTTACACATCTACAATAGAAAGCAAAAGTTCCTATTAGGTTATGTATTTGTGGGAAGGTGGACATAAAGGCATATTATTGTCTCATTGCGGGTTATGAATCAGTGTAATCTACATGCCAGCAAGGTATTACAGCAGAAACATTGCTAATTTTGTCATCTAAAGAATTTATTTCATAAAATCTCTCTTTTTCTTTCTATGTGACTATTTCCCTGTATGTCTGCTTCTGTCTTGCTTTTTTCATGGATGATGAATTACTGGCTGTGAAACTAGTATTTATATAGTAATTTTAATATATCTACTTCGAAAGCTGTTTAATTCATTTGCATTATCAGTAATCAAATGTCTTTCATCCTTGATAGTAATTTACTTCTCAGTTTAATGCTTTTTTAAATATACAGATTGGATCCTGTCTTCATTTAACTTGATGACAAAACTCCCACCAGTTACAGGGTCTGTAGGGCTGGCTTGTTTGTCTGTGTTAGCATCTACAAATGTCTGAACTCTCACAAATATGATTTTAAGTGTTAAAAGTCAGGATATGAATTAGGAAGCATATATAAATATATATGTGTATATACATGCCTATGGAGAAAATCAATCTGATAAAATTCTGGATGGCATCATATAATACTTCAGAACATTTTTAGACAGACTCACCACTCATGACATTTAGCTGAAGGCTCTTTAATCTGTTCACACAGTGGGGAGGAATGTCAGTGAAAATCAGAATGTGGGCTCCGTGTATGAGCTAGCTTCACTTTGATTTATTGTTAAAGTTCACAAGTATGTTCCAAGTCATGCTTTTGATGAGTGAACACAGCCTGACAGCTGCATTAATGATACAGTTGTGTAATCCAGGAGAACACAACAATGCAGCTGTAAATGTAAAAGTTATTCATGTGTTTAAAGTCATTTCAAATTATGTATTTAAATGTTGCATTTCATTGCGGCCTTTCTTTTTTTCTATTCGTCTCTTACAAAGAGCTTTAATCATTCTGAAATACATCTTTTTTCTAAATATTGGATTTCCTCATTTAGGCTTTGTCACAGTATTTGTGGCAGGCTGAATAGCAGACAATTTTTCCTATAACTATCTCTTTGTTGGGAAAATTTTATCAGGGATATTCTTGATTGGAGAATGATCAGTTCACAAATATCAGAAGAGAATCAACCCAAGAGAACCAGTAACATTATACTATGGAAGAAAGGAGAAAACCTGAGGTTAGAGACTCATCCTCATTCTACTTCTTGCATTCTGATGAGTAGCAGAGCATTCTGTCTATAGAGTAGGCCGACACTGTGTACAAAACTAATAGCCTGCAAGGAGAGCCTTGTCGGTTAGAATTCAGATAAACATCTGAATTCTATCTGATACTGTCCACAACATTATGTCTAAGATGTGAGGTACTCTATACTTGCTTGCTTTTTTTTTTCTCTCTTTAAGTTCGGATAGTACTTACATAGTGAACTAAATATATAGTAATAGTATGCATTGCACATCTTTCAGTAGAAATACGAGGAAGAAACTAACATTTATATGTTACTCATAATTTTTTTATTTTTATTTTTAAGCCTAATGTGGTTTTGTTCCCCTAAAATACCCAGCAAGGTGAAAGATACCTCATGCAGTTTAGCCATGGAAACCCAAGGGGCCAACTGTCTCCCTGGATGCAGCAGGCTCAACACTGCCAGCTGGGTGATGGGAGAGATTGTCCTGCTCTGCTCTACTCTATGTGGCCACACACCTCAAGTGCTGTGTGCAAGTTTCAGCGCCACAATGTCAGAAGGACATAAAACTATTAGAGAGTATCCAGAAGAGTGCTCCAAAGATGGTGAAGGGTCTAGAAAGCAAGACATATGAGAAGCAGCAAAGGTCCCTGGGTGTGCTCAGCCCAGAGCAAAGGAGCTGAGGGGAGGCCTCGTGGTGGCTGCAGCTCTTCACAACAAGTTCAAGAGCAGCGCTGAGCTCTGCTCTGTGTGACAGCGACAGGGCTGAGGGAACAGCGTGGAGCTGTCAGGAGAGAGTTAGCTGGAGGTTAGGAATATGTTCATCTGCATACAACAGGCTCCCCAGGGCAGTGGGCACAGTCCTGAGCTGCTGGAGCTCAAGGAGCATTTGGACACACACTCTCCAAACGAGATCATTTCGACCATTAAATGCAATTAGTGAATTTTAAAATCTTTTTGATGCTACGTTGAAAAGTCTTTTATCCAATAGGTTGGTGTCCACTCTTCAAAATTTTCGATGTGAGTTGCCGACACTTTTTAGTGATTGGATATTGTGGCTATGAAAGGTCACGTTCCTTGAAGGCATGGAAAAATAGATATCATTGTGATTTTATATCAAACAAGGTTAGAATGAAAGGAAACTGGATGTTTGTGAGAAGAAGAGAAGACTTTTTTCTTACGATCTGAGGAAAAGTTAGATTCCTTGTCATCTGTGACAAGCAGCAGCTTCTGTAACACAGTCTTTAATCTCTTCTTAGCACCGTTACTAATTACATAGGAGTAGAACATTGATTTGGGAAAGGTTTGATTGTACTGTGAACAGTTTTTCAGAGTGAGATTCAGCCTTAAAAGCTGTATGTCTACAGTATAAGTTATATAAAATTAGATGTTTATTAAATAGTTTATGAAACTTGTCTAAAGTATCATTAAAAAGAAGAAAACTCCTTTTATCTTAGATTTTCTTCTTAAGAGAGGTCAAAATGAGGCAATTATTTTTTTCTAGCATTAATTGTTAAGGGAACCTTAGATAACTGGTT
The DNA here is from genome assembly GCA_037305975.1 of Chrysolophus pictus. Classification (NCBI taxonomy): domain Eukaryota; kingdom Metazoa; phylum Chordata; class Aves; order Galliformes; family Phasianidae; genus Chrysolophus; species Chrysolophus pictus. Next base: position 29,211,958 of record CM074578.1, read on the forward strand.
AGGATTGGTTCCTTTAATTCTGACATCTAACATTAAGTTAAATTGATTCTTGTTCTTAATGTTTCTTTAAATTCTATGAATTAGAAATTTGAAGTTCAAGTTTTGTTACTAAATTAAAGTTCAAATATACTTTTTCCTCTGACGAACCTGATGTTAGCATATATCAAGTATGAGGAGAGGCGATAACTGAGCAGGAGGGGCAAGGAAAAGAGCATTTTTAAACTGCTTGTATTCCATCTCACTGAAATCACATTTCCATCATCATCTTCACTTGGAAATGTGTCAGCCAAGTGACCATGGCAAGTGTATGAGTGTAATGTTATGTTTAAGGCTCAGAAGTTCTTTGAACTGCCAATTTTACATACTAAGTTCTTTTCTCTGGATATCTTTTGAAAATGAGATCTGTAAAGAACTTAGTAAGCATATAGAAGCTCAAACAAGTTGGCTTAGTTTTACACATCTCATTAAATTAAGCTTATCCAAGTAATATGCTTCGGTACCTTTTGTGTTCAAGAGAAAAATACCAGCCTTCAGAATACACCAGTGAGATTCCTGCTCTGAATCACCTTTGGAAAGGTTATCTCCATTTCTCTCTCCATTGAGTTGAGGAGACTGAATCCTACAGCTGTTCACCAGCAAGCTAACTATCTTAAATAGCAAAATTTAACTGGAGAGTACTGCAGCCTTCAGATGAGTAACCTGTTAAACTATCCTCTTCTAGCATTCCTACATGAGCCTAAAAGTGTTGATTAGTTATTCATATTTAGAGTTGTGGTGTCAGATTTCTGAATGTGAAATAAGCCAGATCATCTTAAGACAGCAGTAGTTCTAGCTAATGTTGTTAGTCAACATAACCCTGTCATGCTTCATTTTATTGCAGTTCTGGAAGGAGATATAAATTAAGCTGTTAGGCAAGTGAAAATACAAAGTACTGTCTTAGGGCTCTCAGTAAGAAAGCAACAACTTTGCTTTTTTGTGCAAAATATGATTACTCTTAAAGGTCAGAAGGACTGCAGTTTCAGGTCAGAGTGACTGCAATTTATATCCGCTAACTTTACCACCAGCTCTATCAGTGTTAACAGTTGGCTGACTTTGCCTTCCAAGTCCTCAGGAGGGAAAAGATCCTCAAAAAAAAGCTAGATAAAGCTAGAAGAACTGATCAGATTTTGATAATTTGAGATTCTATCATTTTGGATAATATATTATATGTTATATTTAGAAATATTTCTCTATTCGAGCAGTTAAGACTTTTAAAACATGGCACGGCACCGCATCTTGTGGCTCAAAAATGTATGCAAGTTAGCTATAAATATGTAACTGTTCAAGTTCATACGGCAATTTTAATTGTGATGAGTTACTCCTTCCACTACATTACATTCAAATTGCATTGATCATTATGCATATCATTTGTAGAATATGCTGTTTATAGTAAGGAGGAAATAAATTGATGCAGAACAGCACAGAAATATAGCGTATCTTATCTGAATAGCTAAATAACACTCCAAATGTTCCTTGGGTCAAAACTTGACAATATAAACATTTCTAGTATTGAAAACTTGAGCATGTTGAAGAAGCTAAGTAACTCAGAAAATAAAAAGCAAATCTTTCCAGTCTGTTTGGTCGATGAGAAGATTGTGCCTAGATCCTTTAAGAAGTCTAATTTCATTCCCACAGTATAACTGCAATTGAATTACCTGTCAGAATGCTGTGACATAGCATGCATGCTAATCTTCACTTTGGATATTTTGTTGATTAACAGCACTTCTAATGGAGATGTAATTATGACTGATGCGAGTTCTAAATATGAGTATATAAACCAGCTTCCTCACTTCTAAATTGTTTAGCAGGTTAATATTATAAGAAATGGTTATGCGTGAATGAACTGTATGGGTCACTCTGAAAGTAATACCTCCTGTTTATTTCCATGGAAACTACAACAGATAGAAAGAGCCCAATGACACTATTTGGTAGAGCAAATTTTCAGCTACAAAACATTGCCGTAGCACCACCATTACCTATGCATTTTCATCAGTGATGACCAAGAACCTACATGCTGCACTTGTAAAAATGTACACCAGCAAAAAAATACCACTGTTTCACAGCTGCTATGATGGCATAGTTACTTGGAAAATGTTTCTCACACAGTCCACTTTTCATTGGCGCAAACAGATGAAAGTCAGAAGGCACCAGATTGGGAGTGTACGATTGAGTGTTGTAGAACAGTCCATTCAAGATTGGCAATGTGTTCCATGGTCTTCAAACTGGTATGGAGCCTGGTGTTATCATGTTGCAAGAAAGATTGTCTTATCTGGCCTGAGTCTGGAAGTTTGAGCACTCAGTTTGGTCAGCACTGTGATATAGCATTCAGAGTTGATAGTTTGTTCAGTTTCCAGGAAGTCCAGAATGATCACCCCTTTGCGATACCAAAAGGCAGTGTACATTACTTTACCCTTTGGGGGCTGCACCTTGAATTTTTTCTTCAGCGGGGAATTCACATCAGCACTCCATGGACTGCTGTTTTGACTCTGGCTTGTAGTGGTGATACCACATTTCATCACTGATAAAGATGAAGTACAGGGAACTATCACCTTCAGCCTCATGTTGGTTCAGTAGGTCCTGATAAACTTGCATATGATGTTCTTTCTGTTCGTGTGTGAGCACGTGTGGAACCCACCTGGAGCAAACTTTGCAATATTCCAGTGTTGTCACCATTGTTCCCAGTGCACTGAAGCTAACAGTATGGAGCTCAAACACAGTTTCCTGGTCATAATCCACCAATTTGCATGGATGAGCTGATCAGCATGCTCTTCATGTTGTGGTGTGAGAGTTGTGCATCTGGAACGTGGTTTGTCTTTCATGTGCCTGTTGCCACTGCTGAAACACACCATCAACCTCCTCACTGTGCTCACATCCACTCTTTGGTCTCCATGAATCAATGAATGTCAGTGGGTGCCAATTTTTCTGCATGGAGGAATTCAGTAACTCACCTTTACTTCATATGCACTTCCATGTCAGACACCATTTTATCAGACTGCCATTCTGCTGCCATCTGTCACAAAGCAGCAAAGTGTAACTGAATATTGGTGGGAAGGTTCAACCTCTATTGCCACGCCACCAACATCCACCTCTGATTTTGTGGGGTAACAAAATAAGAGGCTTTACTTTCAGAGCAGCCATCATAATTTGGATATAACATTATTTCAAATATCTTTCTTGTTACTAGAAAATGTGGTTGACTGTCATGGTCTCTAGTGGAATTCCAGGCCAGTATCAGGTGCTGTGTCAATTTTGACTTTACTAAGAATCAGATTGGTGAATTTGGCTTGTCATAACATGTAGGTTTTGTGTTTTTTTCATAACTGAAGTCAGATTACTAGTCCTTCTTTATGCAGTTTAGCTTTTATTAGTCATTGACTCCATGTCACTGTGAATTTGCAATACAGTCAAACAAAACTTTGTCCATGTGTTTCCTACAGATTATTTTTCGTGATTCAGGAACATTTCCCAGTGCAGTGCTAATTGCAGCAGAAAATAATTCTCAGGATTTAATGCAAATGGTTGATAATTAAGTATCAATGTTAAATACATGATGATGAATTAGTACCTTGTAGACCATATCAGATAAAAAAGGATATTTGCTTGCTTGATTTAAAATTGTTCCCAATGATACAATGGCATTATTATTCATTAGAAGCCTATTTAATCAAACATATCTTTGAAGATGGACTTGTCAGTAACATCAAGTAGGGAACTGCCATGCATTTTGGGGGTAAAGTAGAGGTCTCTGTTCTAGAGGACTTACCAAATTGTCTTCCACATAAAATGTTTACGTTTTGTCTGTCAATTATATGGGAAACTAGATAACTCTTTTTAAGGTGAATTTCTCTTACTGCATCTGAAACAAAAGATCTCTGCATAAGAAATATTTTAGTTATTGCTCATTTAAATTTTGAAAAACACATCTTTTGTAGGAGTTATTGTATATCAAACATTTATTAAGGCACTAAATATGATTATGTGTGTGCCATATTTTCAACTATTTTTTACACATATTGTTTAATTAAATGCTTATGTTTAATTAAAATACTTTAAATTGATTTATTAAAGAAACAGGTTAAATATAATTGTCTGGAACAGTAGACTTAAACCAGTCCTGATTTCAGACCTTATGCCATGCTACTCCTCATTGATTTGTAAAACATACTCATACATTTCTTGTGACTAGCACAAGCCAGAGAGGCAAGGATGGAGAGTTGCTGTTTATGTCAGAGTGCAGAGAGGGTGCAGGGAACTCTCTCATGAGATGGATGCTGTGCCAACTGAAATCATATGAGTTAAGGTTAGAGGGATAACCAAAGTGATAGTATTGTGGGTGTCAGCTATCAGACTTCTTGGCCAAGCAGCAGTAGATGAAAATGGGCTTCCATCAACTGGAAGAAGATTGAGATTCGTGGTCCCTGGTCCTTGTGGGAAGATCAAACTATCCTGAGATCTTCTGGATGAGCAATGCAGTAGGGCACAAACAATCCAGGAGTTTTGGTTTTCTTTTTTTCATGACAACGTATTGACATAGGTGATCAAGAAGCCAACAAGGGGAGATGCTCTTCTGGACTCAATAACTGCAAACAAGGAGGAAACAGTTGGGAGTGTGAAAGCTGGGGGCAGCTTTGGCTGCAGTGACCATGGAAATTTAAAATTCACAATCCTAAGAGAATAGAAGTGAAAAAGCAGCATCCCAACCCAACTTTGGCCTTGGCCTATTTCAGGACTCTGCTTAGCAAAATTCCATGTAATACACTGTAAGAGGGATCTTACAGGGAAGACAGGCTGATTTTCAGTGATCACTTCCTTCAAGCACAAGAGTGTTTCATCCCTATATACAGGAATTCAAAGTAAGCTGTTAGAAAGTGGAAACAGAAAGAATACAGAGGCACTATATATGTATATAGGAACAAGATCAAAGAAGCTGAAGTCCCTCTGGAGTTGAAGCTAAAAGGGGTTAAGGATACACAGCAAGAAGTGCGCTGGCAGTAAAAGGAATGACAGAAAATGTGGACCAGCTACTGAATGACAGAAGCTGGCTGATAATAAAGGACACAGAAAGACCCAAGTACACTTCCTTGGCCTCAGTTTCTGTGATTTGTAAGATTTGCCTTGAGGGTTTCAAGGCCCTTAGAGCAGAAGGAAAGTCTGGATCCACGACTCAGCAGAGGATGATTGAGTCAGGGAACATATAAACAAACAGTCTTATGCAAATCTTTCAGACATGACGGAGTGTACCCATGACTAATAAACGATCTGTTGCTGACCAGCATCATTGGAAAGCTACTTGGTAATCTCTGGAAAGGCACAGCAACTAGGGAGTTTTCTTGAAGACTGGAAGAAAGAAATTGTCACTCCCATCTACAAAGGGGATCTGGGAAATTACAAGCCTGTCAGTCTCATTTCAACTCCTGGGAGAGTGATGGAGCCAATAATCCTGGAAACAGTTTCTCTGATTCTAGATGTACAAGACAAGAGGGTGATTGTGAATAGTCAGCAGGAATTTATGAAGGAAAAAGTGTGCCTGACCAACCTTGACTGTCTTCTTTCATGAATTAGCTTGCTTGGTGGATGAGAGAGAATGAGTTATTCTTAGGTTTATCTTTATTATTTTCTTAGACAGAAGTGCAGCTTGGGCAAGTGAACAGGGAAGCATATTGAAAACTGGCTGAATGCCAGATTCAGAGGGTTGTGATATTTTACATGAAGTCCAGCTGGAGGCAAGTCATTGGTGGTGTACTTTTGGGGTCAATACTGCAGTAATACTGCTTAACATCTTTATTAATGACCTGGATGACTGGAAAAAGTGCACACTCAGCAGCAGTTTTGCAAACTGTTGAAAACTGAGAAGTTCAGTAGAAAGACTAGATGAGTATGCCACTATTCAGAGGAACATTCACATAATGGAGGAATTGGTCAATAGGAATCCCATAAAGTTCAACAAGGGCAGTGCAGAATCCTGCATTCAGAGAGGGATAATCCCATGTACCAGTGCACACTGAGAACTGATGGCTAGGAGTTTTGCAGGAAAGGCTTTGTCCTTGTTGACACTTAAGTTGGACCTGAACCAGCAAAACTCACTTCCAACAACTTCTTCCTATGTTATATGCTTTTTATATCAAGTTCTAAGGTTGACCGCAGTATTTTGTGTTAAGTGAGTATACTGAAAACATACAAATTCTGGCTCATTGTGGCTACCTGATAAAAAAGTAATCAACCACTCTGAGCTGATAAATGTACTGCTGAGCAGTCCTGTGGCTTGTCTTTAATGAATACCTGAACAGATTGGATTTAAACAGATCTGCAGGAATGTTGTATCATTAAGCCTTAGCTTTATTAGGTACACATCTGGAAGTTTTTGGTTGTAATTCAGTCCTACTTTGTTATGTGTTCTATCTGTAAGCCAGTTCTTCCTACATCTGTTATCTTTCACATGTGAAAATACAGGACTGCAGTTACCCTTTAGTGTCATTTAATGTAGCCTGTGCCATCACAAAGACTTGTATGAGCTTAATACGTTATCAGGGTCCATCTTTAGCTTTACTGATTGCTTTTGCTCTCACCCACATCTTTTACAAGGTTTTTCTAGGTCTTATTTCTTTGATGACCTCAAAATTTATTTTAATGACAGAGTAAGTTAATTTATAGAATATTTAAACACGTCTGTACTGGCATCTTCAAGCTTGCAGCTGTTTTTTATTTAGTAACATTTGCACATGAAGATGCCTCTTTTTGTTCAGAATTTCACTACACACTGCTTATTCTGCTGTTCTCTTGCAAAAAATGCTTGAAGTCTTTAGCGTAGACCTAGATAAAATAACTGGGCATTCACCATCTCACTGAGAACAGCCAGCAGTGAAATGTAGCCATTGTACACTTCCTAGATCGGAAACAGATTTTCTCCCATTGGATTTCCATCCACCTACATAGTAAATCAGAGCTAGTTCAGCCATTTAGGGTGATGAAGGAGAACAGAGTAGAGAAAGTATGAAATTTCTTCTGATCTCCTCTCAGCTTTCACAGTAGTGCTGTCTGTTGCTGTCATAAACATATGTGACGTGACCTGTGCAATAAGTTTAGTTCTTTCCCCATCCTCTGTTTTTACTATATCTATCCTTGTCAGCTCAGTAATTCACATGATATGTAGCAGTACAGCACCACATAGTCAGCTAAGTTTAACTTCATGTCATGACAGTCAAGGAAAACATGCTGCACCAAAAGCTTTTAATGCATTTCAGCTAATGAGAATATGTTCTGTGTTGAAATAGACTGATTCATTTAATGTTAATTACAAAAGTAATTAAAATCCATATATTGAATTTCTGCTACAGTGTACAGGATGTATTAAGATTCTTCACTCATAAATTAAAAAATGAAACGTAAAATCATTTAATTATTATTATAGATTTTACAGAAAGAACCAGCAGAAGCAACAGCAGAAGAACACTGCTGTATATTCATTAATAAAAGCTAATCACCCAGGAAATAGAAATAACAGGTTATTCCAAACTATCTTTGGATGGACTATTCACTTTGCCACACTTATGATCTGAACTTTCACTATCCTCAGATTCTGATAATGTGCTTAGTGTTTTACAGATTTCTTTTGTACTTGCTTATGTTTGGTTCCATGCTCCTTGTACAAACCTGATCCAGGGCAAGCTCATGTTATATTAATTAAAAAGAATTGAGCTGTATCAATTTTTCAGTGAAATATTCAATGTAGTTTAGCATGAAAGGGATCAGAGTTTGGGTTTACCAGGCCAGATAAGATGTTCCTGTTTTTCCTACCTCTTGCTGCTATTATTTTGTATAAAATCTTCATACAGTATGCTACCCCTCCTTTGTAGAAGAGAAATACAAGATATTAGAACTGTGCTGCATTCTCCACAGTCACATATATATTTATAATGAAGTAATTTTGCACTTTATTGTACAAGTAACAGAACAGTGATAAGAAATAAGTGACCCTTCTAATTTGAATAAAGAAATCATACTTGTAGTTATTAAAGTGCAGAATCAACTTCAAAGTGTTATGCTACTAGATTAACTTCTGGGTTTTGAGTTTGGTTTGGTAAGCTGTAACTGAAGCCATGAGAAATTTATAAGTGTGTAGAGTATCTTTAGTTTCATAAGAACTAATTATCTATTTTCTAACTTCAATGTTTAGCAACTATTTTTTATTATACTATTGTCTGTTATATTATAGTACTCATGTTAGATAGATGGCTTCCAGAGAACAAATTTTTTTACCTCTCTAACAGTATACTGGAACTGAATTCTCTGGAGCAGGAAAAATAGTTACTTGTTTCTTTTGCTGACCTCTCTTCAAATTTGTCTTCTGCTAGTAAGGACAAAGTATAGAATTTCTCATTGCCTATTGAAAAAAAACTACTGAATTACTTTCTCTTTATAGAAACTTCTATGGCCCATTATTTCAGGTTAGTCTGAGCAGGGGGGCAGGAAAGCAGGGGGTAGTGATTTTTCTAAATGGAAGAGAAAATTATCTTAAAGTGCTTCTCCTTCGAGAAGAATCTATTGCTGATCTTTGTTCTTCTCTGGAAATTTTAAGTGTGTCTTTCCATCACTTTTGCCATGCCTTCAAAATAAGATAATGCATATAATATGAGAGAGACTTCACAGTAATTCGATTCATCTCTACTACTCAAGTAACTTTCATAGAAATCCAGGAAAGTGTTCTGTGTGTGACCCAGAGATGTCAGGTTGATGTTTGAACTAAGATGGGTATTTTGAGGGTTGGAATTTTCAGAGAATTGAGCCTTTGAAAAGTGTCATATTATCAGCAGGATTAGCTGTTTGGTGGGAGATAAGAAAATAAATGAGGAAGAAAATGCATAGCCTGTACTGTGACACGTGAGTTGCTGGAAGGAGGGCAGTTCAAGCACATGGCAGGTGTTTTGCTGAGTCATGATATTAAACCTTTCTTTATCTGTTTTATTCTGACTTGCAGGAGTTTTGTGTAGTGTTGAGCACTTGCATTGAGTTGTCAAGCATTTCCATTCCCATTATATTCAAGAATTAGAACTAATTTATTTGGCAATTTTAGCTTTTCTAAAGCATGACCGTAAAGATGGTGAAAGGCCTGGAGAGTATCTCCCCTATGAAGAAAGGCTAAGTGAGCTGGGTCTGTTTAGCCTTGAGAAAAGAAGACTGAGAGGAGACCTGATCCAGGTCTATAAATATCTAAGGTGTGGGGGGCAGAGTGGCGAGGCCAGACTGTTTTCAGCAGTGTGTGGAGACAGGACAAGGGAAAATGGCCAGAAGCTGGAGCACAGGAAGTTCCACACAAATGTGCACAAGAACTTCTTTACAGTGAGGGTGACGGAGCACTGGAACAGGCTGCCCAGGGAGGTTGTGGAGTCTCCTTCTCTGGAGATATTCAAGACCCACCTGGACACCTACTTGTGCGACCTGGTGTAGGGAACCTGCTTTGGCAGGGGGGTTGGACTCGATGATCTCTGGAGGTCCCTTCCAACCCTTTGATTCTGTGATTCTGTGATTCTGTGACTAAAACAATAATGGAATTCCAGTCTGGTATAAAAAAGACTGTTATAAATATCGTAAGACAACTGCTATATTTATGACTCCAGTTATATTCCCAATAATTTGCCTGTGTATGACTGTTTCTCTGTAGTCAAGGTTTCTACCATAAACAAGACATTCAGGGTCACCAAGTAGAGGCTTACTTTTTTTAAATAATGCAATAAGCAACATTTATTGTGCAGTTACTTCAGTGGTTTCTAGTTTTGTATTTAAATACTGAGTGAGATTAATTAGTTGATATTACTATGGAAAACTTCCTCCCTCCCACAGCTGCTGTGGCATCCCCAAGCATCTGTAATGTAGCCAGTGCTGCTGGCAGACTGAAGACTTTCCAAGGGTCTTACTGTTAAAAATAAACAATAGAAGCCCATATTAGATTCATAGCCTGCTCTGTTTCCAGGAGATTCCTTTCATCTTGGAATTTTCCATTACAAAGTCTTTATTTAAAAATAAGTTGTTTAAATTAACATTTTACTATGTGGCTGGTGTTAGCATTTGTTCAATCCAAAGATCCTCTTAATACTAGTGATGCAGAGGATGTCATGTAGGACAGAATCATAAGAATCAGTATGTTTCAAAGCACAGGATGCTTTAAAATCAGCAACAAAACATATCCTCTCCATAGTGGCTATTGAAACTTCTACTGCTAGAAAAAAAATGAAGGAAAATGAATAATGAATAATGAATAAACTGGGTACTAGATTCAGTAAATTTTTTGATTCAGGCTTTCCACATTTAGTGTGCTCGTTTTTACTGTGTGTTACATACTGTCATGCACATATGTGTCCCTGGTAAATGTCTGTGTTAGTGCTGTGCTCATGAAAGACATGTAAGTGTCAACATGGAGAGTTGATAAAAAAATAAATTAACTTAATTCCACTTTAATAGTCATCACAGTGAAAAGACTGCATGCAAGAAGTTTTGAAACTACTTTGTTAATGGAGCATCCCATCCTAATACCCACTCTGTAGCCATCTGCCTCATCCATTCTGCCTCCATGATTTTCCCTTACCCAGAGTGTCCAGCTGGCAGACCAAAGAGAATGCATAAGTACTGAGATCATAAAGCAGCTTTCTTCAGCAGGGGACCTTATTTAAGGCATCTCTTTTCTTTCTAATTATCAGACCTCAGAAAACTTGTAAAACCTTGGTGTACAATTCATGGTGTATCAATTCTGGTTAAAATTCACCACCATGAGTTAGTGACAGAAGCTGTAAAAACTGCAAAATGAACACAGGAAACAAAGGTAGAAGCTCAGAATAATATGTGAATTAATGAAGTTCACTTTTTTTTTTTTTTTTTTTTTTGTCTTCCTGAATTGGAAGTTTGTAAGTCAAAACAATAATTTAACTTTCAGATGCTGTTGTGATAAACAACACTTGAAACTCCTGTACTCAAGATAATGATGCGTCTTACAAGCATTAATACATTTTTTACAATTTTTTAAGAAATTTTGCTCTGGAAAATATTAGCATGAGGGTAGCGTTGTAACTGTGTTTAAAAGGTCCATCAGTTATGTTTTTATTTAAAAGCTAGGATCTGACTGTTTTCTGTGCCTAAGAAACAATTATTTGAGTATTTTTATTCAGCTTCCCCTGGGGGGTAGGGGATGACTGATACTTGTCAATATAAGTTGACCCTTTAAACAACTGATCTGCTCTAAGTTTTTACACAGAACGAAACTTCAAGCTAATGGAAAACTTGGCAGTCTTCAACGTAACTGTGTTGAGTAGCAGTGATATAACTGCTACTTTGTTAAAGTGCAACTATTTAAAATTGAAAAATACAGTTGTAAGATGGAAGAATCCAAGCAAAGTTGTATTGAAAGATAAACACAATTTCAATGAAGTGCAAAATGCAACTTTGGAATTAAAAATTCCTCATGTCACAAGTCAAAAAAACCCTGCATTTTTAACAAAGTTTGTCTGGCTAAGCAATTCAGTGCACTGACAAACTAATAATAACCTGAAGTGGAAGAATAGCCATCAAAATTGATTTGAAGAACTGTCGTTCTTATTTCTTGAGTTTATGGCTCTTCATTCTTCAGTTTGTAATGTATTAAAATAAGATACATATCTGAATTGATGGACAGGTTTTAATAAAAATATTTTAATAAAAAAAGAAGATAACTGAAAAATAGCAGAATTCTAGCTTGCATATATAAATAAAATATTGTCAATTTTATTGCTTAGCTATGAATGTTCTTCATGACATAAATCAGTAAAATCAAATTTGTGTAATATAAAGTATGATTACCAAAGAAAACATTCACGCAGCATACAAAACAAATATGAATAATGCATAGCTAAATGCTGAAAGATAGGAAATGATGTGACTGAGCCTGGCTGTGTATGTCTAGTGTTGTTTTTTGGTTCATTTGTTTTTTTCATGTGTGTAGGCATATTCATTGAATTACTCTTACATCTCTCTCTGCAGAAATTTCCTTCACCAGCACATGATATGTGCCTATCCCAGGGATAAATGTAGACTGTGCATGTCGTCAATCCTTTTAAAAACCTTTTTTTTACAGAAACTAGAATATATTTAGAGGATGAGAAAGATGGGAGGATGGGGAGTGTGGAGGCAGGAAGAGAAGGATGGTCTTCTGGCTCAGGTAGATAATTACTGCTCTCTCTTCAGGTTTCTGTCCTAGAGTTTTTATGTGATGGACAAATCTTTTCAAATGTGTTTTTTCATTAGTGATCATATGCTGCATCTTGCATCTGAGTTTATTCTAGCTTAGTGCTGTGGACTCAGTCCCCTCATCATACGTAAAGTTTGGAGCAAAAAACACCAGTTCTTTATATTTTTTGTTAGCTTAACACAATTACACAGTAAAAGATTGAATTGTTTATGTGCTTGCTAAGTTGCAGTTGCAGAGCTTGATAAATGGCACATGAAAAAGCAATACACTTTCTCCGAGGAATGAGGGCATAGCATTTTGTGGATGCAAAAGAGAAATTGACCATCTCATGAGATAATGTAATAAATATTTTTGATGATATGTTGAAAAGGCTTACATTCAGCCTTGGCGATTTTAGGAGCCTTTTTGCCTTCAGAAAAGAGCCTTGAGAAGAATACATTCCCAAACTTTTCTTATGCTCCTTCTTCAGAGAACCAGTCTTTTTCCTGTCAAAGATTGCTGTTCATCTCACTTCAGTCAGATGACCTTGCCTTGCATATTGCCTGGTTGCCAGCACAGAATGTGCAACCTTCCTGCATCATGGCAGTTGATCTAACTTCCCCACTTCCAGAGTAGGTAATAGAAGGAAATTTCCTGGAAATTACTGACTTTCTGCCTCTAGCCAGGAGATGAAAGAATATTTATGAAACAGACAATCTAATTGGCAGTGGGAATTACGAGTGCATCAACACAATGTGATAGAACGTCTTCTGGTATTTTTGTTGTTGATGTCTTTCAAGTCATTATAGTTAGGACATGAAGATGCTGTTTTCTGAGATGTGCACAGGTATTCAAAGATAGAAAGCAGTTTGTGCTTGATAAAAGGATTACCTCATTGACATCTTTCAATCTGACATAAGAACTTTTCAAAGTGAGGAGAATTTGTTTATTGTGTTACAGTGTCAAATTAGTGTGTTTTCCTTATCTCCTTTAAGGGGACTAGACATGGTATTTCTGCTGGAACGTAGAAAAGAAGAAAAATCAACCTTGTGCAGAGACCAGGCATGGAAAGTTCTACCCAAATTGTTATTTTGCATACTTGAGTTATAGATGTTACCAACATCCAAACCAGCAAAAATATAAGTGGCCAGCATTTTGCATTTAAAATCTCTACAGATCCACCAAAATATCTGACATAAATGAGCAAATCTTATTTTCTTTCTGTATATAATAGCAGCTCAAAAACTATCACTGCACTGAAACTGCTGTATTAATTATTGCACTTCTCAGTGTCATTAAAGAGGAACAAAAATTTGAGTTTTATTGTAGTTAATTATTTTTGATTCTTAAATGATCCCTTCTGGGGCAGACATACTGGTTTAACTTGTCTCAACTCTTGCTTTTATTGGGGAAGATAGAGAACAGTATCCTCCAAATGGTTAATGTGGAGGCATGACACATTAAAACAGTTAAGCTAAGCTGCTTAAAAATATAATTATGCATCCTTTTTACCCCAAGACAGCATATTGCAGATGGAAATGTCTGGTTCTGAGGACGTTTCTGTATAAGACCAAGGTGAAGCCAGAGTAATTAATGTCCTGAGTATGTATTATCTAAATACAATTTTTTAAAAAAATCTGTTATTATAAACTGCTTTATGCCTCTGTCAGAGAGGGAGGGAGATGGAGTTTTCAATCCCTTCAGAACATCTGTACAAGAAATATCTAATATGAAGCACCGCTTGTGCATTTTTATTGTCTTACTGTACTTTGCCTTTCAAAGAAACTGTCATCTTACCAGCAGTTTAATGATTTGAAAAAAGTGTGAAAAATAGTTTTAATTAGTTTTTCATTTCGTTATTGCAGTTGATTAAGATAAAATATAAGCTGCTATTGTAGGAACATTGTCCTGAAACATTTTTAACGGGCAGTGCATGTTATTTGTAGAATGAAGAAATCTGGAAAAATAGTTTTTGCTAGGGTTTAGACTTCAAAGTAGCTCTCACCTGCTTTATTTTCTTTTATACAGCTTTACTGTATTTTGTTATTCTTGTCGTTCTACGTTTGCATTTAGCTTTTTAGATTTTCCCCCTCCATTCTAGGTTCAAGGAGTCTATGATACTATGATTCTCTATTTTGTGTCTATTCCCTGTTGCTATCTACTTCAGTAAAGGACTAGTAAGTGATTTATATCTGGGATTTAGCCTTTTTACTCAGAAAGGTCACAGGTACTTCAGGACCGTTAGTGGGAGTTACAAAGTACAGCGTGTTGTAACAGGGAGAATAACATGCTGAATGTCATACAGAGAAAGAAAAACTGATGAATTCAGTCTTCTTGCCACTGAAGGAAGTTTTTTTAGTGGTTAGCATAAAAAATCTCTATCTTTTTTATTATCACATTACCTAATTTCTTTATACAGATTTAACATTTATGTGCTTTCTGTATTTGGTACCCTTGAATTTAGTATATACATCTCTGTTAGCAGTCAAGTTTGAGTCAGTTGAGCTGTTTGCCCTTTGATTCCATTAGCCTGTCCACAACAGCAGTAATAGCCATCCTTAACCCTGAGCAAATGCTGACTTCTTTTGTATTGGTTTCATTTTATGATTTGTAGTATTTGCTGGCTTCAGGCTGATAATGCCATGGCTCTTCACGCAGACAGACACACAGATTCCTGCATGCAGAGACAACTTCTGTGCTTGTTTCAGAGAATATAATTTATTTGCTGAAATGTTCTTAGAGAACCCATTCAGATCCTCTGGTGTTCAGAGTTACTTTTGGAACTATTATTCTTCCATTCCATGGAGAAATGCTGGTATTACAAGTTTAAAAAATACAAATCCTTCAGAGCTGTGAAACTTGCAGTTCACTGGTCAGTGTGTTACTTGAGCATTTCCACAATGCAGATTCAGATATTATATTCCAACATGGAAATTTCCTGATATACCAAAGTAGGATGTGAATCTGTTAAGCTCCCAAAGACTTCTGTAATGAAGTTTTCCCTACCCTTACCGCAGTGTGAGTTACACACTGAGCACAATGGAGCTGAGACCCCATAATTTCAGAGGAAATATTTATGTTGCTGAGAAACAGGAATATTGTCAAGAACAGATATAATTTACAAGTGACAATTTCAGCTATTGTTAATACACCATTAGGACCCTAATGTAGAGATTTTACAGCAGAACAAAGTTATTTGTGACTCTAATACATATTTTATGGATATAATATGTGATCAATATGCAAGTTAGATTAATATGTAGTTGCAGTTGGTACAGACTGTAGAAAATGATTATTTCATTGAATCAACTAACTTTGTACTCTAAAAATGTCTCTTAAGTTTCTTGAGAGAATTTGAATAGGAATATGTGTTTGTCCCTTGGTTTGTAAAGCACCACATATGATTTATGGAATACCATAAATTGCATAGTAATTAATCTTACAGTAACATCATTTATCATAGGTAAATATGACAATATATTCTAAGACTGGCAGAGCAATTTGTGGATAGGTAATTTTGAGTTTGGATTTATTAATTATATATCATGTAATACTAATAACAAGGTGTAGATTATTTT
Organism: Chrysolophus pictus; assembly: GCA_037305975.1. Lineage (NCBI taxonomy): Eukaryota > Metazoa > Chordata > Aves > Galliformes > Phasianidae > Chrysolophus > Chrysolophus pictus. Next base: position 29,227,765 of record CM074578.1, read on the forward strand.
TAGAAATGTAATGTTCCTCATTATTAAAGGATTGCTCATCTTCCATTTGGTCCACAACTGTTACATGTTTAGGAGATTATTAGTATTCATGAGTTACCTCATTGCAGAAGGATGCTACAGGGGCTATGAATTTGTACGTGATTCTGCATTCAGTAGAATAGAAAAGAAATTCACTAGCTTGTAGTTGTGAAGGCCAGGGATTCAATCTAAAGATTCAAGTTACTGCAATTGTGTGGGAGACGCTTACATTACGATATCATCAGTACTGCAGGAAATACAGAGGATTATTTATTTATTCATGGGTTGCATTATTGGAAAAATGGATGAGGTAAAAAAATGAGTTCTCAAGAAAATAAACACCTAAGAAGTATTTTTATTTTGTAAGCCATCAATGAGCCTAAGATAATGAAGAAAATAATGTAATTTTAGCAATGGCTAACCACTTAAGATTTTTTCCCTGCAAGGATGCACTTCAGGATTTTATGTAGGTGAGTTTACGGGCAAAGTTTGCTCTCACTTCCTGTTTCTCAGTATTTTTGTTTTTCACGTTATATGTACCATTGGCAGATACTTTATGTTGTTGCTGGCTAATATTGAGTGTGTCTCTTTAATAATTTTCTTAATCAAAATAATTTTTGCTCTCTGTTTTCCTGCATTAGATATCTGTATGTAGAAAGATATGTAGTGATACAATGCATGCAACTGGCTTTAAGTTTTATATATTTATGTGCTGTCGCATAATATAAGCAAATGTCCTTTCACTGTGTTCATTTTATAGAACTTACTTAACAGTTAAATCTTCTGTCAGCTTGTAATTCAAACTACTCTTTGAATGAGTTATTTATCTTAGAGATTCATTCTTCATCCTAACAGACACGAGCGAAGTACAACTTTCAGATATTGGCAGCAAGCAAACTGAAAATACTGCTGCCTTTAACAGCAGTGATCGCTGATATATAAATACAGTTTTTCACCCTGTGTAGGACAGGTAGCATTTGAAAAGCGATCTGTTTCAACTGAGAGTGTTGTGGCAGAAGAACATGAGCATTTTGTGCTTTGTAGAGCCCAACCTTCGCGGGCGACCCGGCGGACCCCGCGCGTGGTGCTGAAGGACAGCTCCGGGCACCCGGGGTACGGCCGCGCTCCTCCACTGAGGTCGGGGCGAGGGTCGCTTCACTGTGATGCTTTAGTTAAAAAATGGTAGTAATGCGACTCTTTCTTTTTCATGTTCAATACCTGTGTTTGTTTGCAAATTAAACCATATTTTGCTGATTTTGTTAAAATTACCTGTTATGGCAGGAAAGAAATGTGATTCTCCTATCGTGTCCCCTGTATAGAAATAATTTCCATATCTGTAGAACGAAACATAAGCAAGCGACTCAAAAGGAATACCAATAAGAACTTTGGAACAAACTTAAAATACTTCCATTGAAATACAGCTACTATTCAGTTGTTTCATTCATCTTAACATATCATGCATGGCACTGAAGTAATAACCAACAGCAAGAGAGAGAAAACTGAATTTTATGCTATGTAAAAAAAAAAAAAAAAAAAAGAGAGAGAGAGAGCTGTAGGAGAACAAAATATATTTGGACTGTCCTGAAGTTAAATTATGAATACATGTTATTCTAGTACTTTTGAAAGAGTTCCAAATGTAAAATAGATGCACAGACGCAACCTTGATAACTAGTGTAACAGTGTAACATAAATGATGTTGCCATGCCAGTGATTAGAAATAAGATAATTATTTTGCTTACTTTATTTAAATAATTGCTAAAACTGGTAAAATAAATAGAAATATGGGTGAAAGATTAATATCATATTCTTAGTTACCCTCCTATAGAGATTTATATTCATTTACTTATCTGTTATGCTATAACTAGATTTAAATTGACAATATAACTTAGTAATTTACCAATTTTAGCCTGCACAAGACATATCTGCATTTGAATGAATGTGTCAATATTCCCAGAAAGACAAGTGAAGAAAAAGAAAAAAATAAGTATTTTATTGGAAGGGTTAAGTGCAAAAGATTATCTGTAAATTCTTGTAGGTCTTCTGCTTTATAAATTAGACCCTGAGCATAGTGAGTAAAGTAACAGATGTGATTAAAGATGAGCTAGGAGCTATGCCTCCAAGTGATAGCCAGTAATGGAATGGAAAAATATTGTTTTCTAAAGGTATTCAATTAGACAGTATAAGAAGGCTGAATATTAAATGCCTGTTCTTTTGATAGCATTTCAATTAATGTCAAGTAATAAATTAGCCCAGGGATTAGGTGAATGGGAAGGCGGGTTAATCATTTTCCCTGTTTGCTCAGTTACAATGACTAGAATACTGAACAACTTGGGATTCTGGTCCTATCCACTTAAGTCTGTTTCTAGTAAACTAGAGACTTCTTTTTTTTTTTCTTTTTTTCTTTTTTTTCCTAGAAGTACACCAGCAAATACTTCTTAGGAAAGTGAAAATTAGTATTTTATGGTAAAAACAAACACAAGTATCTGAATTCCAAACACTTCAGTCTTCTTAAGGTAAATCCTTTAGTTCCTCTTTCTGTCCCGAACAATGAAAATTGAAATGTATACATCTTTGAAAAAGTGATTTATCTGTTAGTCAGAAAGTATTCTTAGCCCTTGAGTTAGAAAACTATTAGATCAAAAATTGGATTTTCTTTAAATTATACTATCAACTTCTATTTCTCAGTTGATGGACATCACTGTCCCCTAAACTCTTATCAATAACTAATGTGAGATTAGAGCATTGCAGTTTGATTATTAAATATTTTTTAAATGTGCAGATGGCATGATAATATGATAGGATTAGTGTTTACTATATCCATAAATACTTGAAATTAGCACAGCAAAGTAAATAGTATGATAAACAATTATTTCTTTGTGGGGGAGGTTCTGTAATTCATTCATTTTTATTGTAAATTATACATTCTATAAAACAGTATTTCAATATACTGTATGTCAATATGGATAGTGTTAAATGTCAACAGATACTCCCAACAGAAGTATTTTCAATTTCTTCCCTCTCTCCTACTGAAATATTGCCAAGTTAAATCAGTGACAAAAGACTCCATGGCCCAAAATGGGAAAAAAATGCTACATTCAGCTTTGAATAGAAGCTGCATCACAGAAATATTTTGAATAGAATCAGCATCACAGAAATAGTCATTAAAATCCAATGTGGAAAGGAATTATCCATGCCTAGTCAACGTATGGTCTAAGCTGCTAGCTTAGATAATGTGTAAGCATGAGTTTATTGCATTCTATGAACAACAACAAAAACATCACAATTTAGTGTTCTTTACAACTTTAAGAGACAGCACTGTATTCAGTAAGCATCTGTACTGTATTAGGGGCATTGTTATTTAATATAAATTCAAGAAAAGGGTATTTATGTTCCTCAAGAAAATTGGTCTCTAATAGCTTGATTTCATGACAGAAAAAGTTTCATGTTGTCATGGTATCTGTTTGGGACTTTCTGGGTTTCTTTCTATAATAAACCCATCTTGCTTGATAACTTTCCACTTACTGTCCAGTTTGAGGAGAGCTAGACATCACCAGGATCTCAGATTTCTAGGATTTTTTCAGAAACCAACTTGAGAGGGAAAAGAAACATCACGCAGTGAAAGACAGACCAAGACAGGAACTCTACAGTTATCTACTGATTAGCCATGCATCCTTCACATAATTCAATGCCTGTTGCTAGTCTCTCCAGACAGTGTTAAAGAAAAATGAAGGAAAGAATGCCATTGCAGGTAGGGACCAGCAAAATACTTTGTGAGAGAAAGAGTTATAGAAGGTTTTGAAGAAAAAGGGATTAGTGTGTTGCTGTGATAAGAAAACTAACAAAACCACAACAAAAAGACTAAGCCTGATTACTATTATTCCTGACTCTGTAGAAGCAAATTGTTTATTACTATCTTGACTGATAGGATGTGTACTTTGGGAATATGTGCTTCTATGGAAACAAATGTGATTGGCAGATATTCATTGCTTATGAATTTACACTGCTTGAGATTAAAGATACTCTATAGCTTTGGAACTGTAAAAAAGTTCTTCTTGTGGTGGCTCCAGAAAAGTCATTTAATTCATATTTCATGACCGTGCATTTGATGGAGTGTTATTTTATTGAAGTGTAACCACCTGGATTGAGAGCTATCTATTCTAGAGCTGAGAAAACAAACAACAGTGTTAATGTTTTTCAGATGTATGATATAGAACATACATGTCTAACCCAAAACTTTTAATGTTTTTGTTGCCCTCTTTTTTATGTTTTAATGAAAAATATATTTTTTTAAATGTTTTGTTACTTACATACATTAACTATATATTTTATATTTGCCCAAGACAATTCCTTTTCACTCAACGTGGCCCAGGCAAGCCAAAAGGCTGTAGACTCTTTTATTTATACTGTAAATTTCACTAATGTTTGATGACAATAAATAGTTATATATTCAAATGAAATAGACAAGAGATTCATGAGAGATGTACCTCTTCAGGAAAGTAAGTTACATCATCAAGAGCTTGTAGGGCAGTAGTTAAGTGTTTGAGTCGTTTGATTCTCATATTTTTAGTACCATCTAGTAATGGAAGAAAACAGTATTTAAGTCTCTAGATTTTCCAATGTACTGTGCCCCTAGAATGCTGTTTTCAAACAGTATCAGAAATGCTTCTGATTGAAGCACTTCTAAGAACTCTTATGGTCCAAATCTAGTGTATTTGCAGTGTGCTTGTTTTCAAGTGGTTAGTCTGGCCAGTAGGAGTTAAGTCTAATGCATTTAATTCTACTATTTGGACTATGTTGAAAATTGTGGGTAAAGTATTTCTAAAGTATTTTAGAAAATCTCTCTTTAAAGCAAGAAGTTTAGTACTTTGCAAAAGAATTGTGTGAATGGTTTGAACTACTGATTAAACAGGACTCATGAGAAAATTTTGCAGTCAAGATATTAAAGACCTTGATGATGTTACTGTCATTTGCATATCATCATGTGAGTCCTGTAACTCCTTACCAGCTTTCAGGAATAAATCTATTTTTTATTTTGAAAAATTAAAATATTTTAATGTGTTTTTTTACTTGATTTTACATTAAAGTGAAAAGACGTGGTTTGCTTGTAGATCCTTTCCCTTGATACTTGCATATTTGTGGAAGATAGTATTTTTGTGGTGTTTTTTTTTTTCTGAAAGACTGAACAGCACAGTTAAAATTCTGCGTAGGGAGACCAGATATGTATATGGGGAGGAGGAGCCGGGGGGATATCTGCAGTAGAATACAAGAGAATTTTATGTAACAATTTCTAAATACGTATTCTTCCATTTTTGCTATGCAAAACTAGAAGTCATTCACTAAAGTTGCAATGGAATGGGAGAGAAGAAGAGAGAATGTATGTTAAGCTCTGTGTGCCTCATGTGGTCCACTGAAATGTGTTGAGTACTACAGAGCAACATAGCACATTGTTCTATGCAAAGGCTCTAGTTGTTTTTCTAAATCAGAAATCAACAAGGGCAGAATCCAAGTCTTTAGAAGGGACTGAAAAATGCTTTAGCAGGGTTCAGATCTACCACATCACAGGATGTCAGCTCCTTTCATGCAGAAGCCTTCATTTCTCCCTGGCAAGACTTTCTGCTTGTCTGGAACATGTTCTGAGATAATGAACCCTTCTATTTCTTTGTTTTTGGGCAGAACAGCAAAACAAAACAAGGAAATTCAACATTTGAATTCAAAATACAGAATTACGAAAGCAGACCCTATAGCCAGTATGTTGCCAGTAGGTCTACTAATCAGCAATACAGGTTCAAGGAATATTCCACATACTGGACTGATTTAACAACTACGACTGAACGAAGTCAGGCTGCAGCTCCCACTTCCATGTCCCTGCAGAGTGATAGCTAATGTAGTACTGTCATGAGAGCTAGGGCATCACCTGGCCATAGCATAGTGTTAGGTAGGACTGTGCATTAGTATGTCCTGTGCATATTTTAGACTGTTCATCTGAGTGTGTTTCAGAATACTTTATCCAGCTTCTGTGTGCAGGACCAGGAAAAAAAAAAATCATAGAAATGCTCAAACGTAATATGATGCTTAAAGAAAAGGAAACAAAACTGAATCAGGAATTCTTCTGTCAGTCAATAGAAGTTCTGTTGGGTTATTAGTTCTTTAGCTCACATTTACTTTGCCTTCATACTGCAGTTTTTGTGCTTACAATTAAAAAGTGAGAGAGTGTAAACATACAAAATCCTGCATGTTGTATTATCTCTTCTTAAAGTATGAAATTACATGAGATTTTATCTTCACATCTAGAAAGTCTTAAGCCTTTTATGCCTATAAGATACACGTATTAACCAACATATATACTTTTGGCCCATTCATTCTCTTTGGCACTAAAATTGTTGCTCTCTGTATTCTGGGGATATATGCAGGAAGGTTACACATGACTTTTCAGTGTTTCCTGTGTCACTCTGATAAGCTATTGGGAAAGCATTTGTTTTCTTTTTTTTTTTTTTTTCTCTCTTGAAGCTCAAATTGCAATACTGGAAACATATATCCTGAGGAGTACCCAAATTAACCTTATATTTGTGAATCAAAAAAAAAAAAGAAAAATTATCTAAACTTACAATTAATTTTTTAATTTAAAAAAAAGACTTCTGAAAGCACTGCTGCACAAACAAATTAACATGTTTGTTTTTACTTTGTAAATGTAGTACATTTACTCCTAAAATGCAAGGCAGACGGATGGGGACTTCAGGGAGAATCACTAAGAGCACAAGTGTGAGCGGAGAGATGTATAAACTGGAGCACAATGATGGGAGTCAGTCGGACACGGCTGTCGGCATGGTTGGAACAGGTGGGAAGAAAAGGCGTTCCAGTCTTAGTGCCAAAGTGGTTGCCATAGTGTCTCGAAGGAGCAGAAGCACATCTCAACTTAGCCAAACAGGTGAGTAAGACGCATGCTATTTGGAAGCAGGACTCTCACCAGATGTGGTTTACCATTCTTTCATCTGTGGCATTTATGTTCCGTGTATTTGGATATAGTCCACTTAGGAGAGAAGATTTTCCAACTGTGAAAAAAATTTCTGATATGTTAATGTTCTTTGATCATTAGGCAACTACAAGAAACCAGATACAAATGCCTTTTAGCTATGCACTATAACAACTTTCTGTCCTGATCAACAAAAAGTGTTTTCGTCTCTTAGAAGCCTTGTTTACAGGTAGGCAAATAAATGCAAAGAGTCATCTGTGGGTATAAGTAGTGCATAATCATTTGACTAGGGGCAACCTTTTATGTATAGAATTTTTTTCATAGTGGAAGCATTTATTACAAATGAGGGAATTGAAATCTAAGCAAATGAATATCAATCATGTAAGTTGTATAGCAGGTTGTACCTTTAGTGCCAAAAAATGTGATTTTAAAAGCTATCTTTGATTTATTAGTCACGAGTAGATGCAATCATTTCTCTTTAAAAACAACACCGGCAAAATAGGGTCAGTGAATTCAGCTAAATTAGGCTAGAGAATGATGCTTCCTTAGGAACATAAGACTTCCAACTCTTCAGTGCTACTTCAGAGATCTTAAAAGCGTAATTTCTGCATTGCCTGAAGGCAAAAATAGTTCATTCAGAAAGATAAAAAATGGGGAAAAAAATACCAACCAAACAAGCATGTTTTAAAGTCCCTTTCCTTCTCCTATTGAACTCTGATGAAGACTTTTGCTCTTGTCTTCAGTGTGAGCGGGAGCTGACCCTAAGGGTTCTTTCTTACTAAAAGAAAGTGAAGGGGAAAAAAAAAAAAAGCTTCAGCCTAGCATTGAATTTAGATTCAAGTATACAGCATCTCACCTCTTCTGTTACATAGTCAGGATAATCTAGACTAAGGTAAGTAGTATCTCTGTTTTTACTTTTTTTTTTTTTTTTAAATGGGCAGATGAGCAGTATAAGTGCTACAAAATGTAAAGCTTAGTCAGCTTCAATGAAAAGATTTCAATATTTTTCTGCAGTACTCATTTAGGAGTTATAAGCCATAAAGCATATAATCATGCCGTTGAACTAAATGATAGCTCTAGCAGGCGTATTTGAAGCCCAGAATTTTAATACTGTGTTGCTCAAAAATGCTGTAAGATTATTAGCACTTGAATCTGAGCCTTGAATACAGATAGCTGTACAAAGTAAGCTGTTATTTTAGATGTATCAGAAAAAATTGCATCCGTTAGATTATAAAAGGAGATGCGGTATTAAGAAAGGATTTAGATTGTCATTTCACTCCCCTTACTAAAGAACAAAATATTTAAACTATTTTACAGGGTATTTCTGTAATTTGATCTGGCATTCCTCTCTAGCTCCTAAATTTCCTTGAAACAGAGATTACTAGAGCATATCTTTGCACCATTTTATCCAGTAATCCAGTTCCAGTAAGAAGCCAGGCTTGTATGATTAAGGGAGCTGCTAAATTAGGGATGATTTACCTTGCTTGAACTTCTTAATGGGGTTAATAATTAACTTAAAACCTAAACAATGACTTTTGAACACTTTTTAATGTCATTTAATTAAAGCTCAGATGTTCCCCTTCTCCACATGTAGTTGCGATAGCTCTTCAAATGTTGGTTGATGTAAATAGAGAGCTTGTAAGGAGTGGGGCACCTGACATTACAATGAAATGCAAACACCAAATTGTGAACCACAACTATGTGTTATTCTGGATTGTAAAATTGAGTTGAGAATGAAATTTACTTTGCCTTACAGTGGCTTAGGTAAACAGTATTATCTCTGGTATAACACGAGCAAATAAAATGTGGTGTGTTTTATTAGTCAGTGGTTTTTTTTGGTTTAATTATGCTAGAAATCAGTGAGATTAATAAATATGTATTTTTGTAAGAATATACACAAGAGACTTGATAGGTTTTCCAAAGAAAATCCATTATTGGAGACTAAATACTTATGCATAAATCTGGGACACACTTCCCTCCTTTGTTGTGGTGTACAGGAGTAGAGGAAGAATCTAAAAATGAGTAATTAAATATATTGCACCTAACTAAATTTATGTTTCTGCCACAGTAAAAATAAATAAATAAATAAATCTGTTTTGGTGATACAGTATAAACTAGATCTTTAAAAATGGTTATGTGATAACTCAAACTAACGGATTAGAAGAAGAAAACAACAACAAAAGATTGGTATTTATTGAAAATCTGAGTTTCCAAATTTCTGGGGAACATGTATATCTAAATTTCCCTTTTGCTATGGTCACCAAACCTAGTAAAATCAACTTCCATCTTGATTTTGCATTTGAAGAAATGGTCAGTAAAAGCTGAAATCCATTTTATTTTATTTTATGTACGTAATTCTTGTTTTTAGCATACTGCGTGGGTTTAATCTTATACAAATGTAGAAGTGTATATGAAACTGCTACTAGGTAGCATTTATTTCTAAGAGTTAATTTTCTTTTCAATGAAAAAAGAGGAGTGCTGGTTTGTGTGTGTGAGCCTGTGCATGCATGTGTGAACCTCTTTGCATTTATGGGGCAGATTTACTTGCATTTTGGATTCAGAAGGACCAGTAACTAAATTTTTTTTGTACACCCTTATTGGCCACTGCTGTTGGAAAATATTTTTTTCTGAATTTGAGCCTTACAAGGCTGTCAGTGATAGGATTACATTTCATTCTTAAGTAAATCTGCAAAGAAAAGTACCTTTCAGTTACGTACCTATCTTTCCAGTTATGTTTAAGATTTTGTAATACTCTTTGTTCATTGAAATAAGGAAATAAGGATTTGTTTGTTGTGTCTACAAACTGGATAGATTTTACAGTTTATAGAAAAATGCTTGTAGTCTGCAGGCAGTATTTCTGATGACAAACCAGTTTTTCTTTTAAGTGAAGAAAAAAGAAGGAACCCACACTGAAGACCTGTAAGCATAAAAACAGCTCCAGATATGTTTTGTGCAATTTTTTTTTAAATTCAACTTGCATAATTTTCTCATAGTTTCCAGCCAATTAGTGACTTAGGTTGACATTGTTAATACAGCATTTTGATTTGCTATTCTTTGTTTGTTTTGAAATAGAAACTGCAACCTAATGAGGTAGAAGTTTTACTGCATAATTTTTACCACAAATAGAGGCTTAATCATACACTTCTGGGTGGGTGGAAGCAATGATAGAGGCATCATCTGTGAAGAAAAAGAGAAGATCAGTTGCTCGTAAACAGAAATATTCCCATCTGTCCCAAATCTCCTAGTATGTGCAGAGGAATACCTTAGAAGGTGAAAAGATCCCTCCCTCCCTTTTGCTTTCTAATCTTGTTAGCAGGTGGGGGTTCAAAAAGGTCATCTGCTGTCAGAAGCAGATTTTTTCTTGTTCTTCTAAAGTCCCTAAAGTGTTTTGCAAACATTCTGCCACCGTATCTTCACCATCTTGCTACCAGAGATTGGGTAGTATCGCATCTCTGTGACATATTCACGCTGATACAATTGCCTGCTGGGCTAGCAAATTTCTAAGGCGAATGGACAGGTGAGCTGGCTGTGTTTTCATTTTTTTAAATTATGGACTTGAAGGATTTTCATTCTTTAGTTGCCTCCAATGGAGACCAATTTTTCTGTTAAAAGCAATGAGAGTAAGAGTTTAAAGGAATTACAAAATAATTTGGAAGTGTTTACTTATAAAGATGTATGGAACATGATGGCTAGTACAGGTAGAAAGACTTAAAATGCCAGCTGTGAGATAAGTATGAACAAAACCACCAATGTTGTGACTGGTAATGGTTTAGAGACATGGTGCTCAACACCACTCGTGTCAGTATTCTATTTTTTCCATTGTCATTGTTTGCGAAGCAGTAGTGATCATTCATAAGACGTAAGTGAGACTTTACCAAGGATACTGTGTATATTTGCCATAACTGCTTTGAAATAGTGGCAGATGAGGAAACTAAGGAGATTGGAAGAATGACGTTCCAGTTTCATGTTTCACAAATAGTGGTGGTTTTTTTTCTAAATTGGAATACCTTGCCATGTTCATAGTATGAACTGTAATGAAGTATTTCTACCTAAGAACTGGAGTTATTTGCTGTCCGTCTTGTTAGAGAAGGTTAACTTCAGCAAACAGAAATAAAGCCATGGGCATCGACTTTTTGGATAGAGTTATAGAGTTTCTTGGTTTTGTTGGGTATCAGTGTATCCTCCAGTGATGCAGAATGTGGCAGTTCAGTGGAGGTATTTTAACAACACTTGGCTGCCCTGGACTATTAGGAACTGGACTGGACTGGACTGTTGGCTGGACTGGACTGTTGGCTGGACTGGACTCTTAGGAAGCACCACTATACTGTGATAAAAATAAGACTGCCTGGATACTATGAAAATTAGTTAAAAAAAAAAAAAAAAAAAAAAAAAAGGAATCTTCCAAGTTCAGAGCTACATAATTTCAGAGTAGATACTGCTAGAAAAAAATCTGGTTTTAATTTGATAATGCAAGCAGAAATAATATTTTGTCCATCCTTGTTGTAGTTTTATAATACAACAGGGGATTTCATACATGTCAGTGTAATAGTACAGATAAAGCAGATAATAAATCGAGAATGAAATGTACTGACGGGTGGAGACTTTTAAGAGAAGGGAGGTTGTTTTTTTTTTTCTATCTCAGAAAAGCCATTCCTTCCTTTCATAAAGAAGGGAGCTCAGGAAAATAATATTGCTATTTTTTACAAGGTCTTAACAAACTTTACTTCTAGTGATCTGTGGGTTTTTTTTCCAAATTATTATATTGATTGCCATTACAAGAAATGACAAGGCATTTCTGAGCATCTTTCTTTTAAATTTCAGCCTCTGAGTTTATTTTAATATTAGTCATTAAATAAATAGATATACTTAGAAAATTATATTTGATGAGAAAGCCAATTTTTGGACAAGTTCGGTAGACTAATTTTATCTGGACTGCAATAAATCATTCTTTTTATTAGAGTGGAGGTGGAACTTGGAGATTAGGAAGGAGTACTGGACATCAGGGAAGATGCTGGTTAAGAGGAAGGCATGAGCTGGTTTTCTTAAAATGCCAGTCAAAGAGTGCTGCTTGGTTGAGTTTCTGAGACAAAAAACACAGTCAGATTTTGTTAATATTTTAAAGAGAGATGATGCATTTGCTGCTAGAATATGCTGATGATACTGGTTTGGAAAGCATATCACTTCCAGATGCTATAGGGGAAGGATTGATGAACTCAAGGACCAGAGTAATAGAACTTGGGTAAAATGTGGTAATGCAGATTGCAAGATCATTCCTTTCAGAATGACTAATGAAGATTTCCAGATCCAGTCTGGGAGGTGTGTCATCTAGGAGGAATGTAGGTGGAAGAGATGGATATAATAAAAATCACAGAATGAATATACACTGTTTATAAAGTCTGGCCAAGTAAAAGGAAAATGCTATCCTGGATGTACCAGGGAAGGTTTTTCCTTGGGCTGCTAAGAAAATGCTAAGATAATTGAAAGGGGCACAACTGACAGCTCATCTGGAATGCTGGTGACAACCTTCAGGAAAATGAATTCTGGATGTTTGTGGGAATAGAAACCCTGAAGAATGATTTATTGCCTGATCTGATCAGACTATAAATATGAAGGTTGAACAGAGATATGATTGTTGTGTAAAAATGCAATGAGAGCAGACATCAAAAAAGCAAAAATGTTTTTGAAGCTAGAGGCCAATGCTATCAGGAACAACTGTGGCATAAGAACAATTGGGTGTAAATTAGTAATTAGTAAAGTTTGTCTAGAACTCATAATGAAATTTTTAAGTGTCAAAACAGGAGAAAGTTATCTTAAACCTCTCAAGGAATGTAACGTACTAGAGATGAAACAACCTGTTTCTGTTGTCTAACATAATCTTGTCACCGTTTTCACAGGATTTCCTTTCTGATGCTCTTTTTTTGTTGTTGTTGGTTTGTAGTTTGTTTATTTTGTTTATTTGTTTCCCATTTCCTGTTCAGTCAAATAAAATACTACAAGATCTTAAATTTTCTAATTGCAGATTCAGAAAATTATCTTAGGTATTACAATTAACAAAAATCTCACAGTAGTGCAGTTGCCCTACAGGCTTAGTTTGTCCTTCTGTAATTCACTTCTTTCTTTACAGTGTTGTAGAAGAACATTTCCAAAGTATTTGTTTGCATTGGATATTCAACCCTGCAAAAATAGGTAGCGCTTATGTAGCACACGAGCTTCTTTTCCTACAGATACCTCCATTTTGTGTCCATCATGGCTGCACACTTTGCAGATCTTTAACATTAGACTGCATACCCTTGAGAAACAACCTTCTGCAACTTAGTGGAACTGTTGTGGTCTTTTCTGCACCTCACTCAATAGCCTCATCTTGCTGCTCAGCGTTACCTCAAGAGTCTTCCTTGTCTGGTTTGTTATTTTGCACCATGCAGTACATTAGAGTTTGCTTTGTGTAATCAGTGTTCCATGAGAACTACAACTCAGTTACACAAAAAGAAGAATGAAGAGAAATTGACATGAAGAAAGACTTTTCCCTTCAAGCAATCTAAAAAAAACTTTGTAGTGCAGCAGCCAGGACAGTAATAGTATCCTACAGACAGTGACAGGATCAGAGCTCTAAACCTTGCAACCAAAGCAGAAACACCCCACTGAAAGCAGCAAGTGCTCCTAGTGCACCTACCTGTTGCTGCAGGAGGAGGGAAACAAAGATGAAAAATAATATTAAAAACAAAGAAAAAGGCCTGATTATTTTTGTAAGAGGAACTCTTTGTTCTGGTAATGACACTTAATTCTTTGAAACTATTGAGTGAATGTAAGCATGCTCTCTTTTATTTACTGTTGCCGTCTAGCTGAGGAATCCAGTACCCTTAATAGAAACATAATTCAGTTCCAGTAACTCATCTTCCAGGAGATTTCCTAATAAGGGCTAGTATTTTCAAACAAAGTCCAACTGCTCTGCTGAGTTAGTGTTACATGTAGTTCATGTAGTTCTTTTCCTTTTTCCTGAATTATAAATTTTGACTTTGACTCCTGCTAGATCATTGGTTGACTCAGAATCAAAAGAATTCTTTTGATTTTCTGTTTATTTGCACTTTTTCTCTATTTTTTTAACAGATTTACTGCAGTAATTTAACTCCATTAGCTGTACTTTGGGCTATTTGAGTATATAGGTAGCATGGGCTTTAGAAGTATTTATTCCTTTCCAAAAGTATATTAAAAGTACAATAGTAATGCCAAAGTACTATCAGTAGAAGTTTTGAAATCTAGTCAGTGTATTATAGTATTTATTACAAACCATTTGTGGTTTTATTTATTTCATGTAACTGAAAAATGTTTAATTTGCAAAAATTTTTTTAAAACATTTTAAAACTATTCTTAGTTTTAGAACTTTTTTCCCTGCAAACAAACAACTGGAATTTTCTCAGCAATCTTCTTTTACAATCAGCTCTAGTGTTTTTCTTGTGGCTTGTAGCTTCAGTGCAGCTTCAGTCAAGGACAAAATAAGGCTTTGCATCTAAATATTGGCAGAACATCTTTTTTTGATTCCAGCATCAGATTTACAATATAAGTATCATATCTTTCAAGCCATTAGGGGCAAGAAAATAGTTAATTCAGGATGCCTTAGAAAATATATATCTTTTTATTCTTAATCATTGATTTCATTTGATGAAAAGATATCAGTGAGTCGAGTTTTCTAATAAAGTGCATTTAGCTGAATGCAAAGTATCATTAGATTCACAGACTTTGTTTTAATCTTTCGAGCACTTTTACAGGAATGTGAATGTGAGCTTTGAGGGATTTTAAGGTGGTTTTTTTTTTGTTTGGCTGTGAATAGAAATGAAAAGCAGTAAACGCAAACTAAAAACAAAGCATCAAAAGACGTTTGAAGGGATTTTCAATGATAATATCACTTGCTGCTTTTACCGCAAAATCTGTAGATATCTGTAAGTTTTGCAGTACAGAGGAATCACAGATAAGAACTTTAGATACACTGAATTTCAAATTACAAGGAATGAAGTATGAACACAGTAAAATTTTTTTTAAGGATTTTTTGACAATATTTTTCAATTTTTTTTATCAAGTTATTGTATTAGATGAAAAATGACTTCTGGTATTAGAACTTATGTCCAGTTTGAAAGGGCACAATGTAGTCTGTATATTTCCTTAACTAAGAATTCAGATGAATTAAGTTTTACAAGATATTGCCAACATCACATAGAGCAGGTATTAATCCACAAACCATTTTAGTGTTGCTGTATCTCCCTTTTTTTTTCCCACTGAAACAGAAATTAGCTGAAAAATTTCAGCTGGAGAGCTGTGCAGAGCACACCTGAGGTGCAGTGTTAAAAGCAACTCCCTGCATTACTATTTGCAGACCACGAAGGAGTTCAAGTGGCTGAGACCCAAGTGACAGCAGCACTGCATGACAGGAAGGGACAGATGATGAACAAAGACAATTTCTGGCCTTGTTCCCACATGTGCATCAGTCGGTTGTAGTGTCTGCTAGCCAGGGCTATTGGCCAGTCCAGTGTTGACTCAGTTTCCAAGAAGAGAAGGAGCAGCAGTGTAGTATAAACAGTGTGACAAAGGAATTCGATCTCTCTATAAGATTTATTGCAACAGTGCTCTGTATACTTTCGATGGCATATAAATTAAATTAAGTAATAACCACTTTGGCAAATCTTTAAATAGAACAAAGAAGAGGAGAAAATGAGCAAATCATATTACTTGCTAGTCCAGAGCTTATTTATGTGCACGTTGCTTCTTGCCAACCCATGTGATACACACAGAGAAGAGGAAGAAAAAAAAAAAGATAGAGGCATCCAATGAAACTGTGCTTCTTCAGGAGGAAGCTTGGCTCTTCAGTAGTGTTGGCTGCCCTGCTTGCTGGAGAAAACTTGGTCATCACGCAATCATAGAATTGCTCAGGTTGGAAAAGATCATTGAGTCCAACCACAACCTAACAATACTACCCTAACTAACAACCCTCCACTAAATCATGTCCCTGAGCACCACATCAAAACAGTTTTTAAACACGTCCAGGGATGGTCACTCAACCACCTCCCTAGCGAGCCTATTCCAGCACTTAAAAACCCTTTCTGTAAAGAAGTTTTTCCTGACACTTGGCCCTATTGAAAATCATGTTAACCTAAACAGTTAACCTTGGCCCATAGATCCAGTCTATCCAGGTCCCCTCAGACTGATCAACGCTTCCTCCCAACTTGGTGTCATCTGCAAACTTACTGAGGGTGCACTCAATCCCCTCATCAAGACTGTTAATAAAGATGTTAAATAGAAGAGGCCCCAGTACTGAGCCCTGGAGGACACCACTCGTGTCCGACCACCAACTGGATTTAACTCCATTGACCACAACTCTTTGGGCCCGGCCATCCAGCCGGTGTTTCACCCAACAGAGCGTACGCCCATCCAAACCATGGGCAGCCAGCTTCTCCACGAATGTTGTGGGGGACAGTGTCAAAGGCTTTACTGAAGTCCAGGTAGATCACATACGCTCATCCTCTAAGTGGGTTACCTTGTTAAAGAATGAAATCAGGTTTGTCAGACAAGATCTATCATTTGTAAACCCAGGCTGACTGGGCCTGATCCCTTGGTTGACTTTTAACTGGTCTATGATCGCTCCCGACATTATCCATTCCATAACCTTCCCCAACACCAAGGTGAGACTGATAGGTCTGTAGCTACCAGGATCATCTTTCCAGCCCTTTTTGAAGATGGGCGTCACATTTGCCAGTCTCCAGTCCACCGGGACATCCCCAGTTAGCCAGGACTGACAAAGAATGATGGAGAGTATCTTGGCAACCACATCTGCCAACTCCTTCCACACTCTAGGTGCAATCCATCCGACCCCATGGACTTGTGAGCATTCAGCTTTTGGAGCAAAGAAGGCATTAAATACCTCAGCCTTATCCTGATCTTTGGTCACCAAGTTGCCCTCGGCATCCAACAAGGGATGGAGACTCTTATTAGCCCTCTTCATGCTGTTGATGTATTTATAGAAATATTCATTGTTGTCCTTTACATTAGTGGCCAAGTTCAGTTCTAGCTGGGCTTTGGCTTTTCTAATTTTCTTCCTGCACAGCTTCACTGCGTCCTTGTAATCATCTAAATAGCTCACCCACTTTTCCAGAGATCATAAACTTTCCTTTTGCTCTTGAGTTCCAGCCAAAGGTCCCTGTTCAGCCAGTCTGGCCTCCTTGCCTGCCAGCTTGTCTTCTGTGACTTGGGGATGCTCAGCTCCTGCACCTTTATAATTACTTCCTTAAAGTATTCCTACCTTTCCCGGGCTCCCATGCTCTCCAAAGCTACCTCTCAAGGGACCCTCTCAACCATGATCCTAAAGAGGTTAAAGTCTGTCCAAGGTGGCAGTTCAGCTGACTCCCCTCCGTGATTCAACAAGGATCGAGAAATCTAGCATCTCATTATCATTTTGCCCCAGACGGCCTCTGACCTTTACATCCCGCACAAGACCTTCTCTGTTAAAAAACAGCAGGTCCAGGATTTTGCTTCCCTTTGTTGGCTCCTTGACCAGCTGTGTCAGGAAGTTATCTCCGGTACACTCTAGAAACCTCTGGGACTGTTCCCTATCTGCTGTATTATAAATCCATCTATAGACACTGCTCATGAGTAGCAGTATTTATGCTGTGAAATGACCAATCTCTGTGCAAACAGATGAGTTTCATTATAACATAACACATGATTTCTTTTTAAGGACAATGACTGAAAATTCAACAGAAGATTATGTTCAAATATGCATTGTAATTTTTACACTAACAGTTTATTATTTTCCTTTGTACATGTACTGGTATTTCAAGTGCTTAAACTAAACTTGCAGTAATTTTTAGCCAATCTTTTTTACTAACCTGCTAAATTTTCTTGAAATTGCCAAGGGAAGACAAATTATGCATACAAAGAAAGACTAGGAAGTTAGTTATCTCTAAGTCATTGATATGTTGTCCAAGTGCAAATATTTTTAGCAACTGTGGCTTATATTGACAGTTTCAGCATTTTGAATGTTGTGTTATCTTTTCTTTGATTTGATGCATGCAGTTTTTAGTAAATGGTGGTCATATAACTTCATAAGGGGGCCAGCACTGTAAGATGTTGATGTTTACATCTATATGGATTTCTATTACAAACTTACATGCTACATGTATGAGTTATTTGATATAAGATACTCTTGATAAGACATGAAATATGCAACAGGGATGCTAAATTACTAGTTCCCATTTTACAGACCACGGTATAGTCATTTGCTTAGACCTTGGTGAATAGTGTAGGTTGGCTCTCTCTGTACCTTCAGGTTTCTGTTGGAAGATTCATTCTTGAGCTTGCAGTTCAGTTTAGTAAGATTTGACAACCTGTTGAGATTTTCAGACCAAATTCTACAAATATTTAACTGCAGTGTCATAAACTTAAGACATTCAAATAACTGAAAGAATAAAATGTTTTTTGGGGTTTTTTTTTTTGGTGATCTGTTATATGTTTACCCTCATAAGTTAACTGAGAATTGCTTTGAAACTATTCAGTGTTTACAAAAGCCCTTTATGCTCCCACACAAGTACTCCTATGTAGTTTATTTTATTCACCCATACTGACTTTTTCATGTGGAGGGAAAAAAAGAAGAAAAAAAAATAAGCTGTTTCTGGTGTGTTGCTTTAAAAGAAATCCTGAAATGAAATATCTTTTTATATGGAAGAATTCTAAATGTCTGGCAACCCCAGTAGAAATCCTGTTAGAAAGTTGGACAACTCTGAGTTGCTCATTCATTTCTTTTGGTTTATAAATTAAGAAAAATACAGGATATTGTATTGCTGACAAAGAAAACCAAGACAGAAGTGTCTATATGAGAAAATAATGTGTCTCTTCACACTGTTGGTACAAAGAAGAAATTTTTCTTGCTTTCCTTTGAGCTGCATCTTCTCCACTTACTCCATGGTTTGCAGCTCCTGAGTACATTCAGACCATAAGCATAATGGGGAGGCTACTACTAAGCCTAGAGGAAGCAGTTGTCTTTATGCTCTTACTTTCATGATTTGTGGAGCACAGAAGTTTTGTGGTTAGATAAGATAGGGTGAATGCCCAAAATGGCTCCACAGCTTTTGTTTTTGAAGCTACTTTGAATTAGTACTATCAGCGTGAAACAGTATTGAAATGTTGTTATGCATAGGCTTTTGTGACTTTGGGGTAAAAAAAAAATAATTATTTGTAGAGTTTTCTCTGGTCTCAGGACAGAACTTGTCAGACTTGAGTGTTATCTTAAAATGCAAATAGATTCTCTGTTTACAGAGCAGGTTAAAATACCTGCACATCTCTTCCAGGGAGAAATCTCAGGGCTGCTGTTTTGATTAGTTTTGCTTTCACATGGCTCTTGATAGCTTTATTTATAGCTCTGCCATTTGGTTAGATTTGACGGTGCAAAGTGTTCTCTCTCGGAGCATGGCCAAACTGAAACACTGAATTAAGTATCGATGTGACCTAGGATTTATAGATAAAAGTAAATCAGTTTTGCCCATCGCTCTCACTTGGAAAATTATCCCACTATGTTTTTGTCCTCCTGCCCGAGTGGCTCTTCTGGAGTTCATGGTCAGGGCAGGGTAGGAGAATTTCTTTGACTGGATTCATCTGCTTGATACAGTAAGGACTGCAAAGTGATTAAAATGTTAATACAATAAATGTTCGAGGGACATTAAAAAACAAACTCATCAGTAAATACACAATATGGTTCACTGCCTTATTAAAATGTAGTATTTATTGATAGGAAATGAGTGATTAAGCAGTAAAGATTTTGAAAGATTCAGTTGTCTTTAGTTTAGAGACATGCCCTCCTAAGAACCAAGTTCTTCTACGTGCATAGAGGAGCTCAACAGTGCTTCGAAGTGGTTGCTTAAAAAGGTGACATGCAAGACCCAGCTGGTCTACAAACAAAACTCTTCCCCTCTTCTCAGTAATGGCCTTTGTGAGCCACAACTATATCCAGAGTTGATGCAGCAGAATTGAGTTGCAGTGATATTGCATGTATTTCTCCTTCAAAGTGAAAAAATTTATAGCTTTGGCAATAGCCTTATATCACAGCAAGAGGAGAGCTATTGTTTTTATGTTGGAACAGTCAACCTTGACATATTTGTGCAGTTAGAACTAGGTCTATACTTAGCTGTTAACAGATAAACCATTGTCATTGACTAGGGAATCCAGGAAAAAAAAATGTTGGAAAAAGTGACGTGGAAGTTTGAGTGGCAAACTACAGTTTTGGTTTAACTGTACTACATAGTTGTAAACAATTTTTTTTTTTTTCATGTGGTGTTCATGTGCTTCATGTCTGAGTACAGACCTGTACTTTACAGGAGTTTGCTGAAATCCCCACATTCCTCTTTTAGCCAAGGTTCAGGTACTCCCAGTGTGCCACACAGTTGTTTCTTTTCCAAAGTTGGCCCATGACCAAAATGCTAGACCTAATAAATTGCCTTACATTTATTTCGGAGCATGTGTTTTTAAACATCTGACCACTTTCCCCAAATAATCAGAAGAGTGACTTTTTCTAATACCCACGATCAGATTGCAAAAGGGTACTGCAATACCACTTTGGGCAGGAGATGGTGGGGGGGAGGAGAGGGTACTCTGAAGAAGGCTAAAAGTTCCTAGGCAGTCCTTGTCCTATGACCCAGAACCAAATCTTCTGCAAATGCTGCTGACTGAGTATTTGATGTCAAGCATTGTTTCACAGACCTAGTATCTGTTGTGGGTGGCAGCTACTTTAATTGCTTTCCTTGCTGTAGTTTAAACCAAACCAAACAAACAAGCAAAGTCAGAATAAGTGCATGTTGATTAGCATGTATTGAATATCCCTTCAGTAGTACTAGCAAGCCATTCACACTGATCTAAGATGGCTTTATCTCTCTTCCTTTTCTTTGTCCCAGCAAGCTGAGTGCTGGCTAGCAGTGTTTTAACAAGGACATGATGCTGAAGACATTAAATAATGCATAGGGGAGAGTTGCTAATTATTTAGCTGCTGTTTATTTTCTCTACTTCTCATTATGAAAGGTCACGTAGGAAATTTTACCAAATACAGATGACCTGCTGAAGGCTCACTGATGCCTCTGCACTCTGATCTAATTATTTTAAGTACAAAATCCCAGTGTTGCTCATCTTTGTTAAGCTACTTTATCAATGACACCAAAAATTATCAGGACTTTATTCAGCAGCATTAAAACCATTTTCCAAAGTTCTTTCATTTATCAACTTTCATAAGATAGTAAACCTTCTTTCTAAAACTGTGTATTTTACCTTTGTACTAGATTTCAGAACAATTATTCAACTAGTATGTGACCAAGATAGGGATTGTGTTTTTATGCGTTTTATTGTCTCTGGGGGGTAAAATCTGAGGCTGTATCTAGGAAAGCTTGAATACAGATCTTTCAGACAAATCAAATTTCATCTGCCGTTTATCTTGTCAAGGAATCCCATGTGTCATGCTTTTTCAGTACACCTGTGTACTGTGCAGTATAACCTGTACTTCAGGAGCTGGAGCTGGGTTGTGGCCTAGAGAGCAGGAACCCTGCTAATGACGAGAAGTCAGGCACCATCCTTTGAGGAAGCAAACCAAGATCTGTAAGCACAGAGTGGGTTTAATTTGGGCAAGTGTAGGTGTCTACAAAGTAGCTGCCACTTCAGGCTTTATTTCTAGACAGTGGAGAGAAACGTGCACTTCTGTACATTCTGTCCAGTAGCCTAAAATGACTCTTTTTCTCTACAGGCTCTAAGGGAGTCTGGAATGGTCTATAGACATAAAAAGTTCAGTGAGATGGGTCCAACTTATCTTGATTGCATCCCCCTTTCTTTCTGCTCCTCCCTTGCTTCCTTTCATTCAGAGGCCTAAATAGCAGTGTCATCTGCTGCAACGGACTTTGACTCTCCTGTAGCTGAATCCTCTAAGGTTTCTTCTTGCCCTGCTTCCACAGAGCAGAGTTGCCTGGATAGAAGAGTTCTTAAGCAATGATCTAGATGCTGAGCTCTGTAATATTAGATACTTCTGTCTTTTTGAGGCTTGGCCTGCGATAAGCAAACAACGCAGCAGTCAGACTCAAACTTCATCTTCCTGCATGACGGTGGAGTTCAAATTACACACTTAGAAGTCTATTTGGCACTCTGCTAATGAAATTACCACTTTTTAAAATAGGGTGAGTTTTTTCATTGGTATGACTGTCTTAAGTTTTCTCACTAATTTTGTGGGAGATGGAACAACGATCTTACTGAGATGGAGTAAATTCTCTGCCTTGAAAGAGGCTTCCTTCATCTGCTCTGCTGGTGGCTCACAGTCTGTAAGAACAGCAGGATTTGATAGTAGATGTAACACCAGAGTTTTCTAAGTCAGTGTGTGTGTACTAATTAGGAGTTACATGTTTCTGTGTGTCTATTATATATCTTTTCATCTACTGTTTGCATGATATATTTATAGAAAGGATAGTTTCAACCTCAGAAGAAAAGTACCACCATTAGAAACCCACAGGAAGGCTTTAAGAAGTTAGAGGCAGATTATTTATCTGATGCGCCTCTTAAATGTCTTCTCTCGTAAGCAAACGTAATCATCAAAACTAGTGCTATGCAACTGACATGAATAATTCCAGTCAAACTGAAGATTGAATAGCTCTGTAGATGGAATCAATACAGTGAATTGTAAATTTATTGTAACTCTTATTAAGAATTAGTGTCAGTACTACTGTCACGATTCAAGCCTTTCCATGTATTGTTGTCAGTGAGCAGAATATGCAATAGCACTGTCCTTTGATGCTTTGTTTATGATGAAAAGGTAAATATGCTCACTATTCTTAATGTCTGGGTAATACTTTTCTATTTAGTCTTTGAATGTATTATTCATTATTCATCTAGTTTTGCTATGTGTTTGGTGCTGGGATAAAGAAGCTGTCTTAGCTTTTCTGGAGGAAGAAACTTTCTACATATTATTGCTTTTATTCATACCATACTTCTTTACTATCGTTTTAATATTATGTTTTACATATCATTTCACATAATCTGTTGCTGAAAGAACAAAAATATTTTGGTGTCTTGCATTTTAGTTGAAATTGAGGAAGAGAAACAATGAAGCAAATCAAACATCCAGTTGGATCAATGGTTGAACCCAAAAGGAAGGCTGATGAGGTTATGGTGACATATAAGATATTGGTAGATATCTTCTACCCTATCACTACAACGTTGGCAGTATTTACCACAGAAGCAGTGTACAGTGGATAAGAAGGATCAGTGTTTTTTAGAATAACGGAGCACGAAATGAAGCAGTGAAATTGAGAAGTGAACCTTAATGTCCAGCATATCTTTTTCACTCACAGACTACAATCACAGACACAGTTCTTCTTCCAATAGGCATGCTACTCAGTGTGTTACATGTGCAGGTGACTGCTCTTTATGTATCAGAAGTTATCTTGGATGGTGATACATGCTAATTTTTAAGAAATCAATTGCGCTTGTGAGCCTGATTCTGAAAAATGCTATTGATTTCAGGGCTTAAACATTTTAGAACTTGATAAAACTGTTCTGTAGAATAAATGGGTGGCCCTTTCAGTTTGTTTTTTTTCTGATTGATGTCCAAAATTTTCTATCCTGTTCAGACATGCAGTAGCAAGCAGTACACCAACCATTTTGCAATCTGAACTGGAGAAAGAACTGCCATGGATACTCTGTAAACATGTACTGTTGAACTTAGTTTTGTAGTGCAGTTTATTTTATGTGCTCTTCATTTATATTCTCAGTTTTATAGTTCCTCCGACCTCTTAATATCTGTGATGGTTCTTTGCTCTTTGTGGTCTTGGCAGCCATAGACCTCAAAGGATTTTATGAAGGAACGGTAACTGCCGTTGTGCCATTTTACTGAGGAGCAAACTCAAGGGCTGGAAGTGACCCTCTGGAGGTCTGCGGGGGAATCAAGCCTTCCTCAAAACTTCTAGCTGTAATTACCAAGTTATTAACATTTGTAACTGTTTAAAGTACATACGAGTACATTGTAAGAGATGTAGTAATCTCACTGCAATTATTCTGCATGCCTGGAAATCAAAGAAGCCGGAGTGCCTGCAGATTGTTTACATTTGTGTATGACTAGGTGTGCATGCATTTAATCTATAGAAATGGGGTGTTGGTCTAAGGAAAGTTGCCATGGGACCCTAACTGTTCATACATTAGAGCTTATCTATATATTACATATATATTGAATATGCCTAATAATGTTTACAATTTGAACTGGGACAGTATTAGCCTTCTTGAAATGGGAATCCATGGCTGAAAGCAATATGATGTTTAGCCCCTTCAATATGTTACAGTAGAACTCACCTCTGTACTGCTGGGATATAACGTGGGTTGTGCGTATATCCGTCTTTGGCTCATTTAGCATTTTCATTTCTTGCGTCTTCATGGTGAAAATATTTCTATTTCAAATTTTTAATGAAATACTCTGCTAGGAAAGACATATTTTAAGGGTTAATAATATGGATTATTCTGCAGTGCAGAAATAACTAAATCAGCAATTAGTGCTACCTGATTACTTGACATATTTTAGCGATATTACTATACAAGTATATGTTAGCTACAGTCAGAGTCAGAGCATCTCTTTAGTGTGATCCGTAAAATATTTTGATATGATAAAGCTGGTTGAACTACAAAGAAAAGTGTAAGCTATGTGAACAGCTCATTAATTAAGTTAAAATAATTACGAACAGATTCATCAATCTCTGAGAAACCTTGAAAATTTACATATCTTGTTTCTTTCAGCTCATGCTTTTACTTCCAAACATAGCATGGTGTCGCTCGCTGTCTTATTTGATGATATGGTGCCAAACACTTTTTTTTTTTTTTTTGTATTCAGATTAGCAGTATTTCTAGCAACATAATGCTTATCACAGTCATAAGTTATTTTTACAAAATGCCTGAATATGCTTTGCCTTTCTGAATAAAAGGATGGCTTGATATGAGGTTGCTGAGGTGTCCATCTTTCCCTTTGTAAACTCTGAAGAAAAACAGACCAAAATTTCACCCTTATTGTGGGTTTGTGTTATATTTATTATTCTGCTGTTGGGATGAATAGAAGAGAGCACAGTATAAACTCATTGATTCATATTAGTAGAAGAACTGGTTACAGACTGTATTTAAAACGTAATATTACTTTGTATAAATTATATCCTAGTAAATAAGTAATTGTAATTATTTTCAAGTTACAGGCATAATTATACTGGAACAGAATGTTATGGAAAGGTTGACTTTGGTCTCTAAATGCATTGCCTTCATCACTGTTGAAGTGGTCACATTACAAATATGTTGGTAGTTTTATTTAAATATGATTCATTAAGTGTCCAAATGAGGGTGAGGTCCGGTCCTATGCATGTTTCACAAAGAGTAGTCCCATGGAGATCTACACAAGATGAACCTTGGTGAGAGTTGCTTTGTGAATAAAGACATAAGAAAAATCTTTCTTCCTGATGTAGATGAAAAAAGTCAATAGGAACATGCACTTTGGATTTCTTTTGAATTACTCATGCTTTCATGTTTATGTTGATATAGTCAGTGAACCTATGTAGACCAAAGTTCTTCTGAAAATGACAGAAATATCTGTGGAAAAGTTAAAGCCTTTAAAACACTTTTGTTCTTCATTGTACATCTTTGGTTTCCCAACTTCACATTCTCTCATGAGAGAAAGAGAAGATCACTGGATAATGGTGTCTCATCTAGGGTTAGAAAAACTTATTTTGCTTAAAAATTTATGTGGAAGAGGAGTAATTTTGAGAATTTTTCTGCCCATACATTGGAAGTTCTTGATTTGAGAAGAATAGATGCCTCTAGAATGCATTGTTTTGTGAAAATATTAAATACATATATTTAAAGCTGGAGGGAAAAAAAGGAGCTATATGTATTCTGCTGAAAACTTATGCAATCAGACACAATGTATGAAAGAATAATAAATTCAAATAATTTTTAGCAGCTATAGTATCAAAATTGGATGTTTCCTTCAGATTATAATCAGATATAATCCTAGAGACAGGTTGTATTTTGATCTTATGTTTTGCCCAATGTGATTTTCGTTCATATTATATATAGCAATCTTTTTGTCTATGCACTTACTGTGTTTAAACCTTATTTTGCTGATGTGTTACCTGCACAGAATTTACCTGTCCTATTTTTGCATACAGTTTAACTAACTGGCCATTGCTGTTTGTATAACAATTTTATATAGCCTTATACGCAATAACAACTCACCTCTCACAGTGTGAACACACTCAAAAAGAAGCACTCTCATTAATGATGAGATTAATCCTGAGCAGCAAATAGAGCTTTATGTGTCAGTTCCAAGAAAAAATACTATCTGAATTCATTTGTATAATATACAGATAATAAGAGATTAGTGCATCTGTTCCAAAGAGCCTGACCTTCAAACCATTAGCTCTGCAAGATTCAAGCACTGTAGTGTAATCCTGCTATGAAAGGCAAGTTTGTTTTACTTTTTTTATTTTATAATCTTCATCCATGAGCTAATATATATATTGAAATCTATGGAAAGATGTAGTACGACTTGGCTTGATTTATTCTGTGCTAAGATACAGACAGAATTTACTCTGAAAGGCAAGTTTCTGTTTAACAAATACTAAACCTCTGTTTAACCAATGGTAAGCCTAGGACCATGAAAATAAAGTTTATTTATTTTATTTTCACTTTGTGGCATGTACTCCGGTGATCATCTTTCTATATGCTATCTGCAAGTAAATTCAGTCTTGAAATCTGGGGTTCAAACTGACTATTTTAGACTTTTTTATTTGTTTTTATGATGTGGATTTTAATGTTTCCCTTCATACAGAGTTGTTTACTTTTCTGCTACCATTTTGCCTTTTATTTGGTGCTGATGTTCATAAGCAATTTTTGTTTTTCACTTTATTATTTGAAGACGGTTTTCATCACTGCATTTGGAATAAGCTTGTCACTGCTCTTTGTATCAGAACAGTAAGAAAATTTAAATCTTAGTCTCTGTTTTTGCATAATATAGAGAGATACAAATTGCTGTTAAATAATTTGAAGGTATTGACTTCATATTGTACTGTAATGCCAGTTCTTAATAGCATATGTGGAACAATACTTGCAGGTATGGTGTTATTTCAGGAAATGTGTATTTGATCATTGAACTTGCTAAAATGCCTTCACAATTGCATTTAAAAAAAAAATCTAGTGCAAGCAGTTCCGTGGTTTAGTTGGTATAAAGGTTTGGAAGAGTTTTCATTTCAGAAATCACTAGAGGTTTTGGGAGATGGATCCCTTTTTTTCTATAAAAGCATGCAATATTAGCACTATTTCATTTACTTTTTCCTGCTCACCCCACCTTGTGTTTGCAGGAGCTTTGAAATGCAGTAAATAATTGCAGTCTGCTTGTATTAATTGACTTTAACTCAGATAGTCACAGATGTTCATTTATAATATCTAACTAATTCTCTTTCATGATTATATTTTTCTTAGCTCTGTAACATGTTTGTAACAGATGAATTACACAAATCAACTATCTTTGTAGTGAAAATTTAGCAAAATTTAGCAGAAAACACTACAACCCTTCTGCTTCTGTTAGTACACTGACTTCCATTAGTACCTTTCCATTGACTGTTGTCTTTTCTCCCTTACCTTTGATAAAGGAAACTGCTTCCTCACTAAGTTTTCAACCCAACAAGGAGATCTGAGCAGGCTGAGAAATGGGCAGCTACGTGGGGCTGTGAAAATAACCTGAATTCATTTTTAATGGCAAAAGAAGAGGCGTTGTAAAAAATCCTGCAATCTCACGTTTCTCCCTCCCTTGCACAGTAGTAAAAGCAGTACTGACATTGTGGCAACTTTATTATGCTGGCATCTATACATAGTGCAGTTGAACTGTTCCATTTTGTCAATAGTTTTCTTCTGTGCCTGTTTGATGGAAGACACAGAACAGCAATACTGGATGCAAACTTACTATTTCTTAGCAGGGTTATTCCAGAGTGTTCATCTGGGAACTTTGGCTGAACGATCTGTCTCTAAACTGAGTCTCTGTGTACAGTTGTCCACTTCCAATAATATAAACACAAGGGGAATAATTATATCTTGCAGTTATGCAGTGTTTATCTAGCACAGATCCACTGCCCAACTCTGTAGGTGTTTTTACATACTGGCTGTTGTAAGTAATATAAAATTGTTTTGTGGCTGTTACCTGGGTCAGCCTCAAATATGAAAAGTAGGTCTTTACATCACCACAACATAGCTTGCTTGGGACTTTCCATTGACACAATTCAAACAGCACTCAAAGGCAATACAAAATAAATTGAAAAACAGTCTAAACCTTAATATAGGTGCCTTGGCTGAAGAAGAGCATTGCTTTGCTTTTTGCTGAAACTTTAGAATGGTCACTGATGATGATAGATGTGATTTGCAAACAGTGCTGATCCGGAACAGCAGGTCAAACAGCTAATAAGAAATGTAAGAAATGATTTTTCCTGCGACTGGAAGGAAAGGCTGTGACCAAAATGGGTCCTACAAATGGTTTCTGGGAACATACAGCATGAAAGCCTTCCCTCCATTTTTATTTAAACCTCAGTTTCTCCCAGGTTTACTTGCTTCAGGCAAAACCCTACATGAGAGAAAATATCCTGCATACTTGACACGACTCGAGCACTTTATATAAATCTGCTGGACATTAACACTGCAAATGACAGCCTGGGCTGCCATGCCATGCACATGCAGAAGGCATGACTCAGAAAGGTGACACGCACACATTGGCGTTAGCAGCAATAGCATTGCATTCCTGCAGTACCACTGTATGGACATTGAATTGTCCTGACCTCTGAAAAGTGACTTTTTACAGAACAAGAATGTACAGATTGTTTTAAATGTTGCACCATGTAGGAAATCTGTACCTATGCAATGAAAATAACTGGAAGTTTCTGCTGGGGTGTGGCATGAGATGTACTGCATCCTATCGGAGGATTTTGCAGCTGTTAGGATCCTATACAGTACCTGCAACCATAAGTAATGATAAATGTTCATTAGCTGAAAGATACTATATAATTCATGTCACTTTTCTCATTACTCATTTTACAACACTTTAAATCATCAGACTTTTACTGTAAAAAGTGCTTCAAATTGCATGAGGGCAGATTTAGATTAGAATTCAGGGACAATTTCTTCAGGAAAGTGGTCAAACATTGGAACAGGCTGCCCAGGGAAGTGCGATAGTTCCATCCCTGGGTTTGTTTAAGAGATGTGTGAATGTGGCACTTGGGGACATGCTTTAGCAGTAGACTTGTAGGGTGAGGTGGATGGTTGGACTTGGTGATATTACAGGTCTTTTCCAACCTAAATTATTCTATTACAGGTCTTTTCCAACCTAAATTATTCTAGGATTCTATGGCAACTTCACATCAACATCCGCTGGAGAGAAATTTACTGCATGCATGTTATTTTTTTTTTTTTTCATTTTTTGCCCATTATAATAATTCTTGAAATTGCCTTTTTATATTTTGTTTTGGTTTTTTTGTTTGGTTGGTTGGTTGGTTTTTTTTTTTTTTTTTTTTTTTTTTAGTCATTTCCTTCTCTTCTGTCCCTTATCTTTGATCATCCTAATATTGTGATTACAGTAGGTTGGGTATCTTCCTCTTTCTTTGTAAAAGGGAGTGAGCACATCAGTCTCTGTAATGCTTGACTACCAAGTTTTCAAAAGTGTTTAAATGAATTGATTCTTAACCACTTGCAAGAGAAAAACGTATTACATTTTTGGAATTGAATATCGGATAAAATGAAGAATTTGACGTGGAAATAACTACATGGTAATGTCTGTTTCCTCAAAATGAAGTGTAAAGATGAAAGGAATAATTCAGTAATGAAGTTCTATTCTTATAATAGATGTAGGCACTTAGGAGGCAGCAAATAACTCTGGAGTGCCCATCTCAGTAACATCACTAAGGCTTTTCTGCAGTGTAACTGTACATTACTACTGATGGTGCTTAGTTTCACAGTCTTTTGGTCGATTTTGTACTGAAATTCATGTAGAATGAGTCAGAACCTCCATGACAAAGAAATGCATTTCTGGGTTTATCTGACTTTCCTCATCCAGTTCTGTACAACAACAAGAAAAAAATGCATCAAACAAGGTTGCCAAGAATATTTTGTACTCCTCTCTACTTGCACATCACTAGAAAATACACAGCTGAGTGAATTTTTGAACCTTTGGGCAATATATTATGAAATGCTTGCTGGCAGGTAGTTCAGTACTTTTTTGCTGCAAGGCCCTGTAATGTAATCACAGTTGTAAAAGGAACTTGTGAGTGAAGCAACTTGATCATTCCTCGCAGTGCTGCGGTGCCAAGGGGCTGGAAGAGAGGGAGAGGCAACTCCAGAGATTGTTCTACGCAGGAACAGCACAAGATATTTAAACAAAAGGTGAAGCTACTCTAGATACTGGGTGCTTGCTAAGGATTATATTGCAGCCAATGCTTAACTTTGCTTAAACCAGAGGTAAGCCTGTATTTTCTGTGTGTTACTGTGATGAACCTATATAATACTTTCACTTAGCAGCGTGTGTTAAGCTGTGGTTATAGCTTTGCAATGAAAAAAGCCTACGTCAGTTTGCTATTCCATTGATTTGGTAGGCTGGAAATGTTCTCTAAAGGCAGGTTAGTAATGTTTTTGAAAGGAAATGTAATACTGACCTGGAAATGCTGGTAGTGGTGAAATAAAATTTGAAGGACTTGAAAGTTGCAGTCCAAACAGCTCAAACTGCAGGAAAGATGCAGAATACGGACATTGCTTATGAGGGTGGTAATTGTCATGAGTAAAAGGAGAGGACTGTAATGTGTCCTGGTTAGCATTTTGTGCTGTTAAATTAGGGCTGACTTATTATTCAGAAACTAATCAGTTGCACAAAAAAAGCACATTTTTCCTAGAAGAAACATCATTTTTCCTAGAAGATGCTTTGGTACCAGTGGTTTTGACAAACATTTCCACTTAAAGCTCCTATGAAAGCTATTAAAAGAAGTGGGCTTTGGGTTTTCATTACTTTTTTCACATATTTCTCAAGAAACTGCTTGAACATAGATAGCAATAGTAAGCTTTCTTATTAGTGATGTCTTATAAATTGGCTATTGCTGATACTCTCTGGTAAGATACTGTCTTTTAACCATTATATTGTCATTTTGTGATTAGAATGATCAATGCCAAAGTGTTTGTAATTATGATGATCCTTATTTTGAAAAGTCTCACATTCACTAAAATTGAAACGACGGCACATAACTGAAAACTACTTCTGGACATTATACAGTTATTTAAATATGTTTAAATCCTTAAAGAAATATGATTTTGTTTTAGTTTATCTGAAGTCCCTCTTCTACTTTCTTCTGAACTACCGTTTCATTCTCCCTTTCTGTATTAACTGGCAGCTGTGTCCCAAGACCCTTTCAGTGGACAGATGATTTCTCTCTGCCATATGCCAATTCTCTTCTAGGAGCTGGCTGGTCTTAAACAAGGGAGCAATGTAACACTGTGTTTTGCTGTAAAAATGTTAATGTTGAAGTGCAAACAGCTCTCTGAGCTTCTGTCTTCATCCCATGTCTTTCTTTTCCAGACTGGCTACTCAAGGGTATATAAAAAACAAGTACTTAAAATTTTATAAACTGTTTATATAGTAAATAATTTGTTGAAAATGTGACTTGTTTATGTTACTAATTTAATTTATAAAGTTTTAAGAGTTGAAGAACTGGGCATATGTGTACCTATTATTGGATCCATTTACATGTTCTGATTTTATATAGCACTTTGCATACATGTGAACAAGGTAATTAAGATGCTGTTACTTCTGTATGTTTATAAAGTGTTTAGTGCAATCCCAGCAGTAAAAGCTCATTATCATATATCATCACTGATTGCCTCCTTTTGGCTTGTCAGACAGCAGTTCATTTCACCTCATTTGTGTACGGACAAAACTATTAATTTGGAAATCTTTGGACAAAAAATACCAGTAATTTAAGAAGTCATAACTGATCTTCTGAAGATACCCCGGCTGTTCCTTAAGATACGTGTGCCCTTGCTAGACTCGGTAGTTTGGATATTTTTCCAACATGGGAAAATCATATTTCTAAGCATAATCATACATAGCCACATGCTTGGTTTCACATTATTTTTAGTAAATAAGCCTAGCACCATCTTAAGGAGGCAAGATTTTCAAAAGCAGTTGCATAATTTTTTAAGGCCATTGTCAGGTAATAAATCATGGCCTAATTTTTCAAGTTCTGTTTACTTTTATTTTGAACGTGGATCTTAAGCAGTTCCTGACATTCATTCTGAAAATACTACGTCAGTTTTGTAGTTGTCAGAAGGAACTGTTGAGTAAGCAAAGTTATTTTCCTTTGAAATCTAAGTGCAAACTTTTAAGAGTCTGAGTTTGCAAGTTGGCTCTTCAATGAGTAATGCAGGAAAAAAACTGCTGCAATGCCATATATTTTGCAAGTGACTTAGTGTTCAAAACCCAAACATTAATATATTTATTAACAGCATTTCAGTCAACCCTTTTGTTAGGCTTGGTGCATTTTATTCTTTTGTCTCTAAATACATAAGGGAAAAAAAATCTTTATATAACAGCTTTACTTACATTTTTTTGTGTTACCTGAAAATAGTTAATAGGAATGAAATTGGTTTTCCAACTGAATGTGTGAATTTATGAATACAGTTATGAGATACATTTTTTCCCTGACAAAAAGTCCTATCTTAACAATTTAACCCAGCTGAAGAGGTAAATATTCTTTCTAGAAAGTTTTATTATTTATTACAGTATACATTTTGTTTGTAGATTTCTCTTAATTAATATAAATGGGGAAAAGGATTTAATGTTTTATGTATGGATTTCAAACCTTGGGGTCAAATACCATATAATATAAACTGTATTCTTCTTTCTTTATGCGATGGTTGGAAGTAACAGTTATAAGACTATTTCTGGAATATTTGAGATGTTTTCTCATAAAGAGCATTTTTATTCAGGAAAATATGGCAAAACACACAAAATGGAAAATACAGTGGAGTGTTTTAGGATAAAAGTCTAGGGAACATTTGTATTTGTGCATCTTCTTAACTATTTGTCCTCTGTGCATTGCCACTCTGCACTTTCAGTCTTTGAGAACAATCTAGTGTTGTGTCCATATCAGAGATGTACACATGTAAAAGAATAAATGGACTTAAAATTATTTCTTCTTTTATTTCTGTAACTGCTTTAGGACTATACCCAAAGGCAGTTTTTCAATTAATGTGTAGACATGTTGCTGTTAAAATGTGTTACACGCAGAGTGAGTGGGATGTAGCACAACTTGTAACTCTGCAGGTCTTCCAGCAGTCAAAACTGGGGCTGCAAAGTAACACGTTAAAAAGGACCAGAAGGAAATGTGCCCTTTGGTTTTCGTTTTCTCGTAGTTCCTTCAGTTGAGAATGACTCATGATATTTCAGTTGGTGTAGTCTTCCTGGTGTGACATGGTCACACAGGCAATATGCAGGCCAACAGTATGGCCACAACCCAGCCAGGCTGCTGTCAGAGCTGGCTTGGAACTGTAGTCCTTTTAGGCTTTCTTCCTCATGTGCATGAGCACGCTTGAAACCTTGAATTGCCCTTGAGTCATGCAATGATATTATCAGCACCTGGCTTGTTATCACTTCCTTTAGAGGATTGAGCAATGGTGCATGCTTTGCTTTCTTTAGTGTTCTTTTGAATGGGTCATCAGTTTTACATACTACATACCCATGTGTGTATTTGCTTCTTTTTTTTTTTTTTTTTTTTTGGTGCTCACTAGTTTTTCTCAGGTGAGATTCTGGGCAATTCTTAAGGCATCTCTTTCACCAGCAGCACAAATATCCATTTTGTCCTACATTTTTTGTCCTACAGAGATCTCTTAAAGCATCCTGTTGACTAAGTCACCAAGTTTGTGTCCCTGCATATTCCCAAATGTCCTATGGCATCAAATATACACCTTTACATTGCACCATAAAAGCTTAACTCCACCGGGCTGTGGCACATCTCCTTTAGATATTCTCAGACTTTTCATATTGAAAAAAGGGCAAAAGTGGCAGTTTTGTTTAAGGTCATTACATAGACGATAGAGAGCCAGGCCAGTGGAAACACAGTGAGCACTCATGACTCTAAAGGGATACAAGTGATTTGGGGCTGTTTGTCTTTGCATTGTTCTCTCTGATTTGAATGCCTGTAGAAATGTAAATCTAGCCTTGAGGTATCTCTAGTAGGCCATCCTGTTTCTATAGGTACTATCACTAACTCTTTCTGTTGACAGTAGCATTTTTTTCCCCTGGATGCTATGTTTGGAGGTGATTAAAAAGTACAGAAATTGGAATACATCAATTGCATTAGCATTTTTCTTGTTAGAGTAAAAAAATCACTATAAGCTCTATTTATAAGATGTGGAATGAACCAGCAAATGCCAGATGTTCGTTGGTGTGTTGTAGCAGGGCTGCTACAACAGGGCTGATAATGAATGGCAAAAAGTGTGCAAGCCAAGTATGTCTTACAGCTGCAGATGACTGTTTTATGATTCTTTTTCATTTGTTATCAAACCTGCAAAAATGTTTATCACAATTGCTCTGTAATCATTTTTCTCTAGCTTATACCTGTTAAACTGTGTGTTTGGGTGAATGGAATTTATGCACATTAATCTGCATTTCTGCTTGAAGAAAGCCTTACACAATAGACAGAGCAGATAGAATTATACAGCACATTTTGGAATTCATTTTTCCCCTAGATGGTATTCAGTATAGAGACAGTTTATCTTCAGTCTGCACAATGAGTATAATGCAATTTATACAGTGCAGGCAAATAACTGTCACATATTATAAAACTTAACTGTACATATCAAACTAATACAAATCAGCATCAGGACCAAGTGCTCTCTAATAAATATTCAGACAAGAGTAGAAAATCTTCTCAGTGTATCACAGCGTAGATATTGAACTTAAATTTTTAATGAACTTCTACTGTTCGTGTAAAGGCAGGGTTCCAACAGCTTTATGCAGAACTGCTAGCCTGAATACAATACAAGACAAAAATGATAGTTGAGAAAAATACACATCACAAGGAGCCAGAGAAACACTGGTAGTTGATCAGATCCCACATCTCACTGTGCAGTCAATGCAGGTCTGGAAGCTGCACCCCAGAGTGACTCCGCATTACCTGACCCCCTCCAGAAATAGCAGAAGGTCCCTGCTCAACTCTGCTTTAACCACCTCATGCCGTGCAGAACAAGGCTTTCCTGAGAAGTTTACCAGGGTATGCTCTGAAATAAATTGTTCTCATTTCTTTTTGTGCTGCAGTAGGCATAAAAGAAAAAAAAAAAACACCCACAATGTGCATAACTGACCTGTGTAAAACTTTAAAAACCCATGAAACGTGTATTTCAGTTCTTAGTCCTGGGCAAAAGCAATTCTCCTTATGCCATAAAATTCATGTATTTTGCCATTCTGTCTTGGGTTACTTTTATGTTATGTTTTATTGTACTGCATAATATTAAGATTGAGATTGTAAAATAAAATCTGAGCAATGACTTTTATTTTCCAAAGTAACATTGCAGATATTGGTAACAGTTACAGGAGAAGGCAAAGATTTTTTTTTTTCTAATCTTCAACCAAAAAAAAAAATTTTGATGGGGAAAACAAGAAGTGAAATCCAGAACGGTAAGGCAGAGAGCAGCAACTTTGAAAGCATTCAGAAGTAGACAATCTGATATATACAGCACAGTGAGATAAAAGTGTGGGCTTGTGCAAGGATTTGCCCTGCACAGTCTGTGCATTTAACATCTAAGAAGCACGTTCAAGCAGCAACATGAATATTCTCCATGGTAATATTAAATTACTCTTACATGACAAAGCACTTGCAATTTTCAGCCTATGCTGTGCTCTAAGCTAAAATCGCGGGGGTTTTTTTGTTTGTTTGTTTTTTAATTTAGTCACTGGAAATGTGTATAGCGATTATTTCTATGAATCTGCTTTTTATTATACTTCCCAAGCAAACTTTCTCTCATTAATGGATTTCCACATTCACCACGTTGTTCAGGTGGCCTGAATCAGCATCTCTCTCCTTGCCTTGTGCCAAGGTCATGATAGTCTTGTTCCTTTAGTGTCTCATCACTCAAGTTTTGTGAGCCATAAATATTCACAGGCACTTCCATTCAAATGCTTGCTTTTCAGGCTCTACTGTATTTTATCTTTCCGGTCATGCTGCCTGATCTGGCTGGCTGCAGTAAACACTGCAGGGTTTAAACTATATAATCTGACCTGCTCTGTGGGAACAGATGGAAACAGAGACACTTTCAGAGAAGTGAAAGACAACATGGGTGGCAAATACATATCTACTGAAAATACAAGAATTCTTCTTTGTCATAAGAGTCTGCTTGTGGGTTTTATATCTTAGGCTGCCTTTTGATTATTTTTTGATGCTCATCGTATGTTTCAGCATTGACATGCTAGATTATAGGTGTGCACATTATCTGTTGGGTTTTTTTTTGTTTGTTTTGTTTTTTTTTTTTTTTTTTAAGGTAAAGCATAGGCTCAGAATGTTGTATTATGCTTTCCTATATTTCGAGTCACTTAAGTTTTATGAAGTACCCTGTACAGCCACCTACACTGTCTGGGAGCGGATCCTGCTCTACCTCATCTAGCCCAGTCTTCTCCATGATTCAAGGCATTGAATAATGCATTTTCAACTCACCAAGTACTGGAAATCTGGATAAGTTGCAGCAAAAGCACACAGCAAAACCACAGAACTGTTGTCCTCAGAAGGGAGTAAAAGGTCTGTGGCTGTATGTAAGTAGCTGATTTCTTCCACTGAGAGGTATTTATTTCCCTGCTTCTGGATGGCCATAAATAAACAACCACTCAAATAGAAAGTTTACAGGAAGAACCACAGCCTTTTTTGATGTGACAGTGTCTCTTCTTCACTCTGTATACAAATTCTTTCTTTTTTTGTTTTGGCCATGTTATCCATCTTCTCTGATAGCACCAAAAAGATGATAACCCTTGGAGAGGAAGAGCTGCTCTGTCCTGTGGGATTTCTCCCTGCTGTGAATCAGCTCTGAAGACCCAAAGAGCAAAGGCCAGCCATCTGCCAGAAAGTTGAAGCTATGGTGGGACTACGAGATTCCTAGCTTCTGTCTGAAGTGTGACTAAGGTCTATCATAGCCAAACATCAACAATCTCTGTGTGAAATAAGAAAGTGAAAAAGTTTTCAGTCTCTGTAGCAGGTGAAGATGGAAGAAGCATTTTTTTTTCCAGGTATTCCTGAAAGCAGAATGCAGAAAGAAAATAGAAACTTCATAAACAGTGAATGAAATATGACTTAAATGAAGAGGAAAATGCAGGAGAAGGTTTCTGCATTTGTTCACGTGAAACCTTGTCATATCTGCTGCTTCTTGAGAGATTAGTGTTACCCATTGAATGATAGGCTGATTTAAAAGAAAATGAGCAGGGTACTGAGTCTAAAGGCAATGCAGATTTCTGTGTTATGTAGAGACTTTGGTAGAAGTATTTCAGTTAAAGATTTTTAAAACATTTGCCATCCTTTAGGAGCATAAGATTTGGAGTAGAATTGATTGTAAATTGGCTGTTACACCTGGAGCTCAGAACTGCACCTGGAAGGGACTGGAAGCTCTCCCTGCTCCAAGATGACCTGGAAGCTTACAAGTGGAACTCAAAGGATTTAAAATTTAAATTAAAAAAAAACTGTGATGGAAACTTTTCCAAACATATTGAGCTGTTAAATGATTTCATGAAATGCACTTTACTTTGTAGCATTCATATGCAAACTCAAGTTCTGTGGTCTTCATCATCTTCCAAAGGGATTCCTAAAAGATTATTTTGCTTAGAAATTATGTAACACTCACTAATTACTTTGTGGTGAAAAATTTTGCTGTGTGAAAATATGTTATTATGTTTTTTATACCAAGTATTTTAATGCTTAACATTTTTCTGTTGAATGCATGAAGAGTTTTCTTTCTTCTTTTTTCCTGAGACAGTCAGAAATTTGTATTCCCCTAGCCTAATGTGACGAGGTACATCTTACCAACTGGTTAACATAC
Organism: Chrysolophus pictus; assembly: GCA_037305975.1. NCBI lineage: Eukaryota > Metazoa > Chordata > Aves > Galliformes > Phasianidae > Chrysolophus > Chrysolophus pictus. The sequence goes on from CM074578.1 coordinate 29,265,878, forward strand.
ACTAACATCCTGTCTACTTTCTAGTTGTATAAAGATTAATAATAGCTCATTAATAGAGGGTGTCAGCCCTTTTAAAGAGAAACCATGACCAGTTTTCAGCTGAAGAAGAGATGTCACATTACTTCTGTTGCGGAAAACTGCAAGGAAAGACTTTGTGCTAGACTGTCATTCTAACTAACGCTTTTTTTTATTTCTCTCTGCTTTCAGAGGCTGGCAATAAGAAGCTAAAGAGCACGATACAAAGAAGCACAGAGACAGGAATGGCTGCAGAGATGAGAAGTCGTATGGTTCGACAGCCAAGTCGAGAATCCACCGATGGCAGCATAAATAGTTACAGCTCTGAGGGCAAGTAAGTGGCATTAAAAGTACAGTAATGTAAGAAAAACCTCTTGTCTTTTAAAGAAACTTGGGATGTGAACAGAGGTCCCACCTTGAGCTGAAGGGATAGATATGTGTGCAGATTCTTCCTCTTGAGAAAATGTTAGCAAAACTAAACTATTTGGAGCATGTAATATATTGAAGATTGAAATTGAAAGAGGATTTCTTTGGGTTTCACACTTTCCCTGCTATCCTGTGAGACATTTTGTTCATCAAAAGAGAACTGAATTCAGACTGCATTATTCAAAACAAAACTTGTCTTTGAGTTGTGTTTGGATTAACTTGGAGTTAAACTTCAGATGCCGTGTGTAAATCCCTGTGATATGAAACTGTGTTCAGTAGTACTGTATACAAAGAGAGTTTACTTTGGACTTGGTCCAAGTCTCTTATTGAGAATTGTAAAACCAGACGAATTGTAAAACCAGACATCAACTGTGCCATCAGCTAAAACCGAGCACACAACTATGGGTGAATGGGGCAGCTGTTTTCATTCACTGCTGAATGACTGAGCCTCTAGGAAAGGATAACAAAAGCCAATTTGACACAAAAGTGTGAATAAATACTGTAGCCTCCCTACAAATACCAATAGGACTCTACCTTGTGTGCAAGGGCTCAGTGATCACCAGAGAATTCTTACAAGTTGTCCCCTGCAAAAGTGAAAACTGGAGGTATGGAATTCTGTTTTACAGACCAGGTAGAAAATGGACAATAGGGACTTCTTTGGCTTCGTCTTTTAAAATGCTTACACTATTACACAACTGATAGTTTTTAAGAGGGATGAAGAGCCAGTCAGCCATGATGGTGGCAAGGAGAAGTGTAAAGGTGCAGTTACTCCATCATCAGATGATAGGGCACTACCTTTGCCCTTCAGCATTCCATCCTCTTATCCTTCATCTCTCTGCAATGAACTGCCAGTCTGCAAGGCTCCACTCACCATGGCAATGAAGAATTCCTCCTTTAAGGGACTAGAGACTGGCCTATTTTTCTGGTTAGCAGTACTGAAGAGATGGGAGCCCCGCACTGATAGAATTATAAGGTCTTCTGGTTGATTCCTGATCATCAGGATGCCTGAGGTTTGTTCCCTGACTCAGTTTGCAATTGATCCTAACCTTAACCACTGTCCCTGGTCTCTACAGCCCTATTCCAGTCCCTGGCAAGAGAAAAGTAACAGTGAGGACAATGAAGTGAGAAGAACAGTGATATTTAATAGAGGGAAGCCGAGGGTGATGGTCCAAAGGAGGCAGATAACAAAACTCAGGTTAAAAAGTTAAATATAGTTTGCTGCAATGAAGGAAGAGAAACGTTCCTTTAAGAGGATGCAATACTGTGGGTTGAAATTTTTATCCTGTCTCCTGTGAGATTCCCATCATTTTGATGAGGCATCCACAGGAGCTTGACTTTGGTTACTTGAATAGTATTTTGTTTGCAGTTCACCCTTACAGTGGGCAGGTAATTATGGCAATTAGGAGGTGTTTGTGTTGGATTTGCATGGACAATTTTCCCTTCCTTGTGTGTGTGCATTATGATACTGCCATTAATTGCAGAGTCACAGTTATTTATAGGTAGTGTCATGCCTCATCCTGCACTTAGCAATATCAACCAGATAAATAGCTCAGCAGAAATCACAGAGTCCTACAGTAGATACCCCAAGTATCACATTATGTTCTTCTGCTTGAGCCATAATTAGAGTTTTATGAGTTGCAATTCATGATCATTAAAGAGAATAGAGTACTTCATACCATTTGTTGTTGTTTGTGTATTTAGAGGTGTCTGAAAAATGAGAACACTGATGATTTTCAATCCTAGTAATTCTTCAGCAAAATGTAACAGGCATTTTGGGAAAAAATGACAAAAAACAAGCAAGAAACTATTCCTAGCAGCTGCAGGAGTGGTGAGTAGTGCCACTTGGGGAAGAAGCAGGCTGGATGATTTGACAGGCATAGCACAAGGCTTGAACCTGCATCTTGGAGTTAGGTTACTGCCATTACTGGGAGGCTAATGGCTGAACTGGAGGCTTCTAACATTCTTTTTCTCTTCCACCTAAAGAAACCTTAAATAAGATTTCTTTAAACTTTTGTTAAAAGCTTACCTTTTGGTGAATCGAAGTTTTCTAATGAAAAGCACTGTGCTGGGATTTTCTGGTCAGTTTTAGATACAGACGGTCAGTACCTTTATGCAAACATTGTGAGAGCAGTTAGTCTTGAAGAGAGGAATGGGCTTTTTCTACCCACTAACTGCAGCTTGCTGAAAATTTTTACTGTGAATTGTATGGATCACATAAATCTGGTCTCTGGAAACAAAGCTTTTCACACTAGATGCTTTAAATACGAAATTTTGTTACTTTTTTATTGAGTCTAACAGTAAATTTCCTTTGAGAGAATTAGATACAGAGTGGTGGATAGCCTACTGGGTAAGATGCTATCCAGGCTTAGTTCAGACTCCATTCTTCTGTTCCTGCTGACTGTAATGGGGATGCTGAAGCTGAGTTTCCCCACTATAGATTATTCTTTGAATTTTTTCATTTCTTTGTTTTATTATTGTTTGGAGATTATATATGCGTTCAAAAGAAAGTGGAGATTCTACATTACAAAAAAGCAGTTTGGAAATGCACATACAGTCTGTGTGAATGCAGTTCAGTCCTGAAAAAGGGTGGTTTAGGTCTCATCCCCACTAGTACTATCTGCCAGTTTATGGCTTCAGCTGTGACAATCAGTACATTTAATGTTTGCATTGCTTTTCCCTGTTTATCCTAACTGATGCAGATAACATTTGGATATGTCTATCAATACAAAATTGTATTAAAAATTAAATTATGCATTCAGGAATGTAAAGTAATAGGCCTCTGCATTTCATGACACTGCAGAACATTTTGTGGTTGCACATTCTGAGCTGTTTGCCTTGTGTAAGAAGTATTTTGTGGGAAAAAACTGTAGGACAATGGAAATTAATCCTGATCTTATGCTTAATCTGCTTTTACTTTCTTTCAGCTTAATATTTCCTGGGGTACGGCTGGGCGCTGACAGTCAGTTCAGTGATTTCCTTGATGGACTTGGACCTGCACAATTAGTAGGCCGACAAACACTAGCAACTCCTGCCATGGGTAAGAGTATTATGTTGCATGTTAGATGAATAATAAAACAGCACCTATCAAACGCACTGCTAGACTACAGCACCAAAAAGGCTTTTATGAATTGACTTCCTTCACTGTAAACATGAAAATCCTGTACCTGGTCACTGGTATTCCTACTGGTATTTCTGGCATGCTTGCATCCAGAATGAGTTGAGAAACACTATTGCTGCAGATGTTAAGTGTCTGTTAATCTCACTTGCAATTTGAAGACAGAAGTTGCACTTTCCTTCCCACTGGGAAGTTATTGTGAGTTCTCCAATCACTGTGAAATCTCTGAAATCTCAGCTGTTCAGCATTTATATTTGATCACCATAGATTATACTGGATATGAAGACAGTTTCTTGCCAAACTCTGCAGTTGTCCAAGCTTGGTTCATCCCAAAGTAACTCCAGAACTTGAAATTTCTACCCACGTCTGCAATGCCCAGTTATCAGTTATTGATAAAGCCAGTGTTTGTAATGACAAAATTCTTTTCTACAGCAGTTGTCTGGATCTATGTGCAATTTTCTCAGTACTCCAAACCAGTCTAGATAACCCTATATTAGTGTTAGCTGTATCTTGGTTATGAATAGGGTATGAGTGCTGTGCAGCAGCACAGAGCTGTACAAGTGTCTTTGGAGCAGTTTGATATCTTTTTGCTTGTACTTGGACAATTTTTAAGCATGCTTCAAATACTACATGTTTAGGATTCTAAGCAAGGAGTCCTTGATATACTCCATTAACCATGCTGGAAATGGTAAGATCCTAGGCGCTTTAGTACAGCACTCTCAGAAGTATCACTGAGAATATTTTCTAAATCGAAGTGGCTCTGCTGGTATGAATACAGGGGTCTAAATTTCTTTCATCTTTACTTTAATCTCCTATTTTTCTGCAGATTCCTTGAGTCACGTTTATTTTCACTTCTTTGAACTGTTTTATTTACTAAGGGCTTGGGTTTCAGCCCCCCGAGAAATATTTTGCCACACTTTTTACAACTTTCACATCTTCTGTATCCTGCTGCCATTGACAAATACCCGGATTGTTGCTCCCCCTTCTGGCTTCCTGTACCATGTTGTTATTTGGTTGTGCGATACTGAGATGTAGTCTTAATAGTGCTTCTTGGAATTTTCCTTTAAACTGTTTTTAGTGAAACACAAAACATGTTTATTCAAGCAAAGTCTGACAGGTAAAAGCCTTTCCTGCTGCTCTGTCATACCTCGTGTGGCAAGGTATAACCTCTGCTTCAATCTTCCATTACACATGCCTGCTTCATTTCAAAATGCTGTAGTTCTAAATCTAGAACCCTCTAATTCTGTAGTTCAGGACTATTTATTTTATTTTATTTTTTAATTCAGAGTTTAAATCTCAAATATTTCCCTATTCAGATGTGGCATGGATATATGGACAGTTCATTTATCTGCACTGAAGTCACAAAGCTACACGCTGTATTGATTCTAACTGTTTCTAAGTGGCCTGTTAGATTTCTACCCAGCTGATTCCATAATAGATGGAATCATACAGGTCCAACACTTTGAGCATCAGCCTATAGTTAAGGTAACTTTCCATGCATTTTATTGGTCTTGGAACAAGGAGTTTCATTTTTCTGCAGGAAATGTAGTTTGTCAGAATTCATGCAAGGAAGTAGCAGCTTGACTATCAGCACAAGCAGGTTTTAGCAAGCTGCATTATTTCATTCACAACAAAAATAGGCATGCAGTATTGATAAAAATAGAATAATTGGCACATTAATACTTCTTTGAGCTTTTTGCAGTACACTTCTTTTGAGTTCCTGGAGGATAGGGCATCATTCTCTGAAGCTACTGTTTTTGTGTGCCTCAACAGGTTGGTGCATCTGCCTTACACAAAGGATCCCCTCAGGCAAATGAGGTACAGAGAGTTCAAAGTGAACCTCAATCAGCAGTTCCCCTTCCTGTTAATCAGACAAGGAGACATTGCATTCCTAGCTCTTACATTTCGGCTTGGAGACAGAAATGTCCAGCTGAGGGGATATCTGAACATGAATTTGGGTTTTAGGCTGTTGGCATTTGGGACCACTGAGGCAGCAGTCCTGTGTGAGAAGTCTCTAGGTCATAATGTGAAATGAAAAGGATGGTGTTTATTCTGAAATGTTGCTTGCCCCCATGGGTCACAGACCCATTTAGTTCTAGGTTAAGGACAGTTAAATTTAAAGAATCAGGAGAGGTGACAAGCACACTCACGGAGCAGACCAGTAGAACACTAACCTTTCTGTTTCTCTTCCTTATTCTCATATCTCCCAGGCTGTTCTGCTTCTCTAAAATGTTCTTCTTCTCCCTCAGGTGATATCCAGATTGGCATGGTGGATAAAAAGGGCCAGTTAGAAGTAGAAGTCATTAGAGCCCGTGGCCTCACACAAAAACCTGGCTCCAAATCTACCCCAGGTAAGGGAAAAATAAACTATACGTGAACAGAAATCAGGAATATGAAATATGCTGGTGAACTGGGGATTGGAGGCTTTTTAAGCACCTTGTTAAATGTAAATACATTTTATTTGCGAGGAATGTGTGCATGGATATTCTTGTTATCAGTCAACTTCGTACCACATGCACCTGCTAATTGCAAGTCACTTTTCAAGAAATTAGTTTTAGCAATTCAAAACCCATTCTGAACAGAACATTTGCAGAAGTATTCCCATGTGTTTTAGGCAAGTCATATCTCTCAGAAAGGCTTTATCAATGTACGTAAAGTCCTTTGTGTTTCTTTCCCACCAAAATGAGACGAAGAACGGATGACTATGCTCTGAACAAACATCTTAGTAGACCCGCAAGTCATAGTCTTCTGTATGCAACAGTGCTTGAAGAATCTTGCATGTAATGCTAGTGCCTGTGTCAGTAATATGTATAATGAATGAAATATCATTTTATAAGAATATTTTTAATGTCCTAGTTATTTATAGAAATCTTCATTAGAAGAGATATATAATAATTGCTACAAGCACTGCTTACTGTAACAACAGGAACTCTTGTTTTAGATAGCATTTTGGCAAAATAGTACTTTGCAGCCTTCTTAGGAGCCTAAGACAAAAGAGCAGTTAGTGTCTGTGTTATCTGAATGACTTAGCTTTCGATGAAATATTTAAGTCTTCTGTTGTGGTGTATCTCTGACCTCTACGTAGTGACTCCAGCTTAGTTATCAGAGACAGTTAATTCCTGGCAAAGGAAAGTGTTTTTAGAATGACAGATGAAATAGTGAAACAGAATTTTATTAGTAACATCTTGGATAGTTAAATTTAAGGGTTATAAAAATTAAATGGGTTCCTTATGGTCTGTGTCATTTATTTAACAAGTGTAATTGTATTCAGACTTTACAACAAAGATAGCCTGTCGTGGTCTTTCTACTTCCTTTTATGAAGAAGTTTTTAAGTCCAAACATAAAATTAATGATGTTTTGTTTGCAGCTCCATATGTCAAAGTTTACTTATTGGAAAATGGAGCATGTATAGCAAAGAAGAAGACAAGAATTGCACGGAAGACCCTTGATCCTTTGTACCAACAGACACTAGTTTTTGATGAAAGTCCACAGGGAAAAGTCCTCCAGGTCAGTTCCTTCCAAATCTCAATTTAGGCTATCTTTTGGTAAAGCACTTGTATGTTTTCTTAAGTAAGATATGCAAACCCATTCCAACTCACTAAGTATTTAATTTTCTAAGCATCAGCAAACATATCCTCACGGCTTGTGATTTCCAACCTGTGAAATGTGTGTCTATATTAAACGTTTCTCTTTTGTTGACTCTTGCTCCTGTCCTGCCATTAAGTTTTCTCATAAGAGGGAGCAATCATTCACCCCTAAGAAAAACATTTTCCTTACTATACACATTGTGACATACAGCAGGAGTGAGCATGGCTCTTTGAACCAGGCTGAACCTGTATCTTGTGTTCTTACAGGTAATAGTTTGGGGAGACTATGGCCGAATGGATCACAAATGCTTCATGGGAGTTGCCCAGATCCTTCTCGAGGAATTGGATCTGTCCAGTGTGGTAATAGGCTGGTATAAATTATTCCCACCTTCATCACTAGTGGATCCAACCTTGACTCCCTTGACACGCAGAGCTTCCCAGTCGTCTCTGGAAAGTTCAACTGGGCCTCCCTGCATTAGGTCATAGAAGCAGGTGCTGCCTAATAAAATAGCACCCAGGATAACAATTGGAACCAGATATTCACACGATCAAAAACACTGTTGGAGAGAGACAATCACTTCTGTTTTTGCTTGTAGTAGTTATCCAAAAATATGTCTGAGTTGTTTGTCAAGGGATGGCTTACATTGATGGAACAAAAGTATATAACATACAGCCAAACTGTTAGCAGCTATCACTGATGCTTATAATGATCCAAAGCCAAACAAATAAATATTAAAAAAAAAAAGAGAGAGAGAGAGAGAAAGGGATCTTTAGATTCAAATTAAGTCAAATATGAGCCAAACTGGAAGCTCTCACTCTGTTAACAACGTTGTATTTTTCGCATTTTGACAGAGCCCTAAGCAGTGTTAACTTCCTGGTGTTTCAGCAGTTTTTCTGTATTTGTTACTTCCACTAGTTTTTTGCCATGTGATTCTGCTAGTTTTGTAAAAGTCCTCACAACGCTAACAGAGACCCTTCCTTTCTTCTTCTAAACCAAACAAAAAAAGGGCTGAAGCATATCTCTGTAAGCATCGTTAAAGTGTTCAGCAGCCAGTTATGATTCCAGCACGTTCAAATTGTTTCTTGGTTCTGGTGCTTCAAAGTCTCCCATGTGGGAACCCAGAACAAATGACCAACCAAGGTTATATTCTTAAAAGTAACTAATCATCACAGTGCCACTTTTTCTTTGTAAAAAGCAGATATGTTTGCATTATATATACTAACTTTTATGTTTATGATGTTTTGCATGGAAGAATTTTGAAGAATTCTGCAACTAATGCTGGGGACTGGTATAAAGCAGCTTTATTCTTAATTTTGACATAGAATATGTTACTGGTAATGCAGTTTTCCTCCTAGAAATGGAGAGGGAATACTTATGTTTCTGTGTATAAATGTATATTTGACTTCCCAAAATGTTGACCAGGAATGGATTGAGCATATGACACTTTCAGCTGTACCCAGGCTTCTCTGATGTGTGTCGCTTCAGACACACCTGTCTGCCCTGGATAGAGCATGGTATGAGTTGTTCAGTGTTTCACTGGAAATTCCAGTTGAAATATTCTGCACTTACTAATGTTTTTATCAAATTTTAGTTTACATTTCTTTGAGATTGATGCAAGCACAAGGCTTGATTTTTTAACGCAAGATATCTTACTTTTTGGAGAAAAAAGTCAAATTTCAATTTGCTTTTTATTCATTTGAGTTCTTCTTGGCCTTGAAATCCCTTGTGATATCCTGTAAATGTGCTAAAAACTGCAGATTCTGCAGGTGCATTGATATGTTTCCCCTCCTTTTACAGGCCATTCGATTTTGTGATCACACAAATAGAGCAGCATGACTTGGAACTGTTCAAAGCTGCATGCACGTTTTGTAAAAAGAGATGAAAAAGGTTATTTAATAATGTATGTTAGTTCCACATAGGCCAGCTTGTATGTTGCATGTACTTGTACAGTTTGCTCGTAATTACAATACTGAAGTAACCAAGAAATCTAAGCCATCCATTTTTCTTATAGACATTTTGCAGGTTTTAGCCAGGCTAGGTCTGTGAGTCTGGTGCTAAATGTCTATAGATGGACTTTATTTTTTACCCTATGGAAAACGTGATGTAGTATGGACCAAATTCCTTCTAATAAATATTTTGGTGTAGATTCCTACTGTGGGGTTGTAACACATGTAGAAACTGTGTACACACTAGGTTTTAACTCATAGACATACTGCCTGCACCAAGTGAACTATTTATTATTACTCAACACGTTGGAATTACTCTGCCCATCTTTCCATAGGGCACAGATTGGTACTGCTCGACCTGCTGAGCAGGAAGAACTCAAGCATTGGTGCACTACTACTAGATCCTGTTCTGTCTTAGTGGCCAAAAACCAACTAGTTATAATTCGATAGTAACTTTCTATTCTGACCACTTGTCTTAACACTCCCCTGTGCTTTTAAATGAACTTCCAACTCATATTATGTAAACATGTTTAATAAAATTTCCTTTTCATGTCCAGTGTAGTAGTTGTGCTCTCTGTATGTTCTGAGGTTCATCTGTGATTCTGCTCGCTGCAGGACTGTGTGAAATGTGTTAAGGAACAGTAAAATGATAAGTAACTTCTATGGTTCGTTTGATCGATGTAATAGTGTATGTTGAAATCTGGGGCCAGAATCTGGGGCCTGGTGAAAGTTGTGTTTGGTTGGCTGCCTTCTCACCGTGAAAGGAGCCAAACTGTGCTCTCAGTTACTGAAGCAGGCCAATTAAAGTCACTTAGCCAAATTACAATCTGGTGAAATCTGATTTATTTGCAAGGAGTGTTGCTGCACCTGCTCGCACCAGGTCAGCGGGATGGTGCATGTCAGCTCAGTGTTTGATGTGGGCCAAGCCTTTAAGAGGTGAGAACAACTTCTTACCTTTTGCCCTTTCTAAACCCAGAAATATGCCATTGTACTGTAATGCCACTATGGATCCTGCTTTATAGAAACATACCTGAGAGCAGAATTTGGCACTAAATTTTATTAGAGAATTAAAGATTATGTATGTTGTTTAATTTTAGTTTTCCATGTCCCACAGATACCTGATCACAATTGAAAAATAACATAAAGACAATATTGCCTCACTTTGAACACTTTTGTTTATTACTTTATTTAACTGAATACATGGTTAAGCTATTGGAAAAAAAAAAAAAGAAGAATAATTAAACATGGTAAATCTCTGAACAAAAGGCATGTTATATCTCTGCTTCTGTGGGGTGGGGGTGATGAGTTTATATACAGAATTTGTCGTACTGTTGCAAAAAGTCCGCTTTCATAAATCTCATGACTTAGTGTCCAATACTAGGAGATCTTTCCCATGCTGATCCTTATTAATAAGTAAAATTTAGCATTTGTTATTCCCCCTAGAGCACAGAAAATGTAACATCAAGAAGAGCCCAGCACACTGATCATTTTTGGTTCATTTTTGGTGTTTCTGATGAACAGGGCTCACACGTGCAAAGACTTCAGGACAGAAGCAGTAAACTGCAGTAGACAAATAAGAACATGCTGATCTTCTTTTCCAGGGGCTGTTGCCTTTTGAAAACTCATTGCTGGTTGCTGTAATACAAAGAAAATTCAGCTTTTAGTTCTCTCCTTGTTTTCTCTTGAGAACACAGTGCTAACTTATATGTAATATGCAGGAGAAGAGAAAAGATACAAGACTTAAAATCCTTGACACATAAGCAGGCAATTATTTTCCTTGTGATGAGCAAATGCTCAACATTTTGTACTGAAATGCAAATGTAGTGTTTCTCTTTGTGGAAGGAGAAAAAGGCCTTGACTGTTGTGTTAGACAGAGAGCCATCAGAACTGTTCTGGGTAGGTAGGACAACCCAGAGCTTCGTGATCTCCTTCCTGTGTAATTTCCAGAATAATGATATATGTGTTTTTGTTGCCTATTTTCACTGATAAATGACAGTCCCGGAAATTGATTTCAACCTAGGATACAGATTTCAGATTGTCCAGTTTGGAGCAGAGAAGGCTTCAGGGGGACTTTATAGCAGCCTTCCATTAGTTAAAGGGGAGAGGGTTGTTTATCAGGGACTGCAGTGATACAAGAGGTAATAGTTATAAACTAAAAGAGAGGAGATTTAGAATAGACCTTAGGAAGAAAATCTTCACTCAGAGGGTGATGAGGCACTAGAACAGGCTGCCTAGAGAAGCTGTGGATGCCCAGCCCTGGAGGTGTTCAAGGCCAGGCTGGATAGGGCTTTGAGAAATTGGTCCGGTGGAAGATGCCCATGCTCATAGCAGGGGCTGGAACTAGATGATTCTTAAGTGCTCTTCCAACTCAAACCATTCTATGATTATAAGAATACTATGATTCAGTGTTTCTAAAACAAAGACAATTTCCGAGTGGATCTTCAGTGCCTTGTTCTGTGCCTTCAGGATTCTACCAATTACAAGTGTCTCATCTTATATGAAGTCTGCTGCTCTATTATGGCTGTTTTCTGCTTCTATGGAGCTGCAGCTCCACTGTCCATAGCCCGATTAACTCCATCAAAGAAGAACTGTGTGCCTCATCCTCTTCTTTTGCCATAAATGAAGAAATTCATGCCAGACAACAAAATTGTTCTTTCTTTAAAGCTACTGGTATTCCCTGTATGTTACTACAATATAATTCTGCTAACACAGAAGAAAGTAATTTGCAGTAAAGCAGATTGTTGTAAAAGGACGTGGTTTCTCAAATCAGGAGGTGAGTCCTCTGACCACCTCATGTGATTAAGAATGCCACCAAAGTCTATCAATTATAACAAGGTTCTTGATTAATTCCTTACTTCCAGGTCTGCCAAGTCTCTCTAGGAGGAAAACAAAAATGCCTTGCTTATGAAATCATAGAATGGTTTAGATTAGGAACACCATTCAATCTAGTTCAACCTCCCTGCCATGGACAGAGACATCTACTAGATTAAGTTGCTCAGATCACGTAAGTATTTTCTCAGGTTGTGTATGGATGACTGTGTATGCTGGGAATTGTTAAATGTGAAGGGTATATGTTGCAGATATGTAATATAGATCTATCTTCTGAGTTTATAATCCAAATTTGCCCTACCTGAGGTGCCAGATATAGGAAGAGAAGCTGCTCTCATTCCTTCAAGAGCATAGCTGCTGACAGTGATCCAGTTCCTGAATGCACAAACAGGTGTCTAATGAAGTGACCCTTTGTGGGGTACTTTCTAGAAGCTGGCATGCTTCGAAGACGTAATTGTGTATTAGAACATAAAATCTTGGACATTCGGCCTTATTGAGTCAAAGTGTCTAAAGCTAGACACTAGCAGCAACTGGGGGAAAGGGTAAAAAGTTGACAGAATCGATAGACTACAATATAGCAATTCAGATAAGGCAAATATTACAAATCTGTACTCACCTGTCTCATCTAGTACAAGAAATGAATCCTTAAGAGCTGACTTTTTTAGATGGTTTTAGCAGCTGTCTGGTCTGCTCAAAGTGAGTCAGTCAACTAAGGCTTTTGCAGAATCCCATGGGTGGCCTCTGAGAAAATTACCTTGAAAAAGAAGTGATGAAGAGTAGTTCATTACTATAGTGTTCCTAGGACAACTAGGAATTACTCATTCTGATTGCTTTTCTTTCATGTATTTTACAATTACGAAGTCCTTCTAAAGTACAGTTAGGAATCAGTATTGGCCCACTTGGTAAAAAACGGTGGATACACGATGAAAGACTGTGTGATATCATCGTCTGCATGGATTTTTAGTATATCTGTGACAATTCATTTAGTTGAAGAGTCTTTTTCGCTTTTCGTTCTCATTTATATCAGTGGGACGCAGCTTTCTGGGTGACTTTGAGAACCTGGGTCTCTGTACCCAGATTTTGTGATGATTCAATTCTATATTTCAGAGATATCATATATATATGGAAAGAACAGAACTTACATATGGAAAAACTAGTTGTGAGGTGCTCAGATACTGAAATGATATAACTGTCATGTTTTCCTGTCCTTTTTTTCACTGGAAAGTATCAGGAAGCAACATCTTCCATGCTAAACCTCGTTACATTTCAGCTACAGACAGAATTCCTGAGCTGCACACCTAAGCAGGATACTGCTGTCTTCTTCAATTTGTGCAATCTTCTATTCAGAAAGTCACTTATGCAGACAATGTTTCATGCCCCAATATCACACACTCCAGGCATCACTTTCACCTCTGCATTTCCAGTATCTCCACTTTGTCTTTACTCACTGTTGTCTGGTCTTACTTGCCTAGGCTGTTTGGTGACAGATCTCCACAGAATAATGTTGTATATGCCACAGCACTCACTGGTAGAATCACAGAATCGTAGGTGTTGGAAGGGACCTTTGGAGATCATCAAGTCTAACCCGCTGGCTAAAGCAGGTTCCCTACAGTATGTCCAGGTGGGAAAGCGTCCAGGCAGACTTTGAATATCTCCAGAGAAGGAAACTCCACATCTCTGGGCAGCCTGTTCCAGCGCTCTGTTACCCTCATTGTAAAGAAGTTTTTCCTCATGTTCGTATGGAGATGCTCCAGGCCCCTCATTATCTCTGTGGCCCTCCAAAGAACTCTCTTTACAAGTCCCCCATCTTTCTTGGACTGAGGAGCCCAGAACTGGACACAGCAGACATTTAGACTAATGTGACCTCACTAGGACAGAGTAGAGAGGAAGAATCACCTCCCTTGACCTGCTGGCCAGGCTCTTTTTAATGCACCCTAGGATCCCATTGGCCTCCTTGGCCACAAGGGCACACAGCTGGCTCATGGCCAACTTGTTGTCTATCGGGACACTCAGGTCCTTCTCTGCAGAGCTCCTTTCCAGCCCCTAACTTGTACAGATGTGTGCAGTTATTCCTCCCCACGTACAGAACTGCAGTTGCCTTTGATGAACCTCATAAGGTTCCTGTCCACCCAGCTTTCCAGCCTGTCCCAGTCTTGCTGAATGGCAGCACAGCCTTCTGGTGTGCCAGTCACTCCTCCCAGCTTTGTATCATCAGCAAACTTGCTGAAGGTGAAATCCATCCTTTCGTCCAGGTCATTGAGAAGAAGCTGAACAAGATCAGACCCAGCACTGATCCCGCTACAGGCCTCCAACCATTTTATATACCACTGATCCCAACCCTCTGAGCTCTGCCATTCAGCCAGTTCTCAATCCACCTCACTGTCCATTTGTCTGTCCCATACCTCCTACTGAGTGTCAAATCCATGCTGAAGACATGGTACACAACAGCCACTGCTCTACCACCATCTACTCAGCCAGCAATGACATCATAGAAGGCCACCAGATTGGTCAAGCAAAATTTCCCTGTGGTGCATCCATGTTGACTACTCCTAATAACTTCCTTTTCCTTCACTTGATAGAAGACAGAATCATCCCATAATCACACAGTTTGCATAATCATACAGAGTTCAGTAAGACAGTTCTAGATGCTTTAAGGAATCTTGTTGCACTATTTATCCTCCCAAAATCAAGATTTGCAAATCTAGCAAATATTGTAAAACAAAACAAAACAAAACAAAACAAAAAAAAAAAAAAAAAAGAGGAAATAAGTTTTAATACACATATTTACAGATGGTAGAAACACTGTAATGTTACACTAGCACATAAGAATGAAGAAGACCAATTATTATTTGCATCAGTGCAGAATCAATCAGGTCAGGAGGGCGATTGTTTTCTAAATATTTAGTTAGTAAGTGGTATCTGTTAGAAGCCAGGAGCAGCAACCTCCACTTCTGCTGTTCGGTAGAGCAAGAGGGTCCCAAGAACTTCAGCTTCCAGTTTTAGGAACTGCAGTGTTTCTCCCAGAGTGACAGTATCAGACTAAGCCAGCAACCCCTTGAATGCACAGGAATGAACAGACAGCACAAAAGAAAATAATGACAATTACAGTAAAAAGGCAGGGCTTCAAAACAATTTGCATGCCAACCCTGTTTAGGTTGTGAATGACTGAGAATGCAGCTGTCACTGAATCAGATACAAAAGAGTCTGAAGTTAAAACAAGTTTCTAGATATCCCTCTTACCCTTCAGGTTAGGGGGGCTGGATGTCTGTGGGTGACTGATGCTATGGAGCTTTTGAACAAAAATCAACCTTCTGTAATGGGAGCTTTTGTATATACAGCTTGTCCAAGCTTTTCTCTTTGGAGATGATCTGGTGCTTGCAATAACTGCGAGCTTAATTTCAAGGGGATGTATAGGGTGTATTTAATTTTAAGCTCAAAGAGCTGTATTGTGGAAGATGGATGTTGTGTCAGCCCTGGTGAAGCCCTGGCTAGGATGGTAAAGCAGTCAGGTGCTCTGTAATGGGTTACCAATAAGTCAGATCTGGAGATCTCCAGACAGGATAGGGGTAAGATTTTGAGGAGCACAGTGAGAGAGAAGGGAAGGAAGAAAATGGTTCCTCTGTTCACTTGGGGGAATTAAGAACACTCATGAAAAAAAAAAAAAAAGAAAGAAAAAAAGAAAAAAACACAAGACATACCTGCTCAGGTCCTGTCTTTTCAACTGACAGCTTCAAAAAGAAGTACAGTGGCTGAGGAAATTTGGGCCAACCCCTGAAAAGCCTTGTGGATGTCAATGGGTGCCTGCCTAGTTGGTCAAAGGATGTGGCCCAAGTTCAGTGTCTCAGTAGGGGAAACAGAATCTCTGGTGGCTACAGTACCTTTTCAGAAAGATGAGATGACATGTCATTTTCCTTTCTGATAAGTTACTTTGCAGGAGTTAAGCAGAAGAGGAAAACAAAGTTGGTGACACAAATAATCTTTGACTTGTTTTGCATCCAGTCTCAGATGGCATGTAATGGTTGTAATTGCTGGAAATAGGGATTATTCTATGGGTGTGCCTGAGGGTATGAGGGCCCTACAGAGGGATCCAGATAGGCTGGATCAATGGGTTGAGGCCAAGTGCCTTGTCCTGCACTTTGGCCACAACAACCCCATGCATCACTCCAGGCTTGAGGCAGAGTGGCTGGAAAGCTGCACAGAGGGAAAGAATTTGGATGTGTTAGATGCAGCTGGCTGGACATGAGCCAGCAGTGTGCTCAGGTGGCCAAGAAGGCCAATGGCATCCTGGTTTGTATCAGAAATAGTGTAGCCAGTAGGAACAGGAGGGTGATTGTCCCCCTGTATTCAGGTCTGGTGCAGTTTCACCTCAAGTACTGTGTTCAGTCTTGGACCCCTCACTACAAGAAAGACATTGAGGCCCTGGAGTGTGTCCAAAGAGGGGCAACAAAGCTGGTGAGGGTCTGGAGCACAGGTCTTACGGGGAGCAGTTGAGGGAACTGGGATTGTTCAGTCTGGAGAAGAGCAGGCTCCAGGAAGATCCTCTTTCTCACTCCAGCTACCAAAAAGGAGTTTGTGGAGTGGTGGGGATTGGTCTCTTCTTCCACATAAGTAGCAATAGGACAAGAAGGAAAGGCTTTTAGTTGCACCAGGGGAGGTTCAGATTGTGTATTAGGAAAAAATTCTTCTCAGAAAGAGTGGTCAAGCATAGGAATAGGCTGCCCAGGGAGGTGGTGGAGTCACTGACCGTGAAGGTGCTCAAGAAACGTGTGGATGTGGCACTGAGCAACACTGCTTAATGTGGTGATAGGTTTACAGCTGGACTAGATGATCTAAGAGTTCTTTTTCAACCTTAATGATTCTATGATTCTACAATTCTACCATCAGGCTTCTCACAGGCAGTCAAAATTGGATTGTTGACATTTTTGCTTCTTTTGACCTGGAATGAAAAAGGTCCTAAGATTTGAGAGACAGCTGCACACTACCTGCTCTCCTACAGGAGGCCAGAAGTTCTTGGGTTCCTCCTCTTACCCTTCCCTGCCCAATGCACCTACAAGGCAGTTTGGTGCAGTTTGGTACCTGCTACCAGGTCTCAGTCGCTCCTCTCAGGTGCTGCCATGGAGCTCTTAATTCCCAAGCCCCTTGGTGGAATAGTTAATGTTAAAAGCCACAACAAAACAACTCAGGCCTTTGGCATTTCTTCTGTGCATTAGAAGATAAAAGGGAGAAAAAAATGTGTTTTCTATTGTTGGCTTGAAACAGCATCAAATTGCATTCCCACCAGAAGCTGTGGCTGTGCTGTCTGTATAACCCTTCAGTTCCTTTATACATACAGGCTTCCTTGCTAGATTTCTGTTATGTCATTCAAATCTTCCATAAAAGAAATCCCAAAATGTAAATGAGCAGAAGGGGATACGTTTCCATGGCAGTGAGCAGCTCCTCAGGGCTTAACCTCCCACTCCTTTTGTTCCCTAGGCCGCTATCTCCCGCAGCATTAATCTCAGCCTTGTTCTCCCATCCCTTGTTGCCCGATACCGCCTCGGAGCAGCGTCTGCCGTCTCCACGGCGCACCTGTTGGATTTGATAACGTTTTGATTCCGCCCGACGTTCCTCGGGCACCGGCAGACCGCAGGGGGGCGCCGCAGCGCCGCGGGCCGCGCGGAACCAACGCCGCCGCTTCGCCCTGAGCCGCCGCTCTCCCGGTCGCCGCAGGGGGGCGCCCCCGCACCGCGGGAGGAACCTGGCCGAGGGAGGAGCTGCTGAGCTCGGCCGGACTGCGGGAGTGGTGGGCTCAGCGGGCAGCAGCGCTGCACCTCCTCCGTTTCGCCTGGTTGACCTTCACGGCCAGCGTGGGTCCGGTCTGGGGGCACGCACCTGTGACACTGCCAGCCAGTGTTGTGAAGCCTGGTGTGCAGCATCGCAGGAATCACAGAGGTCTCCACCTTAACGTGGAAAAACTCACATCTGTTATATTAGACAATTTTGTATGGAAGAAAAAAGAAAAAACTAGTGTTTTTTTTCCGTGTGTTGAATGTATATTTGCAGCTGAACTGAAACTCTGCAATTGCTGGCTGTGTCTGCTTGCTGGTTTCAAGTTATGGCTATCAAAGCAGCCCCAAAGTTTTGAAGTAAGAGGAGTGGCAGAGAAAACTGGGGTTGTTTAGTCTGGACAAGAGGAGGCTCAAGGGGACCTCATAGCTCTCTGCAGCTACTTAAACGGAGATTGTGGCGAGGTGAGGGTTGGCCTCTTCTCCCACCTGATAGGGCGAGAGGGAATGGCCTCAAATTGCACCAGGGGAGTTTCAGTTTGGATATTGGGAAACATTTCTTCCCTAAAAGAGTGGTAATACTTTGGAACAGGCTGCCCAGGGAGCTGGTGGAGTCACTATCTTTGGAGGTGCTTCAGAAAAGCGTAGATGTAGTACTTACGGTCATGGTTTAGTGGGCAGCGTTGATGGTAAGTAGGTGGTGTGACTGCGTGATCTTAGAGATCTTTTCCAACCTTAATGATTCCATGATTCTCTGAAGGGGAATTCTTAATGCATGAAAAGAAATTGATTGTATTCAGCAGTCTTCCTTGTTTCAGTATGGACTGTGGACTCACGGAAATCCATACAGTTCCACTAAGCAATGTTAAAAAAGTCCCCCGTTGGCAGTGACTGATCTGACAGATCCGTGTCAGGCTGCTGTATGGTGGAATGACAAACCTTATTTTGTTTTCTGAGCACCACTTTTGCTATTAAACTGTTGTGAACCTTCACTTCACCTTTGTCACTTTCCTACCAAACTGAGCATTAGATACATCAGGAGATGTATCCAACTGAATTTCAACCAACTGAAGCTGAGAATTACACAGAAGTGTTTTCTTGGTCCCCTCTAACTATGGTGGTGTTTTAATTACAAACGAGCCAATTAAGGTCTTCATGCCTTTAGCTCTCCTACATTCCAAACTCAGGTTTGCTGGGATTAGGGCTCCAGCTGACCAAGCATGGAGAATCTCACAGCCCAGCCACCAGTTATCAGACACAGTGTAAGTGCAAGGGCTGAGTCCTGAGCCCAGTGCTAGAACTTCACTGCCCCAATCACGGGGGTGAAAAACAGATGGCTGTGTTTCAGGATTGGTACCCAGTTGTTAGGAATCTCAAATGGGAATCCAACCAGAAGAATGGCACTCACCTGGGTATGACTGAGAGCTTCACGCACAGTACCGGAGCTTCAGAAACACACTTTGTTGTTCCCTGATAGTGACAGCTGTACTTTGGAAAGGAGGATCTGGTAAATGAGGGAACTCAACATAGCATAAATTGCACAGAAGTCTGCAACTGTAAAAACTATCAGCTCTCAAATTAGCTAGCAGGGCAGGACAGATGCACATTGTGGCACTAGGTCGAAGCACAAAGCTTCCTAAATTTAATCTTGCTTATCAGCTTCTGCCTCTTGAAGCTCCCACTGTGCAAGACATCCCTGAACCAGTCAGAAACCACCAGAAGGCGTTCTGGCATTTTCACCCAGGCTCCTGGAGAAGACGCTCTTCCAGAGGACATGACTGGTGTACCCTTATTTCCTGGCAACGCGTGGTTGCCAGAAAAGCTTCTTGAGATTAACTGGGGATTGGCATAGTTTGCAGCAGCCTTTAACCTGCTGTAACGTGCTCTGAGATGAGGACAGCTGCAGGCAACTCTTGCTTCTTTTGAACTCTGTGCCAGTCCGATGTGCACATGCTGCCCTTCAGCAATGCAGCACAATGGTGGGCAGAAAACAGAGGGCTTGCCTGCAAGCTGGAGCCTCCGGTTGGGAAGCCCTTTCACTTCCTTGTAGCGGGGTTGGCGAAGGCCTGCTGTGCTGGCTTTGTGTGTATGCAAACAAGATTCGGCAGGGCATGTTTGCCGAAATTGACACTGGACCAAGCCCTTCAGATGCACATTCCTGAACCTACTCCTCCCCTTCAGGGCATTTTATACTAGCCACTCCCAGGTTTCCTTCCCCTCTCCTTAATTACCTTTTGGTAAGGATCATCTATGTCTGTATGTATATATGCTAATACTAGGAGGGCTGTCAGTGCAGCTTTGCAGCCCAATCTTTTCCAACATGATTGTGGCTTCGAGCTGTGGCTTTTTTCCAGTGCTTAAATGCACCACCTGTGGCTACTGGGTAAGGACAAGGATTTGCATTTTTCTTGCACACAAAAAAAGGAAATGCATTCTCCCTCTCCGCAGATGCCACAACCACAGCTGTGCTGCTGAACAGGCTTCTGTTGCTGGCAGGGAGACCAAGCAACAAGAGAAAACTCAGGAGTCACCCTTCACCTTCTGTCACTGCGATTCCTCCACCAGAGACCTCTAGATACCAGTCCCACCGTGGGGACTGCAGCCATATGGCCAACAGAAGAGATGAGAGCTGTCATTGTCCTTCACTAATGGTCCCGAATCTGCAGCTGGCTGATGGAAGAGAGAAGGGGAAGTATTGAACGAACTGGTTGGTGATACAAAGCAATCTGAGGAAACTCCTCCTTCAGAATCCACAATATGTTGGAGATAATGGTCCTACTCTGCAGCCTTTGTAATACCCTGCTGGAGGCTGGCTGTGGTGAAAGAGGCTGGGAGTGCAGACTCAAACCATTAACTCCTAGCATGGTTCAGAATGAGCTGCCTGTGCTACAGGCATGACTCAGAGCCCAGAAAGGTGTTTGGGATCTGTGATGATAACATGAAGTGGTCCAACCCTTAGGAAATGCTTTGAGCCCTGAGATGGTTCTTGTCTCCAAATCTGGGCTAATTTTTGGTGGATGCAAAATTTCCTGCATACCTTGTTTTCGTTGATTTTTTTTTTTTTTTAAATTCTTATGTGCTTTTTTTTTTTTTTTTTTTTTTTTTTTTTTTTTTTTTTTTTTTCATCTTTGCAAGTTTCAGAAGGATTGAAAAGACATGGAAATGCTAACGGGTGTTTTGGCTCATTCTACCGTGTAGAGCTTCTCTGTGCCAAAGTGCTAGTTACCTAGGAAACTGCTGTAGAATTGGATTTGGATAGATGTGTTGTCAACTGCAAATGAGTAGAGTGGCTTTTCAAGAGGTGGGAAAGAGTGTAAAATGCATTGAAAATTAGCATGCCTGTAACATGATTTCTAGGTAAGATGGTGGTCATATATTTTTGACTGGCATTTTGTAGGCACACTGACAACTGCACAAAAGGGATTGCAGATGGAGTGTACAACCATGCTTCGGTATCTGAACTTAAATGCCCTTGTGTTTGTAAGCTGGGTAGGCTTTAGTCTAAATGTCAGACCCAGAGTGTTTGCGAAGAATAGTACAAAGGCTGCCATTAAGCATTTTGCCCATTTTATTAAAACAACCTGTCTAGAGATTTGAACTACAGCACAGTATGGCCATTTGGGAAAAAAAGAGAGACTGATGGAACATGTTTAATGATGGAGACACATCTAAGGATTTACGCAATGAAGAAAAATGTGATTGCAGAGCCTTTCCAGGAAATCACTATTAATGAGCCATCTCTAATACAGCAGCAAAAAGTGAGAAACAAATAAAGGCTTCAGTCTGGAGGAATTACAGTTATGTCTGTCAGTTCTGCTGCAAAGGCCAAATCGGCGAGTGCCGACTTGTCCCAAGGGAGTCAATTCTTAAGAGTGGCCCATGGCTGAAAAAAAATGAGCAAAGCAGTGGGGTTTACTTGGTAAAAGTAGATCTCCAACAAGTCCTCCTGTTTTTCCCCCTAAAACATACGCAGGATAGCTTTTGGACTTGCACTGAACACCAATTTCCTTGTATTTCTCCTAAAAAATTGCACTTCAAATGCAGTCAGTATTCGTATTATCACAGGTGTCATCAGTTGGCACAGCTGCACATAATCTTCAAAGTTCTTTTTTTTTTTTCCTCCTAAGCAGGTGAGGAGTTTCCAGTCTTGCAAAGGTGAGTTGTGCTGCTTCTTTTGGGTTAGGTGAGGGCACCGGCTGAAAAGAAGGCTGAGGCAGGGCACTGCCCTTCCTCCTCTGGAGGCAGAAATAGGCAGAACCTACTTCCAGAGGCATGTCTGTGGTGCCTCTGCATCTCTAATGCTCCTTGCATTTCTCTCTGCAGGTGCTTCTCTCCTCCCAGCGGTCTAAAACAAATGCAAAGGCATGAAGCCTGACCTCAGGGTTGTGTTGCTCTTTCTGCTGAGTGCTGCTGAGACTCTGTCTTCAAGGCAGGATAGGTCCCTTAAAGCTGCCTGCAGGCTGTTTGATCTGCTCCTGTCTGGCTGATATAAACTGCAGGGCTAAAACAAATTACCTGTGGATGTACCACAACTGCCCTGATCTGCTTTGCTGCCAGGAAACCAGGTTGCATGGCCCAAACTGCTGCTGCTGCGCTGGAGGTAGACACCAGAGTTTGAGAGAAGCTGTGGTATCTTGGATCTTTTATCTGCTGTTTATAAGAATACAGACACCCAAGATCACTATTCCTTAGACAATGTCTACAACATTTACGCTGGAGATCAGCCAAAGCCTATAAAACTGCAGGCTGCTGGGCCTGGAGGTAGTTGCACTATTGTCTAATGCATCCAAAATTTCTCTCTGGCCTCTGCTTTTAGAAAGGAGCTGATCTCCCATCCAGACACAGACACTCTTCCTCGCTGCTCAAGTCCAAGCTCACAAATGTCTACGTGCACACAAACCTAAGCAGACTCCTCCATTTCAGACCCATCTGTAACCTGTATAATGAATAATGTATAACGAATTTGTGGTCTACATGTTTATTAAGTGACTCAGTATTTCCAGTGGAGATTTTGTGCTCATGTTTTACTTACGTCGCAAAACCCACTCACTCTTTTATTATCCCTAGCAGCAGTAGGCGATAATAAATTATACAACTGCAGATGACGGTAACTATATCAACAAACAAATTGTATTGGTTTTCAGTGTGAGTTTAAAGCTCCATTTATTGGTTGCTCAGACTCTGAAGAAGGAATCTGGGAATGCTGCTGCTGTTTTTAAACATTCTTGCAGGACTGTAATCCAAGCCTTCCTTGACAAGTCTCTAAAGGAGATTTTGCTTAATGTGTACCACAGCTTTTACATACGGGAGAGGAATTTGCATATGTAAGAGAAGGGGAAGAAATACAACTTACGCAATAGCAACAGTTCCCATTTGCTTCTGCGTGAAAGAGCTGAAAGATAAAACGAGCTTGGGTGTGGAATTCGAATCTAATCCCCCTCAACTGCACATCCACATTCATACCCCCTGGAAAACAAAGCCTTGTAACAAAACGTCAATCAGTAGTGCAGCTACAGCCCATGTATCAAAAAAAGCTCGCACCCCCCCCAGGTTTTTCTGAATCCCATTGTAAACATAGTAAATTGCTCAGTGAATTTGCAGACTGTGGGAAATTGTGAGCATATGCAGTAGCAGCCATTTTGAGACAGCCACTGTGGTCAAGGATTGATTTTTTATGGAAGCAGGTGTAGCTTCATTTGTAAATTACACTGTTCTTTCTGCAAGGAGTAGAGACACTGTTTATAGAGAAAATCATTTCAAAGGAGGGCATATGATAGAGGTGTACATCAGCAACAAGCCAGAACGCTTAGAAACGTGTGACTGTGGCTCACCTACTGCTTCACATGCTGAGTTCTTGTTTTGATGGAAAATTTTCCCTCTCTTTCTGCCTATGCTCTGTGGCCATGCACTCAGACAGGTCTACCTGGAGTGGGGTTTCAGATCCTTGCCTGCAGGTGCTGGATGGGGCATACAAGTTAGGGAAATAGGTAAAAGTGCCTAAAAATAGGCTTGCAGTGAGAGGAGATGGCCTGCAGGCTCTCTGAAGGTCAGGTTTTGCTCTGAACTCCCCAGCATAGTGTTTTGCAGCCCCGTGAGTCTGGAATCATCTGGAGCAATAAAGAGCTGGCTAAGCTGCAGCCTGGAGAAGCCTCCTGATCCACACAGGGCTGAATAGCTCATACTTTGAACTGAGCTGTCAGTCACCACCCTGACATGCCTTATGGGCTCCAGATTGCCCATAAGTGCAGTTTAGGCTGACATGAGCCTTTTCTGTTTGCTCCTTTTGTGGTTATTCCCAGGGGCTGTCAGGAGCCTTCTGTTAGTGGAACTGGGAAGACTACAACCCAGGCTCCCTACAAACTCTTACTGAAGATGATTGAACTCAGCCTCCTTGTAACTGCTATGGGGACCTGGCGGCAGATCTGCATATTTCAATTAGGATTGATTGTTAAAGGTGTTCTTGGAGCTTGACACTTTGACGCCGAGAGCTTGAGGCCAGACCTTTGAGCATTTCCTCTTGCAACATCACCAATCTTTGCATGAATAAATAAGACCAGTTACAGACATAAGTCAGTTCTTGTTACTTGGATGTCTCTTTTTTCCACAGTCTGTATGTTCCTCAGTATCTTTTTTGAAGTAACAGCCAGTTTCTATTAAGCCAGCAGTCAGACAGGACATACAGGCTGTCCCCTCTCTTGGGCTTTTATAAGAATTTGGTTTTGTTACACACATTGCTAGTTAACTGTAAAGCTAAAATGAAGAAAAAAGTTATGAAGTGTCATTAACTTAGATGCAGACTGCAAAAAACTATTCTCCAAATAAAGACAGTATGCTAGGAAATCAAAGCATATTCAAAATGGCTCCCACTTTAACATCTGCTGAGTGCTTGTCCATTTTTAAATTTAAATTGCTAATTATTCACTCAAACAGGCTGCAGTGTTCTCTTCATTTTGTTGTCAGCCGAGTATCAGTCTTCTCTGACGGTAAGCTTTACCTAGGTTGAAGCAACTCACTTTATTTTGATGAAGATTTTGCTCCTTTTGCATTCCCATCATCTTGTGTTATTTTTTCCCTGTCTTGGAACATTTCTTATCTTGCAAACACCTCTATCCTATCTAAAGTGCAAGATTTAAATTTTGTGCAGCAGGTGACAGTTAAAACAACTTGATAGTCACAGAGACAATTAAAATGTATTCTTGGATTCTCTCATCAGAACAAGGTGCCCAAGGCCACTGTGGTGAATGTATCATCAAACCAGAGTTTTTGCAGCAGGCTGGAACAGGAGCGCTTGCTCCCTTGGCAGTCCTCCTGCCTCCTTCAGGCGTGCTGAGCTCCCTGGCTTTGTAATGTCTGCCGGCTAAAGTGCAACGATCACATTACTGCTGTTCTCCAAGACTGTCAGAGGAGGTTGCTTCATGCTTAATTGAAATTATTTTGTTTAGTGCATGGGTATGTACAGTCAGGCTTTTTTTTCCCTTATATCCAGTTCCCTTATGCTGAGAAAATCCGGAAGTTAACATCTGAGTAAATTACACCACAGTATATGAATAAACATAAGGATAATTACACACTGGAACAGGTTGCCCAAGGAGGTTGTGGATGTCCCATCCCTGGAGGCATTCAAGGCCAGGCTGGATGTGGCTCTGAGCAGCCTGTTCTAGTGATTGGTGACCCTGCACATAGCAGGGGGGTTGAAACTACATGATCTTTGAGGTCCTTTTCAACCCGGGCCATTCTATGATTCTATGATTCTATGATAATCAATAGAAATAATATATGCGTTTGCCTTAATTTCATAGCAACATCTCCATTAGGAACACAATATGCCAACAAGTTGAAGTGTCGTAATTATACAGGTAAATATGAATAAGGAATTTGATGGGCATCCTGGGTTTTCAGACATGTCCTGCCTTCTCTTTATATGTTCTTTACTCTGGTTCCTCTTTTTTCTGAAATTCCCATTTGCTATATTCCTCCTTCAGGGATTCTAGAAGCAAGAGAATTGCTTGGAGACATGGAAAGTTACTCTTGCTTATTACAGTAATGTCATGTAAATATATTCTACATCCTCAGCCTCTCATGTAAATAGAGCTGGGCATGTTATCTTTACATTCCAAGGCTGCTGTTATTAAAACATCTCAACCAAACATTCGTTTGCGTAGAAATGGCCTTGCTCATTTGCTTTTAGGTGGAAAAAGAACAAGCTTGTGTTAAGTGGGTGAGAGCCTGGGGAAGGACCAGAGCCCCAGACCAAGCGCACAAAATAAGACACCCTCTTTCAGAGTATGTCTTTATTGGATGGGAAAAAAAAGATGTATCTTCACAATCTAAGTTGACTAACCTGATTTCAAAGAACTGTGAATACTGCGTTGATTGATTAGTTTTTACTTGGGTCAGCAGCACAGGTTCAAACCTTGTAGTGAACCTGATACTTTAACCTGGGAGCACATAATGGGCTCTGGAGAAAAAAGGGCAGATTCTGCCTCTCTGAGTGTACTGGTGTTGGGAAGTCCAAATGACATGAGGCTGCTGACAGCTGGGTCAAGATGTTTAACCACTACACACTTTCTTCATGATGCCACTGTTCAGAAGTACTTTTTTGTCAGCTTTGAACAGGAATTGTGGGATTGACGTGCCTAGATCTGGGCTCCCCAGTTCAAAAAAGACAGGGATGTCCTGGAAGGAGTCCAGCAGAGGGCCACAAAGATGATAAAGGGCCTGGAGCATCTCCCACATGAGGAAAGGCTGAGTAACCTGGGCCTGTTCAGCCTGGGGAAAAGAAGGCTGAGGGGGGATTTGATAAATGTTTATAAATATCTAAAGGCAAATGGGAGGCAAATGGACGAGGCCAGGCTCTTCTTGGTGATGTGTAATGGCCTAAAACTAAACATAAGTCCTTCTATGGAGATATTCAAGACCAGTGTGGACACCTGCCTGTGTGACCTACTGTAGGGTATCTGCTTTAGCAGAGGGGTTGGACGCAATGATTTCTTCAGGTCCCTTTCAACCCCTGCAATTCTGTCATTCTGTGATTTGGGTTGAGAAAGTAGTCTTCCTCTGTAGTAAAATTTAGAGTATTGCATTTCACTATATTTTGTTAAATGCTGTCTGAGAGGCAACTAATTCCATTCATCAATTTCCTTCTGAAGTATTAAGAAGGGCCAGAGTGCTATATGAATTCCTGTTTAAGCCCTCCCTGGTTGTTCAAGCAGTGAGCAGACAGGTTACTAGAGGTTCTGGAGCACTGATCTCTTTTGTGATTTTGCTCTTGCGAAAACACTTTGCTTCCTTTTAAAATTAAAGTGTTAAAAATGATAACAAACTCCAAAATCAAGAGAGTGAAAACGTACTGTACTGCCAGTGAGGCTAAGCCATGACCATGCCACAACAGTGCACTTTAATCTTAACATATCAAGTTCAAAATCCAAAGATTAGCTATACTGCTATATATCTCTTACTGAGAAAGTTTCCATTTCCTTTTTGACAAGTATGAATGTCTGTTACTGGCACTGTGAGTATGTGCCTTTTTTTCAAGCCAACACTGTTTGTAAAATTCCTTTAGAAAAATTACTTAGTGTAGGAGTTAACCCCTTGCTAACTTGAACTGAGAAGTTCTTGGTTCAAATCACTTCTCCTCTACAACACTGCTGTACTCAAACTGATTTTTCACTTTGGCAGCTTATGTAATTCAGGGACATATTTTCTGACCTCTGTGCCATATTCTGCATATATCTGTGCCTACTGTGTTCCTCATCCTGTAAGCAAATTGTGTTTGTTTTCTCTCCTCTTCATCCACCCTCTTGTAAACGTTGTTTTATAGCCAAGGTTCTACAGACTTAGATACTCTATATCACTGTAACATGGATGTGCTGGTGCCAAGATATATCTATTGCCTGAAAATATCAGTGTCTGAAGGGTTTGATTTTCTCTCTTTGCTGTAATTAAATACTGTGCAGATGGAGCTATGGATTCATTTATAATAATTATGATTTTTTTTCTTGATCTTCCTCTCTATTTTTTACTTGTTGTGGAATTTTATGGCTCTTTTAGCTTCCTACTTTTGTTAGGTTGCTTGTGGGCCACAATCTTATGTAATCATAGGTCATCTATTCAAGAATGACTTAGATAAAAAATTCTGCCAAGGTAGCTATAAAGCTGCTGTCCATTTAAAACCTCCTTTTTTGTATGGTAGTATGTTTCAAACTAGTTTGAAATTTAAAAAATTATAGTCTTTTTTTTTTTGTGTGCATGTGGATTTTTTTCTATAAAACTTGAACTATAACTTTTCTATAAAACTTCAAAGTTCAAAGAGAATCATTTCATCAAGTGTTCCTATGAAGATTTTCTTGTTCTTTGAGTAGCAGGACCATGCATGTCCCAGGACGTGCTCAGAGATGGGTTGTGCTGTGGGAGCAGAGCTTCCCAGATTTCTGCTGCAAGCACCAGTAGCTTTGGTAATGACAATAATCTCAGGAAGCTGACCAAGCAAAAGACTTTTTGTGGCTTAAATGCTGCCAGTGAACAGAAAGAGAATGTTTATTTAATGACCAAACTGGCTTGTCCTCAGATGTGCCACTTTGTCTTCATAAATTTTGGGAAGAATCTAGAGAATGTTGCCAAGGGCAACCACTGCATCTTGGAAACAAAGTACAGGAAGAAAATTGAACAAAGATTCCTTAAAGGTCTTTATCCAGTGTAGTCAATGCCTTGTAGGTAAACATGTTACACCTACCACAGTTATACCTCATCAGGCCATGGCCTTGGGACACTGAATGTCAATAAAATTTAACCTACAGGCTGAGTATCCCTCTCCAGTTGACATACCTGTATCAGTCACTGCTAATGGGCTTCAGCTGTTACAGGTAACTCCACTGAGCCTCACAGGTACCTCACAGGGACGTTTGCCTCACCCACTCCTCCTGCACTCCCTTAGTCCTTTGAGGGTTTTCTCCTAGCCTTCCTGTATCTGCAATCACCTTTCTAAGGTGACAGCTTATTTGCCTCCCTCTGTCCTCCCAGTGATGCCACACAGCTTACTCTAAGGAGGGATGGGTGAGCAGAGGCTCCTGTAATGACTGCTTACTAATGTATTCTACAAACATTGTCATCTTGAGTCAAACTTATCCAAGGGTGGCTAAAAGGTGATTTCATCTGTAATCCTGAGAAATTGGTCTAAATTTTACTCAGGCCTGGAAAGAGCCATCACACGTGGAGGAAAAGAAAACTCATACACATGTTGATGCCAGAGTGATGGCTAAAGGATCATCCAGGTGAGAATTAAACAACCATGTTTGTATATCTGATCCCTCTTATCTTTTGTCAGTAACAGAATGCACCCACACACACACACAAAAGCATATAGCATAGAGCTGGCAGCTATTTTAATGAATGACCTTATTGGGAGAGTGAAAGTCTAAGATATTGCTCCTACCCTGTACTATGACTAGATCCTCCTTCTATAGGATGGATGACTGTTTCCCTGTGAAGAAATCAGTCTATAACTCAGTTTCAAGCTCTGCTACATTTGAGATAGTTTGGCTCTATGGCTTGCTGTTGAAGCTCATCCCTATTCAAAAAATTATTCCAGAATTATTTTCCCATACTTGGGCAGCTATATTGGCTGACAGCTCCAATCTCTCTCCCCAGAGCAAATTCTCTGAATTCATGCAGCTTGAGTGACCTTTTCAGTTCACAGCAGTGACTAAGATTTCCAGCATTTGTGCAAGCTTTGTAATTAGATATATATGTCTACGTACATATATATGTATTTGTATACATATCTAGCATGTATGCCTGTATGTATAAAAAGACTGTTTAGAATTTTAGCTCTTGTGTTCCCAAGCTCTGTGCCTGTACAATTTATGGAAACTCTGGCAAAAGTCAAAAAGCAACAAGAGTATTTTATATTCACTCAGCTCATCTATTGGGGCATGGCTCTAAGAGCCTGCAGCTATTTAAACACTTGCTGTAAAGGCAGTGACTAAGTGGTTTGCTGGATTAGGATTTTAGTCAGGCTGTAAATTTTTAGAGATTGGGTCTGGGTTTGCCTGATTTTGTGCACAAGCAATAGATTTTGGTCCCTAGGAGCTGTCTCCAAAGGGATAATTAGAACTGCTCCAAGAACTGAAAAAATAGATAGAAAATTGCTGAACTGTTTAGTTTCCAGTTTAATTTGGTGAATTTTTCCAGCCAGCTTCTCAAATAATAAAAGCAATAACTAATACTTATATATATATATATATATATATATATATATACTTCTTCTTTGCTAGCCTTCATAGTCAAATGTTTGAAATAAACTCTCCAATGTCTTGTGGCAGAGAAAGCTATAGGGTCTGTTACAGTTTCAAATGTTACTTTTTTTTTTTTTTTTTAAACATATGTGAGTCATTTGTTGGTAATAAATGTTTCAAGACAAAAACCTATCCAATCCAGCCATGTGATCTTCCTCAAACTGTTGATAAAATTAAATAAAAATCTCTGCTTTCCCTTGTGTGGATAGAAGTAGCTACAGGGAGTCTTCTCCATATGTGCCTGGTTAGGTAAGAAATTCAAGACTAAGAAACCTGAATGTAAAAGCCTATATATTGTATCTTCAGATCCTTAAGCTCTGAGCATAGCAGACAGGAGGTCTTGCAGTCAGTGGAGCCTCACACTCACAAGGGATGAAATCCTGACGCCTGTGCTGTTTGAGACACCACAGGCACTACAAACAGCCAGGATCTGCACATGGCTGGCACATCTGACATGGCACATGAGGCCACATGAGATATCTCACAAGACATACAAGAGGTCACATGAGATGTCTCAAATGACATAATATAGATGCTTCTGTTCGGCCAACTTGACTGAGCTAACTCAAATTGCCTAAACCAAAGGCAAGCTGAACCATGCCTTATCCTCCATCACTGTGCTAACTGAGAGCTTAATTCAGTTCCCTAAGCCACGCATGTCAAGCTAGTTGGAAAGCCCTTTGGTAGCCTAGACTTTGACTGGGGGCTGGAAGATGTTATCCTTGCCTTTCAGGGTACATCCAGGACAGATAAGAAAGGACAATAACAGCTATAAAGTGACCCTTTAAACTGATCCCTAAGATCTCAGTGCTAGTAACAGGGCTCAGACCTCAGCACACACGTAGCCTTCAAGTATCAACGTGCCCTTATGTTCCTTTCTGTACAGGCCTGAGGATTTCCAGTAATGTTTATGCAGCTACTTCGGTCTTCTACTGTTTATCCATCCGCAGTACTGCATTCCCTCTTCTGTGTATATGTACTTTGGCTTGCATATTTTGTGCAGACATTTTTAGACTTACCCATCATCTTCTCTGCTGGCTCACACACTTGATCCATAAACTTCCATCGCTGCCAACCAGCTTCCCACTGGAAACTCTCCACGTGACTTCCAGGCAAGGCATGAGGAGAACTTATCCTCCCACCCCACCCGTCATCCAGCAGTGGGAGAGCAGAGCTAGCAGTGGGAGAGCTGGAGGCAATAACCATCTTTGCTGGGACCAAGGGCATCATAAATGCCGCAGCTCTTTTTCTGGCAATACTGTCATGCAATGCATTGTTTTGTTTTATTTTCTTTTGTTTCTCTGTGGAAGACTATAGATACAGTTTCTTTTAACATATGCTATTATTGTATATAAGTTAACAATTACAGTCAAATGATTCTTGGCCTTTCTTTCCCTTAGAATTGAAAAATGATTAATCTGCTATTACTAGACAGGTTTATCAGATCAACTTGCACTAAAAATTATTAAAATGAATAAAATATACTAAGATTTTGTCATTTTACATTTGCATATCTGTATATTTCTTTGAACGTCTGTTACATTTTCACCAAAGAAGCAGTTAGTAGTTTTGTGCTCTCCTTGGATAGATTAATACCATCAATAACCCAAGAGAGGAAAAGAAGGCAGTAGCAACAGTGGCCAGAATGAGAGAAGAAAAAAATAGAACCAAGAGTACTGTTTATAGAATTATAGTGTCCTCTATGCTTTCAAACTGAGATGAACATGTCATAGCATTATACATTCATCTGAAGGCCAGGCAGTGCCTTCCAAGGAGCCTAAGATAGTGCAGTAGAGAAGCACCCCAGCCCCTGACCCTCCCTGCCAAGTCCTCCAGAATCTTTGCCTTTCCTCATAACAGACACTGTCATGGTTTCATCCCAATTGTGCTTTGCTCCTCCTTGAATGTACAGCTCATGTCTTCACCTGTCTATTTTGACAAATCCAGATTATTTCATACTTCTTTATAGATTCCTGACTTGTATATGTCAGTGAACCCTGAACATACTGTTCTGGTGTTTTCTTTTTCAAAATGTAAAGTGATAATGATTCCACCCTTTTTAATCTTCAGCCAGGCTATATGCATCTCAGATTCTGATTTAAAATTATGCTTTTGACAGCAGAAATTCACTAGA
This sequence comes from Chrysolophus pictus, assembly GCA_037305975.1. Classification (NCBI taxonomy): domain Eukaryota; kingdom Metazoa; phylum Chordata; class Aves; order Galliformes; family Phasianidae; genus Chrysolophus; species Chrysolophus pictus. Next base: position 29,297,989 of record CM074578.1, read on the forward strand.
GACTCATCAGTTCTATTTGACCTGCAAACCAGTGCACTTCTAACCTGTGGTAACTATTTGATTGATCCTTGTAAGGGGTGCTGACACAAACACAAGCATTAGAAAAAGGAAAGAGAAGGAAAGGGAGAAGGGAAGGGAAGGGAAGGGAAGGGAAGGGAAGGGAAGGGAAGGGAAGGGAAGGGAAGGGAAGGGAAGGGAAGGGAAGGGAAGGGAAGGGAAGGGAAGGGAAGGGAAGGGAAGGGAATATGAAAAGAAAGTGAGACCAAACTGTGGGCTCAAGGAATGACATTCACAACAATCATGAAGAATTCATCAGATTCACTGCATTAATTATTATGATGAAACATTGTTTCTTCTGATTGTCACAGTGTCATGGCAACTTCTGAGTGGGAAATAAAGTCAAGATTCTTGAAAATAAGAGCCTAACACAATGGAAGATAGTTAGAAGTAAGTTTGTTCTACCCTATGTGCCTGAGCTTAGGATGCATTCTCATATTAGTTGCTTCAGACTATGGGCAGGTAAAAAAAATCACTCAGTTACTTGCTGTGGCAGGTCTTCTACTGGTCTTTTTAAAGTGAGCTCTGGTGCTGATGAAATTAATTGAAGTTGTAGAGAAGTTCCCTTCTATTCACCCCCACACACACAAGCTCCAGGCTGTTCCTATTGGGATTTGACTACTGTTGGGATATGATTCAGTGATTGTACTGAATCATGGAAAAGCTGAGGTGGGAAGGGCCCTCTGAAGGCCAACTCATTCAGCCCTCCTGATCAAGCTCAGGGCCACGTCCAGGTGTCTTTTGAAGATCTCCAAGGAGACTCTACAACCTCTGTGGGCAACCTGTGTCATTGTTCCATCTCTCACAACCACTTCAAAAAGTAGTTTGCAAGGTGCGTAAGACTTTAGCTAAGGAAAGTTTCTACGAGCAGTATTCTGGCACTAACACCTCAGGAATTTTTCTTTTTCTGTTGGTTTTACAGTGATCTTATTACCTCTTCTGCTCACAACCTCCCATTTCAGTGTGGTTGATCTATGCGTGGGCCTATTGGCAGTGCAGGGCCATAATGTGGATTCTACTCCCAGATTAGCAGCAACCTGTGGCCTGACTGCAATTAACTGGCAGGATGATGTTTCTTGACTGCCTGGTGTTTAAATGAACTGAAAATCAAACCTCTGTTTTTCCTGGTTTTCTTCCAAATCGCACACTAAGGTACGATTTGCCTCATCAAATATTAAAACAGATGTTGGTAAAAGCAGATAAATATGAGTCAAATTTGACATCCAAATAGTCCTGAACTTGTAGTTTGGGCTCTTCTCTTCAGAAACAGAGAAGGAAGCACCGAACACTTTGTGTGCATGAGATGAGGGTAAGAGGGGCTACAGTGGCTTAGTACGATCCTTCCCTTATTTTAGCAACCCAGTAACCCTTTCTATCTGTGATAAGATGTAGATGAGCTGGTCACTGTAAATTAGCAGATGCGAGAAGGGGATGCGATAAGGTCCTGCAGAAACACCCTTACGCCAAGAGGCTGCAGTTTAATGTACCCAGCATAATGTGGCAGTTGCAAAATTGGGTGGGGGATCTCCAAAAATATCCATTGGGGTGCAGGAATAAAATATATTTTACACCATTAGTGTAATAAAATTAAATGCTTTAGATAAATTACTTCATCCCTTCCCTTGCCTGGTTGGCAGTGCTGGGCCTGATGCACCCCAGGGTACAGTTGGCTCTTTTGGCTGCCAGGGCACACTACTGACTCAGATTCAACTTGCCATCACCCAGAACATGCAGACTCTTTTCCATGGGGCTGCTCTCCCACCTCTTGTCCCCCAGTCTGTATATAGAGCCAGTGTTGCCCTGTCCAAAGTACAGATCCTAGCACTTGCTCGTTGAACTTCATTGGTCAGTACTGCACTGGTAGAACATTCATATAATTTATAAATAAATAAATATCCATGTATTGTGGGTGCATGCTTAAGTTATTTTTACTGTAGAGAAGTGCACAGATAGTAATCCTTTGAATTTAGAAGTCTTCTGTTGTACATCTGTAACACTTACAGGTTACTTTCCAGAGCTGATCCCCCAAAATAGATGCCTTCTGCATGCCCAAGGAGCCATCAGCCCACATGAGAGTGAGGGGGTGGGCATGGTCCTGCAGAGAAAGGCAGTGTCTCCAAAAAAGTACCATGAACCCTTGTCTCCATCTCCCAACATGTAAACTCAGGGTGACCCACATTCCATGTCCCACACCCAGGGTGCAGGTGCTTTTCTCTTTCTGCAGTTGGCCATAAAACTGCCAGAATGCTGCTGTCTCTTACAGCTTAGTATCTACGTTGAAAACAAAAGAGAAAAGTCAGGAGGAACATACTATTACAATGAAATAATTAATTACAGATATACAGTAGATGGAGATAACAGCACCTTGGTGCTACCCACTTTGTGGAACATAGATAAAACAATGAGAAAAACTGTTGGGTTTTTGTTTCTTGGGAACAACATCCTGCTTCGCTGTGACCTTCACAGCTGACTTAATAAGCCAAGTATCTTTTTATGAAAACAGCTTCTGAGTTTTCACGCTAGAGAATACACTGCCTTATCACTTACTGTAATTCTGATTATGAAACAGTTGTTTTCATGAGCCTCACTTCTCTGTTGCTTGGAGCCAGCAGAAATCTCCTTCTTTTTCATTTTTTTTCATGTTGCCACTTCCTCGTGCTTCTGCTCCTTCACCAGTAACACCAAAGGTGAAGGTTATATCTTAAAGAAAACCTCTTTGATCATGTTCTAATGATTGTTTTTCAAATAAATCCTTGTCATATTTTCTTTCCCTTACTAATGACAAACAATGTGGGTATCCCTAGAATGTGACTTGGAAGGAGTGATTTGAAAGGTCTGTCATGATGCATTTTAAAATAATTGTCAGATATTATCAAAATTAAGAATCAGTAACAAATATGTTGTGCCCAGCAAAAAAATGTGCAAAATACACTTATTCATAACTAAAGACATTTAGTATCGTGCTCCAGTCTTTCATGGTTAAATAAGATATGTCTCCACACAGTGGCCCTAACTGACTCCTATTGCCTAAACAGCTGTGTCTGCTTATGCAAAGGGATGGAGACAGAAAAGCCAGGCAAACTGAGGTAATGGGGTTGAACGAGGGAGCAAGATCCCAACTGCAGCCTCCCCTCTGTTTCACTCTGAAAACCCAAGAACTCTGGAGAAAAATATTCTAGGAAAATATGCTTAAAAATCTGTATATGCTGTTAGCTGCAGAGGTCAAGCACATATTTCATAAATAACAAGGTCGATGCAGATTCCTCCTTTGGTCTAACATTTGTTCTTCAAGATATCTTTCCCCAGGGGTCATAAAGTCTGATGGTACAGTTTCAAGGGAGTAAAATAGCTCTAGGATGGGATGCTAGTGACACTAAGAGCTGTCATAGGTTTGAGTCCTGATGGTTTCACAGAATCAAAGAATCAATCACAGAATGGCCAGGGTTGGAATGGACCTCAATGATCATGTATCTCCAACCCTCCAGCCACAGGCAGGGCCACCAACCTCCACATTTAATACTAGACCAGACTGCCCAGGGCCGCATCCAACCTGGCCTTGAACACCAGGTTTTCCTGGGTGGAAACGAGGACTCTTGGTCCTGGAGAACAAAGCCTTTAAAAAATAGTCATACACATTGCCTATGAGTGTTCATTGTGGTCACCAACTTTTATTTCCTCCCAAAACTGCTGCTTTTACCACGCCTCCCCAAATCACACTCATCACTACTCAGGTCCACCCAGGAGTCTGGGTCCCCACTGCCCTGCTGTGCCCACACTCTCTGTGGGCTGGCTGTCCCTATAGGCACACAACAGCAGTGTGTGGAAGAGTCATCGAGCAGCAGGCCTGGGTATGTGCTCAAGCTCAGTAGGTGACACTGATCTTGTGAGAGAGTAGGAGGCACATCAAGCTGAGGATGCAGCTGATCGGAAAAATGTTTGACATTTTGTTTTGGCCCAAATGTTCTCTTATTAAGAACATGCTTTGCTTTTGACTAGTAATTGGGATTTCTTCTCTTTGATATTAATCAGTTGGCAAAGAATTTGCACAATGCATTTTCTTAACCACCTATTTAAAAATGCAGCAAAAGCCAGCTCTGCCTTCATCCCCCACTACATGGGCTGTGATGAGGAGTTTTCAGGTGTTGCTGAGAGGTGCCAAGTGCTTTCATACCATACTTTAAAAGGAGGTGTTTATAATATACTGCCGAAAGGACTGAACATCTCTCCTCCAGATTCTGTGAAAAAATAATTAGATGATATTGTAGCTCTCAGTTTTGCAGCCATGACTGCCTGCACTGCCTCCAAGCCATCCAGCATGGCAGCAACTGCCAGACCCAACACATTGCTGATGCTTGGCCATCCTCCATGTGCTCCCATCCCCACCCCACAGCACCTCGAGCCCAGAAAGGTAAGCTGGAAGGGCAGTGGGTTGCTAGCCCCGTGGGTGAGGGTTGGGCATTTTCGCACACACAAAGCCCTATCTGGACAACCCTAAGTTCTCTTGTTGTCTACCTAGATGTGCACCCAAGCCTGAACTCAACCTCTCCAGGAGGACAAAGTACTTCCATCCTGAATTAGATACTTACTTAGAAACCAAAGCACTCTGTTAACAGCCACATTAAGAAGGCTGTGGTAGTTGAGCTCTCTGCATTTGCCCTCTGCTCCCATCCTTTTCTGAGGAATCAGAAACAAAGGCTGAGGCTTTGCAAGCCAGCAGGACGCTCCAGGAAGCTTATTAGTGCTTTAATTGAAAGGACACAGTTTGGTATTCAAAAGATAAACTTAGGGTTTAAAAAAAATAAAAAATATATTAAAGAGACTGCATAGCAGCAAATGTGAGTAATTAATCACTGCGTTTGCCTCAGTACTAAGCAGCCAGTTGTGCTTAAAGAAACCATAAAAACCTCTGGAGGCACAAATGTTCCTGGCTGGTGTGCCCAGAGCGAAGCTGCTTTGGTCAGTGCAGGGGCATGGCAGCAGGAGCTGACGTTCAGTGCCACTGGGGCAGTGTGACATGAGGCTTGGCCCAGCCCAGCTTGGCCTTGGGTTTGCCTCAATTCTCTTCTGCCTCCTTGGCCAGCTGGTCTTGTCCAGCTCTCCTCCACCCTTTCATCTGCCCCACAGTGTGACAGCCTGGGCTGAATCACTCTGGAAAGCATCAGGGGAGGCACCAATGTTTGCTGTAAACCATTAAAACGCAGTCACCAGATCTGAAAATCATAAGCCTTTCAAAAACAATGAGAAAAAGGAGATATCTAAGTAATCGCCTCACAACTGAGATGTTAGTTTTTATTTCAGCTACCATTTTTCTCATTGCAAAATGAATGCAATTTGAGTTATGCTATTCTATTTAATGTTAAGAATACAACATCCGTTATAAAGTACATTTTAAAGTATGTTTGCCAGAACATCTCCAATATTAGAGTGAATAATCCTGTTATATTCTTCTGTGATTTATAGTGCTTTTTTTCCTCCTTTAAACACTTGCCAGTAGAAGATGGCGTTGTCAGGCTGAGAAGCTCCATGTGGATTTATCCATTTTGGATAAAGAGAGCCCCTTTCTTAATTTCTGGTTTGGCTCCTATATATATTATACATATCATCTTTTTTCTTGAATTTGGTTGCAATTTGGTTCAGGTTTCTTGAAGAGCAATGAAGGCACAATGCAAAAAAAAAAAAAAAAAAAAGTCCTTGATGGAAAATACAAGAACTAAAAGATCCCCTGAACTGAGGGGGAAAAGGCGAGATGAGCAGTGGTTTGCAGGTGTCGGCTCTCGGGCTTGCTTCTTAATTCTGTTCTGACTCACTGTCTGGCTTTGGTCGAGTTAAATAAGCTTCTTTCACTCACTGATTCAGGATCTGCAAGGATAATACTCTTCCTACTTTGCAAGGCTTTTGAAAGCAATGCACTAATAGAGGAGCACAGAAGTACCAAGCTAAATTAGTGTAATATGCAACTGTTGGTGTTCTACCAGAAGGTGAAACTGTTTCACTGCCTATCATTTGTACTTCAGTTGTATTCTAGGTATTTTTCCTTTGAAATCTGTCACTGCAAATGGCAGAGGACGGCACAGAAACAGGGCAAGGTCTTAACTCTTCATTCAGTATGAATGAGGAAAAAGGTATAACAGAAGAACTAACAATGAAGTGAAGTCTCTTTTTTGAAATTGAAATGTTCCATGTGTTCAGCATTTTCTGGTGTGTAATTACATAAACAGAGAAATTTATTAAATGAAATGTCAGTGTAACTGCACAAAGCCTCTTTGTTTTAAGATCAGCACTGTAATGCAAAGATATCTGCATACTCAGATAATCGACTTTAATTCTTTAGCTTTACTGTACATGTATGCTTACATGATTAGAAGTATGTAAAGAGTCAGCAGAATCATAGCTTTGCTATGATTAGGTTTCATCGGCTTTTCCGCTGAGAAATGCTTAATGAAAAGCCATCCTGAGGGATGTACTCCATTGCTTGGCAAACAGGGATGCAGGGCTACTTCTCCCATTCCCCTGTACAGACCTCCCTCTCTGGTCCAAGCAAAGGAGAGAGTAATGTTGTTCTGCATTTAGCTTCAACACCTAACACACTCTGTCAGCTCTGGTATTTTATTAAACTCTTCACTGCCACTTCGACCCAACGGTATGTCCCATACCCTTCTCTTGGACTTGGTCATAACATGGTGCTGAAGGCAATAGATTTGTAGAAAACTTGTGTTGAGGGTCCTAGAGAGCCTGCTGTCTTCATTCCAATGGAGGAATGACCATGTGCTCCCCATGAGACCCATAGACGTGGGATGACCATGCCAGCAACAAACCCACTTCCTAATTAATTGTAGCTGTGCTGCAATCTGGTGAGGAGCTGCATGACGGCAACTGAATTACGATAACTGGCACCTACGGATGCCAGATCATAAAAAGCTGGATTACTTGTTTGCTTTTCCTAGTATTGGGGGGGCAGAAGGAAAAAATACCACATGTTGTTTTTAATCTTTTTAGACATTTAGTGTTCCTCTAGCAAAAGAATGGTTTTTTAACAGTACTTTCCTTTGTAGGATTTCTTTGTGATAAATTTCTTTTTTCCTTGATCAGCCTGAATGCAGTATATTAGATACAGGTTCTTCTTTGTCTTTTTTGCTGTTTGGTTCAGAATTCAGAAAAAAATCTAGGAAATTGTTTTTCACATGATAGCTTGTAGGCAATCAGAAGGAGCTCAAATTTCCTTTAAAAGAAATATATAAGAAAGGAATGAAAGAGTTGATTTATGACCTTGAGAGGGACCACTCAATACCTGCCTGGTAAAGGGTGGTGAGGAAGGGGTGGTATGGTTCGTGAAGGAGAATCATTGCTGAGGTACTGAAGCATGTATGTGCAATAGCCATCTGGGCAGTTACACAGGCAGGAACTGGGAGTCCTTGTATACACATGGATCTTGTGAATCACTTTTGAGTATTAAAAAAATAAAAATCATAATTTATAACTTTTTTGGTTGATGTTTGAATGATCCTTATGAATAAATACGGTGGCCAGCGGTTAGTCATATTAGGTCTTGCTCTTGGTTAGTTTTATTAGATCGGGGGTGTAAGGTGGGGAACCACCCCGGGAAGCTGCACAGCTGATAATCATCATGTATCCTTTTAATGTGGATTTATGAAACAGTGCCTGCTTATTTCTCAAGTTGATACATGTGGAAAAAAAGAAAACAAGACCAAGATCTTGCAGATATTAAATTGGAAAAAAAATGCTGAACTCCCCTGGTTATTGTTTTTTTTCTTTGCAAGTGGTGCACAGTTTAAAAGCAATAAAATGTTCAGCATGGGCATATATCACTGCTGTAGAGGTTTCATTCTTAGAGAGGGCAAGTTTATCCATAAATTGCAGTGAGCAGAATATTGCTGCTGAATGGGAAACTTCGTAAAGAAAGAAAATATCCAGGAAAGGTGAGTATAAATGGCTTGAACACCTTTTTCTTTTCCATTTTTTGCAGAAGTCCTTCACTTAGCATGGCCATGTGAAAGCTGCATAATCTTCCAGGCAAAGGGGGCTGGGCAGTATGAGTTCCCATCATTTCTTTGTGCTATGGCTCTCATTGGTTGGAAGGGGCTTGGAGAATAGGGCAAGCTCTGCCCAAATCTTCATGTGGAGGTCCTGGAGCAATCTCCCAAGTTGCTAGGTGGTAGAACTGCCATGGAGCTGAGAGTGTGTGCTGATATCCAGGGGCTCTCTTGGGTGCAGCCCATCTGTGGTGTGGGAAGCACCCACACGTCCTCGCCAGCTGCCAGGAGGGTGAGGATGCTGCTCATGAAGAACACCTTCTCTGTGCCATTCATTCTACCTAGCAGCTTCCTAGAAAAATCTCTGTCAAGACTATTTAATAAATTTTGAGTTTTCTTTTCGTAAAACAGCATTTGCTTTTTGATGGAAAATTTATATATTTTTTTCAACTGAAGAATGAGCAGTGAAAGCCAAGAGAGTTTGGACAGATATGCGGAAAAAATTCTTTGGCACTGTGGGCAGTGACTTGTGGGAGTCACTGTTTGGATGTCTTACGCATCTGCTTTCCTCACCAAGCCCCGGGATGACGGTATCTCCCAAAACACAGTGTGGTAAGAATGCCAGGGTGTGGGAGGGGAAGAGCTTGTCTCTTGGAGAAGACCTCAAAGCCCCTTCACAGCAAGAGCTTTGAGACATTTGGGCACCTTTGCTACTCGCAAACAGTGAAGTTTCAAGTTCAGATTTTTCTTTAAAAAGATAATAAGCATAGTCAGGAGGAACAAAGCCCCAAGCTTTCCAAGAAGCTCTGGCTAAAACATTTTTTTTTCCTCTGCTGAGAGGAGGAGGACAATGAAAGAATCTTCTCCATCACCTCCTAGTAGCGCTCTTGTTTGGATGCCCTAGAGCTCATTGTCTCCTATCTCCTTCACTTGCCTTTGCTATGGACTTTTAAGGGCACCATCAAGGAAGCAAACTTTTGATTTTTCACATGCTGAGATGAAGACAATTCATTTTCTATTCCCTAGCAACTGCTTATATAAACAACTACCTGACAAGCTATAAAGCTGAGACCAAGAGCTACAAGCAAACAGACACTGTTAATAGTTTTTCTACCTGAAGTGGTATAACAAGAATAAAAGGAGAGTTAAATTCAAATGGAGATCATGGTTTGCTTTCCATGACATGCATGCAATCAGAACGCTCAAGTACTGAGTCCAGTCATGTCTTCCCAGCTGCACTCACCATTTTTCCCAGTTCTGGCTTCTCCACATTGCAGTTTCCCACAGCTTTATTGAAAATTAAACAAGCACAGATATTTTAGGAATGCAAAAACACCACAGATCCTGACTGATTTTGATTTGCTAAGAGTTAACTCAATTGTGTGCATGTTCCTGCTTTCCGCATTTGCTTCTCTTCTTGCCCAGTTCAACCCTTGACCACACTTGCTGGTGCACCATTGCAAGAGTCTCCAGTCTCCTAAATCTCTTTGAGGTGATTCATTTTCCTCTCACCAATCTATCACTGCTCAGAGGCCACGACATGGAGTCTGCAAATTACTCAGCTTATCTACAGAAGAGAAAACAGTTACTTTGACAGCTGGCTTGACCATGAGAGTGAAAGGGTATTATTTGTTGATTTGTTTTTGTTGAAAAAATTAATCAGGATCTAGGCTGGACTAGAGGGAAACGCTGTGAGGATCTGAATAATAAATGATGTAAGTTGGACTGGCTGCAAAAGCAGATGAGTGATGACTTGTTTTTGTTTTAAATTTCTCCATAAGAAGATATGTTCCGAGAAAACTTTGTTGAAAAGGGACGCAGAAAGGCAATTACAGAAAATATGAATTCTGGTTTACCATCCCTAAATGAAGACACGTTTTTTTCCCTCTAATCTGATTTTTAGATTAAAAAAATCCCTAAAAGTAAAAGTGTCAGTGTAGACTGTTTTCATTACATGAGAATGGGAGTCCAAATGGTCCAACTGGAGTCTGAAAGGTCCTAATCATTTAGAAGGCCATTTTGAAAAGGAACACAGATGCTAGAGTCTCACTGATAGCCCATGGGTATTTCAAAGTCTCCCATGACCATCAGTGAATCTTGCAATGCTTGAAATATTTATTGAGGATTACTCATTGTTGAGTTGGAAGTGACTGATATCTTTGACACCTAAATCTATATCTGAGCAAGTCTGTCAGCCAGCAAAAACACAGGGCACAAAGAAACATGAGACCAAAGTAAGAAGTAGATGAGAAATTTTATTAATACCTTTTAAGAGAAATCATAAAAAATGCAGGTTTTACCTAGTCTGCTCTATAGTGATTTGCAATTATTAATCTGTTGTGTTTATAGCAGTTTAATCTCCTTCACTGATCTATCTGCTTTCCATCAGCTTTAGCTTTTTCTTCGACAGCATTTTGACAAGATGCCTTCAAATGCACAGAGAAAAGTGCAAAGAAATGCTAGTTTAATAAACCAAATAAAAATGTTTTGTGATTGCTCTTATTTTATAAATAAATTGTTTTTCTGTTACTCCTAATTCTGTCTCTCATAGCAAATATAGAATTATTGAGAACTAACTATTTCTTCCAGTCTACTGAACTGAAATGAGCGTATCTCACAGATACTGATCGGAAATACATAGCCCCTCTCTACATTTAGCTCAGTAATAGTCTTTGGTGTTTGTCAGTATACTTATTCCAACTATCTATCCAGAAACTGACCAAAAGGTGGGGTCTGTAAAATTAGTATGAAAAAAACCTCTACAGAAAAGCATTTCCACTAAGATGTTTGTTAGAGAAAGACAAAGTTACAAATCAGCAACATGGAGGTAGTAAGCTCAGGCTGGGTAATGGTCAGCTGAATTACTCCCATGCTACAGCAAATATATGAGGAAAAGTAGTGCAACATGAACAGATGAAGCTATTTCTTCTCATTCAGAAGATACACTCCATGTTTCCCTTCTGATGCTCATCAGCTGGATGAGAATACCAGATAATTGAATTTACAGGAGAAAAATCAAATCTATTTAGGGACAGTAGGATTTCTTTTCAGATAGCAAACAAACACTTAATGTGTGGCAGTATGCCTTGAAAGACTCCTTTCACTGGCAATCCTCTAACCAAGGCTGTGTGGATTAGGGTTGGGACAGTCAGGCAGGGGTATGGAGTAGTGCTTCCTCCTGTAGAGCTGACTCACCCCAGCACTGCTCCCATTCTCACTTCTTGCCCTGTCTGTGTCCCCTCCCTCTCCTTTCTCATGGAGCTGAGATGACTCCCTGGCTGTAAAGCACTTCCATCAGCAACTCCTTCCAGCTGTTTCGGAAAAACACCACAAACATATTTACCGTGTGTGATGCTAGCTCAGGAGCCATGGTAACCAGCAATAAAATGTAGTTTTACAACAGAATCCTGTGCAGGTAGCATGCAGATGGCTTGCCTTTCTGTATTGACACAGTATAAAGTTCCTCCTCTTACAGCTTGGACATTTTCAGCAATTTATCTTCAAACTTGAATTAGCTAATGAAGTCATTCTTTTTTTTTGTTGTGACTGAGACTCAGATCAAGAGTCCCCCAAACAAATTCCTTTTTGCCTCACTGGGAATGTGTTTAGGGTCTTCATCCGGACTGATGAAGCCTGCACATTTGCAGTAGGTTGCCACCAGTATATGCAGACAGTTATTTATGTATGTATACAGATACATACACATACATATGTTTGTAGTATTTATCTCTATAGAGTCTATAATTGTGCATATATGTGTATTCTGTACTTATTTTATTAATTAATTCAATATCTTTGGTATTAATCACAGCTAGATAACTTGAATTTTAGTTAGAGGATATAGAGCAATTGCAGCTGGAGCACTGCCTGACTGTCTCAAGGCATTGTCTGAATACACCACGGACCCAGATGTCATGTTTCTTTATCCATCAAGCACTGTACCCCTTTGTGGGGGCAGAAATCACAAATCACAGTCTGCAAAAAGAATAAACTGTGTGAACAACATCTTATTACAGTGCTAGGAATTGTATTAATGAAACAATATCTGATTTGTAGGCATGTGAGGATAAGAATCACAAAATCACAGAATTGTAGGGGTTGGAAGGGACCTCCAGAGATCATCGAGTCCAACCCCCCTGCCAAAGCAGGCTCCCTACACCAGGTCACACAAGTAGGCATCCAGGCAGGTCTTGAATATCTCCAGAGAAGGAGACTCCACAACCTCCCTGGGCAGCCTGTTCCAGTGCTCCGTCACCCTCACCGTAAAGAAGTTCTTGCACACATTTGTGCGGAACTTCCTATGCTCCAGTTTTCGGCCGTTTCCCCTTGTCCTGTCTCCACATACCGCTGAAAAGAGTCCAGCCTTGCCACTCTGCCCCCCACACCTTAGATATTTCTAGACCTGGATCAGGTCTCCTCTCAGTCTTCTCTTCTCAAGGCTAAACAGACCCAGCTCACTCAGCCTTTCCTCATAGGAGAGACACTCTAGGCCCTTCACCATCTTTATCAGAACATTATCACACAGTAGGTGTGTCAAAATAGTATGATCATCCCTATGGTTTAGAGAAGAACTAGATTAGGAAAAAAGGGATGCATAAATCGTCAAGTTTTTAGCAGGACATTTGCCTTCTTTTGCCATGTCACACTGGGAAGATGGACCACCAAGGAAATGAAATTCTATATATATTTAAGAAGCGATGTTGATGACGGAGATGGTGTTGTGCTAGTAAAACCTTAGGGTAATCCCAGGAAAGGGTGCTTTCTGGTCACAGTTTAAAGGAGCCTACATGGCTGATGCCCAGTCCAGGCAGAAATGGAATTATTGTTGCAGATGTAAATTAAATGGTGTATTAGGTATAGAGCATTTCTCTACTATTATTTCCAAAAATAATAATAAAAAAGAACTGAGCAAGGCTCCTCAAGCAACATGTACATTGGAGAAATTCTACTGCAAGTCTAACATACAAACACATGTAGGGAAATGAGATACAGAGTAGCTTCATTATCTTCAACCTCACTGATTAAAGCTTTTTTTTTTTTTTTTTTTTTTTAGTTGAGCACAAAGCACAAGCAGTAGAAGCTGATTACCAAATTAACTAAAAAGACAAGTACTGGAAACCTTCTACCCTCAGATCCTCAGCTTCTGATGTTTTTCAAGGTCTTGATTAATGAGCAACACCTGAAGGTCTTGTTTGTGCTATTTATCTGCTGCTGACCACCATGAGTGCTCCTAGTGATGGCCTATGGAGAAACACACTGGGATCTCTTTGCCTATTGCAGGTATTGTACAATTGCTTTATGTTTATAGTATGCCTCTATGAAAGGGGTGTTATAGAACAACCTTTTTTGTGACTGATTTTTTACAACCTTTGGGCGTAAGAAGGAATGAGGTTCTGTAATATGTTTATTCTTGGGGTTTTGTAACTTATGACATAGTTATCTTTTGTTGATGTTTCAAGGCCCGAACATAAGGGAAAGAAATGATAATCCACAGTAGGATTATCCATCTAGGATCTGGGGATCTGTGCTTATTTCTGCCAAAACTCTTTCTCAGTTTTGCATGTGTGAGAGAACCAGTCTCTGCCTGGCTGTCCTGTGGGAGGATGGTTTGGGGTGCAGTACAGACACCTATAGTAGCAAGGCTGAAAGGCACCTTTCATCCTACTGAGAGAGAAAGGCAGAGGAGAATGAAGAGGAATTCAGTAGCCACTGAATTGTACTTGCAACTCTCCACAGACCTGAAACCCAGAGGAGGTTTGAAATGAAGTCTTGGAAATTGGTTGAAATGATTTCTTTCTGTAAGTGCTTGTGATGTTGGGAACTTCCACACTGTTTAAAGAGCTCTGGTGGTTCCTGCTATGCACCTGCTCTCTGGTTGCTGTGAGGGATTTAGGCTGCGGCCTGGCAGCCACAGATCTGCTCTGGCCCTGTCCTGCTTCTGCTTAACTAAACCATGTGCCTGTGAGCCAGCTGCTGCCCTGCTCTGCCCAGCGCCCTGCCTTTCACCTCTCAGCTGTAGCTGAGAAATAGTGCTCTACCATCTTTCATTCTTATTGCTCCTTTATTTTGAGCCACTCTTACAGTGATGGTTGCTTTTCCACTTGCTGTTAATGAAATCTATAAATTCCTCTCTCCTTTCTTAAATAACATTCTGTTGAAGCCTCTCATCTTCTAGCTCTCTTTTACTATTAACGTAATGTGTGTCTTTTCACTTTCACCAGTCTCAGTCTGAAAAGTAACTCTGAAATTGCTTTAATCTTTGATGTTCTCTCTGTAAGAGTTTGGTGGGATCTTATTTTAGTGACAGAAATAAGCTTCTACTGCTACAGCTGCCAAATTAACATGGATAGGGTAAAACAAAGTGAATTTATTTCTTTGTTCATGTTGAAAGGAAACCTATTTATGTTAAAACTATTTGCTTTATTCAGACTTATGCCGTCTACAAGCCTGCCTATGTAGCTAAGAAAAGACTCAGATCCCAGTTCTCAGTTGTCTGCCGTTCTGAAAGCTGTCTACAGACCTGGATGGACAAAGCTTGTCTTATTGGTGCCTGTGAAGTTGCAGAAGAAGACTAGTTTTCAGATCAGAGGCTGAATATGCAGTCAGTTTAATGCCTGGAGGTGAGAGAGAGCAACCTGCTTATTTGTATTCCGGGGAGGCTCAATGTTGAAATCCAGTGCCATCCTAGTAATAGTTTTCTGCTAAAACATCAATGTTTCTGAAAATCTTAGTAGTTAAACTCCAGAGGTTTTTAGCAACTGAGTCTGTGCCATTGGTTTTCCATTGGGATGCAGATAGGGAGCCCTGAATCTCCCTGGGCTGCTGTGAGCCCCTGTGAGTGCTGTACATCCCATATCTCCCCCTACTGCCTTTCCTGGCCTCTGGAATTGGGGTCTCTTCACCAACTTAAGTGTGAGGTGCATAACTGACCGCCCTTCCTGAAAGGAAGATGAAGAGGGGTACAATTGGGCACTGCCTTGTCTTCATATAATTGTCTTCGTAAGTGCATTTTGTAGGTTTTTCTGATTCTGGTAACATGATTCATTTTTCTGGAATGACCCCCCCATTTCACAAGGTGTGTGTCACACTATCTTGCAGTGAGTAAAGTATTTTTTTATTATGATTTGTTAAACTTAATGTAAAATGGCTTTAACATGTTTGGTTTTTTTTTTTAAGTTTTGAGATCCTTTTAACAATTGAAAACAGGTAGCACTATTTATTTTTATTTATTCTTTCAAAATCATGCAGTTCTAACCCATTAAGATTCATAGAGGTAGTATCTCTGTTAATACTGCTGTTTACTTGCTTTCCTGTCTCCTCATAACCAGCACTCAAATTCTGTTTGTTTTTTGTTTTTTGTTTTTTTTTACTAAAACAGTCATGTTTCACAGAGTGTTTTTGGTGAGGTGGAGAAAGACTGAATCATAGCAAAGGGACTCAGAAGAACTTCCGAAGGTCATGCTCCTCTCTTCTGAGTGGGATCAGCTGTGGTTCTGTTGTGCCTTACAGATGTTTCAGAGTTTGTTTTTGAAGGTATCAAGTAGAGGAGCTTCCAGTTTGGTAATAGTTCCAGTGCTTCACTACATTTTTAGGGTTTGTTGATATGGTTTTCTTATTTTCTTCTAATTTTCCTTTTTTACAAGTCATTCCATCGACTCTTCTCTACCATAAATTCTGCCTGAGTACTGTCTTGCTCCCTCAGCCTCTTTCTCTCAGTAATGAACATCTCATTGTTCACCCTTTCTCTCACAGATCATATTTTCTTATTCTTTGATCATGCTGTGCTCTCTGCTCACTTACCAGCTTTCCTGAAGCAGAGTGCATTGAGATCTATTTGTGCTGGTGCTGGGCTAGTGCAGTGCTGTTCTAAATCATTTCAGGGAAGCAGCAGGATCAGAAGAGAACCTAGCAATATCATCTTGAAAGAAGAAAGCAAGAAAGGGGAGGCCATTTTTTGTGATAAAGCTAAGCAAATGGTTAAGTTTTCCAAGATTTAGAAAATAAAATCCCATGAATCCTGTTGGTGATGCAGAAGCAGTGAATAAAGTATAGCTGATATTCCCAGACTATGAGGAGCTTGTTTAAATCTAGCTGCAAAGAATAAGGAGTTGAATGATAAGAGGGAAATAGTGTGTGAGAAATGTAAGGGAAAAAGAAGTCCCCATAGTGGGGTAATGAAGGCTGTGCTGCATTGGAAGCAGGCTGCTGCGGCTGTAATTTAGTGAGAGAGACAGCAGTTGCATTTCTTTGGTAAGTCTTAATGAAATTGAACTATTTATAGTGGGACAGTTGCTCTAACAGTTTCATTGCCAAGATTTTAAGGAAAGACCTTAGGTCATAAAAAATGACAGCACAAGTAGCATCTGAGATAAAGAATTTACTGTGTGGGAGAGAAGGGCAAAGAACATGTTAATTATACAGCATATGCCTACTTTCATTCATACGGATGGAGAAGGAGAATATGTTTCAATGGATCATCATTACTACTTTGTTTGGAGATGCATCTGAATTGAGAAATACCTGCTTCCACCAAGGCTGGGATGGTTCCTGTACTTGGGCAGCACATGCTGCTGCCAACCCTGCCTGTGGTTCTGGGCTCAATGCTGCTGTCTCCATTTCAGCTACTCCTCGTACAAAATGAGAGGAACATATTTTGAGGCTGTGTCATGCCTCAGGTTCTGTGGACAACAAATGCATTCTCCAGCAGGGAGAATCTGGTTCTGAAATTATTTCTCAATGGATGTACCAGCTGTATCTTTGGGGGGGTGTGTGCATTTCCAACCCCGATTGCTTTTCTCCTGAAGTTGTAGCAAAAGCAAAACCTAAAGAATCTATTCCACACCCTGCTTTCTAAACACCAAAACGTCCTGTGAAGGACAAGTCAACTGTTCAAAAGTCACAGTGGCCCTGGAGGGATTCCTTCTTCACCATCATTCAGGTCCCCTGTTTCCCTCCTTTCATCCTTTTCTCTGGATTATCCTATAGGGCTCTTGCGTTATTTGGAAAGGTGCTGCTGCGATCTGAAGAGTAATTGAGGCGATCTGAAGAGTAATTGAGGTGATCAGATGCTGTCTTACAGAGTTAACTGCTGGTGGAAACCGTGAGGATGAAAGAAGTGTGTGCGTGGGGGGGGGGGAAGGGGTCGGAATGTTGAAGGTTAAAACCTATGTAAAATGATTGAGAAAAAGTAAGACTGGACAGGGCTGCTTTTACTCATTGTGAGGCACTCACTTATGCAACATACAGCTCTCCTCGCTGCTGCCAGCCATCATGTCTGTGGTTTGTGTCACACTGCGCTATGCAAAAAGCAGGCAAAGAAAGTGAAGGCTATGGCAATCTAATGCCAAAACATTCATTTTATGGGAACTAGTGCAGAAGGGCAGATGTGCTTCAGGAAGGCATAAAAAATGAGAGAAATTGTTTTGAAGGCATTAATCAAAGACCTGAAACTCTAATTTTTTTTTTTTTTGCCATCCTGAAGCTCAGTGTAGAAGAGATAGGGGTTTGACTTTTTTTTTTTTTTTTAAAAATCAGCTGCAAGAAAATAGGCTCACATCCAGGGCTTTGCTGGGGAAATGAATGGCAGGGTTCCTGCTGGCTGTGGCAGCACAAAGATCTGGCTCTTGGTTAGGATGCAGTAAGGGGGGGGCTAGTCCACCTCCTTTACCCCACTCAGAAAAAACTCACTGGAGCTTGTGTTGGGGTAAATTAACAGTTCTTAGGGGTTTTGGAGACATCTGGACTGGACTTGTGGCTTTGGTGGCAGCTGGATTGGTTTGGGGTTTTGCCACTGATAGCTGGTCTTTCACCATTACCATCTCAGACAAATATATTGGATTTTCATTACTCCAGGTCTCATCTTGGAAAGCCCACATCTTTTTATGTGCAAAATAAATTTTCCTTATATAAATCTGCAAGATACAATGAGTGAGGACAGAAGGAGGAGTAAGCAGAAGGGGAAGCAAACAAGAAAACTGGTGACGGGCTGAGGAGAGGAGGGAGGGAAGGCATGGCATGGAGCAGGGCAAGCAGAGGATACTCAGTAAATTCTTCACCTACATTTCTGACCTACCCTCCTGCTGAATCACAGGTTTGGATTTTCAATTTAGGTGTGACCTTTGGAAAAATAGTAATATGAATAGCTGGCTGATTGCTATCAGGTAAAAATAGACCCTGTTCACTTAAAAGTCCAGATGAACTGCTAGGGTAGTTCAGGGGTTAATCATCAGTTATACAAATCCCCAGCAACTGAAGCACATAAGCAAGCTGATGGATAGAAACTCTCTTGCTTTCTGCTGAATCTAGGAAACCATTTTGTTGGGAAGAAAAATAGAGAGGGCAGATATTGAAATTGCCTGTGTTCCAGGACTCAGCCACACAAATCCTCACAATGCCTCATACAAGGAACTCTCTGATAAGGATCACTGCCTTGTTCCAAATGAAGTATATCCAAATTAAAGTATTTTTAAATTTCACATTCTGCACATATGTGGATCACAAATGCAGGTGGTATTATGGACAGAATTGAATGGCCTGATCTGCATGTTATGATTTCATCTCCTTCCTCCTGGAAGGATGAAAAATAATCACAAATTCTTGATCTACGGGAAGAGCAGGCTTTCTCCTGTAGTAACATGTCTTCTCTTTTCTTGTTGGGA
This sequence comes from Chrysolophus pictus, assembly GCA_037305975.1. Taxonomy (NCBI): domain Eukaryota; kingdom Metazoa; phylum Chordata; class Aves; order Galliformes; family Phasianidae; genus Chrysolophus; species Chrysolophus pictus. The sequence goes on from CM074578.1 coordinate 29,316,695, forward strand.
AGTTCTATGTGTATTTCCATTCTTTTCTGATGAGTTTCCAGGAGAGCTGAGTGCTGTGAGCTGAGGCTGTCCCTCATCAATTCAGAGATGAGAGCAACGCAGACAAGGTGCTTGCAGGATGCTCCTCACCTTCAAGACCCCATGAGAAGCCCAGATTCTCAGGAGCGGAGCGTTGGCAAGCAGGTGATGATCTGCGATACCTCACATCCTGCACCACAGGAGTCCTGCCTTCAGTTTTAAGGAACTATAAGTAACCTCTGAGGGTCTTATATGTTAACATGTTGCCTAGAGATCATGCATGGGGCTGAAAGGTTCTGCACAGGGGGGATCAATATAGTCAGTCTGTTGGAAAGCCTTAGGCCTCTGTGATACTTCTGTTGACTCATATATATGGGAGAGACTCTTTTTATCTCCAAGAGTATTGCCTCACACGGTAAAACCTCATGGCTATAGCAGATAACGTGACTAATTATTGGATGGGAGACTGACTGATTGGTGCGTGAAAGACTCTGCAGTAGTTGGGACGTGGATGGTGGTGCAGGCAGTCTTCCCTTTTTTGTTTCTACTGCCAGCAGCAGTTTCATAGTTAATGCCCTTGCTAAGGAGCAGAGAGGAGGCTTTGAAGCACCCACTCTGATCTCTGCAGGGGAGCTCAGAGCCTTCTGAGAGCTCAGAGCGGAGACACCCTTTGGGCCCAGGTTGTTTCTCCTCCTTGGAAAGGAGCATAACTCAATTCCCACACAGCTTTTAGCACAGGTCATCTGAAAATGCCCACACACTGCAGAATATAATGTCAAAAATAATGATGAATTGCATGCTGCACATGTTATATGCGAAGAAATTTAACTCAGTATTTTACCCAGCAATCCTCAAAGTATCCCTAGATCATAATATTCAGTTTATATTTATTGCTTTTTTTGCCCCACGTTGCTTTGCTATTTCAGGTGTGCTGGCATATTCTACTCTAAATTCTCTTCTCCCCTTATGACTAATCTGTGAAGAAGGTGTCTGTAATCACAAGGGAAGAAACAGCTCCATATTGAAAAGGGCCTTGCCAAATGAGGCAGGAAGGAAAACAATACCTCCACGTTTATCTATTATTCCCCTGCATTCACGCAATGCAAACAATTCAAATAATATTCAGTTGTGTCATTCCTGTTAAACGATGCAGCTCTATCCAGCTTGAAGGGAAAGCTCTTTCCCTTACAAAGATTTCTCTTTTCATGGGAAGTTTCAAGGTCTAACCCTTCTTCTGACTCGGCTTCAGATATGAAACTGAGTTTACATTTAGTTGTCAGATAACTTCACATTCAACCACTGGTTGAAGATCTGCAGCAGACCCTGATGATTTTTCTTCTCATAGCACACTATTGTAATCAATAAAGATTTTTGCTGAATAAATGGACAAAGGAAGGACCTGTAATGAAGGGCTAACAAAAGTTGAGTAAGAGAAATGAAAAAATCCAGGAAGCAATAAAATTGATAGGGGCTGTTGCAATGGCTGAGTCTAGAACCCTGAGGCTGGCATATCTCCCTCTTCACTACCAATTGCTCCCATTTTGCAGATGACCTTGGAGATCTACCATCATTCTATCAGCAAGCAGCCTCTTGTGCAGGATGGGGACAGCACATGTTCAGGTCAGTGGCAAGTGAAGGTACCACTGACCTGAACATGTGCTGTGAGATGGTGAAAGTGGGACTCTAATCTGTCCCACTCCCCAGCCCTGCAGGTGGCAGCCTGCTGCCTGTCAGCCTTGCACAGCTCAGCCTCACACTTCACCAGTGCACTGAATCAAAGCACTAAGACCTACAGTTAATATTTTCACCAAGTCGATGAACTGTGTGCTGCTCTGTATATCATCCACAAGTGGCACATTGTGAAAGAGTCACTACCTAGGTTCCAAAATATATATCTCTTGGCATCTCTCCCCTAACAGGCGAGGCTGCTTAAAGGCTTCTTTCAGCAGTTACAATAATGCTTCTCTGTGGGTAGCAGGAGAAATACGCCAGCTCAGCACCTGCTACTTGTTCCTGCTCTCAGGACACTTCAAACCATTACAGACTTGTAACTTAAAATCTCAGTACTGTTCATGTCCATTTTTACAACCCACAGCACCCATTGTGTCCAGGTCTGGAGTCCTCAGCATCAGAGAGGCGTGAACCTGCTGGAGTGTGTCTTGAGGAGGACCACAAAACTGATCCATGGGGTGGAACACCTCTCTGAGGACAGACTGAGTGCAGGGGCTGTTCAGCCTGGAGAAGAGAAGGCTCCTAGGGACCTGAGAGTGGCCTCTAAAAGGTGGGGCTCTAAGAAAGGGGGAGACAGATTCTTTAGCAGAGTCTGTTGTAATAGGAAAAGGGGAAATGGCTTAAAGAGATTTAGATTGAACATTAGGAAGAAGTTTTTTATAATTAAGGCAGTGAGGCATTGGGACAGGTTGCTCAGAGAGCGAGGTAGATGTCCCTGTTCATTGCAAGGTGTTGGACTATATGACCTTTTAGGGTCCCTTCCAACTCAGAAGATTCTATGATGATTTTACGATTCATCTCCTCTAATAGGGGATGAAAAGAGAGTGAGTTTTTTTTTTTAAACACTGTAGCTTCCTTTGGAAGATTGTTTAGCAGTTGGAAAAGGAATTACCACCTTGGGCTCCTCATCAGTGCTGTAGTACTGTTCTTCCCTCACGATCAGATGCGTGTTGAGCAGTGATTGCATCAGCACTTCAAGACCACTCTGCACAGTAGTGGATTCCACTGGGGGGTTTTAGTAAACATAATTTGTTGCCTTAAGCCACATTTTATGCCTTTCTTCAACTTGTGTCTGCTCAACAGAACTGAATGCCAGCCCTTTAATTTAAAGCTGGACGCTTAAAGTTGGATTTTATAGGGAATTAAGTTTTTCTTTGCTACCTGGAAGCTACTCCAGGGAAATAAGTATTTGTACTCCAAAGGCACCCTAAAGCCATTTCTCTCCTTCCAAATTGAAGGCAGGGTGATGGTTGGACCTCAGGCTGCAGCTTACTAGCAAACTGCTAGTGAATCAATGAATTTTCCTTCCAAAGGGACATTCACTTAAGGTTAAAAAAAAAAAAGTAAAAAGCGTACTTACATGTATACAGCAGGGACATTTCTGTTATGCTTTGCGAGCTTGGACTATTTCAATTACGTTATTCTACATTAATTTAGCTTTTCTTACTCTCTGATTCAAAGCCTTTTGTCTCACGTGAGTATTTTAACATCATTTTGATTGCAGTCCTGTCCTGCTGACCCTCAGTCACTGATGGTGTCAGACCACCCTGTGACCCACAGTCATCCAGAGGCTCTCCCTGCCACTGCTTCATCTGATAAGAGACACTTGCCCTCAGAATTATTAGCCTCATATCTTGTCGTCATCGTGTGTTTTCCTTGTCTTTCAGCACTGAAACTAGTTGCTACTACTGATTAGCTTCTTCAGTTTCTTCTAAAAATTTCAGCTACCAGCTTGTGTGACTTCCTGCATTCTGGCCTCCATCCTATTAGAGCAATTCTCTAAAATCACCTGCAATGAGACAGTCAGGGGTCTTTGAGGTTCCTGATGCAACCTGTCTTTATCTGAAGGCTATAAAAACCCATGTGAACTGCAAGCTTTGACCGTGGGACCTCTGACAGCAACATTTTTGCATCATTTGTTTCTTTTCTCTTTATCTGTCTGTTTTCAGCCTCCTTTAATTCCCAGAGCAGAGCCCGACATTTCCTTCTCTTTGTATAGTTCTTAACACAACAGGGTTTCTTTTCTTCTCTGAGGGAGTGAGATGTGGCTACCTGCTGCATGACTACAGAGAGCAAATGATACTTATTATTTAGACATCCTGGTGGGCAAGTCTGTAAATTTTTCAGGCCAGCCTTTTGCACATAATCTAAAATCACTGGCTTTTGAAAGATGGTAAGAAACCACTGAATAAATACTTTCTGTTGTTAATCTCAAAGGAACAGTTTAAGTGACCAATAACAAATTTAGTTTATTTGAGATAAATAACTAACTGCTTCTTCTGTCACTTTTAGCTCTTTTCTTTCCACCTTATTTATCCTATCTGTGCTTTCTGAACTCCTCTGTAAAATTGCAGTGGAATAGGTGGTCTGGAGTGGCTGTTAGTTGGTTTTGTGGAGCTGAATTCAATTTTCCTTCTCTGAGTTAGAACTTTGCTTTGGTTACTGCATTCATTTTGTTTTCTTTGGGGGATTATTTTGACATACTGTTTTTTTCTTTTCTTTATGGGGAAAAAATTGGTTTGAATCCAAACTGAAGCTATCCATAGAGCAAATGTGAAAAGGGGAATGAAATGAAGGGTGTGAATTCAGCTCTTTGCTCAGAGGCGGTGTGCTTCTGAACTGGAAGAGAAACTCCATTGGCATGAAGGCCTTGCCTTGGGCAAGTCTTGCCTTCCGAAGCACCCACTGGTCCTCAGCGAGCTCATGGTTCAGCAGCTAGAACTTGTCCTGGCAGCTGCTCTTGCTGGCAGCTCCAGCTCACTGCTAATGAGGTGGCTGGCAATGTTTGGCAGCTGCAGATGGCAGTGGGTTCCAGGGGCAGTTTGCTGGATTGGGCATGCTCACAGCATCACAATTGCAGTCAGTTTCACTGCATTCCCTCAGATATTTGTAATAGACTGGAATTCTGTGCTCTTTTACTGAGGTGTGGCGTGCTGTATTTTGAGGACAGGGAGTTTCTGCCATTGTTCTTCATTTTTCTTTATATCATATTGCATCCAAGACCAGCCCAGGTGCTGCTAAGCACATTCACCCTGCTTTATATATTTGCAGAGGCAGGACAGAAGTTCAATTGTCTTCTGAATGATGCCCAAGTTCAACACTGGCTAGTGCACTAAGGTCTCACAGCCTTGGGCATTCCTTCAAAAAGAAGAGTATATGACAGTGAGCTGAAACAAGAACCTGACCAGTGGTGTGATTAAATAAACAAGTTTAGCAAAATCAGCTCTCCTTTCTGCCAAAGTAGTTACTGCAATGTTATGGTCAAGAAGCAGCTTCATTCGGGGATTACACTGGCTTGAGGTAGGCAATATCTCTAGGTCACTTTGACCCTGCAAAGAGGTTTTTTTTTGTTTTGTTTTTTGCTATTTGTTTGTTTGCATTTTTCTGTCTTAACAACAAAACTGTGCCCCCATAAATTGGGATGCTGAAACTTACTTGAGCAAGGGAGGCACACACTACTTCATTTCCCTGCTGTTACGGTCTCCCATCTAACTCTGACTGGGAGGCATCTGACCAAGCAGAGGAGAAGCTGGGTCACTTTAAGAACCTCATCTAGCAAGATCAGGATTTTGTGCCTGGAGGGAAGTCTGCTCCTGGCTTGGGTCACCTGGTGTACAGGGCCTTTGCTGTGCTAATTTACGTAAGAAATTTCACTTCAGCAAAAGGGAGTTAATATCACTTGGTTCTAGAATGGTCATGTGTTCCCAAAGGGTTGGATAGTGACCATACATGTGTGTGTTATTGATGTGCTTGGCATCTTTCAGTATGGACAAACTGTTGCAGCATGTGTTGCTTTCTGGACTTTGTAGTTCTCAGGTTGAAATGGGTCTTGGCTACTTTCAGTGGCTGGGAAAGACAAAATATGGGCAGTCAACCTGGAGTTTGTATTTGCTGAGTTTTTAGTATGTTTTCTTCGTTTGTGTGTAAATGGCAGAATGCCCATGTTCCACTGGAAGGCTTTGGAAATTGTTTCCAATGTTGTCCCTCCAGAGGCCAGAAAAGTTGGACTCAATTTAGGGAAATGTTGTATCAGCTTCTGACAGTAGATAAGCAATTAGGTTTTCTGTTGTGTTTGTTTTTTTCTTCAGACTGTAAGTTCACAAGGCAACCTGACTGAAGAGATCTTGATCTTCTTCAACTCTTCAGGAGTTAAAACTTCTTTAAAACTATAGATATTAATATGGTAGGAGGGCCTCATTGGGGACAAGAAGATGGCAAAAGAAACCTGCCTTTGCTTTGCTCTGAAGTCTAGATTTACATTCCTGAACTGATATTGTACAGCCACTGCACAGCGAAAACCCCGCAATCTGGACATTTTTCATAATATTCCCACCACAGCATCAGCTATGTCTGTCAACTACAATTCTTCACATCTTTGCAGCAGTGTGATGTGCAAGGGGTTGCACAACGTTAATGTATGGGTGCCATGGGCTGTACATCTGCTGTAGGATAGAATATTTGAATTGGAAGGGACCTACAAAGATCTTTAAAATCCAAATGCCTGATCACCTCAGAGCTAACCTAAACTTATGCAACTTATTAAGGGTGTCATGCTTTCTTCCTCACAAGAAGAGCACTGCATTTCCTGGAGCTCTGGCCTGGCCTCCCAACCCCAGGATGGGCAGGGTGCCTATCACCACATGAAGGCCATCCTAGCCCTGCACACCCCATCCTTTCCAGCATATTTCTGTACACAGTGCTGTTGATTCCATCTTTTTTGATTTTGTCTTCTCCTTCACACTAGAATGGCTCTTTGGTAAAACCAAGACACAATAAGTGTGACTTAATATCAGGCTTTTAGATACATTTCCGAATGAAATTTACAGATAAAATATATATTAAAAGTATACTTTTTTTTTTTGTATTTGTGTTTAACAAAGGGATTCTAGCTCTTTTCTATGCCTGTCACTTACGTTCTTTTGGTATGTCCTAGCTACAGAAAACTGGGGCTTCAAATTTTTCCTAGGGCTTTCCAGATGGCTCCCTAAATTTTATGACTCTACCTACCCTCTCTGACATTTCTTTCTTGTTAAGATTGGAGTACAAATGGAAATATTCCAGATGGCTTTAGCTGGAGCCAAGTGCCTTCAGTACTTCAGAGCTTCCCAGACAGCCCACTAACTAATTGTCCCTTACCAGACAGTTCATGTTAAATTCCTCAAACTTTTTCAGGATTACAAGACCATTATTTTGCACTATACAATATCAATAAGTTATAGTTTGTTCAGTTACATTACTATCTTCAGTTTCTTTAAAAGGCTACATATAATCCATTTAATAATAGCATAAATAGCAGACGTAGCAGGAGATTGACTTTGCCCAAACACGTCTATGGCAGTTTCTTCCTTCTCTCCTCAAAAACCCAGTGGTTCTTGTGTGTCACAGTATATCCTGTAGTTTTGTAAGAATTAAAACTGTTTCTCATGTAAACCAAGGTACATTTCCAAGATCTCCAAGGCTGGCTTTTCACAGTGAACAATGATCTAATCTGAATATAATTAATTATTGGAAAAGCAAAATTAGGCAGCCATCAGTGGAAATCTAAGATTTCTAGAGTTCTTCTTTCTTTTTGCTATTGCTACAGTGTCTACTATTTCTTTTAATGTGCATATTTATTGGATATATGATTCAGACTGAATGATACTCTGAGTAACTTGATCTAGCTGTTGATTTCCCTTGTTCATTGCAGAGCAGTTGGACTAGTGGCCTTTCAGGGTCCCTTCCAACTCAAACATTTCTATGTTCTGTAATTACTGGGTATGAACATAATAAAATGAACACAAGGGTCTGCAAAATTCTGTAAAGGCTGCTCTGAAAATAATGCCTCCTATTTTATTATTTTAGAGCATGACATCAGAGGCAGATATTGGTGGGAAGGCTCAGCCTCTACTGCCATACCACCAACATTGTGACATTTTTGTTCCATGTGACAAATAGCAGCATAATCCCGTTCAACAGCCCACAGGATTTTCTCAGCAACTTCATGGCTGCTGGCTTGAACTACCAGTCAGCAATAATAACCAGAGGGACAAAACAGACCGGAGAGTCTGACCTGCTGTGCCTCAGGGCCTCCCTCCCTTTCCCAACAGATCTTTCCATGGTGTTTTGCTGCTGTTTTCCCTTTCTGGGAAGGCTCCCTTGGTGTGAACCTCCTCTATGAAGCTGATGTGCACAAGATCTTTGCAGAACTGGCCCAGTTGAGAATTCCCAGTGTGCCCTGGATGCTTCCCAGCATGCTGCAGGACTCACAGGACTTCCCCGTGTACTCTAGGGGATGCTGCATTACCTCGCTGGGACATGGGCTCCCACTAAAAATATTCTGTCTCCCCCTGAGGCACAGCAGTCTGTGGGTACCTCACAGCCACCAATGCCTCTTTTTCCCTAACCCAGCACCCTCTGTTCTCCCTAGGAATATGCCCCCAAATCCCATACAGCAGCACTATTCTGCACCAATGCCTTTAGTGCTGCTGCTGTGCTGGACCCACTGCCACCGCAATGACACAGGCTGCAGCAGTGATGATTTTATTCATTTCATGCCTGCTAGGAAATGGAGGTGATGATTTGGGAGAGGCTGGTGTCTACCCAGTAGAAGACACTGTCATCATCAGAGGTGCCTTCAGTGCAGGAACCTTTGGTGGGCTGAGGCATGTCCCGCCCCACCAGCCGACTGTCACCATTTGACCCCCAGGCTGCCAGATGGACGGAAGTGCTCCATGGAACTCACTCTCTGTTCCCATGGAAGCTGAGGCCGTTTGTTCCCTGAAAGTGACGCAGCATGGGCACAGAGAAAGGGATGCAGGCTCGTTTTGCAGAGCATCGCCCTGCAGGGCACCGCTTTTCTAGCCTCACAGGACTGCTCGGGGCAGCCCGTGGGGCTTGCTGCACTCTGGCAGGCCCTGTTTTTGCACAGGGTTCTCCAGCTGGGTGTCAGCCCCGTGGCCAGGCAAGTCTCTGGGGAGAGCTGATGGACCTCTGGAAGCCTGTTTTCCTTAGAGCCTTCACAGACCAGACCTTTGCGGTCCTCTGCATGCATGTTGAATCTCAGACACTTACCTGTCGCTGACGTTGTCTCAGTATTCTCCAGAGTCTGTAGATAACCCAAAGCAGACAGAGAAAATGGTAGTCTGTGAAGTGATCTTTAAGGTAACAGATTATCTGGCTTTGCTTAAGGAAGTCCCAAAGGTGACGCAGGGTGTCAGAAAAACTGAAGGCCTTTTGCTTGGTGTGCAGGGACTTCTGCTTTGGGCCCTCTGGAACAACAGACTCGCTGATCCTATATGGGACCCATTTGGGGTGTGGAGAAAGGCCAAGCCAGAAGGGCCAGTTGGAGGCACAGCACTCAGCATTAATGGGCAGCCTCTTCTCAGGACGCACAAATTTTTTGTTTTTACTCCAGGGACAGGTGTTTAGTCCAAACCAGCAGAGTCAGGTGGAGGTCTTGCTCTTGGTCTCAACCAGGCTCTGCTCCTCAGGACGGACCTGTTTTTTGTTCCCCTCCTTGGTCTTGGTGGAGCAGGCGGTTAGTCCAAACCAGCAGAGCTAGTTGGAGGTCTCGCTCTTGGTGTCAATCAAACTCTGCTCCTCGAGAAGGACCTGGTTCTTGTTCCTGTCCTCGTTCTTAGTGGAGCAGGTAGTTAGTCCAAACCAGCCAAGCCTCTTGGAGGTGTGGCTCTTGGTTTCAACCAAATGCTGCTTCTCGTGAAGCACCTTGTTTTTGTTCCCGTCCTCGTTCTTGGTGGAGTCCAAACCTGTGGAGCCAGATGGAGGGCTGGCTCTTGGTGCCATCTGGATTCTTCTCCTCTGAAAGGACCTGGTTTTTGTTCCCATCCTCCATCTTGGTGGAGCAGGTGGTTAGGCCAAACAAGCAGAGCCAGTTGGAGGTCTGGCTCTTGGTCTCTAAGGGATGCTGCTCCTCGGGAAGGAGCAGCTTTTTGTCCCAATTCCAGACCCAACTGAGACAACTGGAAAAGCCGGGAATTGGAGACATGAAAGGAACTAAGATCAGGAAGAGAGACAAGCTGAGCTTCATCCTGTTCTCTCCCAAGGACCACTCTCAACACACAAGTGGCTGTCACCCAGAGCAGAGCTCCAGCAGCGACTGCCCCAGTCTCTGAGCTTGGGGGAAGCTGCCAGTGTGACTTGATAAAGACTGATGTCATGCCCTACCCTGTAATATCACAATGCCTTTCACCGTGCACCCAGCTCAGGTGGGGGCTGGGGACCCTACACCTAAATCCCACCTCCCTATCCTACCTCCCCTTTTTCCAATCCATCTGCACTCTGTCATTTTCATGAGCGCATGAGGTCATAGAATCATAGAATGGCCTGGGTTGAAAAGGACCATGGTGATCATCTAGTTTCAACCCTCCTGCAATGACCAGGCTGCCCAGAGCCACATCCAGCCTGACCTTGAATGCCTTCGGGGATGAGGCATCCACAACCTCCTTGGGCAGTCTGGCAGGAGAGGGGCAGTCTGACAAAATTACATCTAGCATGGAAGTGTGTGTGAAACAAAAGGGTGTCATTCAATTCCCCTATATGGAAAAAATTGCACACACTGGCATTCATCAATACTTTCTGAATGTTTATGGAGGCCAAACAGTGGGTGTGAGAACAGTGAGGTGGTGACTGGTGTAGTTCAGCAGTGGTGACAGCAATGTGAAAGATGAGCTACATTCCAGGTGGCCATACGGATTTTTACAAGCATAGCATGCAGGCTCTTGTTCATCAGTGGTGAAAATGCATAGCTAATTGTGGTGACTATACTGGAAAAGTGTTTTAAAGCTGAGAATTTGTTCAATTGAGTAGTGTCATTGCGCTCTCTGTATCAGTTGTTGTTTCCATGGAAATAAATAGGCATCACTTCTAAAACAACCTACCTAATGCTAATAACTTTCTCAACCTACCTAATGCTAATAACTTTATATCAAAAAATAGGCTAATCTCTAAGCAAGGGAAGCAACAAAATGCTTCAGCTGCTCTGTTCTGCAGTGCTACCTAAGGAGTGCAGAGTGCCTTACTTCATTAGGCTTCAAAGCATGACACAGAATACAGCAGATAAAAATATCAGCAAGACAAGATGGACTTTGCTAAGGCACATTTGTTATGTTTAGAAACACTTCTGTACTCTACAAGGGATTTAATTGGGAAAGAGTACTAAGGATCATAAAAGTAGAAGTTAGCATTCAATTTATTTATTATAAGAAAAAACCCACCTCGCCAGTCTTTAAAAGCTGCTGTCTCACAGAATATCGTAAAAAGGAGAGGAAACTCATTTAAGGCTTTCACCTGAAAGTGAATAAAACAGAAATCAGTGCTGAAATGTTGCAAGAGAGAAATCAAAGTCTCTCAGGTTATTTTAATTGAAGTTGGCATTTGACTCTTTTACCCAACGTAAAAAGACTTGCACAATTATGTCTATGGCATTTGAATGCATGCTATTAGAGATCAAACATTCATCAGCTGCTTTTACGGAAGATATCATTAGCATTTTGTTAATCAGGTATGTTATTACATGAAATTGATTGTACCACTTCACATTCCTGGAGGAAAATATTGAGATTGGCATCAGAAGCTATACCAGGGCTAGAAGAGAATAAGCATGGAATGAAGCCGAAGATGGGGGAAAAATAAAGGCATGTGTAATAGTCAAGAAAACAATGTTCAATTGCTTGTTCAGACTTTCTAAGAAATAGCATCTATGATTTCTATGTCTCCCCATTTCCTTTAAGCAGATTTCCTTATTAGTTTGTATCTGCCTGTACTAGAGATTGTTCATCAAGTATGTAACATTAATATTTCTGGCTGTTTTTCCACTGCTTTCTTTTGTAGAGCAGATCTCTGTTTAGTGGACTGAAAATGTCCAGCCTTGGTGATGATCTCCTAAGTATTGATGCTGTTCTACTTGAGAGAGCTTCTGTTTTGAATTTGCTGTTTCTTCAGTTTATGCATTTCTGTTTACACTCGTGAAAATATACGATTGCTAGCAAGAAATCAGTATTAAAAGTGGTATTAAGCTGGCCAAGTCAGCTACTTGAAAATTAAGATATATTGAGGAATTTAGAAGCACAGTGACACTGTATTAGAGTCCAGCAACATTACCAGTGTATCTCACAGCAGCAGAACATAACGACAGGCTCACATGAGTGTCTGCCCAACAAGATCTAAGTTTCCAAGGCTTTGCTACATGTTAGTGACTTCAGAACTTGAACTGAGTAAACCTTTTCTCCAACTTGATATGAAGGTGCCTTTTGTTGTATCAGGATACTGATTGTAAAGTGGAAGAAGGGTCACTAAATAAATAAAGGGAATCTACTGTATTAATTGGAGAGAAGGTGTCTCCCAAAACAGCCCTGTGGAGCTTTATGTAAAAGCCTTGCAAGTGAACTAGAAGTCAGGCTGCATTATGCCTCTGGCAATAGGAGCAGAGGGAAAAACAACTCCTGACCTGATTTTATCTTTGTCTCCTGTTACCTTGCAGCCATGCAGAAGCCAGATAGACCATGAGTTTTTACAGACTAGGTGAGAAAGGAGTCCTCATACTGAGCCAAATGTTCTCAAAGTTTTGACAAAAGACTTTGCCAGAAATTTTGCTTTTCTTATACAGGAACCAGATATGGCTCATGATACAGTGATAAAATCTTTGATTAGACAAAATGCGACAAAAGTTCTGCATATACTAGAAAAAATCTGAATAATCTCTCTGAAACAACCTGGTTTGCTACCTAGGAGATTGAAAAATGAAGAAAGGCTGTTACAGAAGGCAGCAGATGTTTTTCTTATCTAGATATCCTTTAGATGGCCTCATTACTGTAGTGTCTGGGTACATTGTTCTTTTTCATGAAGACTTCCAGGAGGTAAGGAAGGAATATTTTACCAGTTTTCAGAGATAATTAAGGCATAGGGGATAAACAATGTCTTTGGCATTGTATGAGGCTGACCCCAGCTAGTTTATAGTAAGCTGACTGTTGGACCTTTCCTTGCTGCTGTTTTTATTTTTTATATGTGCAGATCTGCCCACGATTTTGAGTTTCACTAGGGTGATTGACTTCTTTTATGTGTATAATTGCACTTAACTAAAATACAAGGCTCCTCAGTAAAAACAATCAAAAAGGGAGAAACAGAAAAATGAATCATGTGCAATCCTAATTTCACCTCATGTGGCCGTGTGATTATGAAAGTCCAGTTGCATAAAAAATTCTTATTCTCCAGATCCCTGCATACTTAAAGTAGCAGTGATGGATGGTGATTATTTTACTGGAATGTGCTGTACTTCAATTTAGTGTTAAGTCTAAATATTATAACTCACCTTCCAATTTTTTCCCTAAGTAAAAGCTATTATATCTTTTGTGGAGTTCACTGTGCTTTCGTCACCAGAGTGCTCCACCACAGCTGAGGAAGATCATCCCAAATTTCCAAAAATGCTCTCTTGGTTTCAGTGCCCAAACACAAGAAGCTTGTGGCTGATTTCTTGCAGACTTTATATCATCTTTCCATCTTCCATGTCAGACCTTCAGGTTCTCAAGCAAAACCAGAAAACAAGGAACATAATTTGTAGGCAGCAGTGAAGATTTTAGCCTATAAAATAAACAAGGTATCTGAACCATTCAGAAAATGGATGCAGTCCCTGAACAAGGGATTTAGGCAGAGCATTGGTGTTTAAATCCTAGTCTATAGTCCTGAAACCTAATAATTCAGTGATCAGCCAGTCTCTGTGTGCCAAAACCCTACGGGTTTTGTTGTGCTAGAGGCTCAGACTCAGTTTGTGACCTGGTTTATTTCTGAGCCAACCTGGCATCTAGAAGAGGGACTGTGGCAGTTAGCTTACTTTTTCTTTGTAATTATTAGTTAGTAGATTCCCTTTCTCATCAGTATGTCTGACATGTCACCTCTATGCTGAGGAAACTGTCTTAGGAACTAAAGTCCAGAATTCCTTGTCAGGCCAAATGATAGAAATTTAAAATAGAATTTTAGTGTTTTTTCAGATCTGCTCTGTCTTGGGTTCCCTGGGATGGTAGGAATGTCTCTGAGATTATAGATTGGTATTGATAGTATGTCATCTGAGTAGTTACCTCCAGTCAGATGACAGCAAGTCTCAGATATTTTTGTATCCCTCCTGTCCCTACCCCAATAACAACAACAACAAAAAAAGCTGCAGAGGTGAAACTGAAAAAAAAAAAAAAAAAACAGTCAGAAACATAACCAGCTTGAAACTCTAGCTGTGAACTCTGTCTTGGTCAGCTCTAGTTTGAGGGAGAATGCTGCTCTTGTTAACTTTGGATGTCTTTTAAAGCTGAGGTTTGGATGATGGAAGGTTAGAGCAGCAGCTCTGTAAATAATCTTAACAGTATTTCTTCTTGTCTTGTGATCTTAAAAAAATATTATTAGATAACCATCCTTCTGTGATACGAATCTATTCATACAGCACTATTTGTTGAAATAATTTTTGTCTACTTTCATTGGATGTGCTCTCTGAAGTAAGAATTCCCTTTCAGAAAGACTTAATACAAAGTATGTAAATGGCAAGGGGTTGAGCTGTTGCCATCAGTGTTATCCCAGATTTTATTTGTTTCTAAGCTTGCAACAAAAATAATGAGAAAAAGTAACAAAAAAAAAAAACCAACCAAGTTCCATCCAGGAAAGCATCCACTTGCCATTTTTTAAAAATTCATAAATATTCAAAACATCTCTTTACATTAAATATTTAATGTCTTAACTGTAGCCACTGGAAGGGTTTCAGAACCATTTCTATAAGTCTCACTTCATGGCAGAGCATTGTAACTTGTGGCATCTTGGACTCAGAATTAGCTACAACACCACCAAAGAGCCACCATGTTTCACAACCAGTGCTCCAGAACCAGCCATGTTCTTTCCCCAGGGTGCAACTTTCTTTAACAGGACCAAAGTCTGTGAGGCAGACGATGCTGGATTTCCATGTACTTGGCCAACTCTGGTGTTTGTTATTACCAATAAATCAAAGTTGAGAGAGTATGTTAATATGGCATGCTTCTCCGTAAGCTAAATTAATATTGAACAACATGAAACTCATTGAATGAGTCAGTGAATGAGTCAGAGGAGTAGTTAGTGGCGAAAGTGCAAGCCTACAGCTGATAGACATGATTTAGAGTCTAAAATACACAATCTGTTTTCTTTATGAAACTTCAGAGATCTCAGAAGAACAGCTTACCATGATTGCCCTGGCTAGCAAGCAACCTTCTCTTTTATCACATAAACACTCTTGTGTGTGAACTGAACCATAAAAGTAAATCCACAGAGGGCTCATCCACTGCTAGGATAGGTGTACACATGCTTCATTTCATTATATTTTTTTCTATGAGGTAGGAATATCCAGACTTGAGTGAAATGACCATACTGACACCAGATAACACAATTTATACTGCCTGACTTCTCTTTAATATAAAATCCCAAAAGGAGTACAAAACAAAGAGGTGATGACTGTGTAAACAGTGAATTTGTTCTATTTTTTTTCAAAGCCACAAGTAAAACACTACTTGAAAACTATGATCTGTTTCCTTTAAAATGTTTTGTCTTGGCAATGTTCAGATCATAGCAGAAATGCATCTTATTAATTTTACAAATTGACAACTGGGTGTAGAAGTTAATAATGTAAACCATGAAAAATTAGGATTGGTATTTTGCAAAGAATTTTTAAACATAGGGATACTTGTCATAGGCTGTGTTTTACGTTATCTTATGCTTTTTTGACTTTTGGAGGTTGAAACTGCAAATTTTGTGTTGGTTTGTTGTCATGGTTGTTGGTGGTTTTCTTTTAAAATATAGATATATTTTAAACCAAAGACAGAATTCAGAAGTGCTCATTGTTGTTGGGCCAAGATTTTCTGTAATTTGACTCTGTGTAAAAAGAAAACCCCAAACCCAAAAATGTTTTAGCTGAGGAATGTGCGTGTATAGGTAGGGACTAGAAAAAGGGAAGGAATATCTAAAACAATGTTCTGTTTTGTGTCTAGCATAAGCAGCAAAGAGCCCTTATTCATCACTAGCGTTCCTGACTCTCATGAGAGGGCAACTGGCAAGTACTCGTGATATTTGGGGCAGCCACACCAGACCAGCTCAGTAGTTGGACACTAAGCCAGTATCCCATCTTCTACGCATTGAAAGGCTTCAAGATTCCTCTCTGTACAAAATGCTGTAAGTCTCTCCACCAGAGGAGCTGAATATCAAAGCAGTTATGTGCAGGAGCTCTGACCTTGTCCTCTTTTTTGCTCTGCTGCAAACAGTCAAGATGCAGCTTAAGCAGGTGTCATAGAGCATCATGGTAAGTAATTTGAGAGAAGCTTTCATTGTGAGGATGACCAAACACTGGACCAGGTTGCCTAGAGATGTGGACTCTCCATCCTTGGAGATGCTGAAAACTTGACTGAACAGGGCCCTGAGCAGGGAGAGTGGGCTAGGCAATCTTCGTAGGTCCTGACATACTGCAGGTATTATGTGTCTCAATGGGGTAGTAATGGTCTCAGATAACTTGCTACACTAGCTCTATTCAAAGGTTTCTCCATTCAAAAGAGCAGTAGGCCCATTTCAAGGCCTTGCTATCTCACTGTGCTGGATAAACAATAGTATCCCAAGGCACACATTAGAGCTATATGTTAGGCTTTAAATACCTACTAAAGATAAAGTTTCATGAATTTTATTTTACCAGAAATTAAATCTACTGTTTTTATTGGCAGAGCTTTCAGAATATTATGACCTCATCACAACAGTGTTCAGATACAGAGACAAAAGGGATGGCTGAAGAGCTGGATGGGGGGGGGGGAGTGGAGAGGAGGGGGAAGAAAGAGATATTAGGACATAATTAGCCATTATCAAAATTTTGTGGCCATTTTGGGAACATAGGGAGTATTTCCTGGTGAAAAGAAAGAAGATAAAGGGCTGAGGAGGAAGAGTAGTAACCAGAAATGAGGGATTGAGACAACTCTGAAAAGGAGAAAAGAGGCATAGAGAAAACTTTTATTCTTAAGTTAAAATCTTGATGTGGTGGTAGTTGTGCTCCCAGGAGCATTGTTCCAGCTTGCCAGATGTTATAGAACACAGCCAGATCCCTGCGGGCTGTGCAGAGCTCTCATTGCAGGAACAGGAGAGCTAATCAAGCCAGGAGCATGGCATGTGTGGCCCTGCAGGCATGTGAAACATGGCTTCTGTTTTGTCTGCTTAGGGTAAAATATAGCAAGTATTTTACAGGCTATAGGTGCTAACCATAGTAGTTAACATGCTTTCCCAGTTCTATTGCTAAGTTTTGGCTGAAAAATAGTTCATATCCCTGTCACTAGCCAGAAAGTAGACAAGCAACCAAGCATATGGGAAGGACACTTTGGTGAAGTTCCCTGTGTTGTTTCAGCTGCAGCAACAGGCCCTGACACCTAGCTTTAGAAATGTCTGAAATATTACTATGTTAATTATATCCTGCTTTCCTTCCCTTTTCCTCATCTCATTAATGTTATAAAGTAAATCTGTGGCACTTGCTGACTCTTGCATGACTTTTTGACCATGCAGATCAAGTTTTATTTAGTTTTGCAACAATTAGATCTCATTACTATTTGGTTTTAGTGGGCCTTTCTCTCTCCCACTGTTCCTCTGATATTATATGTGATTTAAGTGCTGTGGGTGTACATCTTCACAATATCTTTGATGAATTTCAGTGGAAGCATTGATACTGCACCAGGCATTTGTGGATATGTCCATTCACTATGGACACACATTGTTAAGGAAGATAATTTATGCTGTTGCTCCTCTGTCTCAGAACATCTGCACAGAGGTGTATGCATGAGGTGATCACTGGCAAGAGTAATTACCCACAGATGCCCACTGGCCTGGGGCTTTGGCGTCTGGTACCCTGGCACCCCACCAAGGCCTCCTCTAGGAACTCCTGGTGCTGTGATATTGGCTTTGCATGGAATGAGACCTCTGGTGTCATGGACTTGATGGGGTCAAGTGAGGATATGACAAGAGGGGTACACTTCCATTGCTCTCATCAACAAGTGCACCTATGTTGGTTTGCAAAATGGTGTAGGTGTTTCCACACGGTAGGGCCCCATTAAACCATCATTTAATCTCTCCCTTCTTTCTTTCTTCAGGCCATGCAGTATATCTTCCCATATTATATTATTCCCATAATATTAGGCCCTCCGGCCTGAAATTTTATGGTGTCATAAAACACAGCAAAAAGTACAATGTTATCCTCTTGATCTCCAGAAGAAACTCATGGTGGTGGGAGATAGATCACAGATGTCACAATGGACTGAATTTTAATTTAGAAAATAATTCTAGAAAAATTTCATGTAAATTAAAAAAATAAAAAATAAAAAAACATCTGTCAGGAACTAATTAAAATAGTTAGACATTGCTAGCTCCAGCACACCACTGGAGAAGATGGAGAAGGCCAGTTCGATGGAACTGGAGTCAGCACTATTCTCTCCAGACCTGTGGAGTCAAAAGTGATTTTTTTAATATATTTTTTTTAACCCTTATCAGTCAGAGAATAAGATGATCAAAGAAGGGAAATATGCTTTTTCTCCTAGTTCAAACTTAGCTAAAATATCTCTGGTTTTGCTTCAGCTGTAAAGAATCAATTTTACCTTCCTTCAAGTGCTAGGTACCTGTCTTCAGGCCTACTTCTGCCCATTCTTTTGTTTCTAATTCACATCCTATTTTATCCCATGACATAAGAAATGAAATAGAGAGAGGTAATGTCTATTAGTTATACTACAGAGTGAGATAGAATAGGAATCCCATCATAATACCAGAGTATAACAGCAACGAGCAGGGTGGGACAGGAAAGTGAAACATCAAAATGTAGAACAGAATAACAAATCTTGGGAGGACTGAAGCGTATCTTCTCTCCTGTATGCAGTGGATTGGATCCCGTGGTGAGGAGAAGCTGATGCCAAAGGAGTTCTAGATTATAGATAACATTCCTAATTCACTGGCAAATTAACTCTAACAAAAATATAGATGTCTGGGAGATACTGAATTCCTATATATTGTATAGAAACTGGAAGGTGGTTAGTGAAATAGGATCCCTATTTCTGTCCCATTTAAGGTGAAGATTCCTGGGTGAACAGTTATCTGCTGCAAAGTAGATGTAAAATTCTTGAGGGAATATGAGAATAAATATCAGAGTACTGGAAGGAAGGGAGTATATATGGGAGAAATGGAAGGTAGCAGAGGATGTAGCTGGGACAAAGGCAAAGGGACAAGGGTTGCATTGGGGATGTGGTGAGAAAGGAGAACTTCATTGGAGTAAGCTTCAAATTTCTATTGATCACTAAGTGTGTAGATATTTCAGTGTAGAGGTAGGGAGGAAGAAATTTTACTTTTGTATATTTAGCAAAATATAGTAATAATTTAATTTACTAATTAAATAGTATTAGTAAATTTAATTTACTAATATTTAGTAAAAATTAAAAAGACCATTAAAAAATGTGCTGCTTTTAAATAGGTAAGGTGATGAGTCCAAAGATTTTTTGCAATAATAAGAATCTTTCAAGTAAGTTCAGCTGAGTTTGATTTCTTTAGATTGTTAACATCATTTCTTCAGTGCTATGCTAGATGTCCCTGCTCTTCAGAGTTCGTGACTGATAGGACAGATGTTGAGCTGAGACACTATGAGAGAGTTAGAGACAGCAAATGATAAGGATTTATTTCTTGGTTGACTGGTTGTCAAGTATGTAAAATCAAGGTTCCTCAACTGTGAGCTGCTTGGAATAATAAACATTAATGATAAGAGATTGTGAGCTTGTCGAACTCCAGATCTTACTTACCTGCACAAATTCATTTAAAAATGAACCTACATGTTATGGTGTATATTCTTAAATTCAATTAAATACCAGAATCCTTAGGACCGCTGCCAATAAATAACACAGGAAAGTTAGATGAGACCACTGGGTTTTCACCAGTCTTAAAGGTCACCGTTGTACTTATATTCTTTCAATGAATCATGAAATTCACTGTAAATGTCTCTTTCTTACTCTGTGTTTTCCAAAGTATTGCTGAATCTGAGCCACATCACACAATTCCCTAAACTAATATGCTGTGTTTTGGCTATATATCCCTTCTGTATATTAGCTTTGATTTTGTAGAACTCTGTTCAACAAGATGTCTTACCCATTTCAATGCAGTCAAGAATAGAAGAGCTGTTTCACAGTAGCAGAATAACATACAAGTTAACTATCTATACCAACTGAAATTTTAAAAGAAAATGTGCCTGTTCTGAAGGCTTTCTTACATCTAATTACTTGTAAATACAAGTACCTAAATAGTTACTAGTGAGGGAAAAAACACTGGGATCTTATGGGGTTTGTGAGCTCATTTCCTCAATGCATCTGAAAGTCTAAGCAAGCATTTAATATTTAAAGACGTTTTAAAAAGTTCAGCCCTGAGGACTCCATGTTTAAAACTGTTGGCCAACATACACATAATCATGTACTGATGGAAAGAATGCATTCTAACAAATCTTTAATCTGTGAAAGAAATAACAGTGCCAAAAAGATTACTATGTAATCCAAATCCAGTTTGTTCTTGAAAAGCTGTCTGGAATGAAGGAATACAAGGCACAGTTCACTTTTGTATCTGAGGCTAAAATAACCTGTTCCGTTTCACAGAATTGTAGACTGAACTGTAGAATCACAGAACAGCTTGGGTTGTTAGGGACCTCAAAGATCATCAGATTCCAACCCCCTGCCACAGGCAGGGTTGCCAACTGCTAGATCAAGTACTAGATCACATTGCCAAGGGCCCCATCCAAACTTGGCCTTGAACATCTCCAGAGATGGGGTATCCACAGCCTCTGCAGGCAACCTGTTCCAGCACCTCACCATCCTCTCACTAGAAAAACTTTCTCCTGACATCTAATCCAAATCTCACCTCCTCTAGTTTAAAATCTTCCCCCCTTGTCCTCTCACTACCTACCTGCATAAGAAGTTGATTTCCCTCTTGTTTATAATCTTCCTTTAAATCCTGGAAGGCCATAATGACTGCTCCCCAGAGCCTTATCTTCTTCAGCCTAAATAAGCCCAGTTCCTTCAGCCTATCTTCATAGGAGAAATACTCTAGCCCTTTGATCATTTTCATGGCCCTCCTCTGACTGAAATGTCTTAGTTTAATTCAATTCCAAAATCTTTGACATTTATCAGTTTTCAACTGATGATGTGCTTATAATAAAACAAGGAGATAAAGGATGTACATGGATCCCCATCAAAAATATATGCAAGTCATCTCTGTTTCAATCCTTATGAACACAAAGGGTACATTTGCCATTTGTGTATGCCTGAAACAAAGGCAATAAGCTGTTTTTCCAGTTCTAAAAAGTGATTTATTGTATTAGGAGGAAAAGCAAACAAAGGAAATCTTTATTAAGTATATGGATACTGACATCACCAAAACAGTTTAAGGGATTTGTTCCATGTTAGAGGAATAGCCTAGACATTCAGAAGTCTGTACAGACTTCTGAAGCTTGGAAACACAAAGCTTAGTGCTACAGCCAGACCCTGCTGAGACATCAAAAAACTTCAAGGTTTTCTCATAAGTGCACTTTGTAATGTTATGTTTCAGACCATTAACACCAGAAGGCTTCACATACGGCACAGTCACATTGCCCAGAAGGACAGCCAAGTGTCCCTCATACATGGACTTTCTAACTATACTGCTGAGTTTGTCTCCCAGTCCCTTGGATAAGTTGAACTGTTCGGGTAAAGTTCAGGATTTGCCATCTGTTTTGATTATTTTTTTCAAGGAATTGCTTGATAGCAGCTATTAGAAGTTTTTTTTTTCCTGCTAGATGCCATGGCAAACGTGCATACACAAAGTAATGACACTGTTAAATGTGCTTTCAGTGGCAAACTGTTCTCTATTCCTTTCTCTGCTAGAGTTGCTGAGTACATTTTTTTTCAAAGTCAGAACATATCAGCCACGTGAAAATCATGCCAAAATTTATATTTCGGTACCTAACAAGGAATTCAATAGGTTAACTTTAATTTCTCATTTGGGCTTTTACTAGTATTATTCAAATATCAGTCTCTGTTTCTCTTGGAGTGAACCTTTGAAATGAACAGTTATCAGCATGCATTGTTAAAGTCATCATCAAGTACCAAACAAAGCAAAGCCATACTGCATAGTCCCAAGGAGAGAAATCTGATTATTCCTCATAAAAGATTGTGGAGGAAATTTACAGGAAGAAATACAGCAAGAATATGTTCCATAAACAAATCTGAAGAAATCAGAAACAAAAGGACAGGTAATGAAAAGACAGAGCAAAAATCTGTTCAGCTCACACTAGCTGTCCTTACTTACAACATGAATTTGCTGACCTGATGTGGATCACTGTTGTAAAATCCCCTTTTGAACTATTGAATACAACATATGGTAGTGTAGCTGTGGTGGAACGTGGAAATGACACTGTTTGCAAGTCAGATGTAGGATCTCCAAGAAGTATGAATCCAAACAAGATACTTGTGGTTCATTGTTCATGTAACTTTGCCAGGGGGAATGGAAAATCGTGTTATCTTAAAAATGATTACTTAGAAAGTTCTGTGACTCCAAAACACCTAGCTGAATCAACACGATGGACCTTTTCTGAAATGTAAGCATTCATTTCTAACAACAGTGAAACAATGATGTACTTTTGCTTAAATTCTAAATAACCTTGTTCTCTAGTTAACATGATTAGTGAAATCAGAACATGTCCATTCTGTCATATCTCTATTCCTAAAAGAAAAGTTACTGGATCAGTACCAGCCATCTAGATTAACAGTTCAGGCTTTATCTAGCCACAGGCCGAGCTTACTGTCTATAAAATACACAGATAATAATTACAGCAAAATTTGATAAAGATTTGCTGATTAGCAAAGAAGCAGCAAAAAGGTATATTCTCAAATGTGAACAGTATTTAAGAATTCTAAGGCAGAAGAATTTATGTGAACAGCTTCATATAAAAATATCCTCAAGATAAATATTAAAAAGAAAATAAAAAATGTTCAAACCAAATTTGGGATTCAGAAATTGTTTTCTTTCATTGTGCAATATCAAGATATTGTTTAAAAAAAATCTCTTTCCTGCCTTCCAGCCAATTTGCTGCTGTGCACTGTTTCAGTGTGATAAATCAGCACATGCCCAATTTTGAATACCTGAGTTGTTTCTATTTCAGAGAGACTTTTCTCCTGAGATTGTTAAGCAGGAGCCAAGTTACTGAACTTGTCCTTTGGGGCTTGCTGAACCTACCCACTGGGGTTGCTGGAAATCTAAACCCACGCTTTTTCCCTTTTATTTTTTCCTGTGAGAAAGAAAAAAGACGTAGGTAGGCTTTAGGCACACACATTCAGGCTTGTGCAAAACATGCTCATGCAGCAGCAGCTTTGTGTGGAGAATAGCTCAACTCAGTGATTGTTCCCATTTCTACCCCAAAATTCTCCCTGGTGCTGAGATGTGCAGCCATGTGGATTCCCAGGTGAGGTGAGGCCTATGCACATGGTTCTCATGCAAATACTTACCTGGGTCCAAAACCAGAGAACCTGGCACTATTGGAGGGCTCACCACCCCTGACCATACCTGAACTCTAGCAAAACAAAGGAAAATCCTTTTTCTTTTAAAATTTGGAAGCAGCAAACTTCTTTTATCTAAGGAAGTTACAGCTGGGAAATAGTAAGTCTCCTAGCAACCTGAGAGAGGAAGCTCAGTCTATGGGATCCCCGAATACTCTAGGATATGAGTAGGAGTCAAAGCAGTGCTGGAATCAAAGTGGTGTTGGAATTGAAGTGATGCTGGAGACAAGGAGATGCTGTAGCAAGCCCTGCCTGCATCCCCTCCATGCAGGTGCCTTGCAGTGGTGAAAGGGGACGGCTTATGTGTGCTGCAGAGTACTTCTGACCTGAACTTGCTGTTGAATTTTGCTTGTCTGATTTGGCAAAGTAAGAGACTCTGCCTGTAGAGAGGCGAGTGATGCTGCTTTGGGGTCATGAGGAGCCATGCTGTACTCTCAGGTGCCAAGTTTCACACCACAGCCAAGTATATACATAGCAAAAGTTCAAAAGTACTGGGCACTGCTGGAGATCTTTTCAGTTATTTATTCATAAAATTCTGGAATAATTGAGGTGTGGTTTTGGTGTTTTTTTTTTAGTGGGGTGGAACTGTGTTTTTTTAAAAAAATACGTCAGAGGTATGTGTTATAGTAATAAATCCTCATGGCCCAAGCCACCGCCTTCAAGGGAAGGATTGTTTCTTCTTTCAGAAACTGTTCCTTACCCTTCTGCACTCCTCTGTCAAAAGTAATTCTGGAAGCAAAATCCTAAATGACCGTACATGTGATAGCATCTATTTCAGATCCAGCTGGCACCTGACCAAGAGGCCAGGAGGTGTGCAAAGTAGGTTCCAGCTCTAGAGTTATGATTCCCAGGTGTGCACTGGGTCACAGAGAAAATTATAGAATCATAGAATGGCTTGAACTGGAAAAGACTCTAGAGACCACTTAGTTCCAACTCCCTCCCAGAGTCAACCACCAGATCGGGCTGCCCAGGGCCCCATCCAATCTGGCCTTGAATGCCTTCAGGGATGGGGCACCCACAGCTTCTCTTGATGACCTGTGTCAGCATCCCACCGCCCTCTGGAATGATGAACGCTGCTGGGACATGCTGGAGTGGGGCAGGGCCATGTGCCAAGTGAGGTGCCCTGCTGTGGGGAGCCAGCACTGATGGAGGTGGGAGGAAAGGCATCCCAGGGAGCCCAGAGGGACAGGCACAGGACAATCCCAAGCAGAGAGCTTTGGAGTTGGCCAAAAACGCTCCAGAAAGAGAGGGTACAATGGGTGGAAGAGAAATTTGTTTATAAACCCTCCTACTTCTGTTCCATCTCACCCAGTCACTTTGAGTGGTTCGCTGTTTATGAAGTGTTTATATCCTTGTAAGAGCTGTCTTTCTGAGTTTGGAAGCCGTTTGATCTTCCTGGAAGTTACTATAGTGAAAAGTAAATCCTTCTGAAAGTGCTGGCTTATTTTGGGTCACATAACATTCCACTACCCCTAATTTTCAATTAACTTAATCTCAATGCTAATATTAAAACATTGAATTTTGAGCATGTTTCTGTAGGAAATATTTATATTCTTTTGCCAATAGTTTTGATGCTTCTTTTTATAGTATTCAAAAGAACTTTATTTTTGAGAGTGGAAATTATGTACAGGCTCTGATTGCTCCCAGTTTTCTGTAGTCCTTGGTATTTTGAAAATGCTAAGAGGTCTGAGAACTATGGAAAGGAAGATATGGAAGGTTGAAAGTGACTGTAGTTGGGTTGCTGCTGGATGACGTCAGCTGGGACATCATTGTGTTAATGCCTAACACTTGCTCTTAGGAGAGAAAAAAAAATGTTCCAGCTGTGTTTCAGGAAAATCTAGGCAACTAAGGAACTTGAAAATTACCCTGAACCCTTTATATAAGAGATTGTTAAGAAACATTTCCTAGAGGTTCCTGCTAAAGAGTATGTTTTCTCAACAGTGTCCAGGATATAAATTAATCGTATATAAATCATATTTCTGAAGAGCTGGCTACAGCAAACCCTGATATTGAAAGCAATTTATACTTAGTATTAACTACAGTTAAATATATAAAATTTATATATTTAAATATATAAAATACAGTTAACTACAGTTGTTTATACTTTGGCGTCATTATAAGCCTGTAGAAGCAGGTCCTGGATTTGGGATCTATCAGACAGATGTTATATAAAAAGATGGTGCATAAACAAAATCATATCAGTATGTCGAAAAAACATAAAGCTCAGACAGACCTGAAGTGAATTGGAAGATGCTCATAGCAGTATGCATCCTGCTGTGCCTGTAACTAATGCAGCTCAGCTGCAGCAGGGTGGAAGGGGCAGGGTGCTATCTGCTGCATTTGGGTGCTGTAAAAAGACCAGTGATGGTCAGTTGTCAATCTTTACACCAAGAATGCTTAATGCAGAATATGAAAGGAACACTTGTGTGACCAACATTAAACAGTGCAAGAAAGCATCCAAGCTAAAGGAAGAACTAATGATCTATTTTGAGCTGAACCAGCTCAACTGCTCCTGCAAAAGCTTCCTGGCTTAAAAAGTAACAGTTAAGAAGAGAGAGAAATACCTTTTCTGTAATCAGCTAGAATGGAGAAGTGTTTTTCATTTCCATTTGAAGGAATATCTGGCGAGGTACCAGAGGCTCCCCAAGGATGGGCAGGCTTGTAAGCAACCAGTTGTTTCTCTTTGTTTCCTACACCTGTTGTCATCTATTTTTCAGTGTTTCCTCTCCCACCTGGAAAAGCTTGAGAGAGGCTACATAGATTTATTAATCTTCCTCTCTGCAAACTGGTAGGTTACTGTTACCTGTCACAGTCTGCTGTTAGGAGCTGCAGCACCATGGGTCCTCTTGTCCTGGGGTATCAGGAGTCCTAATGAGACCACTTTCCTTTTCTCCCTCAGTAACCATTGTGAAATGTTTTTCTCACTGAGATTAAGCAATATTTTCTTATATCCTTTAATACTGTTTTGCTTTGTGTACATATTAGGGGCTTTTTAAGACATTGTAAAAATCCCTGCTGACTTTGGAGAAACAAAGCACAGGTGGTGTGAGAATTACTGAGAACCACATTTATAAAAATATTGAGCTGTATTGAGTGTAGCTGTGATTCTTAAACTGTACCTGCTTTTTCTGATGAAAAGGCATCCCTTCAAACTCCTACTCTTACATTCCTGCATTGCTCTTCACACTGCCAAGTGCAATAACCTAATGAATTCTATGAAATTCTTTATCATGCTAGGAGGAATGCAGCAAAAACATCTGCATGGAAGAGGTGTAGTACAGTAATAATGACTAGCTTATGCAGATGGGACCAAATTCATTTTTGATTTTATGGAAGATAATTGAATGTAGAATTACACCAGGATAATTCAGGTGCACATAATTTCCAAAAATTCCCTTTAAAGGAATGTCATTTAGGAAAAGCAAATTTACAGCAGGTGCCATTTAGAGCCAAGGAGAAGTTAATAGCATGTAACAGAGAAATATTAAATGGATAGATTAGTGGCAGGTAAAAACTGCATGCTAAAATATTTTCTCTATTTTGTCATATTAAAGCAACCTACAATCACAGCAGTTTTGTCCCTAGAGGACTTCTGCTAAGATTCTCTCAGAGCTGATGAGAAATGTGAAAAGCCTGAAGCGATGTGACCCGGGGCCTGAAACACCTGTTAGGGATGGACCTTTCTGTCTCTAGTTTTTATTTAGAGATTGAATGGCAGGCAGTGAATTGCCAAAAGAACTCCCAGCTCATCCACCAAGCACTGTTTCTTCAGAATTAGCAGATGATTTGTCTTGTGAGCCCTGTGCAGCCATATAAAGGACAAGAAAAGGAGTGGAAATCAGGATGTAGATGGTTATGGGGTAAAAAAGAAAAAGCAGTCATGAGGGTAGGAAACATTGTAAAGAATACCTTGTTCTGTAATAGAAATCCCCAAAATATTGAAACTGGCAGATCTAGAAGGATTTGGAGGTTCCCATGTCCAGTCACAGATAGGCTTACACAACATGGGAGCACTGTGCTGGCTTAAGATCCTGCCAAGACCCTGCCTCAGTTGAGGGGGGACTCACTGTGCACTGTAGTAGGGACATGTTTCTGAACCAGCCAGAATTATTTTTAGATCACCTATCCAAATAATGAAGGATTTTTAGCCTTGATAGATACTCCCTGCAGATACAGTCATATGCCACTTACTAGCAGTGAAGTTTGGACCAGATGAGATCCAGGGGCCCCTTCCGAGTTCTACCATTCTGTGATTCTATTCTTGAGACTCATGAAGATCAGAATTACTTTGGAATAGTAGTAACTAGAAGTATGTAAAAGTGACTGCAGGAAAAGTGTGCCAGACATGTATCTGCAATTTCATTAGGCTATCATAGCCTATCATCTATTGTAACTCATTCTGCAGAAGTACTGTCAAGCTGCTGTACCATTCTGTGTAAATGTGGAATCTTTTCCTATTTGAAATATTTTTTGACAGCTCTAATACTAGTACGGCTGAGTATAATACCTTAGTTTGTCATACAGTGTACTTTTTGCTTATTAAATTATTTTTCTTCGATATTGAAAACCATGTTCAGAAGCACATCCTATTGTATTATTACTGAAAGTACCTGTAAGATTCATTTCATAATTGTTTTGAATTATGAGATTATTATGAGACTGAGAACAGGAAATAGCACAGCCAGATTGTGGAGTCTCTTTCCTTGGAGTTTTTCAAGAGCTGCCTGGGTGCGGACCTGAGCAATGTGCTCTGAGAGTCCCTGCTTGAGTAGGGGTTGGGCCAGATGGACCCAGAGGTCCCAACCAGTGTCAGTCACTTTGTGATTTGTGATTCTATTCCAAAATTTTGGAATAGAAAATTCCATTTGTTAATAGCAGCACTGAGGCAGCAAATAATCAATTTTCAGCAAGGAGTGGAAGTTGCAATCTACGGAAATGTTGCTTTTTGTTTTCTGTGCCTAGTTCTTCTCTGAGCTAGTGAACGAGTACAATATGTGCAGCATGAATTCAGTAAGGAAGTGAAAAATTTAACTTTAGAAAACCTTTTCCAAATGCATTTATTTGCCTAGGCAACTAATTTATTCTGATATACCTTATCGAATTCCTTTTTCTTTTTTCACATAATGACTATTCTGTGGCTTTTCTCAATAGACTAAAATATGTCAATCCTGTCTAGACTTTATACATCAACTACTTTTTATGGTTTTGTTTGTGTATAAGTATTTTTGCTTTTAAAATGTTATTGTTTTTTTTTTTTTTAATATGTTCTTACAGTGCTAGATATGGGCTTTCAAGATAACGTAGACTGGTATAAACAGATTTTATTCTACATATTAATTCTAAACAGAATAAGAAATGACTCACTTTTCAGCATAACTCATAATTTTAAAAATTGGTTCGTGTTCATAATTGTGCATATATATTGTGGCATGTGTGCACAATAAAAGCAGCATATACAGTTCACAGAATCACAGAATCACTAAGTTTGGAAAAGACCTATAAGATCATCCAGTCCAACCAGTTATGTATGTGTTTATTCATACTGATCTTTCTATGTACAGTATACGTATACAATTATGATAGAATCATTTAGGATGGAATAGACCTTCAGAATCACCTATTCTAACCATCAACATGGGTTCTTTCCAACCACGCACATGGCTGAGACATTTCTCTAGTATCCTATAGTGACAGATCTACACATCTCTTAAATCCTTCAGGGATGGGATCTGCACCATACTCCTGGGTAGTCCATTCCAATGCTTGACTACTCTCTCCATGAAGAAATTGTTCCTGATATCCAATCTAAACTTCCCCCGGTGCAGTGCGAGACCGTTTCATTGTGTTCTATCACTTTTCACCTGAGAAAAAAAGAATACCACCTACGTCACTGCAGCCTCCTTGCAGGAAGTTGTAGAGAGTGATGAGATCTACCCTCAGCCTCCTCCAGACTAAACAGCATCAATTCCCTCCATTGCTTCCCATGATTCTTGTTCTCCAGTTCCATTATTAAAGGGTATGAGGCATCTTACATCAAGGATTTAGAAATAATTTTGCTCTTAACATTGTACTGGAACTTCTGATGACTGATAAAGTGAAAGCTTGTAAATCTGCTCCATGTACTTTCATGTTAATTGCATATCCCCATATTGATGTCCAGTTCCTCACTATAGAGATTTACCTTTAGGACACATCTTTGATTATTTTCTGGCTTTTACTCTTACCTATTTTCTATGCAAATCTAAATGGAAAAAATCACTTCTCCAACAAAGCAAATGAACACATAGACAAAAGGAGTCTTTGGAAAGAAGCTGTTAGGTTTGGAATAGATAGGATAGATAGATAGATAGGAATAGAGCAGACAAAGAAGTGGGCAGAAAACTTGCTGAATGGATAAATCCAGCAGATGGGGGTCAGTGGCACAAAGTCTAATTAGAAGCTAGTAATGGACAGGGTACTCCAGGGGTGAATAATAGGTGCAATTCTATTAAACATCTTCATCAGTGATCTGGATTATGGGGCACAGTGTACCTTCAGCACGTTTGCTAACAACACAAAACTAGGAGGAATAACTGATATGTCAGAGGGTTGTGCTGCCATCCAGAGGGACCTGGATAGTCTGGAGAAATGGGCTGACAGGAATCTCATGCAGCTCAACAGGGAGGAGTGCTTAGTCCTGCCCCTGGGGAGTAACAATCCCAGGCAGAAGCATGAGCTGGAGGTTACCCAACTGGATAGCATCTTGGCAGGATGAGTCCTGTTGGGCAGAAACCAAGATGAACATGAACAAAGGGTATCTAAGATGACTGAGAGGCTGGAACATCTCATCCATGAGGAAAGGCTGAGAGATCTGAGCCTGTACAGAAGAGAAAGGTCAGGGGAATCTTATAAATGTGTGTAAAAATCTGAAGGGAAGCTATATAGAAAATTGAGGCAAGGTTTTGTTGGTGCCTGATGCCCTTTGCAAGAACAAGCAATAAGAAGAAGCAGTAAGAACAAACTGTAACAGGAGGTTCCCTCTGTACATAAAGAAATTCTTTTCTACTGTGCAGCTGACTGAGAACTGACACAGGTTGCTCTGTGGGGGCTCCCTCTTTGGAGGGAGCCGTTTGAATGTGGGCCTGGGCAAGCAGCTAAGTATCCCTGCTTGAACAAGAGGATTCAACCAGATGGCTTCTAGAACTGTCTCCAAATCTCAGCTATTCTGTGATTCTGTGAAACAGCCCTTCTCATTATTCCCAACTTCTTGCTTACTATGGCTGTGAGCAGTTCAGTACTTCCATACCCTAAATCACAGGAGGGAGGACAAATTCCCAAGCTGAGTAGCTATGTCATTGCATCGCAGGAGTGAAGCAGTTAGAGTAGAACATACAGAACAGTAAAACATTTGACAACAATTAAACCACACACAGAAAGGACAACCTTGCTTTCATGAGCCTGTGCAAATGATTCAGGCATTTGTCCTATGATTAACAATAAATTCTGAGGAAGAAGGGCTGTTACGATTTAATTCCCACCTCTTCACACATGCTGGTGAAGAGACTACTTCAATGATAGTTTTTCCTTTATTAAAATCATGTTTTCTGTTCTCTTGGTCACCATGTAGCAAGAGCATTTTCTATCATATTGCTTACCTATAACTAATGTACAAACTGAGATGTTTTCAGTGGAAGTGAAGAAAACCAGAAGATAAGAGAGAGAATCATAGAATCCTTAGAGTTGGAAGAGATCTCTAAAGGTCATCTAGTCCAACTCCCCTGCAGTGACTAGCCAGATCAGGTTGTCAGGGCTTGATCCAGCCTCACCTTGAAAGTCTCCAGAGACAGGGCATCCACCACATCTCTTGGCAATCTGTTTTACCCTCACTGTAAAAGACTTTTTTCTTATATCTAACCTGAATCTAACCTCTTTAAGCCTCTTGAAACCATTTCCCTTTGTTCTGTCACCACAGACCCTGCTAAAGAGTCTGTCCCCTTCTTTTCTGTATCTTCCCTTTAAATACGCTTCTATAAGGTCATCATGGAGCTTTCCCTTCTCTAGGCTGAATAACCCCAGCTCTCTCAGCCTGTCGTTATAGGAGAGGTGTTCCATCCCTTGGATCATTTTTGCGGCCCTCCTCTGGATGCATTCCAACAGATCCATGTCTCTCCTGTACCAAGGACTCCACATCTGGATGCAGTACTTCAGAATAAATATATCTTCAACATGACAGTTACCATGATAAAGTCATGTAGAAAATTTTAGTTCTACCTATGTGATTATATTTCTTTTTGCATATGAACATGTATTCTTTTTGAGCAGACTCTTTGTTCCTTTCTTTTTTTCTCTGCTTACATTGGTTTAGTTGTGTTTGTGGAAACCTCCTGTTTGGCCTCTTATTATATTCATTATTCTGAACACAGCTGTACAGAAAACAACACAGATCCAGAGGTCTTTAAGTAAATCTTTGAAACATTTGCAGTAAAAATGAACGTTATCCTTTGGTGATGTCCAAGTATTGCTTATTTTGATACAAAATAGTAGGAGGCAGCAATATTTTATATAACTGGAATGACAGTTTTTAGCAGTGCCGCAAATGAATCTGCAGTAATTTAGAACAATGCATTCAGGCTTTAAGTTTAACCTATACCTTCAGACTTGATTTGTAAGTTAGGTTGGAATTCAGGACTGAGCTTGAGTCCAACCTGCTGATGTTTGCAAATCAATATCCACTTTGTGAAAGCACAGGGCTGCCTGGGCAGGGAGCTGAAGCTGAGGCTGCTGTGAGAGGAGCAGTCCACACAGTCCAGTCAGACTGTGCCCCAGAGAATGTAGAAGGAGTGTCCCCCTTCAGACCATTGGCTTTGAGAACTGGAGTTCATACTCAGATATAGATACTTTTAAAAAGGCAGCATATCTTCTAGCACTCCTATTCCCTCTCTTCAAATAACTTTTAATTTTGCAGCTTAGAAACTATATCGTTTATTCCTTCACCTTTTTGTTATGTCCTTATTGTTGAGACTTAGCAAAGGATTGTTTTCGGTATAGAAATGAACCTATTTTTTATTAAAGATTTTGAGTTGTTTGTGGATTTTTTATTTGTTGTTGTTTTTCAGGCTGTTTTCCCCATTCCCTAGCATGCTTTGCTACCAAATAGGTAGTGACAAACACTATGTTTTGGACTGTGAAGAATAAAATCAATGGCAGATTAGTCAGACTTTCCTACACTGAAGTCTTTAGGCAGCCAAATAATCTTGCTGGTCTTTAAAATGAACAAACAAAGAAATTTTCCTAGAAAGAGCATCACTGGACAGAGAGTGTTTGTGAAACGTAGAAGGTGACTGTTAGTATCCTACTTTGATGAATTCTTGTTTGCATTTGGAAAAAAAAAATAGAACTAGCATCTGGAATTTGATCCTTACAGTTGTAGCAACTGGTATCTTTCTGCAGCACAAATTCAGGGCAGCAGAGATCACATTGTGACCAAGATCCATTTCTGCAGTATTTCTCTTATCAGCAATCTGTTTTTGCATAGAATCAAAAAGAAGAAGAAAAAAAAACAACAAACAAACAAAACAAAAAAACACAAACAAAAAAAACAACCCGAACCACCAAACTGTTCCTAGGCCCAATCCTATAACCAATGAAGTCAACAGGAATAGAATAAAGTCCCATTTTACTTGTTTTTGAGGCTGAGTGATGGACATTAAAGAAGTACTCTCTGAAGGCTCAGACTTCCTGCATTGTTGCGGATGCCCCCTCCCTGGAAGTATTCAAGGCCAGGCTGCATTGGGCTTTGAGCAAGCTGGACTAAAGGGAGGTGTCTGTGCCTATAGCAGGGGGGTTGGAACTGGATGATTTTGGAGGTCCCTTCCAACTCAAGCCATTCTATGATTCATTCTATGATTCATTGTGTTTATTACTTGCTTTGAGTTTGTGATAAAGAAGTAATATGATAATTGTACCGATTTCTCTTCATATCTATAATTTAAGCGCTGAACCCAGCCAGAACAAATCTACCTGGATGGTGGTTTCAGACAGAGACTTAAATATAATTTCTTCATGACCGGTGTTGAAGATAAGAAACTTTCAGGTGTGTAGGTAATTGCTGTCTAATCCTTTAAACCACAAATTGTAACAAAATGTTCTGTGAAAAAATCTGACAAAGACTACATCGCCAAACCATTCAGCCCCTGAAGTTTTGCCAAGAGATCCATGCATGTTGCGTTTTCCTGTAAGACTATGAATGTAAGTTCAGAAAAGGGCCTTTAGAACCAGCACCTAGACAGGAGTTACAAGCATAAATAATGGTATCCCACCATGTCCAATTGATCATAGCTTTTAGGAAGAATTGTTTGGTGTACAGTGCTGCCTTTGGGTAGTGCGCAAGACTTGTGCAAATTGCTGAACACACAGAAATGTTAGTAGTAGGGGGCCTGGATTTGAGGCATTACTTAGCTTTTGTGAGCTCAAATCCATCCTTGCCACTTCCAGAATTCACAGATTGACCTTCAGATACAGCACTTCATCTAAATAGCAGCTTAGGCAGAAATAAGACTACATGACTACAGGAGTCCTTCCCAAAAAAGGAGGTTCACTTCAAAGAGTGAGATTTTGGTTTCTAAGACTTTAAGAAATTCCTGAAAAGTTTATGCCTAGCATAGTGGCAACCAGCTTCAGAGTCACTGATATTTGCATCAGAAATAACTTTTGACCTATTGTTTCTGCAGGAAGAACACTGACATCTTTCTGCTGAAAAATACAGCTTTCACCAGGGCATGAAAGTAATGTATATGCCACAAAAAATGTGTTGCTTACGTGTCTTACAGGTATCTGATTTTTAAATGCCATTTGTTTTGAGATTGTTCATTATAATCACCATGGAGAAAGCAATGATAACTCAGCCTAGGATATCCTTACGTGAGACTAACAGCTTTCTTTTTCCTTAGATCAGAATATTTAATGAATAGTGGGGTATAGGATGAGAGTTCTTGATTATGACTAACAGCTAAAAAAACACAGATGCAAAGATTTTGGACTCTTTATCTGCCAATGACATTCAGTGCTGGCTGGAACCCTGAAGTTTCTTTCAAGTTTCCTTATTCGCCCCTATTGACATATGTTCTGTCCATAAATAAACCTTATCCTTTCTGATATCTTTGCTTTCAAAACCTAAAGCTGCAACTGACCCCTGAGAATAACATTTGTTTTTCACAAGGCCCCAAGGAATCTCTCTGCAGAAGAGCTGGCATGGAAAGATTTAGCAGCTGTAAGTACTGACTGTACCCAAAAACCCACCTTATACTACCAAAGTCTTTTACCAGAGCTTTCAGTTTTAGAAGCTGAATTCTGAGGGAAGGAAATATGGAGCTCCTTGTTTCCTTGGAATCTTAGTTTGACTCTGGCAGTTTCTACAGTAAGGAGCTAGAACTTTCTATGTCATTTTAAATTCATGTGTCTCTGTGCAATAGAATGTTAACTTTCAATACATCACAAGCAAGTGATGTCTGTGGTGCTTCAGAAAGCATAGATGAAGAAAATCTCTCCTAAGGCTAATAGAACAAGAAAAAAATATATATATTATGATTTGTTAGCAATAACATCGACTAATATGTTACTGACACATACCACTAGGGCTTTTTATCCTATGGATGCCATTTGTAATGGCAGCCTCAGGCTTCTCAGAATGCAGAATATACTAACAACCTAGCAAGGGAGTGTCAAGAAAGAGAAATAAGAAATGTTATGAAATGCAAGAAAATATACATCTTCTCTTTTCTGCTGTCTTAGGACAGAAAGAAATTAAGGTTAAAGGAGCTAGTGTTAAGGGCAGACCTCTGGCTTCTGCCATGGTCAGAGCTAGGCTCCCTGCAATGAGACAGGAGGGCTGAGAAATGGGAGTCAATGTAAGAGGAAGAGGTCAGTTTGGTTTTCAAACCAGAAGTAGGAGAGTGGATGGATGCATTTGGCTAAGCTGTCAAAGAAGTAGGGTTCTTTTAGTCAGCAGAATGTGGAAAATTAGGCAGAAAAAGCACTGGAGCAACGCCGGAGCTGCATTTTTAAGAGAATGCTAAGCAAGAAAAGCAACATTTATAAATTCAAGCACAAAGCTTGTCCAGTTACAAGAATAGTTGAGAGACAGACAAATAACAGGATATGGCTGGTAGAATAAATAGGCAAGGAGTCTAAAGGCGTTTCCATGAGTCACTGTTGGGCTACCATAACCAAAAGGGCACAGTGAAATGATTCAAAGGGATGCAAGGAAAATGGAAGCAGAAGAAATAATAAGGAGGATAAAAGCTGAAGGGCTGAAGAGAGAGAGAAATGGATGAGATGGAATGATGTCATGGAGAGATACCTTTCTTGGCCAGACAAGTGGAAAATTGAGGTACATAGATTATAGTTCTGTTTATGGTCTTCTGCCAGCAACTGCTTGTTTACAGCACCGAGGGTTGAGATGACAGCTGTACTTTAAAACGACAGGAAACCTTGTTTCACAGTGAGTCTGATTGGTCTGGCAGTGGACCACATCTGGTAGTAATGGAGGTCTGAAGAGCCTTTTAAATCTTGTACATGTATAAAAAGAACAAAAGTGGGAAAAGAAGAATATATCATCTTTCTTTTTCAGATTTATGATGCTGGAGAAGAAGGATTCTTTTTTCCAAGAATCATTGCTAGATACTGGTGGAAGCAAACAAAATCAAGCAGGCCACTTGGAAATCAAAGCACATTTTAAAATGAAGGATTTGTTTTTATCCTTACCAGGAGTAAAAGCTGGAATGAACCTGGGCCCGCTGTTACCATGTAAGTGTCTGAAATGAAATAAACAGTTTTCTGACTGAACGGCTATCCCCATGGCAATAGCAGAGAGTCTTGTGCGTTGAGGAGTGAAAGGAATGAATAGATGAGGAGGAAGCACAGTAGATCCTGACACAGCCCAGGGTACAGCATGTATGCTTAGAATTGTGCTGTGAAGAATACATGTAGAAGGAACAGTCCCTGTATTTCCAGAGTTTATCAATAATATGAGATAGGACCACTCTGCAAGTCAGGCAAGGACAAGAAGAACTTTTGTTAATTTTAGAAGCACTGGGATTATTGTGTCTGGAGCTTTAAAAGTGCATTATTTAAGGAGTGTCTAAAACTTTTATTAACTCCTCTTCAGTTACATTTATTTTCTATCCCATGGCTCAAACACAGCCTGGACAGTTACCAGGATAAACTTTAAAGCCAACGGGAGCTGTGCCTACTTATTCCAAGGCTGGAAGAAGCTGTCTAGCTCCAGCTCTTAACCGAGTAACCCTTGCAAAGCTGCAGCAAAGCTTTGTAAGAATTAATGATATATTTTTTCCAGTTATGCTGTAAAACGGGGGAAAAAAAAGAAAGAAAAATGTCATTGGCACCAACCAAATTCTAAGTTTTAATTTTGGCTTGAACCAAAAAAGACGTTCTGACACAGAATGTTCCCATTTGGCGAAAACAAAAACATGAAGGTATTTGGAAGAAAAGCCAAAGAAATAAAGCACTAGCTTCATAAAATATGATGTGGCAATTTCACGTCCTTCTCCATATGTTCAGAGATCAGATTTCTCACACAAGGTATGACACGCTGAATTTCTTCCTGTCTCATGTGCCCCATATCCTCAAAGATCACCCAACTCTCTAGACTGGCAGGCCAGCCTCAGGTTGAGCTTCCTCTCTAACTCTTGGTGATATTCTTACGTTCCACTAGGGAAAAAGATGTGTATGTTCTTTAAATCGCAGAGTGGAAGTGAGGACTACTTGTTTTCTTGCTTTTCAGCAGGAAGATAAGAAAGCAGGTTTCAGTTCCCACAGAGAGAAAATGGAACTTCATTTGCATCTCTCTTATCCTGCATATTCCTGAAAAATCCTGAAAAGCTCTTGAGCCCTTATGTGAGCAGGAAACATTTTTTTCTTCTGTTCTGGTTTCGAGTGTCTGGCTCACAAAGAAAACAAATGAACCAACACACTTAAAGCTGTTCAATACATCTGGATTGAATTTATTATTTAAGTTCAGGCTGATCAAAAGCCTAGTATTGTTGATTATTATTCACTGGAAAAAAAATCCACCAGGCTGGTGTTGAAGACTCCATAGCTCGCTCGTAGCCCAGTCTCCTCAGATGATCTCCACAAATCTGTCCAAGTTAATATTCACTGTGTAGCACTCTACTCTTGATCTCTTCTTCCCCCCAAAAATCTCTCAATTAAAGTAAGGAGAAGTGATATGATGGATTTTCCAGGCAGAATGTGGAAATAAAGTAATCAATTCTGATAGTGCTGTATGACAGCTTTAGACACTTCAGCGGAAAGAGCCATCCCCTGGCAATACTTAGTTGGTGGGATCAGTATGAGCATATATTTTAAATTGCGATCTGAAATAAGAACTTAGAAATCAGCGTTTCAGGTGGCCCTTGGCTTCCAATGACTTTTCACTGAAAGCAGCTTAGCTACAAAGGAAAAAACCTAAATCACTGTTGCCATTACAAGCTTTTCATGATGAGGCATAAATAAGATGCATAAAGAAGAATGAGGTTACAAATTCAAACAGTCTAATGGGATGAAAAAGTAAATTCAAAGAATCATAGGATAATTCATGTGGGAAGCAATTGCTAGTGCAACTTCCTGCTCAGAGCAAGGTCAGCAGGGAGCAGACCAGATATGGGGGTTTTCAGGTGGATGTAAAAAATGTACAGTCTCTGGGACACCTGCTCTACTGTTGGACAGTCCTCACGTTGTACAAGTTTTTCTTTCCACCTAATTGGAACCATTCCTGTTGCAACTTAGCTTCTTTCCCTCTCATCCTGCCCAAATCTGTCTTCTTGGTGACCTCCTCGCAGGCCCTGAAGGGCTGCTGGTAGGACCCCCTTAAAGCTTCCCTTAATTAACTTAAGAAAACTTAATTAAAGTTTCCTCTTCATCTTTATTTTAGTTTCCTTGTATTTATGCGTATGGCATATGCTATGATGGAGTCTCTAATTACCTGAACAAATGCTGTGTCTTTCACAAGATTTCATCCTCATTTACTAAAAGGTTGGGCAGCATCTTTCTTAAAGGGTAACAACTCATTAAATTTTTATTCTGCTTTGTTCAGCATGTGGTCTTATTTCTTGTTTACAGCACACTGTTAAAATTAACCCCCTAAAGAGGTTTTTCTCATTATCATTAATTCCCTCACAGGTTTCTAAATATTATTGACTGCAAGACTTGTGTGGGAATTGGAATTTGCATTACTTGAAATTACATAGAATTGTTTTGTATTTTTAATTTCTGATTTAGAAAACAAAAATGATGCAGCAAAACATTTTTAAATTACAAACTTACCATAATAGTGGAATAACTCTGACTGAACAAAGCAATAATTGTTATGCATCATGATTTTTTTCAGTTCTGTAATTTCAGATACTGGGTGACCTGGAGGAATATTATGCTTATTTTGCAAGTCGGAAATTGAAGCACAGAAAAAGGAAGTTCTAGAGTTTCCACAGATTTTGTAAGTCTAAACAGAAACATTTGAGAATGAGGATAAACAGAGAACTGAAAAAGCTTCAGACTCCTGAGTGTCTGTACTCTTCCAAATAATAGAGTGAACAAGTTTGAACCTTATGGAGATGATGAGGCTCTGGAAAGAGACGGAAGAAGAACTGAGTCTATGTTGTTTGTGAGGGTCTGCACAGGCAAAAACATCTAGAATTAATTAAATTTCCAGCTGTTTTAGAGGACTGAGTGCAATTCATA
The DNA here is from genome assembly GCA_037305975.1 of Chrysolophus pictus. Classification (NCBI taxonomy): domain Eukaryota; kingdom Metazoa; phylum Chordata; class Aves; order Galliformes; family Phasianidae; genus Chrysolophus; species Chrysolophus pictus. The sequence continues at coordinate 29,355,751 of CM074578.1, forward strand.
CATTTGCTGGGAAGGAGAGCTGCCAAAAGTTGATGTTGTGCTTACAAGTCCAGCACAAAACCAAAAATAACTGAGGGTTTTTCTGATTTAGCTAGCCTGCTTCCAGTATGCAGCAATGGACACAACAGTTTGCAGAGGACAGCACACAGAAGGAGCTAACATTTCTGCTTGGATCAGCATCTGCATCCTCTACAGGAGCATTGGGGCATGGAAGGGCATGTTGCCCAGCTCTTCAAGAGCACATACTCCTGCACATCAGAGACCTCATCCTAGAGTGAGTTCCCAAGTTGGGATGCATTTCTGCTGCTGGGAGCTGTGGGGACATCCAGAGCCTCTTAACAGGTGCCCAGGGCAGAGGGACTCCAATCTTGCCCATGCCACCAAGAAAGCTGCAGCAGAGAGTCAGGAGGCTGTTATCAGTAGGGATGGGAGAATGGCTGGAACTTCTCCAAAACCCTGCAGGAACCAAAGCACTTCCATCAGCTACTTTGATGAGAGGAAGGCAGAGGGTTTCTGGGATATAGAGACTCCCATGGTGGTTAAGATTGGATGCTTTACCAGGAAGGTATACCAGGAAGACAGCTCCTGCCCCACCTGCAGACTTGCTGTCCCAGAAGAGAGTCAGCGCTTTGGTAATGAGAGTGGGACTGAGCTATGTCCCCAAGCCAGGGATACAGGTAATTGAGAAGAAAATAAGGGGAGCCCTTCTGATAAACCTGATACATACAAAGAAGGAAGAATTAGTCAGGAGTGTGAAGGTATGGGAGCAGCCTGGACTAGTGACCATGAGATGGTGAAATGTAGGATCTTGAGATGCGAGGCAAAGAGCAGCATCTCAACCCTGGACTTCAGGAGATCAGACTTTGCTCAGGGATCTTCTTTAAAGAAACCCATGGGATACACTCCTGCAAAGAAGGGTACAGGAGTCAGTTCTCGAGGATCACCTCCTTCATGTTCAAGACCTTCTTGGGCTTGCATCCTTCTTCATGTGTAAGCAATCAAGCAAAAGTTCCAGAAGGTCTGCATGGGTTAACAAATAGCTCCCCAATGATCTGAAATATAAAATGGAAGTGGAAGCAGCGACAGGTCCCACTGGGGGATTATAGATAGAGACACTCTTTGAGTGTGCATGGATGTTCTTAGGAAAAGCTGGAATCCGCATGAAGTTGAATGTGATGTGGGATGTGAAGGAAAACAAAAAGTCTTCTACACTTAAAACAGCAGCAGAAGACGGGAAATTGTGGGACTGCTGCTGAATGAGGGAGGCTTGGTGATAACAGCATGGAAATGTGTGATGTACTCTTTGCCTTCTTGTCCTCTGCCTTTAGTGATAAGAACAGCCTTCAAGTATTCCAGTCTACTGAGATCATTGGGAAAGTCTGGAGCAGGAGGAACTTATCCATGGTGGAGCATGATTATAGGAGAAGGACTTTCAATAAACCAGGCATGCATAATTCCATGGGACCTGACAGTTTGCCCCCATGAATGCTGCAGGAACTGATGTTACTGTGAGGTCACTCTCAGTAATCTTTGAAATGTCACTGGGGGAGATTCTTAATGACTGGAAGAATGCAAATGCCTCTTCTATTTCAGAGAAGGTCAAGAAGGAGGATTTCAGAAACTACAGGTATGTCACCTCAATGTCTGAGAAGATCCTGGAGCAACTACTGGAAATCGTACCCAAACACTGAGGTCAAGTGGGTGGCTGGGAGTAATCAGCATGGATTTATGAAGTAAGTGTAGTTCTGGCTGACCTGACTGCCTGCTATGTCTAGATGATTGGTTTGGTGGGTGAGCAGAGAGCATTGTTTATCTTGACCTTAGCAAGGCTTTTGACACTGACTCTCATAGCACAGACAAACTGATGAAATAGAGATTAGATAAGTGGGCAGTGAGGTAAATTTAAAAAAATGAGTGAATTGATGTGAGATGAAAAACCTTATCACAGAATCACACAGAAGCACAGAATGGCCAGGGTTGGAAGGGACCTCAAGGATCATGAAACTCCAACCCCCCTGCCGCAGGCAGGGCCACCAACCTCCTCATTTAATGCTAGACCAGGCTGCACAGGGCCCCATCCAATCTGGCCTTGAACACCTCCAGGGACGGGGCATCCACAACCTCTCTGGGCAGCCTGTTCCAGTCCTCACCACTCTCTGTAAAGAATTTCCCCCTGACGTCCAACCTAAATCTCCCCTTCCTCAACTTAAAACCATTTCCCCTCATCCTGCTGTTATCTACCCTTTCAAAGAGTTGATTTCCCTCCCCTCTGTAGGCTCCCTTTAGGTACTGAAATGCTGCAATGAGGTCACCCCGCAGCCTTCTTTTCTCCAGGCTGAACAAGCCCAGCTCCCTCAGCCTGTCCTCAGAGGGGAGGTGCTCCAGTCCCCTGATCATCTTCGTGGCCCTCCTCTGGACCCTCTCCAACTGCTCCCTGTCCTCCTTATGATCAATGACAATATGGGAGGAATTCATTTTCCAACTTTCTCTCTTTATTCTCCTTTAAAATATTCTCAGAAACCTTCTGCCCCGAGTTTTCTTTCTACTTTCTTTCAGGTTTTTACCACTACTTGGAATCTGTGTGGGCTTATGCTGAGGCCAAAATAAGGTATATGCAATCTGTAGTCCTGTCTATGTTCCCAGAAATGCATGGCAAGAAAAACAGTAACATGAGGTCAAGATTCGCTTGCCATAGTGCCATAGCTTTGCTGTCCCAGCTTCCTCCTACCTGGCAGTCAGCAGTGTTTTCACCTGTTTCTATGTGTTTAATGGTTCTTAGGTATTTTCATCCACAGATTTATCTAGGTACATTTGAATAATTTCTTTTTTTCCTACTCCCTGACATCCTGCAGCAATCATTACGTATCACTTGTGTTTATAATTACAGCTATTTGCTATAAAGTTGATGCTTAGATTCATTTATTTATTCATGTGTTGTGACTAGTAGATAATCCTTCCCAGTTCATGTTCTCCATGGTGCTTATAATTTCATGGTCTTAAAATATTCTCCTAAGGAATCTTTTTCAGTACTAAAAAATGCTAATATATCTGCTTATAAAACAGCTGTTTTGTACTCCTACTCTTCTCACCACCTTCCTTTCTCACCTTCAACTGTCCTAATTCTGTTAGACCTGTCTATGGGCTGGGAGAGCAGGATCATGTGTGGTGCTCAAGTTGTGAGCACACAGTAGCATAACTTTTTTTTCTTTTCCCTTTTAATTATTTATTTTTTTTCCCTTTTCTAATAATTTCCAAATCTTTAAATGCCTAGCAGATGTCTTCCTAGGATGTTCCACAAAACTTCTAAATTCCAAATGGTCTAGTATTAAATGTGGAGGTTGATGGCCCTGCATGTGGCAGGGGGGTTGGAGATTCATGATCCTTGAGGTCCCTTCCAACCTTGGCCATTCTGTGATTCTGTGATTGCATTTTGTGAGATTAAATAAATGGTTTAGAACCCTTTAGTGAGAGTTAAAGATATTTTTCTCAGTTTGTTTCACATTCATCTGCAATAGAATTTACCTGCAGTTTATAATTTTGTCTGGACCTGTGGTTCTCCCACAAAACCCAGTCTTGTTAGGAAATGGTACATTCATTCTTTCTGACTTTGTGCTTTGAATCTGCTGTATCCATGTCCTGCTGCAGCTACCTTCTCCAAAGGAAATGATTTGTGTCTGCCCTTTCAGTGAAATACTGAGTTGCTCTAACTATTTCTTCGTTGTATTTACCCTTTTTGAGTAACCATCTCATCAAAAGAGAGTGTTTTTACTCCAAAGCGATTGCAATGCTATTTGTAGGAATTACATTCAAAACCGTACAAAGTTTTTGTTGTTGTTCATTTATCTCCAAAAATTTCTAACACCTAATAGCAGCACACAAAATAGCAGTGAAGCTATTTTGTTCCACTGTTCTGCAGAAAATAAAATTCTATACTTCCTTGGTGATATTTTTACTTCAACTGAATAGTATGAAATACAGGTGCATGTCAATATCAGTATCTTTATATAAGCAGTATATTTTTGGCATGAACTTCTTCCAACTGCTTTAGCTAGATGTAATTTAAGCTAGTTAATTACAGTTTTAAATTCAAACTTCACAGCAAACTCATTCCTACTGAAAAGCATGCTGTAGTTGGGCCAGGCATACCGTGTTCCACGAAAGCTATGTATGCAATCACTTGTTTTAGCAGCGTTGCTGTCTAGTATTGTAATTTCAGAGAAGACAGAAAAACTGTAAAAAAGGCTCAGTGGAAAAAGCAAACAAACAGTAACAACAACAAAATGATGTTAAAAAATCTCTCTGTAACTATTTAATATACCGAGCCCTTCCACATCATGAGCATTAGTTCTTTTATAAGGCTTGCTATATATCCTCAGTACTTGTGGTAAATGAGTTAGCTTTAATGAAAGCAATTGTTCTTTTTGTTTTAACATTCTTAGATTTCTGATTCGATAAGTCTCCCTTATACCTGTTCTTTGAAGCATTTTTTTTTTCTGTAATAGCTTGGGAATCATTATTTTGGTGCTTTCAAATAAAATCTTAAAAGTATTAAAAGCCTTCCTTCACAATGGGGTCTAGGAATACACTGTACCAGTTCTCAAGGGCTGTTGATGTAGGGTCTTGCTCCTAACAATAATGCCAGGGATAATTAGTCCTCATTTCTACTGAAATCAGCCCACATTTTTAATCAGATTCACAGTACATAACATACCTCTTGACTTAGCTCCATCACACAGTCAAAATGCTCTGAAGTGTGTCTGCAACCACTAATTCTTTCCCCGCTTGGCATTCAATTTGCAAATCATACATTTGTGGCTGAAAAAACAATCTCTATTCTTAGCGGCAGCAGAATGGGTTGCCAGGCCCCTCCTGGCACTGTCAACAAGTGGTTTATGGTCAGTGTCAGCTAATAGCAGGCTCCCATAAATAAAAACATGAAACAGTTTTCACCCATGAACTGAGACCAAAGTCATATTATTTATTTGAGTTCATTGACAGCTTGGTTTTTTGTTCATTCCTATGAAGCTTACTTTTTAAGCTTTGACCACGCCATTGTAGAGGATTGTGCAATGCTTTTCTTAGAGCCATCAGTGAACAAATTTGTTTTGCATTTATAATCATAGTAGCTCATGACTGAAATCTCATCTACCTCTGCTGTCTCTTTGTTAAAGATTACAGTCTGCAATGTGAGTTTTGTCTACAACTGGATACCAACTTCCTAGAGCCTCCTGGTTTATTAAGCATGCAAATAATCATTTGTATTTACCATGTTCTACTTCAGTGTGACTGTTTAGCTTCTTTGTGTTGATGTCTAAATGAAGGTTTTTTTCTCAGCACTGAATTGTGTGCACTGCGCGTTTGTTGGCTCTCCTTATTGATGTAGAATTCTGAGAAAAACAGCCTACTTTGCTATCTCTTGGCCTCAGTCTTAAGGCTTTTTTTTGTGAGATCACAGAGATTTTTCTATAGCAATACGTAGAACGTCTGAACTACTTCCTTTTCGTCCTGGACTCTGTGGGACGCTCCTTTGACTAGAAGAGCTGGATTATGACAATGTGTTTTCTTCTGTCCGTAAGGTTGTTTTTGTTTTTTTCCCTCAGAGAAAATATGTTTGCTTTGGCACCACTTTTGCTTCTGCTTGACTGTGCTAAGAGTAATGCGTCGTATTAACTCTCAGGCTGGCTGTCCATTTGTCTTCTGCTGCTGTATAGTCCTGTGAGACTTGTTTGAGCCAGCAGTATGCTGGTGTTGGTTGTTCTTGTGTGTATGCAACACAGAAGTGTGCATCCATGGCTTCGTATATTTTTTTCCATATGTGCGGCATTTGCAGTGCTGTTTGGCAAAGGATAAGCTGTGGTTTTGTTTTGTTTTGTTTTGTTTTTTCTGTGATTTCTTTGTGGAATTTTATTCTGAGGTTTTCTACACTTTTCTGTCTTGGTTCACTCTTTATAAATTTCATGCTGTACTCAGGACGCTCATAATGTATCTCATTCTGGACAGATAGGCTCCATTCCTAGAGAAAAAACAATGTCCTTTGTCCAAAAGTTCATCATTAGAAACTCTACAACAGTCTTCAGTTATTTTGTCTTACACATAAATCAAAATTTATCATCTACTATGTGATTTGGTCAGTGCTACATATCTTCCAAACTGCAGCCTCTCACTGTCAATTTTTGTTCAATTATTTTTACTTATTTTTGTTTTGTAATAAGATAAAACCTATTTCTCCTTAGTTCCACGTCATGCAGAGACAGAGACAAGCTAAGAAACAAGAGGATAAGGTCAGGGTGAAACTACACAAAATCAATAGCAACATTATTGTTTGTGTAACACAGTGTTAACACAACATAATACTGTATACAGCACTGTATTGAACCTAACAGATGCTCAGCTTTCCTGATTTTTTTTTCAGTTACCATTGCTCAGACTTCCTAAAATTATCACTTTCAGAAAGTGTAATTTCAGCCCTTAAATTCTGGCATCTATGAAAAAACACATACAAAAAGATGCTTTGATCTTTAGTGAAAATTTTTTAGCTTCTCAGCTATTTAAGTATTGAAAGGAATCTGCTGTCCCTTAAAAATGATATTTCAGTAAACTTCCTTGTCTAAAACAGCAAGATGGAAATAAATTAAATTTTGAGCTGCCAAATGAATGAAATAATATGTTCTCAGTGTATGAACAGGAAAAGAATGTATTTGTTGTCTGCTTTCTTTCTCCAATTGCAACTTACGTGAGCCATTCTTCATGCCTTAGCATTTCAGCAGAGAATAAGAGCCCACTCCTGCTTCTGAAGGACAGTTAAATCATTTCCATCACTGAGCAACACAGTTTGCCTTTCCATAAAGCTTTTCTTGATAGAGAGCTAAGCATTAGTTAGTTTGAAATATAGAATCTCAAAATCCTAGAATGGTTTGGATTGGAAGGGACCTTAAAGACCATACAGTTTCAACCCACTGCCACAGGCAGGGAATTCTCTCACTACATTAGGCTGCTCAGGGCTCTGTACAGCCTGACCTTGAAAGCCTCCAGGGACAGGGCATCCACAGCTTCTCTGGGCAGCCTGTGCCATTGCCTCACCATCCACATCATGAAAACTTTGTTTCAGTTCTTACCCTTAATGACATTCATACTTCCTTTTTATTGGTAATTTTTCATGCCTCAGTAAATCAACTCTTCCTCTCCAGGTTGGGAGTGTTTCTTCAGAGGAGTCCTCAGTTGTCACTTGGTTCTCTTTCATCAGTCTGGAAGCATAACTCCAGCACAGCTCACCTCCCCTGCCACTACAATCCTCCTCTAGCTTTTTCAGGAAAAAATGCAGTTGGAAGAAGCAGGCATTGAACAATGTGAAGGACAGGAGCAATTCTACATCTCTACATCATCTGTTCATAGAGAAATATCATCTCACCACATATCTAACCAGTAGATAACAACTTTCCAGCTCAAAGCCCTTTACAACTGTGATTTTTGTGGTCTACTCTCCTATCTACCTTGGATGTAGTGTTCAGTAATTGCAGCACCCACCAATGTCCCCTCAGTTCCCTCAGAGCACAGCCCTGGGCTCTCCACATAGCAGAGCTGTGCTGTAGGCAGCCTCAGCTGGAGCCCTTGGCACAGATGGCTCCTGGACACCAAGTCCTATATGCCCATATGGCTGCCTGAGCTGCTCACTGCTAGTGAGATTTTCATTTTCTCTGTGTGTCTTCCTCAGAAATTAATTGTTTCTGTGTCCTAAATCAGCCAGCATTCTAAATGACAGATATAATACAAGTGGCTGTTTGTCTTCTGCTGTGGACTCCCATCAATGTACTTATTGCTGTTTGAACATCTGTATGTTTAAAAAAACCTTACTCCAGTTCCATCTTCAGGCAGCCTCTTGGCACAACACACTTTTGGGATTCAGTTGACTATTTTATCAGTTTTCATCTTCTGTGGAGTGATTTAGCTCCTTTACATCACACATAGTTTTCTTTGGAAACATCTGAAATGATTGCTGTACAAATTGCTGTGAATACCAGAGGATGAGACATTCTTCTTTCCCTAATTTCTGAGCACAGAGTAATGTATGCAGTGAAGCTGGGCTAGCTGACACCATTTGTGACTCGCATTTTGCATTTAGACACAACTACTGTTCCATGCAAAATCCCCTTTTTTCCCCTCAAGAATCCAGAAAACTGCAATCAGAAAGAAGTTTACAAATGAGTCTACAATTTAGAGCATCAAATCTCCTCTGCTCAGCTGTTCTATTATTCTGAATTGGAGATCTCATATTCCTGGAACCCCTCTGCCCCAAAATGTAAAACAACTAATGCCATCTTCTGAAACTCAAACCAATGGACTTTTGCATAAGGCGTATTGTGGGTGAGCAAGCTTGCGAGAGAAATGCAGGAAGGAAGAATGAGGAGAAGTTCAACTGCCCAAGCACTTCAGGGCTAACCAAAAATTAAACCATATTATTGAGAGCATCACTGAGAGATATAGGGCATCAGCTACCTCTCCATGAAGCCATTTTCAGCCAGTGTTCCTCCACCCTCACAGTAAATGTAGATGTTTGATGCAGAGCCCTTAGTCACCATCACATCCATATGTTCAGCACTTTCGTGATTACAACTGTCTTTGGACATGTGCCAAAGAAGTTTGACTTGCACTTGGTATCACTACAGCCTACTGGATGGAACAGGGTGGGAATATTCAGATTCCCTCTGGTTCGTGTTCCATTGCTTGGAAGAATTATTTTTGGATCATTAATCATAGAATAATAGAATAGCTTGGGTTGGAGGTGAACTTAAAGCCCATCAATTCCAGCCCCTGCCATGGGCAGAGCTGCCACCCACTAGATCAGGCTTCCCAGGGTCCCATCCAACCTGGCCTTGAACACCTCCAGGGATGGGGCATCCACTGCTTATCTGGGCAACAAAGCAAAGTGTATACATAAATGAAGATTGATCTCAAGTGATGAGGAGCTGGAAATGAACCATGTTACAATTTTAAGCAAGTTATTTATCTTGTACGGAACTACAGTATTTTTAACCTGTCTTTTACTTGTATTGTAATTTTGAGCACATCAAGAATTCTTTTCCCCAGATTTTAGATCCATTTTCTTTTGCTTGTACTGAAAATATTCTACATCCCCCACGTACAGAAAACTACTCTATACAGCCTTGCTGTTGCAGCTCTTGCTTTTCCGTCACTTCTAGCAGTTAGAGAGCCTTATTTATGACTTTAATATACATTTCTTCCCTAGTGTATGTCATTGTGATCTTGCCGAAACTTTTAAGTCACAAAGATTTTCTTAAGGTTTTCTTAATGTTGCATGTTGATTCCCTCCATGTTTACAATTTATTTTCCAATAACTGTGATCCCTCTACGATTTTATTTGTGTGCTTTTTCTTAAACTTATATTACAATGAACCCAAAGAGACTGCAGTTTGTCTGAGAGATTGGTGGGATGGGCAAGAAAGGATTTTTTCCCATCATTTTTCAGACTTTGGGCTACAGACAGAGAATGACACCTGAATACAAGCAACTAATGCAATTTGAGATATCAGATGTCTCAAATGTCCTAGGGCATTTCAAGTCTATGGCACTTGCAATGGCACTCAATGTCTATATTTAGGTAACCAATTCCCACTCCAAAGAGGTGGGATCAAACTATCAAAAGACAGCAAGCTCTAGGTGTTTGCAGCTGAGCTAGGTGCCAGGCTTGCTTTATAGTCATCAGGGCTTATTACAGACTGGCAGCTGCAGCCAGGCTGTCTAACAATGCATACTATTCCACAGTTATTTTTAACATCTATACAGTTTGAAACACAGCTCTTGTGTCATCAGAGTGACAGATATCCTTCCATAGTGAGGAGTGAACCAAAAGCATTGCACAATTGCCCTCTTCTCAAACCAAATGGATTTTCTGGGTCTGCATGCTCTGGATGGAAAAATATTTGAACCCAAAGTCCATCATACAAGGTTCCACGGAGGGTAAGCCTTCTTCTTGCTTATGACTGCAGCAAGCATGTGGTGACAATCATGACAGAGGTCCCAGGGCAGTGAATCATAGAATCATTAAGGTTGGAAAAGATCAGTAAGCTCATCTAGTCCACCTGTCGACCTATCACCAGCATGTCCACTAAACCACATTCCTAAATAAATGCTGTTAGGCAATGTCTTGCTGCTACATGTTTCAAACAGACAGTGCTGGTGTACAGTGAGCATGGCTGCAGCTAGATCCTTGACTCCATCACAGGGTTCATATGGGGCTGCTGAATGAACGCCACACACCAGGCAGAAGAATTGGAAACTTTGAGGAACCCACCATAGAAGTGGATTGCTCTTCAAGATTTCAAGCACAAGCAGAGTAGGGACAAACCAACCCAAGGGCATGAATTTGATATGTGGCACCCTCTGGGAGTATTGCACATTCTCAATCAACTGTTGGAGAGTATAGGTGGAGCATGAAGCACCCATCCCTCTTTCACAAAGCTGAATTTTTCAGTTATATTAAAACAAACTAACAAAGCAAAACAACAACAATAACAACAACAAAAGAGAAAAAAATGAACTCCTTGCACAAATATTCTTTTTGTTTATTTCTGTGATCAAAAAGACTGTCCTGTTATTACCTTTTGCATAACAAGTCATGTTGGTTAATGCAATGAGGTTGTAGGACTGGAATACTAAGACCTGCCAAGATATCATAGAATCACAGAATCATAGAGAGGCTTAGGTTGGAAGGGAATTTAAATTTGTATGCTAATTAGTCATAACATAATGAAGATTAAAATCCCAAGTAACATCTTTCACTGAAACTTGAATTTTGGCAGAATTTTTTAAATTGTCAGAGTGGAAGGGCTCATTTAAGCTTCCACAGATCTTTGATTTAAGGTATTTGTTCAATGCCTAGATAGTTATAAAATGTGGACATCACTTCTGGACTTTTTAGTTACCAGTTCTCTCCTAAAATAGGCAATAGTATCAGAACTATGTTAACCATTTGGAGGCCCTAAAATATGTCCACATCTCGAGTGTTAAAAGATGAAGCCTTTTCTGAGTAGGTATGGCTTAGATATAAGATTTAAGGATATAATTATGACAGTGACAACGAAGATTGTGTCTAAACAATGCATTTTTATTGCCAAAGAACTTGAGAGCAATTTCTCTTATCCCCGTAGAAAATGCCTTAAGGAAAGTGAGCAGAATGAATAATTTCAAAAAGCTTTTTTTTTTTTTTCTTTTTTCTTTTTTTTCCCCCAGGGAAATCTTGAAAACTGCATTTATAAATCACCCACTTCTATTCAATATGCACACATTATGTGAATGTAAAGTTATCACCACATTAGCAATTGAAAGATGTTTTTTCATTGGAAATTTATGCAGCACAACTCTGAAAAGGGTTTGCCTTGTCTTTTATGCACTGTGAATGTATTTTCTGGAAAGGTATGAATGACCTCCTGCCTTTGAATCCCTGCTGACATAATTATTTCCAGAGAGTCATACTTTCATGTCTTTTTTTTTTTCCTTGAAGATTGAAAAGTGAGATTCGCTTTGACCAGGTAAAGGGAAGAGCTCAGGAGTGGTAGGAAGAGGTTTTGCTCACAGCACTGCTGAGATGAGTCTTGTTGGTGCCGAGTATGTAAGGCAGAACGGCTGAACAACAGAAACCGTTGCTCTTGGCAGAACTCTTGTCCCTTTCATTTGGCTGCCAATAAAGTGTGGCAAATTCAGCAGCCACTGCTGCCTGTGCCAGAAAACAGCAAGGAAGGCAATAGGACTTAATAGTGCAATGTTGCGTGCAAAGACAATGATTATTCTAGCATCCTTCCCTAAAATCCCATTGATATGTGACTGTTATGACCTCATATGTATATACATACATGTCTTATTGTTGGAAAATAATATTTGTGAGAAGGTGGAAGAAAATTACACTCAAAGACATATTAGTTCTGTTTAAAAACTTCCTAACTAAATCACTCCCAAAAATTAAAATAACAAAATCAGACTTGTCCTAGTTTCTTTTTTAATAAGCACTTTGAAATGTCCGCTATTACTGATGGGACAAATGAGGCCAATGAATAGCTGACATTTGAATACAGTTGAAAGAAATATCATATCCTGTCTGCAGGGAACTTGAATTACCAAATGATGTCTTTCAGAGATATTGACATCATATGTGTACCTTTGTCTACAAGTATGAAGAGAAAAGACAAAGCTTATGCCTGCTGATTTGGGTTTTCCATACTGTGCTCAGCAATAGCACAGCATTCACCTAGTAAAGAGGCTACAGGAATAAATATCATATTTTCATTCTGAATAATAATTCTCTCTGCTTCGGGTCTTTAATGTCATCAAAACTTCTGGATATGGAGACTTCTCTTTCTAAATGTTAGAATGAAACCACCAGCCTGTTTATCTGCAGTTCCACTCTCTGTGGAATCACACAGGTGATGAAAAAGCAGTTTAAATTTAAACCATTACTAAGCTATAGACTTCTTTTGGGAAAAGAAATCTACATCAGTTTATACCAGTTTAATTTATAACAATCCTCTGAGTGAAAAACAAGGAAGTGATAGTGATGAGACCGCTGTAGGATTTTATTTATTTTATTTATTTTATTTATTTTATTTATTTTATTTATTTTATTTATTTTATTTTACCCAGCGATGGAAAATTTTGGTAGAAGTACTTTAGAACTGTATGGGAACTATTGAGTCACAGCCTGAACCACTGATTGAACACCTGGGGAAAGGACCCAGTCAACCCTGGGAGCACAGGTGAAGGCAATTCACCTATGTGACAAAAAGGAGTGGAGCCGGGCTGCACCTCTCTTAGACCTCATTTAAGGACTGACTGCTACTGGGAGATCTCTGGTTGGAGATCTCTCCTTTGTGGAGTTTCCTTGTGAGGCTAGATCTTTGGAGATAGGTGAGCACTTTTCCTTTTTCTTTGTAATACCTTTCTATTATGCTAGTTTCTTTGTTATTACATCTCCTGTAACGCCATCCCAATGTGTTGATATTTCTTATTGTTACAAGTACAAATATTTGAAGACTGTGATTTTGTATTTTTAGCTTCAAAAAGATGTATCGTATTATTTATTTCTTCTTAACATTGTTTATATTTACAAGGCTTCTACTAACCCCTCTTTTTATTTCTTTTTTTTGGTGATTGTTTGAGTTAAATTCAAAACGTTCCCACTAAAAACTGTTAAAAATGCTGCCTTCAGGGTCTGATAACTTCCCCTCAAACTCAGAGGAGTTATCCTGACAGAAAATTGCTACGGCATGTAGAGCAGTAGTAGTTCAGAGAACACTTTAAAGACCTGCGAAAAGAATTTCCTCGGCTAAATATTTTTTGTTTAGATCAGATTTTGTAAGTTCATTTTGAAATCATACAGATTGTTAGCAATTTCTTTAGAAAAGTTATAAAATACTTACTAAAATAAAATAAACTATACTATATGTATAGTATAAGTAATATATATATTTATATATTATATAAGTTTTATATAATATCTTATTTTTATATTATTATTATATATTATTCCCAGCACTAGCTTAATCCTAAATGCCTTCAAAGAGTGAAGAGAGGAGGAGGGCAGGAGCAAAAGCAGCTATCTGCATTATGCTGAACCCAGCAAGCACTGCAAGGTCAGATTCCTCCGTGTAACCATCCTGCTGTAGATCTGTGTGTCATGAATTCTGTATTTCCCACTCCTGCTGATGGAATAGCTTTTTAGTAGCTGAAATCTTCCTGCTGTGAGAGCTGGAGAGAATCTCTGGCAAGCTCTAGGTATAATCTCTTTGGGGAAGAGGACACATGCCACTCAAAAAATACCCAGTTTTTGCTTAGTGAAATTTTAATCTGCTTCATAATAAGACAGCAGGATATGATCAGATTTTCATATGCTTTAAGTATTTTGGTGTGGTGTATCTTTTTATATCTTAGGACCTGAAGACTGTGCTCTTTTGTTAAGCTGGAAGAAGTCCCACCCCTTGAAATAGATGGATATCTTGCTATTCGTTTCAGGAGAACAGAGGCTCCATGTTGAGTATCATATTCTAGAGATATCAAAATAAACCATGAGGTAAAGACTTATCATAAATGAGTAACAACACACTGCAGCCATTAATTACTGAAGCTGTATCGTCTTGATGCAAGAAAAGGGAATTTATTAACAGCACACTAAGCTTTACCAAGTAGACATTTACAATCCAGTGGAAAACAGTAAAATGCACAGTGGCATCTGGTATTTTCTGGGTATCCATTAGATAAATATGTATGTGTGTATAAATGGAAAATCAGAGTAATGCATTCTGAATAATTGCTTGGATGAACAGGAAAATAAAAATCCAGGGTTCATTTTTTCCACTGAAGGCAGAGCACACTGGGGTCCTGTCTCTGCAGTAAGGGCAGAAAGATACCCAGAATGTTTGAGCAGGCTTCTACCAAAAAGAAGGAGCTATGCCTAATAGAAAAGAGGCCAAGAAAAGCTGAGTGGGGAGGTGAGGCAGCCCTCTTCTGCTTGCTCTTCATGATGGGTTGCATCCTGATTCAAAGCTGCCTAGCAGCTGGAGCAAATTCAAGATAAGTATAAAAAAAGCTTGGAGTAAAAATCAAGCAGCTCCTTCTTGGGAAGGCAGTGCCCTTGTTTGTTGGACGTGCCATTGGGTTGATGTGGAAGTGGACTGTCCACAGGGGCTGTTTATTGGTACACCTATCAAACCAAGGATCTGCAATGCAGGAAACAAACAATAGAGGAAGAAAAAGAAATCAGAACAACCACTGCAGCAAAACTGCCACGTGTTGATACTATACACTAGTCAATGTCACAAACTTTCTCTGCTGGCCTCTGAAAGCAGCCCTGCCACAGAACAGAGTTTGCCACCCATGTGGCTTCCCCTAGTGACATGTCTTGTCTGGGATTTTCAGGGTCTTACCTCTATACTCTCCACACTTCTTAGATAAAATGGCAACATACATATTTTTAAAGTGATAATGTGTGTGTATGGATCCTATACATGTGTGTGGATTCAAATTAAAATATGATGCAATATGTCATATTAAAGTCACTATATGATTCCAGAAAGCTGTCAAAAACAGTCTCTGAATCACTGCTGACGATTCAATCATATTAGAAGTTGAGTGACGCATCCCAAACTGACATTTTTTTAACATGTTTTGTAGCTAGATCCTGTCCCCAGGCAAGACAGCTGTGACATGACACAGTGACAAGGCAGGCAGTTGATCCTCTCGTGTGCACAGTAAAAAACACCAGTGTCTGGGCAGAATCTGGAGAGACTGCCAGGACAGCCTTGTGTTCAGCCACCCTGGGTCACTGGCACAGGCTCCTGAGCAATGAGATGCCTTCTTTCTAGAAATGGAAACAAAAGGAAAAGGGAAGAGGAGAATGATCTTCTCTTAAGGCCTTCCTTTCTTCCAGGCTTTGAAGAGATACCTGTGGCTTCCATCATAGCTGTGCTCTGCAAGGGGTTATGGGGGCTGCAAGTCAGTTGGTCTGCTGTGGGGAGGACGTGGATGTTGAAGAAGTAGAAGTTGCATTGCAGTGGATAAACATATTTTGTGCTAAATCTAAATATTTTCAGAATTCAGTGCAGAAAAGCTGTAGAGAACTGGTGCCAAATTTGACATCAGTGGGGATTTGGCCTGGAATCGCTGAAAGAAAGTTACAGTGCTTTTTTTTTTTTTTAAATCAACTTGGCACTAGACCCAAGAAAGTTTACTATCACTGATACAGAAAAGTATCAGTGGAAGTATGACAAAATATTACAAATGAGTATTTTATATGCAGAAATCTTAACAGGAAGGTCTAAGGAACGCATTAGTGTTGTCCCTATCTTGTTATTTGACATCAAAGATTTTTACACAAGAAATTAGACAGTTTTTATATTTCAGCCCATCTTGGAGATGGCCTCAGAACACTTTTAACAGAGTACTCTTTAAATGGTAAGTTAGTCCTGCTTGTATCTCATGCCTAGGTAAGATTGAGCATTTGCTTTGATTCAAGAGTACTGGAAGATCACTCATGATGTAGAATAAACTTTGATATTTATTTGCATTCTCTAAAACCTTCTTACTTAGTATCCACTAAAAGCAGAATGGCACTAGAATTGAAAGGAAAAAAAGGTTTAAATGAATGTCCCACCTGCTTTTTGTTAATCTTTCAGTAGGTGACTAGTTTTTTTTTTTTTACCAGAAAACAATGAGTTTAGGATTTAACCCCTTTTTTCTTTAACTGCAGGTGATCTGGTCTTTGCTTCGAAAATATTCTACTATTTACTCTCAGAATTGATCCTAGTATCAATCTCTGCTTCTTATTAATTATGCAAGAATTTCCAAAAGTTCTTTGACTGCTAGTGTATATATAAATATACTCTTATTGGAAAAGGCACATATAAGACTAATTTTTAAGATACATTTCCATGCAGCAAGATGCATGTAACTGCAGTAACCAGATGTGCTTTTCAACATTATGTCAGAAAGGTATTATCTATTTAATGTGGTACTTCATGGCATAGCAAAACTGATTTTCCTACTGCTTATTGTCACAATGGGTAAATGGATCCTATAGCTGATCTTCACATTCTTCATATTTCCAAATCTAATTTGAACGTCAAGATGCCACACCTACTAAAATTTAGCAGATTATGGGATATAGCATGATTTAGCTAAATTTGCTAATTAGTTGTGTTTCTAAATCAGAGTATGAGAAGGTGGCTATTACCAGGGAGTTCAGTTTAAGTAACTGGAAAGCAGTTTTTATGAAGGGTTGTTGCCTGCTAGAGTAAATGCATTGAAGTTCTTCAGTCATTGAAATCCAACTGTACAGGCAGCTCTTAATGTTCCATCGAACTCAGTGAAATAATCTACATGTGTTACTACGAATAGACTAAAAAATTCCAGTAAAATCAAATAGGGAAATATATATATTCACTTAAGAATCTAATCTCAGCAGTGAAAGATTTTGCTTATTAAAAGCTATCTTTAAAAATTCAGACTCACATTTGTTTGCCATCTATCAGAGCTAAAGAATGTCAAGAGGATTTACCTTTTGTATGTGGAAAATTGGTGACTGACAGATAATGTAAATGAATATTTGAGAAATGAATTCTGAAGTAGATGCTATTATACACTCTACACCAGTCAACCGCATGCTGCTGTGTCTTACTATTACCTAGCAATCTCTTTTATTTTTTTTTAAAGCTATTATTTTGATTAAAGCTGATAATCAAACCAACAGTAGAACATGTTTTCATTGAAATAGTGCAGTTCTCTGAATGCTTTGTGAAGTCTTGTCTTTTCACTCAGATTTCACTTATGTGAGGAAAAAATTGGATGAAAGGCTTTGGCGATGTCAAAATAGCTTATTTTGACATCTTTAAATGAAAGTCTTACACTTCTCTTTTTGAAATGGCTTCTTACTTTGATTTTTGTGTTTCATATAGACATATGTGACACATGTAAAGAAATTGAAATGGAAAGAATTGATCTCTCTGGAACTAGATACTACTTCATGTTGCAGGATGTTTTCATGTCTAAATTTTCTTGAACTGAAATAAAAATGATTCTAGAAAACTCAAAGTTCTGGAAGCTTTTTCATTCTCCATTTAGTTCTATTTTCGCTTTAGATTATGGAACAGGCATGTTACAGGAGTTGCAAATATAACAGCCCATAATGTCTTTCTATACTGATGTATGCCCTGAAAGTGTGATCAACATGAAAGCCTTAAGAGAAGCAGATATTCGAGCACTTAGAAGGTGTTAACTGGGAATTCAGAGACAAGAACTTAATCGTGATGACATCATTTTGCAGATTTCTGAAGATGAGACAGCACCACATCCTGAGTATTTTCCAAAGACAATGAGCATCTAGCTTTGTATGCTGTCCTTAGGAGGAAAGGTAAAAACAAGCCTTCAAAACTTGAGAAATATTCAGGCCTTGCTTTTTTCTTTCAAGATTTCTTTCAAACCGTGGCTCATGCAGAACAAGCTTCAGCTATCTCAGAGTACCCATGTTTCTATCCTAAGCAGTCCTTGAAATGGCAAAGCAGAAACAGCAGTAGGTGGAACTCATGGTTGTCATTCTGAAAATGGAGCTGGAGCAAACAAATGTCTTAAGATTTGGAATGGTGAGATTTCAGAGACTCAGGCCCCTTGCTCCTTGGCAAGGGGCCTTAGTAACAGCAAGTTGTGGTTCAAGCTGCCACCAAGCCTGGTTTCATTTTGCTACTGTTTTCAGTTGATTACATGGGCCTTGTACTGCCCAGATGAGGTCCAATTCTGGCCGGGAGGGAGAGTAATTATGGATTGCCTGCTCAGCTGCTGGGGTGACTTGCAACCCACACCTCACGTGAGGCAGCAAAGAGTAGGATGGGGAGACTCAGTGCTCCAAACACAGTCTTATCTACAAATACCAATGTGATTGTCTCCATTGTGATAGGGGAATGTATTTGGTGATGTTCCCATCCTGAGCCTTTTCAGAGGTGTTTCTGTGATAGCACTTCTAAGTCAGCACAATCCAGGACATCCTATGGTTAACAACACAGGATAAATGGGGCATAGATGTTTTGCTCATTATTTACTCAGGTTTGCCCCTCCCAGGCCTATAAGTGTAGCTAGCAATGGATGCACAACAGATAAAAACCAGAAGCAGGCTTTTATGTTTCCTAGCTGTTAGCAAGCAGTCAGTCCATGTTGTCCCCTTTCACCAGTAGTTGCTTATGCTCACAGTGAGTGTGCCAGGAGAGGGGACATCATGACACAGTAAGACAAGCAGCGAGGCTTGTGGAGGTGATGGGTGATTCTGCCTGCAAAAATGGAGGTCCTGGTCAGGGGAAACAGAACGTGCTGTGGAAGACACTGATGTGCTGAGAGTGCTGGCACTTGCTCGATGGCTTCCAAAAGTTGTGCAAGCCTCTGTGCACCTCTGTTGTCAGAGAGCCAGAAGATGTCTCTTATCTCATGGAAAAGCCCTTAACACCTGAAAGTGAAGACAAATTCAGGCCAGAATGGTGTTGATTTGAAAAGCAAGTTCTTTTATTCCCCAGAATAGCATAGCTTCAGGCTATCAGCTTACTAGTGGGAAAAACAGAGTGATTTAAAATGTGTTATATAAACCCAAAAATATAAACAAATTGAGATAATGTCTATGTTTTCCTTGGTATCTGTTCATTATTAAGTAGACAGCAAATTTCTTTCCTTCCACTATTTTTCCCAATAACCTAAGTAAACACTTCTGACAGTATTTATAATATAATAATACATGTGCATAAGCTCTTGCATCAATAATTTAAGCAGCCTTTATAAAACATAATAAAAAAATTACAGAGTAAGAAAATGTCTGTCTTTTCCTTTTTTTTTCTTGGTGACTAGAAATCATAATGTTTGTATGGTGCGGTTAAAATTTCACTTTAAAATTTTATAGTACTGTAGTGAAGACTCTGGAGAACCAATTAAATTTTTTTTATATGACTTTCTGTTTATAGGAGGCCTGTTATAGCAGGGCAAAAATAATGCTCTGATATTAGAAAGATTTCCCACATGGCACAATGAATGTAATTGAATTCTGATTTTCAGTAATCTTTTTCTAATTTCAAGCTTTAGTGAATCAAACGTGAGGAGATGCTACAAATCATGTCTATTTACAACTCATTTCATGTTTGCCTTTATTTTTAATAACATGCAATTTTAGCAGAGCAATAGGAACGATCTGGAGCACAGGTGATTGTAGCAACTAGATTTAGATTGGCAGATTGGTTCTCAGAAATCTCTAAATTCTCTCCTCTCTCATAAATGTAACTGCTGACTTAGGAACAAACACCAAGTTACTGGAAAAATAAACATGTAACAAGATATTCTAAGATAAAGGTACTACGTATGTTGTGTAGACTTGAAACACAAGCAGTGGCTCAATATAGGAGTTGGAACTAGATGATCTTAAGGGTTCCTTCCAACCCAAACCATTCTATGATTCTAATAGTAGCTCCAAAATAATAATTTAATATCCTAGTAGTGTTCCAATGAGCTATGGCCATGACCTATGGGAGCTGGACTTGGTTACCTTTAAATGTCCCAACATTCTATGATTCTATGGCATGAGTCCCTAGGTCCGTATTCTCAGCTGGCTCAATACTCAAAGGTACTGACATGTTGAAAGATAACATTGCATTGTTAGCTGTAGGAGCTTGAATCTAGTATATAATTTCAAGTAACCAAATCCAAAGGAAGTTTCTGAGTGTCTGTGTCACAGTCAGATAAGAAGGCCTGCTGATTGCCAAAACCCAAAAGCCTGAACCTAAGCCTCTATGGCTCCTTAGCAATTGGCATAACTTCTTTGGGGATTTTATTCCCCAAAGGGTGTCACCACAGGATTGTCTTGCCTTTTACTGCCCCAGCCACACAGCTGAACCTTCTTGCCAGGGGTGTAATTGGAAGAGGGTGGACAGCAGAGCTGCAGGATCTGCACCATCACCAACGCTGGCTTACAGAACTACCACACCTTGCAGACCTCTGCAGATGCCCTGCATTGACTTTCTCATTTGCAGTGAAGAAAACTTGATTTGTTCACATATCAATAAGCTGCTTGCAGTCATTCAAATATTATATTAAACTAGTCAATAGGGTGACAAATTATTTCAGCAGAGTGGGAAGGCAATGACAGCAGCAAGTAGGGGAGAGAAAGGAATATCACTCAAGTGAGTATGTACCCAGGCTGTTGTACTTCAGACTGTAGTATTGCCTCTCTCAATTAAACAGCAGCATGACTTGTTTTCAGAATGTCATCTAGCTATTTCTACTTGTATGCTGAAACATAGTTTTTCTTTTCCTTTCTGTTTTTGTTGGGGATTTTTTGTGATTTGTTGTTGTTTAAGTGATGTTCTAGTGCTTCATGATTAAATTTTTAAGGTGTTTTAAAATTGCCCGCAGAGTAACTGAGTCAGATTTTGATTGATTATGTATAATAGATGTTTGTTAGTACCATACAGCGATATAACAGCATGCTACAAAATGTTCCATTAGATGTGTGCACTTGCTATAAGAA
Source organism: Chrysolophus pictus (assembly GCA_037305975.1). NCBI lineage: Eukaryota > Metazoa > Chordata > Aves > Galliformes > Phasianidae > Chrysolophus > Chrysolophus pictus. Next base: position 29,376,803 of record CM074578.1, read on the forward strand.
TAAGAACATTTAACTGATTTACTCTATGCTAATAATTTTTTTTACTCTTGGCCATGCATTAAAATAGATATATTTTACACAGTGACAAATACACAAAGTGTCTCACTGATTAAGCTTACTCTCATGTCAGAGTTAACCTGACCATGAGCGCAAACCTCTCCATCTGTGCTGACTGGAGAGATAAGCAAACTGTGCTGGCTTTGAATACAAAGGTAGAATGGGCATCTTTAAGTATGGGCTTTTACACCATCCTAAGCAGGATAGCACAAACCTTCAAAACATTGGTGGGAAGAACCATTATAACACCATAATGAACTGACAAGTTATTACTCTAAATTTACAGCTATGAAATAGAGGCATAGAGATGTCATGCAATTCCCCACCTAATTCCTGCTCACTGTGCTGTAGGGAACGCCAAGTTCCTGGTAAACAAATGGACTTGCTGCAGTATCCTCTAATACTGCACGTATTCAAAATAAATTAGCAGTAGCTAGCAGTTCTCCTTCCAATGCTTCCCTTTCTCTAATTCAAGAATTAGTTTTTCCACTTACCTCTTTCAATAACAGTACTTTAATCTGAAATTTGAGATCCCAGGACAACCCTGGCTGACATCTGAGTTTTATATCGTGTTCCCAGACTAGCTCGGGAAAGGGAGGATAAGCATTTGGGAATCTTTCTGGCAGCGCATTACACTGTCTACATAACTCCCAATCAATCAATTAATTTGAGATGCTAAAATTATGGATTTTCATAAATACCAAAACAAAAATCACTCAATTCCTCTTTGGGCTAAATCACTACCTCCTACAAAAACTGCAAAAGATAGAACATTTATTTAATTTCAATATAAATTTTTCCATTGCTTACTAGAATTCTGTAAAATCTAGATCCTAGTGGTTATTCAAAAATCTGCAAGGAAAAGCTTTTCTCAGGCAGATTTCTATACTGATCCTGCCATAAACTTGATGCTTTCATGTTGTAGTAAAACTGCTTAGTAAAATTCCATTCTGCTGGCCTTTAAAAAGGAGATAATCATAGAATGGTTTGGGTGGGAAAGGACTTTGAAGATCATCTAGGTCCAACCCTCTTGTGTGGGCAGGGACACCTTCCACTAGACTAGATTTCTCAAATCCCCATTCAACATGGCCTTGAACGCTTCTGGGGATGGGGCTTCCACAGCTTCTCTGAACAGCCTGTGTCATCACTTCTGAGGACATGGTTTCCTCCCCTGAACTTTTCTGCAACAAAATAGGAGGAAAGCTGAATGTACTAAGTGGTAACCTGATAAATGCTGAACTCTTCTGAGTAACAGTGAAAATTGGGAGACTTGGTAGGACATGTCTAGTTAAACCCCATGCCAGACATTTTAACCTTTGTCTTTATGTCTCCTTAGAAAGAATTTCTGCCTCTGAACAAATGAGCAAAGCTAAGGGCAAGATGTGAAATCATTTTGGATCATTTATTACCAGTGAGACAATTTAGTACCTCATCATTAGCTGAGAAGTCTGGGGCTTTTCAGCCTGGAGAAAAGAAGTCTCCAGGGGAAATTTATAGTGGCCTGCCAGTGCTTGAAGTGGGCTTACAGGAAAGTTGGGGAGGGACTTTTTACAAGGGCAGGTAGTGCAGGATGAGAGGAAATGGATTTAAACTGGAAGAGGGTAGATTTTGGTTAGGTATTAGGAAGAAATTCTTTACTGTGAGGGTGATGAGACACTGGAACAAGTTGCCTGGTGGGGTTGTGGATGCCCCCTCCCTGGAAGCATTCAAGGCCAGGCTGCATGGGGCTTTGAGCAACCTGATCTAGAGAGAGGTGTCCTTGCCTATAGCAGGGGGTTGGAACTATATGATCTTAAAGGTCCCTTCCAATCCAAACCAGTCTATGACTCTATGATACTCCAATTATTTTCTGCCTCTGCTCCCCTTCCCTAGAATTCATCTGCTTCCTCCTGCACATCTCATTGCAAACAGTTTTGATGCTATGCAGTGTCTGGTGAGAAAGAAATGAAATATTCTACTCATACTGCACCAATTATGTATATGATATTGACACACGTTAGTGAAACTTGTTCATCTTGTGGTGAGTACTCAAAAGCAGGCATGTAAATAATGCTTATGCTGAGCTTGGAAGTTACTGGTTGTATGCACTGATCATGGAACTTGAGACTACATAAACAAAGATTATTTTTGCAAGCAACACAAAAGAAACACCATTTATAGAGGGATCAGTAATTGGCATGAACTCCACTATTTAACTTTAAAAAATAATTGCTGTTTGTTACTGAAAAGATCACTTAAAAAAAGAGAAAAGAGTAGCAGCGCTTTTCAGGATGGGAAAGTGTTACAGTGTGGTGGAACTGCTACTTGCAGCAATCACAGAATAATATAGGAATATTTATTTTATGTCAAAAAGTAATATTAAATGTTACTAGGCATTTTATTTCTTTTGGAAAGCTGTAATAAGTCACTGAAATAATTGCACAAAAAGTCCCCGAACCACAGTCTTCATGAAAACAAGGTGTTCCAGAGCTTTGGAACTGCCTGTTCTGGTACTGCTGCTCCCAGTGCAGGTGTGTGTCCCTGATGGAGGAGTCAGCATTATGGTCTTGCAGTTACACACAGCTGTGAGTCAGAATGAAGAAGCAGCATATTTCCTTTACGCTACTGGTGTAAGTGTGATTAGACGAGGCTGCATTTAAAACAGCAGTGAATAGATGAGGCTATTCTTCTTTATACAATTTTGACAGGTTAAAGAATACTACCTGCAAATACTAGATTCAAAAAAGCTTGTCTGCCTGCAGTTACATGTGTTTTTAGAAATCTGCAAAGTGAACATTTCTCTTTAAGTAGCTGCAAGCATCTGATCTAGTGCAACAGCCTGACAGCTGATAAGCATAGCATGGAAAATGTGTAGGATGCTGTGTTTTTCCACAGCCTAACCCGAGTCAGGCTCCCACTGCTCTGCTACCTTTGAACCAGTCTCTTTCATAGGAGCATGTGTTTTGATGGGGGAAAAAAATCAGAAAAAGCAGTAGTCAATTTGAGGAGACTTAAAACCAGTGACAGAATATGGCTTCAGAAAAGCAAAACTCTGGAAAAGTTCTCCAACAGGAAGCAATTAAGGCCATATAGAAAAGTTAGGTATAAGTGGCTGCTACGCGAGGTAAACAGCAGTGCAGCCATGGAAACCAGCACTCCAGCACATCCCTGCCATGCCGCCAAGGAACGCGCAGCATCACTCAACTTGTGCCACCTTATTTGTTCTGCTTCCAACTTCATTTCTCTTCTTTCTTGATGTGAATCACCATTGGTGGGCAGGCAAGGAGGAGCTGTCAGTCACTGTGCCTCGCCAGGCTTGAGAGAGCCTTCCCTGGCTCTCATCGCTAAAGAAAAGCATACTCTTTCCCTCATAGAAAATAGATACTATTCTCCAGTTGCCTGAAGCTCCAGATCATAAGCTCGATTATTTCTTTCAAAACAATTGTGTCCAGCTTGAAGTCACTCAATAGCCAGCATGAGACTTCACCAAATTGCCACGTTTTTAATTAGAGGGTACACAGCTTCTTGAAAAACAGAATCATAGAATCATAGAATGGTTTGGGTTGGAAGGGACCTTTAAGATCATCTAGTTCCAATCCCCTGCTATAGGCAGGGACACCTCCCTCTAGAGCGCGTTGCTCAAAGCCCCATTCAGCCTGGCCTTGAATGCTTCAGGGAGGGGGCATCCGCAACCACACTGGGCAACTTGTTCCAGTGTGTCACAGTCAAAGAATATATGCAGATAAGCCAAGTAGGAAAAAATATATGGATTTTTCATAATCCATAAACAGGCAGTAGCAAATGAATAGTCAGAAGGAAGAAAAAAAAAGCCATTACTCTTCTTATTCTCTTTTTAACTACAGAACCACATGTGCTATACAAAAACCTAAAATAACCAAAAATAATGAGCAGCGTTCATTACTGATGTCATTCCACTGAAGTCAGCACAGACATAAATGGGAACAGAGTCTGGATCAGCATCTTAACTCCCTTTATTTAGATGGGTACTAATTAAGCAAACTCCATTCAACAATTGTTCTCCTAATCTTCTTAATATGTAATCACTTGAAACGCTGATTGCTTGTAAAAGCAATGACTATTTTTGATTTACAAAAGAACAAAAGAGAGGAGAGGAGAGGAGAGGAGAGGAGAGGAGAGATGAAGGGAAAGAGGAAGAGGAAGGGGAAGGAAAGGGAAAAGGGAAGGGAGAAGGGGGAAGGAAAGGGAAAGGAAAGGGAAAGGGGAAAGAGAAGGGGGAAGGGAAAGGGGAAAGGAAAGGGAAAGACATATTTAAGGCCATTTAGAACATTTAGGATGTGATATAAAATGATATTCCAGACACATATGAAACGCCTCAGAGACCAACAGTGCAAATCTCACATACCATGGCTGCTTGTATGAACTCAGCCTGTTCACATGATTCTGCAGCACGTTAGTATTTTGGAAAATCAGAGAAAGATGAATCGTGCAGCAATCGTTCTGATGTATTCATAGCCATGACAGCTACGACTGCACAACACTGTATGAAACAGTGCTTTTGATTCTATTCTGGGGGCCTAGGGTGGGATTTTTTCTGCGGGGGGGTTGGGGGGGGGAGGGTTGTCTTTTGGCAGCGTTAGGATTTGGTGGAAGTTAGGATTTTTGGGGGTGGGCACTTCTTTTGCCGATTGCATCTATCCTCTGAATCTCTTTCTGGAACACCTCAAAACCCATCAGTTTAATAATAGATCCATCTTCGGCGAGTGAAAGGGGGATGAGGACCCCTCCAGCCCCCCGACCCCACACCTCCGTGCCTGTTCCTGGGGCCGCGGGTCGCCACTGCCACCTGCCGAAGTCACTGCGCTATTGACGGCATTGGCCCCCGGTTGTCCCCCGGTCCCCGCGGGGCCGCCGGGGACCGGGGGGCGACCGGGGGCGAGGCGGTGCCCCAGCATTACCCCTCATTGACAATACGTAGTTGGTTTAGGAGGTGTGCTGTGGGAAGGGAACGTGCTGGTTGAGCAAATAATGATGCCAGGGAGGTAAGGTTACATGGTGGAAATTATTGCTCCTAACGCAGTGTGTTAAACTGAAATGTCTTTAATAAGCCTTCTCAGGCATAGGTGATACATGAAAGACATTATTAAATGCAGTATTAAAGAAAAACAACAACAACAACAGTCTTTTAGGGCAGTAACAGGGAATAAGACCCGAGTCAACGTTGCCTGCAGTAAATTTGCTCTTCTGGAGTTATCATCAGCATTGCAAATGCTCCTCTTCTTGGAAAGTAGTCAGTAGTTCTTCATCAGCTGAACAGAAGCAAACACAAAACGTTCGTTACTTTCTGGGATTCATTTGTTTGAGCAGGAAGCTGCTTCCACTGTTACTCTATTCAAGCACACAGATTCGCCCTGGAAACAGGGAGGTATCCTTATCTGTATGGATTTAAATATGGAAAGAGATGGTGAATGAAAAGAATGATTTCAGTCAGATATTTTAAATTACAACTGAATTGTATTTATGGCCCCAGACAACGTGTTTTGAGAAATGTTCCAAAACACTCCTCCCTAAGCTTTCAACCATTTCTCCCTTCTGCTCCAGTAAAACGTTTAGAGAAAAGAAAAAACATTTCCCATCAGGGTCTAGCATAAGGCAGGTAGAACAGGTACAACAGTAGTAGTAACCTTTTCCAGTTGAGTGATGGAGATAGTTTATTGCTTTTATTTATCACCCATCATAATCACATAGGCCACTGTTTTTTTTTAAGATCTGTAAGAGTTCTGGTTCCAGTACCAAACCTGATCTTAGTGCTGTAAAAAAATAAAAAAACACATTTTGGAATCATGGTTTTACAGTGCACCTTTTAAAAGATGATGGCTTCAATTTCTAGTTTTTCTCTTAATTGCAGTGATAAGATAGCTGCTTCTATAAAAAGTCTAGATAATATGTCATATCTCTCCTCAGCAGCTACTGCATACGATATAGGAAACTCTCCTGCTACTGGTTACTCATTAAAGTTAAGTGATAGGGATCCACATGGCAAGGTTAAGTTTCAACACTTTAAACCCTGCTGAAAGTTGCTAATAATAATGTTTAATTTTCATTCTAAGCGTTTATGGTATCATGAACTTGAGCTGTATTTTCTTCATCTTGTTACTTACAACCACTGAACCTCCCTTCAGAATAACAATCTCCAGTCGGAACAAGAAAACAAAAGCAGAATTTGACCTCTGCTTAAATTAAACAACCTAAATGGTTTTAACATGAATGCCCTATTAACCAGAGGCAAAGCCAGATCAAGATTTTCAAAAAGGACTAGAGATTTCAGCATCAAGTAGGGAAATGCTAACAGAAACATGATTTTCAAACCAGAAGCAGTCAACAGTTTCTAAAAATGGACCATTACATACAGCAACTGAAGTAACTACTCCCATTTAAAACATACAAATTTCAAAATGCTGCCTTTCCATTTGGGGAAAATATGGTTTGTAGCTAATCTCCCATCATCTCTTCACTTGTAAAAGTCTTGCTGGAAAAATTTAGCCAAGCTCTAATCATCTCACTAGGAAAGAAAATGATAGAAACCTGTTCACTATGGCAGAAGGGGCTGAAGAAAGGAAGGGGAGGGCGGTGGGTCTCACTGGGGAGATGGGACAGGTGTCTGGTCTTGTGCTGCTCTTCACTGCCATGCTCCCGTGGGACTGGGGTGCAATGTCTCTTTTAGTTCAGTTCTCCCATCCCGTCTCTTTTTTACAGAAGCAATTCGGGAGCAAAATATCAGCAGTGACAGGTGCTTATGCATCCTTACAGAATTGACCTGGTCAAACTTATCAATGGGTTTTTATTTCACGGGGAAGGTCATTAAGTATTCATTGCCCCAGGTCATCTAGACTCATGGAATAATTTAGGTTGGAAGGAACTTCTAGGGGTCATCTACTCCAACCTGTGCAATGCACATCAAAGTTACGTCAGGTTTCTCAGGACCTGCTCGGCTTTGAAGAACTCCAAGGATGGAGATTTTGAGACCTCTCTGGATATGCACACGTGTATCCAACAACTCTCGTGGTAAAAAGTTGTGAGTTTTGCCTTGTAGTCATATTTGTACATCTTTTATCTCATATAAATGCTCCTCTGGTAATTCTGGCCTGTGGCACTTAATCATCCTCTCCTCAATCCTCCAAGGATATTAAAAATCACTTTTAGCTCATACATTTCCTCGCCGACAGTGATATATGTGGAGACATAAAACATGTTAGCTTTAGACACATCATAGCTTCTTTTTTATCCTTCCTTCGAAATGAAATAACAGCCTTCAGCCTTTCTTAGCAATAGAGATGTTAGACCATGCTTGCAACTGCTTGAGAGAAAGCACTGTTCTCTACAAGCATCTTATTCTCCATATTCAGGACTCCTGTTTACCCACTGTTGCAAACTTGTTACTGTTGTCTCACAGCCTCCCTAGATCATCTATATTCCTCTTAACTCTCACTTGCTTGCTTTTATTTATTCTCCTGATAGAGATTTTTAAAGCGTGTGCTTCAGGAAGATTTAAGAACATGGGTGAATAAGTTAAGAGCCTCACCATGCCTGCAGGAGACTAAGGAATACCTTTCTGATGTGGTACAGTTCCAACAGTTCTCACCAAATCTCATTATTCATCCAATAAAACAGGAACTTCTGAAGGCTCTGCTGATCCTAGACCTTTTCCCCCTGTATGTTTGCTTTACCTAATGGTAGGAATAAATCTTACGGAAGTCAATAGAAATGCAGTAGCAGAAAGGAGGAGCTCCAAGTACTGTTCCTCCAAAAGGTCTCCAAAGAGTGCTTATCCTCTGTTATACTAATGCAAACACACTGATTGAGCTCATACTTATTTCAGCTTTCTGTGGTACATGTAGCTTAGGAAGCCTGTAAGCCAAGTCATGCCACTTGGTAACTCAGGGGGTATGCCTTGCTGAAAATCTCTGGGAATCATCAATGCTGTCGAAGTATTTGAAAAGGCAGAGAACATTAGAAAGGTGCCAAGTATTTTAGTATCTTTTATGAAAATTGTCAGTAGTTTATTTTTTATTTTAAAATGTTTCTGTAGAATGTATTAGGTTTATGATTAACCATCTAATTTGAAATGTTCCACTAGTTACAATGAACTGCAATCATTCAGTTCTGAGTCCTGTATTTATGCTATGAATAAAGCCTAAGACACAACAGCACTGGTACGCAAGATGAACAGCTGATGATCCTTGGAGAACATTAAATTAATCCTAAAGCTTACATGAAAGTTTAAATACAAAAAAAGTTTGCTATAGCCCTTAAAATTTTAAGTCCTATTCCAACAGCAGAAACCAAACTGCGATGTTAGGTCTAGACCATCTCAGTACTGTGTAAGATATACAGGTGTCTTCACAGGTCATAGAAGTCAGGGTACCAAACAAAGAAGCTTTTAAATTGGCCAGAGGGGATCTCCCCTACTGTACCACACACACAGTTACTGACCCTGCCCATCTGACCCAGATGTGAGTGGCTGAAGGTCTCCCTCAGGCCTCAGCGTTACTATCCCAGAGTCAAGTCTGGGGAAATTCAGCATTTCGGAAGCAAAAGCACCCTGGAGTAGGAGCACCTGAAGCATCTGGCTCTCTCCATTCTGCTCTGCATAGATTTTCCTGTATGTATATGAGCCAGAGAGAGAAAATTTGCACATCCTCCGTATCTAAAGACTAGATTATTTTTGGAGAAGAAACTTATTTATAGTGTCTCAGATAACCGAGCCCCTCATAACTTTAAATATTTCACACAAAATAGTCATTTTCAGAGGAAAAGTATGAAGGTGCTCAGTAAGAACTGTGATGACTATCACAGCTACATTTTATATATATATATATATATATAGCCTATATAGTGCTGTGTCTTTAAGGAATTTTCTTAACAAAGAATCAAGCTGAGCTTTCGCAGAATATTCCCCCTCAAATAAATAAATAACTAAATAGTGATTTAAAAAAAACAACCAAACAAAAACAGAAAGAAATCCAGACCACTTATCTCCTACACTGGAAACAAAAAAAAAAAAAAGAAAAAAAAGTCAATTTGCTTAATTCCTAAGTAGCCATTGCTAAGGCCTAAAGATTTCTAAAATGTTTCCGTTTTGAAATTTTGACTGTTTGGGATCTCAGTTTGGGAGGTTTTTTTGTTTTGTTTTGTTTTGTTTTGCTCTGTTTTGTTTTGTTTTGTTTTCATGGGTTTATTTCTGTTTCACCGATTTTTACTTCAATATTCTTAATTTATCTTGTTTCTACCGATTTGCTGTGGGTTGTCATCACATCAGTTTGAAGGAACTCAACTTCAAGCTCACCAAATTGCATTCCTACTCTTTATTTAAAAAAATAAAATAAAAAAGAAATAAAAAAGAAAACCAACCAATGTTTAGAAGACAACTTCCCAGGATTTTCTCTTCTTATTGTATTTGGCTAAAGACTGCATTAAACATTAACATTTGCGATGGGCTTATTTTCTGCAAAATGTCTATGTATTTTGGAGAATGCAATACTGAAAATCTAAGTATTTTGAGAAATAAATTTTTTTCTATCTGAAAAAATATCTATTTCATATTCTTTTAATGATCCAAGGGATGGAACACCTCTCCTAAAACAGGCTGAAAGAGCTGGGGCTGTGCAGCATGGAGAAGAGAAGGCTCCAGGGAGACTCATAGAAGCCTTTGCTACAGGAAAGAAGAGGACAGACTCTTTAGCAGGGTCTGTTCTGGTAGAACAAGGGGAAATGGTTTCAGACTTAAAGAGGGTAGATTTAGGTTGGATATAAGGAAAAAGTCTTTTACAGTGAGGGTGGTGAGGCACTGCAACAGGTTGCCCAGAGATACGATTAGTGCCCCATCCCTGGAGAGTTTCAAGGCCAGGGTGGACCAGGCTCTGAGCAACTTGATCTACCTGTAGATGTCCCTGTTCATTGCAGAGGAGTTGGACTTTAAAGATCCCTTCCATACGAATGGCCTCGTGTTTGGGCAGCAGTGTTTGCTCGAGAGTCCAGACAGCAGAAACACAGGGAGGATGCATAGGAAGGAGGGAAGAAAAGCCCAACAAAATAGTAGAAATAACAGACAATGAAACAGAAACTAGGAGAGATCAACATGAGACAGTATTGAGAGCTGGCAATGACCTTACAGGGAAGCATGCCTTATTAATAGGAAATGCTGTTTAGATATTTAGTTAAGTAGGAATTAGTGGAATCAATTAATTATCTTATCAGGCATGATAGAGAGGAAATGCAAGATATCAGGAAGCAAAATGTGCATTTTGCTGAGACACCTGCAGGGTACAAAAGCCAGGCTAGGAACTTCTGCCTTTGAGCTGGACTGGGGATGGAGAGGAGACCAAACTGCTCCTCTGGTTCCTGTGGAGGAAGGCTTAGGGCATGGGCACTACCAGCAATGGTTTGGACTAGATTTTAACGATGTAATAACCAGACAGAAGTGTTTCCGGCCAACATCCATCCAAGGAAGCCAAGGTATTGAGAGTGAGGCCGTTGCATCTTGTACTTGGATGAAGGTTTAGGCTGTGCTGGCAATATCCCAGAGTAAAGGTCACGATCTGCTTGAAATTAAAGTCTGGTCTCAGGACAGCTCTTCATGGAGATAGCAACCTCGTGGCAGTCTAACAACGAGGTCAATACATAAAAGGGACATCAAAACTAAATTACTCCTGAAGGTGCTCCCCCTAGACCAGTATTAAGGGATATGACGGATGCCTTGTTCAGTGCATGCAATGCCTCGTGCTGCCGACAGCCTTGCTTCTCTCATTTATGTCTAAGAATCTTAGAGGAAAGCATTCCAACATTTTGGAGTACTAATGTAACATATTATTCCAACATTTTAGAATACTAATGAGTCCTGCTACAGTTGCTAGCAAACTGCATGCACCGGCCAGACAGCTTGCAATAAGCGTCCTACCATGCTCTTCACCCCATCTGACTTTCTGCTAATGATTTATTACACAACGGTGATGCTTCACTTAGGGTTTCATAGAGATGCACACCGTGTCTTACCAACCACACAACAATCCCGCATAATGAATGAATTAGTCCTAACACCTAATTGCTTTGAAAACTTGTTCCCGACTCCTGTATGCCTGGCATCAAGAATAGCTCTGTGGATCCCTTTCGCCATATAATTAGACAGAAAGCTAAAAATCTTACACAGAGGTGCAAAACTAGAGTGCACACGATACCTCACAGTATTACATAACACAAAAAGGTTATTAACAAGCAACTCAGATGAACTCAAAACATGATACGACAGTAAGCTGACCTTTGCAAATGGTTGCTACGCTGGCCCTGCAGTGTGCACTTGGGCTGCTCAAAGCAGCCACTGTAAGGCTGAGATTTGCACCATACCCTCGTGCAGCTTTGAAGTGCCTTATGCTGCTCCATGCATTTAAGCTGATAAGAATGAATTTCTTCCACCCCTTGGCAGGTATGAAACTGAGGCTTACAAAGACATTGGTTCTTAGAAAAGAGCTGTCGGAGAAACATAATTTATTGTAAATAAGGGAATGAGGAAATATCATTCCTATGTAGGAAGTTTCCTCTCTTTTATTAAAATAGAGCCCAGAAACACTGATCTAAGACAACATATCACGAACAACAGATTGGAAAGAAAATCTTGAAAATCCCAAGCAATTGTCACATTTTGCACCTGATCAGAAAAATCATTCTTTCACAAATCAGACTATGTAACACTCGATGTATAGATTTGTAATAATGCAACCTTAATGTCACCTTAAAAACTGTGATTTATAGTTTGGGAAGCACACACTGTTGTCATTTGCCATAAAGGACAGTGCTGCCCAGCGTGCCATCTCCCACTCTGCCTATGTGGGGATGTACTGTATCTGCAGGCTCAGAAAACAAGATTCCTTGGGATATTCTTGCCTTGGAGATTTCGTCAAGTGGATCTTCTTACTGACACCTGAACCCAGGATGACCTTACACCATGCGGGCACACTAGAATTTCACACGACTCACCCCTGTAGGTATTATATAATCTGAAGCCAAAATATCAGCGGAATTTGTTGTCGTATAAATTCAGGTCCTTATTTTGCAATGAGCACTTGGAGGAGGGTGAGCTCTTACACACAGCACAGCCCTTCTGCCTGGTGCAGGGCCAGCAGCTGCATTTGGGTCTGTTCAGACCCAGCAGCACATCATGCTCCAGCTATGTGACATGTTAACAAGTTGGGATTAGATCAATTGCCATCAATCTCCATAATACATATTTAATAAAATAATAAATGGGAAAATACACATAGTAGAAATAAAATATTAATTCAGCACATTAATTAACGTGTTTTCTTCTCTCTGCACTGGCATGCGTGCCCACATTTGGGTATTGCCCCAAACCATTTGTGCTCACGGGCTGCTTTCTGCACTATTAGTTAAATTAATAGATGATTTTAAGCACCACTAGAGGGCACAGAATTATAACGATATTTCTGAGCAGATTGCCAAAAGTACAGCAGGAGCAGAAGTTCACTCATTTTTGTAGTTTACTGTACATATCCCCAGTTTATAGCCTTGATCTTCTCACCAGCAATGCTTCTGTGTGGTTCTGTGACAGTGAGCGGTCACAGTGCTGCCCACGGCCAGGCTTATGGGGATGGGGATGGGGACAAAGATGGTGACAGGGATTGGGATGGGGATGCAGGATGGGGATGAGGATAGGGATGTGGGGTTGGGACAGGGACATAGGATGGGGTACAGGGATGAGGACAGGAACACTGGATGGAGACAGGGATGAAGGATGAGGACAGTGATGTGCAATAGGGATGCAGGACTGGTGATGCTGAGCAGAGGCTGCCCACCCCACAGGACCATGCATACCCCACCTTGATGGCACAGTTCAGGTTTCCAGAACTTGAGCACCCATCCTCCAGTATTTAATTCCACTGACTAAGGCCAGGAGAAGGAAAGCATAAGCCCAGCACTCAGGCCTTGCTGTTTTGAAGCGTGCTGTGCTGTCAATGAGGACAAAAACAAACCTTTGCATATCGAAACACAGAAATGCAAACAAGTGGTAAATGAAGGATTAACTAACTCGATTTACAATTCAAAGAAGGAGTAGATGTGTGCCACTGGAAAGCTTAAATATTAATAGGGTTGCTGTGGATACTTACAGCAACTCCTTAACATTGCTCTGACATGTGTGCTCTTTCTGCCACGCCATACCAAGAGTGCGAGCGGCTGCTGCAGCTCATGTGAGACAGTTCCTGTGTGCAGCTGGCTGCTGGGGAGGAGGAAATGCAATGAAGAAGGGAGAAAGATAGAGCTCTCTACTTAAAGATAGCTGACTGGGGGGCTCTGGTGGCACTGCTGATGCCTCCATGTTGCTTTAGAGAGGCACAAGTTGATGTCGTCACCCAGAGCATCACTTCTGAAAGTTGGAGATGTGTGTGTTAATCAAACACTTGAGAGCCCAGCCTCTAACTGGCCACTATGAAGGAAGAAAAAAAAACACACCACCAAGCCAACATTTAATTGTATTTTCGAATGCCTCTACTGATTTTCACACAACATCGGAGCCCACATTACCACTTCCAATAACCCAACACGAATCAGCGCCCTGTTTTCACACGACAACGCTCAAGATGCAAATCCAGTGCCACCCACCCTTATCAATAAGCCATCAACGGGGGGCCCGCGTGTGTCCCGCACCCCGCGGCCGCGAAGAGGTCCCCCGGAGCCGGGGGGCACCGCCGCGCCCCGGCAACGAGCGGCGACCAACAGCGGCGCGGCGCCGGGCGGGGAGGCGCGGAGTGGCCGCGCCTGCGGCGTGGAGGGGTGGATTTTTTTTTTTTTTTTTTTTTTTTTTTCCGCGCGCTCACCTTGATGCGCCGGGGCGTTAAAGGCCCGCTCTCGGCAGGGGGAGCTTTGTTTGCTCGGCGCTGCTCGGGCACCGCGCGGCCGCACCGCTACGCTCCGGACGCACCGCGCCGGGGCCGGAGCCGCCGCGCGTCGGGAGGGAACCGCGGACCCGGGCAGCCCCCGCCGCTCCCGGGATTTGCTCGTTCGGGGCCGGGGAACGGCGGAAGAGCCGAAGCGAAGTGCGGGACCGCGCCGTCCCCTCGTGGGGACTCCCGGCGGCTCTCCCCCGCCGCCCCGCCCGGACCAGCCGCTCTTTCCGTCCGCAGCCGGCGGGGTCCCGCCGCCGGCCGAGCCTCCCCCGCGCCGCCGCACTTTTGGGACTTTCTCGGACTTAAATGGACATCTGTCGGGAGCGCAACTAACCCGCGGGCGCCGCGTCCTGCCCGCTGCCCGCCGGCGCCGACTTTCTCCGCCGCTCGCAGCGGGAGCGGCAGCTCACCCGGCCCGCCCGGAGCGAGAGAGGGGCGGCGAGCGGCACCGCCGAGCCCCGTCCGGCGCTCCGAGCCGCCGGCTCGCCCGGGCCGCGGAGCCACGCCGGGCGGCGCTGCGGGGGCCGGCGGCGGGGCCCCGCCGCCCGGGAGGAGGAGGAGGAGGAGGGCGCGCCCACGGGGGCCCCCGCGAAGCTGCCGCAGCCCGGCCCGCCTCGCCGGGCGCCCAAAGTGGCCCGCGCCCCCGCGCCCCGCGGGCGCCGCCCGGAGAGCCTCGGCTCCCGCTGCTCGCTGCGGGCCGCCGCCGCGGGGTGCCTGGCCGCCCTGCTCCGCCGCGGCCCCGGCGCCCGCCCCGGCGCCCGGGGTGATGCCATGCCCCGCAACCACGGCGGCGGGGAGGAGGGCGGCGCGGCGGGGCTCTGGATGAAGAGCGGCACGGCGGCGGCGGGCATGAAGGATGTGGAATCGGGCCGGGGCAGAACGCTGGCGAGCGCGGCGGCCCGCGGGGACGGCCTGCTGCTGCTGGGCACCGCCGGCGCGACCGCCCCCGCCGGGCTGCGGGAGGGCCGCCGCGGGAAGCACGGCGCCCGCATGAGCCTGCTGGGGAAACCGCTGTCCTACAGCAGCGGGCCGAGCTGCCGCCGGAACGCCAAGTACCGCCGGCTGCAGAACTACCTGTACAACGTGCTGGAGCGGCCCCGCGGCTGGGCCTTCGTCTACCACGCCTTCGTGTGAGTACCGACCCCCCTCCCCGCCCAGTCCGTCGCGTCCCGGTCTCGCCGCTTCCCCCCCACGCTCCCGAACGGCCCCGAGCCGTGAGCGGGGCGGCCGCTGCCACCTGCGGCGCCGCGAGAGCCGCCCGGCGCGCTGCGCCCGGCCGTGTGCGCGCCTCCGCACCCCGCGGCGGGACGGCCCGCGAGGGGCCCCGCAGCGCTGAGCGGGAGGAGCGGCTCGGTGCCAAAGTTGGCCACACTCCGCCTGCTTCCCCCCCAGCCTTCCACCCTCCCCCCAACCCCCGCGCCGTGTTCGCCTCTCCACGCGTGTGCGGTCACCCGAGGTGCGCACGGCTAGGGGGACGGGGAAGCGCTGAGGGAGAGCGCCGGCTCTGAGACCGCGTGCCCTGCCTGCTCTGCTCTGTGACATTTGTGCGCTTTTTCTGCGCGAATGACTCCTCCTTTCGCTTCTCCTCGTTTCGAGGAGCGCGGCGCTGACCGCGTCCTGTTGTCGTCACAGCTGTGAAACTCGGACCGATTCCCCCGCGGTGCTCCTCAGTTCCCGGCGGTCTCCGCCGTTCGGGTCTCCGATACCGTTCCCGGGAGGTGCCTCGGGGCGCACGGCCCTTTGCCCGGGGATGGGGACCCGAACGCGGTGTGGCACGCAGGGAACGCTCCTCGCCCGGCAGCGGGGGCAGTCCCGAACCCCGCCGAAGGGAAAGGCTCGGAGGTGGGACGGTGCTCTGCCGAGAGCACGGCGCTGTGCCGCTCCGCGAGATGCTCCGCGGCCGCACTGACCGGGGAGAACCAACGTGCTGCGAGCGCTAAGCGGCAGAAACGGGCGTAGCGCTGTCACGCCTTCAGCACGAGGATTGTGGCCGCTCGGTAGAGCTGCCCCCGCCGTTTGGCTGTGCAAATCAGATACAGGCTGAACTTTCTTCTTGGAGGGCATTAGTTTCGAACCTCGTGCTGTTTGGGTTCCTACAGGTGGTGTCCTACAGGCAGTGCGTAGGGAAGGGCGTGAGGATCGCCGTGCTGCCAGGAGCTGTCGCACTGCAGTGCCATGGAAAAGCCCAGGAATTGCAGTTTGGGATCTTTTTCTTTGACATCGCCACGAAAACCATTAAAATGAATAAAGTTTAAGCTGGAAACAAAGTTGACAAGTTTAAACCTCAAAAAAAAAATTAAAAAAACAACAGAGTGAAGTCATGACACAGCAGCACTGTAAACAAGGAAGATCGCCAGCTGCCTTTAGATAATTGCCTGCATGGAATGGGTGCCAGTTTTAATTTTTAATTGCAAATGGCAATTTTGGCAGCTGAAAATGCCAACATTCTATCTTTTATCTGAGCAAATCTGTGTGAGAGAGCTAGAAACATTGCTGTAATATAGAGGTGCCTAGTGATACTGTTACTTTCAAGAATCCCTGATGCTACGGTTCCTGTCTTTAAGTCATTTTTTGAGTTCCACTGGATATCAGTTTGAGAGGCATCTCCATTGCCGGTCTATAAATTCTTTTAATGTATTTATTTAATTCTGATTTAATGACTGTCAGATATTCAGATAATACTGTTGCTGTTCCTGGCTCGCTTTTTCCATCCACCTGATCAAATACAAATGCATCTTGGAAAACGTACTCCCTGATGGGGTCAGGCAAAAAAAAAAAAGTCTTGAAATAGCTCAGAATTGAGGAGACATCACCACGTATGTGGATGAGATGTCCACTGCTACCCCTGCTAGGCTATTCTTGACTCTGCAGAGCCTGTTATAGCTCAGCACTATTTCTGCTCCAGGAATGAATGGGCTCTCTGCTGTAAGCCCGACGTCTAGATCAGTGTTCTCCTAAAATGAAGCTCATGCTAATATGCAGGACTGAAATAAACCAAAGGTGCTTTCAGAGTTTCAGTCTGAAGTCTTAGATGTGTGGGTTTATTTAGGCCTGCCTGTTGCTTTTGAAATGAAAAGGGGAGAATTAAGCACTGACTGCAAATAAGAAACATCTCTGTAATGGTATTTTCATTTCTCATTTCCATAGGGTAAAATGCTTGAGAGCAGAGGATGGTGCCCACTTTGCTCTTATTTCTGTTTGTCTTTTCTAAGCAGAGAGAAAATTGGGTAGCCAGCTGGGGTACAAGTGTTGTGACCTACATTTGGAAGCCAGTTGGTTAATTTATTTGTAAATACAAACTTGCAAAATGCTGCCAAAGGCAGCTGCTCTGCAAACTTTTGCTACCAGGCGAACAATTTACTCTTGAGCGTGGCCCTTTGACTTCAGTATAATTGTGCTGGGTTGCAGAGCCATAAATTACACGTTCCTTTCTGTGTATCTCAGTAGCGCTTTACGTAGCAGCCTTAGTTGAAGTCTTTACTGCAAGTACCACAGTCTTCTGTTCTTACTCATTTAGGAACACTTAAAATACGTACGCTTATGAAATCAGAAAAGAAAATTATACCGTTTATGAGTAATGAGTCAGTAACTTAAACTCTGGCTAATGAAGTATTTATTCCACACCACATCACCTACACGTGGAATATGTACATATTTAATGCGTGTGGAGGTGTGTTAGAATGCTCTAATATTCTGACTCCTTAGAAGTGTTGTCTTGGGATGTCGTAGGATTTCTTTCTCTTGTTACTGTTGTTTATTTAGATTATTTTTGGTGGTTTGGTTTGATAGGAAAGTGTAGACATTGCATTGGAATGATCAAAGAGGCATTCCAGATTTGTTGCAGATTTTACTCTGGTTTCATCTTCAGCCATCATAAGGGTTTTGTATTGTTTTTATTCTTAATTAACATTCTGAAAAAGAAGTGGCATGAGAAGTTCAGAAGGAACACTACTCCTTGATACTGTTTTTATTGTTAAAATTAGTTGCATATGTTTCCTGTTTTTAACACGTTGGATTTATTTCAGGAATAATGAAGTTTCTGTTTCTTACTGACTTCTTTTTAATAAATTATGTGCAGAAGTCTTTGACATTTGTTGCAGCAATGTCCTTATCGTTACAAAGCCATCACCTTTTGCTCTGGAAGCTTCTGAATCACAAATTGCAGGGCCAGGTGCGTATCACTTTGCATGACCTGTACTGATGTTTCCGTGGGCCTTCTCCACTGGTCATTGCTGGAGGAGATAAGATACAGGGCTAGATGAACGTGTGACCCATGTGATCTTCTTCTCATCCTTTCACGTTCTGGATGGAAAAAGGCTGGAAAGTGATTTCTGAAAAAAATCTAGCAATACGATAAAAATTTAACTAGCTATTTTAGCTTTCCATATCTGCTTTCTGGACATCTTTTACTAGTGATCAGATGGCTGTTGAATTGCAGTATCTTTGCATCTGAGCTAACAGTGCTGCATCATCTACTGTGCTATGAGTATAATTAGGGAGGTTCCACACTATGGTTAGAAACACAGTAATGTGCAACACCCTAAATACTTGCCTAATAGAAAGCAGGAAAAATGATTTTGTCACTTTATTTTATCTATCTACAGGCATCTAATGAATTCCTTCCAGGTGTTCTGTAGGTAGAACGGTGGCTTTTATCTTTTCAAGTACCATTTCAGAGCCAGGGCCTGCTATTGTTAGGATACAAATGTATTTTTATTTATTTATTTATTTATTAAACAAATAACAGTATGATATTAACAAATAGCAAGTGTTAGCAGAGTTGACAACATAAATGGTGTGGCAGAGCCACATTAGTCTTATTAGGTACTGAGGAAGTAAAAATTTAAGGCTCTGTAACTGCCACCTAAAATTTAAAACTGTTTAAAACTGTTTTCTTTGAGGGAATGAATGACTGTGAATACTTAGATGCACTTCAGTATAAATCCTCAGGATTTTGTTCCATCTGAGGCAGTCCGTGTTTCTGTATGTGTGCACATTTCTCCTTGAAGCATTCTTTGGAGAGGATCCTGGTATTTTTCCAGTCCAAGTGGAAGACGCTCTCTTCCCACTCATGTCAACCAATCTTTGTCTGGACAGTCTTGAATGTTGAATGGAGGTGCCACAGCCCTGCTGGAGAACAATTTGCAGGCCCGCATGACCCTTCTGTTGAAAATAGAGGGTTTGAGGTGGGGGGAGAGTTAATCTGAACCTCTCACATACCTCTTTTTGTACCGTCTGACACTGTCAAGAAGGATATGACTTCTTTTTCCTTGCAGTTTCTCTTCCAGGAGTTGCAGGTTGCTTGGCTTGCTGTGAGCTGCCAGTCAACTGGTAGATCACTCCCTTGCCAGACTGAATGAACTCAGCTCCCTAACCTCTATTTGAGGCACGTACTCAAGGCCCCAGATCTTCTTGGTTGCTCTCCTGGGTTTCTCCCATTTTCTGCCCATCCCTTGTTGCTTCGCTTGAGGAGGAACAAATGGGCCTCAGTGTGAAGCCATGCAGAATAAAGGCCCTTTTCACTGATGCTCCTGGGTGCCCATATGGATGCATGTTGTTGTTTGTTGGTGTTCGTTTTTTTTTTTTTTTCTTTCACTGCACCAGATGCAGAGCTCTGCTCTTCTCTTAATTGGACTTCCTAGGTTTTTATGTTCACTTCCTGTATGCTCTTTTGCAGTGCATCTCACTTGCACTCTAACAGCACATATACATCAGTCTTCAAAGCTCTTTGTGCTTTCTCTGTGATCATTAGAGAAGATAAAATGGTCAACAAGGCTTCATTCCTGTGGTTTCTTACCACTGTTCACAAGCGCAGTCCTCTCTTGGAACTCTGCTGTGGGCACTGCATAATACATAACTTCTCTACCCGTTCAGTCTTTGTGAGAGAACTATTGCCCGTGTGAGGATCTACAGGATTGGCAATGTCTGTCACGTGATGTGCGTAAGAAGTGGTTTTCACTTACCTTAGCAAAATATTGTTTGACATTTTACTCTTCAGGCTTGATTTCTCCAGTTCCCTCATTTATACTCACCTTCTTTTCTGACTTAACAGCAGTGGTCCAGGAGAAATACTGTTTTGCCATAAAAATCAAAACTGTTCCTCAACTCTCTAGAAATAAGAGCACAAAAGATTTACTTTGGGTAAGTCACCAGGGCTGGGGCTGGGGTGAAAGCTTATGCATGTGGGCTTTCTTCTGTCCTGATGTTCATTTCTCAAATGAGATTGAGTTGAGTATGTGGTTATTGAGATGGATCATGTAATACATTAGTACTTGCCTTCAGTGGTTTTAAATAAACGTACAGCCTGAGTGGAGTCTTCTTCATCTCTTCTCCTGCTGTACTCTTGATGCGAGTTAGACATTTCTTTATGGTTGTAATTTTCCCCCTCATTTTATAACCTTACATTTAGTATTGTGCTGGGGGGGTGACAATCCTACCTTTTATATGTTTTTCTTTCTGTATCAGTCTTGGAAGTGGCTTTTTTTGTCTTGTTTATTGAGTGTCTTGCATGAGGTGAAGACTTGATGAACTTTCTGTGGCCTCAGATGGTGAGAAATATTGCTTGGATTTATAGGCTTTGGCCAGGGGCAGGGTAATCTACAAATACGCTATGTGGCATTAAGTATGTGCTGTCTAAGAGGAGTAGTTGCTTTAGAGACTGCCAAGAAGATTTTAGGAAGATTTTAATTGCCTGTGAGAAACTGTGTGACAGTTCTAGGTGGTGGCTTAATGAGCTTGGGACCTTTTCTCTTTAATAGTTTTCAAGTTTCTGCAGTATTTGGCTTTATCATGACATTTATTTTCACTTTATGTAGTTGGGCAGTTGTGATGAGCTTCCAGTCCTCCAAATTTGACTGTATTTTTAATAGCTATTCACCCTATTATGCTGTTGTTTGTGATGAATTAAGTTTCTTGAATCAGATAAAAGTAGAACTGAGTTTAAAAAAAATTAACTTCTAGCATCAACCAAATGGAATACCAAAGGTCATTCCATCTTTAATAATTCATTCACTATTCATTAGAATAATCATCATTAATATATTTATCAGTACTCATGAAAATGAAGGGAAACTTTTTTGATAGCTCTAGTAGAATGGAAAAACAGGTTCTGTAATTTTATTAATGTTTAAGGGGAAAAAGAGAGTTACACGGGGAAAATAAAAGTATTTATTCCTAGATAATGTAAACTTCTAACACTGAAAACTCTCAGTGCTTGTTGTTTCTTAATAGCTCACAGACAAAACCTAATGTCCATCTGTTTTGTGTGGTCGTATTTCTATTACTCTAAATTTTAAGTCTGATGAAAATTCATGATATTTGCCACAGATTTCAGTTGAAGGAAAACTGGGTCTCCTTCATGCAGATAAAATAAGAAGGAGTAGGACACAAAAAATATACTATGTAATGAAAAATCTTTAACATGTAAACAGAATTGCTGTTATTTGCTGCATTCTTCCTAATAAGGCAGATGTTTTTGTGTGTTTTTTTGTACAATAAGTCTTGCTCTTTCCCTTTGCAAACCATTCACACAACAGAGCACGCATTCTTATTTTTAATGCTGATATACTGAGATTTGCTTTTGTCTATGTATTATGTAGACTACGCTGAATTGGGGAAAACTTGTGTATTATCTTCCCTTTCTGTTTTCTGAGAGAGATATTACTGAGAGTTTGATTTGCAGGTTTCCTGTAAGAGAGCAGACTGATTGCCCAAGGGATTGCCACTGCAGCTCAGTTAAGGCAGAAAATTCATCAACTGTGTGGTTTTATCAATTGCAAAGTATTATTAAACAGTTGCTATGCTTATGTCAAAGTAGAATTCCTTTTATATATCAATTAAAAGTTCAAAGGCTGTCTTACAGTTCATCTGTACTTGATCAAGAGGTGTGTTCAATTTTCCGTGTAACAGCAGATTTATCTTTTGTTAGCTGTCTGAGTTGCAGTGTAATTGTGTTACAGGAAGCTCAGCAAAACATTCATCACTTTGGGCACTGAAGTGTGTAGTCTTCGGCACTGCATTCTACTTGAAAGAACATGGGAGTACTTGTTAGTATGTGTGGTTGGGCCTGGTGATTCAGAGGAGGGCACAGTCCTCAGCTACACGTACCTGAGTTTCTCTCTTGGCCTTCATCCAAGAAGATCTTCAGGCATAAACGTGCGTGTTTTCCTTTATGGAGATGGACACAAATATGTACATAAGCATTTTCTCGAGGAGAGATGGATTTTCAAAGGCACTGAATACCTACTTCCTTTAATTATTCTGTTGTGCCTTGAGTGGGTAATTCAATTTTTTCTCCACAACTTATATCAAATGAAGTTTAACAAATGAATCATGCTCTTAAACTGATTAGGAGTAATGAAGAAAGGAAGTTCTGTACCTGCTCACTTCTTGATTTAAGCAATATATTCCTGTTTATCTTGGCTACCTCCTTGCTTTGAGGCTCCCTCCTTAAAAGAGGGGAAGACATTAAGCCTTTCAGGAGTTCTTGTAGAGTTTTAATTATTTTAATTTCATTATATCAAATGTCAACATACTGGTGACGAGTCAAATGTGACAAAACCAAGAGACTAAAATCCTTCTGCTTTGAGAGAAAAACAATGTTGGGTCTCAGATGAGAGCATCTGCACACGCCCTTTTTGAGATCATTCAGTCAGAAATAGCATCTAACTTCTTCTAGTGCATTAAATTTAACTGCTTTGTATGTCTGAAGCTCATCCATAACCATGGTATCTGAGAAGTACCCATTAAGTGCAAATACACAAATCTTCCTTTTCCATGCTCTGTTAACAGGAATGTGCTTAAAAGTTACTGCTGGCCCTTTTCTAAATATACATCATGTGAGGATCCTGACCTACCTGAGAGGGACTCTGGGGGAAATGAAGACAAAACATGTTGTTGTATGTACTTCTGTGAGTTGTGGGGGTGCGGGGCTGCTCGTGTCTGACAGCGAGTTTGGAAACACAGGGCAGTGTCCCCAGGAAACCAGTCTGGATCAGCAACCACATCCTTTTGGTGGTGACACTGCTGTGTCCTCAGAGCACGACAGGTGGTGGCTCAGAGAAGCCAGTGTGAGCACAGGAGCTAGGATGGTGAGTGGGCTGCATCCTTTCATGTTGCCCTGTTCTGGAGTAGATGTATTGCTGCCAGAGACACACAGCCAATTCAGCAGCTTGCAAAGCACTTCTCTGCATCTGAGAAGGTTGTGCTGACTGAGGTTGGAAGTGGGCTGTAAACTTATATGGAGGAAGCAAAATCTCTGCATCTTTTCTCATTTCTGTGCAGCTGATAGTAGTTCCTGTAGAGTCCTTTTTGTGTGTGTGCGTGCGTTTTATAAACCATCACCATACAAAAGTGCATGTTCTTGACCTTTGGTGTTTTCTGCAAAAGGATGCTTATTGATGGCAGGGAACATACAGCAACTTGTGCAGGGAAGCAGCAAGCTCCCTGCTGGTAGCTGTGCAGTGGGCAAGAGCTGTATTGGCGGCTATGGGGTGTTCCTCAGGACTGTGTCAGAGCCTCTCCTGAAGGGCAGCTGGGAGGCAGAACTTTCCATGCCCGTGGCCTCACCTGACTGCTTTTATTAGCAATGTGAAGTAAGTGTTGGTTCTTCTGGGGAGGTTCCAGGATGCTTCCTGTGCACTCCACGGTTAGTTGCAGTGAGGACAGGTGCACACCAGTGATTTACTGAATTGCTCGTCTCTTTGTGGATGTTTCTCTCCTTAAGAAAATGTCCTATTCATAACTGCATCCATAGACTGAAGAGGGAGCAGAGTTTAGAAGAAAAGGAGAACAGCTTTGCTAACATCTTCAGGTGCTGTAAATTTTTATATAATACAAAAATTGTTTAAATAGATGTATTTCTCTCCCCCTTTAGTTTTGGAAGCAATAAATTTGACTTGATGCTTAGAGAGGCTGTCTGGAAAGAAGTGAGCCTTCCTCAGAGGTCACCCTGGCTGCTGACTAGCCTCGTGATTTGGCTTCCACTGATAATCTGTTTGCCAGAGCATTGAGGGATTCTTGTAGGCTGTGAGGAGGAGGCAGGTGGCGATCCTGAATTGTAAGTGTGCTTCAGAAGGAGTTTTGATTTTCATCCTGAAAATGCTTTTAGGTGTACTTTCTAGTGGTATTCTTAGTAGTTAATTGTACTTACATTGCAGTTAGTGGAAATGATCAAACTGAACATTGGTAAAAGCAGTCTCAGTCAGGGGTGATAGTGAAACTCATCTTAGTAGAGACTTATATCTTCAGAAGCTTTATAAAGACTTGAAGTTCTTGTATGGAGGGCTGAAGGCCTATCCAGAAGTTGTTGAAGCTGTTACATTATGTATATGTGGGCCCTCCACATGAGATTTCACTGTCTGGAGATAATTTGTAAGGAGAGCCATGGTGAGAGCACTCGTGGGAGCGTACAGAGGAAAGAAACATTACCTAGATGGGAAAATTGTGTGAGATAATTCATCTATATCTACTTCACTTGACAGACACTCGTTATTACTGTGAAGTTGGAAATGTGTGTTTATCTTACATTATTAATATGTTTTTAATTTACATTTTTTTGCTTTTCTGCTTTCTGTAGAGAGAAAGCTCAATTACCAATGTGAATCAGTTTATTAATATACGTATAGGTAAAGCATGGTGTTCATCCTTACTTTGTTTTCTATTGAGTTGTGTTACCTTGTGCGCACACCTGAGGAAATAATCAGTAGCATTTTTCTACAAAATGAACATTTTGTTTACTACCGGGTTGTGTTTCTGGTCACTTGTCCCAGCTAAATGTTGTGTTCTGGGGGTCTGTGTATGTGCATGCGTTCTGGTAGCTCATGTAAATTCAGGAATCTGTTGGCTTGTTATTCAAGTCAATTGCCAAGCTTTTAGTTAGACTTAAAGCAGTAGCTTTCAGTATTTTTTCTATTTTACGATAAGGCACATATTAATTAATTTGATTTCCTATCCAGTTAGAATAACCAGTGAGCCCCAAACTGTGTGATCTGAGCATCAAATACATGGCTTGAAACAACCACGTATGGGTGATTTGAGAGGAAGGGACGAAATGGAGTCCCAGGAGTACAGCCCCATGTCTGACATGGCTACATGCACACTTTGAGGAAGACCTGTGGAGGGACATCTGAAATTCCCATCCTTCTGAACACCCTTTGGCTTGCTGAGAAATAGAATTCTCAAGGACTTTTTCTGCAGGAAGGAATTTGATTGCTACAGTGCAGTCTCATTCCTGTCCAGGGAATTTCTCCTTGAAACCATAGCTGAGTTAATGACATCTATAAAATATCAAAGACCTCTAAAAATACAAGAAAATTAGATTGAGCGTTGTTATGGTTGCAGTTCATTAATGGAAAAACTGGAGCTGAAGTATCCATACCAGACTGAAGTGTGATATCACACCAGTAAGTGTCAGAAGAGAAGTTTCTTTGAAAAATCCTTTGTGTGATTTTGCTCTCCAGTATTTTTTCGTCTGCCTGCATGTGTAAATTACCTCCTTCGAGGGAAAGGTCATGGTATTCTTTTTGGCTTGCTTTTATCATCAGCTTTAAGAGTTATTCATAAATAATATAATAGATAGTAACTGAAAATTCAGATTATTAAGAAAGTGCAGATTGTGACATTTCAGATGCAATTCTGAATTAAGATTCATTTCTGAATCTGAAATATTATAATTGACTGGCAATCATTATTGAAGAAATTAGATTTTACAAAAATTGGGACTGTGTTTTTCTCATTTAGTCATCCTTGGTACAATTGTATTTTTCTCTGTCTTGAGTAGAAAAGAGGCAAGTCTCTGTGAGTTATGACTGAGATGAAAATGAGCCTGAATGAGGACATGAGCAGTTGAAAAGATTTTGAACTAGGTTAGAGAAGAGTCAGGCAGGAGAACTGCACTGTATTTTGATTTTGGAAATGGGATGTTTGTTAGTGAGACCCACTGGTCTCTTAATACCTACATTTAGCATCCAGCAGAGAACCGGCGTCCTTCCCAGCGCGGTGTGTGCCGCAGAGCAGCATTCTGTGTGCACGCAGGGTGTTTGCTGCGTTTGGTCTGTTGTGATGGCTCACTGAATAAACTTCTGTCTTCACATCAGAGGAGAGCTGTTACAGACATGCGTTGTTGGTCGGTTGGGCTGTTACCAGGATGAATCTGTTCTCTTTTCAAACTGAGGGCTTCCTTGCCTACCTCTAGAGGGTGTTCAGGTGACGGCAACAAATCGCTGCGGATATAGTTCATACTGTTTTCTGGCAGGAAGATAAAGCCTCGCCTTGCAGTCTCCCCATGTTTCAGCTCCTGCAGCACCCTTAGGACTGAGCTCAGCAGATGCTCTGAGCGCTCACTGCTGCAGCTCTGTAACTTCTGTCTTCAGCCTGGACTTTGTTCCTAGACTGCGTAGGGAAAAAGTTGTTCGTCTTAACATCTGATAGCAAGTTGTACAAAGCATCTGGCTAGTTAATTATTATAATTGCATTTATGAGTAACAAAACCAGAAACTACGCTTTGCATGATTCATTAAGGGGAAAAAAAATCAAATGAAACTGTTCCCTTTTAGTTTGTCTGGCAACCTCAGGAGCATGTGTTAGAAAGGTTGTTCATTCAACTGTAAGCTATTAATAGCAGACTAACAGAGATGCATTTGTAACTTACCTAATTTCAGTAAATCTGTTTCAAAAATTGTGTTGTGTTTTTTTTTTTTTTTAATCACTTCTTGAAAATGATGCTTGTTTTGGCAGATATTGCATTGTTGCATAAACTGGGAATTTCACTGCATAACAATTTTGTGAAAGTTATGTATCATGTGATTAATGAAAGCTCTTCCTGCATTACTTGGCTTTTCCTGAAGATGCTGAGGTAGAGAAGTGGATGCCTGATGGAAGAACAAGCAGAATGGCAGCGTGGCTTCCCAGCACATGGCAGGGATAACAGGCTGCAGGTGAGCTAACAGCAGCAAAGTGTCTCATGACTTTTTGAGACTGACTACCAAACTTTCAAAACCATGTATAAATTCTTCAAAAACAGGAGTGAAGAAAGGATATTTTACTCTCTGATGTGATGACAGACATTTAAAATTGATTCACACTGTGACCAGGTAGGCTGTGTCCTCTGTGTTTGCAGCTTCAGTTCTGTGATGGATCACAGAACACATAGTATTAATTAAGCAGCATATATACACTGTGTCTTCTGGTTCTCTCTCGCGTTTGCCCTTTTTGTATGTCAGAAGACATCCTGGAAAGCAAGAAGTGTGCGGCCTTTCTGCTCACATAATTCTAGCAAATACGAAGATAACCCAGACTTTCCTGAATCTTCATCCTTGTTAGTTCAGGCACTTTCATCATCCCTAAAGTCAAGCAAAGCAGATTGTCAGCTCTTTTATCCTGGGATAAACTAGCACTGCAAAAACCTGCTTATTCCTTTAATTGTGTGCGAATGAGTGTCTCAAGGTTCCTACTCCAACAGAAAATATCAAGAAAAGCTTCTGTATCTTCTTAGCCAAATTCAGGTGTTTTCTAAAAAGGCATTCAAAGTGAAGATATTTGACTTCCCTTTGAGTGTCTTTTTAGAGGCTCTGCCAGCCTCTTCTTTTTGGTTGTACCTGGTTGTTTTCCTAAGGCACTAATGATCATTTACTGCTTCGGTGCTTTCTGATTAACTCCAGTCTCAATCAGAGAACCACGGGATTGGAGCTGAAGGGGTTGCTCATGGCAGCCCTACAAGAGGACTCCTTGGACATTGTTGAGAGGTAAAAAAAAAAAAAGAGAACAGCTTTTATCACAGTGGTTTATGTCCTTTAAAGTTTCAGCACGCTGTTTTGGGCTTTCTGGAAACTCTCTGATGCATTCAAGTATATAACTATATAAAGATATATGTGTGTGTATATATATATATATATGTGTGTGTGTGTATATAAAGTGCTGATATGCATTTCCATCCTCATTAAAAAAGCAGAGAACATGACTTACAGTTTGTTGAGTCAAACGTTAGCACTTTTGCATAGAGAAGTCTTTAACATGTATAAATGGCAAGCCAAATCCGAAAGCAGTTTACTAGCCATTAATTCCAGTCTAAATCCAGAAGCCCTTACTCAAGCAAAATATCACTGAAGTAATAGAATCCTTTATCTTAATAGTGCTGTAAGACTTATAACTTAAGTTCTCCTCCAGGTTTCTATCAGTCAGCACTGTTTTGTTGTTGTTTTCTTGTGCTACTCACACAGTGCTTGTGCTGCATCGACTTTGGCTATTACATGCTAACTCATATGCAGCTGCAGTGGATCACAGTATGCTTTTGGCAACATTTTTGGATCTTTGCTCTAGCCATTTGCAATGAATAACAGAGATTGTAAGTGACAAAATGCTTTTCCTTTAAAGGTAATCCTTAAAATACTGCTACAAAAGTAACCATAGAGTTTGGAAAATGATGTGGTACAAAATAACGTATTTTGTGACATACACTTTTATTCTTTTCTGAAAATGATTGTTCTTTTGCAGGCATGGGAATGTGGATACGTTCCTAATCTAAAATCAATAGGAAATACTTCAGTTGTTCAAATAGCTCTTAAACATATTTTAGATTGATAGCTGATTGTATATTATGTTTGCAGCCTTTGCACAAAGCAGCGTTTAATAGCACAGCTTGCTGTATAATGAATATAGAGAAAGACTGTTCTTCATAATATCAATCTATAAAAACCCAATGTATTTATTCACATAATGCAGTTGATGTCAAGTTGCCACAGTGCTTAGAATTTATTGCTACGTTGCTTGACACGTAGCTATCAACTGAAATAACTCCTTCAGAATTACAGCTCAACCTCAAGATTTCCTGCTCCCTGTTTAGAAACTGACTTTACAAGCTAGTTGGATGGCTGAATTAGCAAGGATATAATGGTTCTATGGAAAGCGGCTGCTAATGGAAAGTTGTCAGTATTGGAATGGGTTACTTATAGGATTTTCCTTGAATTGCTGTCATTATTGTCTGCATATGCAGTGGTTATCAATGACTATAATTGCTCTGTAGTTGCCCTGCCCCGCTCTCTTACTGTCATATTCATTTTTAGCTTTCCTAAAATCTAGGCAGAAAATATCTGGGGATTAATCTACTATTATGTTTTGTGTTTTGCCTGGCAACTTTGTGCAAGTTGCTAGTTATTAATGACTACTCTTGTGGCGTGAACACAAATATCATCAAATTTTCCTGATGAAATGCACTTTCTCTGGAAGTCACTGGTACCAGTTTTGGTCCAATTGATTTACATATTTTTCCTCCATACTATCGTGAAAAAGAGAATACAGTAAAATCTTGCCATGGTGGAAACATTTCACATTTCAGTGGGAAGACCTGAAGAAGAGTGGTTTCTGTTTGGGTCGTCATTGTTGCCCACATATCCAGGACCACTGTACAGTACAGCACCCCACCTGTTAATGGCAGAGGTTAAGGTTAATTGGCAAAGCGTGGGGGTGAATTGGTAGCTACTTGTCTATATGGCAGCTCTTTGCTTGTCAGAGTCAAAAAGGGTTTCAACCTGGTTTGAAGATTCTGTCTATAGAGAATGATTATGATCAAGCGAGAAAACTTGCATTTATAAAGATGTAAACAGGTGATAGGCAACAATTGGCAATCAAAAGCATCGCAGCTTTGGCGCACTTACCCTAATTTTATGTTTTGTCCTCTCTTGTGATGTTCAGGGTTAGCATATAGGTCCTCTGACTCGAAGTGCACAAAGCCACAGTAATGTTGATATTCTTAGCTGCGCTGAGGACAGCTACTACCTTAAAACTGTTTCCTGTTGTGATCTTCCTTGCGGTGTGTTGTGTGCCGATAAGTCATAACTTGCAGCTTGCGGTGTCTTATTGCTTAATTTAACCATAGCTTGCATGTCTTATGGTTTGATTGGCTGGCAAAGCATGCAGAAATTCTGAGTCAGATGCACCTATTTCTGGATGCCCAATATAATTAGGTGCAGCCCTGAAGCAACACACTTTATGCAACTTTCCAGGCACACACAATGCAAAAATGCAAGTAAGGGATTAAAAATTCTTTGGAAAAAAAATAACGCCATTTAACTCCAAATTATGATTGCACTCATTCTGATGAGCCTTTTGGTAAAGATGAGATCCTGCAGCTTTTTAAAAATTACAACTTTTACACATATGAAATGTGCCAGCTTGGACATTCCTGGAAATTCAGGTGTCCTATATAGAACCAGCTTTGTTATTAAAGACCACAAATTTCTGTGCTACTTTTCTGCAGTCCTTGGGCATTGCTTTTGAAAGAGAGTTTTGTTTCTGTAGCCTCTTTTGCATGATCAGCTTGCTAGAAAAGTGTGCTAATTAGTGGCACTGCCTCTAGATGCCAACTGAAAACAAGGCTGAAAACAGCTGCTTGTGTTCTAGGGGATATAGAAATTATGCACTGCTGATAATTTTTGGCTCCTAACAATTGGGTTTGGGTCTGTCCCCAGCAGAAGTAAGTGATTTAACTAGAACTGTCTTACTGAAAATGATATGAAATAAATATTTCTTTTTATTAGGAGTCTAAGGCTCTATAGAACAGTTTGAGTTTAAACTGCTTGAAATGTGATTATGTGCTTAATTACTTGTGTGTAAATAATGGAGTAAAATCCTCATGGGTTTTAATTGAGATACACCTGTAAGCAATTAAGCAGAGCAGTTTATAATATTGATTTATTTGAAATATAAGAAATACATCAATTCTCACAGCTCAAAATCACACACCTCCGTGTGCTGAAAATATTGTCTCCTAAGAGAACTCTACTCTTAGAACCTTCTAAGGTAGAAACCAGTATCTATTTATAGATTTATCTTTCTACCATTGCTTTATCTGCTTCATTTTTAGTAATAGAAATAGAATAGTAGGAATAGAGAACTTCAAAGGTCATGTAGTCCATCTGCCTGACCACTTCAGGGCAAACCAACAGTTGCAGCATCTTATTGAGGGCATTGTCCAAACCTTACATACAATTAAGGTTATAATTTTAATTACATAGAATTAAAATTAGAATTAACATAAATACGCAACAGAACTGTATTAAATAGTGAATGCTAGGTAATTAAATTTCATTAATTTAAAATACATTTTATAGTCTGGTTAAATAGATGACAGAGGTAAATGTGTTCCTGAAAATTCACTAAATAGTATGAACAGCATCTTAGTTATCAAGAATGGAAAAATGAATTAACACTGGAACCACAAGGAACAGGAGTGTAAAGCTGAAGCTGAAATTTCAGGAAATTGCTGTGGTTTCTTGGTTTATTTTTAAAAATGGAGGAAATCTTTCCACTACTTTTTATAAAGATATCATTTTGAAAATCATACACAGTAAGTTTCTTAAAATAATACTGACGTGAGGGAGTATTTATCCCTTGCTGTGTATCTTTTGAAATGGGCGTTTCTGATGTTGTTTTTCTTTTGATCTACCAGACATACAGTGGCTAGATGTGCCAGTGCTGTATGAGTGTCTTTAACTGTGGCTTAATGTATGTGCTATGTTATGCTTCATGCAGAATGCAGACCAGAATTAACTCTCTCCAGTGGTGGAAGCACCGAGTGGATTGATTGCAACAAATTGCAGAACCACCTTAGCATGCACCCATACAATTAACTTAGAGGTTTTATTTGTATGTGCATATGTATGTTTGTACAAAGATGCTGTTGAACACAGCAGCTCTCGATCACAAGATGAAGTAATGCTTTTTCCATTCCATGCTGGATAATCAACTTACACCACAGCTGACAGGTTGCATCTCTCCTGCCTTGTACTTGACTGTGGGCCTCTTCTAGACATGATATGGTGGCCCACTAACCCTTTGACGTAGTCTGGATGGGGTCTGTTTAGTCCCAGGTATCCAAAAGAAATGGAGGACTATTGCAGCCCACCAGAATGGTATTTGTGTTTTTTTCAGTGTGGAACTTAAATAATATGTTTTATGAATAGTGAGAAATGTATGATTGTGTCTGATAGTTGTGTGTATATGGTTTATGCTGTAGGATGACAAGAGCCGATCTGTGGCAACTACATCCATTTAATTCTCAAAGATAAAGTAAACTGTTCCCTAAACTGTAACCAGGCTTAATCTTGATGTTCAGAAACAGAGTGTGTGAGAGACCTCTTCCTGCCCTTCTCCTAAGCCATATAAGCATACTCAGAAATACCTATAACTGACTTTGGGGTGTGTCCTGGGACATAGTGTGGAAAGGGAGATTGCTAGCCAATGCTGACAGAGAATGGATTTTGCATTGTGGAAATGTGGAATTTAAAAAACTCCATCCCAACTACAATGAGGTGGCTTCCACTGTTTCTCAAATTGAATGTAAGAGTATGACTTAGACAAATGCTATGCTTCAGCATTATCCATTTTGTACTTTTTAAAAAGTGTGTTGAGCCTTACTTCACTAAGACTTTTTCACCTGAAATCATCAAAGGGCTTCATGTACTCCTTGACGTTCCTGTGAAGGAAGAAGAAAATCAATCTCTTCTGTTTGATGAAAGTTTTTGACGCTTTTGAATCTCTCTTTCAGGAAAAGTTTTGCTAAAATTTCCCAGCCATCTTTATTCTCCATCCAACTTCATTCTCCATCCAACTTCCCTTTTTTACTTCCCCTCTTTTCTTTGCAGATGACCAATGTGCAGAAAAGCAGGGGATCTCCTAGTAGAGAGTTCTTACTGTGTTTTTCATGCATTCAGAAAGGAAGGCTGGTACTCTAACAGAAAGATTTCTTTGGTCTGGATGGTGCTCTGAGGAGCATAGTTCAGTATTAAAAGTGCAAAATAGAGCTGAGAATCTGAAAGGTGGAGAGTGAGTAGAAATACTGATGAATGCTGCTTTAAAACTTCAGGAGCTGTTAAAGAATTTTTCAGACAGACTCCTAGCTTTAACCTTTCATTGTCTGCCTTCAGCTCTCCAGAAATGCAAAAAGGTTGATGAACGGGGGGTGGCTTCTAAAACTTGGTGAGCAAGAGTACTGTGATTTAAAACCATGGGAACTGTGTGTGTAAGCATACATTTCACCCTCTTTTAGACTCAGACTTCTATGTTCTTAGTAATACTTTCAGTTTGCATTCTAGTGTTTTCCAGTGCCCTTGTTGTAAGGGAGCCAAGGATCATGCTACTGTGTCCTACAGCAGAGCCTAAAAACCAGTGTCCCGGCTGGCTGCAGCACACGGCATGGCTTGCAGTGTACATCAAGGAGACTGGCTTTTGCTTTCACTGTTATCAAGGCACATGTCTTATCCCTCATGACTGCAAACATAGCTCTATACTATGGAACGATCAATATTTGCAAACCTTTAGCAAGCCAGTTACCATTGTGCTGGCTTGTCCAGGCTCCCCCTTCAATCCCACCGTTGGTGCAGAAGTCCCAGCAGGATCTTATTCCTCCATATGTTATTTGTGTGCTTCTGCCTGAAGCTTTGAGTACCTAAATAATGTTTTAGAAGTGTACTCAATTCTCTAGCACACAGTAAATAAAAAAAAATTTAAAAAAAAAAAGTGGATGATTCCCTTCATATGTAATTCTATATCAATATTTAATTATAATTTTTCTACCTTGGTGCTTTATCTTAAAGACTTCTAAAGACTTCTAATGAAAAACACATGGTCCAGCTACTGATTACAGTATCTATGGACTTTACATAAATATACAATATGTTTGGACTTATAAATGATGAGTGAGTGTAGTAGTATTTTTGCGTTTAATGGTAGTACTTTTAACTCATTTAATTTTATCTGCACTCAGAATACTTTTAAGATAAAGAAGCCTTGTTGTAATGGGAGTAATCAGAGGATAATTCACGTCCAAGTTGCTTTTACAAGTCAGAAATATTATTCAGGTTGCTTAATGTTTCACGGCTCCTTGTTGAAAGAATGCAAATGAAACAAGGCTGTAAGTGAAGACAAGCTGATGTTACACTCTGGGGTTGCTTCTTTTAAATTTGGCTTAAGGCATAAAATAACAGCTTGAGAAGCCAGCGCAGCAAGCACTAACTTTTCATTTAAAGCAGTCACATTTTTAAACATGAAGGAGTTTTTTGAGGTTATGCTTTCGACATAAAAAATACTCATACAAAAATGTGCCCTTAAATGTTCTTATGTTTTTACTGCCAGGTCCTGCTGTAGCGTGTATTTCTTGGATCAAGAAAATAACCTAAAAGCTGTAGATTTGGTGATTTATTATTTTTTTAATGTTATGTTTTGAAATACCAATCAAGCATCATTCAGTTTTGAGTTCTGGGAAAATAATGTTTGGCAACTTTTGTTATCACAAACCTTAATAATCTCAATTATGGGTCATTTCATTAGGAGGACCGCAAGGAAGTGCCACAGGAACCTATTGGTCCCTTTGCACTGTAGGTGCAGGAGATCAGACAGCTGCCATCTCCATAATGCTTTGCTTCATGCTTCTGCCCACCTGCCTGTTCTGTTGTCCACCTTCTTGCTCAGGTCCCGTGCTTCTGGATTTTTCCATTTGTGTGTCTATAATAAACTTCTCCACTGTGGATTGAGCAGCAGGCACCCACAAGTTTGGTGGCTGGAAGTTTGGAGATCCATGTTTCCATAAGTTTCTTTGAAGTCACATAATTTAGGAAAGATTCTGCTCTTAATATTTCCATTAATTAAAATCATAGTTGAAAAATATTTGGAATTTTTACTTTCCTTAATTTCTGTGGGAATTTTTTTGTGCGTAATCCAGGTCTTGAATAGTTTGTACTTTAAATAAACTTGTTTTGATGGATGTGAAAATATGCAACGTGCTGGAAACACCGTGACCCAGACCATTTCCATAGTTTCTACGTTTGGTCTCTGGGGAAAGTTCTCTATGGAGTAGCCTGGAGCTCCTTGACACCTGCTCCCCAAAATTTCACCATGAAAACAAAATTGCTGAACTCTGGGATTCATTCTTCTCACTCCTGAGGGTCCACATTCTCTGTGTGAGAGGGGGCAGTGAGGCACAGCTGACAACTTTAGGATGCCTGTTTTTTAAAGTCGAGGTTGGGAGCCAGCGCTGGATATCACCATCAGTGATTTGAGATTACTACAGGAACTGTGTGGGTTAACTTTTATAAAATGCAAAACATGCAGAATGTATTGAAATGCAGTTGGAGTTGGTTGCTGGGGCCCCTGGAGTTCTTGGAAGTGCCAGGCAAATGCAAAACAAGGCCCTACTGCCCAGCTTGGCAGGAAGTGGCATTGTGGTGAGCCCACTTAGCGGCTGGCAGGTGTTTCTGCTGCACTGTTTACTGCAATTTTAAGGCGGTTGTTGCCTGACATTTTGCAAGGGTATTTGACAGCCTGACAGCTTGCTATTTGTTGGCTGACGCCAAGGGGATATTGGTTACCCAGTTCTCCAAGTCCTGTTCCTTGCTTATAAAGTTAGCAATTAAAAAAATGCAGGGCTATTGTGTGATTTTAATTATCAAGTAACTCACTGAGCAGCGGAAATAATAAAACTTGGACTCGCGTTTCTGGATTCATTTCCTGCTTTGGTTTCTTAAGATGGTCAGAGCTCAGTCTGAAGCTTTTTCCTTCAGCATTGGCATCCAGAAGGTTTCTATCCTCTCCACATTCTCACGTTGCGTGCTGTGCCTTTTCTGCGGCACAGATTTGCACATAGTTTCTTTCATCTGTCAGTTCACCCATTTTCATTAAACATGTGAGAAAGTAACATTTTTATGTATTCCATCCCCTATGAAGTCTGATTGAAATCCTCTGCCATGTTGAAAGCTGGTTTGGGAGCAGACAAGCATGCACACAAGCAGCCTGGTTGCATAAGCCTTTTTTCCATAAGAATTCAGCTAAAATCTCATTGCTAGCTCATCTGTTACTTACGAGAACTCAACTGACTGCATTCCCAGGAGCATACAGTAACAGTTCAAGTCGACATGGCATTTCTTGGGAATGTGCTTGGTTTGTCCATGTGAAGACAAGGAAAAGACAAGTCCTCTGTATCAAAAATTACCTGAAATGAAATGCAAATCAGAACATATTAATGTTGGCATGATGTTTAGGTTTCGCTTCAGGTCTTTCCACCGTGAATGACAACAGCATTCCTGTTGTATGAGAGCTTTCCTGGAAAGGTAAAGCATTAGATACTCCCACCCATCTGCTTGCTGCTTAATCCCTCTGGACAAAAAAGGGTGATGAATATGAAGATGAGAAATCACACCCTTTTCCCTTTACCAGCTTGGAGAGGTGTTGATGTTAAGCAATGATAGTGCTTTGCACAGAGTTGCCAACATTTAGAAGTGTCATCCAAAGAAAATAAATAAACTGGGTGCCCGCTGGACTCCAAAGAGTGAACAAACAGAGAGGATGCCAGGAAAGTAGAGTACAAGGCACGGCTTGGACACAGCCAGATTTATGGGGTGGATGTAAGAGGGAAGGGGCTTTGCACTTCCAAAAGCTCCCAGAAACTCCCTTATTCCTTAGGGAGTTGATACAACCCTGCTGTGGGAAGTACCTTAACTTAGATTGGAAAAATACTTGAGACTATATGAAGACTATGGAGAAAACACAGAAGGTGCAGTAGTCTGCTTCATCAGAGTAGGAGATAGTAGCATCTCTCAGTTAAATTTTCAGCAAGATTGTGCACATTGTTGTTAGTCCTTGTGGTACCATTTGCAATCAGAGAACACTGGCAAAAGAAATCAGATATTGGTGGCAAAAGAAGGTTGCCAGCAGAAAGCCAACCCAGATGGCTTTGATTTATTTATTTATTTATTTATTTCATGGCTTTCAGGAAAATGATGTTTTTAAATGCTTATTTTCTATTGCTGATTTGTAAAGCTGAGAAATGCATTTTTTCTCATTTTTGTTTTGTTGTTTCTGTTTGCTTGAGCTCAAACTGTGGGGAGAGCTCAAAACTAAAGCTTGCGTCTACAAAACTAGTGGCAGCATTACAAAAATACCTACAAAAACAGTAGGTGAAATTAAAGCCAGTTGTGTCAAATAAAAGGCACATAACAATAATCCAGACCGACCGAATGCCACA
Source organism: Chrysolophus pictus (assembly GCA_037305975.1). NCBI lineage: Eukaryota > Metazoa > Chordata > Aves > Galliformes > Phasianidae > Chrysolophus > Chrysolophus pictus. The sequence goes on from CM074578.1 coordinate 29,413,784, forward strand.
GAACTCAGTGTTAGGAACACATTCTGGCTGATTAGCAGAAATGGAAAGATTGAAAGTATATGAGCATACAGCAGATTAAGTGTATAAACAAATTCAATTCTAAACTTCAAGGGCAAATTAAATCTAAGTCTTGGCTGAGATAATTCACATACCTGGAGTTGGAAATACAGCAGTACATTTGCTTCATCCCACCCTGTGCCCTTTGTGTTTGAATTCAGTCACATCACCGTGTGCTGAATCCTGTGGAGACAGGCCATATGATAAGTCCCATTCCTCTTCTGAGCTCCTTGTTTGAATGTTACTTACTCAGGCTAAAAATGTTGTCAAATGAGTTAGACGATATCTGCTTCTGGCACACAAAAAACCTCCATCTTGTCACAAATTGACAGGATGGGAAAAAGTTACAGGCAGACAGGTTACAAACTAAAGTTATGTGGAAACCGAAGTGCCATTTTTATCATGATGTTGATGGGCCTGGCTGGAGAGGACAGTACTGAAAAGAGTATGCTTTTGTGTATTTTTCTCTGAATATAGAAACAACATTTTGTCTGTCTGAAATGAAGATGAAAAGCAAGCAACTAAGAACAAATGCCTGGCATTCCTTTTTTATCCTGCATATACTCCCCTCATCATTTTTGTAACTGAGTATTGGCATTTTAACAAGCTGGCTAGCAGCATTTTAGGCATACTGAAGAAAACAAATCAATGAAAGAGCATATGTAGTTTTATCAAGAATTATTTCCTAGAAACTGATGATTTTTGAAGGGTAAAAACAGTGTCTGAAAAACTTATGTAAATGCCAAGTCTCTTCTGAGCAGAAAATGTGCAAGAAGTTTAAGTCTGCAACCCTTTCAGGTTTCCAAGACTTGTATAGTTGTAAACATTCTAGCAAAACTGCAAAATGTCAGCAAAATTCTATTAAAAATATTGTTATAAAGTTCTTTATAAAAACTTTTTTTCCTATTTGTGTTTTTATTGGCTCTCTATAGGATATGGGTTCATAACCCAGTCATAATCAGTTCCACTCTGAAATTAGAATTGGGAATGAAGCCACTTTTCCACAAGCTTGAGAGTAATGGTTGTTTTTGTGCCAGCAAAAATGCAGTAGTGTCTCTTTCTGAAGACATGAAGTACAAGAGATGTTGTATGAGAAAGCATATCTTGATAAAATGTGGTAAGAACGGTCATTAAAGTATGCTGTGAATGAATGCAATTCATATCTATATACATCTGTAAATTGAAAAAAAATTTTTTTTTTGCCCGTTTTAAAATGCTTTAAATACTGTAAACATATGCCAATATAATTTATTATTGTTGGTTAACATTTTATATGTTTCTCTACCGAGGAATTCCCAACGATTATTAAAAATTTGTGGACTTCCAAAGGAATTTATCCTGCAAACAAATACAAAAAAATGCATGGAGCTGCTGTTAATTATTTCTTAAAAGTCCCACTTTTTATTTAGAGTAAAATTCTAGAATTTATGTCATTTAGAATGCCAGATTAAAATTCCTGTCTTAGCATCAGTGTAACGTTACAGTTATGTCTAATTTTGTTAGAATAAATCATATTTGCATGTTCAGAACTCTTGTTTACACAGTATTTCATTCTGGTTGTGCTGTAGTGGGAGAAGTGATATAAAATTTGAAACAAGGCATTTTATTTTATTTGTAATACAGGTAGAAAAGGGAAGACAAAGTGTTAGTGTATGAATTATGCACCTAACATTTGTGTGTGCTGTGTGACCTTTCTAGAAGGTTTTTGCAAGCTTGTCACTCTAACATGCAGATTATTCCCTGGAAGCATTCAAGGCCAGGCTGGATGAAGCAGCCTGAGGCTGCAGGCTGGGCTCTGAGCAACCTGGTCTAGAGGGAGATGTCCTTGCCGATAGCAAGAAGGTTGGAACTAAATGATCTTAATGGTTCCTTCCAACCCAAAGCATTCTATGATTATATGAAAGGGCTTGGTAGTGCTCTGGCCTGGGACATCGTTCTCTCTTGGTTCCCTAGGAGCAAAACACCTTTGGAGTAGGCAAGGGTCAGGGGTGGTAGTCCATAAAACATGAAGAAAATTGTTCAGAGAGCTATCTCTCTGGAGAGAGTCATGTGTGTCTCCATGGCCAGCGTTTTGAGGGCCTAAACCAAAATTCCAGCTGTGGGAACCTGGGGAAGAAGAGTTGTTCAGATTTTCATAAATGACAGTTAATGCCATAGGCAGAAGAAACTATTTGCTCCTGAGCGTCTCAAGGTAAATCAATTATTATAGGAATAGCGTGATTTGAGTGACAGTTTTGAACTAGATTATATATGCTGAAATACTTGCAGTCCTTACATTACTAATGTCTGCAAAGTGTATGCCGGAATCAAAAACATTGTGTAGAGAGTCTGTTTTATGGCAGTGCATCAGTAGAGATCATGGAGATTACGATTTACAGTTTGTTGATAGAAGAAAATGAACACTGTTGCATAACGCTTGATATAATTTATATGTTTTTGGGTCACAGATGGAGAAAGATCCATTCAAAGAAGGTTATGTTGCCTGTTCATATATATATTAGCAGGAAATAAAGTTAGGTGATGTGAGAGGAAAAATGTGCTTTGTGACACAGTGTGTTTGGCAATAACCAAAATAGACTTGCATTGGGTGTATGACATACTTTGTGTTTTATTTCTCTTGGCTGTGCTGGTCTTCTGGCAACCTCGATCAAAGAACTTACTTCAGAGTAGTCAGTGTAATTCCAGGAGTTGAAATAGTGGACTGTAAGTCTTTACTAAGTAAAGGCTAAAACTGTTTAAAGAAAATTTGAACTGAGTTTGCAGGTCTGGCTTGAAGCTCCAAGCACACTGAATGTAGAAAACAAAGGAAAAGAAGTTCAGTTTGATTAAAAATAAATGCACATTGCATTAATAGCAGCTATTTCATGTACCAGAGCAGTGGATATTTGGGACACCAAAATTCTGCTATTGCTACTTGCTGAACACAGGTAGAATTGTTCACTGACAGCTAGCCAATGGTTGTGCAGTGGCAGAGTGTTTAGGGTTCTTTTCCTGGGTTTGATTTGCTCCTTTAAATAGAGAAAGTGTTGCATTCATGGTGCAGAGTGATGTCCCTCACCTTCCTATCTTTCTGGTGGGAGCTCTGCCTGCTATGTCTCCTCACCAGGTGTAATACATGATGATGTTAATGAAAATCCTAAATTCACCTTTTTAACATTTGAGATCTTTCTGAGTGCTTCACCTCCAGTCTACCAGTCTACGTTTTGTCATTATGGAAATTTCCACGCATTCCAGACATGCTTTGTCTTTTGAAAGGTGGAAGGTTTTACACGTCTTGTACCACGTACATTCTAGCAAGCAGGGTATTCAGTTTTATGCCTCTCAACAGGGACCACATTGAATATATCCTCTTTTTTTTCTTTTTTTTCTTTTTTTTTACCATGCTTGCAACCCTGGATTTCACTGTACTTTCTCTTTGATTTCTCTCCTTTCTGATATTGACCAAGGGCATATCTTTTCCCTCTTATCGATTCTCATATTTTTCTTTCTACCTTATTTTCATGGTGTCATTGCTTTAGTAGTCAGTGCTTGGGTATTTTACATGCGATTTAGTGCTATCTGTGGTAATAATACCAGCTTTTATGAGCATCGCTTGGCTGAGAGGAGACTTGCTGTGCATCTGATCTGGGTGTCCACTGAAGAAATTGAATGTGGCTGCTTAGCAAAGGTGGGTAGGGAGAAAATTACCCTGAGTTACAGAGGGAGCTCCACACATTAGCATCGTTTTGGTGGCAGGCAGCAAGTTCTGAGCACAGTGAAAGAGCCCACAGTGAGGAGAAACTGATGTGAGCCACAGCTTGGGGACATTGGAGCTCAGGCTCCTCTTTCCCAAAACCCTGTGTTGAAATGAATACCTGTTATGAGCTACAACACACCTCACAGTCCATTTATAATTCTTGAAAGATAGCAGCATAGCTCACATAGCGTTCTATGCAAAGAGCATAGAAAGTGCTGCTGGAGAACCATGCCAGGGTCAGGCAGACTCCAGCAGGACCTTGCCAAGATGCACACAGTTGCTTTCAAGCCCATGTTGACCGCATATCCTCCCCTGTCCATTAGTTCTGCGTGATTGGGCTAGCACTTCTCCACAGCTCATTAGATGTAATGGTGTTTAGTGATAATTGGAAGCAGTTACTGTCTCAATAAATAAAGACATGAACTACTAAAAGCTGTCACTGTATGTTCTCATGTAGTCTAGGTGTGCCAGGACAGCATGTTTAGCTCTCTTCTCTGAGGTATTTATCTCCTTTTGTTCTCACAGATCATAGAATCATTTGAGCTGGAAGGGACTGTTAAAGGTCATCTAGTTTAGCTCCCCTGCAATGAACAAGGACACCTACAGCTAGATCAGGTTGCCCACGGTCTGGTCCAGCCTGGCCCTGAATGTCTCCAGGGCTGGGGCATCCACTATCTCTCCAGGCAACTTGATCGAGAGCCTCATCAACCCTATTGTAAAAAACTTCTTCCTTACATCCTATCAAAATCTTTCCTCTTTTAGTTTGAAGCCATTCCCCTTGTTCTGTCACAACAGACCCTGCTAAAGAGTCTGTCTTCTGTCTTCTTTCTTACCCCCATTAAATAGATCACACCATATAAATTTAAATAGTGAAAATGAGTCAAAGTCATAAGAAATAAAAACAGAAAATCCCAGTATTTTCTTGTAGGAACATTCAGCCAACTGGCATGTTTGCATTGTCTTAAGTTGTATGCAGATAACCACATTGTTTTCACATTATGGAAAATCACCTAATTCCATAAAAAGGCCATACATAATGGAAAAAACAAATGGCACTGACAGCGCACACGCATTTCATGTCATGGGAAGAAATACCAAGCTGAATTGTATAAATGTTAATCGTGTCATTTACCTCATGCCGGAAGGTTTTTGTAAGCCATAGTGATTAGCACTATAAAAGAACACGTTCAAATTACAGTAGAGTTCATAAACTGACATTAATGAAAAATTAGTGCTACCTGTCACGTAGATCATGCCGTGATGAATGCAGATTGTGAGCCTGGAAAACTATTTCGCTTTAGAAAATATCTTTTTGTAATAATAATAGACAGTGAAGCTCATATAATATTCTAAAGATAAATATAGTTTTTAATTGAAAACTTTGTTGCTATTGTTTCTCATGCCCTTAATGTCACATTGAAAAAATATTTTCCCTTATTTCAATTCTCTTTTCAGCATAATTACATTTGAAAAAGAAATAATCATAGCAAAATTACTGAGACACATATTTATTCTTTTAGTAGGTGGGAGATTAAACCACAATAAAAAAGCATTAATTCAGATTTTGATGAGGATTCTTGAAACAGTTGCTGTAGAATATTAAGGCGTTCCTTCCATTTTTAAAAGCAGAGATTTTGTTTTATAGTTTTATATCTTTTTTAAAAGGAGAATGAATCTAGGTGCTTGTCACATTACTTCTAGCTCATCTCAATTACCTCTCCATCAGTAGCTGATGCCACCAGTGGCATTTCCTGTAGAACACTGAAAACACATGTTCAAAAACAAGTGTAGAGAGAGCTGTGTATTGCTACACTTCTGCCCTTGACTTAGGTCTGGATCAGTGTGAAACAAAGCAAATGACATGTAAGAAGGCACAAATCAGAGTACAGCAAAGGATTTCTGGATCTCTGGATAATGTTCCAGGTGTTGTGGGCATGAGTGGTGGGTGTATATTTGTAATCTGTGCTACTGTGTGGAAAGTTTCACTTCTTCATTGATGCCGTGACTTTTTAAAATGCACAGGGTCAATTTTACAAGTTAGATGTTTGATGTAATAACCTTATTGTTTCCTTTTCTTCCTCTTGGCTTTGAGCTATGCCATTAAATTACCTTCTTCTGTAACTTAACAAGGTGCGTTTGAAAGATTTTGCCATTAAAGGCTGCACTGAGAGCCATTTCATTACAAGACAATGTTTTAATCAGCGAGGAGTACAAAGGTCCCCCTGCTATCTGATAGTTAAAGATTTTAACCATCAGCAGTTGATTGTTGTGTGTCTTGCTGGATTGAGATGTTTTGAAATTGACAGAACCTATAATGAAAGCTTTGGAGGTGATCTCTGCCCAAAGGCAGCACATAATTCATAATCTACAAACATGAATTAGTTGAATTAAAAGCACATTACCTACATGTCCCGATGATACAGGTTTAAAACCAAATGCTAGTAACCAGAAGCGTGCTATCTGTCTTTATATCCTGCTCTGTTGCTTTGCCTTGCTTCTTCATTTGGCAGCTTTCTTGTATGGTATTTTCTACAGCATGGAAACAAAATCAGAAGCAAATCTTTAGTCTAGGAATCCAGACCATATTAATTTACTTCTCTTGTTCCTCTGTATCTCTTAGGTCTCTCTCTATGTTTGCAGGGAGGGCTGTGGCATTCAGGGTGGCTTTGTAGATCTTGTCACAGGGCAGGTTTCTTGAAAGCTTTCTCTAATTGTATCTGAAAACAAGGGGGAAAAAAGGTTTTACAAGCTACCATTCGGCAAATATTAGCTATTTTTAAATATTAATGTGTTCTGGATAGTCAGGAAAAGGTAGAAAGAAATAAATCCCTAGCTCATAATATCAAATGGCCATGCTGAAGTTATCTTTTATGAGACTGGCGACCTGATGAGAAGAGAAGATGGAAGGTTATGAGGGCTTTCTAGTTGAGCAGGTGATAATTTCAGAACTCAATGAAAAAATTCTGAAAGGCAGAAACTTACAGAAATATGCCTAACTAGTTTAGTATCCTACACCAAATTTTAATTCCGGTTTGTTTGTTTGTTTTTTCTATTTTGTACAATATTCATCTTTTCAGCTAATAGTTTGTGATAGTGTTATATCTTGGGTTGTACCACACCATGCCTTATGCTTCTGCTAGAGCAGAGGGCAGGATGCAATTTGTTCTGAGTTACTAGGAAAAGAAGATACTGCATATCATGAAACCTTAGAGCAATCATCTACTGTAGCTGGTACAGTACTGTGCAGTTTCTTAAGGACTGGAAAAATATAACACTTGTAACTATGGAAGTAATATTGAGGGGTAATGTCTTAGTCAAATTGTGCTGTAGTTTGCTTTCTTTAGACATTTGTGTTTCACCACAAAGCTCAGAGGAGCCAGACATTTTCCTTCTGAGCAGCGTGAGCCCCTAGCCCCAACACATGTTCCCAAAGAACATCCTTCTACTCTGCATGAATTCACAGTGAACACAGTGGCAAACAGCCTCCAAACAGAACAGAATTTCCCCTGCACGCAGCAGTCCCCATTCAGCAGCAAGCTATCTGCTCCGTGATATCCACAGGACAAGGGGTGCCAGGACTTGGCTGTACCAGCGCTGCCTCCCTCCTTTCCTCACAGCTCCCAGTGCTGTTTTCCACCTGTTGTAGTGAAACTCCTTGCTTCCATATTTTGCGTGCTGAGCTTTTGTTGGACTGCTCCCCATAGAAATCCATGGAAAACTCCCAAAACAGTTGTGGAAATGCCTCAGAATTTCTTTGTGACTTTCGGCTTTTGCTGAGGTTGTTCTCTTATGCTTGTTGCGTGTATGCACTTAGGACCTAATTAAACTCTGCATTCTTCCACTGATTTTTTTTTTCCATTTTTGATATTTAAAAATAAACCAGAACTAAACACTGACATTTTAAGATCTTGGTCAGCTATGCAGCTGGAGAGTAAGTGCCACATTTGTTTGCCATGAAAGTTGAAAGAAGAGCTTTGCTGTATCATATCTCCCTAAATGACAGGCAGCAAGAGGTAGGAAGCTAGAAGATACATGCAGATACAGGCATTTCTAGGATGACATTTCAAGAAGAGAAAAATACAAACTTGACACTGGAGACAAGGACATGAGACACTTGTCTAGTTTTGTCATCTGGGGTTGATGGATTGAAAACAACACATTACTGCCTGCAACTTGCAGAGAGGTTTAACCATCTGCACTCTTCTGTTCCTACAGACTGCACCGGGAGCCTGCAAGACGAAAGTGGGAGGACCAGGGAGAATTCAGGATGATGTCTAACATCTTTGTTTGCAAACCAAACTTTGGGCATCACATGAATAAGGTTTTATTTCAGCAGCAAATCACAACTTGTTTGAAAAATAATATTTGGTACTGAGAACTGGCACAGACACACTACTGAGTACTATTGTCAGAGCTAGGATTTATTTGCTTGTATAGGGGAGAAAAAAAAAACCAGAAAACAACCTAGCGGCGGGCTTTCATTCAATTTATTATTAATACTTGAGCCACATCGTGGTTTGTTCATTGTGCAATTTGTAATAAGTACTCTGTTAGAAAAGACTTTCTACTGTTAATGAGTCAAACCTTGTGGTTACTGGTTCATATGAGAATTTCTACCCAAATTGGTGAGTAGTGCGGGAGTAAAGACTCTTCTGTGAGTTTGGCTTTGCACTTATCTTTTGCAGTCTGTAGCTTTGAGTTTTCTTTCATTTTACTCAAGTTTTCCTCCAGTACTGTCATTTCCATGTGGTGGAGGTTCATCTTTGTCTTCATTCTTGATGAATATATGCACATTCTGGCTTCTGGGGTTGCTGCAGATTTCTCAGGCTTTGTGAAAGTTATTTTTACAGAGAATATTAATATTTCATGATTCAATGAAGGTAAACAGTCTGAGGTTCTTTAAAGTGTGGTTATGTAGGAAATGAGATAAATGCTATAGGTAAACAAGAGGTAGATCTTTGATGTCCTGCTGGCATAGAACATTTGCAGTTGCACTGCTACTTGGAAAACTTTGCTGGGAGATAGGTAGGAATAAGTTAAAAGCTTAGGAAGAGTGTCTCAGAACCTTAAGATTTCTGTTTGATATTCTGGGGAAAACTGGGAAAAAGTGAGAGGGCTGGAGAAAGCTTCTCACATATATGATGTGGCACATTTACGAGATATATGCTTATGCCACTTTGTACCTTATGCGTTTTCCTCTTGTGGAAAAAATGATTGTGGCGCTTTGTATTTTATGTGTTTTCCTCTAGAGTTATTTATTTTCATTCTCTCGCTAGCAGAAATACATGGGGGGGGGGAGAGGAGAGGCGGACAGTCATGAATGGCATAAATGTTCTCGGGATTGACTATGCCTGTGGAGTGTGGTAATGTGTGAACAGTCCTGAATACTTCACTACTTCTGTGTTCAGAATAGGGAATTTCATGTATGAATTACTGTACGTATGGCTCAGCTGTAATGCAGCTTCAACTTAAGGGCAATAAATGCTGTTTCTCTTCCCTAACTATAGTTCAAGCCAATATCATTACCTGCACTTAAGTAGGTACACTTAAGTAGGTGTTTGTTTCTCATCCGTGTCTCAAGGATTTCTTTCCTTAATTTTTTAGATGTGAGCTGTGCTAGCAGATTTTTTTCTAGCCACTTGTTTCACCTGAATTATTTTGAAAAACATTACTTAAAACACTCTAGCGTACTTGAGAAGAATAAATAAAAAGCAAGGAAAAAAAAGAATAATGAAGGAAAGAGAAGGAAAGACAGATGTTTTTGTTTACATTTAGCTATCAAAAATAAATGAAAACAAGTTGCAGATGTAGATGGGTCTGACTCTGTGAATATCTACTGGCACTTGCTCAAACAAGAAGCCTTTGAAAAGTTGAAGAGAAATTTGGTAGAAAGTAGCAGTTTCATTCTACTGGGTTAATGACTGTGAGATGCTCCAGCTAAGGCTGGAGAGGGTGCTGTGACGTAGGCAGAGGGCTGGGGTTTGCACCCCAGAGTTCCCTGCAACACCATAATTGACCTCATTTTAGCCTTTTGATGAGCTTCAAAACACTTTAGGGGCACTGCTCATGTTTCCCAGAAGAAAGCTCAGGTGTCTCAAGGTATTTGTCCTTGCTTCAGAGGCTAGACACAAGCTGGACTTTGAGGTGCCATCACTCCTGCTGTGCAGAGGCCTCATGTTTCCTGCTGACTAGCTGATATGTGGTCTTGGACTGAGTTGCTGCAAAAATTGACCAGGGTGGTTCAACCATCACCTCTAATGTGAGCCCCCTCTTCCCTGTGGTCACTGAGAGGAACTTGCATGGCTTGGGCCCTGCAGGCTCTGGAAACATTAGGAAAGGAGCCAGAAAGGATAAACCATCAGAGTGTCTCTTCTCACAGCCCTTTTCTTGGAGGTACTTCTGCCTTTCTTAGCATAGAGCCCAGGAGAGGCTGTGGGCATTTACTTCACAGTTAAGACTCCTCTCACTAAAATTAATTATGTTTTAAAATGCTCAAAGGTGATTAACCCCTCTGGACACAGCCAGAAGAAAGAGTCTAACTAAGCCATTGATGTTTGTATTGCATGACGGTAACAGTGATGCAGATGGCATTTGCACATGTGTGCCTTGGCTCGGTTTCTTAATTAGTTTTGCAAAGGTGTTGTGAGGTTGGCTGCGTTTCTTTCCCTTTCCTGCATTTCCTCTGGCACCAGCGCCCTTTCCTTCACGTTTCTTAGGGCAAGATACTGCATTTCCTTCCAATCCTGAGTCAGTAGCAAGATCTAGGTTGATGTATTTAGCTAGGTTGTGAGCATCTGCCTTTCCTCCCCTGGGTACATGTGACGCATGACGCCGGTCTTCTTGAAAAAAAGTAACGTAACAAAATCATGTAAGTCATCAAATGGTTTAAGCAAATAATCTTCAAACAATGAGCATACACGGCACATATTCATCTCCCATCTCAATTAGACTGTGCCTTAATTAAGATATATTGACTTTTCGCTTTATTTACCGGAATAAGACTGTGTAAGGTTTTGTTCTCTGTCACAAAACCTGGATGTTTCCAGGCACATGGGGCTGTTTTCCCTCAGTCCGACTGGCTCCTCTCAAGCTGATTTCTGTTTGTTATGACAGCAAGATAATAGCAATAAGGAGCCTTGTTCTGATTTTGATGTGAGTAGAGTAAGCTTGCCACCTCGTTTGCTGGGCAGCAGAACCTGTTGCTCTGTAGGGAGGTGCTGACTTGGACACATGTCCAGATGCAGTATTAATGGCTAAAGGGGATAGACTGGTTCATGTCATGCAAGTGCATGGAGTTTGGGGAAAGACACATCTAACAGCTTTATCTAAGGTGATTCTGTGCATCTCCTTGGTTATGCAGGTGAGGAAAGCTGTTTTCTCCCTACTGCCTTACTTGCTCATAGGCTGAAAAGAAGCATCCAAGGTGTGCTGAATTAGGGCAGTCTTCATCTTTACAACCCTGAAGAAAAGGGAAGCCTATTGCTTTGGTGTGTCTCTCCTTTCATCCTTGTACTCATTTTGCCATTTATTCTTGCCAAAAGGAGAAAATGGCACTGTAGAAGTGGGAGCAATTTGGGTCACTGTGTCTGTGTTTGCAGCATAGTGGGTAGTTAATATGATTAGATTTGAATTACCTCCTTTCCAGATGCTTGCTGTCTCAAGTCTCATTTCCCTTAGCTTTCTCATCAGCCTTTCTTTTATTTTTTCCTTTTTCCTTTACCTCAGAAGGGTGCTTCGTACATGAATAATTGCACGTAACTGAAAATACATCCTGTCCAGAGAAATCAACTGGGTTAAACTGGTACCATAAATTTATACTTGGGGAAACTTACTTTTCCAAAGACATCTGTAAGGGTTCTTGTTATTCCTGCTCATCCCATGGGAAAGTAACTTACTTGTTCTAGGCTAATATTGCCATCATTGCATAATCTTACAGCTAGTTTTATGCAGCAGCAGATCCTTAAAACCTTTGACTTATTAAGATATGCACACCATTAATTTTGGGAATGCCACAGTTAGGATCTCATGTTAAGACTAGCCAAGAACATTTGAACAAAGAGGATCCCAAAGAGATACAACATCTACAGTCAGCTCACATTTTCAGTAATGTACTATGACTGGCACACTTGTAAAATTTGAGATTAATAATGTTTGTAAAACTTTGCATTGCTTTGCATCAGTTGCTTATTTGAGCACACAAACATTTTTTATGCTCCTGGGAATTTTATGAAAATCTGTTTACACATATAAATTGAATTTCTTTCTCATGCAACCATGAAATATGACTTGATCGTTGCATCCTTTTTTTTTTGGTGTACATTTTCAACATCTAAGTGTGCTTGAAGGATAGATGTTTTCAGAGAACATATGTATCATTTTTAAACAACACAAATCTAGATTTCAGTGTGAAATAATTGTTTCTCAGTTTTTTATAATCAAAACATGCAGTCTAAAAATTGCTGGCAAATAGTTAATAGCATAACGAAGTGTGTCTAGAATAAATAAACAGCCTTTAGTGAAAGTATTGGAGTAAAATGAATGTGCAATTCATCTGGGGAGCCACGTTTGGAAGGTGTTGCGCTGTGGCAGGGCTGTCCAATTTATCAAGACTGAACATTTTGCTGAATGCCGCTTGTAATTGCTCTGAAAACCCTTACAATTCCACATTTTCTGCTGCACAAAGGCTGTTAAAACTACATTACTGGAAAAACAGTAGCCCCTAAATTATGAGTGTATTACCAAGTGTATTACGATCGAAATGTGCACTAAGAAAGACTTTTGATTTTGTAAACAAATTAATACTTCTTAAAACAAAACTGAAAATTAAGCCTAAGATACATGATGTACTAGGATGTCTCCAAGTAACCATGACGACAGTTTGGGCTTTGTGCTCGTTTGCTATATCTGATATCAGAGTGTGTACTTTTTTTTTTTCCAGTTGAAGAAAGAGTCAGAAGGGGGGTTTACATAGGCACTAGGAAAGGTAGCCATTCTCATGGTAACTTAGAGGTGAGAAGAGAGTTGTGCTACTGCAGGTATCTTCCTATGCTTGTCGAACAAACTTCTTTTTTTTTTTTCCCTCTCAGTGTCAGAGCTGTTTATTGCTCATAGTTTTATGTGCCACTGACAAACTACAAAATGTGTGTTTTCTGTCTAAGTAGATGTTAAATCTCCAGAGGCCTGATTAGCAAGAGTGTTAGTGCATTCTTTAGATGAAGAAGCTGATGTGGTGAATCTAGGAACCAAGGAAGACTTCCCAGTTAGTTATGAAGACTCAGCAGTGATGCGATGCAGGATCTACAGCAGACTCATGCATTCTGTGTAGCTGTGTGAGGTCATAAAGTATAGGAATAAGTAAATTAAATCCCATAAAACTATTGTTTTGTGGCCCTACAGCGTGAGAAGCCCTTTGCCGTTTTGGCATACTCTGCATAATAAATCTCCAGCTCTGCCTGGCAAATTGTCAAGAATAACGATGTCCTACAAGTTGAAAAATTCAACAGATTATTCCTTTACTATGAAGTGAAGGTTTTCCATTACTAATAAATTAAGTATTGAAATCAAAACAACTCTGAGGACGCTGTTCAAGCAGGATTATGTATCTCTTTGCAGACAAGCAGCAACATTTTTTTTTTTTTTTCACGAATAGTACTTTTGCATTCTTTATTCTGGGTCCTTTTTGTAGTGAATATAGAATCACAGAATCATAGAATGGCCTGGGTTGAAAAGGACCACAATGATCATCGAGTTTCAACCCCCCTGCTGTGTGCAGGGTCGCCAACCACCGAACCAGGCTGCCCAGAGCCACAGCCAGCCTGGCCTTAAATGCCTCCAGGGATGGGGCATCCACAGCCTCCTTGGGCAACCTGTTCCAGTGTCATCACCTTCTGAGTGAAAAACTGCCTCCTAATATCTAACCTAAATCTCCTCTGTCTCAGTTTAAGACCATTCCCCCTTGTCCTATCACTATCAGCCCAAGAACATCCTGTTTTGAGGCCTGACTGCATAAGACATATAGTTTAAATGAAATGCACCAACCAGCAAAATAAAATATGCATGCTTTTTTAAATACTTGTAACAACAGAAGCACTTTGCTCCTGGAAAGTATCCTAAGAATGGAAAATAATAAATGGATCAAATTCTTGAGAGAGGTCTGCTTTTGTCCAAATAAATTGATTATAATAATTATTAATGTCATATTTATGTCATGCCAACTCTAATTAGGCCCTGCTGTTCTGTATGATATATGCCTGTAGTATTGGAAAACACAATAGTATTTAGTTGCCTCTCATCTCCCAGCAGCGCAGACAGCACCCAGTGGTGTGTGTTTGCAGCCAGTCTTACTGTACTTGAGGTCCATGGTAAATAGAGCATGCACAGCATCCCCGTAGGTATGAGATAAGCCTGAATGAGAAAGTCACATATTTTTGAGATGTTTATGAACACTTTTCATTCAGAGCTTAGTTCAGAGGGCTGGGGACTTGCTGCCCTGTCTATAGGTGTTGAGGAGAGTGCTTAGAGGAGACAACTCCACCGTTTGCTGCATCTCTTCAGAGTGGCCTTCTGTCTCCAGCAGCAAATGGAAAATGAGTAATAGCCCCCCCAGATCCCTCCTTCTCAGCACAATATGTTGTGAGAGGGTTTGTCCTGTATCCATATGGTGTTCCTTGTTAAGTCTTATTAGGCAGAGTATCTAAATATAATTGTTACAATTGTAATAGAGCAGGCATACAAACAAACTTGTCCAGCCTAATTGAGAAGGTGATATGGTTTCCCCCAGCTGGACTTTTATCCCTGATAGGTACTGTATGTCCTCCTAGGTTGCGTGCTTGAGAAGAGTGATATTTACTGTCATATCTGTCAGCAGTGTTGCAGTGCTTTGATGAAGGCTATTCTGCTCACAATCAAATGACTTAAGAAGTTATTTTTGGCTTTGTTTATGGAAAAAAAAAAAAAAAGACGACATTTTGTGAGATTGTAGTTGGAGTCCGTGGAGCAGAAAGGACGAACAGTTTCTTGGAATTGTAACTTAGAAATAAGCAGAAAGAGTACCTCTGAGGTCTTAAAACCAGCATGTGGAACTCCTGCCATAGTTTGACAGCACAAGCAGCTGTATGCAAATCCTCACAGTGCTTCTGCATAGTTAAAAATTAACTCCTTTTACATGCTGATCTAGATAATGATGAAGCATCCTGTTGGAAATGAAGTTCCTCAGTGGTCATTGTTGTTTTGTAGTCTTATAGGATTATTCCCTTATTCATTTCTAGCTAGACTGACAAAATGCATCAAATGTCAAAAATGATGACTTTCCATTCTGGACAGAAAATTTACTGGGATGTGATGAGCAAACTTCAGAGAAAAGAGGCTTGCTTCTTAATGCAGAATAGAGCTCAATTTATGGTCTAGTTAGTAAATTTTTCTCCTCTGCATAATGCAGTTCCCTTAGGAATACACTGAGTATCACTGTTGATTCTTTTTTTTTTTTTTTTAATCACCCCACTTTCACACAGCATCATTCCTTTTTCTTTTGTGGTTGATCCTGAATGTGTATTTTTATCTGGCTGGAATACAAGACTGTCAAAAATCAGGAAGGCCTTCTTCCAAGAAGCAACTCTGCAACTCTGCTGTTGGGGCCAGATGAAGATGCAGAAATGCAAAGTGATACAGAATCAGAATCACCTGGTGTGCCAGTGCTGAGTGCAGAAGTTGCTGTCCTCCTTGGTGCTTAGCAATTGTGACCTCATTGCCCACTTTTGGTTTAGGGCTGCTTTGAAAATAAGATTGTCTCCAGTATCAGAAGTAACGGAGAAACTATGATGATTTCTTTCTTGTTGAAAGTTCCTTGGGTTCAGTACTGACTGGGACCATGCTGGGAAGTGAGGAAGCTGTAGTATTTGCACCATGTCCACGTTTCTTTAGGAGACTGAATGTGGTATATAACTATCTACATTGATTTGTCCACTTTATGCAAGACAAGTTTTTCATATAAATTTTTCCTGGATAAAAATTGTGACATATTATTTCATATTGACTATGATCTACTGTTTATATTTTATTTCCATAATGTTTAAATGCTATGAATTTTAGAGCCTGCATGCTTGACATAACTGCCAAAATGGAAATTGCTGGCTTAACATTTCTGTAGTCTCCAGTCTGTTCTGTGGATAAAGAAATAGTGTTTTCAGTTTTCTACCTAAAGAGATTAACTGAGAATTCAAAGCAGTTGTGTTCTCTTCAGTTTTATGCATTAAAAATAAGTCTCTTTTAATCTTAAATTCCTTCAAAATGTGATCATCAAGAATGCCAGTTCACTTAGCTGAAAATGCAACTTCCTTTTGATTTGCAGATATTTTTCCTAACGTGTGTTTCAATAATTCTAGAAAGAGAAGAGGCTGCATTTGTGAGTATGAATCCAGAAGTATAATAAACATCCTTTGTTACTTTTTGAACTGTATTTTCTGCACTTTATGATTCTAGTCTCCATCTGAATGCAATTTGACACAAATTTCTAAAAAATTACCTTTTCATTGTTTCACAAATTGAAAGGAAAAACTACATAGGAATAAATTTCCTGATGCATAGCTGTTAGTAGATTTTCATTTATATATAGTTTATCTGTGTGTGAAAATAAATATAATTTGCATAGCATACCAGTAAGCAACAAGTAGTGCCAAAAAGTTGTGTTTAATTGAAAACTAACAGGTTTTGGTACCTAATAATCAAGAAAATAGATATTTCTACAGGAAGCAAAGCTAGAGAGTAAATACTTGAGAAAATGCATCAATAAACATGTTGGTTGCTCTGAAAGTAATGCCTCCTGTTTTTCTATGGGAAATACAACAGATACAAAGAGCACAGTAACATGTAATGGAGCAAATTCCCAGCTACAGAGCGCTCTTTGTTTAACACAGTCAACACCATTAGCTATGCATTTTCACCAGCCATGAACAAGAGTCTGCATGCTGTGTTTGTAAGAATCTACGAGGCTGTCAGGATTGTGGCTTGACTTTCACATCTCTGTCACCATGCTGAAATGCACCGCTCACTGCTTCATGGGGCTTACATCCACTCTTTAGTCTCAACAAGTGTTTGACAAGTGTTGATGAATGTCAGTGGGTGCCGTTTTTCCACACGAAGGAATTAAATTCCGCATCTTTGCTTCAAACACACTTCTGTGTCAGGCACCATGTTGTGAGAGTGCCCCTCTGCTGCCATCTGTCGTACAGCAAAATGTAATGGAATATTGGTGGGAAGGTTCAACCTATGCTGCCATACCATCATCATCTGCCTCTGATGTCATGGGCTAACATAATAAAATAGGAGGCACTAATTTTGGAGCAGCATTTGCAGAAGGTTAGTAGCACAAAGTTGCTTCTAGTTAGAAAAAAAACAAACAAACAAGCAAACAAAAACCTTAAAACAACAGTATTCCAGAAGCATCTTCTTTTTAATTGATGATGGAAAATGATAGCATTAAATGAAAACCCACTGGTTACGCTTTCGTTTTTCTTCACTCCTTTTCATGAAAAAGGCTTGTGGAATCAAACTAAGTTTTATCCAGCCGAAATTGCACTGGAGGGTTCTTTTCAGAGCAAGGATATAGAAGCCAAGGTCTTCCTTGAACCCTGCTGTACTAACCCTTTCATTTTCTAATAAGGAAGGGCTCAGGGCTTTCTGAATTGCAAAGTTAAACTCTCATTTGTGCTCACTTCTACATCTCTACTTTTTGAGCCATGAGAAATAGTAAATATTTTCTTTTCCCTTCATGCTTGTACAGTCATTTTCATACTAGTTGTGGAAATTGTTGTTTTTTGGGTTTTTCTTGTTTTTACCCCCACCCTAAGAAGCTGTAGTGTATTATCATACAAAGTCCATTCTATTATCTTTCCTTGCTCTTTTTCTACGCAAAAAGAAACGTGATTTTTTGATTCTGTGAAACATGAATTCCTTGATCAGGAATTGTAAGGGTGGGTGTTGACTAGGTTCCTCTAAGGAAAAGTACACGGAGCTACAGGGGGGGAAGTATTTATTGCTGATCACAAGTGGGTAGAAATGTAGCTTGCTAATTTTATACTAATGCACTTGAAAGGGAAGAGATCCAAGTACTGAAAATAAAAGCATCACATGTCCTCCATTATTTGCTTATGGAAGCGAGGCTGTGCAGTAGGGTGGTATTGCAAACATGAGCTGATCCTTTTTCCATTGAAATCTACGTCGGTTGATTAACTTCAGTAGAAGCAGGCTATGCCCAAATGGTAAATGCGCATGTGAATTCTTCCAGCAATTGTGAAATAAATGACTGCATATCCCAAGTCTATCTTTATAAATGCAAAGTAAAACAAAAAGTAGCATCTGATGTTTCTGGTGAGCAGTGTTGACCCATGCATGCGTAGTCAGTAATTGCCCTGGTGATTATTGACTAAAACTAAGTTTTTGAGGGAATACAATTTTTTAAACTATACAATGACCGCTCCAGAAATAATGCCTCCTATTTTACTATATTGGCCTACAGGTAGTAGGTAGAGTAGTAGGTTGGTAGTATGGCAGTAGAAGTTGAACCCTCCCACCAGCATTTTGTTGCCATGTGACAGACAGCATCAGAAGGGTAGTCTGACAAAATGGCATCTGACATTTTGCTGTGTATGAAGAAAAGGTGTGTCATTGAATTCCTCCATGTGGATAAATAGCACCCATCGACATTCATCAGTTTGCTGACCAACAAGTTTAACTTAGATTATTAAACTTAGTTAACTGTATCTAAAATACTTGAAAGCGAGAGTGAAGAGAAATGGTATTATGGAGTGGAACTTGTTTTGAAATTCTCACATCCCAACTATAAAGACTCAGGAGTGTATTTATGTGACCCTCTTAAGCCATTTGGGCTTTAGCTTAAATTTCAGGGGTGTTTTAGAATAGGTAGATAGCAGTCTCTCTATTTCCTAACGTCAGCATACGCTTAATCTTGATTTGAGGTGGGAATTCTCTCACTTGGCAATAGATACCATGTTAGACTGTGGGTTTGTGGGTGTAAGCCAAGCATCCTATGCTCCTGTAATAGCCAGAGGAAACAAATGGATGTTCGTGTACCATTCGCCTGGCCTGGTTTGGACCTCTTCTATGTAGCTAGATGAACTGCCTTCTAAAAGTATCAGCTTTTCTACAGTGATTGTAACGTTCAGATGGTGTAGTAAACAATGCCTCCATTTGGTCAGATAAATCTTGTAGTGCATGCCACTTTCATGTTGAATTAGTTCTGCAGCTTCCATGCTGGCAGCTCTTTCTACCTTGACAACATTTTCAAGAAAGCCATTTGCATAACAGATGATGAAACTTAATTGTACGAAAACCACTGTAATCAAAGGAGGTTATTTTTGCCTGATCCTGGGAGATTTTGCTTCAGATAATCAAAACCAATCAAAGATCTAATTCCCAGCCTTAGCAGAATACAGTCAAAATGTGTTCTACTTTTGTGTCTTTATGGAAACTTGCATATTTTGTTTGCAGAAAGGAGCAGTGTTCATCCAGTCAGACTGAGCCTCAGATAACTGTTGTAACAATTGTCTTAACATTGTTCTTTACCATAAGACGTAAGTTAGTATGCATCTCTTACATCCTCGAGGCTTCTTCAGTGTGAATATGCTCCTTGATATGTGACACTGTTGCATTTTTAGGGGTTTTCCCGTAGTTGTGTGACATAACGATTAAAGAAAATAAAAATAATAAACTCATCTCTCTTTGACATTTTAATTCTACAAATGTGAATAGGTCCCTTGTTAAGTGTTTTCCAGCCTTAAGAGCTGCCTCCACGCAGTTGACCCTTAAGACCTATTTTGAGTTACCAGACAAAAATAAGGTTTCCCTTCAAGTGCTGGTTGCCAGGGGTAACTGGCACTGATGCCAAAAGATGAATGCTCTACCTACTTAGGATAATGCCTACTTTGTGAGCTAAATAAAAAGCTAAATTGCAGAGAAGGAAGTTGGATAAATGTGAAATATCAAGGGAGAAAAAACAAGATTACTAGGGACACAGATTTCAGAAAGGATTATTGCCTTTTGCACCAGTAATGGCCTGGTGTACTGTGCGTGTACACTGTTCTGCAGCCAGGCACTGGCTCTCTCTGCCCTGCTGCTCTGTGGAACAGCGTCCATGCTTCTGTCACTGCCCAGACAGTAGTTAAGAAGGGAGAGGCAGGGGAGGGGAATATTTTGCATGAATTACTTGGAATTTTACAGAGGAATGATAGTTCCTGTGTGCAAGAAGTGCAGTATTTTGAGCTTGGGACGTTGAGAGACTCATCTGCTGCTGGGAGACTTACTGTTGAAATTCAGAATTTCTCATCAAAATTAACGTGCCATTGATGTAAACAGTGGATAAAAATTTCTTTGTATCTAAAATTGTATGATAGAAGAAATAAATTACTTTGCTGTGGGATTCAAACATGGAAGCAATGCTCGTTCCTTTCCCTCAAAAAATGTGCTAGTCACTTTGTGGGGCATGGCAAAGGGAAGTGAGAATACCAAACAACATCATCAGGACTTTATGTCTACTGATGTCTTTATATCTGTGCAAAAGAAGATGAATACATGTGACCCACATCATTTAATATTGAAAGATCTGATCTCTTGGTTTCTTACAGTTAGCTAATATACTAAGTAATTTCTCAGTAGCAAGAATAACACCATATCCAGTTACACACAGTGATGTGATTTTCAGAAACTCTTTCATGAGATTTTGCTTGCAAAACAGCAAAAACTGATGTATGAACCTCTGTAAGTGACTCAGTGGGCTGAGCATTCAAGGATCTAAACTAAATCAGTTTCTTACTGTAGTTGCTAGGATTTTCAGCCAGATCCAGTAGCTTATTTATCTGATACTAAAGATACAAACCAATTCCCCTTCTAACCAGTGTATTGCTAATTTTACCAAAGCAAATAGAGTTGTTTGACTAATCAGAGACCACAGATGCCTAAGATGGTTCAGACTACATTTATGCTCATATTTATGCTTGCATTTACATTGCAGATCTCTTTGTTGCTCTCTGCAAGTTGCACCTGAGGCTGCCAGCATCCATCAGTGGTTCTGCAAGGAGAAAGATTTCTGCAGATTGGCAGCCAGATAGCAAATGACAAGCTGCTGCTTTTTTTGCGAGCTTTTAATGTTACAAGCCCTTCCCAGTCTCAAGGCAGTAAAGGAATGTTGCACCATATTCTGTAGAAGTATGACCTAAACATAACTCCTCCAGTTACTTTAGTGAAATACCATGGGCTGAATGTCCCCACCTAAAAGGACTCTTTTCATTTCAAATGTACTTTTAGTGTTTGTTTGTTTTTTACATAGGTTCTGTAACATTCTGCCTTGTTTTGAGCATTTATTTGTGTTGCGGAATAACAGTCCAACCTTGTATTCCTGACTTCATGTAATGTGGAAATCTACTGAAGATTTGGTCCATTCACCTTCACCCCGGGTAAGTTCTACTTCAGTAACAGGATTATTTTGTGAAATGGAAGAGTCAGAGTAACCAGCAGTGGTTTTCATGGACAGCAGAATGGCCAAATAAACGTATCATTTTTTCCTGTGAACTTCACTCACGTTTTATCTTATGTTTACCATAACAGAACTAAAATTCTCCATCTGCGAAACCATCTGGTAGATTAGAAATGCCTACCTTTGAAAAAAATGAAACACACCATTCTGTGCCACGCAGAATAGTAAAAGAGAGTCCTGGCTTGTTTCCTGTGTAAAACATCCTCAAATACAGAGCCCCCGCCATAGAAGTTACTGCCAGAAGAGGCCAAGAAAAGCCTGTGATTGCATGTTTTTCATTTCCAACTACTACATGATTTTGCACAGCAAGCTTTCTAAGGAAATTCCAGGAACTGACAGATGAATGCATATACTTACACATAAAAATACGCTAACAAATATAAGTAAGAGTTCATAATCCACTCAGGACTTTACCACTCATTCATCCAAGTAATGATACAGTTTAGGATGATGAAACAAAATTTAGAAGATGGGAGTGGTAATTATGGTCTATTCCATGGATTTTGCTTGGATGGAGGTGAAACTGTAGCAGTCGTCCAGAATCCTTTACCTGTTCTGCAGTGCATTCAGTGCTACAGTCATTGCTGTTTCAGCTTTTCTGAAACTTGCATATTTTGCACATTTGAAAGCTGATTTAATTTTTTATCTTGATTAAAATACATCTGCAAATGGAGAATGCTTTCTAGAAGAGTCTTCTCCAGTTTCACGTGGCAAGACGTTTAATGTGTTCAGATCTATTCCTGATGTTTTAATTTTGATCTTCATAAGATAATGATTGGAGAAAAAATTCTGAAACTGTTAAGTTATATCAAATGTTTGTGGATCTCATGGAGGGACCTTTTTTGATTTCTTACAGTTGTCAGCAGGTTTATAATGATTTGAAATATAAGATAATTACTGAAATTTGCTGTCAGTGTCTAATGAAGATGAATGCCAAATGGCCTGTTTTGTTCTTTATAGCAATGCAATGTGGTTAGGTACATTTTCTTATTCACAGAATCACAGAATCACAGAATGGCCAGGGTTGGAAGGGACCTCAAGGATCATGAATCTCCAACCCCCCTGCCACATGCAGGGCCACCAATCATCCCACCTAATGCTAGACCAGGCTGCCCAGGGCCCCATCCAATCTGGCCTTGAACACCTCCAGGGATGGGGCATCCACAAGCTCTCTGGGCAGCCTGTTCCAGCACCTCACCACTCTCTCTGTAAAGAATTTCCCCCTGACGTCCAACCTAAATCTCCCTTCCCTCAACTTAAAACCATTTCCCCTTGTCCTGCTGTCACTCACCCTTTCAGAGAGTTGATTCCCCTCCTCAGTATATATATACTAAAAAATCATTGTCGTCATTTTAATTTTGCATTTTTTCCCTTCTTTATTTGCTATCAATGAACACTGTGTTTCATTTTAACCTTCACCTAACAGCTTTTCAGAAAAGAAAGACTTCTAAAATAGAAAACAAACAAACAAACAAGAAACAAACAAACAAAAAAAACCCCAAGATCTACATGTAGGAGATCTGCATTCTGGGACTGTTTGTACATGCTTTTTCTCACTTGCTTTTTCTACAAAGTTTTTAAGGTGTAACTACTTAGTTCTCCTGTACAATGTGTGTGGATGCTGCAATCCATACACTGCATAGATACACAAATATCTGAAAGCATATTGCTGGCACCTTGGACAAGAATGTTCCAAAATCCAGCTATTTTTAGGGTTATAAACAGATGTCTTACGTCAAGTGTGAATTTCTTCATTGCACTTGCTCTTGTGCCAGCCATGTTCCTTAATCTCTTTCTCTCTTCTGCTGTTGTCTACAGTGCATCCATATATACGGATCATGCTCCCTTTGATTTGGTTTTGCTATGTCAGTGCAGCCATTCTCAGCCTCCTAATGTACAAGGTCTAAGTTTTTCTTTAAAAGATTGACTAGAGTTGTCCATTATGTTCTGGATAAGCTCTCACCTGTGTTTCTTACAACTCACCTCCTAGTTTCTCTGGAGAATAGTGCTCAGGCTGCTAGTTCTCCATCTGTAAGGACATACACAGGGACAAGGTCAGACCAAAGATACATTGCTGTTGGTTGTCAGTCTGCAAAGACGATGTCCCGCTACATTGCAGTAACCTGCGTGTGCGTTAGTTTGCAAGTACTGTAATCAGACATTGAAACTTTGGCACCGAAATTTCTTCAATCATTAGTTTCTTCAGCTTGATGCTGTTGCAGGTTTGTTTGTTGTCAGCACTTTCATCTCTGAAAGTGCTAGAAATCATTTCTTTCAATCTTTGCAAGTGGCTCTTGCAGGTTAGTGGATACGAGTTTGAGAAGTTAATTACACAAGTTTAGATTTATTGATTATAAAAGTGTATGCTTCTGATCATGCTAGAACGTTAATCTCACAGATTTACTCTAGTCAGTATTAGTGGCAAATTTTATAGAATAATGCTGATTTATATGTAAGTCCTAAAGCATTTCATGCACATAAGTAAGGTTCAGTGCAGCTTTACAATAATGTTAGTGACAACAGTCTGTGTTAGGCAACCAGTGTGCTGGTAAAAGAGGAGAGGAAATTAACTTGTTTCAAGACTTCCACTACAATCCCAGTCTACGAAATTAGATTATTTACTTTCTGATCTGTTTTATGTGATGAGTAAGATGGATCTCCTCTCACCAATCAGAAACTAGGTATTTGGACTTAAAATGCCAAGTGTAGATTCAGCAACTAGATGTTGTCTGTTATCGTATGGAAAGGAAGAAAGGCACCTTAAGAAGCAGAGGAATCATAAATGTCATCTTTCAAATTAATTTTAGGACAAGATAAAGCACTTCAGTTAGGTAGGGGACAAATGAATTTGTTCTTTTTGCTAGTACAGGTGTGCATGTGTAATAGAGATGGCAGCAGAACTGGTTGTTCCAGGCTAATGTGAAAGCAAGAGTTGTTTTTAAGGACTGTTGTGAACTTTATAAAACACAATTCCACATGTGATGATAGCAGCTTCCTTTATGTATTTGCTGAGATTTTTATACTGGAGTATAACAACTTAATGCCTATTAGCTGTCCTATGAGATAAAATAATCAGCAAGCCACATTTATACAGACATCTTGGAATTTTGAAAATAATGTCAGTTTTTCCTTCTCTTGTAGTTTATATATTCTTGCTTGTTATTTGAAGACTTTTTATGTATTATAGGGATGAACTTTTTGAGTCTAAATGTTTAAAAGATTCAAGCCAAGTAATGTATATGGGCTGCACAAGGAAGAAAAAGGCAGTTTTACAACAGCATGTATTCAGAATTCAGCTAAGTGGCAGATTGCATAAAAATACATTGTCTTTTTTTCTCCATTTTGATGAAGTAGCTTTTAAAATTCTTTAATATTGTAAGTTCAGCAATGGAATATCTTCTTATCAGTAGTCATGTTTTTCTGTCCACAGTCCAGAGGGAGGAAAGGCTTCTAGAAATGAGTAGAGGGTGCTTAGCGGTTTTAGTAGTGAGTTTTTAGTGAATTTCTCTGTGTTTCTTGGAATTATGCCACACTAGAAGAAGTTCAGTTGGATTGTTTGATAAATAAATTGCATCCTCATGCAGAAAGTTGTGTCACTAGTATATGTAAATGTTTTTGAAAATTGCTGTGCAAAAAAATATATATATTAATGCAGGAAAAGCCTCTATGAAATTATATCTTATTGCTTTCTGTTTCCTCATCATTATTTTGAGTTAATAGAATTTCATATTTCCTTTTTAGAAAATTGCATTTTGGAAATAATAATAATAATAATTAAATGAGAAAAAACCCACAGAAATGCTAAATATAGCACTAAGAAGCCTTATTTATATGAAAAATTGTTAGTACCCCCATCATAATCCTATTATGGTAAATCTATGCATCTGCCAGTTGCCTTTTTCAAGAATCAGTGATGTTTCTCAGTTCATCTGGTACATATAGCAGTGGGAAGATAAAATATAAAGAGCTGTCTGTGTGTCTTTGAAATGTAATGGGGAGAAATTTCTGGATCTCCGGTCTTTGTGGTTTGGTTTTAATGCAACATGACGGCAAGAGCATTTTTGTTAGGTGCTTAGAAGAAGTATTGGTCTTTATTTGTTTATTGATAATTATTTGTCTGTTTCCACAGAGCAATTGAAAACACAGGTTTGTTATGCTTCTTCTGTGGCAGTAGTGATTCAGCATGCCAAAAGTGGAACCATGATAGCACTTCCTTGATTCTGTATTCTTTGGCAGGAGTGTAAGGAGTAATAAAAAATAATCTCTTGAGAAATACAGGTGCTATCTTTTCACCATGGTTTTACTTGATTGTAATGAGAAGATTACTTGGAGCTTTTCATTGTCGTATCAAGTTGCCAGCTGTTGAAATACAAGGCTGTTACTACATATTACGGCTGGGAAGTGGAGCATCTGTGTGTGTGGCCTCATGTCTAATGCTGCAGCTTGTCATTTTCTGTCATTCCCACCGCCTATTATTAATCGATACGGTAATGTTTTCTTCAATTCTTTAATGTATAAATTAAAATTTATGAAAATATTGAGAAAGAAATACATCTTCTTTGCTTTGATATGATAAAGCTTGTCAGTCTCATTTATATAAATATTTGTGTGCATATAGATTTCTTTATGGAGCACTGCATAATATATAAGCATGTATAAGCAGTATTTCTTTTCCCTAGGTACTTTATTTCTGTCTGACACATCAGCTGAATGTAATTCTCAGCTTGTCCACTGTGACCCCAAAATATAGACTCTAATTAGTCTGCACAGCACCGAGGAGAAAAAAAAGAGTATTTCTAATGTGTCAAAAGAACTGTAATAACCATTTTTCCCATTATGTGCTGTTCTGTCTCTTGTATTCCTTTTGCTGTAGACCTCTTGAGTAGTTGAGGTGGTGATGAAAGACACTCTTGATAGCAGGGACAGGAAGGTGATTGTCCCTCTCTACCCTGCTGTTGTGAGGCCCCATCTGAAGTACTGTGTCCAGGTTCGGGGCCCCAATATAAGAAAGACAGGGAGCTATTGGAGAGGGTCCAGAGGAGGACTACAAAGATTATCAGAGGGCTGGAGCACCTCCCCTACGAAGACAGGCTGAGGGAGCTGGGCTTGTTCAGCCTGGAGAAAAGAAGGCTGCAGGGTGACCTCATTGCAGCCTTTTGTACCTAAAGGGAGCCTACAAACAGGAGGGGAATCAACTCTTTGAAAGGGTAGATAACAGCAGGACAAGGGGAAATGGTTTTAAGCTGAGGGATGGAAGACTTAGGTTGGATGTCAGGGGGAAATTCTTTACAGAGAGAGTGGTGAGGTGCTGGAACAGGCTGCCCAGAGAGGTTGTGGATGTCCTGTCCCTGGAGGTGTTCAAAGCCATGTTGGATGGGGCCCTGAGCAGCCTGGTCTGGTATTAAATGGGGAGGTTGGTGGCCCTGCCTGCGGCGGGTGGGGTTGGAGCTCGATGATCCTTGAGGTCCCTTCCAACCCAAGCCATTCTATGATTCTATGATTCTGTTTGCTGAGTAAAGCCATGCCAATGAAAACCCTTATTCCTGAAAGGGAATGAGTCAATGGACACAAACTGAAGCACATAAAATTCCACTTCACCTAAGATAAAAAAACTAACCATTTTCCTGTGAAGCTCATCAGACACTGGCACAGGGTTGCCCAGAGAGGTTGGGGAGTTTCCATCCTTAGAGATAATCAAAACCTAATGGGACACAGCCACAGCTCTGAACAACTGGCTGTAAGTGACCCTACTGTGGGTAGGGGCTGGACTAGATGACCTCCAGAGGTGGTCATCAACCATTCTGTGATCCTTTAGACAGGTGTGATCGTAAATATGACATTGTAAAACCTTAATCTGTATATTCTTCCTCTGAAACACAGCCCTCCTGCATGATCAAATAAAACTTAATACTGATAGATGAAAAGGCAAAGTGGGTAAGCTGGGTGGATTGTTTTAGACAGGATCCAGTGCCCCTAGAGAATGGAAATTTGCTTCCTTGGGCTTGAAACTTGGAGGTCCTGCATTTCATAAAACATATAAGCAATTAAAAAGACCTTAGTTATTGACTTAAACAACTCATCCCATCACTGAATTTAGATCGTTGTATAAATTCCAGCAAGAAATAATTTTTTTTCTAAGTGTGGTTTCAAATGTTTTAATTCCTGTTTCCCTGATCAGTGTCTTTGCCTGGCATGCTCAGATCTTAAAGGCACAGTCAGAAGGACCAAAGCTTTGACCTATAGAGAGGATGATAATGGTCATTGGAAATACATGTAACGTCAATTTAGTGTCCTGAAAATTGGATGTTGAAAATACATTCAAGATAATTGAGGTCTGTGATAGAGTTAACATTCAACTTACTAAGGGTAGTTTGGGTTAAAAACAGTATGTAAAGATAGCATTTTTTGTCAGCGGAGAAGGAAACAGGTAAGAAATGACAAAACAGGTTGAGAACCAATTGCAAAACCTGGTGTCTTTGAATACGTCAGAAATAGAAATCACAGCCTAAAACGCTGATCAATAAATTAGATCAAAACATGCAATAGAACCGATGTAAGCAGCCCAAAACTAACACAAAAGGAAGTGATCTGCTGGTGGGATGAGGTTGGGTGTCCTGCTCCTGCAACACAGCCACAAAGCTGTATGTGTCCTACCAATCACATGTCATTAGGCAGATTCTGAAGGAGCAGCCTGAATGCTCCCTAGCAGGATCTAGCACTTTCCGTATACAGAAACTCCTCAGAAACTGTGACTGTGGCTATAGGAACCATGCAGGAGCTGCAGGGATGAGTTAGGAGGGCCTGCGTAGTAACTTCCGTCATGTGAAATCAGTGGCTGATATATGAGGATGTCACTGCGGCTTTCTGGACTCTGTTCTACAAATACTTTGTAAGAAACCTGGATTATTTATTGTTGTTATTGTTTTAGGATTTCTTATTTGAAGAAGTTCTAACTTGTGGCTGGAAACAAGGCTTTGCAGCTGAAGTATTGTGCTGTTCCAAAGCAAATTGAATTCACACTGCCAAATAATCTCTCCTTCCCCGGTAGCTCTGTAAGTAATGCCATTAAGATGTTTGCATAATCCTCATATTTCAGTGATTGTACTGCTGCTAGAGTACTGTGCAATTCTCTGTGTATTATGTTTGTTCCTGACTAATACTTTGGTAACATAATAAGAATATCTGGGAGAAAGAGCAGTATTGCATAGCTTGCAGCTACTTTGCTCTACCACCACCTCCCCACAAATTAATTAGGTTTTATTCTCTTGAATGTTCTGGGAAACCAAGACATCTACAGATGCTGCAGGAAGTAATAATGATGAACTATTGGGTGGCTCAGTTAATTAGCAAAATCTTTTGAGTTCAGACCATTCAGACCATTAATAATGAATTTTTAGCTATAGATCTGGTCTGTGTATGCAGAGCAATGCATTGTTGTGCGGTTACCCAAGGTAACTCAGAGCAATGGAGACTCAATATTAGAAGCAGCACAACACTGGTCCAGTATTTGTAGGGATGGTAAAGCCATACTCTTCCTACCACTCAGTTATTCTGCTATAAACTTTAAATAAAAAATACCTGAAAAGCAACAAATCATTTTATTTCCTTGGTGTCTATACTAATATCAATTAAGGGATGGATGGAGCAGGGGATTGGGGAATTTACTCCTCCGTCAGCTGCTTTGGAAGTGCAATCGTAGTTACATGCAGTTGGTAATTTCTTTTCATTCAAACATTAATGATTGAACATATCCTGAATACTTGGTAAATACGATGATCATGGTAAAAAGCTTTTTACTTGCCGGATACCTACTGTGAAGAGACTGCTGCTGTTGTACCCTTTCAGAGCTTCAGAGGTTAAAATTATTTCACATTATTACTTAGGATATTCCAAAGCCTGTTACCTATGACAATAGATTTGAAAAGTCCTTAATTAAAGAACTAATTCTATTGAAGTATCTGCTCCACATTGATTTACCATCCTTTTCTATTCCTTCTACCCTATTTGCACCTGGCAGAATGCCACAACAAGCAGATGGGGGCAGCACCCCACACTCCACGGGAGTAAAAACCTTTAGGATTTGGGAAGCTAGCACCAAACGCTTGGTGTTTGTGCTACGCATATCATGCCTGCACCCAGTGGGGCTGACAGCTTCCGCATCACATTGCAGTGTTCCAGTGTCAGTGAGGCAGTATCTGTGGGAGCGGTCACTTTCTCATGGTGATGTCCAAGGGCTCTTGCAAGGGTGAAATAACTTCGCAGAATCCAGAGCTGTTCCAGGTCTGTTTCTTTGATCTTTCCCATACTTTCCTAAATATACAGCAATGTAAATATTTGGATTAATATTGCTGTTAGTAGTAGAACTATTACAGCTGACAGTGTGCTGCTGCCACAGGGGATACTAAAATGAGCATGTGAAAGGCAGTAATGTTCCATAGTGTGTACTTCCTGAGTGCACTCAGATACCATTTAGTGGTGATTGTAGGGAGAGAATCTTACACAGGACAGAAAACTGAGACCAACCAATAGATGCAAAAATAGCTGCCCAAGAACAAATAATTTCTGCCTTTTATTGCCCCTAAGGATGTTTGCTACCTTTTCCAAAAGTTACAAAAGATTGAACTTACTGCTCCGTATTTTCTCTCCAAATTTCAATGTTTTCACAGGGCCTGTTTGGACATGTGGAAAAATTTTACTTTCTAAAGTATCAGTAGTTGACATTTATGAGACTGGATAATGATGGGCATTTTCATAACTTACAGCAGAGAAAACTTTATCATGCTGCTTCTGAGAGAATAGAAGTTTTAAAAATTTTATTCAACTTGAAGCACTCAGACCCTTGCTTTATCCGTGTTTTAAGGGCAGTCCAACTAATTTAGTCTCTGTTCAATGCTCATTACATGGCATTTCAGAACCTTATGTGTACTTATCATTTATTATTTCTTAAGGCAAACAATTACAGTAACAATACCAAAGGAATGGAAGATAACTGGTACATTGACAATTAAACTCTTCCTAGACAATATGTGCTGTCAGTGGTATTCTGGGATTCTTTGATTACCAGTCGCTGTACTCTCCACTGTTTTAAATGGTCAGTTGTATCAGAATTTCTCTTCCCCTAAACTTGCCCACTTTTTGTTCTAATGCACAGCAAATGAAGTAAACTTAAATTACATACTGTGTGAGAAGATTATTCCATAGGGTGACGTTTTTCCAACATGAACTCAATGCCAGAATATGTATTTTAATGACAGAGAAATTACAGGCTGTCAAATAGTCGCTTAGCAAGACTAGAGTATTCTGAGTTTCTGCTGCTGTTATTACTGCTTTAATGAAAATACATGTAACTAAAAAGAAACTCTAATTGAGTACAATTTGGTTAAAAGAAGAATTTGTGTTCTAAATGTATGAATTGTAGAAATTTACAATGTGTAGTGTGAAATATGGGTGGTTTGGGATAGGAAAGCAATATAAAATGGGTGTAAAAATATTATCAATAAATTGGATGAGAAGTGATTCTAAAGTCTGTCCTCAGAAATAAACCCAATATTAGATTTCACATTGTAGTGGAAGCTTAGTGGCAGCATTTGGCAGATGTATGCAGAAATCTAATGCTGAACTTAGTAAAGCATTTGTACATGGAAAGAATGAAGAGAGATGATGGTCAGCTCTAGTAGCCTACAAAATGGAGAGGCAGCCCTTCAGAGGGAGCGGCAGATTGTTCTGTCAGAATATTGTTTGCTGTCACTCAGGAAAGGAGCTGTGGTAAGTAATAGTTGGCATTCTTCTAGAGTTTTTCTGACAGCTGTCTATACCTACTGCATTTGCTATCTGTCATTACTAATGTGTCTTCTGTGGGGATGCTAAGCCAACCTTATTCTAACATCAGAATGTGGAAGACTAGAATTTGTAGAGGAAACACTGAGATTACATGATACTCAGTTTACATTGCCTACTTTTTCACAGAAACTGGATTCCTGCAGCTTCAAGCTACTTGTAGGTATTTTATTAGTTTCAGCTTATGTGGGCAAATGCTATTCAGAGGTCCTGTACTGTGGAGTGCAGGGCATGTATCACCATGCTGAGGCTAAGAGCAAGGAGTAGAGCAGTGGAAGAAAGCTGCCTGTAGAATGGGCTTGGAGGCTGTGGTGCATTATACCTGTGATGGAAAAAGCGTCTTCTCTTTTTCTGTGTACATGATCTCCCATCATACTTTGTCTCTATAGTCTAGCAGTTTGCTATACTATATTGCTATTAAGTGATCCCAGTCCTGTGCAGGCCTGTGCATGAATTTCACTGTGTGTAGATGAACAGCCCAGAAGAGGTAAGGTTTGACGCTGGCAGGATCCTCAACTGGGCCTTGCGTGTTATTGCAGTGTATCTGGGAGACGTTACTGATACAATAATAGGAAATATGTCACATTTCAGATAATAAATAGGGATGGAGAGAATGCATATCTTTTTCAAAGTATATCTGCAAATATTCACAGGGACTGTACTTCCTGTACTTTTTACTATATGCTCTTAGTCTCTACGGAATTATTTTAAATGCAGTATATTTTTAAATGAAATGGCAGTTGAATAGTTATGTGTCTTAAGAAGCTGATAACCATGGCTTTTAGATCATCTTGGGGATTTTGATTCATCTCAGAAAGGATAGATGGAGCTCTTGCTGTTTTTCTGCAGCTTTTGTTGCATATTTTATTGAGCAATTGAAATTCAGATTTCACACATATTTGATTCTTAGATACTTATTTTCATTAAAACTTGCCAGTTATGTGAGAACTATGTATGTTTTTGAGATATTCATTAAATGAGATTTGTAACAGTTTACATGATATTCTGACAGTTTACGAAATCTATCAGTCAAAAGCAGATGGCCTGTGTTGGTAGGCTTTTTCTGTTATAATGAATATATTTTCAACGTATATATTTCATTTATAATATATTTGCTCACAGGCTCTTATTTTTAAAAATAATTTAATCAACACATGATACTCCTACGCTTCAACTTGACACTTAAATGTTCAGATGTCATCTTTCTTACTGAAGTGAACTTAAGATAAATGATTATGCAGTAAATTGAATTCTTTGAAATATCAGTCCTAAAACACCGAAAACATTTGTTGCATCCTTATGCCTAACCCTTTCATGAATGTATTTTTCAATTAGGCATCCAGATGTCCATAGCTTTGATACTTGACCATTGGGGTTTCTTTTTGAACGTGGTTGTGTTGACCATCGTTGGCCAAGTCTCCTTGAGGTGAAGCCATAGAGGATGGCACAGTCTGGCCAGGAGAGAATGGAGGGGAGGAAGACCTTGTAGAGGCAAGTCAGCCCCCAAGAAGGATGAATTTCCAGTGGCTTGAAGAGTGGCTTCTTGATAGCCACTAGGACTTCTCCCACAAGTCGCTATGCTTGGCTGCTTGGTGGATGGATTGTTGCAGTGGAATTGCCAGGTCACAGCCTGAACCTATGGTTGAGCACCAGGTGAGAAGGCTTGGATAACCCAGGGAGCTCAGGTGCAAGCAATGCACCTGAATGATCAGAAGGGATGGAGCCTGGATTTGCCCCTCTTCAGCCTCATTTAAGGATTAGCAGCAGAGGGAGCAGCATCTCTCTGGTTAGGCTCTGCTCTTCTCAAGCATTGCTTGCTGTCAGAAGGGGTGAGCCAAGTTTCTGTCTTTGTTACTTTTTGTTGTTCTGTAATGCTTGTATCTTATTAGAAAGTGCTGTTGTTGCCTTCTTTTGCTCTACAGTTGTCTGTGTTTCACAGATAGGAAAGCAGTGAAATAACATTTGAGGCTATGGCCACGGTTCATCTTTGTGAAGATGCCAGCAGATCCATGTGAATTTTGGGGTTTTGGGTTTTTGCCCTGTGCTAGGGAAGGGGCAAATCCCGACACTGATGCACAACTCATGACATGACCAAGGGAAACTTAAGTATGAGGACAGACATTCAGTTAAGCTCATGGCTGCCTGTCTGCATACAAGGGTGATGTCAACAAATCTGCTAGTGAGGCATTTCAAAATAAAAGCAATTTCTGCTATGTAAGGGAGTAATGTGGACACTTAGTTCCC
Organism: Chrysolophus pictus; assembly: GCA_037305975.1. Lineage (NCBI taxonomy): Eukaryota > Metazoa > Chordata > Aves > Galliformes > Phasianidae > Chrysolophus > Chrysolophus pictus. The sequence goes on from CM074578.1 coordinate 29,447,203, forward strand.
AATGACTTGAGCAGACATTTTGAGTCTTTTTGTAGGCATATTAAAAGTTTGAAGATATTTTGAATCTATTTTAGAATATGATACTTGGATTCATTTACAAGTGCGTTGTGTTATCCACGTTTTCACTGTAGTCTTAGCCTTTTACATTTTTCATTTGACTGTGTGTGACAGTAACGTTGGCCTTAATATATGCAAAGAAGTGTAGCATAATTCCCTGATTCTGTAGACTTTCTTGAAGTGAATTTACACTGAGCTCCCATTAATTGCTTTGTGGTTTCCAAATGCTTAATTCAGAACTTCAATTATGAGTTTGGCTGTGTTATGCAAAGAAGTTGAGGTCTTGGAGTTGTGTTAGGTAAGGTAATTGGTAATGCTGTTTTTCTTCAGTTGGATCTCTGGTTACTTCCCATGTGCACTAAGAACAAAGAATTTTATTGTTTTCATTATGGTCAACTGTCTGGTTCTTTTTTCCTTTTCTTTTTTTTTTTTTTTTTTTATACTTAATGTAACTTTTAGTATTCAAAAGCATTTAAAATACTAGCTATTGGAAACTGAGTATGGTTGGGTGGCATACAATATAACAAAAATACAAACTGTAAGTTGCATGTATTTATATGAAATTTGTACAAATTGTTCTTAGAGGAAAAAATATTAAGTCATCTAAAATTACACAGATGGGTTGTCATTTCTTAATTTGTTAATGAAATGCTGAAACTTTCTTGTCAGTTACAGTAGATTTGATGTAGACTATCAGTGATTGTTGCATGACAACATCTAAATATCAGTTGTTCAAGCAGATTTTAATTTTTAAAAAGAATAATAACTAAAACAATTTTAAATACAAAGCATTTTTTCCTATTATGCTGAGGATGGAAAAAATTCAGATTTTGTTTTCAGAAACCTTTTCTCATACATGGGAAGTGGCTTGATTTCGAAGCTTTATCTAGAGGAGCACTAGTGACATGCTACTGAGTATTGATGCTACTCATGCTACTTAGGGTGAGTATGACTGAAGATCAAATCCTGTACAGAAAAGGCGTTGCTAGAAATACTACTCTTTGTTATTACAAATTTTACAAGAGAAAAAGTACTTTCAGTGACACATTTTTACACTTTTACAGAAATTTGTAACACTGATGACTTTCAGTCTGGGAGGACAGAAGAGTGTTCTCTGTGCTTTGAACTCTGTTGTGTCTGGGATTGTATGCATTGCTGGGAACACATTCACAAGACAAACATATGTACTAGGAAAAATGTGCCTAGAATATTTGTGTTTTCAGAAAAATCAACAATTTAAGTGTAGTGTGGAGCACTGGTTTTCCAAAATAAAAAAACAATTGTAATTGGGAAAAGTTGCTGTTCTTCTAATGAAATTTTAGCAAACTATAAAAGCAGATATAAAAAGAAAGTTATCAGGTTTTGTGGAAACCTTTAGAAAGTAGTTGATGCAAAGATTTTCCTAAGATATCATCACAGCTAATGTTACATTATATATATATTAAAGCTTTTTTTGCTATATAGAAAATAATTCTTTCGCTTTGAAACATTACTAGGTTTTGCCAATTTTGTGCAGTAACAATGTAATTGTTCTAATCTAAGATGTATCATATACTTAAAAATACTATGCATATAGCTCAGAGCTCCACTAAAAACCTGCAGAATGTAAGCAACTGCCTTTGCTCTATTCTGAGCCCTCCAACAGTTGTCATCTCTAAAGAATAATGTGGGTTTGTCCTTCCAGTATCTAAATGCAAAACCTTTCTTTCTGACTGACAAAACTCTGATTCTCAGACATCTGAATTAGTGAGCAAAGTAATCCTGGAGAAGAATCTCCACCAGTGCACATGAGAAAGCAACTGAATTTATGATCAGAAGACTAATCCTAGGAGTGATGCAGAGCATCAATTCCAAGCTGTAGTGTTTGTACCCTACCTCTCTTCTCATGCCAGAAGCTCTCTGCTTTGACTCTGGCAGTCCTGTAGGCTATGGACACAGCAGTTTTCCAGATTTCTCCTGTGAGTTGTAGTCAGTGCAGTGCTCAGAGCCTCCCTATTGCAGCCATGGCCTTTCTCCCATGGCATGTGCTGTTTTCAGGGTTCTGTTCAGGGTTCTGTTTTTGGGTTAACCCCAGTGGACTCAGAGTAGTACTCTGGGAAGATTAGTTGAGAAAAGAGACTATGATAGGATCAAATGCAGTTCCTATGCAGCATCAGGGCATGGGGTTTTCAAAGATGTGGGCAGCACAGCTGACAGCAGGTTCTCATCACTCCTTTGCACAGAGTGGAAAGGAAAATAAGTTACCATAAATAAGTGGGTGTTCTACACTCAACTCTTTAACCTCATAGATGTCTCTCTCAAATGATCTTCTGCTTGCAGTAATATCTTACTGAAGATAGTTGTTTTCCTGAGTACTCTTAGAATATCACACTAGTCTGCCTTTTGGGGAGTTGTATCTGGCACAGAAGGATGTATCTTCTTCAGACAGGTGTGAATTTCTGGATTTTGGGTGATACTGTCTTTTCAGAATTGATCTTTGTACCTAAAAGCAGGTATCCTTCCTTTTAGTCTGCTGTCTTCCTAGCTTTAGCTGAGTTTAAATCATCAGCTGCAGCAGTAGAAAGCTTGCATTTTGTAGTAAGCTGTTTTACAATGTTTTCATAAATTTGGGTATGTTGAATGGCAGTTCCTTAGTTCCATATACCTTCTAGTTAATACAAATAGATATACAATACAAAACAAATAGATATGCAATAAAATAGTAAACAGACAATGAATCTGATTCAAATCTTGTTTTTCAAGTTGAATTATTTGAGGAAATTAGTTTATGAACTAAATTTGGAAGTCTGGACTCCATCAGTCTTGAGGAGAAAGAGCAGTAATTACATTCTCTCTCAATTTACGCTGTGAGTCTGTAATCCTTTTTTTAGAATTTTTCTTTTTAATTCTATTACACCGAACTTAATTTCACATGACAAATAGCAGAATTATGCAGATAAATAACAGAAGTATAATTGCTCTGTAAAGACCCCATGATTTGCATGTGTACATCATAGTCACTCACTAAGACATCATCTTATGAGAATGTATCAAAGCTAACTTTAGCCTCTTAGCTACAGTACAGGTAGATGATGACATCAGTTGCCCTTCCTGTGTCGGCTGATGTCGTCACTCCATCATAGAAGGCCACCAAGTTGGTCAGGTGATCTGCCCCTGGTGAAGCTGTGCAGGCTCAATCTTACAGTTCTTTTTTCTCCTGCTTTGGACATACAGCTATCTTAGTTCCACTGATATAACTATAGTTTCTAATTTGAAATACCTAAATATTTTCAAGAGCGTGATATTTTAACATTATAGGTGTAGTATGAATCTTTCCTGTTTGACCACAGGAACAGGCAAAGAAAATGCTCAGTGAGTGGACCCCATCCTCTGTTAATGTGAGATGATTTACCAGGCTGTTTATCTCTGATGGAGATCAGTTGATTGTAACAGCAAGCTTGGGTTGTAGAAACCTGTGATTATTTTTTTTATCCTAGCGATGGCTTTTCTGCCATTGAATACTGGAAATGGAACTCTTAATTTCAGCATTGCACCTGTGTTTTTCTTTCACTCTTATTTCACTAATAAAAGTGGATGAGTTTTTCTCCTGGCGTGGATATGTTAAATAACATTGCTTTGCTGTTATTGACCCTCCCCTACCCTCCCCCCCCCCCCCCCCCCCCCCCCCCCCGTATCCCTAAGGCAGGTAAAAGGCAGAATTAGTAACAAATAGTGCAGATGGGGTCCCCTGGCTTGGGTCTCCCCAGTCTCTGTTGGGTCACCCCACAATCAGAGAAATGCTTAGGTCAGTTCTGCTTTTCAGCACAGATGCATCCTACCATGTGCACTTATATCCAGCAACTCCAGTACTAGAGATGAATCCTGTGATGTTTAAGCATTTTTTCTTCTTGGTACCTCTTGCCCCTTCCTTTTTCATTCATTCAGGGTACAGTGCTCTCAGCAGCATTCACAATGCGTATTGGTGGCCCCTTAGAAAAAAGGACCGATTCACTGAACCTCTTTCCCCCACAAAAAAAAATAACATGTGCAAGCAAAAACTTGTCTGATCTGTCTGCAAGGAAAGAGAGCTTGATTAATATGTGCGAAGGCTATTTTTCACACCATCAAAGAAATTGAACAAAAATGTGAACTTAATATTGATGATCTGCACTTTATGTGGAGTATGAGGTAATTTGCAAATTAAGGATCTGGTATTCAGTAACATTAAAGGGAATATTGCTCCATCTTTGTGAAAAATTTTCTTAAAAACAAATTGCAAATCAAAGAGTATAAGTTGCTAATATGTCATCTGAGAAAGATTAGACTTGAAAGAGGAGGAGTAGTTTTAATTATATATAAATAGATTCATTAAGAGGAATGTAGGGGTCCGGACGTTATTCATTTTCTCAGATTAGATTAAGAATGTTGTGTTTAGAGTCTTGTATCTTCATAGACCACTTTAATTTCTGCTTATACCCATTATTCTATTTCAAGTGCACATTAATCTTCTTTTCAATGAAATGTATCCATTTGTCCTAGCTATTCATACAATTATTTGAAAACAGTAGTGACTTTAATTTTAGTTTGACAGTAAAAGCATTTTACTTTGTATTTGCCATTGTTGCCTTGAGCATCTCTAGACATTGCTGAGAAATTCTCTGCAGTAGAGGAGAATGACTTTATAAAACCATTATAAAAAAAAGGGGGGGGATTGTTAATGGCATTTATAAGTCTGTTCTCACTGTAATCTGTTCAAGTATGATAATTAATATATTTCTATAGTATTTCTGTATGAACTAATTTAGCAGTGTTTTAGTTTAGCTTCTGTTTCGGAGACCATTTGTGTGTATTTATAAGACACTACTTGGATGTAATGTATTTTCATGTTCAAGACTACTTCCATACATATACAAGTAATGCCCATAGGTGAGAGACAAGAATTAAGCTAGAAAATGCCCCCTTTTCAGTATTTTTTTAATGACAGTTTCAATTTATTTATATTGAAAGTGGTAACAGTGATGCAAAGGCTTTCTCTTCATTATTGTCACTGTTGGTTCACATAGGTGTAAATATGATCAGAACGAAGCCTGTTACACCCAGCCCTGTCAGTCTAGAGTTACACTGCAGTCTAACTGGCATGGTAGCTTTAAACAGTTTTCTACATATTCCCACACAGTTGCCTTTTTGTATTTTTCAGGGATCTCGAATGTCATGGTTACCCAATGACAGAAAGCACAACACAGTGACAGAGAAATAAAAAGTATTTGGTGCCCCCAACCGGCCTCAGTTGAAGTGAAACCATTGTGACAACACTATTTTCTCATATTCATCAACATTCAATGTCTGAATTCCTTCAAAGATCTCTCTCATGGGGGGGGGGGGGGGGGGGGGGAAATCTTGGAACCTAATTCTTTGCAGTAGAGATCTGTAGTTCTGATTAGCTCATTTTTTTTCAGTCAGATACAACCACCAGCATTTCACTTTTCCTGTTGACCTTTCTAGAACGCTTGAGACAATCAAACATGCTTGTCTTGGTGATTGTTACCTGCCTTGGATCAACTGGCTGTGTTGTCGTTTGTTTGTCTGATGATTTTTATCTGTTGTCATTGAAAAGTCCCTCTCACATAGGTCAGCTTTGTACCGAGGTCCTCAGTATTTTCTCAAATACACTCAGTATCATCTCTGTGCAGATGACACACAGTTCTGCTCCAGACCCATCTTCTCCCGAACAAATAAATGTCAGGCTCCCATCACATTCATCTCATCTTCCCAGTATTCTCTAACTGAAAATTGAGTTGAATGTCTTCTTCTGTTTTTCCATTTCAGACTTATTCAAGGGTTGTCCAATACCTTTTCTTTTTTTTTATATATATATATTCTTTATATATATATATGGAAAACTTTATAAATTAGTGTTTGCTAGCAGCCTCAATGGTGTCTCTGACTGCGTAGCAACTTGTTGCCAGACCATGACAAATGTTGCATATCACCTCCCTGTAACCTCCAAGACACCTCTGTATGCCTCTGAACCACAGAGGTAAATTGCTTATTTGCATCCTCACTGTCTTGCATTGTGATTACTGTAAAATCATTTTCTCCTGCCTTGACAGGTACAGTTTTGCCTGTGTGATATCCATGTAAAATGAAGGATAATACAACTGTCTATCCGGTATGAATCAGTCCACTGGCTTCTGCTTCTCTCTTGCATTAAACATAAATGCTTCTCTTCACTTTTACACTTAAGCTGCTCCATAAAGACCTTTAAGGCGGTTCTTCCAACATGTGTCTGGTATGCAATAGTTTGGTCCCTTGATTGATATACACTGAGAGAAATTTTATGAAAGATGTATCATGTTCTTATCAGCTCAGAGTTTTCACTTAAGAATCACAAGTTCCTTTGCATTACAGTCTCTCTGATAAAAGAATAGGTATAAAACACTGAAGGAAGGAAACAACCTTTAATTTCAATGACAGAAAAATAATATAGAAAAACCATGGTCAGATAAAACAGAATTGTAATAGCAGAATCATGGAAATGTTAGCTGGAAGAAGCTTTTGGAGGCCAAAAAGGACCCAAAGCACAAGTATCCCTGAAACTGGAACATGACAGCCATGAATTTGTCTAGCCAGGTCCTGAAAATACCTAGAGCTGAGGTTCCACCATCTTTCTGGACAACATCTTTCAGGCTTGACTATTGTCCTGTGCGGGTGTCCAGCCAGAAACTGACAAGCCACAATTTGAGATCATTACTCTTCCCTTATTATATCATCTGGTACTGCCAGGAGCACTTTGGCTTCACTGTCTTTCTAATTTCAAGTAGCTGCTGGCTGTGATTAGATCACACTTTCGCATCCTTTCTGCCAGACTGAGCAAGTCCAGATTCCTCAGCTCTTTTCTGCAGGATCACTTGTTTTAGGCCCTGACTATCTGTTCTTCTTATGTCTGGACTGTCCCAAAACTCAGCAGTGCCTAGTGACTAACAGGTTAACAAGTTCCCCTTGTGATATCTGTGCTCCTGGGTGTGCAGCCCCTTCACTATGGTAGTAGTTTGGTTCATATGCACTGTGGTGTTCATTGTGTCCTGTAGAACCTTCTCAGTAGAGCTCAGGCATGGATGGATTATGTGATTGCTTCAAGGCAGCGTTTTGCAAACTGTATCATCAATATCCACTTTTCATCTGTTATGGCCTATTAATTTGTTTTGGGGTTTTTTGTTTGTTTTTGTTACTTCAACTCTTTAAGTTTCTTTATAAAGTGAAGTAAGTTACAATAGCATTCTCTAGTATGCTGATTCTTTGTAAGGTAATCTTTCTGATTTTTTTTTTCCTGTTTCCAAGAAAAAAGTTTTCATTGTAAAGCAAATGAAAAAAACTGCTCCTCAAACTCTGCCTCCATTTCCTAACTTAGACATTCAGCCAATCTAACGATTTCTTCTAGAGGATTTTGAACTGATTAAATCTTTTCATGCTGGTAGAGCTAGATTAAAATAGCTCCTTGATACATTTCGATGATGCTTTACATTTGAAAATCCATGTAAGATGAAAAGAAAGCTTTACTAAGGAAAGGATTAAGTAAGCAGTAAGATGGACCAAATTAATTAAATTTTTTTTTGTCCTAACAACTTACTGTTTATCTTGAATGGCGATTTTCTTCAAATACCTATTTATGATGGTTCCAATACCAAAAAGAGAAGAGCTTTTTCAATTAGAACATGTATATACCATCTATTTACAGATTAATTTAAACAACATACTTTAGAAACCTTTAAACCTAATCCTCTCACTACCTGGTTGTAGAGAGTTGATTGTATTTTTTTGTTGTTGGTGGTGGTTTTTTTTCCTTGTTTTGGGAAAGATGTATTTATGGAACATTTTTCTTCTGCTGAGAAGACAGATAGCAGTTTGCTTCTCTGAAGTAATGTCATTATTGCTTGACGCAGTGCAGCCCAAGCATTATGTGACCGTATTCATCGCTTTTCAGAAAATGCACAATTAATCTAAAGTATAAAAGGATTAAAAATAAGTACTTGCATTTTACAACCTGTGTATTTCATTACATTAGCCTTTTTTGTATCTGTGTGGAGAGCTTGTTATTCTTTCACACTTGCTTATTTAATTATTCAATCTAGCTTGTATTTTTGCCACCAATTTTTAACTCTTTGTATCTATTCAAAACATTTTGGGGAAGTATTCACATTGATTTCTGTTGAATCATTGTGTGGCTGATTGAATGGGAAAGGGATGATGTTATTTATCTAATTTAACAGTGATAACAAGTAAACCTTTTTGTCATGCATTTTGCTCCCATATAAAAGTGCTGCTCAGCCAGTCCTGTCATACAGTATTGGAAAGTTTGTAGTGAACACCAAAGGAAGCAAACTTGACTGAAGTTAATATTCCTGACCATCTCAGAGTAACTTTGCACTATATACCATTTTATTTTTGTTCTTTGAATGTAAGCCACCCTTAAGGATCAAAGGTAGTGCCAAATTACTATTTTGGCTTTAAGATGACTTCCAATTATGTGGCCTGGAACGTCTCCATAAAAGTCTCCAAACATAGCGTATGTAATCACTACTTTATATTTCAATGTAATTTGAAATAGCTTGGACATTAAAATGGAGTTCATAATGGGATTTGTGATCACTGTTGAGTTACAGTACTCAAAATTGTTTCTATGGATTTGAAAAGTTCTGCTTACTGTGATTGTCATTTCCATATATACTTTGTGAGATGAAGAGCTAGAAAAATCTCAAAGCACACATCAGTTTTCTGGTTTGGTTTTGTGTGTCCTATATTCTACAGTAATTCATCAAGTCATCTGTTTATTTCTTAAAAAGAAAAGAAATAATTTATAAAATCTCTGATTTTCCTGGTTTTGACTTCTTTTAATAGCTCGTTTCCTATTTTTGAGGCAGTGTTGTCTTCCTTTCTTGGTAGGCCTGAAGGTCTCTCTGGAGTCTCTCATATGTACAGAAATTACTTCTCCAAACTTTTGCCTAGTATTAGGTTTAAAATACATTGTCTCTGTTTTGATTTGTGCTTTGCAAAGCAAACTAATGAAATTAGTAACATGGCAGAACAGTTCTGAAATGCTTACTACCTACTTATTCATTTAAAACCTTAGATTGACTTTGATATTTTTAATAAACCTCTTCACTGTATATATTGCCAAGGAGGAAAAATATCTATTACTTATTATAACTTCTAATGTTTGTGTTGACTGGAAGTTCATTTTTTTGAATATATCTAATTCTCATTAACCCATATAATTTCAGTAATAGAAGTCACTACATATTATACACTTTAAAACATTTTATTCTGCATTATGAAAAATTCTTCACAGCATAGTTAAGAGATCAGTCTGTTTGGCAGATGTAATTTTTTCAGGATAGGAATACCAAAGAATAAATGTAAAGAGTGATGCAGGCTTACTCACAGAGGAGCTGTCTTTAAACTTGTCCAGGCAAGGAAGTGCCAGTGCACAGAGAGGGGCCTGAAAAATGTTTCTGGTAAAATCTCAGTTTGATGCTTTACATAATTTGCTTATTTGCAATATTTCTGCTTCCAAAGCAGAGCTACTATTGGATTTTGGCATGTTTCCTAAGTTAATCTCAGTTTGCAATGTCCCAGTGAGGTGTCATATATGTTGTCTTTGATTTACCCATGAAATGATGCTTTGAAGTATATCAGCTGGTGATTTGTTTTGTGACTTCTACCAGTGAGTAGAAAGAAGACTTCAGAGTTAATAAAAGCTGAATTTGGATGTTGTTACCTTGCTGAACCAAACACCACATAAATGTGATGTTTGCACAGTTTTCATTTAAAAAAAAAAAAAAGTTTCATTTCGTTTGGAGGAGTCTGTTGGTTGTTTCCTGTTTGTGGCTACTGAGGCCTAACTAGACCAGTTACAGTTGGTGAGAGGATGTAAATGCACTTAGTCATACAGAACCCACATATTTCTGCAGTGCTGCAGTTGGAGCTAATGAGTAAAAAATGGAAAATACTAGAAAATAAGGCTCAAGTATGGTCTTTCTCTTTGAGTAGTGTAAGTACTCGTGCATCTTTAGAGTCACTTCTTTCTCTGACAAAGAAGTTAGTAGCATTTAAACCACTAATTGCCTCCCAGTCTGATAAAGTCCTGCTTTAATGGATTGCCTTGACTTTTCATCATGTAATATGTAGAAAAGGGTATTTGGCCATCTGCTGATGCATGTGAACTACCAGGCTGTTGGTTTGCATCCAGCGACAAAGCAAATTCCCCCAAATAATCTTCCGCCTGCTTGCGTGTTACACCCTGCAAAAAAATGAGTTGGCTCTTTCAATTTGAATGTCAGCAGGTAGGTGCTTCTTCCAAAAATGCCATGTATCAAAGTTAAGGCCAAAAAAAGTTGTTAAATTCTTGTCAGCAGAGCATCCTTCTAGGTCAGGCTGGTTTCAGACAGCCTGACAGTGCCTGTGATGCGTGTGTGCAGTGCGTAAGTAGGGGACTTACTTTTTCAGACTCAATAATGCCCACTAAGTTCACACTGACATGATTTTCTGATATGGTGGTTTTTTGTTTTGTTTTTAGTTTTCTTCTTACAAAACTAATACTTTGTCAGCAGCCAACAAGCACAGTCTTTAAGATTTTTCATATTTGTACGTATCTTAAAATCAGCATAAAATATAAACCTATGCTGTTGTCTCGCTCTTCCCTACATTTTACTTTCTCTCCCTCTTCTTTTGTTCCATACAACTCTCACAACCTCTTAAAAGGGGGCAGAAACCTGAGCAAAGCAGGTATAGAGGAAAAGCCTGTGTATTTCCTCGTGTGGATTTTAATTTAGAGTGGCTTATTTGGCACATTACAAATGCTTGTGTTGCCAGTGAGAAATTATCAGGTACTTACAGTAAGAGCTTGATTTATTTCAGAAACTGAGAATGATAATGATAACTCTCAAAGAAGCTCATGAAAGTGCTGTAATCATAGATTCTTCCTTTTGGAGTCTGCACAGTTAAAACGCTCCTGTCCTTGGACTAAAAAGGTGAGTAAAAGGTATTCTGTGAAGGAAGTGGAGGTGACTACATCGATGTAGTAAATAGGTATCATCCTTATTCTGATATAAGGAAGAAGTCTTTTACAGTGAGGGTGGTAAGGCACTGAAACAGCTTACCTACTGTCATGGTTGATGCCCTGTCTCTGGAGACTTTGAAGGTGAGGCTGGATCAGGCCCTGGGCAGTCTGATCGAGCTGTGGTGTCCCTGTTCATCGCAGGGGAGTTGGGCTAAATGGTCTTCAGAGGTCCTTTCCAACTATAACAATTCTGTGGTTCTATGATTATTCCCTTTAGAAGCTCAAGGTTTATGAAGAAAGACCATCTTTCCTGCACAAAGAAATAGCAGAACAATTCAGATGTCAAATGGAAAAAACGGTGCTATGTAACTTTTGAATGCGTCATTTCTTTTGTTCCAGCTCGTAGGAAACTTTGCCTCTGAAGAGAAAATCAAATGAGCCGTGTTGATTGGCATTTAAAATGTTAATCCATCCTGTGACTAATGACCATTTTGGGAGAGAAGATTGTGAAAATGTTTTAGAAACTTTTGTTTCTATGCTTTAGATACTCCCAAACAAGCATATTTAATGTAGCTACCAAGATCACAAATTTCTCAATTGAAAAACAACATAAGTTATGGGAAATGACGTGTAGAATCCAGTAACATTTTAATATTAGTGTAGTTGCCCCTTTTTGCTTGTAGAACTCATTATCTAGTGTAACAGCATAAAAGATAGATATCATGGCAAATTTGAAGCCAGTTCTAATTCTGTCCATCTGCAGTCGCTTCTTTTCTTAGCTGGATGTGGTTACCCAACGTGAGCCACGGTGTCTCAAATGAGAGTTCTGAGAAATAGTAATGATTAGTCTATACCCTAATTTACTGCTCCTATCTGTTGCTGCTAGAGTCATATAGAGTGATATGGATATGGATATAGAGTGATATGGGGATTTAAAATGTAAACTCAAGAGTTTTCTCCTCATTTAGATGGAGATCTAAAAGAACAATGACACCTGCTAGATTAAATAATTTCCTATCTTTGAGACATCTTTGTACTTTCCTGAGGAGGTATCAAATGCAGTTATTATTCTCTTCTTTTTATTTCAAAATACACAAGCATCAAGTTTTGAAGTTTGAGTCTCATTTCCACATATTCTTATTTTTCATGCCACTTACCACTACTTATTTTCACTGTGTCCTGATCTTCTTTATCCGAAATATCCAATATACTAACTGAAATGTCATCAATGTTTAAACTTGCTTAGCCTACCTCTGAAGTGGATGAAGCAAAAAGCATTCTAGCAAGCTTGAACATTATTATTGGAACTACTCCATCATTACATTATAGGTACTCTAGGGAAGCTCCTTTAGCAGGCTAGACTAGATGATTTCCAGAGATGCCTTCCAACCCTCGTGATTCTGGAATTCTGTGATTCTGTATCTTACTGCTTTTGTTATCCCTCATGTTTTCTGTGTTCTGTACAATTTTTGTTATGACTGATTTTCTTAATATTTTACTTTCTATTTACGACATCATTAAAAATTACTACATAGGTATAAGCATACCTTCCTTCAGTTATTTTTAGATGTCTTTTAGATGTTTCTGCTCTGCGAGTCACTGGGTGAAGCTGTAAAATTGCAGGGGTGGACCTTCCATGTTCTAGTACATCTTGTATCCAGACTTCTTACACAGTCCAACATAATTCTTACAGAGCAGCTACATTCTTCAAACTGAAAGGGACAAAATGTTTCAACCTATTAACTTGTCTCCAATAACCTGTTTTCTAGTGTGCAGAGAGGCACTAGGAGCTGAAAAGAGCTGAAAAGTTGTAACAGAAAAAGTCACAGAAGACTCAGACAATAATGGCACCTATAAACTTGTCAGCTTGATGGTTCATCTCTATCAAGATAAGACCACCACTCATGTCCAAATTCAAAGATTCTGAAACAGAAGTAGTAGAAACATAGCTGCAAAGGGCATCCAGATCAGGAAAGATACATCTCCTTGGATACAGAAACAAAATAAAGCATGAGATCCTGGAGTCAAATAGAATCATTAATTTTTCAAATTACACCATAAAATATCACAGCCCTTTCAATTTTCTCTTTTCAATTCATATTGAGCTTAGTTCACAGTATTGCACATCCATTATACCATAGTTACTAAGCTTCACTGACAAATAATAACCACTGCTGTTATGGTTTCAGACTTTAGTCGCATAGCATATTTTATTAGAAGAAAAAATGCTTTTAAATTTTGTCTTTGAACTTATTAGGAAAATACATATTCTATTACCTTCTCCTTCTCCTTTCCTTTACGTATTCTATTTCTCCTATCCTATGCAAATCCAAAGATTGTGAGGCATTTAGTCTTTATTCACATAGCCCTTTTTTCTGCTTCTAGGTTATAGAAAGTTTCTAAGAGCTATTAATTTGCAGTCATGCAGAAGTCTTGGTATGAGCATGTTCTTTATCTGATGCTGGTTTTTTTTTTTTTACTAGGTATTAAAATATTCCTTCAATATTAAAGTAAACTCAATTTACTTATGAAAGTGCTTGCAACATGTGCTGTTGGATTTAAGAGACTCAGGAAAAGTTAGCACGCTGCATCAGAAATCAAATTGAGCGTCTACCAAAATAGAATAGCAAAGTCATAAAGGAAATGAGAAAAACCTATTGGTGCTCCCAAGAGCAAGAAATTTGTTTCTATATAAGGGAGCAGGTTGATAGATCTGAAGTTTTCCACATAAATGCCTTTATTTATTTTACAAAGAAACCAAAATTAAAGAATTCACATCAGTATTTCATACACTTATATGGATGTTGGACAATTTCTGCAAAGATTTCCTCCCAAATGATTTCTTGATATTGCTGTGGGAGAGGAAAAGAGGACTACATAATACAGTGACATCAACTCCAGAATTATTTTTAAGGCTGTAAAGTTTGCTTCTACTTCTGTCTTTTTTATACATGGAGACTGAAAGCTGTCATATTCATTCTAGCAGACTGTATTTTTGCCCTATGCTGGGAAATATCTAATGTGAACTGATGTTTAGGTACCATACTGCTCAGCAGAAATGTCTGAGATAGAAATGCACGGAAGTGCATAACTTAAAATGTCTCTGTTCTTTGCATAATCAAATCAGACAATCAGATGCCCAGGAAATGTTCTTTCCTGAGAATGAAAAGACAAGATGTGTGAATGAAGTCTTTGTCTGTAACTTCATTTTAACCGTCTTTTTTGCTAGATAAAGGCTTGTGGAAGAGCTCATTGCACTTAATTTATGGACCCAGAAGAAAATTTAACTATGTTTAGTTTGTACTAATTGCCTTGATAAATTATGATTTAGCAGTAATTCAGTAGTTTAACAGGAATGCAGTTGTCATTACTGCATGATGGGTCATATTAAACTGTTGCACTTTGCTTCCTATATTCTGATCTCTTCGGGAAGAATTTGTCAGATTAAAGAGAAGATGAATTGCAGTTTCTCCATTTGCATTATACTTCCATTCCCGTGGGTGTTTTTTTTTTTTTTTACATCTATTCATGGGCACGTTGTACATCTTTTACTGCTGAGATAGATCACTGTATTAAATTTGAACATTTAAACTTCTGAACAAATTTTTTAGACATGGAAAACTACAAGCCTAGTTAAAGTCCCAAAGGAATACTCACAGTGTGACAAGCAAAGATTGAAGAGAACAGGAAGTGGAGCATCTAATTAAATAGCAGTCATGTTATTTTACTGCTCAAGCAAATTAAAGATGAGATATATAGTTTAACAACCGGTGTGTTCCATCACAAATCACTCTTTGTGCCATTGATGAAAACTGATTTTTCCTAATAATATATATGTATGTATATTATATGTACATATTGTATGTATGTATGACTCCCCTTCTAGCAAGAATTCATAGAGTCATGCAATTGGTGATGTGCCTTATGTTAGCTGTGCTACTTCAGCTTTTAAATGCAGTTTTGCTATTCATAAAGCTGTATATCTATTTCAGGCATTGTTCTAACATTTATGACATAACAAATTACTTGCTGCATTAAGACATTCCTTAGTCTGTCTGTTGTTCATGTGCATATGTAAGAATGGAGCCACTAACATCCTGGAAAACACATTTGAAAATGCATGCTTTAAAAACCTTCTGTAACTGTTAATTAAAGGCTCTGAAACATTTGAATTCATTTGAAACAAGATGCAAAATGTGAAGAGGGGGGAGTGAAAGAACAATGCCTTTTGCAGGGTTTGTGAAGATCCCAAGTCCAATTTTAATTTATGTGAATTATAAACATCAGTAGCAACAGCTGTTTGAGTGCTATGTGGCACCATGTTAAAGTTTTCCGAGTTGCATTTTTGGAATATTATTTTCAAGTTAATACATATTCTATCTGCAGTAAGTGTGATAAGGATTGCTGCACTCTCAATTTTTGAGGTTGGAATGAATACACCATTTTATATTCAGAGAATGTGTGAGGAAATCTCGAAAAGCAGAACAATTTCTTTTCATTTTATTGGATCTTTTTTTTTCCATTAGGATTATAAGCTAGTAAGTAAAATGTTTGAGTTCTATTGTATTTTAGGTTTGTGTACATATTCATTATTCTTTGTACAAGCATGTACAAAGAGGTGGAAGTGAAGCAGATTGCCTTGCATTGTAGCTGCTGTGTTTTACCAGCTGCACACTCATTTAGGTGGTATTTACTTTGGTAATGATTATTTTAATGAAATCACTGTCTAAATTGGTCATATTGGGGAATAATCCAGAGATAGTCAAAAGATTTAGTACCAATTTAGCAGACTGAGAGGGAAATGCTGAGAAGTTGGCATCCATGAGTCTCTTAACAGGCTGTTATAAGTGCTGCACAAATATTCAGCCTGAAGTGGAAACAGTACATGATCTTTCTCATCTGGTACGCTATTCAGAGTTGACTCTGGTACTCTATTCAGCAGAAGAATGCTGATCCTTAATACATCTGATATGTGGCATAAATTGGAGTTTGAGGGTGCCAGCATGAAGCCAACTTGAAAATTAGCTAGAAAGTGTCAGGCAACCATTTCAAACCATTACAAATGAGCAAAACATAGGTACGTTGTCCCACTTTTAGTTGAAACATTTTCATTAATGCAGTTGTTTTGCAACGTCTCTTCTAAAATGAATGATAAATGAATGATGTTGAGGCTTTTCAGGAATTCAGTCAACGTTCACATTTCTGAGCAAGTTTTAGTCTTAGTTTTCTTGTGTGAATTGATTTGGACAACAGACTGGTAATGATAACTTTCTATTGAATTTAGAACAAAAATGGATAGAAAGTGAGCAAGTAAAAATTACCATTGTGATTAACATACGCTGATATTCACCTTATGTTTCCTGCTACATGAGTGAACTTGTGTTCTTAGAAGAACTGCTCTTGAGTTCTTAGAACCTGGGGAACAAATAGTAGAGTAGGCATTACCTTTTACTGTCAGTATAAATGATTGAAGAATTCTGATCAGTTTGCATCCACTTTTTCTGTCTTTATGTACCTTTTCTATTTCTTTACCGAGCAATTTATGGAGGGAAGGGACTGTCTGATATCCCTATGTGAGTCTTACCTCTACAGTTCCCTATGTCTCCTAGACTTAGAATCAGGTAGTGCAAAAAAGACAGTGCTCAAAGCATGAATATATGACAGTTAGGACACTTGAGTGGAGAAAAAAAAAAAAAAAGAAAGAAAGAAGTGGTATTAGGGTATTAGATTTCTTAAGGAGGCAAAAACAGCTTCTGGTGCTTTCCTTGAACTTCTTTATTTCTTCTAAAAATTCTGTGAAGGACAGTCAGAAACATGGGTTGGAGCTGATCTGTGTAGAGTCTTTAAATATAAATACAGATGAAGACTCAGCTCTCCAAGGTGATTAAGCATTCTACAGTGCTTGTTGCCAATGCAGGCCCTGCTGTTGTTCATATTTTATAGAAGTGTTTCATTTTTATGAGTGCGATACAAATATTTCAATGTGCCCAATGTTTTCATTCTCAACTAACCGATCACTGAGTGCTTGGCTGTTCATAGGAAACACCGGACTTCTCCAGCCATAAATTTCTGTGATCATGAACAATGCCTTTCTTATGTTTGATGACTGATGAGTACATTGATATTTAGAAATAATGGGCTTCTAAGTAGAGAACTTTAAGGTGCAGAAGCAGCTTGGGATTGGGTAAAAGTATTGCTTTGAAAAAGAAACAACCGCTTTCCTTCCATACTGAGAAGAGCTTTAAATCCACGCTGCTAAATTGATACAATCTACACATCAGCCTGGGATATTTTAAGAGTGGTCCCTTCCCTCAACAAAAGGATTAAGTGTGAAGTGGTTTAAAATGGCTTTTGAGTAAAATGGCAATTCAGAAGGTAAAGATAACAGTACAGCTGGGATAGCTGTTCCCTTTCAGTTGCCAACTTGATGTGGGTTTTACAAGGATTGTCAAAACAAGGTTCCTCAAACCTCCCAAGAACTGAATCACAAAAAAGGCATATGTCATAGTTTTGTTTCCCAGAGTTTGAAGTGATGTTGCATTATTTTCATAGTTTCAAGGGCTGGACAGCGAGCACAATTAACTTTTACAATTCAGACTATAGACTTACGGCCTTACATCATTACTAAGTACCGTAACATGCTGAAAATAGAACTTCCTTTTGTACAAAGTTCACGTACTCAATGATATCTTTCTCTAACCTTCCCAATAAAAGAAGCTTAAAATCACTTCAATTTTTCTTTCTTTTCTCTTCAGTTTCCAGTCATATGATCTTAACGTGGCTTTCTCTCCGATGAACTGACTTGCATCAGAGGTTATTCTTGTTACAGCTCTCTAAACCTGCGTAATGAAAAGCTGTTTTGTGTGTGAAATTCCACGGAAGACAGATAGTGTAAAATGGTTTTTTGAGTTACTAATGTGATTTTAAATTTCTCTGAGATCAGCTGTTTGAACTGAATGAAAAGATCAAGTTGCTCTTGTCCTTCCAACAGATAGCGCAAGGTTCTATTCATCAGGACTGTTGTTAACTCATTTTTTAATCCAACGTATGCGTAATCTGCACACACCACCTCAGAAATGAGGTTATGCATTCTCTGTCTGCATTTCCTTTCATTATGAAGTAAGCATATACATTGGTTAGTGAAGCAGGTGAACAATGCCGAGGCAACAAACAGTTCCTGCAGCATCAAGCTATCCATACCTTTAATTGTAAGTTTGATGGTTAATTCATTATTATGATTGAGGTCCTGTACCACAATCTAATTAATAGTTAGACTGCCACGAGTTTCTAGAGCTTGGGTGCATATCTGATTGCAGTAGTAAAGCTCTTTTTGTCAAGTGAACACATCCATTTATTAAGGTAATATACAACACATTTGTCTGGGTGTCATTTCAGAGAAGTAATTCTAACTGCCACTAACTGCATTTCCCTATTTGATTAATATATTTACTGAAGTCTGTAACAGTTATTCACTCATGTTTCTGGGGGGATCCAGGAGGCTAAGAGCTCTACAAGCCTGTAATTTCCCCTGTCAGCTTCTCTATTCTCTCTAGATCACCTTCAGATCCCTGGAACTTGCTCATTTTGTCAGAACTTATTAAAAATGAATGTCAACAGCCCAAAGTACTGTTTTCCTAGTATCTTGCTTTTGTCTCTGAAGAGATACTATAGCCAAAACAACTCTTTTGTGGCTAAGTTAAATAATTAGAATTGTGTTTTGGCATATTCAATCTTTCTTTAAAATCCCATAAATTCCATAGTTTACTTCTTTTTCAGATGAATCTCTTTTTTCTTTTTTTTTTTCAGTTTTGTTTGCAGAATTATTAACACTTTCTGTATATTTTTTAGTTTATTAGTTTGTTTTAGTAATAGCACTGTTTCAGTCTTCTAGAACTGGGATATTATAGCAGATGTTGTGAAAGCAGAACATTTGTCTGTTATGGTTAATGGGGTTATTGAACTCTTGTTCGTACCAAAAGACCCATATCTATAGTAATATTTTCTGGCATGATTTCACAGAATTCTTGAATTGCAGGGGTTGGAAGGCACCTCAAGAGATCATTGAGTCCAACCCCCCTGCTAAAGCAGGTACCCTGCAGTCACACAGGTAGGCATCCAGATGGGTCTTGAATATCATCTCCATAGAAGGAGACTCCACAATCTCTCTGGGCAGCCTGTTCCAGGGCTCAGTCACTTTACCATAAAGAAAGTCTTTTGCACGTTTGTATTCAAGTTTTAAGCCACTGCTCCTGGTCCTATTGCTGTACACCACCCAGAAGATGCTGGCCTCCCACCTCTGTTCAGATATTTATAAACATTTATCAGATCCCCCCTCAGTCTTCTTTTACCCAGGCCAAGCAGACCCAGCTTACTGGGTTATTTACCTTATCACTCTCAATGCTGATTTTAA
The DNA here is from genome assembly GCA_037305975.1 of Chrysolophus pictus. Taxonomy (NCBI): domain Eukaryota; kingdom Metazoa; phylum Chordata; class Aves; order Galliformes; family Phasianidae; genus Chrysolophus; species Chrysolophus pictus. Next base: position 29,466,705 of record CM074578.1, read on the forward strand.
AAATACTCTGTATCGAAGAATTCATTCAGCTGTGACTATTATATCAGTCTGTGCCTGTGTTTAATTGGGTTTATCAGGTATTTACAAAGTACTTTACGTAGTTGTACAGTATCTAACTTTGGACTTGGAAAATATGAAGTCTATTCATACTACGTAATTAAAGACTATTTAAGAATGGATTTTTTTGTACAACTTCATAGAAAGGAAGATGTTTCTGTATATAGCCCAACTAGTATTTTGATTGCAAAATTTACTGAAATGTTTGTATCGTGCTCTCTTCTTCTTTGAAACTTCAAATGAAGTAATTACCATTCCATTGAAAAAAGAAAAAAAGAAAAAAAAGAAAAAAAGAAAAAAGAGGAAGAAAGATAGTAAACTTTTCTGAATATAGTCTGGACTTCTCTGTGTGGCGTTTTCAAGACCTCTGGCAATACCATTCTGCACTGAAGTCTTGAGAGTCCACAGCTTATCATACACGTATCCATATGTTCATCATCCTTTAGCTGCTTCTGTGGGGAAAGGAGGAGTGTCACTAATATTTAATTAAGTTGAGTGTCAGTTTTAGAAGCCAGGTTGAAGTTTTACCAGAAAGTGAACATGAAAAAGCATTTTTGCAGATTATGTATGTGAATAAGTCCATTAACCAGATGGCTGCTCTGAAGTCAAATGAATCAAGTATAGCCTTCAAACTCTGATGAGTAAACATGAAGACCCAGTAAGAACTAATTATTCTAGCTATCACTGACATTTTTTCTTTAATACTATAAACCTCTATTTAAGGCTGAACAAATTACCTTTCAGTTCACTGTCATCCTTGTCAAGATAAAAATACGGAAAACACATGTGAATTAAAATGAGGCACCTTTGGAGGATGTTTTAATTCTCCAAGAATAGTCCAGATTCCTAACCACAGGTCAATTCTTGTTTAATGTCCCTGAAAACTTTGTGTAAAAGTAAAGTATTTTTTACTTTCTATGTTGTGCTAGTTGTGCCCCCTTGGAAATAATTTCTGAGCTGGTGTTGAATCTTCAGACAGACTTCACTGAAATACCTTTGGAGAGAATACACACCTGAAAAGATAAACCATTCCATTTCAGTGGTTTCAAAAGGAAATATTTCAGCTTTTCATTTTGAAAGAATGTGTTCTGAAACCAGATTGTAAAGGCTTTTAAAAAGTGACTAGGTAACCCAAGAATAAAATGAATCATTCTGTTGTTTTTTGTTGAAAGAAGAACAAAAAACTGTGGGGTTTTCTCATTTCATTTACTGAGTGGAAAAAAAACCACTATCAAAATTTCCATTTGGAGTCAACCAGAATGAATTTTTCTTTCAGTTGCTTTAGTTTGTCTGCCTACCAGTAATGGACTTCTGTCCATGTTCATATTTGTCATAGTATTATTCTTGAGTTTTTAAGTATTATCACCAGCTTGTACAGGTAACCACGACATATGTTCATTAGAAACTTTCATGAACTTCATCTTCAAAATTACTTAATTTTCCTTATGTTCTACTTGCACTGGCTGTATCTCTTCTTTGGTTAGAAATCTTATTTTCAGTCTGAACTTTCATAGGTAGTTTATGTTCTTATAGTTTCTGCAACAGCATTGGTTAGTGGTTAAATACATTTCTCCTTCATGATTATCCCACTTGTGTTTAGAAGAAAAAAACTCTGTCCACTATCAACTGTTGTTTTGCTGGTCTGAATAAACCAGGTTCTTCCTGTTTCATTTTGTGTTGAATATTTTTCCATGACTTCATTGTACAATTGGGTCTTCTTTGCTCTTGCTTCAGATTAATTTCTCTTTCGTGAATAGTACCCAAGATGCACATGGTGTAGAAGATGTAGTTTCCAGACAGTGCTGCTAATATCCCCTGTCTATACTGGAAATACTTCATCTATTATAATCCAGGATCACATTTAACATTTTTTCCACAGCAACATGACACCAATGAATTTTAGCCATTCTCAACCAACTCATATGCCTCTTTTTCTTCCTCCACTGTAGAATTCTGAACATATCTATGTCTGATTCAGTGATCAGATATTTTTGAATTGGCATTGACATGTTTCCTCTGTTTGGGAAATTGCTATATTCAAAACTGTAAGCCGGGAACCAGAAGAGGTATAGTCATTACTGACTCATCTTGAGTTACAGAGAAGTAGTCAAAGCCTTTAAGAAGAGAAAGCATGAGCATAGGCAAAAGGAATTTTTGCTGTTTTTATTCTCCAGTTTTCTTCTTGCTCCCTACATATTGCCCATATAGCCTTTCTGGTGCCTTAGTTCTGCTTGCCCTGTACTCCATGCTACAGAGATTGTCATATATATCTTTGAGCTGGGTCTCACTCTTGGTGCCTGGAGCATCATGTAGCAGGTTCAGGTGAGACCTTCAGGTGCCATTAGTACCTTGTTTTCATCTAGGACAACCTTTCTCTTCAGCTTTTTCTCTGACCCTTTGGACTGAAACAAAGCATCCTCTGCATTGCATACCTCTGAACAGTTACTAATGGAACAGCTCTCTGAATGTCAAGGAGGCCATGGATAAACTAATGACATCGTGATTTAAATAAAGAGTACTGTATCCTGCAGTACCCATCCTGTTTCTATTCACATCTTTTACAGGAAAAAAAGTTGCTGTTTATATCAGAATGGGATTTGTACTTTTTTGTTGGTTTTTTTTTGCTTCTTTGTTTTCATATCATATCAGATAGATAGCATCAGAAGGAGAGGAAAGGGTTTCCATGAAGGAGTGATAAATTACCTGTTTATAAAGTGACTTAATGAAGATATGAATTTAGTCTAAAGCATCTCTGAAGGCTAGTTTAAATAAAAGGGAAGGAATGTAAGTACTGTGCTTGCTTTGCTAGTTTCCTAACCAATGGTTACTTTAAACATACTGATATTTGTTGCTAAAAGGTGGTTGAGTGACTACGTGCATTTTATCTGGATTTAGAATTTGGTGACAAGAGAGGAGCCAAAAATTGGATCACCCATTATAGGAAACTTAAACAACTCCAAGAATAATTTAACAGAAGTTAGTACAACTGTTCATTGGAACATCCACTGCTTGATACTATGGATTTATCATCTTGATGAAAACTAGAATAAATATCTCCCAAATTTGCTCCAGCTAAATACTAATGAATAATTATTTTCTATTGTGCATTAAAATAAAATAGGAATTGTATGATTTAGCATGCATATTTGCTTTTCTGTGATGGCACTGACAATTAGGCTGTCAATACTAGCATGACTGCAAATGTACACACACTTTACTGTAGCGCTGTAGTACTGTATTGGCATAAATGAAGGTTTTGTTGCTTTTGCCACTACACTTACTCCTGAAAACTCTGTTTGCTTTTTGAGTCTGTGAACACAGCTGGGTTCTCTAAAATTTGTACTACTTTGTAGCAGTGCAGAACAAACTTAATATTTAATCACATGGAAGATGTCTTGGCCTTGAAGGGATAAGGTATTATAAGCACTATTACCACAGACAGTTTAAAGAAACAGTGTGGGAGTCACAATAATGGGTTCAAGAACCTGTTTTTCTCTTTTTCTCCCACACATGCTCATCTCTTGCCATATTCTCTTCCAACAGTTTGCAAATTTCAAGTGTTTCCCAGTATGTCCTTCTGTTAAGGAGATTAATGCAAATATTAACAACCCAGAACTGTTATCTGCATCTGTTAAAGGCTTACTCAGAAAGTGTTATAGCAATAATGTTTGCAGTGCAAATAAGAGATGAAGTTAATATAGATTTGAGTGCTGACCAGCATTTAGGCCTTGGGCCACAAAGGAGAGCCTACTTCAAAGACTGAGATCTTTTGCCTGAGAACCCAGAGTACGCTTTTAAATCAAAGTGCCTTCATTTCAATATGCTTATATTTAGATTTTTTTCATTGATGAGAATGGGATAAGTACTGGACAGACTGTTGCTGTTACAACTAAGCACAAAATTTACCTCTTTATAGGTCTCCTGTTCCATTAATGGAAAAGCTGAAATGAGAATGTTACGGGCTTTCAAGAGGTTAGGAACATTCAGTATTTCTTCTCTGGACTTGAACCTGTGGGTACTGAGTATTTTAAAAAAAAAAAAAAAAAAACAACTTAAGATTTTATTAAATGAGCAAATAATGTTTCCTCTGCCACATGGTTTCAGGATGCATGGCTAAACTCTTAAATATTTGTAATTAAAACAAGAATAGCTTTTTGTGTCCCTGTCAAAACGTAAACAACTTACTTTCTTGTGTCATCCTTGATCACAGTAAAAATCATCACTATCGATAAATAAAAGATAGTTTTCCTGCACTCCATGGCCTAAGGCATCTAACTTCTCTTTAACGCAATAACTTTAAAAACAAGAGGCAGTACAGGGTTACATTTCTTCATACTCTAGCTCCAAATAAGCCATTAGCATTAAGCAGCGTATGATTTGCCCGCGTGAGTTGTGGTTTATTTAGAGAACATTTGTCAATTAAGCAAAATGAGCTTCACATTTGTCAACAGTACACTCATAATATAGCTAGCGTATTCAATGAGGTCATCAGCCCTTCTAGGAAATAATAGGTGTCTGAGGAACACAGTAGGACAAATCTATACTTGGCATGATCACATGCAAAGGAGTAAGTCATAAATTGGAAGTCAGATAATGAATTGGAAGTAAACCTAGTCAGTTCTGTACAGAATTTTTTCATCATAAGCTCCAGAGAGTCCAATGTCTGCAATCAACACAAGCATACAATATATGTCTAAGAGAACAAGAGCCAGTATTTATTCTTACTGGTGGTTTCATTGTTAATCCATGCCATTATTGCCTATGGGTTGAAATATAAGATGCTGAAAAGGCATCACAGTCAAAAGAGTTTATCATCTTTTGGAAGCCATACAAAACCCAAGACCATCTCTGTACTGCCAATTACATGTTTTAACAACACCTTTTATCTACCAATACACTAGCTGTAAGAGCAGATCCCTTCATGTTTTGCTTGATTTCCCTCCTTTTCTCACTTCCTTTATTTACTGGTATAAGGAGCTAGAAGCAAAACAACACAGTGGCTCTTTTAGGGGTAGAAGAGTAAGAGCAGCTGCTAATTTGATTGAAATGGGAAGGTGGCCAGAGATATAAATAAATAACTGCAGCAATTGTTCTGAGAGGCCTTACACTGTCCTCATCACAGCACAGAAGAAGCTACATGTGGAGCAATTAAAACCGTGTTTGAACTTCAGCTGCTGCAACCATTGCTGAATAAATCAGCAATATTGTTTTTAAAAGAGGAAATGGAGGATATATCTAGCTTAGCAAATATTCTCTCTTTTTTTTTTTTTTTTTTTTTTTAAATGGAGTACTATGGTATTTTGAAATATATAGAAGTTTACTGTCCTCTTTGTTTGGCTGCAAACAATATGGAGAACTGATAGAGCTGGCACCAGAGATCACAGTGGTACTTGTGTGCTGTATGGACATTGAGCTGGTGGATGGAGGAAGGAACAAAGGGCAGCAAGGGAAAAGCTTCTGCCCATCTAATACTGGTGAGCTACCACTCACTTCATCGAGTCAATATCTATGACGTCAGTGTAGAAATACTTGAAAAAGAAAGAAAACTCTCACAAGATCAATTAAAAGTTAAACCTAATGCCAAGGATTATAAGATCTTTTCAAGTATATTTAAGCCTTAGTATCTTCTATTTTTATAGCAATGTCTGGATAAACTGTGTTTCTTCTTGTTGCCCTTTGATTTTGGTCGATATTGTTTGATATTCTGTTTTGAAATGAAAAAAATTAGAAGATGTTACTGTGATCTCTATGACAACAGACAATGCTGCTATCACGGTCTTGAGAAACTAAGATTTCACGGATTCTAAACAGAATTGGATCATTTGATATTACTGAAATTACAGAATTTTAAAAAATAAATTACAAACAGAACTTTTTGTGGTATCACTTATAGAACTACTATGAACTTTGTACTTTGACACTTTGGCAACTACCTGAAACCTGATGAAATTAAATCTTTATTTACAAGATCTACTTGAATTGAGATTTACAATTTATTGTGAATTTATTGTGTAACTATTCCTATTGAATTTTTTTTACATCCTTTCAAAGGCTCCATTTAGGATTAGAGTTCTGCCCCATTTTTGAACTTACAGGTAATACCGGCAGTAATGTATGCCATGGAAATATTGTTAAATGGAGCCATGCTCTTTAAATAGGCTGAGCTCCTATGCTTACTTTAGAGATGCCAATAAGAACTTTTCTACATTATCTAAAAGGATACACTAAAAAGTGTTCATTTTAGTGCCTAGCCCCAGGCATCCAGTGCTATTTGAGTTGATTGCGTCTCCTCCAAATGTCCATCTGTGGCTTCTAGAAGGCAAGGTCTATGCCTCAAATGCCCAGGACTACCAGTGTTTAGGCAACTGAATTAAGCCATTAGTTAGCACACGGCCTAAGTGCATGTGGTTATGATTTTCTACTGTACGTCATCTGTGATTTTAATATGTCTAGCAATAAATATGGTTCAGTGTTTAAGTTAATGTCACAAATGATAGGAAAATAATGTACACACAGGTTTAGATTATTTCAATTGCATGGCATATCTGTAGATCACACACGTCATCTTATGAAACTGGAATAGCTGTAGAGGTATGTTTTGTTTATTCCTGCAGCGCTTGGCCAAAGATTTCCTTCTTTGCTGCCAATCTGCTGTAGCTCCCTCATAAAGATTACTGCTGATGTTATTACGTGTTAGTTTTTTAGTTTGCATTCATAGACCTTTATTTCAGAGAGCGATGTGCAAATAAGCTATGTGCTTTTCTTAATGAGCCTGAACATGACTCAGTTATGTCATTCTTGAGAACCTACACTGTGGAGAACAAAGATAACACACTATTCTTTTAGCTTACTGAGGTGAAAGAATTTTCAAATAGATAGAGGAATTACTAGTCTCTTTGCAAGGCTAAGTATGAACTTTTGCTTCCAAGAGTTAGCAGTTTAAAGTGGAAGAGCACCACTTAGTGCCCGACCTGGATGTATTAACTTTGTAGAAGAGGTGATCATTGTAATTGTGGTGAAGATCCTAGATGAAGAAGGAGTCTAGTAAAGTGAAGCTCTTAAAATACCTCTAAAAACACTTTTCTGATTAAACCAATCATTCCACTACAGTCAAGCAAGCCAGGAAGACTAAAATAAGATTTCTTGAAAAGCATAAAGGGAAATAATGAATGTTGTTATTATGAGTTTCTTTGGCTTTGTTTTGTTCCTTTTTGGCAATGTGTTGAAGGAAAAGCATCACCAGGTCTGCTACGCCAGCAATTTGTCATTCTGAGCCTTTTTACAGGGTGTTAATTCTTCTTGTGCATGTATGGCTGCCATCTACTCTAATCAAACTCAATCAGGAGTCAACTCTGTTGTATTAACTATTGTTCTCTTGACTGCAGCATTCTGTAATAGATTTTTAAGATCGGCACTGACTCATATAATACATATCTAATCAAAAGCAAATTAAACTGCACATTCTGACTTGCCATTAATGGCAGATTAGCATTTACAGCAACAGAACAGTGATGCTTTTCATTACGTAAGATCAAAAAAGAAAACAAGAGTCATGCTTTGTTTGTTTTCTCAGTGTGTATTATTGTTTGTCCTTACACTGAACTTTTCATTTTTATTAATACTTTTATTCAAGTTAATTTAATATATGTTGGATCCTGTTTTTTTTAACCTGAGTCCTTAAAATTTTCTATTTTATACAGTTAAGTGGAATAGGAGTTAATTGATAGTATGTATTTATATTTTTATGAATTTCTCTAATAAATTCTTTGTAGAGATTCTTTCAATTTTCACTGTTGCTTTAAGCTTACTATGTAACACATTTATAAAATTGTTTTAAGTAGTTGTCTGTCTGATCATTGCTGTAATACAGCTACCTCTGCTCTTTTCATAGCTCCATTGAAAATGTGTCAGCACTTTTTTTATTCTATTTTTTTACAGGGAGCTGCAGTTTAACTATAAAGAAGGGCAGTAAATTACTGTCTACAGAGTTAATACCAGTGCCAAGACAGAACCTACGTAGGTTAAAATAGGTTATATGCATGCTGGTAGTGTAGGTGCCTGCAAGAGGTACAAAAACTGTTCAAGAAGCTTCTTAATTCCCCTTAGCATGGTGTGGCAATCTCCTCTACTGAGCTGCTGGGCTTCAAGGTGTTTTTTCTTCAGTCACTGTGGTTTCAGATCAAGGTCTTGAGCACAGTGTGTATTTAACAAGTGTCTGTGGCAGACTCAGAGAGCCCGATTCCAAATAAAGTGTCCTGTAGTGTTCCAGGAGGTGTTAGCTTTTGTCTCATGATGGAACTACTTCCTTTCCAAGGGGTCTGAAGTATCTTTTTACAAAAGAAAATTGCTCTTCAGTCCCTACTTGCCATCTTCCTGAGTGTCTGAACACACATTCAGCTGCTCCCACCCTAGGTTGTGGGGATGCCTAATCTTGGTAACTTTGAGAGACATACCTTCCTGTCTTTACCCAAGAAGTGGTCGTTATTCTATTAGAAGACTCTTGTCAAGCATTAAATAATCATCATTACATTGACTATATTGGGGATGTTACTCCTTTTCATCTTCAAGAAGTTTCTCCCAATCTGTTAAAATGCAATGTTCATTAGAATTTTGTCTGACCATCAGTTCTTGTGGTAGCCCCAGAAGTAAGTAATATTTTCCCCATTGTTTATATTTGAGAAGGACCGCCTTTGAATTTATTGCAACAGCACTCCAGCCAGGGTTAGAGTTGAGGGTCCCAGGTTGCCAGTTCCACCTCTTCTCTTGCAGAAGTCCTGTCCTCTGCCATATGGTACAGAGGGCTTGCCTAGGATGTACACGTTTAGTGCAACCAGAACAGTGAGAGGTAGGATGGTTGCAGATGGTACAGTGGTTGCAGATGGTACAGTGAGAGGTAGGATGGGTGCAGATGATACTGTTGCAAACATTTTGTATTTTTTTTATCATTGCTTTAGGAGTAAATGATTATTGCCTTTATCAGAATAAGTGGTTTCTCATAACTTAATGGCCTGAGAGAACTTGGAGAGTTCCTTTGAGTCAGCATTTGGGCCAAGTTAACTGGTTTGTTTCTGCTTGGCATTCTCTTTTTTCTTTTGAAACTAATCAGAATGGAAAGAGCTAGAAAGCCTTCCATGGTATCAAAAAGACAATCAAGAGGTTAATCAAGACTATATTAAGAATTCCATACTTTTATTATTATATAGGAATTTAAATGAGAAAGGAAACAACTGATATGTTTAATAGCCACTGATGTAAGCAAATCTTTAGTAGATATTAATATGTTTACTAATACTTATATTAGTAAATCTAAAGCAAATTATTATCCAAAATAAATAGTACTATATTGTTTGCTCCTTCACTGAGTAATAGTTTGCATTACTTATCTTCAGTCCACACTAGTGGTAGTGGTGGATTTTTTTCATGGATTTACCAACCTTAGACTGAAAGAAATGACAAGACTGTAACTGTATGGCTTAATTGCAGCATAGTGGCTTAAGAAAAAATATAAAGCATAAAGTTTTAAAATTCCTGTTGCTCCTAAGCATGAGTATTCTCAAAGAAGCAGTAATCTTTGAGGTGGAAATATGTGAATATACATCAGTGGCATATCATTATTCCCATAGCAGACAGCTTCTCAAGCTTCTACAAAGCGGCACCATCTACGTGTGCCACTAATTGGCTTTCCTACTAGGCCACAACATGCACTCTTGGAGAGCTACTAGATCCTCAAAATTGGTACCAGAATTGCATTCATTACAGCATGATTGTGTGAAAATGTACATTTAACTGTGTAGATAAGGTCCTTATTTTCCTGTTATTTTGTCTCTGCTCATCACTGTGATGAACGCACAATTATACATTAATTAATAATAACAATACAAATATGTTTTCCATATGCTTTAAAATTAAGCTGCATTGATCAGAAAACACCTAGGCCAATTTCATGGAAAAGACTTATTTTATATTGACATTTCTAAACATGACCTAAATGTTACTCTAGGAGAACACCAGAAACATTATATCATCACTGGGAGATTTTTAATGTAATTTTGGTGAAAAAGTGTCTCATCTTTAAATAAACAGCAGTCTTCTTTGTTTTATACATTCCTCTGCTTAAGCAACTCAAATATCAGAGAATCATTTTGTGGGGGAAAAAAAGTTCATGCTGATGTAGTTTAGTTGCAATAAATTAGAAGATTCTGTGCCTCCACCAAGGAATTTAGATGATAATTTTACATGCATGTTAAATATTCTAGACTAACATGCACAGCACATCAAATGAGTGCATTTCCTTGGGAAAAGTACTTGTACTGTACAACTATTTTTAAAGCTGCAGGTTTAGAAATAACAGAATTTTAGAAGTAAACATTAATGAGATTCCGATGTCGTGAAACACCTAACAGCAGGAAACATCTCATTCCAGAGCAGGCAAATCTGTAGGACATAAAAGTCCTCTCTTCTAAAATTCTGCCCCGAAGTTGCAAACTCGTCTTCTGCCAGTAAGCCAGAAATGGAAATGTAGTTCTCTGCCTTTCGCCTGTGAGTGAATAAATTCTACTTGGATATAGTTTTATTTCTCTAGTACATTTTTAAACTGACTTTCATTCTTATAGACCGAGGCAGCAAGGTGGAGAATTAAGACTAGAATTTCTCCAAACAAAGTGTTTCCTTCAGACGCATGTTGGCTGTGAGAGACTTACATAAAAAAATCATTCACACATGCCCTGGTAAACCTGAGTTCATTGGAATGATGCTTTGCTGCCCACAGCAGTTCTACCCCGCAGGCAAAACATTCATTTCCCAGCAAAATGCTATCAAATCTCCACTGGCTTGGTTCGCTTAAAGAGCAATTCATCAGTAACTTCTTTTTAAAAAAGCAGAGATGCTCTGTATTCTTGGCACTTGGAGATGCCTGGCTATGAATAGGAGAATGTCACTTGACTTCATATTGTGAGAGGAAATGCATGTTACTTTCACTGAAAATATTTTAATATTTTTGTATATTAATTAAAATATGCATGCCATAATACGTATGCTCTGCATGACAAGATTGCGCTGTATTGAATATATGTATGCCTTGATGGGCATGATGTACAAGAGACAGCAACACAAGGCATTCTCTCATATTTTTATATTGATATTCACCCAGCTTTGTGCTTTAAAAAGGGAGATGAATTCTATGCTCCCTCTATTCTTATCTCTTGGATTTTTGGCTGCAATGTGTGGACCCCAAAATTCCATTTTGCATGATCAGAAAATGGTGTTAAAGCAGTTAGAAACAACCTATATTCCAAAATTGATGCAAAGATAGGATACACTGAAAAAAAAACCTGATATGCAAAAATAACAAATGCTGCCTGTCTGTTCCTATTTCTTACCAAATATTACTTTGATAAACTTTGTATGGTTGATACTTATCTACTGGACAAGTATTAGGTTATCATTTCATATTAATATTATAAAACCAGATAGATTGTTTTGATGTGAGGTTATACATTAGGAAAAATATCTTCTCAGGAGTGGTGAGGGATTGGAACAGGCTGCCCAGGGAGGTGGTGGAGTTACCATTCCTGGAGGTGTTCAAGAAACGTGGGGATGTGGCACTGGGACAGGGTTAGTGGGTGATACTGGTGGTAGGTGGACATGTGAACTAGATGATCTTAGATGTCTTTTCCAACCTTAATGATTTTATGATTCAGTGATTCTAAATATATCCTTATTTTATTAAATATATATTAGCACCTCCTGTATGGCTTTATATCTTCTTTAGCCTTCACTGTGTGCTTAGTAAGATACAATATTCATTGTATGCTGTAAGATGCACTGTTCAGTAGTGATCTCCTATTCACATCATCCCACACTGATAAGCAAATACTTGTATGCAGTTGTATTGGTATAGCACCATTAAAATGTATGAGTCTGCTTTATTACAAACGGAAGAACAAGTTGGTAGAGGTGTTTGGGTTCTTATTTTTTCACTGAATTAAATAATTACAAAAAGTAAATTGTTTCCCAAATGCAATTGCATGTGGGGAAAACAAACAAACAAACAAACAAAAAACAAAAAACAACCCTGCAGGATTTCCCACCGTGATGGGGATCCAGATATGGGAACTGGCACTGCAGTATATCTATAAGCAATTACTAAGTGGGTTTCTTGCTTTTGAAACCCCAGAGAATTTACTGTTTAGTTACATGTGCTGTCAGCTCTGTCATCTGGTCACACTGCTACTAGTGACAGTGGTTAGAGAAGCTGCATGGGAGACTCACAAGATCTCACCTTCTTCATTCCCATGGGTTAGCTGAATCCAGACACCTTCTTTCTATGCAAATCCTTAACTGCATGTACAGATGTTTTTCTCATCGGTTGCTGTAAGTCAGTACTGAAAGAAGTTGGTTGAAAGAAAATGTAATGAATGAATAAAATAAGCAAACATAGAATTCTTGTAATAGGAGTTAGGTGCAAAAATGAGAGTATAGGATAGAGATCTGCCAACATACTGTTCTTGGCCGTATCAGCTTTTTAAGTTAGATTCTAAGATATGCTTACATAATATTGTTAGCTGCTTTTAATTCACTGTTTGTTATTTATTTGAGGAAGGTGATTCTGTCTATTCTGTGCTGGTGAAACTTCACCTGGAGTACCATGTCCAGATTTAGAGTCCTCAGTACAGGAGAGGCATGGACCTGTTAGAATGTGTCCAGAGAAGGGCCAAAAGACTGATCCAAAGAATGGGACACCTCTCCTGGACAGGCCAAGAGAGCTGGGGCTGTTCAGCCTGGAGAAGAGAAGGCTCTGGGGAGATCTGAGAGCAGCCTATCAGTATCTGAAGGGGATGGACTCATCAGCAGGCTCTGCTGTGATTCACAAAGAGAAATGGTTTCAAATCTTAAAAAGGGGAGATTTAGATTGGGTACAAGGGCTGTTTCTTTTACAATAAAGGTAGTAAAGCACTGGCACAGGTTGCTCAGAAAGGTGGTGGATGCCTCATCCCTGGAGACATTCAAAGTCAGACTGGATGGGGCTTTGAGCAACCTGATGTAGCTGTAGGCATCCCTGTTCACTGTAGGGGAGTTGGTCTAGATGGCCTTTAAGGGTCCCTTCCAACTCAAACAATTCTTTGATTTTATGGTTTTTGCTTGAGCAATGATAAACAGACAAACAAACAAACAAACAAAAAAACCCACGTCCATGTCGCACATCTGTGACAACCTATTGAATCCTGATAAATGAGAGATTGTGACTGTGCCTCAAGATATATAGCATATAAATTAAAAATTGATTAAGGGCTGGAGCACCTCTCCTGTGAAGAAAGGTTGAAGAAGTTGGGCATATTTAGCCTGGAGAAGAGAAAGCTCCAGGAAGATCTCATGGTTGCCCTCCAATACTTGAAGGAAGTTTATAAGCAGGAGGGAGATCAACTTTTACACTGTCTGATAGTAATAGGACAAGAAGGAATGGCTTCAAAATAAAAGAGGTGTGTAGGGAAATTGTTATGTCCGGGCTTGAAGTGGTGATGGAGCACCTGGTGAAGGGGTGGGGCAGGCCCAGAAAGCACAGGCACACTGTTTGCACCTGTGCTCCCCATCTGACCAGAAGGGGTGGACCCAGGGTGGAGCCATGCTGGTCTCATATAAGGACTAGCCACTGAAGGGTGCTTCCTGAAAAAGAGTGCTGCATTGCTAGAGAGCTTCTTCACCAGTTGAGTGAGTTCCAGTCTTTTTTCTATATATGACTATTGGCTTGCCTGAAAGTGCTTTATTTGGTATTGCTAAGAACCTGTCAGAAATAATTCTGCTTCTTCATAAGCAGAACAAGGTGAGATTAAGGTTAGAAGTTAGGCGGTAATTCGTTACTCAGAGAGCACTGAGGCCCTGGTACAGCTGCCCAGAGAGCTGTGGGTGCTCCATCCCTGGAGGCTCTTCAGGCTAGGTTGGATGGGCCCTGGGCAGTTTGAGGTGATAATGGGAAGCCCTGCCTACAGCAGGGATTGGAACTAGCTAGTCATTAAGATCCCTTCTCAGCCTGACTGTTCTGTGATTTCTCGTCATACTAGTGTAGTATTTTGTAAATTGTGGATTATCTATCTATGTTCTACTAGTCCAGGCCTGTCACCTCTGTGCCTGCTGTGCTGATAATTATGTTCTCACCTGTCTTCTTTCCTAGCTTTCTCCTTAAGTCTCATCATGATTATACTGTGATGTTTTATTGTCATTATCTTTCCTTTGAACTTCATTAACTCCTTTCTTCAGCTCAGAACTCTTGCTAGTTCTCAACTGAGCTTTATTTCCACCACTGCTTTATCTGCTCTCCTTAATTTAGAAACCCCGTGGATGGGTTTTTTCTTTCTTTTTTTTTTTTTCTAAACTTCTTTTCTTTACTAAAAAGTAAATAAAAGAGAGCATCTACTTACTGAATGCTTTTGTGGGTATTGGTCAGGAGTCCTTCTGTATCTGCAAATCATGCTGTTTGTGTGGCGTGGCACTAAGAGAATGCTTTGCCAGCCTGGCACTTGTTGATTCCACTGACCCTCTGCATTTAGTTTTGCTTTAAGTCATCCCAACAGGGACAGTCACTTCCCATCCGTGTTGCCTGTGTATGATGATGGTCTCATGTCCTGAAAGCCCAGCTGCCCTGGCACGCTCAGCATCTCTATCCTAGGGAGCAGGAGCAGATAGTGGCAGGATCAGGTTTTGTACAGCTGTCCCATGGCGGATATCCGAAGTGCCACTGCCCTGTAGCACAGCGTAAGCCCTCATCCTGGCAATAGTAATGAGAAAGGGTTTGGGTTGCAGGACCAGCAACCTGCAGTATGCTTTTAGCTTGATGATGCTTTGGCCAAGTGGACAGGTGGTCACAGAGAAGCAGGCACAAATGCTGAGTGTCTCACAGTTCACAGACAATGTTCTTCATAGCTCTGCAGGCCAGGGGTAGGCTGGGGATAAAAGCTGCAGTGCCAAATGCTTTTCTCCCATTCTGTTTCTTGCTGAGCTTGCTGTTTGATACTATGCCACTGAAATTGTGTTCCATTTGTCACCATCTAATACTATTTGTTTTGAGGTGTGAGAACAAGATGCTGTTCTTTCTGATGCAACTCGCTTTGCAGAAGGACTCTCAATGGGTGTGGGAAATACTGGACTCTGCATGTTGCATAGTTACCATTGAAAGTTCCTGTAGGTGCTAGAGCCTAATAATTTTATGCTGCCCAAGTTCCTCACAGTCACTGACACACTTTTACAGAGCACAAAAACGTGTCATTTTTGTTGGTTTAATGTATTCATTTGCTACCCCAGTGAATTTTATCTTCATTACTCTGAGGCTTACAAATGTGCTATTACATGGCACTAAGCAAGGTTTTCTTGGGAGGAACTGAATAAACTGTACTTAGCTGTAACTGGAATTGACAGTGTGGCTCTAGGAGGAATTGATGCTGAACATACCAGTATCTTTAATATACTATAGCATGTTGGTTACTCATTTTGTCTTTCAAATGGGATGCCCTTCTAAGGAATACAGTCTGAACTGAATGTCTGTTATTAGTCTAAGTAGTTAAGCTCATTGCTCTTCTACCAGCTCAGATTTCTGACATTAATTTGTTAACCTTTGTAGCTGTAAATTAATTATGAAATTATATTGAATGGTACAAAGCTAGGATCAACATCGTGGTGGGTGAACTTGCCCTCTTGAGTTGTCTAAGCAGTAATTTCTCATTATTTATCTCAAGAAAAAAAGTATCTTACACCTTAAAAAAAAAAAAAAAAAAAAAAGATGGCTTAGTAATGCCAGAGTATTTCATAAAGTGATATGATTAATGTTCTTTTCACTATATCTGCTGATGGAAGTAAAGTCTTATTCAATTTCCCCATGGAGACGCGGTGAACTAATATCTTCTGCAATAATTTTTAAGCAGAAAGCTTTCTGCTTATCTCAGCTGTATTGTGTAGTCACTTTAGAATGCACTTTTAATAGCTGGAGATTATAATGTGGGTGGATTTTCGGTAAAACTCTGAAACTTCTTTTACTGAGTGTAGGTTGCATTGGAGCTCTTTCCTTTTCTGCCATCTGTGATGATTTAGGCTTCTTCGACTTACACCTTTGCTTTTCTTGAATAACTTTGCTTCATAAGTAATACCAGATAATATGACACTTTCTTAATTGAGTGTAAGTTGTTTTGTGTTCTTCATGCTTTTATTGGTTTTGGCCAACCACCTACCACAGGCAGTTGTTGTATTTACTGCAAGTGTCAGCCTAGATAACTGAGAGGACCCGCAGCATTTCATTAACTTGTTATTGTAAGCTAGCTTCTTAATTCCTTTAATTGCCTTTTTTTCTATGGGAAATCATAAAGAAGCTCTGAATAACTCATTGTAAGTATCTTTATTTTAAATATGTACCACAAGAGAGAGCTGTAGGGTGAATTTTTTTTTCTTGTTTAGAAATTAGCTATGGAATGCAGTATAAACCCTCATGCCGTCAAATAAGTATTGCAGTTCTCATTGACTCTTCCTTGGGGCAGTTAATGTTCTGGAGGTGGTCAGTCAGCATCAAGAGTGAGAAGTAGGTGAGGGCAGCCTTTCTTCCACCATCACTGAGTGGAAGAACTCCCATACATCAGGTAGACATGCCTGGAGTTATGCTCAGTGGCTTCTCCCTCCTTGCCTTGTCTGTTTGAATTTCTCCAAGCTGTTGACTTAGTTCACAATATAAATCTAAAAGACCTGTTCCTCACTTTTTTGTTTGCTATAGTGGAATCACAAATGTAGCTGAAGCTATTGCTTTCTGTGTTTTTTGGGGGGGAAAAATATGTAAGCAGAAAAGTCATTTCTAATTTCCTACACACTGGGAAGAAATCAAACAGACGCAGGGCAAAGACATGGTATATGTCTGGCAATCTCTTCGAAATAATAGATTCAGTCAGCTTTTGGATAGGTGTTTACTGTAACTTGCAAAAATTTAGTTATTTGGAGACAAACCTCTGCATGGTGCAAAGCAGCATGCAGTGCTCCAGTATGTGGTAATACCTGTTTTATTTGTACCTCTCTTGAACCTTCCTTTCTCTATAAAACAAGGCCTGTAACTGAGTCTTTTAAGGCTCAGTCCTATATATTACAAGCAGCTGGAAAATTTCACACACCCACTGAAGGTTCCAATGAACACAAAATACCACAGGACAGATGCCAATAAGAGGTATTTTTAGCGGCTCATGTCACAGTTGCTGTTTGCTTCTGCTGTGACAGCTAATGAGCTTTGAATGGCTGGGAGAAATAGCACATACTCCAGTAAAAGCCTGAGAATGCCTCTTCATTCTTCAACATAGGCAGCAAATGTTTACTTGAGGTCTCTCTAAAGCTTTATAACAAATCATTACAACATATCCTACATTGGTTGAATGGATTACACTACAGAACTCCATTTCATGTATTTATTTCCGTAAGAATCTGGCATGACAATTTGTTTGCTCTGTAAGATTGGCTGCTAGAGGTAATATTACTGTAAACAAAGCTTGACTGAGTGACATTTGTTACTAGAGTTAATATCAGTTACTTATATTTTCATGGCTTTGGACAAGGAGTACTTAAAATGTGAGGGAATCTATGCCATACACTTTCAACTGAAGCTGTTTAGAATTTTTCCATTATGTAATGATAAAAATGTCATAGACTGAGCAGAAGAAAAATCATCCTTGTGTTGTGGTTTCTTGCTCTTTCTCCCTTCCTTTACACCATTATATCGTGCAGCATAGCATGTAACGTTCCCAGGAGAAAGGAAGATTGATACTGAATGTGTAACCAGCTGGGTGTTTACTTTTCATTATTCATACTGACAAAGTATGAGCTTTGAAGAAAGAGAACAAGAAGGAAGTCTGAATTATTGGAGTTGTTATTCCTTTTTTCTCAAAAAAAAATACCAATTTGAAAATTCAGTTCAAATAACCTAGGAGGAAAGCTGCTATATACTACTATCTCAATTTACCTGCTATTTTTATGATATGTTTGTGCAAATTATCTACCGATGTACTGAGGTGTGTGGGAATAAGCCATTTTTCTTTAGAAATAGGTTTGTTATTCTTGTGTTGTCTGAAGAACAGACCCAAAGTATGTAATTCTAGAAAGCACTGAATGGATGGATCTAATTTCAGTAGCCCAGAGAATGAATGGGGTGGAGCAGTTTTTAGCCCAACATGGAAACCTGTGCAAACCCAGAGAAGATTATTTCAGAAGATTTCAGTGGAAAGCTGAAAATAGAGCAGAACTGAATCTCAGAGGATCAGATCGTGACACCTTTTACATATACATATGCAAAAGGTTGCTATGAAATTAGAAGTATAAATCCTTTAGGGGACTGTCCAGCATATGATGAGGTCTTAGGTACACGCTGTTCTGTCTTAGATGGCACAGAAACAATGCCCATTTCTTGACAAGCATTCTTCGGTTCAAGAGTTGTGAGACTTTAATAAATGGCTTCTATTGTTTTGAGTTGAAATTATCCACGAGAAATGTATAAATAAGACTTCCCAAATTTGATAGACATAAAATTCAAGCAGACTGGCTAGCAGATCCTCCTGCTACAAATGCATTTCTGCATACTGTTCATTGTGAGACTTACTTCCTGACAGTGAATGATTTAGAAACATTACTTATTCAGAACTTTTGGGTTGTGTTTGTGTGTGCATGTTTCTTAATTTCTGTTTCTCTTGTCTTTTGTTTGCAATTTTCAGAAACAGACTTCTCCATTTTCAGTAGATTTCAAAAGTCATAAGCTCATATTCATTGCATTTTGAACTGCTTTTGTAGTGAACATTTTGTCTTAGTTTGACTGGCTACTAACAGAGTAGGAAAGTCTGAATACTACTGAAGATGCACGTATGGAAGTAAACTAAAATGGGCATGGCAGAGGGCATCCACTAAATGAATGATCAGGAAACAAATACTTGTAAGTCTTCCTGGCTCCTGGGATATTTCTGGCCACCTGTATCTCTTGCAGACATGAATGCTAGACAAAGTAAGACTTTGGCTAAAAATGGAGTGTTGGTCAGGCATTGGAAGTGGTGTCGCTGTTGGTCTTTCCTATTGAGTGGTAGGAGAGAGAGGGATAATGGGGACATTCAGTTGAAGTCCAGCTTTTGGTCCCTTTGGAGATTCATTTGTAGGGAGTGTTTTGGTTCACCAGGATGACCTCATGTAGGCAGGGGCCTGAGTTTGATAATGGCAGTCTGTTAGTGTCTGACCTCAGGAGATGAGTGCTACATGAGAAATGCCTGTGGGGTAAGTGGAAAATGTAACTTCAATCTCTTGTCTCACCAGTAAATGTGTCACTAGTATCTAGAAGCATCATGTTGTTCTCCTTGTTCAGAGTCATGAACAATGAACCCTCAAAAGCTTGGCTTTTACATCTTCTGTGCTGGTTTCAGTTTGTTGCTTACAGTGCACCCAATAATCTTTTGGTCAATTGTTGTTCAGCAACAACATGTGACGTCTTAATTTTCATTTTGCCCAAGATTGTATCTCATTAGTTCCAATCATCTCTTCTTTTTTTGTCTCTTCTGGATCTCTAATCTTTCATTATGCTTTCAGTCTCCTTCGTTATTCTGTTGTCTTTTAAAATATATTCAGTTCTTTGCTATCTATTACATTCAGTAGTTTTACTGCTCTTTCCGCAATACTTCCAATGCTGTAAGATGAAGTCTCTATTCTTAATGCATGTTACCAGTGAAATATTCCAAACTAGCAGTGCTCCGCCTATAGATGATAAAAATTTTCAGTAATGGTTTCCAAAAACATTTGCCTGCATGTTTGCTATCACTGCTATTATTTTCTTGCTTTGTGTTAGGGATTTTAATTAATATGAGTTGTTTTCATAACACTGGAAATTACTCCTACATCTACAGCAACCTATTCCATTAGTCTTTTGTCAGGATCTTGTTTTTGCACTTCCTCAACTGCCAAGTATTGGCAACAAAATGGTGAGGTTTCTGAGAATCTGCTCTTGGCCTCTGTAATGAAGATAAATTCACTGGATTCCAATCATAGAATTGCTCAGGTTGGAAAAGATCTTAAAGATCATCAAGTCCAACCTCAATTTCCATCTCTCTAAAGAGCAACTTTAAAAAAAGAATAGATTCTGGTGAATTCTGCTTGAATCCAATATTAACGACTAACCTAATCATTTAGTAACATTTCTATTTCGCAAAAACAGATGTGAACTTTGTGAAGAGGAAAAAAGGCAATAAGTTAATTATTTCTACCTTAAAAATTGCCTGCCTTTGAATAAATCAAGTTAAGTCAAGTAGCAGATACAGGAACTAGTCACTGTAGCTTGTCATAGTTCTTTTTGAAGGGTAAAATAGTTCATTTCTGTTAACTACAGGGAAAAGTGAGTGTTAATGGAAAAAAATGTTGATGTTGTCAATGGCCTTATTGATCATTCTCATTTCCAACAGTCTTTGTCAAACTACTATTTACATTGTGCAGTTCCGAACATCTTTAGCAAGTTTATCTTCTGGAGTCAGGCTCCAGTGCTGAACTATAACTATGACAATGATAGACTTTTGCAGAAATCCTTTCCGTTCCCAGAGGGTGAGATTTTAAGTTGGAGGTGTTCAAAGCCAGGCTGGACAATCTGTTCTAGTGGGAGGTGTCCCTGCCTATAGCAGGGGGATTGGAGCTAGATGATCATAAAGGTCCCTTCCAACCCAAACCACTTTGTGATTCTAAGTTTAAAAAGTTAGTTGTCATCTTTTTTTTCCAGAGATGATCACCTAAAATGCATCAATGGGTCAGTGTCACTTAATGACTGCATAAATACAAGATCACATATTGATTAGCATTTTGCAAAATAAGTTGAACCAAAACAGCCTAGTCTAAGCTCATTTTCATGACCAAAATCCTGTGATGAGAATATCACCATTGCTTTTATGTTAAAGATTTCTCGTCTAAGTAAGGCTTCTGAAATGCAGAGATGGCAATGAAATATCAGGGCTTCTGCATTTTCATGGTGGTTTTTTCCTCAAATGTGGACAGCTGTTTTCTCCTGTGAAAGTACAGAGTGAAACTGTTGCCTACATTGAAAAGTTGTTAGGGTTTGTTTGTTTTCCAGCCTGTATGGCCAAGGCTTAATTTCTGTGTATGTTTCCATGAGGTGAACCTAAAATTTATCTTCTGTTCAAGCAATACACTCAAATGTTCTCAGTAAGAGGATGTAATGTAAAGGTAGTGCCTCAAAGCCATTGTTCTTTAAAAAGAAGGAGCAGTAGTGGCTGTGTTTTCTTGATACAGGGAGGAAATTGATTTCATAAAATCATAGAATGGTCTGGGTTAAAAAGGACCATAATGATCACCTAGTTTCAACCACTCTGCTGTGTGCACAGTCACTAACCACCAGACCAAGCTGCCCAGAGCCACATCCACCCTAGCTTTGAATGCCTCCAGGGATGGGGCATCAACAACCTCTCTGGACAACCTGTTCCAGTGTTTTACCACTCTGTGTGTGGAAAAAGCTTCCTCCTAATATCTAACCTAAATCTCCCATCTTAGTTTAAAACCATTCCCCCTTGCCCTATCACCATACACCCTCGTAAACAGTCTTTCCCCTTCCTGTTTATATGATCCCTTCAAGTACTGGAAGGCCACAGTGAGGTCTCCCTGAAACCTTCTCTTCTCCAACGTAAACGAGCCCAGTTCCCTCAGCCTTTCCTCACAGGAGAGGTGCTCCAGCTCTCTGACCATCTTCGTGGCCCTCCTCTGGACCCACTCCAAGAGCTCCACATCCTTCCTGTACTGAGGGCCCCAGGCCTGGACGCAGTACTCCAGATGGGGCCTCACAGAAGTTGAGTAGAGGAGGACAATCACCTCCCTGTCCTTGCTGGCCAACCCTTTTTTAATGCAGCCCAGAACACAGTTGGCTTTCTGGGTTGCAAGTGCACATCACCGGCTCGTGTCCAGCTTCTGATCCACCAGAACCCCCAAGTCCTTCTGAACAGGGCTACACTCAAGGAGTTAAGGATTTGCCTGAATTATCTTTCAAGGAAACTTTATGAAGTGCAAAGAGAATTCAAAGATGTCAGGATACTACAAATCTGCAGGGGGAAAAAAAAATGCATTCATAAATATTGTAGTAGAAGCAGTGGTTAGAAAAAGCAGAGAATAATTTTTTTAATATATTCACTAGAAATGTGGCACGATATGTTTGCAGTACCTTCTGTCTGAAGATTTCCTAGTGATTGTATTTTATGTGCTTTCAGAGGGATCTAAAAAGTGTTCTCTATTGTAAGCTACTTGTAAAATGAGTAACAGGTAACAGATGCTTTGGCTGTGTGTGGTTGAAAGAGAACGAGCTTAGATTGTTCCACTTGGTATCCCTGTAGCCCCTGCTGTAGGGTTCTTTTA
Source organism: Chrysolophus pictus (assembly GCA_037305975.1). Taxonomy (NCBI): domain Eukaryota; kingdom Metazoa; phylum Chordata; class Aves; order Galliformes; family Phasianidae; genus Chrysolophus; species Chrysolophus pictus. The sequence goes on from CM074578.1 coordinate 29,489,148, forward strand.
GTAAATACTGATTCAAATAGTCAGATAAAGTCTTCTCTACCAAGATGCTGAGGTGAGGAGGTAAGGTGATACCACTTGACATCTTGGGCATAATGGGATTTAAAATAAATTAAAAACCCTGTAAATTCATGATCACTGTCCTTAGATACTGTATAAATGAACAACTTGATCTAGAATTAAATTTTTATATATGCAGTAAATTCCAGTATTTTGTACACAGATTTTCTTCTAAAGATGATAAAAACAGTTGTAAAGATATTTTGTGATTCCAGTATGAATAAAAATTTTTGCTGTAGTCTATTGAACTTGAAATATTTTTCTGTAATATCAGTGGTAAATTATTTCTGTACACCTTCACTTTGTTATTTCTGACTTCATCATTTGCAAATGAAAATCTAAGTGAAACATCTTACTACTGAAAAACTGGGTTATTTATGAAATTATGTGGATTTCCTTTCAATTTTCATTTATAGCTTTTGTGTGTGGGCTTTTTTTACCACGACGGTATTGATTGGTTGGACAGTCCACTTTGTGGGGCTTTCTGCCATTGCCTAACGTTATGAAACTAAAGCAGTTGCAGAAAACGTCAGAGTCAAAACAAAATTAAGGATTTAGTGATAAACAGGGAAAAGAAGGTTTTGATTCTCATTCAGTGTCTGGTAAGCGCTAATATTTAATTTTTCTCTATTTCCAGCAGACTATTTAATGTTTAAATACGCAGTAGGCATGATTCATACAGTACCTAAAAAGATGTGCAGTCTTGGCACAAAGAGGTTGAATATCAAATTAACTAGTAATGGTGACATGGTGCAGGTCTCTACATCACAGGAATAAGTAAAAGGATCAAGGAGCAGGATGTCTGGTGTTTCGGGTTTTATTGCTCTTCAGTCTCTGCTTGCTTTTGTGAGATCACAACAGCACTGCAGCACTGCCACCTTGGGATAACACTAAGGCCGTTATTGTCATGCAATGGGATTACTGTGCTCTTGGAAGTTGAGTGTAAGTGCAAGACCTGAGGAGAATAACTGAAGAAAATATGTCTTTTGGGCTGGAAAGCTTAGGGTATAGGCTGTTACACTGACCACTCTGAATTTATTATGTGGTTCTCTATAATTAGAGTTTTTATATTTATAATGAAAAAGACGTGGTCTGTGCAATAAGTATTGATAGCACAGACCAAGTCTTTTGCAAAGAGAATACAAGGGAGACAAGATCTAAAAAAAAAAAAAAAAAAGGTGTACAAAGGCCATGTAAAGAATGGGCTTCCTACCTGTGTTTAACAATATTATTGGTTTAATCCTGACAAGATCTAGCCTAAGTAAGCATAGTTGGTTTGGGATTTTATTTATTGTTTTGTTTGTTTTTTTGTGGGGAGGATAGTTAATGTGTGCAGAAATGAAAATGCCTGCTCTTTCAGTAGTGGTCACTGATAGCTGCTGCCTAATTTAGACCAGGTTAGACTTAATTCTGGGAAACCAGGGAAGTCACAATTCCCATTGAAGTTCTGCCAAGCTGAGGAGTGATTATTACAGCAATAAATCAAGGAAGGCTGCTAGGAGTGAGTAAAACACTTCTCGATAGGATTGTAGCAATAAGAAAGATACTGGCACCACAGGAAAGAATAATTGATCTAACTTTATTTTACCAAATTCCTGAGAAATGATTGACCATACCTATTTTGTATTTTGAATTTATCCACTCAGGTGTCAGTGCTACCTGGGTCTTCAGAGAGATCTGCATGTTTTGTTTGTTTAGGTTTTTTTTTTTTTTGGAACTTTTCTTCCAACAGTGCTGCCATTTCAGACACTGTTGCATAGAGCAGATAAGCACATTTTCTTTAAAATGAAGAATTATTAATAAGGATACTGGCCATCAGCTTTGTGTACGTGATTCTTTCTGATACTGCAGTACTGTCTTAAGTACCACTGTGATCAGAGAGTTGCTCTGGTACAGTATTAATGGTTGCTTTGCTGTAAAATGCGGAAGGAGGTGGTTGGTTGAGCTCCCAGTCCCTGTTGCTTCCTGACATGCTGGTCAAAAAGAGGGCCAGTCTTGTCAGGACTGCTGAAAGGCAATTAATTTCCTTCTGGTACTTTGGCAGTGATGTGTTTTGGAAAGTAGCTCCTCTTCCACTGCTTTTGAACTGGCACATCTTGGAAGTTTTGGCCAACCAGTGGAAGGGATAGCCTTTTCTAAAGGGTTGCTGGGATTACTTGAATACCAGTAGGCAAAGCCCTGGAAATGAGGTATAATCACTTGGTCTTTCACCATGGAGAACCTGTAAAGCTGCTAAATTTGTCACTGCTGTTGGAGAATTGAAGAGATGGGCAAAGGTCTGTATGTAAATTGCTGAAAACCATGTTTTCTTGAATTGGAGTTAACAAGGTGAGTAGGCTGAAACTGATGTAAGAGCTCAGCAGGTCCCCTGGGCAAGTGCACTGATAGTATTTGTCCCACAGCTAACAAGAGGAGAAGTAGCTGTAGAAAAGAAATTGCTGTGGGCATAAGCAGCCTAACAGACCAATCTTCCTTCCCCCATCTAGCCTGGTGCAGAAAGGCAGCTTTGAAGGAAAGACCCAAGAGGGAAAGATTAAATTGGAGAATCTTTAGAGCAAAGACTAATAAAACAGTTCCCTATAGATGACATTTCCTGTCAGCTTGTTGAAAGACCGTTAAACATAAATGCGTGCTTTGAGACTTAATATCCTTTATAGTCCATAGGTGAAAATGTGATTTAACAAGTGATCTTTGCCAGGTGGTTAAATGCAAATAAAAATCTATCTTAACTAAATGGAAACTTAATGGGAGATGTAAATATAATCTTTCACTCTGTCTCATCAGAATAAGAATTTAACTTATTAAAGTATATGCAAATGGTTTCTCTGTTATTACTCATTCCTCCTAATGAGAAGCTAATTAAAAGAAATAGAGAAGACAGAAATGAAGGAAGTCAAAGATAATAGAAAGCAAATTACAGATAAGATTCAGACTAAGAATGCTTCCATGGTTAAAGCAAATAGCGCAGCATTAACACAGCTCAAAACTCAATTGACAACAAACTGGTTACAAATGACGAGAATTAACTATGCTATTTTCAATTAACAAGGACAGAATTCAAAACAAAACTAACAATTTAAGAAGGAAGTGCAAGATAAATGTGATTTGTAAGGGTACTTAACTTTTCCTAATTAAACATGAAGAACAGTATATTATATTTTAATAGAATTATGTAAATGTGTCTTAATTAATCTAAGCATGTCCATACTAGATTTCCATTGTAAAGCTGTAGTATTCTTTAACAGGTGGTTCTAATTGAAAACCAAAGCATTATGAAAGACATTTTTAAAATAAGCAACTTCTTACCTAACTCAATGTTATCTTTTCTTTGTAAATGAACCAGAGTCATGCAAATGAAATGTTTCATGTTTGCTTCCACCTGTCACATGTATCACTTGTAACTTCTGGCTTGAAGTCTGAGCCAAGAAAAAGAAATATCCATCTGCAGAACCAGTAGTCATTAATTAAAGCTTTTCTTAATTTGCAAGAGTTGAACTAAGAAGCGTTATAATGTGGCTAGTATTTAATTAATAGCAGTGTTTTTCCAGTACATGTACAAGATTTTTTTGGCTCCTGCGAGTCAATAACCTGTTTATGAGATTGTGTTGGTTAAGGAACAAATCTTTGCAGAATCGGTATGCAACATGTGCCACGGATTAAGAAATGGCTAAGTAGCAGGCTTTGATGTTAACTAGCCAGTGATCACCAAGGGGATGCAACGAAGCACAGCAGTATTCTCACTAGTCTTCCTTCTGCACTATTTAACAAGTTTATCAGTAAACAGATGCTACAGCTGGAAATTTAAACAAAGAAAAGAAGTATGAATAATTATTTTTCTCTGCTTGCTATGGCTTATGACAAAAGTATGATTTTATGGCACAGATCTACAACAATTTTAATATCTCAGAGGTAAGTAATTTGATAAATCTATGGATACTTGGAGAGCTAACAGTGCAGTTGGATCTCTTCTGCAGGTTTTTTTGCCTTTTCCAAGGGGTGTGTTACACTGGTACTCAAAAATACACGTTAACTAACTTTTGAGATTCTTAGCAGAAATGAAAATCAGCAAGAATAAAACATCTTAAGAGAATATGTGCCTACCATAGGACTTGCTGACCAGTGATTTACCTCTTACTGCTTTTGAAGGGTTGGGAGAATGGAAAGAATTCCCCTGGATTTCTCTGATACTAGTCTTGTACAAGTAAATCATGTTACATCTTCAGAACAAATGAACTATGTTAGTCAAAGGCATGCACCCCTTCTGTGAGAAACTGATTTACTGAGATGTCAGTTTGTGATTGCTTTCAAAATAATATGTTTTCCTGAGTCGGGGCTTGTTTGATCAGAGTACTTTATTCAATGGTCCCATACATAAGTGTGTGCTGGTAAGGACAACTGGAGTGATTAATGCTGACAAATCCTGAGGCTTGTATAGATGTATTAGAAAACCATGCATGTGGAGGGGAGGGAATGGAGAGCCCAGCTCACAGTAAGCAGGTGGGCTGCAAGGTGTGGAAGATCTGTGGATGCTGCATGAGCCCCTGCATGTCTGGCTGAGTGTTGGCCCGTCTATGAGATTGTAGGGACACCTGACAAGCGGGCTGCTTAAGTCAGCTTCTCTCCTGCATGATCAATATTGAGCTCTTTAAATAGAGCAGAACAACTTTGGGACTGGGATGGAGTCACATTAGTGCCATATTTGCCCAAGACATAAGCAGCACGAGCAGAGGTTCGGATCTAGTTGCCTTCTGCCATCAAGGGCAAGTAAATTGTTCTGGAGTAGAAATAACTTTCTTGTTCCCTTCCCTTCCATCTCTTCCTCTTCTCTCACGCACAGTCTCACTTTCTCCTATCTGTTCCTTGATGCTGAGTCTGGGGAGTCATTCTAATATATCATAAATCCCAAATGTTTGAGGGGGGGGAAGTCTCGGAATTTTTCTTTGGCAGAAGTATGCTTCATTGAAAAACTTGCATCCAGGTCCTAGTGTCCATGTGCCTGGGCATACAAAATGTGTGCCTTAGGTGTGCTTCCATGCTTAGGTTGCTTACATTCATCTCTCTGATAGTTGGTGATTAATTCATGATACATTTTTGGGGGCAGAATTTGGGATTTTATTGTCTGCTTTTGTTTTAACATTGTCTATATAGCTACCTTTTTATTTCTGCCTTAAAGGAGACACACACATGAACTTTGACCAAGAAATTTTCTACGAATCATCTTAGTTTGACAGGAAAATCAGAGCATCTTGTTACCTGTATTTGTTGATTACTTCAAAAACTGTAATTTAATGTGACATCATTAACCATATTTTCCCATTTCATTCTATTCCTTTTTATTATGTATGTCACGTTAAGCTTCCTACTATGAGGGACTTTATTGGTTTAACCATATTTTTTTTCTGGAAATGCAAATATGGAGCAAATATGATGGTAAGCAATTTTCTTTTCACACCAGTCCTGTTTAGGACAGGTCTACTATTTCAAACATTCTTAGTGAGCAATAAAAGGGAAACAGAAGGTTGTCACTTGCATCGTTTTTTTAGGGAAAAAAATTTCATGAGTTCTTCGTAATTGTGTATTTTAATTTTATGAATCATAGCATTTGTTTGCTGTCTTTCTCTTTGATTTTTGTAACAGACCACCAGATTTCCCCTCTGCAGTGGCATTTTAGGACCAGACACATCCATTTAGCAGAATGGGAGCACCATTCTGAAACACTAAGAGTGGAGGGAGAGAAAATAAAAACACTTAATTTTAAAGTGTATGTAAGAAATGTTAAAGGATATTATCATGCTAGTCTTTATTTTTTATAAATCTATTCTTTTTCTTTCTATTTTCCCTCAACTTTCACTGTACTTCTTGAAACTGGAAAGCCCACCAGTTTGCAACCCCAGAGCACTTCTGGTTTAATGGTTAATGGTCAGAACCTGACTGAGCCAAGCAGTATGACCTATCTTTCTCCAGTGATTGGGAGGTTGGCACTGCTGAGCTGAAGCTTTATTTTGGAAATACACTACAATGAGTCTGTGCTAACAACTACATGCCTAAATTAGGTAACTGTGCATTGAAGCAGTGGTTTGTCATTGGCTTAGTTTATACATCCAATTATGAATGCATTAATGAAACGAATTTATATTCTGTCATTTGCTATTGATTAGATAGCCTGCTGCTTTAAAAGTGAAATTGAATCACCATTTTATAGTGGAATGAAACTAGCTAAGTAAAGAAGCAAGATAGTGTATGGTAAGTGGCAGAGGACACTTTGAGCAGATATACGTGAAATGCAGCCAAAAGTATGAGAAGGAAGTGAAGAGAGTGGAAATAGATTGAAAAGAAAACCAGTTCTGGTGAAATAGAGAGTTACTGCCTGAAGTGATCAAGTGAGGGCATTCCAAAGCACAAAGAAGTGTATTGGCAATTAGTGTAAGAAGCAGTGTATCAGAAGTGCATGTTAGCATAGATCTTTCCTGGGATTGCACATCAAGCTCCAGGAAAAACATGTGACTTCTATTGCGTATTCTTCTCCCAGTGCTGTTTCAGACTGGAGCTTTGTGGAGTATGGGATGTCTTGCAAAAAAAGGTATGGAGATCTTTTTGGCAGAAAGATCTGAAATAGGGCCTTTGACCGAGGTTTTGGGGGGGGAGGAGGGGAGTTTGCCTCACTTAATACATTTACAATTCAGACTCTATAGCTTGGTAATGGTGTAGTCTGTTCTCTTATTCTGAAGAAATTCAAAGATGTAAGTTGGTGAAATACCACCTCTCATCTCTGGCTGTTTTCTAAAAATGCTTCAGTACCAGAGAGTAGGAAAGTAACTTACAGGGCGCATTTTTCTGAGGAGTCCAAAGAAGATCCATGAGCTCACAGGTAACAAACTTGTTGTCTGCAATTAGTACAAACAAATTAGAAGAAATTATGAGTAAAATTAATGCATATATGAATATTGCAGTGTACTGAGGCAAAGTCTGCACAGCTTTGCAAAGCAGAATTGAACAACTTGCTGGCATGCTTTGAGGGTTTCCACACACAAATGAAAGAGAATGGATGTCAAAAGGTATTTGACAAGATCCTTCACTAGAGACTCCTAAGCAAAGTTATCCTGGGTTAAAAGGGCAGTACCCCACAGTAGAAAACTACTGATTAAAATGTGTGAGAAAAAGACAGGAATGTATTTCCTTTTTTTTTTTTTGTAGTGTGGGTAGATCAGCGGGATAGTCCTGACCAGACTATTTAAGCAATTTACAAAGGGATGAAGAAATAAATGATATATGGCACGTTATTTGGAGTATGGGTTGTTGTAAAGAACTGCAGAAAGACCATGTGATACTGAATGATCAGATGTTGGAATAATAGATGAAATTCAGTTGTGAAGTGATGTGCATGGGGGAAGAAGAAGCAATCCTTCCTTCCATCTTTGAGTGATGGGCTGTTGGCTAACAAATACTGCACAGGAATGAGATAACGAAGTTAAAACAGTCTGTTCTGTGAAAAGGCGAGGTTCAGAATTATCAAAGCAAAAGTGATATAACTTGATGATCCTTGGGGTCACTTTCAACCCAAGCTATTCTATGATATTTGGAGTTATTGTTAGAGGGAGACAACATAGAAAACATTATGCAGCTGAACAAATGTGTTGGTGTTATCGATGCTGTGTATGACTCTGGTTCCTCCAAAAGGATATTCTAAAACTAGAGAAGATTCAGAGGTGGTCAAGAAATAAACATTCTGTGGGCAGCTTCTCTATGAGGAATAAAGTGGAGTAGGATTCCTTAAGCTGGAAGAGATGAAAGTAATGGCACAGCAAAGATGGATAAGAGATGCATCCCTGCAGCTAGAAGAAGTAGGGGATGTGAAATAAAAGCAGGGATGAGCAAGTTGACTCGAGCAGAGGTGGCAGTTCTTTACTTGAAATGGAGCTGAGCTGGGGAGCTCTGCTGCTCTGTATTGTGGATACAAATGGTTTAGATGGATGGAAGAAGCTGCTGGATTAATTCATGGAACGAAGAACAGGCTGCAAAGATAACACATTTGTCTGGTACTGGGACAGTTTTCTAAGGAAATGCTGTAATGCGTTTTGCTATTTTTATATATTTGCCTAGGCTTCTTCTGTTGGGCACTGACAGTTACTGTGCTTGAACCATGGGTATGACTCAATCTGGTCATTATGTTCTTACGGTACTTTAAGTATTATTTGATGTCTGCTGTGCAGCTGCATTTCCCCTCTAAATATGGGAATATGGAGGGGTTTGTTCTGCTCCCCATTCCTGTCTTCCAGCTCAGGGGTCTCAGTGCCCTGAGGATAACTGATCTGATGTCTAAAGACAGAAGCAAAGAAAGCATTGAGTACTTCAGCCTTTTCCTTATCCCTGGTGAAATGTCAAATGAATGAAGAAGGTTGTTTTTACTTCACTGACACTTTTATCTTCCTTAACGATAAGGAAGTAATTAATCACATGATTTAATTAAACTTTTGATCTACATAATAAGACCTTAAGAGATTATTTAAGTTTTTCCTCTCAAACTGAATCTCTTGATACAGTCAGCATTTTTAGTGCCATAGAAAGCAGAAAATTATCTTATGCTGAAGTTCTTCAAAGGTTACTAGCTAATGAGTGTAAGAAACCCCATGAACAAAGTATCTAAGAATCTGATTCATACTGAATTAAGGCCCTATTAAAATCATGTCAGTGGAAAGAGTGACTAAGTTCAGCTTGATGTGATATAGACAAGCGTAACCCATGTATGTTGTGTTGCCATCAAGAGCAGTGCAGCTGGGATGAACTGAGCTGTTAATGCATGGGCATGTGTGATATTATCATCCAGTTGGAAGTCGGCAAAGTCCAGCTGAGTTCTGTGGCAATAGAACCCTATTATTCTTTCTTTAGTTCTATGCTGAAAATCTACAGCACATCTCTGTTACTTACACTGTGCAGCTGGGACTGCCAGCCCCGGGTCCTAACCCAGCCTGACTCCCTTTGTGCCCTCAGTTTACACAGCTCTGGGACTCACCCATTTCTCAGAGGTGCACAGGGACTGCCAGAAATGCATCAGTGTGGGAAGCAAGGTTTTCTTACACTCCCTAGGCATGTCATGAAATAATAGAAAAATCATAAATACAAATTTATGAGGTTTGTGTTCCATCTTGTGAGGATTTTTTTGGACCTGATAGCCCAACACTTCTTCTGTGTCTGGCCATCTAGGCACTAAGTACTTATCCATTTATATTTCAATATATCTAACAGAGTTTATGAATGTTGACATCCTAAGTCATAAGGCAGCCTGGATCTTACTTCTGTCTGTGGTGTTAAAAAGAGCTGTTTGTTTTAATGGGTTGCTTATATGCTTTTTGTTGATCTAGAAGAATGTTAGAAGTTCTTTAAGAAGGTGAATCTGTTACATATAAATTAACAATTAAAAAATGACAGAGCAGGTACATGTGTATACGTATTCTGTACTTTGTACCACTTCCACAGGGACAAAAGCATGGTTTTACTGAAATAGTTTTTAACATTCAAAAGCAGCTGTTCTGCCCCTCTTCTGTTTTTTTTTCACGTCTGAGCTGCTGCCACTCAAGAGCAGTGCAAATTTTGAACATAGTCATAGCTGGCAGCTCAAATCTTTTCTAATAAAGCTCACAGCTTCCCCTATGTATTTTCTTGTCAGTTAAATAAAATGTCACTCTAGGACTGGCAGTATCCATTAACACATCAACTGCTGTGCATGCCAGTGCAAGCTAGATGCAATGTAGTTTCCAGGGCTGTGTGCATGGCAGCTGTTGCAGGGTGTGCAGGAAGGGCAGCAACCAGGAAAGCTGTGTTATGTCATCTGTGCTGGGGAGCTGATGGTGAGCAGTAATGTTAAAATGTGGAAGAAAGAAGCGCTGAAACCTGGCAGAGGGGCAACAAGACCGGGTCTGGGTGTTCTCTTAGTGCTGCAGTTCCTGTTGTCCTAGTGCTGGGACAGGAGGTGGCCACAGTGCAGTAATTCCCTTCAAACGCATTCAGAACCCAGCAGATAGCTGGAACCAAAGTTTAAGTTTGTCAGTTTTGTTTTACAGAATTTCTTCTTTCCTTCCTCTTTTACCTCATGTTCAAGGTGTTAAGTCATCCCAGATGTCTCTTTTGGTATTTGTGCTCTTTGTCCTGCACAGCTTTATATTATTTCAGTGCTTTTCATCAAGTGTGGCATCTGTTGAAAATGATGAGAGAAATGCATGCATAAACAATTGTCACTTATCTATTATTTAGGTAGGCTGCTTTGAAAGTAATGCCTTCTATTTATTTCCATGGAAACTACAACAAATACAAAGAGCGCAATAACACCATCTGGTAGAGTGAATTCTCAGCTACAAATCTGTCTCTTTTGGCATAGTCACCACCAATGAAGAAGAGCCTGTATACTGTGCTCATTGAAATCTGCACTACTGGAGGTGATCTGCTGTTGCTGCTGCTGAAATACAGCACCCACCACCTCACTGTGCTCACATCTGCTGTTTGGTCTCCATAAATGTTCACCAAACATTGATGAATGTCAATGGGTACCACTTCTTCTGTATGGAGAAATTCGGTTCCACACCTTTGCTTCACATTCACTTCCATATCAGGCAGCATTTTGTCAGACTCCCCCTCTGCTGTCATCTGTCACATGGCAACAAAGTATAATGGAATACTGTGAGGAACCTTCATCTTCTACTGTCATACTACCAAAATCTGTCCCTGACATCATGGGCCAACTTACTAAAATAGCAGGCATTACTTTTAAGACAGGCCTTGTAGTTACATGTATACTTATATTTCACCACTCTCTGACTCACAAAATTGTCCTACTTTTATAAGCCTCATTCTGATACTCATCAAATATTCTTCTCATAGATGATGAAGGCAAGTCAAAGACTTGTGGAATCATAAAATGACTTATGTTGGAAGGCCTCTGAAGATCATTTAGTACCAACCCCCTGCTTTGAGCAGGGCTGCCACCTGCTCAGACTGTCCAGGGGCCCATCCACCCTGGCCTTGAATGCCTTAGGGATGGAACATCTGAAACTCTGGGTACTCTGTTCCAGTGCCTCACCACCCTCTAAGTAAGAATAGACTCTATTGTCTTTTCCATAGTGATGTTGTCAACACATCTTGAGTTATGTGAATTTCTAGCAGATATGTTCAGTGGGTTTTTCTGCTATTGCAAAGTAGATGCCTCAATTTTCCGTAGCAGTCCTTGAATCAAAAGGAGATAACTACAGTAAAGACATCTAAAATGAAAAGCATTTTTTCTTCCACTATAAATCTGAGTTAGACAAAAGCACGCTGTGTGAGAGGATAAAGGGCAGCATTTCCAAAATTACGTGTCATTGCAGCCTTAGATCCATTTTCAAAGCAGCGTAAGCACTTTGGATCATAAAGGCTGCAACAGTTTCAGATAATGTCCTTATTGCAGTTTCAAATTGATGAAGTACTCTAGGTGCCTAATTCACACTAACTCCAAGTGCTCTGATGTTCTCATAAGCCCTGACAGGTACCTCTTTGAATCAATATAAACCTAAAGTCTCCTGAAAATTGGACCCTCGCTCTCACCAAAGTGAAGTGGGACATGAGTGCTAATGTCACTTCTTAAAATAGGATTGAAAATTCTGAGCTCCATAGGGCCTGGCTTTTAAGAGCGTGAAGTCACTGACAGATGCAGAAATGAGTCAAGAGAAACTTAAAAGGAAGAGGGGGAAAAAAGCAAGGAAATAAAGCAGGGGAAAAGGAGGACGGCTAGCTAGCATATCAAGTATCTGTCAAATAATAGATTCTTTGCAGATATTCAAATACAAATGCAGGTGACATCCGATCCTTTCTAGACCAAAGCATTAATATACTTAGTTGGTTTGACTTTTAAAGCTGTGTGAGTGCCCAGACATGCAAGAATATGTTACTTGTAGAAACCTTTGAATAATTAACTTTAAGAATCTGAAAATAAACTTTCTATACCAAAAGTCATTTGTTTTGGTCTTCATGAGAGAAATATAGGAGCTTAGTTTAGACTCACTCAGTGGTAGTGAACAGGTCCTGATTAGCACATCTCATAGGAGAGCAGAACTGGGAGTAATGCATGGGGGGAGTACATATGTTACATCTCCCTTAACACATTAAGCAGTGCTAGGCAGTGGTCCTGGGTCTTTATAGCTGAGGGCTGGGAGTAGAAGCCCTCTCCTGAACAGTTCCTGTGCCCCATATGGTCAGGGAAGCCGGAGACCACTGCCACTAAGCAGTTTGGGTTTTGCCACCTTGCTTCGTAGGATATGCCTGTCAGATATGAGCCAAGGTTTGATACTTGGCCTGAAAATTGGAGAATGATCTCTGGATCGTTTGTATACCAGATAACAATAAAAGATTCTGTATTATGGGAAAGTAGGAAATGTTAAAGGAAGCTTCAAGTATGGGTCACATCATAAGTATTGTTGCTCGTTGGCTTACTTTCTTCTTTAAAATTTATCCATAAAAACAATTTGACGACCTACTTTTGTCCAGGATCAAGAATGTGACAGTCCCAAACAGTACAAACTCAAATACTGCTGGAAATGTTTCTGCTTTACTTGCCTCTCTTTTTAGTCCATTCCCTTTCCTGGCAATGTCATGCTGCAGTATGACATTAGTTTCTTCAGGTTCTGTTAGATGGCATAAACAAGCAGTGTTGCTGTCTTTATGCTACTCACTAGCAAATTGGTTTGCTGCTCAGTTGTAACAGCAGTCAATGTCATGTCTGTGATGTTTGCCATCATTTTAGGAGGTAGAATTTTGTTCTACCTGCATATGTTTTTGTGGGTTTTTTCCCTACTTAGACCTTATTGTACAGGACTGGAGATGAAGTTCAAGTTGCTAAGGCTCAGCAGGTGGCTCTTGCCCAGGTCTAAATTTTCAGTCACTGCTTGGTTCTCTCATAGGGTGGAACTGTTCCAGTTTCCAGCTTTCTAGGGAAGTGGAGGATGAGCAAGTGGAGCATCGAGGTGAGTGCAGAATACCCATGCATCACCCTGTGTCCTGGTTGCAGTGTTAATAGTACACAGATGGTTTGTTGTTGTGGATGGGGAGAAGTGGTGTTGATAGTGGGGCATCAGTTGGCAAGCAGTTGTATTGTTAGCTGGGCATTGGTCAGCAGGTGGCAATTAATTGCATTGTAGAGGTAGATATATATTTGTAAACACATTTTTGTTTTGCTTTTCTATCTCAGTAAATAGTCTTTATCTCAACCCATGAGTTCTATTTTGTTTCCCGTTCTTTCCCTCATTCCACTTAGCAGGTGAATGAGCGAATGGCTGTGTGGTGCTGACCTGCTGCTGGGTTAAACCACAATGCCCTTTTACCTTCATCAGAAGATCTGAGGGGACCCAGCAATGTATTCTCATCAACTGAGAGATATGTGGCACTAGCAACCACACAGACTTTTTTGTCTGGTATGGAACGTTAGATCATTATAAGAAAAACATTTCCATAGTTTCTATAGTGTTTAAAGACAAATCTTCTGAATGTCTTAATCAGGGGCAAAAATTTGCTGCCCTATGAGTAACTTTGTTATTTAAAACAAACTTGAGTTTATGGCATTTGTGGTTGGACACTATTTAGCACTGTAGATACATCTCCTTTAGTCTGCACAGGCTACAGAAAATGGACTAATAAGAACCTCATGTTGGTTATAATCCAAATCCTAATTTAAAGGTTTTTGTTGCCAGTGCAAGATTAAACCTGTTTCTTCCTACTGATTAATAATGGTGCCAAAATAATTTAAATCAGACTCATATGATGGTAAAACTACAGGGAGCTCCAGTGGTAATGTGTTGCTATTGCAGCATCACTGACAAATGGTATGGACTCTAAAACATCATTGGCTTAAAGTTATACAGCTCTAGTCTTTATCTGTAGTGCTAAACCATATATTCCTGTTACAGGAAAGGCTGTATGAAAAGATTCTGTACTCTGTATAGAAATGTTATGTTTGTAGGAACACAAGGCCAGAAGGGATACCAAAGTCAGTGCATGTCATAATCACAGTAATGTGAAAACAGCAGTGAGTTCAAGGTGGTTCCCAGCACAATAACTGCATTGACTCTTAGTACAGCATCCGAGGAGCTACAGGGCATTTCCTTGCATCCTAGAAGGTTAGCAGCTGTAGTAAAAAAAAAACCAGATAGTAGAGCTCTAATGCATTAAAGAGGCTGAGGGAATCACCAAATTGTCTCCTGTGTAGTAACAATGTATTTAATAAACAGTATCCTCAGATAGTATTGATAGGCACAGAACTGACAGTCAGCATAAAACAAGCCAGCTTGTCCCAGTAACCTGACTTGTAGGAAAAAATAGTTCTTGATCATACTTGGCCGTGATCAAGTGAACTTGTCTGAGAGCTGGAGAACGCAGGAGAATAAGTGCTTGCATTAAGTGGATGGTCTCCATTTTCCAAGTGAGCATTGCCTTTGTCTTTCTTCACCTCCTGTCCTTGTACTCCCTATTTACTTGCAACACAACTGAATGTTTTCCTAAATTCCATAGGCAGCTGCAGTTGACTCTAAGTATCACAGAATTACAGAATGGCCAGGGTTGGAAGGGACCTCAAGGATCATGAATCTCCAACCCCCCTGCCACATGCAGGGCCACCAACCTCCTCATTTAATGCTAGACCAGGCTGCCCAGGGTCCCATCCAACCTGGCCTTGAACACCTCCAGGGACATTCACAGCCTCTCTGGGCAGCCTGTTCCAGACCTCACCACTCTCTCTGTAAAGAATTTCCCCCTGATGTCCAACCTAAATCTCCCCTCCCTCAACTTAAAACCATTTTCCCTTGTCCTGCAGTTATCTACCCTTTCAAAGAGTTGACTCCCCTCCTGTTTGTAGGCTCCCTTTAGGTACTGAAAGGCTGCAATGAGGTCACCCCGCAGCCTCCTTTTCTCCAGGCTGAAAGTATGAGATTTATGCTGTAAGTAAGAGTTATAATGAAGATGTTTTAGTCCAGTCTTTTCATTTTATTATGCAGATTGGATATATAAAGGCACGTATTTACTCTTTTTTCTGTCTCCAGAATTTCTCCTATTTATTTTAGATAGCTCTTTTCATAAGCTTATAAGACTCAAACAGTTTGCATTTCTTGCCCAGTAGGACCCTTTCAGAAATTTAATCATCAAATGTTTAAACATCTGGTAATTCTGAGTCTAAATTTATTTATGATACACTATAACCAACTTATAGTTCTTTCATATTTTATTGAACTTGTAAACCATTTATGCGAATTCAGTAAGTGATATACATATTTTTATTGAATTTGTTACAGATAATTCAGTTCAGCAGGTTGCTTATGAAAATGATTTGTAGCCCTCTGTAAGGTCTTTAACCAATATGTGCATAAAGCCATTAAGGAAAACAATATCCCTGCCAGGCTTGTGACTTCTGTCAGTCATTTATGAACACTTACATTTCATGTATCATGAGCATGCAGCTTTTTTGTGAAATAATTAATGGCAGTTTCACAGTTTCACAGTACAGTCCTGGGATATACAGCTCATGCAAATAAAAGCTTCGCTGATCTTGTGCATTTAAATTTTGATACAGTATTTGTCTTCTTCTGGTAGTAAAACCAGCATTCAAAACACCTGTATGTGCAAGGAGACTCTTCGAATTTTTGATGCCCTGATAATTAATAGAATGAGAAGAATCAGAACACCTAATGCAGAGGCTGCTTACAGTGGTGCTGCTTCTCACATTCCCATGTTGACGCAAAACAATTGCCTTGTTTTTCCAATGCATCGCAATTCGTATATGGCTTTGTATTTCTGCACAAAGCAGAACAGTAATTTTCAACTGGTAGCAATGTATTCTGCTAAATTTATAAAGTTGAAAAGCTCATGCAAGCAATGGAAATCTCTTACTTGATACAAAGGAAGCTATTCTTCTGTATATTTCTTCCATTTGGTTAGGCTTATTCTATTTTGTACTGTATTTAAATTGTTGAATATTTGGTGACATTAAAATAGAACAAAAATGTTTCTCCAAAAAATGGTATTTTTAGTTAAAATCCATGGTTCAAAAATAATAAGTAAAGTCTATCAAACACTAGTTTTCTTATGCTCATATTTAGGCTTCGAATGAATACAATTTTACACTACTTTCATTAACTTCCATAAAATAGACATTAGAATTTAGCATTTCTGACACTTTACTAGTAATTGTATTTAAATTACTACTTAAATAATACAAACAAAATATTTCTTTTGGCTATTTTCAGGTAATTGACATCAACTAGGCAATTAACAGGATCATTTGAAGAATTTTGACTTTTATGGTAATTTTTGCTACTCAGGATTGTGATATGTTTTGACTTTCAGATGCTTTTTCAGATGCTTCATTATTCTGCATAGTAGAACGATATGACAGACGTAGTATTAAGGCACAAATCTTGGTTCCTACAGTAATAACTTGTGGAATAGAAATATTTTCATTTTTCACAGCAAAAACACATGTTAAAACAATAGCAGCCTCAGTGTATTTATAGCAGAAATTGGAAGAAAAAATGACAAATCATTTGGCATTACGAATCAGGTAAAGTAGATTGAGGGAGCTTACAAAACTGAAGATTTAGGGCAAAGGAAATACCAAGTGAGGGATGCAACTGTTAAAAGTAAGCAGGAAAAGAAATGTAGTTACTAACATCAAAAGAAAATATCAAACACTTGCTTAATGTAATGTATGCTTTCATATTCTTTCAAGAGTATGCATACATAGGGAGCAGTATGGAGAGAAGATCCATGTTTTTTGTTTTTTTTTTTTTAAGTGATACGTGTTTAAAAATGGTTTTCGTACCCTTTGGCCACAGATTTGCTTATGTATAAAGAATGCTCTTTTCCAGAAGACTATTCTAATATTTAATCTGGATGTTGCATGAAAGGATTCCAGCCCATCAGTTTGACGATGTGATAAATTTAGCTGTTACGCAAATGGCAAACACTGTATGCTCTCCTTTTTCTTTTTTCTTTTTTTTCCTAAGGAAAACAGAGTTAAATAAATGCGTATTTTGTGCCTCAGGCTCATCATCTGCTCAGTGTAGTAATCCATTTTACGTTTTTTACGTTAGTAATGTTCTTATCCAGAATATATAATGGGATGTAGTGACAAGCTATACAAATAGAGCCAATTTCTATTATTATTACCTTTACATGCTGTACAATGGATATTGAGGTTCCATAGGATTTCATTGTGATTTGGTTAAAAACTAAAAACTGTAAAAACGAGCAAAACAATCCAGTTTCTGTATAGTCAGCTAATTCCTGCAGTTCTTTTAAGAAGAGGAATTAAAATGGAAGAAGGTGATTTTGGTGACTAAACCACAAACAACACGGCCTGGGTGCATTCCTGAGCAGAAATGCCTTTGCTAGCAAATTCATAGTTCTGTCTTCTGAGCTGATGTGGTCCAGCCAGCATCCTTCCCAGTGCAATGCCAGTATGGTTTGCCATTAAGTGGTCCAGAGACCATTTCCAGCAGGCAGTTTTCCTGCAACTGAGGCTGTGCTGAAGATGAAAGCATTTTACTGGTGAAGGTGCAAGTGTGCCAGTTGCTCTGAGTGCTGTCAGCTTCCTTGGGCTACTACAGAAGTAAGAGCCAGAAGGGCCTGCCTTCCTGTGGCAGTACCACTGAGCTGAAGGTGAGGTTGTGGGCTTATTTTCTGACAGCTGATTGAGCCAGAGTCAGTTAATACAAATTCCCTATCTTAATCCCTGTGCTTCAGTTATATCCTTAAAATAGGAACTAATGTCTTCTACCTCATCAGTGTACTACAAAATAGTGTGATGTCGCCATAATGAGCAACCCACAGAAGAGTAGTAGATAAAACTCTTCAACTAGAATGCGTTTTGTCATAAGGCCACATGGTGAGAACAAAACAAATTACTGAGTAGTTGTTTGCTGAGTGACCGTTATCTGTGCTGTGGGTTGAAAAAATCTGGATCTTGTCAGAAACCAAAGAGTACATGCATATGAGTTTTTGCAGCAATGCCCCAGTAACATGGTATGTTCAGACAAAGGTTTCCCAATGAGTCCCATCTTCTGTATTGTCTAAGAGGGAGTGTTCAGACTGAAACATGAACTCGTGTGTGTGTACAAGCGTTCAGAGAAAGGAGGTTTCCACTTTTAAGAAATAGAGATCTTTCAGTGTAAGAGCCTGTGTAATAATGACATGCCCACTGACAGTAACTAAGAGTTGGTGCTTATTACTTGCCTCGTTTCTTCCTTACATTTGCACAGTGAATGGGAGTACCTGGCTCTCCTTAGAGCCCCACAGCTGGTGTCTAGTAGCAGTCCTAGTAAGCAGTGCAAATATGTTCCTTGCTCATTTATTAGTAAATTGCATGAGCGTTGTTCAGTGGTTTGAACACCATGTAGCAACACGTGCTATTTTCTTCTGAAGAGGCCCAAAGGGAGCTATCAGCCTTGTCTCTAGACAAGCTCAGCAAGACTGCTGTTTTCTTAATAGCTGCAAGCAATGTATTACCTTTGTATCCGGGAAGATTTTGGGAAATGCGTCTAGATGGAAGAACAAATCATTAGGTGAAATGTGGATTTATTAAAGCAATGAATTTCAGAACACAGTGGATATTGTACAGTTATCTTAGAGGACAAAGAAAACAGAAAGAATAAGTATTTATTAGTGCAGTGAAACGAGATAATTAGTTAGATCTATTGTTCCTGGAGTTCTAAATGTAGTTTTACTATAGCCGTCTTAATAACTGAGTTTCAGCTCAGTTGATATCACAATGACATAAACAGATTTTTTTGTGTGTGTATGTCAGTGCTATTGTTATGAATATTTTGCTCTGCTATGTCTGTTGTCATTGCAGATACGATTTATTAAGTGTGGAACTCATTTCTTTCAGATTTAGTCCTGCTGAATCACACATCTCTAGCTCATTAAAATAGAAATATCAGTATGTTTTTTTATTCTTGGTGTTTAATTCAGAAGATTCTATAAACATAATGCCATAAACTTATAGAATCTGGATAACTTCAATCCAAATGTAGACTTTATGAGTCTGACTTTTATCCTTTTAGTATTCATATTTTAATTATCTGCTGTTATAGCCCACAAAATAAAAGAAAAAAAGAAGGCTCTCTGGGTTATATTTAAAATAACTTCTAAGAATATGAACTTGTAGTTCTTTATAAGAAAAGGATATTTCCTCTGCAAAGCAGTAAGAGTTAGGTGGCCTCTTGACAACTTAGCAAAAATTATCCATTATGTGGTGTACTTTGCATAGAGTTCACTGCACTGGTTTGGTTTTAAGAGTTTTATGGTTATGTATATACAATGATCAATATCTTCTGTACACCTCAAATGCTACATATGATCGGGAAAACATGTTAAACAGCTCTAAGTTTCAGTGCAATGTTATTTTCACAAAGACTGGCTCAGTACTCAGCAAATGCAGCACAGGAGGATGGGCTGCTGATTGCACACAAGCCTCATGCTAAAATGTTCTACCATGCTTAGATGGCATGGTTGTGAGAAGTGAAGGCTGAGGGCATTACTAGGATCAAATGGTACACATAGATTGAGGTAAAAGATGGAAGAATATCACTGGATATTCTTCAGACTGTTTTCAGAGTCATGTAATCTTCTCATTGAGGACTTATCTGAATCACATTGAAAGCAGTGGGAAAAATTCTTTCCTCAAATCTGCTAATACCAGGTTTAAAAGGCAACAATGCTGAAAAGTTCCTGGGAAGCATCTCTCATTCCATGGTTTGCACCTTCCATTAGTTGGATTGATTAAGATTCTTGAGTCCTTGTATAGACCCACAGGATTCTAAGCACCTGTAACAGTTCTCAGAGTAGTCAAGTTGTGCCTCACCATCTTTTGGTGAATGTTATCAAATCATGAAAATATGGTCTTACTTTTTAGTACTTGTACATCATTTTGTCAGCAGGATGGAGAGCTTCAGAATTTTAATCAAGGCAAAGCCAAAAATGTGACTATCAGTTTTGTCTTACCCACCCTTTTTGATTTTGTAGTGCTTCAGGGGATACAGAGGCATCACTGAGCAGTCAGTGAGATGGCTTCAGTCTCCATACTGAGGTTTTTGTTGATTGCCCATCACATCTCAGAGAAGCATTTTGGTTTTTCGGCTCAAAATCAAAATTCACCTATCTATGATGCAACAGTAGGTACCATGCTAACATATCATTCAGAGCCCGTTCCAGCTATGCTATTTCAGCTTGGTAGTTGCTGACAGGAATGTGGAGTGATAGCCAGGAATTTGGTATTTTTACTGGATTCCAAGTTCACTATATATATATTTTTCAGCTGCAGTAAATGCATCAAATTATACCCTAAGCTGCACTGCTTTATGACAAATACATACACTGATTTAGGAGATGCTTTATTCTTTTATATTTCCTCAGAAATAATGCTTAACATTATGAATTTTGCAGGCTTATCTAATCAATTTTCTAGTAGTAGGTAGATACCAGCCTTTGACAAGCCATCCTGTCATACGATTCTTGTGTATAAACTTATGCTGATTGGAACTGATTTTTTTTTTCATTTAAATCTCCACTTAGAACAAAAAGTAGATATTTTCAATGGTGTTTCATTAAGGAACTTGTAATATTTTATTGAGCGACAACTTAAAACAAAATTTTGTAGAGTAGGTTATTGAATATTGTTGAAATCTCTGGGTACACCTAATGCTCTGTGATGATTATCAGGATTATTTGTTAAAATTACTGTTGGGAATTTGATTAGGGTAGTAAACAAGATAAATGTTGATTATGACTGCATCAAAAGCTGTTTTGCATTTCATGTCTACAACTGCTTTGCATTGTATAGAACTTCTGTGAAGAAACAGAACGGGCAAAATAATTTTAGCCAATTTATTTCAGAAGATTAGATGAAAAAAGCAAGATCCAGACACTTCAGAATAATTGGAATATTGAGTCCAGGTCTGGGCATCTCATCATAGGCGTTAGTTATCTTCCTAATATTTGTGCATGTTCCTTCTGAGAGAAGAGTTTAGGCATTGATTTAGAGCAGGACTGTACTCTCATTAAACAGTCATATTTGTGTTTTGGCTGAAAGTGAATATGCAATTGGGACATCATTGAAAAATTATGCAAACAAACATTACTTGTGTGTTTAAATTCCAGTGAGAATGTTTAGCTGACCTTTGTTCCTGTTCGACTCTCTCCCATTTTTATTCTGGGGTCGCTTTTTACACCAAAAAAATCTACTAGATTGTTAACTAAGGCATGTGAATTGGCATTAAAAAAGTTAAACTACGAATCATAAAAGCCCTTACAGAGCCAGTAATCTGAAGTCTATTTTTGTATTTAAAAATAGATACGTCCATTGCATTATTGAGTGCCCTCGTGGGATGTAACAATAGCAGTTAGAATTGGTCAAGAACACTGAAAAACTAAATATTGCTCACACAATTAACAATAGGCCCAATGCTAAGTACAGTTACTTAAGTATAATTGCTACTTATTCTGTGTATTGTTATAAGGGTGATTAAACACTTTATTCTGCAATCAGCATCTCTTATGTAGGTGGTCTCTGCAAAGCAAGTGTGTTTGTGCCTGGACTGAGACATTGCAGTGATTTCAGATACTAACACAGTCCATCAAGTGAACTAGAAAACTAACTGAATTTTGCCTTTAACAGTTTGACTTCTGAATCTAAGTATTTTTTTTCCTTCTAATGTAAGTGAAAAACATTCTATCTGCTTCAGATCAGAAATACTTTCAGTTCTCCTGTAATGTTTGCATAGCAATGAAGGAAGCTGAGCAAATTTTAACAAAAAAATCCCTGTTCTTGTTTCCTTTTACTCACCCTGACTTTCTGAAACTAAGTTCTAATGCCACTTAATGAGATGTCAGTGAGATACTTACACATACATTACTCAAGGCAAACCTATTGGATCACTGAGTTTCCAATGCATATGAAGGAGATGATACATACTTTGACAGAAAAGCCGTTTAAGACATTCTTGACATCATTTCCATACTCCCAGCTGCTCCGTTATGAACCAGAATTGTTACACAGTTATTGTTTGGGACGAAGAAGAAAAGGAACTTCTTAGGCTATATTTACAGCCAAAACTGGCGTATCCCAGTACTACCCTTTTCAGACGTTATATCTATTCAGTGCTCATATCAAAAAGCTCCATATTAATCCAGGGTATAAAAAAGCATCTCCTAAAATGTCAAATAATTAAATTCACACGGTCCAGGATATCATGATTTTTACACAGGCATTGCTAAACCAAATAGAAAGGCTTAATTTGAATAAAATAATGCTTGCAGTGAAGTTCTGTGGCATTTTTACTTTAGATGCGGTACTGAGGGACATGGTTTAGTGGGAAATAATGGCAGTGTGTGAACGGTTGGACTGGGTGATCTTGGAGGTCTTTTCCAGCCTTGGTGATTCTGTGATTTTTCTGAAGTTTATGTGCTTTTAAAACAAGCATGAGCATGTCATACTGCTGTTTTGCCAATTCATGTAGAAAGTAAAACTTTGTTTTAAATGTAATTTTAACTAAATATTTCTATTTCTGTTTGACTTGGGCTGTGGAAAAACAGGGAAATATCATGTTGTAAAGGACTAATTCCTCAAAAGGGAGGGAAGGTGGCTAACCAGCATTCCCAAAGTGTAAAAGCAAGTTTGGGGTGGGTGAATTTATATGGTATGCAGAGCAAGTAACACAGGTCTCCCAAATCCAGGATGTCCTTGTCATTGTACTGGCCCATACCCCACCTACAGAAAGGGACAGGTCATCATCAGGCTGAGGCAGGAGTTCAGTAGCAAACTGTTCAGTCAGTAATCCTGATGCAAATAAAATATTCAAAAGTAGAAAGCTGCATGGATTGCAAACAAATGAATTCAGTGTTTTCTTTTGGAGATAAAATTCCATCAGTATTTCACTCAGTTACCTTAATCCTACAGTGAAACTACATGGAGTTTTTAGTAATGAAGTAACAGAAATGTTAATGCTTAGCTGAATGTGAAACATTGAAAGCTGGGAGTTTTCTCTTTGCTCTCTCAAGCATGTATTATTGCAGACCACTAAAGTACTAGGATTATTGGCATGAGTGCTTAAATCATGAGCATAAAATAGAAAACTGAATGGAATGTAAAATTCCCATGGGTACCATTACAGAGAATAAAGAATGCTGTAGATTATCTGCTAGAATGAACCTTTTAAACCATAATTCTGGAGTATGTAGTACACAAATTAGCCGTATATCTTAAGATAATGGATCTTAATGTGTTTACATTTTCAATAAACCACATTTCTGTATCAAGATTGTTATGAGTTTAACTTTGGTGTTACTGCTTTGCCATCCAGTGTTTGGAACAGAACATATCTGAAAAACGCTATTTGGGCAGAGCACAAGTCAGAAAACTGTGGCATTTGTTGTCAAGAAACAAAATCACCCATACAGAGGAAATCTGAATATGTGAGTGATAATATAGTAGGGGAGATATAACGTGTGAAAAATTGTTTGAGGCTACTTTTTACTGGCTACATTAGCTAGGAGATTAGCTTCAAATCCTTATTTTTCTGTTTTCCTATGTCAGGAACAAGGACAGAATAGATTTTCTCTGCAAAAGCTGTAGGAGCACTTTTTTAGCAGCTAAATCTATATTAGCCAACTCCTCTGGGGAGGAGAAAAAGCATTTAAACAGATTCTTAGCATATCCTTTCCTTCAGATGTGCCCGTTGCTGAATTTGTGAAGAGCTCTGTAGATATTCCCATTTTTGAATACTCCATCCAGATAATCTCCAAACATGTAGCCAACTGATGATGGAGTCCAAGGATAAGCAATTCTGAGTAAGAGCTCTACATTTTGTTTCAAACAGGCAGTTCAGATCTAGTCAGATAATGAATTAATTTGGGGCATGTTTTCTTCCAGTTGTCCATACTGTCAGAAGTTTCCCTGGAACGCTTAAAAACCCTGTGACAACTACTGTAATCTGCAAGGTGCTCTGGATTTTCTCACTGGACAGAAATTGGTACCCAAGAGTAAATGTTATATCCACTTCAGCTTTTTTTCCCCCTTATTTATTTTGTTAGTGTCTGTCTCTTAGCAGCCACATTTGCAACCTGTAATCATGCCTTATTTCAAGAGTGCTGGCCTTGCTTTCTCTAGCTGCCTGGTGCAGCAGATTTTCTTGGTGAGCAGACATATGCTTATAGCTGTATGAGTTGGATACAGTTAGAATTTTTCCATCAGTTGCAAGCTGTGAACCATGATCCTCCAAGGATGGGAAAAGCCGCTATAATAGGAGGGTGTTTTTTGTTTAACTCAAATGATTTTCTTATTTGTATTGTTTTATTTTACTTCACTGTTAGGCAAGGCTTTAGTAAGTTTCAATTCATCAAAATAATCTATCAACAGGTGGTTATTCTTTATCTTTCTGACACACAGGACAAAATAATGATTTGACAGGTCATGCTTTGTGTGTTCTTAATATGCATTAAAACCATAGTTGGCTATAGACCTGAAATCATGGAAATACCATTTCTGATAAATCTTGATGAAAGGATATTGTTTGTCAATATGCTTTCCAAATTTTTTCTCATTTCATACTTTACCTATTTAATGTGTGTTTGCTGTTAATATTCAATTGTTATTTCCAATTTGAATCATAGAATGATTTGGGCTGGAAGGGACCTTGAAGATGATCTAGTTCCAACCCCCTGCTATAGGCAGGGACATCTCCCACTGGACCATTAATTATACTGTAATTTATTCAAACCCTGGAGTATAATTTTTGACGAGGCAGCCTGTGTTTCAGTTGTTGCTGTCTTCTATTTTCTCTGTATTGCAATCAGTACTTATACGTTGTTGTTGTTGTTATCACACATTAGTTTTCATACCTTCAAAATGATGGAGCTATGAAAAGTATGAGAAGCTCAGAGTCTAGATTTGGTTTCCATGTAAGAAGTTAATTACGCTTAGGGAATACAAGTGAGAAGAACACAAGCACCAGTTTAGAAGTCTTGGCCTCTAAAGTGCTACTCTGTCATGAAAAGGATTCTCCAGGCTGGGTTCTGCTTTGTAGGTAAACTGCATCCAGCTCGGGACTTATTGACAGGAGATAACCAAAAGAGCATATCCTGACTGTAGAGTCTTTAAAAAGCCTTCAGTGTGTTCAACAGAATCGTGCAACGCATCTCCACATTGTTACTGGTGCACTTCTTTTGTGAAAGGCATTTACAGAACAATCTGCTCTCCGTTTCATTTCTTTCCGCAAAATTTGTTTAAAGCAAAAATATCCAGTAAAATTGTTACTTAAAAATCAGAGCTAACTTAAAAGTAGATTCTTTTTTCAAATTATATATATATATATATTTAACATTAGTATTTATATAACTGTTTATAAAGATTAAGATAATATCTGAAAGTCAGTTGGAAAAAGCTCTGTGTTGATTTCATGTGAATAAGGAGCCAGAAGGCAAAATTCCACCCCAGTTTTTGAACCTTTTAGCAGAAATCCATGTATGAAAAAACTTTTGTGAAAGAAAAGGTACATCCTAAAGCTGAAGTCAGGAGCTGGATCAGACCCTGGACAGATCGTTTAGGAAAAGGTGCTTTGTGTTTTTTTAATAATAAATATTTCTTTGTCCTTAATTGATGTCAACAAAACTGATCTTGGTGGTCTGGTGAAATGGTGAAATCTGGTATCAGCTGCGTGATAGTAAGCAGAAATGCAGATGACATATAATCTCCCATTGAACTGTAGAGGCAAAATCAATTTGTTTAAGAATATGAAGCGTGTTAGGCTACAAAAATAAGCACCCCACATGGGGTGGCAGGAGGAGACATCAGGTTTTTGTGGGGGGTTCTCTGAGAGGGTCTACATTCAGTATGTGTTCATTGCTTTGTGTGGGAAGAGGAAAGCGTGACTTATGAGAAATATAATACCCTTGAAGCAAGGCCTGGTACCAGGGCCCATCTCAATGCCACAGCCAGGAGTAGGGTGTCTGGGGTTAGCAGTGCAGCCCTGGCACCTCCCTGGGAATGAGGGCAGGTCCAGGCCAGGACATCACACATACACCACCAAGATTTTGCCGGTGTGTGTCCCTGTGCTGAGAGAGGCGTACCCAAATGCCTGTTTGCTGGGCTATCATAGTGTACTCCACTCCAACGTACCAAGTTTCTAGAAAAAAAAAATATTTTCCTGATTTTAATTTTTTATGCTATTATTCTTGAAACTGACACAGGGAACTGTGTGTAAAGATAAGAGCTGCTTAAGGTTGCATATAGCTTGTGTTAATTTAACTCGAGACAAAAGAGTTGCTTTGTAAAGCAGAGGAGCAGCTTTGTTCAGAGCAAAAGGTCTGCCACAAAAGCAGTGGCTTCTTTCCCTGGAGAGTTGTTTCAAATTAAAATGAAAGGGAAGTGGAGCTTATGTCAACTGAATTGATTGGACCTTCTTTAATCAGGGAATGATGTGGAAGGTTTGAGTTTAAAGGTTACACTACAGGCTTATTCCCTCATTTAGGTGAGGGACAAACCAAACCATCCTGTCAGTGACTTTTAGCTGTTGTTGGAACTTCTCTTAGAAATATGCTGGTTTTTGAAAGGTGTCATTGGAGCAGCTCGCTCTGATTTGCCTGTTTAGCCTGTCTGCCCTATGTGTCTGATGAGAGTCACAGATGGCAGCATGCTGACTGCTGGGAAAACTGCTTCTCCGGCAGCTGCTGCACTTCATACAAGCACATCAATACAACTGTTGCTCAGAAGGAAAAGGCTATGTTGCCTCCTGATTAAGGCAGTTACTGAGGCACTAAGATACAAAAGACTGACCTGTGGCTTTGGTCTCCAGTCCTGAGCCCTGTTTCATATTGTGTCTGTGGTCAACAGCACATCTTTTGCTGTGGAAGTACCATCAAAGTAGATAATTCAGGACATTGGCTAAAGGTAAATAAGGAAAATGTGAAGGTGTTTAACTGGAACTGGAGCCTCATATCCAAACATCCTTTATGAAAGAAGAGAATAAGTGTGGGTTTGGGGTTTGAGATGCTGGAGCAAAAAGCTTGAGACAGCAGTGGCAGATGTGTTTCAGGAAATGTGCTGTAAAACAAGAGAAATACCAATACTTGCCTATGGTCAGCAGCACAGGCAGGGTGGGCATTTCATGGTTAAGCACGTTGTTCCTTGAATGAATTTATTCTTAGAATGTTGCATGTTAGAAAGTTAAGTGATGGAGGAGCAGATTCAAAGTCGCATATCATCACCTTAGTTCTGTAAGCTGCAGATAAATGTGCGTAGTCAGATACCTGGGGAGCTGGAAGAGTTTGGCTGTAGGTATAAAGCAAAAAACAAGCTTCGCAATTGAAAATATAAGGTCTAGGAAAGGGCAGAAAGCCTCTTAAACATCCGTCTGTAAACTGGCAATGATCCTGTAATCTTTTATAAATATTTTGAAAGTATGATGGTATCTAAAACACCATTTGTCTCAGGGTCAGAGGCTCAGAAATCACAGGTTCAGTCAAGCTTTGCACTTTCCTAATTCTGGCCTACTTTTTTTTTTTTTTTTTGTTAAGCACAAACACATAACACGTACACTTTCACTGCTTCTGCTTGACACTGCCTGCCTCTGCTGAAGGGACCTGTGGCTTTTGACCCCAGAGCCCAGTCTTACCTCTGGTTTCTTTGTTTGCTCTAAAGTTTGGAGGTGTTAACAGCTGTGTCTAGTGAATCCAAAATCAAATAAAACTCAAGACCATGTATCTGAAGCGCTTATTCAACTCCTTGCTTAAGAGCTTGCTCTGAAGTGTTGCAGAGCACTATTAAGGAAGCACTACTTTTCAGCACCTGAAGAAGCGATCCGTAGATAACTTAGTGTCACGTAAAGCTCTGAAGTTTTATTCAGCTTTTACGACTTAAAGAGAACTTCTAAATATAGTACTACTGGTAGCTGTCTTCGGTGATAAACCAAATTTGAAAGTCTTCGTTTAAACATGGCTGGCTGTTTTTTGCCAGACAGTGTAAAACCGAAATAAATGCTTAATTTCACCTACTCCACATCATAAAGAACTGCACAGTAGCTCTTAGAATCTATCTTCCTACCACAAGTATTAAAAGTGAATACCCTTTGTAAGGAAATCTGCTCTTTCTGGAGCAGTGTGGGCCCTGCCTGTTCCTGGGCAGTCTGATGGGAGAAGGAGGTCTCCAAACGACCACCTCTGTCCTCCTGAGACTTCCTCAGTGCTTCCTGACTGCATTCATTTCAGCAGCCAAATCTCCATCTAGTGAGAGTCAGGAAAACCCTGCTACTTGATTTAATGAAGGAGATGAGAATCTGCATCTATAAATCTAAAACCACTTGTAAAAGCAAAAATATCTGATTGTGTATTTGTTGTTTGACCTAAGATACGTATTTCAAGCACTTCTCTCCTCTTGTTTGACGTCCTGGCTGCAAGGAATTTCTTCTGTTCTGTAAACTGCTTTATCTTCCAAAGGTGAATGGGGCAGTTAGCTGTTTCTCTGATTTATGTGGCTTGATATTATAATGTTATCTTCTCTAGATGGATTACGTTGTATTTTAAAAGTCCCAACTGTTCCTTTCATATCTGCAAAATACTCTTACAGTGGGGATGTCCAGGCTAACTGTTGCTATTGCAGTCATGGCCTTCTCATGCCTAAGCATCCTAGGAATCTGGAAGCCTATTAGCCCATAGATCTTAGATGGGATACTGGGAAATTTTTATAAGTTGATATGACGCATCTGTTGGATTATAGCTTTCAGTGTTCCCCAGGAATATTTTCTACTATCGTGCCTTATAGTAAGCAACTTTTCATGTCAGTCTTGTAGAGCTGGGATGTTACTTAGTACTGCTGAGGGCTGCTGGGGAATTGGATTCTCAGTGTTGGAGTGGGCAGTGTTATTTTCGCTGTGGTTTGTCTCTTGTTGTTGGACAAAGAACTGTAAATTTTAAAGTTTGTCGCAATATAATTTTTACCTCAGGCCTTCTTCTTTCTCATGTTACTGGCTCTGCCATTCATTTGCTGAGAGGTTTTCAAAAATCCCTTCTTTCTCCCTGGTGCCAGTTCTTACCTTAAGTAAAATGACATCCTGCATTATATTAAGTCTGTTAAATGATCTGAGTTTTCCTAAAGGAAAAGTCCAGCACAAGATCTTGACTTCTTTTCGAGAGGAGAATTGAAATGTATTGCTAGTTTTATTCATCTATCTTTCTATGACAAAGGTAATGAAATTTGTAGATTACCTCTTAATTAAATCCTTTTTTTTTTTGTATTGTTCTGTTTTGTATTATTGCAGTGAAATTGGTGTCAGTTCATTAATTTTGATTTTAATTTAAATAAGCATAAGCATTAAGCTATGTTGAAAAAATGAGCTACAACATTTGGGATTCGGTGACTTGACATTTTAACACTTAATGTGTTATTTTATTCTGGCTGTGCTATTGATTCAGAAGCAAATGAGAATATTTGAATGGATACTAAAGGACTGAGTGGAAATTAGGAATATTTCTGATGCATTTGAGGCAGGTAGTAGTTAGCTTATACTCTGATCAGTGGGATGTCCTAATCTTTTCACAGCAGCTTTTTCTTCTCCAAATATGAGTATTTCTGGGGAATCCACCTGATGCCAGACGTTATCTATAAGATTGTCCCTGAATCATTTCTCTGCTATTGCAGACATCAATGCTATGTGACTAAAAAACAGAGGACTGTGAAATCTCCCTTGTTGGAGGCCTTCAGAAGCCACCTGGACACAGTCCTGGCACCCTGCTCTGGGTGTCACTGCTGGAGCAGGGGTTGAGCTGGATGGACCCAGAGTACCTTCCAACCCCAACCTTTGTGTTATTGACAGCTGAAATTTTAACATTATCCAAAAAGGCTGTGCGTATAACAAGGTCACGATCTGCCACAGATACGTTTCTTAAACTCCCACTGCCAACAGTGGGAGTTCTGTTCATAGGACATAAGGAATGGGCTGGCCCTTGATCTTTAAACCATTAATTCTTAAAAATATAAAAAGACAACACTACAAATTCTGGGTTCCTTACTGCAGATTTCACTCAGACTAAGCCTTCACTGCAGGTCACTATAATCTAATTTGAGAGGCAGCTTCATAAAACACTCATCATCTGATGATACGTTGCTGCTGGATGTGTGGCATTCAGCATGTTTTCTTCTGGGATAACTTCTGAATAAGCTTAGACAATTTACTAGTGTAAGTAACTCAAGACCTGTTCTAAATCTTATTTTAAAAATTAGGAACAATCTAAGACTTACTGGAATGCAATGTGCTATTCAGTATCTAAGGCATACTTAATGCTGTTTGTAGATGGTATCTTGTGGGACTTTTCTAAGAAATTTAGGTTGCTTAACATCTTAAGTGATTGTTGTTTTTTTTTATACATTTCTTACTGAAAGTTTGTTGGAGACTTGAATAGGATCAGAATTTCACCAACTGCTTTGCAGACCATAACTATTCAACCCAGGTTTTCTTTGACTGCTCCGTTTTTCTGTCATTCTCTCTAGCTTATCTGCCAAATGAGACCAGGAGACATCAGGTGTTACCAGCAAAGTTCAGAAAAAACTTTGAAGAGTCTTGGGCAAGAAATCACTGCATGTGTCCCAGAAACATAAATGGCTACACTGCAAATATGGGTATATTTGAAAAAGAAGAAAGAAAAAAAGAACATGGGAACTTTAAATTTGTTGAGGCACATAAAAACATATTTGGGTTATAAAATTGATTATACTTTATCTGGAAGTAAAGAAATAATTAAAAAAATTACAGTATCAATTAAAAAATGGAAACATATCCTTATGTTCCATTGGTTGTATTTATGTGGATTTCCTGTGAAGATTGTTTCCTGTAAAACAGATTATCTAATATAAGATACACATTTACTCTCTGTTATTTTTCAGAGAGGAAAATTAAACATCAGCAAACAATTCTTTCCATCTCTCAATCTTCCTAGTAGATAATGACAACAATGACAACAATAGTCTTCATTAAAGATTCTAATGTTAAATTACATCCTCAGACTACTTTCTCTTTTTAGACATGTAAACACTCCCCAGAAGCCTTAAAGATATTTCTGTAGGTAGCATACTTCTTGAATGAGAAGGGACAGACAGGAACAAATGTAATAAGTGCCTTGCCAGCCTGCTAAATGTGCTGTTTGTCAGAACTGTGTTTTGTGAGGATTAATCAACAACAAAAGATAGAACTGTGGTGCCAATTTGTGGTTCCCGGGCTTCTGATTTTGAACTGTAACACAGCAGAAAAGTTCCATCATTGTAGCTAGGATACAGGCTTTAGAACTGAATTACCTCTAAATTCAAAGCATGAGCAGATTCAGAAAGATATCTGAAAATGCATGTGTAGGCTTTAAGCTATCCTTGTATAGTACTTTTAGTATTCATCTCAGTACAACTGGACAACAATACAACTGTGTTTCCTTGCTATAGTTCCTTCTGGTGCTTCTCACATACAAAACCAAACTTCTCTTTCTTTAACAAATATGCAATTCATTTGTATCAGTCATACACTGTTGGAAAGAGAACATTGCACTTAATTTTAGGCTTTCTGAATGTTGACGAGAGGAGGAAATGGCTTGATGTATGTTTCCAGACTGAAAAATGACTGTAAATATCCCTTTGGAATTCTCTATGTATTATCACTCAATGACTTCCACGTTACATTTTTTCATTTTACAAGTAAGAAATGTTTATCGCTCACTGCCAACACTATGCACATGACCTACAAACCTAAATTCAAGCTGGATTCTATCACCAAAAGCCATCACTTCTCATTATCTTTGAACCCTTAATAATAAAGTTAGTGGGAATTCATGATATAAAAGAGGGCAGAACTTGTAATTTAGAACTTGGATAAATAAATAAATTCTTTTGATGTGTATGCATCCTGAGAGAGTCCAGTTCCCTTTCCCAGGCATAGATAATGAAAAAAAACTGGTGAGGCCAGCGGATGCTTATGAGTACATAGAAGGAATAATTCTGTTGGGAAATAATTTTGAAATAGAGGTCTGTCTCACAAGGACTGTTGTGATGGAGGTGCAGGGTTTTGTAGTAAACTAATTGCTTCAATTAATTGTTTCAATTGCTGGTAATAAAAGGGGTGGAGTGATAGTCCGCGTTTGGTCAAAAACAGTTAATTGAATAGTGTCACATCGTGGTATCAAAAATGTTTGTGAGGTTTATCCTTGACACCTTGTTCCAGGAAAAAGGGTCCAGAAGCAAACATGAGACTGATCAGAGAGAAATGTGCATGCTATGTTCAGAA
The DNA here is from genome assembly GCA_037305975.1 of Chrysolophus pictus. Lineage (NCBI taxonomy): Eukaryota > Metazoa > Chordata > Aves > Galliformes > Phasianidae > Chrysolophus > Chrysolophus pictus. The sequence goes on from CM074578.1 coordinate 29,521,523, forward strand.
CTACACTGATTTGAAATGAGAAATGATTGTTTGGGCCCCCAGGAATTATTGCTTCTGCCTAAGATTACTTTTTCTTTTCTTAGATATAAAATTTTCTACATGTTGGGTATAAAATTCGTTTCAAGGTCAGGAAGAAAAGTTAGAAAACTGAAGAAAGAGACTAGCAGCATCTAATGAAGACTGTGCAGAGTAGGACGGACACTCGGAAGTGTGATGTTAGCACATATACATAGACCTAGTGTAGTTTGAATTCATTTATTTTAAGACCTTGTGGCAACAAAGATTTGCTGAAGAGCTTTTGGGATAGAATGCATAAGCCCTCCCAGGATGCTGAGTACTTGGGCTCTCTAGTCCAGGCTGGAATTCGTCAGCACAGATTTATTGTAGGGGTAACTGAAATGAGTTGCATTCATAGATACTCTATGCCTGATGCCTTGGAGAAAGAGGAGAGGGAAAGAGCAGCCTGTCTGTAGTGGACTAAATAAAATTAAGATTTATGAACTGAGTAATTTGGGAAGGTCTCACTTTGTATATATATTATGACTAGTAATGCTGAACTTCTATCCAAGGGCTTCAGAGTGTGTATAACTTAATTCCTTCTGTGCGTACTGTTATTCCGTCTTGATAGATGAAGTCATGGAATCAGAAAAATTTGACATGCCCAAGGCTGCTATGCAAGTCTGTAGCAAAGCACTGGAGAAAATTTGACAATGCTTTCTTTTAAATCACAATTAGAAACTTCACACATAGATCTTTACACATTGGGGAAATGGTTTTAAGTTGAGCGAGGGAAGATTTAGATTGGATGTCAGAGGGAAGTTCTTCACAGAGAGAGTGGTGAGGTGCTGGAACAGGCTGCCCAGAAAGGTTGTGGATGCCCCGTCCCTGGAGGTGTTCAGGGCCAGGTTGGATGGGGCCCTGGGCAGCCTGGTCTAGTATTAAATGTGGAGGTTGGTGGCCCTGCCTTATGGCGGGGAGGGTGGGGGAGTTGGGGATTCATGATCCTTGAGGTCCCTTCCAACCTGTGCCGTTCTATGATTCTGTGATTATGATACGCACTAGGTCTGTCTGACTTACATAAGTTATGCTTGAGTCTTTTAAGATGTATCAGATCAAACTTTCTCCTGGGCCTCCAAAAATTTCAGAGAAAATCTAGTAATGCTTTCTTTTAAATCACAACTACAAACTTTGCGTATATACACGTTCATTATAAGTGGTACTCAACTCTGAGATATTTGCTTACAAACACGGCATTGAGGGATATGGTTTAGTGGTGATAGGTGGATGGTTAGACTAGATGATCTTAGTAGTCTTTTTTAACCTTAATGAATATGATTCAGTGATTCTAAGTAAAATCTGAGGCTTTTTTCTCTATATCAACTTGATGCAGGGTTACATTTTCTCTCCACACTTTCATCTTCTGTTTCCTTCAAGTGTTTTTTATGACAAATGGAATTGGAGATGGTAAAGTATATATGATAATATGAGATAATTTTGACTAATGCAAATTAATTGATGGGAAAAAATGAGCACAAGAGGTGACTATCAATCAGCTAGGACTAACTCAAGCTGGAAAAGAACATAGTTGGCCAAAGCCAACCAAGCTGAGAATGAGAAATAGGGAAAGACCAGGGAGAAACACTGGAATTTTGCATTGACTAATCTCTGTGATGTACAGGAAAGTAATTACCTAATATCAGCTTCATGCAGCAGCTGCTAATCAATAATTTCACATTATTTTGTCACAAAGAGGCTTGTCTTGAAGTGAAGCACAGAATCATAGAATGAATCATAGAATGGTTTGGGTTGGAAGGGACTTTTAAGGTTACCTACTTTGAACCCCCTGCTATAAGAAGGGATGCCTCCCTCTAGTCCTGGTTGTTCAAAGCCCCATCCAGCCTGGCCTTGAATGCTTCCAGGGAAGGGATGTCCACAACCTTGCTGGGCAACCTGTTCCAGAGTCTCACCATCATCTCACAGTAAAGACTTTCTTCCTAGTCTATCTAGTCTAAATCTGCCCTCTTCCAGTTTAAAACCATTTTCCCTGCAGGTGGGGTCTCATTAGAGCAAAGTAGAGGGGCAAAATCACCTCCTTTGACCTGCTTGTCACATTTCTTTTGATGCAACCCAGGATATGGTTGGGCTTCTGGGTTAATATTACTGATCAGTGTGTTTCATGCAGAAACAGAAGACAAATTTTAAAAATAATTTTAAACTACAAGAAAAGCAAGAAAAGTCTTGTGGGATTTTTATCTTGGCGTAAATATTTTGTAGGCTATAAATGAAATGTGTTTGTTTTTTGGGTAGTCACAAATCCATCAGCAGAGACAATAGACAGAGGAGGATGTTTTGTCCTTGAATTATTTGAGCTATATTTAAAAGCACTTAATTAGGAAAAAAAAAAAAAAACAAACCCTGTTTATGCGTTTACTTGATACCAGGCGTCATTGACAAATGGTCAGCTGCTGTCCAAAGCCCTGGCTTTCATTATTGAGTTATTTAAATACATTTGTGAGTACTAGAAAGGATTGAAATTTGTCATGTTTATTAAGAGGAAAAAAATGTCCCAGAATTAGAACACATCTGTTTTCTGGTTTTTGCTTCCACTTTAAGAACAAGTCAGTACTGTATTTACAAACCACATCTTAACAAAGACTGTGTGACGCAGGTACTACCTCATGAGATAAAATTACCTTCATTTCCAAGGGAAATTGGGCATATAGATCTGTCCTGGATTTGGTAAAGTTCTCACTGAAGAGGAGATGTATCTCTGTGTCCAGCTGATCCTGGAAAGACAGGTCTTAGATTATACTTATGGTTGTGAGAAAATCTCATGGGGCTTGCTTGTTAGCGGGTCTAAACCATTACAGTGCCATTGACTCTGGCGCACAGAGACTGAATTTAAGTTACTCTGTCATTCGGTTCTTTATATATGAAATGGGATAATTTTCTAGTGCATACGCTTGATGTGAACTTCAAATAGTGGCATGTTTGTATGCTCTGAATCTCGAAAGTGAAGCACAGAAAGGCGTGTGCAAAGTATTTTGCATTCCTACGCAGAGAGGAAGTCCATGTAACCTCGCAGCCAGCCAAACTCCCATTATTTGGGAGTGCTTAATGCTGGCTGGTGTGAAGCAGTATCCCTACAATGTACTGATCGTTTCATCAGTATGAAAAATATTAGCATGCTGGTGCTCAAGTCCATACCTAATGCCCACATTCTTCTACATTTTTTTCCATCCATTGTTTCTTGTCAAACTAAAGGATCTCTCTTGGACATATTAATATTTACCACTGAATTCTGCTGTCATACAAATAATAAATGCTAATATAGAAGATCTTTTTTCTTCTTTCTATATTTATTATTATATTTGTTTTCTTCATGATAAACTACTCTTTGATTTTTTTGATTTTTTTTTTTTCCCCTCCAGTTCTAAAGATATTGTTAGTCCATGGATATTCTAAGTTGTGATTTTTTTTTTTTTTCTTCTTCACTGGTGAAGGAATGGACAGTTGCACTTTCAGAAATAAGTGTTTGCCTAGCTAATTCTGGTCGAAGATTTTGGGCATCACGATCAGGAACTTTTGCTGGTTCAGTCAAACTGTACCTCCTAAGTGAGTCCATACAATTCGCCGTGTTGACGAATGCCAAGTCATTTCATGCCAAGTCATTTCTATGGGAGCTAAACATACACAGTACCAAAGGATTTATACTGGTGAGCAATACAGGCAAGTAGAATTGTAATTCCCTCTAGCTCACCAGAGAGTTGTTTGAATCCTAATTGTATTTTCCTTTTGACTCTAATCTTTTTCTTTCTTTCTTTTTTAATTCCCAGACAATATTAATATTGACAAATTTCCGAGACTTTCTAGCTGGTAGTTTCTCAAACACTGTTCTAGTTCAGTTATGAATTAATATGAATATGTATATACGCATGCATTAACTATCATGTCATAGACTCACAGAATATTGAACAGCTTAGACTGAGCGGACTTTAAGGACCATCTAGTTCCAACCCTCCTGCCATAGGCAGGGTTGTCAGCCAATCAATCAGGCTGCTTATGCTATCATATATATACATGTTTATCACATAAATGTTTATACAGTTCTGAATGTATAAACACAGCAGCAGTTAAAAGAAGTGAAACAATTTCTTCTATATAGGTTTAGTGGAGAAGGCAGTTTGGAGAGGAACTTGCAATATAGACTTTCATACATACAAATAAATTATGGAACAACTTAAATAAGCACTCTAATAGATCTATATGCTTTAATATATACACAAATATGTTGCACAATATGTTTGCTTCTGTGCCTAACAGACCAAATTTAATTAGATTGTATGCATTTTAAATAGAGTTCTCTCTTCTGCAGAAGAAATACTGTAAAGACAGCATGCAAAACCAACAAAACAAACAGGCTGTAGCACATATTAGAGTTTTGTTTTTATGAAACTGTATAGCATTCCAGCACTAATCTTCTGTTGAGCAGCATAATTGTAAAATTGCTTGCCCGTGATATGCTTTAAAAAATTTCAGCATGATTTATTACTAAGCAGTACAGAATGTGAAATGTCTTTAATAAGCTTAGTTAATAACCTTCCCTATTCCTTGTTTAATCATGTTAGTAGTCTTTTGAGCATTTAATTACATTTCAAAGGCCTTAATGGGAGTAGCAATGTTAGCTTATTACATTTAAATGAACTTGAAAAATACAAACCATTATCTCCCTTGTGAAGTCTTGTATTTCTGACAGGATATCAGCTTTAACAATTATATGTCTGCTAATTAATGTTATTTTCACATGATTGAGCATAGATTTATGAAGTTCCATATATATATCCCTTAACTATTAAGATATTTTGGGGTGGTTCCTAAATATATAAACCTAAAGCAAACTAACCTAAACCCAAAGAGAGAGAGTATAATACAATGTATTTATATTCTCATGAAGTAGTATTCATTCATATAGCTGTAAGTTACCAGGGGACTGATGTATTCTTTACATAACTCCACCAATTTCAGGAATGAGTGGTCATACTAATGATGAATAGAGTTTCTAAAGAGCCCTCAAAGAGCCCTTGATCTTTAAAAGACATTTTATTCATCATACTGAATTCTTCCCGGAGAGATAATAACTAATATTTAAAGTATTTTAATTTTTTTAGTTTTAGTACTCAGGGGCAGCATAAGAAGTCTCTGAGAAATTCAGAAACTTCCTTGTTTACCAGGCGAGAAGATATGTGCATGCAGTATGCAACAGTAATGAAAACTTGTGCTGGCAGTTTCGTGTATTCCACATTAAAATAAATTCTCCTTAGAATTTAAATAAGGATTTTGCTTTGTCTTAATAACTAGTGATTGGGAATCTTTGTAGATATTTCAATTTGAACTAAAATTAATTGAATCCAAAATTTCATGTAGAGTTAAAAGTGGTGTTTTGAGTTTTGGAGTTTGGCTAAGATGCAATTACTATGGGGTATTTATCCAAGTAGAATTTTCTAATCAAATTCCCATGACCCTGCCATCTTGTAGATACTGGTTGGAGACTGTATTCAAGTTCAATTTATTGACCTTAATATTTTTGTTGCTGAGAAAAAAAAACAATTGGAAAGCTTCAGATCGTATACTTGACTCTTGAATTCATCTCAGCATTTGGTCTAACATTCCTAAGAAGCAAGTATACATCTCATATCCTCTGATTATGAAATATGTCACTTTCATTAAGCTTCTGTTTAATAGAAAACAACAACTAGAGCTTTCCATTTCTATTCTTTGTGCTGTGTGTGTATATTTGAGATTGCATTTCAAAATACATGGGAGAAGGTCTCGTAATGTTGCTTTTTTTTTTTTAATGCCTTCATGCCATACTCCCTTGACTTAATTTACAGCAGCCTTATTTCTGAGAAGGCTGAACGTGAACTGCTTTGGGAGCCCTTGGAGCTCCTTGCAGCTGTCCCTGCACTCCCCAGGCTCCAAACTTCCTGTTCTTCTTCCATGTATCTTTGTAGGCAAAGCTCCTTCCGAAGCCATCTTTTCACAGCCCACACTAATGAAGTGCAGTGCATTCGTAGCTGCTGAGATGAGGATTTATGCAATAGGATCTGTACCTGCAGAGATAAGAGGGAGTGAAAGAGCTGAAGCCATGGCAAGGAGACTAGTTGTGATTCAGACCCGCTTTTCATGTAGGAAAGCAGACAACACACATTACTAGATGGTTTAACTTCTAATCTGAAACCTAGGTTCATCAGCACAGACTGCCTCACAGTGTTTTATGTTAGGCTTCTGTCTATTATTGAGAAAATAGGGCAGTGCAAGATTTCCAGTACGAAAGGAATCAGAGCGTTTCAGTACTTTCCATTCTCTTCTCAGTTGGTTTGGGAGTTCTTTACCCAAATAAATGAAAAATGAATGTTGTTGTGAAAGTGCAGAAAAGTAAGAACAAGATAAATGTGCAATGCCTATAGAAAAACTTTGCTTGAAAGCAAATTCATAGTAGTAAAAAGTATCACAAAAAAATTAGGTTTGGGTTGTTTTGAAAAGACAAAGTAAGCAAAGCGAATATTCAGTTTGTTCATTTCCAGCTCTTTTACAAAATGCTCCTTATTGTTTGGAGAGCTGTGAAAACATGAGGATTTTGTACCTAATGGACTGTAAAACAACTTAAAGAGAATAAAAGACTGGAAAAATATCAGTCCCTCCAGACCAGTAAACGTTTTGGTATCTCTTCAAGGAAATTGTTAATAAATTCGTGCCAAGTAGCATTTTTAATAGCTTCTTTATATATAAATAGCAGCTGTAATACTTTTAACACTTCCATAATTCTGTACATTGCAAAGTCTTTTCTTGCAGAAGCACCACCACTTTACAGGAGGTTTTGCTTTACAATCCTTTCTCATTCATTCTATGAAAGTATTGTATGCAGAAATACCACATTGTTCTGTCCCTTCGGAGTAATTTTCATGAAATGTAATTTTACAGCCTCTGCTCCTACTACTACCCAGTTTAAAAGTTCTCAAAAGCTACCACCATGTCCACATCATACGGGCAATATAGGACTTTTGTTTTTGTATCAAGTGTAGCATTGAGAGGGAATGGAGATGGCTCAAAGTTTTGTTTTCGTACTTGGCAGCAGTACAGAAGCAAACAGTAGGCGTTAGAAGACACTCTTTGCAACCGTTTACAAGAAAGTCACAGATGACCTTAATTTTAAAACAGGCTGGGGTTTCAAGTTCATTCCAAATAAACTGTAGAGCCAAATATAACAGCATCTAGGAAACTGAACTGGCCATCAACATAACACATTAAAAAGCAACAGAACTGTATATTAAAATCAGAATAAACCTCTGCCTTAGCCCTTGAGTGAATATATTGATTTATTTTATTTATATTTGTTTTTTCTTATATACTTCCTTTATACTTCATCCCTATAGAGTCAGAGTTCTCCTGGGATTTGTTTTATTCTCCTATAAGAATATTTTATCTGTTACTCTTCCTCTTCTGAGGATTGAAGCACGCATATAAGTAAAAATGTGTTTGTTATTTTAGAGTAGTTGAGGAAATTCAATGGCAAGACTTGATTTCACCAGTTGTTTGTATACTTATTTGTGCTCCTTCTAAAGAATCCCATCATTTGCTCAATGCTGACATATCCCCTGGACATTTGGATACTCAGCTCATTTTTATGAGCTTTTCAGAGCAGCTTCTATATTAGATTGACCTCCAGCTGCATGCTCTGAAGAGCCTTTGTTGCTCTTAAGACAGACATGCTTCCAACCTTTGAATGTGAATTAAACCGAAGCAAATATTAGAAAAAGAGCCGTTCCCTGTGAGAGTTATGTTCGGCACCCCTAACTACTCTGTCATCTTACTCCTGACTAAGGAACAAGTGCAACTAAGTCCCTTCCAAGTCACATCTATAGCAGTGGACAGCAGGCCTCACAGCTTCGAGAACCGGTGCCTCGCTGTTCAGTCCTGTCGCTGGGTCCCACCCTGACACCGGACACACACCTGTCAAAGCACCATGCCTTGCAGGAGCAACAGTGGGCCCTGAGAATGAGTAATGCCTGTCCAGCTCTTTCACTAGTCTTTAGGAAAGGTAGTCTTGACTGAGAAGCCTCTCTACCTACCATCAGTTAATCAAGCAGAAGCTTAGTGCTCCGTGTGGCTCTGGGAGATGACTGTTTTGGGAGAAAAAGGCCAAGGGCTCTAGTCATAAAGTCTGTAATGCAGAAACTAAAATAACTTGGTTGTAGCAAACTTTTTGTTAATTGTCATTGCTAGTAATGGTTACATGCTGAAGGAGCAGTGGGTTTTAGACTGAATATGTAAGGTCAGTAGATGCTCTGCTGCAAGCATATTTGAGTATGTAAACAAGAAGAGGGGGAAAGAGATAGAAAGCTATGAAGAGATGATTACTAGGGTATAATAAAGGGAAAGAGACCGTAGCAATTGTAGCTTAGGGACTCTTGCACAGTCTGTGAGTCCTGCCACAGCTAGCAGTGAGCGTGTGAGGGAGGACGGGACAGCTGGCTGGGGCACAGTGAGAGGCAGAGAGGCAGATGACACTGTAGGATGCAAAATGAACAGCAGAACAAAGATGCTTAGAAAATCAACCTCTGCCTGAACAGAAAAGCCAGAATTTCCAAAATATGCCCTTCAGACTTCAGCTTTGGCAGAAGACTCACAACCAGGAGCAAGCTGGACAGCATCCTTCTGTCTCTCCTGTCCCACTTGCCTCTGGCTCTGCCTACTCCATCCCCACTTCTTTCCCCTTCTGCTTTGGGGCTGTGCCATCGCAGCTATTAGTTTTACTTGCTCTTCTGTTCCTAATTCTGCTTCTGGCTTTCTACATCATGCATAATTCAGTGGAAACATTTTGTGATAAAAAATCAGCCAAAAGACTGAGCTTTTACTAGTATTTTACAGTGATATAAGAATAAATGATCTGCTGATAGTGTAGAGAGAAATTTAAATACTATGGCAGAGGGCTGTAATTTTGCCTGAAATTCTAAGTTCTATGTGAAGTATAGTTTGGTTGTATTAGAAAGCTAAATGATAGACTAAGCTGCAGGAAGCTTTAAGTGTCTACTTACAAGAAAGAGAAATATTTAAATTGATACACAAAAGCACTGAGAAGAAGCGTTGTCTAACACTGATGAGCACTCGAGTGCAGTAATATTTCATAGCTAGCAAATTGTTTTAAGGTATTTATAAAAGTAAAATAACTTTCAAAACCAGGCAAACTTAGTGTTTAAAAGATGAAACGTATAAATGTTTTTTTGTTTTTTTTTTTACATTCAGGAGAGAAACGGGAAAATAATCCATCTACATTATTTTAAATGCTCTCATGACTACCACAAGTATTTTGAAAAATCTCAGAAATGATTTCTGGTATTGGGAAGATTTGTTTTGAATACTATTTCTCATCTCCATTCAGATGGTTTGATGGTACTTCCCCTGCAAAAAAAGAGTCCTACTCTGAGATTAGTCTGCTCCCAAGTTGAAATAAAGTCTGCCAGAATTAAAGATGTTTTTACACTAAGAGTGTTTATGCTGAAGTTCTTGAGTTTTTGCCGGCATTGCTTTGTCACAGGAGGGTGTTAAGTAAAGGTATTAAATGAAAGTGTATTAGTTTAAGTGCACCAAAGCCTTGTTTAGCTGCTCCTTTTGAGAGTTAAAGCAGTAAGGAATTAAGACAGCTTTGTTTGTCAATGAGAAACTGCACCTTAAGGATTAATACGTTTTTACTGGTGCATTTTATTGCATATGTTTAGTTAATTCAGCTTAACTTTCCTAACCACTGGAGTTGGCAGATCTCAAGGGACAGAGAAATGAGGCATTGCATGCAGAGACCTATTCAGCTATGTTGTCTGAGTGATGACAAGATGAAAGATGAATTAATTGATTGTAGATTTTTATTTTTGGTAAATTCAAAAAGTCAACTTGTTGATGGTTTTGTGTGCACATCATATTGAGGAAAGTTAAGTCATTTTAAATGAAATTATAAATTCAGAATGTATTAAATCACTTATCCTGAAAAGCCCCCAGTAAGGTCCCTCTGATTTTAAGTTTAAGGGGATGATATGACCTGCTTTTCTAGCTACATGTAGCTTGAATTTCCTGGCCTCTGTAGTAAGAGATACTAAAAGTAAATAAAAGTAAACCTACTTTTCTATTTAATTTTTAAAACTTGAGTTCCTGGGTGGATTGGAGTATAATCACTAATTAAACCATGTGTCTTACTTCTTGTTTGTGATACTCTTTAAGCAATTACAGCTTTTCACCTGGATATTTTTGATATTGCTTTGCTGGCAGGGTTAAGGGACAACAATATCACCTCTGATAATTTTAATTGGTGGGTAGAAGTTAGGGACTATTTTGTATTTTCAGATTTTATGTGAGCCTATTTGAGATCTGCCTATGTTAGGCCTCTAGCTTGCATACAAAACTTTGTACTCTGATCTCCCTGGGCTCCATGCATAGACAAAAAAAAGAAAAAAAACAGGCTTTTTCAGATCAAAGAATCTCTCTTTTTTGGCCTATGCAAGAATCCGTGGATAACTACCACTGCTATTCATTTTGCAGGTTGCTAAACCAAACCAGAAAATCAGTTTGCCCACTAGCTCTTTTAATGACCATTTTTTTCTGACAGCAGCACAGTTCCTGATTAAGATAAAGGCAGATCTTATTTGTTTAGGTGCTGTGTGCTCTTTGCGTTCTGCTTAGCATCAGCTCTCAGCTTAGAGGGAGGCTTTTGCAAAGAACACAAAAACAATTATTTTTTAACTGTACAACAGCTTTTAGTTGTTCACTATAATAATTGGTCTTCAAGCTGGAGAAATATCTAAGACGCTGCCAAATGGGTTGCAGCTGAGCATACACTGTTGTTCAGCTTACCTTTTAACTGGAAATGATGAGCTCAGTGTGAGATTAGCTGCTGAGTTTGATGTATAATGTATGTATGCCACTAAGGATGTATCTCCTAGAGCAAAGGACTGCTTGTTGAAAAGAATCGTAATATTTCTCTATTGTACCTGTTTTAGCAACTTCAAAAACTCCTTGCTGGAAAAAATAATATTAGTTCTTTACACAATCTTCAATTGTCTGATAATAGGTATATACTCATCACATGGTGATCAGACTGCTTACATGGCTGTGTACTTGCAGATGTTCTTTTTAATTTTTGTAAATAAACTGGAGAATTTCAAGGGTTTTACAGAAATTTCAAGGATTTTTATGGCATTTCATTTTTTAATAGACTCAAATATGAGTTTCAGCTCAGGTGCGTTGCAGACCTTTGAAGTACTGCCACCGTCATTGCACAGTGGTAGCTGAGTAACTGTTCACATAACAAAATGTCTGCTCTTAAATGGACAGTGACAGACTGGTTGGGATTTGTGGGGTCTTTCTGGTCCAACCCTGTTCTGCTTTCATCCAGGGCACTGATAATGATGTTTTGTTTGTTGCTGTGTGATGGATGTGTGCCTGAAAACAGCCCAAGCCATTTAGCGGGGAAAAGCCACTGCTTTTATGGTTGCACAACAGCTAGCATGGCAGAGCAAGGGGAGGTGCCTGAATTAGACTGGGGTTACTCCATACCACCTAACATCAAGCAGAGGGCCATAAAGCTGTGGGGAGCTGGCTGGGAGCTGGCTGCTGCTCATGAGGTTGGTTGGGCATCGTTTAGTGAATGGTGAGATGTTGCGTTGTTAGCGGGGTGTAAGCTGGCAGGCATCTGTATTGGTATCTGGATGTTGGCCATCAAGTGATGAGTAATTGCATTGTGGAAATGTGTATGTATACAGTTATCATTGGATTTTTGTTTCTCTTTTCCTTTCTGTCGTAGTAAGCAGTTTTTATCTCAACCTACAAGTTCTATTTTGTTTCTAATTTTCTCCCTCATTTCACCTGAAGGGGTGAACAAGCAACTGTGTGGTGCTGAGCTGCTGTCAGCTTAAACCACATCCCTGCTCAAGCAGGACTGCCTAATGCCACTTACCCGGGACCACATCCAGGCAGGTTTTAAAGACCTCCAAGGACATTCCACACCTCTGGGTAACCTGTGCTACTGCTCCATCATCCACACAGCACACAAGTGTGTGTGAAAGTTACAGTTTGTGCCCACTGCCTCTTGCCCTGGCACTGGGCACCATTGAAAAGAGCATGGCTCTGTCCTCTTTGCAAATGTCCTTTAGGTATCTGTATACATTGATGATGTGCCATGTGGGCTGAACAGTCCCAACTCTATCAGCCTTTCTCATAGACATTCAGTCTGCAACCAGACTGAATCATCTTCCAGTAGCTACATAGTCTAAGCAAAAAGCACATTAAGCAGATGAAACATGGTTTCTTTCTGCTCAAATTTGAAAATTTGAGATCAAAAACCATTTGTTCTTCATGAAATGTGCCAGTATTATGGCAGAAGGGAGACACTGGCTTTAGGACCGGGAATTGACTTGTTTTCTGCCTGGTCACGTCACACCTCTTTATAAACACTTAATAGGTGTAACAGTCATTCTCTGCTTCATTTTTGCAATCTGCTAATAGAGAGAATAGTACTTTGACCTGCTTCCTTTAGATGCAATAGATCTGATAAATGTCTGTAATGCATGTTCAACTCCTCAGATTGTAATGACATCTTAAAGAGGTGCATTGTGTTGTTTAAAAGAGTTTCTTGACGACTCCCTTAAACGAATCTGATCCCTTCCCCACATATTGCCTGCTGTATGCTTACAGTTTCCACAACACGTGACAGATGATGCTTGATGTTGCATATGTTCCTTAGGTGCAGCGTACCCAGAAATTAACCTTGTCTAAATTGCTTATAATGGAAAATGCTAAAGTATCACTAAGTTACGCGTACTTGGTTTCTAGTGCTGTTTTCATTCCTTCTCCATTGCTTCTAAAAATACCACCTGAGCTTTTTGTGGCTGAAAACTTAGATTTCTGCCCTCTTTCAACTGGTAGAGGACAATTGTAACACTTGTTCAATTGTTTTGTATTTAAGAGTAAATAGAAAGCCTATTAAAGCCCTCCTTGATATGCAGTTGGATATCCTTAACAGTTTTGGGTTGAAGTTATTTAAAGAATCATAGTAGTTCTCAGCCTTTGACTTCAGTTTTTACAGCAGTCCTGAAGCTGATGAAAAGCTGGTACTTGTTCTTCTTTTTCATACCATTGTTCCACTCCAGTAATACCATTCTCAGAATTTCATAATCATTTTAGACATTGATTTGAGCTTTTTGCTCTGCAAAAATAAATTGGCAAATCAAAATTTGAAACGTAGATTATATTCTGTACAGTAAGTGTTTGGAGAGCAGGTGCAACTACCTTGATGTTACAATGAAGGTGGAAGTTAGTTTTGTCCCTGTTTTTCCATTTGAAAATGTTGTTAATGTGATAAAAGCCTTTTTTACTGAAATATTTTTCATGTGTGCTGTTGTTCCAAAATCACTTGAGCCACAGAAGTGAGATTTATTGATATGCAGATGGTTTTACCTAACATAGGTCATCCTTGCCAATAAAGAGGGAATCCAAGCATTAGAAGATTTTGAGATAAAGAAATGTTTTCTGGGAATTTGTAGTGCTTGTGAGTATGATATAAGGTTGGGTTCCTATAGAATTAATAATCTGTGTTGAAAGAGATTGCCTTGTCAATGTCACTAAACATAGGCAAGATGATGAGAATGCCTTCTAAACATCTAGTCAAGCTAGTACAGAAATAGATGAATCAAATCTTTTGTATAATTGAAGTTAAAATAAAAAAATAAAATTAAAATAATCTGCCTCTTCAATATGATTTAGAAGTGTGGGTTTGTGTTCTTAGAAGCACATCCTGTGGAAGGAAGGGATGCCATTCAGAAGGATCTCAACAGACTTAAAAGGTGGACCCGAGTGAATCTAATGAGTTTCAACACAGCAAAGTGCAAGGTTTTGCAGTTAGGCAAAGTGGAAATCTCAGGCATATATATAGACTGGAAGGAGCAGTCCTTGAGAGCAGCCCTGTAGAGGAGGACCTTTCTAGACAACATGCTTGATCATATGAGGAATGAGTGTGTGATTCGAGACAGCCAGCATAGCTTCACCAGGGGAAGGTCATGCTTAACCAGTCTGCTGGCCTCCTATGATGGAGTGACGGCATTGGTGGACAAGGGAAAGGTGACCGATGACACTTACCTGGACTTGAGCAAGGCCTTTAACGTGGTCCCCCACAACATCCTTATCTCCAAATTGGAGGGATGTGGATTTGATGGGTGGACCACTCGATGGATAAGAAACTGGTTGAAAGGCCGCAGACAGAGGGTGGTCATCAATGGCTCTATGTCCAGGTGGAGGTAACGAGTGGCGTCCCCCAGAGGTCTGTCTTGGGACCGGTCCTCTTTAACATCTTTATCAATGACATCGATGATGGAATCGAGTGCACCCTCAGCAAGTTTGCTGACGACACCAAGCATCTGGAATACTGTGTCCAAGTCTGGAGTCTCCAGTAGAAGATAGCTGTTGGAGAGGGTCCAGAGGAGGGCCACAAAGATGATCAGGGGGCTGGAGCACCTCCCCTATGAAGACAAGCTGAGGGAGCTGGGCTTGTTCAGCCTGGAGAAAAGAAGGCTTTAGGGTGACCTCATGACAGCCTTTTGTATCTAAAGGGAGCCTACAAACAGGAGGGGAATCAACTCTTTGAAAGGGTTGATAACAGCAGGACAAGGGGAAATGGTTTTAAGTTGAAGGGAGGGGGAAGATTTAGGTTGGATGTCAGGGAGAAGTTCTTTACAGAGAAAGTGGTGAGGTGCTGGAACAGGCTGCCCAGAGTGGTTGTGGATGCCCTGTCCCTGGAGGTGTTCAGGGCCAGGTTGGATGGGGCCCGGGGCAGCCTGGTCTGATATTAAATGTGGAGGTTAGTGGCCCTGTCTTATGGTGGGGAGGTTGGATATTCATGATCCATGAGGTCCCTTCCAGCCCAGGCTGTTCTGTGTGATTCTGTGATCTCTAGCTCTTCCTTTGTTTCTTATACGTTTTACCTCAGATCTTGGGACTGTACTAGAAGTGGACAGAGGAAAATGCAAAAAGTCACTCCTCGGTTTTGGTTCAAATTAAAATAGGGCAAGCAGGAGAGTTTACCTACAGCTATAAAAAAATACAAACAGAAAGGATATTAGAAACTTTTGTTTAGTACATGATAGTAAATCACTATAACAGTGAGAAAGACATATGCAAAAATTTTATAGATAATGGGTGTATAGAACTGGTACAATGAGTATTGCGGGAAACCTAATGATAGCATTTAGAGTACAGCAAATGTGTGTATGAAGAATGATGTGAGTGAGATTGAGCAAAGCAGTGAAAATATAAAGCAGTATTGCTACATGAACAAGGAAAAAATAGAATACTGAAATGAAATCAGAGGAGGGAAGAGGGCTTCCCAAAGCCAGAACCATGGAAAGTGGAGGCACAAAGAATGTATTTTGCATAGTGCACTTTGTGATCTTATGCTAGACTTCCTTTGCTTTCTGCGATATAGCTGAGAGAAGGGGACAGTTGTGGCTAATGGGGGAAGGTCTACCAGGCAATTCATTTTTCAGGCTGAAGAACAGCACAGATGCAGGACTGATATCACAAGAAGCACGAGTGTAGAACAGCACTGGCAGTTACATTAACCACTGTCGGTACTGTTCCCATTTCCCCCTTCCTCTGACAACAGAAAATCTGAATGCTAACATCCAAGAAAGGCACTGAAAATAAAGCTCAATTGTGATAAAAGTAGTAGTAAAAGTAGTAAAAGTAAAAAGCAGTTGTAAGTAGTACTAGTCGTAATGACGACAATAACTTCTAGATGCATGTGTACAAATTCATTTTAGAAGGATATGACATGAAGGAGAACAGCTGAATTTAGTGAACTGCCATCTAGATCCTTTCCATTGCTGTATCATTTAAAAAATAAACAAGACAGAGAAGGAGACTTTTCTAGGAGAAATGTTAATGGAACTTGTCAGGAGTTTTATGAGAGTTGACTAATTGTCCCTTCCTTTGTAGTACCAAAGTACTGCACCATACCTGCCTTTTCCAAAAGCACGATGAATATTTCCTTTGAGGCTGGGTGACAGCAGCAGAAAAGTGCTTTCCTCATCCGCTCTGACGTTTGCAATGTGAAGTGCCACGCAGCATGCTGTGCCACTTGGAGGGGTGTGTCAGATGTGCTGACATAGGGCATCCAGGCTGTGCCTCGCAGCTTGCTGAGCTCAGTGCTTCTGTATCTGAAGCAGATGGGGTTGAGTTGGCTTTCTGTTTGCATGTGCCTTGAGTAAATTCAAATTAGATATTTTCTATGAGATATAAGGGAAGATCATTTTCAGAGTTTTTTCTATCGTTGCCTAAGTTGCTTGCATCCCTTGATTTCTAGCTCATCTCTACACTCAGCTATTTTCTTGAGAGTTATATGGTTATATTTAATTTACACAAGTGAATGTTGAAGCCGTGGTCCAGCTTTGTTTATTCCTTTGGGTCAAGATTCTCTTGCCAGCAGTCTGGCACTGTATCCCTTACTGCCTGTTAGTGGGAATTTTGCAGAGTAGGGTGCCTGAAGTCAGCTGTAACTCACATTCTGTATGCACTGTGAGGCATGTCACTTAACTTTTCTGCATTTTTGTTTTAAAGGCTTGTGTCTAATATCCGTGAGGAATGATGTGTAAAGTAAATAATATATTAAATAATATATGTTCATAACGTGTATATATAGATGCAGATTGGAAATGCTCATGTTACTTGAGCACTAAATGAAGCCATTAAAAAACATCAGAAATGCCAGATTTCAGGCATATCCCTTCTCTGCCACATGTATAGCTTTTTCTGTAGATTTTCATTTCCTTGTCACCACGAAGCATGCAGAAACCATAATCTGTTTTACGCTTCAGATCAAATCAAACAGAACTAGACTCCCGTTATTTATGAGGAATCCTATTTATGAGGAATTTTGCACTATTCAGCATGGAGATTGTTATTTTCCTGGCATTTTTGTTGGTGGCTCCTATGTTTAAATGTACTGCTGAAGCTTCTTTGATTTTGGCAGTATATACATACAATCTGCCACTCAGTCTTTAGTACTGTGAACAACATGCAATTGTTGCAGTCGCCTAACTGATACCATCAAAGATAGATTATATAAAAAATATGTGCTACAACAAGCTTATGGAGTCTTTGTACAATTCTAGTAAGGCTTTGTTAGTAGAAGGTTAATGCTATTGCCAACACTGTAATTACAGATTGCTAGGAGGTCAGAAAAAATAGTCAGTACCTCCAAAATGAGGTGGCTTTGGGCTGAAGAGTTCATACAAGCCACTTAGTTCTGCTAATATTGGATCAGAGAAGCATATCCCAGATTTCTATTTTCTTAAAGGCTTCTCTCCCTGTTACAGTAGCCAATTTCCTTTCTCTGTAGTTTTGCCCACATTCTGGAAGCTCTCAAAACCTGATCACTGATTGTAACACCCATTTACTCAGCTCCAGGGCTGCTGCTGTTTTCCTTCCTGCCTCCCAGAACAGGTCCATATTAGCAAGCAGACTTGCTTTCAGCTTTAAATTGGTTGTGGAAGTAGGATCAGCAGTCACAGCCTGGTGCGTACCAGATTCTGGACAATATACCCAACCCTCCACCCCACATCAGGGCTTATGGAGCATGCTGCCCCTCCGTCATGCTGGGCACAGGCTGTCCAGTGCCACTTGTAGCCAGGCTTTTCTCTGAGATATTTTTAAGATCAGTCGTCCAGGTAGCTTTTAACTCTAGCAAGGAGCTGCGCCTTTTCCAAGGTCAGGGAAAGACTGTGATGCCCTGCTGGAAGCAGCAATGCCTGCACAGCTGCCAGGGACAGGGGGACTGCAGCTAATTGCCAAGTTAAAAGCTTTTTTAGAACTTCTGATAACATCAGGTCTGCCTGTGGCTATGAACCAGAGTTCAGTGTACATCTGGAGGTTGAGTCCTAAAGTTCTTGTAAAAGGCTGGGACCAGTGAAACCTTATATAAACTTTCACAGCATAAAAAAGGCTGAAGAACAGTAGAACTAGTTTTTGAGATAAAAGAGATTTTATGGAACCAAAATTTCTGCGGGGTGTTTCCACTTCATTTGTTTTAACTATACTGAGGTCATGGATTGCTGTTGTCACTTAACCTTCACTGGCACCCCAGCACTCCTGGAGTGAGTTTAAGCCTCTCTGCATTAGAGTTAATAGTCTGTCTGTCATGTGCGGTAGTACAAGGCAAAGTCTGAAACACATCTATGAGGCAGATCATTAATCGGTCTCTTCTCTGACCAGAGACAGAGATCAGAGGATGAGGAAAGAAATGAAAAATCCCTCTTTCAACCTGCATCATTTTCCTGCACTAGCAACTGAATGGGGAGGAATGTCAGGGACAGCACCCATGGCAGGCTGCAGTAGTGGTTGCAGAGGTCTCTTTGTTGGGACTGGCATTTGTTTCCTTTGCTGTTGTTTGTGCTCTGCCAAAATGGCTCCATGCCTATTCGAAATGCATACTGGTGAAGGTTTCCAGGATGTTACTGCAGCTGTAAATTTTTTGGAGTCATTAACTAGAGAGTTATTGGTGACATATCTAGATAATGAATTTGATATGAATGATCCTACTGCCGCGTTTCTGAAGCTGACAGCAGTAGTACCCCCATTGGAAGGGGGTGGGGGGTGTCTCTGGGTCTTAGAGAGAGACCAGAAAGGTGGCCTTGGATGTGAAAATGTCGCTGAATCCATTTTGAAGCAAAATGCACAGGGCTGAACTATCTTCTGGAGCAATAACTGCATGCACGTGAGGGCTCATGCTGGCCCTCAAGCATGCTTAGAAAGGAAGATCTGTATCTTCATGCATTTGTGTCCTCCTCTTCACGCATAGAAAGTGTACTGCATGCCCACTGATAAGACTTAAAGAGAGTCCAAGAAAGACTTGGTATTTCTCAGCAAATGAGGAAACTCACTGCCTTTAAAAAGATATGCTTAATATGGTATAGAAAGTTTCCCTTTAATCACAGAATCATATGGGTTGAACAGGACCTCAGGAGATCATCCAGTCCAGCTCCCCTGCTAAAGCAGGTTTCCTACAGTTTCAAACAGGTAGACATCCATACAGGTCTTGAATATATTCATAGAAGGAGACTCCACAACCTCTCTGGCCAACCTGTTCCAGTTCTCCATCACTCTTACCATATAGAAGTTCTTGCACATGTTAGTACAGAACTTTCTGTGTTCAAGTTTTAGGCCTTTACTCCTTGTCCTATCGCAGCACACCACTGAGAAGAGCCTGGCCTAATGTTTTCCCCTGAGAATATTTGAGGCTAGAAGATTGTGTTTTCACATAATTCAAACTTAAGTTTGAAAATTAGTGTCATCAGCAGCAATAGTTCACTCAATGGCTTTAGTTTGTCTTTCAAGCTATTGTGTTACAGCACCTTTTATGCTTACGATCCAAATACTGCTGTAGCAATTTGTTTTGCAAAAAAAACTTTCAGCATCTATAAGATAATAATAATGAAGATGTATTTTGTCTATTCCGTGTGTGGTGAATACCTCCAGTTGAGCTTGGGACTGCACCAGCCACATCCTGGCAACGTTAAGAAATCCTGATGATTTCAAAACAGAGAATGCAGATGATAGCTTTCATTTCAGTTTTCATTTAGGAGGACCTTAACTGTAATCTAGTCTTGAGTCTTCCTAACAGAGCTAATTAAGCTAAAATACTTCTAGAGGAGCTCAACACCTTGTGGAAGACTTCCTCAAAACTTTCCACATAGAGTCAACTTTGGCTCTACAGTCTGTATTTTCTAATTCTGTCCTCTTGCTTTTTTGTTGTTTCTTCAATTTTGTTGATTCAGCACATTCAAATACATAGATTCTACTAGTTAGGTTATCCAAGAGAAATGCACTTATGTTAAAGGAGAAAATAATAAATAGCTTGATCAGATCCTGGAGACACTGAGTGGCACTAAACTGTCCACTATAAAGGATCTGAAGGAAAAAGAAACAAAATAGATAGATAACCACTATCTACAGCTGTCTTGCGTTCATCTACATTTGACACCAGTATTTTTTTCTGCATAAAAGGATTTTCATAGTTATCTCAAAATTCTTTCCTATCTCCCACAGAATATCCAGATTACTTTTGAATAGTATAGGAAGGAAAATCTCCATTACTGGAACATAAAGCTGGCTTGAAAAGATTGGCTTTTTTTATTGCACCGAGAAAAATGCTAAATATATGAAAAAGCAAGTCTTTTTGCTGTTGTAATGTGTCAGAAAGAATCCCACTGAAATTGTCATATGCTTCTGCTGTGACAAATGATTTTAAATCTCTTCTTATTCTCCTCTTATTTTTGCAAAATCATTTCACAGAATCACTTTGATTATATTCAAATTTAGAGACGCTTGGCTTGTGTCTTCCTCACTTGCCTGCCTCTTCTAAATGTTTATTATGCAATGTAGGATTATCAGAATATTTTGGATTTTTTTTTTTTAAATTAAAATTTAATGAATTTAAGTTTAACTCAGTGCATCACGTTTAGAAACATGCGTACATGGAGAAAAAAGGGCAGAATTCTGATGAAGAACATAATGAAGGAAAACAAGGTCGAAGTATCAAGGATATCAAGCTCATAGTTGAAGTCTTGATGCACTGCATGGGTGCACATGTGTTGTTTGCATACAGCAAATCAGATACTTTTGGCACATATAATCTTTCTCAAATCCCACACTGGGGACACAGGAGGACTGCCAGTATTTTCAGAGGCACAATCCTACTGTTACTGGATCAAACACCGTAATGGCAGTGTGTAATCTGAATGGATGCTTCCAATCTGAAATCCCCAAAATGACTACGCGGAGAGCTCCAGGTGTTTGAGCTCTTCAAGCTACCGGTAATCTGTAAGTTCTAGTTGTTTCCTCTGGCTTTTCACTGTGACAGTATCAATGTAAATGAGGTTACCCTTTATTCAGAAATCTGCAGAGCAGGTGGAGAAAGTCTGGTAAGGAGGAGAGCATCCTCTTTCTCTTCACTCTCTCCATATTCTAAGCTCACATTTGCCCTTCTAGCTCAGAAGAACAGTGGACTGCATTCATACTTTTGATCTAAACTTTTGCCTTTATGTTTCAAAGAACGTGTTAAATTGTCTGCAAAAGGAAGTAATATATAAAATTTGATCTCATAATATTTGTGTGAAATAGCATTGCTGTACTATCACTAGCTGGGTGTTAAGGGAAAAATGGATGCTTTTTAGTCAGGTACAGCAGGAAAAGTTTTACGGCAAACAAAGTAAAAATCTGTAATAATTATAAAGCAATCTGGAAACTTTTGTGTCATTAACCACCTATAGTCTAACAAGGGTGGTAATTTTTTGTGCATTTACAAAGCTCTGTTTTCTATCCTTACATATTTGTGGGAATGAGCAAAGGCTTTAAATATATGAAGATACACAGAAAACGGCAACATTTCTGAAATGTTTTGATGTTAATAGTATAATGCAGTTCTTACGTGATGAAAAACTAGGCACCATAAGAGTGAATGGTTTGAAGCTATGGTTAAAATTAAAAGTTACAAGTATTGCTTTGTGTATAGCTGACTAGACCTCATGTGCTTCTGCATTATAATACATAAATGAATGTTTTGTGTTTGTTTTGAGAATAGTGAACATTTTTGGAGAAGCAAAAATCCTAGGATTAGGGTGAAAAAAAAATCAGGAAAAAGCTTACATTTATTTCTATTTCCAGTAGCTGTTAATGCTACAAGTGGGTAACCGAGTACTCCTCTGTTGGTAGTTTGTTTTTAGGCTGTCACATGTTTCTTCAATAAAATCCAGGATTTCTATTGATATTATGGTGGTGTTTCAATCATAGGAAAACATTTTATATAGCTCTAGAGTGATCGTTCTTGTCTGGGCAATGGAGCGAGTGATCCTACATCATCTTTCATGCACATTCATTGATTTATCTTGACTTTACTTATTTCAGGACTTTGAAAATTATCGTTTCAGTTGCCAAAAGCGTGATACGTTAAACATTATTGTAAAAAATATGTATAGAACTCACTGCATTATGATTTGCACTAGTAGTGTAATAAGTTTCTGTTCAGTTTGGCCAGTTCATAATCCAATAATCCAAGCCATTCTTTCCTTTCTCTTTTTTTAGGTTGTAAACCAAAGTATATAGTCTGAAATTTTTCTTTCTTGAAATCTTTTCAAAAGCTAATATATAAACGTTTTGTGAATGGGTGTTTCTTCAACATTGGCAGGTGGGGTTTTTTTTGTTTGTTTGTTTTGGTTTTTGCAAGGAAGGAAGAAACATTTATGTTATTGTTTTAAGAGAATGTTTTTATTCTGTTAGAAAAGTTGGATCACAGTCTCTTTGACTTAGGTTATTGTGAATAGAAAATGCTGTCCTCTGTTATTTTTTTCTTAATCGTTACATCTGAATTCTGATTGTTCTCTAAGGGTAAAATCAACTTCAGTGGATTGAGTTGTATTGTTCTACTCCCAAGACTGATACCAGTATTGGACCTACAGATGATTTACCACAGGGATTTAGTTTTTATGTTTTTTTTCTCAGCCTTCTGAAAATTCTGATTTGATTTTTAATAGCATGTTTACCTGTGCCTCCTTAAATAGAAAAAATTTATCACAGCATAATCTGCTTTTGCATTACATGTCTGTTTGTATCAGAAGCAGCTTCAGTTTTTGATTGTAATGTTGTACGGGCTTTGGTTGTTTAAATTTTAGAAAGATAACTTAAATGCTGACATTATCAGAAGGATGGGTTTCAGCTAAAGCTTAAAATAGTTCAGAAACATGTAAGTAATTGTCTGGAGCCACTCTAAGGATGCCCAAAAAGTAGATATCTAGTGACATTTGAAATGTCCTTGAGTAGCTTGAACATCTGTGCGAGCATTGGCAGTATGACTCATGAACTCTAGAGCCTTCTAGTACAGTAGCTGAAGAATGAATATACTTTGAGGTATCTTACGTGGCACTAGCAATAGAATCACATCCAGATGGGTAAGCTCACATTTCAGACTTTTATAGACCTGGTCAACATACTCAGGTACCCTGAAGATCAGTTTGGTGCACCTGAAAGTCCCCTTCAAGAGTGGAAGTTGTCTAAACAAAAGCATCTAGTGTCATTTGATAAACTCTGGGATAGCCATCCAGTCCATCAGCACAACGCTAACATGGGGTCTTTAAGCACAAGAATGGACTCAGGTCTCTCGCTTCTCTCTTGCACAATTGCTTTAAATCATACTTAATCACTAGTCTTGTAATAGTATGTTGTTTATGTCTCCAAGCTCTTTTTCTTTCATGTTTACTAATAATTTAATAGATGACAGTCTTCTAGCCTTTACTGAAAAGATTAAAGCAGAACTTAGCAAAATGTCATTTAAATTTGTAAAGAAGTAGTATATTTTATTGTGCAAAATATATAGAGAACTCACCAAATTATTTGTGCTAGTAATATGAAAAGTTTCTATTATGACCTGAAGCAACTATGAGATGTCGTGACTTTCTGAAATGTCAAATTGCTAAATAAATAGTCAGGAGGGTTCCAGTCTGTCATGAATCTCACACCCTGCAAAGAAATGCATTTCAACAGGGAGTCTACTCTTTGTAAGGTCATAGAATGGTTTGGGTCAGATGCAACCTTAAAGATACTCTAGTTTCAACACGCCAATCTATCTTTCTTTTTTTTTACCAAGGACAACTTTAAGCTTTGTAGGATTGCTAAGTAAAGAGTTCTCATTTGATGTAGATTTTACTTTATGAATAACGTAGAAATAGTTCACTATTGTTGTTTAATTATTTTACTTCTCAGAATGGGAGAAAATCTTAGCTTTTCCTGTTGCACTTGAAGAGATTTCTGACCTGGAGGATTAAGGTTCTTGGTGCTGGGAGATGGTCCTTCAGTGTCTGTTAGAACAAAAACAAATATGTGATTAAGGTTGAGTGGAACCAAACTAAGTCATGGAGGATGTTCCCATCTATTGTATAGCCAAGAGCTGCTACAGTGGGCCATTTCCAACCTAGCACTAAAGAAAAGCAACTGCTGTGTTTTAAATAAGAAGGTAGGATATATACTGATATTAAGCAGCTGTAATAGAGGCTTGCTAGCTTAAATTTTATACACAGGCAATGGAAGGCCATCTACCAACCTTCTTTTTATGTACGGTTTTTTTACAGAGGAGGAAGAGTGTGTTTTAAATGCTAAACAAAGAATAAATTATAACTGAAATTCTATAACTGTTTTCTGAGCATAAAATGCAAGACAGTAAATAGGAGTGGATGCTGATTACATCACACCATTCTAAGTGCTTTAAAAATATGATAATATAATTGGACATTAACCTATACAGAGGAGAAAAGGGATACATCTTGAGGTCACAGAGAAAATATATTCTTTTCCCACAGATATCCTCTGGCATGCATTTTCTCTCACTTCAGTGAGGAAGTAAAAAGAGCTTTAAATGCATGTCTAAAATCATTATTTCAATGCATAAAAGATAGCTTACGAGGAAGAATGTGATCTGCATGTGCCAAGGTAAACAATTTTGCAAGTTTCATGCAAAGTTGTCTGAGATTGGTTAGGCGACAGAGAAATGAGGTGTCAAAGACGCACACTAGTTTGTGCATGGTTGGGAGGAGGGATTTTACAGGCAGTGGTAGTTGTCAAGACTTCTATTTGCAGGGCTGTTTGCTATACCACCTAGTGAAGACAAGAAATCACTAGGAATAATTTCTGAGTTAGTAAATACTGCATATGTTCTGTATCTTTTTGGGGTTGGTTTTTTTTGTTTTGTTTTGTTTTTTTTAATGGAAGTACAGGAAGCATATTATAGTAGTGGAACTCCCATCTCATCACATTCTTCAGGTTTTCTAGGTGTATTTTTTCATGCAGGATCCCTGGATCTTTATTTAAAAGGCTGGTGTTGTCATCCAAGCGGGTGGAAGAAATTATTTTTGTCTAGTTGCTATTCTGCTGACCTGTATCTGAAACAACAACTGTGCCACAAAATGTATCATCGTAAGAAGTACCATCTTTTCAAAACGGCTTAGCACAAAGGATAGCCTGGTTGCTTGGCTCCACTAGTGCAGTAAAATAGCGCCTGACATCTGTTTAATACAACTACATGGAGCTTAAAAGTGAAGGGCAGGCCTGAGGATTCAAGCTGATGGAAACCTGCTGCCAGTGCAGTGTGCATGCTCATGTAGTTTATTAATCTTGTCAGTTGTTATTACCTTTTTATCTGGATCCTGTTAACTTAGGATTTGTATTTAACGCATGGAAAAGATCCACTTTTGTTTTCTTTGTTCAGATATGAGAAGTCTTTTGGCATGAGTCTTCAAAGGCATTAAGTCAGTAACATCATGGAAATTTGGCTATGTTTTGAGCACTTGAGTAGCTATAAAAATTAGACTAGGTTATTTTAACAGGCTATTGTTCCACAATCTATCTTGCCTTTCTTTTTGTTGTTTTTTTTTCTTTTTATAACTTTAAATCATTTAAAGCTCCTTTGCTTTTATTCTGAAGTACAGTAAAAGCTGTTACTTAGTCTCTGAGACCTTCTGAAAAGATTCAACATAATACATCCACTAGATACATCAGTAGTACATAAAAACACAATCCAAACAGCTTATTCCTTTGCGCATGGAAGAATACCAATATGTAACAGAACCTCTTAACTTTATTTTCTTAAAATGAAATAAAATAACTAAGTATGCTTATGACAAAGAGCAAAATAATAACAGATATTGATTTGTCCCTCAAGTTCTTTTTTTGTTCTGAATCCATCACACTTGATCTTGCATCTAGTGGTTATATCACTTACATCCAGTGATTGATCACTGTGTGGACCACTGGTGAGAGTTTTTGCTGTCATCTAGCCTTGGCTCTTGGCCCTTGGCTCTCTTGACAGGAATAGTTACACCCACATGTCCTAAAAAAAAAAAAAAAGCTATCATCAGCACCCATTGCGTTTCTCATTGCAGAATCTCACTGCATTCATGCTAAATATCTTCTCTTTATGAGCCATCTACTCTCATCTTGCTGTTATCTTTGAGACCGAAGTTATACCTTCTTCTCTTCCCGTCAGATATATTCTTAGGATGCTCAACATGTAAAAGCATTTTATTATCACTTGCAATACTTGAAGAAGATAGGTTCTGCTTCAATTTTTGTTGTTCTTATATACAATATTATGTAAGAATATCAGCAATCATTTAATGAATTAGCTTTTAATGTATATGTTCAATGTGCCAAAAAACAATGTCATTCATTCATACCAGGGCCATCCTACATATGCTACCCTTAGTTTCTTTCAGTTTGTTTCCAAGACTGTCTTAACAAGAAAATGGCCTAAAGACTTTCGGTATTTTGATTTGTCAAGGTTTTTAACATGAAAAATGAAACTCATCTTTTTGGCAGCCCACACAGGGCTCAGTAACCATAGCACTATTCTCCACTCTCCACCTCCAACTCAGCAGGATTGAGTGTCTCCTCACTGGGAGCTCCTGGCAAGTGAAACCATAGTCCCTCACCCACACTCTTAATAGCTTGGATGGCAGCCTGCAACATAGAAAATGAACTGGAGAAAACATGAATTTAGTGTCCTGAAATATTTTAGGATTGTGATTGAATGTTTATGTCTTATCTAGACTTGTGATACTCCATCCAAGACCATGCCACCTACCTGCCTGTGGAACACTTTCCAGAAACACTCAAAAATGCTTCCAACAGTTTACCAGTTGAAGTCTGGTTCTTCTCCTTTAGTACTATAAAATGCATATTTTAGCAAGAAGATCACTTCAGTCATTCTTATGAGTCACAGCTTCTTAGTTTTAACCAGCATCAATATTACATTACTTATATCACATAGAATTTACAGGTGTATTATTCAAGTGAACACTTATTTGACTGTAGTCAGACCATATTTACTTTCATAACATCATTTTTTGAAGCACCTAAATCATGTCTTTCCTGGCAAAAAAAAAAAAAAAAAAAAACAAGTTACCTAGGGTTTTAAGGAAATTGCAAAATATGAGGAATTTTTGAATAACATCATGGCTACATATTTACATCTTTTGCAGTTAAACACTGTTAAAAAAGTTCCCTTAAGGTCCTAGCATTTTTGCAGCCATCACAACAGAAAGCTCTTTTTTTGTTTCAGACTTGGCTCTTCAAATTGGCATGCAGTTCTTCATGGAAGAACTTCAGGGTTTGTCTTGGATTGTAGGTTCGTGTATACAAAAATACTTATTTCAAATGCTAGGGGCTTCTCAGGAGCAACTGGAAATTGTACTAAGTAGATTCCCTTCATAAAAAGAGCTGGTTAGTGCTATGCTATATGTATTGCTGCCTACAACATCATTTAAAGGACAGTAGCTGGGATGCTAACAGAATGTGGGAGACATTTGGAAAGGCTGGCTGAAACATCCTCGCCATCTATCTGAGACATTTACTCCTTGTGCATGAAAGTGCATGTTGTATAATCTTTCATTTCTTTTGGATTAATTTCTTTTTATAGACTTACAAGGACTAACAGCAGTGAGAAATAACTTCTCCATATTTTGCCAGCCTACTACTGATGTCCTATAACCTAATGGATACTACAAACCTTTGCTTATTGTGACGTGCAACATTTCTTGAGTTTCTCTTTCACTGAAATTTTGATACATTTTCATAGCAATTATTAAAAACATTGTCTTCTTTTAACTCAGATTTCTTAAAGTTTACAAAGAATTTCACTGTACATGTGACAATGAAGTGTGTGTCTTCTGCAGTGGACTCTGAGAAACGTATTCAGATATTGTTTAGTAATGGAAATTGTTTTCTTACACCTGAGAACTTCTGAAGAAGTCAGCAGGAGCTTTTGTGAATGCTCAGGGGCTGGTTTCTATGCAGTCAGACTGGGTAATGATAGTAGTGTAACTGTGCCAGGCTAGAATTCAAGCATGAACTACTCAGCCTGTCTGGAAAGCTGGGTAAAATTATTGGGCAGCTAGCCTGAGCTAACCTCTGTGCTGCTTTGGCTGCGCTTTGTCAGAACTCAGGCTAGCTAGTTTAAAGCTAAAGTTCGTGGGCAAACATATTCTGTGGTCTCTTCTCGTCTTTACGTTTTTAAGCTCAGCAAAGGCCATCTTTGCTATGGCTTACTGCAGTGAATACGTGTTTCTCAAATGCCAAATTTGTTAAAAAAAAAAAAAAAAAAAAAAAGAGGCTGATCTTCTTTCAGGAAATCTTTACTGTATTAATACCAATGACAAAAACTTTATTTATTCTACTAGAGATGGGATGTCGCCCTAAAATTGTGTTTGTTCATGTTTCTTGCATCTCTTTGTGGTTTTTATCTGGGAAAAGCTTCACATAAATCCTTTTTGTATTGCACTGGCAATCAGCAATGGGTGTGCTTATTTTAAGTCTCGTTCTTCACTAACCCAGTGGAACTGGGGAAATATTTCTATGGCCTTGTGCCTGACAAGGAAAAGAAGTCAGAAGAATAAATTTGTGTGAGCCTGAAGGGTTGGCCATTTCCTGTAACACTTTCAGAATAAGAGAGGTAAAACAAAAATACAGTGTTTCTGTCTGAGAAACTAAATCATATTGACTGGGGCAATTTCACAGTTAAATGTTCAAGAACTTGGTGTGAACTGTGATGTCTGTCTCCATTACTGAAAACAGGGTAATTGCTTCAGTCAGAAGTGAATGCATCCAGTTTTTGATGAGTTGTAATGCCAGAGTTGATGGCTTGTTTATCCAAATGTTACAAACTCTGGTTTTCTGTTTTCCTTTTGTGGTAGCTGTTGCCTCTGCTATATAAATGTGGTTACCAAAATGTGGTAACTATATAAATGAGGGACAGAGTCTTTGGTGATACTGATGCAAAATATGCAAACAACTTCAACTAAACATAGCTTTACCATGGTTTTGTTTTATAAATGTCAGCTTGAAATTAAATGTTATGGAAACATTTCTTTTATCTTTATGGACTCTACCAGCTGCATGGTTACGGTTTTCTCAAGTACAGTTTACATTTATGATGTTGTTTAAATTTATCCCATACATTCAAAATGCAGAGAAGAATTTTTTAAAAGCAAGCTGTTTGCATTTGTGCAGTAATTACCTATGGTCCAACTTCAGTCTTCTCACATGCAAGAGCAGTTTGTGCTGACCCCAGGGGGAGCAGGAGTCAGTGCAGCTGGTAGCAGCGGCTTGATTCTTCCAGAGACTGAAGAGCTGAACGTGTTTTATTATGTGTGTTGTGAGCCTTGCATTGTATCACCGTTTTCAATATCATGGACAAATTTCACAGTATATTACCCAATTAAGCAACTTACTTCAGTGAATATTTTGCAATGCCCTTGCAAAAATTGGGTTTTAGCCATTATTTTTCTCCATATGCTTGCTGGGAGACATACTTAATAATTGTAATAATAAGACTTTATAAATTTATAAAAGGTATTTTCCTGCCAAACTCCTCTTCTCCGGCATGTTGCAAATACACTTTCAATCAGTAGTGCCCCTTAATCTTATAATATTTTGTGTTCTTCATGGGGCAAATAGTAAATATTAGGTGCTATCTGCAAGCTAGAAGCATTAGGCCTCAGTGTAAGCTGTCTCCAGTCAACAAAACTAATCATGAAGCTAGAGAAGCAGACTGCTGGAGATTATTCCAGACACATCACCCTCCTATGAGTCACTAGAGTCACAAAAACTAGACACCAGCATTCATTAATGCTGGCAGTCTGCTTGGCCTGACATAGGCTAGGTTCAGTGGTCATTGGATTAGAACTGAGAAATTAGAGTCACTTCTCCCTGTATCGTCCTTATACGCTGCAGAAGAGTCTATTTAATACCCACGTATAATAAGGATTTATAAAGTTATGTTTTGAACAGGGCAGGTGAACAGGTGATTAACTGCCTCTTACCATATCAAACAGAGGCAGCAGCAGGGTGATTATTAAATAATAGATTTGTGCAAACAAATTAAAAGATATAGCTTCATACAGCACATACTTAAATCTTGTAAGTCGTTTATGGTTTGTGTATGCATGCTAAAAGTACCTGTGGAACTCCAGAGCTGTTATTAGGCAACCTAACAGCAGCAGAGTCTGTCCAGGTCCACAGCCTATGGCTCAGAAACTCCTGAACCTGTTGATTGTGCACCATCTTGCCACCTCTGCTGGGTCTTCCCCAGGCACCCAGAACCAGCTACTGCTGCAGAGGCTGGGTAGGCTTTGGTCTCCACTCTGATCCTTCATGCAGTGAATGGCAGAGTGCTTAATTGCAAAGTGTATTTCTATTTGTATAAAGACAAAGCAGGCTGGCATGGACTTCTGTTATGCTCGTATTTTGGGAAAAATTCTGAAATAATCATTCTGTTTAAAGAAACTTAGAGGTGTTTCATTTAACTGTTGCTTGTGCTAATGTACATTCAACCAGCCAAAGGCTTTCTGAAGCTAACAGGCTATAATAAAAATGCAAAACTGAAAATGCGGACCAAATCAAAATTGTCATTTTACCTTCAGTCTTTCTATGTGTTTTCTGTCTCAAGACATTCTCTTTTTATTTTTCCCTGCTCTTATGAAACTAATTTCTTCAGAAGCTTTGATAATACTGTCATTTTGTCAGCAAGGTGGTTAGGAGTGAAACCCAGGTATAACTGCTTAAGTTGGCAGCACAGAAGTGAGATGGCTTGGACTCTTTTCTTTTTGTCTGTGGAGCAAAATCAGTCAAATTGAGTCTCCCCTTATAGCTTCCCTCTGAAGCAAAGGACTGCAACAGCAATTAGGAACAAAGCATTAGAAGCATGCAAGGCAGAGATCTCAAATAGTGCCGAGAAAGCTTTCTTAGATGTCTACCTTTTACTTCTTATAAACATATTGGGGACCAAAATTCAACCTCCTGAAGTGTGGGATGGTCAGTGCCATGCAGAAGCCAAGCTAAGTTATATCATGGTATCAGGATTGTGGCTGAAGTGGCCTTTTGTGTTTCAAGTGCCCAACGAGGTTGTGGATGCCCCCTCCCTGGAAGCATCCAAGGCCAGGCTGGATGGGACTTCCAGCAACCTGGTCTAGAGAGAGGTGTCCCTCTCTATAGCAGGGGGTTGGAACTAGATGGTCTTAAAGGTCTCTTCCAACCCAAACCATTCTATGATTCAAATAGATCCTGTAGGTATCTCATGATTAATTGCAATTCTTCATCTAAACCCAAAAAAAGCTAATTAGATGATATATGACATTCACATTCTGGACCAGGGCCTCAGCGAGAGGAAAAATATTTGGGAAAAACAGAACAAAGCCTGGTAAAGAGGTGATAAATGCAAATTGAAATAAATACTGATGAAAGTGCTTTACTACTGGTCATCTGAATCTGTGCCTGGGCATCAATGACGAGCTTGAGTCATGAGATATGTTGGGACTCCTGAGCATGTCTGCCCCTCAGAAGCTACCCATGGCTTCTGGTTTGGAAAATGCCAGTTAATAATTACAAAATCCTCTACTGCTGGGTAGAAGAGATTCAGTTATATAAATATACCATTAATATGCATGTTGTTTTTTGCTTCAGTGCCCCAGGTTTGATGGTTCTTTTTCCATTCTCAATAGTTTAAAATAAAACCCTCTGACAAACTAAAAGGAACAAATGAACAAATAGATCATGTTCCATACAAAGTAAACCATGTCTATCATCATAGTTTAAAAACAGGGTTCAGCTTTGTTCTTGCCTGCATTGCAGGAAAAATAACAGGCAAAATAAAAGCAAAGAAAACCAAGAGCAGTGATGTAGATAATGAGTGTACAACAGAGAACCATGATATTATTCTGAGAGGCCTTGCTATCTGACTAAAGTAATTCAATGTTAGTTTTACTGATCTTCAGTCAAAACATACAAAATGAGGTCATGAGAATAAGTAGGTGGCAGCTATTGAAGATTAGCAGTAGGACGACCAAGATGCAGACCAGGACTCCCACCCTGCCGTCTGGGTTATAAAGCCTACTCATTCTTTATCTAGTATACCCTTTGATGCAGATCACTAATCTGAAAAACAAAATTAAATTGGGTTGTAATACACTGAGGCGTAATGTGGTATGCAGTGCTTCTAAGGTGGAAATAGCAACCTGGTGTAAAGAAAAAACTTGTTAAATGAAAGCAGTCAGGCACTGTAGCAGGGTGCCCAGAAAGGCTCCATAGGCTCCCTTCTTGCAGATGCTCACAGCTGGACTGGACACAGCCAGCAGCAAAT
The DNA here is from genome assembly GCA_037305975.1 of Chrysolophus pictus. Classification (NCBI taxonomy): domain Eukaryota; kingdom Metazoa; phylum Chordata; class Aves; order Galliformes; family Phasianidae; genus Chrysolophus; species Chrysolophus pictus. Next base: position 29,553,792 of record CM074578.1, read on the forward strand.
GGATGCAGTTGAACCCACTTTCAGCAAGGAGATGAACAAGATAACTGCTGAAGATTCCTTCCAACTTACATGTGTCTGTGATTTTTATGAATTCTCTTGGTGAAAGAAGTGAATGGAACTTTATTGTAGTTAGATATTAATATGATGCTTTCAAGAGAAAACGCCTCCATTAGTTGTTTGCCTCAATAGTCTGAGCTTGATACAGCTATAAGCACATGGCAATACTATTTATTTCATACAGTTCATAGGAAGGTTTGACTAAGTGATCTTAATATATTGAAGAGGGTTTCTGTTGCTTTGAAGTATTGATTGATTGTGTTACTTTTTCATCTCTGTACTCTCATAATGCTGTGTGGATGCTGTTACATGATTTTTCAGTTGAATCGGCCTGCTAAGAGTTTATTCTTTAAATCTGCATAAATAAATGTTCCTAACAGGTCACAAAATATGTGAAAAAAAAATAAGGTTCAGCTAACAGAACTTGTTTGGGTTTTTTAATAGATGAATATATGCTATGTTGTTGGCTGGCCCTGAATCCAGTCTTTCACTTGTCAAGTTTCCTGAGCAATTAGGAGACAGACAGACATGTATCTCTGCTGGAAGGAGAAAAACGGTACTCCTACTGCTAAGAGGGAGGTAGGAGTCAGCTCGTGTGTCTCAACTGAGACCTATTCCTGGCTGGGCAAGTGCTCTGTTTGGGTCCCATGTACATTTTAAGCCGTTTCTAGCCAAGGAAATGGCAGGAAAACCTAGGATCCATTCTCAACTCTCACAAATTTCACTTGATAAGACATATTAAAGATGTTTAAACATTTTAGACTCTTGTAGACTCAGAATTTGCAAAAGTCCTTTGTTGTCTAGCTGGTACTACTTAATCATAGAATTGTAGAATCATAGAATGGCACGGGTTGGAAGACACCTCAAGGATCAGTATTAATGAGAGACTGTATGAATTCTAGGGGGCCAAAATATCACTGTTAAGTATCACTGCCAAAGTATCTCTGTTAACTATTACTAATTTCCAGATACAACACTACTGTGTCTCTTGATGAAGTTGTGTGAAAGGACTACACCGAAGGCTGCAAAATGCTGGTGGTGGGAATCATAAAGAGACAGCAGAGGCAGTCCCTTTGCATTTGCCTGGCTTGAAGTTGTTCTCATTTGAGATAGACCAGCTGACAGAACCTCCTTGCAGTGAGAGCACTGTTTTTCTCCTTCCAGCAGAGATGCAAACCTACCTGTCTCCTAATTGCTCAGGAAACTTGATAAGTGGATTCAGAGTGAGCCAAAATCCTAGTATATGTTTATCTATCAAAAAAATTAGTTTTGCTTGCTGAACCTTTCTCTTTTTGTATATTATGTGACCTTCTTCAAAGGGTGTTTGTACCCTCTGCTATTCTATTCTAAATCTGGCAGCATGTTCTGCATTTCTTAGGGGAGACAGTGTCACCTGAGCCAGTGTCCTGATAGTGAAATCGCTGGGAGCGAACATCCCCTTTGGTACCACAAGGGATAGGGCTGTTGTGTCCCATCCATTGTGTCCTCCTGTTACATTCTCATCTTGACATTCAGCTTACATATAGAAATTCATACTGGGAAATTGCAAGAGAGTCCATTCAGTAGGACTTTCCATGCTGCTAGTGAAGGACAATACTTTGTATACTGAAGCTGCAGAAAGCTGATTTTAATGGTGTGGTTTATGAAAGGATCTCCAGGGCTTCTTCTCCAAAGATGAAGCATATGGTCAGTGCCTGGAAGCATGTACAGACAAGTCATCTCTGATTAATCTGTGTAAGGGTTTGCAGGATCAGCATCTGTGAAAAGACAGGAAACTGATCTGCTGAAGTAAAATCCGCGCAAAGTTATTTCTGTGCCTGTAATCCCTCTTAAAAATACAAACCTGCTTCACACTAATTTTTGAGCATGATGATTTTGGCAAAGAGAGTAAACCAATGTGTGATAAAATGCTGGAAAGTAAAAGCACCTTCATGTGTTGTTTCAAGCAGCAGTTTTAATGCATTTAAGGAGTTCAAAGGGCAACTTTTTCCCCATGTGGAAAATAGGTTAAATGCAGTTTGTGTATTTAATGTTCTGCATAAGCATAATAGTGGTTTCAGAACCTTTGCAGCTCAGCATTTAATGAAATAACTCATTATTGGAACAGAAATATTATTGTTGCCAAAGCAGTGTATAAGCATACCGCTGGCACGAGGACCTCGCTCATGTGAGCAGAGCCGACTTCCTCACAAACACCGCATGACGCACGGGCTGCTGCGGGCACAAAGCTGCCTCAGTCCGACCCTGCTGTGGGGGCACTCCTGGTTTGATGTGGGGACTTGAGAGCGTCTTGTTTGAGGCACAGAAGGAATCAGGTGGCCCTCTTTCCAATTGCAGTGGTTATGAGATAAAAGTCCCTGAAAAATAGGGGAAAATGAGAAATGTTATTGGGTTTTGACTGGAGGTAGTCACAAAGAATAATGCCTCATTTTGTGGACAGTGTTACATCTTGCTTTAGGCCACTGTGAGACTGGGCTGCTTTCAAAGCAGTGTGTGATACAAAGCTACCTGTTGCTTGCTGCACTTACCTACCTAGTGCTTGACAAAGGGCATGTCTGTTCAAGCATACAAGGAAACAGGTGAACAACATCCCAAGTTTGAGACTTTGTGCTGATTTCATATGATGGAAGGAGGAGGAGGAGGAGGAAGGATGCATTAAAACCAGGAAATCAGTATTTGGATGATGACACACTGGATCAGGTTGCCCAAGGAGGTTGTGGATGCCCCATCCCTGGAGGCATTCAAGGCCAGGCTGGATGAGGCTCTGGGCAGCCTGGTCTTGTGGTTGGTGACCCTGCACACAGCAGGGGGGTTGAAACTAGATGGTCGTGGTCCTTTTCAACCCAGGCCATTCTATGATTCTGTGATCATTAGAACCCTTTAAAATGGAATTCTTTTGCCATCTGAAATGTGTCTGCCGTCAGGCCGTATTCTCTGAGTACTTCTGTCTAACAAGAAAGGGCTCTTCAGATTCCAGAAAGCAGAGGATTTATTTAGATTAAGAGAGACAAGAATAATGGTGTGGTGTAAAGCTGAACGCCATTGAGCAGAAGTGCAATGATTGATTTTTAGAAGTAAGTTTAATATTAACAAGGCATTCTGCTGGTAAAATATTCCATGTTGCATTTATATTGTGGTTTACTACTGGAAGAGAACTTCAGGAAATTAGCGGGATTTTCTTTCTAATGGTGATATTGGTGAGTCGGCTCTGAATTCCCTGAAGTTGGCTGCAAAGGGGGAGTAAATTTGATTAGAGAAAAATATAGATCTTGGTATATTGAAGAAATTTTCAAAAATGTTCATTCCTGATGCTGCTATGACATCATTCTGCCCAGCTTAATGAGCCCTTGCATTTGTGGCTCCTTAGGCTCCTGTGGTAGCTGTGAGAGATTTGGGGGCTATAAAGTAATCTTCTAAATACTGTTGTTACACTTATCATTTCTGAAGTTCTGTCACCCATGTATGTTTCTGTTCAGAACTTTTTTTGTATCCTCATTCTTATGAATGGAGTGTTTGAAAATATTATTCTGTATTTCAGTACTTTAAAAAGGTGATAAATTGTTCCTTTCTTAATCAGTCTGCCAAAGGAAGGCATCATAAAGCAATCAAATCAACTGGTACTTGTAATTTTAAAACATTTTGTACTGTTCCTCCCACAGCCGTCACAGGTTGAGGTTTAGTGAAGCGTGGTAAAATACACATTAGTTACTCTCAGAAAATCTAATGTTTCTTCCTAAAATACTTTTCCCTTAAAAAAAAAAAAAAGTTTGATTTATTCTTATTCAGTATTGTGGTAACGTATGGGACTTAATAGCATTTACTGACAGCAAATAAATTGGAATCACCATACAAAACTGAATATCCTGTAGACTTGCTGTCTATATAATAAAAGTGAAGGTTGCAGCCAGAATAATCGTGGTGTTTTGCAGTCTAGAAAGCTATTATTGGAGAATTTGTTGGTACTCCTTTGTTCATTGTGGGTATTACTTTTTTCATGTCTGGAATAACAAAAGTTGTAGAGGTATCCAATGGTTGCTAAGAGGCAATCGTCTTGTGGGATATGACAGAGTTTCTTTTAGTCATGTATTGCAGTGATATTTTTCCATGACAGTATTAAAGTGGTCATTTTTCCTGAAGAACTCCTTTAATTCTCAATATTATTGACTGTACTGCACTGAAAAATAAATTTAAAACCAGAGTAAAATTCACAGTATATAATATACTAGTGAAGAAGAGTAGGAAAAATGAAGTGATTTTCTTGGTGGTTTCTGTTCGAGAGTTCTTCGTTAGGATAGAATATTTTAGGTGAAAGTGCACTATGGATCTATGGGCTTTTCCTACAGTTTTAACATACTATAGTCCTGATGGGCTAATTTTTATAATCTCAAATCTTGCACTTAGTTAAATTGCGAGCATTGTATTAAAATATACCAAGAAGACAACTGAATCTGCATGGTTACATTTTTAGTAGACTTTTCTTGCTTGTCTTTACTTTTATTTAAGATGCAAAACAATAATGCTCTATTCTCATCAATCGTAATATCACACCTCATATTTTAATGTGTTCATTTGGTAGCATTTGAGTGAGCGCTTAAGCATTGCAATGACTTTTCAACTCAGTTGATTGACATACAGAAATATCTTGTCTGTAGTAAAAGATGCATAGCAAGACCATAGAATAATTTCATCCAGATACACGCTAAATCCCCTATCACGCACAGAAATTGGTTTGGAAAGCATTGACCGAACCAAAGGTGTCTGATGGCAGCCCTCACAATTTAATGATGCAGACAATCAGGAGCCATTGGGGGTAACAGTGCCATTCCCTGGCACACTGTGATTTATTAGGGGTCTAGTTGAGTCACACTGAGAGGGATTAACTCTGGGGGCTACATTAGATGAACATTTTTTTCCAACGCAGTGTGGTTTCTACTCAGTGTTAGCTGCCAAAGTCATGGCAGTGCTGGCCACTGATGGGCGATTAGATAATGAAGGTGAGTGGTGGCTGGCCCCATTACTATCAATCATGCCTTAGTTTCTGTGGAGCCAGAACTACACTCCCAGCATTGAACAAAAGCAAGGCTCTTACTTGTTGCATACAAAATACAGTGAGGTGTTGAAGCTCATCTTGTCTGTTGATTTTTCTCTCTTGAAAAACATAAACATAAGGTAGTGATGGTGTTTCTGTAATAAATTCTGAGGACCTAAAAGCTGATTTTAAAATTGACTACAATGGTGATGAGTAGCACACATTTTTTACAATTTCTTATGTTAAGGTTTTCTGGGGGGAGTAGCAGGAGACAAGAGTTTGTCTGTTTATTAACAGTCTGTTAATAAACATATTCATAGAAAAAGGTTATTTGAGTATTTCCCCTTATATTAGGTTGTGGACAAAGTCAGAATAAATAGCAGTGGAAAAAATGGTTTTATAGAGTGGATTACGTAGTGAATTTCATTTTTCCAGCTTGCTACTGTAATTTTATTAATTTTCTACATTGCATTCTGATAAGCCTTTTATTTATTTATTTATTTATTTATTTATTTATTTTAAAAAAATTGCAACTAAAAAATCTGAAAACAGCAACAATGGAAAGTGATAAATCCATTACATGCCCTATTATTATTTTGATTTATTTTTCTTGGAAAATATCTGAAGCAAATGTTGCTAGGTGAGCTGCTGCCACCAGACTTGTCATTGGGCATTAAGGCTATTTGGTGCAAAATAAAACAAAAAGTATTACAGAGTAGTCTAAATATAGATTTTATTCAGTAAACTAAAATGAGTTCAAAAATTGTGGTCTACAAAGAGATCTACTCTACAAGTGGGATAGGAGAGTTTTGTTATTTTCTATAGAATTGAGGCATTTGTATGTGGAAACAAATTCTGGGATGTAAATCAGTATTGCTTCCTTGGGCTTTGAAGTAGTTAAAATCTGGAAGAAGAGCATATAAGTTCCGGAAGAGTTTGCTACATGTAAAATGAGACAACAGTTTCAAATGAAGCCATATGGTTTGATTCAAATTATTTTTTCTTTTGTCTCAAAAACGTATCCTGCAGAAGCCAATGAAAAGATTTACTTTTTAGAAATTATCGATGTCTTAAGTATCTCTGAGGTTTAAGCTCTTCAAGCCCTTTGTTTTGCTTTAATCAGCATGCTTACTTGAGGAGGAATGATGCTTGCCTTATTGATCCCTGGAGAAGCATACCTTGATGTTTTGTTTTTTGTATGTGATGAAATAGATTATCTAATGTGTATTTAGTGACACTTTCGTGTCTTGTAGGAATTTGAGGTTTTCATTTGCTTTTAATTACATCACCTGTTATAGCCTTTTGAGTGCTTCGTTATTGTAGGGCAAATGCAATCATTTAGAAGACACAGTTCATTTTTTTCCATAAAATATGACAGAAAAAGATCAACTTAGGTGAACACCATTTTTTGTCACTGCAAAGTTAAACTCCTTCAAGTCTGATTAACTATTCTGATGGTTTATTTTTAGAATCAATAAACATTGCAGAAAGGAATGAAAAATAAAAGTGTTTAAACAATATTTATTCATCAGATCCTGACAAAACTCATCTCTCCAAAGCAGTTGATGAAGTGCAGGTTCAGTTCCTCAAAAAGTTAAAATTTAGCTCAAGTTGTTGTATTTCTGGAAAAGACAGCAGTCAGAAGAGAGAAAATATGAAAAGATGACTTTGCTACAACCACATTTTTTAATCTCAAAAATTGTTTTTAAAATTTTCTATCAAATTTATTTTCACATTTTAAGACTATGAGGTCTTAATACTCCACCTCTCCATAGATAGGGTTCCTGCATTAGCTCCAGCACAATGTCAAGCCCTTACAGTTTCCCACTCTTCCACTTGAAGAAGAGGCTGAAGTGCAAGTCATTTTAAAGAAAGCTTATGAGAGAAATTTATGAGATCTCTTCTGTAGGAGAGCACTTATTCTCCATGTGGCTTTTGTCAAACATTTTTAACAAATTGTAATAACCTTTGTCATATCTCATTTTCTTGCATAAACAAGTCACATTGAAACTATAAATGATGGAAAATCTAATCCACATGGCTAGCACTATCAAAATTGTTAAACTGTATTCTTTTCCACCATGTCAGCAGTGCATTGTCTGTTTTATAGAAATGTTGAAAAGATTACTTTTTAAGGGAGATACTGCAGGACCTGCGTCAATATCTTCCTCAAGCCTGCACTAGCTGATGTTTTCACTTTCAGTTCTTCCTGAAAAAAAGTGCTCCATTGTCTTTTATTATCCCACTGGAGAGGTCAATTCCATCCACCTCCAAAACTGACTGCTCAGACATATCAGGAAGGACACTGAGGCTCAGGGCATCTGTCAGATTTCAGTCTACCTTCACATCTTGAGCGTGCACGTTTGCTCTGGGATGCAGTATGGTGCACCAGCTCTCAGTCTAACAGCATGGGGGTTTTCAGCTCTTTGGGAGTTCAGTGCTTTGCATATTATGTCTGTGTGTATAGATGTAACAAGTAGTCCAGGAAATTCTCAGTACCTGTCAGTTCCTAGGCACACTGAAGCCTTTCCCAGACATAAAGAGAGAGTGCCAACAGGATCTGGCCAATGCAGGGGCATTGTGCAGTGCAGTCCACTTCCCAGATATCTGTCACAGCTTTTTATGAGAGCTGTTCACCAAAGCTAATAATCCCAAGGGAAGTAAAACAGAGCTATGAATGATGGCCTGTTTCCTTCCTTCCTTTCTTGAATTTTTTCTGGGTGTTGTATTCACTTATCTGAACCTCTAACAGATCTATTGGTGTTATACATTCAGTAAAATCTTCAGGATGTTTAGTTACCCAATGCTTCACATGGATTTTATGCATTTATGCATTAAAAAATCATTTCAAAGCAGCGCTCACTGCTAAGGAAACTCCTGGCTCCTGCTGATTCTGATTCTCAGAAGGAAATAGTCCTGGGGAGCTCTGCTAGATCTTGTGGGCTCAAACCTTGTGAATCAAAAAATATTCTGTAAATTTGCAAGCAGTTATTTTAGTCTTGACTTTGTACCAGGAGGATGCAGTCAATACACTGGAAGGAAGCGAAGCCATGCAGAGGGACCTAGGCAGACAGGAGAAGTGGGCCTATGAAAACCTAATGAGATTCAACAAGGCCAAGTGCAGGGTGCTGCACTTGGGCCAAGCAATCTCGGTTATTTATACAGACTGAGAGGAGAAGCTCTTAAGAGCAGCCCTGCGGAGAAGGACTTGGGGTCCTGATGGACGAGAAGCTGGACATGAGCCAGCAGTGTGCGTCTGCAGCCCAGAAAGCCAACTGTGTTCTGGGCTGCATTAAAAAAAGGGTGGCCAGCAGGGACAGGGAGGTGATTGTCCCCCTCTACTCAGCTCTTGTGAGGCCAAATCTGGAGTACTGCGTCCAGGCCTGGGGCCCCCAGTACAGGAAAGATGTAGAGTTCTTGGAGTGGGTCCAGGGGAGGGCCTCTAAGATGATCAGAGGGCTGGAGCACCTCTCCTGTGAGGAAATGCTGAGGGAACTGGGCTGTTTACCTTGGAGAAGAGAAGGCTTCAGGGAGACCTCATTGTGTACTTGAAGGGGGCATATAAAAAGGAAGGGTAGTGGATTATGGTAACAGGACAAGGTGGAATGGTTTTAAACTAGGGTAGGAGAGGTTTAGGTCAGATATTAGGAAGAAGTTTTTCACACGGTGGGTGGTGACACACTGGAACAGGAGGTTGTGGATGCCCATCCCTGGAAGCATGCAAGGCCAGGCTGGATGTGGCTCTGGGCAGCCTGGTCTGGTGGCTGGTGACACTGCACATAGCAGGGGGGTTGAAATTAGATGGTCGTTGTGGGTCCTCAACCTAGGCCATTCTACGATTCTATGAAAAGTAAGAGCTACTTTGATCACGGTAAGGTTAGAAAAATCTTTCAAGCATTTTTTACCTTCCATACAAAATCCAAGACAATGGCACTGCTGGTGATTTACAAACAAGTCTTGGTAATAATCCTGAGTACCTTTGCTCTTATGGGTGTTAAATTAGACCGCAAGTAATACTGTAACATAGGTTGGTGGTCTAATTACTTAATTATGTCACTTTAACAGTGATACACTTTTATTATTTACAGAAGAGGTCATAAAACTGTTTTCAGATGTTTAACTTTCAATTATTCTAATTCTAGCAGTAAATAATATAGCAAAATAGCTTTTAGAGATCTTCACTCAGTGTATTTTTTATGCTTACGATGTTCCCTGAGTAATGTTTTAATAATTTTTTTTTAGGCTGAACATTCTCTGCCATATGAACATCTCTTAAATCACAAACTATAGTAAAACTCTGTTGAAAATTAAATAAATGGAGAATTGGTAGTTCCTAATTAACCAGTAAGAAAAGTTTATGAGAGGCAGATTGAATAAATATCAAAGCTTCTGAGTTATATTATCTTTCGTAAATTGGCTTTTCTCCAATTAGTGTATGCTTTCAGAAGCTGGAGAAGAAGATGAAAGGATCTGCTTTTGATAAAATACGTGACTATGGCAGTGCTTGAATAATTTTATGGGAACTTGCTGCCTAAGGCATATGTTTTACTGTCTGATAGTAAATGCATAAGGAAAGACCATCTGGTTTTTTCAGCTTGAACAAATATATGATCCAGATTGAACCTCTAGAGGCTGAATATAATCACTTTGCGCTGCTCCGTACCTACAGCAGCATCCTCTTGTATTGTACATATCATGGCACACAGTTCAAATGTTGTCATTCAAAAATTATTTGTCTTCTGTTAAAAGGATGTGGGATGTCTATGCAGGGCTTAATACAAACCTCTGCCCTTCATTCATCTCTGGAAAAACAGTTTCTGATACACTTTGACCACCAGGCCTTCAGACCTTCAGGTTTTGTTTTTGCTGGACAGATCCTTGTTGAGGTCTTGCCAGGTAAAAAGTATTGCTGTGTTCTCCATGTCTTCAGCTCTCGCTATGGAAAATTGAGAAGCTTTCCTTCCGTGGGTTGAGTAAACAGACTAAATTAGAAAGCTTGAAAGTGTTTTCCACTATTGGTTTACTTTGAAGGAAGGAAAGCAGGTCAGCAGTAAATATACTACAGAAAATATTCCAGAACACTTGATTTTTTCCTCTTTTTGCTAGTGTTGTGTTTTACAGCTCCTAGTTTGGCAAAGCTAACAGGACTGGGTTTCTCTCCTCCCCCAGAGTGCTTATAGTTTCATTTTAGACATAAAATGCTGAATTGAAGGGAAAAAAGGAAAGAAGTGTTCAGCATTGAAGAAAGGAATGAAGGATAGAGGGGCAAGATTTGAGTGAGCAAGTGGATAAATGCAGACATTTTTCTTTTGTTCTTTAATAATAATTAATAGCAATTTCTTGCAGAGCTTCTGGGAAAAAAAAAAAAAAGGTAGTGAGGAAAAATATCTTTCCAAGACCATTTTTACATATTACTCAGGGGATTGCTTCTGCTTTTCATGGATAATCAGCAGGCCTGCATCTCCCAGGTGCTGATCTAAACTGTGCACCTGGCTTTCCTGAGTATTTACTTTTGTTTTGATTAATACACTGCTTAACTGTTCTGGTTCCCTCTCTTGACTCACTTTTCTGCCGTGTCATGAATTTACATTTTGCCGACACTGATCTTCTAAACCACAGTGCTGAGGAACTGTGGCAGTTCATCACACGTGCTGGGTTCATGGAGCATGGTTTTGTGACTGTAGGACTGGGCTGGGACTTAAAAGGTTCAGGTCCACTCCACAGTTCTACTGAAGAATTCTATGCCTCAGGAGAGTCCCCTTACCTTTTCTGTGCTGTGGTCTCCAGCTGTGATATGGAAACAACAAACTTTCTTCTTTTCCTACAGCGTCTGTTTTCCATAATTTTTCTACATGAGATTTCTTCCAAGTGAAAACTTGCATTATGTGCTTGGACAAGACCCAGTGCAACACAGCCTCAGATTTAGTTGGTATTACTGGAATACAGCTAAACAAGAGCAATTTTTAATACGTAAGAGCAAAGAATACAAGAAAATAAAATTTTAACTGATTCAGAACTGAGGAGAGCCAGCAAAAGGAAATGACAGTATTTTACTGTAAATTCTTAGTCACTTCTTAATTTTATTTTGCCCTCCATGCAGGCTTTAACTAGGAGAAACCACATTTATGACTATGCCAGTAGGATGTAATTATAGGAGGTTTGTATGTGAAGACTGCAGTAGCTAAAACTACCAGCAGTATTCTGGGAGATTTCCTTTTTTAAAAAATAGTGGGGGGAAGGGGAGCAAAGTTGCTCAGGAGTTGAATTTTTACCACTTGGACCAGTCTTTTATGAAATCTTTTAGCATAAGTCTGCTGATCTCTTTCTTTAGACTGGAAGATAGATTTGTCACTGGCATGTGACCATTGTTACCTTCCTGCATATCTTGATACCACTGTTTTATTTACGGCTTTTGATAGAGCTTATCCACAAGATCCTATCAGGTTTGATTTTCAGAGTGAAACTTCATCCCAGCAGTTAAGTGATGTGCTACTAGATATGCCACCAATGTATTACTGCATTGCACATTAGATTTTCTAATAGAAATTCCAGAGAAAAATGCTTAACGATTTTGTCTGTTGCACTGGATGTATTACAGCGCTCCTGCCATATTGGAAGATCGGTGTGTTATAAGGGGAAGAACAATTTTTAGCTCCTGAAGAACATGTGGGTAGATGCAATAATAGTGATGTTTGTAGCCAGTAATTTGAATGAAAGAATAATTTAGTTTTGAAAGGGCCTTTCAGGTTGTGTAGTCCATGCTCCTTCTCACAGCAGGTAATTTCCAAGTCAGAGGAAGGCTTTTTCCAACTCCATTCTGAAAATCTCCAGGGGCACAGATTGCTGAGCAACTTTTTCAGTGCTGCACATTCTCATTGTGATTTTTTTTTCTTTATAATTAATCACAGTTTTTCTTCATGCAAATGACGTTTGCTCTGCGTTCCCTGTAACCAGAAATAAATAGTTGAGGCTGAGACCTGCTGTTGTCCCCTCCTTCTTCAGGTTGGGCAAAGCCAGCTCCACTCAGCCTCTCCTGTGTGTCTTGAGCTGCAGCCCCTGGCCACCATGCTACTGAGTGAGCTCAGCACTAGAAACACCCCACATGCCCCAGTGCTTTTCTTAAAGCTGCTCTGCCTTCAGAATGATTGTGTGGATCAATGGCAACTCATCCCGTTGAAGAGTATATGCCCCATCTGTATCTAACAGTAATTTTTGTGCTTTGCCTCTGAAAAAGATTTCATCTCTTTTGTTTCAGGAAGGAGTCATTCTCTTTCTTGCAGGTATCTACCTGCATTAATATTGAGTTAGAGTAAGAGTCTAGCAAGAGTCCCAGCAATTCAGACAGAAGTCAAAGGCCTGCTATTTTTGAATGATTGATATGATACCAGTTATCTGACTCTACAAAACTTGTAGTTACTTGCAGTTACTTGCAAAAAACAGTACAAGTGCTAAAACTTGCAATGTAGAATATATACCACTTCGCACGACAGATGATTAATCAGTGAACATGCTGCTTAGTCAGTCCATGGTAATGAGGGTGAAGTGAAATTCTCTTCTGATACATTCCACAGAAACATTTTTTCACCACCACAGTGACATTGTTATTTGCAAAGCAGCCCTATAGGAAAAGGTATTCTATATGACCCATGGTATAGACTTTGGGGTAATACCAATTCTTCGGTGTCCATGAACACTGTCTGCTATATGTATGCTCTCTGCTGTGAGGAACAGGCATGGGATTCAGAAGAAATTGTGCAGTGATGCTGAGTGTTTGTATTCTCCTTGCATAGAGATTTGGCAGTATGTCGGTGCTTTGTTTCATCTGCATGTGTTTGTCAGTACCATGACACGTGCAAGCTCATGCAAACTAAACATTGCAGTCATGTTTTCCCAGTTGTGACTGCATGACTTGTGTAAGACCCTCTTGATTCACTCCTACATTTGAACTCCTTCTATTGATATGTTCCTAGAATGGAGCCTAATCTTTTAGGGCAGTGATACCACAGCCCAGCTGCCTTTGAGCTTCTTCTTATTAAGGTCTCTTGCTCAGAAGGAAGTTGATTAATATGGGAAAAGTCATAACAGTTAGATGCAATATGTACAGTAGGGCTTTGATAACCTCATACAGCCCACATCTGTGGTCTACAGTGGGAGAAATGATCCTTTGGACTGAGGAAAGGTGTCTCCTGTTGGCAGTCTTTCTTTTGAGCCACTAAGAGTGGCTGTACTGGATAAACGTACAGGACTGATATGTCAGAAGTAGCATCTGTGTATATGGGGTTTCTTTCCATTAATTTGTTAGTGCTGCACAGAAGTCTATAGAATTATGAGGAGGCTATTTGAATGTCTTTAGTTAACCAAGTAGTAATTGAATTTATTTGTGTTGATGAGAACTGTTAATTCATAGTCTTCTATTAATGTTGGTGGAGAAGAATATAGATACTAGATCAGGGTTCTGAAAAATATTAATTGCTAATATTCTTTCTTTTTCAGTTTTCTCCTTGTGTTTGGTTGCTTGATTTTGTCCGTGTTTTCCACTATTCCTGAACACACAAAACTTGCCTCTGGTTGTCTCTTCATTTTGGTAAGTGAAACTTCTAAATACAAAACATCTTTTCAAATACAATAATATACTCTCACATTCTCTCCTTCACCGTGGAATTCCTGAATGCTTTAAGAAACCATACTTTTCATCAGAATGATGACATAACAATAAAATACAAGATTCCACCATCTTTTTCTTTAAAAACCAAATCAGAGTGTTTGTAAATGTTGTATTACATCTTCTTTACTTGAGAACTGCTGTGTTTTATTACTGATACTTTTTCTACTGCAGTTTGGTATTGACAGAGAAGGAACGACCTTTCATACTTCATAAAGTCTGTACATATTAAAAGGCACTTAAAATAGGAAATTGTTTTTTCTTAGATACCAATTTCTGGTAGCTGTTGGTAGATACTGACATTTTAGTGGCAGTTGCAGCAGTAGGATGTGGTACCTTCATTATTTTTTCATATTACATGATTCTGTATTCTAATTCTTTCTTTTTCCCTGAGCTACATGTGAATGGCTTTAATCCCTAAAACCGCTTAGCATTTTTCATATATTGTATAGATGCTTTATTAATCTGCTTCTTGATGGGCTGTTTAGTTTTGCAAGTGATGGCCTGAGGATAAGTGATAGCGGTCATTAAAATATCATTGTATTCCTGGAGTTACTATGGTTATTTCAGTTCCATGCATACAGAAGACTGTGGCTTGTTAGTTAATGCCTGAGGTGAAGTAACTGTTGACAAATGCCAGCATATCAATTGTCATCGCAGTATATATCTGAAAGCACTGGTCTTTAGAACAGCTTCCCAATTAATTATAACATAAGCAGTCTGGTAAACATAATTGCAGTATGTGGTATGCCTCCAGAGCACAATGTACTACCACATCAGTATATCTGAATGAAATGATTGTAGTTGGCTAGGTGCAGAAGTGTGCCGTTCTGCTCCATCTGATCATTCTGCTTCTTAGCAGGGCTCATTAGGGAGAATCATGCTTAATGTGGCATTCTACTTCCCAGCCATGTTATCCCTGTTTCTGGATAAAATGTCACATGGCATTAAACCAGCTGAAAGTGATGGGATTTAATTCTTTACTAATATCTACTTCCATTTCTTGCACAGTTGAGCAACACTTTGCAAATGGAAGTTTGTTTGAATGCTCTGTAACTGTGTTATTGCAATTATTACACCAATTGCTAAGATTTTCTGGTACATAAAACAGGAAAAATTGTTTTGTCTGAAAACACCCAATTTCTGATAGAAAGTAATTTTATGACAGGTAATTTGTTTCCCTCCATACTTATGCAAATTGCTTGCAGAAAAGCCATTTGTTCTGACATAAAATATGCATTTCCCATGAGTCGCATACTTGTTGGTTGTGCCGGTATGCTTACTGCCAGTTCCTCAGCTGGCTGATACGCATGTTCCCTGTGGTTTGCTGTGGTTTTTTGTGGATTGCCTGGGAGTTTGACCATGGAAGAGTTCTTTGAAGCTCTAGATTTGCTCCCAAGAACAGGTTGAGGAATGTGAGCTCCATTAGCCCATGTCCCGGTCCTTGCAGAGTCCTTGTAGCAGAGCCCATCAGCAGATAGGCTGCTCGGGACTTGAGAAGGGAAACTCTGTGAGGCTTCCTGCTTCCATGGTCTCAAAGATAGAATGGCTGAGATGAGCAAAGCCTGACTTAATGTTTTCTGCCATCCTTCCAACACAGAAATGACTGTAAGGAGGAAGAGCATGGATAGTTAATACTTGAAGTATCAAAGCTTTAGCAGCTTGGTCCAGCATTTCTGTGCTGTAGCCTCATGTGTTCAACAAACCCTTGGCAGGAATAAATCTAGTGATGACAAATTTTATGGCTCCTGCTGCGGGTCTCTAATGGAGAAAAATATAAACACAGCAAAGTATGAAATTCCAGAAGCAGGCTAAAACTGACTGGTTTATTCCAGTTTATTGGTATGTGATTTGCTCCTTCTCGGCATACCGAATCATTAACTGATATTAGTAATGTTATCAAAGCAAGTTATTGCAAACACAAAATAAGAAAATAATGCAATTCTGCCTTAGCTCAGGAAGAATTGCTTTGGCTGTGCCAACAAATAATTAGTCACTAGAGTTTCCACAACCTTTTACTTACGGTGATTCACACAATTCCTACAAGTGTGTTGTTTAGTACAGACAGTTGTATTAACTGTCAGAGATCTGTTTTAATACCATTTTGCTTCGTGCTCGAGATGGAAGATGGATGTTTATTTTCTAATGAAGTACAGTACAATAATCTGCAAAGCTGCCTGCTGGGTTTCTGTGAACTGTTTGCTTCACAGATTTATTCCAGATGGTACCCCCTAGAGCCATGTTAATTGGCTAAAAAGTTAATGTAATGTTTCTTCAACTTAATACCTGAGCTGCTGCCTGCACCAGCTCCTGCGACTTTTGACATATTGCAGCTATTAGCAATTACATGGGAAGGTTAAAAGGGAAGTATAAATGAAGTAAGCAAACCTTTTTCTCCTTCCCACAAAGGCCAGAGGAGCTGAGAAGATTCTGCAGTCAGTCATTCCATGACTGTCTCCCTGAGCCTCACCTTCCAGGGGAGCAGAGAACACAGCCCTGAATCATTGCATCTTAAACGCTCTCTCAGAAAAAAATACAACAGAGTTCAATAGGTCTGCAATAGCTCTAAGTAAATAACTGTTTAGGAAAGAAGTATTAGCTGAGGACTTCTGAGGGTCAGCAGTAGTTAATGGACTCATCTGGACTGCAGAAAATCCCAAGCCCTGCTCCCTGGGCCAGCACAGAGCTGCCACACCGTGTCAGGCTGCACCCAGCCAGGGCTTCATTTCCAGCATCTGAACAAGCACTGCTGGATTCCTAGGCACCCTCTGCTTATCAAGGAGCCTGTCAGGGGAAATGCACTAAGTACTTGAGTTTTATGCTTAAAATGAAAGTCCTTCCGATATATGAGTATATGAACTGTTACTACATCAGTAATGAATTTGGTTAGATTTGCTTTCGGAAATAATAAGCCTAACCAGATGGAGAGCATCAGATAAAACTCCTTGTACCTACAATTGTAATTATGCTTTAGCCTCATCTGTGCACATAACTTCTGACATTCAAACTGCAGTAGTGATATATCCCAGACAGACAGTAGAAGAAAATCTACTTCAACATCAAAAAAAGCCACAAGCAGCTGAAGAATCCAACTAACACAGCAAGAAAATAATCTTTGGCGTATTGCTGATCTCCTGCAAGTACATTTCCTGGCACTTTATCAAATGGTAAACACAAGGGAAGTAAAACTTAGGCTGGGAAGGCAAAATCAAATCTTTTGGGAAAGGCAGCCAAGAGGAAAAATAACTGGAATCAGAGGGCATTCACTCTCATGACCAAACTTTCTGTATTTTAAGATTATTTTCAGCTAAAGCTATGCAAATAGCTTGTTCAATTCTATTTGTTTGCTGTCTGTTCAAGAAAATATGAGATGACCCATAGAAAGTTGGCACATCAGAAGTCCAGAAAGTCTTGTATCAGATTAGATGTTTCATTTGACCTGGCATTTACACATTTCTTCTTTGAGTGTTTTGAACTTCTGGCTTAAAGTAAAAAGCTGTAGAAAAGCAATATCATTTTCATTTGAAGTGGCAAATAATTCCATTTTTTTCCATAATTTTCATTTTTAATCAAGACAGAGAAATCACAAAACTCATGAATTTCTCTACAATTGGTTTCATCAAATCTGTTTTGTCTTTTTCTTTGAAAAGGACTGGGATGGAAAACTACAAAAACTACGGTTCCACAAAATAAGGGCCTCTGAAAATGTACTCTGGGAACATGTTCTTCAGTCAGTAATAACTCCCGGAAACATAAAAGCAGACAGTGTACAGAAGGTGAAGCTAGCTTCTGTGCTTACTGTGGTCACTTACATGGATCCAAAAGGAGAGTCTAGTGAGTGCTTCTAGCAATTAAGCTCTTCTCTTCGAATATTTTCCCATAAATGAAATGTAGAAAGAGGATGATTAAAAAACATAGCATATAGCCGCTCTGTAGCAGGCAAGTACGTATTCAATTATCTTTGGTCTAGAGGAGTGAATCTATCCACCAGAATGTAATCATATAAATGATAGCTACAAAATTTTAAGGCTAGGCAGAACAGATTTTAAAAAATGGTGGATAGTGCTCTATTCACATCATTTGGATCAGTTGTCCCACAACTTGAATCATCTTGTGACAGTGGAACAAAGACCATGAGACATCAAGAGAGAACAGAAGAGATGATAGTGTTGGCACTCCAAACCAATCAACAAACCTCTGAAACTAATAGACACACACTGTAGGTAAGGTAAGAAAATAAAATAAAAATGATTTCATAACAAAGAAACACATCACATAGAAACTATGAAGATATCTGAAAAATCTGTTGTCAGCAGTGCTTAGGGTACAGTGTAGATTTTTTATATATGCATGAAGTCAGTAGAAAAGATGCTGGTACTAATAACAATCACTTTCTGACTCTTTTTGTTTCCTAGCACAGAGGACTAACATTGCTTCAAAGGCAGAGAATGTGTTCCTAAGAAAAGACTGCCATTATTGCAGAAAGGGCCTTCTAGCCAGCTATTCAAGGAGGCACTTTTCCTAGGAGAACGCTCACAACTTGAGGTTATGGAGATTAAGAGTGGGAAATGGGGAAGGATTAGAAGTTACTGATGAGAAGTTACTGTCATGATTCAGGTTAACAGGAGTATAATTCTTTGAGGAGATAGAAGCACATCTCATTTTAAACAGATACACAATTGTGCTAAAGAACCAAACCAACTGTCCAGGACTCCCTTTAAGGACAACCAAGCATCATTCCTTGTACAACCACTCTTCCACAGGATGTCTTCCTCCTATTTTTATCATTTAAATGATAATGTAGTATGACAGACTACTTATAAGTCATAAGTGTAGCATTTTGCATAGATGCAGATTTGCAATAGCTTGTGCTCTACTCTACAGTATTGAATAGGAGTTTGATAAGGATCCGAACTTGCTATATGGATAGCAAGAACTATCTTGTTAAAACAGGCAAAAAACAGGTACTGCAGACTGTAACAGTAAAAGTGGATTGATATCAATGTTTAAATTCAAACTTTGAATTCAAAAATTTGGACCTCACCATTTGTAGGGAAATATCAGCTTGCCAAATTGAAATGCAGAATATATCTCTAGAGGAAAATCAAAGTACGGGATCAGAAATAATGCTTAATGGAAAAAAAAATCTACAAAGCATTATATTATCAAAGGAAAAAAAATGTAGATATGATCACAGGAAATGAGTGTCTCACAAAGATATATGTATATGTTTTTGAGAGGATGTGGAAGGATTTTGCTCGTCTCTTTTTCCAGAAGACCAAAATTCCATAAACTTTGAAAAATATAGGAATAGGAAAAGCTGAAAAACACTCCACAAATGGCAGTTTTAAAATGCAAAATATGATATACTAGATTTAAAAGCTTAATTATTGGAGTCAAAAGAGGGGACCAAGTCAACTTTTTCACGGAGTCTAGAGAAGTGAATAAAAATATTGTAAATGAAGTCTTATACAAGTAATAGAAATGCTGACATGGCAGATGTGAATGACTTCAGTAAACCTGAGGCATAAGCAGCATTTTGAGAGCTTGAGTGAAGTACCTTCCCAGTCCATTTGCCAAAATATACCAGTTTTCAGATAACACTTTCTTGAAATTACTTTCTGAGTGTATTTGGTACTGGAAACATTTCAAACTACATCATCCCAGATGCCCAGAGGTCTCCCAGTAATCAAAGCATTGATATGCTCTTAGGGAAGCTCTGTTGATGAACTAAGAGAAACTTCAAGAAGAAATAAATAAGAACGCAGCAAATATCATTTGCTGAGTCTCTAGGTTTTATCAAGTCCAAACATGCTAAGACCGAAGAATAAAAGAAGGAATATCCTGCTCCCCTCCACTTTTCAGAATGCCAAATGTTACCAGTTAATTCACATACATGTGTTCAGCTGTAACAACTAGCCTAAGCCCTTTGCATCAATACAAAATTAGCATGAATGCCAGAGCATAAAAGGATTCAAAGTCTGTGATTGCTCTGGCACCTTTCTATATTTCTTCTGGACAGAGCTAAAGATATCAAATTCTTCACAAGCAGTTCAAAAGGAAGATCTGGGATCTGTGTTGCTACAGAGATGTGCTTGAACGTCTGCCTGTAGCATGTGACATGAGAAACATGACAGCAGAAGTAAAAAATGCGTGAAGAAATCACAGAGGAGATGCAAAGGCCTGGGTACAGCTGTACAGCACTTCATTGTTTTGACCATGCAGATAATTTTGTAATTAAAATGAGACCATTCACTGCTCATCTCTTGCTGCAGAGGAAGAAAATGTAAAAAAGCATACAGAGATGATGGGAAAGTAGAGGATTTTTTTATAGTGTGAGTTTTATTATGTTGTCTCCATTCAGGAATTATCTCAGAAGTGTATTTGCACCTGGCATAAACAAATGACCTGGAGCAAAACAGTGAGTGTAAATCTGAGGTACAGGAAAGCACGGTATTTAAGGATGATGTTGTGTCTGGGATAGAGCAGGATGGACAGTGAAATCAACATTTGCTATTGCAGTTTTCCCTATCTGAAAAAGGGTTTTCAGTAGTTACCAGGGTCTTTCTGGAAGAAACACATCCACCAAAAGCCAAAAGGAACTTTGGGATAAGTTTGCTGGTGCATGCACTTAGATGGTAAGCATGGTGACCTGCAGATTCTGTGTGGACGGAAGTTACTTTGGTAGTGGATCTTGGTGCTTCAAGGGCATTTGTTTCTGTGGCATCCTAAGCTGTCCTAGGGTTTCTGTCCTTCCGCTGTGGATGTGAAGGAAGATTAGCACAGTTTCAGTGCTAGAAATTTGGTCTGGTGTGGTAAACACTCTATAAGTAATCAAATGGCAGCTACTTTATTCCAGTGTGCATTTTTGGTGCCTGAGTTAAAGCTGTTTTTGCTTGACACAGAAATTCTGGACTTTTTTTCTGTTGTAAATGAATAAGAAAATACGACTGACAGGTGCTATTTCAGGTAATAAACAAAAAGCTAAAAGGGAATTGGACAACAGAAGTCCTATGTAATGTGCAGCTAATTAAAACTAAGCATACACTCAGATTTTAATATTATATCAATAGACTTGTAGCTGCATATTAAATTAAAAGGCACAGAATTGATTTCTTAATAATGCTCTATTAACATATAATCAGCATGGGAAATCTTAATCATAATTTGGACAACCAGTGTTGTAAAAGTATCACATTTATTATAAAACTGATAATAGACCAAAAAAAAAGTGCATACATTTAATTTCATACTTACTGGGTATTGCTGGGAGCTGTACTGCAATCTCTGGTTGTGATTTATATGCCAGATCAAAGGTCTGCTCTGGGTTATGTTTTCAGATTTATGGTTGCCTCTTCCACTGCTAATCTGCAGTCGGAGAGAATTAAAACATTTGTTAGTGAAGTGTATCCACCTGCGTGTAAATACACTTGCTAACTTATTAGTTCAAAGATCATCCCTTCTAATGCTGAATTAAGAATAATAATAATAATAGATTAATAGAATGGTTTGTGTTGAAAGGGACCTTAAGGATTTTCTAGATCTGGTTCAATTACACCATTATTTTGAATAGTAACATATGCATATATTCTTATCTGCTGATTTTGATCTGGAAAGTGGCCAGAGTAACAGGAGCATCCTGACTCCTACAACAGCTTCTGCAGCACAGCTATTTACAGCTCCAAACTTTCTCAGATCTCGCTGAAATGGAGTAGCACTGCACTACCATCACCTCCCAACAGTGTCTGTTAACGATGAGAACCCAACTTGGGTGCTCAATACTTTGAATCAGTTGAAGGTTTTTTTGCTTGAGAGGAGGCTGCAGAAGCTGAGGTGTTCTTGCTTTAATTGAATGAGAAAACATTCTCATCTTTTTTGAGTATGAATACTAAAGCATTGCTATTTGAATACTATCAACTATTCATTCTGTATCACTATAAAGAAATTTCAGCAGCTAGTGACATTCTTAAAACAGTCATCGACAGATGAAAGGATGAGAAAATGTTTACCCTTCCTCTTTTCCCACCAATTTGGAGACACCTGATGTCCCTGTTGATGTGTTTTTAGGGAAGTGGGAACAGCAGCTCCTTAGCTGCCATTGGATGACTTCATTCCTCCTATTCTTCCTGCTGTGTTGATTGAGAAGCTGCTGATTTACACCAGATGAGTGTCTGCAGTGCAGCTACACTACAGAGATATTGTCCTCAGTATGGAAGCACTTACAGCCTGATTAAAGCTTATTTCAGGGGATTAATTTAATATGTTCAAGTACACGTCCTAGGCTACTGATAATGTCATTTATAGACCCTTTTCTCTGGTGACCTCAACGCAGGCAGTCTGCAGCTCCATTGTCTATTTCAGCGGTCTTTGAAATACATAATATCCCAATTTCCATACAAGAAGTATAATTAAAATAACAGCAGAGCTATTGTCTTGTGCATGGATGCCTTGTATCCAAACCTGGCTTATTTATATGTTTCAAAATAACGGGATCTTCCTATAAGAACTGCTCGGAGTGCTCAATTTTGGTCATTTTCTCATCATGGAAATGGCTCTAACTGCATGAAATGATGGTCTGCTGCCCAGGCACCTGATTTCAGCAGCAGGAGTGCATCAAGTTATTTTAAGTTCTAATGAACAGTTATGTTAATGAACAAGAAAGCTATTATAAAAATCTTCTTTTGTTTTGTTTTGTTTTAATGTTACACTGAGGAAAATACTTATCATTGAAAACAATCTGAGAAGGACACTAACGTAGATAATTTCAACTAATTGTCTTTGGTACTCTATTAGATGGGCAATATATAAGAAAATCATAAGCACACACTGTAGCTGCCTTGCATGAAGGTCCTGCAGGACCTTTTGTTAATAGAAACCTTGCTCTGGATGACCTCTTATTTTCCTTCCATTTCATAACTCTCATTGTTCCAGTGGCAAAGCAACCAAGGCAAATGCAGATGTAAAAAAAAAAACCTCAGGGACACACTGGCATTTCCATTCCTTATGTCAAAAACAACTGAATATTTTAAGCCCAAGTGTTTCAGCCTTACTTCTTGCATATGCATAGCTCTCCATGACAAGAGAAGCTGTGCATGTAGAAACGTTTCAAAATGAGATCAGTCTGGATGAACTGTGCTCTGAGTAGAAAAAAAGACTTTCCTCTTTCTGAAGTACCAGTTGATCTGCCATGCTGGTTATAGAGGGAGGCTAGCTGTGAGTGTAAATCAGCCAGGAAAGTTACAGCTGAGATCACTGTGGAGCAAGGACACATGCATCTTGGACTGGAAAGGATGATGATAGATTGAACAAGGAAGATACAGTAAAGGCTAGGGGATCCTTGCTGTAACATCAGGGGAGGGTTAGGCTGTTAATTTACACATTAGTTCAAACTCAGCTCTGCTAAACTTGGAATGAAGCCAGATTCATCATCCATGAAAGATTTTTCCCATTCCAATGTAAAACTTGTTATTATATATCTCTTAAGTGAACCAAAATTAGTGATGTTCCATCATATTATACACAGGAGAAAGATACTTCATGTGTCATTTCTAGAGCAAGTTGTATGAGTTCTAATGATTTATTCCATCATATGCCTTTTTAATTGCGCTCTGATTTTATGTTTCAATTGCTAAGAAACTAAAAGCAAGTTATTTAAAAATCTAGATTTATGATTAGAAGTTATTCTTCTGTTGTTTTTTCTTTTTTTAAAGAAAGGTCTTTTTTGAGATGCATCCTTCCAATTTTTGTCCATAACAAACCAGAAAACTCATGAAGTACAACTGCTATAGGAAAAACTGATGTTATTCCCTGGCATGAGTTAACCTTGACAGAGATTTGTCTTTACATTGTGATTGAGAATTACTTGTTTCTCTCAAACTAATGTTTGAAACATTACTTGTTTCTCAGTCATGTGGGACTGTCTCTTTCTGGTTTCTGAACCAATCCAGAACTAACCCATAAAAGTGCTATGAAGAGTTTCTGTTTGAATGTGTTCACATTTTCTGGAAAATCTTTTTCCTGCATTCATGATGATGTTTTCCTTTTAAATTCAATTTTCTTCAAGGAAGTAGGGGTGGCTGGGATATAAAGATCATTTTGAAATATTACTCTTTCAGAATGTGCAAAAATAAGTGCAAAATCCCATCTCCACCTTATTCAATGACTTTTCTGATAGTCAGTCTTACACTGTACTTTAAAACCTCCAGAAATTTGGTATGTGTAAGAAAGCCTGATGCAGGATTTTTTAAATCATCATTCCAGCGCACAGAGCCACGTTTAATATGCTTGAGCTGTATACTTACTGTAACTACAGCTGCTGTTTATAACATTTCCTTAACTAACAGAAAGTTTAATTTTGAGAGTGTATCACTGTGCGTAAGTTTATAATGTTGCTGGAAACTGTAACTGTTTTTTCCGTGGAGTGAACAAAGATGTCTCTTCCACTCTTTTCCAAGAAAAATCTCATACTTTTGCCCTTCACCTGCAAAAAAAAAAAAAAAAAAAGAAAATAGCTTTTTGCTTTTTTTTTTTCTTCCTCAGAGCCAATGTATTGTCATGAATTTTCATTTGTGTATAGATGCGTGTGGGAGAGAGAAAAATGGAATTTCTGCCTCCAAGGGGAGACCATGCAGTAAAAAACACTCCCAAACATGCTTTCAGCATACAATGACTCTGCTCATCTTTGCGTAACTGAGTGTTGTAGCAAATAGTAATTGCTAATGGTAGTAAAGATGACAAATGCAAAGCTGCATAGCACTAATAGGAACCAGAATATTAAACTACCAAAAAATTAACGCTTTTCAACTTTTATCGGCAGTTTTATGATACTAATTTAACCAAAATGAAGCTATAGAATAGTCCTTTGTGCATCATTAAGCGCTCTCCATTCATGCCAGCTCCACAGGGGAGGCCTAGCAGGGATCTTGGGGTTTGGGATGTGATGGAAGACTCACTTCTGCCTGTGTGGATCAGCTCTCACACACAGCACTGCCTGCACAGGCTGAAGGATGCCTGTGACATCTCAGGGTGCTTACTTAGGGAGATGTTTCTTACACATCTGTACGCACAGTAAGTTTTCTAGGGAAACCAGTGAAATAAAATGGGATGTGATTTTAACAAGGAAAAGATTTTATTGGAAACAAAGAATGTTTCCTTTCCTCCTTCAGTATCTGTTACCCCTACCCCAAAGTGTAACTTCTCAGAAAATCAGATGTCAACTGGCATGGACACATGCTATCAACCCCTGTAGATTCAAAGACATCATCTAAAAATGTGTAAATCATTTTCAACAATTCACACTTTAAAAGTGATATTTAAACAACTAAAATGCATGTTCTTCCTTTTTCTTTTTTCAGTTTGTCTACTTCTCCTTTTTATTCTTGGCCCACACAGAATTTTATACAAGGCAATGCACCACTCGGTAGGCTGCTGGTACAAAATACAGCTACTATATGGAGAACTTTTTCAGCTTTACACATAATCTTTTCTAAAGTTGTGTTAATGCCAGTTCAGTCACTGGAATTAAGTTGAAATTTGCTAAAGATGAATAAAAAGAAAATCTTAAACAGTCACACTCATTTTTCCCTCTGTTCTTTTCTTCCGAAAATATTATAAACACTTTCTTTAGCTGCATTTTAGCAAAGGGATTTCATTTTGCTTTTGTGATTTATGAATTCAGTATGGGATTCACAGAATTGGAAATGAAGACACTAATGAGGGCCTAAAAAATCTTCCAGTGCAATGCAGCTGTACAAGCTGCCATTTTAAGATGGAGTAGTATGTTTTCAAATTGTTCTATGATATTGAGAAGCAAAAGCAAATTAAATTTAGAATATTTCAATGTACTTCCATTAATCATAAGCTTGTAATGACAAAATATTAATATTGTCATTAGTTTGGGTAAATTAGTGCCTGAGTTGATATATGTGATCTCTGCAGATCTTAGAATTTTAGGATCTTACAGTCTAAAAACATCCAAACGCTTTATTGAGGAAAAGATAATATTGGATCATCCCTACGCTTGTAAACATTCCTCTTTTTAATTTATTTGCATTGTTTTCTCATTGCTTCCACAGTAGTCCTCATCCCCAAATTATTTGGCTGAAGGGACAGCTTTCTCCTGAATGTAGAAATGCATTCAGCTGCCTAATAAAAAAGCAGCTTTCATCCTCTTCTGGATGAACTGCTTAAGAACCTCTTTCAAGTATTTTTCTCCTTTTGGTTGGCACACAAATTTTATCTTTT
Source organism: Chrysolophus pictus (assembly GCA_037305975.1). NCBI lineage: Eukaryota > Metazoa > Chordata > Aves > Galliformes > Phasianidae > Chrysolophus > Chrysolophus pictus. The sequence continues at coordinate 29,579,783 of CM074578.1, forward strand.
CAAAACCTGTAACTTTATTATGGCATTCCAGAATAATATCAGAATTAATAATTTTGAACCAGTATGTAGATACTATATCACTGCATATTATTGACATTCAGATTTCCTTAAGGTATAGAGCTGAATTATCCTCCAATCTTTAATGCTAAAATTTTGTTAATCTTGCTGTTGTACGGATTTTTTTTTTTTTTTTTTTTTCCATTAACTTGCTGCTATTGAGATGAACAGTATTGAAGAAGATTCCAGTGTGAAAGAAATGCAGTCTAGGCAGAGGGAAATACTTCTGGATGTTTCCCAAAACTTGTCCAGGAAAAGTTATGCCTATTGTGAATATTTATTTGTTATCTTACAAACAGTTACATACTCATTGTATATAATTACAGTTGCATGTATTAGCTTACTTCTGGGAACAAATGGATTCCCTAACTGCTTCTTCATCATCTCAGTCAGTTCACCTATCTACTGTTATTGTGGAGTACAATGAAGAAATATTTACCACAACTTCCGGTCTTCAAAATAAGAACATGGGTGTGGATAATATCTCGCTAGCTATGTGAACCACCTTTGGTTTGATCCTCAGTTTCCAAAATTCTCTGGAGAATTTTGAGTTGATATTGCATGTGTAGGATGTAGCCCTTCTGTGTTTCATACTTAGTAGCTGATTTTAGCATGTTAGATTTGGATGCGTCCCCTGGAAACTTTGGGGGCTGTGTTTCCAGCAACCATGATGAGGAGCAGGATCCCAAGATTGGCTTTGAGATCTTCTGGTGATAAAGATGGATTGCTAGACACATATGGTGTTTCTTAATGCTTCCATGTTGGCTATCTGTTAAACATTTTTCTTATTTGTCTTTTCTAGGAATTTGTCATGATTGTTGTCTTTGGTTTGGAATTTATTATTCGTATCTGGTCTGCTGGATGCTGTTGTCGATACCGAGGATGGCAAGGAAGACTGCGCTTTGCAAGGAAACCGTTCTGTGTAATAGGTGAGTGGCACAGCTCTAGTTTATTTTAACATAAAAATGAAAATTCTCCCTTCTATTTTGCTTCTAAATTAAAACCAATGGAATCAGATAGTTTACAGTCACCAGGTATAAATCCAAAATAGTTGTGCGTCAACTGTTATCCACCCAAAGAATCTCTAGATATAAAATGAGAAGGTCCCTAATTACCAGTCAGCATGTGTTTCTTGTGTTCTCCAGAAGACATTTTCCTATGCATGTCATACACCTGGCCTGTGTATTGGAATGATAAAGGGCTGAGAGCTGATCTCACTGAAAACTGTAGGAGTTGTGTGCTTTTAATGGCCACAAATCTTTAGACATCTTTTATAGGAATACACACTATGCACATACATATGTATGTTATGCGTCCATTTTATTTAAATTTCTATAATTACAAATGCATACTTTTAATTGAATTTGAAAGCCTACCAAGAAACAAATCTGTCTTCTGACAACATTGCCAATTCCTCCATTGCTACTCTCTGCATAGGATATAGTATCTGCAGGTGTGCAAGAGTCTTTTTTCCCCTTTTGCTCTAGAAATTCTTTCTATAAATGATAAATAGACCTACAACCAGTCAAATCCTTATTTTTAAAAACAATCTGCATGAAATGAGTTTCCCAATAAAAGTAGAAATCACAAATGTCTAACCAAATTAATCTGATAGTTTATTGTTTTTCTAATTATGTGGAGGCAATGCTTTTCACAGAACGCTTGTGGAACTTCAGGATCTGAGCTTCTTCTCAGCTTGTCTCTAAACATCTTTCCTCTCAGTAATGCACAACCTTTAATTTGTCTACTTTGTTCTGTTCAGACAATAAGGAAGATGTGTCATTATCATACTCAGGATCATTAGGTGCCAGGTCTCACACACTTGCCCCAACATCAATTGTGTCTTTCTTCACAACAGCAGCAGCTTTAGAAATTGTATAGAGAGCAAGTTACTCTTTATAGTAGAGAGATGTGAGAATGGGGTGTTTTATGGAACTAGAGGTCAGAATGTGCTGGAAGAGCAGTCCTCCTACAGAAGCCACCTAAAGCCACTATGGGCTTCATAGCTTTGAAGAATAGCTAGAGCCAAATAAAGCTCAATCCTTTGTAGCATGTGGATTAGAGTAGGAGATAGGATGGTAGTCATTATTTAGGAAAGAAACATTTCAAAAATATCAGGAGTGAGAGCTACTTAAGAAGAGAGTACTGAAAGCTTAATAAGATAGGTCAGTAATAATTATGTACTGTATCATTTAAATATCAAAAGAAGAGAAAGAAGACACTGATTTGGTTAAAAGTTGTGGTGGGACCTTCTTCAGTGCATGTACACTGGAAGGATGGGTTGAGCAGTGAATAAGCTGGTAGACATGAAAAGTTCATAAAGTAGCTGGAGAACCAATAAGGACTGAATGAGAATATGAGAAGCAAGGGAAAAACAATTTTTATGGAAAAAAGCCAACAGAACCAGAGTAGAACTAGGCTGTTAATGTATTGGGAGATATGGAGAAAAAGCAATGGATGAGGATAATGAAACATTATGTCAGCATGTTCCTTTCTGTTTTCAACCTTTACTATCAATTTACAATACCACAACTTTACCATATTTCACATTTATTCAGTTACAAAAAATGCACAACAGAAACATGCAATGAAACTTAGTGGAGAAATGGAAATTCTAAGGAACTGAGCATTAATTGTGGCTATGTTAAGATTAATACTTAGCTCATTTAAACCTAAGCAAATTTATCCATTTTTCTTTGGTAGGAAAAAGGGATGAATTAACTATGACCTCTTATAGTTCTGTTTTCAGAAGAAAGAATGGGGTTATTATTTTTAAATATCTTGTGTACGTCATTTATGAACTCATGGGAGTAAATGTTCATTTGTATAATTAATTACTAAGGTTTTCCTCTCTGGATCCTGATACCAAGAGAGGTTGTAAGGATAGTTGTTGAGACCTAATGTTTTTTCACTACATATTTGATGTGAAAAGAGTTAATGAGTAGATTTGTTCTGGAGAGTTTCCCAGACTTCTCTTTGTGCTCTTGCTATCAACTTCCCCTCTGTCTTGCCCAGTTTCCTTGAAATACCTCATTCATACACCTGATGTTATCAGCTGATCAGTTAATATTTTGTATAGCCCTTTAAAAAAGCCTTTAAATACTTTTTCTGAGAATGGCCCAAAAGACACCAAGATAGAAATAGTCCCATGCTACATGTGGTAGCAAGCAGCAGTTGGGTACTGATGGTCCTTCATGTTTTTGCTAATTATGAAGTTCACAGGACATCAGCTCTGGTTGTGGTTCAGTAGTGTGGCATATCTCATCATTTTGCAATCTGAATACTCTGAGAAAGGACCTCCCATAGCAGAGGAGAATAGTTTTTCCAATCAAACATTTTTTCCCAACTATTTTAACCTTCTGCACAAAATTTACTTTAGTAAGGTAACTGCACCAAATATGTTCCTTGTTTTGCTGGGTTCTGAAAACACTTTTAGTTTATAACAGTATTTACTTAGCAATTGCTGTTTTTCTCATAGATTTCTGCCTGTTATGACCTCTACTACACGTGGTTTAAGAGGAAAGTAGCTGTTCCTTATTGTACATAATATTTTTCTGTATTCAGTAGCAATTCAGTTGCTCTTCCACTGTTGCTGTGTGTCTGTGTTATGGTAAAAAAAATTCTTAAGTCCATCCATGTAGCTGGCAGGACTTGAGCACAGAATTTCAAAGCCTCAGTATTACACAAATTCTCAATTTAAATTTGGGTTTTGAAACTCTCATTTCAGAATCTTTTCCGAAACTTTAACTTAGCCTACGTCTAGTAATATAACATTTTTCTAGCACAACTACAATTACTAGTAAAATGTTTCATGGATTTTGGTTAGTCTGTTAGTAGTTTCCCCACAGCTGCTTCTATTTTACTTCTTGTCAAGCTATAGCAGGATGGAAATGTCACAAGTTCACATTCTGTTGATGATGCAGAATGAGCGAATTCCCAACAGGAAGCTTAAGTTCATTATTTGTAATCATTAACTTCATGGCTGGCAAACCACGTCTCAGAGCATTAAGTGATAGCAGTGGCAATTGGATGTTACTGGATCTCTTTTTTGTTAATTAAAGTGGTAACGAGCCATCATATGGTACTTCTGTCAGATCTTTATAAACAAATCCATATCTAGTGTGTTGCAAGACCTGCTGAAACTTTAATTTATTTTAATTCAATGCCTTTATGTCATGATGTGTTTTGTGCCTGTCGCCTTGGTGTACAGACACATAATACTGTTTAAATGCAGCCAGATAGTAAATGTGCTGCTCATGATAAACAATATAAACTGTACTTTTCTACTATAATTTGAACTTTAAATAACCCAGTGATGGTCTGTAATTAAGTATATGCTTGACCAAAGAGACACATTTCACATTGCATCTCATTATAAATCTCAACCAGACCAAGTTCCAGCAGGAGCAAAGTTTTCTCCTGACATCTGCTGCCAGCCCAGCGTTGAACATATCTCAGGAACACCCTGCCCTCTTCATTCCAGAAAACACACTGACAAAAGTAGTGTTTAGACTGGAAACTGAGAATTCCTTGGATGCTTTCAGCAGCCATAGTTATGTGCAATGAATAGTCACTCTTTATATTTTTAGTGGAATGTCCTCATATTTGTCAGTCCTTGCTGCTGAGTTCATGCTGAAGTTTCCCTCTGGAATGTGTTAAAGAATTGAGCAGCCTATATTTGTTAATTGACATGGGTCTTGATTTCACCGCTAGTATCACTATCGTATTATTTGGAGCAGAGAAGTGACTGGCATGGATTGAGCAACCTGACTCAACTGTGTTTTATATTTTTTTCTTTCCTACTGAGGAGCTGTAGTGACACATTCCATTTTCATGAGTCTTGGGGACTGAGATCTTGATATGAGTGCTGAGCATATTCTGTGCATCTGCTGAAGTGTCTGATGATCAAAGAAGTCAGTAAGACTAGTGAGTTTATTCTTCTTTATGAAATGATTTTTCATTGAAAAATACTGATTAACTGAAATCAAAATTATTTATATCAATTCCTCTTCCCTAAGGAAAACTATTTTATATTCAAGCTGGATCTTTTTATCATCAAAATAAGGACCCTTTCTAGTAGTCTAGAGCAGCTAATAATCCAGTTTCTGGATTCTGGATAAAGTATAGTTAAATGTTTGTGCAGATTTGGAGCAGGAAACTACCGTCTCTCAACCTTACTGAAGTTATCCAAACATCAATAAGTAACTCTTAATTAGTCCAGAGAGAGACAGTGGTTTTCCCTGTCACCTGGTTGTGTCAACTGTACTCATCTTCTATGGAAGAAGCCTTAATTTGTCTTGTCCAAAGAACAGTCGTTTGTAAAAAGGGGATTCTGGTAGTGCAAATTAGAAGATATCTGCACCAGAATGAATGAAGTGAGTTAGAGCACAGGATTGTGAAGGACAGCAGTGAATCACAAAAGAAATACAACATTATGATAAAGCTTGTCTGTTAAAGCCAGAGACCTCTTACTATAAAGAAAGTATTGGTGATGTTAGAATTACTTCCTTAGAAGGCTATTGAAAATATTTTCCCAAGTATTAGGTGGTTGTGTCCATTCCAAATAAGACTGATATAAGTTAGTACCTGCACTAGAATATTCAATGATTCCTAATTCATTCATTTTTACTGGGAAAGTCTCCTGAGATCAATATCACATGATTAACACACTACTCTAGTCTGTATACGTTCATTCAGATTCTGTAAATTATTTGTGGAGCTTTCAAATGATTTATGATCTCTCGTTTTGAATCTCACAAAATCTATGTATATAAGAATTCTGAATTATTGTTATATATTATGTGTTATAAAATATTGTGTGTTGTAAATACATATTATAGAACTTCGAGTGCCTCTTGTGAGTCATAAAGTTTCAATGACTTGGAAAATTACAATAAGTAAGAGTTAAGCAACTAACAGTCCAAGAAACAGATAGCATTTCCTTGTTTTAGACTTGTTATCTTCAATTTTGTTGGTATTTTTCTGACTAGTTGCTACTAGAGATGCCCAGTCTATAAATATACTTTCACTACTTTTCTGTATTTGATTTGAGGTATTCATGTGCTGCCTTACTAAGCTGAGTTCTCATTGTATCAATAGACGAATTGCTCAGATTACCTTAGATATGTGTAAGTGTTCCTCCAATCCAAAATTAAGTAATTGTTAATATAAGCATGGGTGTGAAATGTTAAGAGGCAGACATGATTCTACCAAAGCCACTTATCCGCCTACCTCAGCATATGGAGTCTCAAAAACAGTAAAGTAGCTGCTTTGTTTTTAAATTCTATCATTCGTTGCATCTAAAAAACACATTTCTAACAAAGCGAGAGAATAGTGTGTCGGAGCATAACTGACATGCAAGGAAATACTCATTTTTCTTGGCATCTTTCCAGCTATCATGCTGCACATCAGCTACTTTGGTAGCGTGACATTCTTTACAACTCCCATCTGTGATCATTGTCAGCTCTTTCCGTTGACTTCTCTTTGAGAAGAATTGCTCCTTCGGTGGCTATAAACATTTTGCTTTTGTAACAGTGAGTTATGCTCTCCAGGCAGAAATTGGGATCATTTCATAACATTTCCATAGAGGTTCATAATAGCATCCTATTAAAGTAGACATTAGCTATTTTGTACTTCTGCTCCTGCCCAGTACTCTGTCCTTAGTATACATACAATTTCTTGGTGAAATCAGTAGCTTGCAATATCACCATATTTCAAAAGCATCCTCCAAGAATCATGTTATACAGGTGTCTCGCTCCAATTTATAGGAGGGAGAGGAGGTTCTTTTTAATATCTGTGTACCCAGCGTGAGATTAAGAAACAACGGTTCAAATGTTGGTCCGACCAGTTTATTATAAATCCTAATCAGGGAGACGGGGAAGGGGAGGATGGCGATTATTATGAATTAGAGTGACAGGGAAGGAAAGGAGGGCGATAGAAAAGATAGGAAATAAGCAAGAATTGCGTGAAGCAGGGATAATCACCACCAGCATCCTGCAGCAAATTGGATCTCATTGCACGACGTTTTGAAGGCCGAGGCAAAAGCACAGGAGGAGAGCAGCAGCAGCATGGTTGGCCTTGGGCAGTAAGCAGGTAGCAAGAAGAAGCCGCAGGATAAGTCCAGGAGGAAGCAGCAGGACTCTGGTAGCAGGCTCAGGAGAGTCCGTCAGCATGCAGTGAGGAATCTGATGGTAGACACCTTTGTTCTTCTTTAGCATGCTGGTAGAGTGCAGAGCAAGTCCAGGAGGGAGAGAGGCAGGTCGTGAGGCTTCTCATGTAAGAAACCTCTTCTTCTTCGTGAGGAATCTGTTGCCAGAAGACCTAAACCCCTTTTTATCCTTCTGCTTCTGCCATCATGGCATTCCTGGGCGTTTGAGTAAGAGTCATGTGCAGCACCTCCTGAGATGGCCATCTTCCTTGAGATAAGCCCACACAAAAGACTGCTTCCTGGCCACTAAGCTGCGGCTTATCTCTCTCTTGTTGCCCCTGGCCTTGTCCATCTGTGTCCCTCAGACAAAGGATTTCACAACCCTTGCCCAGGACTTGCTTGGACTTGTCCGTCTGTGTCCCCAGCAAGCTTTGAGACAATGATGTAAAAGAATAATCTCTTACAGCAGGATGTTCCAAAAATAATGCCTCCTATTCATTTATTTATTGGTGGGAAGATTCAACCTCTACTGCCATACCACCAACATCCTCCTCTGAAGCCATGCACCAACATAATATAATAGGCGGCATTACTTTCAGAGCAGCCCTCATACCAACAAGCTGATACTTATTTAGGGGTGCTGAAGCAGCATATGAACATAAATGTCAATGTTAATCCCTTGGCATGGTACATCAGACAACTGTTGGTTCATTTGAGCCACAATTAACTACTCCTGCAGGTGTTTGCTGAAATCAGCCTTTCTCACATGATATCCCATCCCCACACTCTGAACACTAATGACAAAATGTGAAGTCTAAGGGGGATTATCTGCTTGGCATGTACTGAAGGAATCTTTCTAGAATGGTTTTAAAGCAATATGGAAATAGGGGAAGTTTAGTGACAAGCCTTTGTGCACTCTTTTGTTTCTTTTATATTCACCCTGCACCATACAGTAGTGGTCAGTGTGCTTCAGTCTTACGTTTGCTGTATGACTTTCAGCCTCTTTGGTGCTTTTAGTTTGAGTTGCATTATCAGTATTATTATTACTTTTTACCTGCTTAATGTTGTGGCTTTATTGCTGCCTTTTGTGAAGACTGATCTATTTCTATTCAGGTCATCAGTGCATGAGCCAGTGTGAGCTAAAAGAAGACTGTAGATACAAGCTTACAAATGAAAGTTTTGCCCAGTTTTACATTCAGAATAGTCAAATTGTTTGCCGGATGTCCTCATCCAGCCTTGCACTAAGCTTGTAAGCGACTAGAAGGCTTGAAGAATGTTGGTTTCCACAGATGTTTCCATTCTTCTACGTCCTTTTGGAGAGCTGTGTGTTGCCACCAGTCTGCTAAGGGACTGGAAGCCTGATAGGCACAATAGTCCAGTGGGAATTACAACAATCTCTGTAATGATTGTGCCTTGCATGGTTACCCTCAAATTGCTGCTGAAAAAAAAAATAAAAGAACTTGTGTACAGGAGGAAAAAATACAGGTTTTAAATTTCTCCTTTTTACAGCTGCTGTGTTAAATAGAGCAATTAGGAAGAATTTTCCAATGTAGCAACATTGTTTCATTGTGTAACAGAGTTTAATATATCCCAAGTTTAATACAGATATGTAGAAATATTTGCATAATTCTAGAAAGCAAATTGGGCATGTCCTGCACATGTTAATTTCCTCTCCTACCTCCCCACCCCTCAGCACCAGGATGCTAGAACATGAAGTCTCCTCTTAAAGAAAGATTACACTTTTTTTACCTTTAAGATTTTGCATAAACTCTCCAAAGGGAAGATTTTACATTTCCACTGGGAAATGACAGTGCTGTCTACAGGAGATCTAGGGAACATGTCCACTAGATCCATGTTAATTCAACACATCAGTTCCAAAACGGTGTAATTGCTTATTACTGCCTGGCAGAGCCATCTGTTCTCAGAAAGAGGTAACTCATGCCACCTTGTCCTGGGGTCTGTGACAGCCTGGAGAGCAGCCATGGGGATAGAAGGGCCACATGACCCAGGCCCACCTTTGCCACCTCAGCCTGCTCCTGAGACCCACTGGGGACTGCTTCATTTCAGATGTGCCCAAGGGATTGCACTTACCTCAAACAAAGTGGCAGGTCACAAAGGCCATCAGATACAGTCCTGAGCTAGTCAGCAACCTCTTCCAGCCAGATGGGGGAATTTGAGAAAGCTGGAGCTAGTACTGTGCTCGCTCCTGCTTCTCTTCAGGATTATAGCACTCGTATTCTCCAAAAATAGTCTTGCTTGCACCATAGTCCTTCATGGGCTTCCCACCCACCAATACAGGCAGCTTGGTTGCTGGAGATAAAGTGGCTGTAAAATGCAGTAAATTCTGTATTTATGGAAACAGAGAAGTCCCTGGAGGTGTTCACTCTGCCTGTGCAGCCATTTGGGATGGCTGTGTAGGTTAGGAATGCAAGCTGTGATCAGTCAGAAGGGAGAGGTGCATGCCTCTGGAAGACTCAGAAAGCACAAGGAACTCATCTCTTCCAGGTGACACAGAGGGGCCATCTTCCTACCTTCAGCACGTGCACTAGATAGTTCAGCTAGATCCTGGGCATCTCCTGCTTCCCTCTCAGCAAAATGGAGAATAGATTCCCATATCCCTTTCTCTCTACCTACAGACTTTTCCTCTCCCCCAGAGAACACTTATCTCCCCTGATGTTTTCAGCAACTTTACCTCTTAATTTTCCTTACCCATTCCCAATTAATTTTGTCTGTCTACTTTCACCCTCAGTTTCTGTTCCCGTGGTTTTTGGCCTTTCCACTCCTGTATTGCTGCACTGCCTTTGCTTTAAATGCAACCTGGGAACGTGCAAGGGTGGGTCCTGTACATTTCTTCCTGCCTTGCTGTGAGAGCCCACTGCGCAGAGAGAGCACTGCCTCCCTGCTGGCCTGGGCAAGGCAGAAGGCCAGATTAGTATTTTTCTACATGTGAGCTGCTGCCAGTATCCCCTGAGCAGGTTGTTCATACTAGTTGCTCAATCACACACTTATATGGGAATTTTTGAAAACCTAATTCCAGTAGTCCATGTTGAAACATCCAGTCCAATTAATTTTCTCTCATTATTCTTTTACATCCTATGGCAGTGAATTTTAGAGGTTAATTGCATGTTTTGTTGTTTCTTATCAGATATAAATTGTCTTTTGATCTCATTTTTATAAGGAAGGGTAAATAGGAGGCATCCACCAGGCCTTCTTATCTTTTGTAGTTTGCATACCTCTATCTGCAATCTCATACTTGTCTTCTGACTAACTTCTGAATTATTTAGTCCTCTCTCACTGCACGTCTTGCCATGCCTGCAGTTATTTTGTGTTTTTCCTGCTTGTAACTTTGCCCATCTTTTACAGTCTGACTTAATGAGCATGGTTATTTATCAGGCGTGTGTCTCACCATCCATCCTACTGTCTTTCCCTCCAGAAGTCTTCACTGTTTTTTCCTCCACAGCAGCAGCAGTCCTTTCCAGAAAGGTCTGCTACCTTGCAGGGGAAAGCCTTAGACGTAGTAGAATGACTGGCCAATACTGCTTTCCCAGTGTTTGTAGGGCATAATTTCTTTGGCATGAAGCAGTTACTGGGCAGAGCAAGTGAGGATTTATGGAAAGGAGTTGCATGTGTTACTTGTGGTTTGTGTCCTTCGTTGGATATAAACTGGGCTGGTGAACAGCGCCAAAGATAGGATTGTAAATGTCTTTCTGTTGGCCTGTCTTAAAGCCAAATGAAGCTCAGGCTGAATCATTGTTGCTTTCTTCCTTCTGGCAGATGCATATCAATAATTTTAGGATCAATTATTGGAGAAGGTTAATGAAGTATAAATCCATGAAAGGCTGGTAATTGAAAATAATCTGAGCTTGCAGGAGGCCCTTGGTTTCTTAAGATTTATTGAGCCAGCTGTTAGTAATATAAAGATGTTTGCTGAGGACTTATTCAGTCCACAGAAAGAGTGTGTACTCTACAGTGCTATGAACCTCAAGTGCTAACTCTACAAAGGAGAAATGTGGGAACATTTGATGTCATTATTCCTATCTGGACTGAATCAAAAATTTAAATTTCAGTATTTAGAGTCATAGAATTATAGAATGGCCTAGATTGAAAAGGACCACAGTGATCATCGAGTTTCAACCCCCTGCTCCGTGCAGGGTCACCAACCACCAGACCAGCTGCCCAGAGCCACATCCAGCCTGGCCTTGAATGCCTCCAGGGATGGGGCATCCACAACCTCCTTGGGCAACCTGTTCCAGTGTGTCACCACCCTCTGAGTGAAAAACTTCTTCCTAATATCTAACCTAAATCTCCCCTATCTTAGTTTAAAACCATTCCCCCTTGTCCTATCACTATTCACCCTCATAAACAGTCTTTCCCCTTTCTGTTTTTACACTCTCTTCAAGTATTGGAAGGCCACAATGAGGTCTCCCTGGAGCCTTCTCTTCTCCAAGCTAAACAAGTCCAGTTCCCTCAGCCTTTCCTCACAGAGGGGTGCTCCAGCCCTCTGATCATCTTAGTGGTCCTCCTCTGGACCCATTGTTGAGCTACTGTGATTCTTAGCCCACTGAGAAGTATTTTGGCTCTCTATAACAAAAGGTAAAATGACATTATTTATTACACATTTGTCATGGCTTGAAAATGTGCTACTTTTACACAGTAGCAGTGAGCATATACTTTTAGCTCATGGGCATCTTAATGAATAATATCACTTGATCCATGCTTGAGAATGAAGTTAGTTTCTTATTAGAAACCTTGATTTAAAATGTTAAAACAAAAATCTGACCCATCTTCCTCGTTCTGGATCTTTATGAAGGAATATTTTATACTTCTGTCAAAAAAAAAATCACATCCAATACTGACTTTTAGAAAATATTCCTTGCTTTTATATTTCAGAAATTTTTTTACATCCAGGTGCCAAATTTGTATTTGGTTAGCTTTGCTAAAGAGTGACTTGGACTTGTTTCCAATTTCATTTCTTTTTGTTTGGGAGCAACGTATGACTACATTGTATGGTAAAGGGTTTTACTCAAGTTGTAGCAAAGATAGACTAAGTTGCCTGTGAAGAAAGGGTGGTGCGTGGTGCTGCTTGGGGTATTCATATATAGAGAAAACTTGGGATAGTCTCCTCCCTGGTTTAGAAATAGTGCATGTTTCCTGTGGTTAAAGCAAGAAATCTTAAGGTAATCATTTTTATTTAGAATGGAATGAAGAAACACTTCAAATGCTGAACCAGCTTTCAAATGTTTAGCAGCCTTTTTACAGCAGGTTTGTTTTGTGTTTCCCCCATTCTACTTCTCTTCTTATTTTTTGTTGATGCGTATGGAAGCCTGGGCCACAACCTGAAATCATAGAATCATACATAGAGTATACTGAGTTGGAAGTGACCCACAAGGATCAAGTCCTACTCCTGGCTCCACACTGCACCTGAGATTGTTAACAGTGCTTATTTTCCATGGCACTGAAAATACGTGAAATATTACTTATTTGTGTTATGCTGTTACACTTCATTTATATTATTTCATTATTATATAGATTTTATACATCATATAAATAACACCATGTGTTATTTTATATGCATATTGTAAATTCTAATGTAATTTATCATAAGTAATATCAATTCATACTATTTTCTTTCAGCCAGAAAATATAAGGTTACATGCTGGTGAGCTGCTTGTCTAAACAGACACACTTTGGCTCTGTTAAATTAACTTGTATTCCAAAGAAATGTCTGTATTTCCAGGAAGCTCTTTCATTTCACATTAAAATAATTTGCTTACTCATATGATTCCAGTACATTGCAAATGAAAAATAGAGATGAAGAGAAAGGTTCAAGACAATTAGTCTCTTTTGATCTTGTCTCTGGGGTAAGGCTCAGCTGATGAGTAAGAAAACCTGAGTTTGTACGCACAGATCAGCTTTAGTGCACTGCTTAGAATTGAAGCCGGTGACTAACGTAGCCATTGTTGGAAGAAAAAAAAAAAAAAAAGATCAGTAGAGTAAAAGTTGATACTTCTTAAAAAAAGTTCTTTTTCTTAAATTTCACTTCAGTGCCTAAAGAGTATTACACGTTTGTCTAACTTCTTAATTTTCTGTGTACTGTTGCTATGCAATCCTGTCTTCCTGTTTTTCTACAGCAATAAAAATCAATTTTCACACTCATCTGTGTTTATCTCTGAAAAGGATCTTGGTAGACAAACCTATTTCATTTTCTTGCTTCTAAAAATACCAAGTAGTTTCACATCTTGAAAAACAATTACAACAGGAAGCAAAATCACCAACATGTTTTGCCAGCAAGGACAATTAAGACAGTTTCCATCCAGAGAGTGTCATATATTTGAAAACCCAAAGACCTTTTGGCTGGAGTGACAACAACATCTGCAAAAATCAGCATCATCTATCCCAAGAATTTCCTGAAGATATCCTGCCAATTATTTTTACTAGTAGGTGACGATTAATCATAACCTGTCTGGCATCCAAGCAGAGAGATCTGGTCTCTGACCAGAAAAGAAAAGACATTGCTGAAAGCAAATTCTGCCAGTACTCAATATATTAAGCACCATTATTTTTAGTGTATTCAGAACTCAAAAGTATCTTATATTGCTTGATTTTGTTGTTGTTGTTGTTAGTGATGATGATTAGGCTTATTTATTTATTTATTTATTTCAAAGCTGAGATCTTGTTTCTGCAAATCTACTCAGGCTTTTGTGGGAAGTACAGAACAGAGCTTCCTGCCCTCCCAAATTGCTCTAGAGATGTTCAGGTGATATAATTCAATGGATGACATCAAAATGATTTTTAATAGGCTTAAAAACAACATCATATCATTTTTCAGAGGGCGAATTCTTGTAACCTAAGAAGACTGTATGTCTCCAGAATAGTCTCCAAAAATCCAGTTTGCAGATTTTGGCAATCTGATACAAAATGAACTGGGCTTTATCAATAAATAGTGCTGTTCCTTTCAATGAGACAATTAAAAAAATACAATAACATCCATCATCTCTCTTATTACGGTATCGATTGCCTCTATATTTGGAGATTTAATTCCAAATTCAATCCTAAAATTATTTTTCAATAAAGATTTTGCATCTTTTTAAGATAAAAATATTGAAAATTCATGACTTCTGAGGTTAATGTTTAGAAGAGGTCATTGGAAGTTCAACCCATATGAGGCCAGATTTTGTTGCTTTAACTATGTGAAATATCGCTCTGATTTTGTAGCAATGGGACTATTCAGAGAGCAAAGGAACTGCCACCTGGCAAAAACATTGCAGTTTGCCTCTTTACAAATTAACTATTGCATCATGCTCTAATGCTGGATTTTGTTCTTTGCCTTCTTGAACCAGTAGAGGGAAGTGGTTAATCCCTTGTTTGAAGCTAAAAGCATTTTTGTAGCCAGTTGAGATGACCTTTTCCATTCTGTGACCTTTCACAACAAGTGCTCAGTGAATAATGATACAATTATTTTCCTCTCTGAATGCCCCTCTGTTTGGATATTCAGAAGCCTGCCTTAAACTCTATGAATGTCTTTTATTTTTTAAGCAAACCTACAGGAGCATAACGTACACCAAGACTGGATATGTTACTGGCTTTGAAAAAGACCTTAAAGAAACTTACTTTCCTGTACTCCTGCAGGTGTTAATCATGACGCTATACTTTAACTGCCTTAAACAGCCAATTGATATCAGTTTAGGATAGATCCCATTGAAAATATTTTTGTTATATTTCTGTAGTGTGGCATGCTGGAATATAGTGCTCCAGAATGTGTGTTGTGTTCACTGTGTGCCAAAGTGTGTGATTAAAATTCAAAGTACATTTCTACATTGGTTAAATGATACTCTCAGGCCCCAGCCAACTAGCTGTGGAGATTGTTGCAGAAAAAATTGAAGGGAATTCTGATAATAGCAATAAGCACGATGAAGCACTTGAAAGGACTGGTATATTTCTATGATTTCTATAATAATTATAGGGTGTTGTCGTAAGTCTGGATTCAAACTTATTTTAAACTCATAGCAAGTGGGAATAATTGCTTACTGCAGTATGCTGCAGTATGCATATATGAGTGTAACCTGTACCATTGTCACCATATGGAGTTGACTTCAAAACATACTTGATGCTCTTAGTAGATTATAGAGCTCAGCAACTGCATGACAGGATTAAATTGCTTTGTTATCATGAGTAACTTTGAAATTTAGGGTAATTAATTGTCCAGAGAACTATTCATGAGAAATGACCACTAGAAGAGGCCTCTCCAGCTCATAAATAGTAACTCTCGACCAAGAAAGTAAACCTTAGAAGGACATCCTAAGTGTAGCCTAAATATTATTGCGCAGTTGCCAGTGAATTTCCTCTGTGTTAATAAAGCTGAAGGCTACATAAACCACATTTTTCAGATATTCTACTTGTTCCTGCACTTTTGGAGGCAGATATGTCCTACTCTTGTTCTAGGTCAGTGCATCTCTGTTCTGTAGTGGGAACTGGCATGGTAATTGACAACCATTGCAGTTCCTGCATGTTCTTAACCAGTGCAAACTCATGGCATTTTCTGCGAATTTATAGCAAATACTACTTTGGAGATATAGTGATGATTCTGAAATGACTGAACGCTGCTCATTTTCTATTCTGATAAAGACAGTGAAAAAATATCACAGTGTCCATTTAATCTGAGTTGGCTGAAATTGGTATATTTATTTAGAAGGAAAGGATATTCCAACCCATCAGTATTAAATGCGGGCAAAGTATTAAGTGCAGGAAAAACTGACACTATCTTTTTATTACATTATATTTTGAAGAAGATGCAAGAAAAAGAGAGAAATTGCAGAAATTATAGTAGTTTGAGTGTGTATATAAGCTATGAGCAGGTGAGGGATGGTCATTAATTACATTTTCCATGTTAATTGCAGGGGAGTTGGACTGGATGACCTTTAAAGGTCCCTTCCAACTCAAGTGATTCTATGCTTCTATGATTTCCTAACATCATCCTGATATCATTCCTGTAACTTTAGAGATCGTCCTGATGGTATATGAATCATAGAATGAATTACAGAATAGTTTGGGTTGGTATGGACCTTAAAGATTACCTAGTTCTTTCCCCCCCCCACTATGGGCAGGGACACTTCCCACTAGAAGAGGCTGTTCAACACTCCATCCAGCCTGGCCTTGAGTGCCTCCAGGGAGGGGGCATTCACAGACTCACAGGATAACCTGGTCCAGTGTCTCACTACCCTCACAGTAAAGAATTTCTTCCTAATATCTAGTCTAAATCTCTTCCCTGAAAAGGAAACCCTCTTTCAGTTTAAAACCATTTCCCTTTGTCCTGTCACTACATACTCTTGTAAAATGTCCCTACCCAGCTTTCCTTTAGGTCCCCTTCAGATACTGAAAGGCTGCTCGAAGGTCACCCCGGAGCCTTCTCTTCTCCAGGCTGAAAAGCCCCCAGTCTCTCAGCCTGTCCTTGTAGAGGAGGTGCTCCAGCCCTCTGATCACCTTCATGGCCCTCCTCTGGATCTGCTCCAACAGCTCTATGTCCTTCTTGTGTTGGAGGCCCCAGAACTGGATGCAGTATTTCAGGTGGGGTCTCATGAGAGCAGATTAGAAGGGCAGAATCACCTCCCTCGACCTGCTGTCACGCTTCTCTTGATGCAACCCAGGATACGGTTGGCCTTCTGAGCTGCAAGTGCACATTGCCAGCTCATGTTAAATCTTTCATCAACCAACACTCCCAAATCTTTCTCCTCAGGGCTGCTCTCAAGCCATATCAAGGCTTTGGGATGTTTTACTAAGGTTTTCATGCTCATCCTTTTATCTGTTCCCATCAAATTTTGTAACTGGTGCTGTAAAATTTTAAAGCATGCAATAAGCTCATAGTAGGGACATTGTATTGGAAAAGCCATGACAAATAAAACAACCCATTATGATTATTTGTGAGGCCTCTTTTTATAATTAGGAATCTCTCTCGGTCAGTCCATGACCACTGGAAGTACTTCCTCGGTGAAGAGAGGAACTCAGATTGATGCATCCTTCATGAGCTATTGCTGCATTTCATGTTCTTGCATTACTGGGCTTTGGTCACTTGTCTTTACTTACATGTCACTATTTTAATGAGATTGGACAATATAAAAATATATAAATATATATTAAAAAAATACAATATGTTATATGCATCATTCTAGGTTCATCGGTTTTCTTTTTTTCTGGGCCCATCAAGTGTTAACATAGTGACTGTCACATGAAAAAGCTTTTACGAAATTACTATTACCAAGACTTCTATGCAATCTTGGGAATTTTGAGCAGTGCTAGATGAAAGAATACCGAAATGAAAGAATACTTTGCGTGAAATTTAATTTGAAATTAAGTGTTCAAAACTGAACACTGCAAAAGTTGCCAAGAAGATCCAGAATCTCAGACTGGAGTTAATGAGGGAGGATGCTGTCTGCAAAGATAGTAATTTAAGAGATTTCTAAATATTGAATAAAATCTGCCTCATAGCTGAGGAGATGCTTAAAATTTTGAAAGATCCCAAAATATTAGCTTGAAATAAATCAAAGAAATAAGTGTGCTTCAGGAACATCTGCTTTCTAGTAAGTCGAGACAGGGATGTTTGGAACTACATTGCCCATTATTCATTCACATTCCAGTGTTTCCTGGTGCTTTACAGCAAGATAGGGTGTATCTTTAGTCCCAGTTCAGTTAATTGAAATACTTCTATTTACTTCTATAAAATTAAGATTTTGCCCATAATCCACTTTCTGGCTTTGTTCCTGATTTTCCAGTTTTGTCCCTAAAAGATAAGAGGAAAATATTGATAGAATTTTCTTAAAGCCTTCTTAAAATACAGGAATACCATGGAGATTCTACCTATAAGCCAGAGGAAATGACACTTGAGCTATGCTGGATAAAAATGTCATCGGGAAAGAATCATATTCAACTTTTAATTTTCCAGTACAGATGTGCTTAGATAAGAAAGCAATTTTAACATATTCAGAAGTGACTTTAAACTGTTGCAACTTTTTGTTTGGACTCTGTTTTCATTCCAGGAGAGGTTTATTTTGATTTATCTTACACCTGTTCCTGGCAAGGAACACTACACTGAAATAATCTGCTTGCCTGCCTCCGAGGAAACAGAGCCAGGGAAGGCTGCCTTTGGAAATGGACACACTCTTTCCTTCCCAGCCTGAGGAGGTTTTTTGGAGGAGGAGTGTATTGTGAAGAGGTGAATAAAATGAGAAAGGTGTGAAAGAAACACCAGTAGACTGGGAAGGCTCTCTTCCCTCCTCCAACTGTTTTTAAGCATGTGTCCATGCATTTTCTGCTCCCCCGCTCCCTCGTGCCTTCCTCACCACTTTGCCTCTCTTCCTCTCTGCTCTCCATCTTGAAAGGTCTATATGAGTTGGTAATTCCCTTGGACCAATACTAAAGAGAGAGAGAAATGAGCTATGCTGTTGTTGGCTTCTTCATCTCACACGGTCAGAAGGGACCAGAGACCTTCAGTGGGGCAGAAGGACAGAGTGTTCTCAGCAGATGCTGTGCGGTGCTGGGAGCAGTGAATTAATCTGAATTTTTTGCACTGTTATAACAAAAGCTGCCAGAATTCCTGGTATGGGAAAGAATAAGCGAAGGGACAAATCATTTGCTTTTCAAAAAAAAAGTCACGTTGAAAGCAGCTGAGGGAAACCAAAACTCTCTGAAAGCACATAAATCATTTCTGGACCAAAAATATAATTCCTAATATTTGGATTATATTTTTCAAGTTCTAAGACTGTTTTTCTGTAGTGCACACTGTTTTTTGATAATATCTGATTTGCTGATATCTCCCCCCACTAATTAGAAATGGCTGTTATATTGCTGCTGTGCTCAGGGCAGCGTGGATAAAGCCAAGCTAAATGTGATGTTCTTCCAGTAACCAGAGATACTCCATCTTCAATACAGTCCATATTGCTCACAGCTTTTTTGCACACCCTACATGAGCCTCAGATCCAGATAAACACTCCTAAATATAGGAGATTGCTTGTAGGTGGGTATGTATGTGCTGCACATCCATACTTCCAGTCGGACAAGATCTAGGGCTTAGTTCAGTGGGATAAATAGAGGTGTCCTCTGTTACATGATATTCCCTGCTCTCCAGCTACTTCTCCTGAAGGGCACAGGCTTCCCTAGTCTGAGGGCATATCTACTGGACCTAGTGGATGTCTCAGATACCTTAGGGCATCTCAGATGGCACTGGACAGATAAATTCAGGCAGATGAAACAATCCTCTTTTTGTGCCAAGCCCTGAGCACAAGTCAGCTGAGCAGTCAGCAGGAGCCTTCCTGAGGGTTAGCACCACCACACTTAGCTGACGTGATTGCCTTGTGCTGCATGGGGTAGAGGCATCTGATTCACAACTTAAGACTTTAAATGTCAACATGGAGCTGAATCCTACCTCACTTCTTTTTGTGGTCCACATTAGGATTGTGAAATCTAACTTTTCCCGATCAATTATCCTGTTTCTGAATTCTTACCCAGTCCTGCTGCATCTGATTACTATGCTCTTGAGCTCTGCACTGTGCAGAGACACCCCAGGATATATTATCTATTTTTGGTTCTCTAAACTTGTTAGATTTACATCTAGAAGCAAATTCAGTTTTACAGTAGCCAACTATATGGTAGCCAAATATGATCCATCTATGTAGAAGCCAAAATGTCAGAGCAGAAGACAAGCAGAAGGTCAACCCAGGCTTGTATACTTGTCCAACAGCGACACTAGTCAGTAATGGGTGGTTAGGGAAGATCACACAAGGAGGACAAGCATGCAGTAATATTTCTCAGCCTTTAGTGCCTGATCCTTTGAGACTTCCTGAGCCAGAAGTAGGGTCTAGGTGTTTATTTGACCTGGATTGTTTTCTCCTGAGATTATCCAGTTGGTTTTGAACTCATGTAAACTTTTATTGGCTCGTGGCAAGGATTTGTGCAATTCTACAGGACGCTCCTTGAACCACAAAAGTGTCTGTACCCTTAATGGTATGGTAAGATGGCAAAGCCATCTTAGCACAAGGTGAGTGTTATACCTAACACAAAAGAAGTAAAACTCATGTTAGCATGAAGTTCTAATCTGTGGATATGGTTTTAGTTTATTCTTGCATATTAACATACAAGCAAACAGCACAAAATCTTAAGATTTAAACCATGTACTTTGTTAAAAAGAAAAAAAAAGACTTTAAGCTTTTAAAGGTCAGGAAATTAATGATGAGGTGGTGAAGTAACAGTGTTTTCTCTGTCCTTTTCCACTCTCTGCATACCAGTATGTCTGTCCCAATAATCACGAAAGAACGTTATTCCTTCTCACAATATCCGTGTGCCTTCACTGTTATCTTCCCATCTCCCTTTAAATGCTGTTCTGGCTCAAAGGGCAGTTGGCTGATTAGTTCATGCAGAACAAACTCGCTCTCACAGTTTGAATCTGTGACCTGAAGAAATAAATCCTAACACTTGCGAGGCTGCAAAAAACATCTTGTCAAGCTGCCAACTAAAAGAATGCTCCTGAGTGCCCAGCACTATATTTTTTCCTTTCCAGGAAATGGTACATCAGAGGAGTTGGGTCCAGAAACTATATGCCTGAACAGTGTTTGTACTCACAAGAAACCAATAAGTTTGATTCCACTGGACTCTCATCACTGAGGCAGCTCTATTTTCTTCTTCTTTTTCTTTTCTTTTCTGGCTTTTCAATAGGAAAGTTGCTATGTGAAATGGGAAAACATTCATAATTTGTTCAAGTACTACATCGGTCTTCAAAGTTCAAACATGAGGATCCTTCAAATCTGTTCCTCTTATTCATATGTTTTCAAAATGACTGCCATCAGTTTTCACCCTAGAAATCTCTCAGGGCATACTCTGACTCCAGCCCTCACTTCACATCCTGTCTCAAACAGAATTCTCTGCTTTGGATTTCCACCTGTAGTCTCTCTTTTGTCCCCAGTCAGCTAATGAACAATACATGTTATTGATTGGTACATGGACATTAATGTTTTCTATAATGTATTTCTTTCAGACATCATTGTTCTCATCGCTTCAATAGCAGTTGTTTCTGCAAAAACTCAGGGTAACATTTTTGCAACATCAGCACTGAGAAGTCTTCGTTTCCTACAGATCCTTCGTATGGTGCGCATGGACCGAAGAGGAGGCACTTGGAAATTATTAGGTTCAGTAGTTTATGCACATAGCAAGGTACGTAATCATAAGTGCTGGTTTTGAGGGTCTTCACTGGATTCAGCAAGAATCCAAGAAAATAAATACTAATCAATTTTGAGCAGAATATCTAAAATTTCTTGAAATGACATCAGTTGTATTGACCATGGATACAGTTATGTGAGGCCATGTTAAATACTAAAAGGTTTTTGAATATGTTGAAAATGTTGGATTTGGTGTGCTAGTGTAATTCTACGTATATTAGTGAAGTTCCTAGCGCATCAAAGGAGTAGATTTGGTCCATTTTTAAAGAAAATTTGCATTGGCAGGGAAGCATTTGACTTTTAATTACTCGAATGCCAAAAGAAGTATATAGATATTTTCACTGTGTCTTTCTTGAAGTGCCATTCTGTTCAATCATTCAAATGGATATTAATCTCTGCTTTGTTTTATCTAGGAATTAATCACGGCCTGGTACATAGGATTTTTAGTACTCATCTTTTCATCTTTCCTGGTTTATCTGGTGGAAAAAGATGCAAATAATCAGTTCTCCACATATGCAGATGCTCTCTGGTGGGGCACAGTAAGTACATAAAAAGAATACGCGCTGCTTCGTGAGTATGCTAGAGTGCTTTGGATTGCACCTGCTGTTGATTTTAACTTAGTGAGATGTTCTGTGAATTGTTTCCACTGGCAGAAAGCTGGTCCCAGAGTCTCCCTACACCTACTCCAGCTATTCATTTGTACATCCATAGTTCATTTTACTCCATCCTGCAGAACAGCTGTTTATGAGTTTCTGCTGCAAATCAGATCACTGAACCTCCAAGAGAAGAAAGCATTTTACTTTTTAAGCCAGATCTTTTCAGTAATACGTTCTGTAGTAATGTCCCACAAGGAGCTGCTTTGATCCAAATGAGAGCTATAAGCTGCAGAGCAGGAACTGTCAGGGAAGTGGGAATAAAATTCTTACATCAGCTTTGCAGTGAAAGGAAGTGTTTTTTCACTGCCCTTAGAATGAAATTCTTTTTCCTTCCCTGTGTCTTGAGGAAAAAAGACAAGAATAAATATTATTATCATGGTTCAGCAGTGTTTTTTACAGGTGTAAAAGCCCTGATTTAGCTGAGCATTTAAGGTCTTGCTTAACTATCAAATCAATTAGTTTGTTGAAATCTGTGGGATGTAAGTACATGCCTGACTGCTTTTCCAAAAGTAGGAGGATTATATGAATGCTTATATGTTTAAATAAACCAGGCTTTAAATGAACAATGAAGTAATGACGACCTAGGTGTCTAAGTAGTTGATTTATTCTTTTATGGCCCAATGTAAAGCTTTTTTTTTTTTCTTTTTTTTTCTTCCTTTTTTATTTTTTTTTTTCCTGAAATATGCTCTGTAATGAGCTAGACCTCTGTACTATGTGGGAGTTACTTGAACAGCAGCTAGAATACTTGCCCCAACAAAGCCTATTACAGAGCTATTGCCAAGCAGTAAAAAAAATGTGGAGGTGTTTGGTTGTTGTTTTGGGATTTTTTTTTTTTTTTTTTTTTTTTTTTTTTTGTCCTTCTGATTCAGTAGAACAAACACCATGAGCTCTGATACTGTCTGGATAGAGGAATGATGCCTGTGAGATCATTAATGCTGACATGACCAAGAGCACTCATTAGTTTTTCTGGGATAAGCATAAGAGCTGAAGCAGCCTCTGCCACCTTTCCTGATCAGAGAGATGCAGAAATGAAGCTTTCTCACCTCAGATCCTCTGCTAAAATGGACTCTGTTTGGATTCAGTAGTATTTGCAGATTCAGAGCTATTCAAAAACTTTTTCCAAAATGCACTGAATCTTTGAAAAGTATTTTTAATAAGTTTCATTTACATTCTGAGCAAAGGTCAGGATCATTTTCTATTAGTATAACTAGCCTCTGTGTTTGAAATTTGTTCATCCTAGGAATAATTGTTTGTTACATATCTTCCCTAGTACTGTTGTACTTATGCACAAAACTGGGGAGGTAGGAAAAGCCAGACTTAATGGCTCTTATTTGCACATCTACAAAAGGACAGAAATATTTTTCCTGAAACTTTTTTAAGAGTGTCAAGGCAAAATCTGTAATAGCATACATGCTTCTATTCTGTATTGTGAACACACATAAGATTCACATTGGCTAAAGCCATCAAAGCAGGTTTTGCCCTCAGTCTCACCATAACTATTTTGTGGGTTCTCTGTCTGTAACTGAAATAATTCATCAGTTCAGCAGAAGGAGGTTCATTTCTCCAAAAGCTGAGGTTCAGATTTGCTTACAGCTTTGCGAAGCTTCTGGCTTGGGATGCCACTGACCTTGCCTTTGGGTACCAGTAGTCTGCAAACATAATTTTCTCCAGTAGTCTCCAGTAGTCTGCAAACATAATTTTCCTTTTTTGTTTGGCAGCGAGTCCTGCAAGAAGGCCTCTGTAGGTCGTGCAGGTGGGATGTTGCGTCGCATGGGTCTGAAAATGTCTGTTTTCAGCCACTCAGTTTCCCAGGAAACAACTCCAATATGTCTGCAAAGCTTTGTGTGACTTAGCACTGGGTAGGCAGAGACTTGGGGCTTAGCACAGGATTGCACCCGTCTGCCAGCAGGCACTGATGAGTGGACACAGACCCACAAGGAATGGGGAGGCTCAGCAAACCCAGACCTCAACTCCAGTATCCAACTGAGGCTCATGTCAGATCCACATCCTTCCTTCTGAGCACCTCTAACAGCAGAAGTATGATCTTTGTTTTAGAATTTACTTTTGCACTACCTGCTGACTGCTATTTTTTTTAAGGAAAAACCCTGCTAAGAAGTAATCATTGTACAAAGTGGTGCTTAAAATATTTTGTATACTATGAAGCTAGAATGACTCATAGGTCAGATAAGTAGTGCAACTGAGAAAATAGGAATCTTTTCTTGACATCAGCAGGTAAAACAGCAAATTATAATCAAAAAACCTGAAAACAATCTGTATTGTACATTTCTATACCTTTCCTTCTTTCCCCCAGTGTGTGACATGAATACATTTAAATTTTTAATGTACTTAAGTGCACAACATTACTGAAAATCTATGATCCCCTTTACCTGTTATCTTTTCCATTTTAATAATAGTATTTTTGGTATAATATGTAAAGCAGTATGTGGGAAATGCATAACGTGCTTCTTAGTCATGAGTTGTTTTTACTGCCAGAGTAACCCACATGCAGATTTTGAAAAGGTCAGATTCTGTGGCATTCTAGGGGAAATCAATGCTTAGTCTCATTGATTTGTTTATTTGCAAAAGTTGTTCTTACTTAAACCGCAGAATATCTACCAAATCCCAGATTGAATTCTGTGATGGTAGAAATGGAAGAAAAGAAAGACCGCGTGAAAGTCAGGCACAGATTGTCTTTTTAAATTTCAAGCTTTTAGAGGCACTTACACTCCTCTCCCGATCCAGACCCAGCATGCGGCAATTAGCCCATGCATTAATTCCAATTATTTGAGGATTGTACCATGCTAAGGTCATTTCATGAATTTCATTTTTAAAGCCCATAACTTTGCATTGAGACAAAAGACAGGATATGGCATACTAATTTGCATCTGAATACTGCTCTGTAGTTGCACATTGTACAGCACAACGTGCAGTTTAAGCATCGTACTAATGTTTCTACTGTGAATATTCTTATGGTTGGAGTCCCCATGGTGCTGCTCAACACAGCCTTAAGTGTGCACTGTATGAAGAGTTCAAGCTCAGAATTTACTGGAAATGGTTTAATAGAAAAAAAAAAATAAGTAAACTGTATGGGAACAAAAGGTCTGTAAAAAAAAATTGTAGGTCTTTCAAAATCAAACCTTACATGATTTTCTCAGAAGTGTTAGTGATAGCTAGAACTGATCATGTTCATAGCAGCATTTAGTTTACTTTTACCTGCAAATGTAATGCAATTAGGATTTCTGTCTCTCCTACACATTTAACAGAGTTTCTTTTAATAAAACATTATTTTCTACTAGTATCCAGTAGTTACAGCTGAATACAGAATGGCTCTGGCACTCCACAGTGACCTGTAGGTGAACAAAACAACTTAAGTGAATAATAAACAGCAAAACTGTTACCTTGGACTTCCGGAGGGCGGACTTTGAATTGTTTAGAAGACTAGTAGGGGGAGTCCCCTGGGATTCAGTCTTAGAGGGTAAAGGGGTCCAAGGCAACTGGTTGCTCTTCAAGAAGGTAGTCTTACAGGCGCAGGAGCGGGCTGTCCCCCTGAGCTGCAAAATGAGCCGGCGGGGAAGGAGACCGGCGTGGATGAATAGGGAACTATTCTTGAGGCTCCGGGAGAAAAAGAGAATTTACCTCCTGTGGAAGAAGGGACGGGCGACTCAGAAAGAGTACAGAGAAGTTGTTAAGATGTGCAGGGAGAAAATCAGAAAGGCGAAAGCCCAGCTCGAACTCAACCTAGCCGCTGGGATAAAAAGAAACAAGAAACCCTTTTACAAATATATCAACGGTAAAAGGAGGACTAAGGAGAATCTCCATTCTTTACTGGATGAGGCTGGGAATGTGATTAGTGAGGATAAGGAAAAGGCAGAGGTCCTGAACGCCGTCTTTACGTCTGTCTTTAAAGGTCAGACCAGTTATCCTCAGGGTACTCCACTTTTTGACCTGGTGGACTCGGCTGGGGAGCAGACTAAACCACCCACGATTCAGGAGGAAACAGTCAGAGACCTGCTACTCCAACTGGACTGTCACAAGTCCATGGGGCCGGATGAGATTCACCCGAGAGTGCTGAGGGAACTGGCGGAGGTGATAGCCAAGCCGCTTTCCATCATCTATCAGTGCTCCTTGTTGACAGGTGAAGTACCGGAAGACTGGAAGCTTGCCAATGTGACTCCCATCTACAAGAAGGGCTGTAAGGAGGACCCGGGGAACTACAGGCCTGTTAGCCTGACCTCGGTGCCAGGGAAGGTTATGGAACAGATTGTCTTGAGGGAGATCATGCGGCAAGTGCGGGACAACCGGGGGATCAGGCCTAGCCAGCATGGGTTCACGAAGGGTAGGTCCTGCTTGACCAACCTGATCTCCTTCTATGATCTAGTGACCCGCCTGGTGGATGAGGGAAAGGCTGTTGATGTGGTCTACCTTGACTTCAGCAAAGCCTTTGACACTGTCTCCCACAGTATTCTCCTGCGGAAGCTGGCAGTCCGTGGCTTGGACAGGTACACTCTTGGCTGGGTAAAGAGCTGGCTGGAGGGCCGGGCCCAGAGAGTGGTGGTCAATGGAGCCAAATCCAGCTGGCGACCGGTCACGAGTGGGGTTCCCCAGGGGTCGGTGCTGGGGCCTGTCCTCTTCAATATCTTCATTGATGATCTGGATGAGGGCATTGAGTGCACCCTCAGTAAGTTTGCAGATGACACTAAGTTGGCTGGAAGCGTCGATCTGCCTGGGGGTAGCGAGGCCCTACAGAGGGATTTGGACAGGCTGGATAGCTGGGCTGAAGCCAATGGGATGAGGTTTAATAAGACCAAATGCCGGGTCCTACACTTTGGCCACAACAACCCCAAGCAACGCTACAGGCTTGGGGCGGAGTGGCTGGAAGACTGTGTAGAGGAAATGGACCTGGGGGTGTTGGTTGACGCTCGGCTAAACATGAGCCAGCAGTGTGCCTGGGTGGCCAAGAAGGCCAATGGCATCCTGGCTTGTATCAGAAGTAGTGTGACCAGCAGGAGTAGGGAAGTAATTGTCCCCCTGTACTCAGCTCTGGTGAGGCCGCACCTTGAGTACTGTGTCCAGTTCTGGGCCCCTCACTGCAAGAAAGACATTGAGGCCCTGGAGCGTGTTCAAAGAAGGGCAACAAAACTGGTGAGGGGTCTGGAGCACAGGCCTTATGAGGAGCGGCTGAGGGAGCTGGGATTGTTCAGTCTGGAGAAGAGAAGGCTCAGGGGAGACCTTATTACTCTCTATAACTACCTGAGGGGAGGTTGTAGCGAGCTGGGGGTCGGCCTCTTCTCTCGTGTAACTGGTGATAGGACTAGGGGGAATGGTTTCAAGCTGCGCCAGGGAAGATTCAGGCTGGATATTAGGAAATACTACTTCTCTGAAAGAGTGGTCAAGCACTGGAATGGGCTGCCCAGGGAGGTGGTGGAGTCACCGACCCTGGAGGTGTTCAAAGAACGATTGGATTTTGTGTTGAGGGATATAGTTTAGCAAGAACCATGGGTGATAGGTGGATGGTTGGACTGGATGATCTTATAGGTCTTTTCCAACCTTAGTGATTCTGTGATTCTGTGATTCTGTAATACTGTCACAGTTACTAGCTAAAATGAGTCAATATTGATGGTGTTTTTCAAATTTAATGTGATGATAGTCTAAGCAAACTAAATTTTTTTCAGTTAATTGATGTCAGGTAAAGATTCAAAAGGTAAGTACTGCTATCAGAACATAAAATTATGTCAGAAAAAATATTAGGGAAGAGGGAAGCCCTCTGGGTCTTATCTCATCTGATTGAAAGCACCTAGGTTATATAAGCTCGTTCATTATTGTATTGCCTCACTTATTATTAGCACATTTATTAGTTCTAGCAATGAGATATAATACAAGTTCTGTCACAGTGTTTTTTGAGACTAGCTGTGTTCCTTGGTTTATCTGTCCAATCCTGCATTTTAGGATATGTTGAGTTACATGCTGAAGGAATCTTCCTTTCTATTATCCAAGTCTAGGTGACTAGAGCATGTGAAAACACCTAAACATTTTGTGTTTCAAGCTAGGAGAAATGAATCCTAACTAAAGAAACTAAAATGTTTGATTTGTTTTCCCCTATATAAGCTGTGGTGATCAAACAGACACGGGGCTGTTCAGCAGGTATCCCCACACTTTGGTTTCCCTTTTATTGTTTCTTGATCCTTTTTCATCATATTCCTCTCTCAGCTCCAGCCTCCTCCCAGATCGACAACTCATCCCTATTTACTTCCATAGGTTTGTTACACCCATACTCAGATTTTGTATTTTTGATACTGTGTTCTAATTACTCTTGGTCTTGTACAATATTAATGCTGCAGTTACTGAGGTATTGTTGTCCTTGCAAGACTTGAATCCTCTGAAGGTCTCCAGTATTCTCCTCCAGTTATCTTTGAACTTAAGGTCATTTCTCCCTTAAGTCCTCGTGAGATCCAACATTCTCTCATTGTGCCAGCTGTAACTTTTATCAACATCTTTCTTATCAGTCATATCTTACAATTTCTCATGTTACTGTGGTCTCACGTCCAGTGGTTTTCCACACCGCACTCAATTAATGTTACCCCAAGATTATGCCATTCAGAGCCTTATGTTCATTTATTTGCTTGCAGTACTAACAAGGATGATGAGGTTTATTTCTGAACTGGACCATGCGGATATCTGGAAAAATATTTTCTTAGCTGTGTGACCAGAGGAATATAAAACAAGATAAAATCCATTTGTTTGGTGTCAAATAACATGATATGGTATGGCTCTGACATCCATGTGTCAGTATAAAGACCATCCTGAGATAAAAGAACCCAAAATGAGCAACAAACCACTGATATGCATAGACATCTTCATGACCTACAAGAATGGGGCAAAAGGCTTTAAAATGATTGTACTCTTTTCTTTGGAGAAATCCCATAGGTACATTCTGTAGGACCGTTCCTGGTTTTGTGCAGCTCTCAAGTATCAAATCTCAAAGGTTCAAGTTCATCTTTTAACAGTTTCAGAAGATGCTAGGTGACAATATCATTAATATGCAAAGACACTTAGGTCTGTTTTCCTTCTTCTCAGCCCAGGTAGGAGAGATCTCTCTACTTTCCAGCCTCTAGAAGAGATAGGGAGCTGGGTAGAAGCCAAGTAACTGGACTTATTCCAGAGCTGCAAACTGCTTCATGATGATTGGACTGGAAATGAATTTTGAGGAACTTCTATTCAAAGGATTCATTTGTTCAAGTGCTTCATTGTTTTCTGGGTCTCAATAGCTTCAGACTGTTCTGCACTTGCTCTCTAATGCTAAGAGTTGGGAATACCCTTGCTAAGCAGAATAAAACCAAACCAAGCCCCTCTGCAAGTTCAAGAGCATGGCTGCAGCAGCCTCACTTCTGCTGGAAAGAAAGGGAGTTGCATTCTCATCTTCTTTGTTATCACTCAGTCTCACTAAGGCTTTCTTTGCCTGCCTTGTGCAGACTCTGGTGCTTGTTAGATATCTCTGTGAGCTGACTCGACTCGCCAAAACAAACCACAGAAGAATATGGGTAATTCTGCTTTCCTGGGTTGGAAAGCTGGGAAAAGGGGATGCAGGCAGAGAGGGCAGAGAAGTGAAGAGGAGCAAGGAGAGCAAGACCTGATAAACACCCAACGATGGAAAGCTGTGTGTCCCTCCAGGCTAGCGTTACTACCTTGAGACTTGATAACCACTTGAAATTTCAGCTGCAGAGATATTTCAGCTCACTGCCTTTTAGTCACTATGGCTTTCTGAGGGTAAATTACATCCGCAGTTTGTTCCCAACAATGGGAGCAATTAAAGGCACTGTTTACTATCTAAGGAGCCTTAAATAGTTGAAATCTAATTACTTCCAAAAGACTTTCCTTCTTTTGTCCTGTGGTGACCCCTACATTAAATAGAATTGCTTGGCTGTCTTTCATAGGAATGAACTTTGAGGAAGCTGGAAGCAAAATATTGTCTCTAGAAGGCATTTTCCTGAAGAATTCATTACTGCCAGAATATTTGCTAAGCCTGAACTTGCCCACATTTGGTACACTATGTAAAATAATTCCCTGTGCACATGTTCACCATTAATAACAGGCCCTGGAATCCTTGGCACTTAGCCGGTCGTTGTCTATCTTTGTCCTTTAACATTGTGTGCTGTTGCCTGAGCACAGTCCCTGCAGTCTTCCACCCTTCCTCAGAAATCCTCTACTTGACTGTCCTGCTTCTGGCTGCTGCACTAAGCAGTACGTGGGCCTATGGGTCCTGCCAGTCTGGTTCCCCAGTTAGGGCCTGGCACACTTCCCAGGCCAGGAGTAGTCTGGAGGGCATTTCTTTAGACTAGGGAAGATCCCAGGCACAGGCACACATAGGCATGAAGCCAGAACTTTGGCCTTATTTTGCCTTAGAGATATGTTTTGTAGACCACAACCACATACCAGTATCCCAGCAGTCCCTGCTGAACATTACACAGCCCGCAGTCAGTGATTTGCACATGCACCAATCTGTGCCATTCCTCTGTCGTGGTGCTGAATGGCAAGGGTGCTGACCTCCGCACCACAGATTTTGAAACATATGTTTGGTGTGCCTATCATTACACTGTCCTCATGAAGGAATTACGGATGCAGTCTTCTTTCTCCTTGACCTCTTCCCACACAGGTCTGAGCTAATGCTATCCAACACCTAGGGTTGTTGGACAACCTGGAGCTCTGCGGTGTCTTTTATCTTTGTGTGAGGAGTCGCATAGGTCTATCTGAGCCTGTCAGAGGGAAGGGGAAAGGATGAGGAAATTCCTACAGTTCCTTCCATCCTTAGATTAGCATTTTTTGTGTGTGTTTCAGAAAACGACCAAGCCTGAATTGTACTGATGGGCTTGTAGAAAATGCAACAGCTAATCACTCCTGGTATTTGAATATTCTGCCTTTGAACTTCAGTTTCCTTTTAATACTACTGTATTTCTCCAATATGTTGTCTGTATAATTTATATTTGTGTAGTTGTGCAAATATGTACAGTCCTGCTGAAAGCAGATGAAACATCTGTACGTCCACTGAAAAGAACACTTTTTTCTGCCCAATTTATATCATTTTCCATCATTTGCTTCAGCGGTGAAATCCCAGACTTTCTGATCTATTATTTATATATTGCTTGTTGGGGTATTTTTCTCATGTTTATTATTTATTTGTTTTATTCAGTCATAGACAGTATGGAGTCTTCATAGAATAATATATTCATGTTACTTTTATGTGTTTCTCTTTTAAAAATATCTGTATATATTTCACATGTCTTGAGTTAGATAGTGGAAAAAAACTGTTTCAGGCAGTTATATAATCTCAGGCTAACCTCTGAGGGACTTCTGGTAATCTTTGATCATTCTTTTGGGTTTTTTTTTAGATCACATTGACAACCATTGGCTATGGAGACAAAACTCCTCTTACTTGGCTCGGCAGGTTGCTTTCTGCAGGATTTGCTCTACTTGGCATTTCTTTCTTTGCACTACCTGCTGTGAGTATGCTTACAAAAACTGTAAAATGATCACAGAAAACTTCAGTAGCTTGTACTGCTCTTAGGATACAAAAAGCTGAAGGAAACTTTCTAAATGAAGAACAACTGTTTAAGGCTTTTTACTCTGTAACAATATTGATGAGCTTCTAACATCCAAATAAAAGGTTTGGTGTTGCTGACATTACGTGAGTTTTGGAGTTTTTTTGCTAGGACAAACTGGGATGTAACCCTAAATTAGGTAGCATACTGCTGTGTAAGATTGAAATTCCTTTCTTTTTTTATGAATTGTGACTCATATATTACTGCTTTTCCTTGAGAGTTAAAAAAAAATCAGTTGATATGTATTTCTTAGTTTCCATTAAAGGAAAAGTGAGATAATTTTCATGTTTCTGAGTGTAGTGCAATTGTGAAAGACTGGATTTCCTTTCTCTTTTAAATTAATATTAAATAAGCAGGAAACCAGAAGTGACATTTGAATCTTTTTATATTCCGTATATATTATATACTCCATCAACATTTTAATACTTGGATTCGTTATCTACAGGTCATTATAAAATATGTATGTTATAATAATACATTTGTTTTCAATGATATAAACAAGCTTAAAAGTCAGCATTTGCCAACAGCACCAACTCATCTAATGTATTACATTTACTTTTTATTTTATGCAAAGAGAGTATTTTGGTACCTGTGACATTATAATGCATAATAATTATAATTATATTACATTGCCTGTTTGTGAATCTTTGACATTTAATGACAACTACTGTAATTAATTATCTTTGTTACCTGGTAATCACTAGCAAGAAATTTAGTCTTAGCAAAAGAACATGTAGAAGATGAATAACCTCATGTATCAGAGATGCCGGAACTGTTATTCTTTGTGTCGTATCTATATACAGAAATTGATTTTCCTCACAAACACTTTTCTGTTTGTAAAATGTATGTGTGACTCTTTCATGCATTTCTAGTATTTTTTATTTATCCTGGCTAAGAATCAAGTGGAAATGTTCTTCCTTGTAAAGCAGGCATGTCCAGAAGAAATATTGTACTCCTTCCAAGCCAAGGAGGGAAACATTTTTGGTCTTTGAGTCTGTCTAGCAGGAATCACATTTATCTTACTTTAAAAAAAGCAAAAAACCAAAAGGGAGAAGATTCATTGTCAGCATTTTTACAAACCCTCTAGAATGAACAGTGGAGATTATTTAGATGAGAATTAGTGAGAGAAAATGGTCTTAATCTCTTAAGTAAGGCATTTTTTTAACATTTCAAAAATCAAAAATTATAATAAGCACTGCAGATATGAGCTTTGTTATCTATACATGTCTGGTGTATCTGTCAGCTGGTCATTTCATTATTCATGGCTTACTTTCCTCTAAATGTTCCTGCCTGACTCTATAGATGTATGTATGTATGTGTGTGTCTGTGTGTGTGTGGCCTTTGGAGTTGCAGAAATATAGTCTAACATAAACTCAGGCAATGGCTGGGGTAAGCAGTCATTGATACTACCACAGATGTTATCTCATAAAGAGTCTCCAGTCTAAATATGTATGGGCACTGTTGTTGAGCCTCATACTGCCTTGTGCAGTCATAAATGAAGCACACATATGATTACTTCAGATCAAAACTTTGTAGCTGATTGTGTATATTTGTAGGAAAACAATACCTACTCATAAATATTGTATTGCATTGCAGGGCATCCTTGGCTCAGGATTTGCATTAAAAGTGCAGGAACAGCATCGCCAGAAACACTTTGAGAAAAGAAGGAATCCAGCTGCCAGTCTAATTCAGGTAAATATGAAACCAGTAAGAAGATAACAGTAGATGATTTAAAGTACATATTGGAGCAAGTTTTATTATTTCAGTTCGGAAAGTTTTGTGGAAATAACATTTAACACAGATTAATTTCATGAAATAGATTTCTTCATGTATATAGAATTTCCATTTGTAGTTTGTGAGTTCTTCATCCATGCTAAAGAAACTGAATCGATTGCATTTCTGTAGCTGATGAATTAGAAGTGATCCCTGGACAACAAACTGACAGAGCAGCACTCTTGCCAATATTAAGCTGCTTTTCACGAATAAGGGGTTAAGAGTATTCCAGTGAGTGATGTACTTGGTAAAAATGAAGAGTCCTGTCCAGAAAACTGATTACAGAATTAATCAATTAAAAAGCTCGAAAAGTAGGAACTAGAAATTTCAGAACTTCTGAAATTTTTGTAAGCGGTTTCAGCTCCAATATTGACATCATGATGCCAATCAATGATTTGCAAATATTTTTTTTTAAGCATGTGTCACTGTGTGCACCAGTACAGATTAAGGGGCTGACCTGCTGCAAAAGAGTTCTGCAGAGAAGAACCGGGGTGAACTACAGATTGGCCAGCAATGTGCTCTTGTGACCAAGAAGGCCAATGGTATCCTCAGGTGTATTTAAAAGAGCATAGC
This sequence comes from Chrysolophus pictus, assembly GCA_037305975.1. NCBI lineage: Eukaryota > Metazoa > Chordata > Aves > Galliformes > Phasianidae > Chrysolophus > Chrysolophus pictus. The sequence continues at coordinate 29,613,783 of CM074578.1, forward strand.
CAGTGCATTGAGGAAGGTGATCTTCCACCTTTACTCTGTCTGGTGTGGTCACATCTGGAGCACTGTGTCCAGTTCTGGTCTCCCCAGTTCAAGAGAGACAGGGTACATCTAGAGGAAGTCCAGTGGAGAGCTGTGAAGATGATTAGAGACCTGGAGCATCTCCCTGAAGAGGAGAAGCTGAGAGACCTGAGGCTGTTCTTCAGAAGAAGAGACTGAGAGGGGGTCTTACAAACACTTCTGAGGGCCGCTCCAAAAGTAATGCCTCCTATTTTATTGTGTTGACCTGTGTCGTCAGAGGCAGATGTTGGTGATATAGAGATATAGAGGTTCAACGTTTCCCACAATATTCTATTACATTTTGTCACCATGTGATGCGTGACAGCAGAAGGGCAGTCAGACAACATGATGTCCAACATGGAAGTGCATATGAAGCAAATGTGGAATTGAATTTCTCCATGTGAACAAAAAATTGCACTTATTGACATTTTTTGATGTTTTCTAAACGTTTATGGAGACAAACAGTGGATGTGAGCACAGTGAAGTGGTGGATGGTGTATTTCAGCAGTGGCAAGAATGATGTGAAAGACAAGCCATGTTCTAGAAAGCCATGTAGATTTTTATGAGTGTGGCATGCAGGCTCTTGTTCACCACTGGCAAAAATGCATAGCTAATGGTGGTGACTATGTTGAAAAGCAGTGTTTTGTATCTGAAAATTTTCTCTATCAAATAGTGTTATTGTGCTCTTTGTATCTGTTGTGGTTTCCATGGAAATAAGTAGGAGGCATTATTTTGGGAGCTTTCATAAATTATTGTATTGGTTAATAAAGCTAAACATGCTCCTTTTCTGTCTACAGTACTGTAGTATGAGAGTCTGGGATATTTTCTAAAACATATATTCTAAACTGCTCCCATGAGATTAAAGTTTGATTGACAGAGGATAGATATAATAGAATTAGGCTTTGGATGTACCTCTTCTTACTGTTGTATGAAAAACCAATCAAAATATTTAAAAGATGGTGTACTTAACAGATTAAGAGTAGGCAGCCAGCTGATCTCAGGAAGATACTCTCAGTGGACAAAATCACTGTAAAAGGAAGATAATTGTGGGATCTAAGAAGTGAAGGTTGTTCAGCATTTTCATGTTCATTTTCATGTTCTGCATTTTAAGTCATCTGGAAATTAATATAGAATTGCTGATGGTGATATTTGCCAATGTAGCAATTTGCCAGTGTATGGCAGAATAGTAAAGATGAGGGCAGGCACGTGACAGTGAATCCGAGTATGATCAGGCTGGAGTTGTTCCAACCAAATGGCTTAGTGTACCAAGTACAAAACTGTTGATCCGGAAACAATGCACTCAGTATATAACTGGAGGACTCTGTCCTAATACTAGCAACTCTGCAAAGTACTTGTCCAAGCATGAGAAACATAGAGGAGAAAGAATAGGGAAGAAGGGTGGAGAGCTTCCTACAGGTTCCCAGTATGTTATTTTGCCAAAGTTTATTACAGTTACATAAGGAACAAGAAACTTATTAAACTGACATTACCACCATGTGTAATGATGCAAACAGTACTAACATGCTGCATATCAAATCAACAACTATAGTTTGTAAATGAGGTTGGAAAACTGTAGAAAATAAAGAAAAAAAAGGAGGTGAAGGGATTGGAAATGAGTCCAAATATGGAGAAAATTTCATGTTTAGAATTTCAGGGTGGATCTCAACAGTATATCATCTACTGTAACATGGCCTGTTTTTTTTTTTTTTTTTTTTTAATTGTTTATTATGGGTATTGACAATGAGTTACCTTGTGAATCACTACTCTAGTTTATCAGGATAATGTCTGTTTTCTGGTGAGTTATTCCATAGAATTAGCCTCTGCTAACTCATTAGTTGCAGATATTCTGTCTACTGGGGCTCTGCAAGATAGCTAAGCTATCGCAACAATCAAGTATAATGTACAATATGAACATACTTTTCTCTATTTGTTTAGCTTATAAGAAGCATGCAGTGTGAATATTACTGAAGCATGTAAATCCAGAGAGGAAGTGCTGGAAACTACAGGACCATCTAATCTAGCAGATAGAAACGTAACAAATTTATCTGGCTATAAACCAAACCAAAAAGTTTCAAATTAAGAATAAAGCAGAGATTTTTGATGACGTGGATGATCAGCCAATGGAACAACTTACCAAGCAAGCGACAGGCTCTTCATCTGTAGATAAAGGATAGATGCATCTGCGGGAGATGTGCAGGAAGACACAGGGTATTAAACTCCAAGAGTACCTGGATGACATTTAATGCTTGACATTATACAGGAAGCACAGATACTCAGCTAGTACAATTTAATATAGTTGTGCTGATATCAGGAAAGCTGTACCAGTTTGCAGAGATGAGGATCTATGTTACTGTCCACATGCAGTTATAAATCTAGGTGTTGAATACATTTTCAGTGCTAAGCTTTGGTTGCTCACCTTTGAAATTAATTTGTAGTTTTAAGCATTTAGTAGTGTTTCAAACCACAGAGAATACTTCTGTTCTACATGCTTTTTGCCTGGTTTTCATTATCATTTACAAAATGTATTATGACACTTTCTTTACCTGAAACTGCAAGTTTGTGTGGGTTTCCCCTATGGAATTGTCACAACTAAATCACTGTGATGCTTTTTTCAGGCACCTTTATGCTGAATATTTTCTGGTACTTCCATGAAGCTAATAACTCTTGCCATACCATGTTCTGATTTACAAAAGCTTTGGTAGGTTTCTGCTGATATTTACTCGCTCACTCTAATACAGACATCCCAATCTGGGCAAAATCCACTCTCTCCATGACCAGTGCGGTGGCATTGTCACTTCATGTTCTTGGTTCCTTTGTGCTTTTCTATTGTTTCCCCATACCAGGCTTCTTGGCGGTTTTATTCTACCGACACCAGCCGAACAAACCTGACTGCCACCTGGCGATATTATGAAAGTATTCTTCCTCCCCTCAGGCATGTATCAGTGCTATGAATGATAAAAGAAAGCCATGACTTGTATTGGTTACTAATCTGCTTTTCAATTTTTTGTTTCATCCCCTGCTCCCTCTTGCCTTGTTTTTCTTTTTTATCATATATCCTGCACGTAGTGTGTATGGCGTAGTTATGCGGCTGATGAGAAATCGGTTTCCATTGCTACCTGGAAGCCTCATTTGAAGGCCTTGCATACCTGCAGCCCTACAAAGTAGGTACAAATATGGCAGCTGGTGCCGTTCTTGATGTCTGTTCAAGCTTATAGAGAATTACTATTTGTTTGTTTTGTCTTGTTTTGTCTTCTTAAGTTCTCTTATAAAAATTTTCAACTAACAAATCCAGGCAGTGTTATCTGGGAGCCTAGTACAGAGAGACAGATACAAATCACCTTCATTTATCTAAGAAGTATCACTGAACACAGGCATTAGAAACATTTCAATGAGAAAACATTTATCAAGGGTAATGTTTTACTTCTATCCATGCTCCGTACCAGCTGTACCTTAACATACTCATTAATAATCACAGTCCCATTTTGAACTTATACTAATTCCTCCTGCATGCTGTTGATAAAGATATAACATTATTTACAACAGATTTATAGAAGGACGTGCATATTGGAAAATACTACTTACTAAGAAAAAATGGCTCCCTTCAGTTTTGAAAGTTTTGATCCTGAACTAAATTCTGGTATAAATTCATGTAAAACACCAGCTTGCTCCAGGTGAAGATCAGGGCTGGAAGACTTCCTGACCTGTAAGACTGGGGAATGCATCTCAGTCCCAGCTGCACATGGTGACAGCACTGCAGATGCATACTGGAGTGTCAACCAGCAGCTGTCCCCTCCTCTGCTTTCCTCCAAACCCTGGTTTTTGTGGGACAGAAACATATTTCACTGCTCTTCTGCTAAATTTGTTTTAACAAGATCCTGAGTTTGAGAGGACAATTGAAAGTACGTCTTCCTATTGCTGTACAAGGGTGACCAAAATCAGACTCTCTAGGAAGCTCAATCCCTAATGATTTTTCTTTGGCATATAACTCTGTTTTTGTCACAGCAACCAACAAGCATTTGAGCAAATATACATATGAATGCAATTTGTCCCTGAACCAATACAATTCAATATATGTATTCACCCAGTTTAAAGTTATGTTTAAGAAAGAAAATATTAATCCAGAGCTTGTTCTTTCAGTTAAAAACTATTTTTGCACTCTTTGACTAGACTGTGCCTCTGTATTAGACTATAGCTGCAGAACACCTTTCCAAAGGAGCACAGCCTTACGGCATTTTGCAAATGAATGATCTGGGGAATTTCCTGCTTCTTTTCATTACTTCTGGTATATTTAGTGTTTCCTTAAAGGAAATTGTATCCTCAATTATACACCCAGTCAGTGGACGGTAACTAAAAACACCTGATATCACAGCTTGGCAAACAGAAAATATTCACTGTCATTGTGTGGGTGAGAATCCACAGAGCACTGGCCATCCAAGACCCTTCAGAAGTCCAAGTAAAGATTTTCCAGAAGGTAGTAAGTTGACTGATGCAATACAGGATACAAATTAGGAAGTAAATGATAATAAAGATTAGAAAGGAGTACAATAAGAGCCTTATGGGAAAGCTCTGATAAGCATCCTAACTGTTGTTATTGCAGACAGTGCAAGAGAATTAGTGGTTTCTCTCAAAGCTGGGTGATGAACATCCACATGACAGTAAAAAGGTAATTGTGTGCCAAAAAACTCAGCCAAAAAGAGGTTTGGCTGGGTACCCAAAGCTGATTTTTGAATTTCAGAGAGTTGACAAGAACAGAGCCATAAGCAATCAATTACCATAACCATAATTCCAAAATGCTTCAAACTAAAAGGAACTTTTAGATTAAAAGTTACGTGGAATACTGATTTTAATAAACATGCAAAAAATGTTGACCTATACAAACAGGTTGAAGACAACATTGGTATGAATGGATGGATATGAAATAATGAAGCTATATCCCACCAAAAATATTCTCAAATAAGACTGTCCCTCGAAAGTGCATCTAATTGTTACTTTAAATAAGCCTATTGCTGTGATACCCTAAAATTAAACCTTTTAAAGCCTACAGCTTTCTGTTATATATGTGTCAGCAATGCATTTTGCCTAAGTGCTTTGCCAACTCAGTCTGCAGTGGTATGTACTAAGCATGTTGTGCATGTGTTAAAACAACTGGAAAGCTTACTTTTCAGAAGCATTGTAGTTATGAGTCTTGCTTGAATGTTTTTGTGGTTGCAATGTATCATGTGTGTTGTACACTAATTAACACATCCATTTACGTTTAGCATATATCTAACATCATCTGTAGCTGAGTAATGTGATTACTATCTGCATAACAAATATGTTTTTCCCTCCCACTCCCCGACCTGAAGAAAAGAACAAGGGGAAGCTTCTAGCAGGTTTGTAGTTTAATTTATTTCTTCCATCTTTGAAATCTCTGCTTCTTAAAGGCTTTTTGCTGTTTTATGCTCTGTATAATAGGTTCAATAAACTGCTAACTGATAATAGTCACAAATGTGAGTTTAACTTGCATTGATAAAAGTAATGATGCTGAAATTTGCTTGAATGGAAAAATTAGGCAATTTGTTTGCTTTTCTAAGTTCAAGCACTAAGTAGTTGTTACAGACCCTGCTCCTGAGGAGGGATGTGCCTATTGACTCCTGCCACAAAACTGAAACACCATTGAAACTGAAAAATGGAAACACCATTTCCAGCAGCTGTAATGGAGGGTAGAGGCATGTGGTGGAATTTGGCTTTGAATACCAGCTGTGTTGCCACCTGGCCTGGATGCAGGCTTAGGACTGCTTGCTGTAGCATGGAGAGCCAGGGCTGCCCTCACTCAGTAAATAAAACCCTGAAGATCATAGAATCATAACATCATTGAGGTTGGAAAAGACCAGCAAGATCTTCTAGTCCAACTACCAACCCATCACCACCATGCCCAGTAAACCATGTCCCTCAAAGATGCACAGTTTTAGGATAGTACATGGAAATGTTGCTCCTCATCCTTATGTATAGCTTGAATATTTAGGGCCTGGAAAGGACCTGGTGGCCACAAAAGAAGTTATACTGCCCTCAAAACTCATTAGGAATGAGAGTCAGCAAGTGTTGGGCAATCAATAAAGCAGGGTCAGAGGAGAGTGGAGTTTACTTCCAATGAGAAAATATTCAAAAGCCAAGAAAAAAGCATCAGTGATGCATCAACTTCTGAAATGCATCTACCCTGTGTTATACTCTGGTTTGCAAACTCTTTTTGCTTTTTTAATCATCTATGAGCAGTCTGAGCACTTCCTACCTTTTTGCATACCTAAAATGCAAAAAAAAAGGTGGAAAGTCTTCACAGAAGTTGCCCTCATCCCTCTTCACTTTTCAGACCAGTTCCCTGCTGCCTGATTCCATCCTCTTCCCTGAAGTGCATGTTTGGTATTGCAGTACTTCGAGCTGAATGGATTTGCTCTGAAGCGTCACTTGGGAGCGCTTCACCTACTTTGGCATTTGCAAGAAACTGTCACTGTTGGTTCTGTTACTTTTCACAAACGTTACCTCTATAGGATCACTGGCAATGAACTGGTCTTATTAAATCATTATAGCCCGAGCAAAACTTTTCACACTTGCCAGCCATATTGCATACTCCTTCAACAACATTTAAAATTTTCAGCTTTTTTAAGGATGAGACTGGATTTGGCAGTAAATAAGTAGGTATCTTCAAAACAGTGATTTGTGCAGAGTGAGCTTATTCCCAGCTGTACCCATGAGGACTTAAAGACACAAATTTACTTACAACATGTAGAAGCTAAATGGAAGGGGAAAAAATGTAAAATGATATGGCCTGCCCCTTATTAGAGATACTGCTGTGGTTTTAAAAGTAGTCAGTGATTTAGCCATGTATTTTCACTTTATATTCACTGAACGAAAGATGTTTGCCCCTTCAAAAAACAATGAGCTTGTTAACTCTTTGAAATCCTGGTCTATAGTAGAAACCTACAGACCACTCAGTGCCTTTTTAAAAAGGTGTCTTTTGTTAATAGTTGTTCATTGCATTGTTATGCTGAGATACTGCTCTATGTTTATATCACTTAAAATATGTGTATGTGTTCTGCTGTAAAAACGTAAATGCAAACAGCTGCTACGTACTTAGAAATGACTGTCCTCGACTACTTAACTTCTCTCTTACTGCACTGCTGAGTGACTTGCATGGGATGCTATGTGACTTAAGTAAGCTGCTTCTTGTTTCACTCTTTAAATGAAGATATGTTTGTTCAAGTAATGCATTGGATTTCTTTCTGAATATACTCTTTGCTCTTTATTCTAATAACAGTGGAGAAAAAAACTTTTATTACTTTAGGTAAAAGCTACATTTTCTTGCCTATCAAATTGAATTTTATATTTGCAGAAATTAATTCTTTCATTCCGTCATGTATAGACCTACCATCTTTCATTAGGCACCTGAGTGTTGTTGCCTGAGTTAAGAGAGCTATGCTTATGCAGCTATAGCTTCATACTGATATTAAGAAAAATATTTTCAACATATTACATGGTGTATTTCTCAAAACAGTATACGTATGTATTCTAGTTAATCGCTTATCAAAAGAAAGGTTTGACAACCTTTCTGGTCAATGTGGGGTGTAAACTGAGATATATCTGTAAAGCAGTACTAGTTCTGCAAGCTGTTTAGAAAGCTTTACGTTAAATTATCTATATTGATAAATACACACTGAGTGTAAATAGTATTTATTTCTATTCAGTTATACACTGCAGCTGAACTACTTCCTATGCAAGGAATGAGGTCAAGACCAAGGAGTCTTACAGCATCTTGAGAACATAAACAGTCTTATGCTGTGTGTAGGACATACTTTGGGCATCTGCAAAGAATGAATTTCACCTGTCAGTTGTAGGCTCCACTTAGCTTTGTAAATAGCAAGTCTTAATATGAAGATTTGCAAGCACAGGAGGTTGGAATAAAAAAGTCATCCCTACTCTGAAAGAAGCATGTAAATTATATTCTGGAATTCTCTTCATCTACTAAATCATAGTTTTTTCTAAAAGTAGAAGTAAAGTAAATTATTATCTCTGCATGTGCTTTATGAGAAAGGAATTGCCAGTGATGAAGAATCTGACTTGAGGTGGAAAGCCTAACCCCTCACCTAGCAGTGGAATGCTTAGTAACATGGTCCTCTATCTCCCCTCACTCCTAGTAAGCTTTGTAGTAATAAACAGAAGCTCTTCAGGATGTACATCCCTCGGAAACATAGGTATTCAGCATCCTGCCTCTTCATATGATGTTTGAGAATGCCAACTAACATCAGGTGCATGATTCATTTATTTTCCACTCCTTGGTGCTTTAAAGTTCCTTACTTCTCCAAAAGACCTTATTTATTTTTCTAAGTGCTTGTAATTCCCCTTGCTGCTTGTTGCCTGCAATGACATTAATACAATGGCAGTAGTTCCAGTAATTTGAAACTGATACAATTGCAGTGTGCAGCACGCCATGGTTTGCCAACACGCAGATTCCCTTTTCTGCCTGAGACTTGAACTTTTGGAATGCATCACCCTGTAGAGATCTATACAATTTTTGAGCATTTAGATAAAGACATTTCCCCCAGTCCAAGAGGATTTTTATACTCATGGCAGTTGAGTTCTCCATTGAATAACCAGTGAGGAAAAATGAGATGTAACATACTGGTCAATATCAACAATTCAAGTGTGTAATCATTACTGAGAAGAATCCCCTTGGACACAGCCTGTGGAAGCTGTGCCTGTATCCTATACTGGAAGGTGGAGAAATGCATGTGAAACAAACCATTTGCTTCAGTTAAATTCTGTTGAAACTGTTTCTAACCAGAAATGGTAATTTCTAGATGGATGGATCTTAGAGGATGACACACTTAATTTATAACTAAAGCACATTACAATTTTTCTTACTTTCTAAAAGTAACTTAAAAAACAACACAAGTACAAACTGATGATAGAAAATGAAGGAAAAAAAAAGATTCTCTTCATCCAGAAATTGTTTTGATAAAGGAAATTCACAAAACCCTGACTTTTTGTTTGGATTTTTTTTTTTTGCTTGACAATTGAACAGTAAGACATTATGTCCTTGAAATTCTTGTTACTACTCATTGAAGGCAAGGTATGAGATACAGCACGAGATATGTTTCTTGGATTCAGGATCCTAGAATAAGACTGGTGGAGAATTTTTGAACATTTGAACATCAGACCTTATTGTACTACTCACTGCATTAGCATTTGTTCAACTTAGCTTAATTTCTGTAAAATCTATAGCTTGGGAAGAATCAACATCTGTATTAATTGGAAGTTAACTATGGCAAATCAACATGAACTTTTAATTGCTGTTATTTGTCATGGGTGATAACTTTAGTCAGCTTGAGTTTCTGTCTCGACTCAAGATTCAAAGCATTCTCTCTCACCCTCAGGCCTTACAGTTACTTCTGATTAATTTCAGTTTGTTCCTATTCCCACTTCCACCAGCCTGCTCAGTGTGAAAAGCTGAATCACAGATTTTAACTAGTGGAAAGCAGCAGTGCTGCAGGTCGGAGGCTAGTATAGGGTAGAGGTAGAAGTGTAGAGGTAGAAATGCCCAGAAATGTAGGAAGATAGAAAGAGGAATAGGGGAGCAGAACAGGGAGGCAAAGTGATGTCCCGTTAACAAAAAATTATAGTAAGATGCTTAATGGAGGACAGAACTGTGAGTACGGGAGAGAAGAGCAAGAGTTTGTTGACATTTATCAGTTAAAATCTTATTGAGTCGAGTAATTTGGTTCGCCAAAGAACTGTTTGTTCCCGATGCAATGAAGCTACAGTGACCTCTAGTGTCTCTAAACACCTATTCCTACGATGCAAAAGATGGAATTTGAAAAGAAGAGCTATAAAGTCATTTGCTATTGTAGAGAGGTGAGTGGCTCATCCGTGTACAATCCAAGACAAATGAGTGGTAAAATTCTGCAACTAATCCTCCAGAAGAAAAAAGAGAGAGACAAATCACTTGCATTTCTTCCAGAGGTTTCAGTTGTAGCTCCACTAAAATGTGCTTCAGTTTTACTTATATGAATGTATCCACAGATTGCAACCTGCAAGTATAGAGGAGACCAAAGACATTACCATTGCAATGGAAGATTGTAATAGAAAGCTAACGTATATGAATGAACAGGAATAAATTATCAATTACATAAGTACAAGAAAATGATGGACAGACACATATCTAAAGGAATATGGAGATAGTTGGAAACAGCTGGATTTCTCTCCAACCGTTGTCATTTAAGTCTGATTCAGGAGCGTGTGTAATTTCAGAAAGCATTTACACACCTATTTTACCAATTCCTCCTAATAGTTCTCGCCTCTTGGAATAGCATTCAAGTTAAACTTTGGAAGTAATTAAAAAGATATGTGAATTTCCAAGGGGCATTAGCAGGTTTACATTAATTCAAATAATTTTCTTTGGATTTCCCATAAAGAGAGAGGAAAGAAAAAAATAGAATGTGCTAAGCCCTGCAAGATATGAAGAATTTGTAGCAGGGCACTGGACAGCATTAATGCAACCATCATTAAAACAGAGTAAAGAGCTTTAAATGTTTAGTGACCACTGATTCAAGTGTAGAATGCCCAAAAATGCTTGCAAGTGCATAAGATTATCTCCAGTCTATATCTCTAATGCTATCCCCACCACTACTGCAACAGATAGTTGAGAGCCCAGAACCTATAAAGGAAGGGACTTCACTGTGGGTAAAAACCCTGCTTGGCATGCCCCAAAAATGCAGTTAATCCAGTTATTTCTTCATGATACATTATTTATTATTATCCCTCTAGGCATGGTTTCTCCCCTGCTGCAAGTTGCACAATTTATTCCTGTTCAGAGTAGGACCCGGTGGCTCTAGGAACATTTCCCACCAGTCTCAAAATAGGAACAGGGATCCAAGAGCAAAGAACTATAACCAGTGTCTTTGGAGAAACTCTCAAGATGTAAAACAGTTTCCAAAGCAGGCTTCCTTCAGAGGCTCTGTTTCTCTTCACGATGCAGCATTCTCTGCATGGACCCTTGGCATGCCTTTACATTGCCATTGCTACAAAGCAGATTTTCTTTTTTGAGTGTGAGGTCTGCATTCTGAATTAATATTTTCATTCTCAGTGTTGCACTTTTACAAATGGCTCTAGTACAACTGAAGTATCTACTGTTCCTTTCACCATTACCTCATTGCTTTGATTTGGAGAACTAAAGATATTCAGGTTAAGTAACCATTGTATACCATTCAGTTTTTATTAATGAAATAATCTTGTGCACAAGTTCATTTAAATGCAGGCATTGTTTACATTAATACAGATTAATTGACATAATGATGTGTGCTTCTTTCATTTTACTATTTTCATTTTCAATTTGCAGCTACTTAGATTATATTACAAATATATATGGTCCACACTGGTCTTATTTATGGCTCATTTACCATTTTTTCTTTCATTTTTAATGGCTGTAAAAGGTAGAGAGCTGTCCAGAAAGCTTTTTACTTTAAGATTTGTCAAAGATACATATAATTTGATTTCATTTTCAATATCAAAAACAATGAGCCATAAGAAGAGGGGACACATACGGGAATGAGATGAAGTCCACATTGATCCTGTTGTTCATGCTGTATGACAACGCAATAATGTAGCTAACACATATTTTCCAGCTTCTACTTTCATAAAGTTGTACAATGCAAAAAATTTCTGAGATGAAATGTAGTTTTTATTGAAAACTAAACTTAAGAACTCACTTTTCTTTCAAATAATAGGTTCTGTGGATGTTTTGTATTGAGCATGCAACAATATATAGTACTGCTGGCTTGGGTAACAATTTTCAGTGGAAACAGATCATGTTTCCAGCACCATCATGTGTTTATTTCAACAGTTGCTTACTCTGGGCAAAGGGAAGCAGGGAATTGCATTCAAAAATTATAGGAAAGGTATTCTTTCAAGTGATTCAACATGCCTTATAGAAATATGTTTATCTAGTAATCTTCTTATTGATATGCTCTTTTTTTTTTTTTCTTTCTTTTTTCTTTTTTTGTGTTCTCAAAACTTATCTCAATCTGAGCTTTCTGGCATGTGCTTTTGCCTGCTACAAATTGCATCCTTTCTGCTCTCAGTGATGTTTGTGTTCAGAATGAAATGCTGTGCTATGCATGGACAAAGATATCTGATTATCTCAACATTTCACAGCTACAGAAGTTTATAATTACATTCAATCTCATATAATTACATATTAACTCTGTATTTTCAGAGTGCAGTTGGTTAAACATCTAAGAACCACACAGTACATTTTAGCAGTAGTTAATTAGCTACAGAATTCGTTTCTTTTGAAAACATATTTTATGGGTGTGCAGAAGCGCAAAGACTTGAGGGTGCTAGGAAGTTTTAACTTCAAGTACAATTATAGTTTGCAAGTAGACAGTCTTTGCTCTAGATGTCTTAAAAGCCTGACCAAAACCTAGGTCAGTGCAGTGGGACTACATGACCCATTAACAATATACCCTGAGCAGCTTCTAATTTGCTCACTTTATCTCTCCCCTTGCCTGAACAGTATCATTGATGAAGATGGCCATTCCCATAGATAAAACAAGGGTACCAAAGCAGGTGTAAGACTTCATTTCTGTTTTCCCTTTGTGCCATCTGCTTCAGGAAGCAACAGACAAAAGCAAGAAGGCTAAACAGTGGAAAAGCATAAGTATGTAGAAAGGGAACCGCAGAATTTCATCATATGTTTTAAGGTGAACAAAGTTAATTTGAGTATTGAGAAGTAGAAACCCTACATGTTTCACATTTAAATGACTGGAGGGGAAGGATACAAGCACAGAACAAATCTTGGCCAGCTGTAAAGATACAGGGCCACCTTTGGTCAAGCAGTCACAACCATGACCTTGGTTGGGCCTTAGTGTTTGTCCTGAAGTGCCAGTAGCGCCTGCAAGGAATGAGGCCCCAGCTTAATATCCAGCAGTGACTTCAGTGAGCACAGAGGGTAACCTTACATTTCCATTAATCAGTCATCACTCTCTTTCATGGATGTTTTGTTAATTTTGGTTTTGTCTTGTCCCAGTAAGTTCTGTTACAAGAAATTATGAATATGAGTGACCACTAACAATGCATATGAAATGCTGGAGGTGCCACATCTTGAAAAAGCATGATGATACTAACAGTATTCTTGCCTGCTTAAAAAACAAACAACAAACAAAAACACTATATGGCATGCAATAATAATAGAACACATTTTGTTCTTGTCTATCTGAAAAGATCATCAGAAGTGCACTGAGCTGGGCTGATTAATGTGGGAATAAACCTTTTTAAAATTCAAGGAATAAAAAAGTAAATCCTAGAGATTAATCCATGACAGTTGTATTAAATTTGTTTCTGTTTGTTAATTTTAATTTCCTTCACATATTATTTTGTACTTAAGATAGAGTGTTTTGGGTTATGTCTCTATCAGATAATAACTACATCAAGTCATTTCCATTCCCAAATTATACATATTCAATGAAATTAAAAGTGTGTAAGAAAAAGACTATTGAGAATTTTTAGAATTTATTTTCTATTATGATAGAAACAGAATAGTGGAACTAAGAATAAAAACCGTTTCTCTTCTTCACAGTCAAAAGTTAAGTTTCAAGGAGCGGGTCCGGATGGCCAGCCCACGAGGTCAGAGCATAAAGAACAGGCAGTCATCAGTCGGAGATCGCCGGTCCCCGAGTGCCGACGTTGCCACTGACGGCAGCCCCACCAAGGTCCAGAAGAGCTGGAGCTTCAATGACCGCACCCGCTTCAGGCCATCGCTGCGGCTGAAGAGCTCCCAGCCCAAACCTGTGGTTGATGGTAGGAGTTTTTTTTGTGTCTCCTTTTCCATCATGCTCTTCTCAGCCTTCTCTAACTGCTCTGGCATATTAGCAAGGTGTATGCAGCCCATGTCTGGAAAGCAGGTGGAATCTTTATATTGGGATGGGGCTACCAGAAGGCAATAACCTGCTGCAAACAGCATGCTGACACAATTTTACTAAATATGAATCTCGTGTCAGTGACACACAAAGAGTTAACAATAGAAAAGAGGGAAATCACAGGTGAGCAAAATGCATCCTGCACATTTGGGTTCTCTTACTGCCACCAGGGATACAATCACCTGGCAGAAAGATATATACCAGCAGGTGCCTTAAGTTTTACTCCTTACTTTTGGGATGTTCTATCAGGTAGGGGAGATAGGTGGCTTTAGCAAACAGAAACAGTGTTACCGCTTTTATGTATTGCCTTCTAAGGAGTATTTTAGATGCGGAAAGAAACATAGCCTTTCCTGCACCCTGCCTCACTGCGAAAATGGATGCTGCCCCTCTCTGCTCTCCTTCCTGGGAAAGCTTCTCTCCAGCAGTCAAATAAAAGCTGAGTCAGAGATCTTCATCTATACAAGTTTACTAAGAGGCATTGATTCTTCTAGCCAGAAAGTACTGCCCCTAGTGACAGCAGCTCTCTGGCTGGCAGGACTTGAGAGCTCCAGTTGTGTCCAACCTCCTTAGAAATGTTTACTGCACTAGAAGATGTCCTCACACACCCCACAGGGGTGGGACCGCTGCCCCAGAAGACACAGATGTGGGTTTCTATGTTCACATTTTTTCCCTACTTACTAATATTTTGTCCTTTTCTGTGGGTCTCTCAGGAGGAAAATAAGGGAAACACTGTCTAGCTATAAGAGGAGGCAGTGATGCCAACTATACGGAAAAGGTACACTGTGAATCATTTGATCAAAGTAAAGAGATGCAACTTTAAGCTTCTTCTGCAATGCTCATCACCTATGCTACAAATTTGTGGTAAAACTGTCCAGACAAGAGTATAATTTCATTGCTCACTTCCTTTTTAGAAGTCATTATCACAAACATCTAGGTTGCAAAACAACCACTGAACTGAAATACACCATCTCTTCGCTGAGAATGTCCTGCACAACACATCATGTCAGGGAAAGCCTGGGTAAATAAACTTTTCCTGAAGAACAAACTAGACAAACCAAAGATTTGCTAAGGTCAGCTTTCTAGGCTAGCCCTCCTGTGTGGGATGCATGAATCCCGAATTTGACTGCATTACAATGAGCTCCTGAGCTCCACCAGCCACTGCTCAGTGTCCAAGGAGCCCTCCGGGTCGCTCACCAGCCCCTGCTCCTTTCTGGGGCACAAGCTATGGCTTATGTCCCACAGAAGCCACATCATCTGGGGTGTGTGATGCCTGCCTGGGTTCAGGCTGTCATGGAGCTGTGATGATGCCAATGCTCAGGACTGGGAAGTGAGAAATGCTCGGGGTACCACAAGTCTGAAAGTACCCTCTCTAAATGTAAGCTTCTCATGTAATCAGTTAGTTAGTGCCAGTATCTGTCAAAATACAAGCCAGAAATGACTTCATAGGTTAAACTCCTGTAACTTGCACTGACCTGGAAGTGAACTGAGAAGAGAGCATTTTGTTGAGCATACTCCCATGGTATCAGCAGCTCCTTCTGTGCCAGTCCCTCAGTCTGCACCTCGCTCAAATATCTATTTACTTTTTCATCAGCCCATTTGTCACAGAAACACTTCCGATGTGTAGTCCTGTGGTTTGTCCTGTATGCACTGTTGTTTATAGCAGTCATCTGCGTGAGAAGATCACACTCATTCTCACTGTCTCTGTTTGATGGGAAAGGTGTCATAAATGGCACCTTGGGTATTTCTGTTGATAAAAGATAGTAACAACAGAGACTTCACTGTCGTGAGTAAGCCCTTAAAGATCTTCCTGCTCCTCAGGGTGAGCCCAAGCTGTTTCCTTGTAAGCAGTTTCCAGCTCCTTGTCCACCCTTATGAACTAGGGCCAAAAGATATGACTGATTTCTCATCCATGGCAGGAGGAGCAGCCTCCATTGTCTCCAGCTTTTAGGCAAATGCCAAGTTTCCACTCTGGGACCCAGTCCAGTACTTCTAGGATTGGTCTCATCAGGTCAATTCCACTATGCTCACTGCTGAGAGGCAACTCCCTGCTACTTTACCCAGTCCACTGCAGGAAAAAGACCAACACTACCAAGCTTGATACATTCTATTTTTTTTCTATTATCTGTTATCAGTTTCATAGTTTGGCATACTTTGACATCTCAGTGGAAGAGATCTGGAGACTATGTATTTAGTTGAGTACTTCTTGAATTTTTTTCACTGGATGAGAACACAGCATTTGCAGTAATATTTCAGTAATATCTCTCAGTTGTCAGACCGTCCACTTCCCTTCTGGAGGTATTCTGCAGTCAAACAGTTGTTTTGGTGTGCTGATCTTTCAGCCAAATTAGAAGCCACCATTTCCAGATGTAAGTCAGTACACAAAACAAGACTCTTGAGTGGCTGTTTTTTTCTGGGGTTTCTTTTCTCTTTGCAGTAAGTTGAAGGGAAGAAGAAATTACACTTTCAAAAGACCCTTCTGACAGAGGCAATTTGGTGCAGGTTCCCCAGTCCAGGATCAAATGATTACATCAGTAATCCAATGAAAAAATAAAAGGCTCTTACTATGAACTTCATTTTTCAAAAGAAAAGACATTCAGATATTTAGAACAAGCTCCCAAAGGCAGTGGTCATAGCACCGAGCCTACTGGCGTTCAAGAAGCACTTGGACTACACTCTCAGACATAGAGTTTGATTTTGGGTGGTCCTGTGTGGAGCCAGGAGTTGGACTCAGTCATCCTGGTAGGACCCTTCTAACTTGGGATATGGTATGATTCCATAATTCACTTGATTTTTGTTTAACTGAACAGGATTTGGCGTTATAAGTTATCTTCACTTAGTGCAGGTACAGTAGGAACTACCTCTTTATGAAGGTGAAGTTTGCTGAACTCTTCAAAAAATAAAGCAAATGAGCAAATATTATTTATGTAGGGAGTTCAAAAAGGAAGTGAAATCTTTAGTTGGGTGAGAGTGATATAAGGCAGATAGTCAATTGAGAGATTTGGCAGGATTGACTAAGTTCTAATAAAGGATGTGGCTGGAGTCTGAGCCAAAACAATCAGAAGAGGACTGCTAGAAAAAAAACTAAACATGAGCAGTTAGAAACTGTTGTATAAAGGAAGGTTTGTAATCCAGACAGGAGTTTATGGAGGCAGCAATTGGCTAACATGACTGAAAATGTAATAGCTTTTCTCTTACACTATGTGTTAAAAAAAGCTTATGAACACTCCCCTGCTGCATATTAAAACCATGGAAGAAGGGTTTCTCAGCAGTAAAGCAGGATGCCTCAGCTGGTCACAGGCATGTTCTAAAAGTATTTTGGTGTAGGAGACTTGGAGCAGTATGACCAAAACAGTTGCAGAAATGCCTTTAATTATGGGTAGTGACAGCCCTCTGAAACTGCCTGTAGAGCATTTACTGCTCTTGCCAAAGTAGGCCTGGCAACTGCAATTGTTTCAGCTACATATGTGCATTTGCAAATTGAATCCAAACCTGAGAGAGCTTTGATGGCTGGAGAGAGCTTTGGTGGCATAGCTGCAGACACTCCAGAGCATTTAGCAACAGTGCAGGGGAGCTAATTGAAAACTAAGACTTAGGTAATCTGATTTTAAAAATACATCCAATCTCCAGTGAAATGTGCCTTGCAGCTGCCAGAACTCTTGCTGGAGATGAGATCCTGCAAAAATTAGTAAAGGTGCCAGGATGCTGCATTTCCAAACTCTGTTATCAGTTTAGAAGGGAATTATCACCTCCAAGCAGATCTAATGGAAATCTCCACCACTCGATCTGTGAAGGCTTTGGGAATAGTAAGTAGTCAGGTTTCATAAAATATGAGCTTGAAATGATAACAAGAATCATCTGAGAATATTTTACCAAATGGTGAAGAGGTAGACAACAGGCTAATAGGGTCATGACAGAGCCTTCCCACAAGAGCTGCCACCCAGGAGGGGTGCTTCTGCAGCTCACTCTGATGAGCTCAGAAGTCTTGGCTGAGCCCTGATCCATACAACCCACTCTTGTCCCCATGTCCTGTTCATACAGCATGGCTTATATCCCTGCACACCCAAACAGAGACCCCAGCTAAGCTGTCAGTGCGGAACAGCCCCCAGTATACCAGGCACTTCTATGGATAGCACTCCCCTTTCCAGAAATATAGTTGAGCTTTTTTCTGCTTGCTTCTTTTTGTGAGGAGCAGAATCTTCTCCTGCTTAAATCCTACTCCAGTCTTGTATGGCCAGAGCTTAAAGAATGAGCTGATATTATGTTGGACATGCAGTCCTCAAGAAGGGACAAAAGTGCTCTTCTGTACTTGTACGCTACCATCCCATGATGGTTATTGTGCATTTGCTGTAAGCTAGATGTTTTGTGGCTTTTTGAATAAAGCATCAAAAGTGTTCAGCGCCAGAGATATTACAAGCATATTTCATTTGATTAATTAAAAAGAACTCTCTAAGGGATTATTTGATTTCTGCAGCATCCCTGAACATTATATGCTTGCATGACCTCTAGCCTTTCACTCCCTACAGAGTACTTGCTCAAAATCCTCAGGGTAGAGTATATTACAAGAACCATGGAAAGAATGCAACTGTGCATTTCAGCCCCCATGTCCTCAGTTACTACCATGTAATTTATGTATTGCAAAAATGACAGGTTTTCCTTCCAGTAGCACAAACATCTTGACCTCATCTATAGTTCACTTGAAGTGGCAAAGGTCCTTCGTTTGGTTGTTTCTGCACCTCCTTTAGCTTAAATTTGCTGATTCAAAATGTAGCTGCATGATGTGAAAACCAAGCTGCTCTATTTGTACAACACGCGATGTGATGAAGTAGCATTTTATTAGCAGTATGTCAATTTGTGCTAGGCAGTAGATTTATTTTCTTGTGATTGTTTAATTCCATGATAGAGCTGTCATTCATTACAGTTGCAATTGTAATTAATTAGGAATGTGCTATAAAATAATCTAGCAATCAGATCTAAGCTCTGAGTCCATAGGTTTTGAGCAATTACTTTTTTTATTCTATTCCTGCCAAGGTCCTCTCTTTATCATATGTGTCGAGTAGCCTGCTGTACATCTTTAATACCAAAACTGAGTGCTCAAGTATGGTCATGATAAACAGGTGGTGACTAGCAATCTCATCTCCCAGGACCTGTGATAGGACTTCTGGACTATTGGTCTATATGCTATGAGGACATGCAAAGAGATAGTAAATTAGGCATGATATTAAACTATGACAGAGCACTGGAACAGGCTGCACAGAGAGATTGTGGAGTCTCCTTCTCTGGAGATGTTCAAGATCCGCCTGGACTCCTACCTGTGCAACCTGGTCTAGAGAGCCTGCTTTGGCAGGTGGTTGGACTGGATGATCTCTAGAGGTCCCTTCAAGCGCCTACAATTCTGTGTCTAAAAAATTCACTACAATCATATGTATATGTGAGAAAAATTGCTCTAGTGTAACATACCATTTTTCTTTCTCTTCTCATATGACATTCTAAAATTGCTGGCTAGCGTGCCACTGTTTATAATAAGATCAGCAATTTTAACTGCAGAGTTGTTGTGTGTATAATGAATTGTCTTTAGGAGGTCTCCTGGTTCTCCAGATCATCGCTCAAAATGAACAGGACTCCTTTTTAATTAAGCTGTGGGAGCTGTTCCATGCAATATTGCCAGCGCACAAAATTTCTGAGAAGTTAAATAATAGCTAAAGATAGTTGAGAATTGTTAGCAGGGAACAATTTTTTGTTTTAGATATTTGAAACATGTATGCATTATATGATAACAGATATAAATTAGGTTTCTGGCCTTAAAAATTGCATTTAGAGAGGTGGGAAACTAAATAGCTATACTCAGATTGCGTGTAAAAAAAATGGTCTAACAATCCTAACTTCTGGTTTTGTCAAATCTGAGGGTTTTTAGAAATCTTTTCACTTATAAAATGTTTGCTGGGTAAGTATTTTATACTGCTATACTGGTAAAACTTCCTATTGCACTATAGCTACTGAATTCCAGTTCTGATATCTTCATCTGCTTCTTATCTGCAAATCTTTGTCTCTTTAATGAGAAGAGAAAGGAGGAAGAGATGAGTTATGCCTAAAGCACTGCTGCACTCCACATAGATAGTGTGTATGGTTGAGGCTCGGGATGTACACAAGGCAGAGGGAGTTCTTTAAATCTGACGCAGTGATGCTGCTCTCCTCCTTCGAGGAGGCATCAGTTTCAGATGTCTTCAAATGTCATCATCTTTATTGCTTTTTTCTTAATTTTTCCACTTGAAAACCATTTTACACTACGGGGATTTTTGTGTATTTCTTAGACCAGTATTAAACAGTAAAAGTGAAGAGCAAATCACGGAAGTTTACTTGTCCTGCCTCCTTCCTTCTTTAATGATTAGAAGAAACCTTTTTTCTTCTTTTTTTCCAGGGATTAAGAAAATAAATGCATGATTCACTCCCTTGGGCCTCTTTTTTTCTGGCTTCTGCTCTGAAAAGCATGTAAACATGTGCTGCTGCCTTTCCCTGTTTGGGGAAGCTTTGGGCATTCTTATCATTAAGCAAGTGATTAAGTTTTATCCCAATTAGGGTTGCTTTTTTCAGTTTCCTATGGAGCTTAGCAAGCAATCATGGTAAAATGATTTATTTTTTCTAAGAGAAAAACTTACTCTTTTTTTTTCTTGAACTATTTTTTCAAAGAGAGTCAGCTTGTTGATGCTTTAAAGCAAAGGAAAATTTGAAAGAGTATCACTTCTAGGGGTAGTGATGGAAGCTTGTATTCATGCTGCAACAAACAGGAAAATAATGAGAGCTGGTGAAGAACTGAGAAGCTTTATGAAACATTTAAATGAAATTACTAGGCTGAGTCACATTTTATTTCGATTAAGAGAAATTATATTATTTGTGTGGACATAAAACATGAAGGTGTCTATAGCTAGGGTAATTTTTCAGGGAAAAAGTAATTGAGATTTTGTGAAACATTCTGTGTATTGTGACATTTGTGAAAATACTAAAAATTGAGGATATGACAATATTTTAGAGAATAAGGGCTAAAAACCTAACTTTTTCACAGTAAGTACTGCAGGTACAGAATGGTACTTCAAAGGCAGTGCAAAGTGAAGTGAAATGCCCCTACCTTATGGGCATTCTAGGCTTTAACAAGGGGCTTGTACCTCCAAATGTCCCTTCCAACCTCAACAATTATGGACTGTTTGAACCTCAGTTCCTATGTTGAGTTCTGAATTTCCAATATTAGTTATAAAGTATCATAGAATCATAGAAAGGCCTGGGTTGGAAGGGACCTCAAGGATCATGAAGCTCCAACCCCCTGCCACATGCAGGGCCGCCAACCTCCACATTTAATACTAGACCAGGCTGCCCAGGACCCCATCCAATTTGGCCTTGAACACCTGCAGGGACGGGGCATCCACAACTTCTTTGGGCAAGTATGGTTTGCTGTAACTAAGCATCTGTGAAAATTAGGCCACCAGCTATTTTTCACTTGAAGTCATGCAGGAAAATGGAAATCATTCAGATTTTTTTTTCAAATCAGTGTTGTTGTTTTTTTTTTAACAAGTTGAAGTAAGACTGTGTTGTAACATGAATAATTGAGGGTCATCTGCACGCTGTCAACTTTGGGCACCTATTCATATTTTGCCTGGGCTGAGAGGTGAGTACTTAACCTCAACAAAATGACTTAGATCACCCATACAAACACTTCAAGCTATCTCCTGCAGATTCACAGGAAGGCTGAAGCACATCTGTAGGCTTTGAAAAAATTAATGAAAGGGTCTATGTTGGGATCAATACTAAAGTGTTAGGAGCATTACCATAGGGCTATTCATGGTGTCTGCACAGGCACTTATTAGTGTTGGACTGTTGATGCTAGCATATGACAGTTCAAGAAAACAAAGACAGGGATAGAAAATATTTTCTGTTCTGTTCAACATAATTGCTCAAATATTACTGACATTGAGATCATGAAGCTATGAGGGAGATCAGAGCAGTGGTACAGTTTTCCCAATTATGATGAAAGGATGCATGATACGTACGGAAATAATAAATCAAATTTTGCACATAACTTCTGCAGAGTCATATGAAATGCAGCTACATACCGATAATTTTTTTGTTAGTGACATATAAGGTTACAGAACAGTGTAATCTTTATTCTGTTCATTTGGGGTGATCATAACTGAAGAGTTTGCAAGAAGAATGCATAAACACTGTGACAAACTGGGAAATATGCATGTAATTTTAATGACTTTAATGCTTCTTTCTATTTGTTGGTAATTGCTTACTTGATGTATGTTAATTCAAAGACTGCTGTTAAGGAAGAAAGGAAGAAATTAATAAGAGGCAAAGACAAGACAGCCTTGTCTTGACCCAAAGTAAATAACATCAAAGATTGTAAGATACTTGCAGCTGGCCAATGAGTTGTGAAACAAATACCAGATTAAATACTTACATGGACTGAAGCTTAGGATCAAAAGGCATCTTAAATTGTAAAGATGCTGGTATTAGAAAAGAGGAATTGTTTCTAAGTTGTCCAACTGGTGACAACCCTTCTAAGTGGAATTCCAGGAGTATGTCTAAATGCTGTACTGAGAGGTGCATAGGACATTGGAAGGCCTGTTAAACTAGTGGCAGAGGCTCCTGGAGAAAAAGCCAGACTATTGCTAATCCTAGGGAGGCCTGGACCATGCATGGACCCCAGTGGGGAACAGGAGACATGGCTAAGGGGTACAGAGATGGAAGAAGGAGCAGTCGTGCAGGGCTAAGTGTGAGCTGGCACTGGAGGGCCTGCCTGCCCTCCTACTGGTGGGTAGGAACCTCTCTGAGGGCAGGAGGCAGCACAGAGCAGGGCTTGTCGGAGGCCAGAGCTTAATCCTGTCTGGGAACTGGCAGTGATTTTAACAGCTGGAGCCATTGCAGGGGCCAAGCTGGCCCCAGCACAACCCCGACCTCAGGGATGAACTTGAGAGGGACAGAAGTGATACAAGAACATCTCACCTCATAACTATGTCGTACACAACATGAGCTTCCACTGGAAAAATTCATCAGAATGTGAACTTCGAGTTCAGTGGCTTTTTAAGCTGGATTTTTTTCTCCAAATTCTTACTATGTATTTCTCAAACCTTTTCCCAAGTCTGCTTAGTATTAAAAAGAAACATGAATGTTTCCCATATGAATCAAACAAGGTTTATAGCTTTTCTCAAGTTTTATTGACATGTAGTACTGAGTGCCTGCTGTAATGGAGGAAATTCATGTCAGTGGGAATATTAGAAAGCAAAAAAATATAAGAAGGTGATTTATTAGAAGCGGTATCTCTTCTTAAAGCTGGTTTAAATTTATAAGAATTTTCCAGCATCTGTTTAAAGATTTTGCTGATTTTGTATCCCAATGAGAGCAACATGAAACTCTAATTGCACCATACTGTTCTCAGAACAGTTCTGCAAAGATATGCTGCATTAAGGAGGACCTTTTATTAATGACACTGCACTTGGCAGAGGACCCAGAAACTGTATCAGTGAGATAATCATATAGAAACATGTTTATTTTAAACTTTCAAGTTGGAGTCTCCTGTTTCACAGGGATTATATGGATGTAGCTCTTCTGACCTTAGCAAAATTATCCCTAATTTACACCAGAATAACTGATTTTGTTTACAACCCTAGACAGCCACTGGAAATACCAGTAATGTACAGAACTCAACTTTTGGTATGGAATTTAGGAATGAGCTGGGAGATTTCAGCACTGGGGGGACTGGAGAGGCTAATCAGACATACCACCTAGAAAGAGTATAGCATAATGTCATGGTATACTCAGCATCTCTGGGATGTAGTTTTAAATGATGTGTATACCCAAAAACCTAATTACATAATTTATTTTAGCTAACTATAGTTTTTGGACAGAAATCTAAATATTAGTTAGGCAGGAGCAGTGGAGAGACATATGCATTTTATCTGTAAGATATGCAAAGTCTGTAGTAAAGCTTATGAAAGAGTGCCAGTAAAAAGCACTCTTACCATCACTGAAGGCTTGGCTTGCAACAATAGCAAGGAAGGGAAGATACCAGTTGTGTATGAAAACTTCATTTTTATGATGTAAAACTGAATTTTTTAAGGTTCCATTTGATTGTTTAGTGCGTGTAATTGAAGACCTTCTTGTGTCGGCTATAAGCCATCTCTGTTGTGTTAAGTTGATCTGTCAAAGATAAATTTTTTGTTCTTCACAATTATGGTAGATGTCTATCATGGATATAACAGTTCAGCAACAGTTAAAAAAGAAAATATATTCTAGAGACTAATGAACTAGGCGGAGTACGCTCTGCTTTGCCACAGATAGACGGCCTTAGCCAAGTCACTTCTTTTGTATACCCCACTTTCTGTTCAATACTAAAAACTGTCCCCTGGATGCTCTTAAGTTTTGTCAGGGGTGGTTTTAGTTCATGAATCCCAGAAAACATAAAAGTGATCTTTGCTATCATTTCCTGTCAGAACAGCGCCAGCCACAAAACTACCGCAACATAAGGTTAAGGTCCTATGAGGAATTAAAAAATACCACAAACTTATTTTTCAGCTTCTGTCCAAAAATGTTCTTAGAACTAATGACCTTTACATTTTAAGGACTCTTTTAATATTTTAGCGCATAACTTCTAAGGTCATATCTCATCAAAATAAATTATTATGGCCAAATATTAAATCTGAAAAGACAATGCATCAATACCAGATCCAGAAAATGCAGCCTAGTACAATGCTGTTTATTTTAAGATAGTATTCTGATTAGATTTAAATGATGACATGAAATTTCTGTGCATTTCAGCATGATGAAGAATATTTTTCATCTTTAGTTTGCAATCTTTGTGAAAAGGGAACTTGCAAAAATGTCCTGCAGATGTTTCTGTCTGTGGATCAAAATTGATTACAGTGGAGTCATCTGAAATGTCTAACTTGCAGCATTTCTGAGTGACTGAGCCTATGTTTTAAATAATTGCATGAATATGGGTAGGGACATAAGACTGTAAAGAAATCATCTCCTTTGTTATTAAGGAATAATGAATTCCATCCTTTTTTTCTCTATTTCATACGTTATTCCTTCATTTTTCATTCTCTTCTTTATGAAGTAGAGACACTGAGGTGTTAAAATGCACTTACCTTCTGAAATTTTTCCTGGACACTTGGACTTTACGCAGACGAGAGACTGTTTGGGAGAAAAAACACCTACCCTCAAGATAGGTTTCCTCTATCTTTCAATATATGGATGACATGGGCATCCTGCCTTCCTTCCTCCATTCCCATTCCTGTGCATTTGGAGTTTGTAAATCATCTTGGTTGTGCATCCTTCCCTTTTTTTCTTGAGAACGGAGATACAGTGAGCCCTTCTGAGATTTCTAATTGATTCACAAATGGTAACCCTGCAGGGGCAATGTTTGGAAAGAACAGAGGATCTATTTTGTTCAGGCGAACAAATATATTAACTTGAGTGCCTGTTGCAAAAGAGTACTGCAGAATCTACACGTCTGTGAAATTTAAGGGGGCAGTTAATCTATGATGAGTATCATTCTCTATTCATTTCTGGCAAAAAGATATTTTATTTATTTATTACCTGTAACTAAGTATTGCATCACTGCATAGCCTTCTTAATAAATGAAATGGATCTTCTCCTTTGTCTTAAAAGTTCATTCATGGTGGTAAAAAAATAACAATTTAATATAACTTCAGTGTATTCTGCTTCTTTGATTTATATCTCACTCACTTTCCCTTAAGATGGAGAATGTGATGAAAAACACTGAGACATCAGAATCTGACATACTGGAATTCACTATTCATTTGTATGAAAAATAGCAGGGCTTTCTTCCCTTCTAACTTTTATCATTTTCACTGGGGACATCCCGGTCCTTTTACGACACAAGCCTGAACGCAGACAAATATATTATACACTTCATACACTGATGAAGCTTTTTAATACTTGATTTCTAGTACCTATTTTTCCAGTATGATTGTGCAGGCAGCTAGAAAACAACACTAAGGAAGGCATTTTTAAATGCTTATTGTTTGGTCTGCTCTTGTATTTTGTAGCTGACACCAGTCTTGGAACAGATGATGTTTATGATGATAAAGGGTGCCAGTGTGATGTGTCAGTAGAAGATCTCACTCCTGCTCTTAAAACTGTCATCAGAGCAATCAGGTGAGTAAAAAATACCGAGTGAATAAATATTTCAGATTTCTGTAATTAAGGCACTAAATAATTGCGTGTCAATTAGTTGAATTTATTACACAACTACATTTGTCACATAACTAATGCTGATGTGGTTTACTCATCCTTTCTCTTCATCGTTTCTCTTCCACTGTCAGCTTTTCAGTTTCCAAAAGTAGCCTGTGATTTGGCTAAGAAAAGAAAGAGAATAATGAGTGCTGGTTTCTAGCATATTTCCTGTAATCGAAATTACTGTATTTAATTTTGAGGTAGCTTTACTGAATGTATATCACCTTGCTTGGAAAAGTTACTTCCTTCAAAGGTTTACATTTTTATTGCATTTCCATATTCCTGAAACTGTCATCTGGCTTTTACTGCAACTTTCTTCTGGTACCAGCAGGATAATGACATTCATTCAATTGTGCAAAACCTTGCTTGCCATTGAAGTAAATATTACCCCAGTGATTTAAAACTAATAGTTACCTTCTTTTCCAAGGAAGTAGAAAACTACATTGAAACTTATAAAATTACCGGTATTGCTTAATGCTTAAATTTAGTATTCATCCTCCTGAGACTGCCAAAACTCTTGTACTGAATATTTTGAAGTGAAATTCCTGACAGGGCAAACCTGCCACCATAAAGAGTAAACTGATAAGCAAAGACAGCTCTGTCATCCCCTGTCTGCCTGCAGCAAACCTGGTGCTATGTCTGGGGGTTGCCCCCTGGGCCCTGTATCACACTTGGACACTTCTCCAGGAGGCAGGCACCAGCCACAGGGGGTTTCTGCAAAAAGACAATGGAAAGGTGTTGTTTTCATAAAGGGGGATTCTCGCCTTAGTTCTCTCAGTGCTAGAAGAATGAACTCAAGCTCTTTATCAAATAATTTATACGATGGGAACCTGCACAAGCTGCTTGTATTTCCTTCCCCTTTTTCCACTGATTGCCAATGTAGACAGATAACTAGTAAGGCAGTTTCTAATTCTCTTCTGCAAGCCAAGGCAGCTTGGCAGATCACTTGCAGATGTCTGTTCCTACCATCTTTCCAATCTGCCTGGAAATGACCTCACAGAACGTGTCAGATACCAGTTCCATGCCCACAGCCACTGCAACAGGCTACTTAAATGTCACTGCTGTGAACCATCTTTTGTCAACAGTGCTTCAGCAGTTGACAAAAATCCTTATATACTGTGGACATTCAGCTACAAGGCAGACCTGTTCCTCTGAATGGAAAAGGCTCAAATTAAGAACAGTCAGCATATATTTTGGCTCAGGTGCCAAAGATGCTTGTCTGGGATGTTGCATTTTAAACAGACTGGTTGAATGCTGGCTCCAAGTGCGCCTTGCCACTGTACTGGCAAGTGATACTAATGGCCACCTCATTCTTAATACTGTCCAAATTCCTTAAGACTTGATATTTTAGAACTAGCTGAATTACTGGGGCTTGTTTTCAGGGGCACCACTGAATTGTTTTCAGTGCATCATGTGCATCTTTTCACAGAATCTCAGAATAACTGAGGTTGGCAGGGACCTCTGGGTCCACCTGGTTCAAGTTCTGCTCAGGCAGGGACACGCAGAGCAGATGGTTCATTCTCTTGGTAGTTATCAGCTCTAATGAAAGGCGCTGAATTCAAAGGTCATCACTGGCAAATTCCTCCACAGGGTCATCTAAAGAAATTTTCAAAAAATATCAAAGATGCTACAGTCTCATTGTTTCAGACATGCACTATTCAACCAATAAAAGTAAACTTCTTAGATTATCTCCAACTTTGTGTACTCAGCTTACTAAAGAACAACTCATTTCACCAATGAGGCTGAGAAGAATTTTGCATTTCCACTTGCTATCAATCAGCCAAGAATCTGTCCCATTTCTCCCTGCAAATGTTAGTATATCACATCTTTCTTCAGAACACATCTTTATTTGAGATATTTAAAGCATAATAAGCAATATTCTTCAGACTTTTGTTAAATGCTGTACCTTAACCTCCCAAATTCAAGACTGATAATTCAGTTTGTCAGATAGCTGATACTCCTCTTTCTTATTATTCAGAGTGTCTGTTACCTGACCACACTGGGATCTATGCAAACATCTGAAGAAGGATCTGAGACACTACATAGTAACTGTAGAATTTCAAGATGATAGCATCTGTCCATATGGAAACTTTGTCCCTCATTTTGAAGTTTGTTTTTAGCATCGGCTTTGAATTGCAAAGGAACAGGGGAGCTTTCCTTTCATGCTACTATACAGGAGCAGATGAGGACAGAAGGTACTTGAATAGCTTCAATCAGTAGGATACAAAAGACCTCAACAGCACACAGTAGAATTCATTCCAGCTACATCACCTTCAGAAAACAGGTCTCCCAGGCAGTCCCACTGAAGACCCACTGCACAGACCTGCCCATAACCATTCAAGCTGCCCACCTCCTTTCAAAGCTCCCCAGCTGAGCCTTCCCCAGTCCAGATTTTGTGCCACACCTTCCATCTCCTTTACTCCAAACTCTCTGTCTGCCTCCAACCTGAGAGTAGGAAAAGTAAGGAAAAACTGCTCTGTGCATTTGCAAATGTTTGTTAGATGAGTAGTGTGGAGAGATGCATCTAACTCCAGGCCAGCAAGAGTCCTGCTCCCTGCAGATGCAAGCTGGCCTCCAAGAGCAGTGCACAAAAGCAGTTCTTGCTAGCTAGCTTCTGTGTCAGCAGGTTTTGTTGCACTAATCAACTGGCTGTAGCCTTCCTGTGAACAAAAAGCTGTTCATATCCTGCAGTCAGAGCTGTTGGAGACTCAGCTCTCACTGTTAGTTCACAATTAGTTCACAATTAATATAGAAGAGAGACTAAGACTGATTTGTTTCCATATATAGTAAAATCTCTGATCATTTTTCATAGCATAAGGCACTAAGATCTGTAATGCAGAACAACAGAAATGCTGAAATTATTGTATTATTTATGAAACACAAAACTAGAAAGAATAAATAAATATGCAGTAGGGAATAACTGCAAAGGCAGGAAGAGGAACTTGTTGACCTAAGAGGTCTTTTCTCTCTTTAACTCTAGTGATGGCACAGATGTATTTTCATTTGTTGTTAATAGGAAATAGTAATAAATTTAGCTAAATATAACGAAACATGAGAATTCCTGAGCTGATAAGCTGTGCAGCTGAGTAGTCGTACATATTTAATAGTCGAAGAAGGAAAATATGATTTTCCATTTATCTCGAGTCTTGGAAATATTTCTGCTATCTCTACAAAAAGTCCTTGCGAATTTGTTTCATTGTGTTGTTTCAGAATCCTCTGTTTCTTTTAAATCCCAATGCCTTGTATATTTTCTTCACAATGTGTTTCAGCAAGGGTCTTTGATGATTCATTGGTTACCACAGCATTGAGCTTGGGAGAAAGCAATGTCTTTGGCTTCTAGGCAATTGGTTTGTACAAGTTAAGGCTCCAAAGAGGAGATGGTATTGACACAGATGCCCTACACATAATGAAATCTAACTCTTCACCACCTGTGTCTATTTTATTTTCTCTGTATTGGATCCAGATATCTCCTGCATGTTGCAGTTTAGAGTTATCTAGCAAGCTAAGAATAGTGGGATGCAGGAATTGGCACAACTATATCTGTGTGTACCTGTTTTCCTGATATAGAGAGTGAGCAAACAAAATGTGAGTATTTCATGCAGCCATGGGTAGAATGACCTACCCAAATTTAATCTTTATGGCAGGACCTGTGTATAAGTTTGCCTGCAATCCCAGTGCAATGATGTTCCATTTCTTCCTGAGATGGTGGCAAGACTGACAGGATATAGGCTCAAAAAACAGCATGCATATGACAGGGCTGCAGGGATGGTTAGAGATGTTATGACTTGGTGCCAGTCTCAGTGCATTAATGGTAAGCATAATACCTTTCAATGACGTAAGGGGTGACGTGAAAATAAAATAAAATGCAACAAATGCAAGGAAATGTATGCAACTTGCAAATTAAGGAAACACTGTAATTCTCTATCAGTGCCGATCGTGAAGGTCAGACAATAATTGGTATTCTAACAATTAACAAGACATGTTGGTCTAATTCAACACAAAAGAATGTTGGGTTTTTTTTCTGTTCTCTGGATGCATCATTGAAAAAGGCTACAATTTATGGCTAATTCTCACCAGAAAAACAGTGGTACTGATGACTGTGACAGGTTTATAGAACAGCATGTCTTCTGTCACATTATATTTGAGTTATAAAAACAACACATTCCACCATGGCATACAGTGATTTAAAAATAGAAACAACGTTTTAAAAAACGGTGAGACGTGCACAGTTTTGTTCTTCTGGGTTAATTCTTACTTTAAATTACTGCTGCTATGTCCGTGCTAACAGTTAGGGATTGCCAATGGCGACTCGATTCGCTTCTGACGAGTCTTTTTTGCCCCCGTGTGGTGTAGCCAGAAAAGACACACCGTGCTATCTATATTCTGATTGCTTTCTCCGTCCCTACTGTTGGTAGGCTAGAGAATATGGGTAATTTTTGCTCATATTCTCTTTTATTTGTACAGGTGTGTTGCCCACCTTCATTTCTAACACAGAGTAGGCCCCTTTTTTTTTTTCCAGAAGCACAAATGAAGGAAGCTCAAAAGCTTTTTATTCTCAATTCAACTGCTATTTTTGAATACGCTCTGTATGGTTGTAATAATTTTTCCAAATGGGTGTTCAAAGCTATCAAGCTCAATTAGATAGTTATTTCTAGATACTGAAAGACATTTGAGCTTTGTAAGTTGAGAGTAAATAACTATGGAGAATAACTGAATTTAATAACCACAGAGCAGTTGCTAGGTTCCATTGCTGAAAGAGTTCGTGTTTTATGTTTCTTAATTCTTAATTAACTCACAGGCTTTTAAAGTGCCAGCTTTTTATAAGCTTTTTTTTTTTTTTTTCACAGTTTATGTAAAATTGTATGTATTTGAAGTAAAAAGAAGTAAGCAATGAGGGTCTGTTCCAAACCCTGCTGAAGTTAATTTAGATGGCATCACATGAGCTAATACCTAAACCAGAAGCAGCACAGTTACAACTTACCGTGCTGCTTTTGGGGCTGTGTTTGATTTCTGAACATTATGATAACCAAAAAGTTGCTATAAGCCTGCAAAGTGGTGATGAAGGTTTTTGTGCACATTGGTTAAGATTCTATGGTTGTTAACAAAAAATAGTCTTCTGCCTCTTTCCTTGTAAAATCACACAGTTCTGATATATTACATTTTCTTCACTTATTCCATTAATTCACCAACTTTGCTTTTCTAAGAATTTCGTATTTTTCACTTTTATCAACAGTATGAGGTAAAAAATGGTGACCATCTAAACTGAGAGAATAATAACAAAAGAACAATACTTTCTTGTATGTCAACTACATCATTTATTCTTCGTAACCTGAGTAAAGAACTAGATTGCAGGAGATTGTGCTGCCAGACTGTTACGATCAGAGCACCCTGCCATCATCTGACAGCTAAAAGGAAAAAAAAAATCCACATCCCACCTTCAGAGACTTCCAGATGACAAAAGACACCAAAATCTATTAGTCTGTAAAACTGTCTCACAATGGGAAAAAGGAAAGTGCATCATCATCTGATATATTTAAAACCTTGTGGAGATCAGTCCTGAACTGTCAAGGTGATGGACTACTCTTAACAGGCCTTTTCCATTTTATTTTCTGAAATCAGAATCATATTTCAAGCTTTGTGTTAGTGGCAAGCAATCTCATTTTAACTGGCAGTTACCAGAATGGGAAATAACAGCCTGAGCGCTGTCAGAAAAGGCTGATATTATTTGGAAGCACATTTGTGTATAATACTGAAATGAGTAGAGGATCACTGTAAACCGATAATCTGACTCCACGTATCATAATGTCTCTCCTAACCATACAAAGTAGGATTTTCCTGACATTCCACTAAAACACTACTACAGGATGGTGTTTGGTTTTTTTATTGTTTTTTATTGTCCTCTTACAGTTACTAAATGCACATCATAATAAACACTGTCATCTGCTCACTGTCATTCGCTTTCCAAATTTGTCATTTCTACTCTTTCAAATTTGTGATATAACAATTAAGCTTTTCACTCCATAAAGAGCTACTCAGTGGGCATCCCATTTCCACAAAAGCATCACAGAAAACTGTAAAGCTGTACTGAGAATATCTTAAAAGAAATTATCTGACAATATTTTGACAGTACAAAATATTGCATTGCTTTGTAACCACTTTGAAAATTAATCTGTGAAACGCCTCTTCCCCAGAATTATGAAATTTCATGTTGCAAAGAGAAAGTTTAAGGAAACACTTCGTCCATATGATGTCAAAGATGTCATTGAACAGTATTCAGCGGGTCATCTAGACATGTTGTGCAGGATCAAGAGTCTTCAATCACGGTAGGAAAACAGCAATTTCTGCTCTGAATTAAGCATCTCGTTGTATCATTTGCTGTATAATGAATATTGGTAACATTTAACATTTCTGTGTTATATTTGGGTACAAATTGCCCATCCATGCTACAGCACAGCTGTGTTCAGAACACAGCCGAGACAGAAACTAAATTGTGTGTGAAAACACACAAAAGTGCATGTATCTAATTTTCCCCCAGAAAATG
Organism: Chrysolophus pictus; assembly: GCA_037305975.1. Classification (NCBI taxonomy): domain Eukaryota; kingdom Metazoa; phylum Chordata; class Aves; order Galliformes; family Phasianidae; genus Chrysolophus; species Chrysolophus pictus. Next base: position 29,646,576 of record CM074578.1, read on the forward strand.
AAAGCCTGAACGATAGAAAAGGTTATCCTTTATCTGAAAAGTTCATTCATAAACAAGGAATATATGCTGTCAGAAGGATTAAGTCAACATTGCTAACTTCCCTTCTCCTCAGACATTCTCTTTTCACATTAAAGAAACTGGGGACTGCATCTAAAGCTCAGGATCAGAGAAATCATGTTCTCAGTTCCCAGCAGTAATAAAATGACTGTTGCACTGTGTGTACCCCAGCACTTCCAGCTCCGGCTCTCTCAGTTGATGGCTACTTTCTAACTCCCAGTTAGTGCCGACATAAAAGAAAAGCCATCTGCAAGATTATGTCACAATGCTCCAAAATCTCTCATTTTTTCCATTATTTTCTAATGCAATTGAGTTTAGTTTCTTTCTCAGGTGCTTTTCTGAAGTACTGTCATTTTAATACTCAATGTCTAGATAGAGCAAACACTTCCACATTGCACCATTTTCAGGAATCACAGCAGCTTTTAATTTCTCTTACAGTGTTGACCAAATTCTTGGGAAAGGACAAATCACTGCAGATAAAAGAAGTAGAGAAAAGAATACAGCAGAGAATGAGACAACTGATGACCTCAGTATGTTAGGGCGTGTAGTCAAGGTGGAGAAACAGGTAAGTGATTGCCTGTGACTGTGGTTTTGTCTTGTTCTGTTGCTCTTGACTTTTGTGTATTTTATTACCAGTTTCAAATGCAAACTAGCTTTCTCTGATATCTGCTTCCTATATACAAGGACATAAAAGATATATGAATCATATTACTTCAACTGTGTTCCATGTACAGAAAAGTAAGAATGAAAAAATTGCAAGTTAATGATTTTTCCCCTTTTTATCAGCTTGCTTACGAAAAACTTGTAGCTAGAAGGCTTTTGACATTATTTTTCATGAGTCAATAGCTTGTATCAAGTTCCTAACATTTTTCTCTTCAGCAGTTTAATTTTCCTTCTGCTTGGGTTCCAAACATTTCAAAATGATATTTTGCATTAATCTTAAGCTTTTCCTCTTCTCCTGTAGGTACAATCCATTGAGTCAAAACTGGACTGCCTGTTAGATATTTATCAACAAGTTTTGCGAAAAGGATCTGCATCAGCACTCACTTTGGCTTCATTTCAAATGCCACCTTTCGAATGTGAGCAGACTTCTGATTATCAAAGTCCATCCGATAGCAAAGATTTGTCTGGCTCTGCACAAATTAGTGGATGTGTATCCAGATCAGCTAGTGCCAATCTGCCTCGTGGCCTACAGCTAATACTGACACCAAATGAATTTAGCACTCAGGCTTACTATGCTATTAGTCCAGCTATGCATAGTCAAGCAACGCAAGTGCCAAACGATGGACACGCAACAGTTAACAACACATCAAACCAAATAAACCAGGCAACTAAGCCAGCAACTCCAACAACACTGCAAATACCACCTTTCTCATCAGTGAAGCATATCAGTAGGCCTGAGCCCGTTCATATTATTCCTGTAACCACACAGGAAAATATTTCTGATGTCACCGCTTGCCTTGTTGCATCAAAGGATAACGGACAAGTCGCTCAGCCCAGCGCAACCAAGGATCTCACGTGGAGAAAAGGACTGGATACAGAAGGGGAACCTTTGCTCTCAGTTAAACCTGTGGTGCAAATGGATTTAGGAAAATCTTTATCTATACAAAACCTTATACAATCAACAGAAGAACTGAATGTACAGATTACTGGCAGTGACTCCAGTGGTTCAAGAGGTAGCCAAGATGTATACTCCAAATGGAGGGAGTCAAAATTATTTATAACTGATGAAGAGTTGGAGACAGAGGCAGGAACAGAGACTACTGAAGCCATCTCTCGCCCACTAGTGGAAACAACTCTCTCCACTGACTCTCTAAGGACTGGAATATCAAGATCATCTCAAAGCATTTGCAAGCCAGGGGACGGTACAGAAGCACTCAGTCTGCTCCATGTCAAACTTAAATAACAGCTTGTAGGCTTTCTTCATTGGCTGAGTCATTCCTCTAGTCATACATATCATAGCATGAACTATTTTGAAAGCCTTTTTAATGAGATAAAATCACAAAAACAGGATGAATCTGAAAAGCAGTTGAATGAGCCCATATCTTCTAGTTGCATGAAAATGCATGTTCAAGTGATGGCTAAAATTCAGATTTATACCTACAGTATGGCAGCCTTTCATGTAGTACAGTAGGTTTAAATAATGAATTGCCTACAAAGCTAATGCTGCAGGATGTATCAAAAAGCAAAAATTTGAGCATTTAGACCTAGTGCCGTTTCCACAGGGCGAAAGTAAAAATTGTAAGATTTAAAGCACTTTGCTTCTGAACTAATTAAATATATATATATATGTCCTGATTTAGATGATAGTTTATGTTTACAACAAAGAATTATCTACAGCTGCTAGCAAGGTACCAAGGAAATCAGATATACGGGATTAGAAATAGCTGCCAGTTGCAAGATACACACATTAGCTCATCAGTAATCAATTATTTTTAACTCTGAAAAGCAGTATGTTAATATATCCATCTGATTTTTGATGATTTAGTGTTGTGGCAAAGTACCTGACACACCACTACTATCACATTGTTCTTTACAATGAGAATGTTTTATTGTTATGAAAGGTTTGTATTCTAAGCGTCAGGGCTGGCCTCAGAAATGGATAATTTGAGTGACTGCACTATGAATGCAAGGGAATCTCTCCTTTTTCCAGACTCACGGGGGAACTGTCTTGTGCATCTGAAGCATTTTGGCAGCACTATGTGAGACGAAGATGCAGGCACTGCCTTCTTTGTAGAAGCAGTATTTCATTCATTTGAAAATCTGACAGTCTTCATTGCGGTCACAACCTGATGCCATGACAGTAGTTCATGAGGCTGGAGAGTGAGGGAAAAAGAGGGACTGAAATACAGAGTGAAACTAAAGATGACAAAACAGGGAAGAGGGAAAGACAACACAATCGATGAAGAAAAAGGAATAAAGATTGAGATGGGCAGGAAGGGAAATGATCCCAGAAAATAAAAGAAGGAAGGTAAAGGGAGAAAAATATATTTTTTTTAAATTCCAGCCTGTTAGTCACACATAGTGAGTGCTATTTCCAAAAACGCCATTGGAGGCAACCAGAAATGGAAATGGAAATAGGAAGACAACCTTAACTGAAAAAAATTGAAGGCAGTTGTTTTGTTTGGGTTTTTTTGTTTTGCTTTTTTTTTTTTTTTTTTTAATTTTTGTGTGTGATTTTTGTTTGGTTTTGCTTTTTTTTTTTTTTTTTTTAAATAAAATGTGAGGAGGAGAGAGAGAATTTGGTCTGGCTTTTATAGCTCAAAACTTTGTCCCAACCACAGTCATTTCTTACAAGGTTTCCAGTAGAGGACCTTCAGACTCTTTTCTCCTAAAACCTGAGGCTTAAAATTCAAAGCCAACATCAGACTGAGCATTCCTGCTTGATACATCCTCTTTTTTCTTATCCTACCTACGCTTTGCTTCTGCTGAGATGCAGGAGCAGTGTTAGTGCCTATCTGCACATCCCCAGCAAGGCTTCACCACTGGAAGAACTCATGCAGAGCCAACCAGGCTTTCATTTTTCCCGGCTGAACAAGGTTTCTGTGTGTTGCCTCCCCCCACATTCACACCCTACCTGCACCACAACCTTGTAGACAACCTGACTTGGGCTCAGCTTCCTTCTAGCAGCAGGAACAGTGAATGTATGGGGGTGCCAGTGCCAGCTCACTCAGGGCAGTGTTTTCTCAAGGCCCAGACCTGCTGGGAACTTACTATGTACATCAAATATGTCACTCCAGTCTTAATCATGGCTAAATGCTGTAGATTGTATTGTGAAGGACTTAATCTGTTTACTATGAAACCATTGTAATTTCTGCTTCCATATTTCCTTTGCAAAAGTATTCCTGGATATTACATGATAACCTTATTTTGTGAAAGTACATGCAAACTGTAGAGTGTATATATTGTGTCATTATGTGGGGTCCATGGATGGTACACTGTGCTCCACGGCTCACGCCAGAGCAAACTTCAGCTGTTAAATCCTGAAAGACGCCTTGAAGCACAATTTCCTCACCACTGATTTGCCATATAATTTACCACATTCATCCTTTCCTGTTTTCTTTAATGTGCAGTCTGGTTATACAAAAACCTGCTTACAACAGTAATTTTGTGAAGATAAATAGATTTTTTCCACATTTGTATTCATTTAACTTATTTGAATGTCTGCAGTTCATCCAGGCGTATTTGAAAGTTTAAAGTACAATTCAAAATTTTAAAACTTACAAGTTTTTAGGCTTTTCTTTTTTTCTGAGTGGTTTATGGTGCCTTTCTTGCCTTTTATATGAAGCCTCCTGCCAGACTAAGCATACACCCACCCGTAGGTTCAGCTCAGGAGCACGACACCAGGCACATGGCAACATGTGTCAGTAACAAAACTCTCTTCCCCTCCTTGACGGGACAGAAAACTAAAGGCATCACGAATTGGCCTCCAATCTTCCACCTTTGCCTGCACGAGCCGATCACTGCCTCCCACTGAGCCAGGAAGGAGGCAGTGGGAGGACTTAGCTTTGGCTCTGACTGTACACATCCAGTACCAAAAGCAGGGCCTTGGGTTTTGCTGATAATTTATCTCACAGAAACTTGGTATTTTTGCCTTAAATGACATGCTTGAGTCCTTCTAATTTTAAGTTAATTTATTTAATACAATGTTGTGCACAAAAGAATGAATTCTATAAATTATGTATGAAAATGTTAATGTCTTTACAAAGTAATAATAAATCCAGAATATCGTATCTTTTCAAATCATGGTTTAAAAACCTGATTTTTTTTTTCTTTTATGCTCACCATTATTATTTTTGTAGCTGCAAGTCTTATCATGTAGGATTTTTTTTAAACATAATATTGATAGAAAATAGAAAGAGTAGTGACTATATGAAATTATGGAGAGGAAGAACTGTTTGTTTGGATTTTTATAAGCTTTGCTCATATTTCATCATCGGGAGTTTCCTGTTTCTGCACTCTCTCTTTAAACGACAGTGTCATGACTGACAGTCATTCATTGGTATCACAAAAGAATGACCTGTCTGGCTTTTCAAGTCTTGTCTTGAGCTGCTTATTAAATTCAAGCTCATGATAGCTAATAAGAATTTCTTACGATTAGGAACAGAGGACAAAATTTCTTCTGACTTGCAATCCAGTAGAGGGTTGCTGAAGAGAGAATTTGAACCTAGTAAAAGCTTCAGGAATTAAGCTTTATCCAAATAACTGTTTTCTGATCAGTATGTTTCTTGTATCCGATTGAAGAGAGAACCAAAAAGAATAGTTTTGATGATTATTATTTCTTTAAGAATTTGTATTTGTTCCTGGCTTATATGATCTATACTTTTTATTTAAATATGAATATAGTGTTTTAGCCTAGGGTTCAAGATTGCAAAGATCATACACTTTTATTCACAGTGCCCACGGTTGTTACATATTTTCAAATTAATACTACCTAAAGTGACTGCTCTCGTTACAGTATGGTGATGAGCAATTCACCTGCTCTTCTGTCAAATCATACTGAATTGCTGATGTAGTAGAACATCTGAAGTACAGTAGTATTTCTGGATTGAGACCTGCAATCCTTACTCAAGCAAAAATTCTACTGAAATCAGTAAGAATCGTTCTTGAATCGAGAGCTCAGATTCAAATACTTACTTTGTTGGGCATCTGTTTAAAGTGAAAATGGTAATATTCCAATTATTTCCTGAGGAAAGTAATGCTTAGCTGAATTTACCCATGTCACATTGACTATATAAGAGACAACGCACAAAGTACCGATGTAAAAAGGGAAGAAGGAACATTTTAAAAAAGCACATAGGAAAGGAAAATAATCAGAAAAGAGGAGTAAGGGGGAAAAGAAATACAACAGCAAAAGAATGAAAAAAAAATAAATAAATAAAAATGTAAAGACCTGAGGCTAAATTCATCCTTGGATGGCTCCACTGACTTCAATGAATTCTCTACCCAGCTGGGTGAAGTTCAGCCTTCGCTGAGATAACCAGGCTCAGTTCCGCTGACCTTAAAGGAACTGAACCCACCTATACCAGGAATGAACTTGCCTCTCTGGGCCAACTTTTGTCCTGACTCACATGTCATGCAATCCTTCTGGATTATTTACAGAATCATTAGGTTTGAATGAGATACAGGTCAGAAAAGAATTTGCCCCAGATACTTCTGCTTCACTTTTTTTTTTTTTTTTCAAGTGTGTTAATCGACTTAATTCAAATGGATTACAACATCACACAAAGTGCTGTCACTGTCTAAAAACTGGTTTTTGAAATAAGAATTGTGCCCCGCAGGGTCAGTGGAAGCATGTAATATTTTCCTGTTCGTTCATCTGGATGCAGATGTGGCTGTACCCTGAGCTATGCACAGGACAATTCCAGACATACCCAACATCACCTGCTATTGGAAGCATTTTTTACTTCTTTGCAAGATAAAATGCCAGTTTGGCAACAGGGTAAGGGCATATGAAAGCTGTTACCACTGACCCTGCAGGGGCATTAGCCAGTACATTACAATGTTAATTGTAACTTCTTGACAAAGTTGAATCCATATTGTTGTTAATAAAAATCATTTGGAAAGTACCACTCATGCTTTGTGTGCGTGTGCTTTTTGTGGTTGCTCTTTACATTAAAGAACTACATCTTTTTGTGGCAAAATACCATGAAGAAGTTTGCAGGTGTAAAATATGGACATAGCAGACTGATACGCCCAGTTTCTGGTAAGCATTTACAGCAGAGCTTACTGAAGTTTTGGAGGCAGCAGTTCAGGATTTACCCAGGCTGGGAAGCTGGCAATATGTGAGGAGCCCGCAGCAGCTGCCCTGCCTGCTGCACCAGGCCCTTGGGGCTGCATTGTGAGGGCTGGGAGCGGCAGCGTGGCCTTCCTTGCCTGGCTCCTTCTGCAGTTATACTGAGCATGAATGCTGAGTTTTTTACATTTTTAAGTTTTGGTGTTTTTTGTTTGTTTGTTTGGTTGGTTGGTTGGTTGGTTTGGTTTGTTTTTTTTTTTTTTACTGTGACAGGGACTGAACGCTGACACAGCTTGTCCAGAAGAGGCTCCACAGCCACACTCCACCAGCAGCGCGGCCCTACACAACCCGCACTTGCCAGCCCCACAGGCCCTCGAGCCGGGCCTGCTCACACAGGAACGCCCTGAACCACGAAGTCCGCCCCCAATGGTCGCGCAGCCACAGCGCCTGAGCGCTGCGAGGGAGGAGACTCAGCCCGGGCAGGAGCGGCCATAGGCTCCCCTACCCGCGCGCCGTCCGAGAAGCCAGCCAATCGCCGATCGGAGAGCCACTGGCGCTGGCCAATCAGTGCGCTCACAGCCTATAGGGCGGCAGGGTGTGCTACGCGCGTCGCTCAGCGGGGATGTCCGACTGGGAGGAGAGCGGTGACGAGGCCGCGGGGGCGCCGAGGCCGTCGCCATCTTCCGCGGTTGCCGCCGCGCCCCTGTGGCAGCCGCCGACAGAGGGCGAGCTGGAGCGAAGGGGCTCGGAGTGGCGGCAGGAGGCGGCAGCGAGCGTCGGTGGAGACGAACGGGAATCCGCCGTGGCTGGCGGCCGCCGAGGTCGGGCAGCGCGATGGCGGCACCCGAGAGCTGCCGCAGGCAGAGCTCAGGAGGCTGGGGAGCCTCTCTGCTTCCTCATCAGCAGCGCCCTGGCCGGGGTTTTGATAGGTAACGGCAGCCGCACCCCCCTGTTAGGATTTAGTTTGTGAGAGTGTGGCTTGTGTTGCAGGTGTTACAGAAATGTCTCCTTGTAACAGGTCGGGGAGGAGCTAAAATAAAAGAACTTGAGGAATCTTCGGGTTCTAGGATACAGGTACTGTGTGTCCTTCAGGAACTGGGTGTCACTTGAGTGATAGAATCATGGAATGGTTTGGGTTGGAAGGGACCTTCAAGATCATGTAGTTCCAACCCCTGCTATAGGCAGGGACACCTCCCTCTAGACCAGGTTGCTCAAAGCCCCATCCAGCCTGGCCTTGCAGGGAAAGCTTACTGGTTTTTGTCTGTAAGGTTTTTTTCTGGTTTTCCATGTCCCTTTTAAGAAGGGGATTAAAGGGCCTCTCCCAAGGAGAGAAATTCAAATTTGGAAGAAAAATTAAAGATTGTTTGCAGTGTATACTTATATTTATGTATAAATTCACCCAGTCTGTGTAGTATTAAAAACTCAGTGGAGTTTTATGAATGCAGGTTATTAAGGGAACCTCTGAAGCGGAAGTGAAGATTTTTGGCAGCGTTGCTGTGCAGAACAAAGCCAAGGTGCTGATTGATGAAACAGTTGTAAGCTGTAGACAAAGCAACTCTAGAGGTGGGTCTGAGAAATTTGAGAAGTGGAGAAATTAAGAAGCATTACGGGATGGGGAAAAGGCTATAGGTCATCTTTCTCTGTGTTGGTAGTTTGAAGTGGTTTTATGTTCTTAGTATTTTATCAAAGTGAAATGACTGACCTTGGTCTTAAAGCGGAACTGTCTATACATCCTCCTCTGTCAGCTGACAATGGCTTCCCTCTTTCAGATAACAGACTGCTGTGAATATCTCTTCCCAGACGTTTCCAACAATTTTAATAGATGCTATATTGTTTGCTTTCTTGCATTACCAGTCTTATTTAAAAATCCAAGTATCGCTTCTAGGATAGGTTTTAACATAGTATCTTGGCAATAATGAAATTGAGTAAGTTTGTAAAGATGTAGACTATAAAGCAAACGTGAAAAGGATTCACCCTTACTGTGATCGGTACAAGGCGTTAACATTGAAGGTTTGGTGTTGCACATCATGCTTCGTTTTACTGGGCTTCGGTGCATTATGTGGCTATGTAAGTAATGATTGTACATGGAGATGCTGGCATTTGATGTTTGGTTTGTTTAACTGCACAGTAAGTCCTGAGGGAGAAGAACCATATCCATAGTTGTTGCTCTGAGACACTGATGAGGAAAAAATATTAAGAATAGTGTTCCAGATTTAGAATAAGGAATGGAGTAGCTGTGAGTGCAGGCTTTCAGAAGTGCCTCTGAAGGTAGTCTGGAATGTTTCTTTCAAGAAGTCAGGATTAAGTAATGCATCCTATATGTGTGTAACTGTCGTTTTCCCCTGTATTTCATTCTTTTCAATAACAAATGTGTTGTCATTTATATTTCCAGTATAAAAACTCACTTTCATGAGAAGCATTAACCTCATCAAAAAGGGTGTAACTTCACAGAAGCTTTATTTTGGTGACACTGGATGTTTTATAAGTAAATCTTGCTCTTGTAGCTGTTGAAAATAAAGTTTTGTTTGCTATCATCTGCCTGGCTCAAAACTTTCCCAAAAGGCCCTTGCTCAGCCAGTCACATGTACAGCTGGAGGAGCAGCATTCTGGAACCTGTCCCTACTCTAGCTAAAGATGTTTAAATGCTTCCTTTCTTATGAGAAGTGTATTTGCATAGGTTTTTCTGCTAACACTTCATGCTGAGACCTAAGAAGGAACTCTTTTTAACTGTTTCATGTCTACTTAAAATCACATAAGAGCTTCCTGTACAAAAAGAAAATAAAGTTTGTGTTTGGGGGGAGGGAGGTTCTTCTCCCCTACATTTCCAATAGATCTATCAGACAGCAGCTTTGATACTGACTCCACAGGAAAATCCTTAGATGTTATCAATCCTGAGAATACTTCAAGGAAACCTGTGATCAACTGGGCCTCTCTTCGAGAAAACAGAGCTAAATATGAGGCTATGAAGTGGGCAGGTTAGTTCTAAAATGTTGATTGTATGGTATTCTTTTATATTATAGATCTCTTGCATGTGTAAACATTCTTAATTTTTGCTTTGAGGCTACTGAATCTCAGTGTCCAAATTAGTTAAGGGTATTCATTAAGTGAGCATATCAGGATTTCTTAGAATGGTCATGGAGGGCACTAATCACTGTGATGAGTCAGCAATTACTAGATTAATGTTTTTTTTACTTCAGCCTTTGAAAACACAGTGGTTTCATAGCACTGTAATGACTATAGCAAAAATCTGAGTGTTATTAAATATTGTAGCAGATACATCAGCAGATATTACTTTAGTGCTTGGAAGGCAGGGAATGATTCTTTTGCAAGTGTTTAAGTGTTTTTCGTAGTTTTCAGCTTTTACTCAAGCAGCTGTGGCCTACCACTGTGTTTTGACTAGCTCTCTAGTACTAGGCATAGACTGTTTGGATTTGAGATTTCCACCTTAAGCTTTAAAAGACTTACCCTGAATGTCCAGCGTTTCTTACTGACTCACTTTTTTTGTAATTGTTTAAGGCCTGCCTCCAATTGAGAAAAACTTCTATAAAGAATCATCAAGGACTGCATCGATGTCACCAGGAGAAGTAGAACTGTGGCGGTAAGATCATTTCCATAGGGAATTGTGTGCTTGGCAAAAAGGACTGTTAGCATAACAAAACCCATGCGGTTGGTGATGAAGTACTGAGACAGCTATTAATATTACTGTCTAGTGATAACCTAGCTCTTCTTAGGGGTTCTTTCTTTGGAATTAAACAGCTTTCATTACTTTTCTTATTGCATGGTTTGTTTGGGTTTTTTTTCCTCTTTTACCTTTTCATGGTGAGGGAATTGACACTGTTTCCTTAGCAGTGTTATTGTTCTAGCTAGTCAAGAGCAGCAGAACATTGTTTTGTGGGTTCAGAACTTGCACTGTGCAATAGTAGCACTTCTGTTATAAACAAAGGAACTTTTTTCACCTTACGCCCTAGTTTTAGGGGAAGAATAAAAGATTCTGAAAAAATGTATTTCTATGAACATGAGAAGTTGAATTACTCATTCTTTTCCTAGCCTACCCATAGCTTGAAGTAAAACTATTTGTAGAATTGAGTCTTCTGAACAGAAGAGGACAGGCATAAAGATAAAATACTGATCTGTACTAACATCTCAAAACTCAATTTTCATATAGCTTTTGTGACTTTTTTTTAAGCACCTTTTTTCTAACATGTTTCATCTTTATTTTCTAGAAGGTCAAGGAAGCTGTTCCAGAAGTATTTGGGGAAGGTTTAGCCAGAATATAGGGTTCTAAGAAAGAGGTTCAGTCCATTCCCAAGAGTCATCTTTGGATATAAAAACTTGTAGCAACTCTTTAACTTCTAATAGAGTGTGACTGAGGTCTGATATGACAGCGCTGCAGTCCTTGTTATTATCCATGTGTGATTTCAAGCTTTCATTCTTAAGAAAGAATTAACTATGAGAATAATTAATAGACTAACTGTGAGTCCTACAGAAGCATTTCTCCAGTGAGGGCTATTTGAAAGTTAAGGGAATAGTTAGAAATTGCATTAGATAACCTGATTTTTTTCTTTTATTAGTTGTTGTTGTTCCAGGAATTTCAGGAAAAAAGCATGTCAAAAAGGTGCAGTGTTCTGTGTTAGCTTTGCTTCTTCTGATAGATTTTAAAGCTAAACAAGACTTTAATTCTCTACAGGAAAGAAAATAACAATATAATTTGTGATGACTTAAAAGAAGGTGAAAAGCGCTGCATTCCCAATCCTGTTTGTGAATTTGAAGATGTATTTGAGCAATATCCTGATATTATGGCTAACATAAGGAAAATTGGTTTTCAGAAACCTACACCAATTCAGGTACTTCTTTCATTTAGATGACTCTTTAACTGAAGCTTGGGAGATAAACACATCTAAATATTCATTGTTTTATGTTAGTCCCAGGCATGGCCAATCATACTACAAGGAATTGATCTTATTGGCATAGCACAGACTGGTACCGGGAAGACATTAGCTTACTTAATGCCTGGATTCATTCATTTGGCTTCACAACCAATGTAAGGACCATTCACATACTTGAGCTGTTTAGATGTGGATACTTCTTCTGAAATAATGGTTTTCTAAGTGAGGGGAAAAAAAAATAATGATGGTAATAAATCTGGTGGAAAACGTATGAGTTCTGTAACAAATTCCTTTATGTTGTAATGACAGGATGTAGCAGTGTATTGTAAAAGTGTAGAGGAGCATAGAAGCGTTCTATTGTCAGATGTAACAGATGTTGTGCAGCCTCTTATACTCCCATTCTTGAGATGTTTTATTGCAGACCCAAAGATGAGCGTGGAGGACCAGGAATGTTAGTCCTCGCCCCTACCCGAGAACTGGCACTTCAAGTAGAGGCAGAGTGCTTGAAGTATACATACAAAGGATTTAAAAGGTAGTCTCCCTTCTCACTTGTTTAAGTTGCATTTCCTACCATTTGTGACCCAATTCATCTCCCGAAATTGCATTTGTTAAGGGGAAGGGGGTGCTGAAAGGGTTGATATTTTCTCAGTTTCCATGATGCCTGCTTGACTGCCCTCATGGTGAAAATCTTGTCTATACGGTTGTGTCTTCTGCGTTGCAATTGCATTGCCTCACATCCTTCTCGTGTGGACGGCTGAGTAGAGTCTGTCTGTCTTCTCTTTGGCGTGCTCTTAGGTACATGTATACAATAGTAAGATCTTCCCTAATTTTGCCACCCTCAGACTGAACAGTTACTTTGAAATCCCAGCTTCTTGTGTCATGCACTGCAGCCTCTTGACCATTCTGGTCGCTGCTGGCTGGACTTGTATCAGTCTGGGCAGGTCTGGTAACTGAGGTGGGGATACAAAAACTGGAAATGGTGGTGCTTGAGGTGTGGTCTTGCAAGTACCAAATAAAGGAGCATAGTGAATTCTCTTAAAAAGCTCCTGGCTGTGTTCTCTGTAATACACAGCTGGCTTTCTTTTCTCTGAGATTACACTGCTGAATAACATGGTTTCTTGCCAACCAAGTCTTTTCTGCAAAGCTATCTTCCAGCATGTGGGCCATGAGCCATGGGGTTATTCTGTCCCCATCTTTGCTTTTGTTAAACTGCATGAGATTGCTGTCAACCCACTTCTGCTTTTGTGGTCCTTTTTAAGTAACTGCCCTGCCCTCTAGTGTATTAACTGCTTCCTTAATTTGATGTCATCCACAACTTTGCTAAGAGTGCAGGTGTTTATTTAAGCTATTTAATAGACATTGCTATATTCTGAAATCTACTTCTAGGATTCTCTGGTAGCTTTGTATAGCAGCCTTACCAAATGCAGAGTCACACATGCTGCTTCCTTCTCAAACGTATTTTGTAGAATTTGTAAAGTTCATGTGTTAGCCTAAAATCTTACTGGATGTGCTGATTGATTTAACAGTAGAACACATGACTTATGAATGTACTGCTTAGAAAATGATGCATTCTTAATATTCATTTATTTTGGTGTGAATGTCTTCAGATCAGGTGTAGCTTAATAGCCAACTTTCCTTCCTTTCATTACTTCTACTGCAGTTTCAGTATAAAACTGTTGCTGTGCTTTTGGGGGGGGATCATTTGTTGTTAAGCCCATTCTGTCAGTCTTCCTTCCTTTTGATATTACATGATTATGCTTCTTAAAATGAAGCAACTTTGTGATATCTCTTTGAGAAAGATGAACTTCAGCTGACCCTTAACCCTCTTCTTCTGTTAATCGTTTTATTTTTCAGTATCTGCATATATGGTGGTGGGGACCGGAAAGCGCAGATAAACGTGGTGACCAAAGGTGTGGATATTGTTATTGCTACTCCTGGGAGACTGAATGATCTTCAAATGAACAACTTCATAAACTTGAAGAGCATAACGTACTTGGCAAGTAGCTGATATGGAAAAGTAATGCACCAGCTGGGAAATGGTGACTTAGTCTGAACTCGAGTTCTTAGTAAATAAACCAGTTAGGTACTTGTCAGTTTGGGTGACTGACTTCTTTCCATGTCAGTGGTAAAATAGCCGTACCGATGCATTAACGGGTTCATACACTTTCATTTCATTCTTGCTTTTGACGGTGCTGGATACTTAATTGAGTTACTAGTTTAGTTTATAAAAAAGATTTCCATATGTTTATGTTATTTGTGTGTTTGACAATTGACTTGTTGCTTAGTCTGACAGTTTGGCCTGCTTTTTCTCCTTTATCTGCCCCCCAGTTCCCAAGTTCTGAATACTTACTATGCTTTAGCAAGTAAGCTCCAATTCTTGCTAATGTTGGTGAGCTCCCTGGCAGAACCAGTGGTGGTGTAGCACCATGAGACACAGCAGCCTTATTTTAGAGATAAAAGAGGAGTATTTACTTTTACATTTAACACCGTGGACATGGAACATTCTTCATTAAAGAGCTTTATTTATGATTTGCATTTAAAGATACTGATAAGGCTTGTGAATTCTCCCCAAATGCAATGTTGTTATTATTATGCAATTGTTTCGCATAGGATTTCCAAGAGAGAAAATCCACCCAAGAGAGTGTGTTATAGCTACAACTGTTAAGTCTTCTCTGTTTTGGTGGGGATATTTGTTGAGTTTTTTTGGTTTTTTATTTAAAAAACCAACCCACAAGTACCCATTTTTAGAGATGATTAATTATATTTGAATATATGTTATACACAAGGTGAGCTGGAAGCATCAGGGAATTTGTCATCTTGCCTGACAGAGACATCGAATTAGTTGCAGTCTTGAGTCAATTTTTTAGTAATCCAGTCAGGTAGACTGATGTTTGTACGCCTACTGCAACAGATGTTTTCCCATAATTTCTGAGGAAGCACTGGGAAATTGGTTATATGCATCCTTTTGATTGTTTACAATGCATATGTCATTTTAAGATTGCATTCTGTCCTGCTGTGTTCAGGATAAATCAGTATTCATTTGTGAGTGATTCGAGTGGGTTTTTTCCAGTGTAAGAACATTGGAACTTTGTATGAATAATTGGGAAGTGACTGGGGAAAGAATATACTAGAAAAAATAGGTAGTCTATAAACTAGGATGTAAAAGATAGATGGGAGCAATATTTTCATTCTTTTATATTTTTTTTATATATTTTAAAATAATTAAATTTACCCATAACTAATTTAATTTAAAAATATATTTTTTGTGTGTGAAGTGGCCTGCAAGAACTACTTACCAAGAAAAATAACTGAAATGGTATTAGCAAACAAGTAAGTGTATATTGATAACAGGAAGTCTAAGATTTTCTCAACTGAGGATGAGGGTTCCATTCCCAGTAGTTGTACTAAAAGCTTTCAGCTCCCCTGCTCTCTCCCCCAGTGAAATAAGTTTGAGCTTGGAGAACGTTGGTGTCCTAGCATGAGCCAAAAGGTACAGTCTGTCTTTTTTTCTAGTTCATGTAAGGGTCTAAGTTGGTACATTTCTAAAAACTTTGCATTGAAAGTATATTGTGCAAGGGTCTCCCATTATGTTGTATGGGTGTTTTATAAAACAAACCAACAAAAGCTTTAAGTATACTCTTTTATTGACTGTGTGTTCTCAGAGATTTTATGGATTTTTTTTGTTCTCTCTGCAAATGTAGTACTAAATGAAAAAGCCCAAAAGAAACTGGAGAGGTGTAACAAACTTAACATGTTTTGTGATAAATTAGGAAATGGCTTCTGAAATGAAGAAAGACAGTTACCATTAAAGTGATCTGCTATGAAATGTCTTGCTGAAACCCTTACCAGAAGAATAGATGCAAACTTCTTGTTCTAAGCAGGTTTTAGATGAGGCTGACAAAATGCTGGATATGGGATTTGAACCTCAGATAATGAAGATCTTAATAGATGTACGGCCAGACAGACAAACTGTTATGACAAGGTATGTAAATGGAGTAGTGCTCTATGCTTAAGGTTATTGAAAAAGTGAACAATGAAATACATACTATTTTACTAACAATTTTTATTAGCCTACAAGGGAATTGCTTCAGGTTTATTTTATTCCTATCTGTGTCTAGTTGGTGCTGGTGAATCTTTTGACAGTTTGCATTTTTTCCCCCTGTTCTGCTATTTTACATGAGCTGTAGAAATGACAGTATTCTTTCCAAAAAGGAAGGTGACCTAGGAATGCTGTGAAGGATATTTTGAATCAGAGCTACTGTTTCAGAGAAGAGAACAGTCTTAGAAGTTTTAGAACCTCTTGAGCTACTAAAGAATGTATTGTTTTCATACATAACTGTTACTCCTGACTTCAGTCTGGAATGTTGCCTTGCAAGCAGGAGTTCTGTTTACATTAATAAACTTCTTCAAATGATTTCTAACTGTGGGAAGAGCTCACTTCTGTTACTCAAGGTTTTCACTAGCATGTAAGGTAGAAGAAACAAGTAGTGTGAGGAGATTAACAAACTAGAGAAGATCTTGCACTGTGTTCTTATTAGTCTTCTCTTCCCATTTAGTGCTACTTGGCCTGATGGTGTTCGTCGCCTAGCAAAATCCTATTTGAGAAATCCCATGATCGTGTATGTTGGCACTCTTGACTTAGCAGTAAGTTCTTCTGTTGTTGATAGGACAAGGGGGAATGGTTTTGAACTGAGACAAGGGAGGGTTAGGTTAGATATTAGGAGGCAGTTTTTCAGAGGGTGGTGACACACTGGAACAGATTGTCCAAGGAGGTTGTGGATGCCCCAACCCTGGAGGCATTCAAGGCCAGGCTGGATGTGGCTCTGGGCAGTCTGGTCTGGAGGTTGGTGACCCTGCACACAGCAGGGGGGTTGAAACTAGATGATCTTTGAGGTCCTTTTCAACCCAGGCCATTCTATGATTCCATGCATTGTTGTTTTGAAGTACCTGCAGTTTGACAAAGAAATTTTTACTTGGAAGGATGTGCAAATAAATGCAGATGACTTCAAAATTAGTCTGGACTTTCAAAAAATTCCATGTTATCCTTTGTAAAGCTTCAGCAGAAGTTTAGAAAGAACTTTTAAAAAATAAAAATAAAAAGCTGATGTTTCTGTAACAAGATCTTGAAGTCCGAAATTTCCACTAGAAAATGTTACAAGCATCAAGTATGAGTCAAATACTTGTATTTGAAAATTGCACTTCACAGCGCCTCCTGTCTTGCCTGAAGCCTTGTTTCTCCAGCCTTCAGTTTTGTTGAGCAAGTTCTTGTTCCTTTTCCCCTCTTTGTCTTGTATACGGGTCCTTATCTGAATCTGTCTTTTACCTGCATATTTCTCAAAGAGAATGGAAGCTAAACTTCTGGAGGTCACTTGTCTAGGTCAGGAATATGCGGTACCGCAAGAACTGTCTTTTGAAGTCCGAAGCTTTTAATGTACAGATGTAGTTGTTGTGTTCATGCAGATACATGTAGTTTGCTTAAGCAGTGACAGAATTTACAGAAATGTTAGTGGTTCCAAGATCTCCTATATCCTGACATAGAGAGTGCTGTAGGGTTAACTTTTAAATTACAGAGTTTTCCTTTTAAGTTTTACTTTCTTAGTCATAGGGAATGAATAAACTTAACGTCTGGTACACTTTCAGATGGAAATAAGGGAAAATGTACTTTTCCTCTGTTATGCTGGCAATGGTGTTTTTGTCAAAGGCAAACACGTCAACAAGAGAAGATAGCAATTTGACATAACAACTATTGCAGCTCTCTTGTCCAGTGTTTTCATTTCTTATGGAGCCTTATTCAATTGAAGAGGTGACTTCTGAAGGGGAGAAGGGTTTCCATGTGAAAAGAGACCTGTTCTATTTACCTGGTAAATTCTGCTGCTCTTGCTATAAGATTATGATGCAGACCACAAGAAGGCCTAGGCCTTTGTACCACTTAAACAGAGTCACAGAATATTCCAAGTTGGAAGAGATCACTGAGTCCAACTCCTGGCTCCAGAGAGCACCACCCAAAATTCAAAACTTATGTCTGAGAGCATTGTCCAAACACTGCCTGAGTGATGGGTTGTGATGACTACTCTAGGGAGCCTGTCCCAGTGCCTGACTGCCCTCTTATGAAGATCTACTTCCCAATATCCAATCTTGACTTCCCTTGGTGCAGCTTCCTGCTGTTCCCTTGCAATTAGTATACTCAGCCATTCTGTGGTAACCTTCAAATATAATGGAATAAAGCTTTTTTTAATAAAAACCAGTGTTTAAAGAATTGGGCAGAACTAATCATTGCGAATAGCTGGCAGAACTTTCTTTAACAGCTTCTCCTTTCAAATAATACTGCAATTGCTCCAGGTTGTTCTGAATAAGTTGTTCTGAGTAAGATATACTCCAGTTATTTTTTATTTTAATTGAATTACTGTACTCTGTTCTAAACCAGTGATAAAAATTCACTATAAATACATGATTGGATAAGCTACTTAAAGATAAAATTAGTTATTCTCCCAAAGCAACTGAAAAATAAGAGATCTGCATCATTTGAAATCCTAACTGATACACATTCTAGTTGTAAAAATAGGTTTTGTGCTGTTATGTTACTAGTTGTGTAATATTATGTGTGAATAAATAAAAATATTAGTCAAATCTAAGTATCCTTTTTAATGTTTAACAGGCAGTAAATACAGTAGAACAGAAAGTTATTGTTATCAACGAAGAAGAAAAGAAAGCTTTCATGGAAAACTTCATTGACTCTATGAAGCCAAAAGATAAGGCCATCATTTTTGTTGGAAAGAAGTCTACGTATGTAATTATTTCCTAGTATTATATCTGTATGGGTTTTTTTGTTTGTTTTTTAACCAGAAGGATTCTTAGTTCAGATAGTAATTAACAAATATAACAGCTCTCGTCAGTAGTGTACTAGTAATTCTTGTCATTTTTCCTGCAGACCATTTGACTAGGAGTTCACATTCTTTTTAATACTGATAGTGGTGGTGAGAAGTCTCTATTTAACATATTTAGAATAGATGGTAACATTCTTAAGAACGCCTTAATATCACTTCACAGAATCACACAGAGTGGCCTGGGTTGGAAGGGACCTCAATGATCATAATCTCCAACCCCCCAGCCACATGCAAGGCCACCAACCTCCACATTTAATACTAGACCAGGCTGCACAGGGCCCCATTCAGCCTGGCCTTGAACACCTCCAGGGATGGGGCATCCACAACCTCTCTGGGCAGTTTTTGCTTTTTGCTAGCATATGAAGCTGATGTATATGAGACCCACTAGCAGGAGTATCAGTGTATTGCTACCATACCTGATCCTCTTCAGTGAATGATGCGAAGTCCTTTTTTTTTTCCCTCCTTCATACAAGGAAGTGGGGGAAAAAAAAGTTTATGTTGACACCTTCTGGTTTCTTGAAGAGCTGGAACTGATTTTGTTGTACCAAGTATGTTATTTTAATTTAATTTTTGTGTGTGTGTGTGTGTGTGGATGAAGGATTCCTTAAGGATTCTAAGAAAGCTTTTGCTGCAGAGGTGGAGCAGATCTTACAGACAAAATGTTCTTTCTCTCCTAACCATCAGTGGTTGGTTTGTGTGTCTTTCAGTGTGTCTTGGAAGTTTTAGGCTACATTTGAGGGCTTTTTGGAGCTTTCCTCTGAATGGGTCTAAGTTATTACCTAGAAGTTCTCTTGAACAGTCAGTATGGGAAGCTGATCCTGCTTCCAGCTGATGAATTTTGTTGCTTTTAATACATGGTTAAGCTTTTAGATGACTTCAAGAAAGGTATGTTTGGATTTGACAGAAGGGCTTCAGACTTTTGTCTAGAATAATAATGGTGAACTGTGGCTTCTTTTGTGAAGTCTGAGACAGTTCTGGGGTATGTTACTGCTGAAAAAGGAATAAATTTTGTAAGAAAGCATTTAGTTTAAGGCAAATCCTTTAGGAGAGAAAACTGAGTGATCTGGTACTAAAAAAGAAATGCAACTGGAAGTGCTGTATTTTAGCAATGTAAATTCAAGGGAATACTTTTATATATTACAACTATCTTTGTTTATTGTCTATGGAAAAGCTCTTCCTTGCAGTAACTACAGAGCAAGGCTTTTTTTGCTACTTCGTGTCTTTCTTTGTCTGTGTAAGGCACATCCATCATAGCTGGTGACATCTTTCCTGCCTTAACAGGGTAACTATGAGCTTCTGGTTGGGACTTTCTTGATGCGTAAGTGCCTGTCTTTGCTTTCCAGGTTCACTGTTTCCATCAAAGGCTTTTTTGATAAGACAGAGAAGGGCTTGAAATAAAAGTATGAGAAGAAATAAGAACAGTTGGGGACATTCTGTGCTTGTTTCCATATTGTTTTATAAGAAGTATCACCTGATCTATAGGGTCTTGTGTGCTGTCTTACACATTTCCATGTTGCTGGCACATTATCTTTCTGTTCTGTTATCTTTCTGCTGAACCATTGTTTTATTTCATGTTAGAGCTGATGACATAGCAAGTGACCTTGGTGTCAAAGGAGTTCCAGTGCAGTCTCTTCATGGTGACAGAGAGCAGTGTGATAGAGAACAGGCTTTAGATGACTTCAAGAAAGGTATGTTTGGATCTAAATTTGGGTTAAACAAACCAGTGCTTTTAAGGCTTATCATATGCAGAACCTTTTCTATAGTATTTTGTCTCTTTGTTACCATAGAATTGAAAAGATTAGAGCTCTCCATGATTGTGTTTACTCTGTTAATCTGACAAACATACACAAAAGAAACAGCAAGAAATGATTGCTTTAAAAAAAAAAAAAAAAATTGAGTGACTAAGAGTTAAATAATTTAAGTCTTATTTACTTTTGAAATTTATAGGGGGACTTTCAATATTGTGTTCATCTAAAGAACTGTAAATTGAAGCATCAAACAATGATGCTTTCAATGAAACAGTTCTCCTCTTGATGATGCCAGTAGGATTATACTTAAAGATTATGTGGTCACTTGATAACAGAACTAAGAATAGTGGCATGGTAAGGATGCAGGGTTCCTGAAAAATAGTTCCTGAAGCTTCTGGGCTTTTTTTTTTCTTGGACATGCTTCTTGGTTTTCCTGCATCTTGCTTTTTTCTTGGGAAATAGCAAAATGACATTTTGGGTGCTTAGGTACCACCTAATATTGGAAGCAAGACAGTGCAGATAGTATGTATTTCTTTTGTGACAAATAGGTATATTATACACTGGGAGGTCAATGGAGTAGAGGGTGTTTTCTGTATATTCCATAAAATCACATTCTGTTTTGGTTGTTCTTTATTTAGGTAAAGTCAGAATCCTGGTAGCTACTGACTTAGCATCCCGTGGCCTTGATGTGCATGATATTACTCATGTTTTTAACTTTGACTTCCCTCGCAACATTGAGGAATATGTTCATAGAGTAGGTCGTACTGGAAGAGCAGGGTAAGTTTTAACAGTAAAATGGTAATACGTTATTGATTAATATCAGTATTTTGTGCATTTTATAGGTGTTTCTGTTGTCAAATTCCAGAGCAACAAGTGATAAGAGAATGGGAGAGTGAGGCTTCAAGATGTGCCAAAGTATTCTTTTATGTTTTGAAATCCAGTTAAACTTAAGGCAAACAAGGTCTCTGGTTTTCTGTTTCGTTTAAGCATTGGGAATTAAGGATGTTTGAAAGCTGGTTTAAGTGTGGGGCAGACTGAACAGGTCCAGAACACCTTTTGTGCAGGTATTCTGTAAATCTCTTCCTTGTTTGTGTTTCCATGAGCTGCTGAGTTTAGTTTCCTAGTAAGTTCACTGGAGAAAGGAAAGGGGAGGGGCTGGAAAGGAGCCCTTAGGAGTCTGCAGGCTGTCGTGGTGGTGTAGTTTGATATAGGAGTTCTAGTGCCGCATCCCCAGAGTGACACGAATGTGATAATTCTCCTTGTAAATATGTTATGTGTGTGCGCTTATTTTAATTGTGATATTAACACATCTCTTCATTCTTAAATATGTTGTCTTTGTGCTACGTTTATTGTCTATATACCTACATTAGTTCTGCCTTTGCTCCATTTTAGCCAAGTTGCTATACTCTGACCTTTACAAAAAGTTGTTTTGTCATGTGCCATGTAAATGCTCTAGCCAGATATCTGAAAGCCCATAAATTCTGCCTGTAGTCAAATCTATTACTGTTCAAGTCAGTGGAGAAAACCTAGCAGCACAGATGCCCATCGTTATGAAGATCAACATTTATTCCATTTCTTGTCTAGACGTACTGGGAAGGCAGTAACACTTGTCACTAAGAAAGACTGGAAGGCTGCATCTGAGCTGATTGATATTCTGCAAAGAGCAAACCAAGTAAGAAAAAAAATTTAATTGTTACCAATGGTGTAAGCCCACTTAGTCTTTTGCTTAAGTTCAGGTTGGGAATGTGGAGAAGAGGAGGATTTGAATACAAATTTAATTGTATTTATGCAAGACCAGAAGAGTTTGTTTGGTAGTTACTGTGGATGTTCACACAAGCTTTAATCCAGATTTGTCACCTAATAAGTCCTTAATGCTGCATGGTTTTCTGTTTGGTTTTGATTGGTTTTGTTTATCTTCTGGGGAAAAAAAACAACAAGGTGAAGCCAGTTTTTCTTTTTTTTTGATGTGATAGTATAACTAGGAGCAGGTCTTGGATTTCAGGGGAGATAAGACCATCTCTGAATCCTTACTTTCAAACGTAACTGTTACAGCATTACTTACTTCATACACCAGGCTTTTTGTTGTGACTGCATTCATCACCTACTTCAAGCATTGCTAGCTTCAAGGATATCTAAGTTGACTTAGGTGAATCTAAATGTTCAATTTCAGAGCAGTCTTCCAAGCTTGTACTGAATTAGTGCTGCTTGCTTGTGACAAACTAGAGAGGCAGTAAGCAGTCAAAGAAATGCTATGCTCATATATGCTGGAGAAGCTTGCTCTTTGCTCATGACACTGATTACTGCCTGGACATCTTTCACCTGCTGTATGGCTACTTGCTACAGAAGGTTGTGTTTGTTCATTATCACTGAAAGATGCAATTTAGATTAAATACAGTGTTTTAATATGCTATATGTTGCCATCAGATATGGTGATGCTGGCATACATAGATAAGCTGAACATCCAGACACATTGTGTTGATTATTTTTCAGTATCCTTTCATGTAAAAAAAAAAAAAAATAATAATAATAAATTCTCATGCATCTCCACACAAAAGCAAATCTAAAAAATAGCGGCAGAAGTCATGGAAAATAGCACTCTAGTTTGGGAGCAGACAAATAAGTTGCATATTTTGTAAAACCCAAGTCCAAAAGTTTTTAGAATTACTTAAAACTAAGAATGGCTTTGTGCTGCTTTCTTATCAGGTAGTTCCCGATGAGCTTATTTCAATGGCAGAAAGATACAAACAATACCAAATCAGGAAGGAAATGGAAAAGGATATACTAAGACCTCAGAGAAAGTCATCCAAGTGACTGATCCCTTGAAATTACTAAAACGAAGTAAGTGATTATAGATAGTGTTAACATCTACGGGCTTGGATTTAGAAGTTTATTTTCTTAGTTGATTATTTTCTGCATCTGTTCCATTTAAATAAAAAGTATTTTTTAAAAAAATATGCCTTAGGAAAGAAAATGTGATTACCTTTATACAGAAACAAACCTTGTTTTGTGCTTTGAGACTATTTTGGCTTTAACCTAAGGAAAGTTCATGTCATAGGTATTGTGATGTGAGTAACTTCTAAAGCCATTCTATAATGAATAAAAACAAATATTACAGATTTCTTAAATTATATGCAATACTGACATATAAGAATGTAATTTTTTTCTTACAGAGAACTGGATTACCGAATGATAAGCAATGTTTGTGTTACTTCAAAATACTGTACTTTCACACTGATGTGCCACATCTGCCAGTGGCATGCAGAAGTATTTCATGGATCACTTAGCTACGTAAAAATAACACCACTCTTGAATTGTGCATTTCTGCCTTAAGACAAAGTGGTGTTAACAAAGTCGTGAAGAGCATCTTAGGAAAAAAGGACATTTGAACATCAGCTTTCTTTCTGATAGAGTTCATTCACATTTTACACGAGTTTCAGGTTCTATCACACATGCTGTTACAGATAATTAGAATCTTTAGAAGTTGTATTTGAGGTGACAATACGAATGACATTTGCTCTGAACTTGTTTCATTGTATCATATGAATAAGTGAAAATCTAATAAACTGAATCTAAGTGAGATGAGAATGTTTTAGTAAGGTTATTCTCTAACAGTTCTGTCCTCCCCATTTCTTTTCTTGCTCGTAAGTGAGATGAAATCCAGCCTTTATCCAATGATATCCTGGCTTGGATCAGGAATGGTGTGGTGAGCAGGAATAGGAAAGTCATCCTGCTCCTGTACTTGGCATCGGTGAGGCCTTACCTCTAGTACTGTGTCCAGTTTTGGGCACCTCAGTACGGAAAGGACATGGAGGTGCTGGAGCAGGTCCAAAGATGGGCAACAAGGCTTGTGAAGGGCTTGGAGAATATGCCCTACGAGAGACTGAAGGATCTGGGGCTGTTTAGTCTGGGGAAAAGGAGGCTGAGGGGTGACCTTATTGCTCTCTTCCAGTATCTGAAAGGTGACTGCGGTGAGAGTGGGGTTGGTCTCTTCTCACTGGTGACAGGACGAGGGGAAATGGTCTTAATTTGTGTCAGGGTAAGTTTAGATTGGCTATCAGGAAAAACTTCTTTACAGAAAGTGTTGTTAAGCACTGGAATAGGCTCCCCAGGGAGGTGGTTGAGTCACCATCCCTGGATGTGTTTAAAAACAGTTTGGATGTGGTGCTCAGGGACGTGATTTAGCAGAGGGTGGTTAGAGTTAGGTTAATATGGTTAGATTGTGGTTGGACTTGATGATCAAGGTCTTTTCCATCCTGAGCAATTCTATGATTCTATGGTAGGAATTTTGCCTTCAAAAAAAAAATAAAGGAGGGTAAAAATATGGACTTTTAAAAATAATTATAAAAATAATAAAACAAAGCAGTTCTAAAATGCTGTGTGTTTTTCATCCTCACGACATTAGTACCAGGAAATGCTACAGTCCTTTCCTAATATGTATTCAACATAAGAAAAAATGAGCTGAACTCTCCAATTCTGGGAATGTCAGTCAAGCTGCATTTTGGTTTTGATAGCCTTTTAACAGGAATCTTTGATAATGGATTGGAAAGGTGCATTTCTTTTCATGCAGATGTTCATTAGTACAGTAACTTTTGTATGCTGGTTAATTTTCACTTCTCTTGCCAATTGTGATGAAAAGGCTTTTTTCCAAAGCAATTCTGAAGATGTGGGAAAGATCAGTTAATTCAGGAAGTTAATATGACTTTTCTTTTCTTTTTTTCCTCCCCTAATTTTGATATTCATGTCTGTGCAGTTGATTATTGCAAATTCTTACATATTTTCATAGTACGATTTGAAGATAGTTTGAAGGTGATGGCTGCACTTATATAGGAAAGACAAATGTTGTCCCAATCCATAAAAGGAAAGCTTTGGGGACTACCTGGCCAGTAAGTATACAGTGATTGCAACAGTGAGTTTGAAGGATTCTGTGGTACACAAGGACATACAGTGGTTGTTTACTAAAGATTCCTGTTTATTGCAGAAGAACACAAATCACTACTACCAAGAACACTATGATTGGTATGGCAAATATGTATGTATAAAAGCTGTTACAGTTATTACAGGAAATGAGTTTATGTGTATATATGAACCAAACACTAAAGATACCCATTAATAGCAGCAACTAGTATAAAGGCAATATGAGGTAGGATAATCAGTACACAGCAGCAGAAATCATTTGGGGATTATTAATCTCAATCTTAATGATAATTATTATGACAATGAAAATACTTCTTGATTGCAAACTTACTAAGACTATAACAGCAAGCAGACATGATACATTATACTTACATACCATAGTTTGTCCTAAGTATGGCCCAGAACATAAAATAATCCAGGTTGAAAAGGCCTTCCCTTGGGAGTCTGTTCCTGGATTTTTCTATGCTGTTCCAGGGCCTGACCACCTCTGGTGCAGACCCTGTCCCTGACCCCCAGCTACCCCTCCCCTGACACAGCTCAATGCCGTTCCCTCGGGCCCTGTCACTGTCACAGAGAGCAGAGCTCAGTGCTGCCCTTCTGCTCCCTATGAGGAGTTGCAGCTGCCATCAGGCCTCCTCTCAGCTCCTCTGCTCTGGGTTGAGCAAACCCCAGGGACCTCAGCTGCTCCTGGTACACCTTGCTCTCCAGACATTTCAGTGTCTTTGAAGCCTCTTTTTGGATGTTCTCTAATAGTTTTTTTTATGTTATGGTGCCCCAGATTGCACACAGTACTCAAGGTGAGGCCACGCCAACACACAGTGAGGCCATCCCTTCCCTCTCCTGGCTGGCAGTACCAGACCTGATGCACCAGTTGCCTCTTTTGGCCGCAAGGACATTGCTGACAGATTCAACCTCCTGTCAGCCAATTTCCCCCCCCCAGATCCCTTTCTTTAGATCTGCTTTTCAGCCTGCTGTTCCCCAGTCTTTACCCCACCTCACGTGCAGAATCCTGCACTTGCTGCTGTTGAATTTCATGCAGTTGATGATTGCTCAGCTCTCCAATTTGCCAAAATTTCTGTATGGTGTCTCTGCTCCAAGGAAGTCAACAGCTCCTCCTAATTCAGTATGCCTAGTAGGCATTTGAGTCCTGTATCCAGATCATTTATAGAAGCGTTGAACTTGCCCCCCAGCTTAGAAAAGGCTTTGTTTTCCTCACTGCAGCTACCTTTTAGGTAGCTGTAGAGACCAACGAGATCTTCACGTTTTGATTTCCAGTCATTTCACCAGCTTCATTGCCCTTTCCTGCACACAATTGAGCAGCTCAATTTCTTGTAGAATATACATATTGTATATATACATTTATGTAGCATCTATATACACATAGGCATATATACACAGGTGTACACACACATATATATTGAATATACATGTGTACCAATGATATCTTCAGGATGGCACTGGTATGAGGTATTCAGCCATGCTTCAGGGATGTCTGTGTTCCTAGGCTACATTACGAAAGCTGAATTCTCACGCCTGGTTCTCTTGCTGAATTGTTATGTTGGCAGGTGCCATCTCTTCTGTTTTAACCATCATTCTATGTCAGAACTTTTCTCTTTTTTTTTTTTAACTGTTCCTATCAAATATTAATTCAAATGTCCTGATTCTTTTAAGGAATATGACTAAGCAATATAACTGAAACACGCAATTTTCTATTAGCGTTCTTGATTTCGTTTTGTTTCTCCATAGTATCAAGCTACTAAGAAATAATATAAAGTGCTAAACTTATGTTTTAAAATATGCAAATCTACTTTACTTGCTTTCAGATAGTTATTGTAAATACTCTTTTTTACTACACCTGGTGAAATACTGGGAATCCATTGTTCAACTGATAGTTTATTTGTCTTGAAAGGAAGTCATTGCTTGCTTTATCATCCAGGCTGAGCAAGTTGTATCGGGGAATAAAAAAGTGTGGCAGCTGAGAATCTTGCAGACAATGCAGAAAATATTCCAGATATTTCTGAAAACAGTGTTCCAGGTTTTCATACTTCCAGTCTGTGTCACTTGGCCAAGCGACGCATGAATGGAAAAAGGCAGTTTTGACATGATATGAACAAAATTTTTCCAATTCTTTTGCATGTTTCATTTTAAGTCGCTCTAGAAGATACTTCAGAAGTTTGAGACAATCTTTCCTGTTAAATAAGAGATAATTGCATACCTTTAGTAGTCAGTTCTAAACATGCATTTTAGATATTTAAATACACATTATAAGTAAAGCAATTAAAATATTCTTACTGTAACAGAACACTTTCAGTAAGGTTTTGAATGAAATGTGAAAATAAGTACAGCGAAAAGGTAGATATTCCTAAACTATTGTACATGAAGGCAGACTAGCCTAGTGAAAGATTTCTACTGTGAAAAATAGTTTTGGTGCATGAACCACTTCCCCGATGGCCATGGTGGCACAGGAATACAAAGTGCTGATCAGCACTGTGCTTGCATGATTATGGTCTCCTCCTGCAGGTGCTACCAGTATAACGTGAACTTGGAGTACTGCTTAAGACTGAAGCTACACTTTGGGCTTGGATTGAAAAAGTGAACAATGAAATACATACTATTTTACTAACAATTTTTATTAGCCTACAAGGGAATTGCTTCAGGTTTATTTTATTCCTATCTGTGTCTAGTTGGTGCTGGTGAATCTTTTGACAATTTGCATTTTTTCCCCCTGTTCTGCTATTTTACATGAGCTGTAGAAATGACAGTATTCTTTCCAAAAAGGAAGGTGACCTGGGAATGCTGTGAAGGATATTTTGAATCAGAGCTACTGTTTCAGAGAAGAGAACAGTCTTAGAAGTTTTAGAACCTCTTGAGCTACTAAAGAATGTATTGTTTTCATACATAACTGTTACTCCTGACTTCAATCTGGAATGTTGCCTTGCAAGCAGGAGTTCTGTTTACATTAATAAACTTCTTAAAATGATTTCTGACTGTTGGAAGAGCTCACTTCTGTTACTCAAGGTTTTCACTGGCATGTAAGGTAGAAGAAACAATTAGTGTGAGGAGATTAACAAACTAGAGAAGATCTTGCACTGTGTTCTTATTAGTCTTCTCTTCCCATTTAGTGCTACTTGGCCTGATGGTGTTCATGATTTACACTGAAGGCACTACCAGTGCCTTGCTGTGGCACTCTGTGAGGTGAAGAGGTATAGTTCAGTACATGTCTAGGCAAGGACACAGCATAGCTCATACTACTCATAAAGCAAAGATTAAGAATTATGATTAATACACTTGTGGCTTTCCTGATTCTGTAAAAACCAAAAAGTGCTTTTGCCATAAAGTAGGTTCTGTACCTGATGAGGTTTTGTTTTTACTCTTCGAAGAAATGTGGAACCAATCTTTATTAGAGTGAAAAATCACATTTATTGATCCTGATCCCATTCAGTTCTTTTCTCACCATCATTTAATAAATTGCTTTGCCACAAAGTGTAATTTGCTTACGAAGCTGAGTCAACAGACTGCGGAGCTAGTATTTCTGAAGATGACTAATTTGGGGAAAGATGATTTGGCAAGGTGCATCTGCTTGTTTGGCAGGCAAATCTGGAGCATAAATCTGCAAAGTAATTTGTTACTTTTTTAGCAAATGCACATCAGATGTGTTCAGTGGGCACATGCAAGCTTGTACTGCTCTGGAACAATGATGCAAGAATTAGTGATTAAAAGCCATATTCTCAATATTCTCACTCCCTATTCTAAATAATTACTCACTGACCAAATTCTTAAATGTTAAACTGAAACAGTGCTGGACAAACTAGCTTAAGGCAAAATATTCATATGAGATACTAACCTACAACACTTCACTCCATCGGATTCACAACATGTCTTTATGCTGCCATGGTTGTTCAGCATGTCCTTCTCGATATGTGAGAAAGAGAGTCGCCAGGTGTTTCCTAAAAGGGTGAGTACAAGACTTAAATAGTTACACAGCAGTAAATATTGGTATCTGTAACTAGAAAAAAAAATAAAACTCTTAATTCATCAGTTAGTGAAATTAGTCAGTTCCTTAATTCCTCAACCACTCCATACAAACAAGATTGGAATATTATAGTTACAAATAACTATGTAGGCTTGTCTGGATGCTTTCTTTATATTCTCAAGGATGTTTGGGTTCAGTTTTTAAAATTAAGCTTAATTCTTAACTTTCCTGAATTTGTTGAATGTGATTTGGGGAATAATTGTGCTACCTATAGAACTCCACTGCCGTTCAATTTCTGCTCTGTGTTATTAAGCCGTACTGCTTAACCATTCTGGTTTTGAGTACACAAATCTTGAAGATCAGTTTAAATTTCTCTGTGCAAGTGACTGCGATTATCTCAGCTAACTCTTGTAAAGCATTTCTTTTTATTCTTCTGGGAATGCTTGAAAACAGTGATTAATGCAGCTCAGCCCCCTGTTTTTAAAACATCAACAATCATTTTTTTCTTCCTTACATAAATTAGACTGTGTCCTTGCCTTTTTTGGTTTGATTACTATTTGCAATTAATTTTCACTGGGACAGAGAGCCCAGTAGAGCAGTGGTGGTGGTGTACCTGGCACTGGTAAGATAAGTGTGCTAACTAAAAAATACACCCAGTTGCCAGAACTGTTTTTGCTGAAACTACCAGTTCTTCTCATACAGTGCCAAGCTGGGACATTTCTGCAAACTAATGCAGGCACGGTGAGAGTGCTCTGGGGAAAAAAAAAACAAAAACAAACAGTCATCTGGCAGCCATAACAAAGTTCAATGAGGAAATAATCTATCTTAAATAGTTTACTTCCTGCTATACATAAGTGTAAAACTTATGTATAAAAGTGCTATTTTCAGGGATGTTCTGTGTATTTTTACACACCTCCTTCAATTTTTTTCTTTACAAAGGAGTGGATGTTGTTGTTAAGTACACCACTACTACAGGAAAGATATTCATCTGTCTGATGGAACAGATTTAAAATAATGCTGTTAGGGCTGGTTACTGTACTGTCTGTAGTGCAGTTATCAGCTTTAGATTTCAGCACGGGATAAACACTGTCACCAGGCTGGTGTTTTAAAGAGGGCTTTCAACAATGATCTGGATGTAGCCAGGATAAAATAGAGATCTGTACCTTGAAGGCAGAATACTGAACAGAATCTGGATACCCTTTTTATGGCGTTTATCAAGTTGCATCAAGTTGCAGAGAAAGTAATTCTTAACTTAAACTTATTATCTGTATTTGAAGTACCTCTTAGAAGCTTTTCTTTTTTGTTTTGCTTGGCCACTAAGTAAACTGGTCTATATCTGAAGTCTCTCCTGACTTTTCTTCCTAGCCAGCATTCTATCTTGAGGCCGTCCTGTGTGCTGGGAGGCCAGCTCTGCTGAACTTCCAAAGCCAAGATGATGTCCACTGATATTTCTGCTGGAGGCTTATTGATCTGTAGAGTTATTGCAGGGCTTCCAGGCTTTTTCCTTTTCACAGTTACTTCTGTATCTAGCAACGAAAAAGAAAGAAATCTTTTTTCATAACAGAAGAAACACTTTTTGGAAGTTATTAAAATATTTACTGAATAGGAATTTGTAAATGCTCAGAATCCTCAAGCATTTTATCCTGTAGGATTTGTGAAATGAATATAGTGTTTTTTTTTTTTTTTAATGAAACAGTAAGGAGGTCAGCTGAAGCCTCCCCCTACAAAATAAGAAAAGCTCTTCTTGATCTGAAGCATTTGCATGATTTATTTTTAATATTTTGAGTCTATTTGAGGTGTCTTCTGTAGGCACGGTAATGCTTTTTAATGGACAGGAATGACTAGAGAATGTCAAATGACTGTGGAAAATGCTCAGATTAGGGATTTGTCCACACCTTGGCCGAAGGCTTATGAGAAAAAGAGCACCCTAAGAGGCGATACATTTTACGGATAGCTAAGAAGTAGCATTAGATAATGCATCATCTGACTCAAGTAATGTAATTCCTTATGCTGCTCTGGTGTATTTGTGGTGATTTTTAGAGTAAGTGCTCGAGATAGCAGAGGCAGATAGGGTTTCACTTCCAGTTATGCTGCCATGAAGAGATAACTGAGGGGAAAGATCCATATTGCATATGTGGAATGCAGGTGCATTATTAGTGTTCCTGAGTGAAACCTGATTGTGCAGTACTTACCTTTAATGTGTTTTACTTCCTCTTTAATAATTCGTCTTAGTCCTTCAAGCATTTTAAAGGCTGATAATTTTCCATCTTCGTCTAGAAACCTATTCAAATACTTCTCTTTTGGATTTCTTTTGAATGTTAAATAGTAATAGGCTCCAGTGTCATCACACTCATCTAGCTGCAGTCTTGTGACAGGCATTACAAGCATGATATCAAACTCATTGGGTTCAGATATCTGCAAAGGACAAGCACACAAGCATCAACTTGGGTTGTAATGCCTTTAAGCTTTTCAGCTAAATCTGAAGCTTTATCCACAACTGCCTGTGTGTATTTCCCACAGCTGGAGTGAAACATTACCTTGTTTCTGATGGATTTGTATTACCAGACTGATGTGCGTTCAAGTGCAGAAGAGCAGTTTACTGACACTGCTTCCCCGGTGGTCACAGCTCCAAGCTGCTGGAGGTCAAGCAGCCATTGACCACCACCATCTGGGTACAGTGTCACAACCAGTCCCCTGTCCAACGAGCAGTCGTGGAATCACAGACTCCTTACAGTTGGAAAGGACCCTGAAAGGTCATCTAGTCCAACTGCCCTGCAACGAACAGGGACACCGACAGCTAGAGCAGGTTGCCCAGGGCCTGGCCTTGGAAGTCTCCAGGGACAGGATGTTCATCGCAACCCTGGACAGCCTGGGCCCGTGCCTCACCGCCCTCTCCGTGACAGACCTTTTTCCTTATATTCAACCCAAATCCTACCCTCTTTAAAGGTAAGGTTTAATTAAACCACCTTCCCTTGTGCTATCAGCCTCTGCTATAGGCTCTGTCCCGTTCTTTCCCGTAGCTCCCCTTCTCCAGGCTGCCCGGCCGCCGTCCACCGGCCTGCGCCCGGCCCCGCACGCACCTTGACGTGCTCGTAGTAGCTGCCGGCTCCCAGCTTCTCGATGGAGCTGAAGCTGCCGTCCCTCCCTCGGACGGCCTGGATCAGGTGGGTCACGACGCGGTTGACCAGCCCCGACGCCTCCGACACGTCCTGCCGGCCCAGGCTGAGCTGCGACAGCACCTCCCGCAGCCGCGGCCCGCCCGCCGCCCCGCTCCGCGCCGAGAGCGTCCGGAGCAGCGGGGGCACTCCGCCCTGCGCCGTCCTGCGAGGCGCGACCGCGCGGGAAGCCTCGTCCGCCGGATGCTCGTCGGCCGAGGCTTCCCGCGCGGTCGAGCCGCGTCGGGCGGCGGTGCCTCTGCCCCGTGAGGAGCGAGGCCGGGTCGCTCTCTGCCTCCGCTGCCCTCTGCCCGCCGCGGTATCCTCCATGGGTCTCCCGCACCCACGCGGAAGCGAGCGCAGTTTGTCGGGAAGAGGAGTTCCTCTTCCAGGCAGCGCCGCAGCTCTCGGGAAACCAAAACTCCCGCCGGAAAACGTGACGAGCCGCCGCTAGGGGGCGCCCCGCCGCCACGCGGCGCCGCCTCCCGCCCGCCACACCGCCGCCCGCCCCCCGCTTCCCGTTCCGGCCGCCCGCCGCCGCCATGTTGGCGCGCAGCGGTTGGCGCCGCCTGGCGCCGCCCGCGGCCCCGCGGTCCGGGAGACGCCGTGCCGGGAGCGCGGCCGCGCGCTACGAGGTGGTGGTGATCGGCGGCGGCCATGCCGGGACGGAGGCGGCTGCGGCGGCCGCTCGCGGCGGGGCCCGCACGCTGCTGCTCACGCACAAGATCGGCACCATCGGTACCGCCGGGGGGCGCGGGGCCGGGCGCGGCGCGGCCGCTCGTCGCGGCGGTGCTGAGGGTGTCCCCGTGTGCTCGGCGCAGGAGAGATGTCGTGCAACCCCTCCTTCGGCGGCATCGGGAAGGGGCACCTGATGCGGGAGGTGGACGCCCTGGACGGGCTGTGCGGGCGGATCTGCGACGTGGCCGGGGTGCACTACAAAGTGCTGAACCGCAGCAAAGGTCCGGCCGTGTGGGGGCTGCGCGCGCAGATCGACCGGCGGCGGTACCGCGACGGCGTGCAGGTGGGTGTGCGGCCTGTGCCGCGCTCCGCAGCTAACGCCTCCTATCTCCTGCCGTGGAAACCGTAGGAGATGTGGCTTTGTGCAGATCAGGGTGAGGTCTGCAGGAGCACTGAGGTGTGCAGCAGTGGAGCAGTGCTGCACGGGATGGTGGCAGCAGTGTGCGCTGCTCCAGGGCCACTTAGAAGTTAAAGTGCTAATGTGGGGGTTTGATGTTACTTTTTGGGGGTACACCAGCTACCAATGGGGATATCTGTGTGTTGCAGTAGGGTAATAACAGCAGGATGGGGTTGAAAGAAAGCCAAGAGTGATGACTGTTTCTAAAATGTGGTTTTACAACAAGGGAAGAAGTTGGATGTGTTGGAAATTGGTGTGGTTTGGGACTGCCCAGATGTCTCAGAACTTGCCAGATTTTTGTGGTAACTCCTTTCGTGACAGAAGGAAATCCTGAGCACACCCCTGCTGACAGTCCGTGAAGCCTCTGTGGAAGACCTTCTCCTGACAGAGCCAGAAGCAAACCGCCCTGGGAAGTGCCAAGTCACCGGCGTTGTTCTGGGTATGTGTGGGTACCACAGTGAGCACCCTCGGGCACTGTATGCTAAGAGTAGCTGCAGGTTAAATGTGTCTGATTCATCTGTGAGAAAGCTGGTTGAGCCAACAGAGGCACTTCAGGCTGACTACAAATTAAACTGTGTTAACATCTGTAGCACAATGGAAAACATCTCTGGATTGATTGGGTGTTCAGAGGTTGCATGAGCTTAATCTTCCTCAGACTTGTGATTCTGAATTCCATGCTGTGTTTGAGATCTTATTTGGTAAACAGAGTATGCTGCAGGTAACATTTCTGGACAACAGTGTCCTGTTACATTGCAGTCTTGTGCCTTGTTACCTCTTGCTGATCTTGTAAACAGGAATTCCAAAATAAGGACCTGGTTAGGAATATTATTTGGGAGTGGAACTTCTTTGTTTGGGTAAAATGCTTAGGGGAATAAGGAAAAAAAGGAGAAACTGTACACTCTGCTTGTTACAGTTATTGCTGTTAACATTGCTGCTATTGAAATGCCAAATAATAAAGAGATGCGTAAGCCCTGAGCAGAAAGCAGCAATTTAGTTTTGAACAGAACCACTAGAGTACCAGGGCTTCAATGACAGTAAACTATGTGCATCTCTGAACATGCTGTTTCAGGGGATGGTAGCACGGTGTGTGCTGGGAGTGTCATCCTGACCACTGGGACATTTCTGAGGGGTGTGATCCTCATGGGGCTGGAGACGCATCCTGCTGGGCGCCTGGGAGACCAGCCGGCTGTGGGGCTAGCCCAGACTCTGGAGAAACTGGGATTTACTGTGGGCAGGCTGAAGACTGGGACACCGCCCCGCCTGGCCAAAGACACCATCAACTTCAGTGGTCTGGAGGAACGTGTACCTGACAACCCTCCTGTGCCCTTCAGCTTCCTCAGCAAGGCTGTGTGGATCAAGGTGGGATAGCACGTAGCAGGCGCAAGGGTAGCTGGGCAATGGATTGGGGAGGTGGGAAGTGGTTCTGGGAGTGGCAAGCTAGAGTAGCCAGCGAGTTGATGTAAGAGACTTGTGTGGCTGGGAATCATAGAATCATTAAGGTTAGAAAGGACCTCTAAGATCATCTAATCCAACCATCATCCCATCACCACTGTGCCCACTAATCCATGTCCTTAAGTGCCACATTGGCCCTTTCCCTGAAAGCCTCTGGGGATGGTGATTCCACCATCTCCTTGAATAGCCTGTTTCAGCACCTGACCACTCTGTCAGAGAAGAATTTTTTCATCATAATCAACCTGAACCTCCCTGGCACAACCTGAGGCCATTACCTCTCATCCTATGACTGCTACCAAGGACAAGAGGCCAATTTGCATGTTGCTATGACCTCCTTTCAGGTAGTTGTAAAGTCGTAGAATCCTTAGAGTTGTGAGGGGCCTTTTAAGGTCATCTGGTCCAGCTCTCTTGTAACAAACAGGGACATGCATACCTAAATCAGGTTGTCCAGGGCTTGATCCAGAGCTTATAGGAATTGCAATAACCTTTTGTAAATGGGAAGCAGAGAGGTGGTAATATCATTTTAAATCCTACATATTTGTTGGAAAGGTTTTAAGGAACTGAAGTGTAACATTTATTACTGTTTTGAACATAAATCTGTCAACTCTTTTCCAGAAAATAATAGTAAAGTATTCTACATAGTGTTTTTCTTTCCAGAATTTGAATTTGTTATGTCAGTTGCTGGATGTTAAGAGGTTTCTTTAGTCTTCACCAAACTCTTCAAACTTCAGAGCTTTGAATTCCTCCTGCTAATGTAATAGAGTCTGATACTTTTATAGGAATGCCCATCCTATGATTAGGAATGCATTTCATTGCGTGGAATGCAGATCCCTGACACTCTCAAGTTCTGTTCTTTTCTTGGTCTGTTTTTGGACATTACTCAGGTTCTCTGATTACTTCTTTTCTGTACAGTGGGTAAGAGAGCACAACCCAGCTCTATGGGAACTGAGAGCAAGCTGTCATGAAAAAGCCCTTGAAAGTCCTCAAAGCAGAATCATTTGGTGAGAGTGCAAGGTATTGTGACTGGATTAATTTATAGTGAGTTTTGGTCTCCTTTAGCCAGAAGACCAGCTGTCATGCTACCTGACTCACACTAACCTGAAAGCTCAGCAGATTGTCCTTGATAACCTCCACCTGAACGACCACGTGAGAGAAACAACAAAGGGCCCCCGGTAAGGATGTGGCACCATATGAAGCTCTTAATGGTATGAGTCTCTGAAGCTGTGCATCTCCCTTGCTTTGCTTCTGGAAAACTACCTTTAATCCACCTTAGATGATGCTTTTGGCTGTTTCCTGTTGCAGATACTGCCCCTCTTTTGAGTCAAAGGTGCTGCGCTTCCCAAACCGTGAACATCAGGTCTGGCTGGAGCCTGAAGGCTTGGAGTCCGATGTCATTTACCCCCAAGGCCTGTCAATGACACTGCCACCTGAGCTCCAGGAGCAGGTGATCAGATCTATCCCGGGCTTGGAGAAAGCCAAGATCTTACAGCCAGGTAAGGGGGTAAATAATTTCAAATCTATTTTTCAGATTGTTATCATTTAACAAAGAAAAAAAAAAACAGATTTTCTTTGGAGTCTAGCAAACCAAAGTAAATATGAAATAAAATTATTTCTTGAATGCAGAAATTTCTCTTTGGTTGTTTCTAGATTGTAAATAAAAGTCGATAACCTAAGTCATTTTGTCCCACTGATTGTCTTTGCTGATAAGTTAGGACCTTTCATTTCCCTCCCATAAGGTCTGTCTTCTTGTTTGTCATAGGCTATGGAGTGCAGTATGACTTTTTAGACCCCCGTCAGCTGACTGCTTCTCTCGAGTCTCGTCTCGTTCAGCGGCTCTTCTTTGCAGGCCAGATAAATGGCACCACGGGTTATGAGGAAGCTGCAGCTCAGGTGGGTGAATCTGATGGCGTATACTCTGTGCTCAGAAAGGGATGTTACCTTGGTGTTTGTACTTGATAGGCATTGAAGTAGGCCTGTCTTGTGCTAGTGAGATGTTCTTAATTCTGTTGCTCATCAGACTTGCGCAGATATCTGCAATTGCAGTTACCAATGTTGCAGTAACAAAAGCAATTGTAAGCTCTGACACATACTGCAGCATGGAGGCTGTGCAATGGGTACAATTGCAGATATGTGGGAACATGTTTCTTGTCATTACGCATGTCAGCAGGGGGTGAGTTCTTCAGACCATGGTAATATTGCATAGAAGAAACTGCCTACATTACCAGCCCAAACTGTTGCGTTCCCAAGGTGCAGTTGTACTTAGAATCATAGAATACCTCAAGTTGGAAGGGATCCACAAGGATCATTGAGTCCAGCTCCTGGCTCCACACAGGACCACCCAAAAATCAGTCCATATGACTGAGAGCATTGTCCAGATGCTCCTTGAACTCTGGCAAGCTCAGTGCAGATGTGCAGATATTTCAGCCTTGAAGGCAATCATGCTTTTTGTTTTGTTTTCTCTCTGCCCAGGGCATAATTGCTGGGATCAATGCTTGCCTACGGGTCCAAGGCAAGCCCCCTTTCATTGTCAGTCGCACCGAAGGGTACGTGGGTGTCCTGATAGATGACCTTACTACTCTGGGCACAACTGAGCCATACCGGATGTTCACCAGTCGCGTGGAGTTTCGCATGTCCCTCCGACCTGACAATGCTGATGCCAGGCTGACCCACAGAGGTATATCCTTGCAGTGACTCTTGCCATTTGCAGCCCTGCCTGGTTGCAGAATCTCAGTCTCATGTGCCATTGTCTGTCTCTGCAGGCTTTGAGGAAGCTGGATGTGTGTCACAGCAGCGATATGAGCAAGCTGTTCAGATGAGGGCTGCTTTAGAAGATGGAATTGCGACACTAAAATCCATTCAGTTCAGTGTATCCAAATGGTCCCACTTGGTACCAGAAGTTCCCATCAGTAGCAATCGAAGATCACCTCTCAGGTAAAGGGTACAACCTAAGCTTTCTTGTCTGACTGTGCTTGCTCATCTGGCTGGTTGCTTTGCACATGTACATCTTTACTGAAGTGGTCAGTATTCCACCTTTTATCATCTTCCTCATACCTGATCTTTGCTTGTAGAAGTAACAGTACATTGGGGTTTTTACTATGCCACATCTGCTAGCACTGATTTAGCCTCCTAAACATTGTATTCTGGTCCAGTCAGTGCTTGCTGTCTGTATTGAGCATGTCACCAAATGGTAACTGTTCTGCAGTGGGTTGCTCTTTGCTGGAAGCTCGATATAGCCCTCATCAAGAGCTGTACTGCTCTTACATGTGTTGAGAGGAAATAGCAGGGAGGTGAGTCTGGCTTTGTAGTTGTTCTGGTCTATCCTGTACTATTCTCACCTTTAAAAGGTTGAGCTGGGAATAGCTGTAATGCTGTCTGATGCGAGTAACTGTCTTTCCTATACTGTAAAATCTTACTGATGTTTTCCACAGTGCCTTTGACGTTCTTCGATATCCGGAGGCCAACATGGAGATTCTGGCAAGGGCTATCCCAGAGCCCCTGAGAAAGCTTGCTGAATGGAGGGAGCTGTCAGAAAGACTGAAAATAGAAGGTAGAGTACAAGAGTTATGATCTGCTAAAGTTTGTTCAGTAAGGGGAGAGCCAACCATTCATTCTTGTGTGTTTCATTTTGTTTTGTTGATCTGTAAGGGAAGCACTGTTACCAGAGTGTGCATATATTGCCATAGGCCCCAGTTATATTTGAGCACTTGAGTTTCACTTTGTGGAGTGGGATCAATTATTTGTATTTGCTCCTGGGTTTTTCTTCTGCACTGCTCTGTCAAACAGACCATTCTTTTGTGGAATAAGAGCAAGAAGCATCTGTTTATCTTAATTCCTGTACCAAATCAAAGAGTATGATTTCTTCTAACTATGAGTTAGGCTTCTTAATCTGTGAGACTGGAAGCTTCTTCAGATGTTTTGATCATCTTGGTGGAGTTGTCCACTCTGCTTCCAGGAATTTCTACAGGTGATTTTTTTCATGTGAACACATCTGTCTGTCTTGTTTCCCTGACTCTCTACCACAGCTGCTTACGAGTGGTGCGTAGTCAATCAACAGCAGGAAATAGAAGAAGTGCGTCGAGATGAAGCCCTCCGACTTCCAGAGGACATAGACTACTTTGCTATTGATGCATCCTTGTCAGCGGAGGTGCGGGAGAAACTGAACTCCAGCCGTCCCCAGACGGTAAGATATTGGGCCACAGTGAGGTTGAATAGCAGCAAAATCCCTCCTGTGTGTTCCGAAGGGGCATGAAGGGGTGAGGAGGTGCGAGGAAAGGAATACTCATAGGTTTTGGTATCAGTTTTCACTAGCTTTAGAGTCTAGGTTTGTTTTAGGCTAACTCATTTCTGTTTCTGTATGCAGATCGGTGCAGTCAGCCGCATCCCTGGAGTTACACCGGCTGCCATCATTAATCTGCTGAGGTTTGTGAAAGCAGAGAAGCTAAAAGCTTTTCCTCAGACTGGCAAGTATTTGCCAGGGAAAATGTACTCGGAGAAAGCAACTTCCCAAACACCAATTTCGGCAGAGATTTCTGAAGAGGAGCTTGGCAGTACTTTTGTTAAAACACCTTTGTGAGGTGTTTGTAGGGAGGCATACATCTCGTGCGGGAGTACATGGCAAGACCAGCTGTGCTCACCTGAACCACTTCAGGATAAAAATGATGTTGGATGGAGCCATGAAAACACAGGAATTTGCTTGTTCAGAAGATGCAGATGGTCAAAATATGTTGTAAAGCATCTTGGAAAGGACTGAGTTTTGCTCTTTTGAAATAAGTAAGAAATGTTATCATGCTCAACCTATTTTAGCACAAGAGGATTTGAGCTGGAGGGTGCTCTGTTGACTTTAGCACTGGTGTTTATTGCTGTGCAATGGCTACTGCTTAATGGTTTAGTGTGCTGTTAGCCAAGTGGAAACTCTGGGCTATAAAAGCATGCGCCACATGAATAGTAAGACTGATGTAGGAGGAGATTGAATGTAAGCAGTGTATTGTGGGTTTTTTTTTCTTGTTTTCTTCAAAAATTAAATAAAGCTTGTCTTGAAACTTGCTGAAGACCTTGGTTCTCACTTAACAAACTAGAAACTGTCTCTGAGTTTGCATTTACTTGCAGTAGAGCTCCAGTAATTCATAGGCCACAGTTCACAACAAGTAAGGTACAGAGGTACTGCAGGGTTTGCTGCAGCACTGAAGGCAGCTGGAGTGAGACTGCCTGCTTAGGCCGGGCAAGGCAAGGGCTGTTACAGGCCTGTGCTGGAGCTGAGGCTGCGAATGGCCATGCTGCAGCCTAGGGAAGCAGGATTGTGGCTTCTCATCAGCACTGCTCCTGCAACTGATAGTAATAGGACTCGCATCTGAACAAGATAAACTTTGGGCAGTTGGTTTGTCACATCGAGAAACAATACAAGCTGAATCCGTGTCTCATTTAGCAGCAGTCTGGTTTGTCATTTTTGGTTAAAATAATCTGACAGTGTACTGTTATTCAAACACTTCATTTCGTTCTCACTTCTTAGCGTCCTCAGAACTGACTGGGCAAACAGGCTTGGGAACAAGTTCTGTGGGAGTTAAATATAGCTATCATTTTGAAATTACATTCTGGACTGTTCTCTATTAGCTCTGCATGAGTGGTTCCTTTTCTGCCCAGAGAGAGGAGTCAGAATAAATCTGTTCTGTTGACAGAGATCCTGTCATGCAACAGAAGTATGGCAGAGCTTGCAGATTTGTTGGG
This sequence comes from Chrysolophus pictus, assembly GCA_037305975.1. NCBI lineage: Eukaryota > Metazoa > Chordata > Aves > Galliformes > Phasianidae > Chrysolophus > Chrysolophus pictus. The sequence goes on from CM074578.1 coordinate 29,687,237, forward strand.
GAATCATCACGCATCAGATGTGTCTCCCCATCACCAACTACTGGCCTGCACGGAACAGCTTTAGGCAGATGGTCAGTAGGTCAGTGTTCATGTGAGGATGACTCAAAAGCAGTGTAACTGCCCTTCATATCTGTGGCCTATTTTCAGCTTTGTTTTCTCAGTTATTTCATGTAAGACATGTAAGCCGTGATTTTAGTATACAGTTACACTTTCTGTGGTGTAACTCAGGCTCAAGATTTGGTGCTGAAATTCTGAATATGAGAATCCAAAGAAATCCTGATCGATTGCCATGCTTCTATGTTGAAGCTAGCTGAGGTGCTGGTCCAGAATTTTGTGTGCTTTGTTTAGTACATTGTGTTTGTATTTTTCTCATTTTTTATGTACTTGTGTCTGAAAATTCAGCTCTGTTTTTTACAGGTAAGGAAGTAAGCCCTATTGATATTTTCCTGTTCTTACACACACCAGTGTGAATCAAAGGGTGATCCCACTAAACCAGAAGGAAAAGCAGGAGGGGAGGCTGCTTTCTTTAGCAATTTAATAGTGCGCAGCTGTACTCTAAGAGAGAAAGTTACCTCTGAAGGAAAACTGAAGTTGGAAGTGCATTGTTTTCCAGATCTTTTATAACAATTGCTCTCTATTTCACCCATAAGGTGATCTTTGGCTACTGGTAACTTCTTTAGGGTGAAGGGGTTCTCCGTTCACTGGAGGTTAATGATGTCCATATTTGCTGCAATGTCAAGCCTGGCTTGTACGCGGGTTTGAAGACTGGTTGTTCCTTAGGTATGAGTTGTTTCATCTGCGAGGCTTCTTAACATACTTGTGGAATATTTCTTGTTTGAGAAGACTTTTAACATTACATGAAATCATACCTGTAAGTAAGCAGTTCCATTTGTTTCTAAAGAAAACCGTGTGCAGGAAGGCTAAATATCCTGCTGTAAATAGCAAGGACATATCAGACATAGATGTTGTGCCATCCTCACTCCAGCTGACCAATGGGGATTTGTTGCAAGGCACAAGGTTTGTTTTTTATGCAAAGACAAAATGAGCTTGGAACCTTGCATGTCCTGTGGTCTTGGTGAGCTTGGCAGGGTGGGAAGGGCAGCACCAGAGGAGCTTGTCCTTGCCACTGATGTCTGTTGGCTTTTCCTGGGCTGTGCTGTAATGAATTGCACTTTGTGTTTCTGTAACCCATCCTGTAGGCAGGGAGGCAGGATGCATGATGTTGGCCTCACTCATTCACACATACCAAGGGTCTTTGTTCTCTCTTTCAATGTGATGCTTTTTTTTCCTCTCCTGCAGAACACAAGCCTAGTGATCACCAATTTTTGCTAAGCCAGATGATCTCCTCCTACCTGTACCATCTTACCACATACCATATTTTCAGGACAACTGCTTTTTTGCTATCACAGAATCACACAGGTTGGAAGGAACCTCTGGAGATCATTGAGATCTAACCCCTGCTAAAGCAGGTTCCCTACAATAGGTTGCACAGGAAGGAGCCTAAACAGGTCTTGAATATCTCCAGGGAAGGAGAGTAGCTTTCATTTATATAGGACTTGAATTTTTCCTACCCAATTGCTTCATTTTTTCTTTGTTTATGCCTGGAAGATAAGAGAAAAATAGGAAGTTATGTTATGCCAGGAGATACTCCAAGTTGTTGCCACTCCATCTTAAATGCTCACACAGCTGCTGCAGTCATTGTAAGGATGCAACTGTGACTGTGCTAAATAGCTCTCCTGAGTGCCCCACTTTGTTGCACTCTCAAGTGCAGGTGTGTCTCCCATCTGAACATCCCCTTGCCCTTGGGTAGGTAATAATCTTCACCTGAATTCATTTTATATGCTCAGGAGTTTACCAGCTCTGATACCTCCACTTCCAGGCTGTGCTCTCCTGCTCAGTGATGTGCATCTCCAAACCAGCAGCTTAGTGATGGTAGGAGGAATCTGCTGTCTGCTAGGAGCTGCTCTCTCCACTCGGTAGGTGCTGCCTGTGCTTTCTCCTGAACTCTGTGCTGTGCAGAGGCTTTCCAAATGCTTGCTTGCAGAGCAGTTATTGCCATGGCTTCACAGGGCTGTCTTTCCTCTCTCGGGCTGAAATTTAGTGGTGACTAACATAAGGACTGTGGGAGACTGCACTGAGATTGCTATTACAAAATGAGCTGGGGGAAAAAAAATAATAAAAAAAATCTTCATTTTCTGTTGCTTTTACCACAGGGTGGTGCTTTAGGTAAAAAAAAAATAAAAAAACTAACTTTGATGTTTTCATCCTTCATCCTTGTTATCTTTTAAACTCCTGCATAGGTTTAACCCTGTGTGTCTCATGAAGGAGACAGATGACAGATGAAGCTTCCCATCAGAGGCTTTTCAACTCCCACGTTGCTGTCATTTAATGATCAAATGTGCAGCCGAGGCCTTGCCTCTGTAATGGGGAATCCATTGGTGGCAAATACTGTAGCTTGAAAGCCAGAGGCTGCAACTCTTTCACCTCTTGGCACGCTGAAGCCTCTGTATATTGGCAAGGAGTGCTGTCTCCCTGGGTGCTCGGTTATGAGCCACAGCTTCAGGCACATCAGGTTCCCCAGCCGTGTCCCTGTCGAGCACACCCTACTGGAGCACGGTTCAGTGCTGGCTGATGGGAGGTGGATGTGTGAGGGGTGAAGGCTTTCACTGCTGGCATCTTCCACACCTCCTGGCACAAGCCTCAGGAGGTGTTTGCAGGCACTGCTGGGGTCTGGTTGATAAGCAGACATTATTCCTGTTCCGACCTTAATGTGGGTGACTAAGGAGTGGCATGGAGTCACACAGGAAACGAGCTCCCTCTGTGTCTTACAGACCAGCCAGCACGACAGAGAGCTGACAACAGGCTTGTGACAAGCCACTTTGATTGCTCATTTTATGTGGCTTAACTTGAAAACTGCCAAGTATGGCTAATGTTACAGGTGTGTGGGATTTCTGGAGCCCATACGAGTAGCGAGGCAGCTGGCACTGCTGAACTGGCTGCTTCCAGCTGGTCTGTCCTTTGTCCCACAGCACCTGGTGGGACTTTGGTCCCTGTCCACAGCTCCCGGGGCACAGGTGGGTGGCAGGCATGAGCTGGGAGCAGCTGACCCAGAGGGACCCTGTTGTGCTGTGCACGTGGCTCAGCTCCCTTGGCTTTATTGTTTATGTGGGAATTCCTAGGATTCCTGACCAGAAGTGAGTGGTAGGAATTACCCAAGCAATGAAGTGGCTGTGATAGGGCAGAGGAGCTCAGCTCTTCTTTGGGTTTGCTGTTTCTTTTCCCCTTACAACCCCCTTCCTTCTCCAGAGTTAGTGCTGCTGTCCAGTAATGCATTCTGCTGGCAGACTACGTAATGCTGGTTATTATTACTAGAAATAAAAGTCAAGTAACAGCAAACCTTTAATTACACTTAAATTAATCTATTTTTTCTCCCTCTAGATAAAGACATTTAAGGGTCTGTTTGTTTTATACAGACACATTTTTAACACCAACAAGCCTACATTTCTTTCTCCAAGATACCCATGTCCTGTTAGCAAAGCCACATTTCAGCTTATAAAACTAAATATTTACTTAAGCCATTTATTTTTTCCCTGTTTACTAAGAAACTACCTTAGACCCCAGCTTCAAAACAGTAACCGCAGATTTTTAAGAAGCTCTATGTGATCCTTTCAATACCTAATAATAATCATAAAAAAGAAAACGCTGTCATAACCATTTTATATATATGGCTGTGGTGACCACAAAATGGTGGAGTTCAAAATCCTTAGGGTGTCAGAGAGGGTGCATAGCAAGCTTGCTACTCTGGGCTTCAGGAGAGCAGACTTTGAACTCTTCAGGGAACTGCTTTGCAGAGTGGCATGGGAGAAAGCCCTCGAGGGAAGAGTGGCTCAAGAAAGCTGGTCAGTATTCAAGAACCATCTTCTCCAAGCCCAGAAGCAGTGCATCCTGAGAGGCAAGAACACCAGGAGGCCTCTGTGGATCAAAACGGAGCTCCTGAGCTTACTTAAACTCAAAAATGAAGTCTATAGTGAGCGGAAGCAGGAGAACTGCAAATTTGTCTGAGCAGGCAGGAATTATGTTAGGAAAGATAAAACCCAGATAGAATTAAATCTATCCAGGGACAGCAAGGGATGCAAGAAGAAATTCTACAGGTATATCAGTGATTAAAAAAAAAAAAAAGGTCAGGGAGGATGTGGGCCCTCTTTGGAAGGAAACTGGCGATCTGATCATGAGAGATATGAAGAAATCTGAGGTGCTCAGTGAGTTCTTTGCCTCAGTCTTTGCTGGCAAGGGCTCTAGCCACAAATCTCAAGTTGCAGAAAGCAATGGTAAGAACTTGGAAAAGGTAGATCTGCCTGCTGTAAGTGAGGATCAGGCTTGAGACCATCTAAAGAACCTGAAGGTGCACAAGTCCATGGGACCTGATGAGATCTTTCCCTGGGTTCAGAGGGAATTGGCAAATGAAGTTGCCAAGCCGCTATCCATCATATTTGAAAGGACGTGGCGTTCTGGTAAAGTTCTCACTGATTGGAAAAAGGGAAACACAACCCTCATTTTCAAGAAGGGAAAGAAAGAAGATGCAAGGAACTGCAGGACGGTCAGTCTCACCTCTGTGCCTCACGAGATCATGGAACGGATCCTCCTGTGGGCTCTGCTAAGGCTAATGGAAAATAAAGATGAGATGATCAGTGGTAACCAACATGGCTTCACCAAGGGCAAATCATGACTGGCAAACTTGGTGGCCTCTTATGATGGAGTTACAGCATCAGTGGATAAAGAAAGAGCAACTGATGTCATCTACCTGGACTTGTGCAAAGCTGTCCCACATGGCATCCTGGTTGTCAAATTGGCAAAAAATGGATTTAAAGGATGGACCACTCTCTGGATAAGGAATCGGTTGGATGGCCGCACTGAGAGAGTTGTGGTCAACAGCTCAGTGTCCAAGTGGAGACCAGTAATGAGAGGCATTACTCAGGGATCGCTGTTGGGGCCAATGTTATTTAACATCTTTATAGGCAACATGGACAGTGGGATCGAGTGCACCTTCAGCAAGTTTGCAGACGACACCAAGCCAAGTGCTGCAGATGACACACAAGAGGGAAGGGATGCTATCCAGGGGGACCTGCTCAGGCTTGAGAGGTGGGCCAGTGCCAATCTAATGAAATTCAACGTGGCCTAGTGTATGATTCTGCATCTGGATCAGAGCAATCCTAAGCACAGATACAGATTGTGCAGAGAATGGCTTGAGAGCAGCCCTGAGAAGGATTTGGGAATGTTGATTCATGAAAATGTAACATGAGCTGGCAGTGTGCACGTGCAGCACAGAAGGCCAACCGTATCCTGGGTTACATCAAGAGAAGTGTGACAGCAGGTCAAGGGAGGGGATTCTGCCCCTCTACTCTGCTCTTTTGAGACCCTACCTGGAGAACTGTGTCCAGTTCTGTAGCCCCCAACACAACAAGGACATAGAGCTGTTGGAGCCGGTCCAGAGGAGGGCCACAAAGATGATCACAGCTTTAAGGTCCTTTCTAATCCAAGCCATCCTATGATTCTGAGAAATTTCAGTCAGAACTGCAATAGAAGCTCTCCTGGAGAAGGATGACTGGCCTTTCAGTTTCCCTTGTGGTGTGGCGTTGTGGTGGACTGTGTCACTGGGTAGCCAACAGCTGCACAACAGGGCCCTGCATGTGGGAAGATGGGCTCCCTTCTGGCTCTTCCAGTTTGTATTGAATAACTTCTTAGATTTCACAGGCCAATAAGGAAAAGTTGATTCTAACTGCTGCAGGCAGGCCTCTGACTGGAGGGTGAGCTGGCTCCAGTTATTTCCAATGACCACAGCAGATAAAAACAGCATCTTAACCAGCTGGCCTTTGTGTGCTCTGGGCCTCACTCAGCAGCTGCTCGTGCAGAAGATCTTCCAGTTTGTTGAACTGTTTTGCTCAGGAGAGGCAGGAGCCTTTCTGAAGTAACTACATCAGCACAGGGAGGGTAAATCTGTTCCTACAGCGTATTCCTTGAAAGCACGCATTTGGCCTTTCAAGTTTATTTATTAAAAAAAAGGAAGGGGGCAGGTTTTAAGCAAATAAACTGCACAAATTCAGAACTGCAAAACATGGAGCTGCTTTGCTGGAAGTGACCAAGATGGTCAATGTCATCCTGGTTTGTATCAGAAACAGCACAGCCAGAGGAGCAGAGAGGTGATCATCCCCCTATACTCAGCACTGATGAGGCTGTGTCTCAGGTATTCTGTTCAGTTTTGGGCCCCTCACTGCAAGAAAGACACTGAGGCCCTGGAGTGTGTCCAGAGAAGGGCAACGAAGCTGTGAGGGGTCTGGAGCACAAGTCTTGGGAAGCGTCTGAGGGAACTGGGATTGTTTAGTCTGGACAAGAGGAGGCTCAGAGGAGATCTTATTGATCTCTTCAACTACCTGAAGGGAGGTTGTAGTGAGGTGAGAGTCGGCTGCTTCTCCCAGGTAACAGCAATAGGATTAGAGGCAATGAACTCAAGTTTCACCAGGGGAGGTTCAGATTGGATATTAGGAAAAAATTTTTCTCCAAAAGAATGATGCAGGAACGGGCTGCCCAGGGAGGTGGTTGTGTCACCATCTCTGGGGTGTCCAAGAAATGTGTAGATGTAGTACACATTAGGGGCATGGATTAGTGGGCATGGTGGTGGTGGGTTGAAAGTTGCACAAGATGATCTTTTGAGGTCTTTTCCAACATTAATGATTCTATGAGTGGGATTTAAGTGATGCTAACAAAGAAGTTGTACTCATTGAGTGATGTCTCATAGGGCAGTTTCTCTCCCATCCACTCCTAGAGCTCTCCTGTATGTCACCCAGCAGCTTTTGAGGAAAATGCATGTTCAGCTGTCACCTCACCAGTGCAGAGAAGCTAGCAGATTTGAATTATGTTGTGTAAACATTTGAAGCATAAAGGATTAAAGAATTACTGATACACAGCCAGGGAAAGTAAATTCATTTGGGGAAAAAAAAAAAAGAAAAAAGGGGAGATGATTACAATGTAACTGATTTATGACACAGAAATCATCTGAACATACTCAAGTATTCAGCAAAGTCCAAGAACACCACAGATGCTGTCTTTATGATAACTGATAGGTTTTTCCATCCATCAGGTTTTCCATTGGCTCTGCACCCTTGATTCCCGAGGCTCTTTATTCCTGAAGCTAACATTCAGCTTCCCTCATCGTAAACCATTAGGAGTATTACAGGAGAAACGATAATGCAATCCAAGGTCACCATTAATTCTGTTTATTCTTCCATTCAGTTTTTGATTTGGCTATTGTTTAAGGTTTGCAATTTCAGAGAGCTAAATTCCTGACCAGGAAGAATTATTTGGTGTGGTCAAACTACATGAAGAGTTGGAGGACTTTAAACTAAAGATCTAGAATCTTACGCACTCAGAGGTGATGATACTGAAGGACTACGCACTGAGGAGAGAGAGAAATTCTGGAAAGGAACTTGGGACATAGCAGCCACCTTGAGAAGGAGCTCAGAAAGAGAAGCACTGACCTTAGAGGGCTGGGGTAAAAAACTACCACCACCACCACCAAAAAACAACAACAACAAAAAAAAAACAAACTGACTGATCTGGAGGGGACTCCCTGTTTTAGCTCCAGGAACAAAAAGATAAATCGATGTGTGAGATGTCAGGCTGAGTGAGAGTTTGCAAAGGATGTTAGAGAACCAGTATGGAGCTCTGCAGCCACTCTCATAAAGGTAGAGAAGGGGATGGAATAGTGTTTTTTGAAGGAAGCATGTAGCTCATCACCAAATTCAGCTTAGGTCACCCAATGCTTTTTTGACTTAGTCTTCACCAATCCTTTTCCTGTGCCTTTCCTCTCAAGGCCAGCTGCAGAGCAAGTGCACAAAAATGACCTTGGCCTGCCTTGATGCAGAGGGTTTAAAAAAAAATAAGAAAGACTCAGCCTATATCTTTCACAGAAGGTAAGTCTCCTAAATGTAGCTGCTCTGGGGATCAGTGAAAATGAGCATCAAGAGTTTGGAGCTGAATGCTGAAGAACTCAAAACACAGTGGTCAGGTGCCACTGGGGAGGCAGGGGCTGGCCAGTCCCACAGATGGCCTCCTGCCACCTCCCCAGCCCCAGATAGGCACCACCCAGTTAACCAATGTAAATGAAAATCAGATGATTTGCGTTTGTTCTTTAGATCAAATTAATGCTGTCCTTAAAAGGACACTGAAACACTTAGTGTTGATGAGGAAATGCTCCTGCAGCAACAGCCCTAGCACTATAAGATAGCATGAAAGGAGTTACGGAGAGCTGTAAGAGTCACGTAAAGAAAAGAGCAATCAGAATACAAATACAATTCTTAACTGTTAACATTTATTAGAAGTTTGACTGAAGTAGTTTTGATTTCCAAGTACTGTTTACAAAAGTCTAACAATTTCCCCATGTAGTCAAAGATTAATAGAAGAATTGAGATGGCATTTCATTAGTGCATAGAAAGGAAAACTAGTCTACAATAGAAAAAAAAAAGAGTTGGTGTGAAATTGAGGTTTAATACTTGCAAGCTGCTGATGGCGTCACAGGCAGAGCATTCAGGAGTATTTAATTGTGTAATGTTGTTAGCTGCAGTGCTGCCTGTCCCTGTAGGCTTAATATTTTCTCTTCTACAGACAGAACCTCCCCTTGAACTACAAGCATTTGGATTTGAAAGCTTCAGGGGGTTTCTTGGCCAGCTTTTGAGCCTGACTGGACAGGCAATTTGAATATGAAATAATCTCCCAGCAGCCTTTGCTGTTGCCACGTTCCACAGTTGTCATGATTGACAGAAGAAATAGCTGAAGAGCTTCAGTTAGCTAGAGCCTGTTCGCTGCCCTCCCTTCAGCTTTTGCTGCTTTGGATTGAGATACTTCAAATGCCCAATGCCCTCAGGCTTCAGTTTCAATCAGTTACTTGCTGCATTTTCCAAATTGCAACACACAGCAAGTACACACAGCTTAAGACAATGCTGTCCAAAGAACACAGAGAAACTGCAAACAGAATGGCTGGATATTGCACATCCAGGCCATGCTGGCCAAACCAAACATCCTGCAATCCTTTAAGACTCATTTGACTTGGTAGCAGGAATGCGTAAGAAACCTCATACATGGCCACACTGTAGTTACAGTGTGCTAAAGCACATTTCATCCCAATTAGAACTTTCTGTTTTGCTGAACCTATTTGTCTAAAATTGCTTGGAAGAGCCTATTTAACTGAAAAAAGCATGCAAAGATTTGGCAAGATTCTTCAGTTTTATTATGGCAACAGTACGTATGCCTCAGTTGTTGTATACTTGAGGACACTAACAAACCTTCCGAAGTAGAATCTAAGTATTGCCATGAGAATCCTTTACTACATTCCAGCATCTGCTACTGGGATATAAGTGCCCCAGCCATCGCTTCCAACTGCAATTAGTACACCTACACACTCAAATGTGGTGTAAATTCTCCAAGATGATTAGGAAATGGAATGCGAGCCAAAAGGGGCAAAGAGCAAAAAGCATAAAAAGTAATAGCAGTTTAGGATCATCCAACAGTCAGAGCAGGCACACAGCTAAAGAAGGGAAGGGAAACAAACAGCAAAACAACATACCAGTAACTCAAACTATTTTTTTTTTTTTTAGAAGAGGTGTTAAGACAACAGAACAAACATATGGTGCCATGGAAGAGCAGCAAACCTTTAGAAATACAGAATTATTTTCAAGCTTACGTGGGGATGCTGTGGGAGAAGCACGTTAAAGGTTAGTAATACAACTGCATCATTTAAGCAAGTCAGCTCTATTATCCATTAACTGCTTGCCTACATTCAGCAATTCAGAAGCAAGTCTTCCATTTTATTTCAGAACCATCACCTACCATGGCTGATATTTTTGTACGTCCCACAACATTCTTTAGCTAATAACTAATGGTAATTTTCTGTTGACTCATTATGCAATTCCACTATGTGTGACTGATCCAACCATTAAGACATGAAGTTTTAGTCTCACTATGCCCTTTGGTACAGACCTAAACCCTGTGCATTTATCATACTGCTCTGGGAAATGCATCAGTATGTTCTTCAGCATTGTAGAAACTCCTGTCACCCCCAAATTCAAATCCATCAAGGATGGTTGCAACAGCACCTTGTTGGAAGACAGTAAAATAGCTGGCAATTCTCAGCCTTGTTTTTGAAGTAAAAACCAACCAAGATTCTTTAACAGTAGGTGCTTCAGAGATTGCCTGACATCACAAAGCATTTTTTTTCCTCCTAATTTTGCTATGGAATATTTTGCAATGTACTGTAAGTCATTTGGACTTAAAGAAGTTTTAAGCTTGAAAAATCTCCATCTGATCTGAGGAAAAAATCAATTTCTAACTACAGTCAGAAAGGTGCATGCCTAAGGCTAACAGAAACCCAGCATGAGTTCAGTCCTTATGCTTCTCGGCCTTTTTGTTCACACAACTTCCTGCTGACAGCAAGTTTTCTTGGCTTACTCAGTGTATCACAGAATGCACGAATATAGTGTGCCTGTATTTGTGTTGCTCAACCTAGAAACCACCTTTTAACAAAAAGAAAGCACCTCGCAAGGGCAATTTTTAAGGCTTAGATACAGCTGAACATTAATCCTAATTTTTTTAATCCTGATTTTTACTCTTCAGAAACAAAAATGAATTTTTACAACTTCAGAACACACTCAATAAATGCTCTTTTCTTATCCCACAAGGCCCATATGTTTTTTTTTTTCCTGAAAGGTTAATATTAACCCAAAGAACACAGAGACATAGCATTGAACTTTGTTTTAATGGTCTCAAATTCTGTGACAGATTTTTGGTCAAGTTTCCATTTTAAAAAATTTATCGATTTTAAAGACTAATAACTTAAACTGCCACGAAACAAATGGTCCACAAACATTCCTTTCCTTCTGAAGCTTTTACGATGCATTGTAATCATTAACCAGTCTTTTACTATTAAACTTAAATGGCCAATTGAGACAAACAGTTCTGAGACCGTTCTTCCACCACTGATTACGACTGAGGTGGCAGCTGATGTACAGAATTTTCATTTAGCCTTCTGGGCCTTCTGAGCAGACTTTGTGACCTTGCCAGCTCCACCAGCCTTCTTGTCGACGGCCTTGATGACACCAACAGCAACCGTCTGCCTCATGTCACGCACAGCAAAACGACCTGAAAACAAAAACGTGTTTCGTGACTTCCTTCTAATAGCCCATAGCATTGTCTGCATAGCAACAACGTGCAACAGTGGCTAAGCAACTTCTGCTTGTGACTGGGATTATCATTCAGCTTCTCCAGCAACAGCACAACTGTTATCCCAGTGCTTTTGGTTTCATTTTGAAATCACAATTGAATTTAGAGCTTTTAATTATTATTATTTTATGTAAAAGACTACATCCCAATACCAGATATTAAAGAGTGCCTTTTCCAAAGCTCAACATTAAGCACGTTTTCAGAGATGCCTTACCCAGAGGAGGATAATCAGAGAAGCTCTCAACACACATGGGTTTGCCAGGAATCATATCAACAATGGCAGCATCTCCAGATTTCAGGAATTTAGGGCCATCCTCCAGCTTCTTGCCAGAACGACGATCAATCTTCTCTTTGAGCTCAGCGAACTTGCAGGCAATGTGAGCAGTGTGGCAATCCAGCACAGGGGCATAACCAGCACTGATTTGGCCAGGGTGATTCAGGATAATAACCTAAGAAAGTGAGCAAATACGTTACACCAGGGTAATTCTGAAAAGCTCCCCACAGACTGCTGTCAGTTAGAGAGCCACAGCTTTCATGTATTTGCTTAAGGCAAACCCTATCTCAGAGCACAGGTCTGTATCACCTTACAGTTTAGCCCGCTGGTAACAAAGAGCAAGGTTCTGTATTTCACAATCTAGACCTACACTTCTATTGTCTTCAGACAGTTGCAAAAGTCACCTGTGCAGTGAAGCCAGCAGCTTCCATTGGAGGATCATTCTTGCTGTCACCAGCAACGTTACCACGGCGGACATCTTTCACAGACACGTTCTTAACATTGAAGCCAACATTATCACCAGGCAGAGCTTCGCTAAGGGCTTCATGGTGCATCTCAACAGATTTTACTTCAGTTGTAACATTGACGGGGGCAAATGTGACCACCATGCCTGGCTTCAGGACACCAGTTTCCACACGGCCAACTGGTACAGTACCAATGCCTACAGAAGAGAAGTGAATACAGAAATCCAATTAAGTACGTTATACCCTTACGGAGAAGAGAAAAACATTTCAGGCAAGAGTTTGATACTTCTCACTCAAGCTTCCAGGCAAACAGTAGCATTTCTGTCCCATATACGAGCACTGTAGTGGACACATACCGCCAATTTTGTAGACATCTTGAAGAGGCAGACGCAGAGGTTTGTCAGTTGGACGAGTTGGAGGCAGGATGCAGTCCAAGGCTTCCAGGAGGGTGGTTCCACTGGCATTGCCATCTTTCCGGGTAACCTTCCATCCCTTGAACCAGGGCATCTGTAACAAAAACAGCCCAAGCATCAGTCATCTGCCCATTTTAACAGAATGATGCTATGAAACAACTGGTCTAACTCCTTAGCATCGTCTTGGTGTATTAAACACCACAGAATAAGAATCTGTAAAGTGCTAGGATTTGACATTGACTTCAATGTCTCAAAACACTACTACTGAAAAAAAAAAAAACAACCATGCATTTAACTATTGTTTAACTTATCTTAATAATTCTGCTCGTTTAATTTCCTAAGAAGAAAAAAAAAAAAAAGTGAAACGTACGTTAGAGCTAGGCTCCAGCATGTTGTCCCCGTTCCAACCAGAGATTGGCACAAAAGCTACAGTATCTGGGTTGTAGCCAATTTTCTTGATGTAAGTGCTGACTTCCTTGACGATCTCTTCATATCTCTTCTGGCTGTAAGGTGGCTCAGTGGAATCCATCTTGTTAACACCAACGATCAGCTGTTTCACACCGAGGGTGTAGGCCAGAAGAGCATGCTCACGGGTCTGCCCGTTCTTAGAAATACCGGCCTCGAACTCACCAACACCAGCAGCAACAATCAGGACAGCACAATCAGCCTTTGAAAGGATAGAAAAAAGCCCTTGTTATAAAGCCTACACACGCACTAAAGCACATGGGCAACTTCCCTGCTGTAAACCAGCCAAGGAGCAGTCTCCCTGAACTCCCCACATCCTTAATTTTATTTCTTTACCTGAGAAGTTCCAGTAATCATGTTCTTAATGAAGTCTCTATGTCCAGGAGCATCAATGATGGTGACGTAGTATTTGCTTGTTTCAAATTTCCACAGGGAAATATCAATAGTGATACCACGCTCACGCTCAGCCTTGAGCTTGTCCAAGACCCAGGCATATTTGAAGGAACCTTTGCCCATCTGTGAGTTTAAAACAGAAAAAAAAAAAGCCCCAAATATATTTATTTAAATATATATTTTCATTTACTCTCAAAGACCATGAAATATACACTAAAGAGCAAAAGCTATAAATAGGAAGTAACTTACACTGGAAGTTGCTGTTGCCTGTAAAACTCTGGCCTAGATTCACTTGGCACTACAACCAGAAATGCCAACTGCTCTGTTATTTAACCTGTTGACACTTCGACCCTCTTGACAGCTTGTTAATTGTGCTAACACATCTTTATGATGGATCTCCTAAGGCTTAGTCCTACTATCAAGTGTCCACTACAAATTCTAGCTCTCTTACTAATGTCATCCCTGCTCCAGTTAGTATTTTAACAGCTACACAGCCCAGCATTCACTGCATTTCCTTCTGTCATGTGCTTATTAGGTGCTATGTTGTCACTAAGACAAAACAAAGGAAAACTGGAATACCTTCCACAGGTTCAGAAAATGGTATCTTTGACCGCCTCACATCAAGACAAGCCTGACCACTACATTTTCAACTAAACAGCAAGATGACACGAGACAATGGCCTGAAGTTGTGTCAGAGGAGGTTCGGATTGGATATTAGGAATAATTTCTACTCCATAAGAGTGGCGATGCATTGGAACAGGCTGCTCAGAGAGATGGTGGAATCACTGCAGGTGTCCAAGAAACCTGCTGACGTGGCACTGAGGGACATGGTTAGTGGGCATGGAGGGAACGGGCTGATGGTTGGACTAGATGACCTTTGAGGTCTTCTTCAAAACTTAATGATTCTGTGGTTCTAAATGCAGGCCAGGACTGAAGCTGGGAACTCCCGGTTCTGATTCTAACTTCAGGCTCTTTATTCTATGCTTCAATGGCTTCATCTTAACGTGACAGATTCAGTGCTTTAGTACAATTACCAAGACAATCTAGACCTGTCTCCTAACAGCAACAGAACTTCCTAGTTTCCTTCTTTTGCCCCCCTATCCCCCTGGGATCCCACCACACGGCCGCCTCACACACCTCAGCCGCCTCCTTCTCGAACTTCTCGATGGTCCTCTTGTCGATGCCACCACATTTGTAGATGAGGTGCCCGGTGGTGGTGGACTTGCCGGAATCGACGTGGCCGATGACGACGATGTTGATGTGGGTCTTCTCCTTTCCCATTTCGGATGGTCTTTAGCTTCTTTCTTCCGGCCAAAGAGAAACGACACCTGAAAGTTCCAGAAGGAATCCCGCTTACTGTGGCCGCCCCCGTCCCGCAGCAGCGCCGCCCGCCGGGCGAGGGGGCAGAGGGGCCGCGCGGCCCCGGCCCCGCCCCGCCTGGGGGTGGAGGCGGAGGGGGGAAGGGGAGCGGAGGGGAGGGGAGGGGCGGGCGGCGGCGGCCGCGCGGGTCCCCTACGGCGCGCCCTCGCCGTCGCCCCCTCCCCGCGGCGCGGCCGGGCCGGGCAGGGGCTGGGCCGGGGGCTCGGGGCGGCGGCGCGGCCACGGGCGGCGCGTAGGGCGGGGCCGCCCCTCTCCTTTGTGTGTGACTCACCCCGCCCGGGCCGCCGTCCTCCATTTTGTGAGCTGGCGGCGGCAGGAAGAGCGGGCGGCCATTTTTTTTCTCGTGCGCCGGCCTCCCCTCCCCCACCGCGGCACCGACGGCGCGGCCCCCGGGGCTTCCCGGCCTCCGCCCGCCCGCGGCCGAGCACCGCACGCCGCGCCCCGGCGCCGGGCGGCTCGGCGCGAAGCCGAGACGGCGGTGCCGCCCCGCGCGCTCGTGGCCGCGCCGCCTCGCGAGGGCCCTCAGACGGGACACGTCGGCTTTACGCCCGCGCTCGTCCCGCTCATCCCCACCCGCCCTCATCTCGTTCCCCCCCCCGCTCTGCCGTTCCCACGCGCCGCGACCCCGCGCTCACGGTGCATCGAGGCTCCCCCCGAGCGTCCCCGCACGCACCCCCCTCCCCACCCCCGGGCCCGGCCTGCCCCGCCGCACGCGCCTCACCCGCACGGCGTCGGCAAACCCGGAGCGGAAAAGAACGACGGCGTGAGCGCCGCCCCTTATATACCCTGCGGCGGGGCGGGGCCTCGGCCACGCGTCACCGCTCCCGGCGGCCCCCGCGCATCGCCCCGCCCAGCAGCGCGGCACGCGGCGCTGCGCTGAGGAGCGGAGGGGAGGGGCTGAGGCGGCGGGACCGGGTGGCTTGGGGGGTCCGGGCTGCGCCCAGTGCCCCCAGAGCGCACGTTGACGGGCGCTGACGAAAGCCTCCGAAGGTGCTGGCGGATCCGGCCTTTCGCTTCTGAAACGGGGGCAGCGAGCAGTCGTGAGGCACCAGCAATAAAAGCCCTCGTGATTCCAGTAGGGTGTACTCACGGTTAGAAAGCCATACAGGTTTTTGTGGGAAATTAATCCGAGAAGAGAAATAAATACTTTATTCCTTTAAAAGGATCTGTTTTCTTCTTCTAAGGGAATTCTGTGCACTGTGTTACAGTTATTTACGTATATTCAACTATAATCCCATCCAATTTTTGGTACGGGCTCCACATCGCAGAACACCCTGAGTTGGAAGGGACCCCCAGGGATCACTGAGTCCCGGCTCCACACAGCAGCACCCCAAATCCAAACCCTGTGTCTTGAGAGCAAGTCAAACGCTCCTGGGACTCCACTGCAGGCCCTACCCACCGCCCTGGGCAGCCTGTGCCAGTGCCCTCAGCCCCAGCTCCAAGTGTCCTCAGCTCAGATACACCTAACATTAAATCTTCCACAGGAGAGAGCACTAACCTTCACAATGCATGCATTGATTTAGAAGTGGAATGTTTCAATTTGGCATTTTTCCACATGTGAGATTAGAAAAAACAACCCCCCCCTCCCACACACACATTTATTAAAAAACGTGATTGTGAGACATGTTAGAGAAGATGCTGAGTTTCAAATACATCTCTCTCTCTCTCTCACACACACACACACAGTTTCACCAAGCAAAGCCTGCAAAACATCCAGACATTGTTAAAATAAATTCAGTTATTTTTTTGGTAAGAAAGTCATCTCATTCTTTTTCTTCTTTGTGTTTACACAGAAATTGGCAGGAGGGGAGAAGTGAGAGAGGATTCAGCTTTCCTCAGAGCTAACATTTAGGTGTTAAATCAGTGAAGGCATTTTATATGAAGACAGAGTACCAGTAGGGAAACACATTTTCATAAAGTGACTTTTCATGGCTCAGGCTGAGGAATAAGGTGTAATAACTGGTAAGAAAGCTGAGCACTTTGGGTAAAGCCATGTTGTAAACATGGCTACAAAGCTTTATTTTAGAGGATGGTTTCAAGTTAGCTTCTGAAATATGTCTGTTGGTGGGGGTATTTTTAAATGGACCAGTCTGTCCCAGCATCCCTCCTACTAAAGCATAGTTGAAAACATTCAGCAACTTGTGCCTCAACAGGGGAAGGAGAAAGGAAATGTGTTACTGATTTGTTACATGGCCCATAAGAAACTGCACATTTATGGGATGCATTTAAAAAACTTCCAGAAAGACATTTGGAAGTATGCATTTCTTTGGATGGCAGTTTCTCTGGTATGTACACAGCCAAAAGCCTGATGAATGTGTTGGATAACCTTTTAACCATGTCCTAGTTAAGTCCTCAGCAATTGTTTCTTTCCCTCCATTTCTTTAATTGGATTTTCAAAGGAGTTTTATCATTTCCTCCACAATCAGTCAAATACATGCTTTTATTCTCTCAACAACTAGCACATCTTTCCTCATCCATTCTATTAGCAGAACATTCCTATTATCAATCTTGTAAATATTTATACAGCTGGGGACCTTCAGATATATGAGTATCCTCACATAATTCAGTGGAAATGCATTCTGAAAAATCCTCTCAGCTAACACAGGCAGGCATACACTGGCCAAAAGCCCATATGCAAATAACCTGTAACAAATTTAAAATTTTGCTAGTATGGCAAAACTAATCTCTTTGATATGAAAAGCTGATGAAGAAGCAGATAAAAGATGTCAAGAATGGCATGTTGTTCAGGCTTTGAAGCAGTGCTTATTAAACCCAGCAGAAATATATGGATTTTCTGGGGGAAAAAAAAACCTCATTCTTCCTTGACCATCAATGAGCACATGCTGAACTGAAATAACCTACATCCATACATACCTGAAGTGCAAGAATACATATAAGTAATCTCTAGAGCATTTGTATCATAGGAACCTATGCAATAACTACCATTTTTAAAAGGTTTTGAATCTCAAATCAGATGATATTAAAATGAAGTCATGCTGTCAGTATATCTAGGCCAAACATTCTAACTGTGGAATATAAATATTAACTAGATTTGGAGATCACTGACTACAGCAGTATTAATTCCATTTTAATGTGTAGCTACAGAGCATACAGGACGTATTTTAGAGCATGCTAAATGTTGCACCTCTGAAAAATTTTAATGCATTCTTCTGTCTACACGTGGAAGTAGCATCTTTTTGATCAGGGTCCTGATCCTGTGCAATGATGAACATAGCCAGCAATACCTGACTGCTTTACCTGCAATGAACAGGGCTGTCCAAGAGCATAAACAAGACTTCAGGAGCACAAACCTTCAAACACAGATCTGATGCATGTAGTTTTATCAAGCTCCATATACATACATAGAACAAGCAGTAAAATTTCTTGAGGGCGCTTCAGAAAGAGTGCTGGAAAAGTAGTCCCAAATTACCAACGGTAGTTGGTGATTAGCAGAAGCTGATTCTAGGACATGACATTATTCTGTAATACAATTAACCACATGCTTATTGTGAAATGTTTTCTAATTACACTTAACATTGGTCATTAACATCAACTAGCATACACCACTGGAGCCAGAGAAACTCAATAGAGGATTTGATTCTTATTCTATTGAAGCTGGTGGGATGTTTCACCTTGAAACAGGCAGGGATCAGTGACAGGAGGACTCAAGTGCTGCATCAAGTTAATCTGCTGGTGCAGGTTTATACAACACTCACAGCCAGGCTGCCAGAGCAAAGCACTTGCACCAGACAACTCAACAAGCTCTTGGGGAGCACCTCCAGATTAAAGAAAAAACTTCTGGTAACCAGGAAGGGCAGAAAGCCCCACAGGGCATCGCTCACTCACTGGAACAGGCTGCCCAGAGAGGTTGTGGATGCCCCATCCCTGGAGATGTTCAAGGCCAGATTGGATGGGGCCCTGGGCAGCCTGGTCTAGCATTAGGTGGGATGATTGGTGGCCCTGCATGTGGCAGGGGGGTTGGAGATTCATGATCCATGAGGTCCCTTCCAACCCTGGCGATTCTGTGATTCTGTGATTAACATTGTATGTTAATTCAAACGTTCAACAAATTATAGCATGAGCACACAGCTTTACTTCCATCTATACTCCTTAATGCATCAATTCTTAATAGAATAAAAACCAACTACATCTTACGATGTAGATGAAGATTATGAGAATTAAGAAATCTTTCTCCATACATCATCCTAATACTTCCTAGCAGGTTTTACATTCATTGTTTAACAAAAAAGAACAATTAATAGATGAACAATGTTACTCACATACCAAGAAACTGGACTGATAACATCCTTCAAAACAACAGGTTAACTGAACTGGGAACAGCAATGGAACTGTTTGAAAAAAGCTCTTGAAAGTTATTTAGCTCTGTACTAGTAGCCAATATTTTTATGTAAATGAAATTATTTAGTGAAGGGAAGAGAAAAGACAACAATATATACAATCTAAGTTAAAATCTTAGGAGACAGCACAAAGCAAAGACTTCTAAGGCTGGGGGGTGGTTTAAGACTTAGACTGGATAAAGCCCTGAACAACCTTGCCTGATCTCACAGCTGACCTTGCTTATAGATTCAGAATGCTGCGTAGAAAGCATGAGAGTGGCCTTCAAAAACTATCGAGTGTATTACTTGGATGAGTAAACATCTAAAGTTTCCCAGTAATTTAAAATGAGCCTCTTAAGAAGGCCTTGTTTCCCATAAAACAAGTTGTTCCCTGCGGGAAGCACTGCTGTTCCAGTTTCAGCATGTTCAACAGGTGAATACTCAAGATGATCTGCCTTTAGAAAATCCTTTCAGCAATCTTTTCAAGTTTATTTTCAGCACAAGAAGGCTCACCTATACTGAATGTTCAGTGTCAGCCAAAGTGTTACTCTGAAGGTGGTGTTGTACCCCTGAGGGTAGGGACGCTCAGCAGAGGTGACCAGAGCTAAGAGCTGCACTGAGACATGCCCACCCCCCTCTACCCTGCCAGAATGTCTATTCTGTGGGGGCTGCATTACTGAACTTGAAGAGGAAAATATCTGAATTAAGGCAGATGCATTTTAATTGGAAAGAGAAGAACTTCACAGATGGCTGTTTCAGCAAGACTTTTTTTTCTTCTCCCCTGGAACTGAGGAGATACGTGTAGAAAAATAGAGGACATCAGATTCAAGAAGTAATTGCTCCTTTAGTTCAGCCAAGAACTTGCAGACACCTGTCAGAGCTTCACATTCCACACTAGGCTAACAGCCAGTTGATGACCTGGCTCCAGGCAGAGAGCTGAGTTACCAGGCACCAATGTAGAAAAAAGGTGAAGGGCTGACGAACTAACCACCACTATTACAGAGAAGCAACATAATTTGTTAAACTGTTCTGTGGTTTTACATTAGTGTTTTGCAACTGCAAGGTGGCTACAACATTTGCTTCTTTTCCCTGAATGCAATTGCATTTTCACTACATCCCACCACAGTTTGGGAACTCTAAATGAAGGTAAGACCTTCAAGGAATTCAATTCAAAACACAGGCTAAACACGGGCATAAAAGAATAAATAATGCACTGTGTACAGAGGCAGTTACTGAACTGAAATCCACTGGATGATGTCAGTTTGGCTCTTGTTGCAAATTTATCATTAACTTTTCGTCCGAAACTTCCACCTTAACGCCCTGGTCTCTTGTACTAAAAATCATTTTACCTGAACTAACTGATTCACACTTTCATACCGATAAGCCTATGATGAAACTTCTAAGCACAACCTCCACTCCTCACCTACTGATCACACATCTTGAAGCTTTCTGCTTGGCCCTCTCCAGCAGCTGAGATTTACTCTGATATCCTTGCTGAATGTCCAGGCAGGAGGTTAATTTTACTGCCTTTGGAGCTGGCCTGTACACTCAGCAACCTGGAAGTTCACCAACTGAAAAGCTGTAATTCCTTGTTTTCATCTTGCAGACCTATTGCACACCATCTTTCTACCTCTTCCACTGCAGCAAGAAAAGGCAAATTTTCAAGGAGGGAGACAAAGTTTATAATTTGATTTCCTTGAAGTAGGTTGTTTTATACAAAGTTAGAAAACTTGAGATGCTGCTTAAGGTTGCCAGTGAGAGAAACATAGAACTGTTTGTGGTGCAGACAACTAAAATATATCACAAGCTGGGGAGAATAGAGGGATTGGCCAAAGGAAGAAGAAAGGAAGCACCCAAGACTTAAGCTAGTAAGAATTGCTCACTTATGCTAGTGAGAACGCATCCAGATGAACATCTATCCAGAAGCACCATTCATTTTTCCACTCTCTCATCTTGATGTTGTTGTGGTTTCAAGTATTGGCATCACTCAGGCTACAGACCTGCTTCCATTGCAATCACATTCTTGCTACATTGTAATCAGTCACCAGAAGTGGTGCAAGTCAAGTCCTTCAGCAGCCTTGCTCAGATTTAATTGCTTGACATTTATTCAGCAAAGTTAGATTTGAGACATGTAAAGTTTGGAAAGCATTCAGAGAAGAACTACGAGAATAAAAGTAGATCTGGAAAACCACTTACACTTGTCTTGTTCAATCTGTTGAGTTTACTGAAAGGTACTGGCTTAGTCTCTGGAATTCAAAACAAGAAAGGAAATCCTATAAAAGAAGAATAATGAGTTTGAACACAAAGAGGATTCAAGATTATTGGTAGTTATATTATGGTAGGAATAGAAGTTGATTATTTGTAATTGACAGTGAACAAAGCAAACAGCTTACTAAAAGCAGTAATCCAATGAAGGAAGAAGTGCTTACTATTTAATTTAGTTAAAAACAAACAAACAAACAACAACAAAGTCCCACAAAACAAAGCACGCTCACAAAATGAGAAAGAACTTGATCCGGGAGTGGGGAGACAGGAATGAGTGTGTGACAGAAACAGGGGAGGCCATTTACTTAAAATTCTTTGTTTTTGAAGCTCAATGAATCTAACATGGTCTCTGTGAGACCATGTATTTGGCAGACAAATCTACCTTGGAGCCACTGCTGATTATCTTTGAAAACTATGAAATAGAGAAGGTCCCAGAACACTGGAAAAGTAGGAAAAAATAATCCCTAAATAGAATTAGAAAAAAAATACATGCACAAGCTGAGCTATCAAGAGCAGTCAGTCTAATTTCAATTCCTGGAAAAAATGTATTGGAACAAATAACTATTTTTAGAAGATAGTAGGTTGATAAGCAACAGCTACAGACTTGTTAAAGCAGACTGCATCAAACTCATTTTCTACTGTCACAGGTTTAACAGGCTCATGGATGGAGAGACGTGGGTATCATTTAACTTGATGAAAGACTGGGCTTCTTACATCTGACTTACAGAAGTAACCTCAGCAGACTTTGGTCAAAATAATGGAAGTGTGAGAGACCAGCTGAAAAGCCCAAAAGCAATTGGTAGTACCACTATGGAAGGTTATACCAAATCAGTTTTTGTGAACAGATGTTATTCCATCATGAAGATGTACAGATATAAATACATACAAAAGTGATTTAAAGTAGCATGCTGGGAGGAAGTTGAACACTTCAGGGACCAAGAGCAGAATTCAGAGCAATGTGGCCAAGCTGGAAAAATGGTCTAAAATCATTAGGAAATAAATCAAGGTTAATATTTGTTGTTTTTATGGAATGGTTCTCTGCATAAACACAGGAGAAGTTGTAGCTACCAACCGGGATTAGAGTGAATTGCAAACTGGACATAAGTCAACACTGCCATACTCTTGTGAAAAGGCAAACATACTGAGATGTATAAACAGAAGTGCTGCAGGATGTGTAAGATAAACCTGGCAACATGTTATGAAGCATTCATTCAGTGCTGGCTTCTTTATCAAAATGCAGTGCTGGAGAACATGTTTGCTTCCTCCAGTGACTTCAAACCAATAACCAAAAGAATGATAAAAAAAACAGAAACACAGCACACGTTGTTTTCCCCATGGACAGTGTTACTTTGATTGGAACTATCAGCAAAGCGATGTTATATGGGAGGTCAGTCCATCCAGGCTGGTACTCCCCATAGTCCTTTCCATAACAATAGTGAAAAAAAAAAATGGAGAACAGTTTTGCAGGGCAATCCACAGGAGGATGGCATTTCAGAGGTTAAAAGCTGTGTCACACACAGTATAAAGTAGACTTCGGCCCCTTTAAACTATGAACGAGTGTTGAGTCAGCTTTCAGCACTGAGGCCAAGCCTCCCAATGAAAGCAGCCAGGGCTAACATGCCATCCTGCTCTGCCACAGCCCTGGGGAACAGACAGGGGACAGAATAGAGAAGAGGGGAATACTGACTATACGAGATTGATGCTTTAGCTCAGAGGTGTGGCTGTGCCACAAGCCAAGCAAAACCTAAAATATCCCCACAGTGGAAGCTGAAAAAAAAAAAATAAAAATCTGCAAGCTGATTCATATGAGCAAAGCATGAGTTACTGTCCTCTGCTGCCCGGAACGGGAACTTTTCTTCTCTCAGCAGGAGACAACACAGTAACGCTGAATCGTGAACAGGAACCACGGGATCGCCACTGGGTAAAGCGGGCAGACCTCATGGGAGACTCCACACTGCATTTTATGTGATTCTTAAAGCCAGCCTGAAGTATACAAAGCACACTCTTAGTTTTTATCATATATGCTGTTTTCATTTCAGCAGAAGAAATTAAATCACCCCCTCCCCCGCTGTTTTACATGCATACAATGTCAATCACCATAAAAGACCTGAGGTTATACCACATCTAGGTACAAGCGCTGCAGTAAGAAAACTCATAGGAGTGCACACAGACAACAGTTCCCCATCCCCATCCCAACTGCTCTGTAGTATGCTTGTGTGTGCGTGAAAGGGGAACGGCAATCGTAAAGAAACGTTACTTTTTAGAAAGCACATCTTGGAGCCATCTCTAAATTTAGCTTTGCAGAGTCATTAAAGTGCAGTATCACTATTTATGGGAAATACTTTGTACTTGCTTTGGAAGCTCACGCATTCCCACTTACTTCATCAGGCAGTGCAGTGAGTCATGCAACCCAGCAACACATACGTACACACCCGCAAGAAGGAAGGAAGCAGAAACTGTTGCTCATTTGCTTTCCCCTGCCCTCCTGGGATCCTCTTTAGAAACAGCTCCGGATAACGGCATTCCTCTGAAGCAGACAGGAATCAGGGTGGGAGAAATTAGCTGTTAGAGAAGCGGCACAAATTCCTGCACTGGTGACAGTACAACTAGTACAGAGGTAACTCATTCTACTTAAGACGTTTACAGAAAGAGGCGATGAAGAAGAAACTGACATTCATTCATCTCTGAGCTCAGTTGGAACTATATTGACAACCCCCAGAATATGAAAGGAAAGAGAACATATAGTCCAAAATAAATTCAATTACTTCTCTTGAACACACATTCATGCCTAGGAAGTTGAAGGGTGTCCCCTCATTTCAGAGCTAATACAGCTTTAATACCACCAGAAGAATTGCTTTTCTCCTCTAATCTATATCTAAAGCAATAAATATTTGGCTAATGATGACATGGTTGAAAGTTGCATGGGAGCAGTGAACCTATCCAATTATCTCGTTGGCCACATGACCTTCAAATTCAACCCATCATTTAAGTGACAAGGCTCAGTTACATCAGATGAGCTATAAAATGAAATTGTACCCTTAATTATTCTCTTGACTAAGCAAAGCGACCATTATAACCATCAAGGCTGAACAAGGCAGTATCACATAGTACAGACATGCCTAAGAAGCCCAGACTGGTATTTCATGCTTAAACCTTAAGAAGATACACATACCTCTTTAAAAGTTTCCGAGTATTTGCCAAGTATGGCAAGTCTATTTCTCCAATACTAATTTCTTCAGCATTTATTACTCTTTAGAAAAGTCAATAGTAACATGCACAAGATAAGGACTGTAATTTAAATTATACTTACTTCACTGTGTGCATGACTAGGTAAGGTCAGACCATCTTAGTCATCTCAATATCACCCTAGTCTTATTGCAACCTCTGAAGTCTCATAATTCTGAGTTCTGATACAGATAAAATTTTTTCCTATTCTCTCTCTTCTCTTTCTATACACAAATACAACTCCTGCTAACAGGGATTGGAACTTAATGGTTCCAATACACTAACCCCTATATTCTGAAGTACCTTTTAATGAGTATGAGATATATTTTCTACTTCAATTTCACCAATCACTCCGTTCTTCCATTTTATTCTCTCTCTTCCAGAGATGATGCATTTTGACATCCAGTGATTGTTCAAAACAGTCTTTAAAAATTAAAAAAAAAAAAAAAAAAAAAAAAAAAAAGACTGCAGAAGAGAGAACACTGACTGGGATTACATAACCCACTACCTCAGTGCTTCTTTAAAATAATGTATGGAAGCAGAACTATGACAACAGTCTGCACTGTGGCTTTGAAACGATCACGTCAGTCAAACCAGCATTATTTCCAAACAGTCGCTAATGCCTCTTCAACAGTTGCACAATATCAACAAAAGTATCTCAGGTACTTTCTTTCTGGAAGGCTCAGAGAAGCAGAAGGCAGACCATGTCTGGAATGCAAGGCAACACCTACGCTGCGTTTACCAGAGGACTTCCCCTATCATTTGTAGGACATGGGAACACCTCCCTGAAGTTATCTATCTGTGAATGAAACCAGAGCAATCCTTTTAAAAATGCAGAAAACATGGACTGAAAAAGAGAAACTATAAACTTGTGCTAAAAATCCCAAATCTGTTTCTTACTGCACAAATTACTGAAGATATCCAGCATAGCACACAGTATATCACCATCACCTTACTTTAATGATATGGACAGGATGTCTTGAGATGCTTCAAATCCTGATACTCCAAACAGAACAAAAATCACTCCAGCCTCCTTTTGAGCAACATTTGGTGGCACTACTTTTCAAGAGTAATTAAGGTAAGCCATGGTGATTATATGGGATAGCATTATTTATAATCCCGACATTCTTACAACATGTTATGCAGGTCTCAGTCTCCAAAAGTACTCACAAAGTTTAAATAAACCAATCTGTCATCACTGTAGTTGAGGGCAATTCCAAATAACCGTCCAGTAAACACATCAAAGGCTTCAAAATAGATACAAATTTTCCAATGGATGAATTTCGCAGTAGGCCTAGTATTAGTGCAGCTGAGGATGCAAGTGAAACACTTACCAGGATAACATCTTTTGTGGTTAATGTGATGCATATGTAGTTTCTACCACAGCATTAACATTTGTCAAGAGCATAACAGGAACTGTAAAGACTTTTTTTTTTCTTTTTTTCTTTTTTTCTTTTTTTTTCTTCTTTTTTTTTTTTTTTTTAAGTTAATACACGTACATAAAGAAACCATCCTGAGCCTTTTTCTATTAGGCAGGGGAAAGTAAGAGTACTGAGCACAGCCCTGACTACTGGGAAGTCACTACTTTCAGCGAAAGTGTGATCAAATACAAATGTAAATGTATAAACTAGCTATTGGTGCAGTGATTAAGTTTTTCATCTCCTAGCTTGGTGGGATAAAATGACAGAAGGCTTAGTCACTAGAAACAAAGAAAAAATAACCAGAATAAATTCACTGATTGGTTCTAGAATCATAAACCTACAGAAACTTTGTGGACTACTCACCTACATTGGTAATTACTGCAAGTAATACAACATACAGAGACTACTGCCTTTTATTTATCTCCTTGTTAAGCAAAAGAGTTTTATCCGTTGTGCCTATACCCACCTTTCTCTTGTTCAATTTTTAGAAGTGAAAAGCTTGGATGTTAAATCAACTATCTAATTACTATGAAGTATCACAGTTGATTTCATTACTATATAGAGAATAAGAGATTGAAAATCGTTTTCCTAAATACTAAACAGAAGTAGACCATACTGGAAGCATATTATGTAAGTGCCAATCTGCCACTCAACTGGGGAACCAGGCTTGCACCATACAGATATCCTTAACAATCATGTTTAGTTTTTCTTTTGAGGATGATAATAAGGGTGAGGGTTCGATCTGAAGCCATTTTCACTGCAATCAAAGGCTGTGGAACAACATTACAGTGGGAGGCAGTTGTTTCAAGCACACTGTGCGTGGAGTGAGGGGCTGCAAGGAATACCTTGGGGCACAGTGAGGCCTACTTCTTTGGGAGCAGTTCTCATACTAAAATCGAGTGCAGGAAAGGTACTGCGTGAAAAGCAGAAATAAATAGTACTAATTGATTGGGCTAATTGTCAACTGAGTGATCTAGAGATTCAACTAAGTGTGTGCTAGAGGAAAACAGTTTCCATCAGAACTCCCGCTGCCCACACGTGAGCTGCCACGGGGTGGCTGTGAGGAGGGGTGCAGGCTGAGGGGCTCCCTGCTGTTGCTCCAGTCAGCACTGCCCTGTCATGCACTCCAAATCCTGCTTTTGTGTTTCCTCTCTGCCAAAGCCGCTCTCAACAGCGGCCTCCTTGCCCAATGCCCTGAGACAAAGCAGCCTGCGCTGTACTTCATGACTCAGCCAAAATGAGTGCAGGAGCTGCGCTAACTGCCCGCCCGCACTTGCATTTCATGATTCAGGAGAATTAAAATGGGCACAGAGGAAAGGGAAACCTGCAGAGAGGTTTATTTTCTCCTCCTGTAGGAAGACTTCTGCCCTTATGAAAGTTTGTTTGTACAGACTGCACATTTTCTGAACAGTGACACTTTCATTTAGGCTTCAAAGCACCACATTTACTATTTAACTTTCATTGAGCAGAAGTAGACAGATGGATTTAGTTTGGAATTTTGTTTGGTCTGAGTTCCTCTCCCTCTTTAAAAAAAAATACAATAATAATAATTGGATCCTCAGTTAGAAGTGAAGCCAGCTGCTACTTATAATCAATTTCAGCAATTGAAACGTTGCTTGCATTTTTACCACTTGCTTACTACAGCTCCTATATCCTTTGATGTCAGCACCCCGTTAAGAGCAGAGCCAGAGGAGGAATCACAGCTCCTGCGGTTGGTGATTTCACTGTGTTCTTCAGACTGATTGAACAGGACAGCTATGGATTGATTTTCACAGACTGGCTCCTTCTGCAGTAAAAGCGAACACTTTGAATCCAGAGAATGTATGTGAACTTAGCGATATCTATTACACCGGAGCTTGAGTGAATATGTTTGGCATACCCTTTGACTAGAGCAGCCAAAAATTCAGCTGCCGTCCAGATCTAGAGACAGTTCTGCCCACACATTCATTTTTCTCCTTAAAACACTCTGGTTCCCCATTCTGGTGCTGGCTGCACATGGTCAACTTCCAGGACTTTGATACACAGCTTCTTGGTAGTCCTGATTTCTAGCTAAGACTTTCATAGTTCCACAGACATCACATACGTTCCTTGTTCTCAGATTTTGAAGATGATAGAGGTCTGACAATGTAGGCTGGTCACAAAACAAAAACTACCTCTGTTTTCTTTTAACGAAGGGGGGTAAACACCGATTTCTACCCCCCCCCCTCCCTGTGATAGGAGTTGTGACCAAGCTGATGCCCACCATCTGCCCAAAGGAATTTGGGCCCACTTCTGCCATAGAAGAGACAGGAGAGCTTTGACTCAGAACAGAGAGCTGTAATTCTGTTGGTGGAAGCACCATACTTCACTGGCCATGTATGACAGACAGCTTAACCACATGCCATCTCATTCACAGATTTGTCTTTTTACAGCAAAATACTTTAACAGATGTTCAGTGCTCAGCGGTAGCATAAAGTACCACTGGCATCAATGCAACTCCATGTAGGAATGTTAAATTAGCACTGTTATCTCTGTGCAGATATTCTTCTGCAATCTGATCCTTCCTTACTGCCATCAATATACTGTATTTACCTTTTTCCCCTTCACTTTCAATACCATGCATAGATGCTTAGCAATTCTATCAACTATATATCAACAACTCAAATATCCTGATTTCCTACTCTCTTCACAATAAGGGCCTTTAAACTTAAACAAAACTATTTTCATAGCAGAAAATATTAACACAAGTAACTGCATGGAAAGTAGATTCCAAAATATGCACATCTATCAACCTGAAAGAAAAGAGACTACACTCATAACAAAACCACTCAGGACAAACAATTAGGCCTTTCCACAACCATTCTCAATGAACATGAACTCATAATTGAACTGGATAAGGATACTTAAAACTCATCAGCTTCAGGCCTTTAGTTAGGCCTGCTTACTGCAGAAACAGTGCTTGACTGTGCAAAATGAATGCCAGTGGTAAAGAAGGTAATGACTGAGATGGAGTCAAAGGTGAATCAGACTATGGCCAATAATTCATTCCTTCAAAACAGTTATTTGCCTTATTTTTCATCCTATCTATGTAGAGTAACCCACAACTGCTTTATTTCTACTGGACAGTACAGAAAAAAAAAAAATCACCCTCACTTTCATTTCAAACTATTATATACTTCTCAGCTGAACAAAACAAGCATGCAAGATGTTTTGACCATGCATAGCATGCAAATCTGAAAGGTAGTCAAATCAAAACTAAATTTCACGTGGCATTAGTTTGTACTTTCATATAGTTCAACTTTAAAACTGTTCAGAAGACAGACTATTTTTTTTTTTGGTGTTATTAAAGGAAGTGCCCTCCTTCCCCTCACCCCTGCTTCTCATTGAAAAGGACAGTTGATGTGTTTTTGTTTAAAGAATACCATTAGAGCTACTTACCACTCACTGGGACTGGCAGAATTAGGTCTTGAATTCAGCTGCAAAATACAGTCCATTTCATTTTATCCTTTTAAAGATAGCCATAGCAGTAATTCTCCTTATATTATCACATTATAAGAAAGACTACCTGCAATTTTTAGGATGGTGTGCTTTTCCTAAAAAGCTAACAGATTATCAACTGTTGCAGGACACTTGTTTTATTCCCTTTTTCAGAATACATGGAAAGCTTTTTTCCCTCTTCAGCAGAGACTGTTTAAACCTGTAAATACGGAATGCACTTGTCACTTCTTGTTTGCCCTGAAACACAGATGGCCAAGCAGAAAGGAATGGGAAAAAGATGGGGATTTGACAACAACAAAAAAAACCTGCCTTCTGAGTTAGTAAGATGGTTCAGAAAGTTATTAGTCATTTACTGCTGGAATGGATCAGCAGAAGATGTCAGAGAAACACCAAGAGAACCATGTTTTCCTCCAGAAATCATTATAACATCCAAGCCTGGCTGAGGTGAAAGTGTTTACGTTTGCATTTAATTTAGAAAAAGAGGAGAAAAATTAGTATTTATTTTTTTCCTGTTCTGAAGTAGCCATATGGAAACTCCTGTATGAAAATAAAATGTTTAAAAATTATTTCTAAAAAAAAATTTCTTCCAAATTTTTGAATGCTTTATGAATCGTTATTATCTCTTCACTCTATTGCAAATGGTTATCCTTTAAAGACAGGAGAAAGCAAGCAGAATTTTGGCTTAATAAACTATATTTAATTTCCATTGCTACGCCTTGGGCAACTCCCAAGCACCCTCTCTAGCAATGTGTTGTAACCAGGAGCAGATTATGTTGCAATAATAGCAAAGTTACCATTATTCTAAAGTCAAACTGCATTCACTTGAAAATGCATATCAGTACCTGAATCTTTTTAATCACTTCACTACCTGAGCATTCATGCTTTGTGTCAAATCCAGGCCTGAACTCAGCCAATGAATAAATTATTAAGCACGCTACTGAGAAGACAAAATTAAATCAAATCAACATTTTTATTTTGGAAACAGAAAATATACTTATCAAAAATAATATGAGCCACTCTTTCAGGACACTCTTGCTTAGCTAATATATCCAAACACTTGAAATTTGATGTGGAAATAACTTTTTTTTTCCTCCCAAAGAAATACAATTTTCACTAAATTGAGTTATGATCCTTGAAAACTATATTGGCTAGATACACATTTCAGCTTCTCAGAGATTACGAAGATTAAATCAGATCAATGTTTTTACACAATAGAAAGCTGATGAAATTCACTCACATCTGTCCTGAAAAGTTGAATTGTATATATGAAGTTTCAGTATAAAAGTATGACCTACCACCATTATGGCAGCAGAGGAAGAATTGTATGAAAGAGGAAAGGAAAACCTGAAATGGTGATCAAACTGTGAGGGTCTCTAGATTCTCACTCAAGCTAGCATTTTTATTCTTTATCTTATTGTATGCCTTTGTATCCCCCACCCATTTGCTATGCCACCGGGATTTAAATAATTGCTGGTGTCTTCTTGCAGTTCCTTTTCTGGATATGCAAATCTTACAGAATGTTGATAACTAACACCTTCACCTAAAACCATTACTGGGGCTATATGTATCTCAACTGAGTACAGGGTGAGAAATTCAAATAAACGTAAATCACTGTTTTACTTATATTAAATATGGCAAGAATTACTTCTGCAATTGACTATATACACCATCACATAAAACAGAAAGAAATAAACCCTCTCTGAAGCTATGTTTTCAGAAGTAAAACCACACAGCCTATTAGATATCAAATCATAGAAATATTAGTAATTGTTATATGAATAAAGTAGGAAGATCTACAAAACTTAGATTTGACTCAAGCACGCTCTGATTTGGAGTAAACGAATGCATTAATGGCTCATTATATTTCTTTACAGAAAAGCAAGTGAAATGAGGCTAACCAACTACTCAAATACATGATCATCTTTATGAGTTCAGGATTATCTGCTTCATTATTGATATATACTACTACTAATGTGGTGTTTTCTTTCATAAGCACAGTAATAGCAAAACATATCTGTACCAACTCATTCATGACTAATTAGCTCCACGTCAGACATACTTTCTTCAGTATAACTCAGGCCAGTGCTCCTGCACTAAGAGCATCTTTACTGAGAAGTCTCAAAACAGGATTTGGTCAGCCAACAGCTATTATTTTGATTTATGTATTCTGACTGATTTGACTGCTCTTACCTCACATTATTTAAGAGCAGACATTAGGCTTTTTGAGACACAGGTACACAGGAGAAATGGGAAGCCCCCTTAAGATAGTACTCTCTCTAATGTCTTTCAAAACACAGTGCTATTACTGTGTTGTGACGGTTGAGATCACAATGTAAAACATTCTCTTGATATTTAAAAGCATCTCTTTTAGAAGCTGCAACTGCTCTAACAGAAGATATTGCCCTTACATATGAACTTTGCTTCACTTACCTTTGTAATGTGTAGGCTTCCTCACCTACAGAGCTTTCTTTCCTGGCAAATGCTAAAAACATTGGAAGACTTGTTAGACTTACAGGTTAGTTTATTTATCAAGAAATCAAACATACACAGAAAGTTGAAGAGGAGAAACTGGCGAATAAGTGATGAAAAAAATAAGTCAGAAAAAAAAAAAAGATGGAATACAGGTGAACACAACTGATGGAAAATGAACTAAGACAACTGTTCCAAACAGAGAACACAGCTGTCACCAGTTACAGAGAAACATGCAGATGAGGAAGCACTATGCATGGAACCCAGTGTGGTACTAAGAGCTATATAAACCTTCATTAGTTTATCACTGAATAAGACTATGTAAATTAAGTAATGTTTTTGGGTGACAAATGCTTAAGACTTTAAGAGGTGTGATTAAAAGTTGGCCCTCTTAGAACAAAGAAACAATGAACTGAAAAGACAGACAACAACAACAAAAAAAACAATTACTTTTTGGTCTTTTTTTGAGAAGAGTGATGAAGGCATTTTCCAGGTTGAAAAAAGCCATAGTTCAGATCTCAGATCAATACTGAGAACACATGCTGTAGGATATTTTGCTAAGTGCAACTGCATCTGTTTCTGACACTGGTAGAGCTTTGTATTGAATGTTCCGTGAAATATTAAAGCAAAACTGTGTCAGAAGGAAACACTGAGGAGAAGTATCTGGCAACACTAAGACAAGCTTCCAAAGCAGTGCTTCAGTTTCTGCTTTGAAATGGGCACTATCTGATTTTTGATACAACTTCCCTCATTCCACATAGACATCCTAATTAAGATTCTTGATGAAATGGAGAACACACCTTCTTACTCTGGTATATCTGTTAAGGAAATGCAGCAAAAAATAATCATTTTAGTTTGTTTTCAGGAAAGAAAAAAATCAGTCACCACAAGAAACTGACCATTTTTAGTCAAGATCCCTTGTCAATGAAAACAGAGGCACTCAGAAATCATTAGCACTTTTCTGATCAGAGATGAAACTGAATGAGAGGACTGTGCCAACAGGATCTTGACAATGTGATAGAAACACCAATAGCAGCTCTGTGCAGAAGAAATTGGGGATACTAATGGATGAAAAGCTCAACATAAGCCAGAAGTATGTGCATGCAACTCAGAAAGCCAAACTGAAAGTATTAACTGAAAATATTACGACACCATAAATTAACCCATACCTCATTTAGCTTTTTCAGTAACCTTGCCTTTAATAAGTAAATTAAATAATTAAAAAACTTAAACTTAAAAAGCATAAACTTCTGTGGACACAAAGCAAAGTTACTATTTTTAATATATTATCAGAAAGATGATAGTACTCACTTGTAAAGCAGGACAAGAAATTCCTGAAGCAGGTGATTTCCCAGGGAAATATTAATCATCTCTTAATCCAGTTACCAATCTTGTTCAGAGTACTTTGAAGATGGAGTTCTAACTTCAGGGAGATGGTTATTTTCCATGGATGCACATGTAAATATTTGTTCCACTTACTGTGGAAATGCTGAAGATACAACATAGCTTTAACATATTCCCACTGAACAACTACTCATTTCATCTGAAGCTCACATTGTTTATTGTGGAAATGCCGCGAACAAACAGATTTTAACATAGTTTCACCATCAGAGAACACGACACTTCAAGGAAGGTCAAAACAAAATGGCTCTTAAAGCTAAAAAGAAGAGGCAGATGCCATTTCCTAGAAATGAAGGAAGGTAGGCTCCACCGGAGCAGTGTTAGTACTGGGCTTTTCTTTTGCACCGGTGGTAAACGAAAAGCCCAGAGCCCAGTGATTTTTTTTCTTTTTTATCTAGTTGCTCCAATCCAGGAATCTTTGGCACAGGAATTTTCCTTTGCTTCATGACTACAAGATTATTCAGTCATTTGTTCTTATCTAGGCCACTGTTCTAACAGACTTCATTTAATCCTAGTGTGGCATTTAATTGTACGTTGTGCAAAGAATGCTCTTGAGTGTCAAATTCTATGCTGACGGGAGACTAATAGCATCAGGATATTGCACTAATTCTTTCTATTCTACTTTTACCCGACAAAGCTATTGCAGAAGTGAACTGATTTTCCTTATTTATTCCCTACAGTAGCCTTATTTGATTGCATTTACACTGTGAAGCTGACAAATACATATAGATATACATACGTGAAAGAAGAAATAATTCCACTGCATTGATTTTAACTGACAAAAAAGTGAACTGCTGAATTGAAAGTTATCATCATGTAAACATGTCGATATTCTATTTCTGGTTCACTCTTGTGGTTTAAATCTAGGCAGTGTACAGAGTTGCACTGCTGCTTCTTTGCACATTTTTGAATACAAATAAGGCCTATTTAAAAACACCTGCACCACAGAGAACAGTAACACATGGCTTATTCTGTCAGTCACAATCATATGTTTCACTTCCTCACTGCTCTGTATTAATTGTGAAGCTGTAGTCCTGACACAGGGAATGTTTCCATTTGAAAACTTGTGCATAAAATAGAGTAACAATCAAGTGTGCATTTCTTAGACATCAATTAGAACACTAACAAAATAAAAGCTTACAAAAGATTGTAGAAGACTAGAAATCTTTTAGCGTTTTAAAAGGCAAAAACCTATTAATATCATCACAGAAATCAAGATGTTGCTTTTTGTGTACAATTATTTGCATGTCACTCCTCCTCACAGTGCTACATAATCACCTTGGTTTTTTCCTCTTATTTCGGTATCAGCAAATATTTGCCTAAACATTAATTCAAAAGACATTAATTAAAAACTGGAAGGAAATGGATCTTAGCACACTGATTTGAAATGCTGTCTCTGATCATACATTTGATATCAAGTTCTAGCATGAAACTAAATTCAATTTAATCTAAGTAGTCTCTTGTCTGGAAATAGCACACACATACATTGTCAAATGATTTTCAGTACAAAAGATACACAGATAAAATAGTTTAACTTAAAAGCTCTGAAGATTCCTAGGCATCAGTTGGGAAGGCACTTTTCTGGTCACGTAGTTCTAGCACATTGGGATTCAGCACAGCTTTGGTATTTCAATGCCTCCTTCAGTTTCTATGGAAGTGATAACCGCTGACTGCCCAGTCCTGAACTTCTCCACTTGCAAATAACGCAAAGAAAATTGCTCCAAATAGATTAATGGAAGCAGCAATATAGAAAACTGTCTGCCATTCTCCCACAGTATTCTGTCAAAATGAGGAATTAAAAAAAAAAAAAAACAGAAAAAGATACAGTTAATTTGCAGCTCCACACTCAAGAAAAAAAAGTACTTTTAAAAGAGATGCTATATGCCTACTTAAACATAAATGCTATGCAATGTGACTTCATAGCAACATGACATTATAAACAAATTATCATTTTAGTCTACTTCAGTTTAACAGTACATCTTACAAAGTCAATATACTTCTGATAGGGCTGTCTGTCTGGATCAGATGATCACTGAGATGCACAGCCTTCATGTCTAAATTCACAGTTGCATGAAGACTTTGCAAACTCAGAGAACATTACTGTAACAAGAAACATGCCCGTGCTTTCTGGTCAGACGACCCAAGAGATGAAGTAAGCAAAGCAGTAACTTATTCTTAATGAGTACAATGTCTCTGTTCCAGAATGGTAAGGTTTTTTTTTTAGCCATGTGTGAATTTTACTCAAACCAGACAGTGAAGAGCTATGTTTGTAGTAATAAAGAAGCTACGTATACAGATGTCTTAGGAAATTTGTTTGTTTTCAATTTTTATTATGTTTTTAAATAACAGATGCATATTCTACCAAAACCATAAATGATCTTACTACAAAAAACAGAGTAATATCAGAGCAGTGCATTAGGATGAGAGGAAAAGCAAACAAAAAGCCCCAACACAAATAATGCCAGCACTTGTTATGAATTTGGAAGAAGCTAATTTGTTTGGATTCACACATTAACTAATATTTTCATATTATTTTTACGGAAATGACTGACTACCAACTCCAAAAGTTTATCGGCATCAATAAACTTACTTTTCACTTTTCCTTAAAACATTTTAGAAAAAAATATATAGTTTATTTAGAAAAGTATTCAAATAACTTTTCAATCATGCTTTCTACTTTATATCACCCTTTGTCTGACTAAGCAATCTTGGAGGTCAGATTGAATGCTGTTTAGTTTAGAAGCAAGATAGCATAGCATAGAGCATCCTAATCACACAATGTGCGATTGGGTGCATTGTGAAAACTACACATTTGAATCTAGTTTATGGCTCATCTGACAAGTGCTGACTTTACAAGTCCCAACCTCATGTGAGAGAACAATTCTGGAAAACAAGTAAGAGCTTGTCTTATTTTGCATGTGTATGCCAAATATAACTTAATGGCTGCAGACTTGAGAGAAGAGGATTGCCATTCAGTGAAGATAAAAATAATGTAATAAAGAA
The DNA here is from genome assembly GCA_037305975.1 of Chrysolophus pictus. NCBI lineage: Eukaryota > Metazoa > Chordata > Aves > Galliformes > Phasianidae > Chrysolophus > Chrysolophus pictus. Next base: position 29,723,492 of record CM074578.1, read on the forward strand.
AAAAAAAACCCAAACAGTAAATTGACTTACATTATGAGTGAGGTTCTTAGCAATAACTGGTCCCACCATTCCTGGGATAGTAGCAAAAGAATTTGTGATCCCAAGAAGAATTCCAGCATACCTGTAAGAGAAATTGACAACACTGCTTATGAACTTATCTTGCTGATCAGTCGCAGAAATAATTTTGCCTAATTGGATCACACAGGTTTCACCCTGATCACACATGCAAGTTAAAACACAAGTGGGAATAGGTTGTTTCTGTTCTAGTAACGTCTCTGACAATTCATGACATATGTCTTCATTTTCCAGGGGCCAGTTAGGGAATTTACTTGAAATACTCACACTTTGCTTAGAATCCATAATCCAAAAACCACATCCCCCTTGCTAAGCCACAAACAAACTGTCTGGAATGGATCCACCAGAAAAGTTAAAAAAGAAACACTGCATGCCTTGAAGTGGAAAAGTAACAAAGAATATGACAGAGCACCATTTGGCAACAGTGAGAGATGCTTCAGGTAACACTGCCAAAAAGGCAATTATCCCTAATCTGGATGGATATCCCTACTACACTACAGAGTGCTGTTCTGAAGGCAAGAGTTCACAGAGCTCTCCACCAGTCCTTCCCTTCAGCTTTCCATGGGTCAAAGCCAATGGGAAACACGTCTGACTCAACCTGTTCTACTTGTTGCCATTCTTGCAGCTCCATTCTGAGGCTCCCTCCTCTATGAACATTCTGCTTTAGCACACACGTGCATGCACATGCACCAGTGGCCACATAAACTTGCTGGGAAAAAAAATGGTAACTTGCTTAACATTTAAGTCTCAGCACCTCATCTCTGTGCAATTAAACATAGAACAGGAATGTTGCAATACCAAAAAGTCATGTTTGAAACAGCAGCACAAGCATAGACTTGCCACAGACACAAGAGAAAAAAGAGCTAGACATTTTACATCTGAACTCAACCTTCCAGCCACCAGAGAGCAGATTTCTGTAATTCAAGATCTTCAAGGTAGGTTTGTTATTTGAACAATCACATAAAATACTATTATCAGTTGTACTTTACTACAGGAAAACCTCAACAGATTCAAAAGGTGGGCCCAGGTGAATCTAATGAGGTTCAACACAGCAAAGTGCAAAGTTTGCACATGGGCCGGAGGAATCCTAGGCATATATACAGACTGAGAGGAGCAATCCTTGAGAGTAGCCCTGCAGAGAAGGACCTGGGTGTCCTGGTGAATGAAAAACTTAACACAAGCCAGCAGTGCACTTGGAGCTTGGAAAGCAAATGGTATCCTGGGTCCATCAGAAGAGAGGTGGCCAGCAGGGACAGGGAGGTGATTGTGCCCCTCTACTCTGCTCTTGTGAGGCCCCATCTGGAATACTGCATCCAGTTCTGGAGCAAGAAAGACAGAGAGATGTTGGAGAGGGTCCAGAGGAGGGCTACAAAGATGATCAGGGGACTGGAGCACCTCCCCTATGAAGACAGGCTGAGGAAACTGGGCTTGTTCAGCCTAGAGAAGAGAAGGCTGCAAAGTGACCTCATTGCAGCCTTTCAGTACCTAAAGGGAGCCCATAAACAGGAGGGGAGTCAACTCTTTACAAAACTAGATAACAGTGGGACAAGGGGAAATGAGGGAGGGAGGGAAGATTTAGGTTGGATGTCAGGGGGAAGTTCTTTACATAGAGAGTGGTAAGGTGCTGGAACAGGCTGCCCAGAGAGGTTGTGGATGGAGGTGCTCCTGGAGATGTTCCTGGAGGTGCTCAAGGCCAGACTGGATGGGGCCCTAGGCAGCCTGGTTTAATATTAAACGTGGAGGTTGGTGGCTCTGCATGTGGTAGGGGGGTTGGAGATTCATGATCCTTGAGGTCCCTTCTAACCCAAGTCATTCTATCATTCTATGAAAACGGAACTCTCAGTTACTGCTTTCAGCTGTTCAGAGTGCAATAGTGTCCTCCTTATTTTAACAATGACAACACAACAGAAATACGAAATTGCAACTCTAAAGAGAGACATAGTTTTGATATTTTCTGGAGTAGGGAAATTCAAATACACATGGTTAAGAAGTTGTGGCATGTATCCAGCCCAATAACATTATGAAAACAGGTGTTTTTCCTGACAAGAGTCAATTATCAAGCCTATTAGTTGACTTGCCTTGAAAGCCTGCCATACTCCAAACTGATACATACTGCTACATATTTTAAATTGAGCTCCACTCCTGTAATTATATTGTTATTATTTTATTAAACAAATGAGCATGTAACATGTTTCTCTCTGAAAGTGCTTAATATACTTTCACAAACCTGAATGTGAAAACGTGAAAAGCTTCTTTTTAAAACCTTTAAACAGAACCAAACACATTTTCTTTATCATCTTTAAGCACTATAGCACTGCTGATACAATTTTTCAAAACTAACCACAGTTTAATAGTTTCTCTGGTCTTAATAGACATTTAACAATTAACTGCTGGCTAAATGCCTCTGTTTTTGCCTGCTGTTTCTGACATAGGTTGCATTCTGATAGCACTTTGTGTTTAACACAGATAACAGCTATGCCACTCCATCAGCACAGTGAAGACTCCAATGTGAAACAGGAAAGAAAAAAGTGACACAGCTGAAGAGCAAGACTAATAGTAAGCTCTTGGTTGAAATCTTATGGCATAGTAGTCTAAGCGAATTCAAATTGACTTGCAGAGTAGTCTAGATATTCAGAGAGCTAGAATAGGAAATCTCAGTAGAACTATCTTACCCCTCTGCTCCGCACTCAACAATTCAGTCTACTTATGGCCTCATAAATGTGTGTTAAGAAAACAAAAACACAGAGCAAATATTTTTTCTTTCTCCAGCATCAGTATTTTCATTCATTATTTTTTTTCCTGAGAATATAATCATTATTTCCTTCAGTATAACACAAATTTTAGTACCAAGAATGGACCCTTTGCTATCCTAATCAGCTTACCTTAAAAAAATGCAAACAGGAATCAAAGTGCATTTTGAAATTGCTTTGAATCACTTCTAGTTATTCTAATATGTTTTAAAGGAAAAAAGTATCAAGTTCTGGGTAAACTCTTAACAGAGGTTTCTTTTACACTTTCACGTATATCCTGTTCTGAGATGTATATCCTGTTCTGAGACAGCTATGTCACTTTTTTCACCTCAGTTGAAAACGCCTGCCATGGCCATTTCATCCAAGAAAGCTCAGACATTTGCAGAAAGTTAAGTAGGGGGGAAAAAAAGCTTTTTAAAAGTTATTATTATTTCATCTTAGACTTTCCGGTATTTCTGTATTTGAAGACTTTTTTTCCTATGACTTTTATTACAAGAACATGCCCTTTCCCTTCTGTCTTCATTGGTCTTATTTGCCCCAAAAGAAAGCATACATGTGCTTAATACAGAATTACTGATTTCAATAAAACAGCATCTACACTGGCCACATTCCTGCCCAGTAAAGCTTTCCTCTCTTAATTTCTGCATCTTATTCAATTGTCGCAAGCAGAATTTTAACCAATCCAAGGTCTTTTGAGTAGCACTTTTCACAAGATCAGTTTATTTCCACAACACTCTTGAGAGACAGTGATCACAGTGTGATACACATCCTATAAACTAGGAATGAAAACATAGGCCAACAACATATGCACCTACTCAATGACTGATTTGAGATCCTCAGGATTTCATCTGGAGAATATTTAACAACACTGTTCTTACATTCAAAGTACAGCTCTTACTGACTTTGGTCAAGACTCAGTATTTTCATTTTTGCAAACTAGACTTGGGAGCTTGAAGAGACATACCCAGAAAAGAAGCGATAAATCAGCTAGGCCTCAGCGTCACTGGGTCCAGAATTAGCTTTTCAATAGATATTTTTAAAGTTCAGATTCAAGTTGCAGCAGATTCCTTTTACACATTACAGTGGTGGTCTGAAACACCTTCAAGAAGAGCCCATCCCTCTTTATGATGGAAGAACCCTTAAAAGAGCAACTTCCTGAAGTTATAGGGTTTAAATGGACTGTCACGGAAGAGTTTGACCAACTGACTTACTACATGCAAACTCTGTCACAGAGCAGTGAAAGGAATTAATTCCCGGTAACATTCAGCTACCCTAAATGTGACATGTGACCCTTCTTTTCTTCTATAATGCCCAGTCTCAGCCATTACATGCTAGAAAAGGTAGAGGGCTTAGGAACAGATGCCAGTTTTCCTCTATAAACACAAAGATATTCACAATGCACAGACACAAGGAGACAAATCAAAGCTGCACAGACATCCAAGTTCTGCCATTAAATAACTCACAAAAGTAATGGGTTTTTTTTTGCCTTTAATGCTTATATTCTGTGGTTTTAAACACAGACAAAATCCTAGCCAGTGTTTTACATTTTTAGCAAAGTTAAACTTGCAACAGATGTTACATTATGGGCCCATAATATGCCAGGCATGGTGATTTAACTAGATCTTCCGTATTCATAATTCTATTTGATATGAAACAAAGCATCACAGATGCTGCTCTTCATACTTTCCTGTTCAATTCATTGTAAACACTGTTTTACAGCTAGATACTGGTGTCTTCCTTCTTGCTTGCTACCTCATCTAATCTGCCAAGTTTAATTTCACTCCCACTGTTTCATATACTTCTCTGCAGTCAAATCTTGTCCATCCCTGTAGCCCCTAATGACCATCTTTTTAATTGCCAAAGCCTAAATGCCATTTTCACCTTGGAATTGAGGTCTCCTATAAGTGGCCCAGTTCTTAAGGATTTTTTCTAGTTAAAATCTCTACAATTTTTTTCCTCTGCTCAGAGATAAACTATTTTCATCTCACACATTAGTATAAAAACTCTTCATTGGTCATGAAGTCATAAGTAATTTGATCCTGCTCAGACACAAGTAGTATTGCAAACAGATAAATTAACAACAGAGCAAAGTACTGGACTTTTACCACTTAGAAGTCCAAAAGAATATACATGTATCTGTGCTTTTGAGGAAATTGATGGATCAGTCAGTTTCTGAATTTGTAATGCAAGAGAAGATTCAAACTGAAGTTAAACTTTTCATCACTTAGGAGTAATAGTACATACAGGATTCATCATCTAGTGATAACAGGTCCAAATATACTTTTAAACACCACTACATCAATTATGATTTTCAAAAAAATTTTGCCAGAATTTTGGAACTTAAAATGGTTTACTCATATTATTTGGTAGTTCCGATTGAAGAGTTTTGAAGGGTGATCCATTTAATAGGACAGTGTGTTTGTAACACTGCAATTCAACTAATATCATGAATCAAATAGTGCAAAATCCTAGTAAATATAATTCCAGCAATTATTTATTATTCCAGGATCAAAAACTGAGTTATTCTAAGGTTCACACCACATCTTCTGCCAATATTTATTTCCCCCCCCTTCAAATACAAGCTCCTAGGCACTCCAGGAGCACAGAAGAAATGATCATAAATGTATCCAATCAGTAACAAAAGCTTCAGCAATACTTACGAAGGTGCTATGTCCAGATGGTTGATGCTGTAACCAGACGTACAAAACCCTCCTAGTGTTGTTGATATGGTCACAAAAGCAACAGCCAGCTCATAGTTGCATCCTATGAACCCAGCCGCTACTAAGAACACTGCAGGTCCAATCATTCCTTTAAAACAGAAATTTTACAATTAAGGGACTTTATGCCAGAAAATTAACATGATCTGAGCTGTGTGTACATACAATCTCCAACACCACCTAGTGCACAGAATCCAGCACTGCACTATGTGCATTACAGTGACTGGCAAAGAAGAGCAGAACGGTGGCAAACCTCTGGCGGTCTTGGGAAACATTGCACAAACCAGAAAAATCCTACTCTAGCTTGAAAGAGCAAACTTCATCTGGAAAACCAAAAATCAATGGATAGTGAAAGTAACATCACAAGTTCATTTTATTTATCATTATATAAACACTAGACTCTGCACTGAGACTTCCAGGTGAACAATGCACAGCGAGGAAGTTACTCCCATTTAAGTCTCTGTTTCAGGAGCCAACAGGGACTTCTGCAAATCATAACAAAGTAGAGCTGGAAGATTCCATATAAATACATACATACATAGATCTCCCACATACACCGGTTAGAATGAGTGTCATGTTTAATATCTGAACATCTGGTATGTCTACACCAGAGCCTGCTGTACATCTTAGAGAACCAGGCTAGCTTTTGAGACTTAGAATCATAGAATGGCCTGGGTTGAAAAGGACTGAAAGATCATCTAGTTTCAACCCCCCCTGCTATGTGCAGGGTTGTCAGCCACTAGACCAGGCTGCCCAGAGCCACATCCAGCCTGGCCTTGAATGCCTCCAGGGATGGGGCATCCACAACCTCCTTGGGCAACCTGCTCCAGTGTGTCACCACCCTCTGAGTGACAAACTTCCTCCTAATATCTAACCTAAGCCTCCTATCTCAGTTTAAAACCATTCTCCCTTGTCCTATCACTATCAACCCTAGTAAAACAGCTGCTCCCCCTCATGTTTATACACTCCCTTCAAGTACTGGAAGGCTACCACGAGGTCTCACCAGAACCTTCTCTTCTCTAAGATAAACAAGCCCAGTTCCCAGCTTCAGGTACTGGAAACAATTTAGTTCGCACAGTAGCCATCATCCTTTCTTCAGTTAACTTTGGTACCCCATTTCCCCATACCACAGCTGGCTAGTTACACAACTTCATCACAAACTCCAAAACCAGTTCCAAATACATGCCAAAAAATGCTGGCTTCATCAACAAAACCCTTAAAAGCCCACTTTTTCCTTGCGCAACAGCATGTTTTCCCCATGGTTGTACAGACATAGGTGTGAAGGCTGGCTGTAAAACCAGATCACCAGAACTGAACAGGCCTATGAAAACAAAAATACTCGAGAGTCTATTAGACGAGCTGCTTTAAAGCGAGCAACTCAGTCAGCAGAATTGAAGAAGCAGAAAATTAAGTGCAGTGATGGAGATATATCAACTAGGCTGCAACTTGAGTGGATACTGTGCCTGATCTTTTCCCCTTTCCTTCTCTTTTAATCAGCTATCAACTGCTCTCTCTAAATACATCCTTTTATTCCTTTTTAGTAAAGGCTTTATCTTTCTGACTTCAGATCTCCTCTCCTTCCCATCAGTCAAGACCACTTTGATCTTGGATTCTACTTTGTCTTTTCATCTTGGTAGCACTGTAAATCTGGCAAGTGTATTCCCATTCAGTTACCTGAGTCTTAAATAAACAAAACACTGAGCAACACAGGCTCACGTTGAATGATATCCTCTAACTGAGAGATGATATATTTGTAATAATGATGTTTTGGTCTAAATGAATCTTTTGGCTATCTCTGGTTATGTCTTTCTCCAGTATTTCTACTTCATTACAAAAAGAGGCAGGATTTACTCCTGACAAATTCATGCAATGTTCTCCCCATTCCTCTTTTCCTAAGAGTATCCACACTGACACTAAGGTTTATGTTTCTCTGATGACTACAATTACTAGAAATGGCTCTTTCTCTTTAAAAAAAAAAAAAAAACAACTAAAAAAATAGTATTTATGATGCTCTTTTCCTGTTCACTCTCACAAGACAACTGTAAAACTTCAGAGGCTGCAGGCTATGTTCCCAAGTATTGTAGCATTTCATCATTGTCTTGCCAACTAGAATACATGCCTCAATCTTACAGTCACCTCAGGTTTTGTTATTTATTCTAGTCTAACTCCTTTAATTCTGTCAACAATCTTCTGAAGAATCAGAGAAGGCACTAAATATTCCACCCCATCTCTACAAGTCATAATTTCTTAAATGTAAATTGAAACGCATAACATTTATGATCTAGTAGCAAAGATGGCCATTTTTGATGTAGACTGTCATCTTGTTAAGATTACATTTAACATGAGAAGCTAGGGACAATACAGGTGAACAATCACATTCACATAAAGTCAAAAAGTTGTTCTTCTTTGGAAACTAATTACTACTTCAAATCAAGGGACAGTTTACATCAACTTTTGTCCTCTCGCATTTGCTCCAGCTGTTATTACCTTTTACTATAATGCTACAGAGCTTAATATATTGCAGTACTTCGGTTACACTTCATGATATTTTTAGAAAATTCACCAAGATGAATTATCTCTTGCCTTCTTAATGACTGATATTAAGTGCACATAAGTTCTACATTATTACTGAGGAGTTCAATACTCTTCAGTAAGAAAAGAATTATATTCCAATTTTTTTGGGAGGAGAGGGAAGAACAGGACAGATTGCACATAGAATAAGAAGAACACATTGTTCAAAGCCATCAGACCAGCAGCACCATTAAAACAGTCTGTATTTTCTGTATCTGAACCACTATTGAATTAGGACACATTGCTGTTTCTACAGTGGTACAGTCATGGCTCTGTTCTTAAGTCATGCTCACCACCAACAGAGTTAAAAAAAAAAAAAAAAAGTGTAAAATCTATTAGTATTTCTGGATTTCTCATTATGACTTTCACTAATACCCTCCTCTATACTCTCATTCCATTTTAGAACCCTTTGTCAGAAAGAGTACCAGTTGGGATTTGATTTACTTGCTTTAATTTTTGAATATGTATGTTGAGTATCTCTATGGTCAGTGGAAAAGTCAGAACAAAAAAAACAAACAAACCCTGGCCTGAGGGCTGGGCAGAGTAGAGGATAAAGTATGTCCATCAGTTAAAACAGCACTAAACATGACAAGACAAATTATATGCAACAAAGGCAGTCAGAAAAGTGTGAGTGAGGCTTAAGACATGAGAATTCAAAGGAATACTATGTACTAGAAAACAAGGTGATGTCAGATTACTAATCAAACAAGCCTAGACACACTGCAGTTCCTCCTCCAGACCCTGTCAAAATTAATACAATTGAAGAGCAGCTCCTTCTCAAGCTATGCACAGCCTTGCCTCATCTCACAGCAAACTGCCACACTTCTCTCTCTCAAAGCTTTAACTTTTCCCAGACTGGTCCCATGATGTCTTCCTAAACAGAGACAATCCTTGCACTTACCTATTAGGGTAAAACATTTGCGAACACAAACAGTGGAGAACTTCTGTTTTTCTCGTAAATGATCAGCAATTTGCCCAGACAGAATTATACAAAGCCAGCAGCCAAAATAAGGTAGTGCAGATAAAAAGCCATTCTGTTGAGACAAAAAGAAAAGACAGTTCAAATACTAAAACGACAATTCAATGTGATGAAAAAATCATTTGACTTGGAGCATTAAGAAAGTCTGAGTCAGGAGCGTCAAGACTATCCATCTATGCAGCTACACTTGGTTTTTCTGTAAGAAAGAAACCTAAGGATAGAAAAGATAAAGCATTTTAGTTACTAATGTGTAAACTCTTGGTTGTACAACGTAATCTGTAACTACCAATGCAGCCAGCTGAAGAACTCAAAGGTTTAAATCAGGAACTGGGATCAGGAAAAAGGAAACTATGCAAAATATTGTGTGGTCATGAACTTGATCATGCAAGTATTTTGAAAGAGCACCTTAAGTATCTTGTGCCATATCTGATCTGAAAGTAAGTGAAAGCTGTAACTATTAGTCAGAATTTTGAAAGCCGTTATGGAGTCTGTGATCTTAGATTCAATAGTTTCAACAGCGTATTATCCCACAGCTATATGCTGACACATCTGATACTGGCTTACAGAATTAGGACTTTCATTAGATTCAGTTTGAACATTCTATGGCCCTATTATTCAGGATCTGCCATTATTTACACTGCTGTCACCTGCTAACTTCCCTTTCTTTAAAGGAGAGTTGCTTAGTAGTGACTTCTGCCTGAAACTGCATGTTTTTCTTCTGAAGAAGGAAAAAAAAGTTCTACTGAGCAGCATAGTAGAACTTAACCTAAACTGTGGTTAAAATGAAGTATCTGGATGGACAAGCATATTTGGCAAAGAAGGTAAGAGGTTCCCTAGGCCATTAAATTTGACTTGAGTCCATAAACATGTTCCACTCTCTCAGCATTCAAATATGCTGCCTGCTGGATTTCAATGCTAAGCTTTCAAGAGTAACAACTAAAATTCTGAAAAGTATGATAGTCTCAGTTACAACAACAAAGAAGCAATTTAATTGAAGCATTGTGCAAAGATACAGCATTGTATCTGCTGCTCACTGAAGAAAGAAAAGAAAGTAATTATTTGGAATGGGATTCAATCAGACTGAAGTGTTATTTTCTCCAGCCCCTCCTTAAAACATTTACAATGTCGCTTACCCAGTGATAGTCTTAATTTCCAATTAAAAGAAAAATAGTGCTTTTCATGAGTGAGCAAAAAATTGGATAGATTTCTGAAGCTACAAAATAAGCTATAAGTTTTGAGGCAATCATGAAAACCAAGTAACAGAAATATGGGGCTTTTTGTATAGTTACCGTTTTGTAATAGAAATATTCTTTTTTTTTTTTTTAAATATATTTATTGTTTCAAATCCATCTTTAAACAGAAAAAATGATCCAAAATACTATTGCTAAGTTAAATGTTAAATAATTTCTGAAATCCAATGGAAGCTTCAATGCAAATAACCTTGTAGATGTAGCTGCTTAATTATGGCGAATTATTTCACTATTTCCAAACTAAAAATTTACATTAAAAGTTTTCTTAAACAGGTTAATATAGAAACTATTAATTATAGTTAATTATTACAACTATATAACTATGTATTGTTACTACAACTATATAAGTATAGTTAATTATAGTAACTACTTTCTTAATTATTTATCTCACCTCCTGTGCATCAAACCGCAGGATCTCCTTCATGTATGTGGGTAAGAGTGTGAGAAGTGTATAGAAAGTCCAATTATAGGAGAAATGGGCTACAACAATAGCCCAGAGTGGAAGGGACTCCAGTATAGGTCTCCAGGGAACAGATTTCTGTGTAGAGAGCTAGCAAGCAGGAAACGAGAAAAAAAAAGTTAGAACATCAAGATGAACTTTTACTACAGATGCTGTTATCCTACCTCAAATCCACGGTGATCACTCATTCAGAAGGGCAAAGTGTGAGTTCATAGCAACAGATGAATTAAACAGTAATGATGAAATTACTGTTACTTTCTCACTAAAGATATATTCATGCATGTTACTGCTCTGTTACTAATTATTGCAATTTAAACAATCACTTTTAAACTTTGTAATGAGAATTTTTTTTAAAGAATATATATATATAATATAATATATGCCTTCCCTTGTTGCCTCTTGTTTTTACCATAAATGATCAAACGTTTAAGGTCAGTCCTCATGCATTTGGCTGAGTCTTTCCTACTCAGTCCTAAATATTAACTCAGACTACTTCACAGCTTAGAAATATGTATCCTCAGTCAACTGGCTCACAATAGCATCTCCAAAATGTTTTCTCTGAAAATAATAATCTCTCTCTTTTCAATCATAGAAGATGCATGTTGAAAATGTTGTCTTAAAAATCTGTAAAACATCACACAGGTCTATTTTTGGCATTAAAAAAACTCAAGTCGTCTTTCTTGTCATTAAAATAACATCAGAATAGTAGCTGTGACAAAAAGCATTATTATAAATGCTTTGCTAGACTACCAGTTTTAGTCATTTACACAGTTGCATCATATTTTTCTTTTCTTGACATACTCTGTCTTTATCACAGATTAGTGATGTTTTTCTAGACATCAAAGCATTATGCTAATAACAATACCTGTAGTTTATGTTATTACTTACGTAGACATGATTACAATAATGTGCTATACCTGGTCTTTTAGAGAAGAAAGAATATATTCCCTTTCAGTACGTGAAATACTCTTGTGAGTTTCTGGTTTATCACTAACCAGCCACATCCAGAAGAAGAACCACAATACACCAAGGGCACCTGAAAAAGATGGATGAAGAGGTATAAATAAAAACAGAATCAATTCTATTGAGTGAATAACATTCTCAGATAATTGAGAAAAAATAATATCCTTTAAAATTATATTAAAGTATTTGGAAAAACTTTCTCTCTACTTACAAACAGTAGCTCCCCCAAGTGGCTTAACAATACAGTAAGTAGTAAAGGATGACTTTAGGAAAGTGATGTTTGGTTTTTTTTGTTTTGTTTTGTCCTCCCCTCTAGGAAGTGCCTTGTAGAGCAAGGAAAATGCATACACATACATATTGTATTTTTATTTGTCACATAGAACAGCCATGAAGAATACAGCTCACACAGAGGAATTTAATCTCAAAAAACCCTTAGCATGCATACATACAGAGTATCACTGTATATAGCTTAACTGATGTACCAGCATTTATTTTCCTTTTTAAGCAAAGCTTCCAGAACTATCATTTGAAAAAGTTAACTTTTCAATAATCAGGCCAAATTGACTGTATTTTTACTTAACAACCAGTGTAATTTTTTTCATTTTGTCTAGTTCTTTTTCCTTCTTTTCTAAGTACACAAAAATCAAGAACATGCCTTGATGAACAAAGTATAAGCTTTCTGTTTTATTCTGATTCTTTTCACTATGCAGAACATGAAACAGCTTAGAAATGTAAACAGGCCAATAAAAAGCATCAGTTTGATCTATAACATCTTATCAGAAAATTTATTATGTTTGAGCTCCTTCTAGAACACAGCTCACAGTAAACATGCTATGCTTTGCATTTTGGACATTCTTTCAGAGTTCCTGTGACTGCTAGAGAGATATTACACACAGTCTCCATTTAAAGCAGCAGTAACTTTTCACATGTTATTTCATGCAGAGTAGAAATTCACTCCTGGGATTAACATTATTAACTCAATTTCACACTTCAAGTAAGAAATTCCTGCCTGTTATTTCTGCGTGGAGGGAATGCTGAAAACATTTGACTTGTACCAGCTTCTGTCCAACTCAAAGACATCTTTGCTCTTTGGAAGCAAAGCTTACATATCCATGCAAAGGAATTCACTTGCATGAAATATCTCTAACTCCCGAGGAGAAAAAGAAATGACAGCCCTACATGTCAAACATATTTTTAAGAACTTAAAATAAGTTTCATACAAGAGGTAATAAACAATATACTGTGGCTTTCAAAAAGAATATGGATCATATCTTTAATAATCAAACTCTTACCAAATATGTAAAACACGTAAACCCAGTTCATATAGTAGCAAATTAAACCAGACAGTGGCAGAGAGACAACAGTTCCCAGCTGTGCACCTAGCAGAGGAAAGCAAACCAAAGTATAAAAAAAATCATTAGTTCATCATTAGGCTCTTTAAATTAAGTGTTGTTTTCACTTCTATTTTCCTACAAAAAATCATGCAGGTAAGATTTGCCACTACCACCAGAAGACTGCCAGAAAAATGGCACAACAAACTGCTTTGCCAAATCCAAAGAAATGGAGGTCACAAACATCCAAAATAACAAGCAAAGAGCAATGAAAAAACATTCCTGACATGTTCACCTCCAAACAAGTGGTGGCTACAACATATTCAAAATGATACAACTCAGTCAACAGACACTGCTGAGGAAACTGACCACAGTACAATTACAGACCTCAGAGGGAAGGAAGGGGAGGAAATAATATTCTGATGTTATGTAATTAATTTGCATTGCTTATAGCTCCTGCTAACAGTACTGAAACAGGAACGCTAGAAACAAGAGCCAGAAAGTATCAATATAACCAGCAGGTTCTAACTATACAGTCCCTAAATTTGGGTCCCTAAATTTTATCTTCAGGCAAAGAAGGGAAAGTGAGCAGATTCCAGTTCAGATATTAGCAGGAAAGAGCAGCTCTTGATTCATAATTGAAGAAGTATTGTGGCAAGGGTAGAGATGGCACCCATATTGTTTACATACTTAGGAACACTCAGCTGCGGACAAATATTAAAGCTCATCTCTTCATGTTAATAACACAATTGCTTTTCCAAATCCAATCTCAATTCAGAAGACATTAGATTATGTTAATAAATTGGCTGCCTAGATGCCATCTTTTTGGAACAGTTTTTGTCTAAGGTAGAAAAGCTTCAACCACAAAACAACAAAACCAAGTACTCTGTTAAATATCCATCAAAATAACAACTACATGCAACTCAGTCATGTGCTCCCTTGGAAAGTCAATACTGTCACGACTTTCTAAGCTGCAGACCACATGACTGCCAACCATGGAAACAGGAGGAAAAGGAAACACTTTGCTTAGATTATGCAAGATGCCTTATCCATCCATGTCTGCTTACTATCAGTTGTTCAAGGCCACGGTCTCTTCTCACTTACACTTTGGAATGCAGCTTCACAAAGGAACAATTTAAAAGCTCCTAAAGCTAAAAGCAATGTGTCAATCTCAGCTCCTTGCTCTTCACTTTTGTGTGCTGGCTCTCACATGCAGCACACAACTTTTTTTAAAAGCAGATTTAATTCACTAGTGTGGGAGAAAACATACAAAAAAGAGAAGAAACCGTTTGATGCACTAGGTAGATTAAAGTGGCTCATGTGAGGGTCTGATGAGGGCCTGAAATAGCATACAGGAAGGATGAAGCATGTGGCTACAAGGGAAGTGTGAAAATAGGAAGATGAAAGGACTAAGGCTTCATTCCTCCAGGCACAAGTCTGCTACTAGACTCACTAGAAAGTGCAGCTGGTGTTTATGTGGTATAGCCCTGTCTTCTTGATGAAGCCTAGGTCCAAGAAGCAAGCTGTCACAGAATAAATACTAACAGAAAGTTAAACAAGCCATTAACTGAATTTAAAATTTGTCACCCTTAGAGAAGAAACATACTTGGACTGGTAAATTCAGAAAACTATATTTTTCACTCACTCCACACATAGTGGATTGAGTAGTGTGTCAGACCAGTAAAACCTGAAAACAGAAGAAGGCTCAGTGTTTGGGCAAAAGCAATGCACCCATGAAGCTCAGGGAATAATGCAGGGTGTGACTGATTAAAGCCACTGTTAAAAAGAAAAAAACAAAAAAAAACCTGAGTATCTCAACACAAAGGGGACTGGAGATAGCCTTTGCTTTGAACAAACAGCCCTGTCAACAGTTGAGTAGATCAGCTGATAATGTAGATGTTTCTCCCTACCAGCATGTGAATGTTAGATAGTTAACAGCTCTAACAGGCTTAGATAGTTAACCCTTTTAGATAGCTACACCAGTACCAGGCGAGTGAATACAAGACACATTTCAGAGTATAAAAATTGAACAATCTTAAAAATAATTTTGAAAAGAGCATCAGGCTTGAGTGGCTTCAACCCACATACTGCTTCCCAGCAAGTGGAATTGCCCAGCATCACAACCATGAGCATATACAGATAAGGGGAATCACACTGATATTGTGACTGAACTGGGTACTGTAACTTCTATACTTTGCAAAATGTAAATTGTATCTGTCTTATGTTCTCAGTATATGCTGTAAATCAAGCGTTCTATGAAACATCAAGTATCTTCAAAGCAGTACATTTCCTATGAAACATTACATCCTCCACACATGGAATGCCTAAAAGAACATGGTACTGATCTCTGAATCTTCTTCAAGCAGCTTGAAACATTACTGAGAGCTTTCTCGTGTTCCCCCAAAAACACCTTAAAAAAAAAAAAAGCCATATCCTGTGATTCTGCCCTATTTTGTTTCTAATACTGCATTTCCTTTGTTCACAGTATCTTCTATTAATCAGCTTCACAGTAACTCCTTGCACCACTTGATACTGCAGCTTGAAGTTTATACATCATTGCAGATGAATACCTTTTCTCAAGGCTACAAAAACCTTAAAAAACAATGATAATGAATGCAAAGCAAGATTTAACTCAATGCTATGCTTTCCAGATTAAATCCTGATTAAAACTGATAATATAAATCCCTTTGATTTATATTAATCCTCCCTGTTATGGCAGTAAAAACGCATAATCCTGTTATTAGCGTGGGAATTTCTCACCTGCATATGAAATACTAAGGAGTTTGCTGCGTTCCAGGGGAGGAGCCCAAGAAGACCACATTGAATGCATTGCTGGGAAGGTAACACCCTTGATAAGAAAAGAATCAATTCTGTTAAAAAGTAGCAGTTTTATAATTTCTTTCAAGTTTTCATACTTCAAACTGCATTTCATTAAAAAGCAGCAGGAAAATTTGTTAGGCTCTTGTTTAGAATGAAACCTCTTGGGGAAAAACAAAAAAAAACTGCATGCAGTGTATGAGAATCAAGAAGCAGAATCAGTTTCTTCTGCTTCTGATTCTGTATATACTGGAAAAGCTGCAAGAATACGAACAATACTCTTTTGAACTGCTGGGTTCTGACTAAATGATGGATAACTCTAGTTTTATCTTAAGTGTCCTTATAAATAAAAAATAATATGCACTTGTTAATTATTCAAAAAAGTAAAATTAAGCTACTCAAAATAAAATATCCACATGTTACTACAGCTACTACAGCATACCAATATTCACAGGGTCTAATTACTATGACCTGTCAATACATTATTCAGATATATGTTCCAGTTACATAGAGAAAAACAGTTACCTCTCCCAGTCCTTCCAAGGCTCTGACAGCAATGAGGTAGCCAACTCCCAAATCTGCAGCTAATGGAGTAAGCAAGGTGAACACAGAGGTACCAAAGATGCCAAACCCCAACAAGAGCTTTCCTCCAATTTTGCTTGCAAGATATCCACCTGGAATCTGAGTAATGATATAGCCATAGAAAAAAGAACCAAGGATCCACCCCTGAGTATCAGCATCCCAAGAATACTTTTTGCCCTAAAAAGAGAAAACAAAATCCAAAATACAGTAAGTTCAAAATATTGACCATATTTTACACAAATTCAATCCCTTTTTTAATGCTTCATACCTAAATTACAAATCTTTCATGGCCTTCCCCCCTAGGGAGGCAATCAAAGTTGCACTGAAAGCTAATTCAAGTAGTTTACATTGCACAAACATATCTAGGCCAAGTACAAAAATCATCACAACATTAAATAGAAGTCTTTAGGTGATTACCCCTTTCTGAGCTATAAACAACTTGGTTAAGTGATACAGGTACTGGTTGCAGGGATGTGCCTACACGAGAGTGGATCTCAATTCCATATCACAGTGTGGACATTCTGTCACTCTGAAAAAGCAATTTTCCTGCAGAAAACTTACAGAGAGAAAAGCAAGCAAAGAGATGCAGATGTCTAAATTTAAAATGAAGAAAGAGCAGACAAAGACAGGATAGGTGATAGACAAGGACAGAGAGATGTGGAAGAACAGAATAAGGATGGCAGAGCAAAGGTAAGTCTAGCAGACGAGACAATAAAGGCACAGATAATTGAGATAAGGAAGTCAGAGTCAACAAGAGGACACCAATCATTGCCCAAGGAAGTGATTCTGAAGCTTGGGATCACTTCCAGAAGTCCTCTAAATGAGCAGCATCCATTTCACAGAAGCAATGGAGGGAACCTTCTTCCCATTCAGCACATAGTTATAATTTGTTTGCAATAAATAATAAATACCTCTAAATAACCAAAATGAAGGCAACGAGAGGGCAAGAGTGCTCACTAATAAACTTACTTATGATGTGAGATCTTATGATGCAAATCCAAATCAACAGAACCTTTTTTCTTTTTTTAGTGTAACTTCATAGCTAAGAAATGTGATTTTAAGGATTACTGCGTGGGAAGTCAGAAGATGAAGGATATAAAGACAAGAACCACGATCTGGGAAGGGGATCAAAAAAGCGAGGGAAAAAATACTGCACATTAATTTGTAATAAAATTTCATGCCATCAAGGCATGTGTGGAAAACAGTGAAATACAGAGAGTGATGTGAGCTCTGACGCACATGTAACACTAATGGTTGATCACTGGCATATAAAAGTGCGTCATAATTCATCTATAAGGTCAAATCAGCCAATTTGTAAAGAAGGGCGAAGAAAGGATATGCATTAAAAAACACCACACCTGACCATGAGCACAGCACTTCTAAATCAGATAGTTAAAGACATTATGTTACAGAATTGCTTTATAAGAACCACTGTAAGGGCCATCTGGTACAGATCAGCCAGTTCTCCTGTCATTTAAGTATGAGTCACCTATTGCATACTTTATTAAAAACAACTTTATGTGCTACGTTTCAGAACAATATGCTTGAGACCTCACCGTTGTGTTGCGAGGAACATTTATGGTGGAGGAATGCTCTGGACACACATTGGAAGTTGTATTCTTTGCTAAGCTGGTGTTAGGTTCCACCATGTCCACCAGAGCAACGCTTAGGTTCACACGTAATGCATACAGAAGGAAGAACCCAAAAAAGGCCAGCAGTGCCAGATTGTAGCGAGCTGAGCAGCATGCAGGGACTGAAATGAGAATAAATAAGAAAGTTTTGTTTTAACACAACTTAACAAACAAGCAAAAAAACCAAAACAAGTGAGATTTTTTTTTTTTTTAATACTAATTATCTCAGAAATTTATGGATTAGAAAAAATAAGTCAAGAGAAGTTGATTGTTCCAGTCTCAAGGGGCATATCAACAGGGACAGAGGATCGGCATAGAAAAATAATGTCCATTTTTCTGTTGGAGTGCAAAACAAAAGAAATTCTGGTTTAGGCTACTGGTGGCTATGTACAGAGGTGTAGGGGCTGCAGTGGAAGTGCTGATTTAGAAACGTGGTTTTGAAAACTCTCTTGAAAATACAGTAATAATTACTGAAATTGGAATTTCATTTAACAATTAAAAAACAAGAGACCAGCAAACAAACAAAAGCAACAGCAAAAAAAAAGGAAAAAAAAAAAAAAAGGAAGAAAAAGAGACTAGTGAGAAGCTTGTTATGTAACTGGAAAAAAAAAATCATAGAATCATGAAGTTTGGAAAAAAATTACTACGATTATCTAGCCCAATTGTCAACCCATCCCCACCATGCCCACTGAACCATGTTCTTCAGTGCCATATCTACACGTTCCTTGAACATCTCTGGGGATGGTGACTTCACCATCTCCTTGGGCAGCCTATGCCAATGACTCACTCGTTGTTTCCGAGAAGAAATTTATCTATTATTCAACCTGAAACTCTCCTGGTGCAACTTAAGCCCATTATCTCTCATCCTATTGAAAATGGTTCACGATGGACAGAAACTCTTATGGTAGCATTAAAGAACACCCAATGAGATTCCAGATAGTTTTCTAGGACAAGGACAAGGTTCCCTTCTATAAATTTGTTTATAAAGCAATATGCATTTGCTAGCAACTGCCTAAGTGAGAAAAATTCAGGAATTCTGAAAGCAAACACTGCCAACTCACTGCAGAACAGCAGCAGTTCTCAAATGCCCACTCTTGCCCCTCTTCAACAGTTGAAGGTGTCAAAGGAAAATAGATTCTAGATTTAGCATTAAACTTGTACTGTGGCATTAAGATGACTATCAGCCATTTATAATCAGCTTTCAGACTTTGCACTGTCACAGGTATCGATTTCCTCTAATGCTAGAACTGCAGCATTTGGCAGAGATTACCCACCCATGCCAGGAAGTTTGAAGCAGAGTCAAGCTCCATCTTGGCCAGGACCATCACTGTTGGCCATAGGAAGGCTGCATACAAGCACACTTAGTAGTTCTGCAGATACTCTGTAAACAGGGGATGGCTGAACCTACCCACTGAGTTGTTAAGAAAAGCCATAGATTTACAAATAGTTACAGAGTAGAGCTTCCTCTTGTGAGGAAACTATGGTGGAAACGGAAAAATTTATAACGTAAGAATATAAAACTCAGGAAAGACTGGTGATCAGCACTTATAGATACTGCAACAATTCATAGCAACTGTTTCTTTAGCTATTTAGCACTGAAATTCGGAATAGAACAAGTAGATCTACGAACAATAGGTCTGACTAGAGCCCGATCTGCAGCTGCAGCATGTCTCTTGACTACATTTTCTGATTTGCAATAAGAAGCAAAATAGCATTATCCCAGAAACAATGAACCCTTGGTTGTAGGGGCACCAACAGAACCTTCCTACAAAACTGTAGTTTTCATGAAAGTTGTAGAACATTTTCATTTTTGAGGTCTCTATCCCTAACTACATCTGAAGTTCACTATTGTTAATGCAAGTTGTTAAAAGGACAGCAAGGCAGTATTTGTTCTTTCTTTAGTAAATGAGTAACATGATAGGCTGCTAAGCAAATACATAAAGCATCTTCCAGACCAACAGTATGACAGGAGCAGCATTTGAAAAATAGGCTTATCTCACTTTTAAATGATATAAGTGACAGCAGTCAATAATTTATTGCTTGTCTTACAAAAAAACAGGCACCAAGAGCAGGAAGTGCTTACTGTACAAAAACAAGCTGAGCCCTTCATTGTTGTTTAAAATGCAATTTCCTTTAAATAGAAAATGTATAGTCTTCAAATTAGTAAGAATGAACATAATCACAAGAAGAGTTATTTAACCTTCCCATTGCCGTACCTGCATTAGCTGGAGTTACACAATAACAGAAGATTTAATACTGTACTATGCTGTAACCTTTCTCAGATACACAGGTTAACTGGAAGGTCCATTATTCTACTTCTGGACATCTCTTACTGGAATACACGCTAGAGAGCAAGCTTCACAACATAAATATGTAACAACTTTAAGCCACTAATGTCTTTTTTTTTTTTTTTCCTGCTGTAAATAACTTATCAGAGAAGTCTAATGAACACACAGACTTATAAGGTTGAAACAAAAGTCTGTTGAATTATTGCTTCCCTATCTTCCCACTGAGTATATCTGTAATACTTGAGAATATGAGGTCACATTAAGGGAACAGAAGATTCAAGAAGATTCTAGATGTGTTTCCCAAGGTTACGCACCTCCTCAGAACATCACCATATTTACTGGCAAAGAGATACTGCCATCATCCCCCACAACTTCATGATGTTGAAGATCTTACCTTGACTGGCAGCCTCGGGTCCTACATCGAGGGATAACGCTGATTGCAGGTGCATGTTTTATAGCACTAAAGCTGTAACTGAACAAGAGTCTTAAACTGCAGAATTAGGTCTATGCTGAAGGTTGCATGGCAGTTATAGGAAGTTGCTTTCCTACTGCATTTTCCTTTTGGGTGAGGTGCATCACGATGGATTGTGCAAGCCCAAGAATGTACTGCTTTGGTAAACGACCTGAACTCTTAATTCCTCACTGGCGCTTTTCAGTTGTTTTGCTGTACTACATATCTCAGAAGCACGAACAGTGAAGGAACTCAAAGTCTCACAGCTGTCCGTACAGACTGTCCTGGGAGAGCCCACAGAACACCCTGATCTGCCTCAGCCCGGCTGAGCCCTGACCTTTAATAATCCGCTTCTCACTTTCATAGAATTGTTTGAGCTGGAAGGGACCCTTAGAGGTCATCTAGGCCAGCTCCCCTGCAGAGAACAGGGACAGCACAGGTAGATCAGGTTGCTCAAAGCCCCATCCAGCCTGACCTTGAATATCTCCAAGGACAGGCATCCACATCTCCAGCCAACGTGTTCCAATGCTTCACTATCCTTGTTGTAAAAAACTCCTTCCTTATATCCAACCTAAATCCCCCCTCTCTTAGTTTGAAACCATTTCCCCTTGTTCATACACAGATGGAGAGCACGCCCCATTCTTTCTTACAGCCTCCCTTTAGATCCTGAAAAGCTGCTCTCAGGTCTCCCTGGAGCCTTCTCTCCTCCAGGCTGACCAGCCCCAGCTCTCAGCCTGCCCTCTCAGGGGAGGCATTTCACCCCCTGAATCAGTCGCACATCTTATCCTCACGCCGTCTCCCTCACGCCCTCCTCTGCTCCCCGCCGCCAGCTCCCCGCCTTAGTCACGCTCGGTCTCCAAGGTCTGCCGCACCCTCAGCAGATCCCGGCGGCGAGGCCAACGCTCAGGCGGGCACTACCGCCGAGCAGGCACCGACCCGAGGCTCGAGCTATCTACGTGCAAAAGAAACCGCTGGGATACATCTCCCTGTCACCGCGCTGAGAACGAGCCGCCTGTCCCTGCGAGGACGGCGGTAGGGGCCCGGCCCGAGCGAGGCGAGCCCTGGGGCCGTCATGGCAACGCGACGCCGGAGAGGTGCGCCCCCTGCCGGCCCTGCGGCGGGGCACGGCCGGTGGCAGTGCTGCCCGCGGTGCCGCCGCCCGCGTATCTCACCCGCGCCGAGCTGGGACTCCTTCAGCAGCGGGGTGCGGTCTTCTCTTTCCTCGGGCTCCATGTCGCCGCTGCCGCCCGCTCCGCGCAGCGCGCCCAGCGCCAGCTCGCCGGCCGCCACCGCAGAGAGGCCGGAACGCGGCTGGCAGCGCCGCAGCCCACCGGCACTGCCCCGCCGTGCCGCGCTCTGACCCGCTGGCGCCGGGCAGCGGCCGCCGCAGCCCGGTGATCACGTGACGGGCGCAAGCGGCCTCAGCCGCAGCTTGGCGCCGCTCCCGGCCCGTCCTCTGCCGCCATGTTTGGTAAGGGCAGCGCTAGGCGGGCGGGGCTGGCGGGGCGGAAGAAGCTGAGTGGGGGGGGCTTGGTGCAGCCGTGTGGTGTCGTTTGTCGTTTAGGGGAAAAGTTACTCTTATTTAGGTCAAATCTGCACGAGCCGCAGAGTTCTCCCTGGTGTTTTCTCGAGTGTCACAAGAGCCAGGCCCCGGGTCTGACATGAGGCGGGAAGGCGCCCGGCGGGGTGGGGCCGTGGGGGATCGCTTCCACCTGTGAGCTGAACGCCGGATTCTCACTAGAATCCCCTCGTTACAACACAGGAACAGGGTTCCAGGAAGTAGATCGACCAGCAAAGTTTTTCTTAAGCTTCCTCTTTTTTTTTGTCTATCTCACTTATTTCTTCTCACCAAGGCCAGTTGTATATTGAAGCTGCTATGAGATAATACCAATAAACCTTTCAATGGCAAGGAACGTGCCTTTCTCTGTGCAGCTTCCTCCTTCCCAGGACTTGCTGATTCTTTGGTGAGCAGAGCTCCCCCACTGAGAAACACTGCTCTAAGAGCAGCTTGATTGCAAGGCTGCAGCCACAGAGTCAAAAGATGACATCCGTAAATACAGATTTAGGAGTGTGTGAGGTGCACTTGGTAGGTCCTTATTGACTGGAGAATGGCTTTATGTATAGATGTACATAAATGGGTGGTTTCCTTGCACCTAGTATACCAGTCGGTGCTGGTTGTTGCTTGTATCATACTTGTGATGCACGCCTAATGTGAAGGGTTTTTTGTATTTTCTGTTTTCATTTCTTCCACTGGCTGCTGGCAGTGTTGGCTGCAGCTGTCTGAGTCAGGCTGGGGAGATGAGGGACAGCAATGCTCAGCAGCCTCCTGGATCCACAGTGTGAAGAAGAATAGCAACGCTTTGAGCTTCTTTTGCTGAATCTCACCTTGGTGTTTCACGTAATGAAACTGAAAAGACGCTGCAGCCTGCCTCACTTCGAGCAGCAGGTGGCTCCCTTTCCTCTGAAGTCTGGCTGGAGAGAGAAACTCTGGCCTCGTTCCTTCCAGTGCCAGGGCTTATTCAGCAGTACAGGCATGTTTCTGCTGTGCTGCCATAGGAAGTGGGCTGTTTTCTTTTATTGCCCGTTTTAAATGGTTTAACACCGTGTATAGTAAATACTGTACTTGCCATGGATTGCTTAGAAAATGAAGATAGGAAAAAGGTCCAAGAAAATACACTACTGGTGCTAACCTGGGTTGCAGCATTTCTTCATGGAGTATTCTGAAGAGTTATGAACTTCTATAGGATATATTTAAAAAGTTGTCTGATTCTGAGTTTTTTGCATCTTTTATTGATCTTTTGTTACTGATACTGCAAGATCCTCACTTTGAAACCATGTTTTAAAAGATAAGTAGAAGAGAAGAACAGAGAAATACAGCTTTAGCTGTAAGAATCAACAATCAATTACTCCTAAATAACTGGAAGTGACATAAACAGAGTTCAGTCTTCACACCAGAAGACTGAAGATTGAAATATTTACTTCAAAGTTTCTAACTCTCATTATACTCAGTATAGTGTTGTATGGTAACTGTTGAGTCACAGCCTGAACCACTGATTGAGCACCTGGGAAAGGACCCTGTCAGCCCTGGGAGCACAGGTGAAGGTAATTCAGCTGTGTGACCAGCAGGGGTGGAGCCTGGCTGTACCTCTCTTAGACCTTTTTTTAAGGGCTGACCTGCCACTGGGAAAGGATCTCTAGTTGGAGATCTCTCTCTTGTGGAGTCTTTTCTGTAAACCCAGATCTTCAGAGATGGGTGAGCACTTTTTCTTTGAAACACCAGTCTATCTGTGCTAGTCCCTTTTTTGTTCTTCTCCTGTACTGCCCTTTCACTGTGTTGACCTTTCTGATTGTAACAAGTGTATAGCATTTTTATGTTTTAAATGGCTAATAAGAGTATTTATGCCTCAGACAGGGAATTTATAAAATGAGAGAATGTTACAGTTTCAGATCAATTAGACTGAAAAAAAAAAATCAGAAATGCAAATGCATCCACACAAAAAATGTCTTGGGTTTCTCACGAAAGAAGACGTTACAGTCAGTCGAAAAGGAAAAAGAATTCTTCTGCTATAAAGTTAAATATAAATTATTACCAAATCACGCGTAAGATGATTCTGACCAAATCAGAATTGGTGTTTGTGACTCTAGCAGTACAGAGTGTTTTCATCTGTCTGAAAATATTCTGTCTGTGGCAAGTGCCTCAGGGCTTCCTGTCACCATGGCTATCCTTGCATGGAGGTCTGTTTTCATAGCCACTCTTCCTATCACTGGCTAGGAGAGGCAGTCCGTGCAGTTCAATTTTGGGTATTGGCTGTGGCTGCAGAAAGCTTGGGACTTCCCACAAGCAGCATTGCTTTCAGTTAGAAGAAAGGAAACACGTATTGCATCCTCTACAGAATATTCCTCTGGATTATAGAGCAGTGCTGAACTGGAGTCAGAGAAGTGACTTAGGCTTTGCATAGCTTAAATTATAGTGCTGTGGCAGCCAGTTGGAGTATCTGAAGGAAGCACAGGCAATCTTGTTATCTAGACTTCCTTACTTTGAGGTATTCTTCCTGATGGAAATACAACAAACAATGACTCCGGACATTTCTTATTAAACAGCTGTCCTGTGTTTGGGGCACTAACTAGCATATGAAAATAAGGATTCTTGATTCTCTTCTGTTTGTGGCAGTTAGTTCTACCTCTGAAGTGAATCTCGGGCAAGACAATGCACTGGGGCTTTGTGACATCCTTCTTTTTAGCAGTAGTTATTTCCCCATTTGTAAAAGCTATGAGTGTCCTTAGGAATAAGGAAACAGATCCTGTCGGCTTTCTCCCTCAGCCCAGTGGACAAGTTCTGTATTTGCTGGTTAGTGGCTTTAAATGCTTGGCTGTAGGTATATGAACTCAGTTATATGTGAGAGTTCACTAAGAAAAAGAAGTCTCTTGTCAATGGACTTATAAAATCATAGGAATATTTATAGTTTGTCAGACCAGTGGTACATTTCCCACAGTATCCTGTCTCTTACATTGAGATGTAATGCAGGAAGGACTTGTACAGAGCAAATGTAAGTTAATCCATTCTCTGAATAGTCTCTGTGTGTTCAAATACACTGTTTGGTGACTTCTTGAGCTGAAAGTTATACATCTATGCTCAGTAATTCCTGACAGATTTCTCTTTCCTTATTTTACACTACAGATTTTGGAACCTATATAGGATTTTTCATCAAGGAGTTCAACAACTGAACTATCCCCTACAGAAAGGGGTATGGTCTCTGAACCCTTTGTGAAGACTTTTCTCTCCTTATGCACTCGTCTGTTCATAGACATGTTAGGCTTTAAGGCGTTTTACCAGTGGAGACACAGATGCTAAAATATTAGGAGTCTGCAGATTGGAGAGAGTATTTTATGAATTCCAGTGGTGTCCACAAAAGTGGACTCATTCACAGCAGTGAATCTAATTAATATGAAACTATGTCTAATAGTGCAGGATCTCTTAGACTGTTTGAAGGAATAGAGAATGGCTTTGCTAGTTTTTACCAGCAGGTGTCTAAGGAAGATGTAAACAAATCTGAAGATTCTCAGAAAAAGTTTACTGAAGATGGTATTTAGGTGTGCCTAGAAAATACGTTTGCTACAAAAAAGGCACGTCTCCTTTGATGTTGACTTGAAAAATATTGAGTTGTGAAAGAGTAAATGTGATGTTTTTTTTCTAAAGCAACTTATTATAACATAGCTCAAAGTTAAGCCTCCAATTAGTCATGCTTTGTTTGAAAATGAAACATAATTTGTAGTAATTCTCATAGAATTACAGAATCATTTGAGTTGGAAGGAACTTTTAAAGGTCACGTAACATTTTCATAACAGAGTCAACCTGCAAATATTCACATCTGAGAAATGTACATAAAATATATGTTTAAAAACTTGACATAATATACAATGGGACTTGTGTTTAAGGTATAGGAGCTCCCACTTGCCCAGCAGAAGAGCTGAAGGTCACCCTGTGGGGTCTGACAAACATACTCCTGCTAGTAGATGAACAACTGATTACAGTTAGTGAATCTGCTGTAGGTATGCTTGATGTAAATTTTGGATGTACCTCACTGAGGGAGCCAAAAAAGTATTACAATATGTAAATGCAACTCATACTTCCTTACCACTAATCTCATGTTGATTGTGTTATGATGCTGTAAAAAAGCCATTTGTCCGATCATCAAAATAATCTGCTTACTAGAGAAAGGGAAACAAAGGCAAGAGGAATTACTGCAGTCATTCAGATTAGCCTCCTGGTTATTATTTATGTGACTTTTTAATTAAGATGAAAGTACGTGAGCATTGCAGTTAAGCATAAATGAAATGCAGCTAGAAAATTCTAAGTGTTTCAGATGTAATAAGAAATATAATTGCAAACCTTTGTGCTCTGTACCACCAGGTTTTGCTGTCTCTGTCCTTGAGATTTTCAAGACCCTTCTGGATGAAGCCCTAAGGAACTTTGCTCACACTGCTTTGGGCTTGACCTCCTAAGCTGCCTTCCTCCTTGAGTTTCACCATGGTTCTGCGATCCTGTAATCCTTTTCAGGAGGGAAAACCATCATCATCATGTGCACTAGATGTTTTAAATATAGGTTTTCTTTGAATGTGTTTGAAGTAAATTCTGCTAAGGAAGTAAATGAGGAGAAAAGAAGAAACTCCCACAAATGCTGTTAGTGGTTGGAAAAATCACAGGGTGAATCTTTAGTCTAAAAGCATGGGTAGGTGGCCGTAGAAAGTTGTCCTTTACAGGACACATTTCAGGCATATTACAGGAATTTCTGAACGTTCTGTTGCTGCAGTAAGATTTGGAAAGATACAGCTCTTGGGTCCACACCCTCTTCATTTAAATAAACACAACTGCCGCTTTGGGTGGTTGGCAACTGAACAAGCAGTTGCTTTTTGAACAGCGTGAATGAATTTCCTATGGTGGCATTTTTGAAGGGCTAAGTTTATTTAGATGTTGGCTTATTTGGTGACCTGAAACACGAAACCTTTACTGAAGTCCTTAATCACCCTGATTGGACATCTCGCCACCCCCCTTTCCTGTAGGCAGTGTGGTGAGAGTGGGTCTTCAGGGAGAGCAACTGGTATTTACTTACGTCTAAGCTAAACATGAAGTTTTATGTAGGCTTTATAAATAGTTTGTGTGTAGTTTTTCAAAAATCATTTTTTAATCACTTGTGTCTATAAGGAGCTGTTTTAGCCACTATAGAGACTGATCCTGCAGGGGACAACTTGTGTAACATGAAATTATATAATTGTAATATGGGTGCCATCTAAGATGTTTTACCTGCATATTTATCATCCACCTACCTCTGCTCAGCAGCTATTTCTTCATAGTAGCTGGTTGCTTTGAAAGTGAAGGATGCCTTTTTCTTTAATCAAATTTGAACCTTTTCTTGCAGAAAAAGACAAATTAAACTTAAACACAGCCACAGTTTTCGCCTTTGGCCAATTTCCAATGAGAAAGTTTGTTTTATTTTAGGGGAAAAAAAAAAGTCGCATGCAGGAGACCGTGTCCTAGAAAACTTTTCACTTTATTATTATTTTTTTCTGGTGTTGATCTTTTCTGGAAATGCTGAGAGAGGAAACTAGGACTGAAATAATACAGTTGCAACATTTGTTAGGTGCTTGTTTTTCCTTCCTGTCAATTTTTTTTCAATTCCTTTCATACCTCTGTCCTTTCTGAGATAGATTCTTGTTTCTGTGTATGATTTTGGTCTCTTGGCTCCAGAGCAACTTCATGGGTTTTTTTTTTTTTTTTTTTTGGTCATATCTCTTGGCAATCACCTAGCCTGAGCTGTGTATTGTGGAATACAGCATTTCAAATAGCTGCACCTCTGTGCTGCCTAATTACTTCGTTAAAACTTTCAAAAAGCCTGTAAGGTTTGATGGAAAGACGTAAAAATAAGCAGCAGCCACCACTTCCCTTGGTGCTGTGCTCAGGAAGCAAATCTGCCTCTAGTGGTAGCACATATCTCGTTTCTAACTTACCTTTGATTGCTTCTAACTTCCAACCATCTGTTCTTTTTATTCTTTTCTTCTAAAGCTTAGTATCTGATTTTTCTTTTTCTTCCCATGAAAGTGTCACAAAGGCCCCTCTCAGTCTTCTGAGTCAAAATATGTATCTATTTAGTTGTTAGTTTAGGGTATTGTCTCCACATCTTGAATTACTTTGTGTAAAACGTGGGAAATTAGGTTTATCTTTGCTTTGAGTTGCCTTCAGGTCAGTCTCCTTTTAAAGAGAAGCTGCCTTTGCCTACAAGCATACACGGCAGTCTATAAAACAGGCTGCTGTGTGAAAATCCCCTTTCTTCCTTCTCACTGGATGATTGCAGTAAATAGCTAGTACAGAAACACACATTCCTTAAAAATGGCAGGTTTTATGTACATAATTAGAAGTGAAGTTATAATGTATAAGTGGATGTACTACGGCAAGCAGTGATATGCTACTACTCCATCATGACACTGTGGAAACTTTTTTAAAAGCTGAAGTCTACATTTACAGTTTAATTGTAGGATCTAGTTTAAGATAATTGAATCCTCAGGGAATTTTCTCCTTTAAACTGTATCAGTGTTAATGTACGCTAAATTGCTTAATAAAAATGAGTTTTTCTTGGCTGTTTGAGCAGTATTTACAAAAAGGAGGTAGAGATGGCACTGACCTCTCAAAAACCCTCCAAAAGTAAAGGAAATAAGGGTGGCTAAGATAAAATGATTAATACAGATTGGTAAATATGATTTCATCATATGTAATTGTAAAAAAGTACTGCCTTAGAACAACAGATTTTTGAGGACATCTTGGCATCATTTAAAAATGTTTGTACTTTCTCTCACTTTCACTGAAACAGCATGGTTATGCATGTTTTAGCTTATCCCTGTAGTGTGGGTGAACATTCAACAGACAAGAAAAATGAAGGTGTAACTGCTGCTATTAAATAAAAAGGCATTGTGTGAATGTGCTTCCAAAAACCCATTCTGCTTATATATATCGGATAAGATACAGCATATCGGTGAGAGGTAATGGGCTGAAGGCAGCAAACACCTCAAGAAAATTGGTTCTTCATATCAAAACTTCAGAGATTTGAGTGACATGGAGAACAATATTCTGGATGAGTTCTGATCCTGCTGAAGGCAGTGATTTCAGTGCCATTCATTTCTTTGAGTCCCAGAATCTGCTTTGGGGAGACCCAAAAAAAGAAACGTGAGAATTCAGCTGTGTGTAGAAATCCATTACGGATAGTACAGTTATCTGTTCTGTGGACCCTCAACATGTCAGCAACAAGAAGGTAGGTTCATTTGGTTGTGCTTCATTGTGGTTCTGTAAGAACCACCAGCTGCCAAACAAGAACTGTTGTTTTGAAGATAAAAATGGGACAGGGCTTCATTTTCACTCTGTTATGGTCCTTATGCACTGCTCACTCTATTCAAAAGAGTTGTAAGGGCAGGGAGCTGGTAGATGAGGATTATCTTGGATGTAGGGAAGTTCCTAAGTATCCTGAAACTTCCAGTCCACAGCCCTTTCATTCCTGTGCTGGATCCATGGCTTAGAAGGATTGTTTCCAGAAATAATCTTGTTCAGGTTGCTGGCATGGCTCAGGGAGATGGCTGTGAGCAGACTGATGCTTAGAATAGCCCTCAGCTTTCTCCAGCTTTTTTTCCTCTGGAGATTCATCTGTTCCCAAGGTGAAGTCTAGAGAAGGAATTCATGGGAAAACATTGTGAAAATAATCTGCTCTTCTGCTAGCTCTGTGCTAGTACCAGGTTTATCTTAAATAGGCAGCCGGTAGGCCTATTTTGTGTATAGACAGCTTTGACCTGTTTTACATGATTCTCAGAGTTTTTGTTTTAAGGGGAGATGTGTCTCCAAATAGTTTATTATTAAAACTTAATGATTATTTTCAATGATTTGAATGTTGTTGAAAACTTTTAACGCTGTAACAGTACTTGGAAAAGTTTGTTTTTTCCAAACAGCTGGAACAATGTCTGTTTTTTTTCAAGGTTTGTTGAAACTCTTCTCAAGTAGTTCAAATAGCGCTATTTAATGTACCCCAGTAGAAGCTGTTCTGTCCTGAAGATTTAAAAATGTTCACTATCAACAGTTACTGTGTAGCGAATTCCTTCTGTTATTTTGGTACTCAACAATTTGGCTTGGAGAAGCTTAACTTTGAAGAAAATGTTGGATGAAAGATCAAGCTTTTATTTTTCAGCATCTACTTTGCTTTAGCGACTAGTTTTGCAATAGGCAGTAAATACTCATTTGTAGATTTGCTCATCAGACTTCCACCTTTCCCACAGTATAACTTGATTTTTTCTTCTTTAATTCCCCATTCCTTTTAATCTTATTCCTAAAAGCAAATCTCTTAACACTTTGTGAACTTCTAGTCCTCGTACCCTTACACATTTGATGCATTTCATAAAAGACAGCACTTACGGGTTTGGGGGGCATTTCAAAGAACACATTTAATATAATGCAACAATATCATATTTTCAGCTTTGATCATGTTTTTGATGGGTGTGATTAAGGTATATACAAGTAATTTATTAACACAAATATGACAGTGTAAACATGTAATTCCAGGATAATAGGCTCTTTTTATGCTATATTAACTATAAAGAAGCTTCTCTTCTATTTGAACATCACTGCTTGCTTGTTCTCATGCTAGCCTGGAACAAACAAAACCAAAGCCTGGTATCTTCAGACCATGAGCCAAAACTTGTACAAATATTGTGTCTCTTTAGGCTTGATTCTTTGAATTCTCATTTATTACACCTATGTGTTCTGGAGTTAGTGATGGATTTATCTACTTGTCTTGCCTTCCTTTTTAGACATTTAATAGAAATTAGTACTTGAACAACAGAATTCACCTGATTATTTTAGAGGACCACTTCTAAATGTCTTCTCCTTCAAATGTAGGTATTGTAATGTGCTGTATAAATCTGGTATGAAAAGCACTTACTTCTCCCCATTGTCTATTCAGCAAATGTAAACACTAAGACAGACAATAGAGCCCATGTTTGACCAGGTGAATCCTACCTGTGGTGCCTGGAGTAACAGTTCAAGTTGGAAGCAACTTAGCAAATGACAGCGTTTGTCAAGAGAAGTGTCTTCAGGTACTAGGAAGAGTATCTTAATTGCAGTGCAGACCAGTTTTTCATGACACTCCACCCTGTAGCTCCAGGCGAGTTTCAATGTGTTACACACCCTGCCTCAGCATAGCGTAAAACACTTTGACACATTCCATCATCAGAGTCTGCATTAGAAGTATTATTCCCGTGCGCTTCTGCAAGAGTTTTGTATCCTACATTCCTGTCAGTACTTTCCTGAGAATGCAGATTCTTCCGGCTTAGATAGAAGCAAAGAATGTATCCTCCTAATACCATGGCATGATCTTCCACCTTCCTCTTTTTAATATTCAGTATAATTCTTGTTCACTTGCTGTGAGCGATGAAACAGACTTTTGCTTCCTTCCTAGTTCCAGGAGATGCTGAATCACAGTTTCTTTCAGGTCCTCATCCAAAGCCTGTTGAGAGTAATTAAAAGATTTTTCCATCAACAAAATGAGCTTTGTTGCAGGCCTTGAGATCAGTGATGCATAAGACAACTGGCTAAGCTTATGAAAAGATAGAATATTGTGCTGGAAGAGACAATGGTGATCTTCTAGTTCAAATTTCCATATAACATAGCTCTTCAGATTTCCTCAAATTTGCCTCATTTCATGGAAAAGTGCTTTGTTTGCACCAAAATGTGGTTGAGTGCCTGCTGAATCTGGCTGAACCCATTCTGACCAGCCAAATTCACTGTCTGATGCTAAAAGCAGGACAGGGCACTGACCATTCAAGTTCTTGCTGATGTATTTTTGTAGAGTTTTTTTTGCCAGTATTCTAAGTACCGTAATGCTTTTGTTTCTGCATTTACAAAAAGTACGGTTTTCTTAATGTGATATTAGAGAAAAGCAGACTTTGCTGTGCACTTGTTTATTTTCAGCCTCTCTTCGCACAATTACTAGTATTTAGTAGATGCCAGATTCTTCTTGATTTATTAAGGCAGAAGTTGCTTTTTAGTCCCATTCAGGAATCATTCTGGTTTTCTGTACTTCAACATGCTCTTATTTGGAGTACTCGTAGGCTCAAAGGTGTAATTTCAGCTCATACTGATGCATATATTCAGGTTAGATTTAAACTAGATAGCACAGGAACAGACTGCAGTGTAATTGTTTGCTGCCTGAGAATGTAGCTAGAGTGGTAGATGGGTTTTGCAGCCTTACAGGCTCTGTCAGAGAATGTGGAAGATTAGCAAAATCAGATTACTGGTGAACAAGGAAGGTGTCAAAATTAAAATTTCCCTTGTGGTAACATATCAGAGATCAGTGTAAAACTTGAGTCTGGTAACGCTTGCTTAACTCCAGAAGGTGACAATGAACAGAGGAGGATTTTTCAGCTGGCTTTCCTGTTGGGCATGCTGAGCACAATGACTACCTGTTTCACCACCCAAACTGTGTCTCCAGAGTATCCACTTCACTGGCTTGGAACAGTCAAAAATTATTAAATCCTTTCATTCTAGGTTATATGCTTTCAAAATTATTTCTAATATGCACAAGTCTGGTCCAAAACAAATTTCCCTCACATGGTGATCTCAATAAGTTGCTGTGCAGTCCTCTGCTTCCAGTTCTGTGCACAAATTAGTCTCTCAGGTGTTTGTCAGAGCCAGGCATTTAAAACCTACTTAACCCTGAGACATTGCCAAATGGCTGCTTCTGGGACACTGCAAATGATGTGTGCCTGGGCTAAGGTATTCTGTTCAGCTGAAGACAGATATCCCAGTTTAATAAGATTAAGATCATCGCTTTAATTGGCCTGTTCTGGATGGACTTTTTCAGCTGAGGTTATTTTGTATCCCAGAAGCTGGTGGGTCCGCAAAAGCTTTTTAAATCTAGGCGTTCCTCTGTTTACATTTGAGCAATTTAGCACACGCTGAAGTGCTGCTTGTTTTCGTTTGAGTTAGCTGTCTGAGCTAGATCAAACTAATTAATGACATGCAAGTGCATAACGAGAGCCTACTGTACACAGCCATAAATGGTACTGAGCAGATTAACAATATGTTTAAGAAATGGAGCTTGAATTTTTGGGAGGGGATCAAACACTTCATTTCTGCTTATCTGTTTCTTATCAGTGTTCTACTCAGGCCAGGTGAAATTGTAATATTAATTACTAAATTGTAATATTAATTCCTTTCTGCTGCAGGATTTCTTTGTTGGCATTTCTGTAGAAGAAAAGATCAATACGTACACAAATATCTTTTAAATAATAAGCCTGTGGGAGAAAAGAAAAAAGAAAGATACAGGTCCACAAACACTGTTGCGTACTGGGCAGAATCTGTGACGTTTGCAAGCGCTTTTGCAAACGGGCTTTCAGGATACATCCATACTAATGAACCAAACGGTGCCAACAAATGTTCTTGGGACTGCAAGTTCATTGTCTCTGCCCTCGAGCTGTCCTTGGCATGGTTACGTCCTGGCCAGAGAGTGCTCTCCTTCAGATTTTCTGGTGCGGTGTGAGGGTCAGTGTGGTCCAAGGGCTGTACCCAGCAGGAGGGCTGCAGGTGGCTGCACTGTTT
Organism: Chrysolophus pictus; assembly: GCA_037305975.1. Classification (NCBI taxonomy): domain Eukaryota; kingdom Metazoa; phylum Chordata; class Aves; order Galliformes; family Phasianidae; genus Chrysolophus; species Chrysolophus pictus. The sequence continues at coordinate 29,757,486 of CM074578.1, forward strand.
TGAAGGCTGAGAGAGCTAACCGGTGTGACAGGCATGGTTGAGCAACACTGGCTTCAGCTGCAGTGACTGTAGAACTGTGAACTACCAGAAGCCTGAGCACCAAGCCCAGTGTGCTTGGGCTGCAGTGCTCTGGTTAGCATGCTGTCCTACCGTCTCCAATGGAGTGTCTTCCCTGCGTCATTTCCACGAGCAGTAAGTGAAGGGTTTGCACACAGCAGCAAGCCTTTGCCATAGCATGTACCTCTGCAAGTGAGGAGCTGCCAGGGGTGACCTCAGTTGCTCTGAGACCAAGCTCCCTGCTCCAGCCATTGCAGAGATGTATTCTGGGATCACCAGTGGTGTGAAGGTGTATGAAATCATATTTAAAAGATGTAAAAGGTGCTGCAGCTGTCTAGGATCCTGTTAGGGTGTGCAATGTTTGTGTACGTGTGTTGTTTGTATCTGTTTTTCATAACAATAGAGCAGCGGGGGGGGTTCCCTTCTGGGCTCCAGCTGTGTCTGCACAGCGCAGGACACACCAGCTTGGCACTTCTGACTTCAGGAACTTCACAGTGCATTGTGCGGAAAGGGAAGGGAAGGCTCGGCACATAGCGGCGGCCCTGCGGGCTGCCCTCAGCCGCCCGCCTGCCCCCGCCTCTCCCCCGTGCCGGCCTCGGGAACGCCCCGCAGGGCACTCGGGCGGCAGCCGTCGCGGCGTGACTCACGGCGGGGCCTCTCCTTCCCCGCCCGGGACGGCCCAGCGCAGCGGACGCGTAGCGCGCAGAGAGCCATGGCGCGGAGCCGCGCCGCTGTTCGCCTTCTCCTCCTCCTTTTCCTCCTGTGCGGCTCCGCCGCGGCTGGGTACGTGGGGCCGGGGTGGGTGGCGGGGCTGCCCGGGGAGCATCGCCCCCGACCCGAGGTCTGCGAGAGAACAGCTCGGAGCGCGTCCCGTTGGCTGAACGCGTGCCGCTGTCTGGGCTAACGCATCTCTCCTGCTCTCTCTTTTGCAGACCTACGTTCCTGGTGGCGGCTCCCTGGAATATCAGGCCCGGAGCCAGCGTCACCGTCGGGGTGGCCCTACTGCCCGGCAGCCCCGCGCAGGTCGCCGTGCGGGGAGCGCTGCTCAGGGACAACCAGACCGTGCTCAGCAGGGAGCTGGTCTTCGAGAGAGGTAGGGGCCTTACACCTGCCTTCTCCCACGGTATTCTGTTTCTCTGACAGCGCCGCAGCTGCTGGAGAGTACAGAAATACAAACCTGATGTTACCAATTGGGGGCTGCTATGTGTTGTGGCTCTGTAACCAGGCTGGGAAACGAGTGATTTTTTTACTCTCTGTAAACTCAGAAAGCAATCAGATGTTAGTGAGGTGTTATATGATGTGGCATCTTCAAGATGCCTGGAAGTGTTCAGGTCATTGTCATGGGGTCACCAAAGAAGAGATTTTTGTTGGTAGGCTTATATCAAAGGTGCAAAGTGTGAGGATAGCAAGTGTGGAACAAATGGTTGATAAAGTATCTATGCCTGGCAGCTGCAAATACTCTGAGAAAGGGAGAGCTTCACTTCTAAGAAAGTGAAGATCTTCGTCATAGAATCACAGAATATCCAGATTTGGAATGAATCCACAAGGATCACTGAATCCAACCCCTGGCTTCACACAGGACCACTCAAAATTCAAACCCTATGTCTGAGAACACTGTCCAAATGCTTCTACAAAAACTCTAGCATCTCAGGGCCGTGCCCACTGCTCTGGGAGCCTGTTACATGCCTGCTGCCCTCTGAGAAAAAGAACCTTTTCCAGATCTCCAACCTGACCCGCCCCAAGTGCTGCCACACAGAAGCTCAGCATGTTTGTGGAAAGAGACATTCTTAAGAGTCAAAAACTGAATGGTGGGACAGCTTGGGGACTGACTAAGTCAACTCTGATGCAACCTGGTTTAATTTGTGTCTCTGAGGAGTGATGGGGACCTTGTGACATGTATGAGTATTTGGAGAATTGACATCCTGGTAAATGCTCCTGGTAAATGCCAGCTGTGAGCAGGAACATAGCAATGTACTCCCTGAGAACTGCCCTCATGGGAAGGAAGATCAGCCAGCTTTCAGAGTGCCCTTTCAGTGTTATTTATATCACTTTATACTAACTCTGGCTTTTTGTTTCTCTAAAATAGAGTCACAGGGCAGCACAAGGCCCTAGAAAAATCTACCCTGCTGTAATGAATTTTCTCCTTGTTGCTAACTATCATTAATATGGATGACTTAATTGTAAACATCATACCTTCATTTCAAAGAGAGACTGTTTCTCTTTACAATCCGTGTAGAAGATAGGCTGTGAGTGTGACAGAGTGCTTTTGATTGGATCAAAAATGTCATGCCCACATGATGCAGAAAAGTGTATCTTATCAAAACCCTTTTTGCCACTTCAGCTTTTCTATAAAAACAAATGTTTTGTGGAGTTACGTACTCTAAGGTCTTAATTTGGCTTGAATGTTGTTTATCCATTCTAATTTTATGGTGGTGTCAGGTATGCCTTCCAGCATCCAATATAAAAGTATGCAGCTGAAACAATGTTCCCATTGTGCTATGTCTAATTAAAAAAAAAAAAAAAACCAGTATTCCCAATTCAAACCAAATTTATACAACTAATCTGATAGTCTTGGAATCTAATGCTAATAGCTGTGATGTATGCTTGAGGCTATTACTTTAGGTGGACCAATTTGCTAGCACCTAAAGTCTGCATGGGAGTAAAACAGGCTGCCAGTCATGTTTATGGTACATAATTCATCACAGTATACTGTATCCTATACTTAGCTGTTGTTTAGTGAAAAGTACCATTCAAGTCTATTAGGCTTGACATAAAGGAGCGGTGAGTAAAGGAACAGTCAGACTGAGGAAATTCCTACTAAGTATGACGTATATGTAAATACAAACAAACAAAAAAAACAAACAACTCTGTGGCCATCCATTCTTTAAAGTGAAGTAATACAATTTTAGTCATCTTTTTTTCTCTGAGCAAATATGTAAGCCAAGAATATGAAACTGCCTTATAACAGAGGCTGTGATGTTAGGGGCGTTTCCTCAGATGCTGCAGGAATAGAATTACTCAGAAGGAAAACAGTTTGTCAGATGAAAGCTTTAAAGCTTTACCTTGCTTTCTGGAGGATAAAATGGCTTTGAGGTAAGATACGTAGCTGTAGCTGTGCTGGTCTGAGAATTTAGCTGAATCAAATCCTGTGGAGGTTTTATTAGGCCAGCTGCTGCAGCTGAAGAAAAAAATCCAAACATCTCCAGACGCACAAAATCTTCTTTAAATGACATCACCGGTGCATATATTAGTGGCCAGAAAATACTGCTTTATCTGTCATTTGTGCCCATTAGGTTACACAGTAGTGCTACTGTTCCTGCGGTGCACATGAGTTTGGTGTTACTCCCCCATGTCTGTGCTAAATAAGTATGAAGGAAGACAGGGTGTACCTGCGGTTGTTGACTGTGCTAGATACCCAAAAGCTGGGACCGATTCCCTGCCTTGGGCAGGGCACAACATTCATGTTGCCTAAGCTGACAGCATTGTGCTCTGTAATTTTTCTTGTGTGGTGTTAGCAAGAGCGGGAGGGTTATTGCCTTGAAAAACTGATCTGAGAGAATCAATTTTATTTTGCTGAATTTAGGCAGACAAGTTCTCTGATTTGGTGTGCAAACATCTGTGCTGGTAGAACTGAGATGGTGCAGAGCTGTCGTTAGAGGCTAAGGCTGGAGGACAGGCTGTGGACAACTTTTTGTTAGTTTAATCTTGCAGACAGAGCTCAGCTGATTATGTAAAGGCAAGATGTTTTGTGTCCCTATCTGATAAAATGCATCTGCAGTTGCTTGAAGTTAAGGATGTGCTCTAGTCCTCTAGCAGGAGCTCAGCATGGTAACGTGCTTGTCTTTGGATTTTTAAGTCAACTCTATCTGTTGAATTAGAGGCGCTGCTATTCTCTCTTCATATAACATAACTCCAGCTTTATATAAGAAATGGAGCACTTGCCCTCTAATGGTTGATTGAACATTCACTGGTTTAATGTTATTACAGGAAGTGGAGTTTTGATTTCTGAGTGATTTGTGGAAAACTGACCACTAGAGAAAGACTGTGGATCTTGGTTCACATCTCTTGCCTGCTTTTCATGTAACAATGCGGATGGAAATTAGCAGTTGTAATACTTTCAGAATATTACACAATCGTGAATTATGTTCATTAACAAGTGGCAAGTTTTTAAAGTGAGAGTGTGTGCGCACGTCCATTTAAACAAGCCCTGATGCTTTGAGCTTGGCTCAACGTAGCAGAATCCAGATGTATTGTAGCAAGGGAGATTGTTTGAAGGTCAGTGTTTTGGTACAGAAGTTACTCAGTTTAATTGTAATGAAAACAAACCCACTGAATGTCTGCAAGCAGTGTATTGCTGCTACAGATTAACTTTGTATGAGCAAATGCAACAAAAATTGTCAGTGTGTCACTAAGAGAGAATATGTTTCCATCATCTGCAGGAGGCTCAAGGAGAACACAAAAGCAGTAATTCAAGCTGATTCTGCGTACCATACCGAGCCTTGACACATTTTCTATGGAGTTGCAGTATCAGAAAGATCCTCACTGATTGAAAATGACTGCAGAAGAAAACAATGGCTTACATGCAGTCTGAGCTGTTGGGTTTTCTGGGTCAACAAATAAAAATGATGAGAATAACAGAAAAGCAAGTTAAATTTTATGCATGAATGGCTTGATTTTTCAGTGATTACCGAGAAGGGTGGTTCACACCATGCATATTAATCCTCTGATTGATCAATAAAGATATAGTTTGAATTGGCAAGTATTGTTGTCTTGCGAGGTTTGCTACTTAGTTGTTGCAGCGTTAGTTATACCTTAATTGAGAGAGCTTCTGAACACTCTGTTTTTTTATTTGTGGTGAAATACTTTGGAAAATATAAATAGCAGAGAAGTTGAGAGAACTAATTAAAGAAAGGCTTTCATGTATAATGGAGTGGCATCATTTACATGACTTCATGAACAATTTTTATTCTCAAAAGTGAGATCTGGTTATAGCTGGTAATTAAGACACGATGCAATGCATTTAAGGCACAGTGAGTGAGAAGTACTTTTGAGAACTGAAAAATCTGATTCAAAATACTTCAAGTTCCTTGTCATTTGCTTGTAAACGTTAATTACTTTGCACTGCTTTTCTGCATTTCTTCTAGTGTGCAGTTAACTTACTTGTTGGCAGAGGGAACTCCGAATAAGAACATGGTAAAAACTCAGCCAGGGCTTATGAAACATTACAGACTTTGTGAGAATGTCTGTCAGGTATAGACTTGCAGCAATCGTCCATATAGACAATGGAAAATCTGCTTTTACCAGGAGGCACGTTTTGCATACTTAATAATATGGTTCTGACCACGTTAGTATGTGAAACCGAAGAACACTAGGGAGTGTAAGTTGTAAAGTAACAGCTAAATGAGAATGAACGGCCTTCGTCCCTTTTGTTAACCTTGCCTCTGTGCCCTATTTCTGAATATTTATGGCTGATTCCTTGGTGACTGCAACATATATCCTGGAAATATGAGACTGGAGTGTAAATCATTTTGCTAACAGTTTGCTGGGACAGCTCCTTTCTTCCTAACTATGTGTGAAAGCCTAAAAAGTGAAGCAATAATAGAGCAGGAGCACCATGTTTTCACATATGTAACCTTCAAATGTATGTGCAAATGTTTTTCATGAAGAACAATTACACATAAGTTATCAATATTCGGCACATACAGATAACTGATGCAAAATCAGATAAGGGAAGGTTTGGTGGAAGGAGATGATGGGGCTGAATCCAGAGGCAAGGGAATTAGCTAGCTGAGAAGAGGGCAGACTTACAGACTTCTCTATTGTTGGAGCACATCTAATTAAAAAACACAAGTTTCTGTGGCCGTTGTTGAACCCATTTGACATTTCTTCTCGGAGAGAGTGGTGATGTGTTAGAGCAGGCTGCCCAGGGAGATGGAGTCACTGTCCCTAAGGTGTTCAAGAAATGTGGAGATGAGGCACTGAGGGACATGAGTTAGTGGGCATGATGGTGATGAGTTGGCATTTGGACTTGAGGGTCTTAGAAGTCTTTTCCAACTGTAATGATTCTATGATTCATTCTAGTTTATTTATAACAGTCCTGTCTAGTAAACTGCAGAGAAATCAAAACATCAATCCCATCCAATACTTGAGCTTTATCATATAGACTGTACGGTGTTTGAGGCTCGAGGGAGAGAATCCTTCTTGGCTTAAAGTGTTTGCATGAGGCCATTCTGGTCACCACATCTTTCAATGCCATCTAGCTGAGTAGTGTGAGGCAAAATGAGCACGACAGGTTGCTTTGCAGAAGCTTGAAGCAGGGAAAGGGTGGAATAAAGACAAGTCCTGCTTGATCAACCTGATCTCCTTCTGTGATTGAATGACCCACGAGATGAATGAAGAAAAGGCTGTTAACGTATTCTACCAAGACTTCAATGGAGACTTTGTCACTATCATCTACAGTATTCTCCTGGAGAAGCTGGCAGCCTTTGGCTTGAACAGGTACACTCTTTGCTGGATAAAGAACTAGCTGGAAGGCTGGGCTGAGAGAGTGGTGGTGAATGGAGTTAAATCCAGCTGGCAACTGGTCACCAGTGGTGTTCCTTAGAGATCGGTGCTGGGGCCTGTCCTGTTTGATATATTTATTGATGACCTGGATAAGGGGATTGAATGCACTGTCAGTAAATTTGCAGATGACACCAAGTTGGGAGGAAGTGGTCATCGCCCCAAGGATAGGAAGGCCTTACGGAGCGATCTGGACAGTCTGGGTCACTGGTCTGAGTCCAGTGGGATGAAGTTCAATCAAGTGCTGGGGCCTGCACTTCGATCACAACAACCTCGTGCAAGACTACAGGCTTGGGGCAGAGTGGCTGGGAGACAGTGTGGAACCAATGGACCTGGGTGTGTTGGTTAACATTCAGCTGAGCACGAGCCAGCAGTGTGTCCAAGTGGCCAAGCAGGCCAGTGGCATCCTGATTCGTATCAGAAATACTACAACCAATAGGAATAGAGAGGTGATCATACCCCTGCACTCAGCTCTGGTGAGGCTGCACCTCGAGTATTGTGTTCAGTTTTGGGCCCCTTACTACAAGAAAGACATTGAGGCCCTGGAGTGTGTCCAGAGATGGGCAATGAAGCTAGTGAGGAGTCTGGAGCACAACTCTAGTGAGGAACAGGTGAGGGAACTGGGATTATTTAGTCTGGACAAAAGGAGGCTCAGGGGAGGCCTTATAGCTTTCTACAACTACCTGAAGGAAGGCTGTGGTGAGATGGGTGTTGGCCTCTTCTCTGGCATAACTAGCAATAGGATGAGGGAATGGCCTCAAGTTTCACTGGGGGAGTTTCAGGTTGGATATCAGGAAAAAATTCTTCTCCAAAAGAGTGGTCAGGTGCTGGAATGGGTTGCCCAAGGATGTAGTTGAGACACTATCCCTGCAGGTATTCAAGAAATTCAGATGTGGTATGAAGGGACATGGTTTAGAGAGGAAATATTGGTGGTAGGTGGACAGTTGGACTAGATGGTCTTGAAAGTCTTTTCCAACCTTGGTGATTCTATAATTTTATCACTTGTTCATAGCAGGATTGGTTGCAGGAGATTGTATCTTACAGAGAAGTGAATGGCAACTTGTCTGCATGGGATTGCCCATTGCTTGTGTGAACAGAAGATCTTTGCAGCTTTTAAGAGAGGGAGGAGAGAGGAAAGAAATGAAATAAAGACTGTGAACTTTGGAAAGAAAGAAGAAATGCAGTAAACAGTGGAAACTGAGGAGAGAGGTGTTATCAGAAATAATGAGGAGGGAAACAATGGGAGGAATCTCTTGAGTGATTAATGTTAAAGCTGTAAGTGCACATTACTTAACAGCAGAAGAGTAAGAAACAGAGTCTTACAGTCTTACTACTTATTAAAAAAAGAAAATAAGGGTGTGGAAATGGAAAATGAGATCAGATTACAAAGGTTGAACATAAAAGAGTAGCATGGGTATGAAGGGACAGAATTGGAAAGGCCAAACCATGAATAGGAAAGAATGTGCAGGGTAGGATTTAAATACTGTATTAGTAGCAGGAAGACTACCAAAGGGTGTGGCTTGTTAGAAGGGCCTTTTTCAGTGATGCTGAGAGGCACATGAGTGCTCAGCCTTCATTGAGAGGATCAGCTATTATACAATCTATAACACAACTAGCTGTAGTGCCAAAGTGTCAAAGGAAGAAAGGCAACAAGAGGGGAACAGGTTGAAGAGTAAAGTAGGGATTTAAGTTGGATGAAATTATCTGCAGAATATTTAATGAATGGGTGGAAATTTAAAAACTGCTAGTGGATTTTTGAAAGCATGAATGAGGAGAGGGAGGTTGGAAGATTGAAAAGTCTGTCTACGGCTCTGCTTGCATGAAGATATGTTGATTTTTTGAGCTTTGAGCCTCACATTACATAGGCTGGCAGAGTACCCAAGGAAGGGTCATTGTGTGCTTGTGCTTTGCATTGCTCAGATGTCTGTCCTTGGTCATTGCTGGTGACAGAACCATGACCTAAATAGACTTTTGGAATCTCTTTCACATTCTGGAAAACCTGTAAAGAGACATTGGAGGAATTGGAGTGAATTGTCAAGATAAGTTGTCTGATAGACCTGATTACTTAATCCTCAGGAAGATAAAAGTTAGCTTCCAAGAGGAAGGGGTGGAAGCTGAGGGTGGGTCTCAAAATGGATCTGGAATGATTAGAAAGAAATCCAAGCTGAAGCACTGAGCAGTGGAGAAGTAGAGGTAGGAAACAGCTGGGAAATTCTTGAGTCTCCAATCATACACAGGTGGCTTCTCTTTTAATGACTCTTTAACTGCATTGGCACCATGCCCTGCTGTCTTTAGATACTTGTTTGTGAAGGAAGAGATGAGAACTTGTGTGCAGAGGTTGAATAGCACATGGCAAGCAATACTGCTGGTCCATCTAGTTTCGTTGGTGTCTCAATAAATATCTGCATAGAAAACACTGTCAGAGTGACTGATATCTTATCCCCCACTTCTCCAGTTCCCTGGAGGAACAGCTGGGAGGCCCAGGAGTTTATTTTGAGTGGTTGAGGGAATTGTATTGCCCTTACTTGCTGATGAGGGAAGGCTCTGGTATTATTTTTATATATCTAAACAATTTTGTGGTCTCAGAAAAGTTATGTGGATTTGTCATCACAGACTCTGAGTGCCTTCCAGAAAATAGGAGAAAACCATTGTAAAAACAAACCCTCTTCGTTCACTGCCTCTTAGAGGAAACTCAAATAGTACGCGAGTGTTTTATTTTCAGTGAAGGAGTGATTGAAATTTTACTCCAGCTGCAGCAATTAATGGCGTGGGGGTGGTAGTAATACCACCAAGCATCTAGTGTAGACAGGCTTAGACACATTTTGTCCTGGTATGATTTCCCTGTGTTTTAAATCAGAATAAAAACTGCAGCTGCTCTAACTTGCAGTAATAGCGGCTTTGTGTTTATGATCCATTGCAATTTCCGTGAAGTAATGATGACCAGCAGTGCCTAGAAAGCAGGGATGCCCATGAGTTTGCATATGTGTCCAGTCACCAAGGGAAAAGTCAGTTAATTAAATTAATTTCCCATTTTCCTGCGAAGAGGCTTAAGTCTGAGATTCTTTTGAATTGTGTGCATGGTTTTGAAGACTGGATCTGACATCAAGAAAGACTGCTTTGTAATATTCCAGACTAGTCTTCCTAACAACTGTAGTTATAATTGCTGAGAATCATGTTGTTTGGCTGTAGTAGGCGGCAATTATATCAGATGTGGAGCTTACATGACAAAAAACCCATGGAAGGTCTCAAGAAAAATTTGGAGAGCCTGCGCTCGAGTTTCAGTCTCTGGGCTGGTAGCTGCTGGGTGACTGTAAGAAGTTCTTTGGCTAAAGGGATGATTTAGTTTTAAAAATATGAAGCCATTCCCTTTTCCTTCCCAGCATGCAGTGTTTCAGATAAACCACAGAGGGTTTTGTGTACTGTGTTCTTGCTACTGGCCTCTTGCTGACCACTTGGCTGAAAGTGGTAATAATGTCATCTACAAAATTGGTTGTTGTACTTTAGAAGACTGAGCAGATAATTAAATATCTGAATGAGGCCCCAGCTCTAAAATGAAAGGAGAAATGCCTGTGTGTCTGCCTCTGAAAAACTGGTGAATAATGCTGTGGGGAGAGCAGAAAACCTGATGTTGGCTTGTGGAAGGGGCTTGTGGGTACACTAGCACAAGGGCAGAGATGCCCAACACCAGCAGTGGTCCATTTGTCTGTCTATGAGATGGGGACACAGTGGTGTCCTCAGGAGTGGGTACAGGGCTGAACTGGTAAGTGGGAGAAACAGGGAGGTGATGGGCTTTAATCACAGACACATCTGTGCATGTTGCTTTCTTCTGTCCTCCAGAGCTGCAGTGCTCCATCTTGTCATGAGCTTCAGATGAGAAATTCTGGTCTCGTTCACATTGCTCCTTCTATTCTTTTCTTTTAACAGATGTCCTGCCTCATTCCATTTATAATTTTTTAATGCTTTCAGCCTCTGCAATTGCAAAAAAGATGGAAAGGAAGCAGTAGAAATGGGCAATGGGGAGTAATGAGTGGCTGTGAAGGAAATGGCATGGGGTGCTGGCAAGCAGGATGCTTTGTGGAGCCTTTACTACAAGTTTCTTGTTTTCGTTGGGCTTTTGATGGCAGCCTAAGTGTGTATTTGAGTGCATATTTGATCACTGTATTATACCTCCAACTAACACCTGGCCCAAATTTAGCCATAGTTGAACAGCAGTTGGCTCACATGGTATATTTCAGGCTGCTAGCATAACAAGGAAGTGCTAATTTAGGATAATAGGTGAGAAGTATATCACATTTAAAGAATTTAAACTCCACAGATTTCTAGGCCTTCTTTCACGAGTAAAAATTTTTTACTTCTTGGACAGTTTAGCTCTTGGAATTTATACTTCCTTCTTGCTTTTTTTTTTTTGGAAATCACAAAAATTGTGTATATTTTGGATAGGAAGGAAAAGCTGGAAGGACATTGATGAGCAATGCTTTTCATTTCTCTGATATTAGAAGTATTTTTTTGAAATAGACCAATCAGGTGAAAAAATTCCATTTGCCACTGTAAAGAAAATACTTTTTTATAAGCGTTTCCTAAATGTGTATGTGTGAACACCGCTGCCAGAAGAAAGCTATGACGTCACTTCAGTGTGAAGTGATTCCAGCTATATTTTCACATTCTCTAATGGGACCGAGAAGAAATGAGGACATAGATAGGAAAGGTTAAGTGAGAAAGTCTGTTTGCAGCAGTGCCTGCTAAATAGGCTAGAACTTAACATTAGGATCTGAATTTAAGTTAGCTGCTAACTGCTGTTGTGCTGATTTATGTTGGCATGAGTTCTGGTTAATCATGCCAAGTCATAAAGTCATTTTTCTGGAACCTCGATCCTTTTTTGGGAGTGGAAGCTGAAACAGGAGTATTTATGTCTGTATAGATGTAGATGGGGCCTGGCTGTTTGGCAGAAGGAAGACAGGGAGGTCTGTGGGCATGCCCTGCAGGGCATGTAGACTTGGGCCACAGGCTTTGTGATACAAGGGAAAAGTCGTGTAATGCTGAAATTATTTGTGATGAACCACTGGAAAATCACTTTGAAGTAACATTTACATCTGGTCCTAGTTCTGTTGTTGTCAGCTTAATAACAGGTAGCGTAACTTTTAGTTCAGTTGGAAGGGACCTTAAAATACCACTTCCGGGCTAACCAAAAATTACAGCATATTGCTGAGGGCATTGCCCACATTCCTCTTGAACATTGATAGGCACGGAGCAGCAACCACCTCTCTAGGAAGCCTGTTTCAGTTTTTGACTAGCCTCATGGTAAAGAAACCTTTCCTAAAGTCTAGTCTGAACCTCTGGTGCAGCTTTGTGTTGTTCCCTTGCTTTCTAACTGTTTGCTTTGCTAAAAGGATAGACTGCTAAAAATGGCACAGTAGCAATGTTCATTTAAAAAGATGATTTAATTTCCCACTGCCATCTGTGCTGGTGACATTGCACTACCCTACTGCCTTTTCCTCCTCTTCTTCTGGATTGTCCTAAATACCAATGAGCAATACCAAGTTGGAGAATATGAGTTTGTTTCCATGGGATTTCCATGTATTTCTTCAATGCGATGCTGTAGGGAAGTTCTGCAGGGGGGAGACAAATTCCCCTTGTTAGATGTAGCGAAGACTCATCTGATGTCATGTGTAAGTCACATGGAAGTGTTACACATTTTGTGCAGGTGAAGGTATCCAGCTGCATGGTGGCAGAGGATCCACAAGAGCTGTACTGTGTGCTAGCTGCTGGACTCTGGCTAGATACTTAAAAACATGAGGTTGCTGCACCATTAATTCATCAGATAGAAAAATATGGTGAATTTCAGCAATTCAGCATGACATAAAGGGAATATTTGAGCTGTTGCTCCTGATTGAGAGGGGCTTTGGCTACCTTTTGGTGCAGCTAAGTGGAGCTTCCAGGGCTCAGCTCAGAAGCTCTGAGAACGTGGGAAAAACATGCCTGACAGTGAGACAGACTTACTACAACACCAGAGATTTTCAGATCTGCCCAGTTGCTGCTCAGTTCCCATCAAAATAATTACATAAACCAGGAGATTACCTAATGCCCCAGTGCCTCTTCTATAAATTTTCACTGTCTGGGAACAAGATGACACTCTGGACTTGATCAAGGAAGCCAGGCAGCTCTCTAACAGAGCTATTGGGAGGGGAATGCTTTCTGAGTCACACAACTGAGAAGTATCTTCGGCTTAAATCTCCCTCCTCCCCAGCTGCTTCCCATCTGCAGCACAGCTGTACCTGGCTCAGACCTGCTATTAGGTCTTCCAGGTTTGGGAACGCGTGAAACCCAGTATTTCTAGCACCATCCTGTCTTCCCTGCTGCTAGCAGTGCCTGTGACTGACATGGAAGCAGTTACCAGAGCCATATTTGCTCAGGGAATATACTATGAATTGATGTGTTGAAAATAGCTTGTGGAAACCACCTCTGTCTGTAACTGGGCTTTTACTCTGGTTATCATAATTGTACCTGAAACAGCATTTTCTGTAGCTTAGCATTCTTTAATTTTACTTCCTAGATGTGAGAAAAGTTGTTTCGTTGCTTCTGACTCTGCAACATCATCATACCTCGCTCTGTTTGAGCTCCAGCATATGGAAAACAGGTTTAATAATAAGGCCTAGTTGAAGTATGGGAGTATGGGAAGTACTTTGAGACATCTGTGTTCTGCATGATACTCATTAACAAGCGATGGTGCAAGCAGGCACTGTTCTGATTAGAGAGCTGTGAAGTGCCTGCAGTGCATGTGTGTGTGTATTTGTACGGGTAAAAATGGAAGTAGAAACCCAGAGGAATGGACTATGGTATGATTCTCTATGAATATAACTTCTGTTCTTGGTGCTTCACCGCATACTGAAGCCACTGCTATAGCCAGTGCTATATTTAGCTATGTTGGATAGATTAAAGCTAGCAATACTTAACTGTGTGCACATCTACTCGCATACATGTAAGTAAAGCTGTTCTTCTGTTAATAACTGATTTTCAGTAGTGACAAAGGTGTTTTTTTTTTTCTGATGACATGATGTCATAGGTTGTGGTTGTACAAAACTAAGTTTTTGCACAGCCTTATTCACATATTATCATGCAGAAGAATAGGAATTAGAGGAGCATTACTTCTCTAATGTTACTTTCAGTACTTCTACTTTCAGTATACAATTGAGAAAAATTTCAGGAGGTAGCTTTATACCATCTCTGTTGTTGCTAGTTTATTCTGCATCCAACCTCCTTTACCAGTGACATATAGTCCCTTAATTTTTTTTCCCAGTTAACAATAACAGACTTTTGTGAGTTAGAAAGACGTAGGTTTCCTCTAGCTGAAATGATGTCTCTTCTTAATAGGATTATTTGGGCATGGAGTTCTTTGGGTAGATGCTGTAAATAAAGTCAAGTAGAATACCTATGCACCAGGTACTCTGCAGTACTGTATAATTCCTTTCCAGGAGCTTCATGTGCCAGGCAAGCTTAGCTGTTCCTTGGTCTCTATGACACTATGCAGTGGGAGTGCCTGCTCTGCGTGTGTGTTTTGCCTGGATCTCGTGGCTGTAAAAACTTGGAAGGTCAGTGAGCTTGCTGAGAGTCAAGGATTGCCTGGGCTGCTTCTCAAGTGAAGAGGATGGAGGAATGGCAGGAAAAACTGTGGCTTCAACAATAGCATAAACATGTTGAAAGAACTGTGCTGTTCAGGGCCAGATGCTACCCATCCTTATTAAACCGTTGAATACCAGAATGAAGTAATTAAATGTGCTGCTCACAAGCACCATTAGCAGGATGTGAGTCACTTGATTTAACCCAAGTTATAATTTGAATAGATGGTACATGCTGAATGGGAGTTTTCCTTCAGTACACTGACAACAGCAGGAACATACTGCTTTCTGTCTATCTAGTCTGCCTTCTACTTACCCCTGTCAAAGGAAAAAATTGTTTTAAATCAATGTTTACTGGAGTTCAGATGTCAAATAAATGTTTTGTTTTAGAATGCAATGAAGTTCTGGATCAAGAGGGTCATTAAATTTTCCCACCTGTAAGAAGGCTAGTCTTGATGCTCTGGGGAAGAAAAGGCCCCTAGAAGTCAATAGCAAATTTGCCATGGTGACTTTCAGAATTGCAGCATGTATTGCAAGAGACAGATAAGTGCAGAGTCCTGCGTCTGGATCAGGGCAATCTCAAGCACAGGTACAATTGGGTGGAGAATGGCTTGAAAGCAGCCCCGAGGAGAAGGATTTTGGTGGTTGATGAAAGATTCAGCAGGAGCAGACAATGTGCACTTGCAGCTCAGAAGGCCAACCATATCCTGGATTGCATCAAGAGAAGTGTGACCAGCAGGTTGAGGGACTTCATTCTGCCCCTCTACTCTGTTCTTGTGAGACCCCACCTGGAGTACTGCATTCAGTTCTGGAGCCCCAGCACAGGAAGTACATAGAACTGTTGGAGCAGGTCCAGCAGAGGGCCATGAAGGTGGTCAGAAGGCTGGAGCACCTCTCCTGCAAGGAGAGGCTGAGAGATTGGGGGCTGTTCAGCCTGGAGAAGAGAAGGCTCCAGGGAGACCTTATAGTAGCCTTCCAGTACCTGAAAGAGGGAAGGGTGGGTGGGGACTTTTTATAAGGGCATGTAGTGACGGAACAAGTGGAAATGGTTTTAAACTGGAAGAGGATAGATATTAGGAAGAAATTCTTTACTGTGGGGGTGGTGAGACACTGGAACAGGTTGCCCAGAGAGGTTGTGAAAGCTTCCTCTCTGGAAGGCCAGGCTGGATGGGAATGGAGCAAGGTGGTCTAGAGGGAGGTGTCCCTGCCTATAGTGGGGGGATTGGAACTAGATGATCTTAAAGGTCCCAAACCATTTTATGATTCTATGATAATGCAATACTCACAGTGGATTTTTCTTTTTTAATTATCTCAGAGATAACATTCAGCTGTCTATAGAAGACAACTCTGCCAGGGCAGCAATTCTTTGTAGAATGTATGTAACCCCTATGCGGGGTGAATAGTTGAGTGAAAAACAGATGTGAACCCATATCATCCTAGGAATTATAAAAAGATGTAACTGAGTGGAAATTACAAAATAATTCTGTTGATACACGTGAAAAGTGAACCCTGCAGTGGTTGTACTGCTCATTTAAATTATATGGTACTAAAAAGAAAATTATTAAAATACATTTTTTTGCCATTAAAACTGTCAAGTATGTCTGAATGCTAATAGCTATAGGTTTTATTAACAAGATTATGGCAACTCTTTTCCAACCTCTGTTAAAAAAAAATCTGTAAAACCAAGAAAAAATTGGCTAGTGATGCTGAGATAAGAGAGGTGATGGCACTGAAAGGCAGCACCATTAAAGTCAGCTTTAATAGCTTTGAAAACTTTGTCCGGCTGCAGAATTAATAGAAAATAGTAACTCGGGGGGGAATAGAAGACTGAGTAAAGGTGTTTCAGGGTATGTGAATGCAGAGGAAAGAGTGGAGAACACAGAGGTCTGCTCCCACCAAATGGAGAAGTAACATTTCTGCAGTACTGCTCTGGGCTTTGTACTATTACAGCCCTGGAAAAGGTATCACATCTTTCATCAGCCACATAATAAGAAAGGAGTGGGGTTGGATGTATGTGGATGAGAGTCAATGCCCAGTGAAGAAGCAGGATTAGTTTGTCATAGAGGCATAGCTTAGATGGTCATGTTGCTGACTTTGTTTCATGTTTGTCCCCATGGCAGTAGAAGCACCAAGCCAGAGGGAAGGACTAGGATTAAGGAATTTTTTGCCAGTTGCCTTTCTTTTCTTTTTCTTTAATGGGATGCAGTTTAAAGTTTTTTCCCTTTTTTAATTCCTTTCATAAAAGTTGTTTTGATGAAAATTACTACAAAAAGTAGTCAACATACTTAGCAGCAGAAGAGATTAATGCAAAATATTCTGGGTTTCTCTTAAATGTGGAGGAGGTGCAGAATCAGCTTTTTTTCAGAAACAGAAGAATGCTTTGGTCCAGGAACAAATGTACCTGAGAGGGGATTTGTTTTCAAGGAGAGCAATGCCAAACCTTATCCTCATTGTTCAGGTAGGTCCCAGCTGGGAGTCTGTTGGCATCTTGGAAGCCATTATTCTAGTGGAGCATTGCATTTCAATTTCTCTGGGCTGTACTGTTGTCGAGTTCTTCTAGCAGATTTGAGACTGCTGTGACTGTTAGGGAGTTGCTAAATCTAGCAGCCTGGCAAGGCAGAGGCTGATGTGGGTCCATGCCCCAGTCCCAACCAGTAGCAAGGCCAAATATGTGTTCCCAGTAGGCACACAGACACAAAGGTATACGTATGTGCTACATACATCCACACAGATAGTTATACAGATTAGCACAGACAGGCATGCTCACACAAGCAGCACCTTCATCTCACCTCTGGTTGATCAGGATGAAGGTCTGGTTGACAGGAGAAAAAAAAAAATGTATGTATATGTATATATTATACACACATACCCACAGTTTGGGTCCCTGCTATAGTTGGGCTTAGACAATCTGCCCAGTAGTCAGCACTGAATATTGATCTTCCAAGTATCTGAGCATGCAAGCCTCTTTCTAGCTGCTGATTCACAGACCTCCATGCACCCACTGTGGATCCCACCAGTAAAGTGGCCATGGAGACCGTCTGTTCAATAGGTGGTCCAGCATCCATAGAATGGATGAGGGAATGGCATGGAGCTGTGTCAGGGGAGGGGCAGCTGGCGACTAGGGACAGGTTCTGCACCAGAGGGTGGTGGGCATGGAACAGGCTGCCCAGAGCAGTGGGCATGGCACCAAGCTGTTGGCGTCCAAGCAGCATTTGGACAACATTCTCAGACACAAGGTTTGAATGTTGGGTGATGCTATGTGGAGCTGGGAGTTGGATGCAGTGATCCCTGTGGGTCCCTTCCAACTTGGGACGTTCTGTGATTCTCTGATAATCCCAGGATGCTCTTCCCCTGTGTCTCATGATGAGTCCCACTACCCTGACAGTGACCCCCCCCCGTAGATTCCTGATGGAGCTGAAGGAAATACAAGTATGGCAGGCATATCAGTATTTACCAGTGCAGCAGTCACATCAGGCTATTTCTCAGTTTCATTTCCAGGCAGTGTTTGGCAGCAGCCAGCTGAACAGCATGTGCACGTGGGCCAGCTGTTTGCACCCTGTGCATGAGGACTGCGAGGGCTGTCCATGTACACTGAGTGCAGGATGAGCCACAGCAAGGGGGTCAAGTGTCCAGTGCCCAGTGGGTATTTTGGGCAGTGTGGGAATGGGGAGGAGAGCTGATCTGCAAATTAACCTGGTTATGTTGATGTTCAATTTTTATAAAGTTTGTTTGTGATGCTGTTTTCTTTCTTTCTTTTTTTTATTATTCAGATTCCTTTGGGACTCTTGTTCTTCCAGTAGTAAGTATTTATTTCCTTTCCTTCGAAGAAAATATTGACTGCCTGAGATTTTTCAGCAGTTATTGTTGATGAGATGTATGAATGTATTTGCTGACGGTGAAGCTAAGAATTTTAACATCAAGTGCTCCACAACTTATTACAAGTAACTACAGAATTTGTGAGCTGACTTCCAACATCATCACAAGCTATCATAAAGACTGAGCCCAGAACTTTGCTTTATGATTTTTTTTTTTTTTTTTACTAGCTGCTACCCCTATTTCTACACCCCTATTTAATTTTGAAGGCTTACTTGGGCTGAAATAATTGTGTGAAGTAATCACCGAATCACAGAATTGCAGGTGTTGGAAGGGACTGCTAGAGCACATTGAGTCTAACCCTCCCTGCTAAGTCAGGTTCCCCCCAGTAGCTTGCACAGGTAAATGTTCAGATGGATCTTAAGCATTCTCCTCCAAAGGAGAATCCATGACCTCTCTGGGCAATCCCTTCCAGTGCTCTGTCACTCTCACTGTAAAGAAGTTCTTCTGCATATTTTTGTGGAACTTCCTATGTTCCAGTTTTTGGCCACTGTTCCTTGTCCTATTACTGTGCACCACTGAAAAGAGTCTGGCCTCATCCAGTTGCCTTGGGCATTTCAGATATTTATAAACATTGATCAGATCCTCTCTCAGTCTTCTCTTCTCCAAGCTGAACAGAGCCAGGTCTCCCAACCTTTCCTTGAACAGGAGATACTCCAGACTCTTTATCATCTTTGTTGTTCTAATAACTGAAAAATATTAAATTAAAATAAAAGCATCGCTCTTATTTATACATAGTTTTCTTGATGATTTGTAAATGTGCATTCAGTGGAGGTACATAGTAAACTAACCAGTCAACAAAAATGCATGATACATAATGCAAAAGTGCATAGTTGTTTACTAAGTAGGCATGAATTTATAATCCTGTATGCTTATCTTGAAACTTTGATCTAAAGAATTACGTATTTGTGTCAGGAAAAAAGCTTTTTACCAAATTCCTTCTTTTTTTTTTTTTTTTGTTTGTTTGTTTTTGAACATCTGTAAGCCTGAATATCCCTAAAAGCAGTAGGTTTAGGTTTTGATCTTAGGTTAAATGTATATCTTATGAAATACTCGGGAAATATTTGATAAATGGATAATCAGTAATTATGAGCAGTTCAACATTGTAAAGAATTCTAGGTTAAAA
Organism: Chrysolophus pictus; assembly: GCA_037305975.1. NCBI lineage: Eukaryota > Metazoa > Chordata > Aves > Galliformes > Phasianidae > Chrysolophus > Chrysolophus pictus. The sequence goes on from CM074578.1 coordinate 29,776,716, forward strand.
TGTATCTATAAAAACCGTAAATTAGAAAACATTAACAATTCAATAAAAAACTCCCCCAAAACCACAAAACCCCAAACAAGTTAGATTAGCAAGTTCTTTAATATAATTTGCCCAGTCTAAGAGCATCCTTATGTCTTATTAGGCTTCTACAAAATCAAATTCCATAATCACTTCAATAGTACTAAGAGTCTATTTTTTTTCTAGAATATTTCAAGCATACAATAAACAAAATAGGGGACCCTCTATCCAGCTCAATCTAAATTTCCTAGCCTGCTTTACCGCTGCTCGAATGAAACAGTGCCTTCCTTGAGCACCATTTACAATTTCTTGAACATTCAGGGCGTGTTGTAGGGATGGGAGGGGAGTGGTTGGGCACTGTTAGAATGTAACCTGTCAGGTTAGGAGAACTGACTCATATTTTTAATGGTGAGACTTTTTTTGTTGTTCATGTAGCTATGGTAGACTTCTGCATTGCCCAAAGTATACTTGGCTGGTAGCATAAAATGGGTAATAGTTTCAGTTGTCATGTTTTCCAGAGGAGACAAGAGCTTCCTTGTCTGAGGTGCTCGTGAAGGTGGCTGATGTGGTTAGGAGAAGGGCTTGAAATGGTCATTTTCTCTCTTGTGTTAGGGGTGCCAAAACTAGGATAGTAATACCATATAGCTGGGGAGTGTATCAATTAAGATAAAATGTATTTTACAGTAAGTTTCTGCTAGGTACTGTTTTAAAAATGCATAGCTCATACACGGGTTGAGAAATATCCTTTGGAGATGGAATTGATGGGGCTGAGGCAAATGGCTACCATTATTTTAGCAGTGAACTTCCAGAAATGTTGTGTTAATTCGGTTGCCATTAGCATGGCTACATGCAACAAAATTTGGGTTACTTTACACCTCAGATGTCCCAGTATGCTGCAGTACAATGCAAACTTCTGTTGTCTTTGGATTTTACATCCGCAAAGGTACAATAGGCAGCTTTGTCACCACGTTATGATAAAAAAAGTATCAAGACATTAAAAATCAGGGCAAAACCCCATGTAGCTTTATTCCTGATAGAAAAGGGCTACAGAAAAAGAAGGTCTATAAACAATGATGCAGACTTCTAAAGAAATGTTTTAAAATAATGTTGTAAGAGCACTATTCATAGCTACAATGAGGAAAAAGCAAGCCTATTTTACACCTAATTTGACATTGAAGGTTTGTAATGTTTTTGGGAGCTCTTGCAGAAAATCCTGTCTGCCTCTTAGGGAATAAAGCATATTAAATAAGCGATAGTATTCTTAAATGAATTAATTGTGAGTTTATATTTGACAGATGTAGTAACTAAGGCTGTTCCGCCTGTCTAATATATTCCAGAATACTTGGCGAGAAAGTTTGAGTGTTGAAATATGTGAATCATATGTTCTTGGCAATGTGTATACAGTGACCTGCAGTTGAAGGAAATGCAGAGTCAATTTCAGTCTAGTGTTTTGCACCTAGAATTTGGTTATATAAGTGCAGCTTTTAAAGGGTACCGTTTCTCGTGTGTCATCATATGCCTGTTTGTGGGTGGAAAAAGAGAGCCTATTTATTTTTCCTCTCAATGGTTTTTCCTTTCAACTTGTTTTTCAAAACAAACTCAACAGAGAGGGATGAAACTGTAGTTAATTCCTGTTTATAGGTAAATACATGGAGAAAGAAATGTATTTGGTAGAGATATTTGCATCTGTGATATTTGTCACTGTCGTATTCTTCCTTATTTTGGAAAAAAACATTATTTCACTGTATGTTCTTAAAATGAGTTTTGACAGCAAGGCAGCGTTTCATTATAGAGGTTGGTAGGATACTTTTGAAGTGCTGTGCCTGGTGAGTTAACAGATGTAATTTTCATTACCAGTGTGAGAAGAGAGCTTAATTTCCATATGTTATGCTGAAAAATGTTAGCCTGTCTGTTTTAGTTGTCTTGACTTCAGAGGCTGTACTCCAGATTTACTGTTCTAACTACAAACAGAAGCATGTGACTCCTAAGCTTTTTAGCAGCACTACTTGCTGGAACCAGCTGCATGCTTTGATAAACCCTTTCCATCTTCAAAGAGAGAGTTCTAAGCAGATGGCAGGACAGAAGTTTGCATCTGGGCTGGAATGCACCTAGGTCATTCCTTGTCTGTGCAGGCTCTGCTCAAGGTGACATCTCCGTGTCCTGCGGCAGTTCTGCTTAGAGCCTCTAGAACTCCTGTAGCTGAGGTTGCTCCATCTAAGTGCAGGAAATGAACTGGTGTATCTAAATTGTGAGCTCCAGATTTCCTCTACTCACTGGAGGGAGACACTTGTGTGTGGTTATTCTTGTCCTATGTGGTCCAGCTTTCCTAGCTAGCACTGTCTGCCCATGTTTGCTGCCAGCACTGAAGGAGCTTTCGGTGTCTGTCCTTAACAAGGCATCTCAGCAAACTGTATAAAGTCTCTCTACATTTGTTCTTCATACTTTGGGAAGAATATTTATCTTACTGGTTGAACTGCAGTACTTACTGTAATTATGAATCATTAAAAGCACTGAAATGAGAAAAAAAATTAGTCAGTTTCCATTGAAAAGCAATATTTAGCTTCTCAGGATACTTCCATTCTGAATTTAATTTTTCTACTCTAAAAGGTGTGGAGCTGACCCTTATAAAGAGATACACAAGGTTTTCTTTCTCTCCTGCTCATCTTGCCTATATGTATCTTCTTCAGCTCTTATATTTCTGGAAAATAAATTGCTAGAAAATGACAAAGTCTGAAAAAAAAAAAAAAAAAGCCCCCAAAATCAAATGCAAGAAATTTCTCAATAACTGTAAAAAGAAAAGAAAGCAGAATGTGACTGTCCATTAATGGTGTATGAATACATACCTACTTATGTTATTGAAAATCTGATTACTAGCAAAAATCACTTACAAGTACTTTGGAAGTTTGCCTCTGAGAATACATTTCTGTGTAATTGTTAAAGTGACTGAGTCTTGAAGTCCTATTTCTCTTCCTAAGTGTTTATGTAAGTTGACAGGGCAGAGACCTTAATGGCAAGTGTTTTATAGAATAATTTTCACACAGAGGGTGTTGACACACTGGAACAGGTTGCCCAAGGAGGTTGTAGATGCCCCATCCCTGGAGGCATTCAAGGCCAGGCTGGATGTGGCTCTGGGCAGCCTGGTCTGGTGGTTGGTGACCCTGCCCATGGCAGGAGGGTTGAAACTAGATGGTCATTATGGTACTTTTCAACCCACGCTGTTCTATAATTCTTCAGTTGTATCTTGGATAATTAATAGTGATGCACTGTTCTCTTTTCAGTTGCCATTGGGAAGTGCTTCTGGGACTTATGAATTACTGGTGGAAGGCCATGCTGATGGCCAGCGCGTCTTCTCTAACCGTACCAGCTTGATATACACGGCAAAGAGTATCTCTGTATTCATTCAGACTGATAAATCTACATACAAACCAGGACAGGATGTCATGTTTCGGATTGTCACGGTCTATCCTGATCTCAAACCTTACAAAGCTTCTCTAAATGTATATATACGGGTAAGTATCCACAGGAACCTATTTATACATTGGAATTTTTCATATATTCCAACTTTACATGCCAAACACAGGTGATATATATTGATGCCTAAATCTTGCTAGCAAAGCCACTTGCATTTAACATGGACCCTGACTTTTTTTTTTTTCCTAGGACCCTCGGAAGAAGTTGATTCAGCAGTGGTTGCTGGAGGAGGGTGATTTAGGTGTAGTTTCAAAAAAATTTCAGTTATCAAAGAACCCTCCACTAGGAGACTGGTCCATAGACGTGGAAGTGAATGTGAGTATTAGCAGTGTCAGTTGACACTGAAATTTCATTTCTTCTGATAGATGTCCTGATAGATGTGAATAAAATAGTGTTTGCTTTGCTAAAGTAAAGCCAGAAATAAATATGGATCATGAGGAGAAATCTTTCTTTCATGTCAAACCCCTCAAGCCTATGGAAAGTCACAAGTTTTTCAGTAGTGAATGGTTTTGTAAATAAATACATTAAGAAAAAAATATTAAAAAAAATAGAAGCAAGCATGCTTATTTTATCCTAAGGACTAGATTTTGATTCTAAAATGTGTTATTTGAAAGTGTGTTGAAGAAAGAGCATATCTAATACTATTTTTTTAAAAAGTGAAACAACCTTACCTTTATTTTGAAAGCTAATACACAGAAATTCACTGTTCTCTGGTGTGCAGCCAGTCACTATCTCAAGGGTGTGGCATCCAGTACTGTCATTTATAAATGCCTGTTTAGTCTTAGTGGTGTTTCAGCATTTCACAGTGACTCAATTGTTACTGAGGAAAAAATAACTATGCAAAATAGAGATGATGAATACTGAAGCAGAACTATTTCATAACAAAGCTGGTAGAATTTATTTGGCATGTTGCTTTGGTAACAGTCCTATCAGTCCAAATCCTTTAAGATTCTCATACGCCGGTAGATGCATTGTCAAAATAGCTGGAGGTTTAGTTGTCCAAGACTGTGTGTGTCAAGTTTGTTCAGACTGCTCTACATCCCTGTAGTATGGGAACTGCATTTCCGAGTTGGCTTGCAACAACTGCTCAGAGACATTTAGCAAGTGCAAACAGAACTGTGTAATGTTTCCTAATAACATGAGGCAGAAGAAGAAAACCTCATTTAGTTATGTATAACTTCAGAATGATATTTGCCAGTAAGAATGATATCTTCATAGATTTTCTAAGATAGATGAGGTGTTCAACTGATGATCAAGACTGGGTTTTTCCAACATATTTTCATATAGGTGTGGGTTCATTACTATTGTCCTTGTTGGGAAAAATGCTTTAAATTGTTCTTAGGCTTGGCTGCTCCTTCCCATCCCTGTGCTGCTGCTTAGCATCTTCTCAGTAGTGCTGAGGCATCTGTAATGAGGCTGAGATTTAAAGTGCATCAGGGAAATTGAAAAGTTTGAAGATTAAGGCACTATTTTATTTTGTTTGACCTAGTTCAGTTCCCTGATCTGGTTCTCAGCACAGCCTCACTCACAAGTGCACAGGCACTTTTCAGGATGGGGGGAAGCATGGCTCAGATGAAGGAAAAGTCTTGAAATGGTAGTGGGATTCTTCAACAGCTCTGCTAGAGGAAAAAAATTAGTGTGAAGTTGTGATAGGACTTTCTGCTAAGTCATGAATAATCCTGAAGTCAGGAAAGACTGCTGAAGGAAAGACAGCAGCTGTTCTCAGGATCTGAATATAAATGTCATTCCCTCTTGAAATAACTAAATAAATAAGATGAAAAAATTGTGAAATTGGAAGAAAAATGCCACAGATTCATCTAGGCTAGTGAAGTAGCTGAGAAAACAGTCAACGATCAAGTAAAATTTCAATAGGTGATAGGAAGTGATACTTCAAATTTTAACTGTGAAATATGTACTGCATACATGTCATTAAGCCAGGAAAACAAGTCTCTCAAGTCATGAGTAGCAAGAAGGAGAAGATAAATAGGGAACATTTTGTTCACTGTCTCTCCTGAAACTTAGCTAGAGGGCAATTTCAAACCAATTAAAATGGCACAAGTAAACCATAGAGCTCATCATGAGCATTTGTTGTGAAATTCCAAATGGATCAAAGGCTGGGCAAATTCACAGAGGTAAAGGCTGTTAAGAATTGTGAACTAAAAACTCTGACCCCTGGTTCAGGAGGTTCCCCTGTCTCAGGCTGGCAGAAAGTTGATTGCTGCCAAAGGTTGTACATTGGCCTGGATTCATGTTAGATGTGTGAGTTGCCTTTATTCTTTTTCACTAAGAACACCCAATTTTCCTGATTATTAATTTGTAAATCTTAGTGTTCTAGCATTGAATGTAGCCTTGAATGCCAGGTTTCGGATCCTTTAAAATAGAGTTCCAAATGCTTCAGTGACATGAAGGATATCCAAGGGCAGAGATAATGCCTATCTAACTGGAGTACTTTCTCTATTCATCATTGTTTCAGGAGACAATTCAAGGTGAAAAGCACTGCAAAATGCTTTTCCTACATTTAACAAAATACTCTGTTAGGGAAAGATAAACTTGGTCAGAACAGAAACAGGATTATTTTGTTTTCACTAATGAAGGATACAGTTCATACTTAAGAAAGACAACATTTAATAAGTGAGGGAAAAAAGAGAGAGTATTAGATACCATTCCAATGAGAAACTCTGAACTCTTGCAAATCTGTAGGAAATGTAAGGATTCTGAAGAGAACTTGATGGTTAATAAAAGTATGAAAGAGTTCTTAAAGTTAGCTAGAAACAAAAGAAATTCCAGAGGAGGCAGAGCCCAGTAGCATGAAGAAACAGTGAATCTGTGGCAGAGATGGGAATGTGTAGTATGTATTATGATAGCTCTATGTGGTTTAGTGAATTTCACTGTGAGAAAACTTAAGAAGACAAGCAGAAGATGAGTATGTCCTTGACAGGAAAGAGTAAGTGAGGTAGGAAGGAAAACCTATCATATGGCATGAATTCTGAGAAAAATGTCAATTAAGGTGATGTGGGAATCCACATCAAAGAATTAAATTCTTTTGGGCTATTTTGGATTTAATAGGTAGGTAGTTTTATTCGCGTAGCAGATTTTTGTAAAGGTTTTTTTTTTTTATTGTATAAAATTCTAATAAAAAAATGTCAATGCAATATACATGAAGTCTATCAAGGGAGAGTGGCTTGAGTACTGGGGCAAATGTCAGTCACCCAGGGTGTTTCTAGTACAAACCGATGATAGAGTTTGCAGATGGAGATGGGAAAGAAAGCTTATTGCTGGGGACTCGCAGATGTTCAATGCTGACTGTACGCTGAAGGATAAAACGAATCGGTGGATTTATTGTTTACAATCTCTGGGTGCCATTACAGGTTTTAAAAAGCTTTTTAATGTATTAGAGGAAGGCATGCTATGAACCAGCTATTAGAAATTGAAACTGGAGAGTTTCTCTTTTGCACAGACGTTTATTTCATCAGTAAGGCTATTAATCACCTGAACAAACAAACAAAAAAATGAGATTGAGGGGTTCTCTTTTGCCCGATGCTTTAGCATCAAGAATGATTGCCTTTTTGATAGATGCATTGAAATCAAGCAGACTGCTGGAGTAGCTGAATTCTGAAGTAACTAAACCTGTAATAAAAGGAGATCAGGTTAAATGGTTTCTTCTGTCACTAAAATATATAAAATCAAAATACAAATAGAGGAGAGAAGGAACAGTGTATCTAAGTAAAAATGTAGTAAGCTTTGTGGTCCAGAAAAACCTGGCTGTTCTTATGATGTTTAAACTGTGGGGGGGAAAACACCACATGTAGAAGTTTGTTTCCTTTCAGATGCCTTTTCCTCCAGAATGTACACCTCTTTGATCTTCAAATTTGGTGTTAAAAAAATATAACGACAAAGCAGTACGCATTATTTCTGTATGACATAGCATGTATCTGCACAATACCTTACACTGGATGATCCTATCATGCATAAAAGTATATTAAGCAGCTATGCACTATTTTGCTAAGTCTGTCTATTGGGTTGTTTCACACTTACTTTTCTGATAGCATATCATACTGTTTGATTAATGAAAGATGCAAGAAACTTTGCAGAATAAAGGAAAAGAAGTACTTAACTGATGGGAAATTTCTTTTGGTTCTTAGTCAGAAATGAGCTTATGCTTTGAATGTCAAGATCGTATAGGAGGGTATTTTGGTTTCAGGTTTATAGCATGTCTATCCATAAGTTACGGGGGGTATTGAAGTTCCTGTTTTAGTCAGTGGAGGTTGAGTCAGTGTTCAATTAAAGCAAGTGAGTGGCTCAGATCACTCTGAGTGGGTATTCCTGTGCTGCAGCTACAGGTTTTTCTGTATTATACATGAAGTTTCAGATTCACTAATCCTGTCCTGAGAGCAGGGGTCACAAAGAACTTGAATTTAGTGCTAAGACATGCTTAGCATGTCTGTCCTGCATTTTGGTGGGTTTGGCATTTTTTGTAACTATACTTGTCTGTATCTGGTACTGCTTGACTGAGTCCACGGTATTCATAGGATCTTTTGGATCTACTCAGGGCTTTAGGAACATCTTCAGATTGCAAATGGGGTGATCTCTGTGTGACTTAGCTATTCTGATGCCAGCACCTGGTCTTTCTCATTTAGTTTCAGCAGTCAACATTTCTATGTTTCTCATCTTGTCTTTAAAGTGCCATAAAATCACTAAATAACACTTCCCTTCCAGTGGTTACAGATCAGTTCCCAAGTGTGCAGAATTTGGATTCTTGGAAGTAGTGCCTCTGAATCCTGTTTTAAATCAGGTTCTGGCTGCTTGCTGCTATTACACATCCTGTAGTACTTCTAATAAGAGTACAGGTGTTAGTAGAACTCTTCCAAGAAAGCTCAAGACAGTGTAATTACAGTCTGGTTCCCAAAACTCCACCTTGTATTTTAGTTGGATATCTTATATTTCCTGTTATGGAGCCTGCTGCTGAAAGGCTTTTAGTTGCTGAGTTTTAGAAGGAGATATCGCAGTCTAAAAGTTTTTCTTCTTAGGCATTTTGCAATCTAATTGATGGAAGTTCTTGTCTGAAAATTTTTGACAGGAATAGTGATGATTTGGGAGCATTGAGGGCTTTCTAAAATATTTTTGAAGAGTACTCTATTTTTAAAAGTTTCAGAGACAAAACAACTTTCAGTTGGACTGAATGATTTCAAACAGGGCTGGTTCATCACAGCAGAGCAAAAGCTGAACTGTTTTTCTTAGATTTCAAAATCTGTAGCATCCATCTTATATGAATCTCTTTTGGGCACTTTTTTTTTTTTTTTTTTTTTTACTCTGTAGACATACTCTGAACAATGTGCACAGAATGTTATAGATCTCTTGTGGTTTAAGAAATGCTGGTTTCTTGAGAGATCATAAAAACAGAATAAAGCAGCCCAAGTGGAATAAGCATGGTGCTTGTTTTTGTATCTGAATTGAAAAGAAAAAGATTCTCTTTTGGACTGTGTATATAACTAAGTTATTAAAAGTCACCACTCCTGGAAACTAATTGAACAGTGTACACTTCAGAATATTTCAACAATATTTACCTGAGAGAAAGCCCTGCCCTGAAGAACTAAAATGGTGCAAAGGGGTTGAAATGTTGTTACTTGGCATATTTCAAACTAGCTTGACAGGAAAGTGTGCATTAGGGAGAAATCTGGCTTGGCAGTCAAATCATCCAGTTGACCTATTAGGGTCTTTTCCTTTCCCTACACTATCAATTCATGGCTTGCTTTCTGTCATAAAGGTTGTTATTCTAGAGAAGTTGCAGCCAAGAGCTCTAGTCTCTCTTTAATACCTGTTTTCTATTGCTTTCAGTTCCCTTAACATACAATTATTTTGTTTTAATTTCTAAGGTGAAATAAAAAGTCGTTTTCAAGGAGGTACTGTTTCATCCTATCACCAGGAGCAATGTTCTGCTCACGGTTTGCTTGACAGCAAGGCTGACAAGTACATGCTTGATAGTGGAAATAGAAAATGTACATCAACCAGACGTGGGATAAATTTGCTGAATATCATTCTCCTAAAGATACCTGTTCCTAAGATTAAAAGATAGTAATCTGATTGTGGACTGCATGTAGCATTTTGTACTGTTGTATTTTGGATCGTAATCAAAGAAGCAAACAGGCTTTCAAAAGGAGCCTTCCCCTTCTTGTCCTTTGGAATCTGGAAGCTCTTTCATTTTCTTAGTTTGTTTTTCTGGTCCAGCTGAGTTTAGATTGAGTTTTTGTTTTTATTTTTTAAAGGAAAAAAAAAAAAAGAATGGGAACCTAACTCTTTCATTCTGCTGCTATTGTGTTGCTCAAGGCTTAAGATTATTTTTGGTTGCTTTTCCTTTGTGACCTGGAGCCCTGTCAGAAGGAGGAAGCCCTCATGTTGAGATGTCCCATTTGAGCACAGGAGCTCCTCCAAATGTCCCATCTGAGCACAGGAGCACCACTGGTTGCCAGAATGGCTGTTGCTGTCCCTTCCTCGCATGCATTCAGTGGGGAGGGCTAGGGAGGCCATCCATGTTGGCTCCTGCTGATCCAGGCAAAAATATTTTTGACTGATTTGTTTTATTTGTGGGCATGGTTTTATTGGATTATTCATTCTATTATAACAATTATTATTTTACTACTATTTATTATTTATGAGTATTAAAGTCAAACACTGTAAAAATGTGTGTACACTAAACCTTACATTATTCACATTTTTAGATGAAGGCTGGCATAAATATTTCAAAAGTAACTTAGTGATATTCTTTCTCCTCAAACAAAACTTGAGGAGTGATTCTGTTTTTGTATAATAATCTAACTTAATGCCCACATCATGTGTTTCTCGACATTGAGAATATCAAATAGTTAGCAAGATATGGGTACAAGATGTGTTATGCTGTCAATACTTTGAGTCTTTATTTTTGTCACTGATACATTGCTAGTCGTTATAGAATGTGCTTACATGTCCCATATGGCTTAGTGAGACACGGTCTGATTGATTAATGATTACAAAATAGCCTTGTGAAAGATAATTTGATCAATGTAATCTTGGTGTTAGGCAGATCAGTTGAGATTCAGAGCTCCAGTTCCAGGTACCTCATGCCGTTTCCCTGCTGATGGCAGCTTTTTGGCATGGCACTGTACAAATGAGAATTAAGGGTTATGTGCCAGAGGACAAATGACTTGCATGCTTGCTCAAAATTACTCACACTCTAACAAGGAAGAATAATTGAGTAAGACAACAGAAGCAAAATTAATGTCTCACTACCCTGACTTTTTGGGTCAACTGTCATTGCACCAGTGAACAAAAATAGCTGCTGATTTCTTAAACTTTTTTTAATGTTAAGAGAGCAGCGTAACAAACAAAACGAAAACAAACAAAGTGTAAAATTAATTTCCTAAGAATGTGCTGTGTATGACCTGAGATACCAAATCTCAATAACATTTCAGAATAGGCTTTTAGATATTCCAAAAAAAATTAAGAAATGAAAAAACAAACAGAAAAATAGGAAAATAGAAGAAACTTAAGATTCTTTACAGTTGCTTATTTCTTCCTTTGATTTTTAACCAATAAATAAAAGTCAGAAAGATATAACTCAAGACATCTCTGTTGAAGTAAGTATGTAATGCAGACTGTAATTAAATCTTAGTCTTTTTTGTTTTTTTTCTTAAGTGAATGAAGAGCCTTAAGATTATATACGTGCTTTTGAAGCGGTCTTGTCTTCTAGATACACTACAGGGGCTTCCACTTGCATAGAGATACCAGAGTTAATTCTAAATGAGTTAGCAAAGATACTGCTGGTAGTTCTGTCATCTTTCATCTTGATCACTGTGAATGCTTAATGCTTGATAGTTTTAGGCTAGCTGCCTCAGATATATCTATATACAGAAACCAGCCATATGTAGACGTTTGTAGACTAACAGCTCTCTAAGGACTCCATTATAAATGTAATGAATCTACTATATGTGAACTACCTGCATGTGTTTTTAGTGCAAATATCTTCAGCTGGTTCTTGCAGGAACTCTGTAACAGGAGCTGATGGTGGTTGATCTGTAATTTAAAATTACATAATTTCAGCAATTATAATTTAAGCTGAGTATGGGTGGGATTGGGCCTAAAAATGCATTAAACACGCCACTCTAACTGCAACTGTATGTACTTACGTATTTATTTTTTTTTTCAATAGGGTCAAGTACATTATCAAAGTTTTAAAGTGATAGAATATGGTAAGTGTTATTCAAGGACATTTGGTACTGACCAAAATTAGTAACTGAGTCTCCATTAATTTAGAGTTTAGAGAAACTAACTAATCTTGGCTAACACAAACTTTTTGAATACTCCCAGAAAGTTTAATTTCCAAATCTGCTTCTCTGAGACTGACTGTCCTGGGGAAAAACAACATCTCATCAGCTGCCCTGGTAGCTTTAATGACCTACTGCTGTAGCATCTGAATGTTGTCTTGTCCCTGTTTTCCCAGGAGCTTCCAGGCAATGTGTTCATCACAAAAGATCTGTATAATATTTGATCGTGAAGCTTCGTGATAATTCTGTAAAGGTTAAACAGGCCGAACATTTACTGCTTCCTCTACAAACTTGCTTTGAGAAAGGAGAAACAAACATATTTTATCCATACAAGGTTGTTCACAGGCTGCTCTTGTGATGCTTGGTGCCACCTTTTGACAAACTATCTTAGACTGAAGCATGTATAGAACTGTGTTAAAAATATATCTTACTTTATAGTCCTTAGGAAACTGCAATAGGTCTGTACCACATTACATATTCAAAATATGTAGATGTTATTTTTATGTGAATTAAATACTTTACTTTTTTTTTTTTTTTTTAGTTTTACCAAAATTTGATGTTACGATAACAACTCCATTATACTACTCCTTGAGAGAGAAAGATGTAACTGGCGTTGTCACTGCAAAGTAAGTAAAACACTGATACTGTTGTCGTGATGTCTGTTAAGATAATGGTCTGTAAATATTAAAGTAAAAATATGCTAAAATGCTAAACAAGTATCCTCTGCTGTGCATTAGCTGGCTAGCTTATATTCCTAGTTACTGGATTTTTGCGTAACAATGTTAGATAGATCTTCAGACTTTGCACATTTTTGGTTAGGTATAGGTATTTCTAGACTACAGCCAAAGATACTTTCAACTGACTTATTCATAAAATTTCTTGAATCTTTTGTTTATAATGTAAATTTTGAGGCTTTTTTTTTTCTGTTATTATGTCTCTTTCATTATGCTCTCCAAAATATCACATCAAATTCCTTAGATAGAGTAACTTTACCATACCAACAGGAAAATTATTCAAGCTTCTATTCACACCCTTCTTATACTGATTTATCCATGTTATGGATTTGAACTATAGGCTTCTACTGGCTTACAAAATACCTATACCTGTAAATTGATGAAGAATTGAAAACTCTTGAGAAGTTCAGAACAGACTTTACTGTAGACTACTATTCATCATTGTAGACTGCTGTACAGATAGAAATGAATTTTATTTTGGGAAGATGAGAGCCAAGTAAAGCTACTTGGTAAACAAGAAGACCTGAAAGTGAAAGTCTTTCTGGAGCTATTTCATTCCGTTAAAATGCATGCCTTCAGAACAGTAAATTCAAGATTGATTAACAGTCTGTTTAAATGTGATGTTTGGACTTCTGAGAAAAAGCTTCTTTTCCTGGAGGCAATGCAATCCAATACTATAAACTATGTAGGTTTCTCATTAGGTGTAATTAAAAAAAAAAAAAAAAATCCACTTTTTTTTTTTCTTCTTCCTATTTTTCTTTTGGAGTATATGCCAATGTGAATTTGGTTTCCTAATTTGTTTTGGTCTGCCACAAGATACTTGTCTCCTTTGTTAAGGTATTTGAAAGCATACCTGTCTGCTGCAATAAATCCAGACTTGGGCGCCAGTGAATAGTCTGGGATTGAATCCCAGCAGTGCCAAAGTTTTCCTGATATGTCATAATTATTTATAGGGAATGACTTCATTCCTGGTGACTGTTTTTATAGGCAAAATGTCTCTGTATACAAGGACTTTACGTGTCCTTTAAACTTGTAGATGTCATAAATCCTTTTTCCTTTCTCATTTCTGCGCTATTGTTAGATTAACTATAGGATGTTATCCAATGACAGTAATATTTCAAGCTTAATAGCAGCTTCTTTCTGTAATTAGATTTAACGGGAAAGACTGCAGCTCAGGTGCAAGACAGCGTTGTCAGAAATGTTCCTGTAACTATGCTATTTGATTATCCTTCTCCTCTGCTTTCGTGTTTCTTAAGTGACTGCCGGTCATAGCCATACTGACCCAAACTACTTAGTTATCACATCTGAATGTATTAATACTGTTGGGTTAGAATGTTATTTTGTCCCTATTTCCTACTCTACAAAGTCTGACTAATGATTTCTGTTTCATAAGGTTGGAAGTGTTGAGCAAAATCTTTGATTTATTACTACTCACTAAGTATGTTATAGTTTATAAATTAGCTACAGCTGCCAATTGTGTTTGCTGTGCAATAATGCCATGATTTGTTTGCAAATTATTTGTTTGTGATTATTAAATAATTTGAATATATGTAAATATCTTGAAATCACTCATTTTGTATATTCAGTGTTTGGGAAGCAGAACATTTGCGCTTCCCACATCCCATTTTAACTCTATTGTGTATTAACTATGGTGCTATATGTTCTGTTCAGTAACTTAGGTTAACATAGTTAATTTGCCTAAATTGTACAGCCCATAGTAACAGACTTGTAGAGCTCATGTTCAGCAAAAGACAGCATTTCCCACTTCTCTGTATATTCTCTAAGTTTTGGGCTTCTGACTTTAGTGTTAATGAAGCACTGAAAACATCATGGTTCAAAGTACAAATACATTCTATCTATATTTGAAACTCAAGAAAAAGTATTTCAGTGGACCTTTTTACCTTCAACGCTCTTCAGGAGCCCAGGCTCTTGAGATAATGCATTGTTTTGCTTTGCTTGGTGTGTTTCAGGTATACATATGGAAAGCCGGTGAAGGGAAATGTGACAGTCACCTGTCTGTCTGTCTCTTACTGGACGAACAAGAGGAACGTAACAAAAACAATGGAGGTGAGTCTTTTGTTAGCAGTTCAGTAGTGTCGTAGAGTCTAAAGTTGTGTCTGCTTTTGAAGGTTAAATATGCCTGGAACCACTCTCAAGTGCTGGTGTTCTGCTGGCGTAGTCTGTGGAGTGACTTGCATGAATAGTGTTTAGCTCTATTTTCTAGTACAAAGTGGCTACGTTCAGGCTGCCTGTTGGGAGTGATACTTGGCCACTGTAATCCCTTGAACTATGCCTGGAAGTTATTTTGGAGAGCAGTAGCTGGTCCAAGTAGAAAAACATTCCTAAAGCCCTTCTAGCAGCGTAGGTGATGGAGGGCCAGTGCCCAGGAATGTTCCTTGGCACTGAGCATGCCATTACACACTCAACTCTGTGTTATAAAGGCATTGCAATTGTCCAGGTAGAATTCTAGCATGGTGGTGTCAAAAGAGTTTTGCCTACTAATTCTCTAGTAATTGCATTGGAGTTAATGTGCTAGAGGTGATCTAGGGTATGACATGTAAAAAAGCATTATGTTTTGATTTGAAGACTTACTCAAAATCAGGTCTTTTTAATTTTGAACAATTAATTTTGAACAAAATTTCAGTTTCAGCTAGGTGATGTCTGTCATTTCCTGTTGGCTGGCTTTAAGGCTTCAACAGCAATTAATCTTCAGAAACAGAACTGAATTTGGGTGAAATCTATGCTCCTTCAGGCAGCTTCCAATTTGTTGTCTTTTTCTGTAAAGCATAGACACTAGTGCTCTGGCAGTGTAGAAGAGGATAATTTTATATAAAGTAATCCTTTTTTTTTTTTTTTTTTTTCCACATTGCAGATAAATGGATCTGTGAATATTACTTGTAACAAGCTCATGTTGCAAAACTTGAATGGGGATCAGTCGTGGCACCACGGTGACGATGATTACACTGAGCCAGTAGAAATTATTGCTGTGGTTACTGAGTCACTCACAGGTATTTTGCTGTTTGAGGTTTTCCAAGAGAAATCCAAAGCGCAACTCATGCTAGAAGTGCTTAGTGCAATGCAGAGTGCCTTGGAAGTGATGGCAAAGCATCATGTACTGAAGGAATCTTTTCCATGCAAATATATTATCTGAACTGTTACTTGCCTAGTTATTAAATAGTTTAACTAACTGTTAGCTCTGCTGAATGCAGTTCTGCACTAAGTGATTTATTAAGTAACCAAGGGATTTGTTCAGATGAGGGCTTAAACTCAATAAAAGGTTGTTTTGATGTGAAGAGCAGGTGTAAAAATAGCATTGGGTTGCCTTATAAACTTTAGTTTAATCATAAATGTATTTTATTTATTTGCTTGTAAACATCAATAGAAGGAGTTCATTGGCAGTTCTAGTAACAAGATTTCATTACAGAATTTCTGTTTGAAGCCCAGTAAGGTGGAAGTTGGCTGATTTGGGATTCCTCATATTGTCATTCTGAAAATAGTATTCATAGAGTAGAGCACAGTGTGATATGAGTTATTTATTGTCATGGGTAACAGTGCCATATCATCTTTTTACTGATACTTAGCTGGAAGGATGGAGAGCAGTCAGAGTGGAAATGGTGATAGAATTGATGAATTATCTAAAAATCAAGTAAAAATTAAAAAAAATCTAATAATTGAGTAAATTACTGCTAAAGGAGTGTGCATACGTCTAAATGAAAGAAATTTTTCAACAGGAATCTCTCAGAATTCAAGTACTATCATATTTCCAAAGCAAAGTGACTATTTCATTGAATTCGTGGACTACTCTAGAGTCATAAAACCTTCTCTGAATTTCATCGCTACTGTAAGTTCTTTTGATTCACTGTGGTTTGTGCATAAACAAATGTGACTTTTTCTCCTGTGTTTTTGCTTAGATACCAAAATTTGCCTCAGACTTTTAGGAGTAATTTACAAGTTTATTTTCAAATTATTTTTTCATGATATATGAAGTTCTATATATCAGGAAGTTCTAAGATTACAGTTTTTACTCTAGCAAGGGATAAAATGATAGGAAATACCGTGTTGACAGGATATGCTAGAGTATCAGCATTGTTAAGTAAAACTTTTCAATCTCTAGCTAATGTTTTCTAATAAGTTGACTGTGTTTTAGTAGTTACTGAGTCCCAACTCTCTTAATACTTGTATATAAAATGGGATGTATGAATGTGAATATATTGTTTATTTTAAATATGCATATATAAGACTAACCAAACTAACCAACATAAGACTGTTACAAAACTAAGTACAACTCATCAAACCACATTGCTCTGAAATGAAGTGTCTCATTTTTTGCATCCTGTCATGTCCTTTTCATGCCAGCTATAGTCCTCACAAAAGCCTTTCATATTTTTCATGATCTCCTGGTCTGTGGTCAGTATTTCTGCATTTAAGATAGGTTGTGTATTGCACCATTGAATGTTGTCTTAAAGGAGGAATAGACTTCACAATTCTTGAAGACAGCCAGAGCCTTTACTATGTAGAAATGCCTAAATACTGTATAATATATGGTATAAATAAATACCAATAAAATAGGCTGATTATGCAGTTTTGGATCGATGCAGGTTGTATCATTTTGCTAGCGTTGCCATTGGGACTTTGGTTTTGGTCCTTTTCATTTTCTGTGCCCCCAGCCTAGTTTGACTCCAGCTCTGACCTGCTGAAGAGCTGAGAGGGAACTGAGGATTTAGCAATACTGCAGCTGGCAGAGGAGATACCAGTCATGCTCCCAGAGGAGGGGATGAGGGAACAGCTACTGCTGTTACTGGAGGTGAAGGTCTGTATGTGCTGTACAGAGAGATAAAAGGAAAATAATGGCAGAGGAGAAGAGTGACGCACTTTTGGACTGAAAAAGAAGAGGGAAACATTTGTTCAGTGTTATTAAATGTAGAGGTTGAATTTTTGGAATATAAAATACAGAGGGAGAATGGTTTTACTGTGGATGAGAATCCATAGAAATAAAGGCTGATATAAGTTATAGTGCTGAATGGTGGATGTTAGTGTGAAGAATTTAGAGATTGTATCAATTTGAGGCTTGTTTTCAGTCTTTTCGTTTCTTTCTATGAATCCATAAATACATCTCACTCAAAAGGTGATAAAATGAGTATTCAGGCAGCAGGTTAGATATGCATATTTTGCCTGATAGATAAGCATGTGGAGAAGAGAAGCTGTAACTGGAAGAGCTGAAAGGCAGATCACCTTTTCTATTTTACCTGTTTTCTTTGAAAAAAAAAAAAAAAAAAAATGTTTCTCTATTGGGTAGAATTGTGAATAGTTTTGTTTTTGACTGACTTGCCTACTTGCAGTACTCTCAAGGGATTAATTATGCTGATATGTGAGAAACCTGACCAATGCCTTTTTTTTTATTATAATGTTGTATGTAGTTTTACCCTGTTTGATGGACATTGTCTTTCTTTTTGTTTTTAGCTAAAGGTGACACGTTCTGACAGCAACCAGCTGACAACTGAAGAGAGGCAGAATCTTGTCACAGTCACTGCACAACAGTCGGACCTGTTTTTTCACCACTCTTCACTTTCTCACTTTGAGAATGAGGCAACAGAGGAGACAAATAGAACTGTCCACGTCCTGAATTACACAGTCCCAGAAAATGGAATTATTGATATTGAGTTTCCAATCCTATCCAATACAAAAACTTTGAGAGTTCAGGTATTGCTCTGTAATATGTTGATTTGAAAGAGTGACACACTGAATTGAGAAGGCTATAATTAGTGGTATGTTGTTTCTGCCATCTATAACAGCCTACATACTACTTGCTATTCTATTTTTTCTTTCTTATCCATATTAGAGCTGGAAGGAAAGTAGCAGATTCTGTGTAAATGTGATCTAAATAAGTGCATCAAAGTAGCAATAGGAAAAAAAAGAATCAGATACCCAAAGCAAGAAGTTGCCTTCTACCGCAATTATGATTACCATGTTCTTCTAAACAGCAACATAGATATTGCTGCATACAGAGCACACAGATTTTGCTGTTGTGTTAAGAACTTTGTTTTGCATTGTCTTACAGGCAGAGTTCCTCAACAGTAAGACTGACATCGGCGTTTATGATGTGTTCAGCTCCCCTAGTGAAACTTACCTCCAGGTTAAAACAAAGAGCCAAGAAGTGAAGGTACAGTCAGACAAAACTTGCTAAGATAGGAAAAAAATTCAAGTTATTCATCATGTTTCCATATTCATCATTATCAATCATATTCTTTTTCTAGGCTGGGAAACCTTTTGAACTAAACATTGAAAGCAACAAGCCAGTAAGAGAGTTCCATTATCTGGTAAGTTGCTATTTCATACATGAAAAATCCAAGATGACTTTTATCAACTTGACAGAATCATAGGGCTTGAAAGAAACCTCAAGAAATCATTAAGCCCAACTCCCCTGCTAGAGCTGATTCCCTACAGCAGACTGCAGAGGAAGGCATTCATATGAGTCATGAGTATCTCTGGAGAAGAAGACTCCACAGCTTCTCTGGGCAGCCTATTCCTGAGCTCTGTCACTAACAGTAAAGAAGTTCTTCCTTGTTTTACTATGGAACTTCCCATGTTCCACTTTCTGCCTGTTACCCGTTGCTCTATTGCTACAGTTATATTACTGTTATATTTTTATGTACCTGTAAAACTATGGTGCTGTGCGCTCATTTTTATAGTTCAGTGTTATCCATGATGATACAGGCAAGAGTTAAAGCCTAGAAAAAAATTCTATTTCTAATATTTAAATATTGTATTATCCCTTTATTTCATGCCCAGTCTTGTAGAATTAATCAATCAAGAATTACAACTCTTTGCCTCTTCTTTTAAAAGCCTTTTATTGAAGGAATGGCAGAGCTTATGATTGAGATGCAGATTGAGTATTTAATTTTTCCCTTTCAGGTGTTATCTAAAGAACAAATTATGACTTCTGGCACAATGGTTGCAAAAACATTCAACTTAACAGCAGAAAATTCCTGGGCTCCTCTGGCATGTATACTTGTATTCTATGTTGATGAACATGGAGCAGTTGTAAATGATGCTCTTACGATCCCTGTTCAGCCTGCTTTGGACAACAAGGTAATTATATTGAACATGAGCCTCAGACAATGTTTTTGTCTGTTTGTTGTATGGTAAACAGTAGTTTAGATCTCAAGCTTGTAAATGTAAAACCTTCCTCATTGCGCATCTAATCTGAGGTTTGTGTAAGTCTATGGAACTTTCTGATAATGCCAGGACAATTAGAGTCTGGTTTTAAATGTGGGGTTATTCTGTATCCGAATACATTCCCCATAAATATATCGATAACACCTTCTTATGCTTTTAACAGTATGGCCAAAAACTGAGCCAAAGATTGCTCTGGACAGCATAGTAGAAAAATACTCCTAAATTCTCTAAGTATGGAATTGTAGAAGTTTGCAAAGTTATTCCCCCTAGTCAGGTTCTCAAGCCTGTCAGGGTCCCTCTGGATCGCATCCCTTCCCTCCTGCTTGTCAACTGCAACTCTCAGCTTTGTCACTTCCACAGAACTCAGTCCTGCTGTCTACATCACTGACAAAGATGTTCAATAGTACTGATACCAAAATGACTTGTAAGGGAAACACTACTTATTATTGGTCTCCATTTGGACGCTGTTTGACTGCAACTCTTGGAGTGTGACCATCCAGCCAATTCCTTATCCACCATCCATCTAATCCATTCTGAGAATCTAAACAGAAAACAAATAATTTAGCTAAAACTTGGGAGTTCTGGGGTAGAGACAGGAGGATATTTCTAGTGAGAAAGCATAGAAATTTGGCTCAGCCTTCTGGAAAAAATGCAAATTTGGCTACTGATTTCAGTGTTCACAAGTAAGATTACAGTATATTTTGTGGAAAAGAAGTGAGGCATGATCTTGAAAATATCAGTTCAATTAAATCTAGCTTACAAATGAAAACCACCATCCTAGTGTGTGTACAGATAGGATGAAAAATTGAGAAGGTAAATTATAAGAATTTAGTATCAACTTTAATGTATTTGCTGTGAGGACTACTTTCTCTGTAACCTGTAGATACTGTCCTAGGACTAGTAGGAGGTTGTGTAGGTAACCTATCCACTTCCGGAGTGGGAGCTGAGGGCCAGACAGCATGCTGTGGGGACATCTCAAGTGATTTCAGATGACTTCAGCTGACTGAGTCTCATCCCTGATATCTGTATGGGAATTACGTATCTAAGCTCCATTTAAGGATATTCAGTTGCCCAAACTGAGTGTGGTTTTAAGGATATTCTGCCTGGACTCCAGTGTTTGTTCCAGAAAGGGAAATTCTGTACCACTGCACTTGACTCAGATAACTTTGAACATCTTAGATAACAAAAAGTGCCAGTTGTTATATAAGTGAATCCCACCTACTGCCAGTGCAGTCAGTGGAGCTATAGAACTTCTTTTTCCACTACAACTCGGATTTCTGCTCCATGATGAGAAAAACTGCTATCTAGTCACCACAACTTCCTTTTGACACTTGTCAAACTTAAACACTAAACAGAAATACAGACAGCTAAATGTAGGCAACATTAGTATGACGCTGAATTGGGTCTCCAGACTTCATAGGAATGTTATTTAGGTGAGGAAAAAGAGTAGCATTGTTCACTGCATTGTCAGCTGATGCTGTGTGGATGGGGCACATTAGAATTGCCTTACAATGGATGACCCTTCCTCATTTCACTACCTGTAGGAAGGCATACTGGTGCTGTATTTGTCTATTCACTTCCTTATTCCTTACTCATGCACCCACTATATAAATCCCTTTTTCTGTGTTGATCTCACTGTGGCATGCTTCATTAAAATCTTTCAAGGATGGAGTTTCTCCCAGAAATGTATTTCCCAAAATACATTACATGCTGTGCTGCACATTGATAGAAAGAGAGAATGAATTTCATTTACTGCCCTTAGCTGTAGAAACCAGTGTATTGTGGTTTAAGAGACTGCTACTTCAAATCCAGGAGTTGTTTGAAGTAACTATATTCAGTCCAAGGATCAGCTGGGAGAGCAAGAGAGCAAAAGGAAGGCCATAGTATTTTCCCTAAAGTCCTAGGAAATGCAGAGTCTTAATACAGACTGAGAAAATACTTTCTCAGAGTTGCTAATTGAGTATAAACATCAATGTATAATTTAAACTAGTGTCTTTTTTTATAATTTACTTTTTAAACTTTTTTTCTAGATTAAAATTTCTTGGAGCAAAGATAAAGTCAAACCGTCTGAGAAAGTGTCCCTTAAGATCAGTACAACAGATCCAGAATCAGTAATTGGACTTGCAGTTGTTGATAAAAGTACAAAGCTTCTAGGAGAAAGTAGTGACATAACAGAAGATTCTGTAAGTATACAGAGAAAAAAAAGATTTTCTTTATTGCTTGTACGAAAGATGTGTGTTTACATCGGTATTACAGCTTATGAGCTGAATGAGTAATGTTCTTTGGGTATAATGTTCTTAGCTATGCAGAATTTTTTTTTTTTTTTACATCAACAAGTAGCTTATCTACTTTATCAGAAAAGACTCTAAGGCTTACAAGGTAACAGTTCCAGCACTTCTGATTCCAATTAATACTGAATTGTTTTTCCATTCAAGAAACTCTCAGTTAATGCCTGGCTGTTTCTTCTTTCAGAAAAGACAAAAATCACTGAAGCTTTTTGATGATTTGTGCTTGATGCTCTTTAATATCAATTATGTAAAATAATACAAAGAATTATATTTTTTGAGGAGTGAAAAGGTGTAATTAATCATCTTTTTGAAATCTCTTTACTGCAGAAGCTCTAGTGCACCAACAAATTGAAAGAGCTGACAATATGCATTGTTCCTAAAGCACCCAAATGACGTAGTAGCCTAAGTGCCATGGAATAACAGTGGGCTGTAGACTCCTGTTTTAAGTTTACGTAGCCTCAGTCACTCATCTGTTAATTATGAAATTCTTGCAATCTAATCCCATTCATCTTGTCATGGATTCTTTTTCTCCTTTATGTGAGAGCTAACAGAGCTGCTGCTGCTTGGTCTACAGATGAGCATCTGTGACAGTGACAATCCTAGGAAAAACAAAGTATTTGCATTTATTTTTTGGGTGATTTTATGGTTGTTTTTTTTTTCTTTGTTCTAGGTATTTCATGAACTCAATTTATACAATACAGCACAGTATTTTCCCCTGGTCAGAGGATCCTTTGGTGTCTTTCAGGTATGTTTAAAATAAAAAACTCTGATCTTTTTTTTGGAGGAGGAGGAGATGAGGGGTCGGAGGGCATGGCAGGGCTCAACTTTGTGGTTTGTGTATTGCTTACTAAAATAAAAGGTTATTAATGTCCCTTTTAAAGCTTGGGGCTGTAGACAACAGTCTACAGTTTTCATGGTTTATATGGGTTTTGAATTGTAATTTATCAGCATGTTAATAATCTGAATACAATGATATATGATTATACTTTCATAATTATGGATTGTGTTACAATGTCATCCCTTTTAAAATTTTTTCTGTCATTATGGCAATATTCAGATTCAAATAACTGTGAGTTCTATTGGTTCCTGTGTATTACTTGTTTTAGGCCTATAATTACTCTAGAATTGTGACTTTATTTTCTTAAAAAGAAAGACAAGAAAAAAATAAAATAAAATAGATGAGCACTGTTGATGTCCTGAATGTCCTGTATTGAGATAAACTGTATAAATTTTATCCAGAAATGCAGCCTTTGGGTATCAACTGATGCAATTCTTGAGGAGGATAAAGAACATTTTCTTTGTAAGTAATAAAAATAAATGTAGCCAAATCTAATTTACTGAGTGGGGAAGGAGATTTGTGGGTTAGGGCCCCTCTTAAGTCTTCTCGCTGTAGTATACATAAAGGCAACTTCCAACCTTGCAAAAGAGAACTGTTTTTAAGGTTCAAAACAAGCAAAACTCCTGTAGGTACTATTTTGAGAACTTCACTTTTGCTGCTGTCCTGAGTGACCATACTCACTAAGGGACTGAAAATCAATGAATGATATTTTCTTTGCAATTTCAGATGCAGTTTCATAGCAGTGGTTTGTCACTTTGTTGTATGACACTATATTATACCAGTTCTAGAAGCAGTCTGGAAAGGCTATGTAAAATCTTAATGTTCTTCTGAAATTTCTTGTACTTAAGACAAGAAATTAACAATCAAAAGCCCTAAGGAAAAAAATATTATGCAAAGTTTCTGATGTCATGGAGTAGTGTTAACATATGTAACAATGCTGTAGATTATACTGCAAACACTGTATTAATTTGATTTTTCTTAAACGTAGACATTTGTAGGTAGGACAATAATTTTTGTTTTGTAGATGATGCAATGATACCCATAGAGGATGGCTTTGGTGATGATCTGCCAGTAGCTAGAGATGGACCTCTAGATTTCAGCACTCCATATGTGAGGACACATTTTCCAGAGACTTGGCTTTGGATCGATACCAAAACTAGGTATGAAATTAAAAGGAAATTGAAACTGATTTGCTGTTTTTATTTTTTTGTTTTAGTATTATTCTGTGTACTGAAAAACAGTGCTTAAAAATGTGGTATTATTTATATTCTGCTACCACCTAGAGGCCACAAGTGAGTTTGGAGGCCTACCAAATGAGGCATTTTACAACTGCACAAAGCATAGCAATCCCTGACTGAGTGCTTTTCAGTTTCAATAGAAACAAAGTAAAACTCTAGAGACAAAGTCTTCCAGGACAGGAAACTCTTCCTTTTACAGATGGAGAACTGACTTGCAGGGAGACTTGGTGTTTTTCTATTAAGTACATAGAATCACAGAATCACCAAGGCTGGAAAAGACGTTCAAGATCACCCAGTCCAACCATCCACCTATCACCAATAGTACTCACTAAACCGTGTCCCTCAACACAAAATCCAACCGTTCCTTGAACACCCCCAGGGTCGGTGACTCCACCACCTCCCTGGGCAGCCCATTCCAGTGCCTGACCACTCTTTCAGAGAAGTAGCATTTTCTAACGTCCAGCCTAAATCTCTCCTGGTGCAGCTTGAAGCCATTCTCTCTAGTCCTATCACTAGTTACATGAGAGAAGAGGCTGACCCCCAGCTCACTACAACCTCTCTTCAGGTAGTTATAGAGAGCAATAAGGTCTCCCTGAGCCTCCTCTTCTCCAGACTGAACAATCCCAGCTCCTTCAGCTGCTCCTCATAAGGCCTGTGCTCCAGACCCTGCACCAGCTTTGTTGCCTTCTTTGAACCCGCTCCAGGGCCTCAATGTCTTTCTTGCAGTGAAGGGCCCAAAACTGGACACAGTACTAAAGGTGCGGCCTCACCAGAGCTGAGTACAGGGGGAAGATTTTGACCCTGATGCTAAAATCTGTTCTCGTCTGCACCTAATTCAAGAAGCATTTCAAACTGTTAAACAAATAGTGAAAAAGTGTTGTGAGGCACAAATCTTGTATTCTTTCACAGCTAAGAAGTTAGGGAAATAGACTTCATTGGAGATTATTTTACAGGATTTGTGAAAGTTGATTAACTGTAATTACCTTCAACTTATGTAATTCAAAATAATTTAATAATTTGTTCTTATCATTTTGATCCCATCACAAATATTTCTAAACGAGTAAGAAGAGGAAAACAGATAACCAACAGTTTTTCCTGCCAAGAGTTTGAACTTCATTTTTGATGTATTATTAACATACATATTTACTTACTCATGTCCATAAATAGATGCTTTTGAAAGATATCTATGTCCTTTTGCTGTCAGATCTGATGCAGATACCACAATGGAAGTCACTGTACCTGATACCATCACGTCCTGGATAGCCAGTGCTTTTGTGCTTTCTGAAAACGGTGGTCTTGGAGTGACAACTGTTCCAGCAGAGGTAGCACATTGCTTGATGTTTCTCCTTTAAATACTGATAACATTGTAGATTATTAATTGGAACTTGCATTTTACTTCTAATAACAGCATTCTCCTTATATCAATGAAGTAATTTCATGCGTATTCAAACTGTTAGGAAAACATTACAGTGAAATCCTATGTGGACATGGAGGTTGGGCACCAGGATGAGGTGGTTTTGCTGCCAAGTTTCTGTCTCCCATGTCTCTTTTAAGAAGAATTTAGCAATTTAAAATAAATTCTGCACTTGTCAGTTTAGACCTACAACTTGAAATTTCCAGAATAGACATGCAGTTGTCCTAGGCTCACTCTATATTCGTGGAAACAGCTTCTTAGAGAATGCTATTTGGATTGTTTAAAATAAGAATTACTTTTTGAAGTGTCGTTGTAGTTATCTCTTTTCATGCATTATGTAAAAAGTCCTAGAGAAACTACGTTCCTAACTGGGACATCTCCACTTTAAGTGCCAAAGGTTAGAAAGGTTGAAAGTGTGCAGAACTAGGTCATAGATTTCCAAATGGATGCCTGCACTAATTGGAATTTAACTTGGAGACAACCCTTTACCCACTGAAATTCTCATCCCTCCAAATTCTTGTGGAGGAGTATCTTTCAGGATGTAAGCCCAGATACAGACTCAGATTTGTAGTTGGCTGATATACCAGATAAAAACCATATGCTTTGAACATCCTGGTCAAAACACCACAAAATTTGGAAACAGATCTATATTTTGTGGCCGAGAGTCCTTTGAGACTGTAATCATGATTCTTGTTTCTTCCACTTAGCTTGGCAGAGAAGGGACGGAAAGAGGAATCGTTTTCTGATTCGAACTATATGAAACGAACCCTTGCTCTCAAATATGAGAAAGCTACAAGTAAAACAGATGTTGAGCTTATTCCTAAACTATAATCGCCAACATACACTGCTCAGTGCTTCACCCTCATTGGGATGTTTAGATTGTGCTTGGAGTTCCATATGGCTGAAACATGTTAATCAGTACCATACAAAGAAACAAATAAAAGAAATGCACAAAAACTGCGATGGAGAAATAAATAAGTGATATCTGCATGTTTAGTGTCATTTACTGCTTTGCATCTTGTTTTTGCATGTCTTTTAGTACACAAAGTACTGATAATTTCACCTCATGTTTTATTTTAAGATACTGAAATATTTCTGATTGTTAAAATTTAGTATTGCAGGAGGTTAAGAGGGAAAAAAAAAATCAAAGGAAATAGGCATCCAGTGAAAACATTGAGTAAGAACTAACAAAAAATTATCCATTAAAACTTTTCTAATGATAAAAGACATTTTTTTTTTTTATCACTGGAAGCTTTAGCAAACAACTTAAAATATTTTTTTTGATATTTGTTGGCTAGAAAGAAATCTGAGGATTTTCTGGATCTGGAACTCAAAATACTTAGAAGAATTTTTTAATGAAAACTGAATTAAAGCCATTTTTAGTTGACATTTCTCTAATAATAGAAATCATGCTTCAGTCATTCTTAATGTGCAGATGTTCATAAATGGTGAAATCCCACTGAGCTTGATGTGAGCTTACTGCTGCCTTCCTAGAGCCAAGACTTGGTCCAGAAGTCTCTGTTAACAGATAAAATAATCACTTTCTGACAGATTCCTGCAAGTTGTTTCTGTTTTAATTAAGGAAAGATGTACTATTAGAAGTATAACCAAAGACTTAGGCCAAGATTAACCACACAAAATAACATATCATACTTATGTGCTGGTGAATTACAGAATTAGGGAAAGTTAGTTATTTTGGATTCCAACACACATGACTGTACTGACATGGATGTAGGTCAGTGGACAGATTCAGAATCCTCCTTTACTTGTGTGCTCAAAATAGTTCATAGTAGCTTTAATTGTAGCTCTAGACAGACCGCAGCTTTCCAACTTGCAGGATGATAGTTTCTTAGTCCCAGCTCATCTTCTCCTGTCAGAATTTGCCATGTCGAAGCTGCCAGTAGTCCAGCAGCTTTCATCTTAGTGGCATTATAGAGTTCCAACAAAGGTGCTTGTATGCAGAAGGGATCCTTGGCTTCTGATTCAGGCCTGTAGTAATACTTTTTGTTAGTTGTAGAGTAATGTAGTTGAGTATAGTTGAGTTGAGTGTCCTAGAGTATGAGTGTGAGTAATGATAAAAGTGAGAGTCTAATCAGAAGACATGCTGTGTAATAATTTTCTCACTAGTATCTGATTGTAGGGATTCACTGTTTTGTGCTGATCTTATTTTGCAGCTAGAAGCTTTTCAGCCTTTCTTCGTTTTCCTGAACCTTCCATACTCTGTCATCAGAGGAGAACAGTTCATTTTGGAAGTGAATATCTTTAATTATTTGAAAGAAGAAGTGGAGGTAAAGTAACAGTCTCTCTGTTCTCTGTACTTGAACATTAGCAGACACTGAAGGGAGTGCATTACTGATGAAAATCATAACTTTCTTTTGTGAGATCATCAGTGAGCATATTGTAAGGCTATATCTCTATATACAGCTTAAAAAGGCAGCTTGAATTTTCTTCAAAATTTACATGTTATTGTAAATGTTACTGTATTTTACAGGTTAATGTGATGCTGGATATGAATGATGCTTTTGAAGTTATTCTAACATCCAATGAAATAAATGCTACAGGAAATCAACAGTCTATATTTGTACCAAGTGAAGATGGGAAAACTGTTCAATTTCCAATCAAACCAAAACAGCTGGGAGAGATTCCCATCAAAGTGACAGCGATATCATCTGCTGCTTCTGATGCTATCATCCAAAAAGTTTTAGTAAAGGTAAACAGTCTGCAGCTTGGCTTGTTCTACAAATAAATTGCTCTGTAAAATAGACAATGGACTATTGCAAACAGGCAAACCAGTATACTTGTCTGCTTCTCATTTTCTCAGATTCAGGTCAGATGGCTTGAAGTTGAAAGCACTTTTAAAATAAATTTTTTAGATCTCCTTACAGAATTGAAAATACAGATCTGTTCTATAGCTGATCATGTGTCAAATCCTTCTGAAAGCAAGGCAAAACCTGTTTTCGCATCAGTGAATTAATGGTGCTACAGTTAGCTTAACAATCTAGGATGGTAAAGTGGACCATGTAACTCTATTATGGATAAGTGTAATGAATTTCTTAGTGCACCTAGCTTAGTTCAAAGCCTACTTTTATGAACATTTCTCTATTGTGTTAGTGATGAAAGTTTAGCCCCCAGACTTTCTTGATGAACTAGAGACTTTTGGATGAGATTTGCCTAACTTTTGACATCTAACAGTTTGAGTCATGTTGAGCTCCATTTCAGTGAAAGGTGATAGGCACTTTTACAATCCTAAAATAGCTACTTAAGATCCTAGAATCGGGAAATAGTTGAATTTAGAAGGGACTTCTGGATATTGTGTAATCCAATTTTCCTGGTCAGAAGAGGATCAACTACAACAGAGTGCTCAGGACTCTGTCCAGTCGGGTTTTGAATGTATACAAGGAGGGAGACTTCTTAGCCTGTCTGGGCAATTTGCCTCACCTGGACCCAGTACTCCAGTGGTCTCATCACAGCTGAGTAGGGGAGAAGGATCATCTTCTTCAACCTGCTGGTCAGGCTTTACATGATGAGGATAAAGTTGGATGCCCTTGCTGCGAGATCCCTTTTTTGGTTTATGCTCAAGCTGGTGTCCAACAGCTCTCTCAGGTCCTTTTCTGAAAAGCTGCTTTCCAGCTGGACAGATCTTAGCATGTAGAGGTGCATGGGGTTGTTCCTTTGCAGGTACAGGACTTGTCATTTCCTTGTGCTGATCTTCATAGAAAGAATCATAGAACCTGCTCCAGTGCTTCACTACCCCGAGTGAAGAATTTCTTCCTAATATTTAACTTAAATTTCACCTCTTTTAGTTTAAAGCCATTCCTCCTTTTCCTATCACAATTGAACCATGTAAACAAATGGGTCCCTCTCCTGCTTGTAAGCTCCCTTCATCTATGCCTTTGTTTTCAGATTTCATAGATTTTTCTTTCTGCCAATTTCTTACCCATTGTTTAGGATTTCCATACTGATAGCACATTTCTCAAGGATGACAGGTTAATTGAATTATGCTCTAAAGGTGCTGATTTACCTCTCTTATGAGACAGGATCATAAAATTGCACTACTTCAGAATACGATAAACATATAAAGTAAGTGATGAGAATTTCAGCACGGCTGTTTGTAGAACCTTAAGGCTGAAAGTTGAGGTTCTTCTAGATTTTGTTATTTGCATCTGCATTTCTGTATTTGTACTTACCCACAGCTGACTCAGCCTTGTCCATCATGAGGAGCAAGCTCTGACCAGCTGGATTCTGCTAAGTGGGTCTTTTCCTTTTAGTTTTGAGGGCCCATTTTTGGACCCACTAGAAAGCTTTTCTTTTATAGCATAGCCCTTTTGTTGTTCATCTCAAAATCACTGTCCTGCAAGTTAATTCTGGAAGGAGCCACTTATTGCCCTTTTTATTGAAGCTCAGTTGTGCTGAAGAGAACAAAATCCTGTTGGATTAAATCTAGGCAGAGAAGAGAAATCCATTCATTTTCTCTACTTTGAAGACATTTTTTCTCTCCAAGAGACTTGCATGCATGAATGAACGGAACCTTTGAACCTACAGTGATGAACTTAATGTAAGTCCTCTTTGTATGACAGGCTGTAGGATTGCAAACAGCATGAAAAGAGCACTTCTGGCCTTGGCATATACTTGATCATGGAGCTCTGTGCTTGTCATTGAGCTCACTAGAATCAAAGATGCTTTCAATGACTTTGTGCGTATTTTTATAATTAACACACGGTTGCTAGAAGCAAATAGTGGAAGCAGGTCTTATTATAAAAACAGCTATGTATCAGTTCAGATGGGCCAATTTCTCAGGTTCTTAATGTGTTAAGAAGCAGAACAAAATATCTCACAGAGTTTTAGATGCATCAACATAGTAAGCATGTAGTTCTAGTTCTAAAAGCAACAACATATATTGGAAATTATAACAATCCTGTTTATTTTGGTAGGCTGAAGGATTGGAACAAGCATATTCTCAGACACTCCTTTTGGATTTAACTGGGAGTAAACAACAAGCAGTGACAAAAACTTTGGATTTCACTTTTCCTTCTGATGTTGTGAGTGGTAGTGAAAGAGTGCAGGTCACTGCTATAGGTAAGAATTATTTTGTTCTGTTTCCATCTCTGCTACTGGTCAGTTGTTTTTTGTTGTTTTAAGTATAGTTTGTTGTCTGCTGGGCTTTTTCTGAACTCAGTTAGTATCTAAGATGTAGCATGAAGATACAGCATGCCACTGCTTTTGGAAGTTGAGAGTACCTGTATTCCACGTGGATGTGAAAGGATTGGTCTCCATTAGTTTGACATCTGTGACGTCCTGTTGCAAGTGGTCACCACATTTAACATAATTCAGTTGCTGGTTTCTTCTGCAGTGCATAGGTGCAAATAGTAACTGGAAGCAGTAGACTGTCAAGTAGAGCAGGGATGTTGGTATAATATCCTGAACTACCGTAACAGGGTTTGTCAGAACTTCTCTACTGAAAGGCCTTTCCAAGATCTTGCCCTGGATGGCTGTTGCTTCATAGGTTTTTAGGAAACTATTAATTTAATTTAATCTCTATGTTAATGGCATGAATCATTAGTTAATAATAATTTCTCATCCATTGAACTGATCATAAGATGATTGTATGGATGGATTACATTATTTATTTATTCACAATATTGTGGTATTAAGTATCCTTTTTCAGAGTTAAAGAGACTGTCAGGAATATGCAGGAAAATCCTGCAAAGTTTGCTAACATTCTGTTTAAATTCTGCTTGCCTGAAGAATAAAGCCTAAAACTTGACTCATAGTTGGTCCTAGGCTTTGATAACTGTGTGAGAGGAGAAATACAGAAAATTTGAAATATGAACAGTTGCTGAAACATTCTCCTAGAGGGAATATCTTTTGGCTTTTTCATATGGTGTCTCTTTTAATTGTCATGTAGTTGGGAAGGTCAGTAAAGTTCTATGAGGAGATTGGTCAGTGAGCAAAAAGCTGATAATAAGACTGTGTATGATTAATGCAGTTTTCTGACTGGCTACTGGTGTTGAGCGCCATGTGTATTCCCGATGTATTAAATTTTTTCATAGTTTAGCTGATACCATCCTTTATGTGTTAGACATGTGTTTATTTGTATTAAGTTTTAGTTTTATCTTCCAGGTGATTTACTTGGACCTTCGATCAATGGCTTGTCATCATTGATTAAGATGCCTTATGGCTGTGGTGAACAGAATATGATCAATTTTGCTCCAAATGTTTATATTTTGCAATACCTTACTAAAACGAGACAGCTCAGAGAGGATATTCAATCAAAAGCTTTATCATTTATGAGAAAAGGTATGTATGCTTAGAGGACATTTTACATTTTTGAAAACTCTTCCTAGCTTGAGGTACCTGTGACTTTGTACTTGGTATTTGAAAGACTACTTTGCTGATGTCACGCAACCTGGAAATAAACTCATTTTTCTCTTTCTTCTGGGATAACAGAATTGAGGAGCAGACAATTCTGTTTACAAGGAAAATTTGCTCCAAAATATATTTTGTTTCTATGTAGCTATTTTTCAGAGGAGAACTGCATTTTAGAAGGTGATTTTTGTGCTTTTTTGTTGTTGTTATTGATAGTTGCTAGGTTTTCTTTGCTTAAACTGTGTATGAGCAAACATTGCTGTATGTGAGGTACAGTGCGTCAAAATTAGCAGGCACATCCTCATCCTGCCATGTCCTTGCAGAACTCTAGGAATTATGTTCTTGTGATTCATGTTTGCCCACCCAAGTTTTAGATTTGATCAGAATGAACTCTGTGTTGGACATTGGAAAGTGGAATATTTTAATGGAAAATGGTTGTATATTTTCATTTGAAAATACTCCAGAGCATCACAAAGTGTGGAGAACATTGTGCTTCCTTGTGCCTACTGGGTCAGACAGTATCCATGATGTACTACTTATCCTTAGTTTGAGCTGTAACTTTCATAAAATCAGTTTTCAAAAGGATTATAATGAAGGTGAATTTAAAACATAATTTATTTCACATGTCAAAATACACTAAATATCTGAAACATTGACCACATAATCTGAAGTAAATATAATTAACTTAAAAACTAAATGTTAGTGGGAAGAAGGAACTATGGCTAGCAGTGGTTGCTTTCCTTCTATCAGATTTTGTTTACCTAGAACAAAGGCAAAACAAAAGAAAAGTTGAATTTAAAATAAATTCCTTCCGTTCTCAAAATGACAGATCTAATCTTGATATCACTTCTTCAGAAATAAAAAGTCTTTTTTGTCCTGAAAGCTTAGGTGCTAGACCCAGGCAAGCACTGAGCTGGAGCAAAACATGAGACCTTTAAGTCTTTCACATATTACTGAACTCCTTTCCATCCTGATGTATTCTTCTTTTAGCTTGGCTTAGCTAACCTACATCTTCTGGGTTTCAGCCAGTCCTCTGGAAGTACTAGCGTACATCTTCGTAATAGGATCCTTCTTTTCCTTGCCTTTCCAGTTGTATGTGTTGACATTCAAAGTATTGTTTTTCACATCTGATTGAGTGTCCATTGGAATGAATGCAGTGGTTCACAGCCCTCAGATCTATTGTTTCAACATTTCTACAGACTTTCTTGTGTTAGATATGCTTGTGTTTGAAGATTTTTTTTGCGTGACTGCATAGAGCTTGACATTAAGAGGAAAGCAAAAAGATTATAGGAAATAGAGGAACCTCCATCTGGTTCTGCTCATCTTTCCAATCTTTCCAATCCTAATAAATTCAGAGATAAATCTTTTTCTTGTGTTATGCCTGCTCAGCAGTCTTTGTTAAGTAAACTGTTGGTCTTAGTTCATTATTTTACACTACCATTGGAGTAGTGGCTATAATCCTTATTACTGCATATTGCCTGTTCAGTGAAGAAGCAGAAGATCTCAGCTTTGGGCCTGCAGTCAGGTGTTTTTGAAGAGGAAATGATCTGTTTGTATATGTACGTATAATTATGCTCCTTGTGGCATATTGTTTTGAGCCTAAAACTTTGACAGCAAGTTTTGCCACTTAATTGCTTTCTTTCTCTCGCTCAAGATTGCTTAACTTTTCAAGATCATTAACTGAGTTGACAGATCCATCAGTATGGGAAGGCATCACAAATTTTAATTATTTAGTTAACCACTGTTGTTCTGCTAAATATATTTAGAAAACCTGTTTAAGTGGAAGTTGTAATTTCAAACAGTTTTAAGGAGACAATAACTAAACTTGATACTACTGTACTGGTAAAACGTAGCAGTTCAGATTCATAGAATCATAGAATCACCAAGGTTGAAAAAGACCTCCAGGATCAACCACTCCAACCATTTCCCTATCACCAATATTTCCCACTAAACCATGTCGCTCAGTACAACATCTAAATGTTTCTTGAACAGCTGCAGGGACGGTTACTCCACAACCTCCCTGGGCAGCCTATTCCAGCACTTACCTACTCTTGTGGAAAAGAATTTTTTCCTAATGTCCAACCTGAATCTTCTCTGGCACAGTGTAAGAATATTCCCTCTTATCCTGTTATTAGTTACATGGGAGAAGAGGCCAACCCACATCTCTCCACAACCTCCCTTCAGGTAGTTGTAGAGAGTGATAAAGTCTCCCCTGAGTCTGTCCAGACTGAACAATCTCAGTTTCTTCAGCTGCTCCTCATAAGGCTTGTGCTCCCTCACCAGCTTCGTTGCCCTTCTCTGAACATGCTCCAGGGCCTCCATGTCTAGGATGGATCTTATGGGTCCTATTTATTAAGATACCCAGTATTTGCTTGTCATTTCTTTCTGTAGAACTTAATGATGTAAATAAATAAAATCTTGCTTAGGCTTTTCCTTCTACCTGACTGAGTCAGTATTCTGTGTATGAATGTCAGATGTTAGATTAATGAATATTCTTTCTTAATTATAATAACCAAAATAAAACAGCCAAGAAATAAACAAGGAGGGAAGAGAAGAAAATATATATTGAGAAATGCTATTATTAAATACTATTGTTGTTCTAAATATACAGATAGTAAGTAAAATGTACAGGAAGGAAGGTTTTACAGATCAGAAGCTATATTGAGTAGAATATTTGTGGAGCTCTTTATTAATAATATTAACGAATGTTGGATCTGCACTAAAGTCAGCTCTTGAAAAAGGACATTGAGCCTGGTCATGAGCAGTAGTCAGCTTTTGTGACCCTTTTACTTATTATAGGTGTTCAGCAATCAAGATAAAGTACACTTGTTCTGGATATTGAGAAATCTTGGGATGCTGCTTAACCAGGTCCCTCTTGTGAAATTCTTTTAGTTACTGATGAAACATTTTGTTCATTTTCAGAACAGCCTCTTCCAGTATGCTTTCTGATAGCTAGTCCTTTGATTTGCCCAAAATAAGTTGATGAAAGTGTCTGCTTTTCAGCAGCATTTGTAACTCGTAGCTGCTCTCATGCCTTTCCGGTTGGAAAATCCTTAATTTCTGCTTGTTCTTTTGTCTGCTGGAAAGATAAAATGTTTCTCTAGTTACATGACTTCAGTATTTCAGCTCTTTGAGGAGCTGAGCTATAGATGTAGTCTGCACTTGCTGCTGTGCTTCTGGAGCCACTAAGTTATGAGGCTGTGCCTCTACCCTGCACTGTCCCATCTGGGTGGTGGATGAGTGGGAATGATAGAACATCCTGTTTTGGAAGGGACAACACAGAAGGGTCAATGAGTTCAGTGGGAATGGGAGCCCTCTAGGTCTATTTTTTGTAGATAGCTCTTTCACATTACTGTTACCTGCTTTCTTATAGTTTGCTACATGGTTTTTGTGTATTTTTATAGATTTGAGAGATATTTTATTCAGGTTCTACTCTTCACATCCTTAGAAAGTGCCTTGCTTCATGTCAGTAGGAAGTTTATACTCGAATCCACAAAAGAGGAATGTGTTCAATACCTATCTCTGCTCTTTCACTCCAGGATATCAAAGAGAGCTGCTTTTCCAGAGGGATGATGGCTCTTTTAGTGCCTTTGGAAATGAAGATCCCTCTGGGAGCACGTGGTAAGTAGTTCTGCCAGATTCACTTTGGAATTTGACTGTTTTAGATACTTCCCAAGACTAGATTTTTTCTGTGAAGCTGCTAAAATTTTCCAGCTGTATTAGCCTTCTGTCTGGTTTTCATTAGGTGTTTAGGCCAACTCTAAGGTCGTTCTGCTGGATAGCTTGCTGTCAAGGCCAATATTAGGGCAGATCTTTTTAATTTTACAAAAGATGAACAATGAATTATTTTACCTATGGGAATAGCTGAATGAAATGCTTTGAGATGTTCTGCTGGAGAGGATAGCTTACCAGCATGGAGGAAACTTAAAACCCCTTTGGAAAAAAGAAAAGCTAGTTAAAGCTACTCAGAGTTGGGTTTCTTGTCACAACAACAAAGGTGAAACATTGTTAACTGTATAAAAGCAGAATGTCAAGTAAGCATTTGTTTAAATCACTATTGCAATCTCTGCAAACCAGAACTCTTGAGTGGTGGAAACACACTCCAGTTTTATTCTCGGGTGCATCCTATTTGTGCATATATAGGGAGAAAGTGCCCTGGTATATTCCTCGGCCTGGGAGTGTAAACCACGCTGCTGCTTAAATATCAGCATAGTCTTTGGTAGCCTTCTGACCCTGACACTCTCTTGACACCTTCTAAGTTATCTCTGCATGTTGTTTGGGAAGAACCCTGATTTAGAAAGTTGTTCACTGGTGTAGGTGCTAGCTGATTGGTGGTAGATGTCTTCAGACCAGGTTGGATGGGGCCTGGGCAGCTGGAACTAGTATTAAATGCTGAGGTTGGTGGCCCTGCATGCAGCAGAGGGCTTAATGATCCTTGATGTCCCTTCCAACCTAAGCCATTCTATGATTCTATGAAGTAAATTCTAGGTACATTTGACCTACCAATATAGATGTGTTGAATATGTCCAACTGCTCTAAGGTTTTTGAGTAATAGAACAGCTTAAGAACCAGTATTTAAGTGCCATAGATGCACTTTTAGTTCTCTAGTAATTTATCAGGAATTGAGACCACTTAAAGTGTTATATACTGAAATGCGACTCCACAGAGAACAGACAGCTTTGTCTGAAAGTTTCTCAAAGGAAGAATAACATTAATTACATTGCTTATAATTGCGGCTGAAACAATTTAGGGCTTAGTGGTCACTATTGCCTCAAATAGATTTTCACTTTTCTCTGGTCTGGATACTGAGGACTCTCTGAGGAATTCTCTATGAGGTGATTAGAGCTACTGATGGTAAAAAAAAAAAAAAAAAAAAAAAAAACCAAACAAGAAAATTGTCCCACTTGCATCTTCTACACCTTGTTTTTGAGACTGTAAGTTCAGTGTAGAATTCCACCTTAAGAAACATAGTAAACATAATTGTGGAAGCTAGAAAGATAAACAGATACAAGTTCCAGCACTTTGTTTAGCTAATCTACATTTGATTAGTTTACATGTGTATTCGTGCTTCAGCATGTTACCAGCTTCAAGTAAAACTGTTCCAATTACTCTTTTACTTACTTGCTCCATTCTTCTGGGGTGAGTGAGCACCCTTCACCAGTTTCAGTGGGATTTGTATTAGATGCAGTACGGATGGAGTGGGGAATGAAGATAATTTATCTTTATTAGCAACCCCGCTAGATATATAGTGCAGTAGCAAGTTACATAAATGCACATTTAGCAAAGAAAGGAGTCAAAGTAGAACTTCAGATTATTAATGAATAAAACAAGTGTTTTTTCGATGATGTCATTAGAGGGATAATTGTGATAACTACTATCACACTTATAGTTTGCAGTATTGCAGTTATGATTTTGCCACTTTAGCTTAGCAACAGAAGGCAAGAGAGCAATATTTGAATAAAGTTAAACAAATACTGGCAGAGACTTGGATAAATAAAGACAAACAAAGACTTGGAGCATATATAGTCTGTACTTATTTTTGAAACGTAACAGCTGCAAAAGGAATTATCTTTAGGAACAAGGAAATAGCTTCATTTTTTTGTGGATTAAGCTTAGTCTCCTTTCTTGTCTGGATAAAGCATGTATTTTCCTTTGTGCTTGGAAGCTGTATGTTGAGTATTTTATGCATCATCATATTCTTATATTATGCAAAACAGAAGCTAATTTTGTTGTATTTCATTAACGTTTTCCTCCAGGTTATCAGCTTTTGTATTAAGATGTTTTTTTCAAGCTCGTCCATTCATAGATATTGACCAAGATGTACTCATGGATACAGCTAAATGGATTGTTGGACATCAGAAATCAAATGGAGAATTTCAGGAACCTGGCAGAGTGTTACACAGTGACCTTCAAGGAGGCACCAATAATCCAATCGCCCTCACAGCATATATCATGTCTTCCCTCCTTGGGTTCCAAGATAAAGAGGTATTGGAATTCATAAATAGAATTTACAGTTTGGAATACTTCACAAATTCTCATACTACCTGGCAAACACCTGGTAGTTTAAAGAAATAGAAGAATATCCTGAATAGAGACAAAATGTAACCTTATTTGGTAAAATTTCCCTGTATTTTGGTTTACTAATTAAAACAGTATGTGTTGTGAGGCCATCCATTTTTGCATACCTTTGAAAAATCTAAAGGCAATTGCTTTTACCAAGAATATTGTCATGCCTTCAGTTCAGGAACATAAAAAGGAATTTATGGGGGGAACTATCCTTAGAGGCATTCAGTCATTCAGTCAATTTTCTTGAGATTACTAACATTCATAAAAGACAGTGCAAGGTTAAAAGCTTTGCCTCTGAGGTTTGTGTCTGTGATTCTGAGATTTTCAGTACTTGTTGGTTGTTGTTTGAAGATAGTAGTTTCTATTTCTTTACAAGCATTTCTTTTACATTATAATGATATGTATTCAGTGTATGATCTTTGTTTTCAGCATGCTTATGTCATTAAGAGAGCTACAAACTTTCTGGAAGATAAATTAAAAGAAGGCATTTCGGATAATTATACATTAGCACTTGTGACATATGCTTTGTCGTGGGCAAAAAGTACAAAAGCAAAGGAAGCCTTGAGTATGCTGAATGAGAGAGCAGAACGACAAGGTATTGCATAACAGACTTCTGTGGTTGTACAGATGGATTTTTTTCAATTTTTATTTATGATATATATATATAATTAGTGAAAAAGATAATCCTTCTTCAAAATTAAAATATGTTCACAGCTTGCTAGATAAAATAGCTTAGGATCTTCAAATAAAGCTTTAATTCATAGCAAAGCTAAGCCTTTCTGTTTTAATTTCTGTGTTCTTGATGGGAGAACCATGATGCTATCAAAGATCATGACTTGTCAGTTCTCCCATGTTACGTGCACTTGTAAGGTTAGTCTAATTAGACAGCTGAAGTTGACTATTTCAGAGTGGTTCTGATTGATCAGGAGGCTTCCAGGAGCAGGGGTGGGGGATGGTTGGTTGAAATAAGTATTGGAATGAAGAGATGAATGACATCTTGTGAGCTGATACAGAAGTGTATTGTATTTTCTGTAGTGACCAATAATCTCATCATATTTAGCCTCTTCCACGTTCAATATATATTATAAAATATAAATCTACATTATATATATATATATATATAAATTATATAGATATATATATATAAAATTATATAGATATATTTGGTTTTCTATTTTGGATGAAGAGCAGACTATATAATAGTAATCAAAGATATCAACGTTTTTTTTTTTTTTTTTTTGTTAAAAATAATAACTATCCTCTTGAAAAAACGAAAGGATTTCATGTTGGAGACTGGAAACAGAGCCTCTTAAGTGTCCTCCTTTCATGTTTTCTGAGTTAGGCTTTTCAGAAGGGGGGGGTTGCACTTTGTTCAAGAACAAACCTGTTGGGCAGCTATAATGTCTGAAGTTCCTTCTCTAGTGAGCATCCCAGCAATGAGATGGCTTTTCTACAAGGGCTCATTGACCTGAGCACTTCATATTGACAATAGAAGGGTCATATGAAGTTATTTATAAAGTTAATTTAATTTAATTGGAGTTGACTATCTGGACTCCAGCTTTATTTATAACTATATTCAAAAAGTGCTGAGGAAGTACCTAAGACATTTACTGGGCACGCACCTAAACATTCACTTAATTTTAAAGAATATTGCTAGATCCCTTATGTAAGCATAAATTAAATCTTAAATAAGACTTTTCTAGAAGTCCAAAGAGTTCAGTCTGTGGATCTGAGATTATTTTGGTTTATTTTTCAGGAGAATTTCGTTTCTGGATAACACCTGCTTCTGAAATTTCTGATTCCTGGCAGCCACGATCCATTGATATTGAACTTGCAGCATATGCTCTGCTCTCACACTTTCATCAGGACAGGCTGGAGGAAGGGATACCTATTATGAAATGGTTAAGTCAGCAAAGAAATCATCTTGGAGGATTTTCATCTACACAGGTAATATCTCAAGAGGCTTTGTTGTACTTTCAGAATGAGAATTATCTTCCAAAAAAAAGCCCAAACATTTGTTTTAAAATAGCGATTGCTGAGTTTTATTTTGCTGTATCAGCCTCGGTTGTGTGCATGTTTGCATTCTTTGCAGGACTGGCATCTTAAACGTAGACTACCAATATAATTAATGTTTAATAAAAAGCAAAAATAGAGAGTCACCTTAATTACTTACAACTCAAAAACCAAAAGATGCTAAGAAGATGCCCATGGAAAAGTACTTAATCAGATTTTCCAAGCAAGTATGATAAATATCTGTGCTTATGTGGCTTCCAAGGAGAGAAACATCTTTCTATTCTTTCCATATGTGGGCTCTCAAATTCCTGAAAGGCTGTTAGCTAAGATAAGAAAGGGTTTTGGAGGAACAACCCATCTTAGTGCCTCTGTTGGCAACAGAATTTTGATGGACCGTGAAATTTGGAAGATTTCATTATCTCCAGGAGGTTTCCATGTTATTCAAGCCACATCTTGTAAGCTGTGCTAGCATCCAGAAAACTTAAATATTACTCTGGTTTGTGTTACTTTAAATTTTCTTTTAAATTAAGTACAAATGCTGGTCACAGTAAAATGTCACTTATCTCTGTACTGCTCGGTACCATTCTATACAGTCTATTCTTCCTTGTTTTCATATGTTGTTATTAATATGAGAGAAAATAGTTCTGTTAAGTAAAATGTAATTCTTGGGAACCAGCCTGGTTGTAATATTTTCCTAAAATATGTTAACTGATGCTTGTTATTTGAAGAGATTAATTGAAATGCTAAATTGTTGAAAAAGCTTTTCTCCTTGCTCTTAGAAACAATTTTTTCCTTGAAAGTTTGAAATTGAAGTATTGTATAATTTAACGCTGAGGGAGAAATTAAAAGATGAATTTAATCCTTTTGTTTTTCTGTAATCTGAAGTATTTTCATTTCAAAATTACTCCACATATCTCTGTGGATGCCTTTTATTAATTTATGGAATTATCCTCCACTTTTTTTAGTATCTAGGATCATTTTAAAACAAACACTTCAAGAGTTTTCTTGCACGAGCTTATCATATTAGGAACTTAATATAAGGGCTGCTCCAAAAATAATGTCTCCTATTTTATTATGTTGGCCCATGATGTCAGAGGTAGATGTTGATGGTATGGCAGAAAATGTTGAACCTTTCCCACAGTATTCCAGTATATTTTGTTGCCATGTGACATATGGCAGCAGAAGAGCAGTCTGACAAATTGCTGTCTGACGAGAAGTATGGAGGAAGCAAAGGTGTATAACTGAATTCCTCCATGTGGAAAAAATGGCACCCACTGACATTCATCAGCACTTGCTGAATTTTTATGGGACCAAACAGTGGACGTGAGCACAGTGAGGCAATAGATAGTGTGTTTCATCAGTGGCAAAAGTGATGTGAAAGACAAGCCACATTCGAGATGGCCATGCACAACTGTTACAACATAAATGAAAATTGTCTTAATTAGCTCATTTGTGAAAATTGGCTAATGGTTGTGACTATGTTAAAAAATAGTGTTTTGTCGGTGAGAATTTTTTTCTATCAAATAGTGTCATTGTGCTCTTTATCTCTATTGTAGTTTCCATAGAAATAAATAGGAGACGTTACTTTTGAAGCTACCTATTTATTCTATGTGTATTTCATATACACAGAAATACAGTTCATACAACAAATAAAGTCTATCTGAATGCATATTGAAATGGTAGAGAGGTGTAGCAATTGTTCAGCACCTTTGCTGTTGAACGCCCAATTGAGGCCTATGTGTCTGGCCTGAGACCATATTTCCTGACTTTTTAGGTTGCATATTTGGTGTAGCATTGTCATACTCCACCATATACTTCCGTGTATCAGCTGTGAATGTTTTCTGATAAAAACCATTGTATATGCTTTCTGCTTTAGGGCATTATAAGGGATGCATTTATCTTCTGGTTCTTTGTCCTCTTGTTTTTTTACCTGTAATTATGACATTTATTTGAGCCTTGGGTTTGGTAGAGCTCTTAAGTCACCCTCAACAATGATAGACAGCATTTCTAGGCATCTTGAATTCTGACTAAATTAATGACTACAAATGTAAATTTGACAAATGTAACTGTAAAGATTTGGAAAAGGCATGTCAAGGTATTCCTTGGTTTCTGCTTAGGTAATGACATGCATCTTTCTACTTTCAGATGTTTAAGATTGGATTTTCCAATAAAATATTCTAGTTCTTAAGGCCTTGTAGTAGATTAGATATGTAAGTCTGACAGGTTGCTGTAATTTCATTCACTCCAATATGAAAAAGTTTTGTAAGTTTGATCTTGGAAGACATATATTTTCAGCAGGAATCAACATATGAGTGTTCTGAGTAAAGACAGACTTGTTCAGATGTTCTGTCATTGTCTGCTGCAAAGGAGTAATCATTTGTAAGTATGAAAACAAGACATTCTTTTAGGCCAAATTTTGGCCTTCTACTGAAAAAGTCTTTCACTTCAAACTATTAGTTCTTGTAGCCTATTAGTTGTATCTCTTCTGTCATACTGTGTTAAACACTGGAGATAAGATCATAGCCATAGAGGTTCAATGTGCAAGCAACTGCTGATGTTTCTGGATTTTAAGAAATCAGAGAGGTAGATAATCTTGGTCAAAGATGTAGTATGGGAAGTAGAGCTGATTCTAATAATTAAGGCGTGGTTTCAGACCTATTACTTTACTTCAGTCATCAAGGAATCCTGAAAAATTGCTTTGAAGTGCTAGATATTTAGTTCTTAGTCACTATAAAAATCTAAAAAGTAGCAGAATCATTACTTTCTTCATCAGTTTTCTCCTTGCTGTCCGTATTATTTGTCATTTTGACTATTGTAAATACCAGCGTGTTAAGTCCTCCACATAGCTTGCACAAAATTCTTTCACACGATTTTCCATCATGGTTACTAAATGGTTCCCTTGTGTTTTGTATCTCCTCTGCTCTGGGATCCTTCACACCAGTGGAATCCCAATGGACATGTTGATACAGGTGTATGAAGACCATAGTGTAATCAACAAAAGGGGCAGTACAGAGACTGTGAGCTCTCACAGGCATTGTCTGTACACAAGTAGTTCATTATGCAGATTTCTTCTGTTTAACACAGAAACATTTATTTCTTTTAACAGGACACTGTAGTGGCTCTGCAAGCCTTGAGCCTATTTGCAGCTCTTACCAGTGCACACAAAACAGAAATGGATGTAACAGTTACTGCAACTTCTTTGGAAATCCCAGAAATATTTTCAATTGACACTCAAAACCGTTTTCTGCTTCAAACCAAGGAGGTACTGTAGAAAGTGAGAAATACTTTTGTAAAGCCCGGTTCCTGAAAATGATCTGAAAATATTGTTTTGGCCATCTGTCCTTCTTCCAGATTCCCCCCGTGCAACCGATGACAGTTACAGTTTCAGCAGAGGGAAGAGGATTTGCTGTCTTTCAGGTATGCAACGTGGTTATGTTTTCTGAGGACATGCTCTCTAAAAAGAAGGAAGCTTTATAAAACATGTCAATAGGAACAACTTTCTGAAATATCTTAAACCAATGCCAAGGTACTTTATTGCTTGAAAAATGCTGTGAACCTAAGTTATGTGGACATGCATATTAATGTGATTGTGTATGTTGGATGGCCAGTCCCTTCAAATAATTTTGAAGAACTGACAGTTTTGGGGCACTTCATGGATCAGAGTCATATCAAAGTGACCCCATTTTCTGCAGAATTGCAGTGTCAGTTTGCAAGGCAAAGAGCTGCAATGGTACATTGGCAGTCCCAAAGGTCACAGTTAAAAAAAAGCATGTGGACCAGGCATAAATAGCTCATCAGGCATCTTTGATAAACAATGGAAGACACAAATCTGTAGACAGCATGAGTACATCAGTAGCTATTAGAGCATTGGTGTTTTCTTTTCTCTTATTGAAGTGTAATATAATAATAGCAGAAGAGCTAATGCAAAGAAAAATAAAAGAAAAAAATTTAAAAAGTATTATGGCCAGGTTTTCCAGCAATTTTTATGCTGTTCTAAAATAGCATAAAAGACAGAATCAAACGGTCTTGCATACTTCCAACATTATTTGCTTAGTATTAACCAGACTGAGGACGTGACAAAGAGTGGAAGGAAAGTCTAATGATCCTTTTTCTGCCAATTCTGCAGGAGGCTGTTTCAGTGGTTTAACTTCAAATATATTTATATTTTAAAAAGTAAGCTGGGGTCAGCACATACTGTACTTTAAATTAGCAAACTGTAAGCAGTCTTTTTATGCATTTCAGCTCCTTGCTCTTTCTACATATTAAAAATTAAATTCCAATGAAACTATGACTTCAAAATTTTCCCTATCCTAATGAGAAATAATGTACAAGAAGAAGATAGTATTGGATCTGACTTTATATGACCACTACTGGATCTCCTTTTCCCACTGTCTGATCTGTGGTGGTCCACATGGGCGAAAGAGAAGACTTTTGATAAACTATGAATAATACAGAAATATTAGTCTCTGTTAAGCAGGAGAGAATCATTCTATGAAAGTATATAGATTAACTCACAGTTGCAGAGTCTATCACAAAACTGGGCAGAGTTCTTACTGAACTCTTGATATTCATACTTGGGAAAACCAAATGTAGGCCACCTTTAAGAGTCTCAAAGTTTTGATCAGTTTCCATCCCTAGTTCATTCCAATCCACCAAAAGCATGCTGACAATATTTAACATAGTGACATATTTAACAGCTGACATATTTAACATATTGTTAAATATGCTTTTAGATAAAATACCTTCATAAAGAAACCTTAATGACTGCCTATCAGTGATGAGCTGTTGCCTTTTTTCCTTGGAGCTTTGAATCTGAAATTCAAATTATACTTAGCATGCTGGAGTATCTTCTCCAATAACTTTTCTTAGCTAGGACCGGTTCTTTCCTTCTGCTTCCTTTGGCAGGTCTGGTATTCTAGAACAAAGTGCATTAATGCCATTTGAATTAGATTTCTCTTTTTCCCAGACACAAACTAGATCTGGGTCTCATTTAATAAATCAGATAGCATATGACATTGCGATCACATTTCTTCA
Organism: Chrysolophus pictus; assembly: GCA_037305975.1. Taxonomy (NCBI): domain Eukaryota; kingdom Metazoa; phylum Chordata; class Aves; order Galliformes; family Phasianidae; genus Chrysolophus; species Chrysolophus pictus. The sequence goes on from CM074578.1 coordinate 29,821,669, forward strand.
GCTGGGTTTCATTGTCTCTGCTCTGCCAAACTACAGTGGTGAAATTCAATGTTATAGGATTTGATTTTCTGGCCAAATGTAGCATGTCAAAACAGTAATTCATTTAAATATCACAAAAGACAAGATTCAGTACATTAACAGAAAAGGCTGCTTTCCCAGTAAAATGGATTCTTAGGAAAAAAAAAAGTGCTTTTTGGTGAAACCTCACTGTCTGTGTGTATGGGTCGGCAGTGCCTACACTTTTGACCCTGCAGGATCCTATAAAAATAGATCTTTTGAATATCACAGAATCACAGAATGGCCAGAGTTGGAAGGGACATCAAGGATGTCACACCCTGCCACATGCAGAGCCACCAACCTCCACATTTAATATTAAACCAGGCTGCCCCGGGCCCCATCCAGTCTGGCCTTGAACACTTCCTGGGATGGGGCATCCAAAACCACTCTGGGAAGCCTGTTCCAGCACCTAATCACTCTCTGTAAGAACTTTCCCCTGACATCCAACCTAAATCTTCCCTCCCTCAACTTAAAACCATTTCCCCTTGTCCTGCTGTTATCTAGCCTTGTAAAGAGTTGACTCCCCTCCTGTTTGTAGGCTCCTTTTAGGTACAAAAGGCTGTAACGAAGTCACCCCACAGCCTTCTTTTCTCCAGACTGAACAAGTCCAGCTCCCTCAGCCTGTCTTCATAGGGGAGGTGCTCCAGCCCCCTGATCATCTTTGTGGCTCTCCTCTGGACTCTCTCCAACATCTCTCTGTCCTTCTTGTACTGGGGGCTCCAGACCCGGACACAGTACTCCAGATGGGGCCTCACAAGAGCAGAGAAAAGGAGCACAATCACTTCCCTATCCCTGCTGGCCACCCCTCTTCTGCAGGAGCCCAGGATACCATTTGCTTTCCTAGCTGGAACAGTGTACAAGTGTAACTGCAAAAGCAGACACTTGTAGTTTTGTGATCCTGCTGTCAAAAAAAGTCTCCTAGCTCATCCTTTCTTTTTGTCTAAATACAGTATAGATGTCCTAAGACACCTACTCTGCAGGGGAGATGATTGTAGGCCTAGAGTATATGCAAGGGTGTCCCATAGAGAAAGGAGTCAACAAAGTGATCTTCACAAAGAGGTCTGCTGAAAGTCTTGAAAGCAGTCTCTTCACTACTGCGAACCACTGTGAACCGAGCTTGGCAGATACCTCAAAAACATGGCATGTCCCATGCCCTCTGGAATGCCACTGAAATTCAGGACTAGCAACAATGGCAGAGCTGGCAGGCTTAAGTAAGATAGGTATGGGCAAAGAGAGCAAGATCTCTTTATCTCCTGGTTGTATACAGAAAACACTCTGGAGAGGACCTTACCTTTACTCTGTGGCAGGAACTATTAGCAAGCATTGTTCTCCTTTCTTCTCTTTTTTGTACTCTTTTAGAAGGAAACTGGACTTACGTGTATGGTGGCTAAACCAGCAGTTCTCATATGGCAGAGGAGGACATAAGTTACATTTCTGGTAGAGGAAGGGAATAAGAAAACTGAGAATCACCTGCTACTCATTACTGAGAAGCACTGTTTCTTCCACTCACCATATTTTTACTAGTCTTAGGCAAAGGATTCAGAGTAATTCAGTGTGAGAGTACCAAAAAAGATATGCAATGAACTATTCAGTCAAAAAGGGATAGTAAAATAATTGAAGACAATTTCATCGAATTCATGCTCTCAGTAAAGTTGATGCTGCTATTTGAAGAACAAAATGGAAAGGGAAAGAGACATTCATTAAGGTAATATAAACAATTCAGATTTTTTGAAATCTAATGCTGTTCGTTGGATCACACACTATTACAAGCACCTCGTTCAAGCAGATTAGCTTCAAAAATTTGTTTCTTGGGCCTCTCACCAGAATTGGTTGCGGTATGAGTGGGTCAGTTCTGCCTTTAGCTTTGTTAGCCCTTTTTTAGAAGGATTAAGATGAAATGCAGTTGCTTGTTTTGTTGACTTAATGCTGGTTGCTGGATAAGAGCCTTCTATTCCCAAACTAACAGCATATAAAGAAGGAGGCTTTAATTAAGCTCTGTTGTGAAAAACATTTTCCCTTCATTGTCGTGAGAAGTCAGGAAAAGAAAGTTGAAACGTAACAGCAGTAATTTACTCCATGAAAAAGCAAGTTGATTGACCTGTTCAGTATGTTGTTTCAGACATCCTGCTTTGGCAGTAAATTCCCGTTCATTAACTTTTTATGGCGAAAGTTAAAACAGCTTTGTTTCTGTGATGACAGATCATAGTGGCGCTGCCAGCTTGTCTTACCAAATTTTCTGCATGCCGTTAACTGGCAAGCTTCTAGGCTGGCTTTATCCTTAGTATTGCCTTCTTTGCAGAGTGGTTGTGTAGCTAAATCTTTACTGTTGCACCTCTGTTCTGAGTACTCATCCAGAGTTGTCTCTATGCTCATACAGCATGATAAATTGAGGAATGCTGGGCAGGGTGACAGGAATTATATATGTACAGATTGAAAGACAGAGCATAACTTTCATATTAAGGAGAGATGTTGCAACAAAAGCAAAAATGACAAATTAAAAACTCATCAATTTGCACTGACTTGCTGTCCTGTAACTTGGACAACCCTCATCATACCTTTAAATTTGGACTGACAGTTTTTTTGCTGCCAGAAACATTTCTAAAGGGACTATAATTTTCCAGAAGCCCTCTTCATTCCCTTTTCTTTGAGCAAAGTTCATAACAGAGTCTTGCAGGGAGAATTATTTAAGTCACTCTTATTATTTTTGTACAAAAAAACACAGGTTTTCCCATACCCTGCCATTTGTTCTATCTTGATGACTGGGGGTATAGATGCTGATTATTAATTTGTATATGAAAACTGTAAACAATTGTTGAAAATTGTAGTTCTGTCAATTCTGTCAAATAAATGTTAACTATTCTTTGTCCTTTTTTTTTTTTTTTTTAAATGTGTAACATTCTATCATAGCTGATAACATGATAACATTGAAAGTGTTCTGTTGGTTCCTCAGTTTCAACTTCATGTTTCTGCTTTGGCTGTTGGCATTGTTAATTTTATAGAATGTTGAGATAATAAGCTATTCCCCAATTATTCATACTTCCCTTAAGGGCTTCTGATTTTACCAGTCTTCTAGTATTGTTTCAAGCATCTTATGCATATCTACACTAAAACAAATGGAATTTCTTTAAATTGTACTTAATAGATAAGCCTACTTTTTATTAATTTTACTGTCCTCTGTTGGATATCCTGTCATTCTTACTTGGCTCACTTATCAGAGTTTGGCAGCTGCTGAGTAGAAAGGATGAGAACTCTGTCCTTAAGGCAGATTGAGAACTGTAGTTTTGTCTTTGCAGAGATGAAACTACTTAGTGCATAAAGACTGTATTGTTTTGAGAGTAGATAATACGCTGTTCCTCACCTGGTTTGAGTGTATGAATGCTGTGCCATGAAAACTGAAGGCAAATTCTATGCATGTGCTGTATATTTTCCTTTGCTCATTCATTTCCAGCCTTTTTAACCCAGTGGGTGTCAGTCTCCGAAGCTTGCTTTCATTCATCCCATTTCATACTGTCAGGAAGTAAAAGCAAACATTATAAACCAGCAGAGAGCAACCAGGAAGAAAGTTACCTAGAGTTTCCTTGTGTTTGCCTTATAATTGAATTGGTTGGGCTGCATTAAAAAATGTTCAGAAGACATCTTTCAGAAACTTCCTAGGAATGTCACATTTACAGATGTCAGGTACAAGGTCACGTATCCTGTCTTATGTGATCATGCCTCTGGAGTTCTACTGTTACTGTTCTAAAAATGTAGATTTGCTTTATATGTGTCTTCTAATGTCTCTCTTTGCAATCTGCAGCTCAATGTTATTTACAACACAAAACACACTGATCGAAGTCTCAGATCTGTACAAAAACAAAAAGCTTTTGACTTGAATGTTGATGTAAAGGATGATAAAGATGATATGAACCATTTGACCTTAAATGTGTGCACAAGGTAGGTAATTCTGTTGGAGCATGTCATGTTACTTAAAATGAGGTGAGTTTTCCTTTTGTTTGTATGAACTTACTAGTATATAGGAAATAAACATGCAGTTAAGGAGAGAGCAAAAGAATTACTTCACTGCAATGACAAAGTTAAACTAAGAAACAATTCCTAAGTCAGTAAGTACAGTGAGAGTTTGATGGGTCTGAATAGATCCCTCGTGCAGAATAATTTGTGGTCTGATCTTAGATGATTTTTAAGTGGCATGCGCAAGCATCATGCTTCCCTAAATGTCAGAGTTATATGGAGGAGTTTGTGTGAAATACAAGTAAAGGCTTGAAAGCTTCTTTGGTGCAAATACGCCTTAGGTATATGGAAAACCACGGATAGACTTGAACACTGAACCTGTATCTTCCACATTCTAGTACCAAACTATGAGAACTGTGCTGTAACTTTCGTCTTTCGTGAACAGAATGCTTTGCTTTTGATATAGAAGTAGATACCTCCTTTTTGTAAAAGGAGAAACAAGTCTCTGAAGTGCTGAAAACATCATGAAATAGAAGTTCTTTATTCATCTCTGTTAATAAACTTTATGTAATGATAAGTTCAACTCGATTTTTTGTCTTTGCAAGTATTTTTGTGGTCTTTCATTTACCCATGTACTGTATTTTTGTGACTCTAGTAATATACTATAATGTAAGCAACATTCTAGAGTTGAAAGAGGTTATGAGTTTTGTGTTCAAGCTAATTTTATTCTTTCTCCTAAATAAGGGAGGGAGGTGGAGGTGGGGACATCTGTGATTATGTTTCTTGCTCTGAAAATATCTTGTAAAGAACTGTGCAGAGATTGCTGAAGTATCACCTCAAGGCACATCTCAAGACAAAACAGCCGCTAGGTGTTACATTGGTAGCAAGTGATAGAGCTGAGAACAGGTAGTCATATTGCAAATTTCTAGGTCGTTAAACAGGTTCTTTCTTTAACTGCTTTGTTGTCTCATCTCTGTTTGTTTTGAAATTGTCTACATGTGTATCTAAACCAAACATATGAAAATGTTCATATGCAGTTTCCTTAGTAGTCCTGTCTTATGTCCTATTTAACAGCACTGAGTATTTCACAAAAAACCTTTAGTATCTTGTTTTATATATGGATTTAGATTTTTTTGTCTTCTTTCACTAATTATCTACTAGCATTTTGACATAAGTGCTCTCTTTGTATTGAAGGATCTCATCTCATCTGCTTTTTATCAGTACTACTTCTTGAAATCCTGTTTACTTCTTGGGATATTACAATGAGTTCCTTGTAGATGTGGTATTTGCAAAGTACTATCTGATCCACCATGTACAGTCTTGCATTTCTTTCTTTTATATCCTCTTTTTATTATTTATTTAAATTGTGAACTCATTATGGCTAGAATATTTTTGTGGTCTGTGCAGGGTAACTGTGACTGAAGATGAGGCCTCTAGGTGACACCATCATACAAATTATCAGCTATAGTGAATATGATGTCAGTGCAGAGATATCCAGCAGGCACAAAGCCAGATCTTGTTTTCATGTGTTTCCGGTAACCAATTCAGTGATGCAGATAGTGAGCAGGGACACTAGAATACACAGGAACTCTTGAAACAGTGAGCTTTTTCTCATTTAAAGCTTTCTGTGAAGTGTCAACAGCTTTTTAAAGTCTAGCACCAACTCCTGACATGTTAAGGGCTTACATAATGGCTCTGGGATAAACTTTGGCTGTGCATCCTGATTTTCTAGCTCAGTGATTTGACTCAGGAATATAGACGGGAAGGGATTCATCTCTCCGGGAAGGCTCTAGGCTGATGTCTTAATTGCAAAGTGTTCAAAGGATGTGGGAACATCTAATGATGTAAACTTACTTCAAGAAAATACTTGGAATGTTAAGACCCATCACCTCTGTCATGAAAAGTGGAACAGTATATTTTCTGTTTTTATTATTTGAGACTTGATCTCTGGTTGCTTGTCATTGATTCTCTTGTCATCTTCTTCCCTCCCAAACTCATGCATTGTACAGAGTATACATATTACTTATATTAATTCCTGAATTAGTTTACAGCTGGTCCATTTACTGTCTTTACAACGTGACCTGGCTTTTTGGTAGAAAACCAAAGCAGGTAAATACAAACACCGCTGAAATCTCAACAGATTGACCTATCTGTGGGTATGCAGAGTCAGGTAATGGAGGCTGTAGCTTGGCTGTGTTTTTTTCACTCTGACCTGCAGACTATTCTACCTCATCTAAACCAGCTTTATAGAGATTGGCCATGGTCATCTCAATTGAGTGTCAATTCTGACACTGGATCAGATGATGTCTCATTTGTGGTTAGAGGAACTTGCTCTCTGTCTGGGAGGCACATATGCAGGGTTGCTGTTTTCTTCTCCAGTTGGTCTTATCATCTGCACACTATTTTCAGACACGCAATACTGATCATTGATGGTTCTATTCAGTTTATTCTTTCTGCTTTCTACTACACTAACTGGTGTTCTTTTCTCCTCTTATCACCTTTCAACACAAAATAATATCAGTTCTTCTAAGTTACAAGTTTCAAGTAGTTTTTAATTTCTCTCACTGGTCATTCTTCTCTTTTCATGGTATTTTTTTTCTTTTTCTTTAATAATACCATTGAGTTCAAGAGGTAATACTGGGAGCCACCCTCAAAGCCGTGTCTCTTGTATTTTTTAGAGAGCTAGAACTAGAGACTTCATAACTTCTAGGGTGTATCTTACTTGGCAATAACATGCTGGTTATTTACTTGTTGGTATTTTGGTGGCACTCCAAGATACCTTAACAGGCTGGGTATTTTTGTCTCCTCTCATTGGTAGTTAAGCAGAAATAATTACATGCAGCTCCAATTCAGTTATTTGTTTTCAATAGCAGCTACTTTGGTGCAACCCATCATCCAACAGATGGTTTCATTTGTTTCTAATCTCATGAGCCAACTGAAGTCAGCAGTTGTGCTTTATTTCTTTCACAGTCATATCTGTGTTCAATCAGCCATGCTGCCAGGCTTAACAGCATTACTTTGAATGCAAGTCTTCCCCTTTTTCAAACCATCCAAATCTACAAAGAAAGAGTTTTCTTCAATTACTTTCAACTAATGTCAAGCCTTGAAAATGAGGATTGGAGATGCTTTTATTCTAGTATAGCAAAAGTCATTTACATGCTAAGGGAGGAGGGGGAATTCTTCTACCACCTACTTAATTTAAAAAAAAATACAATATATTGCAGGTCACTTTAGTGTCACTTGTTACACAGGGCACTGTAAATATATTTTGATAGTTCTGCTGTGCACCATGGTATATAAGCAAGGCCTGCTCACTAGAGCAATGCTTTTAAGTTCAGGTTGGAAGAAAATATAAGAAGCAGCATTGTTTAGGAAAAACGAAGGAACTCAACTTATTAAATTTTATTTTTCCAAAACTGAATTAATAACATGGATTTGCATTCTAAATCTGAATCTTTGAGAAACAATGTGATTATGATTTTGTTAATGGAACCACCAATCCATATCAAGGACCTATAAAAAATCCTTTATTTCATCCTCCAAAAATGAATAAAAGCAAAACAATGCATCTGTAAGTGGAAGCATGAATGTTTCAGTTCAAGAGTTCTTAAGTGGTTTCTTAATTACCTCCTTTGATACATATGTTTAATTGCAATATTTCCTTCATATCTGTGATAAACCTACACTTTAAGATGCCAGTGAAAAGATCCTAGTGGTGGCAGCGTAGTCTCTCATGCTTTATATACTGTAGTTCTGTCAGTGCTAAACCTTATTTTTCATATGTGGTTGAAATTAGGCAGAAACATAGAAAAAAACCCATGATTATCTCTTTACTGTCAGAAATTTTCCTGTTGGCATTTTGTTCCATTTGTTTCTTAGTATTCTTAAGTATTATTTCTTCTGTACTTGAGATAAAATGATTAAAGTGTTTATTTAGAGAATTTACTGTTAAATTTCTACTAAAAGTTTCTTGTTTGTATTTTGTAAAGGTACTTGGGGTCTGATACATCTCCGAGTAGTGGTATGGTCCTCATGGAGGTTGGCTTACTCAGTGGTTTCTCTGTGTCACCGGATTTCATTCCATTAGACAATACAGTTAAGAAGATGGAAAAGGAAAATGGAAAAGTCAACCTATACTTAGACACTGTAAGTTGCAAATAACAGAGGAATGCTTTCAGAATGATCCTAAGCTTGACTCGACTTAAATTCAGAAAGACCATATGACTGTATTTTTTAACAGCAGGTGTTCACATTGAATGAATTGTTCCAGTTTTTAAAGGAGATTGATGGGATAGATACAACTCCATTTGTAAGGGGTTTCTAGACTGCACCTCTTGCAAAATCATAAAAGCAGACTTTTTAACAGATCTGTATTTTGGCCAAAATAACAAGTTAAATAAGCAGTTTTACATACATCTTGACTCCAAGCCTTTATAAATAAAGTGGACTTCCAGTGAGCTAGAAATCCTTATTTTCTCCATGAATCACCATCATCATGGTTCTCAGGATGCTTTTCTTCTGTTTTTCTAGCTAAATGCAACACAGTTTTGTATGGATATTCCGACTGTGAGAGACTTCAAAGTGGCAAATATTCAAGATGCTTCTGTGACTGTAGTGGATTACTATGAACCCAGTAAGTGTCATTCATTCCAAATGGATCCTGGTTGTTCAGAAGCTAAACAGGAAGTTTCTTTTCATGGGAACAGGACAACTTTCAGTGAATAAAAAGCAAAATTTACTGAAATTTACATTTTTTTCCCATGAAACTGCAACCTATTTTCTAAAAAATAGTTGTGTTTTCTTGTATACATTTTTGCTATCCTAATGGATTGGTTTGTTAGAAGGTGCAAATTGTTATAACTTGTCAGCTGGTATAAATTGTTTTCAGTATAGCCCAATGTATTTTCCAAAAGGAACTTCTCTGTGGTTCACTTACCAAGCTAATGATTGTCTTTCAAATAGCTTTTCCATCTGTTTCTTGTTTAATCAAAGAGTCCTACACTGCAGAAAAAGCCAGTGTTTTGATTTGTATAGTTATGTAAAAAAGATGTACATGGGAAAAACAGTTTCAAAGGGATTTTTAATTTATTTTTATTTTTTAATAGAGTGCGTTTTAGAGAAAAGCAGGAATGTACAAACCTCTCGACCGAAGTGAGAAGGAAAGAAAGATTACAGGCTATTGAAGATCTTAGCTTTTCTTTATAGTAGACAGCTGAAATATTTTAAGGATTTGGACTTGGTTTGAGATAAGGCATAAAAAAGTTGTATTGACAGTCGTCTTCATTTTGATTTGTTTTAGCATAAGACAAACGACAACCTAATGCTCTGTAAGGTATACTTCTTCAACTGGATAAAAATCATGTTTATTTTACTTAGGCTGAGAAGTTTACTCAACTGCAGAAGTTTAAGTTAAAATTGAGAAGCAACAAATGTACCTAAACTATCCAAACCTAGGGCATGCTTTGAGTCCTAGTGGCTTAACAAGTTGGAGCAATTTTTTATTTTAGACAAGCTTGTAATACTTAGAATCTGTGGCTGAAACAAATTTCCACACACTTTCATTTCTGGGAGGAAAACTGTGGACCTAATCTTTTAAGTCCTAATCTGTTAGATAGGCTAATGAATATGTGTATAAAAAGTTCCATATAAATGCATAGGTGTAAATAAAATTATTCGGTTTAAATATATTTAGAATTTATAAATTCTCAAAGAATAAATAAATATTCATTTAAATATACGAATGAACATCTTTAAAGACTAAAATTTATGTAACATAATCATTGCTGCAATAGAAAGCTTTAACTCTAAGAAAAATATTATTTTATGAGATTCCACTTCTGTTGCTATGTAGCATAGATGTATTTTTAGTCAGCATTTGCGCATATGCCATGAAAATGATTTCTTCTGAGGGAATTCCACCCTTTTTAATTCAGGAATGTGCTTTTATTTTATCCTATTATTTTCCATCACTCTCATAGTTGGTGAACCAAGCTGCATGAGTATATTTTATGTGATGGTTACTGTCATATCTGATTTGATTACTTCATATTCAGAGCTGAGATGTTTATAAAGTGTTTATGCTCTGGCATTTATCAAAAATGGTTTTTCATAGGTATTACAACTAGCATAGGTGTGAGATCTAGTCAGGGTGCTATACAGTGGTGCTAGCAAGACACTCCTCCAGGGTTAATGCATACTACAACTTAGCACATTCAAATGACAGGGCTGTTCTTTCTCCTGACTTTGTTCAGAGCCAGTTGGGTGTTACTGTTAGATAAATGTTAGGCTCCATAGAGATGTCTTTTATTTTTATAATTTTAATCTCTGATGAGATTAAAATTGAATATCATTGCTTGTAGAAAAAAAAAATGATTGCAGTGTCCCTTGTTGGAATGAAATCCTTCAAACCACAAAACCCATTAAGGGAAAGAAACTTTGCAAAAGCTTGTTCTGCATGCAATTAGCACGCATTGATATTTTTGAAATGAATACAGCCTTCCAGGCTTCTAGTTCATTTGGCTGTGTAGCAACTCTTCAGAAAACTGGAGGACAGAATACAGAGCTAGGTGAAATAGGCAGTCCCAAGTTCAGGAAGCTGAAGCTCCCAGATATAATAGTGAAAATAAACTTTGGTTATGAGAAACTTTGATTTTAAGTGACAGAGCCTGTAATGTGCCTGGTAAAGCATCAGAATTCCTTTATCATAAAGGTTGCTGACTAGGGAGGAGAAAAATTCCACTCAAAACATGTGACTAGGCTTTCTGAACAGACTGGGTCTAACTTTTGAGAGGAGTCTATGACTGTATGCCTACCATTTAAGTGTGAGTATATTCAGCTGAGTATACTGAGAATGTTCGATGCTTTGTGAAAAGAACAAAGATTAACATCTAGGCTTAAATACTCATGCTGCAAAGTATTTGGCTAGGTCTGTGTTAGAATTTAGTGCTTCCCTTAAAAGAGCTGTCTTCGTGAATTTAATTCTGTAAATATATTTCCTTTCTCAACATACACTGCTGTAAGATACTATGTTTTTATTTTTTAATTACATGAAGCACCTTGAACGTAGCTAATGTTTAAAGGCATAAATATCTTTCTGCAGATGGGATTTCTCCAGAAAATGTAGCATTTCAAAAGTTTCATTACAAGTATTTCTGGAAGAATTTGCAGTCCGTGTCAAACTCCTTTAAAACTAAGCTTTGAATTTCCAGCTGTTGGACAGTCCTCAGAAGTTCATTAACTAATGTTAACTAACCTTTCTAAACAGGGAGAAGAGCAGTGAGAAGCTACAATTCAGAAGTAATGCAAAGCATAACCCCTTGTGACTTCTGTGAAAGTGATTGCAACCTTTGCCACCGAGCTGGGTCTCCAGCCCTGCTTCAGCACTCTTCCTTGGCTTCCTTGTTCTGCGTTCTGTTTGTTCTTCATGTAAACTTGATGTGCAGTTTGGTGCTGTAAGAAAAAACATTGTTTCACATTTAATGTTTCCATAAATTATCCAAAGAAAATTTTAAGTTCAGATACTAGCCTGCCTTCAGTGATTACAGTGACCTAACTCCTGCTGTGTTCAAGGAGAGCAGGTCTGGCCCATATGGTAAATTTCTGGCTGTGCCAGAAAACTTCTTTAAGTGTCTGCTGGAAATACTTTCCAAGTGTTAGTTTCATACTGAAGTTATTTTCTAAAGAAGCGAAATTACTGAGAAAGCAGTTTGAGAAAATGTAAACCTAGCTCCCCACTCTGGCTTCCTTTCATCCCAGCTTTCATTTTTGCATATATATATTTTTAGCAATATACATTACGTCAGTTTACATTGCTTTTCTGAAAAACCGTTTCCTTCTCTGGTGAACAGAGCACTGGGAGCTGGGTATTGTTCTGTTCTGCAGACGTGATGCTTAATGTTAGTATTTAGCTTCTCTGTATGCTCTCATGGGGAGAAATACAAAAAATAAAAGGAACTGGCTTCAGAGCAGATCCACGAGCCAAAAAGAACTGAGTTCACAAAGTGCTGAACATTCCAGAAAATTATCAGTCTTTTTTAAATGATTACAGAGAAGCCAGGTGAATTTTTTGCCAATTTGTAATTAATCATGTTTGAAAATAATGCCTCCGGATGTTTTCATGGATTTTACTCTGCAAGTCTTTTACTGTAAATCATCGAAGAAGGAGTCTGAGACTTTGTTTTTCCAGGGTTCTCTTTCCTTGTGAGAATACTTGTGTTCCCTGGCATATTTATGGCCACCGGGATGAAGGTTGCCTTGATCCTTGTCTGCTTCAGGAAGCTTTCTAGAAATGTCACTCTTTGGGGGATCAATAATGCCTTGCGCAGACAATATACAAGTCTTTTTGACAATATAAATGCCATAACTCTTCAACAGCTGTTCTGTTGCCATGTCAGCTGGTTGACTCTGAGTGCCATGTGTTTGTGTATGTCCTGTTTTTGTTGGTGGAAAGGTTTTTAGGAGTTGTGGGTTCCACATGCATTCTGTTCAGTGAAACACCAACCATATTTGTTTAAGCATATCCTTGTATGTTTAAGTGCCTTGCTGGAGTGGGAGGGAAAAGAGGGATGGTGAAGCCTTTCTGGAACAGCAGGCATTTACACCCAAACCTTCTCTTTGCGCATTGGGAGAATTATACGGGTGTGGAAATGAGTACATTTGAGAACCCTACAAGTGAGCACCTTCCTGAATGAAGCTCTTCGCTGTCTGGCAACCAATTTAACCTTCTTGCATACTGCCTTTGATATTTAATGCTTACTTCTTTTTAATAAGAAAGCCGATAACATTTCTGCTTATTGAAATGAAGTTAATTACTGTTATGCTGACTATGATAGAGTTAGAAATTTTAAGGCTATTCTTCTTTTTTTCATATCTTTCAGAGACGGAGTGTGTATGTGTGTACACATGTAATTATATGGTAGTCACTTTCCTTGATCAATTTCTAATTTTTATTCAAATTTTGCTACCGCTTAAAATGTATATTTTTGTATTTTATGCTTATGTGTATTTTTGTTCAGAAAAGGAAATTAGATCATGGTAGCATGGGAAGAGGTCGGAATTTCTTTAACCCTGTGCCTTTTAATAATGAGTTATAGCTTTTTACCTACAAAGCTAGTTTGGGTGTGGTTATTTGTTTTACTTTACCTGTACTTAGAATTTGAAACATTTTTACAAACTTGGGATTCTGTCTCTCTGACAGAGTTATGGTTTTTTTTGTAGTCTGTTTGTGCTTTTCACTTGTCATTGGTGCCCTTTGAGTAGTTGATTAGTGCCGTTTCTGTGCTGTTCTGATCATCTCAAAGTGATATTGTATGTATTGAAATTCAAAGCACTGTTTAGTTGATAGAATGCAGATGTAACCCTCTGTAAGACATGTCCTTCCTTATAGGGATCCAAAGCTAATTGAAGCCAAGATAGAAAAATGACATGTATCTTTGTCTCAAATTCTTTACTCCTAGGATTGAATTGTGTCAAATGTAAGATGTGGAAAACATTCACACGCTAACCTGGGTATGTTTCACTATGGGTTTCAATTCCTGATGAACTAGGAAAGTTCTAACTAATCTTTTGCCTTTGTGGACAGCAGCCTTGACATGTCATTTGCTTTCCTTTGCCATAATTTCAAGAACACAAAGCTCACATACTTTCAGTTATGCCATATGTAGAGCTTCCAAGATGGTCATAGATATCTGATTAATGTTATAATGAAGAGGTTTATTTTTTACCAGAGATGTACTGGAGATAACCTACTCCTTTGCAGTAGATAGCAATAGATATCTTTATATCCTAGATAGGAATATAATCATAGTTTTATTTTGCACACAGTCCCATCTTCCTGAATACCCTCTGGAGAAATAAACTCAAAATGCTCTGTCTAATTTCAGAGAGAGCAACTTTTCTTAGTATTACCTTGCATTTATTTTTGAGACAAACAACACATGTTTTTAAATGACTCTTGGCTGCCTTGTACACCCTAGTAAGAGGCATCAGTCTTAATCCACCGTGTCACGGAAATTGTTATTCAGTGAACAATCATCCTTTTTTATTTTGTTTTCTATAATGTAGTATTTCACTTCAGACATCCAAATCTGCCTCTGTAGTAAGCTAAAGGCACCATGTACAGCATGATTTTAAACAAATGTCTACGTTAGGTGGCCTTAACTTCCATGCTCTGCTGCCTTGAAAGATGCCTTCAGTCACTTTGCACTGACTATTTTCTTGAATAAGTTGCAGAAGATTTTGTATTGCATGTTGGCAGTGAATGGGACAGAGGAAAGGCAACACTGTGGCACAGTGACTCAGTGTTTTCCTCTTTGTCGGAGCCTGTGCATAAATGCTCATTATGTGTATTTTTTCCACTGATCCATACAGTCAGTTCTTGATGTTAGAAATTACTAGGAAATCTTTTAGTAAAAAGTCTTTAGGAAAACATCGAACAAGATCTTTAAAAGCTTTAAAGTGGTGCTAAAAGCAGTCGGGAAATGATATTTCATAATGGAGGCTTCCTATTGCATTGCCTGAACACTTTTTGTGTGGTTGCTCTTTGTTTGAAGCCTGAGTACTCTCTGGTACATCCAGTGCCCTTTTCAGCTCTATGTTATCAATGGATAGTCTATGCAGAACCATTAACCTCGTATTAAATCAGCAAGAAATAATCATTTATTTAAGACTGGCTTTGAAGCAAAACCTTAATGCATTTTAAAGGATCTCTCTCCTCTCTTGACTGTCATCCACAATCCCACAGGTGAGCTTTTCTGTACAGAAAAGCTGTATGTCATCTAAAAGCCTTCTGTGCTGAATGCTGCTGTACACAACAGGAAGCGCTTGTCCTGTGACAAGTGCTGCATAACGGGTTCACAGCAACTTCAAGTTTGCCAGGACTGCTCAAATGCCTGGTTTGTTTCCCAGCATGGCATCTTTGTGCCCCATTTACTTCTCAAACAAGAGCTTGCTGGCTTGTGCGCATCAGTGGCACATGATAAAGGAGAAAACTAGCCGCACTAGTGCAGGAGAAACTGAAGAGTCAGGATCCAACATTACTTGCCTATCTTGCCTATCTTTTGGCTTGAAAGTCACTTCTTAAAATTGGATGTGAGATTTTAGAATTGCTTTTAGTAAGTTTTCAAAATACTGTCCTAACAGTATTTCTCCAAATGTGTTCAGGTCGGTATGAATTTTGACAATATTTGGTGCAAGCAGATTTATGTAGAAAGCATATGTGTATATATATAGCTGTTATATAGGCTCCACTGTACTACTGTGTGCAATCTATGTGCAATTAAAGCATACAAGATCTTCAAAAAGTAGCCAAACATTGTATGATATTCTGTTTTGTAAAATACACATCTAGAATTTTAGGAAAGAATATATGTGGAAAGCAACTGATGCCTAATGGAATCATTTCTAGATCTCAAACACTAACCAAAGAGGACAAAATCACCCACTTTATTCAATTTTAATCTTAATGGCCAATGTTTTTTCTTATAGTTTTTGTTTTTCTAATACAAATCTTTGTTCAGTAAACCATCTTTGTGTTTAGTGCTGTAAGTACAGAGGAGACTTTCAATTTTATCACCAGTAATTTATAGGTAAAAATTTTATCACTAGTAATTTATAGAAAAAAAATAAAACAGCAGTTTTGTGACCAGGCCTTTTGAGTTTGTATTAGACTCTCCTTTTCCCTATGTCAAAATAAATTTTACTTCAATATTATTTCTTACTGTTTATTGTACTTTTGTGTGCCACTTGAAAATATCATTGCACTAATGCTATTTTATGCAATAAGGTCTGACATTGTGCTGTGTTAGATAAATCCAGAGATCATT
Source organism: Chrysolophus pictus (assembly GCA_037305975.1). NCBI lineage: Eukaryota > Metazoa > Chordata > Aves > Galliformes > Phasianidae > Chrysolophus > Chrysolophus pictus. Next base: position 29,837,496 of record CM074578.1, read on the forward strand.
TTTCCTAATGGGTAGCTTTTTCTTATCGGATGCATTGGAGCGCCGTTTTTATATGTGCTGTAGTTCAATCACCAGAACTCCAGTGCTAAGATTTCTCTTTAGTTTCATATGATGCATTTTGTTAATGTATTTCTTAGTGTTATCCAAAAGCTTCATCAGCCTTGCTCAGATTTTGAGGTGTTTATACTATGAATGGATTTTTTGTGTTGAATTCTAGTATTGTTAGATTGGGTGGAATATTAATATGAGGAAAAATACAAAAGTGCTGGCTCAAAGGAAGTGGCATAAATGCAGATGTAACAAAGCAAACTTTAACTGTCCTACTGGCCGTTGCATCTCTTGTTTTTCTGTCTTAAGCAATTTGAACTAAAATTCTTGGCTGCTTGAGACATAGACAGAAATGCACTTTGATCTATATTACGATCATCATAACATAATTTCACTTTTGATCAAAACAGAAATAGTAAAAAAAGAAAAAAAAATCCTTTAATGATCTGTTTCGAGTAAATGGAGGTGAACTAGCATGGTTGTGTCCTTTCAATTAACAGAACAAATATTAAGGAATTAAACTGATTTACAGGATTTTGAAAACTTGTCATTGATTTATTTTTCTTCAAATAAAGATTAGTTATTTTTAAATTTTATTAAAGATGAATTTTAATAATAATATGTTCAGTGTTTGGTTGTTGAACAATACGGTCACCTGTAGGACATGTTTCTGTACTCTGTGGACTGCTGCTCATTCTCAGCACTTTTCAGGGGCTGCTTCACAGGTATTTTAAAGCTTTATGGAGCTGCAATGGTGGTTTCTATGGTTGGGCTGCTAAACATGACCTTGCAGAACATTATCTGGGAGTTTTCTGATGAGGAGTCTCCTTGTTCTAAAAACATATTTTACTCAACAGGAAGTCATCTTGAGACTTCTCTCAGTAATTTTTCAACAATGTTGGGAATTTGGAGAAGTCTCAGTCGACTGGAAAAGTCGAGTGGCAAGTCCCTGTTTTCAAGAAGGGCAAGAAAGAAGACCCTGGCATTTACAGTTCATTCTCACATTCTCAGTTCAATGCCTGGTAAAATTACAGAGAAGATTATTTTGGGAGTTACTATTCTGAGGAGTATTCTGAAAGACAATGCAGTTAATAGTCACAGCCAACATATGTTTGTGAGGGGAAGCCCTGTTCAACAAACTTAATTTTCTTTTATGACAAGATTAGCCGTCTAGTTGACAGGAGAAGCCAATTAATGTAATATTTTTGGACTTCAGTGAAAGTTTTACTAATGTCTCTCATTGTATCCGTCTGGAAAAAAAATGCCTAGCATACAGCTAGACCAAAATATAATGTGGTGGGTGAACAGTTGGTTGAGGAGTCAGGCTCAGAGGATTATAGTAAACGGGGTTACATCGTGCTGGTGGCTGGTCACTAGTAGGATTCCCTAGGGCTCCATGTTAGAGCCAGTTCCCTTCGATGTTTTCATCCACGACTTAGATGAAGAACTTGAAGATGCACTAAGTGAGTTTGTGGCTGAGACTAGCCTGGGAGGAGCTGCTGAATTCTTGGAGACTGGAAAGGCTTTGCACAGAGCTTGACAAATTAGAGGGGTGGGCAATCAGCAACTGCATAAAGTTCAACAGGAGGAAGTGCAACCCTGGCTTTACGTACAGACTGGGCAACAAGAGGCTGGAGAGCAGCCCTGCAGAAAAGGATGTGGGGCTTCTGGCTGATGGCAAGTTGAACATGAGTCAGCAGTGTGCCTGAGCAGCCAGAAGTACACTGGGGTGCTACAGGCCCAGCTCTGCCACCACGTGAGGGAAAGGGCTGTTCTGCTCTGCTCTGCTCTGTGGCTCTGTAGTCTTACCTCAAGCACTGTATGCAGGTTTGGGTGCCACAGTATGAGAAGACCATCAAATTGTCAGAGAGCATCCAAAGGAGGGCTACAGAACCCGAGGGAATAGCATGGAACCACATCAGGGGAGGGTTATATGTGGGTTATGGAAAGGTTCTTCAACAGAGGGTGGTGGGTGTGGAACAGGCTGTCTGGAAAGCAGGAACTTGAATTAACTTCAATCCAGCCAGTGGCAGTACACGTGTAAACCTCTCCTTTGCTGTGATTTTTCATATGACATTGTGCGTGAGCACTGCTAGGCCTTGTGCTCCTGTGCTCACTTCTTTGGCCTGTGCATATCTGGTGTTGTCTCATGCTTTCCCAAGAAAAAGCAGGCTTCTTGTGATTTAAGTAGAGCCTGCCCTTTAGCGTGTCTGCACAAGTTTATTGCACAGGTGTCTATATATTGTGGTTCAAATAACGTCCTGTTATGGAGAAATACAAGCAAGCCTTGGACATAATAATTTATTTTGATAGAATTTAAAATAGCTCGGTTGTAAAGATCAAGAATCCACTGAATTAGAATTAGTGTATTAGCTTTGGAAAAAAATCAGTTCTTTTTTTTTTTTTTTGCTCACTTGTAGTATTCTCAGCAGTCCCCAGATCTTGCAGCAAAAACCCCAAACCAATATATATCTAGATGGCATATCCAGATGGCAGCACGTGATAAAAGACATGGAGTACTTCAGTCTTGTTTCTTGGTTTTTCCTCCCTTGTGTGTGTAACTGCAGGGAGGGACCTGTAGGTTTGTGGGTTTATGTTTTTTGCTCAGTATGAGAAGATGATACAGCAGTAAAAATACTCTGCCTAACCTTATCACTACATGTTTTAGTTGTGTGTTCTTACCCTTAACTCATAACTTATGCTGATGTTTCTTTAATAAAAGAGAATTTCTCACAGTGGACAATGCTGTTATGGTTTTTCTGCTTTCTAAAAATATATTCCTTGACACTCCATAGAGCACGTGTCTTTACAATATTTTTCTAGAATTCTAGTGCCAAATGTCTACCATTTGTGCTTGCTCCTTTCTGCCTCCTTTCTCCCCATTGCAGGATGGCCAATGAAAACTTTGCAAGATAGCAAAGAGTGACTGCTGAATGTGAGGAATGTGCATTTTCTAATGCTATGAAATGGTGAGTGTTGTTTGCGGGCTTTGCTTGCTCTGCAAGTTTTTTTTTTTTTTTTTTTTCTCATTTTCCCTTTGATACCTTTCATTTTCAGCTTAATTATTGTAACTAGCGTGTTGCTGTTATTCCAGTAGCAGAAGATAGTTATGGGGGGGAACACAAGTGTGACACTTGAGAGGCTGAGGAGGTAAATCTTCCTGTGCCATCTAAGCAATTGATGGAAGGAGACAGGCTTCTTAAAAGGGTAAGTCAGAGCACCTATATCTGCTTTTTGAAACATGCCCAAAGAAGCTTCATTTATTTACTTATTTTGCACTTTTGCTACAGAGTGAGCCTAAGGAGAATGGTTTCCCAAGTGAAAATGTTTTAGCTTTCAAGCTCAAGCTGAGGGGAGAGACGAGACATACTTGTAAGGGGAAGAGAGAGTCAGTTAAGGAAAAGTTAAAATTTCATTCATCAGTTTAAGGGAGCCTTGAACTGAAAGAGGTGAATAAATTTGGTGTGGGGTAGACTGTTGTGCAGCAAGATTTTCATGCTGTTCTTTGGAAGCTTCCTCTGCTGTTTCTGTCCTGGATGGGACATGTTTCTGTTGATATCCACTGTAAAGCAATCCCCTCATCCTTCTGGTGCAAGGATCTCCAGATGGAGCTGGTACCTGTTTATCACGCTTTTCTAGGCTTTGAAAGCCTTAAAAAAAACTGACAGTTGCAGTAGAGAATGAGTTACGTGGGCCTGATAGGTCCTTTGAAGCCCTGGAAGGGGAAGTCACATTGAGTCAAGTTTCACAGGAGCCTATCAGAGTCCCAGTTTGAAAAACTAACATGCAGCCTTATTATATTTGCATGCGTCAACAGCCGCAGAGAGACTTCCAGTGCTCCAGAGAGTAGCTTTCAAGTTGACTTTGACAAAATGCAGAAATGGTCTAAAATCAGAAGCAAGAATATAGCTATGTACTCAGGAAAGATGGTAGTTGGCTGTACGGATCTAGGCTGAGTGAATGACTAACAAGGTAGATATTCAGCAGAAAAGGAGCCAGGATGCAAAGAGATCAATCCACTGAAAATAGGCCAAACTATTTACTTTTTACAACTTTTGCCAAGTTCTTGCACAAGAAGCAAACACACTGGGTGGTATAAACAGGAGTGTTGTCTGTAAGGCCATGCTTTCTGCAGCTGGACCGTTCCTGCTTGGGCACAGCTCACCAATAACAGGGGGCTGCATAGAGAAAAGGCTGCCAGAATGGCTAGGGTCCTCACAGACAAGAAACGGGAGGAAGGTATTAAAGGCAGCCTTTGTTTAATCTGCAGAAGCGATGATGGAGGTTAATATGAGACAAGTTTTCAAATAAGGGGTAGGCTGCTGGAAAGAAGTGTGTAAGCTGTGTTTAATATACAAGTAATGGTAAAAGTAGAAGAGAGATTTGAATAGCAACAGGGAGCATTTAGCATGGATACTAATAAAAAGAATCAAAGGGTCTCAAACACTTAAGTTTCTGAAAATAGCTTGTAGGCTCAAAAATAGTATAATGGAAACCTAAGATGTGAAAACTGACTGTTGAAGCTGGATAACTGAGAGAATGCAAAGCTTGATAATGGAGATGTAAAGCAATGAGTACAAATGAGCTAGGGACACCCCTAGTGCACTGGGAAGTTAACAAAGGCTTATCTGAGACATCGAGGGAGTTCACACAGGAGCTCCTCACGCAGGATCCTGCCTGAGGCATGGGCATGGTTTCTCCCTGACCCTGACATGATCATTTGTGTGTGGGTCCATAAACCTAACGCTGACTCTGCTTCTATAAGGCCCTAGCAATCACTTGAATAAACAGTTGTAGAATAAAACAAACTTACTGAGTTACAAAACTTCCTTTGTGTTTATATTCCTACCAGCAATTTACACTTAGTTTTTGTCTTGTATTTTATATATGGTTGCATTTGGAATCCTGTTTTATTTTCTTCATTTGCCTTCAGTTTAACTGTCGGTGAAATCCATACAGCCTATTCCTTTCAAGCTCATTACATGCATTGCTTTGCAGTTTTAACTTACATATTTTATGTAGTTTTATGCACAACTGTTTGCCATAATCTCCTATCTGATATGTGAAGGGATTAGTTCACCTAGAAGTGCATCTTCTAGTTCCTCGCTTTTATTACAGTCACTGAGAATGTAATAAAACTGATTTATTGTTTGAGAAGGCATGCAAGAAAATGGGAATCTCCTGAGTTTATTATAGTGTTATTCAGTGTATTTCATTTTCAGAAGAAACCCATATATTGTTACCTTTCCAGACAGTCTAACATCTACAGGATGGTAGATACCTGGAAGCTGATTTTGAGGCCTGATTGGAGGTACCTGCTTGTGTGCTATCCGTAATGAGTCACTGGTATGGAAACTTAATTTTCAGTTCTCTCAGTAATTTTCTTTTCTTTCTCTCTCTTTCCTTTTTTCCTTCTTTCTTTCTCCCTTTCTCTCTCTCTCTCTCTCTCTCTCTCATTTAAGCAAAAAAAGACTACATCTTCTATGAACTTTGGGAGTAAATCAAAGCATTATAATTAAGTTTTGGTTTCAGTACTGCTATTACTCCTAAATAAAACAGAGAAGAAGAGACATGTCATCTTCAGGCAAGTTCCTAAAAAGATGCTTTGGTACAGCTTGCAAGATAAAATGTAGAAGCAACCAGAGCGGGTTGGACTGAATGTAGAGAAACCTTAAGTGTAAATACTGGTGTGAACATGCTCTTTTCCTACATAAGGAGTCCTGAAAGTGTCAGGCAGATGTGCTCATAGGTGGGACTGAAGTGTCGACTTCTTTTTCTCAGCCACGGACAACCTTAAAATACCTATTAGCACTTTCAGAGAAGGTACAGCTGGTAATTCAGAGCTGAGCACCTGCTCTCTTTGCTGTGGTAGCACATATCTATCTGACACTAGTGAGATGTTCATGTCTTGAGACCAGCCCAGACTTTTGACACTTAGGGAAGAGAGGTTTTTAATATGGCTGGAACAAGGAAACAGAAATTGTACCCATAATAAAGAGGAATGAATTGATATAAAAAGAAGAACCTCTTGATCTTATTCACAACAACTCCCTACCAGGGATTCTCTATGAACTTCCCTGGGGATGCTTCTAGCTCACACTGGTGAGAGAATCATGCTGAATGACATTTTAAGGTAAGAAGATAGACATTTCCTTGTTTGTTTATTTATTTATTTCACATATGAATGTATTTTAAATTGCTGGCTAAAGGAATGGGGATAGTAAAACATGCACATGTGGAAATGATGTACTGAGAAAGTTCTGTGGTTTCATATGGAGCAAAAAGATAGCAGCCAATTCTAGCTCAGTAGGCAAGTAATTAAGCCAGCAATCTCTCTGTACATTGTATTCTAAGTTCAGCACAAAAGTATGTAACATATAATTTTTCTTTTATTATCTGCAGTTTGATTTCAGGAATTACCATCACCACAGTCATCATTCAAAGGTGAATGAGTTTGCTGAATGTTAAGTGAATGTCAGTATGATTAACATGTCTTGTTTCTGTGCATGAACACTGTCCTTGGTCAGATGTTTACAGGCAGCTTAAGGACTGTTTTTTACTTAGTTTAAATCACATTTTAATTATGTTCAGAATAACAACAATATGAACATATATTTAAATAATGTTGAAACACTTGTGAGGAATAAGTTTACCACTATTTCATAGTCTGTTTGCTTCATTTAAAATTGAGATGCTACTTTGTTCAGAAATCCTTCCCCACCTACCATGTTTCCAATAGAGACACCAACCACAGCCTTGAAGATTTTTATGTTAGGATACAGGAGATGCAAACAAAAAATAGTGTGAATTCTTCATCGGGAAGCACCGTGTATGGCCTCAAAATATTAAGGAAGCATGAGACCTTTAACAGTGCAATATTCAGAAAACAAAGCCAAATGGTGTCTACTCATCTATGCCCTGTTCTCTAGTTTGACTATTTTTCTTCATTTATAATGGCTTTATTCCTTTACCCTTGCTACAATTAAGACTGGGGTAATGTTGTGCCACCTCTGCTTCATCTTTTATCAGTCTCCCAGTCTATTTTTCTTTTCTTTTTGCATTTAGCAGCATCAGCGAGGTCTAAATTTCCTAGCAACATTGAATAATAGGATTTAGTCTTAAGAAAATTCATTTTCTCTGAATTCATTTTTAGTATATATTTGTTGAAGATCTGAGGTCAAGAACACTGTGAATGTAAATGATTGGCTTGATTTTGGTTGTCTTCTTGAACTACTTGCCTTGTCTGATGCAAATTACTTCCCTTCACCTGCTTCCTCCTTCCTACTCTTTTACATAGGGCACTGCAATCTGCTAATGTCCACCTCCCTCATAGTGTGGACTTAAATAAAGATCAAACAACTTGATTCTTTATTTGGGCCTTGACATAGGGCAAGTTCACTTTGTAAATAGCAATATGACAAACAATAACTACTACTGGCTGAGAGCTCTCAGTGCCCAGCTGCTGTTAGTCCCAGTTCTGAAGTGGGTACCATTTCTTGCATCTATGAAAGAGTGAGCTGTGAGGCAAAGCAGGGGCTTTGCAATGGCTGCAATGCATCTCTTCCCTCAGTGTTAAGATGATGGGAGCAGGACTGGAGGCAGTATCAATCTAGATGGAGGAAAGGAAGTGTGGAGCTGTAAGTTGTTCTCACATCACATGATGATCATGTATAGAAGGGAAGAAAAATCAGCCTGGGTGAACATGAAGCATGAAGAAGCTAAATGACTGCAAAGTCCAGTATAAGAACTCCCTCAAATATAATAGGAAGCCCTAAATCCCCTCTAGATTAGCAGCTTTCAGCTGGTGTCTAGTAGGGCAGGTCTGTCTTGCAGGAGGTTTGTACCTGACTCTTTTCCCACAGGTGATGGAAAACAAGATATGTGAGCTGCAAGGCCCAATGCCACTTTGTGCTCCCCAGACCAAGGCAGCTGGGACGCCAGTGCAGCCACAGGCACAGAATGACAGGAAAAGGGACGAGATCCTTGCGTAGGTCAGTACTGACTCTGGACCGTTGGCAGCAGTGACCACCCTTCAAGCTGATATAACGTGACCTTTCTTTTAGGTTGCAAAAAACATATTCTGATATGTATTCAAGATGCATTTAATTGGCCTGTACGTGAGTCTCTTGCTCTTCATCACATGCAGTGTATGTGCAATGTGGATTACTCTGTGAGGGATGTCAAGGAACAGGACATGCTAGCATAAACAAACCCAGCAAGAGTCAACAATGTCAAGATGCAGTGGAAAAAGGCAAACAACAGACTGTGGTGTATAAACAAGAGTGCATCTTGGGAGAAGCTTCCACTTAGCTCCTGGGAATGCTGTGGCCTTATTTTATTTAGGTCTGCAAGAGGAAATCAGTGGTCTGACTTCTGAATTCCCAGAGGCAGACAATGAGGACTGTTTAGAACATGGGGAGGTCAAATGAATTGGAGTTTCTTGGAGACCTTGGAGGTAGGGCTGTGGGATTTTTCTGTGTCTACCTGTATCAAAAACTCCTGAAAAGTTGAGGGGATTAATTTGTTTGCTGACACAATGACACGATTAGGAGTAGGTGATTAAATTGTAGAAAAGTAAGTTACAGTTTAAGCTCTAACAGTTCCTAACAGTTCAAACTGTGGAACATGCTGATGCAGACGACAGCCTTCTTTTTCAACAAGATGCTCTTTAAGAGTAAACTGGGCAAAAACCTACGAATAATGACCTGTGTCTTGGAGACCTTGGAGGTAGGGCTGTGGGATTTTTCTGTGTCTACCTGTATCAAAAACTCCTGAAAAGTTGAGGGGATTAATTTGTTTGCTGACACAATGACACGATTAGGAGTAGGTGATTAAATTGTAGAAAAGTAAGTTACAGTTTAAGCTCTAACAGTTCCTAACAGTTCAAACTGTGGAACATGCTGATGCAGACGACAGCCTTCTTTTTCAACAAGATGCTCTTTAAGAGTAAACTGGGCAAAAACCTACGAATAATGACCTGTGTCTTGGAGACCTTGGAGGTAGGGCTGTGGGATTTTTCTGTGTCTACCTGTATCAAAAACTCCTGAAAAGTCTTGGTGGTGGAGATGGGCTGTTGATGTCCTTTCCGGCAGTGTTTGTTATGAGCTGATATCTGTAAGATCTCATTTTGCAAAGACACAAAATGAGACAGCTTTTATAAGAGACTACTGAAATGAGCAAGGTAAAACTTTTTCTCTGCTGGTACTGAGGTAAATGCTGAATATGCTGAAAAACTACTTTGAAATCATGGGAGTTACAGTGGTGTTATGTACTTCAAATGAGAATCCAGCTCCTAATTGCCTCCATAAGGCAATAGTGGTCCTTAAAAGCACAGTGGAATCACTGGGACATCACACTTCAGCTTTTTAAAAGGGCTCACAATATTTGCAGAATGATACACTCAGTCTTGAAAAATACCTTTTTTGAAAGTACAGGCATACTATAAGAAGGGGTGTCGATGCAATGGTCTGAACTTACGAGTCTTTCAGGCGTGCCTGTGTCCAGTAAACGTAAACAGACATCCAACAACAGATAAGAGTTGCACAAGCTTATGTCATAGAATCATAGAATGGTTTGAGTTGGAAGGGACCTTTAATATCATAGGGTCCCATCGGCAGGGGCACCTCCTTCTATACCAGGTCGCTCAAAGCCTCATCCAGCCTGGCCTCGAATGTTCCGGAGAGGTATCAGGTACATTTCCCCAGGCTGTTTCTTAGATGAGGCCAACTCATATCAGAGGTTCTATAGGTTTCAAGGCCCAGCTACTCATTGTCACAAAAAGGATTAAAAAATGTCTTTGTGACTGTTCTGCTCACAGCTGGGTTGTTAGAGTACAGTGTGCAAATTCAGCTTTACAGGACAAGCTACCCTGGAGTGTTTTCATTCAGAGCTACAGTGCTGTGCCAAGTTGTCTTTCATATCATATATCTGTTGAACTTTTCTATTTCTTCACTATTTTCTTTCTCAAGGATAAAATCAGAGGCTACAAAACCAGAACAAAAATACTGAATGTACAGTGGGCACTTAATAACAAACAGAGAAAACAAAGACTGTGATATCCAAGATAACCAGAACACTTTTGATTTCTAGTTACATGTTCCCCATGAAACCAGAGTTCTTTTTCAAACAGATGTTGAACAAATGAACTATTTATCACTGAGTTCAGTTGTGTGCTGAAGGCAGTCCTAGGCAGAAATACAGCTACACCCAGTTCCTTCAAAATACATCTGTAGATGAAGATGGCATGGTCACAAAACCACCTATTATTGTACTTCTTGCTATATTTGCAATTTTGCTGTGTTTTAACTGCTGTTGTCTGGCTGTGCAAGGGTATTGGGAGCCCAGCACTCAGAGGGTACACAATACCCCAAGTGTCAGAGCCCTTTTAGGGGGTTTTAGCCTTTGAGGACTGTACTCTGTTAAGGAGCAGCTCTGTTTTTGCTGCTCTCTGGCACTGGGGGTAGTGGAGAAAAAAAGGTACCTTATTTGACTAAATATCTATCACAAGTAATACATTTGCTGGTGTGCTGGGATCCACAGCACAGTGGATATCTCATATTTATCAACCAACTGCTTCTCCAGGGAATGTTGTATTGAAAATCAAAACTTAAGGAGGTCAACTGTGCAACAGATGACCCAGGCAGGTAGTGAGGTGACCACTCACTCTGCAATCCAAGTAGGAGACAGTCTGCTGGATATGGCTGTTGCCAGTGACCTGGCTGTTGAAAACAGAAACATCCACTGTTCCTTGGGAGGTCGACACAATTGCAAGATGGAGTTCAATGGCACTGGTAATAAGACAAATGGAACATTTCTGTATTCTTGGTGACAATATTCACTACCTTCACACAGACGACTTGGAGAAAGAAAATGCTATAGGGGTGTCCTCACATCTTTAAACATTTAGCTCTTGAAAATTGTTTGGCACTGCTCCCGCTCTTCAATTATCTCCTTAGCATTCATAGAAGGAGGTCCATTGTGGACGTTTAGCAGCACTGCTTGCTAGAGCTGCTAGTCCCTACTTTAAATGACTGAGAAAATCACAGAGACTACCCGGTACTCCTTGTGTTGAGTAGAAATTAACCCAACCAAATCTGCAGAATTATGTGGAAGCAGTGATAAGTGTAGGTAGAGTTGCCAGAACTGCATATCTGCTTCTGTATGTCTTGAATAGAAGTACAGCAGTTTGTCATTTTCTGTTCTATAGCTTTCAGCTGCATGAGTAAACACTTTAAATCTGAAATTCTCCCAGACCTCTGCGGGTGATGTGAAATCCCCAATTATGTAGGTCATATATCTTTCTTGGCAGGGGTTCAACTCAGCATCTCCAAATGAATATTGATGCGGTATGCAGACTCATTAGATGCTTTTGTATTTTTATTCTTCTGGGGTGCAGATGCCCGTGAAAGAAGCTGAGACAGAGCAAGTTTTAGAACCATTGTCCTTGAGCAATTTTAATGTTACCATCTGGTAAACAACTGCATCCATTTTAAATATCAAATGTTGTGTTATTAACCTTCTAAAAATATATATTTTTTCATTTATAGGTGAAGATATTAGTTTAAACTTCAGCAAAAATTAGTGCATGCCTTGTTGCAAATAGAGTACCAGTGGAGCCAGGCATGGAATCTTCCCTGAAGGCCACCAGTGTCTTTTGGCAGAGGCACCTTCTAAAAGGATGCAGTGCATAGTTGCCAGCCGCACATACTTCTATTTGTTAGACCATCTTCAAGCACTTATGTTGAATATTTCAGAATCAGAACTGGGGATGGATTTCCATTCTTGGTTTTTGAAAATCCCAGAGTCCTAGCAAGCTGTAAGTGATCTGCTGCTTTGAAAATGTGCTCAGTGCTATCTTTAACCTAACTTACTGTAATGGCTTACCAGTAGGTTCAGGCTGGAAAAAATGTTGCCAATAGTGAAAATGAAAAAATCTGCAGATGCGGTATTGGTGTAACTTGGGTAATGCCTAGAGAGCCTGGAAGGTCTGAGAACCAGGTTACAATACTTTTTTAATCCTCTTTCTCCTTTTGCCAAAAAAACAGCAGTGTAACTCTAGTTCTACTCCTCCGCATGCTGTATTGAATTTTATCTGTTTTTATTAATGTGGTCAGTTTTTGTGCAAGTCTTTCCATAAATGAAATTAAGTACAGAAAATAAAGGAGATAGAAAGATCAAATGACTATGCTGTTAAATTATTTATTCTTTTATTACTTCCAGCAGAGTACATAAAGCTTATGTACCATCACTTTCTTCTGGAGTAAGATGCACAAAGAAGAGGTTTGCATATAATTTGAAATTGAAAATTCCACTTTTTTAGCTTTCTTGGGAAATGCTACTAGTTCAGAGAAAATGGGCATTCAGAACAATCCGTTTTCACTGGTGGTTCCCAAACCATCTTTTTACAGTCCCAAAGCCACAGGAATGTACTAATTTTTCTTTCAAGCTTCCAGATGATCTTCAAGTATTTCAGTGAGTCTTGGGAAGGTTCCTGATACAAAATTAGATAAATTAAAACTCTTAATTAATTAAAGAACTTAATATTCAGTAACACAAAGATCTTTTAAAAATTTTCTTTTAAATATAGTTATAGAAATAATTTATCAAAGGAAACAGAGAGAACACAGATTCAGAGAGATGAAGGAATATGAGAAAACAGTGAGACAACAAGAAGGAGCAGGTACACGAATCTTTTATCACAGCATATGTCTGCCATGGCCCAGGTGAGTGTTATGCTATGGGCCTGAATTTTTAACCTTCTCTTTGAATCTCTAAGGCTACAAAACATCAACAGCTATAAATTTAATTTATATGTGTATTAAAATTGGGCTACGGTATTTTGCATGATTCGTATTTAAAGATTTGTAAAGATTGTCAAGATTGCTTCGTGTAAAACCTTCGGTGTCAGAAGAGGAACCATGATTTTTTGAGTTATCTAGAAACTTCTGATGTAATTGCAAATTTGAGGTGACAGATTGCCACTTGGTTATAAATTTTAAAAAGAAAAAGTCTTCGTTTGTTTTTATTACTTCTCCATGTAACAAAATACTTACTCTGGAAATATCATTAATGTGAGTTAAAAAAGAAATGTTACCCATAAGAGAAGTTTCATCATTGCATTCAATTTTCTCTGTGGAAAATAGTAGGTTTTTAATGTAATTGAATGTCAGAGTCCTGCAGATGTAATTGTCTTGCCTTTTAAAAGAAAAACTTAATTAAATAGATGTGACACTCCCATGATTAGCTCTACTCCTTTCTGGAAGACTGCTGTTCCACCTCTCTTCAGTGCATAACTGATGTGTGGGAAAAAAAAACCAACAAGAATAAGGGAAATTAGAGAAATTAAAAGCACCCCGAAATTTCTGGCTCTGTGTTCTGTTCAGCAAATACCGTGTTCATAAATAGAATGGCTGACCACTATATTCTGGCACTGTCTTGCCATGCAGAAGGTATTCAGAAACAGTGGAAGCCCAGGAGAACGATGGGGGTGGAGAGGAGAGAGAGGATTCCAGACCTAGTAACTTTGGAAAATTTGTTTCAGACCTGAACAGCATTAAAGTTTCCGAGTTTCTCTCCTGAAATTTGGAAAAGCAACACTGTACAATTTCTCCCATGTTTTAAAACTTGACTTTTTGAGCTTGGAGAGATGATAAAGCATCTTGATTCAGAATTAGCTCTAGAGAGCTCCTGCAACTTAGATGTGCATGCTGCTGAGTGCTGTAATAAAGCCAACAGTTTTACACCTCCAAGAGATTGACCCCATTGCAAGGACTCAGGAAACAAAGCATTTAAGGACTGGGAAAATCATTGTAAGCCCATTTATTGGGAAATACTTTGGTCTGAGCAAAGAGTAGCACACATTTCTGTATTGGTGGAAAAAATATATGTTCATCTGGCTGTACTTCAGAGGACTGTGTGTACTTCTCTGTATCTGGTATACGATATGTACAAATATCTGGAACTGGCAAATACTATTTGTGATAAATGCTTGGTGCTATTTACGAACATTTCATGTTTTATCACAAATTCAGTGGTCTAAAGGAAGCTGAACATTTGTTTGCAAGGATTGAATTTTGCAACAACAGGAAAATAAGCAAGAAAGGATAACAAAGCTGGTGAAGAGACTGGATCACAAGTTCTATGAGGAGTGTGATTGTTCAGCCTGGAGAAAAGGAGGCTCAAGGGAGATCTTATTGCCCTCTACAACTACTTAAAAGGAGGCTGTGCTGAGATTACAGGGGTCAGCCTCTTTTCCCAGGTAACTAGCACTAGAAGGTAATGGCTTCAAGTTGCACCAGGGGAGGTTCAGACTGGATATTAGGAAGAACAACTTCTCTGAAAGGGTGGTCAGGCAGTGGAATGAGCTGCCCAGGGAGGTCATCTTCCCTGGAGGTGTTCAAGAAACATGAAAATGGGATATGGTTTAGTAGGCAAGATTGGTAGTAGGTGGATGGCTGGACTAGATGACCTTAGAAGTCTTTTCCATCCTTAATGATTCTGTGATTCTACAGTTCTATGATTAGTAGTACCTTTGCATTGTCATAATCTATTTATGGCAAGAATTTCATCCTTAGAAACTGTAACTCACTATGAAGTTAGGGAAAATACCATAAAAATTACTGAAACCGTAAAAAAAAGTGCTAAGTCTAACTCATCTAGTTGAAGCTTGAACATTTCAGTAAGCTGACATTCAGATTTGATTCACAGATTCCAAACTCACTGAGTTGTGGTCATTTTCCTGAAATGATCTTCCTGACCTCATTTAATGAAGTTACCTTAAACCCAAGAATGATTTAGTCTTTGACATTACAGAGGCTAGATAGGAGGTAGGGGCATTTGCATTTCTTTGAATGCTTTTGATAATATTGGAAAAAATAGTACTTGGTGTTTTTGTCATGGCATTCTTTAGAAGAGTCCAATTAAGTTTGTGCCTATTGCTCTTGATGTGGAATAACAGTTTTATAAATTGATTAGCATAATGGAGTCCTGAACACATCCGTTACATGTCAGGTGAGTTTTACAACCCATAGCACAAGAAACCTGGAACTTCAAATCAATACCTAAATTTTGGCTTATTCCTACTCTATTGCAGGCTGATTTTCTTTAGGCCAGAAATTCCAACTGAGAATTAAAAAAATCTTCTGCAACAATTCCTTTCAAATTCTGATCTGAGTGAAAACTATTAATCCAGAAGTCATATCCTATTGTAATCAAAATCTTTTATTATGCTCAAAAACCTCAAAGAAATCAAGTGAAAGACTGCATCAAAGTCATAAGAAGACTGAAAGAGGTGGCATTAAATTTCAAACAAAGCTTTGGATTCTGGTGAGAGGTAATATTGAGATTCTGAAGATCTTCTGAAGCAATACTGAAAAAAAAGGCAAGCCTAAAACCTCCCAAGGAGAAACAGCTGTTTTTGTCCTGCTATGTGTTTATCAGTTCTAGACCCAATCATGGCCCCAAACTCATAAAACAGTTAAAAACATCTTTAATTTTAGTGCATGAAAACAGTTCTATCAATAGACAACTCTGGTTGCCTATTGTTTATCAGATTACCAAGGAAATGTATGTTAGACACTGGTTTTCAATCCCTTTGTTGTATCAACACCATGTAAAGTCACAGTTAGCTTTCCCAAGAGCATGAATGAGGTATGCTAAATTAAATTTCCTAGCTCAAGTTTGTTGCCTATCCCTGCATAACAAAATATTTCCATTCTTGCTGGAATGGGAATCATATAGATCAAATTTCAGGAAAGACACTATGGATTAATCTAAAGAAATAGAGCTCCAAACCATATTTTTTTGTGTAAAGAAGATTCCCACACAAATTCCTCCAATATGAATATACTTATGATGTATTAAAAATGTGCTTGGTGCTATGCATGCTGTCTTGTAAAACAGTTCCTCCCTTCAACTGTCTGTAGACTGAGAAATAGATGGAGAGAAGGCTAATTCTTGAGAAGGCAGACAGCAATAGAAAATCAAAGGTACTAGAAAAAACTTAGCTTCAAATCTTGCAATGAATCGTATCTACTTACTTAATTTCAAGAGTTTCCATGCCTATTGATTATAGCAATGAATCATGTGGAACAGATAAACTGAGTTTATGGAATAGCATTATTCCATTTCCTTCTTCCCTTCTGAACTCTTCTGAAGCATTCCCCCTTTTCTTGAAAAACAGTGTGTTTACCTTACAGGATTTTAAATGACTGAGCCTATTAATTTTTTTTTCCAATTTTAAATAATGCCTAGCAATAAAACTTGTTTAACATATTAACTGGTCCCAGTGAGCCAAGTATCAGACCTCCTGCCTTTGCTGTTCACTGAGATGTGTTCTCCAGATGCCAATAGATGAAATTGTTGTGGTACTCAGAGATTCATCCAGAGATGCTGGGAAGCCTTAACTCCCAGGCATGTCAGAGTGTATTGGAGCACTCAAAAACTTGTGACTTTGGAAGTGTCTGGATGAGCTGCTGCATAATGCATGCTCAGACTGATGAGTTCTGTTCATGGGCTCGTTTCCTTTCAGAGGCATTAAAACCTGGCATTTAGCTCATGAACCATAGCTTTCCTTTGTCTTCTGGGCAATGTGTTGTGACTTACAATTCTGGAACTATAAAACACATAGTCTTTCAGTAAATTAAAATTATAAAAAAATAGTGTTTTCAGCTTGCAGCATCAGTGATATTTTCTTCCCTAAATTGGTCATGTTCCAATGCAACTTGAGGCTTCCCGAAGAAAATGCCCTTCAACAGCCTTCTCTGTGTGTCACCACAGTGAAGTCACCACTGCTATCTAACCTGAAGTAATCTCTAGGGAGCATATATCTGCTTTCTACTTCCTTTCCTTGTAGACAATTTCTCAGTCAAATCTTTGCCTACTGAACAGGTGTTTTTGGCCAGGTTTCTCCATATCTCCTCCCATCCTGTAGCAGCTCCCTCTTGGGGTTGCCCATAGAACTCCTCTGCAGATTTCCTACTCCTCTTCCTCTGCTGAGCTTTTGTTGACTTCAGTGCTGAGACTTCTGCTTCCCTTGAGAGAGTTTATGACCATCTAGAAATTACCTCTGCTAGGAAATTATTCTTTTCCTTATAGGAATGTGTTAAAAATATTACTAACCTTTCAGGGTAGACTCAAGAGATGACTAATGTTTTGGCATACCACCAGTGGTTCATATTCTCTCCTTCGTTTCTCTCTTTCCATTCAGTTCCATTGTGTGGATTTTCTACTCATTTTAAGACATAATTGGAAATCATATCTTTGTTTACCTCTTTCACTGCTTCTTTTCTTTTTTTTTTTCCCCCTCCCTTCCCTGTAGCTCATCTCAATGGTCTGGAAATATAATGGGCTCTGAACAGTTTATCATGGGTAACCAGTTCTTTGCTGACCATTTTTCCTTACTTTCACTAGATTCACACATAGCTTTTGTCTTCCTCAATTTTTACCAACTGTGCTGAAAGCAGTGCAAGCCTTAGCATTGTGCAGTGGACATCTGAAATAATTCTCCTCTTTCCTTCCCTTCCCTTATCTACAGCAACTAAGCTCAATGTATTATAATCAGATTTAAAGGTTTTGGAAAATATAAACAGTATAAATCCTTGTTTCTTTTCCTTATCCAGGCGAAATAATATATTTTTAAACTTTTTTTCCTTATATTTTTCTTATGAAGAAGACCAAATGATTACTGTACTGTCACCAGCATACTCTGCTAAGTTGCTTAACTGTCAACTTAAAAAGTCTTCTGAATGTCTCTATTTCTCAGTACACACTGTCCTATAGTTTCATTTATTTAAATGCCTGTCAGTTACGCAGTGGGTTTTTTTTTTTTTTTTTTTTTTTTACTTTTTATTTAACACCAATTAGCTTGGAGACCCCATGAAGATTAAATGTATTAGTGCATTTTTTGAGGAAGAAATAACCAGAACAATTAATCTCTGAAAAAGAAAAGGGTGAAATCCTTCACAACTGCTATCTTCCAGAGAAGTTGAAGTCCCAGAGGTGACCTTAGGGTGGGTTTCTAGTTCTCAACCACTTCAGCTCCTGTTGCACTCAGTGCCCCAAAAGAGGATCTCCAGGTTATTGGCTTGAGGCCTGAATTAATCCATGCAGCAGCATCAGATGATCCCTTCTGATAACTAACTAGCATCCTCCAAGGACAGTCTGGGAGCCCGCTTTATTTGCCCTCTCCCTATCCATTTGGTCTCTACTGAGAAAGTCATCTGCATCCACACAGCTCTGCTATCCAGTCTATAACTGTCATTTATACTTCTAGACAGGCACACCAATTTGTTGGTAGGTTGCGTAAAGCAGTCAGAAGGGATGCTTCCAAAATGAGGTCAACGCCAACCTGTGTTTCACTGGCTTTTTAAATGGGTCTTGGATGCTTAGTTTTCTCTAAACAAATCTGTCTCTTGCACCCATTTATTTTCTTATGCTTTACAAGTGAGTTGTCTCCGAAGGTGCCACTTTGTCCTGTTACTTCAGCTCTATGCCATCACTGTAGGAATGCACTGCTGACTGCAGTGACTGGTTCAGAAGACAGAGACATGTGTAACATGGAGACTATTAGTTGCACCTTAACTCTAGAGAAATCAATGGGGTAATAAATGAGTTCCTGTTCCAAGTACAGTGATTCAGTAATCCTGCCTGAATTGCCTCATTTGTTGCCATGCTGCTGAAGATGTAAACAGTAAAGGTGAGTGGATAGGAACCATATGGAAATAAAAAGGAAGGACATTTACCACAAGGGCCCTTCAGTAGTGCCATTCCCCTCTGTGGTCCAAGATGAGTGAGGACAGACCTTCAGGGAGCACTCACTGTGTCCTGCAACCGAGAAGCTCACGTCAGAAGTACGCTGCCCTGTTTGATCTTCACCTGTTGTGCATGCCTTTCTGTTTGACTCATTTTCCTTTTCCTCAGTCTGATGTAATTTTTACAGATGAGACATGAATGGAAAGATTCCAGAGAACATCTAGTAGCTTTTTCCATTGACATAATGCTTCATGCTTTTAAAACTGTTTCAAATAAATATGATAATGGATAGAGATAGTCAACAAATTAGGAACATAAGGCATTTTTGGAGGATGAGCAAAGACCACCCAGCACATCACATATTTTGCCTTACACACATATATTCCCTGCATCTTTCTAGCCAGTTGCTATACAAGCAGCTCTAATGTTACAGTTCTGTTTTATCAATTATGTCCAGATTTGTCACAGCCATAATTAAAAAGTTTTTTGTATGCTTGATCAAAGAATCACAGAGCATCCCAGAGATTAGAGAAAACAGAGCTAAGAGGAATTTTAGCCGATTATTACTTCCAGTGCTTTCAGTGTCTGATATATTTTTTATCTGTTCTTACAATTTTCATGTTAGCCATTGTGTTTCTTTAGTCTCATAGCTAAACCAACATAGTGCTTAAATAACTGACCCTACCATTTGTATTCCCTAACAAATAGAGTTCATATTTCCCCGGATTCCCATCTTGTGCTGATCTTGAAGTCAATGTAGGAATGACTGTTCAAACTGAGGACACGTTTTGTTGTTCCTCAGCAAAAATATCTCTGGAATGTTTAATTCCAGAAAATCTACTGGAACAAATGAGAGCTGCAAATTCTTACCTGGGCATAAAGCATTATGGAAAGGTTTTCTTACTAATTGCAGTAGCAGCCGGAATAGACAATATTTGTTTCCAAAAGTCTTGAGAATCCACTCCTCCTTTCCTTTTGTGCTTGAGTTTTTTCTTTATGTAGCTGCTCATAAAAGACAGCCCTTCCTGTACTCTGGAACCTGTGGCAGACTTTTAGGAGCACATTAAGTTGATCGTTTTGCATTTCCCTGAGCTTAGCCCCAAAACACAGGGAGAGGAGGAGGAAGGAAATGAGTTCACCCCTCTGCCATCTGCAGTGCTTCTGTCTGTCTACCCCCCACCCACCTCCTCGCAAAAGGGGAATGTGATTCTCACTCAGAGATAGATGACTGCATGTGGTTCTGGGGGAAAATAATTTTCAAGACGTTGAGCCCTAATAGAGAATTTCCTGCTCTGCCTCTGCTCTTAGCACAGCAGGGCTCAGCCATAGCATGTTGTTAGGACAGCCCTGTCAGGCTTCCTCAGGGAAAAGAGGGCATCTCTTAGGAAAGGTGGGCTTTCTATGACTGGCTTTAAAAATTGGGTCTGGTAGACAGACTGTTGCCAGTGCAAATCCACTGAGAGTCCACATTTGATGTGTTCATGGAAGGAAATGTCTTGTCAGAAGTGGGAGGCTGAGCTGGGTAGCTGCAGACTCAAACGAGTCTTAAACACTGCTCTATGGCAGCAGTCATCTAACCTCCAGCTGACACAGGCTCAAGCGATGGTTGCAAAGTTCATATTCAGCAGAAACGGGCACAATCCTCCAGCCATGTGGAAAGCATAAAAAAGGCTGCACGTCTTCATCTGGCAGCTGGGATGCTGACCAGACACCCCAGTTACAAAATCAAACAGTGAAAGATAGGCACACACCTGCCAGGAAATGAGCAGAAAGTGCAACTCTTCCGATTGCTGGACGCAGCCAGCCCGGATCCCCTGTCTGGAGCCATCTCCATCGTGTCCTAAATGCAATGTAATGCACCTGACAGCTCTGGCTCAGTGGAGACAGCAGTGATGACCTGTCAGATACTGCCCTCATGACATCCCATTTGCACTCACTGATGCAGTCTAGAGGCCTGCAGAGTTGTGGATACTCCATGTACCTAAAAATAAAGCTGAGAAAAGAATATCTCTGTCCTAAAGCATGCAGCGAAGGGAAAACAAAAACAAAAACAAACAAACAAACAAAAAACAGTAACACAAATCCTCTTTTCTTTTTTTAAATACTTTTTTGCTTCTTATAAATATCTTCAATCCTACTTGTAGCATTGTACAGTTACGGAAGAAACAGTGCAAAAACCAGCACTGTGTTTCCTTCTTTCCCATCTTGCTTCCTTGGGGATTCAGGGAGGAACTGCACAAGACACAGCCTTTGGCAGGTTTTGGTCATTATTGTTTTTTTTTCTGTTTCTGTTAGATCCTGATGAGGCTGATGTTGAGGAATTTATCACCACAGAAAGGGCCACTGAGCTTTCAGGGGGGACAAGATCACAAATGCTCGCTGTGTCTTTGATGAGAAAGGCAAAGAGCGTGCACAGTAGCCTCATTTAACCTATGCACTATCCTTCAGACAGCCTGAAATCAGGCCTGCCGAGATGGCAAAATAGCACTGCTCTGAGTCTGCAAAAATAATCAGGATATTCCACTGCTGCAGGGACTGTATCCAAGCTGCAAAGACAATCCGCCTTTGACTGCAATCTCCTAGGGCTGGGGGAAATGCCAGGAGGACTGTGTGAGCACTGGAGGGACTTGTGGTGACCCTGGGCAGGGCAGTGTGCCACCTCCACCAATCTGCTGGGCCTTGCACTGCCTCCATACCTGGATACAACAGAGCATCCTGAGGCTTCTCACTGGGACTTTCGGTCCTCCTGTATTTAAAAGGTATCCCAACTGTTATCATGGCTACTGCTACAAACATTATGAACCAATTCTAAGGAATATAATCATCTACCTTGAATCTTTACTACCAATGAGTAATGAAAAAATGGCAGTGCTCCAGTATTATCACATTTGTTTATGATTTGAAACAGGACAAACTCTGTTTCTTTATGGGGCTGAAGAGAAGAAAGTTTACAAATACTGTGGCTGAGCACCTGCTAGATCTCCTACTACTCTCAGTCCAAGTTTGGATCTAGCAGCTTTTCACCATCAAGGTGAAATTCTCAGCTGCAACAGTGCTGGAAATTTGCTTCTTGTTCATATTTCTTTTAGGTCCAGGAATGAAATAGCACCATAAAAAATCCATCAAAACAAGCCTGGAAAAATAGTTGTAGTACAGAAAGCAGAAACAGGAGACAAGAAGGCTTGCACAACGATTTCTGTGCATGTGTACTCAAATCAGATTTGATTGGCATTGTATATATTTCCTCCAGGTTCATTCTGCAGCAGTTGAACTACCCTATTCATTAAAGTTTAATTCTTAGGTGTTTTTTCTTTTCTAAGACAGGTCTTGTACTTCTCTCTTCTAAATCAGGGGGCGGGAGGTCTTATAGATGTGATTTTTCTGTCTCAGCTCTTAAACAGCACAGGCTTACAGTCAGATCAGTTTGCTTAATACAGTTATTAGCTGAATAAAGCTGAAGAATGAAAGAAACCCAGGAAAATATCTTTCCAATATTTTAGTGTCCTATCTTAAGAAAGCTCAGACTTGGCAAACAGCTGAGTCCATGGAACATATATCAACACTAAGTGTATTATTTTCTTCAAGCAGGGATTCCAATGAAGCAAAAGCAATTGAATACTGGATTGCTTGTAACCAAGTCAGGAGCCACTACAGCTGGATATCTTTGCTGGTGGTGCTTCTCTGGCATGCAGATGGACTTGTTACCTTGTCAATCAGTCAAGAAGGAACACTCTGTCCGTTCTTCTGCCAAGCCCTGAGATATCTCACCAGTTCAGCCTATCAAGATAAAATACAACATCCAGTAGGTGATGACCAAGTGTTAATGTTCATAATTCACAGAGGCATTCTGATGCATCTGCAAGGGTGGACTGTGCTCCCCATCCCCACATTCTGCTGCCTGTGCTACTGGATTATTCCTTGGATTAGTTACTGTGGGAGTGTCAGGAGGGCAGAACAAAGGGAAAAGATGGCTTTGATTAGAAAAGGGGATAAAGGGCATAAAGTCATCACTCAGAGAGAAACCCAACACCTGGGAAAGGGGAAAGCTACAGAGATTTTAATTTTCACATGTTTTTCTTGGGCCACAACACACAGATTACACAGGGACCACTGCTAATGATGAATGAGCTTTATAGCCCTGCTTGGGCCTTTCCCTGGGAGTAAATCACTCCACCTCCTCCTCCAGCACCAAGGGTGGCAATTGTGCCCTTGGTCCAAGACTACGGGTTATTAATCAAAACTGCCTGGAGGTGTGGTCAACCTCTAGAGTGGTGACTCGTCCACAGTCTGTTTTCCTGTCTGTCAGAGCGGCAGGGAGAGTTTACACAAAGGAGAAGCAACAGATGTCTCACTGAGGTAGAAAATGGGGATGTTGGAGAATTTCAGTGTGAAACTGAAAAAAAAAAAAAACAACAAAAAAAACCCTTAAAATTTACTCCAAAGAAAAAGAAGAAAAAGTGCAGATTAGGTTTCAGCCAACAATGTTGAACAATGTTGAATGTTTAGGGGAAATCTCTTCAAAAAGGCAAGCAGTGAAAGAATGGTGGTTTCCTATGAAGAAAAAAAAAAAGAGAAAAGTTTCCCCCAATTTTTTTTTCTAGTAAAAAATGTACTTTTCCATTAAAAATAAAAAAAATTAGATCAGACAATTTCTTTCTAGTCCTGTCTAGACTTAGCATTCCTGAGAGGACCACATCCACTAGATGTCAGTCTATTGCCACACATCAGAAACAACCAGAAGAGTAATCAGGAGTTTTTTCAGGATGAGAATATTTCCACTGAGCTGTCTTCTGTTAAAAATGTTGCCAGTAACTTCTTAATTTCTATAAAATTCCTCAGCTTTAGATTTCCAAAGTTTTTCAAAGTGATTGCAACACATTCCATGGACTATGCCAGCCAGATATTTTTCCACTACCACATCTAACCCCCGACTGACCTTTGGTTCAGCTGATATTTAAAAACTTTTAAACAATGTCTGAATAACATATAACAAGAGTTTAACGATCCCCCTTCCCCCCCCCCCCCCCCCCCTTCAGTTCATAGTTGTACTGATTTTCTGGAAAGAGCAGAAAGCACCTTATTTAGTTGATGCAGGTTTGCACAGCGAAAAAATGTCTTTCTGCAATATTTCATGCAGCTGAAGTAAACATCCTTCTGACTCAAAACCCACATATAAATACAAATGGGGTGTATTCTGTGAGATATGACATCCAAAAAAGAATCTGTGATTCTCCTGCTCTCAGCAGTCATTCTTTTTGTGGTGCAGGTGTTGCAATCAAATGCCAAAGAAGTCACTGAAGATAACGGCCTACAGGAAAAAGATATTCTTCCCACCACATTTGTGGCTAATGCTGTGATACTGTAAACTGCTTGCACTGACTTTCATTCTTAAATTGACTTCTGTGGAATTTTCTGGCATTTATATCATGAGAAAATGTGGCCACCAATTTCTAAATGCTGTGGCCTGGGTGGTAAACTGTTACAGTATATACTGCTGCTTGTGCCTGCCTCAGTACTGCTTGTCTTCCAGGAAAAATACGTGAGATTTACCTCAAGCAGTGAATGCAATGGCAGTAATTATTTAGACCCCAAGTCAGAATTGCACTTCTTTAAATGCAAAACCAAAATTTTAGGAGGACTCTCTCATATTTCTCCTGCTGAATAAGAACCTGAATTTTCGAAGGATCAAGACTCCCTTCCTCCCTTCCACCCTTCCACCGATATGACAATAGCAACAAGGGCAGTTCAGATTTTCAGGGTTTTCTATATAGCAAGCTGGCTTTTCTGAATAGAACACAGGAGTAGGAGGATAATATCTGAATTAGAACATCTGCTTGGATATCCAGGTTCAGGTCTTTTCTTCATGCTCAGCTGAGACTTCACTGTGCACAGAAGAAATTCTGTCTTAAGAAATGTCATAAAATATTTCTGAGGGCTTTTTAAAAAAAATTATTTTACAATTAATACGTGCTCAATACTTGTAGATGAATTTCCTGGGCTTGCATAGCTCTTACTTTTTGTGTGCGTGTGTGGATTATGAGGAAACAGATTTTTACCTTTGACTTTGCAAAAGTAACTGTGTATAGCAGATTTGTGTTTGCACACTGGACAAAATAAGAAAGAAAAAGAACAGACCTGTCAGTCATAAAATTCCAAAGCCTCACAAGAAACCTGATTGAAAAATGAGAAATGTAGTTCTTCATATTAAATAGCCTCCTGTTCTGTGAGGCAGTGGGCTTCAAGCTATGCTTCACAGTAATGGTCTCTGGAGAAACCAGGGGGCAGTTTTGAAGGTCATTGTGCTTATGCTGGTAACGAGCAGAACTTACTTGATTACAAATATTGAAAACTTGTTTTCCCCTAACAGGTTATTGTGATTCAGTTGTACAAATTAGCCTTCTTTTTTATTGCCAAGACAAATGGCTGGCATAGCAGGGAGGTGTAAATAGGTAGCTAGTAAATTCAGTCTCTTGGTATTGTCTGAAGTTCAGTGCCAAGAAAATTGTCAGTAATGAGACCTAAGAATCCATACACATGTAACTCACTCACAGGGAGCCTATAGAAATCAGAAGCAAAAGTCTAGGAGAAAGCACTAAAGAAATACATGTTCTGAATTGCAAACACTATTTCCAGCCACATTTGGCTTTCATTTACAAGTCGTGCTTTCCACATGGGGTCTGTCTCACAGGTGTAGTGTGTTCCAGACAGCAGAGATCAAAGAAAATTGAATAAATCTGCCTACTGAGACTTAACATATGATGTATGCTGGAAGATATGATACAACACCTTTGGTCCTCTGTAGTCATTCGTAAGTTGGAACATACTTATATTTTAATAGGATCACTGGAAAACTGTTGTTGAATTTGTTCTAACCTAACATTTATCTTCAAACCATTGGTTGCATTTTCCCTGTAATTGCTCCAGTCTATATGAGCTGCGATCTCTCAGGTGGGGCTTCTTTGTTTTGCATCTGGTCCAGGGCCTCGTTTAGAGGCTGTTGGTGACAATCATTTCTTTCAGATCTTTGGGAACATAATAATCAAGCAGTTAAAACAACAGGGGAGGAAACCCAACCTTGCTCCTTCTCTGTGCACTTCCACTCTTGCATGAGCCCTAGCCTAGAGGGTCAACAGAAACTATTCTCACAGAATGGTCCAGATCCCTCCACTGCTTGGAAAATAACAGTGCTTTTGGCTTTGATATTTGTAGAATGCACTGCAAATCCTCATTTCCTTTTAGAGTTAGCCTACAAGGTTAGACTTTGTGTGTGAAATCATCTGGGAGCAGACTTTCTCAACACAAGTACTTTGAATTCTTCTCTTGACTAAAAATGGTTTGGTCAAATACATATTTCTAAGTAATTTTCTTTTAGGCTTGGCTCTGGGGCTGGGAAGTACAAAGCAGGTTACTTCCAGAGGTTCTCAACAGACTAATGCTGCAAACAGCTTCTGTCTGAGCTGAGAGCAATTTCATGTACCTGTAGGTAGGACATGATTCTGTGAACTGCAAAGGCAGAAGGGAGAGATGGGGGGATGAAGAGGAACATCTTACGCAAAAGATGCAACACCCTGCTAAGATATTAATTACAATAAATATTGGTATCCATTTACTGAGAAAAAGAGATAGAAGTAGCTGGATGGATGTTCAAGAATGAAGTCAGTTATCTGCCTAGACAATCTGTCTTTAGATACTTGGAAAGAAACATGAAAAGGACTACCTAGCAGTAACCTTTTCTTGAAGTCAGGCTTTTGTGTCTAAACGACAAGGATAAGAGAGAAATGTAAGACAAAGCAGAGAGATTTTACAAACTTTGCTCTTTCCCTAAGCAATGTTTGGCAGACTGTGATTCCTCTTCAAGGTGTGAATTTAAGTTAACATTCAGATCCAAAATACTGCCTGAAACAAAATGTGTAGCATCCATATTACTGATTCCCCTTATTAATCATATCCAATAAGAAAACATTATCATTTGATAGTAGTCTGGGTGATTAAAGAGTGTGAGGATGAATTTTCCATTGCCAGGGCATTGCTGAGCAAGGTTCTATTTTACAAGCAGTGCTCCAGGAAACAACATTCCTCCTGAGAATTTTAAGAATGGTAGATTGTGACACCCAATCTAAGAAGGTCATAAGAAGAAATGAATGGGATTGCATTGTCCAGATAAAAATAACTGAGGATTGCCAAAATTCATCATTATTGGCAGCCTTAGGGCAAATTGCTGCAAATCAGGGTTGCTGGGATAGTGCAGGGAGTTTGGACAATGTCTGCTTGCATGTTGCCGATTTCTCACTGTTGTTTATTCGTTTCTCACTTTCCAACATATTTAAGCCAACATTTTTCCTATTTGGATAGTGAAGTCCAGCTGGGTTAATTAAATCAGAAGCAAGAGGTGTACCAAATGATTTCATAGCGTTCGTCAGTTGTGTTTCCTATGTAGAGGATTTTCTCAGTACGCTCTCTTTGGAACATGGAAGAGAAGTGAAAATGTTGCTTTCTTCCCCATTTTTAGCATGCGGGATGAGTAATGTCCTTCTTTGTGAGGATATGCCTGGCAGCTCCTCACAAGCCTGACTAGGTAGGTCAGAGCAAAGCAGCCTCAGGGTTCAGACAAACAACAAAATCGGTGGAGTTTGACAAGTTACTGCATGTCAGCTGAGCCACAGTAATTCTGTGTGTGTGCTTGGAGCACATGGCAGATCTAAATTATTCCAAGTCAGCTTAAATATCCTTCAATACAAGCTAAGAGAATTATAGCATCTGAGTTGAGATTTATCATTAAAACTTACAAGACAGTTACAATACAAAGACAATGGGATTTTTGCATCATGGTTACAGATATGCTATGGTGGAGTCCTCAATACAGGAGAGACAGGGACCTGCTGAAGTATATCCAGAGAAGGGCTGCAAAAATGATCCAAGGGATGGAACACCTCTCCTGTGTGGATGGGCTGAAAGAGCAGGCGCTGTTCAGCATGGAGAAGTGAAGGCTGTGGGTAGACCTGAGAGTGGCCTTTCAGTATCTGAAGGGGGCCTATAAGAAAGAAGGGGACAGACTCTTCAGCAGGGTCTGTTGCGATAGGACAAGGGCACATGGTTTAAACGTAAAGAGGGGAGATTTTGGTTGGATCCAAGGAAAAAGTCTTTTACAGTGAGGGTGGTGAAAGCCCCATCCCTGGAGACGTTCAGGGTGAGGCTGAACGGGGCTCTGAGCAGTGTGATGTAGCTGTGGATGTCCTTGTTCACTGCAGGGGAATTGGACTAGATGACTTTGAATGGGCCCCTTGAAGGATTCTATGGTTCTATATGAAATGGTTATGAAACATGCCTTCCAGTGCACAAGACTAAATAGTTGATCAAGCTTTGCCATCAGGATATTTCTATGTTTATTTGCCCAGAGAACTGAGCAGCTCACTTGTCACATCTAAACAGTCCTCTTCACTTCTGCTGGGCGTGCCTGGTTTCTCTTCTCACACCTGCATGTAACATTGTTTATTCAACCTTCAGGTTTGACTATCTGAGGATGGACAGCAGTTGATAAATAGCTATGATAAAATATTTTGTAGCAAGGATGTTATCTAGTGCAAAGGTTTTATGTTTCACAAAGGCTATTAACAGATAAAGAAAGGATGAGATTATGAGCTTCATACAAGGATAGAAAGATACGAGCCAACAAACTTAATTTTGCTCTGCTTTTGTTTACTTCTTTGTACTGGTGTTTTTTCTTTTTTTCTTGTCAGGGACATTTTCAAAGTGGCATTATTAAGTGAATCTTATTGTATAAGAATTGAAAAATACTTTATCTGAGATAGTGAGATGTGCAGTTCTGCAAAATTTAAATTTACTTTTCTTGCTGTTAATGAACTTATTTTGTAGGTCTGTGATTCTTTTGTGTAATTATTCATCAACAAACATACAAAACAAGCAATTTCCATTAAGAACAGCGTAGTTAAAGTTTTAGGCTCTCACAGAATGACTTCATGAGAATCGAATGAGGTCAAAACATAGTCAGCAGCTAGCTGATTCCCTCAGGCAGCATTAATGGAGAGGAAACCGAACTGCCCACATGCATGAGATAGCTTTTCACAGATTTTCCATTAAATGTTCTGTCAATTTGCTGAAGTTTTCTTTACTTGTTGAAAGCAGCCCAGCTAATGTTACAGCAAAGAAGAATTAGCTAGAGGTGAGAGAGTAATACTCTGGGAGTTTCCTTCGAATTTGGGAGTTTTTCCTTGATTTTTTTCCACTTTCCCAGCCAACCATATGAGAAACTGATACCTGCTTAAGTACTGCATACAGTGCTGCAATGCATTTCAGCACCAAGAAATTATTAGTAATATTTATTGTTATTAATATTAGTAGCTTTGTGACGTGCTGAGAAACTCTTCTGGTGTTCTATCTTTCTGTTTTAAAGATGTATTGTGAATGTTGCCATAGGAATGAAGCTTCTTTTGAGCATATTTGCTACTGGTGTGAATACAAAACATCAAAAAGAGTGAGAAAGGGTGGGAATGTCTAAAAATACAGACAGGGAAATCTTAGGATATGTATGTGATGCAGTTATGTTTAAAGTAAATTTTAGACACTTGGTGATGCTCTTGAGTTGTGTTTAAGCTTTAGTACAGATAATTGGCAGAAGGGAATATATTACTTAATTGTTCTTCCAGTTTTACTGCTCTCTCAGCGGTGAGATGGGTCCCATCATCCATCTCTTTTAGGTCTCTCCTGCATAGATTCGGTGAACAAGGACAGACTCATTGGGAGCTTTTCTGTGCCAGAAATGATCAACCCAGGAGGTGGGATTCATCTCACTATTTCCAGCCATCTAAAAATATCCACTGAAAATTAGTTGTTCAGACTCTCTTCATCGTTGTTCGTGAGACAGAAACCCTTCCAGAGAGTACTTCATATTAACCCCCCCTGAGCCTACTAGTAGGTAGCCTACTATCCTTTGACCGCAGAGGAAGGCTGAATGAGTGTTTTATATGTTTTATACTGAATTCCTTTTTTTTTTTTTTTTTGTGTGTGTGTGTGTGTGCCTTCCTAAGTTCTTTTTCATTTTTATAGCTAAGCCAGCTCCATGTTGCCTGTGCTGTACAGCAAAACCAGGATCTACCTAAAATACTGGCAAAGAAAATGTCATGCTTTAGAAACTAGAATGAGGAATGTGATCAAATGCTCCGAGATTTCTGCATTATCTCAGCTGTAACAAAAATTGAAGGAGCTAAAACTTATATTGAAATGATGGTAAAAATGCTTATGTCAGATCTGCCCTCATGTTTCCAAGGCTTCTCTGCACACCATGATCCTGTAGATGTAACCAGAGGGCTAAGTTTTCTGAAATGACAACTGGTGGAGAACTGTTCCACACATTTATGCTCTCCTGAAATGGTTAAACATGATTATTATATTGATGAAATGATCCAGTTAATTCTGCCTAGTATTCAAGAGCAGAGAATTCAGTCACATTTTATTTCAGAATATACACCTTCATGTAGCACTGTTTCTCTGACATGGATACGATCTTCAATATCTTGACTCTTTCGGTGAAATAAACGTATTTGTAAAGAATAAATACTTACATGTCTGCTTTAGGTTATGTGCTTTAACAGTATAATAAAGTATAACAAAGGAAGGTACCTTTTTGATGCCAGAATATATATCTTCAGCGAATGGTGTTTATAGAAAAATAACTGCAAGTTACACAGATGATGATTTTGTATGGAAATTCTCTATGGGAGGCTGGTTACTTTTAAATCAGATTCAAAATGGATGTCTTCTTATTGGTAATGTCTTGTCTTTCAAAATATTTGCTTGAAAGCTGTGATTTAGACTTATTTCTTCAGCGTCACAGTTTGACTAACCAGAAGGCCTTAGGATTGTTGAAAGTTGAATCAACACCACTATTCCTTAAATTCAGAGTATGTTAATGTACTGTTTGTCTACTGATGATTTCTCAGAGTTCTTTTTCATCAGCAATTGGAATGGGAGGCAGCAGACCTCACCTGGACTGAATTCCCCATTTATATTGCTGTGTGATTCTCAACTAAATGCTATTGAAAAGTTTTATTATCTACTGGGAGCAGTGCAAACATCATCAAGGAAGGTCAATTAATGTCAAAAATTGTATTCACATAGTCACATCCTGAGGGTTTGCCAAATTTGGTTCACTGTATGGGGGTGCAAAGGAAAAAGAGGGCAGTAATGAAGTAGAAAAAAAAATATTGCTTTTGAATCCATCAACTGCTTCTGAGGAATTTTGATCTGACAGGCAAAAAGGTAGTCTGAGGGCAACCTGTGAACCAAATACAGTCTCCTGTTGCCCAAGAGGTTGATGGCACAGCCATGCCTACATTAAACTGTCTCTGGGACTGACCTGAACTTGGCCTTTTTTTTTTTTTTGGTGTTGTATTGATCAATGCTGCTGGCAAATTTACCACTGTGGTATTTTCTTTTCCCAGTGCCTGGAGGCTCCCCTTTATGTTATGTAGAACAGACTGTCCTGTCATTGCAATGAAAGGGCCATGGCAAGTTTATCCCTTCATTCTAGGAACAAAGAGTAAAATTATGAATCCAGCTAGAAATGTTCCTAATCTTTCATTTAAAAAAAATGTGCATGGGTCAGAGTCTTTGGTCTGTCTGCTCCATCTATGGAAACAAATAATTAATTGCTGAATCAGTGAATTCCTATCCTGCATATTTCTCAATTCCTATAAAAGAGTCTGATGCATTGGATAATACTTTTATATCAGAGAGTTGGAGAAATACTTATTCCTATGTTGTCCTAATCTCTTCTCCTTTCTATTTTTGAGAAGAAAACATTCTCAGCAGGTGTCTCCCTGATATCTGTGAAATATTCTATTACTTTTTCTGAATGACCATGGAAAAATGTCTAAGTTGTATGTTTATTGGATATTTTATGGAACATATGAAAATGAAATATTAGTCATATGAAAAATATTTTTATGAAACAAAGAAAAACATACGTTTCTTATTTGATGTATGTTGGTTGCTTTGAAAATAATGCCTCCTATTTATTTCCATTTATTTCCATTACCTGCAACAGGTAAAAAGAGGACTACACTATTTGATAGAGCAAATTCTCTGCTAAAATGTACTATTTATACTACTTGTATATTTGTATTAGCTACTGCTATTAAGTATGCATTTTCAATAATGATGAGGAAGAACCTGCATAATATGGTCATAACAATTTGCACAAGTGGAGGTGAACCTCTGTTGCTTTCACTCTCTGAAATGCACAACCCACTGCCTCACTGTGCTCACACGCACTGTTTGGTCTCCATGAACTTTCAGCAAGCATCAATGAATGTCAGTGGCTACATGTTTTTTCTACATGGAGGAATTCAGTGACATACCTTTGCTGACTTCCATGTCAGATGCCATTTTGTTAGACTGCCCCACTCCTGCCATCTGTCATGCAGCAACAACATGTAAGGAATATTATTGGGAAGGTTCAACCTGTTCTGTCATGCCACCAAGATCCACTGACTTCATGGGCCAACATAATAAAATACAGCCTGTAAAAAAGAGCCATCTTATGAAGAAACAGGAAACATTAACTTCTGTACAATAGAAGAAATTTTAATACAGAATATTTTTAAGATGTAATTCTACAGTCTATGTTGATCACTGAAGATGTTTTCCATTCCTTCCTCCACTTTACAAGAAGAGGAGTTGCTGGACTTGATTGGTAATGGAATATGAGTGCAGTTTTTCAATTAATATGTTTGCATTAGTTGTGTCTAGTAGAATGAGTGTCTTTAAAGTTTAAGTGGCTGTTTTTTTCAATTGTTACTCCTGTTTCAGGATTCTCCATTTTTAATGTAGTGTTCATTCATTTTTAATGTAGTGTTTGCTGCTCATGGCATAGTAACATCATGATTTTAGTAACTTCAGAATATAAAATTATTTTCATATTTTCTGCTGTTTTTAAGCTAACTGCTAAAACAAGGCGTCTTTTTAATTGCATTCAGAACTACAGTGTGGATTGATGTGAAGCCTCAGTATAATTTAACCGATACATCCCAAGCAAGATAGACCTTGTTGAAATATTGTTGAGAGGTTGGACTTTCCTAAATTGGAATGGTTACAAAAGAATGCCATGGAAGGTTCTGAAATTCTCTATTGCAGCAAACTCAATGTTATGATTAAATTTAAGATGGGCAGAATTCTGGCTTATTGTTGTCTTCCACAGATCCATATAGCACACAGAAATATTGAATATTTGATGAGCTGAAGATTATGTAAGTGAATGCAGGCACTCTTACAACTGTTTTACAGTCTTCACTGATATGGGAATCAGACTACCAGAATTATAATTCTGACTAATTTAGTGAATCTATGTCTATTCACCACATACAAAAATGGATAATCACTCATAGTTCAACATCGTTTTAGGACAATATCTGCATGAATGTCATTGTTACTTCACCTTGCTTTACATGGGAACTGATGGCTTGGTATGAGGTATAGATGACTGGTGGACAGAATTGAGGGAGACTAAATTATATTAGGATGGGAGCTTGAAGAACACAATTATCTACTCAAACCAATCAACAAAACTGCATTGTTTTTTGAGCTGCTATTTGTAGTTGCTAATAACAGATCTGTTAAATAATGATAAATATAGTGCAGTACCTAAAATACATAATTCTGTGGCAAGCCAGGAGTTAATGATGCTTTTGCCAAAAAGCACTGCTCCTGGAAAAGAAAACAGATATAGTTTGTAGTTACTTATGCTTCAGTTTCCATCTCTTTCTTTGATATGCGCTCATGTCTTAGAGCCATCTGGGCCCAGTGGAACCACAAAGCTGCTGCACAGTGAGGATAGCTTGGGAAAGCAGCATGAGATACTGGCTGAGGTTTTTCAAAGGTTTAAAAGGATCAAGAGTAGGCAATAAGGAAGTAAATCATAGAATCATACTATATCCTGTGTTGGAAACAACCCACAAACATCATTGAGTCCAGCTCCTGGCTCAACATAGGACCACCCAAAATTCAGACCCTATGTCTGAGAGCACTGTCCAAACTCTCCTTGAACTCTGGCAGTTTGAAGCCAAGCCCCAGGGAATCTGTTCTCCCCTCATGCAGCTCCATGCCATTCCCTTGGATCCTATCACTGTCACCAGAAAGCGGAGCTCACTGCTACCTCTCCATTCCCATTGTGAGAAGCTGTAGGCCACCTGTCTTCCCTCAGCCTCCTCTTCTCTGGGCTGATCAAACCCAAGTACCTCAGCCATCTTGTCCTCTGGACCCTTCACCACCTTTGTTGTCCTCATTTGGACATTCTCTGACAGTTTTATGGCCTTCTTATATTGTGATGCCAAACCTGTACACAGTGCTTGAGGAGAGGCTCAGACAACCCCTTCCCTCACAGAGTGACAGCGCTGAGCCTGGTGCAGCCCAGCGTATTTCTGGGCATGGCACACTGCTGACTCAGATTCAACTTGCCATCAGCAAGATCCTTTTCTTCAGGGCAGCTGTCCAGCCTCTCATCCTCCATTCTGTACACAGAGGCAGGGTTACTCAGTCACAGGTGCAGTTGGTGATTGCTCAGCTCTCCAGTGTTTCAAGATTCTCTACAAGGTCTTTCCACCTTCCAAGCATTCAATAGCTCCTCCAAGTCTAGTCTTAGATGCAAACTTTCTTAGTATGCCTTTGAGTCTTGCATCTGAATCACTGATGAAAACATTGAAGAGAACTGGCACTCGAATGGAGCGCTGGGGAACCCTGCTACTGACTAGCTGCCAGAATTATGTAACCCCACTTACCCCTTAAGCCTGACTGGCAGCCAATTGTTCATCCATCACATTGTATTTTCTTTAGCTGTATGCTGGACATTTTTTCCAGAAAGATACTGTGAGATATAGTATCAAAACTTTTGCTGAAATTCAAAAATATTAGATTAACTGGCTTGAAAAACTAACTGTATCAAGGAAAGATATGAGATAGGGTGCTTCTACCCAGCTGAGAAAGATCTAGTTTGAGATCTTTAGCCAACATGGCTGTGTAACCCCGTGTGCATTGGATCACATTGCCCTAGGGCCCCTGCACTGGAGCAGCACCCCAGCTGCAATGATGTGAACTTAAGAGATATACCCACGAGGCTGACCCTGTCTTTTGCAGTTGCTGAGTGGATAACACTGAAAAGAAACTTGAATAATTTGTGGGTCATTTTAACCTTCCATTTCTTGTCTGTTAAAACGGCTTCCTGACATCTTCTGTGCAGCTGGATGGGCCCAGGCAAGTGCATACAAGTGTTCTTAGTGAGTTGCGTAATATTTTCTAAAGTCAGTTCTTCACTTTGTGAAGATTAATCATATCATTCTATCCACACCAACTTTGATTCCAAGTTTCTTGTTCCTCCCCAAATCTTCCCCACTCCAACAACATTAGGAGTTTCAGTGGCATTGAAATCTTAAGTCCCCTGAGGTTTCCAGTTTGGCAGTTAATTATCAATTAGTTATCTCTAAACATATTTACATCAGAAAATTAAGTATGCCCATGAATGATCCTAGGATCATGACCCCATCATTTGTGCTATTTATACTCTATTAAAACAGTTGTAGTTGTTTTTGGCCCAAGGCATCTAACACTTTAGAAACTGAGCATGGACAAGGTTGCCATGGACCTGGCATTGCTTAGGATAAACAATAAGCACCACAGATGTGGCCACAAAGGGAAAGTAAATTATGTAAATTAACTAAATTAAGTAAAGGAAGTAAAGTTGTGAAGGGGAAATTAATATGGACATGGTTTGTGCTACAGAATGGGTCTAAGCATAGATTTGTATTGTCTAGGTGTACATTTTGCACAGTAGCTGCAGTACTTATTTAGAGTTTGTGCATTATGTATTTACTTCTAAGTTATATATGAAAATGTGATGCAGAATACTCCCAGGAAGTGTATGTTAAAATACAGAACATTGACTGCGTTTCCTCTATCTATAAGGCTCAAATTCCTTTTGTAGGAGGAAATCAGATAGATCTGTCAGAATGCTGCTGATGGTGACTCATCTTCTTGCTGTTTTCAATATGTTTTCACAGAATCATAGGGGTTGGAAGGGACCTCCAGAGATCATTGAGTCCAACCCCCCCGCCAAAGCAAGTTCCCTACACCAGGTCGCACAAGTAGGTGTCCAGGTGAATCTTGAATATCTCCAGAGAAAGAGACTCCACAACCTCCCTGGGCAGCCTGTTCCAGTGCTCCGTCACCCTCACCGTAAAGAAGTTCTTGCGCACATTTGTGTGGAACTTCCTGTGCTGCAGTTTCTGGCCGTTTCCCCTTGTCCTGTCTCCACACACTGCAGAAAAGAGTCTGGCCTCGCCACTTTGCCCCCCACACCTTAGATATTTATAGACCTGGATCAGGTCCTCTCTCGGTCTTCTTTTCTCAAGGCTGAACAGACCCAGTTCTCTTAGCCTTTCTTCATAGGGGAGAGGCTCCAGGTCCTTCACCACCTTTGTGGCTCTCCGCTGGACTCTTTACAAGAGATCCCTGTCTTTTTAGTACTGGGAAGCCCAGAACTGGACACAGTACTCCAGATGAGGCCTTACCAGGGCAGAGTAGAAGGGAAGGATCACCTCCCTCGACCTGCTGGCCACGCTCTTTTTAATGCACCCCAGAATGCCATTGGCCTTTTTGGCCACAAGGGCACACTGCGGCTCATGGCCAACCTGTCGTCCAACAGGACACGCAGGTTCCTCTCCGCAGAGCTCCTCTCCAGCAGGTCATCCCCCAACCTGTACTGGTGCATGAAATTATTCCAAGTAACTTTTTTAAAATTAATACTGAACTGAGGTTAGGCTGACTAACTTCTAACTGTATGACTCCCATTTCTCCCATCTGCTAAAGGCAGGCCATTGATTTGCCCTTTATCAGCCTTCTGGTGCCCCACCTATCCTCCAGAAAAACTGCAAGCTGATGGCTTTGAAATAGCACCAGATCAATTTTTCTCACTGATCTTTCATCATTCATTTCCTTGTCCTAGACTGGATTCTTGTACTGTTCTCATTAGTGGTAACAATATCACCCATTTCAGCTTCTCAGTGTTGTTGTAAGCTTTCCTTTTCTGTAAAGAAGGGAACCATTTATTAAAAGGCCTTCAGATAATACCTTGAAATGGTACAGATTCTTTTTAATGAATGTGAGTATTCTTCTGAGCTGTAGGAAAAGTAAGACTTCCACAGATCTCACATGTGATCTCAGAATAAAACTCAGCATTTTGATTGTTGCAAAATACATTTGGTGTGAGACACATGAGAAAAAGTGGGAATGAGTTGTGCCAAAAGCTTAAAGCTTATTTTATTTGCCACAGTAATTCTTTTGCCTTTAGGAGTAAACACTGTTTAACTCAGATAGATAGGAAAGAATGGCTTACACATGCACACGTGGCAAAGTGCAAAGAAGACCACTTTATCATTTGTGAAAACCTGTGCTGAGACAGTGTTATCCAGATTTTCTTTTTTTGGGGAGTGATATGAGTGACCAACTTGGTAATGGAATTGGCAGAGAAAATGTTGGCTAAGTGCTTGGACTAACAGCTTTGATGTAATAAAGCTGGGCTTTCAAGGCCTTTAGTGCAGTGCTTTGGACAAGCAGGAGATCCAGTGATTACTGTTCCATTATATCAGTTCCAGTGGGAATTGCGTGCTGATCCCCACAAAGTTACATAGGTGAATTAACTTCCAAGAACTTATAATTCAGCTAACGCTTTTTTTCCCCTGAATTAGATTTTGTAATTAGTCTTGCATAGGCTTAGAAATCACATGTATTTCATGTTTATTTCTGGCAGTAATGTGTGCGTTCATTTGAGTCCTAAAGAAGTGAAAAAGCCACTTTAATCTCTTCTATATCAATTTCCTTATGATTGAAACTCTTTGTTTTCACATAGATTCTAATTAAGAGCATTCTTAAATAATATGATTACTGGTAGAATTGTTACAGAATTTTATCTATCAGAAGCATAGTTTGCCCACAGGGACACATTAATCATCTGTTCTCATGAATAGAACATTTTTAATTATAGTCTGACATTTCCTAAGTGTTCTTACTCAATATTCTGAAATAGCATATTTTTGATAGAATTAAAACACGCTCATTACAAAATAACTATCACATTTTCTAACAAAATTCAGTGGTTTCTCCTGGATATTGAATATCTAAAATCATTTTTATGGTACTGATGCTTTCATTCTACTGGGATTGTGTTCAGTAATTTACTGACTTCCGTTATTAACACATGGCAAGAAAAGGTAAATGATTTTATCAAAAGATTGGTGAATGGTCTGGAAGAGACAGATCAGTCTCTCAGGATAGGAGGTCTGAGACTGTCTGAGATTCATACACCTTCAATATGTTAATATGAGTGCCTTTATGTGTACTAGGAGTTTCTGTTATAAAATCAATGGAGTTTGGTGACTAGGTGCTAAGACTTGAATTTGACTGCCTAAATATAGGATATCTACCATTGTTTGAGGTGCTCTATAGTGGTATAAGAGATATCCACAAGACAACTTGTCTATGGAAGACCTGGGTCCTTGTGGCATGGCAGATTAAAGTGAAGCAGGATGCTCTCCCTGACAATATGCAAAAGGCAGTAAGTGCTTTAATTTATATAAATTAATAATGCCCTTGACATTTATTCTGGGGCATCATGAGGACTTCTATAAGGTTCAGTAACTAAGTTGACCAGAACGCTGCTGTCTGTGGAAAGCTTATACAGCTGGCTCACATATGATGCTTATATACAGACATCTGAACTTAGGTATTCGAATCTGAAGCCAAGTTCCCTTGTGGTACAGGAACTGAGAGTGTGAGAAAAAACTTCAAATATTATGCATTTAAATCCCTGTAGATGTAACAAAGAAAAACAGTTCCCTATTTAGAAAGAACAATTTCTGTGAAGTTCACAGAATACTTTTAGGTAAATAGTCTTTTAAAAATTTGGTATCTTTTTTACCATTCTATACCATTCTTATTTTCTCCAATTGCTAGAAATGCAGTTGCTTGTCTATCAGAGCCACTTTTTTACTTTTGCAAACTCATGGTTTACTGCAGATAGCATTTGAACTCCCACTTATCAGTCAAATCTATGGTTAATAGTAATGGGTGAAATATTACTTGAGAGAGGTTTATTGCTTTTTTCTCCTTGCATGGAAAGACACATATTCTTTAGCCTTCATATGACTGAAACAGCTTTTTCAAAGGTGTCTAAAAATTTCTTTCTGAGTTCTACATTCTCAACTTTGTTTGTCTGTTGACAAAGCTCCAGAGAAGACAAGTAAGGACAGAGTTATGGAATAATTGTACGGTAGGGAAGTCTAAGAGTTTTCCAGTACAGTTGCATAAAAGCTTTGGAGGGCACATAAATGCTTTCAGATGCATTAGGAAACCAACCTAGATTTTTTCAAGATTGTCAACAAAATTGTCTGGAAGTAATGTTGTTCCATTCCTCATCACACAAAAGACAGGAAAATGAGCCTATAGTTGAGGCCTAGTTCTCAAATCTACCCATCGGTCTTTATGAGTGAGCCAAAAAAAAGTATTTTTTAACTACACTGTGGATGAACATTTCTTCTTATGCAGGAGACTTTGCTGTTAGAAAGACAGCAGGACCACTATTCAGTCTCCGGTGCCATCTCCCTTGTTTCTCATGGAAATGGAAAGTAT
Source organism: Chrysolophus pictus (assembly GCA_037305975.1). NCBI lineage: Eukaryota > Metazoa > Chordata > Aves > Galliformes > Phasianidae > Chrysolophus > Chrysolophus pictus. Next base: position 29,876,985 of record CM074578.1, read on the forward strand.
TTGTGCTGGAGCACAGGGGATGTGATCATGAAACTGCAATGGATGGATTGTTGACTGCTCTTCTGTTTGAGCAGAGTCTGACTGGAATGAATTAAAGACTTAAAAATACAAAAGCTAAGGCAATCCCTTTGTTAGTAGTGGGACAATACTGAATAAAGCATCTGAAGAAAGTTCAGGGTAGGAGCTGTGTGACCTGCAGTCACATCAGACATTTCTATATTGTTGGTTCAGTGCTGTTACCTATCTGTAAATTCAACAGATTACAAATCTCATCTAGTTTGGCATTAGTCACAGACTGATAATCCTGTTTGAGGTTTGCAGCTGATGTCATGACACATAACTGGACTGAACACAGCAAAAAAATTTCAGTAATGCCGGGCTTGTTTTTTTGATATATGCTTTGTTTAAACAGTGTTCAAGATTTGTCTCATTTTAGTAAAATGGAAGTTGGGAACACTTTCAAAGAAGTGGAGCTTGATAGCATTACCAACAAGAAAACATAGTGTTACCAACAGAAGAAACTGTCAGGCATTCTGTTTTTCACTGTGAAGTAGGTATCGCATATAAAACAGCACAGCACATAAGTCAAGGTTTTGCCACAGCCTCGTGTACATTATGGTACTTGTGCTTTAGGAATAAACTGGGGCCAACTAAAGCCTAGGTGAAGTGGAGAGTAGGTTTCCAATGGTTCTGGGCACCTTTAGATGGCACCAATGGCAGTACTTTTAGGTTCTTCTCAGAGACAGGAGAAATAGTGTGCAGGAGGTCCATCTGCTGCCCCAGAAGTGATGAAATTCCACGGTAATTTGTAATGAATTCCTGATGGGGTATTTGCATAAAAATCCTGTTTAATTGTGACTGGTTAAATTTCTCAATCACCTTTTGCAGGAGCACATTAGGATTTGGAAAATATGCATGTAATTTTCCTAAGCAGGTAACCAATTAGATTACTGAATTTTGAAATTCTTGATAAAAAAATACAAAAATGCAGAGTAATAGCATAGAGACAACAATTAAGGAAGGAAACATTTCAGAGACTTATTGATTTCTACTTCCCAGCTTTATATGACATACTATTTTTTCTTTTGTTTTGAGCACACTTGTTTCCTGTTTCTACTTAATTCCTGCAAATTTGCTGTGTAAGTGGTATGTTTTTCTAGATCGTGGTATGTTTTTCTAGGTCATGGTAGTTAGAGATATTTTTTTCAGATATTCCTCTATCTTTATTACATCATTCTGTCATTTTCAAGTTATCTGTTGTTCCAGTTATACATATATATCACACTGTTGAGAAAGTATGCTATCTGTGATATATTATCATCCAGATGTGACATGCAATGCACCATATAGTTTTTATGGTTATTTAGTTATTTACTGCAGGTATGTTGAGAATTTGGACAAAGCTTTCCTTATACAATAGTCAAGGGCAAAATTGCCATTTCATACCATTTCATTTCATTGCATTGGTATTTACAAGATCTTGTTCAGAATAACCATCGTGACTCATAGTGCATGTCATGTTAGTGACATTTGGATTGGATCACCATAGTTTCTTTTTGAAAAAATCCTTCTCTCTTCATTGGCAGATAAAATCCAATCTAATATTCATTAGCATTTTGCTACTGTAATATATTTGATAAACTGACAGATTTTCTATACAGATTGTGGTCAGACATAAAAAATAGCTCCTTTCACTGTCAGAAGCTAGAAAATATTGGTTTTGAGATGGCATTTACAGAAGAATCAGCAGTTAATAATTATCCAGACACTGAAACTGCAGTTTCAAAAGGAAGCTGGTGTTCTGTCTCCCATGAACACAAAATCCAAATTTAAAGTTCATGCTCCGTAGAAGATCTGCTTAGTGTCTGGTATAAGTTTTTTTTTTTTTTTTTTTTCTTAACAGTTTCTTAGAACAGTTATTTGTGTGTTAAAAGGTAGTTAAATTTGCTGTTGAAAAACAGAGGATGTAAACTCTTCTTTGAGGATTTAATGGCAATTAAAATGCACTAAGCTTTATTTCTGTATTTTTAAAGCTGTTTGCACCAAATTGCTGTGTATACGTGTGTGAGTTCAGAATGTGTACATGTAATTATCTGGGGAAAACAAATATGCCTGGGTTAGCTTGGATGCTATTTTCATTCCAAAGTTATAATCAAATGTACTGAAGTTTAATGAAAAAATCCCACACATTACACTGCAAAGCACAGTAGTTCTAGGACTGCGTAACAAACCACATGCAAAAGTGATGTTTACAATCTTGCAGTTCTTCTTTTGGGTTTGCTTAGGGTCATACAATATGTGGTACCAAAGTACAACCCCTTCCTCTCTCCTTCCCATCCCTCTCCTCCTTCGCCTCCTTTCCCCTTCCTCTTTTTCCATTCCCGTTCCCCTTCCCCTTTCCTTCCTACTTTCCTTCCCCTCCCCTTCCGTCCCCTCAATTGAGCAGAACAAAAACCTTTTAATTGCTGCTTGCCTCTGCATTAACCATGGTGTTTCATTTTGCTCTATGGACATATTGTCTGTCCTGTAATTTAGTTCTGTTTCAGTGCAATGTTTAGGTTAAATACCCAGGGATTTCTCTATCAAGACAAAGCAGGAATTTTCTGCAGCTCTTGCTGTGCAGTATGCTGTCTGGCAAAAGTAACAGAGCAGATCTCAATGGATTCATTATATATGGTAGCTAAAAGCAATTCCCTACACAATTTATTTATAGATGATAACTGATAGAGACTAGACTGTGTAATGGAGTAGACTATTTGGTTTCTTGTAAACAATTTTGTATTTCTTAAGAGAAGGCATTAAAGAGGTACTGGTTGTAATCCTGCAAATTGGCACCATTTCAAGAGCTTTGGTCAATTCGTAAAATTGACGGCTTCCATTTTTTCTATGTTTCATCATTTTCAACAGACTGCTTCAAATGTGAAGAAAGACTAGGAGTGGTTTTGTTGTGAATCACTGAGCTGGATTCAAGCAAAGATACACTAGAGCTCTCTTCCACCAAAAAATCCTAATGTCTTGCTTGGGACCTTGTAATTCTGGGTCCTCAGTGACTTGACAGTTGTCAGTGTGATCCGTCTCACTTGTAAAGGGTGAGATAGTAGGTCACAGAATGAAATACCTCCCCACCCAATTCGTCTGACAAACTGAATTAAGCTCTTTCAGTGATGTCTGTATTAAGGAGTTCTCTTCTGAAGAAAAGAGAAACTTTCCAGCTCCAGTGTGTGTTGAAGTGGGAAGTCTTGTAGTGTCAGTGGGAGTATGCCTCCAGCTAGGCTTTTGTAAGAGGGTAACTAAGTGTTGTGTTGGAAGGAAGAGAACCCATCACTTGCTTGGCAAAAGACAATGCTCTGACAACCTGGTGACAAGGACACCTGCCCAAGGAGAGCTGCCACCAAATAAATGTCTGGCTACTTTGGGATCCAGATTGTGATGATGAACACTCTCCAATAAATGAGAGTTGAAAGGGGATCACTTGATCCTGGGTTCCACTCTAGCCCCGCTAAAGCCTAGCCTGTGAATCCCTTTTTGGGGAGTTCGTAGACCTGTGGTGCCTCAACTGGTATTTTATGCCAGCCCTGTCTCTGATGGTGAAGAAACTATTACTAATGGGATAAAGTATCTGTTGACGTGATCACATGCACTATAATTTAAATTTCAGTTTAGGAACACATACACACACCTGATTTTTCTAATTATCCCTTTTGTCAGGTGCCTAAAAATCATGAGTCTGTTAAATAGAAGAACAATAATAAGACATTTCTCAGCAGATCAGATTTTTTTTTTTACTTGACAAACTGACCAGAGCAACAAAAGTAGACTTAAAAGATTGTCTGTGATTGAAGGACTACATTTCACTCCATTATACATGTGTAAATCCAGAGTAGCTCCAAACACAGAAACTTCATTTTCAGCACGTATAAATGTAGAGGCTAGACACACTGTTTTTGTCTTGTGAATGGAAATATTATATTAATTAAAAAAAATGTTCAACTTCCTCATAAGTAAGATTTCTATCCTGTGGAAAGGATAATAATTAGAACAAGACACACATAATTTTTCTTTCATGGTTAATAATGGGGAAGAAGGGAAAAGCACATGTGCACTTGATCAACAGAGAACAGCAGCTTTTATAAAGCTATTATGTTAATTTTTGTAGCTGTGCACATACCCATCCTACCTACTATAAACTAGTGAGACAAAAACTGATTAATTTTCACATCCTGTGGCAATTAAAAAAAAACAAAACAGCCTCTACTGTTTACTCTATTTGAACATTGCAACTGTCATATATTAGTTATTAAAATTACCATCAAAATAAATTTCCCTGTAGATCTTCAAAATAAGATGTTTTACTTCATCATAAGCAGAAGTTCAAACCTTAGAGAAATCACTGCATTATAATTGCTTGAAAAAATTTGGTTATTGCTATTACTGAAGAACTAAGGAAATAAATTTCTCTGCTATGTTTTGACTGCAGAAAAAATGTTTCAGCTGTGCTTTGTTTATGCCATTTCTCTAGAATTGCTCTGCGGAGAACAGGTGGTTTGAGAGAAAGGAACTCATTATCTGGCACATGAAAAGATATCGTATCAGGAGCAAGATCTCAATTAAGCTGTTCTTTGATTTTATATTTATCAGATTATTCTGAAAGACTTCAAGAAGTTATTTAATCCATCTGCTTGGCTAACCTCAGGCTCACAGACTTCCATGTCATCCTTGACTCAGGTGACTTACACTTGTTCTCAGATATTCAGAGCTTTCCTGACTGTAGAGTTAGTTAGTTCAACATTTTAAAACTTTTTGATTGAAGTGGCAATTTATATATATATATATATTGCTGTTTTTCTACTGATTTTACAGTTTTCTACTGATGACTTCTTTTCATGTTCACAGTAGAGAGCAGTTTGTTTCTTTCTTCTCTAAAGCAGACTAATGTATATGAAGACTGTTACCATTGTTACATGACTGTTACATACATCCAGGCTCTTTAACTGCATGTTTTCTGAAAACTATCCTTCTTATTTTTTTTGTATCTTGTAGGCTTTTGTAGATCTTCTCTGGAATCTCTCCATTTACTTGAATGAAATGCCCTAAATTGCATTGTACTGAAACTAGAAGAGAATTTGTTTAGGTATAGTCTGCTTCAGCTGGCAACAAAATGGGAAAAAACCACACACATTTTTTTGTATTTTCAATAAATGTTTCTCAAAAATATGGTTTAACAAGATTCTCTTTCTCACTCTGTTTCATATTACATTCTCCCTTCCAGACAATAAAAATCAGTTTATATCTTGGAGATTATAGTTGAGTAATCATAAAGAAAAAGTGTATGATGTCAAGATGAAGATAAACAAGCTGAAGGCAATCTGGCAATATGATAAAGGACTGGTTTAATTGTGAGAAATGGCCAAACAGATAAACAGGGAAACCCAACTAAGAGTAAACACAGATGACAACACTACTAGTAGAGTTTTTGTTAACTCTTTTGAGATAATTGTCCTTAGATAATTTAGACAACATTTTCAGAAAACATAATAGAAAATATTGTAAATTATTAGCTGAATAACTGACAACTGTAGAACTACAGTTTCCCAGTTACTCCATGTCATTGATAACTAAGAATCCAGATTAAATTGCATAATTAACTTTTTATTGTCATTTATTTCTGAAGCCATTAAACACCACAGAGCCTAGAGAAAAATATGCATAATATTGCATTTTACTTATTTTGCTATTGAACTGAGAACTGCCTATCCATTCCTTGGGCAAAAATGCTTCCCTTCAACCTTCATGGATGATAGAGCTCTTCCAGAATTCAGGTGAGTAAGGACATTCCATAGTCTGTAGGAGCAGACTGACACCATCCTACTCTTCTACTCTCTTAACTCCTTTGCATTCATTGCCTGGGGATTAGCTCTCCCGAATCAGAATGCCTTTAATTCCTCCTTTGTAAAAAGCATCTATGTCTCCCTCTGTCTTGTCTTACATTAGGGTGGACACTCCTCTGCCAACATTCACTTGCTGAACATTTAGGGTCAGAGAAAGTTTTTGCAGTCATATGATAACATGAGAATCAAGAAAGGAAGGGGATTCTCTGGCTGCTGAGAGTGATTACCTGCTGTCACATGTAGCATACCATAGATAGTCCTGGTGTTTTCATAGAAAACCTGTTCACTCGCAACATAACACATGCACAAAAAAAGCAACAACCCAACACTTTCCAATGTCCTCCAGTATTGTCAATATTGGATAGCTGATGGTTAAAAATGGGACAAGCCATAAGTGACTCTCTAAATGGTTCTGCCAAGGGCTCCTCAGTCTTCTGGTTTCCATCGCGTGGGAGTCTGGTTGCTTAGGCTGAAAGACAGTTATAGAAGACAGTGACCATTTGCCCTGCTTAGAGACTTGGAAGATCTGGAGCTCAGAGTATGATTGCAGTCATTATAAATATAGCCTGTGCTATAGAATTATACAGATTTATGTTGTGAACCCTTCAATCAGTATACTTGCTGTAATTCCTAAAAACATCAGCAGCCAGAAATCACAAGGATTACTTCATTAAGGGGCTCTGTGGGGATCAGGGATTACTGTAACAGAAGATCTCTAGTCTATTTTGATTTTGCCATTACATCAGATAAATGACTGCTATTTCTGCTCTGGTGGTTGTTTACTCAGCAAATGAACTTCATTCTGATTCACTTTATTGTACTTCATGATTTATTTGCTTACTGCTGTTTACAGTGTGACTAAGCTGACCAAGGCTTTACTGCATTTGCACTAAGAATGCTGTGAAGAGTCGTTTGTCTGTTTTCCATATACAAGGAACATTCTACTGTGGCAAGCCACTAGCAACTTGATACATACTTAAACACAGGGTGAAAAAATGGTACACAAAATTGATGACCTTGTAAAACTGCAAGGTTCAAACTTCTTATTTTCTCAAAATAAACCTGATAATCACAGCCTCCATTTGTTCTTTTAAAAGCTCTCTTTCATTTCCAGATGAGTTAATGTATTCATCCTGATAGTCCATGATGACTACATTTCTTCCCAATACAGCTCTGAACCTCTTTTTGCTATTACATTTTTGTCCTGGTAAGCTCAGGCCTTGATTGTATAAGACTTCTGGTCAGTTGTGTGCAGCCGGTGATGCAGGACTGAATTCTTCAAGCTTTTCTATTTTGCAGGTTCCTGTCCTAATGTAATTGACTTTTCCAGGCTGCTCTATTTTGTAAGAAGAGTTAGTTCATATTAGTTAGGGAGGGATGTGCGCACTCTTTAAGCAAGTTACAGCAATGAACAGAGCCGAACCACCCCAGTCATACAGAAAAGTACCCACCTTACTCCCAGGAAGTCACCTTTGTCATAAATGACCTGAATAAATGCTTGAAGATGACATTTTCAAGGGTCAAGCAGAACTTTGCAGTGGTGTTAGCTTAATCGAGGCCATGAATGCCTCTGCTATGATGAATGATGTTTGTCACATAATTTACTTTGAGTTGGGAGTGTCTGTGCTCATTTCACTTTTCACTCATTGAACTCTCATTTTTCTGTACTGATAAACACAGAGAAACTTGGAGCATAAGAGGGAACACAACTAGCAAGACAAAAACATAATGAAATACAATAAAATTATTGGTAAGGCATTTTTGTGTGGAACCTTTTGAATTAATTTGGTAGCCATTTGGAAAGCTGAATTAACACTGCAACCAGAGGACAGAGGCATGTACACATCTAGTGCTGATATGAATCAAAACAAGCAAAGAACATAGAATGGATGGAATATGTGTACTGTGGAGCTGCATTCTTATGGGCCACATTGGTCTGAGTAACTTGGTTAACTGAATATTACCTCATTGCCACCTCTGTGGCTAGCACTGATGGTTGCACAGTAATTCTGTTTTTAAATTCCCTATGCTTTGTGCTTATTTAATATTATATTTCATTTATTTTTCATTCTACACATTTTGCTTTCAAAGTGAAATAATAGAACCTGCATTTTATCTTAACAGTTTTCGCTGTCTTATGGCACCATTTGGGCTTTTGATACATTAACAACATAAACCTGAAAAGGCTGTTGTGAGGGAGAATCATGTTAGTCTTCACAACACAAATGATTCAATCTTGTCTTACTTATTGACTAAATGGCAGAAGGTAACACTATGAGCAGTACTATTTTAACAGTGAATGAAAAAACAGCAGACTATGAAAAGTATGTGAATAATTTTAGATGTTAGGATTACTAGTAACCAATGTTTTCTGATTTTCCTGTTATCCTGTCCCATATTTCATATGTTTCTGATATGCTGTTTTAGAATGACCACAGTTGTAACTGCACTGGATAAATTATACAGTAAGACTGATATCTCTATGCAAAGTTTCTGCATGATGAATGTGGCAGGTGTGAAAAAACTTTTGGAGAGAGCAGAATGAATAGAACAAGCCTGTGGAAATATTACTGCTGAATCACTCCCCTAAACTTAAGAAATGTGCTAATAAATTGCTCAAAAGATGAAGTGCACACACAAGTATCTGAAACTCATGGCAAAAGATTTACTAAATTCCATCTGTTGTTTTTGTTAGTATGTTTTTAATTTGTCATGTGTGCAGAAAAATCCCACAGCAAATCTGGCCTGTAACCACATTAATGTGTGTATGTGTAGATGTACATATTCCTTGCCTACAAGGGATTTCTGGAAGAAGATAGTTTTCTCCTGTGCTAAAACCAAAAGAACAGACTTTCCACAGTGAGTGACTGTCAGTGCTGTATTTCAGTTTCCTTGATATTTTCAGTATGGAGTGATATTGTAATACTTCAAAAACATTCTTGTATATTTTACATTATAGTTCATAAATCACCTTTGAATTGTAACTCAAACATTTCCTAAAAAGGATGCACAACTTTTGGATTAACATTATCCAAAGATGTTTTGGGCGTCTTTCAGCAGTAATAAACAGTTACAACAGAAACTGAATTTCAGATATAATTCCCAGTAATGAAACGGCGATCTCCATTACATGCATTTAAGACCTTCTGCTAACATGATCCAGGTATTGTAAATAAACAGCTGGATTTGCTCAGTATTATAAATTCATTCCTCTGAGAGGTCCTCATTTTTCTGCTAGCATTTGCTGTTTTGCATAGCCCAAAGTGAGATGTCTGCAAACAGCAGGACCTACTCCCTGAAGGCCACCAGAGAATCAAGTGCAACTGATTTGCATGGAAAGTCTGTAACTCCTTGAAAGAAATATATGACAGCAGTGAAATGCAGTCCATCTTTTAACTAAAAAGTATACACAGTTCAAGGATTGTGTCAAAATCGTCTGTTCTGGTCATCTCCACCTAACTGTGCAATACCTTATTTAATATGGAAAACTTGTTAGAACACTAAAAAGGGGATTCATGTGCTTTTGTTTTCAGGAATAGCAACCAGCAGAAAGAAATTAGAAATTATGACCCCCTTGGCACTTTGATAGAGGTGGAAACTGGTCTGATGTTGTTGGTTATGCTGGTGTTTGTGATGGCAGAGCAGCTTCCCTCTCTAAGGCTAATCCTCTGTGAGCAGATGCTAGCTCTGCTTCAGTCTCTGCATAAGTGATCCAAAAATTGTGTTTAGTTGGCTCACAGCACAGTCAGGTCCAGCACAAGGTGCTTACAAAAGGTAGTGTGGATTAACAATTTGTTTCACTGTCCTTAAAAACTTCACATGTATAACTTTTGAGCATAAGGATTTGGGAAGTTAAATCTCACTGTTTTCACCCGATGTCAGTTAGTACATGATGGGAAGCTGAATTCTTAAGTGATGGCACTCTCAAGGCTGGTTTTATCTGCCATTCCCAGTATAAACCTTTGAGCACATACTAAAGGCCCAGCTGAAGCATTTGATACACTGACAAGGAGAGTTCAGGCATGTTTGTCTGAAGTGTTGGCTGCACAAATTCTTACTCAGGCAGTTTGCTCTAGGCATGAGGCAGCGTTTCCACAGTTCAATCTGCCAGAAGATGCCTTGTGGATCAACTTTCCTACACAGTTGGTAGATGTTTCCCATGCTGGAGTAAGGATACAGTTGACATTGTAATGGTTAGTAGGTATAATCATAGAATCATAGAACCACAGAATCATAGAATGGCCTGGGTTGAAAAGGACTGCAATGATCATTGAGTTTCAACCCCCTGCTACATGCAGGGTTGCCAACCACCAGACCAGGCTGCCCAGAATCACATCCATCCTGGCCTTGAATGCCTCCAGGGAGCATCCACAACCTCCTTGGGCAACCTGTTCCAGTGTGTCACCACCCACTGTGTGAAAAACTTCCTCCTAATATCTAACTTAAACCTCCCCTGTCTCACTTTAAAACCATTCCCCCTTGTCCTATCACTATCCACTGTTGTAAACAGCCGTTCCCCCTCCTGTTTATATGCTTCCTTCAAGTATTGGAAGGCCACAATGAGGTCTCCCTGGAGCCTTCTCTTCTCCAAGCTAAACAAGCCCAGTTCCCTCAACCTTTCTTGGAAAGACTCAAGTGCCCTTATGCATAAATAAAAAGCCTAGTTATCTCCTTTTTCCAAATATAAGAACGTAGAAACATGGTAATTTTTGAATCCAGGGCCTAATTTCTATATTTTCTGTCCATTTCTAAGAAAAACAGAAGCTCCAAAGTGCATTTGTGAAATACAGCTGAAGTCTCTCACAGGCTGCTGCGAGGAGCTGTGTGGTATGGTCATCCTTGCGATCTCCCACTGCTGTCCAGAGTGCAGAATGCATGCAGAGTACCCAATGCAAACCTATTCTGTGAGTTAGTTTCCTTCAGTGCATTTGAAATAGCAGACACAGCTGGTGATCGTTTTCTTTTCCAAACAAGCATCACATCCAGATTTGGCTCTTCCTATCCTTTAAAATTCCATTTTCTTCAAAAATTCATCCAAAGTAATATATTTGAGAAAAGATCTTAAAAGCACTGTGACTAAAAGAGCTCTAGGGAAACAAGATGAACTGATTAGACATTTTTCTGTAGTTTGATAATCCAGCAACTCTTACTCTCATTTATTGGTACATTCAAAGTATTCATTACTCTATAAATATCTTGTCAGCTGAAGAAGTAGGGAGACAGACTATATATTATTTGGTTGGCCTGATTTAAAAGATGTGTTGTATTCTTAGTGCTACAGGGTATATTTGTGTATGCACAGCTTTTGAGAGAAGGCCTAATGACTGCTTCTATTTATTTATCTCAAGATTCCTCAGACACCAACAATCACAAATTGTAACCTCAAGCAGTAGTTGCAGATATTGACTGTGGCTGCACACAAATGCAGTTGATAAATTACTGTATAAATTTTTTTGGTATCTGAAAGTCCCTTTGAGTGATCAACTCGTGTGGAGATAAATGGAAAATGTTTTCAAGTACCCAAATAGAGCAGTACCGTTATTTTTTTCTTCCCTAGGGTGCCATTGCCTTTCCATGGGAATCAACAGCAGCTGCAAACAGGGAGCACCATGGTGCAGGATTTATACTCAAGCATGAGGACAGGGGTATGGATTCCATGTTGTAGGCATGTATTTTACTAATTGCAAATGTAGGACAAATTAAATCTCACCTATGTTGTCAGTGTTCACTTTGCTCTGCTTGCCCTCCAAATTCTCCAACTGTAATGCCTCTGGCACTATGTAAAACATATTCACCCTTTTTATCGACATGAACTAATAGCTCACAGAAAGAAGTGATTATGGCTGGCAGGTCAAACCTAAATCAATATTCCTTGTTTTTTCAGTGAGACTGGTACAAATCTTTGAAGAGACTTCAAGGATGATCTATGCAAGAACGACAGCTGTTAAGTCCATACAACTTTGAAAAAAAATCATTGCTTAAAAACATTGCTAAAATTCACATCCTTAATGCTCCACTATCTATGAGAAAACTGTGAAATGAAGTCCTCTGAATTCTGACATGAAGACTTTTGTAGCAGAGATTTTGAAGATGTAAGTAGGGATAATGTATAGACAACACAACTTCACTGTAAAGTCATACAGAGGGATATCTTCACCAAGAAAAATGAGCTGCTCACAGTCTTCACTGGGCAAAACATGGAAGACATTGATTTTCAGTGGATTTGAACTCCAATTCAAAAATTTCTGAGATTGTTTCTGTGACAGATTGTTCTCCTATCTAAGACTGCTCAATGACAAGTTGCAGCTCTGAGCAACTGTCAGGTATGCAACTGCTGTGATTTTCAGAATACAAGGCCTGTGATGGTACACGTGATTTATATTTGTATACTTCAACACCTTCTGTAGAATTGTACATACATGCATGGTGTGTGGATATTGTCAATAGCTGGGCTTAGTTACTGGGCTGTATGCTGTCCTGGAATGAGACTGGGAGGAGATGGGGCTGGGTGTTATTCATCTATTACTGATCTTCTGCACTCCTTCCCATGTCCATGGAGCTTTTTATCAAAGAAGCTGACACATATAGTGCAGAATTAAAAATTATCAGCATCAGAATATTAAGGAGCAGTGGCACGAACACATGTTTGAAGAAATTGATAGAAATCCAAGGACAGTATCTGCTGTAATATATATAATAGTCAATCTTGAGCAAGTGTTAAATGCTAACTGGTAGCAGATAAGCCATGAGGGTAGCGTTCCTCTTCAAGATGAAATAAAAGTGCCCAACAAGATGTACTTGTTTTCATCTTAGCAAACCCAATGTTTTCTTTGGTTTTCAGCTGAGAAATTATGTAGTTCTGAATGTCCATTTGTCTGTCATCTTGCACCACAACACTTTGGTTTATAAGGCGCTTCAGATTTCAGACATTCTGGGTTGGAAATTCTCATAAAACAAAATAAATAGTAAACCTTTACACAGGCATCGTACAAAAAAATTGAAGTTCAGCAAAATTACACCTGCAGATTTTATCTCCTTGTTTCCTATTCTGAATGCTGCAGATGTAATAAGAAATAATACTCATAATAATAACAACAGTAATAACCCAGTGTGTAGTATATGATGAAATAGCCATAGTCAGGCGGAATGGTGGCTGCCCAAATGCTTTTCCAGCAGGGATGAATCCTTGGATAATGCTTGGCAGTCCTTTTCACTGCTTCCCACATAGAGATTTGCTGTTTCACATGGAGATGAAGAGTTATTTAGAGATGTGAAAATAAAAGGAATTCAATTAAACTTCACAGAATTTTTCACTTACCTCCAACAGATGCAACGTGAAAGTTTAATGCATGCAACTGATGTTTGCTAATTCTGAAAAGGATGACTTTCCAGGACCTCCATGCTTTTGGGCTCAGGAATACATTCATAAGCAATGGAAGGTCACAGCTGACACCGAGCAGCTGGACCTGTTTTGAAAACTTTTGGTCTGGGAGCAGTAAGATGAACAGCAGCTCAGCAGAGTCCTATGAAAAAATAAATAGAGCATATTATCCCCAACTTTTAAACAATTAGGAAAAGTGCCATCACATTTAGCATGGGCTTTATAGTTCTTAAAAAAGTATCCAGAAGAGCCCTGATTTGTGGGAACTTGCTTTTATTCTGGAGGAGAAAAATAATATAGAATAACGCTGCAGCAGATAGTTCAAGTACCCCTATGATCTTCGTGAAAATATGAGACTGCTTTTCACTTTAATCAGTAATACCCAAAGCCCTTTGCCAGTCTGTGTCAGCTGTCCTGGCTGTGTCCCCATCCAGCTCCTTGTGCAACCCTGTCTCCTTGCTGGCAGGACAGCGTGAGTAGAAAAATCCTTGGCTCTGTGTAAGCACTCCTCTGCAACAACTAATATCAATGTATTATCAGTGCTATTTTCATTAACAATCCAAAAAACAGCAACATACAAGCCTCTATCGCCTCTATTCCATCTGACACCATGACACAGTCTAAGCTAGCATGGCTGCCGAAAGGCAACATTAGAGAATGTGTTCAAAGGTGGGTGATGAAAGAGGGGGCTCTACTCCTTCCATTGGTAGCAGGATTTTGGATGTTCTTAAACCAACTGTGGAACCACCCCCTGACAGCACTAGAGCATATAGGAAAGGGTGTGGGGAGTCCAATGTTTAAAATCCAATTGCAGAACAGGTTGCTGTTAATGTAGACAGAACATCATCTTCAGACTAGGAATATTTTGTGTAAGTATTGTAATTTCCATCTCTCTTCTTGCATTTCAACCTACTAGAAATTATTAGATTGATTCCAGACAGTTGGGAGTTAGAACTGATTTACAACTCTGTTGTACAATATATTGAGTGGAAGAGTTACATGAAGTTAATTCAAAGCTGTAGTCATTTTTCATTTGTCTTTGTAAGTTTTGGTTTGTTTTACTTTCAATATGTTTAACGACATATATTTGCTCAATATATTGTGAATATGATTGACGAGATATTTCTGATATGGAATAGCTTCTGGAAAAGTAACCTTGTTATTTTCCATAATATTTTTTATTGTACTGTTCTCTTGCAGTATTCTTGAAGTAGTTCTCAGAAGGGAAACCATCACTTAAGTTATTTGTCCAATCTGGCTATAAATCAGTGGAGAAAATATTCTTTCATTGGCAGGCACTTGGACGGGATGACCTAATCACTTTTTCCATCTCCAGAATGGAGGTGTCTAAGATTTATTGCAATCTTAATATAAATTCAAGACTATGGATGGTTTTTTTATGGCTTATGGTCAAGACAATGACAAAAAAAGGCCAACATCAGTGCAAGATAACTTTATAGTGTCAGGATATTAAAATATGTCAGTCCAAGTTTTGGGTAAAGTATAAGTAGATTTAGAAGCATCTGAATATGAGGTATTTTCTCATCTCTGTTCTTTTCTAGTATTATAAACTAATTAATTCTATTACAGAGAAACAATACTTTTCCAATCAATATAAAAGATGACTTACTGAGAAAACTGCAATATCAAAATGATGTCAAAACAATGTAATTGCTAATCTTTCTGGATCATATTGCAGATAACCATGGCCTCTTTGTGACAAAGGATTAGAGAAGGAGCCAGAAAAAGGACAGAACAGAATAAAAATATACAGGTGGACTTCTGCTGCCTTGTTCAAAGATGTAGTCTGACTGTTCTTAATTTAATGGCTTTCTCATCCCAAGGTTTTTAAACCTCAGTAATAGCTACTTTTTCAACTTGAAAACTCCCAACTTTATTTTAATGACTAGACATCTACTTTTCACCTAAATCTCCCTGGAATTCAAAAATAAGGCAGGTACAAATTTAATATCCTGAAAGACTTTTCTGATATTACTAGGCAAAGTAAAAGACATTCTTAGTTGAACAGTACAGCACTGTTAAAGGCATAAACAAAAGTGAGGGAAGCACATATACAGATACACACAACTCTGAAAAGACTTTCTGAAATGCAGGTGCTAGGGTAGCAGGAAATATTACTGATAGGTTATTAAGATGCTTAGTGAACACCTATGGAATAATAAAGGAACAGTAAAGGAGTAAAGGGAACCTCTCAGATAGGGCAAGAATGGTCAAAAGAATGTTCTGCAGGACTGAGAAAGAATATTGGGAAGGACTGCAGACAAGTGTTATACCAGACAATGAAGAAAAAAAAAAAAAAAAAGGAATCTGGAAGCTGGCCAGCCAAAACAGGATTAGCAACATAATCTGTATTCTACAGATTCAGCTAAAGATGTAGAAAGGGAAACGGCACCAGAGGAACACAGTTGCTATTTATGGATCCAGCTGTAGGTTCTCAAGGCGGTGGAAGAAGACACAGTCTGTGGGCACAAACAGATGTCTGCTGTGTCCTTGGCTCAACTTAGCTCCTACTGTAAATATAAGCTGTGCATTGTGTATGAGTCAGTACTGATGTGGCCTTTTTGGAATGCAGATCTTTTCAGTGTCTGATAGATGAGACCACTGAAGTTATCCAGGCTGTCTACAGGATGCTCGATCAATTCCTGAGGTCATAACTTGTCATTCCTCTGACTTAATCACATTTCCTCTTGGCTCTGCCCTGCCACAGGGAAATACATTTTATTGTCATTTTGCCTTACTGTTCTGAAGAATGAGATCTCAAGAAGCACACTCTCATTGAAAAGCCAAAGGAGACTGTACCCCCTCTGATAAATGAGGAAGAGGCCGTAAGGCACTTGCTTCCACTGATTGTGAGTTTTGGACTGCAAGATCGAAGACAACTGGGAATAATACCAGGGAATATCAAACCTTTGGGATGAACTGGCACAGTTGTAGTGTCAACATTGTTGACAAAAAGGATTTGGAGTTAGGAGGAGATGGTTTGTAGGAACGACCTGGGAGGAAGGGTGGTATCAGATATATTCTATCAGAAAGACAGAATCATTGTCCCTGACCAAACTGGGAGAATAGTGGAACTGGAATGTATGCTGCAGAGCAGGAGGTACTCACTCTAGTTGCCCTCCAATCTTTTCTATGAGATTCTGTGGAACTGGTTTACATTCAGGTGAAGAATTCAGCATCTCTATGTCTGCAGTCGCATAATGATAGTGATTGAAGAACTCTGGAGTCTCCACAGGCTCAGACTTAAAGTTCCACATCTTCCTTAATTCAGTCTGAATCCTCAGAATGAAAGTGACAATGCAAGTTATTTCACTGAGGGATACATCTGTTTCCTCACCCTGATGCACTGGGTATATAGCTAGCAGTGCTGCCAACTCTAACACTATAATTAAATCATTAGTCTTTTTTTGTTGTACTTACTATGCCTCACAGGATAAGTGTGTTTTCTTACAGCATGTTTATAAGCAAAGACTTTTTTAGTGATGATACTGCCTAGTTAAGGACTGAGCTGATTTAAAAAAAAAAAAATTGACATTATGGAATATTCTTTCTCCTTACAAGAGTTCCTACTTCAGAAAAGGATTCAATCCCTGTGTTATCCAGAGCTTGGATAACACAGCTCTGAATTCCACCATCACATTCATCTGTAAGACAAAGTCTTTTTGGAAGACATTCTTTTAGGATTTTTAGACTTTTTTTTCCTCTCATCTAGCTTAACTCCCTGTGAGTTGAATCATTCATAAAATCTGTTAAGTATATTAAGAAGATGGTTTATGAAGTTGAATATAACTTCCAACACTTGCAAATGACTAGTCATCAAAATGGATAGTACTGTATTTTTTCAAAAGCCTCTGTTAATACTCTTTTGAAAATGGGTGCTAGAACATAATTGGAGGGATAAAGTACTCATCTAATACCACAAAATGGTAAGTTTGTTTGAACTCTTGAGTAACAGAAACTATGTGAGTTAAGTAAAAAGATGGTGAAATCTTGTATTTTGAGTGTTGGACATTCCCTCCACAATACAGCAGTTTTTAACTAGGATTGGATGATACTTGTGAAACTAAGAGATGTCACAGATTAACCTGCAGTAACCATGTTTAAAAAGAGGCTAAGAGCAGTAAATGAATTAGATTTACATCTGATACCACAGAATGATAGAATGATAAAAGGCCTTAAAAATTGGACTCTTATATGAAATGGCTTGCATATTTATGTAGTGTATGCATAAGGATTAATAAAGGTTTACTGCAAAAATCTTGTAACTCCAGAATTCCAGATGTTGTCTGTCTTTGTTACACCTTATAGGCCTACCAGCTTCCAGAATTTCCATGTAGAACAAATGATGTTCCTCTTACATGTAATTAAGTTGAAACCTTGATGTAAATATGCAACCATTCCAACTTTATTGTGCATTCTGTTTATCTTATGGCCAGAGAACTGACATAGAGAAAGACCTACAGCCCCTTAGAACAGCAGTTCTTATGGCCAGTCTGGCTAAATTTTGCAACAAATGGTTTGAAATAAAATAGTTGGAATGTACCTTGGAGAACAGAAGTTCTAATTCTTGCAGATAAATGAAAATATTTTGGGGCTACACTTGAGATTTATGAGTGGACTGTAGCCTTAACAGACTTAATACAATTAGTACTGCAACTATATTCATTTACACATAATTAGTCTTTGTGGTTAAGATACCTGAGGGCATGAAAGGACAAACAAAGATTATGAGAATCGGCTGAGGGACTTGCATCCTATATTTCAAATGTTAAATATTTTAGGTTAGAAAGATGAGGGACAGAGGAAAGGCTAAACTGCTATCCAGAGAGGAATATACAAACCTCTCATAAGTGAAGAAGGCTTTTTTGTTGTTGTTGGATAACAATAATGCTGATTCTGATCTGTTACACCCAAGTAGCTGTGTTTGGGTTCACAGGGGACATGAACAGCCTATGTGAATATCTTAGTTAAATGTTCAGTGCAGCTGACAGTTTGTTAAGATGAAATGAAACTGTCAGCTAAATCACTCACTTGGACGGGCAGGTAAAAGTTGTGGTGGAATTTTACAATTTCTGAGACAACAAACAAATCATGTGAATCAATAAGATATCCTGAGCTTTGGCTGGTTGTTGTATAAATGCCATTTCTGTTAGATAAATGGAGAAATTTATTTGAACAAACAGTTTTGTTACTGTAAAGAGGTTGAAGCAGTTGATCACGAAACTCTCTAAGACTCAAGCTGTAGTGTTAGAAAGCAGGCATTCTTTATTATCAGTGCTGTATGCATGGGGGATGCACTCCTCTTATAATGCATGTCTTGCACAAAAAGGTCTTCAGCTTGAAGTAAAGGAGAAATAACATCAATTACAATGAAGAAAAACATGTACATTAGGTGTGCCCTAAAATGCCAGTTTCTTTGCAACAGTACTTTGCAGATTTCAAGACTGATGGGAAGCTTTCCTTCAACCTTTTTTTTTTAACTTAATAACTCAATTTCTTTTAAGTTTTTCTCTTTCCTTAAGAAAATAAATCACATTTATTTTCTTAAGTTTGCCCAATTTGTCTATGGTAAGAGATGAAAAATGAGCACAATAGTTGAGGACTACATTACTTCTGAGTAGAAGGTTTATTTCCAGATTCTAAACATTGACTCCTTCACAAGCATCCAGTAATATTGTCTGCCCTTTTTGCAGGAGCATGACAACACTGGGCTATATTTAGATTGTGCCTTCTTAGACAGCTGTTAAGCTAATTGCCCCACACCCCATTGTTTCTTTCTACATAAATGCTGAAAGATGCACTTGTTTTTATTAAATCACGTCTTAGTTTTGGAAACCAGTTCCCCAACATGTCAGGAGAATTTTGAGTTCTAAGCCTGTCATTCAGCGCTTTTAGTTGTTGATGTGTGCAGAAACCCTGTGAGGGTCAACAGGGCCAAGTGCACGGTTTTGCACTTGGATCAGGGCAATCCCAGATATATGTACAGACTGGAGAATAACTCATTGAGAACAGCTCTGCTGAGAAGATCTTGGTGGTTTTGATGGATGAAAAGCTTGATGTGAGCCAGCAGTGTGCTCTTGCAGCTCAGAAACCAATTGCATCCTGGGCTGCATCAAAAAAGAGGGGTGGCCAGCAGGAAAGTGAATTGTCCCCCTCTACTTTGTCCTTTGTTGTGAGGCCCTATCTGGTGTACTGTGTCCAGGCCTGGGGCCCCAAGCACAGGAGGGATGTGGAGCTGTTGGAGCAGGTCCAGAGAGGGCCACAGGATGATCAAAGGGCTGGAGCACCACTCCTATGGAGAAAGATTGAGGGAGCTGGGCTTGTTCAGGCTGAAGAAGAGGTTTCAGGAAGACCTCATAGCAGCCTTTCAGTACTTAAAGGAAACTTAAAGAGGGAAGCAGGAAACAGAAGGAAACAGAAGGGAACCTAACATTTTTTGCAGTCTGATAGTAGTATGACAAGGGAGTATGGTTTTAAAGTCAGAGAGGGTACAGTTAGGTTAGCTATTAGGAGGAAAGTTTTAAGTCAGAGGGTAGTGAGGCCCTGGCACAGCTGCTCAGGGAACTATGCGTGTCCTACCCCTGGAAGCGTTCAAGGCTGGTTGGATAGGGCCCTGGCCAGCCTGATCTGGTGGATGGCAGTCTGCCCACAGAAGGAGGGCTGGAACAGGATAGGCTTTAAGGTCTCTTCCAACCAAAGCCATTCTGTGATTCTGTAGTTCTGTCTCTTATTTACACTTCATCCTGGGGTTGGAGCTCAATGATCCCTTCCAACACAAGCCATTCTATGGTCCTATGATTCTATGGTTAAGGTGTGAAGGCACTGACCAGTACTGGAACCACATAATAATTCCTCTCAATACATGCTTTTGCTTTGATATTGAATCTTCTGCCTGAATACTGGTTTAAACAAACTTTGCAACACCCTGTAATGGTTTAATCCAGGCCAAGTTGCCTTATTTCACTTCCAAGACTACTCCCCTAACTCACTTCAGGAAGGAAATCTTGAAAGTCTTACTAAAGCTGGGATATATGATATATATTGCTTTCTCCTATCCCCTGTGTCACTTAGAGAAATGTACGGCCTGACTGAAACACAAAAACCCCATGTTCCTCATACAAATAATATATGAAGACAATCTGCTAGAATGACAGACAGTGATTAATGCTACTTAAAATGATCTCTGTGTGACCTCCTTTGATCATGCTAACACAGTGCTGATTCTGCTTAAATATGGCTGTGAATTTTGGCTCTGGAACGTGCTTTCCTATGAATACTATTTTTGGTTATGCGTTTCTCATGAATTCTTCTTATTAAAGAGAGATATAGAAAAGTATTCCCTGTATAGAGGAAACTTTTACCTCCCACTCATTTTTTGTGACATTCCCATATCCATCTGACTTAGGGAGCTACTTAGAAAATTAATCTTTCTCTCCTGTCAGAAGAACAATGCAAATTACTAAACAATTAGACCACCAGGTTAGTCTCTACTGGCCCTTATTTCTGAAGAATTTGTCTTTAGATCAGTGAATGGCAAAGATGTACTGTACTTGGCACATGCAGAGACAATGGGAGAACATTTCCTTAATAGTAGCTTCCCTGCACTTCTGTACAATCTTTGTTTCAGCTGATTTGAAGAGCCATACAGCAACAACTTAAGAAAAAAACAAAGCAAAAACAAACACAACAGTAATGATTGCTGAAATATCCCTGCAAAAAAATAGAGTTCATGAAAATAAACTTGAAGAACCTGAAGAGGGAAACTTTGATGTTCACATTATATTTGACATTTACGAATTATACAGAATGTATTGCAATAGCTTTGTTGCCGTATAATTTTAGTTTTGTTTGCAAATCGTTTTGGGAGACATTTTATGAACACTTCTGAAAAAAATTAAGCTGTTCTGAAGTGCAATGGAATCATACATTTATTTTGGGCTTTTGAAAAAGATAATGATCAAATAAATGAACCCTGGGAGTAAAACAGACAGAACTCTTACAACAATTCTTGAAACATCTGGAATTTCTGATTAAGACATGTGGATGTTGGTGGTACGTCTTCAAGAAAAAGCACAGAATATTCCTTCATATACGAAAAAACACAATCTTGGCTGATTTCCTCTTGCAGAACTTACTTGCTTCTTTCCCAGGACTATTGTAATAGTATGACAGGTGGTAGCTATGTTCAGACACTACATAAAAGATATTTTCCTAAGTGCTGAGGGACAGTGAGGGCATGCTGCCACGGTAAGCAGAAAGGGTATATGTTTGCAAGTCTGCTGTGAGGTATTAAATCTGCTCTGATTTATTATAACTATATTAGGGTTCCTGAAATTCCATCTACAAGAAAGAGAATCTCCTCCTGAAACCTAATTTCTCCAGTGTTAGTAATTCATAGTTTATATATCTAAATATTTATCCATATTACAAGGATACATAAGTGTATTTGAAAAATATTCTGTCTGAAGTGAGACAGAGGAAGAAACATTGGATTTGATCGTGTCTGAATGTAAGGTTGTTTGTCCTGTTTTTCAAAGCACAGTCCTTTCCTCTGTGATAATTTGTCTAAATTCCTTCTACAACACATCATACATGGACACTTCTCTGTTAGGAAAGTTGCCTGCAAAGTGTGGTGTAGACTAATTGCAATTTCTTTGTTTCCTGACAAAAATCCAGCATTTCTATTAAAATGGTCTTGCCGTATAGGTTAACCACTGATAACATTCAAGAAGGATTGGCTAAACCTATGCTAGTAAGCTAGCAGTAGCCAAGGACAGTCCTCTGCCACAGGGCTATTCAGCACAGTCTGGCCAAATCCCTCCTCTTTAACTTTCTTACCCTATGAAACAGGTGGCTGTGTCCAGGTGTTTGCTGAGCAAGAACTGTACCCAAGCCAGCTCCCAGTCTGTGCCCAACACTCATGTGGGAGAGCTGTGGGTTGTCTGGCCAAAACCTGCCTGGAACCATGCAGGAGATCAAGTTCTTATGTTTGGAAGTGTTCCCTGGCACTGCACTTTTCACTTGTGTAAATGTAGCCATAGTGTCTAACTTGAGAACACTGGTAAATGAGGCCACCAGAACAGCAAAATTATGTTGTTTAAACTAGATTCTTTTTAAAATTATTTTTAGAGGGTAGTGATTTATAAACATATAAAAATTGTGATTCAATTTATTTGAATCAACTCTTTGAAAGGGTAGAGAATTGCAGGGGAAATGGTTTTAAGTTGAGGGAGGGAAGATTTTGGTTGAATGTCAGGGAAAAATTCTTTACAGAGAGAGTGGTGAGGTGCTGGAACAGGCTGCCCAGAGAGGTTGTGAATGCCCCTCCCTAAGGGTGTTCAAGGCCAGGTTGGATGGGGCCCTGGGCAGCCTGGTCTAATATTAAATGTGGTGGCCCTGCATGTGGCAGGGGGGTTGGAGATTCATGATCCTTGAGGGTCCCTTCCAACCCTGGTCATGCTGTAATTCTGTGATTCTGTGAATACAAGATTAAAATGTATAGATTGCTACAACTGCTATATATATGCATCCTTTGTAACACAGCACATGTAGTTGCTGCAGACAGGATAAAAAATGTTGACTTACAAAGTGCTGTGAATTGTGAAATCATAGTTCCTTCCTGGACTCACATCTTTCTCCAGACCTCACTACTGGGGAAACTGGAGTACTCAGTGTTGGAGAGCATCCAGAGGAAGGACACACAAATGATCCATGAGATGGAACACCTCCTCTATGAGGACAGGCTGAAAGAGCTGGGGCTGTTCATCCTGGGGGAGAGAAGGCTCTGGGGAGTCCTGAGAGCAGCCTTTCAGTATCTAAAGAGGGACAATAAGAAAGAAGGGGACAGATTCTTTAGCAGGGTCTGTTGTGATAGAATGAGGGGAAAGGGTTTCAAACTAAAAGAGAGGAGATTTAGATTGAATATAAGGAAAAAGTCTTTTCCAATAAGGGTGGTGAAACACTGGAAGAGTTAACGTGATCTAGCTGTAGTTGTCCCTATTCACTGTAGGGGAGTTGGACCAGATGGCCTTTAAAGGTCTCTTCCAGCTCAAATGGTTCTATGATTCCATGACTTTGCTGAAGTTGCAAGCTACAGTGAGAAACAAGACATAGGTGTGGACTTGCTAGAACAGTTGTGTGCTTTATCTTCTTTATTTTACTTGCCCCTGATCCAGGACCCCACATCAGCCATGAAGCAGTCAACACCTGCCATGGTGATGCCACAACAAGGATGGATCCAACTCCCCACAGCCAGCCCTGCCTGGCTCACTCACCTCATAGGTGCACATCCCCGCCTGGCCTTGGCCTGTCCCCAAGGGGATGCCTGGTGCTCAGGGTAGGCTGTGGCCACTCCTATGTCATCAGAGGTCTGATGCTGGGATTGATGTTCTTTAGAATCTTCATCAGTGACATTGATAGTGGGGTCGAGTGCACCCTCAGCAAATTTTCAGATGGCAAGAAGCTGTGGGGTGCAGCCTACACATCAGTGGGATGGGACGCCATACAGAAGGATCTAGACAGGCTAGAGCAGTGGACCCAGAAGAATCTCATGAGGTTCTTGCACTTGGATTTGTTGACATTCACTGTCAATACAAGCTGGGGGGTGAAAGGATTGAGCACAGCCTTTTTGAAAAGGACTTGGGGATACTGGTGGATGGCAAGCTGGACATGAGCCAGCAATATGCCCTTGAAGCCCAGAAAGCCACCCTGTCATGGACTGCATCTAAAGAAGTGGCTAGCAGAGTGAGGGAGCTGATCCTGCTCTTCTACTCTTCACTGGTGAGCCCTCACCTGGAGTACTGTGTCCAGATGTGGAGTCCTCAGTGCAGGAGAGACATGGACCTGTTGAGTGTTTCCAGAGGAGGGCCACAAAAATGATCCAAGGGATGAAACATCTCCTAGTGAGGATGGGCTGAGAGAGCTGAGGCTGTTCAGCCTGGAGAAGAGAAAATTCTGAAGTGACCTGATAGCGGTCTTTCAGTATCTATAAGGGATCTACAGGAAAGAAGGGGACAGACTCTTAAGCAGAGTCTGTAGTGATAGGACAAGGGCAAATGGTTTCAAGCTTAAAGAGGGTAGATTTAAGCTAGATATAAGAAAAAGTCGTTTACAATGAGGGTGGTGAGGCACTGGAACAGTTGCCCAGAGATGTGATGGATGGCCCATCCCTGGAGACTTTCAAGGTAGGGCTGGAGCAGGCTTTGAACAAACAGATCTAGCTGTGGATATCCCTGTTCACTGAAGGGGAGTTGGACTGGATGACCTTTAAAAGTCCCTTCCAACTATAATGATTCTATGATTCAATGATTCTATTATCTGCCCAGCTCCTGGCTGTTGGACCCTCATAGCAGTTCCTCTATGCTCTCCACATCCTGCTCAAAAAACATATATTCCACCTAGAATGAGTAGAACATTTATCTTCCAAGGAAAGGATTAAAGAAAAGCAATCTGAACCATTATCTTGAGTATTTTAAATATCTGGAATTCTAGATAAGGATGCTCCATCAGCACTGCCCTAGTAATACGGGAAAACAACCTCGAGATATATCTTGCAGAGTGCCCCTTCTTGACTTACTGTAAATTGCTCAGCCAGTAGGATTAGTTTAAGGTCTTTCCAAAGGTTTCAACTTCTCATCAAAAACACATACTCCATCTAAATATTGTTCCACTTACATCACATGGAAGGACATGTATAAGCTTTTACACTGAAGGTGTGGAATGCCATTATAATGACTTAAGTAATCCTATTGAACAAATACATATAACAATTCTTGGAAAAGAACATCCTGAACAGCTTAGTTTTCAGAAGCAATGGAAATGCCAAATTCATCTAATGTTCTTTCTGTATTTAAAACTGCAGTTCTTGTCTTGTGATTAAGTACATAGGAAAAATGAACAACCCCCAGCTGGAATTTTAAAAACATAAAAGAATTGCAGAGTTGATGCAGAATGTCCATAAAAAGAATGCATAATAAACCTCCCCCAATAATACATAGAATTGGATTTTGAAATTATCATCAGTTAGACTTTTATTTTTAATTGGTTCAAATACCGCCCTAAGCCAAGAAAATACAGCACACAATTTCAAAATAAAGAAGTTTTATGGACATTGGTAAGCTCATTAGCATGTTGTGTAGTGCAATACATTATGCGTGTAAAACCAGATATTGTTTCTGAATTCCTAGAACTCATAAAATTCAAACTTATTAGAATTATTCAAAGCAATAGCAAAACAAACACTTTACATTCTGTTATATAATGGAATTGGGGTTACTTCACATTTTTTAATTAATTAGCTTGAGTTCATGAATTTCTTATTTTTTGTATTAATACATATAAAGAAGTACCATTTCTATGGTATAAATTCAAGTGGAACAAATCACAAAGGGAATGGATATTGTATTTGAAGCCATAAATATTCTAGTCCTGCTTATGGTGTGTAAAAACAGGAGATATTGAGAAAATTAGTATCCTTCTACATTTTACATTTTTTTAGTAGTAAAATTGGGAATCTTTCATAAATTAAGCTAATATATTTTTATAAGCATGGCTAGACATGCACAATCATTGGATAGTTTGAGGATGACAGAATTAGTTAAGGGGCCATAAGAAAATTGTTTAGTTCAGGAGTCTCCATAGAGGGATTCTGAATGGACATACAGCAAACTTGCTAAAAATCTCCAAATGCTTTCTAAAGTAGACTAGTAGCCTCCTTTATTTTTTCACCAACTTGCTGGCTGTGGATGCCCCCTCCCTGAAAGCATTCAAGGCCAGGCTGGATGGGGCTTTGAGTAACCTGGTCTAGAGGGAGGTGTCCCTGCCTACAGCAGGGGGTTGGAAGTAGATGATCTTAAGGGTCTCTTCCAATCCAAATCATTCTATGATTCTATAATTCTGCTGCTCAGCTTTACTCCTGATTCGTTTACCTCTTCCCAGGAGTGGTGCAGGCAGATGGGGAATTTTAATCTTGTTGCAAATCTGCCTAGTCTACTATCAAGCACTCATTTTATCACCATCATTTCTACTTCAAAGATAATTACTGAAATACTAGGTTAAGTAAGTTAAAATGTAACTGAGTTAAATAAATCTAAGATAATTAAAATACTGATTGCATTGGGTGACAACAAATCTTTGACTAGTCTTACAACAAATGTTTTCCAATTTTAGTATTACTTTTGAGAGAATTTTTCCACCATTCTATACTCATTTCTAGGTCATTCTGGGTAGATCATATTTCCTTTGCTTTCTTATGAGGATGATATATAAGGCAGTGTCAAAAGTCTGATGAAATATACTGAAATGTACTATACTGAAATGTTCTGTACTGAAGTCTTACGAAATGTACTTGAAATGTACTGCTTTCCTTTATTCACCTAGTCATCTACCCTGCCAAAGAACTTAGTAAGATGTCTTCTAGAGTAATTAATTCTTTTTTTTTTTTTTATTTCCCTTTTATTTCTGAGGTTACAAGTAATTTTTTTTGGGGGGGGGGGAGGGGGGTGGGGGGAGAGGGGAAGGGTCGCTGCCAAAACCAGTGATAAATTGAAGACTAGTTTAAAGTAAAAGCATGCGGCTGTTTTGTTTGCATTTGCAATCCCAAGCTTCTTGGCCTTTTTATACACTGATTCTCTAACTGGACAACTTTATCACACTTGATTTCCCTTTACTGTTGTAAAGTAATACTAAATGTTGTTTTACAGCTGAAAATGAGCTTCATTTCTCTCATTTTCAATTAGTTCATTCGTGAACAATTTTTTTCCAAAGTAATAATTGTGGTTTTAGTTATTTATTTTTATTCTTTTGTGTATGTGTGTTTGTTTATGTGGACTCCACTCACTGACACCCTCTGTTTACTAGATATGAGAAGTTCTGAGAAAATATACAAGAAATCTAAGCAAACTATATATGCTCTTGAGACAATCTATGCTGTTCGACTTTGGCTGAGAATGTGGCTCTGAGCCACTGTGCAGCTTTCGAGTTGTGCTACAATTCTATTTTAGATCTCTAGGAAACATGTAGCATTTAAAAAGCATATTATCCATTTGCAAGCTTACTGTTTGCCTTGAGTTGGTAGTTTTGTGTGTCTGATGTGAAGATCTTTAATCTTACAACATCAGTGAAAATGTGAGAACTATGTTCCTTCTTTCCTATTGTGTACTTGAGAAGTTACCATCTGGAACAGAAAGAAACTGCTGTTAACAGACAAGTCCTTTACCAGACACGATGAGGGGAGGAGGTGAGAAAAGTGGCTTGAAATTAGTGTTCTGCTTCCAGAGCTGAAAGCCAAACCTACTCCTGGCATGTCTTAGAGCAGCCTGGGGGATACACTAAGTAATTCTGGCTTTATGCCTGCTAATGACTCATGTAAGCACTCTTATCACAAAGGGTCTTCAGCAGAAGCCAAGGATCAGCCCTTATTTGTGTATCTGTGTGAATGACAGCAGAATGGAATGAAGCAACTGTTCATCTTCTTTTCTCTATAGGTAAATGCTTATCTTGTTCCTCTTTAATGAAATGTTTTGTATAGGAAACAACTAGGTATCAGCTATTCTTGAATTAGCTTTGGAGTAGTAAACAAC
Source organism: Chrysolophus pictus (assembly GCA_037305975.1). NCBI lineage: Eukaryota > Metazoa > Chordata > Aves > Galliformes > Phasianidae > Chrysolophus > Chrysolophus pictus. Next base: position 29,904,854 of record CM074578.1, read on the forward strand.
TTACACATGCGAGTATTCTACAAATCAATCTGTGTGAGTGGAGAATGTCATTTTGGAAAGAATGTGGACTTTTTCTAAATGGGAATTATTAAACTTTAAGACATAAACTCTTAAAACTCCACTTTAGAATGTGTTGGATATTACCATTCCCTAAGGAATGAGACTTAAGAAAACTGAGCAACTCTGCTAGACATATGTAATACTTTGTGTCATCACAGTAAGCATGAAAGATCTGGCACATCACTTGGAACTAAGAAAAACTAGAAGTATATACAGAACAATTTAGCCTGTTCTCAGAACAGTCTTTCTAAAGCAAGGCAGGACAGTATTGCCTAAAGCATGGCTTTCAAAACTGAAAGGTAGGTTCAAGATTATGCTTATGGTGAATAAATATATCTTGACTGTGGTGACAGTTGTGGTACAATTACTTATGTGAAGTTCAGAACTAGAGTCCAATAGTTTGTTTCCATATTATTTTTTTTTAATAGCTAACTCTATTCCAAACACTAGAAGCATAGCTTTTAAAAATTATTTTTGGAAATGCAGACGCCAGATTTAGTTTAAAATTTGTTTTTCAGGCTGTTTTAATCAAGGTGAGCAGTGAAGTCATTTTCTTCCTATTATAATGAAGATTTTAGTGTCAGAACAATTTTCATTAAATTCTCAAAATTTAAAATCTCAAAATTTTATTTGAAGGAAAAGAGAATTCTGAGAGGAAATACAGATAAATGCTTCTTAATTTTAGTGGCAAATAAGTGTTAAGTAAGTGGTTGCTTGTTGTATAGATTTTTTTCCAATGAAGTACTTTTATACCAATTCTTATCACTCCCAGTCTTTCAGAAGGGATGTTATAAAATCTGAAGTTTTTTGTCTTTTTTTTTTTTGAAGATGATCATCAATTTCTATTTCATACAAAAATGCTTCAGTGAACCTCTGGGAAGCTAGTGAAGGTGAATTTATTTGCCAACAGACCATTACATCCTAGCCTAAGGTTGTAGTTCTGCCTTTATTTTATTTTCTACTTCCATAGTCTGCCAGTGTGAATTCTCTAATCTCTTCCTCTCTTCCTCCTTTTTTTTTTTTTTTTTTTTTTGCAAACCTTACAAGTTTTCTTGAGAAACATGAATATATGGCTATAAGCATATGTATAAGCATATACATCCATGGAGAACTGCCCTCAGTTTGGAACAATCCTGTAGATTGTACTATTAAGAGAATACAAGTTCATATTAATCCTTAAGAGACCTAGAGAATTGAAGATTGCCAAATGTAGTTTTCCACAAATAAAAATTGTCAAATCTTCACTTATTAAGTGTTTTGATCAATATTACTATGTATTCTCAGGAAGTAAATGATGATCCCAATTCCATATCATATAAGACATAGAGAGAAGAACTTGGACCTAAGGTCACAGTGTAAAAACTTGCTTTTAGGATTTTAGCACACAAATACGTTCAAATGTCACTTAAAGAGAGGGTTAAAGTCTATCTTCGCTGTTGATTTCCAGAAACTTATTCAGACACTATAGATTTTTGAACTGATATTTTATGTTTCTGTTTCACTTTGAACCTGTTGTTATTCACATTGTGATCTCATTTTAGTCAGATGTCTTACTGCATTCTCAGGTTAGTTTCATGTTATGATAATATGTTTTATGTTTATGAAATTAGGCAATAAAGAGTTTGTAATGTGAATGAGGGAATTGGCAAAACATAGTTTTCAAAGGTAAAAGAAGGAAAATCCTCCCTGACAGGAAATAAATGAATATTTTTGTTTGTTAAGGTATTTATCCAGAGAGAATGCCAAAGTCAAAAATTGAAATGTGTGAAAATTATAGATGTTTGTAACCCCTGTAGTTACTTTACTAGCAAAGATTATCACAAGATTATTTAATTCCTCTCCTAGTAAAGAGCACATTATCACTAATAAACATTTCAGAAAGATACATAAGTGTGCAGAGTCCCATTGGGAATGCTTGTATAGATTCAGAGGCAATGACTTAATAGCAAGTTTAAATAGGATAATTAAGATTTCATTTTACTGAAAAACTCTTAGTTTCATTCAATTCTAGACTTAACTGAGAGAGTGAAAACTCAGAGGAAATTAAATAAAATGTGCATACTAGCCTTCACACACGCGGAAGTTCCCAGCATTATGACATGTCTGCAAATAAAGAGAGAAAATACTGAACAATGATGTAACACCTGTAGGACGGATAAACAGCTTATGAATAGCGGGACAGTTGTTTAAAACTAACATTCAAAACTGAAAATAAATCTGTGTGCCAATGCCAGCTGAAAAATACTCTTAGAGAATTGACCAAGCAAACAAAAAATATTCGGTTGAGGCAATAGAATAGATTTGTCCAAATTTTGTCCAAATGAGGGAAATAGAAGAGCAAAAAGCAGAGATGTGCAGCAAATCGCTATAGCATGCAGACAAATAATATGGTGCTGGTGGATTTTTAAAACACTGGAACAGGAACATTGGCAGAAGCGTGAGGTAAAAAAAAGATATTAAGGTCAGCTGTGATAGAATAATGAAATATGTTCTTTGTGTTCATGATAGAGAATCTGAGGGAATCCACCTTCCCCTCTGAGGTCTTTAAAAAAAAAAAAAAAAGAGGATTAAATTAAACTCAGATGTGAGTGGAAGGGATATTTATTTATTGATTGATTTATAATTTAGGACACAAAAGAAGTAGTATTCACTATGGGATAGCATTGAAGTTGTTAAACTGGCATAAACCCCTAGCTACTTCTCAACTGTCTGAAGCTGAGAGAATGCTGCTATCTGAAGGATTACTTTTAATGGTCTTTGCTTTTTACACTCTCTTTCAAGATGTACTACTCAGTCAGATACTATACTGGGACAGATGAAACTGCAGTCTTAATCAATATGTTTGCTATGTTTTGCATTTGCCTCAGAAAACAGAGGGGATGATTATAGCTACTTTGCTCAACTTTTTCACGTTAGTTCTATTATTTTTATTAGAATTAAAAAAACACAAATTTTTCCTTGTTTGCTCTAAAACTCATACACAAAGCATTTGGCTTGTCAGTTGCAACACCACTTGTGTTTGCAGTATTTAATTTGTGTAATAGAGCTCATGCAGCAGAGTACAGTTATTTGGAAGCTAGCTTTGTGAGTTTTTTAGTCGTGCAGGATCACGTACAGAACATACTAATTAATAAAAAGATGTTTGGAACGTATATCTGTGATAACCTTAATTTTCTGTTTCCATTATATGAAATCCAAAGGTTCTGTATTATGAAAAGAGAGAAATGGCTCCGACTCATAAATTAGGAGAACATAAGTTTGCTGAAGATAGAAGTTCACTATATACTTTGAATGTTAATTTATTAGATGTTTCAAGTTGTTTCATGGTTTTTGTTTTTTTTCCACTAATTCTGTGGTAGCTCAATCTGCCTGTATAAACATACTGAAACTCTTGTTTCTGCTTAAAAATTTTAAATGAGAGAGCACTCTGTTTTATGCATGCTTTGAACCCTTTTCTTGTTTCCACTGTCATTGTGGTTATTAGTTAAGATTGCAGTTTGAATACGATAAACTGATCAGTTATGAGCTTTGGCTATCAGAGACAACCTCCTCCACATATACGCACAAGAGTGACAGTGTACAACCTGAGAAGTGGTCCAGATAATTAATAAGTATTTGATGACTTGCGTTCATTGGAAATCTGAAAATGCTTTATTTGAATGTTAGCAAATTATATCTCACTATATAAAGTGAGCCCAAGGGATTAAACAACTTTTTTGACAGGAAAGCCACCCAGACATTGCCAATAATATTTGGATATAATATAAAAAAATGCTAATTAGTAGCTTCAAATCTGAATCAAGTGAAGTTATGGTATTCTTTGAAAAATTTGTCTGAACATTTATTTCAGGCCAACACCAGGAGTTTTGGTGATAAGGATACAGAAGATGTGAAGCCTGCTATACTCCAATTGAAAAAGGGATATTGACAATGTATGAAGGGGTCCAAGCTTCTTTGGAAGTGGTTGGTACTGAAACACATTTCCTTTTGGAACCCTGACTGCCTGTGCTGGGCTGGATGTTCAGAGGTGTGGTTTCCCTCCACACATCATACAGCTGATGCTACATGGAGTATGTGGGTCTCACCAATCACACACTGGACTCACATAGGGAATTCCAGTTGTCCAGGAATCTTAGAAATGATTATGGCCTGGCCCAAAGGCGAAAATTTTGGAATATTGCCAGAAGAGGCTCCACTATATAATAAACTGCCAGAAAATAAATATGCCTTGGTCATGGATGGGTCTTGTCACATTGTTAGAAATCATTGGATGGTATGGAGTCCTACACAATGAGCTGCAGAAACTGCTGAAGGAGAAGGTAAATTGAGATGATTGGCAGAAGTGAAAGCCATCCAGCTGGCTTTACATGTTACTGAACAAGAAAAGTGGCCAATGCTCTGCCTATACTGACTCATGGATGGTGGCAAATGGAAGAAAAACAACTGGCAATGCAGGGGCAAAACCATTACTTTTCTTCAAGTAGCTTGGTGCATGTGGTGGGTAATGTGGCAGGCTGAGGATGTCCAGAGTGTACCTCAAGGAGATTTAATACTGGGAGAGAATAACCAATGATTTGAATTGTATGACATTAATTACTGTGTAATTGTAGAATCAAAGAATAGCTTAGTTTGGAAGAGTAAAGATCATCAAGTTCCAACCCCCTGTTATGGGCAGGATTGCCAACCACTAGGTCATGCTGCCATCCAAGATGGCCTTGAATGTCTCCAGGGATGGGGCACCCACAACCTCTCTGGACAACTTGTTCCAGCACCTCACCACTCTCTGAGTAAAAAATGTATTCCTAACATCTTACCTAAAACAACTCCTTTAGTTTAAAGTGATTACACCTTGTCCTGTCACTGTCAGAGCATGTAAAAAGTTCTCCTCCTGCTTGTAAGATCCTTTAGAGTACTGGAGGACAGCAATGAGAGCTTCCTGAAGCCTTCTCCAAAATAAACAAGTCCAACTCCCTCCACCTTTCTCCACAACAGAGATACTCCAGCCTTTTGATCATCTTTGTGGCCCTCCTCTGGATTTCCTCCTCAGCTCTGTGTCCTTCCTATACAAAGGGCCCCAGGCCTGGACACAATACTCCCTAGTGCCCTGCAAGGGCAGAGTAGATGGAGACAATCACCTCGCTTGCCTTGCTGGCCACTATCTTTTGATGGAGCCCAAGACACTGTTGGCCTTCTGGGCTGCAAGAGCACACTGCTGGCTCTTCCTTTTTTTTCCTGATTCTCTCCCCCATCCAGCTGAGAGAGGAATGAATGAGTGGCTGTGTGATGCTCAGCTGCCTACCTGGTTAAACCACAATAGCGTGGATGCACTAGCTGTGCTTCAGAAGTGCTGACATCTTCTGGAAAACAGTAAGAATCTATTCTTGGTTTTAGAAAGAGAAAGATTGCATGTCCATGGTTAAGGATTCATTCTCTTCAGAGGACTGCTTCCAAGCTGAGTTCCTTCGAATGTCCCTGTTTAGAATTTTTTGAAGATCTTTAGAGTCAAAATCCCAAGTAACACGTTATGAATTAAGTGCTGATCCACCTTTGAGAAGGAGTTTGGAGACATCTCTAAAAACATCTTCCAACCTGAATAAGGCTCTGGTACGTAGAAAAGGACATTGTGCTGTGGGTCATGAGAGAATGTGACAGATAATTTCTGGGGAGAGATAAGATGCAAGATACGTGCCTGTTTATACAGCTGTACTTACTTTATCACACTGCTCCTACTTCAGCCTCAAAGATTTTATGCATTTGAAACTTGAATTCATAAATCAGCTTTTAACATAATGAACTAAATGTTGTTTATGACAAAAAAAATAACTAAAACAGACAACAAAAATTTTCACTTGAGTATGGTAACTGTTGAATCATAGTCTGAACCACTGATTGAGCACCTGGGGAAAAAACCCATTCAGTCCTGGGAGCACAGGTGAAGGCAGTTCAGCTGTGTGACAGGAAGGGGTGGAGCCTGGCTGCACCTCTCTTAGACCTCATTTAGGAGCTGACTGCCACTGGGGAAGGATCTCTGGTTGGAGGTCCCTCCCTTGTGGAGTTTTCCTTGTGAACCTGGATCTTTAGAGCTGGGTGAGCATTTTTCCTTTGTAACAGCGTTCTATTTGTACTGGTCCCTTTGATGTTACTCCTGTATTGCCCTTCCACTGCATTGATTTTTCTGATTGTTAATATAGTGAAACCTGAACATTGAGGATTTGTTTGTGTCAGCTCTATGGCTAATTACTGCTAGAATTTTTATGACTGCTTTGTGGTAAAGATGATAATCACTGAGACTTATTTTTGAATGAATCATTCAGGTGAGGTGGGCCAACATTTGCTTTCCTTGTTATTCATTTAATGGGCATTTTATCTGTCTTATTTACCTCTGGATGTTTATGTAGTATCTTGGTACCTCACCTTTGTTTAGATAATTTATATTTCTGTCAAGAGATTGAAACCATTGTCAGGAAAGAATGGGAGCTGAACAATGTGGGTAGATTACATGGCCATAGTCTCACTTCATCAGATGGAAAAGGTACTTTATTTTCTGCAAATCCACTTAAACTAAGGAGCTGTCATAATGAGTGAGAGCTGACTCATAGTCTGCTTATCTAACATCCTATTTCTCTTGATTATTCGTCATATCAGTGTCTTAAAATGAATGCATAGAAAACTGACTTATAGGAGTGGATCTTTTGCACCAGGAAAGTTTCACCCTAATCTCTAGTGGTTATAGCTTTACTTAGCCTTCTAAAATATGATTTGGACACTGATTATTACAGAAACACTAAATCTATAAAAATACCTGCTCATTCTTCCCTTCAGAGAACAAGAATGTGAAATACTTATGAGGAAATCCTGAAGGCAAGAAGATCTTGACTTCCCTAGTCTTATGGAAAATGACAGTTGTATTCCTTATAACATGTAAATATGCACAACAATTCTTGCAGTACACACTAACTTCAAGATGCAGTTAATATAACTGTAAGCAATTTAAAAAATAAAACTTCTCACAACTTTACCTCTTTTGTTTTATGCATTTATATCCTTTCTAAATATTTAGACTGAGGTGATACAGAGAGATGTACACACCTGCATGCATACACTTATACACCTTTCCCTGAAGACTATATTTGCTGATCTTCCCATAAGAACAGACAAGCATCTGTTAAATATTTTCTAACTGTTGCTTTCTACAACCATTATGTGACTTTTATTCAGAATATCATTAGAACATGAAATTATGCTCTACTGCATGACTTTTACATTAATTACTTCAATATCTGATATAAGAAGTTCTACGCTGATTAGTCACAATGCTCAAATTGTTTCTCTTACCGCATTGAATTCTATGAGGGAAAGACTGTGGTAAGCTAATCTAACTGTAGGGTGAACTATTTAAAAAACAACTTGGAGAGACAGACTTCTGGGAAAATTTGAGCTGTTCAGACTTGAGAAGCTTGCTACATAATACCTTCAGTTGAATGAATTTTCCATTTGCATCTTTTTCAAAGGAGATTGTGACATGTCTAGCTTTGGGCAACAGCTTCTTGGAAAGGAGAGACTGACACAATTATACTCGTGATGGGTGCCTGCTATTTCCTGATAAGTTACCAGGATACATCTGTGCTAATAGGCAGAGCCTGGCATGCATTATCCACTATTTTTTTTCCCTCAGGGCTTTCTTCTATCATGTTGAACAGTTCTGACAAGTGCAGACTGAGATAGCAGGCATCTTGCAAGTAATACTCAATAGAAATATCTCTGATGTGGAAGATGCACATTAGAACTGTGCAGAATACAGCAAAATATCACTTTCTCAGATGAGGCATTGCAGTGTCTTATTGGTATATACAAAATAGCACAAGAAAAATCTTAATGTAGGCATGTCTATAATATGAATGACAGTTTTTTCTACTGAAAAATTAAGAAACACTCTGAAAGCACATTCTACATGAGAAACATGCCTCACTTATCTATCTCTTACTCTAGATTTCCTGAGTTGTGATGGCATCTGGCCTGTAGTTCTGACTCATGTTTTTTGAACGACAAAGGGTTCTTGTTTAAAAACATAGCTAAAGCATGTTCCTCGAATATCTATGAATTCCTGAGAAGCCCTGAAGTTTTTACTTTCTTGCTTGAGACAGAAAGAAACCAATTGTCTTGTGAAGCTCTCTGTACCTTAAATCTTCCCACTTATGATGACGTACTGCACCAACTGTACCATTTTGCTGTAAAAAAGATGGAATCCTGTGACAGGGAATGAGCAGATGTCAGATAAGACATCTTTCTCAGAAAGAGGCTGAAATTAAGTAGGTCTGTGGTAAGCTGAGTTCATCATGAATGGCTTTAATGGTGCTCACCTTGTAACAGAAATGGAGTCCAATAAAAAAGAAAGACCAATAATCAGTCTTCAACCTAAGCAAAGCATCCCTTCCTAATGGGGACATAAGTGAGAAGAAAAGAAACCAGTAAAAGTACTATGATAGAGACTTGGGCCTATGAAGAAAAAAACACATGACATGTGAGACAAGAATGAAGCTTAAACATATTTTTAAAGTAGATAAAGGGGGATTGGCATATTGTGTAAAAGGAACTAGAAGACATAGTTTATGTAAGGCTGCTTGGAAAGGGTTCACAAACAGAAGTATTATTTATTAAATAAAACATTCAGAGTGTCAAGATTCCAAATGTTAAAAATGCTTCAAAAAATGAACCAAAATGGTATTCAGGCAATTTAAAAAATTTGTGTTCTAAGTGATTTCTTTTGGTAAAAGCTCTGTTCTTTATTTCTGTTAAGCACTTCTAACTGTTCTACAGTTACAACTCAGTTTAATGATGTATGGCATATATAAATTAAATAATAGGTAGAATATGAATATCAAAAATTTCAAGTATTGATAATGTATGTTCTTAAAGACTACTTATTTGGTACTTTCAGGGGCTGCAAGATCTAGGAAAGTAGAACTGCTGACTCTCTTTCAAAACTGCAAGATGAAGGTAGTACAATGCCACTATAAAAAAAAGTGTTCTATTAAAGTAAGACTTGAAAAACTGGAAAGAAATTAAGGGCTCAGTTTTTGACGTCAGTGGGGTAGTTTATACCATAATGTATCACTTTTCTGCACTGGGCTGTGAAGTTCAGCAGCCAGCATCCTAAAGTACCTGCAAAGGACATCATATAGTAGACATAATTCAAAAACTGATTTTAACTTTTCCTTACTGAAAATAGAGTTCTGTTAACTTTTGTGCTGATACCGTCATTAGTTTCATCTTCTCTTTTTCAACTTTTTACCTGCAATTGATAGTAAGAAGAGAAGCAGAAGGAGGAAGCGCTGTTCTGAGCGGTTTCTCTGAACGTCCAGTACAAGACAGTGGCAGCAAAACTGTTCAGCTTGTGAACTAAATGCATTCTTCCTGCTAATTCTGTATATTACACAATAGGCCAGCGGGAGTTCCTGGTGCTGTGCAAGCATCAAGTTCCCATTACTAGGTCCTGTGTGTCATGCATACCAATACCAGCTGCTTCCCAAGCTCAAATGTATCCCCTAGTGATCTCCATTCACCTTCGTTACTCCAGCATTCATCCAGATGATGGGTCTGAAGCACACTTATCTCACAGTTTTCTCATAGATTTGTACTGGAGATCTCAAGCATCATCCTTCCTTTGATGGTGTCCAGACCTGGAAAACTACTTGGCCAACCAGGTATTAGTGGTCCTGGTTTAGTGTCTAGCTCTACACCCATTCCCCTTCCATTGCCAGAAGTGCTTCTTGAGTCCTGCCAAATTAGTACCTCTCTCCTGCCAACTTCAGCTTCACCCTGATTGAGTTTTGTGCTGTACACCTAAGGGATGAGAAAATGTGACATCTGGAACAGGGCAAGTCACTCTATTATTACTACTGAGTTAGCACTGACCATGGACATTCTAAATGTGAAACCCAAAGAGCTTCTTGCAATTACAACTATAACTTTTTTGTTTCTCTCTGCTTTCATCCAGTGATAAATAGGTGAAGTCTGCAAAACTTCATTCACTTGTGTTACTGATCAAGGTGAAGTCTTTTGTCCTAATTGATCAGGTCTTTAAAGCAAATAAGTAGTTTGTTAATTTGCAGAATGTTCTAATTTTTAAGTGGGGCTCATGTAGTGTACTGATAGACTTTATCAACTGTTATGGTGCTGTGAATTAAACGTTCTGGTAAGGAACTGAAGATGTATACTTCCAAAAGTCTTGCATGATCCACAGTTTTTCATTTTTTTTCAAGAAAATGACTTCACTTCTATAACTGTTAAAGTTTTAAAATATGAGTTGTAAAAATGAAGCATTTTCCACATCAATTTTTCTAAAGCAGAAATAGTTTTGTCATTATTACAGTTCCTCATTGTTAGACATATTTCAGCATAAAACCTCAACAGTGTTAATTTCTTTTAAGCTGAGCAAAAGTACAACTACTTTAAAGACTTTCACGTAAAGCACATTATATCTCTGGCTCAGTGAACTGATTTTTACTGTCTTAAATTTAAGTGAATATGCTCAAAGTCCTTTTGGCAAGAAAGAAAATGTATATGTGGAACTCTATAATTCACTGAATTGATTGTTCTTTTCTCAAACATTATAACTATGATTTCAACTATTACTCTAAATCATTGCTGTGTTTTTACAAACACAGAAGGACAGATATTGGTGAAGACAGGCTGAGGGAGCTGGGTTTGTTCAGCCTGGAGAAAGGAAGGCTACAGAGTGACCTCATTGCAGCCTTTTAATACCTAAAGGGAGCCTATGAACAGGAGGGAGTCAACTCTTTACAAGGCTAGATAACAGCAGGACAAGGGAAATTGGCTTTAAGTTGAAGGATGGAAGATCTAGGTTGGGTGTCAGGGGGAAGTTCTTTACAGAGACAGTGGTGAGCCTGGAACAGGCTGCTTAGAGGCTGTGGATGCCCCATCCCTGGAGGTGTTCAAGTCCAGGTTGGATGGGGCCCTGGGCAGCCTGGTTTAGTATGAAATGGGGAGGTTGGTGGCCCTGCCTGTGGGGGGAGGGGGAGAATGGGAGGAGTGGGGGGGCGCAGAGGTTCATGATCCTTGCGGTTCCTTCCCACCCAGGCCGTTCTGTGATTCTGAAAGCAGGAAGTTCTCTAAAGATGTGATTGAAATGCTAATGAAGTCATTGAGAGGTTTTCCATTAATTCTAGTGAATTTTAGATCAGACTGCAAGTTAATCTGTTTTTAAAAATAAAATACAGGTAACCTTGGAAGCAAGTACAAACACACAATTACTTAGAAAAGGATACATCCAAAGCATTAACCTTCAGATAGAACTTCAAACAAGAATCTCTAACAACTTTAGGCAATAAATTCCAAAGATTATCACTAATCAAACTGACCTTTATTCTCCAATTATGTCTCTTTTCAGTTTTTATCTTTGCTATTATCTGTATGTATGCCAGTATACTATGCATAGCATAACATGATACAAGATAGATTATAATTTAAAATTTGTATCTGCTTCTTTCATACAAAGCACAAATATAAACATCCTTCATTGCTTTAGCTGAGTAGTATGGTAAAAAAAAAAAATTCATCATATCTTAACATTGATCTGGATGTACAATTTCCTTGCAGCCGTAGCCACAGTCAGTTTTGGTGCCTACAACTGAGATGGAATGACAGAGCTAAGGGAGCTGATGGGCACTAAATCATTGCCATATGACAGCTCACATCTCCAGTTGAACCCATTGGTGACACAGAAGATAATATGATGTTGCATCAGTGATGTCCAACCTCTCATCTTTTGTGGTTTATGTTATAGCCATTCTATATTGATGTGGCTTCACTCTCCATTGTAGTCTTCCTGAGGAAGGTAGTAGAAATGCTTCAGCCCAATCTAACGCTGCATGGTGATCTCTACCTCCAGTGTGAAATACATGAAACAGGAATCTTATCACCCTGGGCTTTGAAAAACTCAGTACTCAAGTCAAAGCTGGTTATTCTCAGCCCTCTGTATAGGCAATGGAAATGAGATAAGTAGCACCAACAAAAGGTGATGTATGTTTTCTAAAATGGATGTCTAAGACAATTATATGAATTGCTTTCTGACAATGCCAGTTTCTCTCTACTGAAGATAAAATTGGGTTTGACAAAACTTGGAACTGGACAAAAAAAATTTGACTGTGTCCAGGTGAATCTATAGTGGTCAATCCACTTCCTGGATGTCTGGGGTGATATTTCAAAAGAATGTGTATGCTTGTGAACGTTTTAATTCCCTTATAGCTGTATGCACTGGAGCCTGTGTAACTGCAGTAACAGAGCAAAAGCTTATCGGAGGACAGGGGAGTATAGAAAGTGAAACAACAGCCATTTTAGTAAGAGTACTGTTATCTTTGGCAATACAGGTTGATGTTGGAAGTATAGAATAATTAGAAAGTATAGACACTGTCCTCATAAAATAATAAAAATCCAGGTCATTAGATATTTGAGCAGATAGCCTTGATGAAGAGGTAAGCTCTCTCATCACTTGATTTCAGACGTCTACTTCTGCTGTAGCTATCGGCTTTTAATTCTTCATTTTTTTCCTTCTTTATGGTAACACTGCCCTTATAGCCAGGCTGTTCTGGCTATTAGCAGAAAATAGTTCTGTAATAAAAACTGTCTTATGACCTCTTTGAAAAGTTATTTTTACTAATATTGCAGAACTTTTACAAAGGGTGTATAAATTCATTAAAGTCTTGACTCAGACTGATATTTTATGGGCAGGAAAAAGTTACACCTTTCATTTAAGAATAGAATCACAACACCAGAAAAAGCATTATTTTACTTACTGAGCAATTCGCATATGAATAGAGAAAATACTGCGAGTATCCAGTTTATGAAGTCATAAAAAACATGACTTCATTATTAAAAAAAAGTTAATGGAAAATAAATGTTGAAGTTTTTTAGTCTTTGTCCAGCATAGAAGAACCAATATGTGTAAAACTATTATAAAAAATGGATTTAAGGATGAAAATTAGACCTGAATTTTAAAGAGAAATTCTGGTTTTGAATTAATAGGGATCCAGGGCCAATTTCAGATATGATAGAAGAGAATTCAGCTTTATAGAAAAGTTTAGGTTGGAAGGAACCCTAAGGATCATCTGATTCCAACAGTTTTGTTGAAGTCAGCAATTGTAAAGGAGGCAGGAACAATTCATCCTTGTCTCAGATTAGTATTTATATTTATTTTTTATATTAACAATTAATAACACTTTCTGTTTTGGAGTAAGAGTATTTTAATTCATAGCTTTATTTATTCCAAACTACCCTTACTTGAATTAAAGACCTACAGAGTTAACATGAGAAAATGATGCAGTATAAGCTTGTATAAAATACACTTGGCCAAATAACTTATTCAGCTGCATTGAAATCACTGTAGTATTTTGGCAACAATTAGTTGTTACTCTACAAACAAACTTGCATTTTCAGAGGACCTTTACCCTCTTGCTGGAGTGCAGTTATACTACTGGCACTTTTCCTCCTTTACGTGCTTGTTTGATGATATGCAGCAGAGGGGTTATACTGCTGACTCAGAAAATGTGGCAAGAGGTTCCTGAGAAAAGGCAGTTGTCAAATGGCAGGAGAAGACACCATTGACATTGCTGTGGCAGGCCAGAACAGTCTGTCACACTCTGAGGCTACTGCTAGCTCTTTCCTTTGGTGCTAGAAGTTTGCTCGTGAGCTTTTTTCCCCTACTATTTCCCATGTTATGTTTGGATTTCCCTCTTTCCCGCCTACTACTCCTTCACTTTCACTGAAAACAGCTTAATATCTTAAACTTATTGAGATGTGGATTCAGAATCCAACATTTTCTCCTCCCATGTCCATGGACTCTAATGACAGAAGGATTCATCATCAAATTAAATTAAGAATTATAATTTGTGTGTAGGATACAAGTAGCATTTTCTTGAGTTTGACTGACTCACACTTCTATGTTTAATCTGAGGAATTAAGTGGAAAGGTACCAAGTGGTGATGGACTTTTGCTGCCCTGTTTGGAAAATTAAAATAATCAGCTTGGCCATAATTTTTTATGCTACTTTGCCAGATTTCAAATGGCTCTGAGTTATTGTTAAAATCATAACTTATTTTGTAAAAAAAAAAATATGTTTCCAACTGGCTTTTGCTATTGAGTTGTTTTCTTTGATATAATACCCAGCAGCGTCACTATAAATTGTTAAAATAATATCATTTTCTTGGTCAGAATATAGATTATGTTTCAGTTTTTAATAATGTTTTTAATGTCTTTTTTTATGGTATACCAAATGCACTGCCATAAAAATGTGACTTAGAGTATTGACAAGAAAGCCTGTCATGCTGACAACAAATGTCTTGATTCATTATGGGGGTAATGTATTCTGAAATGCTTGATTTTTCAACTTGAAATTATTTAGTATGTTGTCAAAAGTTTTAGTGCTTTTTGAGAAGAAAATCTACACATGGAAGTCTCAGTCTCAAAAACATTCTTCCAAAAGTTGTAAAAATGAAGCTGAATGAGAAATAAATTACTCAAGCCCATCTAGGAGCTTGAGTTATACTGTCTGTTTCTTGGCATTATGTGTCTGTTCATGCTGGAGTGTGTCATTCTTTCTGTAAGAAAGTGTAAAAAACCTGACCGGGTGATGTCAGCATAGACAAGGTGGCTCCTGGCAGCAGTTATTAAATAATGGCTGGGCGTAAAAGCTGTGAAATGCATTTGGCTAACTGATGGAAATCTGTACTGTGTGACCTCTCGTTCTAGGTGCATTAGCCTCAGCCAACAGATTCCCTGGCACAGGGATGTGAGCACGAGCTTGGAAACATGTACTTACTTCAGGCAGAAGCACAGAGACGGCTCCTCACCTACTGCTGGCTCTTTGTTGTTCTTCTCTGGCAGGAAACACCCCCTTAATCAGTGAACTTTTTCCTCTGGAAGAAACAAAGTGTATTAAAGTAGGGGTTCCCAAGGTTTTGTTTCTTGAGGGCTATTTGATAGCTGGGAAGATCATAATAGAAGTCAGTAGCTGTTCAATACCTGCAGGTTTCCCTATTCCCTCTCTCCTCTGTTCCAAACCCCATGGGGCTGTACATTAAGCCAGATAACAGGTCCTTTTATTTTCTCGTTGTTGAAGCAAAGGCAATAGTTACCATGCTGGATGGACTGGCAATGCCCATGGAGCAGACCTTACTGAGGACTCTTTAGATTAATGTAAAGGCATAGAATAAGTTGGGACTTGGAATAGGAATTCAGTATTCCAGAATCTGTCAGGAGTGTCACTGTCACCCATTCACCCAGGCCGTTCAACCTTACACACTCAGCCAGGACTACCATGCTGTCACTTTGTTAAAAATATATTGTTAAAAAAATACACCCCTGTGCTTGTGCAACAAATACAGCAGGGTGCTGTAATACCAGGAAACAAAAACCCACCTGTAAAACAACAGACAAAATAATCCAGACTGCTGTTCCAGCATCTGGATCTGCCTTATGAATTTGCTGTTCATAAGTCCTTCCATGTATAGTTTAAACTTTTCCCTTGACAGACTTGCTGCTTCTATAAGAACTGGCTCAATTTCCCTTGGTTGCTGAAGCAGGAATTCCAGACTCATTTGTTTCTCCTGTAGAGGAAAACCAACTGTTGCACATTTCAGGTGAATGCATTACCCTAATTGCATTTGTTACACCTTGATCTCTCTCTTTGGAGTTACTCAAAGATGTTTTCACTTTTCTGAGAAAAAATCTAGTTAAAATCTTTCCCCTTGTTTGGGATCATGTAGTATCTTTTATAATGTGTGTGCTCTTCTGAAGAGCTCCTATTTGTACTGGTGATGTTAACTGACTATCCTGTAACACAAGATGATCCCTCAAACCAAAGCAACCACTTCACAAAATTGGACAAGTCCTTATGGAACAGGAGATGTTTTTAATGCAGAAGGCTGCTTCTCAAATGAGCTCGGAGACTGCTAATGTCTTCTACTTCCCAACACTCATCCAAACAACTCCTGCTGCTGTTCCAAATGAATTCATTCTCTCTAACGTCTTCCCTTTCCCCTTTCTCTGGCTAGGTTGGCGTGTGAGACAGTATGTGATGTTCTGCCCAGGAGGGATAAATATGGGAGAAGAAGCGGAGCGAAGCAGCCATCAAGAGGATGCAAGTATCCTGGCAGGACCAGTATGTGCAGAAGTTACTTAAAAGCCAGCCAGTGGTTAGTAGATGTAAATATTCAGACTGGCACCAACTGGAAGCACATACATAAAGGCACATTTTGTCTAGTCCCTGGTGGGCAGTGGGGGCTGTTCTTTGGGCCAGACCTGGCCCGCAGGCTGGCTGAAATGCAGGCCTCACAACCTAAGCTGGAGAATTAATTTTCCTTTTTGTAGAATAATGAAAAAATTGCCCTTAATTTATTGAGATATTTTGGAATATGAGATACTATTGCTCACTTAGTTACTTGGATTGGTAATGTTCCCTTGTGTGATTTTTTTCGGAGAGTGACATTCATCACATCAGCAAGCCATGCCTTTCCAGCCTCTTTCCCCTCTCTTCATTCAGCTCTACAGTGCTATTTATTCAATTAGCACTTTGCTGTTCCTGTGATCTCACCTGGAATTACAGCCTCTGACCCATGGGTTTCATTTTGTGCTCCAATGACTTGACTTAAACCAAGGGTGGCATTCTAGGAAAGGGTAGTGGCGAATTTTCCAATTAAAAGACATACATTGTTTTCCCATATAAAGAATACCTTTAGACTTCCTCAGAAAGTGAATTCCAACGAGTGCTTTTATGTTACAATCTGTCCCAACCCCCAGCTCTATTACTTATTTAAGGTTGTCAATCATATGGTAGTTACCTATCATTAATATTCTTCAGTGACATTGGCATGACAAGATTTTCTACAATTCTCCTCTAGAACAGAGAAGTATTTTCCAGCTGTTCAGCCAGAAAAACTGTGTTCTTAAAAATTAACTCAGATCTCATCCTACAGCCCTCAGTCATAACTAACACTGGTGCTATTTAATGGAGGGAGTGTATCGAAGGACACTGGAGTTAGTGGTTTGTGGTCCTATTCCTGCACTGATCTTTTTCAAACAGAAGTGGGCAATTCCTTTTAAAATACCAAAACCTCTATTTTTTTTTTAATATTTCTGTTGAAATAAATTCCTATGTGTTATGTATAAGTTACCTCTGATTTTATGCTTTCTATTTTGGTTGGCTTCTGTAAGTTACTACTTAGCTTTACTGTTTTCCGTTTGATCGCATGCAGGGCTCCCTGTGGGCTCAGCTTCCTCTGTGCTAATCTGATGTTCTTCAGCCAGTGTACCGGTGTGCCTTCTTTTGCTGTCTGGTCTGATTGCTGGATGTTACATGGTTGTGATTCTTGCAATAACTCTTTGACCCATGCTAGCAATGAGATAATTTTGTTCCAGGCTAGCCTGTGCTATCACGTCCCACACTCAGAGATTTCTGTGGCTGGATGCCTGAGATGACTTTATACATCTCTACAGGCTTTTCCAACTTTTCATTTCTCCATGGGTATTTTGGTACAAGAGAAAACACAGGGAAATTCTACGTAGCTTCATTCTATTCTCAGATTGTCACGTCTAGCACTTAATGACCATTCTTTCCTAAACAGAGCATTTTCCCTGGACATTATGATTAAGGAAATGAAAATAAATACTTGATGGTTAATCCCACAGCCTTTTGAGACTACCTGCAATTGCACTGTTCACACAGAGCAAGGAAACACAGTCATTATGCTATGAGACTTAAGAGTTACCAAGCTCATTAATTGGTAGAGTAGTGAAAGAAAAGTTAGAGGAACTAGTCTCGAACTTCTCCAAGAAAGTAAATCTTAAAGTGTAAAAAGAACTTAATGAATTTCCTGGGGAGCTGATAAACTCATACTAATAGATATATTTGGACAAAAGTACAAATATTAACACACTTCTGACTTCTGGCAACAGAAGTGTGGGCTGGAGTCAATGTCATTTCACTGTATCTGTGTTCAAGAAAATAACACAAAAGAATCTGATTTTTTGTTGTTAAGCTGGCAGTACACAAACTCTCATTTCCAGAGTTCTGGAAAGCCAGACGTTCTTCTTAGCTGAAGAATATTAAAACAAGACAGCTTGAACTCTGCTTTAGACCCAGGAGTGTAAATCTGGAATACGTTCACTGATTTTGATGAGGATACTTTGGATTTACACTGGTGACTGAGAATAGAACTTGGCTCTGTACCTTATCCTTCTGCTGGTAGTAAAAAACGTGATCCTAATACAGATGTGGAAGTGATCACAGGAGTATTTTCATACTGCTTCTACACTTAATTTTAAATGTAGATTTTAGGACTGTGGGTTAACATCCATCTTGCAGAAGAGTACCTTTAAATGGCCCGATAAAGAAGATCTGTAAGCAGAATAGCAATCTAATGCTTTCTTGGCTCAGAGAGCTTTCCCATGTGGTCATTCTGCATGAGAGAAAATTCAGAAAATACTGACTTTTTTTTAGGAGTATAATGTATGGAATACATTGATAGCAATTAAACCAAAGGCTATATGTAGTTGGAGGAACTGAAAAATCTGGAATAGTTTTTATTGTATCTCCTCTTAGCTATTAGTAGGTCATTACAGATTCTGATGTGATCAACTTTTGAACAGCAGCATTTCCTTTCTAGCCCAAATTTGTATTATTGCAAGCAACTAGTTTGTTAAATTTACATAAAGTTGCATAAACCTTATGTGTTGCTTTGACAAGATCTCTTTTAATATGCCTTGGAATTCTTTCAGTCATTAAGCTAGAACCAGTTCTAGCCTCCAAAGTTCTTTAATTTGTTTCAAGCAATATCTTGTTACGATTGTCCAGTTGTTTATTTCCTATGGGGTAACGAGTTCTTCAGAAACCCTCATTGGCATGATAGATCAACAGACAGTGTGTTTTAAAGTGGTACACAAATGGGAAGATTCTAACAAGCATCAAAGCCACTAGATTTGTATTGTGTTCCTATTGTTTGGTACTCATTGAGAGGGAGTAGATCCTTCTGTGATCTGGCTAATTTAAATGAAAAACACAGTATTAAAAACAAATGGGAAGATGGAAAAGAAAGTTGCAGTAGAACTTTCAAAGGAGTTTTCAATGTCATGGGCATTCACTGGTGTTTGAGTGCCCAGCTGCCTCAGGCTGCATTGGAAGTCTTGTTATGAGAGCTGGAAAAACCAAAAACTCAGCATCTCCAAACTGAAAAAAAAAGCTGAGAGTCAGAGACTAAATAGATCATGATTTGGGGCCATACTGTGCTTCTGCCTCTGACTTTAGCTGGGAAAACATGTTTGTATGCTTTGATTTTTTTCTAGAGACAGAGAAGAATCAATAGAAGGGTCATGAAAGAGCATATTTTACTTCTTACACACTTTGATAATCCCTATCCTTAGCTGTAAGCTGATGCTGATGCACTTAAAATATCTTCATGTCTTAATTAAACAATTCCTTAAATGCTATGAGATATTTTTTCAGGATTTAAAGAATTGATATGAAAAAAAAAAAAAAAAACAATTTTGCTGATGAATGTTCATGAATCATGAATTCTCTCTGGCTTTTCTCCAACTCTGAATGCTTAACCATTTGAAACCAAATGATTATGTTCCAGTCTATTAATGCACTTACTGTTTATGTAATAATTTAGGGATATGAATGGCTTTGTGAAATCAATGAAATCATTTACAAAATTAAAATAACTAGGAAGTGCCTGGGATACACTTCAGCTCACTTACTCTGCACAAACAAGATCATCAGTTTTTTGTTTGTTGTTTCTTTCAACTTTTATTTTCCATTGTTCTCCCAGTGCACAAGAAATGAGGTTAACCCAGCAGAAAGAGGCTAACTTCAGTAACGTGAGCTTCTTTTAAAGCAGAAAACCATGCCTGGATTACGTAAAAGCAGTTCCTCAGAACAGAATGAACAGGGAACGAACAGGGCTTTTATTGATGTAATTTTGAAGCTTTTTTAAGGATGTCTACTTTCTAATCAAGAGTATGTTCAGTCACACAGATGGCACATCTGGTTTATATGATATTTCTTGAAAGTTATTTACATGAAAGTCCATTAGTATTCTGGATTCTGTTTATATTATAAGGGCTTTCCCACATGTGATTGTTGGACAGGCTTAATGCCTACACAACCATCAGCACAGCACAATTACATTAAAATACATACAACTTTCTGCATGATCAAAGTGTGACATGGATGAAAACATAAACACAAGCAAGGTCAGCATACCTGTGTAATCTCTTTGCCTTTCATTTGCTCTATTTGTAGCTGAAAAAGATCCACAGAGTATATCCAAGTATTGTACAGATATCACCACTTTGTTTTTATTTTCTCTGCATTTTTGTGGAGGATATTAAGATCTTTTACCAGTTGTGCTAGAGCATAAATATTGCTGTAGTTAGCAAAGCTCTTGTCAAACTTCCTTGATACTTCTGTAAAAACAAAAAAGTGATTAAGTGACCACATGCCTTTGCTGAAGATATGATTTTATCACTGCCATGCTTATTGACAACTGTATGACTGCATCTTAATAAATTGAGATAATCCAATGATAAGAAAGTCTTAGGTCAAAAAAAGAAAATGAATTACAGTTTTCCTCAGTAGCTTCAAGCCCAAATACTGTTCCTTGTGTTCAGACTGTAGCTCAAGTAATACCACTGTCTTATTGCTTTTGGATGTGTATTTAGTTAATGTTTTGCTAGTGGTATATATAATAAACACTATCTAGGAATGTAGTTGGTGGGACAATTAGTAGTGCTTCTTGAAATACAAGTCATAATATGCCAATGTTCAGTTAAAGACCAATAGAATCAGAATATAGTCACCAGAAAAAATTATCATGATTATTAACTGATCATTCATCAGAGTGAGGAACTAAAAAAAGAACATATAATTTTCTTGCACCTAGACTAATGGGTCTTCTCCAAAATACTTCAGTTAAATTCTTCAGTCTCATCAGCGAGAGTTTGCATTTAACTACAAAAGCAGCTATTACTCCATATTCTGAAAGCATAAAATAAGATACGTTAAGGGTAGGATAAATACCTTATTTCATTTTCAGAGGCTCTACTGCTACATAATACTACTGGCAATTTAGTCTTAAGGAGAAAAACACAAATCGTACCAAATCCCTTTGCATAGGAAATGACATCCAAGAAGAGGAGACTGAGTTTAGACATGGCAAACCCACCTCTTTAGAAGACTATCTTGCCAGCTACTTTTAATTTTAAATGATTTATAACAATCTTAGTGTGAGGCGTTTTGGAAATCCAGTACTGAAACAAAAGTAGTGTTAAAATGGCTGCAAAAAGCAAGTAATTTACTTTGAATTTATGTTTTTATTTTTTTAGTAATAAAAACTGAATCCACAGGATTATGCAAATGGATGCCCACTAATAAACCTTTAAGTTCAGACCTGCTGCTGTAGAAAAGGTTATGTCAGATCTGAGTTGGTGCAATGTTTATGACATCTCAGGCGCACAGCAGGAGTGCTTTTAATATTTTATTGATGTAAAGAATTCTTAATATGAAAGTCCAAATTTCTTATCTTCTTATAGTGTGTGGTTGATGTCAGTCAGAATGCTGAAGTCCATAGACTGGCATGTGATGCTCTGAATATCCTGGAAGCAATGGAAATAAGC
This sequence comes from Chrysolophus pictus, assembly GCA_037305975.1. Classification (NCBI taxonomy): domain Eukaryota; kingdom Metazoa; phylum Chordata; class Aves; order Galliformes; family Phasianidae; genus Chrysolophus; species Chrysolophus pictus. Next base: position 29,926,604 of record CM074578.1, read on the forward strand.
TTTGTGACCAGATCTTTGTCCTTTTACAAATAAGTCTTTCAGGCCCCGTTCTATCATTGCATCAGCAAAGCTTAGGCTAACACTGTCATAAAAGTCTAGTAGGAAGATTCTCCTTCTTCTTCCTCTTCTTCTCCTCTTTACTTGTCCATTTGTAGCTCTTTTGTTTCATCTCTGTCTTTCTCTTGTCTGTCCCCTAGACAATCAAGTAGGGTCAAAGAACAGAAAGAAATCTTGCAGTGCATTCAACTAAGAGGGCTGGTAACCTCTCCACCCTCATTTATTTTTGTTTTTTCTTGGTAAATCTCTCACAGTAGGAGCTGTCTCCTCCCCCGCTTTGTACAAGACACAACCCTGAAGGGGGTCTTTGGTAATGGCTGCTGTCATTCCTAAAATAACAAGTGCTGAATTTGATTCAGAATAGCAACTTCACAGATCATGTGCTGTATATTCTAAGTTTCCAAACTTAATGTAGTTAAAGTGAAAGGGAAAATCCTTCAATCTTTTCCTTATACAACTGAACAAACATTTCTCAAAAAACTCTTTTCAGTTTAATTTTAGTATGCTCGTGCAGAAAAGTTGTTATATTACATAGACAAATAAAACTATCAAAATGTATATAATCTCTTCTGCAACTCATATATTCTTCCCTTTCAAGCTTTCTGACTACCTCATTGATTTTATCACTACTGTTCCCACTCATGACAAGCCATGCCACTCCTTAAGCAAGGTAACCTGTAAGAAACGCTACCCAAGGATTTACCATGATAAATGGTGTGGTGGTGTGAGCTACAACCCCTTCCTTGCCAGAAAAGCTGAAGTATCTCCAATAGGTTGCAGGCTACTGAAGGGGAAATTTGCAAGTGTAGCTGCTTATATGGTGTGAGACAATCCTGAATGTCAGAGATGAGAGTTCATAACTCGGTCACTGCCCATGGTGCAGCCTAGGACCTCCTGTGTTCTCCAGTCCTTCCACAAGCCATGCCTGTTTTTTTTCCAGCTTGATCTCTTGCCTGTTGTTGTGCTTCCTCTTTGAGTTGCTATTCTGTTGATTTGAATGAAATCAGCAGGGTTTATGACTGTCTCCTATGAGCTCAGAGAGACAGCCTTGCTGGTGTGAATAATTCTCTCTAAGCCTCCTAATTACTGCTAATATTTGCTTTGTTTTGTAACAGCTCCTAGCCAGAGTTTACATGAGGAGAATGCTAATAATGCTGCACACCATGAGGAGTTCTTGTGCGTGCTCTCCTGCTGCGTCAAATTTTTACTTCATTCTCAGTAAACAGATCTTGTCTGGGACAAGTGTGGCCTGAAAGATGACACGTAGTGCACTGATGCTGGTCTGGGTTTGAGGAAAATGCATGACCAGTTGAAGTCATTCCCTATCTGTGGCTGCTGATGGTATCAGATTCCCCTCACACAATCTCCTCTGCGTGAGCAGCCAAAGCCAAACTCCTTCAAGGTACAGGCCAGATCACGGCTGTGTTGCTTAATTTCCTATCCAGCATTTAGTTCCCTTCATTTTCCTCATGGATTGTTCCAACCTGCCAGTCCAACCACGTGATCCATTGTGCAGCCAGCTGGCTTGAGTACAGTCAGAACCTGGTCAATATTTGGAAAGAAGTACAGCATGCTGCCTGATTTCATTTGAAATAATGGAATATCCAGAAATACAACATGAGTTTTGAAGAAGTTGCTCAGCTAGTCTTTTGCCAGATTGGTTAACAGTGCCCCTAGCCTATGTGTCAATATAGTGCTTCTAAAAGAGAAAATTCAAGGTAATGCTCCAATCCTGATCCTTTTCTCTGCAATGCTGTCTCAGGTACCTTTCCAGAGGTAAGCTAATGGCCTCTCCCTAATCAATTTCTCAACAGAAAAAGAAAAATAATATAAAAAGAAGTTTCTTTCTAAACATCAGAAAGCACTCTACTTTACAAGTGATGGAGAATTAGGACATCCAGAGAGGCTGTGGAGCCTCTTCCTTGGAGATCTTCAGAAGCCACCTGGATGTGTTCCTGGGTCCTCTTCTCTGGGTGTCCCTGATGGAGCAGGAGTTGGGGCAGGTGGACTCGGGTCCCTACCAACCTCAGCTGTTCTGTCATTCTGTGGAATGCTGTAATGAAGTGGTTGCAGGATAATGTGTAATTCTGCAAATATGCCTCTTCATGTATTGTACAAGGCCTAGGTCCTTGATTGCCCTTTGCATTTTCTGCCTGACCTTCTGAGCTCCACTGTAAAGAAACCAGAATGGCAGGTTGTATGGATAAATGCCTTTCATAACTTGACCAACAACAACAGCCAACAGCCTTGTGCTACAAGATGAAACAGAAGGGAAAAAAAGCAAAAGGGGGAAAGGAATTATCTGTCACCTTTTCTTTCTGACTTCCTTAAATTTATTTAAGAATTTTCAGAAGTGCTCTTTTATTTCTATGTTACTTTGGACTTTGGTTTTAGTTTGTCTGCTCCTGTAGGAAAGTATATGCTGCTCTTAGCTTTCATTTGGCAAATCAGAACTCTGTGAGTATGAAGTTTTCAGTTTTTGTTTCCCAGTCATTCATTCAAAAAGTTGTAAAGGAAGCTGCATCTAAGCCAGATAATAATATGAAAATACAATAAAAAAGTAAGAAAATCAGAAGAATGTTGAAAGTAACACTAGCTCAGCAACGTAGAAAAATTCTAATTATTTCTGTAGAAATATTAACATTTATCTACCTCAACCCATAAACCTAGTGATGAACAAAATATTTATCATGTATGTTAGACATGCAGTGATTCTACGGTGTGAATAATAATGAAAATAACTCTGAGGACTTTAAGTATTCTGGACAACATGTAATAAAGTATGGTGCAATCTGCCAACTGTATCTGGCATGAATACGTATCTCACATGTTGTCCCACTGATATTTATGAACATGTTCCTGTGCTGCACTGCACTTTGGAGGTCAAAGGTTTAGGATTTTCTTACGTAGCACACCATGCTAACTTAACAGGAGTGGATTTGCAGTACCATAGGTAGTTACATCTCAACGTCCACAGAATGTGCATTTCAAAAAGATTTTACTTCCAAGTAAGTCTGCCTTTATGGCTGTTGGACCATAAAGAACATATTTCTTTAATCTAAAGGGACTCCAGATTGTGTCTTTATACCACCTCACAATGTAAGTCCAAGCATTTGGACATGACCAAAGGTCATCACAGCAGCAAGCTGCTGTAAATTCCTGGGACTGTTCAGAAATGTTATACTCCACCACAGGATATGCCAGGTTGATTCCTGGGAAGGCTTTTCTGCCAGGATATCATGACAATCATTAATATATTAAAAGAAAGAAAAGAAAAAAAAAAAGAAAAAAAAAAAGTAGTTTGCATGGCTTTACTTGATAGACAACAGGATATGACAAATGTTTTTGTGCAGCTATCTTGGGACAGAGAAAATACCTGGGCTAGATTACAGCAACATTAATTCTATGTTATAATTTACATTTGTAGTTAAATTTAAATTCTGCTACACTTGCAAACTCAAAACTCTGACTCTCTTATCTTTATAGACAGAAGCCTGTCAAAAGACTGGAATAGTGCAAAGAAAGAGAAACTTTCAAATAACATTGAGGGTGGAATGGGCCGCTGTTCTAGCCTGAGTACTTCTTGACCTGAACTTATGAACTAAAAATAACAGAAAAAACTGAGGCTACAGATGCTGTATAGGAGCACCAAAGAACATATACAGCAGTTACTCTCTTATTTTCTTGTCATGATGTTTTCTGCTTTCCATGCCAAAGTCACTTCTCTTACCCTCTAACTAGCTTCTGACAAATCAGTATTAATCAGCCCACTTATGAAGTATGAAATTTGTTGATGATTTTTTAAATAATTGAATGAGATCCTTGCTCAGCTCTTGTTGACTTCAGTGCAAGGATTTTATCCCTTGAATCTTGAAAAATACAGTGACTTAGGTATTACTTGCTTCCCTAAAGGCAAACAGGTTGTGTTATTAAATTACCTCATTGCTTTTTTTTTAATTCACTAATAAGAATTAATACACTCAATAATGCTGTCACAGCTGAGAAGCATAGTGAAAAATCAAAGCGGGATGAATGTCTTTCAGAAAAAACATTTACAATAATTCATGAGTCAGGCCTAATTCTTGCCAGGATGTCTTTATAATCAATACTAAAAAAAATAAGATTACAATGATAAAAAACATCTCTGACCAATTGAGTATCTAGCACACAGATGCAAGTAGTTAGGTTATCTGACTATTTTGCTAGCTGTAACCCACTTCAGCTTAATCATTCACTAAAATATCCAAAACCATCTTTGAAGTTTGTTCTGAAACATATCATCCCTTGCACAGTGTCTCATATTTTCCTGCCCCCTCTAAATTCAATTAATAGAAAACCAAATAATTCTATCATTCCCATGGTTAATGCTCACTTTTGTCTGAAACCTATGTATAAGAAATCTGTCATCAATTCTTTGTTGATACGCATCTGAGTTGCTTGAAGTAATATTTTTCTCAATTACAGCAACAAAGAAATATTAAAAATGAAAAGTTTTTGATTAAGAGACATCAATTCATTGAAAGCATATTGTTCCTCAGGACTGAACTTGAAATGAAATGAAATGAAAAGAAATGAAAGCAACAGAATTTTATGTTTTATTTCTTTATTTAGGAAATATTTATTTTGCAGTATAAAATGGACCTCAGTTGTTTACTATACTTCTAGTGACCATTGGCTGAGAAATATCTTTGTACACGTAAAAAATGCAGAGGTTAGGGGAAAAAAATAAGAGAAGTGAAGGAGAGGGAAGGGAAGGGGAGGGCAGGGATGGGAAAGGAAGAAAAAAAGGACGAAACTATTTGCTGTAATTCCAAAAGTGTCAAAAAAGTTCACAAATAATATACGTGTGTGTCTGTGTGTCCTTCTGCACATTGGTCCTGAATCCTTCTATTCTTGTGGAAAACCATCTCTCCAACCTTCTATTCAAATTTCAGATTTTTAATTTATAGTAACCACTTTCCAGTAGTGACAGTCGAAACAAAGTGGCAGTCATATTTTTATAGCATCTGGAAATTAGAGATCTCACAGGCCTGTCTTGTGTAATTTTATAGCCATCTTATTCATCAATTAAGCAATAAAGCCTGGAGGAATTGGGTCATGAAAAAGCATAGCTTCTGCAAAATTTGTCTTATGAAAAATACAGTTGAAATGGATCAGTTGATATATGTTGGCAAACAGTTCATTTTCTATTATTTTACAATACTATGAAATCCATGAATGTTTAAATTGCAAATAAAGCAGGATCTATAACCTGCTGGAGATTGCTGCTGGGATACCATGTGAATGAGAGAGCCTTAGATCTAATTAGAAAATGAGCAGAATCTTGGATATGTAAGTGGCACTCAGTAGAGTTACATACCTATGTTTCTTTAATATATTTTGAAAACTGGGTGTCATCATTTGTGAATGGCAGTACCATAAACCTCTTTAAGTTTGTTGCAGTGGTCGACATCTAACAAATATATATTTGAAACCAGGGGAATAGATCACATTAGAAGGTTCAGTGCTGCATTAATTTTTTATTTGATAAAATTTTCCAAAAAGTATAGTTTCATGCAAAGTAAGCACACATGCATACATATGGTATGGTATGGTGGGACCACTCCCATGACTGGAGTGCTGTGATAGATGACGACAAGCTCTTCAGAAGGGATAGATGAGGAAAGAAGGGTGGTGGTATGGCCCTTTATATTAAAGACTGTTTTGATGTTGAAGAGCTTGGGGTTGGGAATGACAAAGTTGAGTGTCTATGGGTAAGGATCAGGGGGAAGGCCTGTAGTGGTGACATCTTGGTGGGGGTCTACTATAGGCTGCCTAACCAGGATGAAGAGTTGGACGAAGCATTCTATGAGCAGCTCGCGGAAGTCACATGATTGCCAGCACTTGTGCTCATGGGAGAATTCAAATTCCCTGATATATGTTGGAAATATAATACAGCACAGAGGAAGCAGTCCAGGAGGTTTCTAGATTGCGTGGAAGATAGCTTCCTTATGCAACTGGTAAGAGAGCCTACCAGGGGTGGTGCCCTGCTAGACCTGGTCTTCACTAACAGAGAAGGAGAAGGTGTGAGATGTCAAGGCTGGGGACTGTCTTGGGCAGAACGACCATAGAATTGTAGAATTCTCTATTCTTGGAGATGTCAAAAGAGTGACCAGCTAAACTACTTTTTTGAACTTCCAGAGGGTGGACTTTGATCTGTTCAGGAAGCTTGTAGCACAGGTCCCTTGGGAGTCTCTTCTTAAGGGTAAAGGGGTCCAGGAAGCCTGGATGCTCCTCAAGATGGAAATCTTAAAGGCGCAAGAACAGGCTGTCTCTGAGTGCCATAAGGTGAGCCGTAGGGGAAGAAGCGGATGAGCCGGGAACTACTGTTGAGACTCCGGAAGAAAGAGAGAGTCTGTGTTCTCTGGAAGAAGGGACAGGCTCCTGGTTAACTGGAGAGGTCCCAGAGGATTGGAGGCTTGCTGATGTGACTCTCATCTTCAGGAAGGGCCGTAGGGAGGATCTGGGGAACTACAGGCCTGTCAGCCTGACCTCGGTACCGGGGAAGATCATGGAGCAAATCATCTTGGGTGAGATCACACGGCATGTGCGTGTAGTCCAGGGGATCAGGCCCAGCCAGCACGGGTTCATGAAATGCAGGTCGTGCTTGACCAACCTCATCTCCTTCTATGACTGGGTGACCAGACTGGTAGATGAGGGAAAGGCTGTTGATGTAGTCTACCTAGACTTCAGCAAAGCCTTTGACACGGTCTCTCACAGTATTCTTCTAGGGAAACTGGCTGCCCATGGCCTGGACAGGTATACCCTTGTTTGGGTAAGGAACTGGCTAGAGGACCATGCCCAACAGATAGTGGTTAATGGAGTCAAGTCCAGCTGGCGACCTGTTTCAAGTGGTGTGCCCCAGGGGTTGGTACTGGGGCCTATCTTGTTTAATATCTTTATTGATGACCTAGATGAGGGGATTGAGTGTACCCTCAGTAAGTTTGCAGATGACACCAAGTTGGGAAGTGATGTTGATCTGCCTGAATGTAGGGAAGCCCTTCAGAGGGATCTAGATAAGCTGGATCGCTGGGCTGAGGTGAATGGGATGAGGTTCAACAAGGCCAAGTGCTGAGTCCTGCATTTTAGCCACAGCAACCTCATGCAGCGCTACAGGCTTGGGGATGAGTGACTGGATGATTGTGAAGAGGAAAGGGACCTGGGGGTGTTGGTTGATGCTTGGCTGAACATGAGCTGACAGTGTGCCCAGGTGGCCAAGAGGGCCAACGGCATCCTGGCCTGCATTAGAAATAGTGTGGCCAGCAGGAGCAGGGAGGTGATCATCCCCCTATACTCAGCACTGGTGAGGCCGCACCTCAAGTACTGTGTTCAGTTTTGGGCCCCTCACTACAGGAAAGACACTGATGCCCTGGAATGTGTCCAGAGAAGGGCAACGAAACTGGTGAGGATCTGGAGCACAAGTCTTATGAGGAGCGGCTGAGGGAGCTGGGATTGTTTAGTCTGGAGAAGAGGAGGCTCAGGGGAGACCTCATTGCACTCTACAACTTCCTGAAGGGAGGTTGTGGTGAAGAGGGATTTGGCCTCTTTCCCCAGGCAACGAACCGGACCCAGGGAAATGGCTGCAAGTTGTACCAGAGGAGGTTTGGGTTAGACATGAGGAAAAACTTTTTCTTTCAGAGAGTGGTCAGGCACTGGGATGGCCTGCCTGGGGAGGTGGAGTTGCCATCCCTGGCAGTGTTCAAGAGGTGTCTGGATGAGGAGTTACGAGATATGGATTAGTGGCTTGTGGTAGCAATGGTAATGAGAAGACGGTTGGACTAGATGATCTTACAGGTCGTTTCCAACCTTGTGATTCTATGATTCTATGATTCTATGATATTCCCACCACTGGACTACTTAATAAACTACTAAACCTACTAGAGCTCCTGATAAAAAAGAAAAATGGTTTTGATTATCAACCTAAGCTCACACAATCATTTGTATGTGAGTATAGGCCAACTTACTGCTATTCATCCATAGAACTGGTAAATTTGGGATGAACTTTATGACTGACAAGCTCTTTTTTCCAGTATTAATCTTATTTAGCCAAATAAATATTTGTAAAAGTAACACTATTGTTATTAGCTTAGTAAATGTGGTATGATTTCAGTTTCTAAAAATATAGAGATGTGTGTGTGAAATTTAAAACATATTTTGAAATTGTAGTATTCAGTGTTCTTGCATTATTCTTTTCTCTTGTAATTTATAGCCTCAGTGCTGATGTGCATTTGCAGCATTGCCAGTTATCCATGCCGACTTTTTTTTTGAAACTGTGATTTCTTTATAACATTTCCATCCTAGCAAAGTGTAATTTAGATAGTTGTGTTTGAAGTAACTGCTGAGACAGGTAACCTGGCTTTTAAATTATATGAGCAGTAAGAGCTCATAGCTTCAAGCCCAGGGAGGATAGATTTAGATTAGATATAAGGAAAAAATCTTTTACAGTGAGAGCGGTGAGGCACTGGAACAGGTTGCCTAGTGATGTGGTTGATGCCCTGTCCCGAGAGACTTTCAAGGCAAGGCTAGGTAAGGCCCTGGCAACTTGATCTAGCTGTGGTGTCCCTGTTCATTGCAGGGGAGCTGGACTAGATGTCTCCCAGAGGTCCTTTCCAACTCTGAGGATTCTAACATTCCAGGACTGCATAGGATCTGAATTCAGTCTACTAATTTAACTTGTAAAACCCCCGTAATGTTGACTGGCAGCTGTCTTAGCCAAGGTGTGTTAAGAAGATTTGTTTGTTTTTCTGATTTTGTTAAACAGTATGAACATATCCTGCATCTGGAGATTAGAAATTGATGAGACAGAGGGAAAGAACGAAGGAAGAAGGGACAGGACTACAGATCCTCAGAGCACAAGTTTGTGTTACTGTAGATGTTACTATGGAAATAATATCTTATCATTTTAACTGGATTTTTTAAATTATATCTTGTTGCACACTGTGTTCTCTTCTTTCCTTATTAATGATGTTAACCTAAGATAAGTAAAATTGAAGAGGGTACTACTTTCAGTAAAAGGAAACTGTCATAGCAGGGATAGATACTGGAGGGTGCAGATGTTAGAAATTAAGAGACAGTTAAGAGTATCACACATGCACATAGGCTGGATTAGTAAATATATTTGGTACCAAAGCCAGAAATACATTTGCTCTAGAGCCTTTCTGTAGTCAGTAAAAAAAGACAAATTTCAAGACTGATTAAAACCTGCAGTGAACAACAAAAGGCTCATCTGATGTATCAATGCACTAACTACTCTATATACATGAAAACCTCCGCAATGTTGAAAGACAGGAAAGCTGTGGTTTTAATTGTTTAGACTTTTAGTGAAAGAATGTGGCCTCATTATCTGCCATCAACAGAGGAACTCAAGACATATTAACTCACTTCTTTAAAAACTGCTTGAATGTGCAGATAAAACTGCCCGAGAAAGTAGCAGATGAATGCATAGATTAAGAAAACTTGTAAGTTAATGGAGTGACATCACTTAGAAAATGAGTAGAAATGAATAGAAAATGCATATTAGAAGGCTACTGACACTAGGAAAGTGTAAGGTAATTGTCAGTGCTCACAAGTGAATGAGGTCACAGACTGTGTTCTTTGAAGTAGAAATAGTAAATGTTTCTACTGCTCGGTGTTGCAGTTTTTTTCAGAAATATAACCATATTCTGTTTTCCATGTTGTCTACATAAGGGCTCTGAAATTTTGTCCAGCATCAGATATCCTACGTATTGAATGAATAGAAAATGCATCTTCGAAGGTGTAACTCCTCTGAAATACATGTACTCCAGAATAAGAATCATTTTTTTCTATTAGCTGTGTAGAATTTAGAAGTCATTTTAGAGGTTGAGGTGTACATTTGGTAGGATGGATCCTGAGGCCTGAATCTTCTGCCAGGTGTCATTTATATCTTTGGAATTAGTAAGGAAAATAGACTTCAGGAGCACTTGTTTGGAATCAGGAACTACACTGATCTGTAATGCCTTTGGGTGCTGCAACAAGAATAGGGCAGATGATTCCAAGAGAAACATCCACCATGGAGAAAAAAAGTGGTCATTTTCCTAACTTAGATACTACTTGATTGAGAGGAATCCAGATCTTAGTATGCAAAGAGCCTCCTATCATTAAAATACTGAGAATTATTCAGAAGATGCCTCCATCTACAGATGAAGTATTTTGAAATTAGAATTATCTGACTCTTTTATTATTGACATCACTAGACCAACACCCTGGAAAGAAAAAATATTTTATATAATTTTTTTAAGGAGGTAAAAAATGAAGTATTAATTTCCAGTAGAGGGAAAAAGAAAAAAACAGACTTTGGAGCCAGGTTCAAGACTTTAAAGAACTAACTCATAATTTTTGAGTTTCAAGTGTTGGTGAGATTGCGTTAGTTACCTTAATCACATTTCAGTTTTTTTCTGTCTTCTGTGGTAGAATATGTAGGGAAGTTTGCAAGTATCCTGGATAATGAAGAACTTAATGAGCCATTTCTTCATATTTCAAAGAGAAACTAGTGGAGAAAACCTGATGTTCTCCAGAAACAGCTGAAATAATGTTTCTGTGCTGATATTCTCCTGTTTGTATTATGCTTTTCCTTTATGTGCTTCTTTTTGATGTAGAGAAACAGACTTTTAACAAGTTAGTGCTACTAATGTTTGTATCATTTTTTACAAGTGAAAAAAAAGAGCAACAGTATAAATAATCCATAAATTTCTCAAGAAGGTTGATCTCCTTCTAAAGTTAGTGCCTGTCAATTCAAGATGAGTATGATTGAGAAAGCAGCTGTTTGCATCATCCTGAACAGATACTAAATTATATGGCCCAGCAAAAGACATCACCTGCAGTTCTGGTACTATACGTAAAAAAATACTGTATGAATATTATTTTGGAAAAATCTTTCCTGAAAGCTGAAAGAGTCAAACTTATTGGTGCTTAATTTATTCTGTAGAAACATTAAGCTAGGGTACCAGTAGCAAAGATGTCAATAAATGTCTTACAGAGTGAGTAGAGGGCATAAATAAGAAAATGAGTCTCTACCAGTGAAGACAAAATGTTCATCCTTTTGAGTCCAGTGGCAGAAAACTGTATTCATGTAAAGATATCACTAGTAATGAAGGGATCAAAACGATAGTCTGATTGAAATAGCAGAATAACTCATTTTTTTCCAACTCCTGTAAAGCTTCCAGAAGGTTAATGATGAAGTGCAGACTTTGTGTATGGAAGACTCAAGTCTAGATGTGTATGTTACTATGGAGAAATAGTTGACTTTTTTTTCTGTGACCAATGAAGACTATTTTCTAAGGTGTTTCAAAACTTATCACTGAATGGAGTGAAGCTCTCATCCTTCTTATATTAATTCCTTTAGTGGTATTTCCTGAACAGGAAGAGTAAGTGTTTCAACTTCCATTTGGATGAAGTTCTGAAGTACATCAAAGATACTTACCATGTAGATAGGTTTAATGGAAAAGAAGTTTCATAATCATGCAAACATTCTCTGTTACAGTAAAAGATTCACAGTCCAATATACTTTATAGTAAAATTTCCATCTGATTTACTGAGGCTTACTCTATGCAGGTATTAAAACACTGACCAATAGGTGAGTAACTGTGGATGCTTACATTGGTGGACATATGTAAATCCCCTGCATTGAAATTTGCATTAGAAGATATTTCTGGGACTGATACTAATGTAAAAATGTATGCTGGAGTCTTTCCATTTCCAATGCCTGTATAGAAAACTAGTATGAAGAAAATAATAAAAAAAATTGTTTTAGATCTTCCTAAAATAAACTTGCTGTGAGTCTTCCCTTCCTCTTTTGGAACTCTTAGTAACCTCTCTAAGGTGAAGCTAAAACCAGTAATCTCTTTTTGTTTTCAGGGCTTTGACATGCTGTACACTTACTACAAATTTTTTTACCCACAAAAACTGTAAAAAAACCTTTTAAAAATCGGTATGTGTGTCCTCATAGCATTTCTTTATTATGGTCTAATTATAATTTCAATAGAGGATGCTGCTGCTTCTTGTTAATCACTGAATGTAAACAGATGATGTGGGACACCCCTCTTTCTCCAATCAGTGTGCTAGAATGAGGCATTCTCAAAGGGAAGGCATGGCTACCAGCATGTCCAATAAGTCCAGCATGCAATAATAGAAGGATTAGATTGTCTCATATTGCCATCAAAAATATTTTCTTAGCTTGCTTTTTCAGCTGGCTAAGATTCTTTGCCTTAGTTCTGTTGAAAACAAATTCATCTTGACCCTGAAAGCATTGATGAATTCTTGGCCTTTTTGTTATTACAAATGGTTGCTTTTTAGAGGAAAAACAGTGGCAAGAAATCGCAGAAATGTTATCTTAACTGGTAGACCATGGGAAATTGAGGTTTGGGTGGAACTTTTGCTGTCCCTACAAGGTGGGAGGATTTTAATTCTACTGATTTCTGTTACTTTCAAATTTCTTTAAATAGTCTCTGTGATCTGTGTAAACTCTGCCTGGACAATGTGTCTGTGTTTCCTATTATTTCATGAGGTTCATTATTAACACTGTACGTATTAAAGCAGGCTGTAACAACTGTGGAGACTCATTTTTGTATACTGACGTTAATTTGTGAACTATTCTTTTTAACTAACCTCATTAAAAAGTGACCTTGGGAAATAAAAGCTTATCAATTCTTTTTTTTTTTTTTTCTTTTTTTCTGAAAGCTTTTAAGATTTTTTCTTCCTTGGCATTCCTGAACCAATGGAAATGTAGTGTGAAATATTATGAGGCAGGAGATTACAGGAGAATCTTGAAGGGCAGAAACTTTTTAAAGAGATTTAAAAGATTGAAAACCACATCCATAGTAGTTTCCTTCATACCAGAGATTTCCAGGGAAGTTGAAGCAGACATAGGGGCCAGCTAGACAGTCAGGGGCTTGGAATATCTAGCATGTAAAGAGAGATGGTTTTTTCAGTCCATAAGAGAGAAGATGACCAGTGGGAGTGAGATCATCTGTTCCTAAAGGAGTCCTAAGGAAGACCAGACTCTCCTCAGAGGGATGCAGTGAAGAGGCAAGTGGCAGTGGTCACAAGCTGAAGCAAGGAATATTCTTTAGATATAAAGGGGGAAAAGAAAGAGAAAAATATGACGGTGTAAAAGATTTCACAGTGTATTTTTAACAGTCAAAATCTTTCTGAAGTAAGAAGGTATTTAAGTTCCCTTTGGATTTCTGTGGTTTCTAATTATTTCTTCTTGAAGTAATAACTGAGAGTTGGACATGAATATTTTCCCAAAGATATCTTATCTTGTCTTATACCTATTTGACAAAGGCTGAGCGTGTTTCCTTATTAGTCCTTATTAGTTGTCCTTATTAGTGACATCAGTTTGTCACAAATATTTCAACTTCATAATGAAAAAAACAAAATCAAACCATCCTGAAAAAAATATTAAAGACAGGAAAATGCTTAAAATTGTGCAAACGAGGGACATTTAAAGTGGCTTATTATAAAGAGACCTATTAATTTTCTTTAAAAATCAATGCATCACAGCCTGGGTGTGAATCAGAATGTCAAAGTAAGTTTTCTACAAGCATAATTTTAGAAAATGCTGCATGTGAAAGTTGTGAGGCTCTGCTATTAAACTCTACTGTGATTGTTCCCCATACAGTTCATGGGGTCTGAGCCCTTGAATCTATGAGGAACTGAAAGGAAATCTCTTCCTATTAGTCTGCTGAACTGAGCAGTGACCCAAGTTATCTGACCTACTGCTTCATACTCTTAAACCCTTTGCTGAGGTCCTATATTTTTACATTTGTAAGTAGGTTTCATACCATTTCTAGTTGGTTCAGACATCATGCCCCATTCTTGCAAGTGATGATCTGGCCTTTATTATTGTATGGGAAATATTAGGTCAAGACCTGAGCCAGTGATTGAACACCTGGTGAAGGGGTGTGGCCAATCCTGGGAGCATGGGTGCAAGCAATTCATCATCTCTGTGACCAGAAGGGATGAACCCTGAGTCCACCCCTCCCTAACTTCTTTTAAGAGCTGGCAGCCAAAGGGGGAGCATTTTTACTTGAATGTTTCCCTTGGAGTTTTCCAGAAGGATCTGATCATTAGAATGGGGTAAGCTGTTCCCTTATTACCAAGTTGTGACCAATATTTTTCTTGAGTTATGTAAAATCTGGTCAGTAGCAGCTATATCCTTTGCCTCATGCAATACAATTATTTATGCCTTCATTACTTTTTTTTTTGCTAGCGTATAGCCCAGTGATAAACCTGGGTGTGCTGCCTGCAGCACCAGGGCAACTCTATCTAATAGAGAAGGCTGGAAACACATCTCTGTAGGCACATGGATTACCACATTTCTGTCAAGTCTTCCATGAATTTCCTGTGGAATTGCAGTTTGAGTTCAAGTTCAGTTTCTACTACTGAGGGAAAAAAAATACAACAGAAAAGCCAAAAACCTGATTTCAACTATTGGCTGAAGATTGTTCCCTAGGAGCAAAAATGTATCACCAGTATCTCTTCCTTAACTCTAGACTTCTCTTCCACTTTGCATTCTTCAATATAAACACACAATAGCTTTCCTAATCCTAAAGCTTAAACCCTACATGTACAGTGTTCCTTCTAGTGAGGACAAGGAAACAGAAATCATGTGAGAGATGCAGTCCTGTTGCTTTTCTGCAAATCACGGAATGAGCGAGGACTGCAGCTGGGAGGGCCCATGTGGTGGATCAGAAAGATTCGGCCAAACAAAAAGCAGGGGCAGAGTCAAAGCTGTGGCTTTGTTTGGAACAGAGGCTGTTAAATGACCTAGTGGCTGAATTCAGTGATGGAAACTATTTTCTGAGTTCACTGAGAAAATTCATCTTGCTACCACTAGAAAAAAACTGATAACATCAGAAATAGCTTAAGGCTTTAAATCATCAGACTATTTACCAAAATATCCAAGTCCATTCCTATTCAGTGAAGTATGTGAGTATTTTCGTGTTTTGCATATATTATTCCTCTATTCATATTAGCCATGTGAGAAGTAGGCCTGGATGTTAATACAAGAGGGAGGAAGCACACTTCAAAATTTTTTGTGCAAACATTGTGGAAGCAGAATACGTGACATCTTTGTGCAGATACAAAGATGAATGAAGTAAGTGCATCTGGTGAGACCCCCTTGCCAGTAAGAAGCTACTCCTGAGAGCAGAACTGAAGATATCTGTAATTTGTGTAACTTGGACTCCTAATAGAGAAGAGATTACAGACATATGCATGGTTGATATAGCAGTGCAATTCCTATGTCTACTTCAGGTATAATAATTTTAAAACTTGTTGCTAGGCAGCACTTCCACTATGCCTCCTGGAATATAATCTCTGGGAGTAAAAAACAGCAAACAAAAATAACTTTTTAAATATTTCAGCAGGATCTCTCTGAGTAACTAACTGCAGCTTGTCTTGTAGAACTCTGAAATTCTCTTCTGTAATGTTATCCTTATTACATTTTTCTGTACATATGATTTTCCTTCTGTGTATCACAGCTGGCCTACTGTACCATTTCAGTTTGAGAGAACACAACAAAAGTAAGTAAAGAATGGGCTGATGAGTACTGTCATTGAAGGAGGCTGTCATGAAGCTTGTAGCACTTTTTAAGCTTGTTTGCACATAATGTCAGCTGAACTAGGAAAGCAGAGAACTAGAGTTGGAAATTAAAGGCAGCTTTCAAAACTAAGAATTATTGATATTATAAGGGAATACCCATTATAAATACTCCCAGATGCTTCTGTACAACAGGTATGAGGCCCTGGATGTGGAAGGCCTGTCTGGGGGTGGTAACAGCTCGCTCAGTCTAAACATGCTAACAAAATGAAACCAGGAAAAGCCTTTCCCCAGCACCAAGGCCATTTCATTGAAGAAGAAGAAAAAGAAGAGATGAGTATTGGTTGTGGGTGACTCCTCCGTACAGGGAATTGAATGTCCAAAATGCTGAGCAGACCCTCTTCTTAGAGAAGTCTGCTGTCTTCCTGGGGCTCAGGTGAGGGATGTACAGCTGACAGACTACAACCCCTTACTGTTTTTCTGTACAGGGAGAGATGATTCAGTACATGTGGGTCAAGGGCTAACAAAAGGCGCTTCAGGGCCTTGGGAAAATGACTAAAGAAATTGAATGCACAGACCGTCTTTTCTTCTCTGCCTTCTGTATTGGGTAAGGACACAGAAACAAACCAAAGCATCATACCTTTAAATACCTGGCTTTGTGGCTGGTACCATCATCAGAACTTTGATTTTTTTTTTTTTTTTTTTTTTGACAATTAGCCTACATGGTATTGGGTTTGCGGACACCAGATGGGGTTTGCCTTTCTCAAAGGGGAAGAAGAATCCTTGGGGAAAAGCTATTGGGGCATGCTGGGAGAACTTTCCCTAGGTGTGGAGGGGGAAGGGGGGTAGCCTTTCCATTATAAGGTGTAGGAGGGCATAACTGTATTATAAAAATCTGCTATATTAATATATTATACACTGTGCTTTTTTCATTGTCCACTTTTAAGGTCTTCCAGCTAGCTAAAATTAGTCTGTTTGCTCCACAGATATTTTGTTTGTTTTTGTATATAACTTTATAATCATTGTAATAATAGGTATCTCCATTCATGGTTAATTAGGATTATTTTGTCCCATTCTTTTGTGTTATCTGAGAAGGCAATTCTAGTTATTGTTTCACACAGATCATCTGAACAGTTCAGATGTAAATTTCACTTTCTCACATGTCGCTGCAAAAACCACAATCAGTGAGATCAAGCCATCTGCAGAAACTTTGCAGGTTGCTATGTGAAAGACTCTTCATTGGCATAAGTTAAATACATTATGCAGACCTCACTGATTTAGATATTCAATAGTTTGGCACTGATTACTCCACACATTTAAATGATACCAGGGAAGAAGGTGGAGTAGTAAGGAAATTAACACAATAATTGTAAAGAATTGTTGGGAATCTTACTAGGATAGATGGGAACTTTCCTAGTCATCCCACGGCGTGTTTGAGGTATGTTATTGAAACAGCTTCTGTTACACAAAGAAAATACAAACAGAAGGAAGAGGGAAAAAATGATTTTATTATGTTATCTTTGGTCAAGTGTGTAGCAGATCCCATAGAGACATCTCACTTCTTCACTCAGGACAGAACATTTGCGTATCATCAGTTACTTGCTGGATACCACAGAACCATAGAATGGTTTAGACTGGAAGGGACCTTAAAGATCATCAAGCTCCAATCCCCTACTGTGGGCAGGGCAACTGCTCACCAAATCACGCTGTCCAGGGCCCCATTCAAGCTGGTCTTGAATGCTTCCAGGGATGGGGCATTCACAACCTCTCTGCTCTCGTGCTTTACCACCCTCTGAGTAAAGAATTTATTTTTAACATCTAACCTAAATCTTCCCTCTCTTAGTTTGAAGCCATTCACACTTGTCCTATCACAATTAGACTGTAAAAATTTGGTTGTCCTCTTGCTTGTAAGCTCCCTTCAAGTACCAAAAGAGATCTTCCTGGAGCCTTAAATATCAGTAATAACTTAATAATTTGTTTTGCTATATCATGTTAAGTAGCCAGTGCATTATATTCCCATAAGAAAAAAAAATAATCCATGAATACCACTAGGATGATTTACACTGATGAATGAAAAGATGTAACTGAAGATGTGAAATGAGATTGTTAATGCAAATGTACGTTAGGGTAAATGCTGATACTCTCACTGACATTATGCTCTTCAGAGCGTTTGCACAGAATGCTTTCACTCTTTCTTAGAAAAGCAATTTGTCACTCAGTAACAAATCAAGATCCAAGCGGTTAGCCTGTTTTTTCTTCATTATGCTTTATTTATTACTTGATGCATAAACTAAGCATTTTCTTCATAAAGAAGGACGAGCTATTGCTTCATATCCTTGAGCATCTAAAATAACAGATATTTGGAAATGTTCCCTTTATACCAAATCCCAGATGACAGCATTAGATCATTTCTATTGCTATATCCTTTGTTTGTGTTTCGAAGTATAAACAATGCTAAGCAGTATGATTACAAAGAGTATCATAATGTGTTTGCTAGTTCACTGTTGTCATAAAGAATTGTAGGACTGCCTTACTGAGGCTCGGTCCATACTTTTCCCATTGGATACATTCCATTTGCTGACAAGTGAGGTCTGTATCTGTTCTGACAGGCCCTCAGCACAGCATCCAGTGCCTCTAGGAGGTGCCCTCAGGACTAGCAGGGAAGATATGTTATGAGCAGGTTTGCTAAAGTAGCTCCTGCAGTGCTCTAAACAAAACATTTCTCCGTGAGATGTTCAAAAGATTCTAAAAAGAAAATACTACAAATTGTCTCTAAAACAGAAAGAATGTGCCCAGGTGAAGGAGTACACAAGAAAATAAAAAAAGAGAGGGGAAAAATACAAGAATAACGTGTTGGAGAAGAGATAGAGAAGTAACAATGATAGCAGAACACGGGGTACTCATCAGGAGAGAAAGAGGAAAACCATGAAGATGAAATTGAACAAACAAAAATCAACAAAACACCCCAAAACTGCAATGCAAAAAAGGAAGAAAGAGAAAATGCAGCTAGGAGTACAATGTTCAATGGAAAATATATGAAACATCAAAAGAACAGCAGTGGGCAAAAAGACAAATATGTGTAATTTCTCTTCCATAGTTCTGTGGATCCACATTTGTATGGTGATAAAAGTAATAATTTTAGCATGCTATTTGGGATTAAAATTTTATCATAATTATATCATAATTTATATCATAAATACCAATGAATTTACAGCTTTTCTGGTGCTAAAAATTGTAAAACATAATAGGCATGAGACTTTTCTGAGCATCGGTCTCCTTCTGTCAATGAAAGTGAAACAAAAAATCAAAGTTCCTAGAAAATCTCAATTTTTTAAAAAAGTACAGTTTTCTAAGAAATTTTATAGTAAAATAATTAAAAAAGACCCTTAGTATTGCAGGAAAAGAATACTAGAGATTTTTTTTCTCCAGATAGCCACTCATTTAGAAATAGAATATTAATTTGAAATTCAGAGAGGAATTTCAAGGATAATCATAATGTCTAAATCCGCCTGGAACTTCATTTCACATCATATAAATTTTTCTTGAAATGTCTGGTGTAACATTTTTGTTAGGAAGACTTAAAGATTCCTATAAACAATATTCTTAGTAAACAACATCCTGATTTATAAATAACAGCCATCCAAGGAGCCTTTCAAATTCTTAAGAGTGCATTTTTTAAAGATAATAAGCTACAGGGAGACAGCCCTGCTTACCATCAATTTTTTTTTTTTTTTTGCTTTTTCTACCAATCATGCTGTTGTAATTTCATGTCAGATATATTTTGCAGTGTATATATCTAGAGTGTGTATTTAGGGGCAGGGCAGAGGGAACGAGGACAGAAGAAACAAAGTGAACTTGATGTTCTTTCCACTGAAAGAAGACTAATTACTTACCTAGATGTTAGACTATTCTTTCTAATTTTGCTGTACAGGTCTACTGACGTCAGTGGAAATTCCAGATGCACAATGAATACAGAACATAGCCTGTTGTCATTTTGGAGAGTAACAAAATATAATATGGGCATTTGTGAAATGTTTCTAGATGCAGTGGTTGCAAAACACATCATACTTGGTAAGCGTTCACAAGAGCTAGAAGTTTCTCAAACTGGTAAACAGAATTCAAGGCAAAATATTTTGTGTATTTCTAAGATTTATAAAGCATCAGCTATATATCTGTTCCTTGTAAATGGCAGCCAAGAATTGTGAGATGAAAGATGCATGTTATCCCTGTTGCTGACATCACCGGTTCACTTTTTTTATGAGGGTATATTAATCATTTTGTTTATAAGGTGATTTAAAAAGAAAAAGAGAAGATAAATGGGCACAGCAGATTTTAAGTAATTATTAAAATTATTAAATTATTTCTAAAATGATGTTACCAATTGTATTTATCTGATTGCTATGCCAGTTAATATGTCTATGTCTGGAACACTTATAAGATGAAAAAACTGGAATGGGAGAGGGAAATCATTTATATGTGTCTCTTTCCAGACAAACTTAATCCAAAATCCAGAATGGAGGCAAATTTTGTTCTTACTGTGACCCTGACTTTAAATGCATGTATGCTAATTTCTTGGAAATTTGTTGCAGTTGTCTGCTATGTAGTAGAGGGCTGCTTTATGAAAAATTAACCAACACTGAACTACAGTTTTTTGACTTGTTTCCCTTACTGTAACTAAGCTTTACTGTTTTATGGTTGACTAACTCTCAGGAACTTTGTAACCTTCCAGTGATTTTTCTGTGAAAAATTGAGGAATATAACTGTGTCCTGACTTCCAGCTGGACTGGCAATTCAGTTACATAAAATGGCTTTTGGATGTAGCTAACAATGGAATATGGGACATTGAAGGACTTTATAGATCATGTCTTTTGGTTTGCAGCTGCAAGCATCTATAGAATTTCATGTAGGTGAACATGTAGGATGATAAGGACTACTGAGTGAAGAAATTACAAAAGGGACTCAAAGGTTTAAAAGCATTTACAGTGTATTTGGATGAAGGGAGGCTGATCTTGAGCTGAAAGAAAAAACGTCTCAAGTGCTGTTGGGATGATGTGCTCCGTTCAGAATTGTAATACCAGTAGCAAATACTACAGCTACAAGAAAGAAAGCCACAAAGCCCCGTGATACCACAGCACAGAGGCTATCATGGTGTGTAGGTGAAAAGTAGCAGAGTATCTTGGTGATTTTTTTTCAAAAACATTATCTGGTTATGGTGATTATCCCTGAATAGACAATGTCCTGAGCAACCTGCTGTATGAGACCCTGTGTGAAAAAGTTAGATGAGCTAGAGAGGTCTATCCCAAATTCAGTGGTTCTACGATGCTGTGAATCTGTCCTTTTGATTGTGATAAATTATGATTACATAAGTTGACTAATTATGATTAACAAGGCATATGCAATAATTCAGTGCTTACAGACATGTTTAACAAGGGGTGTATATATATAGGTTTGTTGGGCACAGAACCCTGAAGAGATACCAGTCTCCATGATCTTCCAGCAGATCAGCATAGTACTGGCACCCCTAGAAATGTAAAGAGGGACACATCCATAAATGGGTGGGCTGCCAAAAGAGCTAGTGAGGCTGGTGAACTGTAATTGGAGGGGAATTCTTCAAAGCTATGGGATCCTATGGTCTATAGAGTTATGGGTGGAACGTTTCCCTGCGGTTTGGACACCAAATGAGTTTGAGCACTTTGTTGCTGAGAGTCTCCTGTGTGTGAGCCACTAGGCTGGCTTCCTTACTAACTTGGAGTGAATCCCTCCTTTCACCCCCAAATGCTATGGTGATGGGAATGAAGCAATGTGTAAATGCCAAAACAATTTTGTTCACATCCAAATCAAAATTAGCTTAATCTACCTGCTCACTGACTGTGTCTAATTAAAAGTAAGATGTAGTGAGCACTCAGAAATGTCAAGCATTGTCAAAATTTGGAAATGAAACTTATATATGTAAATTGCACAATTTTCAGCGTGTCAGCCTTTGGATGGTATGAAAAGAAGGACTGAGAAACCTTGGTATTTACTGTGGAAAGAGAAATGCATTACCAAATGGAAAATAAAATCTATATTAACCATGTGCAAAGGTACAGCATTAAGTAGACAGAAAATGCGGGAAGACATAATTATCCTGAACTTATGTTTCTAACCACATGGATGAACTTCCTCCAAAACATTGCAGTATCTCTAAGATCTTTAAGCCTCAGCATTTCTTTGTTTTGTAAATCACTGCAAAATCTATTTCATAATGTGCTCTACATCCATCTCTGGTGGTTTTTTCCCCCAAAGGGAGTATCTTCCTCATGGTTCCAGCTGAGCTTAAATGGCATCTGTAACCTGAAACTCGAGAAAGTATAAAATATTAACCCTCTGAAAAAAAGTAAAGTTCTCATGTCAATGAATAAGAATGCTCAACCTGTCTAAGACAGAGAACCACAAATTAATAGACATCTAAGTGTTTTGGTTTTACACATTTTAATAATTTATGCCAGATTTTTGTGTTCCAGATCCCTAGTTAGTTTTAAAATACTCACTTCTTACTTTTCCACAGACAACTCTTTTGTCTTCAGAGTATCCACTGTCAGAGAGCTGTTGCCTCAGCTAAATTTAGGGAGTTCTGCAGCTGCACTCAGATAAGTCACTTTGTTGTCCTCTTAAACTCTTTGTCAGATAAGAAATTATCTTTCTATTTCACTTTTCTTTTAGTCAAAAAGGAATTCTTCCACTAGATTTACTGGGTAATCTCAAATAAATTAGCCGAAAGTAGTCATTGGTCTGTATTTAAGTAAAAGGTAAAGCAGATGTGTTTTTAGAAGGTCTTGAGATTATAGTAGGCATACGCATCACATCTGCATTCCAAGAGAAGTATATGATTTTGAAACCTAGATCATACAGTAGCATAAGATTTTAAAATCTGGAAAAAATCTTCCTGTTTGTGAAGTCCTCTTATGAGGACTTCGAATTAATAAGAAAAAAAAAAATCTGATAATTTTAAAAATGATCTCAGAAGTTCTCCAATCTGGAACATTGTGGTCTATTTGTAAATACAGCAAATTCAGTCTCCAGTACTGCTGTGTTTTTTCCTGCTTTTCAGGAAGAATCATATCATCACCTTTTTAAAATTTCTTCCACTTTTCTGTATGTTCTAATCATTGAGCAATTAAGAACTGAAATGTTCCTTTGCAAACACAGCTCACTATATATCAGGCATGATTATGGCAACTTCTCACACAGGGACAGTGCTGCTGTTGTTATCATATGATCTACCATCAGATCTCGGTCTTGAGAACCGGACTCTCAGGGGATGTTTCAGTTCTACTATTGTTCTTTAAAGATCTTGCTATTCTGATTCTGCTGATGATACAGTTAGATGTTCACAGCGTTATGTCATTTCCTTAGAGAACATTAAAACAGGTATAATACAAAGCAAATTGTGAGCTGTCTTCCTACATTATTCTATAACTGATACAGGGTACTATTTTACATCTGCAGTTCACATGTAGGGAAAGTTGCAAATGCAGATGTACTAAAGTTACTACAGATAATAGAAAAATATTGCTTTCAGCTCAAGGATTAAATGAAGAAATAACTTCCTGTTAAAGAATTCATTTTACTGTCTGGTTGTGTAAATAAGTATCTAGATGAGTATAACGCTTTCATTATGAAAGCATTTTTTCAGAACAAATTGAATTAGATATAGAATTATGCAGTATATGCTTACACCAAGCACAATGTTCTTTGATTGCAGGTAGTGAAAATAATTATTTTCAATTTTTTTTTTAATATGTGTCTAAAATGCACTTCTCAGATTTTTCTTAGCTCCTTGAACACAGTTTCCTTGAGCCTTAGCCAAGTCACAGTTACATACATACACAGTTACATGTTTTGCCTTGAAGTAGACATTATAAAGTGTTCCTCTAAATCTGCTAAACTTCTATAGCTAAAATTTGTTTGAAACTAGAAAGGAATCCTTTACAAAGTTGCTGAAATGAAAAGGCCTGGATCCAATCTTTCCTAACACAAATGCAGACTTCCATTGCATCTCTGAACTTTACTTCCTATCTTTGGGACTACAGTCAGTAACAAGCTGAAGAAAATCTTTGCCTCGTAGTAGAGTTTCATTAATGTCTCCATGGTTTCTTAAGGTTAAAAATGTGGTTGCTAATTTGTTGGATTAGAATCTCCAACCATCAGAATTTTGTGTCAAGAAAAGCATACTATATCAATGCTTTGAAATACCACACCATACCCTGGCATTGCATGAATCCTAAAAAATTATCAAAACTGGGTCACTCTGAAAGTTGGATAACAATTTGATATTGCGAGACAAAGAACACACTTTTTCAATTTTATGATAAGCTGCTAAGTGTAAGTGATTTAACAGAGGTCGTGTAATGTCATCCCAGGTCACATAGGCTATATGAATCCTCTTGCCAAAATGTTCCACAGATCTACCTGTGCAAATCTTGTGATATTGTTCAGTACAGCTGCCTACATCTGTGTTTCTTGGATACAGCTGAAGTCTCAGAATTAATTGCAGATTGTGATTGAAGTACCCTTCATGGCCCTCTTTCCCCCATTTCTATGGCAAAAGCAAAGAGAACACAAATTTTAAGTTATCTTGAAGCGTCCCATACCTGTTTTAAAGGATGATTACTTTTTTTCTGATAGCATTATATATTAAAGCACTACACACATTATTCAAATCGCATTATAAAAGTAAACACATAAGAAAACTTGCTAGTACTATCTTAGTCCTAAAAATAAAGCAAGGAGGCAGCCATGACAATGTGACTATGAGTCAATGGTTCCTAATTTAATCAAAGGCAAACATAGAAGAGTATTAAAGAAACCAGATGCAAGAATTTATTTTCCTTGCTAGGAAACTATTACAGTTTTATAGTTCCTACAGAGAGACTCAAATGTTAGCAATCATATTGTAGAAATGCCTAACACAGAGAAGGGAAAATTTTAATGATATCAAACATTCAGTTTACCTCTTGTTATCTTAGTCAATTTTACTAATTTGATTTTCACTAGTGGAAACTGAAATTGTACACTGCATTACAATTTATTTTCGAAAAAGAGGCTGAGCAAAGTATGAAGAACTTAAATCTGAATGAAATACAGCATTCTAAACTATAAAGTAGAATATCACTGGGATTTGTCCTCTGATCTGCTAATGACTGTGGGTCCACTTTCTGTTGCTTACTAGTGTCTAAATTTTACTCTTCTAGAAGTCAGATATAGATCCACAATTCTCTCAGTCATGATCTAAGCAGGTGTCAGAAGCCTATTCCGAGTCAGCTCAAAATTAAGAAAAAAAAAAAAAAGAAGAAGAAGAAAAATGGGAAAAACAAAAGATGTACCTAAGCATGCCTTCCTTACTTTTTTGGATAGTTTTTCTTTTGTTGATAGAAGAAGGAGTATTAGGGAAGAGAAGGGAAATGTAGTATGTTTTAGACTGGGAACACAGAATTGCTTGCTTTTCAGGCCTGAACTAGTGGAAATCATGTGATCTTTTTCTTTTTTTAAGCTGTATGTTGTTGCCCATGCTTCTACTGTTTGTCCTCATGGCGTGCTGTTTTTTAAAGTGCTTTGAACTGGACAAAGTCTACAGAATAGTATTTAAACAGCTATGATGCTTTTAAAATAATAATATTAAACAGGATAATAAGTATACTGTAGAGAACTAAGTTTAACATTTGACATCTCTTTTATATCTCTTCTATAAAAAAACAATTTGGGAAACTTTTGCACGTAGTAGAAGAGCTGTCAACTAGAAGTTACTTAAGTACTGCATAGTGAATTTAAAGTTAAAATTTCTTTATTTGCCCGAAGAAGAAAATGCCTTTTAATAGAAAATGAGAAATCTGATAATGATCTGGGGACATGATTTCAAGTTGAACTTCATGTGATGATGAGGAGACATTTAATCAATTCTGTAAGTGAGATAGTGTCTTGCTTAAGAATGGCATGGAACACTAAAATTTTCTGAAGAGATATCTGAACAACTCCTGGATCAGCTGTAATGCAGAAAATATTTTGGTTAGAGATCATTGCACAAAATATACCTTATCTAGTCAGGAAATTAAAGTAAGTTACGCAAGACATCTTTTTATTTTCTGACAGTTGCAAAAGTTCTGACTCATGTTGAGTGTAGCAATTTACAAACATATGGCCCATTCACCTGCCTAGATCCAGGGATGTTTTTAGAACATTAATATTCTTTGGGATGGTTGAAAATCCAGCACTGTTACCTCAAACAGCTCTGAGAAGCAAGAAGATACTCTTGCCAAAGCAACACCAACAGTTTATACGCCCCACTGAAGAATTACCACTGACCAATATAGAAGTTGCACTGGTTATTTGTGTCTTGGTGAGCTACCTCATTCATTTCCAAAATAAGCAGCATTTACTATCATGTGGACGAAAGGAGCCTAATTCTACAGCTCTGGTCTATTGAAGTTTTGCTCCATCTTTAAGCTTTGGAATCAGCATATGCCTTTCTTGGGCCATCTTTCCTAGTTCAGCCAGTTCCCTAGTCCTTAAATCCTCATAAAACATTTACGTATGTCGTAGAAATGCTCTATATGAAAGAAGCCCAGAATAAAATCCTTGCAAACCACTGCCAAGATTCCACAAGGAGTTAAGAGCTGACTGTGAAGGCTTGTCTGCTTCCAGAGCCAGGAGCAAAATTTTTGCCACAGGAAATAAGATAATGCATCAACAACTTAATTTATCTTGCAATAGAAGTACCTTGCCCTGGGGAGGTGCGCTGTATGCCAGATGCTGTCACATGAAAATCTGAAGTTATTTCATTATTAGTCTTTCAAATAAGGAATAATTGTTTATTGAACTTATTGTTCAAAGTTTCCGCACTGAGAAGTTTTACTCATTTTACCAGCATTAGGAACACACGTAGTTGAATTAAAGTAAATGTCAGCTTTTAGTTCTCAGAAGTTAACATATGTTTGCTCTACTGGTGTATGTGCGCTTGTAAAAAGAATGGTTGTGTATTTCTGAGATTTTATTTTCAATTTCCTTTGGGAAAACTGCATAAACAACCTGCCTTTATTCAGAATGAGAGTCCTTGGCTGTAATCAGTGGCAAACCATTGAGGTTAAACACGGAAAGCCAGTTGGAAATTTTGATAGCATTATGATTTTCATTGGAAATTTCTAGTTCATCACAACCTGAAGATTTCATGTTCAGAAAAAAACTCTACGAGTTACAAGATTTCTGTATGAGCTATGATTTGTTGTAAGTCTGACTGCTTCAGCTCTTAACAGAGACCTTTGAGACCTCTCAGGTTCTTCCTGAAGTGTGTCTGCAGCTTATGGGTCTCTCAGGTCTTAGGATCAGGAAGTCTGCTCAGTGGACTGAAAAGGATTTGAAAGCCAGTCTACCAACCCTGATAGTGTCTCACTAGACAAATTGTGTGACAGATGTTTCCTGGATGCTTAGGTCCATGTCTACAGAAAACTGTCCAGTGACTTCTGTGGGTCCTTATGTCCTGCTCACACCATGCTATTAAATAGAGGCTTGATTATCTGGTGAGTTGCTTAGATATCTGAGTTTCCAGGCTTCTGAAGTGCCTATCCTAGAGATCACCCGTCTCCTTCAAAGCCATCAAAGCTGTCAGAGCCTATTTGCTGCACTGACTTTTTCTGCCATGACACGTTTCAGAATTCAATTCTAGGATTTATCTATAAGTATCCTTATGGACTTACGGAAGAAGATACAGAATCCAAAGTAATAATAGAATTATAGAATCTTTTGAGGTGGAAGGGACTCTTGAAGACCATCTAGTCCTATTCCCCTACAATGAAAAGGGACGCCTACAGCTAGATCAGGATGCTCAGAGCCTGGTCCAGCCTGAACTTGAATATCTCCATGGACAGGGTTTTCAGTGTCTCTCTGGTAATCTGTTCCAGTGCCTCACCACTCTTACAAGAAACTTCTTCCTTATGTCCAATCTAAATCTCTTCTTCTTTGTTTTGAAACCATTTCCCCTTGTCATAGAATCACACCTAGTACCGATGTTGCCCACTAAACCATGTAACCATGTTTCTTAGTACCACATCTACATGTTTCTTAAACGCCCCAGGGACAATGACCCTACTACCTCCCTGGGCCAGTACCAGTTCCTGACCACTCTTTTAGAGAAATGGCACAACTTGAGGCCATTCCCTCTTGTCCTATTGTAGTTACCTAGGAGAAGACGCTGACCCACACCTCACCACAATTTCCTTTCAGGTAGAGGACAATAAGGTCACCCCTGAACCTCTTCTTCTTCAGTCTAAACAATTTGAGTTCCCTCAGCTGCTCCCCATAAGACTTGTGCTCCAGACCCCTCACCAATTTTGTTGTTCAACTCTAGACACACTCCAGAGCCTTGATGTCTTTCTTATAGTGAGGGGCCCAAAACTGAACACAGTACTCAAGGTGTGGTGTTGCTAGTGCTGAGTACAAGGAGATTATCACCTTCTTGCTCCTTCTGGCTACACTATTTCTGATACAAGCCAGGATACCATTGGCCTTCTTGGCCACCTGGGCACACTGCTGACTCATATTCAGCTGACACTGACTTACACCCCCAGGTTCTTTTCATCTACCCAGTCTTCCAACCATTCTGCCCTAAGCCTGCAGCACTGCCTGGGGTTGTTGTGACCAAAGTGAAGGACCCAGTACTTGGTCTTGTTGAATTTCATCCCATTGGCATCAGCCCAGTGATCCAGTCCATCCAGATGCTTCTGTAGGACCTTCTTACCCTCAGGCAGATCAACACTTCCTCACAAGTTGGTGTCATCTGGAAATATCCTATCACAATAGACCCTGCTAAAGAATCTGTCCCCTTCTTTCTTTTGGTCCTCTTTTGATATTGAAAGGCCACTCTCAGGTGTCCCTAGAGCCTTCTCTTCTCCAGACTGAACAGCCCCAGATCTCTTAGCCTGTCCTTGTAGAGGAGGTGTTTCATCCCTTGGATCATTTTTTTGTCTCTTCTGTGAAAGCAATCTTACAGGTACACATCTCTCATGTAGTGAGAATTCTACATTTGGACACAGTACTCCAGGTGAGATCTCATCAGTGTAGAGCATAGTGTCAGGATCACCTCCCTTGACATGCTGGTCATGCTTCTTATGTTGCAACCCAGGATACAGTTGGTTTTATGGGTTGCAATGGCACATTGCTTGCTCACGTCCATCTTGCCATGTCCATCTTGTGTACCCTAAACTTCTTTCTGTCAGGGCTGTGCTCCATCCTTACATCTTCCAGCTTGTACTGATAGTGGGGATTGCCATGATCCAGGTGCAAGACCTTGCACTTGAATCTGTTGAACCTCATGATGTTCACCTGGGCACGCTACTGTAATAGTTGCTAATAACAACATGTATCAAAGGCAAGAAAATAACATAAAGCTAGATAGTTTGTAAAGGTTCTGAGGGCACCAAAACTCCATAACATCCCTGTCAAGCCTCCACTGGGGCTACCCCTTACTCTGCCCAAGGCACAGGACCCTGTTTCAGCCCAACACAGAGGTATCAACTCCTGCCTACATGACACTGCAGCACTGAGAGTTTCTAGCTCTGTCCCTGTTCATTTGGTCTTCTGAATAGACCCCCTGTCTGCAGATAATCTCCAATTCTGTCACTGGCCCTAATCGCTTTTTTTTTTTTTTTTTTATAATAGGACTACCTGGGTGGACCTTGGCCCTGGAATTTTGATCTGTTGTGTATGATGTGGCTTTAGATAGACATGAGCAAAGTCTGATCCAGACTACAAACAATAGTAAGCTTTTCTCACAGTCATTATTTTATCAGATATATTTCAGGACTCCCCTTGTGCTTTAATGGACAGAAATGCATAGAAGTTTTGACAGTATTTTCTCAAATCATAAGGTAAGGAAACTGTAATCAAATAAGTCAAGGTAAAAATCCCACTATTTAATCATAACATAAGTTGCAGATGGATGCAAGCATGGAAGAGATTTTTCAGATGGTGGCAAAAAGTTAAATAAAAACTGGATGATGTTTGAATTAATCTATCAAATAATTTTATAACTCAGATCAACTAGGTTGATAGCAAAATTAACAAATCTATATTTTAGAATATTTCTCTGCATAATAACATGGGTGGATAGTGATAGTATAGAGGAATCTGAATGTTAGTTATATAAAAAAATGGAACTAAATGATGAGTGAGTGGAATTGGAGCAACAAGTATTCATTTTTTTTTCTAAGTTACTTAATAGCAGGAAAAAATGACATAGCATTAAATGCATTGATGATACCAACATGATACCTTTTATGACAAGGTTAATCACCTAGTTCACCAAGGGAAGCAGTTGATGTAAACTTTCTGGATTTCAGCAAAACTTTCCAAATTGCTTCTTACAGTATTCTCTGAACAAAATGTTCCAGCATACAATTAAACAGATATATTATATTACAGGTGAACAGTTGGCTGACAAATCAGGCTCAAAGGGTTTTAATAAATGAGGCTACATCAGGCTGGCAGTTAATCACTTGTGGGGTTCCCAAGGTTCCATTTTAAGGTCATTTTTCTTTAATGTTTTCATCAATTACTTGGATACAGGACTTGAAAATATATTAAGTTTGTGGAGGACACTAACAGGGGGGAGCTGTTGAATCCTTTGAGGGCAGAGAGGCCTAGCAGAGAGATTCAGGCAAATTAGAGGCCTGGGCAATCACCAATTGCATGAAGCTTAATGAGAGCAAGTTCTTGAGATTCTTCACCTGGGACGGGGCAGAGCAGGCTCTGTGTACCACTTGGGGAAAAAGAAACTGAGTGGGGGCAATAAAATGATCTGATCTAAGTGTTCCTGCTTCAGCAGGGGGAATGGACTAGATGATCTTTCAAGGTCCCTTCCAATCCCTGATATTCTGTGATTCTGTGATTTTGTGAAAATATTAAATAAATTTCGTACTACAAATTAGAAAGTAATTGTGAAGAAAGCTAAGAAAATCGTAAGTAATTTGAATGAAATGCAGCTTGAGGGAGCTGCATTTGATGGAAACTCCATGATTAACAGAGCTATCCAAGAGAAGCAATACTAAAAAAAGTAACAGACTTCTCATGAAGGGACTGAGACAACAGTTTGGTCATAATATGTGGTATACATCAGGCTTTGCTTGAAACAGGAAATGTAGGTATTGATCCAAAATCCTGAGAAGTCAATGGAAATATACCTTTAGTCTATGACAGAGATTTAGGACAGGGCTTCATCTTCCGGGACGTGTCCAGATGTCAAAGAGATGTGTTACTGAGAAAAAAGATTCAAGAACTAAAACAAATGGAAGAAAAATGCAACCTTCTCTAATTATGGATTATAGAGACTTGATGAGCACTGTAATTATATTACATTCCATTGGTAAAGCCATTATGTGCATCTGTGCAATATGTTTTGGTTAGAGATCAGATTGCATATTTCCAACCAAGAAACATTGTTTCCATGTAGATATGGAAAAAGACGATCAGGGACAAAGTATAGGCCATTAGTATTATGTGTTATTGAAACCAATAGCAGTGTGAATATGCATTCATTTATTCTTCACATATATATCTGAATATATGTGTAGAAAAGAAGGTTTTCAGGGGATATATTTTGTTTCTTTCCATTCAAACAGTTATTCTTAAAAATAAGTGATTCTCCATTTCCTTATTATACTCCATGCAGACCTTAAAAGTTCAGCTAAATTCTGTGTTTTTCTACTTCCAGTGGTTGTCTAATGGGATTTTGACTTAACACTGTTCTTTCCAAACATGAATATTATTGCCCAATTCTCTTATTTTTTCTCATTAAAATGTTTGCTAAATAAAATTCTTAAGTCTTCCCAGTGCACATAGAAGTTAATCGTCATAGAATGGCTTGGTTTGGAAGGAACTGTGAAGATCACCTAGTTCTTATCTCCTTGGTAGGGGCGTTGCTTCCAGGAGCATCTGTTTTATTGCCTTTCCAGGCACAGAGGTGAGGGTTACTGGTGTGTAGTTTCCTGGTTCTTGCTTTCTACCTTTAAAAATTGGAGTGATGTTTTCCGTTTTCTAGTCATTGGAGACATCACCTGATGGCTATGACTTTTTGAATGTGGTGGAGAATGGCTTGGCAACTACATCAGCTATTTTCTTCATGTCATGCCTGGAATGTGTCATCTGGCCCCACTGACATGTACATGTTCAGTCTGATCAGGTGGACTTGAATTTGCTCTTTGCTTACAGTGGAGGATTTTTAGTCCCCTAACACCTGCCTAGATATTTAGGAATGTAAGAAATGTGGGAAGCCTGACTGCCACTGAAGACTGAGGCAAAGAACTTGTTGAGTACCTCCGCTTTCTTCATGTCTGTTTTTGCCAGTTCTCCCTTCTCATTTATCAGAGAAAGTCCTTGGTGGTTTTTTTTTTCTTGTTGTTGTTGTTGTTTTTTTAATGATCAATGTTCCTATAGAATCCCTTGTTATTTTTAACATCCCCTACCATGTTCAGTTCCATCTGCACCTTGTCTTTCTTGATCCCACCTCAACATGTCCAGATGGCATTTCTTCCTCTTTGGAAGCTTTCAAGACTTGATTGGGTAAAGATCTGAACAACAAGATCTAACCTCAGAGCTGACTATTTTTAGCAGGAGATTGAACTAGAGGCCAACTGAGGTTTCCACCCACCTGAATTATACTGTTACTTTATGAAAACTATGCTTTCCTATTGTCAAAACAATTTTGCAGTCCTGTTGCTCTTAGCCTAGTCTGTAATTAAGGTAAACAATGCTCTGCTCAGGAAGGAAGCGTGTTTGTTCCTTTTACTTTCTGCACTTTAAAACAAAAGACAGCACTGCAATCTAGTTTTATCATCCAAAATCACAAACAGGAAGCAGTATTTGACCCATCACTGTAAAAGTGTGGATATGAAAAATCACAAGTGGTTCAGAAAATACACACTGTACGTCAGTCCAAGACTTTACTTTTGGTTCACTTCTCTTGTGGTATTTACACTATGGTGGTTTTGTGTTTGTATTCCAATTTAACTGTAAGGGCACTTATGTGAACAGTTATTTATGTGACCTATCCTTTAACTAGCAGGGATCTAATCTGTTAAAAAAAAAAAAAAAAAGGTGCTTATTTATCCAAAAGTGGTATTTTGTTTATTTCTGAATGAGAGTACTGGGAATGAAGAAAGTTTAACAGTAAGTACCAGGAGAGGAAGAGAGCTTAAAGGAAAATGCTGAGAGAGTTAATAACATCTTGCCTGAAAATATTAGATATGATGAAACCCTGATATATGGAGTAATATGTACCCAGCATAGCCTTGTACTCTATAGGAGTATTTTTCCAGAGCATGGAGGTAGACATTCGGCTTTGACACACCCTTTTTCTTTGAAGTCCTCTCAACCTTCTTAATGAAATATCTGAAGTTCAAATAAGGTTTGTGCTTAAGGCACAAGATCTGGGCAGTCTGAACTTCACTTAGTCTTTGACAAATAACCCTATTACATCACTCCTTATCTACAAAACCTGGATAATCTTTGCTTTGCTGTACTTCACTTATCATCCTTTGAAGACGTATTCAGAGCATTTGAGTGAATAAAATACATCCATTAGTATTTTCCAATATTCTCGTCTGAAAAACTGAGGTCAAACAAATAGGAAACGGAGAACTGTGCCACGCCACCAGCTGTGTTAAAATGTGTAAATAAAGTTAAAAAAAAGTGCCAGAGTGGATTTCAACAGTTATTAGAGTGATTTAAAATACCAGTATATTTAAAAATATAATAAATTGGATGATTACCTTTTTGTTTCTAAGTTAAGTTGCTCGTGAGCTCAAGACATCTTCCACATTCATGAAAGATAGGAACATTCTGTAAGCAGAAGCTGAGGTATCCATGAGACTTCTCTTAGTAGATGACATAAAAAGAACAAATATTTCAAGATTGATGATGGACCTGTGTCAGTTGGAAATATGACTAATACACTACTTGCATCTGGGTATTCACTAAGGGCTATTTGTTTGTGACCTAGAGTCTCAAAAGTGTCCCTGAGAACTTTATCTCATGACTGTCAGATAAAGTCCCTGGTGATTGGAAAAAGGAAAACATCACTCCCATTTTTAAGAAAGATAGAAAGGAAAACCCTGGAAACTACAGACTGGTGAGCATCACCTTTGTGCCTGGGAAGATCATGAAACGGGAATAAAAAAGCACATAATTTAGCTAATGACTTTAAAAGTCCTCATGGAATATAATGTGCAAATTGAGAATAACATTTATTTTTAAGAATAGCTATTTGGCCACCCTGCCCCCAGCATGAGGTTTGGAGATAGATATTCTTTATGCTTCCTTCTGATCCAAGCCATTCTGTGATTCTCTGGGTAAATGCTCCTCTGATGGACTATCCTCATGGTAAAAAAGTCCAGTGTCTCCTATAAGATCAAATGATCTGCTGGTGGCCTCCACTGAGCTCACTCCTGTTTATTTAAGTTTTTCCTTTATTGATGTGTTAAAAAGAAACAGCAGTGCAACAGATATAAGTAAAAGGTGATGATCTTTTCTCTTGATAAACAGGCTTTTTTACCTGTTTGATACAGCTCAGGATGGCTTCTTCTTTCCAGAGCTCATGCTCAGCTTGCTCCCTGCCAGACCAACAGGGTTCTCCTGCAGAGCTGCTCCCCAGACAGGCACTCCCATGTTGAGGCAGTTTGGCACTTCTTTTTGCTGCATTTTATCATGTTGACCTCTTCCTATGGCCCTATGGGTGGCAGCCTTGCCCTTCACAACCCAATTTCTTGCTACCTACAAGTTTGCTGTTGCATTTTCAAGTGATTAGTAAGAATGTTAAACAAGACCCCATAGTACACCAGTAACCTCTACAATCCTTTAATTATTACCCTCTGAGCCTGATCAACAAATCAGCTTTTATAGTAATATTATTCCCTAAAGTGTTAACTGTTCATGTGCTATGAATACATTTTATTTATGCTCATCTATCTCAAATGGAGAGATGAACAAAGACTTGGCAAATTCAGAGAGTTAACTTTTCATATTTTCTGTTTCATTTTTGTGAATTCCAAAGATGTCTCTTGTGAAGACTTCTATCAATGCTGTAGCCTCATTCTGTGGCTAATTTGGGGAATGATGAGAACAAAATGTTAAAATGATCTTCTCCCATAAGCAGTCTTCTAGTCACACGCTTCTGAAAGAAAAAAAACTTAAGTTCCTAAAGTGAACAGCATCTTCTCTAAGGGGTACATTGATGCCATGCTGAGTATTAGCTCAAAGTATTAATGTCGTTATTAAGGTTTTTATTTATATTGAGTTATTAAGATTTTCTGAAATTCACTGTAGAACCTGTTTCACTGTTGTGTTCCTCTCCATATAAGGTTTTAAGCCACATACAAATTTCTGTTTTCTACAAAGAATCTCCTGCCAGAGAAAATAACAGAAATGTTTTACAACACTTACATATTTTGATGGCATTTAGATTTGTGCTCCGTTTATCTTGATATTTACATACATATTTACAGTATGAGACAGTAAGCCATATTGTTATTCTGTATGTGATGAAACAAAACAAAAATATATCACCTCTCTTGGGATATGAGTAAGAAAATAATGTTGAGATTTTCCTCACAGAAAACTGTAGCATGCAATATCAATCAGATGATCACCTGCTAACATTGCTAAATAAGGCCTTGTATATATTTATGTATTTGTAAGAAAATAGGCTTCTTTGTTTTGGAGAAAAAAACTACTCTTTTGTTAGGGTATGTATTTTGGTTACTTTTTGGAACAAATTCTGGCAAATATCAATAGGGCCAACTAATTGCACAGATTCCTTAACCAGAATTAATTCTTGAGGCAGTAACTTCATGACAACCATTGTTTATACACTGTTTTTTGACCAAATTTGTTCCATGACTGATTTATTTATATAAACAAAATTGCATATCAATTTGTAAGAAGCCGCAGTCCAAGAAGAAAGCAGTGAGTTTTGCTCTTCAGAAACATAAGGACTTCTCAGAGTAGGAATGGTTGTCCTGGGCTGTTGAAATTCAGTGCCATACAACAATTCACATTTGGCTTTTAATTCAAATTCTTGCAATGCCAGGATTTTGTTTTTATCTTCATTGAAAAAAGTGTTCTAGTATGACTGGACAGACTGTTCTGCACTACAGTGGTGCATATTCTAGTAACTGCTCTTACAGAAATAGTAGTTACACAACCATTTTGGAAAGAATAAGCTTAACAATTAAAAAAAATAGTATGTTTCATTAGTACTGTAATATTAGAAATGATCAGGCAAATATACTACCCTTTTGCTTTGTGTGCATTTGTTCTCTCAGTGCTTTTACTCTTAAGATTTTTTTTGCTGTCAGGGTCTCTAATACTGCTTTTGACAGCTCCTTGTTGTCACTAGTGGATGACACTGTCAGTTTTCCTTTTCTTTGATACCATGTGCAGTGATTCATGTAGGTTTTTTCATGCAGACATACGAACTGGTTGCTTTTATGGAAGAACAGCTGTGGTGGCTAAGTTGTCCATGTCCTTTCTGCTATTTGTGACCTTTTGTGCTCGTGTTCTTTATCTTGTCTCTGCTTGTCCATGATTTGGGCTGGTTAGGCCTGGTTCCATGGCTAAATGGGGTGGGACCACGCACAGACCCATGCCCCATGATAAGGGGGAGGGGGCTAGAGAAAAGTTAGGGACATGAGCCGAAAAACAAAAAGGCAGCAGTAAACCAAGGAGAACGTTAATTTATTAAATATGATACCAGAATGTGAGATAACACAACATAATTCAGTTGAATGAATGGCTTTGAGGATGGTGTCGCACTCAGGTATTTGGACAATATGACTTGGGACACAGCTTAGAGAAAATGGGAATGCTAGTATCTTATAGGATGCAACTGACTAGAAGGGCCAAGAGTATTCTAGGGAGCAAGCTGGCTGGTCTGGTTAGCAGGGTTTTAAACTAGATAAGATGGGAGAAGGGAATGTAATGGGTAACAGAGAAGAGTGAGGGAATGCTTTCACCTTGGGAAGCAGTGGAGGAAAGGCCCAGATTTGTCCCGAAGGTATTAGGGAGGGCTCCTCCAAGATGACAACGAGGCCAATAGCTCAGCTGAAGTGCCTCTGTACCAATGCAGGCAGAATAGAAAATGAACAGGAGGAGTTAAAAACTGCCACAGCGGGTGGCAGACAATCCAGGAGATTCCTGGAGTCTGTTGAGGACAACTTCCTGGCCCAAGTATTAGATGGA
The DNA here is from genome assembly GCA_037305975.1 of Chrysolophus pictus. Taxonomy (NCBI): domain Eukaryota; kingdom Metazoa; phylum Chordata; class Aves; order Galliformes; family Phasianidae; genus Chrysolophus; species Chrysolophus pictus. The sequence continues at coordinate 29,963,522 of CM074578.1, forward strand.
CTAACCCGAGCTGAAACCTTACTGGACCTACTACTCACCAATGCAGAGGAGAGCATTAGAGAGGTTAATGGAGGCAGCTTGGGTTGCAGTGACCATGCCCTGGTGGAGTTTGAGATTTGGAGGAATGCAGGTCTGGCAAAAAGCAGAGTCAGGACCCTGAACATCAGGAGAGCAAATTTCTGGCTGCTCAAGGAACTGATATGTGGGATCCCCTGGGAAAGTGTCCTTAAGGGCATAGAAACAGAACAGAGCTGGAAGTTCCCTAAGGACACACTTCTGTGAACGCAAGAGCTCTCCACCCCCCAGCAGAAGAAACTGAGCAGAGAAATCAGGCAACAGTCATAGCTGAGCAAGGTCCTGCAGCCTAAACTGAGGGAAAAGAGAGAAATGTACAGGCAGTAGAAGCCATAGTTATGTTCAAGGAAAGTAATATATGCTTTTTTTCTAGGTAACTGCCACATTCTCCCAAATTTTTTTTGAAGTTATATTTAAGAGTCAATTTGGACTGTGCTGAATTATGTCAGATGACAAAATTTAGGATACAACTTCATAATTTTTTAAGAATCAAGCTTTACATTTCATAATAAATACAATATTAAGAAACAAGTTTATAGAAACAGAGCAAATATCTTCCTACCAGTGATAAGAGATAATAATTGAATAAGGCGTAGTCATAACTAGGCCTTTGCAATTAGACAAAATGAAACATGAAGTCCTTCCTGAGGAAGTTAGTTTTCTGGGCTATCTTCTCTAAGGATTGTCAAAATATCTGTGTAGGTAGCTGGAAAGGACTGCTTAGTATTGAGGACGAAATCCCAGGGTAGCTGAAGTTGTTATGTGCGTGATCAGGATTTCTTCCACAGATGATACAGACAGGCAATTGATTCAAGTGATCCCCAAATGAGGAAAAACAAAACTTACAGCTAAAGAGTCAATCTTCCATTCTGTTATCTCATCTCTACAAAACTCAGAATTCAGAGGTAGCTAGTAGCATCTCCGCCAAAGGAGGTATCCAAGGATAATGTAGATTGAATAATTCAGGGAATCCATGGTTGAAACTGACCTTGCCTTGGGGTAGAGATAGAGAATTTAACTTTCCATTTTGCCCTGATTTATTTATTTCTAGTCTTGGCTGGCAAAGATGTGGGTGACATTCAATTATGTGGTGAAGTAGGACCAACTAAGCTAAAGTAAATATTTCTATGGGCCTATTATATACTAAGCCCATCACGCTCTAGTATGTGAATGTATTATCTTATATACCGTTGGACTAAAAGATATTTGCAAAAGAAATTTGATCACTCTTCATATTCACCTGTCATTTACCTAGCATTTTTCATATTTTTACTTACAGTTCTCTTTTTGTCACCTCTCTCTCTTCTCTTGCTCTCCTCTCTTTAAGTATTTGGATGCACAAACTTACTACGGTGGTGCAGTGGCTGATGACATCTCAAATAATTCTATCAGGGAAAGCTATAACAGTGTTTGGCTCAGTCCTATCTTATCACAGGTATTGTGTTTCACGTGTGTTATGAAAACAGTACAAAAGTAGAGCTGATGCAGCTTAAATGTGTTCCACCACTATTAGAGAACTATCAGAAATCACAACTACGGATAAAATTTACATTTTTAATATCTGAAGTAAAATAGTTGTTCCTGTGAACATGTTATTACAACTGCAGCCTGCATTCTTCCTTTTAGTATGTCTCCTATTTCACAGAATGAGAAACACTGATGCTTTTTTTCAGGTATCATATAAGATTGAAGAAGATTTCTGAGTTCTCTGAATGTCATCCTGTTTATTGAGACTTTAATGATAGTTCTGTCCTTTTTCAAAAGAAAGATGGGGATTAATGTTTATTCACTGGAACAGCTGAGTGTATTTTCACACGCAACATAGAAGTAATTTTATTATTGCAGTACTTAATGCTAGTAGGATACAACACATTGTGAGAGCAACAACATTGAATGAAACTATTTTCTCTCTGGAAAATACTTGCAGAATTAAAATGTTTCTTAATCTGAGTGTGAAGGGTCTCCCATCACTCAGAAAACTCACTATATTGTGACAAGTAACATAATACTGAACTAATAGTAGACCCAACAGAGAAGCATGCTGGGAAGAACTGTGACTTGTATTGTTTTAAAAATTATGCTGACAGTGTTAAGGTGCTGACCTTAAAAATATGACTGCAAAGGCAAACTTTCTGAGTATAGATAAAACCGAAAACTTTGCCAAGACAAACACTTATTGCAGTGTAAGATTACTTGACATATTAAAAAATAAAAAAATAAAAAAATAAAAAAATAAAGAAGGCTATACACTCTTGGCTGTATCTGTTATTTCATACACTTTTTTTAAAAGGTAATTGAGGTAACTTCTGGAATCTTATAAGACTGGAGATTACAGTATTCATTTTATAGATCAATAAATTAAGACAAAACTTGGTTAAATGACTCATAACTTTGCAGACTGAGTTAAAAGAGTGTTAATGACATCTCCATCTATAGGTTTTATTGAATTAAAATATAAACAAATAAAAAAACATTAATGTGTAATTTAATGCCATGTGCTCAGTGTTATACACTTATAGTTATTTTCAGTAATATTTCCTAGTAAAATTAAGTTACTTGTTCAGCAAAGCTCCCAAAGAATACCATGCCAACTATCTTGCCGACTTTTCCATTGGAAAGACCAGAAAAAGGTGACATACTTTTTCAATAATTCTCAATAATACTTTCTGAAGTATCCATGCATTTGGGTCTGTAAATGCCATTTTCTTCTCACCAAAACTGAAGTTATACTGAAATACAAAATCAATCTTTTTTGAACTGACATCAGTAAGAGATAAAATCATTTATATTGCGTCTGCATACTTGATACGTGCTAACAAAAGTTAGTACTGAACCACCACTGCTCATCAGTTCTGGGGTTTGTACTTTTAATGTCCAACTCACAAAAGCTTGAGGCAGTCTTCTTGAAGGCTACCATGTCAGAAAATTGACAGCTGCACCTAATGTTAAATTTTTGTGAACACTTTTAAAAATAAACTGAAAATAAACATGAATTGCCATCATTTTGCCTCTTGAGCTTGGATAAACCAATCAGTTCTAATAGGCTAGGTTTCTCATTTGTTTTTTCTCTTCAGAATGATGAGCACATTAGCATTTTATTATGCCTTTGTCTGTCACGGAGGAGATGTAATATCCCTTCTTTGGCTGAAGCTTTTCAGGGCAGTCATCTTGTTTTTTTTTTTTTTTTTTTTCCAGTCCCTTAACACTGCTCATTTGATTTTTAAAATCTTTCTGAACAAGTTATATTTCCTGTAATTGTGCATTTCTGTGGCTCTCTTCTGTGTTATTCTCTCTATATTGCTGAATTACAGTCGTAGACTTGGTTTTATGTTCTGTGAAGAGAACTGCAGCCATGGTAGGTATAACAGCATCATCCTTCACATGTCTTCATTCTTCATCTATGAGTGGTAGATAATGATTATTTTCTCTGGGACAGCTTGACACTGTGAGTCATTATCTAATTTGCAATCTGCCACCCCTTATCTAGGTGTGGTGTATCTAGATTTTTCACCTGTTTGTCTTGTCCCTGGTTTAAAGCTGTTCTTAAAGGACATCAAGTAATTACATTTGTCAGTAAAGAAGCAGAGCTCTGAACATGCTGGAGGCAACCTTCACTTGAAGAACAGTACAGACAGTACTGTAAGTAGTTAGAGTAATGCAGGGTTGTAGGCCTTCTCTTGAGTGGCCTGAAATTTTCAGTGTTTGAAACCAATGTAAATAAATAGAGTACAATTTGGATTTTACTAGCTGATCATTTTATTGCTCAAATCATTGTTAGATGCTAATCATATTATTAAAGAACTTCCCTTGGATGTTTTGTAAAGCGTGTAGTAATCTCACTAGGATTTCCTGCTTATCACTGCTAAAACAAACATTTTAAACATAAAACATGAGAATTCATGATATTTTGAAATCCAAACTTCAAAAAAGTGTAACAGCCTTGAGAAATGGGCTTTTCTCCCTGTTTGATTTCAATTATGCTGTGGTGGGGGGCTGAAATCTAAGAGTTGCAGACTTTTCATATGCTTGTCAGGTAGAGATTAGATGTTTTTGCCATCAATTAGATCCTCTGATGTTTTTTACATTAAGTTGCTGCCGTATTCTTCTTGAAAGGACCAGCTTGCTGCTAGGACCCAGGGTTGTCAAATGTGGTTGTTTCAAAGGGAATTATTTTTCACTTTACCAAGATTAATTGGGGCTCCCTAAAGTGTAAGTTGTTTAGTGAAAAAAAGGAAAAAATCATTTATCAATAATCATAATGTCTTCCAGGCATATGGAAAAGTATGGTTCTAGGCAGATCTTAACACAAATTGCTGAGTTTGAGCAGTGTGGAAAAAGAAAGAAGCTGGGTGCAGTGTCACTTTCTTTTTTTTTTTCTTTGGTATGTGACTGTTCTCCAGTAACCAGTCCCAGTAGCTTAATACAGCTTCACATTGGCAAGCTGACTATAAACTAAAATTTCTCTGGTATGTGGTCATGGTTCAGATCAAATAGCTTTCCACCTGGAAAACAGTCTTTGAATGGTTTGTTTCTTAACTTCCCAAACAGTTCCATGTTGCAGAAAGACTGTCCCTCATCTTCCCTGGCCAGCCAAGTTCTGCGAAAGAACCCATGGGGTTTTTAGTCCTTTTGCTTACATTTCCTACAGAAAAATGTGTTTACTTTCAAGAAATCAGATTCATGGAAGAAAAACCCAGCTGTGCATACTGACCTATACTATTATTTCCAAGTAAAACATAGTATTTTGAATATTTATTCATCACAGAACATAACATAAAACTGAACTTTTCTAAAGTAAGTGAAGGATCATTTTCCACAGGAAACAGTGACCATAGGAAGTGTTTAGTTCTATAATTAAAAATAAGACCATATTATTTTTTTTTCTCAGCTGCAGATCCTACAGGAAAATAAAATGCTTTCCAGATAGTAAGATGAAGATCCAGTGTCAGACATATTGGGCTTCTTTTTTTTATGGGAACATGCTCCAATTTCCCATTATTTGCCAAATTTCTATCATTCATATTTATCTTTTTCCAAGAGCAAAATAAGAAATAACTTTAAAAATCTATAGAAGAGTGATACCTTCCTCTTTAATAGTTTTTCTCCTCTATAAAAAAATATTCTTTAGTTGGAAGGAGGATTGAATTTTCATGAGAATGAATTTTTTTGTCTTATGTGTAACATTTGTTGTTTGAGACAGTTATTACATATGTTGCTTGTTTTCCACACAGAGACAGACCTGTATCTCTAAAATTAAATGGAAGTATTATTTTTTATATCTGTGTTTACAAATCTGTTTCTGCTACAGATAAAGAAGTTAGTGTTGCCAAGTACTTCCTTTATTAGACCACTTGGTATTTTGTTGCTGTTAGCCTTGAAAACCTAAACTGAATGAAATTGAAATTGCTCCAGGTTGAATATTAAAAAAAAAAAAAAAGAAAAAAAAAAGGCATACTTATGGGACCTGTGCAAGACATAAACAAACTTGTCAAACAGGCTGAGTCTATGATCTGAGATAAGAGGTAGGGACACATTGTAGTTGAAAGTGGGAAAACACATTGAGTTTTGTGTTTGGGAAATGCTCTGACGATTTGGAAAAGATGAGAAGGACCTAAGGAAAGATACTAGAAAAATGGAAGCCAGCAAGAATGCTGAGAAAGATATTGGCGAGAAGGATGTGGACGCTGAGACAGACTGGGAGAGAGCAAACTAAACATCAAGAATGAGGTAGCAATTTGGGAAAGGAATATTACTCGGGTAGAGAAGTAAGAAATAATTTGAGATGGGAGATGGAGTCAATAATTGCTGGATCTCTCTTTCACAGCTCTCTGCTTTGGTACCCATGTTTATTGGTCTAAAAAATAATCTCTAGGGTATTCCTTGTTCACAACAAACTCCAGTTGTGATACTTCAATTTCTTTTTTAGTTTATTTAGTAAAATTGTTCCATTTGGTTCTTAACAAGACATTCCATGGTATCCAGACATCTGTGGAAACCCAGTTTGAATTATTGAATTATGCTTGGACTATTTTGGGGATGGATTTGAAATCTGTGGTTTCTTTGTAGTCTTCTAGTAGCTGCAGTCTGCTTCGGGTCTCTTAATCACATATCCCCATTTTTCCTGCCAGGCCATTTGTAGCTTAGGTCATTTTACTGTGTGTTTTCACAAACAGTAGTGGAGTAGTTTCCTCACAAAGTAGTGGATGATGGGTAAAGAAGGACCACAGGGCTGCAGATGAAAACAGCTGTCAGGAAGAAAGTCTTCACTCAACACTGCTGTATGTGAATGTAAGAAAAAACTGCACAGAGCAGCAGCTGCGGAGCAAGATAAGCAGCATGAGAACCAAGGACATCTTCAGAAGAAGATAGAACATCTCGCGGCTCTGATTGGCTAAGTGCTGGTGTGAATGGTTGAAGAGCGTTTTGCAGAATGCTCTGTTAACATGTATAAATAGAGTAGTGCTCAACAATAAAGCAGACTAATAGCTTTTAACCACATTGGTGTGCTGTTATGTCTCTAGCGCATCTTGAGAATCCAGAGACTTCCCCACATGTGTAGTCTCACAATAGCGTGATTCCCATGGTATACCAATGTGAGAAAATTGAAGCAGGTAAAATATTCCTAAAAATATTACAGAGCATATTCCCATTGATTTCAGAGGGGGTGGGCAGGTTGCTTTTCTCCATGGGATACATGGCTTTGCAAACCTTGAAATATGGAGGTTTCACCATACTTTGGTTCCAGTATACAGCTTTAAATGGCAATAGCAAAATTCTTCATCCCTCCTGGCACTATGGATGCACAGAATTGCAGCCTGTCAGTGCTGGTATTTGTTCTGTTAACATACATGATGAGTATTTCTATAAGGATCACTCAGTTTGACTGATAACATGCAAACGCACTAAGCTCCTATACAAAGAAGTTTGTTTATGAAGACAGTGCACAAACTCCATGTGTTTTTCAACTGCTGAGGAACAGCCAATTACTTTAAAAAATAAAAAAATTAATCTGAAATTGTGACATTTGGAATTATTTTACTTGAACTAATGGGTAACTTTTGTTGTCAGCAATTATCTTTCTCTTAAGCACGTTACTGGTTACAGGAAAGATGTACTGAGCTGAACTCCTGTTTTTTTAAATATGATTGCTTGTTAAAGGAGAGATTTTTTTTTATCTTTATATTTGCATTATTTATTTAAGTAGGGTTTTTTTTTTTTTTAAGTAGCTTAAAATTGAATATATTTATCTAAAATTTTAATCCTCTGTTCCTTACATTTTAGTAATAGTGGAAAAAAAAACTGAGGAAGATAAGAATGCCTAACAAAGTGTACTTCCAGAGAGTTATAAGAAGTGGGTTTTTTTTTTCTTGTATTTAGCATTTGTGAAAGTACATCATTAATTTCTGAGTTTCACAATTTGAGAAAGAAACTGATAAAGATGGATAGGAATCTGGAATACATAATGCATGAGGATTTGCTTTGCCTGGACCATCTACCCCAAAAAGTTCTAGATTTTCCATTTGTGAATGCTTTGAGGTCCTGACGGGACACTGCCTTGCTCAACCTGATAAAATGATGAACCTAACCCTGATTTGAACCTTTTGTTGACAGTCCAGGGTTCTTGTCCAACTTTAATTATTTTATCATGATATAATCATAGAATTACACAATGGTAGAATATCCTGAGTTGGAAGGGACCCACAATGATCACCAAGTCCAACTTATGACTCCATACAAATCTTAAAAATTAAATCTAGGGAGCCTGTTCCAGTGCCTGGACACCTCTGGTGAAAAAAACCTTACCTGACCCTCCCCTGACACAGCTCCATGTCATTCCCTTGGGCCATGTCACTGTCACAGAGAGCAGAGCTCTGCACTCCATGTGATGAGCAGCAAGCCTCCCCTCAGCCTCCTCATCAAGGTCCTAGAGTGTGTCCTGGAAAGGGCAACAAAACTGGCAAGGGGACTGGAGCACAAGTCTTATGGGGTGCAGCTGAGGGAATTGGGATTGCTCAGTCTGGAGAAGAGGAGGCTCAGGGGGTTATAGCTCTCTACAGCTACTTGAAAAGAAGTTATGGTGAGGTTGGGGGCTAGTGTCTTTTCCTAGAGGACTAGCGACAGGACAAGAGGAAATAATCTCAAATTGCATCAGGCGAGGTTCAGGTTGGATGATAGGAAAAAATTCACCTCCAAAAGAGTGGTCAGGCACTAGAATGGGCTGCTCAGGGTGGTGGTGGAATCATGGTGCATCTACAGCCTCCTTGGGCAACCTGTTCCAGAGCTTCACCACCCTCTGAGTGAAAATATGGTGCAGTTAGAGTGACTGAAAGGTAAGTGCAGATTTGGTAGAAAAAAATGCCTCAGAAAGTAGTTATCATTGTCATACTGAGAAAGATGAGATCATATTTAGAGACAATTGATAGCATAAAAGAAGAAAATAGAGATCAAGGTTTGCAATGAAATTGAAAAGTTACTTTTTAATCATGACATTGTAAAGTTTCATCCTTATTATTGCAAAATACTATTTTTTTTTAATTTAGGAATGTAGAAATATGCCATAGGAAAAAATAATGCTTAGACCAGAAAAATGTGGATATCACTTCTTTTTTTCTCTTTTTTATTAGATTTTATTAAAATATTTGTTGAACTTACCCCTAGCATGCGGAAATGTGTGCAAATGAAAGAAGAGAAATCTTACTGTATGAAATTGTCCTTAAAATGTCATCGGAAAAAATAAAAAGCCAAAAACACGTTTATAGCTTCTACTGTTTCGGGATGCATTAAGGCAAAACAAGACTCACAAGAAAATTATGTTGTAATAATTTATGATCATTATCTGTGTAGTCATTTCTAATATGGTAAAAATGGCATATCCTGACTCTTATCAGGACTCAGACACATTTGTAATAAAAAAGAGAAGAAAAAAATATTGTTCTTCCCTAGAAAATGAAAGGAAATATGTACTGTGGTAAGCAAAACTATTCAGTCCTGATGGGTTGTGTAGACATCTGCATTTCATTAGGAATGAAAGCCACTGGAAGGAGTGTTTAAGGGGAACCTTCTTTCCAAACAAATATTGCAACAAGATATATTCATACCCTGACCCTTTTCTGACAGGACCACAAAAGGAGTATGAAGAGCCTGTTTTGCAGTCACCATACTGTTTTCATATAGTGTCTTATGTATTAAAAGACTAAGAAGACATGGGTACTGGGAGAAGATATGGAATGAAAATCTATTTCCTGCCTATAACTTTAAAATACTTTGCAATATAATGTCCTTAAAGCTAGGGCATAGGAAGCTAGGAAAGAAATGCCCCTCCTCCCTCCTCAGAACAAACAAAACCGCTAAACAGTTGGCAGAAAATTCAAGTGGTTTTCATAACAATATTGACCTACTTTAACATTACTTTAAAGATGCATCTCTAAGTGTGTTTAATCTTGCTGAACTCAAGCCATCTAGAAATTAAAGCAGTTGGTCATGTAGGATCCTGCTCTGACCATCCCATCTTGATATTTGAACATGTGAGATTTCTCCTTTAAGTAGGAACCATGTTGAATTATATTTGAATCATGAGAAAATACTGAAAATCCCAGAGCTTGAGATAACTAAGAGAGAAAAATTTTTCAGCAAAGGCTGTTTAAAATGAGGAGTGCTAAATCTGAAATAGCATGTAAGTTTTTGTTGTATAGATCTGTTTTCCTTCAACTTTCTGCCTGATCTTTGCAATCTTATACTTTATTGCTTTCAGTAGTATGGTGGGAAAAATGAGGAATGTTCTGTGATAGCTTTGTTTTGCTTTTAATTTCTTTTTCCCCCTCAGGCATAATATCAACACTATTTATTCACGTACCATTTGGAAACTGGTTTATTGGTTGAATGTCTTCTTCCTATCTATATATACTGCTAATTTCACCAAACTTACTCTGTGAATTACAGTTACTATTAGAAACAACTATTTATACAGAACTGTATGTATTTCATTATGAATCATAGAAGCAGAATCATCTAAATTGAAGACCTTCAAGATCACCAAATCCAACCTTCCACCTAACACTGCAAGTCCACTGCTCTAAGTGTCACATCCACACCTCTCTTAAACAGCTCCAGGGATGGTGACTCCACCATTGCTCTGAGCAACTGTTCTAGTCCTTGAGTGCTTGCTTGATCATATCTGAATTTTTTTTAGTCATATCCAAACTAAACCTCCCCTTTGCAATTTGAGGCTTTGCCTTGTGCTCTGTGACAGAGTAGAACAAACTTGCACGCTAAAATCAGAGTGCACCTGCCTTTTTTTTTTTTTTTTAATATTTATTTATTTAAAGAAACAGCCAGCTGGGACTTTTCCTTACAAACCAGCATGGGGCAGTGTTATCCAAGCAAACTCAGGCTGCATCTGCTGGCACATACATCAGCACCAATGTCTGCAAGGCTTAGAGATATCACCTGAACAAATTTGGAATCTCTTGGAACTATCTGGCTTTGACAAATACAGCTGAATAAAGAGTAAAAAATAATTGTCAGCAACTGTATTAAATTTTATGTTTTGTGTTATTTGTTTTAGGAAGCATAGGTATCCCCGATGGTGATTACTATCTTGTCCAGTAACTGAGGATCAGGAAAAGTAAAGCTAACTCTTTTCAAACTCATTAAAAAGGTAATGTAGGGAGGTACAGAAGGAGAGCAAAACCAGTGAAAAGACATGATGCTGCTAAGCAAGAGTAAGTCACAGAGATAGTAGATTAACAGTCTGATTTTACCAGGTTAGTATGAAAGCTCTCTTCAGAGCAGAGAGCTTTGGAGATAAATGACAAGATTTTTAAAGGGAGCAAAGAGGATGTATGAGGATAGTTTTAAATGCATGAGTGTGCCCAACTCTTGCTGCTCATTTATACTAGGGATCTATCTAAATATAATTTAATTCAGTCTCTGACTTCAGAAAAATCTTATTTCATTATTAGCAGATATTAGTTAGGAGCTGACTTTAACTCATTACTGCTTCTGTATTGGTTTTACAAGAAATATTCCTTTCACAAGAGTGTATTCCTTTCACAAGAATACATCTTCTTGAAAAACAGCTACCTAAGTCCTGTTTGAAAGCTCTATGGACATACAGGCATTGATTTTAGACACTTGCCATGATACTCATGACAATCAGAATAACAGCAACACTGTTAGGAAGTGCTTTTATTAAGCCTTTTTGTGCCTTTTCATGCGGTAGGTACACAGTGAGTTGTTCATCTGTAACATACAGACAGTCAATCAGACATAGACTACCTTAGGAAAGAATGTGACACACAAAGACAAATCTTTCAGCACCTCTGTGAACATGCTAAAATACGCAGCCAAGCACTGATACTTGGATGGAATAAGAGTTACCACTTCACAATCACTGCCAATCACAAGGATACAGCAGCAGAAGAAGCCTCCTCTGTTGGTGATGAGAAGGAGCTCCTAACCCTCCTGCAAGCCTGCTAGAGGACGCTGGTAGAATAGAAGTTATCCTCCAAAGGGATTGTATAGCCTCTTATCTGAATAATGGTAAAAACACTTGCAAAATAGGGCTTCTCTGTTGCTTTATTTGAGTGCTGTTCCAAGTTTTCTTCACATCTTTAAGTCAGAATCTGTTGAGTCCGCATTTATGTTTCTATAGGCACAATGTGGTCTGTGTCTTGGTAGGGTCTCTAAGAGGTTTGTTATAATGCATTGTTATAAAGGTAAGCTGAATGTAAGGGCTTGAATCTATTACTGCTCAGGAGAAGAAGATACAGATTTATGATGTGTTTAATTATTAACCATTGCAATTTTTAACTTTCTTACTGAAATTTCTTCTAAATAGGGACGTGTCAAGTTTTTTTTTTACTCAACATAATAACAAGTATAAAAGAAAAAAACTGTGATAGGTTAAATTATGTACAGCTATTATGTTCCAAGCAAAATCACTCAAAAGTGTGAAATAATCTTCATTATTTATTTATACATATTAAAATTAAGAGGAAGCATAAACATATTTCTCTGTCACAAAGGGAAGAAGGCTAAACGGCACTGAGGACTCTTATTTCTTTTATCATTTTCTTGTTCTTCTTCCCTTTTATGACTGGATTCTACTCTCACTGAGGACTTCAGTTAATGTGTCATGTGTTTGCTTCTAGCAGCTCTAACAAAAAGAATGATGTTTCTTTTGTAGAAATTGAATACTGAATTTGGACTGTCAGGTATGTCATCACATTTCATTTATCACACAGGAAGAAGGCTGTGTTTGCCCAGATGATTTGATAGTAGATTTAGTACACTACTGATTTGTAGACCGCCAAGTTGGCAAAACAATACAATCACAGAAAAAAAAAAATCTATGCCAGTTCTTTTTCAAACAAACAGTGGATATTACTGCTGGGTCTGTTTTACATTCTTAAAAATTAAAAAGCAATGAAAAGTCAGGAAAACCGAGTTATTAAAATTGACACCAGAACATATTTAGCATAACTCCCTTGTAAAAAAAATAATAACAAGGTTATTCATTCAGCCTATAATTTTAAAAGACATTTACAAATAGAAATGGAAAATAAATACTTTTTAATAATAGCCAGCTTCCTGTGATATAATATCCCTGAGATGGATTTATTTGACTCTGAGAGCAACTACACTGTGGAGAGACTAAATTAAATTTAAATATTTTGAGAAGAAAGTAAGAGATGAGTTTTGAAAATAGGAAAAAACGACTTCAGATTTAACAGTACGTTTCTGTAGTTTGATACAGAACACAGAAAAACAGATGCTTTGTCTTGTTCTGTCCCAAAATCAAACAGCAATGTTAATATTTAATTCCTGTGAACAAAACTGTGAAAAAAGCACTTGTATATTGTGATATAGTTGTATTCTGAACATATTCACCTCAATTTTTTGATAGATTGCTCCACTTTTTAAAGCAATTTTATTTATTTTTCTGGAGTGGGTGTTATGATGTCAGGAAGACATGAAATGATTTAATGTCCTTGTTAAATGTCTTGAAAATTCTTCAGACAGAATTCTTCACAGAAATAAAGGGAGGTAAGCTTTTGAAAAAGAACTTCCTGAGTTAAAAGCAAGGGCTTTTCTGGGAAGAACACAAGTCAGAACAGTGAAGAGATGCAACAAAACCCATCCTACCTTGAATTCCCTTAAGAACTAGACCCTGACAAATTTGCACTGGAGGTTTGAACATAGCACAGTTTATGGAACAACAACAACAACAAAAGCCCAGAACAATAAGATTCCAGCCTAATGAAGCCAGGCAATGAAAAAAAAGGGGGAGGGGAGGCAGGGAAGAGAGGGAGAGAGTGAGAGACTATGAGAGTACATTGTCAGGAAGGAAAATTTATAGATCAGTCTTCCAGATTGGATGAGTTGTGCCATGTCTGTGGTACACATTTTCAGCTCAGACTGAATTACTTTTGCAGAATTGCCCTGGACAATCCATTTGTTTAAAAGTACGAAGTCTTAAGTGTTCTTTAGAAGAATGAACAGACAGTGCAATTTGAAGGAATGTTATTTATAAATGCACTTGTCTGGGCCCAATGCTCCAGTCTTTAGTCGCAGTGAGTTGTTCTTAAGTGTTGCACTGATGTTATGCTTGGAAAACTCTGGTGAAGAGGCAGCTAACTTACTTAGGGAGAAACCCTGGATAAAACTAGACATATGATCATCATATTGTCAGTTGCTCTTTCTTGCCCATGGAGAGGAATGGCTGTTTCAAAACCCAGGGCTGACTCATTGATCTTCTGTTGCCTTCTACCTTCTCCCTGCCCTGCAGACCTGACAGAAGCTTCAGTTTTGAACTTCCTTAATGATATATAATGAGTATCATCAAATCACAAACACTGAACTTTTGAAAATAGGGAAGTTCAGAATCAGAAGGGACACAAATCAGAGCAAAATGTAAAAAATCTTTCTCCTTGGTCTCGTGCTCCCCAGTTTCAATTTCATACTCCGTCCACAACCATTACCATCTTCCTGAATTGCAGTGAACTCTTACCAGTCTCTGGGTTCCCTCAGACATCTCTTGCAGCTCTTCTGAAGCCTGACCGTGTGTCAGCTTGCTACCCAGGCTCTGCTTGTGTTGATGATTTCAGTTTGCTGAGTTCTTCCACCACCAGCTCTCCTTGCTTTCTGGAGAGGCCTCCCCGGACATGATTGTTGGCTCCCAGGGAAGGGCTAACCCCAGTTTCCCCATAGAAGGCTCTACCTCACCCAGCCAGCAGCACCATTTTGAAGGGATATAAACACTATAAAAGAATAAGCCCATACATGTAACAAATAGCATTATTATTACTACTTTAATCTCCCATGACCTTCCCAAGTCTCATTTCAAATCACCTAATATGAAATGAAAGTATATTAAGCAAAATTGATGACAGATGACTGCAGTATGAGGTTATAACAATGCTATCACTAGCCAAAAAAAAAAAAAAAAAAAGATTTATTAGAGGTCAGTGGAAAATGTCTTTTAATCAAAATCAAAACAAGAAAAATCTCCCTCTGGACCTCTAGGTTAGATCCCAACTTCAAAATGTTTTAAATTAAAGTTCTCCCAACCTGGATAAAAATGAGCAAGTCTCTAGGGAAGAGAAGAGGGATCCACTTTGTCATTCCAACCTGTATAAGAGCACACAGAGTTCAGAAAATAGGTATTTCAACATAGTGTTGCAGGAAAGGTGCTGAGCAGTGACTATATGCATGTAAAGAAAAGTTTGTCAAATCCAATTAATATTTCTAATTTCTTGAGAAATTAGCGACCTTCTCAAGAATTCAGCTATAGTTGCTGTCCTTAGATGGGTAAACCATGATTAATAGAGTGGAAAATTCTTATGGTTTCATACTTAGAAAGCTTCTCATAATGTAATGCTGCTTCTTTTCCTTCATGTCCACTGAGGGGACATGAATCCTTAACTTTCTCTGCATCATTATCAGAGATTTTTTTAAAAATTATTTTTATTTTTTTAAATTTCATTACATAAAGCAACCTTGGTTGATGCAGTCTCATTTTGTACATCATTTTTTATTCTAGTTTGCTGATCATTTATCATTTGTAAAGTTTGTTCTCTGGACTCTTCACAGCCTGTTCAAATTCTTAGTCTTTAGAAGTATATTTCAGTAACTCTCAAAAATAGTATACTGGATGATGGCAATTCATCACAGAGGCAAAACTCAAGACTGTTGTGTAAGATTGGTCAAAAATGAGGTCTGAAAACAAATCTTCCTCTTTTCATTTCTGTTCTGGCAGAACAGAGATTTTCCTAAAGATTTATTTCCTTCTCTGCAGGCCCACAGATTTCAATGATTCTATTCTTTTCTCTGTAACTGCCCTAAGGGTTAGTGTTATGCCTAACTTGGACCTGTGGATCTGCTGATTGATAAGGCCAGCAAGAAATCCACACATCAGGATCTTTTCTCTAAACCAAAACATTGTTTTTCATTACATATATAGGACTACCTGTATAGAATTCCAATAACCACAAGTTTTATTTTAAACTCTTCCCTCAAAGAGGGTACACTGGATGCATAGACTAGACATTTTTTTTTAACCTAGACTAGAAAGCAGCATCTGGTAATTTTAATGACAATAAGACATGTTATCTATTTTCAGTTAGACTACCAACATCAAACAAAATGTATATCTGTTCTGCTTTCAAACAAATTAAATGATTTTTTCCTTGATATTTTCAGTCTTCCCTAGCCTTGCACTGAATTTGAATGTTATCTAATCATGTTTTGATTTTTAATATTAAAAATATGCATGTTCTTCCTCTCTTTCTTTCTGTCACACTAGACAGAAGACATAAAATTGAACAGAAATTCCCAGTGACAGAAATTCCCATCAATAAGGAAAGGGAAATCCTATGCTCATAAAAGCTGGTTGTTAACTAGTTACAAAAAGATGCTACTCAAAGGATTAAAACTCTGGACTACAAATGTTGATAATTTCCAATCAGTCTAAGTCTAGACTTACGCCATCAATCAATGTCACTTCTACTATATAGAAGTATATATAGCACTTCTACTTGACAAGCGAGTTTTTCTGAATTGAAATAGGAAAGCTCCACAGATATAACTGAGGAAACCTGAGATAAACTGGAATGTAAAAATGGGCTGAATTATTGCCCAGTAATGTAAGAATCCATTATGAAAGGGGTCAAACTCAGACACTTTAAACAAAAAGTGCAGTTTATGATTCTTTTCTGTGACTAGAAAACTGAATAGCAGGCAACTTCATAATGCAAATAGTTTTTTCTTGTATAGCAAATGCTCTAAGGGCACAAACGTACACTTTCTCTTCACACTTCTATTTAGATTCCGCTTCTCATCTTGAAAATTTGGAAATCCATTTTAAAGAAGAATTAAAAGGTTTCTTTATGCTAAAAAATGAGAAATACAACACAGGCTTACTCTAGGCAGCCAAGTTATTGCCTCTTAAGGACAGAAAGCAAAACTAGGTGCATTGAAAGGTAACATTCTCATGACAAACAAACAAACTTTGTTACTTTCTTGTGTAAAAATATATGATGGAACTCTGATCAAAGGAAAATTGATAGTGAAAGCAAATAGAACACATGCATATATTACCTTTGATAGGAAATCTTGGCAGTATTTATTTATGTTATAATATACGTATATAACCTAGGTAAGAAATAGTTCACATTTGATGAATTCCAAGGTGAATGATTGGCTTATGAGCAAGTAACTATTGTTTCAAGCTGAAGATACACCAAGGAAACTTGTAATGTTTATATTACATGTTGGCCATTATTTTAATATTTACATATGCTATTTCCAAGTGTATTTCACCTGTCTCAAATGTCTTGAGAAATGCTTCGAGTTAATATTTTAAAATCTAAAGAATGAAAATGGCAAAGTGACCGTTTATATTCTGGAGATTTACGGACTCATTCTGAAAATGTCTCTTTTGGAGGATCAAATGAGACAATAGCTGAAAGAAAAAGCCTGGTTAATTATCTTCCTATGAAAGCATCTTGCAGAATTGAGGTACACTATAAATTAAACCCAAAAATACCTCTGGGCCAGAAAATTTCTTACCTGCAGGTTTTTGAAGATGTGAAAATAGAGAATTTCAGAATATTCTACAAAGTGAGAAATGTGAGACATTGCAGGAGAGGCTGAAATGATATGCTTGTAACGCAGACGTGGTGAGCTCCATGGGGACATGGAGATTAAAGAGAGCATTTGGATTAAAGAGAGAGAGGTGTGCACGATCTTACAAACATCACTCTTGGTGGAAAAGAAATGTAGGCAACCCTGACCTCCTGGAGCAAACAGTGGAGGTTCAGTAGAAAAGCATCCCTATTTGCTGGATAATCAGTGTGGGTCTCATTGAATCCCGGTTATGGTTCAGGAGAGTCTCTAGTCTTGGTGGAAGGTATGAAGACCATCCTCTCTCACAGCAAGATGTTTTCTCTGATAGTGGTTCAGCAGCAGGGAGTTGGCTTCTGCTAGCCATTGTATGACATAGGATACTTGGATATCTTAGCCTGAGTAATATGCTTATTCTTATATTTATATTATGTAATACATTTGTTTATGCATAATAATCTGAACCAATCTGAAATGTAGTGAGTACATATACAAATACATTCTGTCTTCATGAAGATATACATAGACAAACCTTCAGAATGTATGCACTGGTATAGTTCCACCAAGTCTGTGAATTTATACCTGATTAAAATAAACTCTGAGTATTCAATTCTTTATCAAAAGCAGTACAATGTGTATACAGAATTCTCCTATAAAATGCAAATGTAAAAATCAGTTTTCTGATATCTATTTTTATGACTTACTAGTCTTAAACATAAGATAGCAGATTGAAATATTCAGATTTCATAAGAGCAGAGCATGAGGCATTTGGGGTAAGATTCAAGAAGCACAAAATAATTAATTTAAAACAACAAATTAAATTTTTGTTACTTATTGTGAGAAGACCCATCTGAAGTGTGTCTAATGAAATGTGGATATGAAGTTCAGATGTAAGGATATTTTGTTATGAACTTGAGACTTGGCCCATATTAGTTAATGTGTAAGAATAATATTGAATTCCAGTTGAATCAACATAAGGCAGTCTGTAGTTAAAATGAGAAAACGTGCAAATTCACCTTGAAATTTGTGTCCTGATAGTTTACTACCCAGAATTAGAGTTCTGAGATATAGGATATATAAACTAGATGCATGAAAATGTGCATTAGAAATTAGCCCAACTTGACAACTTGCATCCAAAATCCTTCATCTTTTAGAGCTGTTCAGCTGTACAGATGTTTAAGTCTCGGTTTGAAATAACAACCACTTTTCCTTTGATATGTGACAGATTTAAAATCAGAATGGAGCTCATCTTAAATTTAAACATAATCTGTTTCATGCATGCTTTCTTGTGATTTGAACAAAAAATCGAATGTTTCTAAGAACAGCTACATATATGAGAATTCTGCACATCTGAATGCAAACTCTCAGTAAGTATGTAAGACTTTGGCATTTATAAACATCCAAACTAAATATCCACCTTCCTGAAATGACTACTGTGCTCTGCTGTAGTATGTGAATCAGAACATTTCCAAGAAATGGTAGTAGTGTTCTTGGAAATACAAGAATTTGGACCAAATACAGATTTGTGAGATGTTGTCAGAGGAAAGCCAAGGGACTGAAAGGAACGAAGCCAAGAGATTGTTGTGGGCAGTGGTCCACTCAACCAACAAAAGAACTAAAAAGTTTAGTCTTTGAGTATTACTCAAACTCCAAGACTTGCATATATCTTTCAGTTCTAAACCTTTGTCATTCTGTGACCAACAGAGAAATACCTTTACTAAATCTCATAGCAGATCTCAAAGAATCAGAGAATTGTAGGAATTGGCAGGGGCCCCTGAGGGTTGTCCAGTTCAACCCCCTGTGAAAGCATGTTCTCTACAGTGGGCTGCAGAGAAAAGCATGCAGGTGGGTTTTGAATCTGAGTTGCCTCTTCCACCGCTCTGTTGCCCACAAAGTAAGGACATTTTTTCTCATGTTCAGATGGAACTTCCTGTGTTCCAGTTTCTGCCCTTGTCCTGTCTCTGGGCACCATTGTGTGAGAATCCTTCTTTGTTTTTTGGCTCAGAGCTTGCTTCCTGAGGTATTTCTTGTGATAAGACTCTGATTGATTTATTGAGGAGACAAGTGATGGGTGCTACTGTGTGACTCCCTCTTGCTCCCTATAGAGACTCCTTGCTTCTTCTTTCCTATCTTTTCTATATCTCTCCTTCCCTTCCCCATTACCCTAATTGATAATAGTGTTCATCCTACCCTTCCCCATCTCCCTGATTAAGATTTGTAATAAGCTGGTTGGACCAACATTTGAAACATTCTTTCTTAATCTCACTCTGGGTATACAGATATCAAAGAACCTCCTCTCCCTCCTATAAATTGGAGCAAGACACATTGACAAGAGCCTGGTCCATCCACTTCACTTCCACCCTTTAGATATTTATAAGATTCCTTCTCTGTCCTCTCTTCCCCAGGCTGAACACTCCCAGGTCTCTCAGCCTTCCCTCTCAAGGGAGATGCTCCAGGCTCATAATCAACTTTTTAGCCCTGTTCTGAACTTTCTCTAGCACACCCCTGACTTTCTTGAACTGAGGAGCCCAGAACTGGACATAGTACTCCAGATGAGGCCTCACCAGGGCAGAGAGAGAAGATCATCTCCCTTAACCTGCTGGCTTTGCTCTTTTTAATGCACCCTAGGATACCATTGGCCATTTTGGCCATCAGGGGCACATTGCTGGCTCATGGTCAACCTTTTGTCCACCAGGAGACCCAGGTCCTGCTCTGCAAAATCTCCTTTTAAGAGGTAAATATGTTTTATCTACGTAATTTTTTGTTTTCTGTCAGGTTAACTAGATGACATATTGCTTTGATTTAGTTCTTTGGATACAAGTAACAAGTTAGGAAAGGACAGGTAGATTTAGAGTGTGTCCAGATGGTGCATATCATTCCACATGGAACAAAATGTTGGAGGTTAACAAGTCCAGCCCAACTCTTTTCCTCTAATTCTATTTAAAGGAAGGAATTCTATGTAAAGGAAGAATGTTTTATTTTCCAATTTTGTCTTAAAAAAACCCAAAACAAAAACAGCAACAAAAACAAAAAAAAAAAAGATCCAGACTTTATAATAGATTTCTTCTCCATTTAAAACTAGACTGAAACAGTTCTAACAGGTGTATTATAATAATTTTAGATTTGGTCCCCAGCCCTCTAAAAGCTTGTTCTATGTGATAGTTATCTAAACCAGACATTAGCAGAAACAGATGTTGGCTTTTTTTTTCTTCTTTATATGGGAGGAATAGGATTTCTCCAGAATTAAAGATATATAAACCAAGAGGGAACATATGTTCTTGGTGCATGTTTTCTATTCTTGGCT
The DNA here is from genome assembly GCA_037305975.1 of Chrysolophus pictus. Taxonomy (NCBI): domain Eukaryota; kingdom Metazoa; phylum Chordata; class Aves; order Galliformes; family Phasianidae; genus Chrysolophus; species Chrysolophus pictus. The sequence goes on from CM074578.1 coordinate 29,984,025, forward strand.
AAACTGGTATTTTATGACTCTAGCCTCTTTTGAAATAGAAGATATGGAATCTAATACTAATAGTGAGAAAATACTTGAAGGTGACATCAAATGCAACCTGATTTAGACACCTTTGAAATTCCACACAAATTCAAATGATGCAAGCAACTCTGTTGCTTTGTTGTGTAAATAGGCTGCATTTTAATGGTATTCATTTGGAAATGTGTAAGTAAATGTTTAGTATAAAAATACATAAATATAAGCAAATTGGAGGTGTTCAAAGCCAGATTGGATGGGGCCCTGGGCAGCCTGGTCTAGCATTAGGTGGGAAGGTTGGTGGCCCTGCATGTGGCAGGGTGGTTGGAGATTCATGATTCTTGAGGTCCCTTCCAACCCTGGCAATTCTGTGATTCTGTGATTCTGTGAAATTGAAAAAAAAAAAAAAGGGACATAAAAGATCAAGAAATAGGCTAAATGGGAACGTAAAGCTTCACAAGTACTTCCATTTCCATTCAAGATCAGTACAAAAAAGGAAAAAAGTCTTAATGACACAGGGCTTGCAAAGATGGATGTTAGTACTTCTTTAAGATTAAGTACTTCATAGTTGTGTAGGATTTCTTTTGGCTCCATTTAAATTTACTAGATAGCTATTAGCGAAAAGAAGACCAAAATTTTTGACATAGATAATATACTGCGTTATGACCAAAAGGTTAAAAATATGAACAGAAGATGGTTAATTCCATTTGGAAATATATGAACAAGATATTTTATTTAAGGTAAAAGATGCCATGTAACACAGAGATGCCAAAAAGAACTGGCAATATGACTGGCTAGCTGTAAGCATTAGCTCTCAATAGAATGTCACAGCAAACAAAGCCAACAATACTTTGGCCTAACACATTAAAAAATCATTTTACAGTGGAAAGTGTACTCCAGTTAAATCCCAGCATCTCACTACTGGAAATAGACAAGCAATCTGCAAGCAAAGGATCACAAAAATACTACTGGATTCATGAGAAAATTGTAAAACAGCTAAACACACAAACAATTGAGAGAGACATGCTAACTGAAAGTGTTTTAAGATGTCTTCTTCAGTTGTGGCTGGCTATGAACCACAACAGGAAAGAAAAATTTAGTCTGTTTGGAGAAAATTTTTTTCAAGAAGATGTAATTGGTGGAAAATATGAAGAGACAGTTTTGTACAATTAAAACAATAAAAATGTCACCAAATGTAGAAAATATCCATAACTGGACATAAGCTTTTTTTTTAAAAACTTCTAGCTCTATGACATTTGTACTTGTCTCTGGACATTTTAACATTATTCAGGAAATGAAGATGTCTCAATTGTTATTCCTTTTGTTTTAAGGCAGGGCTAGCTTCACAAAATTATAATTAGCTCTTCAGTAAGACAAAATTATAGTTAGCTCTTCAGTAAGACAGATCAGCTATTCTTTTCCAAGCTTTTATATAAGAAGTTATCTGGATGAGGCTTATGTTAGGAATGCAGAGTAGGCAACTGGTGAACAAAATCAGTGTCCATTTGAACAGGTTGGTTGATGTCCCCCTCCCTCCCATTAAACATATGCAACAAATATGTTATTTATAACTACTAATGTATTTGGTGTTCTCATTCAGGTTGTTTCTGAATTTGAAAGACTGGAGTTAATAGACTTTTTTTTTCCCCGTGTCTTCATGCAGTCTGTTTATGCAACTGTTTCGAGGGCAAAAATTCCCTGTTTTTCAAAGGCAATCTTGACATTGAAGCTAATTTGAAATCTGAATATAAGTAAACTACATGCAAGATATTTTTACATTCAGCCTTATTTTACTTATATTAGTAATGTGCAATCTTCTGGAAACAGCTATTAATATTTTATGTAGAATTATGTTCGTATTTTAAAATCATAAATCTATTCATTCTAAAGTATTAGGCTATTTTAACTTGAATTAATTTGCTTTTTTTTTCTTTTTTTTTCCTTTTTTTTCCAAGAGCATGAAAACAAACTATGAATTTCTACTCTAAAGGTCTCTGCCAAATAGGTGTATGTGTTTTATAACCCCTAGAGTTGCATCAGAAAATGCATGAAGGATCTGTGACTGTAAATCAAAAAGATTAGGACTCACAGTTAGCAAATATTGATTTAGAAATGAGCTGCAAGTTCAAGTGGGATAAAAATGTTTGTACTAATGCCTCTTGTCTTCTTTTAAATAATGAGGAATTACAAAGAAATATTTATAGAAAGTATTACTGGTATGTGTTTCCTCCTAAATTCCAAGATCAAAACATTTTTCCTAGTCTCATATGTTAAAAAAAAAAATAGAAGTGAGACTTTGTAGCTCTGCAACACAATTATCAGCTGACATTTTCCTTCTTCAATTTTTCATTTATAATTATATCATTTTAAGCTATCTGGGAAATATTCTAGCACTAACTATAATGTCATGGATATAAACAGTAGGACAAATAAAGCAGGTGAAAGTAGCCTGAAGTAGAGATGTCACTTGTCAAAGCATCACAGTAGTTCTACTGAAATGCTGTTCAAAGATTCCATATTGTACAGTATTGCTAACAAATATTTAGTAGCAGAATTCATAATCTAAGAGAAAAGCATATTGAAGGCATAAATTTAACCATTTCTGAGATTAGCTGCTGCTATAAGACGACATAAACTAGACAGCAGCACTTGGTGTCTTTTCTGTGCTGTTCAGGATTTTGGTCCAGGAGTCCAGTCACAAGAAAGACAGTCTGCAGCCTCCTGTCAGTAATAGTCTCTAATCTGTGGAATTTATAGTCTGACAAATTCCTCAAAATTGTGCTAAGAAAATTTGATCTTTTTGATTACTTTTGTTGTTGGTGTTGTTGTATTGTCCTTTATTATTTGCTACAGTTTTTGTGCTTTCGTTATGGCTTGAACTTCTGAAAATTTGTATGCAGTTGGCTCCTAGTGATTTTATAGCCAGATTTGAATGCTATTGGAGTAGAATTAATCTGAAGTTTACTGAATTTGGAAAAAGATGACATAACCTTAAAAAGAAAGAAGATGCAGAAGAAATGTGCTTTGATGTGTATTAATTACACTATCTGAATTTATTTCTCAAACCACCTTGACTGAAATCCAGGAGAATGACATTTTAAGGCATTTCTTTCATTTTGAGAACATTATTACTTTAGTAAAGATTGAGTCCAAGAGATGCAGCAAATGTTCTAAGTATGGAACAGAAATCAGTATGAGAAGTTTCCTTGTTCAAAATAAGTGCAATACTTGCATCTTATTTTCAACATCTGTCATATCATGTCTCAGAAAAATTATTTCAATATCAAATAAATTCACTTTATATATTTCACAACTGAAAATGCCAATTTTGCACTTGTAAGCTTTTGTACTCCTAAGCTTTCAAAAAAAGCTGAGGCTAAAGCAGGTTACAAACATTTCAGTCATTTAGCACTTCTGGTCAGGGCACTTGTATTTATAAGGCAAGATATCTAATTGGTTGACCAGCAGAGGCACTTAAATCAGAATATATGTCTTTGAGTCCGTAGTTTGTTCTCAATGATACAGCAGTGATAAGATCTCCTGCTTAGTGATACAGTGCTTCTAGTTACAACTTCAGCAGTTTACGCTCCTATTGGATGTGTCATGTCAGTATTTCACAAGATTAATATGTTTTGATAAGAGAATATGAACTTTTCCTTTTTGTGTGCATCAGGCCCACGTGGGACAAAGGACTATCACAGCAGTTCACTGCTCAGAGGAAGGGAGTGTGGAAGATCTGTATTACCAGTTTGTATGTATGCCATAACATTTGTCATTAGTGGTAAGAGTTTATAGGGGAACTGATCTGTCTGTTAGTTCCATAACAAGACAGTATAAAACCCGATCTTCTCAGATACACCGCCTTTTGGCTCCTATCCCTGTTCTTGGTGATGCGGTGTTCACCATCTGTCTTCTTCTCTGATTAGTGTGGTTTCCTCTTGGTATAGTGAAGTTCAGCTTTGCCCTCCTTGTGGCCTCAAGCCCTGGTTTGCAGAGGTAATAATGGATAATGAATGGCAGTTAGACATGAGGTAAGCACCAAGGTCTCAGTTAGCCCATAAATTATATGCTGGAAGTTATAGTTTCAATTCAAGCATCTATTTGTATTGTTGAGGAACTTCCTAAGGACTGCCAAAGTACTGATTCATCCTCTGACTATGTAATGCAATATATCTATTCATTCTTTCCATGTCCTTTGGAGAGAAGTCATAAAGCATGCTAGTAATCAAATATCCAAGGTAGTAATGTCCTCCCTTAGTGCTGCTTCAGTTTCTAACAGTTTAAGGTAAAAAAGAGACAGGGCCTGTTGGATACAGAGCCATATGTGCCAATTTGCAATGCTCCCTCGCTTTCCAGGGTATGTGGGCCAGGCTATCTTGCCACTGGGGCAAATTCCTCAAAGGTAGCATAATATAGTGTCAATGAAGGGTTGCAGTTGTTCTGAGAACCATAAACCAGTTTTCTGGTTTCCAAGGGGGCCTGCAGTTCCTGGTGTGGGTACAGCAAGTCCTCTGGCTGCAACAACAGCTATGCTAGGAACTTCACAAGAAAGACAATCTGCAGCCTCCTATGGCTGCAGGTTTTGCTGTTAGGTATCACTAGCTCTGTTGCACACAAAACCATCCGAACAAAATCTGTTTTGGATTGTGGCTGACCTGTGTGTTTGAGGAAGTTTCTTCTTCAGCAGATGGTAATAATTTTTTTACCAAACATTGCAAGAAGTCAGACGTACTGGAAGGCACATGCTCACTGCAGGGTAACCATGTGCATCTCTCTTGCTTGCATAGGGCTGCCAAAACCTTCCACTGGCCTGGTTTGCATTTGTATAACTAACTTAACCTTTGGTCCAGAGTGCAACACAGGATGGGGCTTGCGCAGATTTCTCCCAACACATCCTAGTAAACTTGACATTGCACAGATTTAAAAGCCTGGCTACTAAAGTGTTAGCAGCAAGCGCTTTAAAACCTTTCCTCAGATATACTCACTACCTCGTGGTCTGTCAGCCAAAGCTGCTGGTTCTGCAACTGGAAGATGTCACTGAATACAATGCAGAAAGCCCTATGATTCTCTTTATTGAATTTCAAAACTTATGCTGTTATTGTAGTATTTGAGTCTTTTCCAAGTTCTGATGTCAACTGCTGTGCGATGTCAGACAAGCAGAAGGATATAATGCTGAATGCATTATATTATTTATTGAATAAAAAGATCTGTTTTGAATTCTATAAGAATATTGATAGTAAAATGTGAGGATAAGTAAACTTTATAGCGTCATGTATTCTTCTGCCTCTTCTCTAAATGATTTTTCATTTTACAAAAATGAAGGAAATTTAAGAAATGGGCCAGAAACTGTCAGATGAGGAAAACAAGAAACATCACTTCAGCAGATGGGTTCAGATTTTCAGTTGAAACTTTAATTCCCTTATACCCAGAAATGAATGGAATGTTTCTGTTGCATAAAGATCTATACAGTATTTAGGTCAGGTTAAATGATAACAATTGTACTGTGTACACTCCGTACTTCTTTTGCAGAAGATATGTTAGCACCCTTTGTCAGCAATATGATGATGAATGAGGCTATCTTAAAATACAGAAATTCAAAGCTGGAGATGCAAAACATAAAAGTGATAGCCATGAAAATACTTAAAAGCTAATGGCATAGATATTCATGCAGAACTTTGGCAGCTGCTCATTGAAGAAATGCACAGGAGTAGCATTCCTTTCTGCTCTAGTGTCCATGTGGTGTCCAAACTCAGATTGTATGGGGGACAAATAAATACTGGGAAGATCTGTCTGAGAGCAGCATTGGCAGGTCTGGAAGCAGGGATTAACTGATACTGATGAGGTTATTTGAGTCTTTTCCATAGACTTCTGTCTCACTCTGCTGAGTGAGTGTGTACTTAAGTTTGTTCCTGTTCTCTTTCCTTACAAACCAAATTATGTGTGTGAGATTATGAAAGAAAATGCAACAAGAAGATAGATCCATTAAGAAAAACAGCTATGGTTTTCCATAAGCAAAAGTTTTCGCTGGGTTCTAATGCAAGATCAGCATTGCATTCTCATAAATATTTGATGCTTTGAGATGAATAAGTTGATTATGAGCTTACCCACTAGTATTTGCAGGACAGTGGTCAAATACTGCACTGATAGATATCTAATTAACTTATTACAACACACACACAAATAAAATTGAAACAGTGCATGAACAAAGGATACTATATGTAAGTAAATAAACCACAAGCGTGGGAGTGTATTTGAAAGTGTGGAAATAGACTCATTGGTCTTTGAAAGGAGGTATTCTGCCTCAGTGAGTGAGTCTGGTGCATCTCCCTCAGGGTGGGAATTCCTCACATGGAGAGCCAAAAGAAAGAACCCCAATCCAGATGGAAAGTTGGGACAGAGGGCAAAGGTAGCCTTGCCAATCCGAATGGCCTTGGAGGGAGAACGGGTTGCTCAAGCAGCGCGTGCTTAAGACTGAATGCTGAATGAATAGGAAAAAATAATAATCATTCGGACATGTTCTACTTTACTTTTTAATAAAAATAAAGTTCTCCTTTATTTGAAAGGATTTTCTTCATTTGAAGAAATAAGTAAATAAAGCTCAGGCAAAATATTAAAATATTTTTGGGGAAATAGTCTTTAACATTTCCACATGTTTTTTAAGATATTACTAAAAGATGCTGAATCTGCTCAAATACAGTATAACATTTTTGCGTTGCATTGCTCAACACTTCAGCTAATTCACCGTAGTCTAGCATTCTAGTGACAAACAGACTTGATTAAAAGAGAAAAGGGTAAAAATACCACTGTCTGCTTGAAATGTTCTCTTAAAACACACACACCAACAGGCCAAAAGTAAAACCTTTTCACTCTATTTTAAATCCAGTATCGTGTTGATGTCCTATATTGTATTGAGAAAGTGGGCATCTTGGAAACAATGTGCAACACTGATATTTATGTCACTGGTTTCTCTAAAAATTATAAGAATTACAGATATTTAGTATATTTGAAAACCAAGCATTTTTATGTCTAATTTCAGAAACTGATGTTTAGATATTTCAGCTGTTATTTGATTTGACAATAAGGGAAAGGAATAAAAAGGCCTCTACAATTACAAGGATTCAATATAGGATATACCTCCTTATTTTTGCAAATGTTTTTCTAACAATCATCTTTCCTGTGGATTTCAATACTTAACATCTTAATGCCTAACCATTTTGTGATAACCCAGCAATGACTAGAAAGAGTCAACTCTTGTGTATAATAAACCAAAACAATTAAAGCCATATATATACATACATAAATTGATACACTTAATTAGAACACATTTTTCCTGCCTATGTCTATTATTTCTCTCAACCATATGAGGTTCTCCATTGAGTTCTGTATAGACTAATTCCCAAGTCAATAGAAATATGCACTTAAAAACAATTCCAGCATAGGAGCAAATAATTTGGGGAAAACAAAGAAAGAAGAGACATATTTCACACGGTTGCAAAGATCTTAGTAGAGAGGTACATGTTTTTTTCTGGAACATTTGGCACTGTATAGTGCAAATGAGAAAAAAAAAAGCAACTGATGAAAGGTGTTGCATGGTGAAACATCTAATTAATGAGGCACATCTTGCAGTGTCCTTGTCTCTCACTTGGCAACTAAGTGGAACAATTTGGACTTAGCCTGATCTGTGGTGAATTGACATCTTGAACTTATGACTCTTCGCAGAGGATGCTCTCCTAATTGAAAGATTTTCAAACAGTCTCTACTATTACATCCAAGACTATGAGGGCCACAAAATCAGCAGAAATGCTTATCTCAGCCGTCACTAGTCTTACCCTTACAACAGAAAGAAGAATTTTGAAGTTGATGAAGTTGATGAAGTTTTCAGTTTTCAAAGCAAATTTCCAGAGAGTAAGTTATCTACAAAGCACTTCAACTCTAGAGAAGGCAGTAATTACTGTAAAAACCTGTTACAGTTTAAATAAATATATAAAAATTATCTTCAAAAATGAAAATGAAAACTGTGAAATTTACAGAATTGTTCACCTTTTCAAGAAGCTTGAATCTCAGTTAACCCTTTAGTAGAACTTGTGGATCACATAAAGTATTTTTAAAACTCTTAGTTTGTTCCAAGTTCTTTTAAACCTAGGTAGGCAGTAAAACCAATAGTAAAGCAGATTAGGAATTTCTGGTGTGACAGTGCTACTTATGATTTCTTCTGGGGAATATAGAGACTTCCTATGTTGGAAGATCAGTGGGTGGAAAGATAATTGCCTGTTTATTGGTAGAACTTTATTTACCTTATCCTCTAACCATGATTTTGGAAGGACTTAATATAACTGTATAAACACAAAAGTAATAAGCAATAGCTCTTATCCTGATGAATGCTTGAGTATAGCCAAAAGTATCTATGTTTAATCAACAAGTACAGCAGAAATGCAACTGTAGCAGAAGTGCTGACTCAGGGCCTGAGCCAGTGGTTGAGCACCTGCTGGGAAGACAGGGCTAGGCCAGGGGCACTCAGGTGCAAGCAATGCATCTGAGTGACTGGAAGGAGTAGAGTCAAAATCCACCCCTTCCCAGACCTCATTTAAGGGTGGCAGTGGGGGTGAAAGTTTCTGTTGCTGGAGATCCTTACCTACGTGCAGTCTCCCAAGGGTAAGTAGTGCTTTTCCTTTATTTATGTGCCTGCAGATGTTGCACGTGGGCTTGTTCTTATTTGCTGTAGCTGAAGACTTTGCCACTCTGCTGTTATCACTTTACTTTCCATTGCATTTATAGTATTACAGCAACCAAAAAAGCTGAAGTAAAATCTCTGTTATGTTATTTCTTTCTTTGATAATTTAAAATTGCATTTGCATCCGCTCACAATTTCTATGAGAGCACACTCTGTTGAGCACAGGGGTTGTCCTTAGATTCATCATCTCAAACAAAAACAATTTTTATATCACAGGTGTTTTTCACATTTAAATTATGAATGATAGTTTCCTTAATATTAAATGATTCTGTATATCATCAAAGAGATTATTCATCTGAATTGTAAGTAGTTGAGATGGGCAGTGTATCTGCTGAGGGAGTTCCGTGCTGAAAAATACTGGGAACAGAGAGTATGTATATTTGCATCTACAAGTCAGAGAAGTAGAACCAACAAAGGCACTCCTTCTCATTGCACAAATGAGAGCAGAATGAGTGAGCAAACAACATGCACAAGGAAGAAGGCTTTAAATCCTACTGCACACCCAAAGTCTGTTCAAGACTCCCCTGCAACCCTTTGGAAAGACTCCTGCTGCCTTTTGGATACTCTTTTAATGAGTTCTTTTGAACACAACTGGTATCTGTAGCTTTCATAAAAAAAAGAACACTTAATTCAGGCTGTTCAGTCTCTATATGCCTTAGTGCTAGAGCTTGAATCATTGAGGCAGTGTACATGATTTACCCTTGGGACAGTAGGGACTTCTAGGCTGCCAGGCTAGAGGTAGCTGCCAGGCTAATGCTTATGGGGTATCTGTGCACTTATAGCTCTTCCTTTTGACAGCATATTGGATGGGATATTAATGTCTGATCTGCTTTTATATTGAAAAGAAAAAGTGAATGCTTTTAAGTACTATCTATAAAATAGGATAAAAATGTGATGTTTAGTCGCTGGTTGAAGTGTGACTTCAACTTGGGAGAGCTTTTCTCAGATGGGGAAGCAGGCACAGTACAGAGGACTACAGGAGGCACCCTCTTCATCACCAAATATAGACAGTGATGAACTCATTAAGCCTGTGTCAGTGGGCTTAAAAATAAATGTTTAAGTGATTTAAAATGAGAATACAGTATTTACATGAAAATAGGTTTAAAGACAGAAAAGACCTAATTATCATTATTTATTATCAATTAATTATCATATTAATTGTCATTAATTCCCAGGATCTGAAAACTAAACCAAACTTTCTCTGGTGCAAAAGCTTTCTGAACAATTTGATTTCTGTTGGCTTCATAAAGTCCCTAAGAACTGTGAGTACAGACTCTTTTTCTTCTGCTGAACTTACACTACCAAACTGTGTTGTGTTTTAGTAGTTCATAGGAACATACAGAAAAGCTCCAGGTAGCATGGAGGAAGAAAACCCACACATTTATTGGAACTACTCATTACAGTTTTATCCTTTGTTCAGCAGTCTAAAAGTGGGTTTAAAGATCGTTCTTTATTAACCACTTGCTTTCTTTTTTTCACTAGAGCCGTTAGCCTTGTTCATTCTGCTTGTAACTTCAGTGAGATTTTGCTTAAAGTGCCTTGTCTGTAGTAACTGCAATGATAGGCAGGAGGCAGCAAATGTACAAGAAAATAAGTATTTGAAAGTAAAAAATACTGCTAAGTAGGGATCTACTGGAGAGCTCTAATATGACCAGGAAAAGTACTGCTGTAAAAAATCCACAGAAGGAGACATAGGGACTGGTGCCAAGTACTGTAAGTGCAAAGGCTCGGGATAGATGTGCAGCCAGCAAAGCGTCAGTGCCATTGGTGTGGAAAGCAGCCACTTAAAGCTGTGATGTGGCAGGGGATCAGAGGCTACTGCTGCTACGGCTCTGTGCGGAGGAGAAGCAACATCACATAACAGTTGGGCTATGTCACACAGGCTGGAAGACTTGCCTGTGTTGCCCATCAATCTTGTAGGAAAAAATTATTGTGATTCTGGGTGACTTGGTTCTACTCTCTTTAAAATATACAGGTATTACTGAAAGAGTTTTCAGTTTTCTCTTTTTCTTTTACCTCTGAAATGGAAAGCAGGCATGAATTTTATTTCACACACACACACACACACAAAATTTCCTTTTTTTATTAGATATTCAAAGAAGAAAATTCGTTTATGCCTGTTTTACCAAATACATATTTTCTTGGTAAGTGGAACCCAGATGACCGAGATGTTAATTTGCATAGGCTTTCAAATGGCAGGACATTTGCCCAGATTGTTTATGGTAATCATTTCCGCTGACCTTTGGATTTGTATGCTTGAGCTTTTGTTTTAAAAGCCAAAGGCAGTAGCTGACCTTGTTGCCTTGGACAGCTGACTGAAACCATGAATTTTGTTTTCATAGTCAAATATCTTCTCCTGTGCCTCTCTTATCATTGTTTAGGACTATATTTTTTTCTTCTTTCATTAAATGTCATGAAGAGGGCTGGGGGGGAGTTGGGTGGAGGATGACTACACCCAGCATTTTATTACTTTGTTTTGAAATTGTGCAAGACTGATTCAAATTAAGGTTTTAAGGAGCTGAACATACAAAATCATTAGTTCTTACTTTCCACTGAGGTCTATGGAAGCTTACAGTACCTGCCAGATATCCTGAGATAGGATGACTATAGTTTTAAACATACTCAATAGTAAATAACAAGAAAAAGGTATGTCAAAGGTATTATTATTAGCATTGTAGAGAAATAAACATTTTGGCATATGGATAAGCATAACTGCTTAACTTGTATGTAAATTCAAGGGGATATTGGGAAGTGGTGAGCTTGGTGCATGTTTGGAAATAAATGAGAAACTTCTGGGATGCTAAAATTATTTCAGTTGAAGAGATCATTAAAATTGATAGAACTTTAAGAAGACCTGCAGCTTTTGGAAATCTAACTGAAAAAAAATGACTGGCCAGAGTCATTGCTTAGTTTCTCCAGAGCATAGCTGAAAAATCCATAAGGAATCCCTTGGGGGGAAAAAAAAAAAAAAAAGTGACTCATAAACCCAAATGAAAAAGGAAAACAATCCATACTGGCCCTATTTACCAATGAGTAGGTGCAGTAGAAATGCTAAGTCATGTCCTGAACTAGTGACTGAGCACCTGGTAAGAAAGCAGGGCCAACCCAGGGGAACTCAGTTGCATGCAATGCACTCGAATGACAGGAAGGGATAGAGTCCTCATTTGAGGTTTGAAAGTGGAGGCAAGGGTATCTTGCTAGAGATCCCTGCCTACCTGAGGCCTTCCAAAGGTAAGCAGCTCTTTTCCTTCATTTCTGCATCTGTTCTATTTGGGCTCATTCTCATTTGCTGCAGCCAAAGACTTTGTCACCCCACTATTATCACAGTACTTTCCATTGCATTTAGAGCATTACATTAGGTAAATATTAGCACATGAATAAACATTTTTTTCTTTGTGTTAATATAAAGTTAAACTAATTCTCATACACGGAAAAAACTATCACACAGAAAGACTTTCACATACGTTTACCACTTCTAAAATTAGCACTTGATTGTAGTATTGCTCAAATACTCAAAATAGACACTATTTGGACAGTAGAGATGATAACAATGCTTATGAAATCTGGAAAAAGAATCATGATATATGTATTTATATATGTATAATGTATATAGATACATTGTAAATGTAAATATACTGTAAATATAAATGTACACACTTATATATGCATTTATACATGTTTTATTGATAATGCCGTAATATTGTTTAGATGACATTATCTGTAGAGAAATCATAGATCTCTCATCAAAGTATTAAAGTAGTAAAGGTAAATGTATAGGGGACATTTTATTAAGTTAGGATGTGTAAAAGCAGAAGTCAATGCAAAATAATTTTAGTTCAATGGAGGACTACTGATGTTATCTACATATAATGACAGTTGAGACACTTCCACCATTAATGCCATTTACATATGATTTGCTTGATAAAATACAAAACTATCTGTGGAGCATACAACTTTTTAAAAATGACATGATGTTTTTTCATCCTCATTACTGACTACCATTTTATTTTATCCTGTGCTTACCAAATTTCAATTACAAAAGAGTACACTGCTCACCTAATGCAGATGGCAAAAGTTGGTTATTTTTCAGTTCAACATAAAACTCTGGAGGATGTTCTAAAGGAAGCTGCTGATTTCTGAAAGATTTTCTTGTACTTTCAGTGTCAAATGATTTTAAGTAGGCTCCATATAAGTATCTCTGTTTTTTTTTTTTTGATTGAGTTTAGAGCTGGTTGCATACTTGAACACCGAGAGCCAATAAAAACAGCTAAATCTGGGATACGTTAAATCTCTAATGGCATAGGATCTGGAAAACCTACAGTCACTGTGCCTGACCCTGATTTACTATGCTTTCAGATTTTATTGTAAAATATTATGCTTATCATGCAGGGTATTATATTATTTACTGTAATCCTGATAATTTATCAAATGAATCACTTGTTCTAAAGAAAAAGGCCTTTGTTTTTTTAGTAGGTCTGAATCAGTTGAGTTCATATTTTAATACCTATGTTGCTTCCGAGAAATGGCACATTTCTCTGCAATGTATTTCATATCTCCTTGGAAGATAAAAAATTTCAATAAATAAGACTTTCAGATAACTGCATACCTCAAATTGAAGATCTTCTGATTTTTAGGGTTTTTTTAGTAGATAGGAAAATTGTGACAGATCAATCAATATTTCAACTCTTCCTCACCTCAAGTACTGTGTGTAGTTTTGGATACCACAGTATTATAACGGGATAAAACTTCATTGCAGTCTACAGCTCCTCATGAGGGGAGGGGAGTTGAATGCAGTGCTGGACTCTGCTCTGTGTGACAGCGACAGGGCCCGAGGGAATGGCATGGAGCTGTGTCAGGAGAGGGGCAGCTGGGGGTTAAGGACAGGCTCTGCACCAGGGGACAGTGAGCACGGAACAGGCTGCTCAGGGCAGTGGGCACAGCCCCAAGCTGCTGGAGTTCAAGGAATGTTTGGACACCACTCTCAGACAAGGTTTGATTTTTGTATAGTGCTGTGTGGAGCCTGGAGTTGGACTTGATGATCCTTGTGGGTCCCTTCCAAGTTGGAATATTCTGTGATTCTATGCTTCTATGTCTACAGAAAGCCATTTCAAACAGCTAATTAAAATGTGGTGAGGACCTGAGAATTTGGCCAGTGAAATGAAGAAGGACAAAATCAATAAATGTTACCATCATATGATTTATAAAGGGGGAAATGCAGAACTTGGTCATTTTGGAGCACTAGAAACAGCTTCCCTTGATTTGTGTTTTTCATGTACTCAAATCTGTTAATGAATTAAATGTCAAATAAGTGTTTAAAAGAGAATTTTCTATTTTTTAAATAGAATATGTTTTCTTTAATAATGAAAATTTAGATGCTTTAACTTTCTGAAATTTATCATTGTATATTTAGAAATGTATTTCTAAATATTTGCCAGGATATATTTGGTTGTGTCGTGATACTTCCTATGTTTGATATGCTTACTTTACTGATTTCATGTTGTAATTTGGCTATATTGCATGCAAATACACATTGTAATGATACACATTGTAATGTTTTACTTTATTTCAACTCTTCTAATGTCAATTTAAATAAAATACTTTGGAGAATTAATGAAAAAGTTATTTTAGTTTGATTATAATTAGTATAGTTTAATCTGGTTAAATCATAAAGAAAATACATCGTAGCTTTATCTTGTTTAAAGGTTACTTTAATCACATGATTCATCTATTGTAATTTACATTTCATATCAGGAATATACTAAAAGGATGCACACTTCTCTGTTATGGATATTGTGCCAGACTACTTTTTATACAGTGAGGCCAAGATCCAGAAATATATTTAAACATATAACTCCTATTTCACAACTACAGGATTTTGCTTATTAAGTACTTCAAAGATTTTGGCTTCTGTTAGGTCTTAGTTGTATAGGACCTTGATACTCTTTTGATGTTTAGGACCTTGATACTCTTTTGATGTTTCAGCTTTATATAAAGTTATCATACATTACAAGCTGACATTTAAGATGAGCTGTGTTCACTATTAGTTCTCTTTCTAGTAATCCAGTTTACCATGTAGAAGAAAATATTACAAGACAACTGAATTTCTGCTTTGAGACTAATTTATTTATTTTGCAAGCTAGATCCCTGCATCACTGGTCTCCACCTGGTCATAGATCCACTGACCACAACCCTCTGCAACCATTCAACCAGTTATGTATCCACTGGTTAGTCAGCTCTTCTAATCTTTGCACAAGTCCAATTAAATGACATCAGTTGCCTTTCCTTGTTCACCGATACTGTCCCTCCATCATAGAAGGCTACAAGCTTGGTGAAGCATGATCTGCTCTTGTTGAAGCCATGCTGGCTGTCACAAATCGCCTCCTTGTTTTACATGTGCTTTAACATAGCTTCCAGGAGGATCTGTTCCATGATTTTCCCAGGCACAGAGATGAGGCTCATTCGATCTTCATTTCTACCTTTCTTAAAAATGGGAATGATGTTTCCTTTTATCCCATTAACAGGACTGACATCACTTTTTTGAATATGGTAGAGTGGCTTGGCAGCTGCTTCTTTCATGACTTCTGAAGTACAAAAAAATAGCAAAATAGGTGGATAACCCTTAACCTACCTCGTAACCCTTCTTTATGGGATGACATCATATGGTGTTAAATAATTCTTTTGTTATTTCAGGTCATTTGCCTTGTGTCCTCTCTCTTCCCTGCCCCCATTCAATTCGCTGAGAGGGCAGTGTGGTAAACAGAATAGGCTTTGATATTGATCAAGCACTGATCAGTCATAGCTAAAATGTTGGAGTATTATCAATGTTTTGGCCATGTTTCTAAAACAAGGCACCATTTGAGCTGCTATGAAGGAGATTAGCTCAAATTCAGCCAGAGGAGTAACTATTCTTCAGTGAAGCTATAGTCTTAAAAGTTATTCAGCTGTAATTCTCCACCAAGATTCCAAAGGTATCAAGGTATATTAACGATGCACTCCTATTGCAAACACAGTTATCATATAATATCTGTCTGTGTACTGAAATTTAAGAACCTGGATGATGACCACTAACCACAGTTTATAATCTCTATCTCAGATGTGGGAAACATTCAGAAATTTACAAATTGAAGAAAATTGATGAGGTCTTCTACGAACAGATGGAAGTAGCCTTGCAGTTGTGGGCACTGGTTCTTAATGTTAATCATCCTGATATTTATTGGATAAGCAACGTAGTCAGGCACATCATGTTCAGCAGGTTCATGCAATCTGCTGAAACTAACTTTCTGATGCAGGTGGAGAAGGAGCTGACAAGGAGGAATGTGCTACTTGGCCTTGTTCTTGCTAACAAGGAAGGGCTGATTGGGGACATGAAGGCTGGGGGCAGCTTGGGATGCAGTGATCATGTAATGGTGGAGTTAGCATCTTGTGTGGAAGAAGCAAGGCAATAAGTAGAATTGCGACTCTGGACTTCAGGATAGCTGACTTTGACCTCTTTAGGGGGATCAACTTGGATGTATCCTGTGGGCTAGGGTGTTAGAAGGTAAGGGGACCTGTGAGAGCTTCTTCGCACTTAAACACCATTTCTTCTTACTCAAGAAATCAGGAAAAAGTTGCAAGAGGTCTTCATGATGAGCAAAGAACTCGTGGATAAACTAAAAGGAAAGAAGAGGAAAGAAGAAGGTCTGATGAAGACAGGCTGAAGGAGCTGGTCTTGTTCAGTACAGAGGATAGCAGGCTGCGGGGAGTCCTCATTGAAGTATTCCAGTAGTTGAAGGGAAATTATAAACATGAGGGAAATTCGCATTTTACCTGGGAAGATAATGATAGGACAACGGGGAATGTCTTTAAAAGAGGTGAGATTTAAATGATGTCAGGAGACTTTTTTTCACTGAGAAATGGTGAGATGTTGGAACAGGTTGCCCAGAGATTATATAGATGCCCCACTCCTGGAGGTGTTCAAAGTCAGTTTTGATGGGGCCTTTGACAACTTGATCTAGTACTTGATCTTGCAGTTGGCAACCCTGCCTGTGGCGGGGAGCTGGAACCTGATGACCCTTGAGGTTCCTTTCAATCCAAGCCATTCTATGGGATCAGAAAGCTACAAGTGGATCCATGGTTTGATGTTATGATGTAGAGCAGAGATGATCAAATATTTATAGTTTAGACTTTGAAGTCCTGCAGGACTTTAAAGCATACGCTGTCTTTGGCTTAGCATCAACATTTATGTCCAAACTGCCTACTCACTCCCTAAAGTGCAAACTTTTTTTGGTAAAAATGCATGTCATTTTGGTGTTGGAGAATTATATGTAAAGCCATCATGCTTAAGCATAATGACTGTACTTCCATTTAAACTCCTTACTTGGTGAAAGTAGGGGAATGTTAGCATGTAGTAAGCTTCTTGACTGTTAAGACATTACAGCTCATTATGTCATTGTGGCACTGCAGTTGTGTAATACTTAGTAAATACTTGGGAACACTATGAACATTAATTTCTTGTTATCATTCTTCCAAATCTAGGATTACTGTGATCCAAAACAGATGAATGAGGAAAACAGCTACTGTTTCAAATGGTTCATTTGTACGTTTTCCAGACAGAAGACAAACTAGCTGTAAATCACAGTTGGTCAATTTAATGTAGCTTTCAGAGTCCCAACAGTATAAAACCAAACTCTGGAATCATGAGAATGTAATATTTTCCGTGGGTGTGGTGTTAATTCAGCCAGAGGGATTGAGAAGCACACACTATATATTGCTTTAAGCAGATCCACTGCAGATGATTCTCATGTTTATTAGTATGTGAAGTATATCTTTAGTTATAAAGGTGATGATTGTTTGCCATTGAAAAGGACTTTATAAAATAGCTTGTTTTACATCATGAAGTAGTATATTAACAGGTATACTACATGCTGTTTTAGAAAAATGGTGGTTGTATTTATGCACTTAATATCAGAAAGTTAATGAAAATCATTCTACTCTCCCTGCTGTAAGTTTAATAATGAGTTTAATTATTCTGCGTTACCACAAGTTGAATATTTTTCACAAAATAGCCTTTTTCTTTCTTATTCTAGTTCATTGTTTGGTGATTCCATAAATATGATTATGTTCTTCATTTGCTTCCATTGCATGGAAGACCTCTCCTAAGTTCATATAGGCTGCGGGGAGAGTAACAGAGATTTCTCTTTCTATCCAAACATTCATTGAACAGACTCAAGACTTTTTTTTTTCTACATTATCTATATCAGACTCGGCAATCTTCTGGCGCAGAGAAAAGGTTGCATTTCTACACAAGCTGGCAAGATTTGTGTTACCTAATTGATTTTCACTGATAGTGGTTCTTGGCCACTGAATCACTTTGCCTGTAGCTCTGTGTGACATATTTCACCCAATGCTATGCACTTCTCTACAGGAACATTTTCATAATTCATGTCTTTGATTACTAATCCTATTATTTCTTTGCTTTGGAAACTGAACTAAACTGACTGAGTAGTTGTTCTGGAGCTCAGATACATCTTGTTCTAAGTTCCCCTTCTCACATGGGAAGACAAATCCTGAGTTACCCTTTACTGAAGGTGTAATTCAATCTATAGTAACTCTTAGATTGTCAAGGCTTCCAACATCAGCACTCCTACAAAATAAGAAACATTTATTTAAAGACTGTTTTGAAATTGTAGACATGGAAAATTGAGTATATGGCATTCTGCTGGGTAGATTTAATAGTAAAATCTACTGTAGTCTCTTTTTCTGTTTCACCAGAACATCACAATGTCTTTCTGGAAGTCCACTGTACTTATTCAACCAACTCTTAGTTTCTTTTGAATATGAGATAAGGCCAAGTGTCAATTGCTACGAATTATCTTCGTCTTCAACAGGGTAATAAGTATTTAAACCAGCTGCAATAAAAAGCATGCATTATTTTGCATTTACATTGACTTACTTAGAAGTATGGAGTACTGAGTAAAGTTTCTGTGTTTTTTTTCCTCTCTCCCTGCTCCTTACATGGCAATTTAGTTCTTGAGGGCTAAGCAAACATTTTGAACTAAAGATCCTCTCGTCTGTCAAGAGAAGTGATCTTTCTCACTTCCAATTCCATTACTAGAAGCATTAGAGCACTTTTAAATCATATATATTGATGACAGCATTTTTCTTTCCTTCTTTATTGAGGGAGAACAGTGGTTATCAAATGGAATCAAACCAATATGATTATCATAATTATTATCCATCTCTATCTTGTGTTAAGGAATATTATTCATCTATCTAGAGGTATCCAAGGAAAGTGAAGAAAACAACAGTGATATTTATGCAATAGCTTTCCTAAGTAAGATGATGAATCTAAATCAGTGTTAATTTATAGTCAGAGTACTCATTTTGATGCAGCACTGAGAAGGTGTTCACAAAAGTAAATATTTGTTTCCCTTTGCTTCCAACAGAGAAATAAGCTCTTCAAAGTATGATATTTAAAATTTCTTTTAATTACTTGTAAATTCATTTTCTTTGCACATTGGTGATTGGTATCTTGTTTTGGAAAATGAATGTTTGATTAATACCTTTGTGATTGTGTTTCATATATTTGTCTTCAGACCAAAAAGAATAACTTGTTTTCAGTATTCAGCGGCTTTAACACACACCAGTGAACCCCCTTCTACATTTATTTTTTTGTTACGTCTTTCTGAGATCAGGAATCAATGTGAAGTCAGAATGCTCCAAGGAACAGTAAGCTTTCTTCTTCACAGAAGAATATTTTCAACAGTATCTTCAATGACCTTCTTAATATATATCAATATTTATTTATTTTGGAGAAGTTTAGACAATCTAGGAGAATAAAGTATCTGTTTTATATAACTGTTTTTTTTCAGTATTTAAAAAAATAAGAGCCATGTTTGGGAAGTTGCACATAAATCCCCAAGCCACTGGAAAATGTGGGGAAGACTAATGAATGAGCAGCCAGGTTTTTCTGTTAATTAATTTTGTTGTTAAGAGAAAGAAGGAAAAAAAAAAGTTTTACAAATTAATTAGAATCTGTACTACCAGCCTGAATGCACTTGGAGCTGTTTCCTCTGCATC
Source organism: Chrysolophus pictus (assembly GCA_037305975.1). NCBI lineage: Eukaryota > Metazoa > Chordata > Aves > Galliformes > Phasianidae > Chrysolophus > Chrysolophus pictus. The sequence goes on from CM074578.1 coordinate 30,003,829, forward strand.
TGATTTTTTTTCCTAAAGTTTATGACCTGACTGCATGTTACATGCCACATGGTAAACCTGCTTTGTTTTTCTTTACTCAGCTGTGCTGTCCTTTTCCTTCAAAAACATCTTCTGTCCAGAGGGAGCTTAGCCATTGCCATTAGCTGAGCAAAAGCCAAAAATGTGAAGAAATAATTTCTTGGTCTCAACTGTGCTGTAGTAACTCCTGTAATTGTTCAAAGATGTGGTTTTCCCTCATAAACCTGAGGAACATAAAGGAAGATGGGGAATCGCATGGCCAAAAAATAATCCAATATAAACATACATACTCTATATGCAAAATTTGCTTATACTCACACTAGGAATATTAAATGTAAAAAGTGTTGCTGGAAATCACAGCTCTCTTGGAAGTTACTTACTAAGTCCAATAGCTAGGAGTTTCAGAATGTCAGAAAACCAAAGTAATCAGCAGATTTTTTTCCAAACATTCAAAGAAAATATATTTATCTTTTTTCCCCTCCATAGCTAACCAGGAAAAGGTGTCTAATTGTACTATAATTGCTCATAAATTATATTTAGCAGCACTTACTCTGCAGAGTTTTGTTCTACTACTAAACTCAATAGGACTGACTTTTGTGTAGCCAAGATTCCACTCCCTTCACCAGGATTTTACCTGTCAGGAAGACCCTGCAAATTTTTCTGTTATTGTAATAAGAGAATATGAAAATCTATGTTTTTTCTTCTGACCAAGCAAGTAAAGGGGATCTAATTTATAAGACAAACCACTTACTAGTTGTGGAAAAATTTATTAAATATTCAAGTCTAACTCCTCAAGTGTTACAATTTAATATGTGTGTATATGTTACTTTATGAAGACCCACTTAAGTAAACAGAGGATCCATTTTGTAATATATCTTGATAGTGTAATTTTCTTAATATGAGGGCTATTCTGAAAGTATTGCCTCCTACTTTATCACGTTGGCCTACAATGTCAGAGGTGGATGTTCTGTGGCAGTAGAGACTGAGCCTTCCCACCAGTGTTCCATTCCATTTTGTTGTGTGATAGATGGCAGCAGAAGGGAAGTCTGACAACACTGCAGCTGACATGGAAATGCATATTAAACAAAAATTGCACACATTGAATTTCACTGGTGGTTGCTGAACATTTATGGAGACCAAAGAGATGTCAGCACAGTGAGATGGTGGAAGGTGCATTTCCGGCATTAGTGGCAGTGGTCACCCCCCAGTAGTGCAGATTTGTATGAGCATGGCATGCAGGCTTGTGTTCATACCTTGCAAAAATGCATAGTTAACCTCAGAAATGCATAGCTAATGGTGGTGACTGCATGTAAAAATAGTTTTATAGTTGAGAATTTGCTCTATTAGAAAGTGTTATTGTACTCCTTGGAGCTGTTTAGTTTCCATGGAAATAAATAGGAAGTATTACTTTCAGATCAACCTACATATTTACTTATCTTTTTAAAGTGCATGACTTTTTTTGTTTAATTTTGATAAATTCAGAACAGTAATATGTTTTAAATATGTTAAATATCTAATACCTGGACCAGGAAGTTGTCCTTAGCAGACTTCAGGAATCTCCTGGATTGTCTGCAACCTGCTGTGTTGCTATCACAGAAGCTATCTGGGTGGTTGAAATCCCCCATCAGGAAAGAGACTGTGAGTGCAACACTTTCTGCAGTTGAAGCAAGAAGGTCTTGTCAACAGACTCTGCCTGATCAGGTGGCCTGTAGTAGACCCTAACTACCAGATGACTTTTACTGGGCCAATCCCTGATTTTAACCCATAAGCTCTCAGTCTGGTCATGGCTGTTTCTCAGACATAGCTCCTTGCAATCTGTCCACTTTCTAATATGAAGAACAACTCCTCCTCCCCTCTTACCCTGTCTATCCCTTCTGAAAGAGCATGTAGCTCTCGATCACAGTATATCAGTTGAGATTCACCCCACCATGTTTCTGTGATAGCAACCAGATCATACTTTTCCAAGTACGTCATGGTTTCCAGCTCCTCCTATTTATTTCCCATGCTGCATGCATTAGTGTTAATCCAGCAAGGAGAGGGAGGTGAGTGTCCCCCCTTTACTCAGCTCTTGTGAGGCTCCATCTGGAGTACTGTGTCCAAGCCATGGGCCCCCGGCACAAGGAAGGCACAGAGCTCTTGGAACAGGTCCAGAGGAGAGCCACTAAGTTTATCTGAAGGCTGGAGTACCTCTCCTATGAGGAAAAGTTGAGGGAACTGGGCTTGTTTAGCTTGGAGAAGAGAAGGCTCTGGGGAGACCTCATTGTGGCCTTCCAGTACTTGAAGGGAGCATATAAACAGGAGAGGGAACGGCTGTTTACAACAGTGGGTAGTGATAGGACAAAGGGGAATGGTTTTAAACTAAGACATAGGAGGTTTAGGTTAGATATTAGGAGGAAGTTTTTCACTCAGAGGGTGGTGATGCGCGGGAACAGGTTGCTCAGAGAGATTGTGAATGCCCCATCCCTGGAGGCAGTCAAGGCAACGTGTTCTATGATTCTATTCTTTCATCTATTATCCTTTGTCTTAGTCACAAAGAATGTAAATACTTAATGCAGACTTAAATACAATATCTACTTAATATTTCCCTCGCACTGTGCCTCCATTCTGTTTCTCTTAGTTTTGCTGTTTAGAATATTTTTCTTTTGCCACTTATATATATGGAACAACTACTTGGTTTTGGCAGTACTGATTGCTGACTTCTAAATGGCTGCCTAAAAAGAGAAGTGAATAATTCTTTAATGATGACATGTTTACGCAAACCCACAACACGAACTCGTATTGTGTGTTCTATAACATTATGTCCCATTGAAAACAAATCACACCTTAGTTTCCAGCCATGTTTCATCAATTTTTCCCCTAAATGGGCAGTCATCTCTACTGATCGGGTGTTCCTATGTTTATTCTTTTAAGTGGTATTTTCAAATTATCCCTTCATACATAACTCATCATTAATCAGATAATTTTAGTTATTTACGATTCATTCAAGGAGTTTGTTTATTTTGTTGAAGCCTTTTTTGTTAGTAATATGACATTTATGAAATCATATAAGGGAAGTCTAGGGCAAAATGATTTCATGAGCTTCCTCTGAAAATAAACTTAGTGGAAAATGAGAGTGATTTATAATAAGAGGCAATAGCTACAATTATCCACATCTGAGTTTTTGTCTGGAGTCACCATGTGTGGTTTTCTACATATAGTCTTCGTTTGTCTGTGACATGTTGTTATACCCGCTCTCATTCTTTTGCACCAATCCTTTAACATACTTTTCACCACATATACTATGAATTTTCAGGACGTTCTCACTGCAAAAGCATGTTGCTGCTGCAGAAGAGCCTGGCACTCTTGGTGTTCCTGTTCTGCCAGGAGCAGAATTCACAGATATATTTGCAGTGCCTGTGATACATCCCTAATCATCCACCAGAAACTGAAATACTGCAGAGGTCTTTCTCAAGAGAGGGCTATAATTATCCTCAGGTGTGGACATGGACTCCTGGACCTCACAGCCCTCACTTAAACTTGCCAGAAAAATTGAGATTCTATTTGGACTAGGCTTTGGTAGCATAAAAGCTTGAATAAGTCAGTTCATTCTGCTGTAAGAGTTTGAAACAGAGCTAGAGTTTGTTGTTAACATTTAAAGAAAAAGTTATTTTGGCCACAATTACTCTTATGTTAGGGGCTTGCAAATCTAAAATCAGAGTCTAATTTTGTCTTTCATACTGAGCAGCTGAGAGAGAAGACTGAATAGAAAAATCTGGAGTCAATTGTGGTCAACAGCTTATGTTCAGTTCCCTGGATGGTGGCTCCCTTGGCTAGAACTATTATTTAGGGTAACGTTATTTGGGAATATGCAGTGACTGATGAATCCATTTCTGTATCTGATGCTTTGCCCTAAGAATAAAGAAAAAAAAAGATGGAGTTACTTTAGGCTAATATTTTACACTCTTTTTCTCATTTATTTTGAAATGATCGTGGTTAAGATCAGCTCTCTGGTTAGGAATAGTGATTGGGAATTGACAGACTGATGAAGGCAGTTAAATACTGGGTGCTGCAGGTCTGAAAGTTAAGAAGGAATCTATAAAGGACAGCTGATGTTTGGTATCCTGTTTACAGAAAAGTTGTAACCTCTGATCTTACTGGGTTCAGAATTAGAGCTGCAGTCAAGGACTGGGAGTTCCCTGAATTACTTTATTGTTCTTGCTCAAAACTTATCAGGCAGTATTTTTATAATGTAAATAAATATATATTACCATAGTACCAACCAGCACTGAAGACACAAATCCTTGTTATTCTCGAAAAAAAAAAAGGAGTGTTCATTGTTTACACCAATTTGATCTCTGCCCCACATTATGCCCTTAACTGTACTCATATATTATTTGCAATACTCCTGGGTAATACTAGCAAAAAAATGTATCTGCTAAGAATTACATACTGTGGACAGTTTAATACAAGCATTGAGATGCATGCCTTGCTCTTTGGTATTTGCTTGGTATAGCCACAGCTCAGGTGTCCTACAAAGACATGGTATTTTCATTGTGACACCTGAAATAAAATCAAGAGCTTGGAAAAGGAATTTACAGGGGAAAGAAAACAATAAAAGCAAACAATCATTGTTTTCATTGGTGAGCCTATTAACAATTTCAACTTGAACCATCACTGCAAACTAATCCATTATACATTTTTTTTCTCTTAAGTTAGACGAGGCCAACAAATTGGTGTTAAATTTAATAATGAGAAAATTAGGAACTAAATAGCCATTAGTTCCAATAGCCTTGATGAAATGTTTTTAAGCATGAAAGCCAGAGTAAATAATATAATAAAGACAATCTCCTTCATTCAACTGTGTTTAAAAAAAATGAATGGTGAGGACTTGTTTTAGTTAGACAATAAAAATAGTCTATCTACAGCACAGCAAATGAAGACTTTTAGAAATGTCAGGAACCAAAGTGTTCCTTTGAAAGAACACTATACTATATAGAAAGTAATAGGGAAGTTTATGTGGTCACTGAATTTCTGTGATCTCTCCAGTGCTTTCACAACATTGTTTTTTTCTTTTCTTTCAGACGTTAAGTCATAAACTCAGATTTATGATGACATTAGATTTTTGCCACAGAATGCTTGGTATGTCCCAGTTTCAGTCTTGTGGGCTTGACACAAGCAACTAAAAGAAAAAAATTGTCTGAATGATCCAATACTTTTTAAAGAAAAATAACCAGTAATAAATAAACATGAAAAATAAAATCAAAACCATGAAATATAAATTCTAGGATGTTTGAAAATATCGTTTAATCTAAAAACATTATAGAAATTTTTGAGAAGGATTATTCTTTCAGTGTATTACTAACTTTTCAATGTATTATTTCTCAGATATGTAAGTTATTAAGTACAAAGAAACCCCATAGCTGTGCTGAGAAGTTTAAAAAAAACGTAATAGTGAAACCCTACCTCATGTCAGCTTTATTGAAATTCATGTATTTTTTTTGTTCAGTGATTATGTTTGCACATCTAGTAAATGTTAAATATGCGCAGAACGGACCTCAATAAAATGTATTTAAAAGTGGAATGATTGTAATTTGAGTTACCATTATCATGAGGTAACAATATTTTCACATTTAGTCTGCAAAATGGAAAAGTTCCAGAAAGCCTTGCAGGTTTAAAATACTCAGGACAGAAGTTCATATTTATGAATCAAGGAATTACGATGAATTATAGGATAGGAAGCCTTGCCTTCTTTGAGTCAAGGTGGCAGACTTCAAGCAGACTGTCTGAAAGGCATCCATAAATCGATGTATTTTAGAGCAAAAACCATTACTACTGTGTCTAGCTAGTCTCTGCAAAGGCTTTTTAGTTAGTCAATTTGCTGCACTCCTTGAATTGTCTTACATATTGAGAAGCAACTACATTTTCTGAGATACTGTGGTAATTGTTATGAAATGAATTACAGAGTCAGTCTCTATGAAAAATAAAAGAAGCATTTGTATCAAATCAATATCATTTTGTATTACTTATTTTCCTAGCAAGGAACGGTGACAGAAGGTTACACTTTTCTTATTAAACCCAAAGAATTTGTTGACAAAAAGGATCATTGACAGAAAAATGTATTTTTTGAATATGAAATATTTTACAAGAACATTGAAGATGAAAGAAACTCACATAGGAAAAAAAAAAAGTGCTGTTCTGCCAGCTTAACTGGCAGGTTGCTGGGGATCCTGAGTTGTTGCTGTGTCTGGCCTCATAGCTGTCTTTTCATAAAGGTTGTGCTCTGCTTGGCTTTCAGGTTCAAAGCTTCTCTGATCTCTCAGATGCAAACTAATTCCAACTTGGGAAGGCCACAGAGGTTTAGTCAGCATGTTCAAGGGCTCCGAGTCAACGTGTCTTCTGGTTCAGAGCCTGATGCAGCAAGAATTTTCACGGACATTGTGGTTTCCTTTCTAAGGTTGATAAGTTACGAGAACAAGCTATAAATCTCTGCTGAGAGACAGCGTCTATGGTACCTCTACAGGATGCCCAGTAGTGAGTAATCTGAAGTGGAGTAACCTACCATCATAACGTCTGCTTGAGGCAGAAGAGGAAAGGGATTTAGAAGAGACAAAAATGTGACAGTAGTGATTTCAGGCTGAGATTTATTTTGATGAATTTCCTTATTGGTCATCTGTAATATCCTTGCAAGCAACTTTCATGTAGATGAGCTCATGCTGACTGCATTTTCCACCTGCCTTTGTAGCATGCTTTTGGGCAGCTCTGTATGGTGGGGTCCCATCACATAAACCCCTAATGCAGAAGGATCACCAAGGAGGAATTTTTCCACTTTTTCCTTAAAGTAGGAATGTCAGGATTCTATTGAATTTCCCTTTTGTGTGTGTGTGCACGTGTGTGAAGCTCCATGTTGAGGGAAAGCAAAATTTATCTGAAAATGTTAAGTTACATAGATAACTCAGAAAACACTGCTAATGTAGACTAACTAAGCAAAATTCATTCTCCCACTGCTTCTGGTGTGCTAACATGGTAAACTATTTTCTTCTCCCACGATTTCCTGACTAGCTACTTTTGGTGACTTCCTTCTTGATTCACTGATTGTTGTGTACCATCTTTACTCATCTCATAGTGCGGAGGTGTTGTGTGGGTGACTTTTTACACCCAGTTGGCCAGATGTAACCTTTGTCTAGAAAATCACTTTACTCTCAGCGAAATCCTCCAACAATCTGTATCCATCTTTCCAGCACTGTCCTCAAGTGTCTTTCAGTGGCAAGGAAGACTGCTAATAAAGATTTCTGCAATGAACATGACCTTACATTATATTTACACCTTTACTTTTATTTATTTATATTTAAAATGCTTTGATTGTTACTTCACAATATTTTTACCTGAGATGATTGCAAAATGCATGGATTGCACTTTGGCTCTGAATGACATCTATTTTTGAAATTATTTTGAAGTTCCAGTCAATTCTATTACAGTGTTTTGTCCAAGTCTTAACTATGTTTTAATTTGACTTTGCTGTTCGCATCAACATTGGACTTATCGTGCAAAGTGAAAACATTGAATGTATCCACTCATTTGAGTAATGATAAATCCAATGTTAGCAACCTGCCAGGTCCACTTCTGCTTTTGGACACCCACTTTTCTACAACTGGAGTACAAATATGCAGTTCTCTCCAAGGAGTTGTCACCTAATATCTGCTGGGAAAATGGTTCATAAATGCAACTGCTCAGATCTTAGAATTTCTATTCAGTAGGAAAGACCAAGATTATCCAAAATTTTTAATTAGGAAAATGAAGTAAAAAGAGAAGAAAAGGAAGAAGATAAGAAAAAGAAGGAAAGGGAAGGGAAGGAAAAGGATGAGAAGGAAGGGGAAGGGAAGAATATTAGTATCTAATGAAATCCAATAAGAAGTTAGCATCAGAGGTCATCAATTTTAGGCAAAAAGTTGTAAGAAAAGTGGAAAGAAGAGTAGATTTTTTTTAGTGGAATTAGGAATGCCAGACAATTCCATCCTGATTCTGAATTTATGATAAACTTAGCTAATTTTAAAGTTGATATCCAATGTGTAAAAAGATACACGCAAGCATGTACTTTAACAGTGAAGTCACTCCTAACATGAAATCCTAAAATCCTAGAATAAATCTTTTGTGTCCTTTCTGATAGTTAGAAGGGAACCATTCTTAGATGGATTACTCATTGCTTTTTTGATGGAATAAGTTATTTCCAGTGAAAAGTCTTTGACACCCAGCTAATAATGTAAATTTAAGAAGCCCTTGTGGACGTTACTAATATTGCACGTTTTAAGTAAGGTTAATATTTAAACTGAGTTAGACAAACTCAAACAAGAGCCTAGCCATATGGTCCAGTGTCAATGTCAATTGCAAGTGACTATAAATTAAGTGAGAGCAATAGTTGTGCAAAAATGAAAAACAATAGTTTGATTCTGTTCCTGTACTGAGGAACAGTATTCACAAGAGACATTTAAATTATGTGTAAGTAGCTACATTCAAACACAACTGTATTTCAACATCTGCAAGACAACCTGATTTCATCCAGATGGATATATTTTATGAAATATTAGGCAATATAAAATATATATAGTCAATCCCAGAGCAGGAAAATATTCTCGGATGATAAGACAGAGTTTAAAACACATAAAGAAACTTCAACTGACAAGTCAAACTAGCAAATTTTTTAAATTACCTTTTTTAACTAGAATTGGCTTCTGAAACTGAGTCGAGTGCTTTATTTTTAGAACCAATCTCTCACATATACTTACAACTGCTTAGTGTTTCAGGAAGTTTTCTGTCAATTGTATGTGTTTAATAAATGATTTCTCTTAAATCAAGCATCAGAAATACCCAAGGTTCACATTTGTCCTATTGGAATGTTCACTTTAAAGTCAGTTATGCTTGACTAGAGTAGAAGTATTTCCTCTTTCATTAGCATTTTCTTTTCTGTAGTGTTCAGTGTAGAGTTTCTAGCTACTGTTCCTTTTATTTTCTTGGCCTACTTCTTATATTTCGTTTTCAATTTCTGTTAAATCATTCAGCTTTTTAATAGAGATGCATAAAGATGTTCAACCTTTCAGCTTGCAGTTGGTGGAAATGTATGATACTGTAATGCTATCCTCCCAAACCCATTGTGTATTCCCCATATGTGCCCTTGTATCCTGCTAGTTTTAGATTTCTGTAAAGCTGTTTTTCTGTTCAAAGTTTAACTTCTGGATATGGTTTTATTTTTAGATGTAAGAATTATTTAGACAAATGCTCTGTTTTTAATACATCTATAAGTGTCTTCTGTGCATCTTATTTGTGTCAGGCACAGTGCTGTCTCTTCCTGAAAGACATCAAAATTTCAGCCCCAAAAGATGATTATGTGATAGAGGTGCATGAATAATGTGAAGAGACTTGTGATAATTTGGGATTGTGCTAAATTGCCTCATGACTGATTCATCCTTGCCAACAGGGCACAGGAGTTGACCCAGTGCAGGTAGAATTTCTCCCTGAATCCCTTTACCTACCAATGCTTAAAGTGAGCCTGGAAACTTACGGGAAAGGCACATCTTCTATGAATCCTAATCTTATGCCATGTTTCTGTCTGACACTTAATGACTTATGAGTTCATAATACCTTATTTGTGCTTTTTTTTTTTTTTTTTAAAATGGAGAAACGTAAGATTCTTCAACTTATAAAGCTTTGTTTAAAGTTTGCATTTAAGAGACAAAATTAACTAAATCAAGGAAGAGCTAGCAAGCAAAGGCAGTTTTCCATTACAAGCCTGGTGAGAAAGAAAGAACACTCTCAAACTCAAAAACAATAGGAACAAAATAATTAACACAGTCAATAAGAATTTATTTGCCACACCTTACCTCTTACTTACAAATTTTCTTAGGCATGGCTTGGTCATCATATACCTCATTCTTGAGAGAGATTTCAGTGTCAAACGCCCTTATCCTGAACCTTTCTTTCCTACTTAAATCTAATGATTATCTTGTTAATGTTGAAAATACATGAATTTTCAGTGTACAGGAGGAGCTTTGCTACAATTCTTTGAAATGTATTATCAGATAGCTGTCATTATTGCTTTATACTTATGAAAGCATACAAGACTTCTTTTTAGTTTGATAAATGATTTCCTTTGGTATGAAAAAAATTTTTTGGAGCAGAAATTTCTCATCTCTTTCCCATTCTTGACTAATAGTCTATTGATTTAGAGATATCTAAATGCTACTTTCCTAAGTGATATGTTGTAAGATCTTGCAAAATGTACCAAATATATATATATATGTATATATATTAGTTGTATAATTGCTTGATTATGCCATAGATTATGACATGTTATTGCCTTCTCATTCAAATCCCTTAAAATATAAAGGAACACAAATGAAGTATTTAACATATGAATTACTTTGCCCAAATCACTTCCTTCCACCCTTCTTGTTATTGACTGTGTTAGGGAAAATAGTCCATGTTGTCTAACAATCTGTGAACCCTAAAAGTGCATCCTCTTCTTGCCCCATGCAAAACTGCTGAATTGATGTAAGCGTAGAAATAATTACTTGTAAAAGCATGAAAAATTAAGTAATACCCATATTCTTGCATTCCAAGCAGCAGAAAATTTCACATCCTTGCAACCTTGAAGAGTTAAGAAATCAACAATCAAACAAAAATAGGAAGGAAAAGATTACGTAAGTTAGACAGCAAGATTTTAAGATATTGGGCATCAGTTTTCTTTTGCAGTGTTCCTGCTATCAAACAAACAAATAAACAAAACCAAGGCATTTCCCACTCAAAGATGTGGTAATTCTTCACTGAAGTATGAAAAGTGCTTCCTTATCTGGCTGCTTTTTGCTACATCCCTTTGAAAGAGTTTTATTCATCTGACAGATAGAACCAAATGAACTTAGGAAAGGGCTTCTGGAGAAAGTGTTTAACTGTACTTCAGGGACACTTGAAAAGGTTGTTATCTCCTTTGCATGGCAACAACAGGCTTTGTGGAAAGTGAATTTAGAAAGAGAGCAGAGTTTATTGTCCTGGGGAGGGGAAAAAAGGAAAAAAAAGAGCAAGAGTGGGTGTAATTCTTCATACAAAGTAAGCTATTTATGTTAATTATTCCACAAAGAAAGTGGTAGAGATAGAAAGCATGATGTGCATAAGGAAAAATTGGAGATGGTAGGCCATGAGGCAAGAGGTTAGGAGCACATGGATGGATTTCTTAGTAACTAACATCCGTGTTGATTTAGTAAGTAACTCTTATCAAAAATAAGGTTATGCAGGGAATATTCAGTGATTGATACTGTTTGAAAGATACTGCCTTTGAAAGGGCAGAAATCTAATGAAATTTGCTGTTTATAGATGTTTATGGCATGAGAAGATGACCCGGAATGGGACCATATGGAGAAGTTGTTTATATAGAAGCGCTATTGTTCTCACTATAGTTTTTTATAGTTATTTAAACAAATAATTAATGAATATTTGGTTAAAGAAAAGGCAGGTTTTTCTATGCTGTTTTCCTCCATTTATCTTTTCCTCCATAGTGTATGATCTCTCATTAAGTGCCTAATGGCACAATTAAGTGCTACTCAGAAAGCAGCAGCTCTTCTATCCACTTGTTTCCTGTTGCACTGGTGGTAGTACATGTTTGCATCTGCAAATTTATATTAAAATTCTATACAATGTTGGGGAGCAGAAGTTCAATACAGACACTGGGGCTTTATTTGTTGGAGTTCATTCAGTTTGACAGCTCGTTAGTCACTGAACAAGAAGTACAAACTCTAACTGCTACCTGCAACTGATAGACATACTGGGAATGGCAGGAGAGGCCTTTGGAGAAATGAAGCAAGAAGGGATGAGTTAATGCCAAACAAATATATCTTCCCAGTAATTTGAAGGAAAGAGGGGAGTGTTTCATAACTTCTGATGACTGGGATATTGTTAACTAGCTGCAGCTCGAGAGCCCATTTAATACTGACGAGAGGCAGTCTTAAGGAAGTTATTCCTGGGTAAAAAAGTATAAACTTTTTTAGATATAGAGCAAAGTTTAGAAGGTTATAGAATCTAACAACATGTGATAGATCTGGTGACATAGTTTCTTGACTTAGAAAATAACCCTCATAGATCTTTTTTTTGTTTTATGTAGTTAGTGCTTCCCAAATTTGGCAAAGTTTATCAGAAAGAATAAGAGGTTGAAAACATGATTCACTGCACTAAACTAAGAATATTTAGGAATCAGCAGTACTTTACTTACAAAAAATTAAATAAAGTGAAATACTGAAAGTTTTCCCAAATTTATCCAAAAAATATCAGTCTGTATGTGCACCAGAGCCTTACAGTCCCTATAAAACTCAATTTAGTTTTCTGTAATGATTAACATGTAGAGAATATTTGGGATAGATGTTCTTTTTGCCATGGTTTAGATACATTCTTTCTAGAATAACAAAAATGAAAATATGTTGTAACTAAAGTGAGTTTTATAGAAAACTGGGGGAAAAACAGCCTTCTTAAAATAGGAGGTTCTGCATAAAACTTACTTATCTTGTTGAAAATAACAGACTACAAACAAACAGTGGTAAAAAAAAATATTATATCTTATAAAAGCTAATATTAGCTTTTGCTAATGTTTGTTGCAGGTATGCAGAAGATAACGACTCTTTTTTGATAAAGAGGCAGTAATCATCAGCAACATATCATAACCAAATGCCAGGCAAATTACATGAATGAATTATAGACTAAAAGCTGCTCAAAAGTGTATGCAGAGTCCAATCTTTTCCCTAGCATTGTCCTGCTCCTGTTGTTGTTGGTTTTTCTTTTTTCTTTTTTTTTAATTTTTCTTTTCCCCAACAGTTCTTCCTATGAACAGTGAGCAGGCAGAGCAGAGCAGAGATAAGGATAGCATTAATTCCTAACATGCTGGATATCTATTTCTAGTAAACAGAAGTATGTAAGTATCCCTAAGAAACACATTGTAGGAGTCTTCTAAAAGAAGATGAAGTCTTACAATAAATTCAAATATATATTTTATAAAGACTTGTGATACAGTGCTAGTCTGTGTCTAACTATTCTCTTTGTTGGTTCCGGTAGAGACTGTGCTTGCCTCAGCCCTGTAAGATTCTATGATACTTTCCTTATGCTGCCCACTGTTGACATGCTGCTGTTGTATTAATACCCTTCAAAACTGCAACAGAGCTTCCTTCTCTTGCAGACAAACACTCTGCTGTAACATTTTAAAGGGTAAAAATTAGACTAAGATTTGCTCTTGCTGATAAATAGTACTGCAGCTTTACTTACTGGAGTTTATCACAGGCTACGCTTTGTAGTAGGGGTAACCCATCTAAATTTTCTAATTTTATTCCATTTATATTTTAAAAATATGCAATTGTTTGCACTGAAGTTATTTAAGTTCTAGTTAAAGGAATCCTGCTTAATACATCTTAGCCTTTTGCTTCTTACTCTTCTTTCACATTATTTTTTGTTTCCCGTCTGCTCTTCTGTGCCTAAACACCTGGAGCTGTCTGCTGGTGGTAAGGAGGAATAAAACGAGGCAGAGGCAAGGGAGGGGAGGCAGAGATATGGGGCCTTTGTGGAACAGGGGTGATTTTCAACCAGCAGCTTGTGAAAACTCTTAGCTTATGAACCAGCCTCTAGATGCTGAGACAGCCTCACATGCTTTTCTTTTGCCAAGCGCACTGCTTGACAAGGGCATGCAGCTTTGGCGCCAGGAGGCATTTGTTTTCTATCAATTTAAGTCAATGTTTACCAATAAAAAGGGGAAGATATTAGAAGATGTGTGTTAACTGTTCATGGAGAAAAAATCATCTTTTGTGCAAAAAGCACAAATTCATTTTTATATTTCACTATATTTGTATGTGAAGACATTCAGTAATTTAATTTTAACACAATCAAATGGCAACATGACATTTTTAAAGCAACTAAACATTAGCTTGCCTTTGGAAAGACTTGATAATCAATAATTGGTTGAACTGTTTGGGAAATAGTGAGATTAAATGGGAGGAGCTTAATTTGCACAATGGACTTCTGTATTGTGCTGTAGAGTGACTTTGGGGGGACTTTATCAGTCAAATATGGGGACAATAAGAAGAAAATAACAATTGCAGAAAAGAACATTTCTGCAATATAATATGACAGACAGTCTTAATTGTTTCTTAAAAGGAAATACCACAGAACAGTAAGGTCAGAGATGAAACCACAGGTATGTGTTGTGTTTTTTCAGCAGATGTGAACTGGTTCTGGAGAACAGTAGCCAGACATCATGTAGGAATGCTGGTTCAGCCTGAGTCCAAGGTAATCTGCACCACTTGAAAGCAAAGGCCTAACCAGAGCTTTGCAGTTACCAGTATGCAGTTGTTCCACATGCAGATGTCTTGGCTTACTGTTTAAAAGACGTCCAAAACTTCATGTAAGTGTACTCTTACTCCAAGAAACTGTAAGTGGCAATAGCTGAAATTTTGAACCTAAAGCCCATATTTTGCCATCAGTGTCACACTGAGAAGTTCCGTTCAAATCTAAAAGACTGCTGAGCTGTCTGTCTCTGCATGATGTGTGTTTTGAGAAAATTCTGAGCCTTAAGGGTCTGCCAAAAAAGAAGTTCCTCTACACAGAATGGCCCGGGTTGGAAGGGACCTCAAGGATCATGAATCTTCAACCTCCCTGCCACAGGCAGGGCCACCAACCTCCACATTTAATACTAGACCGTAGTATAGACAAATACTAGACCATATAGACAAAGTACCCTTTATCTACCCTCCGATATTCTCTCTGCTAAATTCTGATTAAACTTTCTTCCTAAAATTCTGATTACTTCAAATTCAATTAGTTTCATTTTTAGAAATAGATTTCTGGAAGACAAATTTGTGCTTGAATTCTCTTGAAAATCTTAGCATTATTCTCTGAATCTTCATACTCAGTGTCAGACTGAGTATTGCCTTTGTGTCAGACTGCTGAATGTTGGAAAGCCTTTCACTGTGCAGGTATGTAGGACTTTAGGAATTTGTTCTCAGGGCAGCTGGGATTCCTACATACCACTATCATAGAAGTAAATAAAAGTGGCACCCTTAAGGGATTTTCCTGACTATATATAGCTTCAACTACCACTCAGCTATCTTATTTAAACACATAACTTACTCAACACATAAACCGTTGCTTAGAAACAGTTTATATTCTTGTTTTTGCCCTAATTGTTAATATTCTTTCTTTGTTAATATTCTTTCTTCATTTGAAGCTGCTAGTAAAAAATGTTCCTTACCCTGTTCATTTTCACAAACCCACGTTCATTACAGAACTTCTTTCAAAATTATTGCATTGTGAGTATTATTGGCATTCTATCATTTCAGTTATGTTGTTTTCTTTTCCTATCCACAGATTAAACACATCATTTGTACTTCTAGGAAATAGAAGTCATGCTCTTTTATGCAATACTATTTGGCTTTAAATGGTATCTGTTAAATTGTATTTGAATAAACTTTCCTGTTATTAGCTTGGAAACTGAAATATGCTATAGTCCAATGACCTGTTTAATGCAGCTGGACTTAGGTCTACTTAAAAACCATAATGTGGGCAATGAGCAGTACCCTCAGTGCCTCAGTATCCTAGGCAGAAAATAATTCAATTTCTAAAAGGAACAATAGTTTCTTTAATGTCCAGATATGAGTGCTTTCACTGATGTAGTTACCATGGTAGGGCAGAACTTCAGCTAATACAGGACCTTTACTTCCCACTGAAGACAAAGAGTGCAAGCTTAGGTGACCTGTGCTGCTGCTGTCATGAGGCAGACAGAAGCAGGGGACAAACCTGGTATCTCAGGTTGACTACCCATACTTCAAGAGAGACCACACCCATACCTCAAGAGTACCCATATCTATCTATAAAAATGCCCTGGTGAGTCAACACATCTCTCTCAATCCATTATCTGCTTTGGGATTTGGTACAGGCAGGGGCTGTTTTTGATGGGTGGCTTGGCCACTGCCACAATGTTTTAGAGGGTAAGGGTTTTGCTGTATGTCTTTAAACAACTCATGTCTGTGGCCAAAGGAAGGAGTCCAGAACTATTCAGCTATGCAGCTTTTTTCTCACCCATTTGATGTATTTTATCTTTTTAATGAGCTATTGTGGCTTAACCTGGCAGGAAGATCAACGCTCACTTCCTCCCCAACCCTCAAAAAGGATGGGGGAGAAAAGTGAGAAGAAAAAAAAAGGAGAACAAAAAACAAAAAACAAAACCTGTATACTAAGGCAGAAAAGAGAGAAATAATACACTGGTGCCCAGCCAGCCATCGAGCAACCACCCCTGCCAGCTCCCTCCAGTTATATAGTTTTTATATGTTGTTTTATTGTATGGAATGTCCCTATTGTCAGTTGTCTTTGTTCTGTCCCCTCCCATTTCCGTGTGCACACCCAACTCCTTGCTGGAGTACAGTACGATAATGAAAAATCCTTGAAACACTGCTCAGTAACAACTAAAACATTGGTGTATTATCAATATTGTTTTTCTCATAAAGCCAAAGCATGGCATCACACCAGGCACTATGAAGAAAATCAACTCTGTTACAACTGAAACAGTGGCATCCGAATTTCAGTTCTCAAATGACGAAAGGAAGACAAATCACCTTTCCTTTCATCTCCAGTTCTATTCTTGTACCATCAAGCTCTTTGTCCTCTTAAAAGGATACATAGGACTTCCATATTTGTTGTGCAGAAATTCAATTGTACCTATAATTCCTAGATGACTTATAATGGTTTATAATCCCTTTGAGTTTCCATGTAAGCATGGTAGTTTATTAGGCAATAATACACTAATTAGCTGGAATATTTATTTACTGCCTAACAAATCCTTATGTGTAGCTGTTACATCACTACTTGGAACAAATGAGCCACTATACAAGAAAGTAACTTGACCTTTCATATTTGCACAGTACAGCTGTCCCCAACGCTTCCGTATTTCCACTTCCATGTCCCAATGGCTGACTTCTAAGTTTAAAAGCTGTATCCATAATAATGGAGAAAAGTAGATGGACTATAGCAAAAGCACTTAAGCCAAACAGCTCTTCTTCATAATATCTGCACTTGTGAAAATGATGTTCGAAAGGAATTCCTACATGCAGTCATAGTAAATAATATTTTAAAACATGGACAACTATGTGCATTAACAATTTATTATCACGTTAGAAGGTAATTAATAGGAAAAAAAAAAAAAAAAAAAAAAAAAAGGTTAATATATGTTTCATATGTGATAGCTGCTTTCCAAACAGAAAAATGAACTTCTGCCCCAAAAGGCATTGCTGAAGAAACTCAAAACATAAAAGGAGAGAGCAGAAGGAAGAGCTGCTGTCAGAAAAGACTTGTTCACATGCATTTATTGTTTCTCGTAACTTGTTTTCCTTTTCCCCACAGCTGTCTGAACACCTTTTTTTGTAGAACTGGTATCCCTTTGGGACAGGAATTTTCATGGTGAGAAAAGGAGTGTTTATATATGGTGACAGCCTTGGAAAATGTGGTCATTTGCACATCATTTGGCATTGCATATCACAGCTTGGTTATCTCTGAGAACTAAGAATATCTTAGTGATTAGTTGATTCATGTATTAGTGATTAGTTGACTCATATATTTCTGAAGAATGAGGAAATAGGAAATAATAATTAGTAAAAAAAACCCACACCAAACACAAAAACAAATATATAGAGACTAGAACTTACAAAAATATAATGGCATAGTTTGTGTCATCTATCCTTTCAATACAAATTCCCTACAGCGAGTCTTCTATAAACTCAGAGCTTGTGCAAAAACTGTCACAAGAACTTTATTTATGCATCGGAAAACATCTGTAAGCCCAGCCAAGTTTTGATTCTGTTATGCATAGTGAGTTAGCATTTTTTAAATTCCTATTCAGAACTTTATTTGATGCAAAAATAGTCACATTCAGATGATGTATTCAAATGATGAGTACATTTTATATGAAATATTATTTTATGTTTTTGATGTAAAGATATTGGTGATGAGATAGAATAGCATTCTTCCAAGGGTTAATCAATCTGCAGTGGAAAACACAGATGCACGGCCAAATCTGTAGCCTGTACTCAGCAGATCTATATTTCTCGACTCTGTTGAGGTATATATATATTTAATTCTATTTCTCTTTTTTTTTTTTTCTTTATCTTTTTTCTTTTTTTTTAAACTAGATTTGAAAGTAAGCATGATATTTATAAACATCTCTTTGCAGGGAAGGAAATGTATACTTTACTGAATGGAAGAGTCATATGCTCTACAAGCTATAGAATAGTTCAGAACTTCCATTGCTGTGTCAGCTGTCGTAACTCTTCCACTATCTTAATTGCTTTGCTATCAAATTTTGCCCAGGGGAGCGTATGAAATACAACCTTCAGCTCAGGGGAAAGTACTGCAATTCAGTTTCTTGTGAGAATGCTAGTGTGTGATCAGAGCTGCCTCACTAACTTGTCCATGGAGAGGAGAAATGCATTTCTTATCTCCAGTTTTCTCTCCTCCACAATACATTTATTGAATTTTCATGCTTATTCTTATTTATAAAAGTAACCTCGATATGGAATGTATCTTCTGAATTTCATTTCTGTGTTGCATGCCCATGAGATGTATATCAATGACAGTCTGCATTGCTATCAGCAATAAACGAGTCTATACTTGATCACCTTTTTTATTTATTTATTTTTTAAGTAAACAGGGTAAGAATCTAAAATATGAATATCTTTTTTGTTCTCATGTTTTAATGATTATAATGTTGCTATATTCTTTGCATATAACATGAATGAAAGAGACCAATGTTTCAGACATTTATCATGTGTTCTTTCTGTTAGAACTCTTTACTATCAGCATGTCTGTCTCACCAGCAGTCATATAAAAGAATTGCTGTTTATGAAATTTGTAGTACAGAACCCAGAGTCTTGGGAGGAAGGGAAAAGTATGAGGGTTTAGAAATTAGAATTAGAAATTAGAATTTAGAAAATTCTTTTTCTGTCTGTAATTTCTCCATACAATTCAATGAATCATATGGGAAAAAAAGATACAGTGTGTCAACAGTTTATGGCCTGGTTTGACCTGGTTCCGTGACTAGCGGGGCAGAGGGATGCGCAGATTCGTGTCTCCGGAAAGGGGAAACAGGGGACCCCAAATAGTTAAAAACAGTGGCAACAATCTGAGGAGGAACAAACTAATTTACTAAATATGGTATCGGAATGCAAGATAACACACTATAATACAATATAATTAGAATTGTAGCTAATAAATCCAATATAATGAGAGAAAGTGTCTGAGAACTGAAGGCCTCACCAAAACACTGAGGTGAGATGCGAGCAGCAGGGAGGAGAGCCGAAGGAAGAAAAGGGACATCAGGTGACCTTGCCAGGGGTTATATCTCCTCTCTGAATGCAAAGTCTTCCGTAGTTCTTCTCTTCTGGACAGGTGCCTGGAACTGGAGCATTAACTTTTTAACTCCCAGTGCACAACATGATGTTATGATGTGGAATATCAATAACCAAAAATCATAAAACCATAACACAGTGTTAGGTGGATAATGAAATATGAGCCCTTGCTTGGTACAAACCCAAGGAAGATTTCTTTTGGCAGGTAGAGTTTGATTCCACTGAGATAACGCATGAATTTAAAATCAAAGAACTCAGACCTTTAAACTGGGAGAAATGAGTTTTGCAGGTTAGAGGATCAAACATTGCAGACACTATTTATGCGACTTGACAAAAAGCCAAACTATCAAGCAACTTCAGTGGTTTGACTTTTTTATAGCAACTGCTGAAAAATAAATGCATGTATAGATAGATGAAAGCATCATGTAAGATGAAAAGGATTGCCTTGATAAAATGAGTGGTATGCCTTTATTTCAATAAGCATGATAATTGTTTCTTGTTCCTTTCATAAATATTTCTTATGATTTATGTAATTTATTTATGGCCTCTCCTCTAGCTTTACACTTTATTGACAAGCTCTAATTTGTTGCCATACAACTTAGAACACTCCCTTTTACATCACATCACAGGCCCTTATGCATAAACTTTCTTGCTAGTGTGTATTGTGGTTGGGAAAAGAAAACAGAAGGCAGTCACTTCACAGAGACTCAGGGAAATCCTACATCTCAGCTTGCTGCTTTGGCTTTCCATCTGCATTCACACATGAACAGGCACTGCTGGAAAAGCAATATTGCTCTTGATGAAGATTTCAATGGCATCAGAATGATTATACACTTTTGTTTGACAATATTTAAATATAGTATTCCCAAACCAAAGACATGTCTGTCCAATGAGTTTGAAGAGTTGCTCCTAAAACGAGTGAAGTAAATTCTGGCAACAGTGGTTAATTTAGAAGTGAGCAGGAGGGCGCAGAGGAGGTTTCTGAAACTGGTGCCAGAATTTTCCAGAATTTGCACCTGCTCTGTGCCAGTGACTGGCAAAGATATTAGCTGGAGAGCTACTATGGTTCTATCTTAATACAGAAAAGAAATCTAAGACCTTCTGGCACACCGTTCCTCAGGTAGTAGCTAATTTTTCAGAGATTTAAAACTTGTTTCACATTGGTATCTTCCTTCTGGAGCATTCTAGTCTGACTGTTGCACAGATACAGCAATTATTGTTTTATTTCAAGCATACTAAATGTTAGAAGAAAAAAAGTGTTTGAACTCTGTTTCTTTTTCTTTCTTTTTATTTTAAAGTCAATGTACCTAGACAAATTCATAGATAACAACTACAACAAAAAATTGACATTAATATGGCAAAGAAAAAAAAAAGAAATTAATGTAGTCTCATTAAATTATTTTGTGAATGTCAGCTGGTAATGAACCACATGATTTTTTAAAGGAAGTTCTTAATAATCTTTGTATTTCTGATCTGGACTTTGCTGAGGCCTTATTACTTTTGTAACTGATGAAGCGGAACATTAAAGCTTTCTCTTCTAAGGAGGAGAAAGTATTGTGTCTTCCATGTGCCCAGCGTAGAAGAGTGTCCTATCCTATTTCCAACCCATTTTCCAGATTGTATATTCCTATTTTCATTCACAGGTCGGGTTAACTCTCAGACATATGCACCAAATACCTGTTATGGATCTCTGTCCTTTGTTATAACAATTTCAAGAAATTGGCTCTAGGAAGAAAGAATAAGTGCAGTGGTTAAAATAGTTACTCCTTTTGATAAGGAGGACTAGTGCAGTTGGTGAGTCATTCAAAATCATGATCAGTAATCCTACCTCTAGTCAGCACTCACCATGGACCATGGATGAGGAATATGTAGATGCTTATATGGCATATCCCCTAATTGTCCTAGTGACAAAGTAAATCGTGCTTCTCAATAATAATTCTAACAAGATAAACTGTCAATAAATTGATAACATAATGTCATAAAAAATTAAATTTATGGCTACTTTTTAGGCAGCCAGGATTCATTGCCAAGTACAGTACATTAACTGTTTAACTGTAAATCAATTTTATTGTTTGTATGTGTTAAAGTCACTTCTTTTAAACTACAAATAACACTTGAAATTTGGCAGTAGCAAAGGATAATTTTAACCAAGAGAACACTTGGCCAAGATAACAAGTTCTGAACTATATATCTTATTCCACAAAACTTAGCTGAAGAGAAAGCGATGGATGTGCAGAAACATGGGACACACATGTGTTGGTGTTTTATTCAGTTTTCACTGATTTATCAGTTTCAACATATGAGTAGTCTGGAAGCAATCAGGTTGTTCACTTTTATACTTTAGGTATTAAAACATTAGATGAAAGGAAAGTGCACATCTTGTCCAGACCACACAGACTCAGTACTCATTTACCTGTGTGGAAATATATATTATTGGTGCACCTTAGTGAGTGGAAAAAAATGTGTGTAAAAGCAATTGAGATATACATAACCTGAATGCTAAAGAATTTTTTTTTTTGTATGATATTATATGCAAGTTTGTTTCCTTAATTCATTTAGATACTTTGCCCTCTATGAGTGCTGTTACACAGATTTCTATTTTTCTATGATGTTTATTATTGCAGTTTCTCAAAAGAAAATTTAGGAAATTTTTCATTATTTATATTAGAACCCCAAATGATAATGAATTATTGCATTATTTAACTTTTCCTAATATGTAAACAGAGCAGCTATTGACAGAGAAATGAAGAAGAAAAAGAGTTGACGAATTATTTGAAGAATATTAAATTATTTGATTTTGGAGAAGTTGGTTCTGAGTGTATTTTACTGTTCATTTCTACAGATATGGCACAAAACTATGACCATTAAGAACGAACTGTGTCCTCTTTCATGAAAATATATGATTATTGATGTATAATTTTAGATGAAATAATCAAAATACACACTACTCAGGATGAGTGTTTTCCAGAAGAAAACATATTGAGAAATTCCTATTAGGTATGAATGAGTACTGAAGTTGGCTGCTTTCTGTGGTTTTGATGCCTATAGTAATAAGAGTATGCTTGTTAATTTGCAAATTAACCTGGATAGCTCCTGCTAACAAGTTGAAGATTGTATAAAAATCATGTATAATTACCTAAGACAATGGTGTTGAAAAAAAAGTGTGTGTAAAATAGGAATAATTTTTTATGACTGGAATATCTCAAGAAGACATTATGTTGGTATCCCTACAACAGTACTAGTGTATTTCAGGGCAAAGCTATAATAATTGCAGATACTTAATAGAATTGTTTGGGTTATTTCATAGTGTACCATTGAACCACTTGTGATTTTCAGTGACGTATTCCTTCCCATGAATACAGATATTTTCAAAACAACTTGAATTTCTTTTTCAAGAATTTCAAGACATCTTGAATTACATGCATATTGTTGCTATAAAGCACAAGATAATGTGTGGTTAGAGTCATACTAAGCCTAGCTTTCAGAGATTTTACAGGAATTTCATTGGTGCCTGAGGTTTTGCAGTTCTTGAGAAATTAAAAAAATATGTAAATTCAGAAGTTCTTGAATGAACCAGAATAGGAGAGAATTGAGATGTAAATTATGGGAAGTGGATTTTCCAGCACTCATATCTGAACAGACAGATGACTCCAAAATCGTAAGACCCCAGATTAGAGCAGATTGAAATCAAGTTTTAGAATAGAGTCAAATTCTTTTCTTTCATCACAGAGTTAGGGTCTTTGTTCTCATATTTTTATTTTAGAGTCAATTACACAATTACACAAAACCTCGATCTTAAAAAAGTAGTTTGTGAATTATTAACCTCTTGTTACTGAAATATTTTTATTCCATTCTCTTTCTATAAGTTAAAATACTGTGAAGGTATCTATTAAAAAAAATGCATTCACCCTGTCATCTCATAAAAAGCTATTAGGGTAGTTGGGCATCATTTATCCTGGGTAATTTTGTACGCTGTCTTCCCAAACATTCTCTTCTCTTTCATGTTCTTAACAATGTCTTCCCAGATGACTTAATTTACAATCTTTATGCGATTAGGCTGAGGAAGCCAGTGTCTTCCTGATTTTCATCCTTGCCCTTCTTGAAGATAAGTATAACTTCTTTCCACTTACTGAGACCTTTTGTGATTGCTATCATTTTTTCAAAGATTACTGGGAGTTGCTTTGTGATAATATCTACAAGACCTCACAGGAATGCATCTTGTCTCATCCTGCAGATTTGTGCATTTTCAAATGGCAGAAGCTTTCACTGACTGTTATCTTCCTTAACAACAACAGATACTGCATTCTCACAGATTCTGATGTGTCATTACATCTTGTTTCATAGAATAGAATATTTCTATATGTACAGCGAGATGTAACGACACACCAGAATCTGTGAGAATGCAGTATGTGTCCCCCAACAATATTCTCGTAGAGAAGCTGGCTGCCCATGGTTTGGATGGCTGTACGCTCCACTGGATGAAACACTGGCTGGATGGCCAGGCCCAAAGAGTTGTGGTCAATGGAATTAAATCCAGTTGGCAGCAGTTCATGAGAAGTGTCCCCCAGGGCTTGGTACTGGGGCCACTTCCATTTAACATCTTTATTAACAATCTTGATGAGGACATTGAGTACACCCTCAGTAAGTTTGCAGATGACACCAAGTTGGGAGGAAGTGTTTATCTGCCTGAGGTGAGAAAGGCACTACAGAGGGTCCTGGGGAGACTGGATCAATAGGCCAAAGTTAACTGTATGAATTTCAATAGGACTAAGCGTCGAGTCCTGCATTTTGGTCACAACAACCCCAAGCAACCCTACAGGCTTGGGGAGATGTGGTTGGAAAGCTGCCTGATGGAAAGGGACCTTGGTGTACTGATGGACAGTCAGCTGAATATGAGCCAGCAGTGTGCTCAGGTGGCCAGCAAGACCAATGGCATCCTCACTTGTGTTAGGAATGGTGTGGTGAGCAGGACTAGGGAAGCAATCCTGCCCCTGTACTCAGCACTGGTGGGGCCTCACCTGGAGTACTGTGTTCAGTTTTGGGCACCTCAGTACAGAAAGGACATTGGGGTGCTGGAGCAGATCCAAAGAAGGGTAGCAAGGTTTGTGAAGGCCTTGAAGACTATTTCCTAAGAGGAGCTACTGAAGGAACTGGGGCAGGTTAGTCTGGGGATAGGGAGGCTGAGAGGAGACCTTATTGCTCTCTTCCGATATCTGACAGCTGCCTACAGCAAGAGCAGGGTTGGTCTCTTCTCACAGGTGAAAGGACAAGGGGGAATGGCAAGTTGCATCAGGGTAAGCTTAGGTTGGATATCAGGAAAAACTTCTTTATAGAAATGGGGGTTAAGCACT
Source organism: Chrysolophus pictus (assembly GCA_037305975.1). NCBI lineage: Eukaryota > Metazoa > Chordata > Aves > Galliformes > Phasianidae > Chrysolophus > Chrysolophus pictus. The sequence goes on from CM074578.1 coordinate 30,028,586, forward strand.
GGAATAGGGTCCCCAGGGAGGTGGTTGAGTCACCATCCCTGGATGTGTTTAAAAACAGTTTGGATGTGGTGCTCAGGGACACGATTTAGTGGAGGTTTGTTAGAGTTGGGTAGTATGGTTAGGTTGCAGTTGGACTTGATGATCTTTGATGTCTTTTCCAACCTGAGCAGTTCTATTTTTCCTTCATCTGAAATGGATGAGGCTCTGGCATGATGGTTGATGCACCTTGTTTAAAATGTGCCTTACTAGCAGACTAGCAAAGCCTGTTGGCAAAGATGTTTATGCCCTCCTTCATCAGATAGATCTCACACCTACCAGCAGTTCTCATTCCCTGATTATAAAAGCCAACATTTTCCCTGTGACAGGAGCCATGCAAACAAGTATTAGTCCATATGATGTATACCCAATCCTGTGTCACATAGTGCAGATGCTACAGAGCTACTCGGTCCTCTAAAATTTCCCTTTACGATCTCATTGTTTCCCCTAGAATTAGTAGCAAAAAGTCAGAGCATGAGAGATTTTTCCCACAGCTCAGGAATCCTTTCACAATGCAGATCTTCCTTCCACAGTAGTGCTCCACAATGCCAGGCTCATCTCCCACATCATGCTCCATAGTGTTTGACTCCCATTCGGAATGCTTGTGCTCCAGGAGCTGTTTTAGAGGTGGTCAGCCACACAAGAACAGATAGATAGATCTCTTTACTCTAGATTCTTTTTTTGCAAAATCTGTGTGAAAAAAGAATTATGGATGTTTTCTAATTAGAAGTTGGTTAGATACTGCAGATAATACCGCAAATTCAAAATGCTGTCATATCCAGACTTACTGTATGAAATACTAAAAAAAAATGGTATCCATTTCATGGCTCATTTTTTTATACAAACAGAATAAAAATACAGAAAGGAGCCAAACAAAAAAAACCTCACACAAATCAAATGTGGAAAAAAAAAAGAACAGATGCTAGGCTTATGGTGTACAACATACAAATATTTTCCTTCTGAGGACACTTCTTTTATTTACAAAAGTGAGTTTTGAAAATAAATGACTGGTAAGCTTCTGGACTGCTAAGAATTCCTGAAGACTGAGCTAAAGGTTTTAGTTGTTCTGCATAGCAACTATTTTGAGGAGGCATCACCTTTCTCGCACTGTGAGTGATCTGTGAAGAGTACGATTATTTTGCTATTGCTTTAAAGCTCTGTTTAATAGATAGATTTTCATCTCAAACCCCAGGTTTCTACAAACTTATTGTGTTAAATTCTGTCTGCAATTCATAGAAGACCATGTTCTAATTGTGCTGACAAGAAAGGTTCTGTGTGCTTCTCTGTGTGATTGCTAGTAATTATTTGTGAATCTTTGCTCTTCTGAAGTTCCTGCTGAAAGTATTAAGAAGACTTACACTCAAGTACCAAAAATTCATTTAATTTGTGTCTTTTCTCCTATTTCTGGAATATTTCTAAAAAAAAATAAAAAATAGTGAAGAGTTAATTACCAAGGATCACCACGATAAACAATATTTTGGAGGGTCAGAGAAATACAGAACTGCAAAATCTAGCATGCATAGCAGCCTCCTCCATGACTTCCTGTATGTTGATCTATATGTACACAGAGCCTTTTGGACAATTAGCAGCCTGTATGAATTTAGGAACACGTGAACATAGCCAAAAGAAATAAGTGGAACAGCTCCATGACATTTGTGTCTAAGGTCATTGGAAGCTACTTGAAAACTGCATTTCAGTGCATGCAACTGAACACTGATGACAAAACATATACATACCAGCAATTTGCACTGTAGCAAATTGTGCACGAGAGAGAAAAAAAGCAATAAAAATCTAGAAAAAGCAATATTTTGTGTTGGCTGTGAAGAAATAATTACAAACATTGAGAAGAGTCTGTTTTGACAACGCTGACATGAGTATAAATCTAGGAACACGTTAGCAGGATTATTTTCCATGACTCTGAAAGGTCTGCAACATCACACAGCTGCAGCATTTGTTTGAATAGACATTTGTTTCCTCAGTGAAATTAGTAAAAATGCTGTGCAAACAACAAAGGGAACTAAATTTACATGAGAGGTTTGTAGCCAGGGCACTTCTTCACATAGGTGAGCACCAACAAATCAATCGAGTGCAGAAGGTTTTCTTTTCCTTGATTAACTGTTGTGATTAAATTGTTGCTGAAGCTTGGAGAAGTCAGTAGAAAGCAACTGGGACTAAGGAAAATTGTTCAACTCCTGGTAATAAACAAAAATAGAGCTGAAATATAAACAGCACATTTTAGGTAGGGACATTTCTTGCTAATCTTCCTGTGATTCTTCAATAAAATAAATAGCTTTTTCCTCTGGATAATGGCAATGCTTTGAGGTAATGGTTTCAGATAAGTGTTTTCTTCCAAGATCTAATGCATAAGAGCAGGGACACCTGTGCTATTAGCATAACTGGTTAAGGAGGCTGTTGGGACACTTGTGCTGCTTGTGTTGGATGTCTGAAATAGAGGTTCATGAACTCATCATAGAATACATAGAAAGAGTGCTAAGAGTTCTCAATCTTTTTTTGAAAGATAACTTTTTTTTTTGCCTGAATGCTAGACCACAATCGTGTGGATTCTCTCAGACTGCATGGATGCCCCACAGATCTGCTTAACTCACCTGCCTTGATCTGCAGCCTGAGCCCCAAGTCCAATTCAACGCCATGTTTCTATATGCCTCAGTAATTAACTCTCAGTACAGATAGAATTTAAGGTTAAGTTTTGCTATTCATTTCTTTAGTTCTTTCCTTTGTTCCTAATCTTTAAAGATTTCGTTTCATCTATTCAGCCATTGAAAATATCACAGTACTTATAAATTTTGTGCACTGTTTCTTTGTTATATTTTCTTTTTGCTGATATGCTCTGCTGGTATTTTCTGAGAAAGACATACTATTTATGCAGATTTCTTGCCTTCTTTTTAGTTCTAACTGAACCTTAGAACTACATCACTAGAAAACCCTTTTTCTGTCATTTTTTAAATTATTATTATTTTTTATTAATAATCTGAACATGAAAATGTTGTTTGACGATTAGTAAAAACAGTTAATGAGACAAGGAAGCTTTATCAAATTTTGTGTCTCCATCATTGATTGTAGGCCTTTTGGCTAAAAACAGCTAAACAGAACAAAGGAATTCTGGCTCTGTAAATATTTATGTTCTTAAATCAGTAAATGAGATAAGAAGAAAATTCATATAGATGTTCCAAATAAAGGCAAACAGTGGTTTCTTATATTCCAGGTAGGTAGACATCTGACAACGGACACCATATGCAGATATATTAAAAAAAAAAAAAAGAAAAAAAAGAAAAAGAAAAAAAAGATGCAATTCTGGAAATAAATTAGAAGAAGAGTAGAAAACAGCCAGGCTGTGTAAATCCGTAAGAATGGATTCAGTGATTTCATTATTTTTATTGTGGACCTTAATTTAGTCCAACAGGTCAGAAAAGTTTTGGGAAACTTGATTTTAATAAGTTACAGAAAATAATGTTTATTTAGCTTATTATTGCTCTTGGCCTTGTGAAGCTGATTTTCAGAGAATTTCACTGTTTTCCATGAAATTCAGAAAAGTCTCAGTAGGCTGATTTCTTCGTTTTTACATTGGCATTACATACACATGAGGAGGAACAGAATAAGAATGTTCAAAAACTTTTACAGGACTGAAGTGGAATATTTTTTATTTATTTATTTTTTTTTTAGTGTCTTCTTTTACGACTGAGATGAAAAGGAAAATTTAGGTCCGAGTAACATCAACATATGGCATTTCTGTTCTGTGCATTGGTAATATGCTCTGTTAGGGCAAGACACCATGAATGTTAAATCTAGCTTAAGTAAAATAGCCATTTCTCTTCTCTGGAAGGCAATTCAGGGCAGAGACAAATTTCAATTTTTTGATTTTTTTTTCTTTCTCTCTCCACCTATTGTAGAAGGAGACTACATTTTAACCTCCTGAATATCCCTTGATACTGTTACTGAGTTAAGCATACAACAGATTATTAAATTTCCTGCAGCTACTCCTATGGTTCACAGAATCACAGAATTGCCAGGGTTGGAAGGGACCTCAAGGATCATGAATCTCCAACCCCCCTGCCACATGCAGGGCCACCAATCATCCCACCTAATGCTAGACCAGGCTGCCCAGGGCCCCATCCAATCTGGCCTTGAACACCTCCAGGGATGGGGCATCCACAACCTCTCTGGGCAGTCTGTTCAATTGGTTGAGACTAATTACTTTTGTTTTATGAGAAGTATTTAAGACAATCTTGATTTGAGACAGTAAATATAGGAAATCCATCTTCTAGTGTATTAGAAAGAGGTAGCAAGCTTCACTGTTAACATGCGTGGTATTTTTACCTGAGTTAGCTGAGCTTCAAATTGTTCCATTGCATTCTTTTACCTCTATTTGCTAGTTTTAAAAGCCTTGTAATGTTTGTTTATTTTATTTAGAGAAAATAATGATTCTGGTTTTCTGGCAGACCAAACAGGAAGTCCATTACTTCAGCTGGACACTGTACCAAATTGGGAGCTGTAGATTAATTTTGTTAGAGTTTGCTACCTTTCCCAGAGCCACTGCTTTTTCCATTCTGTATATTTGCCCCATTTTTTCTGGTTTCATGATTTAGGACTTTACACTTCACCCTATTACAATGATTTATTTTACTTATTTTTATTTTTACTTATTTTATTTTATTTTACTTTATATTTTGTACCCAAGCTTGTTGGCAAACTTCTCTTTATGTCTGATGTGTCATCTTCACTTCTTCCATGCCACAAATATTAATGTTATTGCACTTGCTACATAAAATACCCTAAGACTTCAGGGTTAGTACCAAATCCTATGCTATCATACAAAAATTCACTGATTCACTAGAAATTTATTTATAATTACTGATTGTTCAATTTATGTAAATAATCTCAGTTGTACTTGCTAGTATTTTCACCTCAGTTTGATTGCAAAGTAATTTGATGGGAATTTCTGTCTAAATTTTCATTGATGAAAAGCCAGCTTGTTTTTAGTATAATTAAACAAGAAAAATGAGATATTTATTTCCTAGGTCACCTGCACTGTCATTGTCCTTTTATTCCAATATTAAGAAATCTTTAGCCAGCTTTGGACTGATGAGGTCCGCAGCATGATGATATCCTAAGCTGGAGGAAAGCTTTCCCTACGCTAGTGATCCTTCACTGCTATCACAGAGGGTATTTTGCTCAAGAAAAATTTGGAGTACTGCATTCCTCCAGCCTTTAGAAAAGGTGTAATGCCTAATAGTGATATTCCTGCCAGTGCAATTTGGAGTAACCTTTAGGCTCATAAGTGAACCAGTCCAGGGTTCATTCTTCTGTCTCACACCACTTTTTCCCTTTGAGCTCCTTGGAGTTGCTTTTGATTTACAATGACATACACCTGGAGATTGAAGATATAAATGAGAATCTCATAGATTCAAGCTTTTCTTCCATGAGTCGAACTTAAAGAATACAGCCCTACAAAATGTACAAGGCCAGTGGGAGGTATACACAAGTGTTAACTTGCATATATGAACTTTTCATGGTGTTGAAACATGGCATAACATCTGGACATACTTTTTTTCTCTGCATCTGGCTGCTGAACTACTCTAAATACGAACTTTATTATGTAGCACAATTCAGAACAAACCCTACTACCATTTTATGTTAGAGTATAATGTATAAATTTTAAAGTAACTTGTATAAAATGACTGGTTTGCAAATACCTTAAAATTCACTGTTGTCAGCTCTAGCACCTGCTTGCCTCCAATACACTTCCAGCATATAGTCTGTGTTACAGATCATAAAAGAGGGGACTGTGCAAAAATCATATAGAGACATAGTTCCCCCCTAGACCTAAGCTCCTGAAACTGTTTATTGGCACATTTAAGTTTATTGCTAATGGATTTTAATAGCTAAGCAATCAATTCAGTACTCATAGGAGTCAGAGAAATTTATGTTCAGCATCACTGGATTCTGAAGCTGAATAACTGAAAGAAGATATTTACATAGCTGTTATTTCTTTGCAGCTTTACAGTGCTGTCTTACCAGTAATTCTCAGTGACATAAGAAGAGCATATTACTAGTTTAAGGTATGTCTGAGATGAAGAAAAAACCCAGACTCCAAAATAAACATTTGCATTTAGGCAAATGCATTTTTAAACTGTTCATCTCTGCCCTCAGATTCATTTCAGAGGCATTTCCTCCCAAGGCTGCAAATGCTTTTGCAATTAAATTGCTTTTATTGTGTAATGAAGAAATCACTCTAAGTGAATTCAGTTGAACACAACCAGCACTATGCAAGGATGCTGTGGAGCCCAGCTAGGCAGGCAGGCTTACAGGGAGGGAAGGTTTACAAGGCTCTTCCCTCTTGGGAATTCTGCTTGATCTCTCGAGGGCTACAAGCAATTCAGTCCATTCCTGGCCACACACTTGTTGAAACAAACTTTATAGGGAGCTTATGCTGCTGTAATTCTCTCAACTACTTTCTGCTGGGCCCCTCTAATTGTGTGTTTGGCCGAAAGAACCAGGGCTTAAGAAGGAAAATTTTATTAGAAAAAAAACCAATAGTTGTTCCATAAACTCTGTCAGTAACATTTATTTTAAAATGTCCTTCTTATTAAAATTATATCAGAAATATGGGGAAAAATCTACAGTGTCTAAGGCCTTTTCCTAGAGATGCAAAAGGCTTGGGTGTAGTAGGCATGCATGAAAGAAAATGTGGTCATTTGAATGCATATCATGTGACTTTCAGTTGTTTGTTCAACTGCTACTAATGACTGTATTTCACTAAAGGCGATTTAGGAGGACAAATTAATGTATCAAGGTTTCTACAGAAAAAGGATACAGAAAAAGAATTTCTGTTAATACAGTTTATGAAGAGATAGATTTTGCAGGTGTTCCATGTTATATATTTGGAATTCCAAATCTGCACATATTATTTTTTCTCTCCATAGTGAGTATTTTAGATTAATCTTTATCCAAATATCTTTTAAAAAATATTTCGAGTCCTTTGCAATAAAATGGATATGAATTTTAAAACAGAAAACATTCATGTTTGCTATAAGATTTGGTACGTCTTTATTACTCCAGGAATGTTTCCAGCACTAGTAAACTGAGAAAAGGATGAAACATAGTTTTAAAGGAAAATCCTTTTATAAAAGTTGATTAGTTTTATTTTGTTTAGAGATTAATAAGCAGAAGTGTTTTCTCCTATATTGAAATGAAATTTTTAGTTCATCCTTTTTCTACTAACACTGAGAAAGTTAATATTGGTTTTGGCACTCCCCATCCTCTGTCTGTAGCTTACAGAGTAGAATGTAAGCCAAATTCAGTCATGGATGTGTATGATATAAGCTACTCCATGAAATTCATACTGAATGTAACATGATGTGCTGTACATGCAAAAGGTACAGAAGAACAGGCTGGTAAAAACATCAAGAAAAGCTTTGTCTTGGACTGTTTAATTGTATAGAGATTCCTCCTAGCCTTTCAGATGGTAAATAATCTTGTCCAATTTAGGTGCACGTTGGCTGGTCTGGATTAGAATAGCATGGTCCACTGGAAGCAAGGGCTCAAAACCATAAGAGTGATGTTCTGTTCAGCCAGAAGGAAGGATGAGGAAAATATCTCCTTCCTGTTGGAGGCTGGACCATCTGGAAATGACGTGATGGACTGCATGTTTGTCATGTGATGAAAGGAATTGGAGGATAACCATGGGCAAACAATTTGAGGGATTCTCTTCTATGGCAGAACTTCTTCACACTTCACAGTGATGTTAATAGGATCGAATATATAGAATAGATGTTCTAATATGAGTTACATAGTAACTGCACACTATTGTTTTCAAATATGGACTGCAATCTGTGTAGCAGATACCTGGCTTCTGTAAGATTAACATTTCCTAATCCCCATTTCTTTTGATCCACAATTAAGATAAATTTGATCATTTGGAGATTTTTGATAGCTGGAATGATAAAAATAGGCACGGAAAGGAAACTGGAAAGATTTTGTTTTTAACAATGCACCAGCAAAAGACTACCTGCTTCCTCTCAATTCCCTTCCAGACCTGTTTAGCCTGATTACATTTCTGGAATTGTGCATTAGCCCTAACAACCATATTCAGACTTCCCTTCTGAGTAAGCAACTTTTCCATAATATTAAGGAGATATCTAATACAAGATACTTCCAACTCCTCCATAGTGAAAGAACTAAGGATTTTAAGTGATGACCAACTTAAATTGTTGCTAAATGAAAGCATTCAGTTGAGGTATATACTGTGATGTTACGTGAGTATTGGAGTTATTTTGATATAGATCAGAATTTGCTGAATTTTGGAAAGCTGGTGAAGAACTTATGAACTCTAATTTTCTTATTTGCTGAAATAGCTTACTATACATTCTCAAGAAATCTGATTAATACAATTGAGTATTCAATATTTAATATAGACTGTATATGTGGAGAGAATTTTTTTTTCCTAGAAAATTATTTTAGTCCCATTTTCACTATTACTGAAAAGCCTTTGTTCAGTTCTTGCATCACAGTGCACTCATATTGGTTCCTAGTTGTATTATCATTATAGCACAGATTCACAAGGAATTATGCTGGGGTATTCTGTGCAAGTCCCCAAGGAACTGACAAAATAGAGCAGGCAAATAAGCGTGCTTTTTTTTTTTTTCCTTTGCAGCACAGTAACATAGTTGAGTGACAATAAATATCTCACTGGCAGTGAATCTTACGTAAGTTTGTAGCTGAGATTTTAACTTCCATCCTGTGTTTTCATCAATTAGAATATCTTTAGTAAAATCTGTAGCACAGTCTGCTGTAAGTAATATAAGTTACTACTCCTTCATCCAAGACATATTCCATGATTCATTGACTGCTTGAGTTAAATGCACCACGTCCATTTTATATCAGACATTTCTCACACCACATTAACTGTCAAAATAGTTTGGAAAGCTAGTTACTGGTAATGGTGGGTCTGGCAACTAATAGCAATTGCATAATCAGATTTCATGTTTCTATTGTCCAGTGATCTAATAGAGAAAGCATTAGGTATCGAAGACAGTTATTTTTATTTTTCTTACAACTCAAAATTTTCAAAATTTTACCTATTAGAAACTATCCTAGAGAAAGGGCAAAATATATCCAGGTACTTCTTTGAATATAGTTAGGAAAAACATATGCTTATAAACTCTTTCCAAACATTCGTCAGACTCCTAATTGTTTACAAGTCACACGTGACGAAGGAGCACCGCAGACTGGGGAAAAATAGTTTTGCTATGGAATAAGAGAACTTCTCTGGCAGCTTTGTTCTTAGCCTGTTTTTTGAGTCAAGAGACATGGGTTGTTCCCAAGGATTGTTCCTAGCGTTCATAAACATAACAAATATAAACATTTTAGATGAGAGTATTCGAGGACAGGGAAATTTAACTGATGTTCTCAGAAAATCAACACTTGAAACTACAGAGAGAGAAAAGCGTGGTAGCATGAAAGACTGTGTAAGTAGACATTATTGTAATACTAATTTAAGGTGAAAGAATGCAAAAAAAATAAAATTCAAAAATGGAAAAAAAAATACCAGTGTTATATCAGCTGTTCATACATTACAAAAAGATATGGATAGTGTGGATTTGTCTGACAAGGATTTACACAGTTTACTTCTCTCCTCTTTTTCAGCTTCCTTGTCTCTAGACTTACTAGTCCTGTCACAGAATCACAGGATGGCTGACATTGTCAGGGACCTCTGGGTTCATCTAATCCACTCAGAACAGGATGCCCCTGACTACATCCTGATGACTTTTGAAGATCTCCAAATAGAAAGATTCCACACCCTCTGGGCCAGCTGTGCCAGAGCTCAACCATCCTCACAAGGCAGAAATATTTTCTGATACTCAGAGGGAATCTGCTTTGTTTGAGATTGTGCCCATTGCCTCTTGTTTGGTCATGGACACCACTGAAAAAGAGCCTGATTTTGTTCTCATTGAACCCCCTTCAAGTATTAATAGAGATTGATCAGATCTCCCCCGAGACTTCTCCAGGCTGAACAGTCCCAGCTTTCCCAGTCTTTCTTCATAGGAAAGGTACTGCAGTCCCTTCATCAGCTCCATGACCCTTCATTGGACTGTATCCATCCTGTCCATGTCTCTTATGTACTGGGAAGCTCAGAAAAGACTACAGCACACACTGTATGGCCTCACTAGTGCTGGATAAAGGGAAAAGATCACCTCCTTTGACCAGCGAATTAACTAATCACCTTTGACCTGATACTTTGTCTCATGCAGCTCAGAATAGTATTAGCCACTTCCTCTTTGTTGGTCGTTTATGCTTTTCCTCCTCCTTTTTGTCTTTTCCATACTTCTCATTTCCCAGATTGTAGGGTCTCAGCACGTTCTTCTTCAGAACCTCCATTCTAGAGTCTTGGTTTCATCCTTCAAGTCCAGTGTGCTTATTCCATAATCCTATCTTATTCCTTAAAATCTGAGTCTTTAGAAGTATAATTCCTTTCAGCTATGGTTATATTTCCCTCAATTCCACCTTGTTATCTGCAGCTAGTTTATGTACACAAAAGAGGAATGCACTTAATAACTGAAGACCTCCTCCTCTTTTCTGAATGCGGGCAGTGAGTCTAAAACTGATTCATCACTAAGATGAATCAGTCAAAATGTAAGCCTGAAATCACCAGCCTGGGAAAGCAGACAGAAAATGTTGAATTAAACTCCTGTTGTTACTTAGATTGTGGCTACCTTTGGTCCAGAGTGACACTTCGGGTGAGTGAAGAGATGGAACGCAACAAAAACACTACCAAAAATGAGCTTTATTTATTTATTACTGAAGAAATTAAAAAAAAAAAAAAAACTTCAAAAGCCAAACGCAACAAAAAATAAGCAAAGATATGGTTGAAACAAAGAGAATATGGTGTAAACTCTGTATTGCGTGTTGAAACAAAAAATGACTGGTTGTATTCTAGAGAAATAAGCACTTAATTACAGTATCTTGGATCATTCTGATTAACTAAATTAAATAATTACGTTTAACTAAGATAATTTTTTTGAACCATTTAATTTATATTAATTGCTTACTACTACAAATTCAGCAGAAGTGTTGGCCTTTATTTAATGTCTTGAAATATTTACATATATCTTTTAAATTCTCCGTCACTTAGCTTAGTCTCCCTGCTAATTAGCTTAACTATCCCAGGATCCATTTTCTGACCCCAAGGCCAACTGATACAGTTTGACCATTGCTATCCAAATTATGTTTGAATTACTTTTGAGGAATGTTCTGTGGCCCATTCTAGTTCTTGATCTGTGTTGGATATTAGTATTAGATATTGTAGGCTTAAAAATAAAAAATAAAAAAATAAAAAAGTGAAGATATTCTTGCAAGATTTTAATAGCAGAGACAGCTGAGTTCCATATGACTTTCAGAAATAAGAGGAAGAATTGCACTTTTGAATTAAATAGAAGCTGTGCTTGTCTGTGCACTTTAATCCTTTTTGTATTGAGAAACAAATAAAATTTGTCATGGAAATAATGAGTAGAACCATCTATTCTAGCTGGGTTTAATTTTTGTGATTCAACACATTTTTCTGTGCTTTTTGTTATTGTCTGCTTGATATTTTACAGTGCTTTGGATTCACTCATAGTTGTAGGTCTGTTCTAAACCATTGTTGCTAAAGGTGAAATATGAAACTAAAATGGACTAAAATCTTCATACTATGATTTCATGTTGCAAGATCTCCATAATACACAGTTCTTTACTTGCTTCCAAAACGTCCTGCTTGCTAAGATAAAGCTCATTGCAAAAACAAATAAGCCTGTAGAAACCTGTTCACCTAGCACTTTTTGGGACCCAGGCTGTGCTGAAGATGGTTTGCTTTAATTTGTCAAAGTGGATTTTGAAGTCACAGATGGTTTTTGAGCAGTTTGAGTTTCCACGTACCCTATTCCCATGTGCTCCTGCCCTTTTTCTGGGACTAAGTCAGGCATGCTTGGTTTAGCAAACCCCCTCTTGCTTCTCAGACTTGACATCAATTCCATCCTCCTCTTGGTGGGATTACCAGTTTCTGAGAGTTTGATCCCAGCCTTACATGAATTGGCCTCTGCTTTTAAGCTGAGTGAATGAATTTTACATGTGCAAATGTTCAGTGCTAATCAAATTCTAGTATCGGAAGCCTAGTCTGAAATAGTTCATTGAATATACGAATGGATTATCTGGATTTATATATGACTTCATTTTGAATTGGCACAAACCTTAAGTAAATATTTCAGATTTGTTAACTATTTGGCAAATCTCCATAAATTATCAGATTAAATGTACATGTTGGATTTACAGACAATAAATGGAACTTCCTTCCTTTGCAACATACTACAAAAGATTCACTGAAAGACAATGGACAATTCTGGGCACACATATTCAAAAAAAAGTGCCCAGAAATCAGGTTTTAGTAAAATGAGTTCTTAGATTATTTTACAAATACAGAGCGAGTGGATCAAAATGTAATCTGAATGGATCAAAAGTAAGACTGAGAAGAGATGTGATGATTTTTATAAACATGATCTATGTAAATACCAAGAGGTGAGAAGAAAGGGAAGAGAGTGAACTTATTGATATACATTAGTCAGTAGTCATTTTAGCCGCATTTTCAGAAAGCTATTTTCTAATCTAGAGGAATGAGGTTCTGGAATAATGTCCAGTGTGTCAGAGCACAGAAATTAGCTAAACATAAAATGGAGTATAGCATATTACTGAACAAGATTTAAGATTCACTTGCATGTTATAACTATAGAATAGTGGATATGATTACCTACAAGGTCTCTTACAGTCTTGTGTTATGTATGCTTACTATAACTTCCTGAAGGGAGGTTGTGATGAGAAGGGGTTTGGCCTCTTCTCCCAGACAACAAACAGGACCCAAGGAAATGGCCGCAAGTTGTACCAGAGGAGGTTTAGATTAGCCATAAGGAAAAACTTTGTCTCTCAGAGAGTGGTCAGGCACTGGAATGGCCTGCCCAGGGAAGTGGTGGAGTCACCGTCTTTGGCAGTGTTCAAGAGGCGTCTGGATGAGGAGCTATGAGATATGGACTAGTGGCTTGTGGTAGCAATGGTGGTGGAAGATGGTTGGACTTAATGATCTTGTAGGTCCTTTTCAATTTTGTGATTCTATGATTCTATGACTCTTACATCTACACAAAAATCCCAAAGATTATTCCACAGCACAGAAGTTTAACAGTTCTGTGTTGGTACTGAAATATAAATGGAAGCAAATCAATTATTTTCATGACTTATATTATAAAGTAGTCCCTGAATAATTTCCCCTTCTTCTCTGCTTTTGTAAGGCCCCATCAAGAGTACTGTGTCCAGGCCTGGAGCACCCATGGGAGAAATTCAGATGTTGGCTCCCAAATTGGAGTGCTTAAGTATTGTGAGAAACAGAGACTTTAAGTTATAACAGAAAATCTCTTCTACACAAGCACAGAATGGTAATGGCAGGAGCAGAAGCCTATATAATACCCTACTGAATTGTTTTCAGGCCACCACAGGAGCCATCAGATGAGGTTTGGGAGGGAGACTCCAGAATTCAGAAGGGACGCTCTGTTCCAGTGAGTGTTTCAGTGAGTTAGATGGGAGACTGAATACAGGAGAAAACTGTTCTGTATTGGGCAGGATTTATTTTGGGCTATTTAGAGAAGGAACCAAGTGTAGGGAAAGAGATGGATTTAGGTAATCCAAGTGGTGATAAAAAAAAGAGGTATGGGGGAAATATATGTAAAGGTTCTAATGTATATGAACTCAGCATAAAGTAACTATTAATGTCAAACATAATGAAAAACTTTAAATCCTTTATCTCCATTATACTCTGGACTTCATGGATACAGTCCAAATTTAACAACTAATTTTAAAAAGACTGCACATATGTGCATTGCTTATGGATTTCCTCATTTTCCACTAAAATGTATAAATAATTTTGAATTTGAGTGAAATCACTTCTTATTTACATGCAGATATATTTATGTGTTCTTTCACAATGCAGTAAGTGTGCTTCAAAATAATAAAGCAGTGGAATCTACAAGTATGGAGAAAATTATTCTGAAATAAGCTGTGATTCAGACACAAGTTAGCTTTTGGGAAAATATGAGTGTAATATATGACAAGAAGTGAAGATGAGTCAAAAAAGAATGCTCACAGATGTGAGATATGTCAACACTGGAGATGAAAAGCTTGAAAAATATTCATCCAGTAAAAGTTACTAGTGAAAACAAAAAGCAGAGGAATTAGGTCCAAGGCATTTTAATAAGAAGCAAATTGCTGCTTCTTACTGATGGTCTCTTGTTCTATATGTTATCTTTTTTGTCCTCCAAAGTACAGCAAGGGATAAGACCAGATTCTGGAAATAATTATCTTGAAACCAAGTTCTTGTCTACTGGCAAAAATGTCCACAACATGGAGCACAAAGTTGAAATCCACTCAATTTTCTTTAAACATTTCAGCTGAAAAGATGAAGAAAAGTGGTTTCTGGCTTGCAAGGCTCAACATTATGTATTACAAAATTTATGCTTAAGTTTCCTGGTTTATCAACTTCCTAAATTTACTTTGTATCTATCTCAATCTTACTTCCATTGGCAGAGACCAGGAGTTATAATTAATGCATATCATCAAAATTCTGTGGAATGGCATGCATATGTTGCAAACTTGATGAGAAAATATCTGGTTTATGAGGAAAAAACAGCAACAACAACAAAACATTTCAAAGAGTTATTTTTCCTTTATGTGATTCAGTTTATATGAAAGTTAGCAAGAAAATTTTAATATCCTATTTCTTCCATTTTTATAATTCATTGATTGCTGATAAAATAAAACATCATCATTTGAAAGGGTAACTGCACGTGTCTTTCTAAGGAAAATCAGGTCCATTTCTGTACTGTCAGGGAGCATCTGGTGAAATTTTATATCGGAAGTTCTATAATGCTGGGTGATTGATTAAAAAAAAAAAAAAAGGAAAACAAGAGAAACAAAATAGCTCTTCTACTTACATGTCCTTTTTTAAGGAGTTCAAAGTCACTGGAATGACCTTAACCACTTTTGCACATCGTGACGATTTTCACAAACAATAGTTGCCATACGTCTTCTTGAACCTCCTGATAGTTTTAGTAGGATTGGATGAAATACAAATACTGTCAAAACCCCCCCAAAATATTATATAAGACCATTCTTGTTTTCAGAACTCATCTACTTATGTCATTTGTCTTTACACAAAACATTCAACATAATTTAACCCTTTATTAAAGGTCAGTTAAGTCTTTCAGGAAGCAAATCCTTTTTGGTCCTTTTTTCTTTCTGATTCCAGCAAAGGTTGTTCTGTTTAACTCTCTTCCCCTAACTTCCCAGTAGACGTGGTAATTCCATAACAGCCCTATGCTTACCTTATGAACAGTTCTGTAAGCCAGGTTTTCCATGGTTGCAGTATCCTTGGAGATATTTAAGGCAAATTGTGGTGCTGCTGTTAGTCTCCTTTGATACAAATGTAAATATTACATGTTCATTGATAGAGATTAAAACAACATTAGGACACACAACCCTGGAACTATGAGGGTTTTTCAGTGAAAGTTATTCTGACTTATTGCAATAGATATAAGTATGTATTTGGCCTGAGACTTTTAGAGATCATATGCATAACCTTCAGATTCTTTTTAAATAAAACTTTAAAATTATAGGCTTAAGAGTGCAGTAACATCAGAACTCCTTTGCAATTCTTGCATTCATGTAGCTGTGTCTTTAATGATAACAAATACCATGAAAGTCATTTTTAAGTTGTCAGCACTCATAACATTCTGGCTGACTGTCTAATAAGACAAACTCTGATTATATTAAGATACTTTATGTATCTTAAAAGCATATGTAAAACTCTCTGCATTTTACTGGAGCAGTGAAAGAAAAAAGGGTCTGCAGCTGTAGAGGTGCAGTGGACTGTCAAGTCATTGGGAGCAATCCAAGTGAGGGCAATGTGTGGTAAAATCACAAATTAGGGAGAAGGCACTGCAGCATGCTGCTGAGTGATAGGGTGTTGGTATGAATTAATGATTATAGGGACAGAGAAATTTACGAAGGGTCGAGAGAGTGAACAATTTCCGAGATGTTATTTAATAGAGAAAAACTTGCATAAATTAATGTCTGAATGTTGATATTCAAGCTAAACTAAAGGGCTTCACTTTAGTGAGTAGCCAGCTCATCTCAAGCTCAAATACCTTTCTTCATTGCCACAGATGGCTCTATGGAAATGAAGTGTGATTTTGAAAAAAAAAAAAAAGAAAAAAAAAGAAAAGAAAAAAAAAGGCTGGTGGCTTCAGGTAGAAATAAGCAAGATTTGCAGTTAGTTCTACGGCAATGCTCTTTGATGATAGATGGTGCAAGGGAGCCAAGATTTAAAACCACAACCATTCAGGACCATTTTTCTGAAAGTTAGAATTTCAAATTTTTCAGGAGGCATGTTTCAGTGAGGTTTTTTGTACAATGCTTCCTTGTTCTTGAAGTTGCTGAGTGAAGATAGGCCATCTGTACTTTCCTACTTATCCCACTTCTTTTTTTGTACTTTTTTCTGAGTGCATAATAGATTTTTCTCTGCATATTTTCTCTTTCTGTAGCTCTTTCCATGTAAGGAACTGTCAAAACTCTACTATTCACAGCTTAAATTTCATAAGAATGGAAATGAAAAGGATGATCTTTAAAGGTCCATTCCAACATTAAGGATTCTATGATTCTATGAAATTACAGCTTTTGAGCTCAGGGTGTGAAGGTCCAGACAAATGGAGGAAGTTCTGAAACTGCAACAATTTGAAAGATCCTTACGCAAACCTAGGTATTCACCTCCACTTGCTGCCTCACAAAATCTTTGGATGGATATTTTGAGGCACACAACTAGAACAGCATCTGGTCTTATATTTCGCTTTTATTTTTTTTCAGCACAGCTTCTGCTACTTTCCTTTTTCCTACCTGTTTTTCACCCTTTTACCTAAACATCTGCTTCCGCCGCTCCAATCCTACATCCTTGTTTCTGTGAGCCATGCGAAAAAATCAATCTGGCATTCATAATGCGGTGATTGGTTCATGGATATATTCTTGTAAGTGTATCTGAACCTTGTACTTTACATGTCTCCGTATCTGTACACTGCTAAAATAACATCATATACATATGCACTTATTTATGTAAATATAGCACTGAGCATTGCCATGTGTATGCCCCTCTTTTTTTTCCTGTGAAAACAGCAGATACATTCAAGGAGAACAGTAAATCTCTGTGGCAGTCCTAAGCCTGGAATGCATTTATTTTGCCTACAGAAGACAGCAGTAGCAACATCCAAGCCACCAGAAATTGGAGCTGAATATATTAAATGGCCATGACACTTTCATAATGTAATTTAAACTCTTTGTGGAATGTATGGTGTTTTTCTTCTACAGATTCCAACAGAAGAGAGGTTGTGCATATGAGAGGGTTCATTTTCATTTGCAGATAAAGGAGCTTTTCTTGCTAAAGTGAATATAGAAATTGCTTGAGAGATTATAAAAATAAGAATGAAAAAATGATCATCTTATTTAAATCTCTAGAAAACTTTCAGAGAATTCTGTCTTCAGTTTTTAACTTCAGTTCCTATAAAAATAGGAATACTAAACTTCTCATGATTTCAAAGTTCCACACTGTATCATTATTATTCATCAATAAAAGCCTCAATAATGAAGACTTTTTTTTACCTTGCTTTGGGTTAAACCTTTCATAGACAGAGCTTCTCTGCCTTCAAAATGTGCAGCATGTGCAAGTCTGTGGAATTTAGCTTGGAGAAGAAAAGGCTCCAGGGGGATCTCATTGCAGCCTTCTAAAACTTGCATGGAGCTTTACAAGCAGGAGAGATCTGATAGTGATAGTACAATGAAGAATGACTTTAAACTAAAAGAGGGGAGATTTAGGTTAGATGTTAGGAACAAATTTTTTACTCAGAGGGTAGGGAGGCTCTGGCACAGCTGCCTAGAGACCCTGTGGGTGCCCCATCCCTGCAGGTGCTCAAGGCCAGGTTGGATGGGATCCTGGGCAGCCTGAGCTGGTGAGGGGCAGCCCTGCTCAGGCCAGGGGAAAGGACCTAGGCAGTATTCAAGGTCCTCTCCAACCTCAGCCATTCTATGATTCTATGATTTATGATTCTAACCTTGGATGAAATGGGTTCAGAATACTGATTTACATTAATCAGCTGACTGATGAAGACAAAAGCAAAGTTTTCCTTTCCAAATATCAACTATTATATTTACAAACGGACCTTTCTTTCAGAAATGAATCTTACTTACAGAAATGAATCAGTATGACATGAATCAAAATTTAAGAAGTGAGCTTTTCTCTTGTACCTCGAGTTTCTACCCTGCCTTTTGTAGTTATCTTCCTCTTGTTTACAGAAGCCAGTAGACATAGGCCACTGAAGTAACTACTGGTGTTACAGCAAATACATAGTTTTGGATTTTTTTTTTCTACTCTTCTACACTTATTCTCAATCAAATGCAGAGGATACATGGATGCATAATCTTGCCTTTTACTTACTTGCTCGAAGTACTTGTTTTGCCCCCAGCTTTAAGTCCAAGCAAGTTTCTGTTTGTTCTAATAACTACATAGTAATATGAACTATTGATATAATTTGAGACGAGAAGTTTTGTCCTGGACCTGGGACTGCTAAAATGGTGCTGGTATTTGGTCACCAAAGCAGAACTCATCTTGGACAGTGATGATTCAATAATCAATAATTTTCATGAGCTTTCTAAAAATTGAGTTAATGAAGGGAAAAGCAGAAAATATTTAGGCAGTCAAACGTTCCTGAAGTTGAAATTCAAGAACAGTAACAGCAATAACCCAAACAAAAACTCTAGCAACTTGAACCTGATTGTTTTGGTTTAATCTGTTCTATTTTCCCAGGCACTCATTTCCTTTTGTTGTTTGCTTTAGATTTTCCTCCCACATCAACTCCTTTGTTTGTTATTTCAGAAGAGAATTATTTTTGGCAATACAATTTTTCTTCTAATGTAAACCACTTTTAGATGTATCTGCCGAAGTGTAAAAGAATAAATCACCACTTTTATGTACATAAATTTCTAAATTTCCCATTATGTAATGTGTTCTTTTATATATATATATATATATATGTAAGAAGTTAATGAAGAAATGTATGCAAACATAACACAGAAAATGAATAGAAGCAGAGGGCATAATTCCTTCCCTTCTAAATGTTCTGTACATTCACAACTTAGAAACAATAAAACTCAGCAAACTAATTTCACTAGTAAGGTAGTCTAAAGTGTGATCTTTATGAACCTATATCTGTAACCTCTTAGGTTTCCTAACAACCCTTACAGTGAGAGCAATATCTGCAGATTGGTTATGCCTGCAATTAAGAATCAGTCAATTAAATTTACTACATACAGATTGGTAAGCTCTGATATGTGATTTATAACAGTACTAGAACTTAAATAAGGTTTTCTTTTACTTCGGATATGCAGCTCAGCAAACCAGGTCATAATTTTTCATCCTATAGCTCTACACCAGCCTGGCAATGCACAGCTAACCCAGTAACTCAAATTTGCTTTAGAACAGCTTTTATTTACTGAATACACAAGAATATCTGTAGTAAAAGTAGCGGAGTTCCTCATATCATTGTCAGAGGGCTGGAATACTTCTAATCTGAGCAAAAGTTGAGAGTTAGGGTTGATTAACCTGAACAAGGGAAGACTCCAGGAAGACTTTATTGGGCTTTATGGTATATTACTAAGAGCCTATAAGAAAGAAGAGAAAAGACTCTTTACCAAGGCCTGTAGCATCAGGTCAAGGTGTAATGGCTGTTAAGTGAAAGATTGTAAATTGGGCATAAGACAGTATGGTGAGGCAATGGAAGAGGTTGAGCTTGCCCAGAGAAGTTGTGGATGTCTCATCCCTGAAAGTGTTCAGGATTAGATTGACTGTGGCTTTGATTTCTACGATTCTATGATTTATTGTCTCACAGGAATGTGGGTCTTATAGGGCTTTATCTTTCTATTACACAAAGGATTATCCACATGCCCTGATCACATTATAACAAGACCAAGTGCTGGGTCCCTCACTTTGATCAAAACGATGTCATGCAGCACTACAGGCTTGGGGCAGAGTGGCTGGAAAGCTGTAAGGAGGAGAAGGACCTGAGGGTGATAGTTTACAGCTGGCTGAACATGAGCCAGCAGCGTTCCCAGTTGGCCAAGAAGGCCAATGGCATCCTGGCATGTATCAGAAATAGCATACCCAGCAGCTACTTAACGCCCATCTCAGTTCCAACTTTTTAAAAATCTATGCTTGGGCAGTGAACTTGTAATGTATTTTTCCAAATTCATTGACACAAGAAGTAATTATTACAGCATTTTTTAAGATGTGCATATACTGAAGCAGGAACTGACAAATTCAGAAACGCGCATGCATGCAGTTAGACATGCAACAAACATTCAGCAAGTTATTTTGCAATACGTATATGCAGGATATTCTAAAGGTATAAAAAACTCAAAAAGTAACCAAAAGTTCTATGTCATACAGAGAACTCTGGTTCCCTGCAGTACAGAAATGAACATATATTTTACAGCTAGTGATATTAAAGAGATTATGATAAATAATGAATAACAGCACAAATGCTAAAATATACAGAATTGCAAAAATTTACAGCATAAATACAACAATTATGAATAAAATCATGTTCATGTTATGTTCATCATTAAATCCAAGAGCACTTTATGAAAGTACACATTGATGCTCTCTGTTTTTGTTGTGCTTTGTTCAAGAAACTTCTGTTTTAGGAAATGGAAAATCACATGGTTCATTGGATTGTTGTATACCAGCACGTTCAATATAAGGAAATTGTAATGTAGCTCCAAATTAATTCTTTGAAACTTGCAGTAATAAAATATCATCTTTTCTGTATTTAGATTCAACAAGTGACTCTTCTTCCACAACTTGAACTGTCTCAGTTGTTGAATTGTTATGATCGGTGATACATTTATTTTTACTGAAGGATAATTTTGTTATGGCTGCACAGGATGTTCCTTTTCTTGTTTCAAAGAGCAAATCGTTTCTGTATTTCCTTCCATATGGAGCTGGTTTTTAGTGCCAGTGAAATACTTACGATGAAGCCACCATCTAGATTTGCTGTGCTCACAGCAACACTTGCAAACCTAGATTCAGTCAGCAAAATATTCTGGAGCCAGAGCAATAGCAACATATGAATATATGTCACCATTGTACTACACCGCTTCTGGAAAGGGGCAGAAACTTTCAAATGAAACTTTATTTATCAGAAAATCTGATCTGAGAAAAATCTGAATTTCTGCAGTTCTGCATCTGTTTAGAAGACAGAAACATCACCTGCAATAGCTGTTGTATGTAGGCCCTGAATACAATATCTCTCTAAAAATAATCCACCTGAAAACAGAGAGTGTGTAAAGCCCAGGTGCTGGGTAGGGGTTATTTCACCATTTATAAAGTAGACCAATCTAACAACCAACATTTTTCCCCAAACCAGACAAAGCAGAAATGTGTTAGACTGCAGAGAGCTCTACTGAGTCCTCCACACACTGTTTAATCAGTTTTATTGTAACCAGCCCATTAGAGGACTCTCTGACTCTTTGTCTCATGAATCTTGATTTCTGATAGGAAAAAAAACCCAAAACCAATCAAACAAACATAAAAAATCCCAAACAACCCAGACGTGGAAACTTTTCACCAAATGATATTCCTGTATTCTAAATAGTTCTGGTGCTTCCCTCAATCATTTTACCACACTTTAGGTTTACAGGTAGATCACAGAACTTGGCCCACCAAGATCCCAGGATTTCATTTTATCTCAGACAGCATCAGCTGTGTCTTTGTTGTTTCTGACACGTGTTGGAAATGTTCCTAAACATTTCTGCTGCTTGGAGAATCCACAGACTCCACAGGTGTTTTCTCACAGTTTTAACTCCCCTTTTCCCTACTGCCACTTAAGACATTGTTTCTTATTCTGTGAATAGACAACAAGCGTATTTAAAATAATTTATGTTGTTTCTTTCATATTAATATTCCTGGCATAAAAAGCAGTCGATCTCCTTTTTCTACCAGTTAAAATCCTGTTTTGGGTCATGTATTAGGACTTTCTTGTGTTGGAGTAAAGCCAGTTCCAATTAGTAATGGACAGATGCACTTATCACAACTTCTCTCCCTTTTGACTCTGGTGTGCATAACTTTATCCCACTTAAAGCTTCTGTCTTTTTTATGATACCGGGAGGAATTTCTCCCCTCAATACTAATTTAACATTATGCGTTTCATTTGGAAGTGTGCAAAGATACTCTTGCTTGTCTTCTTTTGGGGGACTCTATCCTCAATCAGTGCTTTACAGAATATCATCCCACACTTAGGAAAAACAATGCCCTGCTGCTGACATTTTTGATGCAGCCGTATTTATCCTTGGGCTGCCTTTATCCTTGTTTGAACCCTGAATTTTCACTTGGAGAACTGATAAGAGTAACCCCTGTCAAAGCCAAAGCACTGTATTCTCTTTTGGTCTGCTTAGGCTCACTCCAGTGCACCAGGAGCCCATACGTGCCTCTTCAAGCTGTCATTAACATTTTGAGTAGCAACATGCGGGGCGGGAGACAGATTTTCACTGCCACTAGGGGGAAGTCACCAACTACTTTTACAATTCGGTTTTTCTCTGAATGAGGGTTGTGAGGCTTCTATTAGCTCACATTTGTGTCTTTTTCTCCTCTACCATTGGCATTGTGTATTCCCGTCTACTCAAGCTGCATATTTATTTCTAGGGGTGAGGAACAGCAGCTTTTCTCCAAAGAAGCATGTTACTTCCTTTATCCTAGTGAGATAGCCACTACTTGGTAGTGTGATTACAACCATGCCCAAAGTTTTCCTTATGTAAATAACTTTTACATTTGGTTCAAACTTTAAATGGTGATCTAGAAGTTCTAAGGCATCTCTTTAAAGATGGACTCGTTTTCTCTTTTCTTTGGGGAAGGCAAGGATCTTGGTTCTTGATCCTTATCCAAAGACCATATACAACTCCCATTTTATGAAGAAGTTGGCCAAGAACATACAAATACCTGTGTCTTCACAGATAACTAAAAATGTTATTAATTGAATATTGCCATTTCAAAGTTTAAATAACAAAATCAGGATGTATAAAAGAAGTATTGGCTTACATAAATTATTAGTAGACTTGCTTCTAGGCTTTCTTATATCACGTGTCTTTATAACCTTCTTATATACATCAACAATACTGATATAGGGCAAAATAGTACTGCACAGGAGAGTAAGCCAGTTAATTAACAGTGATAATGAGTTTGAGATACTCGTGTGGATGGAAAAGATTTCCATTATATTTGTAAACATCCATCATCTGTTCATCATGACTGTTCAGTTAGTTATGACATTATACATAAGAATGTGTTTCAAACATATTTATAACTTGTCTGAAAATTCATCTCAGAAATTGTCTTTACAATTTACTTGTTCATAAGAAAGCATTTCTACCTATTCACTCAAGAAGCAGGAAGAGTAATGTATGATTGAAATGATTAGTCAAACTTCACTTGAAATCAGTCATGTGTAACTAAATCGGTTTTATTAGTCAAGAAGTACAAAGCATGATATTTATGAAGATACTCTTATACAGTTGTATGGAAATTGCTAAGTCATGGCCAGAACTAATGATTGAGCACTTGATGAAGGGATGCAGCCAGCCCTGGGAGCACAGGTGAAAGCAGTTCACCTCTTTATACATCATTTAAAAGCTGGCTGCCACAAGGAGAGGATTTCTACCCGCAGATCCTTCCTTTCTGAATATTTGATGAGCCCTGGTCCATGTGACAGGTAAGTAAATCTTTCTTTTTTTAATTGGATTGTGACAGTCTTTTTTTTTTTTTTTTTTTGGAAGTTCAGAACTTATTATCAGCCATATCTATTCCTACATAACAAAACAAACAAAAAAAGTATTTGCTAATGCAGACAAGAGAGCTAAATTGTGTGTGATGTGGTGTTTATCAATAATTAGGTTTAATTTTTTTGCTGTGTTGCATTTTTGCTGGGTTTAGTACTTCTAGTCTCTTGGGGTTTTCATTTTGTGATTTTTTTTTTTTTTTTCAGAACAGTATGACACTAAGTGTTTTTAAAATAAGTACTCAGTTAAAAATTGAGACAAAACAGGCTATTGAGGGAAGGTATTTTTTTTCTTTTTTTATGGTTACTTGAGAATAGATGGAACAGGAACATCTGGTTGATTGCTCTGGCAATATATAGTTTTACTTATTAAAAGGATATAGTCTTCAGAACAGTACAGGAATGGTAAAAGGAAATCCAGAAAATATTTTTCATTATATTCAGTGTTCTGTTGTCTTGGAGATCTAATCTGAAGGCAAAAATCCATGCAAAAGTAGGTGGGGAGTTCACCCTTCTCAATTGCTGGCTTATGTGGAGAGAAAAAAAAAAGCAAAACTGTTATGTCATGTAGTCCAGCTTCTCTGGGTCTCTTGTACCATTTAGATGAAGTACGCACTGGATTAGTCTCAAACACCAAACTTCTGAAGGCAACCAGATAGGTTTCAGGGATGCAGTTATTACAGCGTCTATGCAACTAATGTTCCTAAATCAGTCTCTTTGAAACATAGATTTTTAGGCATATAGCCTTGTGAATAATTTAAAGCTATGACATCCATATTCTTGCTTACAGCAAGAAGCTCTTTGAATGTTTTACTTTTGGAGAATATTAGCTGATTCAATTCCGCTGGTTCTGGAGTGCTCAAGTTAAGATCTTCTACTGCATTTTACAAAGGCTCAGTAAGGAGGCAAGCCATGGCACAGCCTGCCAGCCCATGCTGAAGCATGTAGATGTGGCAGTGAGGGATGTGGGTTAATGGGCTGGTAGTTGGACTAGATAATCCTGGAGGTCTTTTCCAGCCTTAATGATTCTATGTGTGTACAGCATTCAGATCAATCCCTGGAAGTAAAGGTGGCCTTGTTCTCTCTGCCCTGACCAGAAGAGTAACTATGAAACAGATGCAAGGACATGTATGGGAGGGCTGCTTTGGGTAGCTCATTTGACGCTGTCTGTATTTCTCTGGTTGATATCATTATGATTGTGTAATTTGGCTTGATATGTATTTCACAGTAAGATTTAGAAGTGAGTTCACTCTCAGCATTAAATATGCCACAGAGTCATAGAATCATTAAGGTTGGAAAGACCAATAGGATTATCTAGTCCAACCATCATCAGCCCATGCCTGTGAGCACTCTACACTGTATCACTCAGTGTGACATCTACTCTTTTCTTGAAAGCTTTCAAGGATGGTGACTCCACCACCTCATCTTTTGCATAATAATTTATTTCATAATTACCTTTGTTTATAGTTCAGAGGAGATTTCCTTACAAAACATAGTGTAAGGCAGAGTAGTTATATTAGTCTTTAATCAGTGGTTTCACTTTTTTGAGTGCTGTAAAAATAAATGAGCCAATCCCGAGTGTTAATTTTAATGAGTTACTCATAACATTTATGTAAAAAGTAATAACAATTATTTCTTGGTTTACAAGCATCTTGTTGCCTTTCTTCAAAGTAGTGATGAATGCTTTATTTGAAGCAATGCAAGTGGATGATCTCCAGTGATATTTTGACATGCTTCAAACAGTTCTCAGTGCTCTTGCTTTGCTTTCTGTCAGTGACTGTGCATTTCAAATGGACAGTTATTTGCAATGATTTTAACAACGGTGAATAAATATCAAGAGAAAATGTTTGGCATTATACAGTTGCTATTTAAGCAAAGATTGTCATAATTCTGTTACTTGTGTTTTCATCCTTTGAGCTTAACGTGATCTGGAACATCCCTACTGGGGGAAAAAAAGAAAAAGCAAAACTGGAAAGTGTAGGTGAAGGCGAAGCAGGAGAAGGGAACTTAATCTTGTAAGCCAAAAACTTACATTTTATCTTATTTGGAATCAAACTTTCCCCCAGAAGCTACAGCAGCTACCAGAGGTGTTTCATAGTCATTTATCAAATGGTTTATGAGAGAGCTGCTGAAGTCCTGGTGTAGAAGTGGTTATAACTCCTCAGTCTGGGGAGAATGCAGAAACAGTGCAGCTAGTACCATGACCCAGAGGTGATGGATGGGGAGCCCTTGAAGTTGCTGAGGATAGCAGCTTCTAGACGTTTCACGCACAAAAACAGTTCTCCAGCTAAATGTCCAAATCTGTGTTTAGCCTTTTTAGCCAAAGATACATTGTAGTATATTCTGCATCTTGCATAATGGGCCTATGATAGTCTGTGAACTGACGAGGAACATGGTGTTAGGCTGCTGAGGCTGACAAGAATTTGCCAGGAAAATTAGGGAAGTCTTGAGCTGCATGAAAATTCTGAAGCATGAGACAGAAAACACTCGTGTGTCTCATGAGAAAGAAAAGTTGAACCAGGCTCCTTTTGTTTTGCTGTTAATACTTGGAGCAGCAGGTAAATTGCAGTGCATCCCAAAGGCTGCCTCAATGTCTGGGAGACCAGCAAGTCACATTTGGGTAGGTCTATGCTACTATGAAATTGGAAGTAGTATACACATTCTGACAGTGATGTATGACAGTAGTTCTCTATTTGAGAAAGCAAATAGTTGAAGAGGAAAGCCAGTAGAAGCCATGTGGATTGTATGTGCCATGTGTGTCTTCTGATGGGGTGGAATGGTAAAATGTCCTTAAAGCCCACTCACTGCCAAGCTGGAAAAGATGACTGCACAAAGCAGACTCTGGATGATCTAAGAATGGTTACACCTGGTATATATCATAGAATCATAGAATGGCTTGGGTTGGAGGGGACCTTTAATATCTTCTTATGTTTTCCCTGGGATAAACAGACAGTGTGGTACAAGAGCTATGCACTGCTGCAGCTAACCAGCAGTTCAGCAAACTGAGCTGCTATCCACAAAAGGGCAAGTTAAAAAGTCCAATGACGAGAAGTTGTATCTGCTTCTTGTATTCCCTTCCTGTCTCTCTGAGCTGAATACCAACTGTCTAGATCCTAAAAGTACATTCCTAAGTCCTTAAAGAGCCCTATAGTATTTGTACTGAAAAAGTAATAATCCACAAACTTGGTCTTTAACTGATTGAGTTAAATCACAGTAAAAAAAAAAAAAAGCCACTATATTTTCCAGTGTTGGAAGCTAATGGCCTTAAAATTCTGCTTCAAGACCTGAGTGCAATAAAACTCATTTTATGAGCAGAAGTTGCTAGATCACTTCTAAATTCTTGTTATTAAATTTGACAGCATTACTGCCCTCCAAAATGCTCAGCACCTAACCTGTCCTTTAGAGAAAGAGACTCATATATTTTAAGTATTACGTGATGAATAGAGTGATATTTTTAAGCAGAGCCCACCACACAGGCCCCATTGTCCTGGAGCTGAAAGCAGGAAAGAAGATGGAGGGATGTGGTTTACTTAGACCACACATTTATTAATTGAACTTGTCTGGGAATTGCACGGCAGAAGTTTTCACACTGAGGGATCGTGTTTCATTATGGAGCATTTCTGCTTCATAAAGAACTATCTTTTCCCCTTTCCTGCTGCAAGGCCTCTAACACCTTTTCTTACGCAGGCGTGATGGAGCAGCCCAGGTTGTCTTGGGACCTCTTCCTCCTACTCTCCTTCTAGCTTAAATTTACAAAGAGGTTAAGCCTCTTCTGGAAAATGAAACAATAGTATAGTTCAACTTTTCAAGTACTGTATTGCAATTTCCATGGGCTCATCAGTGGTTAACTGCAATCATCTGGAATGCAGACATGGAATCTGCTGTCAGCCATCTTTCCTAATAAGGTAAATCACACAGTGTTTGGTCACTCTAGCTAAATTCAGGAATGATCTCCAGCTTAAGCTCCTTTTACCAACGGAGGCTAGCAAACCACAGATTGATGTTCGTATCCACCAATAACATATTGCCAATCCAACAGGAAGCACAGTCAGGATATATTGGTTACTTTTGAAAAACACTGCACTATTATTTTAAAATGACAGCTTTTCTTTAGAGCAGTCATTCTTTTGATATATGAGAAAGCTTATCTGAAATAGTTGAGAAATGGTCTCACTCACTTTTAAGTCTTTTTTTCTTACTCATTTTCAAGACTTCTCAGGTGCATTTGCAGTCTGTATTTAATTTCATTGCTAGAAATGAGAAGGGGCATTACTTTGTACATGGCTTGTCTTTGTAGGTTTGTCTTGCTGACTCTCTGGTATTGAAATTATTATGAAGCACTATACAAAAAAATAATGTATTCTTTCTAAAATGTTGCTCATGGTTTATAATGATGTAAATAATATAGCCGGGTGATTAATATGAGAATAAAAGGAAAACACCTGTGAGAATATACCAATGTACAAAAAGTGGTTTTTGTGTGAAAGAAAACAGTTTAAGCTTGGATTGTATACAGCACATGGGTCAGAGGAGGTAGAATACATGGGGATAACTGCAAGTGCAAAAGACAATAGAAGCCAGACTCTCCTCTGTTGTTAAGCCTTCCCTCAGCTTAATAGCTACATATCATTTTACCTTTCTATCTAGGAAGTTTTATGTCATGCAAAATCATCCTACTTAGGAATTTTCCATATAAAATCAATGCCAATCTGAAGCTTATTACTGAGCTATTCAGTCTCTCAGCCTTTTTCCTTTTTAGAGTGAAAGTGTCTCATTGGCTAGTTTTGAATTTTTATAAAATTTTATTTTCACTGAAAAAATTTATGAAAGAAAGCTGGAGAGAATTTTTGAAGATATCAATGCTACTTGTTACCTAATCCTAATGAAAAAGGAAATTCTCTTTGAAGTTTAAAACAGCTTGATAAAAAGAAATCTGAGAGTGTCAAACAGACTGAGAAATGCAGTAGAGGAAACAGCTGTTCAAAGGGGGAATTTTTAACCCGGGCAAAATGGTACTTAAACACACTCAGAGCCAAGACTTCAGTCCATACATCCTTCCTGCTCTGTTATACTGTAGCTGTCTTTGGAATTTTGGAGAATTGTAGATTTATTTCTGGCTTGAAATATTAAGAACCTTTCTGGGTATTTAATTAAATCATGAATTAAGAAATAAAAAATATTTTTAATACTTCCTTTGTTTTTACTCTCTAAGCTACTGAACGTATTCCTGAAATTGGTACGTTCAAGAAATTTTTCTGTAAGAACATGATAGCTGCAGAAGAAGCTAAAAGATGACACAAGGAAAATGGAAATGTTTGTAGAACACTTTTCTGTGACACTATGAGGACTTCAGTGAGATCTAAGACCTACATCAGTGTGCATGAATGTATTCTTCTTGGTCATAAGCCAGCAGGACCATTCCAGTAGTGCTTTTCAGCTGGAAACACAGTTATGTGGTAGCAGGGAGTAGACAACAGGGAAAAGGAGCAAAACCACAGTACTTTTCTAGCCATCTGTTCAAAACATCAGCTTCTTCTCCAATTTTGTGGGCTGTACCCACGAGAAAAGCCCTGGTCTTCTGAATGGGCCTGTCCATGCAGATTGTTGTACCAACAGAAATTCAAGTAGCTAAACAGAAACAAATCTGCAACTTTACTTTGAAAAAGAATTTCAGATTTATGTGCAATCTGTACTACTTAAGTGTGGAGGAAAAAAAATCTTATTGCATCTTCTTTTAGGACAGATGCCAAGAGTAGACCACTTTTCAGTGCTACATATACACAGCTTCTGTTCCCTCAGGGATGAAATGCTTGGACATATTCTATTCCTTGATGAAATCTGGGCCTTTTCAAATGCATAGAAGTGTCTCTTGGCTTTATAGGTTATGATTAGAAAGATTAAATAGCAGAAGAACTGAGCATACTGTCTAATATTCAGGTTAGGTAACTGTAGTGTAAGTGTAATTTCCTTTGAAATTATGATACAATTTCCAGATTTGTATTGTTCGGTATTATTCCTGCATAAAACTGGCATAACAAAACTTCACAAATTCAATACTTGGGATATCTTAATGTGGTGATCCTCAAACCTCTGCAGAAACCAGAGGCTTTCAGAAGAAAATTTGGATCAATCTCAGAAACATAGAAATTCTACAAATACATGAAATAGTTTTTCTTATGATCAGGCACCAAAAACACTATCTTAATCAAATTTTCAATAAATTCTTAATCTGTATTAATTTGTTTATAGTTGGTCAGAGTATCTTTGTTTCTATCAAATTCTGTATTTAGCAATTTTTATCTTTGCTATCCATTTGTTTATATGGCTCGTGGATTCCTGTCATAGTTAGGAGATCAGTTCAATTTGACAAGAGCTTTCCAGCCCATATAAACAGTAGTTAGACTATGCTGGTCGTTGATCAATTTCTTGATAGGAAGGCAGAGGACAAAGGAAAATTTTCGTAGTGAATAGATAAACACTACTAAGTCTTTACTGACTTCATGATGATGATAAGCAGTTATTTACAGACTAGCTCACAACTGAAGCTTTATTGTAAGCAGGTAGTGACAAAGAAATTTTCTGTTGTCCCATGTCATTCCTATATCACTGGCTTATCTATTGTAGTTGTTTTTTTTTTCTTTTCTGGAAAAGAAGGCAATCTAGCTGATGTGTCCTATGTTTGGGGTGAATTTGCTAATTACAGAGCTTCTACTTGCACAGTTGTGTCTCCTGTTAAAAAAAAAAAAAATGGTTCTCAGTCCACAGCAGGGCAGTGTACACAGCCTGCTGCTGTAGGGTAGTTTTGCCATCACTCTGCTTACTCTGCTGTGCTTAGGAAGCTTCTTATCCCACCTGTGGATTGTTTACTTTAATTATCTGCTTGTCTGGTGTGCAGGTGGACTTAATTCATGGGGAACATAAGGGTTGTATACTGCTAGGTGCAAGGAAAAAGCCAAGCAAGACAAATTGCTGTGGAAGAGCCAGATGATAGTTACCACTGATGCTGGAGGAAGTGGGTGAGGACCTAGAAGAAATTATGCTCAGGCATGAAGGGGAAAGTTCTCCCAGGAAGGTCATTCCAGAAAGATCTTGTCTTCCAAGGAACACCAAACCCAATTCAATAAGTTTCTCCAAATTTAGCCTAACCTCTTTTATGCTCTTTCTCTTCTTGTTCCTCCATCTTGAACTGACAAAGTTCTATTTTGTTTACGTTGCTGAGAAGGCTTGAGTTGGCTATGAAAATACTATTTTGTTTTTCTTTCCCAGAAAAAATAGTTTAAATGGAATAGCATTACTTAAGCTTGTTTTAATCTAAAAATCTGTCATGAACCTGAACTGCCTTAAGAAAACAAGTTTTAATACTTTTTAAACTTATTCTGTTGTCATTGTACTTTCCTTTATTCCATTCTCCTTTTTTCAAATTAAGTTCATTCTTATGACACTGTATTACCTAAACTTCATATTTTGGAGGGAAAAGGCTCAAAAAGGGAATATGTATGTATTTCTCACAGTGATAGTTTAGCATGTGCTCTCAGTTTTCATTCTAACCCTTTATTCTTGCTTCTCGGGATAAGCCTTTTTTTGAGAAGTGAGTCATTTGTCAAAGAATGAAAGAAAAAAAGCAATGCTCAATCATATATACATCACAAGCTACTAGTCCAGACTGTATATAAATCAAGTAGCTTTGCAATGAAGTAACAGCCTCTTCAAATATCTTATATTTCTTCATGTAGAGAGATATATATGTATAATATTTAAAATCCTGTGGGCAGAAGTAAATTGAACTGAAGATAAGAGGCATGACTTATAGTGTTCAGTTGATAGCACTTTTTTTTTTCCTCTGGCAAATGCTTCCACTAACTTACTAATGTAGGTATAATTTAGTATGGAAAGCTTACAGAAAGGTAAATAAAGGACAAATTGTATGAGGAAAATATGACTGACTAATTTGACAGCATTACAAAAAATGTCAGATTAAGAAAACATTCCATTTGAGTGACTATCACATCAGAAGTGATATGAATCATAGTTTGTTTTTGTTTTGTTTTACTTTCATAGCATTTAGGTCACACGGGATCACTGGAACATCCAGATCCTCTTTCTGTTTGTGAAGAGAGTTTACATTTCACCCCAAGGCTTATGTGTTAAGCCCCTGGATTTTATTTTTTTAGTGTTTGTGAGTACTTGTTTGGCTGATGTGTATTAAGAACTGTGCTCAGTCCTAAACTCTGAACAGAAGAACAAATAGAGGATCATCTCCCTGGGGTGTTCACCTCAATAGCTGTTGTTCTTGGCAATTTTTTTAATTCTTCACTATCTTTTGGATTTTTGGTTTACACTGATGACACAACTCTGCGCCAGGTAATCTTGCTCCACTAACTACAGAAGACTTTATTGTCATGTGTCTTCATATTGTGAAGAAAACCCTGAGAACAACACTTCCCAGACTTCCATTCAATACACCAAACAGCAGAGCTCTGCAGATCTCACTGAAAGCCCTAGTTCGCCAGAAGTTCTGTGGTTCTTTATAACATCATTTCCCCATTTCTTTTATTATTATTTTTTTAATTTAAGGAAGATGGGAAGGCAATATTCAGTGTTTGTTACACTACCATCAGTAGATAATGAAAATTAACTTTATATTATATATTTATATTTTAGTTAGGTTGTTACTATAATGTTTAATACTAAAACAATTTCAATTAGAATTCAGTCAGAAAATTATAATTAGAATTAGATAAAACCAGGAATTTCAGTTTTTGTTAGGAAAGGCTTATTTCTGCTTTTCAAACACTTTTTCCTTTACAAACAAATCTTCTTGTATGTTGTGCAACTTTTCCTTCTATTTCCACATATTGTTCTGTATCTGTAATTCAAGCTATTTTAGCAGATTTCACAAGCTGTTTGCAAATCATGTGTCTGAGGCAATAGCTTTGTTCTATGGTCTATTTGGATAAGGATTTATGAATAATAGTGGTTGGGGTGGAAGGAGAGATTCTATGTGCAAACTGGTTAGCAGTCTCTTTGCTGTGCTCTTTTAAGCTGAGAATCTGGTACTAGAGAATCTTGCAGTTTGCTGTTGTATATGCTAACAAGTGGCTTTTTAAAAGCAGTTATCTCACATTTTTTTTAGAGGTGTTTTGGTTTCTGAACACAGTTAAGTAACCATTCATACAAAGGCTTGTTACTACTTCTCACAAACTGCAGACAAGTGCACCAGTGGAGGCCCACACCATGTCTTACCACCTTCTTCCTTCTTTATCATGAGAAAATATTTCTGTAAAATACACACATTGCACAGATTTAAATTATTTCACCTTATTGAGATATCTCCATACAAGAATGAGTTGCAGGATAAATTAATTGCTGCGGATAAAACGACAGAGGAGGAGAACTAGATTCAGCAGGGGAGAGAGTAACTTAACTACAGATTCAAGCTTTACTTCCAAAGCCAACTCCACTAGCAGTAAAATCTTTCCAAAAGATATGTTTGAGCTCATGTCAGAGTTCTGATGTTTTCATATGTTGTGGCAGATGATATAAGGGTTTCATTGGGCTCAGTTTACTGTCTGTGGACCATATGTTCTGTTTTACTAGCGAAAGGCTGCTGGGCAAAAGAGAAGGGGGTCTTGTCCAGATGTCTTATTTTGGGGAGCAACCAAGTGCTCAGAGATAAAACTCCTCAGAAGAGAAACTGGGGAGCTGACCAGGGCTGGGGATCACCTGGGTCATGGGTGGGCTGAGGGCTGGCAGTCAGCCTTTGGAGGTACTTGGAAGAAATGTTCCTTGCAACTCCATGGAAGTGCTGACACAAAAAGGAAGATGCAAGCCTGGTTTAACGGGCTGGTGGAGTATGCAGAGGAGAGACTGCTCTTTAAACTGATGAGCCGCCTTGCCTTTCCTGTTAAGCACTGGATGGTTTTAGAGCCTTAGAGCTTTTTTTGATAGTTTTTCATCAGTTGTTATGAAGAAAAAAGTGTGGTGGATGTAACCTACAGTTCTGTCAGACACTTTCAACTTCTTTTCAAATAATTACCTGAGAATAAGGTTCCCATTGAATTTCAACACTCCTAATTAGATCTAATTCTCAAAAAATCCCTTTTTACTTTATTTTCTTCTGCAATTATCCACACAATTACAGTTCAGAATAAATAAAAAGTTAGTGAACAAATACAATCAGATTAGGTGGTGGTAATAGTCTTCTTTCAACAAAGTCTGATATCATGAATCTTTGCAGTCACACAAGTTGTGAACTTGTTGGAAACCTCTGTTTGAAACAAGTTGCATGTGAAAAGGATATGGCCTGGAATGTTGCACTTTGCTTTTGTCCACAATACCTTTTCTATCTGTACCTAATGTCAGAAGCATTGGCAAATCTCTCAGTTTAGTTGGTCAGCTAGTATCTAAATTTTTCTGTATACCAACAGAAAATATTTCATGTAAAAGCATTAACAAAAAAAAAAACATTTATTTTCTGAAAGTGCCAGTTTTTCATTATGCATCCAGAAATAAACTGTAATGGGTGAAGGATGATAATACATTTTGTGCTATTGCACCATTAACTTCAGGAATGATGTGATTATTTTTGAACTTTACTGAATCTTCTGCATCCAGTCCATGCTTGTTATTAAACTGTATATCTTGATAAAAAGTACTCCAGGAAACTTTTTTTTTTTGCAATTAAGTCTTTTGTCTAAACTTTCAACACTTTATTTGTTTGGAGATTAAACTCTTAAACTCTCCTGCAGAGTTTCCTCTGCTTCTGTGTATTTATCCTCTCCATTTCAAATTACAACAAACTGTACATAAATGTCACATTAAGCAGCAACAGTCTAACATCCTACTGCAGGATGATTTCTTTAGGTTTTCAATTGCAAACCTACGTTAGGGCTTTCTCTACTGTCTTTAAATGTAAGCACTGAATGTATCCTTCTGAAACATTACTGGGATAAAAGGGCTATTAGTTTCCTTAAAAAGCAGATTCAGGTTACTTTTAACAAGCTGACTTTAAAAAGAAACATTAATTACAGCTGCTTTTAACTGTTTTTTGCCCCATCCTATCAACAAAGCAACTCACTAGCTACGCCACAAATGAAGTCTGTTTGCTGTAGTCTTACACATAGTACTTTGAAAGATTAAAAGCTAACAGCAGAATGAACATTCAGGTACAAATTAGGAATGTGTGAAAGGGGCCAGTTTCATGGAGGTCACTGAGGTTCCAGTAATGAGCTTTATTAAACTGCTGAGACTAATACAATTTGCCAGAACTCAAGCTAGACTCCTTCATTCCAAACTACCTACAAAACACCCACACATACTGAAGAGCAACACCTCACAATCATTCCACATGTGTCTCTGGATAGCAATTTGGACCTCATAAATCTCCTTGTTTTCAACTGCTTCAGTACTCCTACTGAAAACCTCAGTTCATCCACAGGAACCTGCAAGCGTTCTAATCCAAGCAGATGACATTTTCACTGCTGCCATTTGTTCTCCTAAAAGAAATTTTCTTTTCCAGTTCATGGCAGGGCTGGTTGAGGACAGTCCTGTTAAGTCGCCCTGATCAGGGTGAAGGCTGGCTTTGGAGGTACTTGGAAGAAATGTTCCTTGCAACTCAGTGTGAGTGCTAACACAACAGGAAAGGTGCTGAAAGCCACTGAGCTGAGAGCAAGCCTGGTGTAATGGGCTGGTAGAACATGTGGAGAAGAGACTGCTCCCTATGGAAGGCTCACAATGAGCCTTCTTGCCTTTCCTGTTACAATTACCCAAACTGTGTAGGTCTAAAATAAGTTAGTGAATATTTATTGCCTGTATTCCATATATGATCAGAATAGGTGATGGTAGTAGTTCTCCTTCAACTATTGTCTGATGTCATGGAGCTTTGCAGCAACATAAGGTATGAACTTGCTGGAAACCTCAGTTTAAAACAACAAGCATATGAAGAGATCATGGTCTTGAAGCATTTTGTTGCACTTTGCTTTTGTCCACAATACCTTTCCTTCCTGTACCTAATGTCAGAAGTTACTAAGCACCTGAACAATCTAATCAAACTTTGAAGCTAGCCCTTGCTTGAGTGGGTGACTAGACAAGCTGACCTGTAGCAGTCTTCTCCAACCTAAATTACTGTATGATTCCATAACTCAGATTCATTCTCTCTCTCACATTGAACTTAACTTTTTCTATCTATATTTTGTAGATTTATTTTTTTAATTATTTTCTCTGAAATGGGCTTGTGTATTTTTCTGATTACACAGTTAAGATTGCTGAGTTGTTTCAACTAGTGGTGGAGATGGTCAGTTTTCATTATTATATAATTTAGCTGAGACCTATGGCTTTTCTAGCACATACAGTCAGATTAGGTAATGGTCCTCTTTCAACTACTAAGTCTGATATAATGGAGCCTTGCAGTTACACAAGTAATAATGAATTTGCAGCAATGTGCAGAGGAGAAAATAAATACATCCTTAATCACTAAGCTAAACCAACATGCACACACACACACACATGCCTATTTAGTGATTGAATTAGAGATTACTGTTCGGGAAAAATGTACTTCAAGTTATAATTCACGGTTTTATGAATAGTTAGTAGCAGTCATTGAAGGAGCCCAATGTTAGACAGCAAGTCAGTGAGTAAAACAGAGGAAGTTTGATTATTTGACCAAATCCACAGTAAAGGCCTGTCTTGAATAAAGGGCGCTATTCTGTACTCCTCATCTCAGAAATGAGAAAACAGAACAAAATAAGGTTTGGAGAAAGTTAGACCAAAGTAGCAAAGGGTTAGGAATGCTGCCATAAAAGGAGTGGTTCAGTAAAGTAGTTCTCTTCAGCCAGGAAAGAGTCAGCTGAGGCGAGAATATGAGAGAGGTCTGTGACATCTTAGAGGCTGCAGAAAGTATGAAGAGGCGATTTTTATTCCTTGTTTTTCATAGTATGGGAACTAGGAGGCACCAAATCAGATCATCAGCTGTCAAAGTGGGAACAGATTAAAACGGTGAGATTTATTTCCTCAAGAAAAACTGGATATCAAAAATTGATGTAGTTTCAAAATGTAAATACATTGATTTATGGAATAAATCTGTCAAAGTAAAATTAGACGCCATCTAAAACAAGCAAAAAAAAGATGGATTTAGAGACTATTAATTAAAGCTGTAGTGAATTATAGATAAAAAGTAAGTCTTTTTTGGGGAAAATCATCTCCTATCTTTTTCTAAATGTATATTTAGGAGGAAGTTTTTCACACAGGGAGGTGACACACTGGAACAGGTTGCCCAGAGAGGTTATGTATGCCCCCATCTCTGGATGCATTCAAGGCCAGGCTGGATGTGGCTCTGGGCAGCCTGGTCTAGTGGTTGGAGACTCTGCCAGTGGCAAGAGGGTTGAAACCAGGTGATCTTTGAGGTCCTTTTCAACCCAGGCCATTCTGTGTTTATGATTCTAAGATTACTCTTGCTAGTATCAATAAAAATGTAGCTTAATGCATGTTTTCTTGTACAAAGTATGACTGTGTGGTATAAAATCTACCTGAAACAAGAATTTCAGATAGGTAACTCAGTTTTAAAGCCAGATTTAACTGTATTTAGAAAGATATGGAGAAAGTTATTAACATAAATATCCAATTGACATCTTACTTCGCTTAACAGCAAATATTTTCTGAAATATTGAGATAATTTTGTTCTGGAAAGACCCACATTTTGGAATTATACTTTTTGAAAACTCTCCAAGTGTTCATTTTCTTTTAGTTTTAAAATTTAACAAAAAGCAACTTTTACTGTTTGTGATGGAAAGAGAATTTCAAAAGAGCATATTATTGCCAAATTGACTCATGTTCACCAAGTTAGAGACAATAATGCATACCCGTTTGATTAGTCTTAAATAATTCGACTCAACATCTGAACACCAAGAGTCATCTGTTTAGTGAATTATTTCCTAACTTTATTGAAGAAAAAATAGTAGACAAAAAAATTGCATATTTAAAGAAAGAAAATCTCTATAATCCACTGCAGGATACTGACTGAATGTAAAGAAACTCAGGTTTCAACACTGAAAATATTAGAGCCACATATAAACTGATGATCCATAATCTTCCCTTGAATTCTGAGTTCAGTTTTATCAAGTAATTTGGTTATAGCAGAAGAGGAAAAACACAGAACAGGACTATATAAAAAATTAGAAGAGAGAGAGACAACTTCATGAAACAATGAAAGATGATCTTTCATGTAGGGATGAAATTTCAGAAGGTAGATAGATGTATCTGTCAGTCTTAATGACATGTATTGTTCGGAATCCAAAAATTCCCAAATTCATGCCAAAACACGTAGCCTTTTATCCCAGTAAACATGGTTTTGGAATGGCTTGTAACATGCCAGAGATTTTTTGTAAATCTGTAGTAAATGCAACAATTATATTTTATTTTTAATTTAAGTTGATTTACAGCTTCACTTCATTGAAGAGAATGTTAAGCACATTTCTCATTTGTTCTTTACTACTGTGGCCTCTTTTCCTATCATGGCAAAGACATCCACCTATTTATTTAAAGGTGATGTTCAAACTAAATACTTTATCAAGCTATTTAAGTATTCAAATTTTGTTATTCTCTTTATTTCTCTGCTGTGTGCATCATTAGATATGACCATGTCTTCTGACTTGATATGACTTAATAAAGATCCTGAAATAATAATCAACTTTTGACACTTTGAAGTCTTTTGTAGAAGAAAAATGGCTGTCTTGTAAGTCTTTTTAATTATATGAATGTGTACAAGATAGAATAGAAATGATCTAGTTTGTTGTTTTGTTTTGTTTTTTTTTTTTTATTTTCAGCTTGCTTCTTTTTATTATTGTGAGAGTAAATCTTGGAGGAGGCATGAGGATCTTTTGCTTCTTTTTGTATGGTGTAGTGAAAGAAATAAAGCCCTGGTGAAAGGGAAAGATGTTTTAATACTGTTGAAACTAAAAACGTGGCATTCATGCTAACATTTCCTGAGCCCAAAAGATTCATACAAGTTTGGATAATGAAACCAGCTCAAAATGAGTTGAATTTGTCTCAAACTCAGCCAAAATAAACTAACCGATTTTAATGATTTTTACCAAATAATGGACAAAAGGATTCTTGAGAAATTCCTTGAGACCTAGAAGAAAGGGCAAATGTTAGTATGAGGATCCCAGATTCTCCACCTTGACTTGTAAAACTTTCCTGTGCCCAACAGGGCTATGACTAGGATAATCTCTTTATTTTCTCATTTAAATAGAATACTTTCTCAGAATTGTAAATTCTGAGAACAGCAACACAGAAACTTGGATTTCTCTGGAAACACTTAAGCTGTGCTTCTGAAAAAAATGTATACTCAGCCTACTGATAGAGTTGAGCTAAGGCTGGAAACTGCCATGTGGTTGATTTGTGGGTTACGCAGTAGAGCAAGTGTCCCCTCCTACATAGCTTTGTGATGTCCTGATAAATCTGTCCCTCTCACAGAACAAAAGTATTAAAGAATGCCCTTGACCTCATTGAATTTTTTAAAACAGCCTTTGTACAATTTGTGAAACCTCAAGGGCAAAAGAACTTGAGAATTCTTCGGAATCATTTCCTAAGCCATTTTTGGAAGAAAAAAACCCCAAACAAACATAATAGCAATCTCTCTCCTATCAATTGGCACTGCACATCCAATGGATTTCTAGGAGAATACAGCAGTAATGTCACACTGTGATGTCAGAAGCTGAAAAATTATTCTATTTTTCTGTGAATTGTATATTAGAATACTAAAAGGGTCCCACAAGAATCTGCCACCTAATTAAGTTTAAGGAACAATATTTTACAATTATTATTTATTTTGA
Organism: Chrysolophus pictus; assembly: GCA_037305975.1. NCBI lineage: Eukaryota > Metazoa > Chordata > Aves > Galliformes > Phasianidae > Chrysolophus > Chrysolophus pictus. Next base: position 30,068,406 of record CM074578.1, read on the forward strand.
CTGTTCTGCTTTATTTTGGAGGATGATTAAATGTTTTCATTACATTATCCAGAGTATATCTGATTTTTAAGATTAGACTGTTAAAGTCAGTTATCTCAGTGCATTATAATGTCTCTAATAAAAATTATCTCATACAGAATAATCTGTAGTTGTCCATCAGGCAGCACTTGTTCCACACATTGAGACCTTAATAATGTGCTTGTTATGATCACTTAGGCAAGTTTAGAGTTTCTAAACAGAGAGATATTGCCATTTTAGAGAACTTCTGTATATTATTAAAAATTTTGTCTTTATCAATTTTAGGGGAAAAAGCTTATGAGTATATATAATGAGCTTAATTCATACACTTTGAAGACAAAATGTCAGTATTAAAATATAGGAAAGTAATATAATTGAAATATGGATCTAAATCTTGTTGTTTTAGTCAACCTTTTTCGCATTTCAATTGCAGATTTTCACACTACTCAAAGTTACTTCTCAAAATTGGAAATGACAAAAGAAAGGTAGTAAAAACTATTCTTTATTCACAGCTTATAACTGTTGGACACATTTTTCCTGCACTTTCTAACAGAATTAATCTTTTACAGTACCCCACGTGCTACTTATACAGGATGGTGATTTCATCCTCCATTTGAAGAGAACATTAAGGACAACCAAACATCCTTAAAGCTTTGCCTGTACTTTACATTGGAGTTCTGAGTTGCTGTTATTGGTAATGGTATTCTCTATTCAAATAAAAGAGGACAATACTTGGATGAGACCATAAATGTCAATAACTTGAATACAAACCATTATTTTGGGAGAAGTTTATTTTGATATAGTTACCTACCCCATAAACTGCCAGTACAACAAAGTTTTAAGTACAGGCAACACACTGATAATCAACCAGAAATTAAAGAGAATAAAAATTAGCTAGGAGGGTCCTCACATGAGATTTGTTTAGTAGTGCAAGGGTCCTTAAGGGGTTACCAATTTCTCACAGACAAAATTTACTTGCCTCTTAACTTTGCAGAAGGATCTACCTCACCAAACGCAGGTCTGTATTCTACTTTCTAAACACCAAGGTGTTCCTGACAGCTTGGAATTGTCTTAAATTACTCCCTTATTTGCACCTAAACCAAAGCATCTGAACAGCTACATGGCTTCTTTCTGCATACAGTAGAGATTGTCATACTGTTGTTAGAAAAGCAACCAGCAAGGGAAAATGGTAACATGGGAGCAGAGAGAGTTAAATTAGCTGCAAGGAGAAATGGCAACTTGTATTTACCTAGGAGAAAATTCCAGTATTGACTGTGTAGTGCTAGATGAAGCTCAAAATCTAAAATATAATCAGAGCAATTTCAGTTTAAAAAGGACTTGTTGATTATTAGGATTGGGTTTTTGACGTTTCTGGATAACCTGTGTTCTTTCTGATTGTTCAGTGAAATTAAAATACTTGATTTCAGCCAGATTCTATGCTAATCTACGCACTTCTGAGCTTCCAAGTTTGCTGTGAACATGACCCCCAAAGCAGCGCTTGCCCCTCTGCTTCTGTGGAGTGGTGTACTCAAATCATTGGTCTTCTCCCACAGTCTGCGTACCCATGGCTCTCAGCCTCTATAACCTGCCTCTTTGCTGTAGATACTCATTCTTCAACACTTCTTCAAAACACTTAAAGAAGGCAAAGGAATTCTGTCTGAGAGGAGACTGGATATGCAAGCATCCTCCAGCCTTTTCGCATGCCTGAGACAGGCATCAGCTTTATTCATGTTCTGTTGAGTATCGTTATGGCAGGAAATCATCCAGCTGCAGGGCTTATATACAGCTAGTGTGCGTGCATTTTGGGAATATATACCAAAGATGACTTGTTAAAACTAAGTAGCCTTTTTCCATGTTTTTTTTTTTTCCCAGGGAATTTCAAGCAGCTGTAATCCATATGAGATTATTATTATTATTGTGCTGTTAATTAGGAAATAAAAACTGGAAAATCTGCTATTCAGCAGGTAAAACTTCAAGTATGAATACCTGGTAGAAAACTATTTTTACAGTTCACTGAAAGTAACTTCCATACAAATTTCTTTGTTGCATACATGTAGGTTGCTCTGAAAGTAATGTCTTCTATTTATTTCAGTGGAAACTGCAGCAGAAACAAAGAGCACATTAAGAGTATTTGATAGAGCAAATTCTAAGCTACAAAAAAAAAAAAAAAAAAAAAAAAATAGCTTGCAGCATAGTCACCACCATTAGCTATGCATTTTTGCCAGCAATGAACAAGAGGCTTTATAGTATGTTTGTAAAAATCTGCAAGCCACAGAATGTGGCTTGTCTTTCCTGTTGCAGTCGCCGCTGCTGAAACGCACTGCCTGCCACCTCACTGTGCACTCATCCGCTGTGTGATCTCCATCAATTTCACATCTTTGCTTCATATGCACTTCCATGTCAGATGCTGGGTTATCAGACTGCCCCTCTGCTGTCATCTGTCGCATGGCAACAAAGTGGAACAATATTGGCAACAAAGTGGAACAATAAGGTTCAGTCTCTACTTTCATGCCACCACCATCTACCCCTGACTTCATGGGCCAAAACAATTAAATAGGAGCTATTACTTTCATAACAGCCCTCATATTTAATACAACAAATTCATAGCTGCAGTGGAGTAAATTAAGTAAATGGAGCAGATTCAAGTAGGAAAAAGAGTGTTCTAGTGAACTGGATATTCAGTGAACTATTTTCAATCTAGTGAAATGAAATTCTGATGATGTTAGCTCTCTCCTACGAATCAGGAGAAAAAGTATTTTGAAAGACAGAACTGTTTAAATCCTTTTTGCATTTAGCTTCTTTTTAAAATAATTTACAGGAGCTACCATGCAATAGAAATACATGTATTTCCAGAGTTAACCATTTTGCTGAAATTAATAACTGTACAGGTGAATTTAAAATTTACTTGTTTTGCAGCTGTTTGCTGAACAAAATCTAAATTGCAAGACAATGTTTCTGTTAATTTACTTGATATCCAGAGTATCCTTCTGTCTAGACCATTAATATTTCATAGTTGAGCCACAGAAACAAACTGAAAATTGATTTTGTAGGACATGTTTATGCATGCGCTAAGATTCTTCTTAGAAACTGCCATAATGATCTTAAAATTAGTATCTTTTTCATTCACCAGAAGGAATAAGAAGGAGATTTTTGACTGATGTGATGTAATTACTCATCTTGCCTAGAACTAATCTAGGTGTGATAAATTAGTTCACTTCACTTCTGAGGTATATAACTACATTACAAATGACTGCTGATGTCATACAGAACAATGCATGCACTTTGCATATATAACTTCTTTATGTTTGCATAATACGTGAAAGTTTAGCTTTGTGGAGGTTCAGTTGTAGCCAGTTGTACTATTTGCAAGAGACTCTACATCATTGCCTAAACTCAAGGTAAAATCAATCTCAAAACACAACTGGACTTTGAACTTCTTTGTTTATAATGACTAAAAGCAATGTCAGTGACTTTAGAAGTCCCTTCCTGAAAACAATGGAATTAACTTGCTCTGTTAATTCTAAACCAAGTGCACGTTGGCTGAGTATATTTTAACATAATCTCTAAATATTATCCTGACTTGCAAACTTATTTATTTTTCTGTATTTATGGAACTCAACCGAACTAGGAAACAGGTATTTTTCATCCAGGTATTTAATTACATCCTTTTGCCTCATCATAGCAAGGCTGAAAAAAAAACTCCCCAGCTTTCAATATCTGAACTACAGGCAATACATGCTTCAAAAACCACTTATAAGATTAACAGTATGTGAATTTATATTCTGCAAAACTCTATATGAAGGCCCGGCTCTTCCCCTTTTAGCTTTTCTTCTTCCCACAATGTTTACTGCTAGCTTCTGCTGGTCCTACAGTGTCCTCCTTGGGAAGGAGAGTTGTATTTTCTATGTAAATTTATTGGGAAGCCTATAATGTTATGTGGCATGTTCAGAAGGATTATTACTATAGCTCTGGTTTCTCCCAGCTCTACTGAAGATGGATAAAATATCTACTGTGCATACCCTGTCCACAAGCATCTCCATAAATCAGAATTAAGATATTCTCATAGTCTCTAGTGTGTTAGCAACAGTACTTTTGAACCACCTTACCTTTCTTTCAACCATGATTATTTTACCTTTCCTACTGCTCTAAGCAGTACCTTCAACTCCCTATCTCTACAGTCTTCAACACTGTTTAGAAAAAAATGACCAGACTGAGGTTTTGGGGGCCCCACAAAGGATGAACAAAGTCTTACAGAACAGTTAGGAAGGGAGAAGAACATAGAAGACAGACTCCACACCACAGTCTGGCTTACGTATCTGCTACAAAATATGAGTGTTAGTGGAGGGAAAGGATAAGCTCATCGGACCTCTTGCATTGTTGTTGCAAGGCAGTAAAATCTTAAATCCACCTTGATTTCTCAAGATCCAGTGTTCATAGGAAGTCCTACATGTGCTAATATATGCAGGTCCATCAGGGGCAGTGTAGATTCTCACACTAAGATACAGTTCAGAGCCCATCATTCTCACTCATGTCACACAAATGCTCCTGTTGTGGTTATTTTCAGCCTCAAAAAGACAAAAGTCTGGATTTTCTGCTATGAGTCATGGCAAGAACAAAAATTACCAGTGTTATAAATACTCAGTATCGCAGAATCACAGAATGGCCTGGGTTGGAAGGGACCTCAAGAATCATGAAGCTCCAACCCCCCCGCCACAGGCAGGCCAGGCCAACAACTGCCACATTTAATACTAGACCAGGCTGCCCAGAGCCCCACCTTGAACACTTCCAGGGATGGGGCAATGACAATCTCACTGGGCAGCCTGTTCCAGCACCTCACCACTCTCATAGGAAAGAACTCAAGAAGGGACATAGGATGCTGTTACCCATCATATCTCTTGCAGCTAGATGACTGGATTGAAAAATACCACTTTTCCATAGACTAAATAAAACTGTTCTCTCAGGCTTGTGGAATGGTAGGGGAGGGTTGAGTTTTGCAGCCAGTATTGTAAATAGGCCATAACCAACAGTAAGCTAGGTCTGTTTTCTGTTCATCTGGCAAACTATTTTGTTCACTGCTGCTTCTTGCCATGACTGATGATGCTGAAATAGAAAAAGGAGTCATTGTGGCAAATGTTCTTTTAGGTCTTCATAAAAAGAGGTTTCATAGATGAGTATGTATTTCAGCATACCATTCACCCACTGCAATCTTTTTCCAAATTATTTTTAGAAGCACACGTTATCAGGGTAATTTAAATGTAAGGGCCAAATCCTGATCTCAACTGCATGAAATAATAGTTACAAAGGCATCTGCCCGTATTGTTGACCTGTTGGTCTTACTACCAAATGGCCAGCAGCTGAAATCGTCACAAATTGCAGGTTTACTGCTAAATAAGCAAAATTCATATTTAGTGGAAATTTCTCCACGGTAAGGATATTTGCACTTTTGTCTGCCTACTTACTGGCCCTCATCATCAAAATATCTGTATATGCTTGAAACATACAACTGTGCCTGCAGTTAACAATATTGTCCCCTATTTTGGGAATAAGGATACAAATAAGTCAAATAGCATGCTCTTTGTAGCATAAGGTGTCTGGAGCAGAACTGGGAAAAGATCCTGGGTTTACTGAAACCCAATCTGCAGCCTTAATTACAAAACCATCCCTTTCTCTCAAAAACTAGCCCAGGACAAGCTCCAATTAGTGATACAGAGAAGCTAAAAAAACCTTATGAATTGGTCAGCTTATTGATAATAAGCACACTGATCTTATTTATTTCTTTAGGGACTGCTGTAGGGGGCCTGCTATGCAAGGGATCTGGACTCAATGATCTCTGGAGGTCCTTTCCAGCCCCTACAATTCTGTGATTCTGTGATTTTAAGCTCTCACAGCCCTCACCTTTGGGATTTAGAGATGCTTGGTTACAGTTTCTGCTTTCTAATTCAGGTTTTCCAGTTCAGCTAAGTTTTTTTTTAAGGGATTGAACCAATCTTCACACATAAACTTGGTGGTTCTGCCTGATTGCCACTTCCTGCCAGGTAGCAGCCAGTGTTAGTCAGACATTAGGCACAGGAGTGTTCTCATTAAAGTCAGCATGCTGAATCCCAGCATTCAGAGATAGCCCTGTTGTCCCCAGGATGAATGGAAACGGCTGCCCCAGGAGTGCCAAGGATTCAGAAAGCTGTTATGTGAAGCCAGCTCTGTGGGAGTAATAGGGAGGATCACTTCATATTGTATATTCCGGTTTAGATTATGCAGGCATGGAAAACATGCATTGTCTTCTAGATGCAAACATTCTTAAGTAACACTACACATTTCTGATATTTCTGTAATGCACAGTATCTGAAGAATGCAAAGATGTTTGCCTCTTCAGAATGAATTGGAATTCCTATAAAAAGCAACATTTAGCTAAATACAAGTCAACTCTCAAGCTGGCTAAGAAAAAAAATGTCCTAAAATGTACTGGTACGTGGTTTGATTCAGAATAAAGGAGCATTTCACTATTGCACATATACAGAAAATTAAAAACGTATGCTCCGTATGCAGTGTTTTGGGGCAAAGCTTACTCAGTAAATCAAACTTAATCTACTTCTGTGACTGATGGAGGAAATTTGCATGTTTTTCATGCAAGAAATAGCTGAATATGGAAACATTTCTTTTATTATTAAATGGGAATGACTGGTTGACTAAAATGATTAGACTGCTAATACAAAATAAATAATATAATAGGTTAAGCAAGATTTAAAAAATGGTAATGTTCTGAGCATCCATGTATCCAGCAAGGAATCACACAGGTAGGGAGGGACAATGCTTTGTAATTTATTTAGTAACTATATGATATATATACAAAAATTCTGGCCTGAGTAATCAACCTGCAGTATCACACCAACTCTCCTCTACCACTCCACAAGCCTGAGGAAAGCTTTAGTCAGATGATGGGAAACTGGTATTTTTCAAAGCAGTCATTCAGCCAGAAATCTGGCTGCAAGGGGTATTGTGGATAACAGTATCTTGTGCCCTTTTGTGAGTAGACATCTGAATTCTCACGTGTGATATACAGATTTTGGGAACTTTGTAACCGGAAGCTGAGAATCACTTCTAAGCTTTTGATCTGGTTCATTTAACTTCAATATAGAAGAAAGAAATGAAATGGTTGCTTTTCATTTTATTTTTAATTAGGTAGAAGTTGTTAGAAAGTTCTTTAAAGTTCATGTTGAAGTGCTGGGTGCCAATTTGTTAATTATTTTTAAAACTTAATCCAGATTACAGATGGAAGATCTTAGCAAAGCTAATGATCTGTTAGTCTTTTTGAGATGTGAAATCATTGGGCATAACAGAGAACTCTACAGTAGTAGAGTTGCAGTTTACAAATTCACTTCTTTGTCTTCCATAGAAGCTGGATTATCTTGAACTGCTTGAGGAGGAGAAATTAGAAAACTACATGATAATGGTATTGTATCAATTTCCACTGAAGACATGGGCAAGAAATTTGGGTGCTGGCTCTGACAGCTCTGTGACCATCTGCAAAATCATGGGAAGTTAAGTCTACTGCTTTATCCAATCTATTCCTAATTGCCACTATTCCAGGGATAATGCTAAGGCAAAAAGTGCAAGGTATCCACCTGTCTCAGGGAATAATGAGATTACTCCTCAGAGTCTATCTAGCTAGCAGGTACTAAAATATTACTCTGCCTCAAACCTGGTCACAGTTTCTCTCTCGGTAAGTAATGACCTCAGGTAAAACCTTCTCCTTTTTATTGTCTTTGGATGAGCAGAGTTTCATATCACTTCCTCATCTCCTGAGGAAAATTAGAGAACTGTTTAGCTGTTGGATTAACAAAACTGAATCAGACTTTACAACTGTCTTAGACATTACATATCTGAATCCAAATTTGTACTTACAAATCTCATGGGGCTAAATGTTGGGTGTGATATTGGTAAACATTAATAGACCTGAAGCACCAGTGGTAGCTACAGATAGACAGCTTGGAAACAATAGCATGAAAATGGCAGGGGTGATAAGAGTTTCATATCCTAGATTACTACCTGTTAAGAATTAAAAAATGCACACTTTCTTTTATATGTGATACTGTTCCTGTTAGAAAATTATATTATCGTTTTGTTTTTCTGTTTTACTAGTGTGACCACTAATCACTAAATCAAAATTTGTCACATTTTTATAGACTTCCTGGATTTATACGAATGTTACAATCGTGTTCTTATACATAATCCTTTTTTGTAATAGATATTGCAAATTCATTTTCAAAGTTTCAAACTTCCAATATAATTTTAATTTTATGAGAGTGGCTTATTTATTGTTATATTGCAGAGGCTTTGTTTAGATTTATACTTCACAGCAGTCTTATTTTGACTCATCATTTTAAGGTACAGATGTAAAAAGTTTAGAAGGGATAGATTTTCACTGTACTTAACTAGTAGCACTTGTCTGTAGGGATTCTTGTTGCATCTGCTGCATTAAACACAGATGCAGTCATTAACATACTGAGAACATATTTCCGGTGCATACTGATTAGGTATCACTCTTTTCCAGAGCCTGCTAATAAACCAAAGTATATGTAGACCAGTGTATAACATTGTTAGCATCCCATCAGTTTCTTTATTCTTCTCTCTGAATACATCCGGGAAGCTTCTCTTTGATTTGAAACCAAACCTGAAGACATTATTAGCATTGTCTGCTAGTGTAAACAATAAGCCAGATGAGGTATGCAATACATCTGAAAATAACTCAGTTAATATTTTAGGCTAAGATTGTTTTCTACATGAATAATAAAAAGTCAAAAACAAATATACTGTGAATTGCAGACATTGCAGTTAACTCTTAACTGTCAATCTGTCTTCAATAAGTTCTTTTAAACATTTATTAGCTCTCAGCATTTGATTTTCTACTATTTGGTATTACACAAAAACAAAAAGAAAAGTTGTCTTATATGCCACTCTCTCCTACACCCAGCACTCACTAGATTTTCTCACCAGCTAACAAAATAAGTAACCTTAAAGCTAGAAGAAATGAATAACAGGAAAAGTGAAAAGAGCTACTACCAGATAAGGACAGTAGAATATTCTGTCATAAAACATTTCCAGATTGTACCATGTACCAAGATGTGTAGTGAAGTTGGAAGAAAATTGTTCAAATATATTTTTCAAATATTAATCTACATTACAGAAACAGTTTATTGGATCTGTCAGCCCCTCTGTTTCTATTCAATAATTCTGAGTCGAAGCAGTGAGAAAGGGTTGGTATGTGTGGAGTGCAACACACCCAACTCAAAGTAGCCACTGAGGGGTTCACACCTACACTAGGCTAGAACAGATATAGGTGATTCATTAACTGTATGTAGCATTCCCCATGGAAGTGGGCTATTGCAATGTTTTAAAACTTCTTCATCGAGACTTTTCTGATCCAATCCAAGAAAGGACAGAACTCTTTAGTTTTCCAGTCTTAGCTGAAAGTTAAGAAATCACCTCTGATATTACAATTCATAGCTTTATTTGTGTGCTATTTTTGCTGAGGTTTTCTCTGGTAATGTTTGTCTTCAGACCTCCCAGGTTCTTGAGGTTAGTAGCACAGTCTGTGGATGTGAAGCATTACTCATAGTAAAGAAAGTCTGAGTCTGTGAATATTAAGCCAACTGTAAAGACACAAGTCTGCAGCAAGATGGAACGTACCCAATGGGACTGAGGTAGCTGGACTAGGAAATGGTCTGGATTTTCTAATGGTAGATTGTAGTAGAAACTGAATGTGATGTGAAACTGGAAATTGCACCACCAAAGTGGAAAGCAGATATGGAGAATAGGAGATTGCATAACATTAATTCCAAGACTGGGACATGTCAATTTCCTCTATTTCTCTATAATGAAAAAGGATTCAGCTTCCCCATTTATGGGTCAGGCAAACTGGAAACACCACTGGCATTGTTTTTCAAGTGTGAGTTCCTTTGCTTTGCCTCCACAGAAGACCCTAGGTTCTGTCCCAAGGGAACAGCATGAAATCATGAGCAATCACGTAAACCTCAAAAGAGGAGATAATCTAGACATAAAATTCAGCTTTTCCTAGCATCTGGCTCTGGATTTCTCCTCAGTGAACATGTAAGAATACTGAATTGCTCCCTGGGGTCTTCCAATCTGACTTGTTTTAGAATATTAATTCTTCCCCATGGGTTGTTGCTGTAACATGATATGAATGCCTATGGTTTGCAGGTGGCTAGAAAGTTGATCCAGCAGTCCTTCTTCAGTTCACAGTACATGATGTATATGTTGTATCCCATTACAAGCTTTTTCTTTGCATAATTTGCCCATAAATAAATCGAGGTAGTTATTAAATTGCTTGCTTTTCATAGTTTCTCATGGGATTATATTTATAACCATTCTTTGGACTGCAGGGATTTGGCAGCTGCTATGACAAGAGCTTGTTTGATTATCAACATTAAATATTTGATTGGTGAATATGATTGTTTAAATTCCACAGAAAATCTTCTATTGCAACTGAATGAGAGATATGACTTAAAATGAGCACCTAATAATAGATTGACAGGAATATGTCTCTTTAAGAAGAGGCAAACCTGCCTGAAATATTCATACCAGAAGCATTAGCCACAAAAGATACAATAAAAATATAATGCATCTTTTATTACCCCAAGGAGTTCACTAGCTTTACATCTCTTCTCAGACAATAATAGTAATTAACTAAAAGCATTACTCCAATATGCATGATGTTGTGCTGTTGTACCTGTAAAGTACAAGTTTACATATAAATACAAGTTTGCGCAGTTAGATATAATTCATGTTGAAAAGTATATACTGAGGATGGGATCATCCATCTTAGTTTAAACATCGGAATATCTCTTTATGGCCATTGGATCAGAACAAGCATGTTTAGAAGATGAGTTCTCCTATGAGAGACTACGTAGGAATTTCAAGCAAATAAATATTTGTATTTCCATTTTATCTTAAACTGATGTGAAGTGGTGGGAACATAGCTGGCCAATGTTAAGGCTTCCTCACCTAAGAACAAGATGGCAAATCAAAGAACTGAACATATTAAGTGGCCAGCTTTCCAACATGCTACAAATGAGCTGTTCTACTCAGTCTGAGCAACCTGATCTGTCAGTTGGCATTTCATAAATCACGAAAGAGGAAACATAATTCAATGGTCAGTGATATCCAGGAAATGTGTTGATTTCTGGTGCATGGTAATGTCATGGGTTCCTTGCCAGAAGCTGCTAAGAAGGTTAACGGTATTCTTGTCTGCATTAGACCAAGTATTGCCAGCAAGTCTAGAGAGGTGACCCTTCCCTTCTACTCAGTATTGGTAAGGCTGCACCTGGGGAACTGGAAACAGTACTGAGCTCTCAAGTATAAGAGAGACATGGACACACTGGAGAGTCCAGCAGAGGGCCATGGAGATGATAAAGTGACTGGAGAACCCCTCCTGTGAGGAAAGGCTAAGATTTGGGATTCAGCCTGGAGAAGAGAGAAGAACTTATCAATGTGTGTAAATACCTGAAGGGAGGGTTGAAAGACAGTTATGATCTTGTCAGTGGAGCCCAGTGCTAGGGCAAGAAGAGATGCACACAAACTGAAACACAAAAGGTTCTTTCTGAACATCAGGAAACACTTTTTACTGTGCAAGTTTCCCGAAGAGGTTGTATAATGTCTTCCTTGGAAATCTTCAGTAGCCACCTGGACATGGGCCTGGGTAAGAGAATCTAATGTCCACTTGGGAAGGAGATGAAACTCAATCATCCCTAGAGGTTCCTTTGAACCGTAACTATCCTGTAATTCTGTGAAAACCAGGATCTCCAAAAGGTGTTTGTCACCTTAGGTCTAAAGGATATTTGTGCATTCTTCTTTTTATAAAAACTTGTGATTTTCAAAAATTTGGGATCTGGTTAAAGACAAGAAAAGTAGATAGATTAGAACAACACTGCAGTAAGTTCCTGTAGTTTTCTCAAACTAAAACCACTCACAGAGACAGAAGAATATTACAGATGACCACTCCATCATTCCATTTCCCACTTCTACCATGTGTGCTGGCTGACCTCTCTGACTTCAGTAAAGAAGTGCCCTGATTCCCAGCAGAAGGTCAGGGTAATACCTTGGACAGGTATTCAAAGGAACTTGCATAATTCAACCTGTTTTTTGTTAATAGGTTAAAATACATCACCTGTAACATTTCTTAAGTCTCTACATAGACTGTCTGATAATTGTATTGATACTTAAAATATGTAACAATCTTTCCATACTTTATGTATTTCAGAAAGCCTTTATTTTTTTAATTATTCATATTATTCACATGACCAGTGATGAAAACATAGTGTTTTCAAAAGCTTTTTTTAAATTGCAAATCTTAGATATTGACCAAATCGGATAAATGTCATGGTGAGTATCAAGACTGTTACTAAAAAATCTCTGTGAATGATGTAAGCCTTTAACATGTTTTTTTTTTTCAATGCAGAAATGAGTAGTAAGAATATACAGATTGTTTTCCATTTAATGTCATTGATGGAAGAAAAAGTAAAGTACTACTCAAAGCACTGTACAATTTTAAACTAAATCAGGAGGTCTTCAGAATACTATGCTGGTTACGCATTCAGAAAATTATAAATCAGATGGAAAATACTTTTCTTAGGGAGGATTACATTTCATTCTAATTTTAAGGAAACCCTGTCTGATCTGAAATTTCCAGGGGATGATTTGCTGACACTGATGAAACAGTTGATGCAAATGTTAATTTTAAATGTTCTGAGAACATTTGATACCTGTTATTTTAGAGGCTTTTGTACATTTATGTTGACATCAGTGCTGAGAATATATGCCTGTTCTCTTCTTGGCTATTTTTTTAAAAAACTTCTACTTAAACTACCTTTAGGCTTTCTAATGATTTCAGAGGTACAGGATAAGAGACTTATGCTGAAGAAAATCAAGAGCAATAAATAAAAAACAGTAATGTAAAGAATATGGGGCAAATGATTGATCTCAGCAAGATTTATTTGTAGAAATCAAGTTAAAATAGCATTGTGAGTTAAATTAAAAAAAAACAAAAACACAACACTTTCATAGAAGAGCATAGAACATATGCGTAGTCCACAACTAAGTAATGAACAAATATTTTGCTACTCTTTTAGTACTGGGAGATGCTGAGCCATAGCGATTGTTATTTCCTGTTCTAACCGTGCCTGTGCAGGATAGTCAAATAAGTGAGCAGCTAATCTTTTTAATTAAGTAATTTATTTATCAAATACTTATTCCCTGCAAATAGACTGATATGTACATAAAGGTAAGATAAATGCTTCATTCCTTCATGTCCAGAAATCTCAGGCAATGGTGAGGCAATCAGTGTGGAAATGCTGTGAGGGAGTAGGGCAGTTCCTTCCCCCGCCTTTTTCTTCCCATCAATTTTTTTATCACCTTGCTGGAAGCAGAGAGCAGTGGAAGGAATTGTCTCATGTGCTTCAGCCAAATACAGTCAACCATTTCAATTTTACAGAGCCTTTGAAAGCAGGTTAAAATTAGGAAATGAATTTCTTGTTGATGTGGATGAATGCTCACAGCCTGATCCCTTGATTTGTTTGCAAATGGCCTTGTCTAGCACAGATATGATTAAATAAGCTCTTAAGGTACAGAGCACAGGCTCAACATAAACATCCGTGGTTAATTATTTCTAGGCACTTATTAGAAAGAATATGAGTTGTAACTTGTGATTTATGATTAATGAACTATTACGAGTGTTCATGGTATTCCACTACTGATGTTCCTGAAAATAAAGACAGATAGCATAAAAAATCCCTGGCATTAATGAATGACCACTCATGGAAAGAAATGTCTAGTGTATTAAGACGTGCATAAGGAGTCTTCAATAGTTGGTTGGTTTTTTTTTAATTATTTTTTTTTAAATTTAAGATAGAATCACAGAATCATTTGGGTTGGAAAAGGCCTTCAACATCATCAAGTCCCAGCTGACTAAGTCTACTTAGTCCCTTCACTAGACACTGTCCTCTAGTGCCATGTCCACATGTGTCTTAAATACCTTCAGGAATGGGGAATTCCTATACAGCCCATTCCACTGCTTTAAATATTAAAACTTGAATGAAAATTCTGTTGCGTGCTAAAACATTCATTTAACAGAAGCTTAACTAAACTTCTACACTGCTTGACACTACTCACTTTTACCTGTCATAAAAATAAATGAACCTAAATACACTAAAAGGGAGCAGACAGGAAATTAAGAGCAAATGATTTTCTAGCAAAGACACACTGTGTGCAGGAGTCACTGGAGTTATGGGGGTGACAGCTCCCAACTGTTTCATATTGTGGCAGACCATTTGGTTATGCCTTTGTGGGTAGGTAACAGGGAGAGCTGTTGTAATGATTTCACAGTGAAAATGTTCCCAGCCTTGAAGAGTTCTCGTTTTTTAATTCCAGTTTTGCATGTCAAGCAATTTTTCTATTCTGCCAACCTGTAAAATGTCTGATGCAATTGTTAAATTCCAGAAAATTTATAATGTTACTTACAGTGCCCAGCATGTTGAAAACATGGGCTATTTCTAGACAGTATTCATTTTATTTCCAGAGAATCTCAGAATCCAAGATACTCACTGATGAGGAACTATTGCTAAAAAGATGTAACAGCATGGACTGAAAACATGACAATTTAAGGAGTGGCAATTCAGCAGTGTAACCCCTAATGGATGCTTAAAATTTCTTTGGTATTCTTTGAGAACTGCAGCAAAGGACTGGTATGTGTGAGACCTGGAAGTTTACACTAAATAACATGATGTTACTGTATTTTCAAAGCTGACAGCTAAAGATCCATTAAGCAGGGAAAATCTCAGGCAAAAGACTGGGAGCTTGTAGAACTGTTTAATTTAACATGTAATGAAATAGCTTCTCCGATCTTTATTAAAGTAACAACGAAATATACTATTAAACAGGAAGTATCAAATATTAATTTCTGTGTCCTCCTGAGTTTCACTATCTTTAAATTTCACGTCAGTGGAAAATGTGAGTGACTGTGTTATTAGCATCGGAGTATGTCTAGTTCATAATTACCTACTATGTGCACAGCAACAATTTACAAGCCCTCTATTCATTAGCAATCTGGAAAGAACTTTCAGATGGGTTATTTGGTAAATTTCAATTAGGTTAAAAATGCCTTGGAGGGTCAATTACATATTGTGGTATTTATGCAGACATCAAAGATTTAGTTGTTTAGGCAAGGAAAACTAAGGTCATCTGACTTCTTAGAGTATTTAGGAAGATTTCGGCTTATTCCAACCTAGAGTTTTACTGTAAATAGATATCCCAGTTACAATAAATATTACTCACTCTGATAATAGAAACTTCTACATCAGTTGTGTCCATAATCTTATTTTTTTTCTTTTTTGCAGTGTGTATTACTGTGCAGATCAAGTAAAGAAAATCCCGTGCTATTGGTTTTTGCTGTAGTTTTCATGAACATAAATTCACGAGTGCCACTGGAATTCAGAATAAGTTCGGACATTTAAGACTCTCAAAAAATAAGCAGGCTTAAAATTTTTTCAGAGCATTTGATAATGATGCATTTGAATTTGTCTTTCCAGGTTTGCAATGCTTCTTCTTATTCATTGCTGCTCTTTCTGAACCAACCTCAGTTTTTGCTAGAAGACACAGCATCTTAACTAAATTAACAATAATAACCTAATTATATATAAAGTCTTAAGGTAACAAACTTCACAAACTTCATAAAGAATTAAGAAACAGAGTAAAATTAGTCAAGGACTTATCAACTAGATGCTGATTACCAATATACAAAATTGCACTAAAAATTGAGCACTTCCAGCATAATATTTTCTGGTATAAAACAAGGTTTTGCATTATTGCAGATTGTGTGCTTTTATGGTTGAGTAATTTCACAGATTTATCATTACTACTTGCATAGTCACTGATTCCAAATCCTTGAAAATCAAGGGAGATGTTACCTGAGTATCAAAGTAATCAAGCTTTAGTCTTTCACATCCAGGAGATAGCAGTCTGGCTTTTCTTGTCCTCAGCAGCAATGAGACAGTGATTGTAGGAAGAATTATAGGAGAGTCTGATCAGGACATGAGACAAATGAATTCACTGTGAGGATAATTAAGCAGGTTTTTCCGAGCAAGTCTGTGGGGACTCCGCCACTGGAGGTTCTCAAAGCCTGACAGCACAAGTCCATATGTAACTCAGTCCAACATGCTGGCCCAGCTTTGAGCTTGACCAGGTTGTCTAGAAGAAGATCCTTTCCGTGCACAGTGCTTTGCAATCACACTTTATCCTTCCCAGCAGGGTGCACATACCACCAGGCCATGGATATCCTGAGGAATGCATTTTGGGGTGGAATGTCTCTGTTCTTCTTGGGTGAAAACAGAAATAGCCCTGGTAAGCGGAAATTCTTCCTTTGTGTCTGCAGGGTGAGAGTTCATTATGAGGTGCCAAAGTCAGATTTACCCAACAGCCCTTCTGAGTCTTCAGTCTGTCCTTGCAGTGGATCAGTTCTAGATGGCGAAGTAGCATTTTTCAAGGATACCTACTGGTATGGTTGTTAGGACATCTTTTGAGTTAAAGTTTGATCCTGTCTTTCTCACAGCTTACACTGCTATTGCAAAAGAACAGCTGATTGGTGGTGTTTCCATTAATGATCGCTTGTTAGCATGTGAAACCAAAGTTAAGCATTTGAGGAACTTTCGTGACAACTGTGTAATCACTGAGTTAATCTAATTGCAGATATTATCCAAGTGGGTTAGGGAAGTGCCATCAGATCAGAAGCAGAGGGAGTCCCACAATAGGCAACAATTTGAAAGCTCATGATGTTCTAAAACAGTTAATAACCTGGAAACAAAAGGTACTAATCACAAAAAATGCTTCCAGTGGATATTTTCTACTTCATATATCTTTTGATTTGTATGTGAATTTTCTTTTCTACTGGAGTAGAAAATAAATGTATTTTGGAAAATTCCTAAGTGTTACCGAGTAATGTTGTTGATTCATCTTGTCTTACACATTAAACCATGTGACTGTGTTCACATTTCTCTTAATGAGAGGTTGGTTCTATGTGAGGACTGCCTATTGGATTTATGTAATTGTATGGCAGGCTGCTGAATGACATGTCATGTGGTATTTCTGGTCAAAGTAAGGAATCAAAAAATACTGAAAAGAAATTTGCAAGATAAAGGAAAAGAAGCATAGAAATGAAAAACATGACAATGCTAAAAAATGAGAATAAAACAAATCAATTCACCACCCAGACCACTGCACTGTGCTGTGATTCATCAGTTGTTTATTTGACCAAAGACTTTCATTAAAAGATCCAGAATCTTCCTTATTCCTTGTTTACAAACGTTCTTTGAACTTCAGAATATCTCCCGGATTCTGTGGGAAATGTTGATTGTTCATTTTTAAGAACAGTTAATTCTGAAGCCCAGTTAATTCTTTAATGTCTGCTGTATCTGGGGATCTATCATGGGCTATTGGTCGTTTTTTAGCAGGCAGTTTAGATGTGGCTGCCTTATTTTGGAAATAAATAATTTTGGAAGAAAGTTCAGCTGTATTGAAGAGAGACAGATTATGTCAGCTGGCCACAGGGTAGATAGTGGTCCCTGAAATGTGTCATTTACTTGTGTATGTGTACTGTAGGATTTGAGGCATAAAGTGGATTTGGCTACTTAGCACTTGTCAGTAGAGATCTGGAAACCCTGAGAAAGGCAGTTGTGGCTTTTATTGTTTCCCTGCCTTTAAACATAGCACTAGATGCCAGGCCATGTTCTGGTGCTCGGATTCTCAAACTGGCAGCACTCGGCTAACCAAACTTCCCCAAGGTCCGGTTCTGTGAGCTTCTTTGTAAACTGCATAGTGAAACTGATATTCGCAAAGCTGCTTTAGAACAGACTTCTAATTTCATGGAAGGCTAGAGGCTCAAGCAAAATGTTGTTATGGTTTTTTGTTATTGTTGTATGTTTGTTTTTTTAAATGTGGACCTCAGAACTAATTTATGTGAATGGAATGTGTTGGTGTTCAACCAGCTTGAACGCTTAGGAACTCTAATCAGCCACAAATGTGTCAAACAATACGGATTTTCCTCTTCAACTGGAAGAATGTCATTCCAGACCAGCTGATGTGTAAATTTATTTACTAAAAAGTCACATGAAGCAGTCACTTCAAATTCATGATTTGAAATGTGCTTTTTCCACAAATACTTTTTTTTCCAGAATAAATGTTTGTTAAGATCAGAAGTTAAACAACAAAAAGAACATACAGGAATTCAGTTCTCTATAGTCCAGGAACCTGTAGTTCTCCATAATTCTTCTTTCTCTTTGGCTGATACAGTGAGAACTTCCCCATCATAAATACATAATTTCCCAGAAAAGGAGTGAGAAAGCGGGAAAATGCAGCCAAAATGAACTCAGTTTTCTTTACTAAGTATTTCTGGAAAACGTTTTGTGGTATTTGCTCAATCCTAATAAATCATCCAATCTATTTAATTGACATTGAAGGCTATCCATATAATTATTATAGCTGCACTGACTTCAGCTGAGCTACTTTCAGTTGTATCAGTAGAAGATCAAGACTAGGGAATTAACGCTCTGGCAAGTTTATCATCAGATACTCTCTGTGATAGTGTTTTAGAGAGTCATAACACAAGACAGTTGAATGTCAATAATCAGTCTTTGGTGTCCCTCTGTTTCTTATTCTCAAGTGCCTTTGCCTGCAGTGTTGTTACTATGCGTACAGCATTCTGCCCTTGCTATTTATTCATGTTAATGTGATATTCTCATTTGCTTAGTGTACCTATTTGACTGTTTTCTTCTCTTTTAAATTCACTTCTTCCTGTCACATAAATATTCATTTTTTCATGCTTCTCTCTGCATTGCTTCCTAATATATCCACTTTCATTAGAAATGGAAACTCTGAATATAAAGAGACAGTGTTTTCACACTTTTCACACTTTAAAAATATATTCCACCCAGAAGAAGGGATTGAAAGACTAACATTTAACTTTGATTTCTTCTAGTCTGATTAATAGAGAGAGATGTAACTGGAACTGCATAACAACTGCAAGACTGTTGGATAATGATTGTTTACCAGAAAGAAGTAGATTAAAACATCCATAAGTGAGGCACATGCAGTGTGAACAGCTAGAAGTGATGCCCTTTCCTACAGTCATTGTCACAATTGATACAGGGATTTCTTTGCAGTCAGTGAGAACGTGTCAGAGATTTCAGTGGAATTTAAATCAGATCCCAGATTGGTTCTGAATAAACTCATCTGCTGACATTGTAAGAAAAGACAAAGGAAAGTATGAAACTAGTTAAAAATTACTGTTTCATGTGTTGCATGGAGATGAGTTACTATCACAGGTAACCTCATAATCTTCTAAGTTTGAGCTGACAAACACCATAACTAGGTTTAAGACTGGAATAAAGATAGTAGTCTTCCATCTAGTTCAGGATAGATATAGTCTCTGAAGAAAATGATGACAGTTTTTTGAGACAAGCAGATAAATGGGTACATATTAGACTTTGATATATACCCACATGTACAAAAGAACAAAAGATTGTCATAATTTTTATCTCCCATTTTTTTACAATATTATTTTAGCAAGAATGAAAAGGACAGACTTTTTTAATTGTAAGATAATTAGGAATCCATATCTATAAAGTTTAAAGTAACTCTAAGCAGAATAAAAACTATTTGAGAAATAAAGGGTCTACTTACCCATTTGTACCCTTTTCAGTGTATCAATTATCTGGGCTAAAGACTGTGTGATAAAGGTAAATGAAGAAAAGACATAAAGAAAGTCTGGCTGTAGGAAAGCCTTTCACTTCTTTGGCTGTTGGATATCACAGATGAGACCAAGTTCAGAGGTAGTGTCGATCTGCCTGAGGGTAGGGAGGCCCTTCAGAAGGATCTAGATAAGCTGGATTGCTGGGCTGAGGTGAATGGGATGACGTTCAGCAAGGCCAAGTGTTGGGTCCTGCACTTTGGCCACAACAACCCCATGCAATGTTATAGGCTTGGGGATGAGTGGCTGGATGATTGTGAAGAGGAAAGGGACCTGGGAGCGTTGGTTGATGCTCGAATGAACATGAGCCAACAGTGTGCCCAGGTGGCCAAGAGGGCCAACGGCATCCTGGCCTGCATTAGAAATAGTGTGGCCAGCAGGAGCAGGGAGGTGATCATCCCCCTGTACTCAGCACTGGTGAGGCCGCACCTCGAGTACTGTGTTCAGTTTTGGGCCCCTCACTACAAGAAAGACACTGATGCCCTGGAGCGTGTCCAGAGAAGGGCAACAAAACTGGTGAGGATCTGAAGCACAAGTCTTATGAGGAGCGGCTGAGGAAGCTGGGATTGTTTAGTTTGGAGAAGAGGAGGCTCAGGGGAGACCTCATTGCACTCTACAACTTCCTGAAGGGAGGTTGTGGTGAGGAGAGGTTTGGCCTCTTCTCCCAGGCAACGACCAGAACCCAGGGAAATGGCCGCAAGTTGTACCAGAGGAGGTTTGGGTTAGACATAAGGAAAAACTTTTTCTTTCAGAGAGTGGTCAGGCACTGGGATGGCCTGCCTGGGGAGGTGGAGTCGCCGTCCCTGGCAGTGTTCAAGAGGTGTCTGGATGAGGAGTTACGAGACATGGTTTAGTGGCTTGTGGTAGCAATGGTAATGAGAGGACAGTTGGACTAGATGATCTTGTAGGTCATTTCCATCCTTGTATTTCTATGATTCTATTATTCTATTATTTAAGTATTGTTCTTCTTCTGATCTTGGTTTCACAGATTTTACTAAAATGCCTAGAAATATTAAGGGAAATTTTTTTAGTTGATACTGGTTTTTTGGTAGGCTTCTTTTACATATGTTGAACTAATATCTAGGGATGCCACACGGTAGAATTTTTACTCTTTAACAAACAACAGTTCCATGCTGTTAGTATCAAAAATGCTATTATAGTTTAAAGCCAACCCACTTCCTAGCCAGTTGCACTTATTTAAAATCATTATTTTTGTCCAATCCAGCTCCAGGATAAAAGTTAAGGCAAGTAAACTTCTTTATGACGAACAAATCGTTTTGTTGGATTGTACACTTCCTGAAGAAATACGCATGTTTAAAGCCAAGAGACAGCAATTTTTAAGGCTTGATGTCCATTATGGGGAAAAAAATTATTTCCTTATTCAACCCCTTCCCATCCACAACCCAATGAAGAAAATGCTCAACAGGACAGGTAGATCCAGCAGTATTTCTGGCAAGTCATTTCACTGTTCTGCAATGGGGTTTCCCCACCAATTAAGTTGAATTAATTGAAAAGTTGAAAGAAGAGTTTGTCTTCAAATGTTTTATGATTGATGCTGTTCTAAATAAAATTCTTAGAAATATTTAGTAACAATTTCTGATAAAAAAGTATGAGATAATGTTACCACTGTCTTGTAAAGTTCATATTCAGGAATGCTGGTATATGAAAATAAAAGGCAAATTCTGAAGTCGTAACTCCCATTAGACAGCAATTAGATCACTTGAGAAATAAAAATATAGGTAAGATCTTGTGAAAATATTACAGTAGTGAAATTCTTTCTTCTGAGAAAGAAGCAGGGTTCAATTCATCCTCTTAATATCAACTGCCTTCCCAAAATCCATACTTGTCAGAAGTCTGCAAAAGTCTACATAATTTCATAATTTCTTCCACTTTGGTTTATCAGTGTGTAACTTCTCTGTCTCATTTTGCTACTGTAAATCAATTTTATTTTTGGATCATAATAAAGAGGGCAAAAATCTTGAAGAATTATTACAGAGTCATATGAGTTATATGAGTCAATGAGCTAAAATAGGATGAGATGTCTACTTTCAGCAAACTTCAAGTCCAATAAAATTTAAGATTACTCTGAGATTTTAAAATGTCTCATTTACCTGCTTTGCCATTTTTGTTGCTCTGTGCTTTTTTAGGGATTTAGCCAGGTCAGATCCTAAAGCAGAACAAACATTTGTGAAAAAGCTTATGTTTATGAAATATTTAATAGAGTGGAATGAAGTGTGTTAGAATTATTCAGTTTGTTAAATTAATAGTTAATAGCTAGTTGTGCTTGATTATTTTTTCAAATCTTAAAATAACTCAATAACATTTCAACTCTTAAAATAACTCAATAACATGGATTTCAGCATTAATCTCTACTTACTGCACAGATTATTTCTAATTATTTTTCATGGAATTATACAAAGTCCTGAGTTGGAAGGGACCCACAAGGATCATTGAGTCCAACTCCTGAGCTCCACCCAGGACCACCCAAAACCCAAACCATATTTCTGAGAGTACTGTCCAGACACTTGTTGAGATGTGTTGAAATGCTAAACGGTACCACCACACCCTTCAGAGACTTTCATAAAGCAGGAGAAATAATTTGCAAAAGAAAACATCTATCCTGCCAGTAACAATAATAATAATAAAACAGAGAATCTACCTCTACCAAAGCTCTCACTTCAGCGTATTAGTATGGAGATGAAGAATTCCTTTTTTTGAAGAGGAATAACTAAGCACACAAATATGTCCTTTGCAGAAAGAAATGTATGCTTAATATCCATGGGGATGGCATTCAAAAGCTAGGAGAAAAAAAATCATCGAAAAATATTGTTGAGCAATTGTGTGCTTAGAATGCCATAAATTGTACTTAGGCTGACTGGAGACACACACAAGAGACAAGTCTCCCATGACTACTGATAAAGTCACGCTCTGAAAGACAGACTTTTCTCTCCAGTTGAATTTTTCCATCCTACTGGAAGAATGGACTGCTCTATCTTAACCAGATCTCTAGAGTATTTCTGCAGTGATTTTTTTCCAAGATGAATTTTGAAGAGAAAACTGATTCTGATCTGCTTGAGCATCTTTTTTCTTTGAAGTCATATACCCTGGCAGTCTTTTTGGGTGATTCTGCATCTGTATGGACATTTCCTTCTTCATTTTGTTTCCCTTTATTCTTTCATTTCATCTTCTTCCTACTCAAAACCTGAAAAGCTAAAGCTAAAGTGAGATGGAGTTTCATAATTTTATAATATCATTGGTGGATTATGCAGTTAGAGAGAAATGGCAATTTAATATGAGAAACTGTGAATCTCATGTGTGTCTGCAGAACCAAATCTATATAGGCACACTAGTTTTTTGGAGGTTTACTTTTCACAGAGCTTCTAAAACCATGGAGGTTTACAGACAAGCCAAATTTGTTGCAGTATTCACTGCAAGAGAATTGCTTTGCCAAGATTTCTGTAAGGCTTAGAAAGGACCTAAAAACCTAAATATCATATCTGTGCATAGGTACATAATTTTTGAATGAATATGCAGGAAACAGTCTCCATTGCTAATACCACTAGGAAAATTTATAAGAATGCCATTAGGTAAACTCACAGTACATAGTTTGGGGATCTGAGTACTAAGCTGTCCAAAGTGCAACACTGAATCAGATGGCTAGGCTGCACCAAGGAATGGTATTTCATACACACATACCTCTATGCTCAGTATTTCTTACTAGCTAGGTCTAGATAGCCTGCAGTTCAGAGTGGTGTTGTCATGATTGCCTTCTACCGAGGTGTGGTTAGTAGGCTTTGCAAGAAATTCAAGTGCCCCTGTGTAGTTTATTAAACAGTTTTTCTTATACATGCATATGGAGGTTTTAGATTATATGATTTTCTTGGGGTTGTATGCTTAGTTCTAATAATCCCTAAGAAAAATTATACTCTGTAGGTGGCTTCAAAAGTAATACCTCCTATTTATTTTCCTGCAAAATACAAAGAATAAGAGGAGCACAATTACACTATTTGGTAGTGTACTACAAAAGATATTTTTCAACAGTCACAACCATTAGCTATCTATTTTTGCAAGCTGTAAACAAGAGCCTGTGTGCTGTGCTTGTAAAAATCGACACTAGCAGAGGTGACCCACTGTCACTGTCACTGCTGCTGGAATGCACCACCTGCCGCCTCACTGTACTCACATCCACTGCTTGGTCTCCGTAAACATTCAGCAAACATAAATGAATGTTAATGGGTGCCATTTTTTCTGCATGGGGGGGATTCAATGACACACCTTTGCTTCAGTCACTTCTGCCATCTGCTGCACAGAAACAAAGCATAACAGAATTCTGGTGGGAAGGTTCAGCTTCTACTGTCTTACCACCAACATCTGCCTCTGACGCCATGGGTCAGCTTAATAAAATAAAAGGCATTACTTTCAGAGCAACTTTCTATTTCTTTTGTGTGAAACAGTGTCAGTATGGAGACATCTGTATTTCTTTTGTGTGATACTGTGTCTTAAAAAGTTCACGTTCTGTAAATGCAGTAGGAACCGGATGACAATAAGCAGGACCTTTGTTCACACTTTCAAGCCTTGTTTCCAATTATTCATCTCTTGGCTCTGAGTATTCCTTGTTTAGCTTTTCTAGTGGTCACATTTTCAGGATTCAGTCTGCTGCTTCTTTGCACATTCTGCCCCTACTGTTTTCATTCCTTTCTCTCAAAAAAACCATAGGTCAATAAAAGAACAATTACCTACTACTGCAAGTATTTAGGTAGATCTTTAAAATAAATTACAGGAGACACTAAAGATTTATTCCGCTACTATCAGTCAGATAGATTAAATGATGAAAATTGAAGTGTCAAATTCAGTTATGTGATTTAAAATTGATGAGAATGACTATGCAGTGCTGCTGCTTACAGATGCCTACGTGTAATGATTTAAGCTTGCATTCATTTTTTGTTTGCTTTATGTTTCTATTTGCCTTATCTCTTGGTATTGTGTAACTCACCCCCCAAAAAGATGCGTCCTTGAAGCAAATGTCGCGGAATTGCAGTAGAATGCAGAATGCATGGCAAAGTGTCATACTTGTTGTCAGGTAAGAGAAAAAAATTCTAGCTAAATTATTAGAATTCTTGTTGTATTTCCATTTTATTTTTTTCTCTTTCAGGTTTATTTTCCAGGTAAATAATAGTAGCATTGCATGACATGATTAAAGAGAAATTAATGTAGTACATGACACAGAAAGATAAACCTTTCCAAATTCTTAACAAGATCTTTTATTCAGCTATGAGTAATACCAACTATATATGGAAACTGCTGACTTAGCTGTTGCAAAATACATTCACACATTATTTGCTCAAAATGAGCTTGAGGTCCAGGATACTTTTTGTACATTTCTCTTACACATGCCAACATTCTGGCCTCAGCCTCATAAAACAAGCGAAAACAATACTGAAATCAGAATGAGAATGGAATAATTGAATTAGCAGAAGCTGAGTGACAGAGCTTCATCTGTGTATCATGAAGTAGAGAAGTAAAAAATTAAATGTAAGATGGAAACAAAAAAGGACTGGAAGATGTTCTGCCCATTTAATGAGCAAATGCATACTTTCCTGGAAAACATTGCGTGCATATTTTTTACTGGATAACTTGCCTTTGCCTTCTGGAAACTCATTTGAAATGGAATTTCATGAAATTTTAATCGAATGCATTCTTTTCTAACAATTCAAACTGTTTTTCTTTAAAATTGAAACACTAAAATGAAGCTATCATTACAGTTCTTAAGGCCACATACCTCTACCAGGAAAATGCTATATTAATATAGTGAAGTAATATTATGACAATTGTTTGTAATTGTTTAGATCACTTAAGTCCTTTGTACTATAAATGCAATGGTTATAACTGTACAGTTAAATAAACAATTCCAGGAAACATTCCCAGCCACTGAAACTGGATTGTCTATATGGCAAAGCTGTAAAGTGCATGGTGCATTTTTGGCATCTGCTAGTTAGCACACTCCTGGTGAGGCTCAGAGGTCAAAAAGACATATTCTCATTTTCAACAGGTTGTTCATGTCTGGCTACATAATTTCTCATAGGCAGTTTTGGACATGGGCTGTTGAATGCCAGCTGGCTTCATTGCCAAAAGTACAATCCCTTTAATTTACTGCTGTTGACATAATCATTGTGTCTATCCAATACTTTAGGCTACATGAATAATTCAAGCTCAACTGTTACTGCAGAGATGACAGAGAGGGGCACTTGCTCAGATTTGCCAGACTGCTCTAAGAAATTGAGTCTTCTGCCTCTACTCATGCCATACAACTTTCCTACCTGGATTCCCATCTGTATAACTAAGAAGAATCCAACTTGTGGTGGGAAAAAAATAATTTACACTTCAAGGTAACATCTATGCCTAAGAAAATACAAACTGAAAAGCAGAAGTGCTGAAAATTCTGTTGCTACCAACCCATTAAAACAAACACCTCATAGAAATTATTTCTACATGTGAATGTAATGCGATTCTTTAATGAATGTGATGAAATACTTTTAGGACACCCTCTAGAGAGTATGGTGAACTATGTAGACAGAGACAGGGAAGTATTTTTACTATTTAAGAAACTTTGTAATAAGGGTCATGTGGTTAGACAACAGGTTCCTGTACAGTATCTTGAATGTTTCGTATTTACGATTTCAGACACTGATGCTGCTTTAGTCTGTAGGCAGAGGAATGAAAGCAAAGTCCAGGCAAGTTACAGAAAAGGTCCAGGTGGCCTACTGATTTCTAAGAATTTCAGATACACAAGAGATATATATCTTGGGAAGTTATACCTGGTAATAACTACAAGCACAAACAAATTTAAATATCCTCTTTTTACTAGCATGTTTCTAAATCCTCTTTATTTTGCATCGTTATGAGTTTCTGTCCATTAGTTTTCAGGCACTATGTAATTTTATTGGAACTGGGCATAAGGCGATTAGTTACTCAACACTGTTGCCTTGGAAGAAAACAAAACAAGCTCATTAAAGTCCATTTAGAATTATAGTAAGAAGAGCCTTCTGTAACTAAGAAAGGGCAAAGTATTTGTAGTTAGAAGAAAAACAGTCTTGTGTATTAATGTGTTCGGCTACTTAGTTCAGGAGCATGTATAAGTAAGAAAAGTCCTGACAAAGAATAATGCCATCTGTCAATAACACCCTGCAATGCCTCGGCTTGCCTAGTGGCAATGACATTAACTCTGACTGTCAAAGATTATCTTTGCTAGGGCTCTTGCCTCTATTTCAATGTCATACTTTTGTGTGTGAATATACCCAGTTTCCCTTCTCCTCTGGGGAATGCTTGCACAGCTGAAGGAAATGGATGAAGCAGCCCAAGGGAAGAACAATTTAGCAACTTTATATATATTTCTCTGTGTGCATATATATATATATAATTCTGTGTTGCATTTTTGCTATTTGTTGCATCATTTTTTTATGAAACACAAAGGAATGAACTGTGTCATTCAAAGGCAGGTGGAATGTGACCTGCAGGCCTCACAAGGATTGACAGCAACTTTGTAAATTCTGAAAGGATGCCATGTGGGATGGACTAGAATATCATTGAACATGATAGGTGATGTAAACTAATACTGATTAAGATTATGAACTTGAAATATGTCTGCATGTAGTCACTCACAAGAAGTATGTTTACTTAGCACTAGAAAGTGGAGTAGAAAGGCTAAAACCTTGACTGGAAAAGACAATATAAGTGTATGTAGGAGAGTGTTTCCTCTTTTAAGCGTATCTAATAAAGGACTTTTTCTTATGCAACAAAGAGATAATAAGAACAGTAGGAAGTCACGAGAACAAAAACCTGGTCAATAATACTAATTGACAAGAAAAGAGATGGTTTGTGGGAGTGTTGGCTTGTGAATGAGATGTGCCTGAACGCTGTGTGTGTGAATGCTGTCCGTGTGCAGTGAGCTTCAAGATGGACCAGTGGGCATACCTGTGATGTCAGTGAAGGACCTGGGACCTGGGCTAAGAGATGGGCAGCAGTGGTGCTAGAAAGATTCATTAATGTGTATGTGCTTGTGAGCCTAGAAAGTGTGTGTGTGCATGTACACCATTGAAATTCTGTCTCTGCCTCTGTCTCTGTGAATCCTCTTTGTAAGTGCTGTTGAAGGCAGTCCCTCAGTGAGACAGCCTGTGCTGCTGATCATGCCAGTGCCCCCTCTCTGTCTCTGTGTGCATCTGTGTATCTCTGGGATACATGCTCATCTTTGCTTCTGGTTGAGTATGCAAAAGGAAGGAGGCAGCCAAATCCACTGCTAGCCAGACACCCCAGATCCTCAGGTACCAGGCTGGGTACAAGCAGCTCAGCAGAAACAATCTTGTGCTGGAGTGCCTGGTGGAGGCAGCCACACCCTTTACCTCACTTAAAAGACAAATGTGAATTTTTGCTTAGAACTGAAAGATTATGAGAGTACCAATAATGCAAATTATGTCGGCTGCAGATGTTTCAGTTAAATCAGTGAACACCAAATGTCTGACATGGTAGTGAGTGATGCCAAAAGAAATGGGAATTTGCTAATGAAAAAAAGAAAGAAAAAGAAGAAAGAGGTAAAACTGAATAAGCAAACACACCAGTAAATATGAGCTGAATCCCAAATGCTGACCTTACTTCCAAACAACAAACACACCACTGTTTGTGTTTCTGATGTAATTGGTAGCTGTAAACAAGCCAAATATCACAGGTAACATTCAGGTTAAATTTTAGAGATTTTTTTTCTTTTGTGAATGCTGTAGTGCACTTCCAAGTTCTTTTCTAGATCAGATCCTGGTTGTGAACATGATCTCTGATATCTACATAATTATGAACATAATCTCTGATACACTCACCTTAATTTCTTTAGCAGAGAAAATAATATGTGAAGAAAGAGTGAGAAGGGCCTCTTATAGACCAACATCTTAGTCTGTCACAGAAGTTGTGGTTGGGGTATTTACCTGAAGCCAGACTTCCCAGATAGGAATTGTTCTTGGGATTATAGATGCATGCATCTCTCATTATAAATAAAAAGTAGAACCCCTAAAGCAGGGGGTTGGAATTAGATGATCTTAAAGACCCTTCTAGCCCAAACCATTCTATGATTCTATGATTCGCAGAGAAAATCCTAATGAATCCCAAGGCTCTTAATACAGGACATACCTGCAACTTTAGACTAAAGAGATATGATTCAAATCTCTTAGAATGGGCATCTAAAATATCAGTAGGTATAATGCTAGCAAAGAAATAATACGTTTCTGTAAAGTATGGAGCTCCACTCATATCACTGAGGAGAGTGGCTTGCTTAGTATATTTGACTTTATAGCTTGTTTCAACAAATTAATGAAAACACTGACTTCATGACTGTGTTTCTTTTAATTTGGTCACCAGACGTACTGAAGTTCTGATACAAACTGCTTAGAAAGGCTACCAGCTTGTTAAAACTGATCCTGTAATCCCATGAGTCAGACTGTAAATCAAATAATCACTGAGGCTGTGCCTTGCTAAGCCTGCCTACTTCGTCTGAGCTGGGAAGTTAGTTGAGCACTAAATTACTCTTTCTTATTTTCTGCTTGGCCCATTCAGAACTGAAGGACTTTTTATTAGATTGCTTTTGCAATAAGAATTTAGGAATTGATCCAACAAAATGTTTAAGTACAGGCTGAGTCCTTGAATGTGATAATCAAACACATTATGGTAAGCCTGTGCTTAAGGATTTTGCTGAGTTGACATCTTACAGGTCTACCCAGGCTGACTATGTTGAGTTTAAATTATCTTTGTGATTATTTCTCTCCACAAATAAAATTCGAAATTATGATACCCTGAAGAGGAGACGGACTGAATCCTCTTTTTCACTGCATCTATTGAACCCTTCAAGGTCCTTGACTTGAGACTCCATAATAAATTTTACTTCCATTTTCTATGACTCAGAGTGGACTGCTCCTCAGCTTCCTTGCACTGTTTTGCCACATCTACATAAGTTGTTACTTAGACTGTAGAGCGTCCTATTGCCAAATCTGCCATATATGTGTATATGCCCCCATCATATTAAATTGAGACAGAGGAGATTTAGGTTAGATATTAGGAGGCAGTTTTTCACTCAGAGGGTGGTGACGCACTGGAACAGGTTGCCCAAGGAAGTTGTGGATGCCCCATCCCTGGAGGCGTTCAAGGCCAGGCTGGATATGGCTCTGAGCAGCCTGGTTCGGTGGTTGGAGAATCTGCACATTGCAGGGGGTTTGAAATCGGATGATCTTTATGGTCCTTTTCAACCCAGGCCATTCTATGATTCTATGGTATATTGGTGCAGGGAGTTGTTCATCTCCAGGAGCAGGACTTATCAATTTCTTTTGTTGAACTCCATGAGATTTCTGTCAGTTCATTTCTCCAGCTGCTCCTCCCAGTTTTATGTCACCTGCAAACTTGCTGGGGATGCAGTCTGCCCTGCTGTCCATATAATTAATGAAGGTGTTAAATAGACTGGATCCAGTATTGGGCCTTGACATGCAGTTCTAGTCTCTGACCTCCAAGTAGACTTTATCACAGATCATTACCCTCAGAGCCTGACTATTCAGCCAGCTTTCAACTCACCTCACTGCCCATCCAGTGCATACTTTAACACCTTCTCTGTGAGGATTTTATGAAGGAAGTCAACGGCCTTACTGAAGTGCAGGTAGACTGTACCCCATGCTCTCTCCTTATGTACCAAACTAGTCATCTAACTGTTTATCAGGCTGGCCAAGCATGACTTCTCCTTGGTGAGTCCCTGCTAACTATTCTTTATGATTTTCTTGTCATTTGTGTGCCTGCCATGCATGGATATGTGTCTGTTATCATTCACATTTTTCTCTTTCCTTACAAAACTTTTCCTATCTTCTAGATGTTTTGTCTAATTTTTTTCTAGAAAAATGTCCAAAAATTAAACTCTGATACCCATTAATTTAATTAGATGTTATGAGTCTGTTTTTGATGCAACTTGCACTGTTTTTATTAAAGCTGACCTCTCACTACTCTTTGCTAAAATAATCTCCTCCTTTCCTGCAGTTTGAAACTAATTCATCTCCAGTGTGACAAAATTTTATTTTCAAAATTATTTCTGATTTTTGAAATCTCTTTAGGCATGTATATTCTGGATGTATAACCACATATAATCTGTTGTTTTTGGAAGCCACATAACCCAGGAGACTGTGTCCTGCCATCGCTACCATCTCCTGCTCTCTTGAAGAGCTGTTGCAGGCTCCCAGAATCTTGTATTTTATTCTGCCTTACTCTGAAGGGAATGTTGCCCACCAGTGACAGCTGCTATGTACATACCATGGTTGTACAAGAGTAAAAAATGTTATTGTCATGAACTTTTTATTTGATCTAACTTCTAGGCAAGATCTGTGAGATAACAGTTCCCTGAGAGGCAGGGCTCAGAAATATTTCTATCTCCGAGTCAAGCAAGAACTGAGATTCTCCAAAGTGTTTTATCTTGCAACTGTAGCTGCTGGGCAAAGCACTTGCTAGAGAAAATTTGAAAGATCATGAGATGAAAACCTTCAGCTGGTTCTCATTTGAATTCAAATAAATAATCTGTGCTTTACTAATTTCTGTAGAATTGGTAATGTTTTACAAAAGCATCTCAACCATGTAATAAGGACAGCTGATAAGACCATAATCTGCCAGTTTAAATGAAAAGCTGTAAATGCATTTGCAAACACATTTTAATTATGTGTGATATTTTCCATCTCTTCCTTTTCAGGTTAGCTTGTGTCTGTTTTTCTTTGCATTCTTTTCAATTGCATAAATCATATCCCATACAGTTGGATTACTCCAACACTCTGAAATCCTGAGCTGTCAAAATGTCCAAACAGAATCATTCTGGCAGCCAAGAGTAAAACGTCTCCTCTTTTCCAAGGCAAAAACACACATTTCCTACATTACCCAAATCTTTTTGTTCATGCAGGTCATCCTTCCCTGTGGAAGCTGCAAATGTTATCATAGTACACATCATAACAGTGCACTTATGGGTGCCCCTCAGACCTCCATCAGAGCATGCCCTTTCTTCCACTGAAGCATCACCTGCTGAGCCAAACAGGCTGAGAACCCATACTAAACACTGAAGTCAGTCTGGCTGCTGCACAGACTCAGATGAAGCAGTCCAAGTCTACATTTTCTGCCAGATTTATTTACATATTAAAGTACACTGCTGTCTATCCGTTTCATCATACAGCTATGGAATACTTGGGGTACACCAAAATACGATCACTGCTGGATTGAGCCTTTAGCAGTCTCATACCACCAGAAACATACACGGATCAAACCCAGATGAGAATAGCTTGATGTGTTTCTTCTCAGTCTTAGTTACAGGTTTGTAGGCTTCCCCTGCTTTTCTTTTTTGTCTGCTTGCTTTTTCTTACAGAGTTTTGACAGGAGAAGGAGGCGGCATGACTCCTGCTGGTAAAAGAAAACCAGTAGTATGGAAAGTAGGCAGGAATGTGAAAATAGAGGTTTGGGGATAACAGCAAGCATCTCCCATTGGTACCAACCCTAATGCAGTAATAACTTCTGTTGGGTATTACAGTGACCTATCAAGATATTCTAACAGTACCCAGCAATTACATTCAGTCTTGGCCTTTACACCTGCCTGCAAATATTTGATCAGGAAACTTGGCTCAAACACAGAATTACCTTAAAGTTTGAAGGGACTTGTACTTTCGGTTTTGGAAAAGCACAAGTGGAATATTCAGATTGGATTCCTGAATGCCCAGACTTTGGGTGCAACAACTGTTTTCTAAGTTCAAACAAGGTAGACGGTAATTGCAGATGCTCCAGTCTGGGGCACATTTGGGAAGGAACTTTTCAGCATGAACAAAGAATTATATTCTTCCATTTCAATATCAAAGATGAAACAAGACTGTCTATTATCTTCTCTACTACACATTGTATTTATATATTTTTGAAAGCAATGGGAAGATGTATGCTTTGGAGAAAGTCTTCCAGAAAGGAATTTTTTGGAACAAGGCTAAATGATGTGAGGAGACTTTACAGAGGCCAAGAGGTCCCCTTTTATTTTTTTTTGTCCATACGAATACTCAGTAGTAGAAACATTCCATGTCAAGCAAATGAACTTTTAGTAAAATAATTAAACAATAAAAGAATGGGAATTAAAATCTTGTAGGCATCTGGAATCTACAAAGACACACAAAGAAAAGTATTTTATTTTAAAAAGCACAACCTTTATCTAAGAAATGTTTATGTGCATTGGTATGTAAATCATTTGAATAAATAAAGCAGAAGCAAATTCTGCATTTTTGAGACTCCTTTTGCTGAACACAGTAAACAGGAGAGGGTTCTGTAGGATTTCCTTTCTGTTAGAAAAATGCACCACGAAAATGATACTTTCTGAAGAGAATATGTAACATTTAAATGAACAAAAATTCATCATTTTACAAAAGAATGTTATTGAACATATGGTGGGATTTGAATTGAAAATGCATCAGGGATCAAGAAATTACATGGGAAAGTGTACTGTAATATTTGGCATTTAGAGATACACAATCCATGACTGCATAACATTTATAAATATGTTTAGCTTTGTAATGAATCAAATGAAAATAGTGTACATATATACACTGCATACTTGTAAGCAAAGCCAGTCCTAACATTCATTTTTGACCCCTACTTAGTAGATCTGGGCATAAGCTATTGATCTGCTGCAAACTGTACTGAAGACAATGACAGTTGCAAGATACAAATTCATCCCAGTTCCTTTAAACAGGAGATCAAAATTATAGTTTAGCAAATTACTATGAATTAAAATTAAAAAATATGATCATTCTGAAGATATTTTCTATCTCGACTGGCTAAGTTTTGCATTCAAGAACTATTTTTCCAGCAAAATTTCTCTGAATAAAGTATTTGACATGCATACAACATGCATCTCATATTTTGCATACATATAGTATAAGTATGAACGCAAGTGGAAACTTCTTCAAAAGCATTTCTTTTTTCACCTTTTAGTCTTTGAATGACTGTTAGTATTCCTGAATCAAACTTTGTTTTAAGGGTACTAAAATTCTTATTTGAAAGTAGTACAAGAAAACTAATTATCTTCCAAAGCAAAATATCTGATCAAAAGAATCACATGTGCTAGATGCGAGATGTGCCATAAAGCTTTACCATTTAACTTCTCTAATCTCAACATAAGATGTCTGTTTTTTTTTGTTGTTGTTATTTTTGTTTGTTTGCATTTATTTTTTATATATAGATTGAATGCAAAATATTCAAAGACATTCTGTCTCCACGTAACATGACAGAGGAGATTTCAGCATCAAGGAACTGCGAAAGGCAATGGCCAGCGGTCCAACAGGTCAAAACTACATGGAATTCATTTGTATGGGAAATTCTACTATGGTGAAAGAAAAGGGATCAGCATTTACGAAATTCTGCTGGCTGCTTATCTTTCAGCATCTGAAATGGAGGATTTTGATGTAAAAGCAAATCTAGTCGTACACTGCCCTGGTTCCAAGTCCAAAAGAGTATGAATGAGTATGCATGAAGAATGCACTATGCAAGCTGGTTTTCAGGCTAAAAGATGTTCAAGAAATATGGGTATCAATAGACTGGTTCAGTCTTTGGATATGGATTCCTTTTTTGGCTTTAGAACTCCCTGTGTCTTCTCGTAAGTATGAATAGGCTCCATCCTGTTGGCACTGATGTCTTTTTGTTCTACTTGGAAAGCGTTTTCCTGTGTTACTGATGGAGCAACAGTTGGCATGGATTTTCAGATATTTACTTGTATGTTTGTTGGCTTGTCTGTTGCCAGGAATGATGGCAATATATCTGTCTGCAGAGAAGGAACTGTTTGTTCATTTAGCCTTCCTCTTTTTACTGTGTGCTCCCACAGAAATAAAACAAAAGTTTTGCAGTCTACATCTTAAATAATTGACCTCTCATGACCTCTGCCACATAAACCAGTGAAATGCCTTAGTGTAAACCATCTGAAAGACCTTTTAATTCAATGTTGTTAGATCACTGAAGCAGAATACAGCAGAGATGTAGTTAAAATTGCCTGTTCCTCTTTCCAGTTCCATGTGCAGGCTTCTAGCTTGGAGCATTTCATTATAGTAACTCTCTATGAAATTTGTTATGTTAAATTTAGACCCAAGTGAACATCTTTTACATAATTTTTAAAAGTTTGAATTTTTTTTTTTTTTTTGTATCAGAAACTGAAAACTGCTTACTTCAAATTATTTATTTGAATATCTCACTTCTTAGCAGATCCACTTGCTATTAGGTCCTGTCATAAAATCCATTTGCTCCACAGGAGGTTTTGATGGCAAATTTTCTCTTTTGACATTATGGGAAAAATAGAGCAATAACAGCTGAACTGAAAGCAGATCTTCTGAAAATTAGCTTTTATACTACATTATCACTATTTGTGGTATGATAGTTTCTTTCCTATGTACTGTAGTTGTTAATCTCCATAAGACTATACAGATAAATAAAATAAATAGATGCTGTATGTTTTAGAATGCATTTTAATTTTACACCAAAATGTCAATCATGAGATTTAAGTACTGCTCATTTGCCAAACAGATGAAACCACACAGCTGGCAAATTCTTCTATGTAATTAACAGAAATCATATTTGCAGTAACAATTTATGGTTTCTGATACTGTGAGAAAATGATATGTTTTCATTTGTGTCAAGCACAATAGGGAAAAAGTACGTCATGTACCTCACTGATTAACAGAAGTGGAGAAAAACAGGGAAAGAGATACAGACAAAAGCCACAATATTGCAAAACAAAGTACAGAAGAAATCATCTAGTATAACCTGAGATTCTTATTAATCACATTGATCTTGTCACAAACTTCTGTCAGTCCATAAAAATGGTTTGCTTGACTTTCTAGGTAAGTCAATGACATCTGAGTGTACTAAACACAATGCCTTTATAATAGCCATTAATCTTTGTGGAAAAAAATACTCTGTGTGCTCTGGAATGCACTGCATCTATTCTCCTCTGAAACCTCATCTTTGCTCTTAGTAATTACCATCTGTTTCTAATTTCTGACATTCTGTGTCAGTTTCAAAGTCTATTCAACCTTCTGTACACAATATGAGCAAAAATAATATATTCACATATAGTGAGGACATATTTTAAGTAATAAATAAAATTCATCCTGTGAAGCAGAATATAATGTACCCCTGGTAATGTCAGCTTAAACAAAGTTAGGAACTGGAGGCCATGTACAGATCTTGCTTTGAGCAGCCGATACATTCTGCTTAAGGAATTGAACTTTATTACAAGATCAAAATAAAGCAAAAATCCCAGTATCAATACATTTTTTCCAACTCTTGCAATTATTTAGTGTGAATAAAATCCTAGAATAAAGGAGTCAAGTTATGTTTCACTTTATGATCTTCAGTATTTAAAGGATCACACTGTAACAGTTCTGAGACAGAAGTTTCTTTCTTCCCTGCATGTGATTTCAACTCTTGCAAAGCCTGGAAACTTGCAAAGGTTTTTTTGAAAACATAGAATAGGAGTGACCAACAGGTGACCTTATCCTGCTTGAGGGTTATTTGGCTTTCAACCCCAAACAGTGAAGAAAATCTATATAATGTGTCCTAAATACCATCAACTTACAATCACTTCTCATTGACTACTGAGTAACTGACATCCTCTACCAAGAAACAGATGTAAATTACCTGGACCTTTCCCTCCATATTCTGTTACATGTTGTTGCTGTGTGACAGATGGCAGCAGAGAGGCAGTCTGACAACTTGACGCCTGTCATGGAACTGTGAATGAAGCTAAGATTTGCCACTGAATTCCTCCATGCAGAAGAAATGGCACTCACTGACACTCATTGACGCTTGCCAAAGGCTTCTGGAGACCAAACAGTGGATGTGAGCACAGTGGGTGGTGCATTTCAGCAGTGGCAACAGCCACATAAAAGACAAGCCATGTTCTGGATGGCCATGCACAGCTGTCACACCATGAAATGAAAAGTTTCAATTCACTCATCCACACAAATCATGGATTACAACCAGAGAACTGTGTTTGGAGCTGAATAACAATTTCAATGCATTGGAAACAATGGTGGCAACATCAGAATATTGCAAAGTTTGCTCCAGGTTAGTGCCATGAATGTTCATATACTGAACCCATACGAGGCTGAAGTTGACCGTTTCTTGGATGAAATCGTTACTAATGATGAGATATTGTGTCACCATTATGAGTGGGAGTCAAAACAGCAGTCTATGGAGTGACGACAGGTGAATTCTCCATTGAAGAAAAAGTTCAAGACACAGCCCTCAGCGGGTATTGTGATGTGCACTATGTTTTTGTATAGGAAAGGAGTGATCCTTCTCAATTCTCTGGAACCTGGATAAACCATCAACTCTGATTGCTATATCATGCCACTGACTAACCTGAGGGCTTGATCTTCCAGAGTCAGGCCACAGAAGAATACAGAACAGTCTTTATCTTGCAGCATGATAACATAGGTTTCCATATCAGTTTGAGGACTGTGGAACATATTTCTAGTGCTGGCTTGGCTGTCCTACCATACCAACTATATAGTCTGTATTTGGTGCCTTCTGATTTCCATCTGTCCTGGCTAATGATAGGTAAACTTCATGGGCAACATTTTCCTTGCAATGATGACACCACCGCAGCTGTGAAACAGTGGGTCACCTCCTCAGGTGCAGGTTTTTATAAGCACAGCATACAGGTTCTTGTTCATCACTGGTGAAACTGCAGTGGTGGTCACTATGCTGAAAAATAGTGTTCTGTAGCTGATAATTTGCTCTTTCAAATAGTGTTATTGTGCTTTTTGTATCTGTTGTAGTTTTCATAGAAAGAAATAGGAGGCATTGCTTTTGGAGTGATCTGTGTAGTTGTTTGTTTTGTTCTTTTAATTACTTACTATGAATACATCAAGTGGATGGGGAAAGGATGGGAAAGTGGATGTGGAAGGGGAAAGGATGTTAAAGAACAATGCTGGCAGAAAGGCTGCCATGCATGAACAAGCCAGGAACTTTGTCTGGAAATCATAATAATTCAAATAATCAAATCAGTGCTATGCTGTAATTACTTTCCTGGAGCTATAGTATGGGCAGAAATTGAAACAATTTTAAGATAAATCTGTGTACAGGGTTTCTGAAATAGTGAGAGACTTGAATCAAAGACACAATAAGTACTTTCCAGTGCTGAATCATAAGATCATAAATTAAACGACTGCTGCTCTACTTCTCTTCTTGAAGTAGTAGCATTGAGCAAGAAATTAGTTTCATGTCTACATAATCAATTCTCTATTATCTAATATGTTCTGAGATTGAGTTATCCTGGATAAGAGAAGTGGAACATGCTGGCCAGGCCAGATTACGGCTGAATCTGGCAGAAACTTCTTTGCTGAGCTTCTTGCTTCTATATACGAAATAAATTGTGACAGACCAGAGCTCAGTCCTGGAGCTCTTAGCTATTCCTGTTGAGCTTCTGAATATTCCAGGCTTTGGGGAAATTTATGTTGGGCAAAACAGTTTGCAAAGGCATAGAACCATGACTTGAGTGTATGCACTGCCATGCTTGAAGATGCTTGGAAGCTTGATTCAAAGATCCAGCCAGCTCAACAGGATTCAGCTCCAGCCTGATCAAGCTTCTTAGCTCTGGCTTAATGCCAGCCAGAGGAGACCCTGCTAACTCAAAAAACAGCAGCCCACCTCTGCCTGTTTTTACCTCTTCCCCTCTTCCTTCTCTGCACTACAGAGGAATTTTTTCAGAGACCATGCCAAATTTGAATATCGTGAGGAATGAGTGACGGTTTTTCAATTGATTTTTACTTTATTTATATAAATTGGTACTTTTTTCTAAGTATTTATCATCATCAGTTGAACTGTTTACTGGATATTTTCTAAAACTATTCAGCCAAAGGTAGGTAGCTGAAGAAATTTTCACATAAATAGTTTACGTTTGCAACATTATAAATCTCTAAATATCAGGAAGTTTAGTATGCCAGACAGCCCAATAGTCCTTCCAGACCCTTAATCCCTTAGATGTTTGCTCAGTCTACATCCAAGTAGTGTTAATAAAAATTTTGAATTTTCTTCTCTTGGGAAACCTTTCTACTGTTTTTGTTTCATAGTTTTTAAGATCTTCTCTCTAAAGTAGAAAGAAAACTATTTGAAAATATTTCCATGGTATATTTCTGTTCATGTAAGAAGGTGCTCAGAAGCTTGGAGCACCCTTGGCTCTAGGACCAGATGGTAGATGCTGGAAGCATAGAAAT
Source organism: Chrysolophus pictus (assembly GCA_037305975.1). Taxonomy (NCBI): domain Eukaryota; kingdom Metazoa; phylum Chordata; class Aves; order Galliformes; family Phasianidae; genus Chrysolophus; species Chrysolophus pictus. The sequence continues at coordinate 30,107,520 of CM074578.1, forward strand.
TCCCCCCTCCTCTGTATGGTAGAATTTCTTGTAAAATGTGAATCTTGGAAATTCAGAATTCCTGAACATGATCTGACAAAATAAGAAGTTTTACTGGCAGAAATCCTAGCTGATCCTTTTTTATGGGCAGTACAAAGCACACATCTGAAATGTCCAAGACTGCAGGTGACTGGAGATCAGTTTTCCAGTTGATTTATTTAAATCTTGAAATATTAAAATACATGAGAAAAGCAGATCTATATTTCTCTCTATTGGAAAGTACATGTTTAAAGGTAATCATCTGGAAATGCTAGGCAAAGACAGAAGCTGGATGCCCGGGAGCTGGGCATCCTCTTCTGAAAAAGTGAATGTAGGGTCCTGTTTTGTTGAATTGCTTCATGGTTAAGCCCATCACTCAAAAGTCAGATCTGATATATTTTTGAGAGATTCAGTCTCAGAGCTCTTGTTTCCCAAGGAAATATAGCTAGGCTATAATCATCATTACAGAGAGGACAGATCCAGTCATAATGTAACACTAAAGGAATAAACAACTGGATAAATGAGGAGGAGGGCAGTCTTGTACAAGGAGAAGGAAAAGGGCAGCTGTAACTCCCTGTTGCCGCTGCCCAGTGTGGCTCTCCTGCATCATTTGAGGCAATCACTTCCAGCTGGGGCAAGTCAAAAAAAACCCTGAGTGTGTTTCCAAGGCTAGGAAATGCCTGATGTAATATAAAACTGTGACTATTCAAATGTAGGTAAGCTTTAGTTGATTTGAGTCCCAAAAGCAGATTTTAACCCTACAACAGAACAAAATTTTGAATAAATAGGTACATTAATAAATGAAAGCCTACATTTATCTGGTTAGGCTGTGAGTGGTGCATCTGTGAATATAAATGACTTATCAATTAAGGCTTCTCCATTGGGTAAATGATATGATAGTGAATCTAAAATTCTCTAAATAAATCTGTCATATGTTTATACATCTCCACAATCAGGAATTTGAACATGTATGCTTAATACTTCATCTTTGGTAACTCATGAAAAATGATAGGTAGATGGCTAACAGTTAGTACTGTGCCAGAATAAACATTCTTTCTTTTCCTAGAAGCTTTAAAGATTTTTCCATCAGAAAGATTTATGCAAGGATTTATGGATCCTGCAAAAGTTGGCTTACACTACATTATTCCTCTAACTTTTGGAAATATTATTTTTGAAAACCTACTTTTTAAAGTACAAAAATAGGGAGCACCTTCATGAAGTACAGGAGATCACATTCTAAGTATGCTTAATACATTTTCCTTTTATTTAGCAGTTTTGCAGAGTTGTTACAACCCTTATCACTGTAAAAGCTGCAAATCGACACAATCTGCTTACCATAATAATAATTCTTTGATCAACAATGAAACTTAATTGAATGAAATACATGCTTTCAGAGCTCTGGGAATTCTTATTCAGATTAGTTTATTTCCTCTGATATCTCTTTCTGCCTTCTCCCACCTTAACAGTAATTACTTGAAAAGCATGCCTCCTGATTTAGTCTGTTGTAAATGACATTAGAATTGATCAATTTATTCATAAAATAGTTATGTTTTGTTATCTTTTCTGAAACATTTGAAGGAGAGGTAAACACTATGAAAATTTTATGAATGGCAGCTTTGTCATTCAAAAATTAACTGTGGTCAGAATGGTGTCGCAAGTAATATTGGTAATAAAAAGATAGGAGTTCAACAACAAATAGGAAAAAGAAATTGAAGAACACTCATGCAACTAAGATGTTGTCAAATTAACTGTCCCTGCTGTAATTTACCTAAGGCCACTTATAAAATTGATTGAAATAATTTCCAGGCTACTAGTAGTTGTCTTGTTAACCCACCAGGAAAATGGTGAAGCTTTGAGAGCCTGGAAAATGGCAAATACAGAGCCTATCTTCAGAAATGAGAAAAAGAAAGATCAGGGATTGCAGAGGAGTCATCTTAACTTCAGTTCCTGGAAAAAGTTCTGGAACAATAATCAACTGAACTATTTGTAAGCACTTGGAAGATAACAGGGAGGTGAGTAAAAGCCAACATGATTTGAGAATAAACCTCTCCAAAATAGCTTTACTTCTACTTATGACGGATTAGGAGGCCTTGTGGACAATAGGTGCCAGATATCTCTCAACTGTAGTCAGAATTTTGACACTTTCTCATATAACATCCTCATAAGCAGTTTTAAGAAATATGGTCTTAGCGAACTATAGTAAAATTAGTACAAGATTAAGTGGTTATTGTAAGTAGTGTTTTGATTCGGATAGATATTATCCTTTTTCGCAGATGACACCAAAGCATGAACACCCTCAAGCACAATGGAAGGCAGTAGTACAAACCACACAAATTGGAAACAGTCCAAAAATTAAGATGTAGTCCAGTAGACATACTAAGGTAGGTAGAATATTCTGTGCAAATGATATGATCAACCTGTTGAGTAGCAATTCTTCAGGAAAAACTCAGAGGGTTATAATAGTTTACAAACCGTGTATGAAATAGAAGTGCCATTTAGGTGGAGAAAAGGGCAATTACAAATAGAAATTTCATCTGTAAGGTATGTCTGCTCAGTATAAGACCATAGGAGGAACACGGTGGTATGTTTCTGAGGTCTTTTGTTTCAAGGAATACATAGACCAGTTGGAAAAAATACAAAGAAGAATTACTAGAGGTGTAGAAGGCATGATGTATGGAAAATGTACACTGAAGGAATTTGGAGCGTTTAGACTGGAAATGGGGTGGCTGTAGGGGTGATAACACTCTTTAAATATGTAAAAGGTAATAAGTAGTACAAACTGTTCCCCATCTGTCTTTTGCATTGTTGGTGCTGTAGCTGACACCCAAGAAACAAAAGTGTCAGAAAGCAGAAGGAGGACTAGAACAACCTGTCCCAGAACACCTTGGACTCTGTCACTGTCACTTTGAAGACCAACATTAGACAATCGTAGAATGTTTTGCATATAGTTCATCTTGTGGTTGAGGATTCAGTGACCACAGTGTTTTCTTCCACTCTATTTTCTATGGGCTATGGTGAATATATCAATGAAACACTGATCTTTGGCTCTTTTCCTTGTCCTTGTGGACAATTTCTCCGAAATAGGAGATTTTCATAATATCTTGTTGCTAAAGAAACCACATTTCAGGCAAGGAAAATGGGGCAGTTGAAAACATCCAAAATGTCCTCGATACCTGCTATGTTACACTCACAAAGAAAACAAAATGTTCCCAAACTAAAGAGTACAGCACATAGTTTGGTTAGTCACTTTGGATGTGATTTTGAATAAAAAGTCAAGAATCACATACTTAGTGGTATCTTCTTATAAACTCTGGGTATTTATTAACCATCAACAGTAATTGAGCTATGTTGTTCAGGTAAACTTTTGTAGCAAGGATACATCATTCCAAGATCATAAACTGCCATAAAAGATAGTATTTGATAGGAGGGAGTAAAGAAGATGGAACCAGGCTCATTTCTGTGGTGCCCAATGGGCAAAAACTGAAACACAGCTGGTTCTCTCTGAATGTCAGGAAACACTTTATTGTGAAGAAGTGTGTGACTGTAATATGGAAGAATGTAGACTTTTCCAGTAATTCCTCTACTTTTAGTCTCAATATCTGAAATACTAGCATTTGTGTTAGTCTCTACTTTGTTGTTTAGTCAGACTAATACATTTTTCAGTTAATTTGCACTACACTATTCACCAAATGTAAGTTCCATTCTAGCAAGAACAATATTTTCCTTTTTTATGTCCTTGCTATAATTTGAACGCTATTTAGTATGCTCCTCCTGCTGATTCAGAGCCATAGTCCACATTCTGGCATCATTTTCATCTGCTAGCATGTCTGTCATTTTCCTGTGGAACACTTCTGATTTGTTTGAGGTACCACAATAATTCTTTTATCCAATAACATAACAGATGTACTCACTGACAAATGCAAAAATATACAAACATAAAAATTGGAAACACGGTGTTTACAAAAGAGGGAGAGTCATATTCTGCAACTAGCTGAACAGAAGGTAATGAGCTGAGTCACACAGAGACACATAACATTTTTCATAGTGAGTGGAAAGATTTTGAACTACATGAGACCCTGACTGACATATTCAGGTAGTAGCTCCCCCTTCATCCCTTAGATGCATTATGAAATCCGACACGTGGCAAAGACACATCACAACATCTGCACAAGTAAAGGCATCTCTCAGTAAGAGCTGAGAGAGTTTCACAAGAACCTTGATGCATATTCAGATATGCTTAGGAGGAGTTTTCAAAAGGAGGATGGTGACACTCTGAAACAAGCTGCTTTGAGATGTTCTGGATACTCCGTCATGGATAATGTTTAAAGATGATTTGGAGAGACTTTGACCAAAATGACCTAGTGAAAGACATCCTTTCTCATGGCAGGGTGTTTGGAATAGATTGTATTTATGGGTTCTTTCCAATCCGAACTGTTCTGTAATTATTGAAGAAACTATGGAAGCAATTGATAAGTAATATCCTTGAGATGCAATGCACTAAAACCTTTTGTGGCTTTGACACAAGAAAGACTTGTTGTGTAGTGGGGATATTTGAGAATCAGGGCACTTAACCTTGGTAACAAAATCAGAATCTAAATCTAGACCCCTGTTATTCAAAATCTTATCCCTATGCTGCACCTATATAAATACTGTTGTTGTTTTTTGTGCTTTCGTATTCTAGTTTGTTTGGTATTAACACCAGATTTTCTCCTTTACTGAAAAAGGTTTAAAATAAGTGGCCAGAGCATTATTAAACTACAATAAGTGAAAACCTGTTCAATAGCATTTAAGAACAAAACAATTATCATATTTTTCACAAACACATCCCCAGCAATATCTACCTTTACTTTCCTGCCCTTTTGTTTGTTAAACATGTAATCAGAACAAATTTTACAGCTCTCCTTCATACTTCACTAGCAGTATTTGCCAATTCTGCTTCAATGAAGTTATGGTATGACTGCCGAGCTTGTCAGTTACTGGCATATTTTTTAATGCACTAGACCTGACCTCACCAGTACTGTTGCCATACAGATGCACAGACAGGATATCTGGGGATGTTTCTTTCCTTTATTGATATGCTAAGCCACTGTCACTTTCCCAATGAACTGTAGGAGGAGTTGGTCTGTTCTGGAAATTCTAGGAAAATTTTGGAGACTTAGCATTTGTTTAATTTAGTGCATCCACATTAGAATGCATTAACAGTCTTACTGAAACTAGCAGCACTCAGCTTGGATATCTATCCTGGTCTGAGGAACAAGTTTGATTTTGAGATTTGTTTGTGTAGCAAAAGCAAGGTTAAAGAACTCCAATAGTGCAAGTGTACACTACATCTGCTTTGAATGCACAATGTAGAGAAAAGAAAACTCTAAAACTTTTGCCCATAATTAGATTTCATATTTTTCTCTCTCTCCTCTCTCTCTCCCCCTATCCAAATTCTTGACAAATTGCTTTTCATCCGAGAAGTCACATGATGCCATTGTTAGAACTATCTTCAATCTCTTTGGGTTACATCAGTCTCATGCTTTTACAGGCAGTATCGGGGAACTTCCTTTCCACCTTTCACTTAGCTTTGGGATGTCACTTTGGCAGCAGTTTGTTAGTCAAGCTGAGGCTATGAAAAGCACATCAATGAAGTTTGTTCTGATGGTTTTCATTCTCTGCTCGTTGAAGGTGAATTACAAATGTATATCTGACTAGATACACACACATATTACAAGCAAAAATTTTAAAAAATGCATTTTTTATAGTCTGAGGTAACTGTGAAGCTATCTAGAGAATGAGAAGATAAACTGTAGCCATTAATAACTAATTGACCATAGTTCATTAACCATGCACAGAAAAGTTTGTGCACAGTCCTTGTAGTTCCTTTTCTCTGTCTCCTAAATACAGAAATCCAGACAGCCATAAAGTCAGTGAAATGCTCAGGAATGTGTCTATTTGCATCACTGCAGGCTGCAATGGCCTAAAACTGGAGCATAGGAAGTTCCATATTGACATGTAGAACTTCTCTGGGGTAAGAGTGACAGAGCCCTGAAACAGGTTGCCCAGAGACTTTGTGGAGCCTCTTTCAATGGAGATACTCAAGACCTGTCTGGATGCCTACCTGTGTGTAGGGTACCTGATTTAGCAGAGGAGTTGGACTCAATGATCTCTTGAGGTCCCTTCCAACCCCTGCAATTCTGTGATTATGGACATACCACATGATGTTAACAAAAACCAGCAGATACTTTGTGGGTATCAACTTGTAAGCAGCAATATTTCCCACTCCAAAAATACCCTGATGCTGTTTAAAAGTTTTTCCTTAACAAAAATAAATTTTATGTAAGTCATAACATTTGTCATTAATACCACAATGATGGCCTGAAAGCAATAATCTACTTAAACCTGGTACTCAGTTCCAGCAACAGATTTATGTTAATGACTATGACAAATTGTCATCCATTAATGTCAGCAAGTGCTCCCACTGACTAGATACCTGATGGGAGAGCAGCTGCAGAACTTTCCTGTTTATTCACAGCTGCATCCAGTCTCACTGGATAAAAGCTCTGATTTATAAAGGGTAGCAGTCATCTATTAATTTAGTGCTAGGCTGTGTTATTCTAGCCTATTTGCTTTTTGAATTCTACCAGTGTTCTACTGTCGAAGTGACATAATGCACTTAAAATACATCAGTACTAATTGGGTAAATGGATAAACTGGCAGTTTTTTCTTTAGATTAACCAAAGTAAGAAGCATAACTTATTTAGGATGTCACTGGATAAATAAATAAGGGGTATTATTATAAAGTGGTCATTTGCAACAAGATAAAACTAAACTCTATGACATAGCAAAACCCATTCTATTCAAAGTTACAGTGAGATAAAAATTAAGGTCAAAATTTATAAAATAGTTGAAAGGAGTGTACCTCTTAAAAAAGTTGTCAAAATTCTCAAAAAGTGTCTGAAAACTAGCGTTCTGTATATCCTTGCTCCATCATTAATTCTAAACAATATGAATATTTACGACTTTTCAGTCTTGCCACTTACAGTTCATGCATGAAATTCTGGCCTGTGACTTCAGCAAGGATAGGGTTTCACTCCATATTCTTAATGTTCTGTAAGCAAATCCAAGATATACCACAGAGCTGTTAAGCAAAATTATTTCTATTTTCTAAATTTTCCCAAGTTAAGTAAAATATTTATTTTGGTAATTTCTGAAGTTCACATAAAACTGATTAATAGAAAGAGTGCTTATTTTAAAAATCCAGCTCCAATCGGAAGATATCACTTCATAATACTTGGCTGACATTTCAGGAGCAAAGAGTGAGTTTCTGTAATGGAGAAACCACGTCAAATGTGTGTTTTGTAGTCTTGTCAACAAAAATGATTTTACTAATTGTATCATGATCAGACACTTATACTACATTTGGGCAATGTTTTTTCCAAGCGCCAAGTTTCTTAGTCTCTAGCATAGGAGATCTGGACTTTCAGAACACCATCCAAAATTTGAGAACTGTTAAAATTAGAGCAAAAAACTCAAGTTGAAGGCCATTTTTCAGGCACAGAATGTAGGATACTAGCTCTTAGCAAAGACACAGAAAAATGTAGTAGATCTAAATGTCCTCATGTAGCAACATGTAGAGACATTGGTTTGGAAGTCAGAAGTTGCAAAAATGTTAGGTAGCACCAAACAAAAACTAATGTGGCTGAGCAGTCTGAGAAAACTGCCCCACAAACAGAGTCTTGCTGCTTCATCCTAGAATCGCTGAACCACTGTGAGTTTAGATAGCAGAGCCAATCTGAGGTGCAAGGGCACCTCTAGAGACCTTGTCCAAGGCCTCTGCTCACACCAGGATCAGCTACAGCATGCTGCCCAGGACTGTATTCTAAGTATTTCCAAGGCTGGAGACTCCACAACCTCTTTGAACAATCTGTGCCAATGCTCAGTCACCCTCACAGTAAAAGACAGAAGTTTTCTAAGTGGAATTCCCTGCATCTCAGTGCCAAATGCCTTCTCTCCAGTCAGTGGAAAATCCAGAGAAGAGCCTGTATCCATCTTCTCCTCCACTATCACAGTGAGGAAACCCCCTTAAGCCTCGTCTTCTGCAGTCCCAGCTCTGTCAGCTCCTCAGATCTCTGCTCTGCACTGCACTGTACTTCATGGCATACTTCTGCCCTGAAGGAGATTTTTAAAACTCCATCTTACAAGAATCTTAATTTTGCATCTACATATGTTTTTGTTGTTAGGATCAATGTACAAGAATATTATCAATCCTTATTCTTAAAATATCAGAACATCATGAGCACAGGAAGTAGAGGTTCAGGGCTCTTGTATCTAACAAACCAATATCATACTGGAAGTTAGTGATTTCCTAAGAAATGTATGCCCGAAGCTATGTTTTCATCCCATACACATCTGTAGAGTCCTTAGTCCCATATGTAAATTAGAATTTCTTCTTAACTGATGTTCTGAAAAATCCTTCTCTCTCCATCTTCTTTCATGTCATGGGCACTTTCTTCAAGCCATGTCTGGCTTTGTCTTCTGGATGGACTTCAGAGACTGGGAAAAGAACCAGCTATGCTGGTTGGTTAAAACCTTACTGTTGTCTCTCCTGGTTTTAAGTCCATGTTACAGAGGCCTTGAAATGCATTATATGCATACATACTGTACGTGAATGAATGAAGCTCAATGGGCAGTTATCCAACAATGACTTTGCCTAAATGAAATTCTGACCCCAACCACTCAGCTGCAATGTTGTAATAGAACCATCTTGTTGATGGTGTGCCAAGACTTAAAAACATAAGTCTGCCTTCAGCCCTTATGGGATTTATAATTCATACCAAACTTTAGACACTAGATGTCAGAGGACTTCTGGCAGCGCTCATTCTAAGCAAAATATCATGGTTCTGTAGTTCAGCATACTGTGGGCATTTCTTATCTGCTCAGGGCCCCAAATGAATGGGCAGAGTATGGTGGTGAGTGTTATCAGTGTAAAATTTTTTTTCTTTTTTTATATGAGTACATGAATAATTTGTCTTCACAGTAAGATTTCACTTTTAAACACAGTACTTCATATCATGAACTGACTAAAGAATGTCATTGCAAATATTGAGCTTTTTGCAGCAGCATGCCTTGGCAGCAGTAGTGGCTCTGGCACTGTGTACTCTGAGGCAGATATCCTCAACCCAGAGTTTGCCTTTGTTATGAGGCCTTCTCTCTGTAGCACTGAATTCCCACTAAATTTAGATAGTCGACTGCTAAATTGTTTCCTTGTGGGCAGTGTACACAATGAAGCCACAAAAGCTATTAAAATCTAGAACGAGAATTCTGTGCCTGTAAGACCAATAGCTCAGAGTGTTTTCTGTCCCCAAATCAGAGCTCTACTCCCCTAGGAAAACAGAGTCCCCATCCCAAGCTCACATTGGGAATGGAGCATGGCAGTAGCTGCTCCTCCAGCTGTGCTCTGAAGAGTCTGGCAGAGGGCAGCAGCACGGGCTGGGCAGTACACGGGCTGAATTGGAGGGCCAGCCATGTGCCAGGACAGAAGCCTGTCCTTTGGCCTCCTCTTGATCACTAAGAGGGACTAGTGTAACAGCCTGGCTCTAGCAGCCTTGTGGCTGACACAAGGGAGGTGTCATATGACCTTGCAAACCTCAGACTACCCTTCAGTAGCATATTATTTTTGTACAGAGGGCAGCTAGCACACAGCCTGTCCAGTGAATGCAGAAGGGACTGGAAACTCCTAAGCTGTGAATCATGTCACCATGGGATCTCCTGGACTCTGCGCTCACAATCTGTGTTTATGGCTCCATCCTGATTCAGGTGTGGACACAGCCTGTTCCCTGACACTTGCAGGCACTGTGCCATCACTGAGAAAAGCTGAGTTCTTCCTTCAAAAGCTGTTCCATCCTATTACAAGCAGTAGTTTCTAATCCTCTAATCCTGTTTTAGAAAGTTGATCATTTTTCCCTTGACTGTTGCTATAATTTTATTACTATTTGGTCCTGATTTTATGCTAAAATCATGGACATAGTCTGTGTATGTGTTTACCATATATTTTAATTGCTCAAAACATTATTAAACCTTATAGCAGTTAGATTTCCACACATTCAAGTTTATGATCCCCTTTAAAAAACCTTACAGTAACATCCAGATATTCAAGAAGAATTGCCTTCTATGACATCATAATTGGCTGAATAGATGAGAGGAGAGCGGTGAATGTTATCTGTCTTGACTTCAGCAAGCCTTTTGACACTGTCTAACTGAGAGGGGATCTCATCGCTGTTTATAAATAACTGAAGTGTGGGAGTCAAATGGATGTGGCCAGACTCGTTTCAGTGTTGTGCAGCAACAGAGAACAAGTGGCAGTGGGCACAAACTGGAACATAGGAGGTTCCATACATGAATTAGAAATTTACTGTGAAGGTGGCAAAGCACAGGAACAGGTTGCCCAGAAAGGTTGTAGAGTTTCCTTCTCTGGAGATATTCAAGACCCATCTGGATGCTTTTCTGTGTAGGGAACTTGCTTTAGCAGTTGGACTAGATCTCCAGAGGTCAATTTCAAACCCTAAAGTTCTGTGATTCTGTGATTTGTGCTTTTGTTAAGAAGGAGTGGGAGCACATTGTCAAATTAATTTCATATGGACAACTAAGCAAGTGAAGCATCTCCCACATTTATAAAAACTGACAGTGACTGAGGTATAGAAAGTTTCAAAAGCTGTTGTCATTCTCTCATTCTGTATATATTTACACACACACACAGCTAGATAGCTGTATAGACACAGTCTATATAAATCCTCAAAGTCAGCATATGTTAAGTGTTCCTACATTAAAACATTTGCTAATTGACTTTTTTTTTTTTGTATGAGACATTAACAAAAATAGCTAAAGAAGCTATAAATAATAGTATACAAAGAAGTATTGAGGATTTAAAACACATAAACCAGAAACTTTATAATAGGCAGATATGTTTGTAAAAGTCTCTGAAATTTTGGACTGTAAAGGCAGCCATAGGACCTTATGGGACTGTCATCACTATGCATAGGCTTCCCTTCCCTCTCTAGCACATGTGTTCCTAATTGCTGTGTTGGCAAGACCATGAAGCTGGATTCTTCATGAACTGGCTGTAGCATTGGCAGACATTTACTCATCCACTGCTAACAGTTTCTAATGGAAAATCTGTATCCATTCATGCTAGAAGAATGCTTATGTTAGAACAGAGGAAAATTAAGGAGATATAACCAGATATCAGTAGCTTTTCCAGCTGCCAGTAGTAAATATGCTACTACTTCATTAGCATATATTGTATGAAATTTGAGGACAAAGCAATGAAAGTGATCAGACATTAAAAAATATCTTGCAGAACTGTACATAATTTGGAACGTATCTCTGATTCTGCATATGCTACTACTTGAGTATTATACAGCATGTGATTATAAATTCAAAAATACCTGTCTGAAAGTTCACACCGGAAGTAACTTTATTGTTGCAGAATGGCAGCTGCCACACAGGATAGCTAAGGCACATATCCTTGGAAATATATAAGTTCTGCACTCATAGTTATTCCACATAACTTACAGCTGTTTGAGTAGTGGAATATTCAGCCTGTTAGGGGCCCTGCTTGCCTTTGCAGCAGTTCTCTTGCATTTCACAGCTCTAAACACTCTCCTGGAATTAAACACTGGCTCCATCGTCCCATCTTAGACAGATATTTATGTAAAAACAAGAGGAAGGGAAGTATGAAGAGCAATTAATAATCTTCCAGGTATATTACTGTGATGTGGGAGATCGCATCCAATAGCAACCTGAAGCAAAGTCTTCTAGTTTACTATTTCCACCCAGAAATAGGATTCATCTCAGCTGTGAATCTTTCTTTTCTCTCCGAGCTGTCCCACCTTGCTCAAATAAAGAACTACAACTGTGACGGAGATAGATAGAGCCTGTAGCCCAGCATAAAAATAAGTAAGACTCATGCAGAAAATTTTGTTGGTGAGGGCAAACTCAAGTAGCATGTGTTAAAAAGGGAGATGGGGCTGAAAAGAACTTATGAGTGGAGCTCCTCAAGGATCAGTCTCCAGCCAAAATTATTTAACATTTTTAGTATTGAACTTGGGACTAGTAAAAGTGGTCTAATTAAATGTGTTGATGACACAAGGTATCATCAAATACAGGTGAATGTATACATTAATGGAAAAAGCAAATGAGTTGAAAACTGAAGTAATAGAAATGGAATTAAATTTGACAGTTGAAAATTAGGGCACAGACTTACACAGCTGAAGCGGGAGGCTTTTCCCACCTTTCCAGAGCAATGAAGGAACCACTGTTAAGGATAAAGTGAAGATCAGGGCCCATCAAGACCAACAGGTTGCGTACAGACTGAGAACAACCATGGCTTACTTACTATGTTGGGAAAAGCTAAGAGACTCTGAAACCCATAGATTCTCAACCTAGAGAATCATTAATGCACTTAATGTATTAATGTGCAGTGGAAAAAAAAACATACTGAAATGTGTGTGAAGAAGAGGTATTGGAATTCACAACAGAAAAAAACTTTATTTACGAAGAGAGAGTAAAAGAGATTTATGTTCTAACCTAGGAAAAGCAAAGCTTAGTGTGGGTGTGATTGCTAGCTCTGGATACATCAGGTGCACCAAATCCCGTGAAGAAAGAAGCTACTTAAACTAAAAGACAACATTGTCAATTGAGTGTAAAATGGTAAATTAACATCTTTATATTAATGTATAAAAAGGGCCAACTGGCAGTCAAATCAGTGAGATTCTGGAACAGTCTTATGGGCTAATGTGTAAAACAGTTTTAAAAGGTAGTCTAATTTTCTGGTAAAAAGATCAGAAGACACAGTTGCCAGCTATGTCAAGGTGCTCAATTAGATAACCCAGAGTCTGCAGGGCTGGGAACGTTGTGAACTTGAATCTTGGTTGCCCACATGCTCTTTAGCAACTTCTGCCATCAGTACTCAGTCACAGTATATTTGTTCCCATCAGTACTAAATGTGCAAATGCCAAGCTGTTATCTTATCCATTGATGGTCTGTAGTTGATGCTTACATATTGTGTTTTGGCATTCTCTGTCCACTTTTATAAGATTAGATTATGCAGTCAAACTGGAAAAAATGTGCATACATAGTGGGCTTAGACATTCAACTACTTTAAATAATCTGGACCGAAGATAACATGGAAAGTCTGTTGCAGAGGAGGAAATCAAGTCTAAATCTAATGGTCATCCTTCCATGGGAATTCATTAGGGACCCAGAACAACTAAGTTCAGATCTCTTTGTAAGGACACTTGTTTCTTTGATGATAAATGTTGCCCTAGGTCTGAGAATTGTTTCAACAGCATTGCCATAAACAGATTTGCTTTCCATTTTAATGAACTGCTGTTTTCCAGTAAAATACACTTCAGAGAAAATCTTCCAAACAGCTTTATTCCAAAATCCTAACCATGGGGGTGTGGACTGTTTTGGAGAACAGGCAAGACTGTCTCTTGTATTTTAAATGTAATATTTCAAAGGATGTAGATTTTATTCTATGATAAAATGAAACCAAATGTTCAATTTTTTCTTTTTTTTTTTTTTTTCAATCAGCATTCTAACTTTCCACCCAGGAGCATTCCAGATACCATTTGATTCACTAGGCCATTCTTAGAAGATAAAAAAAAAGTAAATTAAAAAATCATGGCAAATTATTCAGTATTTCTATAGCTTTTTTTTTTTTTTTGCTTTTTTTTTTTTTTTTTGTAAGCAACTTTCAGCACAGGTTTTCTAGCAAAAATTAATTGGTCATTTAGATTAAAGGAATACAGTATTTTGTACTGAATATTCTTTTAAACGTTATTACTTTAAAAGCAGTATTAGTTTAAAACCCTTCATTTTAAAAGCAGATTAGTTTAAAACCCCTCATTTTAGTCACAATTTTTACTTTTCCAGGGATCAAATCTAAATATAAAAAGTTAGAAGCATAATAAAAGTCTTCAGAATTCACAGAAGAAAAACTTTCTGAGTGCTCTGTCTCTCTTCAGTTGTACTCCTGGCTTTTGTCTCCTTGTAAATTTATTTTCAGTCACCAACTTTTTTTGCAAAAAAAAAAGAAGAGGAGAAAGCAGTCTTACTAATGAAGCAATTCCATCAGTGCTTAAGGAGAAAACTATAGAAACACTGAGTGCTTCTTTGATGTAATACTTAAACATCAATATCTGGTAAGTTTCCAGCTGCTGAAACCCCATGGGACAAAGAGAAAGAAGATAATTTTATTCTATTTCATGCATTAACAGTGAGTCCTGGGGTACTAGATGGTTGTTAGAGGACCCAATTTTTGAATCATGAAGATTTCGTCCTTTATTTATACTGGCAGGTCTATTCTTTTATCAAATAAATAATTATTGCTGTTCAGTAGTTTAGTAGATAGTAGATATGGCCCCTACCTGCCAACTGATCTATTAGAAATCATGCAACAACAATATTGCTGCAATAGCATCACCTTGCCTTAATGGCAACGACATTTTGCAATAAATGTCTATATGGAAGCTATAATGTTACCTGACTATCCAATAACACATTTCTGCTATCTTGAAATACTTACTACTGTTAAATTTAATTTAAATATATTCTTCATTATTGAGATCCTGCCTTTTTAATAGCATGCTTTATTTCTACATTTTCCCTGTGCATTTTACCCTCCAATATTTGATAAACACTTTCAACCCCAGTTCTGTTTCATTATTTCTATGCTCTTTCACAGTACACACTTAGGACATTGCATGAACTTTGAGAGGGCAATAAAGGCTTTTTCCAGAGAATCTGAGATTATTTGAGCAAACTATTAATAAATTTATCATGGTCAATACTGAGGTTATGCTTTTCAAGCCAAAAATTTTCTAAAGTCTGCCTAAGAAGAAATTCCTATATATTCAGGACCTGATCTCTAGAGGTTCCTTCTAACCTCTACAATTCTGTGATTTTGTGATTCAATACAGAATATTGAATGACTGGCTATCATACAGGACAAAAGTGCTAGATGAGAGGTGGCATCTTCTCTTGAAGCTCAGGAAGCAGTGCTGTGTCAGTGAAATGCTCTGTACAACCACTTTAAGCTCAAGAGATAACTGCCATCTTGTCTGCTTGCTGTGGTCATCCATTTCTTGAGGGTCATATGCATGTATCCCCTAGCTTTTATTTCAGAAGCTTAATTCTTCAAGGGAACCAACAGAAAAATAGTGCTTACACTGAAAGCCCATGGTAAAGCTTGGAAGTTTGGAAGATTGTAGATGATGTGTCTTGTTACATTTGAGGTTAGCTCAGACGAAGAGGCTGACCAGAGTATGCACCTCTTTGACATGTTTCTAAGTCTGGACCAGTAGAAATTAAAAGTGTTTGTGCACCAGTAACTGGGATAACAAAATCCTATGAGAAAGGCAGCTTTTGTAGATCCATTACATACGGAATATCTTCTTACAGTACTATTGCAGAGTGATGCTGGGAATTGAAGAATCAAAACCAAAGCACCTTAATGCTTATGTTCACTGTTCACTAATGAAAAAGATGAAGGAACCTACATATCAGTTGCCCATATTGTTCAATCTTGGAATTGCTGCTCTGCAGTCTTCAGTGATATGCAATGTTTTGTAAAACACATTTGATTATATGGATTATTATTTTTTTTCCTTGTAAGAGATTATTCGTTTATGCCTTTGCCTCAAAGCTTGCTGGGGACACAGATGGACAAGTTTGAACAAGTCCAAGCAAGTCCTGGCCAAAGGTTGAGAAATCCTTTGTCTGGGGGACACAGATGGACAAGGCCAGTGGCAACAAGAGAGAGATAAGGCACATATTAACGGCTGGGAAGCAGTCTTTTGTGTGGACTTATCTCAAGGAAGACGGCCATCTCAGGAAGTGCTGCACATGACTCTTACCCAAGCACCCAGGGATGTCACATAGGCAGGAAAAAAAGGACGATAAAAGAGGGACAAACAACCACAAAATTAGGTTTTCTGGCAACAGATTCCTCATGAAGAAGAAGGGGGTTTTTTGGACATGACAAGCCTCACGTCCTGCCCCTCTTCCTTCTGGATCCACTCTGTTGCTGCACCTTCCCACTGCCTAAGGTCAGCCACACTACTACTGCTCTCCCCCAAAAGGTTTTTCTGGCAACAGATTCCTCATGAAGAAGAAAGGGATTTTTCAGACATGAGAAGCCTCACGACCTGCCCCTCTCCCTCCTGGACTTGCTCTGTGCTCTACCTGCTTGCTGCCTGACACTGGCCACGCTGCTGCTGCTCTCCCCCGAAAGGTTTTCTGACAACAGATTCCTCGTGATCTGAGACCTGTGTGCTGAAGAAGAACTAAGGTGTCTGCCATCATATTCCTCGCTACAGAATGCCTGCATGCTGACGGACTCTCTTGGGCCTGCTGCCTGAGTCCTGCTGCTTCCTCCTGAACTATCCTGTGGCTTCTTCCTGCTACCCGCTTGTTGCCCAAGGCCGGTCATGCTGCTGCTGCCCTCTCCCTACAGTTTTGCCTTGGACCATCGGAACGTTGTGTAATGGGATCGCTGCTGGATCCTGGTGATGCTATCCCCCTTTACACAATTCTTGCTTATTTCCTATCTTTTCTATTGCCCTCCTTCCTTTTCCCATCACCGTAATTCATAATTGTCGCCATCCTTCCCTCCCCCATCTCCCTGATTAAGATTTGTAATAAACTAGTCAGACCAACATTTGAACCGTTGTTTCTTAATCTCATGCCAGGTATGCATATATCAAAGAACCTCCTCTCCCTCCTATAAATTGGAGAGAACCACCCCTCTAACAGAGAAACTCCACACAGATAGAAAGTATTATCATGAAAGAGTAAAAAAAAAAAAAAGGATTAAGAAATTCAGTCATAACATTCAGTCATAACAACTATAATGGAAGCTTCCTAAGCCTTCTTTCTCTTCTATTTCTTTTTGTTGAAATCACCATAAGCAGGATGTGTCAAACCTGGATAAAGTACTTTCCAAAATACAGCCTGTCTGTGGAATACAATCAGCCACACTGCTAAAAAATGGGTAATGTCTGTGGTTAAAAGAGAATCTGAGTAGTCAACACTAGTCAGCTTCAACTAGGATCTAACAGTTATGCCTTCTAACCTGAGAACTTGGCCTCACAAACAATTGGATATCTTCATCAGTGCAGTAGGGTGGTGCTGAGTAAATTATACAATGGTTTGTTAGCACTGCCGAGTATTAAGACTCCAAACATTTCCTGTTATAAGACCTAGTTGCTTATAGTTTTGCCAAAGTAACTGTTTAGGTTGAAATTTTCCATGCACAGCATCTGCCTCATGAAGAAATCTTTTGTAAATTTTCAGCCAAAATGATTCTGCTGGGAAGCAAGAGAAGAACACAATATTTTTTGCTGCTAGAAAAACACTCTTGTAACCTTTACTTCAGCAGCTATTGTGCCTTTATACATTAGAGCAAAAACTTCACATCTGGCAAAAAGTCAGTCCTTGTGTCCCTGGTATGCTTTATGCTATCCATATAAGAAACAGCCTAGAATGTAAATCTTGGAGTAGTTCAACTTGCATGAATTCATTAGAAGTTTGCTAAAGTGTGACCAAAAAATCCCAGAGGTTTCTGTTTTTACTGAGAACACTCGGACTTCTTCCCTTTTCTGAAGCTACTTGTCTATATGTAATTTCCACAAATTGTTGGACAGCGCTGTTTGTTCTCTTATTTGAATGGTTCCTTCACTAACCCCAGCATGGGACTGTGCTGATTTGGAGTGTATTTGGAGGATTTTAAGCTTTGCTTAATGTGGTTATTTCCAGACTGAGGTAGGGTCAAACAGCAGAAGAGACAAGGAGAAGCTCTGGTCTATGAATGATCCATTGGTGACACCCAGCAAGTATCAAAGGACAAGCTACATTATTTAAGGCCAGACAGAACAGGGGAAGAACATAAGACACCCCAGAAATGCAAGTGGAACAAGTAATAGAGGCAGATACTGGTGCAGAATAGAGACTGATAGAAAAGGAAACTTGGGCTGGTTGATCAAAACAAAACAAAACAAAACAACCAACACAATAACATGGAACTACTGAAGTAAATATAGGAACAAAACAAATTCCATATGAAATGCTGGGTAAAAGGGTCTGAACTGGATTGCTTGTGACTTCACATTAGCAGGACAAACTGAAGGATGTTTGGGTTAAGATGCAGAAGTTTATGAATACAAAAGACTAGGTGAAAATCTTAAGAAAGACTCAGACTTCTGAAGAAAACAGCAGATCTAGGTTGTCATTGGCTCAATGTCTGTATGGAAATCACTGATGAGTGGGGTCCTCCGAGGGTATCTGTTGGGACCAATCTTTAATATCTTCATCCATGCCATTTACAGTGGGGTCAAGTGCACCCTCAGAAAGTCTGCTGATGACACCAAGCTGTGGGGTTTGGTTGACACATGAAAGGGATGGGATGCCATCCAGAGGGACCTAGACAGGCTTGAGCAGTGAGCCCAGAAAAACCTCATGAGGTTCAAAAAAGCTAAGTGCAAGGTCTTGCACCTGAGTCAATGGAACATCCACCACCAATACAAGCTGGGGGATGAAAGAATTGAGTTCAGCCCTGAAGGAAAAGACTTGGGTGTATTGCTGGATGGAAAGCTGGACATGAGCCAGCAGTGTGCCATTGCAGCCCAGAAAGTCAACCCTGTCCTGGACTGCATCAAAAGAATCATGGCCAGCAGGGTGATGGAGGTGATCCTGCCCCTCTGTGCTGGTGACACCTCACCTGGAGTACTGTGTCCAGATGTGGAGCCCTCAGTACAGGAGAGACATGGACCTGCTGGAGTGCATCTGGAGGAGGGCCACAAAAATGATCCAAGGGGTGGAACACCTCTCCCATGAGGACAAGCTAAGACAGCTGGGGTTGTTCAGCCTGGAGAAAAGAAGGCTCTGGAGAGCAGCCTTTCAGTATCTGAACGGGAGCTACAGGAAAGAAGGGGATAGACCCTTTAGCAGAGTCTGCTGTGATAGGACAAGGGGAAATAGTTTCAAGCTTAAAGAGGGTACATTTAGGTTACATATAAGGAAAAAGTCTTTTACAGTTGAAGGTGGTGAGGCACTGGAACGGGTTGCTCAAAGATGTGGATGCCCCTTCCCTGGTGACTTTCAAGGCAAGGCTGGATCAGGCTCTTGGCAACCTACTGTAGCTGTGAATGTCCCTGTTCATTGCAGGGGAGTTGGAATAGATGACCTATAAAGGTCACTTTGAATACCAACGATTCTATGATTCTATGATATCTTAGGCTACTCCAAAAGTAATGCCACCTATTTAATTATGTTGACCCACAATGACAGAGGCAAATGTTGGTGGTGTGGCAGTAGAGGTTGAACCTTCAATATTCCATTACATTTTGTTGCCATGTGACAGGTGGAGGCAGAGGGACAGTCTGGCAACATGGCTTCTGACATGGAAGTGTGTATGAAGCAAAGGTGTGGCATTGAATTCCTCCCTGCAGAAAAAAATGGCACCCATTGACATTCACTGATTCTTGCTGAATGTTTTTGGAGACTGACCAGTGGATGTGAGCACAGTGAGATGGCAACAACAGTGGGTCACCTCCACTGAAGCAGATTTTTAAAGCGTGGCATACAGGCTTTTGTTCATTGCTTGTGAAAATGCATAGCTAATGGTGGTGTCTGTGTTGAAAAATAGTTCTTTGTAGCTGAGAATTTTCTCTATCAAATAGTGTTATTATGTTAATACTTGTATAAGCTGTCATTTCCATGGAAATAAATAGGAGGCATTACTTTCAGAGACACCAACATTTCTTTATGCCAAGTCACCTTACAGTGATCTGTGAAGGTCACTGCCATTGTATCTTGTGTTTCTATACCTCTGGTCCCTACTTAGGTAAGTAGAGAAGAATTGCTACCTCTCTCTTCATGATCATCAACCTGAGAGGCAGATTTACAGGTGACATGGAAAAGCAAAAGGTATGCTAACCACCTCCATCATTATTATTTCACTTCTCCATCTGTGTCAGCATTCCTTATGGGTTATCTGAGAAAGTGGTTCTATATGAAAAATAGTAAATGATGACTGAATCAGTCATCTTCTTATAAATTATCATGAGCTGGGAAAATATTTCATAATTTATTTTCGTGAATTAATGATTTATAATTAATAAATAATTTAAGTTCATAAGTTAAAGGATTTTTTAAATTAAATGAAAATTTTAAGGCTCTTTTTTAGCTTTATCTTTTCATCTCTCTATCCTAGTAATAGACCAGTAGAGTTACCAGGTTAAAAACACACATCAGAAATATTCAAAGACTAAACTGAATGCAATACCTAACTCTGCCATATTCTGCATAAAAAGCACAATAGTGTTGTTTTTCCACTTAGCAAATATTGCTTTCAGATATTATGCAATAGTTTGGTATTTCCATGGCCAAATGTGCATAGAGTCTGAGGCTTTTATTTTTCATCTTCTAGTAATTTAATTGACCTTCCTAATTATCCATTTCAACTTGTACTATTCATGAGTTTCTAAGAACGCAGTTATCCTTTGAAATTCTTGATTTGACACTGTACCAAAACTTCTAACACAGCTTTGGGTGTTTTTACCTTTAATTGTTATGTAGGACAGTAATCCTGTGTGTTTGTAAAGTGTGTTTACTCTGCAAATATTCAAGACTGAAGTGAAAAAATTTTGTAGATTCAACCAAGTTAAATATTCTTTTCTTAAAATTTACTATTCCTTTTTAATAATATACTTGGAAGGAAAAGGTGTTTTAGCATTCTAAACTTATTTTTAAAACACAGTTTCTGCTTGAAGCTTACTTTAGCATTTTTAACAAGGTTTTTGTAAGCTAGCCTTTTGCCTACAATAATTTTTTATTGTCCAAGCATGCAAAATTTTGAACAGTAGGAAGTTGAATGGAAATGTTACTGCATCACAAAAAACTGCATTCACAGGGTCTCTGCTTTCTAGAATAACAGCAGTCACCACATAAGTGCTTAAACACTACTTTCTTAAATTGTAAATTGAAATCTCATAAATTACGCTTGCATGTTCCCACTACTATGTAGACAGAGAAAACCATTTCTGACTGAAATGCAAATATTTTAATGCTTGGGTTGCTGCCCAAAAATTCTGTAAACAGGTGTGGCCACAAAGTATTCTGAATACAAAGCATGTGTTTCTCCAGCTTCTCTTGACACCCTCAAAATTTATTTTACTTGAAATTTTAAAATAACATCAAGAAAACTGGCAGCCTACACCTTCCTATGAACCTCTTTTCCTGAAAATTTTATGTACTGCTCTTTACAAATGACCTTGTTTTAATTGTTTTCAAGAGATATTTAATTCTTTTACTCTCCAGAATTTAATCTCATATAATTTTTCTAGTCGTCAGTCGTCCCACAAAGAAGAAAAGAAGGCCATACAGCAGAGCTCATGCTTCCACCACATAGTCTGAGAAAAGAAATGGGACATCCTACTTGGGGATAAGAAAAAGAAAGAGATAGCTCTAGAATAATTGTGATTAAAGCATTTCAATTCAACAATCTTCTGAAGTAATTACGCACTAAAGGAGCTGCAGAAGAATGTCTGACCTTTAGGAGTAATGACCAAAAACTTGAACATAGGAAGTTCCCTACTAACATGGGAGAACTTTATGGTAAGAATGACAGAGCCCTGGAACAGGTTGCCCAGAGAGGCTGTAGAGTGTCCTTCTATGAAGATATTCAAGACATGTCTGGATGCCTAACTGTGAGACCTGCTGTAGGGTACCTGCTTTAGCAGGGCAATTGGCCTCGATGATTTCTTGAGGTCCCTTCCAAACCTGTGATTCTGTGATTCCATGATTAAACACAAGAAGGTGTTTTTGTCTAAATTGACTTTAGAACTGTCAAAACTGAAGCCCATTTTTCATTCTGACCTCAATAAAAACAATCTTATGGTTTATCTGCATTTTAGTCTCATCAGGTAATAAAGTGATCTTAGTGACCTAACAAAGACGAGACATGTTCCTCTGAGAAAGGTGAATGAATCAACAGAGAGAAACAGCAAAGTTTTGGGATCTGTAGTCAATCTCAGTACATAAGCTGATGTAGGAAACTTGACATTCATATTTACCACAGTACTTTGCTGTTGCAATACGAGTGATAATCAGGATCTGTCTGGCAATAAGCAAAAGAGATGTGGATATGGCTTCTGTCACAGACAACACAAGTTGCCATGAATTCATCAATCTTTGCTTGGTTTTTGCTGACCTTCTGTGGGATTACTTCAGTAACAAAACGTCGCTGAAACAAAATAACACTCTAAAGGAGGTTTCACAACTTGATTACCTGCTATATCTTAGTAGATGACACTCAAAGAATTTCTCCTGCACTGTCTTTCTCATATTACCCACTCTCTCATGTTGCTATTGCTATTGTAATTCCTATATTTATGTACAAACAATGAGCCAGCTCTAATTTTGTTCTGGTTAGTATTCCCAGTAGGAAGCATCTTGCCTATACTGACAGGTGCAGAAATCACCAGGAGCACTTCATCACTCCTACAGAGGAATAGAGCTCAATCTTTGCTGTAAACAATTTCTACACAGTGGCACAGGACTGTCTTTCTTGTCCTAGTCCTTATTCCTCGGAGGAAGAAAGTATCAGCACAACTACATGGTAATGTGTCTGAACAGCTTCCAAACCAATGGTGGCTTGCAGACACCAGACCAACCTCTGGAAGGGCTGGCCTGTATTTCTTTGCACTGGACTGCAGCTCCTAGCTTCAGAAAAACTGGATTTTGAGTGACTGGAGAAGTACTTGTGTTTTCTCCAGTAAATTTCTATTATTCTTTGTTGCTGTATCAGGCAGCATATCAACTTACTGTTCCAGGCATCCATCTTAATAGGCATGGATAACCAGATACAGAAATGTATCTGTGAGTCAATAGAAAAATGTTTCACTTGTCAACAAGCAATCATAAAAATAATTGCAGTTCAAACCCATTTAATGAAGATATATATGAAAAGTGATCTCACGGGTCCTTCATAATGGCTTTGGCATTTTTTTTCTGTCTGAGCTTCTTTACTTTTCAAATTAGATGTTATTTATATGTGGTGTTTGATGGAAAAGCCATGTGGAAGCTCTTTGCATTTGTGTGGGCCTGTAAGGTAAAGCCATCATCTCTCCAAGGAAATAAAAGACTGAGTGCTCACTTAGCCAGAGAAAGTGCTAATTGCAATGGCAAGATGATGGCTGGCATTAACTGGCATAGCATAACTCATGTTTCCTATATTTCTAACCTGCTTGGTTTCAGAAATACATGCTTTGTGCGCAGGACTGGGCACACTTGGTGTTCAAGGAATCTCCTTGTTAGCTGTGCCAGTAAATCAGTCATAGGATCTCACACTGTATCTCGTGGATTCTCAATAATGGGAGCAGTACTCCTCTCCTTGCATACTAAATAGAGAAAAAGATCCCAATGAAAAATAAATGTATGACAACAGTATCCAAAAGCAGCATCTAAAAGCACATAGAGATTTAACTGAAGTTGCATAAGCAAACCTGACTCTATTTTTTGTAACTTATTGCCTGACTTGGCAATGATATTCTTTTCAAGTTTTAATATGTGAGCAGTTGCACATTTACCATGAGTCATCACAAATACATATCTTTTAAACCATAGAATAATCAAGAGGGGTATGTGTAACTGTGTTAGTACTCAGTATATATATGTGGTTTTGCAGTATTTACAGAGTAGATGCCATTGCTGTTACATAAAACAGAAACTGTTTGCATTTGTAATATTACTTGTATACATTTAATCCAACCTGGTATTTAGTGGGACTGCCTGTAAAAAGCAACCCTGTATTAAATTCATCTTTTTACATTTTGAAAAGGATTAAAATTATTTCAACAGAAGAATGGAGTTAAATTGCTTCATGGCTTCTGAAGTACAAATATTGCCAGCTGAAATATTTGGCGACTCAACTAAGGTTAAAAAACCAGTACCAACCACAGGCATGCATTTCATATTCGTCAGGCACATTGGTAGAGAAGGAAGATTGAGGTTTCTCTTAAGGAAGGCTTTATAAAGAGTTTGTTTGTTTGTTTGTTTTTAAATAAAACAATATCAAACTTATATTGCTGTTACCTGAGTGATTTATGACTAAGAAATCTGAGATCCTCAGGGTCCTTTTACTACATTGTCTTTTGAAGTGCCAATACAAAACTGTAAGAAAAATACCTTAAAATTCTGTGAGATCATTGTTTAGTCTAAGAGGCAGTGGCTGACATAAAAATCTTTTCACTTTTTTCAAGGAGATACTTTTAATTAAAAAGCACATTATAACAAAACTTAGCCATCTCCTTCCTTCCTTCCTTCCTTCCTTCCTTCCTTCCTTCCTTCCTTCCTTCCTTCCTTCCTTCCTTCCTTCCTCATTAAAAAAGCTGTTCTTTGAGGCACTGGACCCATATTTTCCTATATAATAAAAGTTTAAGAAAAACTCTGATGATTCATTAAAAATAATAATTACTGTAGAGTGCCAGCTTTCAGAGAAGGAATTAATTTCTCAGATGTGTTATGACTCTAGTAGCACTTAGATCATAATGTTCTGTTTGTCTCCTGTTCTCTGTGGGTTAGTTTCCAGTTATCTGAAACCCACTGTGGTTTGGGCAATACCACTTTTCTATACCAGCTTCCAAATACATCTGTTACACAGATAGATTCTAACAGGAAGATTTCAGACAACTAAAAGAAGAAAACTGGTGGAAGAAATGATGAGATGGGGGGTGTCTGGATAAGGACGAAAACTAATTTATCATAGAAAATCCTTCAGGTTGAACAAGGAAATAAGAGGCATTTGTGGCGATACCACATCAGTCAAGATTCATGTGGGCCTTAAAGGTTGACTAGGCCAGCCATATGCACTGACAACCTCTTTCCCTCAATAACATATATAGAAATGTTGCAGTCTGTACTGGCATACAACTGCTTCTGGCACATCAGATCATCCACCAGGTAGTCACTAATGGTTTGGGCGATGACAGCAAAGACCTGACCTTAGTTCAGAGCACATTCCAAACCTATGTTATGGATCTGCAGCAATGATCATAAACCCCCTGTTACACAAATACAATCTATCTACCTATCTATATATTTTTTTTCATGTGGTACATGTAGAAGCATCTCTAGGGAAAGAATATATAGCAGATTATCTCTCTAAAGTTGCTTCATATATATTAAACAAAATGATGAATGAAAATGTAACAGAAGAAGAATTATGCCCTCAGCCATTTTCTCCAAAGTCCAAACAAAATCTCCAAAGTCCAAACAAAATCTTAACTATCTATGAAAGTATGATTTTCTCTAGTTCTTGTCATATTTCTGCTGAAACCATGATGCTTGTAAAATGCAGCCATGGCAGAATGTTTAGAAATCAACTGATAAAAGCTGTTGTTACTTAACTAAAATGAAAAGTGTATGCGCCATACCCTGGATAAGTTACTGTAATCTGTAACAATATGTTAAAAAAAAAAAAAACCAAACCGAATAGTTAGTTCAGTTTGTTCTTTGCATACTCTTATGTTAAGTTACAATACTGGCAAAGTTTCTTCTTGTAATCTTCATGATTTATGGGGCTGTTGATGTCTGATATGCAAACTATGTCTCAAAATCCTAAGATCTGTGAATTTCCTCAAATGCTCAGTCTTTCTCTTAGACAGGTCTCCTACTGACTTTGATAGAGCTCTTCCCTGGAAAATGCCTACGAGCTTCAAGGCTTACTTGTTTACTGCTGGAAGTATCTCCCCCAAGAACAAATAGCATTAAAATAGGATTTTAGTCTTGCAAATCAAATCATGCATGCTTGTCTGGTGGATTTGCTAACAAGTACCGCACTAGCCTATTAAACATCACATTCAAGTGCTCTGAAAATATGACAATATCTCTCAGGAATTTATGTACGTTTTAACCAATCACAATATACTTAAAAAGAAAAAAAAAAAAAGAAAAAAAAAAAGAAAAAAGCAGGCCATAGATCAATTGTCAAGCAACTTCTTGTTTACATTTATGAAGGTCCTGTCAGCCCACCTTTCTAGCTTGTCAAGATCCATCTGGATGGCAAAATGACCCTCTGGTATATCAGCGTCTCCTCCCAGTTTTGTGACATCTGCAAAGATGTTGAGGACACATTCTGTCCCATCATTCAGGTCAAGATTAAGAAGTTTAACAGAAATAGACTCAATATTGACTCCTAGTATACACTGCTAGTCTCTGGCCTCCAAGTAGTCTTTACACCACTGACCATAATTCTATGGTCCCAGTCATCCATTAAATTTTTAATTAACTTTAAGTTGCCTTATTTAAACATCCAACTCTGCTTATCTTGCCTCCAGATTTGAACCTTGATCCTCACAAATGGAACTAAAGACTCTAAAAATCTTGCCTTTGCTTTCTTTATTCTCAAATGAACATTTTATCACTCATTTAAAGGAGAACTTCTCCTTTGGAGGAAATGGTAAAGTTGACAAGCACCTTTAATTTGATAATTAAGCATAAATTTAGAAGAGAGAGAATTTTGGATCCCAGTTCCAAACTGCATGCATATAACAATGACCTAATCCTGCTCCTTACAATGAAGTCCCCAGCCACTGGACTGTTTCTTACTTAAAATTTTGACCAAAGAAAATCACTGACATATTGGTGTGTCTTAGCAGAGATGCCAAGATAGTTAGTGTGTTGGAACATAGAAAATAAAAGGAGAGGCTAAGGGAGCTGCTTTTGCTCCACTTTGGGAAGTGACAATGATATCTACAACTATATGATGATACAAAGAAGATGGAACAATATTCTCTTTAGGGTTGCACAGAGACAGGATAAGAGATAAAATACACAAGATGAAAAATTTGCATTGAGTATAAAGGAAAAAAGTCACTGCAAGAGGAATCAGATTCTGGACCAGGCTGCCTGAAGGCAAATTCCTGCCTTGAAGATATTCAAAATCCATCTGAACATGGCCCTCAGCAGTCTTAGATTGGGCTTGCAGAACAGCTGGGATGAGATGACCTTTCAACCATTGTGATTCCATAGTTCTGTGCAAAAAAAATAGGTCTGCAAAAAAAAAAAAAAATCTGATGAAAAATATGACTCACTAAGGTATTTCCAGCAAATCTTACTGAGGTATTTTTAAAGGCAGTAAACATCTTCTAAAAAAATGGCAAATATTTCTGTGGGTATAATGTGAGAGTTACACTTGCTACATACCCAGCAATAAAATTCAGAATCTCTCTATTCATCATAATGCTTTGGATTCAGTGTTAATAAGAACTCTATCTCTCTGAGTTTTTCTGTACTGAAAAGATCAACTGCTTTTCAATGAGTTTGACATCGGCTATTGCAAATAAACGCTCTGAACTTGATTAATCTAACATCTCAACTGAAGAGTGCTGTTAAAATGGCAAAATTCACTCCCTTTTAAATATGACAAGAGAGTTATTCAACCTACCTTACTCAGGCTGGATGCTATTCACACCTTCAACTTCTTGGAAAAATGAACTTTTTTTTCTAAGGGAAGGTGACAAAATACTACATGGTTTGAGACCTTCACATCTAATGGCACTGTGGAAGTCCTCTATGAAGCCAGGTTCTTAAATGCTCTGCTGGAAGGCCTGGTGCTCCTGTTACAATCAACAGGAACAACCTTCTAGTTCCTGAGTCAGCAGATTGTTTTGAAGAAAGGTTTTATATAAATATGCCATTAAATTTATTGAATTGTATTGAATGCATACAGCAGAATTGTATACTCTAACTGCTTGTACAGTGACAAATACTTTCCTACACCTTATCCAGATCTGGAAGCTAATACTGTGGATTGAGCTCTTCACTTCATTCAATCCAGCATTGTTACTGTTCAGCAGTATCTGGCATGCTTAAAATGACCCTGTTACCTTGTATATTATTAATATACCTGGTATACTGTTATTATATGAAATAATTATGTATGTAGCCTTGAAAAAAATCACATTATGAGGCAATGTAGAATACTGTTTCTGCTATATTCTGTTATAAATTGTTCGTGATTTTTTTCTTTTTTTCTTTTTTTCAGATGAACCATGAAATATGTAGTTCCTAATCAAGAATTTGTGAATTGCATATTGCACATTACTTTGGTATTTTAGGTCTGCTTTATGTCTTACCCTTTAGTTAACATTCTGTCATGCTTGTACACTCAGAATGCCCTTGAACTATGACATTCCATGACACGGAATATACATCCTTCTTGTCTTTAACTATTTTTGCTCAAGTTGCAATGGCTGTTTCTCCATAGCCAACACAAAGCACAGATACTCAAAATGAAATATTTAGGACAAAGCTTTCATCAAGTATCAACAGTTTATTGAGATCAATTTGAAAGTGAACACAGAATTATGAAAAAAGTAGCATTTTTATTGGAGCATGTAAATATATTGACGCCAACATTCCTCCACACTGGTGGAGATGGTTTCATTCCCTACTCTTATTTTAGTAACAGATTTTTCATCCAGCAACATTAAAATAGCTCCACACCTCACAAATCCTTTCCAGCATAATTCTCACTCTCCTTCTCTTTCCTGGCAACAGTGTTAGACTGCTTTCTCTACTAAGATTGGGATCTGCTTAGAAAAAAAAGAAAAAGAGACTTCGTTCACTCTCTGAGTTTTCATTTGGATCATCCAAATTCTTATTCTGATACTGATTTATACATGCTGAAGCAGAGGAAGCAGATATTATAATGTATGCAATTAGAGAATGCCTTAAAAACATGCACACGGCGTATGAAATCAACAGTGTTTGTTGCACAGTAAGCCCAGTTTGAAGGAAGGAATATGCATATCCACAATGCAATCACAGATGTGACCATAGTCTAGTTCAGTGCTATCTAAACTGGCTTTACATTTACTGGTTTGGGCAGTGATAGTAGTTTAGTGATATATCACAGTATGAGTTTTATGTTACAGCTGTGGAGCTTGGGCTTCTTATTAAACTCAGTAAAAGAGTTTGCTGCCACAAGTAGAGGGTGCATATTTAGGTTATGAAGGTCAAAGAAAGACGTAATGCTTATTTTAGATCTTAAATTGAATTACATGTTCAAAATTCCTATTTTTTTGCTCTTATTTAAAGGAAACTGAGGATACCTAGATGTAGACATTTGCATTTAACCAGATGACCTTCAGTTTCATTTAATGTTGAATACTATTTAAAGAGGATGTAAAAGCGTAGGAAAGCAGATCAGTTTTCCTCTTACAATAACATATAGCCTGGTTGCTAAGCCAATTTCTTGAAAGGAGTTCAAAATTGTAGTTGCTCGACCTATTCTGAGAGAAGTCTAACCTTGAACCAGTGAATAAAAGGGAGAGGACGGAATAGCAGTAGATAGAGGTATTTTTATTTTGTAAATCCTCCCTTCTTTGTTCTACTTAAAACATACAAAATGTTTAATCTCAGGCCAAATGCAATGTGTTGTATTGCAATAAACTATTTTTACTTCATTTTCATTTCAGCAAGGATGAGAAACAAAAAATATTATAGTTTGATCCAAAGGTTTTTTTCATCTTGGCTGTTAAACAGAGAAAGATCTACTCAAACCATAAAATGTCAATATTGATCTCTTACCAGACTGAATCAGGAACTCGAATAAACTTATCGGGGTATGTGGGTATAAAATGATGCTATAAAATGAAATCAGAATCAAGCCTTGATAACAGCCCCCTGCAGAAGAAACATGTTGAAACTTCATCTAGACAGGAGGAAATGAGTAGCAAAGCTCATAGCAATAATGTATTCCAACAGCATTTAACTGTTCCAGATAAGTTCCCATGTGAAAATATTATTTCAGAATAAAAACAGCTTTACTCCATGTTAAAGCTAAAGCAGCTAAGCAAAGTCCTCACAGGGAGCCATTATGTAATGGTTTCTGTGAAGGAATTATTTCAGAGAGCTACCAGTCAAGGTAACACTTATCTAGTGCACATTCCCTTCTTTTTCCAATGGATGATCAATTTACCTTTTCTGTTTTATCTCCTCTTCTCTATAGAAATTTTCCTCCATCCTTTCTTGTTTTACCTCTTCAGCTGTCTAATGAATCTTCAACATTGAAACATGTATAACTGATTTTTATTTCAAGTTCAGACCGAGTTGTGCAGCCAAGAGAAATAAAATCTGTTGAGAACAGATAAATAAAAGGACAAAGAGATTGTTTAGATATCTTAATGTATTGTGATGTTGGTGTCAAAAATGTGATGCCATAGCTTGATAAAACAATGCTCTAGCTTTGGAGGATTGACTGAGATATGATCCTTCAGGGAAAAAAATGTAGGAGGGTGGAAGGATTAAATAGAAAATGTTTTAATGTATTTCAGATGACACAGATGGTCGTAACGCACAATACATTGTTTCTTTTAATTTTAGGCTTCATGTTTTCATCTTCTCCAGAATGAAGGCAACATGGAAAACTACAATGAATGTGAATTACTTTTTGAGATAGTCTTTGAATCCCAATTTGGAAGGAATGATGGAAACACAGATTTGTAAACATGTAAAAACTAAAGTGTTGCTGAGTGACTATCAGATGAACAGAAATATGAGAAAGGCTGTATTGATTCAGAATAAGGGTCTATTTTACACTGTCTCTGTGATATAGGGACATGAAGGAAGAGGAACAGAACCGACACATAATAATAATAGTTCCTCTATTTTTTTACAATTCCTTAAGATTAATGTGGTCTGTAATAGATCTATATTTCAAGCATATGTCAGATTTCCACCTAAAACATGCAAGCTTTTTAAATAGGCTTTCTTTCTCATGGAAGTCTCCATTCTTGACCTCAAGCCACCTCCTTTTGTTTGTTTTGACCCTGACTACTACCTACCTTCATCTGTAGGCCCTTAGATCTGTGGAAAGAGAGATCAGTGTACCTTCTCCATCCACGTACGATTATGTAGACCTCTTTCATATCACCAGGGACTTGTAACCAGTGTGCTGCATGATCGGTCACTATCAGGAATTGCCCCTGTGTCTACAGAAGTAAAGTTTCCTTTGGATTTAATGAATTTTCAGACTTGACTTTGTAAATGCTGTTGTCAGCATTATGGGAAGTCAGATACTCCAGTGGAAATCTATTCTCTAGAATGGAAAATTCCCTGAGTTTTGTTAATCTGCTGGGACCTGAAGAGTTTTATACTGCTGCTTCATTCCTTTATTTTTCATGTTGCCTTAACACTCCAGTATTGATACTTCCAGAATCAATACTGACTAATGGAAGACGTTTCTTTCTCACAGACCCTTTTGTTATTGTTTCTGAACAGCACTTCTGAGAATATTCCTTGCTCCTCTTTATAATGTGAATAGGAAAAACAGTCACCTAAAGAACATTTTAAAACACTTACTTTTTCTGAACATTGTCCTAACGGAATGGCATGCCTTAAAGTTTTGCCAGGTGTCTTAAAATCCTCCTTACCAATACAACAAAGTTAAAGCACATAAAAGCATTAACTTACAGTATATAAAACAGGCTGCAGAGTCACAGAGTTTACAGGAAAATTGAAGAGGAACAGAAGAAAGTAATTCATCTCATTAACTAGCACATGGACGAGTTGGCCTCATTGTGTATGGTGGACTGCTGGGATGAAGGACATGTCTCAGAATTCTCCACTGAAAATATTTGTCCTCATGTACTCCCGTTTTTTTCATGTTTATAAAATTGACTTGGGGAACCACATTTCCTTTCCTAGTCTCATATTTGAGGGTAGACATAAATTCTGTGAATCGTCTGATGATTCAGTGACTCAGTTGAGAGCTGGGCTTTCCTACCATCAGCCCACTACCCGCTCTCCCAGCCTGGAGCTGCTAAAGTCCTATGGGAAGGAATCCACGTGGTTCTCACCTGCCAAGAAAATGAGTACAGCCAGTCAAGCGCTGAAAAGTTGTTACTCACTGTGAGGTACAATGCTCCTCACTGATATGTTATGTAATGTTGAAAGCCCATAAAAGAGTAAACAAAAAAACAAAAAACACAACAGTTTTATTTATTATTTATAAATTACTTATTGACCTACGTTCTACCTCTCAATACAATTTGCTATTTGTAATATTACAGAATTAACAACGCTGTGGGCTGTAATCCTCCGTGCTTGGTTCAAACAAGGTATCAAATATAGCAGTGGGTAGAAGGGGCTTCCCTCCTCCTTGCATTGTAGTGATGGATAAAGTGTTAGAGTGCTTTGAAGGTCATTATTGTCTGCTTCTGCAAGTGTGGAATAAACACGGGTGTGCTTTCCTT
Source organism: Chrysolophus pictus (assembly GCA_037305975.1). NCBI lineage: Eukaryota > Metazoa > Chordata > Aves > Galliformes > Phasianidae > Chrysolophus > Chrysolophus pictus. The sequence continues at coordinate 30,139,841 of CM074578.1, forward strand.
GCAGGAACAGTGAAGGTAGGTAGTGGGGCTGCTTGTGGACAACATTGCAAAGATATTGCAAGATTGTATCTGTTTTAACATAAGAGAAAACAATTAATCATTATTAAAAGTACAACTAGTATTAAGAAAATAGCCAAGGAAATCATAGTTTCTTCTTACACAAGAAATAGATTTTATTTAACAGAAAGGAGAAAATCAAAGATTGGCAAAAGCAAATGGGCATTGGGTACCTCTATGTCACAAGAAGATGGAAACCAAAAATGTAACAGGACAAGAAGAAAAAACTGATTTGGTTGTAGTTGAGAACAAGTGGAATGGTGCATGGTGTGGATGTGCTGACCCTTTATTCTTAAAGTTTGGAAGAAGTAGCCATATTTTTACACAATGTCTGTGTTCAGTGTATGAACATTCGGTTTCTACACAATTTTTTCAGTTGGGAAAGAGCAGCTACTGGATTCAACGATCCAATTTCCTACTCATTGTGGTATTTTCCCTATAAGATAAAATTCCAATACATTTTTGAAAAGGTCATTTCTTCGTTGTCAGAATAAAGAAGGTCATCAGAATCTTTTTCAGGTATTTAACGTCAATTAAAATTTCATAATAATTAATTATAAAAAGGAAAATTACAGGAAACCTATTGTACACATTTTACTTACAAAGAAAGTTTACAGTATTCATACAATTTATTTCTTTATCATTATTATTTCCCAGAGCTATCAGATGATGGTAGTATACATTCTATGAGTATACAAAAATCTTACTAATTTACAGCAGCTGACTAGACAGTTGAGTGTTCTGGAAATATAATTCTGCTCATTCTTGTACACAGGATAAATTTTTCCAGAAAAAATACATTTTCTTGACATTTTCTAGGCCTTCAATATACCTAAAAATAGAGGTAAAATCACACATTTGGGTTTTATGATATTATCTGCTCTTGTAATTCTAAGAAAAATAAGTGTTTATGAATCATTCTCTTCAGCTGCCAACTTGATACTTCATCTACAAATTGCAATATAAACATACCTGATTTACCACCTAATTCTCTCCTGTTATGAAGATTTATGGATATCATTACTTCTAGGAATGTTTCTGTTACATTGTTCTGCAACTGATTTTATACTCTGCCTACACCAGCAAGAGAACTCTTGCGTTCTTCCATATTAGCTGAGCATTTTAGGGCTTAAAGTAAGCATTGGGAAATAAGTCAAATATGCATTTAGACTTTCTGCTGCCTGTCTGAACAAGGTATTTTCAAAACCTTTTGTTTTCTACAAGAAATGTCTTCCCAGCAAACAGTCTAAGCTCATAGAGTAAAAAAAAGAGAGAAAAACAACAACAACAACAACAAAACAACACAATCCTTTGCTTTGTCATTGTAATCTGTCTTCAGCTTTTATATAGGCTGAGTTGCTGAAAATTCTGTTAAACTGCTAGAACTGTCAGAGACTAGTGTTTTCCTAATGAGTATCATCAATTCCTGGTCCAGGCTGTCATCAGACAACCAAATAGAAGTTATCTCATGCTGGGAACAATGGTGTTTGGTTGGGGTGAGTGGTGTGTAGCCGCCTGTGATTGTGTATTCCATCACAGAACAGACAAGTGAACAACAAAAGCTTATTTAAGCACTGTATTTGTCACTTCAGTGCTCAGCAGCTCCTGTCATCGTTGACCACAGTTTCTCAGTTCAGTTCATGCTTCACTGCAGTGGATCAGCAGGCTATATGCTCATTGCCTGAAATTGTTTTAAGGTGCTTTTTAGAAACCTAAAGGGATTTTGATGAGTATGTCTGTAACAGAGAAAGTTAGTGTCAGTAGTGCTTTAAAAGTGGAAATTAATTGATTTCTCACATAAATGGATTCTGGGTTTCTCAGTGAAGTAAAGCAACATACTTTGCATAATGGAGTGCACTACTAAAATGAAACAGTCAGAGCTTATTCATAATTAATGTAAACAAGTTCTCTTTAAATTATGTAATTTATATTATGCTGACTGTATACTAATGAATAAGGTATGCTTTATTGAATCATGAATTAGAAGAGCATTTTTCTTCACATTAGATTTCCAAAGTCAATTTAGTCAACTTCAGACTAATTTCTGTATGAACTAGAATGTACCAGATGTTCTGTTTGGGCTCCATGCTGCTCCATCATTTTCAATGGAGTTCACAAGCGGGCTTTCCATCAAAATAATGAAAACCTAATGAAATACATTTACGTACATGGCATTTGAGAATACAGTATAATGGAATACTTTGTGTTACTGTTTGTCACTCGTGGTTAAATTGGCAGAGCAAATTCAAGCCTCCGAGATAGTATGAGTTTGCCAACAGCCAGAATATTTTGCTTCTCTTCTGTTCTACTGTGCCTATGTGCCACGTGCTATAGCAGACAACTACGCTTTCAAGGACATCTGATTCTTGTTTCTGATACAGCTTGTAGAGTAAGAAAGCTAAAGATCAGACAGGAAGAGTGCTCAAAAGCATGTGTCCAAAGAGTCAGCTAACAGGAGGATTACCTGATATGAGCTGATAATATCTTTAGGAACAGGAATCAGTGATGAATGACAAAAAAAAAAAAAGCTTTACCAGAGGGGCAGATAACCCCTCCATTTTACTCTTCCTCCAGTCTCCCTGCCTGACTGATATTCACAAAGGTTTTGGAACATGAAGTCTAACCACAAGCCAGACACAAGTGTTCCCTAGAGGTCAATGTTGTTCAGTGTCTGCTGGGAAGGAATACACCCTATGCAAGCATGTGGGCAAAGCTACCTCCTGGGGAACAGTCAGCACAAAAAAAGAGCCCAGACTGCTCTTCAGATGGACAAGGATGGGCTGGACAAATGTGCAGACAAGAACCTCATTAGATAAATAAAAGCAAATGCGAAGTCCTGCATCTGGGACAGCAAAACCCTATGATGCCATGCAGGCTGGGAGCTGTCTGGAAAAGCAAAAAACAACAACAACAAAAACAAAACAGCTTTGCAGAAGAGGTCCAGGGGGTCCTGGAAATCAACATATCAATCGTTAATCACCAGTTTGCCTTTGTGATAATTAAAGCTCACATCTTGAGTTATATTATCTAGCAAGGAAGGAAAATGATTATTTTTCCATTTTCCTCTATTAAGCCCTTGTGAGACTACACCTGGGATCATCCAGGTTTGAAATCCCCAGTACTAGCCAGATTGACAAACTGGAGGGTCCAGGACAAGGCCACCATGGTGATTCAGAGGCACACAGCCCACATGAAGGAACTGAAATAGATTAGTTTCTACTTATTTGCAGAAGATAAGGCTACTGAGGGGATCTTAATACTGACCCCTTCTACCTTAGGACAAGATGAATCTAGACTTCTTGAAAGCACATGGAAAAATAATGAGGGGCAAAGGCCACAAGATGCAAATTTCGAGCAGCTATCAGCTATCCAAGTAATATGAATGATCCTTCAGGAATCATAGTAAAGAGAATCCATCACTTTTGTTTCTAAAATATTCACACATCAACTGCATTTTCTTTTTGCTTACAAAACAGGAATATTTCTGTGTGTAATCTTGGGACCGTGACCCTGTAACATGAAGCTGTAACTATGTTATGCTTTTCTCTATTACTGAAGATACGTCTTGGATAGAAAAAAAATCGGTGTCCCTTTCTTGTCTAAGAATGAAAACAAGAGAATTTTTAGTATAGGGAGATATAGTTAGAAATTTTGTGACAGTCTTTTTTCTCACATGGAAATGTAGATTCCCTGTAATACCTGACTGCAAGTCCACTTGATGGCTGATGTGGCGAAGTCTGAAATTCAGGCTGCTTGCAGATCCCTGTTCCTTTGACATATGCCAGATTCAGTCAGAGAGCCTCTAGGGCTGCCAACTGGAGAGCTGATGGTGGGTCAACCCACAGCAGGAAGGTGCAGGCATCCTGACTTACAAGCTCCAGCACTACTGAAGAGCTCACATGGCAGACTATTTCAGAGCCAGGGAGCCTGGAGAGCACAGATCATTTCAGAAACATGGTTCCTGTAGTGGAAACAGTGGGCTTGGCTTTTCTTCCTTCCAAAATGCCTTTTCAAAACGTCAAATCTTTTTACAGAAATGATGCTAAACTTCCTATCCACATGCTTGACTGTGCTGAAAATCCATCCAGTCCTCACTAAGTTCTTCGTCTAGTCACAGAACATGTGTCAGTCACTGTGTAGTGGAGGAAGGCTCATCAGAGGCAGAGCTCTCTTTAGATTTTCCAAAGCAATGGGCAACGAGTGTACCAAAGACGGGTGTCAGAAAACAGCTTTCTGCAGTTTTTTAAAGAAATTGATGATTCCATAGCCCATTCCAAACTTGTAAACTCATAAAAAGACAGACAACCTGAAAAAAAATGATGAAGGTAAATTAATATTACAGTTGTGCTGCATACCCTGGAGAAAACATGTGTTTTTGGTGTTCTCTGCTCAAGGGAGTGTGTTTGGGGGAAGTGAGCACATTTGACTGCATGTATCGGTGTCTGCACCCATTCTTTAAAATGCTTATTGCTGTTTTTTGTACAAAGAGTATTTTTTGGAAATTATGAGGCAATGTAATATATAGTACAGATGATACTCAATAAGATTAACATTTAAATCAATGCAGTCTGACAACAAGGATTACCATAATAAGGAGATAAAGATGTGCAATGTATAAATCAAGTGCAAGCATCAGCCTTTTTAGATCTTGATCAGCTTTAAAGAGAAACATCCACATGTGTTAGTCATACTTCTTGGATGTAGGAATGTCTTCTGTTTTCTCAGAGGTGTGCAAACACATGTCCATATTCAAACTGGAGTAATGATCTATATTTTGTCTGTGAAAGCGCTTTATCTCATTTTATCAACAGCATTTCTTTTTTTTTGCTTTTTAACTTATTTTTTGTGCTCAGGTCATAAATGACCATGCCCATAGACAAGCACTAAAGAAATGGATGTAAGACTTTCTACTCTGAAAATTTAATCCTCCAATAAGATCAAATAAAAACAAAACAAAACAAAACAAAAAACCAACATAAATATACATTTTACATACAGGTGCTAAGCCTGAAAGACCACAAAAAGAAATTCTTCCTTTGGCATTCTCTACTTTTCATCTCTGAAGAGGAAAAAAACATTCAAAGACCAATGCTTTTAGAGGTTTGAACACACATATTGCTGACAAAACAAAAGCATGTCAGAGAACCCCAAACTCATTAAGTGAAACAGAAAGTGTGATAACAGTTACAGGACCATGAGAAAATAGAAAATCATCATTTCACATAGCATAGTCTAATCAGTTCCTATTACTGATCATTTAAAAACATTCATAATGCCATCCCTTATTATATTTTTTTTCTCTTCCTTCAGAAAATAAACCGTGATATTTTCCACATGAAGCAGCAGCAGAGTGGAAGCACTGCCTGTGCTTAATCTCCTGGTCTTGGTTGACATGTAAACTAGCCCCCAGACTAATGACATTTCCAGACCTACTTTCTCTCCCTGTGGTATTTGTTCCTCACACATCCTCAGAGCTCCCAGAGTGCGTACTGGAGATGGGATTGCCACTCAGAGACACACATAAGAGAAAGAGTGCAAGAAGGAAGAAGAGTCTGTACTCACCAATCTTTAAAGGAGGACACTGACCTTTTAATGTGCAAGACTGTCCTTTTTCATCTCAGGCACAAATGAATCATCCTAATTTTAGCATTGTCTTGAGCACTACTATCAAATAAACGCTACAACATATTCTGTGCCAGATTTGGACTCTGAAAAGATGCATATTAAGACATCAGGCTGACCACATGCCAGGAGACTTTTATACAAAGATACATCCAGAAACTCTGAACTATGGGCCTCTGAGGATTTGTGAGGAGCAACAGCGACAAAGGAGAAATCCATTTACTGTATCGCTTTCAGAAGTTTTCAAAAAGACAGTTGAAAACAAGTCTCCATTGACTCTAAGTGACTCTAACAACCTATTTCTGGAATATAAAGATGGAGACAGTTGGTCATTAAATGGTGATCGAAATAAGCTGCATGATGTTTGGACTAGATGATCTTACTGGTCATTTCCAACCTTGTGATTCTATGATTCTGATTCTATCTGAAGCTCCAATAGTTATACCAAATTCAAGGGACACTTAAGATTTCTGCCAGTGACACAAATATATATTTTAGATTATGTTACTTTATTCATTCTGAGGGTTTTATGTGGTTTTAACTGACTGCTGTTTTCATTTAACATGCAGTCTTATAAAAGATAATGGCATAGTGACAGCTGGTGCTTTGTTCCTTCAGCAGTTATGGGCTTTTAAAGCACTGAGTATCATTACTGAATTTAGCACAATTGAATGCCACCTTATTGTATTGACATGCCAACATAAATGAAACAAACAAATGCCTCCAAGCACCTCAGTGAACATTAAGTCATGATCTTGTAGAATCCCAAACTATGCATTTCCAGAAATAGCAAACTGAGACTGAAGCTCATGAACTGCCAATGAAAGCGTGACAGAAGACCTAAATACTTCACGAACATTGGTAGATAGTGAGAGCATTCTAGCCTGTTTTGCCACTTTTGTAGACATGTAGACTATTTTTAAACTGCAAAATGCCTTGGTAACTGTCTGAAAGTCTACTTGCATAATTCTTTACATTAGCAGCACCACAAATTATATCTGACACTTCTACTGCGGCCTCTGCTGTTTTTTCCTATATGCATAAAATAGAGCCAAAATATCAAAAATACCCACTTTCTCTTTCTAATGGGTCATGCTCAGCTGCAGCCTTGCAACAAGTTGTTAACTATGCAGGGATCTCTTTGCTCTAATTTTCCAGTGAAGAATGGAAATGAAATGTATCCCTAGTCATGCTCATTGCTACTTACTCAGATTATTAGAACTGAAATTCTAAGATCTTTCAAAAAGACTGTAAGAAAAAAAAGTAATAATAAAATACCCCTTAGTAACATATGTAGACTTATGAATTAATTTTCAATGAAACTCCATCATTTTTTCCTGATCTTCTCTGTATTCTTTTCATATGTCTTCATCTCCCCTGGAATCCAAATCTCTAAAACCAAAAATAATATTCCAGTTAAAGTTACATCCATTCAGAAGATACTTATATATAAATCCCTCTGTCTCATGAACAGTTTATCTACTTACCTTTTATGGGGACATTAGAATCTGGAGGTGGGCAGAAGTGCTTGCAATTTGACATGTACTCATATATACATAGGTCAAATTACAAGTCAAATTACATACAATAACCTCATGTTAGACATGAAAGGCAAATTTCATTATTTCTGTGGTGCAGATGACAGTATATCTACCTTGCAAAGAAAAGGCTGTACTTTCATCATCTGTTCATAGATGGTTTAGACTGCATGATTTTATCCTCAGACTCGGGGAACAGATGAGTGAGTGGATCACAGAACAAGTGAAATCTCCTTCAGTATACACTTATCAGAGTGAACGTGTCAGAACTGATATGGCCATGTTTGACACTACTTCACAGAAGGAGACTGGAAGTGATAACCCCTGAAATCTCTTCGTTACTTTAATTCTCTCTTGTGATTTGGCTACAAGTGAGCTGTAATTCATATCTGATGATTCCCACTCTTTTCATACTAACCAGATTGTTCCTTTTATAAAATACCTGAGACTATGAGACTTCCATGTTACGTTAAGGGAGATGAAGTTTAGCAAAGTTGAGCCTGTCAAAAAAGTCAGAGCCACAGGTTTCTGAAGTAATATGTCTGGAAGGCAATGTAATACAGTGATGAAATGTAGTGTGATGCTGAAATTATTATTGCAATTTTTTTTTTCCTTAAAATCTCTCACTGTACTTGAAGTGCTACAAACATGACACTAGTGATCATGTAGTCATAATTTTCTTCTGTAGATGAAACTGACTTCAACTCTGGATATATTCCAGCATGTTGATTTTCTGTGCATTTCCCATATGAGATACTTTCATTTGAGTATTTTACATACCTAAAAGAATATAAATTTAAACACTAAATATAATCTTTATGTACAAAGCATTCTTCTCAATCCTTTTAACACAGGAAACTGAACTATCCGAGACACATGGAACCTGAAATCAAGGAAGGCACTGAAAAAGTCTGTTTAAGGCTTCTAATGTGATTATGGTTCTAATGGCAGGAGGTGGACATTTAGCTACTCTTTGAATGAAAGGAAAGCAGTGGCACCTTCATCTCCTTTTATGGGTCTACAGTTAAATTAAAATGAAGAGTGGTCTCCTACTTCTCCTACTGAGAAGAATACATCTATATAAGTCCCCGACAAAATCTTGTACTGGAAGGATTTTGAAGGGAAGAGGGGTGAATAAAACCATATCAGTGCTCAAAAGATTGATTCTAAAAGCTCCAAGAGACATTTACCATTCTCTTAAAGGAGCTGATGTAGAAAACCATATTTGTACCCTTGAGTTAAATTTCCCACGTTCTGCTGTAAATGCCATTCCTTTGAGAGAAGAACCCTCAAGTGTGTGTCAGTGAAATCAGACATTCTAGAAATGCAATGGGGGGAAGTAGAGACATCAGCAGATGGCAGCTGCTTAACCCAACCACTAGATGAAAAGCAAATGTATGACAGGCTCTGACGTCAAATGACAGGCATCTTTCCAAGAGAAATTCTGTCAGAACTTCATATGAATCAAAAGATAGATTGTGAAGATTTTTATTGGCAATTGCACTTGTTCATGAAGTAAGATAAATTAGTAAAGAGCGAAAGGTAAGCCAAAAGGCATCTTTGTTTCGCAGACCTTGCCTTGCACCTTTGGAATTTCCTGAACTGACAATTTTTAAGAAAATCCAGGGATTTTGTGTTCACCTCCACTGTTAGCTGCAAAGAAAAGAAAATTGCAATCACAAGATTTGCCTATGAGGTAGATAGTTAGATGGAGTTTGAGAAAAAAAAAAAGGTGCATTTTATCCAACTTTTCACCTCTCTAACCATGGTTAGAGCCAGGACCTTAATGCCAAGCAAATTTTAAAGCTTTTCTAAACTATTTATGCCTTTCGATGGCATTGTCTGAATATTGTGGTGGCATAAAGCTCAGCCAGGAATACAAATTGTGATCTTGGGTTCAAAAACTCTCTGGAGATGTTTCCAGACTGTCACTGCTGTGACAGCTGGAAAGCAGACAAATGTTTCAGCATCAACAGTTCAAGGGACAGTCTGTCCTCGAAATCACTCCTGCAAATGCAATATTCTTTGCCCCAGCCTCAATTGCTTCTCTGAAAGAGACAGGATGGACACTCCAGCCAATACCTTAATAATCATCTTGAAGAAAGCAGATCCTAGTGCCTTTTGAGTGTCTAGTCAAAACTGGCAGCTTTAAAATACTAAAAAAAAAAAAAAAATGCATTTTTCCTAGCACATAGATATCCCAAAGCCCACATTTTCTTCTATTCCAAAATGATTTCACTAAACAACATTCAACACAGACTGCCAAAAAGTGATTTATTTTCTCCTCAGAGAGATATCCTTTCAAGGTACCTATCTTTCTCCTTTGACTACAGAAATCTATTGAGGAAACTTGAGTTTAGACAATCAACTTCAGGGCTGAGATGTGTTTGTAAACCACATATGTTAGAAGGTGTTAATGGGAAAAGATCAAAATATTTCTGTTTACATGTCTTGCAGTTAGTGCTTTTATTAGTGAGTTACATTTGCTTTTATTAATGAGTTACATTTGAGTAGACACTACCACTTCTGCATGTAATTAGTTCAGTAAAAGAACTTAAATGTTTTCTTAATCAATTTTAAACAAGCAGAAGCATTTGCATGAAGTCTGCATCCTTTCCTGCTGTTTTTTTGTGGTTTGTTTTTTTTTCAGGTATTTTATTTTTGTCCTAAATTGGTAGTGAATAATGTTGTTTATTTTGTGTTAGAGAAATTAAACCCAGATTTGGAAAAAAAAATAAATCATAACATCAATAATTAAAAATTGCTCTTTTATAGTGAGATCCTTGATATCCTCGAGGAAAACACAAACTCAGCAACAAAGTCCTCAGAATATTCTCCCTTCTTCCTTCCTTCCTTCCTTCCTTCCTTCCTTCCTTCCTTCCTTCCTTCCTTCCTTCCTTCCTTCCTTCCTTCCTTCCTTCCTTCCTTCCATCCTTCCATCCTTCCATCCTTCCATCCTTCCATCCTTCCATCCTTCCATCCTTCCATCTTTCCTTCCATCCTTCCATCCTTCCATCCTTCCATCCTCCCTTCTTTCTTTCTTTCTTTCCTTCTTTCTTTCCTTCTTTCTTTCCTTCTTTCCTTCTTTCCTTCTTTCCTTCTTTCCTTCTTTCCTTCCTTCCTTTCCCTTCTTCCCTCTCTTTCTTCTGTTCCTTTTTTCCATTCTTTTTTTCTTTCCAAGAGTATGCTTTCCCAAGCATGAGAGATTGGTTTACCATCCTTTCTAGCCACTTACTTTGAATTAGGTTTCTTAACACAAAACAGCTGTCTGAAAGACTGAATCTGAACTCCTCTGAACCTACAGATTATTCTCCTCTGGACTAAGAATCTTATGTCTGAGATGCAAATACAGATTTCTCCAGTGATATTTTCAAGTTATGGTTGGATAAGGCCCTGAGAAACCTGATGTGATGTCACAGATGAAGTCACTTTGAGTGGTCTGTACTTGAGATCTCCTGAAGTCCTTTTCAACTTGAATTATCCTATGATCCTTTCATCCTAATGATTTAATCAATCAAGAAGAGAAGCCTAAAGGAAATATGATCATCTGATAGTTATTTTATTATGACTCGTGTCATGAATGCACACAGTGATAAGTCCTATTCTCACTGACGTCAATGGAAATCCTGTCTTTAGTTTGATTTCTAGTAGTCTCTGACTCAGCATGGACATGAGAAATGCAAAATGTTGACTTCTGAACAATGAGGAACTGACAAAACATGTGGTGGAACAGATAGTTACTGATAAAATATGTTTAATCCAAAATATCTTTATAGTTTTATGAAAACCATTTACATTATTTCAAAATATAACATGATTGTTCAGTTTAAGGAATATGCTTAATCCTGACAAAGGTTTTGGTTTTTTTTCTGAGTAACATCTCTTCTGAGGTGTATCTGAGAAGAATTAGTTGTTGCTACCAGTGCTTTCAGCAGAAACATTTAAATCCAACAATAGAAGTTGTGAGTAAATAACAAAATTCTGCCTGTATTTCTGCTACATTTTTTCCTTCAAATGAAATGCAATCACTCACTGTATTTTTTCCTACTGTAAATAGTTTTAAGTATAGATGGATTTTTAAGACCTACAGCAATAGTACTTTCAGGTTACTGTTTGTTATGTTGCAGTCTCTTGTTGGAAGGTATTTACTCCCTAATTCTTGACCTGAATGTTGAAACCTTAAAAAGAAAATTGAAATGTGGATATAATCACTTACATACCAATATCCAAAACCTTCCTTTTTCTTATATAGACCATATCAGAATGTACTGCATAGATGCTTAATGAAACTGGATATTTTGTTTACATGAAATTCCTTCATATAGTCCATAAGCCTTTTCTTCTGTATGAGGAAAGAGCTGGAAGTCAGTGGCATTGCCAAATGTTACTTTGGAATTATGTAATGTTCTCTTCTTTCAACCCCCTGAAAGCACAATCCATTTTGAGAGAGGAAATGTGATTCTTCTTCCTATTTCATGCTGTGCACTAGCAATTGCCAGAGCCGTTCTTCATCACTGTATGAATGAGCATGCCAGAGTAAACAAAATCTTACAATCCAGTTCCTTCGTGCCTTAATATAAATACCTGGTTTCTCGCTCCAATTTATAGGGAGAGGAGGTTGTTTGATATCTGTGTACCCAGCGTGAGATTAAGAAACAACAGTTCAAATGTTGGTCTGACCAGTTTATTACAAATCTTAATCAGGGAGATGGGGAAGGAAAGGACGGACACTATTATTAAAGTGATGGGGAAGGGAAGAAGGGCAGTAGAAAAGATAGGGAAGAAGAAGCAAGGAGTCTTTGTAGGAAGCAAAAGGGAGATAGTCACCACCATGGAACCAGCATGGTTTGTAGTTCAGTCACTGAGTAGTGGTGAGTCATCGGGCATTGCTGTTCCATTGAGGACGACAGTGACCACGGCGATGATGGCAACTACATTCCAATGGTAGTAGAAACTTATAAATAAGTCCACAGTGGTTGAGTCAACTCTTTTGGGAGTGACAGCTACTGGATCTCAGCAGGAACATCTTTTGTTCCCATTTTCCGGGCCTTGCCAGTAGATAAGAGGGAGCAGGGAGACGCCCACTTGTATCTTGCCTTCACAGGATACAATGGTATCCTCCCCCAGTCTCCCATAGCAAGCTGAAGTTATTTGGTCACAGACTAGATCTTCTGCCAGTAAACAGTCCTGAGCACTCTCTTCCAAAGACAAACAGCTCCAAAGAGAAATGCTTTCAAATGTGAAATTGTCCACACAGTGATGCTGATTGCCACATGGTATACCCATCACTCATTTCCTAGACAAGTCAGTCTTATCACAAGAAATACCTCAGGAAGCAAGCTTTGAGCCAAAAAAAAAACAAAGAAGGATTCTCACCTGGTCATCTGTAAATGCCTCTTAGTCTATTGTAGGAAATCTGCTCTGACCAGCTGCAAGCAGCAACATAGAGTATTGCTGTATAAAAGGATTACTTTTCAATAATGTACATGTCACATTATTTATGATGTAGAAATTGGATTTAAATAAGCCCTAAGATTTATGAATTGTTGTTAAAGAAAGAATGCTGCAAAGGTGTTTTTATGACTGTAATACTCCTTGTTCATATATTAAAAAAGAAAACTGCAATAAACAAGTAACAACGAAGAATTTATTTCTCCAGGTGCAGATGTTCCTCGTAGTTTAAGAACAATCTTGTCCTTCTAACCTTAACTTGAGGCTATCATTCCATTCCTGGCATTTGTGAAGATAATTTGCTTCAGAAAAAAATTCTGTATTGTTTTTCAACTTGTCTTGTGCTTTGGCAGAAGTAATGTACTTTTCCAGAGGAAGGATTTCCAGGGTTCAGAATGCAGGGAATGCTATTTTTCTGTCAGAATTGTTTGCAACAATGCATCTGTTGCAGAGCAATTCACAGCATTGAAATATATAACATGAGAATCAAAGAGAGTTTTGTGACAATATACTTTTTTTTAAGTTTTCTTGTACAGAAGTTCTCAATTTGTTTCAGTTTATTTAATCTAAGGATATTTCTGAAAATATCTATGGATACTGTATGTAAGATCCATTCACAATAGACTGCATCATCTGTAAGTAACACTGATTGATACTGGAAAATATATATCTACTTTTCATTTAATGAGCCTGTTAGTGTTGTTTGCAAATTTCTTTAATTGGTGTTATTTTGGGTGAAAATATTCAGTATGAAATTGCACACAGGGACAGGAGCAGAAACCTAAAAGGTGCTTTCAAATTCAGATTTGGGCATAGTCTGTGTCCAAACGAGACCTGAAATGTAAAGTTTCCTTCTGTTTAGCCATGATGATCAAGACCTTTTTTTTTTCTGCTGAAACTTCTTTGTTCCTGCTGGAAAATTTTTGTTTAACTATTTTTACTTGCCACTGTACTTCATATCTGACTGTTCTACTTTCATGAGGGACTGGATGCAGCCAAAATTGCTTTGCTAGAAAACCTATCCTTGAGCTTTTCCTGTCCAGAACACTTGCAGCCATCTTAAGCCTACTAAGGGAAATAAATTAAAAAAAAGAAAAGAAAAGAAAAAGTCTTTGGCTAAGAAACAACAAAGATAATAAAATTTTTCCTTATATAAAATGATACTATAAAAAGAATGAAAAATAAAGCAACAGTATCTCAACAAGACTGAAAGTCAGATTTTCTCTTGCTGCTTGACATTTCTATCACTGAATACAAACAGCAATGTTGGATGTCTAACTATTTTCCAAAAAGAACATATGTATTTTTAAGTACTTTTGAAAGAAACAGTATATGCTGGCTCAAAGGAAATATAGCAGTCCAACATTCCTCTTACTCTGTGAGAGAAGTCATGTCTCTGGAAGACTAGAAGTGCCAATTTAGCAAAGGTCAGAATGATGCAGATCTGTGGTATTCCCAATAATCTTCTTGCTCATCATTAATTAAGGCACTCATGTTTGTCATCATAAAAAGACAAAAAATTATATTTAACACAAATGTAGCGAACTTAAGACAGACCTTGACCTACAGATTTCTGCTTTTTACTTTACCCACAGAATCAGACTATTTAAAATCTATAAAACGTAAAGATATTTCAACCAAATGTTTGTTTTGGACCTAAACTTCTGTTCTTATATTTATTATATGGTTATTTACAATTTATTTTGAACATTCCCAGCTAGTAATGCATTTAATACTCCCCTCAATTGTTCTGTTGCTAATTTTTCTTGTTTGTTGGCAGTTTTTGTTGTTGTTGTTTTTTTTTTCCATGATCTGCTATGCAGATGGTAAAAAAATTCAAACTGCTGGCCTAAAATCTACTAAACATTCAGTGATATGAGGCAATCTGGATAACAATATGTGTTCTTTCAAACTGTCAGTTTACTTCCTTTGTAAAATGTCAGGAGAAAACCAATGGCATAGTCTAATATCAAACAGAAAAAATATGTATTTTTTAAAAAGTATCATAGAATGCAATCACAGAATCATTTGGGTTGGAAAAGACCACTAAGGTTATAAAGTCCAACCACTATCCCTATAGAATCCAGAAAATAATTTTATGAGATCTTTCAGTCACACTGCATAAAGTAGCATTTATATCTTTGTCACTCCAAATGGTTAATGCACTCTCTAGGACCCCTACAGCTGTGGATATTCCTCAGTTTCTTAAGCATTTCAAAACATACATGTCTTCTTTGGGGTAAGAAATTATCCTAATAATTATACAGATTTTCCAGGCCGTGGAAATGGGTGCATTGTTTCATTTCTCTTTCTCAAAGTTTATGCATTTAGAAGTTATTAAATGTTTTCTTTTCTCCTTCATCTTTCAGACTGCGTATTTTAATCTATTTCTTTTTTTTTTTCTTGCTTCTCTATAGTCTTTAGTTGATTTACATCTTTTTTGCAAGACACTCAAAACTAGACATAATTGAAGCCTTACTGTTGTTGATAAAATAGGAGTATATTTACTCTTGCAAGCTACACCTCTACAGTACATCCATGAACAGTATTAGATGGCATAATGCAATGATGTTCAGACTGAGATCTGCTCTAACTGCCAAATTTCTCAAAGAACAGCTGCTTAAGCAATTGTTCCCCAGTTGTTTTGGGATTGTATTTGCATCAATTATTGCCTTGTATCTGTCATATAAAGCAGTATCCCCAGTAAACTGAAATCTGTTCTATTAGACTCATCATTTTATCTTTGCTCTCTGAGAACGTATGTGAGACTTAAAGATATACAATTCTGACTTGTTATTGAAGAGGTATCTTCTATGATTGGTAGGAGGAAAAAAACCCACCAAATATTGAAGTATTTATTATCAAATCCTGAAGTTCTAGGGTTATTCATTTCAGTTTATCCAGAATCTTAAGAGTAATAACTTGATTTATGTCTATGTCTGTAGTTAAGAAGCATTGGTCTACACTTTCAGTGTTGGATGTTCCTTTCTAACTCTTGCCATTGATAATTCAATAATAAAATACTGCTGCAAACTCTCTAAATGGTTGTACTTACATTCTGTTTATAATCTGAAGCTGGGACATACTTCTGTTAAGTAGAATCTTATTTTGGACTTGCAGCAGGACACTGACTTCTGCTGTCTGTTTTTTGGCTTCTAACTGGAATTTAAAATGAGACCAATGGAAGAAGTGGACAATTGCTTAAAATTAAAAGAAAGAAAAAATTTGCTGTGTTTCACAGAATCACAGAATCTCAGATGTTGGGAGGGACCTCAAGAGAGCAAGTCCAACCCCCCTGCTAAAGCAGGTACCCTACAATAGGTTGCACAGGAAAGTGTCCAGACGGGCCTTGAATATCTCCATAGACAGGCATGGAGGTCTTTCAGAGCCAGATCTTTTTATACAATGGCACCAGATATCTTCCTGATAGAAATTCTGACAGATGAAAAGCTGCACTTTAGATGTCTCTTGCACATAAGAGTCTCCCACACATTTGAGCTATTTAGTTTGATCAGGTTTCTCAGAGGGTATAGGTTGCAGACTGTGAGTTGGCTGAATCTCAACCTGGCCAAGACAAAGTAGAAGAAATGGTAGGATGCTCAGGGTATGTTTTAGTGTTGTACATGATCTCTTAAGACTTCAGTTGCAGAGTTGCTCTCTTTCCATTGCATCTGTGAAGAAAAAAGAGAATTGAGGAAAATAGTAAGGATGGGAAAGCTTTAATCTGAATTCCAAGATATCAAGTGCTATTTCAAAAAAATGGATTCTCAACTGGTTCTTTTCAATGAGAATGTGAGTACAGTGTATATGATCCCTTGATGAATCTCAGGAAACACTGTGAGACACGGAGTACCAAAATTTCCTTAAAAAAAGATCATTCTGTCTACATGTTTTTTTAGAGAAGATTCTAATAGAAACATCCACAAATACATAACATATAGTAAATTCCCTGTTTATAAATCATATAGAAAATATTTAATTGTATCTTGTTTTAACTCAACATCCTTAACTGCACACTAAACCCATGGATTACATTATGTATCTGTGCCATTTTGGCCGCCATATATTTTGCCTCCATCTCATGAAGTGCTATGGGAATAAAGTTGGGTTGTTGCTATTTTTTTCCCTGATCCTTCTAATGTTCAAGTGCTGCATTCTTTTTCTATAAGATCTTGTCTGTTTTTACTGATCTAGGAGGGTTAACATGAAAGTTTCTTGAGAAAGTGGAATTTACTGTTTAGAATAGAAGTAGCAAATCTACATTTTATAAAAGCATTCTTACATCTTCTTCCAAATTCAAAACTCAGTGGTATGTGTATTAAAGAACTACAATAACATTTTACTAGTTTTTTTGTTTATTTTATTTATAGAAACACAGAAGAATATCTTGAAAATGGTGTTTCTTAACAGCTACAAAACATTCTTTTAAAAGAATAATATTGACTGTTTTATTGCTGTCATCCTCACATTTTTGCATGCTCAACTTTGGTCTGCTATATTATACAGCAATATGGTATCCTAAGACATATGAATTAGGATGTTCCTATCTCTCTCCATTACTATTCTCATATTAAAGGCTAGACTTCAGTGACATGACTTAGTTCCACCATAGTGACAATATCCAGTAGCATCTGGAAATTAGATGGAGTTCAAAATCCTTAAGATTCTTCATTACAATTTATCTTGATCAACTCTGGATATCTTTGTTCCATTTTTATCATTTGTTCATAGCACAAAATAAAAATGTTTACAGAGACCTCCAAGACAGCCTAGAATCTTGCCTAACATACTCCCTTTGCTTTTAAATACTTGTTAAAAATTCTCATGCATGCTACAAGAAAGAAAAATAAATTGGTTATATTAAGAGTATCTTATTTCCAGATTTTAATAAGGACCAGCAAAGGAAACTGCAAAAACATATGGTCAAAAGGCAGTTCCAACAAAAGTCAGTCTTTGTGCAGCATGTTTATGTGAAATTCATCAGGAACTTTACACAGCAGCAGCAAAGCATCAGTCCTGTCTGTGCTCTGTCCTCGTCAGCCTGAACCACACACAAAAGCTCGTTTTCAATCCAGTGTCTCATGTCCTCCAGCATGAAAGAAATCAATGGAGTGGTCTTGTCCACAGTTGGTAAGATTGTTCCTTTCACTGAATGATGATTAAGCACAAAGGAGGTTCTCTTTCCGAAAGGAACACTTTTGCCTTTTCCAAAAAATACCTCATGAGATTCATAATGTGATCTTTTTTTTCATCTAAAGACCAGTCTCTGAGACAAGTGAGTTCTGTTTACTTGACCAGAAGTCAAGAGGCCAGAAAAAAAAAAACAGCAGGAGAAGATCCCCTTCTTTTCTGTGAGTGGGAGTAAGGAGTGGGGGGGAAGGGGAGAGTGAGAGGGGGAAGAAGCTTCTCATTTTCCCCTCTCTTGCTCTGATGCTTTGCAAACTATCAACTGCTAAGTGCTGAACAGCTGAAACCATGTGCACAGACTGGGAAAAGAAACTGGGAGTATTCTGAAGAGGTTTTCAACATGTGCTCTTGCTGTTAAGTCCGTCACATTCTCATAAAAGTGGATCCATATAAAAGAGAAAACTGCAATTACAGCTGATGCTGGCTGAGTCTAATGCAGAGCCAGGATGATGTTTCAGATGGTTTGTTTATCTCCACCTCACAGTGTTACAAGGCTCTGACATTTCAACAGATATTTTCCAGCACGGCAGGAATGAGTTGGTGGACATCCCATGCTAGTGTGGTTTTTCAGCATGAAGCTCTTGTCTTGCAGCTTTTTTCAGTGTAGTACTTTGTTCCAATTTGCAGATAAAACATTCTACTAGATACTGGTTAACAATGAATTTTCCTTAAATATAACAGGTGAATGAAGTAACATAGAGATAACAAAGTGTAATTTGATTTTCCATCTAAGCACGTGTAGAAATTGAACCTGCTACTGAGTGTCTTACTGAAGTGAAGATTGAATTTCTGTAAACAGTACATGTGCTTTTTTTTATGTTTCAAGGCCTGTGAAGAGAAGATATGTAGTGCATGTATTTCCATTAGCTACAGGGGCTTATGAGAA
Source organism: Chrysolophus pictus (assembly GCA_037305975.1). Lineage (NCBI taxonomy): Eukaryota > Metazoa > Chordata > Aves > Galliformes > Phasianidae > Chrysolophus > Chrysolophus pictus. The sequence continues at coordinate 30,158,582 of CM074578.1, forward strand.
TCACTGTTTCTGGATGGCCAATTTACTATGCTTGCACATATTAAAAGGCTGGAAATTTCTATTGCTATCCAGGCAAAACTTTTGGAGAAGGTACTGGAAATTAGTTTGGAAGGTATTCTATGGTTTGGAAACAAATAGAGGTTTTAATTGCCATGTATAAAAATACACACATACATACATATTAAGGAAAATAGGCAGAAAAGAAAAAAAAGCACCTCTACCTCTTCCAACTATGCATGATTCAGTACTAAAATAATATTTATTTCAGGAGGTTATTTGCAACATCTTTCTTTAGGCATCTAGGTTATCATAGGGGCTCCCTCTATGGTCAACATAGAGAAACATATTTCTTCAAAGACGATGATTCGAATCAGCTATTTGAAGCCTAGCTTTTTACTCTGATTTGTCCTCCCCAGGCACTGATCCTTTTACACTGGCAGACGAGATACCTGATTTTATCTATACAAGGAGAGTTTATTCCCTATTTATGATGGACCATAACAAAACAAAACAAAAACAAACACACAAATGAAAAACCAATGTTATAAGGAATAAGACATTGTTTATCTAGAGTATCTTGAAGACAGCACCTTCCATGAGGCAGAGACACAACACTTTGTATATTTCAAGGCCAGGTTGGATGCAGCTTTGAGCAATGATATCTAGTGAAAATTGTCCCTGCCCACAGCAGAGTAGTTGGAAACATGATCTTTAAGGACCTTTCCAACTCAAACCATTCTGTGATTTTACATTTAGTCCTTTGTTTCTTGTCCTCCAAAACATGCCTTCTGCCATGTGTAGAGATCCTGTAAAGAAAACAGGAAAGAATCAAGCATATGCTCCTTATTTTGTTTTTTGCCTGCAAATTTTAAGTATCTGAGAAATGATTCATGCCTGACAGTGTTAACAGACATATTTTGATTCAAATTAATACCTTCTTTTTTTTGTAATTTGATCATATTTTCTATAGTAATTACAGAAAAAAAAATGTTTGAAAATTCTACTGCATGTTAATTAATCTGATGGATGGCAATTCTGATTATAGAAACAAGTAAAGACGGATTTCCCATCATGCACAAAACTTCATTAGGAAGTACCAACAGGATCCGCTGCCACAGATGGTGGGCGAAGGTACTTCTACACAAGTCCCAGGCTGCTTGAGTCAAGGTCCTGTTTCAGCCTTGCTTTTAGAAAGGTAGTTATAAAACTAATTGCAGAGTACTTACAAGATTTTGCATGTAATTTATTTTATAATCTAAGCCTTAAATAGTTTGTGGTTATTGTTGTTTTGTTTTAAGTTTCATAAATATAAGCTGATACCTGTAAGGGAAGCATGTAGATGTCACCTTCGTATGCCACATTTCTATTAAGGGAATCATAAAGTATTCTGACACATTATGACGGTGGCTCTCTAATGCCCATATGCCATTATGAAAACTACTCTTAAATCACTAGGGGAAATATGGAAGTTATATTTTCTAAAGCTGTAGTAGATACAGAATCTGTAGTTTCAGAAAATTAATTGATTAAGTGGCAGTTCAGCTGGGCCCCATCAATCTCTTTTTATCTTTAATCACTCTTTCTGATTGAAATTTGAACCTATTTAAGCCTTGGTTTGTCATCTAATTTTGCAAATATCTCAACTATCTCCATAAAGTACTTCAGTAGCGTTGAAAATGTGACCCAATGTTTAGGACTATAAAACTATTCTGTTGTGGAAACAACCAAACCATTTTTCCTAATAAAATATGAGGGTATAAAAGCAACTCCTGCAAATCCTTTTTTTCATCATATTGTCTCACGTCAGTTAATTTAACTATTTTACTAAGCACAACTAAAATTATAATCGCAAAATACAAATTCTGAGTTATTGACTACAGCTTGTTGGTTTTAGAGGGTTCAGTATACGAAAATAATATTTCTTTATATTTGACTATTCCTGTAAAGGAAAGAAAGGAAAATAATAAAAACAGCTGAAACATTGCAAGACAATATTTATTTGGAACCAAGATGGATTACATAGAAGAGAAAAAATGTGTACAGACAGCAGAGGTCAGTGAAACCTATCTTGTCAGCAGGGATTGAGTCAAAGAGTGGGACAAAGGTGCAATGTTAACCAGCATCTGAAGTTCATTATATTTCCAAATGTAAATTCCAACACATGTGGGGAATTTGGGATCTGAGTCTGTATGATATTCTGTACTTACACAGACCCCTCACCCAAAGATATATATTATTTTTGAGCGCTTTCTTTACTTAATTGTGACCTTTCCATCACAATGATGTTCATTTAAACTATTTAGGTGTTACGTACGCATTAACAGCATTTACTCTAATATAAGTGTTAAAAAACCATGACACTAAGTCATAGCTTGAACATGCAAATACTATTAAAAGGGAGTGGATCACAAACTGTATAATATATTTTTTGCTGTACATAGAAGGACATCCACAATTTTTGTAGAGTTCTCTTTGACAGAATTATGCCCCATCCAGTTAAAGCTGACCACAAAGCCAATCAAAGTCACAGAGAGATCACAGCTGGAATGTCAGTCTGATTCAGAAGAGTTAAGAATAGGTTTCTGAAGGTCTTATGTGAAGTTCTTAATGTCCTTTTTGCCCTCCAATTGTCATTCCCTTTTTTTTGTCCATTTTTTCCCCATTCTTATTTTTGTTAGATTTCTTATAAGAAAAACAAATCAAAGAGCTCTTAATTTGAATCTAGTCTTAGAAGCTCCAAAACCTAAGTGAATGTGAAATCAGATAAAATTAATACAACCCAGCCTCAAAAGGAATCATTTATGATAGTCCTCATTTAAGTTTCTCAGTGCTTCACTGCTTATGAATACAGCTGCTATCTTTCATCTTCTCTTTTTATCTAGACTGTACTTCCATTTATCTTTAGATGATGCAAATCATCATAGCTCCACTGAACGTAACTGAATTACACTAACTTAGAGCAGCTGATAAATTTTATGTCCTCTGCTTTGTAATTCTTTGGCAATAAGAAGTCTTTAAGTTACTTCTTTGTATTTTTGATGGTTGGACATTTTCTCTGCATTCATTTTGCCAAATTGATTTTGTTTTTCATTCAGGATTTCTTTTAGCTTTCTTACAGCTCAAAGGTACACTCCCTGTCCTCTTCTGTTTTTCTATGCTGAACATTTTCGTTTGGAACATCCTGTAACTCTATAGCCCAGCCTCTTCCTTTGGGATAAACTAGGACTCTGTAATAGTTATTATGTCCTAACTATAATTTGTCATGCTTGTATCCACCACTGACCTTCTTTCTTTGTTTGTATTTAGTTAAAAGCTCTTAATTCATTTTCCAGTTTCTTCAAAAACAATCACAATAAAGTTTCTATGTTTTTTTCCTAGTGTTAACTCTGAATTCCTTTCTGTGTTTTCTATAATTGAAATATTATAATTCTTCATATGAAGAATTGTATCTCAGTGTTACATTACAGTTGTTTTCCTCTCTCCTTACCAGAGATAATTAATTTTGATTTAAGTGTTTAGTTTTCTTTAATTTTCATTAATTTCTGTCATCCTCATGTAGGCAGTCCCTTTAAGTTTGTTATCTACTGATCTGTTCAAACAATAATAATATTCTCAAAACGTTGCTATGGGTAAAATAGAACATGACATTTATAAGAATCTCTGAATTTACTGACAATCAGACTCATTTTTATCAGCCGAATAATACAAATTATCTGTTGATACACAAAGCCTTTTAATAATGCAGTTTAAATTGTTGCAGAAAACCACCACAGCATTACCCCTTCCTCTGATGTTATATTCAACATTATAGTATCTCTCTGGATCCCAAGGCTGACAATTTCTGTCTTCCTTGAAAAAAAAAAAAAAAAAAAAAAAGATAAAAGAAAAAAAGACAGCATGGGACTTTTAAATAAGTTGTCAACATCCTGAAGTATCAGGAGGAGTGTGATGCTTGTTAAGAGCTTTTATTTCTTCTCAGGAGGTGTACAATATCAGTAGTGATTCTGTTTTCTTCCTTTCCATTGCAGTCTGCTTATTTTTTATGTTTTTAGCAAAGTCTGCTTGCATGCTCTTTCTTATTTGCTACCAATTGTACAATTTTTCCATTCTTGTCACCTCAAACATATCTATTTTCTTTTTCTTTTTTCTTTTTTTTCCCCTGACTCACAAGGTCACATTCCTGCAGTGAGTATTGATTGATATATCTGATTTGCATTTGCAGTCTGGGAAATGCAGTATCATCCTGAGACCATGTTCTTCAACACCAGATTTTATTTTAGTCATAAATGGTTCAATCCGTACAGAGTAGCTACCTATTATTAGTGTAAACTGAAATTAAACAGTCTAAGGCCTTGATTACCTGACTTCTTGAGACAGAGAAGAGACAGGCAGTTGCATGCATAGTCAGATAGCAAGAGGAGTTCAGATTTGTATCTTTTCAACTGTAAAGCCAATATCTATTCTTAATCAGTGATGCTGGGCTCCTCTCACACAGACACATTTATGGAGCAAGTTCTTCTTTATTTAGTCATCTGCATTCGGATGAAATGAACGACATCTCACTTTAGAGCTGTTTTTCCTTTGTTAAATGTAAGGGGGATGCAGACAGCTATCTCAGATGTTGATATTGGCAGAGTAAAAATTGGTGTTTGGTCAGCAGTTTCCACATAGAGTGCCCAGAGAAAGAACATTGAATTTTGACTTCTATTTGAAACAAATCATTGCCTATAAATAATATTTTTATTTAGTAATTACCTGAAATTTCTAGCCAAATTTAATATTTCTGCCTCTAATAGTACAGACTAATGAAAGCCAGTCATGGAGAAAAATGAAATAAATGCTTCTTTGCATCATCATTGTAGGGAAACATCTGCTTAAACTTTTGTTCTCACTGAGAAACAAAGTCCATGAGCAAAAGCCCCTTTGTGACACAGTAGATTAGAGGATGGAAAAAAAATCCAGTACTTTCCCCTTATAAAACCAGAATTTAGCCATTCTGAGATGCCAGGAAAATGGATCATGAAACCAGTAAGTTTTGAAAAGGGTACTTGAATAACTCCAGAATGTTTGGTATACTGGCAGCAAAATCTCTTTTCCACCAGAATTTTTGCCACGGATCACCACACTTCTTAAGAAATACAGAGTACTTGAAGCCACATGAAAGTAGGTTTGAATTCCAGTGTAGAACTTTAAGCAGTAGAAAACAAATGAGGCAACAATAAATTTTTACTATTTTATGTCAAAGGAAAGGTATTAGTAGGTCAAAGGATAGGTATTAGTTGGTCAAGAGTCCTATTTTATTCTTTGTATACACAAATCAATGCGTTGGCTCTATTTAATGAAGAATTGTAATTCCACTCTTCAGAAACACTTGTTCTGCTCAACAACAAATTACCTCACTGACCTCAAGTGAGATTTATATTCTTTACCTGTAACACTTCCTATATAACATTCAGGCAACAAGTTCTGAAAGTTCTACAAGATTTCATATCCTCTCCTGCAACAGAGCCACATCTTTCTTAGGTGCACAGTTACCTGGAAAATATGGGTAACCTTAAATTTAAAATGGTCTATTAAAGAAAAGTCTCCTCACACCTTCAGTAATCTCTTCACAGTAAAACAATTCATTTCAATGCTGAAGCAGTGAACACCAAGTCTTTCTTACTGTTTGTGTCTTATTACCACCAGAGCAATTAACAGGGAAATGATGGTCTGATTTTAATGTCACTGAGACTGCACTAGCATACTCAAACAGTGGAGTTAAATCCTTCATTTTTACAACTCTACAGAAGAACACTTGGTTTTGACTTCAGAAAAACAGTTGCCTAATTAAGAATGACATTTCCATTCATTAGCTAAAATGGGTTTTAATGTCTCAGACCAGTAGTTTCCCACTGGTCCTTTTTTAAGTAACAAAAGAAAAAGAACTTCATAAGAAAATTGTTCTAATTTCTGTAGAAGTGTACGTACATTGCCTGAAAATATTACGGTCACTGAAATTACTTTAATTAGAGAATGATGCTCTCTAAAAATACCTTTGAAGAGTACTTCATTTTTACTTGCTGAACAAAATAAAATTGTTTCTAACTGAATTCCAAAGAATTAAGCTCATATTATTTCCCTTTATAAATCATTAGTCATAATAATTCTCGGCAAGTAAATCTCCTGACATAAAGAGAGGCACACTCTAGCCTCCACTAGCTACTGCTGCTGTCTATTGGCTTAACTCCTGCTTACTACTGAACACTCAATTTTATTGCAAAATTTTATATTAAAAAACTGGTAAAGGATCACATTTTTTAATTTTTCAGACTGTGCCGAAATTCATATTCCAAATTAGCATGACTTCTTTACTCAGCAGCTTTCTAACATATCTTCCCTTTCTTCATATGTTCCAGAGTGAAACAATATTTGTTAATGTTCTTTGATTAAGGTTGATTTCTGCAATCACAATTATAAAATTTTAAATTTATCTTATTCTATAGATAAATCAAAGATTTTTTGATCAGTGATAATCCAATAACAACAGAAATTTGAAATTCCATTTGAAACATTTCCAGAAAGTTTATGATCTCATTTACATTTCTACTTTATCTCAGTATCACATGATAGTTTGTTTTGCTTCTCATGGTCCTTGCTTTCAACCTTGCTTGTTCTGAGTTTTATTATTTTATTCAGAGTTTGCTCCTGGTCAGTTAAATGAGCTGTTAAAATCACAGCCAGTTCCCAAATCACCTGTTAAAATTGCGCTTCCAATCTGCTCTCCTTCCTGATAATGCTGTTTCCTCTCTGAGAATCTGTGCCAGGTATTCTCAACTGGGAAGCCAATGCTGCTTTCCTTGGCCTACTCAGCTCAGGAAGTTCACAACTTTGAGGGTTGAGAAGAGGATATTGATCTCTGCTAGCAGCTCATCACAGCTCCTACTCCCTTTCTTCATCTCATGTCACTGTTCATCTTCAGAAATAGCTGGTGCCTAGATGGTGTGGTGTTTCTGACATTTTTCACAGGGCAACATATATGTTTTGAGAGGTATTATTCCACAAAATATTCTAAAGAAGAAGAAAAGTCTTTTAAAATACTTATATTCAACACTTTGCATAGTAAATATAAGCATGCATATTGTTTGTGTGTAACTTTTTTGACTGCAAACAGTTTGGATTACTGTGGTCATTCCATACAATGCAAATCAAGTAGTATTGATATTTTTTTTCATTATTGAAGTCTGCAGAACCCACAGTTAAGGAGTATACTGGAAGCAAACAAATGGTTTTACATTACCAAAGATACGTAACTTGGTTCCTACCCACATGCTGTGTCTTACACAGGGAAGAGTCCAGGACTTAGTATGCATGTATCCAAATTATTGTAGCCAAGACACTTCCAGGTGTTAATTTTTAATGAAAGTATAATATTACTCATTATTCTTACCTACGTTAATTGCAGTCATTAAAAAAATCAATATTTGTGAAAGCGCTTTCAATTATAGAAATAAAATTCAATGCATTCTATTACAGTCTGTTAGCACTTCTGTCAGGTTTTATTGATAGTCTCATTTTTTCATCTCTGATTCCAAGTACGGTAACTGAAAATGGCATATTTCTCCTCTGAGTACTGCTGTCACTCATGAGGTCTCTTGGATCTGTGTATCTAAATAGTTCACATAGAGAAAAACAGTAATGTTTTGACATTTTGTTTTTTGAGTATTAACTAGTAGCAGAAAGCTTCCTGTGTTAGGCAATAAAGCAAAGCATTTTTTTCCATAAGTGGAATGTCATGTATTATCAAACTGAGTTCTCTCTGTTTCTAATAGTTTTCCCATGTGTTTATTTAAAGGGTCTTACTGAATCACAGCTTGAATATTTTGATCTCAATTTATTTTGAGCCTTTTATTATATTTGGGTGAGCTGTACACTTGAATCATTGTTATTATTTATTAGTATGATGCTATGTATAGGGAATAGAACATTAAATATTTAAGCTGTTTAGATGACATTTACCAGAATAGGCACCACAGATTAGTCACACAAGAAGCTATCTTGTGATATTTTGCTTATTTAAACTCCAAGAATCTTCACAATCAAAAGTCTGACATTTATTCTTATCTTTATATCATTCTTCATGTATATTGTCATTTAACATTTCAACATCTTCATCATAGATGTATGGAATATTGCATTATAATTCATATTTATCTCACATTTTATGCAAATGCAGATCAAGGCATTTAACTCTATAAACTTTAGGTAAAGTTTTGTTGCTCACCAAGTAAACATTGTTACACAGCATGCTCAGGATTAATGTCCCAGTCTTTGATATTTTAAAATACAGATTATTTTATAAATGTGCTGTTGACTCTATTTGTTTCCCAATAAATTTTTAGAAATTCTCAAATCAAAACAGTAAACTTTACCATTCTTCATACAGTTAACAGCTGCTATGCAATAAAGCTTCTAATCTCATTTATCTCTTGCTGACCAGAAAACTACCGCCCTAATTCCAGAACATGTTTAGATAGGTTATCTCCTAGTTTGGAAACAGTGTGCACGCACATCTAGGAAACTGCTGTCTTGATTGTTTATATTTATATTTTGCTCATAGTTTTATAGAGCTATGTGAAAAATAAAGGAAAAATACTTCAAAGAAGAAGCAAACGTGCACATCTGTAGCACAACTTGTTGGAATCCTCACAAGGCTACTATGTCTTTAAATTCTTTCAGCCTTACTGTTGTTTAAAATTGGAACTGAGATAGAAATTCAGACAACAAATGTGACAACTGTATATACAGGGAACATATACTCTAATACCATATTCTGCTTAAATGAATGATGTCTCTTCTGTATTCTGGTTTGAGAGTTATCTTCAGAGATCACCTCTTTTCTTTTTTTCAATTTACTTGAAGACTTTTTAAAACTCAGGTCCCTTTTGCTTTTTGTTTAAGATACAAATATTCAATTTTTCAGGAAAATCATTTCAATATAAAATATTCATGAGGGCTAATCTTTCCCCCAGTTTCTTTAGGCAGAGAGACAACGTGGCAAAGAAAGAAAGTCTCATTTGGAGAATGACTCAGGAGAGGAGCTTAATTTAGGCTAGCCTCTGTGTTTAAAATTAGTGATTGGGAATAAGCCTTGTTTATCCACAACACTAGTTCTAGGATGATAACAATGATAATAAAAACAATGATAATAAAAACAACTCTAAGAAAAAGGAACCAAATGGCAGCATTCGTGTCTTGCTATGTGACATAGATTGTTTCTTATAGAGTAGTAACACTAGTTATGCCTTTATGTTTAGAAAGAAATTGAGTTTCCACATTACCATGCAAACTATGGAAAACATTTTTACTGTGGTTAAGGTTTTACAGATAAGCCTGTAAAAGAGACTGTTCACTGGATTAGTGAAGTTGTTGATCAATAATCACAAATAGACTATTCATTCTACTATCTTTAGATTGTTAGGTTAATGCATGTCTTCATTTGTCCCCCTTTTAATTTCATCTGTAGGTAATATGCTGCTGATTTGCCCATAAACAATCATAACTGATATATTGTAAAATACTAATGGGCGATTGTAGAATACATAGGAAAGCTTTCAGCCACTTCTCTTTGTTTCTTGAGGTCTTTCTCCCAGTTTCTTAGAGAGATATAAATCAAGCTTGTAGTTTTATTTTATGAGGTTGCTTTTTTCTGTTGTTGTTGTTGTTGTTGGCTTTCTCTCTTTCTATGATAAACTTTGCCTTAAACTCAGTTGTTTAACCCATTGCCTGTAAACAAGGAACATGTGCTCCTCCTTAATCATCATGAAAATCCAATGTAGTGCTCCAGAGGGATGTGATCTGAATTAAGCTGCAGAACTGTTTCATGAGAGAAGTTAGCTTCAATGTGGCCTTCACTGGAAGACCCAGCAGGCAATAATTGGCTGGTAGAAGGGAACATAACATTACTGTTGAGGTCAGTCTTGCAACAGGATAGTGGTGTCAGTCAGCAGAGCTTAATGAAGTTGTTGCAACATATAACAGGGACAAAAGATGTGGCAAGGTACAGACAACAATAGATCAGCTTTAAGAGAGAAAGAATAAAAGGGGAAATCTATAAGAAAACATTTGGCCTAACACAACATAGACAGTCATGTAGACAAGAAAGCAAATATTAAAAATGGACATGATTTCTTTTTTTAGGAAGATTTCATAAAAGATTTTTAAAAATGCTATTTTACACAATGCTTCATACAGAGGTTGTGCTCAAGTCAAACCTTATTCTCTTGTATGCTGTTTTTTGATAATCATCTGCTGCAAATATTTCACTGCATATGGTATTCCCAAAAATGATGTTTTGGATCTAATAAAGAAAACCACTTGCTGTTCTTGAAATGCCATTCTAAACAAAGCAATTCCAACTAAATAGTTCACCAGGCATCATTTGCAAACCATCACTGGGAATTAGTATTTCAATCTTTGCAGTCCTTATGTAAGTTGGACTGCTATTATCCTAGTTTCCAAAGAGACTATACTGAGATAATCTTGAGGGCAATGTAACTTTCCTTCATAGGAATGTTCCTGCAAGGCATTCCTTTCCATTGAGCACCCTCATCTTCTTTGTACTTAGTTTTTCTAGAAAGGGGATCTTCCCACTTGCTTTCTTCAGAATTCTAGCTTTTGACAACTTTAAAATCAGTTGTAATGATTTTCTTGTGTTAAGTAACCTTTTTTTTAAAACCACAGCCCCATCAGAACACTACCCTCCAGTGAATTGTACTCACTTTGAAACAGCTATTTATAGATGAAGTCATTGCAAAGTCATAAATACAAACTTCTGTTTTGTATAATGTATGGGATTTCTCAAACAATGTTTCACATTAGAAAATTTCACTTTTTCCACAAACAGAGAGAATGAGAAGTGTGGGATTTTCAGAAGTCACCTATAAAATCTAGATGCCAAGTTTCCATGAATTTTAGTGCACATTTGGCACTCTGACCCCTCAGGCACATTTGAATACTTTCTCTTTACAATACAAACTGCAGACAACTTACAAATGTTTTCCACTGAATCTTTTAAAAGTTATTTTTCATAGAGTGAAATCATTTACTTCTCACTTTATTAACGACACTTAGAAAATGCTTGTTTAGACTGCAAAGTTAAAGTCACTCAGAGAAGCAAATTTCAACAAAATAGTTACATTTGTAAGACTTTGAAAAATATGGATGTTTCCTAGAGGCACTTCAATTTTATCCAGCAGATGATAGATGTGTAAGAGCACTCCAGGCTTGCCATCACTACCCTCTCATTTATTTGTTTCCATTTGATCAGTGAGCACTGTACTCTTCTGACAGGAAGGTTTGACTTAGAACATGACCCAGAACCACCCAAAATGCCAAAGCTGACTTTTCAAGATTTCAATTCTTTTTCTCACAATAAATTATTCTCTGAGAAAGTTTAACTGATTGAAGTTAATATAATTTTACCAACACGTATCATTGAATTTTTTCTATGGCTGTAAAAAATGTCACAGCAATACAAGTCTCTTTCACACAGTTACTTATAGACAGTGGGATTCTCCTTCACGGCTAAGTAGTTAAGGCGTATGCATACCGACAGCAGTTAAACTTGTCTAGTCCACTTACAAACACAGAGAAGCTTATGAAACACATATATAGCAATGGGCATGATCCTTTCTAAGTTCTTGTACACAGCAGTGGACTGGAGACTGGCAAATATGACGCCCATCTTCAAAAAGGGCCGGAAAGATGATCCTGGTAACTACAGACCTATCAGTCTCACCTTGGTGTTGGGGAAGGTTATGGAATGGATAATCTTGGGAGCCATCTTGGACCAGTTAAAGGTCAACCAAAGGATCAGGCCCAGCATGGGTTTACAAATGGTAAATCCTGTCTGACAAAGCTGATTTCATTCTATGTCAAGGTGACCCGCTTAGTGGATGAGGGTAAGGCTGCTTATATAGTCTACTTGGGCTTCAGTAAAGCCTTTGACACTGTCCCCCACAACATTCTTGTGGAGAAGCTTGCTGCCCACTTTTTGGATGGGCGTACAGTCTGCTGGGTGAAACACTGGCTGGATGGCCAGGCCCAAAGAGTTGTGGTCAATCAATTAAATCCAGTTGGCAGCTGGTTACGAGTGGTGTCCCCCAGGGCTTGGTACTGGGGCCGCTTCCATTTAACATCTTTATTCATGATCTTGATGAGGGGATTGAGTAAGTTTGCAGATGACATCAAGTTGGGAGGGAGTGTTGATCTGCTTGAGGTGAGAAAGACACTGCAGAGGGACCTGGATAGACTGGATCAATGGGCCAAGGTTAACTGTATGAGTTTCAATAGGACCAAGTATTGGGTCATGCATTTTGATCACAACAACCCCAGGTAACCCTACAGGCTTGGGGAGGTATGGTTGGAAAGCTGCCTGATGGAAAAGGACCTTGGTGTACTGACGGACAGTCGGCTGAATATGAGCCAGCAGTGTGCTCAGGTGGCCAAGACCAATGGCATCCTCACTTGTGTCGGGAATGGTGTGGTGAGCAGGACTAGGGAAGTCATCCTGCCCCTGTACTCGGCACTGGTGGGGCCTCACCTGGAGTACTGTGTTCAGTTTTGGGCATCTCAGTATAGAAGGGACATAGAGGTGTTGGAGCAGGTTCAAAGAAGGACAACAATGCTTGTAAAGGGCTTGGAGAATATGCCCTACAAGGAGAGACTGAAGGAACTGGGGCTGTTTAGTCTGGGGAGAAGGAGGCTGAGGGAAGACCTTATTGCTCTCTTCCAGTGCCTGAAAGCTGCCTACAGCAAGAGCGGGGCTGGTCTCTTCTCACTGGTGACAGGTGACAGGACAAGGGGAAATGGCCTCAAGTTCCACCAGGGTAAGTTTAGGTTGGATATCAGGAAAAACCTCTTTACTGAAAGGATTGTTAAGCACTGGAATACGGTCCCCAGGGAGATGGCTGAGTCACTGTCCCTGGATGTGTTTAAAAACCGTTTGGATGTGGTATTCAGGGACATGATTTAGTGGAGGTTTGTTAGAGTTTGGGTAGTTTGGTTAGGTCATGGTTGGACTCAATGATCTTTAAGGTCTTTTCCAACCTGAGCAATTCTATGATTCCATGATTCTATGATTCTGTGATTCTTCTACTAAATAAAACAAATCTTTTCTCTTGCCTGTATTACTCTTGCCTGTATAGCAGGGCAGCTGTTCTGGTTTGGCTCTGTTATAGCAAGTGCTGTGTCATGTATGTCAGATCTTGTAAAAGGCTTCAATAAAACTTAGGAAAGCTGCCAATAAAACCAAGTGAAATTTACAGCCGTTCCCAAAGTGATACTGCTGGCCTGACCCATACAAATCACAACTCTCCTTCACCTCTCAGTTTGATTTTAATATTGTACCTCAGCTGAGCAAATTTTGTGTGTTCTGACACTGCACTCATACATTGTCTGGTTTTCATACCATAAGTGGCTCTCGGTTCATTACCAGTGCTCAGGCAACATGATGTTCTGCTGACTCAGTGTACTTAGGGGGACATTATGGCAACTTTCAAGCTGTCACATGCAAGATGAAGTAGATTTTTTGTAGATTTAAGAGAGGAAAAGACATAGTTTGCCAGAGCCCTATGGCTGTTCAGTGGTATTTTAATAGAACCATTGCACTGCTGGCTGTTTGTCTCTCAGAGTGCACTCAGTTAAAATTCTTGGCCTCACCTTGGACCTCAAGGGTGAAGCCAGATACATTATTATAACTTGGTGAAAGTTTGTATCAATTGCACTACTGAGTATTATTTCTTGCTACCTCATACTTAGATACATGGTCAGCCTAAGACCCACCTGCTCAGGACATACAAAGGTCTTCCATTTCTTTAGACTTTTCTGTCATGTGTCAGTGGCAGTCTAGGAAAAGAGGTAACGGCCTTAAGTTACACCAGCGGCTGTTCAGGTTAGATATTTGGAAAAATTTCTTCTCAAAAAGAGTGGTGAGGCATTGGAACAGCCTGCCCAAGGAAGGGGGGTGGTCATTGTACCTGCAGGTGTTCAAGAACTGTGTGGATGTGGCACTGAGGGACATAGATTAGTGGGCATAGTGGGAATGTGTTGACGGTTTGACTAGGTGGTCTCAGAGGTCTTTTCCAACCTTAATGATTCTCACCAGTTGCCTTTAGAAAGGGAGTGGAATGGGGAGCTAACATGGCATACCAGTTGTCTGCTGAAGTTGTCTACACAGTGTTACTTAGATGCTGCCTATGACTGCAGCTCAAGCCTAAAGGATGTTAAGTTGGATGCAGATTCCACTTAAATTAATGGAAAGACTCACTTTGAGTTCAGTCAACTTTCAATCAAGCCTGTAAAGTGTAAAATAAAATGTTGGTTTTTCACAGACACAATAAGGACTGTGTAGATCACCTGGCCAGCATGTTTCTTATGCTTCATATTTCTTATGTTCACTTTTAACATGAGTTTGTAATTCTGCAGATACACAAATATTACTCCAAAATATTTCTACAATTTGGAAATCTATGTCAAGGTCATGTGATACCGGACCATTTTGCTTGTTTGAAAGATATCTGTAAGGTGAATTGCTTAAGATGTATCTGCAAAAGACGCTTATGCAGACAGGAGTAACTGAAGTCTTTCACTCACTGTTCCCCTTTATTCATAATACATTTGGCTCCAACTATAAAAGTTTAAATTACTCTTAGCGACCTCATGAACAAGAACTAGCCCCACAAAAAAAAAAAAAAAAAAAAAAAAAAAAAGGTACCTATAAGAAGAAAGTACATTTTCCTGCAGGCTCTGTTTCATTCCCTTCACCCGTGATTCAGAAGGGAAACAAAATGTGCTAATCTCTTCAGTGTTTGTTTTCTCCTTTGTGCTTGCTCAGACCATACACTCCTTCTGCTGGCATAAAAGCTGTTTAAATCCTGGCTTCTGACTCTCTCAGCTACCCAGATTTGTGCCAAAATAAATGCAGTGTTATTCACTAAGTGTAGCTAATGAACACCTCAGAAAGAATTCAATGGCTTTCAAACTGAGCTTAAAATATGCCAACTGACTATAGCAGAAAACCTTTTCCTTCATTCAGGTTTTCCTTGGGAAGGCTTTCATTTGACTTCATTCATTTTCATGCTAGCTGAACGAGTCCATGCTTCTGGGTACTGGTGTGTTCACATGGCATCCATTACATTAAAGGCACTGTATATAAAATCCCACTTTATGAGCAGGAAGTAAGCAGTAGAAGCCACAGTACACAATTTAGTAAAATCAGGAGTAAGTGAAATTGAATTTCTTGCAGGTCAGTACTCTAAAAACATAAAGTACATGCATTAAAAAACTTGTGGAGATATAAATAAGCTGCGATGAGAAAATACAAATTAACATCCTGCAAATAATCTCCACAGTCAAAATGACAGCAATCTTCTTTGATATGGCCTTTCTCTCTTCTCTCCATATCAAAAGATCATTGTTCTTATTCTCTCCAGAGTGTAATTAATTACTCTGAAGTCTAAACTCAGCAAGTGTGACAGCTCCCTGGCTGCTCAGTGTGGATGGGCACTTTGGCAGTGCCCTGGCTGCATGTCAGAATGCAGTGTGGGCATCCAGCATTCACATACACACGCCAGTTTCTACTAGAAAGAAATACAGGCACACAGCCAGGGAGACATAAAGCACTGCCACAGGTCTGTCGGGATAGATTACAAGGGACTGCTGCTTAAACAGATCTGCCTGCAGTACTGACAGAGCATCCTTCTCTTCATTTGTTCCCAGCATTTTGCCTCTACATAAGGAGAATAAGATTAAAAGTAACACTGCAGTCATGTTGATGAGAAATGGTATGCTACTGAAAGTACTCGTATGACACCTACAATTCTCAGATGGAATGCTGTTTAACAGAAGTGAGAATGGTATGCTGAATAATTAAATTATGGAGTAATTCCAGCTTTTTATTGTTTTCTAGTTGCTTTTTAAGTTCTCTAGGAATAAGGCTGAAAAAAAAAGGGGGGGGGGGGGGCAAGAAACAAGAAATGGTGAATAAGAAAAAAAAAAAGCAAATAGATTGTGATTAAGGAACATCCATTGAATGAAAGGAAGATATCCCAGCTGTAGAAGTTGTCACAGTTCCACAGAGTGAGGAGTTGCTCAAACTATTAATTAAATAGGTAATAAAAACATCTTATTAGTAATAAGATAATTTTACAGGAAAGTGCAAATCTTATGCAGTGAGAGATGCCAGTATAATTAATAAGAGGGGAATTTTTGCTTTCAACTAGTCTGATATATATATATATATATTAAGTAGTATACACAGACTGAATATTCAGGTGATACTAAAGAAAAAGTGTTGAACATGCCTGTTGGTTTGCAGATTGGTGCAAATATCTACATGGAAGTTCTAAATATGTGCTGAAAACAGGATGGACAGCTGACTTGTATATATTTTAACATGTTCCCCAGCCCACATGAACACATACACAAAAATAATGCACAACTGAGTAAAGGAGAGCATCTGTGCAAACTCATTAAACACCTACTTCCAACTCAATATGCTTTTGCTTACTTTGCAGCTGTCTGAAGTACTGTTCCTCGGCCTGTTTTCAATCAGATCTAAGACAGTTTGAATTGGAAATGGAACGTAATTAGTTAAAGAAATGTTAATACAAATATTTAACCTCAGATACAGGCAAATATTGAGTTTATCCTCCTAAATCAGAAATTCTATATTTAAAATATAAAGTACAATCAGCTGTGCCTCTTCATCATTGTGTTCTGCTTATTTCTTGTGGTTTTGGTTTTCTGGAAGTTAAAAACAGGTGGTGCTCTTGACTATTTTTTTTTCCTTGTTCAATACATTTCTCAGAAGACATGTCTCTTCAGTCTAATCTCTGGCTTGCATTCTGTCTTCCATCTCAAAAGCTAACACAGCAGGCCCAATACTCCTTTCACTTCTGGCCAGGCTCATCAACTGGTGACTAACAAAAAAAACAACTTTTCTGAAACTAATTTCTTTTTGATTTCTCCAAAGGACTTCCAAAATATCAAGAGAAACGTATTAAAATAAGTATGGTATGTATGTCAGTGTAACCTAAATCTTTTATTCCGTTGCAGATTAAAACAGATTTCTGTTTAACACAGTTGTCCTTCACCAAACAGTGATATCTTGCAGACTCACTGCAGTGTTTGCCTCTGTTAGCATCTTCCTCTCAAAGGTATTGCTTACATCAGTTAATGTGATTTTGTTAATGTTAGATTCTGAACTGCATGAAAAAGAGGTCTAATTTGAGCTGTCATTTAGAAACTACCTCTTCATGACTTCAGCTAATAGCTCCTTAAATTTTTGCTGGGCTATACCTTATACAGATAGTATATTACCTTCCTGCTTATTTCTCTAGAGCACATTATTTAAAAGGGTGTGAATTCTCTCAGTTTTTGGAAATTAATGTAACTAGGCATAATGTGGCATGTGTGTCTTTATAAGCAATTCATGTATTTACAAAAAGTTACTTCTTAATCCAGCAGTCTCCTCATTTTTACCTCTATAGATCAGAGCTTTGTAAAGATTTAAACATGTATTTAATATTAATAATTAGAAACAAGCACATAGTATCATGCACTTACTAGCAACTTTACATGATTTAAATAACAAAAGATCAAAATATTAAAACATTTTCCTAGGTCATTGCTATAAGCCACATGCACTTGCAAAAACTCCATCTGATATAGGGGGCTAGTGGCATGATAATGACTTGCATTATGTTTTGCATAGAATATATTTCTAAATACTTGCAGTAATTTTTAGTGTCAGAGTTAATGATTAGCAGTAGCATTTAAGGGGACCTGAGGAATCCTTTTCACCAGAAATATTTGGAAAATAAGCTCTTATTTTGGCCAAATATACATTGCAGCTGACAAAATCTCTTCTGCATGGACTAGAATATCTGCTAATCACAAATTCCATCTTATGAGCTACGCTCAATTAACCATTAGAAGTTTGAAAAGTTGGATGTAGTCTAGGGAGAAATTGATCATCTTTCCAAATAAGTTTCCCATATCCACCAGTGGCGTGAATCCATTAAAAAAATTTCCAAAAGCCAAATGGCTGACATCATAGCTTTGCCGAAAACTCACAAAGAATTTCTGGCTTGATATTGAGTCACATAGATGAAGGAAAACTTTGACCTAGAAAACTGATTGCCATGCAGTGAACTAAAAATAAAGAAGTTCTTCAAATTCCACATCTTGCTGCGGCCTTACCTGGTAAGCAGTGCAAAGTGGGAAACATGAAATATGAGACTAGATTAGTCAGTAAAAAGTTCTAGAATCTGAGCCTAAGATCCAAATGTCTATAAAAATATTCAGTGATTTGCTAAACATTTATATGCTGAAGTTTAATTTTCACTCTTAGCATTTCCATTAAGTACTGTTCAACCCAACCTTTCCTGCTAAACACTTTTGAATTTACATGGCAATGTGTTGGAAGAGCTTCAATAAATTCAATATCTTACATGAAATAGTAGAGATGATTTAGATATATTTTCCCCTGAAATAGTAAATAAGTCCTGTGCTATGACACTTTGAACTTGGAGAAACTTTCAGCTTCCAACATGTGAAAAACAAGTCAATAATTGTTCATAGCTCCTGAAGAACTTATGGCATTTTCTCTATGAGAAGTCATGCTATAGGATGAGAAATAGCATGCAGGATAAAGAGTTACTGATGAGTATTTATGAAATATTTTGGAAAAGTCTGTGGAGATGCACTAAAATATATATATACATATAAAATAATTTAAAATATCCTTAAAGACACTATCATAGCAGTACAGTTTGATATACCACTGTTAGAAGGAATGAATAACAGCAATTTAAAATTCCTCCTGACTCATTTAGAGTTTCCCATCCACTTAGCAGGAAAAAGTTAAAGGATGTTTGATGAGGCAACGAATCCAAATGTAAGCTAGCAGCATACTGTAAGAACAATAACAAAAAAATGATAATTAGGAGAATTAGTAGTTACATTAACACAGGCACTCTCCAAATTTAGTCCAGCGCTTCAGGGCAGTATCAAAATCTTCCTTGCCTGAAAAGAAGAAGACCATGTAAGAAAATGCCCTCTGAATTTATCTGATTTTCAGTTTTTAATTACATAACTCAGTGCATGTAAAAATCTATTAATTACTAATTGTCATGAATCTCCTTACAAGGGTGTATTTGTCAGCTAAGCCATAAATCTCATGGTGGTTTCTGAAAGTTATTATGTACATTTATCATTTATTTTTCCTTTTTGTGTTTTACACACTGCTAAAATTTGCAGCTGTCTTTACAGAAATTGGAAAAGACAATAGGCATATTATTCCTTTGAAGAGTCAAAAGAAGATAGAAAAATGTTTAAAATGATAAAACTTCTACCGCTTTTAGTAAATCCAGCATTAGATATCAAGCATTTTTGATGAATTTAAAACAGATTCACCAAAAGAGGTTTTTATCCTGAGTTTAGTGTGCAAACTATCCTTATCCAGCACAAAACTTGAGAGCAATATACAAATATCTATTACCTTTTTAACTGAGCATATATTTTCATATATTCTTTTTTTTTAATTGTCATATAGAAAACTCTGGTAGCATGAAAAATTATAACAAGGTCAAAAATGATAAAAGACTACAGCACCATCAGTTACTTATATTTAGTTGCCATCATAAAACAGCACATATTCATCTTTTTCTTTTCCATATTGGTTAAATGGTAGACAAAGAAAAATTAATGAGTAAAATAGATATACCCTGTATTTTTGATACAAGGTAAAAATCATTCAGGCAAATGTAGAACAAGTGTAAGAAGAGAAAGTTAGTTATTGCATAGTCATGTTGTTAGCAAGAAGATCTGTTGATGCGGGATCAATTTTTCAGCCAAAAACATTTCAGCACTAATTTAGCTAATGTTCTAGTGAGTAGATTCAAGGAGCATACCTCACACTCTTGGAATTTGTCTTCCTGGCAATTTGCTCCTTTAGTGTTCAGCCGTAGTGCTCTCTGCACTATTATAGGAATGCACAATTTGCTGAAAAGATTTCTGCTAATTAATGTTGCTAGGAATTAGAAACAACCTTCCTGTATTAGTCTTGTATATTTACATTATATCACATTGTAAATTCTTAATGATGTTTTTGAAGCATATATACTGACATTAATGAGAGAGTAAAAATAGTGTAATGAGAGTTTTTGATGTAATATTTCTCTCTCAGTTTTTTGCAAGAATTCCCCTACACTGATCATAGTAGTCCTTTAACCTAGAAAAAATCTTTTGGCATGCAGTTGTTTCCCCATGCCTGGATTGCCCAGCAGATGTGGTGAACTGTCTTGGAAAAGAAGGATGTTTGTAATGAATAGATAAATCTGTAAGAATAAAGTAGGCTCTCACTACTTGTGCTCTTGAGTTGACTACAAGAATGGCAAGTGATTTCATGAGCTTCTGGTCACTGCAGGGACTGTAGAGATCTCATTAATCTGCTGAAGTCTCAGAGAATACTCTGGGAACTATCATTTATCAGCAGCCCCAGAAGTAAATGAATAAGGAAACTGTATGATGCAATTCTGTCAGAACCTCCTTTTGCTTGGTCTTGTCTGTGCTTTCTCCCCAGGGAAAGATGTTAATCATGGTCCAGATTTAGGGCTTAAGGATTTGGCTTTCAAAGAAGTGGCTGAATATAA
This sequence comes from Chrysolophus pictus, assembly GCA_037305975.1. Lineage (NCBI taxonomy): Eukaryota > Metazoa > Chordata > Aves > Galliformes > Phasianidae > Chrysolophus > Chrysolophus pictus. Next base: position 30,179,278 of record CM074578.1, read on the forward strand.
CCTACAGTCTTGAAGGAAGAACTGAATTGGTATGTTTCCAGGTTGTCATAAGTGCACTTCCGAGACAGTTCATGTCCTTATTGTTTACTTTTTTATTATTTGTTTTCCTCTAAAGATTGTTTTGTAATATGCTTGTCTGTCTTTACTTCTTTGAAAGCATCATAATGCTAGGCCACATTTTAGGAAAGTGTCATTTAAAGGCTTCTGTCGCGTTCTCATTTAATACAGTTTTAATAGTTTCAAACAAAAATTTTCAAACCTCAAAAAAACAAATGTTTCAAAAAATATTTTGGAAAAAATATTCTAAACAAACCAGATTTTTTATAATATTTTCATGATTGAAGGATCTTAAGAAAACAACTTTTCTGTCTCAAATGGATTTCTCCAATATAACTGTATAATTTTTCTGCAAATGTGCATATTTTTGGTTAATCTTTAAAAAAGGAACTTGCTCCTTCAACAGGAAAAAATATTTTTGCTTCATATTGTTCAGTGTATCCCTTTTGAGAAGTTTTCCCTCACTGGAAAATTCTTCTGATGTTGCCCAAGGTCAAAAAGCAATTGCCATTTGATGAGCTTTTGGTAGGCTGTGTGAAAGGAATCTGCAATCTCTGTTTAGTTCCCAGTCAACAAATGTCCAACACAGCTGTCATTAATTGGCATTCTCATTGGCAGCCTCTGTGGAGAGGCCAAATGCTAATGTACATGGAAGCTGACCTATTTTCTGACTTTATTAGTAGTTCTGCAGAACAGGCTTCTCAATGTGAGGAGGTGAACACTGTTTTTTACTGTGGTTGCTTAGGCTGTAGGCCTTCTTAGGAAAATGAAGTTGGTTTCCAAAGCTCCCAGTCTGGCACCTCTCATACAAAAAGAAATATTCATACACATAGTAATTTGATGATACACTGTTTGAAACAAAGTGCATTAGCACTCTCACTGAGAAGGCTATAGTTGTTTCTTTCCAGAAAGCTATTTGTTAATTAAGTGTTCCTATTTCTTTTGCCAATAATCTTTTTGAGTAGATAATGTAAACTCCTGCTAACTACTAATTCTCATTTTGTTTTTCAGCTGTCTATAATTTCTAACACTCTGAATCATTCTATTTCTTACATTTAGTGATACTGGCAAACAGGAAAGTGTCTTCTTAGGGTGGCCCATGACAATGCTACTTCCAAGATATCTATATGCCCATCTATTTCCGACATCCAATTTTGTGTAATAAGTAAAGCTCCCAGTACAATCACTGAGCTTGTTTACAAGAAAAGTTACCAATATTCACTTCTGCTCCAACAAATCGTTAACTATGGCCCAATGAACAGCAAATTTCATTTCATGGCGATAAAAGAGATAGGTAATATACTAGCTCTTTGGAAACTGGGAGAAATTTAGTTCAAAACACAAAGGTGTCATTTATTCTATGCATACCTGTACTTTAAACTGTGACACTATTGTTTTGTTTATTGCAAAAATCCTAAAAGGAATACTGAACATTGCTCATTCACTAAGCAGATGCTGATATCAGAATCTAGAAATAAATGTTAATTATTTGAATACAAAGGACTGTATTTTTTTATATTTCTGTCCAATAAATGCAAAAGACATACACTGACTTGTGCACATCAGTACAAATAAGTGATAGATACTGTGCAAAAGAATGTTTCAGGTTACTTTCCAATTCAGTTTTCCCACTTTAAAGATACCTTTTGAACTTAAAAGAAATTGTTTCCATTTCCTTTTACAAAAGGCTCATTTCCAGCTTTGTGAACTTTAATTTTATAAGAATCTTCTTGGCTGAAATCATCTTCTGAATTGGACATAGCTATTTTCCTTTCACTAAACAAGTAGGCAAGTATAAAACTCTCCAAGATTTTATTAAAAGCATTTTTTTTTTCTTTTTATAACACATTTGTAAGGCCTTTAACATTCATTTATGCTTTGAGACATCAAGACTATTTTTCATTGCTCTAAATGTACTTTTTTATTTATCCTTCCAGTAGTTTGATATCTCGTGAGTTGTACTTTCCCTATGGAAAACCATTAAAGGGACATTAATCACAGTATATTGTTCTTGTATGTAATTCCCTCACAAAGTAGATTTTCTTACACTGTAGACATCTTGATAAGGTGAAGTCCACTAAATGCAGAATACAGTTATGTCTTTTTAACCACAACAAAATCACATGCCAAAATTCACACACAAGATACCTGATTATCAGTCACTCATTCCACTCTCCTTAATTTGTCCTTTAGAATTGTTCTGAGTGCCACATTCACATATGTTTCTAACTTAAAATGAATCACCAGTCAGAACAACTTATTAATCCGGCTGAAATGGGCTTGATAACCTCGCCCAGCTGGAATGTATGAATGATATATATGCCAAACCACAACATGTGTGTTTTTTTCTCTTTAGTAAACATGGAAGTTTTAGAACTGTTCTATCAAGCTGCATGCATGACAAGTTACAGAAACAAGCAAACAAAGAGATATACTTAATTGTATGAGTGGAGATTAACCAAAACTGAGCTTCATCTAAACATGAATACTTTCAGCCTAAAAGGTTTTAGAAGTGTGCCAATTACAAGAAATTACACCACCAAGAGTATATTTTGTCATCTTTTCTGTAACATACCTGTTAAGAAAGATTCGTGAAAGTATCACTGAGAGTGTTACAGCATTTACATACATGCCCTCATCTTTCTGTCTTTTCATCTCTCTTTTACCTTCTAAGTTGAGAGGTTATGCAGTGCCTTGTGACACTACTTAAAAAACAAGTAATTGTAGCAATTGCTGTAATTATAGACAGGTCACAGAGGAGACAGTGGGACAATGAGTCAGAAAAAGGAATGGCAATTTTTTCAAAAAGCAAATTACATGTAACCCATCTAATAGTGTAATTTGCTCTTTGTACTTTTAACCACTTGAGGATTTTTTCTTAAACTTTCCAGCTTTACTTTCAGTGGTCACAGCTTCAAAAGCAAGCTTTCACCACATTCCATATTTCTGCTCCAAGTATTATTTTCAAGGAGGAAAGGAGAAGGAGGGTCTAAACACTTCTTTCAAAATTTATATTTTTCAGGGGTGGTCAAATGCAAAATGTTTTTGCAAAGGTGCAACTCTGGAACCTCTGCCTTTCTATTGCTGAAGTTCTTCGCATAGTTGTGCCTTTTTCTTCTTCTTCCTACTGCTCCTATTACCCGTCATTTACTTTTAATGATCAGAATTGTCCACTATTTTAATACATGGGAAGATCATGAAACAAATCCTCCTGAAAGAGATGTTAAGGCACATACAAGATGAGAAACTGATCTGAGATAACCAACACAGCTTCACCAAGGGCAGATCATACCTGACCAGTCTTGTGGCCTTCTATGATAGAGTGATGATATTAGTGAACAAAGGAAGGGTAACTGATGTCATCTATGTGGACTTGTGGAAGGCCTTTGACATGGTCCCACATCACATCCTTATCTCTACATTGGAGATAAATGGTTTTGAATGTGGACTATTCAGTGGATAAATAATTGGTTGGAAGGCTGCAGCCAGAGGGTTGTGGTCAGCAGCTCTACGTACAGGTGGAGGTCAGTGTCTAGTGGTATCAACCAGGGGCCCATCTTTGAACTGGTGCTCTTCAACATCTTTATCAATGACATAGATTGGGGCACTGAGGGTACTCTCAGGAATTATGTGGAAGACACCAAACTGAGTGGTACATCTGATAAAATAAAAGGGAGGGATGCCATCCAGAGAAACCTGGGCAGGCTTGAGGATTTGGCCCATGAGAACTTAATGAGGTTCAACAAATCCTAATGCAAGATGTTGAATTTGGGGTCCAGCAATCCCAGTATTTGTACAGACTGTGAGAAGTCATTGAGAGCTGCCCTACAGAGGAGGACTTGGGGGATCATTCATTCTTGACACACTTTTCCACAAAGATTATTTAATTTTAATAAAATTCTGGCTGAAACTAAATCCAATTCAGATAAAATTCCTCTCAGTTTTCTGCCAACAAGGTCTACTGTGCATTCCCACAGAACAGGACAAGGAGCCTTCTCTTGAAACAAGCAAGCGAGCAAAAAGCAAAAACAAACGAACAAACAAACAAACAAACAGCAACAAAAAACACAGCCTACAACCAAGCCTCAGAGTGTGGAAGCCCTCCAGGAAACCTGTCTACACACCACTCTGCTCAGCACCTTTTAGAGTGTGACCCAAGAACAGACAGTTTGTTTGAGTTCTGCGATTTCCTGTCCACCTTTGATTACAGTCATGAAAGAAATGAACAACAGACAAATCTGTCTGCAAAAATAGGCTGGAAATAGGCATTCTCAAGGGATTTCTGACATCTTTGGCATTCTTTCAGGCTGGAAATACCACAATAGCAACCTTCCAGTATTGGTTGTATTTCAGCACATCTGTTTTTCAGGCCCACAGAAACTGGGAAGTTTAGAGCACATAAAAAGAAAAAGCACCTAAAGAAAGTTAGCCAAGTCATCAGAGGACCAATTGAAGTTTTAAGAAAGATTCAATTACAGTGTTGTTTTAGCCTATGTACTTACCAAATCCGAACCACTGGGACTGTTACTTGAAGCCTTATATAAGTAATTATATAAAAGTGTAATACAGTAGTGGTGAAAATTATCCAAAATAATTTTCGGATGTTATTTTTTGTTAATATTTGAAAAGTCACCACTACTTTCTAGTTTTAGACGGCAGAAGAAAATCACAAATAATGAATTTCACTACCAAAATAGGTAGGTGTGTCCTACCTACCAAGTGATAGGACTTGTAGAAATGAGGGTATTAAAACTCAGAAGTTTCACTTATGTTGTCTGCTTTATCCTTATTATTTCTACTATTGTCTTCTCTCCTGTCATACTCTCTTTCCTCTTCATTTTCTGTTCATATTTTCCATTTAAAAAAAAATTGCTTACTAAAGATTACAATGTAAACAAGACTGTGGATGAAACAAAAATCCTCTGAGTTAATCTTACATTCTTATAAGCTGTCTGGGGTAAGAAGATATTTAATTTACTAATAGCTCCAAACATTTAATATAAATTTCCGTTGGTACAGAGATGTATAAAGTGTAACCACACATATCAGTCTTCTGTTCTAATTAAAATCATCACTTAATTCTGGATTTATAGATTTTCAATTACTTGTAGAAATCTGTACATAATGTACAGTACAGTCAATTGTAGTAACAGAAGTAAGAAAGGGCCTCAAAGAAGAAAACTGGAAAGGAGTCAAGTTTCTCAAGTAAATTTTCAGGATTTGTAATGCCAACTGTTTTTTTCTCATTGAAGAATTTTTGATAGTTTCTTTGCAGATCTACTGCTATGAGGTCCTAGCGCGCAAACATCATTCCGTTAAGACATTACAGTGTTTAGATTTCTTCTCCTCCTCTCCCATAGCTAAGAAGCTGAAAACTATGCTTCGGGCCAACTCTCCTTCTGTTTTTCCTGAAATAAAGAAGAACACACAAAAATGTTGGTATTTTCCTTAAAATAATAATAATAATATAAAATGCCAGCTCTGATTTCTGTCCAGTTTGGCTCCACCTGTGCCAGTAGCAGCACGGAAAGTTGTTTCTTTCCTGTGGTGACTGAATGATCCAATCTAGATGACAAATGTCATCTGCAGTCTCTTAGACATAATTATATCTAATCAAAAAAATAATCTGACTGGATACAGCTAAAAAAAATTTCTTACTTCAAAGATCTTTTAAAAATAAACTTCTGTGTTAACTTTATGTATATTTAACTATTTGTTCTCAGAATAACTTACTGCATCACTGACATAATAAAACAGAGATACAGGTATGCCTACATGGAAGTGCATTCAAGCTCATACAGTGGTATTTTGCCTATACATCACACAAAATATGCCTGGCTGGCACCCAGATACAAATCCCTGTTGGGCACGATGATTCACCCATCCTACAATCTTGAAGCAGGAAATTTTCTACTGCCAGGACAAAATACACTTCCTTGGTATGCACAACAGACTCCAGTGTTTCATGCTAACTACTTCCACCCGACACAGATTTTCCAAGGTGCTGAAATATCAGCTTGATATATGGGAATCAATATATGAGCCCATTAGTTGCTCTGTCAATCTACAGCTGCTGTGCTGTGAGGTTGCAGCTGTACATTTGCAGGAAGACTCAAACCTATTTTGGTCATTGCAAGCACTGTCTGTAACTGAGGAGATATGGCAGATACTCCATCTTACATGAAGAAGTTTTTCTAATATTTATCCAGTGCCTATGCATTTTGTTCTGTCTCTGGAATGAGAAAAGCCAAAGGTCATCAAATTTTTTAGGTCAGTGGAGACTGACAAAAGCCCAGGAAAGAACTAGGGCAGGAGACAGACCTGTATTATAGTGGAGCAGAGGGTTTTCTCTACTGCCTCCTTCAAGAGCTCAGTGACAAATCTTTCCTTATTTTAAGACAGCTGGTAACAGTACATGTGGGGTGACAGTTCAGGAAGAAATGCATAAGGGACAGTTGAGGGATAACATTGTCTAATCGCTTAAGCACCTCAGAAACTACAGCCACCTAAATTCATTAACGTTGTCAGGAGAGGAAGATTTGGGGCTTATTTTCAACACTGTTTCAAAAAATACTCAAACATGAATGCCTAAATTCAGTCCAGAACAAAAGTCTAAGCAGTTAATTGTATCTTGCCCTCTTCCTCCAGTTTCCTCCCTGCCCTTCATTCCTTATTCTCCATCATAAATACCAAGGTAATGGATGGAAAAAAGTAGGGAAACATTGTTCATTGTATGATTCATTTTCCATTGAAAACACAAGGGAACCATAAACATGCATTCCCAACTACCACAAGTTCAGCACATATTTGAAGATATTAACTTGGATGAGCACTCGAAGTTGTTTTCTTCATGAAATATTCTGAATAACAATTCACAGATTTTGCACTGTTTCAGGTGGATCATTATTATTGGTGCCCTCAGAAGAGGAATGATGCAACAACAGAATAAGGAATGAGAAAGTAATATATAAACTCATAACAAAAGAAGGCAATCTGTTCACACAGATATTTTTCCCAACTGCATCACTCTTTCTTGCTAAAATGTAGAAAAGATTTATTGTAATGTACTGAAGTAATATTGGGGTTCATCTTAAGTGTTGGCTATTTTCTGTTTTGAAGATAAGTTTAGTGCCAAAATTGCCTTATAACAACTGCTGGTTATCTGTTTATTAACAGTACTATTTTACTTTTCCAATTTTCAAACACATGACTTTACAGTTAAATGCTCAGATACTAGACAAGGCTAAAAAATTTAAAAAAATAAAAAAAATAAAAAATAAAAAAAATTGAAGAATCTCCTGTCTTTCTTTGCAAATTTTTCAGAGGCCGATACTCCAAAACAGTTGGTCAGCATGGAATGTTCTCTTCTTTCCTACTTTCTCTCCTCCACATTCTTCCCAGTGCATTTTTGTGGACAGGAAGATGGGATGGATATATCTTCACTGGACTGTATTTCTATCTCATCTTAACCACTGATGAAAAATAATTCATATTTAGGCAAAAAACAAGCTCTCAGGTTTTATATCCATTCTCCTGAAAGAGAATATATGTTCATGCTTGGGAAACTAAATTAGTGCAGGTAAAGATGTACCTATCAACTGCCCAATACAGGGTGAGGGGAGGGAGTGATAGGAGCTGCTTTTCTCCAGTAATAAACTGTAGAGTTTATGCCTGAAATTCAGAATAACTGTTGGCTATATTTAATGGAGGTGAAAACAAACTACTTCATTTTAAATAGCAGAACTGCAAGGTGCATGTTCATGAAAAGATATTCACAGTTTTGTTATTTATTTCTCAAACACTTTCAACAGATACTTTAGCTTTCCAAGTGTGCTACAAATTATTTCTGTTCTCCCAGAGTTTTCTGAAAGAATGTAGACAGAGGATTAAAGAGTCAGTTTTGATGTGTTTTGATTCAGTGGGAAGGAAAAATAATATCCATAGTCCCCACATATGCTCCTCCCTTCCTTGGAAAGATTACTGTCAAGCAAGCCTTAGGGAGCAAAAAAGCTGATGATTTGAATAGACACTACTGAATTGGTATAAGGAAGTCTTGCAATTTTCATGTTGTTACAAGTCAAGCAGCAAAGTGAATCTGTTTTTAGTTTTTTTCTCAGAGAAACTGAAACAGCCAGCAAGTAACTTCATTCTCATACCCAGTATTTCCATGTAAATCTTCAACTCTACTTTACACATTCTTTACAGCACATACAAAGTAGTGGATGAAACTGAATAAAAAGTCCTAGTTTGCCTTCTTGTCATATTTTGATGTTTCTATTATTCTTTTCCTTAAAATAGTAAATTACAATTATAATTCGTCTTAAAAAGTTGATGTAAGCAGTTTCTCTAAGGTTAGCTACAGGTTTTTGTTTTAATCATTCTCTTCCCCATTTCTTCCTCTAAAGTCCTTAAAATTGGAATGAATGAGAAACTTGCGTATAAAAAAAGGTTAAGGAAAATAAATTTCAGCCTGCAGAGTCGTGCTCAATTTGAAAGTAGATATAATTGCACTGAAGCAATGACTTGTGACTCAAGATACAGACTTTGCTTTCTAAAGCCATTATGAGCAATTCTGTGCAAAATAAATGCCACAAGATTCTATCCTGGGTAGTATAACATTTCTTGATTAATTCATCTAACTAAAATGGCATGCTAAGGAATTACAAGTACGTTACCACTAATACTCACACAAACTTTGATCTCCCACTGTACTGTATCTGTATCACATCATGTTTGTATTTCTTGTAACCTGTTTATTAGTAACAGCACCTTTCTTTGAATTTTTCATTCTGCTAGATGCAAACTATTTAATTTTCTCAGTGGAAAGTTCAACATCCACCTGTGTCACGGTAAACCCCTATTCAATACAAGCTAAAGGATAAAAGGATTGAGCATAGCCCTGACAAAAAAGACTTGGTGGTACTGGTGGATCCAAGATGGACATGAGTAAGCAATGTGCTCTCACAGTCCAGAAAGTCAACTGTACCCTAGACTGCAACAAAAGAACTGTGGCTAGCAGGTCAAGGAAGGTGTTCCTGCTCCTCTACTCTGTGCTGGTGAGGCTTCACCTGGAGTACTGCATCCAGATAAGGAGTCATCAGTACAGGAGAAACATGGACCTGTCAGAGCATGTCCAGAGAAGGGCCAAAAAATGATCCAAGAGATGGAACACTTCCCCTGTGAGGACAGGTTGAGAGAGCTGGGGCTGTTCAGCCTGGCAAAGAGAAGGCTGCGGGGTGACCTGAAAGCAGCCTTTCAGTATCTGAAGGGGAGCTGCAACAAGAAAGAAGGGGACAGACTCTTTAGTAGGGTCTGTTGTGACAGGACAATAGGAAATAGTTTCAAACTAACAAGGGAAAGATTTAGATTGGATACAAGGAGAAAGATTTTTACAATCAGGGTGGTGAGGCACTGGAACTTGTTGCCCAGAGACATAATGGATAACCCTTTCCTGGAGACATTCAAGGTCAGGCTGAATGAGGCTGTGAGCAACCTCATCTAGTTGTAGCTGCCTCTGTTCATTACAGGGGAGTTGGACTAGACGACCTTTAAATGTCCCTTCCAACTCAAATGATTGTATGATTCAATGTACTGCAATTTGTCTCCCTTGAGACCACAGAACAAACTCATTTATCCACTTAAGGTGATTAGATGATGTAATTAAACTTAGAGATTTATAACTTCCCTTTTTGGAAAATAAATTAAAACTGAAAGCACATCTCTCTGATGATTAAAAAATCTAGACTGAAATATAAATACTAGACATCTGTTAAATGCAATGGCAAAAAAGTTTCATGGCAAAAAATAAAAGATGCCTATATGTTGTCATATAATTTCCCTGTATGAAATGTAAAAATATTGACCAATTCTCACAATAAAAGAAATATTTTTAAAATAGCTTTGTCAATCAAAAGTTTTCTATAATACTTAGGTTATTTTACTATATGTTACTAAATGTTACTATAATTAGCTAACTTTCAGAAGAAAATGCCACCTCAAATGAGGAAACCAGAATACACTTTTTATCAAAAATCAAATCAAAATGCTGATATATTTAAAACTTTTCTGATTGTTTGCAGTAAGCCAAGAATTTTTATAACATTCACATTTCCTAAGAACATTCAGCGTTTCAACAAATCCTTTTCAAGGATTTAGGACCTTACAGAGAGAAAGATCTCATTAAAATTCTTCAGTTGACTAAATAATCTGTCAAGGTATAAAATATAGTCCTCTTACATCTTTCTTCCTACTATCAGAATTTTCTCCTACGTGTGCATTTTATCAATAACGTTTAAAATTGGACATTTATTCTTTCCTATCTACTATGAACACAGAGAATACAATCTTGAAAACAGATAACTGGTTTTTATTATTACTTGGTTGCATATGACATGTGTGGCAAAATATTCATTATTTTTATTTCCTGTCCTAATAGTTCACCATTTTCCTGTTCCCTTATTTCTACTTGCATAACATAAAACATGGTTACATTTTCATTATTTGATTAACGTCTTTGGCTTTCATCTGTCCTGAAATGACATAAATAATAAACAAATGACATTGCAAGCCCAGCTACATGGGTCTCATTTGCTCTAAATAAAAGATTTTAAGCTATTATTTCTTACTGATTCTCCTATACAGACTTTGATTAAATCTCTGCTAACAGCAGGCAAACAGTATTTATTCTGACCCATGCTGCTTTATTAATGATAAGACATAAAAAGCAAACTCACTAAATTTTCATGCAATTTTTATTAATAATCCATTAAAACATTATTTATTGATAATCCATTAGACAGTCACAGACAAGATAATATCACTGCTATAAAAAATAGCAAATGGCTGTGACCAAAATTCACTTTTGCACTGTTTCTCTTCTGCATACTTAAGAAATACTAAAAAACTACTTTTTCAAAATGCAACACACTTTGAACCCCCCTATCCATCTGTAGAGGGGTTATGTTCTTCCAAAGGCAATGAACACAAAAACAGGGTCTGAGGTCACAAATGTACATAGAAGATTTTTATTTTATAATTTTATATTTTGTAGTTTAACAAGTGCATCTTGGATGAGACTTGTTAGCTTGACAGAATATACAGATGTTTCAGTCTATTCCTGACAGAAGTGTAAGTACCTCCATTCCCCCTTCTTCTGCATTCAGAGGCCATGTCCTGGAGAGCCTCTTTTACTTGAGCTAAAATTGTTTCAAGCCATTAACGAGTGACAAAAAATGAAACAGCTCTCAAACTTTTCCATGTGTACTAGCTTTAAACATTTGCAACAGATATTGGATTGAATAATGATGTCAAATTCATTATAGAAATCAATACCAAACATTCTCCAATTTTGCTCTTTGTTTTCCACATTCCTCCATTTCTCTTTATCTCCTATAAAAGTTCTCAATAAGTACCTTTTTCAAAGACATCACAAGACATGAGTTGCCAATTTTTTTAGATTTCTGAGACTTCATACTCTCCTTATGTATTTATAGATTCATAAATCATGATGCAGCAAATACTGTATTCAACATTATCTTACTGTAGATAAACTTTTAAGTAAATTTTCAGTACTAGAACTGGAATCTTACTTCTCACAATTTGCAAAATTATACAGAGCAGGTAGAGAAACCACAATAATCATGTCCAAGTCATGATCCCTCAGTCCATTTTGTCCCAGACATAACCTAGAAGATCTATGGTCCTTGATGAGTCAAGCCAAGAGATTTTCTGAGTCATCTCATTGTCTATTGCCCTTAACCCCTATGGAACTCATTACAGCTGGTGGCAAAACGCATCTTGAGATCTACAAGACTTATTTTGGGATGCTTGAGGAAAGAAGGAAGAGTGGAAAAAGGAAAAGATCAAGGTGTTTTGGGAGAAATGAGCATGAAAGAATGGAAGGATGAGGGTCTACAAGGGACAGTCACAAGTAAACTGAGTCTGATCAAAACAGTTGTCTGGCCATGCCATTTGCCTGGTCAGTGTAACCTGTCCTGTTAATCACCATTTTTGTTTTCTTGGGTCAAGAGATCTCTATTCTGTATGCAAGTGTGAGATTTGGGAGCCAGCTACTGAAGCCTAGAGGCAGTGTTTGGATACTGGGGAAGCTAGCAGCCTGCAGATCGACTAGCAGAGGGATCAGGATCAGTGACTGTAGAGTCTGTGGGTCTGGGGACTGGATGAGAGACACCCATTTGCTTGTTTGTTCATGGTAAGGAGAGTCTGAAGCCAGTTATGTGAAAGATTTGTAGTGTTGGTGTGTGTTCTGCACCAGCAGCTGGAACAGGGTTATGGCCCATATCTATGGAGGGTCTTAGAGTGCATATTTGTGGGTGCTAATGTGTGCAGGGGCAAGTGAGTTAACTGGAAGGTCAGGAGCCAGACAGGTGAGCATCTAAGGCAAGCTACTGGGGCAACCATAGTATTGCACACATATATATATACACATATATTCCTGAACTGGAAGATGCTACGAGCGGAATATAATTAAGCCACATGAGCCATGTATGTTTGTGTCAGACTTTCTGTATGTTAATTTGTGTAGCCAGATGTGTATAGTGTTATATGTAATATGTGGACATGCATGCACATGAATGCACGTACTGAAAATACATGCCTGGGTTCAGAGTGCTACAATTTGGACCTGGAACTGTGTCAATCTGCCTATCAGACTGACAGATTTGGCATATCCCATTGTGTTTTGAAATATTATAAGTACCTCAAGCATGTTATTTGGAGAGTCTTTAAAACAAAACAAAACTTCATTTTATTGATAAAGGTAATATTAATCATTTAGGTTTTATTAACAGCTTCAGCATCATGTTAAGACCACCTTTCAGTTAGCTGGATATTTCAGTCTTGGCTTTTTATGAGATTTACCCACTGCTTGCAGCCTTTAAATGAAGATTTGATGTTTTCCTGAAATATATGTTCCGATTCAGCTACAAGCTATCATCATCTTCTGAAAACTAAAACTTTGTTTATATACCAAAAATACCAGAGATACAACGTAAGGAAAAAAAAGTAGACCCAAAATTCAAGGTAAAGCAAGTTCTTAGTCTTAACTTCTCAGATCTGCATTCAATTCTACCACTGAAGAGACTGTTAAATTTTCCTTTACTCAAGGCTTATTCCTTCACACCCCAGGAAAGAGCCCCTTCCTTTACAGCTGCAGAAGATGCGGTGGGGCCGCTGGTTGGGGCTTTTGAGCATTGGTGAAGTGTTGTATTCTTTACAGGCCGTCGTATTGTTTCTATGCATCCATTGGCAGGCAAGTAATCGTATTGCAGCTGTATATGTTGTTATTATAGCATTATTTCTTCTTCAGTCTTAGTAAATAGTTTTCATCTCAACCCATTTGTTCTGTTTTATTTCCAGTACTCTTTCTCATCTCAGCAGAGAGAGGGGAAGTGAACAAATGGCTGCATGGTGCTCAGTTGTCTGCCGGATTAAACCACAACAGCAACTTTCATCTTCTGCATGGAAATTAAATTAGTTAAGTTAATGCAAAACAGGTCAGTTTCTCTCAAATGGTTTAAGATGTAAAAATGATTTCTTCTTTGTCCTAATGCAAAGTAGATCAATTTTCAGGCATAACATGTTCCTTTCCACTGATGAAAATTACCATCATAATGAATAGGGTGTGGGTAGACCAAACCCATGGTATCATTTTATTGACTGGTGGTATGCTTAGTGAACATGTAAACAACTGAAGGAGCTTGTGTCATAGGATTGTATAATTAGGCAGGAACACCAGGTGGGCTGTGGGCCTTTAATAAGCAGAGCTGAGAGCCATAATAGACAATGTAAATAGCCCTAGGAAAACAAAATGGAGCCTAGTAGGTGTTCAGAGCAGTGGAATATAGTTTTGTGTTGAATTTTAAAGAATTCAAAAATAAGAATTAAAGTTGCAAGAAAATTAATTTAAATTGTCTGTGCTTAGACTTTTCTTGTAATTATTTCAAGCCTAATCATATGAAGAACTATGCACTTAGCTTGCCAACAGTATCAGTGAATGCTAGGTTCTTTCCAAACAGTATAGATGGTACATATTCCTCAGGTTTTTCATTTAAGAGCTTCTTTGTATGGAGTCATTTTTTCCAGATCAAAAGTTTCACATAACCTGTCTAGAATTTTGTTTTCTATGGCCTCACTCAAACAAATCTTTACAGGGATTTGACTTTGTTTCTGCTTTGCAAGGAGGAACTTTGTTTACCTGTGTCTCTCTGTAGTGTTTCCAGTATTCACATCTGTAGGCTGGTTGTATATAGTATCAGCCTGAGTATAAGACATGCCACCTTCGCTTCCCTTGTGGTAGGCAGTTTGCAGAAACAGACACTCACAGAGGAAAAAGTAAACAGGATATGATTAAGATTCTTTTAAAGCATGTGGCAATGTCAGAAATTCACCTAAGAAATTTGGAGACATTCAAAGTCAGGCTGGAACAGGCACTAAGCAACTTGATTTAGCTGTAGGTGTCCCTGTTTGTTGCAGGGGAGTTGGACTAAATGGCTTTTAAGGGTCCCTTCCAACTCAAAGGATTCTATGAAAAAATCTTAGATTTACTTTCCTAACCTATTTTAAAGGCATAGATCATTACTTAACCTCGCTATTTGTGGCACTGCAAATAGCATATAGGTGACAGATGGGGCACATTTATCAGACAATTGCAAACAAAATGTTTGCTAGTAGGTATTATTTTTGAGTCCTGGTAAAAATTTATTGTAGTCAGATCTGTTTATGTGATGCAGTCAAGAGAAGGAAATATTTTCTATTTTTATAATAACCTCCTTGTGTGAAGAACATGACTAAACACAAAAATAAAAACCCTTATAAAGCTTCTTGATAGAAGGAAGAATGTGGAAAACATAAAAAGCTAAGTATGATTCTTGCATAGACTGTTGATTCTGCAGGATTAATTAGCTCCTCCAATTTCAGCTATTCCCTTTTAACATATACATTGTATATATACTGCTTAATTTAGAGGATATATAAAACTTTATAAAATAATGCCAATTTTCAGGTTCTAGAATTTAGAAATATTATATAGGTAGAGGCCTTCTGTGATTAAGTGATCTTAGTATCTGATTTCATAACCAGCTAGACTATTACTAAAATCTTGTTGCTTTTACTGTTCAGGTGTTTGTTGTTTGTTTGTTTGTTTTTTGTGGATACAAATCACAGTTTCTGAGGAGAAAATAATTTTTCATTTATTCTACAAGGCTGTAACACATACTCTACTGTAAGGTAATTGCCTTCTGTTCAGTATTAACCGAAGTCAAGTGTTTGACTACAGACAAAAATTTCTATCAGATCATTTCTTACAAATATAGTACCCTGTTATTACCTTTCGGAGTTCTCTTAAACTGCACTTTTGCATGTGCTTCAAGTAGATCCTGCCATCTGAATACAGTTTCCCTACAGGAGCTTGGTGACACTGGTGACAATTAGAGGTTAGGTATCTTTCTCCACAGGCGCAATGCAATCCTCTCTGTTTTGAAGCATTTTCTTTGAGTTACTAAAATTGCATCTTCATGCCAAAAGTCTCTTGGAAGTGGGAAAATAAAAAGTGGACTGAAGTTCTTGCAGACTGTAATAACAAAGCTGCCATTTACAAACTGAGATGGCAATCTTTTTCCAGTGCAAGATTTTTACTGGAGTACACAGGGAATTCTCATGTTCAGATACAGCTTCCCATGTTCCAGTCTTTGCCTGTTTCTCCTTGTCCTGTTGCTTGGCACCACTGGAAAATCACAGCCCCATCCACTTGACTCCCTATAGATATTTAAGAAGATTAATAAGAATCATCTCAGTCTGTTCTCCAGACTGAGCCAGTCTGAAACTGTCCCAGGTCTCTCAGTATCCTCTAGGGAGAAAGGGAGTACAAACTCCCATTAGATTTTCATTTACAAACATTTTCAATTTGATTCTGAGTATTTGAAGTTTAAAATCAATAAAACTTGAATCACTTGACATTTTCAGAAACATATTTTTAAGCTAGGTCAGACAAAATTGCCTTTAATCTAAAAATTGAATCATTTGTCATCATTGCTGCACCATTTTGTCAAATTTTTAGAAGTCTGTGTAAGATTTACATTCTTACTAACTTGGTGCGTGCAGAATACTTCTAGTGATACTTAGAAACAAAATCACCTGTATCACTGAACAAGAGCCAGCAGCAGGTAGGATACAAGGCATTTCAAGAGAGGACTGCTAACCGCTCCCACATAGGCACTAGCATTGCCAACTATTCACACAGGCTGTCTTTAATCAAACACCTGGATTCTTCCAGAAGCCTCCCTGGTACACAACCCTGTCTTAGCATGTGTGAGAAACGACATGTTAAATTTCATTCACAAGAGGCCCTGCACTGGAACACCTCAGTGAACATTGCTTTTCACTCTGCTGCTCATTCTGTTCTCCGGGGGATCCTGCTGTTAAATTTCAGGCCTGGCTTACATCGCTGTAGTCCTAATCAAAATTAATGCTTTAGTCTGAGAGTTTAAAGCATTTGTTAAACACAGTTAATGATGCATGACTGTATGAAAGCCAAATTCTTCCTATCGTATTTCAGGTGGAGATTCTGAAAATCTATTTTAGTAACATTATCAGGGCCAACATACGCATCATAAAATTTTTATGCTCACTGCTAAAAGCAACAATTTTAGAGAGTGATCCTCCTCCCACTAAAATCAGGAATAAGTCTTTTTTGCTTCAGTGATCCTTGGTAATTCATATACCTAAATAACAAATATACTTCTTTTTTTGAACTTAAATAGAGGGTAGAGAGAGCACAAGAGAGAGATGACTTCTTTTTTTTATTGTTGGTTTTTTTGTTTGTTTGTTTTTAAGTGTATCCTAGGAAGACAAGAGGCTAGTATAAAGGACATGACATGGAAAATTAAGACACAAAGATAAAAAAAAAAAAGTATTTACTTCCTGCTTGGTCTGATAGTCCTTTAAACCTTGAGAAACTTTGAACCTTAAGTCCTTTTTTTTCAGTTCCCCTTTCCATGTGAAGTGTGGGATAAAATCCCCTGAAGTTGGACATGACCGTGTAGGAACCAGTAAGGAAAGCTTCAGCTTTATAACACCAATCATACTTGGAAAAAATAACTTATGAAAAATTGATTCCTTGTTAACAACTACAGATGTAAACAATGAGGCCAAGGATATTTCTCCTCCAGATAAATTATAAAATTAAATGGCAAGTACCTCTTAGTAGATAAATAATTATTTGCAGGTTTTTGTGATGACACCAAGGTGAGCGGTGCAGTTCATACAGCAAAAAGAAGGGATGCCATCAAGAGAAACCTTGCTAAACTCAAAAGATGGGCTGATGTGATCCTAATGAGGTTCAACAAAGTTAAGTGCAGGGTTTTGCACTAGAGCTGAGGTAATTCTAGGTATGTATACAGACTGAGAGAAGAACTCCTTGAGAGCAGGTTGTTGAGAAGGACTTCAGGGTCCTGGAAGATGAAAAATTTAACACGAACCAGTGTTGTATGCTTGCAGCCTGGAAGGCCAATTGTATCATGAGTTGCATCAGAAGAAGGGTGGCCAGCAGTACAAGGGATCCATTTGTCCTTCTTTACTCCGCCCTCATAAGATCCCATCTAGAGTACTGCATCTAGGTCTGGGGCCTCCAGGACAGGAAGGGTGCTGAGCTTTTGAAGAGGATCCAGAGGAGGGCCATAAAGATGATCAGAGGGCTCGAGCACCTCTGTTACAAAGACAGGCTGAACAAACTGGGCATGTTCAGTCTGGAGAAGAGTAGGCTGTGGGGAGACCTCATGTATCCTTCCACTATTTAAAGGGAAACTATAAACATGAGGGAAATCAACTTTTTATTTGGGCAGACAATGATATAAAAAGAGGGAATGGTTTTAAACTAAAGGAGGGAAGATTTAGACTAGATGTCAGGGGGCAGTTTTTCACTGAGAGGGTTGTGAAGTGCTGGGACAAGTTGCCAGAGAGAACGTGGATGCCCCGACACTGGAGATGTTCAAGGCCAGGATGGATGGGGCCCTGAGCAGCCTGGCCTAGTACCTGATCTAGCTGTTGGCAGCCCTGTCTGTGGCAGGGGGGTTGGAAACTGATGATTCTTGAGGTCCCTCCCAACCCAAGCCATTCTATGGTTTTATGTTTATAAGTACACACAGACAATAATAGCCTGCAGTACACAGTGATGGCATAGAACTGAACAAATAAAAAGTCCAAAAATTTTCCCATAGGCTCATTTCTTATGGAGGAATTAAATTGATGCAATCCTTATTGTGGCTAAAATATCGTATTCTTGTTAATATTTGTTGCTCATGTTGTATTCATGTTAAAAAGATAGAGGGAATCATTTTCAAATGGTGATGTACATACACTGTCTTGAGGCAAACACCAAGAGCCTGTAAGCAGATCCATCTGTACACACTGCCACTCCAAAATCTAAAAAAAATTACAAGTTTGTGAAGATGTTTATTTATAGTGTAATTTGAACTTGCTACTCAGTACCTGCTCATGGACTACCAAATTTAAACTAACTTCACCAATTAGGTCAATCAGACAAGAATCACCACAGTTGATTGTAAACAGAATTTATGATATATGCTTGGCTATTCAGCTGGTATGGTTTATAAAACACATAATATCATGCAAAATAAAACCTCTATGAATACTTAAACATTTGTAGGAAATTTCAAATCTGCTTATGAATCTTTTCAAGCAAACTTGAACCAGGAGTTGGCGCAGGTTTAAGAAAAGCACAGTTGATACTGTGAATGGAAACACAATGCAGCACAACACAGAAGTTGATGTGGTTTAAGTTGAATTGTGAACATTTTAATTACATTTAATTACTGTCAACATCTGCCAAAACAGAGCGGTGACTTCAAAAGAAAAATCTTCCCATCCCTATCCCCACTCTGAAAAAAAAAAGAGAAAGACAAAAATACACAAAGGAAGATTTTTGACATCATTTTCATACAAGAATGCTATCCTATTTAGAGCTACTAACACACCTTTTGTTTTCAAGCTATGGTCTTTGTGTTCATATTGAATTAATGAATAGCTATATTTATATCTTACAGTTATTTGGTAGAGCAGCCATAAAGGCAGCAGGACCAGTCTCAGGTAGGAATAATGAGAATGGGTTATAAAAAAAGGATGCTCACTTGTATCTGAAGAGCTAGGCTCAAAAGAAGATTCCACAAAGGAATCCACTTTCTCAGTTTCAGTCAGCCCTTAAAATGAGCTCTAAAAGATATACAGCCAGGCTCCACCCTTTTAGGTTGCACAGGTGAATTGCCTTCATATGTGCTTCCAGGGCTGACTGGGACTTTTCTCCAGATGCTCAACTAGTGGTTCAGGCTGTGACTCAGCAGTTCCCATATAGCAGCTTTATACATTACTATCAGAAAATGCAGAGTTCAAGGTTATCTTCCAGCAGATGAATTTCCTCCAGTTATCATTCACAAATGAGGGAAGGAGAAGTATAGGGGAAGTGAAGATTGAAATCCTTGTTCCAAATACTGCGTAGTTTGGCAAGATGTTGGCTAAAGCTCATTTCTCGTATGTTTTGTGAATGCTTCTCCATCTGGACTTTTACTCCAGTTACTAGCTCTTGCAGATCTCAAAACAAGCTATGACACAGTCAGCTGATATTGTCTTCAGAGAAAAATTCACAAATGCACTACATTGCCATCTAAATGTAATGTTGTTTATGTAAATGCTAAGAAGTGCTGTTTTTGTTAAAAACATCTCAGGGATGGTTAATATTTTCTTCCTATCCATGTAACTACAAATACGAATGTTGAAATAAAAGATATTAAGTGAGGGTAAACATAAAGGTTTTCCTATATCTATCATGATGCCAAACATAGGAAAATATTTATTATAATTAGCACACAAACGAAACAATAGGTAGAAGAGAAAAAATGTTTTAGCGGTTGGCTTTTTTGTGTGTGTGTTGAGTATAATTTTACCCAAAGCCAGTAACAAGTGTCTCATCTGGAACATTATGACATTTTGTACAGCCATCCGTTTATTTTCTGATGAAAAAGAGGATCAGCTAGTGGTTCTACATTTGGATGAAAGTTTTTGATAACCTAGCATTTCCTAGCTAGTTTCCTAGTGTTATTTTTTTTTGGGGGGGGGGGGGGGGCTTGTGTTTTTTTCTGTGTTTTTTGGGGGTTTTTTTGTTTGTTTTTTTTTTAACAGAACTGTATCCAATTTTAGATTTCTAACAGAAGGGATAGAAGAATTTCTTGGTGTTTTGCTAGGGTTCTTAAGTGCTGACTGTATTGTGGAATTGAGTCAGCGTGATATACAGGATATGTGGAATGAACATTATTGGAGTAGCAGGAGCATGCCTCATGGATAATTCTAAACTCTAAATCTGATTCTATGCCACTTCTTCATCATTCATTTAATGGTAAATTAATGGTAAATGAATCAGAATTTTTATTAATTGATATAGTTACTGAAATCAAAGAACATGGTAGTGTCCTCAGTCCTGCTTCAGAATGTATCAGAACATACTTCATGTCTGAGAGTAAACATCACTTACTTCAATTGGGCTTAAAACAAGAGCCTAGTTCTGGAGTTCCGGGGGTTTGGGGAGTGCCTCTGTTTCTATGAAATATAGTATCATACACTTGTTTACATTAAGCTGCAACTTTGCTCTACATTTTCACTCTGTTAGATGACATTTTTGGCATCATTACTGGATCCCATTGCCTTCCAGTACAAACACACTTGCTTTGCAAGTACAAATATTTTTTCTTGTTGCTAGGACTGCAAACACAGTGTAGGAACTTAAAATTCAGGCACTTTTAGACATACTGTGGCCAGGGTGATGAAAAGATTTGCTTTATTTCCTTTTTCCAAAGCTTCTTACCTCCTCCCTAAGAGTCCCCTTGTGGCCACTGAACACTAGATCTTACAGTTCTGAAAAGGTTATGGTTATAAAACCTGAGTCAACACTCCTATTAACAAAGAACATATGGCGAGATGAAATATCACTACAAAATAAATATAGAAGGCCATATAAATAATAGAATGTGTTTCCTCTCACAAAATCCATTCTGCCCTTATTGGACTTTCAGTTGTCAGTATTCTTGCATTCTTGAATTAGCAAAATCACATGTTATCCTCCAGGAATGCAGGAGGCTGTCTTCCTTATTTTTCTTCTTCATAGAGAATCTCATGAAAATACTGGTGATTCTTAGATTTGTGTTCTTGGATTTGTTTTTCATTAACTAAAGCATTTATTAAGCATCAACCTCTTGATGTTGCAAGATAAAGTTTTTTCTAAGAGGTAATTTCTGGATTTTTATCGCTAGAATGCTTTTGAAAATTTCTTCTTCAAATCTCACTGTCTTTGGTATCAAACGGATGGAAACACCTGACTCCTCTGCAACCTACTATCTTTGGTACTTTGATAGTTTGGCTTTGTGATTTCAATCCAAATCTCAGTTCTAATCTTCATAGATGTAGATACTCTGAACTAAAATGTCCTGGATTGAAGAAACTGATTTCATCTGATTTAAAGCCAGCATTTTAGGGGAAATTGAACCTAGTAGCTTGAGGCATTAGTAAACATACTAACAGCAAATGACAGTATTCTAAGCATTTAGGAGAGAAAAAGTGTTTTTAACATCTTTGTCACGCTTGCTACTTTATCACTCTTCCTGCATGTCTAATCACAATTTGTGTCCTCGAAATCACATTTGGCTTTTGATATATCTATGTAGCTCCTTTTAAACTCTGCAGAAAATATTAATTTAAAAAGATGTTGAAGTGAGAATAATATTGTCTTAACAGTATCTGTTATATAAATTTTAGTATAATTGTTATTACCTCTACACAAAGCTCTAATCAGAAATCTGCTTACAGCATACAAAAAATAGAAACCAGATTCTTCTGGGAGTATTCAAAAGTAGCTCTTTCTACTCTTTTGCCTCTGACGTTCCCATACTCTTGTCCACATGGATTTTTGTTGTCACTGTGTAAATACAGCCCTTGAAGAAAACAAAACATTGCTGCTGTATCCTTTATCTTACTTAGCTACCTGCAAACCTATGCTACTCCTAAATTTCCCTTGGTTGTGCGTTTTCTAAAAGATATTTTCATACTACTGTGCTACTTAATCTGAGCATTTTCTGCAGTGGAATCAAATGCCCTTCTTTTCTATTTCTGCAAGAATTATATTAGATTACTGGATTTTTATTCAAATCAAATTCTTAAATGCATGGGGTTACAGATCCACAAAGAGACAAAGTCTAATACAAGCTCAGATAAAAGTATCCTAAAACCATTAAAAAAGAGATAGATGAGTATAGAAAGGCTCAAAGGAATAAGGATTTACTACACTATTGCCTTTTTAATATATAGTCTGTCACAGTTACACACTAAATAACAGTCATTCTTATTATCTCTAAAACAAAATTTTCAAACACGTAAATACATCATTAAATCAGGAAGATCCAGCAGGACATATTGTGCCACTGGCTTTGGGTACCAACCCTGTCAGTTTCAAATTCTGCTTCTTGTCTCGTCTTGTTTGCTGACACCTGATTCCAATGAGCTTCACAAATGCATTCAGGAAAGATGTGCCCATTTGGAGCTTAGTAGAAATTTATTTGGTGCAGTAAGGGTAATAAAGGAAATAAGTCAGTTTTCCCAAGATGCACTTGACACCTAAATATTTTTGTCATTCAGGTTTAGAAACTACTTCTAAGAGGTACCTTTTTCATGGAGTTACTTCTTGAATAAAGTAGACTTTCTATGATAGGCTTTCCTTTTTCTTTAGTATCATTATGATATTTGTTTGATTCACAATGTAAAAGTTTATTTTCTATATTAGTAATCTCAGCGTTAAACATGTACTGAAAAAAAGGAATTATTTTCCAAGGTTTTTATTTCAGCAACTTTTGATAAGAAGTCATCTTTTTTTTTTAATATTTAATACCAGTAATTTCTCCTACATAAAAACAAATAATATATTTTTAAACAGGATAATGTTTGACTTCAAATTTTCAAATATCTCTGGTTTATTTCAGAGGCTAAAGAAAAGTCTGAAATTCCTTTACCCCACTTGTTTCTTACTCTCTTTCTTCTGGTGAATTGTAATTTGTTTCTTCCCAGCATAACGTGAGATATGCTGCTCCTTCCATGTATTAAATACCAGCATGTATAGGAGAATCAGCAAACCAGTAAATGTTATTTGCCTCAGGAAGATTTTATCAGATCCATAAAATTTCAAGTAGAGAGATGTGGAAACAGAAACCACATTTGCAACTCAGACTTACAGCAAAGAAAATCTCACTCCCAAACTGTAAAATTAAAATAAACATTTTCCATTTTGGATCTGGCATCAGAAAAGGAAAGATGCAGTCCCTGCCTGGAGATTGTCTTTCTTGATTATGATACATCTTTAAAAAATGTAGAAATCCTATGGGATTCAAAACTCTTTCCTGAAAATAGTCATGTCAGAATAACAGAGTAGTTGTAGAGATACGATATCTGAAGTAGACAGTGAAATGCTGCAATATTTTCAACTATGCTTGTCAACAAGACCCACAGACTGATAGGGGACAATTGGTCATCTTCCTAAATATCTGTTTTCTGAATAAGTTTTTCCTGTTGGCCTTGATTAAGACTGAAGTTAAGACACAATATGGCTTCCACAGATGAAGATATGCTGAAAGACAGTCCTGTACTTTTTTTCCTGTGCCATCACAAACTGTCAGCTAGATATCTGTACTCAAATAATGAATGACATCTTCAACAAGAGAAGAGCCAACACAGAGGACACTCTTCAGTGGAAAAAGGTACAACATTCAAGGTTACTGAGACATCTCCTTTTCAATCTTAAGGCATCAATATATCACTGCCAATGCAGAGAATGGATTTGCTGTTAAGTAGGTACTATAAAAAGCCCACAGATCCATCATGCCATTCCATTTTACAAAAGAAGCAATTCCTTTCTGTTCAAATAGAACACAAAACCTAACTACAGATTGCAATAGCACTGACTACAAAATACTAATTCTTTCATAAGTACCTACTTATCTTTGGAATGAACTCCAAGATTTATTTAGTCTTTCAGAATATCTGAAGGTTACATTCATATAACTATTCCTTTTTATCTACATTGGGAAAATGAAGTAAAAAGTAATTCATTTTACTGAAGTGGGACAAATTAATTTCAAACAATAGAACAAAATTTATTTTAAGAATGACCAAAGATAATTAAATGACGATGTGAAAATATTTGCTTTACCTCTTTTAAGTCTGCTTTCTTTTAACCATACCAACAGACTGTGCATGGCATTCCTATCAGAAAATAAATGTATGTTTGAGTGCTCAAAGAATGTAGCACAAATATGCAAATAACAAAAGTCAAAACTACATGGCTTGGTAAAATGTTTCATTAAGCAAGCATTATCATGATCATAGAATCATAGAATGGTTCAGGTTGGAAGGGACCTTTAAGATCATCTAGTTCCAACTCCCTGCTGTAGACAGGGAAACCTCCCTCTAGACCAGATTGCTCAAAACTCCATCTAGTATGTCTTTCCAGGGCAAGAGCACTCACACTCTTTCTGGGCAACATGTTCCAGTGTCTCACCATCCTCACAGTAGAGAATTTTCTCATATTATCTGGTCTAAATCTACTCTCCTCAAGTTTAAAAACATTTCTCCTCATCTTGTTGCTACATGCCCTGTGTTGTGCTGTGCATATTACTTGGTTTATTGGAACAGAGGAGACTGCAGGCAGATCCCTCTTGGTACCAGTGATTGCACCATCTGTGTTTCCTTGCCTTTATCTAAAAGTGCAGAGAGAGTTTTTCGTGAGCACTTTTCTGTTTGATCGTAGATGTTATGAACATAGTTGTTCCTCTAAGAATATCTCAAATATAATAACTCAAATGTAGAAAGTAATCCTTCACATGGCACACTGCACATTCATCAGAGGTTTGTTTGATGCTGCACAACTTGGTGATCCCAGTGTCTAAAGGGAAGTTGAATAATTTTTACTATCATCTCTTTCTTCTTTGCCTTAGCTGTAACAAATAGCATTTTAGGCTATATTACAGAGTCTGAGTGACTTTCTTAAAGAGATCATAACAAATGGCAGGGATTGCACCTAACAAATGAGGTCCATCCAAGTTGGCCTTGAACACCTCGAGAGATGGAACATCCAGAACTTCTCTGGGCAAGCTGTGCAAAAATTTGATCTCTGTGTTGTTTATAAGCTCCTTTTAACTATTGAAAGGCTGCAATTAGGTCTTCCTGGATTTATAGCATACCAATTAACTGTTCTTATTAATTTTTTAATTTTGCATTTCAAATTGTAATTCATTAATTTCATTTAACACAGCAATTAAAAAGAAGAAATTGATTAACAGCTTATATAATCATGTTTACTCATAAGAATGCAAAAATAAACTGATAGTTAAGTAGCAGGTCTAGAAAGATCTTGTCCCTATTTCTGTCTAGGACGTGTTTCCTTCCTAACTCCCTAGCAAATTATCTGCTTCTCAGTTTTCCTGCCTACTTCCTGTGATCATAAATAATTTGGTAATAATGTTTATGAGAGTCATAATAGTGACAGTGAACCATATAAATGACATTCAGAAGTGAGAATGAGGAGACTGCAGTTGTTGCTGAGGAGCGAAGCAGGAGCAGACATTGGTGAAGAGAAATTGCTGTATCTTTATGCTGGAATGTCAACGTTCACCTCAAATGTAATCAAGATGTTTATACTTTCTCATGCTTTAAAACTCCCATGGTGGAAATTATGTGGTAACCTTCATCCACACATGTAAATTTAGAAAGTATGTAAGGTCCTGGCTAGTCTTTTCGTGTCCAGACACTAGAGAAGGTGATGTGAGTTT
Organism: Chrysolophus pictus; assembly: GCA_037305975.1. NCBI lineage: Eukaryota > Metazoa > Chordata > Aves > Galliformes > Phasianidae > Chrysolophus > Chrysolophus pictus. The sequence goes on from CM074578.1 coordinate 30,205,227, forward strand.
ACTATCCTGGGCCAGGTATCCCTACAATGCTGTCAGGAAACAAGTGGGGCATATAGCACAGAGAGGAGCTGGAAGTCATGCCTGAGTTCTGCAATTCACAAAGTTATTGAAACAAGAAATAATGTTATAGTTCTCTTTTTATCCTCAGAGACTTGGGAAGCTTCCATGCCATCCAGAACACAAGCAAACACAAAATCTGAAATAAAACAAAAAGATAAATGCAACTCATGAAAGCTTCTGCTCTCATTTACCTGATTTATTTATTTATTTTTACTTCAGTACCCTAACATTCTCTACTACATGGAATAATTCCTGACTTATCCAAGTCAAAGCAGAGAGGTCTGCTCCAAAACTGGGTCCTCATGAGACTTGCTGGAAATGTTTTGTGGATCTCTATTTCAAAAAGGTACATGTTCAAAACAAACAGCTCCAGATGATCTTCTTGATATTAAGAAAAGTTAAACTTTGTGATCATTTGTTTAATTTGGTTCACTCAAGCAAAAAGAAAATAGAGGATTAGTTTTTCAGTCACAGTCTTAGTCATCATTGTTTGCCATACAGATGCAAAAACATAAGCAAAAAGATCAGAAAATTTAACAACAACAACAACCAAAAAATAAATAAATAAATAAAAATAAAAGGAATACTGAAGAGACAGAAAACAGATTAATTCAAAATGTGGTCATAGCAGAGTTCTGTGGTATCTAAGTATCTTGTTTTCTTTTTCATAATTTTAACAGATGTTTGCAGTACTCAACAGATTGGTTGATGGTATGTTTGTAGAAAATTATTGGTATTGTTATGCTCTCTTAAGCAATAGGGAAAGTTACGCTTAAGGAAATGAATATAAACAAACCAAGCCCTCTTGTTTTAATGATGTTATCCATCCTTAGGGAAAAGAAGGCAACACAAAGAAAACTAATGATGAAAGTGATTGACTCATTCTTCTATTTGTATTCCTAATATATAAAATAATGAATTCGCATTTGGGGTTGGAAAGCCATTGCTGAACTACTTTCTTATTTTGATTAAGCAATTATGCTGAACTATCACTTCAGAAATAACTGAGAAGCAAAATCACAACTCTGAATTTCAAGATTCTATTTTTGTGCCTGCTTTGAAATATTTTCCTCCATTTCTTGTATCAAGACCAAAGGATTTTACATGGTGGACACTAAAAAATAAAAATGGAACAAAGAGAACTAAGCTGCTTCTAGGTAAATGTTTAGTTTTTTGTTAAAATGAGCATCTGAGCTGCCAATAGAACTCTTAAAAGTATTTTGTATGATATAAAATAAGTAATATACATAACTCATGAGCTAATAATGAGCTCTACAGACCTTGTTAGTTCTTTCTAATCTTATTTTACAGACTATTGTTTATTTTTAACTGAGGTTTATATGCATGTGAATAATCAGGAATCAGTGTACAGATCTGTTGAGCCATGAATTCCAGTGTACTTACAATATGTCAAGGCTTAATGTCAGCAAGGAGATGCTTTACTATTGGGTGTCTGAAAACAGGATAAGGCAAAATATCTTCCAGGAGAAAAAATCAAGACTGGAAAGTAAAATTCCAATGTGAAAATCAAGTCTACACTGGTTCTTCCCTTCTATATCATTCCAATTCCATTACTCTTCTCTGGTGTGCCACATCTCTCTGGAAGGGGATACAAATTTAAAATACATTATAAAAATAGACAATGCATGTAGACAAATATCTGTGTTTGGCTTTATACTTGATCTCATACTAGCGGTACCAAGTCAATTGCCCTTAGAGCTCCAGTGTTAAACTACCACATACAGACAATCAAGGTAAGTACAAAGATGCAGGATAGCTCAGCACCATTGTTAGAGTAGCAGATTTCAAATTCAGTGTTTGTACACCATGTGAAAACAAAGCTATTTAGAGTTCTGTGTAGTATTTCCATTTGAAATAAGCAAAACCTGTGCAATTAGTTCCTGAAAACGGAGTGCCTCAGCTCATTTCTAGGGTAAGAGACACTTACCCATTACTACTCCATCTTTCTTCCCCTATTTTAGAGAGGTCTAAGGGCTCTCTAGCATACCAAAGAATCAAGGACCGTTAAGCCCCATTTTGGCCTCCATTTAAAATGAAGACATGTGGAAGTATGTACTGAAAAGAAAATTAAAAAGTCTTTCATCCTGGACTGTAGAATAATGGACAGCATTTCTACTAGTAGTATCTGACAACGATTTTCACATTCAGTCATCAGGTAGTCAGGGAAGAAGTTTTACCCATTGAGTCTTTACCTTATCCTTGTGAGATGTAGCTACAGAATGATGACATTTATACTAGCATGCAAGGAAAAAAATAGTGACACAAAATAGCAGGAAAATGGATTAATTGGAGACTTTTTGCAAATGCTAGAAGGCTGGAAAGGTTGCTGTCTACAGCAGAAACTGCCAAGAGATAGTCTGGAATGTACATGATAATGTAAGAACAGCAGCAATATTTGCTTTCATTTCCAATCTCCTATCTCATTTCCAACACTTATCCTTCTGCCTCATTCCCAAAACAGGAGCTTCTCAGTCCAAGCATGGTGGCAGAACTTAAGCTTTGCTTCCAGTGCTGAAAGGCTTTGGATTGCTCTGCTGGGAAAGTAGATTTCTGTGGGACTGTCTGGTAACTACAAGCCAAATGATGTTATCTCTTTTTTACATTTGCCAAACTCAAAATTCAAGCTCTTTTTGAGAGGACTTATGGCAACAATATCACCACACTGAGTTTTGGTTGAGATATGACATTTTAAATTTCAGAAGGATTCTAAACCCTATAAAACAGTGTTAATAATGGAAACAATGAAGGCTGTAATAATATGCCAATTCTCTTTGGAACTCATTCTTAAACAGGCTTAGAGTACAACCATAGTGACCCGTTTGGTTAGGCTATTCCAGACAGAACACCTGTAAAGTATGTGACTTTCTGATGTCTGTTTCAAATTTTTTTTATGAGCAGATTGAGATAGTGTCTGATTGGACTAAAATAGCAAGTAGAGCAGATTTTACTTATGTTTATACTTACATTTCTGACAATTTAATTGCCTGTAGCTCTGGGTTTCTTTTTTTTGTGTGTGTTTAGATGGTTGCTGTCTATGTCGTTGTTGTGGTGTGGTGTTAAAAAACTGCTTTACTTTGGAGGGATGAGATAGGTAAGCTATCTGAAATCAGGAAATGATCATCTAAAATTGTAATGGGAAGCAACCTTTTAAGATTGTGTCTTCTGAATTAATAAGAACTAATTCAAAGCATAAATATTATTTTCTTCTCCTTTAAAAATATATAAAAGAGCATAAATTTCTGTTGTCTGTTCCTGTAATGTTGTGTGTTATCAACTGTACTATAGTTAAAAAACAAAGCTCTACTTTAATTTTGGATAAAATTAAGCACAGGATAATTTTTTCACTTTATATAAAATAGGAAATTAATTAATAACATTCTTCAAAGAAGTGCTATAGTTTTAAATGTGAACAGCAAAAGTTGAAGAATGTCAGTTAATTTTACTCAATTATCCTTAGCTTGTTCCTGTTATACATGTATGCAGTGTCGTCTGCCAACTATCTGTGAGTGAGAACTTGCCTAACATCTCCCAAGCACTTCAGTGAGTTTGTGAAAGGAAGGCAGCAGGATGAGGAAGCCACTGGAAAGAGGAAAGCCATTACTTTATCTCCTGGAGGACAGCAAAGGACCGGTGTTGCCCTGAAACAGGTGGTTTTGGTTGAGGCAAAAAGGTTTTCTGACTCAGTGTCTTTCCATAGGTCTTATTAGATTTAGTGTCTACTGTGAATTACCATTATAATCTAAGAGCTGCTTCCCTAAAGGAGGATATGACATGAACAGCATGAGCCTTCTTACAAAGGGAGAACATCTTAGGGCATCACTAGCTTACTTTTGAAAACATGTGCAAATGTGAATGCTAATCTCTTCCAATCTGCTCCTTTGACTGTTAATGGCACACAAATTCTCCTATACACAGGCTCCAGGTGACTGAGCAATCAGGAGTTATGTCCCTTTCTATGATGGACACTTTCTTGAATCTGCTTGCTTCTTTGAAAAAATCAAAACAAAACAAAACAAAATCAATAATGCTGTATGCTGAAGAATTTTAAATAACAATTCAAAAATTAGTGTAATTATTAAAAATACAGAGCAATGAAAAATACTATATTCCATGATATTCCAGAATACATTTTCATCTTTCGACAGAGAATATAGAGATACAGAGAGGTCCCAGTAAGTATATCCCAGCCTCTCCCATGCATTGATGCAGATCTCCAGAATTAAACTAACGGTTGGTTTCAGTAGACATGTCTTAACATCCACAGTTCATCTCTATCCCTAGGCTTTAACTTTAACAGTTTTTGTCTGACACCTGCTTCTAACTTAATATTTTATTATTCCCATGTAACTATATACTCTCTTTATTTTTCCAAACATTTATCCAAACAGTTTAAATTGCTTTCAGATTTTCAGTCTATACTTTCAGAGCTGGGATGTTGCTTTTCTTCCAGTTGAACTAAGAAATGTCAAGCAATTTTTTTTTCTCCTTCTCTCCATTTCTCTGCTCAGGCTAGAAATGGAAGCACAAAATAAGTCTGTCTACTTAATCCTACCATGAAATTCAGATAATGGACTCATAGAATGGCTTGGGTTGGAAGAGATCAGGTTTCCCAAAGCTCCATCCAACTTGGCCTTGAACACTTGCAAGTATGGGGCATCCACAACTTCTCTGGGCAACTTCTTATAATTGTGCCTCATTGGAAAGTAATTTCTTCTTTATATCTAATCTCAATCTCTTTCAGTTTGAAGCCATTAACCCTTGTCTTATCACTACGCTCCCTGATTATGAGTCCCTCTCCAGATTTCCTGTAGGCCCTTTTTAAGTATCAGAAGCTTGTTATAATTTTGTCTCCCCACAGCCTTCTGCAAGCTGAACAAGCACAGACTTCACAGCCTGTCTTCATAGGAGAGGTGCTTCAGCGCTCTGATCATTTTCACGGCCCTCCTCTGGACCCACTACAACAATGTCCATGTCTTTTTATGTTGGGAGCCCCAAAACTGAATACAGTGTTTTAGGTCAGATCTCACAAGAGTGGGGAGAATCAACTCCCTCAACCAGCTAGTTACACTTCTTTTGATGCTGATAGGCCACACAGCTCTGATTTGTCTATCATAATTTATTAGGTTAAGTATTGATTTCTGGATTATCAATGACTAAGACCACCAATGAAAGAAAGAAAGAGCTTGTGAACTTTTTGTTCCATGCTAAGAAATCTAGTGTTCCTCTAGCATCTGAACTGCCTTTATTAGGAAATCCTCTGCACTCCCCAACTGGTAACGTCATTCCCTCTGAGTGCTTCTTTTCTCCAAGAATAGGATGTTGCTTCTGCTGAGAAGAGTTCACAGAGGCTGTGCTATAGACAAAGTGCCAGAAATGCGGTCCCGGGAATGCTCATGAGAATCTTCTCTTAACTAATTTGATTGTAATCTTGAATTAAGTCTAATGTAGGGATCAAATCTGTTCAGAGTGTTGTATATATTTTCCCTTTTGTGCTTAGGAAGGATGGAGCTTGAAAGACATCAGCACAGCTTGCCACCATGGCAAACATTCCAAAAGCAGCTATAGGATCTCTAAATGAAAAAAACAAACTGACTGTTCCCTAAAGCTCAAACTCATATCCTCTGACAATTTCTTCCATGCCATCAATAGCCCAAACCACTCTTTAATTTTCTTAGAGTAGCTTTTTTCCTCACCTGTATCTAACAGAAAACACAATACAGATTTTTCCTAAGAAGCATCCAGTCTAGCCTTTTTTGTCTAAAATCTGGCTGTAATTTATTTATTCCTCTCCCAAGGTCTCATTTTCTCCCTTTTCCCACTACTGCATTGTGCAAAAGATGATGTAACGTGTCTATTCTTAACCTCAGCTATGTCTGTGACACAGTTATTTTTTTTCACGCTAAGGGACTTAGTTACGTATGTTTGCTTTTTCCAGACATAAGTCTATTTCTTTTCCTTCTTCTACTCATCAGTATTTTCTCAGAAATTAGGAATGTGACCTAAATGCCATTTATTTTTTTTCTTGTCTTTACTGAACAGTTGCCACATTAAACTATCTACTATTATAGATGCTACAGTAAGCCTCAGGAGCTCACTAAAAAAAACAGTCTCTACAGTACAGTAGTTTGTTCTCTAGCAAGTCTGAATAGAAAGGAGAAAAAAAAGGCAGGGATAAAACAGGCAGTGGATTGAGTCCTGTGCAATTGGCTGATTACCCCAGAAAGAGTCACTCCTTTTCTTCATTAACTCCAGGTATGTCTTCATTTGAAAGGGAATTAGCTACTAAGAAAAAGGAAGACAAGACAAAGGCAAGGCAAGGCAAAGCAAGAGAGATCTTCAGGTGGAAAGTGCATGTTGGGCAATTTATCCCTAAGAATCTGAAGAGATACTGAATCTCAGATTTGGTACCCCAGTGCCTTTTTACACTGGAACAGTGGCATCTGAGTTTCAGTTTGCAGTTTCAGATGTGTATACTTAAAGTACTTATTCTCTGATGTAATGGTATTAATCTTTCCTTGGGAGGAGAGATGATCCATAATAGATATAAAGTTCAGCTAAATTCTTCTTATAAACTTAAGTCTGCCTTCTAACAGCAGGGCTAATTTTATTCAGTACTTGGTGGTAACAGAAGTTGTTTAGGAAATGATAATGGCTGCAAAGGTGCTGTGAAGTAGTCCTAATAGAACCTTTGCTAGTAAAGTAAATTGAACTCATACACTACATGAGGTTTCCATATACAGGCTCTGTGCACTAGTCTAGGCTTTCGATCTTGTACTTCTACTAGGATTAACAAACCCAAATCATCAACAGACCTTAAAAAATGCACACAACTAAAGTGTTCATTACTGGTGTTCCCCATTTTCATTCTTCACCAAGGTCCCCTCCAGATACCTGAGAAGTCCTGGCATACAGACACCTATGAGCAGAAGAGCACAGCTCTACTCACGGAGCTCTCACTGCCACCACCACCCTTCTCAGACACAGACACTCAAAGGGAAGCACAGAAGGGCATGTGTACATTCTATCGCATGACTGATCACATAAAAATTAGTGGTATTTAAAGCTAATCATAGTTTCAAGTGTTTTGCTGGATGAAGCATTAAGCCAATGATTTCTCAGTTCAAACATTTAAGCTAATATCCTCTACCTCCATGTCTTAGGAAATGAGAAACTTTTTCTGCAAGAAAATGATAGACCACACAAAGTCAAATTAAAAGTGCAGATGAGAGATCGCAAAAAGGTGATCCACATTGAAATGCAAATTTTAAAAAGTGAAGTTAAGACAATTTTGAACCCATCCATGAAGAGAGACAGCACTTTAAATTTTTCTAAAGCATTAAATGCAAAATTCACTGCTATTTTCTAGAATGATTGTAAAATTTAGAGTGAAATACTACTTTTGCTAGTTTATCGTTTTTGGTTCCAAAAGCTAGTTTTGTAACCAAAACAAATAGAAGTCCTCTGCAACTGCAAGTGAATGAATGAATGAATGAATGAATGAATGAATGAATGAATGAATGAATGAATGAATGAATAAATAAATAAATAAATAAAGCAACAAGAGCAACTATCTGTGCAAGCGGAAATGATTCCCACTCTAAATCTAACTGACATTTTTACCAAATGTAAATGTTTTAGGAGCCGACTCATTTGATGAAATGACATAATTTCAAATTTTGTAAATGAAGCAAATCAGTTTGGAAGGAAATACTATTCATATCATGTTTCAAAAAGAAAAATATCTAGTGTACAGTTGACATGCAAATGCTAGCAGTAACTCACGTTTGTGAAACATCTGCATCAAATATCAAGAAAATTTATGCACAAAAGCTTTAAAAATTGATACCATGCAAATTGTCATCAAAGCTGTGAATTTTGTTAAGTCCAAGGAACTGAATCATCAGCAATTCCAAGAGCTCTTTAATATGGATGCTGATTATGAGGACATCACTTACTTTTCTGAAATAAGGTGCCCCAGTCAGGGAAAAAAACTGTAAAGATTTTATGATTTGCAAAATGAAATGAAGTCATTTTATGGAAACAAAAGAAAAAATATAGCCATAAATTGAAGATGAAGAATGGCTCACAGATTTAGAGGATTTGACTCCCCATTCAAATGAATTAAATGTGTGTCTTCAGAGTGAAAATCAACTTATCAGTGCTATGTTCCAAATCATAACAGTATTTGAAATGAAACTCAAGCCATGTATGGCAAGCTCAAGTCATGACAAGTAATTTTATGCATTTTGATACATTGGCTAAACACATTCTTTTGAACAGAAAGAAGTTTCCAACCTTATTTTCCATTTTGATAAGGAATTTGAAAGTAGCTTTCGAGAATACTGCAAAAATCATCAACTTTTTGGTATATTTAAGTCTCAATTTCCAGTCTACATAAATACAATGCCTGCAAGTTTTCAGATGGAATGTATAGAGATGCAGTCAGGTATTCAACTCAAAGAGAAAATTGATGGTGTTTCTTTACCAGACTTTTATAGGACTTGTCTTACCAGAGAAAAATATCCCTCACTTCACAATCATGTCTTATTTGCATAATCACTTTCTGGCAGTATGTACATTTGTTTTTAAGGATGAGGGAAATTTCAAGGAAATTTTATCAAAAATCTCCAATAAACACCTATAGAACTCACTAAAAATTACAACTTCTATCAAATGAGACACTGATGCATTCACAAAAACAAGGTGAAATATCCCACTAATGTTGTGGTTTGTTTGCTATTTATTTTTAATGTTTTAATAGAAAAATGTAAAAAAAAAAAAAAAAGTTTAATTTGTTATTTACATTAAGGAAGTACATATAGTGTACATTTTACACACAGTCCAGGACAGTTCCTCTTTGCTCAGTGCAGTCCAGGCAAACCAGAATATTAGACACCAGTGCTCTAAATACTACTTGGCCTATTCATTTTTAAGAAGCTGTTTTTAGTTCTCTTGAGAATAAAAAATTGTAATTTGATATGGAAAAGCAAGAAAAAAATCTTGCTTTGCTTAGCAGAAAACTTCCTACAACTGAGGTGAAAATCATTCCCCAAAGAGGTTATAAATGTCACAGAAAATAAATCAAGTTGCTTTCTATTTTCTAACTTTCTTTGCATGAATTTTGCGTGTTTATTTCATGTATCTGCAATATTTATATCAAAAATGAAATTGGACAGATAACACACCGTGCAGCATTAACATCAGACTTCCTTTTGCAGTACTCCAGCTATTTCTTCTTTATGGACAACTTACTCTTTGCAAAATGGAGCCAGATCATGAATGCTATTTGTTTGTTTCCATGATTATGCCAAAATGTCCATCCTGAAAGAGTGAAGACAGCTTACTTAAATCATTATGCAGGCCTCATAACATTATATCTTCTCTCTCTCTCTTCTAATTTTCACCCTTTATAAAAAAGAACACATTTCTGAGAAGTAGTTTGTAAAATCAAATCAAACTAATTCCAAATAAAAAACAGATGGTGCATTTCTGCTAAGTAAATAGGCTGTAGATAGATGCCTGAGTGTAGATTTATTTTGTGGTCTTTATGTTACACACAGTTAGGGTTAATTCCTGGCTATAAAGAGCCAAAATTTTACTATCTTTACATTTGTTATGTAATGATAAGCACTTTCCATGCTTTAAAAAAGTTCCAACTTCCTGACTTGGGGTGATAAATGTTAGTTTCTTGTGTCTACATGTCCAATCAACCTGCCAAATTGCAGGGGTCATTAATATTGTGCAAAATGAATTAATAGCCTTATATAAGTTTTATACTCAACCAAGTTTTTTTTTTTTCAAGTATCCCTACTTACTCTGATACGAAAAGTGATCTTGTACAAGCCTGCCTGTTAAGGAGCTCTGTATGGTAAACTTTTTGTATCATCTATTTTATACCAGCCAAGTCATCTTCCAAATTTGGAAATGAAACCTTCCACCTCTTGGACTAGAAACTGGGTAGAAAGTTGATGGACTAACCTTCTGATGTTCTCAGAAATTCCTTCTGTTTCTTGAGCAACAGAAGAAAAAAAATCAATATCTACTACAAATGAAAACTTGTTCTATGAGAATGGAGAGAGAAGAGTATCATTTGTCATAAAGAGATCACTGTACAAATCTGATGGTGATTTTCTTTACTGCAAAAGATAGAACAACTTTACAGTAACCTAAAAAAAGCAGTATAATAAAATTGTCATTACAGAATACGCGCTAAGCTACGTGCTTAAGTCTGTGACCTTGTAATACTTTAAGGACAGAAAGAAGGCATCCTTCTTTATCATCTGTGTAGCAATTCTAGGAGTACAGGCAGTCACTACAAGGAACGGCATGAAGATGCCCTTATGTATGAAGACCAGGTAGAACTACAAACTGACAAGTTGAATCCTATTGCATGAAAAGAATCCCGTTAGAAAAAGAGGATTGCAAAAAGAGCTGGAAGAGGGATGGAAGAGAGGAAGTAACATTTCTTATAAAAAAAAAGACACTGCAACCACAGAGAATTCCAAATACTGTGCTATGAAACTTTATGCAGTGGAGTTCTGGTTAATGAAACTAAGGAAGGCATTTTTTGTTACAGGCTTAATTTTACATGCAAATTGCAAACAACTTCTTAAACCATTGCTGAGATAGAGTAGGAAGAAATCAGTTGTTGCCAAGAGTGACCTCAACTCAAGGGGTCTTTGCTGGATATGTTGAGTAACCAAGAGCAGAGAGCATGACAACTTGGTGTTTAGATACAATTCCTGCTGGCAGAGAGGCAGCAATGACTTACCTAAAAAAATGATGTTGGCAACCTTAAACTTGTTAGATTTCAATTACAAGAACAGAACATAACATCTATCTATTAATATATCTGAACACTGAAGCAGTCCATTTTACTGAATTTGAAGCAATTGATGATAACTGGTGAAGCAAATGTTCCTAATGTGGAGTATTTTAATAAAAGCCAAGAACTATTGATATCCCATAAACCATAGTTCTAAGGACATGAAAAACAGGTTATTCTGGGTAGGAGGTCAACCTAGTAAAAAGAAGACATTGAATACCTGCTGAAACAGAAGGAAAGCTAATATTGAGAGGAATGGATTACAGGTACATGTAGATGCAGATGGCTCTGGCAAAAACATGAATTGCAGTGCAGAAATGGCCAAGAGATATTTATGTGATGTATGTGGAGAGAAGCATGAGGATGTATGCATCCCAGATGCTGCTGCTGCTGCAGTAATAGCAAATTTACCATGTGCAGCAACAAAAGACATAAATGAACTTCTGTTGAAATTAGACATTTTCAAATCAACAGGCAAAGATAACTTAAACCCAAGTGCCCTAAGAGAGCCAACTGGGAGCTTTCAGATCAGCTCGTGATATTTAACAAGTCCTGGGAAACTGAAGAAATTCCAAATGATTGGATAACTACAAATATTTTTCCAGCATTTAAACAGGATAATATAAATAATCCTGTGAAGTACAGATAAGTTACCCTGACTTATAGAAAAGCTAAAGCAAGGAAGTGTAGAGACATTCATAGTAAGTGAAAATAAAGATAAAACCTAGAATTTAAATAAGTTTACCTTGTTCACAGGCAAAAGTTTTGTAGGAAATAAATGTGAGGTCTGTACTGACAGCAATTCAAATCTGGTTACCAACAGGAATGGTGCTGACATTGTATATTTGGAAGGTAGTGCATTCTGAATTTTACTTTTTAAGTACTTCAATTATTACTATACGACATTTTCAATATTTTATTTTATACAATCAAAAATCAAATAACTCAAAAGCTGTTGACAAAGCTCAACATATAATTTACAGAGCTCATATATGAATGAAAAATTATTAATAAGAAAAGTTTCTGAACCAGTGCTAGCATTTTTATGTTATCAAATATGTAACAAATATACACACAACAATGAATAAAAATAAATAATAAAAATAATAATGAATAAAAATGTAGTGACACTAAGCAAATAGATTATTTTCTGAAATCGTTAGAATTCAACTAGATGTGTTTAGTACAAATGAACAAAAAGCATTAGTATGTTTGGGGGACGTACCGTGTGAGCTATGCAAGAGGATACCTTCCTTTCAGAGAGGAAACCAATGACACAAAGAAGTCAGATGCATGGGACTGCCACAGGGAAAACTGCTCAGCTCATCTTGTTCAAACAAACCAGAATAGAAGCAGTTTGTTGATTTGTTAATGACACATCAGTCATCAGTGTATATTTGAGATCAGCATCAGCTATATGACATTAACCACCAAACCCTCCTGTGAAGACATGGGTGCTCCAGCTGCATCTGCACGCCTGCTGCTGCCTGCATCTCACCAAGGAAGGCTGTGGATGCCTCCCACAGCCCCACTTGCATCACAGGGAGGGTGGTTCAGTGGCTGGCTGTGGGCTGCTCCTGAGTCCCATGGGCTTGTCCCAGGCCAGGCTAGGGATGTCATGGGGTGATGGAGGGCAGTGCCCAACTATTGTTACTGCCCTTGCCCTTCTCCCCTGACTGCTTCCGTGCTTCCCTTATACAGCCTGTCAATCCGATCCCTACTTTGTTTCCAAAGTATTTTTGTAATCCACTGGATACTATTGAACTGGTTTGTTTTCAACTTATCTTTTAGCGTGATCAGTTTAGGGCAAACAAATGGTTTGGGATGCCTTTTCACACACTGTTACCCTTTCCTCCCTACTTTACCAGGCATTGTCTCCTGGCCATTTTGTCCAGGGTTTTGCCAGAGATTTCAAGACTGCTATAAAAATGGTTTGGAATTATGGAAGACATTTGTGAGCTAAGGCAGGACATTAGCAGGTGTGGTGTTAAACACTGAGAGAGTCTAGGGTGATAGTGGATGGGCCTTTGGTTGGGATTTTTATGGCAAAATAAGAGTAATGTTTTAAAAGACATGATTTGTTTTCTGCCTGCAACAGGTGAAGACAGAGTTGAACAGCTGGTTAAGATGGCCCTTCCCCATCTCAGGATCTGTGGCTTTATAGCCAAATGACACTACTTAATGTTTTGGTTCAGAGAGTTAGAAGTAGTTGCATAAGATGAGAATTTTGATCAGATAGGTTTACCTTTCTCTACAGCATCAGACATTGATCACAGAGTGCTACCCCTATAACTGAAGATAGCAGCATTTGAGAAAAACAGATTGGTCTCAGCTGTGCACACAAAAGCCTCCCAGGTGCCTCGCTGAAGGATGCTGAACAAAATTTGTATTGGTCACTGGTTCTTTCTTTTGGAAAGAGGGCTTTGTTTCTGTTTGGTTTTTGTTTGTACATGTTTATTTGTTTTTTATCTCTGAAAACAAGGTTTCCCTTCCTTCTGTAACCTGACTTACAGTTCAGTGATAATCTAGAATGATCATCATGCCCTGTCCAGGGAGATGGTGGAGTTGCCGTCCCTGACAGTGTTCAAGAGGCGTCTGGATGAGGAGCTATGAGATATGGTTTAGTGGCTTGTGGTAGCAATGCTGCAGGGAGGACAATTGGACTAGATGATCTTGTAGGTCCTTTCCAGTTTTGTGATTCTATGACTCTATGATTCTATGATTCTAGAATTTCATCTTTGACTTGCTTATACCAATTTTATAGCACTCAACTATTTTGCCACCAACGATGTAAGATTAATTTCGTCAGTTTTCAGTCAATGTTTACAGAAGTTTTCCCATAGACAGTAGTGTATTTGGGTAAATTATAATAAATAAATAAATTTAGGAAACTTTATAGTTCTTCTTGATACTAATTTTTAGGAAAAATTCAATGAAAGCATCAATAAGGTTAAAAATCAGAAAATAATTTAATAGCTTAAGTGAAAAAGTAGTCAATGTTTATGATGTCTGAAAATAGAAAAATGTTGGGAAGCCTGGAATCCAAATCAGAAAAAGGAATTTCTCAGTTTCACTTACATGAGCACAGATGGCCAAAGTGAGTGACACTTTCTAAGGAAAACTTTGCCAGAAAAAATAGTGATAACGCACTGTTTACACTAGGATAGCACTTTTTTTTTTCAGTTCTGCAAGAGCTTGTCCTTATTTGAGATTTAACCAACAACTCATTGGAAAGAACAAGATTTTGAACAAATTTAAAACCATTGGACAAAAATGGCACTATTATTTATTAACACTTTAATATTGTTTCATACATATGCAACAAGAATTGACCAGGGAAATATCTAGAAGAAGCAAGATATCTTAGCAGGAATAAGATAACAGCAATTTGTGATATGGAGAGGAATTGTCATGGACAGCAGGCAAAAAAGAACAGGATGTACTAACTAAACAGCAGGACAAACACAGTATCTGAAACTAGAAAAAAGAACAAAGGAAAAGAAAAAAGGAACAGTCAAGCTTTTACAAGTCAATAAGCTAAGCTGGAATTAATTTGAATAAAAATCTGAATTTTAGTCATAAACATTTGGCTGAGTTTAAATATTCATTATCTTACAATGTTTATTTTAACTTTTAAATATTTCTCTGGAGAAAAAAACAATTTGTATGATAACAATTATTTATTAGCTAACACTATCAATGCTATTACATACATAGTCCATAGGAGCCTACTAATTTGAGAATATTTAATCTTAGCAAATACAGAGTCAGAGCCATTGATGAGATCTTTCATGTCAGAAATACTGTATGTTACATCCTAAAAGCACAAATGAGCAGTCCACAGGGCACATAGTCATAGAATCATAGAATGACCAAGGTTGGAAAAGAACTGCATGTTCGTCTAATCCAATCATCCACTAAACCATGCCTCTTAGTACAACATCTACTTCCTATTCTCCTACATTTCACTGCAAACCCTGAGGTTTTTCCATTCCGCATCCGAAATTCATGTTTAAAAGCCTTCCTATTGTCTTTTGCTCAGCCATTCATCTGTATGCTATCACGTTCTTCATTAATTATATTAAAAAATCATTTTTAATTGTTATACTTTCACATTTACCTAACTTTTTTCTCATTATTTAGGTTTTCATACTCTTTCTCTCTCCTTAAAAGGATAGCTTCTTACCCAAAGTAAATTTTCACACTTGTGGTTTTGGAATATCTTGTAGAATAAAATGCAAAACCTTCTGATTTTCAATACTCTTCCCTATTTTAAGAATTCAGTCAGTTATGCTGTAAGCACCACTATAAAATGTGAGCAGCCCATATAACATTCCACTCTAAATCTTATTTGTTGGTGCTAGTGATAGCTTTATAGATTCTTTCTACACAATGTAATGAACAAAAATTTAGAACTACACCTACCGTGTCTTGGTGATGTGTAGTCTTGCATATGTGGATATGTCTTAGTTGATATTTGCATCAGCGAAGCTCGGGGATGTTGGTGTTAGGATGCTGGCATCTGTTCTGACTGCCCA
Organism: Chrysolophus pictus; assembly: GCA_037305975.1. NCBI lineage: Eukaryota > Metazoa > Chordata > Aves > Galliformes > Phasianidae > Chrysolophus > Chrysolophus pictus. The sequence goes on from CM074578.1 coordinate 30,220,671, forward strand.
GATGATCTCATAGCCACTTTATAACTATTTCAGATGTGTTTTCTCTCTCTGCAATGCACCCTGTTTCAATCTGTGTAACTACATCTCTACAGTTCATATTAAATTAAAGTCAACCAAATTAAGCAACCCCAAATTTCTGCTCTTTGTAATCTGAAGAGAATTTCCATGTGTGATTTATGTTGAGGACGTGGGTGATACTTAGACCCCGAGCTACCACTTTGGTCACTCATACAAAGGGAACCTCAGCAATCAAGCCATTATTCATCAAACCTCTGATAAAAGGCAGGGTTGTATAGGCAGCAACGTTTCACCTTTTCACCTAGGTACTGGTCACAATTCTGTGTCAGAGAGAGAAGTATTCCAGGCAGGATTACATCATCCTGTAGAAATTGGATGTCCAGGAATAGGTCCAAAACATCTGGCTATCCTCAATAGTATCCCCATGGTCATAAAAGAGTTCACTAGCTGTAGCAGGGCAATAGGCAGGATATGCATTGTCTGGCACACAGCACATATGGCTGCATGAATCACAGCGATACTCAATCATACTCTAAGTCTCTGTTAATCATCACGAAAGATTAATTGCACTGTAATAGGTTACACTGGCGGGATACCTGACACCTGTTTCTGGAACCAGGATGATTTCAGCACCATCAGTACACCTTTATTTCAATATAAACCTCTCCAACTACATGTGTTCTTCACTTTTAAGTGCTTAGTTAAAATATTCCTGGCAGATACCTGTTTAACCAAACCTTAATAGCCCCTAACAATGTAGACAAGTATTACACAACATTTTTAGGCAATCTATCTTGGTATTTCACTGTCTTTACAAAGTTTTTCCTAATGTCTAGCCTAAACCTCCTTGCAGTGGTTTAAGCCAACTATTTCTTACACTACCCACTGCTGATAAACTACCTTCAACTGTGTGGTAGCTTTTAAATATTTGAAGAGTGTAATCATGTCTCCTATCAATCTTCTCTTCTCTAGACCAAATAACTGCAATATTTACATCTTTACTCAACAATTATATTTTCTAGGCTCTGACTATTCTGTGTTCTCTTTCAAACTGATCTATACCTTTCTCAAAGTATAGTTCTATAACTGGAGACAGTTCTTCTGCTAATGTGGTGTTAATGCTAAATTCAGCAGAAATTTTTTGTATGTCTTACAAAGGCTCTTAATGCAGTCCAGCATTTGGATTGCCTTCTCTGTTACATGCTGTGATGCTGTGATCTAGCTATGATCCACTACTACCATAGGATCCTTCTTGGCAACCAGAGAAGGTTCTCTATCTTGTGCTTATGAAGCTGATAATTCTTGGCTAAATTTAGAGCTCTTTAACTGTCTTTATTGAATCACATTCTCCTTGTCTCTTATCGCCAACAATTTGTTGTCTGCAAATGTAATAAAGATATATTTTCTTCCATCATTCGTGCCACTGATGAAAATGCTGGCCAGAGCCAGAAACACTGTGTAGTCCTGGACGCAGGACAAAACTTCCTTCTTTATTTAAGTGGGTTTACAGTCAGCTTCTTTTACTGTCTTTCTAGGGTAAAGCACTTGTGTAGGTAGGAAGTATATTGTCTGAATTTGTTGTACTATTAGTAGTAAATCGTATATAATCTCCTAGAATTTTCTCTTGTACTTGTTTAGGTCTTGAGTCACACCTTAGCATCATGATCTCTGAACTAAAACTTACAATTCTTAGATACATTCACAAGATTTGCATGCCATACCAGCTGGAAAGTTTTTCCTGTGGGCATTTGTGAGATATTAAAATTTCATATTTTCAAATTTAAAAAAAATCCAAGACCAAATGGAATTCAGGTAGGAACTTTAGGAAAAACTGATTTATAACTTTCTAAGACCAGCTGTAAGAAAGCATAGGAAAAAAATATTTGGAACTGATCATTTCATTAGATATACAGTCTCCTTCATCTTTTGTTTAAATCATGCCCACAATGTTTTTTGACACTGTGAGTCTCCTAGTTTCTCTCTGCTTCCTAGATGAATATACGTTTTCATCTCCTGAATTATATGAAAAAATTTCCTAACATAGGTATTTTCTACATTTTTGTACTGCACCACATCATGAAACCTTCTCAGTCATTCTGGTCCTTCACTGTTTCCTCTTCCAGCTTGTCAGTGAGTCAGAATTTGATTAAATAATAATAACAGGAATCTTTTTTTCAAGATAATATTACCAATTTGCCTAGCTCATAGTAACAGTGACAAATGCACTTGTGAGAAGCTGGCACTCTCAAGAAGATAAATGCAGCTCTGAAGCAACCAAACAGCCACAAAAAGTGTATATCAAACTAGCAGAGGATAATCCTAAAGCATAATCAGCAGCTCAGACTACAACAGCAAGCTTCATGGTAAAACGAGATGCTAAATGTGTCAAATTCAAGTTTATGCCCCGGAAGACCAGTAGTCTAAGGTTTTCACGTTACTGAAAGAAAAGATTTACCATGATCTGATAAGCAAATAGGATAGGTAGCTTGCAATTCAGCAAGTGGATGTCAGCCAAATCATGATAAGAAGACAAAAAAGACATGATACTCAACAGTACATGAAAGCATAACCAGAGCTTTTCCTTAGGATATGAATTTGATGCTGAAAAATTCAGAAAAGAAAGGAAGTTATTAAATAACTAATGACTCCTTCCAGTCTTAGCAGCTTGACAAGGAATCCATAGTGAGATGAACCACAGAGGAGTGCAAAGAACCCTGGGGCTGACTGTGAATATATTTTATTGGTCTCAAGCAGCTTAAGAAGAGAGGAATGTCAAACAAGTGACAGAAGAAAATCTAAAAGTGTGGTGGCTGCCAAACCACTTCCACAAGAGAAAGCAAAAGTGAAATTGCTGAAGGATTTTTGTACAGGTGCAGTAACCCCAGAGGTCATAGGTAATGTTCAAAAATGACAGCAAATTCTTTTCCTGATTAAAATTTGCAACCTTAGGTGGAGAATTTGGGGAAATCAAGAACATGCTTCAAAATTAGGAAAAAAGAATAGAGAGACATGAATCGGGATTTTTTTTGAAATATATACATATATGACACTTCGTGTGAATTTACTGATTCATACCACAAAGTCCAAGACAGTCAGTAGAGAGAAACATGCTGGTTACCAAAAAGGAGTGACTGCTTAATGTAAAGGAACTTCGAGCATTCTTCAGACTTCCTGCACCTACAATAGAGTGGAAAACACAATTGGAATTTAAATTCAGGAGAGTATTAGTTGCCAACCAGGGCTATCAGATCTTACATTTCAGACTGAAATTGTCTCCAAAAGCAGAAATACAGAAACGGGTGTTCTAGAATTTTAAGCCCATACATGAAAAGTTATTTAAAAACTTTATGTTGCCTTCATTTCTAAGAAAATTCTTTATTAATCAGAATAATCTGCGGCACAGTCTATGAAGACCTTGAGGTAGGGTAGAGCCTCCATATCAGTTGCAGAAAGAAACAGAGAGTATATTCAATAAGCAGAGAAGTAAAATGAAATCAAAGAGCAACTCTTGATGATAATATTTTCTGGGAAGTCGTAGGTTTGTAAGACATCAGCTTTATATCAAAGTGTCAGTAAGTAAAATTCAAGAACACAATCTATGATAGAAACCACGAGAGTATTGCTTTACAAAGTGATACTGTGCTCAAGACTCATACTCAAATTTTATGCCATAATTTACAACAGAATTGATATTTAACACAAATACTGGCCCAGCTTATTTTCTTCCTTGCATCCTGTGATTTCTTGATAGCCACAAACTTCAAAGGGAAAATATAATTTGGTTTCTTTATTGCTGATGATGTCTCCCTTCTAAGACATTGCTGAGCTTAAAAATTTCTGCCTCACAGCAAACTACATTTAGCAATTAGCAGAAAATACCTATGCCAAATAAGACATAAATAATAGGAAGTCAACAGGAAAATGACTTCATTTATACAGAAGAGTTCTGAATAGATAAAATTTTGTCTTCCTAAACACATTTATGTGCAATGCATGCTGTATTTTTGTTCTTTGTTTATAATTCTGCTCCTGATCTCAGTTAATGTTGTCATCATGAAGACCATTTATTCAGGCTTATGTGGAGTTTTATGTTGCCTGCTAAGTTCTTTTCTTTATTTTTGTCTATAGTTTACCTTGAAATACACTCCATAAAACTTTATGTCTCTAGACAAATACAAAAGCAGAAAATATACAGATTTTTCAAAAAAAAATTACTATTTAAGGTAGTACTGAAACCTTTAAACAAGGAATTTTTTTTATTTAGTTCATATATATCAGAGTTTGCTTTTTTTTTTTCCTTAGTATCATTTCTCAGGCTGAAATACACTGTGACAAGCTATGTTTCTCTCTCTAAGTCATATCAATTTCAGTAAGAGATTTATAGAAAAATAATTAAGCAAGCTTAAACTTATGTAGTTCACAAGCTAGATAGAGCAACCCAAAAATATTTGACCTTTTCCATGTCAAATTCACTAAATAGTTGCTATCTATAAAAAAAAAAAAAAGAAAATCTGTGTTGCCTATCATACTAGTGTATTTCTATCCATTACTTTTACTTGCATTTGAAGTTATATGTTCCCAATGAAATTTCACTATAAACTTTGAATTTTATTTCGTATTGGCAATGGATCTCACAAACAACTGAACTATCCAACCAAACCCCATAAGAAATGTAATAAAATCATGAGTTGGCAACACTAATGATCCATCCCATAAACTCTAGATAAATATAAACAGATGTAGATATTGTAATTAAATTGATTGGGAAGTTCATTTCCCAACAAATAACTCTGGGAAAGAAAATAAGACAGAGACCTCTTGAAATAAATTGATTTTTAAAACAACACAAAATGCCATAAGGCTTTCTCCTTCTGAGGTTTTATTAATAGTACTTTCCTACACTGAAAATATTTTTCTATCCCTTGTAACATTATGAAATGCTCCCTTCATCAGTGATAGAGAAAATGTCTCTTATAGAAAGTGAAGCTGAGTACAGAGACCTATCTAGTTTACCAGAAGAAATTTTCCTAAAAAAGAAGGGAAATAAATTTGTTCCTTAGTCAATGTCAGTTCCACAAATTTTAAATTTAACTCAGAGAAATCAATTGCTAAAAGACCATAGCTTTTTAAGAAAAGAAAGTTAAGGTAACAATCAAAACCTGGAATGGAAGAGAATCAGAGGAAGCCAGAGATACGCTGTTGAAGCCACTGGAGCCATTTACTGAAACTGTATGTGCTACTGAGATTATCTTCACTGGGATCTGGACCCCATACATTTTTAGGAACAGCCAATAATCCAAAGACAAGCTATTATAGCAATCTGCATCATCAAGTGATTGGAACATTCTTTTGCTTCACTCTCCCAGTAGATTAGTCATTTAACTCAAACTTTAAAAGAATGCTTTCAGCTTACTTCATTCATACTTTTTCTTTTTTCCTCCATGACACTTCTAGGAAAAGAGAAGAAATCAACATATTAAACACCATAAAAATATTAATTACAATGTACCTAGCGAAAAGGCTCATCTCAGTCTGATAAAAAAAATCAAAGAAAGGTGAAAAAACTTGGAGAGAGTCTATTTCCTCCATGGTATCTACAATTGAACAGAGAAATTGTAGCTGCCATTCAGTCTTCTTTTAACCAGATTTTTCATCCATTTCTCCCACGCTCCATTTTCTGCTTGCACAATACGAGTGTTTGACACTAGGAGAAATTTTTGTGCTTGTGGTTATGTGGTTGCCACACCTAAGCAGAAGAAAAGTACAAAAAATTTCCTGGATCCATACCAACAGCTTATCTTTCAAGAATGCCTGGAAATAGTAATTAAGTGTAGACCAGAAAAGAACTTTTCATCAAAACAAGTCTGAATTTCATAGTTTCAAATAAAAAGCCTGCAGGAGACCACTCTCTCTTCCTTCCAGTAACACTAAAAGAGCAAATGCTTAAATGTCCATGGCAGCATGGAAGAAAAGAAAGAAAAAAAAAGACATAATGAAGGCCACGGCCCAAACTGAACTGAAGGAAAACACAAAGGCCGGGAATTAGTGAAGCCATTTGTATTAATCTAAAGGAGCCAAAAGGCAGACAGTGAACATAAAGAAACTGAAGAGGCATCAACACTATCTCTGAGAGTGTAACCTTGAAAGAATATATGAATAGGAAAAAGGAGTTTCTGCTTAGAGCCATCGATTGGAAGTTAGGTTATAAAAGTGATGGATAAATTTCCTTTGGCATCTTATTCCTACTGTTTTCTAGAAAATAGTTTTACGTATGGGATTTGGTAACTCATCACATCAAATAAATAAACCTTTATACAATTTTCTCAGTAGAAAAAACAACAAAAAAAAGAAGCCCCAAATATTGGCAGTTTCTTGGGTGAAGTAAATGATACTGCAATTTAATTCTCTTGGAGGTTTGCATTACATTTCCATTTCTGATTCCACAATCCAATGTTATAGTCCAATCTCAAAGTAATACTTTGACAAGTTGCATGACTCCTGCTATTATCCTTCTGCCATTGTTCAAAATGTGAAGAAGTGGAGCCAGAGTGCTCTTCTCTACTTCTCTGTTTCAACTCTAAGTGAGAAGGCAAGGAACAGTTTTGAAATAGAAGTGAATGCAGTGAAGTGAAAGATGACAAACTGCAACTTGTACACAGGAGGCAATTACAGAAATGGTGCCTCTGCATACCTATTGTTAAAGAAGGAAAGGACTGAATGAAAACTTTTTCACATAATATTTTAAATTCAAGAAGTCTTTCTTTCTGTTTTATATTATGAACAGTTAAGGACTTCCTGCTCTCATAAACTGCATGAAGCTCCTGTATTATTCAGTCATTCAAGATCAAGTAGTCAGTGATTGATAATACTCATAATTTGGATATTATTTATCAGGATGATAAATTGCATGTAAGGGACACAGACAACTCTCTGGAATTCACCGTCTTTTTATCTAGCACTTTGTCTTGTCCATGAAATAACTTCAACCTTATCTAGGCAAGTGTTACCATACATAGGTAGTGATACTTCACTGCAAGCTTGTATGCTGCTTTTCCCATGAGAAGTTCTTGAAGAATCCCAGCCAGTTCAAGTTTCACAGTGCACCAGAGTTAATTGCCTTTGCCCACAGTATGCATCCAATTTGCAGTATTTCGGTATTGTGTGAGATGTCATTCTTATAAAAGGCTATCAAAAACCTTATTAAAGGATATTCTGCTATACTCACTTCTCCTACCCTCCACCTTCTTTAGACACTACAGAAATGTAGCATCTAGTCAAAGGATCATCTACTTTGATGGCTCGCCAGTAACAGAGCTATATGAGCTGTTTATCTCAGTCTTGTTACACGATCACCTCAGCATTCACAAGTCAGCTGCACCAACACCAACACCTTTCTGGATAGTGAAGTGCAGACTATCAATCATACTCTCTTTGTCCTATTCCTAAAGTCTTATACTTGCCATCCTCAGTTCTCAGGATCTAGTCCATCTTTCTCTAACTCCTAAGAAATTTAAGAACTGATGTATCTTTTTCCCTTGACACCTGGAAATCACTTGTCCAAAATTCACACTGTCTATATTGAATTCAAGCAAGAACAGAATCTTAAAAGAACTATTACCTGCTCCAGTTATCAGCACTATTAATGACTTATTACTTGGTACAGTTAATTGGACTTTGTATAATTAAATAATATAACAACTTATTGCGGGCATGTGATGGACCATCCTGTTATAGGCCATTATTGTAAAAAGCAAAAGAATAAAAATTTAAAAAAAAATTTGGAATGGTGATATTTTCTTGTAAAACTCAGCTCAGTTTGTTTTGTTTGAAGAACTGAGGACCATTAATTATTTATTATTATAGGTATTAAAAAATGATTGTTAGGCTGTGGAACTCTGTAATTAAGAATATTGTGGTGAGGTACAATAATGGAAGATCTGTGGGAGGAAATAATCATTTCAACTTGTATTTAAGTTAGTATTAATAGGCCCATGAGATGATATTTCCTACTTCAGTGGTAATTAGAAATTCCTGATCAAAGACAAGTCTTTACCACATAAATGTGATTGCTTGTATCTCATCTTAGATGACAGACAGTTGATTTTATTAAGGTCTTTGTGCTTTTGATCAAATGACAAATTAAAACAGAATGTAGTTTTAATAATTGTAGGTTCCTGCAGATCTTTCATTTAGTTATGCTGTGAAAATTATCTTTTGAAAGTGAGTTAATAAAATTCACTGCTCAGTAAACATTCAGGAGTTTTCTTCCAACTTGTTCTTACATGTGATCAGGGTTAAATACAAAGATTCAGGTGCTGATTATTCTTTCAAATAAATTGCTGAACTTACTCTAAATTTTCCTTCTTTCTCTGTGCAAAAGCAACTAACTCTAATCCACTGAAACTAAAGCATATGTAATAAGTTGATACAAACCTTTTTTATACCAGCTAGATCTTGGTCATAAGTAAGATTTTTTTTTGCTGTTGAACTGAGTTTGCTATTGAAATCAGTTTAATCCATCATTTCATTAAATAAATGCCACTACTAACTCCACATAGCTCTTCTGTTTTGTTTTTTTTTTGGTCTCTATCTATCTGGCAAAATTCTTAATGACACTATCAACCCAAAATGGAAGCCAACTTTCCTATGATACCACTCTTTGCATATCTTCAAATGTAACTGACTAATCAGCTCTAGAACAAAGGTAAGAAATCATTTTCCTCATTTTGAATGTAAGAATCTCCTAAATTTCTTTAATAAAGATTTTCTTTAATTGATACAGATTTCACTTGTATTTGAAAAACTAGAGCCAAACTGTTCAAAATTCACAGTGATAAAATATGACAGGTTTCAGGTTCTTTGGTGTTTGGTTTTTGTGTGTGTGTGTTGGTTTGTTTGTTTCCTGCATTTCTTTCCTTGAAGAAAATGTCACAAAATCCTTCCTCCAGTCTTGCATAACGCGTAATGTCATTATAAATAACTTCTTACAGTAAACACACCATCTGCTTTTCTGTGCACACCAGCTTTCATAGTTCTAATGGGAGAGGCTAATGAGACTAATCTTGGCAGGCCCCACCAATAATTAGTAGGATGCCAACCAGAAACGTTTGTCAGGTCAATCAAATTTTCTTCTCTGACAGGATAACTGGCTTACAAGGTAGACAGGAAGCTGAAGATTGATATGATATGGTATGATGACACAATATGATACACCTAAATTTATTAAGCTTCTGATAGTGCCTCAGGTAACAGCCTCATAAACAAAAAGGGAAAATACAGACTAGAGAAGCTGTTCCAAAACCAGAGCCACAACCTGACTTCAGGTCATGACAGTCATTAATTGGACTGTAAACCTAACCCCAATGCAGTTGTTTTTAAAGTGTTTGAGTTTCAAAAAATTACCATTCTGTGAGTAGTCTCTTACAACCAGAGTAAGTCTGTACTTTGCTAGTCAAAATGAAGTCATCATAGATTGGATGAATAAGCAGCTGAAATACTAAATCAAAATTACTAGTTATCAAGGGCTCACTATGAAACTAATAATTATCCAGTATGATCTAAGAAAAGGCTCCACCTAAGTAAAATCTCATTATTATTATAAAGTTGCTATAATCTGTAATATAAATAAAATCAGAAAGTATTATGCTTTATCATGTGTTATTTATGATGTGTTACTGTAAATAAGATCAATATTTACATGCATAGTTTAGCATAGCTAACAAGAAAATTCATTTACTAGCATGGCAATTGCAAGCAAAATACCCAAGGATCATCAGTAGGTGTCTTAAATAAGACAGATAAGGTAATGGTCCTTCTCTCTGCTGTGAATCTTCATATTCAAAAATTTTATTGAATCTTTTATTGCATTGCATGATGCACTGCAGCAATCTTCCAAAAAGTAGCAAGCCCTGCACTAGTTTGCAGAAGTAGCTCCTTAACCAAATTTGTATAAATTTTAAGATCTGAATAAAACCATAATGAGGAAAGGCAAATGGAAAACAGAGAAGCAAGATTTAAGGTTGGGCTACAGAAGGGAAATTAATTGCCTTGGAATTTTTTCTCAGTCTGTCTTCTCTTGGGAGGAGAAAACAACACATTGGCAAACAGCCATGACGTAAGATGATCTTAAATTGTGCTGTGTATATTTATCTGTTTCACTATATGATGTGTTTGACTTTTTAAATACAGTAAATAAATACACAAAAAAGGCAGTGATTCGATATAATTATTAAAACTTCATCTCCGTAGATATCGACAAAGATTTCATTGGTATTCATAGTTTAACTAAGGCACTGTTCACCTGACAGATATTTATGAATCTTTTTTTTCCACATTTGCTATTTCATGGGAAAGTTTCAGACCTGGCCTCCCTTTCCCATCTTCCTATCAGCCCTGTTCAAGCATGGGTGATTTCCTAAATCCCAGTCATTCCATCACTCTGCTTGTGAGCCAAATGCAAACAATGAGGCATTTCAGAAAGAGAATGTGATTTGTACACTAGAGTGTATTAAACATTTCCATTTACCCAGCAAGCAAGTCAAAACAACTCATTGATTAATATACAGCTGTTTTCTCTTCAGTGATAAATGATGACCTATATTACTAGAATTCTAGCATTTCTGAAGATTGATCTGAAAATTAATTTCCAGAAGAAAAAAAAAAAAAAAAGAGAAAGCTCAGAACACACCTTAAATTATTAATTCTAGAAACTAGTCAGACAAAAAGGACTGTGTTATTCCATATCAAATACAGAAATCAATGTACCAGGAAAGATAAAAGTTAGATAATCTTCTAGGTCTTAATACTCTGTGTTTTTTTATCATACACTTCTCCACTATTGTATTTACCAGTTAGTTAGTAGTGCAGGACAAGGCTACAAATTCTCCTAAATGTCTCATAAAAATATTGTTATATAAGAGAAGAAGAAGGAAAAAAATAACAAGAATTAATTTATGAGAAGGAAAAGTATGAGCAAATCCGAGACTGCCTCATGAGACTGAATGCGTGCAGGGTTCTGAAGGAGCTGGCTGATGTGGTTGCCGAGTCATTCTCCATATTTGAAAAGTTGTGGCTGTCAGGTGAGGTCCCAGATGACAGGAGGAAGGGTCACCTCACTCCCATTTATAAGAAAGAGAGCAAGGAGGACCCAAGGAACTATAGGCTGACTAGTCTTACCTCTATACCTGGGAAGATCATGGAACAGATTTTCCTGGACGACATGCTTGATTACATGAGGAATGAGTGCATGATCTGAGACAGCCAGAACAGCTTCATCAGGGAAAGGTTATGCCTAACCAATCTGGCCTTCTATGATGGAGTGATGGCATTGGTGGACAAAGGGAAGGTGACCGACGTCACTTACCTGGACTTGAGCAAGGCCTTTGACATGGTCCCCCACCATCCTATCTCCAAATTGGAGGGATGTGGATTTGATGAGTGGACCACTCAATGGATAAGGAATTGGTTGAAAGGCCAAAGACAGAGGGTGGTGACTAATGGTTCTGTGTCCAGGTGGAGGCCAGTAATGAGCGGTGTTCCCCAGAGGTCTATCTTGGGACCAATGCTCTATAACATTATCAATGACATCGATGATGGAATTGAGTGCACCCTCAGCTGATGACACCAAGCTGAGTGGTGTGGTTGACACAGTGGAAGGAAGGGATGCCATTCAGAGGGACCTCAACAGAGTCAAAAGGTGAGCCTAGGTGATTCTAATGACATTCAACACAGCAAAGTGCAAGGTTTTGCACTTGGGCCGGAGGAATCCCAGGCATTTATACAGACTGGAAAGAGCAGTCCTTGAGAGTAGCCCTGCAGAGAAGGACAGATGGGCCCTGGTAGATGAAAACATTAACATAAGCCAGCAGTGCGCTCTTGCAGCTCAGAAAGCAAATGGTATCCTGGGCTCCATCAAAAGAGGGGTGGCCAACAGGGACAGGGAGGTGATTGTCCCTCTCTACTCAGCTCTTGTGAGGTCCCATCTGGAGTACTGCGTCCAGGTCTGGAGCCCCCAGTACAAGAAAGACAGAGAGCTGCTGGAGAGAGTCCAAAGGAGAGCCACAAAAATTATTAGAGGGCTGGAGCACCTCCCCTATGAAGACAGGCTGAGGAGCTGGGCTTGTTCAGCTGGAGAAGAGAAAGCTGCGGGGTGACCTAATTGCAGCCTTTCAATACCTAAAGGGGAAGTTCTTTATGGAGAGAGTGGCGAGGTGCTGGAACAGGCTGCCCAGAGAAGTTGTGGATGCCTCGTCCCTGGAAGTGTTCAAGGCCAGGTTGGGTGAGGCCCTGGGCAGCCTGTTTTAATATTAGATGTGGAGGTTGGAGGCCCTGCCCGTGGTGGGGGGGTTGGAGATTCATGATCCTTGAGGTCCCTTCCAACCTTGGCCACTCTCTGATTCTGTACATGAATATCATAGAGTCAATCTATGATTTTCCTTTTCTTGAATTAATTCCTCAGATCTGGCATTCTTTCAGATGAAAATGTTGAGCGTTTTTCTTCTTTTTGGTCTTTTTTTCTTTTTTTCTTTTCCTGAAAAGTGTACAGTAGAAAGACACAAACGAGGCATATAACAGATAGAAATCTGCAGCATATATTTTAATATGGAGCAGTATTTAGATAACATAAGCCAAGTTTTCGTATTAAAGAATAAGAAGAACTAAGTCATAGAATCATAAAATCATAGAATCATAGAATTGCATCTCAGCCTCTTTGGGATATATCAGGCTGTTTGATCACTTTTGGTAAATTAAGTGGAAAAGAATGACAAAGGAATCATCAGCGAAAAAACACCTGAGTTCACATACCCTCTGTTCCATTGCAGATCAGTCCAGTCACAGCTGTGCATCTGATCCATGATTCCATGAGGAGTAACAGTACCCAGGTTAGGTACCAGGGCAGTATAGGCACACCAATGAACTTTTAGGAAAATGCTTTCAGGGATGCACAGTGTGATGCTGGTAATAGAATCAGCCATTAGCTAACACTGTTTTGGCTGGAGTTGCTCTCTTGAGAACAGTAAGAAGGAAGTGGACACAGAATCACAGAATCACAGAATTGTAGGGGTTGGAAGGGACCTCCAGAGATCATTGAGTCCAACCCCCCTGCCAAAGCAGGTTCCCTACACCAGGTCGCACAAGTAGGTGTCCAGGCGGGTCTTGAATATCTCCAGAGAAGGAGACTCCACAACCTCCCTGGGCAGCCTGTTCCAGTGCTCCGTCACCCTCACTGTAAAGAAGTTCTTGTGCACATTTGTGTGGAACTTCCTATGCTCCAGTTTCTGGCCGTTTCCCCTTGTCCTGTCTCCACACACTGCTGAAAAGAGTCTGGCCTCACCACTCTGCCCCCCACACCTTAGATATTTATAGACCTGGATCAGGTCCCCTCTCAGTCTTCTTTTCTCAAGGCTAAACAGACCCAGTTCACTTACCATTTCTTCATAGAGGAGATGCTCCAGGCCCTTCACCATCTGTCTAAACAGCTCTGGCTGTGTTGTGGAAAACAGAAAAAATACAGGCAAGTGATTCAAAATAATTTTTGTGACTAAAAATTAATGGATAAGTTTTCTATCAGCACATTTCCAGCACAGCAAGTACAAGTTGGCAACACGACTCATAGAAATTAGATGGGAATAAACTACCCCAGTCCAAATTTTCAAAAAGCAGTGTGAGAGGATCTACAAATCCCATGAGCTGGTGGTGTCAGTCTCAGCACTATCAGCAGCCATGCACATGAAACTACCTGCTTAGAGACTGAGAAAGAACAAGATGTTCTTTCAGAAAAAGCTGTGCGTAGCCAAAGGCAAAAAGAGGAAAATTACGTGGAAAGAAGTCAAGAAAATACAAGCAGTTAAGAAAAAAATGTATAGCTCTACAGTGAAATTGCACTTGAAACTCGAAGCAATGAAACATATTTGGAGTATGTCCTGGAGAAAACAGGCATGAAGGTTTTCAAACACATAGAGTCATCAAAGATTTCCTACACAGTGTGCATATTTACATTCTTCTTTTTCTTTTTTTTTTCTTTCCAGTGTATATTTCACAATTTTTTGGACCACCAAGTAACAGAAGAAATTATAGTAGTGAATGAGTCATACCTAGACATTTCTGACTTATTAGTCATTATCAGTTACTGGAATAATTATTGATTCTGTGCCTGCCTAAATGAAAGATATGTCTGATGGCTCATGAGGGATATGTGATATTCAGGGATCGTGGTTTTCTCCAGTAAAACATCCATCTTTCCAGACTGAAGATCCCAGACTGTGCTGTATATACTGCTAGTGGTGTTGGAGCAATTTCAGACTGGCTCTGGTCATGATGATCCCCAAATCAATCAACTGTGGAATCCTGCTTGAGATGGATTCAGTATTGCTTGCTGGTGGCAGTCAAGGGAGAAGGTCTAACTCTGTCTATACCGAGGCAGTCTATGGAAACATGTACACACAAGCATTTACCAGCTGATCATTACTAATTGCCAATCACAGAATCACAGGCTTTGTGACCTCAAGAGAACATCAAGTCCAAGTCCCTGCTAAAGCAAGTGCCCTACAGTTGGTTGCACACAGAAATGTGGAGGTAGATGCAAAAGCCACAGACCAATTAAGTCTCTGGGTTGCTGATGGGTGGTATTTGCCTGCATGCAAATACTCCCATGATAATTCAGGACCAGGGAAGAGGTGAGAGGAGATAAGCTCTGGTTTAGGAAAGCAGAGAGTGAGACAAAGAAGTGAAGTCTGTTGTGCCAAGGGAGAGGAGGGGAAGCAGCAGAATCAAAAGCTGTCTCTGTGTTGGAGATCCTCGAGCAAACAAATGGAAAACCCCAATGTTAAGGCTCTAATCCCACTTTGCATTATTCTATTTACTTCAAGGGAACCAGTCACACGCTTGAAGTTAAGCAAAGGCTGAACTGTTTTCCTGGATCAGGACTCGAAGAGCTAAATGGTTAATAGCTGTTTATAACTTACTATACTGTGTTCTTTAATTATTGGCTCACTTACTGGCTAGCAGAATCTTGTACATTCAGTCCCATATGCTATTAACATTCCTTTCTGACTCTCGGATTTGTTCTTTCCATAACTGAAAGACTTAACTGAAATTCTTGTTATAAAGGTCGCAATGTCTTCTTAACCATTTGCGTTTGAAGTCCTCAGTGCAGTAAATCAGGCTTCTCTTAGAACTTTAGAGAATTGATATTAGTATACAGACAATCACTACCACGAGAAGACAAAGAGAGTTCTTGTTGTGTCTTGTGGGTTGGTTTGGCTTTTTGTTTGTTTGTTTGTTTCTAGCAATGTTATAATTTTTATGTATATTTATAAAGTTTTATATAGCTTCTGACTTTTTTTGCTAAATGAAAAATGAAAGAAATGCTTTTGCATGTGCATATTTGTACAAGACTTGTACAAGAGCCTGATAAAGAGCAAAAATATTTATTTCAATCATAACTTTACCCTCTTTCCCTTCAGCAGTCATTATGTACTTGCTTCAATGTCCTTCATGAAATCAATCCAAGTTATCAGTATTTAAGACACCACTCTAACAAAACTGAAACCTAAAAACGTAGAAATGGAAGTCAAGTCATGCTGGATACTGTGAATCTTGCAGAACAAAGTATAAACTAGTGCATGTTCTTTGGAAGAAAGATGTTCTTCAATGTGTAGTTATATTAATAACAAAGTGTGTGTGTGTGTGATGACCATCTTTTCTTAGTTTCTTCAGTGTTTAGAAAACAAACTGAAGGTACAGGCTTATGACAGGATCAAGTCAACATGAGCTCCTGATTTTGGATGCCTCATGCTTAAGACTTTATATAAAAATATAGCGCTAGGTTAGTCCCTCAAAATATCTTACTATATTTTAAGACAGCAATGAAAAATGTGTATCTGCCAGGCAGAATCCTGTAAAGTAGCCAAAACTTTACTTTCAGCCTAAGGATGAAAACAGTTTTCTTTCACAGAATCACAGACTGGTCATTAGGACCTGGGATTTCTGAAGGCCAGCCTTGCTAGTAAAGACTGAGGTGAAGAAGGCATTCATTAAGTAACTCATTTTTTTCCATGTCATATTTCTCTAGAGAAGAAAATGAATCACAGGCTCATATTTTCCCTTGCCTTCCTTTTGTCATTTATCTACTCACAGAAATCCTTCTTTTTGCCTTTGATGTCCCTTGTCAGATTCATGTGCTCTCCTGAAACTCAAAATATTCAGTGTTTACTAATCTGAGTTTTTTCACCAATTTCTTGTAGCATTTTGATCTTCTGGGTACATTTGATTTGCCATTGGTGTTTGTTCCATGTTTTGAAGGATCCTGTATGCATATATTAAGGAAACTGTGGAAACTATGTTCTTACATATAAGGCAACATTTCAAGGAACATGAACTCTCACAGCCCACCAGACTCAAGATGCAAATGATGATTTAGAGTGAACAAGCCTTCCCTGATGGTTTGAAAGCCTGCTCCAAAGCACATATTGCACAGCAAGGCCAGGCTTTGCATCTCCTGGCCAATTCACATGGCTGAATTATCTCATAGACTGTACAGTTATCCATAATGCTAAACAGCATGAGGAAGTAAAATGCAGCTAACCCAGGGGATTAAATCTTACACTCTTCTTTCCTTGGGAAAAAAAAAAAAAAAAAAAAGGCAGAGGAAACTGCCAGGGAGGAACAAAGGACTAGAAGAGATTACATGAATCATTAAGTCCATCCCTTGTCCACAACCAGGTAACTCACTGCTGGATCAAAGAACTTTACTCTTTCCCACACTGTGAAATCCTCAGAGTATTTCCCAACATCTCATAATAATTTTCAGACTTGTACTAGCTGAAAACAATATTTTTGGCATCTCCCTACATTAGAGGTTTTGTACTTTCAGAAAACAAAACACAAAGATCATTCCTAATCTGACCTGAGGGAAATTCCTTCCAGAATCCATCACATTGGTCAGCATGTTTCTTGTTACAGGAGCTAGAAAGAGCAGACAGGCAAGAGAGAAATTTTTTCAGCCCTCATTGACACATAGTCACAGTGTGAGGAAATGAGAGGCAAAACAGATAAAAGAAATCTGTCCTTCAAGGTGTGGTAGGGAGGTGAGAGAGGCACATACTTTTTGCCTTTTTGTCATTTTGGAGAGAAAAAAAACTTACACTTCCTCCCTATTAAGACTGTTTGCTATAGTTCTCCGCTATTTATGAGCTTTGTGCAGTCCTCAGTAAGCTGTGATGTTGTTATGTGTTGCCCAGTCTTAATCACTGCAGCTAATTTCACAGTGTCAATGAGAAAATCAAGATGCTATGCCTCTCAGCTAGAAAAGCATTAGTGCAAGGTTCGGACAGACAGCCTCGGAGTTATTCTGGGACCCCAAATTAACGGTTCATATTTGCCCCCAAGCCCACTAGATGGCACTGTGTATGGCTGTTCCCAGTCCTTACAGACCTGAGGAATAACACGAGACCAGCAGCTCACACCTCAGCTTTAATTCCCAGCACAAGTCTCTCCGCTGGGAATCCTAAGCAGCTGTTCTGCCCATTCAGCAATTTTCGGGTTCCCTCAGTCACTTTGAATTAATGCTCTTTCAGATGACTACCAGTACTATTTTTTTTCTTAAGAAGCTCCCAATTTATATTTTTCCAGTTCCTGGGCCTTGCCCAAAACATTCCAGAGGTTTTGAGAAATATTTAGAAAGTCGGTAAGTCTGACTATCCTGTCTGGCTGCGCAGTGCATATATGAGTGGAAGGGTACAGACTTTAACCAAGACTCCCAAAAATACTGCAGAGTACAGGAATTTAGATTTGACCCTAACTTTCCATCTTGACAACACCAGTTCTCCTCTATTGTGTCAGGTCAGATGGCAGGGAAATCAGTGATGGGTTCCACTGAGATCACTGGGGGCTGTGTAGGGGCCTCTGCCAGGTTTCTCAACACTGAAAATGAGTGTGCTAACATTTCGGAAGTCTTTCCCTGTCTTCTGATCCAGGTTTCTTCTCTTGCTTTGAGCAGTGTCTGCTGGTTTATGCTCGCATGAAAACTGATGGGACTGCTGAAGAAATGGACGGGACTGCCATGTTCAGTCTGGACAGCAGGAATTTTGCCAAGTGCATTTTGTTAACTGACATGGGAGTTTAAATCTCCTTCTCACTTTCTCTGTCTCTCTGATTCTTGCTCTCTCTGGCTTTTAAAAGTTTGTCTCATGTTTCAGCTTCAGTAGCAACCTGAACATAGTTTTGTACCTTTATTTAGCCTTTGGAATACAGTTCTAAGCAAAAGTGGTATTTGAAATGTCTCCTTTTTATCTTCTCGCATCATTATTTTCTCTAATAAAGTGTATTAGGCATTTTCCAATTGTGCCATTCAAGACTAAGATATAAGATGATCTATAAACCATATGCAAAATGTGCAAATTGAACAAACATCAATAATTCTTGTACCTTGCACATTTGAAACTGTCCCTCACAGAAAGCTTCCACAATCACGTAGTGAAGATCAGCAAAGCACTGTGAAGAATGTTATATATCAACATCAAGCACTGAGCTGTATGAAGGCTACTGCTTCCAGACATGGCAGACACAGCAACTGAGTGTGGGAAAGTCCTGAGACCTCTTTCAAGTGGATGCCATGGCCCAGGGGGAGCACGAGATACAAGCACTGGATAGGAGATGTAAGTTGGAGATCAAGCAACTGAGTGAGGTTAGAAATGGAGTCCTGTATGCAAGTCACTCTTTGTAGCTAAAGCTTCTGAAAGGGGAGAAGAAAGAGGGAAAAATGTCTTCGTTTTTTCTCCTGGGTCTTTTTAGTTTTATATCTGACTGTCTCCAGCCCAAAACCCAACAGCATCATGAGGCCTCCAGAAATTTAGAGGTGTTTCTGAACACAAAGTGTAGGGTTACAAATGAGTTGGTATATTCTATATTCTGGCTTAATAGATTATTTAAGTGTGACATTTCTCTCAGTTGGACAAGACAATAAAATTAAAATTAAAAGAGAAATCAGTGTGTGTAGTCAAGTTTCCTAATGAAGAACGATTTGCTGTAATGATTTCACCCATAATCCTCAGATTTGGGTGTCATGAGGTTTTGCAAGCTGAGCTGTACTCACTGTTGGACCTTAAGAAGGAATTATAGAGATAGTTTGATCTCCAGATGTAGGAAAGTCTTAGGGTTTCTTTAGCTTACATAAATAAATAATAAAGTCTATTATAAAGGGAGCATTAAATAATGGAGTATTCTGGATATTATCGATCCTACGGGATAACATTTAGTGTCCCAGTACAGAAGCCAAAATCTGATCCCCATACCTTCTATTTCATCTAAGCAATTATTTCTTCCCAATTATGAACCTATTCACTCCAAACCTGATAGGTGCATTTCAGTTCTGTGTCTTCTCTACACCAGTAGCAAATCATTTTTACGATAATTTGATATTCATCATTTGCAATTGCCAGATGATAACTCCTTGCCTCTCTGAACACAAGAACTCTAGAAAACAGGGTCAAAATAGTTTGCTTGAGCATTCCTTTAAATCATCAAAACATGTATCTGGCAGTGTTGCATTGTCTGCTTAGAAAATTTGTTCCACAAAAAACGAAACCAGAAATACAAAGAGCATTGACATGATATCAATAGTCCTTTAAAAAAGACTTTTTTCACAGATGCTGACAGCTGTGTGAGAATAGTTTGTCCTCAACAATCTAAAAGTTAAATAATTATGAAAATAGAAGCTATGAAACATCAGTGCTGATTTTCCAGTTAGTTGCATGTCTACATGTTCATTTTGCTCTGTGACCTTTTCCTCTATAAATGACTCACATTTAAAAAGTTTGAAGAATATATCTTTACTTCTCTTGTAAGTTCTTGTTTGGTCCTCTAAGAAGGTAATTAATGTGGGCATGTGGTATTTTCAGGAAAGCTGGCAAATAAAAATCAAACAAGTTTTAGATGGTGTGTCTGCAAGAATCCTCCTGGAGCTCAATGTGTGCATGGAGGTTTTATAAGAAATTAAACTTTATCCCTGAAAAGCCTACATTTAAAGCTTTTGGATAATCTATAAGCTTTTATGGTATGCTGCAATTAATGAGAACATAGACACTTGTAGGAAAAGCTCTAGTAAGAGAAAAGAGCATAAACCAGATAAGCTCGTATACATTTAGCCTCACTCCTGCCTGAGGGTTTCCTTTCCTTTCAGGCAGCGCTGACACAACTTTAAATAGATGCTGCATTTGAAACCCTGCCAGCATTAAGAGGCAGCAGCAAAGGTGCTTGTTTCCTTTGTCACTTCCCATGCCGCAGCAAGAGGTGAAATGTAAGAAATATGACAAATGGTACAAAATATCCCACAAAGCAACAAGATCTCCATGGCATTGAACACGAAGATTTTTTTTTCCTGAAAAGAGACACACTACAGTATTGAGGTAGTGGGTATAAGTTGTCAGCCATACTTCAGTGCACATGCTGCAGTGTACCACCTGATGTCCATCACTGTTCTCACCCAGGTTTAGCTGGCAGCAGTGCAGACAACCCTCAGCTTCCTCTGCTCCTTCTCCTGTGACTCTTCAGCAGCAGATGGTTATTCTCTGTGGGATTTTCAGGGATTTTACTCTCTGGAAGAAAGAAGACAAATGAGTTGCAGCCTCCTATTGTCCCTGCCCAGTACAGTGGATGTTTTGTAAAGCATGACAGGCATTGTCTGTTCCCCATTAAAACCGTGACTGAATTCAGTTCCGATGGCCTTTGAACTGGGAGAGATTGAGTACTGGGAAGCTGCCTTTGCCTATTTGCCATGGCTGGACGTGAGGTCAAGAAGAAGCATGTAGAGAGGACAGAGTGTGCAGGCAAGGAGTGTCTCGCACCCTCATTTGCCCCACGCAGGCATGGAGTCCAGGCCATGAGCTGGCCTGCTGCCCTTTAAAAAGAGTGTCCTCAATTAAACTTGAATAGACCTCACAGATCTAGCTATTCTTTCCTTTACAGCAGCATAACACTGCTGAATTTAACATACCAAATGAGAAAAAGTCAGATTCAGTTTGTCTATGCTATCATTTTTCCATGGCTGTACACTACAGTTACAAGGTTGCCTTTGTCAGCACTTAAACTTGACTTCAGCTGCTGTTCATCATGGCAACACGCTTTGTTTGAAGAGGTTTGTATAACACAATTGCTGCTGAACATTCGCCGTCACAAGGCTGCTGGTTGTGATACAGGCCTGAGAGCAGCAATCGTGCTCTTTGCCTCTGGAGAGAGAATAGGAGGACGGGCTGTTCTGAGCTGTGGTTGCTTCTGTAGATGGAGCAGGAGACGGTGCTGCTGAAGAGGTGCTTGGAGCCATGCTTTGTGCATCCTGTCCCAGCCACAAGCAAAGCAAACACATGTTTTTCATAGCCCCGCCAGCCTGCTATTCCCTTCATTCCTGAGGAGAGCCACATTCTGAGAGCACCAACAACAATCACTGCAGAACCAGTAGGAGCACACATCACTGCTGAGCCAGCTGCCTGGAAATGTGAATGCTACTCTGCGGTTTCCTCCGGACTCTGAGCCAGCATTTACCTCACCAGATGTATCTTTCCTTTGCTGCCTATCCCAGCCTGTGCTCTATTTGCGGTGCAATCCATTTTCCACAAGTGACAAGTCTGGGGGTCCCCAGAGGTAATCAAAGCAAAGCAAGATGCAAAATGAAATGCACAGAGTACAATGGGAAAAGGGGGGAGAGTGTAGAAATGAAAAACACACTCACTACAGACACAAGAAATCCTGGTCTGGGAGGAACAGGCACAAAGACTGGGAAAGGATCTTAACATAAGTGAGGAGGAGGTGTGTGGGGTGAAGAGGTAAGGACTGCAGTTCCAGCCAAGACTAATGAGATTGCACAGGAACTGAAGCTTGATAAATGTACAGAATCTACAGAAGCAAAAATAGAGTCCTGTAGCCTTCTTTTTCCACAGATACACAATTATCATCCATGTTTCACAACTGGAGAAACAAGATGCTTAAGTGATTTACCTTCAGTAGGTTTGGAGCCCAGGTTCTTCCAGCTCTCAGGCACAGACATAACCAAGAGATTTCCACTGCATTTATTGTATTCAGGTGACTTGATGAATGTCAATTACAGTGTCTTCCACTCTGAAAGACTCAAAATTCATATGTGGGACAGGAAGAGACAGTCTCAGATGCAACATTGTTTCTGATTTCCAGCTTACTTTTTCCTTTCCTTTCTTTTTTTAAAGAACATAATGCTAAAATGTGTGGAAGGAAGAAAGAGAAGGCTAGTCCTGGCCATTTTCCTGTACATGTGCAGTTTTTGGCTCAGTGTTATTAGGTCAATTCCCTCAAAGGAGCAATAAATCTAGAGCTAGTTCGTATTACACATATATTACCTTCACTCTGCCTTCTGACTGATGTGCCCCTCAGTTATCAAGGCCATCAGCATGTATTTTGCCTCCAGCAAACAAAAATACTAGGAGTAGCTCTTAATCTGTCAGCCTGACTTGTTTTCATCTCACTGCTTGCCGCTTCATGGTGGACAACGCGCAGTCTGTTCCTTTACGACAATACACGTGTTGGTAATAAAATTCCCATTCCTAGTCCAGCACAACCTTTTTATGTGGCTGATTATCAAATTAACCTTCTCTGCCTCTAACTTTTCAGAGTCTGTCGTGGGGGCTCCCTTTCCCACAGTAATTTCCCCTGCCTCATAAATAGCAGGAGGGCAAAGAAGAAAAAGAAGATGCTGCGTACCCTTTGAAGCAACCACCATCTCATTGCCTTTGCAGTATCTATTCATGCCTTTGTGCTGCTGTAATGGTTCCTTGAAAAAGGACCCGAGTTTCATAATGATATATGGCAACATTTGTCTGACTAGCAACTATGATTGTGGCTGTTAAGCAACTATCTGAAATCAGAAGAGCTAAATAGTCCTTATAGTAATTAGATCTCAAAGGGTTTTCTCTTTCTATTGCAACTCCAAAAGAGAATCAGCTTCAAAACATATATTAAATGCCCCAACTGTGGATTAGCTGAGGGTATTTCTCAGTAAAGGCTCTGAGGATTCAGAACATGAGGCTATCGATTACATACTATTTTTGCTTTCCACAAAAGGTTTCCAAGAAGGTGGCTAACTAGAACTGAATACACAACCGCATTTGTGCTGAATAGATAGAAAGCAAAGGAAACACATTATGTGGTTTCTCAAAACTTTTGTGAATTATGGAAAAGATACGTAATGTTTCTGCAGAATAAAAAAATCTGTCACAATTATCTATATTTTCTTTATTCAACTCCAAGAATTTTCAGCAATTAACATCTTTCTTGGGATCCTCATAAATAAATAACCGTCAGCATTGCTGTCATGGAATACATTTATAAATAAGCTTACTACTACAGAACCGCTCTGAAGACTTCATGTATTGCTTATAAATAATTTATTTTCCTCCACTGACAGGTGAGGTTATAAAAATGATTACTCTAAAATAAATAACGTTGGCTGGGAGGTTCTTTTTTTAGTTTTTGCTTTTGTCTGTTTTGATCAGGGAATCACACTGAACCACTCCGCAGACACCTTTGGGCTTGCACATCGTAGGGCCCCATATGGTTTCACTTTCCAGAATTACTTCCAGACACAGAAAGGAACAGATGCGGAGAGAGTTTGACCTGCAGCACAGGCACCTCATTCTTATTACTATTCACTTTCCACTGATCATGCATCAGTTCCTTTTACAGCTTCTCTTTTCTCATGCCTATTCATGTCACAAATAATTCTCTTTGATAATTACACTGTTCTTCAGATTCCCTTCATGACCAGAAAAACATTTTCTTTACTTTTGCCTTTCAGTTCACTGCCTGCTTTGGATAAAGCTGGGTATGGAAGTATTAAAATACCAAGGGAAAGCCTGCTGTCACAATGAGTTTCATCCAAAGTCCTTTGAAGTCATTCATAAACAGTGGTTCCCAATTATTGCTGTTGGGCTTTGGATCCACCCATGGCTTTCTTTCCAGCAAGAAGCATAAGTATTTAAAAGTTTTCAAAAGATTCGTCGGATGGGATTACTAGTTTGATTTCCTGAATAATACTCTCTGAAGATTGAGATAAACATGTCACCACTTGAAAGTTCTCTGTATCACCTCAGGCCAGAATTTAAACTTCTCTGAAGCTATGGTGTCCAAAGTTTCACAAACAGTGGGTAGTTTCATCCTTACAGCCAAGCCACTCTTTCGTCTCTCCAAACTGAGAAAGGATACACTTTCTCGATTCTTACACCACAGCCTTCTGCTTATTTTCAAATTGTAGTCTTCATTACTGGTACAATATTACTGGAACAGTCTTGGCATTATTTTGTGTTCCAAAGAAGGTTTGTGCACAATTGCTCATTTGTTATCGCCATTCTCTCTTTCTAACCCAGTAGTCAGTCAATTTATATTTTAAAGATACCATTTTAATTGTGTTCCTAAATTTTGGATCCAGTGTCAAGGATAGAAGTGGCACTTCATCTCCCATAATAACTTACATAGCAAGTATACAAAATATATTTAAGATGTGCAGATAACTGTTTACTCACAATGTCTCTTTTCCCACAGTATAGCCTCCCCCTAAGATATTTAACTTTGAAAACTTGAATTGCCTTTGGAATATTGCAGAAAGTACCAGAGGATTCAGCAGGCTGTTCTTTAATATGCCTCTGAATCTGAAACACTAATATTATGTGAAAAACTTTTTGGTTTTGTTGGTTATTATCTGATTCCCTTCACTCATTGTTTAGTCTCTGCTAAATTCGAGTACAGTGTCCTGCAGTTACACATTCCAGGTGCCCTTTTTGAACTGAATTCTAGAAAATACTGCACCGAGTCTGCAGGATAAACAGGCATGGTCTGAGCAGGATATTTAGAAGTGGTATAGAAACAGCAAATTTTAATCCAAGACTTAAGCAACCAACTGGTTGGAACTTCTACTCCCAGCTCTAACTGAATACCATGTTTGAACTTGCCTGTTTGTTTTCCTTCTTTGAGAAGCCCTATTCTTTCAGAATAAATATACAAAGTAAGTAGAACCACTGAAGGGACAGAAAAAGAAGTCAACTCCCTGGGCAGTCCTCTGAGCACCACCAAACGCACACGTGTGTTTATGTGTTTATGAATACACACATCACAGAATCTCCATCTACCTATTTCCATCTTAAAAGAGGGTGACACGCAATGGTGAGTGTGCACGAGGCAGAGGCAGCAGTGAGTGAGGAAAAAAGGAGCCCTGGATGTACTTGGGAGACAGCAGAAGGGGAGGATAAACTGCTTGGAGAAATAAACTCTGAAGCCAAAATATCTTCCCTTGAAAAGAATCATTTAGATTATAGCCTTCCTCAGCTTATTTAGAATTTCCATGAAAGTGTTCAATGGGAACTTGAAAATAGTTGGAACGCAAAATAACATTACAGCTTGATTATAAACATTACATAGATGCTTTGTATTTCCTGATTCTGCTTTATTTCCCTAAAAATTGTGACAATCTGGAACTGACTTCTGACTGTTTTTGCACCTGGGAGGTTGGTCTCTGTGTTTGCATGTGAGGCAATTCTTTGCTCTGGGCAAGGGCAGACAAATTGCCACAGGCACACAGGGTTTATTCAAGCACCGTGTGGAGGTCTGCCCTTCAAATAGCTGCTCCTCTCTTCTCCAAAAAAAAAAAGGTGTGAACATGGGAGCCTCAGACTGGAACCAGCCAAGAGCTACTAACCAGAATATTATCTAGTGATAAACATCTAGTCTCAATTTTTTTCTTTAATGTCAGTGATTACAAATTATAACTCCTACATTATACCCTGAAATAGGCTGTACATGCTATTAGAGATTAAAGATTGATATAAACAGTAGATGTTTTAATGTTACTTGAATATTCATCAGATCATAAAATTATCATAAAAGAACTCCCAAACTATTTTGATTTTAAATGGCAGGTGGCTTTGATCGCTTTACTCCTTTAATGACTGAAGAGTTTCCACAAAAGAAAAAAAATCATCTGAATGTCTTATTTTTTGACAAGGCAGGAACAAAGGGACACAATTTTGCATAATTAGCAAGTGTTTCCTAGAAATAAATAGTTATGGAGGAACAATTAAGTTGTGTTCAGGTGGGACAGTCCATTTGCCACCTTCTTACAACCATTGATATATCCCTGCTGCTCAGGGAATACAAGGAGAGAAGAATGTGTTTTAGCGTCTCCAAGCAATCATGTGTCACTAGGTAAAACACAGGGTAAGTTCAGCAGCACAAGAAATCACACTGTTTTTCCCACAATGTAAATATGTTTTTACAATGAAATATTATTCTTAGCATTTTTAGTATTTCTTTATTCACAACAAAAGAGACTGTATAATCAGCAGCTTCTTTTTCCTCCACCCTCAGTGGCACTGCTAATTTACTTGTTATTTCTTTCCTTGAAATCACTTTTGAAATCCTTTCCTTGTTCTTTTAACAAATAGCACAGAAAATTAATGTCATGCAACGCAATCTGTTTCCCCAAAGAGGCAGAGCAAACAAATAGTTGTTAACTAATTACATTGGGTAGTGATACTTCAAAGGACTAAAATTTACACCCATACCTTGTCTTGATTAGAATGTTCAAGTTTAATTTAGCATGCCACTATTTCCTGCTGGCTGTTCTTCTTCATTAGTAACAAGCTCTCCTTAGAAACTGTTGATATGAAACACATGAAGCCAATTAAATCCGTAATGAAATTTACTTACTTGCAGTTTAAGCACAATGTGGTCTATGATTCATTGAGCAAAAGGTTTCTACTTACTAAATGAGACCTTTTCATTTGCAGTGGAACACTGAAGGACAGAACACCCATTCTACCAGAGTTACTGGCATATGTCATACCGAGAACAAATTAGGTGACAAAATCTCTTTTAATAGGGAGCCTTATTTTGCATTTTCAGGAGCTTAAGTAAAGTGTGATCACCAAGGTCGGAAAAGATCTCCAACAGTCCAACTGTCCACCTACCACTAATATTTCCCCACTAAAATGTACACAACACCTAAACGTTTCTTGAGCATTTCCAGGAACACTGATTCTACCACCTCCCTGGGCAGCCCATTACAGCCCCTGAACACTCTTTCAGAGAAGAAATTTTTCCTAACATCCAACCTGAATC
Organism: Chrysolophus pictus; assembly: GCA_037305975.1. NCBI lineage: Eukaryota > Metazoa > Chordata > Aves > Galliformes > Phasianidae > Chrysolophus > Chrysolophus pictus. Next base: position 30,247,821 of record CM074578.1, read on the forward strand.
TCCCCTGGCACAACTTGAGGCCATTCCCTTTAGTCCTATAGCCACTTACACAGGAGAAGAGGCTGACCCCCACCTCACCACACCTCCTTCCAGGTAGTTGTAGAGAGCAATGAGGTCTCATTTGATCCTCCTCTTCTCCAGACTAAACAATCCCACTACCCTCAGCTGCTCTTTACAAGACTTGTTTCTGGTCTGTCTTGAGTCACATGTTAGGATAAGAACATGCTACTGCAATACACTAAATATGCATATACAGACAGAATGCGTAATACATGTAATGCCAACCAGAGCAATGCCAACCACCTGGGAAAGTAAACTAACACAACAGAAAGTAGATAAAGGATCTTGTCACTGGGTTTATTCTTGCACAATTTAAAGTCATGATAATGAAATGCAAATAATCAGGTTGATTAGCATATTCTGCCAGAAAATATTTATTATTAGTGTAGTTGGTTATCCTTTTGCCTCTTAGGCTGACTGAAATATTAAGTTTCATGTCAGCCCTTGTGATTCGATCCATTGCTCATACAGCAAATGACCACATTTTATTGTTGCATCTCCTGGAGCATCTCATTGTGAACCAGAACCTTATTTACATAAACACTTTTAAAACTGCTTTTTAAGGAGAGGGGCAAGCATTGGAAATTGATAGATGAGGGATAACAAGGAGGTAAAACTGGTTGTATTACTACAAAAACATACCATACTAACAGGTAAACAATCAACTGAGACAGCAGAAGCCCTACTGTTTGCAAATACTCTCTTTCAGCAAATGGTAGCAGTCTTCCTGATATCCTTGAACTCAGCAGCACATACAGGACTAAAATGAGTTGCATTCTCCAAGTCCAGTTGCAGATTACTAAGTCCTGTTCCCCCTCTTAGGAGTCAGTCCGTAAGTAATAGAAAAATAATAGAAATCAAAGAACAGGGAGAACATCAGAGAAAAGTGTTTGAATACAAGAAAACTCAAGTTTATATCTGATTAAAAGAGAACTTTATTTATTTCAGCCAGAGCATGACGGGAGACAATGAGAAGCTGATGAGAGACACAGTAAATAAATAAATAAATAAATAAAAATCACTAGTTTGACTTCAGTGGAAATGAGGAATACAAATATGTAGGTTGCTTCAAAAGTAATGCCTCCTATTTATTTCCATGGAAACTACAACAGATACAAAGAGCACAATAACACTATTTGATAGAGAAAATTCTCAGCTACAGAAAGATATTTTTCAACATAATCATCACCATCAGCTGTGCATTTCTTTTTTTTTAAGTAATGAACAAGATCCTGCATGCTGTGCTTATAAAAAGCTAAAGCAGTGAAAGTGATCCACTGTTTCACAACTGTTATGATGGTGCCATTGCTAAGATGATGCTGCCCACGCAGTTCATACTACATTCAACTGAAGAGATGGAAGTCAGAAAGCATAAAATCTAGACTACACAGTTGGTGTGGTAGGACAGTCCTGCCAAGACTGGCAACGTGCTCTACGGTCTTCAGATTAGTACAGTTCCTGGTGCTATCATGTTGCAAGAGAAACTTTGTCTGCTTCTCTAGCCTGACTTTGGAAGTTCAAGCCCTCATCTTCGTCAGCACTGCAATGTAGTGATCAGAGTTGATGGTTTGTCCAGGTTCCAGGAAATCTCCTCCTTCCTATTCCAAAAAAAGTGCACATCACTCTACCTGCTTGAGGGCTGCATCTTGAATGGGAACTTTTTCTTCAATGGGGAATTCACATGTCGTCATTCTATGGACTACTGTTTTGACTCCGGCTCATGGTGGTGACACCACATCTCATTACTGGTAATGATGCAAACCAAGAAACTATTATCTTCAGCCTCATGTTGGTTCAATAGGTTCTGACAAACTTGTATGCAGTGTTCTTTCTGTTCCTGTGAGAACATTTGTAGGACTCACCTGGTGCAAAGTTTGCGATATTCCAACGATGTCACCATCATTTCCACTGCATTGAAGATGTTATTCAGATCAGTTCATTACAACATTTGTTGTAATATTCATTACAACAGTTGCCTGGTTGTAATCTGCCAATTTATGAAGATGATCTGATTGAGATACTCTTCATTTCATGGTGTAACAGCTATGGAACCACTACTGAAATACAGCACCTACTGCTTCTCTGTGCTCACATACACTGTTTTGTCTCCATAAATGTTCACCAAGCATCAGTGAATGTCAGTGGGTACACTTTTTTCAGCATGGAGGAATTCAATTCCACATCTGATGCCATTGCATCAGACTGCCCCTCTGGTGCCATCTGTCACATGGCAACAAAAAGTAATGAAATATTGGTGGGAAGATTCAACCTCTACTGCCGTATCAGCAACATCTGCCTCTGGCATCGTGGGCCAACACAGTAACACAGGAGGTTTTACTTTAAGAGCAGACCTCAGACATGCTAGCACTTACGAATGCTTTTATTAACGGCAAATAGAGATTAAGACAAAACTCATACCTGTTTCTATCCAGGGAAGTTTTGACCAAAAAGGAATCTGAAGAAAAACAATACCATATCACGAGAGTAATTAATGAAAAGAATGTATTTCAGGTGATGTCAACCCTTCTTATCTCCTGTGAAAGGTCAGTGACAGACCACAGCTTTTGGAGTTTGTTATGCCTACAACTGAGGCAAGCAAAGAGACGGCAAAATGAGCTGTGTCAGTATGTAGTATGCAAGGAAGTAGCATAAAATCAAAGCACCACCAGCAAGCTCCAGCAGGGAAGCAGAGCAGTTAGTTTATATTAGCACACTGCTAATAATTACAACAAGCTGATCTCACTGATCTCTGAGATACAGCTGAACTGGCATGCATTCTACACCATTGGAAAGAGAAAGGTGTTGTGCACAGTTTATGATTATTTGTGCTCAAGAAGGTGCACACCAGATGGTGGTAATTGCCCATAAACTTGGCGATACACAAGATCTTTAAAAGGTTTGATGTGAAAGTTGCTTAATGAATGGAAAGCTGAAAACTGGAAGAATATTTGATTTTTTTTTCCCCCTTAGATGTTTAATACTATGAAGCACTATTACTTTCAATAGCTTATACAGCCTTGACCTAGCAGGAGACAACACAATTGTCTTCATCATTCAACCAAAGGCAAAAGCACTTGTCCACTTAAAAATTAGATGAATGACAGTAAAACACCACCCAACAAAATGAATTTTACTAAGAACATCCAACAGAATTATTCCTTCTTTTTTTTTTCCCCCATTCTTCTCCACACATTTGTCTATTTTTGTATCTCAGTTCCTGAGAGAAAGCACCCTCTGTCCTAGGCTTCTGTTTTGTAGAATATCCAACTGCTGCTAAGTAAAGACAAACAAGAAAATAACCTTTCAGTTCAACTTGGAGGCCATTATCAAAGAACTAGTGGATTTATTTTCTCCTACACTATTTATGTAGCACGCCAGCCTCTTATGGAACATTTTTTACCAATAGCCTGGCACTAAGTTTAAGCAAGTTGTTTTTTCCATTATCATAAGTATCTTCTTTGCTTTCCTGAACAGAGTGTTGCATTATGGGGCCACAGTGAGATTTTCTGGCTATTTATATTCTGGGTGGAAAAAAATCCCTCTCTTCGTTTGTTTGCCTTCATCACTGCTTGGTTGTTTTTTTGTTTTTTGGTTTTGTTGGTTGGTTGGTTGGTTTGGTTTTTTGCTTTTGTTTTTTTTGGGGTTGTTTTTTTTTAATGGTTATACGGAATGCTTTTGCCAGTGAGTCAGGGTTGCAGTCTGTGGGGTGTTGGTAATGGATTGTCCTTACTGGTGCGCTCTTAATCTTTCATCTGAATGCCAAGTTCAGAACACAAGCAGAGTAAGCTGGAAATGCTATTGGTCACCAGCACAGGAATGTCTTTCTTTGCTGCAAGCAGTTTGCAAAAACATGATTATTTATACGATTCAATTTGCCTTGTTCTTTTTCTTACCCCTCTCCTTTCATGTTACCTATCAAAAAAAAAAAAAAAAAAAAAAAAGACCTGCAAGAGTCAGCAAACTTATGCATGCTTCCTGGCCAACCCTCTCAGGTTTCTTATTTCCTACACCTGATACCAAAACCACAATTAACTGCCTAATGGTATCAAATATGCCTTAGAGAGTCTTGCTTGTGTAGATTACCTCAGCACCACACCAGAGAGGCATCACTCTGCAAGTCCTGTGTCTTATGCAGCAGGCCCAGGAAGAAGTACTATGCTGAAAAACCTCAATCTCTCTAATCTCTCTAAAAATAACCTTTTCTCATGTGATGGTATAAAAAAAGAAAAAAAAAGAAAAAAGAAGTGAGAGAAAAGTGAAGCATGGAAGATGGAAAGATAGGCACACAAAAATGTTGAAACCCAATGTAAATTGAGCTGGCTTCATCTTCCCTGAAAACATAGCCTGAAAACAGAGGTTTTGACCAAAACTTGCTTCAAACAGATTTCATAAAATCCTGCTGTGAGATTCTAGTGTTCCATCTTAACAAGTACAGTTTGTGGATCTCTTAGAACCAGAAGATATTTACTGAAGTGAATTTTGTAAACAGGTGTCACCACATATCATTTCCAAGCCAAGAGAGTGAAGAGAGGTGGAATGCTGAAACTGGCATTCTGTCAGCTTCTCCTTGCTGACATATCTATGCCAAAACCACTTAAGCACAAATGGCACATAAAACAGAAACACCTGTCATTTTTGGTCTGTGTGTAGGAGGGCACAAGTACGTGAAACTTCATGAAAATTGTATGCTTTCCTGTCCAGAGAATGTAACAAAAAATTTTACAGTGTGGAGCAGCATTGCTGGAGTGGTCGTATGGATTTTATCAACAGTTCTGCTCAGAAGTGCCCAGAAGGGCATCGTTCAACTCTCCTAGGAGGGCACTGGAACCCCTGAACTGACACTTCCGGCCCCCTCCTAGCTGCCTTATCACTGCCACCTCACCTCTGTTCAAACTTAGCGAAGGTGACCACCCTATAATGAGGGTGAGAAAGAAAATCTATCATTTAGGCCATATATATTATTTTTCAGCACTAACCCATAATCTTCTCTCTTCATCAGCATATAGTAAAGCTCTGCTGAGATGCTGAAAGCAATTTTGCAAAGGTTATTCTTGCTCTGACCCAGCACATTCACGTTGTTCTGCAAGTCAGCAGTAGCTCGGGCTTCCTTCACCTTTTTGGTTCACATTATAATGGAATCATAGAATTGCTCAGGTTGGAAAAGACCTTAAAGATCATCAGGTCCAACCATAACCTAACCATACTACCCTAACTCTAACAACCCACCACTAAGTCATGTCCCTAAGCACCACATCCAAACGGGGATGGTGACTCAGTGTCCTCCCCAAGGAGCCTACTCCACTGCTTAACAACCCTTTCTGTAAAGAAGTTTTTCCTGATATCCAACCTAAACCTCCCTTGGCACAACTTGAGGCCATTTCCCCTTGTCCTGTCATCAGTGAGAAGAGACTAACCCCACTCTTGCTACAATCATCTTTCAGATATTGGAAGAGAGCAATAAGGTCTCCCCTCAGCTTCCTCTTCCACAGACTAAACAGCCCCAGTTTTTTCAGTCACTCATTGTAGGCATATTCTTCAGGCCCTTCACAAGCTTTGTTGCTTTTCTTTGGACCTGCTCCAGCACCTCAAAAAGATTTAGTATATGCCTCAAGGAAGTGCTCTCAAGTTCTTTCCTGATTTGAGGTCACCTGACTATAGATGAGAGAATCTTTGAATTTGATAATGATGAGAGGACATTTCCTTATGGATCTCATGGATGTGAATGTAGGAGGCAGTGTTGTGGTAGTCCTCCTTTCCCCCGCCTCTGTGTTACACTAAGGTGCAGTGACACTATTGGCCACCCACGAAATGAATAGAGAATAAACTGTTTCCTTCAATAACCCTGAATTTAGCTGGTACTTGAGAGCAACAAATTTCTATCTGCAGAACACTGAAATAAAAGTTTGAGTGGGGGCACTTAAAACACAGAGAACACAACGGCAGAACTCAAAACAAGGGTTTAGAGAAGAAGGGGAGGATTGCAGCTTCAAGCAAGAGAAAGGTTATTTTACTGTTCAGCTGTCGGATCTGTCAAGTTGGAGCTAGTTGCCCATACTCACATAAAACTGTGATACAGAAGAAAGTGCACGAATGGAAGACTACTATACAACACAAAATGTGTATCTATGCTCCAAGAATATCTGATGATAAGTTGGAGACATTCACAATGAGTTTACATCATCTAGATCAGTTACTGAAGTACAGCCTGCTTTCCCTTGCTAGCCTGCAAACCTGATCTGTAGAGTTGTACGCTATACTTATTTTAAACATCTACAGAATTAACAAGTGAAGCCATCTGACTTCAGGCTACCATCAGTCAGGGATTCAAGCTATATACATGTGCCTAGCCTTCAAAAGGGAATGATAATGTCTATCAGAGGAACCTGGAAAAGTTGAGCACTTAATGAGTGTCTTCGTAGAATATAACTGTGGCAAAGCCACATCTCTGATCAGATTCAAAATTCATCTTTGTACCAAACAGTCAAGCATCATCTAGAATTGCAGTAGCTGCGGCCATCCTTTCCATTCTTCCAATTCAGTTTCTCAGTCTTCAGGCTAAACCTGCAGGTCCACAAGCGCCATGACTGGCAAAGCTGATCTTGAAGAATGATTTCAGGACTATACTTACTAGGCCATAACGACCTCTATGGGTTGCTTCAGACTTACCGGTTTTTGTGGCCTAGAACTCGCTAATGAGTCACAGTCTGGGTTTTGATGAATGATTTCATGTCTTATAAACTCCCAGCAGCTTGGCAACAGCATGACTTTTCACGTCTGAAGAGCAGCCTGTGAGTTCAGATGATAGAGATGTGACCAGGGACTATTTACCACTTGGACTGGGCTAGTGAGAAATGCCATAATTGCTGCCAGGGATTGATACCCGGTTAATTTTGACATTTATACAGTTGCACATGTTGTGCTAAGTTTTTATTAATAAGGATGATTATCCTTATTATTCCACAGTGGTTTTTTGTTTTTGTTTTTTTTTGTACAGACCAAAATATGCAGCAGAAGTTCGTTAATTGATTCCTAAAGTTGATTAAAGTAAAATGTCCACTTTCTGGAGCCAATATTTCATGTCCCCAGAATAAAGAAGAGACTGTGCTTAGTTCTAATGAATGTAATAGTGATTTTTTTTTTTTTTTTTTTTTTGTTCTGACTCCCCCCCTTTTAAAATCTATATACTTTTTCCACACCCAATTGGTGCTCAGAATCAAATCATGCTCTCCCTGGTGCAGGACTTTGCATTTGTTTTTGTGACCTTTCTGTGAGTTAACCACTTCAGATAAAAAAAAAGAAAATCACTGATGTTACTGTATGAAAATTACTTGAATAATTACCATTTTTTTCCTAAAACTAATTTTCAAAAAATGTACTGAATCTCAACAGAAACATTTTCAGAAAACATTAGCTCCAGGATTAAGATTAACTGAACATTCATCTGTAAATCTTCCTCTTCTACACATTTTCTTCTTCTTCCTTCATTGTCCAAATTGAAGAAAAAGCAATAACTTCATTGTATTCTGGTCTGTTAGTTCAGGAAAAACAAAGAGCCAAATGAAGTCTTTCCATTCTTTGGGTTTCCACAATCAAATATTTGCCAAGTGCACAGCCAGTTTCTTGGCATGTGCTTACAGCATCCAAGACTTCCAGGTGATCCCTTTGTCCAATTACCCACCAATCTGGGCTTGGTTTCTATGATAAGCTGGAGGTATCTTCAGTCTGGCATAGTCACAGGTAAAATGCAATACCATACAAAACATTCTATTTCAATCATTTATTAAGCAATACATGTTTCCTAACTTCCTTTTTGGATTGCCATGTGATTTCTAGAATAGAAAATTTATTAAAACTTGGTTTTAGTTTGGTCAAGATTTTCAAAGTTTTATCTTTAGACTCCGCATCTGTGATCTTCATTAGAACATTTTATTTATAGTCTTAGAGAAATCCATAAAACAACAGAAAAGAATACAAATGGCTCTCAATTTCCACTATGATGTTACTTTCATATTCATAGATATTCCACAGCTTACTTTCTGTACCAAAGCAGATTCTTCCAAATTTGTTTCAAAGTTGTATTTATAGTAGTAGAGAGGGGGGAAAAAAAAAAGAGCCTTGAAATAGGTAAGTTTTATAATAGGCTAAAGATACATATTTTTCCAGTATATACTACTGGAAGATTCTAATCTGAAACCATGTTAAAGGATGTGCAGGTGCCAGCAATTAGTTCTGTATGGATGGCCTCTGAAAACTGCTGTTGATTCATTACAGAAGAGCACTGCAGGTCCAAGATTCTTCTACATGTTGTTGTCAAAAGTGCTGGGAGCAAGGAACTCAAAAGGGTTCTGTTCTTCATTTTTCCTCAACAAAAGTTCAGGAAGGGTCTATGATTTATTTTGCAACTGACTTACAGTAGAGGAAATCCAGCTTTTTATCTCCTTCATTTGACTCATAGATGACATACAAATAGTCAGAAAATATTAATTTTATTTGCTTCTAGACTAGGAATAAAGAAAGGCCCTCTTCCTATATTTAGAACTGAAATTTGATGCCAAGATTTTTTTATTCTTAGTACAGCCCTGCACTTCATTATGAAGTGTTTGAAAATGTTTCGCCTCTGCTCACAATACATTTTTCCCCCAATAAAACATGGTGATATATCGCAAACAAGGCAGCAAAGACTCCTCAAAATATATTCTTGACCCCACTTTGTGTTTTCACACATTCTGCTCCACTAGCCTTTAGACATAGTAGATTATGTATGTCAGTTGCCTATGCTGTCACATGCTAATACTAGTATATGACAGCATAGGCAATGAAAAAGGAAATGGTTTAAGATATTCAGATGATCATAGAATCCTAAGGATCTTCTCCAAGCTAAGTGATTCTACAAGAAATACAGAAATAGGAATGAATGCTACTTAGGTAAAAAGAACGAAGACATTCTTAGTTCACAGAACAGGTAGTAACTTCAATAGAATAAGGAGAAAATGAAATTTTAATTGTTCTTACTACATCTATTGTCATTAATTTTCAACTGGTTAACAAGAAAAGGAACAATAGCCTACCTTAATGCATTTCTTTCTTGAGAAAAAGTGTAAGATCTTTCACCTGGGTCAGGATGCTCCCCAGCACAGATACAGGTTGGGCAGAGAACAGCTTGAGAGCAGCCCTGAGAGAAGGATTTGGGTGTGTCAGTTGATGAAAGCATTAACATAAGCAAGCAACTGCACTTGGAGCCCAGAAGGCCAAACATATCCTGGGTTGCATCAAGAGAAGTGTGACCAGCAGGTCGAGGGAGGAGATTCTGTCCCTCTACTCTGCTCTCATGAGAATCCACCTGGAGTTCTTCATCCAGTTCTGGGCCCTCCACACAAGAAGGACACAGATGTTGGAGCAGGTACAGAGGAGGGCTGCGAAGATGATTAGGGGGCTGGAGCACCTCCCCTACACAGACATACTGAGAGAGCTGGAGCTCTTCAGCATGGAGAAGATTCCAGAGAAACCTTATAGAGGCCTTCCAGTACCTGAAGAGAGCCTACAGAAAAGCTAGGGAGGGACATTTTATAAGGGCAGATAGCAACAGGACAAGGGGAAACAGCTTTAAACTGGAAGAGGGTAGATTCAGGCTAGATCTTTCGAAGAAATTCTTTACTGTGAGGGTGGTGAGACACTGCAACAGGTTGCCCAGAGATGTTGTGGGTGCCCTCTCCCTGGAAGTGTTTAAGGCCAGGTTGGATGAGGCTGTGAGCAACCTGGTCTTAGAAGTTCCTTTCAACCCAAACTATTCTATAAAAAATTTTCTTAGGGCATGTATGCACACAAAGTAGGAGGAAGGTCTGAAGCAAGGAGGGGTAGAAGAAAGACAGAAGATAGAGGGCTTCAAAGGATTCTTTGAGTTAGTGAAAAATGCTTCTTTAAAAAAAAAAAAAAAAAAAAAAAAAAGAAATCCAGAGCCAATACTCTGTTTAAGGGGGAAAAAAAGGAAAAGAAAGAAAAGGCAACCACTTACTCACTTTCACATTCCTAACTTGCAAAACAGAACAAAAGAACTTTCACAACTGTTCTGGTACCACTTATCCCATAATGAGAAGGAGAGTTTCTCCCTCTAGGCGATACTAATAATGAGACTGTGCAGATTATGGGCTAAAATCTACAGCTTTAGTCTATTTGTCACAGTTCCTTGATTGAGATGAAAGTCAGCCTCTAAGATCTACACCATGTCCTCGTATTAGAAGTTCTGCCGAAATCAGGTCATCAGACATTTCTGGATGGGTTTCTACATACCCTGATGACTGCAGACAGCCAGTAACATCTACCCAGGTATTTATGCTATAAAAGGACCATGATGGCCTAGTTCCCAGTTTGAGCTCTGTCCAAGCAAGCTTCTTCCTTTTTTAGCCTCTAGGTAAGGGAGATTTTTTCCCCCCAAGAGCATTATAAAAGCCTGTATTTTACATCACATTAATCCTTGAAAGAAGAATATTTTCTGAACTAGATTTCCTTGAAAAAACATCTTATAGCTTTCCTGAGGGGGGGAGGGAGGGGAATATGGGTGAAAGTTGTAACATAATACAGAAAAAAAAATAAGCAAACTCTTCTCTGGCCTTTATCTCCCACTTCTCTGTACTTGTTCTTCCCCTTGTGTGAAATTCTTTCCCATTGGTTTAGGGTTCTATGCAAGTAGAACACGTAATGCATACGTTTAAAAGTGTGGTTCACAAACCACTACACATACCCACACATTTGGTATTATTATTACTGGGGAGATATTGAATTCAAGGCCTGAAGATTTTAGTACAAAAATAGAAAAAGAAATCATAATTTAGTTTAAGAGTCACTTTTAGGCTCAAGAAGAAAGAGAGAAATGATTTTCTGGCTATCAGAAAACTTAATTGACATGATATTTTGCCAGCTCACCACTTCAACAACACTGGCTAATGCAAAACATTTGAGCTTCCCCATTCCCTAAATTCCTCCAGTCTAAATATGTTAGTGATTGCCATTTGGATTTTAGCTGTAAAGTCCTCCTGTTTAGTTAAGCTTCTCTTTGTAAAGGAAATCTTATTTGGCTTTATTGCAGTCTGACATTATTTTTAATTTAAAACTGAATGCTATTTAAGTATTAATAATTAACCTGCTCTTTGGAACAAGATTAAAAGCTTTGAAAACCTGTTCCTTTATGTGAGTCCAGTAAACAACACAGATTATAACAACTAAAAAAGTTTAAGCCAGCTTATAACAGCCACCAGTTTCCTGACAAGAACTTCATTGAAATCTATAGTTAATAAAACTTTCATCATGAGATTAAAATTGTACTGTAACGTTAGAGCTCTGAACAGGCAATTATGCCTTCTTTCAACAACTTTAGGAGTAAGATTGTTCAGAACTTCAATGTCCATTTTCTACCACAAAGAGGAGATGGGCAGTTTACTGTTGTTGAACAAATCAGGCCTCATCTCACCACCACTCATATCCAACCTGCTTGCTTAGGCAACGCATACAAACAAAGCAACCCAGTTCACATCTCCACTTATTTAAAGTAAGGATACCAGAGGCATAATATGAAATAGAGCCTCTCACCAGTTTTCAGATAACCCAAGAAAAGTATTACTCACAATCCGGTAATAAGAAACAAATAGCTTACCCTGCTCTAAAAATAAGGGCTCACTAGAAACTCCCAGAAAAAAGCAGGCTCTGAGTAGAGATGCTTCTCTTTCAGCTGACAGCCCCTAAATGAGGTTATGGAAGGCTGGACCCTGGGTCTACCCCTTCTAGTCACACCGGTGAATTGGTTGCACATGTTGCTCCCTGGGCTGGCCATGCCTCTTCATCAGGTGCTCAATCACTGGTTCAGGCCGTGACCTAACAGTTTCCACACATTCCCCCCCCTTCACAGTCTGAAGCAATGATTAAGCACATTGGGGACAAGTTATCCTTTACAGTATAGTCCATAATCTTAGCTGCAGTGCATATACAATTTGTCTCAATGCTGATATCATTCCTGTCACAACACAGATGCAATTTCATGGCAATGTAAAGAGTTCATCATTGTTGATTGTCCATCTTCTTTCTTGACAAATGTTCAAAAAGTCTGTTGTTTAATGTTACTGATGGGCCACAGATCTCAGGAGGAGTAGAAGAGGTGTTTAATTGGCACAATTGTCCTGTTCTGAGTCAAAATTTCTGCTTTGACAGGGGGGCTCGTCCAAGGCTTTTATACCACAGTCATTCACCTAATGTTGACAGTTGAGTAACAATATCAGGTACCAGAAAGGAGTTTTCTTATCTGCTGCATATCAGATTACCACATGTCCTTGGGAATACTCAAAACATGGCTGGACAAGACTCTTAGTAAACTGATCCCTGGAAGCATTCAAGGTTGGATGGGCTTTGGGCAACTTGATCTAATGAAAGATGTTCTTCCCCATGCTAAGTAGGATGGAACTACATGATCTTTAAGGTCCCTTCCAACACAAAAATTCTATGAATCTATGATCTAATGGGACTTGCTTTATTTGAAGATAAAGCAAGATGACCTCCAGATGTCCTTTCCAATCCACATGATCCTGAATCTTTATTTGCCCTCAACTTCATTCCCAAGATTCCCTGCAGCTGTTTCTCATTCTGCTTGTCTTGTGTCCCAGGTGCAGCAATGTATTCTGTTGTACAAGTTCATGTACATGCTGGTCAGTGTGAGTAAAAACGTCATCCTTTGATGTGTCACCAACTCCTCCCTGAGCTAATGACACCTGCAAATTTTCTGGACAGTGCTTTCTGTCTTGTTATACAGGTCACTGATAAAGAACACTGAAGATCAGCTCCATTATCAACCCTGAAGTACTTTGCTTATTGCCAGCTGCCAGCTAGGCACAAAGCCACTGGTTAATGCACTTTAGGTCTGGCAGTCCAACTAATTTTAAGTTCATCTAACAGTCTAATCATCCAGCCCATACATTCACAACTTCCAGATGAGACCCCTGGTACTGGAAGCCTTATTAAAAATCATTGACTTTCACCCTGTCATTCCTATAACCAGTCAATTCATTACCAAAGATGATCAGACCAACTGTTTCTGATTACCTTCTTGTCCTGCTTGAGTTTGGAAATGGGTTGCAACAGATCATGCACCATGGTCTTCACAGGGACTGAGATGAGACAGCAGCCAACTGTGTTCCAGATCCTCTTTTTGCCTTTCTTGAATATGACTGCAATGTTCACTTATTCCATTTAGCACTATGTTTTTTGTAAACAATACACAGGAACTGTACAACCACAGCAGCCAACAAGACAGCTTCTGCAGCCAAATCTTTCAGCACCTTTAGGTCAGTCCCAGGACTGTGAATGAGTCAAGCTTAAGTAGTGTCTAACTTATTCACCCTTTGCTGGTTCTTTTCCTATAGATTCCGTTACTGACAGAGGTCAAGTGGAAGGTTCTTTTGTGATGATCAAGGTAGAAAAGACCCTGGTTACATTACCTTTTCCACATAATCCAACCTGTGCTGTCTCATTCATCCACAGATTCATGTCTTCCTTACAATTCCTTTATAGCTAGTCCTTCTCTGTCAATTTAATTAAGTTATTTTTAGCTCTTTTAGCTCTGATTTTACTTTAGTGATATTGTTATATTCTTCCTTAGCTGCCTATCTTTATCGCCAATTTAAACATTTACTGATTGTATTTAATTCATCAAGAATCTCCCTCTTAGTTAAGCTGGTCTTGTGCAGAAAATTCCAGTTTTCCTGCACATAAAGGTGACTTGTTCCTGATCACTCTATGAGCTCACTTTCAAAGAGTAATCCAGCTCTTCTGGGCACTCTATCCCTACATGGTTCTTTCTCAGAGGATCTTGCTTAGCAGTTCCTTAAATAACCAAGTCTGTTCTCAAAAGTCTAGTGCCCTAACTCTGCAGTTTTCTCTGGAACTTTTTACCAGATCCTAAATCCTTGCACTCCCTTCAACATAAACTGCCATGTTTTCCATACAAGTACAATTCTTCATCAGTCCTTCACAGTCTGTGAGCAACAGATCCCAAGAGAAACATTTCCGTCCACCTTTCTGGTGTTTGTTTCAGAAATGTATCACCCTCGCTGTCTCTCTAAGAGCTCCTTGGGTGCTTTGCACAAAGCCACATTGCCTTCACAGCGGTTCTCTGGACAGCAGAGGTCACCTGCCTGAAGAATAGAGATTTTCAGTAGTTATCTGAAGGAAGTCTCATCCTTTCCCTCCTATTGACCAAGAAGGGCCAAAATGAGTTTTTAACAGACCCATGAGATACTCCCAGATTCACTTTTGCATCTATTGTTGTCACAGAAGCTCCCAACAGGCAGATCTGCCCTGTAGAGATCTATGAATTCAAGGAGATCCTTATTATAAAAGATACACCCTCTTCTTTTCTTCCCTGAATACTACTTTTCAGTAGCCTGCTTGCTCCATCCCTTCACAACATATCCTCTGTTCCTTGTGAGCAACCCCTAGTGGGTATACTGGCGATTCCCCCATTCTAGCACATATCGCTCCTGATATTCTGGTTCATCAGCTGGGGTCTCTATAGGCACTGATGTATCAAAGACACTGAATCTTGCCAGATACTGATTCCTTGTTTACTCACCAGCAAGGCTACCACTGAACTGTTCTAGTGAGATGTATATTACATGAATTTCTTAGTGCCTTTGTCTGAGCTTCAACGTACTGTATCTCATTACAATATTCTTGCATATTAGCAGTATTCACTCTGGTGATACATTAGGCAATATAGACTAAGGAGGACACTAAAAACATTCTCAGAAAATCAGTTCTTAAAAGATAATTCCTACAAAATACAAAACTGGAAGAAATGGTTGCACAAAGTACAAAAATGTCAACGAAGGCATGTAAAAGTAGTAATCAATTTCTAGTTTATGTGTAATTATTCTTAGGAGCAAATGGGATTTTTAAAGTGCTCTAAAACATCTGATATTTGCATAAAGTTGCATATTGATCTAAGCTACAGAGACTCATTAAGTCATCCAGCTTCAAAACTTAAAGGAATATTCACCTTAGGACTTGTGTTCTTTGCGCTATAGTTTAAAGGTTCATAAAAGTAACAGCTGAAGTGATATGCCAGGATGTTGACTCCTTGTTCTATTAAATTCTACTCCTTTAGGCTGGATGAATATTTTCTTTACTTACATATTTGGTTCAGATGCTGTGGCTCTTTCAACTGCCAGATTTTTTACGTTTACATCAAATATTATTAATAACAAAAATAAGCATTCATATGAGAATCCATATATTGAGTATCTTACAGACTATACCTGCTTTTGTTTGCAGCAACTAATGTAATGCTGCTTTTAGGTTGGTTTAAAATACATATCTTTTCCTCTTACAATTAAATTATCCCTCATCAGTCCTGAGAAAACAAGTTATATGGTGAAAACTTTAAGCCATGCTGAAATACATTGGTTTCCTAAATGTAATGTAAAACATTTGTACTTCATTTTTTTTCCAGACACATTAAGTTTTTATGACTTCATTTTTGAAAGATTGTTCTTTGCTTCCTCACTCATATTTTTTTTCTGTTCTGACACCTTATCCATTTACCAATAAACATACTTACCAGTAAGATGTTTTTTATAGTCTCTGTATTTTGAGATCTTTAATTTCTTTTGAGTTCACCTAGACTTCAAACTAATGGCCCAGTCAAATGGAAGTCAACCCAAAGATACATGTTCAATTGTAAGCAGAGTGCATTATTTAACCCTTCCTTTGTGCTTAAAAAGACTGTAGTACCAGCAGAGCTGTAGTGAGATGTCATTTTTTGTTTTATTTCATTCCATCTTTCAAAAATAGCATTATGATTTCAACCAACATAAATTTACCAGTTACATCAGCCATTCATTTTAGTAGCAAAAAATTAGATGCCACTCAATTCTATGCAAAATCTTTTTAGATTTATAGAAAGCCACTAGTTATGCACCTCTCAAAAAATGAAATGTTGTTTTCCTTCATATGACAAAACACTGTTTCATTTCTTATAAATCGTAAGTTAGTCTGCTTTTAAGAGGTGGCGGAGGGCAACTTCTGATAGAAGCCTTGGCATTTACCATCATTATGAACCTCATCACACAGCTATTACCCTCATTATGCTTTGATACTCTTGACCCCAGCTTTTAGACGTGAAGTTGTTGTCAGAACAAATAGCATCAGAAAGCTTTGTTCTTAAAGTCGAAGATCAACAGTCTTTGCATAAGCTGATTCTAAAGAGAATTTTGCTCCTGGTTCTGCCAACAACACTCTTTGTGACTCTGGGCAAGCCATGTTCTTTAGCTGTAATTTCTGTTTGCCTACTTCCTCTGTATTATCTTTGTGACAGAGGTCATTTGTGATGTAAGAGCTGCACCTACACACCTGTTAGATACTGGCCTTTCACAATCTACTTTGGTAAGGGTGATCATTACGTAGTCTTTACTGGAGCAATAATATTTGTCTTTCTTAGGAAATCAGTATTTCATCCTAGATGTGTTGCAGAAGTATCATCCATCCTTTTTTTGTGTGTGTGTGTGTGTGTATGTGTGTGTGTGTGGGAATTGGAGGAATATGCTGAAAGTTTTACCCAATGTTCAAGTATGTCTAAAGTAAAAGGGTGTTCCATATTTTAAAGGATCAGGGCTCTGAAATAAATGTGCTTTATCTAAATCCAGAATCTGTCTCCATACAAGCCCATTAAGAATGGAGTTAGGTTTCTGTCTTTCTTTGGATCTTACACGTATCTTTTACACAGAAGTAATTACACACTACACTGCCACCACCATCTGTAAAACAGAAATTGTCATATTGGTCTCCTCTTTAAGTGTTTGATATGAGCCATAAAAAATATTAATAATAATAATTAATAAGCTTCCAAGTACTTCTATTACATACAGAAATGCATAATAGGGAATTGTAAAAAATAAGTGTGATTCTTTGTCATATCTCTACTAGGGTCATCTTCAGAAACTCTTCTAGCTGTCTCCTCACTCAGATGCATAATATCTTTGCTCTTTGCTCTCTGTGTGTCATGAAACAGGACCTGCTAACCCCCAGTCAGGCAGGAGTTTTACAGAATAAAAACAAATCTTCTTTCTTTGAGATCCATGTCAAATACAAGGTCCAAATCATAAAAAATTCAAAAAACTGCATCAATGGATAAATTTAGGCCAGATCTAAATAGATATTTTCCAGCTCCTGACCCCAAACCTTTTCTTAAAACTTGAACTCTGCAAACGAAATTATTTTTAGCTTCAAAATACTTGGCTAATTTATTTTCATTTTGCTTAAGTTTTGTATGCCTTTGTGCTTCCTGTTTCTGGCAATGACCGTGATTGAGAATGCCAAATCACATGCTTGGCCAAATGAAAAGGGGAAAATACTCAAAATCATGCAAGGCAGTCTTTTCTCATGAGTCTTCTGTTCTCATGAACTTTGTAGGCCAATTTTGGAAATGAAAGTTTATAATTTAAGACACATCAGATAAGGAAACAAACTTCTGGGATTCATTTATCACTAATATTTCTCTTCCTTCTAGAGACAAAGCAGGACTGAAAAAGAGAAGGAAACAACAAAAAAGGGCGGAAAGTCCAGAAATTAAAAAAAGAAAATGGAGTAAAAAGATTCCTGAGCAGACTCAAAGTTCTGGCAAAAAAAAAATAAAAACAAAAAATGATAATAGGAGGAACAGAGCTGTTCCTCAGAAGGCAAATTACAGAAGGGAGAAAGGAGATGAATTACCGTAATAGACATCTATGTGGATGGTCATTTGTACTTTGTCTTTAGCAAAATAGCTAAATACATGAATAGCTACCTTAGTTTGAACACCTATGAGTAGAAAGAAAAAGCTGAGGGAAATGTTACCTAAAACATTTATCGTTTTCATTATGCTTTTTTATGCCTTGGTATTTATTTTTTCAACCATATAGATAGTATTTCAGGATCCTAATTTTTACGCACAAACATTTTATGGAATATATATAATATATCTCAATAATTGTCATCTGCTCCCAGCAAATTTCTTAGTTATGATAAAAAAAAATATTATTACAACTTCTAGATAAATACTGTAAATTCAAGTATTGTACTATAACATAAAGAAACATAGTTGCAGGTTAATCCAGTGCAGGAAAATAGAAAAAAGTATATATTCAGGTTAGCATACTTCACTTATACTCACACATCTATCTACCCATGCACTGCAGTGTGTTGTTGTGAACTCACATAACGTCCTGTGCGCTTCTGTAGTTATTTCAAGTTGCTTGATATAAAGAGCCTTATACATTTCCACATGGTTGGAACTTGGAATTACAGACACTTCAATCACATGGTTCTTATGGCAACTGATGAAATGATCCCAATATTTTCAATTTTCACAGCACTGCACAACTTCTAGCCACATGACTTTCATCATTTTTAGTGGATATAAGAAAGTTAAACCTCATAAATCAGTTTCAAAATGCTCTCCTTTAAAGTGCTATTATGTTAATTATGTTCATGGGTACTTGCTGGGATTCTCTGCAGTGCTTTCTTAGACTCACAGATGGTTTTGATTTCTATGGATGATGCTAAACTCTGTTCTTCTCATCAGACACTAACTTTATTTTCTTTGCTGTAGTCACAAGCCCTCAAAATCTGTTCTTTTTTTTTAACTAAAAAAACTTCTTTTATGACTAGATTGATATTATTTTAGTTAGTGTTTGGTGCAAATTCATTTCAAGTTTTATTCTTCTGTTCTGAAAGTGATGAAAAAGAGCTATTAATGAAGGAAAACAGTAGCAATCTAGCATATGCACTATATGCACTTTCATCTCTCTACGATATATATGGTATATGATATGATATGTGATGATATATTAAATATATAAAGAACAGTACAGAGACATTTGTAAATATTGCATATGGATATAACTATAGGTAGAAAGATGTATCAATAATATATAGTACTAAAATCTAATGGAAATTAAATCTGCTCTTTTCTTAGATTTGTCTTGACGCAACCACAAAAAATGTAACTCCCTGCCTCTCAGTACTGGCTGTAATTCTTAATATTTATACTGAGTAGTACAGGAAAAACTCAGACGGTGATAGCTGAGAGTACTCCATGGTTATTGGGAAAAAGTAAATGGCACTATCTGTCTCATATATCACCCTGTCTACAAGCAACCACTTCTAACATGAGACTCCCTCCATTCATTTCTTGAAAGACTGAACTTCTGTTCTGAGAAACAAGATCATCTCCAGCCTATGAATAACAGAATCAGTTACAGAATGGTTTAGTTTGGAAGGGTCCTCCACGTATAGCAATTTGCCTAGGACTGCACAGTGCCCCTAAAATTAGCTAGCAAGTTCTTATCCTAGCATTATTATGGTTTCTCTTTAACAAAGAGCAACAGAAATTATTTTTCCAAGAGATTAACTTATGGAGTTTCCTGATACCACTCTCATTTGACATCACTCTTTCCTTTAGATATTACTGAAATAGGCATACCACCTTCCCCAAACTGGCGAGCTGATATCAAAAGTGTTGTCCTCAAGTGTAAGGATCCACAAATTCGTCTCTTTTTTTCCCTAAGCCTTATCAATAACTTTTGTATGAATGAACAGGAGAACATTACAGCCATTAGTTAATACATGAAATATTTCTCCTCCAGTGTAATAACCTTTTTTTGCAATCCCTGAAAATAAATAAATAAATAAATGAAAATAAACAAGCAAACAACTTTGCATTACTTTTTGGAATTCACAGAAATGGTCCTACAGGCTTGGGGAGAAGTGGCTGGAAAGCTGCCTGATGGAAAAGGACCTTGGTGTACTGACGGACAGTCGGCTGAATATGAGCCAGCAGTGTGCTCAGGTGGCCAAGAAGGCCAATGGCATCCTGGCTTGTGTCAGGAATGGTGTGGTGAGCAGGACTAGGGAAGTCATCCTGCCCCTGTATTTGGCATTGGTGAGGCCTCACCTTGAGTACTGTGTTCAGCTTTGGGCCCCTCAGTACAGAAAGGACACTGAGGTGCTGGAGCAGGTCCAAAGAAGGGCGACAAGGCTTGTGAAGGGCTTGGAGAATACGCCCTACAAGGAGAGACTGAAGGAACTGGGGCTGTTTAGTCTGGGGAAAAAGAGGCTGAGGGGTGACCTTATTGCTCTCTTCCAGTGCCTGAAAGCTGCCTACAGCAAGAGCGGGGCTGGTCTCTTCTCACTGGTGACAGGTGACAGGACAAGGGGAAATGGCCTCAAGTTGCACCAGGGTAAGTTTAGGTTGGCTATCAGGAAAAACTTCTTTAGAGAAAGGTTTGTTAAGCACTGGAATAGGGTCCCCAGGAAGGTGGTTGAGTCACCATCCCTGGATGTGTTTAAAAACTGTTTGGACGTGGCGTTCAGGAACAAGATTTAGTGGAGGTTTGTTAGAATTAGGGTAGTATGGTTAGGTTGTGGTTGGACATGATGATCTTTAAGGTCTTTTCCAACTTGAGCAATTCTGTGATTCCATGATTATATGATTCTATGATTTTTAGAGATACCAGAGATACTGCATGAGATCTAATCCCAACAGGGTCTTTATCTTCTTGTATCAATGTAATAAAATTCACAGTAAGAAAAATCTTTCCTTGAGCAGGTTCTCTTTTAGCCTGCCATAAACCTGTGCACTTTCTTCAAAGAAAGACATTTTATTTTCTAAGTACCCAAAGACAGATTCACTCCCTTAGAAGTCAGGAATTTAGTCCACAGCACACAGGATGCTCAGGTAGTCAACAGGAAAAACAAGGCTACCCTAGTCTAGTCCTCCAACTCACCTCTCATGTGCATGGCAAGGCATTTGTAGGAGAAGGCTTCCCTAAACATCTGTTTTTGCCCTGATCCAGAGTTAGGAAAAGTTATTCCTTCCCTTAATTACTTCAGCTTTATGCCTAGTGTTGGATGGGATGAATCCAGGCCCTTCTGACTCTGAAAGGCTCACGAGCCAGCCACTGCTTTGAGGTACATCTGTCTGTGCTTACCGGGAGAATGCCAAAAATAGCAGTCTGGATCTCTACAGTCTGCGTTCTAAAAACATAGACCAAAAAACAGTAAGTTTTGAAGTCAGAATGAGCCGAGTCCAACAGATGAGACAGATTAAAATAAAAGGTTAGAAAATAAAGCTGCCTTTTGGCAAGTAGGTCCTTTTCACCAGTCTTTTCTCTGGCCAATATCTTTCTCCTAGTACCCGAGGTTGCAGCAAACTCTAGGAGGCCTTCATGGGGTCCACTGGAAGGTCTTCTTCCAATCACCTAAAAGACATGGTTTATCTTATCTGTTCTCTAAGCCTTCTGTAAAAGTTCCGACATCTAAGCACAGCAGGATCTTTTCCCTCATATTCTCAGAGTGGCAGACCCATCTTCTCCTCCAGATGCTACTTTCAGATGTGCATGTCTACATACTCAAAAAGAAATCTCCTCCTCCTCCCAGAAGCTTCATGTAATCAAGAGCGTGGCATAAGGGATAAAGAAAGCAGAAAGAAAAAAAAAAAACAACAACAACATACAGTATAACTACAGCAAGTAGAAAGAACATAAAGCAGATGGTCTATTGCTTTTCCTCCGTGAAATGCCATATTCATTCTCATAGCTGAAGAATGCTTCTTATGAGCAAGGTAATTGTTTGAATTTTCAGAGAACTTGCAGTGTTTTCTAGTACCTCATTTGCCCTTCAGTATGAGTTAAAATTTCTTCATATTGAAGCTTATCAGCAAAGGCAAAGGTTCTGGTATCATCAGCTGAAGATGAGGATAACCTTTTTTCTCTCTTCACCATTCATATATTGTTACTAGCAAGTATTTAGCAGGACTTAAAGAACAATTTTAAAAATAGGAAGAAGGCGTTAAGTGTTCTACTTCCTTCTCTGTCTTTTTTGCATCCTGTTTTCTGACAGGTATTTGAAACAAGATCAACCAGAGAAAGGGAATTATTTGGGTCCAGCTTGATTATTCCATGCAGAAAAAGATGGTGAGTTACCTATTGGATGTTAACATCCTGTTTTGGATTTTATTCAGTCAAGACTCAATCTTTTTCCACACTTCTTGACTTTGGGCATAAACAGACTGTCAAATGCAGTTTATGTATTCAAGGCTTTCAAAAAAAATGGATAAGTCTCCTGTTTTTTTCATAATTTAGAGTTTGTATTAGTTTCATAGTGGCAAACTTTGATATTGCAGACAAGTAAAAATTCTAAGTCACCTAGTTGCATAAACATGATAAATTCTGCACAAACATATTCATTCAATTCCTCCCTGTTCTTCCTACTTCGTTTTTTCTTATTTTATTTTCAGAGATTCCAGCTCTGTTAACTGAGAAAAATCTTCCCTCCCCCTCCAAACCTGATTTTTTTCTGGATAATGTTTTCTGTTTACTTGCTTTTGATAAATGCTCACAGGCACTCTTCTGGGTTCTCTAAACTCAGTTGAAAAGCTCTCAGTCTTTTGTATCACAATCATGCACTTCTATATATCTGTATATATCACTTATATTTAATGCCTCTCTTTACTTTAGCATCTCTTGTCATACATGCATCTAGACTTAAATTAAGGAATTTATTTTTCTTATTTCTGATGACAAACTGCAGTTCTCCTTATAATTATCAACTTTAATTTAAGGCAGATTTCTCATATACTATATCTGGTCATAAATTGAAGTCAGTAGGTGCTTACAAAATGAATCAGTTCATGCATAAGAATTCAAGATCATTTTATTTTAAATTTCAGGAATGATTGCAAAATGCTGCAAATAAATATGCATAAAGTGGCCAACATCCCCATGATCCTCTCTGATTTCTGCAGCATTCCTCAGGCTCCCTTCCTAATCAAAAAGAATGCCTTATTTTTCCCCCTGGCTATAGAGGGAGCTCCAACAATAAATCTAGATCTATCTAGACCTTGATTCACCTGCACTCATTAGGCCTTTTGAGTGTCTAGGAGTAAACGTGATATCCACAGGGAACTAGATATAAGGCCTATAAGTAGCTTTTACAAGACAGGAAAGATGGTCTATGGTATCTCAGAAGATATTGCCTAAATACAGAAAGGCTACATTCAGCTGTCTTATTCACAATTGAATTCCACTTCTTATTTTCTCTTCAGTTGCACAAGTTTTGATGACTATTGCTGTCTCTGGCTTTGTCTGACATTTGGTCACCACATTCAACAAACCTATCAAATTTGTCAGCTTTCTGTTACAATGAAATAGCAATGAAATGGTATTTTGATCATTCCAAGTCACTTAAGACTTCTGCATGATATAGTATGAAGCCCCTATTGGAGATCTCATTACCAAAAATCCAAGCTCTATTTCTAAAACGTTTACAACTGAAAAGATTTTCCGGTGGAAGCAACAATACAACAAAGTAAGCTGAAGGAAGAGCTAAGAAAGCTTGCTACTTCTTCTCTTCTAGGAATCGTGGAATTCATTCTCAGAAAGGAAAAGCCAGAATCCTTTCACAGCTCGATTACTGAGATCTCATTTGCAATGATCCAGTTGACTGCTCATTCATCAGCTTAATATGGTGCTTATCTCAGTGTTCCCCATTAACTCAAGATTGACCCAAGAACAAATTAACCTGAAGTGACTGTTTAATTACACAACTAAGATATGTAATTAAAGTTACTACAGAGAGTACAGTTTCTCTTCTCAGACAAGAAATTTTTCATCTGATTAGCTATTGCTGGCTAAAAACTGAAAGAAAATATAGCACTTGCACTTCACAGCAAAGTAACTACATAAGGCACTATGCATTCATTGCTAGTTGCTATAATTAGTCATAATCATTAATGAAGGGGTTAACAAGTAACAATTTCACATACCCTTTCTCTTCTTCCCTTGGAGAGTCTGCATATGTGCTTTTTGTATCATGCTGTTCTGCATGCCTGATTTTTTTCTTTGACACTGTCATGACCCATTGTTCCTCAGCCTGACTGAGGACCAAGGTTCTTCATTTCTTGTGCAAGGAACTTTTCCTCCAGTGTTTCATTTGCCTCAGCAATTCCATGACCATTATTGCTGCAGATTTTCCCCTATGATCAACTCTGTTTACAGGAAGATATTTTATATTCCCTGTAAAGCATCATGCTGACATCTGACAATGAATTATTACTTGCTTAATCATTGCAAGTCATTCCCAGTTGACAGTGAACAGGACTACATAGCATAAATACTACTAGCAATTGTGCAACAAGAGCAACGTAGTGTATGAGTCTTGCTGTTGTTGAACAGAAAGCCTGTGCCTTTACTCATGCTGGTGCCCTTTTACTTCCTATTTGTTCCTAACAATTCAAAAGGTTTGGCTGGCAAGTTACATACAGTAAAATAAATGTCCAGTGTCCGTAACGGGTTTTCTCAGAAGACACCCTTCCTCTTTCTGTGTCTTGGCTCTGTGTAAGAGCTGTGTGAATAAGATTGTAATATATCCTATCAGTTTCGTGAGATTTGTGTTGTAGATCACTCAAAAGGCTGCAGAGGGATTTGAATTCGACTGCT
The DNA here is from genome assembly GCA_037305975.1 of Chrysolophus pictus. Taxonomy (NCBI): domain Eukaryota; kingdom Metazoa; phylum Chordata; class Aves; order Galliformes; family Phasianidae; genus Chrysolophus; species Chrysolophus pictus. The sequence goes on from CM074578.1 coordinate 30,272,393, forward strand.
CATACTCTCTATTCTGAATCCTTTTAGTCCCCAGATGTGATGACCGTGTAAGTTAAATTCAGTCCTGTTATTAAAATGTTTACAACTAATGTGTCAGTGGAAGCTAATCACGCTTCAGTTTACACTGTGAAGGTCTTATTCATCTTCCAAGTCTCAGGGGCCATTAACCATTTGTACAACAGCTCATGTTTCACTTTGGAGACATTTGATCTTTGGAAGGTCTGACTGACCTAACGATCTGTTCTTACCATAGTTTTCAAACAATTACAAGGTTTTCTCATCTAGAAACATTCTTATTTATTTAAGTTAAACACGCAGGGTCTGGGGCAAATGGAAGGAAAAGGTAGGCCAGAGTCTTGCAAAGGCACTATGCAACACACTTAAATCACTTAAATCAGAGAATCTGTGATGCACTATTCCTGTTTTAAAATATTAAAGCTGAATTTAACTTTTATGAGACTACTTTCTAGACAAGGTAATAATAGCGTGTAGTAGCAGAACAGTTGCTCTACAGAATCTTGAGTGTTTCGCTGGCTTTTCTGGCACAGGCTTTGTGAAACCTAGGTCATGATTTATGTAAAACTTATCTATCTGCTACAAAAGGAATAGACCATACTGTCCAGTCTTTCAGTCTCCTTAGTGTAGGGATGTCTAAAACACAAGCAATACATCTCTGTATGTCTTAAATTTCATGTAAGAACCTGAAGCACATAGACAAGAAAGACAAGAGTTGGCAGTAGCTTCTCAGGAAAGAATTTTTGATGATCCCTAAATATGCTTTATTGATGAAGGAAACTAAAAAAAAAAAAAAAAAAACCTCATCTGGGTAGAGAAACAGACGCATTATCTGCAAAGGACATGACCAAAAAAAAGATAATTTTCACATTCTTATCATGACAAGAGTTCAGCTAGAGTACTTCGTTTTAAAATGTTGCCATGCAAGAAATGTGTGGGTCAATTAGGGAGAGTCCAGATGAGAGAATGAAAAAACTCTAGAACAGGCTAACCTAGAGGAAAAAAATTTGAAAGACACTTGAAAATGTTTGCAGTGTAGAAGAAAGCAGGGAGAAACAAAGCCCTTTCTTTGACCACTAAAAGCAATCAGCCTCTTTTTAAGTGTTTCCATAATGATTTGAGAACAAATGACCTAGAACAAATGATAGGAAGTAAGGATTTTGGCTTCCTTTATGCTATTCCTACTAATAGATCTTGTCTAGCTGATTCTAAAAGGGACAGTATTCTCCAGATTCTGCCCTGGATTAAAGGACAATGAATTTAGGAATTAATCTTCCACTGCTGTTCTGTTTCCTTATAAATAGAATAATCTGCCAACAGCTACATTTAACTCCTTGACAAGTGAAGGAGACATCACTCTTCAAAAATGTTGTTGCTTATTGCTTGGCTTTTGATGGCTTTATTGTTATCCAGTTAGTTAATATGTGATGTTTTTTCCATTAATTTCGTTCACATCAAGCCAGTAAGGAATAGCACTAGTGACAGAATACAGCAATAATGCAATTTCTGCCCCTGGAATCTTGTTGAGGGAGGACTGTGAATGTTTTTCCAAGGTCAGTAGCTCTGTGTATGTGTGTATATACATGTCATTGATATCCAGTGGGAAGAGGCATTTCTAAACATGTAGTTTTCTAAAAATGCATTTGAGCTAGCAGGTGATCTGAGATGTCCAGATTGCTACAAGCACGGAAGCTTTAATTCTAGGCTTTAAATACATTCTGTCAATCTGATTCCAAATCACATGTGGGCACTAAACAGCTAAAAATTTCAAACCAGAACATTCATTTTCTCACAGACATTTCTAGATGAGAATAGCATCTTGCATGCCTGAGCCTTCATGTCTTATTTTGGATCCTTTTTGGAGCAGGCACACTGTAGAATGGGTACCATCCCACTGAGATTTTAAGATACTGTTACTCTGGCTAAGAAGGTTTATTAACTACCTCCCTTACATTCACATTCTGACACTGTTCCTGTGTCTTTCCTTAAATCCCTAAGTTTCAACGTTACCTCTGTAAGACAATGAGCTGTAGACATCAACTGTATAAAGGATTTCTATTTGAACCTGAATAATTGTAACAATAGTAAAGGAAAATCCTCCCTTGAGATCAGTGACTACTCAGAACATACCAAAAATCTGAATAAAGATCAGAGCTGTCAGTTCTTTTGTTGAAATGCAATGGAAATTTGGTGGATGTGAGAAGAGGGGCAAAAGTTGAATGCCTCAAAATTATGAAAGCTGGCAAGAAAAGAAAAGAAAAGAAAAGAAAAGAAAAGAAAAGAAAAGAAAAGAAAAGAAAAGAAAAGAAAAGAAAAGAAAAGAAAAGAAAAGAAAAGAAAAGAAAGGAAAAGAAAAGAAAGGAAAAGAAAAGGAAGAAAACCACAATGTAGCTTCTTTCTAGGATATTTTATTTGTATTATGATCAAAGCCAATGTAAAGGACTGCCTGAAGAAAATGTATTTTAATAACTCAGTTCATAGAAGAAGTACAATAATTTACATGTGCATAGGCCAAAAATTCAGAGCAGTTTACCTAATCTAAACCTTAACATAGCTCAGTCTTTACAGACTTTTTTTTATATGGGAAAAGTAGTATCATAATGGATAGCAGTAATTTTGGCAGTGGGGAAATGATGAAAATAGTCCTAAAAACTAAACATTTGAAAAATGCTTGTTAGCGCTCTGCTTTGATTACCTTTTCTTTTCTTTCTTTGGTATGTTTTCAGTCATTAGTATCTGCCAATCACCCTACGAGCCTTTCATGCCTTTTACTGAGCTGAGTGTACGCCCAAGATATTCATGCTAAGTTTGTTTCTATTAAAAAAAACTTTGCTCGTCATATATCTTTGTGTTAACTACAAATGTACATGCAGTGGACTGTGGAAAGAAAAATAAAATGTATTTAATTTCCACAATAGCACTACACAAATTGCTAGTATAAAGAGCTTGTCTCAGTTTTCCACACATAAACATGTGATGTCCTTTGAGATCCCCTAAAGAGCTCCACCTGCCCTCCAGCAGCTGGTCTCAAAGGTCATAATCTCTTCTGTCTCAGATTTGTAAACATAAATAAGTAGAATTGTTGTAGCCAGCCAAAGATAACTGAAACACTGCCAACAGCATGTCTACATTAGAATGAAGAAGGCTGTTCTCTGCACACAGCTCATTGATTAGCTAGGCACATCTGAGATATCCTAAGAAAGTACACCGTGCAAAGCAAGAAAGAAAAAAGTTAGTCTTTGATATAGAGCAACAGACCAAAAGCAAAGCCTGAAATTACTTATACAATAATGGATGCCTAAAAATGAAGACAGGAGAAACTCTGTGCAGGTACTGACTGGCAGTCTGTGGGAATACAAGAAATGCTATTCAGAGCAGCAGTTGTGAAGCAAGATAAACAACATGAAAAAGCAATACTGAGAACCAAGGACATTTCTAGAAGAGAATAGCAAAAGGAATGGCCTGTGGCTCTGGATAAACACATGTATGCACGGTTAAGAAGTGTTTGTGGATATTTTGTTGACATGTAAAGGCAGATGGGAAGTTGTAAGGAAGGATGGGAAAGCTAAAAAAGGAAACTTGTGAATGTATGTAAGTTATGAGAGAACCTGTAAGAAATGATTTGGATCATTCACATCTGAGTCTATGCCTCATTGCCACAGCAGCCTGGATACAGCATCACCACAGAGACTTCCTGGAAGTATAACCGTCAGTGCAATGCACTGTATGCTATCAGCATCAGAGCAGCAGAATGTTTAGGTGGAAGGAAGGAAGGAAGGAAGGAAGGAAGGAAGGAAGGAAGGAAGGAAGGAAGGAAGGAAGGAAGGAAGGAAGGAAGGAAGGAAGGAAGGAAGGAAGGAAGGAAGGAAGGAAGGAAGGAAGGAAGGAAGGAAGGAAGGAAGGAAGGAAGGAAGGAAGGAAGGAAGGAATAGACTGAAATCTCTTTGGGTAGCAATCCCATATTCAGAAAGTAAAAGCATAATACTGTAGCTGTTCTACAGAGTTCCTTTTGGAACAATGTCAATGATCAGAAAGAGTTCAGTGAGAATAGAGAAGCTGTGAATTTTGAAGACTTTGTAACAGTGACAGGTTTCTGCTGCCCAGTAAATGATTGCAGTACAGTTTACGGCCCTGATGTGTTAGTAGAATCTGTAGGAAAGAACAAGACCCCAAAAATGTAGATAAATCTGACCCATCACAAAAAGAAGTCAATGTTATTTCTGTAAAGAAAACCTATGCCACGAACCTACTAGCATTTGTAAAGGGCCTTGATAACCATGTGCATAAAGGGAATTCACAGACATAATAACATAACAGGATTTTTAAAAAGCCTTTTCAATACCTCACAGCAGGAGCAGAGTGAGGTTTTACATTAGTTCCAAGAGAGAAGACTGAATGGGATGCTTGTGAGATTTACAAAATCATGGTACTGATGAAAAAAAAGAGCATGAAACTGTTTTTCACAATAATTCCCAGTGTTGTAACTGCAAGCTCACTGAATTAGTAGGAGATTAGTTTAAAATAACTAAAACGAAGTACATTTTTTACACAAAGGGTAGTGAACTTCTGGAATTTGTTTTCACAGGAATTTGTGGAGGCAGACAGTATCAGCATGCTTAGAAAGAGATTAAACTGATTGAAGGGCAGCAGACCCATAAACAAATACTTTCTGGCCACAGATTGTTCTCAGAGTAGGAAGTGGCTTTCTTTACTGTTCTGTATGGAATTCTGATGTTTTTGCCTCGAGGCATTGCCTTGAGGCATTGACAAGCTGAGGAGCTGGGGTTGTTCAGCCCGGAGAAGAGAAGGCTGCTGGTGACCTAATTGCAGCCTTTCAGTACCTAAAGGGAGCCTATAAACAGGAGGGGAGTCAAATCTTTGAAAGGGTAGATAATAGCAAGACAAGGGGAAATGGTTTTAAGTTGAAGGAGGAAAGATTTAAGTTGGATATCAGGGGGAAGTTCTTTACAGAGAGAGTGGTGAGGTGCTGGAACAGGCTGCCCAGAGAGGTTGTGGATGCCCCATCTCTGGAGGCGTTCAAGGCCAGGTTGGATGGGGACCTGGGCAGCCTGGTCTAGTAGTAAATGTGGAGATTGGTGGCCCTGCCTGTGGTGGGAGAGTTGGAGATTCATGATCCTTGAGGTCCCTTCCAATCCAATCCATTCTGTGATACTATGATTGCCATTGGTCAGGCTTTTAAAGACTGCAGTCTTACAATTTCCTATAGTGTCTATACATTTGCTTATGCTACTGTCATTAATCACATAATCATAGAATGGCCTGGGTTGAAAAGAACCTCAAAGATCATCTAGTTTCAACCCCACTGCTATGTGCAGGGTTGCCAACCACTAGACCCAGAGCCACATCCAGCCTGACCTTGAATGCCTCCAAGAATGGGGCATCCATAACCTCCTTGGGCAACCTGTTCCAGCATGTCACCACCCTTTGAGTGAAAAACTTCCTTCTAATATAAACCTAAAATCTTAACCTAAATTTCCCCTGTTTTAGTTTGAAGCCATTCCCCCTTGTTCTATCACTATCCACCCATGTAAACAGTTGTTCCCCCTCCTGTTTATATGCTCCCTTCCAGTACTGGAAGGCCACAATTAATGTCAGTATGAGTTGGAAGCAAAAGCCACAACCAGCTTCACAAAGCAATAAAAGATGAAAGTTTACAAGTGAAAGAGACAACCTGCAGCAGCATAAAGAAGCACTGAGCAAGATGTACTTTTTTTAGGTCTCTACTCTGACAATCCCCAAACTGCTGCATCAACAACATAATCTAGAGGTCTTCAGATTACCATGTTTGAGTAATTTCTCAGGAAATTCCCTAGCCCGAACTAAGTTGGATACCACAAGATTATGTGGGGAAAGTGTCTTACACAGCTGCACTCTGGGCTTGCCTTTATGACAGCTGTTGTAAAAAAGTATTGTACTAGCTGGAACTTTTAGTCCTACCTTGACCACTAATCCTCCATAATTTTTATATTGACCACAGTTGGTAGTATGTGCTACTATTAACTTTGTAGTAAAATCTACTGACCTATTGAAGCCATCCAATTGTCACTTACCTTCCTTTGTCCCAGATAGTTCTAGTAGGAACTAGAAGTTAGTCTAGAAAGTGTTAAAAGTTGAGTGTTTTGTGGAAATTTGTGGAAGAGGATTTTCATGTGCAAACTTCATTGGTTTTCTATCAGCAAATAAAATTCAGTCACATTCTGGTAGTCTGATCACTATGTGATGGTTTTAAAAATGCAATAGTTATTCTGTTCATTGCTTTTTGATCCTCTAAAAGTCACAGTCTGTGACCTAGTAATATTTTTTTTTATAGACTGCATTTTAAATGGCTCTGGTTTCCATCTGAATGTAATTGTGCTTCTAGAAAGTGCTGAATATTGCATTTTGTCGCTGATTAAAACACATTCAAACAACATTTTCCTTTAAATCACACAGTTAAATAACTTACAGACCTCTCTACAATTGCGTGAGTTCACTTATGTTTTGCATCAAGTCCTGCTATTTCAAACACCAGGTCTGGACAAAGTTTAAGAAAGAAGTGACTCAACATAGAGACAGAGAGCCAAAGCCCGAAGATACTACGTGACTTGCTCAAAGTCACTCAAGGAGCAGTGGAGGAGCTAAATTAGTGCTAGATCTCTTGAGTCTTGAGCCACAACATCATCTTCCTTCCTCCCACTACTTCTAGCTAACCCACAGTTTCCTACATTAATCTTCTATAACTGCATTCCTAGGGAAACCCAAGGGAATCTAATTTTCTTGGGCTTTCCTTCTGTGTGTAGGTGTGCTGGCAGATGAACAAAGGGGTTGCAGATGCTATATGTATGACTGGGTGAGATTGTGTCGTAGCCAGAGAGCAAAGCTGTCTAGCTGCTTCCCACAGCTGAGGGTCTAAGTGATCACTTATCCAGCAAATGTCCAAATTAGGATGTTAACAGAGAAACTTCTACAGCAAGAGGCATGTTTTTGGGCTCTTCCTCTTTCCCACATCACCAGAATGACTCTTCATGGCAAATCACACACAAAAAGAAACAGAAACACTGGACAGATATAAAAATACAGTTTTATCCACAGAAGTGTTTTCCAGACTTCCTCTGAGTCAATGCAATAGTTGCTTGTATTGAACAATACAGTTCCTAACAATTCAGACATTGAACAATACAGATGCAGACTGAACAACTGCTCTTAACAGTGCAGGCATTTAAACTTGTCGGCAGTGCACTGCTGGAGAAGAGAGCGGAGTTAAAAGAAGTGAAATACACTACCATCTCAGATATTTGCCAAGAAGTGAAATGAGGTGGCAAAATCAGCATTACCAGAAGCTAATTTTCATCCAGTAATGTCAGACTCTTTCACTACAAGAGAGAAGGGTTCAGAATGGCAAACTTAGGTACAACTAATAGGTCACTGATTTGATTATAGAGGTGACCGTTCAGGGAGAGGAGCTTCCCACTTGTTACATACGTCTTTGGACATAATCCCAAGGCTTCAGGCCTCTGTGGAAGAATGGAACAAACATCAGAGAAGTCCCTAGAAGGCATTTCAGTAAATGGAAGGATATTAATATATTACTAGATAATGTCCTTTAGTTTGTAGATAAGGTTGAGGTGAATTTTAGCCAGGCAGACAAGATTGATCTTTAAAAGTAGAGTGCTTCACCATGTAAACCGTATCTCAGAATCTCAGTACATTAAAATTCACTGCCATTTGAAAACCACACTCTCTGATAATTTTGCATTTGAACAATTACTGTGGTTAGTAGGCTTTCCTTAGCTCAGCAACTTGACAATCAGTTGCTGTTCATAAAATAAAAGGTCAATTAAGTACATCTGTAAGTGTGCACAAATATTGATGTTATATATACCACGTTAAATCTGTATTATGTATAGATTTACGTAAATATAATGTGCTTGTATGTGTTTGTGTGTATATTTCTGTATGGAGACAGGAAGAACATAATAGCTTTTTAAAGACACAAGACTGGAAAGTGAATTTACAAGATATCTACACAATTCTACAAACTCCCCAAAAATCTCAAGCTGCCTGTTTGATATGTTTCTGTTAAACAGAATAATCTTACTCAGTATTATTGCAGTAATACATCTTACTCAGTGGATTTACAGATCACTTTTTATTCCAATTTCAGTTGGGACAGAGTTATTTTTTTCTTCATAGTTCCTGGTATGATCCTGTGTTTTCACTTCAGGAGACAATGTTGATAACACATCAGTGTTTTAGTTGTTGCTGAGCAGTGCTGTATAGAGCCAAGGACACTTCATTATCTCAGCTTCTCATACTGGATTTGGGAGAGGACAGAACCAAGACAGCTGACTTAAGCTGGCCAAAAGGCTATTGCATACCTTGTGACATCATGTGAAAAATAACTTGAAAAAACTGAGTTATCTGGAGGGCAGCTGCTGCTCAGGGTCTTGCTGGTCCTTGGTCAGCAGGTGCTAAGCAACTGCTTTGTGCATCACTTGTTTTGAGTAAACATATATTATTATTCTTATTAGTATTTTTCTCTTATTCTTCTCTCTTACTAAACTGTTTTTATCTCAACCAGGAATTCTACTTTGTTGCTTTTTTCCCCCTGATTCTCTTCCCTATGTCACGAGGAGGGGGGGTGAGTGAACAATTGTGTGGTGCTGAGCTGCCTAATGCCTTAAACCACATCACTTTCATTTCACCTTTCCAAAGAACTTGTGTTTTTTCTGCCATAGCCTGCTTAAATCCACAGGCAGATGCATCTCCTTTCCCTGTGGATACAACCACTTCTCTTTTCTGCTTTTCTTTATCCCACCATCTATCCTGAATAATGGAGTGCATAGTATCCTCTATATACTTTCTGTTAAGTGAAAAATTAAGTCAATATCTCTCTTATGCCCTTTTACACAACCTCCCTGACTGCTACAGCCCAAAGGGCTGACAGACCATCATTGGTGAGCAGAGAAGGTGTGATCACTGGCTTTTTTTGCTCCCAAGGACAGCAATGCGTTGCTCAGTTGCACCTATGGCACCAGTTCTCATAGCGTTTACCCTAGCTGGAGAGTGGGAGGACTTCTGCAGCACATTGGACTGATGAAGACAGTACATAAAAGCAGAGAAAAGCATGGAGCCTGGACTGAGATCTGAGTCAAAGCTCAACCCCCAGCAGAGAGCCAGCCCTGGGGCAACCTAAGAGGAACATTTGACAAAGTCCATCAGACTAGCGCAGCTAACTTCAAAGAAGCCCAAGGGAAGTCACTGTCTGCAGCTGTCAGCAAAACTAATATTGAATGAGCACTAATGTCCTAACTGAACCAGAGTTTTACATTTATAAGACTAAGTCTTAGAGTTCCTAATTAGCAGCTCTGATTTGAAGCTTATATTATGAACGTGGAGGAAATAAAACAGAACACTATGACTTGACTCTTGCAAACTAGAAACAGCCAAAAGTTTATGTTTTATGTGACAAAAATTTGCCAAGAATAGCAGTCATATTTGTGGACTTGCGTTTTGATTCCTTCATTTTGAGATAGCAAAAGAAGGGGTGCAGAAAATGACCAGATTGCAAGCACCTACTCTGCACGTACTAGTTGCCAAAACAAAAATGTGCTAACCTCAGAATTGCTGGGCTTTGTAGACACATCCTAAGACTCTTTAAGACTGTGTGATCCTCACTATGCTTCCAGCTTCTGGGAGGATAAATAGACAATGGAAATCCTTAAATTGCCTACATGGCAGATTAAATACCCCAATCTTACAGTAGCATTAAGAAACTTGCTTATAGACTTTGAGATCACAAGGCTGACCAGAAAAACTGGACTTTGATTGCATCATATCATCATTAAATATGGTCAGTGGTCCTGACAAAAGCCAGACATCCAGCCGTCAAGTAATTTCTTACAGTGTCCTGCTTGGAAAGAAGGTTTAGCTGGATGATCCCTGCAAAGGTCCCAGCTCATTCCAGCATAAAAAAGAAAATGTCACAATATATAAAATTATTATAGAAAATATATAAAAATTATTTCCATTTAAAACATTTTTTAAACTACATGCTTACATAAATTAAGAAATACAGCTAGGAAAATCCTAGCAATAATGATTTGATTTGATCAGAACACTAATGTATTTTGCAACAGGAAGGAATTACTGAGCATGCTGCCATTCATATAAAGCTTTGCTTTTGCTGACTAACTGCATCTTTTTTGTTGGTACATCTCCAGAGAGCTTCAAAAATAAACTCAATTAGCTTTAAAAAGTATACAGTTTGGATTATACTTCTGTAACTAGAAGATTATGGAAGTGATATGTCTAGAATAAGCAGTTCAAAATCCATCTTCAATATTAAACAGGACAGATTCTTTCCAGAACCCTAATTCACAAAGTCATAGATTTAAGAAACAAATACTCTTCATTTCATGTAGTCATAGATTTAGGAGCTAAATACCCTCCACTTCAAAGTATCATTGTGATTTTTTTAGGCAATTCTGGTTTCAAAAAAATAGACAATTTTGTGTCTAGGCATGATAATAGAAAAACTTCCTCAAGGTCTGGGGGTGATTGAAGTCAGTGACCCAGACCTCCTTGCCTTTCTTTCTTTTCTGTTTTTTGCACTATTAATACCTCAAGACCATGATTGTGTCAAAGATAGGATAAGGATGCACATAATAAAGACAAATAATTTTTTTGTCCCACATGTTCATCTATCTGTCCATGGAGGTCCCTTCCAACCAGAATCATTATGCAATTCCATGAAGAAGTGACCATGTCTTAGAGCAGGAAGAGGTCCTGGTACCTCTAAAGAATCCATAGGTAACTGCTGGTGGTAATAAAATCAGTTGCGTGTCATTCTTTTGTCCCATGCCTATGCCTCATGTAACAGTTGCACAATTTTTTTCCTTCTTCCCTACATTCAGCCATGGCTACGCCAGGCACTTCTCTCATAACAGCTAGACAAAAGGAGTGCAGGGATCAGAGAATACAGGAACAAGTCAAATTAGATGAGGGAAAGGAAATTTGATGGGAGAGAAGAAGACAGAAAAGAAATAGCCAGAGAAAGTATGTAATAGAGAGAAGAATCATATCAAGAAGCGTACAAAGAGATGTGCAAGAAAAGAAAAAAGAGTTACAGACTCCTAGAGCAGATCCAGAGGCAGCATGTAGAGAACAGGAGCAAAAAAGCCAAATAGAGAATGCAGGCAAGGTAGACTTTTTTCTCCCAGGACCACCAGCATGTACCAGGCCTACCAGATTGTCTGCTCAAGCAAGGCCACAAAAACTAGGCTGCATCCTGAGTGGCCAGTTCATAAGGCTGCTTTGTCTCTACAGGTTTGATCTCCGCTCTAGAGAGTGACAAAGGAGCTAGCATAATAAAACAGGACAGGGCTCAACTTGTTATACCCAAAAGCAAAGCCCACATCTACAATTTGCTATTCCACCAGTCTGCTGCACATAGAGGGCACCACATCACAAGGCAGCAGTAATTAATCAGAAAAGGGCAAACATACAAGGAAGAGGTATTAAGCTCTACTTTTTTAATTGATTGTATAATTGAAAGAAAATCCTTTCCCCAGATGTCCTGAGTACAGGTCTTTCAGGGAAGCCAAGATCCAAAGCTGGGCATCATGGATGGGGTTTAACTTTATACCTATTAAAATGATGTCTTTCAAGCAAGAAGATTCAAAATATTCCCTTTTTTTTTGTTTGTTTGTTTTCTGTACATTAACTTGCACAGACTTCAGGATTGTGGCATTGTGCCTGCTAAGCTGGAAGCATGGGCACAGACTAATCATGGGCTACAGCCTTTCTCATTAGAGGAAGACAGCAGTCACTCTGCCTTTATTCCTCTAGGACTTAGTGTCCTGAACTGACTCTGAAAAGGGCACAAAACTCTGTACGCTGATCTTTTTGCACACTGAAAAGAATTCCTAGACCTCAGCCTGGTGGGTTTGTTTTGAACTATGGCTTTAGGACTCATTTGAGATTCATGTGGTTTGGGTTTCTATGTGGGAAAGTGCATTTTCTCACCCCCACATTCACTCTATGCTCACATATATTCTAAATTATCCATAAAAGGTTGCAAAATGATCATTACACTAGTCAAACATGTAAGGCGGTCTAGCAAAATTTTATTCACCCACTCTGCTTTGGTGAGTCACCTTTTTTTTTTTCTTTAACTAATAAGTAAAGAAATATTTGTTTGTCATCATCATTCATGGAAGAAGGAATGAATAGAGTTTCTGTGACTGAAGCAATGTCCTTTTTCAGTCCTTCTATCTAGAGGAAAAGTCAACTCCATCCCAGCTGAAACCAGAACATTTTTTCATGACAGTTCAGCAAGCCTGAAGCCAAAGCATTTCCTTCTGGTCTTATTTTGTTTGGGTTTTTTCAACATCTAGTTGCTTGTCAGAGATGAAGAGCACCCAGTGCAAATAAAAAAACCTCAATTTAATTTGTACAGAATTTTATTCTTCAGGATGTAATCAAATTGTGATGATAACTAGGTATATTTCTAGATAATTCTCATGAGTTACTAACATAATCACACTTTCAAATGACTGTGACAATTTTTTATTCCCCAAAGAGGGAAAACACTGACCTCTTTTAGAACCAAGACTGGCTAAAAAAACAGAGTTTTGACCATAAACAGAGGTTTCCCTGGACAGTGAATCTATTGTGAAGTATATATTACCCTTTCTGGTGTACCCAACCATTAATACACTAAGTCTAACACTCCTTTTAGCAGCAACAAGAACATCGAAAACAACTGATATTTGGCAATGGTACAGGCTTGGGGAAGAGTGGCTGGAAGTACGTGGGGAAAAAGTGGACATGGAGGTGCTGGTCGGTGCTCAGCTAAACATAACTCAGCAGCGTGCCCAGATAGACAGATGGCATCCTGGTTTGTATCATAAATAGTGCAGCCAGCAAGAGCAGGGAGGTGATTGCCCCTTGGTACTCAGCTCTGGCTGCACCTCAAGTTTGTTTTTTGGTAATATCATTTGGCATTTGGTTTTGGGCCCCTCACTGCAAGAAAGACATTGAGGCCCTGGAGCGTATCCAGAGAAGGGTATCAAAGCTGGTGAGGGGTCTGGAGCATAAGTCCTATGAGAAGCGGCTGAGGGAACTGTGATTTAGTCTGGAGATGTTCAAGAAATGTGTAAATGTGGCACTAACGGACATGATTTAGTGGGAAAATATAGGCTGAAGGTGGACAGTTGGACTAGATGATCTTGGAGGTCTTTTTCAACCCTGGTGATTCTACTATATTCTAACCCAAGTTTAAAACTCCTATGGCACATTTGGAAAGGTGGAGTGAAGTTGAAAACAGTTTATGTATTTCTGAAGCTGAAATTGATAAACCAGGTCAGATTACAGATTACCTTTCAGAGCAAGTAGTTGTTCATTATCTTCAGGAAACTCATAAGCAAAGTGAAACATATTTCCCATTTTCTCAGTCCCGTTTGTTATGCACTCTAGGCCTCTAGACCTAATTTCAAGCATTACCAGAAGTTGTTTTCTATTTTCTCAGAAACCTGAGAAAGAAGTTACAGATGCTGAATGCAGTTCACATCTTAATTAGCAGTGCCATTGAGTATGTTCACTTGGAATTGCAAATTGTGCCTCCTCAGGATTACTCACAATGAACTTGTCCTAAGTATAGCAAACAGCTGTCCTCTGCACAACAGCAAATTCATATTTTGTTTATATTTCTAATGCAGTAATTTCTACAAACCCTTTTCACCTGTACTTGTAAGGATTCTTTAAAAATAATTAACAAATGGTCTTTTTTTTTTCCACTGAACAGAATTATTTAGGTCATTATTCCTTTGTTGTTGTTATCATTGGGACATGGCAAATTCAAGTTCAAAGCATTCAGTATCTGTTGAATATTGTACATAATATCAAACGTGACATAACTTTTAATAAGAGAACCATGCTAATTTTTCATTGTTCTATGACAATACTTTGCACTTGAATAGATCATTTCATTAGTAACTGCATACTTTCCAATCTCCAGAGTATTTATAACATGTATTAAGTTTAGTCCTTATAAAGGCAGGCACTGTACCATGTAATCCCTTGTTGAGACACTAGCTACTGACACAGCCAGAATCAGAACTCTCCCATAAAAATTCTCTTCCATACATTTACCAATCTTCATCTCAATACTCATAGAATTTTCAGATTTACTTATTTGAAAGGTATAGCTCAGAATCTCATTGCACTATTAATTTCCAGTCTAACTGTACTTATGATCATTTTCATAATGGCTCTTCCCCTTCACTGAGATTTACCAGTTCTTTTTCCCCAGTATACTTTCAGCCAGCAAGGTTTTCATTACTTTTTCTTTTTTTTTTTCTCCTTTTTTTAAAATGTCCATGAAGTTAAATCACAGGGAAACTCAGCACCCTGGAAGACTGCAGCAGATTGGATAATGACATCTTTCTTTTTGTTCATGTGACTTGGAATTGAAAAAACTGTAACTTCAAACTCTGGCCCATTCCATACATTTCCTGGTAACTACAACAGACATGGACCATTTGTGAACAGCTCAGACCTTTGGACGCCACTTAAACACACAAGACATGTTCCAAAATCCAGGATAGTCAATGGAAAGACTTTTGGTTTACTTCCATACTTTCTGGACTAGGAATACTTCATTGGTCTAGAACACACATTCCATCTTTTACTGTCTTTTCTCCACGTAGTAGGAGAAAAATTGCCTCCACAAATCTTTTCCAATTAGTGTTCCAAAATAAAGACCCAATAGGTTTAACACAAACTTTCCTTCTTCATAACAAACTTCCAAAGAAACATAGAGAGCAACTGCATTCACCACACTAGAAAGTTGCAAATGTTAATAATGAACATAATACAGTATCTATCATATGAAACAACACACACACAAAAACAAACAAACAAATAACAACAACAACAAAATTTGAATTAAGATTTCTCTTACAAATATATGAATTTTTGGAAATACTGATGCATTCATGAAACTCTGTAGCAATCAGTATTGGCAGGAAAAGTAGCATGAGAATTATGTGAGACTTTACCCTAGTCACCACAAAATTTGGCTTTCATATAAAAAAAAACCAAATTATTTATGTCAATCTGTGGTGGGAGTCACTGATTATTTTCATTGACAAAAATTGTTAGATTGTCAGAATTACATAATCATTGTGGAACGTTTCATTGTCAAATTAAGCTGAGTCCCTGTAAGAATGGAAGAACTTGGAAGACTGCTGCTTTTGCACTCACAAACTGAGAAGAGATGTTCCCCATGAGCTATTGGTGAAGTATCTTAGTGTGTTTGAGAGAGAGAAGAGCAGGGAACCTCTGAGCCTGGCTGAGTTGGACAAATATATTTTGTAGAGTGGCAATCCTCAAGCCTCTGGGCTAAACAAGCTTACCTGCATTAATAAAATTACAGAATCACAGAGTCAATTTCGTTGGAAAAGGTCTTCAAGATCCCCATGTCCAACCATCAACCTGGTTAATGATTCTCATCACTAAACCATGTCCCTTAGTGCCACATCACACATCTCTTAAATACCTCCACTACTCCCTAAGGCAGCCTGTTCCAATGCTGAACATGAAGAACCTCTTCCTAATATCCAATCTAAACTTCTCCAGGCACAACTTGAGACTGTTTCAATAATACAGTATTGGTGTTATGGACAGAAAAAAATAGGCCTGCTGTGTTTACATCTCAAGTAGCACTAGCAGTCTCAAATGGAGTGTATCTCAGTGTGTGCATTAAGGGCATCCTCAGAAGTATAAGGAAAATTTAGGTGTTTTAGCAGTAACAGAACAGCTTGCTCAGACATATTCTCCAAAGAACATCCCAGGGCACCATGATCAGAAGAGATGAGATCTCTTCCCAGTATGCCTTGCCATGTGGACACATAGCTCCAGGAGCTGAATGCTGGACCTGAAGCCACTTGGACAACCTCACCCCATTGCTGCTTCCATCCTGAAAAAGATCTGGTTCTCACTGTACAGGTGGGTGTGAGGGCTGAGACTATAGCAGCAGTTATTCAGGGAAAGAATGAATCTCTCAGATAACCTAGGAAAGGTTTCAGTAGGCCTTCCAATGAGACTGACTTCTGTGCATGTTTTGTGTGCCCCCATCAGCCTGGCACTGCTGTGATTGGGCCTAATGTGGGCAAATGCTGTCTGACCTTACCACACCTCACAGGCAGCTTCACAGCCCAGATTTATTTCCATATTACCATCCTTGGAAAGGCACTGAACAGTTTTACTGAATGTCCTACAGTAGCACAGGTCACCACGCAGAGATGACTTAATACAGAGACTTGGTGCAAGCTCAAGACACTCTTCAAGTAGGTTCAGAGATGCAAATCCATCTTATCCAAAGGCGCAGTGTAGACTAACAGCTGAGCTGCAAATTGATATCCATAAATACGTGAATATCCTCCAGGATTAAGAATGATCCTTCTCAAGCATAAGGTGGTATCACAGGGAGCAGCCCACTTGTTGTGTTCTTCCTACTGTGAAGAACTGCTGCTGGGTTTGAAAGTAGAGCAATGTCTTCAGATGACGAATTTCCAAAGTATATAATCTGGAGCAGCATCTCCTAATTACACTCTATAAACTATCCAAAAGTGAAACTGTCCGTCATAAATCTAAACACAGTCAAAATAAACATCTGGGCTGTTGGAGAGATGCAAGAAAAATAAAATCAGGATTTTCCTAACAGGAAAATAGGAGAACCACCTAAATTCTCCAGTTGGAATTACAATATTGATTCCAGAGGATTAGAGCCAAGCAGGATTTATTTTGTCACATCAGAGAAATTAAGATGATAAATATGAGATTTAAAGAGATATATAAATATGGAAGTTAATATTTGTTTTTCTTTTCAGTAACATTCCTTGGGAATCATACACTCTGCAAGTACAGTCTGTACTGTCACAAGCAAACAAAAGAAAGAGAAGGAAGCATGAATAAAACTACTCACAACCGCATAAACAAAATCATCTCAAGGCATGACACCACAGCCTGTAAGAGACTTCAGTATCTGGGTTTCATTCTTCTTTCAGAGCATCATGAATATTATTTTTAGACTTGACATCTTGAATAACACAGGGGAGAATGAAAACAAAGAACCAAAGCTTTCCTATACTGATCAAAGATCTTAAGGCAGTATTTCCCACCAGCTCACACATGTATTTCAACATTTTTCCTGAAGAGCAGCAGGGAACAGCTGTGGGCATTGAAGTCCTCCTGGAAGCAATGAAAACTGATGCTTTATCTTCTGAATGATCAGATGCATTTGCTAGCTGTCTGCACAAATGTGACAGAGTTAAGGAGATATGTTTAGATAAAGAAATGCAATTAATTCCTCCCAGAAACTTTCTCATAAATTCTGGAAATAAACTAAGCTCTTACTGAAAGGCCTGGGTCTGTTTCACCAGAGAACAACTAAGAGATAATGTCAAAATAGCATGTTGCATCTGAACAGTGATCTGCCACAGAGTGACTTACCACTAAAAGATAGCAGCCAGTGATACCCCCCAGATTGTTACCATAGAAAGGATACTCCTCCAACAAACATCTTTTTTAATGGCTGAGCACACTCAAGTTAAGTACCTGGGTCCATGTTCCAAAGCTTTCACTGAATGGCAGCTAGTGACTTATTTAAAAGCAGAACATTTCAGTGAGGTGAAATTTTGATTTTCCATTGCTTTTATTGCCTTGTAATGAGGCAAGAAAATGATTGGAAGACATGAATTCAATGTTGCCTTACTTTCCTCATTTTTAAGCTTAAAAGAAGGTCAACAAAAATTTTGCTTCTCTGAAATACACCTCCATTCTAGCTAAAATTATTTTGTAAGGTACTGGGGAAAAGTTAAAAGCAAGAGTTTGATGAGTACAGTCAAAAGTCAGCTGTTTTACAGTCTCCTCTTTCCATTTCACTTCATCAGTTCTGTGATAGCTCTTGTCCTAAAAGAGCTCCCACAGAATCAATTACCTTAATTTTTAATTCTATGCATGTACCAAAAAAACCTGTTCTGGTCCAAATTCAAGTCTGCCTAGACCAACTCAGAACTGAATCTTTTCATACTATGGTGAAAGTCAGACTCTGACACAAAGCACATAATTCAGCTGCACTTAGAATTATGAAATTCAGTTAACTGGATAACTGAGTCATCAGTTATGCCAGTCCTGAAACAGTCATGGAGAACCTAGCAAAGATACTCAGAAGCCATCTCTGCACACGTCAGGCTCCCATCCCATTCCAAAACTGCAGCTACTATTTGGTGCTCTGCAGTTTGCATACATAGAAACATTGCCCTCTCTAAAGATTCACCTCTGAAAATAAGCCTCTTCTAAATGTTTTGACAGTGACTGTATAAAGCTGCATGACTCATGTCACAATACTTGGAAACCTGCTATGCTGAACATCTAATAGGATGATTTCTTCACAGTAAGTTTGCAGTGGGAGCTGCGGGGGAAGGCTAGACTGGAAAGGCTTCAAGATTTGAGGAGATCATAAAATAATGTTAATAATATCTTCATGCTTTATCTCAACAACTATTTAAACAACATAAGAAAGCGTGACAGAAATTCAAATTACATCAGTTGTATTAGGCTTGGCCAAGTTGTTTCCATGAGGGCATGACCCACCTTGAATAGCAGGAATTGTAAAGAGCCAACTACTTAATCATAGAATCACCGAATAGTTGAGGTTAGAGTTTACCTTATCCTCTGCTCAGCCTATCTGGACAGCCTGCATTAGGTCACTCTGCTTGAGCAGGAGGTTGGACAAGATAACCTCTGTAGATCAGCAAAGAAGTCAAAGTCCTTCTGAAGATTATTAATATGATTTTGCTTTTTGCTGTGCTCCTTCTCACAACCCTGAACTCCATCTATCTGACTGTCACTGCAGCTAAGGCTGCCTTTTGACTTTCGTATCCCCTGTAAGGCACTCCTTGTTTTTAAGAATGAGTTCGAGTACAAGCCCTGTCCTTGACTGCTCTTCTATCACTCACAACAGGAAGTTGTCATTGATGCTCTGCAGGCAGCTCCTGACTAACTTACTCCCTGCTGGGTTGACCTTCCAGCTGATATTTCAGTGGTCAAAGTTCCCAAGAGAACCAGGGCCTGTGAACATGAATCTATTTCTAGCTGTATGTAGAAGGTTTCAACTATCTATTCTTCCCAGTCAGGCAATCTGTAGCATCATCCACAACAATATCATGCATACTGGTCTGCTCTTTGAACCTTACCCATAAACCCTCAGTTAACTTATCATCCATCCTCTGGCAAAGCTCTGTGGATTCCACTGCTGCCTCACATAAAGAGCAGCGCCTCCTCCTTGGCCTCCCGGCCTGTAAAAAGCCCCTATCTCTCCGTTGCAGCACTCCAGTCATGCAAGCTATCCCATCACATCTTCATCATTCCCACAAGATCATAGCCCTGCAACTGCACACAAAACTCAAAATCCTCATGTTTATTCCCCTTCACATATATTAGCGTACAGGCATTTTGGAGAAACACCCCAGCACGATAATTTTCCAGAAAGGATTTGGTAGCTCCCCTAGGGGAAATCTTAGCCTTGTTTACATGCTGATTCTTACAGTAATTGAGTTCATTAATGTATTTGCACTTTGAAGACTTTGCAGTGTATACTTACTCCAGCAAAAGGTGGGAGTAAAGGGTGAGTAGGAAATGATTACTATCTGATAAGAGGGCTCAAAATTCCACTAAAATTTGACTCACTATTCAATACCCATGAAGTCCTGATTGGACAAGGAGAAATCTATGAAGATTTAAATGGTCTTGCAATGCAAGAGAAAACAGACTAAATTTGTTGATTCTCTCTTGTTACTTGTTTTTCCTTATGTAGCTATCTACATTTCAGTTAAATATGTATTACTGACAGAGAAACTTACAGGAATTACAAAATTAATTTCATTTCTATTTGTAATTTTTTAAAATAATGAGGATTCTATAGAACCTAGCTCAAATCTGTTTAGTGCAAGATATTTTTAGCAGATACACTTTCCATATGTCCTACCTATTAGGAGAGACGGATGTTTTTCACATGCAAGAGTCAATTATTTTCTCTTTCTTTTTCCTTGTAGCATTTTCTAGTTCCTACCCTGAAAATAACCCACAAGGAAATTATTCTGCATTTTCCTTTTATACATTGTTAGTAGCATACGTACTATGCTACTAACAAATCCAAATTTACACATCCAAGAATGATGTTTTCTAAGTTTCATGATTTCTGAATCCCAAAGTTTCAATAGCACAAAACATAATCTGGGCACGAGAACCATTCATGATGTAGCATTTCCTGCACAGTCTTTTCCTAAATGGCCTGGTTGACTAATCAGGATGGAATAAATTTTAACAAAAGGACTTCCTTCTTTGCCCTTGATTGTCTACATTTCTCTTGGCACATACTGGTTTCATAGAAGAAGCACTGGGTCACTTAGAGGCAGAGGGTAACAATCTACAGTGAACAAGCTTACTAGATCTGTGAATAACGAAGTAAATTTCAGTGACTGATCCTATCAGGCAGGTCTCCCACGATGCTTCTAGACATGACAGCTGTCCCATTCTCCTGGCAATGCCACCCGACCATATTTCTGGAGCTACCCTCTTGATCCAGTTCTACTCTTTCACTTGGCCCTGTTTTATGCAATTTGAGTGCCATGGACACATGCTAACATTTTTTGCTCTGAGTTTCCAGCAGATTATCTTCTTATTCAAATTTTCTAAAGCCAGACAATTAGTTTTTACATACTAAACATTTCTGAAAATGCGACCATTTCATTCAGTGTGAGGCTGCACCATCCTTTGAGAACAGACAAGTCAACTCTTCCTGCCATGAACATGGAATGTCACAAGCTAGTCCCAAATGAGGATCTATGTAGATACACTGCCTTTGCACTAAGCCCAGCAAAAAGTGCAATCTCAGCTGAGCTTGCTAGCTTGGACTAAGCACCATGACAAACATGGCTAACCAGCCTCCTTTACAAAGCTGGTTCACAGCTGAACCCAAAGTGTAATTTGACTCAGCACCCAAACAGAAGTTGAAGTTTCTGGGGAAAAAAAAATAATGAGCCCAACTCGGTTTAACTGAGGGTACTGTGACCTATTGAAAATGTGGCCATAATTCATGAAATTCAATACTGATCCATTTCCAAAGAGTTTATTAAAGGCAAAACCGTATTGGTTTGGAAGGAACTGTTTCTTCCTCCAGTGGAATTTCTACCACACTGAGATGTGGCTTTTCCAACAGTACAATACTCAATACTATTAATGTTAGAGGATGGCCATAGTCCAATGTGATGTGCCAAAAGACTACATACTAAGAAAATGAGATATTTTCCTTAAAGGTTTTGAATGCCAAAGATGAATTTCTTCATGCACCTTTAGAAATATGTATAATTTTGCAGAATATTTGGCAAATTATGTTCCTAGGGAAATAATAGCAAGAATAAAAACAGATTTAACAGATAAAGCTGAATGAACTTCAAATTGAAACAAAATGTACAATACTGGTACTACAATAAGAACTTTCCAGTTATTATATCTGGGCCATTCTTCAGAATGGAAAATCAAAATAGATTGAATTCATAAAATACATATATTGTCAAGACAAACTACATCTTATACATCACAAAGCACATTTTATCGTAATGTACCACATTCTATTGACTACATTTACACAGAATGCAAAACATATCGTTCTGCGGGGGAAATATGTTATTTTGATCTTCCAGGATTCTGAAAGCACCAGTGACTGGACCATCTCACCTGACCATGTAATAGAGCACCTAAGTATTCCAAGACTCTTCCTTCATACTGAACAATATTTTCATGAAATCTTTGGTGCTGTGAGTCACCAAAAGAACAACGTGCTATGTGTTGACTTATACCCGTTTGTGAAGAAGCACAATGCATGCAGAAAGAATGACGAAGCCTATTAACAGGTCATAAAAAATAAGAGAGCTCTATTTTTCCTTAGCTCTTCTGGCTAAGATCAATATCTAGAGCTGAAATGAAACTACCTCGACAAATGTCTACCTAAATACCAACATATCTAACTTCAGATTGAACTCCACCACGTCTTACAAGGCTATCATAGAAGTACATCTAAGAATAAATAGAATACATGTTCGTCTTTGAGATACCATGAAATCTTGAGCTACTCAAATACACAGGATGGATCTATGAAAATGTAAAATATTATTCAAAAAAAAAAAAAGGAGAAGCTGGGATATTTTGTGATATCTACCCATATATGGCGTTAATACTACACATTCAACTTGAAGTGAGACAGAATTAACCCCAAATTTGAACAGAAAAAAATAATTTAAGGGAGGAATTTAAAATTATAACTTGAAAGTTTGAGTAATGACGCTAGACAGAAGTTGAGACATACTGCAGATGAACTGAGTCAGTCACATATCCGAATGAATTATCTCATGCAGGATTGTCAAAGAAAACCTTTATTTCAGGAAATTTGTAACATGCTTTTGACAGTCAGTGCTTGGCTGAAAGATCGTTGTCTATGTCTCCTTCTGATGTCTTTCCATCTACATTCCTAAGAGAATTGCCTAGAGTATCTATTTATAAGTAGCTGGCCGTAGCTAGCTTATTCACTCTCCATCTTTAATTCCTATTTCTATATACTGCTGCACAAAGCAGGGTACAGCAATCTTTGTTCATATTTATGAACGTACTCCCATTTGAAAAATTCTTGATAACCTCCTGCTTCAATAGACCACATTATTAGAATATGACCATATTCTGTCTGTGTAACCTCTAGAAGAAATGGATGATGGGCACATTCATTTAAACTGCGGACTTGTTATCTTGAGTTTTTGTAGTCCTGTTAATCATCAGCTATAATCTTCAAAATTTCTGCCCCCAGGAAATAGCACTGCTTTAAATACATGAACAAAGATCTGTGAGCAAAACTGGTGTTTTGTTTTTTGTTTTTTTTTTTTTAATTTTACATTTGGCCTAGTGCCTGAACTAATTTTATATGCCTGGTGTCTCAGTTCTTATTTTGTTCTGTCTCTCTGTGTTCAGCAGAGATATCATTGTCATTTTATTTAGCAACAGTGCTCATCTCTTCCATTCTTCCTGCAAGATAGTATTGAATAGACCATCATCTTTCAGAGGCAATAACCATTGTCCATCAGAACCTTACAAGGAGCAGTCCTTCCAAGGACACATCTTGTACAATTGTATCATTCAGCTTGGTAAATGCCCACTAATGGCCACTTCAGGATTTCCCAAACTAAATATTGTAGAATATTGTACAGATAGCGTTTCTAGAGACCTGAGGCCTGACTTCTCCTGCCTAGCCTTCACTGGGGCCTTCCCACCCTGCCTATGACCCAGAGCACCTTTCCAATCCACCCTGGGACCATCAGCCCATTCCCCTGTAGGGAATGTGTTTAAATACCTGAAGGGAGATGCAAAAAGGACAAAGCAAGGCTCAGTTCAGAGGTACCCAGTACCAGGACAAAAGGCAATGGGCATGAAGGGGTATAAAAGGAGCTCTTCTCTGAACACCAGGAAGCACTTCCATACTGCATGGGTAATGGGGTACTGGCACAGGTTAACCAGAGACTACAGAATCTCTTTGGAGATCTTGAAAAACTACCCAGACATGGTCCTGGGCACCTTTCTGCGATTGGCCTTGCTAATCCTTGGGCAGGAGTTAGATGAAATGATCTTTACAGGGGCCTCCCAGTGATAACCATTCTGTGATGCTGTGGCAGCACAGAGCTCTTGTCCTTTTCCCCAGGTTGGTCAACATTAGACAAGTTCAGTTACTATAACAGGTTGATCATCCAAACCAAGAAGACACTCTTGCATATGGAGATCCTCAAGTTTATGCTTTATACTGCACCACATGGATGCAGTCCTTGGAACATACGTCATCCTATGACTTCACAAGAAACTTTGATACTTATTATAAAGCATGTAACAAAAATAACAAAAAAAAAAAAAAAAAAAAAAAAACCTAGATTTTATTTATATATATATAGCTATATATATATATATATATATAGCTCATAAGCTAAAGAAGGAAGTAGTTATTAAAATGGATTGGCTTCCACTAACACTTATTACTTGCTAGCATATGGAGCAATGGAGCATATGGACTAATGGAGCAACCTCTCCGAGAGCCAGCACACTTAGCATAACTTGTTTTGGGCACGTAGGATGAAAGAAGCAGCATTCAGAAAACAGATACCCATAAAAAATTTTCTTTTAGTCAAGAAAAAAGATAGTCCTTAGTAGAACAGACATGCTACTTTATCTTCTGGACTGACTAAAAGTAGATGGGTTTGAACAAGGAAATAAAATCCACTATGCAATACCTCGTTATGCTTTTGTCTGAAAGGAAGAACTGCAAGTCATAACAGCCCAGCAGCAATTCAAAGACTCACCACTTTCTGACCAGCATGCACCTGCAGCAGCTGCCCCCTCCTCACAGCTTTATGACCTTCCACATGATACCTGGTGGTATGGAATACTTAGCACCTGTCCTAGTCCCAGATGTTATGAGGCCTATCCTAGTCTTGAGAATGCTCCCATCACTCAGCAACAACCAAAGCACCAGTGTGTTACTAACAGTGTCTCAATTGAAACTGAGACACTCATTTTCTTTCTCTCCTCAGAAAAGATTAAGCTTTCTTCCACCCTTGATGGCTAACATTTCTACCCGACTACCAGAAGACAGCATACAAGTTGGTTACTGCAATTGAAAATTTCCCTATGCATTTTCACCTTTATTCCTTCACTTCTGATCTTTTCTTCAGTTCCTTTTTTTCTGAACACCGCTGTATGCCACTCCAGTAATCCATATAGAGTAAGAAATTAGAAATGTGTTGGCAAGGGAAGTAAAAGCTTTCAAATTCTTCCTTCTCTCTGTGATTTCATTCACCTGATCTTCTTGTTAGGCACTTTCTCCCACCTCAGCTGGAGAAAGAAGTTGTATTGAAAAATAAAATAAATAAAGGCTAAGTTCAGAAAAGAAAGTTGTGTCCTTTAAGGAGTTTATTTTTCTTGAAGTTCTTTATTGTTTTTGCTCACTTACCATGAATGCACTCAGAGCACCAATGCATTTGGGCTCATGAAAATCTGATATCTCAGATTCAGGAGGAATTAGGACCAACCTCTAACCCTATGGTAGTGGTAGTATGCAGTTCTGCACAAGACAGTTTCTCTCTTTGATTTCCTTGACCTTGACCTTTGATTTTATCCTGTGCCAGCACTGTTTTGAATTATGGAAACTCTAGTCTCATGCCACTGTCTGAAGCATAAGTTTTAACCATTGCTATAATTTTAAAAGTATTTCTCTTTGTGTTCCTGAAATCTTCACCTATTTCAGTAGCAGTTTTCTCAGTTCATTTTTGAGGAAGAAAATGTTGTAGAGGGAAAACATGTATTTGAGAAATGGGACAGATACAAGAAATGTTTGGTGTTGTTTTGACTTCTGTTGCTACTGAAAAGAGATCAGTTAGAGAAATATAGCCTCAGGATGAAACCTTGGAGGATGCAGTGGCTGGGGTTTATATTCTACAGGAGTTTTCTGTCAGATGTACTGTACACTAGGGCATTGCCAAATAGCAGCATAGAGTACTCATGGTATTCTGAAGAACTGCCAAAGAAAACAAGTCTGCAAATTCTCCTTTATTTGTAGTTATGATGACATTTCTCATATCAACAGAGTTTCTAGAACTGAAAACTTAAGGATAAACATCTAAGGATGGATACTGGGTCAGAACTCCTTTTTGTTGTTTTTTTTTTTTAAAGACAAATCCTAAATGCACTGAAATTAGGAAAAATTCAGTAATTGAGGAAAAAAAAACATTTTGGACTTCAAATAAAATAAAAATTCCCTTATTTCTGAATGGATATATATA
This sequence comes from Chrysolophus pictus, assembly GCA_037305975.1. NCBI lineage: Eukaryota > Metazoa > Chordata > Aves > Galliformes > Phasianidae > Chrysolophus > Chrysolophus pictus. Next base: position 30,298,345 of record CM074578.1, read on the forward strand.
TATATATATATATGACTGTGTGTATGTGCATTTAGAAAAAATATATTTATTGCATTTTTAAGATTGTTTTTCTTTCTATTTCAAACCTTGGATATGGCTTTAACCTTCAGTTATTTATGCTGAATGTAAATTAATGTTAAGATCCACTGAACTTAAAGAAGTATTATTTTTCACTGACTTCTGCTGGGCAAAAAAGTGGATTTTTAATTTTTTTTTATTTTTTGAAAGTGTCTTGAACCATCTCACATGGTAACTGGCACCTGTAGTTACAAATAAGATAAGTTCAATATTTACTGAAATGACTTCCTGATTGTTAATGTACTGCAATAACGATCTAAAAGCAGCAAGAGGACAAACAGTACAAAAAGATACAGGAAAACTAAAAAAGCACTACTTAAATAAGTATTAACAACAAAAAAAAACTCTAAAACTCCGATCCTAAAATCTTACTTTGCAGTTTTAGACTCAATCATTAGCAAAGTGCAACAAGTTACATGGGACGCGGGACCCATGAACCCAGAGAACTCCTCTTAATCTGGTTTAACAGCATATACAGCCACCAAAATAAAAAGAGAATACAAGTTTTAGTTTAGTAATAGCAGTAAGAGAAAAGGAGCTGAAGACTTCAGCCAGATCTCCCCTTGTCAGCCTGTCCTTTAGCAGGCGAAACAGGCCTAGCTCCTGCAATGCACCAGGTGCTGTGGCCCTCCACTGAACTTTATCCAACCTGAACTCATTTTTCTTGACCCCAGGGATCCCAGAGCTGCACTCTGGGAGGAAGGGAATAGCACAGGAAGGAAAGGGAACAATGACTGTGCAGAGCATAGTGTGTTGGTATAACTGATAAAGAGAGAACAGGTACTGTATCGTGTACAGTAATTTAATTTGCTCTGTTCATTGTCATGAAAGGAGCCCAAAGCTGAAAACATTTACGTGTTGCAACTTTCCAGTGGTGGTTGCTACGAGACATAAACAGCAGGCCATTATAACTAATAAACATTTCACTTTTGCTTCAGTTTGGCAGCTACAAAAGCAGTATTACTCAAAGTATTAATCAGTTTTTTATATTTCTGCCTGTCCCAGTCAGGGACGCTGTTGTCACATTCAGCACTGGAGTTCTGGTAGCTTACAAATATCTGTATTTTGCATACTTCAGTAGCTCCATTGAACTAGATGGCAGAAGACTCTTGTTAGGTGCCTTCTCTAATGGAAAAACGTTTTCTCTTTTCCAGTGTCTCCTGAGCATCCAAAGCTTTTCTATTTTCATTATAGCTCAAGGAAAAAATAACTCTTTCCTTAGAACTTTTAACCTAGGAACTTCGCAGGGATAACATGCTATGAAAAAGAGAGAAAGAAGATATGCCATTTCTGTCCTTTTTTTCAGTTTTGTTCAACCTTTGATGTTATACAAATAATCTTGGTAGTGACTTAGAAAATAACCTGAGGCAGGTTAAAGGGGGTCAGGATATTAGAGGCATTGTAGCTTCTGAAACTGAGAGATCCACAGATGTCTCAAAGTAAGCACCCAGAAAGGTCAGCAACTTGAAAGCCCAGTTAGTAGCATGCACCACTCCTGGGATGAATAAGTACGGGTCACACAAAGAAAAGGAATGGTGAACAGGAACTAAGTCTTCAAGGCACCCAAGGCTGAATATGCAGGAGTAAAAGTGGAAGTTGAACTGAGCACTAAACCATTCTCTAAGAACAGTTCAGAAACAAAGTGTTTTTGAAGGGTGAAGACATTCACAACAACAACGCTGACCCAGAAACAAAACTGAGAGCAAAATCTGGGTCACAGCTCCAAACCATCTTGCCGTGCTTCCTCATTAAAAAACAAGCATTTTATTGTTAAGGGCTTTTTACATCTCCAAGCTTACAGAACAGATTTGCTGACTATGAATTCAACCTCTTTAATGTCAGTGGCAAAATGCAGCTGATGTTACACAAGTCAGGATTTAAGTTAACTTTTCAAAATCACTTTCTCAGGTACTATGTGTCGGAATCAGCTCAGCATACTCACGCATGAATTAAAAGAACAGAAACATTGGGATACAAATGTATTAAATGTCACAAATGAAAATGCAGCTGAGCATTCATTTTCAGAGGCAAATAGTGTATCAGCACTAAAATACCTTTCTGAGTCTATTCTTTTTTAATTGAATGTCAACTAAGAATTTTTGTATGGGAAGAATTCTTCAAGAGTATTTGTTTTCATTCCCACCTCTTTTCCAGGCACAAAGGAGATGACTGTACACATCTTAATGAGTTGATCAAGGCAAAAGTATGAGGTCTTTGGCAGAACACTGAAGGAAGAACAGCCTCTGGTAGCAAATATTCTTTCTTGATGGCTGTAAGCTGATCTGAAATATCTTTAATGTGTTTTCCATCGTGGAATTTACTATGGAAATTTTCAAAAATGAATTATTGCTTTTAAGAACTGTATAGGTTAATTAATTTATCACTAGTAAACTTGTTGTATACTTAAAAAGAAAGTGTTCATAAGAACAGCTATTCATGCTGTAGATCAAAACACATATCTGGCAACATGAATCCCTGTCCATTTATGTTCTTTCTTTGTGAGCATCTCTGTGCAGTCAGTGCTAGAGTATTCAAAAGATATTATCACAAAGCCACAGCAGAAAAAAAAAAGGAAAAAAAATAGAGGAGATGCACTATTTCAAGAGAGGCTCTCTACATGTTTTCCTTCACTCAATTTTTTCCCATTATTTTTGTCCAGAGATCCCAGCAGTGACATACCATCATAATATTTAGCCTCTGTAAAACAGTAATGCTTCCTGGGGATTATTGCACTTTTGCTATCTGTGCAATCAAAATGCAAAGAACTCTCAAAAATACTTGTGGGACGCAGAGAAATACTGCCTTCATTAAGATTCTCCTTGCAATGTTCAGTCCTTATTTCAGACAAGCAGTGACCCATTCCCACTTTCTTGTTCACATCCACAGTTTTAGCCGAAGGATTTATGTATATAAAATTAAAAGTGAGCTTTTAAGCAATTTCCTTCTTTAAAACAGCCAGACTATGCAAACTGCTTGATTGTGCATGAGGTATTCAGGAACTCAAACTTGTTTGTATTTGTTTCACATCTGTATTTCTCCAGGACTTGCTTAGCTCAACCTCACATCAGGTTTCCCAGAAGTGCCATCAGTACCCCCACAGAGTCATTCCCATGAGAATTCCTGGAAGTGAGTTATTCTTCCTTGTTGGCCTCCATCAGTAAACATTCGTTTGTATGTTCTGTCCAAACACTTCAAGTATTTTCCCCGGACTTTGGATGAGCCACTGGAAAGTCTTTATTACTCCAAAATGGACTGCCAGCAGAACACCTATGTAGAGCACTGTGGTACAGGAGAAGCAGAAGAACACCTATGTAGAGCACTGTGGTACAGGAGAAAGAAATGTCAGCCAGGTTTTGGATGTTTCTTATGTTTTGTTTCTTTGCTGTTGTTTATTGAACGTTTCTTCTTTTTTTTTTCTTTCTCCCCTCTAGAATAAAATTTTTTCTCTCAAGTTCAGAGGTCGTCTTGAGTCATGATTCACAATTCCATGACTGCAGAGTGGACACATCCTAGAGCTGGTATCCATCCTGCAGATTTGGGGCAGGAACTTTGTAATTAAAATGCATGGCCTAAGCTTCTATGTACTGTTTAAATACTTCAAACCAACAGATAATGAAATACCAGCACCTCTATCAAGACTGATATCAATAAAGAACACAAGGAATATGAAGATTGTCTATCAGACATTGGGTATATTTTTTGTGGAGGAATAGGAAAATAATTTAAAATATATGCTGTAAATGTGCCATTCCTTCAGTAAAACTCTCTGTTTGGAGAACAGATGGGAATCTTTCTTATGTAGATATGGGCATCTCGTTAAGCTTGTCCTGGTGACACAGTTAATGCCAGAAACAGACATATGGGGGACCACCGCACAATGTCATTATTTTAAATACAGTTCAGAGAAACATTTTTAATCGCTTCTCCAAATTCCTACCAACCTTTTTTATTTTCTGCCAGACAGCCACGTTTCTTTATTGCACATCAAGCTGTAGGACATATTTTTGATACTTCAACTCTCTGCAATTACATGGGAACATAAAGAATCAATGGCTTTGATTAAATGTTTCCTCAGTTCAACCCAGAATTATTCCCTTACAGTCTAAAAGACGTGGCTGTAATCAGAGGCACTCTGAAAAATGCCATTCATTTGTACTTCATGTCATAGAATGGCCTGGGTTGAAAAGGACCTCAAAGATCATCTAGTTTCAACCCCCCAACAAGATGATTTCACTAATATTTACTCAGGCCATCTATGAAGTTGTTGTATAACCTCCATTTGTGGATGCTAACATTCATCACAGCTTCCAGTGCAGAGTAAACACTCAGTGATCAGGAAGCCAGCCTGTATATACCATTCCACCTCCATTGTAGATGCTTTCCATGATCTTCAGAAGTGTCACTGCTGCTTTCCCAATGAATTTGAAAGGCTTTGCTCCAGTAGTAGTGAAAGCTATTCTAAGATAGGGCTCTGTTAAGATAACAGGGGTAGGAAGGATCATCTCCAGTCCATTCTCTTATCTTTTAGCAAGTTCTGTTCCACTGAAAAGTAGTAGTTCTTGTTTTATTTACCCTTGTAGCCCTGACAATGGAAAGCTAAACTACAGCTCATGCTGTAACCAAAGCTGAGGTAGCTATCCTGAGCAGATAGCCATCTCCTGCATGGTCACAACAGCATGAAGCTCAGCAAATACCAAACACCTCTACTGAATCAAGCTATTTGCTAACACTGAACTGAGTGCTGCCACAGCTGCTCATAGCACATGAAGAATTGTGTGGCTTTAGCAACTTGTTGCAGTCCAGGTAGTTTCTGAGTTAAAGATTCTCTCTGGCTGCAACAACCATTCATCAGAAACACCAAATAGGAAAAAAAAACCTGGAGCTGGTGAGCCTCTCTCTCATTTTTTTCACCAAATGCATCACAGACTGAATTTTGTTAAAAGTCACATTCATACCTCAAACAGTGGAAACCTCTCCTGCTTTCATCCACTAACCTCAAGATACCACAACCCAAATACTGATTTTAAGACTTCTCCCATTCTGGTTGATTTTTGACACCTGGCATTTCCAAATGATGGAATAAAATATCACTACCAAACAGAACACACAGGCATCAGTCTCAATTGGCCTTTCAAAAAAAAGTGAATAACCACGTATAAATTTTCAGTAGTTTTATTGAAAAATGCCTCTTTCATTTCAGAAATAAATAATATAAGGCAGTGAAATTCACAATTTGCAGTTAAAATATAAAAGCAGCAATTCTATATCCATAGTCTTGCAAACAATTTCCAACTGCTTTTGATAACTATGAAACATTGTATTCTGAAAAACAAATTCCATACTAAATATACAACATAAACATGCAATTCCATCTCTGCAGGATTGACTGCAATTTGGCATAAATGTTGCTGTGTCTACAAACAAGGAGATTTCAGGCATTATTAAACTGTATCCAGTTGATACAAAGATTTCAGCTACTTAATGTTTGTGGTATTTAAAGATGTATAAGAGCAGTATATTTTCTGCAAAGTGTAACTAGGAATAGAAGAAAATGACAGTGATATTGGAAGGATAGAGAAGTTTGGGCTTCTTTCTTATTCAGCTAGATAATGCAGACTTGTGACCTGACTGAACTGCAAACATGCATTTGAAAAAGAAAAATGTGGAGCTAAAGCAGACAGTCCTCAAAAAACTTGCAGCAGCTCTGTGGTTATTTTTGTTTTGTTTTTGTTTTCTTCTTTTTTTTCTTTCTTTTTTTTCTTTCTTTTTTTTTTTTTTTTTTTTTTTAAACATTATTTTAAGGAAAAGGCAGCCCTGGGATAATTGAATGCAGATATTAACCAATACGCAGCCCCTGTAAGCAATAGTATTTTACAAGCATGCCCAGAGCATAACAAAGCTGCTAGTTACACATATTGCTATCCCCACACAAGCGAGATACAGAACAAGGGTGTGTCTCATATGAGAAGACCAGAAAGCTATAGTATTGACAAACAAACGATGCACTCTCCCTGTGTGTATCTGCAAATGCAAGTATAGCAAAACCAAAAACCACCAACCAACCCCCCCGAAAAAAACCACAAAACAAGACACAGATCTTTTATGGCTTTGTTTTTGCTTTTCTTGACAGCGATCTTTTCCAGCGCATGTGCTCAGGGTACTCTGGTGAATGCATTTCAACTCCATAGTCCTCATACTCGTCCTCTCTCCTTTCTGACTCCATAGGGACTATGAAGGGTTCGCCTTCAGGCTGATAGGGTCCGCTTTCAGGCACGTATGGTTCTGGTTGAAAATAGTTGTCCGATTGAACATTATAGTTATCGCATGTCTTTGAATCCACAAATACCATGACAGTTAGTTTGTCTACACAATGTTAGTCCAATCTTATTTCCATATAATAAATATATAAATTAACAGTTCATGGGGGCACTTTTCAGTTTTGTTCATGAGTAACTTTGGCAGCAAAATATTAAAAACTTAAAAATTAATTTTGAAAGGCTTTGTATTTATAATACACAAAACACTGCAGAGTCTTAAATTATGCAAGGGACCGATTATTGTTAAAACAACAAAACACCACACAACAAACAAACAAAGCAAAGCAAATAAAATTATTATTTTACAACTAATTCAGGAAACTCAAGCACTGGACTTTATTTTATACTGTGTAATTAATGGAACACATGGAGTATGTAAAAAGGACAGGTGGGCTCAGCATGTACTAATTTTCTCTGAGAATGGGAAAATAAATGTACACGTAACTATCACCAGCGGCAATATACAGTACATGTCATTTTCTTGTGCTGTTCCTCGAAATAAAGCGAGTTACAGCTGGTGCTTCAGGAACACCAAAAACTACAGCAAAACAGAAGAAAAATAATTATAAATCTTTTGTACTTATAACTGTAGTTACAGAATCCAGCAAGATTACATATAAAAAAAAGGCACATGCCCCGATTCTGACATGTTGGTAACAAGCAACAGACAGATAGATTTCTTACGTTGTCAAAGATGTTATTCGGGCATACAGCAAGCAGCAGCAGGCTTTTATGCAAAGGCATCACATAGAGCTGTTAACAGATTTTAGTGGGTACGGTCCCATACAAATCATTTACAAGCCACAATTAGTTTACTATTTACAGAAGTCATTTCTCATTTACCGGGTTAAATCTGTCTCTTCAAAAGGCATTACCTTTGCTGGTTAGTAGTTTTATAAGCCTCCTTCACCACTGAGACTTTAGATGGTCTGGGTCTCTTTTTAAGAAAGAAAGACTGTCTATTTTATATTACTGAAATGCAACAGGCTTAATGAATTGACATCACAGATCTTTATCTCATTCACAAGTTGTGTTAGTAAAAGGAATCTCCCCATTCTATGAGGCCAACATGGTTCAAAAACCATATCCGTGGTGAAAAATCCATACGGACTCATTTTCTAATAAGCACGTGCGCAAACATCTCAGAAACAGGATTTTCATGTATTCAAACTGTAAGCAGCACTGGCGACTTAGAAAATGTGTTAGCCGAAACCTGAAACAGGTCAAAGATGATGTTAGTCTTTTAAAAAGTCCATCTGATGTGCAAAAACATACTTTCATCCAACTAAATACATAACAGTTAATTTATAGGCATATATTTATATATGTATACATATCTGCTTACTGGAAAGAAGAACACTGCTGAATCACAGGCACAATTTTCTTCCTTTTTCTTTTAAATAAGAATTTTGTGAGATATTCACAACCATCTGGCTCTTTGGCCAGCAGCACTTAGTCTGCAAGTGTGTACATATATATATATATATATATATTTTTTTTTTTTTTCCATGAGTACATGCACAATATACTAACAGCAAACCATATTCAATAGTAGTATCACATACACTAATTTTGAGATATTGCAATGCATACTTATTAATTTGTTAACAATAGTGTGGTCCTGCAGGATCCCCACATTAAAACATATTGGAATCTTTCCAGTCAGAATTGGTGACCCCGTATTTGGTTCCAGAAGCAGCCTACTGTTTTAAGATTCATCAGAGTAGAAGGCTGGTATGACCCAGGGCTATTCAGAGACTCCATGATGTTTAACTCAGCAGAAATTGCAGCACAGTGGTGTTTTTCAGTTGCACTGTACCACCAAATGGATTTCCTTTGTGGAAAATTTTGATTTCAGGTATAAATTTGGTATAAATAATCCTGACATTGCTCAAAAAGAGACACACGGAAATTGCCAGCCACAGCATTCTTTTTATTTTTCAAGAGAAACATGGAGAATTCAACCTTGTTCTGAAGAAGATTGGAAGAGGTGGGGAAGGGGGGGGAAAGAAGAAGAGAAAATGGTCACTTAAATCCTATGCGCAACATTTTCAACTACTAACCTTCTATGCTAACAAAAAAAAAAAAGAAATACTTTGTTTCTTTGTTTCTACTTCCTATTTAAAGTGAATCACACACAACATCAACTAAATCTGCATCCAAGTACACATGGCTGCTCATATGCCTGCACATTACAGTGAGGCAGGCCTGCTCATTGCAGCTTTTTCCTCTACTCAGTATGTCCAGACCAGCAGGACTGTCTCATGTAAAGCAACTCAATATGAACAGCCACATCTGTGAAGGCTATTTGTGACAAAGAGCAATTTGGTTGTTCATAACCTACCTGGGAATCCTTGGCCATTGTAAGGAATGCTAGCACACTGGGATGAATCACAATATCCTGGTGGCCCTGGAGGACCTCGAATACCCGCATTTCCAGGACGACCTGGAGGCCCGGGTGGTCCTCGTGATCCTGTGGAGCCTGGTGGACCTGTTCTGGATTCTCCCTGTGGACCTAATTTTAGAATTGAAAGGTTGGGGGGGTTATTTCTTTTAAGAGTTAGCCTGATAAAAACAACTAACATTACTGCTGTCTAGACTACACAGTCCATGTCTTTGGTGAGAAAACATTTGCATTTTATAGCTATATGAGGGTCAACAGAAAGAAAAACAAAACTAGAAATATGACTCATCATTAGTTGCTTCCCCGTGTGTGTGGCTTACATAAGGATTTTTTTCATGGAAACTGATTCAGTAAGGTTCCAGCCAAGCAAGAAACATCAATGAATTCTCTGGTTTATTTCCCCTCTGTGTAAGATAGGAAGATCTCAAGGGAAGCTACTAGATTAGACAAACACACTGGATTTCAATTAAAATATGGGAGTACATTAATTCTGCTACCCTGCAGCCCTAGGATAGATGAGGTAATGTTTTTTTTGGAACAGGTCTTACTATAGTTAGCAGAAAAGCAAAGCTTCAAGTAACCGGGGCTACAATTTGCTGCAAGCATCTTATGAGTCTTGTAACAAAAAAAAACATATTTAGCCTAGTGAACTAAAAGCAGAAACAAATGATGCAGCTAATTTCAACCAAGGCATCAGTGAACAAAACTGCATGATAGAAAGAGCAAAAGCAACAGTGAAATCCTCAAACTCTAACATCTAGTAATTCTGTATTTGGGCTTATTTTGTAGTTCTTGGACAATTTGCAGTTCTGTAATTACAAATTAAAAAAATGGATCCAGATACTCTGAATTTGTACAGTGTATTTTCATGAAATTTCACACTTTCACACAAACAAGCATGCCAGAAGACTAATCTGCAAAGGAAAGATAAATATCTACTAGCCACATCCAAAAGTCTCTAAAATTGCCCATTTCTGCAGGGGCTCCCAGTAAATCCTAATAAAAACCAAAAACAAGAAGTGCACAAAGTAAAGCACATTCTTTCACCATATACAGTCTGGTTCCCTATGAAGAAATGTTGCCTTTTCTCCTACTTTTCTGTAATCTGATTTTAATTAAAATGAAAAATATTTACCAGGTGGTCCTGGCAAACCTCGTGGTCCCTGAGATCCGGTCCCTCTTTCGCCTTTCTCTCCAGGCATTCCTACAGAATTTTTTTAAAAAGCAATAAAAACCAAGGAAAGGAAACAACATCAATAAATATTTCTTCATGCTCAGTCACTAATATTAATATTTAGTTCCAATTATTTAATAGAATAGAGCTGGTCAAACCTTATTTTGTACAGATGTCCCAGTGTGTACTCAGGGAAATACTTAATTTGGATATAAATACACTAACCTAAAACCAAAGTAGGATGTAGAGTAATTTAGTGTAAATAAACTTTTTCAAAGCATAGAACAGTCTTTGAGATACTTAAAGTGTCACAGAACCTTATTATTTTAAAATGCCAACAGGAAGGTGTTTTCAAGCTTGCACAGTTCTAATACGAAGTATGCTTTACACTTTCTTAGAAAGAGTTATGAAGAAACAACATTCAGAAAGTGCAGAATTCAGAAATTCAATATTTCTTGCTTTAATCCAGGTCTTCTTTTAAAGATGAGAGTAAAATTTATGCTAGAAAGCATAACGCTAAGTCTATACTACAGTTGAGCAGCTGGAATAAGCAAAGGCAACACCATAATATGGCACAGAAACTTTATGTCACTGTACTGATCCAAGGTAGGCACAAATTAGATATAGCCATATGTGCAAATTCTATTTAGAGTTGTGTCCTTCTCTCAGGGTAGTCCAAAGGGCCAATGACATAGAACTAATTCTTTCAACTCCTTTTTGTTCTTTGTAATGACTCACTTTCTCTCTTAATCAAATTACTATTCTGCAAAGAGCTGTGCTACTCCAAACAGCCTTTCAAGATGTAGTTGTTTAGTGCCAGAAAAGTTCTGAAAACATTCTCTTTTCCGGGATATCCTGTTCATGCTTGATACAGCAGCCAAAAAATTACACCAACTTGTGTTTTATGAAACATGAGAAAGGGAGAGACAGAGGACAGCACTGGTGTAATTAACCTTGTCCTCCAGGACATCAACATTTCTCAAGCAATCCAACTGACCTAACTGGCTTAAGAGTGGGCTTCATAGTCCGACATGGCAAAGGGATCACACTTCTCTTCTGGCAGCCACTCCACTACATCCATTGTGAAATATACAGCTGTCTTGGACATTACCTCTTTCCCCAGGTGGTCCTTGGACCCCAGGAGGTCCTGGGAATCCTGGTCTTCCTCCAGGTCCAGGCTCTCCTCTTGTCCCAGCAGCTCCTGGAGGACCAGGTGGTCCTGGTGGCCCTGGCTGGTTACGATTTGAATAATAATCGTTCGGGATTTGATTCAACATTTGATTGAATCGACTCATTTGGCCTTAAAAATGAAAGAGAATACTTCAGTAAATCATGTAAAATGCATAAAAGTCCTTTCTCAGAGTGGGAAGGAATCTCTTCATTAAATCCTCTTCTTATGACCATTCCAAAAATTAGTGCCAGATTAATTAGGAAAACTTAAGATGAATGTCTGATAAGAAGGCTAAAAATAAATGGAGGAGGAAAAAAAGGAGGGTAAGTGGAACTCTGGAAGCTGACAACATTAACAAAAACTAATTCTAAAGCAATTAAAGTCACAAAATAAGCAGTTGCTTACAATCTGCTTTCTCCTCAGAGCTATAGTCAGACATTGTTTCTACTCTGAAGAACAGAAAAGACTTGTCCCAGTTCAAACAGGGAAGAGGATTTCTATGCAGTCTTAAAGCTCTGAAATTTTCACAGACATGGGATAAATTACTTATGTAGATCAAACAGGACACTCTGATGCACATGAATTTAATTTTCAATGAAAATTCTCTTTGAACAAGACCAACAGCATTGCGTAGCTATGCAGAAAGGAGCCCATTGTGTGAGGGGCCACATATATTCTTCCTTGATTTTGTGCCATGCGCCAATGCCAGCATAACCCTTAACCACACTTTCATGGGATGCAGAGCTGCACTCTGTAACTACTCCCTGTGTGGCAGTAGAGGACTGGAATTCCATTCAGTGTCCTTATTGAAAAATATATCATTTTTACTTGCATAGCCAATATTTGCCCAAAACTCATCTGTCATTTCCCACTAGTAAAGCACCTGCTTTTCTCACAGATTCCCTCCTCCTGAAGATAAGACCTGATTAATGTGAAAATGTATATTTATTTTATAACATTTTTTCACCAAATCATTGGCACTGGACAACAATCGTATTACTCAAGCCTGTTTTGTGTGCAGCCAGTATCCCTTCCATGTGAACCACTGTTTTCTCTTTTAACAAGGAATCTGGTAGATTAGTATGAGAAACAAAGCAAGCAACACTGTTTACCATTTATCAATTGTTCACAAACTTGTCGTGCAACTGCTCGCATCATGTTCTGAGAAGCAATGTCACCCTAAACAATCAAAATCAAAACAAGGGTATTGTTACAAAGTATCTGTGCTTTTAGAGAGATAGTGCTTCATTAAAATGATCTAACAGAAAATGAGTTTAAAGTGTCTACTTACTCTGTCACCTTTTTCTCCCTTCAATCCAGGTGTACCCTAAAGCAAAAACATTACAGCTATTATTTCATACTGCAAAATAGATGGCAGCATACTTGCACGGGAACATAGACGAAGAAGGTCCAAAGTAGAAATATTACTTAGTACAGGGAAAAACAAACAAACATTGTAAGAATACTAAGTCCTGTACTTCAGAGCTATTACCTAGAAGAACTACACCAAGACAGACAAAGACATCTACCAGACGTACTAAATACCCAAGCATCTGCTAGTAAAGTTTTCTCATCTGGAAATTAGGTAAGATAAACGTTTATGTATGATGTATGGATGCAAATTGTGCCATGGATCTTCTATTTTCAAGTGGTTTTCAGATCATTAAATTATGTCCATTGATACTTGGGAACTTTTCACTAAATACCATAGGTTTTTGGTCCAGGAAAGGGATTCATCAGATCAATGCATCTCAGGCCACATTCTGTCAAGTAAAAGCTTAATCACTCCAGGGATGAAGCAGCCATGGGACATGCAGTTCTAAAAAACCCTCTGACAGTCAAGAAGAAAGACCTGGTCCTCCTTGAACTTTATATTTCAGAGGTGCTAATGGAGAAGCCAAGAAAGACGGGACAAGCAGTCATCTTCTGTGCATGATCAAACACATAGAGGGAGAAGAAAAAGATCTGAAGAAAAAATTCAAATGAGGGCCAAAGAAGCTGATATCTTCTGACAGAGGAACACACTGGAAGTTTTAAAGCTGAATTTCTAGCCTCACATTTCTGTAAATGCTGAATATCCTTGTATGATTTATATGTGACTGTTTATTCTAAGTCTTAAGCCAACTCAGAATTAAAGCAGAAAAGATAGGAAGAATAGTACGTGTCTAGGAAGGGGTAGCTGTCTCCTTGAACCCACACTAAAGAAACTAGCTGTGGTAAGAGTGCTATGCACAGATAATACATAAGACAGATAGAGATGACTTTAAGTGCTTATTCTATTTATTGTGACAGCTTCCCCGCTATCTTGCAAGTGTTTCTAGTCTTAGAATAACTAGAGCTGCTTTATAGTTGTCAGCATTTGCAAAGTACTAACTGTTGCCTAAAGTTATTTCTATCTGCCTTTGAATATTGTTTTAGTTTCTTTCATTTTCAAGCGTATTGTACAAGAAACCAACCAGGAGGACTGATTCTAATTTATATATATATGCGTGTGTCTATTCCTGGAAAAACACCAAGTATACCATAAGGATGTTTTTAAGTGCTGAACTAGAGATATGCACACACAATTTACTCTGCAAACACAGTTGTGCATGCACCTCCCACACACTGCTTGAGATTTTATGTTTGTGTCTTATGTTTGCATTCCACTGCTAGTGAAGAAAAGCATCAAGAGAGACAGCCATATTTTCTTAGGAAAATTTAATTACAATGCTTGATATGATGGAATTGTAAAGATTTTCAAAATAAACAGTAGTGATCTTACAAGGGTGTTCATGGCTTATTTTGGCCTATTTTATGTGATATTGGCCACAGTAAAAATTGTAGATACCCATTTAAAATAAGAAGAATATCACATTTACAGTCAATTGCTTTAGCCACTGGGTCACTCTGAGATATTTAAAAATCTGCAAAGCGTTTTAAAACTCCTCTTTCAGTTTTGACATCAGAAATACAAAAGAAATTTATTATTAAAAAAATAATAATAAAACCAACCCTGCATCTACCACAAGTCCTGCTTAGGAAGCTGTCATACATATGGCCCTTCCAATGCTCTTCAGTATTCACAGAAGTAAACGTCACATGTGTGACAAATTCCAGAGTAACACAAATAAAACTTCACCCTAAACCATGGTTTCTGAAGTGGCCAGTGTGAGTTTTATAGGCGATTTCAGTGGAAGCAGAGTTAAGCCACAGCTGAGCCTTTCTAAACATCTGTCCTAAATTCATCTGCCACATGTTCAAAGCACTCCACTTGTTAGTTCAGCAAAAAGGTACTACTGTGAGTTCAAATAGGTTTTCACTTGTAGATTAAATTAAAATTTGAGCATAAACTATATTTCCAGTGCTCTCCACATAGGTGCACAGACACCTAAGTATTGCTGTTTTTTACATCTTTATATTTCTTTAAGGAGTCTGTTTATCACTATTAGCAAAGCAAAGGCTGTGTGGGCTGCAGCTGTTTTTCATAACATTCTTACAGTACCCACAAATAAATTTCAACACAAGACAACAAAACATTCCACTGCAGTCATGGAGGATACAGTTCAAATACAGTGGCATTGTTTCATAAATTTCCATCAAGGTTTTGGACCAAAAATCCCATGAGCTATGTCAAGGTGTGAACACAGTATGCTGTCCGAACTTCTCTGCAGCAGTGATACATGCACTTACCCTCTAATATGCCATGGAAAACATGAGGTATTAATGAGTTAAGCAGTTGCTATATAATTTATTTGCATCATACATCACAACTCGTTCATGCAAAATTAATTGTATAGACTCAAATAAAGATTTAGAATGGTCAGACTATGAATGCATCACTTTGCTAAAGATGAGACAGTTACTAATATGCATCCCATATGCCAATAAAATTGAGGCGTATTCTCTCTCCTCTGCCTTTTTTTTTTCATTTCATTTTATTTCATTTCATCTTTCATCACTGATTCATTCTTTATTTCATTCCATCCTAATAGACTAGATATTACGAAAAAATTCTTTACTGTGAGGGTGGTGAACAAGTTACCCAGAGAGGTTGTGAATGCCCCCTCCCTGAAAGCATTCAAGACCAGGTTGGATGGGGCACGGAGCAACCTGATTTAGAGGGAGGTGTCCCTGCCTATAGCAGGGGGCTGGAAATAGATGATCTTAAAGGTCTCTCCCAACCCAAACCATTCTATGATTCTATGATTCATTTATATTATTTTTCTGTGAAGTCCACAGGGAAAAAAGGTCTATCCTTCAGCAAAGCCATTTGATGAAACAGACCACGGATCTGTAAATGCCATAACCAAAATAAACTTCAACAATTAAGACCACGAGGAAAATGTTACACTGTTATCTATCATTCTCTAATGAAAATCTGTGGTAAATGTTGATGTCCTGAATCTCTCAAAGATCTGTACTTGGTTTCTCAGTTCAACAGACATTAATGTCTCTGAAATATCTACTGATTAAAATTACTGGTTTTTTACTGCATAAATCATTAACAAATAACCTGGTGTTTCTCCTTCTGCTTACAATTCAGCAGTTTTTGCAATTTAATGGAAGTCTATTTACTAGAATTTTTTCTGCTAAGTACACATTTATAATTCCTACTCATTTTATTGTCATTCCTCTCGAGGCTTTGATAGAACAACTTTGTTTTGCTTTGACCAGAAACTACTCAACCACTGTATCTTCACTCACTAGGTTGCACTAGGTAAGCGTAATCTTTAGAAATCAGATTATTAGACTCCGATTTCTAGTTCATTGTCGTGGCAATATTTTAATTCCTTAAAATGCCCTCTTCAAATGGGAAAAAAAAAAAAAAAAAGTGACAAGCTTAAAATGTTTAAGGTTATATTCTACTTCTGAAACTATTTTTTCCGACTAGTCAAGAGTTCTTCAGACTGCCTTCAGCCAAAAGCCATGATGGTGAGACAAGATTTTGCTCCAGTAACAAAGGCACAAACTTGGTCCAATGCATTGCAAACAAATGTCCTCCAGCTAGAAAAATGCTGAGGCTATTCATTAACCGTAAGCAATATACAGTCAACTTTACAACTCTCTGAAATCCAATGAGCCTCATTATTCAATTTGTGACCTTGCAAAGAGACATTGACTTAGACTTATGGTTGGAAACACCTAGGCTATTCCTAACTAATCTTAAAACATAAAAATTAGAAGCTGACTGCCTACATTAGCAACAAAGTTCATTTTTCACTTGAGTATATTGGAGACATGATTTCAAAAAGATAATTACAACTGCAACTATTGAGTTGCTATTTGCATCTTCCTCCCACTTGGCTACATTCTGCTGAATTTCAGTTTATTTTCTTTTAATAGACGATACCAGGCAATTTACCAAATGTTCACCAGCATTTTGAGAAGCAGCAGCTGCTGCTGATGTTCTACTTTGTTGATATCCTATGCTGAAGGAGTCACTTGGGGTCAGCGCAAGGAAATGCTAGTTTGTGCTGCATGTGGGATTTTTCTGAGCTGTGGAATGGAGGCTGGGGTTGCAGCAGAATTCTACAGCTGAAGATGGACAAAACAAAAGAAAGTTCCTATTTTCACTTTAAAAGATAATGCATTCAATTGTTTTCCCCAAATGAATGCTTACTACCCACAAGATCTGCCAGTTTTCTGCTTTCAAAGAACCATCTTTTTGTTACCTCATGTAGGATCTCTGCATAGCTGGATGAAAAATTAGTGAATACACTCCAGCAGAGAATGGAAAATGCTTTAAAAAATGTATTTTATTCAGAACAAACGTCTCCTTTATGAGCTTAAGATTACCCTTTAAGTTTTCACAGACTGTTTGGTTCTGGAACTGCCAGTCCTAATATCACCTTATATATAAAACATAAAAGTCTTACACTGTTTCCTTAGGACTTCCTAGATCAACAAAGTCAGACCCTGTTGTCACAAGCACAAAGTCTGTTTTATTAGCAAGACAGCTCCACCATAAGAAGGAAGTCTGCTCACTCATTTCCCTTTTTTTTTCCTCACACCTATAAAACAACAGTACCATCCATTTTTCTCCTTTGATAGTCCAAGATTTTCTGTTTTCCATTACATTTATACACAGAAAGTGTACAGCCATTTCTTCTTCATCCAATATCCTCTTCTAGCTTAATAGCCCTTTCTTAGCCTTGAAGGTTTCTACCACATGATATACGTGTGTTGACTTAGTAATACCTAATTCTCTCTCACTGACCAGAAAGGCAGATGAAGATATTTCAGTCTTTTCTAGAATAAACTGTATAGATTACTGACTCAGTTATTCTCTTCCTTTCTCAGTCATTTTGTTACTACACTGAAAACCCACATATGTTTCTTCTGAAAGTACCTAAAAAGCAGATTACAATGTCAGATTTCCTATTTTCATGACAGTAGAGTTAATGCCTTAAGCTTCAACTTGTTTCAGTGTCAGTATGTGTTGAGGCAGAGAAATGCTGGATAGTGATAGGACAAAGGGGAATGGTTTTAAACTGAGACAGGGGAGATTTAGGTTAGGTATTAGGAGGCAGTTTTTCACACAGAGGTGGTGACGCACTGGAACAGGTTGCCCAAGGAGATTGTAGATGTTTCATCCCTGGAGGCTTTCAAGGCCAGGCTGGATGTGGCTCTGGGCAGCCTGGTCTGGTGGTTGGCAACCCTGCACATAGCAGGGGGGTTGAGACTAGATGATCATTGCGGTCCTTTTCAACCCAGGCCATTCTATGATGATCCTACAACTCTGTGTTTACAGCCACATTAGTGGTGTGGTCTACCTCAACTTAGCATCTTAGTGGTATTTCACACATAAGGAGAAAGCTTCAATTGACTGCATTCAATGGGAGTATAACTTTAATTTTCATGCAACAGTGTATCCTTGGTCTGGGATGTTATGCGCTGTACTTTGAAGGGGTCTATCACCTTACTTGTGAAACCTTACAGATTGTATGAATAGAAGAAAAAATGGCATGATCTAGTTGAAAACTATTTGTATTTCTCAACAGCAATGTGAAGCCTCCTTACTTGTCTCCAGCACATGAAGTTACAAATTCAGCCAGGCATGAGCTATGACTCAGGACATTACAAGTTGCATTTGGCCATGAGGCTGCACCTTTGGAATTCTAATGCGGGACACAAAGGAAAGCATTGAAATTCTGTCCACTGGACAGGAGTCTGATAAAACATCTGTGCAAGGTGCAAGCCAGAATTCCTGCTGGGATCTGTTCTAGAAACAGAAGAATTGCTAAATACGATGCACAGTGTCACATTACAAGAAGCAAAATAATCGGAAAAAAACAAATTCTAACTGAAAGGAACTCAGTGAAGGAAAACCTATGCATGGTGCTTAGACAGGCATTGACTGCCTTGTAAGCAGATTTCCTTCTAGTCACGTTATTTACCTTCAAAATATCTTTGCTGCTGCAATGGGACAGCAATTCGGTATCCAAGGTGAAGGAAAATTCAGATAAACCTGGTATTTTGGTGCTCATAATGTTGGTAAACCACAGCACCTTATGTCCCATCAACCATAAGACCTAGCATGAATATCACATGAAGCAGCTTAAAATCCTTTCTAAAATATCTAGTGTCCTCTACTGCAAGGAAAATAATATATAGGCTGACAAAAGCAGACATTTCAGCAAGAGTATGAGAAAACAACCCAGCTTCCTGATGCTCTTAGGAACTTGAGTTCGTAATCAACAAGCTGCCTAGCCTACTGTATGTATTCCTCCAAATTATCTATCTGCCATATACACCAAGACATTGAAGTGGGATGGAAAATTTTTGCTGACTGACAGACATTAAGATACAAAAAATGAATGATTGCACATTTTAGTTGTTGTCTCCACACCTGAATCAAACATAATTTCTCAGAGATCCTATAAATGAATCCAGTTCAAATCTCTCCCGAAACTTTCACCCTATTCAAAGTGTACTTACTTTAGAGATTTGAATAAAATCCATGGAACCTACTCTCAAATAGTCTTAAAATCACACTGTAGAAAGCCAAAACATGTGCAAACAAGAAGTGATTATATAACATTACCAAAGATTTTCCACCTTCAGCCATGTACTTTTCTACTACACAAACACACACACATGACTTTCCAGCCATTTTGCTGACCCCATCCTTCAAGCTTATGCAGTGTAGGAATATATGTCTTGGCACATGATAGTCTACAATCTTTTTAGTGGAAACCAGAGACCACAGTTTCCAGCCCCAACTATTAAACTCAGCAAAAATTCATATTGTAAAAATAAAATTTTTGAAAGAAGGCTTGTGGTCTTGGGTCAGCTTCACTGTATTAACCACTGTCATAAGTGCAATACAAGCATTTAAAATAAGGGTAAGTCTTATATTCACCAACAGTGTAATTTTAAAATTGATATTCCAAGAGTATCATTATCTTACTGGTGTCCCACGGTCTCCTGGTTTCCCTGGCTTTCCACTTGGACCAGCAACTCCTGGAACTCCTGGGGCACCCTACAGCAAAAGATATGTAAAATGAATTATAGAAACCCACTATGGTATAAGTGATGATAAGAAACATGCTATGGTATTAAAAGGATCAGAACAGTGCTGAAAAGGGCTCTCATCAGTTTCTTCTTCTGTTAGGTATATGCCAAGCTTGAAAAATTCTCTCCAGGAAAAAAAAAAAAATTCTTTATGGAAATATGTTCTTTTATGTAACAGGCATTTCTGAATCTAAAGATGCAGAGATATCTACTGAATTTTCATCTCTCTCTTAGCAATAGGTTCCTGAAGGAATACAATGCATTTGTGCCTTCTAACTTTTTCTAGCAGGTGTGCAATCCATTTAAAAGTCCATTACAAGGAGTCCATAAAATTCATTACTACTAGATTAATATAAACAAAATATCAGTGCTAGGTTATGTGATAAAATCTCACCTCTACATCCACAGAGGAGCACAAAAAGACAATAGTAGGAAAAGCGGGAGAAGTCCAAATTAATACCCTGCCCTGGTAACTCCTAGGTCCATCACAGAAACTAGTTGGTATCAGTAGATTTAGCAGAGCTTTTAAAGTTTATGGTTAAAGAAGGAGATAAAGTGCTTATTTCCTTTTTTAACATTGAAAAAAAAATAATTTCAAAACCACTGGAAATCAAGTGGGTAAAAGCAATGAAAACCAGACTTAAACTCTCCTGAATGTTTATGAATAGAAGCTCTATACAGCTCTCTGCTCACCTTTTACTAATAGTTTATCAGATCCATTTGGGATATTAAACAAAGGATCCATTTTATATTTAACAGAACTTAGAAATGTTATCGTGACTCTCTCTTGGCTCAAGTCTCTTCATTCAGTGTATATCAAAGACAAAATTACATATTTACCGCTGGTCCTGGTGGGCCTCTGGGACCTGTGGGACCATCTTTTCCTGTGAAACCCTATTCAAAAACAAAAGCATGATAAGAGATTAACCTAAGATTGTAGCAATCCCACTTAGAATTATTTAATCACAATACTCCTGATTAGTACTAGCATATATTTTTAAAACTATCTACAATTATATTTACAAAAACAGCCATAACAGCTAGAGTAGGGAAAGGTTATATATGGAACAACAAGCTTGAGCCAACTTATATATTCATCTGCTGTTGATTAACTGAGGATAGAATTAATATGTATTAAATTAATATTTTAAGAAAAGGAATTGCTGCTGTACACCAGAGGAGGATTTCTTTTTCTGTTCTCTCACTTACAGATTAACTGGAAAACCTGAGATTTCTACTTAAATGATGAATAACAGAACATCTCCCGCCCAGCTACTCTCCCTTCAAAAAGGGATGCTGAGAAATCCCACTCCCAAACTAACAGTGATGATCCATGGCTTGTTAACAACCCAACACTCCCATGGTATGTTCTTCAACAAATGTCTATCATGTGGTGCTCCATTCTGATTTCTGGCTATCAATACCCAGTAAAGCACAACTATAAATGCATATATCAGCCATTAATTTAGACTATCAAAGTAAGTCATTGCTTCAGTCATCTCAAGAGTAATGTGACAGTGTGAAGACAAAAGAGATTTGCTCAGTTGGTTCCAAGGAAGTGAGAGATTGCAACAACCTGTAAGCATGCTCTTGATTATGAAGACATTTCAGAATTCCCCCATCCAAAGTTCTTAGCTCCAAATAATCAAGGGCTAAGGAGAAAACTTGACCTTCACACTAAGGACATTACAGACAGATTGTTTAAGGATATAACATTTTGCAGATGTCCAGACAAGTAGAGCTTTCATGAGATCCCCTACAGCAGCAATAGTATGTGAAAGACAGCAGGATTGAGCACCTCAGCAGAATCCTACTTAGGAGACTCACTGCTCATCAAGTGAAGGCACCTGAGAACGTGTTCAGGACACAGGACAGTCAGTCTTGCAATTTTTTAAAAAAACTATCCTGCTACTCTATGGTTATCTGGAGACCTTTTCACCTGCAAGTTTTTCCAGTCCTTTCAATTTACCTCTTCCGGTTGTATATAGATAAAAGGACTCTCTTTGAAAAAGTACTTGAAAACACAAAGCTATGATAAAGAATGCAAAAAACAACAACAAAAACAAAACAAAAAAACCCCACTATATTATATGGTCTTTCAGGAAGGTAACTGAGGAGAACTTACCCTTTCACCTGGAGGTCCTACAGGGCCAGGTGGACCAGGTAAGCCTGGGGTTCCCTAGAGAGAAAAAAGAAATAAACTGCATCGGAAACAGAACAAATCCAATTGTTCTTTGAACACCTCCAGGGTCGGTGACTCCACCACCTCCCTGGGCAGCCCATTCCAGTCCTTGACCACTCTTTCAGAGAAGTAGTATTTCCTAATATCCAGCCTGAATCTTCCCTGGCGCAGCTTGAAACCATTCCCCCTAGTCCTATCACCAGTTACACGAGAGAAGAGGCCGACCCCCAGCTCGCTACAACCTCCCCTCAGGTAGTTATAGAGAGTAATAAGGTCTCCCCTGAGCCTTCTCTTCTCCAGACTGAACAATCCCAGCTCCCTCAGCCGCTCCTCATAAGGCCTGTGCTCCAGACCCCTCACCAGTTTTGTTGCCCTTCTTTGAACACGCTCCAGGGCCTCAATGTCTTTCTTGCAGTGAGGGGCCCAGAACTGGACACAGTACTCAAGGTGCGGCCTCACCAGAGCTGAGTACAGGGGGACAATTACTTCCCTACTCCTGCTGGTCACACTACTTCTGATACGAGCCAGGATGCCATTGGCCTTCTTGGCCACCCAGGCACACTGCTGGCTCATGTTTAGCCGAGCGTCAACCAACACCCCCAGGTCCATTTCCTCTACACAGTCTTCCAGCCACTCCGCCCCAAGCCTGTAGCGTTGCTTGGGGTTGTTGTGGCCAAAGTGTAGGACCCGGCATTTGGTCTTATTAAACCTCATCCCATTGGCTTCAGCCAATGTATCCACTATGTTAATTACTCCGGTTTAAATATTAGTCTTAATTAACACATTTAAATATTAGACTTTAATTTCACTTTTTGACATCTATTAAAATAAATCATTTAGGAGGAACAATTTATTTCGTATATTTGATACAAGAATCTTCAGCCTAACTTGCATTTCTACTGCATTTTACTGCATTCTCTTAAACTTCAAACATAATTTTTGAGTATTACAACCAGAAGTCAGACATGTCATAATTATTCCCTTTACAAACATGTCTAACAGATGTCAGCTAATCTTTTAACAACAGGTGCTAAAGTCCAACTGCAGTCACTAGTTAGAGTGTTTCTAAAGAAACAAAAAACTAGACTTTTCTTTTATTGTTCCTTTCTCTGTTGTACTATTTTTTAACACTGTGTTGCTTTATAGTGGACATTGTAAATTCTCTTCCTCGTAGCTTCTGGGTTAGGAATAAACACAAAAATAGTACACGCAGGAATGATCTCACTCAACACTCTGTAGGATAGGGCAACTATTGTAGGAACCACACTCAACTGCCTTGTATTATATGGTCCATTTCTTCCCCATTTCCATCTCATCTCACTGTGCATTTAACTGTAGCATGTCTTTTAACAGGTTATTGCTGTCTAAGTGTATATTTCTCAAAGTTATAAGGACTGAAAACACGCATAAACAAATCACACAATTAGTTGCTGAGCTCATTAGCCTAAGAAAATCTGAATTCCAAAAGTAGAAGGCAATTAGACAACTCTACTGAAGAAGAGCTCTGCAAAGGTTCTGCAACCTGTAATTTAGGAAGATGCTTAACTACAAGGTGGTCAGAAGACTTTACTGTGTAGATATCAGTGTACTTTTCCTAATCCAGCATTCTTTCCTTGTACGTTCACAATTGGCCTGATGTATATTTGGTTTGACTCAGTACAGCTGTTCTTTTAATTTTGCTCTGTTTTGAATGGTTTAGAATTTTCTACATTTCAGATTACTAAGTGTAACACAATAATGTTTCCAAACTATTGCTTAGGAAGGTATGAAAAATTTCTATGATTCCTAGTGATGTCAAAGGCAGCTGTCCAGCAGCCAATCCACATAAGGAATAGTGTGAAATAGCAATGTTTTTTTTTGTTTGTTTGTTTGTTTTTAAATTAAGAATTAACTTACTGATCGTCCTGGTAGTCCAGGCTGGCCAGCATCACCTTTCATTCCTTGACGACCCTATGATATTCATAAATGTTCATTAGAGATTCTGAACTGCAGAACAGAGTATCAAAATAACTGATCGGTGTAACCAGACACCAAAAATTACTCCAACACATCTCAATGAAGGAGTCCATAAGCCATCTATGTACTATGGGAAAAAAATAGATACATACACCTCTTGATTGAAGTAATACTCATAAACATTTGCAAACACAGGACAACTGGCTGATATTATACTAAAAACACAGGAGAGAAGAAAGGAGCACAGATTTCGGTAAGGAAGCATCAGAGACTTTTCAGTAAGAGAGACTATAATATTACTGTCTCCACAAGCAGCAAGGTAGGAAAAGGTAATATGTTTTCACCTCCCCTATCTTTCTCAGCTGATAAATGGAGCCACCCACACAAGAAAAAGTAAAGACTGGGTCTTCTTTGAGTATGACATTTTTTCTCTGATCTATAAACTAAGACTTCTAGGACACAAGGTGTGGGACCATATAAAGAAGCACTGTATTGTCTTTCACAACCTGCTTGCATTCCACGTATACTGCAATGTAGTATAGCTGTATAGTTTAAGACCACATGACATGAATTTGAAAATACAATACTTAATATAATACAATTTGTAAGCATAGCCTGACAATGTAAATTGCAAATTGACATGAAAAACAAAATTCCATGACTCACAAGGGTTTCGTTATAACTTCTCCTTAACTAATGAGAAGTTCCAAGTTTCATGTCAGTTCTGTTGCTGTTTTCATTTTCCAAAGGTGTTCAAACTGAATATGGCAAGTGCTTTTATATCACGCATATAAAAGGAATATGTTTGGCCTTTCTTGCTGTTTGGTATCTTTATGCTATCTTAACAAAGCTTTTCCTTCCCATATCTAACTACAACAAGAAAAATAGGCGTCTACACTGGTTAACAGATTTTTTTTCACTTTGTCCTACAAAAGAGAAGATGGACCTAATGTCTACATAGATGCACAGACTGAGAAGGTGAACTGCCTTCAAATGCAAAATGAGAGTGTGCGATGAGATACCGATTCTATTTTTTCATAAGCTTTACATTTTATTAAAAGATTTCATTAAAAAAAGCTTCTGGTTATACTAAAATATTCCAGATGTACCTAATCAGGAACTATATTCCTGCTTTTTAGACAGTAACTTATTAAAATACAGATAAAGATGTCTTAATACATTCAGAATGTAGACAAAGGGTTCCTGTGCTATCTGCTTTAAAAAGCACAATCTAGTGACATTTCCTTGTGTTAACAGAATTAAGATCATAACACTTATACTTTAACTGTATATACATTAAATGAAAAGTAGTCCTCCACTAAAATATACATTCTGTCACCAAGAATCCCTCAAGGAACTAAGAGCTATTTTGGATGCCTAAAACTAGATACATATTGCCTCTGAAATTCTGAGTAATGGTTTAAGCATAGAAAATAGAATTTGGACATGTGAATCTGTGATAAAATTCAGAGCAGCATTGCACACTTCAGTTTCCTGCACTACAGTCTGATAGTTGAGTCATAGAACTTTAAAGCCTAGAAACTGTATAGAAAAGTTGTAGAAGAGAAAATGCTGTAACACAATATGCATCACAGCAATCTAATCCCGTGCCTTCATAAGCACTTTATAAGCACATGCAGCATCCAGAAGGAGATTCTATTGTAATGGAAAAGACTTCTTTTAGATAAAGACTTGTTTCACAGTACTACTGTATCACAGGAAAAAAATGAACATTAGTGCAAAGCTGCTACCCTTTTCCCAAGACCACTGACCCAACGACACTGTTACCCAAATAGCCACTCACCGGTTCTCCTGGGATTGAAAGCCCGTTGGGACCCTGAGGACCTGGAGGACCTTGGGGGCCTGGAGGACCTGTCTCACCACGAGGACCAGGTGGCCCCTTACAGCAGAAAATTAAAACAAGATTATAAGTGGCAGCATTTTCTTACATCTGTAAAGGCAAAGTCCTTTGGGTTAGGCGGTTAGAGTAAGTGAGCAGCCTGCAGACCCACTGATACTTCAGAACACAATATTCTCTGATTCAGGTTGGCAGTCACAGGCCAACACATGCTTCCTGACAGTCTTACGTGGAAGTATAGCCGTCTACTCTGTACAGAACAAAGGACAACAATGCTGCAGAATGTGCACACAAATAAGATCCAGTCCTCTGATGTGCAGTCAATGCCTTTGAGATATATATACTTAGGCTACGTATACATAGTCTTAAATAGCTGAACTACACATAAATAATATTACCAGTTAAATTTTTAATATCAATTCTTAGCTCAGCATGGAACTTAGCGTATAAATTTTCATATAGGCAAGTATATCACAATGTTACAAATGCATTTCAGAAAGATACTTACAGATGATCCAGTCAAACCCCTTTCACCTCTGGGACCTTTAGCACCTGGGCCACCCTAAATTAAACATTTGGAAAGAAAATGTATTTCTTAGTTCAGAGAAAGAAAAGGTACATCACACTGGTAAGTTATTAATCCTTTTTAATCAAATTCTTACATGAAAGATCAAAATTATGAAGTGTACAGACCACAGTGCTAAAGAGTATAAAAGATGCATTACATAGACATTCAGGAAGCCATGTAAGTGTCAGACTAGCCAATTCAACCCATTAAAATTATTGCCAATTTTGTCTTTGCAGATCTACACTTCTTTAATTTATATTCAGTCTTTTTAGATAGAGGAATCAAAGTCTCTGTGTACCTCTCTAGTGGACTGCTAGACAACTTAAACAGGCTTCATACTACTCACACAGTGTTTGGCGTCAAAACAGAAGGACTACTGGGCTGAACACAGTTCCCTTATATTCATAGTAATTGGTAGAAGTATACCCACTCCATAGATTATTATCAAGCCACACTAAAAAAAGTCACTAATTTATTTGCCTGATAATGACTCTTTCCTTGGAATGAAATTCTGACCTTGTAATTAAGAAAAGCATTTGCACATTTCACTAAAACCTCTTGTACATGAAGCACAAGACAGCTGAAAATGAGACAGACTCTTTCAGCCTAACAAACAAGGAGGACCTATTCACAGTGATTAAACAGGAAGTGTGGGAAAAGATTTACAAATATAGGCAAATGCAAGTGAAAGGAGCTGTCCAGTTGTGTTATAAACTAAGACAAAATGCGAACAGATTAACATGAAGTTATGAACTTGTTGACCGCCAACTGTCTCTCTGACTGATCTTCGTTTCACAAAATTTAGTGGATGTTTTCATTTATTCAAGAAATGTGAGAACAGGATTATCAAACGTTTCACAAGACACACTGAAATAAATCAGCTGGTGTTACCTTCTTTCTGCACAAACCAAAATTACATTTTTCCACTTTGATTAATCTGAAACTTGTTTCATAAATTTAAAAATTAAAAAAATATACAAAAATCTCTATAGCAAATGGTTCCTTACAGCAGGTCCAGGGGGTCCTGGTGGTCCCACACTGTCTTGAGTACAGGTGCAAGCATTTGGAAGAGCTGGGCATTTTGCTTCATCTCTCTGAAAATTCAATCACAACTCTTACTGTCAATTTAAATGAAAGTACTTGTTGGTAGCACACTTTGCTACAATAACAAGATTCTCTATTATCCTGGTTTTGAGTACAGTAAAACTCAGAGTGAAACAGTGCTTTCCAAATATATTTCATGTTTTTAGCAAACTATTTTCTCTGCAAGCAATATAGCAGTAGCAAC
The DNA here is from genome assembly GCA_037305975.1 of Chrysolophus pictus. Classification (NCBI taxonomy): domain Eukaryota; kingdom Metazoa; phylum Chordata; class Aves; order Galliformes; family Phasianidae; genus Chrysolophus; species Chrysolophus pictus. Next base: position 30,325,837 of record CM074578.1, read on the forward strand.
AGAAACATGGGCAAAACCAAATTCATAAGGAACTTCTGTTTTTCTAACATTTATTTTCAACAGATAATCAGCTTGAGCAGTTACTTTTTGAACGCCAATCTAACATACTTATTAAAACATAATGTAGCTATTCATTTCATAATAACTAGGATCTTAAATATCACTGAAGTACAAAATATAAGCTTGACACTTTTCACTATTACACTCAATCTAGCACACTGCAATCCTTCTCTCTCAGATGCAGAACTCTGAAATGAAGCATTGCTCACTGGTTGCTCTCACAAGTGATTCAAATGTGTTATCAGTGCAGGCTAATATTGATATTGTTATATATGATATCATTAAAGATGTTCTGAACAGTCTCTAGTTCATACGTACTTACCATAGAAGGAAGATCACAGCATCTGTCTCTGCTAGTCCAAACTGGACTGCACACAATGTCAAAATTCTGAATTTCTAACTGTAAAAGAAAGGAGAACCCTTGAAAGATAACATTTTTTACAAAATCTAGTGGCAATAGCATTAAAATTGACTTCTAAAACAGCTTATTTCTAATGTAATTAACACCATTCACACATTTGTGTTTTTTTTGTTTTGTTTTTTTTGTATTTTGGCTTTTTTTTTTTTTTGACAGTGACATAAAAAGTATTTTAAAACATTATTTAAAAATAATTCTACTTAAGGCTGCAAGTAACTCCAAGATCTGATCCTTACGAATCTCCTGGTGCAGAAGGTGAACAATACTTAAATTATAAGTTCTGCAGAAAGGCTTAAAACAGTGACATTAAGAACAGTTTACTCTCTTTCACCCCAAGAACTATAATCCTGTAATTTCATATTACATTTGGAGGTGAGCACCAAGAATCTTCTTCAGGTGTTAGGTTTTGCACACACAGATCAGATTGCAACCTTAGATCTTCTAATACAAAGCCTGGATAATAGCACTAAATATGCATTAAGTATAGTGAATTCATCAAGATAATTGATGTGCCCTTCATTGCAGCCACCGCTTTTCCTTTATAGGTTTATAGATCATAAAGCCAGAGGGGATTACTCTGTCACAAGACAGATTACAGAATTTGCCAGAATTAAAACTATTTCATTACAGAATGTCATGTAGGAGATTAAAACAAAACAATCTTCATTTAAAATTTTCCAAAAATGGAGAATCCACAGGAATAGTTGCAATGACTAACTGCTTTCCATATTAAAAAGAAACAAAAACCAATATTTATTCTCATATTTGAATTTACTTGACTTCAACTTTCAGCTATTAGGTTTCAGTTCTTGCAGTTCTGCTAGAATAAAAAACTATCAAGCCCACATTTCTCAGTTAAGTACCTTCAGTCTTGCAATACAGAAACTTATAAGCTTTGGGTGTGGGACTACTTATTTAGCAGCTCTTAACTTCTAAAGTCTTTTCTCACGAAAGGGTTTGCATTAATGTATGGATTAACATTTATCTCTTACTGTTGCTGATCTCCGGTCACCTTTCAGAAGTTTCCCAAGTATTTCATAGCCATCAGTTGTGATATTCCCAGCCTCCTTAATTGGCTTTTCCAGTATTTCACTGCAGTCAATGTAAATCTTAATATTTGATGAAGTGACAACAATATGAACCTGAAAAAAAGTTTAAGGCATTACTTAGAAAAAATATATTTAGTATTTTAACTGGTATTTCCTTGCTTAAATAATACTGTTTTAAATTTTCTTCCTGACAATCTTGATTTACTTTCAAGATAGGGAAAAATTCCGAAATTAGTAACTTCTTTAAAAGGTGTTAAAGATCGATGAGATGAATACACAGGCACAATTAGTAAATACTACTTAATATAACAGCTGAACTGCAATTTTCAAAAATTAAAATATTTTCTTTTAAAAAAGCTTGCCTGAAAGTTGCTTTAGGACAATATAAAAGTCAAAAATTAAAAAAAAAAATTAAAGAGGAAGTGAATATAAGCTCTTCTTGTTCTCTTCTAATGGCTGGGGCCACGCAAGAGGTTTATGAGTCTGTGACTGGCTAATAGACTCTGTCTGTAGTTCACAGAGTAGATCATTTCAGATCCAGAAATCCAGGGTTCAGTTTCCCCAGATGACTCATTACTAGTTACTCTGAGATATGAGAACAGAATAGCCTGTCCAGAAAATTAATATATATATATTTATTTATTTATTTATTAAACAGACAAAACATTGGAAAAAGCAAGAAATAAATTTCCAGGAGATAAATTTGACTGCAAAAATCTATGCCAAAATAAGGCAAAAACAAAGGAGAAAGGATTAATTTCTAGAAATAAGTGAAGTTACAGAGAAAGAAAAGAATGGCTGTAACAAAGGGAGGAGAGTTATTCTACAAGGAAAACAGTGTTTGGGTTAAACATAGTAAACTGTATTCAGAAGAACAAGAGGAACAAAAGCAAAGATTAGCATTCTAAAAACTTACAGTGATTATGGTCATTTATCCTGCAGTGACTGCACAGAATTAAATATCAGAGGACAATCTATTGCTCAAAGTAAGCAAAAGGCCTAATGTGGCCACATAATGAATACAGGTGAATTTCCTCTCTATGTATAAAAACAGAAGACCTTCAGGCATCTCCGATATAGAAACAGGGTTTGTGTTTTTAGTGAATCTAATATGCAGTTGACAGAAGAACATCTTAAGGCAACGGAGAAGTTTTCAGCAGTTTTATATACCTCACATATGGCATATATTTTATATACATTATATTATCAATATAATTGTTCAAATATCAACATATAAGGACCAGCTGTAAAAATCCTTGAATTATATACTTATGTTTTAAGGCTTCTGTCATCACTGCACATAACCCTTCAGAAAAATACTGCTATTCGATGACTACTTTAAAAAATTGGCATAAAGTGGAAACAGAGATTCCCATAAATGTCCTGAGTCAACAACTGACTGAAAAATCTCCTGGGAATTTGCTTGTTGGCTTTTTTTTTCATATTAAATATTTTCCCATGTGGAGTTGTCTCCAAGGCATCAACACAGCTTATCTCAAACTCTCTAAACATTATGTAGTTATGCTTTATATCACTGGAATTAAGACTTTCGAAACTGTCCTAATTTTTTATCAACTGAAATTCAGTTGCATCATAGTTCAATTCTCAGCACTGTGTAAATGAGTGTTTTTTTAATTCTTATTGTTGTTCACCAATCAAGTAAAAAATACAGTGAAAAGATAACAGAGAGAGTTTAAGTATACTTTGTTAATAAAAATTAAGCTTTCCACAAAATAAAATAAACATTACTATGCCGTAACTTGAAATTCATTATCATTTACACATAACATATTCAGTCATTTGATCATACACATGAATTTTACAGGTAAATGGCAGCATCAAATGACACTACAGATGCAGCTGGCTAATTCTAAAAGGTACTAAACGTGCAAGACTCTCTACTGAAACATTAACTATTTGTCACAAATTAAATAAAGCAAAATACGTCTGCACAGAGAATGCATGTTACTTCATTTTCATTTGCACACAAAACTTAGGAGGTAAATCTATATCATATTGCTGAACATGACTACCAGTTTGAAAAGGTTCAAACATCAGTGACTACTAGAGCATCATCTACCCATCCAAAGAAGCAGCAATCCAAGCAGTTAAAAATATTAAGGACACCCCCAAGTCACCAACTCGGTCCATTCATTACTGACTTAATGCCAATTCTGAATTCCAGCTTAAATTTCGTTGCCTAGACACAAATCTAACACAAATCTACTGTTTACTGTTAACAGTCAATAAAACATAGAATCATAAGATGGCTTAGATTGGAAGGGGCCTTAAACACCATCCAGATCCAACTCCTCTACCATAGACAGGGTTACTAACCACTAGATCTAGCTGCCCAGGCCCCATCCAACCTGGCCTAGAACGCCTCCAGGGATGGGGCACCCACAGCTCTGGGCAGCCTGTGCCGGTATCTCACCACTCTCAGTGAAAAATTTCCCCTAAATCTAACTAAATTTCCTCCATTCTTGTTTAAAGCCATTTCCCTTTGTCCTATCACTATCAGACCATGTTAAAATTTGCTCTCCCTCCTATCTATAAGCTCCCTGTAAGTATTTGAAAGTTGCTATCAGGTCTCCCTGGAGCCTTCATTTCTACAGGCTAAACAGCCTAGCTCCCGCAGCATTTTTTTAAGGAGCAGTGCTGCAGCCCTCAGATCATCTTTATGGCTCTCCTCTGGACCCACTCCAACAGTTCTGACAACTCCTGCATCTCTATATTCAATGCCATTTGATTTTGTTTTCAACAAAACATTACCAGAAACGCTCTCTTCAGTTTCAAGCACACTAAAATAAAGCATCACTTCTGACCATCTACAGTGCCAGAAGGCATGAAGTTTTACAAAAGCAAACATAATTTAATTTCTCTAAGATCAAGTTTGATTTAGCATTCTGATTTTCTGCTAAATGAACCACATCAGTAAGCTATGCAAAGTATTATCCCATATGTACATCAGCAGAAAGACATAAACCTATTATCAAATTTCCTGTGGCTAACTACTGCAAAACTGCAATCAAAAAGGAAGTCTAGCATGGTAATAATAAGCAAGTAGAAGAAGTATGTCTCTCCAAAACATTCAGTTATAAGCCTAATGACTGTCTGAGGCAGTCAGGATTTTTCCTATGGGACGTGCCAGATTCAACAGCTTTCACCATAGCTATGCTACACAGAGCATTCAAGTATGCCAAAGTAAATCTCTCCGCACGGTTAGGTGTAGTTAGCTGCGCTTCACTGAAGGAGCCAGTAAGTCATCTAGCAAAAACCACAAAAATGTTTGACATTTTGGAAAATATCTTCTCGTCTTTTAAAGACTTGTCATTTCTTTGAAACTAGATGGTAGAAGAAATTACAAAATTACCTTATGAAATGTGTTAATTTTACTTTCCTTCCTTCATCCAGTTGAAACTACTGCTATCCTTTATTAGGAACTAATCAACATGGTTGATACATAAGGCTTTCCCAGCACGTGAGCTGGGGAGTCCCATTATGCTATCATTAACGTGACTCATGCAGCAATCTCGGTAATCATTCTGGAGAAAGCCCAGAGAAGTTACGGTGGTGTAAAATCATAAATAGAAGATATTTAAGTCAAAGCTACTCCAGTTACTTCAAATACTATCAAAATCTGACCTTTTTATTCCTTTCTGGGTAAAGAAGAAGGGGAAAAGGGGGATCAGCACACTGCATGGTTCATTTTTGCATGAGATGTAGTCGCGTAAGCAAGAATTTGTAGTTTCAGAGCTTTAATGTAATTTGCCAATAGCTGCTACTTCTGAGCATTGTTCACCACCTTCAGATTGTTTTCTGTTCTTATGTATGAGTGTATGTAACAATTAAAATAATGCAAAATTCTTTAATTGCATTCATCAACAAATGTAGTGAACAGTTATACAAGATTGCTGCTGTTGCTGGGCTTGCAGGTTGTTCCCCATTTGCACTGATTCACAAGCAGAACTTCAGTGTAAGTGCTATCAAAGAATTCTCCTCACCTCTTTTACATTTAGATAAACTAAAAGGAAAAATGTGACTCTGAACATCAGTGAACTTAGCAGTTGACACTTAAAACAGACTGCTGATGATACAGCATGTAGAGAGCTTCATATCACTGACCCGAATAATGGAGCTCTCATCTCTCACACTGATATGAATGAGAAATGCAAAATGCTATTCTGTGTTTTCACTACTCCTTGGCAATAAGGTGACACAACTTTTAAAGCAAAACAATACATATTCTAGTCTTTGCTGACTGTTTTTTCTCACTCCAATAGATTAACACTGTTCCTGAAAATTCAGTTGTCCAACTAAGCTACTAAAAAAACAGAAATGTGAAAAGACAGATGCCAAAGGCAAAATAGAGGCTGTATAATGCAGGTGCGATCCAAAACTACTCATAAGTAGCAGTTACAAATGTCACGAGACAAACATCTCTTCACATACAGGAAAATAGTCATTAAGTAAATTATAGACATTACAACAATTAGACAAGATATAGAAACAGTTTGGATAATTATTCTCTCTCAAGTTCTGAAGAAAACAATAACTCTTATAGTACTGACTGATTTTATAGTACTGTGTTTTAAACAGAACATGTCTCAACACATTTTAATGCTGGCACCAGCTAGCTTTCCCTGCTTTCAGCTGTAGCAAAGCATGCTTCACAATCTGGCCTCCAGTATCAGAAAGTCAACAGAGGCAACCCCTTATCAGTATCCTCAAAGGAATGCTTGTAGTGACTGGTCATGCAGGAGAGGGTATCATAAAGAAAACAAATGTTATAGTGCAGCCATATTTAATCATCAGAGGAAAAAATAAACTAAACAGAAGGCAGATAAGAGAAAACATCAGAATGTGCATTTCAGCTTACTGAAAATGTTGCAATTGCAAGACACTTTCTTGCCTTAAACACATATGCTTAACAGCAAGAAAATATTTCTGAAATTGTAGTTTTAGGCATGCATGTAGCCTGAACTAAACACTTCTCAATGTCTAGAGGTAACAAAGTCTGGCAGGATCAATGTTTCATAATTTGATCCACAACATTTAAAAGCAAGCACAAAACTGTCATATTTGTAGGCAAAGGCAAATTTCACTAGCCATTCTGACAATTCAAAAATTTGAGTTCCACTCTAAATTTGAAACAGATTATACAATCTGTTATGTGTTCTCTCTCATTATTTTTGTTCCTTTCATTAATATTACTATTATCATTAAATATATTATATTATTATATAATATGTATAGTATTATTATAGAATAACATGGAATATTGTAAGTCCAGTGAGTCTAAAGCCAAAAACATACCAACATCCTTGCATACACAGAAAATATGTTTGTTAATCATATAAATCTCATTCAATATTCTATTCCACTACAAATATTGGCTCCTTGCTTTCATCTACAAGCCAGTAACTACTTAGTTTCTGTGCCTACATCTTCCTCTTCTCTCAGTTGATCCAAATCATTACATTCTACCCTCCCAGAAAAAAATTTCTCATCACATCTTCCTTTTCCTTTTTCCCTGTTTATCTTTTTTTCTTTCATGAGCCAGATAGGCTATGATGCATTGTGGTATTTATCTCTCCACTTTCACAATCTTGACAAAACCATCTTTTACATTGGTTCAACACAGGCCTTACATTTCCATAACCAAAGAAGAACTAGAACTTCAGAGATCTTGAATTGTGTGATCTGTAAGCCTGTGTGTCACAGAATCACTGAGGTACAGATTTGTAAGGGTTGGAAGGGACCTCAGGAGATCATCTAGTCCAACCCCCTGCTAAAGCAAGCTCCCTACTGCAGGTCACACAGGTAAGCATCCAGATGTGTTCTGAATATCATGAGACTTGACAACCTCGCTGTGCAACTTATTTCTCTCCTCCACTTCTGACCCTCAAAGTGGTTTTCCTAAAGAAGTTTCAACTGGATCAAGGAAGTTCAGATGGAGCTTCCCATATTTCAGTTTGTGCCTGTTATTCCTTGTCCAGTCATCTACAGGACTGTAAGAGAACTGGATATAACTGACAGTATCTTCTGTTTGCTTGTGCTCTGTTCCAAAGAACAGTGCTTCAGAAAGTAACCTTCATAATTTCAATCCTTTACCTTGTGGAAGCTTCCATAAAAGATTTTCTTTACTTCATCATTATCAAAAGTTACAGTTTGAACTTCTCCCCTTGTATCCTTGTTAAAGAATGACAACACTTTGCTGCCAGCTGCAAAAAAATAAAATAATACATTTCATTTTAGATATAAAGCTGAAATCACCATCACAGGATAGACTCATGGATAAAATGTAGTGTAGCACTCTGGCAGGTAAACACAGACTATAGATGGTTCAATTGACATAGCTACATAGATGTACATTCCTTTGTTTTGAAAGGTAATACCAAAGGTAAAAGGTATATTAGTTGAAAAATTAATCTATTTACAAAGTACTGAAATTATTTAAATCTGTTACCATGTAATAATGCTTTGGTTTTGGAAAGATTTTGGAATAATACATGCAAAATAATGTAATGTATAAATTTTTTGTTCAATAAGTATAATCATCCTTACGATCAAGCACAACTCCAACTTGTGGCTTGTAATCTCTGTCCGTAATCTGCCAAATAGCAAAAGGTTCATTGGGGGATTCAGGCAGAAGACGGAATAGCATGATGATAGTGTATGCCTGTGGCAGTCCCTCTGGGTGAATCTCCCTGTTAAGACAATATGAAGATATTTTTTCACATGGAAACATATGAGGAAAATAAACAAGCTCTTTTTCAAGGAAATGATTTAAGGGTAATGGGGAAATAACAATGCTTAACAAAATCATGCATTTTAACTACTCTCTCTAAGCTAAGTGATAAAAATCACTTCGTGATTTTTTTATAATGAATTCACAGCCTATCTTAAATTGGTTGAGGCATCATGATTATGCGGGCAGCCAGAATGTGACCAAGAACCCTAGGAGATTTATTCTCGTAGCAAGATCTACATAAACAACATACATTTTGAATTCCTTGATGGTAAGTTTCTAAAAATCTGTAATCTTATTTCACTTGGCTCATTTTAGACAAGCATTGGAAAATACTCCGTTTAACTATCAATGGCTGTCAGGAACAGAGGCAATGAAGGAAACATTTAATGTGTTCCCTACAATTGGTGGGTGATGTATTTGGGCCCCACCTCAGTCACTGGTGGCTGCTGACGTTTAGATTTGTGATGTTCATACTGTTAGACATTAAAAAGTCATAAAGCTGGGAATAAATAAAAATACACAGCAGATGGCCTCTGGCATTTTTTGAAGGAGACATGCAGAGTGCAGGAAGCTAGCTGCAAGAAAGTAGATAGAGCATGTGTCTCCTTAGCCAATAAACTGGAATTAAGAGATTTGGCATCATGAGCATAAACAGACATGAATATTTTAGGCAAAACTTAATTACCCACACAGTTAGGAACACTTTCCAATTACAGTCATATCAAAAAACAACAACACACAACACAGTGTGAGAAAGAAAATAATAAAGTAGATATAGCCATTCTATTTATATCTCTGATAGCAAGTTATGTCAAATATGAAATAGCTATGCCACTAGGATCAAGATGCTTTTATTGCCTTGCTGACTCAGTCTAAAGTAAGTTTTATATTCTGGCTTCTTATGAAAGCTAAGTGCCCAAAATACTCTGCCAAGTCTATTCCACCTCTACAGCAGACAATAAACTGAATAAAAACATTCTAAATAACCTGAAATAAACAGTAAGGGTTTTTTTTATTATTATTATCTTCTTATCATCCTACTTATCCTGTTTAATGCATGATTTATATTAATATAACAAAATTGCTAAACAAGATTCCACTGACTGAGATTATATGTACTTCCCTAGCTGTAAAAATCCAACCTGTCAAGGATCACTCCCATAACTGTACAGGCACATCAATGAATTCAAAAAGTCCTTTAGTCCACCCTCAGCTTTTAAAGTTGTGAACTGAGAAGGCCAGCAAAAAGAAATTGCTACTTCGTACACTCCAGTATGAAGCCTGTACATGCGATCTGATCTTTACCAATCTGGCAAAAGATTCCAAAGGCTTTTACAATAACAGCAACAAAAAAGAATAACTTTCATTAAATCAAATAGGAGTAATGGTCTATTTATCGGCATCTCCTCTGACTTAGGAGGTCCTTTCTGAAACTTAAGCTTAAGTGGAAGGGTGAGGAACAAATGTAAAAGAAAAGGATTTACCTGATTCCTCTTAGTGAAACTAACCGCTAAATTTCTGGAGTCTGTGTGATAGTTAGAAGGAATTATCACATATTACCCTTCTGTTAGATGCTATAAGACTACAGGCCCTTTAAATCTCCACTCCATTGACTAGATATAGCAATTCAGCTACAAGAGAATATACCCTAAATCAATGGTATTGGAGTGCTGCTTACTGCAAAAAGTGAAGTTTACCACTCTACACTGAAACCATTTTCTCTTGACAATATAGAGCTCTTTGTACTGAGGAGGCTGTTGCTCAACTAAGCCTGTTGCAGGCTCTATATTGTAAGTAAGTATAGTGGTTAAGAAAGACAATGTCAAATAAAAGAACAAAAAACAACTGGATTAACAATGAACAGATTGCAAAGGAAGAAGCAGATAAGTATTTAACAAGAGCAATGATGGATGTTCTTTAGAGTATATTTCCTGGATTTCAGTTAAAAGAACATCAAATAAATGCATTTTCCATGAGACACTAATGCTATTAGTTACAAACTCCGTTAATCCTTCCCCACCTGTTTGCTCTGAGTCCTTCTCATTTACTTACCGTATTGGCTGGCTGACAAAGGCATTTTTGTGGAGTCTATATGCTACATAGCTTGGGAAAGAGCCTGATTCCAGTGATACACCTTGCACAGAAGCAAAATGCTTCTCTGTCAGATTATATGATTCCAACATCTTGAAACCTTTAAATCAGGAAAGAAAAAACAACAAAAACACTGTAGAGCTGTATAAGACAAAAATGAACTGATACAAAATATAGGCAGTTTCTTACCAGGTGAAGTATATCCTTCCAAGTAAATAAGAGGACAAGCTAAAAGAGATGAAAAAACATGTAAGTTCAAAAATATGACCCCTACCACGATATGAACATGTACATAGACAATTTTATTAGCAAAAATTCTGTACTAATATAAATTCTCGGCCAATTTTTGCTACAGTTGTCACGCTGTGTCCTGTTCTGCATTAGATGGACTGCTAAAACTTTTACTCACTACTTTTAGTTGGATGTTACTACCATGACAAATTGTATGGGATAACAGATGAGCCCCCAAAATATTTTTAGTTTAATTCCTAAGAAGAAAGGGGCATAATGATTCAATCTTTCCATAAATATTAGAGGCATGAGTCAGGCTGCATATTAGCTGTCAGAATCACAGAAAAAAACTGCAGATTTATATGGCTCCTAAGGAGCCAGCAGATGAAGAAGTTAGGGAGTCACAAAGTTGCACATGACAGGCTTGAGAATTTTTCTTTTTTGCCATTGAAGGATAACTCTTCAGTAAACAACTGACATTTAATTTCAGCCATTTTGAAACAGCATCACACACTTCACCCACGCTCTTACAGAAGACTGGACCAAAGGTAAAGAGACCGGTTGTATCCTCCAGTACATATTAGACATCATTCTACTTCCCTGTAAAGAGCAGAACTTCTGACTATTGCTTGTTTTGTTCTACCTATACTTCTGAAAAGTCAGACAAGATTACACTAAATACAACAGTTACTTCAAAATTAACAACAAAAAACTTTTGCTCTCTCAAACCATGCGTAGTTATTACAAAACCTAACTTTCATATGTGAACATGTTTTTGAAGTATTGTAATGTCATTTACAAGTATAGCAGTATATAAACAAATGCATCAGTTTGGGAAAAGGGTAAATGGTATTTTCTACTCACTTGAGGTAGCTGTCTCACACACAAAGGTGACGAGGTTATCTTGAATCTTTTCAAATGCATCAAAGTCATCAACAATAAATACATGACGTTCACTGGGCTTGCTGGCAATCTTGGCCAGCTCATTGTAATCCACATCAGCCACACCAACCACAAAGACACTGAAGCCTGTAAAAATAACATTTGTTATTTGAAACGTAGTAAAACATACATAACCATTTTTCAGGTCAATATTTCACAAACGCTATCATTGTCTTATCTATCCAGCCTTCATTATGAGTGCACATTCTGGTCATCCTTTCACTCTATCAAAGCTCATGAGAGATTAAATTGTTTTTTGCACCTTTCTTTCAAAATTTTCTCCTCCTTCCTTCACTGACTGCTGTCAAGGACAGATTCAGGATCTGATTCAGCTCATCTCCCTAGCCTGCAAACTTCAGGATAGGAGAAGCTGTTTTCTGTAGATGCCTATCTGTTGCTCTCTTCAATAACTATAAAAGTACCAACACCTTAGACTAGACAATTAGTAGATGGCAAAAGTAAAGTTAGAAGAAACCAGCCCCTAGAATTTAATCATATTACCAGGTGTAAAAGCATAATCTTTCCCTTTGTGAGGTGATTTTCCTCTTCAAATCCTTAAAATGGAGTTTCCTTGCCTTTTATATCAAGTTTTTGTTCTGTCGTATCTTATGCCCTTAACAGAATTATTTTTCTGACTCACCTCTTCCTTTCCCTTCTCCCATCTAATTCTCCATATCATAATTTGACCTCTTTTTATTGACCAGAAAACAGGAAAGAAGAAAAACTGTTCATTACACAATTTATCACTAAAGAGAAAAATTTCTCTAAAAGAAAAAAAATGTAATTAACATGAAACTTCACAAAAATGTTGGTTGGAAGCTGAAGGAAGAATTAACATTTAGTATATGTTAAAAATGCCCATTTTTATTTGCATTTTGAATTTTTCAAAAGGAGATGGGAAATAATTGTCCCTCTGTGCTCAGTACTGATGAATCTTTGGCTGAAATATGCTGTCCAGCTTTGAACATAATATTTAAGATGTAAAGTATCTGAAAAAAAAAAAGCTAATGAAAATGACGAGGTTTGGAAAACACAATCAACAGGAGATTGAAGGAAACGGATTTGTATTTGTTTAGTCTAGAAAAAAGACAGAAAGAGGAAATGACAACAGGCTTCAAGAATGAAGGCCTGTTACAGTGTACAGTTATCAATTGCTTTCCTGGTTAACTAGGGAAATGAAAAGAAGACAGCAGCTTCATTAGCCTGAAGAAATACTTAAGTAATGTATGAGGAAAAGCTTTTCAAATATTAGCATAAGTTAAGTGCTAAAGCAGATTATCCACAGGGACTGTAGAGATTTTTATGAGTAGGTTAGCCAAACATCTTTAGAAGTCATCTAGGGAGCTTATTCTTCCAGATCACAGAGGCAGACAAGATGACCACTTGTGGTTTACATGCCAGTGAGTTCCATAAGGAAGCACATCTTCTTATTCAGGAAACTGCATTCCTGGTGGTTCATGCAATGAAATGCAAGACTTTTGGGCAAGTTCAGTAGAGGCTGCTGAGAGCAGGGAAAAAGAGTACATGCTTAGTCACACATCTGCCACAGTCAGCAGTCTAAAGCAGGAGTGCAATGTTTCTCAGCTCAAAAGGCAATGAAGAAGTCAGTTTAGACCTAGCTGCAGAAAAAGTACTTTGTTTCTCTGGAGCTCCTGTAGTTTGTGTCAAATAAAACAAAGTTCAAAAAGCTTGGCCCAGCTTAGCAAAAGCACCAGGATGGAGTACTCTCCATGATGATGCCTGGGGTCCACAGAGCAAGGAGAAAAAGTAACCAAAAGTCAGCTTTACAAAACAACATGCATGAAAAATTCCTTGAAAGCCTGGGAAGCCATATGCTCCAACAGAGGAGAGAATAGAGAAAGAAAAAGTAAGTCTAGTCCTGGAAGTTTAAATTCCTTAAATAGTTTCGAGTCATTCTAAACAATCAGAATAAATATCTGAATCCATAAATGGTAGGTAAAGAATTCCAACACGATTGAAGCACTACTTATAAATTGCATTGGTTAACATGCTGAGGAAACGAAATAGTTAGGTATTGTGAATCACTTACCAGAGTGCTGTATGACTGTTGCTGCTTTCCTCACCTCATCCTGTGATCGACCATCTGTGACAACAACAAGTACCTTGGGAACACCTCGCCTCATGCCGCTCTCCCAGGTCAAAACCTTTTCTTTGATAAATGTTAGGGCTTTGCCTGCAAAGTGTACAACAAATGAGTCAGCCATATTATCCATTATCCATGAAGAAATTCCTTACTTTGACAGAGTGACAGCCACTCAACTAAAACAGAAAAACATAAAAACCTAATCCTTTGTCCATGAAATATCAGGATAATTAGGCAATTTTTCTTACAAAAATAAAATTATTGCTCAGAATTACCTGTCCGTGTGTTTCCTCCTCTGTACTGAACATTTTGAAGAGCTCCCAGAGCTTGAGCCTTGTCATCAAATGTATTCAGTTTAAACTCAGATTTTGCTTCATCGCTGTACTGCACAAATGAAACCTGGGAGGGAATGCATCATTCGGTCACATGTCTCCAGTTCAGACTCAATTGAAATATGCATTGTGGTACATTAGTAAGCATGAAATAACTGAAAAATCTTTCCCACATACGTATGATCATGCACACGAATACATATTTACATAAACATATACTGTCATAGCAGTGTACACACACAACATCTTTTTTTCCTTTGTGCATAAAATGTGATATGATTTTAAATATGGATGATTAAGAGATTTCCATTACTATGGAGACAGTTTTATAATATATTCTCTCTTCTTTTGAGTAGAAAATCTCCTCCATTTATTTTTAAGAAATGTGAAAAGAACCTGGTGACAGCATGACAATGAACTTGGACATATACAAAATTGCATGTTCTCTTGCCATAAGCAGTAGAATATTATCACTGTATGTTTATTCTTAAATCACTTTTAAATTTAAATATGTATAAATTTTATGTTATTATTCATTCTGTATAATTGCAATATTATGGTATCAACCTAACTCAGTGCTGAATAACTCTCTCTCTGTTTGTATACATTAAAATTTATTTAAATAAATTGCTCTTTTAAAATCAATAATAATAATAAATTAATTATTAATAAATATCTCGTTCAAAACCAGAGATTGTTGCAACTAATTCAAGAGGTATGTGACTTCCATAATTTGCTAAATGTTAGCAGTATCTGCCTCCTGTATCAGGTTTTCTTCAGCTTTAGACTGGAGACTTATAGCAATTCACAGGAAAAAAGATCATTGCAATATTCAACAATTAATTTGTAAGAAACTTTGCAGCAAAAGAGCGGTATTTATTGAACCCTAGCAGCAATCTCATCCAGCTTCACATAAGTAGAAAAAATGAGTAATGGTTAAAGTAAGAAGGCAGACAGGAAAAGTCTTACAACAATAATCAGCAAAGAAATATTGGAGGTCTATTCCTCTTAGTTATTACTATTTACACTTGAAGTATTCTTGAACTGAGAAATTAAAACACACTCCTCACTCAACACTCAGACTGTTCTCAGAGCAGATTTCTGATAGCCAAAAGTTATTGTATAACAACTAGATTCCCTTAGTACCTACAGAAAACCTCATATGCTTCATATATATTTATACATACACACACACACTGTACAAACAATTTTAGTAATCCAGCTCCAGCCTCAACCTCCTTCCAAAATGTACTCAATGGAAATAACTAACCTACCTGGATTCCAGCAGGATTAATCAAGTCAAAGGCTCCTACTGTATTAAAAACAAACTTTACTACTTTGTTGAAGTTATCATCACCAATACTCCAGGAAGCATCAGTCAAGAACACTATGTCTGCTTTGGCACCTCTGCATACTGAAAGACCAAGAAAAGGAACACTTGAAATATACCATTCAGAGCACGATGAAATAAAGAGAATTGCTTCAAAAATTTGAAAGTCAAGCATTTAGCAAACTTCTACTACAATACCATCAAATGGCAAGTGTTTTATGCTCAACATGAAAACATTTATTAAATATTCTCAGACAAAGGTGCAGGAAATGAAAAGCCCACTGAGGGCTATGTTGACAGATTTGTTATAGAGCTACAGAATATCTTGATTTTTTTTCCCCAATGTATGTATTCAGCTTTCCATTCTAATCCAGGAAATTTCAGAGTACGGTAAAGCAAATGGAGGCAACTAAGAAATTGACCACAAACTTCAGACCCTAAATTGCTATGCTAGCTTTAAATCTATTTAAACTTATGAAAAATAGAATTAAACCCTAAGGCAGTGCAGCAACAATGTAAAAATACTACATAGATCTACAAATAAACATACCATCCCGAGCTGGAGGGATTGTGGGAGGTGGAGGAGGCGTAGGCGGTGGAGTTGGTGCCTCTGTAGGTTTGAGGACTGAAATAAAATTAAAAAAAATTTGGCTCAATATAAATTATTTCATTTAAGGAAAACTCTCGATTATGTATTATATTACCATAGAAAGATTCATATTTTTTCTCACTAAATTTTCTAGTATTACAAAACTTCCCCTCAAACTCCAGTTGACATTATACAGATAGAAAGAGGAAAAACCACTTAAAAGAAGTATTGAAAGACATTTAGAAACAAGACAAACTCAATCACTGAAACAAGACAAGTTCTGTATTCAAAACTTAAGGTTCACAGTATCTATTACCTACCTGTATGTTCCCTCACAGAGACTGGAGGTCCCTCAAGGTTAGGGGTCTGAACAAAGACAGTTGCATTGTATTCTGTGTCTGGTGAGAGGCCAGTAAAACAATGACTTGTTTCTGATCCACGTACTGTAATTTCCTGTCCTCTAGATCCTGTAAAAACGAAGACCAATGGAATGAAAATTAGAACCCACTATTCCCCTTTTAATGTGTGTACAAGTGTAGAAATTAGAAAGTTTTTGAGAGGAAGTTAGGATAGCAGTCTTATTCTTGTCCCATAAAAACCTTCTAACTAGGATTAAGCTCTGATTATGAACTCTGGGGCATTCAGGAAAGCAGCAACACCCTATTATGCATGTAAAACTCCAGTAACTAGCAAATCTCCACTAATGAAAGTTAACTTGACAATAAGCAGTAGTTCACTTTGCAGCTTTTTCACCACTACAGCGTATGTTCAGACCTTCAAGGTTCAATCAAATGCAGCATGACTGATAGTGGAGGCTTTCCTCCATCCCATGTACGTGGTCCCACCACCGAAATAAGAAAGTTATGTTTTAGAAAATGCAAAAATTCTCTTACCATCAGCTGGGTTCAGTTTTAGTCTGTAGGAAGTTGCTGACCGGTGAGCTGACCATCGAATACAGAAAGTATCCCAGCCGATTTTGTAAGTTGTTAGGTCAGTGACATTCAAGTATACTGCGAGCAGAGAAAGACAGAATTTGCTCTTTGGAAAGCAGTACACCACAGATGTTAAAAGAGCTACATCACACTTAAATATTTATTAGCAGTCTGCTCCAGAACCTTTTTTTAGGTTTTTTTTTTGTTTCTTTGTTTTTTAAGATTTACAGAAGGAAAAAACAGCTCCAGTCCAATTTATTCATATTATCACATGCCCTACAGATACTGGCCTAGTATTTTACAAACACCCAAAGTCTGATAACCTTCTCATCTTGGGAAACAGCCCATTTTATCATTTTTCACTCCCGTAAGTGGAGTTCTTTACACAATAAAAAATTTCAACATATCAGAATCTGACTCATATATGGCAGTATGAAAAGAATGAACGTAGTCAACAAAACTCAGGATAATTGATTCATGTTAACTGAAGAAACTTTAAGAAGCTTTTTAACTGAGGGCATTGACAAAATTATATAAGGTGAAGTTTCAGTTCCTGGACTTTCCTGTGAAACAGAGTAGCAAGAAGTCTAAACCTGCTTAGCATGGTTAAATTCCGTAGTATCCTGGATATAATTACAGACTGAACCCAACTACAGCCAATAAAATTTGAGGAAGCAGACTAGAAAATTTTACATTTTAAAATCATTACTTAAAATTATATTTCCATTACTGTTCTGAAGCATAGTGTTTCTAGAAACTACATCATGGCCAAGTGCCAAGTATTCCCTATGAGAGGATATTCAAACCTTCTAACAACTAGCCAAGAAATACTGTCTTAGCCAACATTATCTCAGATCAGTATATGTATCTAGCATGACTACAATAAAATTCTTCTGACTTACATGTAGTGCCTTGATCTGTCAAAGGTATGCTCATTCCAGAGTCATACTGGGCATAAACATTCACATCGTAAGTAGTGCTGGGAGACAGATTATGCAAGGTGTAGGATGTCACTTCACCCACAAAAACCTCCATGGGCTCATTTGAACCTTGAATTGAAAGGAAGCATCAAGAAAATGCAGAGAGAAAGATTCGTGATAAGTGAGCTACAAAATTATCTGGCTCCTTTTACATGTCATTAAGCATTAATCTCATTTTCTTCAACAAAATATGACATTACAAAGCATGAATCTTATAACCTCTCCAATACTCATCTCATGTACCAGTTCCTATTCTCAAAAGCACAAGTGGTACAAAAGAGAGAAAAACCAAGTCTGCTTTTTCAAGTCACTTCATCTAGTCACTGGTTAGATTCTGTAGTAAACATCAGCAAAGTTCAGTCTCTGTAAATGACTGTATGAAACACTGTACTTGGTAGTGCTTCTTATAAAATACTGATAGCAAGACCTAAGCTTCTATCAAAATGAGTTAATAAAGGAAAATAAATTAATCTTTTAACACAAACATTTCATAATATGTATGATTTCTATTCTGATCTCCCATAATCTACTCCGTCATTTGAAAGTGCTCTACTGAGAATGAATGAGCTTTCTTACCCACAGGCTTGTATACAATTTTATAGCCAAGAACAGGGGATGGTGAAGGATCCCAAGAAACTCTGAATCGTGTATACCATTCATCAGTTATATATATATTTTGAGGAGGAAGCAGGCCAACTGAAAATAAAGAAAAGCATTCCAATTTAATAGACTAGTGACTGGTTTTGAGCCTTTAGAAACTTATATTGTAACTCTGTAAGGAGATCACCACATCAGAGAAACTATAAACATAATGACACTTTAACAGTGTTGGAGTGCTCAAGAAATCTATACCTTACATTTTTAAAAGAATATTTTATATTAAAACAAATTACCAGTTCTTCCATTTCCAGTCAACTGTCCACCATCTCCATCTTCATACACAGCCACAACAGTTATTTTATATGGTGTATCTGATTGCAGTGGTTGTAGTATGACATTATTTCTTATGCCAGGAACTGTTGTCTACAACATATAAAAGAAACATGCAAACAAACTCAGACTATTGTAACCAATCAGTTATGACAGTAACTAGAACTAAAAATTTGTGAACACGTTTTTCATGTTCACAGTAGATAAGGTTGTACAGGATATTTTAAGAGTTATAGCCTATGAACAATTACTAGTACTTTTTATTCTAAACTATAAAGCATTGTGACCAACATAAAAATATAAATCAAATTGACCTTTCAGTTCCTATCCTTACAAGGGACATGGCTTAGTTATGGGACTCAGCAGGTCAGGTTGATGGTTAAACTGATGATCTTGAACATCTTTTTCAACTTAAAGGATTCTATGATTCTATAATTAGACTGAGATGCTGCATTTCCTCCCCAGGATTTCAGCACTGTTTCCTTACAGAAAGGAAAAGTTAGAATGATGTGTTTAGAGATGCAAAAAGAGAAGAAAGTGCTCCTAAAACAAGGAGGGAAGACAAATCCAGTCACACTACTCATTAGTTTCAGTTCTAACTTATCATTATCTTCATGGATACAATTTTTTTTAGGAGGAACAACAGCTGGTCTGAGAAAGAAGCTCTGAGTATTCAGCAATGTAAAAACTTGCTCATACACTCCCCAATCTCTTCAACTTTCTGGTGCAGATGTGAATTTCTGCTTCATTCTAATTAAAAGGTAGGCATAATCCAAAAAGTGACTCTGCTCCATAAAATAGCCCTAAAGCACTGGAACTACAGAAATTGACTTGAGATATCTCAATAGCATGTCTCAATCAACATCTTCCGTTATTACTTGAAAGAGAATTCAGTTGTTCAAGACTTACAATTTTTACAAATAAAATGACCAATATTTTTTGCAGAGAAGATACATATTCAAAGTTAGTTGTGTTCTGAATAACAAGTCCAATAGTGAATTTTCTACTAGAGATTTTCAACATGCTTTGTATAATATATAAACAGGTAAAACATTTAGATAGATTTTAGACAGCACTCTCTACACTACATTTTAGCTGATGGCAGTCAGAAGGAATTCCATCATTGACCTCCATAGGATCTGGGTTTGCCTTTGTTATTAACACTCAGAGAATTTTATACATACCAGATTAACCCACACTATATTAAGCTGCAGGAAATTAAACACAAACACAATTCATGTCAAGCTTTACCAAAGTAAGTTAGATGCTGAAACAAAGTTACCACTGCATTCTTATTAAACCTTGTCAATGCTTTTTCAATTCATAAAATTCAGACTTATGTTTATTCTGTATCTTAGCACACTGACTTCATAATGATTAGAGTATAAAATAACAGACGGCTATTTATTGTAGAACACTACTTGAACTCAGTGTCAGGAAGCAGGCTTTGCTCAGAATCCTCTGATTAATGATGTGACTTACATTAAACTGAGTTCATTAAACTGTATATTTTTCTTCAGTTTTGTGAAAAAGAAAAAAAAATTGTACAAACAGTGGCTTTTCAGCATTACCAACAATGACCAAAAAACCTACTCATGTCCAAAGTGCACTACAAGTAAAACAGGTGATTTTCTACAGCCTAAACAATCAACTGAGAAAATCTTGGTGCTCATAAAAGAATTACAGTACTTACATATTCATCAATAGGATCTCCCACAGTGGGTGAATAAATGATTCTGTACTGCTGAACTGGCCCATCAGCATGATCCCACTGTACAGAAAGGCTGTTTGTTGTCTCATCGAACACTCTCAGATTTCTTGGTCCACTACGAGGCACTAAAGAAAGAAATACAGAAGGTATAATGATGGCCTGTCACATCAACATGTCTTAGAAGAACATGAGGATTTAAAAGAGAAAGCACTAAAAGAGTAGTGACATATGAATGCCATAAACAGTTCCTTTTTGCTTCATTTCTGGAATTAATTTGAAACAAGTCAAGCACAAGCAAGTTAAGTTGTCACACACAGGTTGTGGTGTTTAGGTTTCTTCAGCACAACAACATTTAGAAGGTTGATGCGTACAATTTTTGAGTAAAATGCAGAAGTCAAAGCACATTTTTTTTCCTATCCACCTTAATGTGTTACTTTTTTTCAGGAAGATAAATTGATATTTAACTGTAATCACATTTTAGAGAATGATTTTTAAATTCATAAACATATATATTCAAATATATATGAATATGTATATATAAATATAATATATATATTATTTCCCAAGTGAAAATGAATGTAGTGATTATGCATGCAGCTCTGTTTCCATGCAATATACCAAAAAGCCCCCTTCCAGAGAGACCTACAATTGCTTGAGCCATTTATCTGAGTTGCACCAAATGGTTTACACAATTTGTGATTTTATAAATTCCTCACACATTAATCTTGACATAGATCTCACAAACGCGCTGCCTCTTACATGTTCTTCCCTGTGCTTGGCTTGGATTTCCTTCTCCATCTGCATACAGAGCTATAACATTTATTGAGTAAGCAGTGTCAGGAGTTAAGCGTTCCAGCATCACATCACGAGTGTTGGCTGGTACCACAATCTGAAACAGAAACAGAAAGCACCTACATAAAAAATGTTCAATTTATACTATATCCCTCAAAATGAGCAATTTAAACAAAATATAGAAAAATCAGGAACTGCATATTTTTCAAGAAGAACAACAGAAGTTTAAAATAACCAAATAACATTGATAAAAATTCAAGAGCAGGTACTACAGGAAAAAAAAAAAAAGATAAACGCATAGGAACACTCATTCTGCAAATGAGTTTGGTAGGTACTAACAGGTACTAATTGATGGGTTCCTACTCTTGTGGAGTAATACACTGTTACACTATACAGATACAGACTAGTAAAATTGAGCTTCCACTTTCATTATTAAACATTTTCTAATAAATACTTGTTGATTCTTTCTGACTTTACCAAATATAGGTTATGTCTTAACTCATCATTACCTGCAGTAAAATAAAAGATACTCAATTCTCAGTTTTACGTGGGAGAATCTTATCTCTTATTTATTTCATTTCACCAAAGCAAGCTTTCATTTACAATATAGTAAATTCTGTAAGCACACTCATTTACACAGAGACCCTCCTAAGCAGGGAGTTGTTCTAAATTCAATAGCTTATTGTTGTTTTTCTACACTCATTGAAGAAAGCAGTATCTTCTGCACACTTTCAAATAATAGTATAAAAAGTAAATTACTTACAGATTCTGATGGTCTTGGGCCAGACAGTGGAGAGTAATTAACTCTGTATTGCTGAACCGGACCTGGAGCAGGTTCCCATCGAACATTCATGCTGTTTGGTGTGGGATTGTAAACTTGAATGTTTCTTGGTGTTCCTCTCTCCACTAGACCAAGGATAATTAAAATTAAGTTTTACAAACCTTCTTACAAACATTCTAGTTCTACTTTAATTTCAACCATACTCAAAATAAGCTGAGAAGTGTATCAACTCAAGATAAAGATATTATTTGTTTTACCCTAATATCTGTGAATCTAAGAATCTTAGTTATTAGTCTTTACAAGCATCTCTGCCAGGCAGCAGGGCAGCTACTGGCACTAGAATTAAAATGTTTCTGTTGTATATAAGCAAACTACAAGATAGCTTTACAACATAAGAGCTGAGATTGCAAGTGATAAATGAACTGAAAGATTCCATTCAAATAATCAAAGAAAACAAATCAATTACAGAGGTAAAACCACAAACTATGCATGTAAACAGAATTTTACCTTAGGAAAATTAAAATTCTATAATTTATATAACTTAATTAGAACTACTCAGTTTCTAATGATTTGAGCCACTCACACACGCACAAAATCCAACATTTTATTTAAAAAGACTATTTTACTTACAAGTTCTTCCAGTATCAGATGTACGTCCACCATCCCCTTCTGGGAAAACTGGAACCACAGTTACAGTGTAAGGTGTATTGGGTTCAAGAGATCTGAGGATAACATAGTTTGTGTTTCCTGGTACTGTGGTCTACAAATTTAAAAAGAAAGGTGGAGGTATAACATTTACATGAAAATGGAAAAAGTTCAGGTTTTTGTATCTCCCTTACTGTTAATACTTATTTTAGCTTATTCCTTACATGATTACTACCTCACAAGGGAACATAAATTGCAAATCACTCTGGCAGGCCAATTAGTATCAAATTAGTTCTGATTTAATACGAGATGTTAAAATATGAATTTTGTTTATCACGTCACTCAGTATAGCAGTAACCTCACAGTCCAGCATGGCAGATTCTATTTGTCCTCCTTTTAAAAATAAACATTGTTTACCTTATCTCATTTCTAAATTAGATGTGATAAAATCCTTATGAAATAAATAATGCTGTTGAAACTTGAAATAATAGGTTTCATGATATCTTCTAGAATTGGCCTTCAAAAAGACTCTGTCTTGCACAATGGTTATCAAGTCTTGTGCACAATTCCTTACAGCTGACTTTCACTTCTGATCCTGTTCTACTATTGTCAGTAACAAGATCTACAGCAGTCTTTTTAATGACTACTATTTAGCAGCTCAGAATCATTAGGTCAATTTTGAAATCAGAAAGATGAACATCACACAACACTACAACAATTTAATGACAAAAAGTAACGAGCAACTCTGTCTGCAAGTATAACTCCATAGTATTTAAGGAATAATTTTTTATCAGTAGCTTTCTAGATGCTTATGACATAGTGGCAATTCATATACTCCTTATTTAACAGGCGCATCAAATTGCACAGATGTGAAGAGAATAATATTTTCCCAGCCTGCAACATGGGATCAAATTCCATTTCAAAGACTGCTTTGTCTCATTAGGAATTAAGTAATTTTAGATTATTAGAATGAGATGCCCCCATGCATTTTTCCGCTTTCACAAATATAGTCCCAGATGTCTGCCAACTGCCACAGCAGTAAAAGTGGGTAGAAACAAGGTCTATTAACTTTACAGCTTTTTGTACATCTTTAAACCAGCTTTATGGTCATGCACACTGCTTAAGAATTAACAAACAAAAAGTTGTGTAATATTAGATCTGTGTGCTAAGAACATATCGCTGAAGGTCAACTACATAAAATCCAACACCAGTATTACAGATTGGAAAAAATGTCTTTCACGGAGGTGTTATGCACTTGCTCCAGAGTAGCTACAAACAGAAAAGCCAGTATGTAGGCAAACAAGACCAACTTCATTCTATAGCATTTCCCTCACTGGCACCATGGATTGCAATTTATTTGAGGCAGTTAGCAAGAAGGATTTACCATTTCTTCTGCACCTCCAGCTGTTGGTCCATAAAACACTTTGTACTGACGAGGATTTCCTTCTGCATGATCCCATCGAACATTCAGAGTACTGGTGGTCGGGTCATAAACTAGCATGTTCTTCACAGTAGTGAGAGGTTCTGAAACAGGACAATAAACTGTCAGGGATGTGGGGCCACATTCTTTCTCTCATCCTCTGCTATCAGATCATGTCCATGCAATGTCTCATTAGGAAATTAAAAAAACAGCAGGTTTAATAGTTCACGTCAAATGTTGTCTTCGTAAGACTCAAAAAAAAAAAAAAAAAAACAAACAAACAAAAAAAAACCATAGATCATAGAATCATGGAATGGCTTGGATTGGAAGGAACCACAAGGATCATCAAGTTCCAACTCCCCTTTGATCTAGGGTTGCCAACCACTAGATCAAATACTAGATTGGATTGCCTAGAGCTCCATCCAGCCTGGCCTTAAACACTTCCAGAGACAAGGCATCTACAACCTCTCTCTAAATCTCCCTTCTTTTAGTTTAAAACCATCCCCCCATGTCCTATCACTATCTACCTGTGTAAAAAGTTGATTTCCCTCATGTTTTTAAACTCCGCTTAAATACCTCAAGGCTGCAATGAGGTCTCCCTGAAACCTTCTCTTTTCCAGGCTAGCCATTTAAAGAAAAATATAGTAAGAAAAGTTTATTTCTGAATGTTATTTTAGAAATATACAGTAAGTTCATTAGGATTGTTTTCCTCATTTTTCTCCAAACACATTATGCTTGACCTTCCGCAAGTTCAAAAATAAACTAGGTACAAATTAATAAGTAACTTCATTAATAAATATACAATTACTTATCCAATTAAGTAATTTAAAAAATAATAATTTAAAAAATAGTTTTTTACACCTGAAGTGCTGGTAGAAGATCACTCAGTGCTTTCTATAGTAGGAGAAAAACAGTATCATAGAAATCCACCAAAGGACAAATAACAAATAAGCATGATAAGTTTCACCACAATTTCTCCACTGATTTGAAAAGTACCTCAAATTTGTTTCATATCTAACAAGATCATGTGTTACATACTGGTTCTGCCTCGTCCTGTCATTCGGCCCCCTTCACCATCCGCATACATCGATGACACAGTAATAGCATATGGTGTGTCAGGCTGCAGTTTTTGTATTACTACACTGTTCTGCCGCCCACCAACCATGGTCTAAAGTAAAACAAAAGAAAAGATTAAAATGCTTTTTATGCTGCTTTTTTTATGCTTACCATTATAGCTAAAAAAGTAATCATTTGAGGCTGAGTGGAAAACACTGTGGTATATAGTCCAGTCCCCTTGTAACTAAAGCTGACAATAAGCATTGAAAAACATTTTCAAATATTTTTATATTTACCTTAGCAAATACAAACAGAGTCTGGTGACACAAAGACAGTATTCTTTAAAATCTCCAAACTTGCATGTCACCACAATTACACATTAACTGTCAGCTCCGTGCCAGAACAAAGTTGTTTCTCTACATTGCCTCTGACTATATTAACAAGAAATCAGCAGGAGTCCTTTATTTGTTTTGATGGATTTTGAATCGGTCTATAGTGCTGCAGTCTGGTCGAATGCATGCATGCAATAAATGACAATACTCTGCAGACCTCTAATATAAAATTTTATCAGCACCATCTCTCCTTGATATTATGTGTTTTATAACATGATGCTTCAGTTTCTAAACACCTGAAATCTAAATCAGTCTAAAATCAATTTATGACCTTCATTTCAATTTTTCTTTAATGCAGAATAATAGAATGGTTTGAATTGGAAAGGACCTTAGAGATTAACTTTAAGTTCCAGCCCCCTGTCATGGGCAAAGACACCTTCTACTAAACCAGGATGACCAAAGCCTCAAGTTGTTGATTCCTTCAACAACTCCAGGAACAGGGCACTCACAGACTGGTGAGTGATTGCCTCTGGGCAGTCTGTTCCAGTGCCTCACCATTCTCATAGTGAAGAATTTCTTTCTAATGTCTAATCTAAACCTCACCTTTTTTTAATTTAAAACCATTATCACTTGTCCGGTCACAACACTCCCTGATAAAGAGTCCTTCCCCATCTTTCCTATGGGTTTCCTTTAAATATCAGAAAGCCACTATTAAGGCCTTCCTGGAGGCTTCTCAAGGCTGAGCAACTCTAACTTTCTTAGCCTTGCTTCACAGTAGGGGTGCTCCAAGCCTTTTAGGGGTAGATATAGAACCCTGTTCCTACAGTTACCTCCAAGGAAAAGATTTTCATCACATTAAGAATAATAATCAGATATTTGGCATTTGGCAGTATTGAGATTTTTTTGGTTTAAAACGTTTGAAAACTGCACCTGCTCTGGAGCATTCTTTTTAAGACAACCTACCTATTTTCAAAGCCTATTCAACTAATTGGTGCTTATCATAAAACTTAATATCTTTAGATGATGAACCGAAAGCAAGGAGGCATCTTCATATTTCATATATTTAATTTAATTTACAAAGAAACCTTTTTGTTTCTACTCAAGTGTCCAAAACTCATTTCAAACCATAAACGTTTTTTTTCAGCCTCCTACTGTGGCTGACTTCATATTTTTTGCATCTATTTGCCTTTCAAAACGTGGCCCTGAGCGATCATGATGGTCTCTGCGGTTTGGTATGTAGTTTTTGTATACTCGTATTCAAATCACCTGTGGTCTCCCTGATGCCAAGGACATCAGATGTCAAACCAATCTTTAAAAACAAACAAACAAAAAAAAAAACTGATAGAGAACTTCTAAAAATTCAGTTTTTTAATATTTCAGTGGGGACAGTGCTACACTAACAGCAGTTTAATCAAATATCACAATGACCAAAAAAAGCAGACAAGTAATTATTATCATATGACTGACAATTACTTGCAGACAGGCACTAACATGCTATGAGGAGAGCAAGAGTGCTCTGTGTGCATTTCTCAGAAAGAGGTATTTTCTCCAGCTGCCACTGCTGGACTCCACCCAGTTGTGAATAATTAAGTCATTAAAATTCTTTGTCACAGCTTATATTTCCACAGAATGCCCTTTTTTCAGTTTAGTAGCGGCAAGTATAGATATTAATTAACCGTGTTGCCGTTCCTTATTCTTTTAATGATTTCTCACTAATCTTGCATTCAAATCCTCATTTCATTTAATTGTTTAATTACTTCAACTGAAACACAGATTTTTCAGAAGAGGGTTGAAATGGGTACATGGGCCCATAAGTATCCAACTGATTTAAAACGTTCCTAGATATGCTTCTGAACACGGTGATCTCCAATTGCAGGAACAAGCTAAACGCATGTGGTTTTCATCTGAGATTCTGAGTCATGTGGCAGTAACCACAACAGTCTCCCAGTGCAGAATAGGGCATCTTTAAGTAGCACTTGATTTTGATAAACAGGTTGAATGAATTAACATTCCTGGGCTGTTTTTCTTGGACAGCAGGTAATCAGCACAGCTCTCATTGATGATGAAGGATAAGTTGGCTGATGATATGGTACTGGCTTTCCCTTTCATTACAGCTACTTGATTATATTAAAAGACAGTAAAATACTTTAAACTCTTCTTTAACATGTTTCCCATGCATGCATTTTTGCGGTTGTAATTTCTTGGAGGTTATTCTGTCCCCAGCATGGTAAGTGAGAATACCACACAATTCTCTGATTTTCAGTAGCACATGAAAGGCAAGACTATGGAGGTAGTGATGGTAGTTTATGTGGTTGATTGAGATAACTACGTATCTGTGACTTGTATGTGCTGATGGATTTTCTGAAAGAATTGCCTCCTCTTTTATTTATGTTGGCCAGTGATGTCAGAGGCAGATACTGGTAGCATGGCAGTAGAGGTTGAAACTTCCCACCAATATTCCATTACATGTTGTTGCCATATGACAGATGGCAGCAGAAGGGAAGTCTGACAAAACAGGGTCTGACATGGAAGTGCATATGAAGAAAAGTTGTGTCATTGAATTCCTCCATGTGTAATAAATGGCACCCACTGACATTCATCAACACTGTTGAATGTTAATGGAGACCAAATAGTGGATGTGAGGCAATGGGTCATGCATTTCAGCAGTGGCAACAACAGTGGGTCACCTCTGCTTGTGCAAATTTTTACAAATGCAGCATGCAGGCTCTTGTTCATCACTGGCGAAAATGCATAACTAATGGTGGTGACTGTTGAAAAATAGCCTTTTATGCTGAGAATTTTCTCTGTCAAAGAGTGCTCTTCCTATCTGTTGTAATTTCCATGGAAATAAATAAGAGGCAATAATTTTGGATGAACCTACATAGTTAAAGCTGCAGATTATATGCTTTTTCATTAAAAAATAATGAAATGGGCTATAACCAAAACTGTTGGGATTTTTGCACTCCAAAGAATATTCTACCTTGGATTTGACAGCAGAGAAAGAAAAATGTGAGACTACATACTTAATTACTATAATTATGTTTTCACCTAAAATGTGCTTAATACACAGCAGCGCTTCGTAAATAAATTATTCTAACTGATCAATCTGCAGAACTACCCTTAAGATAACTACAGGACTTCAAAATCAATTACCGACTGTTCTGGGGCATCTCCATTGATAGGCTGGTAAATTATCTTGTATCTCTGCACTCGACCACTGGCAGGATCCCACTTTACAGTCAAACTGTGTGAAGTTGCGTTGTACACTTGAAGGTTTCGTGGACCACTCTTCGGGGCTGAGAAAGTAGCAAAGTATGCAATCAATATATAATTCAAGCAAAAAAGAAAGGAAAAAAACTTCATACTTCCAAGTTCTGCACGACTGCCAGACCAAGAGCAGAACGTATTAAGACCAAGACAACATAAATTGCATTGTTTGTAAAATAATAAACATGTGGTAATCTAATGTTTAGTAGTCTTCCAAATACACAACGCTGTTCATTAAATGATCTCAGCTTTTTAATGTCAACATTCTTCTCAATATAGGGAAAGGTAGCTATGAGTTTTCTTTAATAATACCATACCTGGAAATTCAGATTCTTACCTGGTGTTGTAATAGGTACCAAGGGTACTAGAAAAAAATAGAAAGAGTGTTCAATATTCTTGTATATGTATGCTTTCTGATTTAATAACTATGAATAACATTTTAATTACTTACATGTTCGTTCACTGCCGATCAAGTCATCACTTTCTGATTCATCAGGATAGATGGCAGTAACCGAGACTTCATACAATGTATCTGGGTTCAGATTTTCAAAGAGCAGACTGTTGACATCTCCATTTACAATACTCTTGTGGGGGAATAAAAAAAATACAAGAAATAAAAAAGGAGAAAAAAGACAAAGAGAGGAATCTGAGTAACTTTTTACACAGTAACATTACTATAAATGGCCGTGAATGCATTTTCTGCATCTTCTCACCGAACTTCAATTGGGCACAACAGGAAGGCTTGCAAGATATAGGCCATTTATTATTTACATTTCTGGTTCTTAAAATATGCTCTCTAAGAGACTGCCCCCAAAATCTTACTATGATTGCTCTTACCTCCTCTTTTTCTGATCTACCATATGGTCCCCAGGTTATTCTATAGAGAGAAACATCTGGAGCTCCATGATCCCAAGTTCCTCTGAAACTATTCTTGGTTATCTCCGTGATTCTCAGATTGACTGGTGATGGCACAGGCTCTGTTGCAAGAAAAGGAAAAACGTAACTAAAAAATAAGGTTAAATCAAGGAATTACACAAAGAATTTGGAAAATTATGCACAAGATTCAGATCTTACTTACCCAGATCACAACAAAACGCTTTGGTATAACCCAGCCCATCTACACTAAGTAAATTGCCCTTCATAATTTCACAACACCAGGTCATCACCTGATAAAACAAACAGTTCTACCGACCTCAGAACAACTCGCACGCCTACTCACAACAGTTGAAGTTCCAACTGTTATGCTTTGTAGTTAGAATGAGTAATTATGAACTCCCACATACAGAAGAGAAGCTCCTGCATGACTCTCTCCCAGATCTTAAAATTCCTTATTTAAGCCAAATGAATAATGACTGAATTACAAAATTGCTTTAGACAGAATTCACAGAGGTTAACCATAGGTTAAGGAGGCAAAAAGTCACAGCTACTGGAAAGAAATCAGTAAAAAAGTAAAACCAGAGAATTAAACTAAAACAACTTTTGGCTGATTTTTCCTCTTTTTCTTTATGCATTCAGATAAAACAGCAGCTATAGGCTACAAGCTCGTGCAGAAGCTAACAATCAAAATTTTAAACACGCCAAGCTTCAAAAAACAGGGGATAAGGGGAACAAAAAAGGAGACAGCATATTTTTTTTCGTTTTTCACATCGGAGTGATGGTGTGTGATAAGGTAACACTGCTCATTTCTATGCATTCCTAAAACACAAGACTACATCATGATAAAAGTTTCCCTGATATCAGTTTGCTCATTTCAGTTCGTCACCTGTCTTGCATGGATATCTGGTCTGTGCAACACCATTTTCTTGTGTCTCTCTCTTGTTATTACTTTAGTGCTGCCTTTATGATTCCCTGAATAACATCTCTAAAATTACAGGTTTATTTATCATTCCATGTACACAAAAACTCTGGTATCAGAAGCAAGATCATATCTCTTTGAATCTCCAGCATGTACCAGTTTCCCACTGATTTTCCAAAATTTAAAATAACTGCACAGGCTGAGAAAACCTTTTCTCTGAATTCATAGTCTTTCACTAATTCTAGCTCTATGGTTCTTCAGCGTCTTATCATGAAAAATCTAGCTTCAGCTGCCGCTCTGTCGCCTCTTTGAAGATTGCAGCTTCAGTGTTTGCTGCAGTAAAACACAATTCACCTAAGATTTCCAGGGATTATTATGCTGTAAATAATGCTAAAAGTAAAATATTTCCCAAATAGATGGAATTATGTCTCCACCTTAACATAGAAATACATTGCTACACATATAAATAAAATATAACATAAAAATAAGTGAAGGAAGGATAATAAGGAAAACTTACGAGTGACAGCTTCTGCAACTACTGGTAGAGATTCCCCTTCATCATACACAGCAACAACCTTCACATTATACAGTCTTTGGGAAGAAAGGTCAGTAAGAGTAGTGCTGGTTTTGAGCCTGTCAATTTCCACCTAGGAATAAAAATAGTGACCTAAGAATTTCAAATTGTTCTATTTCTGACTCTGAATTTGATTTCATGGTAGGAATCCTTGTACTGAAAAAACTGAAAAGTATTTTGCACAAAATTTTTTCATTTGTTCCCCTACATTCAATATCTGAATATTGAAGGTGATCTACTAACTGCACTTGTAAAGCACAGTCTCTCAAATATTAGAAACTACTTGTAATTCTTTCCCTGCTTTCATTGTTTTGGAAATAAGAATACAGATTGCATCTCCAGAAAGTTCTCACTCACTTACAAAAACACGTTTATAACCCTCAGTTAACTGATCCAGTTTTAGCAGTGCATTTACAGAAAGTTTGCAACTGTAAGAATGATATCCCTACCAGTGCTCATATGAGCTGGCCTTGGGCAAAGGGGCTAATATACCTTTAATCTACAATCATTTTCTCCTTATTGTAAGCTGTTCTTAGACCTTGGCAAGGAACTACTGAAGCAGAGAGCAGAAATGGCCATTTATCAAAGCACAGAAGAATCTCCAGCCAGTTTTTTTCCTCTCTTTAAGAGAAGGTGGTGAAGTACATAAAGAAATTAATCTCATGCTGATTTAGATTCCAAGACATCAGTACCCTTTCCTGACAGCAAGAACTGATGTTCTCTGCTCCTAATGGAGCGTTGTAATATTGAGTTTACTACTATTTTAATAACCCAGCTCCTCAAAATAAAAAGATGGTCTTATTTTGCAAAAATGTTCCTTTTGGTTACCTCCTTTACGTCAGCTTCATCAGCTATTTTGTATCTTATGATGTATTTTCGGACTTTCCCTGGGGCAGGATCCCAAAGGATATTCATGCTGCTGTGAGTAACATCCCTAATTGTCACACCTCTTGGTCCAGGCAAAGGCACTGTAAAAATAATGACAGTAGTAAGTGAAAATACTATTCACAGCAGAAGTACAGGTCTCCCAGAAGGAATTAAATTAAGTATTTTCATACATTGCATTGAAGTTAAGGCAATTATTATCCTGTAAGTTAATTGCCCTGACCATTAGATGAGATAACTGTAGAACATCCTGCCCCAACAACAAGCAAAATAGCTAGAAACAAGTAGCTTCATGTTTGTAAACTATAAGCACAATACAGAAGCATCAGAACTATCAGAGATTAAAAACATAACCTCAGATGTTCAGTTAGGGGCTTAACATGTTTAAGAACCTAAGAATAATAGTATTAAGTGCATCACATCCAGAAACATCCCTCTTACAATCAGAAATCTTTAAGAAAAGATGTTTAAGGAAGGCAAGCTATGTCTAAGACATTTTTAGATCAGTTTTTCACTGTAAAGCATGTTTTCTTATCCTCACCTAATATTTCCAACTTTATTAACATTTGGGAAACATTTGTTTTTTCTGCATCTCAGAAAATTGTGTTTTATGGCTGTTCTAAATGCAAGCAAAAATGCATTTAAAAAAAAAAACAAAAACCCTGTAATGTTACAATCTCATTATTGAAGGAAAAAAACCCTTTTGTTCCTCCTCTTAACAGTAGGTACCTTTTCACCAAAATTGCCCTTAAGATCTTTTGGAAATGTAAGAGTGGTGTAAAAATGCATGAAATATGAAAAAGGTGGTCTTTTAAACAAAACAGAATATATAAAAACTGTTGCATGAAATAAAAGTTCAGCACTTCTGAAGCAATTACAACAAAGCAGAAGTCAAGATGTCCATACATGTCACTTCCTGGGAGGTGAGTGGGTCACTGGTGATATCACCGAACAATACATAAGCTGTTAAAGTGTACTCAGTATTGGGGATGAGGTCTACCAGCTGAACCTCATTCACTGCTGGTCCAACACGCATCTGCACATGAAAAATAACACATCATGTTTAAAAACTGAAGATGGTAAAAGCAGAAAAGCAAGCAATGATTTAACTTCAAGGGAATTTTGTTTGTGAGATTCACAGTATATTTACAGCTTCCTGACTGATGTCATTGTATACAATATCCCAGTAAGCTCACTGTGCTTTGAATACTACATATCAGTCTCTTTTTGACTATTATGATATAACAACAAAATCTTTTTCAGTTTATATTGGTAGAGCACAGGAAGAAAAGACAAATTCTCTTACCTCTTTCTCTGCAATTGGGACTGTGGCATTCACAGGCTCATATGTTAACAAATAACCAGTAGCACCATTGACAGGTTCCCATCTCACTCTCATGGAAGTTGATCCAATGTCATAAACATTCAGGTTTCTAACTGAAGACAGTGGGTCTGTCATAAAATATATATATATATTAATTTTTTTTCTACCTTTTTCACTTTTCATATTTCACATCATGGTAGTACCACTAAGAAGACTACGCAAGGGCACTGAGGTACATTGTTTGTATCAGGAAATTGATCTACTAGTACTTTAATCAGGGTTTAATTTAAGAATGAAACAATAGCCATCACATTTTGATTGTGCTAGAGATTTGCTATACACACAGCTAAAATTCTCTTACAAGTCTGCGCTGGAATACTTGAATATTCTAAAAAGCAATATTAATTCGCAATGATCTAATAAGAAGCAGTACATGATTGTGATCTGTACTTCTAAAAGGATTTTATGTACTTTCTTTATTTCTGAATTGCTCAAATTATTGAATAAACATTAAAAATTACCACAGATTTTATAAAAATCATTTATCTACTTTCAGGATTTATGACAAGACCAATGCAAAACAATGAAAGAAGTGAAATGACACCCTAATGTATTATATTCTTGAAATAATAAAAAGAATAATAAGACAGAAAAGTCATCCTAAGTTGCATTCAGCTTCAATCCACCTAAAATTGATCATACCATTAACAATAAAAACATAATGGTTGTGTCTCTTAAAAATGATTTGTTTTGAATGGATTTTTAGTTAATCTGATAAAAATAGAATGGATTTTGTATAGTATTCCATCTGCTAACTACAGGAATTAGATTTGCATTTGAACAGATTTATGAACTCTGCCTTGTAATTAATTGATATAGTATAATACAACACAATTAGTGCTCCAAGTTCTATTGAACAGTTCTCCATATATCATTTTGTTCTTAAAATGTTATTCACATTATACTTCTAACTTACAAGTTATTTCCCTGCCGATTAGAGGTTCACTGCTTTCGTCTTCTACCACAGAAAACACATTAACAATGTATTCTGTTTCAGGTGTCAGATCTTTCAAAACTGTTGTAGTTTCCATCCTGCTTACATAAAACTACATAAAAGAGAAGGAACAAAAAACATGTTTGTAAACTTGTCTGTAAAAAAAAAAAATTCCATGTGAAAATTTAGAAATCATTGGTACAGAACTAAAAAATAGCTATGGTCTTAATCTTCTACACCTTTCACTTCACAGTATACCATTACTATTTCAAAGCAGGCTACAGAGATAGCTTGAGCAGATACTTGTTTTCAGCTGGGCTAGACATATCTAGCATGCACTTTGTACACTGCTTTCCCTCATGGCATTCACTTTCATATTACTCAGCAACATAAAATGGCATTAATAGATGCTCCCACTTTGGAAAAGTATTTTAAACATCCAGGATAATCTAGGTGGTTACAGCACATGCCATTAACACTACCTTGCAAGAAAAAGCCTGTAAAATTTGTGTACCCTGGAATGGCTTCTCCAAACCAAATCACAGTCCAAATCCTAAGGTCATGTTTTACAAAGTCCAAACTCTTCACAAGTCAAATTTGAGTTAAGATTTGAAAGCTGTATACACATTCTGAACTAGACACAGGGAGATGCCTAACTTAATTCTCCAAAATACTGGTTGAAGAGAATGAAGACCAATTCTGCATCAAGGCTTGCCTCTTACTGGTTATTTGTATAGAGAAATAATAATAATAGGATTAGTTTGGTCCTGTACATTAAACAACTGAATCTGTGCCTAAACATATCCTCCAAAGTACCATCACATAGTGTTAGCAAAGCACTGCATTTCACAGCTCATACCAGCATCTTTTGTATCCATTAACAAGAAAAAGGATTAAAAGAACAGTAAGCAAACCTGAGAGCATGCTCAAAAAAATTCTACTATAGACTTACTTAAAACTATATATTATAATGGAATATGAACAGAAAATAATTACTGGAAATATCAATAAACTCTTCTTAATAAATACATTTTATTTCTAGATTAATGATTAATAAAGCCATCTTTATGCTCCTACTTTATGTAATTTTATTTATCATTTATTGAAGTATGATATCCTTGACCTTGAAGTCTTTTTTCATTTACAGCTATAGCACACACAGACCCTAATAAGGAAAGACTTCAGAATGATATTCTAAATGACTTCCATGTGATGTTATTACGGACATCAGAGATGAACATTTGGTACTAACCTGTTTAGGGGGACCTCCAGTGGTAGGGTAATATTCAACTCGATATCTATCAACACTTTCTGGAGGTGGACTCCACCTCAGTCTGAAAGAACGAGGTGTTACCTCTGAAATAACTAGGTTAGAAGGAGGTGGCAGATCACCTACAAGTGGAAACAAGTTAAAAATGTATTAATTTATCTTATGTCATCAGGAATTGAAACACAAGGTATAAGATGACCGAAAATACATTGCTTGTGAAACAACAACAAAAACAAATAAAAAAAAACCAACCCACAATGCTTCGGGCATTTGCTTCCTTCTCTATTTCCTCAGGAACACTTAAAACAACTGAGTAAAGAGAAAGCTCATCACACTCTCAGCAAACCAAACAAGTTCTCTGTCCTTCTTATCCTACTTTCAACACTACTGTTCTTCCATGCTAGCCTTTGCTTTTGAGCTGTCATATATTAATACTTAAAAAGAATTGCTGAAATTTTTGTTATTGGATGAGTATCTTCAAAGATCTTGCCACACTTAGCAACATAATTCCTGACTATGGGAAAAAGCAGGCATTTCCAGTCATGTCATGCTGTGTTAGGTTTGACAGTCACTGTTAAGAGGAAAGGAAGAACCCCTGCAGGGTAGTCTAGGTGGTCTGAACAAATTCCTTACACTAGCAGCTGAAAAAACAGCTCAGGGCTACATAATGTTGCATGTAATATAAAAGAATTAATAGCTCAAGCATATAAATAGAAAAACGACAAATTAGATTGAAAATGGGATGTACCTGGACCTTTCACACTATTACACAGATTTGTGGTAACATCCTCAACAATGCTAGCCAGAAAGGAGAAATCTGCAACATTGTAGGCATGGATGTCATCTGGATCAGTTGCAATCTGCTTCAATTCATTTTCATCTGCGTTTTTAATACCTTACAGAGAAGACATGAAAATAAAACTTGTTAGAAATGACAGACATGAAACGTAACACCATAAACATGAGTTCCTAAACACATTCATTGAATTCTCTTCTAAATACTTACGTGTATTCACTTCCCTATATATTTAGCAGAGGGGTGAGAGGGAGCTGGAACAGGCCACCTCTTCATATAATACTTACCAATTGCATAAAGTTCCACTCCCTCATCTCTGAGTCTTCTTGAAGGGGTGACTACATCATCTTGTGATTTACCATCAGTAATGAGAACACCAATTTTGCGAGCTCTGGGCCTCAAGCCTGCATCTTGTTTAAAGTTGTTTTTTAAGATGAAATCCAAGGCCATTCCTAGCATGATACAAAGAGGGTAACTATCACCATAAACTGTTTCAACATACTGGTAAAGGCCAGTAATTCATTCCAGTGATTTCACACTGACAACATCATTCCACAGGTTAATTCTTCAAGGACTCAATCTAGTTACAGTTCATAATCTACACTTAGCAACTGATGTTATTTCAGCCCCCTGAAAATCTTTAACATCACACCTTCTATGCACTACCCTTCTATATGACTCACTTTAGCCTCTCTTCTAGGTCCTCACCTTGTCTTCACATCGATCGTCATATGGAACTGCCTTTTCTTCTTTTCATATGCTTAACATAAACCCAAACTCATCTGGTTCTTCAACTCTTATAATCTTCCATCCTCTCTTTATCGAGACCTACACTGATAATGCATGTTCATGTGCTAGGAACATTCAATTCCAAATGTACTGAAGTTAACTGTGGAGCTCTTTAATCATGGATGAATTTGAGTTCACTGAACAATAATAGGGTCAGCTATTGAAACTTTTTTTTTATGGAGCTTAAAGAAAATCCTCACAGTGTGACATACCTGTTAGAGTATTGCCTCCTTTGTATGGTAAGTTGGTTACTGCCTCTAACAAAGCCTCTTTTGTTCGGTAAGCATTGAGATTCCATTCTGTCCTGGGATCTCCACTATACTGTGCAAGACCTGGAAAAAGCCATTATTACTCAGATATTATGTGTCCATGCAGCAAATATGCATCATTTTCCCTCCTACATGTGATGACTTACCAATCTGTACTTTGTCAGGACCAATATCAAAAACTTCAACAATACGAGAAATGAAGTTCCTGACAGTTTTAAAATTGGGCCTCCCGATACTCCATGAGCCATCCACCAGTAGCACGATATCAGCTTCTGCTCTGGTTCGACATTCTAAACCTGTCGTGTCAACCAGAAAAGTACAGCCTTAGTATGATAGCTTTCAACCAGAAAAATACAGCCTTAGCATGACAGCATTCTTTCCCCATCCTCTTTTATATGACATATGTCACGAATTAGTTTCCAAAATAGCTCTAGTTTTATTCACTGGCACTCTGCCAAGTATGACCTATTTGTGAATGTTATTCTCACTAGTCACTAGTTCCACGGCAAAAGCTATATACATTTCTTCATGTATGTTTCCTCTTAGAAGTAAGTCTTCTAAAATACCAAGGCCAGTGCTCTTCGCTATTGTCATTTCAGTATCTATTTTGGTCTCGTAAGATGACTGATAGCCATCTTTCAGAGATTTTGTGAACTGGTTTAGAGGATTTGTAAGACTACAGAGCTAGTCACTGGCATGGCAGTGAGCATTATCAGATTACACAAATAATAATTATTTCAATCTACTGTGGATGGCTATACTGTTGCTCAATTTTTCAACTATGTAGTAGGGAATTAACAGCATATATTACAAGCACTTTCAAATAAATAGCATTTCTGAATTTTGGGGGCAAAAGACATAGTAACACAGATGATATAGAGTTTACACGCATAAGAAAGAAAGATCACAATTTAGAAGACATGTACACATAAACAGAGACAAGAGATAGAAGGGGGACAAGACCACACACTTATATAAAGGCGCAGTGTTCTGAAAAGGTAAGAAGTTATTTCAGATATCTTCAATTTACAAATTACAGA
The DNA here is from genome assembly GCA_037305975.1 of Chrysolophus pictus. Taxonomy (NCBI): domain Eukaryota; kingdom Metazoa; phylum Chordata; class Aves; order Galliformes; family Phasianidae; genus Chrysolophus; species Chrysolophus pictus. Next base: position 30,364,319 of record CM074578.1, read on the forward strand.
ATAAAATATGCATCATAATGTTTTCATCACAAGGAAAATCACAAAATATTTATACAGAGCAGAAAGACACAACAATTTTATCCACAACCATTTCGCCATTTCAAAAATAATAATTATGATAAAAATAATAATAAAAAAATCCTCGCTCTCTCTCTTTTCTTGTAGATTGTGTTACCAGCTGCAAATTTTCTGGCTTCCTGCCATCAGAGCTTCTGGTCTTTATATGGAAGAAATCCCATTGAGAAAAATCAGCCACACTCATCACAGTTGAAAGATATTGTGATTTCATATATGTTCCACATAATTGATCCAACACTGCAGACTCATGAATATAACTATTCCATGTACCTGGGGATTAAAAGCATGATCCTCTTCTGCATAGAAAATATAGATCTAGTCTTTAGTCAGGACAATAAAATAAGTTGGGAGTAGAGTTTAAGTAAAACAATGTTAGTTCAAAAAATTGCATGCATAACTTTTATATAGAAATTAAGCTTAATGTACAGTATAAAAGTTAAATTATTCTGAATTTTATTTTTCTTCCAACTACCAAAGTTCCCTGAATGGAAAATTCTAGCAAAGGCACATAGGCTGATTTTTTTTTCTCTTTCTACTAATAAATAACATACTATTACATTTGCAGTCACAGATATAAAATTCATTTTTCACATTTACCATGACTAAAATCCATGCATTACTAAAACTAATTAGCTTAAAGAATATAACACTCAAGACAGAAATGACAGCTGGCATAATAAAAAATAATGAACCACTCAGTGTAATTATTTTTCTGCCAGACTTATTATAGCTTTACTGTAATGTCATTGATGGCCTCCTATGTAGTTTTTCTTAGTTCTACACTCTCGCATTAGACTAAGTGGGACAGCAGTAACTTCAGAAGTTTTTAAAAGTGTTGTCAATAAAAATGCTACAAGGGTAGTATTTTCACATACTCAAAGAGGTTAAGTGAGAAGAATAAAGTCAACTGTCAGAGAGCTTTTTTCTTTTTTCAACTCTGAGAGGCCTTTGCAGTTAGCTTCTTTCTCCTCATAAAATTATCTATTCTCCTTGATGGTTATACAAATCTTAAAATAGTAGAGGAGAGGTCTTCACTTCTGCAAGTATTCTTGGCTATTAAGAAGCAAAGACCTGCTGCAGACAAGCATTTCATGGTCTCCATGAAGGGGGACTGAACCCTGAAATTCTCTTCACTCAGTATTAATTGAAAGTATAGTGGCCACACCTATTCAGTTAACATACAGAGACCCATCAACCGCATCAAGAGAGCTGCTGTCATACCAACCACTAAAGTTTTCTTTGGAAGCTTACCTACACAGGAAGATAATCTCAAGAATACACTAGAGGACAACCAGCAATTGCATTACTGTACTAACTCTTCTCCTTCTTTAGTAAAAGTGATGAAATAATGGTTGTGTTGCATATAAACTTAAACATTACACAATAATGCTGGGACATCCCCAACTATGAGATCTTTGTCCATTATACCACCTTAGTTTTCAATGGAGAATTGACCATATAAGGACAAGAAAATGGCTAAAAATCTGCTTAAAATTCTTTGTTCTAATCCTGTGAACACCCCTGTAGATGAGCAATGATTTCTCTTCAAGAATTTGACCTTATATAATTCAACACAGATGTGGATGGCTTGAAAATGTGATGCAGATGGTTTTCAATAATCAGCAAAACATGGGTTGTCTGAATTATCATTTTTGTAAGATCATCTAAAGGGTGCAGAGGACTAGAAAGATGAACTGGGGCATACTTAGAGGTCATTTCAGATCAGAGGTTATGTCATCGGGTTAGGGAGTATACTGAATCCTGTGAATAAATATTTATGTGCATCATAAAAACAATAGGAAGTGCTGGAAAACTCTCAGTCTCTTTTATCCAAAAGCCAAGACAGCATTTTATTTGATTCAGTCATGTTTACCTCTAGATAAAAACGGCTCTGTAGTAGTGTCTGAAAGAGTAGTCATCTCTTGTCCAACCAGGGGGTTGCTTTCTCCTCCATCAAACATTCCAAAAACATTTACCTTATAGGTAGTTCCTGCCCTGCAATAATTAAATGTATTGTAACTGAAGATACTTGGCTGAATACTGCTGATACTTCATTAAAGAAATCTTTATCAGTTTACTACACAGAAAAGAAAATGCTAAAATGTGAAGCCCACGGACTAGTTCTTCAACAAGACAGGCAAATTTTCACTATTTCAGAGCTGGCTCAAGATTCTATACTTACATGAATAGCTTTCTTTGTTCAAGTAATTTAAAATTATTTTAATGATCCTATTTTTAATGTGTATACAAGTCTAATATGCAAACAAGTCATAACAGACTCTGACATGCTCTGAAGTCACCTTTATAAATTCTGGCCTCTGATAAAATGAATCAAGAACTAAACTAGGTTCTTTTTAACATGAGGTAAGGGCTTTTTGGAGAAACTATAGAAATCCAAGCTGTCTTCTCCAGCATCTCATTAACACTCTTATATGTGAAATGTATAATAACACTTCTGCCCACATCTTTGCCTTTTTCAGTTACTGTGAGAACGCGAAAAGTGATGTGAATAATCTCAGAACCTGCCCTGGAAGGTTCTTTTCAAAACTGCACCATTAATTCCTGATAGCATATTAACAGAAGTTATTCCTAATTTACAGTAGATTTTTACAGGTATTACAATCCCAGATAGCAATTAAGCAAAAGCCTAAGCTATTATTAACTATTATTATCATTATCATCATCCATACCTTAGTTCCTCCAAAACCACAGTGCTGTCATAGGGCCCCACTATTAATTCTCCAAGATTCCTGTCATCTTCAGTAGGGTGGAAAGTTACTTTGTACCCCTTCACTCGCCCAGGGGCAGGCTCCCAGGTTACTCGGAAGCTGGACATAGTTGAATCAGAAGTTCTCAAATTTCTAGGCGGCTTAAATGGAGAGGCTGTAAGGATGGAAGAAAAGGATTTAAATCAGGCCTGCTTCCAAAAAAACCAAACAAGTATGCTTTTATTTAAAAATGCAGCAGATCCAGCATTAGTGGCATTTCCATGCTTTTTGTGCCTTTCCTTTGACATAAGACAAGAATCAAGATATTAAATCTGAGATACGCTTCAGCTCATTTTAGCTATCTAAACAACAGATGTGTAGGCCAAGTTCGTTATCAAGGCTCTCTCTCCAGACAGCAGATTGAAGGATAAACAGCAATTTATTTCACCCATCTTAAATATCCATCTGATCTTACAATGAACGCTGACAGTAAGTGGACTAAACACCATCAGTCTTCTCTCTATGATAAAGATGATCAGATTAAACTACTACATTTCTTTCACGTGGCAAAGAGTACACGAAACACATCGTCTGAAAGAGAGAAGTGTAAACAGCTGTTTCAAACCAACACCAGAAAAGAAGAGTTTGCTGCAGGCAAAAGTCACATCCTCCTGTACTCCACCACCAGTATCTCAAGCTTCTCAAATTGCCTCATCCTCAAGAGCTCTAGGTCCCAGAGGACCAGGCACTGGGCAAGAGCCCTTCCATAGAAAGGGTTCTGCTCTCAGGGCTTGGCAGCTCAAATAACTTCACCAACCACAGGGATGGCAGTATGCCAAAAAATAATTCCTCAAGTGACAGCCAAACAGATTAAGGTTTTGAGGTCAAGAGCTACTTCACCTAATAGCTACCCAGCACAAGTCAGTACACACAGGCAGAATGGTTAACAAGCCTACTGTTAGATCCTGCCTCTTTTTTGATTCTGTGTAAATCTGAAGTGCATTCCAACATCAGAAATAGCACAGTAATGTAATCTCAAAATTGCAAAAAACGGGAATCGGATTAACCAGGAGGTAGCTTTGGAATGAAAAATCTAAACAAAACAAAAAATGGTTGGGAGTGGAGGTAGCTTTCCTACCCCTGTGCCTATGTAATTTTCTAACTAGAAATAGATACAATCCCACTTGTAATAAAAAATGCAGCCTCTTTGCATAGTTACCTATGATATCATAGGAGCTTCAACTAACCAGATCACTCAGGCTCCACTTGCTTTCAGTGTGATTGCCACCACAGTTATTTACATTTAAAGCACCACATCATATCTATATCAAGATGAGCATGTGAAAAGTCAAAAGAAATGGATGATCTGAGATTTAATTCAACATAATTTTGAAGATTGAAAAAGTAAGCATTAGTCAAGAATGGATCAAGTTTTTGGAACTGCTTTACATCAGTCGCATTCTAATTTAATAAGACTTCCTGCAGTAAATGTGGTGCTGTTATCTCCACTGCTAGACTTGTTTCTTGCTTCCCATCACCACTCTATATGATATATGTCCAAAGATTAGAGAATGACGTGGAATATTTACAGTGTACCTCAGTCTACCTCTTCCCAAAAAAAGACAGAAACATATTGGAAAATTTTCTCTTTTGGTAATAGCTTTAGATCTCTTTGATTTGATCTGGAGAGCAAGAGACCATTAGCATACAAAATGAAAGTCTAATATCAGAAACAAAATAAACAGGGGGTAGAAAATTATTTTTGTTTTGAACTAAAAAAAAATCCTCTCATCAGGAATTAAAGAACATTTTAGAGTTGCTGGTTCTAAGATAAAAGACTGCTTATCCAAAATGTTGTGGTCTCTGAGGTCAGACTTCTACTGAGGACTCTTTACAATCAGTTACTGATTTTTTTAATAACTTCAGGTTTCCCACAGAAAATATGGCCTTCTAAGTAACAGGAAGTAAGGTAGCTATTTAATTGATATTCTGGACCAAAAATGTAAATAATAATAAAAAAAAAAAAAAAACCTGACAACACTTGATTAAATACTGTCTTCCTTACAAAACACTTTAACTTCCTGTGACAGCATTTCAAAGCAAGTCCACTATTTTCATTCAGAATACACACATTTATATACTCAATATAATAGCAGTTGCCTGTGCTCAGCTCTTGTAATAAAACTTTCAACAAATCAAATGCTCCTTTCCACCTCTAGTATTGTTTTCAATTTGTCTATTAATTCATGATCTTGGCAGTGACCACCACAGGTTCTCTATATATCGTGATTGCCAGTTTACAGCACAAACCTTTGATTATCAAACCCTGCATAAGCATGTAATACATACCTGTTGTTCCTTCTGCTTTTCTTGACTTTCCTTGTCCAAAATCATAAATTGGAACAACACTGAGGTCATACGTAGTTCGAGGCTTAAGTCTCTTCAACACTATGCTTGTGGCAGGAGCATTTACTCTTCCAAACATCTGTCTTCCTCCACTGCGTGGTCGGTAGTACACACGGTAAGACAAGACCTTCCCAGGTGAGGGCTGCCATGAAACTCTCATTGTATTCTCTGTCTCGTTGTCTACTGTCACAGTCCTGGCACTTTGTGACACTTTTCAGTGTAAAAATATGGATAAATGTTTACTTTTTCACATAAAGATACGTTCAAATGCATCCTACAAAATGCATTCAGCTTTATTAAAATTATTTTTTACTTTCATTAAAATTGTGGTATTTCATTGGAAGAAACGGAGGTAACTCACATAGACCATTGTTAATTTCTTTTATGATTGTAATGGACTAAAAATACAAGTTCATTTTCCGTTACAGACAAAAAAAAGTATAGATTACACAATGACACAGCATAACTGGGGGGAGTTCTATTTAGTAGCACTTTTTGGTAATCTGGTAACTAATGGATTCAGAATTCTCAAGAGAAACTGATTATTTAAATAGCCCTTTTTTAATGAACAAAATGATCTACAAAGTTAAAATTTTCTAAGTTTCGAGTTTACAGATCTGATGTGGTTCTGGTATATGCCTAAACTCTTGAGTGTTGGAAACCATACTAACAGATTTTCCAAATAATTGGAAAGTTACTCGCCACTAACTGTAGGACAAAATTAAAGCTGAAATAAGGACAAGGACCAATAAGGTATTTTTTCTGCAGATTGCAGCATTCAGCTTTTAAGAGAGAGTTTTCAGACAGTACAAACGTTAGGAAAGATCTGAAGTAAAATGAAAGGTATGTAATACTGCCAGTCAGCCAGCATAACCCATCTAGATTCTGACAAAATAGAACCTTCTTGGCATGCCAGAATCAGTCAGTATCTCATCGCACAGGCTTTGCAGGCTACAGTATCCTGCCCTGGCTGTGTTTGCACCAGAAAGATGAAATGTTAGAGTAGGGTTTGAGTCTGTTGATAGTCCAAGTAGTGCATTTCTTCAGGCAAAAACTTATTCTAAGAAGCCACAAATTATATGGCTAAACTGCCTTCTTGGTAAAAAGAGGATGCTGCTGCTCCTGAAGAATGAAGGAATATATGTGACAGCAGTCTGCTTTGAGTCTCAGGCATCAACTTTTACCAATTGCAACAAACACTGCTCTTGTGAGACCTTAAGAACAGCTATAATGGGTTAAAGGCTGACATAGCTCAGCAGCCTGCCTCCAACAGTTTTCAAAACATACCTAGGAAAGAATATAAAAATGGGTAAGCATACACAATGCTTTCCCAGAGCACTGCCTCAGACTTTGCCTTCATGTGGACCCCTCGGGCAACAAGAGAAACATCAAAGCTGATCTTCCCAGTGCATCCGTTCATTCACTCTGGCTCCTCTAATTAATGGTTCTATTCCTGATCTCTGAAGATATTTCAGTTTGCCTATACTGCAGGGGAAGCTTGAGCTGCTCTGAGTGACGCTGCACAATGTTTTGGAAATAAGTAAAAAGAAGATCCTTGGGAAAGGTGAATAACAAAGATCTAGTTACCCATCTAGTTAACGAAGGTAAGCCAGTTTATGTAACATTTTTATATCTCAGCAAAGCTTTCAATACTATTTCTCATAGCATCCCTCTGGACAAAATGTCCAACATACAGCTAGACAAATATATAATACTTTGGGTGAATAACTGATTCTGCAGGAATTTACCTTGCCTTCCCTCCTTACTCTGTCCATACTGTGTATTTCAGCTGATTTCCTGTAGTCACAGTAAGATTCAAACCAGTGAAAAGCTGGCCTCAGAGTAATTTATGGACAAAATCACTTCTCAGATTGGAGGTAATTCTTGCTAAACTGAAGCCTACATGTTATAGAAGAGACTTTCCTTCTTTAACAGTCAAACAAAAAGATAGAGTTGATTTGGTGAGGGACTTTGTTTTGGGGGTCTGTTCAGTAAACAAAAGTGAAGATAAATGAGGTTCATTTTCATTAAATTATGATAATTTCATCAAGAACAGAATATTACAAATGGTGGTAATGCTGTAATATGCTCACCATCAGTGAAGGCCTCTCCTTCTACAGGATCTCCTTCTCCACTGCTGTAAGCTGCATATACAGAAATCCTGTACTTAGTCTCTGGCTCCAAGCCGTCCAGCACTGCATCCACCATATTTCCAGGGACTCTCTTCTCTCCCATTGTATCATCATAAAGTGATTTCCACACTATTCTATAATTATTAACTGCTCCTGGGGCTGGTGTCCATGATAACCCAACCGTAGTGTCAGTTATGTCTGTGGTAATCAAATTGCGAGGCGAACCACGTTCTGCAAGGAAGACCACAACAAACTGTCACTAAAATACAAAAAGCTAAAAGTTAGCAGAGTACAAATGGAAAACTAAAATGATCATAAGAGCAGAATCAAACTTTTTTTCTCATCTATACTAGTTCAAATAACACACACCTGTAGTTCCAGGAGAAAACTGATGGTTTTATTCAACAAAATGCTGATAGTTAACTTTAAGATGTGAATAATCTATCCCATACTATACGGTTATGCTTTAGAACTTGCAAAATAAAAATTATACTGAACAAAAACTTAAAATGAATCAAGTGTTTATACGTGCTGCAGTTCATTTGAGCACGTTTTAACTGTCAATGAAATAATTTTCCTTCATTCATTCATCTTCACCCTTCAATGTGTAATTTTTTTTGGTGAAAAGGGGTAAATAAAGAAGACTTTAAACAGAGTTAAATAGTCCATTCAAATTCTCTGGCAACCTCATTTTTTAGTATTACTATCCTTGTCTCCATGAGTACTGCTTACTAGATCTATTGCCTATTTCATTTTATCTGTTAACAACTAATTTGCATTGCATTTACATCAGAGAAGAAAATAATCACCATCTTTCCATTTGTACCTCTTTTTCCCCTCACTATACCTCGTTCAGCCAGCTTGGAATGAAGGAAACAGCTCGTTAGTCTATGAAATCCAGTTGTCAGCTTGATGACTGAATCGTGCTTAAAAATGGAGTTCATTGGTCTGAAGTGGTACAGTAAAAGGAGTACCTCTGCTTAATGTTTAACATACGTTTATAACATATGTTCAATTTTCCTATTTCTGGCTTTTGAGGCAGGAAAGGAGTACTGACTGTTGGTTTTAATGCAATGGCCTCACTGTTGCAAAATCTGCAAAAGGAATCTACAAAACCAGATCCATATACGCACAGAAGGAGTTGGCTCTTCTGTATATGTTCTCTGTGATTTCTTTCACTGTACAGGACATTTCTGAGAGACTGCTTAGTGAGAAGACCTAAACACTTGAGGTGGCCTCACGGCATCGCAGCTAAGTTTAACCTGCAGTGATAAAATTATATCCCTAAATTATACCAGAGTAACTACAGGACCAGATTTAAAATTCTTTGAACACAGAGAAATTCAATACCTTTCCACTGCTTAATCTCATCGCAACCTCATTGTCTTCAGAAGTCTGAAGCAGTTTCAGTTCAAGATAAAGCAATTAGTTACTCACAGCCACAGACTGCATTTTCAGTTTTCATACTCGTATGTCTTTCACTTCCACTACAAATCTGCAATGCCTCCAAACATGAACCCGCAGGAACAAAACAGGGCTACTATACAAAGGCTTCACTTTGGATTATTGTACACTGCAATTATTGTATTGTCAGCACAACCTCATTAAGACTGAAACCAGTGAATCCTATGTGGCTTAATGATGAATGGAAATTAATATCAACTTTTCGGAAGGCAACGATGATGGTACAATAAGAATCATCAGTTATATAGATTACAGAATCAGAGGATACCATTCCAATCACCCAGCTGACTCTTTCAAACATAGTTAACAGAGCATGTTAAATAATTCCTTTGTGCTGCAGGGTTTCTTCTTTCCATCTTAATTCACAGCCATGGAACATCCCATCAAGTTTTTTTCTGAAGTTAATTCTTTTTCCATCCTAACACAGTATTACAGTTTTATTCTTCAAGTCACATTTTAGCTTCACAATATAAATTACCACTCTTTATGGTATCTTCTCTTGAAAAACAGGCTAAGATACAGGGATTTTGGTCAAGTTCAATAGTTTACCATTTTACAAAAATAGCAGTTGCGTATAATGAAAAAGTACAGTGAGAAGATTCAATTCAGCTCATGCTTTGTGCTATTTCACTGAATTCAGTAACCGTGTTAAATTAAAGCCAGGACAGAATCTAAACTCCAAAGACCGATTTTCCTGGAAGCCTGAAAAAAGGATTTGCCTTCAGAAGTAAATTACACCAATTTTTCTGTCTGCTCTTAAGCTTCTACTCCCAAATCTTGGCTTTTTTTCATATAATAAAAAAAAATATTAAGGCAATCCAAATGGAAAAAATATGGAAAACTTAACTTGGTAGAATGCACAGATGGCTCACAATAAAAACCTTTCTTTCCATATTTTAATGTAATATAAATATACAAGTTACTTTATTTTGGCTACTTTAAAACAAGGCTCTGCCACAACATGATTTCAGTATTAAAGTATCTGCTACCACAGCACAATTTTTTCTAAGTCTACTCTTGGACACTACAGTTAATGATATACATTGGAAACACTGCAAAAATAACCACATATTTAAAACCGTTATTGATTAACTCATTATTGAGGTCATTAAACAACAGGGGAAAATAATATGTTTGGAATGGTCTGTAATGCACACCAGTTACTGTAATGTGTAAGTTTTGAAGAAAATACCCTTTGGAACTAAATGCCTTTTTTATAAGGCAAGGTAAGAGAGGGAAAAGGGATTGGGATTCTTACCAAACCACCAGACCTAAATGGAAAATTCTGACTTCAAATAGTTGGAAACTGCTGACAAGACAACTTACCTACTAAGGGAAATTAGACTTTTTATATGTTACACTGCAACTGAGAACATTTATTTAACATAACACACTAACTTGATTTGCACCTCGTGTGTGAGGTGGAAGTTCACAGACGGCTTTGTTCTGTTTCAATAGAATCGCCCACAAGTGTTTTTGTATGAGGGGAGCAGCTGTGTTTGAGATGGAGTTCAACTGTAAGTCTAAAATTATTAGGATTCCACCAAGTATTATCTAAGCTGCTATACTAAGACTCAAGAAATGCATTCACACTCCACAATACAGAAATATAATTTAGTGACTAGAAGACATACGAGCAGACCTATGAAGCATTTTTCCATTGGATTGAAATAAAATATCTAGATACATTGTGTTTTATTTTTGCTTTTTCAAATCTTTTAAATCTGCTACTGTAATACTGAAGCAGTTGTTCTGTTCGTTGCTGCACTTGTTCAGAAATGCTTGTTTCACATCTGCTTTGCAGCTATATCTTTAAACAAGATGGAAAAGGAGACCATCTAGTTCCAACCCCCACACTATGAGCAAAGTCACCTTCTTCTAGACCATGTTGTTCAAAGTCCCATCCAGCCTGGTCTCAAACGCATCCAGGGAGGGCATACCCACTTCTGTGGGCAACCTGTTCCAGTGTCTCACCATCCATCCTCACAGTGAATAACTTCTTCCTTGTATCTAGTAGTCTAAATCTACCCTCTTCTTGTTTAAGGCCCCTCATCCCACTTCCCCTCATCCTGTCAGTGCCTGCCCTTGTAAAATGTCCCTCCCCAGCTTTCCTGTAGGCCCCATTCAGGTACTGGAAGACTGCTATAGGGTTCCCCCAGAGCCTTCTTTTCTACAGGCTGAATAACCCCAACTCTCTCAGCCTGAAACTTAAAACCCCTGAGTGAGGAAGCAAGACAGTCACTTGCTTAAGGCCATCCAGATTCTCCTCAGTGGTATTTAGCTCAGAGCTACCATCTTTTTACAGTAACAGTTCATCTCTACCATCACTCCAGGCAGGCACACTCTCAAAAATTAAGTTGGTAACTTTCAGACAAGTGCTTTTACACCCAGTTATGGACCTCTGCAATGTCCAGTTTCCATATTAAGTTTTTCCACTACAGTATGCCAGAGACACAATATAATATTTAAGTTTCCCTGTGTCTGCTTGGCTTGCTTCCCACAGCTCTCTAGCAATCACCGTTGTTGTTGAATACAAGGCCGTGTGAATCAGCTAATATTAAAATGTCGGCATTCATAAAAATCCAACGGCTTTATTCAAATGCCCTTTCCCTTCAGAAACATTTATACAACTCCAGCTGATTTCAGTACGAGCTGTACAGGCACTTTGGGCCCAAAGTTTAAACAATTTTCTGCACATATTCTTAACACTAGCTTTCAAGATTAAGTTGTAAACATCATGTAAACAATTGTTTCATTTAAGTTGAACAGAGAACTGATCTACGTCAACATCCTAAAAAATCAAATCAACTAAATAAAGGAGCATTCTTCTACTGAGACGTATACCAATTTTTTATGGCATACAGTGAGATTCATCAGGAGAATCCCAATAAGTCAGCAGGATAGGGCACTGCAGCAGAGCACCCAAGGGCACACATCAAATGAGACAGTGCCAGAATCATGTTCCGGTTGACTCGAGTGGCCAAATTCTCCTCAGCACTGGAGAAGGTACTACAATTAGTTGGCATTCTTCCATAGAAGCCACAAAGAAATTGCTTACTCCAGGAGTATCAGCCCTCCAGCACTGGAAATCTGAGACAGGATGTGGATCTAGTGCGGAAGAAAGTCCTGAAGGACTTGCTACACAAAACAAACTTGACATTGTTAGAGCAAATCTTTCTCTTCTGTTACCGGGAATATAAAAGTTTGAGAAGGTGAAACCAAGAGGGTCCTGACTCAAAAGAGAGACTCTTTTTGTTCAGAATACTGAAGTCCACACTCTAGGAAAAAGCCATCAGGAAGTCACAGTCGGTCCTTTTAATATTTTACCTATTTTTCCAACAGTTAGTTCATGCCAGCCTCAAATGTGTAGGCACACCTTTCTGTAATTCTTCCAGCCTTTCTATGTTGATTTTTTTTTTCTGGTGAATATTAAGTTTGCTACATAAACCTAAGATAATTTTCCAAAGCTTAACAAATGTTGGTTTCAAATGTCAGATCCAGAAATCTTGGAATGTATAATTGTAAAAAATGCACGATGCAGCATTGTATCTCCTGGAGACACTAAGTTCTTGTTTCTTTCAGGATGGAAGAACTACGCAGTTTGAACTTTATGCAAAGTCTCTGTGATACGCTGAGAACCTCATTGTAAGAAAATGTCACTTGAATTTGTACTATTCTGCCTGTAGGAGGTCATTCATTTCTAAAGCATTTTTATGTTACTATAGAAACAGCAAAAGCAAATCATTTATTTACCAAACAGCCACTATTCATTTTCTGAACAACAAGAACAAAAACTGGATCCCTCTTCCACCAAAGTCCTCAGTACTAGTCTCTAAGAAATGTACACAGCAGAAAATAACTTATAACTAAAACTATGTAACTAAAAGCTATATAATGACAACTTTTGTCTCTAATGCACTGTTTCAGTAGAGCTCAATTCTCACAGCACAAAGAGCCACTCATCAAACAGGATGGCTGGACTGGGCCCTACATCACTCAAACACAAACATTCTAAAGGGTTACAGACTGTGACATAACTGTATGAAATTTATCATCCAAATATAATAAACTATGCTGTGTTTTGGTAATTCTGAAATGCACAAATGAAATAAAGAAAATGCATTGACATTTCTGCTAATGTAGACTAGCAGTCTCACTTATTTTAAAAGAGCCACCAGAAGTGTTACTAGGATAGAATCTTCACTGATTCAGGTAAAAATAGTTTGAAATATCGGTGTCAGGAAGGTGGGGCTCTGATCACTCAGTCTTTTCCTGAAAAAAGGATTACTTGCTAAATTTCTCTGAAATTTGTATTTAAAATGCTTCAGATTTCTGATGCATTTCTGCTTAGAGTCAACAACTGAAGTATTCTTAAAAGTTTTCTGAAAAATATGTAACTGCCAGCAAGAGGACACTCATAAAAATTGATCAACAACTTTCAAACTTTTCAGATGTTCATGATGTTTAAACATTTCTGTGTAGGTTGCTTAATCTAACAGTGACTTTGTTTTCTTTAAAATAACTGCAAATAATTTAAGTTAATGTATTTAGCAGCTAACGTACAGTATGTTCTTTTCATCTGACAGAAAGCCTTTGGGCAGAAAATGAAATTCTTGTCAGATTTGCAACTGCCTCTCCCAGATTTAAAAAAAAAAAAAAAAAATTAGAAAAACAGTAGCTCTCACAAAATGCTCAGTGACTGCTGCAGCACTTACACGCACTGCTGTCACCATGTTTAACATTGCACTTTATTTCTGGCTTAAGACAATTTGGATAAGATCACACATCCCAAAAAACCTGAAAACCAAACGGATTGTTTGGGGGCGTTTGGCATTAGGAGGGAAAGTTTTCCCTAAGGCTTTCTTGTGAGTATTTTCTTGCTTGTTCTTCATTATTTAACAATTACCATCAAATATAATGATGATTACTAATTTGTTTAGTTCCCCATGTTGTCACAAGCCTTGATCCATCAAATGGCAAATGGCAGCCTGCACTGATATAATTTACTTCCGCAGTTTCAATATCTTTGTGAGCTGGAAGGAATGTCAGCCAACAAAATGTGTCTGAGGAAATTTTTTCCATGGCACCTTTATAGAAGGACTCCAAACACAGCTGTCCAGTGATGGATCACCATGCAATTTTGAAAGAACAGGTATAAAAGTGGAGCTTTCTACAGCACATTTTTTGCACGTGCAGTTATGTTTACTGCAGTATGAAATATAAAGCTCCAGAATTACCACCTCTGGGTGGTTACTTCATAACTGCAGACAAAGTCAGCCAGTGATTCAAAGAGGCTGTAGGAAAGATCAGGGTACTCTAAGTTTCCTGAAGTCTTACTGAAGGAAAGCATAGTGTTTTTTACTTTTAAGAGAGAAGTAAAAAAATGGTTTTCTTTTCCCACTACCCTAAGACAAAGAAGAAGTAAACTTATTCTCTCTGAATACTTGTATGGTATGGAACAGCACCCTCAATTTCTTATTACTTATTTGCTAAATTGTCCATATTGCGTTGTCTACGCACATTTTAAAAAATTCTGATCCTTTTGCATGTCTTTGTGCTGGAACAGACAGCAAACAGTTTACAGAGAGCATTATCTACAGTTTCTACAGTTACAGCAGGCCTATTTGCCCTCTTGCTTTTACGTGGAGAAACAGTAAGGGCAACGGTATGCTTAGTACAAAGGAAAAATGAAAAGAGAAATAGAGAACACAGCTGGTAAATAATATAAACTACAAACAATGCTGGGTTTGCGTGGATTGACTTGACTGGGTATCCTGAAGAAAAATCACCTGAAAGCATTGACAAAGTGCCATGTAGGGCAAAGAAGAGGAAATGGAGGAACTTCCAAGAGCAACTAATAACTGCTCCAAAACACTTTGGAGGTAGCATATGTAACTGAAGGACTTTCGCCAAATCCATAGGCAGACATGTTCTTGCAAATCATATTAGAGCAGTTTAAAAAATTATCAACTGTAAGAGTCAGGTTTTCTCTCTCTGCTGAAGGCTACTCTTGCAACTGATATAAAGTAACTGCCCATGTAAGTTCTCTTACTACATGCAGAGCAAAATACATCATTACTGAAGGCAGTAAGAATGTTTGTCTACACCCTTAATCACAGGGGACTATTTAGTGATTCACTAAAATTCCACAAACATCTGAGAGTTTGGATTTTTCATTTCCTGCCACTTTACTATACGCTAGCTACTGTGTCCTCTATTCTCACTTTGCTGTTAGTGCTAAATGTTCACAGAGCTCAAACTGACTTCTCTTAGACTACACATCAATACGAGAGATTCACAAATGTTCCAGTTTGAAAAGCGATCTCAGCCCTAGCTCCTGGTATGATGACAAACTGAAGTAGCCAGCAACTATGGCATCTGACTGAATGGCTTTGGAGAGAATTCATATGGTGAAGACATTAAGTAAGCCCCATGGGATTCCTGATACAGGAAAATACCCAAGTACTCAGTACTTCAGTGCTATTGGCAATGAAAAACTTACCTCGCTATTTTGTTTTTTAAATGCTATGGCTCACGGAAAAACCAACCAAAATACTAAACACTTTTTTATGCTTCCTTTCACAGATTTTTTGTCATTACTGTTGATAAGTTTATTTCTCCAGGAGTTAAGATCTGTCCAATTCCCAGCCTCAGTCAGACAAGCTATTTCGGCTAATGATTAGTCAAGTACTCAGTTCACTGACCTGAATAACTTTTCAGCAGAGTCCCATCATATTTATCTTAGCTTCATAGGCAACATGATTTCTATTTTCAACTGAGTTCCTGTATTAAGCTTTAAAGTTTGGATGTTATCTTTTGGTTCCCAAAATGCCAATCCATTCACTCTTATTTGTCTGATTTTCCTCACAAGTTTTGTCTTTGTATCCTCCAGTGAGGTAAGACAGTACCATGCAGTGACATACTATCCTATAAGTACTTTAACAGTACCTACTTTCATACCATTAGTTTGACAGTATTGTAGAATATCTATTGACAGCACCCAAAGACTGCTGGCCTACTTCAAATATTTTTATTCTTCTGTGAAACTGCAAGTATGCTGAAATATAAGGTGGATATTCCATCAGGAACACTTGATCCTTCCAGAGCTCTCCCCAGGATTTCTAAATCTGATTTACTTATTAATTTTTCTATTTATCTCATTAATATACCTAATTTCTCTAAATCTAATGAATTTATTTAATCTAGTAGATGTTAGGGATAAATTTTTTCACTGAGAGGATGGTGAGGCCCTAGCAGAGCTGCCAAAGGGCTGTGGGTGCCCCATCCCTGGTGGTGCTCAAGACCAGGTTGGATGGGGCCCTAGGCAGCTGAGCTAGTGGTGGGCAGCCCTGCCCACCGCAGGGGGTTGGAACTGCATGAGCTTTAAGACTTTTCAAACTCAAGCCATTCTATGGTTCTGTGATTATAACTTAACTCTCTACTGCTATGCAAAAAGAAATTTGTATTCCTTTATTTACCATTGATCACTCAGTAATTGCTGGAGTCTGTATTTGCTCTTACTAACAATTTATTTAACCAAGAAATACTTAATAGACAGCTCAAATACAAAAACTAACATTTTCTGGAACAGCAGTGACAAGGTTTTCCAATTCAGCTAATGTTCAAAGAATATTTGTTTGAGTCATACCTTTTTAAGTGGTATGCGTAATTTTTAATTTGATTTTTCCCAACTGAGGAATTGATAGAAAATGATGCAGTTAAGTTGCTCGTAGGAAGGCACACTTCCTTCTAAGGTGCAACATCCATTTCAAACTCCAGCTGGATGTCTAAAAACTATTACTGAACTACAAACAGCTATCCTTTTAACTTCCTTGACTCTTTAACCAGTTTTCAAATTGTTTTTCTTCTTATCAGCAATTTATTGCAGCAGTCTGTAAGAAGTCTACATGAGAATCAGAGCCCTCCTGCAGGAGGAAGGACTGAAAGGACATTACAGTCTTCACTGGAGACTCATTTCTGTTTTTCTGATGGTGCTGTTTTTCATCCATTGTTTTCTTTCTTTTTTTTTAAACTAGATCTTAACTGAAGCTCTAGGCAATGAATTGAAAGACTTTCCTGTTGTTCAAGCCTTACGACAGATTAAAAAGCTAAGTTTATTTCATGAACTCAAAACACAGCTGCTCACTCCAGAGCTCCATATTAAGAAATAGGCCTGACAAGGTGCCTGATCCACTGAGACAGGGTGCACCCATGACAGAAAGTAGGGGGTTGGGTTGTCTGATGTGTAGGCGGTGGTACTGGGGGACTAAAGCTTAACTCACTGCTCCTTTTATAGTCAATGGACAGAGAAACGTTCCTTTGAAGGGGAAATGAAATCTCAGATGGACTACCTGCCTACTGAACATATCTGTCTTTTTTCATTTATCACAGAAGAATCCTAGAGATTCCATGCTGCAAACTTCAGCATTCAATTAAGTGCCCGAATTGGAACTGACTTTTTTTTTCAAGTAGGTTTCCTGATTTGTTTTTAAACTTGTGCCATAAAGAAGAAGAGAAACTGAGAGTCAAGTATATTGTTACTATAAATTCATTAGTGTCAGTGAAGGAATCTTAATTCCATGTAAATCATCTATAAGATGTTTTCAAGTACCATGCCTAGAGAGCTGAAATACCAGGCTTTAGCAATACATACCTGGCCAGCACAGAGCACAGTCCCACTTCCTTTCATGGCCTAAGAGGCAGCCTTCCCTATCCCCTGACAATTAACAGATGACGTTGAGAATGCTCACAAGGACCAAGTCTGGGAAATTCTCCACTCGAAAGTAGAATGAGAGCAGCCTCCCCTCCTTATAAGTCTCTGGCTCTGATTTAGGACTTGCCAGCATCCTGCTAATGCTCAACTCCAGGTTCTTACTCCTCAGTTGGAAGCAAGGTCTATTTCTTTATTCCTCTGTGTAGACGAGAAATGTGACTCTAATACAAAAATGGTTCCTGAACATCTTTCAGTCTCAGTACAGAAGAAACCCTACAGATTTTCAAAAGGATGAGATATTTTAACTGCAGTTTTGGTAAATCCACTTAAGGAGATCCCTGTTGAATGTCTTTTTACCTACTTTTCTTTTACATGTTTACTTCCGCAGAAATCTCAGAAAGATAATACATTTTAAGACATCTTAAAAAAATCCATACAAATGAATAAGTGTACGAAAACAATAGTTACCTTCGAGTGTTTCTCCCTCTCCAGAAAGGGCTTCTCCGGCTCCAGAGGCATACAAGGCAGACACAGTCAATGTATACCTAGTGGCTTCATCTAAACCTTTCAGCACTTTAGATGTAGTGTCACCTTTCACAGTCAATTCCTTAGTTTCACCTCCTGCGACTGGTGTGTAAGTTATAAAGTACTGTTGCACTTTGCCAGGAGCAGCACTCCAAGACAGCTTCATTGTTGATGTTGTAGCATCAGAAACTCTCAGATTTCTTGGATTTCCCCGGACTGCTCAACAAAAGACGTTGAAAGAAATTGAAGCAAACCTCATTTCTTGGTTTAGTTTTCAAGTTACCACAACATAGATTTTCATGCTGAAGAAAATAATTCCTGATTAGCCTGCACTAACACTGCTATATTATAATTTTATCATAATCAAGATTGTACAATTCTCTATTCAACTCAGTGCAAAAATGCCCAATAAAACTGTTTTGATTCTTTTTGTTTTTCTAGAAAACTACAGACTCAATCCTTGAGCACTTATACATTCTAGCACTTGAACACGTGCTCAGCTTCAACACACCAAGATCCATGCTGAGGTCACTGACTGCAGAATCAAGTCAGAGATCAGCAATGACATGTGAAATTAATACCTTATGGTTATCTACAGATTTCTTTTTGACTTTAGCTTTTCTGGCATCTAATAAATTAAAATCTCAATGAAGCTTCACCAATGATCAAGACATTCATCTCTCTGTACTCTTGGGAATTTGTTTAATAATGCATGACAGCGTGACACTTGTTAAAAGACCATAAATGTTATGTCTAAGCCAAAGTTAGGGGTACAGTGATAACTTTAGTAAATTATATGCTTCATTTGTTCCTTGCTTCCCATTCAGAAGCACAGACTGGGCATGAAAATAAACATAATTAGTATTGCTGACCACACAATCGTGTGGAAAACTAAGTAAACATAAATGTAGACTCTCTGCCCAAATTACCTTGCCAGAGTTGGTTCTGGAGGTTTAATATACTATATTTGAAAAGCAAATATTGGTTTTGATAAATTCTATTGGTACTAAATATCTAACACCTCTCAGTGAGATTTCAGTAATTTTGTAATTCTTGGCTCATATGAGATAATATTTATAGTCAATAGAGGCTATTCTCATTTCAGTGTGAATATGTCAACACACAGTAAAGCTTTCTCAAGCATACTATATTCATAGCATTGATCATATACCTTCATCAGTCTTTGCATATCCATTCAGCGCATTGCCGGGCCCAGACTGATACTCAGCAATAACAGACACTTCATATCTTGTATCTGGAATCAAGTTCTGCAGAGTAGTCGATCTTTCGTTTGCTGAGACAGTCACCTGCCTCCTTTCTCCTCCAGTAAGTGGTCTATATACAAGTCTGTACCTTAGAACATTTCCTGGAGCTGGAGTCCAGCCAACTATAAAGCTATCAGTGGTTTCATCTGTTATCCTTAAGTTTCGAGGAGCACCTTTAACTGTTAAAAAGAAGGAAAAAAAAAAAGCACATATAATTTGTAAGGTGCAATCTCAAATACAATAATTGACTTGTTATCCCAGAAGCAATTAAAAACTGTGGTGTGAGCCATTTAATTTAGTCTAGTCCTTGACAAAAGATAAGTCTATAATTCGTATGTCTTTTCATACCAGTGAGGTGGACACATAAAAGCAGAACTTGTCTATCCCAACGTACAATAAAATCTAGTGCAGTGCAAGTTGCTAGCATTTTCCTTCAGACAAGTTTTAATTTTTATCATTTGCTATCTAAAGTATAATTCAGCAAACAAGGTATGCTAAAGCACTGTTCTTTAGCGTTCAGTTACAGACCTATTAGAAGTGGAGCAATTAACACTCCTAAAGAGAAGAATTTATTTTTTACTGATCAGAAATACAACACTCTATTTAAAATTATTCACGAGACTTAAATCAGTGTTAGTTGTCAAGAGAGCTATCAGGACCAATTTTCTGCATGGAGCAGATCTGCATGGAGAGCTGCTGACCTTTACGTGATTATGGAACTCAGTCTTTTCAGACATGTTAAGATTTCATTAAAATGTATCAATTGCAACATGAGAACACTGATTATTTTTATTCAAGTTATTCCATTTCCTGTCCCTTACACTCACAAGCCACATATTCTATCAGCGAAGAATTTGCCTCGGAAAACGAAAGAGTTCTGTGTGGCAAAAACATTCGGATTGGTATAGTCATGGAAATATGCACACCAACAGCAAAATCTGTATCTTCCAAACTTGCCATCCAAACTAAGCAATTTTATAAAGGTGTATTTACATCAAACCTAAGAGGAAAATGCAATTAAAAATTTTCCATGCTGCTGCTTCTTTTGCTCATCAAAGGTCACTAATGACAGCATGGAATAAGGAAACAGAGTGGATTAATATTAAAAAAAAAAAACAAAAAACATGGTTTAGACTAGACTGAGTATCTAACTACTGGAATAGAAAATAAAAGTTACTGTGATCCTTCTCCTTTAAATCAGTGGAAATGCATCTTAGCAACTCTGTCAAGAAAAAGAAGTACAGCTGCCATGCTTAAATTCACAGCTATTGATTACAAAGTCACACTGACATCAATGGAAGTTTTGAATCAGTAAGAATTATTGGATCAGATCCATTAGGTTCTGATGAAAAACAGCTGAACATAAACCCTCCAAGCCTATGGTATATAGAATGGAATTTCTGTTAATGTGAGCTGAAGATGTAGACACAGAAAATTACATAGGTACATGCTTGACTTAAAGGCATGAAACTCAATATGCACACATTCCTGCATCAGTCATACTATGACTACTAAGATGAATATATGCCAGTGAATTTATTATTTACAGCACAACACTTTATTAAAAAATAGGCCACTACAAA
The DNA here is from genome assembly GCA_037305975.1 of Chrysolophus pictus. NCBI lineage: Eukaryota > Metazoa > Chordata > Aves > Galliformes > Phasianidae > Chrysolophus > Chrysolophus pictus. Next base: position 30,385,193 of record CM074578.1, read on the forward strand.
GAAAACAAGCATCCATCCAATTTTCAGGAAAAATAAAATCCAACCTTAACAATCCAACATTGATATTCTGTTGGCATTTTGTATCTTTACTAAACACACTCAGAGACAACAACGTGTATTCTCATCTCACGTAACAGTACAGCTTCTCAGCCCTTGCTGGTTGTTTCCCATATACACATTCTCTCAGTGAAGCACATTTTTATTGGAATTATTCATTGAAATTTGACTCTTTTACATCAGAGAACAAAATAAGCCTACCTTCTAAGGTGGTTTCCTCTCCATCCAAAGGAGGGCCATCGCCATCTTCATATTCAGCAATCACACTGACTGCGTAAGTAGTCTCAGGCAGCAAGTTAGTGAGAACTGAGCTAGTACTTGAAGCTGGTACTGAAACAATGAATTCATCTCCACCAATAGCTACTTTATATTTAATGAGATATGACAAAACTTCAGATCCAGCTGCAGACCAGCTCACTTTGAAACTGTCAGATGTTACATCAGAAAAGACCATGTTCTTTGCAGGAACGTAAGCTGTGAGGAAACGAAAATGTGCAGCTAAGACATATTGCTAGAATATATATTTTTAACATATAATCTCTAAAATCAGTGAAAAATATCCCTCGATCATTCAACTTATTCTAGTTGACGAGATATTTTGTTGTACATGCAACAGATACTATATTTAGTATCTCTCAAATTATACAACAATGAGTAGATGCACCAGTTCGGTGATTTCTAGATCAAATGAGAACAGTTCACCTAAAATAAAAGTACTTTGGAAAATTTAAGAAAAAAATGTGATAATCAAGCTGAGTTCTCTCTTCTACATGTCTCACAAACAGCAGTAACATTTTGCCCTCAGTGGGAACTAAGAATCCTAGGGGTTTTTGTTGTTTGTTTGTTTTTTTAACGTAGATTAGAAATAGGACAAAATAAATCCCAGTATTTTTTCAGGAATTGAGTCAAAGGGGAAACAAGGAACTTGACATGAGGCACAAACACAAACCTGACATCCTGGGCTTGTTTTGGTAGGCCTAGTCAGCCTAATAGTGGGGATGTTAAGACTGCGTGAGCCCTCTAAAACAAAGGCTGCTTTGCTGGTTTGTTCCTCAAAGCTATCCTGAAACAAAAGGCTTATTTTTAAAGAAAGTGGAGTTTTCAATGCTGGGGACTATTCAACATTAGTGTTCTAATAAACATAAGCAGGGACACTGCAAGTGAAACTAATCCTAAGTAACTTTAGCTGAACAAAAGCTAGAATTTAGATTTTTTTTTTTAAATAGTAAACAGTATCCAAGCTTGCCAAGTACGGATACATGTGAAGACTTTCATGTCCTGCTTTATTTCAGACTTTATAGTTAGAATGAAATTAATGTCACCTAGCATTAGCTGTCTTATTTTGCCTTGTTTTAAGCCCATCTTCTTTACAGCTGGGGAAGACAGAAGGCCAGTTTCTTAGGAATGTTCATCTTGTCGTAAAAATTAATCAAATCACCTTCCGAAGATGCCTACATTTCTCCATTGCCTTTAAAATTCTAGAACGCAAGCTCTGATTAGCTACTTCACTTTGAACAGCTAAAGAATGAACTTTACTAAGTAACTGTTTTACTCGAGACTTAACTGAAGCTTCACTGAGAAGTTTCTAAGCACTTAGGAAGGAAAATGATATTTCTACTTTTTTTTTTTTTACCTGCATTTCTCTATTCATTTCCTCCCAGTGCTTTTAATATATATCAAAATTACAACCAAATCCCAGCTATTAAAATTTTTATTTGTAGATGGTCAATTTCAACATTAATTCTTTTATGTAGCTACAACAGGACATTGTTTCACATTTTTTTCATTGCATTTTTCATATTTTTCTAGGAAATATTTACTTACATTTTTTCCTAATTGCAGCCAGTTCCTGCTCAATCCGTAGGCAGACAGACTGTGTAAGCTCAAATGATATTCTTTGGAAAGCATCAAAATCTTCCACTGTGTAAACATGGGTTTCAGCAGGAGGTGATGCAATTGCTTCTAACTCTGTACGCACTGCATCCTTCACACCAACTGCAAATATTTCTACATCTGCATCCCTCAGTTTTATTGCAGGTTCTTTAAAAGCATCTGATGATTTTCCATCAGTGATAAGAATCATGACTCTTGGCACATTTGGTCTTGATCCTTTGCTGGTAACAAATACTTTCTCCCTCACATATGTCATCGCTTTGCCTGTGTTGGTAGATCCACCTCTGTAGGGGAAGGTGTTAATAGCTTGAATTATGTCTTCCACTCTGTTGTATCTGTTCAAAGAAAACTCCATATGGGGATCTCTGCTGTACTGGACAAGACTTATCTGTACTTTTCGAGGCGATATCTCAAAGCTTTTAACTAACACTTCCAAAAAGGCTCTTACTTTAACAAAATTGGCGATACCAATGCTGTAGGAGCCATCCACTAAAAACACAACATCAGCTTTTACATCCACACCACGTGAGCATTCTGTAAAGAAAAAGAATCACCACTATAAACAGGTGTTCAGTAACGATGGTATTTCAATTGCATCTGCATTATATCCAATTGCTTATAAAGGAAATAAACCATTCCAAGTAAAGCTCTTATAAACAGTAAAGGTATGATACCAAAGCAAATATCAGGTTCAGACAAAAAGCTCCTGCCTGGAAATAATTCAGTAGTTCTTAACTCACCCACTTGAACTTTGACTTGCTGTGTTTTTTCCATTATAGTTATGGGCTCACTGGGGGTCAGTCCTTTCATTGCATAAACATTAATTTGATACTCCGTGTCTGGAGAGAGATCTTTAACATTCAGAGCTGTAGTCTGAGGACCCACACTCAGCACATGTTGTTTTCCACCAGTTATCATTGGGATGAACTGTATCCGATAGCCAGTTATTTGGCTTGTGGATGGATCCCAAGTGATCCTAACGGATTTTGAGGAGATCTGAGTGGCTACTAGATTTGAAGCAGGCTCTACCACTGAAAGAAATTGAAAGTAAACCCAAATTATTAATTGTAATTATAAACAGATTTATTTGTACGTTTTTATTTCTTAAATAAATTCAGTCATCCTTTCTTAATCTTTACTTTAAAATCACACCTATTTTTAGCATAAATAAACATAACTGAATTACAGGAAATTTCATGAGGGGCATCAGAGAGAAAGTAAAAATATAAACAATGCATTTGTGGAACCCCCCAAGTTTAGTGAAGTCCCAGGAGAAATGTTCTTCTCCTCCAAACCTATTTCAGACAGAAGTGAGATCAACACCCATAGGAACACAGCAGAGGGTCTAAAAAATGCAGACCTGAGCAGATCATTGTGACAGCGGAGTCATCCTGCTACCATTTTGTGCAACAAATAACTACTTATTCAGAATCTTACATAGACAGAAAACTGCAGTGATACAGCTTGATGTCTGTGTTTTTTTTTTCAGGATTCTTCAATTTATTATTTAACATTTAACATTAATATTCTGCCCCTACATCAACCAGATTTTTCCTTCTCATACATTTTCTCCATAGAAGTTCAAACTAAGTGTAGGAGACTCCGATAACTGATCATCATTTTGTTGCCCCTGAAACTACAGAATAATGGAGCTATTCCAAAGCCACTACATTACACGTTTTGCCCTCCTGTATTTAAATGCACAGAGCTGAAATCTGTTTTTCACACTTGCTAAATGAGGCAATGGATCAAGCTTCAAAAAAAAAAAAAACCAAACCAAAGCAAGTAGGGCTAGTCTCCTTACACACGCATCAGAATGAACTGACAACAGCAAATGCATTTATAAAAGTATCTCACCTTCTTCTCCACTAACCAGTTCACCCAGCTGCTCATCTACTCCAGAGCACACTTGCAATATAATTTCATTCTGTATATCTACAATTCCATCAAAATTAGCCACGTTGAACACATGTTTCAGTGAAGGCTGAGATGCAATTAGCTTGAGTTCTTTTGCATCTGCTGCTTTGATTCCTAGAAATAGACAGGACCATGTTAAGTGGCTGTAAAATACAAACACCTGTGAATGCACTGATAAAGTATCAGAATATACTGAGGTAAAGCTGAGTTAAATTCAGTTCTCTCTAAAGTCATTATCAATAACCATATTACTAAATATCTAAATGCAGTGAAGTAATACATTCCATTTTCAACTTAAGAAAATAATATGGTAAGACCAAGGGTCAAACTCTATTTGTCAGCCTACTTAGTCTCCACATAGGAGCTACAAAACTACTAGTGAGTTAACACAACTCGTATGTTTCATTCTGAAGGTTACAAATGCCTGTTTCAAGGCACACATATATGAAAAGATGGGTATAGCACAACTTCAAAGCCAGAATCTGCAAAATGTATAACTTACTGCTTTAGGAATACTAATCTCTCAATCATCAAAAACATACCTAAAGAAAAAACTTCAACTCCTATGTTGCGAAGCTCTCTTGCAGGAATTTCAACTTCGTCTTGAGCTTTTCCATCCGTAATGACAATTGCTACTTTGGGAAAGCCTTTTCTTGCACCAGCTGACTCAGTGAAAGTGTTTTTAACCAGGTAATCAATAGCTTCCCCTGAAAAAAAGACAAGTTGTATTTTTATTAGGCATGAATGAACTAAGATTTAAAGCAAATTTAAAATAAGAATTATATGCTGCATAAACACATATGAGGGAAATCTATACCTGTCATTGTGTTGCCACCTTTATAAGGTATCCTTTTAATTGCGTCAAGAAGATCACTTCTTCTGAAATACTGATTTAAATTGAACTCTGTTCTTGTATCTGAACTGTACTGAACAACTCCAACTCTTGTCTTTTCTTCCCCAATGTCGAAAGCTGATACAAGGGCAACCATGAAGTCCAGGATATATCTGAAGTTGTTTCTCCCTACACTCCATGAACCATCCACCAGGAAAACTAAATCTGTCATTGCACTTATGGAGCATTCTGGAACACACACGCACATACAAAACAAACAAGCAAACAAAAAAACTGTTAGCAGTGTGCAATTGTATTCTTAGAAATCAGTAAGAAACATCTGAGAGAAATAGTGAATAAAAGATAAAATGAACAGATTTTCAATAGACTCATATTATTCTCGGGAATTATTTTACTTAGGGAAACATTATTCACCTAGGTGAACACAGACAAGGGACTTTTAGCTGCCATTAACACAATGAACTGTCAGATACAAAATCAGTTTTAAGATATCTCTCATTCTATTTCATAAGATCTGTTATCCCACAGCAGGTGCTAACTTATACATAAAATTTTTCAAAACAGCTTAATTTTAAGGAAATGTCATTTTGTTACCACTTCTGCTTTCCATTCTTATCTCCCCACAATAGCTGCATGGCATCTTCTGTAGTGCCTTGAAAAGACAGTGTCTTTTCTTCATAGAAGAGAGTCTTTATAGAATCACAGAATTTCTCAGGTTAGAAAAGACCTTAAAGATCATCATGTCCAAACACAACCAAACCATACTACCCTAACTCTAATTCTAGGCAGCTTTAAAAGTTAACTTTATTGCTAAGTAACAAAGGAACACAGCTTAACTTTGGTAAGGCCCTGAAACTAAATCTCACTAAATCTCTAAAACATCTACTAGACAAAATACAAGACATGCTGATAGACAAAACATCTTACTTTGTATTTGAGCTTCAACCTTCTTTTCCTCTGGTATGCCCGGACCACCTGTCTGAACTGCACAAAATGCAACATAGGTAGGATTAATAAAGGAAATTAGGTTAATTTGTTAAAATCAAAGAAAACCATGTAAGGAATTAGAGGCACAAATCTGGTAAGCCTCAGAAATTGAATACAGAAAGGCAAGTTATAACTACATCACATGTAATTGAAGACTTGACAACATAGCATTCAGGACAACACAAAATACAAAAAATGTAATAATTTGGAACTCACACATTTCCAAGTAATATCCCCCAAATCAACCACAGAATCATAGAATTCACTGCAACATGCACAGATGAAATACAAGTATTGCTCCTCAATAACACACTGGGAAACGCATCGTAAATAATTTTCCTGTAGTTATTTGGGTAGCTTGAAGCATGTGACAAAACATGCTATTGAAGATAGTCTGCTGTGTTTAACTTAAAATTATTAATTGTACACGATAAAAGTTTTAAGTCTATATTTGATTTATATATATATATGTCACATTTTGCTGTTTAATGAAAATAAGTTTGTGGGTTGGTTTTTTTTTTTTTTTTCACAGAAGTCCAGACAGATTCATTTCTTAAGTCAATTACAGCTTTCCCTTTGAATGCAGACGCAGTTAATAGGAAGTAGGCCCAGTTCAACAAAACCAGAGGTCTCCTGCAAAGAACTTTGTAGGAGATGTCAGAAACAGTATATCCAGGCATCCTTTCATCTTTGATCCTGTGAAGAATTTACTTAATGCAAAAAAAAAAAAAAAAAAAAAAGGCTTTTTGTGCAGCTACATCTGATCTGAGTTTAGGTATGTGCCAATATTTTGTTGAGGAACTGGAATAAAGCCAAGTTCTGTAAATGACTGGTCAGTTCTGTTATTCAATATTCTAACTGGTTGACAACAGGCTCTATACGAGTCAGCAGTGTGCCCTGGCAGCAAAGGGGGCAAATCACATTTAGGAATATATTAAACACAGCAGAGCCAGCCTGTCAAAAGAGGGAGGTTTTGCTGCTTAGTTCAGCACTAGTGCAGCCTCACTTTGAATATATGAGGTTCTGGCCTCCACAACATAAAAATGATGTTAAGATACATGAAAGTGTCCAAAGAAGGACCACAAATCTGGTCAATGGGTTGGAAGGAGTGTCCTATGAGAAGCTGAGGACAGATTGTCTAATCTGGAGAAAAGAAGGCTGAGAGGTAAGCCCATTACTCTCTGCAGCTCCAAAGGAAACCAGAGGGAGGTGGTGGGCTCTGCTCCTGATAACTGATGGCAGGACACAGAGGAACAGCTCAAAGCTGCACCTGGGGAGGTTCAGACTGTACATTAGGAAGATTTTATTTACTGTGGTCAGATACTGAAATAGGCTTCCTTGCAAGGTAGTTTGATGCCCCATGCCTGACAAATGTCAATAAGCATTTGGACAATGCTTTCAATAACATGATTTAATTGGTTAGCCCTGAATTGGTCAGGCAGTTGCACTCAATTATCTTCAAAAGTATTTCCGACTGAACTACTCTATACTATTCTATTCTCTTCCATAAGTTGTATTACATATACTTACTTGTTAGTTGGCCAAAAACAGGCAGACTCTCCTCTACTTCATCATATGAAGCTATTGATACAACATACTCTATATCAGGTATAAGATCTGATAAGACAGTTTGGGTTGTGCTAGGTGAAAGAGTAAATTCTTTTGTTGGTCCATCTGCAGTAAATATATAAAATAGTTAATGCAGTGTTTAAATCCAGTAATATCAATGACAAGATGATTAAAAAAAATACAACAGAGAATAATTTATCTAAACATCCAGTGACAATTTTACAATGATACAATTCTGCTTTCCTTAAATATTTTGAAACATGAAACTTCCAATTAAGTTGTTTTCAGTACTGAAAAAAATTACTGAAATGTTTAATAAATTCCAGGAAATTTGAAATTTAAAATTGTTGTGGTTTAACTCCACAGGTGGCTCAGCACCACACAGCTGTTTGCTCACTCTCCCCACTTCCCAGTGGGATGGGTAAGAGAACTGCAAAAAAACAAAGTAGAACTTGTGGGTTGAGAAAAAAATTATTTACTAGCATAGAGAAAAAGAAAAGGATAATAATTTTGACAAATGTAAATATGCGTAACAAGTGATGCACAAGCAATTGTTCACCGCCACCCAACCAGTGCCGAGGTAGCCCCCCTGAGCAGTAAAAGGTAACCAGATGTACTCCTATCCCCTTCAAAACTCTTTCCACATGATTTCATATGGTATGTAATATCACTTCGATCAGTTTAAGTCAGCTGTCCTAATTCTGTTCCCCTCCAGCTCCTTGGGCCCTTCACTATGAATGGCCCTGGTTCTATAGGCAGCAACTATAAACATCAGTGTGTTATCAACATAGTTTTTCTCCAAAAACAAAATGTAGCATCATACCAGACACTCGGAAGAAAGCAATTTCATTTCAGCTGAGACTAAGACAAAAATACACATACAAAATGTACTATAATTTAACAAATTATGGTCCAGTTCCAATCCAAATTCTCACGGATTATTTCTCAAAATGAAACAGAATAACAAGTGTCTTACACAACCATTATTATGGCCATGTTATGGAAGTTACATGACATCACTGCATCATTATCTGACACATGTAATACTTCCTCTGGGAGACGTACTTGAAAGAAGACCAATGCAATTCCCTAACATTGAGGTAAAGGCATAGAAGAGGAAAACAGTGAGGACTTTACCTTCTTGTTCCTTGCAAAGGAAAAGAAACCAAAACTTATTACTTGAAGTCCACAAATGGTAAATACTAAGAAAATAAATACTCTAATTAGGAACAGTCACTGCTCTTTCATGTGTGTCCTTAACTGCTACCCAATCTTCAGAAAGATGTCACTCACTGTTCTCATACCTAACTTGGATACAATTTAAAAAGTGCTCAGGTTTTCCAAAAACCAAATAATAAAATTTTATTGAACTCACCATTTGTAGGAACCACAGTTATCCTGTAACCCACTATTTCATCTGGTGGCCTTTTCCATGACATTTGAACATTATGTTCATCTATAATTGTAAAATTCAAGTCTGACGGTGGATTAACTGCAAAAGATTTATACCAGGTGGATGTTTAAATGTCTGAACAAGCTTTGGCAAATGAAAAAATAAAATAATGAGCAAAGCTTACTAAAATTGTCTTTGCATAAATTTGTTTCCAACAAATATAAAGATATGTTGTTGGAAAAAGAGTAAAATAAAAGCTGACAAAATATGACACAACATCAAAGAGTATACGCGTTACAGAGGACAGCACAGAACATATGTTTCTTGAGTTGCCAAGACATTCAAGAATGGCCAGCAAAATCAAGCACAATAGAAAACACATCTGGATACATGTACAATGAGTTCACAGATAATCACCACATATGCAAACATTTCACATAACAATTAAAAGGAATTTTTGTACATGCTGGGTGCAATCCGTACAAGCATGCCAAATCACAACCTGCTCACAATACCAAGAGATCATTTAGAACATTGAGAGAACACAGTACTCTTCTTAATTAGACATCAAAGAATTTATCCACTTTTGAGCATAGTCTCTGCACAGCCATATTTCTTATCAATTTCACTGAATCTAGAAACTTGGCAGAGAAAAAAATATTTTTAAGAATACAGGGAAAACAAATTGGCCATTTGTTCAAATCGGCTCAGTAAAACAATTTCTGTTAGGGTCTAGATAAGTATATGCATGTAAAATGTATATCAGTAATAATGATATACTGATGTATCATTTTATTTCAGAATAGGGAGAGCTCCACCCCTTGGTTCCTAGAAGCCTCTACAGTGACATACTTTGCATATGGCTGCAAAGAATGGAGGAACTAAGAGGTGGATAAATGAGGTTAGTAATGGTTGGAATTTGCTGACATATTTGAGCTGACGTGAGAGCTCATAAAAATAAGATTCTATATGTTTACACCACATTACTGTAAAAATTCAAAGGTGTAAACTAATGTTTTCATGTTCCCCTTGCAGCAGGTGTACCCATACTACTAGAGGCATTTTAACATAAAATGCCAGTATGGTTCCATACAACACAACGGTTAATTATGAAAAGACAGCATCAAAGTATATTTATGGACATTCATTTTATGGAATCTGTAGAGAACAGAAAAGAGGGCACCAGTGATCCAAACAAATGACTGCAAATAAATCTTATAGGAGCTGATGACAGAAATAATTGAACAGTACAGAAAGAAATAGTTTATGTATGCTATTTTGCAGCATCATGCATATGTAAATGAGATGTTGATTATTACTTCTTTAGCTTCCCACGATGGACAAAAGCCTCCATGTACAAGGTTCATTACACAAAGACATTTCATAAATATTTTATAATGATATTCTCTTTGTAGAAGTGTCATGCTTACTCATGCAATATTTTACTGACTCACTGTCAGTGCATGGTAGGTGTATTATATATTATTGTTTAAATAGGTCTACAAAGTAAGATGAGATTCAGCCATACTTTCCTTTACTACTGCAGACCATTTTGCAGGCATTCTTAATCCATTTCACAGAAGACCTCTATCATAACTCAAATAAGACTTTTGTCTTGCTTTGGAGCATAAGTTAAAGAGCTGATCAAGAAATAAATGCTAGAACATATACTTATGAAAAGACACCATCCAATTGCAATAAGTAAGACTGAGATGTCAAAAAAATGAAAACCAATGTTGTAGGCCTTCTTTTTTCTTTTAATTTCCTGTTATTTCCAACCATAGGATAATATGGCTTTGTAATACTGATAAAATAGGTAACTAGTATTGAAGTAATTGTTATTTTTCCTATTATCCATACACAGGCAGTGAGATTAGACCATTAAAATGTGCATGCACATTTTATCTATCATTCATTTTATGAGTATCACAATGCTAGAGATTGCAGGCTAGTTTCTTAGTATCAAAATCATGCAACACATGTTAATAGTACAATACATTCAGGTAATAAATAAGAATATCATTATAAAATATTGTTTCAGTAGCAATGGCTCAGGACAAATTTAATGCAAAGGCAGAGACAACTGACCTGAGCATGCTTTTAAAAAAAAAAAAATCAGTACATGGAAAAAATAGCACCACCAACCTTGCAAGTAAATTGGTATGTTGCAGCAGAGACTTTAGGCTTTAGCTGCTGAAGGACAGCAGCAGCCCAACTTGTTGATATCCAAATGACCGGATTCCAGATAAACTGAAAAAACTGACTGTGAGGAAAAGTCTTGAACATTTTAAAGGATTTTGACCCATTTTATAAAAATTCAGATGTGGATCTTGGCAGTTGAAAAGAACAGTACATCAATACATAATTAACATATCCATTCATTCAGCTATTCACAGCTTTTTAGAACAGCAGTTTTGCAGGGGACATCAGAAAGTCCCCTAGTCTTTCCCATGGCCAAGATACGATCAGCCATCCCATGTCATTCCTGACATGGTTGCTCAGATCACATTTTGAGACTTCCACCATTGGCAAAACTGCCCGCTTCCCACAGAAATTACTTCAGTGCCTTAATTTCTCTGTCCTCATAAAGTTGTTCCCAACACCTAAGCCCAATCTCTGTTGTTGCACTTCTAATCTGCTCATCCTCAGCATATGGCAGGCTCAAAAAATTAAATCACTGTGTGCTTCTTCCATGGAAATCCAAAAAGGAAATTTGTCTGAATGAAGAAAAGCGAGTTTGGATCCAATGTTGTCAAAATGTCTTCTGGATGGCCTGCAAGCTTTCGATACTCACACAGAACCTCTACAACATCCACTGTCCTTCACATGGATTGAATTTCATCCATGTGAAACTGGCTGTGGGATCAAGATCAAATCATAGTCATATGACAGAGATGTAAGTCAATCTGAAGTACATCAAAATAGTTAGAGGGTAAAAATCTTACTGTCATCATCAAACAGGGCAACTCCACCAGCCCTCCACAAAATTCTTCTTATGAAATCAGACGAGGAACTAAATGGCCCTTGGTCTAGTGGGAGTTTGACCCATTGCAGGAACAGCCCTTAAAACTCCATTTTACAAAGGCTTAAGCTTTACCTGAGCAAGCAGTCTTGACATAAGACTACTAGCCCAAATGAAGCTGTGCACATGTGTAAAGTGTAGTGACAGTGCCAGTCTGTCCAGCTCTGCTATATCAAAATCTAGGACAAACTTCTCTCTGACATATCAAGGTACAAGACTGTAATTGTAACACGTGATATCTTACTATTCCTTTCATACAGTGATCCCACTGCTGCTGCACAGAAATGTAGGGCTCTCCTACAGCATTCCAGTTCAGTAAAATCTTAATTTGCTCTATGACAGTATAAATTTTTAATGTTTACACAGTGTTAACTCTCACCGCTCTTAGAACTATGACATGACAGCTTCCTTGATTGCATATCCTCTCTTACAGATCACAAAAGAAAAAAAAAATTAGACATACTTCATTCACTCCTTCCATTATGTGCATTTAATACAGCAGTATATTTTCTGCAAAAAAGAAAAAAAATACAGAGCAAAGCATTTTCTCATGTTATGTATGTCTTAGACTAGCTTGTATTACTCAACAGATAATACACATCTGTTTATCAACAGACCAGAAGTCTACAGTTTTGTATAGATAACACATGTGACTGCTAGAGTATCCCAACAAACGTCTTAATAAGATAGAAGAAAAATATAATCAGCAGATCAAGCAATTCAGATCTACACCAATCTTAAAAGTAATATAACTTGGAAGTAGCTGCAGTCCACAACCCTTATGTGACACAAAAACTGTAATTCCAACACTGAAAAAGATTGCTGCTAATTAGCACGACAAATAACATATTAGTTCTTGTTAAAATAGCATACAGGCCATGGTAGCTAAAGAATAAGGCCACTCACGGTCTCACTGAGATAAGCCCCGCTGAGGCTGGAAGAGGCCCAAACTCCTCATGAAATGTTTTCTTCATACTTGGCACAAATTTCACGCAGCTAACTAGATCACAACCCCAGTCAAGGTCTTTTGAAGTTTGTCTTGCTAATATGAATAGAAGGAATGAGTTATAGCCTATGAGTGTAGAAGAGAATATCTTCTCAGCCTTGCAAGATATTCACTGCCAACAGTACATAGAGTGTCTCCTGTAGGTCTGCATTTTTTAAAAATTTTACACTATATGTGAAATTTATTCAAAACACAAGATATGCAGCTCATGTAGGTGTATTTTGAAAGAAAATCATTTAAATGTGTATGCTTTTTTTTTGTACATTTAAGTATACACATTTAAATGTAACATAACAAATAACTGTGTGTACATATATATATGTATATATATACACACACACACACACACACTACATGCATAAATATTTACTAAATTTTGGCACGTTTGTTTACGTGTATGTGTGCGCATGTGTGTATATACATAAACTCACATGTACACTTTGCTTCTAATTCTAATTAGAAGTGGGAAAAAAACAAGAATTTGTAGTCAGAGTCATCCATATACAAAACACACCTTCACACTTCAAAATGGTTCTCTCTTCAGGAATTTGAAAATGAACAGCTAATTTCTCAAAGGATAGAAATCATACATCAAAAGGGCATGAACTAATGGTCCAACCAACCAATTCCAAAGCTGATTAGGTGATTAACTTTAGAAGTTTCAGCTATTCTGGGTCATCCTGGGCTCAGGGATGCCCTCCTTCCCTATTCTCTAGAAAATAGACCTTTCAGGTCTGAACCAATTCCCAAAATGTTGAAAAGTCAGAACCATCACGTGCTCAATGATTATGCAGAGCCAATTATTTCCTTCATTCCTCTTTTGTGCCTTTGAAAATCCCTCTGCATGTAGCAAACACTACAGAAGCCAGGACACTGTAATAGCACTACCTTCTGATTATAACAAACTGGTTACTTGCAAGGAATCAACTTCGCTCAATTATGACTATAATAATGAAAATATTATCTTTTAATAGAAGGACGCAGATTTGCCCCCAGCTGTATGTGATCACAGATGGAAAATATAGTGTGTCAGAAAGAATTCTTAACGCAAGGACATACACCAAATACACTGCAGTTGGGCAGTGCTGGACTGAAATGGCAAGAAACAAATAAAGCCTAAAATAAGGCATCATATACATGATGCTTAAGGCCAGATAGAAAGACCAGAAGGACAGCAAATTAAAGCAGGTAGAATTTCATTGTAAAAGTAAAAACACAGAGCTTGAGAACATATCCGCTCACTTGTCCAAAGTAAACAAGTAACTTCCACAATGAAATGCTATGAATGCATTCAGACTATATGTTGGTTTTACCCATTCTACTGCCACAGTAAATATCCAAAGAGAAACCCTTGCTTTGCTGTATCTGTAGAAAAGCTCTAACACCATTACTGCACCTCTCTGCTTTGCCAACAGCAACAGAGCACTGCTCTTGTGAAGCTTCCTCACAGAGCAGCTGTGAGGAAGAACCAGCTTCATCCTGGAGTATTTAGAAATCTGAACAGCAGTTTCAGAAAAAAATACCAGATCTACTGCCAGGAGAGACTGAGAAATGGAAGCTGGAGGAAGGCAGAAGAAAAAGAGAGCGTTGTTTTTCCTTCCCTTTGCTTTCACACCACATTCCCATCGCAGATCAACAACTCTGACCACATCAAGTGCTCTTCTCTCTTATCCCTCTCTCACTTTTTCATTCTACCAAATGCCTGCGCACAGCTGACAGAAAGAAAACTCAAACTGCATCTCTTGTAACCACTGTAGGAGGAGCCAAGGGAATAAAAGATTTTTTTTTTTTTTTAAGTGCATTAAAGTACAGTCATGCAACTGTACGTAGCACTAGCCGCCTGAGACAGGACTGGAAGGAAGAGGATTTTGGCACAGTATGGTGTGGAAGTTGAAGGAACAGACTAAAAGACAAATATCTGTAGGAGAAAGTCAGTTCAGCAGACAGGAATTAAGTTGGAATGAGACCAGAACTAAAGCAACTAAGATCCAATATGCAATGTACAAAATTGAAGCACAATGTTAGAACAGTGCAGAAGAATGGCCCCTATTGCCCAGTCAAAAAGCACAGTGAAAATAAAAGGCTTTACAACAGCAGCCCTCACCAGAACAAGTCCTAAAGTATTCCTGATTTTGAATTTCTATTTTCAGCATAACTATTTCTCACCGTACTTCCTACTCAAAGACACTTCTCTGTTCTTGCTTCAAAACTTGGAGCTATGAGAAGTTGCTCCAAAGCCACGCACTTCATTTAATACATATTTAATACAAACTTCCAAACACAGAGCAGCATAAATCCTATCAGGAGTGCTACACAATTGACAAGATCAGGCTTTGTCCGTTCCTTTGTTTAACAATGGCACACACTTTATAATGAGATCTAAACAATCAGCTTGACTGGTCATATAACTAGCTTCATCCTTACAAAACAGCTGTGTGCTTCTCCAACACATACTTCTAGCTTTCACTAACAGTCCTCAAACCGTGGCTGTTTCAGTCCACACCACATAAATAAAATGCCTTCACCCATTCTGAAATAGCTCACTCCTTAAATGTAACCAATGGTGCAGCGCAACAGCAACATCACTCAAACCCTGAACCAGCTCATTCCTAGAAGTGGGAAGCATGCACAAATACATCCTCTCCCTTCTTCCATCAAAACCGTACGTTTCCTCTGCTTTCTCTGGCACAGTGGTCCTGCATTTGAAATGCAGTTCTGAAAAGACTTTAGATGACCTTTCTGGTTGTTCAGCCAACAACAACGTAGCATGAGAGGGAGGCAGAGAGTTGATCCCCTCCTAGGGTGACCAGATGTAGTACTGACAACAGAAATGCCATACTTTCCAGAAAATTGTCTCTTTTACGCTTCTGTGCCTCATGACAGCAGAGCAGACGTGGAAAGAGACATCTTACAGACCTCTCTCACCATACTTTTAGTAGCCATCACCCAAGGCGACCAGGTCCAGACACAGGCAACTGTGACAGGTCACAGTCAAAGAATTTTTTTCAGCTCAGTATGGAAATAGGAGGAGAGGAAAAACTGAATTACCAGACACTGGCTTCTGTTTTTCCAAGTTCAAACAGAGGGCACACCCTATTGATGGAGCTGAGTTCCAAAGGTCAGACCAAATCACTTCTGTGTCCAGTTGCACCTTGCATCTTTGTATTTCTCTTGGCAGACACTGCTAACAGAAATGCTGTTACTACTGTCCAGCTCACATGGGTTAACCCACACTTGTGATAATCCCCCAGGGCAGCAGAGACACCATGACGAGCGTTGTGTCTCCCCACAACTGTAGCCAGGGAGCTGCCAAGGACTGACAGGAACCTCCAGCAAGACCAGGGGCCCACGCAGAGAAAGAGGAGGAGAAGGCTACTCTAGAGACAATGGCACAACAGGTGTGCCAAAGCCTCGGAGCCCAGTGGCCACAGCAAGGTCTGGCTGAGGCCCAGCCACCTTTTGGCTGCATATGGGATGCATGATACAATGACATCTCCCCATAGCTGTCCCCCATGCCAGGCCCACCGCGAAGTACCTGGGGAGGGAGGGCCGCCCCAAGGGCTCAGTCAGGGGTTGCCCCACCGAGCATGGGGGGCCAGGAGACCAGCAGGGTGAAGGCGAGGGGGCCGGTCCAAACAAAACACAACAGGCGCGGAGAGCCAGACTCTGTTGGAGCATTTTATTTCAGAGCTGCAGGTGGTCGGGTGGTGGATTTCTCCTTTCCTCGCTCAACACGACTAACCACAACTGCACAGCCCAGTGGCTCCGGCAGGCGCAGGACAGTGCTGTGGGCCCCGGCAGTGCCCGGGGCTCCTCGGGACACTGCGTTCCCCTGGGGCGTCGCTGCTGTTGAGTGGTGTGGACAGCACACCAGAGAGACAGAAAGAGGGAGCTACATTTTGACTGACCAGCCAGGAGAAACAGAGCACAGAAGGAGCTGGGCAAAGAAGGAGAGGCGTTCCTCTGAAGGAGAGAAAGAGAGAAGGTGAAGGAGTGACATTCAAAAAGAGAGAGGGGAGGCGGCAGCTTGGGCCTGGTGGGTTGTCTCACGGGGCACCCGCGCAAAGGGGCAGGGGAGGACGGTTACCTTCAGCCTCGATGGAGGAGAGGAGGGCGGCGGCACACAGCGCAGCCACCGCCGAGCACAGCGCTGTCCTCATGTCTGCCCTTTCAGCTCACAACAACATGAATGAATCTGCAGCAGTAGGGGCAAAAAGAGGAAGAAAGGAAATCATATGCATGGATTAGAGGGTTGCGTGGGTGTATTCATGAGACATAAGAAAGACGAACAGGGATTTCACTTTGTTCCCTTATCCCTAGCACCCACCCACGGGACCAGGTTAAAACCTCTAGACTTGAAAGCGGTCCAAAACTGTGACAGATCTGCATGACTAACTCAAGTCCATTCTCGCAATAATGTGCCTTTTGTCACCGAACCCTTTCTGATCACGGTAGCACACACAGCTTTAACCTCGCCAGGGTTAACGTGCAAAGCCGTGCGCCTCTGCACGGCAGGAGCCAGGAGGGAGCTCCATGACTTCATCGCGAGCCATGATAGCTAATTCAGAGGTCACTGCTGCCTTCAATCAACCAAATGTCTCTTTCAGCTGGGGATTTTATTCGGCTCCTTTTTCATAGCTGCTGAAGCACTTAGTTAGCTGGGTTTTAGTGGTCTCAAGGCAGTTTGGAAACCATAATAAAACTTTTTTTGAGGTGTTCTGCCTACGAATGTGCTATTCTTCATTTCTCGAAGGTCTGAAATAGATTATACAGAAATGTATGTAACACAGCTGAAACCTGACACGTCTGTCTAGCCACGATGTTTCAACATCTGATAATTCATTTACACATTCTGAGAGAAAACAGATTTAAAATACACCATAAAGAGCGGGCAGGCCAAAGACTCCTGCAATCCCTGCAGGTTGTCTAGCAAAATAGGCGGGATTGGGCCAGGTTAGCAGCTCCTAGATGCAAGCAGCTCTACCTTTTTAACTCTCTGCTCAAAGTCATGTCAAACTGCTCCCACTTCCTCCAGCAAAACTTACAAATGATTTTTCTTCTAAGTAAGGGCTACTATGCATGCCCCTCCTTGCACAGGCATATAAGTGGTTTTTTAGCTCAGGAAGTAGGGAGGGGTAATTTGGTTGAACAAAGCTATAAATGTATTACATATCATCCATCATAATTAGGCTGGAGGAAAGAGAACTCCACAAGCAATTAGGCAACAGATTTTATCGGGAAGGTGCCAAGAGCAAAACAAAAGAAAAATACATAACTCGTTAGCCCACAGAAACAGCCAAAAGGGAAAATATTCTTCTGCCATCTAGGGAACTGGCCAGCAATGCACATTCAGAGGGCAGATCAAGGAAACGCTACCGAGATCCAGGCATGCCTTTCCCGGTTATTGACACCGAGCCCGAAAGGCTTCTGCCGGCCGTCTGCAGGGCAGCTGGGTGCGCTGCCTCAGCCAACTGCACATAGCATTAGAGCGAGCTCAAAGCAAAACCAAGCGATCATTTCAGTCCAGCGACACCTCCAGCGCGTAAGCAGAAGAGCAAAACTGACCGCGTTGAGTCCCTGACACAAGCACCGAGGCTGACATTAAACAGCCCTGAGCTCCACGATGCTGCCACCGCTTTGCGTGGGAAGCGGCCGTCCTCTCGTGCAGCTAACACATTGTGCAGCGAGTTAAGGATCGTCTAAGCCCAGCGTTTAAAAGGACTTTAGTCCTCTAGTCCTTCCAAGGACTTTAGTCCTGGGAAGCTTGCGTGGGCTTGGAGTGCCATCTTTTGATCCTTGAGAAGAGCAACAGAAATCAATCTTCTCGCAGCGGCACCTCGGAGCTCATTACTGCTGCAAGTCTACTGCTCCTGGTCTACATTTTTCTTTTGTGCAATAAAACTTCTCAGCCAAACACCCATTGCCTGCCTTGAAACACTCCGTTTCCTTCTCTCAAACCTGGACGTGTGAAAGCAAGCCTGCAGGCTGCAGGGAGAGCTCCCTGTGCGGGCTCAGCACGGCCAAAAGCCGCCTTTGCAGCACCACTACAGCTTTTATCTTGAAACCACTCAAAGAAAACACCGGGCTTTCACCAGTAGCAGTCTGATCTCACGCTAATTCAAACTCGCAAAGGTTAGCCATAGTATTTCCAAACGATGCAGCGAGCGAAATTTACTATTTTCATGCTTTATATATATATACACACACCCTCTAAGAAACAAAGAAAACAAACAGGAGAACCCAGTAGATGGGTCAAAAGACATAAAAACTGGAAGGAGAAAGAATGCCGGGGAGCTGCAAACAGCACGGGAGAGGCGGAGAGCGATCCCCGGCAGCCACTGCCCGGGCATCCACCGAGGGGACGGGGCTCCCGGCGCCGGGCAGCCCCCGGCACACTCTCCCAGCCCCGGTTGCCGTCGCGCTCAGAGCACCGTGCGAAGTGCGGGAGCAGGGCAGAGCCCCGCTGCCGGCAGCACCGACCTCCGGGGGGCTCCGGGTCCGTGGCGGTGCCCGTAGCAGCGGCCGTCGGACCTGGAGAGAGGGAGGAGGAGAAAGGATGAAGCTCCGGGGGCACCTGGTGGAGGGAGCGGCGCGTAGCAGCGACGGCGAAGGAGGAGCGGAGGCAGCAGCCGGGCGCAGGGGAGACGCCTCGATGACTGTAGCTCCCGACGCGAGGGGTCCGTCGGGGAAGACTCGCCTTCTCCAAGTGGGAAGAGTCTCTCTTCAATCTGCTACTTAATAGAGGGCTGTTCCCAACTCTCAATTTACCCTCGTAAGCGGTTACGAAACTGCAGGGAAGGTGGACTGCTGCCACCGGATGATATATGCGCCGCTCCGCTCCAGCAGGGAAGGGGATCCGCTTCTGGAAACTGGCGCATACCTCCGCGCATTCCTGCGGCATGAGGCGGGCGGCAGCGAGCCCGGGGGCAGGGGCCGCCCCGCCGCCCCCTCCCGCCTGCCCCGCCGCCGCGCCCGGGGGGGAGACGGGGCGAGCGGTGGAAAATCTGAGTCCCCGGGCGCGTGGGGTGTCCCCGAGGGGAACCTCGGGGCGGCACGGCGCGCAGCCATCAAATAACCCATTAATAGTCATCTTCACGCAACCAGTCGTGTTTGCCCTCCAGCCTAAGCATCCTACATACACATACCGTGCGCGCGTTAGCCCACCTCCTCCCACGTACGTTTGGGGCCCCGGGGGCGAACCCCTCGCACTGCTTGACAGCGGGAACCTTCAACACCAGCCGCGCCTCCCGAGCCGGGAGCCCGCCGCGCCGAGGGGCTCCGCGGGGCTTCCCCGCTCCCGGCTGCCTGCTCGAGGCACGGAGCCGGGCACCGCGGGGTCCTCGCTCCCACTCCTACGAAAGATGCTCCTCCGGCACTCCCGCGGCTGAAAACCAAGGGGTCCGCGGCACAAGGACGCGGAAAAAGGAGAGGCGGCGGCCAGGATGGTGGCAGCACAGCCCGCCTCGCCCCCGGCCTCCCATGCCGCGGGGCTCCATCCGCGGGGCGGCGGCGACCCCTGGCGGCGGCGGCGGTGTGGAGCGGCCCGGCTCGGAGCGCAGGTGTGGGGAGGCAGGGGGTCAGGAAGGGGCAGGCTGAGAAGTACAAATAAATGTAAAGAAAGAAATAAGAAAGAAAGAAAGAAAGAAAAATAAAAAGAAAAGATTAATGAATGCCGCGGCAAAGAGCAGACAAAGGGGAAAAAAACTGAATGCGAAATTGAGGAGCAGGCCAATTTCCCAGCAATTTCCCAGCAGCCTGTTTGGAAGAGGTCTGGGAGATTTCAGCGGTGTGTTGGCTCCACGTCAGCTTTCTGCACGGACGTGAGCTTCCGAGGGATGAGGACGGGGCCCATCCGGGTGGAAGTGGCCGATAGCAGGCGCCGATAGTGCGTGGAAGGACGGCTCCCGGGCGCTTTCCTCAGGACTGGGAGATCGAGGACGTGTGGACAGGAGGACGTGTCCCTCCTGAGCTGAATCTGGCCGCCTTCATCTCTGCAATAGTCCAGGAATCAGCATCAGAGCCCGAATGCTGAAAAGAAGGCGATAACCAGAAGACGTGCACTGACATTTCCAGACACTTTGGAAATGAGTCAGCTGCTCTCAGGGACATGCCATGGCTTCGGCTGTCTGGTGTCGATAACACGTGCTTCCCAAAAGCAACATCTCTGCTGATAAACCCTCAGATACTCTTGACCTGTTCACCCCTTGCCCAGCTGTTGGCTTAGATTTTCTCCTTTGGCTTTTTTGTCTCAGGGAATTTCATTTCTTCCTATCCAGAGCTGATACATAAAAAAAAAAAAAAAAAAGGGTTTTCTAAGAAATTAATTCTAAATCTCATTTCCTGAGCAAACACATCACACACCAAGAACATCAATGTAGATGTGGCATGTCATGGAAACAGCACTTTCAGGAGAATGGTCACAATGAAATGTCCTTCCACAGATGAGATGAATTAACTCAGAAGAGCTGCTGTTATCACGTGTACACCAAGACTGTTTTTCACAATGTGCTGTGGGTTTCTCCATCATTGGACGACCAAGATTTTACATTTAATTGTTGAAATCAATCAATGCAAATCAGGGGAATGGAAGATGATACGTATTATTCTATTAAAAAATTGACTCATTTGGAGAAATTTTTTAAAAACATCTAAATGCTTTGCTGCTGGTTTTTTATGTGAGTGAAGGCACTGGAATCAGCAGACCTCGCAGACACTGACACCATATGGATGAGTGATGTAGGTGTGATGAGGGCATTCTCCCCCCTTCCTCAAGCTGAGCAGCTTTGCTTCACTTCTTGGAGCAAAATAAGGCTCAGAGGTGGCAAGAGCACATAACTCATCGACTCCAACGGCAGCAGGATTTCATTCTTCCATGATTTTTTCTAGCAGGACTGACTGTGTTCCCACTAAGATCGTTCACATGCAAAACACACCAACCAACTGCATTTTGGGTTCGTGTTGCCATATATCACAGCAATTAAAAGGCAAAACGGGTTGTTTTTAATCAGCTCTGTTGCTATGTACATTCATAGGCTGAGTGCATAATATGTGATGCAGAAGGCATGTCTGAAATGCATAAACATTTACTAACACTCTCCTGTCTGCTTGCTTCTTAGACAAGTGTTAAACACATTAAGACCATGCACTCCAGCCCTGTCATTTTGTTTGCTATTTAAACTGAATAAAATGAAATTTCGGGACAAATCTCAGTGTAAAAATTGAGACTTTAATTTGTATTTATACTTTTAATAATGTTTCCTGTCTCATTTGTGGCTATGCAATAGCAATTTTGCAGGAATCCAGGAATTCCTTAGAAAATTTGGACTGGTTTGGGGTCTAGACTGAACTGGGCTACTCTGTGCTTCTGGCACCTCTCCTTATTTCCTCAGGCTGTGTTGCCAGGGCAAAAGAAAACAGGACGTCCTGCATTTCAGGACCTTGAATATCATTTTCCACGTGGATATCAGACTAGATTTGGAATTTGTGGCTTCCTGACAGTTGAAGCTGCTCTTATGCATGAATGTGATAGAGGCTTTATTCATATGTACATGTACAGCCATGTAAGCACTGCACAGAGGAAGAGTCCAGAAAGGTGTCTGCTCCTTGAATATTGAACACTGCATGGACACAGCGTTCAGTGCAGCCCTGCAGGCTGAGCTGCCACCAGTGCCCTCTATCACCTACCTGCATCTGTCCCACCTGTAATTGCCTCTCTCACTGCATCCATCACTATAGCATATTGAAATCAGACATTGCTGTAGTGCAGTCACTGAGGAGGTTCATTCTTTCCTTACAACACAAAGGTAGACCTTTCCAGTGTACTGTTTATTTCTTCTTGAACCAGCCATCAAGTTAATATTGCATGGTATTTTATTTGCCTCCATCAGATTCTGAAGGAAAAACACAGCAGCCAGATTCCTATAGGCCCGGCCTTTCCTGAGAGATTTCCAGTCAGTGGCACGAGAGGAACTCAGCCTGGTGTTTATTTATTGGGATAATTTCACTTCAGAGTGGTATTCAGAGAGCAGCCCTCATCTGACCTCTCATAATGAGGAATGGCTTCTTACACAAACAGTGTTGGGAGAAAACTTGGTCTGCCTGAAATCTGCCCATTTACTGAAACAGTGCCCCTGGGGAGTGCCACAGCTATGGAATTATTCTCTGCCTCGCCAGGTGTGTTTTCCTCAGCGACTGTTTATTTCTTTAATTTCTGCAACTGATTTTTTCCCATCATGTGATGCTCTGAAGGAAAGATTGTGGCTCCAAATAAGCAGGACTGGAAAAGCAAATAAATCATTCACATGCAGAGGTATAAATAGAAGGGAATGGGGTTTCTTGATGTGATTTGGGAGTATTATGAAAGCCAGCTAATCTGCAGTTATTTTTTTTTTAATATCAAAACTTGAGTACTAAAATTAATTTAAAAAATAGATGCAATAATTGTATAGTCCTTTCTATATATACCGAAATGCATTTCATATTAAAACATTCCTAAATTAAGATGCTTCATCTCAAAGAAGCTGATTCATTGGTTCACAACAGGATCCTGATCTTCCTGTCTAGGAGGCACTCCCCAGTGCAATTTTCCTTAATGTATATGTCAGGTGTCACACTACATCTTACTGTGTTCCAGCCACAGCCAGAGGGGTAAGGGTTCCTACTAAATGATCCTCTGCTTTAAGTAAATTGTATGTTGTCTATAGTTGGAGAATGAGTACAGCAATCAGAAATATGTCACTGACAGAGTATAAACCTGCTAATTGAAAAGAAAAATGATTTAGGGGAAAAAAATCAACCCTATTTTCTGATGATCCCACAAAAAATAGTCTTGGCTTAATATGAAAAAAAGGTCTGTGTAATTGGCATCTCTGCAAACTCAGGCTGAGAGCAAAGAAGTGGACTGGGAGATTCCTTTCTGCATGTGACTGCCAGAGCTACAGACTCCATCAGTCTTGCTCAAAAACCTTTCGCTGTTCCAGCATGTCTTCATGTAGACTTCTTGCTTTTTACAAAATGTAAGGGCAGGTTCACTCCACGGTCATCACGTCCCCTTCTTCCCATCCCAGTCCCAGTGTCTCAGCACCCAGACAGGCAGATTTTGGCACTCACCACAACTCTTTGCTATCCAAAAGAATAAAAGAATATTCACAAGGGGCAAAACTGAGGTCAGAACATGGTCAGCGAGCACCCCAGGCAGCTGGATAGTCCAGGCTATAGGTTCATCCATGAGGCCCATGAATCTTCTGTATCTGTCACCTTCTGTATCTGTCATCTGAGTTATCACAGGAAACTCCTGTTGATAAGCATGGAAATTTTGAGTTTGTGTGGAATAAATGAAGGGTCAAGCAAGAGCTTGGGTCACAGACGTTAAAAGCACTGCTTAGGAAGAACCTATCTGGATGTCTATGAACTCCATATGAGCTAATGTTGAAAAAGAAATTTGCTTCTCCTGCACAAGACATAACTGTATAGAAACTAAAGGGGAAAATGCACTGAGTAAAGCAATGCGGATTTAAATTGCTATTTTTTAATGCAGCTTTGTGGCTGCTGCTTCCCAATATGTTGAATGCTGACAGTTCCAAATACCAGAACATAAGATTTATTTGGATTATAAATAGATGTTGCCCTGTGCTTCAGTATCAGAAGCACTCTGTTGTGTAAACAGACAACAATTGGGTTCGGTTTCTGCTATTAAAGGATACTTGAGAGCTGCTACTCACCCTTTGCTGGCAGCCTGTTTCACCTGTTGGAGTTCAGCATCTCTCTCATGTATCAACACCTCCACTGTTTGCAGAGAGACTTCACAGGAAGCTGTTAAAATGTCTCCTCTCATATGCCCTTTCCTCCACTCTCCTGGATGTGTTCCATCTGGCCTCACTACTCTGTTAGTCACTCCCATTTATTGAACGTGCCTGATTTCTGTTATGGTGTGTTCTTGGTCTGCAGAAATGTGCTTGCTGCTAGCTGCAGAATCTTTTTCTGTTTTAACAACTTCAAAAAACAGAAAGAACAACAACAAAAAAAAATGCACAGTATTTTTAAACAAACAGTTTTTCAGGCACAAATCACATTCTGAAATGCTACTCGGCTTTACTCCATCACTCCGATCTTCCCTGGTTAAGAACAGCACTAATTACAAGATGAAATACCTTTTTTTTTTTTTTAATTAGGACCTCATCTTCTAATAAAACCTGCAGAATCCCCTCTCTAACCCCAAGAGAGGCCAAGAAGGTAGACTAGAGGTTGCGCTCCATAGCGTGTGTCTCAGCATCTCAGCTTTGCTTCTCAAGTCCATTGGCTGCACCCATTGCTCTGTCCTGCATGGTCACTTTAGGTGGCATTCAGTTCCGGGTTAAGAAATCCACATTTAGGACCCCAGCATCTAAACTCCTCCAATGGCTAATAAAGACCAAGTTAAGGAAATCAGCAGTGCCTGAGCAAATTGGATGTAATGTTGATCGAGAGCTGCTTGAATGGAAGTGATTTCTAGTCCCAGCCCTTCTGCTTTTGGATCTCAGACTTTAACATAGAGGTAAGGGCTATGACAGAAGCTCCTGTCCAACTGTAAAATACATCAAATGCTACTTTTACTAACTGGTCATACAGTCGATGTCCCTCTTGCATTATTCACAAGTCTTTGTGACTTCCTTTTAGAAATTGCTGGGGTAACCAAAAGTCGCCATTCCTTTCTTTTTTTCCCAGAAATATGATAACTTAGTTTGAGTACTAGTTCCCAAAATAATAACACCCATCAGTGCTATTGTTGCAAGCTTGTTTCTATTATTTATGTTATTTTAATAGAAGGGATTCTTGGTATTGCTCTTCAAAAACCCACACTATTTATGTAAAAGCCTGAAAACAAGTCTAAGAGTCTAACTTTAGGCATCTGTTTCTGTAAACCTCCACCAAAGGAAGGAGGTGTACCCACCTCGCGGCACGCTGCACTCCAGCTCCATGACACAGTGGCCCCAGGCAGTTGCTCCACATATTAGCACAACACATTATATTTAGCAAAATGTGTTCTACTGCTCCTAAGAGATCACTGAATAAACTTTGATAACACTGTTGGCCTGGCTCCTTTGGGACTTGTAGCTCCCCACTGGGCAATAGAGATCATTAAAGTGTTTAATCATATAATTCCCTTTTGCATAGTGTTACGATAGATAACATTGCATGTGTGTGTGTCAGCCTTTCCATTATAAACTTCAGATCCTGTGGCATTAGTCATCCAGAGTAAGTGCGTGCTCATGTTGAGATGAAATGTTGTGGAATCATTTTGATACTATGTGAACACAGATAATTCAATTAATGAAAGGGTACATTTAAAGGTCTTGCAGGAGCCCCAACCTCCTCCTTGCAGCCCGCTGGGAACAAGAGCTGCTCACAGGCATTGGGAGCAGCAGTATCTCATCAGCTGGGACAAACTCCAGCAGCACTGAGTCTCCCCCCTCCTCTTTTTTCCAAAGAGCATCCCTAGATAGCTATGTACAACATTTCTGTCACACTCATGAGAATGATACTGGGAGATTTTCATAGAAAGTTAATTTGGTTAATTACGGACAGTTCACATTCTTAGTTCCTGCCCAATCTAGCTTTCTTGGTAAAATCAGGAAAATTCTGTAGAAAATGAAAGACAGCCATATACAACTATTTCTTTTTTTGTTGCTGTTTTGGGTGTTGATAACACTGAACAAACAACCACACGCCTCTTTCAGCCTTGAGAAGTGCCATACAAAAATTTTAATCCAAAGAAATTAGGAGACGGTTCAAGTTGTCTCTGGATCTTTGTGACAGCTGAAGCACATGCAAAGTATTTCAGCTGAATACCTTCAGCAGCTCTTCTGCTGCTCCTGGTGAAATCACAGGGAGCTGTGTCTGCAGGTGAGCTTCACAGCCTCAAGAGGAGTTATTCCTTAACACAGCTCTAATGATAAAGATATCTTATTATTAGACATATCCTCCTGCTCCCTCCTATTTTACATCTCCTATTTTACATCAAACAAGTATTGATTGAAGTGATTGCTTATCATTATTATTTTACCTTCTTTTTTTCTGTCCTATTAAACTGTCAACTCACAAGTTTTACCTTTATCCAGTTCTCTCCCTCATCCCTATGGGGGCAGGATGTGAGCAAACAGTTGTGTGGTGTTCAGCTCACTGCCAGGTTAAACCACAATATTTGGTCATCTCATTTATGGTATGTAACAACTACATTTAGAAAGCCTTATTTCAGGTAATTCTAAACCTCTAAGCCTCCTGTTTTGTCTACTGCAGCATCTTCTAAGTTCTTTTGTATGTGAAGCTTACATGTAATTTGATCTTCATTGATCCAACCTTTCCAGTTTATTTCTGCCACCACCAGAAAGCCCCTTGTCTTTTCTGCACCCAGCAAAGCCTTGACAATACAGGGAACAGATGGTTTCTACAGAGAAAAGAGCAAACTGGCTATAACAATAAAATACCAGGATGGGAGAGGAAAGACGATTACAAGCACTGCGTACAGCAGTCAGAAGAGGAGAGATCCCTTCACCTTTCTGAAAGTTCAGATTGGCCTGGAAACTCAAAGAAGGAAACACGTCAGGAAAGGACAGACTCATCCCTCTTCAGGAGTGTTCTCTATGAGGCCGCAGGCTACAAGCACTGGGAGGGGATATTTTATGAACAGAGTGCACTGTGCACAGGTAGTGGCACTCCCTACAGAGCTGAGCTCAGGAGAGCTGGGTTGGGACTGCATGGGGTAACAAACATTTCTGAAATCCTTCAGCTGCCCTTTAAGTGAATTCAGCTTGCAACAACACTAACACGAGAAATCCTGGTCAAGTAGTTTTTAGGGGATGATGTGCCTTATGGAGAAAACAGATAGGAGCGGGTTTTCGCTTACCAGGTTTGCCAGGGAAGTCTGTAACCAGTTAGTCTTAGAGAAAATCTGTGACCAGTAAGAACAACTGTGGAGAAATGTTGAGACAAGACCAAAACACATCTCACAGCTCTTTGGTGCTGCCCGCTGAGCTTGAAGTCTTGAACACATGTATTCATACAAACAGCAGAGTACAGCCAAGGGATCCCTCTCAGATTGCGTTTCTGGACAAGCCATTATTTTTATAGCAGCTTTGGCTGAATTCTGGGAAAAAAAGAAAAAAAAAAACCTGTAAAGACTCAGACAAGCTAGAACAAAAAGGAGTTATTATTAAAAGAAATTTCCTTTGAAAAAAAAAAAATTCACAAGTACGTGCATGAAAGATATGTTGGTTCTGACTTACTCATCACATACACACCTCACTTGAGGTCAAGTCAGGTTGATCAGATTTGATTTTGTGTGCCTTTGAAGGTCTGACTCATAGTAGTAGTAATGAAGATAAACCTCCAGCTCCTTCATATATAACAAAATTGGAAAAAATGGGAGAAAAAGGAAGGATAGCTTAACAAAACATATGCCGAAACAAACTCAGCCTTTTCCTTGTTCAGAGCAGTGATACCCAAAGTGAACAACATTGGAAAAATCGTATTTTCACTCTGAAACTTGGGGGGAAAAAAGTACAGATAATACCATATACTTAGAAATCTCTTTGGCGTTTTCTTCTGAGAGTTTGATTTTACTTCTGAGAGT
The DNA here is from genome assembly GCA_037305975.1 of Chrysolophus pictus. Lineage (NCBI taxonomy): Eukaryota > Metazoa > Chordata > Aves > Galliformes > Phasianidae > Chrysolophus > Chrysolophus pictus. The sequence goes on from CM074578.1 coordinate 30,413,497, forward strand.
TTGTGAAATTGTTTCATGCTCTCTTTTAGGAAGCTGCAATATTGCATATTAGACTTCTGCTGGGGAAATTTTTATGTGTGATGGGCTACCTGGACCTGTGCGTCTATTCAGTAGCCAGGAAAATGTAGCCCAGGGCACAGTTCTAAGAGAAGATAGCTCTGAGCCACCTTCCCAAAGGAGAAAGTAAAACATGGTGTGTACACCTGGAGTCTCAAAAAGGGATGTTTAACCTAGAAAAACATTATTTTTGATTTAATTGTCATTTGTTGCATCTGTCTGATATTCAAATGATCACTACTCTTGCAATGGCATGAACATTGCTTTTAATTCATTCAAAACTGGCACACTAATAACCTTTATCTGTTAACTTTAAAGACTTGTAAATTTAACAGGCTAAATAATGAACAGTAGGGGGCAAGGGAAGTAGCAGAGATGGGGTACTCACTGCCTACCCAATGGAAAACGTTGGGATGGTACTTTGAACAATCTAGCCCAGTAAAGGCTATGACAGCATTCCCACAGCCTTGGCTCCAAGAGGCTTTTCCTTCCCCTGGTGCCTAACATCACAAAAATCACAGCTACCATATCTAACTAACTGCTAAAGTAAAAAAAAATAAAGTATACATGAACCAGAGGTTCTCTTTGGAAAAGAGAAAATACTGCATACGCAAATCAAAAACAGGACTGCAGTAAGGTAGCAATATTGTACATCAGCATAATATTTAGCTCCAGAACAAACTGATGGAAGGGCAGTAATTAAGCATGATGGTAATAGAAGCAGGCAAGAAAAGCACGTAATTTGAGTGCGTTTAGTGGTTAGCGAGCTGTGACTTATTACTGACTTTTTTTTTTAATTTATCATTTTTCAAGTTAGCGTGGAACAGTAGAAGCTGCTCATTTTAATTTCTTCTACTCATAAAAAACCCACGGGGACCCAAAAGGTCTTCAGATAATTCTGACCATGTTCCATTAAGTTTAGCCCTAAGGAAGACAGGGCTGCATCCTGCAGCTGCTCCCAACACCCCAGGCATTCTGTGGAGACATGGGGCCACCCTTCCATCCAAAACAGCCTTTTGTCAGCAGAGGGTTTCTGATTTTGTTGAAGTAATGCTACCAGGCTCTGCCTGTAAGGTAAGGTAACACCCTGGCATGAAGATCCTCCTGCTAGCTCGCTTTGTGCTGCTCCACAGACCCCTCAGCTGCTGCTGCCCGCAGCACTGTTTACAGGAGCTAGAATCACCACAGCAGCATTTTTGCTATTGCTGAACTGCATTGGTGAGCCTCAACGCTCTCTCCACCTCCCCACAAAACCTCTTTGGGACATTGTCCCCTCTACTCCTGCCAGGACAGCTGACCCACATGGACTAAAGTGATTCTCCATACTGCATAATATTACACTCAGTAATAAAAATGCATAGAACCACAGAATATCCCTAGTTGGAAGGGACCTACACCACTGAGTCCAGCTCCTGGCTCCACACAGCACCACCCCAATTCAAACCCTGTATCTGAGAACATTGTCCAAACTCTCCTTGAACTCCGGCAGCTCAGGACTGTGCCCACCACACTCCAGTGAAGAACATTTTCCTAATTCCCAATCCTATTCTGAGCATGCTGGCCTTTCCCTCCCCATTTGCCCCAAGTTTAACAATCACATTCTGGTTCTCTGGAATAGCAATGAAAAATTTAAAATCAACATAATCCAGAAGAGGCTTAAAATAGCCTGTAATAGGAAGTTAGATTTCTGCATTTGTTGCCACATTTTGAAAAACCCACTGTCGTTAAGAGGAGAAACAATGGATTATTTTGATGAATTTTTTTTTTTAGAAGTTCTATTTGTTACACAATCAACACCAGACTAACAAGGACATAAAGGGAAACAGAGGACTGTTTTGTTACTGTAGATGTCAGTAACAGAGGGAGAGACTGATGGGAATTGTGAGATCCCACCCCAGCACATGCCTCTCACCTCCCAGGACTATTAGAAAACTTTCCACATATGGAATTGCACAGTGGGAATATCCCACATATGAGCATGGTGTTTCCAAAATACACCCTTCTAGGATATGAACCCACATCTCATTTCCATCTATGAGCGTGGGAGCTGAAAATGCTTCTGAATGCCACTTCAGCATTGTCTGGATTGTCTGAAGTAAAACAAGTTGAACCACACGATGAACCCCTGGAACTGACTTGACAGCAAGACTAAAAAGGCCCAAATTGTGTTTAGGAATATAAAACCTAAGTGGTTTTACAATGCACAGTTTCTCAGAAATGTGCTACCTCAACAACTGCAGTAGTCGGCCCAGTAAGAGGTATGAGGGGAGCTTGAGTTAAATGATTCTCAGGAGCTTGAGTTAAATGATTCTCATGTCATCCATCAACATAAAGATGCTTCCTGGAGGCAGCTTTTACACGGCAGGCATTCTCAGTAACAGCATTACCTACTTCAGATACAAGTTGTTCTTAAGTACATGACATTATTATTGGGTATCCTCAGGCGATCTTCCAGTAACTGGAGCTGACAGCAACAATGTAGAATTACCAAATTCTCAACATTCACTTCCATGTAAGTTTTGTGATTTTGTCTAATTCTGATTATTTATTTCAAGATAAATTTGCTCAGCTAACGCAAGACAAAATTTCTGTAACAAAGAGGAGGTATAACTTTCTTGAAAACGTTCAGGATATTTAACTTATCTTTGAAGTACCAACATAAACCACAACGGAAAACAAACAAACATTCATACAATTAAGAGATCAGCATATTGATAACTCACTGTACACGCGCCAGAAGTAAAATGCACTCTAATGGAGAACATATGATAAAGTCCAAACAACCTCAAAGCAACATAAAAACTGCTTTATTGATTGCAGTTAACATGTTACAATTAAATTAATATTTCAAGCATTAAGCCAGGTGCTTATAGTAACTATAAGCTGCCATCATGGTCACATGGAATTGGACGAAGAGATGATAGTCACTAGGGCATCTTGGAGTTATTTCTGCTTCTTGGGCATTGAAGCCATCAGCAGTTCATAAAGAACATAGCCCGTTCCTGAAAAAAAGAAACAAAAGAAGTATTTTCAGAATGGTAAACAAGTTTCTTACGAGTCAGCTTTCCTTTCCCAGAATACTAACAATAAGCAATTGCAGCTCAGACACAGCACATTTCCATAACCATACCTCAACTTTTTTTTTTTTTTTGCAATTTGTATTTTATAAAAACAAACAATTAAAAAAAATCATAAAAAGCTCTCCACGGTCTGCATAAAAAAGCCTAAAAGGAAAAAAAGTAAAGAAAAAAAGTAGGAGAGGGATGTTTGCAGAACTTGCACAGATGACAATAAAGTACTAGTTACTCATTGTTATGGTAACTGAACAGAAAATCCTCTGGAACAACACAGCTAAGTTAGAGGGTATTACAGAACCATATAAACAAATAGCAAAGAGGCTAAACATAGGCAATACCATAAATTTTGGATACAGTATGTGAATTTTTACACCACGTGAAACCTCAGTAAATCCAGTATCACCTAGCACTAAAGAGTGAAGCCAAAAAGAAAACTAGGGTGTGTGCGTGTGTTATAACTACATCTTATTCCCCTTTCAAAATAAGTCTTTATGAGTTATTTTAGCTTTGTCTAACATCTTTACATGGATTCTAAAGGAGTATTTAATACTCGGTCATGCTGGAGATTGTACCAAAAAAAGTATTTTAATCTTAGCAGGTTGGAAAGTATACTAATGCACAAATGTTTTAGTATGAGCCTTACCAAAAACTGTCAAACCCATGGTGACTCTGTACAACAGACCATCCATGATCCCACCCTTAAGATACACAGGGAGGCCATTATCCTCCTAAAGAAAACAAAGAGACAAAAATAAATTATTTAAATGCAGTTCCTGTACCATTCATTTAACACAACTGGAATTATTTGGAAGATTTCTTTCCCCAAACTATCTTCGATACTTCCAGAAGACTTTGTGCTTTGAGCTTGGAGTTTCAAGTTTTTGCTCTGGTACCAAGTGAGCACCTACTATCAAAGTGTAGTAACAGCATGCATTTTCATTTCTAAAACAGCAACTGGTACATGCTTGAACGCTGCTGGCACCATTTGCTCCCTGTGTGCTCCCTCAGGCCCACAGTAAGTGATTACCATCCCTAGAAACTTCCCATAAGTCTCCAACACATTCAAACTCTACTACAGGGAATAGAAGCAGTCTCTCTCTACCACTACTTGTTCTTAAACAGGAGACTGTTTTGCTCCACCTGAAGTGACGCTTCCTGAACACTGGATACACAGGATCTTTATGCTTGCTGGCAAGTTTATGCTGCTTTGGAGTTCAAGCCTGCCCCTAGCTACAGACAGGCAGTCCTGCCCAGCTTAACCTGCTATCACATAACAGAGGAGTTCGAGGAAGATATAGAATTTGGCCAACAATATAATATGTAGAGACTGATCATTTGTCAGCAGAAACAGAATCTCTGACCACCCTCCTTATCAATATCCTGCTTCCCATAGCATTCAGCAAGCACTGAGCTCCTCATGTAGTGTTCCAGCAAGACTGATCTTCTCTTTCAGCAGAAAGGAAAGCAATAAGATGCAAAAACTGGAGAGTTAAACTATTAACACTTTGCCCCTTTCACACTGCTAAAGCCCAGTCTCACCCACCCTCAGTAAGAAATTACTGCTCCAAGTTAAGGCACATACTGGGAGCATGCTCTTAAGTACCCACTACTTTGGCATTTGCAGAACCACCACTCCTCACTAGGTGGCATAGCAATCAGAAGAGATGTATTCAGTATCTCCTTTCAGTATCTAAAGGGAAGCTACAGGAAAGAAGGGGACAGACTCTTTAAGCAGGGCCTGTGGAGATAGCACAAGGGGAAATGGCTTTGACCTTAAAGAGAGTAGATTTTGGTTAGACATAAGAAAAAATCTTTTACAGTGGGGGCGGTGTGGCACTGGCACAGCTTGCCTAGTGATGTGGTTGACACCCCATTCCTGGAGACTTTTAAGGCAAGGCTGGATCAGGCCCTGGGCAACCTGATGAAGCTGTGGTGTCCCTGTTCATTGCAGGGCAGTTGGACTAGATAGCCTTCAAAGGTCCCTTCCAATTCTAATCTGCTAAAACCTTGTCATCATATTGTCAGTGTTCTCTCGATACCTGGAAGAGCTTCTGCTTCTCAGGAACTCTGTTCTCCAGCGGCCTGCGTGAAGCAGTGCTTATGGTCCTCTGGGAAACTTGGCGTATACTCTAAAATAAAGGAAAAAACGGTATTTTAGAAACAGTGAAATCTTTCAGTTATATCCACAGTGGTACAGAAGCCATTCCTTTTAAAATCAAGATGGAAGCGTAGGAGGGAGAGAAGAAGGAAGAGCCATCAGCTTCACCCAAGCCAGCACGGGAGCCCCCCCACACGGCCTGCAGGCGCCGTGCCGTGCCCTAACCCAGGACCTGTCTGCAGACACAACGCACAGGTGCTCAGGGCCCGCAGCCCCAGCGCCCAGCTCTCAGCTCGGCCCCGCACAAAGCGGGGCGGCCCCACCCCAGGCCCCGCCGTCCTTGCTGCCCTCAGTCCGGCCCGTGGGACCGGGCCCCTCACCAGCAGGTTCCGCCACATCGCGCCTCTTGGTCCCTTCACCTCCTGCCGGCAGCAAGGGCAGCGGAAGCGGAAGCGGCACGAAGCACCGCCCCGCAGCGGCAGGCGGCGAGAAAATGGCGGCCGCCAGCGCCGTGATGTGGGGGTCAGGCCCGAGGGGGCGGGGATAAGGGCGGCGGACCTGGCTGGGCTGGGGCGCAGAGGGCACAAGCGCAGTCACACGCCTGTCACCGGCCTCGAGCTTCGTCAGTAGCAAGGATGCTGAGTACGTGCAGACAGAATTCAGTTAAGTGATTCACAGTGTGTAATTGCAGATGGTGAAGGAACACCAGAACTCCATGGAACACAAACCCATCTGAATCTGAAGGAGGAATCTTTTCATCCTTTAGGAAGGTGTTTCGTAAGCCTCTGGTTTCTGCACTGCAGATCCTGCCCACGTGTGCTTCGTATCCTTTCTCTGCCTGACCCTGCAGTACAGCTCTGCCAGAATGCCACTTTACCCTGCAGTACAGCTCTGCCAGAATGCCACTTTCCGGCTCGCTGCAGTCATAGGGCACTCAAGTCCTGTCATTTTAAAGTGCTTGTGCTGGTCCTGTAGGAAATATCCAAATAATTTTTGAGGACGGTATCTCTGATAAAGCAGATTTTATTCGCAATTGCAATGGCGTGCCTCCTGCAAGCAGGAGAGCACACAGAAAACAGAGTTACCGCTTTTATTCCCTATTCCCTGACGCTTATCTCTTACTCCCCTGGTTCCTTATTGGCTGAGTACTTCAGGTTCATAATCTTCTCGACGCTTCACTAAACATGGAAACACTGGACAAACATAAATTTTTGCTGCATAAGCGTAAATCTGTAGTTAATTAACTTATTCCACATCTGATCATTATTTTGCGGATATCTGCTTGTCCTTCTTTCTACAGAGATAAGCTTGGGAGAGAGGCAGGGGAGTATCCTGGTGCCTGCCTTCACACCCCAACCTTCTCACGGAGTGAGACAGTCCGGCCTTGTGTAGAGGCCCTGACTTCTTTGATGTTTGCTAAATCTGTCTTTCTTTTGCTGCGAGTTTCTTATCCTAACAGAACAGCTCTACAATATGTTTTCTAATCCTTAGCACACTATACTCGCATTGTTTGGAACATTTAACAACTATTACAGTTTTGCAAGAAAGAATTAATCACATAATTCAGTAATAATGTTTCTAAAACATGCTGCTAACATATACAGTATTTTACTTCTTAGATCAACTATTTCTACGGATAAGTTACAGAATACAAATGCATTATGTTCTACTTCAAACCAATTGCTACTTTTTAATATCAAATGCAGAAACAACATTCCATTTCCCACAGTCCCAGAGCTGAGGATGAATAATCTGTGTCAAAGACAGAAAATCAGCTTTCGGCCCAGTACGGAAATAACAAACTATTTCCCAAAGCACAGCACTTCCCTGTCCCATGAGCTGCCTCAGAAAGGCACTATCAAAAAAATGCAAAAATGCCTTAACTGAGTGCAGTATTAAAAATATCATTTATAAAGCACAGCCATAAATAAAAATGATGCATTGCAACAAAGGAGGAATTCAGATGCATTACTTAACCAATATTAATAAAAGGATCATCATCTGCGGAGAAATAAATGTTGCCTCATAACTGTGAACTATTTCCTGTAAGTTGGAATATGAGCTTCAGAGCTATTGTCTGAAGTTCACACTTAAAGCTTGGTGTGATCAAAGCTACAAGAGGGTTGCTTGGCACAAGCAGAAGGGCTGCCTTCAACATTCACTGTTTTGTGAAGAAACAGCTTGAGGGAAAGGAAGAGAAATGACATCTTGAAGCCACAGGGTGAAGGTCTGAAGCAAAGTCAGACACATTTTCCCTAATTTTAATATATATTGTACTGAAGAATAATGAATTTGGTCATTAGAACTCATTGTTAAGTTGTTTTGTTTAAGCCTGCCTGAACAGGGCTGTTCATCTATTTCTGATCAGTAGTTTGATCTTTTTTTTAGCAGGGTTTAAAAAGATACACAAACATCTGAGTTCACTTTTGGCCTACCTGTCAAAGTGGAAAGCCCTGGGGCAGTAGGATAGGTGGACAAGACAATATTTAAGCTTCTCCTAGAGGCTTGCTTGCCTGCTGCATAATTTTTTCTTGCATATAAATTAATTGATGTACCCAGTTAAAACTCACGTTGTTTATAATGAGAGAAAACACAAAACTAGAATTTAAGTTATTCTCAGTTGTAGAATACACTGAAATTGTGTTAAAATAACTTAGTATTACACAGCATAAGCACTGATTCAGGACTTGGGATTTTATGGACTGCCATGCAGTAGGTCCCTCATTCTTACTTCAACTTCACATCTTCTTTGGGAAGAATACTGCTGTAGGCACTGCATAGATAGACAGGCAGCTGCCTTCTGGGATGCTGCCACACAGTTTGCTTTCAGCATCAGAGTCAGCAGCTTGAAGAGAGAGCAGTCAGGACTAGACACGGCTCTGAATAACATCACTTCCAGCTAAAGAGAATCTCTGTCTGATTGCAGTAAGAAGCTGGAACTTTTCCCCAGAACAGAAGCTTCATACAGTGACTCACATTAGAAGTTTCATATCTTTCTTTGATCATTCCCCCTACAAAGCTGAACAAGGATTTGTTCCAATGTTTATAAGCATCTGCTGTGAAGCAAATACTCATTAACTACTTAACTCTGGATGTACGCCTAGAAACAATCATATTTTCATTTCTTCCAAGAATATCATGTCTCAGTCTTTCATATTTTCCCAACGGAATTAATGAGATCATAAATCATCTTCCTGGCCCTCTAACATTACTTAAAATATCTCACCATTTTATTTTGTGACATCCAAGCACCGTTGGTTAGCCTTGCATGTAACTCTAGTATTAAGTTTGCTTCTTTGTGGTCATATTTATCTGAAATCAGGGTTCAGGAAGAAGAAAGCCTATCCACTTTCTTTCAAATGAATTTTTTTAAGGAAAAAAACCCAAAACTTCAGCTTCATTAGTTATGAGTCATGCTTTTATTTCTGCTTACTTATTTCCAACATAAAATGAGAAGTTATTTCAAACAGCAGAAATCGGCATAAACTCAAGCAACAGACATTATTACTATAATTCAAGTGCTGGTTGAACAGAAGGAGGGAGTTTCTTATTTGCAACTCAGGTCATATAAGGATATGAATTCTTATCAGGCTTATGATCACAGTCAGTCTAAATCAAAACTGTCAAGAGCTGCCTATTTAAGGCATAAGAGATACTATGCTAATGAGATCATGTTCTGTGAGCTACAGTGCATGGTATTGTTACATGAAAGTATTTGTGCCAATCTGAGGAAGAGATGAAACCTGGCCTTCTATCTTAGGAGTCCATAAATCAACCACACGACTAAGAAGAGAGCTAGAATAAAGGTAGCATGACCACTTGCTTCCTCCCCCCACCAAGCAAGATTTTTCTTTTGGCAGGCTGTTCAACACAGACACAGGTACTCAAAATGTCACTTTTATTTTTTTTAAGTAACTCATTGTAACTAGGTCAATACAGTCCCTTATGGGGACTTGATATATCTTGAGAAGTATTTGTTGTCATTATTGCTGGGACACTGCTGAAGGCTTTTGCAACATTGCCCTCTTCCTTTCTAACTCTTTAAAGTTAGTTCAGTTGCAGAGAACAACCTATGGTAACAAATATAGAACGTCTATAAAACAAATACAAAAGATACCAGTCTTATGTAGGACCAAGGTAAAAATCAGATTTTCAGGCAAGATCACAAACTCTACATGTCATAGGAACATTTTTCTGCAGACAGAAAAAAAAATAGAATAATTTTCAGTACAAAGTACTCTAAGGTCATGACTTGTCCTTCTCAAGCAGCTGCCTTCCAATCAGTATATTCTACATTATTTTTAAATTAATTCAGTGTATATTCTGTGTTAGGTTTAGTCATATTTTTCCAATCAGACACTTCAGCTGAATTTCTGATATGTGTGTTTACAGATGAATAACACTGATGTTGCCCCAGTGCAGGAAGAGCATTTGAGAAAGGTGCAGTCATTAACACCTGCAGTGAACCCAGAGCAAACACCTGTCTTTCCTTGTGCTGCTTGGCAGACTAAAGCAGATGTTACCTGACACTGGATTGTCACAGCCTCTTCTCCCAAGGAGATTTCTATAAAAAGACAAGGCTTGTATTCTTCAAGGTATAACATTCATAATTAAAGCAAAACCAGGCTGCTGAGAATGCAGTTTCAGTACCAATGTGACCTTGAGAGCCAAAGGCTACAAAGGATTCTTCACATTCAAGCTTTAAGGTATAACTCTTCCCTCTGACTCAGCTAATCACAACCAACAGCTCTCCAAATAGCCCAAAGCAATTTAAAAGTACCCAAGGGGCCCTCTGCTTTGCTACAGCTATTTAGATCTTAACAAGACTGGAAGGAAGATGGGCACACACAAAGGATTTTGTTTGAAAAGCATAAGACAGAAATACATCCTAGTTTCCCACATTAATTTCTCCAAGAAAGATTCATTCACAAGCAGGCTCTAACACCACCCACTTCCAGAAAGCCTATAATCTCACACTTTGGGTACTGCTTCAACAGGGTGGGATTTGGAAAGTGCCTGGCTGGCACTTGGAAAGGAGAGGCAATGCTTTCTAGTTCTGAACTCCAGCAGCTGTGCAGGATGGATGCCACTGAAGAACCAGGTCACAGGTGGTCAGGCCAACACGTGGCACTGAGCACTGGGACAGTGACACTGCCCTGACAAGTGTCAGATAGGGACACTGTGGCTTCATCTTTGAACACGTGACACACTGGCAGTTTCCAGGAAATCCAAAATCCAAGAATCTCAATAGTTATTACCTACATGCTCCCAAGGCATATGTAGAAGAGTAAAACAAGAGATTCCAAGTTTCACCTAATATTTTGAGCTCCTCAGGCATAGTGTTCATATTGTCTGACAAATATTTAGTGCTACAGGCTTTCAGAAAAACACTTTATTTGTAGCAAGAACCAAACAGACAGCAATTCTTATCCTGGTGCACTTCATTAAGAAGATCCAAACAGCAGTGACAGCTGTGGTCAACAGGAAAAGGAAAAAGCACTGAAAAACATTTCAAGGTAGAGATAGAAAGACATTGTTTTCCATTTTGAACATCGCCCCTCCCCCCCAAAAAAACAGCATTCCCTACTCAGAAAAGGGGTCATGAATAAAGCAAAACATTTACCTTTCAAGTGACAAACAGTGTAAAAATCGAAATATTTTAATAAGCAGTTCATGGGAAACACCTCCTTACTTGTTTACTTTGTTTTGACTAAACTATTTTACAAAGGAATGCCAGCTTAAAATTTTGTGCAACTTTTCAACCTTGCAATATACCGAGTTATATATCCTTATCCTATAGTTCCAGCAACAGATACAACACTGCAAAAAAAAAAAAAAATCTAGAAGACTTGAGTATTTAAAAGCCCTGTGTTTCCACAATGTACTATGTAAGCAAATTATATGCTTATACAGAAAGCCAACACCATGGAAACGCTGCTTCATTCTGCAGCGTATGCAGACCTATACACATAAATTGCTAGCTGAAAAAGATTACACAAGTAATTAAGTAAAAATAGTTTTGCATTTATGTGCTAAATTAATACAGTGTTGTATAAAACTGGCTATAGATGTTACATTGTTTTTTTTTTTTGTAACTGAGAAATACAACTTTATTAAAATGCATTCAATCTTTATGTCTTTTCATCCACATGAAAATAAATGCATGTTCAAGAACAAAGTCTCTTAATAAATGGTTTGCAGAATTTATTAGGTCTTTTTAATACACTCAGTACTTATGAAGCTAGTTGTGTATAAAGTGATCTTCACCATATACATTACAATTTCTGTGCATCATCTAAAAAAAAAAGTCAAATAGTATTTTACAGATTAGCTAGCTTCAAATTAACCTGGAAGTGAACCTTTCTGTAGTTTAAGACACTAAAATTCACAGTGCTTCTAACTGCAATATTTCAATTAGGTTTCACTGCAAACTTAACCTGCACTGGAATAACAAAGATTACTGTCATCTTAACTCTTCCATTTCTACAGTTCAGTATCTCAACACTGAAAGAATTTATTTGGAGTAGATGCCACAATAAGGAAACAAAGCACGAGATTTCCTTTACAACAAAGCCTGCTCAGCAGAATACATATGTTTCAATGAACTCTTTTAGTGAAAGGAATTTGCTCAAATTTGTGACTGGAACAGACATTTTAGGTTCATCTTGCTTACTGCTTGGAGATACTCTTTAAAAAGCAAAACCGGCAAGCACACCAGGAAAACTACTGCTGGATATAACTTAAAGCAAAGAAAATGACAAAACTGCAGGTTCTACCTGCAACAAACATCTCCCAGTTTAGAACAAAATTTAAGAGGAACTCATACAGATAATTAACAAGTAGACTTTCCGATGCCTTTATAGAATGCTGTTTTACTGGCCAGGCACATCTGTTGCAACTATTAAAAGGAATTCCAGGTGTTGCAGTTTGCGCTGCATTTAAATAATCTAACATAACAAAGGTGGGTAGGACACAGAAAAAAAACATTTAACTGCTAATATAAATATATTAAAATCTCAGCCAGAAAGTCCATGCACACGAAATGGTAAATTGAAAAAACACTTGTCTTTTCCTTTCAACAGCACTGACACTCAAATTCTGCTAAGTTAACAATTTACACGGTATCTTACAATGGTCTTCTCCACAATCTGTATGTACTGAATCATACTGACATTACACAGCACATGACAAGCAGCAGATGCATCAAGGGAACCAGAGCTACATGCATCAAGTGGCCTGCCCAGCTAGAGGCAAACATCAGAAAATTGTTTCTGACATATGCAGAGATACAATCAATGTAGCTAATTGTATACCCGTCATTTTGAGAGTTAATCCACAGCAAGGGGAAAGGAGGTCTTTAGATAAAATTATATACCCAGTCTCAGAAGTGATATTAGCAGAGATTTATCTTCCAACAACTGAGTCTGTTCTGGACTGGCCTTGATGCACATGCAGCACGGTTGCTTTCAAAATGCGAGATTAATTGGGAATGTCTGCACTAGTGTTTCTATTTCCGTATTTGTGATGGATGATCAGCAATACAACTCCTAAGAAGAAGCATATGGACCCAACAGTGATGTATGCAATTCCCAGAAAGGGGTTTTTGCCTCCCATCCATGAGATCGTGCTTAGGATCATTCTTTTTCGTCCATCAAAACTGTGCACAGGATAATCTGAGAGAAAACAAGGAATATAGGAAAACAAGAAACATGAAGTACATTTCCAAACCTAGCTTAGTCAGGCACATTAACATGTTGGATCATCTGACTCAGGCTCCCGATACAAACATCTTTCTTTGAATATTTAAAGTGTAAACCCTGAAAATTTTGATGATCTTTTAAGCAAAGACTAACCTGGGCACCATCAACTACTCCAAGAAAAATGCCCCAGATGTTATGCATCTTCTCTTCTCTTATGAAGAGAATAGTTTCATGGGTTTTTGAAAGTACCTTCAATAAAACAAAGGAAATACACTCAAGAATTGAAATTTGTATTTTAGTTTTTCTTAGTGACTTTATGTTGACTCCATTTTACATACACTCCCTGCTGCTTTGCAAGGAAGAAAAATACTGCAGTAGCTTTTCAAATGATCTTCAGGAGCTTTCAAGTTTTAAGAATTCAGGAACTATGGCAACCTGCCTCCTCTACTCTCCTAAAGAACTACCTCGTCTTCTGTCTGCCCAAAAAGGAATGGCAGATGTGCACCTGATCCACAGCTCTAGACTTATTTTCACCTCTAGATTCTGCCTGCCCTAGGTTACATACTGTCATTATGCCCTGAAGAGTGCAGGTTTAGAACGTATACTCAAATTTCTAAGCTACCAAGTCTTCCATTCTTTCCTGTGCTGTATTTTTCTCTCAATTTCTTTACAGCATCCAAGACACTAAACTTCTCTCTCATTTTGAAGCAAGTAATTTAACTTTATGCAGAGACTGGAGCAATCACAGAGCAAAAAAGGTTGCTGTTGGAGCAAGTCTACAAATAGAGTGATCTGACAACAGTACACAGAGCCCCAGAAAGAGGCAAAGCAGGCCCCAAGTTCTGAATGAATGCTAAATTTCTGCACCCCTGAGAAATTTCTCCCCTTGTCTTCAATCCCCTTCAGAGTCAAAGCACTCCAGAGAAAAGCAAAGGATTAGCAGCACATATACTGAAAAGTAAAAATGTACAATGCATTTGACTGTGCTACCAGCCTGAATGTAAATGAAGTATGACCATACGGCATTTTACAAACTGTAAAAAACTAAAACCTGTGACTTAGGCCATGTAACAGGTTTCAAAAAGACTTATCAGCTCAAGCAAAGCATCACCTGAACTATGGCTGCGCATCTTCTGTTAGACAAAATACAGTCTGTCTGCATTCGTATCTGCCCAAAAATTATCACATGAAAACGCTCCCATGCAGAGACTTCAGCCTCAATCCCTCAAAGCAGTTAGCAGGTACTGCAAGGACCTACATATGTGAACAAGCTGTGTGAGACTAGGGGTGAATGAGACTGACCATACCCCTCTAAGCACACAAGCATACTGAAAAGACACTAGTGTCCTTCAAAATTTTGCTTATTGGGCAAATTTTACACTGAAATCTTCCCTAGGATTAACATGTCTTCTCACAAATGGCTCTTCAGAAGAGTGAGGTGGTATTTTTTTTGTCCCCTCCACCTTGCTTTGTCTCAGAAAGAGCAAGAAAAAAACCCACAGAATATTTTCATCCTTGTTAAATACATAATGTAGTTCTATGCGAACTACATGGTAGTTCAAAATCATGATTACAATGGTACAAACATTAAAGAATATAAGCCTAACTCCAAGTGAAAAAAAAAAACCACCTTGCAATAAGACTACAAATTTACAAATCATTCCTGTATTTGATTGTGTCTGAAGATCCAGCTGTCTCCACAGCATTGTGTTTTCCTTCCTCTATCCTCCTGATCAAGAAGGAGAAAATCCTACACTTCTAGAAGAGTAATATCCTCCAAAAAGATACTCTAACTAGTTCAGACAACTCCACGCTTCAGGTGGTGATTCTGAAGTCAAACTGACCCAGTCATTTCCCTTCATGAAGCTATGGAACTGAATTTCATGATCTTAACAGAACGAACACAGGTTAGTTCTATAAACTATATGTAGAAGACGGTAATTATAAAGTCTTGTTTGATTTAAACTTCCTCAGAAGTATACCCATGTAACCCAGCCAATGCTCTAAGAAGTTTTTAAGGGCATTTTCAAAGGATACTGTACGTGATATCCAAAGAATATTTTCCAGCCTGTAAGGTAGGCTGTAAGTTACTCTTCCTTTCAATGAGACGATACAGCTTACGAAATGTTGGCAGAGCAGCAGTACGCATCCACACGATGAAGTCTTCATTGATAAAGCCATTGTTGTCAGGCTCAGAGTCCAGCATATACACCGGTTTGGGCCAGTTTACTGGTTTTGTTGTACCTAAGATTAAACAAAAACAACAATAAAGCATTTCAAACACAGGACTAAATGAAGCACTGGATCACCAAAATTAATTCTAGTATCATAAAAAACATGCATTAAATTCTAAGTTGTATGAAGAGCCAGGCTGGCTCACTGCTACTGCAAGATTACTGTTTAGATTCTTTCTAAACAGAATTCAGAAGATTACGGGAACTTTTTATTTTCATAGAATGGCTGAGACTTAAAGGGACTTCTGGGACCAGTTGGCCCAAACCCCACCCAAGCAAGGTTAGGCCAGGGCACTGTGCTCAGGACCATGTCCAGGCAGCTCCTGAAATTATCTGAAGTGGGAGACTGAGCAACCGCTCTTATGGGGGAGTCAACTCCTTGAAAGGGTAGATAATAGCAGGAGAAGAGGAAATGGTTTTAAGTTGAAGGAGGGAAGATTTAGGTTGGATGTCAGGGGGAAGTTCTTTACTGTGAGAGTGGTGTGGTGCTGGAACAGCCTGCCCAGAGAGGTTGTGGATGCCCCGTCCCTGGAGGTGTTCAAGTCCATGCTGGATGGGGCCCTGGGCAGCCTGATCTAGTATGAAATGGGGAGGTTGGTAGCCTGTCTGTGGCGGGAGGGCTGGAGCTTCATAAACCTTGAGGTCCCTTCCAACCCAAGCCATTCTATGATCCTCTGAGCAATCTATCCATTCCTCTATCACCTGCAGAGTTTCCAGTTTAAACAGCAATGTATATCCATTCATTCTCATGACAGCACTGTTTATGGGCTAAAACAAGTTTACCCGCTCTATACATTTATATAGATAGGAAGCCTTATCAAAATATTACTCTACCATTGTGAGATAATTCTCCATTATGATCACAGCTCTCCTGCTCTACTACTTTCTGGACCACGAGCAAATAAAGTTATATACAGTACTTTAGATGATGTCACAGTAGTGCTCTTGCTAACTACTGGAAATACAGTTCACAAATAATCAGATTTTAAGAAGTACTACAAGATCTATCATAAGAAACATTTCAAAAGAAAAACACAATTTGGTTAAATAATCACAGAATTTCTTCTCAAGTTAAAGCCATGTATTTCAGCAATGCACTTACTAGGATTTTCTCAGTGTTCAAGGCATAAAAATTTATGAAAAACTAAAAAAAAAAAAAAAAAAAAAAAAAAGGAAAAAAAATGATTTGATATTTGAAGATCCCAAACAGCAACAAGTAATTGAAATATCACTTAAAGCAGGAATCTTTTCCCCATCTTAACAAATAGGATTAGCTGCCAAAGCAAAACTAATCTGATGCCAAGCAACTGACAGAAAGAGCTTTTATGAAACTTCAGAAAGATTATACAGGAAATAAGCCCAGCTCCTATTTTCACATGTTAAATGACTACAGTAAAATGAGAAAAAACAAGAATACTTCCGCATTAAGTTTGTGGCATCCACTGTTAACAGACAACTTTTTTCCAGAAAGCAGAATAGCCCTTAGCTTGGACTTCTATATACAACAATATTTTTAATTAGTATTCACTACAATGTTGTCACTGAGGTAAAATCCATGGCAATCAATGTGTTTGAAATCTTTTGTTCTTAAAATTTCACATATTTCTTACCTTGGAAGAGTGCAGTTAAATTATTTCCATCTCCCGTAGGGTTCCTAAACTTCACATTTTTATCTGTCCACCACGCAATGCCTTTTTTAATCAAAGTAATAGCAGTCCTTGTGTCATTTTCAACATGGTACAATTCCAATGTATCTATGGAGAAAATCAAATTGGAAAACTAGATAAGAGTGACTTTTATTAGATGAATGATCCTGATAGGCAGTAAAACATCTCCAGGAAAAACAAAAACTGCCACAATCAAAAACTGTTCTGTAGGAATCCACACACATTCCATAGCAGTGCATTATATTCCATAGCAGTACATAGCATCTTTACACCTATTCCATAGCCATAACAGCCACTCACAACAGATGTTTCAATCCCTTGTGTGCTATCAGATTAAATTCTCTGTGATAGCTATTAAAAAAAAATGGTATTTTATTTCAAACATTCCAAACTATTAAGGTGTGTTAATTCAAAACAAAACAACCCACAATAATAGCCAGAATAAAGCAACAGCACAAAGCATACACAACAACACAAAAACGTCTAAATGCTGAACTGAGAAGTGTTACCATACCATTAAACATACTGTTGGCAATAGCCCCACAGGGAGCAATGGGTTTATCCTCGTTTGTGCGGTAAGGCTCACATTCCTTACTTGGATTCTGATAGTTAGAAAGAAAAAAGGCAGATCAGTCTGTGCTAGTTTATACTTCAGTGTGCACAACTTACACTTACTACAAAATCTTCTCATGAGTGAGTTTATTTACAAATATTTCAGTATTCATTGTTCATCAATAGGATTGATTTTTTTTTCTTTACAAGCAGGAATATAATCTAGATAAAATATGAATAAAATCAAGAATTCCATGATACTCATTCTAAAATTAAGACTGCTTGGAAACTAAGAGAGGAAAAAAAAAGTTCTAACTGAAACATGAAATACTCCAGCATTCTTTTAATAAAGTCCCACCCGTCCCCCCCCAACTCCCAGTGTTCACCAGTGTTAGAGATAGCAGATTGCAGTAAGTAACAAAGCCCAGCATAAAATAAGGTTGCAAGCACACAAACATCATGCCAAAAACAAGTGACCTGAAATCCAATATCAGTCATCAGCTGTAACTTCCTGAAACTCTGCTTTTTTTCCCAATTTACATGCAAAAAGGGGGAATACTTTTTGCAGGAGCAAGAATCCACATGCATTTCCACTCCTTGCCAAAACTAGGAGGAGGAACAATCTGACTCTGTGCAATGCTTTGAGCAGAATACAGAGTACTGACATTTTCCTGATGTTCAGTATCAAAGCTGATTCTATAGAAACAAATGCATTTAGCTGCAATATCCAAACCAAGTGTTAGGTAGCAGTATTTTACACTGAAAATGAATGGGTATACATAGATACTATCATCTGAAAGTAAAAAGTTTAAAGCTATTCAGTCTTGAGATGTGTTTGATGTACTACACTGCTGTCCACTGAACAAACTGCCACAAAATTACAGCATTTTATATTTTCTCATAAAAAGTATGAACTCCTTATTGTTGTTTTCTGGAATACAAAAATTCTACAGCTTCACTATTATTAAACTCCATATTCTGCCGTGATAACTTATGCAAGTCAGTTGTTCATTGCCTATTAATATCAAAGCTTGAATACCTACAAGTAATGAGCTGTTGTCTCCATTTAGTTGGCTGTCATCTCGAGATTTCACATAGCGACGGTGGTTTTGATAGAAGTTGGAAAGTCCATAATACATGAATACATTACTCTACAAGAGGAGTTTTAATTCACATAACAGATCAATAAAACACACAAGCATGCTAGTTAACTGAAAGCTCTAACCTCTTAAATTGTGTTTACTTTACAGTAACATTCAAAGACTCAACTCTCTTCATACTGAGTACACACAATACTATCCCAACAAAAGCTGGCAACCTGAAGTCAAACAATATCAACGTGCCATAAACCAGCAGCAAGATATTCATCAGTACTGTCCCAATACTTATCTTCTTATTATTTTGGGGGTTGAAACCAGATGATCATCGTGGTCCTTTCCAACCCAGGCCATTCTATGATTTGCCTCCAGTTTGAAAAAAAGCATGCATCTGGTGTTGCCAGTTCCTGCTGAATTCAGTTTAAGTTGAACAGGAATCTACTGTCAAGTACATGAAATCCAACTAGGACACAATAAATCCAGATGTGTAAAAGGTACCCCATTTAACACTGTGCAATTCTAGACAAAGAGAGGCATTAAAAATTATCTCATCCCTGCTTCTCAGAAGATACACAGCCATCAAATCCAAGTTCATAGAAATACTAGAAATAATCTTTTAAGATAAAAACAAAGTAAGGCTGTGGGAACGCAGCTTTCCTATCACTTACGAAATAAACCACATCAGCAGTTCTCATTTCACTTTGCATCCAAGGTTACATACCTCAAATGAATGCTCCAATGTGAAATTGATTGTGCAAGTACAAGGTGGTGTGCTATCCCAGGACAAGTTTAAACATTTGTTGCAGGGACTGGAAGGCTCTATTCCTGTATAATCAATCTATAACAGAAAAAAATATTCACATTAATTTGCAGTGGGAAAGCAAAGAAAATTGATTAATAAGCCAGAGAATTGGTGTGGCATTTATTTTTACAACCTTACTGCATCTCAGTTCCAAAAGCTCTGTTTGATGATCTCATGGTCCCTTCTAACCCAAACTATTTTGTGATTTTGACTACGTTATGTTTCAGCCTCAAACAAATCTGGCACCAGTGGGGCCATTAATGCTGGGGAAGAAGAGAAAAAACAAAGGAAAAAACCCCACCAAAACACACAGAGCAGATACTCAAGGCACCACACCATTTCCAAACACACTCCATATATAACAAGCAGATCTAAGCTGCTACACGCCTTCCAGAGAAGTCTAGTTTTTAAAAGCCTACCTAGATATTTAATAAGAAAGAAGTGCTGCATTAGAAAAACTTTCTTTGCTGCCTATGCTTAGGCAACTGAATCAGCTGGAAGATTTTTCAAAGACCACTTAATGCTCAAGAGCTCTCCTTAAACAGAGAAGATGAAAACACTAATATGCCAGATGAAAAAGAAAGATGACTGCTGTTAATGCAGCTTATCAAGTATTTGTCTTTAATAGTCAAGCAGCATGAACAGGAAAAATTACCTGAAACCTGCACATTCAGGCTACCTTTACAACACACAATGTATCCTGAGCACCTGGGCACTCATCCTATGGCCCCCTGCCAACAGAAGTCACTTGACTGCATTACATTGCTCTCTCCTGCATAGCTTCAGGATGCAAACAGCAGGAAATAACTGCACTGGGTTCAGCAGATCAGCTCCATGCATAGGACAAAGATTCCATCTGTCTATGAACTAGTTATTTCTACACTTAAAAGATGCTTCCTACTTAGAATTAGAACTCAGATCAGCACAACACATGACAAGTTACCAAAACAAAGTGCTTTGAACTACGAATCCTGCTCAGTTTTATGAGAGACTGCTGCAAATGCTTTGTTCTTGTTTACGGTTGTAGTCAAACATTACTGAGAATTAGAATGATTTATCTGTCCTAAAATCCATATTAAGGTTAAATAAAACAAGCAGTTTCAAGGTTCAGGGAACAATTGAAGCTTATTTTCCTCTGGATCTTCTTCAAGGTCTCTCTCCCAATAGATTCCTTGCTATCTGTTAAGAGCTGAAGCTCTTTTTTCAGCAAAGGCGCTTTAGTAGCCTGTGTCCTGCTGCCAGGCTTCTGACAGATGAGACCTTCCTCTGACAAGCTCGGCTGAAACAAGTCAGATTCAGGAGCTGTGAGGTGGGGGAAAGGCTTGCATTATTTTTGCCTCTCATTAAATGAGATGCTTCTGAGTTTATGCAGAAGTAGCTCTGCTTCAGCACTCCTTCAAGGCTCAGTCCAGCTGCAGCACAGAGACCAGCAAAATCTAAAAATTTCACTTACATGAAGAACACGTTACATGTTCCACTGACAGCTTAGCTAAAGTAATACAGGTATGTTTTCATCTCCTGACAAATAATGAAACCACTGCTTCAAGAACATAAGATGCACGGAGCCAAGGCAGAAATCCACGTGACCCAGCACCAGGGCTCCAAACAGCAATAGCAATAAGAGACCACAGACCCACAGGGAGCTGGTATCTCCTGGCCCAATGGCTGTTCAGTTTGTTGATGTCCTTCTCAGCTCGCTTGTTTTTGTAATGCAGAAATAACACAGCTATTGTGCATATGCATTCTCCCAACCACCTGTGCTCTTTGTAGGCTTCACACACTGTTACAAATGAATGTTACTAAAGAATCATAGAATATCCTGAGTTGGATAGACCCATAAGGATTACAAAGTCCAACTCCCAACTCCACACAGCACATAAAATCAAATCCTGTGTCTGAGAGTGGTGTCAAAACACTCCATGAACTCTGACAGCTCAGGCCTGTGTCCACTGCCCTGGGCAGCCTGTTCCATGCCAACCCACCCTCTGGTGCAGACCTGTCCCTAACCCCCAGCTGCCCCTCTCCTGACACAGCTCCATGTCATTCACTCAGGCCCTGTCACTGTCACACAGAGCAGAGCTCAGCGCTGCCCTCCGCTCCCTGTGAGGTGCTGCAGCCTCCATGAGGCCTCCCCTGAGCTCCTCTGCTCTGAACTTGCAATTACTGTCCCTGGCCACTTCTTGTATAAAAGGCATCCAATCAGTCTGTTTTTTCTTTTTTCTTATATCTGTCCCCACAGATTTCACTAAGTTCTGCATCATTTTGGTGATGGGGTCACTAGAGCCACACACAGCACTGAAGATGCACACAGCAGTCAGGCACCTCATCTCAGTTCCTCATTCCTAGCAGTGCCTTTGGGTCTGGTTTTAACTACTGTTAAGCAATTCACAAGTAGCAGTCGCAGCACTGGGATGTGCTTCCTGTTCAATTAGTGTCCTGGACATTGCTCAATTCGTATCACAAATGTGTGTCAATAGTTGTTATCCATTCTAAAAATAAAAATAGGGCTACATTGGCCTTTAATAGTATAGAGCAGAAAATAGACACTTCTGAAGCTTTTTCCTCATATTTCTCTCAAATGAACAATTTCCCACGATGGACAGCTTTGAAACAGTGAGAAAAGGATAGAGAAAAAACAGCACACACACACAAAAAAAACAACCCATAATCCTCATACACTTAAGATTTTGGACATCTTCCACATTTAAATTCAAGAGAGCTTCTAAAGGAAATCAATGGAAAGGCTACATCTCACTGCTTGCACCCACTTAAGAACAGTGCAATTCTCAGAAGTTGCAGCATCAAGTTTCAGGACAGGTCTATGGATAATATAAACTGTACACAAATATGTATTTGGGGACATCAATCATACCCTCTATTCAGTTACAGTACACCAAGTTTTCAGGCTGCTATACACATGGAGACACCTCATGAGGAGGCTGCTGTCTGAGGTGGGTGTAAATAAGCAGCTCTGCTTCCTCCCCCAGTTACATTTTTAAATGAGCTTAGTCACCACAACTCGCTTTTAGAAGCCTTGTCTTCCAGAGTTATATCAGCGGCTCTTTGGAAATAACATCTGGAGGTTACCAAGAAAAGCCAGAGCACCAGGCAAGGACCTGAGGTAGATGTGCAGGTGGTAGCTGTGCATACTCCCCACCTCCACGATTTTTGCACTAAAACACTTCACAGAATAGCATTAGAATCAAAGAACAGAACACAAGCTTCCTCCTTTTACTTGCATACCTGAACTGTTTGATCACAACATCAGACTCACAGAACTCACAAACCCTATCCCCAGAAAAATAAAACCTGACCAAACTCCAGGGGGAGGTAGATAACACAGATGATAAACACACTTGATAAAAAACAAGGAACATTTTTGCCTGTCTTTAATATCTTGAAACTAGCAGAGACTGAAGTCTACCACCTGCTATCTCATTTCCAAATGTAAGTGGCCAACACTGCTTCATAGATGCAGTCTGTCTGCGTAAGGGAGTGTTAGTCGCGCTAACTGTACGTGTCAGAAGGGAACAGATGCCTTGTGGCTCCTGCTTGAGCTTTACAGCAGTACGTAAGTGAGCTGCTAAGCAGACACAGTGTTTAACATTTCATAGAATCATAGAATGGCCTGGGTTGAAAAGGATCACAATGATCATCTAGTTTCAACCCTCCTGTTGTATGCAAGGTTGCCAACCACTAGACCAGGCTGCCCAGAGCCACATCCACCTGGCCTTAAATGCCTTCAGGGATGGGGCATCCACAACCTCCTTGGGCAACCTGTTCCAGTGAATATAAACACAGCAGGGATAGAGCCACAAGGACTCACAGAACCATTAAGGTTGGAAAAGATCCTTAAGATCATCTAGTCCAATCATCCACCTAACCACCAACATTTCCCCATTAAACTACATCCTCAGTATTGTATCTAAACATTTCCTGAACTCCTCTAAGGACAGTGACTCTGCCAGCTCCCTGTGCAGCCCATTCCAGCGCCTGACCATCCTTACGAAGAAGTTCTTCCTAACATCCGACCTGAATGTCATTTACAGTTCTGGACTCAGAGGAAACTGATCAAGTTCTCATCCTTAAGAATCAACCCAGATCCAATCAGAATGAAAAAGATATGGTAGTTATAATTGGATAAATACACATCTCTCATAACATCAGCATAACACTGCATACTTTAATAAGGAAATGGCTGTTTTAAACATAACCATCATAAAAAGTGTTAGCCAGCTTTTTTTTTTTTTTTAATGTTTCTCGGTGCAGTATCCTATTGAAAACATGCATTTGCATCAGAAGGGCTGTAAGGTGGCATCGATAGTCGGTGTGTCGAGAACAGAGCACTGTGCTCTGAAGTAGCTGTGCCAACTTCCAGATGCGCATGCCCCCACACTTCCTGGCAAGAAGCTTAACCGCAGCATCCAGACACAGCACAACAGGCGTCAAGCTCCTATTTCCCCCTCCACTTCAGCCTTTCCTTGACAGGAATTTTAGTTCCTCGGACTCTGTTTCCCAACCTCCTCCCGATACAGCTGTCACCTCCGCTTTCTTCCCTTCCTCCTTCCTTCCTTCCCCCCGCCCGGCCCCCCATGCCCAGAGCTGAGGGGAGGCCCGGTCCCCGCGCACCTCGTACTCGCGGATGTTGTTGGAGGTGACGAAGATGCCGATACCGATGGGGATGAAGATGAGGCCGATGATGAAGAAGGCCGGCAGCACTGTGCCCGCCGTCAGGATGGGCTGCCAGGCGGGTAGGCGCTGCTGCTTGAACGCCGTATTGTCCGGCTTGCGGGTCTTCACCGCTCCGCCGCCGCCCGTCGCGGCCCCGCCGCCCGGCCCTGCGCCCGCGGGGTGCCCGTCCGCCTCCTCCTTAGCGCTGTAGTTGACCGCCATGGCGCCGCCCGCCGACACCGCCGGCAGCCCCGCCCGCGAACCCACCACGTGACCGCCGGACGCCGCGCCTGCGCTCTTAGGAGGCGGCGAGCGGTTGATGACGTAACCTTCGCGTCCGGCGGAAAGGGATCGCCGAGGCGAAGCTGCGCATGCTCACAGCAAGAGCGGTGTCTGCGCGACGGAAGGACGCGAGCTGTGCGCTCCTTGTCTCCTTCCGCCTGGTCGGAGCGGAAAGCGCATGCGCAATGTCATCGGGCGCCTGTCCCGCTCCCCCTGTCCACCCTGTTTCTGCGCATGCTCGTGTTCAGCGCTGCCTGTTATGAGTTCGATGGCTGGAATCACAGAATGGCCTGGGTTGAAAAGGACCGCAATGATCATCGAGTTTCAACCCCCTGCTGTGTGCAGGGTCACCAACCACCAGACCAGGCTGCCCAGAGCCACATCCAGCCTGGCCTTGAATGCCTCCAGGGATGGGGCATCCACAACCTCCTTGGGCAACCTGTTCCAGTGCGTCACCACCCTCTTTGTGAAAAACTGCCTCCTAATATCTAACCTAAACCTCCCTTGTGTCCGTTTAAGCCCATTCCCCTTGTCCTATCACTATCAACCCTTGTGTGCACGTGTATTTCTGAGCACCTGCTTTGTCCAGAGGGGCACAGCACAAGGCAATGCAATATTGAAACTGTGTATTTCTCCTTCTGCTGGTGCTTTCTTGTTAAAGTTCATTTAGTGAGGGCTGGGATGGTCAGCGTGGCCAAAACCTGGCCATCAGCAAGCAGTGATGTTTCTTTGTGATTTTAGAAAAATGTAATGAAATGAGTTTCTGAGCAGCCGGGTCTAACTGCAGGTGCCCCTGTTCGTTGCAGTGCAGTTGGACTAGATGACCTTCAAGGGTCCCTTCCAATTCAATTGATTTTGTATTCTATGGATTTCATGCGTAAGCAGTGCTCTTTGGCTGCAGAGGGGGACAGTTTCCCAAAAATGAAGTGGGATGATCAAATACACCGGCAGGGAGCGCCGGGGAGGCAGGCGTCTGGTGAGGAACAGCGCCGTGGGGCTGTGCAGGTTCCTGCCTCTCCGCAGGCAGCGCAGGAAGCTCAGGAGCGCTATTTTTTTTTAAAGCATCTAAAATTTGAGAATGATTTTGGGCTCTTAGCAGTTATCTAGGGCTCTAAAGTGAGACACATTCCTTGTGACATATGTGCTGCAGCTGTATCTCATTCCTGATGTATCCCTCTGAGCTTCTGGCAGCGAAGCGCCTTCCCCTGTTATAACCCTTTTCTCTACTATCTTTTGTCTTCTGTCATCAAGCCTGGCAATTTGTGCTCCCTCAGCCTCCCAGAAAATCCAGTGAGGGATCAGAACTGCATGTAAACCAATGCTGTGAGGTGGCAGGAAGTTTCTTGGATGCTGCCAGGTTCAGAAGTGCCCTTTTGTCCTCTGCATTTATTGACTACTCAGGGAAAAGCATCATGTTCCCTCCATGCCACCCTGTCACCTCCTGGACACTCAGCGTCTTCATGGCTTCCATCAATGAAAGATCACCTCAGTGCAACCATCACAGTAGCCTGATGGAAAGGCATCCCTCCATTTGTGCAAAGACACAGAGAACACCATAGGGCACCATGTTTTGCAGTCCTAATTGGGTTGGTGCTGGGAACTTTGGCACGAGGTTCACGAGATGGGGCCTGCTGTCACGTGGTGTGAGAACCAAATACACCTACTTCTGTGTGCAGAAGTTTTACTGGGCACTGTGTTACACTGGGCACAAGCTGTCAGCCCTTGGGGAATCTTACTTCCATTTTTTAGAGAAATAAAGAATATCAGCTTGAATACTTTGATATTTAAAGGCAACTAAGCTGGTGAGGATTCTGGAGCACAAGTCTCACAAGGAGCAGCTGAGGGAACTGGGATGGTTCCATCTGGAGAAGAGGAGGCTCAGAAAAGACCTTATTGCTCTCTACAGTCACCTGGAAGGATGTTGTGCCAAGGTGTTTGGTAGACTCTTCTCCCAGGCAATAGCAATAGGATGAGAGGGAATGTTCTCATGTTGTACCAGGGAAAGTTCATGTTGCCTATTAGGAAGAATTTCTTTTCTGAAAGAGTGGATTGAACTGCATTGGAACAGGCTGCCCAGGGAGGTGGTGGTGGACTCACTGTTCCTGAAGGTGTTTAAGGAAAGAGTAAATGTGGTACTTGGGGACTTGGTTTAGTGGGTGATACTGGTGGTAGGTGAATGGTTGTACTAGATGATCTTAGAGGTCTTTTCCAACATTAGTGATCCTGTGATTCTGTTATATCTCTGTTTTACTTTATTGCCTGTAAGCTAAGGTCTTGGTTGAATATTATTGCACAGGTTTATGTTAAGGCAAATTTATTTATATCCAAGCAAGTACAACCTACGAAGTTCAAACCCATGAAGTTTTACACTGAGGTGCTGTGCAATATAGTGCACTTCAGATTGATTTGTGTGCAGTCATAAGAAAAACAGATACAGAACAAAAATTACTAATAAAAATATACATCCATAGTGATCCTTTTTAATATATGGGAAGGTAAAGTGATTTATTAGGTCTTCATTTTTGGCAGCTGCGTTGGTGGTATAGTGGTGAGCATAGCTGCCTTCCAAGCAGTTGACCCGGGTTCGATTCCCGGCCAACGCATACAAAATTTTTGCAGGCCACATTCTCTTCAGTCCTTCTGCTTGGAGGCAGAAAGGGAAGAACAGACCAGTTGAATGAATTGAATGGATGCATGATTGATGTCATGCCCAGGGCTTTGGGTTCTGTGATCCAGGACAAACCTTAAACTGGGAAAGTTGATGTAGGATAGGACACAGCTGACAAGGAGGGGTAGAAATATACTTGACAGCAAACTGGTATGGCTCATCACCAGGATTTTAAACTGGATTTGGTGGGGATGTACTGCTGAGTAACAGAGAAGACTCGGGGAACACTGTCACTTTAGGAAGCATGGATTTGGATTTGTCCCAGAGGTTTTTGGGAGGGCTCTGCCCAGAAGGTTACGTGGCCAAAATCCCAGCTGAAGTGCCTCTGTACCAATGCACTCAACATGGGAAATAAGCAAGAAGAATTGCACACTATAGTGCAATTGGAAAACTACTATCTTACTGCTATCATGGAAACATGGTGGGATGACTCACGTAACTGGAATGCCATGATTGAGGGCTATGAGCTTTTTAGATGGGATAGGTGAGGTAGGAGGGCTGGGAGAGTTGCCCTCTGTGTTAAGAAGTGGATTAGAGTGCAAGGAGCTGCCTCTGAGAAACAGTCATAAACAGGCTGAGAGCTTGTGGGTTAAAATTAGAGACTGGACTAATAAAGAGCATCTGGTGGTCAAGGTCTACTACAGGCCACCTGATTGAGGCCTCCTTCTTGCTTCATCTGCAAGAGACATCATGCTCACAGGCTCTCATTCTGATAGGGAAATTTGCTGATGACAACAAGCTGAGTGGTGCAGTTTACACAATAGAAGGATACGAGTACAGACTGGGAGAACTCATTGAGAGCAGCCTTGCAGAGAAGGACTTGAGAGTCCTGATGGACAAAAAGCTGATTTCAAGCATATTAAATCCGCACAAATATTACAAAAATGAGTGTACTGTAGTTAATCTAAAAACAATCAATTGGCGTTTACTTTTTAATTGTATTTCATTAACTCTCCCTGAACGATCTTCTTCTGGCTCTTACTCTATCACATTGTCTTCTTATTTCTAGGAAAATGATGTTCTTTAAAATAAAAACTAAAGAAATAAAACTTCATGCTATTATAACCACCAATACAGAGAATAGTCAATTAAGGCAAATAAAACTGTCAAACAGATTAATTCAATCAGCAAATCTACATAGGTATAAGCAAGCATTACGTGTAAAGCATTCAACATAAAACTAAATGTTACTGTTCAGAGGAAGAGCTAAAACTGAGCATTTCACAGTAGAAAGTGGAGTGTTCAGGGCAGTAACTTCAATTTTCTATTTCTATAATCTTTTCTACATTACAGATTGTTCTACAAAACAGAAAGTTTTATCTCCTCTTTGTGTCCAACTGTTTTTCACAATGAGGCAAATGGAAAGCACAGTGAAGAAGTCTTTCTTTAGAAGTCAAAGTATGCCAGATTCTTTAATAGATGTTATATTCTATCACCTGTAGTTATACTAAAATAGGGCTTTGAAACCTCTATAGGCAATTACAGTATTTTAAGGGGAATGCAGATCATTCACTGAGTGTCCATTGCTTAAAAGTTACTGCTCTCTGTAATCCAGAGTGGCCTCTGCTTTGTCTTATCGTGAAAGCACTTCATGATTACTTCCTTTTTAATGGTAATAATTGTAGAAATTCATCCCATTTTTAATCTACATTATTACATTTCTTCCTGAGTGTCCCCAGAGTATCAGCCAATTATGTGGCTAATGCACTTTCTTAATTTGTTTTAGATGCAAATCCAGAGTTGGTAATGTGCAAAATGGCCAGGAACATAAATACATAAGATGAAATACACCTGTCAGAGCACCCTTTGCATTCGTGAACTTGACTGAGTGGATGCCTTAGTAAAATATTTTGCTGCCTGCAAAATATCAGAAGAGAATTTATTTTTCTATCTGCATAAAACAGTGTCATTGATGCAATCGTGTATGTCAGCAATGATCTTTTGTGACCAGGGTTGCTATTCTCTTTTAGAGTGCTGCAGTTCATTATCATACATTAAAATCTGAATGATTTCAAGTACACCACGACTGTATTAGTGCTTTAAACAAATCTTTATTTTTTAAAAGCTTAAAAACTTAATGCATTTGCGAAGCCGTAAATGTCTGTGTATTTGTTTAGGGATCATAAAACAACAGAGGACAGCTTATGCATGCACTCATACTGAATCAGCTTTATATTAAAATCCAGACAAGAAAAAATATTTTATTTCTCGATTGGGACTTTTCAAATCCAGACTCAATTCTAAAGTATGACTGTACTTAGATTCCACCCATATGTAAAAGTCAGGCCTGTCAGTGTCACTTTCAAATAGCGGGCAGTTTCATTCCAGGTGAACTCATGGATAGTTCTTGATTCACAAGTGATGTTTTGAAAATAGGAGATTTGGGTCAGTACTACATTCATTGTACTGCACCGCAAATTGAAATGTGGCACACACTAAACATGATCTGAATTTATTACTCTATGAAAGATGGAATATTGAACTCACTCTAAAATACTGCTTACAGACACAGCTATGTTTATTGGCACACATTATCAGATGTAAAAAAAAACAAACAAAAAAACCCAAAAAAACACGACAAGCCTCCTTAACAAACTTGGTGTACCAGCTGAAGCTCTGGTGTAGTCAAAAGCTATACTAGGAAATGAGTTTTGCAAGCAGAAACAGTATTTGTTTTGTTTAGATTATCCAGTAGCTCCCTTGCATATCAGCTAACTCTTCCCAGTGCAGATCAGCTCCACAAAAGTCCATCCAGGTCCCAGAATATCCTGGTTCTCTAGAATTTCAGTACTAAGTGCAGAGCTCATATCAAGAAGAGCCAACAGCTCCCATGGTTGGCAAGCAAACAAAACCACGAAGATCAAATTGACTACATACCACTGCGTTATTCCAGCTTCAAAGGTAACTGGCCTACTTTTCTCAGTAGGACACTGAGTTAATGCACTTTTTCTGGCATCCCACATTGCATCTCCTGCAAGCAATACTGTTTTCTCTTCTAAAAAACAGTTTATCCCAGTAGCTTCTACAATTTAAATAACTGTAGCATTTTAAATATGTGCCAACAACTTGATTAAAAACAGTTAATTATGAACTGTATAAGAAAAAAACTGACTCCGCAAGGGTTTTATCCAGCTTTATGTGTAGTTCATTCAAACATCATTTTAAGTATAGCTGCCACAGAGCTCTCTGGGTGCTATTTGAAAAGCTGCCAGTGTAAAATGCACAGTTCACCACATGGCATCTCATTTATACAGTTCCATTAGTCTTGCACTGAATAGCCTGATCATGTCAAGCAAATGTATCTGCCAATGCAGTGAGAGCACCAGGTTAGAAACAATGATGTCATTAAGCACTTGGTGACAGATCCCTCTTTGTATCACAAACAATATTAGAACCAGTTTTACTATGTACATCACTGTGATACTGCAGTGGAAAGCAGTCAGAAAAATTAACTTCCAAAGCTCTACATTCTGTCCCTACACATAAAGACACACAAATACTGCCAACTTCAGGAAATTAATTTAAAATTGAAACACTTGATTATATTTGCATAGTTGTGAAAATTTATTAGTTACAGTGTAATGAAAATCAACTTTTTTTTTTTTTTTTTGGTACAGGCATAAGTAAAAACATACATTATATAGAAAAAAAATCACAGCTTTAGAAACTGGCTTACATTGTCTAAAATGAGTAAATCTAGTTGTATTTCAAGGCATTGGACTTCATACTTAATTTTATACCAAACCATCACACAGTGCAAGACATATTCTGCAATAGTAGAAATTCCATACAGCAGTCATCAGAGTATTTAGTCTCACAGAATCATATGGTAGCAAAAAATTGCGCCGAGTATTTTTCCATTTAAACAGAAAATATTGTTGAAATTATTTTGTCCTTTCTTTACATTCTTTCCTCTACAAAAATATCAAATTGCAAATTTAACAGTGTATTCTACAAACAAATGCACCACGGACAACAGAATTGCAACTTTGGGACAGTTACTTTACAAAGTGTATTAAAAAAATAAATTATATGGCAAACAAAATCAAGCACGTGCCTCAGGCTTTGCAAATAAAAGTGAAATTCAGCTGGCAGAAAGACTGCTTCTCTCCCTCTGGCTGTATCAAAATACCGTTCTTAAAGCTCTACCAAGAAGAATACATAAAATCTAATGGAAGCAGTAAATACTCCCATGAATAATCAGTAGCATAAGTGACCCTGGTGTTGACGGTAGAGGGCTTCTACAGTGATCCATCCAACTGGTAAGGAGGGTAGTGCACACAGAGTATATTGGGGTGGTAACTCATCTAGAGCTCATGCGTAACTGGTGAATGATGACACTCTCTAAAAGAAAAGAGAGCAAAACATTTGGTTTTATGAAACTGGAAATAAATTACAAGTTACTATAATGAAGAACAATTACATTAGCAAAGTATTTTTCTTCTGGGAATACCTTGCAGCCTTTCTCTAACATCACTGCTTGATAAAAAATGCCCTGTTTAAATGCTGCAATGGGAAACCTAACTAGTACCATGCTAGGGCTATGGAGCCCTTGGCTCGCACTTCAGTGTCAAATCCATCACTTGGAAAAAAAGAATAATACAACTGAGTGAATTGAACCACAGGAACACTAAGGCTCAGCCCCACACCTGAATCCTGTGGAGGACAATTTGAAGTTGGGTATCTTGAATCCTATCTGAGCAAAATCATCAAAAACCTGCTGGCGATTCTGAAGTGGGGATGAGAAGAGGTATGTGATCATTTGTTTTTATCTGAATTTTCCTTAGAATCTGATGCTGCTTTTATTCAGCAAGTGTGCTGAATTTTGCTATTGCCTGGAATACAAATTCCAGCCATAGTATGCAAAAAGAAGTATTTGCCTTGTCTTTGAAAGGTCCAATTTAGTTTTGTCCTGAGTGTAACACAAGAGCTCTCTGATTAATTTCGAGGTTCTTTTGAAATGCTGGCTCACAGCTTGGTCTCCAGCTTTTCTGTTTAAGTACACTGCTCCAACAGGCAATTTTTAATAGAAGAATTTAGCTATCAGTCAATGACATTATCTCTGAAAAGAGGTATTTTGCACTTTTCAAATAATAAAATTGCACCGATGCTAACTAGAAGTACAGTAATATGTTTTCATAAATACTCATTTTTTAATTGAAATGTTGCTGGTTTTCTTTTTAAAATTCTTTCCTCTCTTAATAGGCGGAAGATATTTCAAAAAGTATGCAGCCCGAGAAATTGCACTAACCATGCCATTATCCCCTTGGACATTTTTGTTGACTCTTTGCCTTTGTTTGCTAATACTTCAAAGGTGTTTAAGTAAGTTACATTAAAAAAAAAGGTCACTGCTTTTTGTGTACTCGTTATGCCAGAATGTTGCCACTAGATGGCAGATTCCAGTTAGGTTTTTTATGTGTGTCGATCCAGAAAAGCACAGCTAAGGCAACATCCAAGGAAATACGGTGTGGCAAATGAAGTAATAGATTTTCCTACATTAAAGCATTTCATTTTTATATAATTTACATTCAGAAATGATTTTCAGGAATATATGTGTGCTTATTCTCAGAAATTTGAGTAATGAACATTAAAGAACCGCAAACTATGGCAAGAAAAAATTACAAGCAGAGCTGTTCTCTAACTTCACGCTCTTGAGGAATATTATGCAAAAAGCTGCATTTAATATCAGATTATAATATCGAATGAAACCTCCCATTCACGTCAATAGGAGTCACGTGAATTCTATATGAAACACTTTTTCTTAATAATCAATTTGGATATGATCAATTTATTCATAGTTTAATAACAAAATTCTAAAAACTAAATATAGAAAATATCATCTTCCTTGTGAAGGCTCAATACTGAATGAACAGCAAAAAATACAGTGGGTTTCTAAATCAACTGTCCTCCTGCAGACTAAATATAATGACTTTTTTAAAAGTCAGAAAAATATTAAAAATAAATAAATATTTTCCAGTTCTAGTATTTATTTGTTCATTTTTTTTCTCACACTCATTTATATGTATGGACCAAGTTGTTTGTTTGTTTGTTTGTTTTTCCTAAAAAATTATTCTGCATTAAATTATTTGTTACATATACATATTATATGTATGCATTATGTACATAGAATCACAGAATGGTTTGGGTTGGAAGGGACATTTAAGATCATCTAGTTCCAACCCTCTGCTGTAGGCAGGGACACCTCCCTCTAGACCAGGTTGCTCAAACTACATACTACATATTATATACTACATACTGTAGTCACTAGAAAAGGTATTCAAACAGTTATTAAACTGAAACTACAGTAGGGTAGACTTTGTCACAGTTCTGTAGGAGTAACCTCTGTAGGAATATGATATCTGTAGGATATAATTACATATATTTTTCTAGGCTTTTAGGTCTGAATATTTCAAGGAGCTATCAATTCACTTAAACACAACTGAATTTATTTTAATGACAGGAAAAGAGAACAAAGATACCTAACATAAAAATGATTATTCTGATTTCGGTCTCCCCAGTGTAAGCTGGAGTATCTCAGGGAAACACAGCGTTAGCTGGTCTATCAGAAATACCAATTCTCACAATGAAGCACATCAACTGATATTTTAATGTATGTTTAATGTATGCATGTAAGTTTAATTTCTTCTCACAATATATACAAACAAATAACATCAAATGATACAGAAAGTTGCACATCCAAGTGACAAAATCGAATCATCTTTCAGTATTTCTATTTTTATAATCCCATTGAAAAAGAGTTTTTAAAGTGAGGAACCATTCATACCTGAATGATTTGTACCTGAACAATTTGTACCTGAATCTCAGAGCTGACAGCTCTGAATTTGAAAGTAGTTAATCCTCACTGCATATTCCAAAAAGCTTTGTAAGGGCAGCGTAGGTAGTAATGGAGATCAAAAGTGAAGTTAACATCTTCAGTGAGAAATAGAGGTCTGTCAGAGTGTGCTCAGTCAGAATTAAGGGAAAGAGGGTAACTCACGCTGATGCAGGGGAGAAAAACATTCCCCTAAATGAAAACAAGTTCAAAAGACGAGCTCGTAGAAACTTCTGTCAGCGAACTACAGGTATCAAACAGATTCAATGAAGTCGGTCACTGGTGTGTGATAGGAACATATAATTGGTCTGAAAATTGTCCTGACAGATTATGCCAAGCACCTGAAACACCTCAGGATGGTAGATTGCTTCTTTAAAGACATGACTTTCAGCTTCTGATCAGAATCACAAAATGTTCATGTAAATATTGAACGTGATTTAGAACACATGTAGCACGTTTCAAGCAGTAACATGATTTGGCATCAACTGGCATGAATCAACACACTCTTGTGACTTCTGAGATTATTCAAATGCAACTAAATTTTATGGTGATGTATATTCTGTGGGCTTTGTGAAGAGTCACAAAGTGTTTTGTGCTTTTTGAAGAATCACATTAATGGGCATCACAAAAGGGAAAAAAAAAGTGGGCAAAATAAACAAGAATCTCTGTTTTTCTTCTACTGTTTACTTAGTATGTTTAACAATATGAGAAAGCTCCTCTCAGCATTAGAGATGAAGTTCTGTGCTACCTCATTTTCAGTCATACTTATGCAAACATTGCTCTGCTCATGACCACATTAGCAATAGTCATTCAGTAACAGCATTCAGGTGACAGGATCTAATCTTGAAAATGCAGCAGAAAACTCTGTTGTAGGTCCAAAATCTCACACATCAGTGCATGCTGATCTGTATCTTGTCATGAATGGGTTGGCACCTTTCCTGTTCTCCTGTCACTCTACCTAAGCCATATGGGCTGGGTATGGCTATGTCAGCCAGAACAAAGCATTTCTCCACTTCACATTGAAGCCTAACCAAAATAAAAATGTTCATCTGTTCCTAGTGAGTCTGAACTTTGACCTTTTTAGCACTAGCATGGGTATAAAGGAAAGAGCTGATGTCAGAGTTTAGGTGCATGCTAACCTTTTTTTCTGTTGCAAGTGTGGATATAGATATAGTAACATCTATTACTGACTTATTTTCTGATTTAAAGGGATGAGGACAGAGATTGCAGCAAGAGATGTTCAGATTAGATACAGCATGTTGAGCAGGATACCATCTAAACCCAGCCAAGAGAGTAATGCAGAGACAGAGTTATAACTTCTGAATCCTGCTGTTCTTCTGCGCATTAGGTGTCTTGCTAAGCCTTGCCAGAGGTCCTTCCTCTGGCACTCACAAAGCAGCAGTCATCTCATGAAAAGAGTAGTAAATCAGACCCTTTCTCTCAATATCCTGAAAATATTTGAAGTGCTTAAAAGTCAGTGAAAGAAATGGAAATTTTCACTTACACAGATAGTCCATGTTAAGAGCAGTATTTCGTAATGTGGGCTCTATAGGTTCACATTTTGCTTGTGTCTGATGGGATTCAAATCTCTACCTCCTCTCTTTCAAAGACCACTGTATTTACCATTGTTATTCTGAGTTGAGTGCATTTTGCTATTGAAACTGTTCCACTTCACTGAAAAAATCAATACAGGGAAAAAGGAAAGGGAGAGAAAGAATGAGCATGAGTAATTCCTGATGATCACCTGGGCAGAGGAAGCTGGTTTTCTGCACTGTAACCCAGTCATGGTAAAATACACATAAAGAAGCCCTGTAAATAAAGGCCCAATTAATTTCCTATGGATTTATGTCTGACAGTTTGATTCTTTGATGCCTAGTAAAATCTGAGGTCTGAAAAAAGCTTGTCTTTGTGGCATTTCTGACATCACTCTCTTGTGTTTGTTCTTTGATGTTGCCTGAAGGTGAGCTCATGCTGCATTCTTTCACACAGTAGGGTTCTGCTAAGGTCTTGCTCCTCTTCTTGGTCACCCTTTTCATTAAACTTGAAGAACTTCTTATTCTGGGGAGCTCTGTTGCTTGTCAGGTTTGGCCGAAACTGGTGGATGTGTTCAATGTTATTCATCAGAGGACAGATGGAGGGATGGATGAACACAGACATTTTATCTTAGAAGCCTTCTTTTCACAGGCCAGGCTTAAAAGCAGCCTTTGGAACAGGCACCAGAATCTAGGGGAGCTTCCCCCCTACTTCAATATCCTGATCACTCAACCACTCTCTTGTTTCTGCTCAATGAATACTGAACTCCTCCATGCAGAACAGCACAGCCTTTAGAGAAGGGAATGAGAATGCCATCGTCAGTCCGTCAGCTGTCAGCGCTTGCTGAATTTGGTGGAGCTGACTGGCATTACCTCAGGAACTGCTGAGAAGAGGCTCCTGAGTCATGCCTTTGAAGGACAGGTTCAATCAAAACCTTGTTAAAAAAGTAGCACTGCTACATATCCCTGTCGTATATGATCTATTGGAAGACATTAATGATTCTACAACCCTTTAAAACAGCTACTGGTTTCCCACACCTTCTCCCTTTCTTTTTCTGGCCCAAGATCTCGAACCTAGGCTAGGTTAAAATTAGACTTTTTGTCTGTTGCTAGATTCCTTTTAATTCAGTTCTCAGGCAAGTTCAAACGCTTGTGACAACTCATGGGCCAACCAGATGGAAGTCAGTTTTAGCTTGGGTTGGAGTTGCCAAAGACAACTTCTGACTCTGGTGGTTGGTTATGTCCTGACTTTAAATGATCATGAAATTGTGGCTTTATTGTTGATTTTATGTCCTAAGAGGACATGAATACCTAGAATGTGGATTTCAGTTAGGTTCAGAGATTGCGCTTCTATTTGGGCCACAACACTGGTAGGCAAGTGCAGCAGCAGAACTTCGGGTAGATCTTCAGCATGTCTCTGGTGCTCAGACAATACCAGGAAAGCTGGGAACTGAACTGGAGCATTATGGACTCTATTTAGACTTGGTTGTCTAAATCACCCTTTGGAACTGACCTACTGAACAGAGAACCTTACTGTAGTCACTAAAAATAGTCTTCAGATTCAGAAGAAATTCCAATAAAATAAAGACAGTTACATTTCAACCTTGAAGACTTCTGAACTACAGGCTTTCCTTTTTTTTTTAATAATAATAAAAGTATCATTATCTTACATTCTTTCTGCCTTTACAAAACAAGAATCTCAGCTCAGTCAAAACATGTTAAAAATGCTGAATACAACAAAATACATATCTGTAGCTAACAGTCAAACTAATTGCCTGATT
Source organism: Chrysolophus pictus (assembly GCA_037305975.1). Taxonomy (NCBI): domain Eukaryota; kingdom Metazoa; phylum Chordata; class Aves; order Galliformes; family Phasianidae; genus Chrysolophus; species Chrysolophus pictus. The sequence goes on from CM074578.1 coordinate 30,450,547, forward strand.
CCAACTCTCTGTAATTCTGCTGGGTTGGCTATAGAGCAAAAGTTCTTTTTTTTTTTTTTTTTTTGTGCTGTTCCCAGGAAAAATAACAGCATCCTTGATCTGACCTGTCTGGAATTTCTCAAATCTGTCTCATATAATCCTTCTTACTCTATTGAGCAGTTCCTAGCTTGTGTCTGAAGTTCTGGTTCAGCTGTGCTAATTTGCGTGTCCTGGATTTCAGGTACTGTAAGTCTGGCTTATTTCTTCAGGTGAATTAGTTTCTCAGATCTTAGGCAAAACAAACCATTTTTTCAACCACAGGCACACTTAGAACATTGCCCTGGGTAAGGCAATGTTAAGTTAACTAAGGAATAGCTTGTTTCTTTGAAAAAAGGATATGAAAAGGAAGCTTTAAGCCAGCTGTAGTTCATCACTGTAACCACATTAGCTTGGGGCTCATGTTTGCAGTATTATTTAAATGATTGTTTTGAACTAAAGATTTGTTTGAGTGCCAGTATTTAGAGGGTCTGTCCAGCTAAAAGCTTTTAATAAGTTTTCTTCAAACATCTGCTTAAAAGTCTCTGTTACAAATAGAACAGTAAGATCTCAGTAACCATTTATTGTCAAACTGACGCTTTTAGCTTTTAACAATTAGTTGAGAGGGTCTGATGCACTTCTGGAATGGTAACTCATATTGCTTGATAATTCCAGTTTCCAAGTTTTATCTGAAATAGTGGGAATTGAGTGCTATGAAAAATTTGAATCTGATTTTCAGGTGCCATAGGAACCAGAACCTTAAAATTAGCAGGTATTGAAGGTGCTGCACAGATGGAAAAAAGGAAGCTTATTTCTTTTTCTGTGTGACAGCAGCTTTCATATCACAGACAAAATGCCCTTCATGTTAATAATAAAATGCCAACTGTATTCTGGGATAATGGTCATATCTGGGTCTTAAATTGGAAAGCACTGCAAAGTGCAGACTGAAGATTAAACATTGTTTGGATTGAATATAATTTTGTCGACCTTCTGTGGCAGATTCTTCCATCAAATTTCTTCTCGCAGACGGAAAGCTATTTAATATTTCACACACTGGTGCATTTTTCTCTCCGTGAATTGTATTTATTATTTATTGGTAGTCTTCCTGCTTTTCCTTCTGAAAGCTATTCCTAACCAGTCCTTTACAGCTTTCTGTGGTGGTTGAGGTATACAAGCTTTAAAACCCAAATTTATCAGTCTGCTCAGTTTCTTTTTTTGCAACTTTCTTCTGTGAAAATTGATCACTTAAAGGAAATGCCCTTTAATAACTTTAGTGTTATTAAATAAATCATTGTAACAATCATCAGTATCCACACCATTTCCATGCTGGAACAATTCCTTAAAACATGCTTACAAGTGCAAACATAAATGAAGAAACCAAAAAGAGAGAAGAAAGATGAATCTCCATGGTACTCTGAGGCAGTCTATACTTAACACAAAATACTTCAAACAAATGACTATTGACCATAGCTTAGCTTAGCTTCCTCTTTCCCCGACCGTACCTGAACTATCTCTTTAGGTAGCAACAGCTGCCACCAGCAATCTGTGTTGACACTCCCTCTAACACATAAGGATGCTTGACAGCTCAAGTTTACCTACAGAGCACAGAGCACAAGTCCATCCAACAAGAAAAACTGCAAGCCCAATGATGTCAACTAAATGACTTGCTTCATAGACTTTCATGGTTTTTGGAGCAGGCACAAATGGACTGTATTGATTGTAGTCAGATCAATGTTTTTCTAAGGCTTTTTTTAAAGAGTAAACACCTTTTGGCCTACTTCCTTCATCTAACCCCGGAGCTGGCAGTCTAAGCCGCAGAAGAGAGACTCAGCTGTAAGCACTAACTACAAGTGTAGTCAAGTTCTGGAAGAAATACACAGCTGCTTAGTGCTGCTGCTGCCTAAATTGTGCAACCTCCTCATTCCCCTGAATTTTGTCACTGCCTTGAAAAAGAAGATCACAGGGGAGAAAAGCTGATCTAGAGGAGAGATTCCTAGAGAGAAGGCTGGTCACAACCTTTGGTCCTTTCTCTCTGCCTCTACCGTATGTGAGGCACTAGCTTTTATTGAAATAAAAGCTCAGGTCCCTAGGTACTACAGCATCTCAAAAATGTGGTTATAAGCAGGTGCTCCACGCAGAAGCCAGGATAGAAAGTGATCTGTTATGCTGGAAGACAGTTGTTTAAAAGTGATCTTCCTTCAGTCTATTTAAAAAATTACCAAGTCAAGCATTAAGAATCCCTGGATTAATAACTTGGTGAAGTTGCCCACTGCCATTTCCCAGGCTGAATGTATTCCTGATATACACTGCCTTTTTGATGATTCTTTTCCTCCTTCAATAAGAAAACAAAAGGATGTTGTTACTCAAGTAGTCATCACACGCACTCATTAGTTGGTTGTGAGTGACAGGTGAAGGGCTTCGTTAGTATGGACAGTCATGAGCAACTCCACAGACGGGGCTGTAGTTCATGGTAGCAGTAACAGCTGCAGAACATACCCCCTGAACCTGCCATCAGCCCTGACCCCCGCCCAGGGAGCCAGAGCCACTGGCTGAAGATTTCTTCAGTTCTATTTTCATAGACTGAGTCTCGGCACGAGGCTCGAATTTTGTCACATTTCCTGCTCCTGAGGCTGCCACTACTGGCTTTCCTGCTTTCATACCTTTTGACACGGGAATACGGGTGGGTGTAGGTCTCAGGGATGACCCATCCTGTGCTGTCTGCAAAAGAGTCACACAGAGAGAGAAATGACATGAACCGAGGACTTTTTCTTCTCACATATTCTCAATTATTACACTTTTTACAGTTTCTTCATTTACCACTCAAGCAACAATGTCCTAAATCATGCCTATCAGCAAATGAACGTTCACGTTTGAAATGTGTTTGTAGCAAAGACTACTAGAGCAGAGCCAAAGGTACAAAATCAGAGTGAAACTAGTCTTTCAAAGCTGGGGAGCAGCATTTTAGATCAAGATGTCATAAGGATGAGAATCCCTGTAAATCTCTGATTCTGAGCACACCACAATGCAGGGCTCTGAGCCAAGGCCAAGCTGTCAGACAGGCACAAGATTAGCATCACACGCGCACACTGATGAGCACGGGCCCTCAAAATAGAATAGCCACATGAGGCTAATTTGCTAATTGCCATATTTTCAGAGCTGGAACAAACTCTCTCAGTCACATAAATAAAATTGAACTTTGCTTCCCCTAGTTCAGTGGGCCATGGCTGGGGCTGGTTATTTCTGCTCTGGGAAGTACAGGGGTAGGAGGAAGCAAATAGGGCCAAAACAGAGAGACTGGGCCAAGATTTGAATTTCCCTTTCCTGTTGCTGTAGGAGAAAGGATGTGGGAAAGAATTCTCCTTCAGGAGTCACAGCCACAGCTTGCTGACCTCTGGCAAAGGCAAAGCTTGCCAGGGCTACCTCAAGGCAGGGCAGACACGACCATTCTACCAGCTCAGTCTTGGCAACGACCTCCCTAGCACTCTTATACTCAAGGTTGTGGACTTCTGAAGAACAAACCAAAGCCCAGAACAATGTTTGATGTTTCTTTATTCTGGAGAAAAGCCGGCTGAGGACCGAGTCCCCCTGCCTGGAGCTGGTAGATCTAACACCACAGCAGCCACAGATCTGTGCTCAGCTAGAATGCCAGTCACAGGCCAGGCAGGCCTCCTACAGCTCTGGGAATGGCAACCCATATCCATGTTTAGGCAACAGAATTTCACTGTATAAAGATACAAGGAGCATTAGGATGAGACAAAAAGATTCAAAGAAGATAACATATCTTTTCTGTCCAGATAATGTCGGCCAAAACTGGAAGCTACCCCTTACAGACCATGACCTAAAAGAAATATTTGTAATCATGACAGTTCCGAGAGAAAAATGTCTTTTACCTTCTGCAGCATGCAATATAGAGACAAATGTTAACAATGAAAACTTGTGCATCTCTGTTGCAAGTCAAATTTGGCTTTGTAATTTTCAGATAATCTCACAATTCTCACAAAAGAGAACACCTTTCATGAGATTCAGAAATCCTAGCTAGAAATACCTGCTAAATGACTAAACCTTGCAACTTACAGCATATAGACAAAATAAATTTCTGAAGAAGACTGGATTAGAGGACCACGTTAATTCTAACACATATTCATTCACTTTAGAGTGTTTTTAAAAAATGCTCCACGAAAAAGCATTTTTCTCTTTCAAAGTATTTCCAGCCAATAGCATCAGAGCCGTCTGTCTGCACCCTGAGTATTCAAAGGAAAACCATTCCTTAATCTTCTAAGAACAGTTCAAACCCCTATGTGTACACACACACACAAAAAATCACAATTGGAAAACTTGAATGCTGTCTGCCTGGCAGGAAGGAAGCCATTTTCAATAACTAAAAGCAACATTTACAATAGTAGTCTAAAGGCTAATATGGAACTCACATGTAGATGTCAAAACAAGTTAGGCCCATACAATTCTGTAGGGCAAAACATGCAAATGCATTCCAACAGCCTTGGAAAATATGTCAACATCCCAGGGAACCCAAATGACAAACATCTTGTGCTCCCTGAAAGAACTCCACAGTCTGTAAACATGAGGCAATCAAATGAAGTAGCTGGAATCCCAGGCATTTCTTCAGCTTTATTCGCATGTAAATTATTAACGAAGGATTTGGGTGCTTTCAAGTTACTCATTTCAAGCCTAAATCGCTGGAATCACTGTGAAAAGAACTCTAAATGGCTTTATTTTTTTTTTAGTTTCCTTCATTATGGCATACAAACATGTTGATTCTATGGAAGCTAATGCTCATTTCGCAGACAGCTGCAAGAGCATTTTGTGTTTGTTAAGCCAAGGAAAACAGCACAAATGTGGCTCTTCTGCAAGTCGTCCCCTTTGGCAGGGTAGCAGTGGAAGCAGGCAAGGGACACGGTACTCTTCAGCAACGTCTGAGGCAGAAAACACATACAGACGTCTGCCTCTTGGTGATTCCTTCCAAGAGCCAACCTGCAAGCAATCCCCTCCAGCCCCGTGTGCTCATAGGCTGTATCTTTTCTTCTGGTTGATTAAGAGCAGGAATGCTCTCAATTCTGATGCAGCCAGCATTCTATTGCAATTTGAGATGCTGTGGGCTATTCAAGCTATCTGCACAGGGCCAGGTGATAAAAGGGGATCTAATGAGACCTGCAACCTCTGATTAAGCAGCTGGAAGCTAGGTAGGGTACTTGAGGGCGCTTAAAATGACACAAAGGAAGTATGTTTAGGTGACTAAATCATGAAAAGCAGTTACAATCAACTGGAAGCTTAGGGGTGGGTTTGGGTTTTGAAATCCAAGTGGCTATGGTTATATGTTAAACACTGAATTCAATCTAACTGGGATAGTCTCCATCACATCAGCATGGGACTGAAGGATGCAACATAACTGCTGCCTTGGAGGTCCAGGGAATCTAAACAGAGGCTGTAAGAAAGGGACAGACTCTTTAGTGGGGTCTGTTATGATAGGAAAAAGGGAAGTGGCTTCAAACTAAAAGAGAGGAGCATATGAAGAAAAGGTTTTTTACAAGAAAGGTGACGAGGCACTAGAACAAGTTGCCCGAAGATGTGGTGGGTGCCCCATCCTTGAAGACATTTAAGGCAAGACCAGGCTCTGAGCAACTCAATTTATCTGTAGGTATCCCTGTTTATGCAGGGGAGTTGGACTAGATGAAATTTAAGGGTCCCTTCCAATTCAAATGAGACTATGATTCTATGAAGTACACCAAAACATCGAGGCCCCATTCAGAGAAGCCAGTGAGTTCAGATGCCAGGGGAGACAGTCACAGAGAGGTACCTCTTTTGATTGATCTTTTTGGCTGCTCAAAATCTTCCCAACTCTCTTTCAGGTGCCTGGTATTTCTTTGGACCATGGTCCCCTTTCCTCTGTGTCAAAACTGTCACAGATAGAAGGCCTGACTAAGAGAGACAGAAAACTGCAGCTACTCTACTGTACAGTTTGCTGTTAATCAATAGTCGTACCCCTCAACTCTTCATCTGCTCCACCATGAAGCCACTGTCTCTGGTTTTGGATTCTTAGGCAGGCAGACGCCACAGGCTGAACCTTGAACAGCACCGCATGTGCACTCTAGAATTACCTTCACCTGCAGTACTAAAGATAACTCTATAAATTAAAATTGGAAAATGAGTTAAATGTTTTCAAATATAAAAATAGTAACTCCAAACTTGTAGTGACAGATGAGAGCTAGAAATTTCAGAATTATTTTCCCCTTTGTACTGAATTAGGATATTGTAAAAGCTACCTTGTAAGAGAAGAGCTAAGAAAAAAAGCAAAAGCAATGAGCTGAGAAAGCAGCTTTCTTTCAGTTTGTCTTCTTTAATTTTATGAGCTCATACCCTCAAAACATTACCAATGTTGGTTTCTTCGAAGGCTAGTAAATGATTACCTTGTTTTTCCTGACCAGGGGTATTGCATGTGTTTATACCCAGCCATTTGCAAAACAGATGGTGAATATACAACTTCTATTTTTTTCAGAGGGTTAAGGAGGAAAAAGTACAGTTGAGTTTGTTAGAAGTTCCCTGCTAATCTGACATGGGCCTTAAAATACAAAGGAAAGCATAAGATAAAGTAAATCATATGGTTGAGCTATTTCCTTACATTCCAAATCAGGGATGAAGTGATGAAAGAAACTACATTTTAGCCAGATGAAAACAAAAGAAAAAACGTTTTGTCTGCCACAGTTCAGCGCATCACCACAGAAGAGTCAAACATCTAGTAAAAAAGAATGGGGAATTCTCAAAAAAAAGTTTTCCAAGCTGAGAGACAACGGAGTTTATAAATGAATTAACTTGAGACTTCAAAAAATGAACAGTGGCTTCTAGTATATAGGAGTCCCTGTAAAATATCTCCAATGCTGAGCAAAGATTGCACATGCAATCCCAAAAGGATCAGCATGGCAAATGCAAATTTCTATGAGTCAGTGTGGAAGTGCTTCCATATCTTTGAAGGTACTTTAAATACATTTTGACATTTCAGCTTGGACAGAGATGACTAAAGAATATGTTACCTGAGTCCACTCCTAAATGACATGGGCAAATGAACAGGGCATGACTGTTCAGTATTTGTCAAGATAAAAGAAAGAGACCGTTACCAATTAAGGTATTGCAGTAAAAGGTAACAAAAAAAAACCCAGCATTTTTCTACAACCCATAAAGAAATTCATTTCCCTATGATGTTGTGGAAACAACACAATAAACAAGTTCAAAACACAGAATAGATAGAAGAAAACTCCACCACAGTCTGTTAAACACAAAGATGTGGCTACAGGCTCTGGTTCAGAAAGAAATACTCACCTACTGCCAAGAACTGGGAACAGACACTGAGGAAAACATTACTCTCTGTTTATCCACTTAAAATAATCCTACCCTAACTGCTACAGGCTAATGTCTAGCTAAATAAGCTTTTGGATTAATACAGTACTGCTGCTTTTGTATGTTGGTCAAATTCTTCTTTCCCAACTAAAACATTGCAAAATGATGTCCAAGGCCTAGTAAATCTTAAGGAGGAACAGCACTATCAAAAAGGGAACCAACATAGACAGAAAGCAGCAAAAAATGTGGTAGTGAAAGCTCTTAGAAAAGTTGATAACATTAGTGGGACAGAAATAACTTTGGTATTCACTGGCTGAAAGAGACTTGGAACACAAAACAGTGGTACCAGGTCTGACTATTCATTCCTTCAGAGTCCAGTATTGCAGCAGATATTAATTAAATTATAAATATAATGAGATTCTACCAAAGAAATATCAGCCTGCACTATCGGATGCTAAGGACTCTCCAGCTGGGCCAAAAACCACTAAGAGTACTATCAGAAGTCAGAATTTATACTTAGCAGAAATTGCTGTCATCCTTATCATTCTTTGTCTCTTTCTCACTTGGAATTTTACAGGACTTCCATTATATTCAGTAGCTTTGCTGGACTTCCAAGTTACTCCTTTGGGAGATAATGCCAAAAGTGTATTAAAGGGCACTTACGAACAGGAAGAAGCCCGAATTTTTACATGAGCAGATAGTGATAGGACAACGTGAAACAGTTTAGAACTAAAAGAGGTAAGATTTAGGTTAGATAATAGGGAGAAATTCTTTACTCAGAGGGTAGCGAGGTGCTGGAACTAGTTGCCCAGAGAAGCACTGAAAGCCAAGTTGGATGGGGCCCTGGGCAGCCTGGTCTGGTGGGGGTAACCCTGTCCATGGCATGGGGTTGGAACTAAGTGGTCTTTAAAGTCCCTTCCAAACCAAGCTATTCTATGATTCTGTATCATTGTCCAAAGCTGGCATAGAATTAACCATTTCCATCACAGGCAAATTCAGATCTTATAGCTAAGCTTATATCTGAAACACATGTATGGCAGCCTAGAGTTTCTCCTCTTCCCACTCATGCTTTCCCTTTTGGTGTCTTAATCCCAAACTATGCTCTCTCTTCTCCTGACCATGAAGGTTACAAAATGGGACTGTGCTGCTTACCACGGACTGCGTTCCTCGTGTGGAGGATGTAGTAACAGGTGTTATAGTGATAGTACTTGTCACCTTGCTTGCTGCAGGCCGTGAGGACAGGTTGTTCCTGGGTGACCGTAGGACAGTACCAGTGACAACTTCTTTTTCAGCTGCTATGTTCACTGGTCGGACTGTTATCACAGGACTTGCACCATCTGGTGCAGCACCAGGAGAGCGCTTAAACTGGGAACCCAAATGGATATGGATTTTGTTGTCTTCTGTTGTAATAATATTGGCGTTGGTGTTGTATTTACGGATTGGAGATGGGACAGTTTGTTTCTCTGGTGTTACTTTGAAAACAGCCCTTCCCATGGTCATGTCTTGTGACTGCGGAGAAACAGAGATTTCTGCTGGTGCTGCAGATGTTGATACTGTCATAATCTGAATTGGTGATGTGGGTCTGTCAACGAAAGGTACTCTACCTCCCTCTGGAGACTTTTCTCTGGAGAATGTTGTTATAGTGACTGGGGACATGGAACGGTCTGGGCCCAATGGACTTTCACTGCCTTTTCCTTTTGAAGGCATAATATTTGGAGAGGGAATGATGGTTATCCGTGGCTTCTGATTTCCCAAAGTGGGAATGACAGTGGTACTTGAAAAAAATTCCTCTGAGGTTGGACTGGTTATTTCCAAAGTAGCCGTGCTGTTCTCATGGTCTGGTGTCACCCGAATATGAAGAGGCTGACCCTGCTTTGGGGAAAGGACAACCTCCCCAGGATGTGCTGTGCCACTGTGGGTTCGGGCTCCTTTATCTGGAGTTGCCTGAGCTCCAGGTTCTCTCTTTCTCATCCATGGTATCCACGATTTCCTCATCGCAAGTTCATTTGCTGCTGGAGGGTATCTCTCAAGCACTGAAGAACGCTCCATGGGTTTTTTCAGACCTACCTGTCGCAGATTGCTCATTATGTGGTTCTCCTCCTGGAAGGATTTCCGTATAAACACAGCTGGAGTTTCTTCTTCTACTGCTTCATTGCTCACAGCATCTGTTTGCACACCTGTGGATGTCACAGGAACATCAACCATTCTTCGTCCATTTATGCTGGGCCTCAGAGCACGGCTGTAACGCTTAGAAAGTTCTAACTCTCTCGTTAGATTCAGAACTTCCTGCCCCATGCTCTTGTTTTTATTTTCTTCTTCTATAAACCTTTGCTGCAGAACTGAATAATCCACTTGGAGTTGAGAAAGCTGGTCTTCTTTGTTCATCAGCTCATGGATTTTTTCCTTAAGAGCTTGAACTTCTGCTTTCAAATCTCTGCTTTTAGCCTCTTCCAGACGAAACCTGTGCCTCAACTCTGCCTCCTGGCTCACTGCTTCACCTTTTTCAATTGCTTTGTTTTTGGCAATCTGGAGCTTCATCTCCTCCAGCTGTTGAGAAAGTAAGTTAGCTTTATCCTGCTCAGTCCTAAATTTCTGCTCTAGCTGATCATATTCATCTTCTGTCTTCATCAAATCTCCTTCAACCACTTCCAGTTGTTTGAGACGTTTTTTCAGTCTCTCAATTTCAATAGTAAGTTCCTTAATCTTGTTGTCCTCCTGACAGCCATGCTCTGGTCCTTTTCTGGCTCGACCTCTTGTAATTTCTCTCTCCACTTCCTCCATACCATCAATTCTTTTCTTTAACAGGTCAAATCGACAGCTTAGTTCTGAGGACTTTTCTTCTTCACTTTTCAGTTTAACAATTAACTCATCCCTTTCTTTTGTCAGAACAGACACCTTTTCCTCCATTTCTGATTTCAGTTTCAAAAATTTCTTACTTTCTTCTATCAGTTTCTCTGTTACATCCATAACTTTCCCTTGTTCAACTTTAAAATTCTTGTTTAGACCTTCAACTCTTTTTTCTTCCTGTTTTATTTTTTCCATCATATTTTTCCGTTCATCAACCAACATTACGGTAAATGACTTCAGCTTTGTTAGGTCATCTTTTAAGCTTATTTCAGCTTTTTCCAACTTACTTTCTGATGCCTCAAGGTCTTTCACTCGAGTCTTCACCAGTTCCAATTCATTTATCAAATCCTTAGTTAAATTCTTCTCTTTCTCCAAGTTTAAGTGTAACTGAGTGCATTCAGACTTACTTTTACTGAAAGCCTCTTCCAGTTTCTCTAGTTCTGACATTCTCTTCTGCAACTTTTCCACTTCAAGTTTCAACTCTTTGTTATGGTGTTCTTCCTCTTGCAGTTTATTTTTCAGCTCTTTACACTGGGATTCGGTTTTTGTGATCTCTTCATCTTTTCCCTCCATTTCAAGTACACGCTTGCGGAGGTTTTCAACTTCTGCCATTAAACTAGAGTTCCCACATTCCCCTTTTGCTATTTTATCTCTTAGTTCCTGAAGTTCCTCCTCAGCTTTTTGAAGACTTCTGTTTGTTTCCTCTAGCTCCTCTATTCTGCGAGTCAACCCAACCAACTTGAGCCTTAGCTGTCTATTATGTGACTCTTGATTAGCCAGTTTAGCAGTCATCTCCTCATGTTCTTGAGAAAATGAAGATGTTTTGTGTTCAAGTTCCGTTTCTAACCGCATCAGTTTTTGTCCATCTTCTTTTGTTTTTGCAGTAACAATTTTAAGCTTTTCTTCTTCTTCCTTTAGTTTTTGATTTAAATCTTGTATTTTCTGGCTTTGTTGATCAAGTTGTTCAATATGCATTTGTCTTTCATCCACCAGCATGAGTGCAAATGATTTGAGCTTGACTAGTTCTTCTCTTAGTTTATTGAGTCTCTTTGTGTGTTCTTTCTCCTTCCGGGCTTGATAGATCTTCTCCTGCTCAAGAAGTTTCTTCAATCTGAAACAAGTTAGAACAAATGCATTAAACTACAATATATGTGTATTCGGTGCATTTCTCAATTTGGTGTAATTCTCTATTTTTAATTCAGTTTCAGCAGGATTCTTTTTATACCCAATAATAACCTCTGTCACCTTTCAGCATGTAACAACCTACCACATTTACATTCCCCAGCCAAAATATCTTAAATTAGAAAATTAACTGAAAACTATATCAAATCATTCTGAATTCAGACACTGAAATTTTATACATGTCTAGATAGGAGAGACATCAGTTTTTAATTCCTTTGCATTTATTTCTCATTTAGGATGACGTTGGTAAGGATGTATCATATCCTATCAGGATAGATACTATCTACTCATCAATCCGTTTATACTGACTTTTTTTTTGCATGATGGTTTCCTCATAAATTTCTTACATATATAAAAGTGTGAAAATACGATAAAAAAGGAAAACCAATTGCTATATGTAACCATACACAAATGCTTATAAATGCTAATTATAAATATACCAGCTGGACAGAAGATTATGCTAGCACATGACTGATAACCATCTGGGCATCACAGGCATAAGAAATAAGCAGTAAGAGAAATTTGCCAGCACAGTGATAACGGATGTTACAAGGTTTGTTCTCCTTGTCACATTGCCATTTACAGTAGCAGATGTTGTGACTACGAGAGTCATCAAACCTTTGGCTACAACTAACCTTTGTATTTTCAAGAAATACAAAAGCACAAATCAGATCTATCCTCAGAAAGATACTACAGACCTACATTTTCCAACATGGGAAATTGCATTCTGTTACCCATGCAACATTTCAATAGGGAAATGAAGCACACTTCCTATTTTATATCTATTCCTATTGCGGATACACTAACATAAAAAATAAATAGAGTTACAAGTAACAGAGGGATATATTCCTTACTAGTGCATTACTGCAAAAGCAGCAGTATGATTTTAAAAAGAAGACAGATATGTATGGTGAATTTACTGTGAAATGACACATTTTTCAAACCACTGTCAAAGCACCAACTTTGGTATAAAGAAGTGTAATGAAATGATTCAAATCCACTTGCTTTGCTCACTCATTCATGAAACAAATTTCTTTGTAACTGCAACACACAGTGAATGGTAACAGAGAGCAATTCACCACCACAGTTTCAGTCGTAGCAACTGAAACCCCCAAGTTTCAGCAAAGACCAACTTTATCAGGACTGCTGTCTGAACTCCTGTCCTGTAAGTGGTAGTGTGTGAAGCACGGATACATATTCTCCTCTGCTGCCCCAGGAATGAAGTGCTGCAGAGAGCTCCGGGACACAATATGGTGCACCAGGGATAACTCCTGAGCCCTCACCTGAACTCTAAGCTCATAAAGCCAGCCAGCTATTAATGTTTCACTCCTCATTCCTCAGGGACCAGAGGGAACAGGAACTGGAATGAAAAGCTATGAGAAAAGAGAAGGAAGCCAGAAAGCAGAACAGGATACAGTAGGTAGGGAAGGAGAGGGCTGAAGAATGCATTTGAAAACAAATCAGATAGGATGTGGGAGTAAGAGAATAGTAGGAACCAGCAGGAGAGTGAAAAACAAACAAACCTTGCAGCCAACCTTACTGGGTCACAAAAAAAATCTCTTTAGTTTTGGCAGCTCTTTGGAAAGGACTGAAAAGACATGCTGGTCTATGTATGCCTCATTATGGGTCATGTTGGAGTATCAAAAACTTAAAAAAACCTGCTGCTATTCACAAAGCACTCACTTTTCACACTCAAGGACAAACTTTATTAGCATACAATATATTCCCTCGCTACTTTATCACACTGCTTTATGCAGAAGTCTCTGCCAAGAACTCTCCCAGGCTACATTTTTAAAGTAGGACACATACTCTCACAAAATAATTTTTACCATAACAGAGCAGTGGAAGCTAGCCTCGTGGGGCTCAGAGCAACCCATCTCCCAGTCATTAACTTATAAATGAGAATATGAGATCTCATAAAAAGAGAAAATTTGAAGGTGGACCCTATCAATTAAAACAAACAAACAAACAAACAAACAAAACCAGAATACAGCTTTGTTTTTTTTTTTAAAAGATTTTCCCCTTTGAAAGCCTATCTGCAGATACTCAGATCATTGCCTATGATTCTGAATCGCCAGGCTGTTCTTAGAGGATGTGTATGATTTTACCTAGCAGTACAAGCAGCCAGGATGCTATGCAGAGTGCAGAGCAATTCACTGCCCCACAGTTATCTGTGAGCCTTTAGGGCTGAGAAAGCCCATACCTGGAAAACAAAAGAAATACCTGTTTGTTAATCTGAGACAAAGAAATGCCAGGGATGAGGCTGAGCAACACAAGAAGAAAGCACATCAGCACTGTCACCATATTGTGCCGATCAGTAGGCTCAGAAGTGTGGAATAACTGGATCTGCAGTGCTGTGAAAAGCAAAAATAAACTATCATGGCTGTGACAACACAACCTGGTAACGTAGCTTACACGTGCATATTGATCAGGGTAGGAAGCACCATGGAGTATTTTATGTGCCTCAGCTTTGAGAGGTGGAACCAGACTGCACAGGGTCTGACAAGAGAGCTTTCACAGAAGCCTAATGCTTGATGACACTTCTCTTTTCCACATCCAGGAAAACTACTTCTTTAAGGGATGGATGGAGCACATCCACATCTGCACACGTGCCAAGTGAATCAACAAAATCTATGCATTTTCAGTGTTATTTCTAGCCACTAAAAATAATGCTGAGTTGAAGCTTGCTCCTGCTTTTCTGTCTCCTGTCTAACTCTTACACCTTAGCAGCTAAACCAGAATTTCAGCAGGACTGCAAAGTGGTATTGCCTCATCCTGACCCGCACAAACGGTTTGTTATCGGGCTTCTCATCTCACTGCTGCTGCTGTTTGCTAAGTGACATCGGCCTGCATAGGCTCTGCTAAAGGCTGAGAGCACTGCAGAGACTCACAGCACGCATCCTTAATGTGTCATCTAGAGCATTAACTGCATTCCAGGTTGTCAGGAGGTTGAAAGCACCTGCATTTAGAGTCAAAACAAGCAAAAAGGAAAAGCAGGGAGGAGGGGGGGAGGAAACTCACAGCACTTTAATAATGAAATGTGAGCTAGTGACAACAATGACAAGACCCTAGTTTGGCACTCTGAGCCCAGTCCCTGCATTTGCTGTCTTAGTTTGCTTATCTTTTTTTTTAGAGATGAGGAGAACTATTTGGATAAAGCTATATAATCTACAGCCATCAGTATGAGTCTCATGGGCTGAGCATCCAGCCCACAGTGGGGATGAAGGCAGGTCTGCTTAGTGACTTGTGACGGCAGATCCTAACAGCTGCTTGTCAGTGAAAAGCACTGATGAGATCAGCACAGCACCTTCCTTTCCCCACAAGTTTCTCAACTCTTTACAAGGGTAGATAATGGCAGGACAAGGGGAAATGGTTTTAAATTGAAGGAGGGAAGATTTAGGTTGGATGTCAGAGGGAAGTTCTTTATGTGAGAGTGGTGAGGTGCTAGAACAGGCTGCCCAGAGAGGTTGTGGATGCCCCGTCCCTGGAGGTGTTCAAGACGAGGTTGGATGGGACTCTGGGCAGCCTGGTCTACTATTAAATGTGGAGGTTGGTGGCCTTGCATGTGGCAGGGGGTTGGAGATTCATGATCCTTGAGGTCCCTTCCCACCCAGGCCATCCACCATGTGATTTTGTGATTTTGTGATTCCCTACCTACTATATCAAAACATAGAGTTCAAGTCATACATCGAACACAAGGCCTTATGCTGCCGTGAGGGTCCAGGCGCTCTTCCCTCTCCTTCCTTTCTTTTGCTGTCAGCAGAAGGAAAGCTGGTGGGAGTGATGCAGTGGGGTTAAGGACATGGAGATGTCTGTAGATCAGTCTCAGCTTGCAAAACAGGAAGACTCAGTAGTGAGGGGAGAGCAGCTAAAGACTTGGCTTTAACCTTCACAAGCAGTGTGCTGGAAACTGCCAGCAAGGATGAAGAGGTGAGGGGAAAGGTACCAGACCTCCCTGTCCCCCTTCCTGAGGGTTTGAGGCTGAAGGGCCTTTTTGCTTCCCCTTCCCTCCTAGAAGCTTCAAGTGGGCTGGGATGCCAACAGCTGCTGAACACCCCAGAGAAGTAGCCCTGCTACTGTTGTCAAGGTTATGTGCCTAAGTTCTCTCCTACCAGTCCTGAATGACTTGCTCAGGCTGGGGCTGATCACTCTGTCAGGTCTAGAAGGCATTTTTTCCATAAAGGAAACCTTGGCCAAAGCCATACAGTTTCCCCCCTCAGCTACATGCCTGCTGCCAGCAAGTCTGGCTGTTATGTCAGTGTGTTTGTAAGAGACAGTGCTGGATTACAGTGCAGACTTGTTTTGTAAGACCAGCATATTGGGTGTGCTGGGGAGGTGCCCAACACCTCTTCTACAGTTACAGACTTAATTTAACCACATGTATTGTTTTCCTGCTTTATTTCAGCATATGTCAAGTTCATTCACTGAGGCACATAGGAGGAACCCCATAGTATCATCTTCACAGCATCTGTCCTAAGACAAGAATGAGACTTCACCATGAATGACAGCTTACAGGTGGAGAATGATGCTTTGGTGGCTCATAAAGACAATAGCTTCATACTAGAAGAGCTTTGGTGGGTTTTACTGAATTTTAGATGGCACTTATCTGTAAGCAGTAAAAGAAGTGGCAGCAGCAAGAGCTGAACCAAAATCAAGCATTAGGTGTTACCTACATTTGCAAAAGAAATTACAAACAGTCATCAGTAAGCACTGTCTTGCTTTCTAATAAACTTCATGAAAACATTTGAAATACAACAAACATAGGAAACTGGGAAGTGCTGCCTAGTACTGCTGGCTGGTAAGAGTCCTCCTTGTCTGGATGAGGAGCTACGAGATATGGCTTTAGTGGCTTGTGGTAGCAAGGGTAATGAAGGATGGTTGGACTAGATGATCTTGGAGGCCCTTTCCAACCTCTATGATTCTCCAAGGTGGCACACAGTATTTTAAGAAAATATAAAGAAGTTTCAAGTTATCTAGAGTAAGATGCTCAATGATTTCCAAAAACTGTGCATGACCTGATACAGGAACATTTAGATCCCACTGTGCAAGAAGGCTGAGGTGAGCTTCCAAGGGATCCCCAGGTGTTTAGTGAAGAACCCATAAGAGATTAGAGTGATCCAGAGTGGTGTGAAGAGCTGTTCTCCTACCATCAAGACAGTGACAGTAGAGTGTGAAGAGGGAGAAAAGCAGGTGAGATCCCTGGGGCACTTTTAACTGAACTCATACACAGCCCCAAGGTCCACGGAAAACCAGCACAAAGCCACATCAGAGATACTACTCCTATAGCACCCTCTTCTACCATTACAACTCCCACACACATTTCTTCTGATGGGATGCGATGACTTCCACCCTGCCTTGTGGGTTATTGAGACAGTAAGAGAAGCAGCCTGATGAGGGTAGGACGGGCTGGCTGGCAGCTGGTGGGGGTGGCTACCCATCACCTGAGCCAGTCTGCAGTCACTCACGTGGCTGTCCTGGGGGAGCCCTGGGAGGCCTTCCCTCATACCCACCTCATGCCCATCTCAGACCCACCCTATAGCCACTTCACACCCAACTTCATGCCCTTCTCATATCCATCTCATGCCCACCTCATACCCAACAGCAGAGAGAAGATGGGTGACATCAAGTCCTAGGGCAGGGAAAGTCATGAACTACATTTATTTTGCTTTCTCATTCCTATCCACCAAAACTTAAAGCCAGCTAGCAAAGAGACATGCGCTTGAATTGCTATGGAACTTGCCATGGAACTTCTCAAGCTGTTTGTCAGTTTATCTGACATCAGAATCTATCAACTCCGAACACAAATAAAACTTGTAAAAAGAACAGTTGTATATCTGCTGAACGTAAGGAGAAATTTTTGTGGCTATCCTTCATGCAAAATTAAAGTGCAAAAAAAAAAGCACATGCTCTTCACTGCCGAATTAACTTCTGAGAAGTGACTGTATCAAAGCATATCAAAAGCAAATCAACACTCTTGCTGCTTCAGAACTACACGACAGTTCCCAAATGATACCACGGGAAACATTTTCTCGATCTAAGAGGACACATGGCTTGTCTTACATTGTAATTTTTTCTCCTCTTTGCCAATTTCTAGTGCTGACGTTGTGCAAACGGAAATTTTTCCACCTCCCCGACCTCCCCATCCCGTTCCAAATCAAGCCATCCACAATGACGCCCACATTGCTCAACCTGCGGCTCTCAGAGCCCGAAAGTTCCCGGTGCACCTGCGGGCTGCGTCCCCACCTCGGCACGGGCCCTGCAGCTCTCCCGGCCCGGCCCGGGCCCCGCTCCCCGCTGCTGCTCACATCCCGCAGGCGGGCGGAGCGCGCAGGTACGAGAGCGCCCGGCACCGCTCACGGTAAACACAGCGAAACGACAGCAAAGATAGTAAAAGTAATAGAAAGGAAAAGTATGAGAAGAAAAATAATAAAAATGAAAAATAGCCCCCCCTTCTCCCCCCCAAAAAAAAGAAAAGAAATAATAAAAACGAAAATGATGGAAAACGATAATTAAAAAAAAAAAAGTAAAAATTAAAGATAAAAACAATACAATGAATCGCAATGATCTCACCTTATAATTAGGCTTTTTTTTTTTTTTTTTTTAAAGCTACCAAAATAAATCACCTGCAGCTACCGCGCAGCCCCCGACGGCGGGACGGAGCCGTGGCTCAGGTCTCCCCGCGTCCCCGCCGTGTCCCCGCCGTGCCGCTCGCGGAGGGCCGCGGCGCCGGCCGGGGCAGAGAAGGGGTGGAGCGGGGAGGCGGCGGCCGTGCCGCGGGGCCGGGGCGGCGGCCGCGGGGCGACGGCGGGAGCAGGGGGGCTGCGAGGGGAGGGGGCCGCCCTGCCCTCCCCCCATGGTGGGCTCCGGGCGGGCTGCGGGCTGCGGGCGGCACGGCGGCGGACGCGTGGAGGAGCCCGCCTCGGGCCGGGGCTGAGCTCGGGGCCGCCCGTAGCAACGCGGGCCGCGCTCCAGGCCCCCCTGCCAGAAGCCTGCGCCGGAGGAGTTCGCAGCCCCGCCGGGCGGGCGGGTCGTAGGCGAGCGATGGAAAAGCGCTCATTTGATGTCGGAGGTGCTACTTGCCCTGAGCTCAGCGACTACGCACAGGAGAGCTTCCTCGATTCAGTCCCCGCGTTCCATTGGTACGGGGCTGAGCTGCAGAGCAGGTGATGGAGGCACGGAGGCATGAAGAAACCCTCTGGCGATTTGATGCACGTGCATATTTGTTTGGGAAAATCGTGCATAGCAGCAAGGCTAACCGAGATTGTGTATGAGGTCTGAAAGCACCATTCTGCCAGATCCCTGTGGTAAAATGTCTTCAGTCGCCCTTTTTGTTCCCAAAATGACACAAAGGGATTTGGGGATTCCCTCAGTTTTCCTGATAGCTCCATCCGTTGGCCACGGTCACCTTTCCAGCCTCAGCAGGAGAACTGGAAAACACTCTGCTCTTCTCCTTCTCACCCCCCTTGTCCTTCTCTCTTATTCTTTACTCTTCCCCTTCTTGCTGCCCACCCCCTACTCTTGGGAAGCCTCTGCTACCCCAAACCACTGAAAGCGTATCACATCAAATACAATTATCCACAAAAATGGGCCAGTGTGCATTTACATTTTGGGGAAACTATTCCATTCCTTTCACTGCTTTTCCTTAGGATCCTTGCCCCTCTCAGTATGGTGGCTAAGCAGAGCTCATTTGCAAAGCAGGTGCTTGACAATTGATTCTATGCTCACAGTTCGAGGCCCTATTTTCCGCATGCCCATCAGAATTGCTGAGCACAGTTGCAGGTTTCTGAGTGGGAAACAGAAACTCCACGGGGTGGGGGGCTGGTGGGGACACTGGCTGCAGGGTGCTTAGGACATGCCATTTGGGTCCCAGCCCCGTCTGCCTCTGAACCCTGGTACATCCAAGCCCCAGCTCCAACAAGCTGCCCAAAATGGGAGTTATGCTCAGCGTAAAAACGTCATAATCCATGTAAATCAGCTTCATGTGACTTTACAAAGTGCCATGGAGGAAATGTGCCACATGAGCTCAACAGGGGTCAAGTCACATTTTCCAGGGAAACACACATCAGCCTGAATCACGCTCTGTCTTTCCATTCTCCCCTAATTTCATGAACTGAACACTTCCTAGAATGAAGCAACATCTAGAATCTCTGCTACAGAGAAATTGCCGCCTCCTGTATGCAAAGCCGATGCATCCCAAAATATTTCTGTCACTTTAGGTCAGAGGAAAGGTTTCTGCACAAAACCCACATTTGATTACACAATTAGAAATTATCACAGCCTACATGTTTCAAGCAGACAAATGTTCTGCTTAGTCTACTTACTCTGTCCTTACGCGTTTGCCTTTGCAGATCTACTAACTGTTCTGGTAGAGCTACACATTCTTTAACAAGGGAAAACTACACATACACAATGAAAAACACTAAAATAAATATTCACTATTGAAATAGAACAGTGTGGCATGTAGAGGGATCACAGTTTTTTGACTCTTTAGATCACCTGCATAAAAGTCCGCAGCATGAGTTTCAAAATAACTGACAGCAGCAGCAGGCGGGCAGCCTCAAGGCAACCTGCTCCCAGAAGCACTGAGCACTCTGCAAACAGGTTTCAGAGCTAGCTACCTGCTGGCAGAGGGTTTGCTCCACTACTGCTGCTCCTGGCTCAGACCCAGACCTGGTTGGCTGCAGTCTGTGCACTCCCTGCACAGCCTGTCACAGTCCTGCAGCACTCACTGCTCAGTCCTGGCCTCCCCCTCACCACTCTACTCCATTTCCAGCCCTCACCTCTCCCAAATCCATAACCTTCATAGATGTCCCTTCCTGTCAGCCCTCGCTCTTCTTTCTTCCATTCCAGGGACGTCAAGAGGATCCTTACTCAATATTTGTATTAGCAAAGGAGCTGTGTGTCCATAGCAGCCAGTTTTGTACAGATATGACTTAAAGATGGGAAAGCCACTGCAGGTTCAGACCCATCTTATAAAATCTGACCACTCACAGCAGCCATGTGACTCTTGTCCATACCACATACCTCAAGGTGTTACCTTTATCTGTCACCAATTTGGCAGCAAAAAATCAGCAGCCAGAACAATAATATGCTATGAGAAGACCAGAGGGTGACTGAGGACACTACCAAGGTCCCTGCCTAGTAAGGGAAACATTAAAGGCAATACCCAGAGGATGGCTCAAAGCCTGTCCCAGTCTAAGCCACAACCCTGGTGCAAGCAGAGTCACAAGGACACCAATGATGTCCTCTGCAGGGTGCCAAATTATAAAACCACAGACTGACTGAGGACAGGAAATGTCTAATCTGGGCATGGGCTCAGAGCAGGCCCATTCAGAGCAGCTGGCACACAGCCTGCTCCACTTGGGTCTTAAAGACCTCTGTGGATGGAGACATCAAAGACTCTCTGGGCAATCTGTTTAGGGCCTGACTAGCTTCGTGCTGAAAGAGATCTTGATTAAGTCAGATCACAGACACAAGGTGACATATACCATACATGCTGCCTCAAGGTGCTCACCAGTGACACCTGTGACCATCAGCAATTCTGAGAGGGCACTTAGGACTGACCACCAGCTCCTCCAGCTTTCTCTCTAACTCAGAAATAAAAGCACATGAAATGAGATGCAGTCACAGAAGTTGTCTGGATGTGAGCCAACAGTACAAGACAGTGCAGAGAAAGCAGAGCACAATAGTGGCATACCTACAGCCTGCACTAGCTATATTTGTACCTTCACCAGGCCAACCCCTCCAGGTACCAAAGGTAACAGCAGAGGAGAGGCAGCTCCTGAGGTGCAGAAGACATCTTGTAGGTTGTCACAGTGAAGGTCAGCTAGACCTTCAACCTCCACAGCTTTTCTTTCACTGGGAAGACACTGTCCAAGAACTGTGTTCCTGAATAAAGCAGTAGTTGCAACACTGTGGGACCAGATAAGAAAATTACAAAAAATTAAAGCAGGAGAGTGAATAGATAGGAATTCCAAATTCCTGCTCACCTCTGAAAGTCAGAAATTGCACTTTGCATCTGGCATAGTCTCTGCTATAAAGGAGAGTAACTGGGAAGCAAAAGATGGAATTGGTTTAACTGTTTAATGATGTGCTAATAGACTACACATTTCTTTGACACATTGCTCTCTTTAAAATGCACTGAACTGTGCACATGGATTTTTCTTGTAGATTGTAGAGGCTTGTAACCAATGATAGCCTTATTATAAAATTTTTTGTAAGCAGGGCTTTGTAATCCTTCCAGGGACTCCCCTACTCTCTGTTGGCTCTTTATCTTCAGTGTAGCAACATATGTAACACTTATGAGGAAGGCAGCCCTTGCAACTCCCTCCAAGTTTTCTAATATGTTGCAAAAAGCCCAAATATTACTGTTTGTGCAAAACAAAATACCAGGTTTGTGCTTATATACATAGAAAAGTACCCTCTGCAGCTTGCCAGACTGAAATTTTTCTTCATAAAACCCCAAACTGAAAAATTTCCATCATTACTTTTCACTTTTTCATTTTGGTAAGTCAAATTCATCTGGTTAAGTCAAACCTGTACTCTGCTTTCTATTTATCCAGTTGCCTGCTCTGAGCTTAAGAGATATGAATTCAGTGCCATTTTGATAGAACGTGAAAACTCCAAATATTGAGGGAGGGCAGAGGATGATATTAATTTGCTGCTAAAGATGATACCCTGTGCCTTCTGAACACAAATAAATAATGAAGAGAGAGGTAATAAATTCTTGAAACATGACTTTGTAGGAAAAGCCTGAGAAAAAAGATTTCAAGTTGGACTCTGTGCTGTTATATCTCAAGCAATATATTTTACACGGCTTACATCATGCACACTAAAAACTTAATTTGGTGAGCTACACTGACAACTGGCTTTGTTCACCTTTGTTCTTATTTAAAACAGGTTGTTCCATGCAGCTGTTAAAAAAGCCATGCACGCACACACATGCACACACATTCACACACGGGCTTTTTTATTACTCCCCAGATCTTTCTAAATATGTAATACTGCTTAGATTTAAAATTCTTTTTTCTCTTTGCAGCACGAGAATTGCCCTACACCAGGATTTGCTGCCTTTTATGGAAGCATGATCCAAAAGTTTAACAAAAGCGATTCTGGCTTTGTTTTTCTTTTCCACGTTTTTTGCCTTCTGCTTTTCTACTGTCATCATATTTGTGTGTATCATCTTGCTATCTGGGAAAGATCAGAATCTCCAGTATTGCATATGTGACTCAGATATTTTACTAAATAAATAGAGTCAAATCAACTACTTTAACTACTGTATGATCATTTGGTGCAAACCAGTTCTGAGAAGACTCAGTGCCTATGTAATACTGTGCCAAATAACATGATTGATACGATGACTTCTGCTTTATTTTTGCTACATGTTTAGATATGATCTTTTTTTCCATCTTCGCCTCTTCATCATCTTCCTTCCATCTGCTGTCCACCCATCAATCCCTACTGCACTCTACCTTCCCCAACACCTGGTAGTGGTGTCTGGAGTCACTGACAGGGGCTCATGCATGGGAGGAGTGTTTACAAGTAAACCAGTGGAGAGGCTTAAAAATCTAGTTTTAGGAAGCATCATCGTCCATGTAATTACATGCACTGTGCTAGCCAGGCTTGGTTTCAGGCTGCGCTGTACAGCAGCCAGGCGGCCTGAGAACAAGAGTTTACTCAAGTGGAGTCAGCAGAAAGGATTTCTCCTTCAGTGCAGGGTCTCAGATTTTCTTAGAAATGCAGGCACTGCTTGCAATATTTTGTATTACATTTTGCCACCTTAATCACAGTTTGACACAAGGATAAAGCAACATGCAATTATAATAACAGAGAAAAATAAATCATCTCATAAAGATTCCTTTCTGATTTTTAAACATGAGCTTCTGTGAGTTCCATAATCACTGATTTATCAAATAATGAGTCCTCAATAGAAATTTCAGATGCTGTGCAAGAGTAGTTGGCTGCTGCCCTTATGACTTAAACTGAGACTGATAGATTTTAACATCAGCACTGAGTAATCCCAGCTGTCACCACATCTTAATATGCCATGTCCCGACTGTCAGTCTGAAGAGCTATGAAGGTATTTCTGTTACCATTCATGTCAGGACCCTCAGCTTTTGCTTTGAACACAAAAGAGAACACACCTGCTTGTCTCACAACCACAGCTTTATTCATGCCTTTTACCCCTGTGTTCTGGAGTTACATCATAAATGGGAAGGTGGGGGAAAAGTAAAATACAAAATTCCTTCATCTATACAAAACTTCTCTAGTGCCACATAGCTAAATCACACAGCTCATGCATTTGTTACGTTTGCTGCTTGCATTGTATCTACTGAGAGTCAATTATAGCAGAGAAGGAAAAATGAGAAACCCTACAAATAAATCTGATTTAGGGACAAATCTATATTTTGGTCACCTGAATTTGCTTTTTCATACCCTTGAAAGATCTGTCATCTTACCTGATCTCTACAGCTCCATTAGAGGTTATCTGGGATGCCTGATAACACATATTTTTACCCAGACAACAGTGTGGGGAGGCTTATTCTGGGAACCAAGGACACATGGGCTGACCACAGCATTTGCTTATGGATGGGAGCCATAGGTACTTCCACTGGAAGGAAGAGTTGCAAGGGACTTTCTCTAGAACCAGCACCTGCTAGCTGCATTAATGGCCCAGGAAGTGGCACACCTGGTTTTATTCTTTTCTACATTACTTTCCTTGCTGCTTTAAAGTGTTACTGGATCAGGCAAGCATACTGGTAAGCCTGAGTCTGGATGCACACAACCCATGGGCCTGCCATCACTCTAGACCCATTGGCTGTATGTTCACAGTGATGTTAGAAATCTATGTTCATGATGGCACAGCAGTCCAGTGACAAACAGGAGCAAGATGTTTTCCTTCTCCACAGCCCACATACCCTCCCCAGGACCTTTTTCACACCTCAGGGCAGCTGAATGACACCTGGCAGGGAAGGGAAGGTGGCACTGCAAGGTAGGAGGCCAGTCTCATATAATAAGCCTGGACCAGAAGCTGCTGCTCCTCACAGAATCACAGAATTGCAGGGGTCAGAAGAGACCTCACGAGATCAAGTCCAATCCCTCTGCTAAAGCAGGTACCCTACAGTAGATTGCACAGGTAGGCATCCAGATGGGTCTTGAACACCTCCAGAAGGAGACTCCACAACTTTTCGGGGCAACCTGTTCCAGTGCTCCATCACCCTTACCCTAAAGAAGTTCTTCCACATGTTAGTACAGAACTTCCTGTGTTCAACTTCTAGGCCATTACTCCTTGTGCTATCAATACACACCCCAGATAAGAGCCTGGCCTTGTCCATCTGCCTCCCACCTCCCTTCAGATATTTATAAATATTTATCAGATCCTCCCTCTGTCTTCTTTCCCCCAGGCTGACAGACCCAGGTTACTCAGCCTTTCCTCATACAGAAGATGCTCCAGGTCCTTTATCATCCTGCCTATACTTGCCTTACAACTTCTTTTCCATCATCTCTGCATCACCCTCTGAATAACTGTACCACTGATGTGTCCTGGTCTCACTGATTGCTAATTGTGTGTTTATTGACTTTTGACTTCCACTGAGCATCCTTGTTTACAAATTGGTGCTATTTTTCAAAATGTTGTAGTGGTGCAAGTACAAATGATGCCTCACAGAACAAGAGAGGCAGCGGTTTGGAAAAGCTTACAGCCTCCTTGGCAGAATCAGTAGACAACACTGATCAAAAAATAATTCAAAATAATTCAAAATACATATAAAGACACCATTTGTCTGTAGAAATTGTGATAGAATAAGATTGTTATAAATGCTTATCATCATAAACAAATGGAGATAGGAGTTATATAAAAACATAAAATAAATAAATATTGTTACTTATTTATTTTGCTGGAGAGCAAACTCTTATTCAGAAGCCACAATTCCACTGAAGAAATTGTAGTATGTAATATATTCACATATATATACTATTACATATTTCTAAATTTTGTGGGTGTGTGCAGACACGCACAACATTTTTAGAGTTCTTACTCAGAGTCTCATTTAACCCACTGATCAAGAAGAGCTCTACTGACTTCAAAGGAATTGCACCACTCCTAGCTTTGTGCTCATGGAATCCAGACACAGGTTGGTGCTTTTATGGATTAGTTATTTTCTAAGAGTCAAAGAAGCTGGATGGAGAGAGCTCAGTGTGCTCACGATGGGAACAACACGATAGTGCCTGCCAGCAACAGCAAGTTGTACCATCAGGACTTGGGCTGTCAGTGAGGACATGAGCCAGTCACACCAGGACATGGGCATCTCTTTTGAAGGATTAACACAAAGCACGAGCTCTGCAACAACTGCAAGCAGTAGCACTTTATTCTCCCCTCCACTAGAACGGACAGTGTTCTGACCCTACTATTTTTGGAAACCAGGGTGGTATTCCATCCAATCATTTGCAAAATGAAAAAATGTTGAAAGCTATGCATCATTCTAAAATGAATTAAGTCACCAGGAAAAGCCTGATATTGAAATGATGAAAAAGAATACTTCTATCCATTTCTAATTCCTCTGAAAATAAACATTCTAAATGGAACTGTAAAGGAACTTTCATCTGTGATATATATACTTGTCATCAAGAGACACTTTTTCACCTATGACATAATTGCTATCATCAAAGAAGCACTACTCTTACTCTGCCATAGTTTAGCTTCATTTTCTGCTAATTTCTTTCTCTTTTCTCATTAAGGCATTTCATATGTAGCTACATTACTATCAATCATTCCCTAGCATAAGCAACTGGATAACAGAACTGTGTGAATAATTGATTTTTCAACTCCATCGCTAAACCAAAAATTCAACAAATAATTATCAAAGAAAAAGAAGGGGAAAAAGGCTTTATTTTTCTCTCTAATTAGAGTGAAAAAAATGTTTCATGTGGATTTCATTGAAACGGTTGCTCATCTTGAATGAGACTTTTCCTTCCATCTCTGTCATTTCAAGAAAAGCAGCAGACTAAGACAAAATTGGCACCACTCACCAAACCAACAAGTGTGATGTCTTCCCTTTCCAGGAAATGCTGATTCTTGACTCTGTAACTTCCTGTGTCTGGGAAATGTGAATGCCATCAGGGTTTGGATCCCCCAGTCCAAGTGAGCTGCACAATCACAGTATCATTTGATATGCTCTTTGAATAGCCACCAGATTTCCTTTGGTGCTGTTTGTAACAATTTTCTTATAACTAAAAGGGCCTTTGTAAAATATTAAAAAAAAAAATAGTCTGAACACAAACCATGGCAATGCAGTATTACTGTCATAGGTGCTTCATAAATATGAGCTGAATTATACATTTTGTGTTCTACATTCCTTTTTCCTTACATTTGCTTTGGAAATTTCACAGGGAAGTCTAGTTTGGATTTCTGCATCTCCTTATTTGTTTTTTTTTTTTCAATTCTACATTAAGATTTTTCTCCGTATAAGCCTTACAAGGAAATGAAATTGAAATGATGCAAGTATAAAACTAATTACTGTTAACCTTCACTGTTGTTGCTGTGCCTATAATCTACCAGCTATTATTTGTCAGTGTTTTCCAGAGGTCTTAAATAATGTTATTGCATCATGGTACTCGGCACTTAAACTCACAAGTAGAAAGGACTTCTGCCAAAAATCTCTTATGGCTGGCTTACATAGATATGAGAACATAACAGGAGCTATGCTGCATCAGACTGGGCCTATTCATTCCCAATATTGTGTCTTTAATTATGGCTGGGGAGATGAGACCACAGAAAGGACAAAGGCAGGGTCTTGCCTGTGGCTTCAGCTCACCCTCGCAGCCCCAACTTCATCCTAGGTAACTGGGATTAATTCAAAGCCATGGAGGTAGTCTTTATTGATTATCTCCATTGTTCAGAATCTACACTTCTGTGTGAAAGGAGGACTAAGATGGCATCAAGAAGTAAAATCACTTGTTCAGGTACCCAACAGCAGTGCTATTATTAAGATTTCAGTTTTAATTAAACCTCTTTTTGACCTTAGGAACTCCTCAGGTGAGACCCTGAGTCAGTTTCTGTTTCCCTTAATATCTCTGTAAGTAGCCTTGTCAGTTATGCCAAACTCACAGAGATTCACTTGAATCCATTTCTCTCCTAGTTCTCTTCTTTCTACCTCCTCTTCACCACTGCTCTTGGTTATGTTCTACTATTTCAGCAAAATTCTCACTACTGCAAGGAAAAGGTTCTTGAGACCGTGCCTTTGAATGACAGACAAAGATGTAAAAAGCATTGCATCTGTTTAGGGATAGGAAAGCTCCTATATAGGCCTACTGAGTCAGAACAGCCCACAAATTGGGTGTAAAATTGAGGTTCTTCATGTGAGTTAATGGAAGTTATTTAACTGTGAGCAAGTCTTGAATGTCTGTAGGACATTAATTTACATAGTATGTCATATTCTTTGCTAGTCATTCTGCATATCTCTGCACGGGTAAACTTCCACTTAAACACAAAGCAAATGTTCAACATGTTCAATCCCAAATACCATTCTAGCATATATTTATACTTGTAAATAAGTGGAATCTGTATAAAAAGTTTTAAATTTCAGTGAACCTTAGCATGAAATCTGTTTCTAATATCTCTGAATGAGGAAGCAATTTTCCCAACATGACCCCAATTCAGATTTTGTTTTCTTTGCCTAAAAAACTAACAACCTAAAAAGATGGCCTCAATGGAGCTGTGAGCTGATATTTATTTCAACAGTATAACTGAAAAATGCCAAAGGCCCCTTAAATGTTGAAATTATTACCTATTGCACCCTGGACAGTGTTTGGGTCCATGAGCAGATTTTGAATGAAGTCATTCCCACCCCCTACCCCCACCCCCTATCCCCCCGTCTGACCCTGAGAGCATCTGAATTGATGATTTTAGCAAGCAAACTTGCTAGGAATAATGAACTACATATAGTTTTGTATAATTCTCTCTCGGCGGCTGTGAAGCTGATGCCTACTTAGAAATAATTTTGGAAGAATAGCTGAAACAATACATAATGCTTTTTTATATAATTCCAGAAGTGACTGAAAGACTGGACAGTTTTGAGGACTATCCAAGTGTGAAGAGATGGATTTGGACTACTCCCAGCTCATGGCAAGCCTTGCATTGTGTAAGACTCAAAATACTTTCCCATTGTTTCTTCACAGTTGAATGTGGCTGTTTGTTCTCTCATTTTTAAATTACCTTTGGAGCCATTTTGCTGGAGTCTGGGACAAAATTCATTGGTCAAAACACAAACTTTGAGTAAGTCTCACAGAATAACAGCTGCTGCCTTGCAGTCAGCTAGAGCTGTAAAACAGGACCTGTAAAATGGATGACCTTCAAATTTACTTAACTGTGCAGAAATTGCATTTGCCAGGTTTTTTTTCATTTATTTCTTCTAATAGACTACCACAGAATCTGTAATCTGTGATCCCAAGAATATATTGCAATGAAAAGAATAAAAAGTGTTTATCTTTGTTATTAAACTGTTGTCCCTACATTATAAGATTAAAAGTTTAGAAATGCAATTACTGAAAAGTAGACAGAGAGTGACTCAGTGCTTTACCACAGCCAGCACTGTGCGGTAAGATGAGTAACTACTGTAGGCAGTGGTGAATTCCCACAGTCCCATTGGGCTGGCTTTCCCTTTTTTTGGGTTACAATTTGGAAACCAGGACAGAGAAATAACCAACAGATGAGAAAATCTAGTCAGAGTATGAACATGGCTAAGAATTCTTGGAAGAAAAAAAATAGCACTGAAATAAGATTTTTTTTTTTGGTAAATAAACTTAATTTTCAGACTTTAAAGGAACAGATTACACAGTTGCAGGTTAGAGTCTGTGCTGCCTGTTTGCACTATGTACCTCACCCTAATATTTCTGTATGGGGCTACTCTTATCACAGAACTTGGCCTTAAACTGATAAGCTATAGAGATTTATTAGCCTTGAACACTTCATACCTTTGACTTGATTTTTCTTTAAACAAGTAATTGACTGATGGATGTTCTGTTCTGCTGCTTTTCTGCCAGCTTCATTATTTCAGTCTCAATAAAAATCAAGAGAAAATGCAAACTGGAAAGGTAATACACATAAAATCTCCAAGTGATTCCACACCCCAGCCTCTCTACTTGCTTGGGTCCAGTAAATAAAGGGAAGCAAAAATGCCCAAGTGCTCCACGGAGAAAGGCTTGGTGCTGCCGTCTCGTGGGAAAAGGGAGAAGGGACACTTGGGCAATAAAAGCACAAATGTAAAAAGGGAAAACAAAAGAGGATTTTCTAAAACTTGCTAACATCAACAGTCCCATTTTTTGCTTAAAGACGGCTGTGCGCTTTATTGCTTGCGGATCGCTTTCCTTTGCAGGTGATGCGGGCCCAGAATTACATCACCAGTGGAGCAGCCAAGAGCATCCTGGTGCCAGGATGACTGAAGCTGAGAGGAATGTATTATCACAGACCGCAGAGGGACTCGCCAGTGCATTCCTTGCTGGGGGTGCTGCGATGGGGGAGGCAGAAAGGAGATGATTTTACGCAAAGGCTGAAAGGAAACTTTGTAGAGGAAAGATCTGGGGTCACAGTCCTGCTGTCTCCTCTAAGCAGATCTAATTATGGCTGTGTACTTCAAAAAGAGGGTTTGACTAAAACCAGATTCAGCAGGGCACTGCTCAGGGAGCACAAAACGAGTCCTCTCAGCTCTGTCTTCAAGGAAAACGCAAAATGCCTCAGTGCACTGGGAGCACAGACACTTTGGTTGTAAAGAAATACTTGAAGCCACAGCAGGAGAATCAAGAACGAACTTAAAATCATCACTGCTTATGTGAACAAGTGATATCAATGCATTCATACAAACAATGCTAATGTCAGACATCAGGTGTGCATTTACTGACAGATTGTGGGATGCAGTAGAAGACTCAGCAGTTTCAAGGACAATGCAGGAAATCATCAAATCATAGAATCACAGAATGGCTTGGGTTGGAAGGCATCTTAAAAGAACACCCAGTTCCAACACTCTCCTTTGTGCAGGGCTGACCTCCACCAGCTCAGGCTGCCCATGGTCCCATCCAACCTGGCCTTGAGTGCCTCTAGGGATGGGGCATCCACAGCTTCTCTGGGCAGATCTTTAGATCTGAGTAAAACATTACTTCCTAACACCTAACCTAAATTTCTCCTCTTTCAGTTTAAAACCATTCTTCCTTGTTCTATCACTACTAGACTGTAAAAATGTGGTGCCCTTTCCACTTATAAGCTCCCCTCAAGTCCTGGAAGGCTACAATGAGCTGTTGCACACAGCGCCCTCAGTCAGCTCCAGCAAGGCTTTGCTGCCACATATCACCATGGCTGTGACAAGCAATGTCCCATGCCTCCAAAGCAAACTCCCTCCTCCCTGGTATCAGAAGGCTTGCAGACTTTCTGCTGTCCCACAACACTGCTGAGGCCATCTCGACCACAGGCTTCTTTCTTTGCCACTAAAATCAAGAGGAGCTTTTCAGTGCTTTTAGTAGGAGCAAAATAAGCTGTCAACAAACTAGATTAAAAAAAGACTACAAGATAAACTGCTTAGAAATAGGCACCTGACTGTCTTTTAAAGTACGGCCTTAGAGCCACACTATTTCAATTTTTAATACCTACAAAAATGCAGAGGAATCCTGAACTCTGTGCGCACCTAGGTGAGGAGCAAAGATGAGGAGTAGAGGTGGTTAAAGACAATACACTAGTGAGTAGTTTCCAATCTTTCCTGGTTTTTCTGTCCTGGTCTGGACATGGGACAGAGGGAGGAGGACCCTAAGGAAAGAGGAATGCATGCACTTGGTTTTTCACATTTTGCCATATGCCATGTTCTTTCTCCTTGGTCACTACTGAACTTATTGTGATTTTTCCCAATTAGTGCATTGAACAACATGGATTAAGTAGCAAACATCAGGTTTCTATTGTCACTCAGCATAAACCAGAAGCACTGCAATTCTTCACCTACAGTACAGAGGGAACAGCAACTAAAGCTGTGGGACTGGGATGCTCTTAAAGATCTGCTTTCAATACAAGTTCAAACTCAAATTCTCCTTTTCATTCCTGTTTTTCCAAAAAGAAAAGTAGGGTGTGGGAAAACTGGAGTTTAAAAGACACAAAAGAGCAGTAAGAGTATGAAAAAATGCCCCTGGGGATAGGACTTGATATCTTTGCAGTAGTAATGTGAGACAGAAAAGTTCTAAATCAATTCATTAAAGGATACTGGTTCAAATCAAAGTCTATAAACCTAGGCTGCTTAATGGTCTTCAGGAGCTGGAATAATAATAAGTCAACAACTGACAAATTAAAGTGATTTTTAAATGTAAAGAGAAATGTAAATGGTATTTTAACACAGTTTTAACTTTTGTAGCGATTTAGTTGCCTGTATCTCCACACATACACAGATATTCACCACAGTGAAAAAAATGCCACGTAAGAAAATTAGATATGAATGACTACTTGGAAAGACAGCAGATTTTTTATTTTGTCCTATGGGAATAAAATTGTTAAGATATAGACACATTTTTGTCCTTTAAAGTTTGCCAATCAACACAGGAAAGGAAAGAATCAGAAAAAGAACAGCCACTAAACTAGGAAATATGGTCACTTTAGCTCATGTGCCACCTACTCATAGCTGGCATTGAGCAGAGCTCATGAAATCCACTGAATAGTTCAACTCCTGGCTTACTGCAATAGTCTGTCACCAGACTGTGGTTTCCTCAAAAGCATTTCTTCTTTCAACTCGCTCTAAGTATTCTTCTCATAGCTTTTTTTTTTTTTTTTCTTCCAAACTTTGTGGTTTGATTTTAAGCAGTTTGGTATGTGCATGAAATTTCATATTGAAAAACTCAGGCTGTTACTGAGTGTTCATTCTTCACCTAAGTTAGATGCCCTTTCTTTTCTGTGACTTAGAGAACAAATTACTCCTACAACAAATTAGAACAAATGACAAACACTCGAAGGAAAAAAAATGGAGCATACAATTATGCTAGATATAACTACAGACAGTCCATCACAGGCTGAGTGTGTTTTATAAAATATGAACATTTTTATTTCCAGAGGAATGTAGAACTTGCCTGAGGCACGTTCTTTCAAAAACATGAAAAATAATGCAAATTGTTTGTGACTTTATAAGCCTAAATATGAAAGGCATGGCAAATTCCCTGCCATGAGTGTGCCGATATCCAAATATGTGGTTTTCCTTACCCAGTCCTCCTGCAGTGACACTGTGCCCCGTCATTCACAAAATGTGCCGCTCAGCTGAACAAGCCAGCCCAGATCTTAGCCAACACAAATAACATCTGATCTCTCAAACGCTACCAGGAGATGAACTCAAAATGGGAATGAATAATACAAAACAAATTCCTTTTTAAATTCAAGCGCACACTGCAAGAATGTTCAATGGTACTCTTCCAGCTCTAGACTTGCAAAATAATGTACCACTAGCTTGAAAGAAGTGACATTTACAAATGGATTACATGCATTTAGCGCCATTTAAACACAGAAAAGACCAACCCATGTCACTGCTGAACTTAAAATTGTTGGGATATTGAGGGCATGCTTTGCACTGTCTTGGACACTCACCTCTCTCGTTCCTGCTCCAAGAGGTTGGTAAAGTCATCGCTCTTGTTCATGTAATCTGTATGTTTATGCTTCTCATTTTCAAGCTCATAAACTGTGCGGCGATGGCATTTTTCTGCCAAAAGGAGCTGTTCCAGCATGCGTCGATATGTCTCCTTCTGCTTTTCTTCAAGCCTGTCCAGCTGGATTGCAGAAAAGGAGAATAGGCTGTTTCAGAGGTCTCCTGCTTACTTCATCTGATTTATTAACAAACAATGTCATGTTTGGTAAATGTGAGTCCCACAATTTTATGTCTTGTGCTTTACATAAAGCAGTGTCTTAAAATAGGAGTAATTGTCTATAAAAATAAAGATTTCTTTGGACAGGGTGTTTGCAATAAACATTTGCATAGCTCTTGGGTACACAAAGAACAGGGTTTCGTGTATTTATAGGGTAACAAACAATACTGTTGCAGTGCAGAATGCCTCCTATGATGAGGTGCTGCTCAAAATTTCCTCATTTCACATGGGAACAGCAGCAGCAAATCTCTGGGAGGGATTTGAACCTTGAGTTCAAGCGCATCTATGGGGACAGACACCCAAGTGAGTAGCATAAGGTACAAGCTCAAAGCTGAAATCTGAACTGTGCATCTTCAACACAGTTATACCTGTACAACTGCTCAGATAAAAAGTGTGAACAGGCCCTGCCCACCTCCTGTATGATTCCACCTCTGCCCCAGCTTCACCAGACAGCTGCTGTTTCACAGGGTGGCTTTGCAAACTGGGGGAAATCAGAGAGCCGGAGGGCTGCACTGAAACAGCTCTCCAGAAGCTGAATATGACAGTCAAAAAAAAGTCATTGCATTTTATAAAGGAGCTAGGCTATCTTTTGTGCACTTAGGAATTTTTGATACCACCCTATTTTAGCTCTCATGTAACCTCTGTAGACCTAGACATGACAGAGATTGATGTACACTGAGGTCCCCTAGCCAGTATTTCATGAATGCTCTCAAATACTAACGTTTGCCTGCCTTACTTACTATCACCTCTTCAAATCCCAGAAGATACCATGACGAAAGTGAATATTATAAAGGCACCTAGCTGTAGACAATTCCTGGTGAAAAAACTGTATGTTCTGAACAGAAGAACTATGAAGAATTGGACAGATGCTACAGCGCATTGTATGGCATGTTGTTGCATGCTCTTTTTCTGTGCTCTGGACTGTTACAAAACTATGACCATGAGCAATGGTTGCTTATTTTGGCAATCACAGTGGCCTCAAACATTCCAGATCTATTCTAGGTTTATTTATTATATATTTATTTATTTATTAGATTAGATTTTAAGCCAAGAGTTTAAATCCTTGCTTAAAGTCCTGCAGATCTCCTTTAGGGGTTGGACTAATTTAATAGCCCTGGTGGTGAAGAGACAAGATATGATTAGGGATTTTTGATCCTGTAATTATGGTCAAAATCTATCTCTGATGGTATTCATTTCTGAACTATGCCTACTATGAGCATAGTAGAGCATACACAGAAATGCTCTACTATGTCACAGAAAAGGACTTGGGGATAGAGCTGGATTGATGGCAACATTGACATAAGTCACCAGTGTGCTCTCACAGACCAGAAAGTGAACAGTATTCTGAGCTGCATCAAAAGAAGCACGGCCAGCAGGTCGAGGGAGGTGATCCTGTCTCTCTACTCTGCACTGGTGAGACCTCACCTGGAGTACTGCATCCAGATGTGGAGTCCTCAGCACAGGAGAGACATGGACCTGTTGGAACACATCCAGAGGAGGGCTACAAAAATGATCCAAGGGACAGAACACTTCTGCTATGAGGACAGGCTGGGAGAGCTGGGGCTGTTCAGCCTCAAGAAGAGAAGGCTCTGGGAAGACCTGAGAGCAGCCTTTCAGTATCTGAAGGGGGCTATAAGAAAGAAGGGGACAGACACTTCAGCAGGGTCTGTTGTGACAGGACAAGGGGAAATGGCTTCAAACTAAAAGAGGAGAGATTTACAGTGGATATAAGGAAGATTTTTTACAATAAGCACAGTGAAGTACTGGAACAGATTGCCAAGAGTCATGGTGGATGCCCTGTCCCCAAAGACATCCAAGGTCAGGCTGGACAGGGCTGTGGGCAATCTGATGTAGCTGTAGATGTCCCTGTTCACTGCTGGGGAGTTGGACTAGATGAGCTTTAAGGGTCCCTTCCAACTCAAATCATAGAAAAAAAAAAAAAATCATAGAATCACAAGGTTGGAAATGACCTGCAAGATCATCTGGTCCAACCATCCTCCCATTACCATTGCTACCACAAGCTACTAAACCATATCTCGTAGCTCCTCATCCAGATGCCTCTTGAACACTGCCACGTGGTGGCAACTTCACCACCTCCCTGGGCAGGCCATTCCAGTGCCTGACCACTCTCTGAGAGAAAAAGTTCTTCTTTATGTCTAACCCAAACCTCCCCTGGTACAACTTTTGGCCATAATGTTCCTTTAATTCTGCATTTCTAAAAAAAGAAATGCAACACACAAAGATTTTAGTCTCACTTACCTGCACCAGCCCTAAGGAGCATCTAGACTGTTTGTGTTCAAGCCCTGTGATTTTAGTTACCCTTATTTAGCAGGTTAAGTTAACGAGAACATTCAATTTTCCTTTGATTTCTTGTCATTTCTACCACAATTATATTATCCTCTGGCATGTTTTGCATAAACACAAAATGCATGCAATTTCCCTTCTGCTTAGGAATCCCCCTGCACGGACTTGAAGATGTAAACTGAGAAATTTTTACCTCTGAAATTGGTTTCTCATAGACATCTTCTCCTATAGATTTTTCTTGGGCGAGGATGGCGTCCCTGTGTAGCACTCGCAGCACACTCTCTGGAGCTGCAGAACCATAGTGAGCTTCTAAAACTTCAGGTTTGGTTTTCTCTGTCTTCAGCATGTGGATCACATCCTCCCTTGCCTGTAACATAGAAGATCAGTACCATAAGCCAATCTGTTAATCAACAGGGGAAATGTGGAAAATCGGGGCACTTTATACATACAGACTGCATACAGAGAAAAAGTAAAAATGAGAAGAATGCTGGGCTGCCAATGCAAATATAAAACTTTGAGAGATATTAGAGTAAACACAATCTGTGTAAGCCAAATGCAGTCCCTGAAGGCATTATTTATTCTATTCCTTCTTGTAATTACATTTGAATGCCATGGATTTTTATCTGGCTTGAAACTAAAGCCAAGGAACATAATTAATCTTGACATAATTTTTCACTTATTTTGTGCCCTTGCTCTTCTCTGATTGCATTTAGGGGATGAGTAAAACAAGCAGCACAAATGGGCTGAATTAATATTTTTCAGACTGCCTCACATCCAATATTTTCCTACCTGACTTTGTGACTATAGGTTATCTTCAAATACTTTAAAAAAAAAAAAAAAAAAAAGAAAAGTTTTCTAACTTTTGCTTGCTTAAACAAAGCCCCTGGAAAGAAAATCCACAAGGGATATCCCAGGTTTCCTTGGAGCATGCATCTCCCACAAGCCCACAGCAATGGAAAGCAGAAAAGTACAGCACCATTTTTTCTCTTCCCTGCCCTGCTCAACCCATGTGAGCCTGGGAAACAAGTCAAGAGCTAAGGAAAAGTTCAGATATTTTAGGAAAAATCTCTTAGAAATTCAGTCTCAATATGAACAATGAATATTTAGGATTTATGAACTGGCCAAGGCTTCGTATTTTCCACTGTCCATAATGGCACTTGGTGTTACCGCTGTAGCAAATCCTACATTTTTATCCAATACCACAGAGACATCATAGCACTACAAAACCACCTGCTTTTAAAACGAGCAAGGAAATAATTTCAGAAAATGGCAAAGACCACTTAATCTTTCCTTAGTAAAATAATGTGAAAATAAACGAAAAATGAGTTTGAGGCAAAGATCATGCCCCTCAGTTGAGAACTAGATGAACTGTAAGCAGTTACCTGTAAGGGCTTACTTTGTACAACACTTTGTAACCGTAAGTAAAAGCCCTACACGCAGCCCTACATGCCTACAAGATACAAATAACAGATTGGAATGGTAGAGAATGTTTTTTCAGCATGAGTGTGAAAGGGTGCATTGCTCAAGGATGTCAGAAATATAAATGAATTATGTGGGCTAGTCCCAAGGAATGCCTGTACACCTCCCTGCATCATGTCCTGGAAATACGCCGCTCTCAGAACAGAAAAAGAAAAAAAATATATTTTAGGAAAGCTTGAGACAGTTTCAAGAACATACAATACATTCTTTTACATGTCTGCAGAAATACAGCTATTTTAATGTCTTCGTTACTAAGAGGTTAGTGCTTCTAATGTGTTTTTTTCTCCATGGTGAATGAATGTAATAATCATCATACACTCTGGCAAGGCAGCGAATAGGAAACCTCTCCCTCCCCAGTCACCTGGCTATGACTGTCAGACAGGAACTAAATTGGGTTCCTAAAGCAGATGGTCCAATCTTCTTGGCTCCTGCTTCTTCTGGTTAGCACCTACCACTGAGTCCATTAAATGGCACCTGGGGACTCTGGCCTCAGTTTTGGGGCCATCTGTGTCCTGTCCCAAGGCACACTCAGTGTCTCACTGTGGACCTTATCTGGTGCTCAGGGCCATCTCTGTGCAAAGGGAGCGCTGAAAATATAGGGACAAAGCAAGCAGCATTCTTCTGCCCTGTGTACCAATACCAAAGACGCACCATGCTGAAACTTTGACTCATTTTGGCCCTGAGCACAGGAAGCGTCAAGCCCCATTTCTCAAGAATGGGTCTATGTTGGAAGACTCAACTAGAAAGGAGGGAGGGAGTTTGAATTTGTTCACTCCTATTGCAGCTATCAGGCCCCATACGGTGTAATTAAACATTGAGAGGCAAAGCAGAGACAGCCCCTGCTTGGTGATTTAGTGTCAGTAGGCGCTGGCAGAGGAACCTAACGCTGCCCTTCCCAATGAATGTCCTAGTGCCTGTCCAGGTTGTGCATACTTTCCTTGTAGCCTCATTAGTTTTTAATCATAATCGACTGAAACAGAACAACTTCAGCAGGAGAGAATAAGAGTGTCCTTGAAACAAATTTGCCAGTTAAGAGATGTTTCTGGATGCTGCAGTTTTGGGTCCCCAGGAGCCAGTGGGAGAGGAGCTGGGAAGTAGGTGATGCTAAATAGAGGAACTAAACCCCTGGACAAGAAAGAAGAGGTTGTCCAAGCTCTGTCAGAGCTTTGAAGAACACTCTTTTCCACAGCATCACAGAATGACAGAATGGCTGAGGTTGGCAGGGACCTCTCCCATGAAGAAAGGCTGAGCAAACAGTGCTTGTTCAGTCTGGAGAAGAGAAAGCTCTGGGGAGACCTCATTGTGACATTCCAGTACTTAAAAGGAGCTTACAATTAGAATGAAGAAAGGAGGGAGACGTTAGATATTAGGAGGAAATTTTTTCACTCAGTGTGCGGTGAGACACTGGAAGAGGTTGCCCAGAGAAGCTGTGGTTACTCCATCCCTGGAGGTGTTCAAGGCCAGATTGGATGGGGCCTTGGACAACCTGATCTAGTGGTTGGCAACTCTTCCCATAGCAGGGGGTGTTAGAACTAGGTGAACTCTAAGGTCCCTTCCAACCCAGTCCGTTCTATGATTTATGATTCCGTGGAAGTCATTTGGTCCAAACTCTGTGCTCAGGTAGTGAAACTCAGAGCAGGTTACCCAGGATATGTCCAGTTATTCATTTCATCATCTTTAAGAGCTCCAGAGCACAGTGCAGTGCCCTGGAAACCCTGAGCAGAGAGGCTTCTTGCTCCAGCCCAAGAGAAGGATTTCCAGCCCATGGGCACCCACTCACTCATGTCCTCCTTTGTGGGCAGTCAGGACTTGGATCACAGTAGCATGATAAGGTGCCTTCTGCCTTTTCTGGGCTTGATCACTGCTCCTATCATTATCTTTTCAAGTACTCTCTTCCTATAACAGTTTGGAAAAGAAAACTAATAAACAAACACTCAAGTTGCTCATGCTAATATTAGCCTCATGCTAATAATAAACTGGAGACAAATTTGCTTTTATTTGGTCAGAGTCAAGCTCCAGCACTGAAAGATTCTGCCATGCCACTACCCCAGGTCTGGGCAGTTACATCCTATCTTCCCAACCAGCCTTGGCATTTACAGACTCCAATTAGTCTCTCTGACACTCCACAAGATAAATGTACATGGAAGAAGCTGAAACTACAGGACTGCATTTTTCATGATTTCACATTTCCTCCAAATGACAAATTTTCCACTGAAACTAGAAGAGAACTCATAAGAAAATGTTTTCTTTCCATGTATAGAGAATAATCATCACTGAACTAAGCTTCAGGATATAAACCATTTCCAGATAATAAGGCAGCATAATACCGTGGAGAAACACGTGGGCTACTTCAACACACACACCTGCAAGAAGTGTGAGAGGTCCCTCTTTCTAGCTAGGAAGAGCTATACTGGCAAGCTGCTTCTACTTCCATATCTATTTATGGCCCTTCCTTGCTCCAAAGCACAACACAAGCTAGGAGACAAATACAAGGAAGAGATTTCAAACTGGAAGTAAAGTTGTATGTACGACACAGACTAAAGGTTTGATCTGTTTTGGCTGAAGAAACATGGTGCTTGACAGAATAAAGCCCTCTCTCAAGTTCTAAAACAAAAATATTTTATGGAGGTGCGCTGATGAGAGAGAATATTCAGGCATGAGATGGCCACACACTGCAACAGCTTTCAACAGAATGAAAATTATTTGAGTAAGTCCAGAAAGCTGCAAATATCCAGAAAAGCTCTTAAAAGTCTAGGTGCAGAATTAAGAAAATAAATGCATCTTCCCTTACAGTTTTTCATTACTTAAATTGTCCTCCCGAAAACTCTAAGATAAGCTTCTATTAGTACTGTTGATATTGTGTTACTCAGAAAATAAAGATGTTTTTTCTGTTAACAAAGTGCTATCAAACAGTTGATTCACTGAACTGTAGGAATGATTGAGACAGATTAATGAACAGGTCATCTTAGAAATACTTGTAAGTTGGGAAGCACAAGAGGCCATACAGGTTGAGAAGTGTTTTTCTACACTCATTCTCTCCAGGAGCAAAGTCTGCTGAGAGTTCATCAAACTCTTTCTACCTCCCCTGCTGACAGAGGAACTACGTCAAACTGTATCATCTAAGCCTTGTTCTGTCCATACTGCAGGTGCCAAAATCTAAAGGATGATCATCTCAAATCTCCAGTACATCCACTGAGGGGCTAAAATTCAACGAAGTACGGCTGTCCCACACAGCTCCTCCTGCTCTGCTCTGCTGCTCAGTTGCTGGTGTGTCTACTTAAGTTGCAGGTCTGTGTTTCTACCTGTGAACTCTCTCAGTACACAGCTCTCTTCTCTTAGGAGCACATGCTGCCTGCCCTGATGGAAGGCTGACGTGGGACCACTCTTCACATGGTTCCCTTGAAATACTCACTTTTTAGCAGAATAAAAGAGAAAGGCTTTCTTCAGCTTACTGGCCAGAGTGGAGAAGGGGTCTGAGTTCCAAACCTCACTTTAATACGTGCCTAGTAAAATACTTAAATAATATAGAAAGGATGTAAAGAAGTCCCTGCATAAAATTGAAACCATTTAGGAAACAATAGCATGACTCCGCTGCTTGTAAAAGGGGACTGGCAGCCTAGCAACCAAATTCTTGGTCAATGGAAAGACTGTTACACAAGCCCAGCATTCGGACGTGCTTCCTCCTCCTGCCCTGCCCTGCCAATTTACCACAGCCCTCTCTCCCCATTCCCACAGTCTTTGGCCTCTCCCGTGAGACCGCCAACAAAACTTAGCACCCACTAAACGGGGAATTTTTGCAATAGCCCATTTATCACCTGGGAAATGGGACTGGGCTGCTCAGACTTGTTTCATGTAAGGCAGCTAATAAATTGGGAAAAAAAATCAGTTGCATTCGAGATGGACTGAATGGACTCCAAGTAATCACTGTCAGATGAGAATAAAATCCAACTCGGAATCCTTCGTCAGGCCATTTCCTAAACTATTCTCCCAAATTTTGTTTGTTCATAAACTGCATTCATGCAAATTTACAGTGTTACCGCTCTCTAAATCACCTACCAATACTATTTCCCTCATGGCTCAGTGCTCCATCTAAAGTATGCCTAATGACTTTAGAGAGATCTAAATACTTTAATAATATGAAGAGAATCCTCTCCATTTACTGAAAGGAGTTTTGAAAATTCAGGGCCAGAAACAATGTTTACAGGGAATACACTCATAGAATATTAGGAAGTTCTGATACTTACACCTTTTTTTTACACACTTTCTTCCTAGTTACCACAGCATTCTGTTCTGCCTGCACAAGTGAAAGCACCAAGTAACAGAGGTTTAATGTTTATAAAGTCAGGCTTTTCTTGCCAGTGATTAATGGCAAGAAATATCGATCAAACCAGAGGCAGCTTAACTTCTTACTTGTGCTGGTACTTGTATTTCACACAGTTCAGGTTATTAATAGTGCAGCAGCTGCCCTGTATTACATCAGAAACTAGATAAGGTCACAGGTTCTCCCTGCAATGTTGTAATCTTGCCAGTAGCTGGTTTCCTAAATTCCAGTAGACTTTAACAACTTTTCACCTAGAGCTAACAAACATCACAACCAAGGCATACTTCTAAAGGAAATGGGGAGGATGCATTCACACTGCTTTCTGCACTAAGCAGGACACACTCATGCTGTGTCACAGCCAGGGCAGGAATAGTCTTGTGTCAGAAAGTTCCCATTAGAGACCTCAGAGAGTAAATACAGTGTGTTTATTTACTTTGATTTAGTGAAGACAGCATCTTTAGGCAACTGTAGCTGAAAAACTATATCTGCAAAAGCTCCTAACACAAACTCGTGTTTAAACTTAGTCACTTCCCTTCTTTTCTTACTTTAAAATGAAATTCAAACAATTAAAAAGAAAGCAAATTTTTTTTTTTTTTTTTTTTTTTTGCTTCATGATACTATGAGCACGACTAGAGAAAGTAATAAAAATTATCCTGACTACTGGAAGGGTGCTTCTGCTAAAGGTTTGCTTCCCCAAGCTATCCCTGCATACTGCTACAGGGTCTGGGTAGAAATTTGCTTTCAGGGCCATAACTATTTACTGTACAATGAATACTTCAAAGCTGATAAGTTAGATGCTCTACTGTATATTGCATTATGCAAAACTCCTTTTTGCTAAAAACTCAAGAAATACTTTTTCTCTCCTATACTGTATGTCTGAAATAGCCATGTTCACAACACTCATCTAATGGTTGAAAATGATGGTTTAATGACGTGGTCTAATATTGTTAGGACAAGGGGGGATGGCTTTAAACTAAAAGTGGAAATTTCAGTTAGACTTTAGGGAGAAATTCTTTACTTGGAGAGTGGTGAGGTGCTGGCTGCCCAGAGGGCTGTGGGTGTCCCATCCCTGGAAGCACTCAAGGCCAGGTTGAGTGGGGTCCTGGGCAGCCTGAACTGGTGGGGGGCAGCCCTGCCCACAGCAGGGGATTGGAACTGCATAGCCTTTAAGATCCCTTCCAACCTAAGATATTCTATGATTGCTTCTTTGATTTTATGACATTAATGCATTGATTTTCTTTCCAGGAAGACACTTGCCCTTCATCTTAGCTAAATTTTCTAATACTTGAAACTTTGGAGTTCACTTGCACTAATTTCTTTTAACATCTCTGGACTCATATTTGTGTAAGTGATTTGCACTGGAAGTAAAGAGCGCGTTCTGCACTGAAAAGTGTTTTTTTTTTTTTTTTTTTTGTGCAGCGGTTTAGTGTAATACATCAAGAAATGCAAGTAATCTCTTGTGACTGTGGGGATATGAAACAAAGTTGACCTGATTTGGTCACACTGCACAGAACTTTCTGGCCTCAGTATCATCATATGCAGTGTACCATCATGGTCTGAGTTATCTTACAGTGATAACAGAGAAAGTCCTCCTAAAATCAATACTGAAGGAAAGGTACATGACAGACCAGCTCATCCGCTGCATAA
This sequence comes from Chrysolophus pictus, assembly GCA_037305975.1. NCBI lineage: Eukaryota > Metazoa > Chordata > Aves > Galliformes > Phasianidae > Chrysolophus > Chrysolophus pictus. Next base: position 30,493,559 of record CM074578.1, read on the forward strand.
ATCCTCTGAAGTGGCTCCAGAAGAATTACATCAGAGATTAATTTGGTCTCTTGTATTTAAAAACATCCTTGCTAAAGATTGCAGAGCTGGGGAGAAGCAGCACTGAGCAGTATAGTACTCTTGCAGCAAGCTTCGAAACAGATCAAATGAGCACTAGAAGACATCTGTCTGTTATTTCCTGCCCACACAGCTTTGTTCTGCTTTATTGCCAGAGAGCTCCATGGATGATGTCACTTTTTTTCTGAAGAAAACAGGCCACCAGAGCCTTTCACTGACATAATTAATTATCTGTAGTCTGGGCCACAGCCAGAAAATTCCCATGGCAAGGCCCCGACAAGTATTAACTCCACACTGCTTAATGTTTTCAGAATTACTGGGGTTTGGGATATCCTGCCTTTTCCCCTGAAAGAGATTTTTGCTCAATAGTACCAAATCATGGGATGGTTACTGCAGCGTGTAGAATTGTTGTGCCACGATCCCATCAGCGCAGAGAGATGGGTACAAGAGGTCACTGTCAATTATGCATGTAACTCTGCATGTTGGGATGTGCTTTACATGCTTCAGGAATGAATCGCAGAAGCTAAACCTGCTGGTTTGGGTTTACCATATCCAGTCATACATCTCAGCCAACATTAAGCGTATAATAACATTTTGCACATGATCTGAAGCCCGGCAGTAAGCAGAGGCCCCAGACTGATGCAACCAGTCAACAGGGAAATGGAGGAACATCTGTTAAAGCACCTTTTTGGACACTTGAGCAGGGAGAATTGTTCATGACAGCACATGAAGAACTGCATTCACAATTCAGGGCTGGTGTGTGGCTGCTGTTTTGCAGTGCACAACCTAACAAATGAGGTAATTAACAAAGCAGCTTTAGATCTTTGAGCAGCTGTGAGAGCACTGCTCACCACGATGTTTGCACAGGCAAAGAGCTCCCTGGTTGCAGTACTTCAAATCGAACATGGAAATCTCCAGTGGCTACCGTCCCTGTTCTGCTTTATTCATGTTAAGGAAATGATCTGCAGCTTTCCATATCCCAGATGAATGGCAGATCACGAGCCACTGTAGCAGGATAGGAAATCGCTAAAATCGTAGCACATTTCACACACATTAAGGCAACCTTTATAGCTGGATTTGTGTAGTAAGGCTGTATTCCTTTAGTGATCACAATTTATTATGTGATCAGTTAGCACATATTTAAGAGGGAAAAAAAAGATGACTTAAGAAAGGATAATAGAAAAAGCACTAAATTTCCTTTTTCCTGTGTTATCATCATTGCTCTAATCTTATGGCAACTGGTCTGAACCAAAACCAAAGAGATCCACTTTCTGTTCATGGACCTCTTTCCAGTGGCTACCACATACGACTCGTGATTCATTGACTCTAAAAGGACTTACTTATCCTCTCTTCAAGAGAACAAATCCACCCGTGCATTTTTTTCTACAGTGCTCTGGCTATCCTCTGGCAGGAACAATCATGTGTGGAGCAGGACAGGATGAAAGACAAGCTGGTGCCGTTGGGGACATGGCCATCAGGATGATAAAGTTCAGAGGAAATCCTTCTGCCTCTCCCACAGGGGCTGGAGCATAACCCAGAGCAAGCTACCAGCAGACATAAGTGTGTATACATGTGTAATAAACTGCATACACAACTTTCTCTTGTCCAAGCATTTTGTTGGCTCCAACAAGCTGTTTTTCAGTGCTCTGTGCATTCACGTTATTGGTGACTGATGAATGGGCAAGTATAGTAGGATTGCATTACAGGGAACAATTACCAGCGTAGCCGCTTATTTAAATAGAGGAATCATCAAAGGAGGAGGGAGGAGGAGAGTGAGCTCTCCGAAAAAAGTCACTTAAGGTAGACAAGGAAAGGCACAGAATAAGGACCCTTGCCCGTGCCCTTGATGTCTTCACAGGCTCCTGCTGCCTCTGAAGTCCCTGGGTTTTGCCAATTTGTCCTTCCTCATGCCCTCCCCACACCCCACTTAGCTGTCCTCTCCCTTTTCCATTGCTCTACTGCATTCCCAGGAACAATAATGGAGTTTCTCAAAATGCCATTTTGCCTGAAATGTTGAGGCTGCCTAAACCAAGGGAAACGAGCTTTCATTATAAATCTAACTCCATCAACACTTCTGCTTCCATCTTACTTAAACACAAAGGCCATAAATGTCTGGAAGTTACCATGTAACTGGACTTAGGTCAGTTGTTCCACTAATTTTTGCTGGTATGGAAGAATTGATGGTTTTTATTCTGTTTTGTTTGTTTGTTTGTTTGTTTTTTGTTGTGTGTGTGTTTTTGTTTTGTTTTGTTTTGTTTTCCCAAAGAAAGACAATCATTTCCAGGATAAGAAACATTTGCAAAATCCAAACCATTCCTGTGTTAGAGAAAGACTTCCTTCAATAATCTTTCAGCAGTGCATCAGTTTGGGTGCCACGTGTTTGCAGCCCTCAGACATAATCACTGAGCTCGTTCTACTTTGGACCTTATGCAAAATTCTATACTGAAGCCAACAATTTCGCAAAGATGTGGTAAGACACAGGACACTCAGTAGGGCCAGCCGTCTTCTATGTGAAAATGTTGCATTTCTCTAGTTTTAGTCAACCAATAGGTGGAGCCTTTAACCCTAGAAACAAAACATTTTCTCAAGATAGTCATGTTCCCACAATTGTTATATAAAAGCTTATGTTTGTTTTTATTAAGGCTCATTTTGGATGGAAAATAATCAGTTTTGCTCTCAAGAGCTTATCTGATCCTCAGCTGGAGAACAGGAGACTCAAACTCAATAAACACACAATTGGGGCAGCAAAGTTAATAAAATTCAGCTACAACAGAAATGTTAAATTAACAACTGGTGACTCAGAGAACTGGACAGCAGCATGACACATAAGACATATGCTCATTGCAAGCTTTCCCAAGAATCTCAGATATTTTAAAGCCATGCATCTAGCATTTATTGCAAATGGATTGGCCATGTTTTTTCCCACAGTGTGAGCCTTCTCCCAAGAAAATGCAAAAAGATATAAAATTTCTCATTAATGTTGCAGTGAGTATACAATTTATATGAAAAAAAAAAAAAAAGAACCACACAGCAAAACAACACCTAATCAGTTAAATGACATTAGCTGATTAAAATGATTTGAAAAAGATTGGATAGGAGGATCAGTTAAGGAACTGATCCCAGTGGAAACAAGACAAAAACATAAAGTACTTTCTGCAGCAGTACTTTCTGTATGGTGTTGGAAAGAAGATTAGTAATTTTTTTTAAACAACACATTAAAAAAAAACACCAACACCAACAAACCAATCTGCTTATCACCTTCCCTCCACTCTAGATAAGATGTTCAATGGAATGAAGACACCTGCCAGTTGCTCTTCCCTCTTCTGGTCCTCTAAGCCTAAGCAACATCTAGCTCCAGTGTGTGCAGTTCAGGCATTAGCAGAAAAGAATGTTAAAGTGTCTTTGTGGAAGAGGTTTTCAGTTTATAGTTGTCCAGTGAGAGTGACATTTTAGTAAGGATAATGACTTCAAAAACATAATTCTAAAGCAGTTTTATGACCAAAGAGATTGTTATCATCACTATGGTTGATAGCACCTCTGCCCTTAATTTCAGAGGGAGCAGGAAATTGCCCGAATAGCACAATTTAACTCCTTCATTATATTGCCTTATCTTTTTTTCTCTCATAACACAGCAAATTGTAATTATTGTGACTGGCTAGACAAGATTGGTATCTCTTGCATTTTGAACAAAAATGATTGCAAACTGCAGGAAAACATGCTGCTCTAGGAAAAAAAACAAAAAACAAAAAAAACTTCTCTGGCTACAAATTACTCAATGAAAATAAAAGAGCATTTGTGGTCTGAAGTTTACCCTAAATTGATTTTTTGTCCTGCAAAAGCCTGCTTCACTAGGAAAATACAAACAAACAAGGAGTCAGACAGATGGGAGAGAGTTTTTTAATTCCTTGTGGTGATACTCTTATGACAGACATTTTTAGAATGCAATATGAGTACCATCTTAATTCTCTTGTTTTCTCTGTGTTCTATTTCCATGTCTCTAGCTTGGATCCATTTAGCACTGTTGCATCCCCCTTTTATCACACTCATTTTCTTCTTGTCTAACCTCTTTCTTCTCATTCAATTCTCCTTGAATTACTTCTCTCCCTTCACATTAACTCTACCTTCATTTTTTTCCACTGTAGCTCTGTGCATGCCAAGGATCCTCTCTAGGGGAATCTGAATTTCATCCGTATGATACGCTCAGAAAATCCTAAACTCTTCCAAACCTAATTTACAAGACTTCACAGTTACAAACACTTAACTTGCTCCACATATACTTTTGAGTGGCTGTATATATTGTTTTCACTCAGGCTTCTCTTCAGATAACTATAGCTGTTCAGACTGTGAGATATGGCTAATGATCATGTGGAAGCTTTTACCTCTTCACTTTGCTATGTACTCTTTCCCCTAGATCAGTGCTGTGGCATCTTTTCCAACTTCCTCTTGCAATTTTAATATTATCCAAAAGAAACATTTCTGACTTCCACCCATCTAGTGAACATCCATCGCTCAAATCTTCAGGCAACTCAATATTCAAACACATCCATTCAAGAATAACAAGAAAGGCACTGAAGAAAAATATAGGAGTTTTTGTACAGTGTTTTTTAACCAAGTAATATTGAGGGGGCTGTCATAATGGTACTTCAGCTTCTCAGGAAACCCTTGCTTCCTTGACAAAGAATTGCAACAAACAAAAGAAGTTCAAGACATTGTGTGAAAGTTTACACATAGCAGCAAGAGGAAGAAGAAACAGAGAAAAATAATACAACTATGGTTATAGAATCAAATTCTTTCACGTATCAATCATACTACCAACTGATGGGAGGGTCAAGCAAAGCCATTTCGGCATAGAAAAGGAAATATTAAAATCAGTGTACAAGACACTGTGCACAAAGTTCTAGCTACAGAAATTTAAGAAAGACAAAGCCTGGCACTGATCAAGGGGTGATCAAAAAAGTAGGAAGTCTTTTCTGCTAGAGGAAACTAAAAGAAGGTGACACAGCTATCATAGAGAAGCAAAGGCTCAGAGGGTGTGTGCCTGCCATCTCTAAACACAGCAGATCTTAAATCGTAGGGAGACAGACAAGCTATTTAAAAAGTGACTGGTGTTTAGCACAGATTTCATAAAGTTTCATTGGACATAATATTGAACCAGAAACTAAAAGAAAAAGAAAATGCTAAGCATTAAAGCTTTTCAGTTCTGGTACTATTTTCCAATAGAGGTAGCCAAGGTAAACAACCTACCTACTCTTAAAACACATCCTGATAAATTCACAATGAAGCCTAAATGAACTAGTTGTCTAAAGAATTGGTGGAGGGACTTGGTTTGCAGCAGATGAGTGTTTTTTGCTTGTCAAGGACTCTAAGGAAAATGGATCAATGAATGCACCTACAGTATGAGAATGAAGAAAACCTTGAATTAGGAAGTGGCAGAAAAGTAGAATAAGGAAAAAGGTCAAAACTGGAGAAATAAAAAAGGGAAAGAAAACAAAAGAAGGGGAAGAAACTTTTCTTAGGAAAGAGAACAGAGCATAATTATAATAGAATAAAATGTATTAATAAAATATGTATACGTACAAAGAGGAAATAAAGTAGAAAGCAGGAAATAAAATGAGGAAATATTTCTCTTTTTCCCCTTTACATTTACAAAGCTTAGTTTTATGATAGAAAGCTAATAAATACTAAGATATCTTTTAAAATATTAGCATGCTATAGTTAGTATATTACCAAACTCATCAAGGATCCTGCTGTTTGAGTTTGTTATGAGAGAGGATTTATCTTGTGGCAGGACATATAGTCACCTGTACCTAAGTATTTCCCTAAGGTCTTCCCAGAGAGAACAAAACAGAGCCCTCAACCATCTCTGCAAATCCTCCCCTGAAATGCCCAGGGCAAGGAGAAACTCACAGCAGCCTGAGGCAACCTCCTTCTGGTTCAGCCAGGTTAGAGCTCCTCCCTCACATGGTCACCCTACTTCGGCCAGCAGTAACCAGACTTGTAACTGCCCCTCAACAACCCCTCCAGCAGCTAATAAAGTTGCCAGTGCAATGTGCAGTTTGATAATCAGCAGTACTAACACAATTAACCTACTAAGGCAAAGGTCCTCCAATGCTGTCAGGCCCATGAGAAGCCAGCAAGGTTGGCCAGGGACTACAGCAGACAAAAACCCAGCGTAATTCTTGGGCTTTATCCTAAGAATCCTGCCAAAAAACAGGTCTTCTAGGTCTCCCTGTTCTGATCCTTTCCTTTGGCTTGAGGCTTACAAACAAGCCCTGACTGCCACAGGAAAGGAGCTTTCCTTTACATGTGGAAGGTCCAAACCTTAAAACCAATTCTAGCCTCCCAGTATTTGGCAGTCTTAATTCAGCATCCGGGACGATGTTTGGACTAGCAACCTCAGCAGAAAGACCAAATCAGACTGGCCATGACAAGAAAGGCTGGTAGCCAAGCCAGGGATGGGGATCCTGGTGGAATACACCTTGCAGTACAGCAGATGCTGCTCCCCAGAAAATAGGAGACATTCTCTCCTGTGCACTATTGCTCTGAAGCCTTGGATAAGCCCTCAGAGGAACCATCAAATGAAATCTTAAATAAATACAAATTGAAGGAAAGAGCTTCTTTGACACCAGAGTCATTTGGGCTTGAAGGAGGGAAGTCAAGCAAATGGGTTTACCTCTGAATATCTGCTACACAGTGTTTTCTCTCATATTCTCACATTAAACTATTTGGAGCTCTGAAGACTCCTCAGGTATTGTGTCCTGTAGTTTATCTATGTTTAACCTGTATTTTTTACAGTCTCGTTTCCAATATGTTACATTTCAGATATTGCCCACCCCATATACCAGATACCTTACCACACATTTCATGCACACCCCATTCTACTGCCACCTCTGAGGAACACCTCTGCCTCTCTGCAGCAGCTACCTGAGAGAGTGTGTCCGTCTATTCTAACTCATGCAAAGGACCTCAGTGGGAATGGGTAGCTGAGCTACAGGAGATGAATGCCATTTCTGCACGGGAGAAACACAATAAAGCATGGACTACAATAAAGGCCTCAAGTGGATTAGTTGCTCATATTTTAGTTGGTGTGAAATATAGAAACCACCTCCCAACCTAGTCTTCTGTCTGCAAAGGCATAAAATCTAGCTAAGAATTTTTTTTTTCTTGAAAGACTCAATGATCTGCAGTGGATATCGTATTTGTAAATGAAATTTTATAATTGTTCTTTTCCCACACATGCAATAAAAGAGCAAATCGTAAAAATGTATGAACAGTGTTGTTCATTTTCCCTCTGGCCTCTAACCAGGTAAAGCTGAAAATCAGTTTTGATATTGCTGGAGATAGGTGGCCACTGCTCAGCACACAGGAAATATATGCATGACAAACACATGGGCTATTGAACAAAAATCTGTGAGCCACAGATAGGACTGTATCATCATTGTAGAGATTCACGCTGTCTGTGCTGCTCCGTAATTAGTAACATTTACACGTTGGTTTGACTGAAAGCCTGAAACAATCATACAAATTAACACTGTGCCTTCATGGTCCAATTTATTCTACTGATACTTGTTCAAATCAGTTTTATAGTCTTTAAAAACAGTTTTTTTGTTTTTTTTTTTTCCCCTTGCATAGGAAGAAAACACCTTCATGGAATTTTGCCTCTGTATTCAGCATGTGTTTTGAAACCACATAAACACTGTTTTTTTAATATAAGCAGTAGAATCCTAGAAGAGAAAAGACACTTGACTGAGCTACTATGGCTTTAAAGTCAGTTCTTGTCATCAGTCCATTCGTTTCTCCCTCTCCTTCCGAGACTTGTACTTAAGAGCTCTCCTGTCATGAACATTAGGACACATTTTCATCACTGTGGCTTCTGTATACTTTTTTGCCCCTTTCATTTTCTTACAAAATAAGGCCTAAGCTACAGTGACCTCAGCTGTTGATGAAAACTTTGTCTCCTCTACATGCAGTGAGAGTGTAGGGCCCAGCCAGGAAATCTGACAACAGGCAAAGTTGAGTAAAACTTGGCACTGGAAGCTAAAACAAAGGCAAGCTACCTGAGGTCATTATAACGAAGGAAAAAAAAGAGACATAAACATCACTGCTGGGGGATGCTTACACTGTTTCCTGGCACTTCCACCTTACAAATTACAATGGAGAAATTAGGTCCCACAGTAAGGACTCAGAACTGATACTGGCAGCAATATGACTTGTGCCTATGGTTGCTATGATGTCAGATGATATGCACAGTGAGCTAAGCATGTGAAACATATGCATACATTAGCAGTTTATGTTCCTGAAGCCATGATCATCACTCCCCTAGCTGAGATCACTGTTTGGAGTGTGCAAGGCAATGTCATCCTGCACTGCGTTGGGTAGTGCAGATCGTGGCTGCTGAGCAAAGAGTCATGGTATTTAATGGCATTCTTTCTATAGAAATAATTGGATGACCCTATAAGTACAGCCTGCTGTTATTCTCAAAATCTTCTCACATATGCCTATACGTTGTTTGCTTTGCCAGTGTTGAAGTGTCTTCAAAATAAACCACAGCCTGATCTTCCACCCCAACAAAATGCCAGCCAGCCACCAGCAATGTCTGTACAGAACTGAAAATGAAAAGCCACGAAATGACTCAGTGTATTAGGTCACTGTGACAGCCAGGAGGTAATACCAGAGGATTTACTTTGGCTGGAGCCTGCCTTGGCTCATCTTCACTTGCAGTGTCAAAGCCAGGCTCTCATGTCAAAGCCAGGCTCTCATCTCAAGCCAATGAGCTATAGCTTGCCCATTTCAGCAACAGTTCACCAGGTATCATGTAAATAACTAATTCAAACAGGGTTTTTTGAAATGAAATTAAAAACTCATGAATAAAAACCAAAATGATTCTTTTCCCTGACTGTAGGGAAGCAGAAAAACAGATGCACTTTACAGTTATTGGCGAGTTTGTCCTCACAGCTCTCCTGTGACACTAGGATACTTTAGCAGTGCCTAACATCTCTATAGGTTTTGTATTTAGGGGAATAATCCTAAAAATATTATGCAGGACAATAGATTTATAAGCTTGCTGAGAAAATTCAGCCCATACTACAGAGTAGACGGCATCTATCCCCAACTTCCTCATGGGGATAATGAGAAGATGGGCAGTCCTTTAAAGGTTGCATAACTTGTCTCCGAAGTGTAAAATGACGGTGAAGATCTAAATTTCCATGTATTGAACAGGAGAGTTACTCAGGGATAAGAATACAGACCATAGTATTGCAACTCAGGAAACATTAGTGACTTTCTTGGAATTCCCTATCAAGACCAAAATGATGGCTTCAGGGTAAATGTTTCTGAACCACACAAACATCATACATTTCTAATCAGGCTTGGTTTTATTCTATCTGCACGATAGTTTCATCTTTTAGGAACTGACACATACAAGCTTTTGTACAAAGTAAAGTTAAACACTATAAATGCGGGTACTGTTTTGCAGTGATACAAGTTTTTTTTTTCCTCCCGAAATTGCATTCAACATATTTTCTTGCTTTTTTTTCCAGTTTTTCACTGTAAAATGACTGTTCTCTGTCTTTGAGACACAGTTATTTACTTTGAATACATATTTCTTGAAACTCAAAAGTACTTTCTGGTAACCTGAAGTACGATGAAATTGCAGTGTTGCAGTAACGGTGTAACTCAGGTGACTCATATACCAAAGAAATTAATTGATCACTTCTAAAACATTTGCTTCTCTTAATCAGATAGGATGGTAAGGACTCCAAAATTAAAGTAAAAACATTTTAAATGTGGGTTTCAAGGAAAAGTAAAGCCTTGTATGAAATACTAAATAATTATGGTTAAATGGAATAAAAGCACTGAGACACAGAATGTGTTCAAGCACAATGGGCAGTCATTTTCTGCTTGTCCAAATGCAATAAAAAACACCATTAAAGTGGATACAAAAGAAGGGATAAATTTGACAAGCAGTTCTATTGCAGAAAGGGATGAATAAGCATGCAAATCAGGACAACTGAAAACTTTCAAGTAAGCACTGCTCCAGGAAAGAAAACCAGTAGGCAAAGCAGGGGATATGCAGAGGCCAGGCAGGACAGACAGAGCTTTGGCTGAGACTTGAGCAACCCCTCTGATATGTGCAGGGTCCTAGGCCATCTTGAGTCTTTTTCCAGTATTACTGACTTTCAGATTTCTCCCTTGTATTGTTTGTATTAAAGACTGTAATTACACTCACTGTATTTGCTTGCCTTTTTCTGAACGAGTTCCCTTGAGATTGCTCTGCACCTCTTTCTGAGATCACAACTCCCTTTCATCAGTTCTGACAGGTTTGTAATTTCTCTTGCTTTAGTACCTGCACGTAAAGACGGTAAATAAAGCAGTGCTTTAAACTGTGACTGTCTTGTTAAGCACCAGCTAGCACTGCTCTCTTTATAGTCCTTTGTCTTATATTTGCATGTCACAGTCTCCTGAGCCCTGTGACGGACAACCTAAAATGTATGGATAAACAGAAAATATAGTAAAAAAAGATGTTTAATTTACCTGTAGTTCTCCTTCCATTATACTGAGGAGTTTTATCAAGTCTTCTTTAGAAAACTCTATGGACTTCTTGTTCTTTCGTTCACTAGGTCCAGGTGATTTTGAGTGCCGTTTGACAGTTGCTGAAACCATGACCTCATCTTCCTTCCGATGAGGTTTGTTCTTTTTCTTGGCATCATCCTGGAGTTTTTCGTTCTCTACATGGCTGATGACAGGCTTGGAACTGGAGAAGTGCCCGTTAGACGAGCTTTCTCCGCCTTGGTTTCGGGATCTCATCCCTACCTAGAAAGAAATAAGCATTTTATAAACAAAATTACTCACAAAAAACCACAGCAGAAATACTGTCTCTTGGAAGAACAACAATCTTATAAATACTGAAATACACTGTTATACTCAAGGGCACAGAACACTCGAACATTTCAACAATTTTGAGAGTGGCAAATACTGAATCCAAAGCACTGGTTATAAATTAAGACAGTCCTAAAGTAAGGGTAACCATGTCTGTCAGTATGTCAAGACATTGATATGAGTTACAATGTATGGAGCATTAAGTATTGCAGGAAAATAATAAAGAACATTTTCCAGAGTCTTTTTCCAAAAGTCAACATTTTTATCATTCACAATCTATCACTATAAAATAAAAGTTTGTTGAAGTAAATCTTATTTTAACATGAGGTTTACTTGAGAGACAAGAATGCAATTAAATTATTTAAATGCATATTTCTTGAGTATAAATTCTCTATGAGAGAGTGCAGTGACTACGTGACAAACAATGGTCACTCTACAGTCTCCCTCAGCAAAGCATTGGTTTTATTGGTTATTAGAGGTAACTAAGAAAACTTGGGAAGGCAAACTCCATCTTAGGCTAAGTACTGTCAGAGTTTGTTAGGCTGCGAATGCCATCAAGGAAACCTGAAAAGAAGTTTGGATTGAGAGCACAAAAGGGCATGAAAACATTAAGAGGTAAATGGGCAGGATCAGAGCAGTCCTTCCAGAAAATTAGGTTTTCTCCAAAAAGTCATAGACAGCTCTGGTTATAGACAGCTCTGTTCTTTTAAGCATCTACACTGCATACTGAGGCTATTTCTATCTTAGGACATCAAACAGTGACAGTAAATGTTCCTGGGCTCCAGTACTGGACCTTCTTTATCACCAAATTGTTGGCAGCTTCTTGGCACACTTTTGGTCCAGGAGAAGCACCACTGTTCCAACCAGCACCTGGCCCAAGCCAAGGACTAGTCACAGAATGACAGAATCACAGAATGGCCAGGGTTGGAAGGGACCTCAAGGATCATGAATCTCCAACCCCCCTGCCACATGCAGGGCCAACAACCTCCACATTTAATATTAGACCAGGCTGCCCAGGGCCCCATCCAACCTGGCCTTGAACACCTCCAGGGACGGAGAATCCACAACCTCTCTGGGCAGCCTGTTCCAGTACCTCACCACTCTCATAGTAAAGAACTTCCCCCTGACATCCCAAAGACCCCTGACTAGTCCCAAAGACCATCCAGCTGCAGCCACCCTGTCCCAAAAGAGTAGAGTTTAGTAGTGTGAGCAAAGACAGATCGTGCTATTTGACCTCATGGACAGAATGGGAGCTTTGGGATCATTTAGTTTACAAGTAACGTAGCTTTGGTGTCACATAAAACACAGCTGCTAAAATCATCCTTTGTATATCATCTTCACCAAACAATAGTCTTCTTGGATCTCATTAGCAACATCAAATCAAGCCACTTGCCCTTATCTTCAGATCTTTTCATAGTTCTCTTTCTTACCAGTAAGCCCTTTTCAAGTTAACATATATGCAACACATTCAACTGAAACTAGCCTAATCTGCCTGTTTTCTCCTCCAATAAAAATGTCTTCTTTTTCTTCTCCCTTGACAGTGAAGACTTCACCAAGAAGGCTGACATTCCTTAAAGGCCCATTTACCCTGTAAGGTTTCATCCTTGCCACTGATTAAAAATGGCACAGAAGACAGTAGAGATTCATCAGTGTGTATTTCAATACTTATCAATATTAGAAAGATGTACAAAACATACTCAGACATGTTTGTATATGGATCCATATTTCAATTCTGTCACTTTCCTATTAAATAATAGTTATAGTACACCCAGGACTGTAATTGTCCTGTTATTATTGTCCATTAGGCAGTCTTGATTGTTGTTTGGGATCAAGATATTTCTGCCATACAAAATAAAAGGCAATAGTGAGTTTAGGCCTGGTTCAGGATTAAAGTCAAAGGTAAAATGTAAGGCAGTGCAAATTTAAATTAAGCTGGTTTCCTAAAAAAAATCTTATTTGAAAAAGCTTATATAACAGTCAAGGGAGACTATCAGAAGTTCATGTTGCCTTATTCCAATCTACTTTTGTATATGGTCATATCTTCTGCAACCTTAAGGGTTTTTGTTTGTTTGTTTGTTTGTTTTAAGCCAATTGACCTAAGATAATCAAGAACAGTAGGAAGGCAAGATTTGTGTAGAAAAGTATCTTTTTTAGTATCTAGTTTTAGATCAACTGGAATCTGAGTTGCCTGAGCAAAACAAAGAAAAGAAAGCTGAGGAAGAGCCTGTATGCCTGAAACTTGCCTAGTTTTCATATCAGTAGATCGAATGAATAATATTCCTTTGCTTCCAAATCTTTCCTTTCACTTAAATTCACCTCTGGATTTAGTTTGCAGCTTGTATGTTATTCAAACAGATGCTTCTCTACATTTTTAACATCACACACTTTGTTGATAAGGATCTCAGAGCAGCAGATTGGTAATGGAGTAATGGAGCAAACCCTAAAATAAATTGACTAATCAGCTTGGCTAATGTGATGTTGGACTTGTTGCGGCTTGCTACTTATTTGATTCAGGCCAGTATTATAAATCTCTTGCTCAGATTAGCTTTGTATTTTGGTAGTTTCACACTCAGCAGGAAGATAGGATTTTTATTATCATTGGTTACTCATGCCTTTACTTCATTAACTTAGTGGAACTCAGCCAACAGCCTAAGCAAGGAGCGAATTAGACCCATAGTTTCAGAGTGCAAGAGTTTCACAATGAGATTCCTTGCATTGTAGGTTTGCTCCTATCCAAACAATGGGTGATACAGGTATACAATGGCCTTTCACTCCCCGAATGCTTGTGTAGTGTGTTTTTCATCAAACAGCTTGGATTAAACACATAAATTACACTTTCTAAAAACAGTTCTCCATTATAGCCACAAACAATACCTGAGAACCACAGGAAATCTTTTAGGTCTCAGGTTTGTAATGGAAAAATAAACATTGTACTATGTTTCCTCTCAGATAGGGACTTTCAATTTGTTTAACTTTAATGGGTTTTTAACTTTCCAGCCATACTTCCTCTCAGGAGAGAGCACTTGGGATTCAATCTGTCTGTATTTTCTGAGTATTTCCTTCTGAGTCCCTGTGGGCCACAGCCTCCAGCTACTTTCATCTCTTAACCATGGCTTATTTTTCATGGATTATGGTGAATGGCCTTGTGGCTCTAGAACATCTTACATGTTTTAAGAATGAATATTGCAAGTCTCTCTTACACATGTTTTCCACTGGAAAACAGATTATTTCGTTACACTGCTTGGTAACACGTTGCATTAATGATCCCTCTGTAGAAAGATGACTCAGCCTGAAGGTGCACAAGAGAATTTAAATTTAACTCATGACGAGTTGAGACACAGCATAATCAACTATATGCACTGAGCTGCATATGCCAAACTTCATGTAAACCAGTGTGTCACCCTGCCACACCATAACTCAGGACAGCCACTTTAATCCACCTGTCCCCATGGGAACAGAGATAGCAATTCATGAAGCTTAATAAAGACTGAATAGTAGACTATAGCCTTGTAAGTATGCTAATAAACAAACGACAAATACATATTTAAAGTGTGCTTTAACTCAGTGTAAACCAAAATAAGTCCACAAGGACAAATGACAATTTGTGTTTTTTCAAAAGTCGTGAATACACAGGCACAGCAGCTTAACCAACTGTATGGAGTTTTGCATCAACTAGCTAATTAGACTATGATTGTCACTAAAGAAGTAACTAAACCTTACTAAAGATTGTTACTAAACCTTTGTAATTTCTAAAAGTTATGTGGAATTTGTAGATTTATTTTACAGCAAGTCTTAATCACACTAAGTGTGTCAGTGTGCTACTCAGGGACATTGCCCTTAATAGCATTACTTTGTATAAAAGCTTGTCAAAATCAGGGCAATGACGACAACTACTCTTGTCTTCAGTTAACAATGTTGATACTTTTCCAATCTTATCCAAACACAAAGGTGTTGTATGCTGAAACCGGAGGTGCAGGTGAACTCAAGCCTAAACAATGACAGGAAGGGCTGGAATTTTGATATTCACATAGTAATTTCCAAGGAGTTTGAGGGTCAAACTCAATGGCATGATCCAGCTGGTCCACAGTGCTCTAGGACTACAAAGCAGCTGTAAGACTGATTTCTAATTAGAGCAGTGTGAAGCAGCCAGAACATACCAGTGATCTTGGCTGAAATACAGTGTTTGGGAATGAGGCCTAACATTATCATTCTGGATATCCATCTGCATTTCTGAAACCATCATAAACATGAAGAGTTTCTGACCAGTTGCACAACATTATTTTGATCTCCCAAACTTGGCATATTTGTTGTTTCACCCCAGTATCCAACTTGGTACTGGGGACACTGCCTGTCTAATGATGCTAACAAATTTTCTCCTGCTGTCCACCCTCATCACATCTCTGTGTCTTACAGCATTCCTGATTTGCTAACGGTATTGTGGTCCCTGAAGAAATAGCTGGTATGATTTATAAAGACTTTAACATTTAATATTTAATTCTGCTGTGGTTTTTTTTTTCCATCCTTCCTCATATTGCACATTAAACTGGAAATCTTTCCTAATAGTCTCCAGTCAAACAAGAAGGCTTTATATGATCAGTCACCTTAATTTCAACATTTATTGGCTACTCATTTCAATATGTTCTCACAGCATTGGTACTTGGCAGGGGAACTCTTTAGTCTCTCCTCTGGTTCCCTCATCTGTTAAGCTATAAGCATTAAAGACAAATGCTATGATTATTTACTTGAGTCTGTATTGTTGCTTTGGGCACAAGTCCTACAGTTTTCATAAGTTAGAAATCGACACAAAATTTTATGAAATAACCTTTATGTTAGTTTTCCTGACAGAGGGAGGAAATCTGTGAGGAATTTGCTGAGTAGGATGTCAAGAGAGGGCAGGCTGCTTGCTGTTCCAGACTTTTCCCCAGTCGACAGCAGTTTGTTCTCCCCACAGCTCTTTAAATGATGGGTAAGATTAGGCTCCATTATTTGTGCTATTAGAATCAGAAAATGTAAAAAAAGTTCTTTAAACTTAACATGTAGTCCATCCTACTAACTGGACAAGCAGACTTTGGCTTGGTAGTGCTTTCTCCTATAATAATAATAACAATAAATAATAACAATAATAATAATAATAATGTTGTAATAAATAAATAGTGTTGATTTACAGCCATGATATGGTTGTTGCCTTTGGCTGCAAATTTGTAGTCTGGAGTTCAGTTGAAGATCTAACTGATTAAGATATCACATGAAAGTGTTGGGTTTCTGACAGGCTAACAAAGAATTACAGGGTCAGTGCAATTGGGTTATTACTGAGCCAAAAAATTGTTTCTCAGCTGTGGCTTTCAGAGCTGTATGATGGGGAACTGCATCTTTCAGGGGCTGGACAGGGTACAGGAGTGAAGCAGAGTGTGGTGCAAAAGGGCCTGGTATGTGGCAGAGACCTCTGTCCAAAGACTGCTGAGCAGCACCAGGAGTGAAAGATAAATTTAAAAATGCTCCAAATGGAGATCAAAGCAAGTAACTCCCTGATAAATCTGAAACCTCCCATAAATGGGGAAGAGAGCTGGACAAAATGTTTAAATAAAATCAGTCAAAATCTGCAAGCAATAGGTACCAACGAAGCAAAACAAAAAGGATGACACTTTCTCAGACTTCAGGAAGAGAGGAAGATAAGGACATCAAATTGACCTTGTTGTCTTAAAAGCCTTCAGTAAGGTCCATCCCACATAGGGAAGGATGGCTTTAGCCCCAGGGGATCTGGATAGCCAGAAAAAGGCTGTTTGGCCTCAGCAGTATGGTCATTACAGGACAAACATTTAGAGACAAATGCCACCTCAGAGACTGGCTAAAATTACATCAGGTAGGCAGTTTTCCTGAACTCTGTGTTTGTTACTGCTGTTTTGACTGACTTGAGGAAAACAAGGGGAACCCAAGTACCAATGGGTTCCCACAGGAGAGTGGAGACTGATGGCTGTGCTGCCCCATTGGGCTTGGGTGCTGTGCGAAGCAGACGTGTGTCAGACTGCAAACTGTCAGTAGCTCAACAACAATGTGCCAGGGGAACACAGACCTCATTCTTGATTTGCTCTCACAGATGAATCCAGTGTTTGTTTCAGTCATGCTGGTCAGAAGAGATTTTTAAACCAAGTGACTAATACAATGAAGAACAGAACAAATATCTACCCTTAGCAGTTCTGGAGTTTCCTGAATTTCTAAACTTTGGTAAGTGGAACACTAATCATTTTTCTCTTGATCCTCCCATGGTCTCTTGTCCTCACACAAACCACAACATCTGCAAAAACAATGAAAGGTCTCTGCTCCTTCTGGCAGTATTATGCATTATATGTGTATTTTTGTGTGAGTTTGCACTAGTTGCTTATTCTCAGTGTCAGAGTTTGGTACAGAAGTATGGGTACCTTTTGAATCAGAACAGTCCTCTAGTCAATGAACAGCCTGAATAACCAAGCTCAAATTATTATGCAGACTAGGAGAGGACTTGCAGCTACTACACAACACCACTACTGCCTTCATCCCGTCACCTGGTCTGCCTTCAGAGCAGGAAAAGCACTTATCATATAGGCATGATGAGCAGCACCCAAGCACATGTGCTGAGACTTATGCACTGAGGATGAGATGTTAGCATGCACCTTCTTGCTAATACTGCCTGGATAGCAGGACCACTTGTTAGCTGCACTACTGCCTGCACTCAGGAGAGGTGGAGAGGTCATGGCATTGTTCAGGGATCTCATGCAGGACAGAGACACTGCAACATGACAGAATAGTGTCACAGTGCCTTTCTCATTTTTGGGTACAATACATGAAGTTTCATGAGCAGAAGAAATTTGTGTAGCTTTACTTATAAGAAAGAATGATTATTTGTCCCTAATAGAAGAAGGATAAAAATGCAGTGACTGTTTCAGATGCAGAACATGCATTATTTTCTTCTGTCAGGCATGCTAGCTCATTAATCCCTAATCTGTTTTTGTAATTTTTTTCTTTTATGCTGCTAGCAAATAGGGTAGAACATTAGCAAAGTTATAGCAGATATACTTGCTGAGGTACAGCATGAGATTCTGTAAAGCGTTTTTGCTTCATCAAATGTTTCTTATAGCTCCTAAAATTGATTCTTACAACATTGGAGCACAATAACACATGGATTATATTCACCAAAGAGTATATTCATAGTATTTCCATAATTGGAAAAAGAAATGAGAGGGATAAGCATGAGTGTTTGAAAGAAGAAAAGAAAAAGATGTCAGAAAATTCCATATTCAGGTGCCATTCTGAATGGTTAAAATCTACTTGAAAGCAGAAAATAATTTCACAAAGCTAAGAGGAAACCCAGTCATCACTAAGGCAGATTTATACTGCTTTAACACCATTTTCTTAATTCCAAGATAAACTCTTCTCTGGCTAAACTATGGCACAGCTTTACAAATAACATAGTTTATGCTGGTATAATTCCATTAATTTTGTCATTTTCAGACAAACTTGTGGTTTCAGCTGGAATACTTTTGCTTGAGTAACACATGCTGACCAAACTAAATAGTAACATAGTCTTGTTTCACAGAAATTCATGTCTCCCAGGCTTCATCTGGAAAAACATCTTGGATACATGAGGCATGAGGAACGATAAGCTATTCGTTCATCATACAGTCAAAGAAAGTCCTCCACTTTTACATATCACTCTACTTGTGTTTTGAATTACTATGCTTCCCAGTTGCCAGAAGGTACAAACAGGAGTTACAGAGAAGATGGCTCAAGTAACTCACAGCACTAGATAAACATGCCCTTGAGTCCAGTGACGGTTTAGGTATTTATGGCTGAAAGAGACTGGCCAGGAGCAAGCTAGGTGGCAGAAGTGCTCACTGTTTGTGGTGCAGATTTTCTAGCATATTCCAGCTGAGCTGGAAGAGATGGGAAGCTGGCTCCCACTCATCCCTCTTCCCAGGCTGTTTACATCCTTCTGGAGTAGCTCATGCCCAAGAATACTCCTGATGTGAAGGAAAAGGACAGATTTTTGGAGGAGAAAAATACCCCTGCTTGCTGGGACTGCAAAGCTCACACACAGCTCATGGGGTCATGTTCAGTATCAATCATGGGCTGCTCAGTATCGATCAGGACATGGCCACCCTTCAAGGGCTGGATCAGCAATGAGTCTTGTTTGATTATTGCACTTTGTACAGCTTTCAGCCCTTTCAGTTATTCCATTTTGATGGAAAAATCAAACTGCGAACGTCAGATGACGATAAAAATTGCAGTGTCACATCAGTTTCGGTTTGAACCCACTAAACATTTGTTTTATCACCTGACAGCCAGAACATGCCTGGAAAATGGTAAGGGAGGTGATACAGATTAGCTGGCCTACCAAAGATTCTTCACTTCTGCAAATGGATAGACTTTGGTATTAAGTAAACATTAGTCATTTCAGTTTTGTTGACAGTATACAATCAAGCTTACAACCCCAAGATCAAACAAGAGCGATGTTATACCTCTTTTAAGTAGTTTTTAGAAGATTACTGTCATTATAGCAATGCATTTTCTGCTGCAAAAATGGCAGAAAACTGCTGAAAGGAGCACTGGACAGGAGCTAGCTGATAATCATCGTGGCTTTTGTCCCCAGGTACCTTGTCCCTGTCCTTAGAACGACCAAGCAAAATGCCTAAAACCAGTTTACCACTGAGGGAACACAGCATGGAAAGTAAAGTCAGTCTGTGGTCCTTGCAGTTCCACTTAAACTAAAAATGTATTTTGACGAAATGGCACGGCAAATATGGAATGCTCTTAGAAAATAAGGAAACTATTATTAGCTTTCTACAAAATCTATTTCAACTCTTCACTTCAAAATTATTATATTTTATTTAAGTTAACTTGGATTTTACTAAGCGTGAGACAAGACAAAAAGCTAAGTGTCCCAAAAGCTAACTTCAAGGTTTGGGACTGGGGTAGCATTTTGTGTTTCTTGCTGAGCAGACATGAATTATTTTTCAGTAACTGATTTGCAGATTTGCAGAGCTGTGGTTTTACAGAAACTGGTAAACAACTATAGCTATATTATGCACTTGACTCATTTTTATTTCTCTTGTTTTATAAAAATAACAAAAAAAAAAAAAAAAAAAAGAAGAAGCACATAGATATGCTCCCAGATTTTACAGCAAAGAAAAACTTATATACAGGACCTGTATCTTCTACAAATATCATCTCCAAGAGACAACAGTGAAAAAACACATCTGCAGCATCTCAAATTTCAGCTGTCAACCAAAGCAGAGAGCAAGTTCCAAAACTCTCTCAGTGACTCCTTTGTGGGAAGTTTCAGTTGTTGATAGACATAGAGTACCAGCTTGCACATGAATGCCTGGACTATTGGTGAGAGGTGAATTTAACTCCTTTCATTAAACAGAGCTGTGATCCACCTCCCAAGAGGTTCTCCTCTGCCAAGGCTAAATGGTTTCAAAACAAAGAGTTAAAAATTCCCCCTGACACTAAACCTGCCCGTGGGTTTCACTGTCAATTTTGGTGAGTTTACAATATCTTTTCCATTGAAAAACAAAAACGAACAAACAAACAAAAAAAATCAAACACGAATTCTCTGGCTACATGTATACTAGAGATTAACCATGGCCAGGGCTGCTCTCTGCCTGGGAGGCCAGCTGTCCTGGAAAATCCTTCAGGCTCTTAAGCTCTCTTAGCATCCATAACATGCTGGCTGCATCCACATTGCTCACTGGGAATAGCTCCTATCCCCTGCTGACTCCCAAAACATGTTCTGAGATGGTTTGGGAGGGTGTTAAGCGGCCTGTTCAAAAGTGTGCCAAGGACTACTCCAGTTGTTTAAGAGCACATTCACTTCTCACTATCCGTGCTCATGCTCTGGCACTGCATAATTTCTAGCCCGTCCTTTTCTCTCCTCCACAGCCTGCTCCTTTACAAACAAAGGAAATGGAAAACTACTCAGCTCTGCAAAGGGAAAGTGCAACTCACCATAAATACTGAGAAACAGAGAGAAAATAAGCTGAGGGTGGTGGGAAAACAGAAAAGAAAACATATTTTATGTAAGTTAGGTCAAGGCACGCAGAAGTGTACTACTTATCCTGGAGTATATTTTTAAGCTAGCACTGATGGATGGTGCAGTAGTTTGCTGCAGCTGAAGGAGAGAGGTTGCACAACATTCTCACTTCTTATCAGGCCTCTTATAGCTTTTGCTGGTGTGGGTGACACAAAATTTGAGCTCTTCTGCTACATGAACATGACACTGATAAAAGGACTAGCACTGCAAGGCTCCAGTGGCTCTTGCATTATTGAAGGTCCTCGTCTTCAGTTGTCATTACCATTTGTAAAGAGGTGAAATGAAAGGAGAGTCTTACTTCATTCCTGGCACTGCCAGCCCACTGTCATTATTTCCCTGTATTCCTGCAAGCTTTCCACTGACTTAACACGTGGCAAAAAAAAAAAAAAAAAAAAAAAAAAAGTAAAGAAGTAAATGTCAATCTAAATGATTTAAATAATATCAATGCTGACAGGGAGCAGCACAAAAACCTTGAGACAACTTCATCTGGGCATTGATAGTGGTCACATTTTCTTCAACAGTTTTCCTGTGTGGAAACCATTTTTAGGTGGCTTTCCTAATATCTTGGCTTCAGAATCCCCAGACAATTTTTTTTTTTCACTTGAAAAGAATGAAGTCAAACAGTTATGCTGCATCAACAGTTTAAGCTGGGTTTGATCTTTTTTGACAATCCTCTCAGTGTTAATCTGCTCAAATTTTCATCTGGCTTTTTAGTTCACCATATAAAGTCAGGCTTAACTGGAAACACAGTAGAGCTGCATTCAGTAGCAGAGGAAAAGAGAGGAAGAGGCAAATAAATATCCCTGTCTGGATCTCACAATAACAAAACTAAAATTCCTTGCTTGCCAGAAGTTCTGAACTTCTTAAAATCCAATTTCAATGAGGATAAAATTAAATTAATTGCATTTACCTCACTGTAACTAGAAAAAAAAAAAAAAGGGAAAAAGAATTGAATTTTCTTTCTTTTCCACTAGTTTAGAGTAAAAACATCTTAGCTGCTTTTCTTAGAAAGTAATTTCAGTTCAGAGCCATGAAAATATATTAGAAGAAGCAACTACAAATGGAGTGGGTGTTTTACAAGTCTGCCTGAAGATAAAATCATTTGCACTGGCACAAATTCACACTGCTCAGCTTTAAGTATCTCACTTGTGTGACAGAGTTAGGAGTTTAGGTTTCATCTGCAATCTGCAATGTCTCTGAAATGGAGTCTGAGCTCTCTGAGGCTATGTCAAGACGTCAGGACTGGTCTCCAGCTCAGTCCTACAGCGTCACTGACCACTGCTGAAGCTTGCCATGGCTCCTGACTATCAGAGAATGCATTTCCTGGCTTTCTTTCCATAGAAAAAAACGTGCTGTGCAGAGAGCAGTGGAACTCCAGCCTTCTTCTGAGGGGACCTGGTGGTAGGACAGTGCTGCATCCTGCACCTGGAAAGCTCTGGCATATCTCCACTTCGCACCTTAGAGAGACAAGTGAGTCTTTAAAAAGTCTGTGCCCCTAATTTGGGCACTGCATTTAGCTGGCTGATAGACCAGAGCTGGATGTATAAACGCAATATCACACAGACTGATTTTGCTGCTGGGTGGAGCGGCAGTGGCAGGTGCCTGGGACCTCATTATCTTCATCTGGCACAGAGCCTGCTTGGTGGCAAGAGTTAGGACAGGATGGAGGCTGTGGAATGTGCTCCCCTGTTCCCTCACAATCCCTGTCATAAGCAACCCTGCCAATTTCATGGTAATGGTGGCTTGTGCTTGTTTCCATGAGGTAACAAGTAATTTCAGAAACAGTAATAAGCAATGGATCTACGTTAGATATTGTTGTTGTTTTTTTGTTTTTTTTTTTTTAGTTAGAGCAAGTGAAATACATCAGAGACTCATTTTTGTTAATGATGGTAAGTGTGAAAAAAAAAAAAAAAAACATAAAATTTTCAAATACCTGTTTCCTATGAAGTGTATGGCAGAAGAGCAATTTGGTTCTGAGCGCTGCTGAAGGGAGCTGGTGTCTCTAAATATAACAGCCTCGTAATGCAAATTGAAAAGATTAATTTGACCTTTCATAAAAAAAACAAAATGTTTTTCGTAACAAAAAAAAGCTGAGGGGAGGCATACACAGATCTAATTTGTAAATGAGGCAAGAAGCCACATAAGAAAGCAGCGTATAGAGAAATCACTGTTTCTCTTCAGTTACTGAAAAACTGTCTGAGAAAATATTTTCCCCAGCACTTATGTAATGTCTCAGCATTACTTATTTGTTTACTTAAATATTTTTCATCTGCCTTCAAGGAAGTATAGGTGACTGAGAAATTACTTTGGGCTGCTTCTCCCCTGTGTTGTGTGGTGGACCTGTGGCCTTGGCAAGGAGGTGCTGCGGGTGATGCTGGCAGTAGTTACTGGCTTATGGGGAGGGAGCCAGTCCCTAGCCCAGGCTGCATGCGGGGTGCTTGGAGAGTCAGAGATTTGCAACAGCCAGAGGGTGGGTGAACCACGATGACAAACCAGCAGCACATGAGGAAGGCTGACACTGCTGGGTATTCTCAAATGCATTGGGACAACTTTGAATAAAATATTCTCTCTTTCCCAAATTGTTGGTAAGGATGGAAATAGGTCTTAAAATGCAGTAAGGATACTAGATGAAGTTTGACATGCTATTGATTGTGTGGAGAAAGACTGTGTGGCTTAAACAAGAGCTAAATGCCAGTTTTCCTAGGTGTAAATGATGGTTATGATCAAAAGCTTAATCCTTCCTTCTCTATCTGAACTGCTCAAAATGACATTATTAATGCTTTTAATTATATCATTATTGTGATATATAATTACCAATATAATTAATATAATTAATGTTTTTAAGTTTCTCACCTATAGTTTGGGAAAAAGAAGATTAACCTGTTTTCCTCCTGTGAGGATGGAAATTCGCCTCTTGCCATGTTTCTTTTTTTTTTTTTATCTTATTCTTTCAGCTATCTTAAGAAACAAGACATAACCTCATGTGCTCATTTTTTGCCACTCCCCAATTTATTCTCAGTGAGAATAAACCTTACTCAGGTTTCTATCCCTCATGCAAATAATCAGGATGAGCTTTGAGTACAACCTCCTTCCCTGCAAAGCTTACCGATAGGAGCTTTTCCTCATCTGTATGAGTTCACATGCTTTCAAAAGGGACGGATCTTTTTTTCAGACCTGGCCAGCTGAGTTAGAACACAGGACAGGGACCTGAGTAGTAAGCTCAGCTCTCCAGGAGAGCGTGCTCAGAGCAGCTGAGCCTCTGCTGAATGTGTGCTCCTGGGAGTACTTCAGAAGGATTTCAGAAAAGTCAGGACAAAGTCTTTGAGTTATAAAATACATATATTTCCTGACTGAATAATTGAGGATATTGTATACCTTAAACCTGAAAGACTCTGCTAAACAAAATGCAATTTGAGGAATACATTCACTTATTGCACTCTTTTAGCATCTGTATATTACTTTCTTAGACAAACTATTAAACTCAGCCAAAACTCCAAAATATGATTGCCCTCCACATTAAGTTCTATAACTCATTTAATCAAAGTTAATTTCAAAATCTGATATTCTACTATATATTTTAAATTCATCCCATACAACAACATTGAGTGTCAAAGAGCATAAATACTAAGAACAGCCAACCATCAGTTTTCCACTTGGCTCTGGGACTATAAAACTGACCTGAGATGAAATTACCATATTTAGAAAGTCTCTTTAGCTGGGAGCTTGTCATGATTGGCCTGAGATGGCTAAAGAATTATAGTTAGAGTAATAGGAAAGACTAGAAAATAAAAATATTGTCAGAACTCAGAATTTAGCATTATGCCCCAGACTGGTGTGTCAGCAGCACACACATCTTCCCTGCACTCAGCACAGCTGCAGTATGAAGTAATGCTGTGTACTTGACGCTTGGCTTCTACAGGTAGCCAACTACATGGCATTATCCCCATGAAGTAAACAACAACAAAGCTGGAGAGGTCCATATGCACTCCTGTCACTTAATCATCTCTTGTACCTTGAAGAGATATTTCTAGAAAGGAAACAAAACAAAACAAAACAAAAACAACTCACAACAGAGTTGTTCTTCCCACTCTAACTTCCAAAAAGCTGAAAAGTAGCATTTTATTTGGCTTTCCGGAACCTCACAGAAATTTTTCCAAATTCCTAAAAAGATGGAGGATTAAGTGGTTTGTTTAAGTAATGGAATAGTTATTGGACCTCATAACACATGCACATTTTCAAATAAAAAAGAAGATACTGTGGGCTTTTAATCTGGTTTAAAAAAAAAAAAAAATCTGTTAACTAGAAACACATCATTAACTGTTTGTATTCACATCAACTTTGTACCAGAGAAAAATAAACTTTTCTTTGTGTAATGTTATTGGGTAAAATAGTAACTATATAAATTTAAGAAATAAACTTATTTATGTCAAGTTAATGGAAGTTAGCATTATGAGTGACAGTATAAGGAGGATTATACGATTTACTGCAGGTTTCAACCAACTGAAAATAGAAAGTCTATACAAGCCATAAAAATTGCACAACGTACAATTTGCAGTTCCAGGAATATTGTGTGTGCAATCCTTGACTACAAATGGAGTTGCTTCCAGCCTGTTAAGATAGATCATCTTGGGCCATAATTAATATAGACAATCCCAAGCTTTCCAAATAAGTCAGATATTTCATAATATGAAATGATATTGGGCTTAAAGTTGTGAGAATTTTATAAAACCACTTTTTGAACTGAGTTCAAAATTTCAAGGTACACTCCAGCACCACGAAACATTTTAAAACTGGAAATGAAGATTACTGTATTAATAATGTGGTTCTAGCAACAGGGCTTTTGTACGAGAGGCAAAATTCCAAACAATATGAGACACCGAATGTCGTTATTGGAGTCTGCAGTGCCTGCTGAAGAGTTCATCCTTATTATAACTCCTTAATGCAAAGTGCTCATTATTGTCTCATAATACCTGGAAGTTTCAGGGAAAATAAATAATAATTCCTGAGGGCTTTGGCAGCCCTGAAATTCAGATGAGCTTCTGAAAGGCAGCAAGTCATTTTGTTCACTTCCTGGAGCTGACACCTGCAGGAAACTCAAGAGGTGCTTTCCAGCCATGCTACTGAAACAGCAACTCTTAAAGGTAACTAATTTAGGAATGGTGCTCCAGGTGGCAGCCGTTCAGCCCCTGGTGTACAGCAGTACCTGTGTTGAGGGATGCTTCCAGGGCAGGGGCTTCGCTAGAATCTAGTTCCGCATGGGGGAGGAGGGGGTCGAGGATGGAGCTGTCCCTGTGCCATCGCTCTGCTGCTCCCACCTGGGGCTGACTGCAGTCCCTGCTGCTCCCTGGAGAAAAGATAAGGCTCAGGGGCTGCAAACGATGACAAAATGGAGAAGAGCATCTTATGCTTGTTCAGCCTCTTAGCCAACTGGCCAGCTGGAAAACATGGGCTTCCAGGTTTAAAATGGTTTAAAAATGTATATGTTTGTTTGTTTGTCTGTTTGTTTACCTTACTGATTCCCTTTGACTTTATCAGTGTGTCTCCAAAGCCAGTGCACAGCAACATGAAGAATCTGGGCAATGCATTTGACAATACTATATAGTAATATCAATCAAGGCAATGAAATCTCCTGCTACCACCTGAGAACTGGTGCCACAAGCTGAAGCTCTCTGCTTTAATTTAGCAATCAATATCAAGTAAAACTCTCCATCCAAAAGAGTGAAGAAAAAAAATGGTAGATAATGTGCTGAGTTCCTCACTCAGTAGACTAGTTCTGCAGAATAGACACAACTCAATTCAATGCAAAGATAAAATAAACCACAGAGAAGTAACCAATCTTGCTCAACCCATCTTGTAGTCCCACTGCACGTAGTCTGCAGATTTCTAGCTGCTCAGAGGGAATGCGTGACCCCCTAGGTTTGCCAAGCTGGGCAATCAGCAGCACAGCAGAAGATGCAAACCAGTTTCTTGCAGGGCTTGCAAGGTAAATAAAGACCGGGAGCATGGTGTCAACTCCAAAAACCAAGGAAGTATAGCAGACATGGGGAGAACTGGAATATTGGAGGGTACACAGGGAACAAAGTCATAACACCAGAGGAAGGAAAAATCTCATATTGAAAAAAGATCATTTGTGATTTGATTAGTTTGTGTAAACAAGCAGAATTTTAATCCATTTTTCACACTCCCTGAATATTGCTCCAACTTTCTCAAAAATGCAGTGCAGTTATTTAATAAGCAATGTTTAGTAGGTTAAAGCCTCTTCAGAGACAGCATGGAAAGAGCAGAGCCAGGTGGGTCTGAGCAGTGTGGTGTCTGTGCAGGCTCCCTGGAAGAGCTGTGGTGCCAGAGAGCTTCTGAGGGCACCAAGAGGACAGAGCTCCTTCCTTTGACAAAACATTTGGTCAAGGAGAACAAGGTGTTCTCAAAGCTGTCATCTTTTAAAAGAAAACGGTAACCATTCTGTTCACCACTACAGACTGCTATTTTAATCACAGCATTCTCCTAATAACAATGTAGTTATACACAGAACAGTACATGGCACATTTCCGCATAATTTATAAACAAACGGTATGTGAATTCTTGCAAAGTATTAAACAACAGCTTGACATTTGCAGATGACTTTTGTCCCCATTCTAAATTGACAAAACACAACTAAGTGGATTATGAATGATGCAAGGACAGACACAATAAATAAGTCTCCACTAGCTGCAGTTACAATTACAGTGATGTAAACCCCTTAAGTTAAACTTGGCTACAGAGATTATTTCATTGATAAACATATTTTCTTGAAAATTTGATTCAGAAACTTCAGTCTTGAACAGCTAGCTCAAGTGAAAGTTGATCAATTACTTATTTCTTTACATAGAAAACTTTTCCTATAAGCACAAGGATTCAGGTTACCTCATTGTTAAAATCACAAGCTCTGACACAGCTGACATGAGTGTTTATAAGAGATAATTTGGAGATAATTTGCATGAGGCACATAAATAACATAGATAAAATAATTTCTTGCCCTACAAATAGTTTGTCTATCGAAAGAGGCAGTGAGAATTTTCTAATTCGAAAAGAGGAAGCAGCAAGATCATTGTCTTTAAAAGTCAGCATACAACGATCTAGAGATGATAAAGTGAGCCATGTTCTCATAATGAAGATCTTAATTTTCAGTGCAATTCACAAATTATAAGAAATAAAGAGCAGTTTTCTGTCAATCAGCTCATACTTGTTATTAAAATTGCAAGGTCTAATGGGTCAAACTCTGACTTCACACAACTTGACTCTCCTGAGTTTACAAAATCACTCTGAATTTTCATCAACCTAAATGAGATAAAAATTAGGTGTACTGAATTAAAAAAAAAAAAAAAAAAGTGGCTTGTTTCATGGATTTCAAAATCCTTGTTCACAGGATTAAAAATAGGATTAAAAATAGGCCCGTCAGAGTACTTTGCCTCCACAATATATAAAATCATCTTATGATGTAGTAGCTATTCCTAAAACTTCCCAAGGAGGGACAGAACAGTTAGGACTTAAATCATTCATGTCCTCTCAAGTGTTACCAAGCACCAGGATAAGGTGGATGTTTAAAATTACTCTGGAAAATGTTTTTCTTCATTAAACTTTAAAGTATCTTGAGATAACATTTATGGTTGTACATGAATTATTCTCCATTTTAACTGAATTATGCCAAATAAATACAGTGAGTAAAACAAACGAGATAAATATCACCAACTTTCAATGAAAATACTCTGTGTTACACAAAATTGTGTTAGTGAAAAGTCTATGGGATTCTGCCACAGACTTGAATAAATCTGGTATTTCATTGAATCACAAAATCACAGTGGTGGAGGTCAGCAGGAACCTTTGGAAGTCATGTGACCCAATCTTTGCTCAAGCAAAGATGCCCAGAGCAGGGTGCCAGGACCCTCCAAGAAGAAACTCCACAGCCTCTCTAGGCAGCACATGCCAGCGTTCTGTCACCTGCACATAGTTTTCCTGCTGCTTAGAAAAGATTTCACCCACAATGATCACACAAACACACTAAAACTGCTCCTAACTACCGACTGAACTGACCAAAGCAGAAGCTTTGCTGCTCCACTGGTACCTTTCACCTAAAGGGCTGCAAAAACCTCTTGCACAACAGGATGCCTCTTGAACTACTCTGCCCCTTCCCTGATTTTACATGCCAGTCATGTAGGGTACTAATTGCATGCACTAAGTAGATTAGTGTACATCAAAAGATGAGGTCTGTAAAAATTACAATTTAAATGAATAAATGTAAGTAATAGTAAATGTAAGATCTGTTTTGGAGAAACCCTCTCACTCAGCTCTTCAATTTCATTAATAGTACCCCTTTCTCCCTGGTGGAGCACATTACACCATTGACTGGAGAACCAAATTTAGCATGAAGAAAGCTGAAATCTTTGGTATGTTAGCTAATTTGGTATGTTGGCTATTCTAACAAGATCTTTGATGAAATTTCCCTTCTTACCAATGCCTACTTGATCGTACTGGTTACATTTTGTCTCATATGTGGACACTTGTATGAGTTCTATGCCTTTATTTTACCCAGTTCTCAGAATTTTTCTCCACAATTTCAGTTCCATTCAATTTATTGCCAGGGTCCTAAGAGCCCAGGATGGCATGTCAGCCCCAGGGCTGTCAGCCCCTATCCCAGCGAGGCCACAGCAGGGCTGGATCCAGCTCCCCACACCCAGCCCTGCCTGGCCATGGGCCCTGCCCAGTCTGGCCTCAGCTTGTCCAAGTCCCCAAGGAGATGCCCAGTGCCACCACTCCCCGCCCTTGGGCCTCAGGTTGAAACCACTCATGTTGTACCCAGCACACATTTACTTAATTGTGTATTGAATTGCTTCTAGCTGTGGTTGGTAATTTCCTATGCTCCAGATTAACAAATTGCTTGTGTTTTCAAATGCATTTCATTTTCACTGATCTTAGCATGTGTGTACCAACTTAAACTGAGTTTTCCTACAATGTATTGTGAAAACCTTTTTTTCCCTTCTTCTACAGGACAGGGAATAGCTAGAAGGAAACTACTGTGTTAATTCCTATGGGAGAAAAAAAAAAAAAAAGATTTTGAGGAAGAAAAGCCTCTCCTTCAAACTAACAGTAGCTTCTTACACAACAGTGACCGTGGCTCCAAGCTCTATCACAGCAGGCTCAGCAGTTTCAGTATGAAATTTCTTATCTGACTTTATGAAACCATAGATTCAGTACGGATTTAATGCAAAACAAAGAAAAAAGATAGCTGTCACAGCCTTAACAGTTGGGAGTTGGGAGTTCCCTGAACATTTCCAACAAGCACCAGAACAAGACACCAGGGGATACTGGATGTGATCAAATAGCCTTTTCTATAGCATCCTTGGAGGGGTAGGTTCAGTTGTCCCCACGCTCTTTGCTTTCCAGTGTCTCATGTCAACAAGGACTACAGTCCAAGCACTCACTCCAAAGAACCTCCTGCCACTGAAATTTCATAAATGCAACTGTGGCTTCTCTGGGAAAGATTTATCATATTCTAGATAATATTCACAGGATTCTTCTCAGTTATTACTGTCAAATAAACTTTCAACATCTCTCCTTTCTTCAGTGATTACTGTCAAAACTGTAATCAACTGTATACTGAGCTGGCTGAAACTCTGATCCAAATCATGATTTTCATTGATTTCCCAGTTTTCAATTAAAACTAAAAAAAGCTTTGATACTGCAATTTCAATCAACCACTTAGGGAAAAAGTAAAAACAAAACAAAACAAAAAACCCCCATTCTTTGTAATAAAGATCCACTTAGAAGATTTCAAAACCTTTACTTAATCTCCTAAATATTTGGCACTGCACATCTTTGCAAGCCTGAAATTATTATTCTGTTTGCTATGGGTTCTTTTATTATGCTATTATACAAGACTGTTGTACTTTGTCATTTGTAGCACATTACCTCAGACTTGTTCAGGTACAAAGATGGACTTCTATGGTGATTAGGGAATAGGGAACCTATCATATGAGAAGAGAGAATGAAGAGCTTGGCTTGTTTAGCATAGCAAATAAAGGCTGTTAAGGGATCCAGTTGCTGTCTATAAATATATCTATAACATCAGAGAGATAGAAGAGCCATTTAAACTATATGATAGTGTTGGCAAGGGAAACCATGAGCCCAGCTTGGCAACATTTACTCTACGCCAAGGTTCTCACTTCCAGCAGAGAGTTTGTAACAATTTTCTGGTTGGAGTAACAGCAGCAAATATTCTAACCATAATTACAGTGAAACTTGATAACTTATGAAGGGGATTTACAAACTGTGATTATTGCAATAGTAGGAGAATAAGTCTGATGGCCCATTAGTCTTTTCAGTCCTGTATTCCTGTATGAAGTACATAATATAGATTCTGTAACCTTATACCATGCACACTTCAGAACAACATATTACAGCGTATTTTGTATGCTTCATACTATTTAAAACAAAAGCAAATCTGTGCAACCTGGCCTATGGAGCCTGCTTTGGCAGGGGGGTTGGACTAGATGATCTCTAGATCTGCCCTTCCAGCCCCTACAATTCTGTGATTCTTTGAAAACAAAACAAAACAAAAAAGCTTCCCAAATAGTTCAGTTTAGTAAATGTGTTTGTTCAGGATAGTGGTAAAGCTTAAGTTATTTTGTCTCCCACGACAATAAATTGAATGCAATATAAATGTTTTGCAAAATAAACATCTTTTACATTCAGCTCTCCATCAGTGAAATTCCTCAGATTATTGATAATTAGTTTTACTTGCCCTCCAACATTAATTAAGATTTATTACAAATTTCATACAATATTTTATCCGTGACTTTGCATCTGACATTCAACTGTTACTTCTGGTATTCTGCTCTAAGCTATAAATTAATTAAGGACAAGCATGTTTCTGTACTAATGCATTTTGTGTTGGAGGGTATCCAAAAGATATATATCTAAAGGAGCAGAATTGTGATTGTTTCTCGTTTACTTGGGTCATAGCATGAGTTGTACGCTTTGTTAAAAAGAGAGTTGTCTGTCTTTGGAGAAACTGTACAAAACTCTCCTCATGCTTAAAAGAGAGCTCATGTTGAACTTGGAGCAAAAACTACTCAAAAAAAAAAAAAAAAGTATGACAAAAATCTACTTTCATCAAAGACAGTAGCATTTTTACGTGTAGTCAAATTCTTCCTCAGCATATACACACACCTCACTCTGCAATGGGACAAAACTGTAGCCACAATGGAGTCATGCATATTTTGACTTTTCCATAGCTCCTACACGAAATTTTGAGAGGAATCATTGACATGCTATCTGCATACCAAGTGTATTACTACAGTGAAGGCAAATTTTACTATAAGGATGCCCAAAACATTACTATAAGATTTTGTGCATCTTAATTTCACTCGTCCTACTTCCACCCAACATGGTTTCATAAAGCTAGAAAGTTTTAGTAGTTTTGTTAGCATATTACCAGTTAACACAGAAACTGCAATTAAAAATCTCTCACCATTGTCTTGTGAAAAAATGCTAATTTCAGCTCTTCAGCTTCAGCATGACATGCTCAGAAAGAAAGGATCCAATAGAATGGAAAACATCTCTCCATTATCATCAGTTAAGGGATGGCTTGGGACTTGAATTATTGACCTTCAGTATCTTTCTTTATCTTACATAAAAATATCTTTTAAAGCATACTAAGCTTCTGGTTTAATTGAGGATGCAGAAAAGTAAGCACCCACTTATGAATGTGTTTGTCCACATATCTTTATACGTATTTTTTTAATTATAATTCTGTTGTCTCTTGGTTTTACCATGTGTACATTCACTTATGCATTATAAAGGAGCATTCACTCATCTTCCCCAGCCTCCCATTATTCACCATCCCCCCTTCCACACTTCCTTTATACCTTTTTCTCTCAACAGCACAGTTTCACTTTTCACTCTTACATTGCTAGTGATGTTCATCATAGCATCAGTTTCTATACTCTGTATACTTTTAAAGATAGAGTCAGAAGGGATATGCGTTTTTCAAGTTCACCATTTACCTCAGCATTGCACATGACATACATCTCAACAATCTTGTTTCCTCTTTAAGCTGCTACTTATATCTCAAGGAACAGTACTCCTTGATTTGAATAGAAACTGCCCAGGTGCTCCAAATTCTTTTGGGAACAAACTGGCCATACATAGATGGAGACTGATGAAGGCTGAAGTTCTGAAACATATCTTGATGCATAGCTGAATTTATATTTTCTGATAGTAATTCAAAACTTCTTGCTGAGATCTATTTGCCATCAGATTGCTAATTTGTGATTTCTACCTCTCACAATAAAAGTCAGTGTCACCTATCAGTTTAAAGCATAATGTCCAATTGCTCTTCTACTATTCTATAATAAATACACTATTGTAGTTCTAAAACAGTAACATGTTGAATTATACTTATCTCTATTATTATTAAAGTCTCAGGGAAAAAAAAAAAGATGGTTGGGCACTTTCTACTTTTCTTTCTCATAGCTTAATATGTATTTAAAAACATTGATTTCACTAAAAATCATTTCCACATCCAACTGAGGTGAATTGATTGAGGCAAGATGAATTGAACAGGGCTGATACACTTTGGCAGGAGCTGATCAAAATGCAGCCTTTCAATGTGCCTGCATAACAATGGACTGGGCTCATAGTAAACAGAACTCCATATTTTCTCATGAGTTCCCTGTTGTGTTCTGTAGAATGAATTAGAGGTTAAGATGGAACTGCTAAAAGACACATTCATGTAACAAAAGCACCGCGGTACCTTGGCACATAACCTTAGAGTGAGCTGCCAAACAATGTCAAGGTAAA
Source organism: Chrysolophus pictus (assembly GCA_037305975.1). Classification (NCBI taxonomy): domain Eukaryota; kingdom Metazoa; phylum Chordata; class Aves; order Galliformes; family Phasianidae; genus Chrysolophus; species Chrysolophus pictus. The sequence continues at coordinate 30,527,394 of CM074578.1, forward strand.
GATAATGAACTAATTTAATAAGTCAGTCAATGAAGAGATAGGAAAAGTATCTAAGAAAATCCTAGCAGGCCATATTATTTCACTGTGCTTTGTTTCTCAGATACAAGAGATAGCTTCACTAAGGAATCTTCAGCACTATAGACTGTAATTCTACTTTATGACTGGTATGAGTGCAGTAAAAGCTCCCTAAGGACAGCTGCTTTCTCCAATCCTCTGAAACACTAGAGGTAAACAGTCTAGGGATGATCAGAAAGACTATGGTACTAATTCTAGAACTTGATCCCATGGCAAGAATTCACACGTAGAATTTTTATTTACTAGCTGTGAGAGGCAACCCTGTTCTCAACACTCTCACAGACTGCTCTGATCATTTCTGTGCATTGCGCTGGTCAGCACACATTTGCTGTCACCCTTGCTTGTCCATCACTCCACAAACTGTCTGAGTAGGAAGCCAGGAAGGTGGATAACTTTGTCTCTTTTCAACTGATAGAACTCTATTAGAAAATTAGTCTATGTTTCTGCAGTGTCCTAACACCTGCTCTCCTTGGCTGTTGCTTTTTGTACAGGCTTTCAAACAGTCTCCACAGACCAACAAAGTGAGGTGGTTCTTTGTGTGTTGAACAGCAGATCTGAAGACCTCCTTGTCTCTGGATTCAGAAGCTTACATGGCTTAGAAGGAGACAGAAGAAATACTTGGGTGGAATACTCACTGATGCTATCAGATAAATCACATCAAACATCTCTAAAGCTGAAAATAGCTGGAGATGGAGAGAGTGCTCAGAGGAAGATTTACATCCCTGTCCTATACTTGCTTTCCCTAGCTATCTGCTTTAGGCCACTTGTTTGTTTGTTTGGGTGTTTGTTTGTTTTTCCAGGTCAGAACTGCCACAAGTTATGCAGTGTGGTTCCCTGCAGTTCACTGAATTGAGGAGGTTGGCTAAGAGAGAGTGCAAGGCTTAGACCTACCTTGGGAAAACTAATCGGTGGCTTACTGTGAACTTAGCAAACTTCATTGTTTTCATCTGACTGCTTATGACAGGACATGGAGCCAAAGCTGAAGGATGTGATGCTCAGCTATTTTAAATGACTATGGGTTAGCTGAGATCTTTGAAAGCAGGCTTAGTAATTCTGACATGAAAAACATGTTGTTAACTCACCAAGGATACTTTCATCAAAGTTTTGAATGTAAATGTTACGTTTCTTTTATTATCTGAAAGCAAAATTCTTCCACATTTAGAATAAAAAACTGTAATTCATATTCTGCAAAAACACAAGTTAATATTTTTCTCAGCTGAGGTACACGAAATCATATCTCCTGGCAGGTGCTCTGGAACTGGCTCATGTCAGCCTTAAACCACAAATATTTCTTGTCATTACTGGGCAGTTCTGATGACAAAGCTGTTCTTGCAAATCAGTATTTAATGGGTCTGAAAATAAGAACAGAGCAGCAGGGAACTGCAAAACGTTATCTCAAAAGCACTTGCCTCACCCCTAAATTAAATCCAAAGTCAACTGTTCCCACGGACAGAAAGGAGGGCAGAGAACATTGTTTGTCGCTGCAAATGAATTGCATGCCACACCTCAGATGTCACATCACCCTCTTCCATAATGTCTTTTAAGTTTCAGTAATGCCTCAAGCAACTAAAATTAAAGCTGAATAACTTGAACAAGGAGGAACTTAATCTTACGTATATTTAGGGAGTTATGCTTATTTATATAACAACTGCTCCTCAGTCTGCTTTTCAGACCAATTACTGCTGGAGTTGTAATTTTACAAAAACTCTGTATCCAAATCTTTGTTAAGCAATACAGACTACTTAAGATGTAAGTACTGGAAACATTGGCCACATTTTCCAAGCTACAATTTAACAGTGTACTGAATTGCTTAATTACAGAATGGACCCTGAAATCATTAGCAATGCTCACAGTGTATGTTATAGCTAAAATTCCACAGAAGCATATTTTTAAAATTATCTCTTCTTTCACTTAGCCATTTTGCTCAAGAATCCCTTTCTCATGGCAGAGTTGGTAAAACATACATCACTCAAAGCAAAAAGAATACAGGCTGTGCTCTGCTTTATATCAGATGATTTCATCAGCTCTTGGAGAAGGACCTTGAATAAGGATGTTGGCAGATACAAATCCTTTTGGTTTAATTTAAAATTGCGATATATTAATTTTTAATTGTAAGGAAATGTACATTGTACATGGGGCATTGGAAATGTGCAAGAAAAGAGGTGGTCTTTTGGAGGCTCTAAAGGCACTATTACTGTCCTTTCACAGTGGAGGAAAGGCAAGGGATTCAAACAGCTTCAAATCCTTATGAGTTCCTGCACAACCTAATGTAATCCTAACGTTACTCCCGCATATAACAATATGGAAAGCTTTGTCGAGCTGCATAGTCATCACATAAAGCTTTATGCTCCCTCATGCTGGAGTCAAAGGTACAAACTGGTCACTTGAGTTTCTGGTTGGTTTATTGGCTGTTTCCAGTTCAGCCTTTGATGTATCACTGAATTATTGTTATTATCTCCTCTGACAGAGCTTAGAATTGCCTGTGTGAGATTTTTATGGTACTCATTGAACTGCAGTTCAATTAAAGTCAGTCCTTCAAAACCACATATGGTTAAAATAAGCATTTTTGCTAGCTTTTTTTTTTTTTTTTTTGGCTCATATGTTTCAAGAAAGAGATAAAACCAGCCCAGTAAAATTCTGCTAAGCTCTGTTTGTCCATGAGGAACTTAGAAGAATCAAGAGAATGTTATTAGCTTCATCTAATCAGATCAAAGTATCATCTGCTATGCTCATCAACAACAATAGTTCAGGAGGAAGCATTTGCCCCCAGGCTTTATTAAAATTGTGTGTGGGGGGGAGAGGTTAGGCTTTTTTTTTTTTAAACTCATCTAATAAAAGAACAAGGAAGCAAACATTTGAAAATGAACAACAGAAAGCAAATGTTCATTCAAAGGAGATACTAAAATAATGCCTAAAGCAACTTTAAAAAAAAAAAAAAGTTTAAACATGTCATAAATTTTTTTCCAGTGTTAGAATTTTCCACTGTTGGAAGTTCAAAATATTCTTGGAAAGCAGTCATCCTATCTGTGATCTCAGAAAAGTCTGATTCAATAGTAATAAAATATTTGCCCATAAGGCAGAGGTTTCATGTGATTGTTCAGACAATCCCAGGCATCTGAAGTGTTCAAATGAATACAACATGAGGATTAGGTCTAAATTTGTACGTTAAACAGGGCTAGGGCAAAATTTTGGCACAGATAATTAGCAGTCTTCCTGGAATGGCCCTGAAAGTAGCACTGGCTGGGGACCTGCCTGGTCAAGCGCTGGCAGGCTGGACACAGCCAATCTGCTCTGAAGGCCAGGCAGGTTTAATAATGTAGGCCTGAAAAGGCAGTGATAATTGCACTCAGGGTTAGAGAACTGACCCTGGCAGCGTCTAATTTGCTGATAACAAACATAACCAAAGTGCCACCCAAAAATTCTTAACATTTTCTGCATGGCCATTACCACACTGCTTTCAAACAAGGACACAATTGTGAGAAGTTGAAATGAATATTGTTGCCCTACAAAACCACAGCAGAAATGCAAAGCCCTGTTTTTTTTTTTTTTTTTTTGAGAGGGGGACAAGCAAATGAGAAGTGCTCAGACAGATGGTACAGTCAGATGGAATGAATTTCTCAGGAGGATCTCAGCAGAGAGAAGGGGAACAGTGACCATGGCAAAAATACGAGAATAGCAGCTGCCATAGCTGCTCCTACGAAGTAAAACAAGCTGAGCAGATTGCCTGAGGAGCATGCCCTCTGCCACATGCAGAGGGGAGAACTGAGAACGCAGCTTTGCAGGGAAGCATGGTGCCATGGGAGGTGTAGGACAGCTGCTGGAGAGGGAATGAAGATCATTTCAAAAGCTCACAGATGGATTCAGCCACAGTATATGTTGAGACCCAGAGGACTGTCCAGCTCAACAGGCAGTGATGAATGCCAAAGGGAGCAATGACAAAGCTCAGACCACAGAGAAACACAAGCTGAGATAATGTTGATTCTGAATGAGTCAGCTGGAGATCCAGATAAATTGCTAGTAAAAGCCTATTTGCAATGGCAAAGTGCCAACAGCTGATAGTCACCCTCTGCCTTTCCAAAGAGCATTTCCTTCCCATGGCAAAGGTGGTAGATGATGCTTATCAATAGTAAAGAGATCCCAGCTAACAGGAACACAGTGTTATACGATGGCTTGTCACAGTGCTATTCCTCCCCACTCTCTCCCTTCCCAGAGGCAAAGGTAATCACGGTGTCCACACATTTTTCCCCACTGTATCACAGGGTGCTGAGGAAAAATGGCTGAAACAGGAAAAAGAAGATCCATGACCTCAGCTTTTGTGTTGTGGTATCAAATGAAGAAGTAATGGTGGGAAGGGCATGGCTTAACCCTGCAGCCCTGAGATGGGGTGTTTGCTGGGAATGGGGTATGTTGTAGGACAGCTGCAGCAGGTGAGATGTGAGGAACTGAGACAGCACGAGTATACATAGACTACTTTGAGAATTGAGCTACCAATCCCTGTCATGGGACCTTAGTGAAATACTGTTCAGTGACCTTAGTGAAATACTTTTTTCCATGGCTCTTGGCCTGGCGTAATTTTCTCAGGGATGGCAAAAGTCAGTTTTCTGCCACTGAGCAGTTTCCCAGCTGAACTTCAGTAGATTTATCTGGAACATGGCAACATTAAAACTCTTCAGCAAAATGGTTACAAGATTGCTTTTCATGGGCAAACAAACTTTTTTTTTTTTTTCCCTCATTCTTGGAAATGCTTAAAGCATTCTAGTTGGAACTTCCAAAAACAATTCAGACTCAGCCAGAAGTCCAGCTTGAACAACTGAAGTCTGGCAAAGCTGTAAGCAACTGCATTTCACACAATATTCAATTTTTAAATGAAAATTGTCTGGCAAATTAACTGCAGAGCAAGCTGATAACTAGACTGTTATCAATGTCTTCTCTTCTATGCTGCAGCTTAACGTCATGTTAGCAAGTCAACTGTCACCTGGCTTTCAAAGAAGCGTAACATTTGCTCACATTCTAACTTCCAGTTTTCATCTATTGCTACTTCACAGTTGATAAGCTATATTTGTTAACATGATATCAAAGCATGATAACAGAAATCTTTTAAATGCATCTCTTCACAGAGTTTCAGATTATTTTCTAGGTCAGAGAAATCTGTGTAAGCCACACAGAAAGATTTGGATAGAACATTCTGTTTTTTCCCAGTTTTCCCATGACTTTAATAACTCAGAAAGAAAATTTAAGAGAAAGTATCTGAAGCAATTGACTTTTATCAACTAGTTCTCTTGCTACAGTTAAAAAGATGAGACTGAGAACATACCTGTGTTCATAAAACTTATCAACAAATCCATCCCATTCCTTTTGTGTTAGAAAAACCTCACCTATTTTAAAAGATGCTAAAAATAGAGGCACCACTTTTAATGCTATAATTCATATATTCATTAAATTTTTGTTTGTATACAAAACATCAGAAGTAGTAGCTGTTCTCACATTCATTGCTGTATTCTCTGCAGATTTCAGTTTCTTAGGACATGAAAAAAGAGGTTTGGAGATTGGTGAGCATACACAGTACCTTCTCAAAGATGCCCTTAGAAATGTCTAAGTATTCCTTATGACAATTTCAGCCAAGCTTACTAAGTTTTATCCTTTATTTGATCTGCAAATGACCAATTCTGGCAACACTCTGAAAGTATATTAAAAACAATGTAACATCTGCAATTTGTGTGTTTCTGACTGTAATGCACTATGACAGTATTTTTAAGACGAACCTGACACTCTGCCAGACTTCTCCTCAATGTCCTTGGGAATTCTGACCTATTACAGTAGAATGAAGTTTTGATGCAAGCTGTTTAAGGCAATATTTCTTTCCATAAAGAAACAGTTTTGATTATATGGCTTGCATAGACGCAACACTACTCTTCAGTTAGAGTCCAAAAGATTCTGCTGCACTGGCAGAACTGCATAACAGGACACGTCTGCCACCCTTGAGAAGCCTATGGAAAAAAGAATTGCACCAGAGAAGAGATTTATCATCAACCAAAAGTGAAATATGTAAAATACATACGGTAGGTATTTCTTAAAACTGTCAATGTCTACATAATCTAATAACTCCACTGGATTCACAGAAGCTCAAACACATGAAACCTAGGTTTTTTTCTATTTGCACTGATAGATTTTTTTTTTTTTTCAGTGATAGCTTTGTACTTAACTATTTATATATATGAAGAGAAATGGGATTACAACATCAGTCCCCAAATTTTTCAGCACTGAGTCAGTTCTCATGGCCTAGAGAAAAGTAGAGAATTCCCACTACCAGTGGAGGAAGTAGACAGCCTAGTTGGACCCCGCAGCTGTAATGATACTGAGTGATATCTTCTAATAAACAATTCATTCCACCTAAAAGGACAGTTTTGATTAATCTGAAGCAGATTTGGGTCAAATTCAGTATATAGTTTTATATATGAAAATAAGCTGTAGGAACTTTGCTATTTTTTTCCCATACTAAAGTCACAAGATGCCAGAGGTAATATCAGAGTGAGGTAGAAATCTAAGAAAATTGTTTCTTTGACATCTTTTTTCACTAGCCTTTCAAGTCCAAATACTGTTTAAAGTTCTTACTATAGAGCAAAAAAATGGCTGAAATGATTCAAAACACGTATTTTAACATGACTGAGTATTAGGTCAGAGAGTAACAAAAATTCTAAGACTTTGCATTTAACTTTAAGTCACCTCAAGCTCCTCCATGAATGGGCCAACCACCACCTCTCTGGGCAACCTGTTCCAATGCTTTACTACCAATAGTGTAAAATACTTTTTTCTCATATCCAATCTAAATCTCTCTTCTTATAGTCTGAAACATTTCCCCTGTCCTATAATAACATATCTTGCTAAAAGGTCTGGCCCCTTCTTTTTTATGCCCCTCCATTTAGATACTGAAAGGCCGCTCTTATGTCTCCCCAGAGCCTTCTCTTCTCCAGGCTGAACAGCCCCAGCTCTCTCAACCTGTCCTTGTAGGAGAGGTGTTCCATTCTTTTTATTTTTGTGGCCCTCCTTTGGATGCGCTCCACCAGGTCTATGTCTCTCCTGTACTGAGGACTCCACATCTGGAAGCAGTGGAGGTTCTCACTTCAGGTGAGGCCTCATCAGTGCAGAGTAAAGGGGCAAGATCACTTCCTTCAACCTGATGGCCATATTTCTTTTGATGCAACCCAGGATGCAGATGAATTTTTCATGGTTCCAAACTCCTGTTCTTTCTGTTCTTTAAATTTTGCTAGAAGTGCCCCATAGGAAAAACAGTATTTTGCTGTCTGCTAAAATATTTAATCCAAACAAAAACTAATGTACCTCATTGTAAATCCCCAAAAAATATATCATTTACTTGGTTTTATTTTAGGTTCAGTTACCTATCAAAGAAAATACAGATATGTGCACTGCCTTACTCCGAATTAAATTTCCTGGTAATCCTTTGAAGAACTAACTGAGCAATGGCTCCCTCCCACAGTTATTTTTGTGGCTGGCTGCTCCTCAAACCTACCCTCTACTTAGTCCTTCCCCTCTCTTACATTTTTGGAGGTTCAGGGGCAGAACTTGGAGCTCTGAAACAAGTAGAAAAAAAGAACATTTCAACATTTATATCTGGGAGGAGAAGAGTTATATTTGTGAAAATCCTCTTTTGTGTGCAAACCATTATGGTATCACTGAGTGATAGAATACCACACAAAAGCTTTTGTGAACCAAGAAATCAAAGCTATATTTATTAACCATGGTAACAAGTACAACTACCACAAAACATATGAGGTAACAACTAATGTAAGGGTAACAAACAGCAACTGACATATGGCATAGCTATATATACATTATTATTTTTTATTCACAGATTCAAAAGCATATATATTTACTTAGAGTGTGGGAGGGGATAAGAAGCAAGAGAAAGAAGAGGAGCTGTCGTTGCACCATTAGCAATTGCTGCATGGCTCACGGCCCAGAATGTAGTCCAGAACATGACATGACTGCAGCCACAGTGGGCTCCTGCCCACCACCCTCACTCTGGCTGGAGCTGCCTCGAGGCTGGGAAGTCCTCTGGTACTTTGACTATGTCAACTCTCCCTTGGCTAGCAAATACTCCTCTAGTATTTCATAAAACTCATAACTGCAGTCTTTTAGAGACTAGCTGCATCAATTACTTTATTCCTGTATTCCCTTCTCACTGACCCCACTCAGGTTCTCTGGTGTTTGTGCTTTGCTCTGTGAAACTATTTTTTTTTTTTAATGTGTATGTGGTTCATTACAAATAGCCAGTATGACTAATTCCATAGTTACACAGTTGTGCTGTGATACAGGTAAAGCCATGAGGAAGCCAGAATTTTCAGCCTAAGTAAGGGAGCCTTACAGGGTTGATGTTGGGGTGAACTGAAATGCTATCTGTCAGCTGTAGCTGTCAGCAAAAATATTAAAGAAAGAGCAGCTGCATCATGCCCTGAGCCGGGGAGTGGAGCAATCATTGCTCCAAATAGATTTTAGAGTCAGATGGAGTTTTCTTTTAATGAATCTTGTTAATAGTCATGAACTGTTTATTTCCAAACCTCATTTGAGCCAGTTGTTAATAGTACTGCTATTAAAACGTTCAAAACAGCAACGACAAAAAAGCTTGAAATGCAAGCAAAGAAGAAGTATTTAAAATGGGACTTACTGAAAGGTATGTTAATATACAATTTGTCCTAATTATTCTCAGCTTCTGTATCCATAAATTTGCCCCCACTGTTTTGGAGTGTAAGTGCTGATATGGCAATAATATTGATAGAGCAATTGAAAATCACAGCCATACTTCTCTGTTGGAAGAAAAATTCTTATTGTAGCTTCTGTAGCATTTTTTTTCTTCCTTTTCAGAACACTTCATTAATAAGATACTTAGCCAACCTAGAAATATTTATTGAAAAATAAATTGAAAATTTATTGAAAAACATCTTGCAGTCTTTTTGGGTAGGGATTAAAGAAAATAATAAGATACAGCTTCTTCTGGATCTTGAATTCCAAGATAAATGTAATAATGCTTGTGGCAGAGTGTTATTGTTTACTGTTTGGAAAAACTTATGCAATAACATAATACTGTTCTGATTTTTGAGCTGCTGCAATGAAGTACAACCAGACAGAGTATACTGCCATGAGTCAGGAAATCTGGATGTTCCTGGACAGAGGCCAAAGGAGCTTAGACACATCAGAAATGTGATGTATATGCATCCTCTGGGGGAGACCCACAGAGTTGTTTCGAGCATCTTAAGCTTCCTAATTCAAGCAGCAACCAAATGACCACCTTGGAATAAAATTACTGGCTATTTTCAGATTCCTTTGTTTTGACATCAGGAAAACAAAAATGAAGTAGGCTTTGCAGGGGAACTTAGAGATTAACTATTAGACTCATAGTTGAGACAGCAGGTCCAAGCCCTCAAGGTTTTACTTTGTTCTTTCACTATTAAAAAGAAAACAAAAGTAAACAAACAAAAAAATTCCACCAACAACACACACACACAAAGACCAAGCCAAAAAAACACAAATTCCAAAAAATCCCTGAAATGCATAGTTTACCATGAGACTTAAAATTTCAAACTCATTGCCTGCTGAATGCTCTAGGACCTTTTTGTAAGAGTATGGATAAGAAGTTCCCCTCACCACAACACTAAATCATTTGCTGAAACTCTGCTGCATTTCAGTACAGTGCTATGGCATGCATACAACCTCCTAGGACTTCTGGAGAGTTTAAAATGTTAGCATGAGCTCTTATTTTTCAAGGGAAAAGAACTGGTTCCCTAAATCAACCTGGGGATCACATAAACAGGTAGTGTTGGTTTTGTTTCCTTTACACTCCCCATTTCTGTAGGTGAATATAACCAACACAGACTTTCCACTATTCCTACCATTTCTCAGTAGCTGTTTTCCTTCTCTTCTCTTAACCCTTCCCCATATCTCATCACAGAGGAGGACTACAGCTTTCACTGCTTCCCTACCTGTCCTTTCATACATGTGGGTTGCCTTTTGGACTGCCTTGCTTTGCACTTACTTCTGTCAGAGAAAGTTCTCACAATAAAGAACTGCTCTTCCCTTCATAAAATCCCCAGAAAGGCAATTTATTACCCAATTCTCTCCATCCACAGGAAGGCTCTCAAGTAAACAAATAACCTTCAGATCTCCTACATTGCTCTGGACTAGATTTGGGCCTGTTGTCACAGTTACCACTGCCTTTAAACTCAAGCAGGGCACATGACATGGATGACTTGGGCTTCCTTGTGTTGTGTTTAAGCAGCTGTGCCTGCAAGCTTGGCCAGTCTTGTATATGCTGTGGCAAATACGCCAGTGTTGGACTCCTTCCTGCTGCCATCCTCACTGTCTCCCCTGTGTAATGGTATCATTAGTCATGCACATTTAAGATCTCGAGTTAAGCTTGAGAAGTCATGGGTTCAAGAGATTTTAAAGTAATACATCATGGAATCCTGTTGGTGGCCTTTTGGTGTCAAGTCATCTAGAGCTTGTAACATTCAAATCTTGAAGCTCTGATGGCTGTACTTTTTTAATTGTTTTTTTTTGTTTGTTCTGTTCTTAATCAAAGCTGACAGTCATATAATGGCAACATAATTCCTAGAGCAAGTCCTTAATGAAATGCTGGTTGCTGAGAGAGCCATCTGAGCTGCTACTCTAACCAGCTGGGCTGGCCTGAAGACTCAAGCTGCTCACTGGTCCTCTAGGTGTCAGGCAGCATTGCTGGCCATTCCTTTTCTCTAGGAGCTCTCTCCCACTCCAGTCAGTGCAAAAGGTTGGTGAGCATCCCTTCAGCCCATGGCAGCTCTGGGATCCCCTACTACTAGCTGATACGGGACAGCAACATGCCAGCTTGCCTTTCCCCATCTGCCTTCCCTCGAGGGCCTTTTTCCTGCCATACAGTTTTTTCCTCAGCATCTATCTTCAAAAAAACAAATAGACCCCAACAAAAACCACTAGAAATCATGGGAATTTCTGTTACCTTTAACTCTGTAGCATTTTTTAGCAAAATAACAATATTCCCAGAGCTAACAACACCTTCTTTGCCCTGTGTGCAACTGCACCTGAATCCTTTTTCTTGAAATCTCCACATATTTTCACTAGTTTGGTTCCTATTTTGACATACTTTTGTTCTTGTAGCTTTCTAGTCACAACTCTAGTCCTCCTTTTTCTGCTGTGTACAGCTAATTTCTTGCCACCCAAAACTCAGGGCACAGCTAAGCTCCTCTCTGGAAAGCTTCTCTAAAAATACATATTCTTGTCACTCAGATAAATTCAACTGCTATTCCTACTTCTCCCAGTAGAATCTGGTTTCCAAGGAAGGCTATTTAAATCTCCTTATTCAAAGCTGTTGACATGATGTTCAACACTGCAACATCTCAGGGTGTCAAAGTCACTGCTATATTTATCCTTGTAACATCCCAGGTGTTATTAAGAGTGTAGAAGTAAATAACTTGCCAAGAGTCATACAAGGAGCCACTGATATGAAAGTCAGACATTTAAACAACCTCCCACTGTCCATGGTGTAGCACCTGACATTTTACAGTAAAAGTATCTGAAAAGGATAAACAACAACATTCAAACACAGTATGAATATTTTGGCAAGGAAACCTGAAATTAGCAAAGCGTTTCTCATTAATAAGTAATCTAGCAGATGTCATGTCACTCTTACAGACTATTCCCTGCAGTGCAATTTAGTCTTTGTTTATATAACTAATGATGGATGTATCTAAATTAACTCTCCTTGCGTGCAGTCATGCTTGCAACATGCTTAGATACTCAATGCTGTCTTGAAATTTTTGAGCTGACAGCACTAGTCCACAAAATTGGTGTCCCCACTCTACTTATTTCTTAAGAAACTATGACAAAACCTGATGTTACATTTAGGGCATTTAATGAATACTTATATAGATTATTTGGTTTATCCCTTGTATATTACTTCATGCATTTTCTTTGTGCTAAAGGAGAAATTTATTTTTCTGTCCATACTTAGCTCCATGTATTTTTCCAGTACTTCATCAGTTGTCAAAGAACTGTGGCGGTACAGGTTGCATGGCTTATAGATTTGCTGAGCAGGGACTATAAATTGGTATCACTACAGGGAATCTGCATTTCTGGAACTATGCAACTTTCACTGTCACAAGAAGGGTTCTGAAGAGGTTCTCCAGAGCCCTAGTGTATCACAATAATCTTATTGAGCATTTCTATTTACAAATAGATCAAATGCTATCTCATTTTTATGCAACTCCCCATTCTCATAAAAAGAGGTTTCAAACTAATATTGTGGTTAAGAAAACATTTTCTGAAAGTGGAAAAGTCAGCTTAGTGATTTTTTTTTTCCAACCCACTGTGTGAAAAAAGAAGGCAATGACAGTACCTTCTACTGGGATACAAGCACAATGGAGCAATAGAAGATAACAAAGAAGAAAAGTTAGCTCACCCCTTCCAACAACCAACAGCTCTTCAAGAGAAGTGCAATTACTATCCAGAGAGATACTGCTCCCTCAGCTGCTAACCCTTAAATGAGGGTGAGGAGGGATGGATCCAGGCTCCCTTCTGGTCATTCAGGTGCATTGCTTGCACCTAGTTCCCTGGGTTAGCCATGCCTTCTCACCTGGTGCTCAACCACTGGTTCAGGCCATGACCTGGCAATTCCACTGCACCTATAAACTACCTTTAAAACCATTGGCCATATGGATTCAATGTAGGGTATTTAAAAATGCTATTATCTGATTAACATGTGACTTAGGTACCTTAACATTTAAAATACTAAGCTTCCTGGTCTTGTGTTGAAGCACTTCTCATCTGTCCTTGTCCATTCCAGTGTTTTTCAGAGCATGGTTCCTTCTTCCTAAATCTCAGTAGCTTTCTCGCTATCCTAACTACCGCTGTAGCATATGGGCAGCCTGCATTCAAGAAGGGTAACATGTATGACCTGTGTGTGTGCAGATGATATAAGCTCAAGTTCTTCCCTTATGAAATAAGTGTTGAGTTTGCTCCAGCCAGACATAATGGGATCTAAGGCCCCCGTTCACCATCAGCATTGAAATTTCCCTTGTTTTTTTCTATTCATCTGTACTGATGATGGCAAACTTCTAGTTACAGTATCCAGTTTTAGGAATATTACTTGCTGATCCATCTAAGAGAAACAGAATGCTCATTTTCAGTTATGAGAAATCCTGTATGGAAAATCTGCCTGACCCATCTCTTTGAGCTCTATAAGACCACCGTTTTGCCTTTGCTTTATGCTACAGCAATCATCATCAGGTAAATTCAGATACTTCCACAACTAAGTACTTTTCCAGTCCAAAAAGAACCTAAGCTAGTCTCAGGTTAATCAGACTCCATCTAGGAATCCTGTTTGCCATATATGCATCATGCTCTCTTCCTATTTAGGATACAATTAGAAATAGATGTTTAGTAAGAAAAGTGAACTCAGTAGTTGAAGGCAGTCTCCAGGGTTTCCTTCCTCAGTGTTTTCTCTTCTTATTTGCTTATTCTCTACTATGTCTATGCCACTATTTCAATTGGGTGAAATGGAAACATAAAACTAGAATATAGTTTTTTGTAGAAAGATAGCATCTGAATGGAATAATTCAAAACATTTGGCTTCCAAACAGAATGTGTCATGGATGAGAAGATTGCATTTTACAAGCTGTTGTAAGCTAGGATAGCAAACTAAAAACAACATTATTGGTTCTTATCGTTTTAGGACATAACAGCAAACATTAAAAAAGTCCAATATTACTTCATTTGCAGTTTTCAAATTGTGGACCGAAGGACTGTGGCCTGTTATTTCTAACCATGTTTTAATATAGCATATGGATTGAATACACTGATTATCATCACCAGCAAAATATTCCTCAGCTGGACATGTTCAGAACTTTCTCAGCCAAATAGGATGTAAGACGTTAAACTACTTAAGATAATTGAAAATAACCAAAGACTCGAGCAAACTGATCAAACTGCAGTAGTCCCACTTTGAGTGAGACTAAACAGCTTCTGGTGGTTCCTTACATCTAAATTCTAGTGCTGGAATTCCATGGCAGCTTCCATTCAGAGGACACTCAACTATGACTCTGCTTTTTACTATTTGCAACGCGATATCTTTTGTGACTTGGATTCCAGTTTCTGGCTTCTGCCACTCAAAGCAAGAGTGGTTCTCATTGCCAGCTGCCTCATAATATGCAGTTCCTCTGGCACTCAGAAGCTATGTTGCCATGTGTGTCCCGCTGCACAGAAGGGACGTCTTGTTCTGTGCTGTTTCACATGCTTGAGGACATCTAGCATGGCATGATTCCCTTCCTTCAGTGCCCAGTGTCAAAAATCACAATGTTAATTTTTCTTAAAAGAATTTTACCAGACTGAAGAATTGAAATCCTTATCCACTGAAATACAATTCAAGATTCTGTTATTAAATAAGTCCTTGTGAAAGAATAAAAGAAGGAAAATTAAGACATGGCAGAAAATTTACAGTATTCTTTACCTTAAAATGTAAATCCAATAAGGGTTTTTGCTCCCCTCTCATGTACGTTCTTGCAAATGGTTTTTAAATGAGTGTTTTTTCAAGAATCTGAATTATGTATTTTAAAAGTAAGAATGTCCTTTGAGTCACATAACCAGACAGGATATTCATAAAACCTCATACTATCTACTATGTTCACAAATTTGAACTTGAGGATAAATTGCGTATGTTTTCTTTAGTGTGTATTTGTTGTCACAGTAACTGCAATTTTCCTAATAAATGGAAATTGCATCGTTTCCTTAAGTATTTAGGTTATTGCACTGAAATAGCATCATGAACTCACTGCTACTTCTCTTTCCTGTTGTCAGGCTAGATCTCATTTAGTTACAGGAACAGGCACTAAGACAGGTTAGTTTAGATGTGTGCATTATTATTAGATATGTGTGCATTAGAAAGCCGAAGCGAGTCTGCTTAGCCCCATTACATTCTATGACTCATGCATGTGTGGGAAAGACCTTATTTTCACAGAGATCTCTTAGATAAACAAGGCAAGTTTGGCAGCAATTCGATTACACTGATGTTAAGCATCTCCTGCTTTCTGTTGCGTTCATTTGGTTTATATTTTCTGAAAAATGCAAGCAGTCTGATAAACTCTAATGAAAATTCTTGTACCAAGGACACATGACCTTTCGTTTCAGTTACATTTTTTTAATAGGAGCAGCCTTAAAAACAGTTCCTAAAAATTCCTGTTCTGTTACTGCAGTAGAATCTACTAAAAAAAAAAAAAAACAAAACAAAACTTTAATACAAAAAACCCACATTTGTTAGTGAAGCTGTAGCTCTTGTTATCCATGGCCATAACACACTAGCGAGATAATCTCTCCACCTTCTCAACTTATAAGCTCCTAAATACTGTGGACTTTGAAAAGAAAATTGATTTAGCTTCCAAAATATTGGAACAAATTTTTGAACAGGATAAATTACAAAATATAATACACTTTCACACCATTTCCAAAAAAAGAAAAGCAAAGAAAGCATACTTTATTGTACTAAAGAACCATTAAAGTTAAATCAAAGCAATCTTCACAGTATTAAAGAACTGTTAAAGCATACAAATGAAACCCAGATAGTTTTTTGCAAATCCACTGCGGTGTTGCTCATGTTCTGAAAACCCACTGCTTTACACTAAAGTGAGTTTGTTCACATCACAGATCACTAATATTTTAATTGCAGTTTTATCATCTTTGAAATGAAACTTAGTCAGATAATGTTCAGCAATCTTAGATTCACACACCCCTTGGCTTGTGTCAGCTAACAGCAACTAGATGAGTTGCCCATTTAAGGGAAAAACTACAGGCTCCAGCCTATTTCCCTGCACTTCACATGTGTTTGTCCCACTCCTTCAGCAATTCATTCTGTAATGCCAAAAAGCATTTCTTCTCTTACACATACTTGTGCCTTTAGGATATACGCTCTTAATGGCAGGAATTCTTTCATTCTCTGTATTTGCAAAGTGCGTAAATCATTTTGGAGGCAACTACAATCTATGTAATTTTACATATCACCTTTGCATGCTTTACTTTGGAAAAGATTTATAGTCCAGTTGAAGCAGAATGAGTGTGATAGGGCAAAGCCATCTTGAATATAAAAACAAACAAACAACAACAAAACAATTTGTGCCAATTTAGAAAGACTCTGTTTGCACTGATTTTAGTATTTGTTGTGTTACGATACTAAGAATAAAAAGTAATGCAGAAAATGCAGATTATCTGCAAAAGCTGAAGGAATGGATGAAAAGATTAAAAAAACACAACACAAACAAACCCCAATCCTCTAAGCAACTTTAAACTAGAGGCAAGATTTTCACAAATCCATTAGGCATCACACAATCTGCAACACTGGAGACTCCCATTGCTTCTCCTGAACAGGAAATAAGTACAATTTTTCTTATCCTTTGGACACCAGTACCTCAAAGAACAATTACAGGATTGTGTTATAAATATTAGTTTGTTTCCAGTATCATTAACTTGATACAAAAACTAACTACTAACTGAAAAGGAGAAAGATTAAGAAATACTTATTATTTATAAAGCCAGTATCAAAATAACCTGTAATTCCAACTTCTCATCAGTTTTATGCAACAAGTGATTTCTGAAATTTGCTGGTATAATGCATAAAATTAGGAAACAACTATCAGCAGAAAAAGCTGGCAAAAATGAGAGAAAAAGCAAATGAGCAAAAGAACCAGAATAAGATGACAAAGTTGAAAAGTACAGGTATTTGTGCTTCTTGTAAAGAAGTGCTCAAATTTTAGCAGGTAACAGCACTAGCTTGTCACATACATGCTTTTTTATATTTCAGTTCTTATCTCAGGCTTTAAATATTAAATATTGTTGTTAAAATAGGAAATATGAATAGTTGAAGTTCCTTCTACTTTGTCTTTTTGTTTCATCTGGTGTATTCACAGACATTATAGCTCTATTCTCCAAATAGCATTTTAGATATGTAGAAGGGCAAAACCCCTGCCACCAAATTCAAATTATGTATTAAAATAGTATGGCAAGCTGCAACAGTAAGTCTTGAGAAAGGAACAAAAGAAACAGGAAATGAGAGAAAAAGTAAAATGTCTCTTGAGAAAAAAAAATTTGGATAGTAATAGAGATGATATCTTTTGTTAAATGCTCTTGAGAAAGCAGAAAATTTACCTATTAATTATTGAACACCAAGACCTGCTCTTACTATACTTTAAGGAAAAAGCACAACAGTAGAGTGGTGAGCTTTGAAGATGAACTTCAAAACTCAGAAATTGGTGTTAAAAAGAACCAGACATTCTATAAAGAGAACAAATAACTGAGGTGATGACAAATTACTCAGTTTAGATGCTGACTTTAAATGTGACTAGATTGGTTAAAAGAGGCCATAAATTGGAATATTCTTATTATGAAGGTGAAAGAATGAGAGACAGGCTGAGCTTGGAAGAGGATTCTCAATGGGAGGAAAACATAGTCTTTAGCACCATGAATGGCATCATTCATTTTGCACAGCTATGGGAATATAAACAAAATCAAAATAATATAATAGGAAAAATAAATGACTGTGCTTGTTTTCCAAGAAAATCTCTGCAAAGGAGAATATTGCCAAAACGATAATGACTTTTTGATTTGATATAAAATTGAGCTTGGTTTCACAGTAATCATTAGTAGAATTGGCTATTCTTCAAAAATGAAGCCATCTGTTGAATAGCCACACTGTATATTCCAGAGATTTGATTGGAAAATCTCAGAGCCTCTTTGTGGACACCTGTTGAGAAGAGTAATTTTAGCCTCCTTCTCCATTTTGAAATGGAAAGGAAGACAGATGTACATAGAATCACAACTCTGTGTTAGAATTAGAAGTTGCTATCAGAAGGTTGAAAAGTCTTTTCATTTGATACAATTTTGTGGCTAATAAATTTACTGTTAGCAGTTAAGAACTTGGCTGATTGTAAATTGTGCAAGAAAATTAAAATTGTAAAACCATACGTTATACTAAGCAACAACTAAAAACACATTTTCCCACATTTTGTCATTTAAATGTATTCAGAAGGTCAAATTTGCCATTTCTCCATAGTTTTTATCATTTGCCAATTAATTCATTGAAAATAAGAAACAGTAACTTTACTCAAAGTCAAGATTACAAGAACTGTACAAATCATATCATCTCAGCTTTATTTCTTATTGTACAGCTTTTTTTTTTTTTTTTTTTTTTTATGAAAAGCAGAACTTTCTCACGATGTGTCTATATTAAAAAGTAATACCAAAGTTTCCTTCTCAGATTCAGACTTGGGATACCATAGTGCTGTAGTAATTCCACAGTAATCATTATCACATTAAATCATGGCCACCAAAATGCATTCCTATTTAGTGCTTAAATAGCATGCCCCTTGCTTTGAAATGAAATGCAAACTATATGACTTTTGCTTTTAAGAATTTTTCTCTGTTCTAATTTATCTTATTTTTTCATAGGCAGTTACATTCCCAAACTCCAAGTCAAAGTTACTTCAGAGCATTTTATTTTCATCCAATCTCTAAGCAGTCACTGCCTCAACGTGGTACTGATGTGATTTATATTGTATACAGGCATGAATCTAGAATTATTTAGCTAAAGCAAGACCTTCTCCTGTACCTGAGGCAGCCCGAGTCCACAGGCTGCCTGTCAAACTACAGACAGTCAGTACAGACTCAGTCCATTCCTTTCTTAGGACAAATATATTTCAGCTGAGACAATTCCACATAAATCTGCAAACAGGGTTTTTGCAAGGGTTAAGTGCATTCTTTAAATATTTGCCTTCATAACTAAATTTGTATTACACTAATAATCCTTGCATCTTTTAAAAAATCATGGATACTGAATGTATTTTGTTTGGAGGAAATGGCTTTAAAAGATGGGGGAAAATTCATTCTTCAATTGACCAAACAGCTTTTGTTAGTTTAGTCAAAGCAAATCATACGGAGCTATTCCTCCCTTAAATTACACAACCGTGATGTGACCATAGGATGTTCAAACAAATAAACAGGCTTCTATTGTGCTACTGGGGTAAAAGATCTGAGAACTAGTTTCTTATTTCTTTTCCTAAATGAAACACTTTAACAGCAATCCCCAGCTCAAGCATACTGGGCTATAATAAACGTAAGGTCAGTTTTTAGGAAGGTTGCATTATGCAGCTACTCAATCAAACATAAATAAATATAAATTGATATAAATAAGTACAAGAGGAAAAACCAAGAGCTGTTGTCACAAGGGTAGTATGAAAGGTTCCAGGTGTGCCTGCATGCTTGGAGTTGTTAAGGAAACGAAAAGAACAAATGTCCTAGGTCACAAAGTATTCACTTAATTTAGTTACTGAACTGCTATTTTCTCTTACTTGTCACACGCTGTCACTGCGTTTTAATAGCTGCCACACTGTCACTAGTAAGGGGTGATATGTATTCTATTCTGTTCTTAAAGCTTGGTTTGTCTTCTGTCAGCACATAAGCAGATGTAAGAAAGGTACAAGTCAAAATCTATGCACACTATTTTCATATTACAACTAGCTACTTGATTCTGCTTGCTCTAAGAACTGTAAAAGTTATTTGAGCAAAGTTTTTCTGTGACAAAAGCATAAAAGTAAACGTCCAAAATGTTTATTCCAGCTTCTATCTACTGAAGTTTCCAAATCATGCAGAAGATTGACCATAGAAGGAAGCAGACAATAATCACTAGGAAAAAAAAAAAAAGCTTGTAAAAAGAATGCCTCAGAATGGTTAGTTCAGTCTTACCTGTCAGCAAGAACTTAGGATATATCCTTTGCACTGCAAGATTACAGTAGCTTGTCCCACAGCAGTAGCCTGATCCAGCCCAAGAGAACACAAAGAGAGGAACTTTTCCCACTTTTCTGGGTCTACCAGCAGCTGAAGTAATGAAGGAAACAAGGCAGAGTACTGAGGACTGGAGTTGCTTCTTGCAGAAATCCCAGGCAGAAGAAGTAGGAGGTATACTCTGTCTGTGTCTCACCCAGACTTTTGTTTAAAAGTTTTTTCAACTGTTGCTAGGTGGTGTTAGGCTTTGGCAGTTTAGTTCTCAGATTGTATTTCCCCTCTTCTGGTCTCTTCACACAGTGTTACAGCAATGACTTTGTTGAGCTCAGCTCGCTTGTGCTATATTTAACCAGTGTTCTCAGCAAGTCAAGCCTGTCAACAGCTGAGAAGTTTGGAGCAGGCTTTACTGAGTTCCTCAGCTGCTGAATTATCAGTGGATGTAGCACTACACAACCCAGCTACTACTACATTCACTGAAAGATTGTGGGGAAACTGTCAAATCCTTTTATGGGCTTCCAGTGACTTCATGGGGGTAATTACTATTTAAAGCATTAAGTACAAGATGTGTATTTAGGCATATATTTTAGACTGGTAGAGAAAGAATACTTGTGTTCACAGCAGATGAGTTCAATTATTTATACAGTGAGGATTTTCCTAGGACATGTAGGAAGTTTATAATTTGAAAGGTATGCACTTCACTTGAGGAAAAATTACACGCAGGGAGAACTTTTTGCAGCATAATTTGTACAGAGTTTAAATATGTTACGGTGACATAGAGAGAAATTAATGAAAGCTTAGGCTGGAAAGTTTTCAGTGTGATGGTTACTCCAAAGATAACCTTCTTCTTTCAGACTAAGAACTTCCTATAGAAATTCACACTCTGAAGAAAAGTAAAGCCACACAAGCCCTCATTTGATTGATTTGAAGCAGGCAAGAAGTAGTATTAGGAATATATCATTCTAGCATTGTGTACATTTTGATGTATCCATGCTTGCTTCCAAATCTAATTACTGATGCTAATTCCCAGTCATAAGTCTCTTAATCAAATGATCAGCAGGAACATCAGACAGCTTTTCAGCCCACAGACAACCATACATTAAATGTTCTCCAAAGAATTTGCAGTCTTGAAACCCAGAGTTGGATTCTAGCGAATCATGCCACAACAGCCCCTGTAAATGTCCCTGGCAAGGAAAACTGCTGACCTTAACAACTCTTTTCTGACCTGAGTCAGAAGGGGCACTTTTAGAATGACTTACCCTAGTGACAACTTGCCATATTCATCTAGGGTTAAACGAAAAGGGAGGACAGAAAGAAAGGAAGGAAAAAGTAGAAAGATGCTAAAAAATTATTTAATTACTTTCATACTTGCACTGGAAACATGCTCTCCTTTTCAGAGCAAAAGCAACAGATTCAAGCAAATCATAACACTTTTTGGTGACACTGGGCCACTGTGTAGATAACAGGATGGACAGCAGAATTGGATCACTCTCTTTAGGGTGCTTTCAACACGTAGGAACCTAATTGGCCACAACTACATGAGATGACAAGGGCTGAGCACAAGCCGTTATAGGAAGCAGCTGTAGCTTGGTGCTGTCTGTCTCTGAAATGAGACAGGTTTGTACTTTGCTTGGTGTTATTTTCTAAACAAGGAAGGAAGAGTGAAAGAAGACTTTCATTCCCGACAAGCTTATCAGGAAAACATGTAGTAAATATTAGGTATTATGTCAAGTAACTGATATTTAGACATGTATGATACATTTATAAATGTCCCAAATGCTTCCATTGTATGAAATGTATTTTATTTTGGAGACCAAGTAATAAACACTAATTTCATATGTTGTCCATTTAAATATTTAACTTGGACAGAATATCTAGAATGTACAAAAATATAAACACTTTATTTTACAGAAAGAACCATTTGGAAGATAACTGTAAGAACAGATAATATATTGGCACAAAGTTTGCTGTTGCATGCTTCCACTTCAAACTGAAGTGAGTTACACATATCCGCATTCTAAAAAGATCATCTAAATTTGTTCTCTTATAAAATTACTGTACTTCAATCCGATGAGTAATTTTTTGATGACTTTGGCCTCAACTTCTTTTTCAAAGTGTAATATTAATAGTACTTCATTCACTTACAAAAAATTAGGAAACAACACAATTAACTTGGCTCATAAAACTCACAGAAACCAAATAATTCTCAGCATTTCTTCCCCATTAGCTAGTGGCATATTCACTGAGTGGAAAACAATGCAATTTCTAAGGAGGCAATCTCTGCTGCCAGCCTTTGTGGGTGGGTTTCAACAGTGACCTGCTGATGCAAGCCTGTTCCTTCTGGTACACTTGCAATCTTACTCTGGCTGTGCACCAAAAACTTAGTCCTATAAAAGTGGGAATTTCAACAAAAATACTGGGAAAACAAAAGATTTTGCGTGTGAATTGAGGAAAATACAAGGACTACAAGGACATTCGCATAGGAAATAATGCAATTAATCTGCATTACTGAAGCTTGTAATTTAGCGTGGTATAAAAGTGTTTCACCATCGCATGCGTATGTATGCAAATGTTTTCCCTACTGCCTTGAGAAAAAAAGATAATTATAAAACATAGGTTATGGAGGCTGGAGAATAAGATGATAAACTGAACCACAGAAGGGATATTTGAGCTTGGCATCCTACATGAGGTCCTAGTATCAACACAGATCATCCTAAGTCATAGCAACATCCTACAACCATATCTAGAAGGTATGACAACTCCTAATTAAGCAACCAGGGTTCAAGAATCCAATGTAAATACTTCCTCAAAAGACAGTTAATGGAAGCCAAAGTTCTCAGCATTATTTCAAACAAAAGCCCAAAGCCATGTAAAGCAAAGGGGATGGAATTTGGCCTGGGAGAGTGAACAAGAGGAGGAACAGGTCCTGTTCCCACCTTTGGAGATAACAATAGACAGATATAGAAGACAGACTGTCATTGTTCACAGTGTCATATTTATCTGTGCTTATTTAGCCATAAAATGGAAGGCTTTTTTTTTTTTTAACCTTAGCTGCTCTAGAGGAATTCATGACTTGAGGCAGAAATACTTGGCAGAAAATCCATTCTTTTTTTAAATGACAAGATCAAAACATATTTCTTCTTCTGACCTTATCGGTCCCGCTTGACCTTAAAATGTGTGTCTGTAAATATGCTTTTTCTGAAACGCATTCAACACTATTACTAGATAATTTTTATTTTAACTCTACATCATTTAGTACA
The DNA here is from genome assembly GCA_037305975.1 of Chrysolophus pictus. Taxonomy (NCBI): domain Eukaryota; kingdom Metazoa; phylum Chordata; class Aves; order Galliformes; family Phasianidae; genus Chrysolophus; species Chrysolophus pictus. Next base: position 30,550,550 of record CM074578.1, read on the forward strand.
TGACTATCATTCTCTTAAGCCATAGAGCATGACATCATCTTCCTTTTCAAATGTTTTACATGATAATTAACTAACTAGCCCAATACATTTAGAAACAATCTAAACAAATGGCTTATTGTTTCCTGAAAAGCTCTACCGTGGATGTAATTTGGTGAAGGCATCCACGGTCAGTACTTTATTACACTGCTCCTTAAAACACTTGGAAGGGTAAAGAGTCATCAGTACTTTAGTTTCTGAATAATTAATTTTTCATTTGCTTGAAGGGTAGCATGCCAAGGTCTTCTGACACGCTGCTTTCCTAAGACTTATTGTTTCCCTTCCATAAATGCTATATTACTTTAGGTTGCATTGATGCTTCTAGCTCTGTATAGTTTTTAAAGTATACCTGGCAGGGAGGGTGGTTGACCACGTTGTGATTGCCATGGTCTTAGCTGCATCTCCTCAGTCTTTATTTTGAGAAGGGAAGGTTTTTTTTTTTCTTTCACTTTTGCTGATACTCTTGTCACTTCATAAAACTGATACTGCTTTTTAGACATTAGATCTGCTGTAAACATCAGATCAAGCATCTGCTTTTTTAGAACCAAAAGATAAAACGTTTCTGCCATTTAGTTCATAGATTTAATTTAGCTCTTCTGATAATCTTGCCAAATTAATGAAACTAATAAAACTTGGTGATGTTCTACAATCCAAATATCTACCCAGATACATAAATTCTTTTCCTAATCGAAGTTAAAAAATAAATTGTATAATTAACACTGCTATTTCTGTTTTACTTACACTTTTTCATCCCTTTTTTGTTATCTGCAAAACAGATACAATCAATCTTAATTTTGCAAGTTGTAAACATTTCAGATATATTTTAAAAAAATGAATACCTTAAGATCTTTGCTTCAGCCACAAACTTCCAGGAACACTGACTTGAGCATTATAATTTTTCCTGTAATATCCTGCTTTATCAATGATATAAAAATAGGGTGTCTTTCATTTTGATTTATCATGTTGTCTTCATCTATATTCTCTTCATAAATAATTTTTGTCTTTTTTGGGAGGAGTAATTTTAATGAAAGAAATGTTAAAATGCGCGGATATTTCATTTATTTAAAATGTTTTTCCATTCTGCCAACAAAAATATCATAATTTCATAAGTCCAAATGAATTTCCAAATGAAATAAACATAATTCAAAGATTAATACATACAGATACACAGTCACAACAAGACTGTCAGATGGCCTTTCAGGCTTTGAAGGGCATGACACTGTCTATGACATTGGACAGTAAAAATAGTGATATAATATCATGTTTAGACACTTAAGTCTGAAGCCCCAAATCCTGTCACTCATTCCCAACTAGGTCAAATGGAGATAGTCTGAAGCCTGGGGGAAAGTGCCTGCTCAGGTCTCTGGAAATGGAACAAATTTGCTCATTTGCTCTGCTGCCACACCCCAGGAATGGTATGCATCTTGCTCAGAGACTATGATAAAAATGAGCTGAAGATAGATTGTTTTTAAGGCCAGAATAGACTATTTTGATAATCTAATATAGTCTCCTTCACAGAAATGCAGGGGAATTTTCCTCAAGAAAAGCAGCAAATTGCAGTGAATAAAGCACAACTTTCAGAAAGATATAAATCAAATAGGAGTAATCTGAAACATCAGCATACAATGTAGATCAACAGGTAATTATTCTTACTATTTCAAGTTAATGAAAACTTTACAATTTGTTTCCAGTTCGTTGTTGGCCGATTTCAGCTTTCAGCCCATTCAATGAATAGTCAGCAACACTCAGCCTCTCTCAGTCTATGGAATTCTAAACATTCTTCTGCAGAGATTAACACTCCTGTGGAGAAAATTTAAGTCTACAGAAGCTAGACTTGTTTTTCCTGTTTTTCTGTGCCCCCCTTGGAAACAGTGCAGAGATGTCCTTGGATCACAGAATGAAAAAATTTTTAACTACTTTTCCCTGGCAAAGTTACTGAAGACCAATTGGTTACGAGGCTTCTCTTTTATAGACTAAATTCAGTGAACTTCTTACTGTCTCTTATCAGCTACTTGCATATTGTGAAAGAGTCCACTCAAGTTGCCTACAGTTGTTAAAAAAAAAAAAGCAAGTAAATAAGCAAGTTCCCTACTTGTGTAAGCCTGTGATCCCCATAAAGGACTTTAGGGTACTGGAGGATGGCAAGCAAGAGAGGTGGTGGATATGCCTGGATGGGGCTCTGAGCAAACCAGTGTAGCTGTAGGTGTCCCCATTCATTGGGAAGGAGTTGGACTAGATGAACAACCTTTCTACTCAGATGATTTTAGGATTCTATGATAAAATTAACTATCAGATCAATATGGGTAAATACAGATAAGTTTAGGAAAAGGAACATGAAAGTAATTATCAGTAGCACAAATGAAAAAATCTTATAAACGCTTACTCTTAATGAAACAAACACAAATTTCATTTACTCTTAATGGAATATGGCCAAACAAAACATTATTCTCCTTGTAGTTCAGCTTAATTGTGCTCAACCCACGTAGCACTACACTCTTTTCAAAAAACCTAACAAGCTGTGAATGAGAAAACTGTTGCATAATTACAGTCCATAGATCTATAGCTGTTTTATACGAGTATCTGGATATTTAGCTTTAAGATGGCTTCAATTCTTTCTACTGCATTGTCTTCGTTAGTTCAGCAGCTAGTAGGAAATTGACAACTAGATGTCATTTCATTCTTGCAATTACATGGCATTACGGCTATCACCAGAACTTCTCAAGACCTTTTGCTGTGGATGTACTTTTTACCAGTTTTCTCCTGTCTACATGAATTCTTTATCTTCAGATGAATTGTTGCAGTCTGAAGAGCACCTCTGCCCTTACAAACTGTCCTGGTCTCTTGGATTTTAACAGGAGGTGAAGCTCTGCTTTGGACATCTCCAAGAGCACAGTGCCACCTATCAGTACCTCAGGGTTAATTCAAGGTAAGAGAGGACCTAAAGGGGTTTCTTTTCGGTTGTAGCCACGTTAGCAGGATCCGTTGTTCCATGGCTTGGCATCATGTTGATTGGAGGAGGCTCCAGACACCAGCTGCTTCTCCAACAAGACACTGTTTTCTGTCATCAGCTCAGTTCCATGGACATGTTTCAGGTCAAGTGCTCACTGTTCATACCTCACCTCACTTCAGACACTTAAGACAAGCTAAGTCTCTTACAACATTAGCTCTCCCGCAGATTTCATTGACAGAAGCCTAAATCTATTGTTACATTATTTGTGGAGATGTAGAACTAAAAATTGCTGAGGAGAAAGGAGTGGCTAAAACACGTGAGCCGCTCAATAGCGTCAAAACATAGAGCTTCTGGACAACCCCTACCTAGGAACAGGTAGGCTGAACACAATAGCTGTTCCTAATTTTGTTTCCCAGGTTATCCCAGGACAAGAGGCCCAGAGATGAGGGACGGTTGTTCTGGATGTAAGTAACTGTCCAACTAACCTTTTCATGAAGAACTGTCTCTAGTCCCATTACTGAACTGCGCACACACCCCTCTCAAAGAGGATCACAGTATTTGCAAAAGGAATTTGTGCACATTGAACAGGAGAACAAGAGGCAAGGGATAGGATAGAGTCAAATCCATCCTTGAAGAATCTCTGCATGGGGATGGAAGCAAGGTTTCAAAATCCAAGACTACATTCTCTGTGAAGATTCAAAGACCTGAAGCTTGAAATATAAAGAAAATGAAGATATATGCAAAATAGCTTACTACAGTCAAACAGGTCAGCAACCAATAGGCCCTGTTCTCCACATATCTCTTAACATTTGCCATAAATTACACTTTGTGGTTTTACTTTCACTACTGCAGGGAGGAGGAATCTGCCAAAGCACTTATTTCTACTTCCTGTTATTTAAGAATTAGGTGAACAATAATGAGGAGTTAAATCGCTGTAACATTCATTTGCATGAAGACACACTACTTGCTAGTGATACTCAAAAATGAAATAGTCTTTCAAAGTGCCTTATTTTAAGCAGCAATGTTGAAAACAGTTCTCTAACCACATAGTTCACTGGGGAGCATTAGGGGAGAATTGCTTTGCCTTATTTGTTAACCACTGGAAGAGCAAAAAAATGTAGATAGAATTTTTACAGTAACAAGTGAGGATGACAACAGGATTATCTATTTATTCATTTATTTATTGCAAGTTTTTATTGCTTTAGGACCAATTTTCCCAGTAGTACTGTTATTAATAATCAGTCAACTGTTGCAATAACAGAAAAAGATCAAACTAACATATTTGGACTCATTATTAAATCTGTAAGTTACTAGAGTTTCCTCTCAGTCCTTGTAAATAAAAATGCAGTTTTTAGAGAAATCAAAGTGATGTGAATGCAGATGAGGTGGAGAATCCCTAGTCAGTAGAGCAATATGTAACTGCATGGTGAAGAAACCATGAGAGGGGATACACAGAGGAACCAGAACCAGTGCTACAGCAAGAGCACTGCAGAAAGCAAAGCAAGGCATATCTTCCTAGAAACAGAAAGGGAGAAAAACAGAAAATACCTTAGATATTCTGTATCCACTAAACTATTGGTTTTCATGATATAAGCAACCTCAACAGAAGGAGGTATATACCAGCTCAAATAGAAGCAAAAAAATCACAACTGATAACCACATTCCTTTTCATTAGCAGACTAACTTCAGTAAATCTATGTTTAACTAACTCCTGAGTATCCCATCTGGCAGTACTCAGAAAGCACACCAGAACAAATAAGGTTGAGCAGAGAAGCTAGAGCTAGTACTGGGTTAGGAAATTTGTAATAAAATTGTATTACTTGCTTTATTAGGGCACCTTTTTCTTTGCAAATATTGCTTCTCTCTACTTGCAATTTTTATGTATTTTAAGATGGCACAGAATCACAGAATGGTTGAGATCAACAGGGATATGTGGAGTCATCTCCCAATCCTTCTCAAGCAAAGGCTACCCAGGCACCACATTCAGACAGCGCTGAATATTTTCAAGGATGGAGTCATTGCACAGAATAAATAGTACATCAGAGATGATTTTATCTCACCTAAATCAGTCATGAAGTTAGGCGTACAGTCAGAGCTGGTTCACAGTGAATCGTTTTATCTTGAAGATATGTTTAATCATTTGTGATGGTCTGAGTAACATGAGAAGAATCTGCTCTGCAGCACAATTCCACATCTTAATCATTTTCCCAGAGTAAAAATTTACATAAATTTAATGAGTGTATCTAATGGTATTTTTCATGTGCTATCTTATGCTGTACTTTTTAAAAGGAAATAAGGTTTAGTTCAAACTAGAAAGTAAATAAAGCAGATAACTCTTCTCTTTCCCTCAAAATTCCTGCAATTGTGTTAATTCTTACGTTTAAGACTTCTAGTTTGCCAAGACCTAAGCCTTCATAGTTAGTACATTTCTAAATAAAATCGGGAGCAATGTGCATTGCTGGTTGCTCAAACCGATAGTACTTTCACTGAAGTGAGGTAGGCCTTCCAACATTGAAGAGCACAGTATCTGTCTTTGAAAGCTGATGCTTAACTGTCTAAGAAAAGTCAGAAGAATTTTTTGAACTGCATATTTAAATGATACTGAGAAAACAGATGATTCAATTATATATTCAGAGCTGATACACTCTGCACTACCTCTGTCATATTATCCCCAGAAAGTGTATTAAGCCTAAGATGCCTTAACAAGAAACAGATCTCTTTTTGGCAAATATTACCCTCACATTCCTCCTTTTACAGAAAGCAAGAAGCCAAGATTTGCGTTTTGTGTTTCCTTCTCACATATATAACTTTAAAAATTTAAGTTTATTTTATCCTGTTTTTCCCCACAACTCTTTCATCTCATTCATTCATTAAGTTTCCTTCTCCTCCACATCTATGTAAATCTTTCTGGAAAGTTAGGAAGGTCCTCCTGAACCTCAAATTATTCTTCTCTATTTCTGTCAAAAGGATGCCATCCAGATGATCCATTAAGTTCTTCTGCATTGCTTGCTTTTTAGTGTTGCATGTGTGATAGACTGGGATATAAACATTTTTCAACAGATAACAAATCTCCAGTGCACCATCACTAAGAATCTTCTAGGGGCAGTTTAGCCTTCAAGAAAACAAGCAGCAGATAAAAAAAACTAATACTCACCAGACCATGGTGACATATCTGGGAATTAACTCAAGCAGAATAGACCTACATGACCATTTTAAGTTAAAAATAAGATAAATCAGAAAAACGTTGCAAAACAAGTAAAATAAATCATTCTCAACAGAGTTGAGAATGTGCTGAAGCAGAACCTGAACACTTAATGACAAGATTAATTTTGCTGTTGCTGAAGGATATGGCTGGCTTGTCATATAAAGCTGTAGCAGCTGAAGTCTATAAAACAGTGAAACCAAATAAATAGAATGCTTGTCAAAGAGAGGAAAAAGAGACCTCTGCTTCCTTCACCTTAAATATCAGCAAGAATTGTATCTCCTCTGTTGAGCAAAAGCCTGTAAGGGAAACAGGCAAACAAACCAACCAGACGGGACAGGGATGAAAACAGAAATTTTGTCTGAACACTGACAAAAACAGAAATGAATGAAGAGATAAGATGGGCAGTTAATGGCTAAGTATATTTTAGTATAGGAATGCAGAAATGTCAGTGATGAAGGCAGTTTAAGAACCTACTTAGCTCAAGACAGTCATTTTTGTCTATCAGTTTGGCTTACAGTGCCAGCTGATAGACATTGTTAAACACATCTCTTCAAATCCCACAAAAATACTCTTCAGTAGGCACACGAGTTCCAAGCCGTTACCTACACTGAGATCAATTTCTGCCATTTGTAATGAAACCAGAAATTTCAGCATGAAGTGAGAGAAAGTCACTAAGACAGGTCTTAAGCTACAAACATGTTGAATCAATTTTTTTTTTTTAATAAATACATACAGGAAATTATATAAATACGTAAGAAACCAGTTTGCCTCCAAACTATAATTGAACTTCAAAAACCATTAAAGCAAAAGACATGTTCATGGATTACTGTAATATGGGAAGAGAAATATGATGGGAAATAAAATAGGGGGATTTTTAATAGTTTTCTTTACTGATAATTGAATCCAGTTAACTACTACAGTGAAGTATAAAGAAGCTTTTTGTGAACACAGATGACCGTGGGCATTCTTGAGAATGCTTGAGAGAAGCCTGAGAGAGAGGGGACAGGACTAATTTCAAAAAGGCCAAAACTCTGCATGAATGTTGTTTTCAAAGCATTTTTGTTTTTGGAAGAGGGGAAAAGGCAGCATATCTCTGGTTGTATTAAGTGTGTTGGGTGGGCAATCTGTATTCTTTCCATCTGATTCTGCACATCTGATCATACCGTCACTTGGGCTTTGTAAGCCTTTATCAAGTATAGGGAGAAAAAAAAGGAGAAAAATAAACAACTGTTTTATATTTGCTACACAGCATGTTGGAGCAGGCCTCAGGAATATCAGAGTATTATTCTGTATTCTGTACCACAGTATTATTCTGTACAAGGCAGAAGCACAAAGTCCCTGAAACCGCATTTGCATGGTGCAGCTGTTTATCCCAGCCCTGTCACTCATTTGAATACCTAGAACTGATGGAGAAAGTTAATCTGGATAAACACTTCACTGAGGAACAACTGACAATTTGTGTGATGGGCCTGCACTACCAAACTATTAATCTCAAGTTATCAGGATGCAACAGTTGAAAATAAGGTGGGTGTAGAGTGAGAGCTACATGTGAGAAGCTCTATTAGAACAGTAGGAAACAACACAGCTCTTGACCAGCTGCCTGCTACGCTTTATCTTCTTGATTATAAGGGATTTAGTGGAAGTTGAGTGTAGTTGACTTACATAATAGCATAGGATTGCCAGGATCTGAAGTTACAAGCGTAACTCTTACCTCACAGAGAGAAGAGCCTCCACTGGGCTGGAAATAAGAGTAAGGGCAGGACAACATTGCATCCTAGATAAAGGGAATCATGTCCCAATGAAGAGCTGTATCTTCTTTGAAATCTTTCTCCATTAAGTGAAACCTTTACAGGGGCACAGTGGGAAGGTGTCTTTCCATTATTGTCTTCAAGTAATGGACAGAAGCAGGAGGGTTTTTAGCGAGTACCCTCTGACTGATTAGTCACTTTTTTTAAAACCATTGGTCCTAGCTAGCGCACATCCTTTTATTCTATCCCATATTTTTTTCTTGGATGCATTACAAGAACGAATATTTTTGGAGTAGCCTATTTTTCCACTAAGATATGAACTTTCAAAAGATTCCACAAAGAACAAAGTTCTGTCCAAACATATATGGGTCAAATAAACTTTAAATCCATTTATAGAACTGAATATGAACATATCTGTCCTTTCTGTAAATATTTCTCACATCCCAGATCTTGCCTCAGGTTTCTTCAGTGAATAAGTAAATACAAGAATAGGTAGCAGAATAATTTTTATATTTTAATAATTCTCCAATATCATTTTCACAAATCAGGATTTTATAAATATGAAGTTATCTATTTGTTACAACCAAATAAGCACAACTATAACAAAGAGTATTCATGAAGAACAGTATTCAAAAACAAAGATTTTAATACTTCAAATAGAATAAAAATAAACAAACATATAAAAGGAAAAGGAGAAGCACCAAAACATGTCTGAAAAATCCCTGATGAACAAACCCCCCAAATTCCTCTTCTTTGACTTCACAACGATCATTAAATTAATTTCTCTGAATGTAAACAATTTTGTTTTCTGTTTAACTGTCAATAAAATTACATCAACCTTCACCTCACCTTCACAGAATATGGAATCATAGTGATATACATTACCCTGGACTGCCCACAACTTCTGAAGCTTCTCATTCTTTCTGTAGTACACCTCATGGTAAAAAAAAAAATAATAATGCACTATTTGTTTAAAAAAAACACATCTTTTTACACTAGGATGTCAATAAGTTGCATACAAAAACATTCCCTGGTTTATTCACTTGGTACTATACTCCTATTACTTTAAGAGAGTTTTGTATCCTAGAGGAATTCCTAGAGGAAGGATGAAGAAATAGGGCTGGATCCTCTTTAACCCAAGCTCTTATTTAAGCAGCAAGAGTCTCCATCACAATGATATCTATGCTGTGGATCATATACATTATGATCAGCTTGGGATTCAGCTGTACTAATACAGAAATCTGTACTGTTGATGAATGCTTTTCGACCAGCTATTCAGACTTCCTGGGCATCAAGAGAAACAAGCAGTTCTGAAGCGTAATTCCTCCGTTACTAACACAGCCACTGAAATCACTCTTTAGAAGATTTCATTTCTCTCCACTGACAAAATGCTGCAGTTAAATCAGACTTCTCTGCTGTCTGAAATTAGCTGATATAACACTTACCCTTGCTGTCTTAGTTGCCTTGTGATCCTAGCTATCAGTCTCTACCCTGAAAACAGAAGAATTGTATTTCTTTCTAACTTTTCAGTTTTCATTTAACCATCTATTTCAAACTGCTGATTTTGTATTTCTGGACATTTTCCACTTCTTTCATTATTTCTTCAGCTCTTCTGTCTAGTCAAAAGATTACGACACAAGTAGACATGCAACAAGACTGCTGAGACCTATTAATTAAGGGTCAATAGAGAGTTGTCCATGTGAACAAATGCATTTAGCTAAATAATTATGCTTTTCTCTGAGTTTCAACTCAACTTTTCTACTTGAACTTGAAGTAAACTATCCCTGTGGTCATGCTTACAACAGCTGAAGCCAGTATAAACAAGGAATGGCCAAGCACAAAAACTAAAACTTCTTGAAAGCATCCTGGTTATCTCAGGAAAGATTTATTAATTAGACCAAAGTCTTATTTATGCCAGATTTTCATAAAGAACATTTCATCATAGTCAGTGTATACCAAACAAACAAAAAACAGCCAAAAAGACACCAGAAAAAAAAAATCAACTGCTTCAAAGATACTTTTGTCAGTAGCAGAGATGTTGAAAGAATAGATTGTTTATTGTAAGTATGTTTGAATGAGACTTTACGAGGTTAAATTAAAGTAACATACACTTTCAGACCTTCTGTTCACTATCCTAATGACAAACATATGGGATGGAAAGCCTCTTCCTGTAGCAATCAGCTGAAGTGCCTACTCAGGCACCAGAAATGCTGCCTGCAGATTTTGACAGCGCCCTGGTTCTGAACGACACTGCTACAACCCATGGAAGATTTCCAGCCTGAACATCTCTTATGACTTGCATCTCTCCACTTCTTGCCAATTACCAACAGAATGTATGTGTCACTAAACTCTGGTTGTTAGGAGACTCATTCATTCAGGAAAGCCTATGCTATGGAATCACAGAATGGTTTGGATTGGAAGGGACTTTAAGATCATCTAGTTCCAACCCCCTGCTATAGGCAGGGACACCTCCCTCTAGACCAAGTTGCTCAAAGCCCCATCCAGCCTGGCTTGAATGCTTCCATGGAGGGGGCATCCACAACCTCACTGTTCCAGCGTCTCACCATGCAACAGAATCTGTGAGAAGTTTTAAAAGAACAGCTTCCTTTCTTATTTCATAGGTGCTACTTGGTAACAACATCTCTTTTCCGTTGGCAGACCTGTTCCATAGGGAATGATATTCAATGTCAGGTTCTCCCACTGCTGCACCTGCATCTCAGGAACCAATAGCTGCCTGTCACTGTCACTCTTCTGCCCAGACCTGAGAACATCCTGTGCAGATGGCTGGTCTGTCCCAACTGTACTTTTCTACAGTGTAACGTACTGATGAGGAAATGCAGCAGGCGCATCACTTACTACAGTCCTGGCCTTACAGAAGCTGCACCAACAGGCACGATTCCGATCTAAAACTTTATACTTGAAGCCTTCTTATCTTATCACAAGATGTGCACTTCTTGCATGTGATAGGTAAGCTCTCCCCCCTCCTCCCCAAGCTGGAAATATAGCATCCTAAATCTGCCCTACTGGGACTGCAAAGAACTGAGCCAGAGCTTAGCCTTTTCTCACTGGAACTAGGGTCTGAACTCAATTCACCTAGTAAAGTGGAAAAAGACTAAAGATTGTTTTGTCTGTTTAATACACTTCGGAAGTAAGAAATTTTTAAGGAACCTAAACTAAAAGTATCTTTAAAGAAGATTTGGGGGTAAGTAAAGCTCAAGTTTTCATCAAAATCTTGATAAATTTAAATACTGAATTTGCCCTTATTTAGGAAGGTGAATCAACAAGAGGTAGATGCTTGGATAGAAGTGATTAGAACTGAGACTATTAAGACAAGTCTTTGGGCTTTGCCTGCAGAACACAGGTATTTGAAAAGCAATTTCTCATGGATATTTTCTGTCATTATGAAGCCATCATAGCAACTAATAAACTGAATTGCCTTTGTTAAAGAAGTCCCAATAGTTGCAGTACTCTTGGTAGAGATATACTAAGGCTGCAGATTTTGGATCTGAGACTGGATTTCAAGCACAACAAAGATCAAGAGTAATTCCTTCCATGAGTTTTTCCCATTCTAATCATGGGGAACATTTGCAAAATTCCTAACTGGAAATGAGTATTGAATATCATCAGTGTTTGGAGTTATTAATCTCCAGAGTTTTAACTGAAACCCATCTGCAGCTCAAAGTCAAGGCGGGATAAAAACAGAGAAACTTCATTAAAAAAATTTACATCATTTGATCGCATTACACTCACAATGCCTTGTCATTTGTTCCCATTCATAACACAACTATGTTTTCTACAGAGATAATTTTAAATATGAATTTGCTGCTAGTCTGAGTTAATAAGCTAGTAATTACAAGCATGCTGTTACAAAAACAATATTCAAATTCTGTATCCTACATCTGGCTCTTGTAGTAATACCATTCAAAGCTGTATGATATATTCCTATTAGTATTTAAAAACAAAAAGATTTATTGTGGTGCAGAATTACTTGAGCATTTCACATTATCTGTATGAATTATTAGCATCCATGGGACTTAAATGACTACATAATGCCACCTAGAGGCAAAGGGCTTGTAGTCTTCTGAGAACAGCTAAATTTTAAATTAACTTGTCACTTAGGAGATCTAGTTAAGCTACCTGTGACCAAAAGACAACACAATTATGACTTTGATGTTTTAAAATCAACTTTTCTTCTAAATTTAAACATTTCTAACCTTGTTTATATAGATTGCAGAGCCTATTATTATCCATTTATAGCAGGTATAATAAATATTTAGAGTCTGAGAGTAAGTATACAGCATCCATTTTAATACAAACATATCTTGCCTACTAGAGAGAAAACATGAGGCGCCATGTAACCAATGAATATATAGATGTTATAATTATGAAATAAATAAGAGAGCTTGGCTAAACAAGTTATTATACCAAAAAGAGAATAAATAAGAGTGCTTAACCTTACCCTGGGCTTGCTGTAAAACTCCAAGAGAAGGATCTCCAGAAAGAGATCCTTCCCCACTGGTAGTCAGCTCTTAAATGGATCTAGGAGAGGTGGAGCCAGGCTCCACCCCTTCCAGTAGCACAGGTGAATTGCCTTCACCTGTGCTCCCAGGGCTGACTCATTGCTCGCCTCAGTTGATCAATCAGAGGTTCAGGCCATGATTCAGCAGTTCCCATACATGTGTATAACAAAAAAATAATAATGATGCAATTATTTATTTTTAATTACATTTCATTACATTTTACATATATCCTTTCTCTGTGCAGGTCACACCTCAGAGCCAGTGCAGAACATGCCATGTGGTACACAGCACCCACAGCACAGTTATGTGCCCCGTAAATCAAGATAAACAGGAGTTCTTGTTCTACCGGATGTTTTATACAACTCCTTTGGAAATACATCCCTTCATACAAGCCTTCACATGTCTCATTTTATCAGCTTTCTTAACCCAAGTTTTGGTTTCTGCCTTCACCATCCCTGTCTACATCTGTGTAAGTAAATAATACCCTGGCCATATGGCATTCCTTTATCTGCTGCCAGATTGCCTACTAGGAATAGTCCTTGTACTGTTGTGCTAACCTGAACCTTTCCCAGACACTATCTAGGAAAGTGTTTAGTTGGTACAAAGCAAAATTGTCACAGAGTCTGCTCCAATAATTTAACTGTATCGTCATGTGACAGTGTTCAGGCTACTACTTTGCACCAGTTTAATTTACCAGTAAAGAAGTATCTTCCAGTTTTTCATAGCTGTTCTTTCAGGTACATCCACAAAGCTCACTTTCTACTGGAGAGTTTACCACAACCCCTCTGATGTTCTGAAAGATGAGGTAGCCTTTTCAGAAATAGCCAGGTGGAACAGTAAATGGTATTTCAGAGTATTTAGCCTACGATGAAAAGAAATGGTTTCTGAATATTCCAGCAGCACTACATTAACCTTCTCAGGCCTATAGCACAACCAGTGTCACTGCACAGCAAAATTCCTGTTTTAGAGATTCCACTCAGACCTGGTATTTAGGCACACAGAGCATTGCATATGCATTTCCTATTTTCTTTCCAAGGTAAAATTACTTACAAGTGGACATTCTTCTCACAGTTCATGTATACAAATATGTTCTTGAACACATGAGCTACAGCCATCTCTCACTGCCTCTTCTTAAGAAGCATTCAACACTTTCGGTCTTAGATTCCCATATAAATGGTGGATACAGTTAACCATATATATTTCTTACAAAAATAATTCACAAACTCTTTCCCATTCTCCATTTGCACCTCCTGTTCTCTACAGAGAACACAGAGGGAGCGTTTCTGATGTTCTATTACGTGATGTTTCCTGAAAAGCTGTTGCAGCCTAAGCCTTCATTTTCACATGGTGTGTTTCTAGACATTTTCACTGCAATACTGGATAAAACTTAAAATGCATGACACCCTTTTCATTTTTTCAGTGACTTTTTCTAAACTCTCTAACTCCTATTCAGTTGAACACCCTCTTCCTTCCTGTATAAATGTATAACCTTTTGTCAAGAGATTAGAAAATGTGACAAAAATACCATCCTAAGAATGACAAACTACATTTTTCTGTTATCAAATATCTCACTAGTATACATTTCATGTATATGCATACACTACAAATGCAAGTATCAGTATATATATCCAAAAAATCCAAGCCAAACAGCATAAACATTAACTACAGAATACTTGACATCAGGTCCTAATTCATGCTATATCATGTAGACCATAACTGAATATATGTTAAACAACAGAATAAGTTTATCCACTGAATTAAAATTTAAATTAATTTTCCAACTTTTTTTTCTGGAAGTATTATATCATAAATCTGAACTTTAAAAAACAACAAAACACACTTTCTTACCATAGCCTTTGTCACTGTTTTCCAAAAGTTTCTGGACATAATATTTTCTTACCAAATTCAAAATTGAAGATGAAAAGAACAAAAATCCTGAATGGTATTTTAAAGTGTATGGAGAGTAGAAAGTCCATTCACACCCAGAAAGATTTCTTAGAGGGCTCAGCTGAAATTTGCAAACACAGTATGCTAAATGTTTGCCATCTAGTCTGTATCACTGCGTAGATTCTAGAAAATGTCTTAAAGAGTACTTTGATTCTGTGTAAGTGTGGGATGTACTGTCCACAACAACATTATGCATACTTTTCCCTTACATAATGTCCTGGATACAATGAATAAGCTCAGTACACACTAGATTTACCAGTAGGAGTAATGGCAGCATGGAATAAATATTTGGCATAATTAATACATTTCTGTTTCTCCCATTAACTGTTACCAAGGGATGCTTTAAAGCAAGAGAACTATACATAATAAATACATAAGTTTTGATGTAGAAAAAGGCAAAGGCTAGTTTACATCTTGTTCTTTTAAAAATAGAGTACAAATTTCAACAATAAGGTTATTTAGTGCCTTTCTTTTGATCTTAGAACAATCACCACTCTGTACTTCATCCCACACACCTCTGACCTGCAAACTGAGACCAGATATCTAAAGCATTTGCTTTTTTGTAACAACGCCTGACATCTCAAGATACATGAATATATATTTACAAAGATACAAAGAGATAAAATCTCATTTAAACGATTTGGGTTTGAAAACGGGATCAGAATTTAATGTGTCATATGTTTTACTCAAATGCAAATTCCTTTGAAATAACTTTTATCTCTCTCTCTATATATATGTATTTATACAGATAAAGAGAGATGGTGAAAGAATGAGAAGAGTGGAGGGGAGTGACACTACTAGCTAGATTCTATCTTTGTTTTCTTATGATGTCTCGTACCTTAAACATCTAAGCTGGAATTTTGTACATGGGATCTCAGTTTCTGACTCGGGTTTTTATTCAGTTGGAGAAAATTTATTTCAACAAAAAGTTCTTGCCGCCTTGCAGTAAAGACTGTAATGGCAAATTCTTCTAAAATTAAGATTAAATAGGTATACATCATTCAACTCATTCGGTTACTAAATTATTGTAGTAGCAAATAACAGAAGAATGAGGTAAGAATATACTGCTTGCAAAAATTGAAGGATGAAAGAGAGAAAAGGACAGAATAAAGCTTGCTTTTGCTAGCTTTTTTTTTTTTTTTTTTTTTTAAGAGAAGGGTGTATTTGAGGAACTGCATTTCTACTTTTCAAATTACTTTCAGAAATAAATTTTATTTCTCACAAAATCATAGAGTTCTTAGAGTTGGAAGGGACCTCTGAAGGCCATCTAGTCCAACTGCCCTGCAATGAACAGGGACACCACAGCTACATCAAGTTGCCCAGGGCTTGATCCAGCCTCGCCTTGAAAGTCTCCAGGGATGGGGCATCAACCACATCTCAGGGCAGCCTGTTTCAGTGCCTCACCACCCTCACTGTAAAAGACTTTCTCCTCATATCTAACCTAATTCTACCCTCTTTAAGCTTGAAGCCATTTCCCCTTGTGCTATCACCACGGACCCTGCCGAAGAGTCTGCCCCCTTCTTTCCTGTAGCTCCCCTTTAGGTACTGAAAGGCCGCTGTCAGGTCACCTCTGAACCTTCACAGCATTTTTAAGCAGTACTATCTCATGTAAGCGTGAGATAGAAGTTTTGGAAGCAAGCTTTAATGAATCAACTATTTCTCATTCACATTTGTAAGTTATAAAAATTACAAAAGTGGCAATATCTAACCATTTATAATGACTGACTGAAGTAAGTAGTGAGGTAAGTAGAGTGGAAAATTCATTACACTATGTTGTTTAATTTGATTTCTTGAATTAAAAGATCCCTGATCAAACATTCAGTCTGTAATTAAAATGTTTCCACAAAACCCTAATCACACAAAAGTCATATTAAAATCAAACTGTATGCAACAGTGTACTTCAAGATTTCTCAAATGATCAGCCTGCACACACATCTTTTGCAGATTGCTACTGCTGATAGGGAAAAAAAAAAGAAAAAAAGAAAGAAAAATAGATGAGCCAATACAGTACGAATCTGCCCCCTGGTGACAAACTAAGAAAAACCACTATATCTGCGAAGTCCATCAGAGAAGACAACTAGCTCAGAAACATCAATAAAGAAAGGGATAAGCAATTCAATTAGTATTTGAGATACTTGGATGTAGCACAGAAAACAAAAATTATCCAGTACTCTCCTCTTCAAGACTAGGGATGTTTCTGTGATTCCAACTCTACTTTGGAACTCAGATTGCAGTTTAAAAGATTCATCTAATCCAATAGAGATTCCTATGCTATAGAAATCTATGTCTGAGCTAGGAATCTAAATTCTCCAAATAGTAAATTGAAAGAAACAGGAGAGTTGATGGAGCAATTTAACTCAGGTATTTATCTAAAAATATCTCAAATAAATCATACCTTAAAAGTGCCTATTCCTCTCTATTAAGCTTAAAAGAAGGGCAGACCTCTAGCTCAAAAGTAGACCAGTTCTGTAGTCATCTAAAGGGAAGTGATGAATCTCCCTGTATGTGTTTCTGCAACAGAGGATAACCGCATTTCTGACTTCGACAGAAGAATTTTAAGGCATGAGAGGCAGTGAATAGCTCAAAGATCGACTTTTTATGGGGCAGGTAGCTGTAACAATTTTATTTCTATAATAGTATTTATAGAAAAATCTTATCTCTGAGGGCCAGTAATTTGAGATTTTATATATATGTGTGTGTGTATATATATATATTTATATTGTTCTTAATAGTATCTTACTTCATCCATATATTTTACAAACATTTGTCTGTACTATAAATATTATTACAGCTCTTTCCTAAAATACAAAGTAAGGCAAAGTGCTACTTCTCTAATTTCATAATAAATTGTCTAAATAAATTATCTAATTTTCCAAAACATTCACCAGTTGGTCCTGATGATAAAGACCTTGATTTGTATCTTCTCCTCTTCCTGTAGCCTTATCTCAAGTATTTTTCTCTTCTCAGCTTGAACTACGCTGTTTCCAGTTCTTCAGATTCCTTGCTTTCATAACTGAAAGAGTTGCTGTATTCAACAGCTCCTATCAGAGACCTAAATGAATTACCTTCATTACCTTCTTTCAAGATCTTGTATTAGTGCTTAATTTGAAAATTAGCAAAGGAGAAAAACTGGGTTTTTCTCTTACAGTTGACTGCTCATTCTCAACCTCCTGAATGGTACAGTAAAGCAAAAAAAGTAGTAATCTAAGGGTTAATTTACCTCATGCTGACAGATGAGTTTATCTTGCAGCACTGACACTTCATTGTTAATGCTTATGTTTTTGGACCTACAAAACAACACATTTAAAAGCTGCATGATTGCTGTAAACTATGAGTATTGCACCAGACACTCCAATAAAGAATTAAATATCTTTCCCCAATAGCCATGCTTCAAACAAGGGCAGATGGTAGATCTCTAGTAAACTAACTTACGCTTTGCTGCAGCAATATATCCACAAAATCTGAAACAGAAATTTCTGAGTTCATTCGCCAAAGTCAGAAACTGTAGCTATTTCTTAAAATAGAGTTCAATATCAGAATGCCATTACAGTGTTCCAAAATAGTCCTCAGCTATTTTATACGTACACAATTGCCATGGCATTATGGCTTGCAAACATCCTGCAAACAACACTTATGGAGTATAAGAACATCGAGAAAATCCTTGTGACCCGAAAAAGGCAAATATTGATTTCAGATAAATACCTGCTAACTTGATGCTAACTTGATTCCCTCGTGCTTGCCTGTGCAGGCAGGATATCATTACAAGGGCAGCTCTGAAAGTAGTGCCTCCTATCTTATAACGTTGGCCCGTGGTGCCAGAGGCAGATGTTGGTGGTACAACAGCAGGGGCGGAACCTTCCCAGCAATCGTCCATTCCATTCTGTTGCCTTTCAACAGATGGCAGCAATGGGGCAGTCTGACAACGTGGCATCTGACATGGAAACGTGTAGGAAGCAAAGGTGTGGAATTAAATTCCTCCATGTGGAAAGAAAATGGCACCCATTGACACGGCGGTGCATTTCAGCAGCGCCAACAGCGCTCCCTCTGCCGGTGCAGACATTTATGAACGCAGCATGCAGGCTCTTGTTCATTGCTGGTGCAAACGTACAGCTAATGCTGGTGGCTACGTTGAAAGATAACATTTTGTAGCTGAGAATTTCTTCCATCCAATTGTCATTCTGCTGTAGTTTCCACGGAAGTAAACAGGAAGCATTACTTTCAGTGCTAGCTACGCACACGTCCACGCGCGCACACACAGGCGCGAGGGCCGGCTCGCCCCTCCCGCGCTCTGCCGGAGGAGGCACGAAGCGGCGGCGCGCGGCCACGTGCCCGAAGCCGCCCAACGGTCGCTCCCTAACGGCCGCTTCCGAGCGGGCGGCTGCGCACCTGTGCTGTAGCCTTGTCCCCGCAGGCAGGAGGGGGTGAGGAAAGCCCAGCGTTTGCGTCTCCCGACAGGTGAAAGCTAGTCTTTCTGGGCTAGAAGAGTTGCTTTCAGTTTTTCACACAAACCAAGGCTTTTCCGTTCTCTCTGGATTCATAAGCCTCCCCCGAAGCAACACTGGGAAGATGTTTCACAGTCCTGCTTCCAATTCTGCTTCCTTCAGAAAGTTGCTTCCAGTATGTAAGTAATCATTTGTGATGAAATTTTAAAAAGGAATAACAACCAAAACTGCACACCGAAAGCCCGGTAAGGGAAGAAGGATTTCACCCTGTAGACCTGCAGTGCTGATGAGCTGATGGAGTTGCACTGCAGTTAGTTGAAGCACATGGCTCTGGTTTAGAAGGGCAAATTATATGCTCTTGTCTCTGAACTTTGTAATGTGGGTTGAAGGCATATCGACACATTATAAGGAATGTTTTTACCTTTTTTTTTTTTTTTTTTTAGTTTAGAAGGCAAATTGTTAAGGAGGTCAAATACCCCTGTTTACTGTTCTGATCGCTGGAGAGAATTTGAAAGACTCTTAATTTCCCTGGGTGTAAGAGGGAGCTAGGAAACTTCATACCCCTGTTCATGGTATGGAAAACTGTTCTGGCCTGTGCTCTGCTCCACTGGCTTTTCTGAGCTCACACACTTACATTCTTCAAACTCTCCGTCTCTTTTTTTTCATCATTATGCTTTTCCTTTTTTTTTTTCCCTTCATGTTTTGTTTCTGTATTTTCAGTCTGTGCTGCTTCTCTGTGCCTACCTTAACCATTATCTAGAAGAAAGCTCATTATTCAGACCTTAAGATTCCATGCATTTCCTTTGTTTTCACCTCAAAAAATCTTAACTTCCTCCCTTTCCTATTTTAAATGTAGATTAACAAGTAAATGTGCTCCTTCCAACAAAGTTGAATCCAGTCTTGCAAAGTATGATTACTGTCTTGTAATGACCTTGAGAGCCAGATAGGGGGTATTGGTTGAATAGTTCCTCCTTATTATTTCTCTGGGGATCTATTCAGTATTTCAGACTGCTACCCACTTTTAGTTGGACACGCTGTCTGTTATTGTCCATATATTGTTACGAAAAAGCAGATTCTTCATGGATTTGCTAGTCATCTCATTGTTGAGCATCAGGTTTCTTTAGATCTAACAGTGCTAGAATACCAAGAATATCCACCTGCTTTGATGCTAACAACTGTCAGGACGTTAATCAGGGCTTCATTGTAGATTTTACAAAGAAACTGAATAAGGAAAATATATGCTAGAGCCCAGCTGAGCAAATTGATAGTATTTCTCTAATTTGTATCAGGAATATTTCTTTCAATTACATTTCTTGTTTTTCTTCACTGTGTTATTGTTTTAAAATCCTCTCCAAATTGGTTACCATGTGGTTTGCCAGGGTTTTACATCAATGGTACATAAAATGTTTTGAATTCTAAAAAACACAATTTAAAGTTATGGTAAATTACCAAGGACATCAACTTAATCCTCTTAATCTAGATCCAGAAAAAAAAAATAGGGTTTCATTCTCTTGAACTGCAGTGCCTAAACCAGCATCCAGAATGAGAAATTAAAACTCATGAGTTGGATGCTGAGGTGCTTTCTGCTGTGTCCGTAATGAGATATTCTAGGTTCTCTGAGATGGTTCTGTATCAAAAATATCTTCAGTGTAAAGTGCAGAATCAATGTTAAGGTGGTCCGAAAGTTTGACTGCCTATTTTGAGGTCCTTGGTACTTCTATGTAGCTGCCTTCCCTGAAAAATGATCTCTTAAAAGTTGAAGAGTATTCCTGTATTTTTTTTAAGAAATATGTTTCCTCCTCTGATTAACTACCTTTTATATTTTCTATATATCTGGGGAAATAGATAATTGGTGTAACTATAACCATGCCAAAAATTTACTTGCAACCAGAATTCCTGCTAATGATGATGTTGTAAAAGCAGCTTGCATGAAAATTTCCAGTAGTATTTATATACATGCAGTATTTCTATGAGCCACGTTGCCTTAATTTCCTTTAAAGGCACATATACAATTTTCCAAGTTTTTGTGTAGTTAACTTACCTGTTAGGCTGAGGTTCTATTTATGGAATAGCATAGCACATTCTCCAGCAATATGCCATCTTTTTTTCAAAAAAAAAAAAAAAAGACACAGACACAGGAGGAGACAGTGAGGTTGCTATGGGAACCTTAGCTCTAAATGGTCTGGCTTTTGTTGGCTTAAAATCTCAAACATTGTGTTGCATTAATTATGTTTTTGCTGAGGTTCTTTGCACTGAAAATGAAATTTGTTGGATTGCTGTTTCAGTTTTACATATATGTGTGCAACATTTTAAAAAACAAAATGACTTGTGTTAGCTAATGGAAAAAGGGCAGAATGTGTCTTTTTATCAAACTGAATTACAGCATTGAAGAAAATATACTCAATAGGGACTAGGTTTTATTCATCTAGCTAAATTTCAGCTATTACTACCCTCAGTTACTGAATATGGCTCATGGATACTAACAAACTAATGCAGAAGAAACAGCAGTGGGAGAGAGCTGCAATAAAAGGCAGGAATGGAGTAGCAGTTGTCAAAGGAAAGAGTTGGAGAAATCTCTGCTGGAAGCATGGGAGGAATTTTTGGTACTGGTTTTGGTAGGGGGAAAGAAGCTGAAAATGGAAACTAAATAAAAAGAGCCACAGATAAACATTTTGAGGAATACTGGGAAGAGAGCTTGAACAATAACAGACAAGAAGCTGAAGGATTGCTTTTAGTGCAGGAGCTACAGGGAGAAGTGAGACAAATGGATATAAAGACTCTAGAAAACAAGGTGAGTCTGTCTGGTGAAGGAGAGATGACAGCAGATGGGTTGCTGCTAAATAGAGTGATGAGGGCAATAATGAGACTCAAAATGAATGTCCCCAATTTGTGAAAATATTGTTAATCGTATCCTGTTAATTATAAACCATAAAAACATATTAATATATTTAAACATATTTAGCATATATGCATATCTCTCCGGAAGTAATGCCTCCTATTTATTTCCATGGAAACTAGAGCAGATACGAAGAGCACAATAATACTATTTGATAGAGCAAAGTCTCAGTTGGAAAACACTGTTTTTTCAGTGTAGAAGCATTCTATAGCATTAAATATCTTCCCAATACTTTTCTAGAATTGTTATTTGATAATTTTCCTCTTAGAAAGCTGCTTGTAAGTAATGAATGTGATTTAATTTTCCTTTCTTAAATTATATTACTTACTCTTTAAAAGATTATATTTTATTTGTTGAAATTTCCAGAGAACAATTACAAGTATTATCCATCCTTATGGGTGGCACAGTGTCTGGAATTTTTATGATAAAAACTGATACAGCACTCTAAAACTTTTTGGTGCTTTAAGCTTCTATACTACAAGACAGCAAATAGAACAGATGTTTGTAGTAGGTATGCTCCACTTTAAATGTCATCATATCATATGGTAAGTAGTTTAAACAGTCTGCTGAAATTTCACATTGTTTTAGCAACCATAAATCCTCAGAGTACATTCATCTTCAAACTGATGAATGACTGTAGTTCATATCTCTATTTTGTTTAAAAATGAAGAAGACAGTCCTCATGTTCTCAGACCCCTTTGTAGAAATTTACAGAATTCTTTATATTAAAATAAGTAAATCTAATTTCATGTTGAAGAGTTTGAAGAGTTTTATCAAAAAGAAATAGAGATAATGGTCTTCATTAATATTAAAAGCAACAGCCATTTTCTTCTGACTCTAAATAGACTAAGTAATATGCTTATGTATGTTCATAATATACTTACCTACTGCTGTGGACTTCATGCTCCCAAAGAAGATGAATAACTACCAAAGTAATTCTCATGAAATTTTAACAGAAAAAGGAGTGAAACATCTAAACCAGTCTAATCCACTGGAGGCAAATCACACACCTATTACGCCT
The DNA here is from genome assembly GCA_037305975.1 of Chrysolophus pictus. Classification (NCBI taxonomy): domain Eukaryota; kingdom Metazoa; phylum Chordata; class Aves; order Galliformes; family Phasianidae; genus Chrysolophus; species Chrysolophus pictus. Next base: position 30,573,315 of record CM074578.1, read on the forward strand.
AGAGTAGTTAACATCTCCTTCACTCTTGACAAAATCAGAAATTATATTAGTGACATTTTTATGTGACATGGATGTGTCAAATAGAGGGGTCTCCAGGGATTTCCAGAATGGAGCAACCTGACCTAGTGCATTCCAGCCTCTTGGCTTCCTAACAGCTATATGTGACTACTAAAAAAACTTAAATAATGGTACCCATTATGAATAATACACCAGTGACAACCAGAGTCATTTCATTTTTATGCATGTAGCTACTGTGATAAGGGATGACATATACCTGGAATGAATTAATCAGATGGACCCATAGTGAAGACACTGTTATTTATCAAAGAGCGTAAAGTCTTGGAAGATCTTTAGTTAAACAAGCAAACAAACAAACCAAAAAAACCTTGAAATCAGACACTTCATGAACTGGGACAGCATGCTAGCAAATACTTCAGTACTCACTATGAGTTAGCAAATCTCCTCACACTGAGATGTTTTTGTGTAGTATAAATGTGAGCACGTGAGGCAACCCCATTTTCTTTAAACTCTCCTCTGTTGGGGCCCACATAACTTCTGTCAGTCAAAATTCTCTACTCTGTCATGGCCAAGGCTTTATTCCATGAACATATCTTACATCTGATTTCACAGTGATTATACATGAGCTAATTTGGATATCCATACAACTCTGGAAAAAACTTCATCTTGCTTTGAGACATTCATCCCATCATTTGACAATTACAGATCACGGAATCACAGGGGGTTGGAAGGGACCTCAAGAGATCATCAAGTCCAACCCCTCCGCTAAAGCAGTTCCCTACAGCAGATTGCACAGGTGGACATCCAGATGGGTTCTGACTATCTCCATAGAAGAAGACTCTCCCATCTCTCCAGGCAGGCTGTTCCAGTGCTCCGTCATCCTTACCATAAATAAGTTCTTCTGCACGTTAGTACGGAACTTCCTGTGTTCAAATTTTAGCCCATGTCTCTCTAAATTGCTACATATATGACAGTAATTCATGTGGACCTATGTTATTAAAATATACTTCCAATAAAGAATGTAAATACTATCTTCAGAAATAGCAACAGACATCCACAACCTTCTGACAGATGAAATAATGCCACAGAATGACATCCTTCCTCTTGTGAGTGAGATGAAGAAGACTGAGAAGAGCAAGGGCTTAAGCTTTGACACAGATGTCAACGTCTTCTTATGCATCTCTTGGACTTAAATTCCAATTTCCTGTTCCTGAGAATAAACAGAAAATTCTGATGTCAAACTATAGTTTTGTCCATCTTCAATGGAATTGTTGGCATACAGGATAACTAGGGAAAAAATGCAAGTGATAATGACTGTAGTAAGACTTTATCCATTGTCCTGTGTGACATCTTAAAACCGAACTAGGAAAAACAGGCTGAAAAAATAGCAGTTTTTCAGTGGGCCTGAGAAAGGCACTTGATTCTGTGCTGTTTTGTCCTAGCCAGAATTCTGCTAGCATTTTCACTGTCAGACCACAAGTGTTGTAAGCCCCTAATGTAACAGGATTGAGTTTGTAGCAATCTGGAGTGATTAAGAGAAGTGGTCTAAAACCAGCAAGATAATATGTAGTGGAGGCAAGTAATCATAGACTTCAGAAGGAGAAATCAAACAAACTACTCCAAAATGAGATATAACTGGCTAGGGAACAACAGAACGGAAAAGGGACAAGAAGTTACACTGGATTACAAATTGATGATGATCTAACTGTGATTTTGTTGAAAATGTTTTAGGCTATATTAAGGGGAATTGAAGTATGTCAGAAGCAGATGACAGTCGGTCTGCTTTATTCGACTTTAGAGAGACCTACATTAGTACTGTGTCCTGTTTTGATTGTCCCACTTTAAAATGCAGGCAAGTTAAAGGGACTTCAGGGAGATTAAAAATAATAAATGAAGGAAGGCTGAAGGAATTGTAGAAGAGATAAGACTGAAAAACGTAACTGCTTTCTCCCAGTATATAAAAGTTGCTCAATGATCTCCAGTTAAGGTAGAAGAAGAAATTTACTCATAGACAAGATAATTCAGGTTAATACTAGGAAAAAACATCATTTGTGGATACTGAAGATTGATCATAAACTGAGATTTTTTAAAGGCATACACCAGAGACAACGTAAGCCTTTTAAACTTAGATGTCTGCAGGAGGACAAACTAAATGGTCCCTTTACATCTTTCAAATCCTTATTGTATGGATTCTGTTCTTTGCAGTGTAGTTATTGCCACGTATATTTTTACTGGTTCCACTCCACAGCTGAGACTAAATACACTAAAACCACTGAAGTACACAGACAGGAACATCCATCATCATAGTCCAGATCTCTCATCAGTTTTGTGCAGTGAGAACAGATTTTGGAAGTTCTTCTGATGAGAGGGAAATTTGTTAGAAACAAACTCAATGTCTTTGCCAGCATCATATGAACACATACGCTGACCATTGGTAAGATAGAGGGTTTTTTTTTGGCTTTGCTTTTATTCTGATTATGACACAACCCCTTGTACACAAACCTGCTTTTTTGTTACTTTTTAATAAGTATTTCTGCTTGTATGCATACACGTTAATATTTGATGTTGTATGTGTCCTGGATGTAGTTTAATTTTAGAAATACAATTAAGATACATGCAGAAGTTCCCTACATATAATCCAATACCGTTTGGGGAAAGACTGCCTTAATTGCTCTTAAACATAAGTATTCTTAAAGCCTTATGGAAATGGGCATCTCATGAAACAGGCAGAGGAAAGGTGATCTTCCCCCAACATGTGTGATCCCGCTGAAACAATTTCAATTACATATTTTCTGTTTATAACACACATTTGTGTTATTGGATAGCTCTACCAACTTAAAAATCTGAAGATTATTTTTGAAGCATCTCTGATGATTTCAGCTGCAAGTCAGCAATTACTTTTCTAATGGGTGTGAGACCATCACAAAAAAAGACCATCAGCAAGCCTTGCTTTGTTAACTGACAATTACGTACACTTATTTCCATGTGCAATTGTGAGATTTTTGTGTAATTTAACATGAAGAAAGATTCCATATTTATTAAATGTGCTTAAAACTACTTGAAAGTTGACTTGGGCTTATAGCTTTGATTTGAAAAGCAAGAGATTAGAGACAGAATCTGACATTGTACATGTATACAAAGTATGTTTTGGATGTGGGATGTTTTTGGATGCCTTAAGTAACAGTTTGTGCTTTCATTTTTATTATGGTAAAATTTTCTATAATTTTGTTTTCCTGATTACGTAGTCTTTGATTTTTATTTTTCATGACATAGTTGCATCCATTATTTTCTTTGTTGAAAGACTTGTGCTTATCCCATGCTGCTTGTGAGAAGACATGCAATGTTTTACAGTTCACTCCCTTTACATCAATTAGAACTTCTATTCTTTTAGTCAAATCATGAAATTGTTCAGCTCAAAGAACAGATTTATGATGTTGGCTAATCATAAAGCTTGGATTGCAACCAATAAATGTATTTGATCAGTTTGTATGCAAAAACATGTTGCCATTAAAATATTACAGCAAAAAAATGTTAGAGAAAGGGAAAAGATTATTTAAGATTAACAACAAAGTCGCTACAAGAACCTTACAGCAGGTTTGATAAAGTGAATCAAAATATACAGAGATATATTTTATACAGACAGTTTGAATATACCTATTAGGTATTTGTTACCCTTTCACCATTTCCAGAATTACTACTAAGTTTCATCATTAATGATCAATCACGTCAAAATAAGCTGTAAAGTAATTACAGTGTAATTACTAAAGAATAATTAAAAATACAGAAAATTATTCCAAGTATTTCAGATGGGATATTTTGCTTTCAAGTTAGAAATCATCATTCCTTCTTCTGCATGACTCCATGTATAAGTTTGAAATCACTGCCTTCCATAACGTTTCACTTTTGCTCACAATCACAGTTCTAACTTAGGAGAGGTACTGTTTCGCAGTAGCTGTGCACAGTTCAGGGCTGTGCAGCACACCCTCCTGTTTTCTTCTAGAAAAATGTGACCATCCAGTTGTAACCCAGATCCTCCAGAAAGAAAGGTTATTTCCTAAAGCACTTTGTTGTGGCTGATGATGCTGCTCATACTTTTCCATCAGTCTTTTATATCTATAACTCACTTTGATGCTGAACGAGTCATAACTTTGTTGGTCCAATACAGCTGCTTCATCTCAAAGAACTCAGATATAAGGAAAAATTGTTTCTCTCTGAATGATTATAATGAAGTAATGACTAAGAAGGTACAGCAGATATTTAAGCAAAAGCCACAGCAATGAACAGCAAGATTTTTCTTTTCAAAATACGACACTAACAGAAAATCTAATAGATGTCTGTTCATTATGGTTATTCTGCAAGAACACAACCTTGCATTTTGAGATAAGCTGATCAGATTTGAAAGATGTGGTTCCTTCAAAGGAAAGATTTAAGAAGACATTTCAGACTAAGTCCTGATGATCTTTCACAGCCCATACTTATTTACTGTTTACTCAACAATCTATGATGTCAAAATTTAACAAAAAACTTCCAAATCTTGATGCGTTGTCATAGGCAAGGGGTACTTTTCCATCTGGGAATATTCTGGAAGAGTAAATATATCTGATTTTGCTTTAAAAACGCATAAAGGAAAAATAGGCTTCAGGTCATAAAGATAGAAGAAAAATATATATTTAATAGAGGAAATAGATGGTGCATCAATAATACATTCAAAGAACTGTTCCAAAAGCAGCAGTGGAAAACAATAATTCAGTCTATAATCATTATTTTCTAAATGGCATTACTATTAAAAACTTAAATTTGTAGTCTGCAAAATGGGTTCGTGGACTGTACATTACAAAGATCTGATTCAGAGTACCTATAAATTCCCTAAAACGTCTGTATTTGATTTATGTAACAGTAAAACAAAATAAGTAATGTATACAGCCAGAACTATAGAAGTTGCAAAAATGTAACCCTGATTCTATTTTATTTCTTAAGTAAGGAAATAGAGTTCCAAGGGGTAATGTTCCCTGTTTTGTTGGCTAACCTTACAAAACTATTGCTAAAACAAGAACTAATTGGGAAAGAATTAGAAATATAAAGAAGAAAAACATGTTTTTGTCATTTCAGTACTAAGTCATCTAATTTGTATTTATTAATACGAGTTTTAATGCGGGAAGAGAAGTAAAAATGAGATTTGTGAGATGAAAAAAAAATTCATCTTCACCTAAAGTGGTAATCAGCTTTTCACTCTATGCAGTGCTGTGACAATAGAGCAATGCAGATGTAAATGTTTGTAAATTCAGCATCTTCGATTATGTCCTGGAGTTGTCAACTGTTGAAATGGTCAGCTTCTAGGGGCTGCTAGAAGCCAGGAAGTAATGAGCTGCTCTATTTTGTTCCCGGGTTCTTACTCAGAGAACTCAGCTAACATTTGGACTGAAAAAAAACCACCGTAAATTCTGTATGATTTTCTTTAGCAGGGATAGGAATGCTCATTTCCTCATTGCTCATTCAGTCAGTTCTTACACATGACAAAATCCTGTGGTTCTAAGCAGAGTTAGGAGGCTGGTGGAAAGACTTGGCTCATCAGTATTGCGCTCCCCCCAGATACTTTGCAAACAAACAACAAAAAACCAAACCAACAAAGCTGAGTATAATAAAATAACTTAAAAAAGCTTCATGGAATAAAAGGAGAGAAAGATTTTACTACATACTAGCTGCTTGTATCCTACTAAAGGAAAGGGAAAAAATTGACACAAAGAACAAAACCAAACAGAACATCGCAATGAGATGTAATTTGAGGGCAGCTCTTCTAAAATCAACTGTGCAGCCAGATTAATATTGATAACTTCTTCTATTGCTATTTATACTTTAATCTTTTAATGTTAGGTTTCTAGTATGCACATATGGTCTTCTTTTTTTTTAATCTATGATTAGCTTGCACTGAATTTTCCCAATCGATTTCCATTTGATTTTATTACTAATGAAAGCAGGATATTTTGTGATACTTCTCACATGAAAAGTCATTTTTTCTACATATAAAGATGTTGAGAATGGAGAAGTGTAAAAGTGGCAGCACTAATTCAGGTTTTGGAATTCTTATTTCAGTATTTTTATTTTCATTATTTTATTTATTAGCTCTGGCAATGCAGCATTCAGGGAGCAGTCTGACATCTTTCATGTCTTACAGGGCACCTCTGTGCTTTTGTTTTTCTGTACTTCTTTCTCGTGTCCAAACTAAGCACTGTCCTTTACGTGTCTTTAAGCACATGGGCTTATGGTTGGTATGTGTATAGAAACCTCAGGAATGAAAATAATTGAGAAATCTTGCAGTCTTCCTGTGTCTAACTTTTAATCTTCAGATGCACTAGGCACTTGAAATTAACCTAGTTTAGGACTTTATTGGGCGTATGTACTTTTTAAGTTTCATCAGTTGTGGAAGCTTGCTTTTCAGTAACTGGTCATAAAAATTCCTCATTTCTGCAATAGAAGTTGCATTAATGAAATGCCAGCATTAGGAGCCTCTGAAATAAAGCTGTCTCTGGTTTTTGACAGTTCTAAATGGTCAGAATTTACCTTCTGGTTTTTAAAAGATGTGCATTTGGTAGCCACGTATCCTGGAAAGACTTTTTTAAATATAAATCCCTACCTGGCAGAAAATAAGTTTATTTTATTTATATTTATTTTAAAAATCACATACATCTCAGGCCATGACTTGCAATTTCTGTGCAGTTGCCTTGCCAACGCTGTGCTTTTTTGCAGAATCCCAGCTTTGCATTTAAACGTAACTCGGCCAGGAGAAAGCCGATCGACAACGGTCCGTAAGACCTTTGTGGCCCGCTGCCGTATTGTGCCCGAGCAGGGGAGGCCGGCACGGCCCCGTCTTGCGCACTGGGCTCCCTGCCTCTTGAAAGTTCATTCATTTTACGCAGTCCGATCCACCTCCTCACCTCCAAAAAGCTGCCGCCTCCGATCTGATCGGGGGGAGCGCAGACCCGAGCCGTTACCGGGCGCAGCCCTACTGCGGCCATTTTATCGCCTGGGGGCCGGGGGACGCCGGCGGCCCCGCTCCGCCCGGGGACGGGCGAGCCAGGGTTCCGGAGAGGCCCCGCCGCGCCGTTCATGGAAGAGAGGGGCGGCAGCGCAGCGCGCACCGCTTCCTCGTCCTCCCCCTCGGCTCGGAGGCGCCTCCGGCGGAGCCCCGGCCAGGCCCGTCTCCCTCGCTGGGCGCCACCGGCGGCTGCAGGGCCGGGCTCGGCCGGCATCGGCGCGGGGGGCTGCGACGGGCGGGCAGGGTGAGGGAGGAGCGGGCGCGCCGCCGCCGCTTTCTCCTGCGCGGGGCCGGAAGGCAGCGCGGCCCGGGCAGCCGTGCGCGCCGTGCGGGAGGAGGGCCGGGCCTCGGCGTCGCCGCCGCTGCGGGTCAGGCAGCCTTCCGCAGTGGGGGTGGGTGAGCGGCGGAGCGCGCAGGCCGGGGGAAGGGCCAGGCCCCGCCGCCTCGCTGGGCGATGGAGTGAGGCAGCGCGGCTCGAGGAAGATGGCCGGTGGCGGCGGCGGCGGCGGCTGCAGAGACAGCTTGTTTCTGGAAGGTGCGTGCACGGCTGGCAGGAGGAGAGCGGCCCGTGGGCCGCCTTTCCTTCTGGCAACCGGCGAGGGGCACGGTACGGACTGGGGGACGGGGGGAGGCGAGCGAGCGAGCGTGTGTGTGTGTGTATCGGGGGGGAGGAACGGGTCCCCTTGGGGGGACGACGACAATGAGAGGTGCCTCGGTGGCGTGGGGGAAGGGTGGGTGCCGTAAAGGGTGCCTTCGTTTGGTAAAAAGAGACCTGCTTTGGGGGAGGGCTTAGCGAGGGGGATTTGATTTCTGGTTCTTTCTTTCTTTCTGCAATTTTCGGGGGCGGTGGGAGCGTGGCGCTCTGCCGCCGGGGCAGAGCGCGGTCGGGGCCGGGCGCAGCGCGGCCGGGCGGGCGGCGGGAGCGGCCGCGGGAGGGCGGGGGCTGCCGGGCCGGCAAGGTTAGCGCGAGGTGAGGGCAGCGCCGCCCGGCCGGCATTGCCTGCCGTGCTGCTGCCGGGCTCCGGCCTCGGCTGAGCCCGTTCCCCCCACCGTGCGGCTGGTCTGCTTCTGAATTGCTAGCGTAAAGGCCCACGTGGGATTGAGGTTAATTTGGGGAGGGGGTCGCTTTATTCTTACGTTTGTTTTACAAGCCCGATGATGAATCTGTCAGCTGCAAATGAAAGGAACCTTTAGTGGTTGTGAAGCCTTGAGTAATTTTTTTAACTTGCAAGGTTTTTTTTTTTTCTCTGTAAAGCTCTTAATTGTAGTGTAAAAAGTCTACTGAAATTCGAGTATATTTAATTGTTGAATCTTCACAGTTGAACCCATGGAGAAGAAAATATTATTGCAGTTTCTCAAAATTGCAGTAAGCGCATAGCTGATCGACACAGGCTGATAGCTGCTCAATTTTTACCATGGCGATAGGTAAAAAAATATATTGATGAAATGGACTGCTTCTCATGAGTATGTTTCAAGTCAGATCTAAGTTTAGCAGTTGAGATTTGTGTGTCTGTACTGATAGGTATTGTCTTTTGCAGCTTTTATCTTCCTGAGTGACGTTGAATTTTGTTCTTTTATTACTAGAGGTTCTGGATTGGAATTTCTTCATAAACGAAGCAGTATTTGTTCTTCTGAATAATTGGTCTGAAGTTCTGATGTTCAGAAACCCCTAGTCAGTAACTACTGTTCTGTTACCTTCCTTCTGCCTTTAAAGTGTTTGATGGTGAAACACAGATGCTCCATTGCAGGCACTACATTTTTCTCCTGAACTCTCTCCATTGAATACCGTGAAGATTGTGTGCTGCTAAAAGTATCACAAAGATGTTCAGTCACTGTCTCCTCTGTGCACCTTGCGTGCATTCTGTTTGGGCAGTGGCTCACAGACGATAAGCTTCATACGTAGTATCCACATTTCTTATTTTTGAGGTCATATTTCAGTAGCAGTTACCAGCATAACTCTGGGTAGCATCCTCCTTGGAAGTTTCAGTATTGCATGACCGATGGACAGGGTAATCAATCAGTTTTGTATTTCCCTGTTATTTGGGGTCATGTTAATTTTAGCACTAATGACATGAGTGGGTACAAACCCTGAGAGTGTGTGGGTGTATTTGCATGCATGTGTTAGGGATCTTGTGTGAAGAAAACCTAGTGTGGACAGCGGTGACAAAAATACCTGAGCGTGGACCAAGTCCAGATAGGATAATCATACTGGGGCAGATCTAGTAGGAGCAATCTAACTTTCTACTCATTTGAAGCAAAGAAAAAAGAAGGCTTAAGATGTCACTTGGCAGGCTCTTGGAAGGGAGGGTTGACTTCATAGGGAAAAATAAAAGTAGTTAAGCTGTATGTATGTAAGTTTTCTAGCAGTCTTCAATTTGGACATACGTGACAGCATGTTAGATTAACCTGATAATGTAGAACAGCCATTACTCAAAGATAGAACTTTAGACAAGCATGGGAGTGCCAGATTTGTGAAACAAGTACAGCATGGACAAGAGCAGGAATAAAAGTAGTAGGGTTGAGTAGGGGGCATGACAACTTCTACTGCAAGGTCATCATTACTGTGTGAACCTAGAATTCTAACTAAGTCTGAGTCTATGTATTTCACAGACTCCGGTGTCTGCAGAAGTCTGCAAAAGCAGCAAGCAGCAGTTGCTTATGTGATATTTTTTGGAAGGTTAGAAGAGGGAGAACTGAGAATTCCTCTGTCCATCCCTGCCATTAGTGTGCAAAACAAATGAGTTAGGTACCAAATGCAATTGTGTCACTGTAATTGAACTCAGTCTAATAGAAATACGTGCCTCTGTGTGTGTGTATATGCACATATATACAAAGAAAATTCTGATGCTGTCAAACTTGTGTTGACTATCAATCTGACTTAAACTTGCAGTTAAATTATTCTTTGCAAGAATGATATTCAGAATTTTGGTTTGGATAACAACTATCCAGTAAGATGCTACTTCTTTTTCTTATTTAGTGTAATAGATATTACTGTGAAGAAATATGGTTGTCATTCTGTTGTCAAAGTGTTTTCTTTTAATATTTTTATTATTTCATTCTCCAATAAAAACAAAGTAATCTTTCTGGAAGGGTGTTCCTTGACTGATTTATCTGCTCTCTTTCTGGTAACGCTGTTCTTCAGTGGTGTGATTCATACAGATATTCATTTTGGCCAGTTTTTCCATATTGTTATGCTGTATATTGTACAGACTGTCTTATGGAAGATGTGAAAAAGGTCCCTAGAATGATAATGTCTGTCTCTTTAAAGCTGTGTTCACTATCCTTCTGCAGCAGTTCTCCTAGTGTTTAGTATTGATAATTGATATTGATATTTTATATGTTGGTATATATGACATGCATTTTTACTTTCTTTGAAATGTTGAGACACTTAAAATTCAGAAGAACTGAGAGTACCAAATTTAAGCTATCTTGGAATTAGAATTACTAAAACTTTTTCCTTGTTTTCTGGATTTACTTTCCTCCAGTAAGTTTTAGTCATGGGAAGAAAGTGCAGCAATTTATGGTAACGAAGTAGGCCCCATGCATGGGTGTTCTTTCCTGTTTTGGAGGACTAGAAATTTGGTGAACAGAGATTAACATCTGCAGGAATTCACGTGCTTTTCACTTAGACATAAAATGTAAAGCAAGGATTGACAAATCTGTTTAGATTTAGGATAGGGGAATGTTCAGTGCTTGCTATAGGAGTGGAGAGTACTATTGATCATTTCCCCTGTGGAAAAATTTGTGGAACTGTGTTTTATTCTGCCACTTTGGATGTTACTGAGCTGCGAGGAAATTGCCTGTTACCTATTACAGAAACATAGAGAAACTTTAAGGCTGGAGAAAAGAAATGATGAACTTTAAAGTATTCCTAAACACATTTATTTTGCAGAAGAAAAGAAAATGCTTTTATTCCTTCCTGTTTTCTTTTTTTCAGTCTCCTAGTAGTTACAGTAGTGATACCAAGAGCTAATTTTCTGTTAAGTTTCTATTTGAGGACTTCTTCTGTAAGGAATGTGGCCAGTCAATACCTTCAGAGCTGCTGAGAGACTTTGGTGCAGCCATGACAGGAATTTGCACAATTTTCATTCCATTTTCTTGGCTACATTTTTTCCTAATGGCAATAGAGAAAACTACTTGGATTACCCATTAGCAGCAGCAGCCGAAGCTTCAGTTGTATGAGGAATCCAGAAAGCTGCTTGGTTTTTCATTCATCTCACATGTAAAGAACCATATTCCCAAAATCAGAGGCTGAGTGAGGGCTTGTGTGTTTTCTTAAGGGAAGCTGAGATTCTGAAGCAACACAGAAACACACAGTCTGTGTATATTACTGTATAGACACAGTGCTGCCATTTGAAGCGGCGGTCAGCCTTTCCTGCTTTTTCATTATTTTTATCTTTCTGTGAAATATCTGATGAGAATAATACAAATCAGGAGGGCAGAACAGAGTTTGTATTTAGGTAGAATACTTGAAAAATTTTTACCTGCTATGACTCTTCTTTTATTTATTTTCTCTTGATAGTGAAATTAACGTCTCCACTGCCATCTCTGATGCTTTTTTTGTTAGTTCATGGAGATAGGTATTAACTTGGAACTGAAGGAATATCATTCATTTTCTTCCATGTCTTTTTCAGAATCTGAACTACTTTATGCTGTTGGTCTCCATCAGCCCCATCAGCATCTGGATATGTTCTGTTCCTTTCTTCTGTTTTTTTTTTTTTGTTTGTTTGTTTGTTTTTTGAGAATGATTTTCTACCTGAAAGTGAGGAATTCATGATGCTGATGCCTTTCTTATGTCTCCCTGACCTCAGTCCCATTCAGAGTTTCTTTATGGCACTGTGTCTGTCTCTTCTCAGACCATAGTTTCACTGTTCCTTGCAGGGCTTTTAAGAACAGGAAACCTCATTCACTTAAGTAATATTATCTGTTAGTAATGAGTGGGGGGGGGTGATCTTCAACCCACTGGTTGAGAATTCTCTCTCAGCAAAATTAAATTGAAACTGTCTCCACACTGTCTTATTTTTTGTATGTATCAATCTAACATGAATGATAAGTGGCACAAAATGTTAATAAAAAGATGAACTGCTTCTTAAAGCATTTAAAAAGATAGTAAAAAAAAACCCTTCATTTATCTATTAATGCTCTATAAACACACGCTGTAATGCATTTGGTAGCACATTCCAAAATAATATCCTGTGCCTGTTTCTGCTTCCACATAATGTCCTTCCTTTAATTTGGAGATGGGATTTTAGAAGCCCGGACTTGTCCTCAGCTTTCTGAATTGGAAGGCACTTCTGTGCAATTTTCTGTTTTACTTCGTTTGTTTTTGGTTTGTTTTTTTTTTCTGTGATGAGAACATCTATTATTTGGTGTGAGAGTAACTGCAGGAGGCTTCATCTGCTTTTTTTTTTTTTTTTTTTTTTTTTTGGCACTTGGGTTTGATAGGAAAGCATTAGTCTGTCCTCAGAGAAAGTATAGCAATTCTGTCTTTCTGTGAAGGAGAAAAAAAAAACAAGTAGGAATGTTCCTGAAAGAGAGCCTTGCACTCCTCTGTGTAAGTACAACTGTAAAAATAATAGTAATGATACAATAATGACATGTGACATGGTGGGTAGGTTGATGTGAATGGTAGTGGTTAGGTACTGGAACAGCATGCCCAAAGAAGTGCATTTATCCTGGAAGTTTTCAAGAAAAGAGTAGGTGTGGCACTGAGGTACGTGGGTTAGTGGGCAAGGTGGTGATGGTTTGATGGTTGGACTATGTTATCTTAGTGGTCTCTTCCAACCTTAATGATTCTATGAAGGATAAATCAACATTTTGCATATACCTTGCTTGCACAAATACTTTTATAATAAGCCTATATGGATATTTTAATGTTTTGCTTCCTGTTTTTGTGTAAGGACAAAAAACATAGTGGATTATTATTGTTGTGTTTTCAACAACTGTTGTTGGTTTTTTTTGTTTGTTTTTTTACTATTGTTTCTAACAGATTATGCATGGATTTCAATATGGTATCAGCCTTCTTTTTTTATAGAGCTTTGTAGTAGAGATAACTGAGGGATGTCCAAGTACCTTGTGGTGTAGCAGGTCCTATAAAGTGAAACTAATCACCAAACTCAACTTGTTGCTTTCAAATATTGCTTTATGAGTGAGGGATTGTTGGTGTGGGTTTTTGGGCTTTTTTTGAGTCATCTGTCATTATTTTGTCTCCTTCCTTTTCGCTAATATCTTTTGAAGTCTTTTGTTTGCAGAGGTAAATAGCAAGAAACTTTGTGAAACTTGCACACTTTCCTAAAAGTGAGAAATCAGAAATCAGTATCTTTGAAGCAAATTTTCAGTGCTTCCTCAGCATGGCTCATTTTGCTACTAAGTGATGTTGGACACTGGCTGAGCAGTCAGGGTTAGAGTGACTGGAGGACTCAGTGTGCAGGTCAGGCTGTGCATATGCATATGTGTGTGCACTGCAGAAAGGAGTGAAAGAATGTGCGTGAAAGCTGAAGATACAACAGGTGGCTGAGAAAACAAGATAAAAAATGGAGATACTCTAGTGGAGAAGGCTGTAGAGGTATAGGGACAACTAGAGGGCAAGTATAATTGTTCTCTTACTTATTCTAGAAGATACTTCCATTGGGAGAAAAAGAGGCGTGGAATATTTCTTGACCTCAGTTTTATTGCCCGTATGGTTTAAAGTTTGAGTACTTTTTTTAAGGTAGGATTGTGTTTCATAGGTTGAAATCTCTCTGATGCTTTCTGTTGGTTCTTGCTTAAGTGAAAAATATATTTTTATTATCTTTATTCATTATGTAGAAGTGAACACTGTGATAATTTTATTTATTTTTTAAAAGCATGTCTCAAGCTTTCTGCTACTGTTTTCAGCAGCAGAGAATGTGTAGTATTTTTAGGTGATACTGTTCTTATACTGTGAAGTCAAAGTTGGTGTCTTGTGTTTGCCAAATTGGGTGCTTGCTAATGCTGCGGTCAGAAGAGTAAATGGCACTTGCCTTCATATGTGCTGTGCAGCCCACGTTGATCGATACATAAATAATGACCAGATAATATCTATTTTTTTCATCACAAATATAGGCTAAAAAATGGTTTTGATTCTGCTTCTGAGGCCAGTAAAATTCTTGGCTTTTAGGATGTGGTAAAGATAATGAGGTATTACTCAGTGATTTAAAATCAAATGTATGTTTTTATTTATTAAATCATTGCCTGATTTGGTTGCACAAATTAGGCAGTCTCTCCTACGAGGACGGGCTGAAGGAGTTGGAGCTCTTCAGCTTGGAGAAGGCTCTGGGAGGACCTCACCTTGGCCTGCCAGTATCTGAAGGGGGCCTACAGGAAAGCTGGGGAGGGACTTCTTATAAATGCAGGTAGTAACAGAATGAGGGGATTTTAAACTGGAAGAGAGTAGATTTAGACTAGATATTAGGAAGAAATTCTTTACTGTGGGGGTGGTGAGACACTGGAACATGTTGCCCAGTGAGGTTATGAATGCCTTCTCCCTAGAGGTGTTCAAGGCCAGGCTGGATGGGGCTTTGAGCAGCCTGGTCTAGAAGGAGGTGTCCCTGCCTGTAGCAGGGGATTGGAACTAGGTGACCTTAAAGATCTTTTCCAGCTCAAACCATTCTGTGATTCTAGGATGGAAGCTTTTCTTTTGAGAACTGTGAACTTTAAAACTAGAACTTAGTTTATTAGCGTGTATGCTAATTTGTGAGATGTCTTTTGAGTACTTTAAACAGAATGGAGTAAAAATGCTGTACACTTACTTGATTTTCTTGTACTGTGTTGTCTCCCTGAATCAGACTGGGGATTTTGCCAAATGGGATTCAATCTCTGAATTAGTGCATAGTATAAATCAGAATACAGAACAGCTAATGGTTATTTTGGTACTGTAACTAACAGAATGATGAAGAGCAAAGAACTTGAGAAGTTGTTTTTTACTTTTATTTACGGTATAATATCTGCTAGATGTTAAATAACGCTTTGGCAATGCTGTTATTTGAATAACTTTTCTTTACAAGTAATCTGTGGAAAGAATTATATCCTAATAATATATGGGGATAGTTATTAAAATGATGGTCGTAAAAGCATGAATACCGATGTTTCTTGGTTAATGTAAACTAGGAATCTGCAGCTCACAGATAGCAAATGTGTAAATAATTCTTTCAGAATAAACTATCCAGAGGACAGCGGGGTGATTGCGGTGTGATGCTGTTGTCTCATATGGAGTAATGATAAATTGTGTGTGTGGATTTCCTGAAGCAGTGAACTATGACATTGCTGCTTTTATCTTATGGTACTGCAACTCCATTTTGAATGTAAAGCTGCATGCCAACTATTTATTGGTTCTTTTTGCAAGGCTGAGCATTATTAACTGGTTTAGGCACAGGGACTAACAGTGTTTTAAACCGATTACAGAACATACTGCAGCTGTGCTGCTCTGAGGACTCCCTGCCACAGGTGGGGGAGATCAGCTGCTCCTTCCCCTCTGAATTTGTCCATATTCCGGCCTGGTGCTGCATCTCAAACTGTCCACCACTCCTGGGACTCACCACTGTGTTGCTAAAGAGGTGAAACTTGCTGCTTGGGGACTGTCTTGCCAGCTGTGCTTTGTCAAACCTCTGAATTTGCTCACTGAAAGGGAGCATCTGGGGTAGGACAGTGGGTGGGCTTGGGGAGGGCAGACAGCCTCTGGGCGTGAGAGGTGTAGGATGTACCTCCTTTGTCTCTAGTGAGTGTAAATTCAACTTAAGATGTAGTACTTAAGTTCAGCTTCAGAATTAATTCTCTTGTGCAGCGTCAGCTTTACTCTGCCCAGGAAAACTCAATTATTTTAAATAACAGGTTAAGTTCTGCGTAGAACTAGTTTATGGTGAAGGCTGGAGACTGGAAGGAGTAAGTTATCAGGATCAGGAGGCTGTGGTTACTCTTCCCGCATTGGTCAGCCGGCCTTTAAAAATTTTTTGTTTAATGAGGAAGTGCTGCATGATGTAAGGACGCTTTCCTGAATGCTTGTCCAAGTAACTCCTATAAAATCATTTGGAGTGAAAGGCACTGAGTGTAGGATATCCTTCTCTGGTTAAGTCTTAAATGATTATAAATAAAGAACAGTAATCATTCAGAAACTGTGCAACTGTGCCTTCCTGTTTTGTTTATTTGTTTTCAAGCCACTGGAGTTGGAGCAAACTCCCTGATGTGTGTGTGTGTGTATGCAGATTTAATAAAACTTGCCACAAAGATTTTTGGGAATGAGAAATACCAATAGTGTTTGGTTGTTACAGTAAAACATCATGCTGTGTGACATGATTAATATTATTTAATCTTAGAAATTTATGTCTGTAAGAAACAGCTGCAAAAATATTTATTTTCATGAGATTATTTTTGTCTAGTGCCATAAAGTTATTTCTTTTACACAAAAATTCATCCTACTGCTGTATTTTTATTAAAGTTGTGGGATATAATGTTGTGTTTGTTTGGCATATCCCATTTTTATGGCTCATGTAACAGGATATGAATATCTCCCTGATGATAGAATTTAATATGACACAGTAACAGAAGGATTATTCAAGAGCCCATTAGATGAGAATTCAAACTATGCAGAGGATGGAAGGTTTCATGTTTGCAATTGCCTTTGTAAATTCTGAGACTCACATCTTCTAGAAACACTGCTGTCCATTGTAATTTTATTTCTACAGGGCTCACTGCTCAAAACACAATTTTAAGATCATTTACAATTAAGAATAAGCTTTTGAAAATAGACTTCTGAGTTACTCTGATCTGGGTTATTATGACTACATTTACCTAACATGGTGGGCTAATAAACTTTTAAACAAGATTACTGGATACTGCTGTAAGGGAAATATGTGATCTCGGAATCTTTACCTGCTGGATAGCAGAGACAAATCCCTGTCATGAACGCAGTCAGAAAGTTCTTTCTCATCAAGCAAAGTGTTAGCTGGAGAAGATGCTGCTCCTTGCTTGGAAGAATGGCTTGTAATGAAAAGGAGCGACAGGAACTCAAAGCAGTTTCATAGATCTTGGTAGGTTTTTGATGGAGGCAAATATGGGTTTCGTGTTTGGCTGAAGATGGCTTCAGCCCATCTCCAGCTGCAGGATAGTAGTTTGAAAGCTTGAATATTTTGCTTCGTCGTCTTTTGAGTGGTATTTCTTGAAAAGCAAGTTCTGAACTGGATGCAGTTAGCAAGCTGGCAAGTGCTACTTTGTTTTTCGTTTTTTCTTCCCTTTTTTTTTAATTACTTAATCAGTGATTTTCAGTTGTGTTCAAGATCTTTAAAAGTAATTATTGAGAAAATGTTTGTTCTTTCAGGGATATTAAAGGTAGAGTTTGTTTTGTTTTTTAGCTATTTAAAAAAGAAGTCTATGTAGTGAATTTTAGCATGCTGTGGTTTTGTTAACAGTTGTTGGTGCTCCTGAAATTTAGCATAGTTAGCTCTGGAACTTTAATACTTCTATTATGAAAATAATGTAATAGAAACATATTTACAGACAGATTACTGTTTTCTTCAAATTTTATTTAAACTTTGTGGGATGGGATTCACTAAAGATACTGGAGATACAGGAGTGTAACGTCTGGTGTAGCCAGTGGAGCCTACTGAACAATTCAGCTGACCAGCCAGCTGCTGAGCTGCTCTCTGATTCCCTTGACTCACGGTTCTGATTATCTCTGATTGCAAAGGCAGTTGAACTCTTAGCAGTTCCCACATGTGAGGCCATACTATACAACCTGCAAGTCTTTGTTTTAGCAATTTACAGTAGGACCAGGCCTTCCTAGCTGCTGGGTGCTGCTCAGAGTGACAGTCCTGCTGCCCCTCCCACTGACAGTGTTTTGCAGCTTTCCTTGTGTCAACACTGGCACTTCCAGCACTTCACCACAAGTTGAGCTAAATGGGCAGAAAACTAATTTTAGATGGGTGGAAAAGTGTTGGTGGAGCTAGTCTGCATTACCTTTCAGCTGTATCAGCAATCTAGTCCAGCTCACTGCCCTCACAGATAAGGGGGAAAAAAGATGATCTTTGGCCTGTACAGAAAGGCAAGTGCAAATTGTTCTCACAGCTTAGAGTTTAAATAGCTCTTTCATCCTCCTTTCATGTTTTCCTTACAGATTTTTTTTTTTAAGGTGCACCCTTTTCATTTGAATAAATTACTGAAGTTTTTTTTATTGTTGAGCATTCTTTGTACGCTTTTGTTGTTGTTATTATTTGGGGGAATTTTGAAGAATTGACAGCATCAAAGAAATCTAGTTTCATTTTTTTTATTTCTCCTTTAGTTACTTCATAGAGTTCCTTTCATACCTTTACATGGTATTTTTTTTTTCTCACAGAAACATTCTGGACGCTTTTTAATATAGGGGAAATTTTTACAGATACTCTAGAAAAGTAATGTAAGGTTTCTTACTTCATTTTGCTTATCTTAAAAAAACTCTTCCAGTGTTAACAATGATCATGTGTGATTGGTATTGCATACTGATCTGCCACAGAAATTGCGTTCTGAAATTCTTACTTGTCATCCTCTTTAAAGTGCTTTATGCAATAAGTTAACAGTTCAGAAATCCTCCTTAGCCTATTCTAACCTTTTAGCCTCTGAATTTTCCCATGTAACAGTAGAATATCTTTTCTGCATCTATCTTTCAAATGAAAATAGTCGTCTTTCTTTCTGAATCTTTAGTATGCCTTCAGTCTAGCAGCAGAGCTAGTACTTCCGGAGATGAAAATATTGCTTGTTTCTCTCTCTTTCTTTTTTTTTCTTTCTTTTTAACCTTACCTATTATTTGGATCTTGCTTTTGATGTTTTTGAACTTATTTGGAAAGTCTGTGTAGGTGTCAGACTTACAGACAGAAAGGAATGAAAGTGATAAAGGTATGTAATTCCGAGAGTGTTGGTGACATTGGTGCATTTGCTTTAACTGAAAGTTTGTACCTACGACTAATCGCTGTTTTTTAGTTTTGTTTTACGATTATGTAGATTAGAAACCACTTGACTGCTGGTTGGAATCATGTAGATTGGAACCTCCTGCCTAACCCACGCCTAGAGAGAGCAGATTGCTCAGGGCCTTGTTCCATGTCCATGAATTGTCAGACTGACCTGGATCGTTGCTTGGCCCCTGTTACAGTAGTAAATAGAAATAAATCAATTCTTATAATGGGTTTGGATTTGCTTTGTTCCAGCTCGTGTATGGTTCTTCACATCTTTCTGCTGTGCATCTTTGAAGAGTCTGGCTTCATGTTTTCTCTTCCTTCCAATTAGGAAATGGAAGACAACAAAAGGGTCTAATCTTCCCATCTTCCCTCCCTGCCTCTTTCTTATTTATTTATTTGTTTGTTTATTGCTCTTTCAGCCTCTCCTGTATGACATGATATATGTCCCCCTGGCCATCTTGACAGCGTTCTTCCAGACTTGCTGCAGTGTGTCAATGTCTTTGATATACTGGACTGACTGCAGTATCCTAGATACAGTTTTACAAGGGTCATATGGAGAGGAAGAGTCATTTCCCCCACGCTGAGGAAACTTGTGCAGTTGTGTCAAGTGGTTGGCCTTCCTTGCTATGGGGTGGTCCTCCTGACCCATCTTCAGCTTCTCAGTTGAAATCCCCCAGATCCTCTTGAAGAGCAGCTCCTAGCCAGTTGCCTCCAGTCTGTACTGCTGCATGGCTTATTCTGTCTCTGGTGCAGGACTTACATCTGGGATCCCAGATGCATTTGCTTTTGTGGAACTTAGTAAGTTTTGTGTAAGCCCATTTCTCCAGCCTGCCACTCTGAATAGCAGCCCTTGCTTCTAGTGTATGAAATGTTTCCCCTAATTTAGTATCATCTGCAAACCTGCAGAGTATATTTGGTCTTATCATCTAGAGTATTAGCAAAGAAGCTGAAAAGTATTGGTTCTGGTACTGATTGCTGAGGTGTGCTGTCAGCTGATTTGTACTGCTAGTCATCATCCTTTTGACTCTTTCGATTTCCATTTAGTCCAACTCGTTTTTCACTCACCTTATCATTCACTTATTCCACGTCTCTCCAGTCTGGATATAAGGCCCCGTGGGAGACCATGTGAAAAGCCTTGCTGCAGTGAAGGAATGGACAGAATGCAGTCAGATAGTTGGGCATAGTTGGTCCTTAGTGAATAGACATTCACTTTCTTGTCCTTGTGTGGAGCCTGTACTTCTCTGTTGGGAGAATGAGTAGAAAGGAAACACTAATTGTCTGTTGTATGGTTACCACTGCTGTCTTACCAGAAAAGCCATCAAAGAGGTTGTAAAGAAAACATTTTATGTATTTCTAAGCTATTGTACTTTGTTAGTCCTTGTTGTCAGTACTTCTCAGAAAATGTTAGGCTGTCTGTTGACTGATCATACTGCAGCGGTACTGCATTCGTTGTGCCAGTCATTCTGCACAATACTCTGTAGTGTAAGGAACACAATATGTATGAAAATCAAGTAGGAAGAAATTTTTTATCAGGATATGCAGGTGCTTTTCCATCTCTCAGCTCTGTACTGTTTATAAATGCTTTTTTGTTGCCTTTTTTAAGCTGGAAGTGGATTCTCTTTTGTTTGTCATTGGCTTGCTGTTGAAATACCTGTCTTAGAACTTTGTGATTTTTTTTTCATTAGATAGAGAAGTTAAATTGCCTTCAGTTCTAACAGAATGTCCATACTTGTATACTTCACATATGTATCACACAGCTCTGCCATTGAGCTCTGTACTAAATGGAGCATCTCACTATCTCACTATCAGTTTATAATCACTGTCTACGACTAGAAGTAGATTCGACTTTTTTTTTGCATCTGCAGGTCATTTAGGGAGAGGAAAGGTGAAGCATCTTTTAAACAATAGATCTCTAGATGCTTAGCTATAAATTCAGGCTAGACTGCAGTTCTGTGCAGATTTTTTTGGTTTCATTAGCGCCTGAAAGTGTTTCTGGTTGTGGATGCTTCTTTCTTCCACTGTGCAGTTACAGCTGTGCTGTGGTATTGCGGTTGAACAGGTGGGAGCTGTGTTGCTGTACGCAGGGTACAGGACAGGAGCATGGAGCCCCAGCTTCTAGGAAGTGAGGGTATGCATAAAACTGTTAATGCCGTGCTTACTATGGAGTATGAAAATGCACCCTCACTGTGGTTAAACAGTTAACTTGTTAAAACTGATCATATTGAACCTGAAAGATAAAAAAGTGGTAATTGCATAGAAGCCTGAAGACGCCTGTCTGATAGAATGATGAAACAAGAGGGAAAGAAACACAATTAAAAATGATTCCTGTGTCAGATGTTTATGAGTACTTGTACCTTCTTATCAATATATTCAGTGACTACATGAACAAAAGATTAGAAAGCTCTTTTTAAGTTACTGAAATATGAGTCTAGATGAAGAGAATGAATCTGAGTGCATTGAAATGAATTTTTTTTTCTTGCGCTGAATGTTACAGTGTCTGCTGTTTGCAGTTGTGATAGCGTAAGCATTTGTAAGATAAGGATTGCATTATTTAGGCCAGTGTAACTGGGAAGAAGTATGGAAATTTGAGGTATTTCTGGAACAAGTCTTTAGTCCTGAATGAAACATTTGTGTGGTTTAGGTTGATCTGCTTTCTGCCATTCATACTAAAAGTGTACTGATTTTTGTCATCCTAAATGTGAATTGAGTAAATTTTACACAAAACAGATGGGTTTGGGTTGTGGCTGATAATAAAAAGTTTTTGTGAAAGCTAAAACACACAGTATTCCAGCAAATTTTGTTCAACTGGCTTTTTAAAAAGGGCATGTAAATAATTAAAATCACTTCTCGATACAAATCTGTCTTGGTAGCAGGCGTACCAGCTGCACTGCACAGTGCACGGCACTGCTAACAGCGTGTAACACTATGCAGAGTGTACTAGCCCCGGTAGTATGCATAGAAAGAACTGCAACATACAGGTTGTAAGTTCAGGTTTTACAAAATAGTTAGAATCTTAGCATTTGTTAAAAAAACATTTGCATAGAATCTGATTCCAAGTGGCAATACATTTCTAGATTTATATTTTTGGTAGAGCCAAGATGAATAAATGTGCAAATTTCTCCTAAAGGAAGGGAGTTGCATGCAGTGAGATGGATTTTCTCAAAATAAGTCTAGAGTCAGTATATTGACACATAAAGAGTGGGAAGAGGCTGATACAGGTGGAGCAGCACATGGTTTGATGTAATGTACGTTTAGTACGAAAAATTATATTCTCTACTGAAGCTGCTAAAACTCAAATAAGAACTCAAGAAAAACATGTGCAAGTAATCTGATTTAAACAGAAGAAAAACACGCAAAAAAATCCTAAAATGAAAGTGCCTTACTTGTGTGAAGGAGCTTGGAGAAGTAGTCCAGGTAGAATGAGAGAGCTGGAAGCTGGCAGAGTGAACTTACTTGAATAGATAAAAAGAAAATAATGCGACAGGGACTGTGACAAATGGAGACTGAAGGGGAATAATGGAGGATAGTGTTGGTTGAAGAAATACTACATATTTCAGAACACCTTTACGTCAGATCATACTTAAATGGCTCAAAAAGTGATGCAAAGTCTAGGTGGATTCAAGGACTGTATAAGAAAATTAGTCAGAAGTAATTGGTCAGATTACCTGACCAGGATGATGATAACTGTAACCTACTGGAAATCTAAAAGCTGTGGAGATAGCAGACAGAAACACTGAAGAAAATCTTGGTGAAGTGCTACCTTTTAAAAAAAAATCCAGTAAGAAATCCAATGTGGCAATAAAAAAAAAAAGCAACAAAAAACAACCAACCAAACAAAAAAACCCACAACACTTCTGAGTAACTCCCAACAAGCATAAGAACTAATGGTGAGTTTTTGTTCAGGCTCATCTGGAGTATCTGTAGGGTCTGTAGACAACTGAGTTATAAAAGGAGGCTTTGGAGAACATGAGATGAAAACTGACAAACAGTTGATCGCACCCACTTTGCCAACACTTACCAAGGTCTTAATGCCATAATTTTTCTTAAGGAATGTGGTAGGGTTTGTGTCTCAAAATGAAGCATCAGTAGAAGAAAAGATAACGTGAGGCAAACAATAGGCGAAGATGAAATAGCATTCATCTGGGTGTTTTGAGAGGAACTTAGTGATAAAGGAGCAAATGGCTGTTGCCTGATACTTGTTGGTTAGTTTGTCTTTCTGCTACAAGTAGCTGGTATCTAGTATGATACCAGCTTTTTGATAGCTCAGTGGGGTGGTTGAGGGGACTCTACATAGGTCAGCTTTGTGACTGTATAACTCAAGTTTATAGAAATGTTAATGAAGACCAAGATTGGCTTGGTCATTTCTTCTGTGATATTCTTCTGTGATATTCCTTACCATAGGCTTTTGGAAATACTAGGTTTCCTTTAGATAAAATGGAAAGTATTATAAGTAACAACTGGCAACAGATAAATAGAGAGGGCAGAAGTGGTTCATTTTGTTAGCAGTAGGAATAACCAGTTGAATCCCATGAGGATTTGTGACAACGCGGATGCAGATAGAAGAAAAAAGTTTGACAGTGAAGTAACAGAAGTATGTAGGTGTGGCAAGCATTATTTGGGTTAGTAGAATGGTTTGTTACTTCAAGGAAATTCCAGGTGCTCAGCATTTGTGTTATGTGCATTAAAAATTATGTATTAAATCAAATGTTGGTACACACCAAGTAATGCATCTGAATGAGAAATAGATAAGAAAATGATTTATCTAAATTTTTGTATGCAGTAATTGAATCTGAACTGATTGTTACCAGTCAAATCAAAGGTGGAAATTAACTAGTGCAGAAACATCAAAGCAGTTCTCCATAGCAGTGAAAATAGCAATTCCAGGCAAATTATTTATTACAAAAAGAATAAATAGCAAAAGAGAAATATCACGTTGCTTCTGTAGAAATTTATGCTGCATTAGTATCTTGAATATTACCTGTAGTAGTATGGGTTTCCATTCTTTACCATCTCAAAAATGAAACAGCAGAGCTAGAGAAAGTTCAGAGAGGAGGATTGAGGGTGATCTAAAAGTATGACACAGGAAAAATGAAAAGGATAGGGTTTTTGTTTGTTTGTTTTCTGCCTGGGAAAAGGATGACTGGAAGAGCACAAAAGAAATGTATGTAATTGTGGTAGGAATGGATTACTGTCTTAGCCAGCATAAGAACCAAAGAAGAGCTGAGTACCAAATAGAAGTAAAAGATGTCAGATTAAATCAGGACAAATAAAAAAGGAGATACTTATATAGTGAAAAGGTGGTGCTGTTTGCTGCAAAATACTATTTCTTCTATAAAGTAATGTTGATTTTTTTTTAAAAAAAAAAAGCAAAAAAAAGCTGATGCTCATGAAAGTATCATCTGTGGCTCAGGTAGGTGCAAACAGCTGGAAGCTGAGATTGAAATCTCAGCTAAATCTTGCTTTTTGCAGTGTTCATACTTTTCTCTGTACGTCTTTTGTTGGTTATGATTCTTTTCCTTGCAAAGCATGAGGTTACATTCATTATTTCTGAATGTATTGTAAAATATGTAAGAACAGTAAGAAAAGATGCATTTAAACTGCACTCCAATCAAATCTGCTATAAAATTAGTCGTACAGAACTTGTGCATAGCAGCTCTTAGTTGCAGTAATTGGGATCTGGGTGCAACGCTTTACCTTAATGACTGCTGCCTCCACGTTCTGAATCTCCTTCACTTAGATAGCCGCATTCTACCTTATTAAAAAAAAACTCCATACTTTTGGATATTGGAGTAGATAAATTTGAGATCTGATGTAGTGGGACTGTTCTCAGGAAGTCAAAGTTCTCACTCGTTTGTTTGATGCTAACGTTGAAATTTCAGTTAGCGGCAGACGTTAATTCATGTCGTTGTCAGATGGTGGATTAAGAAAACATGGTATGTTGAAATTGTGCCTGAAGTAGTTCAAAACTGTTACTTATATGTGGAGAAAAGAAACATGTATTTGGATATTAGACATTTAAGTAATAAATGTAAGGAGTCTTTGCATCACAAAAGGAACCCTTAAATTTACAGGTAAAACAATAAAACCCTCACTTCGTACTTTTTAGTAGCATGTTAACTTATTACTAATAAAGATGTTGACTGATAATTATTTGTATTTATTTAGGAAAATTATTTGCTGCTGCTTTACTGAACTTATTTGCTCAAATGATAGTTAAACGTTGACATCAATAAAATAAAATGAATATATGGGGAAAATACATACACCTGGTTTACTCCTCTAGATTGTATTGATTAATAACTCAACTTGAAACCAAGACTTATCTTAACTTGTTCTCATTTCAGCTTTGGATAGATCACAGTCCAAGAGAGATGGAGGTTTTAAAAATAATTGGAGCTTTGATCATGCAGAAGAAAGTGAAGGAGATGCAGAGAAAGAGTAAGGATGCTTTTATCTAGGCTATTGAAAGTATAATTGTCTATTTACAAATAAATAATTTTTTGTAATTTATTAATAAGAAACATAACATCTTAAAAATTCCAGTGATGAAGAGAAAATAATCCTGGTAGAAGTGCTTATTTTAATTAGTATTATGATCTAGAAAGTGCATTATATTATACATTTAATTGTTGACGTGGGATTCACAACAGTTTGGAAGTGTTGGGGCTGTCATCAGAGCTACTGTAGAAGTCTGAAGAACTAAGACAGAAAATGCATTACATGCAAACTGAGGAAACAATCATTTGAGCTTATACTGGTGATATCATTCGGTACTTCACAGTTATGAGTAAGGTATTTAAAAAACTAAGCTTAAAAGATTTTTTTTTCCTTCCTTGTGTTTATCTCACAATGTAAATTTAAGGCTATTTTTGTTCCCTTATCATTTATTTCTTTACTTAGTATGTTTGCATTTTTCCAAAAAGTTAAATAGTATCTGTGTAGTTGGAATAAATCCTGTCCCTTTAACATTTTGTTGTTACTGGTATGCTTTCTCACTCAGTAAGTATTCATTTCTAAAAAGATGTAATAATTTGTTTAAAGAACAGCAAGTTTCATGTGTGAAGAATGTGTTTATTTCTTTTCTCAGATACTTGAAGTTTAAATCTGTAAGTTTAAAAAGCTATAGTTCTGTCATAAGGAGAAACTGAATCCGGTGGTTAAGTACAAAAATAATTCTTACATGGGTCTGTAGGTTGACCTCTTTAATAACCTCAAGAGACTGCCATAGAGTAGTATTTTAGTAGGTAATACTCTGCCAAGTATTATGTGCAGAAAAGAGATAGGAAAATAGTCGCGTAACCACTTAGGCCGCAGCAGCAAGCTGTAATGTAGACTTAACAAAAATTTAAGAAATGTAGCATTTCAGTCATTAGAGTGAATACAGGGGTTCATTTAACTGAAAGTTAAAACATTAAGATATGTCAAGAGAACTGCGTGAGAAGTTAAAAAGAATTTCTGAAAGGCTTTCAAACTAAGGACATTTTAGTTTTATAAAGTCAAACATGATTTCAAGTGCACAGTAATACGTTTCAAGTGTGATGGCAGCATATGCATATGCAGAGTTAGCATTTGCATTTTACTTGTCTTCAAAAATAGCTCTCATTTGTAAGCATCCCAGTTTTTTCTTGTAATCATTTACTGCTGTTTTCCTTCTCCAGTTGATGTTGACTTAACACAAAATGAGGTGTGCATAGAGTAGTAATGCTCTTTATTTAAAAAATGACATTTGAAAACCTGATTATTGAACATACGCTTTATATAACGGCATTCCTGAATGATTTCTCAGTCCTTTAAAATGTTCTGTATGATAAAACAGTTTTCCTCTAGCCAGTATTGAAATGCTATTACTCACATTAGTAGTTCTTTTTTATATCTGTGAATTATGCAAAACCTTATTGATAGTATAGATAAAAGAGCAGCTGAAAATCGAATTCAACTGAAGATCCTGCTTTTTTTGGCCAGCCATCCTCTTATAAACAAACTTCAGTCAACTGTACCTTTTGAACTGCCCAAGTATTTATTTTTGGTTAAAAACAAACAAACTTCTTGATTGTTTTCTGCTTCTTATTGTTTGTTTTATTTGTTTTATGATTGGCGTTGTAAGCTTCACTTTGAGCAGTTTTGAATTTTGCTTTTCTGATATGTTTTTACTTTGTATAACATCTGTCAGTATTTTTTCAGGATCTTTAGGAAGCAGTCAGTTTGACAATTATTTGTCAGCTTAGCAAAATATTTCAAAGATTGGCAAGTTCATATAATTGTTCCAGAATAAAGCTTTGTTGTTCCCCCCAACCCCTGTTTTGGCCGTGCTAAGCAATGAGTAATTTTTTGGATTCTTTTAATGTCCCTTGTATTGGTTATGCTGATGTTTACTGACAGTGCTTTTAGCTTACTGCATATCTGTAAGGAAAAAGCTGTAAATCTGAAACAAGCACCTAGATGTTTCTCTTGCTTGTTGAGACATTGGCATTTTAGTGTCTGATCGTGTCACAGCTTTTTGCAGTGGTAATGATAGACATAAAATAAGTTTATTTTGGACTAGCCCAAGAGTACCATTCCAATGCTTAGAACATAGATGTGATTTAAGAATACAGCGAATGGGATCTGTGCTGATATTGTTGGGTAGCACTCAGTGTCGGCTTTGATTCTTTCATCACTGAGATCAACACAGAATATGTGGCTAAGGACTTTACACCAAAGCAATTTTTAGTACATGTGCAGTATTTTAAAAGTGTACCATTTAACTTATTTGGAGAGTTACATGGGCTGTGGTCATCATGGTAAGATGTCAAGTAATGATCTCATATTCAGGAATGTAGAACTTTTATAAAATGAAGAGGTTTTGGAAAAATAGCACTATCACTCCAACATAATACATACATTTTTAAAATGCTGCTAGAGGTGCTATTTTGTTTGGAGCTATAGTTAAAGAGAATGAAAATGGGGTTTGATGAGTTTTCTATCCCAAAGTAAATGCCTGCAGAACACCTTCATCCCACCTGAAACAACAAAATCTGTGATGATGTACTAGATTTGGTCTAGTTAGAGTGTCAGTCAGGATGATAGCAGATGACTTGAAAATTCTGTTGCTTTATACTTGGAGATCACACAGAAGCAAAGGAACCTTTATGTAGAATAATTAGGGGAAATAGGCCTGTTTGTCAGTTGAACACAGTGAAATCTGTGTAGACCTTCAAAGAATAAATGATGAGATTTATGTTTATCTTATGTAGCAGAAGACATTCAATGTTTTTGCCATTGTGTTTGCTCTATGATATCCTTTCTGAAGTTTTTTTTATTTTGATTTTCAAATCTTTTTAGGGAGGGTGAACTACTTCGTTCCTTGTATTCCTGACTTCAAAAAGCTGTACTAGTACTTTTTTTTAATGAGCGTGGTATTTTTCCCCAAAACTTATTTCCTTTTAATTCCTTTCCTCATAAGACTCATATATACAGATATTCTGTGCTTTTGTTGTGACTGTTACAAGGTATTTAATCCTTAATAATAAATTGATAAAGAATTTTTAGTTCAGAGTTACCCTTCTTAAGTTCAGAGGTTTTATTTTTAATGCTATTTTTAGTGGGATGTCATTGTGCATATACTACTGTTTCTCTTGTGCCTCTGATTACCAGGACTATTTTAATGAGTTGGCTACCTCCACCTGATTTTAAACTAAAGAGTGTGTACAGTGTGCTGTGAGGAAGAATATGCCAACCTTTTGTTTTTATGTGGAAGAGTTTTCAAAAAGATACTCCAGTTACATTTGAAACAGGTCACTTGGTGGTTGTTTCAAACAAAACCGAAGAATGGCTGTTGGACCAGATGGTTGTGTGGCCATCTAGGCTGGAGAAATGGCCTGGTAAGAACCTCACGTAGATCTACAAGGTGAAACCAAAGAGGAACAGTGCGAGGCACCTGTATAGGCTGGGAGATGGACAGCTGGAGGGCAGCTTGGCAGAAACTGACCTGGGAATCCTAGTGGACACCAAGTTGTGCACGAGCAAGTGTGGAAAGCTAATGGCATCCTGGGCTGTGTTAGGCAAAGCATTGTAAGTGTAGGGAGGTGATTCTTTCCCTCTACTCAGCACTGCTGGGAGCTCATCAGTCTAGAAATACCTGAAGTGAAGTGCAAAGAGGACAGAGCCAGGATTTTTTTTAGCGATGCTCAGGGATGGCCCAAAAGACAGCAGGCACAAACTGGAACACAGGAGGCTCTATCTAAATGTAAGGAAGCACTTCTGTGCTATGCAAATGACAAAGCGCTGGCCCAGGTTTCCCAGAGGCTGTGGAGTCTCCTTCTTGGTAATCTTCAGAAGGCTCCTGGCTATGTTCCTGGGCACCCTGCTCTAGGTGTCCCTGCCTGAGCAGGGAGTGGGTCAGGTGAACCCAGAGATCTCTACAACCTTGGCTGTTTTGTGATTCTACTGCTGATGAAAATATTCTTGTAGATCATTGGCACAGCATCAGAAATCAACTTTTGATGCTTGGAGTTGGCAGTAGAAGTATATTCTGTTAAACTGAGCTGCCTAATTGGCTATTGCATGATTCTTAATGGTTTTAAACAGTAAACAAATGGGAAGTGATTGAAGAGGAGTAGAACATCTTTTTTTCTTGTTCAGTGCCTAAGAATTAGTGCATAATTTTGAATGACTTCTTGGAGTTCACTCTGTTTACCTAAATTACATAATTTTTTTTTCTTAATTTTAGTAAAGGCTTCAATTTTATTTATTATGAAGTATAATGTAGTTAGAAATGATTGTTCTAATGTGAAAATATTCATCTGTTGTTTCCTGTCTAAGAAGAGACCAAGTGTGAAGGTGCAAACTCACAGGAGGACCACTGAGGTTTCAGTTTAGTAGCGGTAAAACGTTGTTGTGTGATATGTGAGAGCGCTGTATATTTTTTTCCTCTGTCTATATAAATTACATCTTTTAAGCAAGCAAGCGCAAGCATGTGATACATGAGCAAATAGACATTACTCAGTTGCTGTGTATTCTGTTCTCTGAAGAAACAGCGTTTCTTTCTGTTACTGTTGCTTATACTTTGCATTCCTTAAAATCTAAAAATATTGGTTCTTTAAAAACATCCAATTCCAAATATTTTTCTAGTCATGTCATCTTAGTTGCATCAGAAGAGTTACTCTTGCTCAGTCTGATTTAAGGAGTTTTTTTTCAATGTTCTTTTGCAGTTTGTTACCTTCTTTTATCATGAAAGTTAGAAATAGTCACTGTGTACATGATGGTCAGTACATCATACCTGCAGCCAAGAGAATTTCCCCTTTCTCCATCACTGTTTTTTGTCTTCATGACAAGCTGTAAATGTTCTTTGAGTCTTTTGACATATCTGCATCTAATCTTGAGTGATTTCCGCCCGTCTGTTCTTAATTAAGAACCACCCAAACCATTATAACTTGGATAAAAGTTGTTTTTTGTTGCAGCTGAGAGAGGAATAAATTTACCAGGGATGCTTTGAACAGGTTGCTTCTCCTGGAAGCAAGAATTGTTAGCCTAATCTAGCTGCTCTCCATTACAGTTTTTGAAGATTATGGATGCTGAATTACTAAAGAAACATTTTAATGAATGGATGAGTCAAACTGAATGTGCTATTTTTAGGAGGACATAACTTGACAGTAATTGCTATGTGATAATATTTTGTTATACGAGTTGTTCTCCTGAAGCATTGTGAAGTTTTTTGTTTTAA
Source organism: Chrysolophus pictus (assembly GCA_037305975.1). Classification (NCBI taxonomy): domain Eukaryota; kingdom Metazoa; phylum Chordata; class Aves; order Galliformes; family Phasianidae; genus Chrysolophus; species Chrysolophus pictus. The sequence goes on from CM074578.1 coordinate 30,604,006, forward strand.
ACCATTCTGTTTATGAACAAAATAATGGTATATTTTCTAGTTTAATACTTAAGGTTTATATAGAATGTTTCATGATGTCAATAAAATTACTATGACAGTAGTGAAGTTTCAATAGCATTCTCTGTTTTGAATTAATAATGTATTTTAAGTTTGCTATTCCAGAATTAGTTCAATGTACACTTCAAGTTTAAGTTCCCATAATATATCCTCATAATTATATTGCCCACTTTAATGTTCCTGCTGTTTTGGGCATGTATATGCATTTGTATTTAAAAGATAAGGGGAAGAAAAAGACCTTTGTATGGTTAAAATGTTTTGCTTATACTCTGTTGCTTTACAACGTTTTTTTTTTTCCCCCACGCCTGTCACCATCTAGTGAGGCAAATCTGCTCAGCATAGATGACAGTGATGGGCCCTTCGGTCCAAATGAAGAAAGAAAGGTAAGTACTCGGTTTATCTTACAGTGAAAAGGTGTCTTGGAAGCTTGCTAGTTTTTAAAATGGTGTTGCATAGTCATTTGTCCATTGTTGCAAAATAAGTTTGTGTTGATTCAGCAGCCTGTATGCTCAACTTGTTTATCTGCATGCTTTTAATGTTTCCTCTTCAGCCTAGAGATCCTTAGTTGGTAGAGTGTTCTGAAAATAATAACATGAATAACTAATTTTTAATTCCTTGGAGAAGAACTCTACAATCAGTCATTTTTGTACAGTGAACTTAAGAAGAATTTCTAGGAAGCTAAAAACAAGACTTCCATTGAAATTGGCTTCTCGGTAGAGTGTACGTAAAATTTTGTGTCAAAGCAATCTGAAGATGAAGCCAAAGTAGTATTTCCATAAATATAATAAGTTTTGTTTTTACTTTTTATACAAGTATTGTAATGCACATGAATTCTGTTGTTACAGTCCTTTCGTTGTCGGCCTGGAACTGTTGGCATCAGTGGTGATTCCATAAAAACATATGCGAGGCGAGGCAAAGCTGCAAGCTTGAGACCTTTTAAAGGGAATGCAATTGGCCTCAACATGATGGGAAATAGCAAGAAACTGAGGTACTGTATTGAGTTTTCTGTGTACTTAACTACTTAATCATTAATAAAAATTAATGACAATTGAAGACAACTTTATAGTATGATTACATTATGATTACATTATCTGCTGTGCATATGAAGAAACTACACTGTTCTGTACTTCTGAGCAAAGACAGAAGAGGAGATCTTTTTTCTTCCAAAATCTTAGTGAAGCACACTAGGTAAAACAGTGAAAAGGATTAAAATAAAGTGAGAGCTTTTGCATTTGTTGATGCTTTACCAGTGTTGTCTGAATGAGCTACTGTTTTCCTCTATACAGTGCTGACAGATAGAAGAGTATTTCTCATGTCTTATAAGACTGATCACTTAATTTAGTTTGTAACAGAAAGTGATACGTTCATATAATTTCTCTGGAAGAATTTCATATTGCTAGATTACTCTTGGTTTGGTTACTTTTGCAGGAATGAATAGATCCTTATCTAGCTATAACTTGACCAGTCATCAGATATTTAATGCATACATAATTATATGAGGAGTAGAGCATCATTGGTTAGTGGGACTTATGACAGAGTCACTTCAGAAAGTAAATCCTAGATTTGTAGTGTGATGCGTGTCCTTCAATCCTTGAACCTGATGTATAGGGAACAAATCCTGAATTTCCAGTCTTAACTGATCCTTCAGATTCTTACAGAAGAATGGATACATGAATTTACAGATACTTTTGGCAAAATAAAGGCTTTTTGTCCTAGCACTGTAACTATGACCTATTCACATATGTTAATCTATCTTGTTGAAGTTCAACAACATGGTGACAGTTTACACAGTATCTTAACCAATTCTAATGCAACTCCCTAATTTAGTTCTTCTGTAGCACGTGTATGGTCTTAAATTCATTTATTATTATTTTATCAAAGAAAATACAAATTAAGAAACAAAAAAAAAAAACCCAATTCTTAGGGATCCTGAAGTTACTTTATAACTGAAATAAAAAAAAATAAATGCACGTGGGTAAATAATTGCTGAAGTGCTAAGCATTTAATTCTGATATTCTGTTGTTTGTGTCGGATCTACCTTCCATTGACAAATACTACACTATAAACCTAAAACCGGAAAATTCAGAAAACTCAACTAAAAAAAGTTAAATCTGTTGGATATGTGTCACCTTACTGAAAAATCCCATCTTCTTCAAAAGCGAACAACCACCTTCTGTCTACTGCTAAGCTGCACACTGACGTTACATGGAAAGTATAAATATCCACCTTCTCCATATAAACAGTCATTAATGGATGAATTCATTGGGAAAGAAGGCATGGGAGTGGGCCGTTGTGACTGATATAAACAATTGACTTTTGATTAAAACTGGTATTACTCACTGTTGTTTACTGACTCCTATTTGGATTTTGCAAAATCAGTTTGCTTGGAAATGTGATTATGCTGCAAGCCATTGCCTTGATTCAGTACTGTAACTGTGATAGTGTTATGTCTTTTGTCATCCATGTTTCACAGCAAAATCCTCAAATAACTGAAGGTTTGTGATCCATCCACTGTAGTGAAGATCGGCTGATATGTTAGCTTTGAGGGTGTATCATGGCAGGTGCTTACTAGTGATCACGTCTGTGTTTGAATTACTGGACTAAAGAAAATTCCAAGGATTGGTAATGCAGTTAAGCTGCTAGATGAAGTTCAAGAAGAACGGATACCTGAGATCCTTGAGCATCTGTCTGCAGAGTAAGAATTGAAAACTTCATATTGGTGGTTTTCATTAAGATTACTGAGAGCGTGACTCAGTAATATTAGTATTTTTGTCCTTCAGTATTTCCTAAAATGCAGGAAATGAGGGATAGGGAGATGGTAAGGATAGAAGGATGCAGGGGCAATGAGAAGAAATTTTCCTTCTGCAGCTCTACTTGCATGCAGGATATTTTAAACCAATCCATAGTTTCTATCTATTGTTTGGTGTTGTACAACGAGCATGTGTTTTAAACAAATTTAGTATCAAACTCTAATTTAACTGCTTTTTTCTTTTTTTTAATTTGTTGGAAGATCTCATTTTGAATTGCTCATTTCTTTGCCAGTTTTTGATAACTTATATCAAAGGTTCTCATGATAGAAGACCCTTAGATTTTCTTTTTGGTAATGTTTAGTTAAAGAAGTTATTCATTGACCAGCAGAACTAATGTAGTCTGTAATAGTGTTCTGTGTTTCTGAAATGCTGTGCTCGGTTACTTCTAGGTCTATCCCTTTTTGTCAGTGCAAGATTTCTCTGTGCCTTGCCTTTTTAATCTGCAGTGTTCCCAAGTTAGCAGGATCAACTGCTGTAATGTGATAGTGTAACCTTGTTTTCTTCAGAGCTTAGACTCTTTAAGTAATGCAGTGTTGTCATTATATTCTAACTTCTTCGAGATTTCTAGAACGTTTGTTCTTTGGACATACTTTCTGACAAGTTTCAGTGTTCTATGATTTTCTTGAAGCTGTGCTGGAGCTTGCAAAGCCGATTGCTGTTTGGATGTGGCTATACTGCAACTTGCTACAATTTCTGATGAAATTCTCTGATTCTGTCTGTACTGATTATGTTCTATTCTAAGACTAAGATCATAGAGCAGATTGTATTTTACAGCTGTCCTACTTGGAAAGATATCTGACTCCATATGAAACGATTAAGTGTACCATCTAGAACAGTCTGCTTTGACTCAAGTCTGATCACCCAGCAGACTGCGATGTTCTCTTCCAGCACCTACAGGAGCGTCTCACTACTTGAGTGTGAGGCACAAAGCAGAAGCACTGCTAAACAGTTTTATCTGCTGTGGAAGCATAAGACTGGAAGTTTCCAAATCATGGTAGTTTGGCAAAGCTCAGATACAACAAATAAAATCATGAAACACGATAAATGTGTTTCAAGATTTACTTGCTTGTTTTAAACTGTGCAACTCTTTAGCATTTGAGAAGAAATTCTGCATTCTCCCTGTGTTTTCTCATCTAGTATCTCTTCATAGAGAGATTCTGGAGAGAAACTGAAAGTCAGAGAGGATCTGAGAGATGGTCAAGTATTTAGAACAGGCTGCTGTCAGGATTTTATTTCTCAGGTGAACTAAACTTAAGGTTGGCTGTAAATTAGTCTAGACAACGTGCAGTCTTGGCTTAGAGGTTTGTGGGAAAGTGTTTATCTTTACTTCCATGATGTTGATGATTGAATGTGATGTTTTACCATTTGGTTGGTTTAGGTAGGTCTTGTTCTGTTATATGCATGGTTATGTTATGATCAGTGAGATTCTAACAGTCATGTTATGCTACAATCATTCAGAAATGCATCTAATTTTTTTTATGATATTTGGTATAAATAAAAAAAGCTAAAAATAAATTAAAAAATTAAAACGGGAAATTTGTCATCTTCATATTTTGGGGGATAAAAAGGAAGGATTAGGAATTGATTTGCAACTTTGTTGGAAAATCTGGGCCTTATGATTTTCTGATTTTTCATTATAAGATGAATAGAGGAAATGAATATTTAGCTGAATAATACTTCTGATAAATATTTTTAATCAATTGGAATGCTTTTTCATGTTCCTTTATTTAGTACAGTTAAAATGTCCAAGTAATTTTACAACCTAAAGCTAAGTTATGTTTCCATAATTTGAAGCAATTAGTGTTATCAGCATGCAATCTGTTGCAAATTTCATTACTTTTTGAACATTTTAAACGCAATATTGTGTGTTCTGTAGTAGAAGTGTACAGGTTAATAGTTGTCTTCACAGGACTATTGCAATACTCATTTATCAGACAAAATTGTTTGTTTGTATCTCCTTTTAAAAATTGTAAGAGGGTGGTGTCCCTTCAGAATTACCTGGTTTATGTAATAATGAGATTAAAACCTTGAAAGGCTTTCAATAAATGAGGAAAATGAAGAAATACTAAAGAATATTGGTGAATATACTATTTCTGTATAGTCAAGATAGTTCAGCAGTGTCTATTCTTTTTGAGCTGTGGTGCACTGTTTCAGCTACCAGCCATCTTACTGCCACACATCTGTTGTATTTGCTTTCCCTAAAGAGTAACAGCATCTGGGAACTTCCCAAACATACAGTTCAGTCTGTTTGTATGTTATGCAGTGTAAATCTTCTTGATTGCATTAAATACTTTGTCTTCGAAAAATGTGTAGACGGGAAAATTAAGTTAATTATAAATGCTTATATCTCATTTCAAAAAGACAGTGTTGTATTGGAATGAGGAGATTGAGCAAGCTGATTCACAGCTGTTTTGAATAGTGATAAAATTTGATTTAAAATGTTAACCTTTTCTTTCAGGGGGGAAAAAGGTGAACATTCTTATCTGTCTGTTTTATTCTGCAATCTAATGCTTTTTTGCCTATTAAATATAACCTAACAAATAACATTATTGATTCAGAAGTAATTTGTTGATTGTTTTTATGTGACTATTGTAAAAGTAGGACAGCACAATTTTTAGCTGTCACTGTAAAAACAAAAAACAAACAAACAAAAAACCCAACAGAGTCTTTTCTTAAACTGTTTTTTCTGTACTTTTGCAGTGAAAATGCTCAGAATGTGTCTTGTCCTGTAACTGTGGTACATGGTAGACGCTTTCACCATGCGCATGCACAGACAACAGTAGTAAAAACAGCAGCCCAAAGGTAGGACTAAGTGGATTTGTTTATCCAGGTGCTCCTGCTGTAGGAAGTTATTTCTGGTTTTGTACATAATTGTTCTCCTTATGCTGTGAAGTGTTTTAAGGAAACATAATTACGTGGTGCATATTTGATCATGAACCTTGATCTCAATTACTGAAGCTTATTGTTTATAACTCATTGTATAACTTCTTAGAGATTACTAATGCTAAAGCATGCTGACATACATTCAGTAGGAGAATACCTGATGAAAATGTGTTGAGAAAATAGTTTGAAATAGAGATAACATGCAGTAGAACTTAATGTAACTGGCAGTGTGATAATCAAATAGTGTTTCAAAGAAAATTCCAGCTGTGTAAGACCTACTTAATGATTAAGGAATAGATGTGATGATCATGACTTTAAATACAGCATAAAATGTATAAACTGGTACAGTTCACAGAAGTGAGATTTTACACTTATATTAATATCTGTTGGAATAGATTATAGAAAACTAGGGGATTTTACTCAACCATACTGATTTAAACATTGTTATTTTGAAAACTCAGAACATACCAGATTTCTAATAATACTAGTGTTTCAGACTTCTCATAGGCAAACATTTTCACAAGCATATGAGGTAACCACCGCATTAAGAAATTTTCTTCTAAAAGGGTCCGTTCTAAGCCCCTTTTATGGGTTTAATGAATCTCCACTGACCTGTCAGCATTTTCTAACCTCATTTTTCTGCCCTTTTTTTTTTTTTTTTCCCCTTTGTGTATGTGTGTAAACTTTGGGGGTCATGAAGATCATATGTGGGCATCATCCTATTTTTCATACTATTTCCCTCATTTTCACATCTGTCTTCAGAATAACAAAGACCATGTACAAATGTGAATGAGTGATGTGCTTACGAGAGTAATCTGGCACTGAGGAAGCAAACCAAAAATGGATTTTACATTTCATTCTCTGAGAACATACACCATTATTGCATCCTTCAATTTCTAAATACACTGTGGCCTGTAAAGGGCAAACAGCATGGACACTTCCCTTTAGTTTTCAGTAGTAGTGGATGCAGTAGTAATGTCATTGCTTTTCTCTATTACTTAACATCACTGTGAAGCAAGGGTCTCTGAAGAGGATTGGTAGAGTTTTTCCTGGGAATTAAAACTAGAAGACAATGTTTATGTTGACAGTATGATTTAGACTGCACCAGCAATGCTCTTCTTGTATGCAGTCCTTTTTAGAACAGTTTTGTTCAACATCCTGTTGAGAAAAGCATGAGGCATCTTTAAACATTTATGTTGTTACCCTTCATTTTTCCTTTTCTTCCTTTAAAGAAAATAATTTTAAGGGATAAAAGCTAATCAAAATTACTTAAAGTGGACAGAAAACCACATGAGAAAGCTCTTGCCCCTAACAATATTAGTGTACTAATTAAACTTTTGTTATGAGATGGTTTTTTGAAGCAGCCTATGGAGATGGATTTGTCTTACCAGGTTACATCCCTTAGGCAACGTCTTTGTGTAGATTTCTGAGTAGTGCCTCTTTTTTCCTCTTTTGCAGTTGAAAGATGTTCGATGGCTATTTGTTTAGGCAGTTGAATTCATTGCTTAAATGTAAAAGGGCTGAATCTGGCCATAATGCCTTGATCTTAATCATGAGGGGCTATTTGTCTTGCCTCCTTGCCTTTTTGCACAAATGAGAAATGTGTTGGTTTTTTAATACGCTTTTAACATAATGTAGGAGGAAAAGAAAGTAGTAACTTTGTATGTGTGATATACAGAGAGAAAACTAATGTGTAATATAAGCAAATTGAATATTGCATGAAGTAATTGGTAAAAATCGTATCGGTTGTTTCTAAATAAATTCACTTCTGGGATTGTTATTTTACTTCATTTACATTAACTCCAAATAATTAATGCTTGTCAGTATGGTTTTGGTCTCTCAGAGGTGGGAAATAGTCATAAAAATTCAAAGTAATGTTTTGCTACTGGGGAATTGCAGATCAGTGTTATCTGACTGATTTGTATTTAGAATTTAAGGATGAGCTTTCCAGAGGATTTTTGATTTCAGTATCTTTTGCCAGTTGACTCAACTGACGACTCTTTGAATGCTTCTAAATCTATTTATGAGTTAGCAGATAGAAGATGGGCTCATGCCATACTTTTTTCCCCTGAGGCAAGGGATTCACAATGCTGCTTAATCTGGAAGGTCTGTATTTATGAGTTAGAAAATGCTAGTTATTAGAAAGGAATATGCGCAGAACACATAACCAGTGGTAAAATTCCAGGTAGATCAAGACAAAAAAAGTTGGTAGCATGATAGTTCTGAGGCGTTTTTTTTTTCTTTTCTTGTGTAAATTTACAGGCGTTTTGTTTGTAGATTTTTTCCTGTATGTTATTCAATTTCGTTATGAAGAAAAAAATTTTAACAAACCTAACATATTGTTCTTAAATCTGTATTGAGTTACTGAATTGATAAAATAAAAACCAGTTACTTCTGAGTAGGTTGTGTCTCTGGTACTGACATGACTGAATCGTAGGGTTCCTTGAGTGGGGTCACATAGGGCATTCTAATTGTGATACCCCACAGAGTTGAATTTGGAGCTTTTGTGATATGTGCTGTGTTTCTCATCTTTTTCTCTGACTTGATTGCACATGCATGTTAATTTAAATTCTAGCTGAATATCTGTTGCACTGGTATTTCAAATATATGATTTCAATACAAAAAAAAAAAAGCATTTCAAAATAATATTTTGATAAATATTATTCATATTTTTTCCAGTGGAATCTTGGGATGAAATTGAACTTTATTCACTTCTGATGCAAGAGATTTTCAGATATAGCCTGGTGTTGTGGTTGGTTCAAACAGATGTTGCTTCATTTAATGGACTCATAGTTCTGTCTTACGCTATTGACTGACTGTTCTCTAAGACTTGGCATTGGAAGAGCGTGCTATATACAGCATGTCTAACCAATCAATGCACGACTTGCATGAAGCAATTTGTGGGGACACTGCTTGTTGTAATTCTGGGCTCTGCTGAGGATCGCCCTCTTTTAATCGTTCTAAGATGCAACATTGAGATATTTTTTTTCAGTGCATTATATTAATAGGGGATTTTGAAAAATGTGGGTGAGGCATTTAGTGTAATGACAGTCTGCAGTATATTTTTTATGCAGTCTTTCAGTTTCTTTATCACTTACCATTCTTAACAGTGTGCCTGTATTGTATTTGCAAACAGTTAATCCAAGCTACACATTAGCTGTGCCAAGAATATAAAGATACTGGAAAATGGCTATGTTTGAAGGTGGTTTGGATCTAACTGGATTCATAAACTCAGATGTGATCTACCCAAAAGTTTGTAAAGTCAACCTCCAGTTGTGATATTTTTTTAAACCACTTTCCTGCAGCATTTACTGATCATCCCATCCTCTCAAAGATTAAGTGTTCAAATAGTTTTTTAATTCCATTTACTGTCTTCCCAGAATACCAAGCATTCTATAGATTGTATGTGGGTTTTTTTTCAGAATTTGTTCAGAATCAAATTTTACACGCTGAAAAGGGAGCAAGTAGCATTTAGCTTACTGACCTTTGCTTTCTGTGAAGTAATTCTTGTTTGTGCATTTATAGTTACTGTTGCAAAAATGCTGTGAATAATAATAATAATGCTCATTTGAAAGCTAGTGCAGTGAGTACAAGAGGCAGTGAAACTATTACAGCTTACATCTAATAACTTTTGAATTTAGTGATGTACAACACATGTGGGGCTTTGCATCTTATGTGTTTTTTTCTTTTTTCATATTTTAAGCAATCTGGACCGAAAGGAAAGGTAAGCTTGCTGTTGATGAAATGAGCATGGCAATGAGCATTAAGAAAATCAACTGAATAAATATTGTATCAATGCTAATTAAAAAATAATCCAGTCATCCAGTCATAATTATGTGAGGGATTTGTTTGCTCTGGTTTTATTTTGTGATAAAAGATGATAATGGGACCACAAAAAGGACCTTTACATCCGTCTGTGAATAATACCATGTTACAGTGAACTTTGTGTATGTTTCTACTGGAAATCTGTGTTGGGGGAAGAGGAAGGGTATGGATATCCATATGGTGAGAAGAGAAATTTTTAACTTTCTCTGGAATTTCATTCCGAAGTCATCTTAGAGTAACAAACTTTATGTAATAGAATGTTTCTGAGGCATATCTTAGTAGATTGTTTAACAGCTTAAACTCTTATTTTTTTCATTTTGGTTTGAGTAGTATTAAAGGCTTTTATTGTATTACTGCATACATTCTGCTAATAAAGTGTGTATGTGAAAGATGTGAAAGCAGTTAACTGAAGAAGTGTTAGCAAGAATAGACACACTGTAAGGCTTGTCACATGTTTGTCAAATGCTTGGAATCTCTTACTGCCTGTGGTTTTTCACTTAGTAATATATTTTGTATTTCTTTCTCTATAACCTACTTTTATAGATTATTGTAAATGTTTTGTTGGTGATAATTTATTCATTTTTATTTATTTATATATCTGTATGTGGTTTTGGCAGTATAAGCTTGATATCATTCATTGTTTAAAACACATCTATAATGTATAACCAGTAACGATATAAAACAGAAATCTATTTTAGCTTTGTTCTTTTTCAATTCATGGTTTTGTATATTTATTTCAAATTTATTAGTAAAACCAGGCGTTTTTGTTTAACTACCTTTTGTTATTAGTTGAAGAGAGTAACGAAGGAATACTGACCAGTCTGCTTTAGTCCTCTTGCAAGGAATAGAATAGAATAGTTCAGTTGGTAGGGACCTGCAAAGATCTTCACATACAACTGTTAAACAGTTTCAGGGCTAATCCAGAGTTAAAATGTATCATTAAGAGCGTTATCCAAATGCCTCTTAAACGCTGATAGGAGCAGGAAGTCAACCATCTCTTTAGGAAGCCTGTTCTAGTTTATAGCTACTCTCTCAGTGAAGTTTTTCCTAACGTCTAGTAAACCTGTTGTAACACAGATTTAAACCACTAAGATGTTTGGTCATCCTTTTACTGGCCTGGCTTTGATTTCATGTACTTCTTCCCTGTTTTTCTTTGTTCAGTGTTTGTTATTGATTAACCATTTGGTCATTAATGCTTTTAATTTGGTACTGTATGCCCTAAGAAAATTAGGACTGTGTTGCATTCTGGTGATCTTAAATTTTCCCTTTGGAATCCTTACTTGTTCCTTCTTTATTAGATACAAAGTGTAGATAGTCTGACATTTTCAGCTGTTTGATCCCTCAGGAAGAATACTTGTTTGAGTTTAATTAACAGGATTTAACAGCAAAAAGGTATTTGTTTTGAAGTGCTTTAATGCATTGTAATATTCTGTAATATTGTTTTCTTTTCCATACTATTGAAATTCTTTTCCAAATAGTCCTTTTAAAGATAGATGAATAGATGACACATTCATCTTTTAAAGCATGTATTTCCATTCTGCATTCTGTTTCTATGTTCATACACAAACTGTTCAGTGTGTTAAGTACTTCACTGTAGAATGTATCAATGGATCTGCCACTGTTCTAAAGACAGCAAATTTTTGTGCTGAAGGAGAAGTCTTTGTTTAGCAGTAAAAACTGCTAAAGTCCCTGCCTTTTTGTTTGTATGGGTGAGCTTGGTTTTTTTCCTTCAGTTTTCTTCAGGAATTGGCTAGATGGCTGCACTCAGACTTGTGGTCAGTGGCTTATGTGGAAGAGGAGACCCATGATGAATGGCATTCCTCAGGGATCGTTTTGGGACTGATGTTATTTAACATCTGCATTTTGGTCACAGTAACCTCAGGCAACCCTACAGGCTTGGAGAGGAATGGCTGGAAAGCTGCCTAATGGAAAGGGACCTTGGTGTACTGATGGGCAGTCGGGTGAATATGAGCCAGCAATGTGCCCAGGTGGCTAAGAAGGCAGTGGCACCCTGGCTTATGTCAGGAGTGGTGTGGTAAGCAGGGTTAGGGAAGTCATCCTGCCCCTGTACTCAGCACTGGTGAGGCCTCACCTCGAGTACTGTGTTCAGTTCTGGGCACCTCAGTACAGAAAGGACATTGAGGTGCTGGAGTAGGTCCAAAGAAGGGCAACAAGGCTTGTGAAGGGCTTGGAGAACTTGCCCTACGAGGAGCAACCTGTAGGGCTGTTCAGTCTGGGGAGAAGGAGGCTGAAGGAAGACCTTATTGCTCTCTTCCAGTATCTGAAAGGTGCTTATGGTGACAGCGGGGTTGGTCTCTTCTCACTGATGACAGGTGACAGGACGAGGGAAAATGGCCATAAGTTGCTCCAGGGTTGTATATCAGGAAAAACTTCTTTACAGAAAGGGTTTTTAACTGCTGGAATAGGGTTCCCTGTGAGATGGTTGAGTCACCATCCCTGGATGTGTTTAAAAACTGTTTGGATTTGGTGCTCAGGGACGTGATTTAGTGGAGGCTTGTTAGAGTTCGGGTAGTATGGTTAGATTGCAGTTAGACTTGATGATCTTTAAGGTCTTTTCCAACCTGAGCAATTCCATGATTCTATGATCTTTGTAGGCAGCATGGACAGTGAGATCGAGCGCATCCTCATTAAGTTTGCAGATGATACCAAGCTGAGTTGTGCAGTTAATGCCCTAGAGGGAAGGGATGTTATCCAGGGGGACCTGGACAGGCCTGATAGGTGGGCCCATGCCAACCTCATGAAGTTCAGTTAGGCCAAGTGCAAGGTTCTGCATCTGGGTCAGGGCAGTCTTCAGTAAGACACAGACTGGGTGGAGAATGGCTTGAGAGCAGCCCTGAGGGGAAGGATTTGGGAGTGTCTATTGATGAAAGATTCAGCATGAGCTGTCAGTGTGCACTTGCAGCCCAGAAGGCCAACCGTATCCTGGGCTGCATCAAAAGAAGTATGACCAGCAGGTCTAGGGAGGTGATTCTGTCCCTCTACTCTGTTCTTGTGAGACCCCACCTGGAGTACTGCATCCCGTTCTGGGGCCCCAACACCACAAGGACATAGAGCTGTTGGAGGAGGTCCAGAGGATGGTCACAAAGATGATGAGAGGGCTGGAGAACCTCCCCTATGACTACGAACTGAGAGAGCTGGGGCTCTTCAGCCTAGAGAAGACTCTGAGGAGACCTTATAGTGGCCTTGCAGTACCTGAAAGAGGGCCTGCAGGAGAGCTGGGGAGGGATTTTTATAAGGACAGACAGGTAGTGACAGGACGAGGGGAAATTGTTTTAAACTGGAAGAGGATAAGTTTAGACTAGGTATTAGGAAGAAATTCTGTACTGTGAGGGTAGTGAGACACTGTAACAGGTTGCCCAGAGGTTGTGGATGCCCTCTCCCTGGAAGCATTCAGGGCCAGGCTGGATGGGACTTGAGGAACCTGATCTAGTAGGAGTTGTCCCTATCTATAGCAGGGAAAGTGAGACAAACTAGGTAATCTTAAAAGAGGTTCCTTCCAACTCAAACCATTCTTTGATTCTAAGTGGGGGAAAGAGGATGGAGTTTTGAATAGCAGAAGAGACAGAAGCTGATGTATTAGGAGCCAACAGGGAAATGTCTGTGAAATGTCCATAGTATTAAGGAATGTTACACTAGAGAACTAACAGTAGTCCAGCTGAAGTCTTTCTATGCCCAGTTCAGGAGTGCAGGTAGCTGGGGTAACAAATAGGATGAGTTGGAAGTTACAGTGTGCCTAGAGTACTGTGATCTAAACACTGTTAATGAAACTTGGTGGGATGAATCACACAACTGAAGCGCTGCAGTCATTCAGTAGCTGTATGCTGTTTGGGAGACAGACAAGGAAAGAAGATTGGGACAGTTGCCCTCTCTGCCAAAAAATGGATAGCTGCACAGAGCTGTCTAGAAAATGAGGAACAGGTTGAGAGCTTACAAATAAAACTAAGGGTCCAAGCCAACAAAGGAAGCTTCATGATTGGCATTTACTGTGTTCTCCCTAAATAAGGCAAACTTGTTGACAGAGTGTTCTTTCTTCAACTACAGCAGTTCTGTCCAAGCTGTGAGCTGCATACAGTCCTGGACAACTACTAATATGGCCTCACAAGGATGTACAATTTTAACATTTTTTCGTCATTTTTAACTATTTTTCATGAGTCAGTTATGCATAGCTTGAGCGTGGACTGTGCAAGTGACATCAGAAAGCTGTGGAGGGGAGGATGCAGTGCAGGGCTATCTCCACCTCTCCTGCCCACCATACAAGTACAGTTGAATCAAAACACGCATTATAATTTCAAAGGTCCTGATAATTTGGTGCTTCAAGAGATTATGTACTGAAACAAATTAAGATTTATTCCTAGTTCTGAAGTCTGTTTCAACCATAGATGATTTCTTTTTTCAGGTGAACCCTCAAGATTTGTATTTGTTTGAGAGGTTACTGCCGACAGCTGTTTCCTTTGCCTCCTTCACTGTTGATTTTTGTCCTTGCAATCATGGGAAGCATTATGTGATGCATGTGACCCATTTGCACAGCAGTGAATTAAGTAGGCAGTAAGCAAGGCCCTACTGTATTCCAGGTGTATGTCATCTTATGTTATAACACTAATAATCTACAGCTGTGCATCAGTATATGAGCAGGGAAATAGCTGTCGTAAGTATTAACTAAGATGCTGTATTTGGAATCTTAATTTGATGGTAGTATAATTTGGCATGCTTGTCTGCAAATGAAATTTTTTTTCAGGATACTCAGATTATAATGTTTGATATGACTGTGAATAAAAATGTGATAGTATGCAAATTATACTGTTTAAAGTTCTCTTTATATATTGAGAATTTATATATTCTCAAATAGTTTGTCTACATAGTATTGTTTTCTTAAAGATGTACAAATTAGTTCTTCTATGCTATTTTTGGTTTTGGCCATAATTTTTGACATTGCACGTCTCTCCTGTTTTACCTATATTTTTTCTATTTTATGCTGTGAAATCTAATATTAAAATAATGTTTTCCATTTTTAGCCTTTGAAGTATCAATGTTAATAGATCATGATTATGGGGGAGGAGATATTTGCATCAGTTCTTGAAGTCTTTGGTCTAAAAGTGGGACTTCAACTATTGATTATTATCAATAAGGATTTAAATCAGAAATACTTAAGACTTTTACTGTAGCGGTTTCTAGCATTCTGATGATATGTATTTTTTAAGTTCTCTTGTAAATGTTATTTATTCATAACTTTCAGATGCAGTTCTGAGTTTTCTTTTTTTTTTTTCGTGAGTAATTGTGGCAGAATTATAGAATTATAGTGGTATCTCTCAAAAGAACAACTGTATGTGTAATTTATTTTCCAGAAAAGAATATCCTCCTCAGCTTCAGAAAGTAGAAGCAGACCACATTAGGTTACCACGGCCTCAAGGACTGGGTAAGTTTTCTAAGAGTACTGGAGTTCTCTTTTAAGCAGAATTATTTTTTTGAATCAGTACTTTAGGCAGATGTATTGCCAAACTTTGAGTAATCTTTAGTATGTCTTGTATCATCTATTTACATGAGTTTGTGCAAGTATGAAAATTGTCGCTCTTTTTGACAGATTTCTACAAACTGTTCAGTGATGTTTTAATAAACTTTAACTGCATTCTATTCAAATGCAAATGAAATTGTATTTAGAACCAGAGAATTTTGGGTTTGGGACAGATGTCTGGAGATTATATAGTCTTAACACCAAGCCCCCAACTTGTTCTTGAGTTATGGACGAGGAATTTCTGTAATACTTTTAGTATAAGCAAAATACAGCATGCTAAGCCACACTTAGTAAGAAGTGTATTTATGCACTGAGAGAGTAGAACAGCCCAGCCCTGTAGGTCGCCTAATATATGCTCTTATCTCATTGGTAGAGACCATCTATGGAGATAATCTGATGCAAGTGGGAAAATGTAATTTGATTTGAGGGGTGGAAGTTGTGAAATTGGAAAAAATAATAATAATAATAACAATCATCATTTTCTTTTCAGCTTTGCCAATACTGATATAGATAATCTGTGAACTAGCTTGACTCAGTATATGAATTGAGAATGTATTCATATATAATATTAAAATTGTAGTCTTTTAAAAACTTCAGGATGGAAACAGGAATTAAACTAGTGAATCAGACTGGCTTTTTTTACATTGCACTGAAATAAGACCCTTCTTATAAACAAAATCTCACTCTTTTTGTTGTTAGTTTGAAGTAGATTGTGGGCTTCTTTATTCCTGTACTCTCCTAGTATTTAAATTAATACCCCAGTATAAAACAAGTCATGGCAGTATAATTCATTGTATTTTGCTGAGTTTTGTGAGGAAGGAATAAATCCTAAATTGCACAGAATATTTTGATTTATTCTAAATACATTCACCAGTAGTCTCCTTGTGAAAATTACCATCAGCATTATGTAGCAGTTCCTCATCTCCTTTCAGCAGAAAGACTTGCTTCTGGTTGTAGTGAAGTTACTGTATGTTCTTGAGACCCAGGTCGCCTCCAAAGACATGATGCTCTAAATTGTCACCAAGAGACATAGAAATAATAGTAATAAAACAACATTCTCAGTATTATTTGAGGGAAATTTTTCTTATCTGCTCAACAAATCACGAGACACTTATTTACATGAGTTAAACAGTGTAGTTTTTGAGTGTTTTAGAAAAAGAAAATTGTTGTTAACATTAGAGTTTGTGAAGAAATAAGACCATAATGTAAACATATCAGAACAGACGTTTCTTGTTAACACGTTTGTATTTTTTTCCTCCTAGACAATGTAATGGAAAACACAGAAGAGTCAGAATCAGAATCTGAATCTGAAATTAAGAGAAAAGTGCAACAAAAACGTCACTGCAACTCATTTCAGTCTGACTTGTCACTATCTTCTGCAAAAAAAGGCGTGACCCAGTTGAAGGTGAGCTAGATTTAAAAAACAAACACAACCCGTAAACTTTGGTTTAAGTGTTTATGCATATTTTAAAAGCCAATTTTGAAATATGTCGGTACTCCAAAAATCCTTAAGAATTAGGAGAAAGATTTAAATATTCTAAAAAATAGTTTTATATATATTTATATATATATGGTGATAAAGATATTCAACTGTTGATGCTAATTATGGAATACATGTTTTCTGAGTTAGACAAATACTATACTGGAAATCAGAAGAATATGTGTTTAAATTGATAGGCTAATCTGATTCTTGTTTATTTTTGTAAGCCAGAGATGGACAACTTTGGTTTGCTACCTGTGAAGTAGAGGATAAATGTTTTGTTATTTGACAGAATTCATTAAAAAAAGAAAAAATTAGTAATTCAGTACTCAGTAAGTACAGCAGTATTACAAAGTTTCAAGAAGTTAAGAAACCAGCAGATATCCAAATGGCATTTTCTTGCCTAATGCAGGCAGCTAGAATTTTTTCTGAATGTCAGATGAAAGATGTCTTGGAAATTCTTCTTTCCATGTTTCTTATTAGATTACTATGCAAGATTTGTAATGCACATGTTCAGATCTTGCTGCCTATCAAAGTGGAACAACTTGGAAGGAGATAATGGTAAAAATTAAATAGATCTATGATTACTATATATAATCAGCTTTGTGTTCTCCTGTGTATTAGTAAGTCAGTCAAACTGTTTCTTCATTGGAATGAAACACTTGACACTACTATTAGACATTTCAATTATATTACTGCTTTATTAACTAAATATATAATGTTACTGGATGTTTTAATTGGTGAGCTTTTCATCTACAGATGTATTGAACTTTGCAGTATTTAACTAAATACTCTGTAAAATCGATAAAACAAGACAGTTTAAAAAAAAACAAAAACAAAAACACAAACCTTAAAAGACATTGATTAGTTTATGTTTCTTTAAAGAAGTAAAATAGTCATTACAGCTTATGTTGTGCCTTGTCAGGTAAGGGACAAAAGCAGAAAAATCTTGTAGGTTGAAAATGTAAAAAAAAAAAAAAAACAAAAACAAAAAAAAAACCAAAGAAATGAAATCTTGTCACTACCCTGATGAAACAGTGTAGTAAAGTTTCATTCAGAGGATCTAAAAAACCATCATCTTTTAATGTGTAGAGGTTTGGTTTTTGTTGTTTTTTTTTTGTTTTTTGTTTTTTGTTTTTTTTGCTTACAAGTTATGTGAATCAGTCAAGAAAAGGGAGAGCAGCCTCATCGTTTGTGGGTGGACTTTGATCTTTGTAGGCTATCTTGCAGCAAATTCTGCGTCTAGCTGGAGGACTGTATTCATATAGAAGAAGTGAGGTGTGCTTTCATCCTATTCCTTCCTATTACAAAGCCATAGTAGTGAGCTGTAGAACCACTTGCCACACATGGGAAGAGCACACTAGAACCGTTCTAGATTAGAATCTTTGGGCCAGGCTACATGTAGCTAGCCACATAGCTATAGTAAGCTGGTCTTCTGTGTCTCTGATGGAAAAAGTGGTGGACTTGATTACATTGTTCCAGGGTCTTGATTTCATTTCTAAAACCATCAGACAGATTGCACTTGTAAAAAGAATTTAATAACTACCTTGTTTGCTTTTTGCTGTTTATGTCTTAGAAGTGTGTAAAGTTGAGAACGCTGAGTTCATAAATTGAAAGTTACTCTTTCTCAGCCACAAGAGCTGTGTGCTTGTAGTAAAATTGTCAGAGTAATCCTAAAAAGGGAATCGAACCTATGTTTTTTTTTTCCCAATGCGTTAGGAGAGATTAATGATGTAGCCTCACAAATTGTATCAAGCAGGTTGATTTAAGTTAAACCCGTAATTCAGTAGGTGCCTTAATTTCATTTTATGTGAAGCTCACAGGATATGTCCTTACTTTGTTTCTTATGCTGCCCAATGCCAGCCAGCCAGCCAGCTAGAAGTGCGGCACAAAGCCAGATTAACCTTTACTCCAATACCTTAGGGTTGATTAGAGGATCCTAGAGGATCCCCTATGATTGCAGTTTGTGGATATGCATTTCTGCATATAGGGCCTATTGTGTTAACTTGAGCCTTGTGTTTTGAGTAGAAACATTACTTTTCAGCAATTTAACAGATACGGAGGAGGAAGTATTATAATAGACGTGTTAAGGGGAGAATTCTGTTGCTGGGAATTACAAGTTCATGGACGAATATGGAAGTCAGAAAAAAATCTCACTGCAACTGATATTAGCAGAACTCTGTTATTTTTAATGATAAACAATGCTTTTTTAAAGGTTTTGAAGGCTTTTAAAGACGTGTTTTATGCATCTGTCATGAACTGCGTGCTTTTTCATGAATGATTCATTGCCAGAGTATCTAAATGAATGGAACTTTTAAAAAATTAAGTATTAATTATGGTTTCATGACAGAGGAATTATAAACAACCGGCTACTTTTCAGGCAAAATACAAATGGTTTTCATCTTCCTACAGCATAACAGGTTGTACTTTGTAGTTATTAAAAATTTACGGAAGTTTTATGGGATGGAGGATTTTGTTTCGTATGTCTTTACTGAAAAAAAAAGCTGAAATATAAGAAAAATTTTATGTGCTAAAGATTAGACTTAGTCAGAGGTTTATAATATTTGTGTTTTACAGATGCTTTAATATTCAAGTTACAACACATACATATGTATAGAAATCATCTACTTAAGTAGTTATTAATCTTGAAATAGGGTCCAACAACAAAAGAAAAGAGTATGCCTTTTTTAATCAGACATGGCTACCCCTACTATCAGAACGTAGGCTCTCAAACCATAGAAGAGAATTTGATCTAAACTTTTCTTTTGCTTTTTCTTTTTGGTTGAGGTGGAGGTCTGTATTTATTGTGTATTTTAAGATCTTTCAGATATAATTGGTAGCTTCTACTGAATGTTTTCAAATCTGATTGAAATGCTTTGATGTGATTAGCAATATTATTGTAAAAAGTACATTCTGTAGCTCAGCACTGAGGCGCAACGCTGTTTTCCCCATGACTTGATATATATTATTATCCCACCACTCAAACATATAAGTCTGCTATGCTTTTTGTACTTTTGTTCTCCATTATTTTTTGCTCAGGTATGTGTAGCTTTGCTAAACTGCAGAAAATTTTTAAAAACATTTTCTCATATTAGAAATCAATTTAAAATGATAATATGTAACTGAATATTAATATTTGCTTTGTGCTTACTGTAATTGCTAATGTATCACGGAAAGTTTTCATTCTGAACAAGAATTAAGTAAAAAATTTGCAAGTAGTATCTTTGTTTTTCTTAGATCATTCGGTTACCAGTTGGGCTTTTTTTTCTTTTCTCCTCTAGCTTTTGGAACCAATTGAGTACTCTACTGATTGCCCAAATTGTGGGCGGGCAAATGAAAACCAGACCAAATGTCGACATTGTGAAAATGTTTCTCTTAAGGATTTGCCAAGAGTCTCCAGACAAGCTGGAACATTAAGTGAATCTGTGGGACCTTTATCACGTTCTTCAATACATCAGAACTCAGCGGGGCAAAAATCTTCAGGTACAGGGTTCAACACAAAGAAGTTTTATAGTTCTGCTGTTGGGAAAGGTCCAACAGATATTCTACTGAGTAATGAAGTTGTAGGACATTCTCTGTTGCGACAGAATGGAAAAGTTGGTCTTCTAACTGGGACAAAAAATGCTAAAATTACTGGAAACTTAAGACAGAGAAATACAAGACCATCAGAACTAAATGATCCAAGTAAGTACTATTTCATGAATATAGGGTATTATATACTGTATAATGAAGGAACCTTCCACACAAGCTTACTTGTGACTTTGCATGGAGTTCTTTCTGTGGGAATGTTCTTGGAGAGGAGGGGCATAACATACTTTTTAATGTTCTTTTCATACACTGAGGTACTCTCTGTGAAAGGTGAACATAGGAAAATAAATATATATATATATTTTTTTTTTCTTACAGTTGTAAATTTTACATTTTTTAAAAATATATTCATAGCAGAACTGTCATCTGTTCTCACAAAGGAAACACTTCTGGTATTTTTTTCCTTCATATTTTGTTTTGAGCTATGCGTCTGAATACTATCTAGGTTTTCTCATTTAAGTTTCATGCTTTCTAAAATTTTATTTTTTGTTATTTTCATTGTGAACTCATAATAATAAGCAGATGGGATATGGAATTTGGGAATCATGGCTCTTACTCTATGCTTAGTGTCGTAGACTGTATTATGTGTTACTGATTTGAGCAACTTAAACTGACTAAAGGAGTTACGACTTTTCTTTACGTTGCCTGTTTTATATAACCTTTTAAAAACTGAGCTTCCCAGTGAGAGGGGCTTAATGTTCACTATTAGTTCTTTGTTGACACATAAGTGATTTCATTTCTGTGTCTAGAAGGGGGTTGACGATATAGCTAACTATGGGAAATAAAAAGTGAGGAAGAGAGCATCTGTGAGCAGATTCCAAAAAACTATTAGTAAAAGCATAATATAAATAATGGTGAATGTGGACTGCTTTTTGTTGCTGCAGGACAATTACATAAATTACTTTTTAAGCTATTGCTTGTAAAGAAATTTCTGTTACAGAAAAATGTAGTGGTTGAGAATTTAATATTTTCTGTTTAGTTGTTTTATCTAGTGATGATGATGAGGAGGAGGATAGTGGCAGCTCTAGGAGAATGGAAAGCATTTCACCTCGTCCTGCAGATTCAGCCCGCTCCTCCCCAGCTCCTTCTACAGGAAAGGTGGAAGCAGCGTTAAAGGAAAACAGTTGTGGAATAGAACAGAGAATAGGTAGTATTACAACAGATACAGAAATTGCAGTCACACTACCAAGAAAAGCAAGAATGAAAGATCAGGTACTATTTCATGCTTTGTTTGAAGAAAACAAAAAATCAAATAATAAATGAGAAATGTGAAGGTTTGTCTTGCATTGTTGGAAGTTGGCTATATTTCATTGCTTTTCTTATTCACCAGCTCATCTTCTAGTATCTCTGCTTATATAATATTGCAAAAGTAAGAAACTGTGCTGTTAATGTGGGTGCTTCTTTGTTGAATGCATGCTTTCTGAGACCGGACAGGTTATCTCTGAAACTCAGGGTCTTCTCAGCTTGCAGAAAAGTGTCAGTACTGTTTCCTGGTGAGACTTTGGACATGTGAAGTTAAACTTGAAAAGGAGAGGAAACATTGGGAACAATATTGGCCATTTATAAATAAAATACTTTAACAACTGTCCCAATTAATAGCACTTTAAGGATTTCATGGTGGGGCTTTTGCTTTTTAGTTGAGCACCACTGCAAGAATTGGATAAACAAAGACAAAAAATGCACCATGATCAGACTCCTTAAGTGCTGTCAAAGGGGACAGCTTTCACAGTATGTTTAAAAAAAAAAAAAAAGAAAGAAAGAAAAATTACCTACCTCAGTAGTGAGCCAGCCAGGAGGAAAATAAATTCCCTGTGACAATTGTGGAGTTAATTCTGCTGATTAAAATAATTCTTGGTTTGCTTGTCCAGTTTCCCTGTTGTGAGTTTGGTCCAATAAAAGTGTCTGATTGTAATTGTGGCTAAGATTTGAAATCTGTGTTTTTTTTCTGAACTAGAATGCCAGTAATGTTGAAATCTTCATGCAGGGTTGAGATTCAGAAGCCAGTAGTTCAGTGTCTTAACTGATGAAATGATGTACATTTTTGATGTGGTGCATAATCAGAGTGTAAATCTGTGAGCCTCTGAGTCTGGTGAGACTTAAAGCTTGGACAGTAAATAGTTCTGGAAATAGTTCTGAATTTCTGTTACTCTGGCATTATATGCTGAATTAAGTGAATGCATGCATTGTGAAGGCATGATTGTCTCCCAGATGTTTTCCTTTGTATATTCATGTTCCTGTCCACTACCCATAAACAGCCACTTGTTACATTAAAAATGTATTGCATACTTGAGGGAATAGTAGAAAAGAGTATTATTTTTGTGAAACTTAACACAAACTTGACTCAAGGAAACAAACAAGAATTTCTGATACCAGAACACTTGCCAGCATGATTGAAAAAAAAAATAAAAATCCTTTAAGGTGGTTTATTTTTGTAAGCATTCATTCTGTTTTGAAGAGAATACTTGAATGGAGTGCCATTTGAAAGATTTACTGTGTTACTGTTTGCCTTTGAGTTTTGAGCTTTGACAGTGTTTAGGTAGTCCAGTGGAAAAAATGGCCAGCTGTCTTCAATAAGAGTCTTTGGAAAATAAATAATTACAGGGATGTAGATTCTCTTCTCTCTGTATTCTCCACCTGTATTTAAGTGAAGTATCCAAAAGTATATCATGAATTATGACTAAGATAGATTAACGATTAGAGGCTTTAAAGTAATCCTCAAGATTTAGTCTTAATGGAGTATGAAATCCCTTAAAATATTTTTCTGTGGCATTTGAATTGAATCTTTTATCCTAAAAGAATGTTTATTAATAGGCAGTTTAATGAAATAAGGAGATAGATACCTAAGAGCAGAACTGTTGTACAGAAAATTCTTTAACAAAATGTATCAATTTAAGCAATACAACAAATAAATAATATTCTCTTCTGATGGTTCTCAGACAGCTTTCTTTTTCTTTTTCTTTTTTTTTCCTGTTAGTTTTCTTACAATTGCTCTTTTGGTAGTCAGTTAACTCCTGGAGATTTTCTTGAGCTGGAGCCAAACTGCTCATGGCCTTGTTTCAATGTTTAGTCTTCTGACCCAGGAGTCTGTCCTAAAAACACATTAGTGGTTCTTCAGAGTTCCTTTTATGGTTTTTTTTGATTGTTTGTTTATTTATATTTCTTGAAAATTCTACTGCCAGTGTTTTATTGCACTATGCTTCAGTAATAAGTCAATGTTTTTAGTCACCAAAAGTCTATGCTAATAAAAAAGTGAAACAAATCTTCAGTATTTGAGGTGCTTATACAGCATTAGTGTATATGTATAAATGAATTAAAATATATTTAAAACAACCTTATTTTGCTGAGCTATTCTGTATTTGAATATAAGTAAACCTAAATTATTCTTCGGCAATTTTGGCAATTACTTGTGACTTTGAAATTTTATTTCAAAATATCTACAAGTGTAAACTTTTTTTTTCCTTAAGTTTTAAAATGCTGACATCTTCAAATGTTGCAAAAAGATTTTTTTTAGGAAATTTCAAGCTTTTATATGTAATTTTGGTGGATTTACAGTAAACAGTCTTGTTGACAACAGACAACTAGCCAAAAAAATCAGTCACTACTTTCTAACAGCTTGTTTTAGCAATAAATCTTAATGAAAAATTCTGAAATCTTGAAAATTGCTTTTCAGTTTGGCAACATTGTGTCTAACACTCCAATAAAACGTCGTAAACTGATTTCTCAAGAAATTGTAACTGAGGCTGTGCCACCACTAAATTATCAAAATTCATGTGAAAGTGTCATTCTGAACTGTCGAAGTATACGAATAGGAACCCTACGAAGAATGGTAGTGGAACCGGTGATTGTGAGTAAACTTGTTATTTACAAACTTCCTTTCTGGTTTTGGCATGTGTGTTTTCATGCTTTAACAACACATTGTTTTGCCTTAATCTGTGTAATAGCAAGTCTGTCTCTGGTTTCAAAGACTAAGATTCCCACAGATAGTACATGGATACCACTGCGTAGTATACTGTCTTGTTCCAGTATTGGATAGAAACCTCATATTTACAAAATCCCTTCCTTTTCACTTACTTTGTATATTTGGGGGCAAGCCAATGTGTGAATTAGGGTACATTTGTTAAGAAAAGAGAAGGCAATGGTTATTAAAAGCAAATAAATTTATAGGTTGGTGGAAGAATCATGTCTTTTTCTACATGTGTTTAATTTTGCTTCTGTAGCAAAATATATTTTGCTAACTTGCGGTCAGGAGAGGTTTCAAGGAATCTTTGAATGCCAAAGGCATATAGTAAGCCATGAAATGTATGTTTCTTACCCAGGTATCTACATAAATAACACATAATCAGTACTTCTCATTTCTTTACAAATATCTGTTATTTGATTCACTTGAATACTAATAGATGATATTGTCTTTTGAGGGTTTTCTTTCTCTGTAGAGTTTTTATAGCATTTTTTCAGGTGCTTTGTTTTTTCAACGCTTTAAACCTTTTGGAAAAAAAGTACTTCAGAGATGTTTTAAATTTCAAAAGTCAATGTGACTGAAGGAGTAGTACCAAGTAGTAGAGAATTCGCTTGATTCACTGAGTTGTGATAAAATGTGTATCTTGGTATTGTATTATATTTTACATTTGTATTTGAAAAAAAATTATCGAAACCTCTGTACTAATAGTTAAAAGACACTAAGTCAGTTTTATTTATGGAGAAGATATGAAATCTTACTGTTGTGTTGTCTTCCACAGTTTTGCCTGGATTATATCAAAATACGTTTAGAAAGTCAAGAAGGTGAGTACTTTTCTCATTATGTTAATATTTAGTACATACTTTTTAATTGACTTTATGAAAGGAGTTAACAGGTGGATCGTCATGAAATGTCAATTCTGGTTTTACTGTGTATGGAATAAATTGTACTGGGTGTTGGTAGTCATTAGAACAAAAGAATCAAGAGTATAAATTTGGTCTAAGGTGCCTAGTGAAGAAGAATCGGAATGATTTTACATTCTCTTCTTCCTACTGACAGAAATAAAATTCACAGATAGGAATTAGCAACTTGTAGTGTATGTGCAAATTGGTCATTAGTTCTCCCCCCTCAACATAGTTTAAGAGCTTCAGTTTTACTGGTGATGATTGGTGCAAAGGTCTTAATTAAAATGATTAACAAAAACCGCAGGCAGGAAAATCCTTCCTTCTGTAAAACGTTATCTGTATTTCAAATACATAAAGTGAAAGCTACATAGGTGCCTAATATCTTTCCTGTGTATATCTTCCTTTAAACATTCTTCTTCTCTAGCCTGTAGGTTGTATGTTTCACGTTACTGAAAGAAATATGGTGATGTAGTTTAGGAGATGAACTAACAATTATTCTTCTCTTCCCTTTGTTTGAAAATGCTGTCCTACCTAAAATTAAAGCTTGTTTTTGTTGTTTGTAAGGTAACCATGACTTTTTGTAACTATTATGTCTAACAAGGCTTGCAAAAGTAAGTGTAGACTCTTCTCAGTCAGGTGTTTATTGCATCTAAAAGCAGGTGCATAGGTACTATTTTTTTTTCAGATGAACTTTTTTTCATATCTTAACAATTTACTGTGTTGCTGGCATTTCTCTCTATTTAATAGTAAATTAAATGTGGGACATTATTTTCCATAGGTGGTCAGATTTTTGTTATCTGCATACGTTTACTTTTTGGACAAAAATAAATTTACAAAGCATGTTTTACAAACCTATCATAAAATGTGTCCTAGCAACAGTTGCAGATTTAGATGGTCACCTTTTTTCTCCTGTTCTGTTGAATAAGAACTAGATTAAAATTGATGAGAAGAAAACAGTTTTTGAAATTACTTTCCTGCCAGGTGACATTAGAATTAAGTTTGTCTTTTAACAGACATCATTTGTGTTTCTTTCAATTTTTTGAAAACTTTCTTTAATGGTTAATGAACACATTTATCTCTTATTAAAATCAAGGGGTAAATTATCAAGGAAATCTTTGTATTTTGACTGGGTTGTGATACAGTTTCATAATTTTCTTCTAGAATCAGAGAGTGATGTCCGAGAGATAAACCTGAAAACTTCAGAACTTACCAAATGTGAATGGTGTAGTGTCAGAAAATTACCAGTTGTTTTTCTACAAACAGTACCATCAACCTGTAGTAGCCTGAGAGAGCAGCTGAAAATGAGTAAAGACAATGTCTGGTACGAATGTAAAGGAGACAGTAAGTAAACCAATTTTAATTCACTGTTTCACTTTAAATTGTCTTTTAATGTTTGGATCTTGACTGAGTGCACTAAGAGTTAAAATTGGCATCATTGGCTGGGGCAGATGTAGATTTTTCCTGATGGTATTGCCTTCCCTAGCTAACGGGGAGAACAGGTTCAGAACAACTTGGCAAAATGATAGTTTTCTCATTGTCCAGATACATGCTAGTTTAGTTTAGTACGTTTCTCACTAATAGTTCTACTGAACCAAAGTGAAGCTGGTTTATTTGGTATTTTTCTAGATGCCTTTATATCTTTTTGTTGACTTTGGTATGTGTACTTCTGTTTTCTGTTTTGTTTCCAGGCCACAGTTTGAATAGAAACTTTTGTATGGGTTTATTTGTGGTGTTGGTTTCTTGGTCTTTTTTTCTAAAATGTAGACAAATACTTGTTTGTAAAATAAGCATGTTGTCTTCACACATCTTAAAATTAATTTCAGCATAGTTCTTCTTGAGGGTCTGAAGTGTTAGTATACACTCTGTTTCTGTTTTTTAATTGGCATGGAGTCATTTTCCCTCAAGTAATTAGACTTTCCTTAAAGTTAATTTTTGTGCTTATTTATACATGTGTGCAGCTTTATATATGCATGATGCATTCAAATGCAAATGGAAGAACACCTTCAATAATGTCAGAATTGTGTGCTTCCAACACAAAATACTGTTATAATAAGCTCATCCACCTCTTATAAAAAGTTTAAGCTGTAAGGAGTGTTAAAATTACTAAAGTAATTGAAAAGCCTGCAGGGGATCATACAAACAGTCCTGGTGGCAGTATTTGACACCAGGCAAACACAGGTGTCCATAAGTGAACAATGGCAAAAACTTCCTGATGTGCCTGGGGAAGAAGTCTCTTCTTTAACCATCAGAGAATGTGTGAGGGAAAAAGACTGGTGGTGTGACGCTGCAAGAAAGAAGCAGAGATTGCAACTGCCAAACTGTAGTGGACCCTCTCCCTTGCCATGGTCAAACTGAGAGAGCCAACTTGAGAAGGAATGGCAGCAGGTCCCACCTCGGCAACGCAGGTGACGCCCATCCTGACCTACCTCGGTTCCCCAGCTGCCTCTATGTAATAGATTTGAAGCCCTGAAACTGAGGTTGAGGTAGCTGAGAATGAGGTGGAAGGACTGCCTCCAAGCTTTTCTAAGGAGAGGCCGTCAGCTCCATGCTTGATGACTGCCTCCTCCAGTAAAGAAAGGAGAGTGATAGTCGTAGGTGACTGCCTTCAAAAAGGAACTGAAGGCCCAATATGTTGGCCTGCCCCTACCCATAGGGAGGTGTGCTGCCTCCCTGGGGCCCGGATCAGGGATATTTCTTGAAAACTTCCTAGACTGATCCACCCCTCTGATTATTACCCTCTATTGATAGACCAGGCTGGCAGTGATGAGGTCACTGACAGAAGCCTGAGGACTATAATAAATGACTTCAGGGGACTGGGGAGGTTAGTTGATGGAGAAGGCATACAAGTAGTATTTGCCTGTATTCCTACGGTGGCGGTGAAGGACACTGAGAGGAGCAGGAAAACCAACCTAATGAACACATGGCTGAGAGGCTGGTGCAGACTCAAAAATTTTGGGTTCTTTGATCATGGGGCGGTCTACTCAGCACCTGGCATGAGGGCTGCCGATGGGTATCACCTATCCCAAAGGGGGAAACGGAAGGAGGGGTGGTGGCGTGGCTCTCTATATTAGAGAGTGCTTTAATGTTGAGCTTGAAGCCGGTGATGATAAGGTTAAATCCCTCTGGGTAAAGATCAGGAGAAGGGCTGACAAGGCAGACTTCCTGGTGGGCGTCTGCTACAGACCTGCCGAACAAGGATGAAGAGAAGATGAAAAGTTCTACAAGCAGCTGGCAGAACCTGCACGATCACCAGCCCTTTTCCTTATGGGGGACTTCAACTTCCCCGACATATGCTGGGAATAGAATACAGCGCAGAAGAAGCAGTCTTGGAGTTTTCTGGAGTGTATGGAGGATAACTTTCTGATGCAGCTGGTGAGAGAGCTGACAAGAGGAGCTGCCCCACTTGACCTGCTGTTTGCTAACAGAGAAGGAATGGTGGGAGATGTGGAGGTTGGGGGCTGTCTTGGACAGAGTGACCATGAAATGGTAGAGTTCTTGGTTCTTGGTGGAGCCAGGATGGGGAACAGCAAAACAACTACCTTAGACTTTTGGAGGGCGGGCTTTGAATTATTCAGAAGGCTAGCAGGGGGAATTCAGACTTAGAGAGTAAAGGGGTCCAAGATGGCTGGTCGCTCTTCAAGAAGGAAGTCTTAAAGGCGCAGGAGCTGGCTGTCCCTCTAAGCCGCAAAATGAGCCGGCATGGAAGAAGACCAGTATGGATGAATGAGGAGCTATTCTTGAGGCTCTGGGAGAAAAAGAGAATCTACCTCCTGTGGAAGAAGGGACAGGCAACTCAGAAAGAGTACAGAGAAGTTGTTAAGATGCTTAGAGAGAAAATCAGAAAGGCAAAAGCCCAGCTTGAACTCAACTTGGCCGCTGGGGTTATAAGGAACAAGAAACCCTTTTACAAATACATCAACAGTAAGAGGAGGACTCAGGAGAATCTTCATTCTTTACTGGATGAAGCTGGGAATGTGACCACTGAGGATAAGGAAAAGGCAGAGGTTCTGAATGCCTTCTTTACATCTGTCTTTAAAGGTCACACCAGTTATCCCCAGGGTACTCTGCTCTCTGACCTGGTAGTCTCGACTGGGATACGGAGAGAATCCCCTGTGATTCAGGAGGACGCAGTCAGAGACCTACTGCTCCAGCTGGACTGTCACAAGTCCATGGGCCCGGATGGGATTCAGCCATTAGTGTTGAGGGAACTGGAGGAGTTGATAGATAATGGCAAGTGCTCATCTATCAGTGCTCTTTGTTGACTGGTGAGGTCCCAGAAGACTGGAGGCTTGCCAGTGTGACTCCTATCTACAAGAAGGGTTGTAAGGAGGATCTGGGGAACTACAGGCCTGTTAGCCTGACCTCGGTGCCAGGGAAGGCTATGGAGCGGATTGTCTTGAGGGAGATCACACGGCATGTGGGGGACAACTGGGAGATCAGGCCTAGCCAGCATGGATTCACGAAGGGCAGATCCTGCTTGACCAAGCTGATCTCCTTCTGTGATCTAGTGACCCATCCGGTAGACAAGGGAAAGGCTGTTGATGTAGTCTACCTAGACTTCAGCGGGGCCCTTGACACTGTCTCCCACAGCATTCTCCCGCAGAAGCTGTCAGCCCATGGCTTGGACAGGTACACTCTTGGCTGGATAAGGAACTGGCTGGAAGGCCAGGCCCAGAGAGTGGTAGTGAATGGAGCTAAATCCAGCTGGCGACCTGTCATGAGTGGTGTTCCCCATGGGTCAGTGCTGGGGCCTGTCCTCTTCAATATCGTTACTGATGACCTGGATGAGGGCATTGAGTGCACCCTCAGTAAGTTTGCGGATGACACCAAGTTGGCTGGAAGTGCCTGGAGGTAGCGAGGCCCTACAGAGGGATCTGGACAGGCTGGATAGCTGGGCTGAAGCCAATGGGATGAGTTTCAACAAGGCCAAATGCCGGGTCTTGCACTTTGGCCATGACAACCTCAGGCAAGGCTACAGGCTTGGGGCAGAGTGGGCTGGAGGAATGCGTAGAGGAAATGGACCTGGGGGTATTGATTGTTGCTCAGCTGAACATGAGCCAGCAGGTGTGCCCGGGTGGCCAAGAAGGCCAATGGCATCCTGGCTGGCACCAGAAACAGTGTTGTGAGCAGGAACAGGGAAGTGACTGTCCCCATGTACTTCACACTGGTGAGGCCACACCTTGAGTACTGTGTCCAGTTTTGGGCCTCTCATGGCAAGAAAGACACTGAGGCCCTGGAGCGGGTTCAAAGAAGGCAACAAAGCTGGTGCGGGGTCTGGAGCACAGGCCTTATGAGGAGCGGCTGAAGGAGCTGGGATTGTTCAGTCTGGAGGAGGCTCAGGGGAGATCTTCTTGTTCTATATAATTACCTGAAGGGAGGTTGTACTGAGCTGGGGGTCGGCATCTTCTCTCGTGTAACTAGTGATAGGACTAGAGGGAATGGCTTCAAGCTGCACCCGGGGAGATTTAGGCTGGACGTTAGGAAATGCTACTTCTCTGAAAGAGTGGTCAGGCACTGGAATGGGCTGCCCAGGGAGGTGGTGGAGTCACCGACCCTGGGGGTGTTCAAGGAATGTTTGGATTTTGTGTTGAGGGACACGGTTTAGTGAGTACTATTGGTGATAGGTGGATGGTTGGACTGGATGATCTTGAAGGTCTTTTCCAACCTTGGTGATTCTGTGATTTTTCCCTGTCTCAACCTTTCTTTCTCTACCACCCCAAGCTGCTTCCTCTGAGACTATGGCTCTGAGCTATTCTCTCTCACAACAGCTTTGTAGTACTTGGTACTTATGAATACCTTGTGATAACACAATTGTTATTTGCTTTCTCAGTGATGAAATTATTTGAAGCTTGTATCTGTAACCATGTAAGCAATAGCAAGCAGGTACTTAGTTCACAAAATAAGACTTAGCAAAACCCAGTTAGACACTTAAATTCGGTATGGAGTGAATTCGGAGGCAGGCTGCTGAATAACATTTTCACAATGGTTTGCATGCTGAGTTAAGAATAGGAAATGGTTATGCAAGTGCCTGAAACTCCTCTGTTACAGAAAAATAGGTCCCTGCAGTTAGCCAACTGCATGAGGCAGGAATTTGCAGCCTGAATACTATTCCTGTAACTGTGTGCCAAATTCATTCTTTTTAGGGGCTTACTGCCTTTTTATTTATCAGCTGACGTGAGCAGTTCGGATCCATACAGTAGCTAACTGATCTCATTGCCCAGCTTCTGGTAAAAGGGTAGGCCAAGCTGACCTGTTGTAGCTAAACCACTGTAGCAAAAGTAATTATGAGAGAGTAGTGTTATTTTGTTCCCAGAATGTTCACCTGAAGTGGATAAGTTTTGGTTTGGTTACGTTACAGGGCCTGAAAGCGCGGCTTTTCTGATTCTAGGTGGTAAGATCCCTTCTCCTGTGAAAAGATGTGAAGATTTTGATCAGTGACAGTTTAAATTCCTCTCATTCCTCTCCTTGTTCAGATGCATACTTTTTCTTCTCTCTTTTTTTTTTCTTGTGAGCGAATCAAAGAACCTTAAGAGATTTCTGTTTCTATGGTAACCAAAATCTGATCAGGGAAAAATAAGTGTTTCTTTTGTGAAATTGCCATTATAGGCTTTTGTACTTTTTACATACTCAAATCATATGTGCCTGGAATCAGCAAGAGTAATTTTGTTAGAACTTTGTACTTGTAATGTGTGGTATACAGTTCTATATCCACTACTTGGAAAAACACCATGCTTTTTTTCCTCATTTACATCTAGAAAAAGCCATCTCAAAAATGTTCTTGTTGTTTGTGTTGTTCTCAGTGTAGTTTCTAAGCAGTGGTTTTACATTTTGCATTCTATTTGTTTGCTATCTCCAGTTAAAGTAGGATTTTTTTTTTTCCTAACTTGTCACTATTTCTGAGAATTTCTAGTATTGAGAACACGAAAGCCTATCTACGCTCCTAACTCAGTTCTGTGTTTCCATAGAAGAATGAATGTGCTTCTGTTGAGAAGTTCATGTGTGCTGCTTCCTATATGGAGAGGGAATTATGCTTAATATGTAATTTCTGTAATTGTATTGAAACGTTATTGTAGGAACCATAATAAGAAAAAAAAATTGTTCTCAGAGATTATTCTCAATTAGCAGGTAACTTCTTATTTTGAAATAGGTTTTGGCTTTGCATTCAGTGTATCTTCTATGTGTAAGGCATAATACTTAATATTCCTAAAGGCAGAAGTTAAATGTACTCATTTCAAACGTAAGTAGTAGGGATTGCTGTCTGTCTGCAAACCTGTTTATTTCTGCATGTGATGTGTTGTCAGCAGAGAGCATAGATGTGTTGTCTCATGGTTCTTTGAAATCTGTTTATAAATGTGACATTTTATTTCGTTTCTAAATGAGTAATTTTTTCTCTGCTTTTTCTTAGGTCAAGAAGAACAATACATCATTTTAATTTTTGAAACTGGCCTTGATCCTCATGCAAACTCAATATTTGAAAAAATAATCACTGACATTGGTATTAGAAATAATATTTCTGACTTCTTTGTGAAAATTTCCTTTGAAGAAGCCAATGGCAGACTTGTTGCATTTACTAAATGCTTGGAAGACAATTCCAAAGGAAGCCCTTCTCATAGAGAAAACAAAATTAAAAATGTAATTGTATTTTCATTTTAGAACAAAGTTGTTATATCATTTGGATTACAAATACACTAAAGATAGTGTATTAGTCTCTAGGCAAATACCTCAAAAACTCCTGCTTGCTTTTTTTTTATGAGGACCATCAGAGTAGTCTATAGGGGTTATGAGGCTCTGGGAAATAGTCTGTGCATTCATAGTTCTTAGTATGTTTAGTTTACTGGTAGGGTTGCACACTGATCCCCAAATAATGTTCATTTTAAAATGATTAAAGGATGAGAAATTTGTAGTATAATGAGACAACATAATTGTCTCCAAATTCATCTACTGATAAAATACAGCGTTACAATGAGAATTAGGTTGCAGTGCTATAGTTAAATTTAATTAATGCTTCATTTAAACAAAACTACATATTTAGGGAATTTGAAAGCTTTGTGGTTTTGCAAGAAATGAGTACAGGGATAACTGTAATATAATATACCGTGGAAGGGGGGAAAAAAACATGAAGTCCTTATCTGAAGCAGTGGGTCTTACACCTCTGGACCTGTCAAGGCTTTACTATTTTTTTGATAAATTTGAGCATGATTTGCAAATTAATATTGACTTTATTTTTATAAGGTTGCTCCTGACTCCAAAGTGCAGCCGCGAAATAAACAGTTACCATATTTTGATGATGAAGAAGAAATTGGAGAACCACATACAGTATTTATTGGTCCCATAGAAAAGTAAGATATTTTTATTTGCTTTGTGACTGTGTTTCTGATTTTATTTTCTGATCTTTCACATTAATTATTGAATGTATTTTTTCATTTCAGGCTGATAGTTTATCCACCTCCTCCAGCTAAAGGTGGTATTTCTGTGACCAATGAAGACCTCCACTGTCTAAATGAAGGAGAATTTTTAAATGATGTTATTATTGATTTTTATTTAAAGTAAGTTTTATTTCAAACCAATACTTAGTATTCTTTTACTTAGAAAACTGAAAAATTCTGCCATTAAAACTTCTTAAGTCATTTAGTAACACTTGGTCATCAACTGTCTGTAACTGATTTTAAAAGTTGTTTTGTATTTTTAGTAGAAATTTTGGTTTGTTTGGTTTGTCATTCTTTCAACAGTGACACTGTTCTCACTTGGAATAACGATTTCTTAAAATCTCTCTGCACCTGAAGTTGAATTTTAACTACCTTTTTAAGTGCACTTGTGGGCTTTTTTTTGTTTGTTTTTTTCTCCACCCAGAGTATTTGTGTTCCCTTGAACTTCATTTCTATTGATTAACATAATACATGAATTAATCTTTGTGTCAGTGATGTCACAGATGTTAGAAGCATATTAAGTTCATACATACCTGCCATGTTTATGTTGTGCATAAGGACTGCGTGTATAGTTTTGGTGATGAAGGTGGAAAGAAAAGTATTGCACCAGTCTGGGCTGTGTTCAGAGATTCAGTGACTCAATTACAAAACACAGATCTTTTCTAGATATGTATATAAGAAACTCATTGAAAAATTGTTTTTCTGTCATAATATGAAAATAAACACAGCAAGAGCAGAGCAACTTTTTTCTGTGTTTTTTTAGCAGAACACTTAATATCTTGAAATGCTGACACAGATAGGAACTCGTTAATGTACTATGGTTAGATAGCCCTGATTCTGTTATAACTTTTTCACTTCTGTCAGAGGCTGCAGCAATTTTGTGGGAGTTGTACTCTTGGCAGTCCATTTTACTCAACTGATAAATTCAATGTGTTAACACCTCTGTCACTTTTTTTTTTAATTAATTAGGTATTTGGTACTTGAGAAACTGAAAAAAGAAGATGCTGATAGAATACATGTGTTCAGTTCGTTCTTCTACAAACGCCTTAATCAAAGAGAAAGAAGAAATATTCATGAAACTTCAAACCTCTCGTAAGCCTTTTGATAAGTCTGTATTACAAAGAGCTGAATACTATGAAGATTACAGGAGATAAACTCCTTACAGACAGTATCGTGCTACAAACAGAAGTAGGAAACATCCAGACCTATAACAAATAGAAAATATATCTTGAAAATTCTTAGAAACTATGTGAAAGTTAATGTGAAAATACAAGGAAAGGTATTTTTTGATGCAAATAAACCATCCCACAAATCACATTTGTGTTTCTTCTTTCAGAATACAACAAAAACGACATGGGCGAGTAAAAACGTGGACACGTCACGTTGACATTTTTGAGAAAGATTTCATTTTTGTTCCTCTTAATGAAGCGTAAGTAAACATTCCTTATTACTGAATACACTAAAAACTTAGGCTTTCTAAAATAGAAAGGTGTGTTATAGTGTGACATGAAATCAAAAGTGAAGAGAATAAACTTCTCTTTCCAATGGTCTCACTCAAAGAACTGCAGTAACAAAGAACTGCATCCTGGGAAGGATGAATCTACTGAAGAATTAGCTTAAGAATGAAATGTGTGACTTGGCCATGAGTGAACTATGTCACTATCCTTTGTTGTACACTTCTCGTTCAAGTTTCCAGTGGAAATAATTAGTTCTTAAAGTTACAAGCTATTTTCTTTTTAAATCTAGGTTAATAGCTAGTTTGTTTACTTAACTGGTAGAGAAAGTATATATTAATAGAATTTGCCCATATTCTAGGGTTTTGCAATAAATTCATTAATTAGGTGTGGTGAATCATTCAAATCAAAATGCATCCATACTTCACTTATTGCTTTTGAAAGGCCATTTACCTTAATTGCCATTGCCTTCTGATGGAATTTGGGCTTCATAGTCATCTAACTAACTTTTTAATATGTCAGACATGCATTTTAGCTACTGCTCTTTTTTCTGAAGCACACTGAAGTATGATTTCATCAGCTAGATTCTGTTTTGATAATTGATATAGGAAATCAGAAAGCCTTCAGAAAATTTCTAAATAGGGTCAGCGTAGGTGTACTTTCAGTGCCACAATTCCTGAATTTCGTGCTGCTCCATTTCTTTTTGAGAGACAAGTCAGTCAAGTCTGAAATGGCAAGAATGTAAGGAGGAAAGTGGGACAAGACTTACTTCCTATGTTATTGTGAGTTAGGATATATTACTATATTTGACCCTGAAAGTGTTATAATGTCAGTTCTCTTCCTTGTAGTTCTGTGAAGGGTGAATAGGACAACAAAGTTGAGGTGATAGCAATACCATCTTTTTCTTCTCTTTTTTCTTCACTGGTGACAGGGTTGTTTTTAACAATGGAAAGTGTCATATACAACAGGAGCATGTCACTGTTCAGTTTCCTGCTTTTACCAGGAATTACAAAATTCTTGAAAACTTGATACAACCATAAAGCATGAATTCTGCAGTTTAATTCTTACTGTGATAAATATTCAAAAATAAATGTTTTTATTCAAAGGAGAAAAAGATGGATATAAATGGTGATCAAACTGAAATAATACTTAGCACCTGTTCTGTGCTAACTGCATTAATACATTTGTTAGTGACTGCTTACATGGAATGATCCTACCTTAACAGAAAATTCTGAAGGCTTGAGTAGAACCTGCTCAGAAAAGTGAACAGCTATTACAGTCTATCTTTGATGACTTTGAGAGGCGGGATTCATTTTTTTGTGTGCATGTGTATGCACAGCATTTTGTTTTCTTTTTACCAGCTTTAAGATTTAACAGCATCAATGTAATTGCTCGTTAATAAAGTATTTTTCTTTGCAGTGCCCACTGGTTTTTGGCTGTAATCTGTTTTCCTGGCTTAGAGAAACCCAAATATGAACCAAATCCCCACTACCATGAAAATGCTGCAACACAGATAAAATCTTCCTCTTCCGATGGAGAGAGCAACACACCATCTCCTTTACCAAATGAGTTGGATACGCAAAACTCGCCTTCTAAATCCTCAGCAAAGAAGACATTGACCAAAAAATATAATACAGCTTTAACTGATTCAAACACTGAAACACAGGACAGTGAGTCTTCATGTTGTAGAAGAAGTCCTTGTAGGGTAAAAAGTGGTTTCAAAAAACTAAATCAAATAGACACTGATGTGGAAGAACCTAATACTGTTGAATCAGCATGCCATAGACTGGACCATAGGACTCCAGATGAAAATGGTATACAGGGTGAATTCACAACTGCTAGCCAATCTATGGGTATGTTATCATAAAAATGTACATATTTTAATGAAAAAATTGAAAGCTTCATATCTATTACTATATTTACAGTTGCGTAAACATTGAAAGCTTATGTGACTCAGGTTGGATTGCTTGCAGTATAAGTAATTTATAGTCATTGTGTATAAATTGTTTTGTGGCTGTTGATTCAGTTCTTGCCACATAAGACTGGAGATACGGGAGATGAATTTGTCAGTTACGTGACACTTTTTCATGCAAAATATTTTCTAAATGTCACTTGCTTTGAAACCAGAATTGTTAAAAAAAAAACTAGACCATTAACCCTCATAATGTATCTATAAGGGGCAGCTGAATTAAGATGAACCTTAGTGTCTTCTAGCATTTGAGGTATTGCTTCAACAGTTAAGTTCTTTAATGTCCTGATGAAGGCATGTAGAAAGACTGAGAAGAAAATTTTAAACAAAATAACAGCAAAAAACAACAAGCACATGCCTCCCTTGTTGCATTTAGAGAGACTTTCTCCATGCATCATTTCTTTAGAGGCTGTTACCAGTAGTTGCAGTCATCTAGAGCAGAATTTGTACCAAAGTAAACAAAGTAACTGACATAATTTTAAAGACAAAATAAAGAACTGGGAAAATATTTTTCTCTGCTCACAGCAAGGTTTGGATCCTTGAGATGTGAAGTACAGAATATCTGATGATGAGAAAACTTGTATGTCAGGCATTGATAGCACTCCTACTGACTTAATTTACGTATAGTAAATAGTTGTATAGTTTCTAGGACAAAGTCCAAAAAGGCTTATCAGTCATATGGTCTATTCTGTATACTGCAGACCATTGTAACTTCCGTATCTTTGGGTATAAACCCTTTCCTGCTTTCAAGTCAAAACTTATTCACAGACAGTTTATTCTTCTTCTATGATAACATTGTCACTTCTAGAAGCTCTTTTTTGTTTTTGTGGGTAGGGAGAGGAGGAGCTGATCTTGCTTAAATTGATTTTTTCATTCTGTGCAATTATTACAGTATATGATATCACTACTGTACGTTAACTTATCTATCTTGGATGATACTGTTGTTACTTGTCTGTAACTAGTGAGTATGTTCTTCATGAAATACGGTTTTTCTAGGATTATGGGTTTTTTTCCTTTTTAATGCCTGCATTGTATTGCTGCCTGACTGGTGGTCATTGTGTCAAAGACTAAAACACCTGGACTTCCTTTCCCAGCTAGGGCAGGTGATGTACCCTTTGATTAACGCAGACATTCTTATTGGTCACTGTCATGGTTCAAGAGGGAGATTCAGTTTGAGATTGACACTAAGCATATGCTTAGGGAGCTAAATTTAGATGCACTGTGAACTTAAACTCCTATTGCAGTCAGATGGAAGATGGGGATGTAGATCTTGGATATTCTGTCAAGCTTTCTGCTGTTGCTCTTGACTCTGCCAAACCCATATGTATGTGCTAGATATCATAGGGTACCTCAAAAGGCACCAGCTGCATCTTTGATAACATACTCAGTGAAACCAAGAGGGCTCTTCCTCTCACCCTTAAAACAGGCACAGAGTAGTTGTTCAGTTCAGTAGCTACACTGTTTACGGTCTTCACCATAGTTGCCTACTATAGGTGGCCTAAACATGCAAGACTTGATCTCAGAATGTGTTTTGGTGTTGGACTTGTAAGTCAGTAGACATGGATGCCAAAATAATTTTGAAGAGGCAATCCAAAATTTTTATATTTTATTACTTAACTAACCCCCTTTTTATTGATCAACATAGAAGGGTCATCCAATTCTTCTTTATATGATCTGTGATTATTCTTGATACCAATTCTTATTTTTTAGGACTGTCAGCAGTATGTCACTCTATTATATATGGCCTATTTTCTTCACTAAGGTCTATTCAAAGATAGCGAATAAGATTAATTTCAAAGTTTGTCCCTATGGAAATCCACTAGTAACCTCATTCCAAACTTCAACAAATGCAGATCTTCTGTGATTTTCTAGCTAGCTCATTGTCCTATTTACTGTTCTTCCAGAGATCTGGTTTTCTTTAGTAACTGATAGGATACTATTACTTCAGTGCCAAAAGAAACAACAATTTTAAGTTTGAGATGGTTTAGATATGTTATACAGCTATTTTCTAGGAAAGGTTTTATTCTGAAGATACCAAGCTTTGCTGACGTGAGATACGCATTTATCACTTATGTTCACTTAGTTCATTAGTTTTCCCTTCAACGTGCGTTCTGGGGACTTAAAAGGCAGTATAGGAAGACAGTGATTGCCTTTCCTGTGTTACTTAAAAGAAACTTCTCACTTTTGGTTTATATATGTGTGTAAAATGCTGCTCTCCAGATGTATCACAGTCATTGTGAGCAACTCTTAGATAATTTGAGGTATTTAAAATAATTTTGGCTGTCAGTGATGATGTAGTATTTGATGTTTAAATATACAATTCTACTGTCTGTGATTTGTACAGATGGATTGCACAAAATCAGGCTAAACTACAGTGAAGACTCAGCTGATGGTGGTAAATTAAATGAAGATGAGCTTATAGATTTTTCTGAAGAGCAAGAAAATCAGGTAAAATATTCAGCAATTTTATTTAGGAAATGCAAAATATTGTGTTCTGTTTTGAATGGTCAGTGTATATATTGTAAATGTTTGTTGTCTAAAGCTAGATATCTTTACAAATGTCAGATCCAAAACACTGATTACTTTACAAAAAAAAAAATTACGAATTAGCTGACAGAATAAAATTGTATATTCATTCTTTAAACTATCAGGAAACTGCTGTACCGATCCTACATTTAATGCTGTGAGTCTTGTGCACAGTGACAGTATTACATGATGGTTTAAGTGGAAATTCTGAAAATGAAAGCTTTCTCATCTCCCCAGCTCCCATGTTTACCTAGCAGACCGAAGAACAAGTTACTGTTATTTCAACTGCATTTTATGGACATAAACAGACATATTTATAAGATGATGTTACTCTGCTGTTCAGTTTAGTTGGTGCTTTTCTGAATCATGCTTTAACAAATGGTTTTATAATCAGGCAGTGCTCTTGTTCACATGGGAAGACTTAAATTTTAGAGATGTGTAAAGTCCACAGAATCATTCAGTGTCCTTCATTGATTCAGTTGTATGAGGACATGAGCATGTGATTCCATAGCCCTATTTCTTATACAGTGTAAGTTCAGTATGGAGAATGATGAGTAGGGTTCTTTGAAGCTCAAATAAATGGCGTGTAGGCAGTGAAGAAAGCAATTATTCTTGATACCAATTCTTATTTCTTAGCTGTGTCAGCTGTGTTCCTTGAGAGGATGGTAAGATGCCAAGTTCCCAGGTTTCAGTGTAGCTTAGAACTTAGCTCAGGCTGAAGCTGTCACTGATACCTTCCCAAATGCACAAAGCAAGTATAGAAATGTTAAACCGGGACAGGTTGAATGCACCTTCATATCTGCCAAAAATTATGTTGAAGCTGCAACAGAAACAGATGGATTAGGAACTAGGCAGGTGTTGTCTGATGTGATAAAATCTTAATGGTGTAACATGAGGATTTCGGTCATAGGATCCTGCTTGTTAGTAAAGAAGCAAGTTCACCAGCCGTGCTGATATGGTACTTGGTGGTTTTGGAAAGCATCTCTGTCCCTGAATGCAATGGTCTGTGGTAGTAATAGTGAGCTCTGTAGAGTAGGAAATCAGCAATCAGTATTGAAATCAGAAGTTTAAAGAACATTCTCAGCTTTGTGGCATGTCAGTTTTGCAACATGCAGTTATATCGTTTTCCCTTTAGATTTCCCTTGCCAGGAGGACCAAGTTGGTGTAGTCTGGAGCAGGAATCAAACTTTCTGAGTTTGTTGTAGATTTTGTCTCATTCCTTCTAGAAGACAGTGCACATAAAATTACCAGAAAAATTCCTAGTAATCATTAGGAAGGGAAAATACTTAAAATATGGATTATAACTTGCAGGGAGATGCACTGTTTTTTAGGTCAGCACTTTAGAAAATGTCAGTAGCTGTTGGTTGTTGGTTTTTTTTCTAGTTTCAATGATCATTACATAAATAGCACCATTCACTCTGTGTCTTTCCAGCATGGATTTGAGAGAGACTAAAAGATGGTAATGCAAATATTGAGTTGTTTTCAATGAAAGCTACTACTTCTTTATTAAACTAGATTTTATTTGTCTTGACTAAAAATGGAAAGAACGGCAATACTTCCTTTTTGAAACTGTTTGAAAAATAGTATGAACTTTAAAACACCTATAAATATGTTGCTTTTGTAGGAAGACAGTAGTGATGATGGTGGCCTTCTAGACGACAGCTGTAATTCAGAAATGGGACAGTGGCACCTAAAGCCTACTATCTGCAAACAGTAAGTAGTGAAACAGTTGTAACAGTTATTAAGATATTTGGAAAATTAAAATCTTGTAAGTTTATGAAATTTAAGAGTATAATTATGGGAGATAGTCATACATAGTTCTTTGGGCAGTTTAGCCAGCACTTATTTATCTTTGAAGGAACCTTCTCTTCTTTCAAAGAACTTCTTTGTAGTATCATCATCTGTACTGATTCATGCAAGTGAAGATTGTTTCTTCAAATGAGGCTGTCCATATCTTGCACTTAAATTCCTGCAGAAAGAGTAATTTCTTTAAAATAAAGCTGTACTGAAGTTAAAACTGAATCAAAACTTTGTGGCCACTCGGTACAGGAAAGTGGGAATAATTTTTAGCATATGAAATGTGTAGGTGGTGTACTTGATGCATTGTAACGAAGGAGTAAAAATCCACCTTTGTTACCAGCTTTAAGAATATTTGATAGTGCTATGAACTTCCAATCATATTTTAGCTAAATTTTCTCATGCTGATGATGGATTATCAGTACATAATACTTTCCACCAATCCAAACACGAACCTTCTGAAGATCTCTGACACTCAGATATGGCAGATCATTAAGGGCACTTCAATACTTCACTGTTACCATACTTTTAAATTTCTTCTATATGAAAAAGAAAATTCCTTTGACAAGGATTTCCATTCTACTTCCCATATTGTTCCCTCTCCTTAAAAAAAAAAAAATTGGATCATGTGTTCTAAGAGAATATTGCTCACATAAATTTGTGTAAGTTTAAAATAATTTACACATGAAACAAACCTATTCATAAATGCATACATATAATTAGCCTGAATGTACTAGTCTCCAGTTTTCATAAAGAGCATATTCTGTGAATACATATGTATATTATTGTTAGGGGGAAAAAAAAAAAAAGAGCTTTGTGAAAAGTAATCTGTATCTATCCCTTAAAATATGCCTTAAATCTAATGCTGAGATTCTGAGTTCTGAAATGAGTTTGATCTGATGCATAAATCCAACTGCTGCATTTTAAGATGACTGATACAATTTAAGCATTACATGTCTACTGCCAAGACAATATCTTTTAAACCGAGTGATGCAAGTCTCAAGAAAGCATTCAAACTGGCTGAGTTCTAGAGAGCATGTTTGGTTGATTTCATTATTTTTCTAAAGTCTTTCAAGTACGGTGTTTAATAGGTAACTATCTGGTATGCATTTTAGATTCAGTAGTTCAGTAATTGGAATCACTGCTTGAGCAAATGAATCTAGTGTGTTTGTAGGTGCTGTAGATTGTTCTGTCCTCCTGCTGCTACTCCAGAAGGATGTCTGTGCGTTCTTTGCCTTTTTGCCTCTTGCAGATGTCCCAGATACCTTGTGTGTCTAAAATAGCACTAGACACCTCGGGGCTTTTAGGTAACTAGATTTTGCCTGTAACCAATGGCTTCGGTCTGACAATGCTAGAATTCTCTAAGTGAGTTCTAAAGTTCTCTGTACTTGCGTATAGTTAAATCTAAAGATAACTCAGCTTTGCATCTAGCTATCCGTTAGGGGATTATAGCAGTACAGCAAAACTTTAATAGTATTTAAAATAGAACTGGATTTGTTCAAGGTCATGCCACAAATAATTTTATTTGTAGCTGTTTAACACTGTGTTTTCTGAGCTGCTGTAAAATACTGTGTTCTCTCATAGGCCCTGCATTTTGCTTATGGACTCACTGAGAGGCCCTTCCCGGTCAAATGTCGTGAGAACACTAAGGGAGTAAGTTTCATGTCTGTGATTTCTGCAAAATTCTGCAAGTAAAAAAAAAGTTTTAATTTTTATGGTCTTTTGTCATAGGTATTTAGAGGTAGAATGGGAGGTCAGGAAAGGCAATAAAAGAAGCTTTTCCAAAGATGTCGTGAAAGGTTCCAACCCCAAAGTGCCACAACAAAACAACTTCAGTGACTGTGGAGTGTACATACTGCAGTACGTAGAGAGCTTTTTTGAGGTATGTGTATTTATGTAGTTGCTTGTTTTGTCTCCTGCAACAATCAAGTGTATCCTGCTAAAATTTTTATAATTTTAAAAGGTTCTTTGGTGTAGCTTTTACAGCTGTTTAGTAGATTATGCGTTAGAAAATAATTTAAATGTTAACATAATAAGAAATACTTCCTGGAAAGTAAACTACTTACTGTTTTTAGTTGCACATACATACCAGGTATCGAAAGCCATGGAATTTTCTGAGAAAACATTCAAAAAATATTTTGAGAGATTTCCTTTGTGTTGTTACAGTGCCTTTAGAATTACACGAAAAGTGTTCACATTTTGAGTTCAAAAACTAAAACAAAGGTGTGGTACAAAAAAGCTTGTTGTTTTTCACCTGAGAAAGGTGACTGAATAAATTCATTAACTAAACACAGCTAGTTTGGACTTTCTAAGCTTTCATTAAAGCATGAAAGTCGTTACAGTTAGAAACGAAATCTTAATTCTCTTGAAGGAAATGGATAAACTTTTATTTACTTTAACTATCTCGGCCTTCAAGTTGAAGCTCCTCTTAGAAGTGGAGGGCAGAGCTCTGTCAGGTGTGGGCTGGGAGAAGAAGCAGAGTATCCGTGTTGCCTGAATGGGGCACTAAGCCTGCTTTACAGTCCGTAGTGCTATTGAGTACTATTCCTACTCCTGAGAAAACTGGTAACTTCTTCAGTCCGCAAACTCTCCCTTTGTCCATACTTCAATGAGAAAGCAGCAAGGCTTTAAGAATGTATGTGTACAAAACGAAGCCCAAACATTTAATACACTCTTGCCTTTCTTTAGAGCTTACAATTGCCCTAGAGAGCTTTCTGTTCTGTACACAGAGTTTATGTGGAGCAACCATGTTTGGAGAATCTTGCACCTTTCCTTCGTGCAAACCGGCTGCAGAAGTAGGGCAGCTGGCTCTGTCTTGCGTGCTCTTGCAGGGTGAGGCAGCTGCGCATGCCCAGAGATGTGTCAGATAGTGAGGAGCAGGGTGTTCTCACAAGTGACCTGAATGGGGGTGTAAAACCTACACCTGCTGAACAGTGCTTGGCTGTTGTATGCTTACCGAATTAATAATTTCGGCTTGTATTTGAAAAATTCTGTCAAGTCTCACATGTTTTCAGCAGCTCTGCAAGCTGAATTTTAGTGTGTAAAATGGGGTGTTTGTGGGTTGCTTTAAGTTTAAAGTTTGTTTTAATGATAAGCATTGCAGTGACGACGCGTAGGGATTTGTAAAGCCAAGGCTTCACAAGGTTTGAGACGGCACGCGGTGTAACCGGGTGCGCGCTGTCGGCTGCCCGCAGCCTGCCAGGCCTCCCGCCCTCAGCGCCGCTCGGCTCCGACGGCGGCCGCCTGGGGGCGCTGTGGTGCCG
Organism: Chrysolophus pictus; assembly: GCA_037305975.1. Lineage (NCBI taxonomy): Eukaryota > Metazoa > Chordata > Aves > Galliformes > Phasianidae > Chrysolophus > Chrysolophus pictus. Next base: position 30,648,474 of record CM074578.1, read on the forward strand.
CGGCGGGGGCGGGCGCCATTGTGGCGGGGCGTGCTCGTGCCAGTGGGGCCGCGGCGGGACTGCCGGGGAGGGGTGGGCGGTGCTGCTGCTTCCAGCATTGGTGCCTTACGGTGAACGCTGTGTTGTTGCTTGCTGAAACTTGGTTTGTTACGACCTTGACTGTACATGTAGGAAGGATGCAAACCATACATATTTTGTTTCATGCTGAGGGAATGAGGTGGGAAAGAATGCCCATTTTCCCACTCTGGTTCTCTCCAGTCTCTTTAGGTCGTAATTCCTCGCTTTAATATCCAAACCAACTTTCTTTTCAGAATCCTATTCTGAGTTTTGAGCTACCAATGAACTTAACAGACTGGTTTCCACGCCCGCGAATGAAAACCAAAAGAGAAGAAATACGAAAAATCATCCTGAAGCTGCAGGAACAGCAGAACAAAGACAAGAAGGGACAGAAGGACCCAGCTTCAGCAGAAAGATCTTTGCAGGAAAAAACAGAACAACTTCTCAACAGCAGCTCAGACTGAATGTTGTATCTGTTGCATGTTAGCTCCACAATCAAAACTGAAATATGCGTTTTGTCTGCCCAGACTAAATAAAGATTTGACGTATTCTCTGCTCAAAGTTACTTGGGAATGTTTAATGCCTGTATAAATGTGTGTCATAAAATGATTTAATTTCCACAAAGATGTGTATTAAGTAAGCAAGTCTGTACATATGTTAATGAGGCCAACTTTTTCAGCATTTGTAATTACTTTTTTTCCACTTGTTAGGGAGCTTTTGTTATGTATTTCTGTTAATAGAACTTAAATAGCAACTTCTAAACATAAAGCAAATAAAGAAAATATTTATAGGATAAAATGGTTAACTTTTTCTTTTTCAGTAAAGCTGTAATGTTACAGGCTTACGTAACACGTAGCGAATGATTTGGTAGAAAGATAATTCATATTTTGACCCTATTTAGTTGCCCTTTACAAGATTATTCTGCTTGCGCTACAAACAGTAATATGGGTAAGTGTCTCAGTGTACCATGGCCTCAGAGAGGGTGATTCCCATCCTCGCAGTATCTAAGTGTAGGCAGTGTAATAGTTAATAGGACTGCTTCAGATTTGGGATTTTAAAAGATACACGTTGCAATTAAAATTCCTCACTTGCTTTAGTGGGACGGGCTAGGGGAAGGGGGGAGAATGCTCTTTGACCAGAGATTACTATTCAAACAGTATTATAAAAGTGGTTTCAATGAAGTGATCTTGAGTGATACTATTAAATCATATTTTGTGGATCCCAATTGTTGTACAGGTGTATTTTGAGACTTTCTTCATTATAAAATTGTATTTTGGTAAGTGTACTTGGAATAGCAGATTGCCCACATTACATTTTCTATGTTACAATTCTGAATGTTACATTCATATGTGCTTTATCTAAGTAATGAACATTTAAAAAAAAAAAAAGTGTATGATTACTATTTTTTGTAATATCCACTCAAAAAAAAAAAAAAAAAAAAAAAAAACCAAACCAAAATACCAGTGTTCATTGCTTGCTTGTTTGTTCAGACTAATGCTAGGATTTGTTTGGATATTTCCAGTGCATTTTGATTTTAAAATAGTTTAAAATGCCATTGTTGCTTACAGTGCAAACAGCCTTTTATCCTTGTTAAAAAGGCTTTGGTATTCAAATGAGTAAAATAAGAAGTGGCTTTTACAAAGAGATGTATATCCAGTCTGCTGCTAGTTTAGATGTCTCTGAAGCAAGCTGGAAGCTGTCCCTTTCTGGGACGGAGTCTCTCACAGGTAGAGAGGGGCCTTCTATCCTTCCTTGGACACAGGATTTCTCTTCTGGTTCTACTGGGAGTGTAATTTGTGATTCCCTTCTCCTCAACAGATGCAGCAGAGACTTCTTAGCTGAACTGTGTAACCCAAGACCAGTTTTTATACATGAGATCAAGTGTACTTGAAGCCCCAGTACTTGAGGTTTCTCCATGACTTTCCATTCTCCCTGAACCCTGAAAACGTGGCTGCTAATGACATTACTGCCAGGGCATTTCTAAAACTGAGTTTACTCACTGAGGCAGTGATTGCACATAGAGCAATGCAGCCATGGGCTGTTAACTTTTTGCACAGGTGACTCATGGGATCTGGGGAGGATTTGTTCATTCCTTCATCTCTTACGCAGACTCCGGTCCCCATGCATATGTAAGCACCGCATGTCTCTTACAGATGACTCCTACATGGGTTTCTTGTTCATATTATGTGGGGGCAGACTTCTGGTTTACAAATTAAATGTGTAAGGGACACGTGTAGGAGTTATTTCTGCCGTGGAATTAGTCTACTATTCTTGCCGTAAAAATGAAATAAAGAAAATAAGTTCTAAAATAACTTTAGATTGTTTCCCTGCGGTGTCTTGTGTGCTCTCAGTACAACTAGTGTATTGGAATAGTTTTTTACGAATACACATGAATCAGTGATGGCTTGCAGAGAGGAAAGTAATTTCCTGGAAATACAGACACAATTTCGAGTGGAATGTATTCTCAGTTAAGATTTGCCCCCCGTTACATGTTCTCATGATATGGAATATATCCAAATTTGGTCAGTATGATAGTTTGCCTTATTCTTGACGTTTGTGATGCAGGTTCATAATTTGATGTGGAACTATTTGGTTCTCTTGCTAGGAATGGCCTGGTGATTCCTCCTTTTCCTTCCTCTTTCCTGTCATCCTCATCTTCCTCCCGATTTTCAAAGCTGTGAAGGTGTTTGATTTATTATCTTAAAATGTTAAAGGTCTTAAGATCCTCCTCATATACAACAAGCTAATTTACATGTTAAATATAGGAAACTTATTTTTTTAATAAAATGTGATGTTAATAGAAAAAAAAAGAAGAATGAGTTTTTTTAAAATGTTGCTGCCTTGATTTAAATAGTTCACTGCTATGTGTGCTTTTTGTAGGCATTTGTTCATTCCATAGGGATTAGCTACGATACTGTTCTGCAATCTAACGAGTTTTAACATTGACTTTCCTGAATCAGATCTACTCAGACATTAGCAGGGAGGGGTCTAAATGCTTTTATGACAACAAATACACTTTGAGGAAAGTTGTAAGTTGTATTTCCTTATAAAACTTCAGATCGCAAATGCATTGAGTAGTGCAGCTGTGTTCTGCAGCACAGGGTATCAGCTTCCTACCTAATTAAATGTATCTCTTTGTATTGTTTTTCACATTGGATAGAATAACACTTAAGAGATCCTTTAGAAGTTTTAGATTACTTAGCATGAAAAATGGATGTGCTTCTGGTGCACGCTTGCAGGTTAGCTGCAAAAGTAGAAGAGCTGTCTCAGCAGTCCCTCGAGACATTGTTTTTCCTTGCTGAAAAAACTGAGCATGCCATCTGAAGAGCAGAGGCTCCTACAGGGACTGCTCAGTTAATTGCTATGGGTACGCTGCATCCTGTCTTGGAAGAACATATTTTCTAAAACACTCATCAAAGAAAGATTTGAAAAATCAAGGAAACTTTACCATGATGAGGACACCATGTGATTGATATATATATATACATTTAATTTGTCACTGTATGGTAAGCTCATAAAGTAGAACAGGAGAATAAGGAACTTTTGCATTTGATTTGATTGAGGAGTTCACGTAGCTCCTCTGGAAACGAGTGAACTTCTCTGATGAACAAACAGCAGCAGCTTCTGTAGTTTGCAGATTCACTATATTTTATTTCTTGGATTTTTTTAAATGAAAACATTTCCAGTCACTGGTTAAAGCCTTGCATTGTTATCCTTCAGCTCCACATACTCGGTACAAAACCTCTGTGCTGTGTGCTTGAATTCACGGAGGCTCTCAGCCTCCCAAAGTTTTTTTGACTCTTCCTGTCTATTTCTGGCAGTCACAGGGGAACTGATGTTAGGAACTATAACTTTGCAACAGTAACAATGAGGTAACAGCTATTTTATTTCCCTTTTGCCACCTTATCTTAAAACTAAATCATTTGCGTTTATCTTGGCTATCTGTGCTCAAAGAGCAATATGATAAAAGGTGTCTGTTCTGTAGGATCCAGTCTGGTTACCGAGGATGTAATATGTAAAAGGACTGCTTTCTCTGTTGTGGTTTGTTGTAGTTTTCTGACAGGCGAGATTTTGCTTCACTTCTGACAAATTTGCATGTGGACTCATGCAGCCCTGTGATTACAAAGGGAAACTCGGTAATGTACACCATACCTTCAGGATTCGCTTCTATGACAAGTTGCCAGCTATAACCTACATTCAGTCAGCCAAGCTGTTTCTTTCCTAGATCCTTTTTTTATCCCCATTTGGGCTCTCAGCTCATGCTCCCCAAAGGGAAGTAAACAGCACTTCTTGTGATGTATGATACTTAAAGTATACGTGAACTATGTTCTATATGAATACACATGAACAGAAGCTTCTGTGGATTAAGATGTATCCAAATTCTGGTAAATATGAAATTTACGGTGATTACTTGGTATGTAAAGGAGCTTACCTTGCTTATGTATTTCTTCCTACATCACTCCTTATTTTATTGGGTTCTGTAATTAAATTCTCAGTTCTTTGGTGTATGGCTTTACCCCCAAAACAGTGCATACCAAAATACCAGCATAAACCAGAATCAGTATAGAGTGATAAATAATTCAGGAGTGAGAAGAAAAATACCATTTCTATTTTAAAAATAAGATTTATATCATGAAGAACAAAAAAACTGCATATCCTTTTCCAAGTAAATGGTTTCTCCTAATGGAATAATAAAATCCACATTTTATATGTGTCCATTTTGTGCTATACCACAGATTTAGATTACATTTGCAAATTTGAACAACTGGGCCTGGTTCTCTTTTGTTCTAAGTTGACCAAATACCTGTGTGGTTGAAGGGAGCCCTACTTGTGCAGCTGTGCATCTGTTCCCATGTAATCTGTGAGGAGACCACTTCAGAGAAAGCTGCCCTCCATTGGACACGTGGCTCTATAGTGTCCAGAGGCTACTGAGCCATTCTACACTTAGAATCTGACCTTTAACCCGGGGCTTAAAGGGTGTAGCCTAATTAGCCTAACAGTGAAATTTATCAAATATTTATACATCACCATCTCTCTAACCATATTTCTGAGTTCAGAAACTTGGTTTACTTTTGCACCTATGCTGACATCAATGAAATATATGTACTAAATATAACTACATATTACTAAATACTCTGATGGTGACTTGCAGCAGCAGTTTGCAGACAAACCTATAATCCCCACTCTCCTCAAATAGCTTTAAGTCAGACTCTGAGCATCAGAGTTTGTCCTTCCTAATTCATATTTTACATGTAGGGGAGTGGTGTAGTGGTTGCCTGGATAGAAACGTCAGTATGTATTGGGTGAAAACCACAGTATTCATCATAGGAGCTCTTGGGAATTAGTTAGATTTTAAAGCTATAAGATGAATTTGCTATTTATGAAAAAGGTCGAAACTGAGCAGGATACTTATTTTAGTTCTGGAGAACTTCATGTTTTATCACTTAACTCCTGGAAATTTATTTCATAGTGTACAACAGCAGTACACCAGGTAGAGCGTGGGTTCTGCAGTACAGAAAATTGAGATAAGCCAGCCCCTTAAAAATACCACTAGAACCATGCTGTGTTTCTAGCAGAAATAAATGGAACATAATTCGTGCGAGGAATGCAAGCAAATGGAGTATGTTTCTTATTTAAATGTTATTTGGTTCTAAAAGCCGAGCTGATTTGTAAACAATACTGTAATAATATCTGTCAGTGTTACAAAAGGGCAATAGAAGGCCGTGAGAAGTTGTTCAGCACTGTCCCATCCTACAAGGCCACTGAAATTTCTGGACTTCAAACAAAATTTGTGTTGGCTTCTTTAGCTGCAGTTAACATTCAGGTTCCAGAATTGAGCACGTATTTTTCACAAATGTCTGAATTGATTTGTTGCATGTGTTTGTACAGGCAGTGTGTGATGATGGTGTTTAATCAGAAAGTGATCTGTTTTTTCACTTTTTTTCCCCCCAGTCACCCCTCAGGAAAGCCAGGCTTTTCTTCTGCAAAGGCAGTGTTCTTTGCATTAGTTTACTAGTTCTTCACATTTTTAAAGGTCACTCTGCACCTTACTGTGCAGTCATTTTGAGTTTTTCATTCTGCTGCCCATTATTCTAATTGTTCTCAGACTGTTGGGGAATTTGGACGCAATGAAGTCAGCTCAATTTCAATATCTGACTTGTATCCCTTTTTCTAAAGCAAGTTAAGTCGGTTCTCTGACTCAAAGGATGTACCTTTTCACAAAGACATCTGATTTAAATGACTTTATTTAGACATGTTTTTCAGGCCAATTAGGAGATAGGAACTTAAATTAGGATTCATTAATCCTAAAACCACTGAATCTAAAATTAAATCTAGTTTGACGTTCATTTTATTACACAAAGTAAACAAGTAATGTAGGTTACTTGCTCCAAATTAAGTTCAGCCTTTACCTCAATCACAGTTCCTAACGTCATTATCACCAAGCTGAAAATTGGGCACTGCAGTTCAGTGTCAGCTGAGTGCCTAACTCCTCTCTCCAGTTTTTGCTCTGATCTCACAGAGGTGAGTGCTTTCTACAGTATTTTTGCAGAGCTGTCAATAACTTGCATTATGTTTGCAAATACTCCCGTGAAGCATCTCAGGTTGGGCACCTGAAAATAGGAACATAGCTGATGACTTGGAAAATACTTGTAACTTGCCAAGTAGCAGACAGTTTTCCTATAGCGATGGTTGTGTGTTCGTGTCTGAAAGACATTATTTACATATTTTAGTAATGAGATTTTTTTTTCCTTATTATAGCTTCTCATGGAACAACAGGAATTACACAGCTATAGTTACCTGTCCTGTGAAATTTTAAGTTCCCTAAACACTTAATGGCATTCACTGAGAGAAGTGTTATCTTGCAAATTGCTGTATGATCACCAGTGGGCCAAATTAAGGCTCCTTGGACAATTTCCTTGTTTAATATTACCCAACTTTTGAGTGCTTATGTTTGTAAGCATCTTTAATGTATATTATGCTTATGAGTTTTTCTGACTTTCATCATCGTGGTGATGGTCCCTAGGAGGACCTGGGCTTGTTCAACCTGGAGAAGAGAAGGTTGTGGGGTGACATCGTTACAGCCTTCCAGTACCTAAAGAGAGCTTATAAACAGGAGGGGAGTCAACTCTACAAGGGTAGATAATGGCAGGATGAAAGTGGAAGGAGGGAAGATTCAGGTTGGATGTCAGAGGGAAGTTCTTTACAGAGAGAGTGGTGAGGTGCTGGAACAGGCTGCCCAGAGAGGTTGTGGATGCCCCATCCCTGGTTCAAGGCCAGGTTGGATGGGGCCCTGGGCAGCCTGGTGTAGTATTAAATGTGGAGGTTGGTGGCCCTGCCTGCTGTGGGGGGGTTGGAGCTTCATGATTCTTGAGGTCCCTTCCAACCTGGGCCATTCTGTGATTCTATGACTAACTCCACAATATTACTTTTTGCATCTCTGTCAGCAGCTGTACTATGCTGCTATTTTCTTGCTCCCCTCGATGAAGACATGACGCACACATCCCAGCGACTTTTCCATTTGGTTACAGAAAGCAGAGGAACACTGCTGCACATCAGTCAGTGTTCTTCTAGAGAGAACTTGTTCTGGATGTTACAGATTTTGTCCACTTGTCCCTTTCTTCCAAACCCCAAGGTGCTGCCTTTCCTGCACTGCTTCCTCTCCTGGTCTCTCTTGGAAGAGACTACATCTCATAATCTTTTACCACATCTTGAAGCCCAGTTCTTCAATCTACACTTTAGGAAAATAACCTCTGCTATACTCCTCAGTGTTCCAACAGCCAAAGCAGCTTCCTTAGCAGCTCAGGTGATAAAATACAGGTTGGATGAGCAGACAGCAGCCAAATTGAGAACTGGCTGAGGGGTGGGGCCTGGAGGTGGGTGATCAGTGGCACAAAGCCTGGATGGAGGCCAGCAAGGAGCAGACTGCACCAGGGTCACTACTGGGTGCAGTCCCATTGAACATCTTCATTAAAGATACGGCTGATGGAGCAGTGTTCCCTCAGCAAACATGCGGGTGCTACTCTACAAAATTGGAAGGAGTGGCTGATATGCCTGAGGGTCGTGCTGCTGTCCAAGGGGACCTGGAGAGGCTGGATAAATAGGCTGACAGGAACTTGAGGAGATCCAATGAGGGCAAGTGCTGAGTCCTGCCTGTGGAGAGGAATAACCCCAGGCAACAGGACGTGCTGGGTTCCACCCACCTGGAAAGCAGCCTGATAGAAAAGGACCTGGGGGTCCTGCTAGACATCAAGTGGAACATGAGAGACTAATGGGCCCTTGCTGCAAAGATAGCTAATAGCATCCTGGGTTGCATTAGGCAAAGTATTGACAGACAGGGAACTGTTGGAGAGGGTCCAGAGAAGAGCCACGAAGATGATCAGGGGACTGGAGCACCTCCCCTATGAAGACAGGCTGAGGGAGCTGGGCTTGTTCAGCCTGGAGATAAGAAGGCTGTGGGGTGACCTCATTGCAGCCTTTCAGTACCTAAAGGGAACCTACAAACAGGAGGGGAATCAACTCTTTGAAAGGGTAGATAACAGCAGGACAAGGGGAAATGGTTTTAAGTTGAGGGAGGGAAGATTTAGGTTGGATGTCAGGGGGAAATTCTTTACAGAGAGAGCGGTGAGGTGCTGGAACAGGCTGCCCAGAGAGGTTGTGGATGCCCTGTCCCTGAAGGTGTTCAAGGCCAGACTGGATGGGGCTTTGGGCAGCCTGGTCTAGTATTAAATGTGGAGGTTGGTGGCCCTGCATGTGGCAGGGGGGTTGGAGATTCATGATCCTTGAGGTCTCTTTCAACCCTGGCCATTCTGTGATTCTGTGGTAACTCCTTCACTCCTCTCAGCACTGCTGAAACTGCACCTGGATGCTGAGTCCAGTTCTGGGCTTGCCAATACAAGAGAGATAAGAAGAGACTAGAAATAATTCAAAAGGGCCACCAGGATGATGAAGGAACTGGAGCATCTCTGTTATAACGAGAGGCTGAGAGAGCTGGGATTGCTCAGCCTAGAGGAGATTCAGAGTCTCAATCTTTCTCTACATCAATGTACAGAAACAGCTGAAGGGAGGTGCAAAGAGGACAAAGCCAGGCTTATGGCAGTGGTTACAGCACTCTGAATCCATGTGATTTTGCTGCTTCTGAAGAAACAACAACCCACTTACTAGTACTTGCATTGGATATACACACTTTAGTGAAGATGTTCAATGGGACTGGACCCAGTAGTGCACTCTGCTCCTTACCAGCCTCCAGCCAGGCTTTGTGCCACTAATCACCCGCCTCCAGGCCCCACACCCCAGCCAGTTCTCATTTGTGATCTTCCTTTTCAGGCTAGCAGCATATTCCCCTCACTGTCTTGTAACTGAGTCTATTACTTCTAATCTCACTTCAAGGGAAAGCGTGGGGGATCCTTAGGCCCTCACTTCTGGACCCTCTGTGAACTGCATTCCAGTCAGGTCTCTTCCTCTTTGCTCCTAGCCCAAGGAGTGTCAGAATTTCATTGGGATCACTCATCCCTCATCAGATTTCCTTTCCCAAGACTGGCTTAAAAGCTGAAGCTGTCTAAAATTAAATATTAGAAACAGAATGAAATAAAAATCCTCATGTTATGTTTAACAGGATTCAATCAGTTGGAAAGTTGCTGAATAAGCTGTGGCCTTTACAGAAAGGTTGAAAAATTAGTTAATATCCTCACAGAGTTCACTAAAAACCACCACCAACAAAAAAACACCCTTCATTTCTCTAAGGATTGTAGAAGCCTTCAGCACTGATCTACCTTACCCATACTACAGTTCATTTAACTCCAGGCAGGCAGCTTCTGCTCCAATGAAGGTAGAACAGCCCAGTGCCTGACAGCTGTAGGTTCCCTATTTACCATAGGCAATGAATCCACTCACGCAAGTAAAATGAAAAGCAATGGACATCAGGAACAAGCAGCCCAGAGAAGTGGTGGGGCCTCCTCTTCCAGGGATGTTCAAAACCCACCTGGACACTTTCCTGTGTTATCTACTGTTGGAAAACTTCTTTAGCAGAAGGTTAGACTAGATGATCTCCAGTGGTCCCTTCCAACCCCTACGGTTCTGTGATTTTGTGTGATTCTGTGACTTGACAAGTAGGGATCCCTCTTATGTAGTCCCATGCTATTATTTTATGTGAGGCTATCCTGTGTTCCTTTGCTTCGAGCTACTCACAATGGAGAACAATCTCTTTGCTTAATTTAATTACCCTTCAAGGTGAGGAAACAGAAAATGGGGCTGATTTGGAAGACTTATTCCAAACCGAGAATTGGGAACAGGTACAACTGGTTGTACGTTGCAAGGAACGAAAATGCAAAACAATCAACCTTCTTTAAGTAACACATTTTCTGATAATGGGAGAGAAGAAACTATTATGAACTGAAATGAAGCAAGAAGATTTCAAATAGAAGCTGTTGCCTTAAGCTCTAATATCTGATTTATTTGCAACCAGAATGGAGTGGCTGGAATACAAAAGGCCTGTGGAAAAGTCAGACTATTGAAATACTTAGCTATAGTCACAAGGGTTGTTCATGCAAAGTCTACTGGGAAGAAAGAGGAAAAAAAAAAGAAATCTTTGCACAGCTGTCAAAACTAAGAGATTTATGTATACACATATATATAATGCTAAGTGAAAGTGAGTGGATAAAATAAGGCTTACACACTGATTTCCAATAACTAATTTACATGATATGGGATTGGATGCCTTTTATCTAAAGAAAACTTCCTGGGAAAGAAACCAAAGTTTGATTTTGAAAGGAGAGTCCTCTTGGAACTGGTAAGTATAAATCCCAGAAAAAGTTCTTGTTCTTTCTTGAACTATGTCACTGAACATCAGCTGGTAAACCTTGATCAAGTTAGAAGTGTTCTTTTGCAAATATCTGAGCAAGCTATTCTTTATCTGGATAAATTACAGATAAATTCTGCTGGCAGGACTAAGTTGGCAGCTACATTTGGAAACTCCACGTGGGTAAATTTAAAATACACTGGAAACCAGTGAGGTGATAACTTTCATATTTTTAGGGTTTTTTTCTTCAGAAATTAATTGCAAAATTATAAAATGATTCTAGGGAGTATCAAGGCATTAAACTGAGATACAGAAAGGCAGGAAATGCCAGCAGCTGACGCTGACAGGCTGTGAGGCATTTCAGCATGACCACATTACACAGACACTGTAATAACATAACATTTATATATATTTAGTGTATGGCAACAAAGCAATGTAAAGTAAATGAACTCCTGGCCTCATTAAGTTGTTGGCTGGGACTTAAGTCAATGCCCATAGACATTTCTACGGGCAGAATTTTACTCACTATGTGCAATGTGTTTAACAGTTGAAGCTACATATGACCCACAACAAAATCCAGCTAATTACAGCACAATTTAAGCACAAGCATTTTGTCTAAAGAGACACCTACAGCAAAAGGCTGTAGTCGATGTCAAATTTGATTTTTGCATTTAATCTTCCATAATAATTTCTTCTGGAGGAAGAAACTTACCACACAATACCAACAACTTGAGGGTAACTACCTTTGTAGGGAGATTTCCAGCCTCACCAGTGGGATCCTTTACTCTCTTGTCTTTAGCTGGTGTAAATCTTAATCAACTTAATTATAAGAATTCACTTTCTTAGAAATTTAACTAGCCTGGACACTATGTGATATTCTTTGAAATACAAGCGTACATAATATCCTCCCAGGGTTTTCTAAGAAGTCACATAGGACTTTAACCTGCTTATCCTTTCAAATACTTCACCATTCATCAAGTCTGACAAAAGACAGTGGCCCATAAAATTACCATAATTTTCTTTGTTTTAATGCAGCAACGTTAGAGACAGAAAGTGTTCAATCTGTAATAACCCCAATTCAAACAATTAAATAGTTATAATATCTGGGTGAATTAAGATACCACAGACATCTAGAACATTGTTCTTTGCAGCAGGACTACAGCAAGGAGACATGTGCACTTCAACAGTTCTCTTAAAAACCTCAGTGCCTTTTCTTGGTAATCTGCACTCAGCCCTGTGGAACTCCATGAGGTTAGCACAGACCCACTCCTCAAGCCTCTCTATGTCCCTCTGGTTGCCATCCTTTCCCTCCAACCTATAAATCACACCCGTCAGCTTGGTGCCAGCTGCAAACTTGCTGGAGATGGTGCTAACAGGTTTCTTGTCTGTCACCACAGCCCCTGTAGCCTGACGGGCACTGTGTGATCCTGCTGCTGAAGGAGAGCTCTAGCTGTGAACATCACCTGTGTGTTAGGACCTCTGAATGGACCCGCACTGTGGGTCCCTATGTGACTCACTGAGGCACAGGAGGAACGCCTTCATGGTACAGGCACAAGGGGCTCCCTCACAGACACCGAGCTGCATCTGCCCTTTATCAATATCCATAGTCTGAAAGAGCTCTTAAGCAAAAAGCGTTTTGCCAATCCAGCCATACTGTTCCTGCAGTTCCAAAAAACCTCAGCTTGTCGTCTAAATCTAACTTTCCTACAAGGGATATCTGAAATGCCTCCTGCTTTCCTCCTTATGCAGACAACGCAGGAACACTGAAATACATTCTACCCACTTTCTCTTTCATCTTCTTTACCCTTTACTGAGATCGAGTTCCTGCGCTCACATTTCACTGGTGTGTGAATCTTCCTCTCTTTTCCCAGGAGAATTAGAGAACAGATGCTGCTCTGTTCTGGGATATTTTTAGGTTTCCCAGGGAGAAGAAAGGGAGAGCAGCAATGCCTTCTCATCAGGGAGGGGCACCCAAGCCGTGGGACAGTCCCTGGCTGCAGCGCTTCCAGGTCACAAACAATCACAGGCTTGTTGGCACCAACAATATTTGGTTGGCCGTTTCCTGACATTGCATCCTGTTTTGATAACAGAATTGCATTTTTTTTTTAATCCAATCATCGAATTTATATTTTCATTTAATTTCCCAACCATACCCCCCTTTCCAGATGATAGTTATCTATCTTCTACAGATAAAAGTGAGGCTGAACATACAAAGAGCTGCCCTAAAAGGTAATGGCATGAGTAAACTTCCAGTTTTGAGAACGTTTAAAATAGTTTGGTTTGTCGAAACTGTTGAACATTCTTAAGTCATGTCAGATAAATACACCACTGTCAAATTTAACTTGCCACTTGCAGGTGTGTTTAAAGCAAGCTCCCAGCATATTCTGTGAGTGGCAGGAATGTTAATCTGGACATGGGATTTACACCCACCTGTGCTTTGCCTGAGCTGCAGGATTACTTGCATGCTGAGTCCTCTGGTGCCACTTTCACACGCACATCCCTGCTGGTCTGACAGAGCCCTTCCCTAGGAGGGCAGTGAGGCACTGACACAGCTGCCCTGAGAGCTGTGGGTGCCTCATCCCTGGAGGTGCTCAAGGGCTAGTTGGATGGGCCCTGGGCAGCTGAACTGGTGGGGGGCAGCCCTGCTCATGGTAGGGGATTGGGACTGGGTGGGCTTTGTGGTCCCTTCCAAATCAAACCATGCTATGTCTTTATGAAACCCCCAGGGTTTCTTCTTGCCCATGACAGAGGCCAAGGCACAGTTACGTCCTGTCTACAGGGGAAGACAGGACTGGAAGAAAATTCTTTGTTTAAACTGTTCATCAGCTGCTGGCTGTGCTCAGTTTCTTCCTGAACATTTCCAAACATTCACAAAGGATGTGGCTAAGCGCATCTTGCTGGAGAAATGTAGCTTGGACTGCAAGATGAAGGAAATCAGGAGGGGGTTGAGGAAAAAAATGGGTTGGGTTCACTCAGCAAAATTCACAAGGCTTTCAGGGTCTGTGGGGGGACGATGCGAAGTCAGGACAACTGTGCCACTTGTGAAACACTGCACAGAGAGAAGTGCTTATGGCCAGCTGGCCAACAAGCGGGTGGTGCCAGGCATGCCCATAAAAACCAGGGTGGGGGAGGTGACACAGAGCTCACGTGTGGGTGCTTAAGAGGGGTGGTTATACATGTCCTGGGCTGCATGACACATGTCACAGGTATGACGCAGTGCTGCCCAGCTCTCTGCAGCACATAGTCTTGTAAACATAAACAGTGGAGTGTGGGTGACAAGATAAACAGTCTCATTTATGATGTGATCCAGGACACGAGCCTAACCAGGTAACACAAATAGCAAGAAAGGCATGTTTGCAGATTGGAGCATGTTTGTTGGCACTTGCAGGGCTCATTAGATAAAATATGAAGTATTTTGAGTGTTTTGAGCCTTTGAAGGTAGCTTGGGCATTCAGCACCAGTCAGGACAGGGTGAAGATTGGTCCCACTCAAGGGATGCAGACGCTGGGGGACACTTGGCATGTATGCTGCACAGCCATGGCCCTGGCCCTTCCATGTTGTGAAGTGTGTCTGTGGGTTCCCAGAAAATAGCCGTGATAGCAGTGAGCACAGCGGAGTGCACACAACGGGAGCTCCTGTGGAAGGAACAGAGTGGCTTCTAAGCGATTTCCAGTTTTCAAGGTTTTCCAAAGCAGGATAAAAACCAGAGTCTATCTTCTACCCTGCTTTATAGGGTCAATGAACATAAACCCAATTTTTTTTTTTTTTTTTTTTTAAACCAAAACAGTTAAAGAATCATAGAATCACAGAATTGTTTCAGCTGAAAGGGACCCTTAGATGCCATCTGTCCAGCTCCCCTGCAACGAACAGGGACATGTGCAGCTGCATCTGGTTGCTCAGAGCCCTGTCCAGCCTGACCTTGAGCATCTCCAGGGATGGAGCTTTCCCCACCTCTCTGAGCAACCTGTTCCAATGCCTCACCACCCGTATCATAAGACTTCTTCCTTATATCCAATCCAAATCTCTCCTCTTTAAGTTTGAAACCATTTCCTCTCGTCCTGTCACAACAGACCCCGCTAAAGAGTCTGTCCCCTTCTTTCTCATAGCCCCCCTTAAGACTCTGAAAGGCCGCTCTCAGGTCTCCCTGGAGCCTTCTCTAGGCTGCACAGCCCCATCTGCTCAGCCTGTCCTCGTAGGAGAGGCGCTCCATCCCTTGGATCACTGCGGCCCTCCTCTGGCCACACTCCAACAGGTCCGCGTCTGTGCCGTACTGAGGACTCCACAAAAAAGACGGACAAAAAAAGCACGAAACATCACTCCTAGCAAAACAGCGGGATCCCCCATCGCACAACAGCAGGTGGGGCAGGCCCTGGAGCTCCCGGCGCAGCCCTCCCGCCCCGCAGCGCCGCCTCCAGCCGCGAGGGCTCGGTGGCGTCCGCAGGTGAGGCGGCCCGGCCCCGCGCAGGTGAGCGGCCGAGGGGAGCGGGGCGGCCCCGGCCTCGGTGTCCTAGCGCCTCGTAGGCCACCGCCCTCCGCCGCGGCCGCGGAGAAGGCCGGCAGCCGGGTACGGCTTTCAATCCTCCTCCTCCTCCTCCTCCTCCTCCCCCGCCGCCGCCGAGCTCCCGCCCCCGGCCGGCCCCTGTGGCGCTGACGTGCGGGCGGGTGGCCGGGCCGGGCCGGGCTGGGCTGCGGGGGGCGGCGCAGAGCGGCGCGACGGCGGCAGCGGGGCGCGGAGCGACGGCCGCGTTAGCAGGTAACGCCGCTGCGCCGGGGCCGTGCCGCAGGCCGGGCTCCCCCTGCCCGGCGGCGGGGGGCGGCGGCGGGGCCTCCCCTCGCCGGAGCGTCCCGGGCGGCCCCGGGGCAGGTGCGGGCGGCTCCCGCGGGGCCCGGCGGCCGGGCTCGGGGTGGGCGTGCGCGCGGGGTTGTACGCGGCTTTCCGGCGGCAAAGGCGGTCGACGCGCGGAGCGCGAGTCCTCGCCGCGGGAGTTGGCGGAGCTGGGAGCGGCCGGGCGAGGCCGCGGTGCGGCGGCGGGAGCCGGGCACGGCCCGTCCCGGGGAACGCGGGGCCGGAGACGTGCGGAGGTACCGGCAGCGCGGCGCGCGGCGGCTCGGGCGGCGCGGCCGTGCGGAGCCGGAGTCTGACGGGCGCCTTCCTGAGCGCTCCCCGCAGGAGCAATTCATCGCAGACCTTCCTTATCAGCTGCTGCTGGGGTTAAAGTGCTTTCTCCTTACTTCCTTCGCTGAAAAGTCGCTGAACTTTCCCCCCCTTCCCCCCTTATTTTTTTCCTCTCGGTGTAGCTCTCTGTAAAATGCCGTCCGTTCCAGCTGACGCTGAGTTTTATCCACACGCCTTTCAAAAGCACTTCTGTGCTTGCAGGATTGTCCCCGTAAGGGAAACGAACTCTTTGCAGCCTTGTCCGGACAAAACCGGGCACGGTCTGAACTGCAGTGAAGTGCATCTCCTCTTGGAGGGCTTCTGCCGGAGTGCTGTGGCAGGCTGCCTATGGGAAAGCAGTGCGCCTGTGAGTGTGATAAGCAGCCAGAAACCCAGCTATGATTTCTGCAATTTGTGTTTGACACTAAATAGGAAGAATTAAAAGTGTCTTCCTCTTCATTTGCTGTCGCTTGAAGATGGCTCACAGTGTTATTGTAGGTACTGCTGATGCTTGCCTGGTACTGGATGATCACATTCCTGACTAGTAAATCCTGGCGCTACCAGAGACCCATAAAGTTGAAATACGTGCATTAAAAGCTTACAGATTGCAAGAATGTGTGGTTGTTACTTATTATTCCATTTAAACATTGCTGCTTGTCAGCCCTTTTCTACAGCAGTGGAGAGAAGTAGCATGTCATGTCTCCAGCCTTGGTGTCCTACCTTATTCCTGAAAGAAAACAAGCCATGGAGCCATCCCCTAGCTTGCTGGCACTGCGGGCTCAGCATGGCCTATGGACTGGGTGAGCAGGTGCTGGGGACAAAGGTTGACCACTGCGTTCAACCTTCCTTTATTCCAAGCGTGGCATATTAACCAAGGGCAGGGATGGACTCCTGAGTTAACATTAATCTGCAACCTTTCTTTTGCTGTCTTTTCAAGACAAAGAAAAATGCTGGGAAAAGGCTGAAGGACAATAGAAGTGATCAAATGATTAAAAAAAAAAAAATAATTCCTTGTGCAAATCTATAAGCATAAGCAAATGTCATCTTATAATGCTTGCTCAAATGCCATAAAGTGCAAGTTAGATTTGAAGTATACATTTTATAAAATAACTGCAAGGAATAAAAATGAAAGAGTTTATTGCTGGGGTGGGATGGTAAATATCAGAATTGTTGGAGCATGAGTTAGTAAAAACAACATAGGAAAGGTTTCAAAAGTAGAAGTTAAGAGTTAGCTTACATTTTTAGAGGATATGCTTTTAATATGTGTAATTTAATAAGTTCTTTTGTGGAAATACAGTTGTGTCTCTCTGAAGCTATAAAGCCAGCAGAGTGAATGTAGGGGTAAAGAAGTTTGCTGCAAGGCTTACTAACTTCATGAAGTAAGCAGTGCTTCAGTAGTAGCTTGCAGAAACTGCAAATGGAGCTTATTTCCCCCACCCTGTATTTCTAGCTGGGTGGGTATCTATGTGCAACCTGCCCTGAGCTCTGTGTCTTTTAGGATCTGGGATTACTACCTGCTGGTGTTCGATGGGCACAGTAACCATAATGGTCCTGTGGTGTTCCATGCGCTATCGCTGTTTGGACATAGCAACCACAACAGTCCCTTAAGGAAGGTCAACTCCTGGCTCCCCATGTTCTGCAGAAGCAGTCTTGTAAACAAAACCTTCTAACCTTCACACTCTCTTGGTGTTTAATAATGCCAGTCTGAGGAAGACCCTGAGATGTTAGAGGTTTTGACAGAGGAAATACAGTGTATAATGATGTGAGTGACGTGGCCAAGGTGAGAAGGGAATAATTTTTTTTACTGTCGCTTTCAGTACAAAATGCCAAAGCATGAGATTAAGCTGGCAGGTTCAAAGCAAACAAAAGGGTGTTTTTTACTTACCCAATGTGTAGCTACTTAAGCTTTGGAAATCCTTTCTGAAGCATGTGGATACTAAAAGCTCAAAGGGACAAAAAAAGCAACCGGATGAATTCATGGAAGAAAACTCCCCTGAGGCCCGTCCTGTAGAGCTGCTGTGGCTCAGGGGTTGGCCGCGGGTGGAGCTGGGATGGGATGCAGGCAGAGCACTGTCATGTATTTACTAAACTTCTGTATTCATTCTGGGCATGCAGAGCTGCATGCAGTGCTACAGGCAGTACCTCAGGAGTAGCAGATCCTTTCACCCAAAACAGATGATTTTGGGGAAATTATTTGCTCATATGAAGAATTTGGTACTAGCTGAACCTAAGGGACCGTGTTTGGATATACCAAGTATGGTGACTGCTCTCAAGGAGTTGTTGTGTTGTCATCATCAAATAGGAAAAGTAGCTCAAGCAGTACCATAGGGCGGTTCTGGAACCTGGAGATCTGATGTTGTCATCGTCTTTGTGCTCTGGGTTAGCACGGAACTTGAAGGAGATAGAAGAGGCTTTCCGAGTTTTGTTTTTGATGCTGTCTTTTGGAGGACAGGGGTTTCTGATAAATTTGGTGGCTGTGTTCAAGTACAAAATGCTGCGTTCAGAGAGAAGAGTTCCCATCAAATAGATTGGCAGCAGTGCTGTGGGGATGGTAGTGAAAAGTAGGATGCAGTAATGTGAAAGTTTATCTGTTAACGTTTGTTGTGAAGTCTAAGCTAATAGAATAATGTACATAGTTTTGTTTGCTGCCCTTTAGGAAAGATAAATGTGAGCTATGATCTGGAAGTGGTCATCAGGGTTTGGGAAGGATTTGGAAAGCATGATCTGTAAAGGCCAGATGTATTTGCAGATCAAGGCCTACAAAGGGCAAGCAAGTTCTGTTTGAGAAGAAGAAAGTTGAGACCAGGAGACAAAACAATACCGTCTTAAATGTGGTGAGTCTTTGTTATTCTGACAGTAATTATCAAAAAAAGATGAAGCCAGTTTGTACCAAAGATTTGATGTTAGTAACAGTGGCTGTGCTTCGAGAAAACCTTGGAATGAGCGGAGATTGTGGAATCTGCTTTTTGAGAAAGTTATTGGAAGAAGGACAGAGCCTGTATGAGGGACGCTCTTTGACTTCTTCTTGCAGAGGTTTGAGCTTGATGAATTCTTCAGGTTCTGCTTGGCTTCTGTCCTGGGCTTATAAAGAAAAAGTCATTTCAGCGCTCAAGAGAAATCCAAATTCTGTAATACAAAGTAGATTATTTCAATTGTTGCAGCTGAATGCATTTTGTTTTAAAGTTACTAGTGTTGAGGCAGGTTACTGCAACATGCGTTCCAAAGCAAAATGCTCTGGCTTAGGAGTGCAGCCTGTAATCCTGCAGGAAATGTAGTTCTGCAACCACACTGTGATTTAAACTGGGAAAGTCAGAGGGATAATAACTGAAGTATTTGTCATCAACTGTAGTGTACACTGTATGTCACTTCATAGTCTGTGTCCAAATGTTCCAGTGTCTTCTGTTCTGAAATGCTTTTAAGGAATTGTCCATTTGCAAATCTTGTGGTTTTTTTTTTTTAATAATTATCATTTATAAAGTAGATTGCATTTATTTTGGTACCCTCATTCTGAGTCTGCTTTTTAAACTATGCATGGGCAAATAAAAATTGACCTGTGATGTAACATTTTAACATGGCATAATGTATGTTTAGACTTGTTTGGAATGGATGTGTTACATTTCTGGTAAATAATGGGAACTGAGACTTAAAAGATATATTTCTGATCGGCACCAATACTGCAAATAACACATGAAATAAATGAATGTTTTGAGTTGATATCCATAGATGAAGTGTTAACTTCCCTGTTGCTGAATAGCATGCAAAAATGAGGCAGAACACAGTGGAGCTAGTTCAGGCTGGCGCTGCACTGCTGTGTGTGTCACAGGTCAAGATGGAAGCCTGCTGTTATCTGTGGATATGGAAGGCAGTTTGGGAGCCCCTGAAGAACAGTGAGTTTTTCCCAGTGAATGAGTGCTGTGCTTGTCCTGCAGTCCCAGTGTGGATCTCAGCTCCTTTAGGCATGCTCAAGCTGTGCAGGCCACATCACAGCTACTGCTATAACATGTTGCAGACAAACCATGGGTTCGAGTGGGTTGGTATCTGAGCGGCCAGGAGGATTGCCCGGGCAGTATGTTCAAGTGTCAGGGTTCAGTCTGCTCTTAAGAACAGCAGCAGGAAAATTCTCAGTCATCAGCTGGAGATCTGAGTGTATCCTGAATTCGTAAGTAATCCTACAAAAAGCCTTTTAACATCAAATAAAACAAAACTTCTATTTGCTTTTTGGAGCAACGTTGCAATTCATGCAGTGAGTTAGCTAAATTGATATTTGCAAGCGAAGTTAGTTATATTAAATATATTTTCATAGTGGGTAAACTTTCAGTATCTTGAAAGAATTTGCTTCTTTATAGTAAGCATGACTTAGTGGACTGATTTGAAATTTGGAGGGGAAAAAACAGAAGTAGAGAATGTGACAATTCAGTGCTTGACCCACATCTCTCTCACGTCAGCTGGATGGGTGGCTGGAGTGACAGCAGCAGCTTCCTGAGCTAAATCGGAGCTATTCTCATGGATTTTTCTGAGAATTCTCATTATCACTTGGCAAAGCTTTGGTCACGCCAGGTTTGTTCCTAATTGCCCGGAGAGCAACCTGAGAGGTGATGCTGGAATGACTGCGTTATTGCAGAATTGGTTGTGGAAGGTTGGTTGCGGCCTGCTTGGGCACCAGGCCAGGCCATGGCTGGGCAACTGTATGGAGTCTCACAGTTCTTTGCTGCATCTTTCATTTCCTCAGTGAGCATTTGCCTGTGGGTATGCCCAGGAAGAGGCACTGAAGTGTTCTGCGAAGGAAATGTTCCATAGCTGGTCTGCAGGGTCAGGGCTTCATGTATGCAATGACCTCCTCTGTTGTAGACACAGAGCTTACACACTGCATTTTCCAGGAGAAAGATCAAAGCATTAGGGGAATGAAAAGGCTAACAAATATTTTAATGGCTTCAATTCCAGTGATTCTCTAGGGCTATTATGTTATGCATAGCTGGATGATGTAATTGCTTGCAGTTCCCCCAGCAGCCTCAGTGCTCATGCACCTGTCTTTGCAGACTGCAGGAGGTAACAGAAAGTTCTCTCTACATCTTCCTGCTGCAGAGGACACGGTGAGTGCTGGAACTGGGAGAGTGGGGCAGTGAGAGCAACACAGTGGCAGAAATGCAGGGAGGAGGATGAGAGGTTACTGCTTCAGCTTACCCCACCTCATGAAACTACAGCCTTTTTGTGGTCCTCTAAACCTGTGTAACCCTTTGTTGATTTCACTAGCAGGGAGAAATGCAGAAGTAAGGAGCATGTGTACGGATTCTCAGAGTTGGAACAGTAAGACTGCAAAAGATTCTACACAATTACGGACTCCACTGGGCCCTAAAATAATGTAGTCTTTTATTACCGTATGAAGATAAGAATGTTTGAAGTGTGTCTAGAGGAGGGCCACAAAGTGATCCAGGGGATGGAGCATCTTCCTGCAAAGACAGGCTGAGAGCTGGGGCTGTTCAGCCTGGAGAAGGCCCTGGGGAGACCTGAGGGCAGCCTTTCAGTATTTAAAGGGGGGGCTATGAGAAAGAAGGGGGCAGACTCTTTAGCAGGGTCTGTTGTGACAGTGCAAGGGGAAATGGTTTTACAATTAAAGAGAAAATATTTAGACTGGATATAAGAAAGTAGTCTTTTATGATAAGGATGATGAGGCACTGGAACAGGTTGCCTAGGGTGGCAGTGGAAGCTCCATTCCTGGAAACATTCAAAGCCAGTCTGGATAGGGGTTTGAGCAACCTGATGTAGTTGTAGGTGTCTCTCTTCGTTGCGGGGGAGTTGGACTAGTTGGTCCTTTAAGGTTCCCTTCCAACTGAAATGATTCTATGACAAATCTACGATGATTTATTCTTCCTTTTCTTACCTTTGTACCTTACAAAGGTATAGAAACTGAGGAGATAAACCTTTGCCTGATTTTTAAGTTGTTATTTGTACAGTGTTTTCTGATCACTTGGATCATTTCTGATCATTTCCCTGTGTTCACACGGCTCATCTTCATTGGGTGTTCAGGCCATGCATGGCATTCTGCATTGTGGCGCAAGGAGCATAACTGCTGTGGGTGCTGCAAAGTGATGCTGTTTCTCCAGCTCTTAGTCACTGCCTTGCCTTTTGATGAGCAATCTGTCAGGCCCATTTTCTCCTCTTTTAATTTTTTCCTAAAAATAGACCTACCAGCTGTGTATTCATTTGTGGGCATACACGTGCGTGTTGCGTCATTGCTTTATTGTCCTTGTTTGCTCTTAGTTGCAGACAAGCTGTTTCATTGAGGCTTTAATGTTTTTACAGATATCAATAACTGATCTTCTTGTGATCTTGGCTCCCAGAAGACAGAATAGAAATGGGCTCATTTATCATAGCTGAAATGAAATGGAATTGTTAGGAACAAAGCATTTAAATATGAGTATATAGAAAGATAGAAGTTCCAGAGGTGATGTAGTGATGTTGGTCTTTAAAGAGCAGTCCAATTAGAGCTGTCCTGTGTCTTCACAAGCATTGGAAATCAGTCACTGTCAGGCACACAATCTCAGATTATATGGACTTTGAGCAAGTGTTTGGTTCACTGTACAAGTGTCATAAATTAAATTTTTTTTTTTTTCAGCTGTTCGCTGACTTGTTTATGGGCGCTTGAAAAGGAGTGCAACATCTCAGTATTTTCTTGGTCATTTATACAAGTAAAAATTCTAAACTTCGCTTGGGGGAAGGATGGTTTTTCAAGTATGTTTCCCATCATCTTCTGATTGTAATCTGAAACAAATTTTACCTGGTAATCTATGTTTTACTTTGAAGTTCTGTGTCTTTTCAAAGAAAAAAAAAATAATAATACTAACTTAGGGAGAGAGATCTTAAACATGATGTTCCTTAGTGTGCTATCATGCTGTACGAGTCATGTCTTACTCAAAAGCTCAACACCTACAGAACGTGGTTTTTGCAGTGCAGTCATCTAAATAGATGCTCTTCTTCAGGCTGTAACATTCTTTTCCTATGGTAAATAAATACAATCTTGAAATGAAATGGCATCTGATGAGTTGGAGATTTCTGTCATCAGCTGATTGCTGATTACATGTGGGTATGTTCACTAACAAAGCAGTGATGAAAAATATAGAAAATATTTTGACTCTCTCAATATTTATACTCTTTCAATTTAAATCCATACTGCTTTTTCCATTTTTTTCATGCATATACTTATTTTTAAAATACTGTATTGAATTTCTTTTACATTGGAACTGATTTTTTTTTTTTTTTTACAAGTGTGGGAAGTCGGCTTCTTTATTTATATTGATAAGGAGTTGTGTGTCTGTTCATGTTGTCATCATTTGATCAGTGGTTTTAAGAGACTGAGCTGATTCCTAGACTTTTTTTTGAATGCCCTTTGCAGCTTCTGTTGCAAACCCTTCTGTTACAGTCGTGGATCAGTTACTGAGCTGCGTAAAAGGAGAACGTATTTATGCCCTGAAAGAATGCAGTTCTATTGTTCCCTGATTTTTATTTTTTTCAGTCAGAAATTGGTAGCTCACATGACTAGTAAGTATATACTTTAAGTGCATCAAATAGCTGTGGAAATCTGTTTAATTTCACATAGAAACAGCTATTAGAGATTGGTTGTTTTCTGTATTAATCTTGGTTTCTTCATGGATCCCTGTGGGAGGGACAGAAGTGAACAAAGGACACTTTATGTTGTTGGCATGTTGCTCGGTGCTGGGTTAGTTCTAGGCAGGAGCAAGAGAGAAGGCGACTAGCAGGAAGAGGAGAAGTTTGAGACAAGCTGCTTCTGGGCAAGTATTTAGGAGCTGAAGGATGATTCCAAGGCAGGAGAGGCCTGTGAGCTGAGCAGGTCAGGGTGAGTCGGGAAGTTTCAGAAGGAAATGCTTGAAGAATGACACTGAGGCAAGATGTTGTTTTAACAGGTAGATGTTTTGGAGTGACATCTGAAGATGGGGATGAGCCGTGACACGGTGAGATGCAGTCTCTGAGAACTAATTGGCTCATGTTTTCCTTGAATTTAACATCCTCTCTTGAGCAGTCTCTTTTCTTTTTTATCAGCCATCTTACAATAGCCAAAAAAAGTTTTTGGGAGACAGGTGAGGCAGGAGCCCTCTTAAAAGGAGCTGCCACTTCAAGCATTGCATGAATTTTATGGTGAAATTACAGCTGTGCACCAGGGTTGTATGGATGCTTCATTTTAAATTCATGCCCTATTTTTGTCATGAAAAACTTAACCTAGGCAGACATACCCACAGAACACAGAACCGTAACTAGTAGTGTCAGGTCTGACACTGAGGTGAGCACATCTGTGTGATAAATAGAGGTGTTTTTTTTTTTTTTTTTTTTTTTAAATCTCCTGTAAGGGTTCCTGCTTTTTTTGAGTTGCTGAACTTAGGAACTAGGCAGTTTAGAAAAACACACAGCCTTCAGTTTCACTGTGCTCTGTTGAGGTCTTCGCTTATCGTTTAGTACTTACAGGAAGAGAGAATGGAAGAAGACTGTGCAGGAGTTTTTAATGATCCTTCTCCAGCTGAGGGGGAGGTACCTGCTGTCTCCCCAAAGGGCACCCACCCAACTGGAATGGGAATGACTTGGTGCGAGGCTCCAGGCTGCATTGAGTCATAGTTGGGTCTGTGATAGTTGATACCACATCTCTGCACTGCCGGGTATAATGGCAGTCAAATTTTGACCCAGATGCATGTGATAGCATTTATTTGGAGTTCACTGGAACATAAAACATAGCGAACACTCCAGGATATGTTACTAGCATATCATCTGGATTGGGCTGCATTATTTTAGCCATTACCTACCTGGATCTTTACAGGCTGCAGCAAAGGTGTGATCTTGATCCATGGCATGTCAGGTGCAGGTATTTGTAGGTGGCTTCACCAAGTGGTTCCCTGTGAATAGAATACTTCTGATCAGCTCATGTCCTTAAAGAAGCTCTGTGTAAAGGCTATTCCCAGGATATCTGTTTTTTCTTTTTTGCTTTTACCTTTCTAGTTCCAGGATATCCTGTCCTCCCTTTTGTTTTTCACAGCTTCCTGGAAATGAAAAGCATTTATATGGCATCAGTCCTACAAATGTGAATGCAGCTTCACAATCTCCCTGCTCATCATGGACTGCATAAATCAGGATAGATTTCAAATGGAGTTTGTACAGTACAGCATGTAAAACTGGCTGCAGCATTACAGTTTTCAAGGAATGAAAGAGATGCTGATTTTTGATTTCCCTGGCAACCAGACTTTATGACTAATGAGAAGTGTAATGGAGAGACAGTGCAGGACAGCTGGTGGAAGAAGAATTTAAGAGTTGGAAAGAGTTTTTTTTAATCAAAACCCATGTCTTTCTTTACTCTGCCTTCCGTGTTGAGGATGACCAATGTGGAATTGCTAGTAAGCACTGAATTGGCAATGGCTATAGTTACTTGGAAGCTATCAACCTGCAATTTTCCCTGCTCATCATTCTGAGGTTGAGGGAGCGATGTGGAGATGACATTTATTGTGTGCAATGCTCCTGTCCCAGAAGGCTTAGCTCACATGGGTTGGGCACAGCTTTGCAAGACCATCAATGAAAAGTTCTCGCCCGTGTCTAAATCCATAGGATGGAGTATTTTCTGCTGTTGCACTTTATTGAGGATTGCTGCTCTTCTGGAGTCTCCTTTGGGGTCCTTGCAATGGATGATATTGCACTGATTCTTGTCAACAGAAGCACATTTTCACTGTCAGGAGTGTCCTAGCAAAGAAATCCCTATGCCTTTTGATGCATGAAGTGCTCATGAATTCCTAGACTAAAGCAGCAGTATTTTCCTGTTTAGGGAAAAATGGAAGAACCTGAGAATGAAAGTACTGTTACGTTGAGCTAAAGATCTGCTTTTGAAGCTAATTTCAACTGCAGCCTGATGTTTAAGGAAGAAGGTACTTTTAGAGAACGGTTTAGAAGGGAAGTGCCAGAAGCTCTCCAAAGCCAAGTACAGTCTAGAGCACTTCAGGGAGAACTTCTTACCTGGAATAATGTCACTCCATTTTCTAGGAAGTGGCCCATTCTGCTGTCATGTTTTCTCTTAGATATCACCAGCGATACAGCTATTTCCATGTTTGTTGACCTGATTATAGCTAACATTTTAACTGTAAATGTGATTTGCTCCCTCTTTAGACAGCAAGAATCATTCAGAGACTGTGAGATGGAATACCTTAGAGGGAAGGGGAGATGAGTGCAAAGGAAGACTAAAATCATTCACAGTAGTGAAGGTCTGTCTTTTACTGTGTTCTTGTTCCAGGGAGCAGATCAGGTGAAACATTAGCCCTCTGCCCCATGCTTCCCTGCCATTATGTTGTTCAGTAAAACTTGGTTTGAGAGCGTTACAGCAGTAAGTCACAGGGAGGCTTTCATAGTTATTACAACATTTCCTGGGTGGCTCAGTATTCCTTCTTGAAGCCACACCTGGCTTACTGGCTTCCTATGGTCTTATTACAGGGTGCTGTATGCATTTCCAGAACGCTGTCAAAAACGTCCATATCAGTAGAAGATCACAATGTCTCACAGCATGCTGAATGTGTGAAGAAATTAATTGTTAAAGCATCTAGTAAAAGTTTAATGAGTTTTACAGAATAGACATGGGGGGAAAAAAAAAAAGCTTATTTTTACATAGCCTTTGAAATATATTTTTGCTTCTCAGTTTGAATTTGAACATAGGGAAACTTTGCTAACTCTTCACTTCCATATAATAATAATAATGTTATCTGTTAACAGACCAGAGGCAGTGGTATTTTTCTTCTAGCAAAATCAGGTTTCTACCCTTCACAGGTCATGGGACTGAGAGGTTAGCCAGCATGAGTCACCATTCTCACTCTTGTCTGTGAAAGCAGAATAGGAAAAGACTTTCAGATTGTGCAGGCGTTTGAGAAGGGATTTGATTAATTTCTTGTTTTCTTTGTTGTTTCCAAGAAATTGGAATTGAGAAAGAAGCCTTAATTTGTGTATTTATTTATTTACTTTAAAATTTGTCATTGTAAGCAGTTACAGCTAAATGAATTCTGTTTCTAAGTTACCCAGTTGAAGCAGAAACTCTGAAAGATGGGATTTTCCTTTTAACAGAGCATCTGTACTGAAATACAAAGGCAGGTTAATGATTAATATTATTAAATTTATTTCTGTCTAATAAGAAAGAGATACCAGCTGCTTTTATTCTTTGTAGGCTACTTTGGAAGAATATACTCCAGGCTTAAATATGGTATTTCAAATTGCAATCTAGTGTGTCCTTTAAATATTGCCTATTTTTTAGTGGAAATGATAATTCTTCAGATCTTGGGTCTGTCCTTCAGTGAGCAAAAGGAAGCATGTATGTCCGTGTAATTGAAGACAGGTATGCTATTGTGAAGGGTGGAACATGAGTCTTTGTAAAGAGAGGTGGAGTCTCCAGTAACATGGTGTGATGGGAATGCTGATTCATTTGTTATTTGATGATGCATTTTCCAAAATGGGTCTGTGGGCTGCGTGTCTGTTGTGTTTGTTGTTGCTTGTTTGTTTGTTTGCTTGTTTGTTTTACTTCAGTGAGTTTTGGGTTCTGTTGATTAGTCTGATTTGTCCTGTTATCTTCACTTTTTTTGAACTCAATTATTCTTGAGGCCTTGCCTCAAGATGCTCTAAGCTTTTTGCATAGGTCTCTGGAATCTGCCTGAACCTCGTGTTTTCACTGTATTGTCTATCTCAATACCAAACAATGGATTTGAGCTTTTTGAGTTCCTCAGGAAGTGTCTGACTTCATTTAAGTGTCAGAGTTCTTTGTGATACTACATCTCTATTCTGTGTGTGATTTTTTTCTTTCACATTATGTTTTCAATATTTTCTAAGATAATCTTAGAAGATTTCTAAATACATGGTCCGTAAGACAGCTGTATGTAAAAGCTTTTAGTTTACCGGTTCCCTTGAAAAATTCAAAAACAAAAGCTCTACTTTGATGAAAACTTTTCCTCCAAAGAGGAAATAGCTCCGGTGACTTCAGGAAATCTATGAGGGGTTTGGTACTTCCCCCCCTCTCCAAAAGCATGGTTAGGTCCTGTAGCAGTGTGAAGAAATATCCATTGTGAAAGGAGATCTGAAATACTTCTGTTCTCAAGAAAGTTTGAATCAATTGTGTTTGCCTTCTCTGTAGAATTTCCTGATGGCTCCAATTTAAGCTCCTGTGGAATTCAAATTTTGCATGAATATACAAAGAAGTTTTATTGGCTTAAGACCATCACATTGGAGTCTCAGCGTGCATCAATGAACTTCAGTTGGAATGTTGTGGGACAGAAGTCATTGAATCATAGAATCATAGAATGGCCTGGGTTGAAAAGAACCACGATGATCATTGAGTTTCAACACCCTGCTACGTGCAGGGTCACCAACCACCAGACCAGGCTGCCCACAGCCACATCCAGCCTGGCCTTGAATGCCTCCAGGGATGGGGCATCCACAGCCTCCTTGGGCAACGTTCCAGTGCATCACCACCCTCTGTGTGAAAACCTGCCTCCTAATATCTAACTTAAATGTCCCCTGTCTTAGTTTAAAACCATTCCCCCTTGTCCTACCACTGTCCACCCTGTTCCCCCTCCTGTTTATATGCTCTCTTCAAGTACTGGAAGGTCACAGTGAGACCTCCCTGGAGCCTTCTTTTCTCCAAGCTAAACAAGCCCACTTCCTTCAACGCTTCTTCATAGGAGAGGTGCTCCAGCCCTCTGATCATCTTAGTGGTTCTCCTCACGACCTAATCCAGGAGCTCCATGTCCTTCCTGTACTGAAAAGTCCATAAAGCTGAAGAGGATGCTGCAGAAAGCAAGGAAGTGGTCAGGTTGTTTTTTTGTGTGTTCACTGAGATAAGTTCCAAAAGATCACATGGTCTTCAGTAACTGTACAGCCACTTCTATGTCTGTGTGCTTTAGAACTATGACACTATTTCTCATTCTTCAGCTGGGACAAAAATATCAGTAACTGTTTCATGTTGAACTGTTTGGCAGTCAGCAGTGAGGGTCTTGCTTGTAATTACAAATGCATTGATTGAATGCTTCTGTCACCAGAAGGTTATGCGTGACATTTCTGACAGTCTCCTTGGTGTTTTGATTGCCACTGTTAGTGTTTCTGAGTACTTGCAATATCTGCAAATGTTGAGACTGAAATTCTCTCAAGTGATGCCGCTAAAAGGCCCTAACACAGATTGTTTGGCCACATTCGTGTTTAAAATAAAAAAGGCAGCTGCTTTGCAGACTGGGTGTGAAGTCTTGTGAGTCACTGGCTGAAACATGTTGACCTAGGAAGAAGGAAAGAACCAGTTCTACTTCAGGATCTGTGTTGGAAGTAATTCTAGAAGAGAATTTTCCAAATGATTCATTGCCATTGTATTTAAAATATTGTCTATTTCTGGTCTGTGTGTGGTTTCCAGTGATTATATTTCCAGTGATTACAGATTTTTCTGCCTTCCATGTTGTGTCTATATTTAATGTGTGATTATGTGATCCTTATCCTATTTTGTCAGGCAACAGGTTTGTTTAAAACTTCATGGAATTTCTATTTTACTGGAATTGGAGACGTATAAGAAAGTTGTGAAAATGTGCAGGAAGAAAATGCACTGCCTTTGCCTTGGAAGAATCGAGGAGATGCGTCTTAAAACTTAGAAATTAATAAAAATGAATTTTTAAACGGGAAGGATTTTGAAACTCATCAGTTAATAGATAGGGCTGGACTTGGAGGAAGGCTTTAAAGGTGCTCTTCTTGATCACAGAAGGTGTTTGAATTAAACAAAAAAGTATAAGAAGATTTAAGTTTCATTGAAGTGTGCTTAAGAATTATTTCACGTTATCCTCTTCTCTAATTGATTAACTGGATAATAGGTTTAAATGTGCCAAATGACAAAACCCATGGATTTTATAGCAACTGATCTGAATTGATCTAATTATGTCTTTTTTTTCCTCTTGTGACACCTATGTGAATCCTAATGATGTAAAGCAAGTTGAGTTAAATGGAGTTGTGCCTGTTTCTTGGGAGCGGTGATGAGAAAATTAGAAATTTCTTCTGTTAATGTTAATTAAATGAAAGTGCTAAGTGGGAATGGCTGTTTGGTACGTTAGTGTCCGCCTACACCTGGTCCTTCTCACAAATATAGGCAGTTTCATTTAATTGCCTTTCAGTTTTCTCAACTTCATTTTGTATGTGTAGACATTATTTGAACATGTGACGTCAGCTGCTGAGTTTTTCTCTTCACTCTATAGGAACAACTTAATCTTTCTGGTTTTCATACTCCCCTGGTGTTTCTATTGGGTGGCTGGATTCCGTCAGAAACTTCACAACCTACTTCTGTAGGTTCTTTGGAATAGTACTTCTCTTGATCTCTTTTGGGGACTTCTGAACCAGCAGTTAAAGACAACTGGTCTGAAAGTGTGTTATTTAAATCCCAGAAGTCATATTCGTCAAATCTTTCTGTGATCCGCATTAAGTACCCTACTTTTGTATTTGGAGAATACAGTTTCAACTATCTTTGACCTCAGATAGCTCAGAAAAATGCCAGTAATCAATTGAGAAAGCTTCACAAGTGGAGTTTCTATTATGTTGTCCATATTCTTCTTTGTGTTGCAAAAGCGTGGAAAGAAGGAAAAAACTGTTGCATGTTTTTCTCTTTGAAATATTTAAAAATGTGCCTTTATTCTCTGAAACTAAAATTCATAATTCTCTGGATCAGCTGTGAACATCTGAACTCAAGTGAAGCCCAGGTAATTCAGGCTGCACTTGCTCATATTTGCTGAATTTTGCAAAATGCTGCAGATATCATCAGCTGGGGGAGGTAGAAAATGCAACGCCTTTTCTGAAATGTTGAACAAAATCTTCAAAGCAGTGGAAAAACCATTGGGTTTAGGGAGGTTTGAGTTTTTAACTTGAATCATTGAATCAAAGAAATACCCTTTGTTATGTGTGTCA
Source organism: Chrysolophus pictus (assembly GCA_037305975.1). Lineage (NCBI taxonomy): Eukaryota > Metazoa > Chordata > Aves > Galliformes > Phasianidae > Chrysolophus > Chrysolophus pictus. The sequence goes on from CM074578.1 coordinate 30,679,427, forward strand.
GATTTTCTTTGTGTTTCTGCATTAAATATTTTGGTTTTAGTGAAGGAAACTGTCATGACTAAGGAAGTACTGAATGCTAAAAATGAAATCTACTTGAATCTTGAAGTACGGGAGGACTTAGTTTTCTGTCTTGAAAAAGTGATGCTTAGTCTGTATTCATTCTCTACACCTCCGTCCTTCACACCTTTCACATGTGGTGGATTTTCAAAACTGTGGAGATCCAGTGTAAAAACTTGTTGCCTGGAGGAGTTTCTGCTCTGATTTTTGCTTCCTTGGTGTTATATTTGCTACTTTTGTTTGTGCTGGCAATGGAAGCTCATTCATCCTCATTTTGATCTGGAAAGAATTATTAAAATGGATGAAGCCATCCCTTTTGGAGATTTTTTGTGTGTGTGTGTGCTGTCCTGGTGCACTGGATACACTGTTTAGTGTTGCAGCAGCTCTGGGGTTGATGCTGGCCGGGTGGGGAGAAAAGGATTGAGAACTGGGAAAAGTGACTTTTGTCCCTGGTGCAATGAGCTTTCAAATTACCTCACCTTTCTTTGATGCTCTTTCCTAAGTCACAAATTGTTACATCTTTGTATTTTACCAGTTAATGGGGAGCAAGCATTATGTAGTGACTAAGGAGGTTGAATCTTCCTAAGGGGAGGAGAAGTGTTTTTTTGGGGAGCATTTAGAATATACTTTTGTGTAGGTGTCTGTAGTTTGTGGAGGAGAGTAACATTTTGCTGATCTTGTATGTGGAAGTCAAAAGTTTCCATGTGTAAACCTCGTACATGGTTTTCAAGGATAGTTATTTTTAATAATGTTTTTAAAATCATGTCTTCCAATGTGTTTTTAAAACAATTTGGATTTCCATCTTATTATGGATTGCCCATACCTGAAAGAAAAGTTTATGTAAGTTAATGTGGCTGAAGGACATGATTGGAAATGTTGACACTTGAATCAAACTGCGCTAGCTGTGCTTTGGCATATCGGGCCCCGTTTTATATCTCATCTATCCAACAAGCAGAGGAATCTGTGGCCCAGTGTTAGACAAAACATGAAGATTAAAGCTCTGTGCAGGCTGAATAAGCACCAGCTTTGTTCAGAAAAACTGAACAATGTTTTGTCTGGACATGAAGGAACAGAGCTTCAGCAGCACTTCAGATACTGCTGCTGCCAGGTTTCCAGTTCATGTCATCATCTGCAGGGAGTGAGCAGGAGCAGGTAGACCATTTCATCTTGAGGCCTGTTGTCCAAGTACTTTGACACGTTTCTGGACTATTGTCCCAGCACATGGTTTCCCCCTGCAGCTGGCGCTGCGGGATCAGGGCAGCACAGTGTTGATGGGCTGAGCTTGTGAGAGCTGCCTGGTGGCTGCTCATGGCCTAAAGCCCAGCTGGGTGAGAGCTGCTGGATCCTCCTGTGGCAACTGGGAGAGAACTGAAGGTAATTTTAATCATGTGTTGTTTTTACAGGGCAAGATCATGATCTCTGTGTAAGATCTGTAGGGAAGTCTCACTGTGGCTGATGCTTGAGCTCAATTTTTTAGCATGAACATGCATTTGAAGTCCTGAAGTTTGTAAGGTTAAGGCAAAACATATTGCAGAAGGAATAGTGCTTCCTTAGGGAGGGGGAAAAGAAGAATAACTTGGCTTCTTGAATATTTTTTTTCCTTTGTCAGTGTAAGCTATCTTCCCTTTCTTGCTGATGAAGTAATGTGATGTCATTGGTAGCTATGTATTGTATGAACACTAATGCACTGTATTCAGAAATAGAGATTAGATTAAAATTATGATCAAGTTGAAGATCAAATGCAAATAAATGAAGGGCAAAAGAAAAAAGAAGCCCTAACCCTGCCCTGATTATTGTAGAGCAATGATCTACAATTTCTCTGCTTTCCGATACCAGGAACTATTAACGTCTGGATGAAGGCTGATTAGAGATGTGTGCGCTAGTTATCTCAGGAGCTTGCTCACAAGTTGAGCCTCTTGCTTTGCCTGCATTTACTGCATTCTGGCTCCAGACACACCAATAGGATTCCTTTGGGGTGAAAATAAAGCGGAGGATGTTCCTTAGCAGGTCAGATATTCCCCAGCTGTTTGTTCACATTTTCTCTAGGAGACCAGACCGGATCTGGTAAAGCTATTTGGTACAGAGTAAAGTTAGTAAACCCCTCAAAATGCATATAGTATGGATGCTAGCCATCAGTATTTCTTAAAGCAAAATGAAGACTATTCCTACTCATGTAACTGAAGGAAGAAAAGGAAAAATGGTCATGAATATTACAGCACCTTTTATTTAGCAGAGGCTCAGTTTCACTCAGAATTTAGATTTGCTATCCTTCTTGAATGTATCTAGCCATCAGGCTATCACGGGATGGATGTGTTTTAGGCATATGAATTGACACTACTCCACTTAGTCTGAATGAAGACTATGTGGGGGCAGGACTTGATGACTTTGTCTCATTTCTTAGAGGAGTCTCCCAGTCTTTCAAGGTTAGCCTACATTTCAGATTACAAAAAAAAAATCTTTTTTAAAGAGCACGGGTGTCATAGATCAATGCACTCTCTAATCTTGGAGCTACAAACTCAGATTGGGAAGTGGCATTGGCAGCATTACAATGACTATTCTTGAAATTTTTTTTTCTGCTGTAATTGCTTGGGAAGTTTTGAATTTAAAAACACCTGAATCACATTTTGTGGCTGCATTTACAACCTGACAGAAAGCTTTCCTTGACTCTACTTTTGGCTTTCCTGCCAAAACAAATAGGGTGTTCAGAGCACGTGACCACAGTGGTTTGCCTTCTGCATAAGCTTCTGTAAGGGAATCTGTAATTATGCTCAAGGGCCGATCCTGCTAGTCATGATTCTGCATGCGTTATTTTCAGATTACTTTAACATCAGATGTACTGTGATCGTGTGTGCCTTTGGCTGCTTCAGTACAATACCCAGCCTTAGGGATGACTCTTCTGACTCTAAAGAGGCAGCGCTTGTACTGTAGTGCCTGCAGCCATAGGTGCCAATGGCTTACTTTGGCACCTTCTAAAAGATGAGTTTGACCAAATCTGGTCCCTTTTATAAATTTTGTAACACTGAGACAGAAAACTGATCTTGATTTCTGTGATAATGCTGCTTGGTAATTTTTGGTCAGTGTTGGCTTGAACAGAATCTTTTGAGTAGAAAGGCATTTTTTTGTGGCGTTGCTGTTAAGTGGTTGGAAGTAGTGTTCTGATTTGAGATTTTAAAATCAGTAGAATACTCTTGGACTTCTATATCAACCTGTCTAACCATTTTCTGAACCAGAGCTAGATTTCTTAGAGTTTGCTCTCTGTAAAAGCAGCGAGCAGTGGAGTTGCACTGGCCATCTGCTGCAAGGCCCAGAGACTCTGAGCCCACAGTAAGAAAAATAGTCTGGCTAGCAGGAGTACATTTGTCTTGCACTGTGGCAAAACCTGACCCAAGATTAGCTGTGGTCTGGGGACCATAATCTGCATGGCACTCTGTCAAGGTTTAGGGAAGCCCTTGAAGAAAATGAATATATTGCCAAAAATCAAAGTTCAGCTGTGGTCAGGATGTGGTCAGAATGTGGAAATTGTTCCGGTCTGCAGTTCTTAGTGCTGTCAAATTCCTGTTGGTACCAACAACAGATTTTGTCTGGTCTGTTGCTGCTCAGATGCCTAAATCTTTATAGCACTGTGGCTTCTTTGAAAATGTGAGCTCTTCTAGATCAGTACAAGAATTAAAAGTTGTTTCAGATGGATTTTATTCTTCAAGCATACATTCCATATATTTTTTGAAGATTGAGATAGATAAATAATAAACTTTCACTGAAATTACTGTTTCATGTTCTTGCCTCATAGTAAGTGGCCTGTTATACTATAATCCCCCCAGACCTGATGGACTTACTGGCAAAATGTTCTGTTTTACTTTCTCTGGGTAGCTTTGCCCTTGGTAAGACTGTCTTAGATTGCTTTTACACTCTTTTATATTAAGAGAATGCCTTTAGTCTCATATTCCCAAATATCTTATCAGTAACATCTCTGAGATTGTCTCTGTGTCTGCGCAGCACCTGTAAGTTACACCCATGCTTTTCATAGGATGTATAAGCTGCTATGGAGAAATGAAAAAGAAGGTTAAAACTGTCTCTGTGTTTCCATTTTTCACTCTGGTATATACCTGAAGGTAGTATTTGGTGATGTTCTCCTATTGCTGGACTTTAAACAAATAAAACAAAACAGAAAAAGCAAACAAACAACAACAAAAAAAAACAACCCACATTATAATGCAAATAGGTGTCTTGTTTGGTTGTTATTTACATACATAAGCATATGTATAAGCATTTATCAGACTGATAAAACAGTTCGGGCTGCTGTTTTTCGGTTCTTCAAGTTTACTTATTTATTGTGTTTTGCATTATTCCACTGCAGAGAAAGGCTTGGAGACCTGGAGTTCAAAGCTTGACAAGACAAGTGGGTGCAGTGAAGAGTGAGAGCTGTGCTGGTGTGTGACAGGTCACCCACTCCCCCAAGCCCTGGAGGTGTTTCTAAATTGTTCTCCAGTGCAGCCAAGGAGAACGACATTGTTATTAGTACAACGTGGACGAAGGTTACACTTCAGCCTTGACTTTCCCTGTTGAAATTGTAGAGTTGCTTGAAGTTCAAGGTCTGAGGATGACTCATCTAAAAGGATAAAATGTACAATAGTGTCCCTGGTTGTTGTTATGTATTTACTTCAAGTATTTTTCTGAAAACAAACAAACAAACAACCAAAACCATAAGAAGAACTGGCAAATTACCAAAAATTCAAAAGCAATCAAAAGTTGTTGTTGTTTTTTTTAATATGTCTGGAAATATGCCTATGACTTCCTTGTGAATTGATGAATTTGTTGGGTTTATCTTCGTGTGAATTACTGGGATTCAGACTAGCTCAGCCTCTTTCCTGATCAGCTTGGTAAAAGCTGAAGTAAAAACTGATGCGCATGTATCCTCAAAGGAGACTGAAAAAGTGAGTTCTTGCATTAGGTCACCTGCAAATGAGCTATAGCCTAGCATCAGAGTGTAGTGGGTAGGGAGAGCAGGTAGTCACTGAACCACTGAGGAGATGGGGATTGCTGGGTGCGGGAGGTTGGGAAGCGACGCAACTGGAAGGGAATCTAAACTTCCTCAGTCAAGAGAGAACATTCTTCTTTAAAAAATAATATTTTTTTTCCCTGCATTTACTCTTGGAAAGAGGTATCGTGGGAGGACGTAGACTGTTCCAGTGCTGGTTGGAGAGGCTAATGTTTCCTGCCCTTGGCTACTGGCTGAGCATGCTGGTGAGTTCAGGCCTAGCGGTCCGGCAGCGTTTTGCCTCAGCCACAGCAACACAAACTGCTGAGTTCATACTTAGATTCACTAGCTCCTACTGGTAGACCTGCAAGTGTGTGCCTCTCTGCTCTCATGGTCCTTCTACTTTGTTGTGATATGGCTTGATTTTACTTTGAGGTCTTCCCCTGGATGATGAAACCTGTCTTGAACTTCCCAGTGTCTCCCCGCTGCCTGCTCTGTGCCCTTCTCCTTGTTTAACCCAGGCTGACTTTCTCAGCCTTCAGGAGTGTGGTTTGAGCTACCCATCTCCAGCTTGTTTTGCTGCCTTGGTTTGTAGTTCAGTTTCACTGTTTCCCCCAGCTGTTTTGTAAGGCTTCTCAAGTGGTGTCCAGAACATAACTGAGGAGTTCTTCCTTTAATTTTGACTTCAGCTTTATTTTTGACTGCATTTTTAGTGTTACTGAAACTTGACATTGTGTTTTGGGTTTTGCTACTTCTATTTGTTGCTATTACTTGCTGTGAGTTGAAAATACTCCTGTGGATTCCATGTACTTCTTTTTTTGATCTATCAGGCAGTTTCACTTGGTTTATTTTAATTAATGAGATTTGGGATAGAAACCAATGTGTGTTGTTAGTAAAAACTGAAGTAGGAGCAGTATTCTTAACAGATGGGTAGCTTGAAAAGCTGACAAGTACAAGAATCACAGAGGAAATCAGCAAATGTTTATCCTCATGTGTATTAATCTTAGTTTCTCAATATCATAGTCAAAAGACCACAAGCTTGGAGTTTTATAAGCTTAGTGTTGTACAGAATTCTTTCTTCCTTTTGTTTATTGATAGCCACAAAGATCTCTGGTGCTGACATTGTCTGGTGAGGAGTACATTTCCAAAAAAGCCAGCAAATCCAGTTGGCAGAGCCTGTAATGAAGCTTTCTCTGGTAAGCCAATTCTTTCTTCAGAAGAGGAGGTTTTCCACCGGGCTTCTCATCCCAGCACCTTTGGGTAGGCTTTGTAAAATTGAGATGTTATTTGGTTGATTTTCTTGTGCTGTATAGGTCTTTATTCGTTTTTTTTTTTTTTTTTTTTTCTTACATTGTGCAGAGGTTCTTATCACTTAGTAAATAATGGCTGAACAACATTCAGACCTTTGAAATCAGTTCAGTTAAAGCATATACTAGATATGCTTTCTATGATAGGAGCTTTCTTAATGATCTCATCTTGATTTAATGGCTTACATTTTAGCTCTGTGAAAGTTGTGTGCAGATACAAAAAAGGAAATTGATTAGATGTGGCACATTTGAAAAAACATTGTACAAATATATTTTTTTGAAAATGTGAAAAGTTTCTTGTATGCAGCACAGTGCAAGTAATACTGTATTTTCTGAATAGTGGTAAGTATGAAAAATATTGTGTTCCTGTGAAGGAAATTTCTTATTAGTTTGTAAATCTGGCTGCTCTGAAGAACTTTTCTTTATGTAGCATCCATTTAAATATTTGCAGATGAAGTGGATGTGTGTTTTTGCAAAGCTCCGGTTCTTACTCAGGACCCTCTTGTAACAAAGACCGGTGTTTCTCAAGGTGGACAGGAAGGAAGCAAAGCAAGGAATGCAGCTGTGCTGACCTGACTAGAGCAGAAATTCAGAAACAGGAGAGTGAGATGGTGTAGGGTAGATTGTACAGGTCTGTAGACTGTACCACACCACCTCTTCTACTCCATAGCATTTGTTCTTCCAGGATATATTTCTGGGTTCACTTGCTATTTTACCTTCTGATTTCAGAACTTATTTAAAAACATTTCTCATAAGAAAGTGGGAAGAGATCTATGAATGTTCAAATGATGCAGAGAATTTCGTGCTTTCTTTACTGAGATCTGGGATTTTTCTGTGAATTGTCACATTTACTGCAGAGAAAAAAAAACTGTATTTCTATTCTGCTTTAAGCATAAGGTATTGGCTTTCTTTTCAGAAATGTTTTGAGTGATAAAGACAACAGCAGAATAGGTATTTCTTATGCGAATGGTAAATACAATTAAGTACGACTACAAAAGTGTGTCAGAGAAAATTAAGTGAAGGCACTTGCTTGTGAGAAACTGCAAGCACTAGGCAGTGAAATGAAAGAACTGGGTCTGCGTTTCTAAGGTGTTCAACCTGCTGTGATTAGCAGAAATGCTGCTGCTAGTTTGCATTCTCTGATCTGTATGTTTTAATTAATAAAGCATTTTCTTTCATTTTCATTTTTCCTTCAATAAAATGCTGTTGCCTTTTCCTAAAAAAACTTGTCTCAGGTAGTTGAACTTGTACTTTTGTGTTTCAGCTTATCTCAGAATGCTGAGCTGGAAACTGGCTGCGCAAGAGCTGGTTCTGAAGCAGACTTCATGCATCAGTCTCAAGGGCAGGGGCATCTGCATCAGATGGGAAGGTAGATAGTAGAGCAGGTACAGCCTGATAGGTTTCAGCAGCTGATCTTGTTGTGTTGCCAGAAGCCTGTCAGAGTCCCAGCTAATAGTGATGCTCAACATTTGCTGAGCAAAATGTTACAGTCACTGGTTTTGTGATGCTTCTCAGGCAGAAGACTGTATTTCTTAAAAGTAATTAGCTATCTCATGAATAACTACTACATTTAATTTTGATGCAATCAGTGGATTCTTACATGCTTGCAAAACCTCAATTCGTTTTTCTCAAATGTGCATTTTGCATTCTGGTGGCTGAATTCACTCATTGCTCTGTCATTCAAGAGGATTTTTTAGCTCACGACATTACCCTGTCATCATTTGTTAATAAAGCATGAAATAGGCTTCAGACTGTGGAAGAATGCAAAAGTCTCTGTAGGTGAACAAAGCAGAAGCCTCTAGATGCCAACTGGACGGACTGGATTCATGTTGAAGCAGAAATTTTGGCAGTACTGTTGAGTTTTTTTTCCCTTTGCAAGGTTGTTATGTCCGGAGAGTTGGCCATACACTGAATGCAGAGGAGAGCCTTGTTTTTAGCGGTGTGCGGCCTATGGCTGGAGTGCCAGTTTGAAGTAGGATTTTAAAAGAAGATGATAGACTTGTGAAGAAATGAAGGCCTGGTTATATCCAGAAATAAACTCAGATGTTTAGCAGCTGCACCCATTGTGGCAGTGATACTCAAAGGTCAGGTCTGGCTGGAAGAAATAACCCACAGAGCAGTGATGTAGCTTGGGTCTGATTTACAATATCCTACAGTAAAGAGAATATGGCCAGCAGCCAACTATGAGTGTTTGCAGATGTTGTTTTACGGGATGTATCCCATGTTGCTGGCAACATGCTAACGATGGTCCTGGTATGCAGAGTTCACGGCATGTGGCAAGAGGCTGGAAGTAATAGAAGCGAATGTGATGCTCAATGTTTTAGCACATAAACTTTGTGAGCAGCTAAGAGAAGTTAAACTGCTCCAACCACATGGGAAAATAAACTGTAAGGCTTCCTGTATTACATAAATTCTTTTAAATAACATGAGTTGTGCGATTGTAATATGCTATAAACTTTCGTGTGTTAAAATCCTCATTATCTTTATGCATCCTGAACTGCATGCTAGGGGGAAAAATTAACTAATTAGTTGAGTATATTTAAACATAAAAAAGAGATTTACTCTAAATGAAGTATGCTACAACCATTTTTTTCAAAGTCTCTTATGAACATTACTTGATTTAAAAAAAAAAAATTAACTTTGCATTCCAAGGTCTTTGCTTTAGAATTACTTTAAATCTTCTGTCATTTAACCTTGAAGGTAATGACAGGTTGCCTTATGCGTTGACAACAAAGATGTTAAGACCAGCAGCATTCCCAAAGCAATCTCAGGAAGGCTTTGCTTTCTCTTCAGAACTTTTTAAATTCCTTGGAGGCAGCAAAAAGCAGGTCATGTGAAGCATGTCCTGACGCATTCTCAGTGAGATGAGAATGTCCTTTCTGGCTTGTGGTTGTACAACCTCCTCGGGGGGACAATGACCTTTGTCCTTGCCACTGCTTGTGATCAGGGGATCTGCACCCACTGTGAGAAATTTTGAAGCTCCTTTTTTGTTCAGATGTGAGGAAAAGACAAACATGGGACTTGTTTCCTAGCATGTGACTTTGCTGCCAGTGTTTTCTTTCTGGCTTGCGGGCTCATTTGATTCTTGCTGGGAGGAGCAAATTCCACCTTAGTGATGTGGCAAATGTTTTTACAAGTTTTGGGATCCCTAAAGCATGTCACTTTGGTAAGTGAATCAGTTTTGGAGGAGAAATTAGAGAAAGCCAGGAGGAGTGAGCCTTTCAAGCTGTGAGGAATCCCTATTCTCATTAGGGTAAGGACTCTAAAGTAGGTTTCAAAAAAAAGAACTCATTCAGCATATTTAAAATGGCACCATTAGCCATTCAGATTGTGCCAATGCTGGCAGCTTTCCTGGTTAGTTCAATGAGATTTGCATGCAATCAAATACTTCTTTTAACTGGGAACTTATTTAGCTGCATAACTTGAGGAGCCTGAGGTTTAAATGTCTTGGCCTTAATATCTATTTCGTTTGTGTATTGTAGATTCTATATAATCTAAAACTATTTTCACACCATATTTTTATAGAAAATAAGGTCAAAGTTCCTTAATAGGGGGAGTTTTGGTGTTGCTGTGTTGGATGTTAGTATCTCAAATGAATAGTATGAAAAATCAATATATTTATAAGAAATTCATAAAAGGGTTATTTAAGAGCCATACACTCAGCTGTGTTAGAAGTGTGTATGTTCATTTGTCTCAAGTGAGAAAGGACTGCGTCGCTGCTCAGCTCCTACCTGGACATGTGCCTTTGACAGAAATTAAGGTATTTGCACCCCAGGTCAGGCAAAGACAAGCCTCTCTTAGTTGTGTGATTCATTGCATGCGTGTGTGTGTGTATACATATCTATAAAGGTACACACTTATAGTATAGACTTAGCTTTGAATCTGTCCTGTACTTCATACTTCACTGAGCTAGGTTCCCTTTTTTGTTCATAGCTTGTTAGTAGTAGCTGCAGTTAGTAGTAGTCTGTGGGCCACCCAGAAAACTGTTCAGTCCTTGAATCATCTTACACAAACTTAAGTGAGTCCTCTATGAGTAAAGTATCACAGGATGGAAAAGGCCTGGAAGAATGTGTCTTGACAGGCTTGCTCCAGTCTGTTGTCTGGCTGCTCCGTGCTGGTTAACAGGATTAAATATAGAAAACTAATGTCTGTGTACTGAATCCTGACATCTTACTAGATTTGTATACATCTTTTTTTCTTTTGTTACAGGAAATACTGGATAGTTCCCACAATGGAGGACGGGAAGCCCGTTTGGGCTCCACACCCAACTGATGGGTTTCAGATGGGCATGATTGTGGACATTGGTACTGACTACTTAACTATTGAACCTTTGAATCAGAAAGGCAAGGTAGGTATCTGATAAGTGAAGGAAAAGAGAAAAACCTTACGTATATATATGTATTTTAACCTTTGGGCCGAATCTTTTCCAACATCCACCATTACATGCAGCCTGAATGAGTGAGGAAAAGGTTTTCTGTTCTGCTATGCTTGGCTAAGGAACTTCATTCTGCTTTAGCTTGCAGGGCAAGTGAAATATCCCGCTGATAACAAGAACATGCTTTCTGTCAATTATCTGTGCGTATGTGCTTAATAAGGATGGGAAGACTGAATCTTTATGGTTATTTTGATTCAGTGCTGTGTGCTTGATGTTTCTAAATTTGAGACTGGTTCGGAATCTGTTGTCGAGATTAACTTCTCACTTTTCTGGTAGATACATATTGAGAGAGTCCTGCAGGAGTGTGCTAAGCTCTGTTTTAGACTAGGCAATTTTCTGTTACGTTGCTAAAGATTGAGTGATGAATCCTCTTACCTTGACTACTGTGAAGTGTAACGTAATGTCAATCAAAGGTCTTACGGAATTGCTACATTAAATTAAAGGCAAAGGAAATATAATTTCTAAAATGAAGTCTTAATTAATGTGTTCAAGCTGCATCATTTATCATGACATCTTTCAGATTCAGTACATCGTAATTAAATGTCAGTTTTTACAGGAAGTGCCTTGTTACTATTAATTATCCTAAATCAGATGGCCAGCATTCCTGTTTTTACTAGCTGAAATAAGGTTATACGTTGTTTTAGAAGTTGTAATTCGATCTTTCATTTTGTGATGTATGCTGTTTCTAACAATTCTATCTGTTTTGTAACTGCAAGTATGGAAAGGCAATTTTTTGGTAACTTTTTTTTTTCCCACTTCTACAGTAATAGAGAGTGCTTTGTCATAGATCAAAAGGTTATGCAGCAGTTCTTCCTTTGGGAGGAATGTTATTGGATTTTCTTAAAAATAAATAAATATATTTTACAGGAAGTAGATTTTTCTTTCCTTAGAAGTAAAAAGTGTAACATCTGATATCTCTGTGTGTGAGATAAGATCTGTAGGTTTGGTGCATTCTTCAGTCTGGGAAAAAGCAAAATTATTCAGATAAGAGTATATTAAATATTTCAAAGCTGTGATTAAGTAGGCTTTTACTGATTTAAATGATGTTGACCCCTCGCCCTGTTTCTATTTATACCCCCCAAAAGGTTCTGATGTAAGCAGAAGTTCACATATTGAAAACAAAAACAGTCAATAAAGAGATTCTTGAATCTCTGTTTATTTCTTATATGTGTGCTGTCTTGGGAGTCCCCTTTTGCCTCCCTCCTTTTTTCGTCCTATATTATTATTATTATTTTTCTTAAAATGGATCCTAGAATACAGATATTTTAGCTTCATGGTTCTCAGTGAACAATGCGTGTTCATTCATGTAAGGGACCAAACATTTCACAATTAGGCATTTAAATTCAATGGAGATTATGGTCCTATACTTCTGAGTATCACACTTATATTCACAGTGGTTGAGCAAATCATTATCTTCATTACCTTCTCAGTCTTTCCAAAGTGACATCAATTTTCTTTTATAGTGGAATGTTTCTGACTGTTTTGTTATTGAAGAAGACACTGCTTTTGTGCACTGGGGCCACTGGTTTGAAGCAGTCAGCATTTGTGCCCACGCTTATCAACTTTGTTTATTCAAAATGACAGCTCAAAAGTGCTCTTCAGTAAGGAGTGATCCAGCAGCTCCAAAACTGCCTGTGATAATTATAGGGAGGAGATGAGTAACCCGATCATGTAAACATACCCGGGCAGTGTAACTTATTATTATTTTTTAATCTGGGTCATTAACATGTCATACGTATTCTCTGGAGAAGCTGGTACCTTACCCAAGATAACTGACTGAAAAGGAAATGTGCATGTATGCTTTTCTTGATTGTTGCCTTTTATACCATTAATGGTTAATTAAAATACATTGTTAATAACTGCAATGCTGTGAGGCAGCATTTTGCTGCTGTCCTAAAGCCTTCTCTCCCTCCCCTGCCCGCAGCAAGCCATGGCGTTGCAGTGGCACCCTCAGCCATGTCAGTGGAGCTGTGTAACACAGCAAACTAGGTCAGAGAGGGGATCCGCCTGAGCGGCCGAGAAGTGGAAAATTTCCAGGATGGCAGCAAGCAGCAGCAGGAAGGAGGACCTAGGGCATGTGTGGCCACAGCCTGCTTTGTGTTGTGAAGCCCAGCCCAGACTGGTGGAGGTAGCTGGCAAACATGCTGATTTACTTATGAACCAGCAATAGCATTTCTAGATACCACAGCTCATGTAGAGCTAGAAACAGTATTTACTTATCCCTGCCAAGGCGTCTACAGAGAGATGGGGATCTGAATAACCGAGACCGTGTTGTGTAAGAGTAATGCACATGGTTGAGAGCTTGTTATCCGAGGAGAGGACGCACGAGCTATGTGATGGGAGTTGTTCCCCAAAGCTAGATCGTGGGCTTTCAGGGCTGAAAAAACTGGAAAGAAAAGAGGGAATCTGGAGAGAGGTTTGTGAATGAGTGAGGCCCCATCAGGCTGGGAGCCTGCCTCCTGCCTGCTGTCCCATGTTGGGGTGCCAGGAGGGAGGCAGTGGAAAGACAGCCTGTTGTTACACTTGGCTGATGCTGCATTCACATATTTTGTACTCAGAATGTACTTTCAAATTTATGAGAAATCCTGACTTTAGGAACTGTTGAAAATAGCTTCTGTTGTATTGCTTGATGCTGTAACAGGGCAAAGGCAGATCTGAGTGTAATGGCCAAACAGGGAATTTCATATTTTCCTAGAGGTAGCAAATCTGAATTAAGTGATTAGGGAGGTGCCTCAGAGGGACTTGCACCTTGAGAGGCCTTTCTAGGACCCACATGGTACTGTAGTAATGAATTTCTGGCAGTGCTGAGGAGGCACGTATTGCTGCAGACCCCAGCTTATACCCCTGTTGTGTTCACCTGAGAGCCACCTGATGTCTCTTGAGAAAGTCTCTGAAGGGTTCTGGAAGGCTTTGTGGGGCCCCTATCCTAGTATGCTCTGAATAACCAGAAAGGCATTTTACCAGGTTAAGTATAAATGAATAAACGTGCTCTGAAAGCAAGGATCAGAATGTCCAAAGTTCAGTGTTTTCAAGCAAAGGCATTATTTTAACAGTGAGTGCAGCTTGTGTGAGCAAATAAAGCGGGCTCTTATCCACCATATGAATGGTGTTGCTTTAAGTTGTTCTGTGAAACACAGCTGAGAGCAGGGATGTCTCCCTGTCTGTATCTGGAAGGTATAAAGGAAGGCATGGTTACACGTATTGGATTACTTGGCAGAAAGAAGATCCTGCTTGAACGGAAAGATATCTTTTTTCACTCATCTAGTTTCTGGAAAAATTGTTAAGATTGCCATTGGATTTCAAGGGCTGCCTCATTACAAAAAGGAAAAAAAGCCTACTCAAAAATGCACAAATCCTCTGCTGTGCCTTCTGAGACCACTTTATAAGAATAATATCCTCTCAATTTTTAGAAAGTTTGTCCTAAACTATGTTTTAAATTGTCTTTAACCTGAAACATTTTCCTCTTAAAGTAAATTTATTTCAAAATACAGGACAACAATGAATATATTTTTTAAAATGATAGTTTACCTATTTTTCTGTTTAACAGATTAGATTTTAATGGTATTTGGCAATATTTAGAGCTTTACATCTTTAAATAATGTACTTATCTACGCAAGAAGTAATCACCTTAAACATAAAGCATTGGAGCCACTGTGACAGGAGTAAAATTCTTGGTTCACATAGTTTAAACTATTCTGATCTAAAAAAAAATCCATTGGGAGAGCAATTGTCTTTGTATTGCTTATTAGTTTTGACATTCATTAAATATTTAGATATGATACTATACTAAATCAGATAAGACAGGAAGGGCTTGGGGAAGGGCATCTGGTTTGTCGCAAGCTGTCTCTGCAGCATATCTAATGATGCAATTTCTAGCAATTATTTCAAAATTCCCATTGTGTGAAACAATGAAGGAGGACAGTCAGTATGAATTCTCAATTTCTCATTGAGATTTATCTTTGATCAGAAAGATGAGATTGAAAAAGCTCTTCCTTCCTCTTCTTAGATAGATGTGGTGTAACTGGGTTGAGATCTGTCAAATGTTCGAATATCAAAGATTTGTGAAGTGTTACAGAGTAGCTGGATATCATGTTTTCTCCTTAAAAAAAAAAAAAAAAAAAAAACTGTCCTTAGTAGTGGTTAAACATCGGCAGACAAGAGCAAGTGAAGTTAGATTTTTGTGAAGCCAGTCAAGCTTTCTTAATCTTTTCTGCTGTTTCATTCAAAATGGGTGAAATGAATGAGAGCTTGTGGAGTCTCCTTTTCTGGAGATGTTCAAGAGCCACCTGGATGCCTTCCTGTGCAACCTGGTCTAGGGAGCCTGCTTTGCAGGGGGGTTGGACTGGATGATCTCAAGAGGTCCCTTCCAGCCCCTACAATTCTGTGATTCTGTGAACTGAGTATGTGGGAAATTGTTGTGTTCAAATAGATCTTTACCTGATGAAGTACACCTTTATTCTCAACAAACTTGCAGAAAAAACGATGGTGATGTATTCCAACTGCAGTGCTTTGAGAGGGAGGGAAGGGCTCTCAGCTCTGCTAGGACCGAACTGCTGAGGTGGGTGACATTCAGATCCACCACAGCTTCGCCATGCTCTGAAGGAAGGTGGTCTGATAGGCATCCAAGTGTTCCAAAGTCATCTTGCAGCTTCCTTTCCCTTACAGAAGCATTTTATGCTTTTTTTTTCAATACAAATAAGGAAATGGCAAAATATAAATTATTATGACTATAATTTGTATACAGCGTGATAACTTTGTAGGGAAGGGATATTGCAGAGTGAATGTTTTTCAACTGGCAGAAATGACTTTTGTTCAGTGATGTTATTAATTTGCGCCTCTTCAGAGAGAGCTGGAATGTGCAGATGTTCGTGACAGTCTAAGTTACAAGATCACAATTATTGTATCTTTTGTAGTGAAGCAAAGATTAGCTAATTGCTGTATTTCTCCTAAATTTCCATGTGAGATGCTTCTCATGATACTGTCTTGCTGGATACAAAGTTAAACAAGCAAATTTCTCATTTATTAGGATCACTCTTTTTGATCTGGTTGGTTGTCTTTTAAAATAGTAGAGAGAGTAAACTAGACCTCTTATCTGCATTTCCACAGGGAAGAGGCCTGTAACAGAATTGCAGCTGTCGTGTTTAATTGGTACAGCAGGGTTTTTGTTCATTCCTAGGTGGCTCAAGCAAGCTATTAATACTGTAAACAAGAGGTATAATTGAAATCCTACCTCTTACACTATCCTGCAGTTTTATGCAGATGCTGTAATACATGCATTCTGGGATGTTTTCCCTTTGTTTTTACAACAGTGTGAATTATGATTTCTGGAGATAAAGGAGAAACAAAGTTGTTTTTAATATGAATTTTTCCACTTGAACATGAACATTTGATAACTGGCTGGTTTTATACCTTTGGAGTATAGGGGCTGAAGAAAAGTCTTGTTTAACTTGAATACCGATTTGCTGAAGAAAATGGTTACAATCCTGAGTTATGGGGAATTGGGGATATAGAGAATGTTGTTTACAGAATATTTATGTTTTAAGTGAGAATGTTTTAAAACAAAATGTAAAAATGACAACACTACTTCCGCTGAACTAATAATTTCATTTTTCTTCTTTTTCCTTAATTGCAAAGCTAAGGGAGTTGTTTGCTCTTTAGAATTCTCTTCCCTTTGCAGTATTGTTGGTTTTCTCATCCTTGTTTTTGGCATTGTCTCTTGTGTGCCAACAACTATGTGCAATTTTCAAAAAGGATCAAATATTTTTGTGGTAAGAACTTATATTACAGCAATTTTTGTAGTGTAGTTCAGTAATGCAAATGATGCAGTTGTTGTCTACACCTAGTAGGTCAGTATAATTTCCAAAGCTGTTATAAAGCTAGCAACTTCAGTGGTGGTATGTTTACTTGCAACATGATATAAGATATCTTTGAATTATTTTGAAGGAATTTTGACAATGTTAACATTTTTCGTCTAACAGACTTTCCAGGCTGCTATCAATCAAGTGTTTCCTGCTGAAGAGGACAGCAAAAAAGATGTGGAAGATAATTGTAAGTTACGTATTTAAAAATAAACCATGCATTTGAAAAAAAAAAAAAAAAAAAAAAGTGTGAGAATGTTGTTTGCTTGCAATATTTCCTTTTTGTGTTGTTTCTTCGCTTGAAATTGTGTACGAACTTTACTAACCCTTTAAACTGGAAGTAGGCCTATTTAAAATATAATCTATTGCATTTTTTTTTCTAAATTTTCATCCATGCACTTTCGAGGAAACCCGTAGTTACATGCGTTGTTCTCAGGTGCAATTGTTACTTGACTGACTTCAGATGTATGTAGCATCTTGATCAAACTGCAATGAGTATTTTGTGACTGACTATATCTTTTACAGCAAAGCCTAAGAGTTAGTTACTTTATCAGCCTCTGTATTTTACTGCATTTTCCTGCATGTAACCTATTCATTCCTCAGGTAGCATTCCTGTGGAAGCATGAGTTGTTGAAAATGTCAGGATAACTTTTTAGAATTTGGAGATAGGAATCCAGGCCCTCTGGGGCTACTGGAAATGTAAATGGAGTATACTGAATCAGGTCAAGGAGTGATGTTGGAGAAGGACTTATGAAGTGAACTTGCACAATAGAAACTGTGTTGATATGCAGGCATTTTATTTTGTTAAATATTTTGTGGTTTGTTGGGTAGAAATAAATTGAGTACCCAAATCTAGGATGAGAAGAGAGAGTGCCAAGAAAGATGAGTGAGAAAACATCAGCTTTTATAGAACTGTTGCTTTTTGTGAACAAATCTATTCCTGGAAACTATCCTATCTTGAAGTTTTGATGAATGGAATTCTTATGAATATTTCTGATGAGGGTTACTGGTTGGCCAAAGAACTGTAACTTCATAAATGGTGGGGAAAAGTAGCTTCAGTTGTTCATTTAAAATAAATAAAAAGTAGGAGTTCCAAATTTGTTTTGATGATTTAAGATCTACAGTTTCTGTTGTGGAATAGTATTTATATCCCATGGCAGGAAGTACAACTGTTGCAACTGCTCTGTAATAACAAGAAAAGGAGACTTGAGGCTTCTGACTGGACTTAGATGATGCAGTGTTTTTACAGGTGGAACCAAACTGACAGCTTTGCTTTCATTTGTTGGTATTTTTGTGAATGTAATGTGGACAGGAACTTTTCAAAGTTGGTGTCTGTCTTCTGTGCCCATGATGATTGTTAGGGAAATGCATTTAATGTGTGTATCGGTCACAGTGACGCTACTGAGATGTCCTGGCATTTGAGTGTTCTAGTCAGGGAACTGAAAATTGGAATGAGATAATAGATATAATTTGAGATTTTAACGAAGTATTATTCAATTAAGTTAAAACAGACTTCCTACTGAAGAAAATGTCTTCTGTGGTTTACTAAATAAAATATGAAACTTAAAAATATTTTGCTCAGCAATGCTTTCTGTACCAGATATTGTTTTCAGATTCCAGTGTATTTCTATCTTTTGCCCAGCAGTTGAGGTTTACCTCCAGCATATATGAATCCCTTATTAAGTTTAGCCTTTTTCTCTCTCAGAGAAGACTGTGGATAAGTTGTGGATATTCCATCTCTGGAGGCATTCAAGACCAGGTTGGATGTGGCCCTGGACAAACTGACCTAATGGTTGGCAACTGTGCCTGCAGTAGGGGTTTGGTATTGGATGATCTTTAAGGTCCTTCTAACTGAAGGACCTGCGATTTGTGCTGAGTGTTATTGATCTTTAAGAAGAGAATGTTAAATATAAATCATGGGAAGCCTGACAAATGACTCCGTGCTTTCTGTCTCTCCTTACAACAGTTTTGAAAAATCCTGAAGAACTAGTTAATAATACACTTACCATTCGAACCTATCCTTAGTGATTAACTCCCTTCCAGGGAGTAATCTGCTGAAGTATTTTTATTTTTTCTTCCACCCTTAGTCTTCCATATCTCTAATATGCTGTCTGTAAGAGAGAACCTTTTTGTAAACCTAGCCCTTCCTCAAATGTTAATATTGCAAATGGTACTGATTAAAATAATTTATATTTTGTTGTGATTAACACCCCTCTTTCACTTCCCAGCAACCTCAAGCTTGCTCAATTTTAGAGGGCTATCACCACATGTGGAACTTCTATTTTTTCTATGACAAAAAAAAGTCATAAAAGGAAGGAATGGGGAGGGCAGGACGTCAGATAAGAATTATTTTTAAAAAGTGTCCAACAGACATAGAGCCTTGTAATTACAGGATAAAGCATAATCTTCCATGTAAATCCTGCTTTATTGTATGCACAGGAGAGCCAGCATGTATGGATTTGACACTGGCATTTCCTGACATTAAGTGCCTGATTTCGCTTCTGTGAACTTTGTATATGTAAATAAATATGTGACTGTGCACATATGCTGCTTGTATTTAGGAATGAGCAATATGAATAACAGTAATTCTCTCTCTGGTTACGGTCTTTGCTTCTGAATGTGGTTGCTACTTTTAGAGTTTATTCTAAAGAATGTGCATTTTTGAAATTGCTGACATAAGCTTTATTTTGCACATCTTGCAATGACGTGACAGTGTTTCTCTTGGAGATAAGCTCCCATTACATGGTGAATCTTTTAGGTACAGTGCCTTTAATGACCTCTGGGATCCTTTTGCTAAGAGAATAGTGGAGACTAAGAGAATGTTGAAATCTGGAGTTCTGTGTTGTTTGGATAATTACTAAGTTTTTGGGGGATGCCTCACTATTTCCTTTGCAAACCACATGAAGATGCATTCAAGGGGGAAGCTTGTTTCTTTTGAATTTTAAGTGTACAAAGACAATTACTATACAGCATTTTCTTGACTCAGTATTGAGAATTAAAATGATTAAACATAAGCAACAGTGTTCAAAATTTACAACCCCCCCCCTCACCAACACCCACAGGGAGAAGGAGATTTCAGCTTTCATTGGAGCAAGCGGAAGTTTCTGATTCATTTCCTTCTATAATGTGTTTTTTACCTGGGATGACCTCATTCAAAGAGGTGACTGCATAAATAGGTCTGCTAAGGCAGCCATGCAATTTGTGGCCTAGGAACCTCTGACATATTAGGTTTGTATGTACAAGAGATTTTTTCAGAGAAAGATGGTTTCTTCTAAACAACCCTGAAGCTGCAAGGTCCTTTGAGAAATGTGAATGTCTCCAGTCATCTGAAGTAAAGCTATGTTTTAGTTAGGGAAGGAAACACTGTTATTCATTGGAGCTACACAAGCCAGAGGGAGGCTGCAAACCACTGCTGAAGTGACCTTTGCTTGGAACTGGTTTTGGTATACATAATGGGAGGTACAGCCACTCCCTATTCTACTGCCAGTATCTTGAGTCAGTAGAAGGAACGTTGAGGGAGAAGTTAGGAGCTGCTTGCTGAGCTTCATGCTTCCTTTCTGGGTGAGGTGTCTGAGCAGATGGATTACAGGCATTGTGAATTTGCAGTCTGTCTTGCATATCCACAGAAATAAGCTAGAATTTAAGGACTTTTCCAACCTGAGCAATTCTATGGTTCTGTGATTTGTTTTTCTCTGCCAGGGCCCTTCAGGCCCAAGGGGCATTGGTTCCACTTGGCTCAAGTTCAGAAGTGACACTCTCTCTCTACGCTTTATTAGTCACTGTCTACTGATAATGCATGTATGGGCCTCATGTGAAGTAGGGGGTTGCAGTTATCACTCATTGCTTATTCTATAAACAGTAGTCAAATGTATACAACTTTTCACGTTCCACTAATACTTTAAGGAATACTAAGTATGGGAGCCAGTCAGTCGTAACAAGACAAAATAGTGTTCTGCACTTGAATTTTAGGCAAATAGAAAAAGATGACCAGACATTTGAAAACTGAGGCTGTGTTATAACTAGTGCTCTCAGTAATTCTGGACTGCCAAACATGTTCCAGAGTTTTATAGCTGAAAACAAGACCTAGCTTTGCCAGTCTGTTGAAACTGTGCATGTGCCTGCTCTCTGCCTTGTGTTGCCTTTTTCTGATGAGCAAATCTGAATAGATTTGCAGCTATTCTGTGTTAATGTATAAAGAAAAAAATAGGTAGGTTTTGTTGTGGTAATATTGTCCCCCTCCAGCAGTTTCTGTGAGTAGGCCTAGAGATGTGAAAGGTTGCATTGGCGCTTGATGTTGCAATGACATTTGCCCTGCTGTCTCTAGAAAGTACACTGGAAAAATTAAAGAGCTGAAAATCTCCAGGAGGCCAGCATTTACTCAAAGCATCATGGTGTTGCTGCATGGATGGTGTTGCAGAGATCAGAGGGAAGGTGGAAGGAATAAAAGAGTTGGTGTGGTGGATTTTGATAGCCACTGGTTTCCATGCTTGTAGAACAGCATGAAGGGAAAAGCACTGTGTCTGTGTGTGAGGATGTTATAAGGGACCTCAGAGCTGACAATTTACACTTGCAGGATCTCTGTTGAGGCTACTGTAGTCTAATTCTTGGTTCAGCAACTTTCTTTAACTTAGGCTGTATAATGAAGAGTAGGTCTACAATTTTTAAAGTGTATATTGATCGAGTCAGAGGTTCTGCCTCAACAAAGGATAGAGATAGGATTGATACAATTAAACTGTAGTCAAAGAGAGAGGAAGTAAAATGTTCCTTAGTCCTAAGATTTGTTTCTTGGCTGTACACACAAAGGTAGTCCTGTTCTCTTAATGCAGTATGACTCTTCTACTTTTAGGTTCCCTTATGTATTTAAATGAAGCCACTCTCCTTCACAACATCAAAGTTCGATACAGTAAGGACAGAATTTACGTAAGTATTACCTGTCATGTCAACCAGTCTAATGATAAGTATTCTTTCAAAAAAAAAACTGAATCCACAAAAAAAATTAGTATTTTTCTCCACTCACAGAACATTAAAAGAAATTGTACCATTGTAAATTTAGGAGGTTTCAGGCATTTTTTGCTACCTTGCTTAAGACCTGTATCAGATTGATGCTAGCTAAATTTACCAGGCAGAGCAATAGATTTTTCTCGACCTGACAGCTCAGTTGCAGCTGTAGCAGTGTTGTATCACAGATGTCAATTCCTGTAGGGAACTTACTTCACCATTGCAATAGCTATTAACCAAGATGGTTCTTTCTTCATTATTTTTGAACGAAGCAAACAGGTGCCGTCTCTAACACCTCCTAGCTCAGATGTCCATCTTAATCTTTTATATTGCTATCAGATTGCCTAATTGTACTTAATGAATTCTGACTGAATTACATTTTGTCCTTGCCATCTGCCCTGACACTGACAGCTGTGAAACAGAAGAAAGATAAGAATTTTCTTTCCTATTTTTTTCTAATAGAAAGCTGACTTGTGATAATGCAAAATGTCTATGCAATTTCTAAGTGTCAGTGTTTCAGAAAGAAAAATCAACCTTTTTGTTATTAGTCTGCTGCTCTAAAATGAATTGATTAAGAGTGATACACTCTTATATATGCATAAAGAAAGTATAGTTGTTTTCCTTTGTTGCAGAGCTACTTTACAGAGCTATAAATTTTTTATAGGTTCAAGATAAAGCATCAGCTTTAAGATAAATGAATTAAAAGGGTGATTTGAATGCTGTACTGGAAAAATAATAATGAAACAGACACAAAAAAACAATGAAATAAACTCTAAAACTGGTCTTATCATGAGGAAAGATAGTATTTAGATTCATAAATTTTTTCTTCCTTTTAAACAAGTGCTACTAATGTGTTGCCCCATGTACGTATATTTGCTGGAAAAATATCAAATTATCTTAATTACCATTTCATTGTAACTTTTTGATACAGTTGGAATTCATTGCATTTGTTTTTTTGTTGTTGTTGTTGTTCTGATTGGCAGTATTTGCCTTGTTACTGAAAAGAAAACTAATTTTAGTACTTGTAGCTCTTGAAGAGCTCTGTGCTTGTATGTTACGTCATTGAAATAATGATGAAAATAGAAGCATCTGAAAAAAAAATGGCGTGATGTGTG
The DNA here is from genome assembly GCA_037305975.1 of Chrysolophus pictus. NCBI lineage: Eukaryota > Metazoa > Chordata > Aves > Galliformes > Phasianidae > Chrysolophus > Chrysolophus pictus. The sequence goes on from CM074578.1 coordinate 30,702,172, forward strand.
TGATCCAGCCTTCTATCAGCATTTCATGATAGTGTCTAAAATTCAGTCTGGAGATTTTTAGTCCTGGGATGTGCTCACTAACAATAAACCAAATAAGTTATTCAGTCTGAGGGTTTATCTGATATTCTTTATACCTTTTCCCACTAATCTGCTTTTTTCTGTGCTTCAGACATCAGGCCATTCTTGTATGTGATCTGATCATTAAAACAAAAGTATAAAAGATTTTTTAGATGGAAAAGTAAAAAGCAGCCTTCCCTTTCCACCTCCCCCTTAAAATTCTTTGTCCATTACAAAGCATTTGTATTCTGCATTTCTCACTTTGGAAGCAGCCGTAGCTAATTTCTCTCAGCTGAATGCTTTTATTGCCTGGCTTGAGCGATTTCCCAGGCAGTATTCTGTCAGTCCTTCCTGCTGAGTTGCTTCCATTTGATACTGAAAAATTATTGTCCTCGTTGGAAGAGACCGCATTATGCTAGCCAAGAGCTTACTTTTTTGCTTTAGAAGAGGAAGTAGTGATGCCTTATCCCTGATCCAGAAACACATACAGTAGGAAATCATTTAAAAGGAGAGAAACAAAGGTCAAATTCAGGACATGCTGCTTCACAGATCAGTGGTTAGGAAATTCTCCTGAGAAGTGCTTTTTCACAGAAGTCCTGGAAAGATAATTTGAAGAACTCTGAAAACATATCTCTTCTTTTATCTGCATTAGCTGGAGAAAATTGCAAATCTAATTGCTGTACTTCAACTTCACTCTTCAATAATAATAGAAAATTGCTGTTAACCACTTTGATTGGATACTAGCTAATAGTTTGCTGTTAATTCTTTTCTTCACAGACGTATGTAGCCAACATTCTTATTGCAGTGAATCCATATTTTGATATACCTAAGTTCTATTCTTCAGATGCTATTAAAAAGTACCAGGGTAGATCGCTTGGGACATTACCACCACATGTCTTTGCTATTGGTATGTATTGAGTCTGATTTTGTCTTTTACAAAACAAGCATTCAATTGTAGTTGTATATAAATTGTACCTTTGATTCAATTACTGTCAGCTATTACAAATAAAACATGGTGGCTAAAATTGCAAATTTTCACCACCTTGATATACAGTTTGAAGATTCTTGGCAACTATTTATGATTGTTCTGTTCCTCCAGTTTTTTATGTCTGAGCAGTTTTAACATAATTTACAATCATGAAAAAATCACATTTTAAAAATGAAGAATGACAAACAAAATTGGCAAAATATAGTGACTGCATTTGTCTTTCACTACATTGCCAAATCACACGCATTGCTTCTTTTTATATGATTATTTTATAGGCAGAAAACACATTTAAATATTATTATTGGTATAAACCTGATTGCAAATTACTTTGAATGTAACTGTGTTTAAGAAAAGATTTGTCACATTGTGCATTTAAAAATATGTTAAAGTAAAATTGGTTTTTAGCTGTTTTGTGAACACATTTAACTGAAAATGTTCAATTCCAGGTGGATGTTTTTTGTTTCACTTTGTCCTAGCTGAGTTTGGTAAATTTTTGCTATCAAAGACTCCAAGCTATCATGTGTTGGTGTTGGACAATGGACAGCTATCATGTAATTCAAAGAGAAACTTCAATAAAATGTAATACATTCAATTGTAAAGATTTTTTTGAAAATGCTGAGTTTGCATATTGTGGCTAGTTTTTATTTTAGTTTTCAGGAGAGTTGCAAGCATAATTTGTCATCTTTCATGTATTCTTTCATTTAAGCTGATAAAGCATACCGTGATATGAAAGTACTCAAGATGAGTCAGTCCATCATAGTTTCTGGAGAATCCGGAGCTGGCAAGACAGAAAACACTAAATTTGTTTTGAGGTTTGTAATTTTGAACCAAAGTTATTCAGTGAATCTTTTATTTTGATGTGTTTGTTTGAAATACAGGCAGAGCTAATTATAAGGTACTCAGTAGCACAGCATTAAGTCTTGATTCAGAAGGTTATGTGTATGCTTCTACATACACTTCAGTTCCTGACATTCAGGGAGTTAAACTTAAATGCTGACATGATAGCATATGGAGCATATGGCAATGGCTATACATTTACAGAAGCCTTAACTCACTTGTAGTGGCATCATATAGTTATTATGGTTTATAATGCAGTCGTTTTGGTATTGTGTCTGGTATTGTTGTTGATAAAATGGAAACTAGGCTTTTTAACTATGTCTTGCGAGACACACTTGTTTCTGCCATAAGTGTACAGTTACCTGTTTTCCCTGTCTTTGTTTCTTCAGTTTGCTTGATGATCCATAGTTTTTAACTCTCAATTGCTGAAAAAATTGCGATTGTAATGTGTTTTTACCCTAATTTACTGAATAAATACTGAATAATGGGATTCATTTATTTATTTATTGAAGTTCATATATGCAAGATACTAAATCAAGCACATTAAACTATGTGGAGGTCATATTGCTGATCAGCTTTCCTCTTACGTGTTTTAAATAATCTTGACCATATTTGTGTCATACTGTAGCTGATTTATATCGCTCTGGAACACTATAACTGGAGAGTAATGCTCCATTAAATTCAACTAGAATACAAGTGGCCTGACTATCTAAGAAAGCACAGTGCAGGCAGTTTGAATTCATTCTGTTGTCTCCTTGTTTCCCTGTGTAAATCTTTAATTGCCTTTTCCCTGGCTTCATGTACGTGGTAGTGGTATTATCTTCTATATCCCAGGAAGAATCATCATGGCTGGCCATCTGTCCATCACACTGTTCTCTGGCCCTTTGCAACCTTTACTGGAGAGCTGTAGGAGTTGCAGCAAGGTCCTAACAGAATATGGCTCACAACTTTGGTCCTGCTTAAAAAACCCACAAAACACAGCACGTACTGGGAGGACATCCCCTGAGGAATATCCTCAAAGGATGTTATTCTTCTGCTTCTCATCAGAGGAAGTTCTGATTACGTGGCAGGCAAATATCAACACTGCTGCATCTCTACCACTGCCCCCACATAACGTGTGTACAAAATGTTATTGAGTTTTTAAAACAGGAAGGCTTTTTCCTTGTGTACTCATCAGGAGGCAAAAGGTAGTAATATAGCTCTGTTAATGTTCCTGAACTTTTTTGGAAGGTTCTATTTCAAGAACAGCTTATAATGTGTCCCAGATTTAGTTGTAAATTTCCAGGAGGTATGCCCTGTACTTGAGAGCTGGGAATGGGGGGAGTGGAAAAAGAGGTGCAACTCAAGAGCAAGTTTTGGATTTGTTTTCAATTCTTTCTTCAATTGCTAAATGGACTCTTATTTTACTTATGCATTGCAATTTCCTATGTCACCATCTACACTTCAGCATTTTATTAACGTTGATGGCTGTGAATGCAGAAGCTGTATGCATAGAGCTTGTGTTTAATTTAGGAAACACATGGGAAAATTCAGTAATTTACTTGTATTTATCTTGCTTTACAGATATTTGACTGAGTCCTACGGTACTGGCCAAGATATTGATGATAGAATTGTAGAAGGTATTGAATTTTGCCTAATTTAATTTAAGGTTCAATTACAATATTTTTTAAGATTCTTTTTGAATTTGAAGTGTCAGTAAATAACAGCTAGGATGAAAATACTATCAGACTTCCTGTGGAGTAATTTAGGTAGTTTGCTTTGATCTTAAGTTCTTAAAATACGTTTTTTATTTATGATTTGCTTCACTATTATTTAATATAGGGTCACACAGTCCTTGCTGTGGAGTTTGAGTTGTTGTGTAGACAACACTGGATTTTATGTTGTATTAATCCACAAGGCTAAGATTGCATTCTCATTAATATCTGTTAGCATTAGGAAGATGTAATTCCTTCTTCTCACCATGAAGTTCTCAAAGTCAGATAAAGGAGGGAGGTTTATTATATAGTTCAGAGTTGTTCGTGTTTTTTGCCATAAGGCATATCATTTGGATTAACACTTTCATCTCTTCTTCATTGTGTCTGTCTTTATAATAGACTCCCAGACAAGGTCAAAAGAGACTTTTTTTCTTTATGGCTATTTGGTTGACCCTTTTCAATGTTGCATGGAATTCCTGATTAACCAGGAAATAACTTTGAGAAGACACACACATCTCAAAACCCGATCACTCTGAAAAAGCTTCAGTCTTCTATATTTTCTTGTAGATTTATTTCAGAATTTCATTACTTTTAGTGCCTTTTTCTTAAACTTTAAGTATTTCTGTTTACGTAATTTGAGTCACTGGATCATTCAAGAGATGTACTACAGTCTTTAGTCTGTTATTACTGTAGGTTTACTTAAATCAGGTCCTCAGTGAAATTCACTGTGTGCTGAAGGAACCTAGAAAGTGGCCCAGAGTTGCATAATTAATTGGTTCTTGTAGGTATTTTGAGAAAAGTGATTTTAGTGTTTTTGTTTTTTTTTTTAATCAGCATCTGATGCATGAATTTTAGATTTTGTGAAGCACAGTTTTAATGAGTGTTCTTAAAGCATCTATATTAATAGAGGAACCTTAATTCTACTGAAAGAACTCCTTAAAATTTTTTAAATTCATAAGCCATTCTTCAAATCTATTAATAGGTAAAGTATCTGGATACCTGAACAGTTACCAGGGCCTCTTAGTAAGATGGTTATGAAAGTGAGACTTGGATTTTCTTGCATACGCTTAAAGCTTATGCTTTAAAAACAAAGCAAAAACCCCAAACCAAAGAAGTTAATGCTGGTGTTCTACCAAATAATGTATTATCCTCCTTAATTTATCTGACCACTGTAGTTATTCCTTCACAGTTCAATTGTAGGAATAAATCTGTAGATGGTTGTCAGTTTTAGACCTGAGTTTCTGCTCACGTAATTTCCAATGCATGTTTTTTTAGTTAAAAGCCTTCAAATATCCCACATATATTTTCTTTGGTTTGTTGCTAGTGCAGTTCAGTAAACTGATATTTTTTTAATTTTTATTTTCAAATTATCAAAGTAGAACTGGTAGCCTTGTGTTTCGTAACTACTAAGCATTTTCAAACTGCTTAAACCATGCGTGACTTGCATAAATATAAAACAAGCATTAGGTTGCTGCAGCTCTTTCTGTATGGGTTTTTCTTTAAGGTGCTTGAAAACTGCAGCCAGTAAAAAAAAAGAAAATCTCGTTCATTTAATCCAGCTAATCTGAAAGGGCACATTTAAGGTGGTTTTGAAAACAACTTCTCTACTACATCCTTTTTTTTTTTCCTAATCAGTCTAATATGTGCATGACATTTCAGTGGCATTTTTGTCGATGGGATAAATAGGTAGTTTAGATTTTATGACCAACAACTCATTGGGAAATGTCAAATTGTGTATTGTATCTTATAGTTTGTGTATCATTTATTTATTTGCTTGCTGTTAGAAGAACACCACTGAATCATTTTTGGTGATTCTCTGAATTTCTTACAGTATTAATTCAATTATTTCGCAGTGTTATATGACATTTAATAATTCATTGTAAATTCCACCACTGTATATCCAGTACAATTTGCAAAATCAGTTATTTATAATAGGTAATATTTTTCCTTTAATTTTCACACCTTATTCTCAATAAGTTAACTGAATAATTAGTATGAATTTATTTTTTCCTTTCCTACTAGTACTTCACTGATCGCATTTTAATACTTCTTTACATATTTATTTTTTTATAATCAGCAAATCCATTATTGGAAGCCTTTGGAAATGCAAAGACTATTCGTAACAACAATAGCAGTCGTTTTGGGAAATTCGTGGAAATTCACTTCAATGAAAAGGTACTGGAGTTTTGATAATAGTGATGATTTTTGCTACAGAATGGAAATGCTAGATTGGAGCTTATCTTACACCAAATACTCACTGTCCTTGCTTTCCCTACTTGATTTGTGTTTATCACCATGAAAGGAGAGCCACAGTACTGTGTCACTGCTGGAAAACAGTGTGTCAAGTCAATGGGAAAACTGCTTCCATCCAAACATCACACAAAGGGAAAAGGCAAACTGAAGAATAACTTAATTGCTCTTAAGCTTTTATGCATTCCTTTAATTCACAAACATTCCGTATACATATCAGCTGTTATAAATTTATTTTAATGCTTTAATATTGTATATGAATTTCTGATTTTTATGTATTCATATGAATTTTTAAGAGTTCACATTAGTATTATGTATGTGAAAAAAGTATTGAATTTTTTTTTTTTTTTTTTGTCAGAAGTACTACTCACTGTGTAGCCTATGAAGATTTTTCTTCAAATTTAGTTTAGCTAGGATAGCTTAAACATATGCACATAGGATTTCTGCTTGTGGTTATGAAGTAGAGCCTTCTGGTAAGAGAAATGTACATAGGGCACATTACATGCACTGAGGAGAAGTTACGGTAGAGGAAATTTTCTTATTTTAAGCTTTGGGGCACTGTCAGTTGAAATAGACTCGAGCAGACAATTGTAAATTGAAAAGCTCTCACACAAATAATCAAAGAACTTTCAAATAATCAGAAAAATATTTCTTCCTCCTAGAACTCGGTGGTTGGTGGATTTGTATCACATTATCTTCTGGAGAAATCTCGGATCTGTGTGCAAGGCAAAGAAGAGAGGAATTATCATATCTTCTACAGGCTTTGTGCCGGTGCTCCAGAAGACATTAGAGAAAAACTGTATCTAAGTTCTCCTGACAGCTTCAGGGTAAGTATTGGAGTCAGTAGTTGTAAAGCTTCACCTTGCTGCCATATGTGGACTTCTCTTTTAGATCTTATTAAACTGTTTATTATTGTTGATAAACTCTTTTCTGCTACAAAATTCAGAAAATGAAAATCTATTTGATCTGGGCATAAGACTGTTAGCCATTTTGTTCTTATTGGAAAGCTTCCTATAGTTTTCCTCTGTGTTTTAAGACTGAGGAATCTTTGCTTTTTCCAGTAAGGTACCATTGCATACCCACTTGCTCGTAATTTTGCTGTTGGCTTTTCTTGAGGTGGAAAGTGCAAATTTTTTGATTGTGACCCAACTGTTCTGTTGGATTTTTGAAAACTGCTTTTATTTCTTCCTCTTTCAACCATGCATTAAGGAAGGCCTCATATTTCTGTCCTGAGATTGTGTCCTTTAAATTATTACTTCACACTTCATAACAAGGATCAAATCGTGATGATAAAGTGGTTGTACTTCTCTGTTGAAATCTATATACTTTCATATCCCTTGTCTTTCCTACATTGTTGTGTCCTGTTTCTGTCTTTCTCTAGTGTCTAGATTCGTCATTAGCATTTCCCCAGTTTCCCTGTTTCTCTCTTCATACTACTCTATCATTCTTGGTCACTCCAGGTTGTATGATAAGACTCGCTTATCCATTAGGCTGAAAACTTACACTTTTACCTCAATTTAACCTGAAGTTTGTGCTCACCTCCTCTGTCCAGGATTACTTCTCTTTATTAAGCATGCTTTTCCTTATGTTTTTCATCTGCTAGTTTATTCTTTCCTGAGGACTACATATTTTTTTCTGGGTTTTTGCTGTCTGTCATCAATTTACTGGTTCAGTCACTCAGCTGTGGAACAGAAAATAAAATACAAATACAATCAGTGCTGAATATACTATTCTTAACAATACCTACATGAAAATGAGCTTAAACAGGAAGGAATAATTCTATGTACTTTAAAAATGTTAGCTTAATATTCAGTGTCAGAGAAATGGCAAGAGTAGAATTTCAAGAAATACTAGGAATGTAACAGAGAGAGAAATCGTGTGTTATGTTGCCATATTTGTAAATTGTGTGCTGTTTTGTCATCTCAGCTCAGAAATAGTAAAATCTTTGGGTGAAATACAGGTTGTGGTTGAAGATGAGATATTGGATAGTATGTATTGACCTTTTAATTCAAACCACTGTGGCCGTTCTTTTAATTTGTTTACTGTCTTCGCTTCTTCTCCCCGTGCCTTATTTTTGACATTTTTTCCCTTTCCTGAGATCATGTGGTTTTGCCTGACTAACCCAGATTGTGTGTTATATTTCCAGCAGAAATCCCACAAGCATGCTGGTTTTCTGTGCTATCATTACATTTTGGCATAGTTTTCCTCCCAACTTTCACTAAATGCTTTTACTATCTGAATTTAACTTTTTTGTTTCAGCTTTCCTTCTTTCTACTTTGCTTCTCTTTCTGCAGATGTCACTGAATTATATTCAAAAGCAATTGATAAATGTATATGATTTCCTTTGCTTTCTTTTTCTTCTTCCCAGTCAAAAATCTTTGCTACTGTATTCTATTTGTGTGATTCCAACCATACTTCCTTTATTTTTAAATTCTCATTTAATTTTCAATGTTTTAGTCTTTGAGTACTGCAGTCTTTTTTTTTCTTGAACTAATAATGTTGTACTGGCATGCAACCAGTGCAACTATATAATTGTTTCTCATTGTTTTCTTGATTTCTTCTCCGCGCCCCCCCTCCCCCCCCACATTTGTTTCCCATCAAAGCAAGCTGCTGTCTTCCCTTTTGGAGTCCTTCTAAGCCTTTCCTCATTTTAGACTGCTATCACTGATTTTACTTGTAAAGTGAAGACTTCAGTCACTCATTCTTGCAATTTTGTTATTGATTTATAAATATATTGGGTTTTTTTCCTTTTGACAATCACACATGAACTGTAATATATACAGATATCATCATGTGCTTTGTTGGCTTGTGTTGAAAAGAAAAATATTGACAAAGCAAATCATGCTGCTAGGCATCAGTTAGTTTGCTCGAGTTCAGTCACTTGTCTCCATCTCTCTGTTGTTTCTTGGGATATGCTTGATTTGGAATGTCATTAAAACAGAACTGGGCATTTCTAAAGTACCCAGAGCAAATTGCTGCACAGGGCTTGTAAGGTCTGCGTAACACAAACCTGGAGAGCATGTAGAATTAGAAGGACAAAAATTAACTGACCCATTTATTGGCTTAAGTGGGGAGAGGAGTACTGCTAACAAAGCATTACGCTACTACATTGATAGGTTTTTTTTTGTTGTTTCTATGACTTGATTTTTTAAATAAAGCTTATTGAATTGTGCTTATCTGTTACTTTACCCGGTGTCTTCTATACTTTGTAAAATTCAGTACGAAGCCAGAAGCCTTAAGGATGCAAAGTTCCTGATACTTTTGAACCAAATAGTAGTTATGTAGGTGAGACCTAAGATAGTTCCATATAATCCATTTTGTATTAGACAATCTTACTCCCTAAAAGCCAGAACTTTATTGTCCAATTGTTACATGCAATATTCTATATTCTATTTTTTAAAAAGTTTTAAAGCAAAAACCTTCAGCAACTTATTAAATGAGTATTTTTGAGTAGTCTCGTTCTCATTAATACGTGTTTCTTGTAGTTAACAGATTTTTAATTCTGTATCTGAATATGCTACATGCCCTCTCTTGGGGATGTTTTAATCAAAAGCTCTGCTCGTGAGACTACACGATATTGTAGATATCAAGGTCGCACTTATAACCTGCTTAAAATCAGGCTGGTGCAGTATAGTACTGAACAACATGGCTGCCTGTACAGAAGGCACTCACTGTGCTTGTTCCATCTCTAAAGAGCTTACAGTGACACCTGCCTTATCAGACTTGAATATCATTTTTTGGACTTCTACTAAATTTGCAACAGGTACTCTCATTTCTGTTGGGAATATTTGTTACTTCTCTAGAAGTTAGTATATGAGTCCTGTGCTCCTTGCTACATGTGAAAGGTCTGCTCTGCATGTTAGATGTTAACAAATATAGCATTTCTTTTTCACCTTCTGAAGTTGATTATGTTTAATCAAAAGGAAATTTATGATCACTTTCTCAGTGTTTACACATCTTTGTATGCAAATTAATATAAATATACTTGAAAATTATTGGTCATATTGTACTATATATTCATGAAATAACACTTTATAGGAGATTTTTAGAAAAAAAAATTAAAGGTAAATTTTCTTCCTAAATCTCTATTACTTTTGTATGAATTATTTTTTCTATGTTCTTCACTTCTTTACTTTTCCAGATATTTGTCATAAAATGTGACTGAATAATAATGCCTGAGTTACTTTCTCACTGCATTTTTTGCTGACTGCCCGTCTGTCTTTTTCATATTACTGAGGAAACATCATCTCTCGAATTTCTATTCATAAAGATACTATACTAACCAGCATTTGGTGTTTGATTAATGTTTAGATATTAATGTTAATCTTTTTGGAGGCTTGACAAGAAAAAAAAAAAAGCAACTTCAAGGAGAAGATTATATTCTTAAATAGTTTGCTTAGAAAATGCCATCCTGAAAGACATATTTTTACATTTGCTTTGTTTTGCATGTGGCTTGTAGATTATCAAGTCAAAGTCTGAATTAGGACCAGTGAGGGTCTTACGACACAAGCATGTTTTACTCAATGCCTGCTTTCTCTTAACTGTACTAGCCTGAAAATAAGACCATCTCAAATCTAAGGAGATTCCCACTTTACATAGAAGTGAAGCAGTATTAAAAGACAAAGGATGATTCAGTTCTCTTTTGTTTCTTCACCCGCCATGCCTCCCCTTGACTTAAGTGATCTGTTGTCATCTCCTCCCTATCATTTGGCTGTCTTGGTGCTAGTGCTTGCTTGCTCTGGAAATATGATCCAAGACAATTGTACTGGGCTTACCAGCCTGAACTATTTATCTGGATTTCAGCAATGCTCATGGGGGATGCCTCTCCATTAGATGATCTTTCCCCTGAATTTACTAGGCAAAGGACTATAAAGAATTGTAGGTTATTCTTTTTGCCCTTACCTGCCCCTTCACTGAATGTGTGTGCACAAAAGCATGCCATCCTTGTTGCTCATATTCTGGGTTTCCTTGCAGAAGTTTTCAAAGTTACTAGGTGCTGAATGTTGTTGGTCAGGGTAGCTTTGTCAGCACCATGTGGCTTTGAAAATAAAGCTGTGGAGTAAATCTGCACTGGGAGCATAGCTGATGGATATGAGAAGCTGATTTTTTTTCAGATCCTGATAGCCAAAAGAGAATTCAGATTGCATTATGTTTTGGTCACTGAAGTTATAGTGGAGTGTTAAACTTCAGAGGTGTGGGCAGTTTTTTTTATTTTTATTTTTTAAAGAAAATTAATTTGAATGGCATTTAGATGTTACATGTTGTACTCTCAGGATATGTATTTGCATGCTTTAAAAATATAATTTATCTCAGATTTAAATGTACATGGATTTTTAGCTTTCAAAAGAAAGCCGCAATCTTGTGATTAAATATCTCCAACAGAGGTAATTACTAGATGCCATGCTGGTTCATTTTTTCAGTCTGTTGAGCATGACCTTTTTTTACATTCCACCCTCATTTTCTAGGATCTCTTTACTAATACTGAAGTACAGGGATATATTGTTGTATTTAAAATACAGCATGCTTTGCATTCTTACTTGCTGATGTAGAGAACTTTTCAATATTCCAATAGCAAGCTAACTTCAAACAGTTTCTTGTCACTTTTTTTTAATATCAAATTTAGTAGACATTTAGTTTTTTTCTGTTCTTTTTTTAGATTTCTGTATATAAATTTTAATCAAAACATAAAATTATCTGGGGTTCATGCAGTTGAAAACTTATTTGTTTGTGGGCAGACCAAGAAAATCAGTTCAATTCCCTTAGACAAAGAGCTCCTGCCAAGATTTTGGACAGAGTTCATATTTTCAATTGAACCAATCAGAAGGAAAAAGCTGATGATCCCGTTTTTCTCGAAGTGCCAATCATCTGAATGCTTGACCTGTTCCTTTACTGTACAATGTGAGATGGATGTCAGAAGCCAGATTCTGATTTAGACTTACACTGGATTAACGCTATTCGTGGTTTTTATTATGCCACGTCTCTGACTAACTATAGAAATGTATCACTGGGGAGAAAAAATGACCATAAAAGTGTGCTATAGATACTATCACAGCTTCTTTGAACTTTCCTCTCTCACCATCTCACTGTGCTATATAAAACTTCTATGTTGCTGGAAAGAAAGATTATTGTGAATCTTATTTGATGTTGCATATGATTTTTGGTAAGGTAAAATTAGCTATTACAAATGGGCCAGGAAATGTATTTTCTTTGTTCCTGGTTTTTGGTTGCCTTTTATGTAATACCACTCTCCATTGCATTAGAGTAATAGTTTGTTACTGTTGCACTTCTCTAATTTTGTATATATAATACATAGAGTTCATTCCTTGAAAACATTTTTGAATAGCTATAGCATTGTTGCTATGTGATAGAAACAAACTATGCAAAACAAGCCATAAATAATAGCATGTTTTCCTCACTCCTATCTTTAAGTATGCATTTCTTCTTTTTTATTGTCACAGTATTTAAATCGAGGCTGCACGAGGTACTTTGCTACCAAAGAAACAGACAAGCAGATTTTGCAAAATCGCAAGAGTCCTGAGGTACGTTTTGTATCTTCAGTGAGATAATGTAGATAATTTAGATAGAATTGAGAATTATCACAGTTTTACAATGTGGAATGAAATGTTCATTTTACACATCTTTATAGGTCTGAATGGCTACTGCTAAAGTTTTTTGGAATTTAGTCCTAAAAGTATATGTTAATGTGCATCTTAAAATTCTAAATGGAACACTACATAAAATTGTTTGCTTCTCGTTCTTACAATAATATAACACTTCATGATGCATGTCTTCCATAGAAAACAAAAAAGTGACCCATGACTTTTTCTTATTTTCTTTCAAAATCTGGATACTGTTAGGAATGGTTCAGAAATTGTATTTTTCTTCTGAAGCCATTTTTACTGTCTGGATTTTAAGTATATACCCCTTCCTAGTACACTGCTTTTATTTGTTGTCCCTTGCTATGGACTGTTGCATAAAGTGGCATTTTGTGGAGGAGAGGGTGGAGCTTGGAGCAGGAGGAGAAAAAAAGTGTTCTCATCTCTTGTTACGTTTTTAAAAATTGAGTAATCCTTTTGAGCTTGCTTGCCTGAGGACGCTTAAAGAAATTAATCTCATTTAATCATATATGTGAATTGGAGGTAGTTTAGATGCTTTGTTATAATTCTACTCTAATGCACTTTTCATCTGTTCATACCTAGAATAAGAAATTTTTATTTGTATAGCTGGAAGATAACAGTTTGCTTAAAGATACCCATAGTTGTGATTCAGTAACAGAGAAAGTTCTGTGTGCAAGCTGAGTCAAGAGTTTCTCTCCCCCTGTGACCATACAGTCTCTTCTACCTTTGAGAACTTCAATTTCAGCTTGTAAATAGCTTGTGCATAGCTGTGAAAAAGGCAGTACGGATGCTTCCCTTGCTTAAGTCAACACTGTGAAGTCTGCTGCTGGGTTTCTAGCCTTTATATTTTGCAATGTTGTGCACGTAATGCCAATTTCTTTTTCTTCAATGCAGCCTATTTTCTGTAATCAGGGATGATGGAGAGTGAGATACAGAAGTATTGATTTGATAATAGTGTGCGGCACAAAGCTGGTAGATATTTAACTTTTCAAGTGTGGAGTCTAAGAGGTGGTTGGGAGATTTTGCCACAGTTTGCCTAATTTGCCTTAAATGAAGATTTGTTGTGAAGCTGACAATTTATGGAGGCATAAAATAATACCATTCAGCTATTATTGCTACTCAAAGATGGACTTGTGCAGCTCCGGTTCCAGATGAGATTGACAATTTGGTGTTCTGTCATGAAGTATGTCTCCGAAGTATTTAATTTGGAAGAAATGTTTGTTTAAAACTATAACAACCTTATAGAGTAATTCTGAAAATAGGTATTAGCCATTAAATAGTGGAATGTGTGATGCTATAATGCCTGTATATTACAGTGATATCAATTTGAAGGTGTAATATAGGTTCAAATTTCAGTTATATAAAAACTTAATCTAGCCACTTAAACAGAAAATACATTGCATTGTTTAGTTTTTGAAATCAGGTATTTGCTGTCATTTAATGAAAAATATTGTTATTTTAATAAAAATAGCTGGAATAGTTGATTAATACTTAAATTATTTTTGTGTTTTCCTTATCAGGAAGATGAGGTGATCATTTTACATAATTAAAACATGTTGATTAATTTTATCAATGTGTCTAAATGTTGTGTGAAGTGAATTTTTCAGATGCATGTGGTGTTTTCTTTTGACGTAATTGTTAGCTTATTTGACATCAACAAAGCTTCTACTCAAATTATTAAGTCTTCTTAGTTGAAAACATTTTCAAGTAATTGTGAAAACTCGAATTAATGCATGTTCAGTTAGCTTCTTGATTGCATGTGGATGTTTCACTACTATTTAAAACAATTATTAAAATTAGTTCTGATGTATTTAAAATAGGAAATACTGTCAACATAATGTGAAATTGACATTTTAAAACCTAGCTGCTATTTTTTTAGCCAGTAGGATACTTCTAACAACTTTACTGTTTTTCTTTCACCAGCAAACATTAACAAGTATATTTCTCTAAATGAATCTATTTAGATACTTTTAGAAGTACTTTCAAAGCTCCTTTAGTCAAACATTTCCCTTTCCACCAATGACCATCCTCTATTTTCCTGTCCTTCATTATTAAACTCTCCAGAATTTGCTTTCTGAAGACAGGCTAAAGTTTTAAGGCTCATGCTCTGAAGTATCAACAAATGAAAACAAATTAGGGTTCTTCCAAATAACGTATTGTATGTAGAGCTCTAATCTGTATTTAGTTTGGGTTTTGCATGCTTTTTAATGCTTTTTGTTATGGTTTATTCTTGCCTGGAAATAATTGTTTACATATATTTTAAAATCTCATGCTGATTTGTTGTTGTTGTTCCATCTTGTTGCTTTATAGTATCTTAAAGCAGGTTCCTTGAAGGATCCACTCTTAGATGATCATGGAGACTTCAACAGAATGTGCACAGCAATGAAAAAGATTGGACTGGATGATGCAGAAAAACTTGACCTTTTTCGAGTAGTGGCTGGTGTCCTTCACCTTGGAAATATTGATTTTGAGGAAGCTGGGAGCACTTCAGGTTAGAAGAAACGCAAATTGTTTTCTGTAAAAAATAGTGAAAATACCTCTTGATTATAGATGATTCCTTTTCATGTGAATTACTGCTTTAGAATGCTGTCTTCTATTAAAGGGTAATTCAGCCTTAAATCATCCCATTTTGAAGTCAAGTTTTATAGCTGTACTTCAAATGCTCTCATTGAAATTGTTCAAATAATTGTTTGTGCAAAGTTTGGTATAAAGAAGAGACATTTTGTGTCTCAAAACTCTTACTTAATTTTAATAATAATATATAAAATAAATTCAACTTCTTGCTGATGTCATGAAAAATCTTTAACTGTTCCATTTTCAATGAAAGTTGTTAGGTCGTTTGGCTTCCAAAATGCTAGGTTAATATTTTTGAGAGATAAAGAAAAGTTGCAATAAAATTTTTGGTAAATGTAAACTTAATCATTTTAAGATGTTAACTCAGAAGAAAAGTTGCTATGAGTGTTGCTGGTACTTACGAGCAAACTGCACAAGAAGGATGAGGAAGGGGAAACTTTTATTTTGGGAATGGGCATTCTTGCCATACTACTGAAATTGGCTTTTGTAACTTGAGAACTGTTGTTCACAGATTTCTAAAGATTTGAAGATACTCCTGATCGAGACTTATTACAAAGATGACTATAGTTTAAAAAAACAAACAAACAAAAACATGGAGGTATTTATCTTCTAATGCAAGATAAAGCATGATTGGTTCCTTTTAGTCCTACTCCATGTATCACTGTGCTTGTCCAAAGTTTTTGGTAAAGGTGTACCAAAGAACATTTGAAAAAGGTGTATTAAACAAATATTAGCCTCGCTGATTCAGGGGCTCCTGATCCAAATGCAGAATCACCACAGAATTGCAGAAACCTTCGGATGGGAAGGGATGGCAGACTGTCTGTTGTCCAACGTTTGCTGGTCAGATCAAGGCCAACACGGAATTCAAACTGCATAGCTTAGGATTGTTTGTGGAGATGTGAAAGCCTCCAAGGAGAAAGTTCTACATGTTCTGTAGGAAACCTGTTCCCACTGTTCAATGATTTTCAGTAGTGAGGCTGTCTTATCAGGACCTCCCCAGTTTCTATTTATGTTCTTGCCATCTTTGTGAAGGTGAGAGGATGTGGGGATAGAGGAGGATAGTGGCCTTATGGGCTCTCTAGTACACTGGCTTCCATACTTGGGCCTTCTGTGAGATTGGAGTTTGGGATTGACAAGGATAAGGCGAGGAGGGACAAAGTGAAAGAGATGAGAATGTGAATGGAGAAGCAATTTCAGGAAACCAACAAAGGAGGAGAAGGGAAGGTGTGAAAAGTCAGAGGACAGAGGAGGGAAGGAGGGCACAAGAATAGTTATTTTTTCTGCATGTGGAAATTCAAACTCAAATTTTCTGGAGTAAATTCTTATATTTAAAAATGTTTGTTGCAAATTCATATTTTGTCCTACTCTCACCTTACATGTGTGAGCAGTGTTCTTTAAGTAAATATTTTGGGATAGTTCTTTCGTTGATAGTTCTTTCATTCTGGACAGTGCAGGTTTAGAACAAAATTCTAAAAATAAAGAATCTGATGCCCAGAAATACTTGCAGAGTGGCAAAACCTTGCTTGTGGCGCCATGTATTTTAACATCTCGGTGCCCTCAACAGCCTTCCCCATCGGGGGGGGGGGGAAAAAAAAAGGAAAGAAAGAAACAAGAAGAGGGAGGTGAAGGGCGGTTGGCTAACAGCTGTGGTGGTTGCTGCCAGGGGGCTGCACGCTGAAGGCGCGGAGCCAGCCGGCGCTGGAGTGCTGCGCGACGCTGCTGGGGCTGGACGAGGAGGACCTGCGCGTCAGCCTGACCACGCGCGTCATGCTCACCACGGCAGGGGGCGCCAAAGGAACGGTCATCAAGTGAGTGCCGGGCGGGCGGGCGGGCTGCTGAGGCGGGCGGGCGTGGGGCCCCGCAGTGAGCCTCTGAGGGGCTGAAAAGCACTGCGAAGCAAGCTGTGAACCGAGCTGCAGCTCGATGCGGCTATTTAGGATGGATGCTGTGAGCGACTGCATTGTATACTTCGACATTTGGTTTTATGACTGTGTCATCTCAGTATGTGCTGCATTTTTTTTTTTTTTTTTTTTTTTGCAGTTGAAGGGAACTGTCAACCTGAATCTGGACTAAGCAGTTTTGAGCAAATTGAAAGCTGCCCTATGTTTAGCTGAATGCATTGATGTTTTAATTAGGAAACTAATTAACATTCACTCATCGGAAGAGTGCATGGGAGCTTTGTATTGATTCAGGGGGACAATCAGATTGCTTTGCTTTCACTGAGTCAGAAATGCAGCCTCATGCATGCTATACCAGACGCTTTAATCTATGAAAGCCATATTTGCTGTGTTAATGTGCCTTATAGAATCACAGAACCATAAAATGGCTTGGGTTGGATGGGACTCCAAGGATCATAAAGTTCCAGCCTCCCAGCCACTGCAGGACCAGCAACCTCTAGATCTGGTGTTAGATCAGATTGCCCAGGGCCCCATCCAACCTTATCTTGAACACCTGCAGGGATAGAGTATGTACAACCTCTCTGGGCAGCCCGTTCCAGCACCTCACCGCTCTCTCTGTAAAAAGCATCACCCTGACATCCGATTTAAACCTTCCCTCCTTGAGCTTAAAATCGTTCCCCCTCGTCCTGTCACTGTCTACTCTTGTAAAAAGTTGATTCCTCTCATTTTTATAAAACCCTTTTAAATACTAGAAGGCTGCAATGAGGTCTCCTCACAGCCTTCTCTTCTCCAGGCTGAAAAAGCCCAGCTTCCTCCGTCTGTCTTAATAGGAGAGGTGCTTCAGCCCTCTGATCATCTTAGTGGCCCTCCTCTAGAACCTCTCAACAACTCCACATCTTTCCTGTATTGAGGGCCCCAGAGTTGGATGCAGTTCTCTGGATGAGGACTCAAGAGAGCAGAGTAGAGAGGAACAGTCGCCTCCTTGTCCCTGCTGGCCCACCTCTCTTGTGGAGTGTCAAGGATCTTCAGTTCAGCATGGATGTGGGCTGTCCTGATAACATGTTTTCATGAAATAAGTCATCTTTGAGTTTTATTTCTAGGTAGAGCAAGAAAGTAGTTCTTGGTGATTTCTCATTTCTACACTTGGAAAGAAAGAACATGCAAGAGGTAAAACCTGATAGAGGTTACCACTGAAAAAGTTGCAGTACAGGGACAATTAATAAGCAAGGATTGTGGAGGTATTATTCTAATTTGAATTGAAAGCTCAACATCTGGATTTCTTCATAATGCTTTCAATAGTGCATTTCTGGAAAGTGATTGGGTTTTTTTTTTCTTTTCCCCTCAATTATTATTAATTTGAGAACCTCATCACGATCATTTTGCCTTCTTACTAGTTGATACGGAAAGCTTAGGAATCTTTATCTTTTCATAAACCTGAGCTTACAGAAAGATGCAAGTCCTGCAATGACAGCAGTCGTTGATATATTAATCCAGCAGAACCTTTGTCAGTATTACTGATGAAGTTACAGCAGATAATTATATATCATACACAATGGATGTCACTTGTGAATGCATGATGGAATGAGATTTTTAACCTTTTTTCCTTGATTTGTCTTGTGCTCCACTGTTGAAATTTCTTTGAATCACTATTCATTTGGTTATTCCCCATCTTACATTTGTATTTTTGATTTTTCTTAAGTATGCTACTACATGTTTTTCTTTAGCAAAACCTGTCTTGTGGAATTTTAGACCACGTCTTCTGTTGGTAAAAATATTTTCTTCTAATCTTATTTCCTGCTTTTTTTCTTAGTTCAGTATTACCAGAATGTTTTTATGAAAATGCTCATAATTTGACATTCTGGTTTAGTGTAAGTTTTAAGCAGAGGGATTTGAACAAACATCCATGTTGGATTCTGTTGGCACCTCACTGGAAGTGCTCTTTGTGAGCTATTGACTCGGTCTGTGAGAATAGATCACTTTTGTGCACATAGCAAATAGGTAAACTGTGCCTTTTATTTTTAATTTTGAGAACGTTTGGTGGGATGTATCAAGCACTAAAATAAAGTGGATCACAAATATTACTTCACTTTGACCACTTCTCATGTGACCCCGTCAAGCAAGGTTTCTTATCAAGGCATGTCAAACCTGTGTTTTTACTATCCAATTGTATCTGAAGTATTTCATAATTCTGACTTACTCTGATACATATATATAGTTTTTGCTACCGTTTCAAATTCACCTGGAATTTAGGACTGTAAAGATTTTCTGTTCACGGTATTTATTCTGATAGGCCTGGGGCACAGTGTACTGTTTCAAAAAGCTTGCAAGCACAAGTAGCTGTGTTTTTGTGCTAGCAGATCTTCATTTTCCCCAGTGTTTTGTTTTGTGGACGGCAAAGAAAGATTCAGAGGGCTCCTTCAACAATCTCAAAGGATGAATGCACTAATCCTCTGTCTCTAGTCTTTTCTGAACTTGTGGAGCTAAAAGCAGATATATGCTAATAAATGCACAATAGTATCTTCTTCACATATGACTTACTGTGAGTACAAGGAGAGTAAAGTGGACTGTTGCGTATATTTATTAAGTAGCCACCAGGTTTTGCTATGGCAGTGTGATTTAGAAACAATTTGATTGCTATCAGTATTAGAAATTTGACAAGTACATTGTTTTATTTTGTTCAGCAACCCGAAGAGCTTCTCACTGCTTGCTCACTTTCTTAGGGACTTTTTGTGTGAGAGCAGATCATGTGAGTCCTTGTAGGTCACAATGAATAAATGGCTCAGCTGAAATTGCTGAGCTTGGAGCATAACAAAGGCTTTGTTCTGCTGGGCACAATGGAGCCAGTAAGGAACAGTAGGAGGGTGATGCTAAATGTTATCTCCGTGGATTTTATTAAATACTGCTGTGCAGTGGCCTGCCAGGGAGTTTTGACAGCTGCACTAGATTTGTGTCCTTTTTAGTCTCCCCCAAAAAGCATAATAATCACCTTGTTGGCTGTTATCTTTGCCATCCATATAAAGCATGTTGACAGAGAGAAATAATGTGTTTGTATTCAAAGTCCAGTACACCTCATTGGCTATAAACACAGTGTACTGCTCTGTTCTTCAGCTTTACCCTTTCCATGGAGACTTTCCTGCAGAGCTCCATCATCGCAGAGTGCATTATTTGCAGTATGAAATGTTTTACTGACATTGTTTCAAGTCTTTATATTCCTTTTGGAGTAGGACATTTTCTACCGCAGTGCATCTGTGGTGATAGTACTTAACTATTCTTTAATTAAGTAAACTTTTTTTATTAGGTAGGGTTTATTTCATTTCATTTGTGAAGCTGTAATCTGACTGGATGGCAGTGGCTTCTGGGTATTGCTTCATCTGCTCTCTCTCACCTAACTGTTGACTACTGTGGGCAAATTACATATATTTAATTGCAGATCACTTAGTCTGGATAAGTAAACTGAATCATATTAAATATTGAAAAATCTTTGAAGACTGCATGGAATTGTTCACAGAATAAACCTAGCCCATGAGAGAGCTTTCCCCTAGGCCTCAGACTCTGTGAATCTCTGGAAACCTTATAAAATAAATTAGTTTGAACAAGGCTTGAACAATGTTTTTTTGTACAGACTTTGCAGATGACTAGAAAATTGGAAGAATTCCTTCCATGTTCTTTGCAAGCAGCTGATGGATAGAGGAGGGAGAAGGAGAAATGGAAGAAGGGAATTACATCTTTTTCTGTTCAGACAAGAAATAGGAGAAAAGGGACTGCTTTGCCAGTGAGCAGACCAGGGGAAAAGAGGAACTCAAGGAAGGAAAGTTCACGAGAGGAAAGTCACTCATTCTGAGCATCAGTTATGTTATAATGCTCTTCTGTACCTACAGGTTCAGTAAAACTGCAGCATTATTTTTTGAAAAATTTGAAAAATTTTTTAAAAGATTTGGAAATGTGAATGCTTTTAGTCTATTGTATGCATTATGCAATAGGCTGCTGCTGACACGTGGGAATTAGCATTCTGATCTCTTAAACGTATCAGAATGGAATGTAAAGGTATCTTCCTTCTATTTATAGGGTAAGATTTCTGTCACTACTTGTTACCCTAAGATAAGTCAGGAGATCCTTAGTGGAAGACAAGATTGTGTGTTAAAGCTAATTACTATCTAATGTAATCTAGCTTCAGGTGTCCTTAGTGAACAGAGTATCTGGTTCCCTGTCTTATTAGTCACAAAAGAAAGTGATCTCCATCAGTCCCACGTTTCTGCATGAGATGTGTCATCTTTCAAAAATGCAAGTGATTGTGAGTTAACTTAGTGCTCGTGAATCCTGGGAAGTAAAGGAAATGTTGCAATGAGGGTAAGCTATATAGTGTTTTCCTTCTCTGGTTTACTTCTCTATATTCTTGTGTAAAGAATGCTGCCTGGAGAGGGCGACAGAGCAGTTCTGTGGGTATCACATCTCAAGCCTCAAACCTTGAAGCATTGACTGAATAGTTCAGATGAGTTATTTCTTAAATGTAGATTCTTGCGTATTTGTAAAGTTGCAGTTTGTTATTTCCTGAGTGTAACTGCATTTAGTTTTGGCACTCCTGTCTGTTATTTGGAAACCTATTTAAAAGAAAAAAAAGTCTTGTAGAATGTATTTATCCAAGAAGTAAGGCAGTTAAATGTCCTTTTAAAAACATGCATGTCTCTGTCATATTGACAGAGATATATGTATAGCTAGAGTATGTATTTACCTGATATTCCCATGGTACAGAGTCACATGTTTCATAGACTATGAACTTGCAAGTTTCTTTCTGAACTCCAGATAACATTAAGTACTTAATTACAGTGTAAACTTGTAATTAATAGTCAAAATATAAAATGAATTTATAACAAGAGATGGAAATTGTTCTTCTGGTGTTGGAAGAGAATCCTGCTTACGTTGGAATTGCATCTAAGTTTCACCATGAGATCTGTGTGGATGTTTGTTTTGTTATCAGTTCATTTACAGTGCTATAATTTCAGTTATGATCTTTTGGAAAACATGGTGTTGTAATTAGGTAGCTCCTAAATAAATAGCTGATGGCAATGTATGTATTTGAGATGTCTTTCTCTGGCTACTAACAATATGGTCTCAGATTATTTTATGAAGGAGAATGAAATCATCTGTATCTTATTGCTGCTGGAATAATGAAACATTATTCATACTTTTTACATACAATATACTTAGTCTTACCTGGCAAGATTGTGTCCTGGTACTTGGATTTAAGCTCAGACTTTTTGCTTCCTAACTTAAAAAGACAGGAAAGGTTCAAGGCCTGATTTGAGTAATTTTAAATGAGAAATTCTGAAATATAAAGTCTCTATTTTTATTTTATAGGGTACCCTTGAAGGTGGAACAAGCAAACAATGCTCGTGATGCCTTGGCTAAAACAGTGTATAGTCATCTCTTTGACCATGTGGTGAACAGAGTGAACCAGTGTTTTCCATTTGAGACTTCTTCTTTCTTCATTGGAGTTCTAGATATAGCTGGTTTTGGTAAGTTGAACACAAATGAATATTGTGGTAGTCTAATATTGTCACCAAAGATTCAATGATAAGATCTGTAATGGAAAGTCTGATGGTTTTGTTTTTGGTGTTTGTGTATGGGATGGTTTACAAGGTCTTAAGAGGGTACTGAGAGAGTAGATAAAGTCTTGGATTTCCTGATATACAAAAACGTAGAGCTTCTCCTGATGGAAATGGTAACAAGTGCTGTTGTTAAACTGGGCAGCTTTTTAATGCTTTCTGATTCTTGTGGTGTCTATATATATGCTGCTTCTGAAAATTTGAAGTGGAACTGAACTGTGGCTGCCCAGTAAAACTAGGGAAGATGCTGAACAAGCATCATTGAGTTTTGAGATCACTGCCTGCTGACAGACAGGCAAATGAAGCCTTTGTATTAAGATGATGTGTTCCTGGAAGATGGACAGAGTTGGACTTTGGTTGGATGGGGCTTTGAGCAACCTGGTCTAGTGGGAAGTGATTTTAAAGTTCCTTCCAACCAAAGCCATTCTATGGACTCTCATGTTGCTTCCTGGCAGTGGTGGGCATTGATGCTTCCTGTAAAGCTTTTGCCATCTTTGGATCATTGAGATTCAGACCAGGGCATTTAGCTCTGCTAAGTTTATCTAAGAACAGTATAAAAAGAAACCTTTGTTTTTGGGTCTTCTGGGTTATGCTGTCATGTGTCAGATATAGATGCATGCAGTTGTATTGGTACAGTGTCATTGTAAGGCACATTGCTTTGGTGTGCTGCCAGATATAACTATCAGGTGTTTGTATGATCTGTCGCAGCATTCTCATCTCTGTCTTGCTTGCAACTTGAAGATCTGTAAAAGCTTTCCTTTACTGAAGGAAGCACGTGTATATCAGAACACATCTTTAAATATTAGCACTATGGAACTTTTCTTACTTACTGTTAACGTAAATTCTTGGAAGGCTGATTTATCACAGAGGTTTAACTTATGTTTTTCAGAATACTTTGAACACAACAGTTTTGAGCAATTTTGTATCAACTATTGTAATGAAAAACTGCAGCAATTTTTTAACGAAAGGATTCTGAAAGAGGTATGTGATATTGTTATATTTCGGGAGGTTTTTTTTTCCTCTCAGTAAGAAGATATTTAAACTAATGTTGTTTTTTATAAGATTGCTCATTTTGTTCAGATTAAACAAAGTCAGTTGACAAATGGTCTTCTTACTGTGTTACACGGGGTTGTGCTAGGAGGGAACATGGCTTCTTAAGTGCAACATCTTCCTTTCTTCCCTTTCTTAAAAAAATCATATTCAATGAAGAGTTCTTTTTCTTACGTTCATTAAAATGGGGCACACAAATACTGAACAGTATCCTATTTAGTGGGAGTATCTATAATTAAGAATGTGAAGTTGAAATATATTAGGCTGTACAAGGAAATTCTAAAATGCGTGTTCATTCATGCTCATGTTTTGGTGGGTAAAAAATATGTCATGTTGATGTTTCCTCTTTTACTATTATTCCTTCTTTTTCTCCATAAAGGAACAAGAACTTTATCAAAAAGAAGGTCTGGGGGTTAATGAAGTACGCTATGTAGATAATCAGGACTGTATAGGTATGTATTTCTTGAAATATCATGCTATTATTAGCATCATCTTGAAAAGAAACTTACAGTAGAGGAGGCATGTTTTAGGCTACAAGGTAACACTAGCATTTTCATGCTCTTAATGACTGTTGAAATGTGGTAATTTCTTTTAACTTTTTCTGGTGTTGCATTTCCATATGGTAATGGATCTATGTTGTCCTACAGTGTGTAGTAACTGCAGGCGGGACTTGTTAATTTCTTGGGCATTTTCTTATAAAGCTATTCAGAATGCCTAAAATATAAAATAAAGAAGGGTGTGAGGGTACCTGAGAGAAAAAGTTCAATGAATTAAAAAACAAAACCCAAACAACCCTTTTTTTTTTTTTTGGTGAGCCAATCAGCAAAGAAACAAAATGAAGTGGTGGCAATAGGCTGCAGATCTTACTGTTGCTCTTAGGTTTGTGCAGACCAATATATCAGGGGCACTTGAAATGATCTTTTTTTCCTGTATGTTCTCCAAAGTGGTGTATTTTGAAGAGATTTTCATCTTGCTTTTGCATTTACAGCAGTTTGTGGTAACTACTTGGTTCTGACTGAGCAGAGCATTCAGTGGCAGAATTCAAGATCTGTTGCAAAATGTTGGCTTCTTTAAGTTTCTGTAGCTCTGCTGGAGAAGTTTTCACTTTGTAGGATAGGACTGTACAGATGGTAATGCTGACGTAACTAAACAGCTCTTGTCAAGGAAACCCTCTCAGCCATTCTGTGAAAAAGAAATAGAGAAATATCTGGAGGAGAGAATAAAAACATAGCAACAGGAAATATGTGGCTTTCATGAATGCAAACCATATCTCTTCTAGTGATTTAGTAATGCATGTATAAGCCTGCTCCTAAAAATATTATTATCATGTCGCGACCTCTTTTACTATTCCATGTGACCCTACCACAGATTTTGTTTCTTCATTGTATGAGTTACTCCTAGATAGATTAATAAAATTATGACGAGATTAAACCACACCACTTATGCTTTATTTCTGTTACTGTGTAATCAGGAGAAAAGGATTTTCTACTGCCTTTTGAAGTGAGTGAGAAAAATACTTGTGGTTTCTGTAAAAATATGACTTTGTTTAAGGTATTGGTCCAGGCCAGTGGTAGCAGTTATCTGTTACAAGCAATAAGGACCTACGCTCATACCATATTTTCACACCTTGTGGGAGTTAGAGGATTATATTCAACTTGAGATCTGTAGTAAAAATCAAACAATCCTTGCCTTATCTCTTTGCCCTGTCTTTCTTGTGGTTTAATTAGAACTTGCTATAGAATCTTGATTAAATCAACAAATCAGATTTACAGAATTAAATTAGCAACTTTTTGTGTTAACAGCTTTTCCAGTATAATTATAAAGAAGATCAGTAGCATTTTACATTTGCAATGTTCAGTTCTGGTATGTGATATTCAATTTTAAACATAGTTTGTTTTATTAACAGATTTGATTGAAGCAAAATTAATAGGTGTGCTGGATATTTTGGATGAAGAAAATCGTCTTCCTCAACCAAGTGACCAGCATTTCACTTCAGTTGTGCACCAAAAACACAAGGACCATTTCAGACTGTCTGTAGGTTATTTGTGCTGGCTGTCTTCTTTTAATGAAACAGTTCTTGAAACAGTTGATAGTAACACTCAATTTAATGAAAACCTTTCCTTAGAAATTCCATCCCTCACTGCATGCAGATCTGTATGCTTTTGTTAAGGACAAGTTTGGTTATTGTGTTTGTTGAGAAGTTCATAAAAGCCTCCTTAAGTCTTCTAGGAATTCTAATATCCTGTAGGAAGTAAAGCCATATTCTTCACTTATATTTCAGGATTGTTAGTGTGTAATGCATGACAAAGAAACAAAAATACATTTTAATTTAGATTTTTTTTTAATATCAGATTAGCTGTTTTGTTGTTCCTTTCCAAAATTGCTTGCTTGCTCTAGAGAATATTTGACTTGCAAGAAATATCTGTCTAGCACTTCAGTCATGAAAATGAGTAACACACAAGGTGAAAATTGTTGTTGTTAATTCTTTAATGTACAGCACTCTGTGGAAGGTTTATGTAAATCTTTGCAACTTTGGCATTTCAACAGAAGTTATGTACAAAAAAAAAAAAGAGGAGAGAGGGAAAAAAATCTCTCCTGAAAAAAATGCAAGCAAAGGGAGCCAAAGAAAATTGCCAATCCTTTATTTTACTTAAATTTTCTTCTTTAGCTTGTTTACTTACGTTCCCGTGTGTTGAAAAGTTCTTGTCAGTATGTGTATATACCCTTTAAAAGCATTTTAAGCTGTGGTCTAATCTTATTCATACGACAAGGCTGTTCATCAACTTGTCACCAGCTGCAAGATAATTGAAATAGAAATTGTTGGGGAAAGGCAAAAAGAAACTTGGCTAGGTGATCTTAGCAATCCTGATCACTTCTGTTTTGAATTTGAGGTCTCTCAGTGAGTGAGAATGAAAGCAGGTTTTTTCCAAATATTTTTGTTTGAATGGAAATCGTAGTGGTCCCCACAACTGTGCTGCAAGAAGAATTACTTCCAACATTTAGTGCTCCTGGCAAAATCATGATGATGTCTTAGCCATAAATTTTTCTCACTTTCTGGTGTAATTTGGTTCTTCTTTGTAATTCAAATTCTTAATTCCAGATCCCTAGGAAGTCTAAACTGGCTGTTCACAGAAATATCAGAGATGATGAAGGCTTTATTATCCGGCATTTTGCAGGAGCAGTATGCTACGAGACGGTAATTTTACTTAAGCAAAAAGAAGTCAATATTTCTGTTATGTTTTCTAATACTCTTTGGTGTTTATTGGTTTAAAAAAAAAAAAAAGAAAGAAAGAACAGTGAAATTTCTTTTCATCAGAAGGAAATTCACAAGTTGTTTGTTTTAACATACATTTTAATTTCTCTTAATTTCTCAGCTGTTGACATATTTTGTATAGGAGCTACTTATAAATCTATAGGTAACAGTGTCAAAATTAAATATCTGATCTACTACAAATCTTATGTGAACAGAGGTTTGCATCTGTAGGAGGGGAATGTACTCTGTAATGTAGAAGTGCTTGACTGAAGTGTTACTTTTCAGTACATTACTTGTCCTTGTATTCAATGCCTGTTTATTCTATGTTAAAAGTCATGTGTTATACTTTCTCTTTTCCATTTCTTCTGGCAATAGAATTATTCATGTCAGAATATGAAATGTCTGAAGTTGTAACCCTCAGATGCCATCTGGATGATTGTATGTTTTTATGATTAATCATCATACAAAAACATGGAAACATTCAATACTGAATTCTGAAACGTAATGTCTGAAAAAATAAGGGTTTAGGATAATGATTTGTGTTTCATGATTCCAGTCATCTTCAAATTTGAAAATACTTTCTCTGTCTGTTTCATTACTTTGTGTGTGCAGTTGAAAAGTTTGAAATAACATGAAAATACTTACCTGAAGTATTCTTCTTGACTTTTGAATGAAGCTTTGTTTTTTGTTAATTTTCCTTAAGACTTCAGTCATTAGGGTAGCTAGACTAATCGTTGTTATTTCTTGGCTTTTCTTTTTCAGACACAATTTGTGGAAAAAAATAATGATGCTTTGCACATGTCACTTGAATCTCTTATATGTGAATCCAAGGACAAGTTTGTTCGGCAGCTGTTTGAATCTAACACTAATAACAACAAGGATCCCAAACAAAAAGCTGGGAAACTTAGTTTCATCAGTGTGGGAAACAAATTCAAGGTAGTATAATATAGCATATAATCTATTTTCTTGTAATACATGCCATTTCTAAATTACCTGATACAGGTAGAATCTAAGGATGGGAGAACTAGTGGTTATCTGGGATTCATAGGACAAAAAATTTGTTGAATGCTTGGTTTTTTTTCCCCCTACTGAAATATAAGAAAACAGTATGTTCCAGTTTCTGTCAAAAATATCTTTTACAGTAGTTCTTACAGAGCTTTTGCAGTAATTCAGAAGTCAGGATTTTGCAAAGCCACATAAATCTTGATCTAAATTTGAATTCTGTGGACTTTCAGGACTTCTAAATGTGGCAGATGATGTTCTTCCATCCTGTCTTAATTGTGTAAGATGAATTGGCTGCAGTTTATTATGTTCAAAATTCAGTGCCTAATCTAACCACTGTTTTTCCTCTTAAAATATTGGTAGTCAAGGTTTTCACAGAAATATGTTCATTGTGCTGAATGTTTCCTTTCTTGATACCTGAATCTGATGCTTCTCCACATTTTCTCCTTTCTTCTGCTTGTTGTAAAGCTGACCTTCATACCTTGTCTTCTCCAAATGTTTTCTGCATCCTTTTCTCATTCAGCAATTTTATTTTAGCTGGACTATTCCAGCTCAGGATGGCTAGAAAGAGAACTATAGGGGAATTAAGAGAGGAAAAGCAGGCACAACCATGGGCCGCAGGTAACTTTTTCAATCTCATGGTTTTACAGTTGACAGAGCTGCTGCGATTTTCAGCAAGAGCTCTTCTCAACATATCTGGGCCAGATCCAATGAAGGATTTACATGCCTTCAAATAAAGTGTTGCAACATTTTTTGTATACTACCTAACGTAAGGCACTTAAAACCCCAAACCACATTCCTATAGTCTCCCTGCTGAAAGCAAATATCTTAGACAATCCAAAAACCTACAAGTAGAGTGGGATCTTGCCAATAGCAAAAGAGTGTTTCTGCATTTCTGTTCCATGTTAAGGTTATGTACTGAATTGGGGCTGTGAGATAAATTCCTTCTTACGTAATTGTATCCTGTGACTTAGTTTTTAGAATTGTTCTCGAAGAATGCAGAAGCTGGAAGAAAAGGAAGGATATGGTACTAACACTTACTTTTTGTATAGCAACCAAATTCTGCTTCAGATCTATATTCAGTGTTTTATCTCAATACATTTTTTCTCTTTCGCCAAGTTATTGGTCACTCTAGCAGAGGGAATTCTCCTGAGATCCTTCTGAAGATGGGCTGTTACATAGACAAAAATAAAATTTTGGTGGAGGCAGTAAGCATAAGAGAGAGAGATGGTTTATAAGATAGTGTTTTTTGTATAAAGCTTTAATATTGGGCATCCTGCTCTCTTGAATTTTGCTTTGATTATGTCCTTCTTCTTATTACATTGCGATTAGTAGAATTAAACTACAGCAATTGATTTAATGTAAAATGCATGAGCAGAAGACAGAATGAAAAACAGGATTACTTGCAGATATGCCGCCTCCTAAGCAAGCCCTGCAACCTCACATCTGTTTGATGTGAAGCTGAATTCATTGTTTTTTTGTAATTGCATTTTCAAAATTAAAGCAACTGGGATCCACTTTCTTCCACCTCAGTTTTCAGTTCCTCTTGGATTTAGCATCCGGCTTGCAGTAAATGTGGAAATGTGAAAGATACAGTTGTCCAAGAAAGGCTGAAATAAAATGGAGGCATTTTATAAGTTGGGCAACAATTATGAAGGAACTTCTTGGATTGCATTTTGGATTTTCTTGTTCACTTCTGCACCTAGAATGTGACTAAAAGTCCTTTTTGGATCTGGCCCATCAATCTGTAATTCTTTCCGTGTTTCCAACTTCCATGGCATTTTGAATGTATGTGTTAATTTCAGTAATTCATTTACTGTTACCTTCCCAGACACAACATGTACTATTGATGAACACTAATAGCCTTGATAATTTCACTTTAGGTGTTGCCAAAATAAATTCTGTTATCTGAATAGAAATTGCATATTTGTAAGAACAAGAATTCATAGCCTTGTCAGTATGTCAGCAAGTCTTGAATTCTTCTAAATAGAAGAATTTTTAGCTGATTAAGGGACTTGTTTTTTACAAAGCACTTTAAACATCCCTTCCTTATAACTAATCAATTTTAATTCACAGAAACCAGTTGAGGAAATGATGATGAATTAGTTCAAAAGACGTATACAATCTTTGGGATGGTTTTATCTTAATGTGTTAATGATGGATTAAATTGTGATAATTCAAAGAGCAGTTATAGCAATACACCTTATTCATCTGATCATCGGTGAAATTTACCTGAAAGAGGCTGTGGTTTATTTCTTGTGAAGTCATGGACTATAAGGAAGGGGTATTTTTCTTCAAACAGAACCATTCTTCTTAATGAAAATAAATATTCCTCTCTAAAATCAAGCATTTCCAACTTAAGAAAACATGAAGATTGTATCCAGAGTAGATACGAAGAGTATGTGAGCACTGAGCGGGAGGTTATTGGTGTTTGTCATACCTCTTGTGAAACTCCTTGTCTTTCTAACTATATCCATGAAACATAAAAAAATACAATTTTATCCATTGGAAGGAAGACTAACAGCTGTAGATGATGTATATTGCTAAGACAAATGTGATTTCCTGGACTCAAGGTAATTGAAACATTTGGTTTAAAAAAAAAATCAGTCAAAAATCAGTTCCTTTCCTTTTTTTGTGCCAGTATGGAAAATGAGGAACCTGTTAGGACAGCTAGAATTTTGTTTTATTTCAGCCTATATACTTAACGTTTGCTAGTAAGCTAGAAAGGCTGACACAACTGTCATATATGTAGTAGAATACACATATCCGTATAATAAAAGTGTAACTGTTTTTCTGACATAGTTCTGGAATACTTAAGTCCCTACTAATTTGTATTTAATAGTGACTGTTTCCCTTGATATCCTCAGTATCTGGTGGTCCTGTACTCTTGCCCCCTGTTAATCACAGGATTGTGGCCTTAATACTGTATGTTTAAATACAGCTTAAGTAAATGTAGTTTAAAACTATTGATGACTACATTGTTGTCATCAATACAGAATTAAAAATGTTTAAGTTTGGAATTAAAATACATTATGCAGATTCATGTGCTGAAATAACTTTTGACTTAGATTCTCAAGCCAAAATACCTTCGAAAAGAAGAAGAAAAAAGCTCAGCATATCTCATATCTGTTTTTTGTGTTATTTAACTACAAGTACACTCATTAAAGATGAAATCTGGACTTTCACAAATTTTATTTTTTTTAATTATCGCTGTCAGTCTCATTTCCTTTATAACTTTATTACACAGACATTTCCTTTATTTTCCAACAAAAACTTGCACTTGTTTATAACAGTTACATTACAGTAAATAACTGGTGACACATAGAGGTGTTGTTCAATTAAACACAAGCAGTTTCTTCAGAACCATTCATGCACTCTTGCATGATTTTGTCTGTTAAAAAATGTGAATGTTTAATTTATCAGTTCTGTTTGATTTACTAACAACACACATGCATGCAGTAATCCCATACCACTGTTTTGTGCGTGTTTCTGTGGTTGTCATGGCAAGACAATTGAAATACCTGTTTTCTTTTACAGACTCAGTTAAATTTGCTTCTTGAGAAGCTTCACAGTACTGTAAGTATATACAGAGATGTAGATCTATAATTTTCTGAAACAAATTATCCATTATCTCATGTAAATGAGGTAGTAACTGTCCAGTGGTAAATAATGCTTCATAGTTTGCAGTTTAAAGTATCCTGCTTTAAAGTATCCTGCTCTGCAGGTGAGGAATATTATTTCATGAATATAATTTGCTTTCTTGAAAAAGCAAGACCCAAAAATCATTAAAAAAAAAAAAAAAAGATGTAGGATGGGATTATACAATATAGGTTAAAAAACAAATAAAACATTAAAACTGCCTGAGCTGCAGTCTTCGTTTTTGTCAGTTTAATTTCCCTCCGTGGATGAATCATTTAATCATTGTTGAATAATTTGCAAAATATTTAGAGGTTTTTGTTTAGAAGATAGATAATAAATTGTTACTTTCTGTCTTCAGACTGCATTAAAGCAATTATAACTAGAATGTTTTATTTCACTTTTCCTAAAAGACAGAATGACTATGAATGATCAGAGAAAGCAGTGGTCAAAATTATGGAGGTAGTACTTATAGTTATACGAGCAGGTGGGAACAATGTGCAGGAAGGGAGAGCAAAGGCATGAGCCAAAAGAAACTGTAAGAACTGAAAGTTAAAAGAAAGCAAGGTCAGGATCACCTGGCATGATTCCGGTGTCAGCAGAGTGGTAGCATGTGATCTCTGGAGAACTGAGGTGTTTAGGTGATACCGCTGTGGAGAAGATAATTAGTGCAGCAGAATCTGGACTGCTACATCCTAAATTGTACTAGAGGTAAGAAAAACAGTCGATTGAAAGCTGAAAAGTTGATGTCTGTTACGTTAAGACTAAGGCTAGACTGTCAAAAAGATATGCAAGAGCAAAAGAATGTCAGATTTTCTTTTTAGAAGACCATTATTTCACTTCTTTCCTTTCTACCACCACCCGGTAATTCTTAAATGACTAACTTATTTCAAGTTTCTAAATGTTAGATTTTGTTAACTTGTTTTGATAACAGGGATCTAGCTTTATTCGCTGCATCAAACCTAATTTAAAGATGACAAGTCACCATTTTGAAGGAGGACAGATCCTCTCCCAGCTTCAGTGTTCAGGTAGCGTATGCCTCTGATATTTTTCCCTCTGTTTAATAACTTGGACATTATAGATTGATGAAAATTTGAAATATGTGGAATGGAAGCTCTATTTCCTCGCTTTAATAGTTTATTTCTAGAAGGAAGCTTGTTTATGCCACGTGAACAGTTATTTAGTTGTGCTGCAATTTGTTCTTTTTTTAATCAGTAATATACAGAAGCAATTGATCTTAGAAGCTGTAACGTCTGATCTTTGTAAAAAGAGTCACTTTATTTTCCATCAACTGTTCTTTCCATTGATTTTAATTAGCTTTCCCAAAGATTATTTAGGAATTAAAAGTGCTGTTATTGCTATTCTCCGTAGGGTGTTTTTTCACAAAGGTACTTTCAATATTTTTTTTTCTCTTTTCTGTATTTTGATATATTTAATGGTTTGTGTTCAATTTTTTTTTCCCTTTTTTTTTTTTTTTTTTCTCTTTTTGAAGTTGAGATATTTCCAGGTTCTGCTGCTGGTATTTTGACTAGCCCATGTGTGTTTGTCGTGCTGTCTTAGTGGCACAAAAACTTAACAGTTTTTCGGCAGTTAGAATTCCACATACAATATTCATCAGTGGATTTCTTCAGATTAATAGCACTTGTCAGAAAAAAAAAAAGAACCCTTCTCTCCTACCATAACAATTGCAATGTTTTACAACAGTTTTACAAGTCCACTTTTTCCATGTATGTGTCTATCTAAATTCCATTGCTAGCATTATGAAGCACTGGACAAAACCTGGCATAGCCTCTACTGTTTGAAGTGATTTGGACCTTTTTTTGACTTTGTGTCTATGCTTTACTGATGTTCTAGGTAGGTACAGCTAAAATGTAGTAACAGGATTTGGAACATTAAAATTACATATTACCAGCTGATAACTAGTAATGCAAAAGCACAAAATGTTCTTGCACAGCGTTTGCATTTTACACTGCATCTGTACCGCATCTCAAAAATATCATTTGCATGATAAAAATAAAAGCCTGGTTGGGTATCATTTTTTTCTTTCTTTCTTTTAAAAATGAATTATAAAA
Source organism: Chrysolophus pictus (assembly GCA_037305975.1). Classification (NCBI taxonomy): domain Eukaryota; kingdom Metazoa; phylum Chordata; class Aves; order Galliformes; family Phasianidae; genus Chrysolophus; species Chrysolophus pictus. The sequence continues at coordinate 30,735,703 of CM074578.1, forward strand.
TACCAAGTCTGCTAAAAAGGAAAAATGACCAGGAAAAAAAAAGAAGCTCTCTATGACTGGATATTGCTTACATCTCAGATAGGGAGAGATTGTTCAGACTCTACTCACGTGTGCAGTGTTAAGTTCTTGGGAATGATTGTGTGTCAGAGGCTAAATTGAGTCCCAGTTGAAATTTTTGTTTACGTCTGTGAACAGTTTTACTCACGTTTGTGCGTGTGTTTCTGTGTATTTAGGAATGGTGTCTGTTCTGGATTTGATGCAAGGTGGTTTCCCTTCACGAGCTTCATTTCATGAATTGTATAATATGTACAAGAAATATTTGCCTGAAAAATTGGCACGACTGGATCCCAGACTCTTTTGCAAGGTAAGAGAGAAATTAATTCTTCTTTGCTATTACTTAGGATTGAAAATATACTGTTGTGTTATCTTGAAGGAGGTAAAATATCACCTAACTGTTCGCTGTTTTTCAGGCACTATTTAAAGCTTTGGGACTGAATGAAATTGATTACAAATTTGGGTTAACCAAGGTGTTTTTTAGACCTGGCAAGGTAAGGTTTCTCTTGTTCTATTTGGATACGAATTTTAGAATAAATTGGATTGGAAGGGAGGAACTTCTAAAAGTGGGGTGTTCAGTGCCCTGTTGAAAGCATGACCAACTAAAATAAGTTTGCCCAGGATTGTTCATAAATACTATTCATAGTCTGTTTAAAAAAATCAATACTAATGTTACTAGAAGTTGATTTCATAGTATTGTTGCTAATGTTGCTGTATTTCTGAAGCAATGATTATATGCCACAGGTTGCCCAGATGCTGTATCAGTCACTTAAGACTATTTTGTTGAATATTAAAAGAGCAAATCAGAGCAAATGAATAAATATTTTCTGCTAAAATCATTGTAGATGAAATATGATTCTGAGCATTGCTGCTTCTGTGAAGAGAAAGAAGTAGAAAGCTATTGTAAATAGACAGGAAAAACTATTGTAGTCCTAGAAGAATGTCCGTACTGTCTGATAAATGTCAAAAAGTAGAAGAGTGGGATTTTCAGAAAAGATTCACTTTAGTTGGACTCTTATACAAAAATTAAAAACTGGGAAGTGTTTTCCCCCACACTACAGAGTTACGGGTGTCCTATAGATGTGGAAGGTCAGAGTGAGTATTCAGGAAGTAGATAAATAAATTATTTTAAAAAAATTAAGCAATAAGTATTTTTAATGATGATGAATGGATAGATTATGCAATTATGCAAAATGCAGTGTTGCACATGAATTAAAAACAAAACAGTACTTAATTCCTGTTGTCATTAAAGATGCCAGACATACATACTCCAATTAGTTGGTAGCCAATATAATGGTGCTGTTAAAAATATGTTACCATTTGAATTTAATGTACTCTTTAGTAATAATATCTAACACTCTCTGTCCTCCTCATTTGTAAAACTGGTTTTGTATTTAGTTTGCAGAGTTTGATCAGATAATGAAGTCTGATCCGGATCACTTAGCAGAGCTAGTTAAAAGGGTGAATCACTGGCTCATCTGCAGTCGCTGGAAAAAAGTTCAATGGTGTTCTCTCTCAGTCATTAAACGTATGTATTTTATATTGATTAAAGTAAAGGATTTGTTGAAAATACAACAAAGCAATTATAACCTCCTTTAAATGTGGCCAAGAACATGTATAGCAGGTGCTTTTGTACTGAAATCTGAATAATTTGCTCTCAAGGCTGGTGAGATTTTGTATGCTATATGTTGGGGACGTATAAGGGCTTCAAGCAGAGGTTTGTAAAAGTGGTGTGGGCTGCATCTTCTAATCGCCAGTATCTGATATGCTTGGGTGCTCACTAAATGTATGGGTAAACAGCTCCTCAGAAGTAGCTAGCAGTCACAGGACTTGTGGAGGAAGAGACTTTTACATCAGCTGAAAAGAGCAATAGCTGTACTCCCAGCTGATAACCTGGAAAGCACCTGCATAAAGGTTACCTCTAGACAAAAACTGCAGGCTTGGAAGCACTGACATGCATAATGGAGCAAACATCTCCACTTGTGCAACTACTGTCAATAAAGCAAGTAAGTGCCCAGCACTATCGATAGACAGTTTGTGAGTGCTTGCCCTGCTCAGCTTCTGGTGAGGAGTAGAAATAAAGCAATGAGAAATAAAGATTGGTGGTGGTAGTGATTTTATTTGGCGATTTTTTTCTTTTTATGCTGACTTATTACTGGGGGAGCCCTTATGGGGCTCCTCATTCAGGATTGTGAATTCTGTTGTCTGCTGTGTTTTACGTATTTGACCTGGCTCTCAAAGTGCACGTAGTCTACATACTGTAGCCTACAAGTATATGAGGAATATAGGAGTTGTGTTAAATTGTTTAAACCATTGAGACTCAGTATCTCTTGTGTGTTTACAGTGAAAAATAAGATAAAATACCGAGCTAGTGCCTGCATCAAAATACAAAAGACTATTCGTATGTGGCTTTGCAAGAGAAAACACAAACCACGGTAAGAGGATATTCCTGGGTTGAAGAAAATGGATACTTTTATAATACTTTTCTATGAATGTAAAAAAGAGATTGTTGTGGTTTAACCCAGCAGGTAGCTAAGCACCGCACATTCATTTGCTCACTCCACAATCCCAGTGGAATGGAGGAGAGAATTGGGAAGAACAACAAAGAGAGATTCATGAGTTGAGATAAAAACTATTTACTGAGACGGAAAATGAAGAAGGGAAAAATAACAGAAATGATTTTTATATATATATAAAAATGTGTGTGTGTATATATATGTATAATATGTATGTATACACACACACACATTTTTTTAAGAAGTAGTAATGCACAATGCAATTGCTCACCACCTGCTGACTGATGTCCAGCCAGCTCTTGAGCAGCAGCTGTCCTCCAGGCCAATTCCCCTCAATTTTTAAACATTTATTTTACATGATCTTATATGATATAGAATATTCTTTTGGCTGGATTAGGTCAACTGTCCTGGTTCTATCGCCTCTCAGCTCCTTATGCCTCCAAGTTCCCCGCACTAGCAGGACATTACCAAAAGCTGAAAAACTGAAGTGTCCTTGGCTTTGTCTGTTCAGCACCAGTCAGCAACAATTAACACACTGGTGTGTTTTTGGCACTGCTTTTTTCCCTATACCAAAACACAGCATCATACCAGACAATGTGAAGAAAATTAACTCTGTCCCAACTGAAACGAGTACAGAAGTGTACTATGCATGACTAACTGTATCTGAAGCCCTAGAATGATGCCAAGTACGACAGAAGGAGGCTCTGAGAGATGCTCTGTTCTACCTGTCTTTGTCAAGGATGAATAGCCTAAGTAACTGTATAGCCAAAATTAGGAATAAGAAAGACTTCATTTTTTTGTAATGAGGCCCTGGCATAGCTGCCCAGAGAAGCTGTGGGTGCCCCATCCCTGGAGTTACTTAAAGCCAGGTTGGATGTGGCCCTGGAAGACTGACCTGGTGGGTGCTGTCACTGTCTATTATGGGGGGTTGGAACTAGATGGTGTTTAGAGAACCCTTCCAACTCAAGCTATATTATGGTTGTGTGATTCTGTAAATCTGAGGATTTCCTAAGAGATATTTGTTTGGTTCAGTTCATAAAATTCTTTCGTGGAAGTGTAATTATTGAGAGTACTTAGTTAAGTCTCTCTAACTGCAGTTTAAGCTCATGAATTTTTGCCCTTTACTCATTCATACCCTCCATTATAGGCCTTCTTTCTTGTTTATCATAATAATGGTGTTCTGTTTTGCCTTTTCTTTAAATCAAATGATTTCATTAGCTGTAATCTGATTGCATGGATTATTGATGAGAAAAAAAAAAAGTGGTCATTAAGCATTGCTGACACCTTTTTTTCTTTGATAGAGATCTGGCTCTCTGTTCATTATTAGTGAATTTCCTATAAAATATTTTTTCTACATCCTTTGAAAATTATGTTTCATTTTGGTCCTTGGCATTTCTGATTTCAGTGACTTCTAAGAAGGCTGTGTTTGCAGAGTTGTAACTTGTATCTATTGTCTTCAGTATTGCTTCTTTAGGAAGCTGCGAAATATCCTGCATTCTCTGACCAGATTTGGTCCTGTTTTTATCTTGATTAAGCCCTATAGCTCTGTAAATGGCACAACTCACATTTTTCAATTCCACTGAAAATTTTCAAGTGGTGATGATTCTGATGGTTTATTATTGGAGAAAAACAAAAACAAAAGCAACCCAATCACTGATTCTCACAATAAAAATTAATTTTCCTATATGCTTAAAGACCTGGTCACTGATAATTGGTATTAATGATGATTTTAGTAAAAGGCTCCTTTGCTTCAGTTAGTTCATGTTGATAATGTTTGCATTTCAAGGTGGTGGACTCTATCTGAAAGCATAACTTGTCTTCCTGTTTACCTCTTTAATGTTGAACAGTACTGGTAGTTCTAAAAATACAGACTTGTGAAAACATCTCAAATAAACTGCCTTACATTCACAGCATTGATGGTCTGATAAAGGTCCGTACGCTGAAAAAGAGACTTGATAAGTTTAATGAAGTAGTAAGTGCTCTGAAGGAGGGGAAGGCAGAGACAAGCAAGCAGATCAAGGAGCTGGAGTATTCAATTGATGCTTCAATGACCAAAATTAAGGTATGATATTAATCCAGAAAATAGAAATCTTCTGAGAACTTAATTTAAAAGGTTAAAGTATTCAATTTTTTGTAGGAAATACATTTAAATATAGAAATGTCATTTTTTAGAGACAGTGAACACTACTAAATCCTGTTTAAATTGTTTGTGAATGTTACTGAAGTAATTGTGGATTTTATCACTGTTATCTGTGTTTCAGAATCTCCGTTGGAGAATTTAAAGTATGAGTGTATGTTGATCTTGTGAGATGGGTGTTGTTAGTAATTTACTTATTGCTTTTATTATTAATCAGGAGGGAAACCTAGAAACATCACAGAGTGAGGAGGTTTATATTTCAGTTATGAGTTTTTTCAGACCTGGTTGTAAATGGAATTTAAATTTGTTGAATTTGCTTCTATAGTCTCTTATCAACAAAACACCCAGACAAAATGATCAGAAGGCTGGAGCACCTCTCCTATGGAGAAAGGTTAAGGGAACTGGGCTTGTTTAGCTTGGAGAAGAAGAGGCTTTGTGGGGACACCTCATTGTGGCCTTCCAGTATTTGAAGGGAGCATAAAAACAGGAGGGGGAACAGCTATTTACAAGGGTGAATAGTGATAGGACGAGGGGGAATGGTTGTATGGTATATGTGTAACTTAATTGCAACACTCAAAACTTTTCATTTCTCAAGTGTAATATTTAAGTACACATTTTTTTAAAGTGGATTACAAATGCAAAGGAATATTATCCCCTCTTGTTATTATTGTTTTGCAGACCACAGTGATGACTAGAGAACAAATAATGAAAGAATATGATGCTTTAGTTAGAAGCTCAGAGCAGCTTCTGAGTGCACTGCAAAAGAAAAAACAGCAAGAGGAAGAAGCAGAGAGGTTACGACGCATCCAGGAGGAAATGGAAAAAGAAAGAAAGAGACGTGAAGAGGAAGAGCAACGGAGAAGGAAGGAAGAAGAAGAAAGGCGCCTGTGAGTATTGAATAAGTTGCTGGCTTTAGAATAAGAAGAAAATAGGAAAAGCGCTCAGGTTATTTTTATTATTACTGTGCTTAAAGAATGTTGCTTGAATTGTGCGTGTTGTGTACTGTTCATTGTTAAAGTATTTCCTCTCCTTTCCCAGCAATTTTTTAAGTTAAGTGTAGACAGAATAAAGTATTTAAAAGATTTTATGATGCAGCAGAAATACAGATGGACTTGCAAAGGTCCTTAACTTAAATACAGGTCTTGTCATAACTGTACAGTCTCTTGGATTGTCATTTAAATTTATGGAGGATGCTTTGATGTTACTTGTTTGCTTGCATTTTTTTAGTAACTTACTAGAAGTTTTGATTTCCTCTTTTCTAATAGGAAATCTGAGATTGAGGCGAAGAGAAAACAGGAAGAAGAAGAAAGGAAAAAGAGGGAAGACGAAGAAAAGTGTATTCAGGTAATGTTTTAGCTGTGGTTTTGTTGATTTGTTTTTGTTTCTTTTTGTTTTTAAATCTTTTTCACAGCTTACAATTTCCACGGAGTCTAATGGCATTATTTTATAAATAGGTCTCAAAACTGTACAGCAGTGTTGCATTTGGTACACCTAATATAATCTGTCTAGAAGTAGTGCTATAACTGAATTATAACTACAAGAGGAAAAATGCACAATCTAAATTCAGTTTTCAGATAAGAAAGAATGTGTATGTGAATGAGACTCATAAGCTTCTGCTTGGGAAATGTTTGTATTAAGCATGTATATTTTCTCTGAGACATAAGAGAGGGTCAAAAGGATAATATTTAAAAGTTTACTATTATTAAAATTCTTTTGATAGTGTGTGCTGACATGGTTGAATGGGAATAGAGAGCAGAAAGAGAGGTGAGAAAAATTTGTTTGGCATCTTAAAAATGTAATAATGAGGAGAATAAAACAAAAGCTTAAAGAAAAAAAGTAGCTGAATGACTCTTTGCTTTTACTTTTAAGACTAGCCTTCAGGAGTTCCAGGTCCCTGAATCTTCTTCAGAAATCTGCAGCAAGTAAATAAAATTCAGATAAGGGAATATTTAAGCTGGACCTGTGTATGTCCAAAAGACCTGATAGGATGTGCCTGTGAGTGCTGAAGGAGCAGACCAATGTCACTTCAAAGCTACTTTTGATTATCTTTTGAAAGGTCATGGCAGTCAGGGGAAGCTGTTGAGTTCAGGAAAAAGAGGTGTTAGCAATGTTCTTTAACCTTACCATTTAGGTCACTCTTTGGCCTCGTTTGGGTAGTTGTTGCTAAAACTGAATTTATTTTGTTTGCCACTTGTTACTCATTTGTTTTCTGTTCACAGTGGTATTGTGTAGTGATATGCATTAAGCTGTTGATTGTGGTACAATCATATGCAACATTCTTATGACTTGGGGTATGAGTAATCATCATAATTCCTTAAAGAATATGGATTTTTTTTTAATTGAAAGCCTTCAAGCAGCTTAATACTGCTCAGTTTCTAGTGCAGACATTTCAAGAGAGGAAGCATGTGCTTATTGTAGAGAAATAACCTTTTAACTAGGCCTTCACTGCAATGTGCTTGTGGTAGAGGAAAAGAGAAGAAAGTTGAACATTTATTGTGTATGTTAAGTCAGCTCTAGGTATTCTAGAGCTGAAACTAGTAAAATATTCTGGTTGCTGTTCTGGAGTAAGACAAGATGTCTGCCCAAATCAGTGCAAACTGCTAAGAAAATGAAAATCAAAGAAAATGTTATGCATAGAAATGACTGGGATTATTTATTTTATGGTACTCAAAGACACTGCCCAAAACTGCACAGAATTCTTGCATGATAATATAACAGCATAGTCCAGGAATTTGGACTTAATAGCATGTTACAAAACTTGTCCTAGTGGTTCTTGTCATTTTATCTTTATGAGGGAAATTCTGTAAGCAGTTAAAATTTCACTATCTTGTCATTTGCTTTGGTAGTAAACATACGAGAAAATCATGATTAGGACATCCTGAGAAAAAACACCTGCTTCTAGTCCACATGCAAGTGCAGGTATACTGGACTGGAGGTGTACTTGTTTTTAAGTGACTTTAAAATTTATTTTACTTTTAAGTTAAAAATACATAACACTACAGAATTGTAGTTTAGAGTTATGAATTTTTGCAGATGTTGCATGCCAAGTAAGTTTGCTTTTTTCTTTTTTTTAAACTAGAAGTCACGTGTGGACTGAGGCTGTGTTCAGTGTCAGCTTATCTGTAAACATTTTCATAATATTGGTAGTAGTGAGAGGCTACAAGTAGCCTTTCAGCTACTTTTGTGTAAGATATGTGCAGTTCAAATCCTGCTCCTTCTCCATCTGCCTTGATTCCTGACTCTTCTGACTTATCCTGGATATCACGAACTCGCATTCCGAGTTGTATCAGGACCCTGATCTCCTTGTTTTCCTTAAAGATTCACTGGCAACCTGAGCAGAGGGGAAGTTTCAGAAAGAAAAAGCTTTCCTTCAGTGGCTACTGCAGCAAGCACAGGGCTGTGGTTGCTGATGAATACAGCCGTGTTTAAGTCCTATCTGTGATTAATCAGAAACAGAATTTTTCCCCTTTTCTGTATTTTGTTACACCAATTTTGTTAGCCAATTGCTGCTTATCCTCCTGGTTTCTGCATACCCTTGCCAGGTTTCTGTGTCCTCACCATCATTCCTGATAAGCACGTGTCTGGAACTACCATCGGCACTGCAGCCTAACTGATGAAAAATGGGTTTTAGAAATCTGGCTTTTAGAAGTTAAACTCCCTAAAAAGGGAGTAAGCTGCTATTTAGTTAGTCTTGAAACATAAAGGATGTGTCCACTCAGGAAGCAAACAGGACTCCTGGCAGAAACTTTAAAAGCCTGGTCTGACAGCACTTTGATCATCTCTAAGCATAGTCTATATTTGTGCTTCTGTTTCTGAGATGTGGATATTTACAGAATGTAATTTACACTTTAAAATGTTGTATTTGGATATTAAGCAGACATATTATCCAGTAGGGCATTTCTTTCTTCTACATAGTTAATTATTCATTATCTTTCCTTCTTGTGGTAGTTACTATCAGATAATGTAAAATGGGATTCACAGCGAGAAGTTACTGGTGTTGCTGTACTTTGCACCTTTTCTGGTGCAAATTTGTGATGCTGAGGGAGAAGTGACTTTGTCTCCTGTGTTGACTTGAACACCGAGGAAGGCACAACTAACAGTTGGCATATGTGACTTTTAGAACTTGGAATTGAATGGTCACATCTTCTTATTATGTGTGCAAGACCCTTTGTTAAATAAAGATGGTTAGCTGGAATTACAGCTTTGTTCTGCAGATGCGTTATATTTGAATTATTTTTCCACTGCAGTAAGTTGAAATTTGGCAGTTCATTTAAATTCAAACCCAGATCAAGTCCACAGAGGATTGCAGTGTTCATCTCTTTTCAAAATGAACTCCCAGACCTATGTGCAAAGCAGTACCTGTTGCAATGTCTTAATGTTAAGTGCAGGATATCAAGGGATTATGGTGTTAGTGATGTGGAGAATAAACATAGGGCTCTGTATCATAAGAGTTTTAATGATCGTAGGCAAATTTTAAGTATATTTTGTAACAATTATAATTTTAAAAGGCTGTAATGTTTTTTTAAATAAAGAGTGTTTTTTGGCACTTCAATCTGAATAGATAATACATTAATGATCTGATAAATTTTATGAGAGTCTGGATGGCAGTCCAGTAACAGTAACTGTTGCTTTTCTTGAGTCAAGCAAAAATACTAATACTGTTAATTCCATTAATTCACTAAATTTAGTATCTTTTAAAGCTGTAAATACACTAGGAGTATTTTTGCTATTCATTTGCTTATGTAGTGTTTTGATTAGATAAGATTCAATGTATGTTTTTATATGTTTTCATAATACAGGCTGAAATTGAGGCTCAGCTAGCTAGAGAACGAGAAGAGGAAACCCAGCACCAGGCAATTCTTGAACAGGAACGTCGTGATCGTGAACTTGCAATGAGAATTGCCCAAACTGGGGCAGAACTCAGCGCTGAGGAGACAAAGCTTGATGTAGGATTGTGCAGGTATGGAGTTCAATATTTAAATTTCTTTTCTTCTCACTGGCCTCATCCTTTGGAGAATACTAAGCTCTTGCTTATTTTATGTATTTTCGTACTAGTTAAAGAATTTCTCTGTTTTGCTTACTGCTGTATCAGTAATTTAGTAGGTATTTCTGAGTACACATGCAGTTTTCTCTTATTTCTTGACTCTTGGCAAGAATGGCAACCATTTTAAGTTATGATTTTTATGAGCCATTTAAAGTAGGGAATGGAATTTTTCAATGGTAAGTAGTAATAATGTACTCTTTTTAGTACATTTAGTTCCAATAGTATATTATGTCTCTGTGTGTTTTATTTTGCTTCATTTTCTTTTTTTAATTTATTTTAAAAGAAGCCCTCTTTGAAGGCAGAAATAATAGTTATTTCTGTGTCTACTCTGGGAAGTTTTTTTGGGGGGTTTGGTTTTTTAAAGCAGATTGAATATATGTAATTTGGGTGGATTTGAAAATTAAATGTCTTCTGTTTGAGTTTTTGGGTGCGTCATAGGAATTGCTTGTTTTTGTTGTACAAATCCACACTGCCTGCAAAGCAAGATATCTCTTGCCTTCTGAAGAAGCTTTGTAGCCAGCAAATGTATGTGAGAATTTGGCATAAAGATTCAATAAAAATGACACTGATTGGTCAGATTGTATGTAGAATCTACCAACATGATCATATCATTCGCTTAGTGATGTGACCACCTTTATTGCGTTGTAGCTGAAAGAAGATTGTGTAAGAAATTTCAGGCTCCTAGATGTGTTCTCTTTGCTAATCAAATTTCATTTAGATGTGTAGTTTTAATAGTTGTATGCCTATATGTCATACCTAGGAAGGGTTTTCTTGTCATGTACGATGTTCATTTGTAGACACCTTGGCTCAAATTACTGTGGTTTTGCCCTCAGATTTTTTACAGCTGCTATCGTGTTGTCTCAGACGTGACTTAAATAAACTCAATTGAATATCCCAATTAAGTGCTTCACAGACAGCATTCTGGATATTTTCATGCTTTGCCTGTGAAGGTAAACCCAAAATCATGTAGTGTTACAACTTGGCAAATTTCTCTCAAAGGTGGAAGAAGGGAGGGATTGGTAAAGAAGGGCTCAGAAAATTAAGTAATTTTTTTGAGGTCAGTGAAGCCTGATCTGCCACAGTATTTCCTACTGCTCCCAAGTGGTGTTTGTCTTGTGAAATCCAGGAATGGATGGTAGACTAATCATATTGATAGCTGAAACTGCTGCTTTCTCTCTACTGTGTAGTGGTCTGAGACTCTTTGAAATGATGAGAAAGTACAGAATGGTCTGAGCAAATTAACTTAGCAGTGTAAATCCTTTCTTGAACAAGATTAGGTATAAATCTATAAAAAAAAGTAGTAGACACTTTTCTACCCATGTGAATTTTCTTTTCATCTGTGTGGGCATGCCTGTCTGAAATCAAATCTCATCATTGGTTTGAGCCAAACATACAATTTAATTATTTAAACTGAAATCCTCAGGACTTATTTTAACTGATATCACTTAACATTTTACTGGAGTCTAAGAGGCTTGTGTTCAGGCATCTTCTGGATTAGAGACCTACGTACAACTGCAGGATACGTTGAAGTTACGGTGACTTTTATGCATGTGTATTTCCTTTTCCTTTTAAATCTCAGAGTGAGGTGCAGAGCGCATTACTGCATACTGAACTCATGCAGTGAACAGGGTCTGCAGTGGCTTTGCACTATTTTTAAAGTAGAAAATAAAAGAGTCATTCCAGCTTTACGCATTGGCATGAGGAAAGGATTATTTCCTTCAGTGTTGTGCTACTGATAGTGCAAAATTAATGAGAGCAAGGTGACGTCTATGTACAAGTTGGAAGGTTCATCTGTACTTTCCTCATTTTTTAAAGCACCTGTGACACTTATGTGCTGGCATGGTTGAAAATGGGTAGCCCCTGCCTTATTTCTTTTTTTCTCCTCAATACCTTCTTTTTGTAGATATTTACAAGTTCAAAAGTATTAGTAGTTTCTTTCAGAAATATACTGATTGATTCCTCTCAAAGAATTGTTTTTTGATAGGACAGCAGACTCAGCTTTTTATTATGTACTAAGTGTGCTGGACTTCTCCTAGCTTCACCCATTTTTATTATTCATCCAGTTTGCAAATATGTCTACAAGGGGTTTACTGCACATAAATGGAGCTTACGTTAAGTGTTTGGCATTTGGACAAAAATCAATTAGGGACCTGATTTCATCTGTGCAATACGTTTTAATTTATGTGACTTAGTGAAGCATGTATAACACAAAGCATCAAAAAAAGTTTGCTTCACTGAAGATCATATGAATGTATCTGTTCTGTGTGGATTGTCCCAACAATCCAAATAATTGTTGATTTGTAGTATATCTAATGCTATCACTTTTCTGTAAGTATGGGGGGGCATCTTCATCGTGACAGTTAGGTGCAGTGCTTTTTGCAGCTTGCAGGAAGAAACTGTCTGTCTTCTTTCCAGCTAAATAAGGATTGTTATTTCTTGTGATGTGTGATCCAGACATAAAATGTATGAGTAGTATGTCTCATAATTGTTTTTAAATAAAACAATAAAACACAAAACAATGGTAAAGAAAAAAAAGAAGAAAAGATGATAAATAATGAGAGTGACTACCATGGCCCACCTTTTCCTGCTTCAGATTCTTAGAAACATAACTAAAAAAATAGGCTAACAAAAGTATCTTCTGTTTGCAGAGCCAATGGAACAAAGCTGCAAATGACTGCGTATGGCACTTTTTCTCCATTTGAATACTTTAATAGAAAAAAAGTAACAATAATTAATTCAAAGGAAATTGATCTAGTCTTCCTATTTACTAATACCTTGTAATAATCTTCATTAGAATGCATCTGTAAACTTTAAATCAACATATTCCCTAATTGTCTAATAAACATGTTAATAACCTAACAGCTATTTAAAGATCATAATTACTGTAATTTTTTTCCACATACAGCCATTTTTTCACAGCCTTATATGATTAATTTGCTCTTAACAAAGAATCACAGAATCGTGTGTGTGTATTATGCATTAGAATGGATGTTATAAAATCGCTGTTTATTTTCTGTGTTTGAATCAGCTTTGACTTGGTTGGCAAAAGACTGTCACAGTTAATAAGGCTTTTTTTATTTTAATATATTCGGTTTATGCTTATATGTCAATTTTTTTATAGGGAACAAATGGCCAAAGAAATGTCAGAAATGTTGTCTAGGTAGGTGAGAAGAAAATATTGAATGAATAAATCATTTAATGGAAAGAAATCATATGTGAAATGTGTTAAAAAATAATGAGTATGTTTTTTAAGCGTTAAGCAGAGAAGTAAACACGTTTCAGATAAGTTTCCTTTATCAACACCTTTTTTATCAACAATCATTACCTGATTTTTCAGTAATTTTTAGATGCTAATTTACTTAATTATTTAAATAACAATTGAAAAAAGTTTCAGTAGCCTTGTATTTTGTATAATTTTGATAAGGTTCATTCAGATTTCTTCTCTCATCACTGCTCTTATGATAATAATAAAATATTAGGCTCTGCATCTTCAAAAGAGGAATTTCTACAAATTGTTAAATTAAATTACTTAAAGTTAATATAACTCAATATAATTGAAAATATTCCACCTATATTTTAATTCAAATAAAACCAGTTGAGAAAATTGTGTTGTTAAGAGTATATTAAAACTCTCTTAAGACATGTAAATAAAATCTTATTCTGAGATTTCTTGGATGATAATAGAAGGGTTTATGTACAATGCAGGTGTAAGGGAGGATATAGGTTTAGATCTAAATACAATTGTACTGCAACAATCTCATAGTTGCGAGTGTTAGAATGGTTATAATGACTTCTATATTAGAGGGCAGTTAAGTGTTTGACGGACTGTGGGGATAAAAACAATATCTTCTGACATTACTTGCTTGATGTCTTACATCAGAAGTAAAAATATTTGGAGTTGTAAAACAAAGCAGAATGCTGTGTATACATAGTCTGAAGATAAGATTGATTAGGCGTAGAATCATAGAATGGCCTGGGTTGAGAAGGACCGTAATGATCATCTAGTTTCAACCGTCCTGCCGTGTGCAGGGTAGCCAACCACTATGATTAATGTGTAGCCATAATGTTGATAACTGTGAAAGCAGCTGTCATGTAAATTAATTTCTTGTGGTGTTCTTTTATGAATGGGTGTAAACAGTGCTGCATTTAATTGTTAGACTGCAAATTTAGAGGGAGAGATTGTATTGCATGTATGGACGCAGTTCCAGTGATGATGGCCAAACCTTAATATCCAAAAGAATCACAAAACTTTGACCAAATCAGAGGCATTGTGTTATGGTTGAATTAAAATTGCAGTGCTTTCTGAGTGCTTATTTGACTTAATTTTTTTTTGTTTGCTTGTTTGTTTTTTGCTATTCACATACTCAAAACTTTTGACTTGAAACTCTATGATGAAATCTACAAATGCTGTTTATAATATGTAACGTCAAACTAAGTGGTGAAGAGTGACAGTCAAGCATAATTCTCCTCTTACTGACAGACTCTTACATGTAAAGTGATGCAGAAAACTACACTGATCTGCAGAGTAGTACTGTAATGGGGAAGCTAAGCCACTCAATTGGATTAGCATTCTTAAAGATTGCTGCTTTAACCAGAGATCTTACGGCCTACTTCTGCTGCTCTAAATTATATTGCAAACACTTAGAGTGGTGGGTAGTGTTGCTAAATAAGGAAAATCCTCAGGCTTTGTCAAATCCTTTGTTCATCAAGGTTAGACGCCAGGTAGCGGAAATGGCATTCAGTAGCAATCCTTTAATGTTTTGGCATACTGGCGATAACAAAATATTAAAACACATATTTTGAAAGGAATTGTCTGTTTAATGATTTCTTTTACGTTAATCATGAATGGTGCTAAGAATGAGGAAGTGTTATTGCTCCTTAGCTCTGTACTGATAAAAAGACGAGGTAGGTTTTCAGTCAAACTTCTTGGGAGCTGCGTGTTAGCTCAGATTAATAGTGTGAGCAGGCATAATTAAACTGATGCTGCAATGAACACGAAGATTCTGTAGTTTTAATTACATTTCAAGAGATGGTTCAGTTGCTATTAAGAAGAACATTTGGCTAAACAGATGTTTTATTCTATAAAAGTTAAACACAATTTATTTTTCAGAACTGCTGTATCTATACAGAGAAAACTTTCATAGAAAATATATTTATATCCTCTTCACTAAAAAGGAAAAATACGGCATAAATATATAGCACATGAGCAACGTGGTTTCTCATGAGAGACTTTTAGATTTTACAGAGAAATAAACTTGAAATAATATTCATTGGTTTGTAAATGCTAAAATAATAAAATAGCCCCACAAAGATACTGCGTCACAAACAGAATTTTACTAAAGAGATGTGGCTTCCACTGTTTCTTGTAAATTTGTAACTTAAAATATTGCATCAGGGGTTTTGCTGCTCCATTAAAGATTTAATAATGTCTTCTGAATGAGTCTTCTCAGAGCCTGAAAGAGAATTGCCTAATATTATTATTCATGGGCATTGGTAGAGGTTGGTAAAATCACGTTAAACACCAAGGAATTCAACAGCAGACACAAGTGTTCTCATCTTCACTGAATGCTGTAGTGTTTCCATCTTGGCTTGTGTTGTTATAATCCATGGGGCTGTTCCTACAGGAGTTCCTTCCGCTCCTTATGTATCTCATTTTTAAGGTAAAATTGAATGAGTTATTTCAGGTTTATTTTTGTATGCATGTGACATTTGTTTGTTAAATGGATGACTTATTCATACTGCTAAGAAGTTGGAAATTTTAGTAAGGGTTTCTCACATGCTGTTAACTTCCTTACACAGTACTTACGTGACATACTGTTTGCCTTTGAAACACACTGTGTCTGGTTGGGTCTTTTAATACTGGTCAGCATTTCTTCAAAGAGGGGTTTTTATTCTTCAATATCTCTGCAAGTAATGATGTTTTTTTTTCCTTCTGCAGCCTAGCTATTGCTGTTCTGGGATAGTTGCAATAAAATAATTATAGAATTAAATTGATTTCTCAAATTAAGCTTCTGTCAGAAGCATGGAATATTTTTCTGGTTTTTGAACAAAGTTTTATACTTCAAGTCTCAAACAACAGCACAAATGCCTTTTATGCCTTCTTGTCTACCTCAGAAACATTTTTCATTCCTTGTCTGTTTTTATAATGGAACTGAACATGCCTGGCTAATGTGTGTCTGTATTCTGCATCTTGACCTAGTACCAAGGAAAATGAGAGGGGATGTACATACATAAAGATGCATGGAATGTGTCGTCTTATACATAAACACTAGATATTTATGGCAATTTCTCTTGATTTCTGGGCAGCTGACCAGATTATTCTTACAGAAAGATTTTGTACATAAAAAATGCTTCCTTTTTTTTCCTTAATACTTGGAGCATCATGAAAATAATTTCCTTCTGAATCAGTCCTGCTACTGTAAGAATGCAGCAGTATTGCTCATAGGATCTGTTCCTACTGTTGTAGCAATTCCTATTCTATACTAACCCATCCCTTAAAAAATACATTTATATTTAAACATGCTTGCTTGTTTTTTTTATTTATTTTTTTCATAATTGTAGAGGTCCTGCAGTTCAAGCTACAAAAGCTGCTGCTGGTGCTAAGAAGCATGATCTGAGTAAATGGAAATACGCAGAGCTTCGTGATACCATCAACACATCTTGTGGTTGGTTTGTTTTCTTATTATTTGAGAGAAAAATAAGTCAGATTGTAGTTGTATGAAAGGTGTTACATCATGTAATAAAGATAAAAACTTGGTCATGAAGTTATGCAGGTTTGGATTAATGTCAAGTTAATTTCAAAATATTTTGTTTCTCTAAAGAAATTTGGCTTGCTGCTCTCTATACTGTGGAAACAAATTGCTTTGTTACCTTTTTTACTCATTTTATGTTTAGTATATTAAGCTGTTTGGGCCATAAAATATGTCATAATTTCTTATAATTTCTCTTTTATGTAATTTAAAAAAGAGAATTTTTACTAGGCTCTAGGATTTATGGGTTCTAACAACTCTTTTTTATATTTTCTTGCTGTTAGCAAAAAGAATATATAAAGCACAGTTTAAAATACTTTTAGCAAAAAAAAATGTATAAAGCACAGTTTAAAATACTTTTTGTCTTGAATGTTCAAATTATTCTTTATTTTTGAAAAGGTGCAACAATTTGTGAAGCCCATAACTGTAACATTAATTACCTTTTCTCCGATTTTATGAAGATAGAAATAGATATGAGCTATTTCTTTATTAAATTTTAAAGTTTTTCCTACTTCTGATTGGAAGTGTTGGTTAATTTGTGAGATTTAAGATAACTGAGAATTAATCCCTGTATGTATAAAGAAATTCATCCTCTGTATTTGTATTTGAAATCACAAAGTTAGCTCCAAATTTTGTGTCTCTGTATTTACATATGCAGAATTGCAATAATGTGTTTCAGCTGAATAGCAGGTTCATTAATGTAACACATAAAGTAAAGTAATGTGGTGCTAATGTGTATTTACCTTTAATGAATGCAGTCCAGATCCTCTTAGATGACTAATGAAGAACTCTTGTGATCATTCGGTCTTTAGTATCATGACATTCAATAAAATTAAAATATCATTAATAAAGTAGACAAAGAATTCAGGTGTCAAAGTGGAAAAGACATCTACATCTAATCTAAAAAGATATTTTTTTCAATTTCAGAAGTGGAGTTCAAGGGTGAAATTTTTTTTTGCCTCTCTACTGCTTTTTTGCAATAATGTCAACAAGCAAATTCAGTAAAAATTACAACAGTAGCATTTCACTGCTACAAATCTCACAGTAAAACAGCTACTGTGAGCACTGCCATATCTCTAAAGACAAAAGGATATGTAGCACTGCAAGGGATTTTCTAGGTCCCTGTTTCTGTAAAGAATAAGGTATATATGTTTAATACCATATCATTAATTAAAAGCTGTCCTAGAAAGTATTTTAAGAAATTATACCTAGTTGTGGAAATACTGTGCTCTTAGCTACATTTACAGTTAGAGCTCACAAAATTTCAGTTTCTTGTTATTATAATACAGTAATGCTATACCCAGATCTAAAATTTTATATACCAGTTATTACAGAAAAACCATTTCATGAATCATTCCTCTGTTTTTTTTTCTTTCTCCTCTCTTCGTTTCTTGCTTCTGAGACAGATATTGAACTACTGGCAGCTTGCAGAGAAGAGTTTCACAGAAGGCTAAAGGTATATCATGCTTGGAAATCCAAGAACAAGAAACGCAATGCAGAAACAGAACAGCGTGCTCCCAAATCAGTCACAGACTATGGTGAGAAGAGATAATTTTGTGTTTATAATAATTTTTGAGACACTATTTCAGAGAAAACGTTTCTAGGGTAATTTTCTTTTGTTATGTTGAAGGAGATGTTTTCTGAGAGTATTTTCATATTGAATTAGGGTGAATATTTTCAAAAGTTTGAAACTGGCAAATACTGTGCAGAAGATGGAATACTTTCTGAAGATGAAAATACATAGGTACTCAATAACAACTCGCATTTGTTAAAAATCAAAAACTGTTCTTGATTTGGTAATGCATTTACTGGCATTTTTATGAAACATTAATTGCTGTGCTGTGCAAGACTAAGGTAGATTTTCCATTTATGAAGCTCCAGTTTGCATTTTGAGACTTCTGAGACTTTGTTTTGAAGATTGTTCATACTAATTCTGACCTTTGTAGATAAAATACTGCTTTCAGTGAGAGTTCTGTTCAATATAATTCTGAACCATCTCTAAACACAATAGTCCAGTGTGTCGTAAGTAGTCCAATAGTCTGTGTGGTTTACTGGGGCTAGAAAAAAAAAAGCAAAACCCAAGATAGAAAGGAATCTTGTTCTATGTAATTGTACTGTTACACTTAGGGTCCAGACAAAACAAAACACCTTGGTAGTTTCTCATGCTTTTATCATTTCTTAAGATATGGATAGGCACTTAGGGAAGTTTTTAAAAGGAGAGAATTATTTCCTCGTCTAAGTTGTTCTAAATGTTACATATTTAAAATTACGTTTTCCTTTCATGAATTCTACAAATACTGCATTTTTTGATTATAGGATGACAAATATTGCATGGTTTCTGCTTTTATATTACGCTGTCATTCTGCTTTTTTCATAGATAGGTGCTTATTTGCCCAAGCAAAATGCTAATGAAAGTCAGTGACTGGTTTTTAAATTCAATGAGAATGTGTAGGAGTTACAATGTGTGAAACTGCCAAACCTGAAAATTAGGTGTCCAGTTTCTGGAGTGATTTAAATTTGGTAGTGGTGATTTGGTTTTGTTTTTCCAACAACCATCTGTTATAATAGGAACCTAAGAAACGAACAGAAATACAACAAACTGATAGAATAATTCAGCCAGCTCTTTCTTCCCACCCTTTGGTCTTGGCTGCAGTGGGAGTAGAAGAGGAAAGAGCAGATGAGGAGATAATGTTTTTTGATTCCCATTAGCCCTGGTACAAAGCTTGGTCTTGGAACATGGGGAATGTAGATCCCAGGCGCACTCCTTATTCCCAGTGTCAGTCATTATACAAAAATATTTCCTTTCTTTTGATTCATTTTGTGAGTTAGGCATTACTTGAGCATTACGTGAGAATCTGGGCTTTTCAGAGAACTTTGGTTCCCTGAAGAGAGAAGAGGGGAGATCTGGACTCCTGAAAAAGACCATATCAAAGACTGGGTTCTTGTAGGAATATTGCTTTAACTGCTTATGAAAGCTAATGAATAAAACATTATGAAAAGGCATTTCAAGTACTTCTACGAGGTAGCAAGTTGCTTTGAATTTCAGCTCGGGAAATTTGTTTGGAACTGAATGGGTAGTAAGTATTCTTCTGTTATGTTGTTACTGGGGAATTTTAAAGAGCAGACAATCTTTGGACTTCTGCAAATAAAGTTTGAGATATTTATATTCTCTCACATCTCATCCCAGAGGTCTGGGAATTAACTTTTTTTTTTTTTTTTGGTAACAGAAATACAACAGAAAAATTAGAAATACTGTGTTAATTCTGAGGACATTTGTTGCAGTCTGTACTGATGTATTCATACAGTATGGCAAAGTAATCAATTTCTAAATTAAATCCTGATGAAACTAGAAGCAATTAGGTATCTATGAAACTTGAACAAAGGAGACGTTATTTATGTCAGTGAGCAGAAAATAAATAGAAATAGCTCAACGTGTACTTTTTTAATTAGAATTTCTGTGTGTCTAATATCATCAGTATCATTGGTGAAAAATAAGGTAACGAAACTACAACTTAAAAAGGTCAGCACTACTGCATTTTGTTCAACATGTAATATTTGTTCACAGATTTTGCACCATTTTTGAACAACTCAAGTAAGTGGGGAGATGGTTACTTAAGCTAACTTTGAAGATTAGGAACACTCAAGAGCTCTGTACTAACATTATTTAATCCAGTGTTTTGCTACACATCTACGTGGAATTTAACTGTTCAAGTAAAATGCTATTTTACTATTTTGCAATTTTATTCAACTGCTGGTTATTATGTGGTATTCTAATAACTTATTAATGTACTTCACTGTTTATTTCATGAGATCCTTTCCCATTTTAACTGTCATAAGAAAGGAGAGTGATGTACGTTACTTGAGGAGATAACAATTTTCTTTCCAAAATAAGTAAATTTTTTTTTTAAATTTCATTTTTTACTGTCTGCACTTTTTTTTTTTTGTAGCAAAACTCTGGAATCAAATTAATTATAACAGCTGTTTTCCTAGCACACTAACTGTCGTCAGGTGGTGGTTTTGTTTGAGTAAAGAACTACTTTCCATAGTGGTGAAAGTTAGTCTTTACTGGCTGCTTAGCATTTCCAGTCTCTAGATTTTCTCTTGAATTTAAGTATGCAAAGGGTTAGAAATAAGTCTTAGCAACTACTGTTACATTACAGTAAGTGTTTGACAATACTAAAGCACTGATCTTTAGTATGATGTTCAAATGATATTGTTAGTTGTTCAGACAATTTGCTGTGTACTATAGCCTGTATCCCCATGTAAAACATGCTTTTTTCAGATTTGATGTATAAATGTAGCATTATTCTATTAAATATATTTTTGTTTTCTTGTTTATGTAGGCATGGGCAAAAAAAATGGGGGCATAATTTATATAATACATTTCTGTTCAAAATTCCACTCTTCGTATTTAGAAATACTCAGATTCAAGCAAAAGTAATATAACTAATTTTGAGGTACACTTGTAGTCTGTCAGTCCTGTTCATGAATATAAAAGTGCATTATTAGAAATGATTTTCAATTTCATATATTAAATTCTAACTCAAAAATCAGTTTTGCTTCTTTATATACAGTGGATAAAAAAAGGAATTCACTTCTAATTATTCTGTTTTTGCTGAAGTGCTGAGCTGTTAGCTGTCTTTTTCTATAGATGGCATAGATTCAAATTCAGAACTTCTTAAACAGAATACTTATTGTAAACCATTAAAAGCAAATGAATAAAATTTTGCAGGAGGCAGTAATTAAAGGAAAGGATCTTATTTATAACATTAAGAAGGTTGATCAATTGATATGTTAATGTAGAGTATTTGCTTTTGTTCAAAAGAAAGTTCTCCTGAGTCTGAAATATAAGTGTGATGCGACAACAAAAAGACACATGACAAATGTTTATCAAGAACCTATTCTCTGGAGAAGTTCAGTCAGTTGACTTTAATGGTCAGATATAACCAGTTCCTTTGAAAAAGAAAGCAGCTGGAGTTCAGTATGCAGCAGTCTAGGCAGTTGTTTTTGAGGACTATTTAGCATAGTAAGTGGTTATTTATCAAATTCTATTAACAAATTAGTGATTTCTAACAGTGTTACACACCCTTGTTTGTCAAAAGATAAGTCTTTTGAGTGGTGTTTTGTATTCTTGTAACTGAAAATGCTGTTTTGCACATTGACCTTATTTTACAAAGATATAAACTGATCTGGAACAGCTACGATTTATGTTTCTGGTTGGTAAAAAATTTTACATAGAAATTTATACTTTAAATACTAATTTAAAGCAGAATGTGGTATTTTATTTGCTTTTGTCTAAACTTAACTTACCTGAGGTCATTGACCGATTGTTTTAAACGTAGGTGTAGTAGTTAACCTTTAGTTAGTGTAGTAGGTGTAGAAGTGAACCTTTCTTCACTAGAGCTGTCGTCAGAGTAATTGGAAGAACGCACATTATATGAGATGGCAAGGCTTTAGGTTTGATGAGACTTGTAGTCAGAGAGACTTTCCTGTTTTTGTTTTTTGTTGTTTTTGCTAACTAATTTAGCAAGTCATTAATGTTTGTTTGATTATTCTTGCTTATTTTTGGCTTTTGTTTTGTGTAATAGCTCAACAGAACCCAACAGCTCAGCTACCAATGAGGCAGCAGGAGATTGAAATAAATAGACAACAGCGTTACTTCCGCATTCCCTTCATCCGTCCCATGGACCAATACAAAGATCCCCAAAACAAGAAGAAGGGTTGGTGGTATGCACATTTTGATGGGCCGTGGATTGCTCGACAGATGGAACTTCATCCTGACAAGGCACCCATTCTCCTTGTAGCTGGTTGGTATCAAAAGCAGAGTTCAGTTGGAAAGGTTCAGAATTGACAATTTATTTTAGAAAAAAAGTCAGATGATGAAAGTTTTCCTAGTTGCAGCCTCATCAGCAGTTCATGTCTGGGCAGAATTTGAAGATCTGTGACTTCTGTTGGTGGTGGCGAAATGTCATGGAATATTATTTGGGTGGTTCTGGTAGCAAACTGGTGCTTTTACTATGTTTGTGTTGCCTGCTATGAAAGATTAGGATTTTAACCTTAAATATTTGAAATAAAAACTAGATGTGGAAATGGATGGTTAATTGTAGAATTGTTGGAAGGGACCTTAAAGACCATCCAGTTCTCAGGGCTGCATCCAACCTGGCCTTCAACTCCTCGAGGGATGGGGCATCCACGGCTTCTCTTAAGCAACCTATTCCAGTGCCCTCATAGTGAAGATTTTTTTCCTTATATCTAATCTAAATCTACCCTCTTCTGGTTTAAAGCCATTAACCCTTGTCCTATCAAGACAGAGAGTCCCTCTCTACCTTTCTTGTAGGTCCCTTTAGGTACTGGAAGGCTGCTGTAAGGTCTCCCCACAGCCTTCTCCTGGCTGAACCAACCCGAAGTATCATCCTGCCTAGAAGTGCTTCAGCCCTCTAGTCATCCTCACAGCCTTCCTCTGGACCTGCTCTGGAAGGTCCATGTCTTTCTTATACTGGGGCTCCAGTGCTGGTTGCAGTACTCAAGGTGGAGTCTCATAAGAGCATAGAAGCAAGGGAGAATCACCTCCTTAAAGCTTCCAGTTATGGTTTTTTTAATGCAGCCCGTGATACTGTTGGCTTTCTTGTATCTTCTTTTTCTGGTAGATAATGCAAAGGGCAAAAATCACTGGTTTACAGTTCAGTGTTTTGAGTTCTTGTCTTTGACTTCAGAACTAATGAGAGCTAAACAAATCCATTTGTTTAGTTTTACAAAGTGATGCTTTAGTAGCAAGCAAACTTCCTTGGTTTTCTACTATATATTTTTAATATAATTATAATTATACCAGTTTTTGTCTGTTCAGTTTCAAAGCCCTTATCTAAAAGTAGCAGTGCTGTCATGAATACCACATTCAATGGATCACCTATGAAAAGTAAGATCAAAATACAGCTGGTGAACTGCACTCATCACTTCACTGGATTCCATGTGGGCAGTACCACCAGTACTTCCAGTTTGTTTAGCACAGGAGGCTGACAGATTAAGGGTACAGGCAATTTGATCAAGTCTTAAGTTCCTAGTCACTTTGCTTTGTTTAAAAAACAAAACAAAACTATAACAACAGTTGACTGCAAAATTGTGTGTATGTGCAGAACAAATTCATCCTGTAGTGGATTTCAGGAGAATATATTGAGATGCTGATCTTTCTTGGCATCTTGCTTTTGTTCCTCTTTGCTTGATTTTTCTTTTTTAACTACAATTTTGTCAGTTTCAGCATGTGAAAGTAGTTTATTCTGATATTGCTTTTCTGTCCCGTGAGTAGAAATCTGTCTGAAGACTGGTTCCTTGATAAACTATGAAGTCTATTAACAAACCAGAGCTTGACAGAGGGAATCTAATTAATGAAGATATAAATTTTGCTAATGCAACTTTTGAATGATGCACAAATTTTATAAAGATTTCTCTTTTTTCCTCTACGTTTTCAGGTAAGGATGATATGGATATGTGTGAGCTTAATCTTGAAGAGACTGGCTTAACTCGAAAGCGAGGTGCTGAAATTTTGCCGAGACAGTTTGAAGAAATTTGGGAGCGCTGTGGAGGTATCCAGTACCTGCAAAATGCAATTGAAAGCAGACAAGCTCGTCCTACGTATGCTACAGCTATGCTGCAGAACCTGTTGAAATAAATGGTCATTTTGCACAGTAGCATTCATGATGAGAACCCTTGCCCGTGATACAAAGGGAAGAGCTCCTCTGTGCAACAGAGGACGTAATGTTCTTTAATCATATTAGAGATGTTTAATATAAAGTGAACAGATTTTATTAATCATGTGGTTTGTTAATTTGTACTCTATTATGTTTAATTTGTGTAGTCAGCTTTACTAGGTATGAGGACCCTGAAGAATTTTCAGTCAGTAGGTTGTAGCATTATGTTTATACACTGCGTTTTTCTTAGCAGTTTCTGTTACAACACTTAACACCTTTAAATGGTCTATCAATAGTTGGGTACATAGTACAAAGAATGGCATTGCAACCATCTTTTTATAAAATTCCCTCTTCAAAATACTAAATAGTGGGCTTTAAGTGGTGAACTAGTAAAGAGTATATGCTGTATCTCATAACTGGAATTGTGGGGCCTTAGCTTTGACTTCTGTTCTGGAGAAGTTGGAGTGTACTTTTATATAATCTGAGATATTTTATGTCCTGATTTGAAAAGTGGTTAGTGTCTGTTTTTACTAACTTTTTCTGAAAGTGATGGGAAATCCTTCTATACTTGAGACTCATAACTTCCTACTGTTTCTGTTACTATTCTGTTACTGTTCCTACTGTATTCTCTGTTTTGACTTAAGAGAAACATTTTTTTCTGTGCATTTGGAGAAGAGAATTCATGTGCGTCAATATTGAGTAATATTGTACACAAAGAATGTACTGCTCATTACACCTTATACCACATATTTGTTTCTTTTTTTTTTTCTTTAAATACAAATCTCATTTTTTGGACCAAATTTCTGTTAAGAAAATATGTCCATTCTTGGACAACTCACTTATCCATGTAGTATAATTTAAATATAGCATGCAAAATTGTTCAAGACTTGTATCTGAAGGCAGATAAGGATAGCATAAGGGAAATCTGGTCAGCTTCTGAATGGTAAGGTAACTTAACACTGAGACCTGTTTATTTTAATTGTAATGAGATCTACAAAGTCTGTACCTTTGGTTAGATATTGTAAAAATGTGGCCAGTAACATAATGCATCACATCATCTACATGCTGATGAATTAGCTACAATTTTTAGTATACTAGACTATTGCAGTCATTCAGACACTGTGATGTCCTTTGTCAGTGTCCTAGCTTGTAACAGCTCCTTAATTAAGCAGTGAGAGGTTTTGTGGATAGAAATTATTAATTTCATTCAGTTTTGGATGGATCCCGTCTACTGTTGTGATTGTTTCACCATGCTGGCCATTTTTCAACAAAGTAGGCTTAATTATGTATTATTTCTCTGTTAAGAATTGGAAATGTAAGTAACTTGATGTCCCATTACTTACTCAACCTGATACAAAAATGAAATCTTGCTCTACAAATTGACAGCTTTCTCACAGTGCAAAATAATTTCCTTTCAGTTTACTATGTTTGAAACTTTTTGAAAAATGTTTATAAACTTTAGTTTATAATTACATAAATACATGAAAGTCATTAATGACTTCCAAGAGGTACAGTTTTGTAGCACAGACAGAGAAAGCTCATAATACGTGTGTCCTCGCTGACCATAATTATGCTTGCATGCCTATGTCTAATTATTATTACAAATGCACTCCTTACTGTAATACATGCGAAGGTATTTGAGTAATACATTAACTCTGTATGAATTGGCCATCAGGGAACTTCAACTTCCATTGCATACCCATTCTGCTTTTTGATCATGTGATTGCAAACTGGCAAATGTGTTTTTGTTTTACTGAAAATGCCCTCCAAGCTGCAGCAGTAATTTTTGGCTGGAAGATGAAAGGAGAATTGACTACAGTGTTACATGACTTTCAGGGTACTTCTTATGAAGCATTATTGAATTGGAATGAAGGTTTCAGAACTTCCAGTCTCCAAAAACTTAAAACTGCAAAAGCTTTGACCTTATATTTGACACAAGGAAAAGAAAATCACTGAATTGATAGGGCTGAGGAGCCCTGTCTTACATTTATTTCTATCTGGATTTAAATTCCCGTTCAGGCTCAGATTATATATATAAAGCAGATCTTAATGAGACTGAACACTAAGCAAAGAACCTCAGTACTTAAGTGTGTGTGTGTGTATGTGTGTGTGTGTGTATGTATATACACATATATATACTTAAATGCTTAAGTACATATGTGTGTATGTATATATATGTATCTGTAAATGTAACTGTGGGGAACTCTAAATAAAATCATTAACTTAATTTTTCCAGTCTGTTCCTTTCATTATGCCAGTATTTCCTTGACTGAAGCTGTTTCTTGAAAGTAAGTTGCCTACAGACTGGTATTGGAAGGAAACTTTATTTTCCTGACTTGAGTGCATGGGAATTTGTGTTAGTTATACGATAAATGAATATTAGGTATTGGACTATAAAATAGTGGAAGAGGAAGTGGTGGCTGGATGTTTTCAGTTTACACGTTCCCCATATCTGCATTGGTTGAGCAGTGTGCTTGAGAAGACACATTCCATAAATCAGGGTATTCTAGTTTGCACAGTAGCATGCCTCTGTTCATTCTGTATCAAAACAACGCAATTTCAGTTTTTGTCAATCTTTTTGTGCAACAGAATTTTTTGTTGTTGTTCTAATTTTTTTTCAAATGAGAAATATTCATCTACTTCTCCAGCTTTTCTCTGTTGTCTCATCTACTGTGTCAGATTGTGATACTGTTGGATGGTTTGGAACCAGTCTCTGGTCTTAGGGATTGTGCTGTTATCTAATGCCCTTCTGATCTACAGCTCTAGGGAATAGAAAAAAAAAGTTGTTTCTGAAGGAAAATGAGGTTTTGTGTGTCTGATTTATATAAACATTTCCTCCTCCCTGTCAGTGCTGCCCATTATAGTTGAGAATTTCATGAAACACTCCAGAAAATAAGGAGAGGAAGAGAATCACTGGGCTACATTCCTGACTAAATACCAGTCTAGAGAGTGCTACTCAAGGATCATAAGGTCATTACATACTTGCCTATTACCCACTGTTGAGATTGGTTTTCTTTTTGTCACTGAAGCCCTTGTTTGGTTGTTTTTTTTTTTGTTGTTGTTGTTTTTTTGTTTTTGTTTTTTTTCCCCAAAATATTTTTAAAGTATTTAAATGACCTCCTAATACTGTACTGAAAATCTAAAAAATAAAAATAAAATACATTCCATGTTGAAACCTCACTTGCATCTCTCTTGCTGTTTTAAAAAATTTAAGTGGAGTAAGTAAGGGTAAATTAAGGTATGAGAAAGATGGAAAGACATCTGTGCTAAATCCTGTATCCTTGTATTGCAATTTTTTTTCAAACCTTTGCTGCTTTACCACAAAAGCTTTATTGTAATCAGTGCAATTATTGTTTTCTATGCTATTTACCATTTGCATCTGCTTCATTTTCTCAACAGTGGCTAGTGAAACTATTTAGGATGTGCTGAGTTTATACGCTGCGAGAGTTTTGGAGTTGAAGAAAAAAGAAGGAAAGGCTATCAAACTTGCCTCTTTCAAGGGCCAAATCAGAGTATTATTTTTCAGTTCAATACAGTTGAAATAATTCAGGCTTTGATCGTTTTTAGGCATAACTTTGTGTCAGTATCTTTATGCTATGGTTGGAACTACGGTTAAAGTACAGTTTAACATCACATTTAAAATAATGTGATGCACCTTAATGTGAGATCAAATACCAGTTCAAATCCCAGCAAAATTTTCAAGGAGATGGTTTTATTATAATTTATTGAAATACAAAAGGCTTACATCCAGCAAATATATTTGGTAATTAATAGTTAAGAGTGATAAATACAGTCATGAATAATCGTTATTAAAGTACACAACTTAAAATTACTTATTTTTTTTAAGCTAATAATAGTGGGTATGGGGAGAGATATGCTAAACACATACAAAAATACATTTGTAATGAAAAAAAAAAAAAAGGAAAGAATGCCTTTAGCATTCTTAATGCATCTTAACTTATGTGAGCAATAGTAAAAAGCTAACACTGCTGGCATGGATGATGTCCCATGCCGTGTAAGAAGTATTTTAAAGTGAGCTTTATACTGAAGTTACTGTGTAAAACAGCATCTTTAGTGGTTTGTTTTAAAGTATTTCCTACTCAAATAGAGAATGTAGAAATACAATTTCAGCTGTAGAATCCTAAAATTGTTTTCTTGGTGCATTGCTTTCATTTGTACATAATCATCAGTTCTCTTGGTTTTGCAAGGAGACCTGCTTGTGCAGTTATTTGGAATTTATAAACAATGTCAAGGGTGTATAAGAAGGTAAAATTCATTCTTCATTGTGGTAACTGTGTGGTACTGAAAGCTAGAAAGATTTACAACTGAAATCAGCTACTATCCTGAATACATGAAAGTTTCACATCTGAATGAGGAGCTGTCATCCAGTATAGCTGTGGACTTTGTAGAAGCTCACTTTGAGCTGTAAATACAACTTCTGATTTGTGCCGAGTGGCAAACAGTGCCTGAATGTTACACAACACTGGCATGGCACGTATACTTGCATATACTCAAGAAAAAAGGTGTTCAAGGTAAATCCTGTTTGAATCAGGATTATGGATTCATAGAGCATGAATTGTTAAGCCTATTAAATAATTAATGGCCACTCATTGTCTGCCAAGATTTCTTCTAGAGAAACTAAGAGTAACCTCTCAAAATGATTGGTATGTACTGAGTTTGAAGTGTGTTGGTGTGTGACTATAATTTATTTCCTAGGTAGCTGGGAATGTGAATCACATGCTCTTAAAGGATGGAGAAAACTACAAGCGTTTCACCTATTCAGAAAGTTTGAAGTCCTAGGATTAGACAGTTGGCCTGAGCTCTTTGGAAGCCACCTGGACGTGGCCCTGGGCACCCTGCTCTGGGTGTCCCTGCTTGTGTGGGGGTTGGGCTGGGTGAACCAAAGGTCCCTGCCAACCTCAGCTGTGATGGGATTCTGTCACCAGGAATTAACTAGTGAAGTGTATATGTATACACAGAGACATAAGAATCTTAAATTCAGGGAAGCCCTTAAAAATAACTACAACTTCTGTGTGATTTCTGGTCTGAGTGCTACAAGGAGAGGGTGACAATGTTCCCAAATACTTTTAATGTAGCCTTTGGTAAGAGGTAAGAACATTACTAGTGACAGCTCTTATTTCCATGTTTGCCACTTGCTTTGCTTTAGTGTGTATAAGAAAGGTTAATAAAATGGTGCAGGTCTGCTTTAAAGTTTTGTCTGTTCTACCAGGCTGCTTGTAATGATACAGTATGGCAAAAAATGTCATTTCTGAGGAAAAGCTGTTACTAGCACTAGGCTCTTACAAATAGCATTAACATGTGTACGTTCTGTATGCTTAATGCATGCACCTTAACACAGGTTGCTTCTTACCAGGCAAGTTTTAGACATGGTCACACAGTTAAGCAATAAGTCGAGCTGTTTTTCTGCAATGACACGATGTGTTTTATGTGTACTGATTTTAAAGAGAAAGTGATGCATCTTTAGGAATCCTCAGATTTTTTTTGTTATGCGAACTCCAGTCTTGAATAATGCAGACCTCCTTATTCTGAATACCTGTAAAAGAAATTCTCGTAAGACATTTAAGAAGCATTTAGAATTTCAAAATACATGATTTAACTACTGCTCATAGCGAAGAACTCAAATCTTTTGAGATCATCTCTAGTTCCTTCTAAAGAGAATTAAGTTGATCCTACACCTGAAGCTATTTTACATACTAAATCATTGAGAAGAATTATGATTTTTCCTCCCTGGTGTGACAATGCTGTGTTTCTGTGTGAATAACAAATAATGACTATATCATCATAATTTGAAGAGCGTACTTGTGAGCATTTTTTCAGTGCTTGGAGCATTTTTTTGTGCTGCAAAAGAAGCCATAGCTAAAGAGCCTACAGGATTCACAATTACAGCATGCTTGGAGTAAGTTACAATTTGGGATGTTTAGTTGCTCAGCATTGGTTTGGTATAAGAGCAGCAGCAGTGCTGAGCAAACTCACACGTTTGTGAAACCTGATGTCTGTTACTCGTGATCTAAGAGGCCATCCATCCCTGTGGTGCTTCAGGTCGTCTCATGATTGTGATAATGAAACACTGACCTGTGATACTGATGGGGAGCTCAAACTTGAAGTGCTGTCGTATCATTTTAATCAAAATACCATTTGTTCGATCATCCAAGTGACTGACATGAGAATAAAATAAATGGCAGTCTTTGTTTTCTTCTCAAATATGATTTCAGTCATCTTGGTGGCTGAGATTGACTCTTGCAGAGGATGATGCTGCATGATAGTCACTGGTTTTGATGAGCAAAGAATGACATTTTGTATATTTCTGAGGGGGAATCTATAATAGGTTTTAAGCTTGATCAGCACTGCATCAAAATAAGTCGTCTGTATCCATGCGAGTTAGATTTAGTATCATCTTTTTTTTTGTCTTTGGGTTTAGATCCATTACTGAATTTTGCCAGATAACAGGTTGAAAATGAAGCTTATTCACCCCAAATGCCGTGTATGAGCACAAATAAATGACACACTGATAGAATAGCATTTGAAAGATCAATTGCGAAGTAACAGATGTTACAGACAGCTGGAGGTAACACTCTTACAGCTGAAAGCAGCATCTTACTTTTCAGCAGCCTTTTGGCTGAACAGAGAAGATCCAGCAGCATCCCTGATAGGGACAGGAGATATTACAAGAGAAATGGTGCATTTTGAATGAGCTCATGTTTTCAACTTTCATCTCTAAGGAACAAAGAGCACACGTCATGCTGAGGTAAGCAGCAGAGAAATCAGGTCAGCAGGATCACTTTCTCAGGATGTTTGTTGTTTCAGTCTGAAGGGCCTACCCTCTGGAATGCATACATCCTAGCTCGTCGCATTCTGCTTTGACTCACAATACTTTTCTTTTTCATATGACTGCTTGCTGAGCAAGACAGGGAGTGTTCCCAGAGGCTAACCATGCACAGTGCTGTCTGTCGTTGTCACCCGCTTGCAAGAATTTGTTCTCTTCTGAGCTTAGAAAAGGACGAACCAGTTCTTCACAGAGACATGGAACGTGTTCCTTACACATTGCAATGCAAAGCAAAACAAAATTATAAAATGGCCATTTTCAGTTCGGCTTAAAAATTCTAGACATCCATCTCTTCCTGAAAATTTGATTGGAGTAGCACATTCTGTTATAAAATCCTGTCCTCAAAGGAGTTTGAAAGTGACACAGAAGTGTTGCTCTTAGTTTCTATCTATTTTTCCTCCCCCTTCTCTGTCATCTCTTTCCCAGTCGTTAAAAGCATATTTTACCAAAAGCCTCTGAAGTGCATACTCATTTTGAACTTTACTTATGGTGAAAAATGGCCAAATACTTTTAATTATTTGTTTATTCCATGTTGTTGCCTCATTTTTCAACTACACTCATTTCCATGACCAGATCTTGGGGGGAGCTGTGTCAGTACATTTCTAACAATTTAAATTGCACTAAGCAGTACTTTTTAAACAATCTCTCATTCCTATTAAAACTTCCTCTTTGGTTTGCATTTGTGTTGAACTTTCAACTTTTATTTCAGATATTCCTTCCTTCTTCATATTTAAATGTCTGCTGCTGCTGTCCTATTAAGCTTCCAAAGAAAAACAAGCTTTTCTCTGTATAGAACTCAGGTTGTATTACGAAATTTTCTTCTTGGGAAGAGTGGTGATATGTTGACACGGGCTGCCCAGAGGGCGGGTGGAGTCATCGTCCCTGGAGGTGTTCAAGGACTTATGGATGTGGCACTGCGTGATGTGGTTAGTGGGCATGGTGGGGATGGGTTGGAGGTTGGACTGGATGATTTTAGAGGTCTTTTTCAACCTTAACGATTCTATGATTTTTTGATCT
Organism: Chrysolophus pictus; assembly: GCA_037305975.1. Classification (NCBI taxonomy): domain Eukaryota; kingdom Metazoa; phylum Chordata; class Aves; order Galliformes; family Phasianidae; genus Chrysolophus; species Chrysolophus pictus. The sequence continues at coordinate 30,767,746 of CM074578.1, forward strand.
ACAGAGGCTTCCTAGTAACATTTGCCAAGAGGAAACAGAAGAGGTTTAAAGCTCTTAAAAATAATCACAAACCTTGGTTTTGTTTGTCTGATGCTGGAAATGCAGAATTTCACAGACTAACTTGTCAGTCCTGGCTTTGTAAACTGGTCTGGTGACCTAAAACATGAAATTGGAGAGGTAAAAAAAAAAAAAAAAAAAAAGGTTATTTCACTCAATAATTTGCAAAAGGCACTTGGATAGAGTGGAGCATCAAAGCCATGCAAAAGAGCTGTAAGAAAAGCAGTTAAGCGCTTCTATGCTCTATTAGGAAACAAAGATGACAGTAAATACCCAAATTAGTGTTTTTAGTTCTGAAATTGCTGAGCAAGAGCTTAAAATCAGATTCAATTTATTTATAGAGGTAAGACATGCAGATGGAGCTTTTATTTGAGTGGTGCTATGTGCTGAGGAACAAGAAAAGAAGTTCCATGCATTTTACCTCCGTACTGAATTGTGTTTTCAAGTCTGTGTAATGCTTCTTGGTCAGTGGTCTCTGAGGAGCTACTGGCACAAGCACTTACACTACAAACCGTGTGGCAAAAGCTAGTTATGGCTTCATCGTGTTCGAAAGCGGAGTTAATCCTTGCAGCGTTTTCTGAATTGTGGCTGCTGAGAGTGGGCCTTCTACAATGCAGAACATTTTTGTTTAGGTAAATTTCAAATTGCAAAATTAAAAAAAAAAAAGGAGGGTTATTTTTTTTGAAACGTGAGGAAAAAGATCATGAGCTGCTTACTCCAAATTAGAGTTTCTTTTGGTTTTTCTTCTTAACTTAACAATTAAAATGATGAAAAGAAAAGCAAGGCTCAGTGAGCCAAGAATGACAGGTTTAAAAGTGAAGGGTTGTGTGGGTTCTGGAGCAAACTTTTCACAGCGCTGTTCTTGGTAAAACTTGTGTCTGCGTACAGGACATCTAAAATGGGGAGAGGAAGAGACAAATATACAGAACTTGAGGGCAGAAAATGTAGAATACCTCAAATGAAAACAAAGGCGAACATGCAATTAAATACAAGCACAATATTCACAATAGAAATTCATTGTTATGTATCTCTATGAAATAATGTGATTCATAACAGAGGAAGGAAAACACTCTTAGATTCATGACAGTGAGTGTTAAACAAAGAGCCACAGATTAGTTCTTTGTTCACTTAATGAAGGTCAAATAACATTCGTGTTGTGGTACCTTAGAAGTTCAGGTGTGTTTCAGAATAATTCTTGAACATCCCTCTGAAGCTTATATTCTGTTTACTGGTGGCTTTAATCTGACTAGCAGGGTCTCAAGTAAGAGTTCCACTATAAAGAACTTCTTCAAGGCAAAGCAGAAGATTACTGTATTTTATGAGAACAGAGGGTTTCCAGTTGGTGGAAAAACTGGTGTGGTTCTGAGTAAATTCACAAACAAATGCTCCCACATAGGTGAGAACTTAATATACAGACTGTCCGAATGGGCAGAAGCTGTTAGTCTGAGACTAGCTTAAGTTTGTATGTACTTTGCTATAATTTACACAATTTTTGTGTATTACTTTCAGAACTTCTACTACTCTTACCATTGGTTTGGTAATTTCTGCACCTGGGCCTTTCTGAAGTGGGAAGAGATTATTTTATGCAGTGGGTTGGTCTCGAAGCTCGCTTTGCTACTGCAGTAGAGCTTTCAGGAGGACCCCATTAGATGATGGGCTCCCAGCTGAAATACTGCTGCTGCACTGTGGCCTGTCTTGCAAGTCACTGTGCTGAACTCCCTTTTCTGTGACTCCTACTGCAGAAAATGAGTTGTGGCAGTGTTAGTTGAAGTGTCTGAATATTGAATCCTTGGCTTATCAGCACAGCTTATGCTGTTGAAAAGTACATGCTCAGCTTCATTTGTTCATGGAATAGAATCAGGGGTCCATTAACAGAGTTCCAGTTAAGCATCATTTATTTACCTGCAGACAGCTCCTCTTCCTGGAACTAACTCACACTTCCCACCATTGTCACAAAGATGAGGTTCCATTTCGCACAGGCTCCGGCAGGGCAATCCATCCTGGCTTGCATAACCGGGTTTACAAAGGCAGTCAGCCTCTTTTGTCCACTCATTCATTATGCATTTGGAAAATTCGTCACATGCCATGAATTTGCATGGGTCTGCCTGATCAGCTGTAAAGGATGAGTAAATCATTAATGGGAGCATTGAGATGTCACCCTCCAAGTATTTGGCAAGCTGAGTGGCAGCCAGGGAAAACAGTGCACACTTCTTAACAGTGCATGTTAATGGGGTATAGTATGGCATAAAGGACACATTTTTTTCTCTGGGTGACACAGCAAGCATGCAAAGCTTATATTTACTCGTACAGTTGTTTACTCCATCCTGTGATTTTACCTTTGTCTCACTGACAAGGCTTTTCATACTTTAATATTTTGATCCATTCTTGTTTTTTACTTTAAAATGCTTGTTTTGTACTCAAGGATGCTATGCTACTCTCTTATATATGTTTAAGAACTAGTTTCTGCTGTAATCATCTGAAGCACATAGTTTAGGGCATAACAAGGGGAAGGAATCAGCTTAGTGAGTATTGCAAACAATATGAAGACTGCAAGCTAGAAATAACAGCACTGTCCACAGAAAATATGTGCATTAGCATGGGGAAAATCTTGATGTGTGTTTATTTTACTATATATATATTTAATATGAGTCAGGGATGCCTCTTTGAGATTAAATGAAAATGATTTTGCCAGTGTTGGGCCTTGGGCAGGCCCAGGTCAGAGGCACTGCAAAGCCCTGACTTTGACTGTCACACAAGTCTTTTTCTCCTTCCCCATTCTCTGCTTCTTCCTAGAAAGGCATGAAGGACCCAGAAGGAGCTATTAAAGGCAGAGCTCAGCCCAGCTGAGTGCTGATGGAGATATAAAAAGGAAGGCTGCAGCCCTCTTGTCTCTTGGAGGCAGTTTTGTGCATGTCATAAGGTGAGGCCCATGAATAGAAGGCAGAAAATGAGAAGTAGTATAGGGGATACAGATTTTTATCAGCGTGCTGTTTCAATAAGATGCGTGAATCCAGTAAGGCAAAAAATAATGACCATGTGAATGGAAATGAGGGCAGATGGACAGGCAGGAGCAGGGCTATGTAGCACAGCAGGTCCTGAGTGACCTGAACTCTCCAAAGGAGGTTAATGCACCTTTTCTTAGCTGTGGTGAAGAACTTGGTTTAAGGACTGGTCTGCAGAAATCAAAAACACTCAGAGATCTGCTCCATCTCTGGAGGTGCTCAGGGCTGGGTTTGATGGGGTCCTGGGCAGCCGAGCTGTTGGGGGGCAGCTCTGCCCACTGCATGGAGCTGGGATATGTGGGCCTTGAGGTCCCTTCCAACCCAAGCCATTCTGTCATTCTGCGGTCAGCATGTGCTGCAACACTAAGAAGCTGGAAGGTATCAGTGTTTCTTTGCGACAGGGTGAGTTAGACATGAGCAGACTGCTGTGTTTAGAGGGTCATTTTTGGTGATGGTGTTTCATTTCCCTTAACAAAGTTTTGGGCTTTGTACCTGCCGTGCTCTTTAACCTTCTTTGTTTAGCTGACAAAAAACAAAATGAGTGCAGATATTTTTAAAAGCCTGCTACACCATTCTTTATTATTATTTATGACTGATGTAGTTAGTCCTTTTACAGCTGTAAAAGCTGCTGAGTCTGGTTATGTGCTTTGGGCTGTCAGTTCCCATCAGCGTTTCCTTGTGATGTAAGGCTGTTACCACTAGATGGCTCTTATTTTCATAGTAAGTAGGAATTTGCTGGCATATCCTTAATTTACTATACTTCCCACCCTTCCGCAAAATAAAAATACTGTGGGGCTATGAAACAGCCATATGGAAACACGCTGAATTTCTAAACGTGATTTATTCAATACTTATTGCCAAAGCAGAGAACCTATGGTGGCCCAGAGTTCAGTTTTTGTAAGACTTCTTTATCTCTCATTCAGTAAAACACCAGTTTATTGCAGCAGCGTTTTGGAGTTCAGACACTGTAGTTTTTTTTTAACTTTCTTTGCGTCTGATTGTCTTAGTGGCCACAAGGAAATATCTAAAATGCAGACAGGTTAGAAAGTGTCTGCATGAATAGTAAATGGACATTTTGTGCTCAAGTTGCCAGAAGTCGGTGCAGAAAAATACCACCAAAAAGGTGCAACTCAGAAAACTCTAAACTTCCCATGTTAGACTGGTGTCTAGATATGCTGTTACTGACTTTCTTCTGTTTAACAAATACTTCAGACTTAGAAGCGTATTTGTATAGAGATAACAAGATGGGTGTAGATGACATCAGATTGGGTGGGAGCATTGATCTGCTTGAGGGAAAGGAAGGCTCTACAGGAGAACCTGTAGAGGCTTGTTTGATGGGCTGACTCCAGTCACAAGATATTCAACCAGGCCAAGTGCAGATCTTGCACCTGGGTCATAAGAACTCTATGCAGCTCTACAAGCTTGAAGCAGAGTGGCTGGAAAGCTGCATGGAGGGAAAGGATCTGAGGGTTTTAGCTCACAGCTGACTGAACACAAGCCAGCAGCATAACCAGTTGGCCAAGAAAGCTAATGACATCCTGGCTTCTATCAGAAATAGTGTTGCCAGTAGGAGCAGGGAGGTGATTGCCCTCCTGCACTTGGCACCTTGAGTGTTGTGTTCAGTGTTGACCCTCCACTACAATAAGGATACTGAGTCGCTTGAACATCTGCAAAGCAGCAAGGAAGCTGGTGAAGGTACTAGAAAGAAAGTTATAAGAAGCAGCTGAGAGAACTGGAGCTGTTTGTTCTAGAGAAGTGGCTGAGGGGAGACCTCATTGCTCCAACTACATGAAAAGAGACTGCAGCGAGGAGGGTGTCAGTCTCTTTTCTCAGGGAACAAGGAAATAGTCTCAAGTTTCACCAGGGGAGATTTAGATTGGATATCAAGGAGAATTCTTTCATGGACTGGGTGATCAACCAATGGAACAGTCTGCCCAGGGAAGTGGTGGAGTCCTCATCTCTGGAGGTATTTAAGACACACGTGCACATGGCACTAATGGATGTGATTTAGAGATGGGAACTTGGTAGGTCAGGTGGATGGCTGGACTTGATGATCTTGAAGATCTTTTCCATCCTAAATTATTTTATGACTATGGAAAGTTTTAAATCAGGAGAGATTCTGGAATAACAAATACACGGAGAGCTATCTGTTATTTAGGACAGTGAGTATCCTAGTATTCCTAGAAATTTTCATTCTGTCCTGAAATCTATAGCCCTCTAAAGATAGATTTAATGATGTCCTAAGCAATGATTTTCTTACATTGCAAAAGTCATCAGAAATGATGTTTTACCTACTCAGATAAAAGATCTGGATGAGTCATTCCTGTGAACTGCACAGTTGTTTTTTTTTTTTTAATTCCTGTCTTCACCCAGCCATTGCTCTAATTTTTGTTTCCCTGTACTTGGCTCTTGACCTGAAAAGCAGTTGGTGTATGTGCAGAGACCAACACCTCCACTCAGCATTTCACTATAGTATGGAAATGGATCTGCAGATAGCTGAATCTGCAAGATCTTTTTTTTGTATTACTTCTGATCACTCACTAGTAGGCTATTCATAATATAATTATTTCCAAACATGTAATCTTTCTAAAGCTGTAAAATTTGGGAAAAAAAATAGCTGCTAGGTTTTGGTTTAGTATATATGCTATCTTACCTGGCTCAATATCCAGGGAGTAGCTGTCAATCTCCAAATTGAGGTGTTGGGCAGCAGCGTCACAGAAGTCTTCCAAAACACAATGTACTGCTTCTGTGATATTATATGGCACTGTTCTGGCAAATTTCATTTTACTGTTGACAATCACACTTCCATTCCTGAAGTTAAGTATTTCCAGTTGCTTAAAACCTGTGAGGTTGGACTGAAGGTATGGAAGTAGCTGCAAAACAAAAGAGTGCTTTTATTTTACCTTACTGTCAATGTCTAGCTACTGTAATTTCTCTTCTAGTTGCTTTTAGTTATCAAGTACACGTTACACACTTTTTCTCTGATTTTAATGTCATTGCTAAGCTTCACCACCAAATTCACTTTTTTATTTTTTGGTATTTTTGGGACTCTTGCGTCTTTCTTAATAATGTATTGAGTTGGACAGCAGCAATTTTCCCTGTAACAAAATGCATGGCAGCTGGGGAACTTATTCATCTGAAAGAAAAAATATTACCACACTCAAAAGCCAACTGTAATTATTTTCAAATGTTCAATCCAGGCAGGTTAGGACATAGTATAACAGGTGTGCTACTGAGCTGACCTGTTGCCCTATTGTACCCATAAAGAAAATCCATATTTAATCACTAGCTTAGCCTCTGCTAAGCTATGATATCTTTTATAAGGCTATTTTTAAATTTGGCATAGAGACACAAGTCTTAGATGTATTCAGAATTGTTGATATAATCTAAGATAAAGCCAAATAATGACATGCAAGGCATATATCTGGAGTCTCTTGAACAAGTAAACACTTTAATAATTGAGTTCATTGAGTGCTTTTTCATACCCTGACAACATCCCTGGGTTATAAGTCCCTTAATAGTGCTGCTTATCAGACCAAATTGCAGCGGGGTCCGATGCTAAAATTTAATAACTAAAAAGTTAAAATACTGTGCTCTCCAGGGCTGACTGAGCCAACTGGCATAAATCAGAAATTCCTTGCCAAAACCCCTTGGTACAGCTCTCACAGAAGCTAGTTACTGTTTTTCCTGAGTTATGGAGCAATAATTAATGTAATTTAGTGATGAGGGATGCGCATTTGTTTTCAAACTGTGTCTGACTACTGCATGTGTTGTTCAAGTTGCTCTTCACCCACCAGTTGCATGAACTGTTGTTCTAGTGCTTTGTATTCCTGCGAGCTCCGGTTGAAGAGATCATCGGAGAAGTGCATGTTGGTTACCCTCAGGCTGAAGAAAACCACAAGTTCTTTGCCTTTGGCTGCCGTTGTCATGGAGCTGGTGGTCACGTACTTCAGTGTGGGAGCCTGGGTGACTTCTGCAGGCTCAGTTGTCTGCACTGAGATGTAGCCACTGCCATGCTCTGCCTCATCCAGCACTGCCGTGCTCTTCACACCAGTGCCGTCCAACTCAGCAGCGATGTCCTCCACTCCTGTGCTGGCACGGTCAGGAAGAGCGCTGGCAGCCGCTGGCATTGAGGTGTCAGGTACTTCGGGGGACTGGTCAATGACAACAGAATGGCTGTAGAATGGGCTGGTCACTGTGGGTAGTAGAGTTTGGTCTGGTGGCAGTGCTCCTGTAAAAGTGACCTCCGGCTGCGTGGCAAAGAGATCGCTTGAACCGATAAGGAAAGGCAACGTTTTGTATGTGCTGGTTGTAACCAAAATGTCATCACCTGATGATTCTAGTTCATCCATGATCTTCACTGCTGCAGAAAAACAGGGGAAAGACAAAGAGCTAGTTTAAAAAATGAGCGTAGCGAGCCTCAAGCATGGAGCCAACATTATCTTGTATTTCCACTGCAGCATTTTTAAAAGGAAGACTTAATGCTACCTAAACGTGAAAATGTTATTTTCATCAGCAAAGAAGAGCTACAGGAATGAAACACCACATCCACTTGTTTGTGTGATGAGATTTCTGTAGGTGATGTGTTTAAGTAATAATTACACCCCGTAAGTATTTCCTGAGCAATTCCTAAATGCAGTCTTGTTTTGAAGGCATATAATTGTGCTGTCAGTTTATATTGACAGCAAGAGTAGATTGCAGCTTCGAGTTGTCTGCTTGGATCGGTTCTATGCCAGAGTCATTCTGTTGCTCCCCTCTCTGCTAGAGGTTAAGGCTATTAGTTGCCAGTAATCATAAAACGTTATTAAGCAAAATGGTGAAGCAATCTCCTTTGATTTACCTAGAAGACAACAGCAGTAGTGAAAACAAATTGAAAACAAATTCCAACCCTAAGAAATCATTTGCTGCACTCAAAAAGTCACTATCTGACCCTGATGCTAAAATTTCATGAGGTTCCCACTAAGGTTTGGCATGGACCTAGGTTTTGTGATGGATGTACCTGAAATCCAAATCTGAAGCGTGATGAAACTCTGAAAGTGGCTTTCAGCTACCTGCCTGCCTTGATCTCACAGAAAATGATGGCCTCTATCCCACAGATGTCTACTCAATAGCTATGTCCTTTTCCATCAATATACTTATGGGTGCTCCACATTCTGAACTGCAAGCAGCCTAGCAGGGCAATATCACTCATCAGCTGATAGGACAGTTTTCCTCCAACATGAATTATTCCATTCTCTACTTCCTCTCAGGGGCCAGTGAAGTAACTGAACAATTGTTTGCACTGGGAATAATCCTCAGTAAGAGATGTGGCAACTATTCCACAAATGACACAGGAGTTGCCCACGGATGGTCTTTGTGTCCCTTTTTGCTTCTTTGCTTTCAAATTGAATGAGGACTAACCTGGTGCTGTATTGCTGTTTTTAGAAAAAAAATGTATGTTTTCAACGAAGAAAACCTTAAGGCAAGATTGCTGCCTATATTGTTTACACTAGTATTTTGATGTGCTCTTTCTTTCCTCCCTGCAGACTTAGGCAGATTAATGCTTTGGCCAGTGTATTTTCTTTTTATTTATTTATTTTTCTTTTTCTATAGAGCCACTATTAAAACATTGCTTCCCTTTCATTGTTCTTTCTTTTATTGATATAACATACATTTTCGTACACCGGATGAGGTTAGCATGCTTTATTAGGAATGTATACCTCATTCTGCTAAGCTAACCACTAACTAGTGGTTAGATTATAGGAGTGGGTTGTGAAAGAGCCAGATTTAATTTTTGGTTCTGCTTTAGCCTCTGGAAATCTTGAGAATACATCTTGTTGTGGCATTTATCACATTTCTAGGGGGCATTTAAAAGTTAAGTGCATCCTCTAAGCCAATCATTCATCTTTTCTCTGTTTTAGACCCCAGAGAAACACTTATAAAGATAACCATCCAAACATATGTTGGATCTTTTGATCATCTGATGCCCAATTTTCCTCTTATGTGATTTTTGTTATCTAAATCAATTCTTTCAGCTCCACTTAGCATTACTGAGGTTCACTGACGTCTTTGAGTGTTTAGAGTGATGAGAACTAAGACGGTTTTTTTGGAAAGGGAAACAGTTCACATGGTGTTATAGTTCGACTCTACCAGCAGACAAGCATAATTCTGGCACTGGTGAATGTTCTGTGCATTTTACGATAGAACATCAAAATTATGCTCAAATATCAAGTGTTCCTTCTCTTAATTCTTCATTTTTATATCTGTTGTAAGTTTTTAGTATGCTGTGAATAGGAAAGATATAGATTTCTACTTTTTTGTTTGCTTGTTTGTTTGTTTTTCTGCAGGAAAATGAACTCCTAGAGATAATTTCAGAAATAACCCAAATAGGCTGAACCAGAATTTTCATATAAAACATTCTGGGAAGACCATTACAGCAACTGTTTCCATGTATGCAGTCACTATATCTGTAAGTAGCGCTAACGTTATTCCATTATAAAAATATCTGTCTGATAGCATAATGTATTTTAAGGTTGTTTTTAAAAAGTAATGAGTAATAATAGATGCTAATATAATAAAAGGACAACAGCCTTCATCCTGGCAACCCTAGACAGTATGCAAAGGAGAAGAACAAAGTGCTGTACAGACCCAGGGTTCTGTGTGGGTTCTGGATGGACCATGAAGCACCAAACACTACAGCACAGCTCAAGGTCCCAGTGCTTCATGGATCTTGAGACGCTTTTGTGTCCTTGTGTTTCTTGTGTAATCAAGGATACAGACAGATTAGGCAAACAAATCCAAAACAAGCATGGAGATGTTCTCCATTTACAAAGCTCTTGCTGCTACTTGTGACGCTGATAAGGAGTGAGAGTCCCTTATTAATTAAGAGAAACCAGAAAGATTTCTTAGCATTAGTGCTCAGGGCATTAATGCAGGATGATCTACTGATGGGATGAACCAGTGGCTCCACAGAGCAAGGAAAGGATGACTACGTACACCTGAGCATATGGCTGTGATGGAGCTGTTGGGTTACATTTTAGGAAGATGTAACTGCAGGAGAAATAAGTACTGAAACAGCTGTGAAACTGCAGCAAGTGTGAAGAAGTATAATCATACATATATTACAGATTTGGAATACATCTCTATATGAGTAGTTGTCTGTACATGCACGTGTGTGTGTGTGTATATATAAATATATATATATACATAAAAGCTATACATAAACTTTATATCTTCTGGTATTCTCTTATTACAAACAGAGTAACTTAAGAGGCCTTGAGGGCACACCAAATTGACCCTGATGCATGCATCACCAGTTCTCATATGTTGCCAGTTCTTGCCTCCCAGTCACTTTCTCTCCAGCTGAGACAGTGATGGAGCACAGAGGTTATGGCAGTCTATTGCAGTGTGATAGGAAATGGATTCACCTAAAATCCTGCTGAGGACTCACTGCAACGCAGCACAAGTTGCAGGGTCTCTGACTCTTCTTTTTTTGCACACTGTGTCATGCTACTGCTTACACAAGATATATATTGTAAAATGATTTGCAACTGGTTTTGCCAAGCTCTTCCTCGGTCTGCATGAGATTGAGATGAGATCAGATCAGTCTTAGAGCGTTAAAAATATTCTTGATAAAGACAACCCAAACATTTGGAGTCCAGAAGACTCCTTTGCATTTAAAATATTGCTTTTATATATATGTATACATATGTATGCATTCATATTTTAAAATAGAACTCAAAGCAAACTTAAACTCCTTCTTCATAGAGCAATTAGTGGTAACCCTTTATGCAGTTTGCCTTTTTAAGGGGGATTATTACAACAGAAGGACAGAAAATACACAAGCAATTATTTTATGAGAAGTTTAAAAGCATGAATACTGAAGGTTCAGGTATTAGTCTCAGCAGACTTCATTTCAGCACACAGTTTGCTCTACAACTGTATCATCTTGGTGTAAGAAACCCACAGAGAATGTGAAATAAGATGCTGAACTCAAACATATCCCCCAGAGTAACCACACTGAAGGTTAAACAATGGCATGGAATTAAATACTACATTCAGTAATAAAAAACTCTAACTCTCAGCCACTACTTACATTCTGTAAAGTTGTTCAGTGGAATCTGTAGGTGTTTTATGTATTATATGGACAAGGCAGGGCCATTTTGTACTGAAGATAGTTTTATATCTAAAATTAAACTGCTATTGGCAAAGACATGTAAACAGTAAATGAAGAGGCAATTTCTTGGGTGCACTGCTGTACTAAATCTTTGTAAGAGGAGTTCTACATGGAGGCATTTTTCCCCAGCTGGAGGATTAAAATGCATAGGTTCAACTTACTTATCAGAAAAAAAAAAAAAAATCGATTGCCATTTCAACAACTTTGTCTAATTAGTTTGTTCTCTTATATATTTTACGTGAGGAAGAGCCTCCAAATTGACCATGAATAAGGAATTGCTGTTTGCAAAAGTTCAAATTGTAATTGAAAGGTTTTCTAGTGGCTTTGCATTAATAAGTATGCCCAGAAGGTTGTACATCAGGAGAACCTGGCATTTCATTTCATTCATGAGCTTAATGAGCACTGACATTTCATATTGGAAATGGACACATTTTACAAGTCCACTGACATGAGAGTATAACACTTTATGTGGAGATATTTGTAACCAAACTGACTGAAGAAAATAACTAACAAAGGAAAAAGTATGCAGTTAAAACAATCCACAATCAGAATAAAAAATCTCTATACGGACAGCTCTGCTGATGCACATATTAGGTGGAACGGTACAGCAAGGAGCTGAATTCAAATTTACATGTTTTCTGCATATTGAAATGCCACAAATTCCCTGGATGCAGGAATGTTATATACAAATAAACAGGTAAAGTGCTGAATTTGAGTTCGAGGTCTTCCATTTTTAACTGAGGCTCAAATAAGATGAGGTTTAAAAGAACAACAGGGGAACAAGATCATTAACCTAATGGGTCACAGCAAATATCTCGTGGTACATAATTGATGACAAATTTTGCCTTTTTAATTTTTAGAGCTGTTATTCTGTCTGTATGAAGCCTCCAGAAACCAGGTCTGGTGTTCAGTGAAAACAGAATTCCCTTTCCTCTGTCTTCTGAACCCATTTCTTTTACAGTGAAAACATGGAAAAATTGCCCGAGGCTGCTGTGGCTACTATTTCTTGTAAGCCATTCTGTATTAAAATTCAGCAACATTTGCTAGCCTTTAAAAATAATAAAAATATACCTTACGTAAACTAAATACTAAACTAAACTGAGATGTCTGATCTTGTATGGTATTTGCATTAATGAAATAAAAAGAGAAACAACTGAGAAGCAGTGAATTTGCAAATATGAATATGCTTTTACAAAGAAACAGAGTCAAATTTGAATAAAAAACATCTTGCTTAAAACCATAGCTTCAGGTGGATTAACAGTTCTTATTCCAGTTGCTGATGGCTCTAAAGTTAAATTGGAAAAAATACCTTGTGAGTTTTAAACAAGAAACTGTGTGACAACAACCTAAAGCTTTAGAAACCAGAAATCATATAGAAACAGACATCTAAATGCCACACATACTGCTCCATGCCAATGACATGATTTTGGAGCTCCTTAAATTGAGATCCCAAAGCTGGGATACCATCTTTTATTTATTTTACTTCAGAATGATTATAAATGTATTCTGAAAAGTTATGCTACCTATCCTTCAGAATTGGAAGTATCCTCCAAATTCCTCTTCAATTCCTATGTTTCCCACTACTGTGCAATAAAAAAAAGTAGAAGAACAAATTTTTGTAGGTCATGGGACCATCAGACAAGTTTATTAGTTTGCAAAATGGTAAAAAGAGCACAGAAGGCGCATGATATATGTTCAAGTAACGTGTTGACCCAAGGACCTAAAAACAGAGAAGAAAAACACAAAATTAGAAAGTTTAATCTGAGATTATCTTAAAATTTTGCCATCAAATGAGTGCTTTATACTTGCAAAGAAAAATTAAAACACTGAATACATTTTTTTTTCATATTGTAGTTTGAAAAACATAGAATTAATGGAATGAAGGTCACAGTGAGGACTACTTTATTCTTATGGTGCATCTTGTTGGATATTAACAATTTGATTTTATCATAGTTTTGCTATGGAAGAAGTAAGAGAGAGATGGAAGGTATGTAACTGAGAAGATCCTGCTTCCTGCTGGTTTTATTTTAAGTATGTGTTTCAATTTTAGTGACATGGATAATGATTTTGGACCAGATGCTTTAGGGATGATTGTGCCTGTTAAAAGATCACTGTGGTTGGTGCAGCACAAAAGAACCAGAGCACTGTTCTTTGGGAGTTTCAATGTCTAAAAACAATACCTGGTTGTTACCAGTTGCTGTGGTATACCAACCTATACTCTTTGGGACTCTTCAGGATATCTGTAGTACTCTGAGTATTTAACTTACATAACTAAATTGTGAATATATGATGAACAAATCTTAAGCCTATTATATCTTATTATTGGCCTGCCGAAAATTTTGCATTCAGCCTCATCTTCAATTTACAGATAACTTTTTTGCTATTGTATATATTGCTTGAAAGGATTACACAGCTAGACCTACCTGTTCACTCTTCCAAGCATGAGGCTAAAGCAGCACCTTCACAAAAAGCATTCTTTGCACATCTGATGTTACAAGTGAAATGCCATCAAGAGAATCTGATGAGGGAGAATGTGGAAAAAAGTCTGTCAGTTTAATGTCAAAGAAAACATGCAGGGAAAAACAGAAAAACATTCAAGGAAAAGAGTTCTTACCTTGTATAAACAGCCATGTGAATTCCTGGCACAAAGTAGAGGTGAATTCCAGTACCCAAAACACCTGGAGATGTTCTTGTAAGAAGTAATGGCGTTTTCATTTCCATGACAATGTTGATTATGCCAAATAGAGAGCTGTGCTAACCATAGATGGCCTACAAGCAGCTGGGAATGAACCAGTGGCAGAAAGAATCCCCAAACATCCAGAAAACTGAGTTTTTCTAGAGATTGCTACAAAATAGTAGTGAGAGAGAAGGAGTGTACAACTGAATTAACTGCTGGGCAGGAAGAGAAAACCATAGGATGCCTCACAACAGGGCTGCATAAAATATGAGAGCAATTACTAAAAGGAACACGTCTCTTACCAGCTACACATGCAGATATGTTGCAACCATCTACACATCAGTGTGGGTTTTTTTCCTTGCAGGAAAAACACTGTGATACACTCTGCAGAGTCATCTTCACTGAAAGTGTTTCTTGAGGGTGATCCAGGTTGATGAGATCAAGATATGAGAATGACAAAAAAGCTGAAGTATTTTAGCACTAGTTTCATTTTCTCCAGTATTTCTGTAACAGCATCTCTAGAAGTAGTTCTTCCCCCACGATAGTCAGAATTTGTGGATTACCATTTACCTGGGTTATATGAACTGCAAGTGGCTATTGTCAAAACAATTGCAATTTAAAATTCTTCATACTGTTTAGGAATAAAAGTATTTCACTATTGTTATTGCAGACTTCATGAACACCTTTATCTGTTTTTACCTTTATTTGCATTGTTTTACTACTGGAATTTTCTTGGATTTTTAAATAACAACACATCTAGCACTCCTTTCTGAATAATCACATTGCATTAGGTAGACTCATGAGAAGACTGGAAAGAAAGGGAGAAGAAATTTAACCATAAAGAAGAAGGAGAGATGAGTTGATTCCAGAGGAAGAATTCTAGAAGACATTGAACAGGTACCTTAGTAGAAAAGAGCAGTTTTGTTTGCACTATTCATAAATAGAGAATGAAAACCCAGATTTTGAAGGTGCTAGAGCGAAGAAAACCCTTTTTATAATTACCTAAAGTTTAAATCCCATAGCCAGGCAACTTTCCAATAAGAGGGCTGGACATTTGTATGAAGGTTTTTCTCTTAGTGTTACTAGGAAATCTCAAAACATAATTTGAAATTCACACTTCAAGCTCATTTGAAATGTAGCTTTACATCTTCCTAATAGATCTAGGCTGCTTCAAAGGTTGCAGTAATTACTATCCTATCTGGTCAAAAAGTTTCTCTAAATCTCACTGGCCTGCCTTTCACTTCTATGGACATCACCATCACCTCAAATGAGTACTGTATCACCTAAAAGAAGCCTCACATCTGCTTCTAGATTATTCTTCCCACTGCCTGCCCACACCTGACTAATCCCATCCGTCATGTTTTAAAAGCACCTCTCACTGATTTAACTCCTTCCTGCTTTTATTCTCCTTTCCCTAGATCTTGTATGGAGAACTTTGTGTGTGTGGGCTTGCAGATCTTTCTGCGAGCTATGAAATAATTTTTTTATATTCCTTTGCACAAAGACTTCAGGTGGACACAATTAAAGTGGCTAGAGTGGATTTCAGCCTCTCAGTGCTGAGGACTCTGTAGTAATGCACGGTCTTTAGTTAGGTACAGATGATAACTAGTGCAATTAAGTCCATCTGTGAAACATAAAGCTGATAGGGACACAAAAAAGAATAACAGACTAAGCTATTATTGCAAGCCATCTCTTTCCTTCATAATAAATGTGAGTAAATTTAAAGTTTTATTAAGTTCTAGATGTCTATAATTTGTATTGTAGCCCAGGGAAACGGCTGGGAACAAATGCAGTAGAATTGCAGGCTGTCCAGCCTCATACAGAACAGCCTAAGTAGTTTTTGCTCTTTCGCACCAGCAGTAGTTAAAAGTTTAAAGGTTGATAAGAAATGCAACTCTCAAATGAAGTAGCCAGGCACAAAGTAGCAAAAAGTCTATACCTGCTAGTCATTAATTTTACTTGCAATATTACACTTAACATTATCAGTACTACTGACTTTCATAAAAATTATATAATGAATTTTGTTAAGCTTCCTTATCTATTTTTCCTATAAAATAAGCAATAGCTAGGAAACTAAAAGAATAGAGAGGCTGCTGCATACAGTACTGCCAAAAAAACTATAAAAAAAAGTTTTAAAGAGTATGTACTACTTAGTCTTTTAAGAACTTAGTAAATATTCAGTGTCTCTCTTCTGTTAATGTTGTTTTGCGTGCTAGAAGATTTTAAGCAAATATAATACAGCTATGTGTCACTGCTAATGTGGCATCCCACCTTTTTGGAGAAAGAAGATTTTTTTTTCGTTTCTCCTGCTACTCATTTGCAGAAGTGATGATGAAGTTCCTATGTGCCAATGCTTATTTTAGATAGAATTTGTGCTTAACAAGGAGGAGCAAGATGGTGGCCCTTCTCTGGGGGAAGCTTTCATTTTTTTTACAGCTCTATGCAGTTTATTCTGCTTTGCAGATCGATAGGCTCCACAACAAATAATTTCTGAAAGTAGTGATTAAAAGGTTCATTCCAAAAGATCAAATCTGCACTCACAGGACTCACAGAAGTGTAAGTTTTAAGTGAAAAATTAAAAGCTGTGTGGGCACAGACAATAATGGCTTTAGGAGGAAGCACGAGCCTTTTCCTCTCTCTTTTTTCTTTTCCTTTTTTTTTCTTCCCAATGAATTTAAAACTATATGAGAAAAACTTGCAAACAAAATCTGGATCTCTTCTAATAGTCAATTTTCTATTTGCACTATACTTCCTAAAATTTCCTGATATTTGCCTCATGGCATTGCTAGTCACTAAACTATGCAATGCAGTGTGTCTGAGGATGGTTTAGAAGCACAGCATTTAGCTTTGACCTGAAACCTTTATGAGAGCCAAGTGAAGGGTTCTCCTGCACTGCCACCTGGGAAAAGTCAAGCAAGCTCTAACCTTGGGGCCAGAGGGAGGTTTGTCTCTTGCGCCCATCCAGTCAAAAGCACTCAGGCAGTAACTGGAAAACATTGCAGTAAACAAGCTCTTCACAGTTCTTGAAGGAAAATAAAAGACCTAAGATCCTCAGCATGTGCTGTTCTGCATCTCTGATAGGTGAAACAATCCTAACTGCTTTTCTCCAGTCACTGGGAGATGCGAGGCTACAAGGCTTTTCAGCTATTTAGCAAAATGTAGAACAGACATGCTTTATTACACGTCCCTGATCCCATGAATGAATAGAACGAAAGTTCATAGGTCTTCTCCCTGCTGTACTGTTAGCAGCAGCATTGTAAGACTTGTCAGTACACAGTGAAAATTGTTGCTTTCAACACTTTTCATCACAAACTTTCATTTCAGGAACATTTCACAGTTAATTCTTATAAGAAATATTTTTCTAATCTTTAAGGTGCTCTGCTAATGATGAAGTATTTGCTTTTCTTTCACTTCAAAACTCTTTGTATAGAGGCAAATCTTTTACTCAGTGCTGTAATAAACCTGCATATGCAGTGACAAAGAGCTGTGCTTGCTCATGGCATGTGGTAAGTTAGGGGAAAAAACACAAAAGAATGCATCCATTGTTCTGTGTGTATGAGAATATGCTTTTCAGCAGAAGGTAATCCTGTGCATTTTGTGCAACAGAACTATAATGATTAAAAAGGTAACAGCAGCTAACTCCAGCTACCAGAGAAGCTACCAGGTGCAGTAACATGACCGTGCACACTGCTGGGCTCTTCCCTGCCTCAAGTGGCAGCTTTTATATTCTTTCTTCTTTAGATGTTCATCTAGGTACTTACTGCACCCAGAAAGTACAGTCCTACTGATATAACACAAAATGGCCATTCCATGCCTCTCATGTTTCTGCTGCACAGGCCCTAGCGAATGATGCTTCCATCATGCAGCTGGGTGTTTCTGGTCAGCAGTGCAATCACTGCCTCTTTGGCTTACAGGCTGATGCTGGGCAGGAGGGATGAAGGAGCCCCTTTGCAATTTCTGGGCATGCAGAATTGGCGAGAGCAGGCTTGGGAACAGGAGAGGGAGCAGACTGGTGAAGCTGGAGTGCAATGGCAACAGTTGTAGCTCAGATTGCTTTGCCAGTGGAGGCTGCTGCTACACCACAGTATCCTGAAGTATCTCTCTTGTTTTTCCATGCCTTGATGGTGATGGAGACTTTGGGATTATTGACATTATGTTGCTCTAGGGAAAATTTTAATATACCTGTGTCCTTGATCTGATCCTGGTGTCTTTGTCCTAATTTGTTTAATCTGCATGGTCATCACATGTGGGAAACATGGCTAACATATATTTTTCATTTTAAGTGTTAGATTATGCAGACTTTTCTCCACCCAGATATAAGCATACATATATTTTCTGATTCATTATCATTATCAATTATTTTTCCTCATACCTCTGAGTGCCATTAAAAACTCTACTGAATGGAAAAGACTGAGTAAACACATGGAAAATAGTAATTTTTAAGAAGTATTTTCTTCAGATCTGCAGAAATGTAGTCTTTTCTGATACACAGTACTCCTTTCTTGGAATATATTATTTCATTATATTCTTGTGGCTATCATCCAGATCTGCCTATAGAAGTCACAGTAATTTACCTTCTGTTTTTTAAATGCTGTAATAGTTCTTGTTTGTGTTAGCTGGGATTGACTTTACTTTTTTTTTCCAATATGTCTTTTTGCTCTGTCAGTTTGAAATTCTACCACAATACAAATCCTGCCTTATTTCCTTATGGTTTAGCATCTGTGGTTTATTTTTTGCTTGTTTCTTGTTTGCTTCAAAAATGCAAAGTACGATTTTCTCTTTGATGGCACAGAAATATTTGTGTCACAACTGAAAGTGAAAAGTTAAAAGACTATTTCCTGTAGTTACATGTGACTGTATGTTTAATAACAACATTTCTCCTACTCTTTCTTTTGGAAAGGTCTATTGCATCTTACCTTGTCCAGACAGACTGTCTCCGTCAGCTTCCTTGAAAGGTGGTTCTGTTACTCCAAGCAGTTCTTTCTTCATCTCAGCTTCAGTATGCTCATCTGTGGCTTGCAGGAAAGTAGGTAGGGTAAAACTACCTGTGGTGTAAACTGCCAGTGTGATAACCTGCTCTGTTGGAGACTCACTGTCATCGGTGATCAAGTCATTGCTCTCTGACTCATCTGCTGGAGGAGGCAGGTAGGAATCCTCTGGCTTTGGAGGACTGTCTGTGCTAACCAGAGCACTGAAAGGCACTGTGAATCGTTGGTAATCAGTAGTGATATCTTCTGTGTCTGGAGATTTGTCGTAAGGTGGTTCTCTGGAGGGCTTGGTAGGGAATGCGGGTTCAGATGTAATAAAATTACTATCAAAGTCTTCAGGTCCACCAATCTCTCTGCTTAGATCAGAGATTCCAGTTGTAAATTCATCAACAAAGAAGCCTCTGGTTTGGTCCACTGTTGCTGGGCTGGGATAAACCAGTGGAAGTTCCGCACTTATGGTGTCATCCTAAGAAAGGATTTCAGAGAGAAGCAGATTTTGAAGGTAGTTTTCATTATTGTTTAACTTTCACTGCTAAAACAGCCAATAATCTTTAGTCATGGGAATCTAGTTCAGCATGAACTAGACGGGATACACCAAAGGTCTGACATATGCATGTGATCCCAACCACATTGCCTGGTATTTTAAATGCAGTCAAAGAAAGATGACCTTTTCTCCCCCTGTCAATTGTTCTCTCTCATTGAGATGCACTACTGAACTGGTGAGCAGTTGTTTATTTTCAATTAAAAATGGAAAATGCAATCAAGTGGTAATATTCACCTGTGAATGCTTTAAACCATATCTCTTCTTGCACTATATCACCACAGCACTCATTGTTATAGCATATATAAAAGACAGATACGTATTTTTGCAAAAGAGCATTTTACTGGTGCATTTTACTTTCTTGGTGCTTAATGTCATTTCTCATGAAGAAATAGATAAATAAAGGGGTGGAATTAACTCACCAAATCAGGGCCTGCCAGAGGAATAGTGACCATGCCTTGGATGTCATTATCAAAATCACTTGATGGTCGAATAGGTTCTGGGGAAAAAAAGAAAACAAACAATATTTCAGCAATAGCACACTGAAAACTCTTCTAACACAGAGGAAAAATGTATTAAAACTATTCTCCATTAAAAAGATGGTTTTTAAAAGTCCATGTTAAGAACAGAGAGGCATAAATTTCAACTTTCACTGGTAATTATGAAGAAAGCAGGAGATTTATATACTATTTATATATTTATATAGTATTTTGTATTCTTTATTTAGTATGAATGGGAGAGGGCTGCAGAGAACTGAACTGGGCATAGGTGGATGAATGATTAAAATCAGCTGAACCACTCAGTTACACTCACATGGCTTATGACGATTCATCACACTGTGCTGTTCATTAAGCCCAAATTGCTTTCAGTTTTTCCAGGAGTCCACACCACTGCTACTCAGTGTTTTGGCTTTAGCACTGCTTTAACCCTCTCAGAGGAGCTCTTCAAGTACACATACATCCATGTTGCTTTTCTAAAACTGTTTATTAAACGTAACTAGAGGGAAAAAGTTGATTAAAAATAGACACTATTTAAGTGTTCTATATCCATGAAAATTTGGATTGGCACCTTTAATCTATATTAAAATATGATATTTTAATATATATATTATATATATATATACATATATATATATTATATATATATATACATTAAAAATAGACACTATTTAAGTGTTCTATATCCATGAAAATTTGGATTGGCACCTTTAATATATATTAAAATATGATATTTTAATATTATAGAAAATATTAATTCATCTACATATTTTTTTAGAGGGAAGAAAATTCTGCTGCCTGTAATGAAACAGTATAGCTATGAGATGGTTTGTGTTTTAATGTCATTTTGACAAGCATATGTATGAGGAACACTTTAATGTTATTTCCCTGATTTTAACTCGCCTCCCCAAAGCTAGGGCTTTTCTAGGTTTGAAAAAATTATTGATTGACTATAAAGTGGTATTTATTAGCTGTAGTACTATACTAGATGCAGCCCTTCAGCTAGAGCTATTCTCACCCATTTTTATTAGAGCTCTAAATTTGTATTCCCTTTGCTTTAAATCTTAAACTTGTATTCATCTCTGCCCTTTAAGGTGCCTGTCCCTCTCTGTTTCTCCATCAGGAGGTTATGGAGCTTGCTTGCAATAGAGGTTTAGCTGTTAGAAAGCTAAATTTAGGTTAGAGTAATGCCTTACTTTTTATGTTATTAAAGAAAGGTGTTTGTCCATACTGAGAATTCAGAACGATTTAGTGAATATTCAAGCTATTCTTATTTTTTCTTCTCTGGTTTGCTGTAGTGTGGAAAATATCCAGATTTTATAAACAAATGGAAACAGACCCGCTAATATGAGTGGAAGTCTGACTATTTAATCACAGAGTTGTATTTTGTTACAAACTTTGATCTGTGCATTTTTAAACTATTTTGCAACACTTAGGAGATGTAGGTACATCAAATGAAAATCACCTTGAACAAAGCTAAGGACACTGTACTGAAACTGCATAAATTTGCAAGGGCAAGGTTCAGACTCGTGCCCAGTATTTACTGCCCACTGACCGTCAGTAAACCGAAGTGTCCCAAGGTCCACTGGTAGGGACCTGTCTTCATGGAGTGCTGTAGCAACCAGCTGCTGAAGGTCCGTTACTGTGAGTTTGGTTGCTGATATTTCCCTCTCTTCCTTTGCAGAGAGTGGTGCTTTTTCATTTTCAACCTTATTTGATCCAATAGTTGAGATATCGTCTGCAGTGCTTTTGATTTCTGAGCCATCTCTCTCAAAGTTTACCATGTATCGAGCTATAGTGCTGCTTGACCTGCAAAGGGAAGATGCAAAAGTGTCCAGTGCAGCAAAATCAGTTACTGCCTGAAGGCTGATCTTACAAAGAAGCAAACAAAAAATTCGTGCAACCACAACATATTCTCTACTGCAAAAATAACACAAATACACTGCTTTCTAATGACACTGTAATTTTCAAATTACTTTTACCATGCCTAAACCCTTATCTTTCTGTTCATACTTTTAAATTAAACTTCATATATTGAATAAAATTATAAAAAATATTCTAACATAATCCAGTTTAAGATGACTACTCAGAAACCTGTGGTGCTGGTAATATTGCTTGACACAGTTGATTTTTGATTTAAACAATCATAAATGCATGCTGGCAGTTACAAGAAGCAACATTCACCTACCAATCATACAGGAACGTACCAAAAGGGATTTCAGGAAAGTTAGCTTATTTGGTAAGAAAAAAATATTTCAAAATTCCAATGAGTATGCATAGCTTCTTACTTGCTTAACAGAAGACTTGAATCTTCCAAATTATTGATACATCACTTTTCACAAATTGTAAATTCAGATAATTAACATGAAAAAGAACAAGTAAAACATTTGTTGTTTTCTACAATATCAAATATTTGGAGATAAAGGAAGTACGCCTTATCTAGTATATGCTATGTATTTTTGTTTATGTGATGTTGCAAGAATTTGGGAAAAGAAGTAGAAAATCCTTCTATTAAAACTAGGAGTAAAAGAGAAATTCTAGGATCTGCCATAAATATTATTCCCCAGCAGCACTTTAAGCAAAACAAGCACCCATAGCTGTATTACAAGTCAATAGCTCCCTGCATTTTATGAAGCTAGTAACTAGTCTCTTTGCCACTCTATTTGCCATAACAGAGGTAACTAAGCAAATCCTGCATACTTACTGAAGATAACATGTTGTGTGGAAACACACAAATGATCAAAACTGAAAATTTAATATGCAGGATTTTTTTTTTTTTTTAAGTTTATGACTGATAGAAATGTTTTATCATCTGAATGTAAATTTTCTTATGTCAGGCAATTTCCTTTCCTTGAGAGACATCCTGACAAGCATGATTATATGAACCTTGCAGATGAAAGTGAAAGCTGTCCCTGCTGCTTTATGTCACAAATTCTGTACTTGAACAGAACACAAATCAATTCGCTTGGTCACAACAAGATAAATACTATTTATTGATTTGTCTTAATTTCTTAGACTATAAAATGATCAAAATTCATTATGAATTAGAGGCAAATTACCCATCTTTCTCCTTCTTCTGCCTTCATTTCATCGCAGAAAAAAAAGAGTACCATAGAGGATTGCAAAAGAAAAAGAAATGAAGAGTTATATATACCGGTAAATCAATCAGTTGTACATCAAAAATATCTGCTGACAATTTATCTTCTATGCATTGACTCTGATTTTTATTTCTGTGTGAAAATGACAGCCTGCTCTCCATCGTTGCTCTTTTTCCCTTCAAAGTAGTGGAAATCATCATGTTTTGAGTAGAAAAACAGGAATTCTACTTTACCTTGACAGTCTGAAATATTTGAAATAGCTTTCCTATTTTTCACTACCAGTGGTGCAATTTGAGCATTGCTGATCATTTCTTTACAGTGGTAATGAACACCTTTGACAGTAGAAGCAACTGTTACTGTGACTGCACATTGTACCTACTCTCATCCTAGTCACAGGAGTAATGATCTATTAATCACTTTGACGGACGTGCCTATGTTGACCTTCTTGTCCTCATCTCCCTTGATGAATTCTCTGGCACATCACTAATGCTGTCTTTTCATATTGCTTTGTGGACAATGCTGCAAATAACTGTGGTGATACGGTCAAAGGAGAATGGATGCCCCATTCCTAGAGGTGTTCAAGGCCAGACTGGATGGGGCCCTGAGCAGCCCGGCCTAGTATTAAATGGGGAGGTTGTTGGCCCTGCACGTGGCAGGGGGATTGGAGCTTCATGATCCTTGAGGTCCCTTCCAACCCTGGTGATTCTGTGATTCTGTGGACAGCAACATATCTAAGGCCTGTTTTTGTATGCCTAGCTAAGTAAATCACTGGGTGATGGGCAGCTCTGGTCATTCACATTGATGAATGTACCTTCTTATCAGTTGATCAGTTGCACAGAGCTAAGAATGCAATACTAAGCAGAAATAGATCTCTTAGAGTCACAACTGAGATTACTTAATGTAAGTTGTATCTGTAAGGTGCTATTGCAGATATTTGCTTGTTATGCAGTAGCCAGCTTTTTCTTTTCCTACTTTAATTATCAAAATGATATGCAAATCATTTTCACTTTTGTTTGCTCTTTTCTTTCCTATTTACAAGCAATTTTATGAGCAAAAAGCTAGGAATCATAGAATCATAGAGTGGCCTGTGTTGAAAAGGACCATAATTATAATGTAGCTTTAACCCCCCTGCCATGCTCAGAGTCACCAACTATTACTAGGCTGCCCATAGCCACATTCAGCCTGGAAAAAGAATGCTTTTCTAAAATTTCTAAAATTTTTATCTAAAATTTTGATACAAAAGTTTTTCAACATCTGTTATGTATTACAAGTTGAATGTTCCTACTGCCATAAGCCAATATATTTCTGTCTCTTCCTTCTCTTTTAATTTCAATTTTATGTTATTTACTGCTGTTAGAAATTTGGTTTTCCCTTGACTCTTTATATAATGTATTTTTGTCTATTGA
The DNA here is from genome assembly GCA_037305975.1 of Chrysolophus pictus. NCBI lineage: Eukaryota > Metazoa > Chordata > Aves > Galliformes > Phasianidae > Chrysolophus > Chrysolophus pictus. The sequence continues at coordinate 30,792,167 of CM074578.1, forward strand.
AGCACAACAACTGAAGTTTTTGAAAGGAACTGTATATTCTCTATTGGAAAAAAACAACAACACTACAGCTTGTATTAGCAGTAAACATGGAAAGAAGCTAAGACCAACAGAACTGGCAAGACAGAACAGGAATCTAATCAAAGGAATTGTTTGACATACCTGGCAGAAACCTAGTTGAAAATTCTGTAGGTGAACGTGTCATCATGCAACTTTCTCTTTCCAAAGAACCTTCACTTTGATTGTGAAGAGCACAAGATCCACACACAAAAGTGTAGCCAGCTAAATTATCCTGCCTTTAACTCTCCTTGTCATTTAAGAAAGCCCTTAGTGCCATGATTTCAAAGCACTTATTTTATTTCACCTACAGTAGGATTCCTCAGAGAATTAAAGCTACTTCTTAATAATTTGAAAGCTCGAAGTCTCACTTGGGATGTATTTGCACTTCTCTCCGTATTGTTGCTGTATTTCTCCCAGAGAACTATTTTCTACTTATAGAAACACGTATTCAATTATGAATAAGTCTCTCCATGTGAAGGAAAGAAGGGAGAGTAGAATCCTAGTAGCCAATAGAAAAATGAACCCCATTTTCTTACTTACTTAAATCCCAATACGTGGATTTCTTTAAATCCTGGAAGTTTCTCAAATATTTTTTGCATCTATAGAAAAACATAAACTCATTAATTCAGTGTAACTGCTAAAAAGCAAAACCAAAGTTTGTATACCTAGACTATGTTTTTCATGTTTTGGAGAGGGCTTTAGGAAACAACATGAAGTGCCCTTTTTGTGCAATTGTCATTGCTCAACTGTAACAAAATCTTTGCTGTCTGCTGTACCTGTTAATAGGCAAAAGAAGTTCAAAATAAATGTTACCTCTGCATGCATTTTTTCAGATTAGAATAAATTTTTCTCAGTAATCGACAGTATTTTGAGCTACAGCTAACGGATAAACACAAATTTGTCTTTTCCTGTTGTAGCTGAGCCAAATTAACTATTTTATGTACATCCTTTTTGGAAGAGAAGAGGGATTTTAAAAACACAGTTCCTTTCTGATTCAATTTCTGTTCGTGCTATGGAACAGGCAGCACATCATCTAGGCATTTCTTCTGCTAGTAAGGAAAGGAATGGAGGAAACTACTTGATCTAACAATAAAAATGATGTAGAAGTAGTAATTATGTAATTATGTAAATAAGAATGTCTCCTTCATGAAATTCTTTGGAGAGAAGTGTGTCAGCTATGTTTCATGCTACTGGACCACAAATCATTATCTTGTCAACATTTCATGTCAAGAACAGCTATGGACACTACAGAGTGATCAGATAAAATTTCACAATAATGGAAAATAGCTTATAAATCAAGAAACTTTGTATTTTTCCCTCCTGTATGCACTTCCTCATATTCTACTTATTCTATGATATGGGAATACTTTAAAATTAGTTAAATGAAAGTCATATTGCTGACTTGCACCATTACACGTGTAACAAACAAAGTATGCAGGCAGTTCTGTTTGAGGATAACACTGGAGAATCCAATTTTTATCGGTTCTGCAAACATTTTCTTCTCTGTTTTTCTACATATAACTGAAACTGAACAAGGATAGTGAAATATCTTGTACAGAGGAGCACTCATGAAACTGATGAGAAGGCTCATTTAATTTTACTTAGACGAGCTTTTGGGAACATCATCATTAACTGCTATCTCTAAAAATAGTAGTTGAACTTAACGTTATCATTATTAATTATATGAAGACACTGCAGATGTTCCAGTTCTTAGAGAAATTATGGTAATGAACAACAAAAATGACTGAAAGTCCTTTGAAAAATAGTTCAGACCATAGTAGCTAATTACTTTTAATATTTATATTACATTTTTCATTACATTTATTGCAGAAATTAAATTGTGATAAAGAAATATTGTCCATGAATTCCTGATTAATCCCAAATGATATTCCTAAAGTTACAGATGGAACAACATTCTCCTCATCAGTTATGAGGTTTTGCTGATGACCAAGATGATTGCTTGTTAGCTTGGCAGCTGGACAGATGGCAGATAAACAGTGGGAAGAGATGGCAATACCTGAAGGGAAACTGAAGGTCTTGAGACAATTGTCTCCTTTAAATGAGAATGGTTTATTCTAGTCCTTTTTCATGGTGGAGGTAGCTTCATGTTATGAATCTATACAAGGTATAAGACCAAGATTTCAGTATTCACTAAGCCTCCTTACCTGTAGTTGAAATTTGGCAGCTAATTGTTGATACTGTGGGGAGTTGGGATCGCTAAGTTCAGCTGTGTATTCCTGATCAGTGAGAGTGACACTGAATTCTACCATTTGCTCTGTAGGAAGTTCTGGGACTGTATTTGTTCCTAGCTCCTAAAAGAGGAGAGGAAGAAAAAAAAGAGAAATAAAGGCAAGTGATTGTTTCCCCCCTATATTTCAACATTTAATAGATAGACGGGTTCCTTTTTAAACCTGTACCCCAAAAAGCTTTCTGAACCAGATTCTACAAATAGTGACAGTTCACAGCCACTTGATTTTATTCCTCTGTCTTTGCAAATGAGTTTTTATTACTGTGACTTGAGAGCTACCTTTTACATTCTCTTATATTCATAAAAGAAGATGAAGCAAATCAAACCATTTTTTTTGCAGTTATCAATTCTTGTTTCCAATGTCATTAAAGTGGTATGGCTTGCCACTTTGGAGGACAGTTCTTGACCTCAAGAAAAGGAACAAGTAAATGATAAAACCTGGTTGATATCCTACCTTTAGAATACATTGGTTAATAATAGAAAAAACTGCCAATGTGTCTGTTACAGTTTCATGTTCAGACACTCGTATTTGTTTTCCCAATGATAAAGTAGAACTGGCTCTACCCATGTTACAACTTTCCTGTGCAGATGACTTTACAGCTATTAAAAGTACTCTTATTTTATTTATTAATTCCCAGTACTGTTAACAGTTTTGGTCTCTGCTCAGTAATTTTTCCTTTCCGTAACATTACTTTCCAAAAGCCAACAGTGGTTTGTTGGCCACTGTGGGTGCATTCAGAAAGATTTCCTAACTCATCCCAAATATAGTATAATTTTGCTAATTTTGAGGTTGAGGGATATGTCTTGTTCCTCATTCACAAACTAGAGCTTCAAATTCAAGTTGGGATTGGGTATTAGGAAAAATTTTTCTCCAAAAGAGTGGTCAGATGCTGGAACTAACTGCCCAGGGAGGTAACTGAGTCACTGTCCCTGGAGATGTTCAAGAACTCTATGGATGTTGTACTAACGAATGTGATTTAGTGGGAAAATATTGGTGGTAAGTGAATGATTGGCCTAGATGATCTTGGAGATCTTTTACAATCTTCACGATTCTATGATTCAAAGTATTGGAGCACATATAGTCTTTTTACATTTTTTAATATTTGAATTTGCTCTAGGATAATTCTACTCTTAGCCAGGCTTTTTATACCTTGTGTTAAAATCACAATAAGAGCAAGATGATGATTGAGGTGAAGCTGGTCCAAAAGAACAGAAAATATATCAGCCTGAATCCCATGCAGGGATGAGATTTCCATTTCTGCTCTAGGATGGGCTGGCATAAGGCTACTGGAGGCATCTGGCCCGTATGTATGCTTGGATTTTGATAGTTTTCAAGAATAAGTAGTAGAGGAAACATATAATTGCAATGTTTTCTTCATTGGAAAGAATGTTTTCTGCCCCGATTAATTCTCCATACTTAATTCTTCTAAGCCGCTACTTGGGATGCCTCAGCTTTGAAGGAAAATATATTTTTCACTCTATATAAAGATATGGCTCATCTGTTAAAGATCATTCTACAATATAAACACAAGATCAAGGCAAACTTACTTTCAATAAATGTATTGCTGCTGCCTTGTGACTTTTTTAGCCAGCACTTAGCATTTAAAAGGCTTCCCCCTTTTTTTCTGTCCCTCTTTTTCTGTTTTTTTAGTTCAAAAAGAAAAGGTGAATGAAAAGGCTGAATAGGAAAACAGGCTGAGAGTCTTCATCTCACCTTCACAGGAGTCTTGGTCTCGTTGACAATCTCATTGAGCAGTGTTCTGTTAGGTACCAGTGTGTAAGAAAGGGATACGCTGGGGGGACCTGGCAGGGTTCCGAATAAAATCATGTGAGAATGGTTTGTGTATTAAGATGGACAAATCTTCCCCTTTCTCTATTGGTCATCTTGCTTAGAGATCTTTGTCTGCATTATGGTGATTTTCCTTTCCTTTAATTTAAAGTAACAAGAGGTTTTGACAGTTTTCCATTTGGAGGCAAAACTACCATGCTAGAATGAATTCACAGTCAATGATTCTGTCCTATTCAACCCTTCTATAAATATGTGTGCAGGACATTTCCTCCTTGAGCCAAATGCTCATATATTTACAGATTTTTATAATTACATATATTTCTATTATTTTAAAGAATTCTGGTATGCAGCAGTGTTGGTATGTCTAAATGAAGCAATTACTCAATTTAATGTCTTGGCATCACTGTGACTTTCTGTCAGAAATAATATTAATTTTCTTCTGTTTGATTATTTTGGCTGAAAAAATGCAGCAACGGATGCTCTAAATGCTACTTTATAACTGAAGAGAAATGTGCTCTATTCACTACACATGAAACTAGGAAAATATAGTTTATAAGATGCATTTAAAGACATTGAAACAGATATGAAATGCTACACTTGAATAGCAGACACACTGTAGAAGAAACAAGAGCTGCTTATTACACACTATTTTGCTAAGCCACTGTTGTACTTGACTGAACTTGCTGTGCTTCTACAGCATTTGTTCAGTTACAGCCTTCTAAGATCACTGGTTTTAGCAATTCTATTTGATGGACAGGTACAGAGCAAGGAGATTTGACTTTACCTGTAGAAACAGAAGGAATGTCTTCCAGCTTTTTGCCACCTGTTTTGTCTGTGGTTATTTCATCTTTCCTATCAATCAGATAGAAATGAATGATTTAATTATCAGCATGCTTACAAGCAAATGTGAAGGTGTAACAAAATGTAGAAATGACATCTACATTAGATGTAGTTAAATGAATGAAGTTATTTGTAGTGGAATATTTGATGATATGGTTAAACAGGACTGCTTTATATTCAGCAGTTTATAAAAATGCTTGCCTACTTTCCTCTTCTTCTATCTGGTATTTGCTCTTTCAATGAACAAAAATACTGATCAGATTATATTTCTCCTCCCAGTCCTGTGAGTCTGCTCGTGAGATTTCATAGTGATATTTTTCTGAGCAGTCAGAGAGGGGGGTCACACGGGTGAACACAGTGCTGATTCTTCTTTACCTCTAAGTCACTGAATAGTTGACCACTGCACTGGCAGTAGAGTGAACAAGACATTGTGAATTATCTAAACAAACAGATTATTTCCTTTGCTATATCTCATACTATCAGGATAGTTTCATGAGTCCTCTGGCCTTAAAATATTTGAGTAAATGAAAATACCATGATTTCAAGGACGTTTCATGATTTGCTGTGAGAAGAAAACCTTTTGTTCTGCTATTAGCCTACACTAGAATGTCATCAAACTACTACCAAGTAATGATAGTTTCAAATCAGATTCCTAGGTCAAGATTATTATAATTGTAAAAACATTTAGATTTGGATCTGGATATAATATCTGTGAATTAATGCCTCCCATGATCCCTATGGTAGACGGCTGAAAACTCAAGTACACGATGAGTATGAATTTTCTACCTTACAGGATTGTTTTTTGTACTGTCAGCAAAGTAGTATGTATAAACACATACAACAGGTACACTTTATTGTAGATTATCATTATAGATTTCATTATTATATTATATATATTATATTATATTACATATATATTATATATATATTAATATATTATATATATTATATATATATTTTTATATATTAATATATATTAATATATTATATAATATATTATATTATCATTAAAGATTTCTGCAGTTAAGTTTCTACTCTTAAAAACAATATTTATTATTTTGTACCTTTTAGAAACAGTTTCATAGATACGAATGTTTTAAGTCACTCACTGAGATCTTTTGTTTCATGTAAGTTGAGGTGAAGAATTTCATTTGTTTTGGGTTGTAAATAGAGTGGGAAAAAAATATAAAAAGAGCATGAAAGTGAAAAGCCCCATCATGGAAACTGACAATGATAAATAGAATTCTTTAACATTTGTATAGAAATGGCTATCATTAAAGTAGAATATACAAGTGGAATGTATGTGAAAACTGATGTGAATGGAAAAAACTACGGCTCTGCAAATATGTGGTATGACATTAACTGCGACAATAAGAAGTTTGTAGCATAGATGGAAAAGGTGACGGGGCTGCATTTTCACGCAGGACCAGTCTAGGTGATGAATAGCATAAATAAACAGCATGGACAGCTCCGAATTTACCACATTCTCTGATAATCCTATGTGGTGAGAAATAAATTTTATGTTGTTTTCATAATGTCAAATAATTTGAGACTTATCCCTCTATGTGATATCTTACAGAGATACAGAACTTTTCCCCAAACTACATAATTGTAAAAATGAAGTTCAACAATGCATAATCACAGCTACCTGCTTTTCCAGCTGAAATCTGAGTAATTTCATAGATTTTACCTCATCTTCTGAATTGTGCCTAGAGAAAACCATGCTGTTTATACAGAGCATAAGAACTCTGAAATCAGTCACTTCACTTACTGCCTTCCTGCTGCTGTTTGCACTACACTGAGTGAGAAGATCTCCCTTTGGACTTCCAGCTAAGTTTAATTAAGTCCTACATTATTAAAAATATATTTAATAGAAAGAAGAATACTCAAAGCTCCCATGTTATAATCAGTAAAGATACATAAGAACTCTGTATTCTTGAGACAGTACAATGTATGAATGGAAAATATTGTTTGCTATCTCTGAAAATCTAAGAAAATTTGAAGGTAAAATAATGCATTCATCAGAAAGGGTGGACAACGATATTTTTCATCTGTACTATGGTATATCTGTATGGGAGAGAATTCAGTGTTGCAACTTTAATCCTGCCATCTCTGATTTGTGATTATTGCCAGGAGCATTATCCTTTTTCAGTATAGTTGTCGGAGTAAAGTACTATATTGATTTATAATAGCATACCATGTAAAAATACAGACGAAAGATAAAGTGAAAGAACAGAATTTTTAAACTATTTATCAAGTAGCCTCCCAGATAAACTTTTTTCAGCTCCCTGACTTTCCTTTTAAAAATTGTAGGAATTGTGTATAATCTTTTGTCATGTTGCCCTTCAATGTTATTCTAATGTAAGGCTGTGGCTTTCACATGGATTTGTGCTTATACTAGTCTAAGAAGACAGTCTTTGATGTTTCTAAGTTGAACAGACAATGTGGGTATTCTCCTGCCTTAATTATCTGTGATCTAATTACTGTGTTCTGTAACATAGAGCATACACATCTCTCACAGCACACACTAAATACAACACAGTGCTATCCATATATATGCTCACATCCACACATCTACGCATCTTTTTCAAGAAAGGCAATAATATTAAGTGCTGAGATTCTACTTGTGCTACTCACCTTTCCTGGAAGGTTCTATGTTTTACTCGCTGTGGAAAGATTAAGAAAAACAGCATTTTACTGGTGAGTGTATCCAACCATTGAGAAGAAGGCTGCTAGCTCCTTTGTTTACTGTCCTTTTACTATTTTCTTCTAGTATATGCCCCCTCCTCTTCCTGGGGAATACTTTGCCCTTCTATAAGCAGATGGGGAAGTCTCCCTCAGTTTTTAAATAAATGTCAATAATCCTTACCCGTTGGATTATTTCCAAGTGCTCTTGGGAATTGCTGAAGTTTTTGCCAATGTCGAATATGCAGAAGGTTTCCCTCTGGCAGGCAGTAACCCAGTTCTGATATTCAGAAGTATCGGGAATCCGATCCAGAAAAATACGAAAGGCTTCCCACACAGCTTCCTGGCAGACTGAGTAAGAAGAAAGGGGCTAGGGATGGATGTTTTGTACCAAAAAGTAAAGCTGAAAGTCTTTTTAAAGTGATTTGGGATTTACACATTTTACTGTGCTTAGTAAATAAGTCCATCTTCTTGGTATTTCTAGGTCCTTTAAGTATTTCTAAGTCGTCAGTTATTTGCCCTGTTGCTGAGGGATTCATTTTCTCTCAGTTAAGGACTGTTATTTTCCTTATTTTAAATTACAGATTAATGTTGTCCAATATCATCAGCATGAATACAGGGCAAACACAAAGCACGCTTTGTTCATCTCAAAGATACACACACTAGAAGTTCCAGCAAACAAGGAAGTAGATTAATAATATCTAGAGGTCTTCATTACTGGAATAATAAAAATTTTAACCATATACAGAGGTTTCATACACAACTAGGTTTAGAACAGGTTAAAGTGAAAATATGTAAGATCTTAATATTGCTCATATATCTAAGAAAGTGTTAAATTGTGTCTTTTTAATTTTTTTTTAATGCAGCATGCTGGAGTGATTTGCTTATATTCTAAATTTCCGATGCAGTCAGCCTTTTTGACATTAGTGATAAAGGTTTTCTGTAGCATGTACATGCTTTTGTTTCTTTAAGCACCTCTGGAAAAATTGAATTACTTAGTATAGGTAAAATTCCTTTGGAAAGAACTCCACTTCCTTTCTTTCTACACAACATTATACGCTCATATTCAGTATCAAAAATCTCCTATGTGATGGTGAATAGTCCAGTTAAATGCCAAGCTACCTCAAAGGATGTTACCAGGGATTGTGGCTGTGAGAACAGTAGCATTCTGCATCATCTGGAGAAATGAAAGTGAACACAAAGAAAATGTAACAGTGGAAGAGGTTTGGAAAAGATGGTATTCATGGCTCTAAAGGAGTTATTGGATGCTAACTGATTTAATTACACGAGAGTATATAAAGCATAATAGAGGAGGCGGACTCTGTAATTATTCCGTTGGATCATTACTCGTGTTATAAATGTAGTAGATACATTTGGCCTTGGTCTTGATTGTTGCCTTTTTTAAACTGTTTTCTAGAAGTCAGAACTTTGTCAGGCATTTTAAGGAAAACTTACAAAAGATATGTTCTTGCTGCAAAGAACTTGCTGTCTTAAAATTTTGAGTGAGGTCTGCAACATGCAGGAGTAGGAAAGGAAGGGAAGAAAGCACCAGTAGCTTAGATATAAAATATCTGCTCAGAAATACTTCATAGGGTCTGTTTTCCTTACTTTTCCTTTTTAGGACCATGGAGGTCCTAGTATATTTCCACAGAAGTGAATTTTTGAGAGGCAGAGAATCACAGAATGGGTTGGAAGGGACCTCAAGGATCATGAAGCTCCAACCCCCTGCCACAGGCAGGGCCACCAACTTCTACATTTACTACTAGACTAGGTTGCCCAGGGCCCCATCCAAGCTGGCCTTGAACAACAAGTTCAACAACAAACAACCTGGTTGTGGATGGGGCATCCTGTTCCAGCACCTCACCACTCTCTCTGTAAAGAACTTCCCACTGACATCCAACCTAAATCTTCCCTCCTTCAACTTGAAACCATTTCCCCTTGTCCTGCTATTATCTACCTTTTCAAAGAGTTGATTCCCCTTCTGCTTATGGGCTCCCTTTAGGTACTGAAAGGCTGCAATGAGGTCACCCCACAGCCTTCTTATCTCCAGGCTGAAGAAGCCCAGCTCCTTCAGCCTATCTTCATAGGGGAGGTTCTCCAGCCCCCTGATCATCTTTGTGGCCCTCCTCTGGACCCTCTCTAACACTCTCTGTCTTTCTTGTACTGGGGGCTCCAGACCTGGACACAGTACTCCATATGGGGCAAAGAGAGGACCAGGTGGGACTACACTTTGGATTGCATGTTTACCAACATCTTGTTGAAGTCTCATCCTTGCTGAAAGTCGAAACCATTTATAATTTCAAAAGATTCTGAAAGATAAACTGGTCTCTCCTCCAGACAGCTACCGCCTGTTTGGCTAACAATAATATTCTTTGGATCCCTGTTCATAAATTTGCCTATCCCAAACCCAAAAGGTTTGGATTTCTCTTAAGTTTGCACAGCCTGGGGCTAGGCTTTGAACCAATCCTGTCTGTACCTAGGTAATGTTTAAAATCACTGACTGGTGCAAAGGGATCCTCAGGCTAGCACAAACCTGGCCAGAATGTGCTGTTCTGTGTGAATGTCCCTGATCACCTGTAGAAATGATCACTTCTGCAGGTTGTCCCCTGCAGGCATTTTGAACACTGTTGTTGAAAATAGCCATCATAGCCTGGTGGCAACTAGAACCAATGTGTTTTGGGTAGAATCATTTCAGTTATCTTAGATGTCACTCTACCTTCCCATTAATAGGTGACTGCATCTGTTGCTACTTGAGGATTCCTCTGGTATCCCAAGAGTCAACAAAGCCAGCTGCATTTTCACTTTGTGAAAGGATAATGTTCAGACACTTGAGATAAAGAAATAGACTTCAGAATGTTGCTTGAAATTAAATGCTTTTAGAGAATGGGAATTTCTAGCATGTTAGAAAAATAATTTTAATAAAGCCTTGCTAGCAATTTAAGAATTGTTGCCTTTAGTACTTTATTTTGCACAGATCATTACTGCGAGATGGGACATTTATTTTCAGTACCTGACACCTGCTTTGATTTAGTGTGAGATAATTATCTGCATTATCTAATATACCAGTGTCTGCAATTAGTGCTAGAAATGGTTATTATCCAAACTTGGTGTAGGGATTTTGTCACATTTCTTTCTTAGGACATCATACTAACAACTCACGAACAACTTGCCCTCCAAACAGGACAGCTGTATGGGAAGCATAGGTGGCCAGATTACTAAAAAGCAACAGGCTGTCTTTTGAAAACATTTATTCATGAGTTAGAGGTTAAGGCTATATTCTGTTATCTTTTTCTCACAACTCTCAATTTTATTTATTTTTTTTTAATGTGTATTAACTGCATATATATATATACTATGTAAACATAAAATATCTGTCGAAAAGCAATCCAGTTTTCAGGGTTTAGATAAAAATGACACATGGCCAGATGAAGGGATTTTTTAGCTGATTCCATGCATTTTTCATAGAGTCATAGTATGGCTTAAGTTGGAAGGGACCTGAAAGATCATCAAGTTCCATCCTCCTTGGCTGTAGATCAGATTGTCCAGAGCCACACTCAGTTTGGCCTTGACCTCCAGGGATGGGGCATCTACAGCTCCTTTGGGCAGCCTGTGCCAGTGTCTCACCACCCTCTGAGTGAAGAATTTCCTTCTAATCTCTAATGTAGATCTCCCTTCTTTTAGTTTAAAGCCATTCCCCCTTGTGTTATCACTGTCAGACTGCGTAAGAAGTCAGTTTCCTTCCTGTTAATAAGTTCTCATGTACTGAAAGGTCGCAATGAGGTTTCCCCAGAGTCTTCTTTTCTTCAGACTGAACAAGCCAAGATCCCTCAACCACTCTTCATAGGAGAGATGCTCCAGCACTCTGATTATCTTTATAGTCCTCCTCTAGGCAAACACTTCCATGTCTTTTTTGTGCTGGCGGCCTTGGGCATGGACACATGCATTTGGCATGCACTTGAGAGTCTGTCTTCTACCTGATGAAGATTATCCAATAATTACTGTTTGAGCACATATATTTGAGCAGCTTTGTGTTGTGTGCTCATTCCTGAAGGAATTTTAGCATACAGTAATTAGAATATTAAAAAAAAAAAAATCTTAAGGAAGCAGTAACATTCTCTAGAGAATAGATGTGATCCGCAAAGTTGTTACATTTCTAAATATGTTACGGGACTTGGAGGGATGAAGATGGTCTTCCATACTTTATATAAGGCTAAGAACAGACCTCTGAAAAATGAAATGAAGATAAGGTTGTTCCACAGTGTAGTCTCCAGCATGGCTACACAGATGCATCTTTTTGTGTAGGCTTGTACTGTGGTTACCGGGTGCTGCTTCAAGAATAATGCTTGCATCACAAAATATTCACTTCTATTTTTTTTCCTTCGTTTATCACATTCAACAGATATGCTAGCATGCTCAGCTGGTAGGACAGATATCTTGGTTTTATGATATTTTCCTTGAAGGAAAGATTTGTTGAGGTTTTAACTAAGGACATTGTAATGAAGAGAGAACATGCAGCTCTCCAAGTAGTAGCTTTCTCCTGAATGTGTATACAAATTTTTAAGCTGCAGACTTCTGTTTTCTCGTGTACTTTTTGGTAAATGTTCCAGCTGAAGAACTGAGTGACATCTACTCAGAGAAGTTTTTGAGTGTAGGATGCCCTGCTGGGAAAGCTGATCTGTAATTTTAAACCTGCTTGCACTACAAGGTTTACAGAACTCAATCTTTCACACTAAACTGATGTGCTGCTTTCCAAAAAGATGTTACTAGCAACGTCATCAGTTTTTAAAGAGAATATCAGTCACAGTACTTGACTTCAGGCTAATGATGCAAGTGTGTCCTATGAGACCATGTTTTCAGATCAATCAGGGACATGACCAGTGAGTTTTAGGGATTTTCAGGATTAATTCGTGTTTAAGAAAGGCTTTGAGGATCAGCCTCTGACATAGGTTTCAGAATTCTCTCTAATGCCCACTAGTTTGGAATTCAATCCCACAAAAGTTTCTGAATATGTTTGTATCCATAGGAATGACTACAGACACTAGTGTAGCTAGTCCATGCTGCAAGTGAGATGCGGCTGCTGGAGTAAAATTTGCACAGCTCCATGTATAGATTTCATATTAGAGAGTTAGTGGTTCCCTGAAAAAGACCTGAGGAGGAGCTCTGAGAATGGCTGAAGATCAATAGGAAGGAACAGGTGTGTAAGTGAAGCTGATTTCAAAGATCATACGAGAGCTGATTTAAGATGTCACCTTAGATACTTGCATCCCTGAAGGGCTGACTCGGTTTTAAAGTTAGCTTTGGAAAGTCCAGTTGCAGCCCCAAATTATGCTTTAAAAAACAAACAAACAAACAAACTGGAATAGCCACTGAATGGGAGAGAGAGAGGGAGGAAGAGAAAAAAAATATCAGAAACAGTTGGCTGTTTACCCTATGGTTTCTAGGGACCTATAACCGAAGAGATAGCTTCGTAAGTTCTCTAAAGATATGAGAGTAAAAGAAGTAGGGGGAAGAAGAGAGGGAGGGAGTTGGAAAAGAACAGAAAAAAACCCTCCAAACTTCTAGATTTTTATAAATGAGACTGAAGTCTTGGCAGGTGTTGCTGGCAATTATCTTGGTGTCAGTATTGTGACAGCACAACCACACTGTTAATAAAACTGCAGATTCACCAATGTATTTGTGAAACGACATACTATTCATCACCTGTCTTGAATGAGTGGGATTAATTCTGAGTAGCAAAGATAGTACCTGCTACACTTTTAGAAAAGTGGTACATCTTCATTCAGTAGTGCAAGCATGATTTGGTCTTCATGTTCTGCCATGCTAAAAAACTATACAATTGCACTGAGATAATTAGTCTTTTGAGTGAATTGTTTTATTCTGTTATGGTGATTACCTGTCTTGAGGTGTTCTGATGTACATGTATTGTTTAATCATAATATAAATATCAGATACATTGTCTAGAGCTAAAGATCAAGATTCTGCAACATCTTTGTCAATATTTGCAGGGAAAAAGTACAATCTACAATTATCATCTTACCTCTTAATCTGTAGTAAGCTTGGTGACTGGCTAAAATCTGCTTCACTGATTCTTGTGGGCAAATTTTCACACCAGTAGAAAAAAAGGGTGATCTCTTTGTTCGGTGTTTTGCCATGTCAAATATTCTCCTTATAGTTGACACTCTGGACCTCTTCGTTGTTCTTTCTGTTTTGTCTGACCCTGAGGCATCTGCAAGTTGTTTGGCTTCACCACGATTTGTTTTATTGGGGATTTCTGAAAAAGACAAAAGATAAACATATACATAAACATACATTGCATAGGTAGTATGCAAGATCATGTTTGAAAAATGCATGCAAATGTAAGGGCTCTTTGTGTTATTGTCAGTATGCTGAATTAATTGTCCAATGTCACACTGGACAACCGGCACTGAAAAACCTGGTAAGTAATTTACTTATAGCTCATCATATAACTTCCAGGTCAAACACAACAAAAAGTTTCAGAAGGCCTAAATCTTGTTTTCAAAAGAGATTTTGTGTTAGATCCACAAAAGATAGTTAGGCACTTGAACTTGTGCTACAGCATCTCATTTGTATATAAGTCTATAATGAAATGTAAAGCTCTCTAAAAAATAGCTATTTGGATCCTGGAGAAGGTGAAGCACATCTGTATTAGCTTACTGTATAAAAAGAAGTCTATGCTAACAGATATGAGAAATAGCTGTATTCTTTTTGTTATTCTTATCTTCACTCTGGGCTTCTCAGCACATCTCTCTTCAGTGGGTGCAGACTCGCACCCACTCTCAGAACTAGACACTGAAAAACATTCTTTCAAAAGCTGAACAGGAGTTTGTCTCTGGGGACAGAAATATCTTTTTCCAGTCTTTCACTTCACAGTGCACTGCTCTTTCCATCCCTCACCAAAACTGAAATATTAATCAGAACAGACTGCAATTATGCATCTTTGCCACTTGATGACAGCGACCTGAGTGCTCTCAATAGATCTTTAATTATTCCCAGCAAAGCAGAACAGCTACATTAGAACAAGAGTGAGATCAGTGAGTGGTAAAAATAGTGAAAGAAATAGTCTCCAAAAAATTAAGAGTAAAACACTGTCAATTTGGTAGAGAAAGACTAAATATTATGCTGTGTTTAACAAACATTATCATGTTCTTACATAAATCAAGAGAAACTAAGGAAGCTAAAAGCATGTTATTTTAACAATTTACAACCTTGTTATTTAAATGTTTAAAGGACAAGTTGGCAGATAAATGATAAGAGAAAAATAAAAGGAAATCATATTATTGAAATTTTGACCACAAAACAGGAGAAATTCTACCATCTTTGTCAGTTTGCATATGCATGTGTACATATATCTCAGTTCATATTTAACTTCAGAATTAACATTCAAATATTTACTGTAAAAAGCATAAAAATGACATATATATTATGAAGTAGATGGTACTTTGAGATGGAAATTAGTTGACTGCTTGATTATGAGGAATATTTTACAAATGTAAATGTTTATACAGTGAAGACACACAGGTGACTGTTACAACCTAGCAAAACATGCCAGAAGCAGCAGCCTGCAGGCCTAGAAGTCTCTAAATGTTGCAAGATAAGGGAAAATGATGATGCAGTCATATAGTGTTATAAAATGCAATGGAAGTAATTATTTTCCTCAATAATGTCAGATCAGTAACCTTAAAGGAACCTTACAGTAATAAGGAATAAAAGGAACTTGCACTGTGAAAACATGGCTGGGGGTCCACCAGAAACCAAATGGAACCAAACACTGGATCATTTGAGACACTGAATTATTTTAATGACACATGAGGAGAGAGTGATAGATTTACCATCAAGGAAAAGACAATGCCAGTAAAATCTTAAAGCTGCCCTCTGTAATCCTCTTGAAGAAAATACCAAAAATCTACATGGAAAGAAGCCAGCTGTAAGTCTATTACCTGTTACAAGCTCTATTAACTGCTATAGCCCAGCTGCCCAGGCAGTCTGACCAACTGGGGCAGAGGATTTTTCCATTAAGCTCTTTGATAGCTTTTGCATGGAGTGGAGGCCTTTCTTCAAGGATTTGCTTCTTTCCTAGGATTTGCCCCTAAGTCATTAACTTGAATTAAGAATTATACTATTCATAAGACTGGCAAAGGAGATTCTTCACAAATGATTGCTGTAATGACCTCAAAATCTCTCCCTGTTCTCAAATTAGGATTGCTATTTGGGGTTTTGCATCTGAAAAGTGACCATACTTTATCTGCATCCAGATACCACTGTTCTGCTGGCCTACTCAGGGTAGGTGTTAGGTTTTTTTTTTTCTTTTTTTCTGTTTTTATATTTAATTTCCTTTTTTTTTTTTTTATGTAAGGAATATGTTGCTTAAGCATGCTTACTCTGTAGGTTTAATTCGTTTTATATCTTTGAGTTAGTAAATTTCCTTGATTAAATCTTATCAGCAGCTCTAGAAATGACTTTTTGCTAAGCTCAAGCACAATTTGGAGAAACATCAACCATCCTCTCTCCAAATTATTTTTCAATACCTATTTCCTAATATTTACTAAGTAAGAATGGAAGAAGACTGGTTCTCTTGTGCAAACATTATTTGTTCATAAGTCCTCAAGCTGTGCTTTCTTCCATGTCTTTGGAAATTTTCAATGGATAAACTTTTACCTAAGAAAAGTTAATTTCATCCAAGATGTTTCACCCATGTGCTTGACTATAATATGACTCCATCTACAGCTTACAAAATGTTTTTCTTTCAGTGTCCTAGGTTGAGCAAAATTATAAAAGGATTGTGTTATTACAACACTGAACCCTTTCCTTTTCGCTGTTCAACACAGTAATTGGGTGAAATGGCAAGGTGAAAATTTTACAGGGTACATAACTTAATTGTGTAAAAGAATTTCAGATAATACAGAGATGTTTTACTGTTCTTAAAGATTAAGTTCTCTTTCTAATATTTTGTTATCATCATTATCTTTTCTTAAATATATGTAGTTAATATACTTAATGTTTACCCTGCCCAATTTGACTTTGGTGACTGTCTCAGTTATACTTTTAAAAGATAAGTCTAAGATTTTTAGGGGTTTTTGATGGTTTTAGATCAGAAGAGTCAAAGTCTGTTAATATTTGACTCTGTTTAAGCTTAATCTCCGGGGTACCTTGCACAGAACTGCAAATGTCTTTCCTTATGCTCACAGAAATAATCTGCATAATTATCCCCATTTTCTGAATTCTCTATTTGGGGAAAAAAATGATATAGTTTTACTAAGGATCAGTGTCAGTCGATGTTTGTCCTGAATTTAGACAAATATGGCAATGATTTTTTAAAATGTGATAAAGCACTTTTCAAAGCATGATAAAGCAATCTTAATCATACTGGAATCTAATCAAAAGTGCTTTAATGTTTATGGAGGTCTCTCAAGTCTGTAGTGCTGCTGGTTTTTCAGATTTTGTTTTCAGGAAGATAAACAGTAATAATTTCTCAAAAAACTCAAAATCCTCATTTACTTTCTGTACAGATTTCTTCATGCCTCGCTGTTAATCGTAATAGTTTTGGAGACCTCTGATTTTGTCACTGGGTTTTTATTTGCTTGATTGTTTGTTTTAGCAACAGCGACAGTCTCTGTGTAGGAACATCTATCTATAATATAAATTCAGAAGTAACCTTTTGGTTTCACTTGACCAGGGAAGAATGCTAAATATGGTAACATGGTTTTAGCAGCAAAATTCAGAGTGATATGAGGACAAAGCTATTGAAGTCTGAAAAATTCATCATTGAAATCATCACAAGATTTGACGTGTGAAGAACATGATTAATCTGAAAAATAAATGGATATTCTTAGGAAAGAGAGAAATGTTTGATAAATGAGATATATAGCCGTCAGTGTGAAACAATTATTAATTAAAAGACAAGTCTTATTTAAGAGAAACTATTGAAATAAAACAAGAGAAGGGCTTATCAAAGAAGGCAAATTAAAGAAAAATGCCATAAATGTATTTGACCTAATCAAATATACAGCAGAACTAACATGGTTAGCAGCACCCATGTCGATAATCTAATTAACAAAAACAAGGATGACTAGTAATGGAAAAAGCAAGGATGACTAGCCATAGTTGATCCTGAGATCTGTGAAAGGACTGATTACTGTAAATACCAGATGGAGCACAGAAAGCACAACAGAGGATGTTTGTGTCCCTCAGAATCAGTCCTCTCCTGTTGTGGCAGAAGCAAGGACCCAAATTCAAATGCCACATGCCAGTAACAGACAAGGTGCCTCTGATGTGTTCTCTCCTTGTCTTCCTTTTAATATCCCTTTAATGCCAAGTTGTCTCAATCCCTGTTGTGTGGAATGGTCTGACCAGACTGAAGGGGCTTAGATGAACAGGGAAAAATTAAAATATGGCACAACTTTATGATTAAATGCAGCCTAGGTCCTAAATATGTGTACAAGACGATATGGTTTACTTGTATTTATATTTGATAGAGTATATTCTTCAACTATTGTTGATGCAGACAGTGAAATATCTTTAATTAAGTAATTTTATTTCCTTAAAATTAATATTGGCAAAAATGAGTCAGCTATTTGGCATGTTGTCTTGTGTGAATGTCATTCTTATGAGTCACTGTACAATAACATTACCTGTAGAATAAAGTCTTGGTATCTGGATGTGGCAAAGAGCTGTGGGGGACAGGGACGGGTCTCCAGACTGGAAGACCTTCTGTTGTTTAGTTGACTGATGTCCACTAGAAACCTTCCCATTAAGTATCATGAACCTGATGTCCTATCCCCAGAAGTACAAATGCTCCAGTGTACCTACTGTGTAGCTTGTATTTTACTACATTCAGCATCACTTACAAGCCAAGGAATTGCTGAACACACAACAAATCCAGTCCCTATATCTCTCACTTGCATTCCACACAACAAAATGCAAAATGCCTGCACATGTTCACAGATGTCCTGGTTTCAGCTGAGACAAAGTTGGTTTTCTTTCTGGTGTCTGGTATGATACTATGTTTTGGTTTTGGGAGAAAAACAATGTTGATAAGATACTGATGTTTCTAGTTGTTGCTGAGTGGTGCTAGACAGAGCCAAGGATGTTTTAGCTTCTCTTACTGCCCAACCAGCAAGGAGGGACACAATGAGCTGAAAAGAGACAGAACCAGAACAGATGACCTATGCTGGCCTAAGGATATTCCATACAATATAACATCATGAGAAAAAAACTGAAAACTGAGGTTGAGTTGGCTGGGTGGGTAGCCACTGCTTTGAGATTGGCTGAGCATCAGTCAGTAGGTGGTGAGCAATTTCTTTGTGCATCACTTGTTTTGTAAATATTTATATATACTTACAATTATTATTACATTTTTTTTTTCTCTGTTGTGCACAATCCTTTAAACTAACCTGGATTTATATTTTGGTACAAAAAATCTCTGTTTTCATCAACCAAGGTGCTTTAGATGTCTGTCAGTAAATGAGAAGGACTTCATATCTACAAGTCATTAATGCTGAGAAACTAAATTAGACATCACAGTCCCCTAGTTGTTCCCAATTACTTGCAGAAATCTGTGTGATTTTGTATGCCAGGTGGAGAAACACAGTTGTTAAATCAATCAGCATCAGAAAGAAAGCCAAGAAGATAGTCATTTGAAACATAATATTTATGAAATGTGATCTTAGGTCTCGTTACAGACCAACAAAATAATTTCTTCCTAAGTAGACAGTTTGGTAGCATCCTCGAATCATTCTAACTAAACAACTCATAATGTAAGAATTTTGGTGAATTATCTGCTTATTACAAATGAGAACAGAAAACATAATCTGCCACTGGAAAGATTTGACTGCTTTTGTGAATAGAGTTATCATATACTAACCAGCAATGAATTCATATTTGCCGTAAATGTAGCCTGTACCATCCACAAATACTGAACACGTTAAAACCTTTAGAATCAAAACATGATTCTGATGTGTTTCTTTCCTAACTGAAAGTCATGTTTTCCTTGGCATCATGTCTCATTTAGAGCAGAAATATATTCCTTCACTTTCAGACAGATAAGTGCAAGTTCTGGTGAGGAATCTTCATTGTTAATTCTTATCTCTACTAACTGGTGCTGCTGGGATTCATAGAGGAAATATCAAATGCCATCCAAGGTTTCATTGCTATCATTTGGATCCTGTAACAGGCTAAGATGCGTCAATCAGACTAGAAACAGTATTGAAGAATGAATACTTTAAATGTTGATGTATGAAATATATACATATCTGTGTTACTTTGGCCATCTTAAAAACATTTGGCCTGAAGTTATCTGATGTGGTTTCCATCAGAGCATTTAAGAAAGTGCTTTAAATATTTTAGTAGTTCTTGGAGGAATACATCCAATCTTCAGTGGTAAAACACTCACTTTAGCACTTTTGCTATTTGTTTTTCTAACCAGTCATACTAAAAATGTACAACCAGCCTCTGAGAATTCAGTGAAACAGCATAAGTGCAAATTACAGTAATATTTTGCCACATAAATAAAGATTTCAGCAATTGTGATGGTACAGGTCAAAGAGTTGCTGTGCTGAATAGACATTGAAGTAGCTCTGTTCAAATATGACAACAATTAGGATGGTTGATTCCTTCTTATTTTAACAGAGAGTGATTTAGTCTCAACCATATTGAACCAAGATGAATTGCTGAAAAGCATTAAGTGTCAATCTGCACAGAGCAAGTTAGGTTGGAAGGACAGCTGGAGATGTACTCATCCAATTATTTGATCTAGATAAAATTTATCCACTTTTGAGGGAGAAGGAAAGAGGGAAGAGAAGTTCATTAGAACTGTCACTATTAGAGCCATAACAAAGTCATAATGTAAAAGATGAGTGCATTACTACTTCCTTCCTGAAATATCTGGGACTTCTGTGTTGACTAATACATAGGAAAGGAGCACGCCTACTAAAACTGGCATTTCAGGTAACTTAGGTTCAGGGATCCTAAGACTGTTAATACATGATTGGATAATGGCTGAGAAAGCTAGTGAAAGATTCAGAGAGGTAAACAAGCAGATATTCTTGGCTCTGTACTGAAGTAGAAATTTTAGAGCCAATAGAACTTCAATGCTGAAAAGACAAGCATGGTGGCCTAAGTTCAATCAGTTATGTAGGCTCCTAGTTTTCCTAATTATTAAATAGAATTTGGGTCCTACTGACATGCAGATGTTTTTGTGATTAGACAGTTGCTTTAAGACTCAGTTTGCTAAACCGCTGTTGACGTGCTTAATGACTCTAGAGCCTCTTACAGGGGAGTTTCTCTGCGATACCTCTGGTAGTCATGCTCTTGTGACATGAGGATAATGATGTTGCTCTGTCAGGCTGTATGCTTGCATATTGTGGTAAGTCATGCTGAAATTACCTAAGAGAATATAAACACACCTAACAATGTGGCAGATGTGTTTTAAAACTGGCAAACTGCATAAAGTATGCAGGGTAAGGCACCTGACAAAATCAGAAAAAAATAGAGAGGGAGTAAATGCCTTTTGCTTTGATCCCAAAGTGACATAAAATAGGACAGAGGTACCAAAGTAAAGGGGAAAACATATTTTTCCTTCTGGCAAGAATAAATAGGTTTTGCTACATCTGATGAATGCAGTCTATTCCTCCTAGTGCACCACTGAAGCCACTAGGCTTCAGTTAACAGTTAACTCCGCAGTTAACTGAGGAATAGAGATTCACATAAACAGTAATTTGGATTTCTAGCAGGCTAAGACTCCAAGTAGAATCCTAGAACATCCCGAGTTGAGAGACCCATAAGGATCATCAAATCCAACTTCTAAAATCGAGATCAACTCCTAAAATTATTTTGTTGTTAGCTACAAAAATTATTTGTAAGGTCACTAAGCATTTTATTATTAAGAATGTTTCTCTTGTCCACGGTTGTATTCAGAGAAAGAATACTGACACAGCTAATGGTTTAGTCATTTACAATTTACTAATTGGTATTTAATGGGTGTGATGACATCTAGAATTAATCTTTAAGATTCCATGTCAATATTTTGTAATTTTCTTCAAGTTTTTAAATAGATAGGAATTAAATAACCCCCATATATATTTTTTAATGTTTTACTTCTCGATACATATATTTTTAATGTTTTACTTCTCATCTGTTTATAAGCATAATCAGGACAGCAAGCTTTAACTTGGTAATCCGTACATTATGTGTGAATGTAGAGAATAATCTTAGTGCAGAAAGCTGATGTCTTCTCCTTCTTTCTTTCTTTGAAACCTTATATGCTCTTTGACTTGCTCTGTGTTTGGCAGGGAGTTGCTTAACCCTTTTTTCAAGGGCAATTATCGTAATGACGATCTGTAATGGCTGTTGTTGAATTAGAACAGTTGAGAGGGAAGGAGCAAGTCATAATGAATTAAAATGATTTCAAAGAGCATACAGAAAGCTTTTGTGTCCTGGAGAATGACTGAGTAGACAGAGAATATTTGCTTGCTGATTAAAAACTAACACTAAGCAGCCATTCATGCTCTGTCTCCGTTACATTCCCAGTATCAAGTTCTAAGATTTACTCAGAATCAATGCATAGTTTTTGGGAATTTAAAGCTTCCCTAAATTTTGCTGGTTGGTCTGACTGCTCAGTGTTTAGAAGTTCAGTAGTTAATAACTACTGTTCTATTTTTCTTGTATATTTTTTGCCATCACACAAATGTTGTTCCCCTCACTTTCTCTTCCTATTATTAGTGACAGTTTGCATCAGGACAGTGGCAAAGATCTGAGTTCAAGTCCTGAGGTCATTTCCTGGATTTTGGCACTAGCCATGACCAAAGATAAACACTCCATCTCTGAAGGCTTTATGTTGCTCCCTACAGTTTCCTGATTGTTAGCTGTGGAATTGGAGGTATTCTTCCAATTAGCATCAAGGTGGATGATTCCTGAAATAGGGGTAGGGAAGAAAGGATCGAAAGAGATTGCTAAGCAAGTTCTATTTTTATTTACCTTGAAAAATCGATGTGAAAGTAAAGTGAAAAAGAATTTCAGATACTTTCTTTCATGAAATAACAACCAACCTTATAAGTATTTGGAGATTTTATATTTATTGTTATTTTTTGTTAAGATGGAAGTATATTCTATCTTAATCTTTTATATTCTAGTTTCTTGGAGTTGAAATATACTTCAAACTGGAATAGCCCTAATCATTTATGCTAGGATTATTAATGAGTGATTAAAATAAGTATTCACACCACTGGGAGAGTCTGCATACTTTTGAAAATGTTTTCCCAAAGTACCTGACCCTAATTCTAAGTCACAAAATGTTAGTTCTGGATGCAACTCTGCTCTGGTAAAGAAGATTCCTAAGACTTAATGCTTATTAAATCCTTTGAAACTTGTATGCATATATTTGAGATAACAACACAGTTTAGAGATATTAAATATGGCATAATTAAATGACAATAAAAAGTAATTATTATATGTTTGTTCATATCAAGTTGAATTTAAGAAACTATTTGGAAAGCATTTTTCCAATACATGTTAATTTCTTTTTTCTCTTTAAAGCTATCAATAATTAAAAAATTAAAAGACTATCTATCTATATACACATATAAATATATAAGCTTTGTTATACAGCTGCCATTGCAATTAGTTGTTATATTTTAAAGGACAAGAATATACTATATAAAAAAAGACTTCATGGAAAAAGAATATATTATGTAAAAAAGACTTCATGGAAATAAAACTTTGATTCACTTGAGCAAAGTATAAAGCAGTTGTGATGTTGGCTTTTAATTCCATTACATAAGTGGCAAATTGGAAAAGTGGAAAAGTTAGTAAGAAAACTCCCTCAGAATTAAAGACTTTCCCTAGACTTCTAAATCTATTGAACATGGAACTGAACAGGGAAAAATCTCATCATCAACTTTTACTTTCTGTTGTAGAAAAAACTTTAAAATTGCTTTGAACTTTTTATGTTTTGAAAAGGTGTCGTAATTATCTGTTGTACTAAGTACACCAAAGTTGTCTATATTTCTGTTTACTTGGAAATAATTTTACAAATCAATACTTCTTTTTATTTTCATTGAGATCTGTTTATCAGAATGTGTTTAAAAAATCATACTGTGTATCACAAAAGAGCATATTCTGTGCTGTTACTGTGATTATAGGGTGTTTTCTTTCTGTTTTATCTTTCCCTAAGATGTACTTATGTTAGCAGATGCATCCTTTTTTGTTTTCCTATTGTAACATCTGTATTATCCTGCTTGTTCTGTTCTGTACAGAGAAATTTCTTCTTTATTTGTAAGTACGTTTTCTTCCTAAAGAATTTGTGCATTTAAAAGTTTCTGAACGTTCTAAAACTGACAAATAAATACAAAAATATACTTCACTACTTTCTCTTCATTTCAAGGATAATGGATAACCTCTAGCAATGTCAGCACTTTCCTAGATGCTCTGTCAGTTATTTTATCCCTTCCATATAATTGTTTTTGAAATTAAATATATTTTTTCACAACAGAACATATGCAGGTAAAACAAAGGAAACATACTTGAGAAATGTTGTCAACCTTTCTCTTTTCAACAGTCTTCAACTTTACAACAGTCTCACAAACTATGATGTCTCACTCAGAATTATCATGACACCAAATTCCAGAGAAGTAATAATGAAACAAATTCTGTGATAAAATGACCTGCTCTTTCCATTTCTTTTCAACCAATGCAGTGTAAATTAGTATAATCCGTTTATATATGAACTTACCTCTGCTTCCCTGAACTTGGAGAGCAAGGCAAATGGCCAAGAATATTAATCCAGTTTTCAAATGCATGCTGTCTGTTGATCATTCACAGTTTTCAAAAAAATCATGCAAGGAACTACAATATTGAGGTCAAGTTGAAGATTTTTTAAGAACTAAAATAGCCAAGTAACTTCCTTCTTCTTTGTTTGATGTTTGTTTGTTTGTTAGTTAGTTATTTTTCAGGTGTCTTCAGCTGTGGACTGCTTTGAATCACGACAAAGTGAAGAGTGCAACAGGTTTCAGGATGCAAGAACTGGACAAACCCCCCCAAAGCAAACACTTCTAGCCTGGGGGACAGGAGTGGTAAGACAAGAGTGACGATGTTTTAAAAAAAAGCAGTGTCTGTTTCTGGAATAATCTTTTTATCTGCTGCTCAGACATAATCCCTCTTACGGTCCAGCTGGAAGAGCTTTCTTCATCTTATTAACCTTCTGGAGCAGCATCTGTCAACTCCAGTAGACTTCAGTAGCACTATGATAAACAACGGAAGTCTCTTCTGGTGCCTACTGCCTTCGAACACTGATCATTTGGGCATTGCAGAGGTATGGCCCATAAGCAGAGGTGAAATAATGGGGAAAGTTGATTGTGCTATTTTCAAACCTGAGAGCACAAAAAACAAGGAACTTCCTTTGAAGAGGAAGACAGATTTTTCAGAAAGAATATACTATATTCAACTTACCCTCTGCATTTGACTTGGGAACCCCTCTCTGTCCTCATGCCAAAAGGTTGCTGTTGAGATATTCCTATCACGGCAGTAGTGATGCTGTTCTGTGACAGCAGGGAAACGACATGACTCAGCAGTTAATTGCAGCAGTGTTCAGGGCTGGCACAAGCTGATTCCAAATTAGTTGTGGGGGAGGGAAGATGCTGCATGGAAGAAAAATAAGAAACAGACAGTGGGAAATGCTGTTTCAAGCATACAGCTATAACCAAGCCATGAGCTTGTCAGTGAGTGAATATTTTTAAACAGCTCTGTTCAGTTTCCCAAATAACTATTCCTGTTACATATTTGGAATGTGACAGAGTATCCTACTTTTTGTTTTCAAGAATGTTTTATAGTGTTTTACACCTAAAAAACTCCCAGGTGGGCATTTGTAAAGACCCATTCAACTTCAGAGATTTCTGTGCGACTGTGCTTTATCATAGGAAATACCTAGTTTGGTAGCAAGAATCTGTTTCCTTGCACTGTAAGCACAGGTTTCTTTAAGAATAACCTTCATCTGAACCCAATCAGTATTCTATTTTTACTTGGGATTTAAAAAATGGCAGCTTCCCTCTCATCCTAAGATTGCCTAATTTTAGCTGTTCAGAAAAGATAGTAAAGAGACGATGGCACAAAACCAAGTCTGCTTCTTCTTGTTTTTCTTTTTCTTTTTTTTCCAACTTTTAGTGCTCATTGTAATGCCTTATGTATTTTGTTTCATGTACACTGCTTTACCATTCCAACAAAACAAATTAGGAATTTTTCAGCAGCCCAATGCAAGGCAACAGGGGACATGATCAAGATTTCTACCAAATAAAATTTGAATATTATAGGAGGATCATTCTTTAGCAGGTCTAATACTTGACTTTAGGTATTTCATATTTCATAATCATATGGTATATGTTATAGTGATATAAGGACTACCTCCATAATCCAGGCAAATTTTAGCACACATTTGTAGACACAAATTTGCAGATGAATGAAGAAGTTCCCCCATTGCGTTATCTTATTTTTGGCTGCTTTAGCTTTGAATCTGCATTGTTTGGAAACAGATATTTTCTCACAGCAATGCAATCAACTTTTTCTGGTGTTACCATTTCAAAGCTCATGGTTCGTATTTCTGAAAGTCACAGCCTATTTCTTCAGAGCAACCTAGGTACCAAACTTCCTATGGAGTTTAGTAGGAATATGATCCGTTAATTCCATTGTGAATCTAATTTAAGCATCAGAATGCATTTTGAAAATATGCGATAAAGAGATTTTCTTAATTACTGTGCAAGGCTGTTAGTGAAGCCTGAACCAAGAATCAGAAGTCTTTTACCAAAGCTGTAATTTAAAAATATTAAGTGAGCCCTTCACATGTTGGAGAAGCTATGCAAACAAGAAAACATGCTTTTATCTTTCAGATAATTTAAAATGAACATATCCAGGAATAATCCTAGAAGACTCCACAGTGTTATTTAACATCAAGGTATGATTTCAGGAAAATATTGAGCTCCATGGATAAACTGACTAAAAAACTGTAGGGCTGGAGTCTGCATAAATTGGATTGGCTTTTAACTCATGAATATTTCAGGCTTTTTTTTTCCTGTTAAAGCAATAAATTCTATGTATTTCCATTTAATTAAGAAATTTTGTAACTAGGCTTGATAACTGCCACACTGGAAGCAGAGAAAAATGATAAACATTCATTAAAGCTAAAGTAGTATTATCTAGGGACCACTCCATCTCTGAGTACTGTAGCATTTAATTATAGGTCACTGTTAATTAATCTAGAAATGCTTCTTTTAGTTGGTTTGCTGACGACAATGATTATATATTCTTAAAGAAGCAATTAAAAAAAATTCTACTGAAATTCAACAGTGCATTACAAATATGCTACCAAGATGTGGGAAGGGCAAAAGTGTATACTAAAATATCCATTCATCCAAGATAAGTGCTTGTAAATGGTTTAAATTAGACCCGTTAATGGTAAATTCAATGAATCACTGCACGTATCTAAAATAATATGCTGACATGCTGTTTAAATACAACAAAAGCTGTTTCCTTTGTTTGCAGAAAAATGACAATTTGGACCATCAAGGATCTTGTTTTGAAGACTTTTTATGTAAATGGTGGGCAAAACTGGTGCCACATAAGGATGATCTGAAATTAGTTATGCATAGTACTGAATGTTAGGTACCCTACTTAGATCTGAAAATCAATGTGTCAGTTAACTCAAAAGTTCACAAAGCAAATGAAATAGACCATCTCCTTCAAGCAGAAGTTTGTACCACCTAAGCTTGAGTTCTGGTTTTATATCATAGAATCATAGAATGGCTTGGATTGGAAGGGAACTCAAAGACTCAGATGTCCTTAGTCATTTCTCCTACTGGTCTAGCCAACTTTTTTCCTTATAAATTCCAGGCTATATTTACCTGAGAGATGTGCCCCACTCCAAGCAAGGATGACACTTGTTAATTACGAAGTATCTTTTAAATAACCCGAAGTCTTTATCTGACTCCGTAGGAGACAAAGTGGTTCCTGACAGTGGGCACACACCAGACACAAATGTAGGCTTTTGAATGAAATGGAGGAAATCTGCGCTCTTCTGCTCCTTTCTTTGCTGCTAAGTTTGGCTAAAAAAAAGTCCCTCTCAACCTCTGTATCCACAAAAGCAAGAGATGAATCTGAAAGTTAGAAAATTGTTAGAAAAGTTAGAAAAAAGTTAGAAAAAATCTGAAGGAACAATCAGGATAGTAGGTGTAAGAAAGAAAGAATGTCTCTTTATTCCCCTTTCTTATGCAACTAAAACATTGATAAACAAAAGTATTATTTTAATCTTAAAAAATTGAGTTGAATTATTTTTTTATTTCTACATGTTCTGATTTGCTTATTAAAGCTAGTCATCAGCACTAGTCCTGTATTAATGATCTTGTATGAAGAAAATAGTCTTTTTGTTAAGTTTTTCCAGTTGAGCAGTGTTTGCATTTTGTCCACTACCGCTTTCCAGCCATCAGGTTCTCTTTTTCTTACTGATCTGATATAAGAGACTTCTAGATAGTGATTAAATAAAATTAAAAAAAAAAAAGAAAAAAAAAGAAAAAAAAAAGGAAACATAGGCCCATACTTCTTCGGACAGTTAAAAATTCCCTTTTTTTTTTTAACCTTTTTTCCTTGTATTTCATAGGCAATTTGTCTTTCTCATTTCTCTCCTGAGTTCCACTGCTGACTGTATATATAGCAAAGCTAAACATGGGGAACAAAAGCCCATTAATGAAGAGATAACTACCCAATCTAATGAAAATTATCATTGGCAGGGAGAGTTTGAAAGAACAGTTTTCTGATAATGGCAACTCTTGTTTAAACAAGATAAAAACGAGAAGCAGAATATACTACTTTATTGGAAAGGAATAAAAGCAAAGAATTTTTTTTTTAAATAGAATTTTGGTATATCACTGGTAGTTAAATATTCTCTCTCTCTCTTTTTTTTTTTTTTTAAATGGCAATAATATATAGAAACACTGTTCTAATGGGAGGGTGATGAAGATTTGATCATAAGATTATAGAAGTCTTCCACCTGAAAGTGAGATGACAGGATGAAGAGATGTTTTTCTTATAATACAAGAATAGAAAAACCACCCAGTTTAATTTTCAGACAGCTATTGTCT
Source organism: Chrysolophus pictus (assembly GCA_037305975.1). Classification (NCBI taxonomy): domain Eukaryota; kingdom Metazoa; phylum Chordata; class Aves; order Galliformes; family Phasianidae; genus Chrysolophus; species Chrysolophus pictus. Next base: position 30,820,920 of record CM074578.1, read on the forward strand.
GTCTTATTCCTGAGCCTTTTGTATTGTTGGTCTCTGCAGCTTACTGGGACAATAATTTTTCCAATTTGTTTGCTTTATGGAAATTTACTTCCTTCATATAAGAATAAGAAGTAAATTGAACAGTCCTCATGGAATGTGATATACATAGTTTCCACTGCATTCTCTTCCACAATTAATCAGTGATTACCAAACACCAAGGGCACGATAGGAACTAGATCACTTCGTGTTTGCTTATTTTTTATCTTCTTTCCCTATCCATCTGCCATTTGACATAAACGAAGCTGAGATAGAAATTAACTGGGCCTTTGATCTGATCCAACATGGCTATTGCTAGGCACTGAGTTATAAGCTTAGGACGGAGATGTAGGCCCTAACTTGGTCCACCCTGATGTTAATATCAAACTTACTCAGTAGCTGTGACAACTCCTGCTTATAATGAATGGTGTGGCAACCTTGTCATTTTCTGTGATATCTCTCCTCCAACACAAGGAGTCTGATGTTTTGTTCTGCAGGCTCAGCAAACACTGTGGGATCCTGGCCTGAACATTAAGTTGAAGCAAGTGGTGCATTATGTGATCCTGTTTCTCCTCTCACAAACAGCTCTTCTGGAATCTGTAGATGTCTCTACTTTTCTCTGTGATCTTTGATGGCCCTTTTGCCACTATCAACACAGTTAGGTAGTACTGGCCCCTCTTACTGTTTTGAGTGGGAATAAATGTTTTGAGCATGCATTTTAATGAGGAGTTACGGGTACAACTGCTGGACATCGTCACCATGCTTTCTTCTGAAGATTTTTATATTGTTTTATGTTAAAAGGAGCAATGAATGTAGATGTTTTAGTATGATGAGGGAGATAAGGGCATGGAAAAAGCATGGTATCAACTGAGTAATTCATCGTAATTCTGAGAAAAATACCCCAGCCTGATAAATTATGCTCTCGTTGATAATTATATGATATTTCTTTGATGTCATCAAATATCAAAATAGGATTTTTTTTTCTAGCGGGCAGAGATACAGCAAGTTGACAGTTAGCTTACTGTCAGCAGAGATAAAGGCTACAGTACATCCGCTCACGCAGATTATCATGTACCCATACAAAACTTCCTGGTATTTCTAGAACTGCTTAAGCTTAGAACATGGAGAATTGTCTTCAGCTGAACCAAGTTTCTTCCATGTTATTTTTCTCTTGGTGCTCATAAAGGATCTTTCTTTTAGCAAAGAGCTAAATCTGGAGTTAGTTGATAGATTCTATTCACAAAATAGTCATAGGTAGTGCAGCAAATTAAGTTGAACATTGTAGTGACCAGTTAGAAAAAAAGATAAAACTACCAAATGTGTTTCTGCATTGAAGCAGGGCATGAAGAGATGTGGTCTTTTAAAATACATTATCTGAACAGAAGCAGCTAACATGGGATAATTCACTTTCTATTTCTATGATAACTGGGAAGTGTTTAGTAGTGAGTGAGAAACCAGGAAGAGAAAAGTGTTCTGTGTGCTTGTATCCTTCTACTAGACTAGTTTTTCCTCTGTGAGGGATTTAGCATGACATGCTATGCCTTATTGCTGAGTCTAATTCTATTCAGCTTTTTCTTCTACAGTTCTTTAAGCTATTCCTCACCATGTAGAATGGCTGCATTTGTTCATCAGTATCTGACTTTTTAAATTTACCAGATGAGAGTGAGATGGGTAAGAACCATATTTCCTGTGCAGGACTGATCTGGTAGGCAAGAGTTTTTGGCAGAAGAAATAGTCTTGCAAATAACATAATATGTGCACTAGTGCACTGTGGCACTTAAACTATTGAGAGAAGAGAAATTTAAAACCTACCCAGAAAAATAAAAAATACGCATGATATGTATGTAAATTTATTTTCTTATTGTGAAATTTTTTGCTTGAACAGCTTTACTAGCAGTTTTTTACTCTGCTTTTTCAAGAGAGGTGAGTTACTTTTTTCTTGGTGAACCTTGTGCCAGCACCAACAGTCAATAGAACTCTTACTGTTCTTACTGTGCCCCTGATCTTCACTATTTACATATGTTGGTAATAGTCACAAACTAAGTTAATGGCAGTGATAACACTTAATTCTATCAAGAATAAACTTCCAAACTTAACTCCAAGGTTTTCTTAACACAGTGTAGGAAAACTGGCACTAGTTTGGAGGCTGCATTGAACTGTGTCTGGCAAGTCTTGGAAGTATTTGAGTAATTTAATCACTGTTGTTGCCTGCATTTTTGTTTTTTTTTTGCTTAATTTACTTTCAATAATAAACCTAATGTGTTTGAACTCAGAAATTCTGTAAAAAATCTGTTATGTTGAAGGTTCTGTGAGAAGTAAGTTGCATGCTGACTTTTCAAGTACTGGCCAGTCGTCTAAACAATCTTGTTTTATGCTTTTGATACATTCCTGCCTCTTTTCTGCAGCTGACAGTATTGTACATGTCATTGTTTAGATAATGGATTCTGTGCCTGTGCAAAAAAAAAAATTTTCTAGTGCTTTTATTGCTGGATTCCTCCATAGAATCTCACATGCTTTATGATTTGTTGAGAATAACCAGTATAATATTGCCGTGACTCAGATCAAGTTTTTTTCCTTGTATCATTAGTCACCTTATCTTAGATTATTAAATAAACTTGTATTATTACTTTATGTTCTTTCCAAATGGTTCTGTTGCAGCCTGATTCTGCATCTCACAGCTACATTAGAATAATAGAATTGTAGAATATCCTGAGTTGGAAGGAACCCATAATGATTGTCGAGTCCTACTCCAGGCTGCACACAACCATCCCAAAATCAAACCATATGTCTTAAAGTGTTGTCCAAATGCTTCTTGATCTCCAGCAGGTTTGGTTCCAGCCTGTGCCAGTTGCTGATTTTCCTTTCATTTTGGAAATGCAGCTAATGCAACCTAATGACACTGAGATGCTTGTGCTTGTTCTTTCAAACAACTTTATAGTTCTTGTTTGTGTTGCTCAGTTGCCCTTTCTCATTTTGAAATTTTGTTGCTGATAAACTTTAAGGGAAATATAAATTAGATGTGCTCTTATTCACTATATATTCTGAACAGGAAAAAAAATTAAGTTTTGACTACTGTGAAGTCATTCTCCTGTTTAAAAATAGCTTTTTTGCTTTCATTAAGCAGCTTGAGGAGTTGTCATATATTATTTAAAAATGTTATGACCTTGCTTTCCTATGAAGCTGCCTCTCACTTCCATTAATTTTTCTTTCTTACAAATTTGTATTTCTGGAAGTGTTTCCAGTTTCAGTGTACTAGTCCGCAGAACTGGATGCATTATACATGCTCTACTGTGCATGCTGAGTAGTTCTGGGATGTTTAGCTTTGAAAAGAGGCTCAAGAGGAATCTTAACAACACTTTCAGATACCTGATGGGAAGGAGCAAAGAAAACAGAACTGTGCTCTTCTCAGTGTAGATCATTGAAAGGATAGGAGGCAATGGGCACACACTGAAATACAAGAAATTCCATTTAAACAGACATTATATAAGGCTGGTTGAACACTGGAATAGTGTTATCCAGATACTTTGTTAAGTCTTCATTCTTGAAAATATTCAAAACCCAACTGGATGCTCTTCAGCAACCTGTACTGGCTGACTCTGGTCTTACTGTGGAGTTGTACAAGATGGTAACCAAAGCCCGTTACTACCTCAGCTGTTCTGTGATTTTATAAACCTCTCATAGTGTGTGAACAAAAACAGTCGGAAAGAGGCAAATTTTTCAAATTCATTTGAGCACCACTTCAGCCTGTTGTAGGTCCTCCATAAGCCACATTTAGCTCCAAACAGTATTTTCAGTGTGATAATGTGGCTAATATAAATACACATGAACATTTTAAAGTATACTTTATCCAGAACAAGAAGAATACCTCAGTGTACAGTTAAGAGTCTATTAAGTCTAGAAAGCTGAAATTACATTTTAAGGAAAGAAAACTTCAGGTTGAGTAACAAGAAAAAAAAATCTAGAATTTATTAATTTTTGAAAAAGAATTCTGCTTTCTGGCTAAAGGTGCCAGGATCCACTCCTTCCGAGATCTCATTTAAGAGTTAGCAGTGGAAGCAAAGATATCTCACTGGAGGTCCCTGCATTCCTGAGGCCTTCTGAAGGTAAGCAGCATTTTATCCATATCTATGTGCTCATGGCCGTTGCGTTTGAGCAAATCCTCACTTGCTGAAGCCTAGGACCTTGCTGCTCTGCCACCATTGCTGTGCTTTTCACTGTATTAAGTACATGACAAGAAGGGAGAAGCTTGATCAGGAAATCTTTTTTACATAGGTCCTGTTGTTCATCACTCTTCAGTCCAGAATTAACCTTTAATAGTCAATCTTTCTCTGATCTATTTTTCCATTTTTAAAAGTCACGTGATTCACCAAGGCAGTATTTACTCATATTGCTTTTTTTTTCTTCTTTTTGATTCCCTGCCCAGCCCCATCTGGTCTTCTTTCTCAGGTTTCATCCTCTCTGCTTTCTTTCTTCTCTGACCTCATTTCATCCTCTGTCTTAATTTCATTCAGCTTCTTTCTGCATCTCTTCCATGTCCTTGGGCTGAAGTTATCTGTTATTTTCAAAATTAAGAATGGAGGGCTGTTGTGAAGTTTAACCTCTACCCTTTGTCAGTAACACCGATGAAAGAAGAGGTTGCTTATTTTATGTTGTACAATATCACCCTCCGCTGGCAGTTCCTTCCTTCCTTCTTCATTTCACTGCAGCCTGCAGCAGTCTGTAGGTAGCTCCTGTCTTCAGAATTTGCAAGAGTATTATCATTTAGAAGGGCTGCATATCTTATATTTTACCAGGAAAAGGAAACAACAACAACATCTCTGTACTTTTTTTCCATGTGCCCTACATTGGACTATGTTAGTGTAACATAGTTTATTTCATTTCTTTTTCTGGAATCTTTTTCAGTCTGATTTTTCTTTCTTAATTGCCACCTTAGAATTTACCACCACAGTGGTTTCCAGCCTTCCTCTGTTACGATACAATGCAGGTTCCAGAAACCAAGCCTTATTTTCAGCTGGTTCTCTGCTCAAGCAGATAGAAAAGGATTATTTTTTTATTTTTATTTTTATTATTTTTTTTTATTTCTCCAACAACAGCCCTGAGAATGTGGGGATTAAAGAGCTGGGAGTCCCTGGGGCTTCTCAGCTCTTTGATCTGGCACAGTAAAGCACAGAGACCCTCTGGGATGCACCAGCTCTTTTCATCGTATTGGCTCTCAGTCAGACAGCAACTTCTGGAGAAACCAGCTTAAGGCTGATTTTGGCTGTGAGAATGGTAAAACAAATAGCATTCTGCATGACAGTTATATTTCTGTAAAGATCATGAAGCATGCTGTGGGCAGTCTGAGTGTCCTTACCAATTCAGGGCTGCCTCTTTGCTATAAGCCAAATGGCAAGACAGGATAGAGCATCTGTCCCTTTACAGGTAAAACTACAGCCATCAGATTCTTTTTTTTTTTTTTTTTTTTTTTTTACAATTTGGGTTATGAATTCCTCTTCAGTGCAACATAAAGACACCTTCTGCAACCCCCTGACTTTCTTTCTCACAGACTCATCTCAGCCTCATGCCAGACACTCTCTGCCTCTCTCCCTTGCCTTGCCTTGCCTCATCCTCTCTTTACCATCCCTTGTTCTCTGTCTGTCAATTAATCCTTTACTAATTAAAACCTATCCAAAGGGCAAATAAGCAAGAGTAGCTGAAATGACATGAAATCTGCAGGCTGATGCTTCTCTTTCTCTGTTTGTATATTTAATCCTTTTCTCTAGCTTTTATCTGCTTGTCTATTTAGATAAGAAGCTGTTGTGGAGCAGGGATGCTGTGTAGATACTGTGCAAGCTTCACTTTCTTATGCGCTGTGGTAACAAACATAAGTGTTAATATCATGCTGTACCTGAAGGCCATCAGAGGCTGCTGTAGGGTATTAATGACAATTATTTTACCACTGTTTGCTGGAGGTACTGCTTGTGGAACTGAATGCCTTCACTGACATCACCAGACCAGGCTGAAGGCTTTTTTGGGGGATTAGACATGTTCTTGGGTGCTAGTTTACATAAAAATATTCTAGGAGCATTTTCATAGAATAGCACGTAAAATACGCAGGTCTCATTAACCTGTCTTCACATGAAGACACTGGAGGCATGTGGCATCAGAGGTAGCTCCAACTTATTTCCTCAAGCAACCTGAATAACTTAGAATGAAAGGAAAGAGTGTCTTTGGAGGGATGCTGGCACCTAGAATTTGCTATGGATGCCTCCATTTTCAGTATGAATGACTACTCTTGAGACCTTCTTAACCCATGGTACATCTGTGTTCAGATGCAGCTTGTGGTGGGAACCCAGCAGCACATGCTCAGCACTGCCTGAGAAAGTGAGGCAAGAAAAAAAGGGTGTAATTAGTAAGATAGTGAAAAGCTCCTTGTTACTTTCTTAGCAGTGACTGAATTATCTAGTTTAAAGCAAGCATGTTCATCCTAATTTGAGGCACAGAAAATGAGGAATCCCAGGTTAGGTTTTGTGGTAGCACTTGTTGTGGGAAGCCCACGTTGGATTTCAACAGCTATTTTTTCTTGCCCTGCAGTTTCAAATGAGTAAGCATTGCCATCATATGCAAAGAAGGTCCTGCTTTCTTTAAAAGTAAGTGGTGGGCCTTCTATCTAGGCTTAAATATTTTTCATCAGTCACATGGCCCTGCTTCACAGAAATTCTGCCTGTAGGAAGTTTGCTTTAGCATAAGAAACAAGTAAGCGTATGATTGTCCATGCTGCATTACAAGGACAAAGTGAAAGCAGCATTTGTCTTATTTTCATATGGAAGATAATGTCAAATGAATATTTATCCTCATTTTTCATATATTTTTCCCTGGATCTCATTCTCATCCAAGGAAGGCATGTTGCCATTAGTTAATGCTTCCCAGTTAAGAATAGTCAATTTCAACAGTGACTACTCTGGGACATACAACCCCTTTGTGAGAACAATGCAAGGGAATATCTCCCTAAAGTGAAATTTCTGAAGTGGCATTGCTATGCCTTATTAGTAGCAGTGCAAATTAAACAGCTGATTTTTTTTTTTTTTTTTTTTTTAAGAGAGCAATACTCAGTAATAAGCTGCTTTTCTAGTTATTCATGAAAGCTTTTAGCACATAAACTTGCGGAATATGTGCTGTCAATCTGAGCTTCAAATCAAGGTTATGTGTCAGTTACATAGGACAGGATGTAGTACAAATTGTTGCTAGTCAGGCTTTCTAGCTTTTAAGTGAAACAGTTCCCCAGATTTCCAGAGTGACATCTTCAGGACTGTAGGTTTCAGGCTTCCGTGCTTTTCAGATTCAGGGTCAGATATTGCAAAATCTACTCCTGCAATGCTTAAGTGGAACATGCTGTGAGATACTCTTTTCAAATAAAATCTAACACTGTGGTAGGATATGCAGAGATCAATGGCCTCTCATGAGAAATACTACGTTTTTAACCTTTGTGATGAAAAACATAACTTTTCTAAGCCAGTAGAAGCTTCAAACAAGCTTTAGACAATATGACACTTAATGGTCAGGAAACAGAAGTTAATTTAATAATAGATTAAAAAAGTGAATTCTTTGTGTTATGGAATTGATTAGCAAAAATTCCTCAGTATCCAGTCATTCATGAGTGAAAGTGAGTGTTAAAATCTTTTCAAACCTGCACAATAAAAGAGAATGGAATGCAGATGTTGGAATGAAATAAATGAATCATATGGAAGAAACAGAAAAGAAACAGAAGGTCCAGAAGCAGCAAACACTTATTAATAACAAGGGTAAGAATCATGATGGAAATAAATTGCATATGGTGCTAAGTATATTTATTAAGCACTTAGGAAACTTTAGTAAAGAAACTTTAGGCAAGACACTGGGAGAGATGGACTCAATCGTACAAACACTTCACAAATCTGTGAGTGATCCTACACTGTCAATATTCCTACATCAGCTATGAAAGAGAGCTAGAATACTGCCTGTTCTTTCTTAATGTAATTTTTGAGTAAGAAGCAGTGTTCTGTTCTGCCACAATATGACAGGCTGATCAAATTTTCATAATTTGTAATAGCCTCTTATCAGTATTCATTTTTCCCTAATGCAGTAACAAGAAGTCTTATCAGATGTGACAAAAAAAAAAAAAATTACTGATAAGAAAGGCAAAAGAGATTAAGTAACAACAGAGATTAAATAAATGATTTCCAAGACATTAGAATTCCCCCAGCAAGACTTCTGACATTGATTTCCTGTTGCACCTTGGAAACATTACTTTCATAGCAAATATCACAGCACGGTGAACAAATAAGCAAAACTGGTGAATAGAATCATCTCACTCCTGAATTTGTGAAGCTGCTTTGAACTTGTGTTTCGTGTCTCATGGGAACAAGCTGGCTAAAAATGGCATTCACTGTGAGGGAGATTGCTGATTTCACATGCCTAGACCTAGGGATACAAATGATTCACCTGGCAGAACAAATGCTTCTTGCCTGAGAAGCATAAAACAAAGATATGCAGCTCCTCATTCAACATTACAGAACTTACAAAAAGGTACAGAAAGGTTTCTATAGGACATCATCATTACTTCAAAACAGGATCTGTATTCACATATGAGAAATGTTTTCATGTTATATAGTGTTTTCCTGCAGAAAAGCAGTTAATGTCACAAATTTAGGTTGTTATATGCTAACCTGCATATAGGTTAGGAGGAGAGAGCCTAAGGTGAAGCGGCCACCCCCATGCCTCCAGACTGCCTCTGTCAGGAAAGAAAGAAGGGTGGTCGTGGTGGGTGACTTCCTTCTCAGAGGAACGGAGGGCCCCATATGCAGATCAGACCCAAGCTGCCGAGAAGTGTTCTGCCTTCTTGGGGCCTGGGTCAGGGACATAACTAGGAAAATACCAAAGCTGGTGAGGCTCACTGATTACTTTCCGTTGTTCATAGTTCAGGTGGGCAGTGAGGAAATTGCTCAAACAAGTCTACGGACAATGAAAAGGGATTTCAGGGGTTTAGGGTGCTTAGTTCAAGGTGCGGGAGCCCAAGTAATCTTTTGTTCTGTACTGTCAGGGGCAGTGTGGGACTCAGAGCGGGCATGGAAGGTGCAAGCAATGAATAACTGGCTCAGAGGCTGGTGCCGAGCCAGAAACTTTGGGTTCTTTGACCATGGGGTAGTTTACTCGGCCCCTGGCTTGCTGTCCAACCATGGAACCCACCTATCTCAAAGGGGACAACGAATCCTAGCTCAGGAGCTAGCGGGGCTCATCGATAGAGCTTTAAACTAATTATGACGGGGGAAGGGGACAGTACAGGCCTCACAAGAGAAGAGCCTAGGGGAATGATGTTTGAGCTGGGAGTGAGGCAAATGACTCGGCTGAAGTGCATCTACACCAATGCACGCAGCATGAGCAACAAGCAGGAGGAACTGGAAACGATTGTGTGTCAGGGTAACTATGATCTAGCTGCTATTACTGAAACATGGTGGGACCGCTCCCATGACTGGAGTGTTGTGATGGATGGCTGCAAGCTCTTCAGAAGGGATAGACAAGGAGGGAAGGGTGGTGGTGTGGCCCTTTATGTTAAAGACTGTTTTGATGTTGAAGAGCTTGAGGTTGCAAATGATAAAAGTGGAGTGTCTATGGGTGAGGATCAGGGGGAAGGCCTGTAGGGGAGACATCTTGGTTGGGGTCTGTTATAGACCTCCGAATCAGGATGAGGAGATGGATGAGGCGTTCTACGAGCAACTTGTGGAAGTCATGCGATTGCCAGCACTCATTCTCGGGGGGGATTTCAACTTCCCTGATATATGTTGGAAATATAATATGGCTCAAAGGAAGCAGTCCAAGAGGTTTCTAGAGTGTGTGGAAGATAGCTTCCTTGCATAGCTGGTACAAGAGCCTACCAGGGGTGGTGCCCTGCTAGACCTGCTCTTTGCTAACAGAGAAGGACTGGTAGGTGATGTGAAGGCTGGGGACTGTCTAGGGCAGAGCGACCAAGAAATTGTAGAATTCTCTATTCTTGGAGATGTCAGAAGGGTGACTACCAAAACTGCTATCTTGAACTTCAGGAGGGCGGACTTTGACCTGTTCAGGATGCTTGTAGCACGGGTCCCTTGGGAGTCACTCCTTACAGGTAAAGGGGTCCAGGAAACCTGGACGCTCCTCAAGATGGAAATCTTAAAGGCACAAAAACAGACTGTCCCTGAATACCGTAAGGCGAGCCGTAGGGGAAGAAGACCAGTGTGGATGAGCTGGGAACTACTGTCGAGACTCAGGAAGAAAAAGAGAGTCTATGTCCTCTGGAAAAAGGGACAGGCTACTAGGGGAGATTACAAGGAAATTGCTAAGGTATGCAGGGAGGAAGTTTGGAAGGCCAAAGCCCATCTTGAACTCAGATTGGCCACTGCAGTAAAGGAGAATAAGAAATCCTTTTACAAATATATCAATGGCAAGAGAAGAACCAAGGATAATCTCTGTCCTTTAATTGATGCAGCGGGGAATGTGACCACGGAAGACAAGGAGAAAGCTGAGGTCCTCAACGCCTTCTTTACATCTGCCTTTAATACTCAGACCAGTTATCCTCAGGGCACTTTGTGCCCTGATCTGGAAATCTGGGCTGATACGCAGAATATCCCCCCGGAGATTCAGGTGGAGGCAGTTAGGGAGTTCCTTCTCCATCTGGACTGTCACAAGTCCATGGGACCGGATGGGCTTCATCCTAGGGTGCTGAGGGAGTTGGCGGGGGTGATTGCTAAGCTGCTCTCAGCTATCCACCAGCGCTCCTGGATGACTGGAGAGGTTCCAGAGTATTGGAGGCTTGCTGATGTGACTCCCATCTACAAGAAGGGCTGTAAGGAGGATCTGGGAAACTACAGGCCTGTCAGCCTGACATCAGTGCCAGGGAAGGTCATGGAACAAATCCTCCTGGGAGAGATCACACGGCTTGTGTGTGGTGTCCACAGGATCAGGCCCAGCCAGCATGGGTTCATGAAAGGCAGGTCATGCTTAACCAACCTCATCTCCTTCTACGACTGGGTGACCAGACTGGTAGATGAGGGAAAGGCTGTCGATGTAGTCTACCTAGACTTCAGCAAAGCCTTTGACATGGTCTCTCACAGTATCCTTCTGCGGAAACTGGCTGCCCATGGCTTGGACAGTTTTACCCTCCGTTGGATAAGGAACTGGCTGGAGGGCCGTGTCAACGGGTAGTGGTCAATGGAGTTAAGTCCAGCTGGCAACCCGTTTCAAGTGGTGTCCCCCAGGGGTCGGTGCTGGGGCCCATCCTGTTTAATATTTTTATTGATGACTTAGATGAAGGGATTGAGTGTACCCTGAGTAAGTTCGCAGATGACACCAAGCTGGGAGGTGGTGTCGATCTGCCTGAGGGTAGGGAGGCCCTTCAGAGGGACTTAGATACGCTGGATTACTGGGCTGAGGTGAATGGGATGAGGTTTAACAAGGCTAAGTGTCGGGTCCTGCACTTTGGCCACAATAACCCCATGCAGCGCTACAGGCTTGGGAATGAGTGGTTGAATGACTGTGAAGAAGAAAGGGACCTGGGGGTGTTGGTTGATGCTCGGCTGAACATGAGCCCACCGTGTGCCCAGGTGGCCAAGAGGGCCAATGGCATCCTGGCCTGCATTAGAAATAGTGTGGCCAGCAGGAGCAGGGAGGTAATCATCCCTCTGTACTCAGCACTGATGAGGCCGCACCTCGAGTACTGTGTTCAGTTTTGGGCCCCTCACTACAAGAAAGACATTGAGGCCCTGGAACGAGTCCAGAGAAGGGCAACAAAACTGGTGAGGGATCTGGAGCACAAGTCCTATGAGGAGCTGGATTGTTTAGTCTGGAGAAGAGAAGGCTCAGGGGAGACCTCGTTGCACTTTACAACTTCCTGAAGGGAGGTTGTGATGAAAAAGGGTCTGGCCTCTTCTCCCATGCAAATAGTAGGATCTGAGGAAATGGCCAGAAGTTGTACCAGAGGAGGTTTAGGTTGGACATTAGGAGAAACTTTTTCTCTCAGAGAGTGGTCAGGCACTGGGATGGCCTGCCCAGGGAGGTGGTGGAGTCGCTGTCCCTGGCAGTGTTCAAGAGGCGCCTGGATGAGGAGCTACGAGATATGGTTTAGTAGCTTGTGGTACTAATAGGAATGGGAAGGCGGTTGGACTAGATGATTTTGCAGGTCGTTTCCAACCTTGTGATTCTATGATTCTAAGCTATGGATTAATTTTATTGCATTTAAGCTATATTACTTTCCTTGAAGAATTGCAAGCTGTAAAATAGTTGTCAGTTGAAGTGTTTTATGAGAGTAACTGAAAAGTCCCACATAGGATTTAATCATTTTCTATTATAGAATTCAGGTACGGAGTACAGCAGATGAATCTACCGCAAACTTGCAGAGATGGAAGGTAGGACTTCTGCTGAACAGGAAGAGGGCTCCTCCTTCCAGAAAGTTGCACAGAGCCAGCAACATCAGTTAAGTATCTTATATATGCATTACTGATTCTTCTTCTCGTAACCCTCTTAGTAGACTGGATTTGTGCCTTTTTAGTGAAAGTGCGTTGCCTTTCAGGTCTAAAATTAGCTTTATTCTAATTCCCTTAACACACAACAGATGGAGAGCTGTAATCTGAAGGGCCCTGTAACAAAGTGCCCCAAGTATACTTTCAGTAAAAGGCTTGATTTTACCACGTTTTTGGCTTGAGTTCTACACAGTGGTACATAATTTAAGTACGTAAAGTTCATCAAAACTACTGTTTTCACTTGCAAAAAAGTGTAGCACGTATGTGTGTTTGCATGACAAAAGCCCTTTAACATGACTTAAGAAAAGCTTGTGTAATAGTTTCCTAATTTGACATAATGTATTTGTCTCCTCAGATTGTCAGCTGTCTTAGAATGTTAAATAAGTGGTAAAGACATGGCATGAATAATACACCAAGCCAAACTACTTACTTCTTTTGGATTTTGGATTTCAATTATTTTAGATTGTGACTAGAATGGAGATGTATCACAACATTTAGATGTTTTGTTGGAAGCTCTTTAAAAACACATAGGTTATTTATGGCATTTTCTGCTAGTAAAATTCTCATGAAAAATCTTTTTGCTGAAACATTTCTTGAGAGTGGGGAAACCCACTCCTACATGTGCTCATAATACATGAAACAATACGAGGCAAATAACAGAGATACACATCTGTCAAACTGCAGAGATTAAATATCCATTAAAAAGACATCATTTCTGTTTGTGCTACAGAAAAGTAATTAGAATAATCATTGAAGTAGTTGCTTTTGTTACATGTATGGAGACTTCATTACAGAGAGAAAACATTTAATAACACTTAATATCTGCTTCTGAGTATATTTTTTTGTGAAATTCACAAGACAGCTACTTAAAAGAAAGGGAATATGAGTATAGTGTTAGGCAAAAGTTCAGTTTGCCAAGTGAGAGGGCAGAAAATCACTTCTTTGCTTTTACAAGGCTTATTTCAAGACCACAGATGTTCAATGGATACTTTGGTACTGATGTTTGGTGCTGAAACTTCCACTGCTTGCTGAGTGCACTGTGAAAATGCATTCCTCACCTCGATAAGGCAGAAAATAATCATCCTTTCAATATAACACAAACTAGGCTGTTTTGCCTTAATTGTGCAGTCATTGCTCCTGTTGGAGTTGATTATAGTCTCAAGGGAAATACTACTTTGTAGTATTTTATAAAATACAAACATGGATATAATTAATTGTTTAGTTTTGCATGCTTCACTAATTTGTGGCAAATATGATGGGGCATGGCTATGACACTGCTGATGAAAAAATTCCAAATTAATAAAAAACAGACAATTTCTGAGAAAATCAGCAAGTTTTCAAATGCATGGAACATTATTCATTATTCATTATTCAGGAGACTGCTTACTGTATGAGGAGGATGGACAGAGAAAAATGCCATACAGGTGGGGAAAAACACAGAAGTAAATGGATAGGGGAAAGGATGATGCAGAGATGACAACTCAGTCTGATCTGTAGTTCTCACTGGTGGAAGTCTTAATCTAAACTGGGGCACAAAGGAGTTGACTTAAAGGCCAACTGTCATCATCATGTTGTACTAATGAATAAAAGGAGCTAGGTTTAGCCAGTTGAAGTTTCTGAATATGCAATTACTTGGATTCTCTGAACTGGTAAATAACAGACTTTCTTAGAGGAGGCACTCATTTAATTTAATAGGATACTAACAAGTGTAAATACAACATGCAGACTTCCCAGAACCAGTTTAGTTTATCTCTGTGTTGTTTACATGGGACTACACCTAACATAGTCCCTCACAGTGCACAGGGACATCTAATGTCTGAATCAGAGACTGCAGCTAAACACATTCCTCAGGCTATGGCCACACACTGTAGATAAGAAGCGTACACAGAAGAGGCAGAGACGATGCAGCCAAAGCTGGTATTCAGAAAATTATCTCACATATGTGCAAATGTTACCTTATATAATCAAAATCGAATATTACTTGAATGAAAGCCCTGAATGACACTGTCAAGTGAACAAGTACCTTAGATAATCCTGATCCATGCAACGTGAAACCTCACTGAAGTAACATAACACCAGCAATTTTCCCCCTCACATATTTTGTCAGTAAATGGTACTTAGCTTTAAAATGACAGGAGGTATCTATATGCAAAACATTAGAGTACTGCTCAAATACGAAATCTATCTCAGCAATCTCCTTGAAGCATAGGAATTTAAGGAAGTGTAATTAGAATAATGTTCAGGGGATTTAAAAAGCTAGATTGAATTTTCTGTTCAGCTACAAGCATCTTGTGTGACCTTCAGAAAAGCCCTTGAGCCAGATCCTCATGGCTGCAGTCTGGAGGAGTCAGGGATTTGTCAGGCTTTGATGACTGCAGCTTTGTTGAACAGTTGAACCGATTTCCATAAAACTTGCCAAACTCTAGGAGGAGGAACATGTTAAAAAGGGCTTTCAGGATAGTGAGGGACGTATCACAGGCATTTGAAAATTGGAAGGTTGACTTGTGTTTAGGTGTTGACATTACCTATACCTTCAAAAGGTGCTTGCAGGGTTTTTGCTCAAGTTTATGATTCACTGTTAGTCATATGTGTGCATAGATATCTTGTTTGTGGTATCAGAGTAATATTTGTGTAGTTTGGATGATTGATTGCTATTTCACTCTCATTCCTGAGTTCATATTAGTTTAGTAATTGTCCCGTGCATCTACATTGTTCCTGTATTAAATGTACAATCTGTACATTTGAACTGTATTTGAAATATATTGATTAACAACAAATACTGCAAAAGGTTTTCTTTTAGTTTATAGTGAAGCTGATATATTTTTAATAAGTTACTGTTATAATCAAAATGTTATATATTTCCCTTTTTACATAAGAGAATGTTTTTCTTGAATTACCGGAAAAGATAATTTCAAGATAAAATTGATGGCTTAAAAAAATCACTAACAAAGAAACTTTTAGCTGGTCAATTCTGTTTTCATCAAGAGATAACTCATTAGTGGGAATTATTATATAAAACTTAATAGAACTTTGCAGTTGTTAAGACAAAAAGACACACTGCCTGTCACTGCCAAGTTAACTTTAATATCTTTCTAGGATTTATGTAATTCCCATTGGTTCCCTACTGCACCAAAAGTTTAAAAAAAAAATAAAAAATCCCTGACAGATTTTTTTTCTATATTGGAAATGTCAGTGGACTCTGGGGACATCTCATTCTTTATAAGCCTTCCTTTTTGCCTTTAAATCACTGATGTAATGTTTCTCCATACAATTTCACTTTCCTTATAAAAATCTATTTGAAAATATCTCTCCTGAGGAATTAAACTCAAATCCTGCCTTTGAACATTTGCTCTGTTTATGTCTCCTTTAAGACGGATTTTCAGGTATCGTCTTTATCATCTTTGCAGCAGTTTCTGTATTGTGAGTGATAGCTTATTTGTAGAGAAGGTAAAGGCTGTTTCCATTCTCTTTACATAAGTGTAGAATAGGAACTTTGCTTTTAGATTTAAAGAGATCGCTTGAATTTTTTTGCTCTGCTCCTTTTTGTGTACTTTTTCTAGACTCCTCTTTCTGAAATTATCAGAAATTTTGAAGGCATAGTGTTGTAGATACAGACAAAAATCCTATGAAAATGCATTTGTGCTTTAGCTCAATTTGTCTTTGATTATTAAGAGAAGAATGAATGTAAAGCAAAAATTAAAAATAAACTGTATATTATTTAACAATATTTTCTGCTTAGAGAGATTGAATAGATGGCAAAAAATGGTGTACCCCTTTATTGATTAAAAGTCTTAACGGTTTATGTCTACATTCAGAAATCTGTTCAGCTTCTTTGACATTAAAGGAACCATACTATTTTACTCGTATATTAGAATAGAATTTGTCCCAGTATACTAGTAGATGTATCGGCCAGTCTAAGACATGATTACTCTGATCTGTATTTGTATATCATTCTATACCTGAACTTTAAGGGAACTCTAGAGGCAATCAGGAAACTTAGCAGTAAATTTATAGTTGATATATACAATGTAATGTATGTTTGAAAGAAGAATTGAATAATAAAATCATTAAGGTTGGAAGAGACCTCCAATATCATCCAGTTGAACTGTCCACCTACCATCAATATTGCCCAGTAAACCCTGATCCATAGTACCACATATTTTTTGAACACCTCCAGGGATGGTAACTCAACCTCCTCCCTGGGCAGCCTCTTCCTGTGCTTGACCACTCCTTCAGATAATAAATTATTCCTAATATCCAACCTGAGCTCCCCTGGTGCAACTTGAGGCCGCTCCTCTAGTGCTATTGCTAGTTGCATGGGAGAAGAGGCCTACCCTCACCTCATGACAGCCTCCTTTCAGGTAGTTGTAGACAGCAGTAAGGTCTCCTCTGAGTCTCCTCTTCTCCAGACTCAGGCGCTCCTCATAAGACTGTGCTCCAGTTCTGTCACCAGCTTTGTTGCCCTTCTCTGGATGTGTTACAGAGCACTGATAACTTTCTTGTTGTGAGGAGCCCAAAACTGAACACAGTACTCAAGATGTGGCCTCACCAGAGTTGAGTACAGGAGGATGATCACTTCCCTGCTCCTCCTAGCAACACTATTTCTAATACAAGCCAGGATACCATTGGCCTTCTTGACTACATGGGTACACTGCTGGTTCATGTTCAGCTGAGCAGTAGAACTACTCCTCTCTTATACTGGGGTCTTAATACAGAGTCATCCAGATACAATAATGTAATCATCACCACTGAACTTGTTGAAAATGGAGTTGAGGTTAGTAAATACCCCAAATAGAAGTAGTCCTGAACTCACAGTGGAGTTTCCATGTAACATAGTGTATTGTACTTAATGGAATATTGTGTCTAGTTCTGTTGCCTTTTCCTCTAAAACATTTCTTGTGCAAAATCCAGCAAGACCAATGGAACCATTCTTTTCCCATTTCTCTTCCACTGGAATAATCTGGTGTAACATTGATTTTCATTCATGGATGCTTGATAATTATCTTGAGACCCCTGGTTAGAAGGTGAGTTAATAGGTGCAGATTATTATTATTACATTCTATTAGCATTTAAGAGGGCAAAGTTTTCTAACTTAAAGAGACACTGTGAATATTGACTGATTCAAAATGTCAGTCTACGATCTGATATTCCTGTGAAACCTGTTTTCTGCTCATCCCGCACCTACTATACCATCTAAATGATATAAATCATTCACAAAATCCTAGCATCTCTGATAAGGCACCTGCTGAATATAAAATTTGAGAAAGTACATGTATCTGTGCATACAAATTCATCTCTGACTATTTTGGTGTGAATGATTATCCTCCACCAATTCTATAAAGCAGTACAACATTTAACAACATGGATATGAAAAATTTGAAAGAATTCTGAAATTGTTATCCCTCCTGGACAAGGTTGCTGAGAATTGCTTTGAGAATTTCATCTCTCTTTTTATGTTTTACTTTATTCTATTTCATTTTATTATTTTGTTTTTGATAGAGTTTATTATTCTAGTATTACTCATAAATAGCAACTAAGCAGTATGCAATGGTGACTGTACTGCTTAAGTAGAGGAATCTGCTTAGTCTTCGGTGTTTAAATCCTTTGTTAAAAGCTGATTTGTATTTTACATTATATTTTTAATGCAAACTTAGATACTAGCTTGTAGTTAAAAAAAAAACAACAACATTTAATTACAGTATAAAGGTATCATTTTAAAAATAGCGGAGAAAGTATTTGTATATATTTCATTTTCTACAGTTTCTTCATAAAAAGCCAAGATATAAACAAACACAGCAGGTCAGGCCAAATACTTGTTCTGATTTGTCTTCCACCCCTGTAACCAGTGGCAAATATTTAGGGGAGAAGTATAAAAGCAGAGTAAGTAGTAGCAGTTGTAAAAATAGTAGTAATAGTATAGAAACATAGAATATCAATAGTTGGAAAGCTGGGCCTGGTGTATCCCAGGGTAATGTAGGCTCTTTTGGCTACTAGGGTGCACTGCTGGCTCAAATCCTAGTAGTAGTAGTAATAGTAATTCTCTAGAGAACTTTTTGAACCTCTGGAAAATGATGCATATGATCTTTCACACTTTTTCCCCCCTAAACAAATAGCCCAAGGCTTCATACTTCAGCAAAAGGCACAAACACAGGATAAGACATACAAATTCAGGTTTCTCAATATGGGGTTCTACAGAAGACTTAGGTTTCTAAGACATTACAATTCTTTGCATGCAGTGCATGCAGTTATTGCTACTGTGTGAAACTGTACCACCTTTAATATGCTTTCTGTTTTCTTTGAAACCCTTTTATACTGTAGCTCTGATAAATACTTGAACAGAATCACAGGATGATATGGTGTTATAAGAGGACTCTAGACTTCTTTTTTTTTTTTGTTATTTCCTATTGTTTACAGTTATCTTTTCAGAAGAATATATCTCCATCCTCTCTATAATCTTCCATTAAAGTAGTTGTAGATAGCACTAAGATGTCCCTTGAGCTTTCCTTTCTCTGCTGGATTAGTAAGTACAAGAACTTGTATGAATCTTCAGTGAAATAAAGAATGTTAAGATTTTGTTGTTGGTGGTGTTACTATTTTAAAATGGATGGTCTGTAGGTCTTCATTGTCTCAGCCAAGATCTGAATTTTTGCCTTATTTCTGGAGACTGATAAAACAGTACCATCTCCCCTTCACTATTTGTCTTGTAGATTGATATGGTATTAACATCTCTTGATAATATCTGGAGAAAAAATGCCAGAACTCTGATTTTTTTTTTTGGGGGGGGGGGGAGAAGGGAAGGCGGGGGTAGTGAGGGTAGGGGGAGTTAGTGTTGGTTTAATTAAATCTGTTTTCATTTCTAAGATTTCATAAACCACATCCTAAGGGGATCTAAGCCTTTATTGCACTCTGGCTTCATTTGAATTTCTCATAGAGATGTAACATGCTAGAGTTATATTTCTTCTGAGTCGTGTATATTCCTTTCAGAAATTATGAGCTTTATGGTCCACCATAGCAGGGAAGTAATTATAGATAACACTACAGCTTTGTGCTGGAACTCTCAGCTGGGATGCCTGTTACCTACCAAGGAGGGATTTAGACTGAACTACTTGAATATTTAAGCAACCATTTTACTTGGAAGTAATTTGTCTTAGTATGTTGTACTAACCTATAATCTGTTAGAACTGCAAATAGTGTATGTTTTTCTTCTAATTAGGTTTACTTAATAATAGACACAGATTATACATGTATGAGCCACTATTTTCAGGCAATTGATGGAAAATTCATTATACAATTATTTATTTTCTAGTTCAAGTGAATGCCTTTTTAATAATTTCTTCTTAATATTTTTTTTTCCAGTCCTTTGCAATGTTTATTTACTTGTATTATACATTTTCTAGTTGTTAAAGGAAGTAGAGACATCTCCATGTCTGCGTAATTTGAGAGTTTGGTGAAATACTTATCCGCATTTTCTGGTTTCAGAGTTGCATTTTAAAAACATACTTTTGATCATTTTTCAGTAAATGTTCCATAAATGGAGTTTCTTACTCAATTGTTTATGAAACGTGGAGTTCTGGTTAATGAAATCACTTTGTCTAACCAAGGGGGTAAATACTAATTCTCTATGATGGCTAAAAAAATTGTGACTGAAATCATATATTTAATTTGAAAGATAATACTGTGTTTTATGTGAGATCTCTGGTTCATGGAAGAAACTTGTCAAATTTAGTTAATGTTGGTGTTCTTAGTTTTTTTTTTTTTTATATATATTTTAATTTCAGGGAGGATGCTTTTAAATCCTCAGCTAGATAACTGAACACTCAAATATGCCTGTTTATCATTTATTTTGCAAAGAATGAGGCAACCAGACATTTCTCTGATGTGTGGCAAGGATTGTCACTATGAGATTCCAGATTATTTTAGGAAATTATTTGGAAAACATTTTTTTTTTCCCAAATTTGAGTTCATGAAACAGATGAAATAAACACAGAGACAAATGTTTAAGTCTCTAAGCATGACAAATTTTAGCAATGCAATTGCCTCAGAAGAATAGATCATTCAACTTTATCGCTACTTGTTTTGTGCCGTGTTCTAACTTGATTGCAGGTTTGTAGTTCTGGATAAGTATGTATTATTTTCGAATACATAGAGAAATGCATAGAACACATAATAGGTAAGCTGGGAAAATAAATAGAAGGCTGTAGAACTGAAATCTATTGTTTGGTATCTTTTCAGAGCTAAGCAGTCCATTTTCTGAAGGCTGTCTCACTTTAAATTGCTTGCTACTCATCAGTAGAGTTTTAAAAAATGTGAGAAATAACATTTTGCCAGAAGAAAATGGCATGAAGGGACAAGCAGAGGTCAGCTGAATGTAAACCACTGGGTAATTGGCTGGCTGGAACTTTATTAATGTCAACGTCAAGTCAGTTCTGCTGCATTCTTGTTCCTAGCAAGTTCTTAAGATTAAGGTAAGTTTATTTTGTTCATTTAAATTCAGCATTTAAAATATTAGCTATCTTTCCCACTTTCTTTTCACTGGGCTTAGTTTATTGACTGTTTGAGTTACTGTTTTAATACGTTTTTCTCTTTCATTGAGAGTAAGTTTTTGAGTCCTGACAATGTACTTAATTATTCATGGGAATGGAGTTGTGACTCACAAGCAGAACAAAAGACATACATACTGCCAAAGGATCAAATTGGGAAACCTTTCCCCTTAAGAGAAAAAATAATTGATTAAATTTCTTCTTCAAATATTATTTCACCAAACTGTTTTTTGTTTTTTTTTTGTTTGTTTGTTTTTTGTTTTTTTTTTTTAGCTTGAGACTGACTTTTGGGATACCTCTTATGGCAGAAATCTATCCATCGCAAGTTGTTCTGTTACAGTGCTGCAGTATCAAACTGAAGAATGCCTGCAGAACCTATGTGATAATTCTACTTTTCTGAGGATTTGTATTAGGCAATTTATTTTGTATCAGTATAGTTTGTGTATACAAAATGTGTGACTCCTTGCATCAGACGTTGTATTAGCTAAGTTGTTTAAACAAATTCTTACACTTTAATTGATTTGGTAGCAACTAGTGCTCTGATGTATGTGAGAGCGGAACCAGAATCATATTCTGCCTTAAAGGCTGCAAGAAGAGATGTATAAATTTGTATCGTCATTAATATGTATTAAAAGCTTCAGCAGTTGAACTGAATTAGATCATATTCTCAAATAAGAGGAATGGAATAGTGCTTTGTTATGCGTTGTAGAGAGCTTGAATAGCATTTAGATAAATGCTGAAGTTATTATGTTTTTCCACAGTTGAAAGTTTTTCATCTTTTTGAATGTGAAATACAAATTCAATGATGTTCTCCCACACACAAAGTGCAAACTAATTTGAAGAATGTAAAGCACAGAGTTGCAGTATTTTGAGAAGGGAAACAATTTGTTTCTAATATCTAATATGATATTAATTCTATACTTCTATATGTCAAATTTAAGAATGCAGACAGTCCTTTTATGTTCCTTTAGATGCAAATACATGAAATGAAGTCTAAAAGTATATATTTTTAAATGCAATGTGGTAATCCATTCAAAAATTAGAGAACATGAATTCAGAGAAACTTGCCTAATCTATTGTATCTGCCTGCATGAAAATAAGCTAGTACAGAATGACAGAAACACATAATTTTTGTGTTAAATAAAGTACCTCTAGGAATAATTCTGAAGTATCTTTTCTCATATACTTCTGAACAGTTATGAAAAAAAACAACCAATATGTTCTTAAAATCAGTTAAACCAGATCTGCAGCATTGTGATTAATGGGAAATTTAGAGTGTATGTGGAGCTATCAGAAAAGTTACAGTTCCTTGTTTGACTGAGCCAAGCCTAGCTCAGTTAACACTGAGGGATCTTCTGGGGAATTAGTGAATTTTATATTGTTACCGATGAGTGCTTCTGAAGACAAAGTACAACCCTTCAATGTTATAAAACTTCCTTTACTCTTATTAGATAGCAAGCACAAACCAGAGAATCAGATTAGTACTGAGAAAAGCTGACTACATCAAATCTTGGGCTGCAGAGCTCTGTGAGTCCAACAGAACAGTCCCTCAAGGCTGGTGGGATTTCAGCTGCGTCGGCTTCTGCCACTAATTGAAGTGTCAGGAAGGGATTGGAGTTTCTTGAAATGTTAATAGCTGTTTGAAAATCTTGCTCTCTCCACTTAGCTAAACCAAAATAACAGCAGCAATCTACACAAGTTTCTGCTGCTCTGTCAGCTGATACTTTGCAGTGATGTCATTTATTCTATAAACTCTACTTTTGTTCTCATTAGAGAAAATAACTTGGGTATCTTATAAAATTCCTACATGTTTTGAAAAATATCTGTAGCTGTAATAATTATTTTTCCCTTGCCCTTTTCTTGCACAAGAAAAAAACAAGTAACTCCAGTGAAAAGCTTGAAATCTGCAAGAACACTTTATTTTCTAGATTCAGAGTAATTGTTTAGCGCACAGTTTCTTTTTCATGGATGCATTCAATTTATATATTCCTCTTCCTCAATAAGTTTTTTGATTTTTGTCATATACTTGCTTAGCTCTATTGACCATCAGTTTTCTGATGTTAGGAGTAACCCCCATTTCACTCAGTGATGCTGATTTTTGTCCTTGTTAATCTTCTGATTGATTCTTTCTGTGACTATCTTCTCAAAATCATTGGAGAAGCTATGTAGTGAGTAATTGCTTCTGGGCTATAGCTGCTACTGAAAGAAATGAGTTGGGTGTATCCTGTAAATTTGCAAATTCCAAGACAATATTACTGAGTTGTTTTTTTTTTTTTTTTTTTCCTCATGAGGATTCATTATTTATTACTTGCAAATGCCTATTCTATACTAAGTGTCAAAGAATGATTTTGGAATGCAGCGTGTTAAAAGACATTTATTTGAAATTCCAAGTAGAATGATCTCTGAGGCCATATTCCAGGCATTTGTGTACTCATGAATACTTATTGGAAAAGAGAAATAAGTATATTGATCTTGGTGTCTTAATTACATGCTGGGAATTGACAGAATCCCACTGTTATCCTCAAGATGGTAGAAAAGTTTTTTTCCCCATAGCAACTATTGTATCAAAAGATACTTAAAAGTGCTAAGAGGGGAGGTATTCTCCATGGCTTCTTAAGCTGACTTCATGTTGTATTTTGATTTTCAAGTCTTTATATTCCAAATAACTTATAAATTGTGAACAAAAGGGATCAATCTGGAGTGTTTTCTGCCTTCTGTGCATAAGCTACACTGTGGTAGGGTTCACAGTACAAGCAGTTGTGTTATTATCTCCTGGTTTAGAGAGCTGTAAGCGCATTCTGAAGTAAAATATATCTCCTTGAAAGGAATGAGTTTAACATGACAGTTAAACAGTACTTTTTGAGAGTATTTTGCCCAGAAAACAACAGAGGCACATAGCACTTATCTTGTAACAGGTCAGACAGCTTCTACTTTGCTTAAAAGAGTGGCTTGTTATTGCAGCTTTGTTATAATTGATTATCACTGAAGCTGTTATTTAGTATATGTAGTACAGACATGGACTGCTAATTTACACATTTGTATTGAAGGCCAAGTACTTAGCATGCTATTTAGGATTTAAAAACATTTGTTGTGAATTTAATGCATTAGAAGGATTATCACTGCAAGAAAAAAGAACTGACAGAAAAAGCAATGTACTTTGCATTATGTTCCACTTGTGTATAAGTAATGTATATTTGAATGGGAAATCTTTTAATTTAGATATAGCTTAACACAAGTTCTTCTTTTCCCCATTTTTGAAAAGCATATTCTTATGTTTGTCACTTTACAGTCTGTCATAGTATTAGGTTGTAATTTCTCAGAAAAACTTGGGTTTACCAGGAGCATTGCAGAATTAATTATAAAAGGATGCTTGCTGAAACACAACAGCCTTATTCTAAAATTAATACTTAAAATAAGAACCATAAAAATCATAAGTATAGTTCTATAGCTTAGAGCTAAGGATATAATTGAATTTCAACGTCTACTATTTTGTTATGCAGTTCGTTTCTCTACTTTAAAACTTGGTTGTTTAAGCACTTAATATGTGAAATTCATAATTGAGCTCAATTTTGGTGAAGTCTAGAATTATGAATACTGTTGCATATTTTTATGTCTTGGATCTCTCGTAAAGCGCATACTGCATGTGCTGAATGAAGCTCTGCTCACATTAGACTTGGAAGAAAAGAAACAATGATGGACAGGAAAGACAGTACAGGATCATTTCTTCATGAGAATATACTAAACATTACAGTCCCAAAACTTGTAAAAAATATACCTAGGAATATTCTGCTTTATTTGACACAAGCAGAAAGGGATATCCAATGAAACCACCAGACATTATGTTCAAAACAAGTGAAAGGAATGGATGGGTTTATGAAGCAACTACTAAACACGATAGGCTCTGTATACAGTTTCTGGCTAAAGAAAGTCTCTTATCTGCTCTTTCCAAGAAGTTGGAAAAATCCTCTAGGGAAAAGCTTAACATCTAGTCTTGTTTCTTATATTCTTTCCCTAAGCACTGGCCTATGGGCAGGGAGAATATGTTGGGCTAAACAGCCTTTTATTCAATTCTGTTCTCAAAACCATGGGTCTTTTACTTGAAGAGCGACCCCTGTGGCTTTGTTGGCTGATAGCAAGCTCTTTTTAGAATACATCTCTCCACATAGCTGTTTCTTTCAGAGACTTCACACTCCGATTACATAGGCTGAAATGAAACACTGGTAGAAAAAATATAATATTTTAAAATAATAATAGTATGCAATAATAATGTTATTTTCTTATACTCTTCAGAATTGTATCTACAATAGCATTTAGCTGAGAAATTTTGTGTGGAAACGGAAAATATCTGCAGAATAGTTTTGATAGATTCTTGGTTTCTTCATCATTTTCTTGTCTGCCACCAGCAGTTCTTCAGCACTGTCCTGTAGTTATAGTTTAGTCCAGTTTTCTTAGGCCTTGGAGGGAAGGCTGAATACTTGGAATGGCAAAGACAGAAAGAAATTGGAATAAACAGATGAAACTAGATGGTTATGTAAAGGAGGATAGTGAAAAACATTTCAGGACTTTTCCTGCTCAGGGAAACTCAGAGAAGGCTAATTATAACAGAAATTACTGTTGTTAGATGGTTCCTTAGCTTCCACTCTTTTAAATATTTTACACATGGAGAGTATATTTTCTCTGATGCCTCTGAAAGAAGTTTCTGATTGTATAACTTCTCTTATTCTTTTGTAGGCCATGTTTTCCTGCTTGATACATCTTACAGTATCAAAATAAATGTGTATTTTTTATATACAATATTATTCAATGGAAATAATACATATAGATTAGCTACATTAGCTGCCTGCACTTCTTCATGTATGTGTATTATTTACATTTCCGTTCTCAGGGTGATTTTGTTGTCTGCTTTAAAATTTAGTAGTAAAGCAGTTGAAAACCTTCTTGATATAATTAACACTTTAGCTTGGAGCATCAATGCCTTGATGGGCCCCTTCTGAAGTATCTTCTGCCTCAGGTTGAAGAAAGCTCAGTTATATTAGAAAAAAGAATTCCAGATGTTCCACTAGGTTTTCTACTTAGATATTAAGAGTATTAAATCTTCCCTTTTTCTAGGATGGAAACAGAGTTGGGGCACAGATTTACTTGCTTTATGTTCCTGTAATAAGGGATTCTGAAAAATTTGAGAGTCAATTTCATCTTTAAAATATGTGTCTCGCTCCAATTTATAGGAGGGAGAGGAGGTTCTTTGATATCTGTATACCTGGCGTGAGATTAAGAAACAGCAGTTCAAATGTTGGTCCGACCAGTTTATTATAAATCCTAATCAGGGAGATGGGGAAGGGAAGGATGGCGACTATTATGAATTAGAGTGACAGGGAAGGAAAGGAAGGTGATAGAAAAGATAGGAAATAAGCAAGAATTGCATGAAGGGGGATAGTCACCACCAGGATCCAGCAGCGGTCCTGTTGCACGATGTTTCAAAGGTCCAAGGCAAAAGCACAGGGGGAGAGCAGCAGCAGCGTGGCTGGCCTTGTGCAGTAAGCAGGTAGCAGGAAGAAGCCGCAGGATAAGTCCAGGAGGAAGCAGCAGGACTCAGGCAGCAGGCCCAGGAGAGTCCGTCAGCATGCAGGCATTCTGTAGTGAGGAATCTGATGGCAGACACCTATCCTATGGTTGTTGATCCCTCTTTTATCTTCCTTTTTTCCTGCCTATGTGACATCCCTGGGTGCTTGAGCAAGTATCATGTGAGTACCCCCTGAGATGGCCACCTTCCTTGAGATAAATCCGCACAAAAGACCGCTTCACAGCCATTAAGCTGCGGCTTTTCTCTCTCTCTCGTTGCCACAGGCCTTGTCCATCTGTGTCCCTCGGACAAAGGATTTCTCAACCCTTGTCAAGGACTTGCTTGGACTTGTCCATCTGTTGTCCCCAGCAAGCTTTGAGATGATGTAAAAGAATAATCTCTTACAATACGTCAAAATTTCTCTTGCTAGAAAGGTCAAAAGGAGTAGCCTCATTGTAGATACTTGCAGTGACTTGAATACCTTTATAAAATCCCATCTGTATGACACAGTATTAGAAAACAATGAAGATATGACCAGGTGAATTAAAAGATGTGTATACACATGAATCTGCTATAACAAATGCACATTCTTCTTTAAGTTATCTATTTGCCTCATTTTCCTAATACTTTGGTGTTCTTCAGCTACTGTTCTTTTCTGGAATTAAAATGACTCATACTTTGATGATCAAGTAACAAGAAAAAAAGAGCTATGCAGAGATCCCTTCTGCCTGCTGATGTATTGCAGTGTGTAAGGGTTAGATTCTTGACTCCAGCGGCATCAACAACAGGTGCCTGGGTTCCCTTTTTAAGCAATAAAGAAATTAGATCAGCTTTAGTGTAAAACTCAAAAAGCCTCATATTGATTTAGCTTGACGGAAAATACTTCACAGTTATGCTTTAGAGTTGCTTTTCTCTGAAAATCATGACTTATATTCTTTAAAACATATGAAGAGGGTAGAATCACTGGTTGACAGGCAATGTCAGTACTGTACTTCTTGAATGAAAATTATCAGTATGCTCCATGTTGAAGTCAGGGTTTTCTAGAAGCCAGTTTGCAATGCCTGCCATTTTATAGAACTGTCTCATTGTTAGATTTCTTGAAGAAACTGGAAACAAAAGTTCAAACTCCATTGTCTTGGAGGAACAGAGTCTGCGTAAGCATGGGGAACAAGGCCAAGAGCGAGGTCCTGCAGCTGAGTTGGGGCAATCTTGAGTACAAATAGAGGCTGAAATGAGAATGGATTATGAGGCTTCACCAGAGGAAGGTCATGCTTGACCAATCTGGTGGCCTTTTATGATGGAGTGATGGCATCGGTGGACAAGGGAAAGGCGACCGATGTCATTTACCTGGACTTGAGCAAGGCCTTTGACATGGTCCCCCACCACATCCTTATTTCCAAATTGAAGGGATGTGGATTTGATGAGTGGACCACGAGATGGATAAGAAACTGGTTGAAAGGCCGCAGACAGAGGGTGGTCATCAATGGCTCTATGTCCAGGTGGAGGCCGGTAACGAGTGGCATCCCCCAGGGATCTGTCTTGGGACCGGTGCTCTTTAACATCTTTATCAATGACATCGATGATGGAATCGAGTGCACCCTCAGCAAGTTTGCTGACGACACCAAGCTGAGTGGTGCGGTTGACACGGTTGAAGGAAGGGATGCCATTCAGAGGGACCTCGAGAGGCTAGAAAGGTGGGCCCGGGTGAACCTAATGAGGTTCAACACGGCAAAGTGCAGAGTTTTGCACTTGGGCCGGAGGAATCCCAGGCATCCATACAGACTGGGAGTAGCGGTCCTTGAGAGCAGCCCTGTGGAGAAGGACCTGGGGGTCCTGATAGATGAAAAACTTAATATGAGCCAGCAGTGTGCCCTTGCGGCTCG
Source organism: Chrysolophus pictus (assembly GCA_037305975.1). Taxonomy (NCBI): domain Eukaryota; kingdom Metazoa; phylum Chordata; class Aves; order Galliformes; family Phasianidae; genus Chrysolophus; species Chrysolophus pictus. The sequence goes on from CM074578.1 coordinate 30,849,427, forward strand.
GAAGGCAAGTGGTATCCTGGGCTCCATCAAGAGAGGGGTAGCCAGCAGGGACAGGGAGGTGATTGTTCCCCTCTACTCTGCTCTTGTGAGGCCCCATCTGGAGTACTGCGTCCGAGTCTGGAGCCCGTAGTACAAGAAAGACAGGGAGCTGTTGGAGAGGGTCCAGAGGAGGGCCATAAAGATGATCAGGGGACTGGAGCACCTCCCCTATGAGGACATGCTGAAGGAGCTGGGCTTGTTCAGCCTGGAGAAAAGAAGGCTGCGGGGTGACCTCACTGCAGCCTTCCAGTACCTAAAGGGAGCCTACAAAGAGGAGGGGAATCAACTCTTTGAAAGGGTGAGTGACAGCTGGACAAGGGGAAATGGTTTTAAGTTGAGGGAAGGGAGATTTAGGTTGGACGTCAGGGGGAAATTCTTTACAGAGAGAGTGGTGAGGTACTGGAACAGACTGCCCAGAGAGGTTGTGGATGCCCCATCCCTGGAGGTGTTCAAGGCCAGATTGGATGGGGCCCTGGGCAGCCTGGTCTAGCATTAGGTGGGATGATTGGTGGCCCTGCATGTGGCAGGGGGGTTGGAGATTCATGATCCTTGAGGTCCCTTCCAACCCTGGCGATTCTGTGATTCTGTGATTCTGTGTAACCCTGATGAGGAGGACCTGTTGGACTTGATGAAAAATCCAAGGAGCAATTTCTTCCCTCTTTGACCATTACCCTGTTTCCAGGTTCTGTCTGTCTCTCGAAGTCTATCAGACTTTATGCACAGCAGTTCCCCCCAACTTGGCCTCTGGTGTGAACCTCAGATCACGCAAAATTTTCTCAGGGGTACCGGACAGTTTTTCTGCCATTACTTTTGCTAGTGGTATTTACTTACCTCTTGGCTTTCTCTGGCCTTACAGTCTATTTGCTCTGTCCTCCTAAAGGGACAACCATTTATCAGGAGAACCACTTCAGATCCCACTCTCTTTTATTCAAGCACACCTTGTATTCACTGTCTCAGGTGACTTTTGAAGATGTCTGCAGAGGAGATCCCTCAGCCTCTGGGCAATCTGAGCCAGTGCTCTGTCACCTGCACAGTAAAGAAGTAATGTTTATTCATGAAGAAAATGTATGTAAAAAAACCTCCTGCATGAGGTTCCTTAGGGTATCATGGGCTGAGCTTTAAGATGAAATTTTAAAGGCTGTCAATTAATAATGTGCCATTGATTTTATAACTTTAAATTAAAAGAAAATTGGGTAGTAAAATTACATCCAGTTTCTCTAAACTTCTCCTTTATCTGAAAGTTCCTTTTAAATATTTAAACTATTTAAACTATAAGATGATTTTGAGGGCACACAGAGAACTGGTTGAATCACTGTGGAGAGTTAACGAAGATGATTTGAGATGGATGTTCCATCCTCTCCCCCCCAATTTTACCTTATCTGTTAAAAAAATCATGTAAAAAGTTTGAAAGGATTTTGCTCAGTGTTTCTTTTACATTTCTGGGAATCATCGTCTATTTCTGTCAGTGTGTGATTAAGCAGAGGAAAAGAATTTCCAATGAACAAAAGAATTATACTTTGTATAATTGTAATGTAGCAGTATTTGATGTTTAAACATGTACTCCAGCTATTTGTTTAGGTGTTTTTACCATGCCATACTTGCAGAATTTTCTCAGCTGTTAGGTGAGCTGTGAAATGAGAGAGAGTAAGGTACAGAGAATGTTTAAGAGATCAGAGGCCAGAGAGTGGGTGTTGTATGTAATATTTTCTTTTGGAATTACCTAAAAGGAAGAAGGAGCCAGCAGTTCTTATTATCTAGAAATCTCACTATTCAGATAGAACATCTTTGAGGAGTACAAGTTTCCACAGTATTTCCACCCACTTTTTACATCAGTCATTAATCACTGCTCTGTGAGAAAGAGTAATCTCTTGACCCAGGCGTACTATATCTCCTCCTTCAGAGAGACCCTGAAAATGAGCTTTTAGGGACTTCTCAAGGCTAAGATTTTCAACTCTCATTATCATTTAACTCCTTGAAATACATAGCGAGTAAATACTATCTGTTTTAACTCATTTGTATTGCATATGTACAATTTAATTTCCTGTGATGCTACTAGCATCAAGGTTCAGTTACTGATTCCACATGTTCACGGAGATTCACTGAGTTGTAATTAGATAAATCAACTGTGGTTCCAGAATAAAAGGCTTGCTTTTTTTTTTTTTTTTTCTTTCTAAAAATTGCTTGGAATCTGTCAGATTTTGTGCAGTTCTGGAATGAGATGAATTTGAAAAAAATTAAATCTCAATAGGCTTTCTGAAACATTAAAAGACCTGTGGGTTTTGTGGTGAGGATCCACCAGACAAATCAAACTTGAGTTTGACTAGCAGTACAGAATTAAAAAGGTTCCACAGACTTGTTTTAAATTTCCATAATGTTCTCTCAGATCTCAGTTCACAGGTCTGCTGCTGCTTCTCTATTGTGAACCAGTATCCACAAGAAACTAGACTAATTGTCCAGTCTCCATCTCCTCAGGGCATTGATTCATTATTACTTACTTGTTGAATGATGTCGCTGTGTGCTAACACAAGAAGTTCACCCCCAGCAGAGCCATGATAAACGTCATCCTTCGATCTAAATAGGGCAAATGCTATAGGTTTGCAAAAAAAAAAAAAAAAAAAAGAAGAAAAAAAAAGAAGCATAATTTTCTATTTTCCTGACTCAGCCCTACAAACTAGTAAGAATGAGGAATGTACATCTTAGGAATCCAGACAGATTGGTGCATACAAGTACTCGGAAGATAAGTAGGGGTGTCTTTGGCATTGATCCCAGTAGAGCATCAATCTATGCTTTGGAGCAGAGTAAACAGAGCAGAGAAAGGAAGGCTTCCTTGCACCAGTAGCAATGCCTACTGCAGCTTATCTGCCTGAAGTCTGGAAATTAAATTTTTGTATGCAGATTGTTCATGCTAAAATTATATGTCTTTTATTCCATTTCTCTCTGGTTAAGGAAAGGGTGATTGCCATAGTTAAGATGGAACAGCATCTGGCAGTCTAAGCAGAAATCCAGTGACTTTATTGCTTATTCACAACAAAATTAAAGCACCTGCCCTTTCTTTCTGTGCACAAACATTTTCCTAGGATAATGCAAAAAGCGTGACTATGATTTAAAGTTGATCTTTCAGAAATACACCACTTTGTGTCAGATACTTTTCTGTTCCAAGGAAATACAGTTAAAATAACCATACCACATCATTGCCTTTAATTAAAACTCACTTCTCTCCTGTATGCTTCCTACACTGAAGTATTTTCTCCCCTGTAAGGCCTTTATTCACTTCTATTTTGTACAACTGAAGTTAAGTCCTTTCACAGAGTTTAAGAAATACATTCTTCCTAAAGCTGATGTAACAAAGACCTTTCTGCTTTCCTGTGATGACCTTTACTCGTTTTCATTAGCAGGCTTTCTGAAGTGGATGAGACCACTGGTCTTGGGACCATGCATGGGGCCTCATAGCAAGCATCACAGTCACTACTATTATTCCTGACTGTAACTGAGTCTTTTATTCTCTTCTCTCCTCCTCTGCTTTATCATTTTTTTCTCTCCTAAAACTTCTTTTTTCTTTCTTCTTTGTTCTGTTATTTCATTGATCAGTGCTCAAGCAAAATCCCACATGAAAAAACAATCCCACCAACTTTCATCATTCCCAACCCAGAAAAGGCATGAAAGTGTACGTTTATATCACTTTACTGGGCTTTTTTTTTTTTTTTCTTAAGTATCAATTACTTATAATCTTTTGGGTACTTTTTTCTGTTTTATGAAATGTCTTCTATATTTATATAACTCTTAAAAGGATATTTTAAATGAAAACAAAATCTCACATTCCTTTCATGAGATATTTGTTTAGATATACCCTTAATTATGAAAAGTAAATAACTAACTTGGAATTTAAATGTGTGTAACTTTTTAATGTATGTAAGTAATTATTTAATTTGTACATGTATTCTATTTCCAAGGAAACTATATAATTAATGCTATTTTAAGAACAAATGAGTGTAAAATTGCAGATGTCTTTGAAGGAACAGACTTCATTTAGGCAGGAGGTGGTAATTGAAATAATTGAACCTCACATTGTAGTTAAGTTTGCCTCCTCTTTCTTTTACCAGTCACAAAAGAATATGGAATTAAGTCCTTTAAATTTTGAGATGAGATTCATTTCCTGCCTGTGTACCTAAGATAAAGATAAAAGAAGGAAGACAGCTTGAAATGATGCTTCCATATTCTTACTCCAAGAACAACTTCTCTGAGATCTGCAGATCTGCTCTTTCTGACAGGGTTTGTCTTTTAGATACATAAAAAGACCAGGCTGCAGGGTGTCAGATACTTGCAAGCCCTAAGACCAACTCTCATTCTCTATTGGTTTGTTGGTGCAGTTATGCTGCAATGGCTAAAGAAATCTAAATTAGGATTTTTCTTTGCCTTAATGTCATAGAGCGCAGGCTGTCAGCACTCATTGGTGTGGCTTCAAACACCTTGGCACACTTGGCCAGCTGGAAGTAGCTGATCCAGTGGCTTAGTTTCTTGCTGAGAACTTGCAGTATGTGAGTTACCTCTCCTGTAAAAAAAGATGTAAGTAATGCATGTGAACTAATGATGGTGTGTTCATTGTAGGTCATTGAGCACAAACAGGTGAGGTTTTGGAGAGGGAGTGGAGGTGGGTTGTTGGTGAGCCCATAGGACTGGGAGAACATGGGTTTTGGAATGAGGAGGGGGTCACAGAGGTGACAGAAAAGGGTATGAAAGATAGAGTCAATGAATCTCCCCTTAGGATAGGGTCTGAGATTCTGCAGACTAATTTAAGAAAAGTAATTGTGTTTATTGTATACATTCTCATCTAGAAGCCCCCAGCTGAACGATACTGTTATTCATTCATCTTTTTTTTTTCTTCTGTTATGTGAGGTCTCACTGACTTTCTCTATATCCAACATTGGGATAACATAATAGAATTTAGCTTCAATAAAGTTTGACAAATAAAAATTTCCTTGTCTAGTTCATACAGCACAGTGTCCATGTAGTACATTTAAGCTGTTAACAAGCTCTTTTCCCCTGGGAAAAGTGAGTTGCTTTAAAGTTAGTAAGATTTCAGTGTGAAACATGAAAAGCTGCCTCACCAAGAAAAAAATCAGATTGACTTTGTGTAGCTTTCTAACTGACTGTTCCAAAGACAAAAGAAAATACTTTCAGCAAAAAATGAGGAGATTAGGAAGAGAAAGAATATTCCTGCTGATTGTTACAGTTTTGGCTTTTAGCCACCTGTCAGGTAGCTCTTGTTAAGAAGAAAAAAATAAGAAATGGAAACGTTTGTGGATGAATATAAACCAAACCTCAATATATTCTTTTCTACTTGTTCTTGCCTGCTATTTTTATTTCTGTTAGTTTATATGGAAATGTGTTGTTTCCGCGTAGGAAACCCCTAGTTCCTCACGTTCCTATGGCCCGGCCAGGGTTCACGCCGTCCCCGCTGTGACCCGACCATCTCACCACGTGCACACCGATGTGATGTTAGGCAGGATGGCGTTTATTGCAAGTGAAACAGCAACTTATATACTTTACATGCTTATCTATGTTACTACGTCCACGTACGTTTACTCACGTCTAGTACATCTACGCCTCCAAGCGGGCGTCAGTCTCTTATCACAGAGCAGGGGAGGTCCTATTGCGTCACAGCCCGATACCCCGCAAACGCCTACTGCAACAATGTGTAGCTTTTAGTAAAATGTAACAATTCTAATTATAAATGGAGTGAAACTACACCCTTTTAGTTGTATTTCTAGAAAGCACAGGTCCAGTATAAGATCCAGTAAAGATATACTGGACTTTTCCATTGTTCCACTAATTCTTCTCCATGTTCTTCTTCCATTGAATATGTGCAAGTCTGCAGTGTGTTATGAAACAAAATTTCCCTTCTCTCCTTTAGAGCAAGAATGTCAGAATGTGAGGAATTTCTCTTTGAAAACAGCCTTTTTATTTATTTTATTTTTTTTTATTTTTTGAGTTTATAGCAAATGACCATGGTAACTTATTCATATGGCTATGATGGATGATAAAGCTTCTGAAGTATACATCAAACTTCAACAACACCTGTGAAATACTGCTTTTGTTTAGGTAAAATTGTTTATTTCTTAGCTATTGAGTGTTTCTCACTAGAAAAACCCACCCGGCCTGGCTGACTTGGTTAAGGTAGTTGTGAGGACGATAATAACTCTCAATTTCATTGCTGGAAGACTGCAGTAGTAGCGTGCTCCAAAGCTGTACAGATATTTGCCAATCACGTATTTTGTTTAGAATTATTTTTAATTGTTTCATTAATCATCATCTATAGGGGAACTGTTGAATCATGGCCTGAACCTCTGATTGACCACCTGAGACAAGCACTAAGTCAGCCATGGGAGCACAGGTGAAGGCAATTCACCTGTGTGATCAGAAGGGGTGAAGCCTGGCTGCGCCTCTCCTAGACCCATTTAATGGCTGACTGTCAGTGAGGAAGGCTCTCTCTCTGGAGTTTGCTCCTCCTGGAATTTTATTGTGAGCCTGCAACACTGGTGAGCACTTTCTGTTTATCTTTGATTATCTTTTCCAGTGTGATAGTTGAACTTTTCTGTATACTTATTGATCATCCAATACTTTATAATGTCTGTACACTTATTGATCTTGCACCATCTAGAAACATAATTGAGAGATATTGCTGGTAAGTTAAGCTAATATATTATTGAAAGAAGACAGAAGTATTCCAAGGGAAAAAAAGGGTAAAAGTGGTTAGAAAAAACATTGGCAGAGTAGGATCCCACATCTGCATGCTATTTGTAATGTAGTTACAAGCCTTGATTACGTTCCTCACAATCTGACTTCATTGATGCTGCTTAATGGTCAGATCTATCAAAGCATGAATTATGCTGAGGGGTTTCAGTATTTAGTGGAGATAGCAGCCATGATGGTAAAACTCACAGTAATGTATCCAGTCTTGGAACATGAGTGCCTGATAACCAGTTTTGCGGGGAATAAGAAACCTCAACTCGTTATCAATATACAGGCGACATCTGTAAGATTCTTGCAATGGTTAACTTCTTTTGCTGTTAAAATCTCTCAGTCTGGAGTCATAATGACCTAGAATAGTTATGCAGATCTATCCAAGGCACTTCTGACAACCCTCTGTCAGAGTGCTTCTAAACCATTCAGTTTATATCATTTTACTCAATGTGCGCTTTGGCTGACTTTCATAATTAAATTCACTTTTGTGGTGACAAGTTTTCTTCTTTAGCTTGGCAGCTTAAAAGATTGACTGTTATATAGAAACTTTTAACTATACTCAGCTTTCGTAAAACCTGTATTTTTAAAATTGTGGCTTGAAGTATAGCTTTGGAGTTCAAACAAAAAAGACTAAAAACTGGGGAATATTCAGCTGGCAGAATTAAGAAGATAGATGGCTGAGCACTGAGTAAGAACTTTAATTTTCCATGTATCTTTTTTATATTTGCTGAATATTCTTTTTTAAAGTTACAGGTTTTGCCATGGATTTTCATCTTTTAATTTCATTCTTTGATAGCGTAGTGGGAAGAAATATCTCAAAACTAGAGCTTTTTTTCCATTATTAAGGTCTGCAAAAGTATACTTCCATGAAGCTCTGCATAGGCATAATAGTCTGCTTGAAATTTCATGTATGCTTGAAAATTCAGTTCACAAATTATAGTAAGTAAATCAAACAAACAACCCTCCACATCTTTCCAAGTAAATGCGGGTCCCATCACCCGCTCTGGATAAATAAACAGAGAACTAGAAAGCCTTCTCATCAGAAGCATTACTTTATCTGCCTCATTTAGGTAAGAATTATTTAGGCTGCAGGCATTATAACTAGAAAAATGCATTTATTTACATCACAACTTCTCTTAGATTGTTAGAATTCAGTTATAATAGGGACATCTGGGAATCTAGAAATAGATAGCTTCAGGCAATCCTGTAAAAATAAATAAATAAACAAAAAACTTGTAGATTCCTCTTGTCATAGTCCTCTTAAATCCTCTGCATGTAGCCCTGTATGACCTCAACAGGAAGTAAATAAATTCTCTCTTCCTGCAGCACATCTGGAGAGTTCAACTAAGATAATGTTACCTTAAATGGATAACCTAGAGAGGTAAAATACTATCTGGCAACTCTTTAAAATGTTGATGAACGCCATCTCTAATTTACCTGTGCAGACCTCAAAAGCTTTGAGTGGGATAGAACGAGATACGAACCCATCTATGAAATTAGAAAGGTTTACTCTTAGTATGATTATGCAACAAAATGTTGGTGTAAATGATAATTTCCTGATAGGAAGAGAGGTAAATGATATCTGTACAGGTAGTTTTGTCATTTCCTGTGTCTGAATTCTAACATTTGAATGGAAATTTTAACAACACTTTTTAACATAGATTCTTCTGCGTACCATTAATTTGTAATTTTGTAGTCTTGTTGTAGACTGAGGCAATGCATTTGTTTCATTTGCTTCAAGAAGATAAGAATCTGCTTGTGACTGATCTGGTGTTGTATCTTCCTCATTTATTGAGGAGTTGAGTTTCAGTCCTTTCCTGCAAGCAGTTAAGCAACACACAGCTGCTTGCTCACTTACTCCCCTCACCTCCTCCCCCTGTTGGATGGGGGAAGAAATCAGAGACACAAAATTTAGAGTACTTATGAGCTGAGGTAAATAAATAAGAAAGAGAGAATAAAAATAAACAAGAGATCACAGCACACGCAGGAATGTGGGTTACGCTTGACCCTGAAACAAAATCAGTCTATTCTGGCTGCTGCTTTGGAAATGCTGTAGGTTTGCCAGCTGGCTGGGATGCTTGAATCTTCAGAAGTTGTTCTGTGTTTTGGGTACTACTTGTCATCCTCAAAAGAATGTCAACAGGTACAGCTTACTGTTTTTCCTAGAGAGCTGAAGCAACTTTTAGGAATCGTTTTTTATTAAAAAGCATGTTTATATCACATATATGTTCCCCCTAACTTGGCATCAATGTAAAAATCCTTCCACCCATCTAGTAAACAATATGGGAGTTTGGCTACTCTACCTGTAAGTCTCTGGGAGCCGTCCATAAGTATGCTCATGTCATTCAGTGTAGCCCTGTAGAGGCAGTCCTGACTACTCACTGAATTCTTAAGCTTAGCATAGTTTATTTGTTTATAAAGCGCATTTTATTTGTTTATTCTAGTGTCACTGGAATACTCCTTTGCGATCTAAAATCATTTTACTTTGTCTGTCTGGGCTATTTTTGCCTACTGGGAGGTGAGAATTGCTTCAGGGGTTGCAGTGGCTTGCATTTACAGGCCTCCTTTGACAGACTGAAGTATTTTATCATGTGAAGTTTGCCCTGTGATAAGGTTTGGTTCCATAGTTAAAGTATTGCCTGCTGATTCATAATGGTCAGTAAGTTGGCTCCTTCAACACTTCAATAGAAAAAAAAATAGAAGTGATTATCTTCTTGTAGCCTCTGTGGGTCATGAAATTGATTTGGTGTTGCACTGCAATAATTTGCTGGAGTGGTGTATTGACCTAGCTGTAAGAATGTTTCTTCTTCTAGCAAAAATAAGAGAGGGGAAAAATAGCTAAGCATATACTGACACCTGCAAATCTTTCAAAGTTTTTTTTCATGTACAAATTTGAACTACCAGCAGTAATATTTTCAGATAACCCAAACCATTTGCTACTGAAAGTCAGGGAAACAGATGTGTCTAAAATTCACCTATTGCCAAAATAATAGCACTATTTAAAAAATATCTGGATGTTTTTTGCACTCAGGATATGGATAATTTAAGGTGATTTTCTTTACTTAAGATATGTTAAAAAAAAAAAACAAAAAAAAAACAAAAAAACAACTTTACTGCAGAAGTTTTTTTCTTAATTGAATGATTCTGAAGAACAAAGAAGTATTTCAGAAAAATAATTCAGGTAGTGCTTTGCAGTACATTTAGTCAAATATACTTTTGCAGCTTTTATATCCAAAATTTTTGTGGGAAACCTCTAAGCATGCTGTCTTGCATTATCTCTTCTGTATGCTATTGCACTTGCAGAAAATGCATCTTGGTTGTTAGGGATCTAACTTTCATCGTATAGCTGCTAGATAGCTTGCTTAAGAAATTTTATTGCCTTTCTAATGCGAAGTATATTACACTTTTCTACAGAATGTATTTATGTTAAGAGGAGAGATTGAGAACAATTTACTGGGAAATATACTGAAAGGTGATAAAGATACTCTGCCGGGATAAGGAAGTTCAAATTTCATGAAAAAAGAACGTATGTTTTTGGACATAAGTAAGTCTTGCATCTGAATGAAAGGCCCTGATTTTGGGCATCTAGGAGAAAAAGATATCACATCTTTCCCATTAATTCTTTGAATGCCTTCCATGTCTACCCTATCTAAGACCCAGATATGGAGGAAAAAAAAGAGAAAATGGAAAAAATAAAAACATCCTTCTGGTTCAGGTTAAGAGAAAAGCAGTTAGCCCTGAAATTGAAGAAAAGAAAGAAGAAAGAAATTGCTTTTTAAAATTTAAGGAAACATTTACATATTTAATCCAAATGTATCTTTTTTTCACCTGATTTTATAATTCAGTCATTAAAATGAAAAATTGCTTGTATGTAGAGGCAGAATTATAAATTAACAAGCCAAATATCAAATGAAGAATAAATTATAAATCAAAATAGTATAAGTTGATCTTGATCTCAAAATTAACAAACAGGATAAGAGAATTAGAGATGTAGCTTGAAAAGAGCCATGCTACTTCAGTTATTCTACTTTACAGTGACATTGGGATGATCACTATAAAACAAGTATTTCCTAGGAAGTTTGTGACAATATTTGTTAATTAAATTAAGCACATCTGCAGCTCAAGAATGTTCTTTACGAAAGCATTAATGACAAAATATACTTCTATCACAGTTTCAAGTAACATTAGATTGTTCCCTTTTCATCAACCATTCTGAAGGATCTGTAAGACTGAAAATCATGAAAAAAATTTTGGGAGGAAAATACTTAAAACCTGTTTAGTAATGGGTCTTTAATGAATTATATGTAAAAATAGTTTCATCTTGACATTTGTAAATAATAGAACTGTATTTTTTATTTCACCCTTTTGTGAAAGACACAGTATATGTAAAATACACCTAGAAGAAGTTTTAAAGCATAAGTTCTAACTTTGTGATGCTATCTAGTGATCAATTGATGTGAGTAGAAATAATGGGATTTTGACTTTTAATGTATAGTATATACAGATATAGTTGATGCCAGAAGTTGTTCTTCAGGATATAAAATTAAAATCTTCAAAATTTAAGGTTCTCAAAATTTGTCTCTAAATATTTTATCAGAAGTGAATAGAGGATAAAAGGCAGATATCTAATGAGAGAGGCTCACTGTCTATGTGTAAACTTTCCATGTTAGGTTCTCAAGTATAGTTATATACACAGAAGCAGGGATGTGGACTAAGAACCATTTCATTTTTATTTTTGAAATGGTGGGCATTAATATATGGGTATCAAAATGTCGTCTTGCACAGGAAATAACTTAAAATGCTCTGTCATAAGTTTAATTATTTTTGATGCTGTCTTTTAAAACATAGACTACAGAACAGACTATCTCAGACTTTGGCACATAGGACCAATTGTGATATTTTTACCCAAATTTAGTTTGATTGCATTTTCACATTCTAGATCAGATTCCATTTCATCTTTGGCCTGACCATTGAGCACAATATCTACCTTTTGCTGACAGTGCAGCTGTGTATTTGTGTGATAGATCATTCATTTAAAATAAGGATGCACATATGCTTGAGAACATTACCAAAATAACCCTAACTGAATATCACCACTGGCTATTAGGCCTTATGTATTAACCACCTGTCTCTTCCTTACTACCTCATTGTATTCTCCTGATGTAGTGAAGTATTTAAATTTTTTTCCTCTGGGATTTATCCTTTCTTAAGTTGTTCCTTATATTAGCAAAATTCTTTTCATATTATTCATACAAAACTTCCATTGCTTACGTTATCTATGCAGCAGCCAAAAGTGAGCAGAATGTATTGGCAGAATGAATAAAAAAATCTACAAAGAATTGCTCTGTAATTTTGACATCCGAAAAGACCTGAGAGTAACAGATAATGTGAGATGCAAGGAAAAAGAGAGAAATTCAGGGGAACAGTATCTTGTTATTTACATGTGGTAAATTCCTTGGTGTTTTCAGACACATCAATGAGCTTAGTTAGACTTACAGGCAGAAAACTGTCTACGTGAAGTCTGGAGATATGGAGCATGAATCAGAGAAGAACAAGGCAGCACTCTTCAGTTCATAGGAATTTTTTGAGAGGACTATAGGAAAAACACCAGGTAGTTAGGAGAGATTGTAGAGGATGGTAACAATTTTGTGTGAATACGTATTTACATTTCTGCATACAGGTAACAAGAACAGGGAGATGTTTCTAAAAAAAAAAAAAAATTAACAGAAGGAACATAAGTAGCGATTGGCACAAGAAAATGTGAGATCTGGGCGGAAGGGTAGCAGGTGACTGAAAATAATGTGTGGGCAGTTGCTCATTCATACAGAGTATTTTAAAAAAAGGAAATTAATATGAAGCAGATGTGGAAAGCGATGCCAGGTCAGAAAAGGTACTTGTGAAAGGGGGGACTGAGAAACAAATTGAACATGACAAAAATTACAGTAAGGGAAACCGAGAAAAGAGTGGGCATACAACTAACTACCTAACAACAGAACATTAAATTTCATAGTGATGACTATATAAATTCATTCTGAGTACTTAAATATTATATTTAGTGGATATTATTCCTTGTAGAAAAGACTTGTTAACTTGATGGAAGCAGTTAGCAGTGCTTAAAAGTAGTGCACAATTATTTAATATTAGGAAAAGTAATTTCTGAAGCAGACTTATGTAGGTGATACACTTAGCTGTATTCACTTTCAAGAAATGATATAGGATTTTTCAATCCTGAAGCTGTCGTATCTATTTAAGCTGTCTAAAGCTGTCATATTTTTGTTGACCTGGATAGGCTTGAGCAGTGGGCACAGATGAACCTCAGAAGGTTCAGTAAATCCAGCACCTAAGGTCTTACACCTGGGTCGTGGCAACCCTCACTATCACTACAAGCTGAGGAGTGTAAGGATGGAGCGTGGCCCTGTTGAAAATGACTTGGGAGTACTGGTAATCTAATTGCTGGTTTAAGCATCCAGGAATCAGTCATTTCCTTATCTATAGCACTGGATGTTAATGCTTCATTAGCTCATCTACTGTGATTGAGTCTTTTTCAGTGTAAGCATGTTTCAGATTGTGGTCTCTTGTTTTTCTTTCAGATATTGTTTCTCTCTGCAGATTGTGAGTTCTTCAAAGGACATGTCTTCTGAAACAATCACATTAATATCAATAGTAGCTCCGCTCAGTTGTCGCTGCTAATTTTCATGTTATTTTCAGACCTCTTATGTATAGAATAGTGTTATTACACATCTTAACTGCTGTTTGAGTTTATATCCATTACAGAGATTAACGAAATACAGATGAAAATGAATGGATTAAATTCATGTGTGTGAAGCAGCTAGTGCTTCCTGTTTGTTCTATAGTAGATCTTGCTGTTACAAATGGGAGGATTGACTAGTTCCTGAGCTGAACCATTTACAGATAAACGTACAAAGATAACTGGAAAGGAGTATCAGCTTACATGACAACATTAGATTCCTAACTGCAGTGGGTTTGGAGCTGTTGTCTAGCTTCAGATCCTTCTTGTCTAGCAATGGCAATCACTGTCCAGGCAATGGTATATATCTTGAATCTTCAGCTTCTAAGTTGAATCCAAATCAAAGCTGAAAAATATGTAATTGTAAAGTTCTAAGAAAAATTATGTAAGGTGTATTGTTTGCTGTCAAGTGCTTCTTTCATCTAGAAAGTTTGCAGGAGGATAATAGCACTTTTTACAATTCTGTTGTGGAGTTATGATACGGGGTGAGAGTGGTTTTCTGTGAGGAGATAGTGACAAAATGTGTTAAGAGAATGGGATTATACTTGTGCTGTGTGGATAAAAATATGCAGTCAATGAACTTGGCTTTGAACACTCTTTGTCTGAATACAAAAAGACTTTCTTTCCATTTCATTTGAGGCACAGAGGATTCATACCTGAAAAATAATGCAGTATCTGCCAGGTGCAAAGACCAGATTTTACTGGTCAAAGCTGTTAAGTCATTCAAGTGCTAATGAAGTAGACCTCAAGGTTTTATTAAAGACTGCTTAATTTCCATCATTAGTGATTATGCTCATGAAGGTTTTTAAGGAAATTGTGACTTAAGAAGATGACTAAGAAAAACTGTGTTTGTGTCAGCGTACAGATGTTTCACACAGTCCATGTTACAAGCAGGCAGTACTTTTTGATGCTTTATGCAACAGCATTTAGAATATTCAATAGAGAACTTTAAAGTGAGATAAATATTTTAGAAATGTGCAGCTAGTTAGAGGCTAAATTAGAACTTTGTTGGCCAACAGTGATGGTAATTGGTTGCAAATACATATAGACACTCTTGATTCAGGTCTGGTGCAGTGCAGTACCTAGCCACTAGTATAGTTGTTTGTTTGACTAATTAGCTGACAGCTGGAGCTGCTTAGGTTATACACAATGCTACATTAATAGGTTGACATTATAGCTATCACTCCAACTCAGATCTTTGCTTTTTGATTTGTTTTTTACATTGCAACTATTGATTTACCAGAAATAATCTCTGAATGCAGGGTTGGTATGATTTTTGTCCTGATTAACTGTTTATTTCTGTTGCAGAGGCCATGGCTGTTGGCTGTTAGATCATAACCAGCCAGGTCAGATTATTAACCACATTTATTATGCCTCTAATAGTTTATCTGCTTCATCACTTCTCTGTCTACAATCCCTTCTTGGTTAGGGAAATTTAAATGCTTTAAATCTCTAGGCAGCTTTAAACCTGCAGCTTTAAATCAGCCCTAGCTTCTAAAAATCAAATCCAATTGTACTTCATCTAAGCAAAACAAGATGATCCAAACACAAGAGGGTGTATTCCATCACCAGTGACCACTTAATTCTTGTTTCTATCAGCCCCTCAGAGTGAAAAATGTGGACATCTTGAAAGCAGAATTCCCCAGATGTCCAATAGGCTCACAGAACTTCTAGCATCTGGTTCTGGAAGATGGGACAGTAAGCTTGTCGACTGTTCTTGTTTCTTTAGGATAGGAAAAAATAGGTGTTTTTTTTTTTTTTTTTTCAAAGAAACATCTTAGATGTGTCTTCCATGACTTTTTTTCCCTCTCTCTTTTTTGAAGCATGCTGTGTTCAAAATGGAACATATGTATTGGAAGTATTTTTAATCATTTTTGGGACTGTCTATTGATTTCAAACTAGGTAGCACATCTCAAAAGATTATGGTAATGAGATATTAAAAAAATTGAACAATTTTTTTAAACTTCAGAGTCCATTATGTGCATATTGTAGCATATATAAACAGGCCTGAATTAAGGCTAAAAATACATTTTAATATGCTTGGTTTTGCTTTTCAATAACTTATGTTTCAGTAAAAAAAGGTGAGTTCGTTTAGACTGAACTCTCCATTTGGAATACTAATTCTTTAAAGAGAAATTAATATAGGATTTCTAAGGTAGCATATGTATAGCGTATATGTTATAATTTATATAATTTATATGTATAGATTACATATATTTGTATGCACTATATTCTCCATACTAATCAAACTGAAAAAAAAAATGGAGTATTTCCTCATTATCTTCATGGTTCATCGTATAAAATCAGTGTGTGTCACAAGGGCTTCATGTTCACAACAATCCAGAAAGTGGATATATCTATTTTATAGGCAGGTGATTTGGTCTGGAAGACTATGTAGTATTAAATTCATCTCCTGGTTTTTGGCTTCCAGGAGCAGAATTTGAATGTCTTGTTTTACACTAAATTTCTTCACACTGAATCCAGGTGCTGCTGCAAATCACATAAGAATTTTCAAAAATCACGGCTGCTGGAAACATTTACTAAATACTATAGATTATCTTGCATCCTTCCCTGAACAGTCCATGTAGTGAAGCAGAAATTTTATGAGAAAGAAGCTCTACTTCGCTAATCAACCTAGTGCTCCTCTACATGTAGGAAGTCACAAAGATGAAGCTGATGATCATCACACAGATGATGAACAGTGGAAGAGCCGCTGTAAAGTGACATTTTTCAAGACAGTGGGGTTGAATTTTAGATCACTCCCTTTAGTTTTGCTAAGTAACTAAGAAAAATAGAACAAAATTCCGGTGCAGCTGGAGGTGCCTATTTTGGGGCAGTTAGTGGGGATGAGAACAGATAGATTAGGATGACAGAAGTACAGGTAAGATCTACTGTAGCTGAAAACCTTGAAACATTCTCCTAAACATCTTTATCGTACTGGTGAGTCACGATATTTAGAACTTATTGAACTGGAGAAAGCAACATAAAATTTTTGGGCATTTCATTGCTACCTTAGAAATCCTTATATTAATTGCTCTTTACAGAATTAGTATTCCAAAATGGAGAATTCAGTCTAGCTGTGAACTCACCTTTTTTAACTGAAAAATGAGTCTTTTGTCTGAGCTGCCACTGCAGCATAATTCATCCTGCAGTTATTAGAGTGCACATTAAGTCACTTTTCATTTTTTCATTTCTTAAGGTTAATTACAGTTCTAAAGTCTTTTGTGCGTTTACTCCCTTACTGCTACATAATTACAGCTTATACTGTATTATTGCTTAATTTTCATTGGTTACTGAGCATTCTCATTACATATCAAATAAACATGGAAATAGGAAGTATGTGTTTCGTATTGTTTAGGAAAAGAATTCTTTCATGTACTTCAGCCATGTAAAAGAGAAGTGCCTTGTCTACCTACTTGGCAAGGCACCTCCTTTTGTCAAGGTAATCTGATAGGATAATTTGCCCCCATCGTTTTTACTCTTCAATAGGAGATTCACAGGAAACTCTAGTGACTAATAGAGGTTTTCAAGAGAAATAGCTCCCAGCTGTTTTCAAAACTTAAACTTGTGGGTCCATGGAGACGCTACAGTTTCAGCATCCATGAAATCATTGCTCTCTACAAACCTCCGTCAGAGAACTTCTATATCATTATATTAGTAGGTTGAAAATGTGTATTTCAGTGATGATGACAGTTGCAGTAATATTCATTATAGTTCCCATTGTTTAACAAATGTGAAGAACCGGGTAGTTTTAAGACCTTATAGAAGATGCTGTCCTAAATCATAACCCTTTTCTACTCTCCTTAGCAGAAAAGAATCATTTTGTCCTTTGAAATTCAAATTCAGTTCTGAACCTAGAAACTTTCTTGCTTCTTTTAAAATAAAATATTTTTCTTGAATAATGGTCTTATGGTGATTACAGTGAGAGTGGTGTTGGTCTCTTCTCACTGGTGACAGGACGAGGGGAAATGGCCTGAAGGTTGTGCCAGGGGAGGTTTAAGTTGGATATCAGGAGAAACTTCTTTACAGAAAGGGTTATTAAGTAGTGGAATAAGCTCCCTGGGGAGGTGGTTGAGCCACCATCCCTGGATGTGTTTAAAAACCATTTGGATGTGGTGCTCAGGGACATGATTTAGTGGAGGGTTGTTAGGGTATTTTGGTTAGGCTGCGGCTGGACTTGATGATCTTTAAGGCCTTTTCTAACCTGAGCAATTCTGTGAATTTAAATCTTCCAGCAGAGAAAACGACTATATTTTTCTGGCAGTCAAAAGTTTGTCAGTCTTTGTATAATTCTCAAAATCTCTCTTGTGCTTTGGAAAAAAAAAAAAAAAAAAAAAAAACAATGCTCATATCTACAAACAAGGAAGAGGGACACTTTATAATGAAGACAAGTGCTTGTATAGAGTTCATATTTCAGGAAAACATTACTTTAATACTTAAATATGGTTTTCTTTATGTACTTAAACTGTAGGGGTTTTTTTTGCATATAACATGGGAGGAGTATAGGAATGCTGCCAAACTATATAGGGATATAATCAGGAAGGCCATGAAGGCCTAGCTGGATCTGGACTTGGCAGGTGTGCAAAGAAGGATGAGAGAGGCTTCTATAGATACATCAGCTGGAAAAGGAAAGTCCAGGAGGTTTGGACCTGATACGTATGTGTTGCAGATCTTCTGCTCAGAACTCAAGTATGAAATAATATTCATGCCTAAGGAAAAGAAATAGCAGTTTGTCTTCAACAATGTGTTTTGTTAATGTGAAATTTCGTTTAATACTATTATTGCCTCTGTAAGTCCACTGAAATTATCCTTAGAATCATAGAATACTTGGGTTGGAAGGGAGCTTGAAGATCATCTAGTTCCAACACCCTGCTATAGGCAGGGATGCCTCCCTCTAGATCAGGTTTCTCAAAGCCTAGCTTCCAGGAGCTGAAAGTCACTATAAGGTCTCTCTGGAGTCTTTTTTTTCTCCAGACTGAAAAGCCCCAACTCTCTGACCTCATAGGGGAGGTGCTCCAGTTCTGATCATACTTGTTGCCCTTCTCTGGACCTGCTCCAACAGCTCAAAGTCCTCCTTGTGTTGGGGGCTCCAGAACTGGATGCAGTACTCCAGGTAGAGTCTCTCAAGACCAGAGTAGAAGGTCAGAATCGCCTTCCTCGACCTGCTGGTCACACTTCTCTTGATGCAACCCAGGATATTGTTGGCTTTCTGGGCTGCAAGTGCACACTGTTGGCTCATAGTGAATCTTTAATCAGCTGACACCCCCCATCCTTCTCCTCCTTGCTTGACACTGATTTAAATGCATAGGTGCAGATAGGAATTTGTAACTTGTTTAATTATGCAAGTATTTTATTCATGTTAAATTTTATTTATCGATTTCAAGTTATCCATGTGAAGTGTATAGGTTTGGGTGAAAATTTGATTTTTTTTTCAAATACACTTTAAAATAATTTAAGAATTTCTGATAGGTTTAATAAAATCAGATTGCTTGTTTAAAAAAAAAAAATTGAATTTTAATTAGGATTTCAAAATCTGACTGGTATACTTTTCTTAAACATGTATAACCATTCAAAACAAAGTATTCTGACCTTCCTAGTGGAGTAACTTTGTGACAATTTAAATTTTGGAGAAGTTGTGACTTAGTTCATATCTCAGACAGTTCATGCTCACTGTAGAAAGGCTATGAAGTTTTACATGTAATTCTGCTTTTAAAAAAGATTCTATTAATGGATGATCCTTTTGAGCGTGTAGCATTTACTTTGTCCAGGCCTGGGGCTCCCAGCAAAAGCAAGGCACAGAGATGTCAAAGAGGGTCTAGGGGAGGGCCACAAAGATGGTCAGAGGGCTGGAGAACCTCTCCTGTGAATGAAAGTTATAGCTGGTAGCTGGGCTTCTTCAGCCTGGAGAAGGGAAGGCTCCAGAGAGACCTCACTTTCCAGTACTTAAAGGGACCTTGTTAACTGGAGGGAGACAAACTCAGTGATAGAACAAGGGGGAATGATTTTAAAGTAAAAGAGAAGAGATTTGTTAGATGTCATGGGGAAATTCTTTACTCAGAAGACAATGAGGCCCTGGCACAGCTGCCAGAGAAGTTGTGGATGCCCCACCCTTGAAGGCGTAGAAGGTCAGATTGGATGGGGCCATAGGCAGCCTGAACAATTCTACCCACTGCAAGGGAGTTGGAACTAGATGGTCTTTAAGGTTCCTCCCAAGCCATTCTAATATTCTGTGATGAAGGAAGAAGTATGATGATAATATTGCTCATTCAACTTTTATATTCTATTTTTATTAGTGAACCTTTGAAGACATTTTAAAAAACCGCTACTGGTTTATCAATAAAAACGTACTCTAACCACAATTTTATCATAATGGAGACCATAAGGGGAGCTTTTGAGCCTCTAAGACTGTTATCTTATGATGAAGTCTTATGCTAGTGTTATAAAAGATATTACTTTCACCCTCCACATCTTTTATTATCACCTTAGATATAGATAGATTGTAGATCTAGGAAGATTCTTCCCAAAATGTTAGGTAGCAAGCTATATTTATGTAGAAAAGAAATAATGCTAAATGAAGAAAATAAAAAATGCCTGTGCTCTGTTCCTATTGAAGCCAAGGATAAAACTATTTGTTTCACAATATGATGAATATGATCCTCTATGTTCAGTGCTTCAAGAAATACACTTAAACCAGTGAAGTCCATATTTTCAAGTGAGAACTACAAAAAAAAATCTAATTTTCACTAAAACATCAAACTGTGTATAGTCTTGTCAGAATTAACTCCTGAATTGACAGAGTAGATAATCCTCAATTAAATTTTTCTTCCATAGACATGTAAATTCCCCTTACATAACAACATAATTATTTTTACTCTCTTACAAATTTCATCATCTTATTTTATTACTTTTATTTTCCAATATATGGTTCTTGTACATAACTTTTACAGGTGGTGCACAGAGAATTTCCATGTACTGAGAATCGTTTCATTTGCATAATGAATAGCAATTGTAATCTTTTAAAAACAATGGTACTGAAAAAAAGGCTATGAACATAGTTTTGAGTTAGTCAAAATTAAGTAGCTATTTTAAGTTATTTCAAATTTACTTACCTCTAAAATGGAAGCTGAAAATGACTTCTGGCCCAAGTCACTGCTGCAAAAGCTGTCTTTCTTCAAATCAGAATGATGAGTAGGAATTCTCAATTTGTTATCCCACAGCTCCTAGTGGAGAGAGATAACTTGTGGCTTAACAGAGCTGAAATTAACAATTTGTTACTAGTAAATTTAATGGTGGCATGAAAATTTATAGGCAGCATTGACAATCATTCTTACTTTTGTATAGTAGTTCAAGCATTTATTGCTAAAATCATTAGCACAAACATGAAACGGCTATTAGGTTTTTTTTGTTATTTGGTTTTGATCAAATAAATGTATGTTTGAGGTTTGCCTAAGGATAAACAAAAAATGCTCATCAAAATTTTCTGTTTTTTATGGGAATGTACACAGTGACACATCCAGACATATAAAACTGTCCGCAGTACTGAGTTATGTGGAGGTATTTCTCAGGTTTGTAGCTGTCACAACTGCTTTCAGCCCCCCAAGCTAAAAGCGTGTCAATTGCATTTTAACCCAGCTTCCCAGGAGTGGTTTAGGCACACTGTGCAGCTCTAGATGATATGTGAAACAGAGCCAGTGTAGGGCTCTACTTACCAATAAAATATAACTTTTATATATTATGACAGAGGTAAGAGGAAGGGTCCCCAGAATTAATACTCTGTAGCAGGAGGCAAAGGGTAGACACAGTGTGAAATCAATTAGCAGTGTCATTATTTTGATAAGCAATTAAAATGGAAATATTTATAGCAGAATAGAAGTGAAAACTGCAAGAAGTGCTGTAACACTCCAGATATTTCAATGGAAACATAAGAGCCATTTTATATTTCCATTTCATGCATAGAAATAAATTTTATACATAAAAAGATAATTATTCAAGAAATGTGAGGAAATAGCTATTCTGCCACATTCTCTCCAGTGATTGTCACTGAGGCACTGAAAATTTTTTGTAAAATGAGGATGAACCATTTCTAGCACATTTGTGTCAAGTTTGCCTGAATAGGATATTATTAGGCTCCTTCAGGTTTGACAAATGTATTTGAGTTGTCAGATTATGTGTAAAGGCAGTCGCTTCCTTTTCTGTTTTTAATCTCAAATTATACTTGACATTTATTGTTAAACTCAAGGTGCTTCTATGCAAAACTGATTCACTCTTTGAGTGTGCACTTTCTACTGGCTAATCAATAGGTAAGCAATTTATGTGGCTTGCAGCTTGTAGTTCATTCCCTGGGTTTTCAAGGGAAATCACTGCCTTGTAAAGGCCTTAAAAAGAATGGAAGCAGTCATACAAAATTAAGAGTTTCTGCCTGTATGTTTATGCTTTACTAGCAGCGCACAGAGCAAAAGTTTAAATTTGCAGGAATTTTGTTTCTGTAATTTTAAAAAAGTGTTCTGTTTACAGTCTATGTATTTTTGTTACTCATGGACAAACAGTTTCCAGAGAGCTAGGAAAAAGACAGAAAATAGCGACCTCCTTGGGACTGGATACGCTGGTTTCATAATGTGTAGTTTTCATACTGTATGTTGAATTTGATCTGTAACTGGTAGTAGTACTATGAACCCAATGAGATTCAACAAGGCCGGGTGCAATGTGCTGCACTTAGGGTGAGGCAATCCCAGATACAACTACAAACTGGGAGAACTCAGGCAGATAGCGATAGGACATGGTGGAATAGTTTTAAACTAAAATAGGGGAGATTTAGATTATCTATTGGAGGAAATTTTTTTACTCAGGTGGTGATTGAGTCACTGGAACAGGATTTCCAGGGAACTTGTGGATGTTCCATCTGTGGAGGCACTCAAGGCCAGGTTGGATGGGGCCCTTGGGCAGCCTGATCTGGTGAGTGGCAACCCTGCCAGTGGCAGAGAGGTTGGAACTATATGGCCTTTAAGCTCCCCTCCAACCTCACCCATTCTAGGATTCTATGATTAGATATAGGGAATGAAAGCCACATTTTAATTAATTTTGTCTTCCAATGAGTGTACATTCTGGACACGATTAGGATGAAGCATTTAAAATAATTATGTTTCAAAATTGTATTTTACCACTTAAAATTTCAGAACATGTTGAATTCAGAAAATATCTAGAGATTTTACTAATTCCCATTTGTATTTCTCTAGACTACCTAGAATTTACTCCTAGCTCAGAGTTAATGAGTTTTATACTGGGATCTTGGTTGGGATTCTTTTGCTGCAGATGCAGACAGTTGATGGCCACCTCCCATCTCTTCTTTGTGTCCTGTAGAAAATTGCATCAAGAGTGGGAGTGCATCAAAATCGTGAAGATTATTTTAGGTAGGGTAGGTAAAGAGATAGAAAAGATGATTCACATGCTGACATCCAGTGTCTTATATTTCCAATTGTTGAGAGAAGTCCAAAGGGGAAAATTCATCCTTCATGATCACAGGATTTAGCAGGGCTTGAAGAAAACTGTATTGCTGCTTAAGTGTAGTCAGTTATATTAATAATTTTTTTCTTTCCAAATAGCAATGTTACTTTTGTGAAGCTGATGGCAGGTGAGAGGTCCACCTATTGGATTTCTCCCAGTAATCCTTGCTTCCCCTTCATTCAGTAGCATATTGATGAGAGCCTTTTGCACAAATTGGAGGGAAGAAGCATTAATTTTATGTTCCGAGAGAGAAGAAATAGTTTCAATGAGTCAACAAACAGGTATTCCCCATTAGAAATTAGCACACACTGCTTCTAGACTAGAAATATTTGACCAAGTTTGTGTGAGATCAGTAGAGAACTGAAGCTCTCATATTCACTGGATGAGTTAAAGCAATTGAGTAAAGGGAATCACTGCTTGGAATGAAATACCTAGCTCACTTTCTGAAGAAGTAACTTAGGTGTGCTGATTTGGGAGGGATTTCAGAACAGTGAATCCTCAAGTACCTTCAGGACTGGAGTCAACTAAAGGGACACTCTTCTCTCATGCTTGAAGTTAGGTGATCTCCTTCCTGTGATAACTTTTAGAGGGCTCTTCATCACCTAAAGGCTATCTACAGATTCATCTGAAAAGGCAAAGTGTCTGGAAGCTAGATGCTACAACAATGAACACTGCACAATGTACAGAAATTCTTTTTGTGGACTGTCTTTCAATCACCACAACGGTGATCAGCATGATTAGCATTGCTGATCATTCTTATTCAGTGCTCCAATTCAGGACCTCTTTAAAAAAAAAAAAAAATCAAAGATTTCTCTGCTTTGTAGTCTGTAGCGTTTACGTATTAGATATAATATAACAAGCTCTTGGAGACCAAAGGCTCTCATGCTCAATAAATCTTTTGAGACTTGTTACTATCTGTCAATCATGAGCCTGATAAATCTCCCTACTTAAGACAATTTAGAACTTTCAATAGGCTACTTGAACTTACAGCATCTTTTGAAATGTTGTCTGAAAAGAAGAAAGTAGATGAAAAGCAGAAGACGAATAGCTCTCATTTCAAAAACGTATCAGTGGATGTTTTTGAAGTAGCTTATGCCTGTCACGTTTGCAGTCATGAAGCCACCAGACGTATGCTTCTTTGCATTTACACTGGCTATTTAATGACTAACCTAGTGCTTGTGCAGCTAGATGCAGTTAGGATGAAGCTGCCAAATTGCACACTGAGACTGCAATCTAACAAGAAATATAAGTGTTGGTTTAAGATAAGTCATGAATCTAAATACCTATTTAAACTAATTTCCTATTATTTGACAGAATAATCAGTGGATCATCTTGTAAAGTTAAGGACAACCTAAGTCATATTAATGAGGAAGCTAAGAGTACTTAGATATCACTCACTGACATATTGGATCCTCATTATAGCCAGATGCTGAAGGGAATGGGTAATTGGGCATATCATTTTTATGTGTGAGAAGTCAGAGGCCATGAAGGCCTATGAGACTGCAAAACATATTCCTTCGCTTACCATCCAAGATTTTGAGAAATATGTAGCCAGTTATGTTTTCTCACTACTAGCTGTATAAGATTTTAGACATGCAATGGTTATGAGTAAAAATGGACACTTCTGCATTACAAGAACAGCAGCAACTACTTCATAATCTGACTTGCTCAGTGCACTACAGACATAGTGCCAGTAAATTGTATACTAGGACTAGGAATCACTGAGAGTAGAGAGTGAGCAGATTCTAACTGAAATTTACTCTGCTAAAACAAGTACCTTTAGTACAACTTGCTGTAGTGCTACAATGGGACAAAAAGTATCTGTAAGCAGAAGCAAATTTCTAAGCACTAACAAAGATGATGTGATAAATGTTATGAATACAAACAACATAAATGCTCAAGGTTAGCATTCAGTTAATTATAACCCTACAAGGACTTTTCTCTTTCCTCCTGGAAAGATTGTCATGCCCTGTCTTTGGTTACAGCTGATATAAAGTGAAATCCAAATAACTAGAAAAGTGTTAAGGTAATAGAAGTCTTTTTTGCCACTTCTGTCATTCCAATACGCCCTAACAAATGACAGGAGAAAATTCTTCTGCTGAATATCTATAAGAAAATAAAACACTTCTCATCTGTGAGGTGATTGAGAATATGCACAGCAGCCCATTAGCACACCTCAATGGCCTCAACATGAGCGTTGTCAGGGCAGCAAGGATCCTCTCTGAGCTCAAGAAATCCTAGAAACTGATCAAAATCAGTTTCAACTTTCTTCTAGGGAGTATACACATCTTTCTTTCTCTCTTGTGAATGTTTTACTCATTAATTTTAAGAAAATAAGAAAATATAGTCAGTAAGTTTTTTTCCAGGAATACTGGACATAGTTGCAGTGATTCAGTGTGAGTCCTTTTGCTTTGCAAGAAACTTCTAGATACTATACTGATTTTTTTCATAATGAACATAAATTTTGCAGAAATATGTTGACACGTTTACTGTTGTAAACAGTTGTAACAGTGCATGACCTACTTGTGATATGGAAGAATCCTTGAACAATGAAAAGTTAACCATAAGCAATTACATGGAGCAACAAGATCTATAAGTTATCTTATTTTTGTTACACACAAAATTAACGTATATTTTTAATTACTTCTTAAGAAAATGGTCATTTAGAAAGAAGAGCATAGTTGCGTTTTTTTTCTAATAAGCTTTGGAAGTAGACATGGAAGTTGGATGCTTCTGTAAAACTGGGATAATGTGTAACACTAGGAATGATGTTTCTGAGTCCAACTTTTACTAAATATTACTAAACCTTGTCTCAGTTCAGAAAGCTAATCCTTTGTTGTTGAAGTCTTGCCCATTCCTACATCTTTCCCTTGTTCCCAACTCTCAGCTTAGCTGCAAGACTGGGTGCATGGAAACCTTCCAGTGGTTTTGAACTGTGGTACCCAATCTTCCAGCCCTAGAGAAGGAAGTGTACAGTACCCTGAGGCTCTATTTAAGCCTGCTTTCTTGGATTTCTTTCCCAGGCAGGAACTGGATCACCCCCAGATCTCACCTATGGCACGTACAATTGAACTGGCAGGTTGAGAAGTGACTTTTGTATTCACAACAGTTAGATGTTGTCATAGGAAGCAGGATTAACCTTTTCAACAGGGTAGTTAGTGTCTGTGGTCTGGCATGCTGTTGTTGCTGATGACTGTGATTCATCAACTTGTGAATTTCTAAGAAATACCACTGTTAAGTATGTAGCAAGCCTTTACTGTTTGCTTATGAAGGTTAGGGGTGCATTGAGCCCTGTGCGAGGGCATGCATCACTCACCCTCATTAATACTCTCCTACAGTTTGCTAAATGTGAATTAAAAGCATCAAAGCTTGGTCCTTCTCCTACGTACTGACAGTACCTATTGTCAAGATGAACTCAAAGGTTAGATAGCATTTCTGCCTGCTATGCAGTATTGATGTCATTGTTATGTTGGCAAATTAATTAAAATTGTGACAGCTTTTTGTGAAGTCCCTCAGGTACAAAAATGAACAGTCTGGTGAGAAAGAGGCACAGAAAGAGGAAAAAAAAAATCAAAGCCAGAGGAAAAGTTACACTCATTTTTATGGAAACTATTACTCACAAATATGAAGAGCAATTCTGTCTTTCAAATAACAGTAAAGGTGATGAGGTAAGCTTAGATTTTTGTTTTGTTTTTGAACTCTGTTTTTACTTGTAACTAAAAAAGCTACTCATAACTAACAGGCATTTTGCATGGTGGACTATGGTATCCCACAGCATCAAGAAACAAAGAAGCTGCAATGGAGCAAGGACAGTCACTGCAAGATGAGTAAGAGCCCAACAGCTACACTGCTGGTCTGGGCTATGTGATCTCATAGACATTTTCTTAAATTATTAACTAATGCTTTAGCTAGTATCATTACACTTCAAAACTGACATGTAGTTTTACTGCATTCTTAGAATGATGAAGACATGTTTTCAGATGCTTATGCCCTCAAAAATTAATTTATCTGGAGACAAAAGCTGAATTTTTGTCCATTGTAAATGTTACAATTACTTCGGACAGTTACTACAGTTGTTCCTCTAACCTAGTAAATGCACTTCTTTGTTACTACATTAACTGAAAAATCAAAAGCAATGTACTGTTCATATCCCAAAATCAAACATTGCAATTAAAACATTCTACATTTTTTCCATTGTAAATTTGGATTCCTTTCCCATACATGCAATATATTCCAATCCCATTTCCTGTCCTTCCCGCAAATTTGTGTAATTTTTACAAATGTAGCATGCTGTATACTACTTAAACATGTCAGTTAAAAAGTGAAAGACATTTCACTATCTAAATACCATGCAGATATTTATTTTCTTAATGTGACAGTTTTCTAGCCCAAAGACATTGCTTTATAATGAGGATAGTTCTTTCTACTGTAGCTTTGACCTTGCAGCATAAATTCAATCCATTCTCTCTAGAATAGTAGCCAGATTTTTTTTTTTTGAGAGAGGATATTTTGTCTTTTTGCTGTTTAGTAGAAACTTTACTTAATAACTGAAGCACACATGGCATGGGCAGAAAGAGTGTAAACGTTCTTATTAATTAATAGGATACTGAGCCAAGCCAATAAAAAGGTAATCTCAGATGTTATAACAGCCTTAATTGTCAATTTATTCATTCTTTGCTAACATATAAGAAACATACAATACTAATTGAAAGCATGAAGTGACTAATAATAAACAACTTATGCTTTTATTATTGATTTTTTCTAAGTGTTCTTAATCATATATATGAAAATAAATCAATGTACTATATATCAAATATTAAGTGATTTGGTAATAGTGTGGAGAAAAAAAAAGGAAATGTCAGGATAGAATAAAGAGAGACTATCATTAGAAGATGTCTGAAGTGAAGATATGACCAGAAAAAGGAGATAAAGGTTTCACATGTTCACAATTATAAGAGAGATTTGATATTTGAAATGCAATTAATCTGATGCATGAAAGAATCTCATTATTCTTCTTCTGGCATAAAGTCATTAGTCAAGGAAACAGATGTACCCACAGTGATTATTTTTGCTCTTATTTTGTCCTCCCGCTCAGAGATGCTCTTAAGGAATAATGTTTTATCGTAACTACC
Source organism: Chrysolophus pictus (assembly GCA_037305975.1). NCBI lineage: Eukaryota > Metazoa > Chordata > Aves > Galliformes > Phasianidae > Chrysolophus > Chrysolophus pictus. The sequence goes on from CM074578.1 coordinate 30,877,588, forward strand.
TGTCTTGTTTCTTCAGTCCGTGACAGTTGTACGTTACTTTCTTACAACAGTTCAACCTTAGATATATATATATATTCTTCATATTTTTTACACTGCTACTTCATGTTCCTGGGAGAATTCCCTTCCTTTTTATTATTTCCTTGCTCAATATCATATGTCTTATTTTTTTTCTCTCTTCCCTTGTGTCCCAGTCTGCTCTTCTTTGGAAGTCTGATTAATCTTAACATCCTCCCTGTTTATACAAAGGTACAGATAAGCCATAAAATGTAGTCTCTCCTGGAAAGCTGGAGGCTTACTAGTTGAGCCATACTCTCCAGCTGGGCTTCAGTCAGCAGTGCAGGGAGGGTGACTACACCTCAGTCCCGGGTCTGGGATAAGAAAAATAAAGATCTACCAGAAAGTCAAGATTTTGGTGGTTCTGAAATCTGTCTTGCTTAGTAACATTACAAACTTCTTGTTAAACAAAATGGGAGCATGAAATGTATGCTATAGGATATTGCCATACCTTTGAACTTTTCTGGGAAGAATTTAATAGACAAAGAGACAAGACAAAAGGATAGTGGCAGAATGTCCAATATATGTTAATAACAAGTATGTTAAGTGGGAAGTTAGGGTGCTTTTGAGTAGAAGAAAAAATTCTCATAGTTTTCTCCCTCCAGCTAAAGGGAAACAGGAGGCTATTTGCAGGATCTGCACAAGGCTATTTGAAGGCTTTACAGTGAAGACAAATTTAGTCTATGTCATGACAAGCTCTAATTCTGATGGAAAAAAAAAAAAAAAGGAAAAGTTCGATTCATACCAAGAGGCTGCAAAAATTGTGAAGTGACAAATGAATTGGAGTAACATGTTCAAAGCCCTTGGGAAGAAGACCCTAGGGAAAATCCAGTTCAAACTGCACATTGATTTCACTGGAAGTAAGATTTCATTTCATTCCATGAATAACTTACTGAAGAACAGTAATAAAGAAACAGACCAAAGTGTTTTAAGCTGATACCTGTGAGCTTTTCAATGAGAAAATTTCTTGCCAACAAATCTGTGAATGGTTGGAGACAATTCAGAGACAAATAAGAAACACGTATATTAATTAGTGCAATTTTGTGCTCTCTTTCCTAGCAGAGAGGCAGAATTTGTGAAAAGATGATATCCTTGTGATTAATTGTGCTGCTTGGATTACTGAGTAAGAGTTACCTCGCAGTCCTTTTGAACATCAAGATAGCAGACTGGAAGTTGCTCATGTGTGTAAAAGCTTTCATCAAAAGGTAATGTATAAGCAACAGCCTTAACTCATTTTTTTTTAGTTAAACAATGATGAAAAATATTTCTTAGTCATTTTTCATGGACAGCAGAGCTAAAGACAAAATTTTCAAAACTGGTATCTATGGCAAATGGATAGGTGTGGATAATACTGGAGTCAAGCAGTCTCACAGACATCAGGTGGACCATGCAAGAGTCAGGCTGGAGCTTGCCTACAGCAAATAAGCCTGCTTTCAGTTACGCTGCAGTTGAGCTGAGCTAAGATGATAAAGAAGCTTACCCAGCAGGGTACTCTGTTATCGGTTTCATAAAAAGTTCACTTTCTCTGCAGTCTCTCTTCTTACTCTACTGTCTTTGCCCTCCTGATTTCAGTGGTCAGATCTACTTGCTGCAACTGCCTGAAAATCAATCAGCATTTGGATGAAAAAGAAATGCAAACCTCAATGATTAAGATAAAAATCTTTCCTTAAACTCCTGCTTCTTCCCTTTAGAGAGCAATAGCTACCGATGCTGCCACCTTCAGGGAAAAGCTACACCGCAAAATGGAGGATGGTACAAAAACACCCAGGTAGCAGAGACCTTTACTGGGCAAGTGTTGGATGGATTCACGTTTGCATGTTGAGAGGTTTTGTCAGACAATGCCACATCTCTGCTAACAAATTCTAATTGGCTTGCACTAGTATAGTTAGTTGTATTATGCTTCTTGAAAAAGAAGCATAATTTTTGGTGGAAAGTAGAGTTTACTTGTTTATTCCTGTATTTGGAAATTGATCCTGAGAAATGCTTTCTGAAGAGTCTGCTTCTAAAAGCAGTGGTGGACTATGTGCCATGTCTTGAAGCAATAAGACCAGTTGTTCCCTTCAGCCTTGAAGTTATGTCACTGAAAAAAAGCTGAATTTGACAGCAGCTCTGTACTCTATTGTATGGGGGAACTTTTCAACAGAAGTTGCCAATCATGACAAATTACGCTCAATTTTATGAGCAGTGACCGCTGGAGACAATCAAATTGCATTTGTAGCCAAATCTGACAGCCCATGCCTTTTTGGGACAACATGCTACTCATATTATGGTAGAATTTAAATATGCTTATTTATGATACACTATAAATTTACTTTTATTGACAAAAGTAGTTTCAAGTAGAAGAGCAAAAAGAGAATGTCAAAGAAGAGATCCACAGTGATTGACAGTGTCTCTGTAATATCCATAATTTCTGAATCATAGAATGGCCTGGGTTGAAAAGGACCACAATGATCATCTAGTTTAAACTCCCCACTATGTGCAGGGTCATCAACCACTAGACCAGGCTGCCCAGAGCCACATCCAGCCTGGTTTTGAATGCCTCTAAGGATGGGGCATCCACAACATCCTTAAATAACTGTTATTAATTATATAAAGCTTAAAAAAAAATTCTGACAGGATTACTAACATTAATGTTCAGATGGTATGAATTCTGTATGCTGGTGGTCATTAGCAACATGTCCTTCAAACTAAATTAAAAATTTAGAGTACACATCCTGAAGAAAATCATGCTCCTAGAAAAAAGGGATCTTGTACTGCAACAAAATTTATTGCCTCTTTTCATCCATTTAGCTAAGATTCTGTAAGAAGCAAGATTTGATGAGAAGGTTTGGTGCTCTTTTATTTGCAAAGAAATTTACAGGGTATCCTTTCCCTGAACACAGCAGCTTTTCACACAGCTCCAAAGATATTCAGATAGCTTTCTGGCTAAGACTCTGTTTTTGTTTCTTTTCCTCACGTTTGCCCTCTCTGCTTTGTTGCTTCCAGAAAGCCTTTTTTTTTTTTTAATTTCTAGTTTGTGCTTTCTGCTATTTCTGTTGTACTTCTGTCAGCAGGAGCAACAAGAGGCTCAAGCATTCTTAGTGAAGATATGCTTTCAGAAACCTTACCTTCAAAACTTCAGGAACTTTGGCAAGTTTCTATTGGATGTAGCTACACAAACCCTGACTTTGCAAAGTCTTTGAAATTATATAAGGTGAGTTTTACATGAGGGGGCAAAAGGCACATTCTTGATGAGAAAGGTTGGTCCTGTGAAATTTCATGGACCTTTAGTAGAGTCAGGGGCCAGTAGGACTTCTGTAAGAAAAGAAAAATGCATTTGATATTTAAATAAATATATATTTTCATCTGGCTATGTTCCCAGCTGAATTGTTCTGGAATTTTTCCATTAAGATGTGACCTCAAGCAGACATCTGGCCTGGAAAATTTCTGCCCATTTCACTTGGCAGTGTTGGAGAAAAAGAAGGTTAAGGTGCTGCAATGGAAAGTAACTGACTTAGTAATGGACAGTGCCAACCAGTATGCATAAGGGTTACTAAAATTTCTTTGATGTATGCATATACAAACTAAACTCGGTAGTGTATTCCAAGATGGACTAATCACTTGGCTTGTTGATACTTTTGAGCAAGCCTAATGGGTAACCGTGCTCTTTGAATTAGTCAAAGTGACTTATTCGAAGAGTGTTTTTGCCCTGTGTTTGATGCTTGTTGGGGCAGGGATTTTCAAGACTGCTGAGGGCACTGAGCTAGCAAGACTCACTAAATGGCTCATTCACTGCTGTTAAGATATCTGACTTCATATCCTAAGTGGGACTTTTCTACTAGTATTACTTCCCTGGGAGACATAAAAACATTCTACTGCATATGAGAAGGTTTCCATAATGTGTTTCTTTGGTAGCACAGACTGTGTAGCTGGTTCTTGTTTCTTCCAACATGTAACAACTTTCTTCTTTTCATTGTCACCTTGGCAGTGAAACTGTAATATCAATGACTTACTGAACAGGAGTCAAGTTGGAATGCTAGTTTACTGGTTAAATAGTGCTTTACATAGCTTTTAGCTAAGTTAATACAAAGAATGTCCATATTCTCATGTTATATTGATTCTACACATCCTAACATTTGCTTCCATAGCTATAGCTGTGTTCTCTTTAATGTATTAACTATAGGCTTGGGGCTGAGTGGCTGGATGACTGTGAAGAGGAAAGGAACCTGGGAGTGTTGGTTGATGCTTGGCTGAATGTGAGCTGACAGTGTGCACAGGCAGTCAAGAGGGCCAACGGCATCCTGGCCTGCATTAGAAATAGTGTGGCCAGCAGAAGCAGAAAGGCAATCATTCCTCTGTACTCAGCACTGGTGAGGCTGCACCTTGAGTATTGTGTTCAGTTTTGGACTTCTCACTACAGGAAAGACATTGAGGCCCTGGAACATGTCCAGAGAAGGACAATAAAACTGGTGAGGGTTCTGGAGCACAAATCTTATGAGGAGCGGCTGAGGGAGCTGGGATTGTTTAGTCTAGAGAATAGGTGGCTCAGAGGAGACCTCATTGCACTCTACAATTTCCTGAAGGGAGGTTGTGATGAAGAGGGGTTTGGCCTGTTCTCTCAGGCAGCAAACAGGACCTGAGGAAATGGCTGCAAGTTGTGCCAGAGGAGGTTTAGGTTACATGAGGAAAAACTTTTTCTTCCAGACAGTGGTCAGGCACTGGAATGGCCTGCCCAGGGAGGTGGTGGAGTTGCCATCCCTGGCAGTGTTCAAGAGGTGTCTGGATGAGGAGCTATGAGATATGGGTTAGTGGCTTGTGGTAGCAGTGGTATTGGGAAGATGGTTGGACTAGATGATCTTGTAGGTCTTTCCAGCCTTGTGATTCTATAACTCTATATTCTTGTTGAACACTGCTCTAGTATTTATGTTCTTGAGTAATTTACTGCAAAATTGGCTGCTGCTTTCCCTCCCCCCACATGTATGGGGAAAAGCAGTGCCAAGCAATTTTTACTTCTCCTCATTGCCCTGTTTCAGTTCTAGCTTAGCCCTGTAAAATATTACAGCTTCAGCTATGTAGCTGCACTACACAACTCCCTTTTCCACTTATTGAGGGTAACAATATGCAGCAGTCAAATAAGTGCTGTATCTCCCCTTTGTAGCTAGTCCAGGCAGGACAGCAGGGTGGTGTTTTATTCTTGTCTTCTAATGAGGTACCAAAGTGACAGAATTCTGTTTATCACCAAAATTCCTCTATTTCAGGCTTAGCTCTGATTCACTGCCTACTGCAAATAATGTCTTTGCTTTGTCCTTCAGCAGGCTCAAATTAAAACAGAACTAAAAAATTCTCTATTAAAAGCATTTCAGAGTCTGAACCCTGGAACCTTTATGCCCACACATAAAGCTCTCTTAGTAAAGCTGAACACACAGCTACACCAGATGGTAGTTTGAATAAGCTGCTATACTATGTGTGCACTACCCGCAGAGGAGGAATGAGAAAGAGGGTTAAATACCCCTGTCTTACTAGTACATTATGAAGGTGGGAGATTTAATATTAAAAATTTTTGAAAGATTTGTTGGATATGCCTAAACAGCTCTCAAAATTGGTCTCAAGAGAAATGCAGAAGTGCCATCAGATTGCCTAAAAGACTGCCTCATGCAGTCTCCAGTGTGCTGGGGCAGGTTACTCCAATGGAGAGATGAAAGGCAGCCTCAGGCTATGGCTAAAGTGTGCTTCCCTAGGTGGCCATTGCATGGTTGATCAACCTGTTTGTGAGTCTTGCTGGGAGCAGCCCAGAGTAGGTGATAATTCTTTCTATTCCCTGAAAATAGTTGGTTTATGGAAGAAACTACATAAATCAAAGAGAGCCCTCAGAAATAATTTCTCTCAGTAGAAGTACATCTGCTTTGAGAAAAGATCTTCAGTGAGAGCTTCTGAGAAAAATATTCTTGATTTCTTTGGATCAGTTAGACCTAGAAGTGAAATTGTTCCTTATTCTACTTGTAGGTTAACCCTAAGGAGATCAATGTAGTTTTCAGCACTCGTGGTATCTGCTAATTAAGATTTTCAAAAACATAGGAAGTTTTAATCAAGGAAGGGAACAAATGAAATCACACCTCCTTTACAAATAGATCTGAAAGGATGTAGTGTCTCTTTCTTTTTTGATAGTTCACAGGCATTTAATTTATGGAGGAAGAGGCAGCTTTTTTGGTCTGTGTTGAGCAGAATATTCCTTGTACTGTGTGATAAATACATATAGAATGACACAGCCATCTAGAACTCACCCAAAGGGTGCTTGGCCTCTTTACTTTGTGACTAGTACAGATCTTCTAAAACCCACTATGATTTTGGGGGAGAATAGCATAATAATTGAAAGAATATTGTTTCATGTAAACAGTTGATAAAAAATATTTTGTTTGTATTTGTGTTTACACTGTCTAGAGATACAGGAACATGTACATTTTGGAATCTCTCACATTAGCTCTTTTTGTCTAAGTAGAAATGATAGTTTTAACAAAACAAATGCTAAATCCCCATTTATTGCTTTTTCTTTTTTTTATTAATGCTTTGTTTTATACTACTGTTTTTGGTGCAGATTGATTGCTTTATGTGGTGTGTTTAAACAGTATTAGGTTTCTTCCCTCTAAAATATACTCTTAACATCTCATCGTTACTGCCAGTTGAACATTGTGCAGCACTGCATATCAAACTGTGCAAGCCAGTTTCTGCCTGCACATGGTGTCCTTAGCAAATTGTGGCTCTGTAACTAGTTGAAGTCTTCTTATAGAGAGTGCATATTGCTCTGTAAATAAATTTTGCATTCAGAATGCTAGCAGAGCTCAACGACAGTACGGATATGAGTCAGTGAATTCTGGGTGAGAACATTCTGCTTATGTGAGACTTACATAGAATGTAATGGTTTTGAATTGCAAAGGAGGCTTAATCCTGAAATGAAAAACAGTCTATTTCTATAATATTTAATGGAAGATAATTGAAATGGAAGTGACTTGGAAGTAGACCCTACTAGAACGTTAGATCAGCTTGCACAGGAATCAGTTTGATCCTATGTTGGGCAGGGAGATGGACTGAATGATCTCCATCCAGAAGTCCTTCCCAGCCTACACAGTTCTATGGTAAAAATAACAAGTAGAATTTTGATAGATAAAGCATGACACATTTAAAAACGTGTTGCCTTTGTGGTCATCATCTCTGCACTTCTGTGGGAGCTAAGATTCTCTGCATAACGGGATGTAGATAGTGGGCTGCACTGTGGTGCTATCACATGGGCTGTGCTTCTTCACTGCTTTGTAAGATACCCTCCAAAGTCACTCAGGTGTCAGAGCATTGTGCTTCTGACAGAAGCTGTCACAGAATCATAGAATGGCCTGGGTTGAAAAGGACCACAATGAGAATCTAGTTTCAACCCCCCTACTATGTGCAGGTCACCAACCGCCAGACCAGGCTGCCCAGAGCCTCATCCAGCCTGGCCTTGAATGCCTCCAGGGATGGGGCATCCACAACCTCCTTGGGTAATAACCTATTCCAGTGTGTCAGCACCCTCTGAGTAAAAAACTTCCTCCTAATATCTAAACTAAATCTCCCCTTTCTCAGTTTAAAACCATTCCCCCTTTTCCTATCTACTTGGTCTTGTGTTTGAGCAAAAAACCTTGCTGGAAGCTGGAAGCTGGAGAATGGTGGGTGTGCAGTACAGACAGAACCACAGAGCCATGCCTAGAGCAACCCGGGTGTAGTAGGGTGCTGTAGCTCAGGGCCAGCCTTGAAGAATGGTAGCTGTTCTCTGCAGAGATGTTTATGGGCCTGCATGTGCACTGTTCTCTCCATTAGTTCTGGGAACAATATGAAGATGAGTGCCATTCCATGCCACTGCTCAGAGCCAGTGTTGTCTTAGAAGTTTAGTAGCAAAGGCTCTCTTCTGGCAAATGTAGCAGTACTGCTCATCAACCATAGCTGACAGAAAAAGCAAGATATTTTCAGCACTGAGATGGAATCTCTTGAGAGCCAGGCTGTGTGCCATGATGTTCATGGCATGACAGATCTCTGTTGCAGGTGAACTACTCATGATAATTAGGTGACTGCATACCTTGTATACTGGATTTATGTTTTTAGCAGAGGAAGCTCAAGCTCATACCCAAGCTCCCCAGTCATCTACGTTATCCATGTATTGGCTAATCCTCTGGTGCTAGTCTAGATCATCTGACTTCATCTTTGGGTAGAGAACCTTGGAAATGGCTTGTTTTGCATCAAACTGAACATCACATCCCCAGTTAGTTTGAAACATGTAGTTTGTCAAAGCTGATTGTATATACCAAAGTAATACAGAATTTAACATTTCAAAATTATCCATAAATGTAGAACAGTTTTATAGCTTGGATTTCTCATTGTGACAGCCAACAAAAAGTTAACAGAATAGCTTGTTGAATTGTTTTTTGGTACTGATAACAATGATTATTTTTGCAACTGTTTATCTCCCTCATTTCTGATTCCTTGCTAGATGGAGAGAAATCTCTTTCATTTGTTACTTCTGTGAATTTGTCATGTTGCAGCAAAGATGAAATTTTAAAAGATGTAATTTTTACTGTCTCCAAGGTTCAGAGAGGAAAAAAGGTAGCTTGGGCTACTAAAAACAATTTTGCTTTTAAAATGTCATTTTGATTTCCAAGTGAAAGCAGTCTTTAAATATGCATTTATTGGATTTCACTTCTATTTGATACTATTCAATAGTATCTGTGGAGTCTAACTACCAAATCTTGTTTGCTTCTAGTCATTTATTGCCAGATGTTCATGAATCACAAGTAATAAATATCTTTAGTGTTATGATTATACTTATCCTGAGTACTCTGAACATTATCAAATCTAGTAAAATATAATGAGGTTATTAAATAAAATATCTTTAAAAGCATGAATACAGTAGTGGTAATTTGAATGTGACATTGGAAGAAAAACTATTAAACATAAAATTAAGGATGTTTGTATGCAAATTTCAATCACAATCAACTAGTAAAAAATAAAAGCTTAAATAGTAATTTGATGTTTATAAATCAGATTCTGATCTGTATCTGAATCTCTAAGGATATTGGCCATTATTTTTCTCTACAAATGATGATTTACATATAAATGTAGGATATAATCTTTGTTATTATCTCTGTTGTGATGATAATCATTCTGTACTATTGTTCAGCATAGCATCTTGCTTTGTCTGTAGAGATAATTTTGTGAAAGAGCTCCTGAATTTATTTATTGGACTTTACATGAAACTGATGATTGGAGTCAGAGTGAATCTACAAAGAGTATTTGCAACAGTAAAAGTATGTTGGGATCTTATTTGCTTTAGTTGATAAGCAGGTACTGTAAGACAGAGTTGATTCAAAGATTCTCAGAACTGTGAGATAAATTGCATTTATTTTCACACCAAGTGTTTTTGCTTGTTGTTTTTTCTGTTCTCATTTTTTAGTTTTAGCGAAATTAATTTTTTGCTGATGGGTTAGGGAAGCCTGAAGGGGGTAGTCGGTGAGACAAACCAAAGTTGACGCTCAGATCATGAGGGAAAAGCTTTCTCTAAGCAGTCTGCTGCTAGGGGCAGCCACCTACCCACCTAGTGTCTGTCTAGAGCAGGTCATCTCATTGGGACAAAATTAGATATTTCTTTGGAATAGATTCATTCAGACTGCTGCAATGAAGTTGTGTATATATATATATGTCAAAAAAATTGTGAGGAATTTGCTATGTATTTGCTTTAAATTGTTTTGAAGAAGGGACAGAAAAATGCAGATAATTTTAAGGGTTGTATTTAAAATTATGCTAACTGCAATTTACCAAAGTTTGTTTCTGAACATATTTTATGTCTGTGAGTACAGTTACAAGGGCTGTCCAACATCTTATATGGTATTCTTCCTGTATTCCATAGAGCAAAAATTCAAAAAGAATAAACTTTCCTTTTCAAAAATTCAAACAGAGTAACACTTTCCTTTCCCATTATTTCATTTTTCTTTTATTTCTATTATTTCCTATGTGATAAATATGTCAAATAATTTTTAAGAAAAGAAGGTGGGAGCTGATGCCTACAGTTTCACTCGCAGGTTTTATCTTGGATGTAGGAAGCAGATACGAAAGTCTTAGGTGCTGCACCTCTTAAACTGCTCAGCTTCCCAGACATGGTAACCCTTGGGAAAGGGCAGTACAGAGTTCTTCTATAATCGCGGTGTTGAAAGTACCTCACTGAGTAACGGTATCCTTCAAGCATCTTAGAACCAGAGCAGTTAGTGAGCTCATCACTCTTTATCAAATCCATTTGTCTTGACATACCGAAATAAAACTGTGACAGGAGTCATTAAAATACTTGTCTAAGACTGTGTAATTCTTGTAACATTATCTAATATATCTTCAGAAACTATGGCTGACAAATGATGTGGAAGACCTTAACTTTTATGTCTCCAGATTGTTATGTATTTAACTTTAAAATTTTTGAATGACACCATAGCATTTTACATTTCCTTCTCTCTCTCCCCCTTCCTCTTTTTTCTCCACTTTTGCTCATTTAATTGCTTGTTTGTCACTTTTCTTCTCTGAAAAGTACTTTTCTCTTTTTGCAAAATACCACATTTGTTTTCTGCTGAAGAGTAGGCAGTGTATCTGACCTGTAGATTGACCATTTTGACATTAATAGGCAGAACTGTGCGATTTGTTTATAAGTGCATGGAGTCCTATTGAGTCCACACACCCTCTGAATAGTTAATTCTCCCTTTCAGAAGTGCAGATTACAACAGTGAGCACTTAGTACAGTAATATAATTATAAAAGATAAATATTCATTATTTATCATTGAAACTTTAGCAAAATGTGGTATTTGCAGAAGAGGCTACATTTCAAACATCTCAGATCTAAACAGTGAACTTCATATATAAGGTATGATGTTTAGGTTTTAATTTATAGATTTATAATGCTGTTGGGCAATGTATAGTTTTTAACACCAGAAAGAGCTATGAGACTGAGCAGCACTAGAGATGAAGTAAAATATGTAACCTTAGTCTGTTTTGATATGAGCACTTTAAAAACAAAATCCAGATGTTCTGGTGCCAATGCACAATGACCCTCAATTTTAAAAATGTGCATCTTATTTCATATTTAAGGTGTCTAACTTTATTTTGTATCATTAACTCTAGTTAAGTTTTAATTCTATCCCTGTCTGCCTAAACAGACATAATTGGCCCCGTAAATCATTTTATTGACTGAAAGTACTTTATCAGCTAATCAATCAATCAGCAGACCACAAACTCATCTCCTTCACATAAAAAAATATTAAAATAATTGGACTTCATTTACATAGATGTTTTAGGCATTCATTTAACTGGGACCTTGAGTTGTCATATCTCAAATACATTAGTCACTCTGAAAGTAATGTTGCCTATTTATTTCCATGGAAACTAAAACAGATACAAAGAGAACAATAGCACTGTTTGACAGAGAAAATTCTCAGCTACAAAACACTATTTTTCAATGTAGCCACCACTGTTAGTTGTGCACTTTTGCTAGCCGTGAAAAAGAGCCTGCATGCTGTGCTTGTAGGTATGTACACTGGTGAAAGTGACCCAATGTCATCACTGCTGAAAGGCACCACCCATTGTCTCATTGTGCTCATATCCACTCTTTGGTCTCCAACAATGTTCAGCAAACATTAGTGAGTGCCATTTTTTCTGCATGGTGCAATTCAATGACACACCTTTGTTTCATATGCACTCTCAGGTCAGATGTCATTGTGTCAGACTTCTCCTCTGTTGTCATCTGTCACACAACAACAAAATGTAATGATGTTGGCAGAAAGGTTCAACCTCCACTGCCATGCCAACAGGATCTGCCTCTGATGTAGGGGGACCAATATAATGAAATAGTAGGCATTACTTGCAGAGCAGCCTTTACATATATTTTTTTTTAATTACACAGATATGTAAAAAGATGGAAGGCATCCATCTATACCAGAGTGATTCAACTAATTTTGCTCTTTTCTGTAATTAGCATGACATGGACAATGTCTAACTTCAGACAAATAGGATAATATTTTTACCTCCTCCTGATATGAGTTCGACTGGACAAATATGCTACCAAATAAATCTCATAGTGACAATTACTTGTTCTTTAAAGCCCCAAGCTTCCTCAAGGAAAATATTTACAGTATTTACTAGCCTTCTTCTAAAGCTCTCAAACTTGACTCTCTTACCACATTTGTTCATTTGTAAACTCAATTATAGAAAATATCTTGGTAGGACCTTGATACTGTCTCTGAAATAATAATTGTCTTAAAAGCATTATCAGTGTGTTAGAGAGATCAATGCTGACACAAAAACTTGTTTAAACGATAAGAACAAATTTTGATAAGCCTTTTATAGACTAAAAGTTCTGTGACAACTACAGCTGCACAAGTAGCTCTTTGTTTTGAGTTTAGTTAAACGTCATACTCAGAATGACCTTTAGCATCTGTATTTGTTTAGATGTAGCTATTTTCAGTAGCTGTCCAGTACTATGTTTAGCCCTTTCCTCCTCTTCGTACTTTAGCTTCTAGAAGAGGTATCTTACTCTCTGTTGATTTTGGTTGCTTGTTCCTACTATTTAATGTTTTCTGTTTCATGACATCTGTTTATAAACCTGAACATTGAACTTGCTGCAGTGGAATTGCCAGGTCGTGACCTGAACCAGTGTTTGAGCACCAGGTGAGAAGGCATAGCTAACCCAGGGAGCGGAGGTGCAAGCAATGCACCTGAATGACCGGAAGGGATGGAGCCTGGATCCACCCCTCACCACCCTCATTTAAGGGTTAGCAGTTGGGGAAGGAGTATCTCTCTGGATAGAGATTGTTCTCCTCTTGAGCCATCATTTGTTGTTGGAAGGGGTGAACAGATTTTCCTTCCTTAGTATGTGTTATTGTTCTGTAGTACCTGCTTCTCATTTGAAGGTACTGTCATTACCTTCTTTTGCCATGAGCTTGCTAATTATGATCTTCCCTCTTCTCAGGTTGAATTATGTGATTATTATACAGTTGCAAGTTTCTGTACTACATGCCATCCATCTTCTGTACTATCCTTCTGTTACCAACTACGCTTTTCTACTCTATGCTGGAATTTAATAGTAAAACTTCAACCAGGAACTCACTGTTCAATGTTTATCATTATCCAAATATGAAAAATCTGCAAAACTCTGCCAAAGAATTATAGTTTTCTGCATGAAGTGTTCAGATCATTAAGAATTTTTCCCCCTTTAGTGGATTTTTCTTTATGATTCTTGCCAAGCTTAGTTTCTGTTACCATGACACTGGACATCATGGAATCATTAGAGTTGGGAGGGATCTCTGAGTGCCATCTAGTTCAACTCCCCTGCAATGAACAGGGACACCACCGCTAGATCAGGTTGCCCAGGGAATGATTCAGCCTCACCTTGAAAGTCTCCAGGGATGGGGCATCAATCACAATACTAGGTAAAACTATTCCAGTGCCTCGCCACCGCACTGTAAAAGACTTTTTCCTTATATCTATCCAAAATCTATCCACATCTTACAATGACAACGCATTCATCTATCTGTTGTTTTTTTTTTGTTTTTTTTTTCCTGACTGAAATGGATCCACTGACTTTTTAGACTAGTCCAAGAAAGGGCCAAGGCAAAAGAGACAATATTGATTGTGCCAGTTCCTTGAATAGTAAGGTGGCTAGCTACTGAGAGAATCCCTAGCCAATGCCAGGAATCATGTCAGTACTACCAGTGCAGGCTTCTTGTTCCACTGTTATTTACAGATTATCTCTATGACATAGAGGGAACCTGCATCTGCAAAACTGTCCTTCACTAAAGGAGTTGCCAACTGAGCACATTTTGTGTTTGTGATGTTCTTAAGTTGGGCTCAATGAACTTCAAAGTTCATTCATTTGAGATAAGGCCAGGGGCTTTTAAATAGCGAAGATTAGCTGCCTACATCTCTGTTGTTCGGAAATGATTAGCTGGAGAAGAGGCTTCTTGTTCTCTTTGCAATCCTGTGATGAGATCGCCTTCCTGGGAGTCTGTTCCACTGGAAGCTGGCATTTGTGTTAAATCTTTCCCTTAGGTTGTGTCAGGTATCTGATACATCTCCTGCTTGAGGGTCTTTTGTTGTTGTATTGTTTTTTTGTGTATGTGTGTGTATGTTTGTGTTATTCACATACCACCCTCATATTGTACAGTAATAAAAGTTTCTGTTAGGAAGCATAGGAAGAAAAACTTTCAAATGTGACACAAATAGGAAAAAATACATGTAGAACTGAGAGAGAAGATGTGGAAAAAATAGGGAAAGGAGCAAAGTATGTAAAACAGTGATTCTAAAATAGCAAAACATTTTTCTCACCAGTTCGTACTAGAATTTTCTGAATAAATGTTACACAATAATTAAAAAAAGAAAAAAGTTTGTTCTTTAACTCTGAATTAATATTTTCCCTTCTATTAAATCAGCGACAGTTCTGTTGAAGTTGGAGGAGAATATATATTTTTATCAGTCTAAAAACTGTACTGAAAAATATAAAGTGGTAATTGAGTTCAATTTCCCTGCCTTAAAAATGCAATCCAAATATAGCAGGTCTCCTTTCCCATCTATTCAGTTTAAACTCATTTCCAATTTGCTGTACATCTTCCTACTGTACCTAAATATATCTAGTTTTTATGAAAGATTAGTTTCTGTGTCAAGACTGCGTTGCTGCTTTCTGTAGGAATCTCCTGTGTTCAACTGTATTAAGTTGGAGAAACAAGGCATGCAGATAGAAACATCACTAGTTGTAGTTACCTTCAGGCAGGTCCAATTTATGTAATTCCACTTCTGAAGGGTTGTCAGAGAATATTTCCTATTTCATAGGGATTTTTCCAACTTCAGTGTATCATGCTACCTTGGCAGGAGAATGTCCCTTTTCTATACTTGTCCTCAGACTGAGCCATTATGTTTGAATAGTTATTTTAAATACTTAATAATGGGTTTCTGAAATCATCAATGTATTTTTATCAGACCTTTTATTAAAGTAAGTAACTGCTAAACCAGTTGGAGCAGTGAATTCATAGAGAGTTTGGTTTTAATGTTTCCTGTTCTTATGTATTTCCATTTTTCTGTAGTTTATTTGAAATCTGCAGGTGTGTTCCCAAGTTAAGGTGTTAGGTTGCTCTAGGGCCTTTCCGTGACAAGTGCACTGGCAGTAGCTCCTTGTGCAGCTTGCTCAAATGCCCATCCTAAGCATGCTCACCATGACTCCAAGACTTTCATATCATAGTAAAAATTCTCCCAGACTGAGTATAAAATTATGCAAAAATTCTTCTATTGCTACATTTCTGCTCGTTGAGCATTCTCAGAATAGGAATCATAGACAGCATTCTCCCTTTGAAGTATTTTGTCAAAGAAACCAGAACAAAAACACTTTCCTTCGTACAGACCAGATGATATGCTTGGCCAGACATAACTGAACTGCCTATTTGTGGATGGATTGAAAATCTAATTAAATTCCTGCAAAAACTGGGCCTCTCTCTGTGTACCAGCAAATTGAATGGCACCTGGGCCAGAATGTTGTGAGCACTGAGATGTGATTGCACATGCTGCAAAAAGGATTAAACAGACTCTTAGTATGCTTTTAGCCTCACCAGCTGTGAATTCCTCAAACAACTTCTGGCAGAGTCTGGGAGTAAACATGGGTAAGTGACCATTACTATTTAATAGATTGGATCCATTCATGCTTCTGTAGGGTGCTAATGTTTAATTGGACTCTGGGCCACCTGAGCATTTCCTAGCCTCACTGCTAAAGAATAGTTTGAAGGAAATACTTGATTTACTAGCTGTGGCCTGTGTGTCCGGGAGGATCATCTGTGGACATACATGTAGCAAAAACAACTGTAAAGTCTTAAGGAGAAAGAATTCAGAGGAATCTGTTAGTTTGTGGCAGAGGCAATCCTGAACAAGAAAAATCAGGCAGAGATTGTGAACTTGGATCCAGGCTAAAATGACAATAAATGCACAAGTTAGGACATTCAGTGTGACTGCTGTTACCCAAGGGTCTACGTGTTTTTATCTTCAAAACTGATCTCTTTGTATACCATAGTTAAAGTTCCTGGGACAACTTGGGCTGAAATCCGTGGCCTGAATGTAACTCTCCAGACCTTTGTAGCTACAACTCCAGAACTGTGCCAATTTCCCAAAGCCTTGTGTTGTATCTGCTTTCTGTATGTATGTATGTATCTTATGTATGTATGAGAAACTATTAAGAAGGCCACCACATAAAGTTTTAGCTGAATCATGTCCTTCACCCTCTCTACTCATGCATGAAACTGTCTATTGTGTTCCCAAAAACATACTGGACTAATTCAGTTTTATCCTTCATTCTTTTAAGGACGCATTTCAGCTCAGCTTTCAGAATATAAGAGAAAAATGTTCTTCCCAATCTGCTTTGGCATTCAGAAATGAGAGTTACATACAGCATTAATCTTTTGTGCCAGAAAAAATCACAGTGTGTTGATATGTTTGGCCTTTTATATTTCCCTTTGATTGGCTAAATATACCACTTTAGCCCACATAACTCAGTAAGGAACTTGCTAGCTTCCAAAAATGGGAAACTGTGCTGAATGCTGATTTCCCATGCATAGATAAGAACATGCACCCTAAATTGGAATTTACATGTGTGAAAGAAAGCTATATTCAACAATGGAGATGAGGGATGTTGTGAAAATGAGGCCAAGTTTTAGCAACTGGAGCTGGAGCTTTGGATAAACTGTATAATTAGAAGGAACCATGAATCTCACTTTTGCTAAAAGTCCTGGAGAGAGCCCTCTTTTGCTTGGCATAGAAACTCCTTCCAAATCCACAACTGCATATACATATTTTGAGAGATTTGCCATGGGTTATTATTAAGAACCTTAGGATACAAAACATGGACAACAAAGTTCCCAGTAAAGTCCCCATTGCCTTGCATTAGCAAATGAAAACTCCAGATAACATTACCATTACCACGTAAATGCTCTCACCACCACTGACTGGAGACCTGTAAAGGCATGCAATTACAATTCTGTTCACAGTTTGTGTTTAAAGTGTATAATTATGTCTCCAACCCTCTCAACAAATGGGTTTCACAGTGCATTGAAGATGTTTAATGAACGTTTCCTGATGTATGTAAAATTCAACAACAATCAGTACAATTCAGCAAAACAACTTGGTTTTGTATGAGGCACTTTCATGTAAAAAGAGAAGAAAAAGTCTCTAATATTTTTTTCATTAAATATAAGATCTTGGAATCTTTCTGATATTTTTCTGATATGAACACCAAACATAAACACATAAAGGCCAGAGAAATCCTGAGTGTCCAGAGGTTATGGGTAGATATTTTCAAAATCTCTCCTTAGAGAGGAAAGCTTTAACTTGTGAGCTTTCCAAACACTTAGATAAATTAGACCTCTTTTTATTTGCTTAAAAAAAAAAAAAAGGGTAAAAAAACAGAAAGAAAAAAAAAAAGAAATAAGGCTCTGGTTTTGAGTCTGAAAGCTTATACCTTTCTTGGTATATGTTGTCAATGGTAGGCCAGTAAAAACGTGAAGCAGAAATCACACAAATAAGAAAGTAATGTTCTTGCGTGATATTTAAAGTCATATTTTGACCAAAGGGACTTGAACAAGGCACCAATTGTGAGTATATAGTTAGAATGAAATAGAACGTTTATTAACAATTTTTCTAGCAGATTCTCTATATTGCAATTGTATTATTGTGAATAAAGTTGAATTTAGATTCATATTTAAAATTTTTACTCTCTGTAATTCAACGCAGCATAAATTTTTAAAATATGACTTGCCCTACTTTTTTTTTATAGATCATAACTTGCATTGGAGAGTGGGTTGTAATATCTTTAACTGTGTTGAATATTACCTTATTTTGTGAATCCTCCTACCAAAGTGTCCTTTTGAAGGAAAATCTTATTTAAGAATTAACAAGAGAGGCAGAATCCTTTTGCTTTTGTCAAAATGTACAAGCTTCATCCCAGTTATGCAAATCAGGTAAACTGCAGTCAAAGAATACATGAAAAAGTGTTGTAACCTTATACTTGCCATTCTCAGCAGGATAGAGACAAAATCAGCAAATTACTTTATGAGAAAAGCTGATGTTTTTGCTTTTTATCTGTTAAAATGGTTACCATGAGAACACAGAAATGATTTCTATACAGGAACATATTTGAGTTTTGCTTATTCATGCCTACAAATAGATCTTGAATAGATTGCAACACTTCAAAAATGTTAATTGCTAAAGGTGCTTATAAACTTGATAGGCATTTCCTTTTCTCACATGGAATCTGGTACCACTTTTCTGTGATGAAACCTGCTTTGAAATTTGTATTTTACAAAAAACGTGAATTTATTGTTTCACTTTTCATAGCTGACTATGTATATTCCTAGAACTGAGTGAAATATTACTGTTATTTAATGAAAAATATTCATAATAGTAAATCTCAGCTGCCTGAAAATCCATTAAAATAGTAAGGGCTATAAAAATATGAAAATCAAATTAAAAACCAATGTGATCAAATTGTGCATCACTTAACATCACAGGGTGTTCCACTATAGTCTTAGCTCTGGCTTTCAGATACAAATGACATAGAAGACCTATACTTTCCCCCTTCTCCCTCACTCCCTGCCAGCCTGGGTTCAGGATAATTTCAAACTAGTGATTTTCTGCGATTCTGCATGGCATTTGGGGAACGCCTGCGACTAGGTTCAAAATCATACGGAATATTTAGATTTCACATTACATTTCAGTCTCAAACGGGCTATATGAGATTAGTGTTTCTTTAATTTAGCAAAAGGTCTGTAACCATTTCCCCGTAGGCTGTTCTCCATGTGGAGCAAGCAGATAATGCCAATTTTGCAATAGATGTTCTCAAGCTGCAAGTTCACAAGGGACCTCTATGCAAAATCAGAAGGAACCTAGTTGTTCTGAGACTCACTTTTGAGATCTGGGTTTTATTCTTCTTTGAAACTTGAGTTCTGGACACTGCTCCCCATGTGAAGCCAAACTGCAGCTTCATGACTAAGGTAAAATGCCAAATGGCTGAGGGACACCAAGCTGACGTCCTAGTGATACTCCTTGAAGTTTTGTCTTAACTTGAAGTCCAGCCATTTGAATGCAGAATTCCTCTTTTAAATCTATGTTGTTCAGAAAATTAGAATGGCCAAACACAGTAATATATTTGAAACTTGCTAAATGATTTGACTGTTTTTAACCAGGTGCACACTTTTGATGACTAGGTTTCAGAACATTATCAACTATGCCTTCAATTATATTCTTACTATGTAGAACTAATTGCAAAGAATACACTTAAATTTTGTTATGAGCAATTAAGTAATTGTGAACTGTGCACACATAATTCGAATGTTTCTGTAAAGAAAATACAGGCTGGATAATTTGTGCATGGGGCTTGTTATATTTTGAGCATATAATCTTGAGCTCATTAGTGTATTTGTTCTGCTTATTTGCATGCAAAAATATAAGTGGTGGTAAAGTGATTCTCTAAATAAATTTTAAAAAATGCTGACCTCTTAGAGGTGATAGGTGTAGTTTTGTCCAGTTGAGCAGTATTACAATTGTTCAGTACAGCCCAGGACAGGTATATCTCATAGCTTCGGTAAACTAGCTGGGATGCTTTCTCTTGAACAGTTTAATTTGGCAAAAATAATAATAATAAAAAAACAAAAACAAACAAAAAAAACCCATCACAACAACTAACCAGCACATTCATTCTAATGACATTTTCCACTGGAAAAATTTTCCTAATTGCTCTGGTTTTGTACTTGCACTTGGCAAGAAGCTGAAATAAAAATTTCTCTCTCAATTTGATCATTTCTAAGAAAAAGGAAATTTTGAGATAGAAGTAGAGGAAAGCTTTCAGTGGCAATATATTTCTGTGTGTCACTAGGAATTAAATCAAGCCTTTAGTGAGCCCCACAAGGGCTACAGTGATACAATGGTGAATAAATCACCCGGGGTGGAGGAGAAGGCCATACTTTGCTCTCTCCCCCTATCAGAATGCCATGTGTAATGAACATTGATTCACTGTGTGTGGCAGGACAATACTCCAGTAAGTTTTGGTATTTTTTTTTTTTTTGCTGTGCTGGTTCATATTACTTTGGAAATGAAAGAGAACTGACATTATGAGATTGTTAAGTCTAGAAATCCTGCACAAGATCACTTCCCATTTTCTCTCCTCATTTTATCTCTCTGGAACAATTTTCACTGTGCAGTAGTGAATGAAAGAAACTGCACTAAAGCTCTGGCTTGACTCTACTCCTTCTGTCTTCCTATTTCTCTGATCACTGAAAGCATCCATTGGTAGGGAAATATGTGAGTCCTTAGACTACTTTAAATGGAGATGCAAGAAAAAATTGGGAGAAAAATCATCATTTGCTTTGTCCTTTCCAAACAATCCCTTTTCCTTTTTCTCCTCTACTGCTTGCATTCTGAACATTATACAGTGCACAGTTGCTGAAATACTGATCAAATCTTATTGTGCATGAAATTCACTCACAGCTTATTAGGTGACCAACTGGGTGTGCAACTCTACTCTTTGGCTACAAGTCCTATGGAAAAGACCTGAGATCAGAAGGAGATTTTGTTCAGTTTTGAAGACTTCATTCAACAAAGGCTGTCTGTCTTGCAGTGTGAATGATAGCACTGCTGTCCATCACCATCAATCCATTATGTTCTTCTGCTGCAGCTCCTGCCCAGCTGTTGTAACTGATGTTTTGTAGCCAGGCAGCCGCCTGGTGCCAGATAGAGGACTGCGTTTGGGATTAGCTTCTAGCAGGAACAGGAGTCATTGCTTTTAGTTCCTCCTGTAAGGTTCCTGTAGAGCATTAGATAACAAAAGGTGAAGCTGCCTGTTCCCATTTTGTTAGATTCTGAGTCAAAGAGCTCACCAAGAGTGCTACCTGAATGTTGTGTTCTATCATCTGGACAAAACTTTCTTTTACAGTTCAGTTGTTTGTTCATTGATTATTTTGTGTGCTGTAATTGCTAGTCACTGCAGTTCAGCAGGGTCAAGTTTTATTTTTGATATGTAGAGCTTAATCCTCGAGGACTCCTTAAAATCAGGGGAACAATCAGGGGAAAAGGCTTTTGTGGTCCAAATAGCTGCTTTGTGTAGTTGAAACTTACTTATTGCATAACTTTTCTTTTCTCGGGGAAAGATATGGAAGCTCTAATCTGTGTCTTTAACACTGAAAACTAGTTCAGTTTTTAGCATACTATAGAAGTTCCTAAAGCACCATAAGTACAGGTGTCACACACCTTCTTAGCAATATTCATCTCAAACAGTAAGGCATTGGACTATTTGCTAAGGCTGAAGACAAAAAATGTATTTTTAATTTTGCTGCTTATTCTCTGCTTACTAACATTATGCTATACTGTGCTGTGAACTGAAATATATCCAAGTGCATTTAAATTCTTTTCCCGTTCTGGTTTTGACTGGGACCAAACCAGGACATCTCCATTTCTCACACTCTGAACACCACTTCAGACCTTGTAGTGCTACTGTCCATCCTCCAAGAAAGGCTTTAAAGGGACTTCATAGACTTTCTTTTTTCTCAAGCAATAGCAGAAGGACCTGCCATTTGGAAAGAATGAAAAGAAGGGGGAGAAATACTGCATTCATTTTAAAGAAATACTAGAATAGAGAACAAAGGAAGAGTGATGCATTTCATGAAACTGAACACGCAGTGCTGCATCTTGGGAGGTGCTATAGAGTAATGTCTTCTGGCTAGATGCCATCACAGCAAATTTTACCTGATCTCTCTGAAGCCTTCATAGTGACTTTCACACATTCATCTGCATCTGCTCTGTTCTGCCTCAGAGCACACAGGCTCTGCTGCTGCTGTGAGCAACTGGGAACAGAAAGAGTTGTGCAGACAATGAAATTGTGAAAATGCACATCTGACGTGGAAGAAATATCATCCTGGAAGAATTACTGTGCATTCCTCAAAGCAGGAGCTGTGTTTAAATTAAAAAAAAAAAAAGCCTGTTGATAACATGGGGAGATTTAAACACATCACATTTATTGTAAGGTATGTGTTTAATTTACTTTTCTTCAACTAATGTCACATTCCTAGTATTCAGTTAAGTATTCGTTTAAGATTATTGTCTCCCAATGTCTCTCTCTCTCTTTATTTTTATTTTAAATAAATTATTATAAGGTTTATTTTCCATAACCTTTGCTATCTAAAAACTAACTGGGCAATGTGAACAATCAGTCTCCTAAGGTCTTTTTCAGGCTGGTTAAAGATACTGCCTAATAAAGTTTCCTTAATCCTACCTGCTTCACAGAGATCTCTTAAGATGGTTAGACTATAAGAGATACCATATTTTCAGATAATAAAACTGAAGAAGAATGCTACCGTCACTTTGCCTTAAATATTCATTCCTCCCAATGTGCTATGTAGCACTCCTTCTGTTGGATTTTATTTTGTCTTTGGTTTTTAGATCTTTCTGAGGCAGATAGTCTATCTGCAAACACAAGAATTTGGGGCAATGCTTCTGAATGTCTAGCAAAAAAAAAAAAAAAAGAAGAAAAAAAAGGGTTTTAAATGAAAGACAACTTTCCAGGCAAAGGAATATTCACACAGATCACTAAATTGGAGTTGCTGCTTGCATTTCCTTAGTTCTCTATGTCGACAAAATGACATAAGCACAGATGTGGCTGCAGTACAAAGGCAGCAATGGATGTCATCCAATCTGATGCACCTTTCTCAGAGCAGAGCCGATAGAACAAGCTGTTTGCGGGTGATGTCCAGTTGGGTTCTGAGTATCTTCAAACTTCATGAAGAAATGATATAGTGTCTTGAGAGATATATATATTACTTGAATGCCATCTGAGTTGATAACAACCAGATTGTTTCATTGACACTTTTCATACAGTACAATTGTCTGTCGCCTTCTATCTTAGGATTTTTTGGGGCAGGATCTTCGTTTAACATTGTGCTCAATGACAACAGTTCTTAACTTTCAAAGCTATATGGAAAATTAAGAAATATATTTTATTTATCCATCCAGGAGGAGTTATCCCTGTAATTATATTATTTACAAATTGTATATAATATCAATTACAGCTTAGGAAAGAATGATTTCTGTGTGTGTGCTTACAAGAGCACAAGTCCACACAATCCTATTAAATCATATATTTTCCTTCACTGTAATAAAAACTGAACAAATAAAAGCACTTCCCTTTCTTATTCATAAGTACTAATTAGTAATCTTACTGGTGTTGGGTCTAAGTTACCCAAGATAATTCATGTTGATGATTCACGTATTATTTAAACAAATAGTTGGATCTGAATATACATTTGTTTAATTTTGTTATGACAACAACTTAAATGGACTTTGTAAAACTTGCTAAGTTGCTGAGTTTTTATTTAGTAGATGGTACACAAAAGTTCAAATACTGGAGAGGATAATGGAATGGCATGACAGGAGGGTCAGGCTTTCAAATTCAGTCTCAAAGCTGAAGAAGCAATTATATGTTGAGCTTATGGAGAAATATGTTTATAAATCTACCTTCTGGAAGCCTATCTTTGGGCATTCCATCCGACTGATATGTAATGGCTCGTTCACAACACACTTCAAACAATCACTATAAATCATACAAAGTTGTAAATATGCCTGGATATTCTGCATAAGCTATACCCTTTCAGCAAGATCCTTGAAATACATGTGACCATTTACACTGGTGCTATGTAATCAGTAGTGCAATGTAAATTGAATTGTCTATTGACATTTCCACACTAGGATTGCTACTTCTTCATTTCAAAATCTCTTCATATACATCAGGGAGATGAACTTTTTACCTGGGTAGATAGTGATAGGACAAGGGAGAATGATTTTAAACTGAAAGAGGGAAGGTTTCGATTAGAGGTTGGGCGTATTTTTCTCTCAGAGGGTGGTGACGTGCTGGAACGTGTTGCCAAGGGAAACTGTGTATGCCTCATCACTGGAGGCATTCAAGGCCAGGCTGCATGGGGCCCTGGGCAGCCCAATCTAGTGCTTGCTTGAGTGGGTGGCAATCCTGCCTGTGGCAGAAGGGTTGGAACTAGTTGGGCCTAGAGGCCCCTTCCAACCCAACCCATTCTATGATTCTGTGATCTTGGAAATCTGCACAAATAGTTTTCTAACTGGCTAGGCTTCCTGTGTGGCCATCATAAGCAAACCAATTTGTTTAGTTTAGGTTTTAAGAATAGGGTGAATTGGTCTGAGATCTTGAATCTTAAAGAAGAAACCTTTTGCCAGACACCTTACCTTTAGACTTCAAAAGTGAGCTGTCATGAATCACAACTCTAAAATATAGAATAGATTAGCAGATGAAATATTATATTCCTTTCCTATTGATCATGATCACACAATTTGATCAATATAGAAAACATGCACATTTGTTTTCAAGCTATGTGTTTGAGCAGAGCCAGTAATCCTTAAATTACATATAATAATCACAACTGAACTTAAATATGACAGCTAGGGATAACTAAATTCTTCCTAAACTTCTTGTGCCCAGGAACATTCTAATCTTTATGGACCAACAAGGACTTCATCTGTGTTCCTCTGTTCCACAGCATCCTCATTCTTGCCAAGTGTTTGTCTAAGCAGCTCTCAAGGATTAGGCTGAGTGACCTAGGTCTGTTCAGCCTTGAGAAAAGAAGGCTGAGAGAGGATCTAATCAATGTCTGTAAATACCTAAGGTGCAGGAGGCAAAGGGACGAGGCCAGACTGTTTTCAGCAGTTTGTGGCAGCATAGGAAGTTCTATGCAAATGTACATAAGGACTTCTGCACAGTGACAGTGAAGGAGCCATGGAACAGGTTGTGGAGTCTCTCTGGAGACGGTCAAGACCCACCTGAATGCCTACCTGTGCAACCTGGTCTAGGGAGCGTATTTTGCAGGGGGGTTGGACTGGATGATCTCTAGAGTTCCCATCCAGCCCCTACAGTTCTGTGATCCTTTGAAGGATCTGCAGTGCCATAGTCTCAACAAGTTTCCCAGGTAATATATTTCAGTACTACATTACACTTATCATCAGAGGAACTTCGCTGATATCTAGTCTAAATCTTCTCTCTAATTCAAATAAGTAAATTTTTGTGTTATAAGCCACTGGCACTGCCAATTATTTCATTTCTCCATTTATCAGCCTCTTATGTCTTTGAATACTGCTATGTGCTTCTTCTGTATGCTTTAATTTAAATGACCCTTACACCTTCAACTATCGTCTGTGGGTCATGATTTCCTGATTTTTGTTTTCCATTGCTCTACTAAGACTCAGCTGGTTCCTGTCTTTCTTGAATCACAATGCCTGCAACTGGAGAGATCTTAGTCCTTATTAATGATAATCAGAGAGATGGAATTACATTGTTTTCCACACTGCATTTATTTGATGCATTTGGGTATAATGCCATCCTGCAGTATAAGTGTGTATATGAAGATGTACCGTTTGAAGACTATAATGCTGATGAAGATGAAGTCATGGAAAAATGTTCACGGTTTTACTGAAATCACCCTCATTTTTGTGGTATTAGGAGCAATCTAGCAGATAATTCAAAAATCACAGAATTGCCTTTTCAGAAAAAAAAAGCAACAGAATTTAGACTCAACTGAGTATCCATTCTTTGTATGACATTACCTGAGAAGAAAATAAAATGTGATTTGTTTTTAGTTTTTTTTTTTTTTTTTTTTTTTTTTTTCCTTTATAGAGCTGAGTCCTAAGCAATAGTAATTCAAGCATCTTCACGCTGTTGTGCGTGATATCTTGAACTGTGACCTGGGCTCCCTTTCTGAACTGATGTGTTCTGCTACCATGGCTACTGCTGACGTTAGCTGCCAGGTAGACTTGAGTTTTAATATCTCAATTTTAGTGACAATGAAAAAGATCAGGCTCAAAATGTGATGAAGTGTTTACATACTAAGAATAGAAGTGGTTAATATGAAAAAAGTATTGAGACACAAGTATTGAGACACCACACCTTGCAGCTCTCATTTTTTCTGTGGGCAGTATTTTTGGCCTTTAAAGGATAAAAGAAAAATCACTGGCAGATCCCTTTCTTTCCCAGCTCTGAGTATACCTTCAGATGCTACTCAGACCAGCTCTGTCTCTCCCCAAAATACCTGATTTGGAACTGCTAAAGCTTTGGTTGTTCTTTAGCACTTTGTGACCAATGGACTTTGGAGCTGGTGCTTTTAGGGCTATTACCTCTTCCTGGGCTTGTGAGACTAGCCAGAATGGTATGTGCTGTTGTCATTGGCTAATGGAGATGGTCAGGATTTCATCTTTTGTCAATGGTCTCCCAGTAGAAAATAATTTGACAAGTTCATATTTGAAGAGCTCTTCAAAATCATGCTTACATGTTTTAGTTATTAAAAAAAAAAAAAAAAAACTTAAAAAATGTTGAATAAATCTGTTCTAATTCATTT
The DNA here is from genome assembly GCA_037305975.1 of Chrysolophus pictus. Classification (NCBI taxonomy): domain Eukaryota; kingdom Metazoa; phylum Chordata; class Aves; order Galliformes; family Phasianidae; genus Chrysolophus; species Chrysolophus pictus. The sequence goes on from CM074578.1 coordinate 30,904,099, forward strand.
CTGCATATCCATGTGCTATTATTAGAATTACCAATTTTGACATAGCTAATTGGGTGGATATGTACTTATCAATATATGTCATTATGTTTTATGTTTGGAAATATAGAAGGTAAAAAAATATTATAATTTTACAATATCCTGTTTTGTGTCTGTAGTGTACTAGATTGTCCAAAACCAGTAGATAACATAGAACTTTAGAGCTATTAGCTGCATAGACAAGAGAATAAAACAAGGTGTTTTTTTTCACTTCTGTTTGTCAAAATTAATATTTTCAGCGACTCTTCTCTCTGGTGACTAACTTCTAAGGTGGCTTCAATATCATTCATAAATTATAGCATAGTCCTTCAGTATGATTGGCCATGGATCTTCATGGCCTATCACTATGTATGTGGTAGTCAGGGTTCTTTGTTATACTAATACTCTCCGTAGATTAATCCACTTATATTTAACCAACTGTATGCACATAATATCTAAAGTCAGTCTGCTCTATTTAGTGCCAGGAGGATATCTGGAGTGTACTTAATTGAAATCAGTCCTTGTGCTGTAATTATAACTTGGTTTATCATTTTTTCCTGAGATTCTTTTCATGAAGAAGATGAGGATTTTTAAATCTTTATGCTATTTTGCCAGCTAGACAAATGATTTAAAATTGAGTCTTTGGAGCTCACTGTAACACATCCATATCTAAGCAACTTTTGTACAACTTTGCTCTGAAAATGTTCATGTAGAAGTGTTCCATCTGGCAGCTAGCAGTTTTTGAACCCTCAGCAGATTTCAACCTCAGTGGAACCTCAGTGGTACAGCATTAGAGTAGTGGAAATGAAATGCATCCTTTCCCAACTCATTAGCTGATTTCAGAAGATATCATCTGATAATTTGTGTCAGCATAAGAAAGAGTAAAAAACTGTTCTCTCTGCTGATGACAAAATGATTTCTTTCCAAAACAAAAAAAAGAGAAAACATCTGAGAAAAAAGAGAAACATCTGAGTAGCCCCTGAAAGCAAGCACAGCCATTGAAGACATAAAACTTACAGTTCAAGAAAGGAGAGTAGCTCTGCTGTGCAAGTGCATTGAGTTTGCATTCTGAGATCTTTGGACTCATTGTACAGGCAATATAGAATCAATCTGTCCATGAACATATGCTATTGCTCACTTGCAATAGATGGAAGGAAGATTTAGTTAGATCTCCTTTTTGTGAACTTAGAAATGTTGGCAGTCAGCACTTAGTTTTAATAATGAAGCTTTTTATCAGGTGCCTTTAATATGGTAAACAAAATGTTAATTTGCAGACAGGTTTGAGTATAGATTTTTCTTCAAAGAAAATACACGAGGGGAAGAACTCAAGACTTACATTGCAGAGTTATTCATAAACATATCAAAAAAGATGTTAAAATGCATGATACAAAAATCCTTCCTTTGGGTCTCTTGCACAGACAACCAAAAAGACTAAAAATTACATCTGGGATACAAATCATCTAGTTGCTGTCCCTCCCGATTTTTGTCTCATTTTAGAGGTCTTGGAACAGTTGGAACACTCGAGATTTTGGTGGGATCAGAAGTAGTTCAGGAGGGTGGAGAATGAGATGTTGTTGGGAAGTGTACATCAGAGGGACTCTATGTGTGCCACCCAGCCGTGCTGGATGCCTCTGTGATTTCCGTGATCATTGCCTCTCTGGTGGAGGTGTTCAGGTGAAGAGCCTCCTTGAGTCAATGCAAGCTCTTGTTCACTACTGGTAAAAATGCATAGCTAGTGCTGGTGACTATGTTGAAAAATAGTATTTTGCAGCTGATAATGTTATCTATCAAATAGAGTTAATGTGCTTTTTGTGTCCATTGTAGTTTCCGTGGAAATTAATAGGAGACATTACTTTCAGAGCAGTCTAGATCCAGTTTCAGTGTAAAGCATCATTTTTTATTTTTTAAAAAATGCTTTCAAGGGAATTTGAATTAATAGTCAGTGATAATTATCTGAAACATTTAAGTATTTACCTAACTGTACTAACTGTACCTTAAAAAAAATGAATCAATTGATGTTTCAGAATATAAAACAATATGTTCCTGTTGAAGTTATCCTTTTGGTTTTATCCATCCTCTGTACTGAAGGGAAAAGACAGAAGATCTCATTTCTTATGTGAGCTGAAATACTGGGATCTTTTTTTCTGAAGTGTTCCTTTAGCTTTCAGGAATATGGTAGCCATGGCAAGTAATCTTCCGTTTTATCCTTCAATAGCCTCAGAATAACATGTGTCCCAGAATGGTGGCTTAATTCTGCCAGCACAGTTGTTACTGGTGGATAGAATCAGCTCTTAGCAGCACTACTGTATAAGCATTTAACATATATTAAATTTTAATATAAACATAATGTATTAACATTTTCAGCACTTTATAGGTCTTGAAGCAAAAGGTGAAATTTTTTGCAGACTGCTTCTACTGCTCAGTTGGGCATTGCCTCAGAAATCCAAATGCTGAAATAGAATTTAAATTTAAGATTTCTCCTGGCACTGGAGACTTCAGGATAACAACCTGTCCTCTTTAGGATATTAAGAAGTCTTCCTTTGTGCCATCCAAAGAATACTTACTGCTTTCTGCATTAAGGTTGAACTCTAATATAAGGATCAAAACACCGTATCTAAATATAATTGCAGAGGATGTGACAGACGAAAGGCTTATTGTACTGTGGCTGTATGCCCTTTAGCTGGTGAATTCTTCCATTTCATCCGTGGAAGACGGCTTGTAGAGATTTGAATTGGCACTTTCCATGATGACTTAACTACCATGTTATACTCTATTTTTTGTGCAACATCTTTTGCTGATTTTCTTCCATCTTGTAGAGGCTAATGTTCACTAAGACAATTTAAAAAAGAGAAAATTAAAAAAAAAAAAAATTCTTGTTACAATAAACTTCTGAGAAAATATTGACTTTGATTCAAAGTTCTTTTCTGAATTAAAACAACACAGATATGAGCCCAGATTTGTCACCATCCTGAAAGGTGTTTTAAGTCCCTTCTCACTGGGTTATTGAATATTTAAGTTGTCCATGCAAAGTAAACTCCTTAAAAACAGAATCAGTGGGAGAGGCTGTGAACAAACCTCTCTAGATCAATACCTTAAAATATTGTAGCTAGGTTGCTTTAGAGAAGACATAGCTTTGGATTCTCACAGGAAAAAGAAAAAATTTGTGTCTCTGAAAGGTGAGAAGGGCCCCATAAGTGAAAGTAAAAAAGCAAGAAGGCTTCGCAGTGCCTGAGAATAAGGGGGGTGAAGGGGAATGGTTAGTGATAGTTTATAGAAGCAAGAATGTAGAGCTTGTTAGAAAAATAAGGCATGGCAGACTCTGTGTCTGGGATAGTGAGGGGGATAAAGGCCATAAAGATAAGGGTTGGAGAACAGCCTGAGGACATTTGGCAGGGAGGTGATTAGATGTCCACAGGGCAAGAAGAAACCAGTTTGGGGGGATGCCCCCCTGAAAGGTCAGAAGCCTTTGCGAGGAAGACAGCAAATCTTCATCGCACGACCCACTGCGCGTGCAAGAGGAGAGGGTCTGCATGCTAATGAACTCTCGGGGGTTGTAATGAATATGTATCTGAATTCCGGGAAAACTATTGATTATGTATTAGTTTGGCCTATATCTGTAGCACATTTTTTCCTGATGGTGTGCAAGTTAGGCAGATCTATCCCCCTTGCACCCAGCGTATATGCACCTCTGAATAAACCGTACCTGCTTTGTAATCTTACTTGGGTTACAGTTTGATTCCGCACGTCATCTGTCTCCATTAATTTGAGTACATAATTTTTTTGTGCTTTCTTTCCCCAGTTATTTTTTTAAGTGCTATCAAATAAAATATTTTAAATATGGCCAAACAAGCAACTTTGAATATTTTAAAATGAACTGTTTGGATATTTAAAAATACCTTATTCAACCCAAATTTGCAACTACTTTGGCTACTGTAGAAATGATCTATTTATATATCTGTGTTTGGCATATAAATAATCAGCTAAAAAAAGTTTAGTAAGTTCTCTAACCAAAGGATATGCTTGGTTCTCTAGGAAAAATGCAGTGTACAATTACTTGCCACAACTATGGAAATGAAGTTTTATCTGCATCCACCTGAAGATGCATTTTTGAGGAATGGATGGATGCCAAGAGTGAATGTGGCAGAGCCGCTGCCAGTAGAACTGCACTTCGGGGCAGGAGCACGGTTTCTTTGTTGCATTCAACTGCAAAGGTCTCCAAAGAAAGTAGCATATCTTGTTCGTATGTTACTAAACTGTATTGTTGCATCAAGAGGAGTGGCTGAGTCCCTGGGTTTGCTGAGCCCGGAGTAAAGGAGCTGAGAGAAGCCTTCATGGCACCTGCAGCTCCTCATAGGGAGCGGAGGGCACCGCTGAGCTCTGCTCTCTGTGACAGCTACATGGCCCTAGGGAACGGCATGGAGCTGTGTCAGGGGACAGGCAGCTGAGGGTTAGGGAAAGGTGTGCATGGAACAGGCGGCCCAGGGCAGTGGGCTCAGCCCCGAGTGCCAGAGTTCAAGGAGTGCTTAGACACCACCATCAGACATGGGGTTTGATTTTGAGTTGGATTCGGTGATCCTCATGGGATCCTTCCGTCTCAGGATATTCTGTGATTCTGTGAGTTGTTTAACTCAGGCTTAAAATATTTATAATTATCCTCTATGAGATACAATTCTGAGTATTTTTTAAAATGCTGCAGTTCTGACTATTTCTCATTCCAGAAATGTGGAAATATGTTCTCCAGACCCCTGGGATAAGCTGACAGTTAGCAAATTTACTTTTCACATCCTGACTCTATAGTGGAGTCATTCAGACTCTCAGGTAGGTCCTGCAGGGACATTTCTAAAAGAATCCAACTTTATGACCTTGTATTATTAATTTAACTTGCCTCAATACTTCTATTAGAATTCATAGTTTTTGCAGCTGCTGTATCTTTAGAAACATAAAAGTAGTATAACATTGTCTCTATCCACACATTTTTAGAATTTAATTAGCGATGAATGACATTTGATGTATAATATTGCTATTTCTTAAATTATTCAATGCATTATTTTTCACATTCATACAGCATATTTGTACTCAAACTAGAAAATTATACCCAAGCACTTGCAATTGTTGCTATGGAACAGTTCTTACCTATGGAATGACATCATCAATAACAGTAAATTAAATTTTTAACCTTCTCAGCTACTAAGTAGAAAGCACCTTCTCCCTTTATTTTTTCATTTTTATTTCTTGTTTGTGTGCAAATGTATGATATCTCATAATGGACATTGTTAATTTGATTTCTAGGGCTGGAGTGGTTCCAGAACTGATGAATATATTTGCATAAAAATTCAATCTTGTGTCTGTCATGGTTGGACTGTGTTCATTATTAAAATAATGAGTTCCAGAGAAGTCACTCAGCCTGTTAAAGAATCTCTTCCTATACACTTGCTGCCATGTTTATTTGTTACTTGTATACTGGTGGCAGAAAAACAAGCTGGATGCTGACTGCACATTCAGGGTGAGTCTGTGAAGGAAATGATCAAACTCTTACCTCCCCAGCACATAGAATTTTGAGTATCCAAGCAGTCATTTTGGAGCCAATGTTTAAAATCCTAAGCTAGGAAACCCTCTCTGAAACAGAAAATGATAAACAAATTTCACAAATGTTAAACTAAAGAAAAAAATCCCACTTTTTACTAGCTTACATTCTTCTTGAATACTTTGTTTTGCAGAAATAACATGTAACAATGAAATCTCTGATTTAGATGTTTCTCTCTTCTTGCTATAATAAGTGCTCTTGCATGTCAGTGCATTCAATATTAAAGTATATTATTATCTAAAACACCAAAATAACTTACCGTTTTTTGGACTTCATACACCAGATGACAACGGGAAGAGGTTTACGTTATTTAAGCTTGGTACCAGATTGAACTGTTAGATATATCATTGCAAGTCTGGAATTATGTTCCCAGGATTAATCAGATTAAATTTGCTACCTGAGATCAGCATCTGGCTCAGGATTTTTTAATTTTTTAACTTTATTTTTTTTCCTATAAGTTTGTTTTGGTAATTAGCACTGACGGAAAGAAGAAACATAGAATAATTAAATGTCAAGCTGTCCGGGTTTTGATAAACCTGAGAGTCTGTTTACCTTTTAGCAGCCAATCTTTATTTCCAGTTAAGGGGGACAGAGACCAATGGCAGACTCCAGTCTGCATTTGATTTTCTTTCAGGATGTATCATAAACATCGAAGAAGTACTTTAAAATAATACTTAGTTTTGAATTAGAAATTTCCCTCTCCTTTCACCATCAAGAGATTTTGTAGGAGGTGGAGGAGCAATTGCATGAAATTAACATATAGAGAGGTTAAAAATGCAATTTTCTTTAGCAAGCCATTTTGTGTGAGCAATTGTTACTAGTTTAATCCATTAGTATGTCTGCACCATTATGTCTGAAATGATTTCTTCAATGGCTTGGGAGAAAAAAAACAATTTACTTGCCATGTTTCTAGATTCTTTGTAGGTGATGATTATTATTGCATCATTATAATGAAAATATCCTGTGCTAGATTCTCATAGTAGCTGACTTATATTTGCAACTGCACTTTATGTTGGACGGTGTTTTTTGTTTATTTTTTACTGAAGCTGACAAATATTTCTATGGTCACTTTACTTTCTTTCTTTGACATTAGAATTTGTGTTTAATTTACCTCTATTTCCAGAATTAACCACGGTCATGCAGCCGTTTTCTTCTGAATTCAAACATTCAAAAGTCTGAGCATTGTCACTGGCATCAAATGGCTTCTTTAAGGGTATTATATATATATATATTGCTATATATATATATATATATATATATTGCAAATTGATTTTCATAACTGCATGCCCTTGTTATTGGAGGTTATTTGCAGTCTGAATAGCAAACAAGGGCTTTTCAGCCAGCTATGATATTTCTTTTTTTTCTCTATTATATCCTTCTCTTGTCTAGACTTCCTCATCTAAAGGGGAATAATTTAAAAACAATTCTTAGAATATAGTGGAAACTGAGAATTCATAACACATAACAAAATATTTGCAAAATTTCATTCTATGTGCTGTATGCTTCTTGCCTTTCTAAATAGGAGCAGTTCACAGCCTGTGAAGTCCTGATTCAGATTGCTGATCCATTGACCCAAGCATTAAGTGAATCTTTAAGAAGTGCTTGCAAATGACAAGTTTAGGAACCTTGGGACTCATCTCAGGGAAACTATTATACCTCCTTGAGGACTGCTGCAGAGGTCAAGGAAGTATCTAGGAAAGAGTATCATTTCAAATATGCACAAAAATAAAATACTGGTATAAAGAATAAATGTTGATTCATATCTAAATAAATAAGAATGCAAATGTCCTGGCTTCTGACTCTGAAAGGGAATGTGGAGACTGGAGTGAGAGTTGCTACAGCAGAGCAAATATACTGGAAGTCTGGGAGGAAGGTAACCTCTACTGAAGAGGAAGCTGATGCATTTTTTGTAGGCAGCATGTCATATAATTCAGAGTTCAGAAAGAACAGCTAGAATGGAACCATCAGCTATAAAGTTGTAAAGAAATGAGGGAGTTTCTGGAAATAATTTTCTGAATTTTCTGCAAGATAAAAAGATACTGTAGTTCAGTGAAAAATTGAGAAGAAAGGTGTTGGATGGGAGCAGTAGAAGAGACAGAACTGATGACTGGGGCAGAAGAGAAGGTTATATATCTACTGTATAGCTGATAAGTTACTCATAACTGCATAGCCCTGCCAAGTGGTTTCTGAAGCATATGGTTTTCCTTCAACATGAGTTGAAGGAGCAGCTCCTTAGGCTTGCCAGTTAACGCTAAGAGGATCAGCTTTCAAGATTATTGTTATTATCATGACAGAGGTTTTTAAGAGTTGATGTTTCTGTTAAAGATACAATTGCAAAGAAGTTAATTATCTCTGACAGAAGTCAGATTAATGGTGGTACTCAAGGGAGTATGATAGTGAAAGGGGAAACAATGACAGCAGACACATCAAGATTATTCCTTCTGTTGAGCCTCAGAAAAACCTGTTGGTTGGCTCATACAATGAATCACAAGGTCTTCAAAACCTCTTGGATGTGTGAGCTAAACGTATAGTCATTGCCATTCAGAGCAAATTCTGAACTTTTTAATGGTTTGTGCACAATAAAATGGATTAGTGATTATCAGAGAAACATGGAACATGGAAAAATAATTCAGAGAATTAAAGGATCAAAGCTATTCGGCTGTGGCGAGGGAAAGAAGTCATTTAAAATTTGAAGGGAAAATGGGGGATAGGAAAGAAGGGCAGAATCAAACACTAATGAGACACAACTAGCAAAATATGCTTTTACTTCCCTGTTCCTTTTTCCCTCTGGTGTGTGTTGGATGGAAGGAAACTTAAAATTTTATTTATATTGGCTTTCTAAGCCAAGGAAGGATGAGTTTACAAATAAATGATTTTTCATATTGGGTTGTTTTGTATGTTGAAATCATTGTTTCTATGTATGTGATGATTGAATTGCATTGTGTGTGCAGTGCAACTGAAAGTGTAATTACACTTTCTCACTTATGTAAATAACTAGATGTTTAGAAGTCATCTCATGTATTTTCAAAAAGGAATAGGATTACAGCACAGAACAGATTCCCATCAAATTTACTTCCTGGCAAAGGGTGTATATAAGAGCTCATAAGAGCTCATATATTGCTGTGATGACTTTGTGTTCTTTTTTCGAATGGTCTGTAACACGTGTAGGGAAGAGACATGCAGGAGATCTTTAAGTATTAGCTGATGCAGAACTCACTCAACACGTATCCCTTTCAACAGTGATGTTTCTTGCAAAGTTCGTGTCCTCAAGCTTCCCTTGTTGAACAGCACAGAAAGAGTTTTGTCCTGTCATCCTTGAATTTCATCTTAATTGCTTTGGGAAAATGACCCTGGAGACTCCTTGATATTTCCTATGTCTCAAGATAGACTTTCCTATCATTACTTCTTTATATTATTAGTTTGAACCTTACAAAAATTGTACAGTTCTGTTTTCAGTTCTGTGCCACCAGAATATTTCAAGGCAAATGGAATATCTCCTAATTTTAAACTCTTGCTGCTTTGCTATAGTCTTATTTTGATACCTGATCATTTCAGATGCACTGTGTTTTGCCTGCATCCAGTACATTTTGGGCCACAGGCCCTCCTTATGGTCTCAGTCTTGAAACAGGTGTCTTATACCCCTTGTTTTATGCAACTGATAAGGGATCTCTGACTTCCAGCATTTGTGGCTCAACACTGCTACCTCAGTAAGTCCAATCCATGCCTCCTCCATCTGGACTGTCACAAGTCCATGGGACCGGATGGCCTACACCCTCAGGTGCTGAGGGAGCTGGCGGGGGTGATTGCCGAGCTGCTCTTGGCCACCTATCAGCGCTCCTGGTTAACTGGAGAGGTCCCAGAGGATTGGAGGCTTGCTGATGTGACTCCCATCTTCAAGAAGGGCCATAAGGAGGATCTGGGGAACTATAGGCCTGTTAGCCTGACCTCAGTACCAGGAAAAGTAATGGAGCAAATCATCTTGGGTGAGATTGCAGGGCATGTGCGTGGTGTCCAGGGGATCAGGCCCAGCGAGCACAGGTTTATTAAAGGCAGGTTGTGCTTGACCAACCTTATCTCCTTCTATGACTGGGTGACCAGACTGGTAGATGAGGGAAAGGCTGTTGATGTAGTCTACCTAGACTTCAGCAAAGCCTTTGACATGGTCTCTCAAGGCTTCTTCTGGGGAAACTGGCTGCCCGTGGCCTGGACAGGTACACACTCCTTTGGGTAAGGAACTGGCTAGAGGGCCGTGCCCAAAGGGTAGTGGTTAATGGAGTTAAGCCCAGCTGGCGACCTGTTTCAAGTGGTGTGCCCCAGGGGTCGGTACTGGGGCCTATCTTGTTTAATTTCTTTATTGATGACCTAGATGAGGGGATAGAGTGTACCCTCTGTAGGTTTGCAGATGACACCAAGTTGGGAGGTGGTGTGGATCTGCCTGAGGGTAGGGAGGCCCTTCAGAGGGATCTAGATAAGCATCAAAGGCTTTGCTAAAGTCTAGGTAGACTGCATCAACAGCATTTCCCTCATCCACTGAAAGGGTCACTTGCTCATAGAAGAATATCAGGTTGGTTAAGCAGGGCCTGCCTTCCATGAAGCTGGCTGGACCTGATCTCCCAGTTGTCCTGCACATGCCGTGTGGTCTCACTCAAGATGATCTGTTCCATGACCTTCCTTGGAACTGAGGTCAAGTTGACATGCCTGTAGTTCCCTAGATCCTGCTTACAACATTAGAAATAAGTTAATCTAGAAAAAAAGAAATGACGAGTATTAGAGACTAGTTTCTCTCTCATAACATGCTTTTATTGGTCAAAAATTTGTTTGCAGATAGAAGCTGTTAAAAAGATCAGTAATGTCATAATAAAAAATGAATTTCTCAGATACAACGGGTGGCTAAGTTCCAAAAATCAAATTGAAAATTAAATCATATGGAGTAATAACAAACCAAGGTGATTGCCAGTATATTCAGATGAGGTAGCACATAAGAGAAAAATATCCAGAAAGATAATGACAATACTACCTAGAAAACACTTCTAAAAATTTCTCTATTTTTATTGTCTACAGGCAATAAAAAAAACATCTTTTAAGAAAATTATCACATTTTCTGGCATGAAGACTAAATAATTGCTAGTTAACAAAGAACCTTGCCTTAAGAATTATTTAAAATCTTCCTGCATAGATGAAAAGCCTATATATGTTCCTCTCATCCACAATACTAAAGAAGATTGTTTTTGTCTGTAATTTCTGTGAAGATCTGTCAAATTAACAAATGTTTAATGTTTTGATTATACTCTTTTCTTACAGCACCCGAAGCAGATGCAAATGGGAGAACAGGTCATCTCAGCAAAGTTCAATATGAGATTTGACAGACCTAGTAAGGGCATGGTGAAGGTCCTGGCTCCAATAGATTGAAGCCATATGACTGGGACAGACTGCCTCATGGCACGGAAAAACAGATCTGAAGACACTGGATCTATGCCACCTCACTATAATTACAGCTTGTAATTTCAGACTCTCCAATAGGACTCTTCTCCTTTGCCTTATAGCACATGTATCACCAGTGCAATACCACATTGATGCTGGAGTTACAACTGGAGAACAGATTCTGAAAATGAGGGACAAGAAAAGCTGTATCAGTCCCTTCTGCTGTAAATCTGCCACCATGATCAGGTGAGCTTATGACATCTACACAGATGCTAAGTACCTGAGCTCCATTTGTAGTCAATGGAGATCATGGCAACATTCAGCAGCATATCTGCTTAGGCTCAGTTGGTAGCATTGAGGCTCCACTGTAAGGGCTGTAATATGTAACAGGATGTAAAAGAAAAGGCTGGCAGGCATGGCACAGACATTTTGGAGAATTCCATCCTTCTGAAAAAGAAGATGAAGGGTCAGGTGGGACATTTCACATGGATTTAGATGTCAGGTTGGAGGAAAACAAATCATGCCCTATGTAAGGAAGATGTAAATGCCTAGTGCACCTGTAGAAAACTATGTATGGATGTTTAAATGCAGACATCTTAATCTTGAGCTGAATCTTACCCTAGATACTTAGATTAGAGCAATCACTCAGCTTCTCAATAGCAAGATGAATTTGGGCTTTAGAGACTAAGAGTACAGTTTTGCTCTGAAGAGCCTTTACTCTAAAACCATTATCTTAATCCAAACGCAACATCTTGTTTGTCACGTTAGTCATCATTTTATTTAATATGACAGATTCTGTGCCTATTTCATTTATCCTGGACATGCTGGTTATTCATATGTTGAACTAGCATTTGCAGTCTTTCTCAGATAATGTAGAGTGATTCTACTCTAGGCAGTGTACGATGATTTGTCTTCTCTTGCTGACGTTAACAGCTGTTGTCTTTCACAGCTTTGGTTTTGCATTTGTGACTAGTCAAACTGCATTTTCTTTTTTTTCTTCAGAGTGTCTCCGTACTGTAAGGCTATTACTTACGATGCTTGCACTTGGGAGAAGGTTTTCTAGCCAATAAAAATCCATATTCAGTAAGAAGCTGGATGTAATGGATGCAGATAAAATATTCAAGATAGATAAGGTGGATGCGGCAATTGAATTTTCATCCCAAACATAAAAAATACTTTTTGAGCAGAAAACTATCAATTTTCAGAAGACTGCAGGGTGACCTCATTGCAGCTTTCCAATACCTAAAGGGAGCCTACAATCAGGAGGGGAATCAACTCTTTGATAACTGAGGACAAGGGGAAATGGTTTTAAGTTGAGGGAGGGAAGATTTAGGTTGGATGTCAGGAGGACATAGAGAATGGTGAGGTGCTGGAACAGACTGCCCAGATAGGTTATGGATGCCCAATCCCTGGAGCTGTTCAAGGCCAGATTGGATGGGGCTCTGGGCAGCCTGGTCTAGTATTAAATGGGGAGGTTGGTGGCCCTGCATGTGGCAGGGTGGTTGGAGATTCATGATCCTTGAGGTCCCTTCCAACCCTAGCCATTCTATGATTCTGTGATTCTGAAAATTTGCTAGAACCATATGGCTGTGCTGTTCTGCTTATATTCACGAGGAACATGTATTTATCCAAAAAGACTCCAAGGTGTATTTGTACTGAGTTGAGAGGAAACTGCTTATTAAACTTCATTCATTTTAATGACTGTATTGGATAAGGTCTAATTTCATTGCCAAAATAAAATATACATTTAAAAGTAACTCTCTGAGTTTGATATCTTGAGGACTGGAGGGGAGTCTTTTAATTGTTTGTATAGATAGCATAAATACCAATAAAAGATTCTGGCATAGCTACAGATTCCCATTTATTGGAATTGAGTGGATGGCAGTGAGTTCTGAAACCAAACTCCATGACTTCTTGTAGCTACAGATATGTAAAAACAACAACAACAAAAAACCAACCAAACAATTCAGTTCTGGTGACTGCTAACAAGAAGTAAACAGAGAAGCACATGATAAAGTGAGGTACAATATGAAAAGATTACAATGCTAAAAAAACCTGAAATATTTTAAAAATGATCAGGGAGCTTTAATAGTGAAGCTACCAGCTACCTGAATAGTTGTTGTAGGTTTTGCTCCTGTCCAACTTGTCCTTTCAATTACACAGGGAACAACTGTGACAGAGCTGTTTGTCTGAGATTCTCTGAGCCATGGATGCAATCCATTCCTTAGCTGTTTGCAGGTTATAGCAATATGTTTCAAGATACAAAGGACAGACCTAGGTGTGTTTCTTCTGCCTAATTAAAGATTTGTTGAAACTTTAAATTTATTAGGATCATGTGCATTCGTGCTTATATTGAATCTAGCACAGAGATGTTCCAAGAGAGTAGCGTCCTTTTGGGGAATTTAAGATTTCAGTATCAGCTTGAGCAGGTGTTTTTGCTTATAGTGATTGCTTGACATTGTCTGCTGTACTGCACAGGCTATGGTATTTTCTATGATTTATTTTCTTTTTCCTCACCATAGCGCTGCCTGTGTGTCCAAGTTCCAGATCATGGAGCCTGTTCTACAGGATCTTAGTGGCTTTTAAAGTATATCCCTGTCATGGTTTTGTGTTTTTGGTATTCCACATCATAACATCATGCAGTGCACTGGGAGTTAAAGTGTCAATGCTCCAATTCTGGGTACCTGTCCCTGTACATCAGGGAAATTATGGGATCTGGCCCTTCCTGGTTGGGCGGTCTCTTACTGCCTTGCAGTGGGTGCTGGAGGGTGCTTTCCTAGCTGTACCAAGCTTTTCAGGTTTGACTCGGTCTCAGGATCTCTCTCTCTCTCCTACTTTATTTGATTTATTAGTCTCAGTTTCACTTAGATTATATGATATTGTGTTATCTTGCATCCCGATATCATAGTTAGTAAAATAAGTTTTCCTCCATAGATTGTTGCTGCTGGTTTTTTTATTTTTTTTTTCCTTCCTTGAGCCCATCTCCCATCTCCCTATCCCTTTTTCCTTTTCCTTCCCATTCTGTGGGGCTGGGGGGCGGGAAGTAGGGGGTGCACTACTGCCCCCCTGTCACGGGCATAGATTAATCTAGTTAACTGCGTGACAAACATGCTGTGTTTTTGCTGTGTTCTGGGGCCTGCAAGCTTGCCCTGCATGCTGTCTGGTCCCCAGCCCAGGGCATGTCATTCTTTGTGAGATGACATTCTGCAGTGTGACGTCACAGTTGTTGCCTCTCACACCCTTGTGGTGGGAGCGGTGGCCCAGTCTCTTGTGGGACGTGCAGGAAGTGGACCCAGAGAGAGCGTTGTGTCTATCTGGAGATATCCTGCTATGATGGAGCGGCTGAGAGCCCTTCGAGGTGAGGTCCCTCCACCTCTCAGGACACCGTGATGCTGCCCGAGCACATGTGTGCCTGCAGTGTCTGTTTGGGACGTGCCAGCAGCACTGTCCTTGCTCTTCTGAGTGCAGCTGCCTGCCATGGTTTCCCCAGGACCCCAGCAAGGGGAAGACTTTCTCCCCTCTCCCCACCAACCAAACACGTGCCAGTGCAGCCCGCCCTGTGCTGTGAGGCTGGAGGAACGTTCCTCCCAGGGCTGGCCAGATGCTCGGCCCTGGCTCCAATCAACACCAGCGGCAGCTGCTCTTTCCTTGCAGGTCTCTTTGCCTGTGTGGGCTGCGTGCCCAGACGTACGCGTCGCAGGGAGAGAGGCAGGGTGGAAAGCCCTGTCCCTGCCTGTGCCGCGACTTTGCTGCTGCAGCGCCTGCAAGACCAGGAGGTGAGCTGGGGACATGCAACCATCAGTCCTTGCCCTGTGCCCAGTGCCATGGCCCCTTGGGTGCCAGGCCCCGGCAGCACATCCACATAGCGATGGGTGGCAGCGGGCGGCTCCCCGGCAACAAGGGCAAAGCCAGCATGATTGGTCCCTGTCCCCAGGGTGTCCGAGCGCAGGTGTACTGTGAGCTGGAGAGCGTCCTGTGTGAAGATGACAGCCGCCTGCCATGCGGAGTGGTGAACCGGCTGCTGGCAGAGGTGTCCCAGGACCTGACGGCGGCCCAGGTAAGGGGTCACTCGCAAAGGCAAAGGGAGCTGCCTGCCTGCACTGGTATTCTGCTGGCGGACGGCCAAGGGAAGGCCTCAGGCAGTCTCCTGTGCCGCGTGTCACCAGTGACTCTTTTTCAGGACGTGACAGACAACGTGAGGACGGCTGCCAGCAATGTCCTGGTGGCTCTGGCCAGGACGCACTTCAGCTTGGTGATGGCCGAGCTCCAGGGCCACCTCAAGGCCGTGGGGGAGATGACCAAGGAGTTCGTGCTCATCACCCTGAGCAAACTGTTCAGCACCTACGGTAGAGCACCCTCAGCCTCCTGACGTCTGTGACAGTGGGGGAAAGGGCTCTTTCCCCTCTGCATGTGATCTATGTTGAGCTGGGCTGCAGCCCTTCCTCCATCACAGCTGGAGCTCTGACCGTGATCCTCTTCTTCCCTTCTGCAGCTCCACAGTGCATCCCTTTTGTGTGGCTGACACTGGCCAGCCTGCGCAGTCTGGTGGGCCAGGTGAGGAGCGGCCGGATGCTGCGCATCGCTTGTGCTGGTGAGTGTTGGCCCCAGAGCAGGGGGGATCGGGACAGCCCTTGTGCCTCGCCCTGCTGCAGACTCACACAGGCTCCCTTTTCCCTTGTCTTGCTTTGTTGTATATATATATGTATATATATTTTGTAATTAATTATTCATTTATTTGTTTGTTCTGTTTTGTTTTTTCAGTTGTGAAACAATGGTCAGATGGAGTCAAGGACCACTTGTCCTCTGGAAAGCAATGCCCCTGGCCTGCCATGGAGAAAGAGCGAATCTATGAAAATCTTCACCAGCTCTTCTTCTCCGTGGTGAGGAACTGGCAGGACAGCAAGGAGGAAAAGGTGAGCACTGCTGCATTCCCATCCATGTTGGCAGCTCTGTCTGTGCCCAGCTGGCTCACAGCAGAGGGGTGATGAGAAGGAGTGAGCTGGCTCTGCAAAGGGCCCCAGACTGGCTCTAAGCTTGGAACTGGATCTCCCTGCCAGGAAGCAGCCGCATGTCACAGCATTGTGGCAGGGAGAGCTGGGGATGGGGGTGTGGGGAAAACCTCCCTGCCCTCCAGAGAGAGCCCATCTCCTGCTGGGCATGGGGGCGTGGGGAAGGGAAAAAGAAAAGAGAAAGCCCTTTCTGTAGGAAGGGCAGACCTTCAGTGTTTGATGCTGGGCCTCTGCCATCCCTCTCCAGGACAAACAGGCTGTCCTCGGGGCTGTGGCTTCCATGATGGCTGTCCTCCTGCAAGAGGAGCTGCACCGAGAACACGTTTGGGAGCAGTTCCTCTGGCTCATGCACCCATGTCAGGAGATCCAAGACATCTGCATGGTGGCCAAGGTGAGATGTTGCATAGGACTCAATGTGGATGTGGGGCCCATGCAAGTGCCACGAGGGGTCAGTGGGATGCAGGGAGGAGGTGGGGAGCCCTTGGAGAAAGAAAGGCGTTCAAGAGAGGTCTGAGGCTTCCTGACCTCTTCAGTCAAGAAAGGAACAACCCGGACAGGAGCCAGGAGGGAGCCAAGAGTCACTGGGGCCCATCTCCTGGGGATGGGAGGCTTCACTGCCACCACTGTGGGGCTCTGAGTGCCTGAGGAGCTCTGTGCTAACAACTGGGGGGACCATGTCCAATTGCATCCGATGGGGGACAAGAGGGCTGCTGGGCAGGAAATGACTGCAAACAGTGCCCAAGCAGTGTTTGGATGAGAGCAGAGAGACTCTCTTGGTGCCACTGGATGAGGGGGACAAACAAGAATGCCTGTGTGGGAGCTTCTCCCAGCAGACAAACCATTGGGAAACAGTTTCTTCTCTCCCAAGTGGCTAGATGTGGTTTCAGCCCTTCCTTCCTCTCCTGATCTGTTGCAGAGCCTTACTATGTTCCTGGAGGTCTTAGAGGGAGTTCAGTTTGTCATCCCCAAGGACAAGTTTCTGGCCATCGCCAGTGCTGTGTTCTACCAGGTAAGGGAAGCCTATTCTTGAGCCCAAAGCAGTTTCCCTCTTGGCTAAGTCTCAGGAGGACTGCAAGTCTCTGAGCCTCTGACGGCTGCTCAGCCTTATCTCCCGCATGCCCGAGGCTGCTCCAGAGCCATGTGTCTGTCCCCAGGGATGCTCTGGGGCAGACTGGGTTTTGTCTGCATGTCCTCTTCCCAAGAGTGCCAAGGAAGACGAAAGCTGGCAGCACAGTTTCTTTTCCGTCCTCAGTGCTGTTGTGATTTTCTCAAATGGACCTTGTTCCCACAGCTCTCTGATGACATCAAGCAGCACAGTGAGGCTGATAGTGCAGAGCTGACCCACTGCATCCTGCTGCAGGGTAAGGAAAGGAGTTTTGGCGGTGCTTGGCGGTGCCCTGGCCAAAACCTCTCTTGCAGACCTCAGAAAGGGGCACGAGTTGCTTGCTAACACAGTGCGGGATTTCCTCTCTCCAGCCCGAATCTGCCCAGAGGAAACAGTCCTGTTTCTTCAGTTGCAGCTGGAGGATGACTGGGAGGCTGGATGTGTGGCAGCCCTGGGTCTGCTCGGCTCTCTGGCTCGCTCTGATGGTCAGTACCATGGATCGGGTCTTTTCCAGGGATCCCTTTTGCCATCTGGGTTGTGCCTCCACGCATGCTTCTGTGCATCTCTTGCAGAGCCCGTGATAACAGAGAAGCTGCCCCTGGTTGCGGAAGCTGTGCAGCGTCTGTGCAGTGACCTCAGGCCCCGGGTGAGCTGGTTTGGGAATGGAAAGTGCTGTTGAGGTGGTGATGCTGCTGCCAATGTGGGCAGGGCTGGGGTGACCAGGGAGGTGCTGGGGCATTAACCACATGGCCACAATGGCTTCTGTGGGGTGAGCAGGAGGAGTGGAGCAGGCAGGTCCCTGTGCTGCGCATGGAAAGCACACAGCCTGGTGCTAAAGCCTGGCCCTCATCTCAGGAGTCAAGGCTTCTCCTCTGCTCTTGTTGTCTCTGCTCCTGCCCAAAGGGCTGTCCTGATGAGCAGGTGGCTTCCCTTTGCCTTCTGACCAGGAAAATCACACCCACAATTGACCCCTGGCAGGTGCGGAGGGCCATTCTGTATTTCATCAAGGATCTCCTCAGTGCTGACACCCGAAGCTGCTCATCCTGGGATGTGGTGGGGCACATCTTCAGAGAGTTCAGCCGCACCACGGGAAGAAGGGTAAGGACAGTGAGCAGCATCTTCTTTTGGAAGACCTGTGCTGCTCAGAGGCTGGCACAGAAGCACCGGTGGGGCCACATCTGAGCCTCCTGAGAGGCTGCTGAGAACTGAGAGTAACCATTGTTTCAACAACACTGTTGTGCAGGCAGCCGGAGACCTTTCTGCCCAGGAAGCCCAGGAAGAAGGAGCACTTCAACAGCTGTGCATGGACATCCTGGGGTCACTGGATGTCTCTGTGAGAGGGATGTCCAAAGTAAGTCACACTCTGCCCTGCTGCTGCTCCTTGCCTTTGCACCACGTGTTCTTCGTCCCATTCCAACACCTCAGGTCTCTTCTCCACTGTGCTCACAAGACACAGCACACAAGACTCAAGGAAATTCACAGAATCCTCTTCATCTCTGTGTGGAGGCAGGAATGCTGACATGCTGAATTGCCTTGTTCCCTACAGCTCCTGTGGCCGCGGCTGCTGCTCTTTGTGGTGCCAGCCCAGTACACGGGCATGCTGATCCCAGTCTCCCACTGTGTCCAAGCACTGGCTGAAAGAGAGAGCCTGACAAGGCGGGAGATTCAAGAACTGGATCCCCATTTCCTCAGCTCCATGTTTCAAGGTAGGAGCAGAAGCTTCCCCAGTAAGCTCTGCTGACCTGTGTTAGCACCCAAAAGGGACAGCGGAGGTGCGTGTGTCAGGGCATGATGTGCCTCGGAGTCTTACTCAGTACTTCTTTCTTCCCGCAGGTCCATGGCTGACTCCCCAGACACTGCTGGCACGCCTGTTGGTGAGTAGATGCTCCGGAGGCCGGTGCCATGAGCCCCGAGGAAGAAGCAGCATGGCCATGGGCAAAGCTGTTGGCTGCTCCTTGCCCATCAGGGCAGAGCCAAGCTGTTTCCCTCCTGGGGGAAGCCGCCGCTGCTCTTGCTGCAGAAGTGACCCTGCTTCTCCTTGTTCTCGCTCAGGTGGTGGCAGGGAGCCCTGTTGCAGGCAGCGAACTCCAAGCCGCTGCCTTACTGCTCCTGCAAAAGCTCCACAGCAGGATCCACAGAGCTGTGGGGGCCATGTGGGATGCGGAGATCCCCCTGCTGCTGCAGTGTGTCCAAGGTAAGTGCTGGTGGAGAGGGAGAGGTGGAGGCAGAGAAGGGGTGGAGTGAAAATGCAGCTCTGCTGCTGTTCCCAGTCCAGGAGGACAGCGCTGAGGCCTGGGGATCTTTCTCCCAGAAATCTGCCCATTCCAGGGCACAGATGGGCCCTTCACGTCCCCTCAGTCAGCAGTCTTGGAGCAGTTAGTTCTGTGTTCCTGCGGGAACAGTGTTTGTGGGGAGGGATAGGTCACTGTGGAGGGGGTGCAGGTCCCAGCTTGGCAGTGCCGAGTGCCCAGGCCAAGCCAGGTTTGCAGCAGCTCTTCTTCTGTGGCCTGATCCCAAGCAAGGCTCTTTTGCTTCCTATTGCTGTGCAGGGAAAGAAGAGAGCTTCCCGGACTCTGCAGCGTGGGAGCGCCGACTGCTAAAGGTACAGCATTGCCAGGAGGCACGGTGCAGAGAAGTGCTTGCCTGCCTCAAGGAGCCCCTCAAGGAGGAATGCTGGGGGGAGCTGGGAGGGGGACTGTTTTTCCAGTCACCTCTCCCCAGAAGGCTGCAGCAACTTGGGAATGCGGGAAGAGACAAAGGGCAAGGGAACATTGGCTTCTCCTGTTCTCCAACAGTTCCTGAGGGCGTCACTGGAGACCGTGGAGGATGAGGCATGGACCAAGGGCCTGAGCTGTGAGCTGAGCCGGTATCTGAGCAGCTCTCCCAGCAGCTCTGGAGAAAAGGTGAGTTCCCCCCAGCTCTACCCAGTGGTGCAGCTGCAGGCGGTGCTCTGCCCACGCGGGCTGTTCCCCCTTCTTCCCCGGCCCATGCCCCCCAAGGGGCCTTTTCCTGCAAACTGCACAGGGCTGGCTAAAGCTCAGCCCTGCAGCTGCTCTCAGCGATTCCCAGGGAGTGTGGGTCCTTCCCACCTGGCTCTGTCTGAGCAGGTCAGGCTGCTGCCACATCTCAGCTTCTTCCTTCCCTTCCCATGCAGTCCTTCCTGTACAAGGCTCTGGGGACAGTGCTGGGAGTTTGTAAGGGAGTCCTCCATGTCCAAGAGAAGCTGCTGCAACACCTGCAGGAAGCAAATGCAGAGGAACCATCTGAGGCCCAGGTGAGCTCTCCTCTCCTCCAGCTTCTGTGAGTGTCCCTGCTCTGTCCCTGGGACAAAGGGCTCCGGCCCTGCTCCGGGCCTTTCCATCTCCTCTTTGCTGCCATTTTCCTCAGGCAAGGATGGGCCTGGCTACTGTGGTTGGCCGTGCCGGTAGGTTCAGGCCTGCGCCAACTGCCGCTTGTTCTTTTGTGCAGGGAATGATCTCCCTTCTCAGCCATGCTGCTGAGAGCAACTTCCGTGCAGTCTTGGACACACTCACCATGTTTTCGTCCAGGCTGTGCAAAGGCCGAAATGCAAGGATTTCCAGGCACAAGAAGGTGAAGCGTTATGTGTTTCCATGTTGGCTTTCTTCCGCCTTATTTTCACAACAGCTCCTGCCTTGGGAGCTCAGGTGCATCGTGGGGCACTGGGACCATTGGGCAAGTGTCTCAAGGCATTTCTCCCTACACAGATGGAGCTGGACAGCACGAGAGCTCACGCCACACGCAGCGCTCTCATGCTTGCCCATGGCAGCTTAGCACTGTGTGCCTCCAAAGAAGATCTGCTCGCCCACCTGGAGGGAGACATCGTGGGCAACATCCTGCTGCTCTACAGCTGCAGCTGCCAGGTGAGAGCTCAAAGTGTGCCAGGGTGTCTGAGCGCCCAGCTGCAGCCCCTCCACGTGGGAGGGATGCTGAGATGGGTCTTCTCTTTCAAAGGTCCCACGGGGAATGGTTTGTGCCCAGATGAAGATCCAAGCCCTTCCCTTAGTGTTGCCCCCACGTGTCCCCCTTGCAACCCTTGGCTCTTCCTGCAGTTCAAAGACTGTTCTTCTCTCTTGGGCCTCAGGACTTGCAGAACAAGCTTGCACTGGTGCAGAGCATCACCGACTTCAGCTCTGCCTTCCAAGCTGTGGGTGACTGCACCTGCTTTAATCCCTCCTTGAAGGGCAAGCTGCTGGAGATCCTGATGGTGAGTGCTTAGAGCCAGGGCTGTCTGCAGCGCAATTTTGGGCTGTGCCACAATGCTCGCTTTCCTGGAGGCAAACAGGTCTCCCTCAGCCACACATCTCCAGCTGGTGGGGACCTTGTGTGCTGGCAGGCAATGGCTAGGCAGCAGGATAGGTCCACCAGCTGTGGAGCTGCTGCATCCTGCCACGCCTCCGTGGGAAACATGGGAGTGATGGGGCTAGTGTGTGGCAGTTGTGTCTGTCACTGGGCTGGGAGGAAGAGCTCTCGTGTGCCCCTTGCCCACTTTGACTGTGTCTCTCTGGGACTTGCAGGACTTGCTGAAGAAGTATTACTCGGGCACCCCTGTTTCCCCAGTGCCCCTCAAGGTGGTTCTGGCTCTGGAGCAGTTGAGGTAAGGGTTGGAGCCTCTGGGATGGTAAGGCAGGATGGTGGTCCTCCTTTTGTGTAGCTCCCGAAAGCCTGGAGGGGGCAGGGGGTGAAGAACCGCATCTACAGGAGAGACGGCTGGGCTGTTTTGCCCAGCAGAGTTGCGGTTCTGGGCAGGGAGAAAGGCCCTGGTGCTCCTGTCTCCTTGCAGGGAAGAGAAGGGAGACCTGGGGTCTCCTTCCCTTCAGAGCAGGAGGTGGTTCACTGCTGCAGGGGAGGAGGTGGGCGCTACTGGAACTGAAGACAATACTCAGCAGTATGGGCTGGGGGTGTTGGCTTTGCAGCTGTCAATTAGAAGAAACTCAGATTTTGTCTGAACCAGTCTGAAGTGCACTGTTAAAGGCCCTTTCTGCTTTCTCTTCCCCTTTTCCTCCTGTCAGCAAGCTGAAGCCCTCTCTAGGAAGCAAGGACATGTGTGAAATGTTGGCTCTGTGCTGCAAGAGCATTGTGACACACCCTTCAGCAGAGGTGTTGCTGAAGATCAGGAAGTCACAGCAAGCAGCTCGGTACCTTCAGGTAACCTGTCGTAACTTTCCCGGCCACTTCTCGGTCGGAACCCTACCTCAGCACACACAGCCTATGCTCTGGAAGCAGCCATGATGCCACACCTCACTCAATCCCCTCTTCTGCTTCCAGCTTCTGCAAACATCTTTGAAAGCTCTGGGCCGGCTGATGGCAGTCCTGCTTGAGACAGAGCCAACCCGTGACTTCTTCCAGAACATAATCCATGTGAGTACATTTGGGGCAAGGAGAAAGCATGGTGCCTGTCAATTGTGGGGACAGAGATCTGAGGACTGAGAGGACATTCAGAGCAGGAGAAATGTCTTGCTGACGTGCCAGCTCACTGCAAGCTCAGAAATGGACAGAGAAATGGACTGTGCAGGGGGAAAGGCAGGAGCCGGCCCCTGGCAGGCCACAGCTGAGGGAAAGCTCCTGGCTTAGGAGACAGGAGCATCTGCAGAGAGCAGGGGCCACGGTGCTGGTGCTCAGTGAGGCGGGGGGCCGTGTGGAACCACAGGGCAGGCCCTGAGGCAAAGTCCCGGTAAAGGAGGGACAGGGAGAGGAATGGCAGGAAGAAAAGACATCCGCAGTGAGACAGGTGCTTTGTTCCAGGTCCTGCGGAGATCAATGACATCAGGCAACGTGTGGGAGCGCAAGAGGGCCCTGCAGGTCTGCTCCCAGCTGCTGGCTGTATGTGAAGAGCTTCGAGTGAGTAAAGAGCCCCACCGCATGCCTCCTACTCCCTCTCCACTGCCCCTGAGCTGGAAGGCGAGCTTTCCCCTGCTGTGTGTGCTGTGTCACCTGCCGTGTGGGGAAGGCACTGGTGGGAGAAGCTAGGGAGAGCTGGGGCTGCCTACAGCTTTGTTCCTGCCTCTCATCCCTGCAGAGAGAAGATGTCTGCGAGCACTTTGGCTCCCTGGTGGGATTGCTGGCGCCACTGACATGTGACCCCATGCCCACATCCCGCCAGTTGGCTGTCACCTGCCTGAGCTCCCTTCTCCAAATTCAAGGCAAGTAGAGTGGATGTGCACCAGCCCTCTGCTCTCCTCCACAGCGCTACCAGAACCCCATGGGCTGGCCCTTGTTTACAGGAGGGAGAGGCACCATGCGCAGCTCTCTTCTCATCCCCACTCTGCTCTCTGTCTCTCTCCCTGGAAAGCAGTTCTGTTTCCAGAAGCATTACTTACTTCCCTTTTCTCCCTGTGCTCTTTCCAGCCAAGGTGACCAACAGAGTAATTGAGATGGGAGATACTGGGAGCCTGTGTGAGGGGCTGCATGCCTGCAGCACGGTCTGTCAGCTCCAGACCTCATCCAAAATCGCAAGGGTAAGTGGACCCAAAAAGGGCTGGTGGGATCTCAGTGCATAGGCTTCTGCATGCCCTTCTGCCCCCCACAGCCTCTCACACCATTTCCAGAACGAGCAATCAACCTGAGAGCACTTTTCTCCAGCAAGTAGCGGGAGGCTCTGAGCTATGTCTAGCCTTCAGGTGCCCAGTGCAAGGATCTGACTCTATGATGTGCGTTTCTGTGTGCGTGTGTCTGTGTGTTTGTGTGTGTGTCTGTGTGTGTGTGACTGTACGTGTTTGTGTGCGTGTGTGACTGTGGCTGCTGGGAGGTAGGTTTTGCATATAAGCAAACACCATGGGTGGAGAAGCTGAGAGAAGGCTCAACCACCTTCTGTATAAATAGCAGGGTACGGACAGCAGGAGCATTGTGATTGCTGCCTGAATGACCGGCAAGCCGCTGAATTAAGAGTGCCCTCAAGACTGCTTTCTGTTTTGAAGAGCTGCCGCAGAGCAGTGATGGGATCTCTCCTGCTTCTCATTTCTCTGCAGATGGTGTGCAGAAACTTCCCCCTGGAACGCACCGTCGATTTCTTGATGGCCATCAAGGAGGCCTTCCGGAAGGCCAAAGGAATGTGTGTGCGTGCTGCTGGGAAGTGGTTGATCACCTTTTTGCAGATGTACAGAAAGGACATCCGTCGAGACGTAAGAGACTTTCTTTCACGTGTCTTCGATTTTTTGATCTACGCCTTATGTCATTTGCCTCTTGTGCTAAAGAAACACAGTCTGAGTGCAGAGCCAGGGCTTGGACAGGGTCGCTGGTGTGAAATTTAATCTTAGGCCTTGGCAGCGTGTCAAGGGAGCAGGCACTGCTCATGTGCTGAATGCCTGTGGTTACTTCCTACACAGTCAAGGATGTGGCAAATCGTTCTTTCTCCACTTCTTTCAGGTGCCACTGATCCTCTATGTCCTGCGGAGCTGCACATCATCCACACAGCAGAGCATGTTCATGCCCTTCGTGTGCCAGGCGGTGGTCATCCTCACCCGCTGCCACACGGAGGTCGCGATTGACAACTTCTCCCGGCTGCTTGGGCCCACAGACAGGTATTGGCACTCCTGCCTTTGCTTTTGCTGCGGTCACAGTTGTAGCTTGCCTCTGCCAGAGGGATCCTGGGAGGAAGCAGCTTTTCTTTTTTCCTGTCAAAGTCTCTTGACTTGACACTTTCCTTTTTTTAGCGATACATGGAGGAGAATCAGAGAGTTTTGTCTTCAACGGTGGAGGTGGTAGAAGCAAAGCAAAACAAAGCAAAGCAAAGCAAAGCAAAGCAAAGCCAAGAAAGGAAGGGAAGGGAAAGAAAAGGAAAAGGAAAAGGAAAAGAAAAGAAAAAGAAAAAGAAAAAGAAAAAGAAAAAGAAAAAGAAAAAGAAAAAGAAAAAGAAAAAGAAAAAGAAAAAGAAAAAAAAAGAAAAAGAAGAAAAAGAAAAAGAAAAAGAAAAAGAAAAAGAAAAAGAAAAAGAAAAAGAAAAAGAAAAAGAAAAAGAAAAAGAAAAGGAAGGAGGAGAGGGGAATGGGAGAGGTGGGGAGTGGAGGGGAGGAAAGAGGAAAAGAGGGGGTAGGGAGAGGGAAAAAAAAGGGAATAAAAAAGGGAAATTTTAATGAGGAGAGGAGAGGAGAGGAGAGGAGAGGAGAGGAGAGGAGAGGAGAGGAGAGGAGAGGAGAGGAGAGGAGAGGAGAGGAGAGGAGAGGAGAGGAGAGGAGAGGGGAAGGGAGCGGAGAGGATGAGAGGGGAGCGGAGGGAAAGAAGGAGAGGGGAAGGAAGTGGAGAGGATGAGAGAGGAGAGGAGAGGAGAGGAGAGGAGAGGAGAGGAGAGGAGAGGAGAGGAGAGGAGAGGAGAGGAGAGGAGAGGAGAGGAGAGGAGAGGAGAGGAGAGGAGAGGAGAGGAGAGGAGAGGAGAGGAGAGGAGAGGAGAGGAGAGGGGAAGGGAGCGGAGAGGAGAGGAGAGGAGAGGGGAAGGGAGCGGAGAGGATGAGAGGGGAGCGGAGGGAAAGAAGGAGAGGGGAAGGGAGTGGAGAGGATGAGAGGGGAGGGGAGGGGAGGGAGGGAATGGGAGGAGAGGGGATAAGGGAAAGAAAAAGGGAAGGGAAAAGGGAAGGAGAGGTGAGGTGAGGGGAGGTGAGGTGAGGGGAAGGGGAGGGGAGAGAGATGAGTAGAGGAGTGAAGAAGAGAGAAGAGGAGAGAAGAAGAGAGAAGAGGAGAGGAGAGGAGAGAAGAAAAAGCAAAGAAAGAAAAGAGAAGAAAAGAAAAAGGAAAAAAATGAGCTAAAAAAATTGTATTATTTATTTTAAAAAATTAAATGCCAGAATTGTGACTACAAAGTGAAAAGAGTATTTTTTTTTATTTTATTTAGTCTTCATTTTTATAGCTGCTGTCTCTTTTCCGTACCAGTTACAGCATCACTGAATGTCAGGGATTGGAAGAAACCTCGAAAGGTCATCTAGTCCAATCCCCCTACCTTAACAGAAAGGCCTAGATTAAGTCACACAGGAATGCGTCCAGGCAGGTTTTGAATGTCTCCACAGAAGGAGACCCCACAACCTCTCTGGGCAGCCTGTTCCAGTGTTCTGTTACCCTCACTGTGAAGAAGTTTTTTGTCATATTTTTGTGGAACTTCCTATGTTCCAGTTTTCACCCATTGTCCCTTGTCTTATCACTGGGTGTCACTGTGAGAAGAGCCTGGCTCCATCCTACTGGCACACACCCTTTTTATATTTGTTAACATTATTAATGAGGTCACCTCTTAGTCTCCTCTTCTCCAAGCTAAAGAGACTCAGCTCCCTCAGCCTTTTCTCTTAAGGAAGATGCTCCAGTCCCTTCATCATCTTTGTGGCTATGTGCTGGACTCTTCCCTGTCCTTCTTGAATGGAGGGGCCCAGAACTGGACACAGTGCTCCAGATGTGGTCTCACCAGGGCGGAGTAGGAGGAGAAGCTCTTTTGACCTACTAACCACATCCCTTCTAGTACATCCCCGGATGCCATTGGCCTTCTTGGCCACAAGGGCACAGTGCTGGCTCATGGTCACCCTGCTGTCCAACAGGACCCCCAGGTCCCTTTTCTTTACACTGCTCTCCAGCAGGTCAGTCCCCAACCTATACTGGTACCTGGGGTTGTTCTTGCCCAGATACAAGTCTCTATGCTTGCCCTTGTTATATTTCATTCAATTTCTCCCCGCCCAATTCTGCAGCCTGTCTAGGTCTCGCTTGGTGGCAGCTCAGCCTTCTAGCGTGTCAGCCACTCCTCCCAGTTTTGTGTCATCAGCAAGCTTGCTAACAGTGCACTCCCTCATGCAAGTCACTGATGAATATATTGAATAGTACTGGTCCCAGTACTGACCCTTGAGGGACTCCACTAGATACAGGCCTCCAACTAGACTCACTCTGTCCCATTGACCACAACTCTCTGGCTTCTTTCCTTCAAGCAGTTCACAGACCACCTCACTATGCAATCATCCTGACCACGCTTCTAAAGGATGAGAGAAGGGCCCTACCATAAAAGAGGAGAAAAGGGCTTCACGGGGACTGGGGATAGAGATAGTTAGAGGTAGTTTACAGAAGCAGATATGTAGAGGTTGTTAGAAGAATGGGGAACGCAGACACTGGGACTGAGACAATGAGGGGGTAGAGAACATAAAGATAAGAGTTTGAGAGCAGCCCAAGGCCGTCTGGCAGGGAGGTGATAAGATGTCCTCAGGGCAGGCTAGAACTGGATTGGGGGCTGCCCCTCCTGCAGGTTCAGAAGTTTACAGTGAGGAAGACTAGGAGCCTTCCTGAGGAAGACTATGTTTCTTCATCCCACAACTACCAGGAGGAGACCCCCACAACTCACTACCACTACACACGCATGAGGGGGAGGGTCTGCATGCTAATGGGTTCTCAGAAATCTAATGAATATGTATCCAAATTCCTGGAAACGATTATATATTAGTTCAGCCTGTATCTGTAGTATGCCTTTTCCTGACGGTGTGCAAGTTAGGCAGCTTCTCCCTTGCAGGGGCTCTCCCTCACTGGCTGAGGTGATTCCCTGCTTTGTCACGGAACATGTCCACCCCAGAGCCGAGCGCCTCCCAAAAAAATTGTCATGGTTTTGTGTTTTTTGGTTTTTGGATTCCACATCGTGACATCAGATAGTACACTGGGAGTTAAAGTGTTAATGCTCCAATTCTGGGTACCTGTCCCTGTACATCACAGAAGTCATGGGATCTGGCCCTTCCTGGTTTGGCAGTCTCTTACTGCCTTGCAGTGGGTGCTGGAGGGTGCTTTCCTAGCTGTACCAAGCTTTTCAGATTTGACTCAGTCTCAGGAACTCTCTCTCTCTCCTATGTGATTTATTAGTCTCAATTTCAATTAGATTGTATGATATTGTGTTATCTTGCATTCTGATATCAGAGTAAAATAAGTTTTCCTCCATAGATCGTTGCTGCTGGTTTTTTTTTCTTCCTTCCTTGAGCCCAGCTCCCATCTCCCTATCCCTTTTCTCTTTTCCTTCCCTTTTTGTGGGGCTGGGAGAGCCAGGAGCCTACTGCCCCCCTGTCACGGGCATAGATTAATCTAGTTAATCTGTGACAATCTAGTTAATATGTGATAATCCTCTCCAACATTTCTCATCCATGACAGGGAACCATTCACAGTCTTTGACCCTTTCTTACTTTAGAACCTGCTTATACTAGGGATGTGGAGAACAACTAGCAAGGAAATAACACTACAAATAAAGAGTTCATGGTTTTTCTGTGTTTTTTTTTTTCTTTCTGATTTTCAGGACATAAAAAGCTTGATTGATGGTACAGCATGGAGGAGCATTATTATAATGTAATTCTTTAAGTTTGTTGAATGTTTTTTCATCATTTTAATTCACATTGTTCCACCAAAACATTGACATTATGGAGGCATCTGAAAAGAGATCATGGCATTGCCAGCCAGTCTGTGATTCCCTGAATTTGTGCAAAAGAGATGTTTAAAAAAGCTAACAGCATTCAGAAAAAGGACATTATGTCTTACAAGGGTGAAGTTGGCTGTCCCAACCAAACTATGGAAAAAAAAATCTTTCATATGACCAGTTTGCAAGCTCCACTTTGGAGAAGAGTGGTTAAAATCTCGAAAAATATTGCTAAGTGATGGCAAATGTACAGCTTGACTGCTTAGCTGTAGACTTACAACCCTACTTTCCCCTTCCTGTCTCCCCTGAATCTTGAGATCCTCTGAAGTGGAAGAAAAGAACTGTGTCACCTTTTCCTTCATTGCAAGAATAGGCAGTTATCTGACACAGGAATTGAGAGGTATGAACTGAAAGCCCTTGTTAAAAAAAAAAAAATGTTTCTCCAGTGTTCGATAAAAATACTGGAAGAAGCTTTCTAGAGAGGTAGTTAATGCCCCAAACCAGTAAGTGCTCACGAGGAATTTAGATAACACTCTCAATGATACACTTTGACTTTTGGTTATCCCTGAAAAGGTCAGGCAATTGGACTACATGATCTTTGGAGGTATTCTATTCTATTCTATTCTATTCTATTCTATTCTATTCTATTCTATTCTATTCTATTCTATTCCATTCTATTCCATTCCATTCCATTCCATTCCATTCCATTCCATTCCATTCCATTCCTTAGTGAATAGATTGTTTGGTTTGAATGACAAAGCATTTGGATTATCTATTCAGATATTTTATTCTTTATAACTTTTATGCTGTGTTCTAGCAGTGAAACTATTATAGCGAATCTCACGAAGAGGTTATGCAGTTGAGAATTCAGCAATGAAAAATACACTGTAAGTAAGTGTTATATAACTGTTTTAAAATACTGGCTATTACCCAGAAAATCACCACAACTTGGCAATGGAATGGAAAAACTGCATTCTTCATAACTGAAAGTGAGAAAAATTATTAAGGTTAAGTCAAGGTCACTTTGATAACTCAGAAGAGAAAATTCTACTTCAGCTTAAAACCAGTCAAATATTTTTTTGAAAGTCAATAGTACTAGGTTTTGTCAATAGATCATGTGTTTTTGTTGTGCGCTTTTTTTTTTCTTCTTCCTTAAAAACTTCATTTAACCGTCTGTAAATATAGTAGTTTTGTACTTATTCTTTTTATAAAAAGGTGATCCCTGTGTAGTGTACATAGCAATGACTTAAGCACTGCTAATACACAATCTATAGAGGGAAATTTAAGTTCCATTATGCAGTCAATAATTCATAAACCTCGAATTTAAAATCTATGTCTTCCCAGGGAAGGATATTGCTTTAAAATAACTATAAGAAAACGAAATACGATTGGTAGTATCCTAATGAATATTTATGAGATATAGTCTGAAAAAAAGGTCACTTTAACATGATTCCTCTAATATGCAATAGAGTAAATTAAGTATTGACCATTAGGTCTGAATCTATGTTAAATGAATCAAATTTTCTCTTAGAATATAACAATCTATGAATTTACTCATTTGAATGAATAAAGTTGTATTTATGTTTAAGCAGACTAAGAGGAAAATTAATACTTGATATTAAAGGAAATTTTCAGTGGTACAAATACTTTGCATAGATGGCAGAAAATCCATAGTGATAGCTGAAAATAAGATGAGATAGTAATGAGAAGTTGGTTATCAGCACTGAAAATCATTAAAATCTTGGGTAAGTTCTTTTAGAATTTACACACTTGAGAATGTCAATCATAGAAGAATAGATTCCAGTCCAACACTGGCTGAAACGATAGCACAAAGCTACAAATATTTGTTTCTGGAATAAGGTACATTTAATGTTAAAGTAATTTCTGAGAACAAGATACCATTGTAACGCAAAGAAAGAGCTCTCAGCTTGAAGGATGATTAGATTCACCTTACTGGGATGAGTTGCTCACAAACTTCTAAGTATAAATAAAAGTCTAATAAGTATATAATTAGCTGTGCTTTTTAATTGCCTTCCAGAAGGGACTGGACATTAGTCATCCTTTTGATTAAGCTCTATCACTCCTACCTTGGAAAACAGCTGCTTTACTGAGGGTGTCCATGAGGGTGTGCTGAGGTTGTGCTGCAGTGACGTGTGGGGGACAGAGAGCAGCAGCCAGAGAGCTTGTATCCTCAGGACAGCAGATGGCATTTCCTGCTGTGTTACCTTTCTCTCAATTAACCTGCTCCTTCTTGCAAGCTTTTGTTCTGCTTTTCAATTTTGAAGTCTAGCCATGGAGCTCTCAAGGCTAAGTCTGCATGTCTTAGGTGTAATCCATGCATTAGAAAGAAAGCCAGGTGACAGTTGCAATTCAGGTCTCTTTGCCTTATGAAAGTAGGACTAAAGGAGTTACTATTTTTTTTTCTTCCATGAAACCTTTGAAAAAATGAAACTGTTTTGTCCTTCTGAATTTGTCCTTTGAAGCTGAGGGCTGCAGACTTTCAAAGAGTATCTCCTTTGAGCATACAAAACCCATGTAACCGAATATCTTTAAAGATATCATTTTTAACAATAGTAATGCATCTGAGGAGTATGCTTGTTTATTTATCTTTTGACTTAATATGTCTTCCAGCTTTTCTCTACAGCCTAAAGAATGAAAAAGGAACTTAAAAAGTATAATGAAAGTGAATGATGAGTTTCTCTAAAACTTTTTTATTTAATCAATTGAATACAACGGGAATCATTAAGTACTTCTAGATCTTAAACCAACAGGAGCTGACAGTGCTTTATTTTCACTCATTTACTTTCTCAAATTACTTCTTTTGTAGCATCTTTTTTTTTTTTTTTTCCCCCTGTACTCAGCATTGGTGAGGCCGCACCTCAAGTACAGTGTTCAGTTTTGGGCCCCTCACTACAAAAAAGACATTGAGGCCCTGGAGCGTGTCCAGAGAAGGGCAACAAAACTGGTGAGGGGTCTGGAGCACAAGTCCTATGAGGAGCGGCTGAGGGAGCTGGGATTGTTTAGTCTGGAGAAGAGGAGGCTCAGGGGAGACCTCATTGCACTCTACAACTTCCTGAAGGGAGGTTGTGGAGAAGAGGGGTTTGGCCCGGGGGAATGGCCACAAGTTGTATCAGAAGAGGTTTAGGTTGGACTTAAGGAAGAACTTCTTCTCTCAGAGAGTGGTCAGGCACTGGAATGGCCTGCCAAGGGAGGTGGTGGAGTCGCCATCTCTGGCAGTGTTCAAGAGGCATCTGGACAAGGAGCTGAGAGATCTGGTTTAGTGCTTGTGGTAACAGTGGTAGTGTGAAGACGGTTGGACTAGATGATCTTATAGGTCGTTTCCAACCTTGTGATTCTATGATTCTATGATTCTATGATCTCACTTGCCGAGGAATGCAAAAGTGATAGGAATTCATGTTTAGAATTTTTGTTTAAAACACACAAAAACTTTTTTCACTTTTTTCTTCTTTTCAGCTGAA
This sequence comes from Chrysolophus pictus, assembly GCA_037305975.1. Lineage (NCBI taxonomy): Eukaryota > Metazoa > Chordata > Aves > Galliformes > Phasianidae > Chrysolophus > Chrysolophus pictus. The sequence continues at coordinate 30,936,077 of CM074578.1, forward strand.
ACTTTGGGGTATAATGGCAGTGGCAATATCAAAGACTTTCCATTGGGCATGAGAAGAGGTAGATATGAATGTGAAAATATAAAATAGATAAGAGAAAATAATTTTATTAGACATTTATTATTTTTCAGTAATTACATCATATCTTAAAGTGCATTAATACATATGTACGCAGAAACACTGCTTAGGAAGCACTTGTGCTTATAACTTGAAAGCAATGAAATTATCTGTTTTCTGGCTTTTTGGTCAGCAGTCAAGTATTCACTTTTAAAGAAATATGAATTCTGGCAGAACAGTAATTTTTGTAACACCTTTAAAACTACAGAGCTCTAATGTTGACTTGCACAGATGCCTCTTCACTTTCTGAATATTGATTTTTAACTTTTAGCTCTAGATTCTAGCTTCAGTCAACTAATTTCTGAGGAAGTTCTTATGCCAGAAATCACAGATGAAGGAATGTGTCTGCTCTGCTGGTGCTTCGGTAGAAACAAGTGGTCTTCTAAGCTGTCCTGATGGGCACTCTAGTGTCTTGCCAGATACTTTATCTCACCTCTAGGACAGCCCAGGAGGCTCAGATTCCCCAAACTCAACAATTTACTATGAGTTACCCTTACTTGGTATGCCAAGTGGCCAGCTGATTAATGCTATTTTAGTTCTTTAACTTGCCAGACTAGTAGAAATCACAGTCTGAGTTTACAGTATAAACATGCTTCTTCTGACGTCTTCAACCTTTCTTCTTTTAAAAGAGCTGCAGCACATACAGCACAGAGGACAACTTTTCTAGCCTAGTGTCCTATTTGCAAGAATCAGAGAATCTATCATAGAATTACCGAGAATGGAAAGGACCTCTAAGATCATTCAGTCCAACAGTCCACTTATCACCAATATTTCCCAGTAAACAATGTCCCTCAGTGCAACATCTAAAGGTTTCCTGAACAGTTTTTTTTTCAAGGGAAAGGAATTCTGAGAGAACCCATCTCCAGTTAACAATTCCTGTTAAGTACTAGTAGGAAACAGTTTTTATGCCTTAGATCATGAAAGGATAGGAGTTTGTTCTTCCTTTAGATTTACTATTACCCATCTGGTATTGGTGTTACTTGTATCACTTTCCAATACTTTTTTTAGTACTGTTATATTTATTTTTACTGACAGTGAATTTCATAGTCTGATTGTACATTGTATGGAACATGATTTTCTTATAGATTTGTTATTTTTAGCCACCTTGCCATTTCTCTGACTAGCTGTAAGCAGGGCTTTAGAAGGTACAAGTCATTATCAACTAATATGCAATGAGGTTCCTGTCCTTTTTGTAACCTGCAAGCCCTACTGTAAAATCCAGGAGTGATTTAAAGCCTTTGTTAATTATTCTCTGATATGTTCTTATTTGTTATTTGTTTTCATTGGCATGGACAGTCACTTGTCACTATGATTCACTCCATTTGTTTGAATCTTCTGAAATCTTTTCATGTTGCTTTCTGATTTTAGCTGAGCTATTCTACGTCATTAGAAATTCAGCTGCCTTGACATTCTCTGGTTCCTTACTTCTAGATCCCTTCTACATATATTAGAGAGTACTGAACCTAGTATAGTAGGTAAAGATACGTAATTATTAAGTTTTAATGAGGGAGTTTGGCTGTTGAATCCACTGCTTTTACTATCAAATCCCGTCTAGTAATTGACTGACTGACAATTTTCTTTCTTTCTTTTTTTTTTTTCCTTTTATCTCAAAACTGCTTAGCCTATCTAGTATCCTTCTGTGGATCACCTGTCAAGGTCTTCCAGAACAGTAAATACTTCAAAGAGCTTAGTGGTACTACAGAATTGACAACATATTGTTATTTTTGGATAGGGTCTTCATCTCTATTTTTACTAGTACTGTGACATATCAGTACAATCAATATATCAGGAAGGAAAAAAAAAAATGTGAGATGAATAGGTTTGTATAAATAAAACATTTTTTAGGTAAGTATGTCCCATTACAAATTTATTTTTTTTTCCCAGTGGATTTATAAATGCACATTTAAAAATAAGTGTATATAGACTGTGAATATAAAAGCATGTCTAAATTTTATTACAAGTATAATTTTGGATGTGAAAATTTATCAATCTATATTAGAAATATGTTTATCAAATACATCAATAAGAATTGTATCTGCTTTTGTACTATATAGGAAGAAAAGGTTTTCTGATTTTCAATGTTTCTGACACTGTGCTCCTGGCAGTGTTCAAAGAACATGGTAGCAAATGTCACATGCTCCTTCTTGAAATACAGTTGGAATCCTGATGTTGATGTCAGCCAGCAAGAGACTAGTTCTGTTGACTTCAGTTGGGCCAGTGTTCCTTCTCTAGGCTTAAAAAGAGCAGTAGTTTCAAATTTTCAATATATATTTTTTTTCTCTAGAGAAGGAATGTCAGTAGAGTACATAAATGCATCATCATCCAAATCTGAAGAGAACAGTTATTGAAAAAAAGAAGAACAGAAGATACTCAGCAAGACAAGGAGTGAATGAATACATTTCTGTCTGAGTATATGTAGTTAGAATTCTTGTCCACATCAGAAATTTAACAAATACAGTGTACAGACAAAGCTGGGAAGAAATGAATAAAGAGATTAAATGTGCAAATCTTTCCAGAATGTGTATATTGGAGAGGCTTTGAGCAATGCCAGAGACAGAAAAAAATAACTTGTACTTTTCCTCTTTAGGTACTGCGGAGTAAGACTGCCAGAATACGGATGTAAAGAATGTGAAGTCCTTAGCAGCACATTAGTTTTTTAACTCAATGCCCCTTAAAAAACACTTTCTGCCCCCCTCATTTTTTCTCAAAGGACTGTAGTTGTGTATTCTACATTTATATAACTTCCTGAACTAATCTTTCCTATTGCTTAGACACCTGAGAAATTTGTGAGTAAATTTTTGTTATTATTATTGGAGTTTGAGATATAGAATTATTTGCAGAAGGAGAAAAAGAAGATGAACATATGTATACTGTAATTACTTGAAACTTGTAGGATAAGATGTAGGATAAGATGTAGGATTGGGAAAGGATCAGGAAATGGGGAGGTATATATGCATTTCTGAAGAAAGAAAGATGAAGATATTATGGAAGATTCCAGACTACCAGAAAAAAAATAAGAATAATAATAAAAAAAGAGGTAGGTAAAGGAAGCTAAAGAATTTCTGCTTTTCTTCAAGAGGGTGTATTACAATTTCTGTTTATATTGTCTTAATATTTTTTTGGTACTGAATTACATACATGTATTGAAGCCAATGAAAGGAATAATAGAATCATACAATCACAAAACCATAGACTTGCAGAAGCACAGAATTGTGGAATCATACAATGTCTCGGATCAGAAATGTCCTTAAAGATTAAGTTCCAACATCCCTGCTGTGGGCCAGGGTTGCCACGGACTAGGAAGTTCATTATCTCATATTCTGACACTGGAAATAACAGTTAATACAAGTAGAAAATCTTTTTCATTTTACGAATTTTGTAGTCTAAAGAAGTTCTTGTTTAACTAAGAACAGGAAAAAGATGATTATGGGAAAATGGAGCAAGAGTAACATTGCAGACTAAAATAACATGTATGATGAACACATCAAGCAACAATGTTTTCTTTACTGCTAATATATTCCCTTCGTAGCATGATTTCAGCTTCTCTGTTCTGGTAAAGGTCTAGATGAATTGATTATAAACATTATGGAGATTTATATTCTTTCTTCTGTGATGTTCACTTTGATGGAACTCACTTAAAAATGAGTATGGCTATTGCTTTTTTGGCTTTTTTTTTTTTTTTTTAACGAATACAGTCAGTATTTTCCAACCTTTTTCTATGTGCATGTTTCTTATCACATGTTTTAGCAGAATTTTCTAGTCAGTACTCATAACTTTTTTTTAATGAGACTAATTGACCTTGCCTGCATGTTCTCTGCTTGAGTGCAACTTGGAAATATTTCAGCTGAAGCCTTGCCAATTCTTTTTGATTTTCCCTCCCTTCTTAATATAAATTTCTCTTTTAGTGTAAGTTTGTTAATAATGAATTTGAATTTTTTCATAAATGCTGAACATTACTCTGGCCTTTCTCTTGTCACACCTCCTCCATGTTATGTGTCCTTCATATGCAAAGGGTATTTGTTGTGAATCGTTTCTATGGACCTGTTCACAAACTTCCTAATAATACAATAGCACTTTGGTTCTAGGGGAAAAAAAAAAAAGAGAGAGTCAATTTCATTGGATTTCACCGATTTATGTAAATAGTAGTGTTGAAGAAAACCCATTGAATTCCCTGTGAAAGTACATATTATAGAAAGGGAGTAAACCTAGGTAAGATTCATGCATTCTTATACACGAAAGTTATCCAGGACTTTCAAGCAAGAAGGAATCCAACTTTTTGCTAGTGACTGACCAAAAAGGAAGCAAGTCTTTCTCAAGAAAAGAAGGTTGCCTGAAACAGATATTGAAGAAAAACTGCATTTCAGAGTCTCTCTGATGCTCTAAGAAAGCTAGATCTTGTGGAAACAACCTATAGTGTATTGCCAACTGGATGATGAAGTTTTCTTTTGGGTAGGTGCTTTAAGTCACCCAGGAATTATGCAAAGTTATTGTAGGAGTCAAATGTGAAAAATCTTGCAATTACCTTGAGGAAAAGCTATATGACTGTTATTTTACATTCTGCTAGAAAGATCTAGAACTTCAACTAGTGAGTGAGGAGATATACAAGTAAACCTTCTGCTGCACTGCAGCACATCGTAAGAAAAGCAGCCAGTAGTTTGCTGTCATGTACTACAGGAAAAACCATGCTTAGCTGCATATTCCTTCTTTGCCAGAGAGCTGCTAGAAATTCCTCAGTGAAATTGAGTAGAGGAGGTTAACAGTGAAGAGTGGTGGAAATAGGAAAAAAATTATATCTTAAGGTAAAATATTTGCTGCTACTGGTGATTGATTTTTTTTTTTTTTTGTAGTAAAAAATGATACTGTTTGTAGGATTCTGATGACAGTAGTCCTGGAATAAAAAGTGATCCTGGATATAAGAACTTTTAAAAACATCAGTTTGTTTCTGGATTAATTTTGATAGGAAAGTGTGTTTCCTCAAGCAAAGAGGAATAACAAAAGTTAGCAAAAGTTTTTCCCCTCTGGAGTTTTTTATGGACAAAGATGATATGGTCCATAGAAGATAATACATCAACAATTGATGTGAGACATAAAGCATGCTTGACTTTCTCTCCATCAGCAGAAGTTGTGACAGAGGGTACACAAAAAATTATCCCCTCTCCTATTGTCTTTTTCTTATCTGCCTCAGCTACAGTCATCTTGTAGCTCTTAAAATCAAAATGATTGTCCAACAAGTCTAAAAAATGATGCCAAAGATGATGCCATTTCGTTAAACGATGTATGGCTGTTTCCTGGGATAGTGAGAACTTCTGATTGTATTCTGATTGATTGTTGCAACAAAGTTAGCAAACAATCACTTTATGTCATATGGAAGAGTAGAGGGGGGGTAATGACTGGATTTATGCAGATAAATAACAAAGTAGTAAGATGCATTTTACTGCCTCTTCAATGACAGCTGGAGTTTTTCTCACATTCTCTTAAACCTGACATATATTGTACTATTTAAATAGTTACATTTTCTGATTGCAGAAATGAGGGGAATGCACAGAGTCTGGGAACAATGCTAAATTGTCCATAACTAGTACCAAAAACAATGGGCAGCAGCCAATGCCATAGTGAGCATGCTGTGAGCATCAGTTTCCAGCATAGCTGATATGGTGTTGCTTGTCTGATGCCCAGACTTATTTTCCTAATCATGTAGTATGTTGTGCCACTATGAGCTGAAAACACTTCAGGATGCACTTTTCATACAGCTTTGAAGATGCCTACCGCTAACACCAACTAAATTTGTGCTTAAGTTTCTACAAGCAAGACACAACCTGAGTGCAATTAAGTGGACACCACTGATGTATCCTGAGGCAAAATCTGACTGACAACCTGCTTGGTCTCCAGTTTTGATGTGCTGTCCATTCCACTCACAGCCGTCTGCTATCCCTTTTCCCTTCTTTAGTTATGCCTACTGAATGACATAAAAGATCCTGGTTAAAAATGCTTCACAACATATTATTCTATCATCTTTTTATGACTCTTACACATAAGGCTTATACCAATTTTGATCTATATTCAAAGTCATAAGTAATTACACATATTACAATTGCTCAGTATGACACTGGTTGATGTTAGCAAGGACTGTGGGTGCGTTGCCTTTCAATGTGAGGTTTTATAACTAATATCTAATATTTTTTTGGTTACTTCCCATAGAAGCTTACATGCCTTTTGAACTAAAATTAAATTATATTTTATATTTAAAAATATTTAAGAAGTTTAAAGACAAGCAGTAAACTTCTTTCTTGCAGCATATAACACCCTTTGAATTACCAATTTGCTGCATCACTGAGGAAAGTGCTGCTGTATGAAGCTTACAATTTAAATGTTAGAAGCTGCATTAAAAGAAGGAAACATGCTTTTCTTTCATCAAAAGAATTCAGCTGCACTCTGACCAGCCTAGGAAAAGAATTAGACTTTTACATTAAATCTAGTAAACTTCTGAGTAGTGTTTATGTACTTTCATGTCGCCCTACCCTACCAAGTAACAAAATAATTGTCTTCACAAAAAGCACTAGGCTCTTCCTCCAGCTATCTTATTCAGAGGCTCCATCTCTAATAGGCAGGCTCAGAGAGCAGCTGTGCTATGTGTACGAATGCCATGCCAGAGGTTCAGGTGGTGGAATAGCATGAGAGAGAATACAAAGTGGTTTTAAAATGAATAACAGCTGACATGCATGAGGAAACATCAGGAAAAGCACTAGCAATTCAGTCTTTTTTCTTTTCTTTCATTCATTCTCTCTCTTTCTTTCTTTTCTTTTTAATTCTCCTTCATGTCTAATTCTTGCATGGTTGAGTGGAGAAAAATTAATATTCTTTAACTGATTTTGTCTCCCAGATTTAAAGAATTGAGGTTACCATGGCCTATTGCATGTTCCTCACATGTTCTGAACCAGACAGGTTTTGATCTGCTGACTACTGGACTTGGTTTTTTTCTCTGCTCACTGGATAGTTAAGGATCACTTCCAACGTGCTTCCCATAATTTTATACAAAATGGAAAGATATGGATTTAATGGGTGGATGAATAATAGGCTGCAGGAATTTTCCAGAGAGTGGTGGTCAATGGCTCAATGTCTGGGTAGAGATCAGTAACTAATGGTATCCCACAGGCATCATTGCTGAGACTACTACTCTTTAATATCTTCGTCATTGACATGGGGGTCAAGTGCATGCTCAGCAAGTTTGCTGATGACACCAAACTGTGGGATGTGGTCAACACATTGGAGTGGTGGGAAGCCATTCAGAAGGACCTGGACAGGCTTGAGCAGTGGGCCCAGGTGAACCTCATGAGGTTCAACAAATACAAACGCAAGGTCTTGCACCTGGGTTACAGCAATCTTCACTACCAATACAAGGTGGAGGATCTGCTGAAAAAGACCTGGGGGTACTGGTGGATGGGAAGCTGGATGTGAGCCAGCAATGTGCTCTTGCAGCCTAGAAAGCCAACAATATCCTGGGCTGCATCAAAAGAAATGGGGCCAGTAGGGAGAGGGAGGTGGTCCTGCCCTTCTATTCTGTGCTGGTGAGGTTTACCTGGGGTGCTGTGTCCAGATATGGGGTCCTCAGTAGAGGAGAGACATGGACCTGTTGGAGCATGTCCAGAGGAGAGCTACAAAATTAATCCAAGGATGGAACACCTCTCCTGCAAGGCCTGGATGAGAGAGATGGAGATGTTCAGCCTAGGGAAGAGAAGGCTCTGATTTTACCTGATAGTGGCCTAGTATTTAAAGGAAGGGTACAGGAAACAAGAGAATAAACTCTTTATCAGGTTCTGTAATAATAGAACAAGGGGAAATAGGTTCAAGATCAAAGAAGGTAGATCTAGGTTGGTTATAAGGAAAATGTTTTTTGTAGTGAGGGTGGTGAGGCACTGAAATATGTTGCCTAGGAATGCTCCATCCCTGGAGATTTTCAAGCAGAGTCTGGATCAAGCCCTGGGCCACCTGATATAGCTGTGAATGTCCCTATAAACTGCAGAAGAGTTGGACTAGATGGCATTTAGAGGTCACTTCTATGAAAATGAAGAAAGATGACATGAGAAGTGGAAAAAGGGATAGACAACAAAGGAGGAGTGTAAAAGAATGTATCAAACTGATTGGGATAGAGGAAGCAGACCAAATCCCACCTGAAGCTGAAATTACTCATAGTTAGACATACAAGGTAAAGAGAAGGGATTTTTAGGAGGTTCATAACTGTAGTGGAAATGCCAAGTCACGGCCTGAACTGGTAATTGAGCACCTGGTGGGAAGGCAGGACCAACCCAGGGGAGCTCAGGTGCATGCAACACACCTGAATGACCGGAAGAGATGGGGGCAGGATTCATCCCCTCCCAGATCTCATTTAAGTGTTGGCAGTCGAAGCAAGGGTATCTTGCTATCTGAGGCCTTCTGAAGGTAAGCTAATATTCTTCTTTTGTTTCTATATCCATAGCTGCCACACTGGGGCTTCTTCTCATTTTCTACAGCCTAGGATTGTGTCACCCTGCTGTTATTGCTGTACTTTCCATCATATTACAGCATTAAAAGTAACCAAAAAAGAGATTTGGAGAAAATATGGGTCTGTTAAATGGGTGAAACAATACAGTAATGGATGATATGGTGTAAGTCAACTTGTTAAAAACGTCTTTTGCCTTTGTCTTGGAAGCTGTGCTTGTGGTTTGGGAAGATGAAGTGCAGCCAAATGTGCAGGGAGAAACTACTGGCTCCATTTATTCCAGTGAAATTGATTGTGCCAGGAATCATTCTAGTAGTGTCACTGTACTAGTAGCCAGATTGACATTAGGGACTGCTTCTTGGCGTGTAGCCTTAATATATCCCCCTGGAGTTCAAGACTCTAGGATCCCCAGTTTCATGAATGGATATTGACTTGTCTCTGAATTGAGCTTTGTGGTGACAGCAATGACACTTCAGTAATATCCAGGTGAAAAGGTTGTCCTGTAGAACAAACAAAAAAAACAAGAGTATCTCAGTAGTGACTTATATCCAAGAAAATTCAATTCCTGATCTTGCTGATACCTGCAACCAACTGAGGTGACGATCGTAGAGAAATCACTATCAGCTGGAAGTGTGTTCAAGTTTCAGTTCTGGGAACTGTTTATTTTATGCCTTTCCATTAGTGGTAAGGATAAGCCTTTTATTCTTTTCTGTGAGTTCCAGAGATATGGAACTGGCATACTGGCAGAGTGCAGAGGGTTGTTGTTGGTGGTGCAGAGTCTGGTTGGAGGCCTGTAACTAGAGGTGTTCCCCAGGGGTCGGTGCTGGGTCCGGTCTTGTTCAACATCTTCATCAATGACCTCGATGAGGGGATAGTGGCCACCCTCAGCAAGTTTGCTGATGATACAAAGTTGGGAGGATTGGCTGACATGCCTGAAGGCTGTGCTGCCATTTAGCGAGACCTGGACAGGCTGGAGAGCTGGGCAGAAAGAAACCAGACGAGGTTTAACAAAAATAAGCGTAGAGTCTTGCATCTGGGGAGGAATAATCGCATGCACCAGTACAGGTTGGGGGATGACCTGCTGGAGAGAAACTCTGCGGAGAGGGACCTGGGTGTCCTGGCGGATGACAGGTTGGCCATGAGCCAGCAGTGTGCCTTTGTGGCCAAGAGGGCCAATGGCATTCTGGGGTGCATTAAAAAGAGCGTGGCCAGCAGGTCAAGGAGATGATCCTCCCCTTCTACTCTGCCCTGGTAAGGCCTCATCTGGAGTACTGTGTCCAGTTCTGGGCTCCCCAGAACAAAAAAGACAGGGATCTCTTGGAAAGAGTCCAGCGGAGGGCCACAGAGATGGTGAAGGGCCTGGAGCGTCTCTCCTATGAGGGAAGGCTGAGTGAGCTGGGTCTGTTTAGCCTTGAGAAGAGAAGACTGAGAGGGGACCTGATCCAGGTCTATAAATATCTAAGATGTGGGGGGCAGAGTGGCGAGGCCAGACTGTTTTCAGCAGTGTGTGGAGACAGGACAAGGAGAAACAGTCAGAAACTGGAGCACAGGAAGTTCCGCACAAATGTGCACAAGAACTTCTTTATGGTGAGGGTGACGGAGCACTGGAACAGGCTGCCCAGGAAGGTCGTGGAGTCTCCTTCTCTGGAGATATTCAAGACCCGCCTGGACGCCTACCTGTGCGACCTGGTGTAGGGAACCTGCTTTGGCAGGGAGATTGGACTTGATGATCTCTGGAGGTCCCTTCCAACCCCTACAATTCTGTGATTCTGTGATATCCTTAGGTTTTAGTTGAAAATATTTTTCTAACTTCCTGTAGGTTGCATGATTCAAATTAGTAGGCTTATAAATGTGTGGAATGCTTATAAATGCCCACAGTAGCTAATTGAAAGTAGAGTACTGGGGACTACATGTGTGGAGGTCTAAAAGAACAGTAGAGGGAGGGAAGACTTGCAGCCTAGTCAGTTTGTACTCTAAAGTTGTCACTGACATATGCTAAGTGATTCAGTACACTCTAAGGTTTCCTAAACAATGTAACTGCAATGAGCTCATGATCTACTATGCAAAATACTTAGAGCTATACCAAAGGGAATTGTGAGTATGCTGTTTGTTTTCATTTTCCTCAATTTTTTCTAAATGATAAAAAGCACCCTCTGCCCACATTCTCCACAAAGAATGTAAATGGTTTATGGGCTGGTTCAGCCCAGTTCTGTGACTAGCAGGTCAGAGGGCTCTGTGAATCTGCACCTCCAGAAAGGGAAAGCAGAGGACACCAAGTAGTTAAAAACAGCAGCAACGTTCTGAGGAGAAGCAAACAAATTTACTAAATATGGTATCAGAATGCAAGATAACACACTATAATACAGCATAATTAGAACTGAAGCTAATAGATCAAATATAATGAGAGAGAGTGTCCAAATGCTGTAGGCCTTACACTAGTGCTGAGGCGATGCATGCAGTTAAGATAAGCGGCAGGGAGGAGAGCCAACAAAAGGGAGGGTCTCACGACCTTGCCAGGTGTTATATCCCCTCTCTGAACACAAAGTCTTCCGGGATATGTAGTTTTTCTTCTATTCCTGAGAGGTACTTGGAACTGGAGCATTAACTTTTTAGCTCCCAGCGCGCTACATGATGTTATGATATGGAATACCGATAACCGAAAATCACAAAACCATGACAAATGTCCAGAAAAGATTTAGAGATCCATGTTGACTATTTTCAAACAAGTCTTTTATAATTTAACGTGTTTTCAATGAAGATCAACTCCTCTTTCTGTGCTCAAATAACTTTGAATACTGTAACAATTTGCACAGAAACTGAAATTATCCATTTGAATAAGATATGGTGGCTTGTGAATATATATATTTCTTTCCCTTTGCTTCTTTTCTATGCAGTAAAATGTCATGAAACTTCAGTGGAGAATATGATACAGTCCTATATAGGAAATTTTTATTTCATCTTGGTAAATTATGTTAAGGCATTAAGGTTTATTTCATTATGTTATACTGGAAATGACAACAGTAACAATAGTTCTTGTTGAATACAGATGTTATTGAATAGGGCAGAGCTTATTACTTGTCCGTCTTCAAGGACTCACTTTGGTATACAACCCATAAAATGTTTTCCTTAACACCCTGGTAGGAAAATTAGGATTATACTGTTGACTGATAGTGAGACAAACTTGAAGCACTGTATACATACTGGAGGACTGAATCATCACATGAATAATAGTAAGTAAGTAGAGGCAATACTGCCACCAAAACATCAAATATAAACTATGAGTAATTTTAGGTTAAAAGTTATATCAGTACTTTAAATTATGTGTATGATGTCACTTGAGAAGCTTTTCAAAACTAAAGAATTTAGAAGTAAAAAGTAACTAAATTCGTGACATACCCGGATAGGATACTGTAAATTATTATGCAATGTGTATTATATATATGATTATATGATGTATAATATATATGCATGATGTATGTTAACAGATGATACAATACTATACTTACTGTATATGCATGCAATGTATGTTAAAAGATGAAATGTAAATTGTCTTTCACTTCTTTTTTTTGTAACCTTTATTACTACGTATAGTACAACTTAAGCACACAGTGAAACTTGCTTAATGCTGTTGCGGTAAGCAAATGTGAAAAACACATTTTATTTGTATATTTTAGATATGCTTAATCTGAATATAAGATTTAATTGTGTTCTTACATCAGTAAAAAGAAAATAAGTCTTTTAAGGTATAAGAAAAAATTCAGCAAGGAATTTTTGGTGTAACAGAATTGGAAAATAGACTAAAACAAATATTATGCTTTCATTCTATTGAAACTTTTTTTTACTCAGTGCTCACTGTAGTTACTAGGATGTATTGAAAGATCTTCTATGAGATTATTGAAGAAGTAAGTTCACGTGTCAAGACAGGTGGATCCTAGAGAATGTCTCTAATGCAACATTTCCTACCATGATCTGTGTGTCCCTTTAGTTTTGCAAGGATTTGATATGTTTTCTGCTGAACCAGTAGATCATTGTGAGTACGTAAAGCACAACAACACTTGATTATTAGCAAATAATGTTTATGTCTATATTAACAAACTGAGCTTTTGCAAGACCTGTCCTCTATCACTGAGCCCCAGCTAGTACTTAATACCAGTTAGCAACCATTAGTGGCCTCTCAGAAACAACAGGCATAACCAGGCTTCATTCTAAGAGTGATTCCTTGCCTGTGCTAACCTTTCAACTGTGTGTAGGAGATGTTTGGAAATAGAAAATAATTTGATTTGGTATGAAAACTGTCATGGACCATTCTAACTATTGAATGGTGGAAGGGATCACATTGCAGTGCCAAGGACAAGATCTCAGCAGTAGTTAAAGTATTGGCATAGCCAGATTCACGTGAGTCCTGTTTGAATCAGGTTTTTCACATCCCGTATAAGTTATCAAGTGGTGGCTGATTAAAGTGATGCTTATATCGCTGATTACACTACAGTTAAAATTAAACCATCTTCTTAAGAAGTCTTTAAGGATTGCTTACCTTTGTCCTAATGCAATCTCAAGTTCCTTCTCAACTAAGATCATTATGTTTCATATTAATTTTTTATAGTATCTGGTTCACTGAACCCTCAGGTCTTCAGCTGCTAATTGTTACGCCATGTTTACCTGAGTAATTGATTGGAAAATACAACTTGATTGCTGCTGCTGACTTACTGCTTTTTGCAGTCCTGTACTGATTGAACTGTGGCTGATGACTTTGTTTTCTGATTTGAACAGTGGTACATTTTCCTTAGGCTGAATTTAATTCTTATACTTACACCATTGTAAGTAAGCATGTATGTTAATATAACTTAGAATTTCTGAAACAGAAACACTAGGAAAGAAGAAAAAGCCAACGTTTCTGCATATGTACTGCAGGTGATTGCACTGCTGGTTATCAAAACATAGCGTACAGTCACATAAATTAAACAAATGGTATTGGTTTGTGCCAGAAATTCTTCATAGGGCTGGTCTTGAGATACACTGCTATTCCTGAATTCTTTGTGCATGTGATTAAATCTTTCCTGCCTCACCTTCTATTCTTCACAGTTACCATTGAATTAGTTCTCTCCACAGGTATTCAATGCGGGCTGTTTCCATCTCTTGTTGTGACTTCATTAGACAGAATAAGCTCTAACAAGGGATTATTAAGAACCCTAGCTTCTGAGGAGTTATTTGATAGCAATATTTTGTACTGTCAACAGACACTTTTGTCTGCAGAGATGGGCTTGTGTAAACCTCATGACGTTCAATGAGGCCAAGTGCAAGGTCATGCACATGGGTCAGGGGAATACCTAATACAAGCTGGGCAAGAATGGATTGAAAGCAGCCTTGAGCAGAAGGACTTAGATGTATCTGATAACAAACTCAACTCAACATGAGTTGTCAGTGTGTGCTTGGAGCCCAGAAAGCTAGCAGTATCTTGGGTTGCATCAAAATAAGTGTGACCAGAAGTCATGGGAGGTGACTGTCCAACTCTATTCTGCTCTCATGAGATTCCACTGGGAGTAAAGAGTTCAGCTCTGGGGCCTCCAACAAAAGAAGAACATGGACATATAGGAGTGGGTTCAGAGGACAGCCGTGAGAAGAAGGAAGCCTCTGCTATGATAGGCTTAGAGAGCTTGTTCAGCTTGGAGGAGAGAAAGCTCTGGGGAGATAATATACTGCCCTTCCTGTGTCTAATGGAGGTCTGCCAGAAAAGTTGGGGAGGGACTTTTTACAAGGGCTTATAGTGATAGGACAAGCGGTAATATCTTTAAACTAAAAGAAAAGAGATGTAAATTGGAATGAAGAAGAAATTCTTCACTATTTGGGTGGTGAGACACTGGAACAGATTGCCCAGTGAAGCTGTAGATGCCCCTCCCTGGAAGTGTTCAAGAATAGCTTGGATGAGACCCTGGGCAGTCTTGTCTAGCAGAACACATCCCTGCCCATTGCAAGGGGGTTGGAACTAGATGGTCTTTAAGGGCTCTTCTAACTCGAATCATTCAGTATGGTATGGGACAATGCAAATGCAGAACTTCTGGGAGTGTAATTTTGCTGTGGTGAGGAACTTGCTTGAAATTCTTTGTTAGATAGAGAATACTCTGTCACAGGGAATACATGGTTTATATCCCTGGGGATGTAGAATGGGAAAAATAAAGGTGAGAACTAAACACCTACACAACTAACCTAATAAAGTGCTTACATGACTGAATTGAAATCTGAATTTGTGGAATGCAGAGAATTTTAGTGCATAACCCAGAACTTGGCCTCCATCCTACCTTCCATTTTAATTACAAAGTTTCCCAAGTACTTCTTGGGAAGTTGTGAACTTCTATATGATAATAACTATCTCAGCCTTTCCTTGGCTGAACATTTCACACATTCAGACCAAAATCCATGCAGCACTTCCACCTCCAGTCGTTCCTTCATTAAATCCCTCACAATATCTTTAGGAAGTAGTCCCAAAATATCTGAAATTCCTGCAGCGGGCTTTTAAAAAGTAGGAGGGATAGGGATGGTGTTGACCTTTGCTTATCTGTTTGCAAGTATGTGTTCTTCTGGGAAGTGAGAAATTCTGGTTCAGCTGCCTTTTCAGCTTGAGGAGGTGCAAAATCACCTCCTTGGAAGAACATCTCTTTTCTGTAAGCAGCTTTACCGGGTGAATCAGTTAAGGATGAGCACCGCTGTATGGCTTATTACAGAGTAGAGCAGGAATCAGTGGGGTTACTTCCCCCTTCATCTTGCACAACAGTTTCATAGTTTCAGCACCTGCCTACTCCAGGACTTTCATTTCTAATTTAATTGCATTTTATCCCACCATTGCTGAATGTAAAATACAAAGACTGCCTTGTGCTCTGATGGCGTGGTGAGTTATCAGTAATTCTGTCTTAATGTTCCATGCTGACCCTCTACACCTACAACTCCTTTTGGCACAGGTACACAGCTTCACTAGGAAGAGATGGATCAAAGTAGAAGTAAAACCAGTTAGAACTCAAATTAATATATTGTAATGTAAAACAGGGGACTGAAAATGTTCTATTGAATTTTAATATATTTACACTTAATATTAAAATTATAATTGCTTCTACTTTATGCAGAATTTATTCAAGTTAGCTTTTACCTAATAGTTAGGTTCCTTGGGTTAGTTAAATACCAACATTATTTTCTCTGACATTGTTGGTCTCAAATGAAAGTAAAGAAGATTATATTCTCAACCTACATAATGATATTGGTATTGATGCAATGGATTTGTGTCAAGTTTCTGAAGCAGATTACTGTAATTTGATAATCTATTTTATCATTATTCTACACTAATAGGAGAACAGTAATTATTACTTGACTTGCATACAACAGATTAATATTCATTCTGGGTATCATAGAGATTTTATCTCTCTAAATAAACTTTTGAAATTATTAGCTTTTTAGATAGATATCTCCGATGGTTAAATTGTAGTTTATTATGAAATAATAAAATAAATGGGACAGAAATGCATCTTAAAATACTTTGAAAACACCCTGCTTATAATTTGAGATTTTTTGCAAGAAATGGAAATTTTCACCTGATGAAATTGTCAATTTGTGAACATTAATAGCAACCTTCTTAAAATCACATGCTGGATAGGCATTTGATTAATAATGCAGTGATACAAATCACAATGCAAATTAAATTCAGGAAATAAGATAACAGATGGTAAACTATTCTTCTCCTTGGCAGACTGGCATTCTATAGTTGCAGGATGTCATAGTTCACATCTCTATCAATATATTTAACTCTCTATATTTACAGTGACTTTCGATAATGTAAATATAGTTGCCTGGTTTTAGAAAACAGCAGATGCATGAATTTTCTATGATTTTACTGGCTTACTTTTATATGATGAATAAATGAATATTCAAAAGATTAAAAATATTTTTTCTTTGGAGTTACTGACATGGTATGAACAGCATTTGTTGGAGTGATTAGAGATGCTACACGCATCATTGTGAACTGACTCAGAATATATCCAGAACTGTCAAACCCCTATTTTTACTTAATTCATCAATTAAAGAAAATTTTTAAAAAGATTTAATTTTTCATCTCTTCCCAAATCTATAAACCTCTGTTTTGTTCCAGTTTTGTAAAAAATGCATGAAGCTGGAAAGTATCTTCCAGAAATGTCAAATACTTTTATTAGAAGGTGTGTATTCAAGGCTGAACAGCTCTTCAAAATATTGTCTATTACAAAGATCTGCAATATTTAGATAGATTACTGCAATCAGCATGTCTAGATGGTTGTTGTCAGGAAAAGAAATAAAATCAGTAGCCTTAATTTAGGGTGAAGAGGAAAGCATGGTTTACTTTCCTTCAAATTGCTGTAAGCATTGTCTGTGGGATGACCGTTCTTCAAAATGATAAGTTCAACACTGATAAAAGATTCTGAGAAGTAACTATTTCACCCACATATTGTAAGTGTCATTGAGTAATCTGAAATAACCTTTCCTCACTAGACATTGTCCCTGTCTTCAAAGGGGATACAACTAGCTTTTACAGCTTGCTGATTTTTCACATGCTCATGTTCTTAATGGACTTCTGGTGCAAACAAAAAAATGTTGTTATTTCATTAGAGAATGCTTAGCTTCAGAACCATATTTACTTGTTTCTATCAGGATGTTAGGGTTCAAAGTTTAAGAATATATATTATATGTACAGACATATATAGAAACATTTTCTTTTTTCTGTTCTAAAAATCTTGGAGATGTTTGCTATGTGCTCTCAGAGTAGAATAAGACCTGCTCTATACTTTTACTTTTTTAAGTTAATGGCTATTGATATGTTTTTTCCTTTGCCATTGAAGTCCAAAGCTTCAGCTAATCATAGAATCACAGAATATCCTGAGTTGGATGGGACCAATAAAGATAATCTATTCCAACTCCCGATTCTACACAGCACACCCAACATTCAAACCCTAAGTCTAAGAGTTGTGTCCAAATGCTCCTTCAGTGCTGGTTGCCCAGGGTTGTGCCCACTGCCCTGGGCAGCCTGTTCCATGGTGCAGAAGCTGTCCCTAACCCCCCACCCATCCCTCCCTCGACACAGCTCCATACCATTCTCTCAGGTCCTGTTGCTGTCACGGTAGAGTTCAGAGCTGCTGCCCGCTCCCTGTGAAGAGCTGCAGTTGCCATGAGGCAGCTCCTCTGCTCTGGGCTGAGCAAACCCAGGGACCTCAGCTGCTCCCATACATCTTGCCCTCAGCCCCTTCACCATCTTTGTAGCCCTTCATGCAATTGGTAATTGTCCAGCTCCCCAATTTGTCTAGACTTCTCTCCATCCTCAATGGAGTCACTAGTTCTCTCAATTTAGTATTGTCAGTGATACGTGGCATGTGTCGGTGAGCATTTTAGTTCCACCTGGAAAAATTTCTTCTCCAGCTATTCTACTGTAGTCTTTTTTCTTTCCCAAGAATGAGATGATTTATTATGAATATAAATATCCCTGTAACTAACCAGAATCATCTATTTCTTAGCTTACTCTGTGTTCAGTTCTGTTTCCTTTGGAAATCTGGAACTGTCAGAAAGGATCAGAGTATAGCTAAACATCAACTATATTTGAAAGAGGAAGAAACTTTTCAGTAGGCATTGAATTTTACATATTGCAAGATAATTTAGCTGGAAATCTCTGTATGGGGACTCATGCACTTCATTAAGTTTCTAGCATAGCTAAACTCTGAAAATTGATATATGTCCAGGCTATTTTTAAGATTTGATCTAGTTAAAATTTTTACCTCAGATTTATACACGGTAATGAATTTCAGAAGTTAGCATTTCATTAGAGAATGCTTTCCCTGGTTATTAGTCAATTGGTCTTTAGCCTGTACTGCCATATGGAGTGATGACATCCCAGGTGCAGGTCTTTTCATTTGTCCTTCTTGAACTTCATGAAATTTCTGTCAGGCTACAGCCCATTTAGTTTCCCTTGAACAAGAGCTCTGGCCTCCGGATTATTGGCATCTCCTTCAAACTTTGTACTGACTGCAAACTTGCTGAGTACAGATATTTTTACTACAGTTGTGTTAACAGGAATGAGACAAGGCCAGACCCAGAATCAGACCAAGGCTGAGCTAATGGTGTAGATGCAGCCACTTCCAAGTGTATCTTTATTAGGACACTGTGGAAAATGTCCTGAGCTCTCATCTGTTCCCTTTGCTTGTTTACTCAGCTAAGGGCGAAAGTTCACTTTTTGGCTGGCAAATTAATTTCCAGCAACTCTATCTTTTCAGATTCATTTTGATACAATTTGTTTAAGACTGTTTCTTATAGCTTAGCTATTTCTTATCTATTAACGTTTTCCTGTCTTTCAGCCACCTTCAATACAACACTCTCTGTGTTCAAGACAACACTATTTCCAGTGTTTTCTTCAGAAGGGGGCTATGAAAAGATAGAAGAGTTGACACCTGTATTTTTAACTGAGAAAAAAGGAACAGAAAAAAAACCAAAAACAGCACTTTGAGTTGCCACTTTTCATGCCAGAACAAGTAGCTCATGACAAATTTTATGTTAATAAATATTACATTCATAATATTAATGTTAATTATATTAATATACATAATATATTCTATATTAATATATTATTAGCTACATTTGGAAATTCATGCCATTCAGAAATCTTGTAGGTATATTGTCCTGTGTTGCAGTACAGAAGACAGAATATTTAATCCAGCCTAGAGGTTCAGCAAATTTTTATCATCTCTTCTGAACCCTCCTTAGAATGAAGACCTCATGAATGAAAATCTCATTTGGGTCTTAATGCCATTATAGACTTCATTTTAAATTGCTTATGAAGGATACTTATTGCTGTTGGATCATTAAAGTGGATTTTTTTGTTAACAGTTTTGTCAGGTCACTGGTTTTGCATCAGAAGACCTTTTTCTGCAACGTCAGTGCTACATCTTTCATAAGAATAAAGCATTCAGAACAGAGTGAGTTTTTGTAACCATGATGAAAGCTTGGCACCTGTAGAGTTGAATGACAGCTTTCTATTTTTTGAGCTACCAGAAAAACTGCAGCATCCTTTATATGTTCAGAATTTTCAAAGTATTTCAATATGGCTTTATGTAGCTACACCACGTAGTTCAGATGAAGGCAGAGGAGAGAGATATTAATACATTATTATCCACCATCAGTAGGAAATGGATGCAAAACTCACTGACTTACAGTTAGATACCATTGTCAGAAGCATACAGCTCCCCCCACCCTTTAAAATGTAATGCAGAAATTCTTTTCAGAGCTTTGTAAGGCAAAAAAAAGATCACTTGCTCAAAAGTTAATAAAGCAGTCATTTACTCCTTTGTTGATATAATCCATGAATACTTCTAGATGGATAATCTTTCATTATTCCCTGCAGCTGGTAGAAAATTCCTTCCTGCAGCCTGATGGCATTCCTCTCACCCAGTAATGTAAAATGTTCATCAGTGCTAATCTCTGTAAGCACTGTTTATAAGAAGATAAATGTGCTTTAAAACTCTTCATCTGATGTACTTTAGCTGAAATAGAATGAATTGTTCTTTGGAAGAATTTGTTTGTAGAGGAAGTATTAAGTAACTAAAGAAGGTGTACATAGAATACTTATTTTATCAAATGAATCCCACATTTAAGTAATATTATGTAATAATTAATTGCCTTTTCATTTGTATAGAAATCAGTGGAATTTGGCTTTGAAAACCTCAATTTTGTGGAAATTTAGCTGTCTTTTCAAATGTGAGTTGTCTTGCATAACTGTTACCTGAATATTTCCTTTCTTGGAATGTTTCAGTTTCATAAATTCAAACACTCCAGAACATGTTGTTACTTAAAATGATAATGGATGGGTAATTGAAACTCAGTTTGCTACTTCTTTTTTCATCAAACTTCTCATTTTCAGGGAGTTAATTAATATCAAGATATAGAAAGTACTTGCGTTTCCATGTTTTTTTTTTTTTTTTTTTCTTTGCCTTTTTCTCTTCTTCTTTTCTCAAAGGAGAAAGTAATTTAGAATGATCTGTGCCTGGCAAAATAGAAATGAAAGATTTCAAGTATTAGAAAGTCTCCCTTTTCAACACTGTGGCCATCTACAGCACAGCCCAAGGTAAGCAAAAACTTCAAGAGCAATAGGGCAATATGAGTGGAACCAAGTGGAAAAGTTGATAGGTCAGGAAGCTAAGCTTGCATATTTGTCCTGACTTTTACAAAGATTAAGTGTTTTGTTTCTGTCCCTCAATTTGCTTGTAAATGCTCTAGGAGGAAAAGAAAACCAAAATGTTTACAACAACATTAGCAGCTAGGGTTATCAAGACAGATTGAACTCTAGTTCTGCATCAGAGAATAATTAAATTGAGGTCCTGGAATGATGAGAGAGGGCAAGTAATTGTTGACTGAACTAAGCAGTCAGAGTTTTGTGAACACAATAGCTCAGTTTGGCCACTCTCAGAAGAACCTGCTTCTTATATGAGCCAGTTAGAGATGTATTTAACTTTCAGTATTCAAACAGTATTATTGAAGCTGATAACTGGTTGTTAGCCAGATAAGACAGCTAAAATATTTCAGAGAAATTGAACTGCATTCATTGCCAACTCTTGGATGCAGTCACTCTAGGTTTGTAATGTAGTCAGCGGAGAGAGGGGATTCTCTGAGACATAGATCTCCTGAGGTCCAGATATTTTCCATTCCTATGTTTTCTGTTCTTTTGAGTATATAGAGAGACCACAGTGACATGGCTTCTAGCTCAGAGAACTCATTCAAACGTCAGAAGATAGACGGGGTGAACCTTGGGCTACATAATTCATATGGCTTACTATATAAATGTGTATTTTATGTTTCATTTAATTTTTGAGAGAAACTGTTCTAAAATAGATTTTTTCAAGGAACAGTGTAATGGATGAAGCATAATGCTGAAGAATTGCATAGAACATGTTCATTTGTCTTCTGGCAGCAGCCTGTGGGCCTTGGTGATGGCTTGCAGGATTTCCTTATTACTGTTCAGTGGAAAAATGCTAGCAGACAAGACTGCTCATGCCTGTATGAAAGATATTCATAACTGAAAACAACTTTCAGAGACATCTGACATGTATGCATACATGTGTGTCTTTAAGTCTACAGATAATCATGACACCAGTAGTATTTCTATATTGAGTTTTTCAAGGATTATATTTGCTGACTGTAGATGCAGAACTCCCATTTCTTATGCTGTTGCTTGTAGGCATAGCACACTGTGCTTTGGATAGTGATTTTAGAAAAAAAAAAAAAAAAGTATATTGTTGGACATAACATCTAAAGCTATCTTTGTGTTCAGCATTAGTTTCCAAATGGATGTAGCTTGGTTTACTGGCACAATCTCCCCTGCATCACTACATGGATTTTTTTTGTTTTGTTTTGCTGGAGTTCTATCTTACTTTAATTGTTCTAGTCTGGAAGATACATATCTCATCTGGCATGAATTACAGTGCCATAAGGTTTTCACAGATGTATCACAATGTCAGAATAAATCTTTCTATATGAATAATTACACCTCTTTTTCACCTCTTTTCACCTGCATCAGCCATACTATTAATCTTTGCATCTTTTGTTGCTCTGGTATCATTATGACAGATTGTTCTCTCTCTTAAAATGTTTATATGTAGTCAGGTGCAACTCCTCGCAACTGCAACTAGTGACAGGTTCAAATACAAGGAGTTCTGTGCATCTTACAGATGTCCTTGCTCACCATTTCTATGACCCTCTTGGTCTATGGGGGGAGCTGTATGTTTGGAACTGTTGAACAGATGACCACTGTTCTATTTGCATATTTCAGACTGAAAATATTGCAGAATTGCAAATTTAATAACTTAAAAAAACTCATTTAGAGTTAATCAAAATATTTTGTTTTGACAAAAATGCTCTGATTTTTGACAATTTAAATTTTTTATAGCATTCCATACAAATAAAACAGATTTTGAAATCATTACATTTAGAAAATAACAAAATATTTTGACAGTATCTAAACATCTTCCCTTTTATCTCCAAAATGAAATTTTAGCAGAATTTAAAGGATTTCAGGACTTAATACAATTACATTTCTTGGTGGAGAAACTTTCAAATATTTTTTTCCAGCTGCAGAAACTGAAATCGATCTGTGAAAAGCCAAGTTCTATTAGGAAAAGACATGAAAAACAAGCTCATTACCTAACTTGTAAATGATACATCTGAAATGGCTTCGTTTTCTTGGCTGCATCAGAGGAGAAGAAAAGTTGTCTCACATTATAGGCAGAAATCCAACTTGAAATTGCTGAAGAAGACATCTGCCCTTGTCCATATTGCATGCTTTGGTACATGAATGCTGATGTACTGTTGAAGTATTTTCATGGTGAGCATGAGGATCTGTGTAGTCTCTCCCTCCTTCCACTATAGGGGGAGCTACAGAATATTCATGGAATTACAGAATCATAGAATTGTTTGAGATGAAAGGGATCTTTAAAGGTCACCTAGTCCAACTGGCCTGCAATGAAGAGGGACATCCACAGCTAGATCAGGTTGCTCAGTGCTCTGTCTGGCCTGATATATCCTGCTGAAGAGTCTGTCCTCTTCTTTCTTATAGCCCTTCTTTTGACACTGAACGAATACTATCAGATCTTCCCAGAGCCTTCTCTTCTCCAGGTTGAACAGGCCCCAGCTCTCTCTGTCTGTCCTCTTAGGAGAGGAGATCCATTCCTTAAATCATTTTAGTGGCCCCCCTCTGGACTCGCTCCAAGTATGTGTCTCTCCTTCACTGAGGACTTCACACACAGTACCCCAGGTGAGGTCTCACCAGCACAGAGTAGAGGGGAAGGATCACCTCCCTAACCCTGCTGGCCACATTTCTTTTGATGCAGCCCAGGATGTGGTTGACTTTCTGGGCTGCAAAAGCATATTGCTGGCTCATGTCCAGCTTGCTGTCCACCAGTACCACCAAGTCCTTTTCTGCAAGGCTGCACTCAGTCCTTTCTTCTCCCAGCTTATATAGATAGTGGAGGTGCCACAGTCGAGGTCCAAGACCTTGCATTTGTATTTCTTGGACCTCATGATGTTCTCTTGGGCCCACTGCTCAAGCCTGTCTATGTCTCTCTTGATGGCATCCTGTGAACAGCATTCAGCTGTTACTTGGAAACAATGCCTCAGTTTCTCATCCTGCATATATTTACTTGTTTTAAACTTGCAATGTCTTCTTCCCTGGCAATGAATACAGCCAAATTTCATTGCAGTTATTTCAGCAGAAAGGAACTGTACAAAGACAGAGATCTGGGAATGCAGCCACAACTACCATTTGCCCTTTTCCAGAGTTAAGCCAGGCCTGCCTCAAATCTGTCAACAGTGAAACAGACAGGGAAGATGAAGTGTTACATAAGAGGAGTCTTGAGAAGATTTCCAAGTGCTCTTTCTTCAGTATTGTACCATGAATGAGAATCACACCAGTACTGCTTTTTTACACAGTTTGCTGTGGCTTTGAAATTACCACACAGATATTTATTTTTTCATGTCTCTGGGAGTTACATCCTAGAACAGCAGGACCCAAAGAACATGCCTTAATGTGACATATTCATTGCCAAGAATTTCCCTTCAGGTTCTTGGTGATCAGATGTGCTCGGAACAGCTAAGATTGGTCCAGGTAACTGTCCCTTTCTTTGTGGAGCCACGTTTTCAGCTTGTCTGTGCTTGGTTACATCTGTTGCTTAACAAGAACTAACATTCTTTGCAAGTTTCTTACTCTGAAAGTGTAAAAAACCATGCACAAATAATCTTTTACTCAAAGTCATACGTCTAGCTATTCTTACCTGAAGGTCATCTGGAAGTTAGTGTACTTCGTGCATTTTGGAGTTCTCTGTGCTCAGTGTACACCCACACCAGCTTACTGTATAGTCTTAGTCTATCCTCACTTACAAGAGAGTGAGATTCAAACAACCAGCCAAACAACATCTGCTTTAGCATGTGCTGTACACTTTCCATGCTCCATTGGCTGCACTGAGCAGCCACCATTCAGTGTAATAGATATACAGCTACTGCATATACAAGAAATTAATTTCATTGTCTTAATTTCAAACTGAATCTCACTGCACATTTTCATATCCTTAAGCTTTCTGCCTGCCTTATACTATTAACACTCTGGCTCTTCATATTTGTTACAACAAATCAGTGTCATTACCTGATCGTTTATCTGTGATCTGAATGGAGACAAAGCAGCAGCAGGTCTAGGCACTTTTTATTATTGATCTATCCATAATTATTATGAACCTTGCTACTGCTACAAACATCGTAATGTCATCTTAAAAATAAGTAAATAAATAAAAATAAATAAATAATAGTGTTAGAAATCAGCTAGTATTGATCAGATGTGCAGAGTAGCAGCCAATATTTATACAAAATGGAAATTTTTCCCACGTGCTTTTACATTTGTACAGTAATTTTACAGTCTCCTGGGATGAAAAGGAGATAATAGACAGAACTGTAAGGCCAACACCCTTTTCAGCAATTGGAATGAGTTTGAGATGAATGGAAGGGAGATGTGAAGACTAAGTTAACTTTTCTGTCATCTTCTCTATTGAACTAGTGGATGTGAGATATCCGTCTATGTTTGTATGTGCATTTTGTATTTTGAATAATTAGGTTTTCAAAGAAAGAGGTTAAGAGATAGAAGTTGATATATTGAAGGACTCTTCTTTTGCTGCAGTCAACATAGAAACCAAATGACTCTTAAAGTCATAGATAATTCAAGGACGTTTCATGATGACAGCACGTCAGAAACTATGGAAATGAAGATGTGT
The DNA here is from genome assembly GCA_037305975.1 of Chrysolophus pictus. Classification (NCBI taxonomy): domain Eukaryota; kingdom Metazoa; phylum Chordata; class Aves; order Galliformes; family Phasianidae; genus Chrysolophus; species Chrysolophus pictus. The sequence continues at coordinate 30,961,469 of CM074578.1, forward strand.
CTTACTAAATTCTGTGAAATGTTCATTCATGGTCACATTACGTCTGTGCCTATGCTTCAATTCATTCTAGTGATTCAAGGGCTTTCTTACTTACATGCATCAATAAACCACTTCTGAGTTTTCACTTCTCCAAGCTAAACAATCCTAGCTACTTAATCCTCTCCTCTTATATCACATGTTGTATTGTATCTTAATCATCCTCATGACCTTTGTTGGACATGCACCAGTATGTCCATGTCTTTCTTTTACTTGAAAGACCAGAACTGAACCCGGCATTACAGATGTCTCATCAATGCTGGGTAGAGTAGAATTACCTCCCTTGATCTGCTGGAAACACAGTCTGTGATACTATAAACTATTTTGCTGCAAAAACACACTGTCTGCTTAAGGTCAATTTATTGTTCACTGGGATTCCCAGATCACAGAATCACAGAATGGTCAGGGTTGGAAGGAACCTCAAGGATCATGAATCTCCAACGCCTCTGCCACATGCAGGGCCACCAACCTCCCCATTTAATACTGGACCAGGCTGCCCTGATCAACCACCAAAGTCAAATACAGTATATGGGCTCCTCTTGCTGTATATATTAAAAAGCTGCTATAGATTAGCCTCTGAAATGGATTTCTTAAAGCAATTTCAGAATGTTAGCTGAAAGCATGAATGCTCTTAAATCAAAATTTCCTGAACTCTTGCTTTCTGAAGCATTGAATCATGAAATATTAAAGCAGAAAAAGATATGTAATAAAACAACTGCTGCCTCAAAATTCATGCCAGGGTCCTATGCTAATTCTGTACTCACCAACCTATTTTTGTGAGGAAAACTTTCACAAGACTGAACAGAAAGGAGTGATTAAATAGCACACCTGGCTCTGAAACGTTATTTCATTATGTTATAGCTTGAAAAAGGACAATTACAAATAGCAATTATGATGTAGTTACTGCAAAATAAATTCTGCTCATGACAGCTCTCAGTGGGAAGAGAAGAGACTGAGTGGAGCCTTCATTTCATTTACACAACCTGGTTATACATGAACGTTAAAACCACCTTTCATTCCATTTTATATTTTCTTCTCCATACAGCTTCCAGTGAAGTATACCTGTGTTCTTGAGAGAAAAAAGGAGGGTTTGATTCAGTAGCAGAGTGAAGCATGTGTTCAATTACAAAAGCAATATAATCTCTGCCTTAAGTCTAATTAGTTATTGTTCCCTTTAGTAGCACTAACTATGCTCAGGTGGTTTGCAATCCAGCCCATAATTATAGACACTGCCCAAATTCCAGAGGCAGAAGCCCACTGATGCCATGCGTAGTAGAGCATGAAAGGGCTTCAGGGGAGATATTCCTAGAGCCTGATATTCTGGCTCAAGTCTTCGAGGAATCCTATTTCTGAGCTTTCTTAATGGCACTACTCTCTGCCAGCTCAGGCTCTTTGTCTTGGCCGATCGGTGTAATGTGGGAAAGGAGCCTAAACCCTCACAACTTGAAATGTATAGTGCCCTCAGTAATTCATTGCCAACAACATGATTTTCTAGAATGGAAATGTTGGTGCACCTCAACAAGCTGCCTTAGGAGAAGCTTGCTGAGTGAAGAGGAGAGATGTAAAGCAACAGCAGCTGTGGGACAGGGTAAATACACCAGACTGCATGAATTAAAGAGTCAACTGGGAATCATCTACAGTTTCCATCCTGCCTGAGGGAGGCACCAGGAGTCCTCCAAAAAAGCCTTCTCCCTCACCCAGAAGAGCTGAGAGCAGTAGCGAGTTTGGCACTGAAGTTACAGCATGTGTCTTGGTCTCAGTAGGAGTAGAGAGTGCTGTGAACGTAGGGATGGAAGACTCTTCTTGTGGCTAGTAGTAAACAAAAGATAAAAAGATTATGACGCTGTGTTGCAAAGCTGACAAATAAGAGGTATTAACAGTAAAGTACTCGATGTACATGCAGACATTATTTTATGCAGTTCCTACAGAAGTTCAATCAGTAACAAGTGGATTATATTTTGAAATTTAAAGATACACAATCTAAGCTCTAGCATGGACATTACTAAAAATGAACTTAGGCAATATAGTCATAAGAACAGTTTCATTTTGTGATCAAATCAATTAATATTAAATGCAGTATAATCATCACTGAAGACAAACAAGATGTTGTTCAGTCCCGGGGGGGCTTGGGATATTACCTATGAAAATATACTGCATTAGAAAGTTCTTAAAAATCCAGCCTTTACTTGTCCTAATTTAGTCATTACATATTTAGAAGGGTAATATTACCAGTAGAGAACAAGCAAAGTTAGACAGGACCATCTAGTTATTTAATTGAGCACGTCATGATAATTCTCTTCTGAAATAAGCTGAAAATGAGTACTAATATGTCACAACATATCAGAGATTGATTTCTGCTCAGACAACCTCAGACATAATGATTAGTGCAGATGATAGCTAACGCTACAATTTACATACCATGGATTAATGCTAAACTTGGATAATCACCACAAGTAAGTGGTACATTTTTCTCCTGCTATCCTTCATCTGTGGATGTGCAAACATAACTTCAAACTGGTCCCCAGTGCACAATACACAACAGTATAAAATGGAATGTTAAACCCAAAAGCAAAGAATCAGCAATAGCTTTAAGAATTTATCATTTCATTCAAATAATTTGAGTTACCAAAATCTGAACTGAAAACACACTCTAATTGTTTATATTTCTGTGTGAAACTTGCTTATCTTGCAAAACAGCTATTTACACTGACAACTAATGAATATTAGTTATTTGAAAGCCACAACCTGACTTGTGGTTTTATAGTAATTAATTTTAGTTGCAAAAAGATGAATGGCAGCATCCTTGAGTTTCTTCTAGACTTATAAAAGTTCGGGTGTGATTCTTATATTTATCTTGTAAAAGAGCTGTGGAAACATTTATTCCAAGAAAACAAGAACAGTTTACAAGGTACCATTATTGGTACAGAAAATGTAATGAACATGTTGAAAGGACAGTAGTCAAGGTAAATAATCCATACATTTGACTGAAAAAAGCATTTTGAATCTTTTTATTTTCTTCTTTCAATGGTACATGGTAAATCTAACAGCTGTTTCTCCATTGCAGATCTCATCCTGGAGAAATTTAGTATTTTAAACAGTTGTATTAGTATTTTTTTGTGACGTTTGGAGAGATAATTTAATGGTTTTCTGGTAAGAAGTGGAGCTCGGTAACTGTGATTTTGGGATACATGCTCATTTTGTAGTTGCAATCATTCACTACAATCTATATGCCTTTTGTTTTGTAATATCTATCTTTATTCCAGACTATGTGCAGAAATTTATGTAGCAAGAAACTTACAAGGCCAGGTGTATGGCTACCAATATTTAAACATCCTAAAGTCCATTCTGTGCTATTTTCACGTTTCAAGCCTCTGCATCTTTTACATATGTCTGTCCCATTGTTGAAACTAGAAATCAGTGTTTGAAATATTACTTCCAGAATACAGCAAATGCTGTATTTTTAAAGATATTATATCTTTGACAAAGTTATTCTTCAGATGACACCATTTCTTCCTGTAATGTTTTACCCTGGAGCAGTCTCACAAGAAATACAAAGAGGCAACAAAATACCGTTGTTTTGCATTCAGCTAACCTTAGATCACAATATATAAATAATTTCAGTGATAACAGCTCACACCTGTACTCTTCTAAGTGAAGAAGAAGACTCTATGAAAGAGGATGTCTCTTCTTCTTGTGATTTTTATTGTGATGATAGAAGTGAGAGAGGTGGGCCCATGCCAACCTCATGAAATTCAGCAAGGCCAAGTGTAAGGTCCTGCACCTGGATAGGTGCAATTCCAAGCACAGATACAAGCTGGGCAGAGAATAGCTTGAGAGCAGCTCTGAGGAAGATGATTTAGGGATGTCAGTTGATAAAAGATTCAACAGAAGCTGTCAATGTTCATTTGCAGCCCAGAAGGTCAACTGTATTTTGGGTTGCATTAAGAGAAGTGTGACCAGCAGGACAGGGGAGATGATTCTACTCCTCTACTCTGCTCTTGTGAGATCCCTTATGGAGTACTTCATCCAGTTCTAGAGCTGTCAACACAAGAGGAACATGGAGTTGTTGGAGCAGGTCCAGAGGAGGGCCACAAAGATTCTTAGAGTGCTGGAGCACTGACCCACGAGGCCAGGATGAGAGCTTCCCATAATAAAGGTGAGTTTTTTGTTTGTTTGTTTATTTCTTTATTTTTAATACATAATATCAAACATAACTGAATTGTTCCAGTGCAGCGGAAATGCTGAGTCATGGCCTGAAACAGTGACTGAGCACCTCGTGGGAAGGCAGGGCCAACCCAGGGGAGCTCAGGTGCATGCAATGCACCTGAGCGACCAGAAGTGATGGATCCTGGCTTCCCCCCTTCCCAGACCTTTTTTAAGGATTGGCAGCAGAGGTGAAAGTATTTTGCTGGAGATCCTTGCCTACCTGAGGCCTTTCATAGGTAAGCTGTTTTTCTTTTTTCATTTCTGTTTCCACAGCTGCTGTGTTGGGCTTGTCCTCTGTAGCTGCAATCAGAGACTTTGCCATCCTGCTGTTATTGCTATACTTTTCGTCATGTTATAGTGTTACATTCCAGAAAAATTTTGCCCTGTGCTACAGAGCAGGAGAAATATTTAATGAAATGCAACTCTTTTAGCTAAGTGACACACTAAACAGCTAGTAAGATTATCATCTTTCTAACAATGAAATAGGGGTTTGGAAATCCTAAACATTTAAATATTATTTCACAATGCTGCCAAGAAATCCCTTTTGATATCAGAGCCCTGTTTTCCAAATAGTCCAAGACAGTAAATGGAGAGAAAAGGAGGCATAAGGAGACTTGCTCAAAGACATCCTGAAGTTTGGTGGTAAATAACTAGTCTCTCTAGTGAAGTTACTCTGGATAGGAGCTTACGTATGAGGTTTCAAATGACCTCTAATAAGTCAATGTGTAAACTATCAAGTTACTTTTGCTGGCCAGCCTGTGTGGCATGCCACCTTCTTTCCCAGCACTAAATCACATTTATTTTATGTAGGCAATCTAATTGCCCCAGGGATAAACTGTGATGGTGAAGGAAGGGTGAAAATAGTCCATATATATTTTACAAAGAAATTGTCCTTAAATGACCCTTTATGACATATGTAATAAAAGCCTCAGGAAAAGATTCAAAAATTGTGCCCTAGGTGAGTGCTTGTAAGTACTGAAAATGAAGTATGTCATGTTTATTATTTAATTCAAACTGACTTGAATATCCAGATCCCTGAGAGATTTTCCAGAAGATTACAGTTTAGGGTTGTGTGAGGGAAGTCCAGTTACAAGTAATGTTTTGATGATTCAAAAGTGACCACATATGTTTGGCATGTTTCTAAACAAGACTGTTTGTGTCACTAGCAGGACAGTTTGTTCAGAAGCAACCTGGATGATGTTCTGTACAAGAAAATATGCAGTCACACATTAATATTAAAAAAGTTATATATATAAAAAGATCTTTTCAGGGAGAAAGAGTTAGTTTATTTCCTGATCTTACTGATTAGAACTGAAATGATGGACACACTGGAGGAAAAAAAAAGAACAACTTTTTGTCATAGTTATGGCTTAGGTTTTAAAATGAAGATAAACTGCAAAATAAAAGACTTCATGACTATACCAAAAAACTTGACCACCTTTCTACATGACTGATTTCTGCAGTATTTCAAACTGTTGCATAGTTTGAGTGCACCACAGATAATAAGGAAGATTCCTCTGCATTTGCAAATGCAATGAACTGGTACAAAGCACGTTGGCTTTAATCTCGGTAATTCATCACATTAAAACTCATCATGGCAAGTTTAATTATGTAAGGATCAAAAATAAATAAGAAAACAAATAAGTAGCTCTCATTTTTTTCTGAACCCTACAACTGAATTATGCAACACAGATCTGCTAGTTAGCATTTAGTATACAATTCTTCTTACAGCAGAAGAAATCCTGAGATGAGAGTGCTAATAAGGGGAAGTGCCAAGATTCTGTTATCAAAGAAAGAACACAATACAGAGTCAATGATTTCTCAACATGTAATTGTTTGTCCTGGTTTCATCTGGGACAGTGTTTGTAGTGTCTTTATAATACCTGGTATGATGCTATGTTTTGGCTTTAGGAGAAAAACAATGTTGGTAACACATCAGTGTTTTAATTGATGCTGAGCAGTGCTGTGCAGAGACAAGAATGTTTCAGTCTTCTCAGCTTCTCATACAGAGATGGGCTAGGGGGCCACAAGGAGCTGGGAGAGGTGAAAACCAGGAGAGCTGACTTAAACTGGCCAAAGGGATATTCTGTACTATATGGCACCGTGGGGGATGGGGGGAGGTGAACCCAACAGCTGTGGATCTCCCAGCAGAGGAGGTGGCCAGGGGCAGCTGCTGCTCAGGGACAGTCTGGGCATTGGTCAGCAGATGGTGAGCAACTGCACTGTGCATCACTTGTTTTGTGCGTGTCTCTCTCTCTCTATATATAGATAGACAGATACACATTATTATTATTACTCTTGCGATTTGTCTTTTCTGTTTCTGAGTAAATAGTTTTTATCTCAACTAACAAGTTCTACTCTTTCTCCCTCTTATCTCCTCCAACATCCCTCTGGGAGGAGTGGAGTGAAAGTCTGTGTGGCGCTGAACTGTTTGCCAAGTTAAATCACAGCATTATTTTTGACAAAGTAAGGCATAGTGCTATAATACTCTCCAAAATCAGTTTTGTTCTTGGCAATTTGAGTCAACTGTATGGAACTGCTGGAAACGTTGTGTCAATAAGTTATTGTTCAAACTGAGATTGACTATTCCATGCTACAGAAATGAAAAGAACAAATTCTTCCAAATATCTCATTTAGCTTCATATCTTTTTACTGTTGGCTTATGTACTTTGTTTACTCTGTGTACAAAATTAAACAGCATATCTTCAAATAATCATTGAAGTACCTGGAACTGCAGCTGATTTAAGAGAAGTTTATTTTCTGTCAGTGGAAGGGAAACAAAATCTTCAGAGAGGAAACATAGGTTTGCAATTTAAACTTCTTAGTGTTGAAAAAGGACAATTACAGTAATATCTACACCTGGGGAAAAAAAAAGACATTTTCAATTACATGCATTTTCTTCTATCTTAACTATGGGTTGTGAAAGAAAACACCTATGATGCCTCAAAGATAACAGTATTTCATAAAATGGAGAGCCTGAGGGTTTTTTCTTTTAAATTACCTTTTCCAGGTCTGAAGAAATTCCTCTGAGTGCATGCAGCAGAATGAGCACAGTTCTCTGAAAGCAGGGAGTCTGTAAACAGGGATATTTGCTTGCTGCTTTTCTCATTCAAACCGTTGTTCTGGTCACAGAAAGCAAGGTCTTTTCTCCTATCTACTGGCATTTCTAGGGTTCGCTGTGCACAAATACAAGTGAGAAGGCTGAAACACAAAGTTACATGCTGTAAACTGTCAGCAAGAATAGTTGAGTTTCTTGTATGTGGTTAAATCAACAATATCTCCTCAGGTCTGCATTAAGGCTTCCACAGTATACACTCAGAGATTCTTTTTAAACACTGATATCATAGAATGGTTTGGGTTGGAAAGGACACTTAAGATTATCTGTTTCTGGAGGGACATCTTCCTCTAGACCAGGTTGCTCAAAGTCCCATCCAGCCTGGCCTTGAATGCCTTCTGGGACGGAGGCATCCACAACCTCTTTGGACAACCTGTTCCAGTATCTCACCACCCTCACAGTAAAGAATTTATTCCTAATATCTAGTCTAAATCTCTTCCAGTTTAAAGCCATTTTTCCTTGTCCTGTTGCTATGTGCCTTTGTAGAAAGTCCCTCCTCAGCTTTTCTGTAGAATCCTTTCAGTTACTGGAAGGCCTCTAATAAAGTCTCCTTGGAGCCTTCTCCAGGCTGACGTGCCCCAGCTCTCTCAGCATGTCCTAAAAGGGCAGATGCTCCAGCCCTCTGATAATCTTTGTGTCCCTCCTTTGGACCTGTTCCAACAGCTCCATGTCCTTCTTGTGCTGAGGGCTCCAGAATTGGATGGAGTACTCCAGATGGGGTTTCATGAGAGCAGAGTAGAAGGGCAGAATCGCCGCACTTGACCTGCTAGTCACACTTTTCTTAATGCAACCCAAGGTACGATAGGCCTTCTGGGCTGCAAGTGCACATTGCTGGCTCCTGTTGAGTCTTTCATCAATTGGCACTCCCAAATGCTTTTCCTCAGGCTGATCACAAGCTGTTCAGTGCCTATCCTGTATTTGTGCTTGGGATTCTCCTGAAGAGGGACTATGCACTTGACTTATGTTTATTCAAAGAATAGAAAATAAATGACAAAGCCATTTGTGTTGGTTACAGATGGACAAGAATGAAAGTTAACAAAAGCAGTTAGAAATCATAATAATGCTTTTACTGTCCAATTTAAAAAATATGTAAACAATTGAAGAATGCTTCGTTTTTAGTCTTCCGTCCTCTTTTTAGAATAGTATTCATGCATTTAGTCTTAAATAAGAAATTTAATGCAGTGAGCCTAACATGGTTTGAAGACTCATGGCAAAACAAAGGCTCAGTTTAGTATAGCAGCTTTGTATAAAACAGAACAAAATCTCTTTAACATAAAGAGATCAAGGAGATAAATTCTTCAGCTTATGGTTTTTGAATCTCTAAGTAGCTCTTATCTTTGTTATAGCTTGCAGAATTTCCCAAGAAGTGAAAGAAATCACAAAGAATCAGCTACAACTGACAATAGCAGCACAGTTCTTTACTTTATCAGCCATGCAGCTCTGAACACTAAGCTGATGTTTCTTCTTCTGATTTAGGGATACAGGTTGTGTGTCAAATCTTAATTATAGCCTAGGTTCCATCTCTTTGGAAAATATGTATGTAAGACATGGGACTTAAAGGTTGCTTTATCTCTTCCTTATCTCAGACTCGTTAGCATATGGCAAAGGAGAGAATATTTTATACTTCCCTGTCCTAATTCTCCGGTAATAAAATACAGGATCCATCCCAGCAATGAAAGTGTTCATCTCATGTGTTTCCACGTAGGAAACCCCTTGTTCATCACGTTCCTATGGCCTGGCCAGGGTTCACACCATCCCCGCTGTGACCCGACCATCTCACCACGTGCACACCAATGTGATGTTAGGCAAAACAGCGTTTATTGCAAGCGAAACAGTGACCTATATACTTTACATGCTTATCTACGTTCCTATGTCCACGTGCGTTTAGTGCATCTATGCCCCCAAGCGTGCGTCACATCTCTTATCGCAGAGCAGGGGAGGTCCTATCGCGTCACAGCCTGCCTCCTTGTAAATGCCTACAACAACACTCATGCTGGCCACAACTGACACTAAGCTTCTGCTTAACTTGAAACAATGACACTTTCTATCCCTGGATTAGCAAATCCTGGTACCATTCCTAATTTTAACTTTTCTTTCAGTTCTTGCTAAGGGAATCCATCTCCTTTGGAAAAGTGAATACTGAAAATAGCTCTTGTCATCTTGCTATCGCTTAGAGATGTTTAGCTCCCAGAGAGGGAAGGAACTCTTCTGTAGTTAAGGTTTGGATATTTCAATCTAAATAATTCTTTCATCTTCATTGAATCCCAGGGATTCATTGTGCTGTACTAAAGAAGATGAAATACTTTGAACTGTGAAAAGTCATTCAATCAAAATCTTCAATTGCAATTTCCTAAATGCTATCTTTAACAAGCTTGATAATAGCTAGAGGACACCTTTCTTCTGAAAAAGTGAATAAGTACCATCCAAAAGGGGCCTTAGTATTTTTCAAAAAACTCTTAGAGTCATTCACAGAGGAAGAAAAAGATGTCTTCGGTATTTAGATTTACTTAATTTAACCATAACCTTCACATTCAGTATAACAAAAAAACAAAAAAACAAACAAACCCCCCCCCAAAAAAACCACAACACAAACAAACATAAAACCCACCCAACAACAAACAGCCTATCCAAGTATCCAAATGAAAGGGAGGTTATTTACTGACCACTCCAACCTTGTCCTCACTGGTGGAGGTCACACAGCCTTCAGCCCTAAACTGAGATCTCTCTCCAGACGCCAAAATCCTGACTGTCACCTTCACTTTCATTCCAGCCAGTTTATCCACCTTCACAACAAAAGAAAGCATTGAGTTATCACAAGTCTTCAACAAAAGATAGCCATTTCAATTTCTGTGTATTTGAACTGCAAAGCATCAATCTAACTTTTTTTTCTGGTCTTCTGATCCTGAATTCCTAAAATTTCATTGCAAGAGGAACCAGGCTCTGTTTTCTCTTATTGAGGACAGTAATATCATAATTTAGACATCTTCTGGTTTCTCTTTTATCTGCAGACATACTGAATCTATAAGGTTATTTTAAAAATATTTTAAAGCCACCCATGTTTTACAGGCACAAAATACGTTGTGGGTCATGGCACTTACTCTCTGGGCAATACAACATGTGTATTGCACCTGCCAAAATCTCGTTAGCCAAAATATGTGTTTTGCTCATATGCACTGGCAAAGTGGCAACTGCTGAAAGCTAGTGATGTTTTGATATGCAATATTGTAAAGAGTTATTTGTCATGATTACTTATGGTAGGTAAGACTACTTAGACTATACTAAGTTGATATGGTGTTCAGTAATAGCTGAATTAATTACTTTTAGGTCTTCATGCTTTATTCTGATTTCTCTAATCACTCCTTTTTCTGTTTTTTTTTTTTTTTTTTTTTTGCCACACTCCACATGACAGAAAATGAAAGAGACAGATTGGAAGGCAGAATGTCAAGGAGAAAGTTAGTGCAGAGGTAGAGTAAAGGATTCCTAAAATACAGTCCAGCAGTCACCAGGAAGCAACTTTATTTCTTCAAATATATATTCCACACAGTAGTATTGAGGGTAAATTGATTGATGTTTTCAAGCACTTTCTATTCCTCTGATGGAAGTTGCTATGGAAATGGAAAGCATATTTATTAGTTATTTGCCATCACTTTTTGTTAAATTCAACTCTTGTAGATTCTTTATTTCAGAATATTTCTGCACTCTTCAGCATCAGATGTCATTAGCAGTCCCACAAACAGAGCTCTCCTGTACTGTTCTATGCACTCACTTTCCATTCAATACATTTTAGCTGTATTTCTGACTTTATAACTAGACAAAGCTATAAAATCAGATCATTTTTGGCACTGAAGAAATCCCTGGCAATCATCCTAGGAATTTTTATCACAATATATTAATAGTTCAAAAGTTGAACAGGCCCTTAATTCTTAAATATTTATAATATCTATTACTCCATGAATAATATATGTAAACGTAGTTGAAGTATTAACCTCTTGCAACAATTGGAATCAGAGATGCTATGTCAAGGCATCTGAAGCCCTAGGAGCGTGTACATTACAACTTGTTAGCTACTCAGTAATTAGTGTTGCTGCTACCATTTCAGGTCTGTCTTTCCTTTTCCTGAATTATGACCATAGCATTTGGCAGAAGAGAAGATGACATCTCTGTTTGACCTACCTTATATGCAGGTAGGCATTCTTCTAGGTACAGCTTTAATTGTAAGTTTCAATTTTTTTTCCTATTCTCTTCTGTACTTGAAATATGTAAACCATGATTTAATCATCTAAAATGGTAGAAGAAATTATTTGTCTTTTGTAAAAAGAAATAATATTTTTAACATTATTTAAGAATTTTTCTTCAAGAACAATAAAAAAGTAAGATTAAAAAGAAAAACAATCTAGCCCTTAGATAGGGTCTAGCTTTCCCCTCAGAAGCACAAACATGTCATCTTGGCATATCTACATATGTGCATGAAGAACATCCTTCCAGGAATATAAAAAAGAAGAGGTGAAACATCACTGAGAAAACACCATCCCAGGTAACAAATGCCTGTGCTAAACAAGCAACAGTTCCTAAACTGAGAGGAAGAAATACTGGCAGTGCTACTGCCTCATATTACCTTATTAGAAAAATGTGCATATACAGTTGTAGCTTTGTAGGGAGCAGAAGCAAAGGCAGCTGGAGGCCCCTTATGACAAGGAGTGAACCTTTCCTCTTTGTAAGCATTCTAGTCTCTTGGGTTTCAGTTGCTTTCTGTGTGTCGTTGGGGAGATAATAATGCTTGCTTTCTGTGTGTCGTTGGGGAGATAATAATGGGTAAGTGAAGACTGTGCTTTGTTATCAATTCCTACATATGTTCTAGGTATGAATCAAGAGCACCAATGAATTTCTTGCTATAAAATCTTACAGTGCAGTGGGGGAAAATACAAGTGTTTTACTACCTCTGTTGTGGGAACTGTCAGTTTCTTAGCAGTAAAAGCAGGAAAAAAAATGAACGGACAATATCATAAAACATGATTTTCATCTGTATTTCAATTTCTTTAAAGCTTTGAGAGACGAAGGGAAACTTTGTCTGAATGGTCACACGCAATTAAAGGAAACTCTGTAAAGAAACTAGCTTTCAGGATTTATTTCTGTTTCCAGGTATCAAAATGTTTTAGTATTTTAAAGTGTTCAGGTCTTTCAAAGAACTTGAACTCGACTGCACTTCTCCACTAAGGCAAAAATAATTTATATTGGCTTGCTAGATGTTTTCAAGGACTGAATGTTCCAAATAATTTCCAAAGCGGGAAAATCACTAGCCTGTAATTTTTTTAAATAAATATTTGTAGCATGTTAAGGGTAATTTGAGAGAACAAAGTCATAGACGAAGGGGAAAAAAAAGCTTCGAGAAATTCAATAATAATCCATTAAATCATGAAGTACATAAGTAAGTTGTGTATGCGAGAGGATATTATTCAAATATTTTCAAAATATTTATTTCTAAATTCGGGTCATCTTATTATAGCTATTTATAAATAATATACAAGATAGCAAGTTTATAAGTGGACTTGATTTCTGGCCAAATAAAGTGAAGGAAATATCCCTTTTCTCTGGAACCATCTGAAAAATAAATGGTTTGACACAGCAAGTGATGTTATAAACAAACAAGATACCTTAAGAAGTAATGTATCCAACTGTGCTATAATATCCATTTCAATACCAACAGGTCAAAGAATCATAGAATCATAAAATGGTTTGGATTGAAAGCAACCATAAAGACCATCCAGGGGAAAACCACTCATCACTAGCATTCACCATGGACATAGAGCCATTCACCACAGTCTTCTGGCTGTGATCATCCAACAGATTCCTCATCCATGGAATAGTTCACCCGTAAAATCCATGTCCCTCCAACTTAGAGATATAAATGTGGAGTGAGACCACGTGAAAGGCCTTGCAGAATTCTGGGCAGATGACATCAGTTACCCTTCCATTGTCCATTAAAGCCATTATTCTGTAATAAAAATCCACCACAATGTTCAGGCATAATCTGCCCTCTGTTTAGGCAGGCTTGCTGTCTTGGACTATCTCCTTATCTTGCATGTGCCTTAACATACCTTCCTGATGGATTTGAAGGGAGCGGAAGTTCACCTCTTTCATTTCTTCTGCTCAGGGGGCTAGCTGTGCATCAGTGAACAGTTCCTTGTGCATTGCTTGTTATATACGTTTAAATATATATTTATGTATGTAGTCATAACCACTATCCTTTTCTTTTCTGTCTTAGTAAATAGTTGTACCTCATTCCAGGAGTTGTATGCTTTTTTCCTGATTTTCTCCCCCATCTCATTGGTAAGGGGTGGATTGAGTGAACAGCTGGGTGGTGCTCAGTCACCTGCCAGGTTAAACCACAGCATAGAGGCAAAGAACTCATCAAGTACCTCAGCCTTCTTCGTGTCTGTTGTTACAAATTCTTTCTTATTTTTCAGAGAGGGTACGCTCTCCTTGGCCTTTCTTTTCTGGCCAGTGTACCTGTAGAATCCCATGCCAAGTGCCATCTGTGCTTTGACTTTCCTAATGCCATCTCTGCATATCTAGACGGCATTCCTGCATTCTTCCAAGGCCACACATCTCTGCTTCCAATGCCTGTACATTTCCTCCTTTTCCTTCAGCCTGACTGGCTCAGTCATGCTGATTTCATTCCTCTTCTGCCTGATTTCTTATGCTGGGGTATGGAGAGCTCTTATGCTCTCAGAAAAGTGCCCTTGAAGAGCTGCCAGGTCTGCTCTTCTCCTGTGTCCCTCAGGACAGTTTTCCAGGGGATGTCATCCAATAAATCCTTAGACAGACAGAACTTTACCCTTCTGAAGTTCAGAGTCCTGACTTTCATTCCTTGCCTGGCTCACATTCCTCAAGATCAAGAACTCATTCAGGGCATGGTCATGACATCACAGGCTGCCTACAATCTTAAAATCTTCAATGACCATTGAAAGAGATTTATATCAGTGTTGTAAGATATTGAAGCAGTTTGAAATTTTCAGTTTTGGCATGTTTTCAGATATAACTTATTTGTAAAAGATGGAGACTTGTGTATGGCATTTATACTCCACAGTATCATACTACTGATTTTCAATTTCACTTAAGTTTCCCTATCATCTTGACACAGCTCCTTTGAAGTTTTGAGCTCTAGAAGCAAATACATTAAACAAATTGCTTTAACTTATCTCTTCTGTAAATCCACTAAAAAAAAAGCAAATTACTTCGTTGGATGTAAGGAAATCACTCAATACAAGACCTGAGTTAACGTTATAAAGCATGCGTGTGTGTGGAGAAATCCCCTAAACACTGAGAGAAAATATGAAAGCATTGGTATTTTTTCTTTTCATAGGACAGGATAATGAATTTTTAAAAATTAAAATAAAACATTTCAACTGCAACAAAGTGATCTTAAAATTTCAGAAGAGGAGATACTGAGGTGAAGTGCTAGTGGAAGCTCTGATATTAAAAATATATACATATCTTTGTACGTTTATTTGCTTGAGGGCTACTACTGGAAGAAATGGGAAAGTAGATTAGCTATTAAAATCAGGCATATAAATCAGTAGGTTCTGTAACTTGACTGTAGACAGCAGGAGTTTAACACTGAGCGAGTGTCAGAACAGTAGCTGATCTACTGACAAAACATTTTAAACTAGAAATCTCCTTGGTTGGTTGTTCACATGAAAGCAATAAATTGACATTACAAGGTCCTATAAATGCATTTATGTTCAGAGGGAACATAGGAATAGGAATCTTTCTTTGTTAGGTAGGCAATAGATGCAAACGATTTTGCAAAAGTCAACAGCATCAATGAATGCCTTTCCTGTAGTAGTTATATTTCCCCTAAAAGAGTTACAATCTTGTTCCATATCGTAAAGTATTTTTCATCCAAAGAATGAGAAAATTTTTATGTTTAGTTCTATTTTTAGCAATACATATGGTGCTCTGAGCCAAAAGAGCAAATAAAGATTTTAGTAACTGCAATTACTAGGCAAAGTTAGGGATGCTGTTGGCCCCTCATCTGAGAAAGTATGACGAGCAGTAGACATTACAGGTGTCATTAGATAGGCAAAACTGTGGATATGCTACATCTTTCTATTTTATGCAGCTAGGTACAGCTTTAAATAAATGATGAAAGAAGTCAGGAGGCTCTTCTAAATCATGCAAGACTTTCTTAGGCTGATGTGAAGTACTACATGCTAATGGAGAGCTTTTCAAGAGGAAGAGGAAAACTTGCAGTAAACTGCCGAAGTCCAAGTGACATTCAAAGAGCTCCAAGCAAGGAGACTACAGCCTCTCTGAGTAACCTGTACCAGTCCTCAGTCATCTGCACAACACAGAAGTGCTTCCTGATGTTCAGAGGGAATCTCTTGTTTTGATTTGTTCCCACTGCCTCTTGTTTTGTCACTGGGCACCACCGAGAAGAGACTGGCTCCAACCTGTTTGCATCCTGTTCACATACATACAGAAACTGATAAGATGGTTCCCAAATCTCCTCTTCTTCAGGCTGAACAGTGCCTTCTCCCTTAGCCTCTCATCACTGGAGAAGTGTGTAACACAAAAACGTCAGTGCTTCTGTGTAACATTTACCAATTCCAAAGAAAGTACATGGAGGCAAATTAATGTTCATGGCTTAATAGAGAAGTATTCATGTTACTGGAGTGGCTGGCTGGTAGAGCGCCTGCCCTGGGTTTTCCCTCAGCAGATACTGGTGACAGCAGGCTAGCAAGATGTGTGTACCACCCCTTATTATCATGGCCATATATATAACAGCAGAAGAGAGTAAAGCACCATGTATCAGGATAAGCAAAGTCATTCACAGAAAGCAAGAAGACTTAGTTACATCTGCAGAACAGTTTCACACAAACAAGTTTCTTCTAGCTGCACATCTTTAGCAGAAGCTAGAGGCAGTTTACTTGTGTTTCCAAGCTAACGTGAACAGTTTCTTATGGGTTAGTTGCCTGTTCAGGACATAAACTGTATTTTTCCACACAAGATGCTCCAGTCCCTTCATCACCTTGGTAACTCAATTGGGCTCTCTCCAGTATGCCCATGCCTCTTATAGTGGAGGGTTCAGAACTGAAACCATTTCTAGAAGTGCAGCCTCACCAGAACTGAGGAGATGAAGGGTCACTCCTCTTGGACTGCAAGAAATACTCGCCATAATGTAGCCAAGAACACTTTAAGACTTCTTAGTGGCAAGGACTTATTGTTGACTTGTGTTCATCTTGGTGTCCATCAGGACACCCAGATCCTTTTCCACAGAGCTGCTTTCCAGCTGAGCAGCCCCCAGAATGTGCAGGGGTTGCAGGCACCTGGTCCTAGGTGCAGAACTTTTTGCATATCTTCTGTTGAACGTCATGAGATTTTTTGTGGGCTTGCTTCTCCAGCCTGTTATGGTTTGTCTGGGTGTCAGTATGGCCCTCTGGTAAATCAGTCTCTCCTTCCAGCTTTGTGTCACCAGTGAATTTACCAAGAATGTACTCTATCACATTGTTCAGAATGTTAATGAAGATGTTGAACAGGTCTGGACCCAGTACTGACCCCTTGGTTACTCTGGTCATTACTAATGTCTATCAACTAGACTTTGTGCCACTGACCACTACACTCTAAGTTGTCCATTCAGTCACTTGGTTACTGAGACCTTCTCAAAAACCAGTTAGATGTCTGCATTGATTGATAAAGATGATCTGTTCATTTTCACCTTCCTCACTCCTTGTTTCTTCATGTGGCCTATATAATCCGATTTAGGTATATTTCCTTCTGAGTAGTTTGGAAACATCAAACTATTAAATAAAAAACTGTGTGACTGTGCAGCCATTTAAAAGTTGGTTATTGCTGTTGTTTTTCTGTTATAGTGCTCATGAAGGTCATAGCTAAAATCAGAGCACTCTTTCATCAGGCACTGTACAGTTAGTGAGCCACTTATGTGCAGATGAGATTTAAATAACAGAGAGGAGGGCAATACCACTTTTTTGGGTCACAGGGAGAAAAACAAGGCCAGAGGCTACAAATTATTTGCTCAACTTTGAGACTGGAAGTTAGTTATTGAACAAAGATCTCTTGTGAGCCCATCCAGCTTGAATCAATAGTCATTTACCCTCTGTTTGTCTTCCTTGTTGTTGTTAAAGCTGTAGTATGATGCAGATGTGAACTTTTGGTGCTACAGCTGTGGCTTTCTGAAGTGGCTGTGCTTTCTTCCCCTAACAAAATTAAACACAGTGAGGCTATGATGAATTAGACTTTTTGTGACGCTCCGAATAGTAGACAAAATAATTTCTGAGTTAATAAATCTCTTCAGGTTCTTGAGCACTCACTGGCACAGGCTGCCCAGAAAAGCTGTGTTGTATCTTCCTTGGAGAACTTCAGAAGCTGCCTGGACGTGGGTCCTGGGCACCCTGCTCTGTGGATTCTGGGCCAGGTGGACTCAGAGGTCCCTGCCAATCTCAGGTTCTGTGATTCTGCGCAGGGACTTTACAAATACCTCTATACTATCTTTTGCCCTGTACTACTTCTCTAGACCTTCCGTAGATCTTTTGACTGTACTTTTGGCAAGAACATGAATGTGTGAACAAAAAATTACTAAAAAGCCAAAAAAGAATAGAGAAGAATAAATGTATCTAAAAAAGAAAATACATTATTGTAGTTGCCATTTCTTCTAGATACATGGTAGATAGTATTCACGTAAGGTAAACAAATCTGTTGACTCAGCCTTTTTGTTCTGTGATTTTTATTCCGGCTTCTCACTTTCGAATCTCAAGAAGGAAATTTATCAATCACATAACAAATAAGGAAGTTGTTTAAAGTATTTTTTTGGCTATATACTGAATGAATTTGAGAGATTTAAGGACTGAGTATATCTTGAGGGCTGATGCTTAATAGTTTCTATGTAGCTATCATGTATTCTGAGACAGTCAATTATAAGATCAATTAATCTTCTTAATTATAGTGTATATATATTTTTTCTATATCTCTTCTACCAAAATTCTTCACTCACATCTAGCTGAGGAATGAAATGTAAAAAATTGCTTAATATATATAAAGCACTACATCATGTATCCATAAGTACCTCTTTAAAGCTCTTTGCCTTTGCAATTTTTCTATGTCCTTGATATAGGTAAAATAAAATAAAGATCTGTTAGATTTAGTAGTACAGAGAGATACTGATGTTTCTTCTTTCTGTGTTCCCACCTTCTTCATTTTTTACTTTTTTTTTGGCAGAAAATGGCATAGAAAAATCAGTTCTGAGTAAATGATAATGTGAATGTCCTCAGGGTATAAAAAATTAAAGGCTATTTTGCATGCATGAGGTTTACAACATATAATGTTCTACATTATGTATGCATATGCATGCATTCAGCTGACAGATGTCCAGGGGCTACATGTACGTTTGCGTTTTGTCTTCGGCTGTTAGTTTTATGGCTTATACTTTGTATTTTAAATACTTTGTGATAAGATTTAGAATAAACATTTGAATAATTGAGAAAAATGGAAAAAATAATAGCTATCTAGATCCTTGGAAATGCATTTACTTTTTCTGTTGCAAAATTATTTATTTATTTTCCCCTCCCTACCTCCCTCCCTCTCTCCCTCCCTCCCTCTCTCCCTCCCTCCTTTCCTTCCCTCCCTCCTTTCCTTCCCTCCCTCCTTTCCTTCCGTCCCTCCTTCCCTCTCTCCCTCCATTCCTCTTTCCTGTATCTAAATTCCTGCTTGGCAATATCCCAACATACATGACACAAATATCAGCAAAGTTACCTTCTGTTTCCTGACTGAATACTGCTGCCAGGTACACAAGGTAGTGGATGTTAAAAAGAGAAATAAGAAGAATTTTTTTAAAGTCTGTTGTCAGTTGAGCTGATATTGCTGAGTTAGCATTTCTTTTGACTCTACCAATCTGCAGCACCTACTTGTCAAGTTTATCAAGTTTACAACACACAGAAGATAAGTGCTACATAATATTTTGTGCAAGCATCAGAAATTCACATTCTATTATGTTTCCGTATGTTTCTGGCCTTTGTCTTCCCTGAGGGTAGTTACTGTGCTACTAAGGCCTACTGGAAATTTGTTTTCAATTTATTAATGTATACAACATCCTTAAGGTTTTTCCAACCACCTTGTCATGTTTAGAAATAAGGACATGTACTTTCACAGACAAAAGTTCCACATACACCATATAGCTTAGCTTTTATTTTTATCACATCCTGTGGAATAAATGGGAAAAGATTAAGAAATATATCTAGAATCCATTCTTGTGTGGACTTTGCATTGCATGGACTGTGCAATTTAATAGGTAGTGGGTGTAATAAACTCCAGCATGTGCAGGAAAAGAATAATTGTGAAATTAGGATCCTTTCTCTCTTCTTTGGCAAGATATATCCCTAACAGGAGGCTATGTTTATTAAATTTACAAAAGCTCTAGATCAGACAAAGACTAACACAGACAGCTCTTAAATTAACACACCTTTTACCAAAGCTTGTCCTTTGTTTTTTCGGACAACACGTAACAGAGCTTGTGCTGGGTGTGCACTTTGATGTGAACACTCTGTCTTAAACATAATCTGGAAACTCATCATGAATAACTCATATCTAATAAAAAGAGACGGGTACATAATGTTATATACTTGAAATGAGGAAACTGCTTCCATTAATAACAGTAAAGAACCTATCTAAGAACCAGTTTAGAATATTTATTTATTCACATTCTCCTCTACTTTCCTTGTCCCACTTGTGACATTCACTCTCGAAGTTCTTTTCATTATTTATGTTGCAAAACATCTCCTTGTCTCAGAAACAGCAAGAAATCAGAATTTAAATTTCACAGAAATCACAGATTTCCTAATATGGCAAAACATTTTAGTGCTGGCTTCTGCATACCTGCTTGTATGTCTATATAACCCATGTATTTATTATTTTTATCATTTCGGTTATAGAATAAAAGTAGTCACAAGTTTAAAAGTGGCCAGAGAGGTTCTCGGAGGTGAAACTCAGTGCAAATACTGCTTCATAACAAGATGTCTTTCTTATTCCTTGATTAATAACCTTGCTTCTTCTAGAAACTAATAGCTAGTTAAATTGCTGACCCACCAATTTCTCAATATTAAAAACCTAACATGGAAGAAAGAAGGAGTTTTACATAGAGTTCCTTTATTACTAATAAGTGAACAAAATTTCATCCTCAGCATTTGTCCAAGGCTACTGAACTGAGGCATGCCATCAGCAAAGCTCAGGTATGCTGTGCCCTTCCAGGGACACTCCTAGTCAGAGATCTAGGTAGGACTGTGATTGCAATTCAGTTTCTTTTTCTCCTGAAACATTTACTCTAAAATATAATCTTTAAAAAACACAGTTGTGTTTTTCATTGTGTCTTCTCCTCTCTCTGTTCTGCACTCTCCCTGGGTCTTAGCATAAACCTTATGTAATTTCACAGAAAAAAATAAACTGAAAAACTTTTATCACAGACAATAGGAAATGTTGCTATTACATAGAGGAAATATATATTCTCCAACAGTTACATTTATCTTTTTTTTTATTAGAAAACAGTCCCTAATCGATCAGGCAGTAATAGATAAGTAAATGAAGTCCGATTACAGTATGGCCGGGTTATCCCTTCAGCCCTTTTTAATTTTGGTATCATTTGCTTTATTTCTACAGAAAAATACTCTGTAAAAAACCTATGATTTCTTTTCTTTTTTTTTTTTTTTTTTAATCTTTTTCTCCTCTTTTCTCCTCTTTCTGCTTCACTTTTTCCCTAAATAGAACTTTGGTAGAAATGTGAGTCCTGACTTTTGCAATGACCTCCATTGGACAGCACACATCCCATGCAGTAACATTCACTTTATCTTAAACTCCTAAAAAGACAATTTAGCATGCACAAATGTTCATCAATGTTTTTGATGATTACTGACCTGAACTTCAAAGACAATGTTTATCATTTTGTCTATTGCTATAAATATCAGGTTTCTGTGCATTCACTTGTGAAGAGCAGTCCTCCCTACCACTTACCAGGGTGATCCAGCTTGAAGGAGCCAAGTGAAAGGGTTATACACAGTTGAATGCCCTTCAGTGTGTAACTCTAATAAAAAAGGATTAAAACATGTCAGTTTTATTATGTAACATTAAACGACTGTGTACATGTGGGTTATACTCTGCTAAACCTCCACATTACTGCAGCAGATGTTCCTGGCTTTATAGCATCTCCTAATCTGTAGTGACAGGTCTTTAAACTGTCATAATCAAGTTGCATTTAATTTCTTACTCTAGATCTAAGATAAAATGCTAAAATGTCCTTGGAGAATAAACTTATGAGCCAAGCAAAAAATCTAGTACAGTTTATATGAAAACTTTTGTTTATTCACTTTATCAAAACCAGACTTTCTTAAACTGTTGTTAGGAAAAAAAAAAAAAAGGAGAAACAACAAAAACAAACTACTCATGCACCTGTCATTTCACATCCTTGCTTGCATTATTGTGTGGCTTGTTTTCTTGTCACCAATTGAATTCAGAAGCTACACAGTAATACATGGCTTGCTTGCTTTTTCTTGGGAGGAGAACAAATCAAAAATGAACAAATAAATGCTGCAAACTTGACAGCTGCTGCTGGTTTTAATTATTTTGTGTGTATGTTTTAGTGTATTTATTAACAATTGACTGTTTAAGAGAGCAAATGTAATTTTACTCTGATAATTTCACTGCTGAAGTTTCTAATCTCATATATTCAGGTCAAATTTATTCTTATGGCACTTAACAATGAACCAATTTTATCTCTGTATTCTGCATATAATTTTCATTTAAATAAACCCTATATCTACTCCCCCTCCTCCTCAGCATAAATTGGCATGTGGACATTTTTGTGAATAGACTTTATGCTGGAAAATGAGCAAAGGAAAATTTGTACTATGGCCCATAGAAACTGTAATCATTCATAAAACCTGAATTTTACTTAAAGCAAATTACTTTATAGCAAATTACTTATCAAAATTCTGCAGAATAAAACTGCAAAATACCTGGAGAAAACAAACAAAGTACAAATACCCTAATTTCCTATGAGATTTTGACATCAGGTTTGAATTTGTCTTGTAAAAAAATCTTACCTGGAAGTGAAAGTGAAAATTCTGATTCCTTTTTTTTTTTTTTTTTAATTGGAATTATATTATTGTTAGCACAGCAATTCCAGAACTTTTTTTTCCTTGTTTTACATTATAAAGAATTTCAGATGTTGGTTTACATTTTCTCCTTGGCTGATGTAATTTCCACATAATGAAATGATAGAGAGAATGAGACATGGAGACATGGCCTGAGGTGTCTCCACCATCTTTGCACATTATTATCTACACAGTACCATTTCATTTACCTTGACCTCAGTTTCAGTGGTTTATATCTAAACAGGTGACAGTCTTTACTGTGATGGCAATGCATACAGGCTTGTGTTTTTTTTCTGTTTGGGTAAGCATAAAATTTTGAAGTTCATTCTTTTCAGCAGTCTGTGGAGACAGGACAAGGGGAAATGGCCATAAACGTGAGCATAGGAAGTTCCGCATCAATATGCAAAGGAACTTCTTCATAGTGAGGGTAACAGAGCACGGAAACCAGCTGCCCAAGGATGCTGTGGATTCTCCTTCTCTGGAGATATTGAAGACCCTCCTGAACAGCTAACTGTGCAGTCTGCTGCAGGGAGCCTGCTTTGCAGGGGGGTTGGACTCACTCAATGATCTCTAGACGTCCCTTCCAATTCCTACAATTCTGTGATTCTGTGATTAATAGCAGCAGTTTAGAAGTAGTCAAATTGCACCAAAAATAAACATGCAGAGCAAAAAAATTTAGATTTAGGAAAAGCCGATTCAATTATCAACTAGTAAATAAAGCTCTCTGGCAAATCAATTTAAGGTAAATGAATTGAGGGAGCTAGCAGTTTCTCAAGGGAACAACAATTAATTGCACAAATGAAAACTGGCCATTGCAGAAGAAAGACATATTGTAGCAAGAGAACAGGCTGGAGACAAGCAATTTTTAGAGAAGAATATAGCTTACAGCACATCATTGTGGCAGAGGTAAACCATCCTCTGTTTCTAAGTTCTGTCAAAGGGATTGCATTTCAAGAGGGATAAGGGAGATGCTTTCTAGCACTGTCTTTCTGCAGTCTCACTGCCCTAGGGAACTACCACCAGCACCTGAATGCATTCAGCTCTTCAGTGAGTGTCTAATGGTCTGCATTCACACTCAATACCAAGAACATACTTTACCACATATACTGTCATAATAGCTCTTACACCACAATGTAACCTATATGAAGAGAAAATCTAGTTGAAGTGGGCTTTCAAAAGCAATATATTTCAGTAAAGAAAGTAGCAACACAGAATTGGGAATGGATGGTGTTACCAGAAGTAAGAATTCGAGGCAGTTGCTGGAAGCAACCCATAAAGATAACATAAAGGCTAAAGACTGAATGTTGTGTTGCAAGGAGTTAGAGTGTGATTTTGATTATATGCGTTTTTCCCGTTATGCACCCCTGTGAATGACAAAGTGTTGACCAAACTGCCCCTGGCTTTCTTTTTTTCCTATTGTTTGCAAAGCCTAAATCAGTGTCCTGGCTTTCAATATTAGCAAATGTGAAATCTGAATCTCTTCTTTCTTTCCATCCCTGTTTAGCTAAGATTCGTATGAAGACTGGGAGTATTAGTTAAGAAAAGAAATAACAACTTTAATGCTAATGGAATGTATAGGCATTTCCTTCAGTGTGCTTTATGAATATAACCACTGATTTAGAGTTTTGGTACAAATTTTCAGAATTTCTAAAATCTAGAGCCCGTGCTATTCATTCTGAAAGGAATTTTAGTATCTTATTTTATGTATTATTTTATTTTTTATTTAATTGGAGACAGAATGCTATCATCTTTCTACCACACTGTGGCAGAGAGTTTTTTTTCTCTGTTATATACTGCTCCTACCTCATTAGATTTTGCAAAATAAAAACCATCCCCATGTGTGTAGGCATTAGCTTTAATTAAGCATCTGCCCATCAATTAGATTTAAAAAGGAGAAAAAAGCCTGAATGTTTAGAATGTTATTTTACTTGAAGTTACCTCGCTTATATAACCTAAAATTTGAGAAGTAAGTTCTAATGCGTATCTCTTGTTGCAGCAGTGAATTAATTACTCTTTGTCTTGGGGTGACCAATTCCAGATCAGTGTTTCACAAGGAGTAATAGCTTATTAAGGGTAACAGGTGCAGGGACTCAGAATTCTGTCTTTGAGCAATACTGACCGTCTCACAGACATCTGAAACTCCTTTTCTTTTCCCACGTGAAAAGACTATGCGAGTACACTGTAAGCATTTTTGCAAGGTGTGCACTGCAGAGGAGCCTTGGGTAGGCATATGAGTAGTTGAACAGTTGTGCCTTTTTTACTGTCAGGTAAATGAAAGTTCATTTTCATTTCAGTCATGAGATCTTGACTGTCCTATTGCAGGAACAAGTCAAAGAAACTAGTTGGCAGAAAATCAGTCTTTCCTTTTGCAAGGAAAAAATTCATTCTACTGCATTAGCCTTTGAAACAACTCCCAGCTCCTTTCAAATAACTCTCGTGTCCCATGCCACCTAGCTAAGTAGGAAAAAAGTAATATTTAGTTAAAGTCAATATTAGGCAGAAGGAATTAGCCCACTGTTCTTATTGTTGCCTGTGGGCTCAGTAGTATATACTTGTGTGGAGAAAAGAGTAGAAATTAAACCAGTAATGATTAAAGTTAGTTCTTGCTTCTATCGAAAGCACTTAAATTGAGAAGTCTTTGTACTCCTTCCGTATTAGAGAAGAAATAGACTGCACTGGGAGACATAATACAGGGATATTTTTTCCCTCCAAGCAAAAAAAGAACATAAGGACTGCATCCGCCCTTCCAGCCATTGTGATGCTTTTGCTTCCAGTATGCTGGAAAAAGGGTTGTTGAGAAAGGAACTGGTAGGAACTTTGTGCTGTTGGGTTTTGTGGCAGCCTTCAGCACAAAGAGGATAAATTCATTCAAAAGGTGATACACAAAAATTAAGAAGCCCCCTGTAAATGAAAAAAAAAAAAAAAAAGAAAACATTTATTTATTGATTGATCTAGCACTGGGAATAGTAATATGACCAGAATACTTTTGCTTTTTAAGCATTTGTCTAATCCTGCTGTGCTGTATTGATGTGATACAGATTTCAACCACTTGTATTGGAGCACTATCTCCTTTTTTTCTTCTGGAGATGAACAGTTGCAAGATGAGGAAATGGAGAAAGGATAAGTAGAAGCTTGGTCTTATATACTATGTGAATACGCTTTGACTGTTGAAAAAAGTATGGAAATTGCAAGTTCTAGTTTTAATAAGTTTATTTCATAAGTATGGAAGAACTATTTGAGCATAAGCACATATACAGAGTAAACAGTTTTGGGGACCAGCCATGCTCTGCTTTGGAGAAGTTTGGAGTTGCATCACCTGATAATAAAGGTCAGTACCCTAGTTCCTTAACGAAGGGGAGTGCTTCCTTTGGATGAGTTTAGCACCTGCTCTGTAGTGCACAGAGATGAAGTAGTATCCACTTACACAAGTGCTATCCTTCAATCAACCAGAAGGTGAAATTCATGTCTTTGGTAATGTTTCTGGAGCAATGCCAAAAAGAGACACTAAAGGATGGTTTCAGCTGGGGGTTGGCTGTTGGTTGAATACCTCAGGGACTCATGGGCAGTAATGCTTTTAGAAGCTTGCCTTGTCTGTCTTTCACACACGGTCCAGAGTTTAATGGATGACAAGATTCAAGTCAAGCAGAAATCTTCTATTAGTAAAACCAGCACCTTCTTGTGGAGGATGTTTGTTTTGCTGTAGTATTTTTCTGCAGTAAACAAAGTACAGTTTGTGACTAATCCCCAGTATTACAAACTAAACAGATGCTGATTATGCACTTCCTTCATGCTGTCCTCCTGGCTGTTGTTGCTGTGCTTCAGTATTTGCTTACATTACTTTACTGGGACAGATAGTGGATATTCTCTCATGATTTGGAGCTATCCACTCCTTATTTTCCACTTTTCTGTAAAGTATCAAGTTTATTCTAAGGAGCATATGTAACAGATAAAGGTTGGACATTTTGAAATGGTATTTCGTTTCTGTCTTGCAGATCTCCAGACAGATTATTCAAATATACAAATATTTTAATTTCTGCACCTTTTTGTCACTTACATAGTGTTTTCCACTTTCTTCAGAATTTTTTAATGTACAATCAGTGTCTTCATCAGTGAGATCTCTATGGCATTAGTAAGAACAGAAGAACTGTAAGGAAAAGTATTTAAGTATGTGGGATGCGAGTTAAAACTTGCCTTTTTGCAAGTATGCTAAATTAGGCATTTTGGTGCAGTTCACAGTAACTGTCCACTGCAACAAACAGTTTTTTTTTTCTTTTTTTCCCCTCTTAATTTTCCTCATTTGGAGTGTATGGAGCAGAACAATAATTCATTGCTATAAAAGGGAGGTCTTCATTTGAAATTCAGCCTTCATCAAGGAGTGTTCTGCTGGTTTCACTGATACTGTAATCAAAAACTCTGTGTGCACATGTACTGACTTTGAACTATGTGATACCTGTGCTATCCCAGATACAGCCACCCAAATACTCTTCTGGGCTCACAGTCACTATTACACCTGGGAGGAAAAGGAACTTGATACACAGAGGCCTCACACTTGTGCACTGTTCTATAAATTAGCTCTTCATACAATCCTCATTAATTTTTTCTTGCACTGAATTCTATAGCTGTTCTTACAAGAGTAAGTCAATTTAAGGTTATTTGAGAAAACTTATGTAAAATGATAGATACATCCTCTGTATTGCAGTGTGAATTTTATGATTACTAGTTATTGACTGTATATTTGCTTTTGGAGAAAATAAATACCCTCAGAGGAAGAAAGAAATAGCCCAGAGCCCAAAGAGCTCCACCAAAAAGATATTGGCCTGTGAGAACAAGAAGCTGACCTGAAGCAGATGTAGAGGACAAAAAGAGGTGACATTTCCCTGATGCAGCTCTCAACTTTATTATCATTATCCCAGTCACTCCTGTGTGAACACTCATACCATTAATTTCTTGGCACAGCACATCTTTCCTCAAACCAGACACAGTCTATCTAAAACCATAACCCATTTTCTTAATGGATGTGTAGTAATTACTGTTAAACCTGAAAATGCGTGGGTTGTGGCATTGTAAGAAAATATTTTTACTGCCCATTTTGAGCACAATAATAAATTCTTCATTGGCATTCCTACATTCTTATGATTATGATAATACACATTTAATGTATCAGAAGCCTCACCACTTCTGTCTCTTGGGATCTAAGTCCTATTTTTCAAAGGTCTAATAGGTCTCTAGTGAGTCTGTCACTATCTTTGGAAACGGCACGGATTGCAACTATGAATAGGGTTTTGCATTGGCAAAATTCAAAAGTAGTTGAGAGGAGCTGGGAAGGAAGTAAGGGTTTATTTGCTCTAGACCTAGTATGATGAAAGACACTCCACGTTGGATCAGAATTTCAGTGTTCACTACAGAACACCAGTGAATACATCATATTTTGTCCAGCCACTACTTTATTTTCCTAGAATTGGCTTATTTCCTTCTACTCTGTTAGAAGCCTTTACAGATTTGATTTGAGAGGGGAAACTTATACAAAGTTTTCCTTCTGTTATGATATTCCTGCAGCACATTCTTGAGTTTTGATATGGTTTGTTTTCATAATTCTGTATTATGGAAAAATCATTTTCTGTTAATTGCTTACATTGTGAGAGGGGCTACTCATAAAACCTGGAAAAAGATCTTGTGAAAATAGTTGCTAAATAACTTCCAATCTAGCTTTTAGGAGTGATTCTTTTTCCCTACCCTGTTTTTCCCTTGAAAAGAAAGTGGTAAACAGCATTAGAGAACATAAGAAAGAGGGTGGGAAGAATAAACAGATTTGAATGGTAATTAAAACAAAAAACAGATCTCATTTTATGCCATTAGATTTCCAATAATCATAATATACCCTAAAATCAGTCTCATAAGTAATTTAAACACTTGATTAATATAACTTAATTCATAGCATAAAGGAAATGAAAACATAGGAAGGTAGGTAACTGAAATTGAGATTTGTATAGCGTCAAATATGACCAGAAGTTATTCACTCCATTAATACTACAATTAACAGATTTTGCTTAAAAAACTGGAAATTTGTTCTAAGTCAGTATTATTCAAGCGCACTGAGTTATTCTCCTTTATGCTTTGTATAACAGAAGACATTTTCCCATAAGGATATTTATGTCAATACTTTCTATTCTCTGTTTCAATATTTAGTATGAGAATTAATTGTCAGATACTTCACTATTTATATGGAATACGAGCACTCTCACACTGCTGTTATGTCTACTGCTCTCAAATATTTATACAAGAGGTACTGCCTTGCAACAGAGATAATTGCATTTGTCTACCATGTTGATTATTTTTGATGTGTTTCTGTAATAGGAATGTGATGGTACACATTTTGTTAACAGAAACAGAAGTGGATCCTTTTTTTTTTCCCTCAGATTTCCTACGTAGTTATTTTTATAAATCCCAGGAATTTCAGTGATTGGTATTTTGTTCTAAGGTGTCAATCAAGAAAAAGCATATAACTATTTCTAAAAAATTACATGAAAACGCTATGTTCATTTATAACTACTTTGTAACACAACAGCACTTGAAATGGTTGCATGGGGAGTACTGTTGCTATTTTTCTTCTGTGATGGAGTTATGAACGTTTATGCAAAACATAGTAACAAAATTAATTTTATCATGCTTGAAGTTTATTTAAACTCAACAAGTGCTGCATTTAAACTTGAGGTATAACTTTTATATAGCTAATTGGCAACAGGAGATTGTTGTCTGAAATGAGTGTTTGCATTAGAGCTGCAGGACAACAGGACTATAAAAGATAAAATTCGCTTTACTTTCAGGGTAATTTTTCCTTTTAAGGAAAATTCCTTACATTGAAATATTCAATTCATGTTGTTTCTGTTCAGCTTCTGCTCAATTCCCATTAATTTTCTAGGCAAAACTAGAATTTTACTGGGAGAAAATTTAACTCAATTGTGAAATGAATTATTTTTCATATGCATTGATTTGAGATAATTCAAATGACTTCATGTTTCAACAGATGAATCATTCATCTTCAAGAAACACTAAACCACTCATTGCTAATGTGTTTCTATACAACCAGCAAGAGAAATTTCTGTTTTCAGAATGAATGAAGAAGGAAAGAATAAACAGATGTTTTTTGAAGCCATTAATTTCTTTTTAGTCAGTATTGTTTCTGAATAATTCAGTCATTTTTGAAAATCTTCACAAGTACAGAAGTTAGTTCTTACTCTCCTCTACAGCTTTTCTCTTTTTAAATGAAGATATTTTATGGAGAAAACTGTTCATTTAGTTCAGGATTTAAGGATGGATACTGATATCAGATTATCACATTTCTGGTAGCATTTATTTCAGCACCATGCCCAGAACTAGCCCAGGAGAGTGATGTGTTTACGATTTCTAGGAAACTTTGCCTGCTAGAGGCTTCTTTCTAAAAATGACTTTGCTCAGATCTCCCTAGCAGGTAAGGGTATTCTTTTTGTGTACACTCACATCTTTTGGTTCTGCCAGATCTTCTGTGCAGACCTTAAACCTTCAAGAGCTGAAGAAAAAGCTACTTCGGTTCACGAAGAAAAAGAAAAGACACAGTTGATTGAAGGAAGATTACTCTAGCTAGTTGTATAAACAATGAATGTACAGATGTTATAGTTATGAAATATACCAGAGAGTTTGGCTACACAGTTATTATTACCAAAACAGAATAGACAGAATGCTTTCCTGTATCCTGGGCTTGCTATGAAACTCCAGAGGAGGGGATCTGTAGAAAAGATCCTTCCCTGCTAGTAGTCAGCCCTTAAATGGGTCTAGGAGAGGTGGAGCCAGACTCCACCCCTTCCAGCAGCACAGGAGTATTGCCTTCTCCTGTGCTCGCAGGGCTGACTCATTGCTCACCTCAGGTGTGAGGTTCAGGCTGTGATTCAGCAGTTCCCATACACTAGTATATTATTCAGGGAAAAGAAATATGCATGTTTCCATGCATTTGGTTAAAATCATCACTATACTAGACTCCATGTAAAACTTCCTGCAGAATATAGTGGAAATCACCCACACAGAGAAGGTTAAACTGCACTGAAAAGTCACTCCAGCCACAGAAAGCCATCTAGAAGAAGAAATGTGTAGAGGAGAAGAACTGAAAAGCTGGGCTGAGGCCATTAAAAAGTAGTCTGCAGCCACTACAGTAGTGCTGCTCAGGAGATGGTGCCTTGTTTCTTCTCTGTTGTCAACAAATCACTGAAATTTGTCCATGAAGAGTGCAGCTTCCACCCATCTAGTGCTTTTTCCTTATGGAAGAATGTTACAGCTTCAGCTGTTTTGGTTTAACAGGTGGATGTAGAAAATCTGTGACCAGAATCCTACTGATCTGAAGGAGCTAAACTCAGTTTGTTACCATATAATTATTTTCTTTTGTGCTAGTTTCTAACGTCAGGAGATTGTGGAGATCTATCCATATACATGCACAATGCTGGAAGGGTATATTAGGTAATGGCTAGAGTTGTTAGCAAAACCTGGGAAAACAGGGCTGTTAGCACAAATGTAATTTAGCTCCCTGACTGTGCCCTTTTTGAGGGTTCTTTTAATCAGTGATCACATTTCTGTTTGCAGAAGGCAGTAGGTGCCTTTGACTGCACTGGGTACGTCTGTCCAGTGCACAACAATGAATTGTATATGTGTAGTGAAGGCTTGAAGGCCCTTGCCTCATTTGGTAATGAAGTTGAGTGTTATGCAGAGAATAAGGAAAGTGGCAGGGAGAAAAAAGTCTCTGAAGGTTAAGGAAGATAAATATAAGCTTGGAATTTTTTTTTTTTTTTTTTTTTTTTTTTTTTTTTTTTTTTTTAGCATTGCCTATGCCGTAAAGTTGGCACATGAGGAAGGGCAAATTACTTAAGTAAAAATCTTCAGAATTGGCCATTGAAAGTACACTAGGGATTCAAGTTGTGATAGCTGAAACCTCTCTTTAATAATTGCTGAGTAATCACAGCTGCTGGCAGAGTTGCTTAGAGATGTGCTTTGAATATATAAATTGTTATGAAGAATTTTTCTTTATCTTAAAGATACCAAAGTACTTCAGATTTACTACTTTATAGTTAATAGTAACTAGAATATTATTGTTTGTTCATTAGATATAAAGGTGAGAATAATAAAACTTAATCGTTAACCACCTACTCTTTGTATTAAAATCTGTGCATAGGGATTGGAAGAGACATCTAGAGATTATCCAGTCCAACCCTCCTTCTAAAACAGATTCCCTACAGCAGGTTGCAGAGGTAGGCATCCAGGCAGGTCTTGAACATCTCCAGAGAAGGAGGTTCCACAACACCTTTGGGCAGCCAAAGTTGTGAGCCAGTTTCTCCTCATATTTATATGGAACTTCCTGTGTTGCAGTTTTTGCCCATTTTCCCTTATCCTGTCACTGCACACTGAAAAAAACCTGACCCCATCCACTTGACTCCCATCTTTTAGGTATTTATAAGCACTGATGAAATCACCTCTTAGTCTTCTCTTCTCCAGGCTGAACAGCTCTAAGTCTCTCACCTTTTCCTTATATGGGAGATGCGTCAGGCTCCTCATCATCTTTGTGGCCCTCCACTGGACTCAATGAATTAATAGAATCAGTGAATAAGAGCATGAGAAATGATGTCTGGAGATGGTCTCAACCATCCCCTCTTGTCAAAACAGATTCAATCAGATCAGATTTAGACACCTGTGTCAACTGAATTTTCAAAAATTCAAATGATAGAGATATCACAGCTAGTCTATAAATCCTGCCCCATTGTTTGACTACTCTCATAATGAAAATGTTTTTTATTGTTTACATGGAATTTCCTGAAATTTAATTTGTGGCCATTGTCTTATTACAGCAGTCAACATTAGCTATGCTAGTTGATGTTTTACACTGAGCAGTGGGAGAGTGCAGATGAGGTGAAAGTTGAAACATTCTGGATGAATTTTCACGCAGCATGCTATGCCTACCCTTTCCATCCAGTGCCACACAAATACGAGGTTCCTACTATCTGAAGGGGCTTCAGATATTGCTGCAAATTAATAATATTATTAAGATATCTTCTTTTTATTCTATCTTATTGAAACAGCAATTTTATTATTATTTTTTTTTATCCTGCCTTTATTACTGAGATCTAGAAAGAGCCTTGCAGGTTCTCTGTATCTTCTCATACTACCCCAAAATCCCTGGTGCAGAACAGCCTCTCCCTATCCCTCAGCTACATGCTCTCAGCTGGCTCATTACGAAACAATAGTTCCATTCATACCTATTTCTTTCTCACATAAACAGTCTTTACTACCCTGAATAACTAATGTCAGAAAAAAAAAAAACCCAAACCATAATACTCTTACAAGGGACTCTTCATCAGCATGTTTGTCAGTGAGTGAATTTTATGCTAAACTGTATTTTACAAACACATTTTCTATTAGAATAATTTCCTTCTCTGTGATAGTTTCAATTGATGGCTCATTCTTGCAAGAAAAGTGAAACTCCTTCAGTATGGAATTAAGAAAACTCATGTCAGAGGTTCCCTGGTCTCAAGACCAAATGTCAGATACAACTAATCAAGCCAGAAGTCAAGATACATAGCTACATAGCAACTCTTGATACCAAATTTAACTGCACAGTTGTAGCACCATGCAGGATGTTTCTACAGGTGATGCATGCTGTGATAAAAAGATACTCAGTACATAGTACATAGCTAAAAGCTTTGATTTGTATGTTTTCTCAATTGGATGAGATCCTCTCTACGGACATCTCAGATAAAGCAGTTTTATCAGACTGTTATTACAGGTAAAGGATTTATTCATTTGTGTATTTATTTATGTCACAATTCCTAGTTTATTTCTCTGGCTCTCCTGGCAGAAGAATAAGGAGTTTGAAATCAATCTGGCAGCCTTTCTTCTTCAGGTCTCTGACATCTAATGAGAAAACTAGGAGCTGTTCCATGCAACTCAGACGATGATTTGCACAACTCTAAATGCAAATGACAGTTTGAAGCAATGAGTGAAAATCGTCTATGTATGTTTGTTTAGACAATATATTCACAGCAAAATTTGTCTTGGGTTTATTCTACACAACCTCATCAAAACTAAACAAAACACTCAACCAATTAGAAATATAGATAAAGGTCTCGTCTATGATGGCAGACATTTTCCAGAAGATAGAATTACTTTTACAGTCAGGTGCTGTGGCAATGAGTTCAGCATTAGAACACAGTCAGATTTTATCTTCTACTTAAAACCTTTACAAAAGCACTATCAAAGCTTGCTGCAAAAGTTAGATAAAGAAGGCAACCTTACACAAGATTATAGGAAAAATCAGATTGGAAGAAACCTCAGGAGTTCTCAAGTCCAGTCTCCCACTCAAAGACAGCTCTGAGATCAAGCCACAGTTTCTTGGTGATTTAGCTGGTCAGGTCTTGACAACC
Source organism: Chrysolophus pictus (assembly GCA_037305975.1). Taxonomy (NCBI): domain Eukaryota; kingdom Metazoa; phylum Chordata; class Aves; order Galliformes; family Phasianidae; genus Chrysolophus; species Chrysolophus pictus. The sequence continues at coordinate 30,995,416 of CM074578.1, forward strand.
TGTCAGGATGGAAACTGCATATCCTTTCTGGGTGATTTTTTCCGGTGTGGAAACTTACAAGGAAACAAAATCTAATGTGTTCCTGAATTGCCCTCTGTTCTATGTCCTCCACTCATGCAAGTATGTCCACAGCAAGGTGCACAGGACCATGTCCAGACTGCTTTTGAAGATGTCCAAAGAGCAAATCCTCAGGGCAGCCTTGTGCCAGCGCCCAGTCACCTGCACAGAAAAGAAGTGCTGCCTGTTGTTCATAGGAAACATCTGTGTTCCCGTTTAGAATTTGCTTTAGTGATATTTAGTGCAGTTGGATTCAAAGAGCGTATTCTGTATGAACTGGCTTCTTGTTGGTTGAATACTTTTATGTCATCTCTTCAAGCACAAATGAAATCTGAAAACTGTTAGTGAGACTAATGTTTCATTAATTACTTTGCAGATGCAAGCTTTAGATCTCAATTCTGAAAACATTTAATTATGGCTATAACCTAAAGCTTCTGATGATTAGATATTTCAATGGCTGTTCTTTACAAACGTTTTTATGTGGGGTAGGTTGGCCCATGCATAAAACAGTCTCTGATTTAAGTTTCTGTTCCCCCTTTTTTGAAAAATTTTATAGGGATATAGTATAATTCCCGTTTCTATTTTTGCTGTGGTTATTTTCTTAATCTTTTGTAGAAAAGCTACAATGAATTATTTTAAGGTATTTTTCTACATTTACTTAATGGTTCCAATCTTTAGACTTCCTAGTATCAATAAATTGGAGTTTTAAGCCCTCACAACTCTTGCAGTCATGAAACTCCAGGCAGGCTTTGGGGAAGCAGAATTCCTCCCACTATAAGCAAAAAGCAAGTTCAGGAACATCTGATGAGATTAAATTTATTCAAGTCTATGGAACTTGACGACATGCATCCAAGGGTCCTGAATGAACTGGCTAATGTAGTTTCCAAGGTACTCTCACCATTTTCAAAAAGTCATGGCTGTCAAGTGAAATCTTTGGTAACTGGAACAAGGGAAATATCACTCCCATTTTTAAGAAAGGGAGAAAGGAAGACTTGGGAAACTACAGGCCAGCAAGCGTCACATCTGTGCCTGGGAAGATCATGAAGCAAATCCTCATGGATTAATGTACATGCAAGATGAGGAGGCGGTCCAAGACAACCAACTCACCTATACAAAAGGCAGATCATACCTGAACCTTCTGGTGGCCTTTTGTGGTGGAATAATGGCACTGATGAACAGAGAAAGAATAATTGATGTCATCTGCCTGGAATTCTGCAGGGCCTTTGACATGGTCTCACATCACATCCTTATGTCTAAGTCAGAGGGACATGGATTTTAAGGGTGGACTATTCCATGGATAAGGAATTGGTTGGATGCTCACAGCCAGAGGGTTGTGGTCAATGGCTCTATGTCCAGGTAGAGGCCAGTGACAAGTATTTTCCCCCTAGGGTCTATCTTTGGATCAATGCTTTTCAACATTTTTATCAGTGACATAGACAGAGGGATCAAGTGCTCCCTCAGAAAGTTTGCTGATGACACCAAGATGAATGGTGCAGTTAACAGGATTGAAGGAAGGGATGGTGACCAAAGAGGCCCAGACAACCTCGAAATGTGGGCCTTCATGAACCTAAAGTGATTCAACAAGGCAAGTGCAAGACAGAATGGGAGAAGAGCTCACTGAGAGCAGCCCTACAGAGGACTTGGAAATTCTGGTGGATGAGAAGCTTGAAGTGAGCTAGCAGCGTGTGCACTTGCAGTCCAGAAAGCCAACTGTATTTTGGGCTGCATCAAAAAAGAGGTAGCCAGCAGGGTGGGGGAAGTGATTGTCTTCCTTCTACTCTGCCCTTGTGAGGCCCCATCAGAAGGACTGCATCCATGTCCTTTGCACAAGACAGTTGTAGAGCTTTTGGAGCAGGTCCAAGGGAGAGCCAAGAAGATGACCAAAGAGCTGGAGCACCTCGACAAAAGGCTGAGGGTGCTGGGATTGTTCAGCCTGGAGAAAAAAAGGTTCTGGGGAGATTTCGTTGTGGCCTTCCAGTTCTTTAAGAAAGCTTACAAACAGGAGGGAGAGTGACTTTTTACACAAGCACATAGTGATGGGACAGGGCAAGGGAAAATGGCTTTAAACTGAAAGGGGGAGATTTAAATTAGATATTAAGAGGTAATCAGGGTGTGGTGAGGCGCTGAAACAGGTTGGTTGGAGAAGCTACAGATGCCTCACCCCTAGAGGCATTCAAGACCAGGATGGATGCGACTCTTAGCAGCCTGATCTAGTTGTTGGCAACTCTTTCCACAACAGGGGACTGGAAGTAGTAGGTGGTATTTAATGTCCCTTTCAACCAAGACATTCTATGATTCCGTGATTCTATGATAGAATATGGGAATGCATATATGGAAAAGGAAACTTCAGATGAGTTAATCTTCTTGTTCTTTAATTTTTTCATGGCATTGAGTGTAGGTCAGATTCTCAGACTATTACTGAACAACTAGATAAAGGGGAAAAAGTATCTGCCTTAGTTTTCAATATGATTAATAGTTATGTGTTTTCATTCAAGTTTATATGATTACTTATTTTTTAGAAATTGCTAATTGAGAGAACTTGTGAGAGTTTGGTAGGACAATATTTTATTACAATAAATCTTTATATTACTTTTTTTTTTTTTTAACTTGACTTTCTTTCAATCTATGAATTTTAGTTTCTATTCATGAACTTCTTTCAGAAGATCTTGGTTGATAGCAGTTTGCAAGGCATGGGGTGGAGGGGTTTATCTGTGAATAAGAAATGAGCAGGTCCTGATGCTGAAGAATAACTGGAAAGCAGTATTTCATTTTATATGAAGAATTTTGTGACAAAGTACTTGCACAGAAAAATGTTCTTGGTAAATGCAACTTAGGTTTCCAGAGTTCTCCTCATTTCCTTTTCCTTACCAAAATGATACTTCTTCAAGTTGAATTCCTTTATAGAATGAGATTGTAAGGACAGGTGCAGACCATATTTCTGTACATAGTGTATGGCCAATGCAATTGACATAAAATAAACAAGCTCAGCTAGATCTCAGCACTCCTATAACACAATGATATGCAGGCTCTGGCTTTCCTTAGAGCTTCTATGTAGTGGTTGCCAAACTACTGTCAGCTTAAGAATATGCAGCTATTTATATGCTTGTTGGTAAACCCCCTACAATTCAGCTAATTGTACACATTCCCTGTCTACACAGTAAAATAGATTTATAACCACTGTAACCTGAGAAAAGACTAATTTATAGGTGTTGAGCACAGGTTGTTTCACATTATAATAAAGTAATTAAAACTAAAGTCAGCAAGAGACTTCTCTGAAGTCCCACTGAACAGAGAACCGCTGCACAAATGTATTTCAGACACCTTGAATTATCTTTAAAAGCTGTAAATTCTCTTGCGATTTGTTTAGAAACTCATGTCACTCACGCTTTCCAGTGAGAGCGTATGATTAGTGTTTTATGTGATCTATGGGAGCTTTTCAAGAATTTGAATACATATGCACTACAAAACCTTTTTTAAAATTTGGATCTGGTTCTACTGATCAGGCAGGTAACTATTAGCAGAAAAAAATAGTTGTTTTCTTGGTACAGAAACTCTGAATACATCCTTCTCTTCCACATAAAGGTGAATCATAATATGTACACAAATGGTCTATTCTATTTCTACAGATATATTTATTTGCTAAACCAAATTAGAATAATATCTCCCCTTCCATCAGGGCTTTTCCCTGTGAAGGAAGAAAAGGCATACAATCTTAGCTCATAGCAATCTTAGCTCATAGCAATCTTAGCTCATTTTAATCCATGCCAAATACTGTAGGCAAAGTGAATTATATGTCTTTGTTCATTAATGCCCTATGCACCTTGTGATGTAGAACTTTCTTTATCTTATAGTCAGGTTGCAACTTACGGAGTTCAGAATTCTAACACCAAGTTAAATGCAGGGCACTTGCATCCATCACCAGTTAGGTGACATTTTAGAGCTACTGATGTTTGCAAATGACCTTTGGGGTGGTAGAAATATCTGTGCAGCCACTGCTGAGCTGTCAGATCTGCTGATGTCCAAAAATCTCACTGCCTTAAAAATATGTCCCAAAAGTCCCTTTCCAGGAAATAAATTGAATTTTGTATTCATTTTCTTTCCCCTTTTCTTGCAGCTCTGTTCTTTGAAAACAGCTTGGTAAGTGAAACTTTCAATGGAGACAAGTTTGATCCTGAGTTAGACTCTGTCCAAATGAAATAACTTAAGCACTGAAATTCAAGTAAAAGTAATAATCTGGATATCTTTCTATACAGGTTAAGTGTTTGAGATATTTGTATACGTTTCCACAGCTTAAATATCCCAGATCTTTCTCAGAAAGCCCTCTGCACTTCTACACACCCCTCCCATCCCTTCCCTTCCCATCTGGCCAAAGATGGGAAATGAAGGGAAGGGAAGATGGAATAAGTGGGTTTCAACAACATTGCAGAGTTGTGTAAATTTTTAAAAAGCAGTATACATTATTGTCCACTGGAAGTGCTGCTACCCTATAACTTTCAAATTTGAGATCTTTTACAACAAAAGCAGATTTTTAGAACTGAAATGAATACATGACAGAGGAAGCATGTGGACAGAGGCAGCATATTCCAGTAGCTGCAAATTAGGTTTGTCCCCATGAAGAAAATTTTAGAAATTAAAAATGTATTTTTCCAAAATTAAATGGTAGAAATTAATAATTGTCTAGTTTCAATAATAAAATTCACTGAATTGGCATGTTTACAGAGTTTTAGGTCATCCATTTCTGTATTCACTTTTTATATATACTCTGTACAACGTATATCAATTATTGCGTGTTAACTGTGATGTATGACCCCAAATGCTGTTTTTTTGTCACATTTATTGTATTCAAACTATTCAACTTGTTTAAACAAATATACTGTTGGTAAGCACGAGATATTTAAGATGCACCAAGGACTTGCAGATAGTGAGACCACAGCCTATTTTGAAGGTCTTCCAGAGGTTTTTTGAAGTTATTTGGGCAAAATTATGTAAGAATACTTATTTTAATTGAATTATTTTAAGACATTTAAAAATTTTATACTGTAATTTTTTTTTTCATGAGACAAATATTAGTAATAATATGAAAAACTTGTATTCATATGGTTTTAAGATTTTTTTCAGAGCATATCACCAAATCATAGAATCACTAAAGTTGGAAAATACCTCTGTACATTGAAAAAGGTAGGTTGTAGCAATAACAATGATTCAGTTTCACTGCACAGATGTAGTACTTCTATTTTGTTTCAATATGGTAATCAAATCAGATAACCTGACTAAAATATTAGCCAAGATACTAGTTTTGTATTTGTTTCACTTTAAGGTTGCAGCATGAATAAGTTGTATTTGAATACAGTACATGTTCTGTAGATGCCTGAATTTTTTTTACAAGGTTAGAGTGACTCAATTAGCTACATGGTCATATTTGTAATCACATTATTATTTCAGATAATAATGTTATCACATATTGTCTCAGATAATATGAAGCACAGATGAATAAAAGGTCAAATAATCTAGTATGCTCTTACACCATTTGAAAACATCTGCTCTAAACTATAGCACCATATGTCTTTTATCCAGGCTTTGTTTTAGTAATGTGATGTACTGAAAGAAACATCATAATGTTTCCTTTACTGGAGTGAGTAGCAAGTTACAGAAATGCACTCAGTTTAGATTGAAGAGTGGTATGTTTATTTTCAGTTAAAATCTCAAATCTGCATAAAGTGTTTTTTGTCCTATGTTCTATATGTTGCTTTTGTGCTTAACAGCAAATCTCTGCTGCAGTAAGGTGGGAGGGTAAAATAATCCTTGATTCACATGCAAGGGAAAGAATGTTATAGGTACATAGTGAGATCTAAAATGTATATTTTTGTGGAAATGTATAAACTGTTTCTTCTAGTACAAATAAAATCTAAAATATGACTCAGAAAAATTTAACAGCACTTCCTACTTCATTAAGAACATGTCCTTCACATTTTTTTGAGTACAAAAACTCTAAAAAAAAAGGGAAAAAAGGAAAAAAAACCCAAATCTTTAAAAGGAAGGTATACACCTGAAGCTGTTCGTTTTTGTATTTACCTGTGTCTACTCACATGAAAGCTATAAGGTGTACACCTTATTACCTATGTTTCTTTTTCACTTCAGCAGTGATTAATCAATTGCATTCTAATTTAAATGTATCACATAGTGTTCATGGATGTTTTCACTTTATGCTGTTCACCGTTTTGTGTACTTTAAGCTCTATTCAATTTTCTTTTCAAAAAAAATCCTAAACTGTTGTTTATCAGATTAAAGAGATTAATGTAATAAATTTGAACTTAAAATATTATGGAAAAGGAGACAAAACTTAAGTACCATTGATTTCTGTCATTCACACTCATCCTCTCGTGGGTTTCATTCCAAATCTCATACTTTTTTCTCACGGTCACTAAGAGGTGTATTTCCAAACAGTTCATCCAGGACCCTTTATGAGACACGGAAGGATCAGGCTGCATGCAGACTAGCACAGCTCAAAATGCTGCTGACCCTTGCCCCACACTATCACGGTGGTGGCTTTTCCTGTTGTGTGGCCTGGCTTGGCCCCTCAGCACTAACTGAAAATCTGTAATGAGAACAGGGCATGGAGTGCAGTGCATCTACTGAATGTTTACAGAGACCAAACAGTAGATGTGAGTACAGTGATGTGGTGTGTTTCAGCAGTGACAATGGTGACAGTGGGTCATCTCCAACATACAGACTTTTACAAGCACAGAATGCATGCTCTTATTTATCACTGGAAAAGATGCATAACTAATTGTGGTTATTATGTGGAAAAATACTGTTTTGAGTTGAGAATTTGCTCAATGAAATAGCGTTATTGTGCTCTTTGTACCTGTTGTCATTTATGAAATAAATACTAAGAGAGTGGTGAGGTGCTGCAACAGGCTGTCCAGAGAGGTTGTGTATGACCCATTCCTGGAGATGCTCAAATCCAGGTTGAATGGGACACTGGGCAGTCAGGTCTAGTATTAGATATGAAGGTTTGTGGCCCTGCCTGAGAAGCTGCCTGTTGGAGCTTGATGATTCTTCAGGTCCCTTCCAACACAAGTCATTCTATGTTTCCATGGTTCTATGATTTGCATCCCTGCACAGGATGCAGCTAATGCTAGTGCCAGAAGGCTAGTGAGTGCAAGGACTCCTGCACTGTACTGCGAAATCTTTAGGCATTGTTTCCTCATGGCTTTGTTAGCCAGTGTCCTTCCCTTCCTCAGCCCATCTTTTCTTCTCATATTGCAGTGTTTCATTCCCCTCCCAGTCTTTTTGCTGTTATTTCTGTTCCTTTCTCTAGATGTTCACAGATTTGCACTTGCTTAATGTGTTAAATTCTTCTGTGATACTTCCTCCCCAGTCCTGATTTGGACTGGGGCCTGTCCAGTCTCTTCAATATCTTTATTGATGGATTGGATGAGGGCATTGGCTGCACCTTCAGTAAGCTTGCAGATTACACTGAGTTGGCTGGAAGTGTCGATCTGCATGGGAGTAGTGAGGCCCTACAGAGGGATGTGGAGCACAGGCCTTATGAGGAGCGGCTGAAGGAGCTGGGATTGTTCAGTCTGGAGAAGAGGAGGCTCAGGGAGACCTTATTGCTCTTTATAACTGTCTGAAGGGAGGTTGTAGTGAGCTGGGGTCGTGTAACTAGTGATAGGACTAGAGGGAATGGCTTCAAGCTGCACCAGGGGAGATTTCCAAGTTAGGAAATGCTACTTCTCTGAAAGAGTGGTCAGGCACTGGAATGGGCTGCCCAGGGAGGTGGTGGAGTCACCGACCCTGGGGGTGTTCAAGGAACGGTTGGATTTTGTGTTGAGGGACATGGTTTAGTGAGTACTATTGGTGATAGGTGGATGGTTGAACTGGATGATCTCGTAAGTCTTATCCAACCTTGGTGTTTCTGTGATTCTGTGATTCTGTGATTTCTGTCTCAGTCTCATTCTTATCAAAACATCTTACCCTTTATCTCACTTCATCAGCTCAGCTTCCACTGCTTCCTTCCCACAATCAACAAAAATGTCTTTTATTCCATAGTTCACCATCATCTCAGTTCTTATGCTTTCTCCTTCTTTCCAAACTTGCTGTAATAGCTGCCTTTGCTCCTCCTTTCAGTTTTTGTCTCTCCTGCCTTTTTCATTTTATGGCATAATCTTAAATACTAATTTAAAAGAGGTTGTGCAGTAAGTTGGGGCTAGTCTGGAGATGTGAGTAAACTAACAATTTCTATTAAAAGAAACATTCAGATACCTAAAGTTCTGATCCAGCAAAGTTTTCAGCAGACAAGAGCTGCACAGTCAGAGAAGGTCTCGAGGAGCCCTGTTTTTCAGAATGTCAAATCTATGTAGTGCTTTCACTTCCAAGCTGGCACTTTTGAGGAAGAAAATGAAGATGTGGTGTGAATTTATAACCTGGGCAATTTACTAAGCCATTAAATAAATAACTTAAACTACCTAGAAATGGCAAGTGAAATTTTGCCTCAGTTAAAGCTTGTATTAGTTTAAAGCATAAATAAGATCTTGGAAATAGGATCAAAATGAATATCACTGCTATAAAATCCTAATACCTCATAGTCTGAGTTTCTCAGAAAAAAAAAAAAAAACAACAAAAACAAACAGTTTCTTAAGCATGTATACTGTATTGAGAGAGATGGGGCTCTGATTCAAGAGCTTGCTAACAATAGCAAAACACAGATAATTAGAAAGGGAATAGGACTAAGAATTGAGACATATTAACTGATTGTGACCCTTTGTAAAATAAGTATATTCAACTTGTAAAAAAATACTGAAACAATTAACAAGACAAAAAATTGTTCTTAATTGGCAGAACCGTGCATCTATGACATTTTCTTCAATTTTTCTTAAAATTTGTACTGCATAAATTTAGACAACATATAAGACATACAACAAATAAAATTATGTAAACACAAGCAAATTGGGCTGTTGGAGCACACACTGAAAGTCAAATTGGGAAAAAAGTTGGTTGTTAAACTGAGAACATAGAAATGTGTGTGTGGGAGGGTATTTTTATCATACAGAACATTTCTTCTCTATTGAAAAAATCAACTATATTCAAATATCTATCATTTCCTCAAAGGAAATAAAATAAAAAATTTAAGTGCACACATTTCCTGTTGAATTTGTGTACTTAAAGAACAAAGAAAGTGCTTTACTGACTTTTCAAGGCTAGCTGCATTAAACATTCTTCTTTTTCCATATATGCATATATATGTCCCTGTAGACAGGTTCAAGCTACACAGCCAGTTAATGATGTATTTTCTTGTAGACAAACCATCTTTTAAAGTTGTTTTATTTTGTATTCATTGAGGTCATCCTCTGTCTCTCATCTTTGCAAGCAACTCTCACTCGTGTCATAGACAGTTTAGCAGGCTTAAGCTCTATAGCATTTTTTGGTCCCAAATGTCTTCTGACTGAGCACAATAATTACAATGCTACCAAACTCTGCTGAAAATGAAATTAGTAATTTACAACACAGTAGATAACTCTGTAGAAAGAGATAGTAAATACAGATGTACAGTCACAGAAGAACTATGAAAAACAAATTTGGAAATTATGTTGTAATGCTTAATGCTCTGTTCTCCTTATGGACAGTCCTGCTTTTCTCAAAGCAGCTGTCACAGTTTCGTGGTTTTTCATCAGTATTCCACACCATAATATCATGCAGTGCATTGGGATTTAACAAGTTAATGCTGCAGTTCCTTGGATTGTCAATATTGCTCTCTTTTTGGCTTTCTGGTCACTTCATCTAGAGCATTAGAGTAAGGACTTAGGCTTCAAAAACTCTAATTTTATTTGATTTATTAGCTTCAATTTCAAACGTATTGTATTTTATTATTTCACATTCCAATACAATATTTAGAAACTAAGGTTTTTTTTCCTTATCTCATTGCGGCTGTTTTCCTTTGTCCAGGTCTATTTTCCTACTGTTTCCCTTTTCCTCACCCCTTTTCTCTGTGGTGTGGATTTGTGAGTCTCTTCAACCCCTTGTCACCAAAACCAGACCAAACTGTTACAGCAACAGTGTGAAAACATAGCTGAATTGTAGACATTCTTGCATGTTTCTTTGCAAGCAAAGAATATTATCCATCAGGATTATTGAGTATTTGTGACATATGATGTTACCTTCAATACCAAGCACACATTCTGCCTGATTAAGGCACTCATTAACTTTAATGATAGTCTTTAGTATGCAATCATAGAACCATAGAATGACTAGGACTGGAAGGGATCTTAAAGATCACCTAGTTCCAAGCCTCCTGCCATGGGCAAGGATGTCTCCCACTAGACTAGGTTGCTCAAAAAGTCCCATCCAGACTAGCCTTGAACACATCCAAGGTTAGGGCATCCACAACTTCTCCAGGCAGCCTGTCCCGTGCCTTATCTCCCTCTGAGTAAAGAATTTATTTCTAATGTCTAACCTAATTCTACCCTCTTTCAGCTTAAAGCCATTACCCCTTGTCCTATCACCACACTTCTTGATGAAGATTTCCTCTCCAGTTTTCTGTAGGCACTAGAAGGCTCCTATAAGTTCTCCCTTGAGCCTTCTCCAGGCTTAACAACTTCATCTCTCTCAGTCTCTCTTCATAGGACACTATAGGACACTCTCTGATCTTCCTCATGGCCCTCCTACTTGGTACAACAGGTCTGTGTCCTTCTCACAGTGAGAGCCTCAGACCTGTATGTAGCATTGTGGATGGGGTCTCACAAGAATGGAGTAGAAAGGGAAATTGAACTCGCTTGACCTACTGGTCAAGTGTTAAATGTTTGAAACCAGGGTGAAGGGTATTACAGAATATGGTGATTTTCAGTTAGAGATGGATGGAAGGATCTTGCAGACTGACCATCAATTGAATATTTTGAAAGCTTGGGATATGGCATTTTTCAAGGTATTTTGAGGTTGCTAAAATTTGCTAGATGGAATTTATGCATCCAAAATCATTTATATCTAAAAAAGTATATGTTTGGATACAAAATGAAGTGGGTGGGAATGAGGAGGTGCCTAAATGAGTGATGTCTGCACAGTTAAATCTTTTTCACTCTTGCCCCCATCTGACTTCCTTTCTGGACATGTATTTGGAGACATGGCCAATACTGGGCACAGGCAATGTAGGTACTTGCCTGCAGTTGAAAATTGCAGTAAAATATTCCTTGGAATTGCTATACGGAGACCCCGTGAATGTTCCTTAGCTTTGTTTCCAATCTGATTTCTGCCTCTCTAGGAAGCTGAGACCTAGGAAGTGCTGGTCAAAGCAGCACTTGCTTTCTGAGCAGCCAGGTTTTGCCTCTGGCCTGTATGGCCTCAGAGAGAGCCAGGCTTGCAGATACAGCTGCAAAAGGAACATAAAATAGTGCTGTGCTTTTCTGGGAGAAGGGTAGTCATTCTCTCAGTGGTATTTGCCATTGCATTGCTTCCCACATCTCTGAAAGCTTCTGTGGGAAGAGTCTGTCCTAACCCTCTGCTATAGGGTCATGACTTTCAGTCACTCCTCTCTGCTGCAGAAGTATCTTGGAGGATGCAGGCAGGTATGTCAGCCTGTGGGGACAGGAGATAACAGATTAGATCAGCTGAAATGAAAAATAGAAGGTTAATGAGAAATGTCTAGGAGGGAAACAAAAGTTCACCCAAACTTTTCCCCTGGTCTTTCCTTTTCATATATTTTTTTTCACTGATATATCACTTGGCTGATATATTCCAGCTCTTTGGTTTCACACAGAGCCCCTTTTCCCTCCAAATATGTAAATAAATAACAGTTAAAAATAGGCGAAGAAAATCAAATCACTGCACTAGTACAGTTTGGCTTCCCTTTCATGCCTTGGGACTACATCCTGTGGTATCCCCTTCTTCCTTCCACACTTACCCACGGCTGTTCCTGTGATGAGTGTCATGGAAGCCGACAGAAATGTATTTTGGTTTTGGGCTATAAGGATCTACTTTAACTATGTACATTTCTGAAGGGTTCTGGGCTTGCTATAGTGACTGTATTTAACTGAAATTTTAAACTACCTTTGTTTTTGAATCTGGTTTGTGCAGTTCAGGATGCTCTGCTCTAGCCCTTTTCAAAAGCAAAGCAAATTCAGGCAGAATCAAGAAAAAAAAAAAAAAACAACAACACAGCTCTTTCACAGTTGGTGACTAACTGAGTTAGTTTTATATTTCTGTGTGCTCAGTGTGAGATATCCAACAGCAGATCTGTGGAAGACTTGAGCATATACCTGCAGCTGAAATCACTTAAAATTTTGCTTTGAAAATACAAGGCCCTGTGAAATGCTAAGTGTTCAGGAGGATCATGGCATCATGCTCTTAAATTAGGTGCCCCACATTAGTAGTTACTTTGACAGGTTTGACTTTTACCTCTTTCAACTTTATTTCCTAGGGTGTAAAGAAAAGATAAGACCAGGTAATCTGGGATGCTGTCACACTCAAATAATTAAGGTCTCTGAAACACTAAGCTTATGTTGGAGAAGACTAAGAAAGGCCATGCTGAGAGCAGTACTTTAGTGTTTAAACTAACTGCCTTTTTTTTTCTTCCCCCAAATGCAACATTTATTTCTCAATTCAAAAGTTCACTCTTTTTATGAAATGCATGATGTTTTCCTTCCCAAGCTCTGTGAAATATTTTTAAACCTTCTTTGTTGAAAATTGCTTAGAGCAGACACCCATACAGGAAATCTAAGCTCAATGATTCAAGCTTGGAAAAACTATATGGAATGATAACCAGGGATGGACAGGCAATTGTCAGAGAACCTCAGCTGTACACATGCCAGACGCTGCCAGTCTACTTATAATATCTAGGTAGGTTACATACATACTAGTGCCACTATTAAAGATTAAAAAATGTGTGTGTAGCAAGGTAATAAATATACCATCTTTATTCCTTCTTTGGCTGGAATCTTAGAAGGAGTGGAATCTGAACACTCACAAACTGCTTCATGTGGGCAAAGTCCACTCTGATGCATGAAATTTGAATCTTGGCTCCTGACAAACAGCTCAGCTGGTTTCAGTGACCTCATGCTAAAGAAAGTCCCAGGTTACATGCAATACAAAGTCTCAACAGATGGAGATATGAACTCTTGATCCTCTAATTACCATAACACATTTACTTGTTGTAGCCTAGCGACATCCCAGCCCTGATATTCTTGTATTAACAAAAGAAGCAACTTCCAATCATTTCATAGTAATCAGTATATATGAATGTAACTCTGGAATTTTTACTTAGCTAATTTTAAAACTCACTGAATTGTAAGATTTGTTTCTCATCTGGTGATCACTGTAAAGTACACAAGCTTTACCTGACAGTCCAGAGACATAATAAGGTAGGATCTGCACAGCTATGCTCTATTTCTGGAAGAGATCTTAAATTCATCTTCATGAATTAGAGTTGCTAGAGCTACGCTAGGGACCACTAAAATTTTATGGCCTTGAAATTAAGTGTTACTCAGCAGTTTTTCTAAACTTAACATCCATTCACAACCAGATAATAAAACACAATATACTCAGAAAAACTATGAAAAATCGTGCCAACTCAAGGAAGGAATTTTGGGTAAATCTTAGCACCTGATGTTTTCATGTTGAATATATTGCTTATTTTTAGAAGATATATGAAAGCTTGCGGAACTAATCCTACTATTGAGAAATTATTCCTGTCAGCACTTGATTCTCAGTAAATCCATTGATGCTAACAATAGAGATGACATATATGACTTCCCTAGAAAAGAAAAATTGCTGCCTATGGCGGAAAAACATTACTGCTGTTTAGTACTTTAAAGCTATAAATGTATGTAGAGTTAAGTAGCAGGATGGTCAGTTACAGTCATATCACTCAGATCTTTCACTTGAAACAGCAACACCTTCAGTTTTATTATTTTAATCATGTGCTTCAATTTTAAAAAAAAGTAAAGATTTGGTATTGAATATTTGTTGTGGTTTAACACCTCACTGTCATTTACCCACTCCCCTCTCATTCATTGCAATTATTACAACAGTTAATCTACTTTCTTGTTGTCAGTCACAGTGCTACATAACAGAACACTTATTTGGAAAACCTGTGCAATTCTGCAGTATCATATTCAAGGAAAATTACTCAGATTAAGACAGATTCAAAAACAAACTCCTAAATTGACCATACTATGAATTGAACATCCTACTATAAAACCACAATATGATATACTTGCTTGCAAACATTCTTGTCACTGTAGCTTATTAAATTAAAATTCATCAGTTGAGTGATTTGGAGGATTGTGAGTGCATCTTAAGAAAAGTTGAATGCTCAGCACAGCAGAACAAAGCTTTTATTGAGTCTTATAACCAAAATGAATTTGGATGGGTGGGGAAGGATCAATTTGGATTTTGGTTTCCATTATGTTAAGAAAAACCATCAAGATGCAAGCTGAAATGGCAGGGTAGCCTTTTTCTTCACAGGAATAGATTTTTAAGATTAATTTTAGTCAAATTTGATAATGAAACAGCATTTGAGACTGAAACATATACCTACTGCTTCAGGAGTAAGATTACATATGCACTATATAGTAATGAGAAGAACAATGAGGTTAGTAAAGGGACTAGAAAACAAGATTTATGAGAAGTAGCCAGAGGAATTTAAGCTATTTAATCAGGAGAAAAGGAGATATAGTGGAGATCTCATCACTTTGTGTAACAGTCTGAAAGGAGATTGCAGTGAGGAGGGTGTTGTTCTCTTTTGCAGCAACTGATAGAGCATGAGGCAACAGCTTCAAGTTGCATTAGGGGAGAATTAAATTGGATATCAGCAGAATTTCTTCACAGAAAGGGTGGTTAGGCATTGGAATGGACTGTCCAGTGCAATGGTGGAGTCATCGTCCCTGGTGGTAATTAAGAGACGTGTAGATGAGATGGTTTAGGAACAGATTTGTAGATGGCTGAACTTGACTGCATTTGTCTTTTCCATCCCAAATACATCTAGGATTCTGTGTATGTAATTTCATATGCGTATATATATATATACATGTTTATACATGTATCTCCAAAGAAGTATATATCTATATAAGATGTATATGTTTATACATACACTATATCTACATTATATACATAGACATGTATATAATGATAATATAAATCCTGAAGCAATGAACATTTTGTACATTCTAAAGTTGTGTACAGGCTAAATTAATTCTAGTTAATGCTTTTTCCAGCTGAAAAAGATGGCACAACATTTCAGACAGTTTAGAGGAGTGTCTCCTCTTCAATGGAATGACAGTTTTTGCAGTACAGCACTGGTATGTCAGCAGCAGGTTAGTGGCAGTTTTTTATTTTTGTAAAAATCAATTATGAGACTCACTGTCTTTGAACAGCTGCAGGAGCACCAGCTAATGATGCAGTCCCTGGAAAGCACCATTCATTTCATTGCCATGTTTGAAGAACTCTGAAGCAGCAGGAATATAGGATGAGGCAACATTGTCTATACTGTAAATCATGTTACAGCCAGCAATAGTTTCCTCTGGTGAACTTATGCCTTCTAACAGCACTTGTGGGATTTTGAGTAAAACAAACAACTTCTTTTTTTCGCACTTTAAGAAGATTGTGTGGCTGTGGAAAGAAAAAAAAAAAAAAAACTACTGGCTGAAAA
Source organism: Chrysolophus pictus (assembly GCA_037305975.1). Taxonomy (NCBI): domain Eukaryota; kingdom Metazoa; phylum Chordata; class Aves; order Galliformes; family Phasianidae; genus Chrysolophus; species Chrysolophus pictus. The sequence continues at coordinate 31,011,113 of CM074578.1, forward strand.
TTTTTTTTCAGGACTTTGACAAAAAATGTAGGAGCTGATATTTGTCATGCTTCTTTTAAGATAATTGCTACCCAATTATATTAATCACAAACGAAGTCAAAATTCTCAAGGATTCAGATTCCTAGCTATTTGTGTTAGTCTCCATGCTCTGACCATGATGTGATCAGTTACTTTGATTAGCAGGAATATATTTTCACAACAAGAAGAAATAGCTAAGATATTGGAAGCCTCGAACAGGCTGCCCAGGGAGGTTGTGGATGCCCCGTCCTTAGAGATATTCAAGACCAGGTTGGATGGGGCCCTGGGCAGCCTGGTCTAGTATTAGATATAGAGGTTGGTGGCCCTGCCTGCTGTAGGGGGTTGGAGCTTCATTATCCTCAAGGTCCCTTCCAACCCAAGCCATTCTATGATCCTTTGATATGTTAAAACCTGTATAAAATCTGTAATAAAAACCTTTATTCTGATACAAGGATTGACATAGATTTACTGATGGTTGCAGCATTTGCTCAGTTCTAAGTCAATAGTTAAGGTCTTAAACAAATTGATCTACTGATCTTCAGTATTGACAAAACTCTGAACTCAATACTGGTTTCTATTGAGAGTCATAAGGGACCTGATTAACGGAGGCTGGAAACTGCATTTTGAGAACTTGTGGATAGAGCTTTTAAAAGTTGAAGGTTGATCCAAAATCAGTGTTATTTACTTGAACGATCTTGAGAGCAGCAATCTTAGAGCTTCTTTCTGGGCCTTGATATTTGAGTACATAACGTTTAGATGCAGGGCTGATAGTAAAGAGGCGTTGAGGTTTAACCCAGCAGCAGCTCAGCACCACACATCTGTTCATTCAACTTCCCTAAAGTGAGATGAGGGAGAGAATTGGAAATAAAATAGAACTTGTGGGTTGAGAGAAAATTTCTTTACTAAGACAGAAAAGGAAAACAGAAAAAAAAAAGGCAATTATAACATTGTCTATATCTGTGATGTAATTACTCACCACCTGCTGACTGATGTCACACTAGCAATGAAACATCTCACCACCTATTGACTGATACCCAGACAATCCCCAAGCAGCATCTCACCTACCACCTATTTAATTGTCTGCAGCCTTATGACTTTCTGCACAGCTTCAGATAGCATGGAATCACCTCTGGACTTATTCAGGAACCTAACCTGACTCCACCCCACCTCCTGCTTCCACCCCATAAAAGAGATGGATCTTCCCAACTGAGTGGCTCAGCTTTCAGTGTACTTCTATCACTCAGCAGTAGCAAAAGCACATGTGTGTAATTAATGATATGTCAGCTGAAGCCAGGTCAAAGAGGTGAGGACTTATATTAGTTTTATTCCTCAGTCACCTGCTGTAGCTTCTCTCTATCTATATTGTCTCAGTTCTCTAGCTGTAGAAGTGTCAGTAGTACATCTTTTTTAATTTTTGGTGTTTAGATTTTGGTACTGTTAGATTTTCACATATGTATCCTACTCATTTTTTGTGAATTGCCTACCATAATACACATGTTGATAGGTACAAATATAGCTGGAGAACAAATGCTAATAAATAGAGTTTTTGTGTCAAATTCAAGGCTTAGCTCCCAAACTCTTCCTGTTTGAGGATGGGAAGATGAGTAACTTGGTGGAGCTAGGAAGTTATCCACCAAAGGGAGTCATATAACTGAGGTTATTGCGGTAGTCAAGATACAGCCCTAGGTAAAAATCCAGTTTAAGAGATAGTTTACTCCACTTCTGAGGGATCTACACATGGAATTTGCATTTAGATGTTCCAGCTGCCTGCAACAGGCAAACTTTTCCATTTAAATTATAAATTTTTTAAAGTCCAAATCCTTGAGGATTGTTGTTCATTTTGTTCATTTGTTTACTCATTTTAGAGGAGGAAAATGGGCAACATGGGATGAAGAGCAGTGCTTGGTGATTGACCAGTGAGCTATTTTTTCTTGTCTTATGGCTCTGTATTTAATCACTGTTGAAAAAGAAATACGGCTATGAGCAGGCACTGCAAAGGAAAGTTTAGTGGGTTGCTGGTCATCAAAGGAAAGCAGGGTTGGGGAGTTGCCATTCATTCTGTGATTTCTTTCCTGCTTATGCTCAAACTCAGTAATAGATTTGAGAGACAGGGTCAGTGGGCAGGTATTGTGTCTTAACAGTGAAGAGAGACTGCTGTAGAGGGCAGGTTGGACATCAGAGGAAAAAAGAAAGCATGCAGACTGCCTTGAGAGAGGCTGCTGATTTTGAGGCCAGATAGGAGGGTCATGAGACAGCTTCAGTATGGCTCTGCTCCACAGCTTCACAAATGAGGCAAGACAGGCTATGGACGCATGGGCTGGAGATGATGTCTCTGTAGATTAAATGCTGTGCTGGCTCAGTACCAATCTTTGGGCATTCTTATGGAGATCCCCAGTTAATAAGATGCCTGTTCTTTGTCTGGGAGAGGCAGTTCAGGTAGGGGCCACAAAGGAATTGGTCAGTGTTTTTGGCAAGGACAAGTATCTGAGAGCACTGCAAACACTGTTCCTGGGTGATCTATGTGAACCATTAACATGGTTCCTTCATGGTAATTCCACTTTTTAGCACAGCATCTTCAGGAGAAAAGATTCTAGTCAATAAACCCCATAGGAAACCTCCATTAATTTTCCTCTGTGCATGTGTGTGCATGTGTGTTCACCCTTGCTAGTGTATTTTCAGAGCTTTCTACATCTGGAAATTATCAGTGAGTGCAATTAAGCATCACAGTCCTCACAGTGGAATCCATAGGCTCCGTAGTACCATTTTTTTGTGACTCTTCTTCCCCCCAGACTTTTTTTGTCCACTTAGATCACACTGACAAGATAGAGGAGGAAAAAACTCCTGCGTCTCTTGACTATTTCAGGAATTAGTATTACATCCCACGAGCAGCTCTTTCTGTCAAGTGCTTGACTTCTGAATATTGTGCAGCCTAGCGCTGCGTGTACTATTAAGAAGGCAAAGACTATGCTGTGACATTGAGCCTTCTCAGGAAATGCCAGCAGTGAGGGTTAGCATTCTAAGTGCTCCAGGTGTATAACAAGTCCATTGCAGAGAAATGTGATTATAAGATGTTGATTCACTTGTATTTTCTGTAGAAAATTCAGTCTTGTTTTGTGAATAAGCCTGACCATCATTAACCTCTTTCAGAGAGTGGGAATTAAAACCAGACACTTCATTTCTTAGAAACATGAAGTGGATTGTTTGTGTGTTTTTTGTTTGTGGTTTTTTTTGGTTTTTTTTTTTGGTTTTTTTTTGGTAGGTGATTTTAAGCTCTAGCTATTAACCTTTATTGATGAATAGCACTTTGGATTTTTTTCTGTAAATATTACAGGGCATCACTCAGATATTACAGGACATGTTAATAAGCTGAACTATCTCAGAGAGCAGCATTGTCAGATATTGTTTCTCTTGCAATGTCTGAGAAGGGACATTTCTGATTCCGGGAAGGAAGGGCCCTGAAGATCTGAACGCTTCCCTGCAAACTCCAGGTGCAAAATGTGGCATCCAGCTTTCTTTGGGACACAGCCAATTCTGCTAGTGATGGATGATAAAGGTGTCCCTGGAGGTAGCTTACATTATTATGATAGTCCACTTCAGAGTCCATTATAACAGATGTTTCATAGAATGATGCTAATTGTACTCAGAAACAGGAGGGAGAGGAAAGCCTGAATGTGACCTGGACCCATCATGGCAATTCCAATTAGCTGGTCACCACTCAGCATTGTAAGTAAAGAGACTGCATAGCATGAGGTGAAGTAGGCATTATTATTTCTAGGATGTTGTGTTTGGCAGATGAATGTAAAACAGAGCTGATAAATAGCCTGAGTACAGGCATAGATATAAATCTCAGTGTGATTCATTGTGGTTATTTCTGGGGTTTATGAAACATGCTATGGCTGTATACAGCACTCTGAATACTATGCTGAGGTTAAGCAGGTCATCTGTTACTCTGGGGGAACATTTTTCTCTCTTCAAACTCCCATCTTTTCATTGTGGCATTTCCTGTGCACTATTTTTGCTATATTCCTCCTTTATTGTCCCCACTTTCCATGCTCCTAAGGGACATGTGTGTAGAACTAGTTACGACTGCTGTAATCTCTAAAGTCTTTGAGTTCTGAAATAGACTCTGGTATCATTAAAGACATCCTTTCACTGGCCTCCTGCCATGCTTTGCAAGGAAGCACAAAGGTGAGAAAGGTTAGTACTTCTGTACGGATAACAGCTAAATGCGTTTGAAAGGAAATGAAGATTTTGTGCCTTGGCACAATGGTTATGTACCTCTGTGCTGAAGTAACAATGTTTGTGCATTCGGATATTCCAGGATCCTGCAGCAGGTAAGCTTCTCTATTTTATTCATAAATTCTTTCTGAATCCAAGACAGCTGAAATCACAGGATTTGTTTCCTGGAGTTTAAATAATTTGGGTTTGAACCACAGTCATATTTGTCAGTGCTCTCTTTTGCTTGCTGCTTTATCTTTACAGAGCAATCCATTTCTTTATCTGCTTGAAGAATGAGATATTATCCCTGACATTACCTAACTTTATTCAGTGTTCTAATTATGCTAGTTTCTTCAGTCAAGTCAGCCAAAAAAGCCTAGACCATTCCAGGATGCGTATGGGCAAATCGCCTTTTCACACTGCATTTCCTAAGGATTCCTTGGATTTCTTGAGTCAAAGTAATTAGTGCTTTTTATCAACTGACTCCTCAACTCTATTTTGTCATTCAGAAAATGAAATAAAAGTATTCTATTTGTTTTACTGTTTACTGAGCTGATATTTGATTCTATTTCTGTTTGGATGCATTTTATTGTCGCATTTATGACATACAGTTAGCTGTGCCTATAATAGAGCTTTGAGTAGTGGAATGGTATTGAAGTGTTCATTAAAATACTTGTTTCTAGGTACAGTTGCTGCCAACTCTGACTGTGAATCTCTGCACTTCTGTTGTCCTTGGCAAGCTTGATCCTAGTCTTTCAAAGTAAGCAGAGATGATATCTCAGAATGAAGCCAAAGAACAGTAAAAATTATTTAAAAAAAAAATATTCTTGACCTTTCCTTTCAGCTTCAGGGAACATGTCCACAATCCACAGTCATGAAAACTTGATTTTTGATTGCCTCCAGTTACCAGTCTTTAGCATTTTTCTTTACTTTTCTCTATTGAATTCATTAATTCAAAACTCATTTCTTCATGCGGCTTCCTCCTAGCAAAGGAAAAAAAAAAAAGAAAGGAATTTTTTTTTTCCTTTGCTAGGAGGAAGCCGCATGAAGAAATGAGTTTTGAATTAATAAAAGACCTCAGTTAATCTTTCACCCACTGAGAGATAATTTCACTACAACAGAGATAAAAGGTTAAATCTTCATGCAGCACAGGTTGAGTTAAACTGTATTCCCTACCCACATCACATAGCAGACATTAATGTTTTCTTGCAAGTTCTTGCTCTTTGTAGATCTCCTCAGCTTACAGTGATCAGTTGACTCACTTGAAGACTAATTTAAAACCCTTTGTCAGGTTTCTTAAATCACTGAAATTGGAGGAAGGAGCCTCTCCAATATGAATCCAAAGGATGGATTTTTTTTTTTCTGGTTTTCCATTTTGGATGAAGAAAACCTTGAAAATATGCATTGTAAAGGATCCTTGCTGCAGTGATTTGTAATCTGAGAGTAAAAAGGTAAAATCACAGAAACTGTGTGATATCAAGGCAGAGAGGAGTGACAACTACTGCTCAGTGTGACTCGTCCTGTTTACACTGGGATCTGTAGTTCTTTCTCTAAGACAACTCTGCTCTCTTGAAGGAGCTCTACTTGATTAGCCCAAGATCTTGTGATCCTTAAAGGGAAGAACTTCCATGTTTCCTTTCTATATTGGAAGTTTCCCAAGAAGTGTTTTCTTTATTCTGACTATACTGTCATCTCTCCAACCTTCTTCTAAGCTCTTTCTATGTTAGTATAAAAAGTTTGCATCAGAATCTGACTGTGGTGGCAGATTTGTATTTCCCAACAGAGTTCATTAAAACTGTGACACCACCCTACTGTGTCAGTTTTCACAGTGGTACTTACTGTCTGTGCTTTCTAGCAGGCAGCCCAGCTTCAAAAGCTAAAGATATTATACAGGAAAAAAGATTTCCTTTAAAGTTTGGAGAAAAAGAAGTCTAGCTTCTGTTGAGCTTCCAGAATTCCATCTTTCTACATGCTAAATCTAAAATTTCCCTTGCATATAATAAAATGACAGGAGTATTTGCACCTCTTAGATTTTTAGTGCATTAAAATGACATTTTCTTTGTCTGTACCTGTTTGAATTTGAGGAAAGATGATAACTCTTTGAAGTTTCAGAAACAGAGAACACAGCTTTTTTTTTTTTTTTTCCAAGGGAGTTATCAGAGTCCTCTTTTTAGGAAGGCAAGATGGAGGCTTTGATTGACTGTATGATTAAGCACTAAAACAGTTTTTTCTATTCTGCTAAGGTATTCTATCCTACTGCCTACATACAGTGCATCTTATTAAGTAATTTTTGTTAACTCATGGTATCCTAACAATGTGGAATCAGAAGAGTGATTCATTGAGGCTTTTAGCACAAATATGTGCTTCCAAAGTTGCCAGGCAGTAGGCCTTTCCTAGGGCTAATGTCATACCCTTACCGTCATCCATTTTTTCTGTTTCTATCAGCAACTCTACCTTTATGAATTCCTAGTGTCTACTGTCACCCAACATTCTGTGTCCTATGCATTTCCCATGACAACAGTGACAGGTTAGCTATTGCAGGCAGGAAGCCCACTGAGTTTCAGGGCCAGATATAGATCATTGGTAATCAGTTTGAAATGGATTACTACAGCTCTCTGTGTGTTCTGAGCCTTTATCCTCTCCTCCCAACATACACGTGCCAGACTGACAGCTAAGGGGGGTGCCAGGAGGAAAAATACATGACGACTTGCTGAGTGTATGTCATTTACCCTCATCAGATACTCTACCAAGATCTCACTAAGGACCTGTAGTGACCAGGACAAGAATGTGATCTTCCAACTCAGTGGAAGAAAGTCAAGAAACAACTATTTTTAACAAAAGATTGAGAATATTCATGTCAGTCCAATATGATTTCTGTTCAGTTCACAGGGTAACTGGAAGATTTTTCCAAGCTATTGTGTATTGTCTTGACAAAGCTTTCTTCCCCAGCTGCAATCTGTCTTGAAATGGTGTTGACTGAACCACATAACAATTCACTGCTACAGTGCTCACAGGAACAATACTCACATGTATTTATTTACCCTTTAGGGGATTCTTTCCTTCTTCTATCAGCTTACTCACAGACTATTGGTAACTAGACAAGTTATGAATGTCTGGTTGATTACTCTCTTACTGCTAAAACTGCCTTTGATAAGTGGCTAAAGTGTTATTTTAAAAAAGTCAAAGAAGGTAGGGATTCTATGTTGACCAAGATAACCTGACTGTTTCTACCTTGAGATTCTATAAAATTACATAGGTTGCCCCGAAAGTAATGCTTCCTATTTATTTCCATGGAAACAACAGCAGATACAAAGAACACAACAGCACTATTTGATGTATATTCTCAGCTACAAAACACAATTTTTCAACATTGTCACCATCATTAGCCATGTATTTTCACCAGCAATGAACAAGAGCCTGCATGCCACACTAGTAAAAATCTGCACCAACAGAGGTGACCCACTGTTTCAGTATTTCACCACCGACTGCCTCACTGTGCTCATATCCACTGTTTAGTCTCCATAAGCATTCCGCAAGCATTAATTGTGCTTGCTTAATTTTTTCTGCACAGAGGAATTCAGTTCCATCCCTTTGCTTAATATATAGTTCTATGTCAGACACCATTCTGTCAGACTGCCCCTCTGCTGTCATCTGTTGCACAGATACAAAATACAACAGCATATTGGTGAGAAGCTTCAACCACTCATGCCATACCACCAACATCCACTTCAGAAGTCGTAAGCCAACATAATAAAACAGGAGGCATTACTTTTGGAGCAGTCCTCACAGAAACGCATCTTTCAATCTCAGAAACAACTTTTTATATGAACATGAATTATGCCAACGAAGAACTAATTAAAACTGAGGTAGTGGGCAGTGAGTAAAGCTAAGGTAAAGGTTTATATATCAGCTCATTGTCAGATGTGTTTTTCCTCTTTAAGGTCAATTTAAAAATCTCCCAAGGGCTTCTCGTGGGCCATAAATTGCACAATTGCCTGTGCATCATTAGTATGACTCTTTCTTTCCATCATTTCTGGCTGTGGGTTTTCTCCTGGCCGGCAACTTCTGGTTCTCTGTTTTCTTGGCATCTCTCTTCTGGCTGCCTGCCTCTATCCCTGGGAAGATGCTTGCTCTTGGCATGTTCTGTTTCAGAATAGGCAAACTCTTGCACCTTGTCCAAGAGGACCAACTTATTTCAAAGTACAGCTTCCTTCATGAGGCTTCCTGACTGCTGTCCAGCTGCAGCTTTTCAGAAGACAGAATACAGGACATAGTAAATGATGAACAAATTAACCAAACACCATCCATTGCAAATCCTGAGGACCCAATCTAGAAGACTTTCATAAGTTAGAAAAAAAAATGGTTATGAATTACATTATGTGGCAGTCTGAGATATCGCTAGTTTTGAAGCACTATCAATTTGAAGAAATATAATATGCATACTTACCTGCACTGAATGATTGCGCAGAAGGGAGAACAAAACCGAAGCAGGCAGTAAAATAATGAGTAATTTTCCACTGTGTTGTTACAATAACATAAAAGAACATGAGTGCTAAAATGTATAATCTATTTGTTACTTATTAAGCAGATAAATTTGCTTCTTGAGCTATCAAATGTGAGTTCAATCTTAAGTATTTTAAGGCTGCAATCCTCAAATAGTTTGAGTCATACTGGACTGTTCTCAGGCTAGCCATGTTCAGAACAGAAAAAAACAAAAAGCTTTCTATTACTCATCCACTCAGTGTAATTGGCAACTAAGTGATTGCTGACAAATTTGAAAGCAGGTATTTGTTATAAGATCTATGTCTCTTATTGGTTTGTATGTGAAAATAAGCTGTGAATATTTTGAAAGCAGTTAATCCCTGTCAAAATAGCTTTTGACAGAATGCTTCGAAAAATGAACATCCAAAATTCAGAAGACTGAGGCTGTGTGGTGTCAAAGGTTTAGAACAGTAGATAATATATTTTTTTCCAAACCATTAATTTTTTTATTATTATTATTTTATTTATTTTTGCTAAGCAATATCTTATTAAAGATGTACTAAAGCATCAGAGCTTTGAACAACTAATCATACTGACTGATGAGGCAAAATATATGTTTGACAGCTACCATTCAGTAAATACAGCTTACAGTTAAATTAAATGGTTTTCAAAACAGTATTTCCTTTCAGGATTTTTTGATCCATGAAACTATCTGTCAGAAAATGTCACCGATGTCAAGAATTTACTAGATAGCAAAAATAATGAAGCATTTATGTGGATAGGGAGAACATCCATACTCCCATTAGGCTGAGCTTAGATTATTATCATTTTTTTATTAGGGGTGTGATATTTGATCTTAAGTTAAATCACTGAGAATGGCTCGGGACTATAAATTCATGTTAAGAAAATGAAGTAGCTATGGAATTTATGGAGCAGAGTAAAAAAAATTAAAAAGCTGTTCTGCAGCTGGATTTCTTGTGACTTCCTGGTAAACATCTAACCCTTGCCAAGTTTAGGAGGTAGGTGATGAATTACTTGGGTGAGAAATGCTCGTGTCCAATAATTATTCAGGCTCAGGCTGGAGTCTCAGTGAAGCACTCTTTGTTCAAACATTTTTTGCAAAAGTTGGTGTTCTAATGGGTAAGCACACCATAACAAACAATCAGCAAATACTTATACCCCTATCATTGACCATAGCTCCCTCCCCCAGTTCTCCAAACAGGGTTACAGCCTATCCGGGATTGAGTTTTCAATTTATCTCCTTTTAAGGCATCCCCTTGAGAGGGTTCTGCTTTAAGACACGCTGGTCTTAATCTCCAAGGTTGCAGTGTCAACATTACAACTCCCCCAAAGTTACTGGTTTCCCAATTGTTGCTCAACCCTCATCACGTAGGCCTAGCTATGTTCTGTTACCCTCGTAGCAACAGGCTGCCTAGCAATTTCTGGAAGGATAACATAATATTCCATATATCAAACTTGCATGCTCTTCCTGTGAGTATAAAACCATAAGTATTGTACCTTAATTTTCATCACTTTCTCAACATAGTCTATTGCTAAGATTTGTAATTTTCTTTTCCTATTCTGTTCCCACCACCTACTTCATCTGTCTACGAAGATATTTTGAAATATATTCAGTTTTTTTCTTACCTGTAGAACATGAAGTTCTTGTTGCTTTTTTTTCTGTTTTATGACTAGCTCAAATATTGTTGTTTTTTTCCCCTAATTCTAAGTATTCCTGTTGATATTACTTTTTCAAAATGTCTGAAACATTTGCTAATTACATCTCTTCTCATCATAGATTCGTTCTTCCTTTTTCTCAGACAACTCACAAGATGTTTTTTCTGTCGCTACTATAGGAAAAAGTGTTATTTGATCATTAGTTTTGAAAGAATTTAAATCATTTAGCAGAGGAGGAGAAATGAAATTGAACATCTTTAATTTTTTCCACAAAATAATGATATATCATCCTCTTTCCTCCTTGTTATTCTCATGCTGCATTTTTGCACTGACAATGGTAATAGCACTTGTTAGTTCACAATGTTCCTGTGGGATTATTATGGTTAATAAGCTGCGGTTTTATGGTTAACACAGACAAAGTTTGTATATCGTGATTATTTAAGCCTCTTTTCATGCTTACATCTGACAGAGCTGGTAAGAGAGCCTAGCAGGAGAGGTACCCTGCTAGATCTGCTGTTCACAAGCAGAAAAGGATTGAGGGGAGATGTGGTGGGTGGAAACTGTCTTGGACATGATGACCATGATATGACAGAGTTCTCGATTCTTGCTGAAGTGAGGAAGAGGATCAGTGAAAACACTGCCATGGACTTCCAGAGGGCATACTTTTAATTGTCTAGGCCACTGGCTTGTGAGACAGTCCTGAAGGGCAAGAGGGTCCAAGAAAGCTGAACATTTCTCAAGAAGAAAAGTTTATAAGGCACAACAGCAGTTTGTCCCCATTTGCCCTAAGATGAGCTGGTGGGGACAAAGAATGTCCTGGCTGAACAGTGAGCTTTCACAGAGACTCGGGGGGAAGAAAAGAGTGTGACAACTTTGGGAAAAGGGGCAGACATCTCAGGAAGAGTGTTAGGATATTGCCAGGATATGCAGAGTGAAAATCAGAAAGGTGAAAGCCCAGCAAGAACTTAATCAGATCACTGTTGTAAAAGATTTTTACAACAAAAGATCTGTTTAAAACAGAAAATATTTTTACAAATGCATTAGCAACAAAAGGAGGGTCAAAGTGAATCTCCATCCTTTATTGGATGCAGTGGGGAAACCACCAAAGATGAGGAAAAGATTGAGGTGCTTAATGCCTGAACTTTCAACACAGTAACGACATGTAACAGCAAAGGCTTGGGGCAGAGTAGCTAGAAAGCTGCACAGAGAAAAAGGATCTGGGAGTGTTATTTGATAGCTGGCTGAACATGAGCCAGCAGTGTGCCCAGGTGGCCAAGAAGGCCAATGGCATCCTGGCTTGTATCAGAAATGGAGTTGCCAGCAGGAGTGCAGAGGTAATCCGCCCTGTGTACTTGGCCCTGGTGAGGCTGTACCTCAAATACTGTGTTCAGAACACAGTAAGACATTGAGGTGTTGAAGCATGGCCAGAGAAGCAATGAAGCTGGAGAAGGATCTGGACCACACATACTTAAGAGGAGCAGCTGAGGTAACTGTGATTGTTTACACTGGAGAAGAGGAGGCTCAGTGGAGACTTTACTGCTCCCTACAACTACCTGAAGGGAGGTTGTAGTGAGGTGGGGGTAGGCCCCTCCTCCCAGGTAACGGAAATAGGATGAGAGGGAATGGGCTTAAGTTGTAACAGGGAGGTGCAGTTTGGATATTAGGAAAAGCTTCAGAAAGAGAGCTCAGGCATTGGAATAGGCTGCCCAGGGAGATGGTGAAGTCACCATCCCTGGAGGTGAAACATTTAAAGAAACATTTTGATGTGGTATTTTATGGGCATAGTTATTTGGTGTGGTGGCGAAGGTTTGATGGTTGGACTATATAATCCTAGTGGTCTTTTCCAATCTTAATAATTACGTGATTCTAATATTCCATTTTGCTTCTGAAGTTCTCTCTCCCAGTATCTCTTCAAAACTGCCATTTAAGGATCTAGTTTTGTCTAGTTGAATACTGGACTCACAGAAATTGCAGTAATGCTACTCCGAGTGCTCGTAGACATTAGGTTGAAAGACTGGGCTTTGATGTGAAAAATGCAGAGAAAAAGAATCCAGACCAGTCCAGATATCTTGTATTGGCATTTCAGTTTACCTTTCCAGACTGTCATTTTTGCCTTGGCTTCTGTGTTTAAAGGTTCCCTTTAGGGAATATGATTGAGACCCTTCTTCCATGAATGCCATAGAGAACAGAAAACTAATTCTCTACAAGAATGAGGAGGTGCTTAACAGCATTTTGGAAGGGGCTTATAAACTTTTTTCTTCTTTTTTTTTTTTTTTAAAGGAAGTATTTAGACACTTGAATAATTGCAGTATCACAAGATGCTGCAGATAATCAAAATATGAAGGGATTCTCATTTATTATTTGACAAATGTTTGATAATACAGTCATTGATGAACATTAGAAGGTATGCCTGAATAGACCACCTTGTAGGAAGTCCCTAAGCTACTGGAAGTATTTACCATGAGGAGGACAGCTGTACACTTGTCTGCTTTTTACTCTTCCCTGTTACCTACTAATCACACTCAAAAGCGGGAGACTAGACTCCATGGGCTTTTGGAGTAATAGTTGTTAAAGCATGTTTTGAAGCTTTCATGTTGCCCTTTACCTGATCACATTTTTTTTTATCAATATTTGTCCTGTCTTCCTGGTTATTCTTTCTCTGAATGCAGATAAAATGATTATCATTTTAAGCGAAGAACAGCACCTTTCAAAGAGATGAGTTTTCACTGAACAGAATTTTGTTTGGTGTCAGTAATAATGTGCTTCTAAATTGGAAAACTCCAGGTATTTATGTGGGAGTACACCATCACTATTTGCCTTCATTAAAGGACATTTTGTTACTTTTATGTATCTACAGTTTCTACAGTTCCACATTGCATCTGGCTGTTCATACAGCTCCCGAATCTGCTAGTGAAAAAATGTTATCCAGCAGGAATTAATGCATTCTCCCTTTTGCAAAAGCTGTGCTACTTCCACTCTTAGGCACTTATAGTATTAATAATGATGATCTTCCAGATTCATTTTTAGGTATGTGAATTTACTTCATTCTATTTATTACCATGCATAAAGTAATCATAAAGAGAATGTTTCCAAAAGGCTAAGGAATCACAGTTTTTTGAAAAAATTATCCACAATTATCTTGAAATTACCCCCAACACTGAGTGCAGGCTACTATGTTATTAAGATTGTAAAACACTGATAATGACACATAAAAAGGCTAGGGCTCATGTGGGTGAGGCTAGCAGTCCACGATAAGAATGAGAATAGGATCTTCAAGAACAGAAGACAGCCACTGAATTTATATTCAATACTTATGGTACATAATATAATCTTTTAAACATAAAATTAAATTTGTGTAATCTGAAAAAAAAAAAAAGAATAAAATTTCAAAATAACACAGGTAAGGTACAGGAATTATATTGTTAACTAAAACTACAAGTTCCATAAAGAAACTGTGATGGAAAGACTGGTTGTTGAAAACAGCTTAAAACTGTACTTTAGACAACTAATCATATACCAATACCATGTAATTCCCAGTGTAGTGCTCATGTTAGCAAGCCTAATGGAGTTCTTTTTGAAGAAGTTCTTAGACATCTGGTGTAATTTTCAGGTAATTCTGTGTGGAGACAGGAGCTGGACTTGATCCTTGTGAGTCCCTTCCAACTCAGGATACTCCCTTCTATTCTGCTCTGCTCTTTTGTGTCATGACTGCTCATCATGAAGTATAAGATTAAATTAATTTTTGTGCATTGTATTATGCTGATGGATAATGTTGACCCACAATTCAAGCAGCATATAATCATTGTGGCTCTATAAGAGGGGTAGTTGAATCTGTAGTGAAACATTTGTTCTAACTGTACTTCCTGTACCACATACCCCTTCTATCTTGATCTCAGTGAGTGCATAAATTTGCTGACACATGCAGAGCACTTGCCAAGTATGTGTGTCCCAAAATGTTATCACACAAGAAACTATGTGGGAACACACAGTTTAATTCAAGCTTAACCTGGTAATTGCTCTATGATGGTGCACTGTAGGCATTGAAATGGCTGAGGTGCTGCCCTGAAGAAAACCCTAATGGTTCTTCTGAAGGGACTTCAATCAGAGGGGATAGCCAATGAGATGGAGGAGAGTAGAGGAGACTTCTTCTTTTCCCATCTACCGCCCGCCTTTCAGAGGCCACTGATGTTACTGAGTTGACTTGCACAAAACAAGGCTGCTGAACAGGAAACATTCAACATGTGTCCTTGGTCTGCCTTCCCTATCTATGTGAAGGAACATCCTTCAAAATGAGGAGCCACCACAAAGCCTGATGTACCTCTCAAGTGCAGACGAGTGGGTGAATCCAGTCTTTCTGGCATAGGGAGAAAGCAGTGCTTCAGCACAACCTGATAGTTTTGCTCAGCAAAGACTGGAAAGTGCAAAAATATGGGTACTTTCTTATTAGTCCCCACCAGAGTATGGCTAGTTCCAGTGCTCACTGGAAGCTAATTTCACACCGTGTGGAGAAATGAAGGTGTTGGTTTTAGTTTTGGAGAAAAGCTGCTTCACATCATTGTCTCAGCTGCTTAGCAAAGCATCCTATGAGATGTGATATGTGGATTTAGCATCAATCCTTGGACTCTTTTGAGCCATATGGCAACACCCGTGCTGTAAGAGCAATATCACCAAGAGCAATATCACCACAGGAAGATAAGTCACTGTCTGATTTTAAGAATATCTCCAACTTCTCATTGAAATGCAGGTCAAACGGAGTCAGAAATATCAGTTGAATGAGCAGCAAGTGATTAGCAATACATGTAAATATCTAATTGTCTTCAGCAGGAGCTTTGTGAAATTACAGTTGTATTATATTAGAACATAAAGAATTCGCATGGGCTTTTGGAGGAAGAATTAATTTGCACATAGAGCAGCACTACAACCATTTTATTTTATTTTATTTTTATTATTCCTGGGTAATTTTCATAATGTTCAAGAGGTTAAACTGAGACAAGAGCAGAGTCTCTCCTATGTCCTGTATCTAACTGGCATTCAGCAAACTGGGTAACATCTATTTGAGAGAGATGAAGGAAAAATACAAGAAACTTCACCTTCCTCATTTTTCTTATGCGCTGAACTCCTGAGTTGGAATATAATTGGAGAACCCCTAGACAAAACCATGCTTGCAGAATCTCCTGCTGCAGAAGATGCAGACTTAAAAGACTTGAGCATATGCTTGTGCTCTGTGTTAAAGAAAGGAGAAGTGCTGTCTTCCCCTTAATCGGATAACATGCTTTTTGGATTTGTTGACGGCTTTCTAAAGATAAGGCCGCTTTTTGAACATTGTTTAAGATTGTCCTTTAGTTAGACTCACAGTTTAATTGGAGACATAGTTCAGTACAGGCATTTTTCTGCCTCTGCAGTAGCAAATCCTGCAGGACATTTGTATGCATCTCAAATGTTTATTTACGAGGTTCAACTCTTGTGTAGAAGAATATGATTAATTTCTGCAAAGTATCTG
The DNA here is from genome assembly GCA_037305975.1 of Chrysolophus pictus. Lineage (NCBI taxonomy): Eukaryota > Metazoa > Chordata > Aves > Galliformes > Phasianidae > Chrysolophus > Chrysolophus pictus. The sequence goes on from CM074578.1 coordinate 31,027,008, forward strand.
CAAGACTAAATTCTGGCAGGAACTATCTGAAGGTTTTCCCACTGCTGTCTTTTTCTCAGTGCTCTCACAGAAGTTGATTTTTCTTCCCAAAAGTCTCAGGTCTGTAGCTTTTGAAATAGTTCCCCTTTAGAGACTTTTTAAAGAATGATTTAATAGAACTCACTAATGAAAATAATGGTGCCAACAGTTAGCTACAATAACAAATGAAAACCTTCTGTGACTGTTTCCAGGTGAACTTTCAATCAAGGCTACATTCAGTGCAAGGTCACTATTGCCTGATTTTTTTTTTCTGAGGACTGGGGAAAATGAAATGTATGTTTTACTTTAAAATTGTTTTGAAGTTGACCTGAAGAGTGAAAGGGCAGTCTTAAGGGACCTGTAGCAGCAGCTTCTTGAAGTACTCAGAAGGAAGTCAATATCAGTGCTGAACTTAGAACCAGAAAGGTAAAGATTGAAGCTGAAATGCTGTAGAAGAAGAAGCCAGATTTAAACTCGTGTGAAGTTGTCAGGAATGCTCTGAGCCCTAGTAAGTGTGTGAATTATGTTTGTTAAGATTGGACGGTAAGCACAGAAGAGAGTAGACAACTATGTTAAGGATTTTTAATCCAGCTTTCTGAATTTTAACTTTTTTTTTCTTTTGTGTGTGTGTGATTTTCCTTTTAATGAAACAAACTTAAAAAATAGCACACATTACTATTCATAAATAGAAAATTTAGAGCGGCCATTAAGGAAAAAAATATTCTACTATTCATTTTGTTTCTCTCTATGAGCATGTATAACTCCCTTTTGAAAAAATGAGAGAAGATTAATGCAATCTAAAGTGCAAATTCTCTGTCAAAGCATTAGGTATAATTTTAATAACAGCATCACTTCCTTGCTATAGTGAGTGAAAAGGTCAGAGATGGAAAACACAGAGCAGGCAAACATTCTACATTACTAAGAACATCTTTTGTTTCAGTCTTCTTATCTTCTGTTTTATTTTTGTATAGCTGATCACAGTTCTGCTGTAATGTTTTTCTACTTGCTATTCTTAATGTATTGTAAAGTAAAACTGTTTTCACTGAGGATTTAAAAGTTGTTAGGAATTTAAGTGTTAGATGCTTTGAGTGTATAACACTGAGACCACCTTAATGAAGAAACCAAATAAGAATTACACGATCATGCTGGTCCTACCATAATAACATTTAAATCTGCTTATTGCTGTAAAATGTTTTTTGTCTAGAACTGTATGAAAACACAAGACCATTTCTTATTGGTATCATGTGGAAGTAAATGGTAAATGTGCCTTGGAATTCAAGTTACTAGGACTGGTTCCACTAGCATCAGAAGTTCAGGCAGCTGTGAATGAGCTGGCAAATCTAGGTATTTTGTCACTAGAGATAAGTAGAGCAGGTAAACTGGAAATCTAGGCCCCTTCGTCTTAGCTCTTCATTCAATCTTAAGAAAAAAAACTGGTTTTCCTTGAAGAAATTTGAAAGAATGCACCTGTCCATCTAGGAAAGCAAATGATAGGTGGAAGACCATTGTCACACAGGAGCCTTTAAAAGAAAGTTGAAAAAGCTCCTTGCTACTATGGCATATATAAACCTTTTTTTTGCTGCTAGGGAAATCCATTTTTTCTTTTCCCAATTTCCTTTCAGAAGCACCCAAAATTTTGCATAAAACCTGTTTCAGTTTGTAACAAGCCACTCTTCTCTGCTATTCAGCTGCTGAAGATCCTATATTCCCTCAATTCTGGCTTTTTGAAAACTCCAACTTTTAATGTCAGCTTCACTTCATCAGTTCCATACATTTGAAGGCCAATAAGGATCATTAGATAACTTAGTATGAGCTAAATATAACACCAGCAGTTCAATTTCACTTAAGCTCTGTAGTAAGCCAAATAACAGGCTCAGCTTATGTCTCAGCACAGCCATCACCCTTGATTTGATGATATCAGGAACTGGGAAAATACCTCCACTTTCCTTGATGATTCTGATAGTTCATCACCACTACAGTTAAACAATTCAAACTGATGAGGCAAACGTTTACCTATAAGCTCCGGCCATTGATTCTTGCTAGATATATTTCTCCACTAGCTAGAAAAGCCCATTGTGTCCAACAGTTCTCTCAGTTTGGTATTAAATGTGCACCTTCAGGGCAATCTATGCTGCAGTAACTCAGTAAGCCTCAGAAAATGTCACATTAGAGAGAGTTAGACATTGACAATTGGATGCTTTCCTTACTATCCATATTCTGCAAAGTTTGCTGAGAACAGAATACTTCAATATGCTACGTGGCATCTCAGCGGGAGGCATCATTGTTGGGAACATCAGTATTGATTTATTTAACCTTGATATATAGGGAAATTAGGCTTTTTAAATCATACAATTTGTCTGTTCCTCTCAATCCTCATTTCACCCGGAACTTGGGAACATGCTGAATACTTTTTATTTGATAGGTCAGTAGAAATCACAAAGCTTTTGTGTTCCTTTAACTTCCTCTACAAGACAGAGGGATCAGGGAGGCTTCCACGCAGCTTGTTCCCCCTCTACCCATCCCTCACTAAATGAAGGAATAGCTGCTGCCTCCTATTTAATTTGTGCCAGTGTCAAACTGATTAATATCTAGGTGGTTCAGAACGAGACATGTGACATGCCTCCTCACCATCCAGCAAGGAGGAGCTGTGTGAGAAATTTGAAGGAGGATGAAGAGAAGGTGGTTATGGCATGGTGGGAGGAGATACCTGCAACAAGCAGGAATCACAAGGGTAAGTCTGGAATTAGAAAAATGAGACAGGTTAGAGGGACATAAACATTCCCTGGAGGAAACTGTTTCTTTTGTTTAGTTTCTGAGTCAAACTGTGACAACTTATTTCTGCAATCAGTCAGAATTCTAAGTCTGAATTTAACAATAACACCTGCAATATATTTACCAGAATCACAATAAACAGCCTTTACATTACATTGTGAAGCATCTTTTTCTAGGAATAGTATTAGAAGTTTTATGGCCATAAATATATATAGCCATAAGACCTGCAACATGGTTGGAATACGCTGTTGAAAAAACAACTTTCTCAGTTTTTATCCTGAATTAGGGGCACCAAAAAAAAAAAAAAATTCCCTGTGTTGTTATCTTCAGAAACTATATTTTAGGGCCAAAATATAAATTCTGGAAAAAAAAAAAAAGAGTTATTTTTGCTTTCCTGCTTTCTACCTTTTCTTTTAAATGTCTCTATCTGCTGTCAGGCTTATTCTATAACCCATAATTTCCCTTCGTATGTACAATATCTGAAAAGAAAATAACATTTCAGAACTAATTAATGAAGATTAAAACTCAGTGGGTTAAATATGCTTAAAATAATTAACCATACCATTTACTGGATAAAATTCTCACTATTTCTTATTAAGGGTTTTCAATAAAGGGTTATCCCCAAAGTTATGTTAGAGTATGAATAGGTATCTGCTGTGTTCCTGACAGAAACTTTTCATGACCTTATTTTACTTCCAATTCAAAGCAGTTTTATTTTCAAAAGTCTATCTCATGCATACAATTCAGACTTAAAAAAAAAAAAAAAAAAAAAAAAGACTGCAGATTTTATACAAAAAATTTCTTTACTGAGGGAGTCCTCTTTTGCAGAAACAGGGCATTTCACAGCATTACCTGTTGTGTATGAGGAAAAAAAGGCAAGGGAACTGAGAACTGGACTTGTGCCTGAATTGATGCATGGACTTTGAGAGCAAATCTCATAAATTTGGGGTAGTATTCTGGGGAATCTGAAGAGAGAGAGTTTCTTAAGTAGTTGTTGTTTGTTGTTGTTTTAAATTGTTTTTGCTTCTTTAGGAATCTTATAATTCACTTGAAAGATTTTTCTTCAGTTTGATCCCTCAAAAAAGCAGTGAACCCTTTAAAAATGTTTTTCCAGAGATTTCAAAATGAACTTGAAAGAAAAATTCTTATTTAAACCTCTACTGCTGAGATTATATGTTTCTCAGTGGCCCAAACCTGTAGAGACTAGCTAACTTTTAAGGAAACTAATGGGAAAAGCAATCCTCTATCCTTAGTGTTGTGCATAACTCTACTGAGATGTATGCATATATTTGAGACTGCAAAACACTACACTGTATAGATTAGATGAGAGATGTTTTGAACTGCCTTCTATTCCCTACACACAGTAATCATAGAAGCATTAACTTCACTGACAGCTGTATAAAACTCAAGACACTGGTACTACAAGCAAATCTAAATATTATTTTAAAATCAATAGAAATATTTCTGCTAACTTCAGTGATTGGCCTGGTCCCTAATTCAAGTACCTCCTAATTAAAGAACATCACTGTCTCAGATAACATAGAATAGTACAACCCATGTTAATGCTCATTATCCAGCTTTCCCATCTTATGCAATAAAGAACTGAACAAAGCTTTGGTATTCTATTTGTATAGCAGTCTCTCTCCAACCTGAGAACAGTTAAACAATTTCACAATTTTAAGTAGTTGCTAAAATTGACCCTTCACTTTTCTGAACCACTCTTTGAGCGTGTTTTGATTAGCCTCTTTTTGGATTTCAAAAGACCTTCATTCACTTTTCTAAGATAATTAAAATGTATCTCAAATTTCTCTGCATCAGTTGCCTCCGATTGCAGTCAAAGGACAACTGGAGCCAGATTTTAGGATGGCTGATCATGGAACTTTGTTTAAAAGGGATGTAAAACCTCCACCAAAACAAAGAATAATTTAAATGTGACAGTAGATGAAGTCACATCATTAAACATAAAATAAGAATTTAATGCAGAAGACAGTATCACTGATAACAGCGATAATTGGACCGAAATGCAATTAGCACCTAAGCAAAGATAGGATGGGCAGCACTCAGTTAAACACACTATTCTGCTTATGAGGAAGCAAAATTCTTTTGGCAGGTTCATGGCAATGCCAGGCAAAGTATTTGCTAGTAAGACAACTGTCATACGCATACAAAGAAGAGTTGAACTCACACAACTGCTGAAGGGGCTCTCTAGCAACACAACGCTCCTTCTCAGGAAGCAGCCTAAGCCCAAGAGATGCCCTCCCTTCAGTGGCTGCCCTTACATGAGCACAGGGTGGCTTCACCCTGAATCCATCCCTTCTGGTCACAGGGGGAACAGAGGTGCAAACAGTGTGCCTGAGCTCCCTGCGCCTGCCACACCCTTTCACCAGATGCACGATCACCAGTTCAAGCCCTGACAGTTCCCCTATTCACATCAGTGTCTTAAGTATTTGTACAGTAATGACAAGACTACAGGAATGGGAGAAGTAACAGGAGAGGTGCTCAAGGTGAAATTCAATACTGAGTGGGCTATAAGAAAAATGACAGCAATGGCTGAAATGATTATAAACCGCGTGTTGCTCACAAAGAATGAAATCACAATTAAAAAGGATAGATATGGGGGACTTTGTGATAATTTTAATGTATACTGACACCAGTCATGAAAGCAATCACAAAGTTGGCCACATTGACAGAATTGGGGTTTTGACCTCCACTTAATCTGAGCTTTTGTTTTATTTCACATCAGTTCGTATATTCTCTCTCACTGCTCCAGTTACAGTGTTTTAACTCACTGCTGGTGTACCTTCCTTACCTATAGTTTTTTCTTCCTATATTCAGAATACCCCTTTGTAAAAAACCCACTATGCATTCCTTCCTTTTTTTCTTTTCACCAGAGTTATAGCCTTTATATGTGCTCTACTTTACACCTTTGTCTTTAGACATTACCCATTATGTCTAGGATAGAGTTCGTTATTAATGGTTCCAGATAGGGGCCTTGAATAGATTTACTTCCTCCGAACACTCCCAGAAGTTTTGTTCATGTGTTTTTGTGCTCTTTCTTTGGCATTGTTATATTCTGGGAAGAGAGTTTGGAATGTATTATCACTTGCAATTTAGTCTTATGATCAAAAAAAAAAAACCAACCCACCTCTAAAGAGAGACTGTTGTATTAACAGCAGAATTATAATGACTTCTCATTTAATAATAGTATATGTATAGTTATGTCATTACTTATCTCCTGTATTTATCTATTATACATCTCCTGGTGTAAAAGCGTGGCTTTGGAACATATTCAACTGAATAGTTTTGTTAATGTTTGTGTAAGTAAAATTTGAATTTCAGTCAAACATCATTAAATGTTATCACAAAATCTAACTTAGAGATACGCATCACTTACATCTCAAAAACCTGTCACTCCATAAGTAATATGATTAATGTTAATTAGTGGCCCTGATATGATAGCTTTTTTTTTAAACATTAGCCAGATATAAATCCTTCAAAAATTAACACAATGTTTATCTATGTTTTCTTGTTTATTTTCTGTTTAGCAAAGATAAAAATGTTGGCTGCACAGTGACTGAATATTTGAGCACAGAAGCACTACGTCTTAGAAACACAAATACTTAATCCAACAACGAATATGTATTCTCTGAACAAATGACTTCCTATTGTTCTGTTCTATAAAACTCAAGAAAAATTATTAGGGCTAGCTCATGAGAGTCAGCTTATGCTGCACATCCACCGGAGTTTCCTAGGACACCGGAATTGAAATCAGTGGGAATTTTGGAGGTGTGAAGAACTACTCAGAAGAAGCAAGGATTTTCCAGGTTAGACTTCTGCTTCTCTGAGTTTCTCTGTTTCCTGGTAGTACATCTATATCATTATTTTCCTTAAAATCTTCCTGCTTTTGAAAATGTGTAGACTATTACCTATCAAACTTAATGTCACCTTTTCAAGGGGGGGAGGGAGATTTTGTTTGTTGCTTTCTATTTTCTGAAGCTTTGTTGTTGCACTTTCTTCAGACACATGCGAATATTTTACTTCTGTGTTGTACTTAGTTATTCTCCAACGCAAATGGTTCTCATGTGATAAATATGGAAGAGATTTGGTTACATAGCTTAAGTCTTTCAGAGTACTACACATGAGTACTCATGAAACATAACACTTAGATCTTGAGAATGAGAGATAGGAACTCCGGGAAGTTCAGATGTGAATATTTATTCCTGTCTTATCTCATATCAGGATCTGGGTGTGGGAGGGAATTGTTAGTTATGGATGGGTTTCTTCTCTGAAGAGGCTAGGAAGAGAGATGTAAAGAAGGCTGCTTGGAGTAATCCCATAACCACAAAAAACCATGTGGATGGTAAAGCTATGATCGTGCAAAGGGGGACAAGCAATCACAGGGCTTGTACAAACACCATGTGGATCCCTAAGGGATCTTTATTTGTCCTCCTGAAGAAGATGAGCATCCTGTGCCTCGAGAGATACTTGTGCCCCCTGCTAGAGAACTGTGTCCCAAGAACCCTAATTTGACTTAAGCTGTGAAGATGAATAGATACCTCATGAAAGGGATGATTCAGTAAAGCTTTTATTAGCATCCTAATTATGGCAGAAATCATCTGCCAATTTTTGAAAAGCTGTCAAAGGCTGCTGTTTTAGTATCTTGACATAGAAAATGTTTTGTTGGATTCAGTCTTCTCGCGGCTTTCTTAAACCACCTGGGAAAACCATTGTCAACAGTTAACAATTTTAGTTTTCTATATAAATTTTTCAAAATTTAGTTCTATCTCTTTTCAAGACACTGAAAAAATAAGTAAGAAACTGCTTCATACAGAAAATGAATGTGCAGAAAGAGCACCCTCTGATCCACCCTACCAGGACATAATTATTTCTCAGGTAGCTCAAATTGCTGTGCTGCTGTGCCATACAGGTAAGGACAATTTCATGGTAACAGCTGCTTTGTCTCCTCCTGCTGTCTAATTAAGATTTTTTTCCGATCATGTTTGTTTTTTCATCGTGTCATTTATTATTTCTATAGTTGGTCCAGTTTTTTTCTTGTTCTTGGTACCTAATTCCTTTTTCTGTTTTTAAAGGCCCTGTTAAAACTGTGTATTTTCATGTTCAAATTCTCTTTCTTTCAAGAAAATGTTTATTCATATGATGCCTTTGCCTTCATTGCACTGTGATCTGTCAGCACCAGCACACTCCCTAGAAATTGACCTGGTAATTGAAAAACACTTGGTTTTATTGTGATAATGCCTCTCTAATTGCCCTTATCAGGACAGGGCATAGAGAATTCCCACTCTACTTGTAACTCACAGAACTCATTATCCTCATTCAAATGTAATTTTTTTTTTTTTTTTTACTGACTTTCTCAGGTCACATACACGAGACAGCAGGTTCTCCTTTTCATTACATTTGATGTTTTGACCTCTGCTGCTGGGGCAGATCATATGTTAAAACCAACTAAAGCTTCATTCTGCTCATGGGGGAGCTGCTGCAGAGAAGATACAGGCAACCTTTTCTGCTCCCTGTATTGATTACTTGGAGCCCAGAGAGTTGCCATGAAGACCTCCTCAAAACTGCTCATGCTAGTTTCTCTCTCAGAACAGCAAGGCAGCAAGCACACAAGGAGATGAGACATGGCACTGCTGAGGCGGCTGAAGAAAGGCAGGCACCCAGGTGCTCATCTTCCACTAGGAACTGGGTTGAGGGTTTGTAGGAGGGCATCTTTTGGCTAATGGCATTTCCTCTTGTTTGCTGGAGATGGTATTGATAACTCCAAAGAGCACTGCAGCCTTTTAAGCCAGTGCTGACAACACATTCCAGCATGGAGCCAGAGCTTGTGGGGAGGCCCTTTGAAAGAGAAAGCAAGCTGAAGCCCAGTGGGAGCATTAAATACCTTCTGATAGAGTTTACAACAGCATTCTCAAGAAGAAAGTTTTCAATTTTGAGAGGTCTGGGGACTTGAAGGAAGGAGGTACCTGCAGAAAAGAAAAAAAAAGAGTTTCTGCTTAACTTTCAAATATTATACATTTTAGCTAGTTACATGTATTCAAAGGCATTTTAAAACTGTGGGATATTTTAAAGGGATGCAGAAGATTCTTTAGAGCAAAAGGAATCACATGGGATTAATGTAGCAAAAACACATTTACATCTTTTACTGTTCTGCTTTTTTGAGGTGGAAAATTGGGAGGGAAGAATATTCTTTTTCCTTCTTTCTCTTGAGGTTTAGTTCTATTTTATCAAGCTTCCTTGTGTAAAAGGTGAAAATTGGATTGAAAAGTAATAATTGAAAACTGTTATGTGAATTTGGAAGTATCCTGGAATATTATTCTGAAACCTTTAAATACCTGAAATTTAGGAGTAATCAAGTGCTGTTTCTTTGGCTTTATGCTTTTTATGATTGTGCCTTTGCAATTGCAAAAGGTAAAAGATTTTAAGCATGGTTGAACTTGAAAATATATAAAAACTAACATGGCACCAAAGTCCTAAATATCATCAAATCGAAAAGTGTAAATTTCTTTTTGCTGCTTTGGAAATGCTACAGGAAAAAATACTAGACTGAAGAATGGTAACTCACTGTTAATTGTATTGTGTTTCCACAATGTGGGGAAGTTCGACACTTCAGAAAAGCACTATGTTGTAAATAATCCAGAAAGAAGAATGAAACCTGAATGATGTTGCAGTAAATGCCATTTGTAAATGTGAACAGCAGAGGTGGAATGTGCTTTATTCCAGTACTAGTTTATACAGCATTTCAGCAAGCATATTTTTAAGAAACGCTTACTGAAAAATTCAATCCCAAAATTAAACAAGATCTAATGGATCAGCTCAAATATCTATGTGAGCTTTTGTCTTCTTGTAGGAAAAGATCTGTACCTTATAGGTGAACGCATAATGAAGAAATTGTTGTTCAAGTCCATAAAACCACTTCAGCTATCAAAAATAAGCTAGCTCTTTTCAGATCTCTTTTCATAGAATCATAGAATCATAGAATGGCCTGGGTTGAAAAGGACCACAATGATCATCTAGTTTCAACCCCCTGCCATGTGCAGGGTCACCAGCCACTAGACCAGGCTGCCCAGAGCCACATCCAGCCTGGCCTTGAATGCCTGCAGGGATGGGGCTTCCACAGCCTCCTTGGGCATCCTGTTCCACATAGAGTGCGTCACCACTCTCTATGTGAAAAACTTCCTCCTAATATCTAACCTTTTAATAACTTCTTCCCTAGTGAATTCACCGCATGTAGTATCTCCACCTCCTCCTTTCCACCCTCCTCTCTTCAGGGCACCCATTAGTCATCCCCACAATCATATACGGATTTCTTTCACCAACTGTAGGGCTCCACATGTCATATCTCCTCCTTAGAAGCAAACACCATTTAATTTCAATCCTAAGATCTTTTCTTCCTACCACCACCTTGGTGTCCTCCATGTTTTTCAGGACCTCTTTTCTTTCCTCCATACTCACTTTTTTCTATTAGGGCAGTATTCATACACGAGAGATGGTACCTTCCCTTCTGTAGTGAGATCTGGCTATGTGGCATAGAGATATTGCTATTCAGCAAGGCATTAATAGCTGTGGTCACCTGTGATCAACAAAGTCATCAGACAGTGCTGCTTTGTAGATAAGAGACATGGAGTTTAGGCTGACCAGGAGAAGTGTTGTGTTCTAGCTGACTTAGCAACTGTATTCCTTCATCCTGGAGGGTTTCTTGCTTGTGATCTAAGGGACAGAGAAGGGGTAAGAAACTGTTCCTATATCCTCTTTTTTTGATACACCAATTAATTTCCACCAATACTTTAATAAATCAGTACATTTCTAATGATCTAAACCTGGAAAATTTCCAAGTCTGAACACACGTGGCTTTTAAAAGTTATGAATCAACAGAGTAATAACATGAAATTTAGCATGGATCCTTAGAGACACAGAATCCCACTAGGATTTAAGATTTTTCGTATTGAATTTTTTTTTTTTTTTTTTTTTTTTTGTGAAAATGTAATGTTAAATCACTAGAAAACTTAATTAGTCTAATCTTGAGTAGCTGTCTGTGCTTCTGTGATTGACACTGATGTTGCTCCTGCTGAAATATTGTAGTCTGGTACTGGAGCCTGTAGACATCACAATTTTAAAAGATATTGATAAAATGGTGCAAAGAGTTGAGAGAAATGACACTGATCTGGAAAATACGCTTTATTAGTAAGACTCAGGAGATTTGTTCCCTTTAGTTTGCAGAAAGAAAGTTAAAGATCGATATATATGAGGCATGGAAAAGCTACTCCAGAAGATTCTCCAGTTCAGCAGACAAGCAGAAGCCACCAGTGGCTACAAACTGAGGCTGGAAAAATTCAGTCCAGAAGTAGGGAACATAGTTTTAGTACTTGTGACAATAAACTCTTGGAAACATTATGTGCACAACATTTTGTTATAATAAATGTCATTTATTTTTCTTCCCCTGAAAGCAATGCCCATTCTTGTTCAAAATAAGATTAAATAAGGAGATCTTTTTGTGTAATTCAAGTGCAGGGTCCCAGTTGTTTTATAATATGTGGAATCCTCTCTGCAGTGTAGGAACATTTCATCTGTTGCTCATGTTGAGGGGAGGTCCATGTGGGATAAACACATGGAGAAGAACCTATGACCAATTATTTTCAGTCAACTTAGAAAATGCTGGGTTTTTTTCTGTTGTTGTTGTTGTTTTTTAAGCAGTAACTATTCAAGCTATAATGACAGGTGCTAACGCATTGCTCCCTTGTCTGAAGTTGTGCACTTCGATTTCTATTTGCTGAACCCGTGCAGTTTTGAAACTTTCGTTGGGCTTCTTTAGGATTCTGAGCTATCTCCTTTGATCTTTCCGTTTAGACTTCTTACCTCAGGGCCCATATTGTCGTTTTCCACAGATCTTCATTTTTTTGCAGGAAAGACCCACGGATACTTGGTAAATATCCCAAAATAATCTTATTGTTTAGTTACATCCTCTCTCAGGGCTCTGTCTTGCAGTCTAATCACTGAAATTTGTAACATAGAAGGTGCACGAAAAGATTTTCAAAGCTTAAGCTTTACTTCAGTCAATCTCGCATACAGATCCTGTCGTTCCAAACCTCTTCTTCTCTTCATGTTTGGAGGCAGACTGCCTGAATTCCATGTTATTATCCCCCTTTCAAAAAAAACTTAAAAAGGTGTTTTTTTAGTCTCTCCTATCAACTAATTTTGTAAAATCTCCATAATTTCTTCAAACCTTTTATCTATTACTTAATTGGTTGTGCCTTCAAGTAGGTAAATTTCCTACATTTGGCCACTTTCTTTAACTTAGTGAACTAATGATCTTCTATAATCACTGTCATTGCCATTCTGCAGTAGAAAAATGGCACTTGTTCTGTGATTATATTATGGGTAAAAGTCACCATAATTTTATATTTGGATTCACTGACTGTACACAGCCTCTTCAAATATTCATATCTTTATAGCAGGCATCTTAATTATTTGGAATTAATTATTTCAAATGAATTAGAATTAAACATTCAGGGAGTGCTGAAATATTATGTACAACAGCATCCAACTTTTCTATAGAGAGTGTTTTTTCAAAGTTATATTTATTATTCAGAAAAATCAAAGATATAAGATAGGATCAAAGTAGTTGTACTTCAGAATGACACAGAAGGAGGGCAGTAGGAAGAGAATCAAAAATTCTGACCTATTTGAAGGCCCTTGGGTTATCTTTATATTTTGGTCGAATGCATCAGCAATGCAATATCACATCTCTAAAAACAAACATTTTTGGGCAGAACTTATATTAATGTTAATGCTTGTTGAGATTGTGACTTTCTGAAAATATGTTTTTAGGTAGGGGAGTTAGAATCATAGAATCACAGAATAACTCAAAATGTCAGGAGGTCATCTCTCCAGCCTCCTGCTCAAAGCAAGACTTTGATGTTTTATCGGGTTGTTGTTAGGTTGGGGATCTGCAAGGGAGGATCTTAACTACAAAAGACAAAATTCTGCCCTGTTACTGCATAAATCTCATCTACATCAATTCATGTCTATTGCGAATAACTATGTGTATTCCAAATCGTTATGGAAATATTTTCTTTTGCACTCTTTATAACAAGCATTATGCTTGATGAATTAATTACTGTCAATATCAGCCAATATTCAGAATCTAGCAAATAAAAGTGATGGTCTGGCATTACCATTTGCTAACTTTGAAATCTGTGAGTTTTGGCTCTATTATATTTGTATTGCCTGTAAGGACATATTTTTTTGCTTATATGAGTAACTAAACAATAAAAGCTGACAAGAAGAAAAGCAGGAATTAATATGGTTCTCCAGAAAAAAAAGAAAAAAAAAAAAAAGGAAAGAAACTTAAAGAAACTTTTGTAAAACCTGCAAAACTAAGAGAAAAGCTTAATTTTCAATACATTTTGCACTCCCAGGATTTTATGGTAAGGATTCAATTCAGCACTGATTCCAGAATTGTTCTCAAGAGTTGTAAAGAAAAGTGTCCTTTCTCTCTTTAATTTTACTTCTAGATGGAAAAATGTCATTCACTGTTCTGTTTGGGACCACTGATCCCACAGAAACTAAGAATTGCTTTCATTGTTGGCTAGAGATTTTTTTGAAATCTGAAGAGAAAGTTGTTGAGGGTGAAAAGAGGACAAAAAGCAAGTAAAGATTTTAAAATGATTGAATTTAATAAGAATGCGTTTTTTCTGAGCTAATGTGCATGTAATTCCCCTTCCCAATTACTCAAAGTGCAGCTATCAACATTCTCTTGATCTGACAGTAATATTTTTACACTGTAAATCCTTGCATTGATCCCCTTGTTTTGTTTCTGATTGAAGGATCATATGAAAATCTTGTGAACGACTTTCTGACAATCTGAATTTTTCACATTCATCTCAATCCCTGGTCTCCGGTGTTTTTCTGCAGATGAAAAATTCTCCTTTACATGAGATATGGGCCTGGGAGAACTGTCCACTATCCTTTTTCTTCTCATAGGATGTTACAGCAGGAAAACTAGTCACAAAGAGGACAGGATAAGAGATTCAATACTTAGTTTGCTTTTACCATTTGTTTTTACGAAGTAGACAGTCTCTGGGTCTGTAATTTGTCACATTTTATGGTTTGTCACAGTTTGGATCTCAATGCAATAAACTTAAAGTAGTTATTTTTGTGGGATTCAAATTGGGCAAGGCAGGTAGGTTACAATCCCAGTACCTAAATCTGAGAAATTCACCCTTTTGCCATCAAGCTGCACGTTTGCCACTTTCAAGCAAGCAACATCAGAGCTTGAAATACTCTGTATATAATTATTATGGATTACTTTATGTTGTTTTTCCAAATATGAACTATCTTATTTTTTTAAGTCTTTGCAATCATTAATCACATATTTCACTCCCTGTCTTCTTTCCTGTTATGTTTGACTGCAGACTTAAAATAAAGGTACCAAGAAAACTGCCTGATCTAAGCTATCCTAGAATAAGAGTCATTGCTGCTTAACTGCTTGGCCATGCCTCAGAGTAATGAAATTTCCCAGGAGTTGACCTTTGAGCATATTCTTGATCGTATGCCTTTGATCAGGCATTTACAAAATGGCATAGCAGTGTGACATTCACTGCTGCACCAAGAAAGTGGGCATGAAATACATAAGTCTATTTTCAGCTGTAGAAATTACTGCTTTTTCTCTTACTGGCAATCTTCCCAGTGCAATAATGATTAGTGAATTAGTGTGTAGCAAACATTTGTGATACATAAACTTTCCCAAGCTGTTACCAAATAAAAAACGAATCCAATCACCAAGAGGCTTGCAACTCTTTCATGATTTTCACTAGAACAGCTAACCTGATTTCTGCATTCACAACTTGGCTATCCAATACAAAAAAGGGAAAGTCATCAAATACTCATATGGATGAACATCAAAGTCTTTTCCCACAGTTAGTGCTGCTAAATTGGTTAAATAGTATTATCAGTGCCACTATCAAAATGGAGTTACTTGGCCTGTGGGTTTATATAGAGACCACAACAGAGGGTTCAATGGATTTTGTAATACATACAGACACAGAAGCTTTATTAGTTAAAGATTTCTGTTTATTACAGATCACCACTAGCAAGCATACTATGATTAATAAGGCAAGGATAACTAGATAGATATTCTATCACAGACTATTCTGTGGATAAGGAATTTGTTGGATGATTGCAGCCAGAGTATTGTGGTCAAAGGTGTCCAAGTGGAGACTAGTGACAAGTGATGTCCCTCAGAGTCTCTTCCAACCTGGGAAATTCGATGATTCTCTGAATATTTACTTTTTTTCAATACTCACTGTAAATTTAAAAGAGCCAGAAAGCTGTTTTCCCTGTAATAACCTTCCTGCTATAGAAAAGGACAGACAGTTAACTGAAATTAATTTTTTTCTCCAAACTCAGATACTGGTTTAAACATTTCTTGTAATGACATTGGTTATATCAGAATAACTATGATTGAGCATCCCAATAGTTATTTGTGTTCTTCAAATCAATTGTTATACACTGCATAAGAAATATTCATTATGGGGTTTTTTTGGGAAATACCCAGGAGGTGCCATCACCGGTTTGTTGTATAACATTACAAAGAATTCAAGAGACTTACTGAGGTCCCTGACATAATTCAGTGGACATCTTGACCAAATATGGGAGAACTTGACAGTGAAAGTCTTTACTGAATGAGGCAGAAATCTAATTCAGTCCACTACACAGGCAGTCTTTAGATTTCTAGTGATTCCTGAACTTCATAAATCTTGTAGCATTCCTATCTTAAAGACCTTTCTGTTCCATGAAAATTTCAAAGTCTCTGTGAATCCAACTTAACCATCAGCATTCCCCAGCAAACATAATTCTACACTATGAATAAGTGTCAGAAAAATGTCCTCTTATTCCTTTTGAACTTGCTTCACATTAATTATACTTCAAAATCATTAGTTCTGGTTGTGGAGAGGACAGTAACCAACTTTTTCTTGTTTTCTCCATGTCACTCGTGATTTTATTTTACCCCCCCCCCTTCAGTTGTCTCTCCATGCTGAAGTCACTGCACATTCCATTTTTCCTCATACACAAACCCCTTTACTTTTTAGTTGCTGCCCTTCTTCATATTATTTCAAATTGAACATATTTTGAAAAGTATAGACAAGGACTGCACAGGGTATTCAAGATGTTTTACACTTTATATAATTTTAAGGTGGTACATTTTTTTTCCCCATTCTTTTATTCCCATCTCCTAAATCCTATTTGCACTGCTTACTGCTGATAAGAACTGAGTTCTCCTTTTCATCAAACTACTTTAGTCCCAAGAGTCCATTCTTGAGTAACAGCAGCTAATGAAAAGCCTGTCTTTATGCATGCAAAAATCAAGATTGTTTCCCCCCTATGCAAATTATTTCTCCATACAGACTGAAATACTTACACAGAAGCAGAATTGGGTTTCACTCCTCAAGTTATTTTTATTAAAGAATGTCACAATAATTTTTAAATTACCCATGTATGTTGTTTTATTCCCCACATCAGGAGGATGTTTCAAGAAGAAAAAACAGCACATTGTGAAACTCTGCAAGTGACAGAGTGGTATTATGGTCACCTGCAGTACTGTCCATAACAGAGCTACCAAGGTACTGCAGATGGGTGTAACATACATGTGCTGTAATTTAATGCACTCTAGCAAGCTATTGAATTCTCTTCTAAAAAGTGTGAGGAAATGTATGTCGTTGTTATCCACTAAAGTTAACTCATGCAAACTGCTGATGAAGTGTGCAAACAGGGAGATACTATGTTTTTTTTCTTAATGAAGCAATCAATCCAATTCTTGATCCTCAGGGGAAACCTAGAAAACACCAGAAAAGTAAGCATAAAAGAGCTTTAACTGTGCAGGATACTAAAAATCCCAGACTGGAGAGGAATATTAGTCTTAAAATGCATTGTAGTCTTTTCTCTCTCAACAGTCCCTCCATTTACGACTGGTGATAAATAACCTGCCTGACTCGTATATCCACAGGAAATAATCCCTTTCTCACCTTCCCCTGCTATTATTCTCCCCCCCAAGTCCAACTCCTGCATTTTACAGTTACTTTTTCCCCTTCGGTGATGAATTAAAACTAGTTAAATCCAAGGCACTATTTCTCAGTTCATATTTAGCTTTGAAATTTTGTTTCTGGGCATTTATAAACAAAAGTTTGCCCATTATTTTCTATATAGAACAGTAAGTTCAGATGTTTTCCCTACAAACCTTTACCTCATCAGAATCTTGAAGGCAGCTTGTTAATTAGTCTCCTTCTAAATGAGGGATTGTTTCATTAGATGCTAAAAATTCCAGAGCCCCTAGGTGCTCCTGTCAAGTTTCAGAGTATGGAGCACCCATCACCTAAAACAACAAGATCATTAAGCAACTCAGTAACTAGTACTAATTTATTGCACTGTAGAGCTTTAAGAGAGCAGTCTCATTCTTCTATTCCTCATGTATGTTTATTAAAACTAATTTTAATGAAACACTCATACATTTTGTTAATTTCTTTGTGTTTTAATATAATGTAGCTAATTCTTCAGCTTCCTGTAGGCTTCCTCTTAGCTATGACTGAGTTGTGCTTGGCTTTTAATTCTATATGAAGGGTATCTGGCTACATGGATGCTTTCTGAGGGCTGTGATACTGAGAGAAAAGTTCATTTTCTTCAGGGATGATTATTTCTATTTCTTCCTGCACTTGACATATTTACATCTTAATGAAACACAGTGTTCAAAACAAATTAACCTTATCACCAGCACACCTCTCCCTGCTACTATTACTATAGCCTAATTTTAGCATACACTTTTGTAAGATATGTACAGAGTATTTGTGCTTCTTGGGATCAGTGCCAGAAGGTAGGAAATGTGCCTTGAGACATGTTTAACTCCATGGAATTTTCAGTTTCATCAACTTTTATTTACAAAGTTTCACAAAGAAATACAGCATGGAGTGGTATTTACTAGCTGGGAATATTCAAATGGTTCCTGTGTGGAACTGGCATTTTGGAAGGGGAAGGTTCCAAATGTGTGACCTTCGAGGGTTACAGAGTCCTTGTGCAACATAGCATTTTGCAGCTCATTACGGTTTAACAAACCTGTTACGTGTTGGTCTCTGAGCAGGACTCCCCGCCTGGATTGCTGACTCATATCTCTGCCATTAAAATACTAACACCTCAAATAGGGGGTTGAATGTGTTTGTTTTTTTCCTTTGACTTATATGCCATGGCAGAATGACTCTGTGGAGTAGTTCTGTAGCAGGTACACTGCTTGATATTTTGTGACCATAATCATACAGATAGATAGGACCTAAATTCTCAGTAATGGTTGAAAGGAACAGTACTTCTCTGAGGCAGAAACTGAGAACAACGGAACAGTTGAAATAAACTGTATCTTGTCAAGCAAGAAGATGTTGGATATGGGGTCCCTTTTAATATTTAGCAAGAATAGAGACTGAAATGTTTGCTTGTTTATATGAAAGAAATAGGAGAGCACAGTATTGTCAATGTTGCTGGAAGAAACAATGTTGTTTCGCTATTTGAGATATCTGAAAACTCTGTAAACACCACAAGTGCATAGAAGACCTGCAAAGGCAATGGCAGCCCTTCACAACAAAACTGCTAACTTGACAGTCATTAACAACGTAGGTTGCCAATGATCAATTCTCAATTGTTAACAATCATTACCATAAGTTACTCACAGCAGTCAATCCTTAAAAGTCCTATCCTGCATCATCTTTGAGTTTACAATACCAAGAATCTATGCCTTAAAGTCAGACCTGATATGTAATATAGTGGTAGTAGTTGGTCTTTGGCAGTATTAGTTGGCAATACTTATCACTGTGTGCAGTGCTACACAGATTAAAGGATGTTTCAACTTCTCATACTGTCCTGCCAGTGAGGGGCTGAAGGAACACAAGAAGCTGGGAGGAGACATGTACAGGACATCTGACCCAAACTGATCAAGGGGATATTCTATACCTCTTGGAAGCAGGAAGGAATAAATCAAGCATATATTGATTTTCTAATACTCAATGTAAGCAGATTTCAGCTATTTTATTTAGCTGACATAAATTAAGATACACCAAGGTTCATACCAAGGTATATTTTAATCTATATCTTGATCAGAGAGACTGCTCTCTTCACACCCCTGTAATTTTCATTAATCTCTCTTCCTGTGGACTCATAGGAGATTTGGAGCACCTCACCTGACATTAGCTTCAAACTTCATCATTTTATGGGTGCCATTTTTCTTAAAAAAATAAAAAAAATAAAAGGTATATACATATTTATAGTTCTTTGTATTCATTTGCTCCTTGCTATTTTTGTTCTTGTTTTTGGCTTGGTATTTCTATTTCTCTCTCTCACACACTTTTTTTAATTTTAGTGAGATAAAATGTCTTAATGCATTACAGTCACCTCATTTTTGCTTCTGTGAAATCTTGGAATATTTAGTGGAAAGGTTTTAAACTCTTGCTCATGTGGGTTACAAAAAAGAAAATGACTCTAGTTCAAAATTGACAACCATTAAAACTAGTAAAACTCATATAAATGTATGTCCATATTATTAGTTTTGGGCATTAACAGACTTTTAATTTTAGAAATGTTCTGACCATAGGATTTGAGCTTTCACAATTATTTGCACAGAGATATTTATCTAAAAATATCATTTACAAAGCTTTACTCTAGTTAAATATATGGTTTGGGATTATTATCTTCCATAAACAGCCTAAATTCATAAAGGAGATATTTTAGTGGTTGTATCACAAAGGCTATGATCTGAGATCACATATTGGCCCCACTCATATGCATCCAGGTAGTTTCTCCTTCGTTCTCTTTTGTTGTTGCTGTTTATTTTATAGCAGGAAGTCTAAAATCATAAAAAAGCACAGTTATTCCACTTCTAACTTCAGAAAATTGAACCTTCTTTCTATTTCTGCCATTACTGTCATTAATAAGCTTCTGTACTTTTTTGCAAATATTTTAACCTACAATATTGTTTGTTTCAAAGGTGAAGACCTTGAAATGCCATGCAGTTGGTTACGTGGTTCTTAATCATGCTATCAAAGTGAATGCCAGGAATTTAATCTTATAAAGCAGCTGCAACTTCTAAAACCACAGCTGTTAAGAACGGTAATTGCTAGAAACTGGAAGGAAAATAAACAAATTAATAACAAACAACAGAAACAACATCAACAAACAGATAACAGCAACCAACCAAACAAAAACCCAAGTTTCATAAATTTCAGTAAAAAACTGGACTCATTTGAATTTACTTCAAAACCATACCCATATTTGATGTGTTTCTCATAATTTGATACTTTCAAGTCTGTGTGTATTATTTAAGACAAAAAAATATTTGGGGGTCAGCCTCTTCTTCCATGTAACTAGCATGTAACTAGCAGTAGGATTAGAAGGAACGGCCTGAAGTTGCACCAGGGGAAATTCAGATTGGACATTAGAAAAAACTTACTCTCCAAAAGAGTGGTTGGGCACTGGAATGGGCTGGTTGGGAAGGTGGTGGAGTCACCATCCCTGGAGGTGTTCACGAAACATTTAGATTTTGTACTGAGTGACAAGTGGGAAATACTAGTGATAGGTGGACAATTAGACTGGATGATCTTGGAGATCTTTTCCAACCTTGGTGATTCTATGATTATAAATAATAGAATCTTAGAATAACTTAGGTTGGAGACGACCCTTAAAATCGTCACCTCCAACCAGCCTCCTAATGTTACAAGTTGACAGCTAAACTGAGTCCCTAAAAGTCACTTTCTCATATCTCTTAAATAAACTCCTCCAGGGATGGGAACTCTACTACCTCCTTAGGCAGTCTGCTCCAGTGCTTGACCATCCTCTCCATGAATAAATTCTTCCTGATCTAATTTAAATTTCCCCTTGAGCAACATGGGACGATTTCCTTGCCTCCTAACTCTTGTCACCTGAGAAAAGAGACTAACACTTTCCTCCCTGCAGCTTCCCTTCATGTAGCTGCAGAGGGTGTTGAGATCCCCCCTCTGCCTCCTTTTCTCCAGATTGAATAGCCCCCGTACATTTATAAGCTCCTCATTTGTCTTGTTTTCTAGTCCCTTTACCAACTTTGCTGCTCTTCTCTGCACACTCTTGAGTAACTCAGTGTCTTTCTTGTAGAGAGGGGCCCAAAACAGAGCACTGTACTTGAGGTGTGTTCTCATCAATGTCAAGTACAGAAGAACAATCCCTTCCCTAGCCCTGCTTACCACAATATTTCTGATGTAAGGATGCCACTGGCTTTCTTGATCATGTGGGCAAACTACTGACTCATATTCAGCCAGCTGTCAACCAGAACCAGAACATCTTCCTCTGCCAGAAAATTTTCCAGCCATACTTCTCCAAACACTACATGGGATTGTTGTGACTCAAGTGCAGCAGCTGGCACTTGGCCTTGTTGAATGCCTTGTGATTGACCTTGTCTATTTTATACTCAGAAGTGACTACATTATTGACTCAAGCCTCATCTGTAGGTGTTAGCTATTTCATTGGAAACATTATATGCTGAGAGGAGCCTATTAAAATGAGCAGTATGTTTTATGTTTCAAGTGGCACCAAACTTGCAAATGAAATTCTGGTAAGTATATAAAAAAGACAGGAAAGTTAAGTTGTATGAATTTAGTTGGTCAGAGGACTTGATGCCTTTTCCAAAATATATTTCTAGCATTCTAACTCCGATATTAAATGTTTCATTTAAAATGTAAATAGAAGTACTACCATACTTTGACAAAATGTCTCTATTGATTTTACTTTTTATTGAAAATCTGAATTTTTGATATTTTATTGATGTGATATTTTTCACTAATTATATCTGGTTGTTTATTTTTTTATTTTATTTTTTTAATGGAAAATGATTTTTTAGTTCTCATATTGAAAGATGTAGGTTAACCTGTCAAATTGAAGTGCACTTTACCACATGTTTCTGAACTGCTCAGTGTGACTTTTCTTTTTCTGGGCTTGCTTGGACTAGTGAGGTGCAATCAATAAGGCAGGTAATAGCATGCCATCAATAATGTAGTCCACTGAGAGAGACCATTTTCAAAGAAACTAGCATGAGTCCTTTGAACTTTCATTGAGCACTGCAGTAGGAAAAAGTAATGCAACTTAATTTTAAGCTGCCCTGATAGAGTATCTATTGTCCAACTAACTGAACTATTTAAATTTATTTGGAGTAATCCTCATCAACCTTGAAGTTAGATTCTCTGATGGACGTACTTGGATTTAGTCTGGATGGTTTTCCTTTCTTCCTAATGTTTCAATGAGTGATGAAAATTCATCTAACACTACAGATTGTATTTTAGCACTTTGCTTATTTACTGAACCACTTTTATTGATTTTTTGTACTATGCTTTTGGACACTTGATACTGATTACCAAAATGCTTTATGGAGATAATTTATCCCCTTCATATATATTGAGTGTGATTGTGGAGACCAGAGGAAAACCTCAATGACCGGAACAAGATAAATGTTGCATCTTCCTTTGAAAAAGGCCAACAATTCAACCTAGGGAAATGCGGGAAAACCAAGGAGTGAGTTGTCTTTGAGCATATTTTTTGGGTACATGTAGGAAAAAAATTGTCTGGAAACAGACATCATGAATTTGCCAAGAGTAAATCCTGCCTAGCCAGTCTGATTACCATCTGTGTATGATAAAATAAATGTACAGATAGATGATGGGAGGGCACTGGGTGCTATTTACGTCATCTTTGGCAAGACTTTTAAACTGTATCTGGATTAATCTTGTATCCAAATAGATGGATGGACAAATAGATGGATTGAGTAGCTGGAAGAATGGGTTGGCAAAGTAGTAGTTAATAGTCCATATTTTACCTCGAGGTTGAGACGGATGGACTACTATGAGGGGCTATCCTGGGACATAACCCATTTGTCTTCCTTAGCAGTGTCATGGAGGAGCTGATGGTGGACACCTTCATCTATATTGCAAATGGTTTCAAGGAAAGCTCAGTATGCTTGACACCAGGGTGACAATTCAGACAGAGAATTTGGAGAAAAGAGCCAAAGTCAGCAAATGCAAAGTCCTTCCCCTGGAAAGAAAGAACTCCTTGCATCAGTACAGGTTGGGAATGCCTGACTAGGAAGCAGCTCTATGAGTAGGGCCCTGGAGGACTTTGGTGGGTAAGCTGAGTGTGAGCCAGCAGAGGCCCTGGCAGTACCAAGGGCCAACAGTATCCCAGACTGTATTAAAAGGAGCACAGTGTGCTGATGGAGGAAAGGGATTATTGCCCTTTATTCACATTCATCACATCTAGGCTATAGCAGACTTATTTTTGTTTTCCTAGTACATGTAAAACATGACTAAATTGGAATAAGTTTATTGGAGATCAAAAAGATGGTGAGGACTGGATCTCTTGCTCTGTGAGGAAAGGCTCAGGAAGCTGAACTTATTAAGAGTGAGGAAGAAATGTCTCAGAGGGAGGGGCCTAATAGCATTCACCAGTGTCTGCAAGGAAAATATTAAGAAGACAGTGAGGTTCTTTACAGCAGTGCAAAAGATATTTATGATTGACTGAATGAATAAGATAAAGAAATTTAAGGCTATGTTTTTTTTCAACTTCCCAGTCCACAAAGTACATATTAAAATCTTCATATGGTCAAGAGCTGTTAGTATCATAACTTATATTACAAAGACCTGAGTGGATAGGAAGCACTATAAGTAAATCAGAGGCAGAAGATGCCTGCTCTTCAGCGTTTCATGGATTCCTTGAGATGGGAAAGGATGAAATTGAATCCTCAAGTACTTACTTAATGGCTCGTCATTACCCATAGTCAAGTGTCTTGATTATGCAGTGCTCACATCCTGTTTCAGGCTTTGTGCTGTTCATGTGAGGCATAGGAAGCCCTCTTGAACTGTTTGAAAGCTACGATTTTGTAGCTTTCTTAAAAACTGTTTTAGGCAGCAGGAATTTTATTATTTGAGTTACATATGAAGTCAAACTCTGTAAAGATGCTTTGCATGAGGACGTGCCAATTCTGTTCAGGGAAGATAAGTGAATTTATCTGTTCACTTTTTTTTCAGATATGTTGGTTTTGCATGCTGTAGGCTCAAAAGAGCTGCGAAAGATCACGTAATTCTATTTTAATTGACTTCTGAAACTTTTTTCTTAATCTGTAGTTGTCATTTCCTTACAGAGTCATACTCTCTTTTCTTTCAAAAAAAACAAAAAATATTTCCATTTCTTTTTTTAAATATTACACAAATGGTAAACATTTTAAGTCCATATGTCCTTTCTTTATAATCTGACAGCTTTTTATTTCCATTTATCTTTACATTAATACAAATCTAATTGCTGAATTTAATTCAAAATGGCTTAATGTTCAAAAGTGCTCTTGGTTTTAGACAATGTCAGAAGAGAACTTGTGCTTGGCAAAAGTGTCAGATATGTCAAATAAAATATGCTACTTTCTGCAATAAACTTGTGTATGTGCTTCTATTCCTTTTTGACATTTACTGCAGTGAAAATATGAATATCTCTCTATAAAGATATTTTTACATAATTTTATATTTGAAATTATGGGAGTATCTGTAAGATAACTGCTAAATTACTTCCTGTGGTAAAGAACTAAAGGAACTTTCTTTAAGCTGCACTGGGCTGTCAGAAGAGAATCTATGGATGTGTTTTGTTTTTACCTTTTTACATTTGTCTTCCGGGCCTTGGAAGGATGATTGATCTGAGCCACATGAACATTTTGTCCGTGTTATGACTGGGAAAGACTGAAGACTGCTGGTGCAAGCTCCTCTTGCAGAGTTGGATATGGATAAGATGGGACTTATAGATCTACAGAAAGAGGCACTTTGCACATCATAAATGGAAGCGGTGCTAAGAACTGTCTGAACCCAGAAGATTGCTTTCTTTATTAATAGGGTATGGCATAGTAAAACTTTGTTTCATATTTGCTTGGGGATATAGAGAAGTGATAAAGTGTCACCCTTAAAAATACTTTTTATTTTAAAAGACATTTGCAAAATTTGGTTCTTATTGCAGGTATTTTGATGATTACAAAATTCCAAGAGACCTTAATTGTACCGTTAATACAAAAGTGATAAAATATGTAAATGAATGAATGTTTAACCAGTTGAGTAAAGTACTCACTGTGTAAAAAGAACCTATGACTCTGCTGAGCTGTAAGTGAATATGTAAATTAAATAGCTTCAGTTATGAAAAGAATTGTGTAAGAAGTAATTACTTCTTGCTTTCTATCAGCTGACACAAGATTTCTTGGCTATCACAGATTTTTCAAGAAATTATTATGAGGATGAGAAGGATAGCAAACTGCTAGCAAATATTTTTGTTTAGTTAGAGATCTTCTTTGGATCATTTAAAAAGGAAAGCTAATATTTTTATTTCAATTCTGCTCAGCAGGAATGATAAATAGTAGCTGGGCTTAACATGAACTCAGTTTAAAATGGCAACCAACACAGTAAGTTCTTCTGCAATGCATGTAAATTATAAAACATATGTTGTCAAAGCAAGCCATATCTGGCTTACACACTCTCAATTGGCATGAGAGGACTCAAGAGAAAATATTTTAAACAATAGTCTGAAAGGGATTCTCTAAATAGAAATGGCACATATTTAAGATATCCCTAAGGAATTCAAGGTCAGAGTAGCATCACTTCAAAAGAAGTCCCCACAATTCAGGGTAGAAGAGCTATTCTTTGTTACCATGACTTAGTACTTAATTTAAGATTTGTCTTATTTATTTGCTCCAGAAAATAATAATAGTAATGATAATAATATATATTTACAAGACAATGCAATTGCTCACCACCTCTTGCCCAGTGCCCAACCTGAGCAGTGGCTGCCCTCCAGCCAACTCTCCATATTTTTAATTTTTTTTTCACATATCATACAGAACGGAATATCCCTTTGGCCATGTTAGGTCCACTTTACTGATTCTGTCTTCTCCAAGCTCCTTGTGCTCCTTCAGCTCCTTTGCTGGCGTAACAATACAAGATGCAGGAAAAATTGAAACATCCTCAGCTCTGTGAAGCTACAGCAACAGATAAAACATGGGTGTGTTATCAACATCGTTTTTCTCCTAAAGCCAAAACACAGCATCATACCAGACACAATGACGAAAATCAATTCTGTCCCAACCAAAACCAAGACAATGCATTCTGATTAAGCTTTTTTTTTTCAGACATTAAACAATGTGTATAAAAATAATCTCCTAGCTTGCTTCAATGGTTTCTCAATAGTAAAAATCATTGCACAAACTTGTTTCCTCAGCTCTTCCCATCACATGAGCTTCCTTTGCACTTCTGACTAACTCAGCTTTCTGCAGGGAGGATTGGCTGAGTAGTCCCATACACCTACTCTCAGCGTCCCATCCAGATTTAAACCTGGCACAAAAAAAAAAAAAAAGTTCTCCAAGAACCATACGGACACGCTGAAACTTGCCTGAAAATGAGATTGCTGCCTTATGGCTTCAGTCAGAACATTCTTTGAGGGGGTGTGGATTGCAAGGGGTGGTGTGAACAAAGCCAAAACTAGACACAGAAATGAAATGAAGAATAAAAGTCACGGTGTACTAATCAGCAATTCATTCAGCTTTTTCAGACATTAAGGAGATAAGTAGATTGTGTCAATTCAGATAGAAATATAATAAATAGAACAAATTTCCAGAGCAGCAATTCTTTTGTGTCTTGTTCAGACTTCAAGAAGCCACAAATTCCCTTTTTAAAAAACAAACAAATAGAAAACTTTTCTGTTTATTTCTCCTAAGGGCACTGGCAGTCCCCAAGTTCTTAAAACTAAAGAACTGGAAAATAAACTAGACTGCTCACTTAATAGACCTTGTTCATGCTGGATGGCGCCATTTTTCTTGGAGAGTTTGGGTCATGGCTCACTGTGAACTAGAACTGCAAAACAGAAAACTAGATGGTAAGTGTGGCTGTAATGATGTTTTGCATAAAACATATTTTATATTGGGAGAATATGATTCTTCCAATGCAGAACATATTCTCCTACAGAAGAGGAATGAATAAATATATTTACATATGGAGCTAGAAAAAATGTGGAGAGAAAATATAGTTTTGTTTCACTTTAAATATAGAAGAATTCCATTTTTTAGTGTGAGCGTAGAGTGTTGTGAGGTTGAACTCAGTCAGCTGCCTTTAACAGCAAATACTTACAAAGAAGGCAGTGGGTTTGATTGTACTTGAAAAAGGATGTGTGCAGGATATTCCTGTGTTATTCATAATATTAGTGCTTTTAACAGATGGGAACGTTTAGTGAGTCCTAAAATAATTACAAGATAAAACCTTCATATTTCTGTATGAATATTTTGATAACCATTATTGATAAAGCAGTCAAAATAAATGTATCCATTATGAATTTCAAGACAAAGAGGAAGAGAATAAATATAACAAAATTTCAAGTACTAGAACCTGCATTTTTGGTTGCGGAGGAGGGAGAAATTTGGGAGGGAAATAATCACATTCATTACTTAAATATTTATTTGGATGTGTACCTCACAGAATCATAAAATTATGGAAACACCAATGTTGAAAAAGACCTCCAAGATTATCCAGTCCAACCACTCACCTACAAGCAGTATTTCCCCACTAAACCATGTCCATCAGTACAACATCTGAGCATTTCTTGAACACCTCCAGGGACGGTGACTCTGTCACCTCCCTGGGCAGCCTGTTCCACTACTGGCCACTCTTTTGGAGAATATGTTTTTCTCAGGGACACATTGGTACACTATTGTGCTCACAACATATCTTAAAATTGGTAAATACATGAGCAGAGGTTCAGGGATTTAATTTTAGATGCAGTCATTTTAGACATTCAGTGATACAAGGCAGCAGAAATATTTGAAAATGACTATTAAGATTTTATATATTTTATATATTAATATTTTTATTTTAAGAGTTTATATTCTCACCTTCGATCTACTACACACTTGAGTGTTAATCCATAGTCCTTTTGGTTATTCATACATATTCTAGATACTCTATAAAACCATATTTAAAAATGCAAGGTTCTAGGTAATACATACATTACACTTACATAGTTCTCTCAAAGCCTGTATATTTTATCTTCACAGGAAGATAATAATATTGTCAGTTCTCTAAGACAATGGTAAAGATCACCAAACTCTTAGTTTATCTCGGGACCAAAATCTGATTACATATATTTTTCATCAACGAGCAATATTTTATATTTTATCTTCACAGGTAATCAGTTCCTAAAGACGCAGTACCCAATAAAGCTCAACAAACTCTTAGTTTAATTTGGGGGCAGAATCTGATTGGCACTTAGGTCATATTTCACCAATTTCAAAAGGAAACCTGGCAAGTGAAACTAGACTTCTAAACTTTCCTTTCATCCCTACCAAAAATGTAGGCACAATTTTGTTCCATGTAATTGTAGACATAAAATATGTCAGTTAGCTCTCTGACTACTCAACTGTGATGCCCAAACATAATAATGTCTATCTGATAGCGTTAACGTCTATATTCAATAATGTGTGAAAAATTAATGCTGAGTTTATTTGGGCACAATATAATATACTGTTATTGCCTTTAGAGACATGTCTGAATCACTTGGATGGTATCTGCATATTATTCTTTTCTTCTTCCAGCTTTTCACACAATTTATCTTTTCTTTTTGAATTTATTCAGGAACATCTTTGGAATCTCTTCCCACCTGTTCAGATGTTAATTAACATAGATGAGAATGCAAAATTTAGCTTTGCAAGTATCTTAATACCCTCCCCCTTTTCTCTTTTCTCTATTGCATTTCTGCAGATATGCACAGGTTTATGTTGGTTTTTCTCTTGTTAAAATACAGTTTCCAGGGCAAAAACAACAACAGCAACAACAAAAAAACAAAAAAACAACCCACAAGCATTAAAGTCCCTATCTGTACTAAACTCTTAGCCTTCAGGAGAAAAATGTGTTTTGATAAATAACAGTAATACAAGAATAGCAGAATAATTAAATGAAAATAGTACTTATATAATTATCTTACAAACTGTGCAGAAAAGTTATGTTTCTTAAATCTCAGGGGATCAGGAATATACAATTAAAGGACTCATTTTTCTCTATTTGCTACACCATCTATTTCCAGCTCCAATAATTTTATGTATAGAGTATATAAAGGTTATATTATTACACCTGCCAGGCTATTTTCAGTTCAGAATACTTAAATGGTAGCATTACTAATGCAAAAACTCACTTTGCATTGTTTGATAAATATTTGTGATCTTAGAAGGCACTTTCTGCTTTTGATGCAATGACTTCAAGATTAAAAGCATATGGATATTATGATTTTAGCATGCATATTTCTAGTCTAAAACTAAGTACACCTTTTGTGGTCAACTTTTAACAACTCCCTGACATGTTTTGTATATAAAAAATAAACAAATAGAGATTGTATACAGATGAATAATGGCATGTCCCTGTCAGTACTAAGAGAGAAATATTTTCTGTCTCATGCTGATGCATTACTGGGATCCCTACGGCAGCCTAGATAGAAGACATGGGTGAAAAACTAGTTTAAGTGTTACGGAGCTTAAAAACTAGTCTCTTAACTTTAATTAACTTCTATATCCTGTTGTATGTAACTGTTGAGTCATGCCCTGAACCACAGATTGAGCACCTGGAAGAGGACCTGGTCAGCCCTGAGAGCACAGGTGAAGGCAAAGGTGAAGGGGTGGAGCCTGGCTGCACATCTCTTAAACCTTATTTAATGGCTGATTGCCAGCAGGGAAGGATTTCTTTTTGAAGTGCTCTCCTTTGTGGAGTTTTCCCCTGGGATCCTCGAGGTCCCCTTTGGAGGTGGGTGAGCAGTCCTTTTTCCTTCTTTTATAGCACCTTTTTGTTGGTTGGTTCCTCTTGTCACCACGCTTCTTGTATCACCTTTCCATTGTGTTGGTCTTTCTGACTGTTACACCTGCCAGCAAAGCAGTTGAGCATTACTGACTTTACACTGCCTAAATTAAGTCCTTTGTAACATTTCAGATCAGGTGAGAAGGGCAGCTTCTGACAGGAAAGATCTTGAGGATTCATGAGACTCATCTAGTTTCAGGATCTAAATTTACACAACAACCAGTCTCAATGCTGAGCAAGTCAAGAGCTTGGAGTCTTTCCAGAGTATCTGCATACAGGCATGTAGTTATGTGCAGTCAGGTTTTGACAACACTTTAAGTTGATAGTGAAGTTTCTGTAATTGTTTAGTGTTATTGATTATAAGCTGCCTCATTCATAGGTAAAGAATACTAATACATGTTTCGGCTAACCAGTTTTAGGAGGTCCATTTTTCAACGGGGGCATGCTAGGAGTACATAGGCATGGACTAAGCTGATGAACACTAATAACTCAGAACTGTTGCCACTATAACTCAAAAATGTTAAATACTGTGTTTGCATGCTTTCTTTGATCTCTCAATACCAAAGCATTATTCAGATTGATCCGCTCAGCTCATCTCCACCTCTAGTTTCATCTTAATCAAGCTCAGAAAATGTAAAAAAAAAAAAAAAAAAAAAAAAAAAAAAAAAAAGTAATAATAATGAGAAGAAACACTTTATCAGAGGGAGGCACATTAAGTAAAGAAGGCTTCAATCACTACCACTTCACCTTTTTCAGCTGGGAGTTATTTCATTTGTACATACCCATAGAGGTGAATGTCGCTGTGGGTGATGTAAGATGTGAGCCCTGCTTATGGTTCTCCACCCATCAACTGTACAGCAGCCCTTGCCTTGTTCTTAGCTATTCTTATGCTACAGGGGGCTCTCTGCCTTTGTAAATGGATAAAAAAGATTGTGGAAGGAGTACAAAGAGTCTTGAAATCTTTTCTTGCTTTCTTGTGTTTCAAAGATACACAGTTTGTCTTGGAAATAAAATGTAAGAGCCACTACTCCTTGTACCACTTCTCCCGTTTCCCTGAAGAGGGGAAGTAGTAGAAACTAAAACTGTATTATCTGGACTGTAGTTTAAAATAGCTAGTATAATTAGTTCAAACTATCGCTTCAAGGAAGCACATACATTAGTCAAATAACATCTGCCATTCAGTGCCTAAGCTTAAACGTGATCTGTGTATCTGAGAACTCTTCTAGTAATTTCAGCGCAGTTTAACATCACTAACACTGAAGTATGCAAACAAAAGCAGACTAGTTCCAAAACAACAACAGCAATGATATTTCTACTGTTATTACTTAGAATCTATGGATTGTGTACAGCTTTTTTTTAGAAATCAAGCCTCTTGTAGGCCCAACATTGGTAAGACTCATACTATGGTTTAATGTTACAAATCTTGTATGTTACATCAGTTTAATTTCACATGTACTAATAACATTGTATGAAGATTGAAATCTTGCTGTATTTTTAGGCTGATTTTAATATTTGCCAGATGCCACTACTCTAAGAACTATAAATTCTGAAAGCATTTCAACTTGGACATCTGAAAACTGAGATACCATGCAAACTGTCATATCATGGTATTCTAAAGCAGCTCTTAGCACCTCCCAGACCACTTTTTCTACAGAGAGGTCACATAGGGGTTAATGCACTAAGGGGCTTATGCCTGTGGTGCACTAGTTCCTGCTAAGTCTGTGTTCCACTGTATTCACTGGCTTGCTACTAGTTTGCAGCTGCTCTGGGTGGTTCTTAGTTTATAATACCATTCAGTAACAGAGTCCACATAAAATCTGCATTGCTTAAGTAATACATATTTGACATAATTGCCTTTTTCTCAACAGGGCTGTTTCCCTAGGGCTGTGTTATCTCAGTGAAGCAGCATGTGTTTCTGCTGTTTCAGTGCAGTTGTAGTACCATCTTTATATGTAGTTTCCAAATCTACATGCTCATCGGGCCTACCCTGGCACAAAGCTTTACTGTGAGTCGGCTCTTCTGCTCTCCAGAAGTTACCTGTATTCACTCTTAGTCTTCTTCTGTCTTATCAAGAGGAGTTGCTTTTCCTGCCCTTCTGCCTCTTGTAAGCCACGCTGCTGATTACTTTAAAAAAGGTGTAGTTCATGTTTCCTGTCAACATCAATAATACATTTTTGAACAAGACATTCAATTCAGCTGGAACAGAGATTCCTGTTACCTTTCAAAACTTCAGTAAAATTAAGCGATAATAGATGTTTTGTGTTTTTAATGAGATCACACATTCCTGATGCAATGATATTCAAAGGTTTTCTGTACTGGGGTAAGGACTGTCAGCTCCTGACATACCCACTGGTCAGTGGGAGTTACTGAAGCAGTCTCACACCAAGTTCTGCCAATGAATTTTGTTTCATAGCATCTGACATCTGCAGAAATGCTTATGAAACCTATATTTTTTCAAACATAAACATTTACAGGATCTCTGCCTTTAGAAGGCATATTTAAGTTGTCATGACATCCAGAGAACTAATAATTTGCCAGATTATGTTATTCTCATTTTATTTTTCTGATAAGGATATTTATATTCTCAAATCTCAATTTTAATGTCAGGGAACAAAGATAAAAAACAGGGAATTCCCTTCTGAGTACAGCTGAATTTCTAATAGCAGAATCTTGGTAGTTTTTCATACTCACTGTACCTCCAGATGACTCAAGAAGTTTGAATGCCTCCATGTAATGGAAAAATTATACCCCAGTTGTGCTCTTGTGTTCAAATTTCTGTTAAAACTCAAAATATGAGGCTCATGCCACCCTATTATCAAAGCTGAAAAGGCAAGCATTCCTTCTCATGCTATTTAGAATAATACCAGAATTTGTGATTGTTTTAGAACTCTTTTGTAAATTAGTGGTCTATGTTAAAGAACTGGTTTTCTGTCGAATCTGGATTTGAGCAAAATCAAGTTTAAAAAATATATGACAAAATACTTTAGAATTTACCATAATTTAGGAATATTTTAGCAAGATCCTTACTGTACAGTTATTCCCTATTATATTATATTCTGGACTTTACATTCATCTGTATACTAAAGGAACAATGTATAGTGAATTGTTGATGTTTTGAAGTATTATCTTTGCTTACATTCTTGCTAGTTGTTTGGGATTCTTACTGTTGTCTTTTGGTAGGAATTTCATTTTATCTCGTGCTTTATTTTTGTTGTTTTCTTTTTCAAAATGGTCTTATAGACAGAGCCTGTTATACTGCTCTTCATGTCTGTAATAGTTAAGCAAATACATGATGGGGAGATTAGTGAGAATTGTCTTTGTCTTAAACATTTGAAACTGTCTGTACATTACAAACATTTTAAAAAATTAAGGTGGCCTGCAGTGTTGCTTACTTCCAGGAAACAAAAGTTTCAGGTAACTTTTTTTTTTCATTTTCAGTGGGCATCTTCTATTTGCTTTCATAGTAAAAGTTAGATGAAGCTAGTAAACAGAGTTCTGAGAATTTCTCAAACCAGAAAAATATTCTTTAGCTATTTCTGAGTCAAAGGCTTGAGAATAACCAAAAATGAGATGATGACACTATTAGACAGACCGTAATTAGGCTCGCATGAATGCAGAAGGAGAGTTATCTGTTTAATCTCATGCATCCTCTCTGCAGCTGTATAAAGGATGGTTACTATCTCTCCCTGCACTCCTGAAGTGGGAAAGAGACTATGGCCAGCAGTGTTTCCTGCCCAAATAGATGGAGTGTACTACAACTCTGTCCTAATTAAAGCCAGCTGTCACATTCTACCTGTCTAATGTTCCTAGTTTTTGAAATGTGTGGGAGTTGCCAGTTCACCTTTCCCAGAGACACAAGCATATATGACATCCCTCATTGATGGTCTGTGTCTAAGCTGGAGAGCACTGTGTGTTAAATTCCCAGTAAATACATCAGTTTTTCACCAGCCAATGTCATATCTTACTGAACAAACTTTTAGTAAAGATACTTATTTTCAGACTTGTATTAATGCCCACTGAGCAAAGTCAATAGAAATCATTGCATCTCTAGAAGTACCACTCATTGCAATAGTATCATAAAAATGAATCATCTGCAAGCTGTCTGCACTTACAGCTGTCTTGCTTAAGTTATTGGATGGCATGTTGCCTGCTCATGTGGTGTTTAGACATAGTACAGGGAATAGGTGTCAGAAAAGATGATTTTACTGGGGTAATTTAAATAGAACAACAACTGTTAGCTTGTTAGCAATAATTTCCCTTTTGGTGACTGAACAAGAAAGCATTATTCCCCCATGAAGCTTTCCAGCCTGCTGGCACGTTCACCCTGCTTCAGCATCAGGAAGTTGCAGTGAGTCAGGCTCCAAAACTGTTCATGGCTGTGGGCCATTCTTGCCAGGGATACGAGCACATCTAGGAGACGTTTTTCATCTTACTCAGAGTGTAATTCTTGCTTTGATGTCAAAGACCAGGAAGGTACAGAAGAGGAGATGTTTCCTAGCCAGTGGTGTCTTATTTTCTTCCTTTGTCTCCTTCTCGATCTAGTTCTCCCCCAAGTATTTATCTTTTCAACTGGACAAAGTGTTCTGAATTTTTTTTTAAACCTCTTGCATCTTTTGTAAAAACCTCCTCAAAGATTTCTGAGGAAAGGGTAAGCAAAGTCACGGCATCTGTTTTTAAGCACTCTGAATTTTTATGAAAGAGACACTGACTCTTTCCTCTCAGGTGTGTCAATTAATCGCAGGAATTTGAATTTAATTAACCTCTTCTGTCTGTTTAATTATTCTATTACTTTCCAAAAAAGTTAGAAGTGTAACTGTAAACATGAAAATAAACAACCCTCACTCAGTTTTTCATCATAGCGCAACATAGTACAAACCACTTCTCTACTCCCACTCAACATTCAAAGAACAGAGCATCTCAGATAGAGCACCTGCCACCTTGCAGGATAGTGCCATATGTGATTATCCAACAGATTTATGTAGAGATATTAAAGGCAAACTTTGATGTAGAGAAGAATGTTTCCTCCTACTGTGGGCTCTGCTTAGCTACCAAATAAGATGTGTTTCGGTATCTCCATGTGCCTTTTGTCTTGTGTTTTTTTTTTTTTATCTTAGGTTTAAACAAGATATGTCAGAAAAAGTAAGACAGAAACATGAATAAAGATACTTGAGCACAGATATAGAACACTGTACTGTGTTATTAATGTTTGGTTTGCCTTCAAAATCTGGTCGTATATATCCTGAAAATAACATTTAAGAATGTTAAGTATATCCCGGTTTCAAAAACAAGAACGTGGATTTTTGTTCTCTGTTATCTCAGTAAGTTTGATTAAAAAAAAAATATTTTTTTCAGTCAATTGAAATGGAAACTAATTGGCTAATTTATCCTTAAAATATTTAGGTATTGAATTTTATGGTCAAACCTCATCAAATCAAGCTAAATAAACTGTAAAAGGATCTCTGGAAGGAGGGCAGAGTGTGTATTTGTTTCCTAAACTGCGGGAGTAAATGTTACCAAAGATGTGTATTTTAAGAGTAAACTTCACTTTAGTCAGCTGACGGCACTATAATGCGTAGGCAATGTTTCTATGAAATGAAGGAAAATTAGTGACTTTTTCCTATGAGTCATTTGATACCTTGTCTTCATGTTGGAGGAAAAAAAGCCTGATACATTTTACAAACAGCAGCTGTGATCAAAACTGACTTCTAGGAGAATTCATTAAAGATTTTCCTCATATTAATTCTAAAGAAAATTCAAGAAATAATCATGTTATGCATAGTGGAGATAATAAGAATGAATGATCTTCATATCTATCATACATTAGCATACAAACAATAGACATCTAATATTTTTAGCTGCTTTCTTTATTCTTTCTCCTTTTATGTATGTGACATGTCACTGAGTTTTTTTGCATATCAGCTGACTTCAAGGACTAGTTAAATACTTGTATAACAAATCTGAACAGTAGCTCTGGAAGCTAGGTGTGCCATCCAACTGCCCAACTGAAGCCTTGATGAAATCCTTGGAGTGTAGTTGTATAACCTGTGGAAAACTAATTAATTCAAATCACTTAAAAATAAAAGATAGGTACAGCCTCTGCTGCAGTCCCAAAGCTGCAATAATCTTCCAACTGGAACTAATGTTAACAAGAACTTGAGTTAATTGATTGACATGAACAAGATTCAGTGTGCATCTTAAAATTTTAGAAAAATTGTCCAGTGCTATTCATTTTGGTGACAGAGAAGACCTTCCTTGATGAGTGCATGGCTGCTAATAAATAATTTTTAATTCAACTAAAGTTATTGTGGGTAGATTACCTGGAATATTTTATCCAGTTCCTGATATAAAAAACAAAAAAACAAAAAACAAAAAAAAAACAAAAAAAACAAAAAAAAAAACAACAAGGATCTCCTGGGAAGAGTCCAGCAGAGGGCCGTGAAGATGATAAAGGGCCTGGAGCATCTCCCTAGGAGGGAAGAGACTGAGAAAACTGGATCTGTTCAGCCTTGTGAAAAGAAGACTGAAAGGTGATCTTATTAATATTTATAAATATCTTAAGTGTGGCAGCCAAAGAGACATGACTGTCCCCTTTTCAGTGGTCTGTAAGGACTGGACAAGGGGAAATGGCTATAATTTTGAGCATAGGAAGTTCCACGCCAACGTGCATAAGAACTCTGTTCTGTCATGTGAGAGTGATAGAGCACTGGAACAGGCTGCCCAGGGATGCTGTGGATTCTCCTTTTCTACAGATGCTCAAGACCCTCCTGCATGCCTACCTGTGTAGCTTGCTATAAGGGGGCTTGCTTTGCAGGAGGATTGGACTTGATGATCTCTAGAGGTACCTTCCAGCCTGTATAAGTCTGTGATTCTTCCACTTCCAAATTTAAACAATTTGATTCCAAAGCACAAAGGAAGATCTTTTCAAATAGTCTGTGAGAAGTCTCAGATGAGAAACTTTATGGATTTCATAGTTTAGGAATAAGGAAATATACCAAGTGAATCCTCAAGAGGATGGAGAGAGAACGTGGCTCCTTACTGGCGAAGAGAACAATGCTTTTGATTTTCATGACATTCTAATGTGCTGCTTTCACTATGCTTGACATTTGTCCAGATGCACCTTCCATAAGCATATATGAGCAAGAGGCTTGTAGGACAATGACAATTACCAAAATGGAAATCTACAAGCTAGTTCATAGCTGAATTGTGCAACATGAATACAGTCTTGCGTATTATGGAGGAGGTGAGAAAGGCAATGCTCTTTCTTCAATCTCACAAGTTTCTCCTCCTCCTAGAAGGTTCCTAATGGTTTTCTCTCAAAAAGACATCCACCTCTTTCCAACCAGTTTCTATTTTTTCAGATAAACGAGGGAAGTAGGAGGAAACAATCTATCATTTTCCTCCATACATTATAATTTTTTCAGCAGAACTATTTTATTTCATAAAATGGTGCTTCTTCAGGTAAAAAACAAGCAAACAAAACCACATTTGTGGAAATAAACCAGTTTACAACAAGAAGTCTGCCAGGATACCCAGGAAGAAAAGAACATTTAAAGAGATGAATTTCAGAGTAGGAGAATTAGCATCCCCGGAGGGATGGTTTATATTATTGAAATGCTTATTGTATGCTGTATACCAGCTCCAAGTTGTCTGATGCCAGCCCTGGATGTAGAACAACTTCAAGAAGGGCATTTGCACCACTGGCTCAGCTACCTATGCTTTCTATGTACTGTACACAGAGAGCTGGGGATGCTGAAGAGTTGGGAAAGAGCGCAATTCAAGCCTCCAAAGATACTGGGTGAAGCATGTTCCTGAAGGAATACATTCCTACAGGACACACATCTAGGTGAAGTGTTTTGTCTTTCTTCCCCTAATGTTAAAATGTTCAAAATGCTATTTTGCCTAACAAATTGCACCTCCATGAGAATTCAAGAAGCGTACATGTACCTGCCATGCTTGTGTTAGATAAAATCTTACACAAAATCAATTCCAGGTGACTAGTCAGATCTTCAGCAAAACAAAATTGCATCTACCATGCCAAAGCTAAGTGAGGAAAGAGTGAGGTAGGGTAAAACAAACCAACCACAGCAAAAAATTAGATACAGCTGGTAGAAAGCTGGGCTTCTGGGGAATGTGAGAAGTTAATGCTCCTGCATGCTCATGGATGTCCCCTGTGGTTCATTCAGCCCACTCCCCCAGGATGCTATATCTCCCTTACAGCTGATGCATGGTAAGGAGGAGGTAATGCACATAGGAAGGGTTTGGTGAACAGTGGCTGGCACCTGTGGTGGTGTAGTGGCCACAGGGCAAATACACTCCTCAGCGCTCCCCTGTCTCACTGCAATTACTGGAGGAATTGTTTTGATATGTATAAACCTGGAGGAAGACTTAGGCAGCAAAAGAGGCCAAATGCTGTCCAACTGACTTATTACAAGTTCTAAGCAGCTAAGGAATATGGGGAAGATAGGGAAGTTAGCGAGAGTAAAAAGAGAAATCCTAGCAAATGGTTTATGAAGCAGGGATAGTCAGCACCAGGAATCCAGTGATATCTTGGTATGTAGGGATGTAGCAAGTTGGTAGCAACATCTCATTGACCCACACATCTGCAGTTCGTTGGAAGGCATATCTGTTCTACTTCAGAACTCTTTTGGTTTTTGTCCTTTTCATAGTGCCACTTTGGTTGCCAGGGGCAATTCTTTTTAGTTAACCATGACTTGTTTTAGTTGCCAGGGGCATTTACATTTTGTTTGTCAGGGGAAACAGCACGACCGTGGTATGTGCCTCTCCCAGTTACCTTCCAGGGTAATTGGCAGTTGATCACACAACTGTCACATGGTGGGCTGCTAGGTATGTACATTGACTGCATGGTGATCCTATCCTCTGAGATGACCTTCTTTAGTCAGCTTGAATGCCCAAAAGGAGCAACTGCAAAAAATAGTTTCTTATGGTTGCCACTGAACAAGCTTTGAGGAAAAAATTGTTCCAGTTTACCACATCCTCACAGTTCATTTGCCCTTAGCACAGGACGACTGCTGAGCACTGCAGTTCTTCTCTTCGTGTATCCAGGCTTCTTTAGACAACTAGAGGAGTGGCCCATGTCTTATGCTAGACTGGAGTTAGATGGTGGGTGAGGGCACTTTTCAAGGAACCAAAACAGCAGCATGCAGAATACCTGCCTGGCCAGACAGTCACAACCACTGGTAACATCTGTCCAAATGTGAACAGGAACTTCTTGCTCTGAAGCTGGCTTTATCAATTGGACCCCTTAAGTGAAGCATGGAGGAAGGTGAACGCATTAGGAATTTCTGGCCCCAGACCTCTGTCTGGGGTTTCTACATCAGCAGGTTGGCATTACAAATACAGTGGCTTTAACTGTATATAGTCTTCCAGTCACATTTACAAAATGCATAAGAGGCACTATTAAATTCTTGCATTCTTGAAACACTTCTGATCTTTTTCATGTAGCCTCTCTCTCTCTTCTGACTTGAGTAAAAGAAGTGGGAGTTAAAAAAAAAATAGAACAACAAGGTCTGGATAGTCTCATAAGTATACAGAGCATCATTTGTAGGTGGTGATATAAAAATTACAAGAAATGTTCCTCTTTGTTACTGTATATAGATATGCCTGGTTGGTCAAAGCCTGCTACTACAAACTCTCAGAATATAATTGCATATGATGCTGCTGAACATCATTAACCTGCTTGTTTCAGTAGTCTCATTAGTAACTCTGCCTTTGAACTCAGTTTTTGTGAATTTTTCTTACCATCTCAAGAATTAATTTATCCATTGCTGGCTCTTGCAATCACTTGCTTATCCCAGCTAAGGTAGCACTGTGTCATCTGAGCTCCTTGAGCTCTTCTCTCCATGTGTCAGTCATATGTTGCCCTGCATTATGAGCTGTCATTCATTTTAAATGCAGCCATATGGATGGCTTGTGTCTTGTTCTCCACACAGGCTCCTGGGAAATTTCCACATTCCATTTATAATTTTCAGGAATCATTGTCCTGTTTCTCTCTTTTGCCTCTTTTGAGAACTCTCAGCAACATCCCATCTTCAGAAATAAGCTAGTCAGAAGTATAAGCTCAGCTCTCCAAGCAATGTCACTAGTATCTCAGGCAAGTATTAGAACAACTCTATTAAAACATTATCAGTGTGTGAAATCTTCATCTATCACTTCAAATAAATGGGACTCAACTTTTTTTCCCCATTACTTTAAGAACATCCAGAAGAGTATAGGACTGCCTGCAAAAACTCTTGCAATGAGGTATTGATTTTTAGGAAGTTTTTGCAATAGAAAGGTTTATGAGATCCAGAGCACTCCAGTCACTCCTGATGGCAGAAAGGAAGAGAGATCTGAAATGAAAACCTGGTGTTATTGATCTAAAATGGATGGTTTTGATAGAGTGCCGTTTGTGAAACCAAGAAGATATGGGATTTGTTCCAGTGTGAAATACAAACTAATTCCAAAATCTTTGGAGCTCATAAGAACTGCTAGACTGTGCGGTGCTAATGAGTAACACGTCAGGAGGGACTCACACAGTTACAAAGATTAGACAGTTCTTACTCATTTTTTGTTATAGAATGCATTCTCTGAATAGGGGAATCTCTGAATGGCTAGATGTCATCTCCATTACAGTGTTTGCAGAAGGTGGCTAATGATGTATGCTCCTTCATCTCAAGACAATGGCATCCTGAAGGGTGTGGAAAAATGTTCCCCCTACTAAAAGCATCCTCATGTTCAAGGCTGGCTCCAATGCTAAAACCACTGCTCTCCTGGACTGCAGGGGCAGCAGTTGCTCTCCCATTTCTGAACCTTGTAATACTAGGCTGTATGATGCTGCTATCCCTACGTGAGTGAAGGTGTATGCAGGAAAGGTTATTCTTGGAGAATAGCTGAGACATAAGATCACATCCTTCCAGCAGCAGCTGCAATTGCTGTATCCATTGTCTTGCAGGTGTTTGGAAAAAAAGTCACTGAGCTGAATTTCTCAGGACTCTGCTCCTCCCTGAAGCTCTCCTAACTTTTCCTGTTCTGGGAGCAGGCAAGAAAGTTCAAACACGGGCAGCTCTGATAAAGATACAGAATGAACCAGTTCTTTGTCATTAAAGACAAAGATATAGTGGTTGGTGGTTTGACCTCAACTGACAGATAAGCCCCCCACCCAGACATTTGCTCCTCACCTCCCAAGCAGGATGGAACAGAATCACAAAGGCCAAAGGGAGAAAATGCTAATGTGTTGAGATTGAAATGGTCTGGCTGAAGCAACCAAGCCCTGGTACAGTCCATGATCTTGTGTGAAATGAACCCAGAAAAAAGTGAAATTCAAACCCTAAATTTTAGAAGAGCTAATTTTCAGTTATTTGAAGAATTAACAGATGACACCTCTTGGAAAATTGCCCTGAGGGATAAAGGAGCAGATCAGAGTCCTCAATTCCCACACGTAAGAAATTAAGAAGGGGAGGCAAGAAACCAACACAGCTAAGTAAGAACCTGCTGGTCAAGGCATGTTGTAAGAAAGAAATGCACAGGCAATGGAAGCAGGGACATGTGGCCTGGAAAGAGTATATGGATGCCACCCAGATGCGCAGGGATGAAATCAGGAGAGCCAAGGCAAAGTTCTCCATCATATTTGAAAATTCATGGCTGTGAGGTGAAGCGACTGGAAAAAGGGAAATATCACTCCCATTTTTAAGAGGGTAGAAAGGAAGACTCGTGGAACTAAAGACCAGTGAGTATCACCTCTGTGTCCACAAAGATCATGGAACAGATCCTCCTGGAAGAGATGTTAAGGCACATATGAGATAGGGAGATGAGTCAACAAAAGAGTCAACAAAGCTTCACCAAAGGCAAGGATGGAAACAGACATTTTGGTAGGGCCTGTACTGATACGATGAGGTAAAAGAGGGAAGATTTATATTAGACATAAGGAATAAGTTTTGCATAACAAGGATGGGACACTGAAGCAGGACAAGAGAGTTTGTAGAAATTCCATTCCTGGGAGAATTCAAGATCAGGCTGGATGGGCTTGGGGCAAATTTTTGTAGTGGAAGGTATCCCTGAGTAATGCAGGGGGAATGGAATTAGACAATCTTTGAGGTCCCATCCTAAAACATCCTGTGAATTAATGATTTCATCATAATACTTTATATGAAATAAATAAAAACAATTTTCCATTGGTCTTTTCCATGCTCTCTCTTTTGCTTTCCCTATGTACTTTCTTTTCTAATATTTCTTGTCCTATCAAGAGTATAAAAA
The DNA here is from genome assembly GCA_037305975.1 of Chrysolophus pictus. Classification (NCBI taxonomy): domain Eukaryota; kingdom Metazoa; phylum Chordata; class Aves; order Galliformes; family Phasianidae; genus Chrysolophus; species Chrysolophus pictus. Next base: position 31,068,965 of record CM074578.1, read on the forward strand.
TGTGCAAGATTTACTTTTAATTTTTAATATAGTTTTATAAGTTTTTCAATAATATTATTCTTTTAATGATTAAGTTTGAGTTGAGGGAGGGGAGATTTAGGTTGGACGTCAGGGGGAAATTCTTTACAGAGAGAGCAGTGAGGTGCTGGAACAGGCTGCCCAGAGAGGTTGTGGATGCTCCGTCCCTGGAAGTGTTCAAGGCCAGATTGGATGGGGCCCTGGGCAGCCTGGTCTAGCATTAAATGAGGAAATTGGTGGTCCTGCATGAGGCAGGGGGGGTTGGAGATTCATGATCCTTGAGGCCCCTTCCAACCCTGGCCATTCTGTGATTCTGTGATTATCTGCCTTAGTTCTTTTGCAAATAAACTACATATTTTCTTTTCTCCTTTGTTTGCTTTTGTTTCCTCTGTGTTGTGCTATTCAAAATCTTATACAAAAATTAATTTTTTTCTGTTTATACATTTACCTTGCTCTAGACTTCTTTTTTTCCCCTGTATTTATACTAGCAGTAGTAATTTTCATTTAGTCTCAGAACCAATAAAAGCTTTTATATCTCCCCTCCTTCACCCCCACTGGAGAAAGTTTTAATTCATCAAATATTTTTCCTTTACTTTGTACCTACATATCGCCAAAGCAGAGGCCAGTAGTCAGATATTGGATTTTCCCAAGAGCAAATGAAGATAAGAGATTTTTCCCTCTTAAAAAATAAAAAGCAGAGGAAAAGAGTACGTGAGCTTCAGTTCCCTCCAATAAGTTTATATTTTCTATATTGTTTATACGTCCTCTTAGCTAATTACTTTGCATCTCTAAAGCAGTATTTTGCATGTCATTTTCTAATTCTTTTGACCACAACAGGCTGTTAACCTTGACTTCGAAAAACTGCTGAAAATACACAATGAAGTTTTCTTTCTACTTTAAACAGCTACAGCAAATTAACTAGAGAACACAAACACAATTCAGAATAATGTATGCATAAAGCAGATTTTTTTCCTATTTAAGACTTTTTTAATGTCAGAGCAAATGATTGACAAGCTATTGAGCAGAAACAATCCAGTATCATTATTATCTGACTCTGGTATCGGATAGCAACCAACGTATAGGCAGTGCTCAGCTTCTTTATACTTGAAATTAGAATAACTTTTAATCTCTACCTGTACATATGAAAATACAGTCTTGTGCCCATGAATCAAACAGATTTGTAACCTAAGAAGTGAAACACCGCAATGGTAATTCTATTTATAAACAAATACTTAGCATGAAGAACTTAGCCAAATATTTTCTATTTTATTTTACACATAGATAAAACTTACTATAAACCTGCTTGGTTGGGCTATTGAAGTCCAAGATCATATTTCTGATGTATATTTGAAGGCCATGATGACTGATTGTTTACATTACTGAGGCTATAGAGACTCCAGCCTGATAAAATCCATAATATCGTCAGACACTGAACAGCACAGCAACCCATTCAATTCTGCCTTGAAATTCAGGAGTAGCAATGCTGACACTGCTATTTAATGTTCCCTTTCACAGAGAATGTTTAAGAAGGTTGTTAATAAAAGACTTTTCTTACATGAAGGAAAAATGTTAAAAAAAATTCCCAAGATCTGAAGAGCCATTAGGCCCTTTTACATCTAGTCTTTGTGTCATTGTTCTCAAAATAAGGTTTTCATTGTTAAAAAAACTGTTTAAACATGATCTGTCTTTAGGGATCGCTTTAAATCAATTAAACCAAGTTAAGACTTGACAACTTCTTTGCTAAGTACGAAGGAGAACATTTCAGAGATAAGGACAGGTTTTGTTTTTGTTTTTTTTTTGGTAAGGAAAAGACTTCGACATATCTTTTGAAGCTCTGTCTTCTGGCAATACTGTAGTTCTTTCCTTTGAGCAACTTATATGTGGATTATTTCCCATAACAGAAATAAAACCTCATGTTCCTTGGGGGTGAAGAAATGTTTTGTTGGTAAACAAATGTTCTCTGTGGCTGTGCTGTACAGGTTTGAAGGATACTGCTTTCTCAGGGACTCTCTGTATGACATTTCCTATGAGCTTTGAATTGCTTAAGAGTTCTTAAAATGTAATTGCAGTGACTATTTGTCTTCTATTTAAGTGTGCAAGCTGAAATAAAATGCATAGCTTCTGCTGAAGAAAGAGTTGAGATAGTTTTACGCTTCAAATTTGAACAGTTTTGCACAGCAGATTCACAGAAGTACCACTCAAGAGAATCTGTAAAATCACACCCCTTTGAGAAATTTGCATCATTCCAAATTCTTAAAAGCAGAATGAAACTTTGCCCAACTAACCCTCTGCTTCACCCAGGCCCTGAAGTCTCATTTAACTTCTTTCATATCTTCCTAAGACTTCGCACTGCTGAAATCCCTCAGGAAAAATTTGGCCTCTTGTCAAGCCTGCTAGAATCCATGGAAGAGTTTCCTGTTAATGCTATTTTTGCCATTGACCTCAGCAGAATTTTCTCTCTGTTTTTACATTCAATAAATAACTATTTTAAGGATGTACTCTACAAATTAACTTCCATCTGTCTTTGAGTATTAATAACATGTGTTTCTATTGTTATTTATCTAAAATTCAAATATTTTATTATTTCTTGTACAGTCCAGGAAGTTTTGGTCGCCAGAAAGAACAGATGAAAAGAATGTATGCTTTTAAAAATCTGGTGGTGTGTTAGCATAGAAACAGGCTATAATACTTTGAAGCTCGCAGAGGGCATTCTATTAAGTTTGTGTGCTTTAAAGAAAAGCCAAGATGCTATTCATGACACGTATATATTACAGAGCTAAGTATGTTTATTATGAAAATACTTCAAATTTAAGGCACATCTTTAAAATGCCTGTTATGGGCAATGCACTAGAGGAAGAAGATGACCAAAAGGGAACACATCTTCCTGTCACAGCACTGGCAGAAGCCACGCAAAAGGCAAGAGCTGGTGTAGGACTGAGAGGTAGGAGCGTTAAAGGAAATGATGAACACTTGTGCCAATAGCAGTGCTGCCTTTGTCCTTATTTAGTCTGTGAATATTGGAATAAACAAACACTACTGCACTGTGTTAAGCCAATTTCCTTCTCAGCACATGCTTTTCAGAACTTTCCTAATCAGAGAAAGTGAGTATTTCATGCATCTCTCTGAGCACAAATATTTTTATATATTGTTATTGCAATGCTTCTGTGGCCACCTTATTCTTTCACTGTGATGTTATCCAGTGAGACTTGCAACATAAATGCGATAAAGAAAGAAGTGTTACATTCCTATTAAGAACTTTCATCTACAAAACATTAGACCCCTGAAGACTATATGGATGTATGTGATGTAGTCTGGAGTGGCAGTTTTGCATACTGAGTACAATTATCACAACAGTTATTCACATTTCAATTATTACTAGGAGTCACTGCTTGCTCCTGACAACACTCAGTACACAGAGGTATCCTGCAAACACAGAGCAGAATGAAACTGTAAAGAAAAAACTGAAAAAGTTGAGGGGAAAAATAAGCACATCTTAAAAAGTAAATGACACAGACAACAGAAGTCTGGAACAATATTAATCTACTTGGTATTAAAGCAACACTCTTTCAGTCACATGAATTTTACCCCAACTATTCCAGTTTTCTTTTGTTGCAATATAAATTGCACTTGTTCAGAGGAATACTTTAACATGTTGTCTTCCACACGCTTGCAGAATGTGCTTGCATATCTCACTTTATAGGTCCCTGATCAATTTTACCAACTTACTTGCCTGGCAGCGTTCTCTATGCTGTAAGAACAATTCCCATTGCTTTTTTTCTTTTATTATCAACTCCTCCCACTACTTCCGCAAAGTGGATACACAGTTTGAGACAATACCAGAGGCTTTTAACCACATAGAGGTAATAGATATATAAGCCTCTAGATTGCAGAAATATGCAGGTACTGCACTACTGCTGCATTTAAAAGTCAAAATCTCTTCTTCCTTACTCAAGTGATTACCCTAATTTTCTGGGTTCTATTTTAATTTTATAAATTACATATAGACAAATATTTATACATTTCAAGCAACACTGCACTATCCTTTAGGTTAATCTTTCCCCTCTCCCCCCAACAATTTTATTTCCCTAAAAATCATTCTCTACATGTTCCTGTCATGGAAATGACAGTCTGCTAAATACAGCATCACCACAGGACATTAGATGATATCTACATTAGATATCATCTTACTGACAGCTCTCAAAGTGACAGGTGGAATGACTTTCCTGAAACAGTTAAAACACAAAAACTTCAGTGTTTTACTAAGAATTATCTGACCTAGAATTTACATTTATTGTAATCACTGACAGATATGGAGAAAAAAAAAGACAATTCTCTGCATTAACACATAGAAATTCCAATATCATGTGCTTCTTTAAAATAACTTTTATTAAGGAATGGAAGAACATTTTTCAGGATCCTTCATATTTGAATGGATAATTATGTAAGCTTATCACCTCCCATATTGAAAAATACTGTAATCTAAGGGAAATCACAAGACTTGTCTAATTTATCATTTTCCTACCTATCATTAATATTATTCATGGAATAGCACAAATGAAAATATTTATACAGAACATCATCTGCATTGTGTCCATATCGCCAGGAATTCCCTGTGTTCTTTCAAGTTTCTAGAGATTTATTCATATAGTTTATCCCATGAAATTTTTGGCTTCTGCTTAAAGGACATATCAGAGTTCACTGGGCCTAATGACAGATTATATAGACTAGACATGCCCCATTTGTCGCCAGGTCTCTTCTTGGGCCCTTCCAAGATATAATTATGACTTCCTCAAATAAATAGTTTTGTTTTGATTTAACTCTACAGTCAATGAATTGATGTTTGGAATGTTGCAACCCTCTAGAATGAAGCTGAGAGCAGTATTCCCTCAAAACATGGCTGAAGTGTGCACAGATGCTTGCTGGTGCTAAACCTGACAGAACAGCACTGGATGACCGTGTAGCGTGAAGGAATGTATATCTATGGCAGCTTCCGGTACATACTGGAATTCTTGATTGTCTGTATCCCCCAAATGATGCCCAGTGTCACCCAGAGATTACCACCTGATAGGTGGCAGTGCAGATCATGGAAGTCCTGGATAAATCTTGCAGACAATCAGTAATGTAGTACATAAGACAAGGAGTGTCTTATGTTTGGTTTGCAATTGTTTTTATTGGTAGCACAGAAAAGTGATCCCAACATATGAAGCTTTCTCAGTATAAGGAGAGAGGTTTTTTTTTTAAAAAAATTAGTTCTGTCAGTAGTCCCCTATACTAAAAGAAATGACAGACTTCTGCTACCTCATAAAAACTCCTCATATTTGGCAGTAATTTATCAGTCTTACAAATTTCAGATTCATTTCTTACTTAATTTGGAAACAGAAGCACTCCCACATTGGCTGCTAGCTGTAGTCCAGTGGCCCAAGTAGAGCATAGATATCAACAATTATTAATAGTTTATCAATACCAATATTATAATAGATCATGGATAGGAATGCAAAGAAGTCATTCATGAAAAAGTAGTTAGACCTGACTCAAAGCACCAAAAAACATACAAGGAAAACATAGATCTAAACCTGAACACAGTGAGTCAAGCTATTTCTAATAGAGTATTGACAGTGCAGTATTTATTTCAGCTGAAATTGATTTTCCCCTTTAAATTTCTCCACTGAGTTTATAGATTGACTTCCAGCCAAACTTGAAACCTTGTACACACTTTTTATAAGTTTTCCTTCCAAATTGTTGTCTCTAGACAGATTTAGTTGTTGAGTGTTTGATGGACAAGCTCTGCTTCTGAGTCTATAAACTAACTTTCATTTTCCTTACAACATCTTGAGATGTCATCTGATGAGTTTACTCTGATAACGGAAGGAGAAATTAGTTGTCAACTAGGACTGATTTAAATGAAAAGAGAAAGGAAAATAAGCATTTAACTAGTATACTTTAATACACGTAGCTAAACTAAATTGCTTTATCATGTTGATTAACTTCAAAATTCTCAAAGGAAGGAAATTAAGGGATTTCATGGGTTATATTTACAGTGACAGCTTCACTTTGAAACATAAAAGATCAAGTTTACATCTCCCTTTTATTTGCACCTTCAAAATTAGTGGACCACTATTTTTCCTGAGATGGATTTGGTTATATTTTCATATTCCTAGGCATGAATTTCTGCTCTCAGAACATTATGTTAGATTGCACCTTCCTATCAATAAACTGATAGCTACACTGGAAACTACGAAGCATGATCACTTCATTACTGTACCTATACATAAATGTTACCTTTGGTCCTTGCAAACAGAAGATGTATCTGCACACTACAGTTTCAATATAGCTGGAGTAGAAAGCTTGGACTGCTGAGTCTCAGCAAGACTGCTCAAATGCTGAAATTTGAAGATACTCCTCATCTGCTTATAGCTTTGGCGAGCAGCAAAAGCACCTACAGTAAAATCATATCCCAGACTCCTGTTGTTGCATGAAGGGTAAGTTCAGATAAGAGTAAGGGAATAACAGATAAGAAGGAATGATAAGACCTCTACAGGTTTTAATTTCCTTTCAAGTTTTTGCTTGTTGTCCATACAGTTGCTACATTTAATATTCATTAAAACCCAAACTTGAGCTGTTTTTCTGGGCTGGTAGGTTTTACCACATGGTGTTGCTTTGGTTTTTAAAACTGATCTGACCCAATCACTCTAGTAGAGAAGTGTAATTTACATCGCTGTGGGAAATGACTAGGAGTAGCTGTACTGAAGAGTTAAACTCTTCATAAAAGAGAATAATCTTTTAATTGGAGAACCTGGGCAAAAATCCTAGCCATTTTTAGAGTGGATTTGATCAGTGTATTTAGGGAATCATGCATCATGGTTGCCTGCAGAGCTGGCTTTAGGCCAGGCAACAATGGACAGTTACTTGCTTAGCAGAATTACTGACAGAGATATGGAAAACTTGGCTCAAGATACTTAGGTGTACCAAAGCACTATAGCTTCCTGTCCTTTCTTTTGCCTTTTTTACAGTCTTAAATATTAAAAGCTCCCTGACTACTAGAAGTAACAAGTAAAATATCTGTCACTAATTTTGCTTTCTGTGGATTCTGACAAAATCTCCAGGGTGGAGTGGTGTCATATCACAGCTTCTCCCATACCCACCCAGCCTCATCTTCCCTCATTGCCATGATTTCAGCATTGTTCTGCTTCCAAAAAAGAAAAAATTGCTTCTGACAGGTTCTTGGCAATACCAGGTAAAGTATTTGCAAGCAGGCCAATAATCATACATAGAAAGGAGAACAGAACTCACCAAGCTTGTGAAGAGGCTCTCTGGCCATACAGCATTCCTCATGCAGCATTCCTCCCCCACAAAGCAACCTGAGCTCAAGAGATAATCTCCCTTCAATGGCTGCCCTTATATGAGTCCACAGTGGCTCCCCCCTGGGTCCACCCCTTCTGGCCAGGTTTGCAGCACAGGTGCTCCCTGGGCCCGCAAGCGAGTGCCTTCACCAGGTGCTCAATCACCAGTTTAAGCCCTGACATAACAGTTCCCCTACAAGTGTGCCCCTTGAAAGTGCTCTTGCCTCTCCACGTTTCAGAGAGGACTACTTAGAGCAATCGCTATTTGAATCTGCCTAAAAAACTCTGTGTGTATGTGTGTATTTCTGTGTAGTTCTCTACATTGTCCCAAGTTACATTGCTCTTGAAAATAATAACTGGTTCCTCCAGAAAAATAATGCTCAAGTGCCACAATCAGGGATCTAGTGAGGGCCAGCTTGAGCTGCAGTTGACAGTGTGGAAGCCCACCTGGAGTACATTAATGTGACACATTAGGAGACTACTAAAAATGATCAAAGATATCCCTGACCTCATCCCACAGTATGCATATCTTTCACTGCTCCAACCCAGTCTCCTGCTGTGTAAGAACTCAGATGTCATCGCAAGGAATTTGTCACGATTGTGACTTGTTGGCAGAAGACATATTTCCAGTCCTTGATTGCTAAACACTTAGGAAAAAATATTACCTAGAGTTTCTCTTCTCCTACGCAGCACAGAGTGTGATACAGAGACCTATCACACATGATATTTGCAAAGGAAAATTCCATGAAGTATTTTAATATGGTAGTATTTGAAACATGAGTGGAAAAGATGGAGGGTCACTCTGATGAGCGTAATATTTGGTAAGAGAGCCAGCTTTCTGAAAACCTTGGTTGCTAGCTCTTGATCAAATGCTACTTAGATTTATGTTAACCCAGCTATTGAGAGTTTGCATGGTGAGACAAGTCAGGGAATTCAGCAAGGTTAGAAAGAACATGAAAGAATGTGTATGTATTTTCTGAAGAATTTCACTGTATGATTGCAGGGAAAGAAAGAAAAAGAAAAGAGAAAAAAAAAAAGTAGGACCAGCATTAAGTAAAGGAAGGAGGTGGAATAGTAGCTGCTCAAATCATATTAAATCAAATACTTTCTAAGTCACAGCTTGAGGTATAACTGGACTTTGTTTGGAAAGAAAAAGTATCTGGGAGCTGAGGGAGCAATGGATAAGGACAATCTCAAGAAAAAATACTTACTTAGGGGAACAGAGTGTGATAGAGGACAGTGAAGACCTACTTTGGAAACAAATCAAGCAGAATGTTTCTCTGAAGAACAAGTAAATGAGATGCTAATTAAATCATTGCCAGAAAATAGAATGCATGAGTTTACACAATATTTATGACGGATAAATTATATATCCTCCTAGAAAATAGAATTTAAAAGTAGCAATTCAAAAAGATGCTTGGAAGATTCCAGATAGAAATCATGAAATTGGAAAGTATCTAATGAATGGATAAACAACATCAGTGCAAAAGTACATTTCCTTCTAATCATTTAATGAATGCTTCTGGTATTTGATTTTAGCTATTTCCTCATCTAACTCAGATTTGTTTGTGAAGTACACGCTGGTGTTTTATGCAGTGTCTGAAGATGACAGGAATTTCAGGACTGGGTTTGGGTCAAGACAAAAAAATCTCCTTAAAATGCTTATTCAAGAAGCCCACAGCTAACAGATTTCTTGTCCTTTAAAAAGAACAAAATGGGTGAATAATAATTAAAATCGTCCTATATAAAATAATCACTTCTGTGAGTCTAACTGTTTGCAGTTTACCAGTAGTTATATAGCAGTACATACCACAAAGACTTTCTGTGTGGTAGATATCATGCATACACAGAACAAAGAAATTGAATTATCAGAAATGAAGTGTAAAACCAGCACTTTAAAATCACTTTATAACATTTTGATTCCCTGATCTATACGCTACACGAGTCTCATACTCTGGGTTATAAGTTTTTAAAAATGATTTCTAAGTCTCTGTTTTATGTAACTCATGTCATCTTTCGGTTTCAGTAGCTTTGGCACATTTTTATCACCTCAAGCAGGTCACATTTTGTTAGCTTTCTTTGCTTGAACTGAGTAGTACAGTAGTATATTAGGCTTTTTTTTTTCTTTCTTTCTCATTTTAAAATGACTTTATATGATGAACGCTGGTCTGTGAGAGATCTACTCTAACTACTCAAGGACTCCTCAGAACTAATAAATGTTGTGAAATAGCTTCTGGCAATCTGGCACTTTTTCAGTAATAAAGGGGTAGAAGCCAGCAGCTCCCTACCTATAAGCCCTAAGATTTAGAGTACTTGGGGACATGAGCTTTGGTTTACTTAGATTCAATTCTTACCACTAGTTTCATCTATAAGCAGTGAAAAATATGTTATGTATCTTAAGGCAGTGGAAACCTGAAGCCAACTAACCATGTCCCAAAGGGTAATCCCATTAAAAACAGTGATAGGGACTAGTGTGGAATGCATTTTTTTAAAGCAATTTGTATTCAATTGAAGGCAAACCTTCAAAAGCAGAGTTAGAAGTTAACATCAAAGAGTTAACCCTATATAAGCATTGTGTCATTAATTTTCAAGGCCTTCTTACCCATTCTTCCCAGGAAGAGGCTGGTTTTAGGCAGTTGAAATTGCAGAGATCAACACGCTTATTAAAGATTTATTAGGGTAAGGAATATACTGTACCTACTACAGAAGATAATTTATATATCCTACCACATTTCTGGAAACAGTGAATTTTGATAGATGCATGGAAGGCTAGGGACTGTCTGAAAATGTGGTGGCAGCTCATGTAGTAAATAGAACAGGCCAAGGACTGCTCTCTGCTCCTGAGGCCATCTGGCATAACATATCCACAGGACTGAGTATTCTTCAGCCCAAAACAAAGCAGCAGAATCCACACACCTACAGGATGTGGTCACTGACCATATGTAGCCTAGCATCATGCCTCGGAGGAAAGATAGTGTGCTTGGGACAAAATTTACTAATGTACAGCGTGAACAGTTACATTCCAGAGCCCAGACAGGTGTTTGTGTATTGGTACAGACTTCGCCAAAGACTACAGTGGAGCAGACGCAGAATTACAGACAGCAAGGAGGACAGCTAAGGCAGTGGATGTATTCAGGTCTGGGCTCAGGTTCAGTAGATAGGGTGTAGATTTAGAATTCAAAAAATAGAGTTCAAACCATCGATGGCTGCTCAAAATGCTTTTAAAAAGTAGCTGAACTCCTAATGCTTAGGCACATTCTCCCTTTTAGTGGGAATGAAGGATTTAGTGTAATGTTAATGACATTTAAAGTGTCAGATGGTTTCTGCATTTTCTTTCACAGCTTCTGCTGTATAACTAAAGGGATATATAAGGATAATTGGCAAATACCTTCTGAAAGCAAGGTAATTTACAAATATATGTGAATCATCAACCCACATAAAGCTATCAGCAGGGCAGCAAATTGTGTAAGATTGCTGTTTGAAAATTGCTGTACTTCACAGATATTAAATGATCACTATATCCTTAAGATAAGAAAAAAGTTTGGGCAAGGTTGTGGCCAGTTTTAAAAGTGGCTTTTGCTACAAATGTTGTTCTTTCAAGTTTTAGTTTAGATAATTTCTATAACTTTGCTATTTGTTACTGCACATAACTGTAAAAGTCTGTAGAAATATCACTCTGCAAATGGAATCCTGAACTCTTCAGCAAATATCTCTGGTGTTTAGTGGCGGTTAGTCATGAAGTGTGACCAGCTCTTATGATGGTAGTCAAGAATTTTATCAGTTTTGTAATAAATTATAGATATTCTGCATGGAAATTTTGACAGAAAAACTAGGAAACAATGAACTGTTTTTATAGTAATTAATGTCAAGGTATATATGCAGTCCCACGGATCCTACTGAACATTATATTCATTACACTGTTACAAAGGCAGAGTTTAAAAATACAAATTTCAAGAAAGCCACAAGCCCTCTGTCATCATAATACTTTATAAGAAATTACTGTTTCTTTTATTTAAAAACAAACAAAAAAACACACAATGCAGTCAGATCTCTTGAAGCGTTTGTATGTTTGTCTAAGGGTATATATATTTAAATGTTTATGGAGGACAGATTTAAAAATTAGAGTTGTGAGATTCTGCCATGGTCTAAACCTTGAACTAAATTGTGATGGTGAGGTGGTCCTTGTGCATTATATCAGAATGAAATCCAGACTGACGTGTTTGACAGTAGTCATCCAGACTTTTCTGTGGTGCTCCAGAGAAAGGAGTTGCTGACTTGAAAAACAGAAATTCCATGTGGTTTCAGTTCATGTTATGTGAGGAATATGCTGAGGTCTAGCTGCTATTAAAATAAAAATCATGTGCTTAAAGTTAGGCAGGAACTTAAAGTCTTCTAACTTCTCTTTCTATTATTTTTAGTGAATTATTGCTTTATTAGACAAGTTTAGAAATCTTCTGTTGCTATGTCTCTTAGATTTGATCTAGTGGTTGGTGACTGTGCCCACAACAGGGGGTTGAAACTAAATGATCTTTAAAGTCCCTTTCAACCTAAGACATTCTCTGATTCTATGATCTCATGTATCTTAATTTGTATCTACTAAGAATGGAGATCATTATTGAATTTTACATAGCTTTTAAAAAGAGCATGTTCTGTTGCCTACATCAGTTCCAATGTAATAAACAGAAATAAGAAGTCTTCCAGTACATTCATGTCCTCCTGAGCTGTTTATCAAACAAAGTTCTTTGTAACATTGTACTTCAGCTTCTGAGAAAGATAACACTGCCCAAATTGGCACAGCATCTGTTGGATTGCATAAAACCCTACATAGTTTTATTACAGAGCTGCCTGCAAAATCTTAATTAATTGTTCGCATATGAAATAATGGCAAGCACTGTTTCACAAAGTGGTGATATTTTTAATGTTGACTTGTATCTGTTTGGACTGTGTGTGTGCGTAAAGAGATTAGTGAATTCAAACTGCACTAAAAAAGTATATATACGAAATATTTAGAGAAAGTAACCACAAAAATACTACACCAAAACCACAAAAACAAAAAAAAAGCAACAACAACAAATCACACGTGGCCAGCTCTGTTAGCGCAAAGCATTATTTTCTATTTTGTTTCTATTTTGTCTGAGAAATAAGCTGGCATGTTTTTGTTACCTTTGCTACAGAACATCCCAGGCATATTGCATTTAGAGGCATCCAAGGAGCAAGGCCAACTCCACGAGCTGAGAGCAGACTCCTGGCAGGTGCTAAGCCAGCAGCACTTGTTTGAGGATGGTAGATTTTCTCTGCTCACCGGCTGTCCAGCGCAGATGAAAAAGTACAAGGAAGGTACAACACTAAGCTGTTACAGCACATGCTGAAACTTTGCTTCATGGGAAGCATTTCATAACTGATCAAATACACAAACCACTTAAAGAATGGAAAGATGCATCTTCCTTTTGAAACATTTGGTTGCTTTGTGCTTACTACTTTTAATGTAATTACTGGTGTTGAGTGAACAAAGCGCGCCCTGAGTCTTCAGAGACTACTTTAGCAATATTTAATTTTTCAATTTTATATTTAAAATCAATAAATGCATCCAGCATGTTTGGTGGATTGTTTTTTGGAATATAGTTTGGAGATACAGCGAGATTTCTGAGCAGCAATTTTAAACTTTGAAAAAAGTACTGATTTAGAAAAGGCTCTATTCACATTTTTTCAGCAGTATGTATTGAATTACTATAAGCATGACATGCATATATATATAAATGTATTTTAAAGTCAATATTATCAAATAATACAGAGCACTTACCTGCTTTCCAAACCACTGAAGAATTTGAAAAAACTGCTGCTGGAAGTGACAAGCTTTTTCTGTGTACCCATCTTTATTGCTTTAGACATAATTTTAAAAATCTCAGTTTTACTTCAGCATGAAAGAGATCAGAAGCAGTTTCTTTTGCACAATATTCAAAAGTATTATTTCTGAGAAAGTTTAAAAATATGGCAACTATTTAAGGAAAACTTAATATCTGGAAACAGACATAGTACGTATTTCTTTCTGTACATGAAATGATGATGTTCTACTATTCAAGTACAGAAGATGATTCCCTCCTCTATTGTCGGTATCTGTGCTGTACAGATTTCCTCACCAAAAACCTCTGAGAAAGAATTTTGTCAGTCTCCCTGAGGCACTGTGGCTGTTTGTCAAACCTCCCTTTGCCTGGATGCTAAGGCTCATCATATGACATTAAATACTCTAACAGTGATATGGATTTGCAAGTCTGATTTGCAGAGTCTAGATCTGATTTCAGCTTCACTGTGATTTTGTGCTGTTGGATCTCTTCACATCTTAATGTCGTTGGAAATACTGTCAGATTACACCAGAATATCCCAGAAAGTGGAATCAAATGGCTGGTTAGCTTCAGCTCAGAGTGGTCGTGTTGTGAATCTGGGACTGATCCAGTATAACTTCGTTTGGTTTACAAGATGTTCTAGTCATTAATGTTTCTGTTTCATACATGTACATATGAGAGTTATCTAACAGTCAATGCTGTAACATTGTTGACAGTAAATTTTCTGTCCACTTTTAGTCCTGCTTCTTTTCCATAATTATGTCTGTAATAGATGTAGACTGCTAATCCGTATCACTGTCACCTCATTTTTTTGTGCAATGCTAGTACTTTAAATCTTCTAGATTTATTTTTAATGTATTATTTATTTGGGGATGTAGTATTTATATTATAAATTACCACCAGAGACCACTCCACATTGCTACTCGGTTTAACAATGGTCCAACAGAATTTAATCTAGGTCTTTGAGTCACCAGTAGTAATCTGATCTAAAGACATCTAATTGAAGACTTAAGGTTTAAATCAGTGCATAGAGATGGTTGTAACAGGCTGCTGCACTTTGGCTGCAGCCAGGCTGGGTTCTGATTAGAATGAATGGGTAGAGACTGTCCTAGAGGCTGAATGGTGGTTTCTTCCACAGATGATAAATACAAAGAAGTCATATCAGATGTTCTTGAATTTCTGTGTGCCTCTAAGAGCTGCTGTTCTGTAAGAGTGTCTGTTTTCTAATTTGGTTGTTTTTTCTATTCCTGGGATATATGATCTCCAATTGCACTGGAAATCAGCAAGAAACGGCAGTATTTCAAACAGTTATTTAATAGAAGTAACAGCTGTCTGATAGGATGATTCATGCATCAGAAACATTAATATAAACAGTATATCTTAGGACAGACAGATAATAGAAAAAGATACAGGTGTTACCTTATGTGCTACCCTACATGAAGATTTACTTGCTCTGAAATTAGGAATAAAAAGGGGCATGGAACACTTCATTGTTCCTGAATAACATTTAAAGAGGAAAAAGTGCTAATGTTTTGATGGCAGTCAGTATTGGGGCACCTATCAAAGAGATCTCCTTGGCATGATGAATATTTTCAGATTTTTATCTTTTCAGATACTTTTCAGATTTGATCCTCATAATCAGGTAAATGCACAAAGGAAAAAGCAGCAATTAAAAATAACTTGGGAACTTGGTGAGTTATCATGAAACAGCAGAATTCATAAGCAGGAAAAGAGGCAACGTGCTTCAGCAGAACAGATCATAGACATTCAGAGAACCAGTGAGAAACTGTGGGAGACTGTTCTAAGAGAGAGTTAAAAATAGAAGATAGTTCTTTAAAGAAGCTATGTTAAATGCAATTTCGTGCAGAACTATGCAAAATAAACTATGTGAAATAGCAAATTTTGATGGTATGGAGGAAGGATAGGAGATGTAGTTCCCTCACCAAGGATAAGATTTTTAAGATAAATAGATGGACACTTGAGGCCAAAGAGAGAAATTGTGAAGCAGAGAGTAAAGTAGTACATAAATGATGTTTAGTTCACAGCATTTTGGTGCACTAATGGGTACAGGAAGCTAAGAACAGGTCTACTTCTCTACAGAGTGAAGGCACTGACAAACAAAACCTGAAAGCCTAATACTATTTTGCTTTACTCTGAATGAAGGTCAATTGTGAGCAGATGACATATCAAAACTAGCACCCATGATGAAATAAAAATGGGAAGAACTGCTTTGGGAGGGAAAGAAGGTATTTTGATTTGTGTAGTAAACAAAACATGTTCTGAGCAGCTAGATCAATATGACATTCTCAAAGTCTCAAAAAGGCTAGAAAGAGTTCCTATCTTTAAAAAGAAATAGAAGAGATGGTTTAAAGTTATGAACCAAGAAGTTAATTTCAATTCCTGCCGACATAGTGGACAAAAATAATTAGCATATTTGTTGTGAACATTTAGAAAATAGTATATGAAGAAGAAGGAGTTATCTGTAAAAATCACATCAAACCAAAATAACTTTATTTTGTTGTGGGATAATATAGCTGTAGAAAGCAGTTAATGCAACATTTTGATTTCAGTGAGTCTTCTGACATCTCCTAGACCACTCTCATAAGAAAGCTAGGAACATATGGTCTATATGAAAATGTTGTAAGGGAAAGAAATCAAGCTACAGCAATACATTGAGTGGGTTTTTTCAATAATCTGTTCTTATTCTAGAATTAGTTGATATTTTCTTCAATGACTTGTCTGACAAAAAAAAGAGGGGCTCATATTTGCAAATGATGCCTGGCTAGAAGGAAATGCACGTAGAGAAATCAAACTGAAAATTTTCTTGTTAATTTACAGAAAAGATCTGCAAAAAAGCAGGATGTAATTCAATAAGAAAAAAGTGTGCGTGTCTCTCTACTTAAGTGGCAATCACCATCTGCCCAAGCACAGTTGTAAAGGTGCCCATATAACTATCCACATCATCTAGAGGGACCTTGATAGGCTTGAGAGGTGAGCCCATGCAAACATCGTAAAGTTCAGTATGGCCAAGTGTAAGGTCCTAATCCTGGATCAGGGCAATTCCAAGCACAACTAGGTGGAGAATGGATTAAGAACAGATCCAAGGAAAAGTATTTGGGAGAGCTGGTTGATAAGAAACAACACAAGCCATTAATGTGCACTTGCAGCCAGGAAAGCCACCTGTATACTGGGCAGCATCAAAGAAGCCTGGCCAGCACAAGGTGAAGTAGTTTATTCATCCTCTCTAATTTGTTCTCACGAGACCCTACTTGTAGTACTCTGTTCAAATGCACTGGATTCAGATTTGCAAAAAATCACACAGGATTTTGTAAAGAGGGTAAAAATTCAATTTTAGGACTACCTAGAATATCTCACAGGCGATCCACTCTTTTTTTCTATTTAAGACTCGTCTTTGATCAGTTCATTACTCTCACACTCCACAGCTATATATATATATAAAAAAAATTGCTCAGAATTACAAGTGAAGTAGTTTGTGTACACAGTTCCTGGCTAAAAGACTGTTCTTAGATATTTAAATCCAAAAGGCTTCAACCAGTCTGAAGATTTTTCAAGGAGAGCTAGAGGAAATACAGAGAAATACTGAAAATACAGAGAGCAGAAAGTCGCGGGGCAATTCGGTAAGAGTAGAGCTGCCACTGAAGTGGACTGTTCCAAACAAACTCCAGCAAAGCCTTTCACTAAGTAGATGCAATTAGAAAGAATGAGAGATTTTGAAGGGTTCTGCCACTGTTATTTTCTAAATGTATCATAGTAACAGAAATAAGATAAGCTTTCAGAGCACTGCCAGTATCCAGGGAGTTACTACACCACAGCAGGCTGGCATGTTTTCTCTTTGTAAAACACAACATACAGTACATGTTTCCAGGAAAATCATAAAGGTATTTATAAATTACACTTGAACTATGTTGAATTCCCTTCCTTTCTCTCAAAAAAATGGTTTAGTTGCTGCTCAGCTAAACAAGTCTCTTGGGGAAATATGAAAGTGTATAGTGACAGGAAGCACCTCTGATACATGACCAGATCACTGCATAATGCATTACTCTTATCCATCCTCAACCTTAAAGATCAGCACTAAGGTCTACTGCAAAAATGGAACCGGCTTCTAATGCTGAGGAATTATAGCCTTACAAATGGATTCTATATGAATAAATCAATGAAGTCCTCACTGTCAAGTCCTCAGGAAGATGTCATTTATTTGGGAGGGAAAAAAAAAAGGGAACTGAGAAGAATATGAGAAATACATTTTCTGGCAAACTACTCTTGTACACCTGTCAAATTATTAACATTTTGAATCTAAAAACAGTTGAATGCTGTTTAAGAGGTTGAGATGTTAAATTAATCACAGATTATGGATTGCTGGGCAGATGAGATCAAGTGTCATCATAAATTCTGAAATTTAAAGTAATGTCAGTGTGTGGTTGATATGTGTATAAGACAGTTATAAATCAATACTTTCAAAGAAAACAAATAATATGTTATTATTTTTCTCTTGGTTTTGGTGACTTTTTTGTTGAAGGGAAATCAGGAGTCATTACATAGGACCCACCTGTGCAAACTTCGTGATATTCCAGTGTTGCCACCATTGTTTCCAACTCACTGAAGCTGATATTCAGTCCATACACAGTTCCCTGGTTGTAATCCATAAATTTTTGGGGTTGAGCTGCTTAGGACACTCTTCATGTTGTGGTCTGACGGCTTTGCATAGCTGTCCAGAATGTGTCTTCTATTTCACATCACTGTCAACACTGCTGAAATGCACCACCGCCTCACTGTGCTCATATCCACAGTTTGATCTCCATCAACATTCACCAAGCACAAATGAATGTCAATGGATTTATTTCCGCATGGAGGAATTCAGTGAAACACCTTTGCTTCATATGCACTTCCATGTCAGTTGCCATTTTGTCAGACTGCCCCTCTGCTGCCATCTGTCACATGGCAACAAAATGTAATGGAATATTGACAGGAGTGTTCAACGTCTACTTCCATACTGTTAATATCCATTTCTGATGTCATGGGCTAACATAGTAAAGCAAATGGCATTGTTTTTCAGACCAATTCTCACATAGGTAATTCTATGAGTAACGGTATTGATTTGTCCTGAATGTGAAGAATCTCCACATTGCTTTAGTAGAAACAGCTACAGTTTCCCTGGACTTCAGGAACCTGGATTCAACACCTGGAGGTGGAGTACTTATGGAATTCTTCCAAGCTGATGTGTAAGAACCCTGTCACTTGGGCTGCAACAGGCTTGATTGTTTGTTCTGCTCCTCTCCCAGTGTTTCTGCACATATCCCCAGATAGAAGAATAACTGGCAATGGATGCTGTGTATGGGACTGAACTGCTATACATAAGGGAAAAAATACGCTGGAAATTTTTACATTTTAAAAACATACAATCAATAGTAAAAACCAATAAACAGTAATATGTTTTCACTTCAGTGATGATGAAAGCTATAATACTAGTTTTGTTTATCAACGGAGGTCTGACTTTTTGTTCTTTAGGTACAGATGAATAAGAACTTGAGTTACACATTTTATTAAATAGAGAAAATGTAATTGTTTTGTTCTATGGCCTAGGAGCACAGTGGAATGTAAAAAAAGGGCAGGTGAAGGAGGCTTGAACACAAATTTGTAACAACAATTAGTAGGCTGGCTTACAACTTGTAAGTAAGACTCATATGATATATGAGATAAATGTATCATGGCCATGTGGTCCTTTTGGGCTATATATTGGATGTAAAATAGCAACTAAATGACTGGAAAGCAACTACTTGCCTGTCTATAAGACATCTGGCTTTTTTCCTTATCTTGAGAGTAACTTGCTGCTATAGCCAACTGTTGTGTTTCTGGGACCTGTTTTATTTTCCAGCATAAAATGTAAGTGTAATGTGACACAAACCAATTTCCTCTTTTAGATTACTTCTTAGAATTTTTTAGGTTTTTTTTTTTTTTTTTTTTTTTTTTTTTTTTTAAACTCTGGTGCAGCAACCTCTGCTTTTTTTGCTACCCTTTTTGGCTGCCCTTCCTACCAGCCTCCTGGCCAATTAGTTGGGTTGGTTTAATCATTATATTTGGTATAGATTCCCTGCCTTTAAAAGACCCAATACCTCTTCTTAATGGTGTTTTTATTAACACAGGCCAGGAAAAGATCATTGAATCATAGAATTGCTTGAGCTGGAAGGGACCTTTAAAGGTCATATAATCTACCCCCCCTGCAATGAACAGGGACACCTAGAGTTACATCAGCTTGCTCAGAGCCCTATCCAGACTGACCTTGAATGTCTCCATGGACGGGGCAGCCATCACCTCTCTGGGCAACCTGTTTCAGTGCTTCACCACCATTACTGTAAAAATCATTTTTCTTATGTCCAATCTAAATCTTCCATCTTTTAGTTTGAAATTGTTTCTCCTTGTTCTATCACAAGACCTGCTAAAAAGTCTGTCCCCTTCTTTCTTACAGCCCCCTTTTAGAAACTGAAAGGCTGCTTTCAGGTCTCCCTGGAGCCTTCTCCACTCCAGGTTGAGGAGCCCCCGCTCTCAGCCTGTCCTCATAGGAGAGGCATTCCACTCCTTGCATAATCTCTGTGGCCATACTCTGGATGTGCTCCAACAGGTCCATGTCTCTCCTGTACTGAGCACTCCACATCTGTGTGCAGCACTCCAGGTGAGGTCTCACCAGTGCAGAGTAGAGGAGCAGGATCACCTCTCTCGGCCTGCTGGCCACGATTCTTTTGAACCAGCCCAAGATGTATTTGGTTTTCTGGGCTGTGATTGCACATTGCTGGCTCCTGTGGAATTTGCCATCCACCATTATCCCTAAATCCATTTCAGCAGGGCTGTGCTCTATCCTTTCATCCCCCAGCTTGTATTGACAGTAGGAGTTGCCACAACCCAGATGCAAGACCTTACTCTTGGCTTTGTTGAACTTCATGAGGTTCTCCTGTGCTCACTGCTGTCTAGGTCTCTCTGGATGTCATCCCATCCCTCAAACATGTCTACCACACAACACAGCATGGTGTCTTCAAAGGTCGTAGTAAAAGGCTTGCTGTTTCGTGAGCCAAAATACAGCCATCTGAATGGTTTGGAGCTGGGAGACTGCAGCTACTTTTGTGTGTATTACACTGTCAGTAATGTCTCCTGGTGCTTTCCACCAGCCTGCAGTCATAAGGGTAATTTTCTTTAGCTCCTTACTGATTTCTCACCCTCCTGAGGAATGCTGAAGCATCTAGAAAAACAGTATAGAGGCATTCACTTTTTGGAAAGAGACACAGTGGAACAGTGAGCAACAGATCACAAGCTACAATTCTTTCTTTTTTGAAATTGCCTTTCTAATAAAAGATGAATTTAATCCATTTCTCTATTTCTGAAAACCACTGAGCTAGATTAAAAATCAAACTTCCACTTTTTTTTTTTTTAATTTTTTGTTTCCCATCTTCAAATATTTCATGAAACAATCACTGACAGACAAGGAAACTGAACCTAAAGATCACTCTTTCCTACTTGTTTACCCAGGACTGGTTGGTATATAAATGTTAACTATTCTGGAGTAATGAAATGATTATATATTTCTCTTGTGAATTTTTGGGAGCTAGTTGACATATAATCTGGCATTCTGTTTGTGCAAAAAGCAAATTAGGTATTTTGTGATATGTCTTTTAGGACAAACTATGGAAAGAGCATTACATGTAATTCTGGTAACAAAGAATGGAACATTTTGGGGTGAAATGAGTAATAGACCGGGCAGCCTGGTCTAGCATTAGGTGGGATGATTGGTGGCCCTGCATGTGGCAGGGGGGTTGGAGATTCATGATCCTTGAGGTCCCTTCCAACCCTGGCAATTCTGTGATTGTGTGATTCTGTAATAATAATATTGACGGACAGAAAAAAAATGTACCTGTATGTGTATATTTATAACAACACTTAAAAAATTCACAATTCTTTTACTGTCCTCTCCTGATGATTTTTTTTAGCCCTAAGCCAAGGTCTTTAGCACAGTCTTTTACCCCTGCTATTCACTGATAGGTTGCAAGGTTTAATTTAACTACAGCATGAATAAGGAAACACTGCACTTGGAAGCAGTAACTCTCTTTCAGCAGTGCTAAAATACAGACCTCTGTAGAATCATGGTAAATTCACTCCTAAATTGTCATATAATTTTTTTCACTAATTATATCAACTGAATTAACATACCGAGGCAACAGAATATACGGAGTTGTTCAGCTACATTATATACTCCATGGGTTCCTTCAGAAGGAAAGAGAAGTTATAGCTACAATAGAATAAAGTTTCTCCTCTCAGAACATTGAGTCCATGGCATTTTTATTTGAAAACTCACTCTTTGGTTGTTGTGCAATGGGAGGAGTTTTCACAGCAATTAAATTTAATCAAAACAATCATTCACTTTATGGATTTAAATTTAAATGTATATGTTCACGTAGTTTTAAAGAGAGTATGCATTCTTCTGTCCTTTAAAAGTACATAATCTGATTTGGCAAGGCACATTTGTGGTGTCTCTGTGGTAAATTTTCTATTAAACTTATGTAAATGCTCACATTCTTGAGAAAATAAGTCAGATGAGTTGGTCTGAGACATTCATTAAAGCCTACTCCAAAACATGTTTTATATGAAAAATGGCTTTGCTACTGAGAATGATTGGTATGTCAAGAATTTCATTTCAGGCAACATTTTTGTTATTAGAACAAGCTTCTGTTGTCTACACAGGGGTTTTGTTCAGAAAGATATAATGTGAGATAGGAAAAAAGCATCCTTCCAGTGTTCTTATCTACTATGCAGTACTTCTATTGTAAGCATAGATAATAACAATTCTAATATTTTTTTTCATTTCCTCGGGTGCTGCTTCTTACATCTTATAATGGTCCTCATGACTTTACTGCTCCTTCTCTGGATGCTTGGAAAATAATCAGAGCTTGTTTTGTGGTGAGCAGTGTACTTGTCTATTGATACCTTAGAACTGGAAGCTTTAAAGGTGATCTTTTAAATCCCTTTTTAACTTTTTGTATTTCCATGTAAAATAGGAAGACAATCACATTAAAATGTTTTCCTTGTTGTTTCATACATCATTGAAGCTTGATACGACAATTTCTCATTTTTCTGTTCAGAAAAATTATCAGCTTTTGAAAAGAGAATAAGGAGGGAAGATGGCAGATAAGTCACAGCTTTTATTGACATCAACCTCAAACTGTCCCAACAACCAAATCATCCTTACATGGGAAGGAAAGTGAGAATCTGATTAAAGTTTCATGAAAAGGGCAAAGAAGTTTGGCAGAAAATAAACCCCTGTGCATTCCAGTTTGTCTTCAGATGTCAGGGGCTGGAGGCAACTTAGTTTAGATTCTGAGTAATGCCCAATCCAGCACTTTTAAGTCTGATCATGTTCAATACATGAACTATCATGATTACAGATTCAGAAATAGCGCACTGCCCAATTACTCTAGTTACATTCTAATGGGCTCTCACAACCACCACAACCAGGAATTTGTTCACACCCAGTGAGAACTCTCACAAATAGATTAAAGAATAGTACAGTTTATTCGAGCAACAGATTACAGATGCTTTTGCATTGCTGATGATAAATACACTGTCTGCAAAGCAGTTGAAGCTCACCAAGAACATGAGTAATATGGTGAATCACAAACGTGTTAAATCATGGAATAACTCTATAGAGATTTCTAGGTTTCCCCGAGAAAAGCTCTTGGTACACTAAATGTGCAAATCTGGCTCAGTTCATCAACTGGTCCCAGAAGTCACTGGTGTCCTCCTCACTTATCTGTGATAGTATCTTCCCCAGAAATCCTTCTCTCTCAAGATACTTTTATTGTATCTTCTTACTTTCAGGAAATGTTGAGTGACTCAGGTCAAATATACCTTTGTTTTTGGCAGAAAGGTGGGAAACTGCTGGCTCAAGGCTGAGTTGGGAAGACAAGATTTCAATAGTTTCTATAGTATCATCCCTGAAGGATGATCCCAGGGTTTTCCTGGAGACTTCTATCCCACTTCACACTCCATCTTGCTTTTTCCTTACAGTAAGAATTCAGAGTTCCTCCACTGTTTGCTGACAGGCCACATTGCTTAGGAAACTGTCATGAAAATAATTATCTACCATATTCCACACTGGAGGTTGATCTTCTCTCAAGAGGTGGACATTTCAATAAGTCACCCCCAGTAAATGTTCCATATAACCTACCCTGAGGCTAAAGTCTCTCAAGCTTCACAAAATTTAGAAGGAACTAGGGAGATCACATGCAGTCCTGTTATGAGGATCAGAGCTGAAGAGGCTCTTCGGCTGTGCAGTGTTTGTGTGGCAAGATGATTGACTCACAGTATTTAGCAGAGCAGTATTATCAGTCCTGAGTAAGGCCTTAGGCATAACAGCCAGGTCAAAGGAGGAAGCTGGAAGCAGGGTGGAGCTTACCGTCACAAAAGCAAAAGCAAAACCAACTGTAAACCGTTGACACCAACCAACTAAACCAACAAAAGATTACAGACCAATAATTATTACAGTGGGTTTCTGTGGTTTCTGTTTAGTTTTGTTCTTGTTTGTATTATCCTGTTCTACCCTTTCCCTTTTGGATATGTTATTATTTTTCTTTCTCACACTTTCGTGTGTGTGTGTGTGTATGTGTGCACTGATAACTAACTTACAATACTCTCAGAACAACTCCACAGGTGCCAGAGTCTGTGTAGGTAGGACCATAGGTTCCTTTGCATAGCAGATAGATGTTTCTCTCCATCTTTGTAGACATATACTATATTTTATTACTACAGTGACTATTTTTAAATAACCCTCGTTTCCTGAACTTCAACTGCATTTCCAGAGGCTGTTTGCATATGCAAGTAGCAGATAAAGTTAACATGTTAAGCAGCTGAGGCAGCTAAAACATGGGGATTATTCATAGAATGGTGCGCTCTCTCTCTCTCTCTCTCTCTCTCTCTCTCCCCCCCCCCACAAAACCCTAAATTAAAACAGACAAACAAAACAAAACAAAACAAAAAACCCAACCAATAACATATCCAAAACATATCAATATAACCAATCAACATAACCAATAACATATCCAATAACATATCCAAAAAACAGAACCAGAAAATGGAAGTGTGTAATACATGCCAGAAGGTAAAGCATCTCAGCATCTGCTGCCTCTGACAATAGGCTGTTTGTCACCAGAACTCCACAGCTGTCAGATGTGATGCACCATACAACATCACCTGATTACATGAACCCCATGGATCTGCTGTGAAAGCATCACTTTGTAGCTTACTTCAACAAGTGCTTTCTTCAAAATATAGTGCCATGGGCAGTAGGCTAGATTCCTGAAGCTTCTGAAAACACAGGAGCTGCTTGAACACCATCAGACCAGGCATACTAGCAGCCAAGAAGACAAAAGGATGATGAAAAGGGAAACTTGAATGACCTCACTGCCCATTGTTCCTTCTGAGGTCAGGGTTAAACTGGGCATGGAAGGACAGCTAGCAGTTTTATGTTTGCCAGCTGAGGAGCTGAATGCTGTCTCCCGATGGAGAGTGCTGTATCATGTCTTAATTAGTCCTCTACCCTATCTGCAATCAACAGAGTTCTGTAATTTCCAGCTACTTCTCTGCTTGCTTGTTTCTGAATGTCAACAGAAGGTAGAGTTGACATACACAGCGGCTGAAGCACTTAAAGAATCTGCAATAATTAGTGAAGGAAAATTATTATTGTTTGGGTTTGTACTTGATTATGTAAAGGTCAGCTCTCTTCTGCACGTAATCAGGGTTTTTTTGCTTTTGTTTTTGTTTTAACATCTGTCAAACTAAAATAATTAATGAGAAATTAAATATAGAGGCAGCAATGCACAACATAAGTGCACCAAAGATTGCAGAATCACAGAATGGTGAAATTGGTAGCAAATATTTGGATATCACCTGTTCCAAACCCTGTCCAAGAAGGAACACCCATAACAGGTTGCTCAGTTCCATGACCAAGAGGCTTTTTACAATCTCCAAGGAGAAGACTCAGCATCTCTTGACAATCTGTGCCAACATTTGGTCGCTCTCACAGTGAAAAAGTATTTCCTACTGTTCAGATACTATCTCTCGTGCAACAGATTGTTCCTATTTACTCTTGCCCTGGCAGTTAAAATGAGTATCATAGTCTACAGTTGTCAACGGTTTACGGGCTGATTCGGCCCGGTTCCTTGACTAGCAGGGCAGAGCGATCTGCAGATCTGCGCCTCCAGAAAAGGGAAACAGGGGACCCCAAAATAATTGAAAACAGCGGCAACGATTTGAGGCGAAACAAACTAATTTACTAAATATAGTATCAGCAAAATATAATGAGAGAGAGAGAGTGTGTGCGAAAGGTGCATAGGCCTCACCACAACACCGAGGTGAGAAGTGCAGTCCAGTTGAGCCGATGAAGAAAAGCAGACGGAGAAGCACAGGAGAAGAGCAGGTGAAGAAGAGAACATCAGGTGACCTTGCCAGGGGTTACATTTCCTCACTGACCGCAAAGTCCCCTGGGGAATGTAGTTCTTCTTCTCCTCCAGACAAGCACCCGGAACTTGAGCATCCACAGTCAAACCCCCAGTGCATTACATGATGTTATGATGTGGAATACTGATAACCCCAAATCATAAAACCATGACAACAGTGAACCAACTAGATGGTAGTCAATTCATGTCTTTTGTTCTCATGTCTAACTGAAGCATGCAACACAGAAGAGTCTTTGGTCCATTTCAGGGAAAGAAAGATGTGAATCTCACAGTTCATGCTCAAATGTCCTCAGCATTGTTTGCCACTCATGGATGCAGAGACTGACATTAGACATTTAATTACCAAGTTGTGAAATATTGTCCTCAAACAGGCAAGCATTTGTTTTTCTTCCATATCTTAGGCTTCAAACCCATCAATCTCAGCAGTGAGTACCACGCAAATCTTTAAAACTGGCAGTGGACAGGACCTGCTGTTTTTAATTATCTTTCAACTTAAGCTGTTTTTCTTTAAATTATTGTTACAGCTACTTAATTTTCTTCCCTAGTGTCACAGAGTTTGTGATTACTATTATTATTATTATTATAGCCACTCATGTGCTACAACTCATATATATGTGAAACAAGTGCACAATTGTTTCTTCTTGTTTGTAGGGTAAAAATAATAGTGAGGCTACAATAGCATATTACTAACTGCAGTCACCAGGCCCTCATGACATCATGACTATGTTGCATCACTTAGAATGTTGGCAGTGGCCAAGTCACAGGGATGATATGGGATGTTAATGGTTAAAATTTTGTAACTCTTTTAGGAAATCCAACATATGTGTACAGACTGGGAGAAGAACTCTCTGAGAACAGCCCTATGGAGGAAGACTTGGGAGTTCCAGTAGATGAAAGGCTTGACGCAAGCCAACAGTTTGCACTCGCTACAGCCACCCCTAGTTACTCTGGTGAGCATATCAGTGGGATAAAGCCAGGTTCTTTGCATCAGTACATGGCAGAAAGTTAAGAAACTGTGAGTAGATATTGATATAAAAGAAGTTCAGACTGCATGTAAGGAGAAACTCATGAAGACAGTTAAACAGTGGAGCAGGTTGTTCAGAGAGATTAAGTAGTCTCTATCCAGATCCAGATGGGTAAATCACAACCTGACCTGAACTCAAATCTAACTGTGGTTCAATAAGAATGTTGAGCTAGAGATCTTGTGATGTTCTTTCCCACTTGAATTGTCTTTCTTTCCAACCTGAATTGAATATATGATTCTCTTGAAGAAGAGTGATGGGTGGTTGCTGTCATAAAGGAAATTTTCATCTCGGTGTTTTAGTTTTCAATTAGAAGTCAATTAAACTTCTAATTTTTTTTCTAATATCTTCATATCTTCTTTAAAATATTTTTTTTTCTCATCACTGTCAAAACTAAATCTCTGTGATCTAGAAGGCTCTAGAAGACAATATTTTTGTGTGTATGTGTGTTTATTTGTTTTGATTTTTTTTTTCAATCTTGAATTTAGCAGTATGTGAGTTTGACAGTTCTATGTTCTAAGGTTTTAGTTTTCTATGACAACAAAGCCTAGTTCTCTGCTTACAGTATTTACTATTTCTTACCCTGACTCCAGTACAACAGAAATATTCTATCCACCTGAATAAGTGTATCTTATTCAGAAAGTTAGTAGTAGCTAGTGGTCAAACAGAAAGTGGAAAAAAGGGTCTCAAAACACTTCCATGGCTTGACTGACTGAACACAGAAGCAAGCTGTTATGTTCAAGGATTGCTTTTCTGTCAATTTGCCCTGTGTTCCACTTGTACTCCAGTCAGAAGAAATCTCCTTAGCAGCTAGCTTTAAATTTGTTGTTTTTTCTTGCTCTAGATCCTAATCTAAATTCAAATCTTACTTCTTAGTTTTGTTATAGGCTTAACTGACCAAGTTTGTATAAGTTCTGAATTTAGACTGAATAAATTATTATTTTTGTCTTAACAATTTGTTAATAAATACTTAATGGAAAGCTACTATTAACCC
The DNA here is from genome assembly GCA_037305975.1 of Chrysolophus pictus. Taxonomy (NCBI): domain Eukaryota; kingdom Metazoa; phylum Chordata; class Aves; order Galliformes; family Phasianidae; genus Chrysolophus; species Chrysolophus pictus. The sequence goes on from CM074578.1 coordinate 31,096,694, forward strand.
ATAGAAGTAAACTTATGCTGGATTGTTTGAAGTGCTAACATTCTTCAAAGTATGCAAGGACATACTGTTGTGAGGTGCTTTTTATACATACTTATCTGCCTAGAACATAATCAATATGTCACTGAAAATAAAAGAATACATGCAACAGCAGAAAGTTCTCTTAATCTGTATACCATATGTATCTGGTGTCATTAATGTCACTACTTTCTTCTCTCAATTTACTTATTTTTGCTCTGAAAGAATAATATTGTTGCAGTCTCCATACTACCGACATTTTTGTTGAGAAGTCCAAGCTGTATCCTCCCTTGGCCTTTATTTTTTATTGTCGCATGGCATTGGATTTGAACAGCACTCAGCTGAGATTAAAAATAACTTTACTTATTTAGTGAATCATTCACCACCTTCATTTAATATGCAGGGTTGTTGTTAAAGAATATAAAGTGTACAATAACCCTATGTAGAATTTCAAAGTTGATATAACTCTTACTACTTCTGAAAATGAAAATTTGATATTTGTATTTCAACTGTGTTACTGATCTATGATATTGATAAATTATTTAGAAACAAAACAACAGAAATCAGATACGAACAGAAGAGTTTTATTTGCAGATCCTTTTCAAAGGTATTGATAGAAAGAAGGTGTCAAATTTGCTAAACAAAAAGATATTTGACATCATTTTACACATCCTATCTCCAAGTGTTTCTTCAGTAGGACCTAGGTCTCCCATAGGTCCTGTATTATCTGCAGATGCCTCAGATACTCTAAAATGGTATCTAAAATGCTTATGAATTATGAATTCAACTCCAAGTACTTTTTGCACTCCTGATATTACTCTACACTAAATTAAGTTTTAACTGAAATTTAAGTTAAAATGTCATTAATTGTATTCTAATTTTGTAATAATTTTTCATGATACTGTGTTGTTTTCATCTTCTCAAGATACTGAAACTTAAAGAAAACTTTAAAAAAATTATTATGTATATTTTGTACAATAGTAAGGCAGAAGAGGCTGATGTGTGGGGCCCATAGAGCTGGTGTGTAGTACTGGCAGGCATTTGAATGCACAGTCTGCTGTAGTAACCAGTGCTAGCTGTTGTTTATCAATGAAGTTCAGATAACATAAAGCATTTTAAGAGGCTTATTGCAAAGTTTTTTCAGTAAGTTTTACATATTTTTAATCCTTTCAGATTTGTTTCCTTGATTTAGACTCAATGCTCTTTTTCCTCAGGTGGACATATGAGGACAAATGATCTCATTTGTTTATGATGTACCCAACCTGCTGACTTAGATTCACTTTATTTACATAATGACATTCTTACTAAGTAGTGAAATCTTAATAATAAGTACTAAGACTTCTGTCTATTCATCCAAACAGACAAACTTTTACCATTCATTGGCTTACTTGTAATGGATCAGTGTTTGGAGAAAGAGTTGATATTTAGCACCTCAAAATTCCTTTAATTCCCTATAATTTTTGAGCTGTTTCCTGTGGTTCTTGAAGAAGAAGTAAATGATGCATCTAATTGCAATTTAGAATTCATTATCCTCTCCTTTTACAGGCCACCACAAATTAGCCAGTAGAGGCCAATGTCAAATCGTCAGGGGAGCTTGGCAGAATACTGAGAGTAAGAACAATTACCTGACTTGGAATAAACAGTAAGAGGTTTGCTTAATGAAGAATATACCTTCTTAGATCAATTTCAACACTCCTGTCCATGGGCAGAGTTTTGGGTAATGCATTGAGTATGTATAGCCACAAAGGAATGCTTTCCAAACTAATTTCAGTCATAGGAGTTTGAGGTTTTGAACAAGCTGCCAAGAAAAGAACATTTCCCTATAGGATTTTTAAGTTGTCTCTGAAAGTGTGGATAAGCTCTAGTATGTACTGCATATAAATTAGCAACGACATCTAAAAGCAATGGATAAGAAGCTATTTTTAATGGTAACATTTATTTTATCAGGAAAGCACTATCTCAATTTTCAAAAAGCTCATATTTTACTAATAATTTTAGCAAAATGTTTTAATTTTCCTGTGCTTTTTGCAGAGGAAAACTGAAATGACTTATTTCACCACAATCAAGATTTATCCATCTTAAGTAAAAGCCAGCCTAAGAGCATTACGCTTTTGTTTCACTGACCACTGTGCATTCTAAGGTGTCCCAGATGAAGCAAAATAAATACACAGATAGGTAAGTTGCAGTTTATTACCAGGTGTGAGCCTTTTTCTTCCAAGCAGTAAGAAACAAAGAAAAGCAACAAGACTGAACAGATGAAAAGAGTCTATTCTTAGTACAGCCTTCTGTATTAAGAGAAGAAATTCACAGCTGTGTATTCCTTGGTGCTCCTTTGGTTGATGTTGTTGATATGGTCAGAGTGCTTGGTTGCATGGGTGACAGCGGACAGATCCTGAATGCAGTGCTGGCTTGGTGATGGCATCTTTATGCAAAATCTGTGTGTCTGCATTTACCATTGCATAATCTGATGATACCATACAACTTTATGTGTCATGTAAGCTTACAATTACCAAGCAAGCACGGTGGCACAGTCTGGCTATAACACATGCTTACCACAAGGTAAGCTCACCGAGAGTAAGACTGTCTATGATTCTTTTCATCTTCATGTCTCATGAGAATCTATAGGCATGCCTACAGCAGAGGGTGCAGGCAGCCTGAGCTCCAATAGATTAAGGAGTAACAAGAGACAGGATGTGAATTTGCCAGTCAGAAGATGCATGGGTTGGAATTCCTCACCATCATCCTGCTAAGCACATAGTGATTCAGAAACATTGCTCCAGCATGTGGGGCAGTACTTAATAAATGGTGAATAAAAGAGCTGCATTTATGTGTTTACACTTCTATGCTATGCATTTCTTTATTCTGAAAACCGTGCCTTTCTGTGCAAATCTTAGTTCACATACAAAGAGTATATAAGCTTCAAGTAGCCACATTTAGGCATGTAAATCTATTCAAATCTGAGTAATGTCTTAGAACATCAAAGGAAAGTATTTCAAGAGCAAAGACTGTCACCTGTCATGTTAAAACAAGAGAAAAACTCTACAGTAAAATATCTAGTTTGATTGTTTTGCTTTGAATACATATAAATTTTTCAGCTTGTAGAGTGTCTTGAAGTTAACAAGCTAAGAGAGTAAAATGTATGTTTTGTATGCTTTTCTTTCCTACCCAGGAGTCTTCTGACAGCCACCTGATGCCAGCTACATTTTCAAATGTCCTGTCTTCTCCTTACTGCAGATAATTAGAAGCATCTGCTTCATTCTCAAAGTGCACACTTGCATGCTTATAGCTGAAAACTGTGATTGCATCATATCCAAACATTTCTCCATCTTCCCAGCGTCAACATTTCCTAGCTCTGATCATGTACTAGAGTAAGGACTTTGTTACTTTAAATGGTCTTTCCTTGATTTATGTCAACTTGAAGAAATTGCACAACTGCTGTAATTTTCAAGTCAGTTCTTTCTCTGCTTGCCACCTGTGAAATAAAAATTATGTGCTTTCCAAAGGAGATTCAGTAGCTGGTGGTCAGCGATAGGTTCCTCTGCCATTCCTGAAATCTTGTAAGCATTACAGCTTGGATCACACAGCAGCAGCAGTTCTGGGGTACAGGAGAACCTGAGTTTCTACAAAGCTGATGAGTCTAGTGAGCAATTCAATGAACCCTGAGACAGAGACTAGGAGTTGATCTAATTCATTCCCTCCACTAACTCTGAAGAGACCTCTGACTCCTGTCTCTGTAACAGTAACATCTAGCAGATAGCTATAACTGGCTGTCTGCATTTGCAAATTACACGCCTCCCTGAATCCCCTGATATCATTTCCATGAAAGGGAACTGCTATTGTAGGAGTTAAAGGTGCTGTACACGACTGCTTGGGGAGATACAGTGGGAACTGGGTGACACTAGGGGATTTCCAAATATTTCTTCCCACTCCTGGGCACTTTTCTATGAAACAAACATGAAAACACCTTTTCTATGCTCCTCTTATAATTCATAATTCTTTCTACCACCTTCCCATTCTCTTTAAACCATTATCATTTTAAGCTACCAATACATGCAGAGTTGTTCCTCCTTGTCCACTTCCAGATTTCAAAGTGAAAAACAGCAATGTAGAGGGTGTCTGAAAAGAGTGATATTGTAGTCTGAATCACACATCAGGGTTCCCTTTTCAGCAAGCATCTAAACACTGCCCCTCATCATCTTGGAGGTCCTCTCTGTTTTCTCCACCATTTTTGTATTATCTTGCCTCCCTTTGACTTCTTTCACTTAAACGCTTCCTTTCATGAGTGCCACAACTCATCTTGTAACCCCCCATGCCCTACGGGGCATTCCCTTGTAGCCAACATTTGCTGACATAATTTTCCCTTGTCTTGAAAATAATGTGTCCATTGTGAACTTATTCCTGCAGAGAATATTTGTATAAAATAATATTTGTTAAAACTACCTACCAGATGGCAGATTGCAACAAGTATCTTCTTTCTCTGGTGATATTTACCAGCAGTCATGTTTAGTGACGCTGCGCTGGGCCAAGGAAAGCTGGCTCAATGAATGTTGTATATTCCTAAGAGCTGCCTGATCCATGTAAATCAGCCAGGACAAAATGCTTTCTGCTTAGGAAGGGTATGTCTGCACAGTAAGATGCATACAGATGCAGTAAATCTCTAGTCTGGAAACTGTGTACTCTACATGACATATTATATTTCTTTGGAAGGCCAGAAAGTATGTCAGCTTGGCTATTTGCTGTCCACTTAAGAGAGTTTCTGGTGGGGAAGAAAAAAAGAAACATCAGTCTACACAGTGAATCTTAGTATAGTTCTGCTTTGATATTCTTTCTATACTACTGAACAGCTCAGTTGTCCATTTCCAGCTTTAACTGCATACTCAGTGACATTTTCTGTTCAGATCTTTCTGTGCTACTGGATGCTCTTTTGTCAAAAGCATAAGCAGGTCTAGCAGCCAGTCTTCTGAGAAGTAGGCTAGCAGTAAGTTAAACTTCAGTGCATCAGACTCTCAAATGGCATCCACAATTTGAATACAGAAGACATTGCAAAAATCAGATTCCAGGACTGCTGGGACCAGGCATAGGATCCGCTCAGAGGTGGTAGCAAAAAAGCAGAGTCAGAACTGCAGCCCTCATCCACTCCTGAGCCTGTCAATCACTCCTACTTTCCTTTTTTGACAACTTTTGACTTCACTAATAGTTGGCAGGATCAGACCACAGGTGGTATTTTCTTTATACTGTCAGTATAACCCAAGTACGGTGTTTAATAACTAAACGGCTTTTCTTGCATAACACCTCATTCTCGTAAATTAATCATGTCACAACAGACTCACTCTAGGCTAACTCAGTGTGCCATTTTAACTCATTTTCCATGTTCTGAATGTGGAAACATTAAATCTAGGTCAATATTTTCAGTAAATTCAATAAATTATTCACTGAGTCAATTATTTTCTTGGGATTTTTTGTACCGCAAATTTTCAACTTTATACCACAAAAATATTTTAACATTCAAAGAAAGAAAACATTCTTCCTTGCTAAGGAATCCCACAGGCATGCATCTTAATTCTGAATTTAACATCACTGGGCATATCACAGCAGGTGGCAAGTGAATTTCTAGCCACCACATTTGATAATTATTATTCTGAGATGTCCTTGTGTCTGTATCAGCTTATTCATGAAGTCAAGGTGAAAATTCTCCATTAATGCAATAAAATTTGTATATTCCTAGAAGCAAGATGTCATTAAGTAATTTGTCTAACATTGGTTGTTGGAAACTGTAATATAGCTTCTGATCACTTGTCTGGTCTTGTAAATCAAAATGTGCTCATTTTGATTAAGCCTTTATTTTTGTTGTTTACTTCCATTTTGATGGAAGCTTACATGTAGGATTATCAAAACAAAACAAAAGTAAAAAAAAAATTAGAGTTAAAAATGATAAAAATCTCCTTATTTATTAGAATTATAGGCCTTTTACAGAAGTGAAACTGCAGGAAAAAGTTGCATGAAAGATACAGACATCTGACATACAAAGATGAATAAGCAGTTGTAGCAGTAAGTTTTGAGCAGACGAAAGGAAGGCAGGAACACAAATAGGATGTAAAGAGATGGTTTGGAGGGCACACTGGGAGGCCTGTCAACATGGGGAGGGGCAGATTTAGACACAATGTCATGAAAAATTCACAGAACTCTACCACTTTAGATTAAAAGTTAAAAGGAAACCTTCCAGTAGAATCCTGTCAAAGCTGACATACTTGGCATGCTCCTGCGTCTCAGCAGCTGTACTAGTAATGAATGATTTGAGCTGAGATGCTGCTGAAGAAGTTTCTGTCGTATTGGCCAGCTGATGTTCATTGGCTGTGGCAGATGTTGTTAAACTGGCAAACGTGTCCCACTCTGCCTGTCAAGTTTATCTTTCCTTTTCTCTTACGTGTTCCATTTCCTTTTCATCACTGTCACATCCATCCCCCAAAACAGGTCCTCTTCCTCAGTTGCAACCTTAGCAAAAATTCAGCGTGTCAGGCATGCAGGACACAAATAGAACCTCTGCTTCCACTTACTTCCAAAAACTAAAGCTTTTCCCTTCTCTTCATCCTTGACCTGTTAATGATGGCGGTGAAAGAAGTAAACTGTTAGTGCTGCTCCACTGCATTTGGCTTTGAAATGTTCAGCATTGTTAGAGCTGTAATTATTAATGGGTATTTTAAAAACAAAAGCCATTGATGTTGTGCATTATTTTTTCACAACTTTAGTTCTGATGATGAAGGAACTGCTAGAAAGACCAGAGAGACTGCTTTCAGAGTCACACTTGGATGTGTTTAACTAGCACTCCTTTTCTCTTAGTTGGACAAATTCAAGAACCCTGTTTGTTTTTAACCAGTTTTCCACATAGATTGACTTATGTCAATCAAATACCAACTAGATTGAGAAAAGAGATCAAATACCAACTATGGCCTAATAAAATTATATACTGAAGAAATCAGAACCTGTGACTTTCTTAGTCATTTCTCCAAGTCTTTTTCTCCAAGCCATTCTCTCTCAGGAGTTATCTAATTACATAATATTTTACACAATAAATGCAAGCATTGTACTTTGTTGGCATATCTTACATCTCTATTAGAAAAAACTAATTAGACCATATTTTCCATGTACAGGATGAATATGTGCTATCTAAACTAAGATACATGGGGTTGAATGTTATAGTGATTAACAGTGATTCGGTGCATGGTTTTATATGTGGGATTTGAACTTCAGTGATAATAACACTAATGATGTACATACAGTGTTTTCCATTAACCCACTGACATTTTGAGATAGTGAACTTATTAGCTTAAAGGTGTTTCCCTCTCTTCAGAGCTAAGGCGATGAGTCCATATATTGACCCTAATGTTGTCTCATTCATAACTGCCACCCAAGTGCTTCCATAGTGCAAATACTAATCTATAAAACAAGTAAGCAGACAGCAGTTCAATCCAAACTGCGGACATGTCATGAACCGCATGGCAAACAGTATAGTTTCAAGCACATTTACAAAGCAGTTTACTGTGCTTAAATGGCATAAAAGTTTGAGCTTATTCTAAGTCCTGTATTATGTTTAGCATTTGGAATTTTATTACAAAGCAACAGAAACAAATCAGAAGTTAGCCCTTGTGTCTCTGCTTAACTGGAAAAAGACTTCAGCACACTACAGCTTATATGACAGGATCATTTCCTGGCACAGGACTGTCCCACCAATAAACAGAGAGCAACTGGGAAGGTCAAGAATGACAAATTAAATCCCTGAAACACTTCTTTTCGAGATCAGAACAAGAAGTGATGAGAACAACCATTTACTTTTATTCCAAGCATTTCAGCTCTAGGAAAATGAACAAATACAGTGTGAGTGGTATAGGCAAGCAGTGAGTCATTGATTCCTTTTGTTGATTACAGTATAGAAGAATCCCTCAAGAAGGAAATAAACTCTTGAAATGGAGCTTCGCCTCCAGCAGGGGCAAAATATGAGGCACACAGTCCTTTTGTTGCAGCTCTCTTGCTGTACCTGGTCCTGTGGACCACTGCAATATTATTAATTTAAATATGTAAAGGAAAAGAACTAGTCAGGGAATGATAGATACTCAACTCCACTTTCCCTCTAGCCCCTTTTAATTTATCTTTGTGGTGTCTGATTTGGTGTTATTACTACAGTCTCCTGATTTCACTGACTCAGACTGCTGAGCACTGCGTAATTCTTGCTTTATCTTTTAGAAATATAAGAAAGCTATAGGTGCAGTTCCTTAATGGCATAACTTGTATGTAAAGATCCCTCTTGGTGTTTTCTTGCCTTTAGCTTGATGCAAAATGAACAAATGCAGCATCCTGCTACCCAGTGCTTGCTTCAGGCAGAAATGAGTAGCTAAATGGTGAGCCTGTTAACACTGAGATTAGGGCCAAAAGAGATGGTTCAAGAACCAACCTGCTGTTGCTTACCATGTTGCCTGGTGAGTAGTAAGCTGAAAGTGCATGGTAGCAGCAGTATATTGCAGTATAATCCTTATACTGCTCCCTAATTCTCTGAATTAGGGACCCCAGTGAAGAAAAGGTACTGCTGCAAATGTCTAAGTAATGTGAGATTCCAAATTTAACATGGGGTTTATTTCTTCCACAAAAGAGTGTTCAATGTCGCTGGTCTTTTGAGCCTTCCTGTGTGATGGAAAAGTAGTGAAAAAGTAACTGGAAACAGCCAAAAAGAAAAACTTGTCCCAGAGAGAAGGGGTAAACAGTGAAGAAGGAAGGGGAAGTATCAAAACATAGGTTGCGCTGAAAGTAATTCTTCCTGTTTATTTCCATGGAAACTACTACAGATACAAAGAGCATAAGAACGACATTTGATAGAGAAAATTCTCAGCTGCAAAACACTGTTTTTCAACATGGTTACCACCATCAGCCAATTTGCATGGATTATGTGATCAAGGTGCTCTTTGTTTTGTGGTGTGATAGCTGTTCATGACCATCTAGAACATGGCTTGTATTTCACATCACTGCCACCACTGCTGAAATGCACCACCCACCACCTCACTGCACTCACATCCACTGTTTGGTCTCCATAAACATTCAGCAAGCGTCAGCGAATGTCAATGGGTGCAATTGTTTCTGCATGGAGGAATTCAATGACACACTTTTGCTTCATCTGCGCTCCCATGATAGATGCTGCTTTGTCAGACTGCCTCACTGCTGCCATCTGTTGCACAAAAACAAAACTTAGAGAACACTGGCAGGAATGTTCAACTTCTACTGCCATACCACCAACATCTGCCTCTGACATCATGGGTAAAGAAAATAAAATAGGGGCATTACTTTCAGAGCAGCTCTTGCATAATGAGTTGTGGAGTAGAGTTCTTCCAAACTTATGTGACTGTGAATTGATCAGTCAATTTGATCTCAGATTTGTTGGAAGCACAGAGCTTAACCCATCATTCACTGAAAATACACTGGTTTTCTTACCTTGACTGCACTTTTAGAAAAGTCAGCATTTTACTTGGGAAAAGGTTTACTGATGCTCTTGAGTACTGAAGCCTTGCCAAAAGAGGAACCTTAGGTTTCTTGTTTTTCTTAGCCTTTGACTCCTTGTAATGTCATCTATCATCTTTCAAAATTTTCTTTCCCCTAGATGGGACTTTTTGATTAGTGCTTTTTTCCCTTCTGTCCTGATGCTTTCACATTTTTTCTCCTTCATACTGAAGAAAGTTTTCTCTTGTTGTTTCAGCACAGCTGAACAACGTTTCACTTTGTATTTCAGCAGTGTGTTGCATTTAATAGGAGATATTTCCAAAAGGGCTGAGGGTCAGACTTTCAAGTTTGCAGCACTTAATGGCTACATATGGTTGAGCTGAATGCTGTAAATATTCTCTGCTTCATAGCACACTGAGCATGGTCATGCAACACAATGCACTGCTGCATTACAGATTCCTGGAGAAAATCCTGGTGAGCAGGAGCAGCGGTTTGAAGATTTCCACGTCAGGGTACCTGGGCTTCATGATTTTGCACCTCCCAAGGCAATTCAGGTCAATATTGCCTTGACATAGTAACATTGTGCCTTCCAGGTGGGGAACTTGAATTAAACCTTGCTTTATAGCTAATATGGAATAAGCCCATTTTCTTCTCAGTCTCCTGCATATCTTAAAAGAATCTGGCTTCTGTAACAATGTTCACTTCCCTAAATTCCTCCTTCTAGTCTTGAAGACTGCACAACAGTTGTGTGTCACTGTAATTCACCAGTAGCCTAAATCTACATACCTGGCTTGTAGTTCATGTCTACTGTAATTATCATTTTGCTGAACAATGGAAATAAAACATTATATTGGTAGATAAGGATCAAAGTCATGACCTTTAAAACAAAAGGAGATTTTTTCTGATCCAAATTCTGTGCCAAAATGAAGTTCAGTTTTGGGAAGTTTTTCCTATAATTTCCTGGAAAATACATGAAGTATTTGTAGCACTTTGCAGTGGACACTCTGTCCATGACAGATTTTTCATCTCATATTCTGAATTTTGCTGCATTTTTGCTGCCTTGTTTTTAGTATAATGTGTCCACAATTGCAAGCAAGAACTAAGAAGTTTATAAATCATCTGACATTCTAACAGTGTGCTGTTTTCTGACTTCAGATGACTCATTGTCATATTCATTAACTTGTTTATCTATTAAATAGAACATGCTCTACAGCAAGTGACCCATTTCATTTTCAGTTTTCTTTTTGCCTTTTTGGAACTTTCTAGTCTGACTTTCTCTCATCTGAGCGTGAAAGGTTAATATCTTTGATTTAGATATCTGACAAAATTGGGCCAGAGTAACTGCTAAATAAACACTACAATTATAATTTTGCAACTTCGTCACTTCTCCTATCTTTCTATAAACGAAAACTTTCCTTCAAGGTTTTGACACAGTTCAGTTCTGGGCTAATAAGTATAACATTTATTGTCAAATTCAAATAGCTCTGAAGTTATGAGTAACTAAATAATTATCACAGTGCTCTATTGAAATTTGTAGGTATTTCGTTCAAATTGGAATACTTGATTACATGCTGACACAGAATATAAACACAAAGCACATTTTCACACTAGATATTCTTGCAGAATAAATATATCTTGATTAGCACACACGGATGCAATGTAATCATCAATGCCACTACAAAACATACACTTTAGCAGTGTTCAAGATTATTGATGTCTGGCAACCTCTAAAACTACTTTAATATTTTATAGTAATAGTATTGCATTGATTTCCTTTAGGTATTTCTTTCCTCTGTACTGAGCTTGTGAATCTGCTACAGGTTCTTTGCCATGTATATCCAACACCTGTTCAAGACTGTCATGCCTTTCTTTTCATTCCACACATTGTTTTTTCAGCTCTCACTCTTCTCTTCCAATAAGGCCAGCATAAATGATTTCTGAGTCCGTAAAGGCTATGCAAAATGTCTGGATGACAAAGTAATGAACACTCTTTGTGACTGGAGACAGCACAAGTATTTATTGCTAAGCAACAAAGACTGATGTCAATGAGTTTTGCCAAATGCAGATGGTGAGTAGGTTTGTTGAAAAAATGAAATCACTCTAACATAATTCTTTACAGTGGATTCTAATATAATAGAAATGAAATGCACTCAGCTGGTCAGAGTGAAGGGCTCCGCAGAGAGAGATGAGGTTAATTTAATAATAGTTTCTGCAAGCTTGGCCTTATTTTAGGGAGTTGCTCATATGTGAGAGTACTCCTTAACTGTCTCTTCTGAAATATCAAGAAGAAGAAAAGACTTAAGGAAGGAGTCTTCTACAGAACTTCCCTAAAGTGCCAGCCTTATCAGAATCTGTCATCCAAAATGTTATTGAGAATAAGGAAAAGAAGCAATTTCTGGTACCTTGTTGGAGGGGATGGGAGGATGGTTGTGTTTGGAATATGCAGGTACAGCATTACTGGTCACTTTAGCTTCCTACAGAGTAAACAAGTTTTAGTCCTGTGCAGTAAATGCCTATGTATTCTTTTTCTGAATAACTCACCAGGTGTGAGAGGTGGGCTGAGATTAATGATTATGTCACTGCAAAGCTGAATGTGTGCCCTACAGGGAATGTCCACCACACTCCTTTTATCCCTGTGTGAGACCAGATCTGCTGCAGTGAAGAAAATGCTCATTTATCTGCTTTGAGAACACTGATGAAACAGCAATCTTTATGCATATTCTTTAAGCAGAGCTCACTGTCAAAATCAGATGCAAATTTTTCTTATTCCCAGAGAGGACAGACAAAGGCAGACTTTAGTCCCAAACCATGAGACATTCTACCTCTCACAGTGTTCTGTTTGATCTGAAAAAGATGAAACTAAACGGCTGTTGGCTAGCACTTAACGACAGTGCAGAAAGCAATCTAATCAAATTTAATCAATCAAATGGTTAAAAGAATTTGCTACGACTTCCCTTGATCACAATTTGCTCTAGGAAGCAGCTTCCTGCTTACCTGGAAGCTGTCTCACCCATGTACTTTGCTCATCCTCTCAGAAACAACCTGCTCGTATTTAACTTGACAGATTGGTTCTGCTGCCCAGCTCGCAGACATCCCTCATCTTCGGTTCATGGGGGATCAATGCCTGGCCCAAACTCCTTGGTCTTTGGTCCTTAGCTGAGTAACATGGAAAGGCTGGCACTTTCCTGGATTCTTGGTCTCCATGGTGAGTCATCCTTGCTGATCTGTACCAATAATAATATTGGCACAGGGGCCATAAAAGGATAAGTATGTGAAATGGTTTTGTGATGGCCATAAATTAAAATATACACCAACAAATTCAACAGGTCTTTATCTTGTTATAAAAGGTGGCCTAAATTTCTTCTAAGTAAGGATGTTACATCTTGGGCAGCTCATTAAACAAGTCTCTTGTGAATGAATAACGAAATGTGTATGAAAATTACTGTTAGCTTTACCGAAAGAAAATTCACCCATAGCTCATATGGTGCTTAGCTTAGCAGGAAAAAAAAAATTTTTTACTTGAAGTTATTTTTATTTCTGTTAGTTGTTTTAGGCAACCAGCCATATCGTGTCAACCAGCCACAGCAAAAAAATATGATGGCTGTTAAATTAGAATTAGGTAAATTCACTTGACAAAAATGGTAAGTTTGAGCAGTGATTGTATCTGGGAAAAATTATAGGAAAGGCTATAATTTTTTGCCACTTACTTTGCCACTTGACATGTTGTTGGTATTTTTTGGCTTTTTCTGGGTTTGGATCCAGTTGTTCAGATTCAGTTTTACTGTTTGTAAACATCTGCTAATGAGAATAAATGACTTCTCAGAGATTGAGGTATTCAAGGATTATTCACTAATGCTGTTTGTTACTGGATATTTGCCCACCTGGTGTCCAATCAGGCAAGGAAAAATAGAAAATAACTTGTAAAAGAAAGTTGTAGTGACAGCTTGTACTAAACAATAAAAACTGAGAATTTACTACTTTGGATTTTTTTTTTTTTTTTAAATTTGAATGTATTTTCAGAAACATTCATCCATTAAAATGTTTCTGATATAGTATGAAATATAATCTAGGTGATGTCAATTTAATTTTAATTTTAGCTGTTTAATAGCAAACTCCTTCATTAATCTGTTTGGATAGGAGATATTCCTGATTTTTCAGATTGTTCTATTAAAGCTGCTTTCTCTCCTGATCACCAGGATTGTAAACAAAGCCACAAAATCCTGTTTTCTCTGTCTCTAATGCACTGCTGAGATATCTAGCACACTCATGTCATTTAGTCTTAAAAGCTATTAATGCACTTGGAAAAGATGGAAAGCAAAATATCAAATCTTGTTGAGCTTTCTCGACAAGAAAGCTGTAGTCTGTCTTTTTTAATAAATGTTTTTCAGAAAGTCAGTTTTGTCTTTGATAAATGCAATTCTCCAAATGTAATTCTGCAGATTTAGTACACAGAAAATTCTCCCATTGAGAATGATTGGATTCTGAACTCTATAATCTGTGATACAACCAAAGTGGATACAGAGACAATAAAACTTTTCAACCCCATCAAAGTTCTTTATGCTTGAGCTGGCCAGACCATCTGTAGACATGAGAGGAGACTTCCTTTTCTGAGTCCATTTGGCTGTCAGCCTTTCTGCTGAGACTGGCAACAAAGGATTGAATTAGTGTAAAAATATAAGGGTGGAATTTAAATATTTAGCAGAGTGTGTGGACTTGACTCTTGAATTCCCACATGCCATGTGAGTGCCTAGACTGTAAAATGTTGTTGTCCCAATAAATGCTCACTGCAGTAAAGAAGAGGAAGGACTCCCCCAAGTCAGGTCTATAGAAACTGCTGTCAGCAGCCTTGGGCTTTGAGGTGACAGAAGCCTCCACGTCTGAAATCCCAGACAACTTCTGCAGCCACAGGGCTCCTTGCAATATGTGAGTTTCTCACCCAGCACATCCACTGAGCTCTCTGGCTTCAGATCCAGTTGACTACAGGAGAGCTGGAGGCAGAAGGAACACCCAACATGAGGCAAATTGTTTGCACCCAAGCACTTACCGTGTCAGTTTCCACACAGGGTACCTTATAATGTCCTACTAAGCATAATCCTCCTCTTAAATAAGTTCATTGCAGCAAGCAGAGAGGGCCAGACTAACACCATGAGTATCTTCCTCTATCTTCCTTCCAAATCATATTCTCCTATGATTCAAAACCTACATCTCTTGCATCTCATTTATTATAAGGGATATGAAATTGATTCTCACACTCAGGAGAACATTATCTAACATTTTACACATAGTTTTCTCCTGAATTTTGATCATAGACAGCTTTCAATTAGAATATCAAAGGGCCTTAACAACTTCGTGGGACGCAGATATTTCTCGCCATTGTGGTTTGAGTTCTGAAATAATAGACTTCGTTTTAATTTTGTCAAAAGATCGTTAAAAGGCAAACTCTTCAGGCCTTGGAAAAACTCATTACTATTATCTTAAACATTAGTAATCAAGAGGCAAGTTGAAATGAATAACAAATCCCAACTTGATAGCTTTCATATGTTTATCCAAACTTAAAATGCAATAAAGATCTTTTAAATTGTATCTATCTATCATTTTCATTAAAGTTTGAATTATGGCATATATTAGGCAACTCTTGTCTAATCAGATCTCTCTATCTGTGTGATAATATTGCCCTGCAGGTATTGTTCTCTGAGCAGATACTACGGCTCTTTATCAACAAAAAGCACATGTAGCAATGGCCATTTGAAAATCAAATTTTCCTATTGGATTAAGGTGAAGTCTGAAAAATTCCACCAAATTTAAAGAGTCAATTGCAGCGCATTTTTCTTATGTATTAACAACAGTGTTGATATGTTGTACCCTTATAATAACCAAATATATATGAAAAATATTAAAATATTATGAACTATTAAAGCCCTGATGATGATTTGTTGTATATAACTTTTGGCTATCAGCTAGTATTGTCAGGATGTTGTGAAATGGTATATTTCTTCCATGAAGATGAAAAAGTTTGAAAATCTTGTTTTACTCTGATTCGTCTTGTCCAGGATGTGTGTTACCCCTTACCAAATTAATAAGGCTAGAATGCACACCATAGTGTTATGATAAGTGAATAAATTTCTCTTGGAGAAAACAGAGAAAGTCAGCTACTTCTGATTGTGGTCCCAGAAGCGTTCTGGTAAATCTGAATTCAAATTTCAAACTTTCAGCTACGTCAAGATGTGTCAAATGAAAGTGCATTTATTTGGCTCCTTTGATGTGCTGTATATTGAACCGTCTGATAACTCACTTACAAATTCGTGTCTTGTCTTTTTAGAGAGACAGAGGAAAAAGATGGGCCACAAAGGGACTACCTTTCAGAATCAGTGTGTTTTCTTGTTCTCTTAGAGAAGAAAACAAGGAAAAGTAAGTAGAACCAGATGACATTTTATTTCAGAAAGCCATCTCTCAGAATTATGTAATATAAAAAACTCAATAACTCAGGTAACCTCTCTGCAACAGAATTTATGCTTACTATTAGGCCCAAGAATTTCTCTATCTATTGCTGTGAAATGTTTGAGACAAATGAAGTTGTGATTTTGAACCAAAATCAGAGAAATTTAATAATCAGTCACAACAAATATTTTCCATTGTTTCTAACTGAAATCTTGCTTGAAACTCAAGTTATCTTCTGGAGGAAAAAATATCATAAACAGAGATGGATGGTAGTATTGATCTTTGTGGTGATGAAAATTAGGATACTGAAATACCAGAAACATTGAAATGCTAGAATTGTGATCGACTTAGAAAATGAATTTTGAGGCTTTAAAAAACTTTTTTAATTAAATCACTTAAAAAGGTCAAAAGAGTTTAGCAGCTTTAAAAAAAAAAAAAAAAAAGTGCAAAAAAAAGTCAATGAATCTTTTACATCTCCACAAAATTCAGCCTTGAAAAATATGTCTTTCTTAAAAATTAGGTGACTTCAACGTATTTTTTTAATTTGTATGCATGTTGATGTGCACAAAGAAGGGTTAGAATCTGTGTGTGTGTGTATGGCATTTGTGTGCATCTTCTCTATTTTCCCAGCAGCCTGAACTAGGTCACTGTGACGCTGGGTTACTGCCTGCTTTGCCTAGAGCCAAAGTGATCCCTGTTACCAAGTTGGGTTATTCTGGATGGCTTGCTGAATGGTTCTGTTAGTTCATGCAGGAACACATTCAGTACCTCATGAAGAGCAAAGACATCTACTCTACTTTTTTATGATTTCTATTGATGTGTTGATAACTTCTCGAGAAACTTGAGACGATAGCAATTTATTATTATTATTATTATCATTATCATCATCATCATTATTATCATTATTATTATTTGTATCCAAAAAGAGCATGGGTAAATATTGATGCACTAGGATATACAATTTAAGACAAAACTTACTTTGTCCATTGACACTAGGAAAAAATCTACAGAAAAATATCTTAATCAGTATCTTAATACTCTGTTAGTAAATTGAACTTCCTTATAACAGCACCACACAGACAGAAATAGCAAACAGATGATGGTATAAAGCTCTTAGCAATGTCACTAAAGTCCCAGGGAGGGGGCAGGAAGGACCATCCACCTTGTTAACAGTAAGCTCTATTCAGTGTGATAGTGTGATAGTACCAGTAACACATTTACTGAACTGCGTGCCTGTTAATTCTGAAAAACATCTCCATATTAGATGAGAATAAAAGACACGGCATAAAGTACACAGTTTATACCAAAGCTTTTACAGAAAAGTAGTTGCTCTATACAGTCTTGAAATTGTCTCAGCTAATCAAAGCTTGCTAAGATGTTCTAATGCTCTTTGCCGAGAACAGTTACGGTTTACATAATGATCATAACATTATTTCTGTGATTGTCTGCCTCCACAGAATCACTGAAATATCAAAATCTCTTGAGTCCATTACTGCTCTCTGTCCTCCTTTGAAGTAACTGTGTAGTGCAGTACTGCTGTATGTGCTCAGTAGAATCTCGTTGGGGTCCCATCACCCCAAAGTGGTTAATCACAACAGTGTCTGCTTTCAGTCAACAGCCTATAAGTTTGTATCAGATATGTTAGAGAATATAAAATACAGTTGAAGATACATTTCTCCATGTTAGAGTCAAAAATGGAGGAGAAATGGGAAGACCTTTTCCTACTCATAGATGCAAAGGGTTATTAATTAGCTAGTCAAGGACTTTTCTTTAGCAAGAGAAATTTGCATCTCCAAGGAGCTAAAGTAGAAACAGTTATTTTAATTGAGAAGCATGATCAAATAGTCTCTTAGAAAAGGAAGCAAAATAATAAGTTTCAGGAAGAAAGATTAGATCTGTCTGAGCTCCCTAGAATGTTTCAAAGGAGAAATTTCTTTTAAGAGTTATTGTTCCAGTGGAATAAAAAGTGAGTATAAGAACTAGCTCAGTCCTCAGGGTATGCCACAAGCCTGCTTTATTGGGTGTGCTCTGACTACATTCCAGCTCTGCACTGAGAGACTAAATACCACCCTGGTCGCCTTCAGACCTGTGGAGATATATCCTTGGATTCAGCCAGGCTAAGGAGTTTCTGAGGACAGCACAAAAAGGCAACAGCATCAAAGACATTAGCATTTACATGGCTAGGATCATGTAGAAACAACATGTTTTTGCCTCTCCTGAGAAAAGGAATCATTTATGGGATAATTAATGTTGCTATGGCAAGAAAGAAGCCCCTTTTCAGAGTGTCAGTCTCATTCCTCCTGTTCCCAGAAGCAGAAGGAGCAACACCCCCAAATCCCCACAGCTGTCTTGCTACTGGCGCTCAGGCTCCACCTGATTTCCATAAAGAAAGTAGGCCCTGGTTCCTCAGCCATGGGTAGTGAAAATTAATATCCACCTACTCAAATAATAAGCCTTGAGCAAGTGATTGAAGATGCATCAGGCATCCCTAGGTTCTCATTAAAAACCCTGGGTCTCAAACCATTTATGCAACTCTTGTCTGAGCGTTCTTCAGTTCCTCACAGGATTTTGGAGGGCAGTTAGTCTTCAGTAGCAGCATCACTAATTCTTCAGACAGGGATATTATTGCCCCTTTGTTCCCCTCTGCTTTCTAACCAATGAGCCTTTGCCTTAAACCTTTTTTCTTTGGATTTGACTGGGCAGTCATGCTTATCTTGTTAATTTATTGATACCTCACATTCTTAAATCTCATCTCATTCTTGGATATGGATGCCTCCCATTTAAAAAGCCCTTTCAATTATTTTATTGTTATTGTTGTTCTGGTGGAGATAGTGCATCCGCTGGAGTGTTAAAGAAATATCTCACAGAAGGAAGACAACAGAAATATAAAGGCTCAGAAGCCTCAAAGTAAGACTTCTTGGCTAGATGGAGGGAGCTATAGAGTGAGTCCATTAGAACAGCAGATCTGTCACTGCAATGCTACCTGTTATCAGTGTTGTCCGAATTGCACCCCTTTTAAATAAAAATACAACCACAGAGAGTAGGAATCATTGCAAAATTTTTTTTGTTTGTTTGTTTGTGTAGAGATAAGATACTGGTTGGTAGAGCTTAGGAATACATAGCTTAGGTCTTCAGGCTAAGATCAATACAGCACATACACTGCCAATATTATTCTCTGTGGGTATCTTTGTACCAGCCCCAGTGCTTCCTCTGAAAGGTGAAAGGCTTTTCAGAATATCTCAGGAGTCAAAAGCAAAGGAAAGGTAACAAAGCAGGAGGG
Source organism: Chrysolophus pictus (assembly GCA_037305975.1). NCBI lineage: Eukaryota > Metazoa > Chordata > Aves > Galliformes > Phasianidae > Chrysolophus > Chrysolophus pictus. The sequence continues at coordinate 31,115,907 of CM074578.1, forward strand.
AGGAAGGAGATAGTTAAAAGCAATTAGGAACTTCCCCACTATTGAGGAACTTGATAAAAGTTTCTTGGAGCACAGCAAAACTCCCAGTAGGAACTGCTCTTTTCTACCTGGGAATGGATTTCTGAAAAGTTGAATAGCTCCATAAAGGTGTCTTTATAAGGTCAGAAGAATAAGAGAGATGTCTAAGCATAGCCCTGATATTCTGTCTTATCTTTACTTACAGTATTTTTTACTTATACAGTGCCTTCCCAAACACTGCATGACAACCCCAAAAAAGAAGCTCTGAAGAATACAGAAAGGATTTGCCTTTGGAGCTCTATTGAGATACACTGAATTCAGCATCAGCAGATAACCTTTTTTTCCCCCAAACCTATGAATTCTAAATTTAATCACTGTCAAACATATTGAGATTCTGATTAGCACTCCTTCCAAGCAATTTAAATTAAAAATGAGCCTAAGCACATACCTGTGGGACCTGGACAGGTGTCCTCCTGCAGAACTGGTTTAAGAATAGCCATTCTTGTCAATTTAACCTGACCCAGATGGCTTTCCATTGATATAGGCAACCACATCAACCATTGTGGCATCTGAACGCAGTAACTTCCTACAGTTCTTCAAAGAGATTCCCAAGAGAAATGTCTCACTGAGTGCTCCGACACAAATCATAGTCTCTTCACAGTCAGCTGTTTAAATGAAAAATCATCATTTAAACACAAACAAAAGCAAAAACGCCAAAAAGTCAGATCAGACAATCATGTAATTCAAAATCTGCACTTTGAAAATATCTGGCCTAAAAAGTATGTTCCTCAAAAACAGTGTTTTCATCTCTCTAAATCTGTTTTACAGACCTATTGTCTTTGTTAATGATTTTTAAATATTGTTAACTAAAGCTATCAACTTGGTCTGTTTTATGGCACAGACCCACAAAAGCTCCTGCTCATTTTAATCAGCAACAAGACTGTGCCATTTATATCTGTATAGATGTGTGTCTTTAGGGATGGGAAGAAAACTGGTAGTTAAAAAGGGAGTAAATTGGTGTGGGATGTGCTGGTCTCTGTAGTTCAGCTTGGATCAAAGGAGTTCAGGTGGCACAGGAAGTTCATGTCCAGTTTCCAATTCACTTCATTGCTCTTCCCCAAGCACTAGTAGCACATTTGGATGTCAGATGGGATGCCAGATTGTGTTTAGAAACTCTTGAAAAGAGGATATGTAAAGAATCCCACTCTCACCTCTGTGAACAATCTATGAAAATAGTTGTCCAGGTTGCAGTCCTCCCCAAGGTCTTTACACAAATATTCACCACGTGTTGTTCTTCTCACTTTTCTTGAGTCTCCTGATACTGTAGTCCAGGTAGCCAAGCTGTAGTCAGTCTTAGTAGGATGCAATTGGTAGGCATTGCATGTTATCTCTAAAGAGAAAGCACTGTAGTACCTCTGCCTCCTCTGTAAGCAGGGATAACATGAGCACCCCTTTTATCTAGACTTGGTCAGCCTTCAATCTGTGTATCCCTTGTAGCTGTGGTGATGACTTCTAAAGTTTTCACAAAGAGTACTTCAGAAAGGCAAGCTTGTTCCCAACAAGTTTAAACTCAGTATACAAGAAAATAATATATAAAAAAAGACTGAGAGTCAGTGAGCTGGGACTTCTAGGGCCAACAAGCATTTCCTTCTTTCAAGACATTGATACAAAAAGAAGAAAAAGGTATTGCAACTTTCCTGACATGATTGAACTTTCTGAATGAGCGATCAATAGGGTTTCAGACAGCTTCCCTGTCAATCTGATCTCACTAGGGGAGGAGGTGGAATTACTCTTCGTATGGGCCTTCGACCCTCAACAGAAGGTCATTAGCACAAGGATTGATTCTGCTTTTTCCATGCCCATAGGATTCCGTCTTCTGCACACTAATGCTCTGCAATGCCTCTGGCTCTGCAGATCAGAGGGTAGGTGCACTGTGAGACAGGAAGCAAAGGCAATCATGTCCAGCTTGCAATCCTGCTCCTCACGGACCAGAAAGTCAGATACTGCTGACTTAGCTCCAACAGGCAGGAGAGTGGCAAAAATAGGAAAAAGTTATTCATTTCTGTGCAGAACAGAAATAAACAAATAAATAAATTGTATTTATGATTTTGATTTTGGGGCTACTCTGCAGATGACAGCACCTATGGGTGTAAGATAGAACATTTCTTGAGGAATGAAACAGATTGTCAGTAGATATATTATATAGAATCTATGTGCAAAAGATATATAAGTTCATTCTATTCTTCCAAGACCAACAGATCAGAACTCATGAAGTATATCAACAATCCACAGAACTGCAGTATTAACTCTTTAACTCCCAGTGTACTGAATGATGTTATGATGTGGAATACCAACAAAAAACCATGAAACCATAACAACAAGGAAAGAAACGTTTGCCTTAAAAGCATCATTGTAAGAGATAAAGCAGTATATAAAACACAAATAAGCGCTGCTGCCTCCATGCTTTAGACTCCTTTTCACTCTTTACTCCAATAATATCATCACCAGTTGTCCATCTTCCAGTGCTGTCTACAATACGTATCTGAGGTTCCTCTTCCCTATGGCTTAATTTGTACCTTATATGCTCTCCTCAAAATCACCTCAAGACAGCCTCTAATAATTTTTGTGGCCAAAGGGCAAAAATTATAATTAACTCATCCTGTTACTGCCTCCCAATTAGCAGGAGAAACGCTCTTCCTTGGTGTCTGTAACCTGATCTTCTCCCAGTTAGCCTTCTCCCTCTACAATTTCTCCTGCAGTGGAGCTTTGAAGACTCCTACTCATCTTTTCTGTGACCAAACACTCAGCGTAGTCTTTGCAGTCTTATTCCCTCTACATTTCTTTGCCTCTGAACAAATCATATTGGTAAATACAAATTCATCTGCTCAAGGTTGATGATCCATCCACAGAAATCTCTCATTTCTTCCAAACTAAACCGTTTGTTATGTTGACATTTCCTTTTACTGCTTTGACTTAAGACTTAAAGTTGAAATGCAATATGTCCAAAGAAGAATCTTGTCTTTCTCCTAGTGAGAGAAGAGCTTTATCACTGTGGGAAATGCAAAGACTCAAAATCAGGAATTTTCTCAGAACTGACCCTTTTCTCCTTTCCACAATATTATTTTCTCTGACTTTGACAAATACCATCTTGCATTGCTTCTAGTTTGTCAGCTGCAAAGTTAGTTTTCTTAGCTCATTGTTTTAAGTCATTCTTCTCCTTGTATCCTATAACAACAAACATAAGCTACTCAGAGGGCTTTCAAGACTTTGTGACTGATCTATCCTCACTCATTTACTGTATTTTCACAGTTAAAGGCCACATTCAAGTAAACAGCCATACCTCAGATTCCTCTCCACACTTAACCTAAATATATCAGTTTCAAATATCCAGTCATATCTGCAGCCAGACTGCTAGCAACTGAACATTAAAATGCACCTTGCTTAGTATTTTCTGCAGGCTGAGCTGTGGAACAGTCTTTTCTACTTCAACCAGAAGTCATGTGATATCAGACAGCTCAAGTCAAAGGCTATGATGATTATACAAATGTTTCAGTAAGCCAGTCATAGCATGAATTTGCTGACCTAATCTCAAAACCAGCCAACCAAACATAACCCTATATTCTTGATATTTCCAGCTGTGGTATATATTTCCTTACTGTTGCATAAACGAGAGGCAGACTTGCTCTTACCTAAGATGCCTGCTTTGTAAGTATGTGAGTTTCACTATTGACCACAATAAGAATAGGATGGATTATATATTTAAAATTCAGTTTTGAACTAAAAACTATACCCTAGAATATTGTGCAAGAATGGGCAGCCTTTCTTCTAGAATCAGGACTTCTTGATAGTGACAAATCTTCTCTTGATCATGACCTTATTGTCATTTTCTGCTGTGTGAGGTGTAACAGCTGCCACATTCAACTCCTTAGGGTATAGAGGTCCCAACCTCTCTGAGAGCCAATAGCCATCAGATTGTCCCACACTTTTGATTTTCTCAATAGTTGCCTTTGTAGGAACAAATTCATCCAAGTTTTCAGAACTTATTTCCTCTCCATCAGCTATCAGTTTAAGCACATGGCTTCTTTCCAGCAGTACAAATCAAACCTTCCATTGACTCAGTGGTAGATTTTTCTCTCACTGGTAATTACAAAGCAAGTGGTGAATGCAAGCATGAGAAAGATATTTAAAATAACCTTTAAATTAGATGTGGAAAAAAAGATTAAGAAAATCAAGAACTTAAGTAAAGGAGGGTTTTTTATTAATCAGTATAGTTTAAAGTAAAATTAAAGTAAGAAAGGGTTTAACTTAAAGACTGTACAAAGATATAAAAAAAGAACTACTAGGGCTAAATGTAATTAAAGAAAGACCAGGATAAAGGTAGATTATATATATTGATGCTAAAATAAAATAAAGTGGGCATCTGTTGTTTTAAATTCCTTAGGTTCACACCCATTCAGTGTTTTATTCATGGTTTGAGACGTATTAAGGCAAAGGTTGTAATATGTGTCTGTATGTATCATGCCCTTCTACAACATAAAATCTTCATTGTAAGCTTTGTGTCTTCCATAGATCTTCTATTATAGTTCTTGAAGAGCAGCTACCTGTGTTGTCAATGAATTCCAAAATAAAATGTTCCACACTTTGATAAAATATTTTCTCTTTTGGCTTTAGAGTATCTGTAGCCTATATGCAATGTGTTGCTGGCCAAGTAATTATTTTCTCAATAACATACTGAATGACTCTTTAAGAGCAGTGAACGGTTCAGTGGACTTTTTCTTCCCCTTAAGGTAAAAAATACTTTCTTCTTTAATTCTTTCAGCCTTCACTGTCTGCTCAGATTGTTTTTCTTGCTGCTGCTGTATCAATTAGTGATACACTTTTAAGGTTTCTAGCAAACTGGGGTAAGGAATATCTTGCCAAATACGAGATGACTCTCCAGATCTATTGCTGGACAAGATTATGGAGTAAAATTAATTTATTTTGTAAATAGAGGTTATCAGTCATATAATACATTATTAATGCATCTTCATACATCATTAATACTGCCCTTAACAATATATGTTCTCCCTGAACAAATTTGAAGAGCAGTTATGCTCTACCTCATTCTCAGCTTTGGCTGGAATCTTACCTCCTACTATTCACTTAAACAGGGTTAATTTTGTCACGATTGCTTCTTCATCTGCCACAGGCCTTTCTTCTCCAGTTACACATCTACTTGGGCATGGAAGAGTACAAGACAAAAGTTAACCTCTTTCTGAGTCATCTAAATGCAGAATGGCTCATCTCTTTAAGTAAGCATTCTTTCTCATTTCATATGTGTTGCCACACAATACTGAGGTCTGATGAACAATCTCACTTTCTCCCCCTTTTCTCCCTTAAGTTTCCACAAGGCAAACTGCTACTTTATCTCTTAATTAGCACATTCAGCCTGCCTGTTTAACAACCATCTTAAAGAACATACATAAAGCAACTAAAGGTACATAACAATTTCCGTAATGCAGATCTAACTGCATGCTTTTGATTATACGGATTTTCTTCTATCATATCAAGTTGTATTTACATTGCTATGTACTCCATGTTGGTTAATGCATACGCATGAAAAGTAAAGATCAAAAGATAGAGAGGTTTCCTTCTGAAGACTCCTTGTCTGAAGACCAAGTGAACCGTCTTTATTTACTGTCTAGAAAACTCAGAGAACTACAAAAGTTGAAGGCTCAGAAGAGAGCAGAATTTTGCAAGTTGGAGGAAACAGATAACAGTTTTGTCAGGAAGTAAAAAGGGAATAAGAAGCCTTTCCTGGATGAGTTAGGGGTGAAGCAATGACTTAGAACGATGGTCTAACTCTGAAGAGTTGGATCCGATAGGAAAGTTTGGATCCATATCTGGAGTATAAGAAAAAGTGGGGTCTGACACTTCTAGAGTCAGATAAAAGGGGACTGGATCTGAGCCTTTAGCAAGAATGGCTGTGAGTGTCCTGGCCAATCTGTACAGAGTAAGGAAGAAATGTAATCTAATCTATGTGACAAGTAAGAGTAAAGTTATTTCCTTGCGTTCTTGCATTGTTTGTAAGGCTTTTTCCAGTGATCTGTCTAATATGTACAGAGTACTTCTGTTTTCTTAACTTAACTAGACTTAACGGGTTTAGAGATAAACAGCAATACATTTTATCCCTCCAGCTTGGATGTTCCTCAAAATCAGGATCCTGGAACAATCTAGGCATGATCTGAGAGTTGGTAACAGAGAAATAGGACTGGAAAAGTTGATTAAAAAAGCTCTGTGGCATACAGCAATGTAGAGAAGAGGATGCATGGACACTGAGAGTCCTACAACAGCACCTGGCACTCACAACTGGAAGACCACTGGCAGCGCTATGGAGTTACAAACTAGACAACTGGTGGGCTGCTCTATCCCGTTGTGAAGCAGGTCTGAATTTTGCATCACTTCGTATTTTTGTTCTGATATCAACTATATTTGTTGTTTCTTGATTAAACTGTAAGTGAAGCACCAGCTGCCATCAGCATCATTTTGCAATTAAAAATAGAAATGTAGCTTACAGAAGGTAACTAACTTTGAGGCACAAAAAAGAGGAATGATGACAGGAAAAGAGCACTATGATTCTTGAACTTTTAAGTCTGGCCTGCAACAGGGCAGACTGCAACAGCACCTGAAAGTAGAAAGGATTAATAATCCTGTTTGTCATGTTTTCTGCAACTGTGTATGGGGTAGGAGGGTGCACCTGTCATTATTTTTGTTTCTGAAGCATTAAGGGCCAAATTATGTGAGTACTCTGATGAATTCCTACTCCCTTGAAAATCAGCTCTTTACAGGGCTGACATAAATGTGTTCTGAAAAGCATAGGACAATAACAATACTTATTTCTCCAAAGGAAGGAGACTGGCCTTCTTTAAGAGAGGAGTACTGAGGCACAGAATTGCAGGTCAAACTCCACTCCGCCTTTCCTCTGCTCCCAGATCCAGCTGACAGTCCCTACTAGGAAGCTGTCCAAGGGAACTGAGGTAGCAGCACAGAGAAGGGTGCAGTTGTGGGCCATGTGGGTGCAGTGAAAGACAGGAGAAATATAGCTTTGGTAGCCACTGGGACTACTTTGTGAAGGTGAAGAGTGGTAAAACGTGGAGAGCAGAATAAAAATGATTATCCTTTAAGCAGAATGTCTAAACGGTTATACTGAGAGCTCTTCTTGCTTTGCATTTTAGAATTTTGAGAAAAATTGAAGTTCATAATACATAAGCAGTAAGGATGGGGAGCTGCTGAAGTGCTCACAGAGGTCAGGCAATTAAAACGTATTTTTCCATCTGTTGTTTCTTTTGAACACAAAATTCCTGACAGGATGGAACAGTGAGCTGCCTCACACATCCCTCAGCATCACACAAACCTTACCAGTCTGCTGGACCTGATGTGAGAAGTGTGAGAAGTGGCTGCCAGCTGGTTCCCCAAAGGGAGCACACTGCAGCTTGTACAGCTGGAATTACTCCTGCAAGTCCACAACTGTCTGGTCAGGTCTAGAAGTAGAATTCTGACTGATCTGCAGCTATAATATCACTGTCTACTGTCCATCAGGGATCTGAAATCATTCCCAACTCAAGAATCTTTGTCACTAATGGAGGACATCCTGCCTTGATCAGAGGTGGTGGTTATCACCCCAGCTATCTCCAGCAGCCTTTCATGCATTACTTTAAAGTTAAATTGCAGCCATCACAGATATTAAAGGGAATCAACACTCACCAACATGCACTATGCAACAGTTCTGAAAAACTACGTCTTTACTAATCCAGTGGATGAGGTAATATGAAGTCTGTAGTTAAATGTGTCTTTTAGCCCTCAAAGTTATCCTTGTTGGAACTGTTCATGATGACAAATACAGGTCCCTCAGATAAAAATCTACTACCATGGTTAGGCAGGCTTTCAAAGAATATTTTGTTTTCCTTGCCCATACCCTTTTCAATATTTCTTTCTTGTCATTTTTAGTTTCATTGTTTGTTTGGTGTTATTTAAATAATGTATGTGACATGGAAAGGGAAGTACATGAAGTTTGAGTTTGAAAAAGGTGAATTTGATAGTTGCAATTTTTCAAATAATCAAATTAAATATGTAGGAGTATTTTTAGAGCATCAAAATCTCCACTTTTTTCTTATAAAACTCATTTGTGACTAGACAAACCATAGTGTTACTCCTCTGCTTAGAAACAACTACTTCATTAAATACAATTGGAAGCATGGTGTCATATTTCTTACTATCTTTTGAATTTTTATACTTTAAAAATAAATGGTTGCTCTAGCTAACTCAAGAATTTAATCCCCATACCTCACACAGGCAAAAATCCCTCATGGAAAAGAAGTTGAAAGAACACAAAAAGCCTCATTCTATATAATGAACTAGTAACCATGCAGCTTGGAAAAAGCATGGTAGAATCCCTTTAGGACCTTATCCCAAGCTTGATTAAAGGAACTCAATTATATCTGTTGGCTAAATTCTCAGAATATTTTGTGTACTTTAACTGAAGTGTGACTGAAACACGTCATTCAGGCAGAAATCAATTCACTTTTCCTATAGTAAAATGTAAAATTCCCAGTTCTACTAACTCTTATTTAATTGAAATAAATACTGCTGTTTAAAAGGTTAGCTGGGCGAGAGTATCCTACAGGGTGTTGACATCCAACTGTTTTCTGTGGGAGCTGAGTTATAGCAGTGCCAATTTATGTATTGGGGAGAAGGTCTGCAATTTAATTAAAGAGAGAAGAGATAAAATCCTTCCTTCATAAGTGAAAACTAATGCCCTCTAATTGTGTATAGATGAGGAACAATACAGAAAAGCATGTGAGAGCCTTCTTTCCTCATAGCAGCCAGCAGTCTGCAGTTCTGGGAAACTGTAGGGTGATTACTTTCCCAAATACACAGATCTTCAATGCACGTAGAGACTCAATGTGTACTTAATGTGTAGCAGGACCCAGGAACCGGGCCCTGGAATTGCAAAGTAGTTCACCAGTTCCAGCAATCTCACTCTTTGCAAGCCCACTGAAAGACCTAATGCGATGCTTGCTTTGAACGCAATCTTTACTGTGTCATTCAATATCCATTTTAGTTGCAACTTAACATCTAACAGAGGAGTCATGCTGGGAGTCTTTGACAAATAGTCAAGGGTCTTAATTCCTTGCTGCCTAAAGCAGAAGTAGGGCAGGCCGGGCTGGAGAATCAGCATTCCTCTGGACGACTGAAGACAAGAAAAGTATCAGAAATGTTTCTTTGGAATTTTTAAGCACGGTGGAATGAGACTGAACAGGACAGCATTTAGAAATGTGCCATTTCCTGTAATAATGTTTGTCCTCTGAATGTGCCTGCTTTCTCCTGCCTCACTGTTAATTAAGGAGGAAGCCTCAAGCACTGGCTCATCTGTCTTGGTAGTGAGAGTGCAGGATTGCTTGTGTCCAAAAGAGGCTTCAAACACACTCTGATGATACTTTTTTTCCTGCATGTTTTTCAGTTCTACAGCACCCTTTCTGAGGTAGGTTTGACCTTCTTGTGATGCACAGAATATAGGACATAGGAATTTACAAGGTGGACTAATATTGTCTTCTGTTTTGTTTTCTGCATCCAATCTTTTGTTTGTTCTTTTGAGTGCAGCAGTTTTCCCTGATGTCTCTAAAAGAGGTCGTTTTTGTGACTTCTATTTGTGCATTCACAGTCAGAATTATTTTCTCCAATGTTACAGTACTTTGGCCTTCTTAAATAGTATATTTCTGAGACGTGGCCATAGTCTAAGAGGAGGACTGTTCCTCCTCCTAAGGTTTCTGTGAGGCCTCAAATCACAGACTTTCGAATCACCTTTTACTTGTGTTTGAAATTAAGGAAGCGACTGATATCTTGCTTTAGCTATATGTAAAAACACTGATTGTGACTATTTAAATATGTGAATAGATTGCCGAGGTGTGAATGCCTGCCCAGTGCCTTACTGACAATCTCATAAGGAACTAATAGTAGTTCCTGCTAAAATTTTAACCAAAGCACAAGCATATGAAAGAAACTGGTTAACTTATGATGACTCCTTCAATCATATTTTCCTTTAGTGTGGAATTCATCAAAGTGCAGAAAGCTTACACAAAGGCACTTCAGATCTATCTGTCCGGTATGTAATATCTCAACTTTTAATATGCAAGATCCAGTTCTGGCCTGACACATGAGGACCTTGATTCTTCAGGGTCCCACAGCTGAGAATAGACTGAATACTCATTTTTCCTTCTCATTTTCTCTTGATAGAATCTATTTGCTAGGTTACATGCTGAAAACTTCCCCCTGATCCCCCCAGTCACCACCAAATGAACACAGATGATGGTACGTGGGGGGAAGCTATTAAAAGTCCATTTCCACAAGCCTAAAGAAGTACAGGCAAGTGGTACAGAGGGAACTTAATTTAAGGACCCGTAAGACGTGGGAAACCCAAATTAAAGACTTAGAAGAAAAGCTTGAACCCACGTGTCCAGGCCTGAAACCCATCACAATGAGTCAACAGGAGCACCTTCTAGAATGAAGGGATTACTGACAATGGTATGAGACACACGAGATGCAAGGAAGAGCATTTGGGATTTGAATAAGACTTAGAGTGGAATATTTAGTGGAGGAATTGAAGGTGGTGAAAGGGTGGTTTAAAAGGGGTTTGATGAGGAACAAGTGTGGGAACAAGAGATGGTAAAAAGGGGACAAAAAGGGCTGGCCATGTTGTTATATTGCATTCCTGTTATACCCTGTTCCTGATCAGTGCAGTCTGTCATATCTTATTAAACTCAATTTCTTACTTCTTTCCTGGATGAGGAACCCTGTTTTGTGTGCATGCGTGTGGCTGAAGGTCCATGAATCGTCAGGACTGGTGCAAAAACTGGAGAGACCAGCACAACTGTGCGTGATTGCCCACAAAGATGAAGCCAGACTAGCTGGAAAGTAGGCAAAATGTTCTGGGAGTCAGGCATGTCTGTCTCTAGGGGTGAGAGCGCAGCGGCATTAGCTACCAGTGGGACCAAGGGACTTCCAGTCAGTTTCCAGCAAGATCTTGTGTGCATGTGGGGCCTAGAAGTGGAGCATCAGAGAATAGTAAGGATTTGGAACCAGTTTCTTGCTGGACTTCGTATCCAAGGCCAGTTACTGTGGAGTGAGTGAGTGAGTGAGTGAGTGAGTGAGTGCGTGCGTGCGTGTAAAACCTCACCCTTTTGTGCAAGGCCTGAACTGCTGTATGGTTCTATTTATGTCATATCTGTGTCCCTCAACTCTACAGCAAATTCTTCTAGGAACGGAGTTCAAGGAAGGACAGCATTCTCTTGTAAATAAGAAACAGGAGCCTTGCTGGCTTTTGCTCTAATTGTCTCAAATGTATTGCTTCTAATATTTCTTTCAGGGGCTGGACTAGAGAGCTGGGTCCAAATGAGACCTATATTCTAAATATAACACACAAGTAGAAAATAGCACCAAGTAAATGTAATTTTAAGTCTATGGGGAAAAGGACGAGTGAGCTTGGAAAGTGCGATCCTCAATATGAAAGTAGGTATGAATCTATTATAAATGTTAATTTGATAATATAATTTGATAATATAATCTGGGAATATCAAGATTTTTAGAAAGGATCTTATGAAATTAATATTAGGATAGTGGCCCCCCTCAGGTACCTGGGTGAAAGGAGATTTCTAACTTAATTTCCACCTCCCTGAACCCTGGAAATGTGTCTGTTTTTGCCCCACTCAACCTTACCATGTTCCTGAAATTTAATTTAACCTTGTAATCGCCTAAAATGGCCAGATACTGTCTTTTTTTACTGTAGTTCTTACCTCAGTTCTCTATGGGAAAGAAATGCAGAAAACGGGTTATTTTACATAATGATACCCTGTTCCTGTCTTTTCTATTATTCTACGACCATTCAACCTAAAAGACAGAACATATGATTACTCAGTGAAAGCCTTGCAGCCATGAACTCTGACTATTTTATAGCCTTCAAAGCATTATTTGTATAAAGACAATAAAAAAGTCTTGTTCCTTTATAAGGATGACTGCAAGGAGTTTGATCTCTGAGAAGAACAGCAAAGCATTCCTTTCTCCAGCTCCTGAAAATGACTCAGTAAGAGATTTTGATCTCTGTATTGTAAATTTGATATCCTGTGGATCTCCTCTTCACCTCACCTATTGAGTTGCCTGCTATATTACATCTTTCAAGCTTAATACGTGATTGATTAAAAAGCTTCATTTTCAGCCTGCTTTTCTATATGATCATTCTGAGCTTAAACATTTCATGATCCTTATTATTACCAGCCTACTGGTATAGAATAGTTCACTTTGACTGTGTATGTATTTTGTTTTAGATGCTAATTATTGAGATAGGTTTTATATATACATTGGTCAAAATAATACAAGCCACAGAACTTTCTGGTAAGATATAGTCAGGTTTTTAAGCATGTATGTTGAATATGTGGTTCCCCTACAGACAAGATGTTTCTAACACACAAAAAGAAGTCAGTCTACTTTATTGAATAAACACACACCTGCAGTTTTTCTACATCTTTTTGGGTTCTGTTCTTCTCTCTGAAATTGTGTGCTCACCTGTCTGTTGGAGTCCTGAGACCTGAAAGTAATAACCCTTTTTTTCCTTATACCCAGATCTGTCAAGGACTGTAGATTTGCAATGACTTCCCTGTCCTCTCCCTTAGCTGCAGACTGTGTCTTTGCTGGAGAAACCCATTCTTCACCATCTTCTATAGTCTCAATTTAAATGGGATTTCACCATTTGAATACAGGATTGCCCTTAGCCATCCTGCTCAGCCTTATTTGTGACTGCAAACCACAGTGTTTGTTTTCTAATATCACAATATCACTTCTTGTTGTCACTTTATCCCCTGAAAGAATTGCTTTAGAGGGATGTGGAAGTACTTGCTGCTAGCAGTATTCATTCCCTTCTGATCAAGCGAGGCCCAGAAGGCTGTGGCAGTGCCCAGCTAACAGAAGGCAGGTGGGCCTTGAGCAGGCCATGGCAGAGGAGTATGACAGGACACAACGTCTCAGCCCTACTCCACACAGCCCTGCTGAGGCTGTAGGCCAGTCCTGCTTGCTTAGGTGCTGCAACAGTGAATGTGGTATGGATTTCCAGAGAATCAGCTGAAAGTCCTTTAGTGCCATGAAGCCTTGGCATAGCAGCCGAGGCCTTTTCTTATGCATGCAGAAAAGATATAGTGGCTTGACTCCTGCATGGGGGTAATGAAGGTTCATTACAAAAGATTTTCCCTCTCAATTTCTATAACCTGCAGCTGCGTTTTATTAATAGGAAAAAAATCAAGTGCCTCTTAAGAACAATTGCAAAATACTAGGAAAACAGCACAGCCATGGGGCTCCAGGCAGCTGCCCCCTCCAATGCAGCCACTCAAGCAGTCATGTATCTCACACTGCTCACAGCCAGCAGCACTACCACAAACATACCTCTCACCAGGAAAAGTGGGAAACACAGGGCTTGCAAGTGTCATCAGCTTCAAACCTTGATGCCCAGCAAACATTTCTTAGAACATCATTTTTTGACAATCTTTGAACCCAGTGCCACAAATGAATGAGCAAGACATGATGCTTCTAGAATGAAAGACCAAAACAACACAGGCTTGAGCATCTTTGAATTTTAGGGTTTACCTGTAGGATTATGAAGAGGTTCCCATGGCAAAGTAACAAAGAGGCGGAGCCCTCTGAGGCCCTTTTGCAGGACATGGAGTGGGCTGAGAAAGCAACCTCTCCTGCTGGAAATTCCAGTTGCCACATGCAGTGAGGGATGGAGAGGCAAGAGGACATCCTCAGATCCCTCGGACCTCCAGAGAGAGACAAAGCATCACTACTGCTCATTGAACACTGATGTGTTTCAAAACCTACCCAGTATGGGCTCTGCTAGTCACAAAGTAGTGAATAGCTCATGCAGGTCACCCTTCCTATCCTCAAACATGCTAGTGAATCTTTCCATCCTAGGACATTTTTCATATATTTGCATTGCAATGCGCAGTGTTTGCTCTACATTTCTTCCATTTCGCTGTGAACAGATACACATCCTCAGGCTTCCTATCTCCCTATGGGAAAGGTTTCCCAGTCTGGAGGAGACTGCGCAGGCAGCATGAGGCTTTCAGCCAGCACAGCTCCAGGGCCCATCGTTGGCATCAGCCCCAATCAATGTCCCAACAGTGAGCATCAGGTTACCTGAATCAGCAGGTTTATGCAGAAAGTTCAGAGCCTCAACATGAACGAGGAAGGAAAGTTTCTTGATATTCAGTCTCACCATTTCTCGTCAAAAATCTCACCTCACAAAAGGGAGCCAAGAGTTTCTGCTGTCAAGTTGAAAATACTCCAACAGCATGAGGACCAGGGAAGTCCAACCCCCAAGCTCCATGCTCTTCATGTCATATAACTATGAAACACTGATGAAGGACTTAGTTGCCTGTGGAAATGCTGAAAGTATTAGTTTCATGGTCTGGTTTTCCATTTTTAGACAGTTAAGATATCTCTTGATTTCACTGACAATGAGGTAAGCCAAGTTTATTCTACTACTGCAGCATCAGAAAATGACTAATGACAGGTTAAGAATAGCAATGTTAAATGCTACCTTTCTTGCTTTCTTCACCCTATATACGCAAAAAAAAAAGTTTAAAAGCAATTTAAGCATCTCAATAAATTAAATTTATCTTTTAGAAGATTCCTCTAATTAGATTTATCATTAATAACATACGGTAGCACTTTCTAGAAGCACTTTCTATTATAGCAGTTCTTTTTTTTTTTTTTTTTTTTTTACAGAGATAAGCAATTTAGAGGCAAGTCTTCTGTAATTTCTTCAAATTACTGAAAGCATTTACTTTCCACTACTTGAATTTGTACCTTGCCAGTTTATCTCCTGCCCATGAACACATCTTCTACTTCACAATTAATTGACTTGCAGAGGCACAGATTTCTTTTTACTGTTCAATTAGGTAAATCAATCCTGATTACTTAAATGACTCTCTCAATAATAATAGGTAGATAAATCACGTGAGATTTTTGCAGCATTCATAACAGCCCCATCTGGAATGCATACATATAGCTTAAAAAAAAATTGCATACAGTCTCCACCAAGTGCTAAAAAAAAGTTCTGTTTACTTTTAATGGAGTAAGAAAAATGTGCTCCCCCAAAAACGACTAAAATTTAATTTTGGATTATATACAAATTAGAGTTTTATCTAACAGCACTGTTTAGGATGAAAGCAAATCTGCCTATTAAAGATGCAACCACAGATTGAAGCTTGCAATTTCAGCCTTCATCAATTGCTTTCTCAAGTGACTCATGAAGTCAGTGTTAGCTAAAAAATCAATACTGAGAAACCAGGTAAACCAATAAATACTCCTTTTAGTCACACAATTGCTACCAAACACTCTTGAGAACACAGTAAAGCGTTTTATTGTTTATACTCATTTTCATTTACACAGAGGAGAAACAATCAATGCAGTTCTATCACAGCAGGTGGACCATATCCCGAAACTCTAACTCTGACTGCTGGATATTTGCAGACCTGCCGTCAGGTCTCATCAGAAAAAAAGAAAGGGGAAAAAAAAAAACCAATAAGGGGGAAGTAGGGAAGAGAGTAATTTCACTAACATGAGTTTATTCATGATTTATGGATATTTATTTTGCAGGTGATACTGCTCTTCTGTGAGAGCAGACTGCTTCACTTCTTTACAAAATAGACATTTAATAATGTAATTACTTAGAGTTCTAAATTTTGCAGTGGTTCATGCAGTAAGGGTGTGCAACTGACACAAAATGGAACACACGGCTACAACAGCAAACCGCTACTTCTATTCCCAGCTGGTTTATGGAAAAGGTCATCAGACTTCTTGTTTCCTGCTCTTAAGTTACAGAGTAGAAGCAAGAAGCACTGACTTTGTGAAGACAACTACGAGGACAGGCTATAGATACGGGTGCAGTTGAACAGGTCTACAACTCGTTTCTACGGTACTTGCATTTGCTATTGTTTGGAAATACAAACATAGCTTTTGCACACTGCCACTTCTCACACACATTCAGCTGAAGGAGTCGTGCACAGTTTCCTGTGATGCTCCTCTTTTTCTCTTTTAAAGCTGTTTTTGTTGTGTTGTTTTTTTTTTTTTTCCCCTTCTAGGGCTCATAAGGAGTGAGCAACTCTTTCCACTGAAAGAAAGAAATTACAGGTGTGCAGAAGTACAACTACGCTACCAACACAGACAGAGACAACTGTGCTCTTGTGCACACCCCTACAACTGGCCGGAGAACAAATTAAGAAGTTAAGCCTGCAAAATAAATTGAGTTTACTCTCAAACTTTTTCTTCAGTCCGGATGAATTATAGACCTTGATCGAGGCTGCCCTCATTTTTTGCAACTGATCTGCGTGACTACTGGAACAGCATCTCTGCCAGAGTCATTACACTGAAATGCAGAGCTGAGCAGTTTGCTGGCAGTATGTATTGACGTTTTTGCAGCATCATGAGTCTGGCAACTGGGCTTGGGGAAGTTTCAAGCAGTGGGTCTTTACAATAGCAACTTGATTCTGCAGACAAAAAGCAAAAGATTGGCAGAATTATTAAAGGATCCCAATAAAGGCAAAGCGTGTGTTCTGCAAAGCATAGCACCGAGTGGGGCTGTGAGCTGACAGCTCCTAGGAAGAGCAGTCAGAACCGTAAGGAGGCTAGAAAGTAGGCTGAAGTTTGGAAGCACCCTTAGCTTACAGCCTGTCCTACCTTCCTCCCTTTCCTACGTAACACACCCGTGAAGGCTGCCAACTGCTCTGCCCTCGGCGCTGCCCGGCTCCGGCCCCGGGGCCGCCCCGCTCCCCGCCCAGCGTCGCCGCTCCCCGGGGCTCGGCAGCAGGCGCCGTTTAGCGCTAATTAGCCTCAGCGCGGTCATTAGCATACGAATTGCCGGCAGATTGGTTTAATAGGTGGGATAAAGAGCAGATTGCCGTGAGTCACTCCCTGCCAGCCGAGGGGGACACGCGCTGTGAAATATCAGGAGCGTGTAGCATCGCTGCCACCGGCAACGCAAAGGGACTAAACGGCAGCCGGGAAGGGAAACGGCCCGACCCGCAACCCCAGCAGCCGTGCCCGAGACGGGACGGAAAGCCGTACCGTGAGGCCGCTCCCCGCTGCTCCCATCCCCGTCTCCCCCCCGTCCCATCGCACCCACCTGTGGCATCGGGCACGGGCGTGCGCGGGGGCGGCCCCGGAGAACACATCGCATTCCAAATGTTCAGCTTGTGCAGCGGAAACGGATGAGTTTGTGGAAAGCTTGCTTGAAGTCTTCGTTAGACATGGTATAGATGATGGGGTTGATGAGGGAGTTGAGATATCCCAGCCAGTTGAAAAAGTCAAAGATGGCCATGTGGAACCAGCAAGCACCCTTGCAAATAGGCAACACCAGGCTGATGATGAAAAAGGGCAGCCAACAGACGATGAAGGCTCCTAAAATAATCCCTAAAGTCTTTGTCGCTTTCCGCTCCCTAGCGGCTGTCAGCTTCTTTTTCTCCAGCAGGGCGTCCGACACCTTCACCTTCACCTGGTTCATGTACACAGGAGAACCCGTCTCGCTGGGGCCCTCGGGGGCCTTGGAGTTGATGGATGTAACGGAGGAGGACGACCCGGGGGAGTCCGTGATCAGCTGAGCCCGAGTCAGTCTTTTCCCCGCTTTCTTTGGCGTCTGCTTCAAAATCCTTGACCTGGCTTCCACGTAGATCCTCCCGTAGAGGGCTATCAGCAGCAGCGTGGGGAAGTAGAAGGCTCCCACTGTGGAGTACACAGTGTAGAGGACGTGGTCCGTGTTCACCGCACAGTTAGAGGCTTCCTCGGCCTTCGCCTGCCGCCAGAACAGCGGGGGTATGGAGATGCAGATGGAGAAGACCCACACCAGCGCGATCATGCCCGCTGCCCGCTTGGGAGTCCTTTTCGTGGAGTACTCGACGGCGTCGGTGATCGCCCAGTAGCGGTCCAGGGCGATGACACAGAGGTGCAGGATGGACGCCGTGCAACAGGTGATGTCCGAGGACAACCAGATGTCGCAGACGACCTGGCCCAGCGTCCACTTGCCCGTCACAGTGTACAGGGTGCTGATGGGCATGACAAGGATGGAGACGAGGAGGTCGGTGAAGGCCAGCGAGGCAATCAGGTAGTTGGCCGGCGTGTGGAGTTTCCTCGTCTGGTAGACCGTGGCGATGACAAAGGCGTTGGAGAGCACCGTGGCCAGTGTGACGAGCGCCAGGACGACGGCGAGCACGATCTTCCCGGAGAGGGGGGTGGCATCCTGGTAGATCCCTTCCTCGGCGCTGCAGTTTCGGCCGTGGTAAGAGTCGTTGGCGGGGAGCAGCGGCGCTGGGCAGGGGCTCGCCGGCTCCATCCCTCCGCTGCCGCCGACCCCGCGGACGGCGGGGCTGGGCTCGGCACGGCTACCCCGGCAGGACCCCGTCGGCGCCGGGGGAGGGCTGCGGCATCCCCGCGCCAGCACCACCTCCCTCCTCCCGCCCGCCCTTCCGGGAGCGCGGAACCTCACTCCCCGCGGCCGAGGGCGCAGGGCGAAGCGGGGGCCGGGCACGCCCGCCAGCTCATCGCCCCGCCGCCTCTCCGCACAGCGCGCCGAGCCCAAAGCATGGGGCTCCCGGTCCGACCGCCCCTAGGCGCTGCCCCGCCGCCGGCCGCCCTGCTCCGCGTCTCGACGGGCGCGGCGGCAGCGCCGCATGCCCGCGGGCGGCGGCTTCCCCCCGGGCTGCGGGCGCGACGGCGCGGCTGCGAGGGCAGCGGAGCCGCCCCGCCGGGTCCGGCCCTCACACGCAGCCTGCCGCCACGAGTTCGCAGTCACCGCGGGTGCGGGAGGAGGAGGAGGAAGAGGAGGGTCTGCGGGAGGCAGGTGGGGAGCTCCCCTCCCACGGCATCCCGCCGCCGGCCATGCTGTCGGGGCCCGACCTCAGCCCAGCGCCGACAGCCTTCGGCAAGGGCCGGTATGAGAGAGCGCCGAGCAGCCGCCGCCCCTTATATAGCCCGCGGCGCGGATCTGCCGGCACCGAGCAACGCGTGCCGCTCCCGGGCGGGCTGCCCGCCTGCCCGCGGAGGAGGAGCCGCCGCCTCCCAGCACCTCCCTCCCCGCATTCGACGGGGGGGTCCGGCCCCGCGCACCGCCCTCCCTCCGTCCGCTCGCTTTGCAAGCGGCGGGAGGAGCCGAAGTTCGGCCCCCGCCCCAGCAGCGGGGTCGGGATGGGGGAGCGACCCCGCGCGGCCCGAGGGGGATGGGGCGATGCCTGCTGCCCGCTGAGCCCGTCCGGTGTGGCAACCCAGCGCTTCCCGGGCTCCTTTTCTTTCTTTTTGTTTTATTCATTAATTTTCAGTGTGCTCCGCCCCGAATTGCCCCGCGGGATCCCCGAGGTTCAGGAAGGAGGGGAGGGCTGGGCGAGGTGCCCGCGTCCTCGGGCTCCCACCGGCGTTGGCTTTACAGCTGCAGGAAAGTTTCGCACGCGACGGGAGATGCGAGTCAGCGTTATGCCGGGTCGGGGCGATTCTAAGCTCAGCGAAATGCCTGCTCCAGCCCTCCGGTACATTTCCCTGAGATGCCTCTGCAAATCTTCTAAAGAAAGGCAAGGGTCTGTGCCTGGAGGCACAGCTGTGCGCACCTGCACATACCGCTGCTCGCCCCATCATCTTGCGAGCACCCTACTGGCAATTCTTCAGCGGGAGGGACGGGCACACTGAAGAGATGCGAGTGGGGGGAGGATGGTAAGAGGAGGGTGGGGCGGTACTGAAACGGGGTTCAGGAAAAGAAACGCTGAGCTGAGGGAACCGGGAGACCCAGAGCCCTGCAGGGACCATCCTTCCCCTCCCCACTGCAGCACTGGGCAAGGTGCCCCGATCTCGGGATGAACTCAGCACCCACACGTCCCCTGGTATCAGAAAGCAGGGAGTGAGCTTGGCACTGCGTAAAGTGGGTCCCAGCTCAGTTCCTGAGGCATTCAGAGTGCAGGAGAGAGAGGGCTGCCTTGGATCTGTTGCAGGGTAGTGGTCAAAGTGTGCCCAAGTTCACCAATCTGACAGAAAGGTAAAACACATCACTAACCCTTTCTGTTTTCCCAGCAGGACCTGGGGTAGGGTTTGGTCTGTCTCCATGTTTTTATCTTACGGTGCTGCCTTGTGCTCCACAGAGCCTGATAATTGGTTGGAGCCTCTATGCGTTGCTGCACTGCAAATAATAATGTAGAGCTATCTACATCCTTCTGGTCTCTTTGTTGAGCACAGACTTTATAATCCCAGTTTCTAATATTGTCTGCTGTTGCTTCCACTTCTGCTCAACATTTCTGGCTGAATTTAGTTGTGCTTAAGTTGGCAGCTGCCCTCTAGCCTCCATAGCTCAGTATTTTTTCCCAAAAAAGGTCTACATACTTGAGGCTGATTTAAATTTAAAACACAAGGAATAGCAAAACCAAAACCTGGTCCCTGTGTTCAGCTTTGGAACTGCTTTTTCTTGTGGAAAGGTTTGTCTGATAAAGCTGTATAGCCTTTAAGGACAAGGTTCTCTGGCACTGTTGTCAGCTGTGCTATGTCATACAAATACTTTGTGAACAGGTGATGAGTTCTGACCATCCCATTAATTTTGTTGTTGACAATTGTTATAAAATATTTGTGTTTTCTGAGCACCACTTTTTCTGTTGTCCTTTCCATTAATTCTGGGTTATTTTTTTAATCAGAGATCATTGTTCATTGCTTCCTTCTTTGTCTTGGCAGGTAGATACTCTTCCTCTCCTCCCTTGTTTGTTCTCTGCTGTAGCACTGCATAGCTCTTTGCTTGAGTATGTAGTGCTGCTGCCAGTGGTCAGGAACACATTCACAGAGGTGTTGCTCTGGTGATTTCAGACAGCTTCCCACAGGGATCACCTGGTCCTCTGGCAGGTTCAGCGGTCATTCCCTGTGCTTCCCCCTGGGGCCTCAGTTTGGGATTTGGAACTGCTGCAGCTGCAACGCAAAGCCAACTTCCCAACAAACAGTGATCCATGCCCCAGAGCAACAAATTGCTGCAGCTGATGTTTAGAGAATATATGCCACTAAGCACTGAAGCTGCTGTTCTTCAGGCAGTGTGTGGTGGTTCCCAGAACTGGTGACAGAGCAGGAGGTTACCCTTCCTCTCTGTCTGTCCAGGCTGCACGCAGCCCGTGCCACAGCTGGGTACACAGGTCGAAATCTGACGGCAGGAAGAAGCAGGTTCTAGCTGGGTTGTCATTGAATCTTGGAGCAGCAGGCAGAAACATACTGTGAATCATATGTATCATCGCATGGGTGATCGTATCTCCCTGCTGTGCTGTCACTGCGAAGCTTGCATTTAAAAGCAGCAGCCACATGCCCGCTGTTTACCTTCCCCTCTCCTGACTGGATCTGAGAAGATGTTTATAGGAAGGGATCCCATTTCCTGAAGCTTTTGCCATCTGTGCAGATGCAAGCATAAAATTAATTTATTTCTGCTGGCATAAGGCTATTAATGCTTCTTATTTCTAGATTTTTATGTATTAATATACCAAAGTACAGAAATAGCAATGAAAACTGATCCTGTTACTGGTCTATTGCATCACAAACTGCCCATGAATAATGGCTCATACGGCACAAATATCATCAATGACTTGTAAATAAATTAGAGGGAGGGCCGACACACAGAAACAAACATTAAGTGTCAGAAATGGAAACTTCTACAGTCAGATCTATCCTAAATTCAGATAATGTTGTGTGGGTTTTGTCTTCGGGATCCCTTAGGTACATTTGAGCATAGGACTCGGTGCACAAAATGAACTTCACCCTTGGTCCAGGTGGCAAGTTGCATGTAATACCATCTGTAGCCTCCTGCACAGTGATGAGATTCATCCTCATATTTTAAATAATGAAATTCAGAGTCCTTCTGTTAGCAAAGATAACCTTCACTATGTAAATCAACACGGTGGTATTTTGTTGAGTTTGCCAACAGAAAAATAACGCTAATACATGTGTGAAGTTTCTCAATGCTAACTTTGAAATATAGCTGAGGCCATTTAAATGCCAGCACTTTTAAGTCACTAGTCAAAATAAAAACACCCAGCTTGAGCTACTGAAATTTAATTATAAGGAACAGCTGGGACTGGTTTTGATTTTGACTCTGAGGACCCAGAAAAAGAAGAAGAAACACGTGGGCTCAGCAGGCACGCATACACATGGACTTCTTCGTCCCACGGGAGTAAAGCCAGATTGAGTTATCTCCTTGTTCTTCACACTGGTCAGGTACAGGTGCCTGAAGATGCATTCAAATACCCTCTGAGGAGTATTCAATTACTCTTTAAGTAGACAACTGGGGTCAAGCAAAAAGAAACTCAAGTTCCCCTTATACCATCTCTGCATTTCATCTCCAGACACTGCATCTACCCTGACAGATTTTGGTTCATGGAGGCGGTAGTAGAGCTTGGTGGCTGTTCCCCATTCAGCTACGGGGTTTGCTCTCTAATGATCTACTTGGATATGCTCCACAGGAAACTGCTTTAATTCTGCCCCATCGCCTCTCCTTCCATGCTCCTGTTATTCTCTGGCTTTGTTACTGAGAAGAAAAAATGACTGAAAAGGGCTGCTGCTGCTGCTGCTGCTGCCTTGTTATTGTGTTTTCCATCTGAGGTTGCTGGAGCCTCTAATTTGCACTAAAATCAGTGCAAATCCCTGTTTTGCAGCCAAAGAGTCTGGCTGAACAACCATCCCTATGCCTCAGGCAGACTTCAGTTGTACACCTGAAGGATTTTAAACTCACCAGGATCTGTCTGCAATGCAATTCATACAGATCCATTGGGGAAACGAAATGGAATTTCTGTTGGAAATGGCTGTAACACTACAACACAAAGGCACGGCTGTCTACCAAGACCGAAAGTGGATGGCATAACATTTAACTCCAGCCTGTCACATAAGGAAAAAAAAAAGAAGAGTGTCTGTTCAGCATGAAGGGAAAGGTCCCCGTGTTTCGACTCTGTAGGGATTCGAGTGAAAAAAAGTCTCATGTTCTGTGCTCAGAGCTGGCAGAACATAAATCCCCCACTTTCAGATGTGAGCCTTTATTGGGTTTAAAGCTTCAGCCCCTTTCAGGATGCTCAGATCTTTCTTTCTGCTTTACGGGATGAAATCGGCAAGGGTTTTTTTTTAGGATCTACAGTTGTTTTCAGATAGGTCCCAAATACCAAGTTTCCAGGAATGAAACATTGAATTCTGTGTTCAGGAAAAGAAGTCTGCACACGTTTTAAGCAACAAGCTACTCATACAGAAAGCTTAAAGGAAGCTTGTGCAATGCAGTGAATCACAGTAAAGAAGTAAAATGCTGAAAATAAAGAATGTTACTTTCCTTGTAAAATTAGCACATCAACACTGATTTAAGGGGAAGTACAGATTTATTCTTACTAAGAATATGGTTCTTCTACATGGTTAATTAATATTTATCTAGGAAAGAAGGTAATGTATTTTAAGCCCACTGCCACTATGTATAAGCGTGCTGTAGTCTTCTTTGTTCCCAGCGGTAATCAGAAATGAGGAGCTTTTGCTGGTATGCAGATTTGGGCTGCTAATTTAATAAAATCCATTATCCATTAATTTGAATCCTTTTAGGATGTCACTTGACAGTTTCTTCTGCAGCACGAGACTCAATTGCAAAATTTAGTTGTCTGTTCTGCTTAGCAAGAGGTTTAGGGAGAGGATCTTGCAGCATGCTGAAAATCAGAAAAGGAGGAAATTCTGAAGGCCACAAAGATCTTGTAGGTCTATGGAAATGCAGACTACAGCAACAAGACTAAAGCAGTAGCAAATGGCTGTCCAAATGCCAGAGCCTGCCGAGATCAGGAGGTCCTCTGCGGGAATCGAAGCACATGCTTTAATCTCTGAAGCACTTTGTGAGGTAGTGCCCAGCTGAGGATCTCCTTCTGGTGGCAAGTGGGCATTTCTACAAACCAGCATGTTCCAACACAATCTGTTCGTTGAGCAATGCTATTATGAAACTGCAGGTCTGGATACTGCAGTGCATGAGATTAACTCCACCAAGAGATAATCCAGCCAGCAAAGGTTGTGCTCCTTGTGCAGTTCTTTCTTTGAGGAAGAAAACAGACTGAGAAGCAAAAGACTCAAAAGAGGTATATAAATGAAACTGTAACACTTCAATCTTGCCACTGACTGATAGCAGAACCATATCACACTTGGTTTTCAGACAAGTAACCAGGTAAAGCTAGAGAGCCAGATCAGCAGGCTGGGTCAGCCTCACCCCAGTGATTTAATGAAGCTGCTGTGCCAAATGCCTATTATTTTCCAATCTTTTAATTATCCAAATACTCTTTAATTGGTATCTGTCCTTGATGCTTCTAAAACTGTGTTTCTCAATGTCTAGCGCACTTCTGTGTTTTTGGGGAAAGGAATACTTAACTGTAAAATAAAGATATGATCTCTGTTTAGAACAGTATTTTCCTTGTGGAAAATCTTATTTCTTACATAGAAAACACTATAAAGTAGGTGGGCTTTGTTTGTTTGTTTGTTTGCTGTTTTTTTCTGATAGATTATTTGTCATGCCTTGTCTCTGCTTCTTTCTTTCTTTGTAAGAGATCCTTATTCCATGCAACTAATGGAACCGAAAGATTTAAATGTGTCTACAGATAGGTAGAAGTAGGAAATCATGCTACTCAGGATTCAGGACAAATTAGCAGAAATTTAAGTCCTCATACTTTAGGAAAAAAAAAAATCACCAACTACCTAAAAAGAGGTTGGAAAGAAATGTTCTCTCTGCACATGTTTTTCCATTATCTTCACTATGAAGTTGTCAACACTTTTTGGTTTGGTCATGTTTGAACACTAGCCAACTGGTTGCTGGTTAAGACAGCTCAGCTAACAACGTAATCCATTTTACATTAGATGTTTTTTACACTGTTTCTCTTTGTGGGACATGCTAGACTAATAACTATTTTCACGATCAAAAATCTGATTTCAGGATCATCTTTTGTGAGTCTGTGGTAGATATATTACCTTCTAAAGCATGTGGGTACAGTCAGAGTCAGACAACAAAACTTGGTAGACTACGGAGCAGATGTGAGAAAACCATTTGTTTCCACAGGGTTGTAAGGGGTGTTGATGAAGATGTTGAACAAGGCAGTGGGGAGCACCGCTAGCTAAAGGGCTCCAACTGGACTCTGTGCCATTGATCATTGATCACAACCCTCTGAGCTCTGCCAGTCAGACAGTTCTTAGTCCACCTCACTATCCACTCATCTGTTCTGTAAAAATTTTCTTACAACACATTAGGCTGTCATATTGCTCTGGTAGAGCCTTCTAGCTAACTTTTGTCAGGTTTCTGTATTATGGATTGCTAAACATGGTCCCATATACTGACAGATATAACTAGGTCCATCAACTGTATGGCCATTTCTTGCCTTGGCTGGTACATTCTGAGACCTTATGGACCAGTTGCTCTTGGATGCCTCTTCCCCAGTGCTGGCTCTTCTCGTAGTCCTTTGCCTGCTCTCTGGGAGATTTGCAAAGACACAGTGGATGTATGGTTCACCTCTTTAAGAGCAAGCCTAGGCTTCTAAAGCTAAACAGTCTTTCTCCATTTTCAAGTTGTCTTTTCAGTGGCTTTCTCCTGTGGCTGGACACACCTCTGTATGGGAGCTCATCCTTCTGCTTCCCCAACCTTCTTTTAGTCCTGTAACTGGGAAGGTGGGAGAACATCCTTACACATTCCCCCAAGACTCTAGGCCTGTTTAAAAGGCAGCACTAAGTACTGAGAAATTTCTATATTCCAGAACCTAAAGACCCTTGTAAGATGCTGGAAAAACCTAGGGTGAATTTATCTCATTGGACAAGCTGCCTTTTTCTAGGTGGAGCTGAAGACGTTTAGCAGCTAAACTTCTAGCTAAGTCTCTATCATGTTAAATTTCATATACTTTTTTTTCGAGTCTTGAAAACTGCACTATACCTGCCTGAACAACAGTCCAACACAATAACATATTTTTATTACATGATGTTCTGTCCATGGTCCCTTCTCTTTTCATCTCTTCTTTCTGCATCCCTTCCCTTATCTCACCCATGCACTAGTGTATCATTAACAAACCAATTTTCTTTACACAACGTTCTGAGTCTTTAGTAGCTTATCCCTTTCTCATCACATATTCAGGTCAATTACTGTCTCCCACTAGCCTCTGATGCTGGCCCTTCCCAATCTTATTTGATTTCAATCAGATGTCTTCATGCCTTCCCAGGCTTGAGAGAAGCTTCCCTTAACAGGCACAGACATCCTCATTATCTTACCTAACAATCCTGCTTTGCTGTGATGTCTGCAGACCACATTCAACAGGATTCAGGCTGTTGACTATGACTGCTGCCTGTTATTCTTACTGGTAGTAATTTGTTTACTTATGTTCCTCCATCTGTGTACCTCGATCTTAGACTGCAGTTCTTCAGAACAGGCACTACCTCTGTGCTTTAAGTGTTTGTAGTGCCTTGAAAATAGCTGTAATGGTCCTGACTGTGGGCTTTGAGTGGCCTCCTAAACTATCTTTGTATCAACAAAAATTACTTACCGTCATCTTCTGGTTTTGCTGGTTTTCATCTGTGCAGTTCAGAACTCACTTTTTCAGTGATCTAAAAATGATACAAGGCATATCCTTAGC
Source organism: Chrysolophus pictus (assembly GCA_037305975.1). Lineage (NCBI taxonomy): Eukaryota > Metazoa > Chordata > Aves > Galliformes > Phasianidae > Chrysolophus > Chrysolophus pictus. Next base: position 31,142,615 of record CM074578.1, read on the forward strand.
AATATGTGACTGATTGGCTGATAAGATCAGTGCAACAGTGAGCTCAAAGTAAGATCAACCAGAATGTACAAATCTCTCATTTTCTGTTTGAGGAAAAGTGTAACGCTTTGCTGTTTAGAAAAGGTAGTAAGAACTGTCCCTTATTTCCCTTATGCAACCAGTTAGAAACAAAAGAAAGCAGAAGAGCAAACTATGAAATGTAATGTGCAGCAGGATATTCAGTTCTATGGTATTTCTGAATTCCAAGCTGTAGAGACAAAAGGGGAAAAAGGATTGCAAAATGTATTCCCAAAGACTGGGGTTCAGGAAAAAAAGATCATGATTGCCCTTTCCAGTATGCACTTGAACTTCATCTGTACTAAGAGGTCAAATTCTCCAAACACTCCCCAGTCAATAATTTCTCACATAATGTTTGATTATAAGAATTGCAGGTTTTATCTTAAGTGATTCTGCCTAACCTCTGTCTAAAGTGTACACACAATAAAACTTTGGGCATCAGGAAATGACAGACAGGATTCTACTCTCAGCAGCTTTCCAGGTCCCTCCCTCTCTTCTTCAGTGATAGTGCAAATATTGGCATTCATACTAAGAAGCTGTTTCATTAGTGGTATGTTACTTGCCTCAGCAAGGCAGACTTTATTGGCTCAGAACTGTATGGAACATTGGATGTTAATTGGATTGTTCTTGTCCTCTAACGTGCTGGTCTGCCAATGGCCTTTATACTAGTCGTGGAAAACCAGATAATGAGGGGAGCTTTTCTACTAGTTCCAGTATGAATTTGATAAGATCTCCACAGTGCACAGTTCCTACAACAGGGACAGTTTGTAACTTCTACAAAAAGTTTTTAGTTTCACAGTCTCAAGGAGATCAGTGAGATTTTAGTAATCCCCTTTAAAAACAAACAAACATAAACTCCAAGTTTTGATAGTATTTTTTGATCTTTGCCATTTGATTGCCAGGAAGTGCACAGAGTCCTCTGAGACATAAGCCTCTCAGGAAAAGAGCAATAGGTTAGTCAGATGCTAAGCCTAATATTATTTATCTTAAAATTATAAGGAGAGATATTCCTTGGAACTGATAGTCATGTGCACACCTTATCTTAGGTTTGATACATGAAAATTATTATAGCATATGTCCCTAGGTAGTTCAGATGTCCTCCTTTCTTTCACTGAAGCAAGTTTTGGAAACATTAGGCGTACTTAAAATCATCTGCTGTTTTCTTGATACTTCTTTCTGTTTTCTGGACCAATTTTTTTTTCCCAGTGATAAGAGTCAGACTGCAGCTTTTCAGCTCCTTTGATTTTCATTAATGTATCAGCAGTTTCCATTGAATTACCCATTGTTGGATTTATAAAGACACAAAACCAATGAAATGAAAAAACAAAACAAAACAAAAAAAAACACCAAAAAAAAAAAAACACAACAAAAAAACCAAATTACTTGGGTGTTTAATCATGATCATACTTAATGTGACTTTGAATGTGGAGGATTGGATGAAGTAGTCCTAGGGTGTTTTTTTGGAAAAGTTTCTACATTTTGATATATTTCAAACTAAAGGGCACAATTTTGTTCTCTGTCATTTAAAATTGCTGAGAATACTTAGTGGGCACAGCAAGATGTGAGGAAGGCACTAGATGAATCTGAGGATATTTATTCAACTATTTGAGATAATTTGAATCTTTGCATTTTGACAATAGTAGATTGTACAAGCAGTAGCCTCACTAAATTATACAGTATTCAAATAGAGGTGATTTGCAAATGTTTCTGTCACACCAGGAATGTGAAAGTTTAGAAAATGAACAGCAAATGACCTGAGAGACCAAAAAACAATCGTGACAAAATAAGGAACAAACCCTGCTATGATTTAAGTAATATAACTAAGTTCATATGCAGTTAAATCCTGCCTACGCTACTCACACACAGGATAGCATTTTTTTAATGTTTGAAATTTGTTAAAGAATTTGAGCAACTACCTATTGCAAACAGGAGAAAAAATGAGGTATTGGCAACATCTTGATAGAATGTTTTTAGGCTGGAGTCAAGTCAAATTTGGACAAACACAGAATGAGACTGTTAGGACATGATAGCTTAAATATGGAAAAAAGTAATAATATTGATGGTCATGCATAAATAGGATGGAGTCAGGCTTTTTCAGCTCGGAGAGGAGAAGGCTCCATGGAGATGTCATTGTTGCCTTCCAATACTTGAAGGGAGCTTACAAACAGGAGGGAGACTGACTTTTTACATGGTCTGATAGTGATAGGACAGGGGAATGGCTTTAAAAGGCTTTAAACTAAAAGAAGGGAAATTTAGGTTAGATGTTAGGAGAGACGCTGGCACAGGTTGCTCAGAGAAGCTGTGGATACCCCATCTTTGGAAGCATTCAAGGCCAGTGCAGCCTGAGCTGGTGCTTGGCAACCCTGCCAAGAGCAGGGGGTTTGGATCTAGGTCCCCTCCAACCTAAGCCATTCTGCACTTCTATGATTCTATGAAATTATGCTTGAAGAGATTTGGATAAAGACTCAAGCCTTGACCAAGGCATCTAATATTTATCCATAACTATAATTCATATGCAAGACAACGAAAATGGTTATTTACTCCTAGAGTACTACCCTTCCCTCTTTACCCACAATCAAATATGAGAGAGTAGAAAGGCTGTTAGGGACATAAATTCCTTTACTCTGATAATACAAAGGACACCATAGTTAAATGTTGTCACTGTCTACATAGCAAAAATTAAAGCGTAAGTAAATATTATTCAAGAAAGAGATCCTTCTCTTGATATTGAAATAATTAGAGATCACTGTAGATAATACTAATAAAGTAAGCATTACAAGTAGTTTGTTGAGTTGTGAATTGCCCCTTGTGAATCCCAGACCCTGGAGGTAAGACAGAGAGTCTGGGGAAAAGAAGACTGCCCCTTGTTTGAGGAGAATCTGGTCAGAGATTGTCTAGTCAAGCCCAATGCACATAAATCCATGGGCCCCAATGGGATGCACCCATGTTTGCTGAGATAGCTGGCAGAAGCAATTTCTGAACCACTATCATCTTTGAAAAGTTACAGAGAACAGGAGAGGTATCTGAAGACTGGAGGATAGCCAATGTATTCCAGTCTTCAGAAAGGGCAAGAAGAAGGAGCCGGGAAACTACAGTCTAGTCAGTCTCACCTCTGTCTCTGGGAAAGTAATCTGGATGTCATCTCCAAGCAAGTATAAGAGATTATCAAAAGTAGTCAGAATGGATTCACCTGGAAGAAGTTATGTTTAACAAATCTGGTAGCCTTCTATGATGTCAGGACCAGCTGGGTAGATGAGGAAAGAGGCAGAAAGACTTGGGAAAGTCTTGGAGAAGACTGAAAGAGGATCTTATCAGTGCTTATAAATATCTAAAGGGTGGGTGTCAAGGAGATGGGGCCAGGCTCTTGTCAGCAGTGTCCAGTGATAGAACAAGGGGCAACAGGCGCAAATTGAAATACAAAGTTCCATTTGCACTTGAGTAAAATATTCTTTACTTTGAGGGTGACAGAGCAGTGGAACAAGGTGCCCAGAGAGGTTGTGGGGTCTCCTTCTCTGGAGACATTCATGTTTTTGCAGGAGGGTTGGACTCGATCTCCAGATGTCCTTTCTACCCCCTACCATTCTGTCATTCTGTGAACAATCAGAGTGGCAAAGAGTACTGGGAAAGGCAACATAATGCTAATGTAGGAGATGGTATAACAGAATGGCAGATCTAGAATCTGTTTGAAGGAATAGAAGCTGTTTATACATTGAAGCAATGTAAGAGTTGAAATACACCTACTTGTCTGAATCTTCTTTGGATCCATAAACAGGTAACAAATTTTTATGGGCTCGGGAAGTATTAGGGGTTTATTCTATAACCACAGGCTATATGATTTCACCAGCCCTACTCTGACTGAAAAGTTAGTGAGTAAAGAAAGAATCAGGCCACAGAAGAGGGAGATAGGCAATGCACTTTATCATTGCAGCTGTGATAGCTGTATGAAAAGCAGACAATTTCTAAGGGACACGAGAGAGGTCTTCAGCAGGTCACACATTCGAACACTGACCCACCCCAATTCATTCACCCACATCCCTTTTTAATCTACTCCAGCAGTGAACTGCTTCCCCTGATAAAAATTTCCATCATTTTCTTAACATGAACTTTAGTGACTTCAATGTTCAACAGTTGATTCTTGCATGCTTCTGTCTGTTAAATTAAAGAGTACCTGGTATCAAATGACTTGTACTAGTATAGCTCTCTGTAGCCTGCAATCAAGCGTCCTTCTTAACCTCTTTCCAAAGGTAGGAGAGACTTGCTGTCTTCAATTCTTTATATCCCCATATCTCCTTTTTGTGCTGTTTGGCTTTTCAGTCTCGTTAGTTTTTTCTACATCTATTGCAAAGTTGTTTTTTCCTTACTTGTCTCAAAGCAGGAAGACTGAAATACATAGCTATTGATATAGGTAGATCTCATATACAAAATACCATTATATATACCATATACAGATGTGTACAATATATATACCATCATATATAAATTATATATATGAGATTTATAACATACAAAATAATACAAATATGTGCATATATATGTATGTGCGATATATATAAATATATATAAGAGATAATCACAAAAAGGAAGGAAAGAATCTATTATTCATGACCATGGTGACTACTAGTGAGGAGGTTTTTTTTACAACACATTTGGAAAATTTTTATTCTACCCTGAGAATAGTTAGGCTCTCAAGCTGTCTTATTTCTAGGAGAAACTCAAAATAGAACTAGTGGAAAATCAGGGCTGTTTTATTTTAAGATATACATACGTAACAGAGCTGTTCACTAGTAGATTACAGAGATACTCCACCATTATATAAACTAATCAGTGGAAGCAAAATCAGGAGATATTTCAAAGAGGAGCTGTCTCTACGATCCAGTGCTGGTACAGGTTGGTCTGGATGGTTTCCAAAGGCTCCTTCTCCCACTAGCATTTCTTTTGTCTCTCTTTTTTTTTTTTTTTTTTTTTCAATTATTATTATTATTTTTGTTGTGTTAATGCAGCAAGGCTTCTAAACATAGCCGCAAAGGATTAATAAATATTAATGACTGAATTTTGGGAAGGTAGCATCAGCTATCAAGGCAAGACTTTTTTTTTGGCCATGATACAGGTGCACACTTTCAGTATTGTACATGGGTGGGTGGGAGGGTGGAGAATCATCTCTGGTTTAAAATACATGCAGAAAGTTCATCCTGCTTGTTGTGCCACTGGTCAGCATTACATGTTAGCAAAATGAAGGTGACTTTATTCTAGCTGCTTGGCTTTCAAAATGAGTTGCTCTAAAATCATAGGAATTAGAGAAAATGGAAATCAGTCTAATGAAGTAAGAGATATGAAGGGCTGCCAGGAATGTGGAAGAACACAGAGAGTAAGAAATAACACCTTTTCACTGGTCCAAGTGTGATTCAAGGAGGACTGCAATAAGCAGAAAGCACAACTGATGGACTAAAGCAACTGTGTTTAGACGATTACTGATTGAAGCAAAGTATTGCCTTAGCATGTATGAAAGCAAAGTGTGACAATTCAGTTACTGTTACTGTTTTTCCTATTAGATTTCTAGAGCAACTCGATAAAGATTGCTTTTGTGCTACGCAAACCCCATGGAATCTATGCTCTTCATGATACCTTTCATTTAGCAGGAATATTCAGTGTCTTCTAATTTTTGTTTCATGCTAATAGAGTTTTTGCATGACAGGACAGCTCTCACTAAAGTAAGGATTTAATAAGAGATTCAGTTGCAGAGGCATTTTTCTGAGAAGCAGGATATTTATTCTTTCCTTATAGAACTGTGAGGAATGCTAAGTGGTTTCTAGTTAGAGATTAATATTGGGTTTAATGGACAGCCAGCTACTTCAGCAGAAGTGGTTTTGTAACAATCACAGCCGTGAAGTAGAGAATAGGGAATTACTTCATTTCAAGTCAGATATCCGAGTCTTCCATAAGCCTGAGAAGTAGCCTGTAGTTACACATTCGAGTTTAGTTTTTCACTGATACACTTCTGAGAGGTGATGTGACTGGATGTTGCAAAATGTCGTTTCATGGAACAGGAGCTGTAGTGACATCCTGTCCCTGTTCACCTTGCCTAGCCCCTATTAGCTAGAATAAAAGACTGGCAATCTCGCTCCGATAAGAGGTATTTGGGGGTCAGTGTTCAGCCACCAATACAGACGGAGAGCCTGGTCTGAACTGATTAGCACTCTTAAAGGCTTTGCCAGGGAGAGGGTATTGAGAAAGGATGTAGTGCTCCACATATATCTGTGCTGCAACAAAATCAGGGAGCCTGCCTTCTCCTCCTTGTCTATGCAACTAAATAATTGCAGCAGGCATTAGATTTTTCCTATACAAATGTTTCTTTTGCCAGAATTGTATAAGGATCCTAATGTAAATGAGATGCAAACGCATATTGCACACTACAGTAATGCTAATTTGTTACAAAAGGAAGCGTTGTTGTTAATGAAATGCTGAGACATATCCATCTTGAAAGCACTGGGGGAAAGAACACTGAAGCAGCTGATTAGGAAACAGGGAAAACTAATATTTTTTTAGTAAACCAATATTAAGTATGGGCAGTAGGTTCTGGTTACAGCTCTGCAAAATTCAGATTCACTTATCAGTAATGAAAAAGATACACTCTTTATTTGTTGTAGCCTAAGCTGATGTCAGAACTGTCATTTAATTAAATCACAATTAATTTTTCCTAGCTCTAAACTGGAAAGGAAAACAAAACTGTAGAACCACTACTGAGGGCCATAGAAATCTGCCTTCAAGATTTTTTTGTTTGTCAGTTGTCTTTCTGTTCTCTGTTGCTTTTGTGATGCCAGTTGCAAAATCCAGACTTATTTTTATCTGGTATAATACTTTTCCATGGCAATGGCATTCATGTATGTTACATAGTCAGAACTCCTCCAGTAAGACCAGCCAAGGCTATGAAGCCTGACTGCACAGCACTTGGGATTTGTCGAGCTGATACTTGCAGAACAGTGAGTTCTACAAATAAAAGCATTGTCTACTGTGGTTTGTTTTGCTTTTCTTTGACAAGAAGTTCAGTAACAAAGCCAGCTACCAATAGGGTAGTGGCAGATTTGAGTATTTGGCTATTTCAATTTTATTTGATACTGTCAGAAAAAAACTTTATATTTTTGAGATAATCTTAAAAATCATAATTCTGCTTACAATGAGAATTGAGGGCATTGCAACTCAGTGCTGTTCTTATTCAAACTACTGATTTGTTTCTTTCAAAACTTTTAGAGGAGGAACTGGCACACATCTCAGGCACCTAGAGTTTTGTCAGTATGTGCTGCTTTGAATCCTTCTCTCTCAGAACAGAAATCTGAGCAGATTTCTTTCCACGTGATTAGGCACTCCAGCAAATCTGTACCCTCATCTCCTTCAGCTCCTCCATTTAACCATGTGCTGTTTTGCTGAAAACACCTCCCTCCTCTAATCACTGCACCGAGCTGTAATCTCCTTATTTCATCCTTCAGCAGTATCTTTTTCTTTTTCCTCTCTTGCTTTTTTGCAGTCATTGGATTGCTCTTACAGAAGTGCTCCTTGGTACCTTCCGTCCACATTGTTGAACTCTGTACACACTCCTGACACTGCGTCATTTCTCTCCCTGCTCTTACATCCATGGGCTGAGAAATCAGTCACCACCGATTACCCAGTACATTTACATGGGGCCAAGGCTGCAATTTTTATAGACAAAATGTGGCGGAATTCAGACTTCAAAGGGGGGTCTCATTCTGTTGGATCAGTCTGGGCTGGGAATGTTGTAGTAACTTACTGTTCTCTGAAATGAATGCTCCCACCAGTCGATAGATGACTAGCTCAGACCTTTCAGAACACGTTTCCTTTCAAACCAGCAAAATGCCTGCTTTGTCCTCTCTGGAAAAACTAAATGATATCAACAAAAGCAAGGGAAGGCTGTTGTTACTTCAATTATTGTTATTACTGGCAAATAAAGCATTGGAGAAATCTAAAGCTTTGTGTTCACAATCTGACATTCAAATAATGCAGATGCTCTCTCAGAAAATTATTTAAATGCCTAATCAGCCAATAGCCACAAAATAATAATAAGATGTTAGGCCAGGGAATCGGTGGGGTCACACTGATTTATTCAGCAGTTGATGCATTTCATATGATCGCAGCAAGCAAACAGAATTGATTTAGAGCTGCTATTTATGGAGGTAGCTCACCATGAGCTGTAACCATTCAAGCTCCTGGAAGAGTCCCACACCGTATTACTCACAGGCAGTGCAGACTGACAAATTTCTGAGAGTATTTACCCCACTCATGGCACCAAGAGGCAAGTACCACTGGGCCTTTCTTGCACACCATGTAAACCTGTTTCTTTACCAATGTCAGTGGATCATAGAAGAGTTTTGTCTTGTGAGGAGTCCAGATTGATTCAGGAGGAACCAAAATGGAAGGGGTGATGGAACTGAGGAAATCCAAGTTAGAGAAGAGTAAAAATTAAATTCTGGAGAAGGTGAAAGCTGAGCATTGGATCACAGCATTTTCAGCACATACTCGATGCTTAGGAATTCACACAGCATTAATAGGAGATGCATTCAAAAAGCAAATCAAAATTCTAGCACTTGGTTCTCTCAGATTGTTTTGGAGGTTTATGGAAAGTTTTAGAAATTGGATTGTCATTAAAACATGCATGTCTGAAAAAATATATTCTACAAACAACAGAAAAGGTGTGCTTGATAAAGTGTATTATGTTGTCTTTGAAACCTAGCTTAGCCATAAGGATGTATTACAAAGTGATGTCTGCTACTTGTCTGCCTTGGGATAAGGATAACGTAGGCTTATTCACGTAAGTTGTGTGCTACACCGCAAAATGTGATAACATTCAGGAGGGGCATTTCAAAAATGCATGCTTTGAATTGCAGTTTGCAAAAACAACAGTTGGTGGCACTTTGAAACAATTTTTATTTCTAAATGCACATTTGTTGATTGTAGGTGTGTAGAGGATGACATTAAAATATTAAATCACTAGTCTACAGTGATTTGAATTACAGTGACGGTACGGAAGTCACCAACTGTATTTTGTGTGGTTCACAGATAGCTTGCTTACACAGAATTTGAAGATCTGAATTTATAAAAACAAAGAAGGCGGTCAGGGCCACAAATTCTTCAAAAATGCTAGCAAGAAGTTACCAGAAAAGATAGTAATGACAAAGATAGCAGTGGAAGTCACTGCTAACTGGGAAGATTGCTCCAACCCTTAGAGGCATCAAGGCCTGCAGTAGCAGCAGCACAGCACACCTCCATGGACGGTTTGTCTTCACCTAGTTTACATTCTGTTGTGGGGTTTGTTTTTTTCACAGCATTGGTGTTCATGGTACGTATAAAGATTTCTATTTTTAACCAGCAATCACTAGATAAACAGACATTTTCTAAAATTTTATTCCCCAAGAAATGTGAAGGAGAAGATCGTAAAGAGACTGAGGTGGCCACTGCAGAAGATCAGAAGTTCATCCATGGTATTTCTGCCAATCAAGTGCAGTCACACTGCCTGCATAGGAACTGTAGCACATCTGATATCAGAGGGAAAGCTGGGTATTACTGAAGAAAACTGATGAATTGAAAGACATTCTTTCTGTGTCATCACATACCTTGTCTGAATACCTGACATTTAAATTAGCTGAGAAGCCAAACCTCTTTCCTTAGAGATTACAGATGATCATTTGACCCACAGATCAGTTGCTCTGGGGCCATTTGATTCCAGAAGAGACACTTCACCACAGAGACAGCCCTGAATACCAGAGCAGCTTGCTACCTTGGCTGTGGCCATTTGCCCAAATAATGGAAGATCAGCTCACAGCTGGTGCTTGGCAATCTTCACAACTTGGCCAAAGGAGCTTCAGCACCTTCTGTTCTGTCTCTAATCTCACATATTGGAACTGAAAAGTGTATGTCAACAGAGGATAATAAATCTGGAACAATTTCTGGGTCCTGCCCCTCCCCTTCATCCTGTGGATCAGTTGCAAATGACTCCCGTTTGCAGTGCTGGACCTGAATATGTTGGTCTTGACAGTATAAGCCATAAGTGGTTTTTTATTTGGCCTTCTACATTACAGATTTTGCAGTTACTAATAGATCTTTATATTGGCTACCTTGGGTTCCACAGAAAAATGTTTCATTTAGCTTCAGACAAATGCTGCCTGACGCGTTTGCAAATACGTTCTTGCCTGGGAATGTTTTGCTGCTTTCCTATTTAATTCCACAGGGCTGCTTGCACTGAGGGGAAAGCTTGTCATATCCAGTATGATAAAGCAAATTTCCTTTTTCTGAAGAGTAATGCTGCCTGGCATTCTAAATTTTCTGTAATGTGCTGCTAGATTTGGTGAAACTGTGAGCTAAATACTGATTTCACATTTTCTGGCTTTTGTATCCTTCCACTACCACAGACTTTTGTAATGTTCTTGCTTCAGGTATGCTCACGTGATGCCGAGGCAGCCCAGCAATGCCCACAAATTTCATACATGAGCATCTTTCTGAGCTCTCTACACCCCTGCATGCCACCCTGCAGTGGAAAGCAGTGAGAGTTTCTGCTTCAGTCCAAGATGATGTTCTGGGGCTTCTCATGTCACTGCTCTTCAGTGCCTAAATCAGTAATTTGTACCTGCCCTCTCAAGAGATAGTATGCTCATACTCACATTGTTCTTTTACGTGTCTGACCTTGTGTTTGCAAAGGGCTTAGAAGCACTCTGCTTAAACATTTTGTATACCTTCCTGAGTACTGAATCAGTTCTCACACACTGCAGAAATGCCTGTTTGCTATCCAGCTCTTACCTTGCCTGCATGTAGACAAATGGCCCTTTGCATTGGCCATCAGCCAAGGCAGTCACTTCTGCCTCAGCCAGTGCCTTCATTACATCCCTGACCTGCAAGCTTGGTTGTTTCTATCATGCTAGACATAATCCCTTTGTTCTCTCTCTGAGCAACTGTACAAGGCACACACCTGGCTCCCTGCTCTCAGCATGGCCAGCAATGTGGCAGCTTCAGCTGGAAGGTTGGGCTGCAGCTTGGGAGCCCTGACTCTGCTCTGTCCTTTTGGCAACTGCCATTACCCATGAGTTTGGACCTGCAAACACATTCACAGACTGGTTGTTTTGAATAATTTAGCCTGTTAACTATACTGGCTCTGATATATTTTTCCAAGTAGGTGTAAATCTGTGTCCCCTCCAATGCTTTCTTGTAGCCAGGTTCTGGGACCAATTTCTTTCCCCATTCTCTTAACCAAGTTTTATGAGCCCTCAACAGAATCATCTGCTCCAGCAGAAGAGCATCAGGTCCAAGTGAATGAAAGTATGTGTTGTGTTCCACTGCCTTGATGTACGCTGAGAAGGAAAGGCAATTCATTCCAGTGGGCTTCATCGCTCCCTGAGAACACCAGGACCTCTGCAAAGGAAGAGATGTGCCTATGTTTGGTGGACGAGAAAACCCCCTGGGCTGTATGGAGCATTTTAAAGCACTTCTCTCTTTTCACTGACCACAAAGCTCCCTTTATAAGAAACACATTATATTATATTCAGTGGACTGGATCCCTCTTGCCCTCCTTTATTCTTCCTTTCTCTTTGTCCCTTCCCTCCTGTTTACTTCCTCCCTAGGCCAGGTGCCAAGAATGCTAGTGCAGCAGTATCTCAGCTATCAGCTTATATTGTCAAACTGGCTTCCACCTCTTTCATTTCAGAGAGCACTGTAATTGAAACTCCTCTTATTTTAGGTGATGGTAGTATTTTAAACTCAGAATTATGTAAAGAAATGGAGATAACGCTGAACCGCTTAGCTGCAAAGGGGTGGCTACAGACCAAGCAAGGAAATGTTTGCATAAATCCTATGTAGGCAGATTCTCACCTAGAAAAAAGCCTGCATTTCTGCCAAAATATTCAGAATCTCTCTGGCATCCACCACAAGCCAATTGTCAGGCTTGATTGGTCCAGCAGGGAAGGCTTTTGCTTTCATTTCTGTGCATTTGGTGCCAGCATATTTCCCTGACAAGTGATGCGAGAGGTGACTGGAAGAGTTCATTGACCGTGGAGATGCCTACGCAGGGAATCACTTTCCTTCTTCTACAGAGGTGAGTAGAAGCCTGCAGACACACTGAGAAGAATGGGTTGACTTTGTGCTCAGTTTTTGACAGTGCCCAGGTTGCATGGGCTGGTGCTCTCAAGCACTGCAGGTGGAACGATGCATGAGTCCCGATGAGAAAGCTGAGAGGTATCCCAGAGGGGGAAGCTTGGCTGAAAAAATGCCTTATAACACAATTCTTTATTAGTAAGGCTAAAAATTCATGGACAAAGGTGTCCCAGAATCCTGTTTAATGCTTTGGTAACTAGGTGGTAGGTAAAAAGTAACTCTACTTTTACTAAATCAGAGAAACTTGATTAAACTGCTGTTTGCTTCTGCTGTGCCTATTTTATCAGGCATTGGGAGGCAATAGCAGAAAAGGAGACAGACTATAGGTTATGCCAGTTCTATATGGATCAGGCTGGGCTTCCTCGTGTCTTATTTCCAGACATTTGAGTGTTTGTGTGGCCGGATGGCAGAGGGAGGTTTATTTGGTTTTCTTCTAATGGTGGCAAATTATAAAGAGAGTAGATTTCAGTGAAGTGTGCTTCAGCCCTTAAGATGTTTTAATTTATCAACTGTATTTATCAATTCAATCAAGAATAATCTTGAACAGAGAATCTAAGGATGAGACTGGAAAGGACTGGACACAAGGACAGGACTGACTTGCCTAAGCAGCTGTTTGCAGTCCAAGGTATTGGCAAGGGGAGCAATGAGACACAGCATTATCCAGCAGGAATAAGAGAGGTGTTTTATGGAGGCTCACTGCAGGGTTGCTGACCTTATCAAAGAAAGATTTCTTTTACTATGTGTAAATGAAATTTTAAGGGAAAAAAAAAAAGGAAACACATTAAATTTTGATTTGTTACTGGAGAAATTCTGCACAGCATGTCTCATAAGCAGTATAGCACGTGCCACTAGTGATGAGAGGTAAAGCAGAATATCCTTTGGGAGATGGAGTGCACTGGAACAATTGAGCATCTGCACTAGAAGCCTCTTGCATGGAATCAGCATTGGTTTGTTCATTCTGCTTCCCTATGAAAACATTTTCTAAATATTCACATTTTATGCAGAACTGATAGTTAAATTTCTCTGCCATGTCCTTAGCTGCTCTGCTTTCCATCTGAAAATATCTATTTAAACTCTGTTGCAGCCTCCCAAAAACCTGGGATGTTCTGATGAAACCCATTCTGCTGCAAATCTCCCTGCCCAGGTGATACCGGAGATCTGCTTGGAATTGCAGATGTAAGAATGATATGTGGAGTTATTTTCCCATTTTAACATGAATTCACTTACCAAGGACAGCATCTTCATTACCCCATTTTAGCATGCATGCCTGCTAAATCATTATTCATAGAATCTGTATGGCATTAGCAGAAATTTGCCTATGCGCTCCTTCAGAAATGGGATACCACTGCATAACCTCACCTAGCCAGCTGTCATACTGTGGGTAGGTGTGTGCAGAACAGTTCTAAAAGAAGCAAAAGTGCTTATTTTTATGGAACATTTAATTTCAGGTAACACCGTATGCTACAGTTGTGAGTCTGGAAGTATTAAGAGCTGGCTTATAAGGTGATCTAGTTTTATCTCCTGCCATTTGGAAGCCAATTTTAGTTGTCTCTTTAAGATAAAACAAGCCACTAATGATGTCCCAGTAAAGAAACACAAAGAAATAAGAACTGTTTCTTATAGGTGGTCATTAAAAATTAGAAAAACATTTTCCAAAAGAGAAAAGCATATATGCAATGTGTGAACCTAGCCCTAGCAAATGTACTGACCGGTCCTGTATCTCATCTGCAAAGTGTTTCCTATGTGGAAGAACAGTGGCTCTGTGATCAGGGATTACTCACACAAGTAAAGGTTTGAGTGGTACCTAATAGTCTCTTGTTCATTCAAAAACCAAAGAAACCAAATAAAATAAGTTATTTGCATAGGAGAAGGCTCTTTTAAAAACCATTAAAAAAATCAAAGAATTTTTAAATGGTTTGGGTTGGAAAGGACCTCAAAGCCCACGAGTTCCAACCCATGCTGCCACCTACTAGATCAGGCTGTCCAGGGCTCCATCTAACCTGGCCTTGAGTGCCTACAGGGGTAGGGCAGGCAGTCTGTGGCAGGGCCTCACACTCCTCTGAGTAAAACAACAGTATGATATTTGTTAACACTGTCCAGGCCAAGTGGCCAGCAAAAACAAAACAATAACAACAACAACAAAAAAGATTTTGAAGTTTCCAATCAGATATGGGCTTTTGCATACACTGTCAGACTTTTTTTACTTCACTTGCCTTCCTGGGTGAGACAGTCACTCAAACATGGGATCAATGACGCTGATCAATACCTCGCCCAGTATTGTGAAAGGTCATACATCACTGCCTCCTAGAACTAGGGTAATTTGCAAGCAGATGCTACTTGTATTGGAGCAGTGCCCAGAGGATTCAAGCAGGATGCTGGAACGCCACTCTGCTGGACAGACACAAAAGAAAACAGTCTGTACTTACCGCTGAGATAGGAAGGAGCTGTGACAGCAGTAAAAGACAGGCAGCGCAGGCTTGTGAGGGAAGGGGTAAGTGAAAATAATGGCAGAGGAATGGCAGAGGAAGGCGGTGCCTCTGAGCCACTGTTCCCTGAGGCTGTGAAAAGTCTGTGAGGGGCAGCTCATTAGAAGACTGCAGCTGCTTCCAGCACCTAAAGCAATAAGTAGATTCTTTCAGAGGAGCTTGTGCCTGAATGTTTCTGAAAATCTCCTCATAGCATGGAGAGCCCTGAGCTTCTGAGTGCTGTTGAAAACTTGGTGTTTGCTTAGCAGCTGACTTGAAAGCTAAACCCATCCAAAAGTCTGTGTTTCAGTGTGGCTGTTAGCAGCGTGAGTCAATGCGTGTTCCTCCTCCGTGTCCATTACCAGGCACTGTTGTCTCCTAGATGTGGGAATTACTGATGTCATCAAAGGTTAACAGCAAAAGAAATAATTTCATTTGTAAGTACCCCCAGCAGAGAAACTGTTAATCACACCCCAGGAGAGCTTGCCAGCTTGCATTTCTGAAGATGAAAGGAAACAACGTTCTTGCCTGTTATTTGTTTTATAGCGCTGACTAATGAGAGTGGGTGTCTTGCTATTTTATATGATGTCCAAAAATGAAATATAGCAGTGACCGTCTTGAAGTGTTGCTGCATTTTCATACATTTCTTCCAGAAAATGGTGTACATGAATTATATTCCATATATACAGAAACTCTGCTCTTTCATTAGGTTATTAGATTTACTCATGCATAAAAAAAGTAACATTTATTTGCAGGTGAAGATAAAAATATGAAATGAAATTGAGCTTCACAGCTGGGGATGGATTTCAAGGGCTGTGAAATCAGAACTTAGAGGGAAACATAAATATCTTAAATATTTAACTAAGAATTATAATTTCTTTAAGTTTATCATCACAGTGTAGCGGTATTTGTTCTTTTTCTCTGTGAACACATTTATTTATCAATTTTCTATTGGAAAACATAAGAAAAAACATCAGGAAGGTAACATGATCTCTCTCATTGAGTGTAATGAAATGTTTATTAGCTGCCTCAGTTACTGTGTGCAAGTACCTTCATCTGACTGTCACTGGGATATGGGTATACAACAGGACAGATCACAAAACTGTATAGTTTGCCCTATTTCCAAATTCCGGGTGACGATTTATTTTCTCAAACTGGAGAAGTCATGCAACTTCTAAGATGATACATGATCCAAATTAATTCATAACATACAGTTTTGAATTATTGACTATTCTGAATATTGAATTATATTTCATAATCATATATATGACCAATTTTCTTCAATTACTGTGAGTGGCTTTCAAAGCAACACCAACTCTTCTGCACAGTCTGCAAGATTTATAGCTTTCTTTACATTTGTTGTAGGTAAATACAGCCATAGTATCCTGCAAATTAGGAATTATGATGGCAAATCCATCCGCTGAATCTTTGGTACATTGGCATATATATATTCTGGAAATAATACGAGATGTACTCAGTTATAGTTGAAAGTATAAATTAAAATGAAATGTAAAAGAAGGCTGATATGGGAAACAGCTTTTAAAAGATGAGTATTTCACCATTAAAAAAATCCGAACAACCCTAGTTCAAACCATATTGAAGATTTTGAGAATAAAAAACCTTGACATGACTAATTTTTATGCAGTACAAATTTGACATTAAGAGACACTCTAAGCAAATGGACTATTGATTATACTAGACTAGATTGTGATTGTAGTATTCACATGGAGCATCCCTTCCTAAATGAAAATTCATTGGATTTACTCTTTTCTTTGAAGAACGCAGTAGTCCTTTCTGCAATAACAGCTGTGAACAACCTGACCCACCTAACAGTGCCAGATGTCATGGTTTTATGTTTTTTGGTTTTCAGTATTCCACATCAAAACATTATGTACTGGAATTAAAGTGTTAATGCTCCAGTTCCAGGTACCTATCCCTGTACATTACGGAAGTCATGGGATCTGACTCTTCCGGGTGGGGCGGTCTCTTACTGCCTTGCAGTGGGTGCTGGAGGGTGCTTTCCTAGCCGTTCCAAGCTTTTCAGGTTTGATTCGGTCTCAGGAACTCTCTCTCTCCTATCTTATTTGATTTATTAGTCTCAATTTCAATTAGATTGTATTATATTGTGTTATCTTGCATTCCGATATCATAGTTGTTGTTCCCATTACCGAGGCGCATTCCGTCAGGGGCTACCCTCGCTAGGGCCATTGCAGCACAGACACCAATATGAGGATACAGCAAATGGCATTTATTATAGCACGACAGTTCCTTAAGTACACCTCTGGCTTCATCTACGCCCCCTTAAGCATACCTCATTCGTCCATAACAGAGCAGGGGAGGTCCTACCGCGTCACATTCCGAGTCCTCGTTAGTGCCTACTACAACACGTAGTTAGTAAAATAAGTTTTCCTCTATAGATTGTTGCCGCTGTTTTTTTCCTCCCTTCCTTCCTTCCCATTTTGTGGGGCCAGGGGGGTGGGGGGGCAGGGGCCTGTTGCCCCCTGTCACAGGTATAGATTGATCTAGTTAACTCCGTGACACCAGAGAAACTCTTCTTCACTGTTCATACGCCACCACTGAAGGTCTTACTATCACAAAAGCACACAAACTGGACCTTGACACTATTCTTAGAATATTTAGCTGGCAGAGAGAGTTAGAATGTGACTTGTGACTAATTGCTTAGTTTTTTTCCTAAGAAATGAACTGATCTTATCTTATGCCATATGGTCCATATTTTTATGTAGCTCCTAGGAAATCCCAAGTTGTCCTCTAAAATGCAATTATTTTACAATGCAGCTATTATTAAAGACCTTACCAAAGGTCTTGCTTTCAAAATAAATTTACAAAAGCCTGAATCTACATCCCAATCCTAATCCAAGAACTAAATATTTGAAATATCTTATTTTGGCATCATTCATCTTCTAAAATGTGAAGATCGATTTGCAAATAAGAATCCAGTCAGCTTCAAAACTGAGTAACTGATCCCAAACTGATGTTTGAATAATTTAACAACTTTAAAGAGAAACTTATTAACTATTTCCAACTATGGGAAACTCTCATGTGCCATAAATCTAAATTCCCTAGGCAAACTTGCCACAAATAAATTCTATACCTCCTGAGAGAATTTATACCATAGTACCAACATGTTTTCTGAGGGGATTTTGTTTGAGGAGGTTAGAGGTAGCAACTTTATATTTAATAATGAAAAATGTATTGAAGCATTAACTACAAAGAGCCCACTCCTATTCTGTAACCATTAAAATGCAGGAAGTCACCTATTCAATAATGCAGAATTGTTGTGTATTAAAAATTTATATCTATAAATATTAATAAAGCATAGGTCAGTCTTTTAACCAACAGAGGTTGTTGTACACACAGCTATCATTGTAAGACTTACAGGTCATGCATTTGTTATGATATGGAGCAAAACAGGCATGATAAAAGGTAGTTGTCTGATAAAGGAAATTGTGATTCTTTTTTCAGATGAGCAACAAGGACAAGAAATCCTGGAGTAACTCAGGGGTCTATGGTTGTCATTTGGGAAGGACACATTCATGTTTCAATCAATCAAGACAATATGCCGGAATGAGCTTTGAAAGGCCATGGCGTGAAGGTGCTTATAAAGTGACAGTGGCCAAGATTACCTTCACCAGATTTGCTCCATGACACCACTTTGACAGAGTTTAAAGGCCAGAATAATTATATTATTTGTTAGTTTGTTGGTCTGGAAAGGCCTGGCTGGTCTATGCCAAACATATCCACTACCATCAGAGAAGTGACTGCCATGCAGGTGAATGACACTGCAAATAAAGGCAGAAACATATGTCTGCAACATGAAGCAGAAGAGTAAGTAGTGGCTATTTCATTCTCCTCTCCAGTGCCATGCGACAGGTTTGCTGCCGTATCGTACAGGGAAGATGTAGCGTGTGTCATGTTCATCTGTCTGCGTCATGTGGTTGGAAATAAGACAGCTGTAGCTGCTTTAAGAAATACTTTTCCCTTTGTGGCATTAGTTATGTTCATTTAGAATAAATATTTATTGAGAATGGATCAGGGGTGTAGGACAGAAAATTTCATTGTCATGGTGTCAGGTGGGAATTTAGAGAAAGGCTACTTATACTGTGAAGGACAGGGAACTTCAAGAAGAACATGAAGGAGAAGGAAGGACAGACTTGTAATATCTTAGTTTGGGAAGTGTATGAGGATGACACAGACCTCCTGAGTTCTCTGAGCCAAAGCAAACAGCACAGACTATGGACACTCTAGAAAAAAAAGCAGTCTCAGGAAGATGCATTTCTGTATGTTTGGTCTGGTTTTGTGGTTGTAGTTTTTTGGTGCTTTTTTTTTTTTTTTTTTTTTTCTTTTTCATAGATGCTGATGGTTCTTCCTTCTGTCCTCTTCAAGTAGAGTGGTGAGAAACGGCAGGCCAGAATAGGGGTGCAGTAATAATTCTCCTACACGCTACAGATAAAGCTGATCTTCTCATCCCACACGTGTTGCCCTTTGGCAAAATCAGGAAAGCACATATGTTTTTACCATTTCACAGAATGACAGAGTTGAGCACCTTCCCAAACTGCTCTGCATGATATTTTTCTGGCACTGCACCTTGGTGAACCCAGCAGCACTCAGGCTCAGAGTACCTCAGAGTACCCAAGACATGGCCTCTTTGGGTCCTCTAAGAAATGCTGTAGCCAGAATCACCTTGTCCACGTTCAGAAGCTTTCATCATGCTGATGCTGTTTTCTAGAACATCTGATAGCTCAACTGGGGGCCTTCAAATCTCCAGGCTTTAAGAAGCACTCTCCGATGCTTACCCTACCAGAATTTGCTGAACTGGCTTGAAACAAACCTGATCCATTTAATACATTTAGGAATAGCTCTAAAGTAGATCTGTGGAGTTTTCTCATTGCTCTTTTCCTGGCTTTTGTATATTTATAAATCTGTCTTTCTCCTTGCCACTGCTTATAGCTGACATACTGTAGTCACCTTCTCCACATCTACTGGAAGTTCAAACTTCATTGGAAAAATAAGAGAAATTAGTGACAGAAAAGTTCTTTTTTCTTTCCTTAATATTCACTCTTACCAGGTCCAAAGCTGGTGTACAGTTAGAGAGACCAGCCCATCTAGGAAGAAGAGCAGAACATCTGGATATCCTCAGAGAATCACTACAAGTTTCTCATCTACCTGTGCAGGTAGGCAACAAATCATGGTGAAAAGTAATAGTCACCTGCATTTACTGCAGATTTTGCAAAACCGTCGTTCCAAAGGGAGGAGCCCCTATATGATCCATCTCAAAAACATGGTAAGATGTTAGAGCTTAATTTGAAAGTCATAAGTAAATAGTTTCACAAAGTCAGTGGAATGCAAAAATGCAAGCTTGATGAAGACAACATTCAGTTAACTCAATGCTTTGAAATTAGTTTGAAATGAAGTGGTTGTTCAAGCATTCTGGCCCAGGTTATGTCTAGTCAGCAAGGTTATATTTAGTTATCTGACTCTGAATGTGAAGAGCAGTTTCATAGTTGAGTCCTAAACTTCTTCATCAGTGTTTCTTGACATGCTACTTTGTGGAACACTCCCTTCTTGGTATGGCTACTCTGCAAAATATTTAGGTCTGTTATTAGCATAGCAGAGAGCATATAGGACTCTCTTAAGCTATCAACTGTGTTTCAGAAGCCACAGCCAATGCCAGATATCTGGTCTCGTTAAAATCATGGCCCTCTTAGAGTGGCCAGTTTTAATCCCATTGTAATTGTCTCTTTTGTGATTATTATCTGCTGAACTCTGCAATTCTAAAGCCAAATTTCGATGGATCGGTTGATCTAAATTGGACCTTGTCAGCAGGAGGATGGCAGGATGTAGAGGGAGTGAATTATTGTCAAATATGAGGCTAAGTAGTCTGAGGTTAGAGAAGAAAAGATCAGCAAAGCACTTCTAATCGATTTAATATAGACAACTTAACCGCATTCACTCATGATCAGCACCCATACAATAAAATAAAACTGCAGGAAAAATCATTCTTGCGTACGTTTTACCAACATCTGTGTACTGTCTCATGGTTCCTGCATGACTTTCCAGTTCTATTCCACTTCACTAATTAGTGCACAGCTCTGACCATGTTAATACAATATGATTCTACAAACCTTGCATAACTGCACATGATTAACACCACTGCAATTTTTTATTCTTTGTCATCACTTTAATTTATTGCCAGAGTTTTTTACTCTTTGATCCAGTAATTGGATTCTTTCTTCTTTCTAAATTTACAATCTGATCTTTTAGAAATTTTGAACTTGGCCGCTCCTTGTGCTCAGTCCTTTGCCTTCTCATTGACTTCCTTCCTTCTTCTGCTGTTCCTAGGCCATTCTGGTTTTTACAGATGAAGAATTTTGTTGAATGTCTATTTTTAGGCAATTATTATTAATAAATAAAACCTTTATCCATCTGTATACCCTCACAAAAGGAGTGTGGGCTGGGAAGCCAGGAAGATGTGGCTTTCTGTGTATGGTACCACTTTATGTCAGTGCCAGAGATTCTCTCATCTCCAGAGAGTAGACAGATATGTTTAGTATTGTCTCTTCTTTTTGGGGAACCAAATTCCTTGCTAGAAAAATTAGTGGGATTATCCTATGGCCAAACGTGACCTAGCATCTGTGTGGTATTTCAGAAGTGCACATTTTTGCATCTTCCCTTAGCATTTTTCCCTTCAGAAGAACAAAGGAAATCTAATAAATACCAGACTGTTGTTCTATCAGTACCACTTTATGGTTTACACGCTGAACATACAAAATCTGTGATGGATGTGAGGAATTTTATTCTTTTGGCCCACATAGGGCCTCTGCTTTATTGACATATTTTGTCTTTTAAAAAAGGACAAATAAGTTTCTTAGAGCAATCCATACAGAAATACAGCCTAACACAATCACAAACATTTAGTAGAAATAGCTGCTCGTCCCCACATCTATGCAGTCTAGTTAGCCAAGGGCCCCATACTGTATTAACATTTCTGTGTGGCTCTTTCTCGTGGGTTGGCATGATCTCTCCTCCACATCTGCCCTCTCTTCCAGAGTAGCTGATCAATGTTAAGCCAGGGTTTGGTTTTGCAAATCTCCAGTTGTGTTCCCACTTGACAGCAAGATCTTCATAAAAAGATTTACAGTGACAAAAGGATGCAAAATGAACATATATTATGCATCATATAGGGATATAAATACTGAGTCATTCACTTTGGAAGAAGACAGGAATAATATATTTACGTATCTGTCCTAAATGTAAAGGCATAAAGGCTGAAGCTTTTGCCTTTGAACATGTATCACAGCAACAAAATAGAGACTTGTGTGGGAAACATACTAGGTTTATTGTATAACAGCTTTTATTTAAAATTTATCCTCAGGCTTTCATAGCATTCACAGATGTAAAGGATTCAGTTTAAATGCTTTTTACAATTTACAATATTTACTGTAAGCACTGAAAGTTGTCTGGTGCCTATAAACACTTATTTATCAGAGTATTAGGTATAGTAGTCATGAGGCTTGGAATATATATATAATGCTTTTGAACAACTTCTACAGGGACAAAAATCTGCCCTGTGTTTTAGCATTAATAAGGGACAGAAGGCAAACAGAGTTGCTGTCATACCTATATACACAGCAGATCTTTAGCCATATTAAGAGTCTGTTCAAACAAGAGAGAGAGGTGTGAGTAAATTCTTCTCTTTCTTGTTTACCATGAACTGAAAAGTCGATTATGTAAGATGCAGCAACTCATGCACAAAAGAGAGGGTGGCTGCAAGGTACCCCAAAATGGAATTTATTTAACACAGCCTTCATTACTGGTGATAATATTTGAGAAGAAAAGAAAGAATCCAGGTTGCCACACATCTAGAAAGGCATTTTATAATGCTTAAACATTAAGCTGTTAGAAAACACTATGAACAATTTTAGCATTATAAAAGGTCCCATGGAGACAATATGAAAAATAGAAAAGATGCCACAGAAGAAAGAGTAATGCAAAGCCTGATAAAAAACAAGTGCTCCTTCTCTTCAATATCTGAAAGTAATACTCCAGGCATAGATCAGTAATGACTGGGAAATTTGTAACTTTTGCAAAAAAATATGCAGAACCTCAAAAATAGTCCTTTGTACTTTTTTAATATCTTGGGCAGAAATAAAAGTACTACTACAATTCAGTAAGCAAAATGTTACAATTTTCTATTATCTTGTACAATACAGCATTTGAGTTTGTGTAAATAATATTATAAATTCACAAATTAGAGAAGCCTTTACTACCAGATGGGGGATTTGCTAAGCAAGTGAATATATATAAATTCAATGATCTTCAAGTGAATAATCCAGAAGACATTAGATTAGATAGTTTGTGGTAGCAGTGGTAATGAGAAGATGGTTGGACTAGATGATATTACAGGTTGTTTCCAACCTTGCGATTCTATGATTCTATGATTCTATGATTCTATGATTTTATGATTCTATGATTCTATGATTCTATGATTAGCACAGTCCATTAGTCCATTGCATATGTTGTTTGTGTTTGCATATGTGTATATGTAAGTTCTATCATACATATGCACTTATCCAACCTACAAATTAGTTATTGTTCCCCAGTGTAATGTGTCAGGTGGTCTGAGGAAGGATACAAGATTTTTACAAGATTTCTGTTATAGAAATTCTCTACACCCTTCTTCCTCTGAAGAGGAAATTCAGACTCTGATCTACACTGGTGAAAGGACCTATATATTTTGAACTGACTTTTAGAGCTCTTTGGGTCATGTGTTACTAAGCAGAACACTGATTGATTTTGAGTGTAGCTGGAATATGGGTTGATATTTATCTGTATGAGACTAACATCAAATCATGCTTCCAGGATTTCCTGTAAAACACATATTTAACATGCCAGGAAAATTTGCATCTACTTGATGCAAAATTTTCTTCATTGCTCAACATGCAGATGGAACTCACCTGTCTGCAAGGGGTAAAAGGATCCTAGCCCAGGAACTGGCAGAACTCATTGAAAGGTCTTTAAACCAGGTAAGAAGGGGGAAGGGGACAAAATGAGGGCCACTGGGGTTGAGCAGTAGTTCGAGGCTCAAAACAGAGCTTGACGGGTGATGAGGGTGGAGTTCGAAGGGATGGAGAGTGGCAGGGGGATGCTGCTTCCCTAAAGTGTCTGTACACTAATGCGTGCAGTATGGGAAATAAACAGGAAGAGCTGGAAATCTGCGTACGGCTACGGTCGCACAGCCATTATCTCATTGCAATCACGGAGATGTGGTGGGAAAGCTTGCATGACTGGAATATTGTCATGAAGAGCTATGTGCTTTTCAAGAAAGATTGGCTGTTGAGGCGAGGTGGTGGAGTTGCTCTTTATGTGAGAGAGCAGTGACTCCACCTGGGGGAGAGTGGTGTAGCAGTGAGAGCTTGTGGGTGAGAATCAAGGGGCAGGCTGGTATGGCTGACACTGTTGTGGGTGTGTACTACAGCCCCCTGATCAGGAGGAGGAGGTTGATGAGGCCTTCCACAAGCAACTGGAAGTAGCGTCATGATCCCAGGCGCTGGTGCTTATGGGGGACTTCAATTATCCAGATATTTGCTGAATAAGCAACATGGCCAGGCACACGCGGTCCAGACAGTTCCTGAAATGTGTTGAAGACAACTTTCTGATGCAGGTGATGGAGGAACCGACAAAGGGAGGGGTGTTGCTGGACCTTATTCTCACTAATAAGGAAGGTCTTGTCAAGGAAGTAAAGGTCGGGGCAGCTTGGGTTGTAGTGACCACGAGATGGTGAAATTACACAGAATCACAGAACCACAGAATTGCCAGGGTTGGAAGGGACCTCAAGGATCATGAATCTCCAACCCCCCTGCCACATGCAGGGCCACCAACCTCCCCATTTAATGCTAGATTAGGCTGCCCAGGGCCCCATCCAATCTGGCCTTGAACACCTCCAGGGACGGGGCATCCACAACCTCTCTGGGCAGCCTGTTCCCGTACCTCACCACTCTCATAGTAAAGAATTTCCCCCTGACGTCCAACCTAAATCTCCCCTCCCTCAACTTAAAACCATTTCCCCTCGTCCTGCAGTTATCAACCCTTTCAAAGAGTTGATTCCCCTTCTGTTTGTTGGCTCCCTTTAGGTACTGAAAGGCTGCAATGTGGTCACCCCACAGCCTTCTTTTCTCCAGGCTGAACAAGTCCAGCTCCTTCAGCCTGTCCTCATAGGGAAGTGCTCCAGTCCCCTGATCATCTTTGTGGCCCTCCTCTGGACCCTCTCCAATAGTTCCCTGTCTTTTTTGTACTGGAGGCTCCGCACTTGGACGCAGTATTCCAGATGGAGCCTCACAAGAGCAGAGTAGAGGGGAACAATCACCTCCCTGTCCCTGCTGGCCACCCATCTTTTGATGGAGCCTAGGATACCATTTGCCTTCCGAGCCGCAACGGCACAGTGCTGGCTCATATTAAGTTTTTCATCTATCAATTCAAGATCTCAAGTGGAAGAAGCAAAGCAAAAAGTAGGATTGCTACCATGGACTTTAGGAGAGCCAACTTTGATCTCTTCCGGGGCCTACTTGGAGCCATCCCGTGGGCTAGGATGTTAGAAGGTAAGGGGGCCTGTGAGAGCTGGTCGGCATTTAAACATCTCTTCTTCCAAGCTCAGGATCAGTGCATCCCTGTGAGCAAGAAATCAGGAAAGGGTGGCAGGAGACCTATGTGGATGAGCAAGGAGCTCATGCACAAACTCAAAGGAAAGAAGAAAGTCCATGAAATGTGGAAAAAGGGTCTGACCACTTGGGAAGAATATAGAAATGTTGTCAGAGCCTGCAGGGATGTGACAAGGAAGGCTTAAGCCCGCCTGGAATTGAATCTGGTAAAGGTGATAGAGGATAATAAAAAAGGCTTTTTTAAGTATATAAACAGTAAAAGGAAGACTAGGGAGAATGTGGCTCCCCTATTGAGTGAGGGGGGTGTTCTGGTAATGGGGGATGCTGAGAAGGCAGAGATACTGAATGCCTTCTTTGCTTCAGTCTTAGTGAAAAAGCTCTCCCTCGGGAATCTGAGAACCTGGAGGTTAGTGAGAGGGTCTGGGGAATGGAAGACTTCCCAGGGGAAGTCTTAGTCAGGGAAGAGGTGGTCCGAGAGTGCCTAGACAATACCAATGTTCATAAATCCATGGGGCCCAATGGGATGCATCCACGGGTGCTGAGGGAGCTGGCGGAGGTGATTGCTGAACCGCTCTCTGTCATCTTTGAGAGGTCTTGGAGAATGGGGGAGGTGCCTGAAGACTGGAGGTTAGCCAATGTCACTCCGGTCTTCAAAAAGGGCAAGAAGGAAGATCCAGGTAATTACAGGCCAGTCAGCCTCACCTCTGTCCCTGGAAAGGTGATGAAACAACTTGTGCTGGATGCCATCTCCAGACAACTGGAAGAAAAGGAGGTTATCAGGAGTAGTCAGCATGGGTTCACCAGGGGAAGGTCATGTTTGACCAACCTGGTAGCCTTTTATGATGTTGTCACTGTCTGGGTGGATGGGGGGAGAGCAGTGGATGTAGTCTACCTTGATTTCAGCAAGGCATTTGATACTGTCTCCCATGACATCCTTATAACAAAGCTGAGGAAGTGCGGGATAGATGAGTGGACAGTGAGGTGGGTTGAGAACTGGTTGACTGGCAGAGCACAGAGGGTCATCGTTGGTGGTGCAGAGTCCAGTTGGAGACCTGTAACTAGCGGTGTTCCTCAGGGGTTGGTGCTGGGTCCGGTTTTGTTCAACATCTTCATCAATGATCTTGATGAGGGGTAGTAGCCACCCTCAGCAAATTTGCTGATGATATGAAGCTGGGAGGATTGGCTGACACGCCTGAAGGCTGTGCTGCCATTCAGCGAGATATGGACAGGCTGGAGAGCTGGGCAGTAAGAAACTAGATGAGGTTTAACAAAAGCAAGTGTAGAATCTTGCATCTATGGAGGAATAATTGCATGCACCAGTACAGGTTGGGGGATGACCTGCTGGAGAGGAGCTCTGCGGAGAGGGATCTGCATGTCCTGATGGACGATAGGTTGGCCATGAGCCAGCAGTGTGTCCTTGTGGCCGAAAAGGCTAATGGCATTCTGGGGTGCATTAAAAAGAGCGTGGCCAGCAGGTTGAGGGAGGTGATCCTCCCCCTCTATTCTGCTCTGGTAAGGCCTCATCTGCAGTACTGTACAGTTCTGGACTCCCCAGTACCAAAAAGACAGGGAAGTCTTGGAAAGAGTCCAGCGGAGGGCCACAAAGATGGTGAAGGGCCTGGAGCGTCTCCCCTATGAAGAAAGGATAAGTGAACTGGGTCTGTTTAGCCTTGAGAAAAGAAGACTGAGAGGGGACCTGATCCAGGTCTATAAATATCTAAGATGTGGGGGGTAGAGTGACGAGGCCAGACTGTTTTCAGCAGTGTGTGGAGACAGGACAAGGGGAAACAGCCAGAAACTGCAGCATAGGAAGTTCCGCACAAATGTGCGCAAGAACTTCTTTACAGTGAGGGTGACGGAGCACTGGAACAAGCTGCCCAGGGACGTCATGGAGTCTCCTTCTCTGGAGATGTTCAAGACCTGCTTGGACACCTACTTGTGCGACCTGGTGTAGGGAACCTGCTTTGGCAGGGGGGTTGGACTCGATGATCCCTGGAGGTCTCTTCCAACCCCTATGATTCTGTGATTCTGTGATTTCTCTCAACTGTACATACTGGTTGCATTACGATAACTGTTGGTGTGATACCACACAGTATGTGACAGTACTGAACTTTCCTGTTTGCTATGTTTTACCATGGACAAAAATAATGAATAATTATTCACTAAATCTTATATCTTTTGTTCATATGACTTTCTGACTCCAGCCACAAATACACCTAAAATTAAGTCCTTGGGCTTTATCATAGATTAAAATGTCGCTGTGAATGGTTATATCATTGTCTCAGTTAGACCCTATAAATATATTCCTATTAGTCAATTAAATAATTCTATTTTTTGAGAGCTTGCATTAATAACAATTAATTCAAATTTTTAGGAAAGATTTGCCATGATTAAAATTCACCAGGAACATATCTCCCTGCTGTTGTCTTCATGCTTCCATAATTTAAATGAAGACTATCTCAAAATTAAGAGCAAAAGGGAATAACCAAGGCCATTTTAAGCTGATCGAAAGTCAAACCAATTTCAAAACACGTAGAACTGGCCTTGCTGGACACTGCTGATATTATCACAGATTTATAGAAAAACAGGAAAAAAATCCTTTATGGGGTCATTTTTTCTGTTAACAGAGAAAAGAACTCTCAGTGAGTTAAGTGACTGCATAGTTGATGATGGTGAAAAATTACTAGTTTTTAATACGTTTTTAGTTTTCTTGAAATCACAGAATGGCCTGGGTTGAAAAGGACCACAGTGATCATCAAGTTTCAACTCCCCTGCTATGTGCAGGGTTGCCAACCACCAGACCAGGCTGCCCAGAGCCACATCCAGCCTGGCCTTGAATGCCTCCAGGAATGGGGCATCCACAACCTCCTTGGGCAACCTGTTCCAGTGTGTCACCACCCTTTGTGTGAAAAACCGCCTCCTAATATCTAACCTAAACCTCTCCTGCCTCAGTTTAAGACCATTCTCCCTTGTCCTATCACTATCAACCCATGTAAACAATCGTTCTCCCTCCTGTTTATACACTCCCTTCAAGTACTGGAAGGCTACAGTGAGGTCTCTGCAGACCCCTTTAGCATCTTTCCAAGGGAGGCAAAGTCCCTTTCTGATCTGCCATTTCTCTTGTGGCAGATCTGCCATTTCAGTCTGCCATTTCCTCGTGGCAGCCTCCCATGCCCCTACTTGAATGACAACAATCGCATGGTGGTCTTCTTGTTTGATAGATGCTCCTTTATGTCTCTGACACATGCCCCAGAAGACAGCAAAGCTCTCTGGAAAGGTTGTCTGGGTAGCAAATGGGGGCCTCAGTGCCTCCCAGCATGGACTCCTCAGTCACTAAGAGAATGCTGGGCACTGGCTCCCGGCAGCTTCTCCCTGACAGGGGCTCTCCCTCACCCGCTGAGGTGATTCCCTGCTTTGGCACAGAACATGTCCACCCCAGAGCCAAATGCCTCACAAAAACATGCTGCGTTTTGGGGCCTGCAAGCTTGCCCTGCAGGCTATTATTTGTGATGCTTGCACCTGGGAGAAGGTTTTCTAGCCAGTAAAAATCCATATTCAGTAAGAAGCTGGATGTAATGGATGCAGACAAAGTATTCAAGATAGATAAGGTGGATGTGGCAATTGAATTTTCATCCCAAATGCAAAAAATACTTTTTGAGCAGAAAACTCTATCAATTTGCTAGATCCATATGGCTGTGCTGTTCTGTTTATATTCATGGGGAGCATGTATTTATCCAAAAAGACTCCAAAGTGTATTTGTACTGAGTTGAGAGGAAACTGCTTATTGAACTTGATTCATTTTAATGACTGTATTGGATAAGGTCTAATTTCTTTGTCAAATAAAATATACATTTAAATGTAACTCTCTGAGTTTGATATCTTGAGGACTGGAGAGGAGCCTTTTAATTGTTTGTATAGATAGCATAAATACCAATAAAGGATTCTGGCATAGCTACAGATTCCCGTTTATTGGAACTGAGTGGATGGCAGTGAGTTCTGAAACCAAGCTTCAGGACTTCTTATAGTTACAGATATGTCAAAAACAAAACAAAACAAAAAACAAAAACAAAAAAAACAACAACCAAGCAATTCAGTTCTGGTGACTGCTAACAAGAAGTAAACAGAGAAGCACATGATAAAGTGAGGTACAATATGAAAAAATTACAATGCTAAAAAAACCTGAAATATTTTAAAAATGATCAGGGAGCTTTAATAGTGAAGCTACCAGCTACCTGAATAGTTGTTGTAGGTTTTGCTCCTGTCCAACTTGTCCTTTCAACTACACAGGGAACAACTGTGACAGAGCTGTTTGTCTGAGATTCTCTGAGCCATGGATGCAATCCATTCCTTAGCTGTTTGCAGGTTATAGCAATATGTTTCAAGATACAAAGGACAGACCTGGGTGTGTTTCTTCTGCCTAATTAAAGATTTGTTGAAACTTTAAATTTATTAGGATCATGTGCATTCATGCTTATATTGAGTCTAGCACAGAGATGTTCCAAGAGTGTAGCGTCCTTTGGGGGATTTTGAGGGTTCAGTATCAGCTTGAGCAGGTGTTTTTGCTTGTAGTGATTGCTTGACATTGTCTGCTGTACTGCACAGGCTATGGTATTTTCTATGACTTATTTTCTTTTTCCTCACCATAGCTCTGCCTGTGTGTCCAAGTTCCAGATCATGGAGCCTGTTCTACAGGATCTTAGTGGCTTTTAAAGTATATCCCTGTCATGGTTTTGTGTTTTTTGGTTTTCGGTATTCCACATCATAACATCATGTAGTGCACTGGGAGTTAAAGTGTTAATGCTCCAATTCTGGGTACCTGTCCCTGTACATCAGGGAAATTATGGGATCTGGCCCTTCCTGGTTGGGCGGTCTCTTACTGCCTTGCAGTGGGTGCTGGAGGGTGCTTTCCTAGCTGTACCAAGCTTTTCAGGTTTGACTCGGTCTCAGGATCTCTCTCTCTCCTACTTTATTTGATTTATTAGCCTCAGTTTCAATTAGATTGTATGATATTGTGTTATCTTGCATCCCGATATCATAGTTAGTAAAATAAGTTTTCCTCCATAGATTGTTGCTGCTGTTTTTTTTATTTTTTTTCCCATACTTGAGCCCAGCTCCCTATCCCTTTTTCCTTTTCCTTCCCATTCTGTGGGGCTGGGGGCGAGGGGGAAGGGAGCCCTACTGCCCCCCTGTCATGGGCATAGATTAATCTAGTTAACTGCGTGACAAACATGCTGTATTTTTGCTGTGTTCTGGGGCCTGCAAGCTTGCCCTGCATGCTGTCTGGTCCCCAGCCCAGGGCATGTCATTCTTTGTGAGATGACATTCTGCAGTGTGACGTCACAGTTGTTGCCTCTCACACCCTTGTGGTGGGAGCGGTGGCCCAGTCTCTTGTGGGACGTGCAGGAAGTGGACCCAGAGAGAGCGTTGTGTCTATCTGGAGATATCCTGCTACGATGGAGCGGCTGAGAGCCCTTCGAGGTGAGGTCCCTCCACCTCTCAGGACACCGTGATGCTGCCCGAGCACATGTGTGCCTGCAGTGTCTGTTTGGGACGTGCCAGCAGCACTGTCCTTGCTCTTCTGAGTGCAGCTGCCTGCCATGGTTTCCCCAGGACCCCAGCAAGGGGAAGGCTTTCTCCCCTCTCCCCACCAACCAAACACGTGCCAGTGCAGCCCGCCCTGTGCTGTGAGACTGGAGGAACGTTCCTCCCAGGGCTGGCCAGATGCTCGGCCCTGGCTCCAAGCAACACCAGCGGCAGCTGCTCTGCTCTTTCCTTGCAGGTCTCTTTGCCTGTGTGGGCTGTGTGCCCAGACGTACGCGTCGCAGGGAGAGAGGCAGGGTGGAAAGCCCTGTCCCTGCCTGTGCCGCGACTTTGCTGCTGCAGCGCCTGCAAGACCAGGAGGTGAGCTGGGGACATGCAACCATCAGTCCTTGCCCTGTGCCCAGTGCCATGGCCCCTTGGGTGCCAGGCCCCGGCAGCACATCCACTTAGCGATGGGTGGCAGCGGGCGGCTCCCCGGCAACAAGGGCAAAGCCAGCATGATTGGTCCCTGTCCCCAGGGTGTCCGAGCGCAGGTGTACTGTGAGCTGGAGAGCGTCCTGTGTGAAGATGACAGCCGCCTGCCATGCGGAGTGGTGAACCGGCTGCTGGCAGAGGTGTCCCAGGACCTGACGGCGGCCCAGGTAAGGGGTCACTCACAAAGGCAAAGGGAGCTGCCTGCCTGCACTGGTATTCTGCTGGCGGACGGCCAAGGGAAGGCCTCAGGCAGTCTCCTGTGCCGCGTGTCACCAGTGACTCTTTTTCAGGACGTGACAGACAACGTGAGGACGGCTGCCAGCAATGTCCTGGTGGCTCTGGCCAGGACGCACTTCAGCTTGGTGATGGCCGAGCTCCAGGGTCACCTCAAGGCCGTGGGGGAGATGACCAAGGAGTTCGTGCTCATCACCCTGAGCAAACTGTTCAGCACCTACGGTAGAGCACCCTCAGCCTCCTGACGTCTGTGACAGTGGGGGAAAGGGCTCTTTCCCCTCTGCATGTGATCTGTGTTGAGCTGGGCTGCAGCCCTTCCTCCATCACAGCTGGAGCTCTGACCGTGATCCTCTTCTTCCCTTCTGCAGCTCCACAGTGCATCCCTTTTGTGTGGCTGACACTGGCCGGCCTGCGCAGTCTGGTGGGCCAGGTGAGGAGCGGCCGGATGCTGCGCATCGCTTGTGCTGGTGAGCGTTGGCCCCAGAGCAGGGGGGATCGGGACAGCCTTTGTGCCTCGCCCTGCTGCAGACTCACACAGGCTCCCTTTTCCCTTGTCTTGCTTTGTTGTGTGTATATATATATATTTTGTAATTAATTATTCATTTATTTGTTTGTTCTGTTTTGTTTTTTCAGTTGTGAAACAATGGTCAGATGGAGTCAAGGACCACTTGTCCTCTGGAAAGCAATGCCCCTGGCCTGCCATGGAGAAAGAGCGAATCTATGAGAATCTTCACCAGCTCTTCTTCTCCGTGGTGAGGAACTGGCAGGACAGCAAGGAAGAAAAGGTGAGCACTGCTGCATTCCATCCATGTTGGCAGCTCTGTCTGTGCCCAGCTGGCTCACAGCAGAGGGGTGATGAGAAGGAGTGGGCTGGCTCTGCAAAGGGCCCCAGACTGGCTCTAAGCTTGGAACTGGATCTCCCTGCCAGGAAGCAGCCGCATGTCACAGCATTGTGGCAGGGAGAGCTGGGGATGGGGGTGTGGGGAAAACCTCCCTGCCCTCCAGAGAGAGCCCATCTCCTGCTGGGCATGGGGGCGTGGGGAAGGGAAAAAGAAAAGAGAAAGCCCTTTCTGTAGGAAGGGCAGACCTTCAGTGTTTGATGCTGGGCCTCTGCCATCCCTCTCCAGGACAAACAGGCTGTCCTCGGGGCTGTGGCTTCCATGATGGCTGTCCTCCTGCAAGAGGAGCTGCACCGAGAACACGTTTGGGAGCAGTTCCTCTGGCTCATGCACCCATGTCAGGAGATCCAAGACATCTGCATGGTGGCTAAGGTGAGATGTTGCACAGGACTCAATGTGGATGTGGGGCCCATGCAAGTGCCACGAGGGGTCAGTGGGATGCAGGGAGGAGGTGGGGAGCCCTTGGAGAAAGAAAGGCGTTCAAGAGAGGTCTGAGGCTTCCTGACCTCTTCAGTCAAGAAAGGAACAACCTGGACAGGAGCCAGGAGGGAGCCAAGAGTCACTGGGGCCCATCTCCTGGGGATGGGAGGCTTCACTGCCACCACTGTGGGGCTCTGAGTGCCTGAGGAGCTCTGTGCTAACAACTGGGGGGACCATGTCCAATTGCATCCGATGGGGGACAAGAGGGCTGCTGGGCAGGAAATGACTGCAAACAGTGCCCAAGCAGTGTTTGGATGAGAGCAGAGAGACTCTCTTGGTGCCACTGGGTGAGGGGGACAAACAAGAATGCCTGTGTGGGAGCTTCTCCCAGCAGACAAACCATTGGGAAACAGTTTCTTCTCTCCCAAGTGGCTAGATGTGGTTTCAGCCCTTCCTTCCTCTCCTGATCTGTTGCAGAGCCTTACTATGTTCCTGGAGGTCTTAGAGGGAGTTCAGTTTGTCATCCCCAAGGACAAGTTTCTGGCCATCGCCAGTGCTGTGTTCTACCAGGTAAGGGAAGCCTATTCTTGAGCCCAAAGCAGTTTCCCTCTTGGCTAAGTCTCAGGAGGACTGCAAGTCTCTGAGCCTCTGACGGCTGCTCAGCCTTATCTACCGCATGCCCGAGGCTGCTCCAGAGCCATGTGTCTGCCCCCAGGGATGCTCTGGGGCAGACTGGGTTTTGTCTGCATGTCCTCTTCCCAAGAGTGCCAAGGAAGACGAAAGCTGGCAGCACAGTTTCTTTTCCGTCCTCAGTGCTGTTGTGATTTTCTCAAATGGACCTTGTTCCCACAGCTCTCTGATGACATCAAGCAGCACAGCGAGGCTGATAGTGCAGAGCTGACCCACTGCATCCTGCTGCAGGGTAAGGAAAGGAGTTTTGGCGGTGCTTGGCGGTGCCCTGGCCAAAACCTCTCTTGCAGACCTCAGAAAGGGGCACGAGTTGCTTGCTAACACAGTGCGGGATTTCCTCTCTCCAGCCCGAATCTGCCCAGAGGAAACAGTCCTATTTCTTCAGTCGCAGCTGGAGGATGACTGGGAGGCTGGATGTGTGGCAGCCCTGGGTCTGCTCGGCTCTCTGGCTCGCTCTGATGGTCAGTACCATGGGTCCGGTCTTTTCCAGGGATCCCTTTTGCCATCTGGGTTGTGCCTCCACACATGCTTCTGTGCATCTCTTGCAGAGCCCGTGATAACAGAGAAGCTGCCCCTGGTTGCGGAAGCTGTGCAGCGTCTGTGCAGTGACCTCAGGCCCCGGGTGAGCTGGTTTGGAAATGGAAAGTGCTGTTGGGGTGGTGATGCTGCTGCCAACGTGGGCAGGGCTGGGGTGACCAGGGAGGTGCTGGGGCATTAACCACATGGCCACAATGGCTTCTGTGGGGTGAGCAGGAGGAATGGAGGGGGCAGGTCCCTGTGCTGTGCATGGAAAGCACACAGCCTGGTGCTAAAGCCTGGCCCTCATCTCAGGAGTCAAGACTTCTCCTCTGCTCTTGTTGTCTCTGCTCCTGCCCAAAGGGCTGTCCCGATGAGCAAGTGGCTTCCCTTTGCCTTCTGACCAGGAAAATCACACCCACAATTGACCCCTGGCAGGTGCGGAGGGCCATTCTGTATTTCATCAAGGATCTCCTCAGTGCTGATACCCGGAGCTGCTCATCCTGGGATGTGGTGGGGCACATCTTCAGAGAGTTCAGCCGCACCACGGGAAGAAGGGTAAGGACAGTGGGCAGCATCTTCTTTTGGAAGACCTGTGCTGCTCAGAGGCTGGCACAGAAGCACCGGTGGGGCCACATCTGAGCCTCCTGAGAGGCTGCTGAGAACTGAGAGTAACCATTGTTTCAACAACACTGTTGTGCAGGCAGCCGGAGACCTTTCTGCCCAGGAAGCCCAGGAAGAAGAAGCTCTCCAACAGCTATGCATGGACATCCTGGGGTCACTGGATGTCTCTGTGAGAGGGATGTCCAAAGTAAGTCACACTCTGCCCTGCTGCTGCTCCTTGCCTTTGCACCACGTGTTCTTCGTCCCATTCCAACACCTCAGGTCTCTTCTCCACTGTGCTCACAAGACACAGCACACAAGACTCAAGAAAATCCACAGAATCCTCTTCATCTCTGTGTGGAGGCAGGAATGCTGACATGCTGAACTGCCTTGTTCCCTACAGCTCCTGTGGCCGCGGCTGCTGCTCTTTGTGGTGCCAGCCCAGTACACGGGCATGCTGGTCTCAGTCTCCCACTGTGTCCAAGCACTGGCTGAGAGAGAGAGCTTGACAAGGCGGGAGATTCAAGAATTGGATCCCCATTTCCTCAGCTTCATGTTTCAAGGTAGGAGCAGAAACTTCCCCAGTGAGCTCTGCTTACCTGTGTTAGCACCCAGAAGGGACAGCGTGTGTCAGGGCATGGCATGCTTCGGAGTCTTACTCAGTATTTCTTTCTCCCTGCAGGCCCATGGCTGACTCCCCAGACACTGCTGGCACGCCTGTTGGTGAGTAGATGCTCCGGAGACCGGTGCCATGAGCCCTGAGGAAGAAGCAGCATGGCCATGGGCAAAGCTGTTGGCTGCTCCTTGCCCATCAGGGCAGAGCCAAGCTGCTTCCCTCCTGGGGGAAGCCGCCGCTGCTCTTGCTGCAGAAGTGACCCTGCTTCTCCTTGTTCTCGCCCAGGTGGTGGCAGGGAGCCCTGTTGCAGGCAGCGAACTTCAAGCCGCTGCCTTACTGCTCCTGCAAAAGCTCCACAGCAGGATCCACAGAGCTGTGGGGGCCATGTGGGATGCGGAGATCCCCCTGCTGCTGCAGTGTGTCCAAGGTAAGTGCTGGTGGAGTGGGAGGGGTGGAGGCAGAGAAGGGGTGGAGTGAAAATGCAGCTCTGCTGCTGTTCCCAGTCCAGGAGGACAGCGCTGAGGCCCGGGGATCTTTCCCCCAGAAGCCTGCATTAGAAATAGTGTGGCCAGCAGGAGCAGGGAGGTAATCATCCCCCCGGTACTCAACATTGGTGAGGCCGCACCTCGAGTACTGTGTTCAGTTTTGGGCCCCTCACTACAGGAAAGATATTGAGGCCCTGGAGCGTGTCCAGAGAAGGGCAACAAAACTGGTGAGGGGTCTGGAGCACAAGTCCTATGAGGAGCGGCTGAGGGAGCTGGGATTGTTTAGTCTGGAGAAGAGGAGGCTCAGGGGAGACCTCATTGCACTCTACAACTTCCTGAAGGGAGGTTGTGGAGAAGAGGGGTTTGGCCTCTTCTCCCAGGCAACGAACAGGACCCGGGGGAATGGCCGCAAGTTGTATCAGAAGAGGTTTAGGTTAGACTTAAGGAAGAACTTGTTCTCTCAGAGAGTGGTCAGACACTGGGATGGCCTGCCAAGGGAGGTGGTGGAGTCGCCATCTCTGGCAGTGTTCAAGAGGCGTTTGGACGAGGAGCTGCGAGATATGGTTTAGTAGCTTGTGGTAGCAGTGGCAGTGTGAAGACGGTTGGACTAGATGATCTTATAGGTCGTTTCCAACCTTGTGATTCTATGATGATTGATTCTATGATTCTGCCCATTCCAGGGCACAGATGGGCCCTTCACGTCCCCTCAGACAGCAGTCTTGGAGCAGTTAGTTCTGTGTTCCTGCGGGGACAGTGTTTGTGGGGAGGGACAGGTCATTGTGGAGGGGGTGCAGGTCCGAGCTTGGTAAGGCTGAGTGCCCAGCCCAAGCCAGGTTTGCAGCCGCTCTTCTTCTGTGGCTTGATCCCAAGCAAGGCTCTTTTGCTTCCTATTGCTGTGCAGAGAAAGAAGAGAGCTTCCTGGACTCTGCAGCGTGGGAGCACCGACTGCTAAAGGTACAGCATTGCCAGGAGGCACGGTACAGAGAAGTGTTTGCCTGCCTCAAGGAACCCCTCAAGGAGGAATGCTGGGGGGAGCTGGGAGGGGGTCTGTTTTTCCAGTCACCTCTCCCCAGAAGGCTGCAGCAACTTGGGAATGCGGGAAGAGACAAAGGGCAAGGGAACATTGAGTTCTCCTGTTCTCCAACAGTTCCTGAGGGCGTCACTGGAGACCATGGAGGATGAGTCTTGGACCAAGGGCCTGAGCTGTGAGCTGAGCCGGTATCTGAGCAGCTCACCCAGCAGCTCTGGAGAAAAGGTGAGTTCCCCCCAGCTCTACCCAGCAGTGCAGCCACAGGTGCCCAACTGATGGGCGGTGCTAAAGCTCAGCCCTGCAGCTGCTCTCAGCGATTCCCAGGGAGTGTGGGTCCTTCCCACCTGGCTCTGTCTGAGCAGGTCAGGCTGCTGCCACATCTCAGCTTCTTCCTTCCCTTCCCATGCAGTCCTTCCTGTACAAGGCTCTGGGGACAGTGCTGGGAGCTTGTAAGGGAGTCCTCCATGTCCAAGAGAAGCTGCTGCAACACCTGCAGGAAGCAAATGCAGAGGAACCATCTGAGGCCAAGGTGAGCTCTCCTCTCCTCCAGCTTCTGCAAGCGTCCCCCCTCAGTCCCTGGAGCAGAGGGCTTCTGGCCCTGCTCTGGGCCTTTCCATCACCTCATTGCTGCCGTTTCCCTCAGGCAAGGATGGGCCTGGCTACTGTGGTTGGCCATGCCGGTAGGTTCAGGCCTGCGCCAACTGCTGCTTGTTCTTTTGTGCAGGGAATAATCTCCCTTCTCAGCCATGCTGCTGAGAGCAACTTCCGTGCAGTCTTGGACACACTCACCATGTTTTCGTCCAGGCTGTGCAAAGGCCGAAATGCAAGGATTTCCAGGCACAAGAAGGTGAAGCATTACGTGTTTCCATCTTGGCTTTCTTCCACCTTATTTTCACAGCAGCTCCTGCCTTGGGAGCTCAGGTGCATCGTGGGGCACTGGGACCATTGGGCAAGTGTCTCAAGGCATTTCTCCCTACACAGATGGAGCTGGACAGCACGAGAGCTCACGCCACACGCAGCGCTCTCATGCTTGCCCATGGCAGCTTAGCACTGTGTGCCTCCAAAGAAGAACTGCTTGCCCACCTGGAGGGAGACATCGTGGGCAACATCCTGCTGCTCTACAGCTGCAGCTGCCGGGTGAGAGCTCAAAGTGTGCCAGGGTGTCTGAGCGCCCAGCTGCAGCCCCTCCACGTGGGGGGATGCTGAGATGGGCCTTCTCTTTCAAAGGTCCCACGGGGAATGGTTTGTGCCCAGATGAAGATCCAAGCCCTTCCCTTAGTGTTGCCCCCCCGTGTCCCCCTTGCAGCCCTTGGCTCTTCCTGCAGTTCAAAGACTGTTCTTTTCTCTTGGGCCTCAGGACTTGCAGAACAAGCTTGCACTGGTGCAGAGCATCACCAACTTCAGCTCTGCCTTCCAAGCTGTGGGTGACTGCACCTGCTTTAACTCCTCCTTGAAGGGCAAAGTGCTGGAAATTCTGATGGTGAGTTCTTAGAGCCAGGGCTGTCTGCAGCTCAGTTTTGGGCTGTGCCATGAGGCTCACTTCCCTGTAGGCAAACAGGTCTCCCTCAGCCACACATCTGCAGCTGGTGGGGACCTTGGGTTCTGGAAGGCATTGGCTGGGCAGCAGGCTAGGTCCACCAGCTGTGGAGCTGCTGCATCCTGCCACGCCTCCGTGGGAAACATGGGAGTGATGGGGCTGGTGTGTGGCAGTTGTGTCTGTCACTGGGTTGGAGGAAGAGCTCTCGTGTGCCCCTTGCCCACTTTGACTGTGTCTCTCTGGGACTTGCAGGACTTGCTGAAGAAGTATCACTCAGGCACCCCTGTCTCCCCAGTGCCCCTCAAGGTGGTTCTGGCTCTGGAGCAGTTGAGGTAAGGGCTGGAGCCTCTGGAATTGTAAGGCAGGATGGTGGTCCCCCTTTTGGGTAGCTCCCGAAAGCCCATAGGGGGTAAACAGTCGCATCTACAGGAGGGACGGCTGGGCTGTTTTGCCCAGCAGAGCTGAGGTTCTGGGCAGGGAGAAACGCCCTGGTGCTCCTGTCTCCCGGCAGGGAAGAGAAGGGAGACCTGGGGTCTCCTTCCCTTCAGAGTAGGAGGTGGTTCACTGCTATCGGGAGGAGGCAGGCACTGCTGGAACTGAAGACAACGCTCAGCAGCATGGGTTGGGGATGTTGGCTTTGCAGCTGTCGATTAGGAGAAACTCAGATTTTGTCTGAACCAGTCTGGAGAGCACTGGTAAAAGCCCTTTCTGCTTTCTCTTCCCCTTTTCCCCTGTCAGCAAGCTGAAGCCCTCTCTAGGAAGCAAAGACATGTGTGAAATGTTGGCTCTGTGCTGCAAGAGCATTGTGACACACCCTTCAGCAGAGATGATGCTGAAGATCAGGAAGTCACAGCAAGCAGCTCGGTACCTTCAGGTAACCTGTCGTAACTTTCCTGGCCACCTCTCGGTCGGAACCCTTCCTCAGCACCCACGACCTATGCTCTGGCAGCAGTCATGATGCCACACCTCACTCAATCCCCTCTTCTGCTTCCAGCTTCTGCAAACATCTTTGAAAGCTCTGGGCCGGCTGATGGCAGTCCTGCTTGAGACAGAGCCAACCCGTGACTTCTTCCAGAACATAATCCATGTGAGTACATTTGGGGCAAGGAGAAAGCATGGTGCCTGTCAATTGTGGGGACAGAGATCTGAGGACTGAGAGGACATTCAGAGCAGGAGAAATGTCTTGCTGACGTGCCAGCTCACTGCAAGCTCAGAAATGGACAGAGAAATGGACTGTGCAGGGGGAAAGGCAGGAGCCGGCCCCTGGCAGGCCACAGCTGAGGGAAAGCTCCTGGCTTAGGAGACAGGAGCATCTGCAGAGAGCAGGGGCCACAGTGCTGGTGCTCAGTGAGGCGGGGGGCCGTGTGGAACCACAGGGCAGGCCCTGAGGCAAAGTCCCGGTAAAGGAGGGACAGGGAGAGGAATGGCAGGAAGGGAAAGAAAAGACATCCGCAGTGAGACAGGTGCTCTGTTCCAGGTCCTGCGGAGATCAATGACATCAGGCAACGTGTGGGAGCGCAAGAGGGCCCTGCAGGTCTGCTCCCAGCTGCTGGCTGTATGTGAAGAGCTTCGAGTGAGTAAAGAGCCCCACCATATGCCTCCTACTCCCTCTCCACTGCCCCTGAGCTGGAAGGCGAGCTTTCCCCTGCTGTGTGTGCTGTGTCACCCGCCGTGTGGGGAAGGCACTGGTGGGAGAAGCTAGGGAGAGCTGGGGCTGCCTACAGCTTTGTTCCTGCCTCTCATCCCTGCAGAGAGAAGATGTCTGCGAGCACTTTGGCTCCCTGGTGGGATTGCTGGCGCCACTGACATGTGACCCCATGCCCACATCCCGCCAGTTGGCTGTCACCTGCCTGAGCTCCCTTCTCCAAATTCAAGGCAAGTAGAGTGGATGTGCACCAGCCCTCTGCTCTCCTCCACAGCGTTACCAGAACCCCATGGGCTGGCCCTTGTTTACAGGAGGGAGAGGCACCATGCGCAGCTCTCTTCTCGTCCCCACTCTGCTCTCTGTGTCTCTCCCTGGAAAGCAGTTCTGTTTCCAGAAGCATTACTTACTTCCCTTTTCTCCCTGTGCTCTTTCCAGCCAAGGTGACCAACAGAGTAATTGAGATGGGAGATATTGGGAGCCTGTGTGAGGGACTGCATGCCTGCAGCACGGTCTGTCAGCTCCAGACCTCGTCCAAAATCGCAAGGGTAAGTGGACCCAAAAAGGGCTGGTGGGATCTCAGTGCGTAGGCTTCTGCACAAGTCTCTGCTCCCCACAGCCTCTCACACCATTTTGAGAATGAGCAGTCATCCTGAGAGCACTTTTCTCCAGCAAGTAGCAGGAGGCTCTGAGCTATGTCTAGCCTTCAGGTGCCCAGTGCAAGGAGCTGACTCTGTGATGTGCGTTTGTGTGTGTGTCTGTGTGTGTGTGACTGTACATGTTTGTATGCGTGTGTGTCTGTGGCTGCTGGGCTTTGCATGTAAGCAAACGCCATAGGTGGAGAAGCTGAAAGAAGGCTCAACCACTTTCTGTATAAATAGCAGGGTACGGACAGCAGGAACATTGTGATTGCTGCCTGAATGACCAGCAAGCCGCTGAACTAACAATGCCCTCAAGACTGCTTTCTGTTTTGAAGAGCTGCCGCAGAGCAGTGATGGGATCTCTCCTGTTTCTCATTTCTCTGCAGATGGTGTGCAGAAACTTCCCCCTGGAACGCACCGTTGATTTCTTGATGGCCATCAAGGAGACCTTCCGGAAGGCCAAAGGAATGCGTGTGCGTGCTGCTGGGAAGTGGATGATCACCTTTTTGCAGATGTACAGAAAGGACATCCGTCGAGACGTAAGAGACTTTCTTTCACGTGTCTTCGATTTTTTCTTGCTGTTGATCTACGCCTTATGTCGTTTGCCTCTTGTGCTAAAGAAACACAGTCTGAGCGCAGAGCCAGGGCTTGGACAGGGTCACTGGTGTGAAATCTAGTCTTAGGCCTTGGCAGCATGTCAAGGGAGCAGGCACTGCTCATGTGCTGAATGCCTGTGGTTACTTCCTGCAGAGTCAAGGATGTGGCAAATCATTCTTTCTCCCCTTCTTCTTTCAGGTGCCACTGATCCTTTACGTCCTGCGGAGCTGTACATCATCCACACAGCAGAGCATGTTCATGCCCTTCGTGTGCCAGGCGGTGGTCATCCTCACCCGCTGTCACACGGAGATCGCGATTGAGAACTTCTCCCGGCTGCTTGGGCCCACAGACAGGTATTGGCACTCCTGCCTTTGCTGTTGCTGCGGTTACAGTTGTAGCTTGCCTCTGCCAGAGGGATCCTGGGAGGAAGCAGCTTTTCTTTTTTCCTGTCAAAGTCTGTTTGAGATGAAAAGTACTCAGTCACGACTTGAGACTTTTCTTTCCCTAGTGAGACATGGAGGAGAATCAGAGAGTTTTGTCTTCAACGGTGGAGGTGGTAGAAGAAAGTGAAGCGAAGTGAAGCAAAGCCAATAAGGAAAAGGAAGAAAAGGAAAAGGAGGAAAAGGAAGAAAAGGAAAAGGAAGAAAAGGAAAAGGAAGACAAGGAAGAAAAGGAAAAGGAAGACAAGGAAGAAAAGGAAAAGGAAGAAAAAGAAAAGGAAGACAAGGAAGAAAAGGAAAAGGAAGAAAAGGAAAAGGAAGACAAGGAAGAAAAGGAAAAGGAAGAAAAGGAAAAGGAAGACAAGGAAGAAAAGGAAAAGGAAGAAAAGGAAAAGGAAGAAAAGGAAGAAAATGAAAAGGAAGAAAAGGAAAAGGAAGAAAAGGAAGAAAAGGAAAAGGAAGAAAAGGAAGAAAAGGAAAAGGAAGAAAAGGAAGAAAAGGAAAAGGAAGAAAAGGAAAAGGAAGAAAAGGAAGAAAAGGAAAAGGAAGAAAAGGAAGAAAAGGAAAAGGAAGAAAAGGAAGAAAAGGAAAAGGAAGAAAAGGAAGAAAAGGAAAAGGAAGAAAAGGAAGAAAAGGAAAAGGAAGAAAAGGAAAAGGAAGAAAAGGAAGAAAAGGAAAAGGAAGAAAAGGAAGAAAAGGAAAAGGAAGAAAAGGAAGAAAAGGAAAAGGAAGAAAAGGAAAAGGAAGAAAAGGAAGAAAAG
Source organism: Chrysolophus pictus (assembly GCA_037305975.1). Classification (NCBI taxonomy): domain Eukaryota; kingdom Metazoa; phylum Chordata; class Aves; order Galliformes; family Phasianidae; genus Chrysolophus; species Chrysolophus pictus. The sequence continues at coordinate 31,185,086 of CM074578.1, forward strand.
GAAAAGGAAGAAAAGGAAGAAAAGGAAAAGGAAGAAAAGGAAGAAAAGGAAAAGGAAGAAAAGGAAAAGGAAGAAAAGGAAGAAAAGGAAAAGGAAGAAAAGGAAGAAAAGGAAAAGGAAGAAAAGGAAGAAAAGGAAAAGGAAGAAAAGGAAAAGGAAGAAAAGGAAAAGGAAGAAAAGGAAGAAAAGGAAGAAAAGGAAGACAAGGAAGAAAAGGAAGAAAAGGAAGAAAAGGAAAAGGAAGAAAAGGAAGAAAAGGAAAAGGAAGAAAAGGAAAAGGAAGAAAAGGAAAAGGAAGAAAAGGAAAAGGAAGAAAAGGAAGAAAAGGAAAAGGAAGAAAAGGAAGAAAAGGAAAAGGAAGAAAAGGAAAAGGGAAAAGAAAAGGAAGAGGAAAGGGAAAGGAAAAGGAAGAGGAAAAGGAAAGGGAAAAGGAAAAGGAAAAAGGAGGGGAAGACTGGAGTGACATTTGTTTTCCTCCAGTCTTCAAGCACCTCTCTCATTCCCCACAAATTACCACAGATAATGGAGAACAGCCCAGCAATGACTTCTGCCAGCTTCCTTGGCACCCATGGGTGCATCGCATTGGGATCAATGGATTTATGGATGTCCAGATTGTTTAATTGCTCCTTAACCTTATCAATAGAGGTAAACTTCTCCTTGATCCTGACTTCCTTTGGGGCCTCAGGGGTACAGAGATCCTAAGCACAGCCTCCAGCAGTACAGACAGAGAAGGCATCTTCTGTCACCACGGCAGTCGTGTGTATGTGTGTGTGTGTCTGCATGCATGCGCACGTGCACACCTGTTTGTGTGAGTGCATTTGTCCAGTGTCAGCAAGGCTCAGACTTGCTCCCAGCTGTCCAGGCCATGCAGCCCCTTAATGCCAGCATCTATGCCATCCAGATACAGGCTGTCAGACTTTTGGAAAGAAATCCTGCTTCAACTCACTTTGAAATCAGTTCCACACAGTAAAGCTGTAATCCCTCTTGAAACCTCTTCACCTTCTCAGCTACAAAAGTGTCACCACCATGAGCTATGCCTTTTCAGCAGTGATGAAGAAGAGCCTGCATGCTGTGCTTGTAACAATCTGCACCAGTGAAGGTGACCTACTGTTGCTGTTGCCACTGCCCACCGCCTCACTGTGCTCACATCCACTGCTTGGTCTTCTCCAGTGTTCTGTGTGTGTCAGTGAGTGTCAGTGGGTGACATCTTTTCCACATGGAGGAGTTCAGTGACACACCTCTGCTTCATGTGCACTTCCACGTCAGACCCATTGTGTCAGACTGCCCCTCTGCTGCCATCTGTTACACAACAATAACATGTAATGGAATATTGGTGTGAGGTTCGGCCGCTACTGCCACACCACCAACAACCGCCTCTGATGTCATGAACCAACACGATACAGTGAGAGGCATTACTTTTGAAGCAGCCCTCAGAAAATGCATCACATACTATAATAAGTAACAAAACTTGTTTTTTTTTATATTTTTCATTGTTTAATAAAGAGATCAGACTTCAGATTGCAGCTCTACATGTTCCATTTGTATTTATGTCAACAGAAAATGGAGCCACAAAGAAACAAAAAAACTGATGAATTTTTGGCAATCCTGAGACCTATTCTCTAATTCCTGTATCAAGACAGAAAGCACAGCTGCATACTTCTTGCGCTAGGGGCTGACCTTCAGGAGAAGAGCTCTGCAGAGAAGGATCTGGGTGTCCCAATGGACAGCAGGCTGGCCATGAACCAGCAGCTGTGTGCCCTTGTGGCCAAGAAGGCCAATGGTATCCTGGGGTGTGTTAAAAAGAGTGTGGTCAGCAGCTCAGGGGGGGTGATCCTTGATCCTATTCTGCTCAACCTCCTGTAGGGAACTGCTTTTAGCAGGATGGGTTGGTCTCAATGATCTCCAGAGTTTCCTTCCAACCTCTATGATTCTGAGATTGTATGAGAGAGAAACCACAAGAACCACATGCTAATTGCACAGGATGGATTTGGCAGAGGCAATCTCTTTTCCAAGGCAAAAGGAAGGTCTTAGCAGCAGTAGTAGGCAGACAGTGCTGTCATACAAGGAGAGAGGCCAGTGAGCAATGCTCGTTGCTTATGGGTGCTGGAGTTTGCCCTGTACCAGGAGAACAAGCAGCCCCACAGCTTTTGTCATGATCCAAACAGAACTGCACGGTAATGCCAGTGGGAATGGCGGCAAGTGACAGCCCTACCACGATACAGAAGGCTTGCCACAGAGTTCTGCAGCACAGCACTTTCCTGCTCAGGTCTGTTTCAGAGCTGTGCCAGGACACTGCCTGAAGCTGAGCAAGGGCCGTGGCACTCTGCAGCCGCCAGAGGAGAAGAACTGCCTCTGAGCACAGGGACAGCCCACTCTGTCAGAAGGGGCCCTCAGTGCCAGAGAGACAAAACTTGTAAACGGGAAGGAGGGAGACGATACAGTCAGCCGCCAGTTACCAGCTCCCATTCCAGCTGGCGTTTGCTGAAATGCACCTGGGGACTGTGGGTGACTGCAAGCAAAGGGAAATGGGGAAATTGCAGAAACACAGGGGCTGGAAAAGACCTCAAGGGATCATTGAGTCCAACCCCTCTACTGAAGCAGGAACCCTACGACAGGTTGCATAGCTAGCTGTCCAAATGGGCCTTGAGTATCTCCATAGGAGGAAACTCCACAACCTTTCTGGGCAACCTGTTCCAGTGCTTCATCACCCTTACCGTAAAAAAGTTCTGCATGTTAGAAAGGAACTTCCTATGTACAAGTTTTAGGCCATTACTCTTTCTGCTATCGCTACACACCATCGAGAAGAGTATGGCCTCATCCATTTGCCTCCCACCTCCCTCAAGATCACAGAATCATAGAATGGCCTGGGTTGAAAAGTACCTCAAAGATCATCTAGTTTCAACCCACCCGCTATGTGCAGGGTTGCCAACCACTAGACCAGACTGCCCAGAGCCACATCCACATGCCCAGAGCCTGGCCTTGAATGCCTCCAGGGATGCATTCTTGGAGCAACCTGTTCTACCCTCTGTTCTTTTTCTGTAGAAACATATCTTCTCCCATTTTTCATTTTTTCCCCACTTTTCTTCCTTGCATGTTTTCCCTGATGCCAGTTTTGTGGTTTTTCCTTTTAGTCAAAATGATTTTTTTCAGCCAGCAGATCTCTCAGCTCAAGGTTGCAACAGAGCTCTGCTTCTCAGAGGACCGTCTTGCACCCTACCTGAACACTGCCTGTGAATGGTCCCTTTTTCTCAGGTCTGTGTGAGGAGCCCTTTCTCTTAACAGATGTACTAGCTAACAAGGAAAAAATGATACTATATTGACTGTTTAAAAAAATACTAATTTTGAGTGCTGAGTGATTCCTGTTTTTTTTTTTTTTTTTTTTTTTTAATGTGTAATTTCTTCAGAGAACAAGACAAGTTTTGTTCTTTGTTGCTTGGAATACCCTGGAATTTAAACATCACTTAAAGCAGGTTGGCCTCCAAGCGTGCAGTGTCATTCATTTATCTCCCTCTTTCTCTTCCACTGACATAAGTTTACTGGCCTCTCAAGTGTCATTGCTAGCTCTCTGCAAGTGTTTTGCTAAGCTTGCATAAGTTCTCTGCTTATTTCATTGCTATTCCCTGCTACAGAGCACTCTGCATGCCCTACCTGCTGCTGTTCATTGCCCTGAACATCTCTGGTTTTCTAAAATCCCACTGACCCTTCCAAGCACTGGGGAACACTCAAGAGGAGCAGCTGATGTAGCACTGAGATCACTCTAATAGGTTTGTAAAAGTGCATGAACCATATGAAAAACTGTATTTACTTTTAATTTTAAAACTTCTTTAATCCTCAGTTAAGATAGTAAAGCATTCCTAGTAGCATAGAAATGAGATATATTTCAGCAGAAAATGCTCATTTCAGAAGGCATGAGTTACGGAACTGCTGCTTTCCTCTTAAGAGATCTTTTGCCCAGCATAGGTGGCAGTTTCTTTACTTATGCTGGATTTATCACGGGCCAGGAATCCATCAGGAAGCTTGTGCTGGTAGCTGCTAATTACACAGTGGTTTCAAGTTGTCACTGCTGCCATTTTGATGGATGGTGTACATAGAATTTTCTTACATCTCATCTTCTAATCTGATTTAAGTTTCCTCAGCCAAACCTAGCTGAAATGATTTTTGTGTTTTCTGCTCTAAATTTTAGAGCTTTTATTATCTGTAGAAACTTGGGATGACTTGTCATTAACTGCATGGATTTTTGGAAGCAAGGTTTCTCTTTTCATTTAAAAGCCCTTGCCTTGGCAAGAAGATGTTGGCCACCACTTAGCCACTGTTACTTCTAGCATCAGTAGTCGCACTCTTGCAATTTCTTCAGCATACTCTTGGTCTTGTTCCAACAAATTCAGAGTTCATTGGTACACAATGTCTGCCTTAACAAAAAGTACAGAAAATATTATTCTGTAATTTCCATTATCTAAATGCTAAACAGGCATCTTTCAGTGATACCTCAGAAAAGCTACACAGTAATTTACCACTTTGTAATTGCATTGCATTGAAGATAGATAAGTCCTGCAATAATTTCTTAGGTATAGTCATCCAAATCTCATACATTTTTTACTCACATTGCAATTGTTCACACTGTTACTGTCTTCTAAATGATAAACAAGTCTAGCCTTACTTGAAGCATATATACAAGTACATTCATTTAGTGTGCGTTTACCATTGTGCACACCAACGAGCAATACGTTCAGGAAAGGATAACCAGAATTTTGGTACTCTGCAAATTTTATGGGTAAGATCTATGTAGCAACAGAAAGTTTCCACTTCCATTAGAACACTGAATGGAAGAGAAAGTTAGGTGCAGTTGCATATAATGGTTGCCTGGTAACACACCTAGGATTACGAGTTAGCAGGGTCACTGATAAAAGCTTATTTAATCACTAATACAGAGAGAGAGAAAAAAAAAAGAAGAAAAACCCAGCAAAACGTGTTGCTTGGCTAATTCTGTTTTTTAGTATTTGTGAGCAATGCAGTGATGCCAAGCTTTTAGAAATATACGTTCTAGAAATGTAGAAACAGAATAGAGGGTTGTTAGTCATTGCTTTTGTTGTAGCAATAAGAACGCCAGTTTTGCCTTTGGGCTTGGATTAGATTTATTTTCATTCGCCTTGCATGTCAGTTTTCAAATATACAACACACTTTGGATGCTCCTCTGTATGCTCTTCTGCTTTAATAAATATTTGTTGATACACCTTTTGTAATAACTTTGGACCTTATCCTGAGTCTAACTTACAGTGAAAGTAGAATTTATTTAATAAGATCACTCATGTCTTCAGCTACTACTCCTCATCACTAAGAGTGTTAGAATTAAATTCTACATAAATGTAGACTGATGAGATTTTCTAAGCATGTGGACTTAAATCTATTCTCATGTATTCAACTTCTAAAAAAGTATTTTAATTAGCTCTGACATTGAGTACTTACAGTGAACATCATTTGCCAACAGGCATTTTTTAACCTCAGAATGCTGTGATTTAGACAGCACTGAAAAATTTTGCTGTCAAAACATTCTTGAAATTGTTGGTTAGCAAATACAGTTCTCACTGCCATATTCTTAAGATTACTTTTTTCTCCCCAAACATGTTCCAGTTTTCTGTCAAAAAATCTTCTCCAGCCAAACTGGGGATAGATACAGAAGTCTGTGCAACAGCTTTCCCAAAGGACCTAGCTTTTCCCTTGAAGTCTTTTATTTAACTTTCCCCAAATCTTTTATTTCTCTGTTTAAGTCAATAGTGATTGATGACAAATCATATTGGCCCTTGAGTTTTTTACACCGTAAAATGAATCTTTCTGTTTTTTGCATAGATGGGCTCAGTCTGTGATCTCACAGCTGGTAACCTGTGCTGAAGCATAGTTCGATAAATCATAAAGGGCCTTATCATAGACTTGGTTGGGGAAATTCTCTTTTGCAGCTCCCCGGAATCTTTTCATAAGGAAGAGAAGAACTGTCCAATCAGCCAGTAATCCCTACTAGTGCAACTTAACCCAAACAGATAAAAGGCAAAGCCAGCAAAAAAAAAAAGAACCCAATTTGTTCCCATACAAAGATGTCATAATTCTGATGTGGGGAAGGACTGGTGAAGTTGTTTGTTTTTTTTTTTCTGATTTATCCTCTTGTTTGGTAAATCCTTATATCTCATCTTTGGTGTTCCTGCACTCCACTGGAAGATAATCATAGGATTATTTAGGTTGGAAAAGACATTCAAGATCACTAAGTCAAACCATCAACCAGACCTACAAAATCCTATCACTAACCCTAACTAACTAACATGTCTCTTAGTGCCACATCCAGGAATTTCTCATGTAAGTCTAGGAAAGGTTGGAAAAGACCTTAAAGATCATTGAGTCCAACCACAACCTAACCATACTACCCTAACTAACGATCCTCCACAAAATTATGTCCCTGAGCACCAGATCCAAACGGTTTTTAAACACAACCACCTCCCTGGGGACCCTATTCCAGTGCTTAACAACCCTTTCTGTAAAGAAGTTTTTCCCGATATCCAACCTACACTTCCCCTGGTGCAACTTGAGGCCATTTCCCCTCATCCTGTCACCTGTCACCAGTGAGAAGAGACCAACCCCACTTGCTGTAAGCACCTTTCACGTATCGGAAGAGAGCAATAAGGTCTTCCCTCAGCCTCCTTTTCCCCAGACTAAACAACTCCAGTTCCTTCAGTCTCTCCTTGTAGGGCATATTCTCCAAGCCCTTCACAAGCCTTGTTGCCCTTCTTTGGACCTACTCCAGCACCTCAATGTCCTTTCTGTACTCAGGTGCCCAAAACTGAACACAGTACTCGAGGTGAGGCCTGACCAATGCTGAGTACAGGGGCAGGATGACTTCCCTAGTCCTGCTCACCACACCATTCCTCATACAAGCCAGGATACCATTGGCCTTCTTGGCCACCTGGGCACACTGCTGGCTCATATTCAGCTGACTGTCCATCAGTACATCAAGGTCCCTTTCTATCAGGCAGCTTTTCAGCTGCTCCTCCCTAAGCCTGTAGGGTTGCCTGGGGTTGTGACCAAAATGCAGGACCTGACACTTGGTCCTATTGAAACTCATACAGTTAACCTTGGCCCATTTTCTTTCTGTCCAGGTTCCTCTGTAGTGCCTTTCTCCCCTCAGGCAGATCAACACTCCCTCCCAACTTGGTGTTGTCTACAAACTTACTGAGGGTGCACTCAATTCCCCTCATCAAGATAGTTAATAAAGATGTTAAATAGAAGCGTCCTCAGTACCGAGCCCTAAGGGACACCGCTCATGACCAGCTGCCAACCGGATTTAACTCCACTGACCACAACTCTTTGGGCCTGGCCATCACCCAGCAGAGTGTATGCCCATCCAAAAAGTGGGCAGCCAGCTTCTCCATGAGAATGTTGTGGGGGACAGTGTCAAAGGTTTTACTGAAGTCCAGGTAGACCACATTGGCAGCCTTACCTTTGTCCACTAAGCAGGTCACCTTGTCATTGAATGAAATCAGGTTTGTCAGACAGGATCCATGCTGACTGGGATTGATCCCTTGGTTGACTTTTAACTGGTCCATGATGGCTCCCAAGATTATCCATTCCATAACCTTCCTGTGCACCGAGGTGAAACTGATAGATCCGTAGATACCAGGATCATCCTTCCGGCCTTTTCTGAAGATGGGAGTAACATTTGCCAGTCTCCAGTCCACCAGGACATTTTTGGTTAGCCAGGACTGCCGAAGAATGATGGAGAGTGGCTTGGCAACCACATCTACCAACTCCCTCAGCACCCCAGGGTGCATGTTTGGATCATCAGTAGTTTGCCATATCTACTAAACAGAACTTTAACATCAAGTGTGGAATGTAAACGCTGCCACTTGTCTACAAGGAAAGGAAAAATTGAGAGAATCACTACAACAGCTTTTTTCAAGCATTCCGGTCCTACCTCTGTAGGTGATGGCATGTATTGTCCAGAGGAGCAGAACTTCTTCACAGTCACTCTTTCCTCACAAAAGAAATCCTATCCCCTTTTGCCACGTTTGTGTCACACTTTGATCTATAGGGCATTGCAGATTTTGATGTACAGAAGTTTCCCAGTATGTGTTAACCATTTCTACCAATGGGTAAATATGAAAGACCTATTTTCATTACAAAAAAAATGCAGAAATTACACATTTTTTCCTCCAGGTAACCTCACTTCATCAATCTAGTTTTTCTGAAGTGAAACTCTTGCCAAGAAAAATACTTTTTTCAATTTTCTTTGCCTTTTTATCTTTTTATTTTAACAGCATCCTTTAAGGTCTCATTTCTAACTTTATTTCATAATTAAAAGAGATAGGAAGATCTCCTCTCTACTTTCTATCGCCACAAAATGAAAATAAAAAGGAAGGTTTTCTCTTGAGCATTCTGACTCTTAATTATCCTCTCAAATTTGATTATTTTTTTGATATTCAAAGTAATTTTGTTTGCCAGCAATTAGTGCTAGTGTGTTGTACAACAAACTGTTCCAAACACTGGGGGAGACCTCAGGAAAATAGTTTCCATGGCATTAAGTCAGACCTGCACTACTGTTGCTTAGTGAGGAGAACAAGACTGAGGCTCAACAGCAGCAAAACAGAGGGGATCTGTTGTTCTGGGTGTCAGAATGCCCATTTGGTCACAATGTCCAGCACTGCTGATGTGCTGTGCCACAGCTTGGATGGGGCATTTCAGCAAGGTGAATTTGTTCAAGATTCTTGGTCTGAAGGCCATATTATGATGTTTTTCTTTCTGTTTCACTTGCACAGTTCTGATGAATAAAAGATGATGCTAGCATCTTTTATGAAGGGGGAGATCTACAGAGTTCCCTCTATCAAAGCCCATGCTCTTCCCTTAGCTCACCACTCACGTGCAGGAAAATTTCACTATTCCCTGAAAAACATCCCTGGGCTTCTTTGGCACTGCTCCAAAGCTTCACGGATTCACCCTCAGTTGGTGGTAGACTACTGACTGTCCTGGAGCAGCAGCTCAGGTAGTCACAGCTGAAACCAGTGTTGCAACATTTTAAAGTAAAAAATGCTATTTCTTTCTTGTACTATTCAAGGGAAGAAGGCAAAGGGAAAATCCCTCTGTAGAGTCATCTGCAAGTGGGACACATTCAGGTATAAAACTGTACCAGAACTGAAGACTTTTGCTTTAATTTGGATGAAGGTGGAACCTAGATATCCAGCTCTATTTAGACAGGGCCAATTAATGTCTGTGAGTTCCCACAAGGCATCCTGGTATTTCCCTCAGCCCCCTTCCCCTCAAATTAAATCCATATGTATATATATCTCCTAAAGAGAAAAGAGATGTGTTGCTCCTGCCTTGATTGCAAGCAAAATCTGGCAGATTCAGAGGCTTTCCCTGTATCTGTACTGGACAATACATTGCCTGAAAGCACTGCAACCATCTGGGAGCTTCAGAAGCCTCAAAATGTTCACTCAATGGATGAAGGGCTCGTTTGTGCCTCTTTCTGCTGTGGCTCACACAGAGGCCTCCTGTTGCACATCTAGGAGAGATGGGATGGATAGCTCAATACTATTATGTCTCATGCTCCAGGGGAAACAGGGCCCTTTTTAGTTGCTGCTTAGGGGCACACTTTCTTTATCCTTTTTATCACCCTCCCTTAAGCATTATCACCAGCATTAGTGCCAAAGTGGCATGCAGCTGTGGATTTCTCTGGGCTCTTCCCCATGAAGCTGTGGTTTTAGCTACTGCATTACACTGATTTATCAGTCCCTGTTAACTTTCCATCCCCTGTAGATAGAGCCCTGTATTTCGCTGTCAAGCTGGGAAAAAAAATCTTTAATGCGCTAAGCCAACTCCTGCCCACAAGTGCTCCATTAATTCCATCAAATCTATTTTGGTCTTATTTCTGCCATCACTTCTGCCACATTTTGCACCAGCTCAAACCAATAAGCTAAATTACTAAGCCTGAGAGTCTTGCTCAGAGAATATGGGCACTTTCTGAGCAGCACAAGGCAAAGGTTAGTAGAACACAGCAGTGGAAAACAAAGCACGGAAGGGATGTAGCATAAAGTCACTGGTTTTCATGCCAGTCCTAGCATTAATGCACTTAGTAAATTTTCCGTGACATTTAGACTATCCTCTTCACAGTTAATTTTGTATCTGAATCTGAGGACTGGAGCTGAAGAGAAGAACTCTTTTGGCAAAAGGGAGGCTACATTAACTATTTGAAATTAAAGCAGAAATAGTAGAAATGGGGAAAGGAGAAGCTGGAAAATTTTGTCTGGGAAAATGTGATCCATTTGACTTTCATCATGCTATGAAATGAGTGTAAAACAGACTCAATTTTTGTGAGCAACTTTAGTTTATAACGGTCTCAAAGCTCTTCACAAATTCAGGTGAGTTTATTCTCAGTGAAAGGTACATTTTTCACAGAATAATTATATGATTATTATGGGGAGAGATATGGGATATGGGAGAGAAAATTGGGACTAATTCCTAGATTTTTTCCTCCTAACTTGAGGAGTTAGATGTCCAAATACTATATCATACCACCAGCAGAGACTTTCATCTGTTAGTGTGCCTTTCCATCTCTTGATATCCATAGAAGGGACTCCAGTTTTGCCGTATAGTTCACCCTGTTCACCTTCAGAGAACTCCCCAAACAGGAAGCTGCTTTGTAAGCAGTTCTGCCCCAATAAATGGCAGAAGTGGTGAGCTAATACTTTTTAAGCAATGTCCTTTTTCCACTTGAACAGGTTGTGATGGAAGAATCATCAAATTTCCAATTTCAGGAGTTCAAGACCCTAAAACTGCCACTGTCTATCTTTGCTTGCTTTTTAGATATCTGCCACTTGTTCGAGATGGCATTGCAATCGCTGAGGGCATATTATCAATCCTGGAATCAATGAGAGAAATTAGGCACATCTTTTTCAAAGAAGAAGCACTACTTAAGATGCAGATATATAGATTCTGACCAATCACATTTTGGGACTTGAATTAGAAGAAATGTAATGTAGGCAGAGACTGGATTATACATGTGCATCAACAACTGTGAACTTTACACATGAAATTCTGTTTCATTGCCTTGCTTTTCTGAAAAATGTATTTCTCCTCCTCTAAAGTCTGTATCAGAAGGGTGAAGCATGCTGATTTGTAATATTTATTTCCTTTTTATTTCCTCATCACTAGTCTTCACTTGCATAAGTCAAGGAAGCTTACTTCTCTGTAGCACAGTTTCAGTTTCTGTGTTTCTTTGTATAAGCAATTCAGTCTCTTCCTAGTCTTTCTTCTTACTCCCATCTGCACTCTTAAGAAGACTATTTTGAGATAGGCCAACCTAAGGGTGATATCCCTAGTGCAACAGATGTGTCTTGATTTATAAATGTGATTACAGTCTTTCTCATCTTATTCTTCATACCAACCTTTTGTACACTAACTTTGCATTTTTTTTCTTATTTTCATCTCTGTTAGATAGTGATCCTTAGAGAACTGGGATTAGTAATTTAGGACTGCATCCAGATTTATAGTGGCATTCAATTTCAAATTGCCACCTCGCAATATTGCCTAGTTCCCTATTTCTTTCTAGTTTTGCCAAGATTATCCTGACCTATATACTTTTTCTGTCTTGCTGTTTGTCACCTTCCCCAGGGTAGATATGCTACACGTACATAACTATGCAAACCTAACATACACTCTTGATTTGCCACAACAGTCATCCACCATTCATTTGGCTTTTTTTCTTTTTTTTTCTTGTTTCTTTCCCAGTTTCTAGTTTGTGGTAAAAAACTCATTCTCATCATGAATTCAATGAACTTCTTTTGTGTTCAGCATGAAGGATTTTTTAAAGGCAGTTTGAAAATATAAATAAATCATGTCAATTAATTTTCTTTATTCAATAAAGTATTTTCCTGACATTCTAAGATTGCTAAATGGGAAAGAAAACATGATCTTCCTTCTAGTATATTCACCCCATTAAACCCTATGGGCTTTAGAGGACGTATAATTATGGTTATCCCCATAACCACAAAGTATGCATTCAAGAGATTAGAATTTTTCTAATTAAAAAAATAAAGATTTTTATCAGACATTAACAGTGTATTAGAATTAGAACAAATGCTTCTGAAAAATCTAATGCTTTTGATTTATTTCTGAGTAGAAAAAAGAGTTTAGACTTTGTGGAAACTTTCTGCATTCAGCGGATAATCTTCTCTTTGCAAGTGATTTGTGCAGTCATTAGAAGGGAAAGACAGACAGTGTTACACTGATCTTTTAGAACATACAGGAGATCTCAATACTACTGACGTTTTCAATTACAACCACTTTGTTTGGCAGAAAAGTAATTGCAAGATTTAGGTTCATTCTTCAGAACCCCAGACTTGCTACATGTCAAAGCATGCTGGTATACTTCAAACACCCTATAAAACGTGAACTCTATATGCTTTAGGGTTGATTTGGCATTAAAGTACTTTGACATATTTGCTTATTTAAACAAACAAGTTCCATTAATGATTATAAGCCATTGATTTGAACAGTCTTAAAAAGTTATTTTCTGATTAAATATAAGTTAAGTTAAACCTGTTAAGTAGCAAATTAAAATGTTAGATCACACTTTTCCTTCACTTTCCCTCTGGAATCCTACATCACTTTTGCACAGGTAGTAAATGTAAGTGTTTCTTATCTTACGTGGTCCAAATGTATCATCTCTGTATGCTAATCCCCATAGATCTCTGTTGTGTTTCTGGCATGTTATTAATGCAACTCCTTCTAGCCAACAAGTAATTTTCTGCACATTATTCTCCTTGTTTTCAGCTGCAATAAAAAATACTTTCCTAAGCTTTGGAAAGGTCCCGGAGGCCCAAAATGAAATAAAATCTTTCAGAGTGTGAGCAAATCTATCCTACAATAGCCATCAAGACAGATAACACGCGTTGCCTTAGGGAAGTACCTCTTCAGTGCCTGTGCAAAGTAAATGATACAACTACAGGACTCCATGTACACAGAGATGCCTGATCTTACCCCACAGAAGAACAGTGGGCACCCTGCCCTCATGAACCAGTCTTGAAAATACAGCAATGTGACTGGTGTTTTTGCAGGGTCTGAAGGAGCATGCTGGTGTTCAGTGGTGCCCGATGAACTTTACGCGTCATACACTGCATTAAGTAGATGTACCATAAAGGGCAAGGAAAATGTCAGATGGAGATGGCAATTCCAGGCTCAGAAGCTGCCAGGAATGTGGATTTATTTTTCTTTTGACATCACCCACAGAAACATCAGGGTCTCACTTACAGCCTGGAGTGATATTCTAATGCTAGAAAAACTAATGAGAACCTTGTGGCCTTTAAATTATTAGGACAGGCATTCAAGAAAGCCTGGTGAAAACCTTTTGGCCTTAAAATTATTAAAACAAGGACTCAGGAGAACATTTTTTTTTTTTTCTGGAAAATATTTCATCTTTTTAACTGATTCTAAAGGAATTTTAGACCTTTGGCTTCTTTTTCCATTTTATAAATGAGTTCCTTTCCACATGAATGTGTAGATTTTCTCCATATGCATAGAAAGACAATTTAAATCAACTTTCATTTTTTATTTTACCAGAATATTGCTCTGAATAAATATTTAATGTATGATTTCCTGAAGAAAAACTAATTTTCATGATGGAAAGCCACTAGAAGAAATTTAAGTAAAGAACATTACCTCTGATAAGTTAAGACTGGTATTTGTATATTAAATGTTATGCTTTGAAAATGTTATTGTCAAAATTAAGTGATAAAAAAATGGAAGATTCTCTAATGTATGTCCCTGTATTATTTTACTCCCTTGCCATGTGCTTACCTGATTTTCTCTCTGGAGCACAGGTTAGCTATTTACTCAGGCTGATACTGGATGTAGCCTAATGTGACTAGTGTCTTTAAACAGATGACTGTAAAGATAGCCCTTTTTCAATTATTCTTTTTCATAATTTTTCCTGCCATATCTTTTTTTTTTTATGCATCTTCTAATTACTTGTAATTCAACATTTTCTTTATAAAAGATTTCACAGAACAAAAAAATAACCGAACTCTTAAGTTTTATCTTCAATTTCATACACTAACTACTTTTCCTTTTCTATTTAAAAATACTTCTGTTATCATATCCAACTAATGTGGCGTCCTGTGTGATTTTCCACAGAGAAATCTTCAGAACACAAAACGTTTGTCCATTGACTGAGCAAGATGTTTGTAAAGACTGTATCTGTCATAGCTGTGCTTTTAGGTATGCAGATCTCACCATCAGATGTCATATTTACAAGAAATGAGCTTGTTTTTATGCAGAAATACCATTATCTCTCTTTACAGTGGAAATGTGTATGAATGACAACTTGATTTTTCAAGTAATTTTGGTGACTGTATAGATACATTCCCAATTTGAAATTGTATTTTCTACTCGTGTTTAAATTTACTTATATGAATAATGGCATGCTGTGGGAATACAAGAAAAACTGTTCAGAGCAGAAGCTGTGGAGCAAGATAAACAGCAGCATGGAAATACTTTTTTTTTTTTTTTTTTGTAAAATTAAACGTATTTCATGCACATATCTAAGTATGTCTGTACATAACCATGCTGGCTCTAATCTATGTATTGAATAAGAGTTACAGATAGTTGCCTAGGTAATCTACTCTAGCAAAAAAAAAAACTAACCTTTTTTTTCTTTTGATCAAAAATCGCAGTTTTTATTGTAATTAACTATTTCTAGTCAGGTGATCTGAATGGCATAGATCATACTGATTTATGTCAACTTCCTGTATGCAGCAAATGTCTTTAATTCATTGAGACTTCTCAACTTCCTCAAATTTTCCATTGTGTCTCCTTCTATTAGTAGACTGGCATACAGTTTGCTCTCATCAGCTCCAAGTGACCAGTATGATCTACATTATTTTCTTGGTGGGTCAAACAATTTTCTTTGTGCTATTTTGAATAACACGGGGATTGCTTCTCCTTTGGAGGTTACAGATCTTCATATTTTCCTTAATTTGCTGCTAAGAAAATAATACATTCCAAAAAGTCAAAATTTATCATGCAAATATAGGAGTTGTTAAATACTTTGAACACAGCTTAAATAAAGTCTTTAAACTTATGAAAGACTTTATCAGAAGAGTTTTTTTGAGAGATAAAGATCTCATACAGAGAAAAAGCTAATTAATATTGGCAATGGATTCACAAAAAAGAAACAATATTCCTATCATGTAGTCAAATAAATGACACCTTTTTACTCACTAAATCAGAAAAGTTGTCATCTTGCCAAACAGTATAGTTCTGTGGTCCAAATACCAGATTCTAAAACTAAACAAAAACAGACTTTCTCACATGTACTGGACAGTTTGTTCTTGGATTGAATATGTCCTTTTTGGCAATGTGTTGTGAGCCCAAGTGGTGTCTTCAGAGAGCTGAGAATGGCCCAAGGGAAGGAGAAGGGTTCTGAGGGTGGGAGAGTCATGACAAGAAGGTGACTGATCGGCTGCATGGGCTTTTATGGGCTAGAGCCCATAGAGATAATACTAAAAGGAGCAGAGACTGACCTCTAACCAAGCACCCACGGTGGTAGAGAGAAACATTTTATGGATCAGAGAGAGCTGGTTGCAAATCAAAAGCCACTGTGGTCACAGTAACCATGCAGAGAAGCAAGAACATGCCTGTAAAGATGCAGTGGGTGGATGAGATTTGTTTAAATACAATTTTATTTCTATTCTTTATGAGTGACTACAAGTTTTGTCTCTTTAAAAGGCTAATTATTTTGGCTTATATTTAACAAAATCCGCCCTTCAGATGAAAAAGTGTTTTGGTCTTCTGGTCTCTACCATAATGCAAGCATCAAGACATCCACCTCAGAGCCTTACCTGACTCTGATCACATAATATTGTGCACATCTCCTGTTTAATAGTACGCAGGGTTTAAATTTACCAGAATTGGTGACAAATCAAGACTTCCATCCTGTGAAAATGGCAGGATTTCAAAATTTGTTATGCATCAGACAAAAGAAATATTGACACTTCTTTTCATGCAAATCAAATTTCATGGCATCCTATTCCTTTGTTTTGTTTTGTCATTCTAAGCTGAACAACACATCTTGACATTTCCACTCTGAGCTCAGCCAAATTCTTTAGATTCATCTTTATTTAATTTACTCTGCAACTTGAGCAGTAAATCCTGATGACCCAGCCTTCATACCTCCACTCTATGTTAACTCAATTCATGAAGCTTAATCTCAGCGCTGTATAAACCAGTCCCAAACTAAATATTTCATCTGCCAGTGACATGATGAAATATTTTATCCTCTGCTTTTGGGTATGGGAGTTGTGGTTTTTGATTTTGGAAAATTCCCAATTAAGTCTAGTTTTCGTGTATAAAAATCCCAGTCTTAATCTAAAGAAGTTGCTTGTCCTAGGGAATGCAGTAACTCTCAGGTTATTTAATAATCACTATTTTAAGTTGGCAGCATAAAGCATGATCTATTTCTTCTCCCACTGGCTGCTTTCCCCATTTGGACTTTTTCCTTTCAGAAAAATCTACAAACATCGTAAGAATGTGTATTTTTAATTACAACTTTTTTGCCCTTCCCTTCCCTTCCCTTCCCTTCCCTTCCCTTCCCTTCCCTTCCCTTCCCTTCCCTTCCCTTCCCTTCCCTTCCCTTCCCTTCCCTTCCCTTCCCTTCCCTTCCCTTCCCTTCCCTTCCCTTCCCTTCCCTTCCCTTCCCTTCCCTTCCTCTCCTGTCCTTTCTTTTTGTCTTTTTTTTTTGGTCTTCTTTTTTCCCTCCTGATTCACTGTAATTGTATTTTCTTTGTAAAGTATTAAGTTATGAGTATGGGTCTCTGGATTGTAAACCTTATATTTCAGTACCACTATTATTATTTTGAGTACCCTTTTGTAGCTAGGGCCTTAATTCAATTCCTAGAATAACTGCTATTTTCAGATTCTGCTTCCCTGTTGGTACTCTCTCCTTATCTCTTCTTGCACAGCATTTCCTTTCTCCCCTGCTAGCTTCGTGTGATGTCCTGCATTAACCACAAATACTACTGCTGAGAGCTGGGAAGGATCATCCAAAAAGCTTCTTGGTTCTGTGGGAAAGGCACAGATAATCTTGGGTTGTCAGAATTTATTACTTGTTTATTTATTTGCAGGCCGAGATCCTAATCTTTAGTTTTAATTGATTCAAAGTAATTTAGAGGTAGTACTCATTTTGGCCAAGCAGCTTACATCGTTAATCATTCATGCTTCTCTGGTTTTAACCAGAGTTAAAAACTTGGGAGGTATGTCTGAGATGTTAAATGGCTTCCTAGTCTAAGTGCAAGGGAATATTTTAGGTACCTATCCTTTTTGCCTCATTTATTTTTTAAAGAAAATTTGAAGATACAATGATTAGTACCTAGGAAACTCTTAGAGCCATTCTTTTCTCCTTACTTTCTTTCTACCCCCCTTTTTTAAAATACAATTCAATATTGAAATTGTGTAGTTGTCAATGTTTACCATTAGTACGCTGCTGCACTTCTGTACTGCTTTTCTTGTTTCCACAATAGATTGTCCAAACATATTTTTGAGTTGAGAATTTAATAAGAACTGTGTTACCTTTTTATTATGTGTGCATACAATTGTCTTCAAACACTAATAGTTTCTATACTATTCTACATGACTGACTAAAAGGTGAATGAGAGAACACTGAAGAACGCCCCATTTCCTCAATAGTATGCAGTTTAATATCTATATGTGTATGTGTGTGTACATCTATACACACAAACATACATGTATTAATTCTAAGCCTAACCAAAGGTTATAATAACTGCTCTATGGCCATGTGTGAATATTCTGAAATCTTAAAAAAAATATTTTTACATTGACGTTACATCCAATAGTCATAGTATTTATGACATTTTCCATGTTAAGTATACAGAACTGTATAATATCTATCTAATCATATTACTGTTTTTGTTTAAAATAGCCTCAATATAATGTTGCCCACAATGGCTCTGCTTAGAACTGGGGGAAATGTAGACAAAGAGTTAGAAAATATTTTGCTATATCTATTTTCTTTTCAATGTGTTGAGAATTTGACTTTAGATTATGTCATTTTCTTCTTCCTTGATATCAAATTATGATAGATGTCAACTTATTGCACATAAAACTACTTTCTTGGAACCTCTGTTATGAAATTTCATGCTGAAATAATGTATTTTCAATCTCAGTAGTGTATTTCAGAATATGAAAGCCTGGAAACAGCACAAATGCATGAGGTGTCTTTCAGTGCACAGCTACTTCAGTTAAAATAATCAAATGTAACATGGCACACATGCAACAACATGTGCCTAATTTGAAAGCCCAGAGGTAATCATTGAAAACCACGGGAAGTGACGTCCAATTTGAGTATGTGAACTCATGACTTGATCTAGGTTTAGTGTGTTCTGGTTTAGGAAACTCTAACTATGTTTAAAAGCCACTCTGTAATAAGCAACCAGTAAACAATAACTGATTCAACCTACCTGTTTTCATTTTGAAGGAGATACAGAAGGAAAACTAGAAAACTATAAAGCAAACATAGAACTAGATAGGAAATAATAGCATGTTATCACACTACCCATATGGTTTATCCTGTTTTGACAGCAGCTGCTAACTGCTGCTCCTAACTGCTGCATACATCTGATTTAAATGCAAAATGCCTAGCAGCAGTTACCGAGCTTTGTATTGCTAGTTAAGAACTGTTTCCACAGTTTCCCATGAAGGAGGCTCTTTCACATTTCTTATTTCAAAGGAATAGATCTATTCCTTTGCAGGATATTTTCTGTTCTATTTCTAATCTAGTGCTAAGAATTTTAATAAACTTAATCTTCACTTGATTTGTTCATCTGCTTGATTGTTTATACAGCGATCACTTGTGTAGGTGCCTCTGGGATGTGCTTTCTCTCGTATTTTTTATAAATTTGCAGTTCTTTGTGCTGCATACTTATCAGAAGAAGTCATCTTTGTTAGGACTCTTTTCAATTATATGGCTGTTGCATTTCACCTTCCTCATTTGTGTAAGGTGATTTCATCCAGAATGTTATTTGTCTTGCTCATTATTATGCAAAAGAGTATTTCCAAATAACTTTCTTCCTTATCTATAATTTGCTTTCTCATAGCTCTTTCTGACTGCTTCAAAATTTCCTTACTTGAATTCCCATGGTTTGACTCTCCTTTTAGCAGGAGAACAGGACAACTTGGACAGTATATCAAAGTATTTTGAAGTTGCTGGTATCGCTGATATTACTTTTCTTTCCTTCAAGCTTAGCTTTTTCCTACTTGGCCTTTTTGCCCATCACGTTAGCAATATCCTTTCCTGTGGATGTCTTGCAGAGCAAGCATCCTTGAAGTAATGCAGTGTGTTGTACTTCTCTAATGCTACTTCTCTTGTTTTATTTCTTCTCCTATTTCTTCATGCTGGAAGATGTCCAATAATACAGCTCTGCCTCTAGCAGTGCAGATATCATGATACTTAAAGAATAGCAAAGTGACTTTTTAGATCTTCACACTTAAATGAGGCAATCTTGCTTTTATTTCTTTGTAGATATTTAAATACAAGGAAACTTTTACAGACTCTGAAAAGAATTACTCAAAGGGATAGACCACAAGCAGGTTGGTTAAGATATCTAGGAACACAAAAGTACCAATTCTAGTTATAAACCTTCAAAGTTTAGAAGATATACTTTAAAAGTTCTTGGCCTAACTTCTGATAGCTTCAAATATGGGCTTTCTTACACCTTCTAATAAACATCCCTTAGAAGAGGTAATCCTTAGGCGCATAAAGGAAAATACGTGCATATGGACACTGTAACTGAAGCAGCAAAAGTATGGGCATCGTTATGGCTATCTTCAGTGATAATTTAAAGTGATGCAATTAAATGTCTGTACTGATGAATTGCTAAATTAGTCCCTTGCACATATTGACCTGAGTGAAAAATAACCTCCTGACCAGCTTCACAGTCCAGACTGCCTATGCCAGGGTCCTTTCCCAACGGGCAGGTTGGAAGTGGCTACCCTTTTACAGGGGCTAGGAGGACAGCGTGGGCACAGCCAGCCAATGCCATCTGGCCTGGGAATGCATGAATAAAGCATGGGATGAGTTAGTTCCCTGTATAGAAGTCACTTTCTTGTCCACTGAGTGCTTGATGAGGTGGTAGCCAGCAGTGAAACTGTGGTTAGATGGATGAAAACAGAAAGAATTTGGTCAGTTGTTGTCTGCAAGGATTGCAAAAGAGATTTTGCTGAAGCAGACCTTGAAGTACTGCCACAGATCCTGAAGACAGGTTAATAGAGGCTTACATTTCTACTAAATTCTTATTACTGAGATTACAATTTTCCAGGCATATGCTGGAGGACATATATGAATAATAAGGCCCAGTTATTACTACATAGGCACAAGAGTAACAAACATAATGGATTAACAGTCATAACTAGAATATGGGTTTTTGCACCATGATGAGTTGATAATTGAGTCATTAGAAAGAGATCAACATTTAGTAGCATAAAACACAAAGAAAAGGATTAAGGAATAGTTTCTCGAGCTTCTACAGTGAGTCAGGAGCTCAGATTGAAAAAAACAAAAACAAAAACAAAAAAACCCATGTATCTGATAGTGATCCTGTGATAGATTGATATGATAAAGCCATATAAAAAGAATTTCAGCAAGAGTTTACCTGGAATGTAACATACAATTATGCAAATGAATTAAGCATGATAAAAGGCAGAGAAAGATAATTAAGATAATTAAGGGGAAAAAAGGTTTTCTTCTGAGAGGAACTTGGCATTCTCAGTCTAACAAAGAAGAGGTCTATAATGTTGCATGCTAATACACCAGAGAAAAGCTATTTGAACTAATGACTACTGTTGGCACAAGAACAAATGAGCATATAGTGGCCATTAATAAATTCATCCTAAAAAGTAGGCTTCTAAGTATAAGAGCAACACAATTTTTGAACAGCTTTCCTAAATGCTGCCAAAAAAAAAAAAAAAATTAAAAATAATTTTTAAAAAGTTGTTAGAGAGCATGATCACAACCAAGAGTAAATGATGTGATTGACCAAACAGCAGAATTCAGACGCTTTTTTATGGTCTATATTACTTGAGGGAGACATTACACAAGGTGTTGGATAATAGAAGCAAGGATCCGGGATGTGTGTCTGAATTCACTGCACACTAATAACAACATCTGTTTTTACTGATTTTTTGTTTGCCTCACTTAATGCTTGTTTTCTGTATCTCTTGTTAGTAAAGAAGAGTTTGTACACTTGATTACATGGTGTTTTACTACTGAGATGTTTAACTACATTTTTTTATTATTAAAGAATTAAAATAATTAAATATCTCAGTCATTAGATGTGCACTAATTCTTTCAATAATGATGTATTGTTACATTTCAGTTTGGCATGCTGATGCATAACGCACATTCCCCTCTTCTCTTAGGTTTCCATTGGTTGCTATAGTTACCAGCCATTTCTCCCCTCATGTCATTTATGTAGGCTAAATTCCTTATGACACTAAATATCTTATCATGCCCATCTTGCTGGTCCAATTTCATGGAAAGGCAATGCACACAGCTTGAAATAGGAAGAAGACTTAGGAAGAAATGAATATAGCTCATCTGCATGACAACCTTGGTCTACAGGTCTGCACTGCCATATATTTGAAATCTATGTTAACAATAACCCAGCAAGGTGTTGCACATGCTGTAAAAGAGACCGTCTTGATATTTAGTATTTAATCTATTAAAACATTTGGCTCTGTTCACACACAGTTGGGGAACCAATTAAAAGTCCAGAAAAACCATACACATTTTCTCATGTAATTAGGCATTTCAGGGCATGCTATTAAGGGCCATCTGTTTTCCTGGTTGACTAAAACTGAGAAATGAGATGTTTGCTTTTGCAGTTGGGGTTCCGTCTGTCTTGAATCTACATTTGATTAGTGCTTTAAGGGGTGGAAGTTGAATTTATCTATAATGGCCTTAATTTGCATTGTCTGCTAAGTATGTTTCATCAGATAGGATGTTGAAGTACTTACCATTCTAGATGCCCTTTATTTTTTCCATGCAAATAAGTTTCTAGAACAATTTTCTCCATCATTTTTCTTGTTTACTTTCCTCTACCACTTTTTTTCCCCTCCTACCATTTATCCCATTTTTCCATGAAGTACACCATCACAACCAGAGAGAAATCACTGATTTTTCATGCTTATTGAATTTAGCCAGTAAAATCAAACAGATCTGAGCATAAAAACAAAGCATACGTTGTAAAGGTACAAGAATGGTCTCACTATCAGCTCTGTAACTTCTGTGTAGTCCCACTGAAGGTAATACAGAATATGTGATACAGCAGCACAATGTGGAGGTACCCAAAATAACTTTTAATTCAGGCATTCTTGCTATTTCACCAGCCCTGCGTGTCACAACCTTTGAAAGGAGAGCTCAGACCCTTTGAACTGATACAGCTGGTTCTCCACATCTTTCTACAAGCATCTCTATATTCTATGAGGGCAATGATACAAAGCAATACTTTCATTTAACATTTCTAACAACTAATTGTTTCAGATTGATTTTTACTCTAGCACAGACATAATTAAAGCCTGCACCTCCCTCTAAAAATACTTTTATATATAGGTTAATGCAAATAAAATAAAAAGTCTCATATGATCTGGCAATAACAAAATATTTACAAATGCTGTGCCAAGCCACCTCATCATTCTGCTTTAGTTAAGACATAGCACACTAATATTTCACCTGCTGTATGTACATCAGCAGGTGCAGTTTTAGCACTATTCAAACAATGTATCTGTCCATTCATTCACTCTAATTCTATCTTGCATGAAAATTAAAATTGAAAAATGTGTTTATAACAGAGACTACTGCTGGATCCTTGTCACTGTTAATGTTCCTGCTCTAGCAATACCCATAGGAATGTTATCCCTAGCACTTGCTCAGGCTGAAAGTCTTACTGTTGGATTTTGGAAGGGCTATCAAAATCCACAAGCAGTTTAAGATCAGCATTTAATTTTATTTTATTATCTGATAATTTTATTATCAGTATTTTTTAGACCCTTAGGGTAGGATCATTTCACCAACATTTAGAGAAAGTCAGTTATCAAGGAGTGAGTTACTTACCTTTAAGGTCAGCAGATAATAATGAGGATTTCCAAGCAGCGATTATTTTCCCTAACTTAGAGAGGGTATGTAATTATATGTAATTAGCTATCTTATTTGTAGTGAGATGAATCACCCAGAAGCCAGCAGCTCTTAACAGTAAGAGCTAAACTTTGACTTGTCTGTCTAACTTCTGACTCCCATAAAGTTGATTTCATTCCCCCTTAACTCCACAGACAGCTTCCTGTCCTGCAATAGAAAGAACTCAGCATTTTTCAGCTGTTCATAGATGACTAGAGATGTTCTTCCTCCCTCTTGAGAAGCAAGGGTATGCATTTTTCTGCAAGGACAATAGAAATGCAGCCACTGTGACCGTGAAGCTACAGCTGTTCGTGATGCACACCATAATGAACACAATTAATAAAGTCGTCCGAAGTTTATTATCCAGTGAGAAGGAAGTGTGGATACTTCTGGATGTAATTGGAAAGAGAATTAAACCTCCTTTTCAAAGAAATTTCCCTGAAATAAAAGTTCCTTTTTTTTAATGTGAGTGAAGTTGCTTAAAGAACACAAGGAAGCTATTAAAACTTTGACAGATGTTCTGCTCTGCTGAAATGTACAATTGCATGTTAATTTTAACCTAAATGACATAGAGTATGTCAGAACAATGCTTTTGCAGACTGAAATATTTCTTTTTTTTTCCCCCTCAGAAATTACTTTGTTTCAAATTTGTAGTTATTCTGTAATCAGAAAACTGGAAAAAAGCTGAATTATTATTTCAGAATTTTTTATTTCATAAATAATGCTCGAAAGCATCAAGATTTGGGAGAACTGGAATCATCTGAGAAAAGGAATTTTCATCATTTTATGCACTCTACTTAAAGGGTGATCTTACAAAGGTTTTTTTTCATCCTGGGAGTGATCATGTCTGCTCCACTGTGATAACGATGTACAGCACTTCACACAGATTTTGTAACAAATCACTGCAGATTACATCATTACAATAGCACTATGTTTATGGATGTTATTATACAAGACAAAATTTTCTGTGCATTTTAAGACTTGTGTGTTCCAAGTCCAGATATGCACACAAAAGCTGAAGTCCAAAAAATGGCAGTGCAATGAGCAGGATGGAGAAAGATGACTTCTCCAGACCCCTTGGCTTTCCTATGCACTAGGGAAAGCATGTAGGTTCTCCAGGCTCCTTTCCAACCTCAGTAAACATGTAAATAAATACTTATAAGTCTTCATTACAATCTTAATATCTACAATTTCCATACAATTTTGACTGAGTGGCCAGAGATTCAGTGAGGTCTCTGCTAATCAATGGCAAGGGTGCTTTTTCATTCCAGTACTTTACCCAGAGATACAACAGCCCATTGACTCTCAAAATTTAAACCAAGATCGAATTTTTATCTTAATGCTGTTACAGGTTTGATGAAAAACCCCTTTAGCGACATCTACAGTTTTCATGTTACACAGTAGGTCACAGGAGACCACCACCTCCTGATCCAGCTGCAAGAGTCCCTGAAAACTTTAGAGATGTTTTCTCTGACTGCCATGGAGACAAATCCCTCCTCACGTCATCAGCCCTCCTGCATTCCCTCTGAGAAGAAATTGTCTGTGGAGTTTGTTTGTTCTCACTAGCAGATGCTTTAAACCCCTTTGTCCCTTGGCCCAATAAACTCTAGACATCCCTGCAATCTGTATCCAGGTCCCTGCTGCACATCCTCATGTAATGGGTCTGGGCTAATGCAGCAACACAAACAAAAACACAGCACTCAGCGCTTAGGGAGATTCTATTTCACTTGGATTAACTTGCCTTGTTTAAATCTTGCATTAGTAAAGATACAAATAGGTGCACGTATGTGAAATCTCTCCAGTTAGCAGAGTATTTTAGACTCCATGTTTGATCTTTATTTTAATCAAGGATATAAAAAATATAGACTGAGTGTTAGAGATATTTTAACAGGCAGAAAGAAGGATGAGTGAGAGCTTAGCAGAATAACATGGGCTTGGAAAATAAGATTCAATGACCTTTTCATCACTGGCTTTCTGGGTTTGTAGAGGAAGATCATTTATTTTCCCCATGCTTCAGTATCTTTCAGTGTAGTGGAAAACTTACTTTAAATCAGCCTTGTGGGGAGAGATGTGAAATACTGAAAGTTTATTACGGGTTTTGATCAAAGCATCACACCTTGCTATTTAATTGGGCAAGTAAATTACATGTGTAGAAGCAGAATTTCAATATAAAATAGGTCATCAAATGATGATGTGGTAAGGCATTCTGCTCTGACTCTGGTCAGAGGGTACTAGAGGACCTGTGGTATCTAATGAGACGTTTGTACCATGAGCTAAAAAACAACTGGACGTTAGAGAGCCTTTAACAACCTTCAGAGGAAAAGACGGGTTATCACTTTTAAATCTGAAATTACAGATAATTACATTTTCCTCCCTCAGTTCCCATGTAGTTCCAATTAGAGATGCTATTTCTCACTTCTCCTCCCAAAGCGTGGCATGATGCCGCTATGCATTATTGAGCAGCTGCCTCATTTAACCCCAGAGGTGATTGCTTTTGGAACTGGATGGAGCCAGCCACACAGATTCCTTGACTACACCACAGAAATATTGTGGCTGGTTTAATTAGATAATGCTCAAGAAGTGTTGTGAGATACTTGGATTAGAAGCATTATGTAAGGCCAAATTAATTATGAGTATCAATACGATCTTGATCTAAAGAGTAATTTGAATAAAGGATAAAATAATAATGAGATCTTTGTGAGTCACATACAAGAGTGCTTTGCCTCACCGTATAAAATATCTCCCACATCATTTAAAATGTTTCTGTGGAGCAGAGCAGGGAGGGCAGTGCCGCTCAGAAGTGACAGAAATACGCACTGCTGAATGTGAGTCACAGCTGAACTCCAATACACTCTCCTTTGTACGTGTAACAGGCATAAGACATCCTGTTCCCTACTACAGAATTGCCTGCAGTTACCTTGATAGAAGGGAAAATGAAGAACCTGACAGACAAAAAGGGTTGTTTGGTCTTGTTTAGAGGAGTGGGGGTTTAGCTTTACTCCCTGTACAGATCTCTGGTAATACGGCACAACCATTCTCATCACAGGGTGAAATTCTGACGTTTCTGAAATCAAGGAAATATTTCCATTGACTTCAGCAGAATCAGGATTTCAACCACTTTTTTAGTGCCGTGCTCTTTCAGGTTTCAAGAAAATGAAGAAATATTGAGAACAGCATAAACGTATATGCCATGTAGACAATTTCCCTACAAAAACAAAAAATGGAAAAGTCAGACTGAACTGATTTGTCTGTTCTACAAGTCTCTCTCAACAGCTGGGTGGCCAGCACAGCTTTCCGCTAAAGCTTTTGACCTGGTAAGTTTTATAGATTTTATTTGATATACCAAACTAAAAAGTTTGGCATCAGATTTATTTTAATGAAATTTGAATGTATGGAGATCAGATTTTTAAGTCTCAAGTTCTTTTATTTCCTAGGGTAGATTATTTTGATTAAATAAATATATCTACAAGATATGGAAGACTTTAGTGTGAACTGAGCTGCTTCTAGATTGGCACTGAGTCTAAGAGATATCTGCAGAAAATAAGCAAACTTAGTCACATGGACTTTATAACTTTCTACTTAAGTTTTGGTAAGTATTTTAGAGCTTTAATGACACGGGGCTGAAATACTGAATTATTTAATGATATTAAGCTAGTTAGCACAGAAATGTGAGTACAGAATTGTATTTTACTTTTAAAAGCAGTATATCTTTGCAGATTTCTTCTTTTGTTTACTACACAGTGGAATATTTGAACTGAACAATCACTGTCTTTTCTGGCACTGGACAAATACCTCTAATGACTAGTCTTCACATGAACTCCTCTTACAATACCACATTTTCACATGCAGACTTTCTCATTATGTAAAACTTCAGTTGGCCGACTACAGCAGAGCATATAGGCGATGTTCTGAACATTTAGTTCTAGTTCTTTTATTTTTGTTTACTTCTGTGCTCCATTATAATGAAATACACATTTCTGTGTGTCAAGGATTATAATTACTCATGTCCATAGAGCAGCTCACTAGAGACTATAATTATTGCTTGCATTTTGGCTCAAGGCAAGAATTAGACTAGCAAGTCTGACACGGTCATGATTCTTACATTTTAATTTGTTCACCTCCTGGTAGCACCCAACAGATCACCTATGTCTCTCCTAATTTCTCATTACAGAGAGATGAAAGTCCTGCCTATCTTTTTTTTTTTTTTTTCTGAGAGGATGCTGTTCATTCCTTAGAATGAAGTTCACATTACAAAGTTGCAGAGCTGTCTGAATTTTCACCTGCTGCATGGAAAAGAATGGCACATGGGGTGGCTGACCACACAGCACAGCCAATGCCACAGAAACGTCCAAGGCCATGGAAGCATTGGGTAACAGAGCTGAGTGCACAAGGCCAGAAGGCATTTTCTTGTTTGGGTGAATTCAGCAAGGTCATGGGGCAAGCTACCAACCTACCATGGCTGGAGAGATATATTCAAGCTGGAGGCAGCATATTACTTATGGGCCTGGTGTGACTGCGTCCTTGAAGGCAGATGCTGCAGTGAGAGTCAGCACCTCCCACTGGTAGCCACTCCTTTGCTATTACATAACCGACAACTTCTTACTTATTTCATTTTCTCTCTGGTACATAGTTTAATTTCCTGAGAATTCTTTTGCCTCAATCTATCAGAAGTCTCCACATTTTAACACGCTGGCATTATGGTTTGAGCTACATCTTGGACTATAGTAAACAAATTCTATCAAGCAATACAAGCAGGTAATGTCCTTTCTTAGTCTATTACCTGTGAATTATGAGCCTCTAAACCACTGAAAAACACCAGGCACTCACACTTTGCCTGAGTTGGACAACTCTGACTATACACAAAGATTTTCCTCCACAGAAGGGAGCCCTGACCATGTCCTGAGACATAAGCTGTGGGAGCTTGATTTGGAAATGACAGCCCTGGGTATAATGCTAGCATCAGCCAAGACTTCTCCATGAGGCCTTGATAAGGTACCTGAGAACATGCAGAAATGGCCTTTCTCCTCTACTTGTTACAATTGAGTGAACAGAGCAGCCATGTCTTCCTCTATACCAGGCACGTTCAACTCAGCCTGTGCAGCCTCATGCAGCTAGTAATGCAGCCCCATGATTAAAAACTTCTAACATTATGGTTTTTTCTGCAATATTTTTCATGAGCTAATCCAACTTAACTAGCAATAGGACTAGAGGGAATGGCCTGAAGTTGCTACTGGGGAGATTCAAGTTGGACATTATAATACTGCTTCTCTGAAAGAGTGGTCAGGCACTGGAGCAGGGTGCCCAGAGAATAACCAGCCCTAGAGGTGTTCAAGAAACATTTAGATGTTGTACTGAGGGACATGGTTTAGTAGGAAACATTGATGGTAGGTGTAAGAATGGTAGGACTGGATGATCTTGGAGGTCTTTTCCAACCTTGGTAATTCTACGATTCTATATAGCTTGGCTGTGGACTGCATAGAAGGCAATAGAACATTGTATAAATACTTTTCAGAAAGAGTGGTCAGGTGCTGGAACAGGCTGCCCAGAGAGGATGCAACTCCACCTCTTGTGCCCACCACACGGGTGCAGTCAAATCAAAACCTGCCTGTAGTACACATTACATGCACTTGTGCCACTGGGTGAGTAAAACACAGTGATTACTGATAATAAAATTTCAACCTACCTATGTCGTCTCAAAATAAATAAATAAATAAATAAATTGGACACGAAGGAAGAGCGTACCATGAAAAATGCACAGGTGAGTACTTCTTTGTTGAGATAAATAATAAGGCACTATGCTTAATTTGTAAGAAAATCATGTCAGCTTTCAAATATGACAATTTGAAAAGACATCATGTGCAAAAAAAACCACTACCAAGTTCAATGCATATCAAGGAAAGTTTCCTATGGAAAAAACAGTGGAACTGAAAAAAGTCTAAAAATTGTTGAAATGATAAAGTTACAACTCAAACAGATTCTATTATAAAAGCAAGTTATGCAGTAAAGAACTTGAATGCAAAAAAAAAAAAAAATCAAAATAATTTATTGATGGTAAGTTTATTAAACAATGTATGGAAAGTGTGGCGGATATAATTTGTTCCAATAAAAACATTTTTTCTAACATCAGTTTGGCTCACAAGACTATAGCCAAGCAAACTGAAGAAACAGAAAAATGCATTGAAATAAATTTGGAGAATAAAGCTGCTAATTTCAAATTTTACGCTTTGTCAATAGATAAAAGAACTGATTCTAAAGATGCAGCTCAACTGGACATTTTTATTAGAGATATTGATAACAAATATAATGCCACTGAAGAAATGACTTCTTTGGTGCCACTGATAAACAGCTAAATCACTTGACTGTTTTAATAAAATATATAAGAAATAAAATGTTTTATTACTTATATACATTAACTAAACTACAGATTTTATATGCAGTTCAATACAATACCAGTTCACTCAGTGCCACCCTAGAAGGCCAAAAGTTTGGATGCTTGTGCTTTGTACCCTTGGCTGAGGACATTCCTTTTACCTTGTCACCATTTACAGTTGGCTGCATGGACTTTACAAAAACCATGTCTACCTTGAAGCCAGGGTAAGGAAATAGAGTGTCTCCAACCTTCTCTTCTTTTTTCTGAATCATGATTAATATTCTGTCACAACATTTTTAGTATTAGAAGCCAGTTGCCAGTTTGGCCATTAGGAGCTTTCTTGGATAGGATATCTCACTTATTGTTAAAGTGAAACAGAATTATAGTTTTTAAATTCAACACGGGATCAGAACTCGTGGGAGTTCCATGCAAACACAATTGGAATGACTTAAATGTACTATTTATCTCCTGCCTGAATTTAGCCCCATACAAGTTCTTATAAAACAATATTTTTTTGATAAATTTTTTGATAATGCAGATAATTGTCAGCATTACAGAAATGCTGGAAGCGGTAAGAAGAAAGTGAGTTAGTTGTAAATATTGCATTTTCTGTTTTAATAGCTCTATGTTGTAAACGTTCACCAAAAAAAGTGTAAATCAAAAAGCTAGTTCCACGTAATTTAAATCCACTTGCTTATTTTTTAAGACATCTCACTGTAGGATTTTAGGCGTTTTCACAAAATTGCTTTAAAAAAAAAAGATTATTCTGTAGTGTTTGCATACACTCGATATATATCTTTGCAACTGTTTGTTCTCCTGAGTTCTTTTACTTACAGAATAAAGACTGTTTAAACTTTTACTGAGACAACTTGTAATTTCTTTATAGCAAGTAATGAAAGCATTTAAAGAAGCATTTAAAGAAGATTTAAATACAAGAAAAAAGCTTTTCTGTGAGAGCACAACTGTTGAAAAATAACATCAGCTCTGACACTGAGATCTTTATTATTTAATGAAATCACATTAAGCAGTACTTTATTTCATATGTGTTAGGGATTTTCAGTCCAAGAGAATGAACTAATGTGTACTTTGGGAGAGAAAGGCACTGGGAAAATATTACAGCAAGACATCTCAAACTTAGTTAGCTCAGTTGCTGATAACAGCAGTTCATGGTGTATGCGTGCAGGGAAAAAAAAGAGTCCTGCCCTTTCCTTCCCTACTCACCAGCTACATATATCTATGTTGATACCTAACTTGTCTCACTAGCCTTCTGCTCTGCATCACTGTGACCCAGGTACATCTCTTAACCCACCTATCACGTTTAACAGAAGCTCTCTTTTACCACCACACAAAACTGTTGTCTCTGCCAGCAAGTCCAGGTGTGGACTCAGGCTGCCAGTACCATATAGGAGGCTCCTGGCTTCTGGTTCCCAAGGCACTGATGTACTGCATGCAGCAGCAACAAGCCACACTCACCAGGCAACACCTGCCACCTCCATGGTCATGCACAGTTGAGTACCTCCACAGCAAGCTGCAGCTGCTGCTCTGCAATGCCTCTGCACTGTCGGTGGCACCTGCACTCCAGCAGAGCAGGGAAATGCATTAAGACCCTGAAGCTGCAGTTTCTCTCACCAAACTCAGCTGTCTAAAGCTCAGAGATCTAGGTACTGCTATGCTCTCTTCCTAGCTAATGGAGGGAGACATTAGCTGTGCTCAGAGCCAAAATTCCCAGAGGATCTCACCACTCTCTGAAGGCGTCTGCCCTCAATCTATGGGGAAGACAGCTGGCTAACACCAACTGCATGTGACACTTGTAACTGCATGAGGCACTACTACATCACAGGAGTTACCAGAGTTTGCCCTTAACATACAGCAAGTGCACTTTAGTGTTAAAAAAGCTCCCTTCCCTCACTGAGCAATTTGCTCTACATAAGGAAAGAGATGCACGCGGTCCTTGCAGTACCCGGTCCTGATATTTCAAATTTCCCTTGAAGATGTTAAAATGCAAGAGAAAAACAAGCAAATAGTGTTCTCAATGGCAATGAAATACTGTAGTTAGAAAGCTAATGAAGTAACTATCCCACACCTTTCTACACAGGTTTGCCAATATCCCAAGGCTACTCTGAGTTCACCGGAAAGCATTACAATGACTCACTTCTGAAAATTAATAAAACATAAAATCACACTAGCTTTATCTGAGCAAAATTAAAGATGTAAGCAAAAGAAGTGGAAGCAGATTACTTGCACTCCTCAAACATTATTTCTGGACACATGTATAAATGGAAGGGGGAAATTTAAGTTGATACCAGTCAGAAGCCAGTATATTTAAAGTAATACTTTCAAGAACATCTCTAAAGTATTGATCCACTTGAAAGTGATATAACAAAAAAGAACAGTATTCTTGTTATGTGAAGTGCTTTTTAAATTAAGAGAAAAAGTGACTTACTGAGTAAACTTGCATCATTCAACACCATTCAAGCACAGAAAATAAATGTTTTCAGTGAAACAGAAAAAAAATTAAGCCTGTTTTTGTTCAGTGTGAAATTTTTTACTTAAACTTCCTCAGATTTTTTTTTTTGTCAGTATCATTTGATTCTTTATATTAAAGATGTTTCTGAACAGAAAACCAAAGTCTTTTATTTGCAAATAAGAAATAACTTGAAATTTGATTAAATACATTTGATCAAATGACAAGTATGGCACCAGTAAGCGATTGTGAAGCCCTTCAAGTATAATAAATGACTTTTTTGAAGGTAAAAAGTTACTTGCTTGATAAAAAACACACTTGCTGTACCTTACCTTTTATAACAGAGCTGTTTTGTCTGATTGTGTAGTTTTAGAAGTCAGTGAAAAAAGAATGCTTCACTAAAGTGAAAGTCTTGATCAGGCACTGCTGCTTCTTAAAGATGAAATAAACACAGAAGCACATTTCTTAGCACGCTTAGATCAAGTTTTCCATCTGCTCACAAATAAAGAAATCAGGAGTGAGGGCAGATTAGGACTTTCTCCAGGCCCAAAAAGAAAGATGGGGGGAAGTTTCTCCCTAAATTTCTTGTAACACCATACCTGTCTTCTCTTATGTGTTTTCTGAACGAGGTTTTCAACAGATTGGTGACAAATGTGGGTTAGCATAACCATCATGAGTGCTACTGGGAGTGAGGAATTGTAAATATTTCACCTAGACTGACCTGAGGGACACCTGCTCTTTCAGACAGTCCCAAAATACATATATAGATGGATATAAAAGGTCAAGGCCGTTTATATAAATGAAGCTCAGTTAGTTGTATAGTCACTGAGCTTGAGGTGAAACACTAAGGCTGAGGAAAGAGAGAAGAGTCTTCTGCCATCCCAGGCACTGGAGGTAGTGCTGAGCTGGTGGATGGGCAAAGAAACCCTAAATTCCACACCTCTTGTGTAATTCAATTTCTTCTCAGAATTCAGTAGACACCATATTTTTTTCTTTCAACCATTACTGAAATGAGGAGAAATAGCTTTCCACATCAAACACTTCCACATCTTTTGCCTTTTTAAGTGGTTCATCAGCACTGTCTTCTGACATAATAACAAGTTACGCAAGTCATGCTGTTAGATTGTTGAAATTTGTTTGATCCTGTGCAATGTCAAGTTTTTCCATCTCTAGCTCAGAAACTTATACCAGAGTAACAGTTTTCAATTTGTTGAAGAACTCATTCCTAGTTGTTTCCGTTCGACTACCTTTCTTGGATGCTGGGTTGGTTGTTTGGGTTTTCTTTCTTCTTGGTCAAAAGGTATTGTTTATTGATGCAAACATTCCTTTCTACACCACATCCATCCCAGAACATGGAAAATGAATTATGCAAGTATGAATGTGTATATACACACATGTATACATACAACAGTCACACCTCTGAGATCCACACTGAAAATTAAAGAGTCTGTTTGATATCAGAACACGTAGATGCCAAACTGAACTGAAAATTTGAATAAATCTTTACCTTATACTTTCTTCCTATTGAGACTGCCAACTTAACTAATATTGGTCACATGTTGTCAATTAATTTTCTAAACTTTTTGGTTTAAATCTATTTCTCACCTAAGTTTCAGAAGTGTGAGATTCCATAATTACATACTATTTCACTAAACATCCTACTTAATCAGCTCAGTTTTCACTTACTTGTGAGAAGAATATCAAAGAATCTCAAGATTTTCTTTGATCTTCTTATAAAGCTTTAGAGATCTCTAGCAAGAATCAAGATAATGTTACTGATTGATATAAACAAGTTTGACACCTGAGAAGGAAGTCATTGAATTGACTGAAACACTGAAATTCTTTGAAGACCAGATTTCTTCTGAAAGATATCTCCCTCAAACAACTGACTTGAGAGTGCTCAGTGAAACTGAAAAGCTTCATAGCTTCCCAGTTAAGCTAATATTAATTCTATTAACTAAGCATATTAAGTATTAGAAACAACTTGCCCTTTTGTTAACCAGTTTCTTGAAAACCAGTTGTAACCATCAACCCTAGTGTCATGGCTGAACCAACCCAAAAAGGCTTAGAGACGTCTTGGCTCTAGATAGGTTTGAAGTTTGAAGAGCATTTTCAACGCAAAAATAACAGATGGTTTCCAAGCAGCTTTTCATTCTGTTTCCTTATATTATTTAAGATGGATTTTTATTCTCTTAATACCAAGAAGGAGCTAGGAAAATAGAACAACAACCTAGATAGATGGTTACACATAAGATATTGAGTATTTGAATAGGATGTGATATGCTGCATATTGCAAATGATAGAAGTCATTAAAAACTTTAATGTTAAAGACACTTAAGTAATTTATGCAATTTATTGGCTAGCCCACAAGTCATTGTTTCAAGATTAATAGTATACTCTTATGGGTTGCTGAACTGCCAGTGGTCAGTTACTTTCTTTTTTCACCACCTTATTTTGTGGTTGTCATTAGCAATATCACCTAATACTTTACTGAACTTCCATTTGCCTGTTTTCCCACTGCAAAGAATCACAGAATTACAAAATCACAGAATGGCCATGGTTGGAAGGGACCTCAAGGATCATGAATCTCCAACCCCCTTTCCACATGCAGGGCCACCAACCTCCCCATTTAATGCTAGACCAGGCTGCCCAGGGCCCATCCAATCTGGCCTTGAACACTTCAGGGATGGGGCATCCACAACCTCTCTGGGCAGCCTGTTCCAGCACCTCACCACTCTCTCTGTAAAGAACTTCCCCCTGATGTCCAACCTAAATCTCCCCTCCCTCAACTTAAAACCATTTCCCCTCGTCCTGCAGTTATCAACCCTTTCAAAGAGTTGATTCCCCTCCCCTCTGTAGGCTCCCTTTAGGTATTGAAATGCTGCAGTGAGGTCACCCCGCAGCCTTCTTTTCTCCAGGCTGAACAAGCCCAGCTCCCTCAGCCTGTCTTCATACGGGAGGTGCTCCAGTCCCCTGATCATCTTCGTGATCCTCCTCTGGACCCTCTCCAACAGCTCCCTGTCTTTCTTGTACTGGGGGCTCCACACTTGGATGCAGTATTCCAGACAGGGCCTCACAAGAGCAGAGTAGAGGGGAACAATCACCTCCCTGTCCCTGTCCCTCTTTTGATGGAGCCCAGGATACCATTTGCCTTCTGAGCCACAAGGACACACTGCTGGCTCATGTTAAGTTTTTCATCTATCAAGACCCCCAGGTCCTTCTCCACAGGGCTGCTTTCAAGGACCGCTCCTTCCAGTCTGTATGGATGCCTGGGATTCCTCCAGCCCAAGTGCAAAACTCTGCACTTTGCTGTGTTGAACCTCATCAGGTTCACTTGGGCCCACTTTTCTAGCCTCTCGAGGTCCCTCTGAATGGCATCCCTTCCTTCAACCGTGTCGACCGCACCACTCAGCTTGGTGTCGTCAGCAAACTTGCTGAAGGTGCACTCGATTCCGTCATTGATGTCATTGATAAAGACGTTAAAAGATATGTTTCTGTTCCCTGCAGCCAAGTACCAAGACAATACTATAAGTAATATCATCTTCAAAATTTAGTGCAATTATGCATACACATAAGAACAGAAAAATATTTCAAAGACCAGCAAATAGAGTCAAGTCGATCTTGGACAGCATTGTTAAATTTTGATTTTTCTACTTAGATTTGTACATTCATTGAATTATAGGATCACACAGTTCATAAAAAATACTAGGTTATTTCTACTGATTTTGCAACAATACACACCATTACATTAGAAAAATAGAACAGGAAAAGAATGAGAATTGTATTTTTCTATTAATCATTGAACAGTGTATAAAATTCTACTCTGAGCTATTTGAAGTTTCACCTGAAAATTTTAGCGGTAACTGGTTATTGAAATACACATATAACACAAGAGAGAACTTTATTAACTTCATTAAAATGGAAAAACAGATGTCAAGCACAAAGAATTCCACAAATTATTAAATGTTCCTTTAACATCATCCTCCCCATAAGGTAGCTGCCTAAATGGATTACCTAGTTGTTGGATAAAATACCAAGCCAAATGCTGTTACTTGTGCCTCTTATTTTTTAAAAAAAGTTGCACAGTGCCAAAATATTTAATTCCTATAATGCGACAGTTATTTTTTCTCAGTATGCCTTTTTGTTTATTTCATGAAATGAATGAAAAAAGGATAACAGGAATAAAAAAGTGGAAGTTGGGGCTAAAATAAACTATTTATAGTCTTTCATCTCTGTAGAAATGCTAAATATCCTTGACCTAAGGATATTTGCAGCCTTGGGTGGCAAAGGGTTTAAAGAGACAGGTTTCATTGGTAAAATTCTCAGGCTTACAGGCTACTTGCAGAGGAAGTCCACCTGTTCAGTCCACATCTACATCCCCTGACATGGTCACTCTTGTCATGTGTCATCTTGGAGGTTTGTTGGAGAGGTATGACAGGAACAACCTTTCCTAATCCAGGCAGATGCAAGAAGCGTCTGTTTCTTTTATAACATGATTCCTTTGCATCACCCACTGATTCAAACCATGCAATTAGACTCACTCTGAAGAAGAAATGTAGAGAAATCATTCTATATTCCATCCCTGAAAAATTTTATTGTACTGTAAATTACAATCAGTGAACAGAGGATGGATAAACAGATGTTATTCTGGTGTGCATTCCTCTTTTGTTAATATTATCAATAAGAAAAATCCCTTGCCTTCTCAGGCAGGCTGGGAAATACAAACATCTGAGACTTGATTAGCTTATTTACACAGGTATTTTTTGCTAAATAGACACATTCTTGTATCTTCACTACATGAACAAGACAAGGTAAACAAACATCCCATGGAGAATGCAGGTACTTATTTAATCACAAGACCATTCACTTGATTTTCTTAAGCTCTCTGCGTGTTACTCACTTGATTTCAAGCTCATCTATTACACAGAATAAGCAATTCACCAAACTTTTAGATTCAGACATCAGAATAAGTCTGATTTATCTGATCAAGTAAATAGAAAATAAATTTTCACTGTCCCTAACACATTAAAAGAAAAATCTTTCCCTTCCTTGCTCTCCCTCACAAGCTTACACCTTGTCTCCAGAAATTCACTAGAGAAGAAAACTGCTGTATGGGAACTGCTGAATCACGGCCTGAACCTCTGACTGATCACCTGAGGCAAGCAATGAGTCAGCCCTGGGAGCACAGGTGAAGGCAATTCACCTGTGCTGCCGGAAGGAGTGGAGACTGGCTCCACCTCTCCTAGACCCATTTAAGAGCTGACTACCAGCGCAGAAGGCTCTCTTCTGGAGATCCTCTCCTGTGGAGTTTCATAGTGAGCCTAGGATGCAGGTAAGCATTCTATCCTGTTTTGGTATAATAACCTGCTTAGCCAAACTCTCTGGTATATTTCATAACTATAACATCTGTACATTCATTGATTATACACCTGTCAACTATTAAGTCTATTAACACTAAGACTGGAATTAGGCAGAACATAGAAGAGTGTTTCAAAATTAATGTAGTAAAGAAATATGGCAATAAGAAGGGCATTCTTATACTTCTGTTTCGTATTTCCTCATTTAGGTTATTGGTTTGCAGTATCTCCTTAGAGCTCAGGCTAAAAAGAAGGCTTTATGATAATAGATATAGCTTTAGGCAAGAGTGTTTGAAGGAAAAGGGACAACTTAATGTTTTCAAGTCAGTGGAATTGTGTGTAAGCAGTAAGGAAGAAGGGCTTAACTGTAGACTTAACATGGAACAACTACACTCTCGCAAGCTCTACATTTCTTCCCTACCTACAATCAAAAGTATAGATAACTTCTTAATGTACAGCGGCTGACAGTTCAGATGATTGAAAATCAGTATCTATCAGTCTCTGTTTACCTCTTGTTACATAAGGGGAAAATCAGCCATTTATAGAATACATGGGGGACAAAAAGAGCTTGACTAGCAGTGTAGAGAGCATTTCCAGTATCATCCATCAACTCTCTCCAGCAGTACGTGACTGGGTGTTTCATTTGCAGAATGCAGGTTGGTATATCAAAAGAAGAAACAACAGCTTCAATTACCCTTTCAGGCAAAACTTCAAGATCCTAATGACTTTCTGAAAGTCTCTGCGTGGTTTCTTAAGCTTCTTTTGTTTGCTTTTTTTGTCCTCAAAAAGATAATTGCCAGAAAAGTTTATTTGAACTAGTAAGCATTCATGAGGAAGGGGGAGAAAGGAAAGGGTGTGGGATGTTAACAAGCACAATTAATCAACTCCTGAAGTCTCTCTTCAGTTTGCTTTAAAGCTTATTCAAGCTTCTAACCAGATCTGTAAGAAGCTTTAATACCCAGTACCTCATCAGGGCCTTTCAGTGCTTAAAGAGGGCTCATGGGTTAGAGACTTCTTTACCCCTTGTCCTATTCTGCCCCTTCTGGTCATTTGGGAAGCACAAGTGAATTACTTGCACCTCTGCTTCCTGGGCCAGACACCTCCTTCACCAGATGCTCAATCATCAGTTCAGGCCATGACATAACAGCTCTCATATAAATGGCTTACATGTGCAGTATTCATTTGCCTATATTGTTTGCCTGCCCTTGCAACTTTATGAAAGTCTGGTAGATTGTTGCTAAAAGCTGAAAAGCAGCAAATCCTTCTGTTGTCTTCAGAAGATGCAATGGCCCTGACCTGAAAACCTACTTCTCTAAGCAATATGTGGAAGGAGCTGAATTAAACTTGTCCAAAACATCTTCCAAAAGAGAAAAATAATCTGCACTCTTTGGAATATCTTGAGTGCTTTGTACGATGCTATATCTCAATCTTATGACATTGAAAAATTAAATCAAAACCTTTCTGTGTCACTTCTGCTGCTTCAGGATTGTATTTCAGTCTCAGATTGGCAGCAGACTAGGGCAAAGTAAAGATAGCAGGTACTAATCTACATTGATGTGATTTACCTTTTTTTATTCATTGACCTACGTGATTGAAGATCACCCTCATAAAAACTGGCACCAAAAAGGCCTGATCAGCTGTTTTTCACCTTACTAGTTATTTTACTCTACATCTGCAGCAGTATCTTTATATACGGAAAGAAAATATTCTTGCTTTGATCTGAAAATTTCCTATGACTTTTATCAGTTCAATCACACCCAGGTAGCATATTTTTGTGTTTAAACATACTGCACAGAGACTTGTATCAAGAAAAAAAATGAAAGAAGTTATACTCGTTCTTGTTTACAGTTCCTGTGCAGAAAATTTCTACAGTTCTTCCAGTTTCTGAATCTTGGTGTTATTTCCTACTATTACTATTACCAGGTTCTATTGAAAGAAGACATTACAAGGTGTTTGTTTGTTTTTCTTTTTCTACTTCAGACATCGGAATAAGGCATCTCCTCAATAAGTTTTAAAAACATACTTTAAAATGAGATGTTGCCAAATATTTCTACAACCTTTCAAAATCAAAGATATATCATCTCTATACCTTTTGTAACAACATTGTTTTTGTAGCTTTTACAACTGTTTGCTATGAAGCAGAATACTGAAGGATAATACTCCTCCTTCCCTTCCTTTCTTTTTGTCTCTTTCTTTGAAATTGATCATTCAATCCCCCACTGAAAAGTATCACATAAACACCATGTAAGCCAATCTAGCTTCTAAGAAGTGTGCCTAGACATTAAAAAGGATACTGTTAGCCTTTATTATATAGGGAAAAATAATAAAAAACATGGGAAACATTTCATGTGATTTTGTGGAGTCTCAACTTTAAGACTTGAATTTCACATTTATTTTTCATTTGAAAACAGCAATTCACGTTTTTATCACTTTTTCTTTTTAGCTTTAGCTGTTTTAATCACCTAACCATCAGTTGTTCATGATTTTATTATAGCTCAGAAATTTCCCTTTCAAGGATCTCCTTTGAAAACTCACTAAGCCCTTACAAAAGTCTGATCAGAGATGCATATATGATTTCATAGCTAAGGACCTGTCAACTTTTCTATTATAAAGTTTTACTGTCAAGGACATTTACATCATCTCTGAATTCCTTCAGGGACATCTGAATGATTCTTTCAGGGTTTCCTATATTTGTTAGGAACTTGCAAGTTCTGTGAGCTACTTATAACATTTAACAGACTTTCTTGGGTCTGTGGTGCAAGCTTACTGTACACAACTCTTCAACTGTGACTTAAGTACAGAAAATCAGTACGGGATGACACTTCACAGAGTACTTGATAACAGGGTTTTCAGGTACAAATCATGTAGTATCTCTGGGATTTCTCAGATTAAAAAATAAAAACAAACAAAATACCTCTGTCTTGCAAATTTGCAAAGATTTTAGTATTGAGTTTAGAATGACAGTTTGTACACATCCTAAAATCTACTCTTTTGAATTTATAGTCAAATTTATACCCTAAGCACCTGGATTTTGAAAACTGCATTAACATCTGTGTCTTTACATAGCCACATCCTGGCTTACAGCTACCATTCCTCTGGAGGAGGAAGAAAAAACAACAAAAACAAAACACAAGCTCTACTCTCTAAGTTAGTTGTTTAATATATTTGTTAATCACATAGGTTAAATTGGATAACCATCTCTGCTGGGTACAGTGCTAGTAAAGAAGCTGAAGACAAGTTTAATTTCTTACTCTGTGGTTGATTCCTTGTGTTACTCTGTTTAATAAAGTTTAAATAATGGCACTTTTCCTACCATGAAAATGGCCTAGGAAAAAAAAAAAGGAAGATGCTCAGCTATGGTAGTAATGAAGTGTTCAAAACTGTCTAAATGCTGAAGCAAAGTGCAATGGAGAAAACAGATGCCAGCTGGAAGTCTTCAAATAATTTTCTAACAGTCTTTTCCAGTGCTGTTTTAAAAGAGAAAAATAAGTTAGAGAGACTCTGGGTCTGACTCACTGGGGACTCTTCTTATGCTTTCTGCGCACTTCCATGTTTGGTGTCACTTCTACTGGACTTACCTGATATGGAGACCCAGGTGAAACCATATTGTCTGAGACTCTAGGGAGTGATCTGTGTTACACTGGGATAATCTGTTTGCCTGTGTATGAGTTTCAAAATGCCATAAAGTCCCAGAGCATTCAATTGGTTTATCCTTCTGTTTTCTACAAAGAAATTAAAAATGATGAGGACGAGTTGGTATTCATAAAAATTGGCAGAACAACTTCTAGCTAGGAGAGCAAATATATAGGTAATTATTTCAGAGGGAGAGAGGTGTTCATGGCATGTGAGGAAACACCAGTGACAACACAGGCTTCTTTGAGCTCTGGCAGTACCTTAAGAATTCTGGAGCAGTCTGGAGCATTTGAAGTATTATTCCTTGAAGATATTTGATAGTGTCATCAGGGTTACCTGAATAAATATTTCAAATGAAGAAACAAAAATGAAAGCATACATTTTACTTTTTATATTTACTTTTTATACCATCTTGCTTGCGGTGGCCTTAATTATGTTTGAGAATGAGCATCTATCATGATGTTCAGAGGTTTAAGAACTTAACCTACATTTTTTCATATTTGTTCACTACCCAAAAATGAATTATCATGAAAGTGTGCTGAAAATCCACTTTGGCTGGTCCTGAGTTATGGAATATGAGCAAATAGATTTTGAGTCATTTGAAAAATGTTTAGGGTGCCCTTTTATACTTCAATTCAAGTAACATTTAGCTTAACTTATACCTGCCTTTGGCATGTTTAAAGAAATCTGGTTTTTAAATCACCAAGTTATGCATCTTAAAACTACATACCTCAGTCACAACTGTGCCTCATTGCATATTTATTAAAGGCCACATTTTCCCTCGAGAAAATGACTTCTGAGAGTCATACACATCTTTGTGTGGAATTTGATGATAAAGCATAGATAAAATAGTAGAGTTGAAGGAATGAAAACTGTTGGAAAATAGCTCCCATCCAAATGCAAGGTGCATGGAAATACAAGAGGATTATCTCCATAAATACATGACTTGGTCCAATTTCACCTCAGATTCTCAAAGATAAGCGCAGAGGAAAACTTTGGATTAAATCTTACTTTTAATTCTTACAAATCTGAAGGAAATTACATACAAGCTACATATGTCAAATGTTACATATACTCTACTGAACTCAGATTACTTCATTCTTAAATATGAATTATCTAAGTAACCTACATAAGAATTTCAGTCTGCTGATTTGCTATTTTATTTTTCATTGTCCTCCAAATCCTTGAGAATTCAAGTTATGCAACAAATCAAGCTTACAGTAAGGGGCGCTAAACCAAATGTTACTATGCACTAATTTTATAGAAACAGTGAATTTTACAAAAGTAGTGAATTACTTCAACAAAAAGGCTAGAATCAAACTCAGAGCTGAACTAATTCAGTTAATTTTATGAACATCATTTATACAGCAGCTTTCACAGATTTAAATGAAATACTCACAGGAACCTTAGTGATGTTGTAAATCATGACCACTTGGTCTAGTTCCAAAATTACACATCATAAACTTATGGTCACCTTCATTGCATATTCTTTCCTTGTAGTCATTTGTTTTGGACAAATTCCTTGATGAGTAATTGAGAAACCTTGTTAACTTCTTTCTTTAAAAGTTCCTTCTGATGTTTTTTTTTCATTCATCAGAAGTCTGATTAAAGACAGCATGCGTATTTTGTCAGATGGACCACTGCCTCTTAAATACTCCTATGAACAGGTATTAATGGAGTCTTTCAGGCATGTGCAGTTTTCTCCCCTTAAAATATACACACCCCAGCCTTCGTGGTTCCTTTCTGCAACCTGCAGACTACTTACAGCTGCGTATTTTGAGATGGCAGTAACAGGATTTGTTACAATTCCATTGAATCTGAAATCCTGTCACTTGAGCCATGCAATTGCATGCAATGTCATGCAGATGCTCAAATTTCGATATCATCACCATTTTATTCATCACCATTTTATTTAAGGCATGGGGACCACAGTAATCCGTCTCTCTCATGCTCTCAGCAGAAGCTCTTCTCCGCAGCAGCAGCTCAGCAGCTGGAATTTTTGCCAGGTTCTTCCTTCCCCAATGGGCTTCAGGAACCCTAAGAAGCATAGCATATGAGTTTCAAAGCAGATTCAGTATTGACTGGAGCTCCCTTGATGTGTTAAAATTACGTTCAAACCTTTAGCTGTGATGGACAGTAGCCACTGAACTAGGATGTGATTTTTCTGAGGGAAGGAAAACTGCCTGTGTAGGGTAAAAAGTGTTTGCTTTATCTTTAGAAGCCAGTTGGAACATATTAGTCAGATAACAAACATTATTTTCAGAGCTTCTTTATGATAATTTGTTTCACTTTCACTTGTAACTTTCTGCCTGTGTATGTATCTGTTAACCTAAATGTGCGTATATACATCAATATAAGTACATATTTCTGTACATGAACTATCCTATTCATAGTATATATTGCATTAGAAATTAATATTTTTTTAGAATTATAACTTTAAGTTTTTCTGAGCAGAATTTCTTTTTTCTCCTGTCTGCTTTCCCTATTTGTTAGATACAAGGAATTCTGGGCTTCAAGAATCTACATTTAAAAAAATTTAATCTGAAGTCTACATTTGACACCAGTAAAATTGAATGTGTTAACTGTTTAAGCTTGTTAAATGCAGTGGGACACATTTACAATTAGAGCAAACTGACAAAACTTCTTTCAATTGAAT
Source organism: Chrysolophus pictus (assembly GCA_037305975.1). NCBI lineage: Eukaryota > Metazoa > Chordata > Aves > Galliformes > Phasianidae > Chrysolophus > Chrysolophus pictus. The sequence goes on from CM074578.1 coordinate 31,228,781, forward strand.
GAATCCTTGATAATTTACTTTGCTGATTAGAATGCCCTCCCCCTCCCCATCTAGGAAAGCAATGTATGTCTTTTGAGGGAAGAAGTTGCCCTAGTTTTGAAGATCAAACAGGACTGCTTGGCCCATAGGAGTAGGTCATTAACCGCTAGTTATGTGCATGCCTCTGTATGCGTGTGTGCATAGGCTTCCACAAAATGAGAAAATGTTTGCATTTCTTTTTGTGGACTGAAGGAGGAAAAGTACTTTTAGGCCACATCCAGTTCACAGGCTCTAGGTCTTGAATAGCCACGTCTTTAAACACCGAAGCACAGCCAACATTCTGATTATCTGCTTTGCCTTTTTTCTTGACCTGGATTTGTGGGGATCTTTTTGTTCTTGTTTCTGAATGATGATTTCTTCATTGGAAAAGTTTTTTGCTTAATGTATATCATATAGGAAATATAATGACAACAGATTCAGTTCTCATGTGTGCATCTAATTTTATAGTGCTATATAAGTGAGACCCTGGAGCGTGTTCAGAGAAGGGCAACAAAGCTGGTAATGGGTATGAAGCACAAGCCCTATGAGGAGTGGCTGAGGGAACTGGGATTATTTATTCTGGAGGAGGCTCAAGGGAGACTTTATCTCTGTCTACAGCTACCTGAATGAAGGTTGTAGAGAGGTGGGGCTTGGCCTCTTCCCATGTAAGCAGCAATAGGACTAGAGGGAATGGCCTCAAGTTGCTCCAGGGGAGATTCAGGTTGGACATTAGGAACTAGTTCTCCGAGAGTGGTCAGGCACTGAAATGGGCTCCTCAGGGAGTTGGTGGAGGCATTCAAGAAACATTTAGATGTTGTATTGAGGGACACAGAATCATAGAATGGTTTGGGTTGAGAGGGATCACCTTTAAGATCACCTAGTTCCAACCCCCTGCTATAGGCAGGGACAGCTCCCTCTATACCAGGTTGCTCAAGGCCCCATCCAGCCTGGCCTTGAATGCTTCCAGGAAGGGGACATTCACAACCTCACTGGGCAACCTGTTCCAATGTCTCCTCACCCTCATAGTAAAGAATTTCTTCCTAGTATCTAGTCTAAACCTAGTTTAAAACCATTTTCTCTCATCCTGTTATTACATGCCCTTATGAAAAGTCCCTCCCCTGCTTTTCTGCAGGCCCCTTTCAGGTACTGGTAGACTGCTATGAGGTCTCCTCAGAGCCTTCTCTTCTCTAGGCTGAAGCCCCAGCTCTCTCAGTTGGTCCTTACAGGGGAGGTATTCTAGCCCTCTGTTCACCTTCATGGACCTTCTCTGGACCTGCTCCAAAAAATCCATGTCCTTTTTGTGTTGGGGGGCTCCAGAACTGGATGCAGTATTTCAGATGGGGTATCAAGAGAGCAGAGGAGCAAGAGCAGAGTAGAGGGTCAACATGGTTTAATGGAAAATATTAATGATAGGTGGACAGTTGGACTGAATGATCTCAGAGGTTTTTTTCCAATGTTGGTGATTCTGTGATAACATTTAAATAAATCACTGTGAAATATCTCTTCATAACAGAGAATACCATGGTAACCAATGGCATATTGCCTCTTATTGGTAGCAAGTTGTTTTCCTGTTCTCAAATCGTGTCTAACTTTTTACATTGCTTTTGGAAAAGGGGAATTTTTACTGCTTCAGCTGCTGGAGTGTAATCTCCTTCCTGATGGTAATGCTTTATTTCTGAGCAGTAACAAAGAAGTCATTGCATAACTCCCTGAACATCCTAAATCAGATGATTTGTTTAGAATTGCAGATTATGATCAAAGGGGCTAATAATATACCCAAACCATATTTCTGTCATCATAAATGCATACAAAATAGAGCAATTGAAAACACTTTACGATCCATTTTGAAGAGTGTGATGCCAAGTAATCAAGACTCATGATGCCAAAATTTTTATTCTTAATTAAATATGCACTGTAACACAGAAGAATGAAAGCACAAATGAGAAGACACTGGCACTGTTAGTGATTTTTCACTCATCCTTCTCAAGTTAGTAAGCACTTGTTCCATATCAGCAATACAAAACTGCAAACTACATCATTTGAGACAACATATTTTGTATGTGTTTTTAGGCACTTTCGGCCCATGGGTAAATTGAGATGCACTAAAACATAAAGATGTCTAATGAATTCTGACAAACTGTAGTTCTCCAAATGAAAACTTTTACTTTCATGTTTGCTTAAATTGTTGTTGATACTGTAGGCATCCAGTAACAGCAGGGCCTGCATGTTCTACAGAGATATAATTTATTTATACTTAACATTTGATTGAAGGTCGTGCTCTTATGTTCTTAGTTGACCACTGACCTGTTTGTAAATATTCAGCATATAGATTGATTAATTACTGAAATTGCATGACCTCTAATGTGATTAAACACCAGCACTGCTTTTATATTTAATTATTAATAAAAGCAGCTAATTATTTTGCACGACCTTTTGCCATGAATATATCTTTTGACTGTTTTTCAGATCAAAAGGCACCTTCAGAAATAGAGATCAAAGGAATTTATCTTCAGCTAGTAGAATCGGCTGCCTTCATGATCTACAAACTGCTTGTTTGAAGTCAAAGCTTGGTTTTACTTTTGCTTTGCCTGAGATTACACGAACTGCTAATCACTCAGTGTTTGGATATTAAAATGAAAATTTTTTATTTATTGGTTATCCTTAGCTTGCACACATGCACAAATTCGCACATGCTCACTCACTGTTACATTATTACAAAACTAATCTGTTAGATTAGATAATCACCAAGAATACTGAGGATAAAGTTAATACAAGTTTAAAAAAACATACAAATTATTTTTGAAAAGTGTTCTTCAATAGACCAGAATCATATCTCAAAGTGGATCTGCAGTTGACTGCGCCCTTATTTGCTGCTTTCTGATGAATAACAAAAACGCTCTATTTAACCATGGGTTAAACAGAAGGTGGGGGAGGAGGGGAGGAGAGGAATCAGCTTTTTCCACCTTGAAAATATTGAAATTCTTCTATTTTAAATAAAAACCTAAGAGCTGTAAAGAAGTGCAGGATGGCTGGTATTCTGCAGGTTGCATACAGTGAGTTTAGAAGTATGTGACAACACTGCTTTTAACTACTGCTAGTTCCAAATCCAAAATAAAAGGGCCATGCAGCTAAGAGAAACTTAAGTAATCTTGAATGATTAAATACAAAATAATCAAGCCTACATCATCCTATCCCAAGACAGCCGCAGAAGGTCTCAGATTTGGTGCCTCTCAGTTAGCCTCCACTTGCAGGTATGACTTGTACTCTAAAATAAAGCAGTCAGAGCCCCTTTCTTGTTTAAAACAGTAACAAACTTGCTTCTGCTTAATTCTTCCCCCAGATTTGGAGATAAAAGTACTAATGTCTCTCTACCTTTTCTTTCGGTCACACCTGAAAATATTATGTGAAAAGATGGATGTTTTGTGCTATGTAATGAGTTCCTGCTTTGAAAAGTATCTGTGTTACTTGCATGCACAGAGGATGCACAGAAAATAATATATGCATTGTGGCTGTAAAAAAAAAAAAAAAAAAATTAAAAAAAGGCTGAAGAATATTTTATTTTCTTATTTTTTCCCCTGGGCTTCATTGAAAATTCAGTACGAAGCAAGAATGAAAATATACTCTAAATTATTCAGTCAAGCTTATTTTTATTATTTGAAGTCTGAAATGAAAGTTCCAATGTGTTAATATTTTTCTCTAGTTGAGAGGGCAAACTTATTTTTCAAATTAGATTCTTTAAAAATACAGTAGATCAGAAATCTAGCAGTATGTCTCTTGATAAAAGAGCTTTTATGAAGGGATGGGCTTAAAGTGTTAAAAACAAAGCTGTGCAAGTTATCTGAGAATAAAAAAATGGGCTTGAAAACTGTAAAAGTATATACTGCTTGTGACATCTGTTTACAAAGACCGATCTTCCTATACTGAAAAGTCTCATACATTCTGATCAACCTAACTCCATCCCATAAAACTGGCTGTTACTGTTTTCTCACCTTGCCTTCCTCCCTCCTCAGCTGCAGGCTCCATTTCTGGCCCAGAAGGCCTTAATTCAAACTTTTCAATAGTTTCTGTAAAAAATATAATTGTACATACGATAATATAACTCCTTTGATAAGACAAGGGGAAATGGTTTAAAACTAAAGGAGGGAAGATTAAGATTTGATACCAGGGGGAAGTTTTTCACTCACAGAATGGCAAGGTGCTGGTACTAGTTGCCCAAAGAGGTTGTAGCTGCTCCATCCCTGGAGGTCTTCCAGGCCAGGCTGGATGGGCCCTTGGCAGCCTGATTTAGTGGTTGGCTAGTGGTTGGCAATCCTGCTCATGGCAGGAGTGTTGGTACAAGATGATCTCTGAGGTTTCTTCCAACATAAAGCCATTCTATCATTCTTAAATTGACTGACAAGCTTTGGTCACACAGTTTTAACCAAAAGGAAGAATATATTTCTAGTGTGCTATGAATGAGTTATTGATTCCAAGTGTCACGGTCTCACGGACACATGAACATAAGAAATCTTTAAAGAGACTCAAACACCACAATCAAGCTTCATTCTCAGCACTGCTACTAGCTGGGCTTGACATCAAGCACACATCAGTGCAAAAACGTGTGCAAGACCATTTTAGGTGACTCAGATGATAACGAGCTCCAAATAAAAGCACTACTGTATGAATGCTTCTACATACTGCTGTATGAATTGCTTCTACAGTAGAACAAGATAAATATTTGGCTAATAGTTCTTTTCAAAAGGATCTTTTTGTTTCTTCAGAGGTCTCTGATAGTCTTCGCATGCTCAGCAGATAGATGAAGTAATTCATGGTCACAGAGATTAGGCAGATGGAGTAATTTATAGGCAGGAAGAGTTCAGCTCTTGTTTGTCCAGTCATCTGCAATACCTCTGAGCCTTGAGTTAAAGACAAGTTAGCCCACAAACAGTGTGACAAGGACGCCAATAGGCTCGTTATGCTGAAACACTACTAATTTTTGGTGCTGGACAGAGAAGACCTGAGTGACAGAAAACTTGAAGAGAAGTAAGACAATGAGCAATGTACATGTTTAGATAGCAATGATTTATGTTTAGCGGTTAACCATATGTTTAGTTAAGCATCGGGAGGATTTGTGAACGCGAAGCCCTGAGCCGATGAGGAACCAAGGGAGGAAGAGAGAAGCGTCGGGTAATAGGGCATAAAAGATGTAACGCTGTTCTCTGCGCGCGCTTCTCTTTGCAGGACGTCCGCCATTGCAACCGCAAATCTGCCGAGCAGGGCCCATAAAGCCTTGGATCCGGGTGACTGCTTGCCTCGGCGCGGTCCCTCAGCACGGAGCCGGGCCGCTACCCTCGCGGAGGCAGCGTGGAGCCGACGGCGGTGCCTGTTGAGCGCAGCTCCCCGCCAGCGCTCTTCTCCATGGAGCCGAGGTGCGTCCCCCAGGGCGGGGACCTCGCTGCAGGTAGGTCGGGGCTTTCCGGGAGCCTCGAGCTCGGTGGGCTGGGGAGGCGCTAAGGGAAGCTAGGCGAGCTCGCGGCCTGAGGAGATGCCCCGGCCTGCCGCCATGTCCCGGCCGCGGGTGGGCGGTGTGTGCGGTGTGTGCCGGCTGCGGCTCTTGCGGCGTCGAAGGACTGCTGTGGCCGGGCACGGCTGCAGGCGAGGCTCTGATGATTATTTTTGTTTGTTTGTTTCCTTTTTAATGCAAATAACACCTAAGCACGTTGTGTTATTGCTAAGTTGTCTTCTATAGGTGCGGTTTTTTTTTTTAAGTGCTGTTCGGCTGTTAAAAATCAGTTTGCGTTGTCTTTTTCATTCCGTGCTTTTATCAGTGATAAACAGAAGACGTTATTTCCTTTTCTTAATTTGAACGAAGTAGCTCTTAAGTTGAATTAAAGTGCAAAACATTATTTATTTTCTGTGGTCTCCGTTGTGAATGCCTGGCACCTCACGTTCTTAGTTTGCTGCCTTTCAGAGCTTCATAAATTATTACTCAAATGCTTCATTGTGATTGTAGTTAAGTTAGTATCTATAATGTAGTAAAGCTTTGGTCTTTTACTGTATGCTTTTCCATAGGCTTCTAAGACTCTCTGTGCCTCTTTTCAAGAATGTTTGCTTACTTCTGGGCCATCTCACCTTTCATTCTTCCAGTAAAAATTTGGGTAGTAAAGCCAAGCTTTCTTGTAAGTTATCTGAAGGAAACTTCTCCACTGAGAAGTACTGATGTGGCAGATTTAAGAACTTGTATGAGAATGCAATTACTTGGATAAAATTTGAAAAGTATGGTGGTGTTCTATTCAATATATATGGGAAGAGGAAAGAGCAAAATAATCTCTGTGCAATCTTCCAGTCTGTTGTTGCTTTTTTTTTTTTTAAATCTGCTCTGAAATCCTATGTTTAGGAACAGCTTGTTGCACTTGTTGCGATAGGTAGAACTTGGAGGTACAGCTACTTGTCAGCCTGAGATTATGATTCAGAGTCCAGAATGCCAATTGTGGATTTATATTTAATGTAACTGAATGTTGTTGGCACATGTGAATGTTTGTAATTGACTAACCATCTGACTTCCGCTTGTAAAGCTGTAATGAAAAGCATATCCTTAATTTCCAAAGCAAGTGGGGTTACATCCAATTGATTTGATTACAGCTCTGTTTTGGAAAGGAAGCATCTGTGCCAATGTAAGAACAGAAAAATGCACACCATTGAGTTATGCTTTAGTTTCTGAACAGCAGGCTTTGTAGGATAAGTTCTCTTTTGTGTCCACCCCTGAAAAATGTGGTATTAGTAACAGTAATGTGTGGCAGATTGACTAGGTAATGTTGTAAATGACAGAGCAAAAACAAACAAATCTGCTTGAAAAGTGAAACCAGTGCAAGATGAATTCTCCACTTATACTTACAATGTATTCATAATTTAAAGCAATCAGAAATCTCTTGCTTATGTCACGTTTTCTTACTTGGTTTATTCTGATGGGAATAGAACAAAAGCAGAATCTTTTTACCTCTTTAAGCCTTCTGTATTTCATACGCTGTCCTTGCTATCCATCCTTTGTAACGTTTCTTTAATAATAGTGTTAGTGTTGAGCTTTTGAGTGATTTAGGATACTTCTTTGTAAAATCTGATATGTTTTTTCTCTTACAGAAGTATCACTATAACAGTATGTTGGGGAGGCAAGGGGAGAGAGAAAGGTTTTAAGAGAACCAACCCTGTCAGCTGATTCTATTCAGAAAGCAAAATGTCAAAACAGCCCAAACCTGCAAAGAGCTAAATATATAATATAGGTGTGGCAGTATTGATACTCTTGTTGCTGAGAGAGTAGTTTTCTTTGGTATTTAAAAATGGGAGTTTGCACATTTTCAAATGGGAGGGAAATAAAGTACAGTTTCTTCACATGATCTTACTGAACTCTAATATATAGTAACATTATGAAGGGCTAAACAGGTTGGTTTATGCACATTTAATTCTGGATGTGCTTGATGCTTCACTTGTCTTACTCAGCACACGTATGCAAAGTTTTCTGTGCGTGAGTGCTACTAAGTGTTCACAAAGCAGTTCTCAATTTTTTTTCCTATGATTTTTGTGTTTTGTTAATTTCTTCAGAGAGATTCAGAAGACCTAGGATTACAAACTTCTTATTATAAGTCCTAATTTTAGCCTTGCATCATTTCCCTGTTTGGTTAGACTCTTTTTTGAAGATCTGAGCTTTAACTGCTTGTGGTGCACTCATCTCTCTGAAGTTTGCTGTTCATGAGATGTGTTTGTGCATCACATCTAGTCATCTGAACTCTCTCTGTAGCCCAGGGAGGGAAACAAGTGTTTCTGGGGCATGACTGACTTAATCACACGGCAGATGTACAAATCACTTCATTTATTGTTGACTTTAGAAATCCCTGTTTCTGCCCATTGATCTTAAAGGAAGTCTAGACAGTTAGCTCCGCTGAAGCCTTCTACTCTGTAGATTTCCGTAGTTAAGAGGAGATAAATCCTGCCTTTTAAGTCTCACTGAATTCTGGAGGGAGTTATGCTTGCTTATGGACTTAGTGCTAGGCAATGTTTTGTAGCTGGTGAATGCTAAGAAGCTCTTTAATTATTTTGGGGGAATTTATCTGACTTCTGACTTCATTTTAGAGGCCAACATGGTTTAAGAATTAAATGGTTTGAAGAAATAAATTTCACAATACGTTTTAATTGAGTTTCTTTGTGCTTTTGACATATTTCAGGTTTTTTTTTTGTTTTGTTTTGTTTTTTAGTTTTCGTATCATTTTAACATTGTGAGTTCTTTTTTATAAAAGGAGATTTTGAAAATGGGTATGCTGGAGGTATTGTTTAGACTAACGGTAATAAAACTGAATGTTTCAGTAAGTATGTACATGTTATGTATCTTTGTTTAAAAATGACACTGCCAAGCAGCCTTGGTTTAATAAACATTTTACATATTTTACAATAAAAGCTGTTTAATTGGAACACAAGGCATACTTTAGTTCATCTTGATTATACAGCTGTCCCATTATCATTATTTATTATATACATAAAAGACAGCATTATGTTAGGCATACTAATTAAATCAAGTTTATTTTATTGTTGCTTAATATTATAGCCATATGCGTCTGCAGCTCAGCTCAGTTCCGCTAGAGCGCCTGCATCATTTTGTGACCTATTTTATGTTCCATTATAACAGCTCAGTAACTTGGTTGCCATCATGTAATGTGTGAGATCATGCAGATATGGCTAATTTTTCACCTTTATCTGCAGCGTGTAATTGACAAACCTGTTAAAGTGAAAATTGTGCAGACAAAACTGTTTTTCCTATTATGTTTGTACCATTAATGCCAGACCATACACTTAATTTGGATTGTAAACTTTTAAAATATTTATAATGTGATGTTATGTGGGACTGCTAGATAACTTTCAGCTGCTCAGCAGTGGTGACAGCAATTTAGTGCTGCCCTCATAAGTCCTTTAGTTTGTAACCGTCTATTTCAAGTATGAGGAGAACAGAGCCTTTTGATGCCTGGAAGTTAACTGCATTACAGTCTATTTTGTGTCTTACTGCATGAATTCTTGAAGTTTTCAATCTTAGATGATGATCTGAACAAGAAATTGATGTCCTCAAAACAGTAAGGTTTTTCTCAGTGGCATTTGAAGTTTCTTGCATTATTAGATGTGAGTTACGTGTGTGAACTTAAGGTTGATGCCCAGGTGTGATGTCCTGTAACAGCAAACAGTTCTTCAAATACTTAATGATTTCAAATAAGTTCAGGATTTGGTTTTATTTTCAAAGGCCTTACCACTTTAAATCTCAGTATTCCCCTGTTTCTATAAAGACCACTGATCTAACCCTCTTCCCTCCTATCATTGTGGTTTCCATGTCTTCAAGGTCAGTCAAAAATTTATAGGTAGGGTTCAGAAAGATGAATTATTTAAAATTCACCTTGCTTACCCACAAACACTTCCTGAAGGACTTCTTAAAAGTTCTTGAGCAGAGGCTTCGCCTGTGTGAACTGATTAGCTAATCCTTCAATGTCTGGGTTATGCAGGCGTTTTCTGTGATAAGAGCATGATAGAGGAACCCAAAACTGCCTATGGAACACTCGGCTCATCCCAAGGTCACTGCTTTGGTGGGGTTTCTTTTGTTTGTTTTACTTCTTCGTTTTCTTTTTCTCCTTAGCGAGCAGTCCATTTTGATCTGACAGCTGACTTTAAGCTTAACCCTTTCTGAGCTGGCTGAGGTTCAGGATGGATTTTAGGGAAAGGTTCTTCACCAAGAGACTTCCATAATTTCAACGCACGTTTTGATATTTTTTAACAATAATGCGAAGTCTTTGAACTTTAGAGTAGCGCTTCGTATATGAAGTTTCCAACTAAGAATAAAGCAAACTTTAAAGATGATTATCTAAAATAGGTGTTTTTTTTTCCTATTTTTGGGTATTTCTTTCTGTTTACATGTTGTGAGCAGCCTCAAAACTGAAGTGAGATCTGCCAGAGAGGTATCTCCCTGTACCAAGTGGTATAATATGAAATGCTGCATCAAATGCTGCTGCAGAAACAGCAAATCACTGTAGTAAGGTAGAGTTGGTGTCTCAGATTTACCCTGATTATTTCTGCTTTCTTACTAATTTTCTTACCTGAGGGAGTGGCATGGAGCTGCTTCAGAGGAGGGTCAGGTTGGGGATTAGGCAAAGATTCTTCACCAGAGAGTGTTTGGGCACTGGAACAGACTCCCTGGGGCACAGGCCCAGTCTTCAGGAGTTCATGGAGCATTTGGAGAGTGCTCTCAAACATAGGATTTGAGAATTTTGGGTGATGCTGTGTGGAGCCAGGAGCTGGACTCAGTGATCCCTTGGGTCCCTTCCAAATCAGAGTATTCTATGATTATATCTAAGGTCCTCAAAAGATCTTTTACCACCTCCTTGTTCCCCTTTGTCATCTGCCATTGAGCTGTGTAGGGCAGCTCGTGACTGCTTGGTTTGAGGTAATCCTAAATAAGTATCTAAACTGGGAGAAGAATTCCTTGAGACTTCGGGGTCCTGGTTGATTGAAAAACTTAACATGAGCTGGCAGTGTTTTCTTGGAGCCTGGAAGGCCAATGGTATCCTGGGTTCCATCAGAAGTAGGGTGGCCAACAGGGCCAGGGAGGTGATTGTCCCCCTCCATTCTGCCCTTGAGAGGCCCCATCTGGAGTACTGCATCCAGGCCTGGGGCCCCAACACAGGGAAGATGAGAAATTGTTGAAGAGGGTGCAGAGGAGGGCCACAACGATGATCCAAGGTCTAGAACGCCTCTCCTGTGAAGACAGGCTAAAGGAACTAGGCTTGTTCAGCCTAGAGAAGGGAAGGCTGCAAGCACATCTCATTGTGGCCTTCTGGTATCTAAAGGGAGTTTATAAACATGTGGGAAAACAACTTTTCGTATGAGTAGATAGTGATAGAAGAAGGGGGAATGGTTTTAAACTAAAGGAGGGGAGATTTAGATTAGATGTCAAGGGGAAGTTTTTACTGGGAGAGTGGTGAGGTGCTGGAACAGATTGCCCAGAGAGGTTGTGGATGCCATGTCCCTGGAGGTGTTTAAGGCCAGGTTAGATGAGACCCTGGGCAATCTGATCTAGTACTTGCTCTGGTGGCTGGCAACCTTGCCTTTGGCTGGGGAGTTGAAACTTGATGATCCTTGGTGTGCCTTCCAACCCAAGCAACTCTACAAATTTATGATTTCTGTAATTTCTTTTGTACTTCTTTCAGTATCTGAACACTTACTCAGTGATCTTTCACAGCTGAGACCTACCTTAGTAGGGTTTGCAAACAGGAGGGCTGGAGATAGGTTTCCTTCTTTGTGTCAGGAATCTGGAGACTCCAGTCCTGTTTGACATCCGTATTAGCTGATCCCATCCTCTGACTGTGCTCATAGAGGTTTGAGGCTTTGCATAGGAAACTTGTCATCTGTCTGTACGCTTTAGTGAAGGTACTACTTCTAGCTGGGCTACTGAGAGGGCCAGAGATTTCCTTCTTAGCACTGAATGAAAACAGAGCTTTCTAAGTTGTTATTCTTACTGTAACTTGGGTACCAGACATGTTTTTGTGAATGATTCTTCTTTCTGTTCATGTTGATATATTTTGACATTAGGAGCTAGGATGCTTGATGACTTCTTTCTGCTCTTGTCATGGTCTTGTTTTGTAATTTTCAGTCTAAAAAAATTTCTGGTTTAATTCTTTACCTTTTTCTACCTAGTCTATAGTGTCATTTCTATGCTGATGTGAGCAAAAATATTATTGATATCACTGTAGCTGCCAATATGCTTTTAGTGAAATGCATTCACAGTTGCTTGTCTTTGGTGTGATACTTCCTGAAAGCAACAGCTTGCCTTGCAATTTTTGCTAATGCACAGTTGGCAAATCTCTAGCAGCATCATCCAGTGTGTAATTTTCTAGGAGTTTTTTTATACAGTGGTTTGTGAGAGAGCAGCTTTCCATTTAGGGAGGTGTGGGAAACTTGAATTGATTTCTGCAATTCCTGCTTTTAGTCCTGGATGCATCTCTTTCTGTGATCATAAAAGGACAATGAGATGGTGACAGGAAGAGCAAAAGAAAGGAGATAGATAAGCTGTTTATTTTCTATAAAATCTTCATAAAATTCATCGTTTCTAGAAATTCACATAGGTATATCACCATTAACCATGAATTACCTGGTTTCAAGATTCCAATAGAATTATTTTTCCAAATATTGCTTTGGTTTGCCATGTTTCTAAAGAAAACCAACTTTGTTATCAGTACTGTTTTGTGGGCTTTTTTATTTTTTGGGTTTTTTTTGAGCAGCCCTATGAGAGTTTTTTGCACAAAAGTAATTCCCTTTTTCCAGAGTAAGAACTGCTATTGTAGAAGTCTGTATAGAAATTTAAAGAGGAAAAAGCCTCTTTAAATTCAAATCTCATTGCTAAATTCTGTGTTGTGAGGATTAATGTAGATTGCTGTTAAGTGTTTTGATAACTGGGTTTTAAAGCAAAGCTAGAATGGTTTATGTGATATATTTATTTATTTACTACTCTGAATCACTGGATATTTCAACTACAAGGGCTGAAAACTTGGAATATTCAGAAAGAACTTCCTGATTTCTTGGACTTCTAGTAATGTAGACATCCTTTCAGTAGTGGATTTTCAGAGGAGGTATGGATTTATTGATTTACTTTCATAATGAAGAGGTATGGGCCAAGGCATATGAAGTGCAGGATCATTAAGCATCAGTGGTCAAACAGCCAACTGATTCTTTGCTGTATGAGTAGGAATAAACAACATGATAGAAAAAAGGTATTGATGTTGATTTTTGTAATGATAAAAAGTGTGTGGATAGTCACGAAGCACTCAAATTAAATACTGTTTCCTGCCCCATACCTTCTTGCAGCTTTCTTGAATGTAATTTGTGAAAAAATGCTTGTACTGACAAAATATATCACAAAGCAGAAAGTTAGTATTGCCTTTCTCTTCTATAAAAGCAGGTGAATCAGAAAGATTTTGCAAAGAGTTCCCCAGAGAACTCAAAATGAGAAAGCAGCAATAAAAATCCATTTGAAAGAAGAATTTCTGTCTGCCTTAATCTATAGCTCTGTTCTGCAGATTAACTTTGTAAGAATGGAGCTTGATGTGTGTGTCGAGTGATACCTGGGAGAAACTTATGTTTAAGACAATGAGAATCTGGGGAGTGTATTTCAAGTTCAAAGGCAAAGATCTTTGATCCTTAAAAGTTACTACGTACTCTTCTTTCTGTGTGATTCTAGGTATTTCATTTCATGCACAGCTTTGATGGTACTCAATTACTGGCATGGTTCTGTGTTTGCAAAATACTTCCTTTGATGTATAAGGCAAAGAGCCTCACAGCAGTTTGTTGTCCCACAGCAGTGTAGATTCTTTTTGGGGGAAGTAACTTATGCTTTTTCCTTGGAATTCTTAATAAAGTTGTGTGAAATGGATTTCAGAAGGCAGAAATCATGCAAAAATATTGTTTATGTATTGAATGATATAGGTATATAATGGTATAGATAGTGTTGGTTAGTTTCTAAGATTTTGCTGTCTCATTAATCATTATCAGTACACTGATGCTTAGACTAATTGTTTTTGCATGGGTAGAGCAGGAATGTAACGTTTCAAGTGGAGAACAATAATTCTGAGCATGATCCATCTGATCCATCTAGATGGATCCCTAGGAATTCCTATCATCTTACCCTTTGTGCTCATGCTTCAAGATGTGACTGGTGTGTATCTGAATGGGTGGCAAGCAAGGAATGTACAGGAATTCTTTGTGTGTTTCAGTAGCTTTGGGAAGGTGGGAAAAAAAAAACAACAACTAAAAGGCATCTACTTTTCTAAATACCTCTGCTGGATAAATAAATACATAATATTAGGTGACTTACTGTCTAAAGTTGAGGGGGAAATTATCAGTTTAGGGATATCAGATGATCTGGTGAAAGGATGGCATAAAATACCTCACTGAGTTCTGTGCTGCTACTATTTCAGATATTCAACACAATTTATTGTAGTGCTTAATTTGTAGCTTCTTGGATAAAAAGATTTAAAAAATAGGATGATGGAGAATTTTTGTGTTAGGGCTAGGAGAAAAGCAAAGGGAGGATTTTATTCAGTGAAAGTTCCTTTGCTGTTGCAAAGAACCTTACTGATATGTGAATTTGTATAAGTTACATGTGAACATGTGAATTCCTGTTTTGAATGGAAAGGATTAACTTTACAGCTGTTGATGGCAAGAATTGAAGAACAGACACCTTTACTCCAGCCTGAGTCTGCATTTTATTAGCAGTATCTCTGAAAAGACCTTTCTGCAAGTGTGAGATATGACGCAGACTTAAAACCAAAGGTACAGCGATACCAGGTATCCAAAACTGGAAGCAACTAATATCCTCAGGTGTTTGTTTTTATTTTTAGATAATTGAGACTTCTTGATACCCTATCAGGAAATCATATGTGTTGGGTCTAAACTAATACAATCCCATTCTTCGGCCATAGGGCTTTAGTGATTTTATTTTTTCTCTTAGGGTTTTTAGAGTTTTCACTTCAGGTTTAGTTGAAATAACATTGCTATTTAATATGTTGCTAGTATAAGCCTGTTTGAACTGTTTTCTGATTTCCATAATTGTTATCAAATGCTATGTATATTGGTGTTAGTAGTGAAGCACAGCTCATGTATGTTTTATTCTCACATTGTGGACAGCTATTTACATTTCTTCTGTTGTCCTAGATTGATTTTTGGATTGTGGTAGAAATAAAATAATTGGTCTCACTGTTAAATGATTTCCAAAGCTAAGGAAAGTGTGTACAACTTGCTTTAATAAAATCATGGTGAAGATATTTTTTTCTTTTTTTTTTTTTTGTATGTAATAGAAGTCAAAGGCAGAAGAGAAAATCAAATCTGGTATTTGAAAATATCAAAACTGGCACTGGCTTTTGCCATTATCCGTTCCAAACCAGCAGGAAAGAGCTGCAAAGAATACACTGAGCACCTTGCCAAAATTGTATCTGAACAAGATTTTGACAGGAAATCGAAAGTTAAAGCACTAGAAGCTGAAATTTTTCGATTACGTCAGGAGCTTCTTTTGAGCAAGATCTGTCAGAGAGTCTGCTTGGAAAATGGTGAGTTTCTGAAATCATTTCTGACAATCACCATGATGCAGTAGCAAGAAATAAAACAGCTTTTATATTGCCTGCTCTGTTTCTTGTAATGTAGATACTAGAGTTCTAAGTTCTAAGTCATCTTTGTGGCTTTCCAGAAACGCTGAGGCTGTAGGACAGTTACATCAGTTGTGATGAGATTTAGCTTGTAAATTTAATACTTTGTCAGAACTTATATTTTAACCCTTAAAATCAATACATGTCACATGGAATAATTCCAGAAAAATACAAATATTACTGTATGCATGTTAATTCAAAATATTACTCTATAGTCTGCATGATACTAGTGTTTTGAAGACACTGTTGTTTTTTTAAACTGCTTTAAACAAGTTTAAAATTAGAACATAAGCCTAATATGTTGAAAGCATGAATCCCTGATACATATGACAAGGAAAGGTAGGACAGGCAGAGAACGATATGTATGCTCTGTCTGTTAATGTGAACAGACACTGGATTCTGTGAGTATTTTGTGGAATCACAGCTCTCCAAGATCATCCAGTCCAACCAGTTTAATGATAAATGATATAATACTGTAAGTTTGACATTGTAGGATCCAGGAAAACCTTTAAGTAAGGAATATGATAATTAAAGACTATTTTAGATGTAAGGAAGGGTATCTAGCTAGTTGCTTTCAAAATTGTGATTTTTTTTTTCTTTTTTTTTTGGAAGTTATCTAATGGAAAACTTGATGAGACTTTAATGACGAAGTGGGATTAAATGCACTCACAGCAAGTTTACTGATGACACTAAGCTGAATGGTACAGTTGATATAACAGAAGGAAGGGATGGCATCCAAGGGGACCTGGACAAGTCTGAGAAGTGGGTCCATATGACCCTAATGAGATTCAATAAGGCTAAGTGCAAGGTGTTGCACTCGGGCTGAGACAATCCCAGATGTGTACAGACAGACTGGGAGAAGAGAGCATTAAGATCAGCCCTGTGGAGAAGGACTTAGAGGTTCTGGTGGATGAAAAGCTTGATGCAGGCCTGGAAAGCCAACAGCGTCCTTGCATCAAAAGAGATGGCCAGCAGCGCAAGGGGGAGGTGATAGTCCTGGTCTACTTTGCTTTTGTGAACACCTGCAGTATTACAGTGAGGTTTAGGATCTCCAGCACAAGATATGGAGCTGTTGGAGCAGATCTATAGGAAGGCCACAAAAATTATCATAGGGCTGGAGCATTTCTCCTAAGATTAAGGTCTGAGGGAGCTAGGCTTGCTCAGCTTGTAGAAGAGAAGTTTCTAGGGAGACTTCCTTGTGGCCTTATAGAACTTAAAGGGAACTTAGAAACAGAAGATTGATTTATTTATTTTTACGTGGGCTAATAGTGATAGGATAAGAGGGAAGTTTTCCGCTAAAAGAGAGGAGAATTAGATTAGATAGATTAGTCAGAAGAACACTTTTATTTAGAGGATAGTGAAGCATTGACACAGGTTGCCCAGAAAAGCTCTGGATGCCCCATTCCTGGAGGTGTTCAAGGCCAGGTTGGATGGAGTCTCGGGCAGCCTGATCCAGTTGTTGGCAACCCTGATGACAGACGGGGGTTTGGAACAAGATAATCTTTGAGGTCCTTCCTAAGCTGTTCTGTGGTACTGGAATGCTTTTATACTAAAACTCTGTCATTTTTATTGCCTTGTGAGAATATTGAAAAGATTTCTAGATTATAAATATAACTGGGAGGAGTAATGTGTTAGACTTTACTTAGAGGTTTTAGTGATTTACTTTTTTATCACTAGATTTTCTCTCTAAAACAGTGATTTACTAACTATTCATATTTAGTTATTCTTTATATGCTTCTTTTCTGTAACTCATTCCAACCATGAATAGTAGTTGTGGTTATAAGATGGGAGATCAGCAGAACATGTCAGTAGACTACAGATTAGATCAGTTTGCACTGCTGATAAACCTTCTAGTTAGAAAATATTTTGACATTTTAAATATTTATAGTTGTTCACATCAGCCCCTCCTACCTCACATGCTGTCCAAGATGAGTAGGACATTCACATTTTTTCACAAGGGCTTTCCTTAACATTAAAAATTCCCAGTTCTTGGAGTCTAACTTTGATGTGTTTGTCTTTTGTGGTGTTTCTTTTGACTGATTTGACTCTTCCCCATCTCCCCCGCCTTCCCCCAACCTTAGTACAGCATGCAAAGTTTTCTGATAATGAAATTGAGCCATCTGTTCTCTTGGAAGGAAGATAATCAGATATGTGACTGCTGAGTGAGCATTCATAGTTATGGTTACACTGGAGACATGCTCAGTCTCTTACTTTTGAGAAAGAAGGATCATGGATATCTCATAGGATATCGGTTGGTCTAGTTGATAATTTGTATTAAGAGCAGAATGTGTAAGACTAAAATTAAAGGAAGGTGATTGTGGAGGCAAAACCTACCTGAAATAAGGGACTCTGTACTACTGAAATTTTCTACTCTGGAAAATAAAATTCTTCTCTGTTGCGCCTGTCTTGAGATTTTCAGATTTTGGATAGGAGCCAAAAGGTGTCTACTGCTGAGATAGGAAGGCACAAGGAGCTTGACTCCCTTTTGGAAAGAAAGTAGTATAAATGGGGTTCCATCCTGTTTGCCTGAAGGTTACTGTATAGACACCAAGTTTTCTACCTAATGTTGTACCAGAGAAGTTCTTCTTGGGGCTGAGAGTAGATGGGATTGTTCCTAGGGGCAGGTGTCTAGAGACACCATGGATTTTCTTCTGCCTCCATTCATTTCCACAGCCATATATTTGGGGTTAGCATTCTGCCTAAAACAGTGCAACCTTTTAGAAGAATTCACATCCTCAGCTTTCCTTTGGCTCTCTTGAGTTCTGTTTAACAATTCTATTAATGCAAAAATAGCAGAGTTTGACAAAATCTGTCACCAGAAAAACTTACACAGTGAGCGTCAAATACTGTTCATCTCCTGCTGCCAATTGAGAGCTAAAGAGTTTGTCTTTCAGCCAAGGTTCACCTTGCAGCTGAATCTTCCCCGCACTGTGTTCTGAATAATAATAATAGTTTTTTCTAAGGCTTCAGGAATTATTAGAGATGGCTTATGGAATTTTATTTCCTTCATGCTAGAAACTTGTGAGTTCTTTGAAACTGTGATGGTTGTTTTCTTCATGTAAGTATAAACATGAAATGGATGTTCAAGCACGTGAAGAAGAAAACAAAAAATACCTACTTTTAAAGCCGTATTATCTGAATTATTTTTATCCAACCTTGCTAAAGACCGTAAAAATTGTATGTATCCTTGATGAAGGGAAGAAACATGGTTTACTTAACTAATTTGTTTTTCAGTACGAGTTATTACATTTTAATGTATTGTTTATGATTTTGCTGTAGTATACATTCACTGACTCTATCTGGAAACTCTTATTTGACTTCATGTGCAGTTTCTTTCTGAATGCAAGGACTGTGGTATCCCTTTCATATGATGGTACTTTGTATGTCAGCTATCCAAGAAGCAAATCTTTTTGTAGAGAGTGTGACAGACTGGACTAATGGAACATCAGGCAGTCCAACAAGAATTGCTAAGTCCTGCACTTTGGGAGAAACAACTCCAGGCACCTGGACATGCTGGGAGCCATCCAGCTGGAAAGCAGCCTGGCAGAAAAGGACCTGGGTTTCCTGGTGAACTCCAAATTAAACATGAGCCAGCAATAAGCCCTTTCTGCAAGAGAGTTAATAGTATTGTGGGCTACATTACGCAAAGTATTGACAGGGAAGTGATTCTTCCTCTCTGTTTAGTGCTGCTGATGCTGTACCTTGAGTGCTCAGTCCAGCTCTGGGCACTGCAGTACAAGAGGGACATAGACAGGAGTGAGTCCAGCAGAAGGCACCAGGATGATGAAGGAACCAGTGCGTTTCACCTATAGGGAGAGGCTGAGAGAGCTGGGGTTGCTCAGCCTTGAGGAAACT
Organism: Chrysolophus pictus; assembly: GCA_037305975.1. NCBI lineage: Eukaryota > Metazoa > Chordata > Aves > Galliformes > Phasianidae > Chrysolophus > Chrysolophus pictus. Next base: position 31,247,851 of record CM074578.1, read on the forward strand.
CAAGGGGATGTCATCAATGTATAGAAACATCTGAAAGGAGAGTGTAAAGAGAACAAAATCAGGCTGTTTTTAGTGGTGCTCAGTGCTAGGTCAAAAGATAATGGATATAAACTGGAATAAAGGAGATTCCTTCTGAACATGTCTTAGTTTTCAACTGGGATGGAATTTGGGGGGATTTTTTGGTATTTTTTTTTTGTCAGAATGTCTGGTATGATGCTATGTTTTAGTTCCAGAAGAAAAACAGTGTTGATAACACACATGCACACATGTAGATATAGTTATAACGATTATCCTTTTCCTTTTCCCTAGGCTAGTAAATAAATAGTTTGATCTCAACTCATGAGTTCTACTTTGCTTTTTTTTTTTCCCTCAATTATCTCCCACAGGGAAGCTGGGGGAAGTGAGTGAACAACTGTGTGGTGCTTAGTTTCCTGCTGAGTTAAACCACAATACAAGGATGCACTTCTGTGCTGTGCTGGTGATGGAGTGCTGGCACAGGTTGCCCAGAATATTTGTGGGGTCTCCTGCTTGGAGATGTCTAAAAGTCACATGGACAGAGTCCTGGGGTAAGAAACGAAGAGTGTTGGATCAGTTGACCTCCCGAATTTTCTTCCAATCTTGTGATTCTTTATAGTTGTTTATTTTTCACCTTGCCAGTATTGTTGTTACAGCTATGCCTATTGCTTTAAAAGAAAAAAAAGTTTATTGCCTTTCATTTGATTCAGATTGGAATTTGATGTAGAGAAGGAGGCACTGCTGAAGAACGAGAGCAAAACATTTGAACATACTGTTGCCTCTTTGCTTTGAAGCTGCATGAAAAGACAAAAGGTCTTACAAAGTATTGATTGATTTATTCACAGGCTGAAGCACCTGTCATCTAAAGCAAAATTCCTTAACCATGATCAATTCATCAAATCAACAATCGTATTGTTTCTTGGCAGCCTCTGCTGAAGAGATCTGGAAAAGCTTGCAGCTGTTACTGCAACTCAAGAAGGCATTAACGGAATACTCAGCCCTTTTTTGCCCAGCAAATATTTGGGGAATGACAATTTAGAGGATATAAATACGTTGCTTTGATTGTTTTAGGCTGACAGGGTGACAGATTCCAAATTAGTTATCTGGGATATTTTAGCAAAACCTGTACTGTGCATGTCTTTTGTTTTGCTTATCTTCACCATCAATCTGGGTTTATATTATTCCGTTTTTGTGCAGGGGGCAGAAATATACTGAACTGGTTGCTTCTCTAATAAAAATTGATAATCAGGGATTTTTCTGCTCTTTTTTTTTTATATTATTTTACTCATCCTTTCTTGTATCATTTACAGCAGGTCTTCATCTCCCCTCCTGTGTTTATAGCTTCAATAGTAGCATGTAATTGCCAGCACATCCTTCTGTGGTGTCCCTGTGTGAGAAGGTAGAAGCTGAATTCTGATTCACTGTATGTGAGTAACATGACTGGATTTTTTTTTCAGCTGTGTCTTGAGGCTGCATTTGACTTTTCAGGATTTTGTCCCCTGAATTCTGCTAACTGTGCCAAGACTTTTGCAGCAGCTTTTACCTCTTTAAGGAATAAGAAATAGGGGCAAAAAACATTTTGTATCCCTTGTTTTAACTTCTTAACTTAGTGTGTTTCTTGAGGTATTTAGCTGTACCTGTGGAAAAAGGAAGCAGTTTTCTTTGTAGATTAGTATGAACGAAGACGCGTCAGTCAATTTTCTTCTTACTGTGAGTTAACACTTTCTGCAAAAGCAGAAGCATATAGAATTAGAACAAGCAAGATCTGAAATAAAAACTGACAAACTTTACAGAACTCCATGTAAGTATACTTGTTTTGAGACAGAGTTCAGCTGCATCTTCCCTTTCCGTTTCCCCATAAGTCATGGGTTGAGTATTTCTTGCCCAGCAGATAGCGACAGAACTTCTAGGTGCTCAACTTAAAGCCCCAGCCTTTCCTCTGGAAGTAGAGGAGGGAGTCAGAAGTCCTGCTGTTTCAAGTAGAGAGAGCACTAGCCAGTGAAAATATTTTCTGAATAATTTGGTACAAACTTTGGAAAAGGAGAAACTTCACTGTGACTTAAATAGCACCTTGTGGTGTTTCCCTTCCTGCTTACATTAACAAGAGCAGTGGGAGAACATAATCGATAATTTTTTTTTGCTTCCCCCCCTACCTCTCCTCCCCCATCTCTTTCTAGAGAGGAGACAATGGGGTGAATTCAGAAAGGTCAGATGAAAACATTTGCAGATTTCTTAGTGAATATATCTGCCATCTTGGAAAGAAATGTTGTTCTTTAGTGGAGCATCTTTGGCTTCTTTCTTTCTCTACATTACTACTTCTAATGTGAGAAGATTTCTTGTTGGGCAGAAGTCAATGTTTAGTTTTTTGCTATGGAAAAAAGATATGTTTACTTCTGTCTCATATTTAGGGATGTGGTATGAAGAGGGTTTTTTTCCTCCCTCCCCAGTGACAGAGGTGGCCTTCTGTCCATACAGATCCATAACGGGAGCCCAGTCTACCTAAGCACCATGTCAGCACTTTCTCTAATGCAGACAGTACTGCAGTAATGAAGAGTCAGTTGACATCAGTGTACTCTCATGCTTTTACCAGCAGTACTAATGCAAGTGGGCAGCGTTGCAAATTGTGTATTACAACCATAAAAGTATTTTGTTTTTTTAAGGAGGGGAGCAGGACAATAAAAACAGATATGAGGTGACAACATTGGGGTTAAAATGTGTTTAGTGTAGAATATGGCTTTTGGAATAAGATGACGAGATAAATCTGTTCCCTATAATAGTAGTGACACAGTGAGAAACTTAAGGAAAGCTGAGGCCTTTTCAAGATAATTAAATAAGTGAATTTGCAATCTGGAAAAAGCAGCAGCTGGAGCATAATCATTCACTGAAATTTCAGAGTACTGCTCCTTCCGTGTATTGCAGGTCTATTTGGGTTGTAGAATTTTCTCTTTGAAAGCTGTCTGTCTAGTCAGGTAGAATTGCTACAGCTGTCCTAAACACATACTTGGAGCAATGGAATTCAAGGAACATCCTTTTCCTTCCAAGTTCCTGTATAATAAACTCCTTTAGAAGTGAGAACAACCCAGTTATCCCAGCAAGACAAAGAGTTTGTGGTTATCATGTACGTTTCTTGTATTTGTCAAGTTCCTGATAACATGCATGGTAATTTTTAGGACTGAGGCTCATCCAAGCGAGTGGGATTAATAATTTCTTTCTTTTGGTAAACAGAATAATAATACTGGGATAAACAGAATGCATATAGTAAAAACTAGATTAAAAGTGTTGCCATGACAATTGGGATTCTCTTGCTTGTAAGTCTACTATGGAGAGCCAAGAATAAGTTAGATTGTTCTCATGAAAGGCAAAGTCTTGGAATGGCTGAGGTTGGAAGGGACCTCTGGAGGTCACCTCGAATGACCTGCACAAGCAGGGCCATCAAGAACCACTTTCTCAGGACCATATCCAGGCAGCTTCTGAATGTTCCCAAGAAAAATACAACCTCTCTGAGCAGAATTAGCTTAACTGAAACTTAACTTTCAATTCCTCAATTAGCTCTTTTTTTATTTTTTATTTTGGGGAGGAGTGGGTGGGTATGTAAACATAAATTCCAAACGTTGGCATTGTTTTAAAAATATATATATTTTTAGAAATGTATAACCCAAGTGATTTCTTAAGGAGAGTATTTCAACCTTGTAAAGTCATAAAGAATAACTGGAGCTGTATTCCAGTTAATAAAGTCACAGCCAGAGGATTTCTGCGTGCGCTGGCTGATACTTGTCACTTTGAGCAGCTGAGTTTGTTTGAAGATACAAGGTATTTTTAATAAGATCTTATATTGTACTTGCAGTTCAGATAGATAGTCTTCATGGGTAACGTGAAGCATGTCAACCTTAAATACCTTAGCTTTCAACAGAAGAGTTTTCTTTTCCAAGCTGGTATAAAATCCACAGAAATGCTTAAGTGTTGAATGCAGGTCTTCTAAAAACTTTTCCTTAGAAGAATCCTGGAAGCTTATTTTTACTATTACTTCAAACTATTCAACTAATAATATCTTGAATATGTGAGAGATCTGGAGAAAATACAGAATTACACCTTGGTTCCAGATCAGGACAGTCATAGTGTGCTAACCATGTAGAAGCTTGGCAGAGATTTTTTTTTTCCTCAAACAGCTTTATTAATAATGAAAACAGCAAAACAGAAACAGGCTTTAACAAAAAGCCTATGAAGAAAATTAAAACTGTTCATGTATGTGAGGAGAAGAAAACAAACTTGATTGTTTGTTTGTTTGACCCCCTGGTCACGGGAAGTGCACCTGTAACAGATCCATCAGTGAAAGTTAAATGGAAAATAAGAGTGCTGAAAAATCCAAAAGTGGGAAAGTTGAAAGAAATACAAATCATTTCATATATTTCATGTCCATTTAGAAGTTACTGACTGAACACTTGGGAAGCAGAATACAGTATCACCAAAGGGTTTCTAAGGTTCTGAAAATTACCATTAGTCTCATTTTAATTTTTTTTAAGTGAACTATGCACATCTGAGTTTCAAGCAAGCTTTGTGTTAATCTATGTGCACTCACAAGAAGGAGAATAAAGACAATGCCAAATGCTTGAAACTGCACTATTTTTTTTACTTTGCAGATTTCCAGTGGTCTTTTCTCTTTGTTTTTCTTACATCTGCCACCTTCAAGCCTGTCCTTTGAGAGAGCATCTTCCACCCCATCCTTTTATTACAAATACTGCCTTTGTTATTGGGCAGGAAGAACTATGAATGTTCCTTTGTCTCTTCTGATCTCTGAGAATCCTTACGACCACATTGCTGGCTGCAAGCACTCTGACAACAAATGGTTTTCCTGTACAGATTAAGCAACTGATTACTCTCTCTTTTTTGTCCATGAACTGAGTCTTGGTGTCTGTGTAAAGGTAACTATTCAGAAGTGATGGAATTTGTTTCAGGGGTAAGGTGGACTTGGTGTTGAGAGAACTCTTCTTTCTCAAGAGTAGCTGAAAACTTCACTTTCTCTGACCATAAGACGCACTCCCATGATAAAAGCCACTGTGCCCTGTGGTCCAGCAGCAGTATGTGCATTTGAGTTATGTTTCGCAGGGTTCCTTCAACCTTACTTACATACTGCTCACAGCTTAGAAGTCACATTCTTGTTCCTTGAACAGCTGCTGATTTTCAGGCCAGATGGTTTCCACAGTGGTGGATATATGTAGAAGGGTGCCAGTTCTTCAGCCTTTGCACCCCAAGGCTTTTCTTGTATCAGCACCTTGCTTTATCTGGTGATACCAACTGTGGCTTTCAGCTCAGGATCTTAATGTGCGGAAGAGCTGAAGTCCTAAATGGGAATTGAGAGTCTAAATATTTCATTGATATGATGTGACATTTTTAAGGAGACTATAAAATTATTCATGAACACATATTTCATTACCTATATAAAAGCATTGTAAAATTTTGTGATTAGTGTATAATGCTCAGTATTTTTTCTTTCTTTAGAATTTTTATAGTCACATTTTCTTAAAATTGCCCCTGAAAGATTGTTGTTACTGTGAGACAGGCTTAATATTGTTCTTTTTTTAATACCTGGTAACTACATGGTGTGAGCATCAAGACTATTTTCACATTTAAATGATAGGTAAGTATAAAGTGTTTAGTTTTCCTCCTTTCAAGAAATAAATGATGTTTAGACATTTTGAGGGAAATAATGAATCTCATTTCCTGTTGGGTGATTTATTTATTTATTTTAAATATAGCTTCTCATTGCTCTCCATGTGACTGGAAAAAATAAATCACTGAACATTTTTTAAAGCGTTTTCTGTATTAATGGAACTGGAAATGTGTTGCTACTGGGGGCTTACTGTAACACTTTTCTGAAAGCTGATCGTAACAGAGAAGTTTTCTGTCTCAGTGAGTAGGAACTGAGACACAAATGCAATATTTGTCTCCTGCTGGTCGGAATATTTTGTTGTGTACACTATGTCTTTGGTTTTGAGATGGTTTTGTGTCTGGTTCTTACAGATATTTATGCATTGTTATTTTCTTCTCATTATACTTTTTCTTCCTCTTTTCTTTCACATTATTTTTTTTTCCTTTCATGTAATTAAAAAAACCCCAAACATACATTTTTTCATATACTTCTGCGCTTTGCTTTTTCGGACTCCTGGAGTTATGTCCCCATAAGTAGTTTCCATGTTATCCCATGTAAGTAAGAACTGAACAAAATACTCTTTAGCGATACTCTTAAGAAGTAGATGGGTTCTCTAGAAGAGCTTCTTAGCAGCAGGAAAAAGAATTTGCAAGTTGTTTTTTTTCTGGAGTATCTTTTGCTCAAAGCAATAGGGAGAGAAGACATGAAAGATCGATACCTGTTTTGTTACTCAGACTTTTCTTGTTTGCTTGCTTTCTGAGTTTGATCTGGAAACTCTATTAATAATATCTAAAATGCTAGGCTCTGCTTCTTCTGTCTTCTGGAAATGTCAGTTGATTTCTCCACAGTTAGGCCTTTCATTGTGAGTCAGTTGGTGCCAATCCTGTTCAGTTTTGACTTTGTCTGAATTTTAAAGAGGCATGAAGCTAAAATAAATTTATAAAAAAAAGGTTTGTTTTAGGTATGGGGAAGAATTTCTGTACTCTGAAGGTGGTTGGACATGGAAATGGCTTCCTAGTGAGGTGCTTGCTGTCCCATACCTGTCAGTGTTCAGGAGACATCTGGATAATGCCCTTCAGTAATAAGCTGTAACTTTTTTGATTAGCCCTGAAGTGGTCAGGTGGTTGGACTCGATGATCTTTGTTCCCTGAAAAAAAACCCACAAATTTTCTACCAATCAAAAGCAGTGCTATTGAGATTGAAACTCAGTACCAGAGTATGTTTTTAGCGACTGAAGTCATGGTCAGGATTCAATTTGAAACTGTATTTAATTAAGTCTTTAGAAACTTTTAAACGATATTTTTTTTCAGTAGTGTACAGAATGTAGTAGACTGCTGTCATTTCATGCTTTCAATATTAAAAATGATTATTAATTTGTCATGGATGCTTTGAAACGTGTCATGTGATATGATGTTTATTATGTTTATTTGCCAAACCATTTATGCATTTTTATTCATTTGGGAATGCAGACTCAAAAGCGTACATTATCGCTTGTGGAAATGGTAAACAGTTTCAAATTGAGTGGATTGTGTGTGACTCTGCTCTGGTAAATGGGGCACAGCAAGAGGTTGAGCAGACAGAGCTCTAGTTTTGTCTTGTAGCACTGAGATGATCAGGTGTGTTCTTCCACTTCACTGCTCTAATGTCTCTTGCACGTTTTAACAGTAATCTTTTGCCATAGGCTGGATGTAGCACAGTGAGAGCCTCTTCTCATCTGTCCCTATGCCCTGAGGCACCACATTGCATGCATCTAAGATGAAATAAAATGTAGAGATTGTACGTTGCTGTATGGAAAATAATTTCTTAGCAGTGCAAATGTAATAAATCTGAAATACAGTTTGTGTGTTTTTGAAGAAGATAGTGTAAAATAGAGTTGAGATTTCTGAGTATTTTTCTTTGTTAAATAATAATAAGTTCAAGTGTAATGTTCTATTCAACGTTGACTCTTAGAATTTCTTACCTGGCCTAGTGCAAAAGAGTGTGGGTCAAGGAGAAAATATTATTTAATGCGGTTACAGTAATAAGTCCTTTCTATTTTTTATTTTTTTTTTAAACACCCTGAATTAATGAGAATAAAAGTAGTGAAAAATGTTTCGGAAGGCAGAAATTTACATGCATTTCCTTTCCTGGGAATCAGTGGTGGTATGGATACCTGTCCGCTTAAATTTTCTATGTGGTATCTGCTTCAGTTATCCCTGTGAATACTTTGAACCATCAGAAATCTCAAACTCAGAATTGTTATACTACTGTCTGCGTGAAACATCTGGTTCACAAATCTGTTACTTCCTAATAGTTTTGACTTGAAAAACATCACCTTCCACAGCAGCTAAATGTCAGTCGTGAGTAGTTCTTGGGCAGCAAGCACATATGATGTGATTTTTGCATGGAAGCAAAAGGAAGACAGAAATGGGGCATACTTTTTTAATATATATATAAATGTTTTAACTACACATAAATGTAACTTTCACATTTGTATTTCAGGAAAGCCAGGTGCCTCTGCTGAAACTCTTCTGGATGAGGAACATATAAATCCAGTGAATTATTCAAGCCAGTTACAGGACTCTGGATGTGATGTGTCTAATGACTATGCTTTTGAGTCTTTAGGAATAGCTTCTGATTTCCAAGACCTTGAGCATACTGTCGACACATCTAAACACTGGTTGGAAATAGTTCCCCCACTGAATCTTTGCTGTTCTAGCAAGGAGGAATCTTTGACTGTCCCAGTACAGTTTTTTCAAAATCTGCTTGAAATAAGAAAACTGTCAGAAGGAGGAATGCTGCAAGCAGACTTCACAAAGCTTGAGAATGATTCTTTCACTATATGCAGTTCATTGTCTCAGCTGCTTGATGGGCTAACTGTTTTTTACAACAGTCCTAAATTTCCAGTTTCAAGTTTTCTTACTGAGGCAGTTTGTGTTTTGATCAGATTAGTAACTGACACTAAATTATCTAATCATGTTCTGAAGAAGTGTTTCAGGAAGCTTGAAGAATTTATGAAAAATCTAATTCAGATTATTTTAAGAAACAGCAATGTCAATAGGGTAAGTTTTAAACATCTTCTTTCTTTTCTATACCACTTAAGTATTATGTAATATTCTTCTGGCTTTATACTTTTAAAAATAGTGTCTTGCTACATTTTGAAGAGTACTTCTTATGAGTTGTTGTTGTGGCTCTTTTTGGTTGTTTTTTTTTGTTTGTTTGTTTTGACGGTAAATGTTGCAAAGCAGTTGAAAAATTTCTGCTTATGCATGCAGATTCTTCTGATCTACACCGAAGTATTGGACTTTTAAACTGTTAAAAAAGCACATTAAAAGAAATTGGTAGAAGAAAAGAGACAAAAGTAGGTTGTTTGTCTTGCTGAAGGTATAACGTAGATGCTCAGAAAATAACGATCATACAATTTTTTTTATTATTCTTTTGAATGCTCCTAGATAAAATGTTATTTTACTTCAGATCACATCTGTAACTCTCTAGACATTTGCAGAGTTAGGTTTTAAAAATAAATCAGCAAATGAGTAAAGAATACAGGAGTGGCACATAAAGCAAGTAGGATTAAGCTGCATTTTGTCTGTATTCATCACTTTTTATTGTTCTATGCATCTCCTTTTAGTTTCTTCTTCTGGTCAAAAATCCCTAGTTTTTCTTCACAGAACTTCTCTTGTATGAGTTTCATTTTCTGTCTTAAGATTTTTTCTTTTTACTTTGACTTTTAGAATAACTTTAAACACATGTGGTGGAATTGTTTGAGCGTTAAACATCTCACTGTAGTGTCTACATAAACAAACCTACACTCTCATGATAATAAATGTAGTTTGTATTCATGGAACCCTGAAGAATGCTGACTGGATCTTAGGTGTCTGTTGTAGGATGAGCTCTCAAGTTGCCTTGAGCAAAATGAGAGGTTAGATGTCTGCTGTGCCTGTAAATACAAATGTGCATTTGTCATAATCTGGAATGAATCCCTGAGTCACTATGTGTGTAACTCAGAATGCAAATACAAAAACAAACAACAACCAAAACCCAAAAAAGAACAGCATTACCAAATTAAGGGGGGGAGGGGACATGGATGTGCCTGGATTTTGTTTAGAGGTAGAAAAAGTAAAGCTTTCCGGAATAAATGTGTTTTCCAGGGCTAGAATCTTATGTCTCTAACACAAGGATGCTTTCTGTTTCAGTGTCACTGCAGCGTGATACTTATTTTTTCTGTAGATATGTCTCTACTCTGTATCTTGAAAGGATGTCAGCATGCTTAATGTTTGTGTGATATCAAAAATAGTCATGCAGGTGTGTCTCCGGTTACCTGTTTGAGTGATCACAGGATACAAAGAGAAGACATGAGTTCAGTGAGGCCTTCTTCATAGTTGATGTCCATTCTTTCTACTTGCTTCTTTCCTCCACTCAAACTGGAATTTTATAAGTAATAGAAAACAAAGTTAATTTTAGCCGCGCAACCGAGAGGCTCTCCAAGCAGGGATTGTTTGTTGATTGGAGGAATTTAGGGGGGGAACAGAGCACAAAGAGAAGGTAAGGGAGAAATGTTACGGATTAAATGAGAGAAAATATCCTGATAGTTATGGAATGTTCTAAGTCTGCAAAGTGCTTTTAGAAATCATTCAGGAAGGGTGGAATATGCCCACATAATTTGCAAGTGGCATCTTTCCTCTGAATAACTTCACTAAACAGATGGCTTTTTATGAGATGTTTTATATCTTGCTTCTACTGCAATATTGACTGAACAGTCATTCATGTCAGCAGTCAATACTTAAATCAAACAGCTTTCAAAGTCTTGAAAAGTTGTCTAGGAAAACTGTTAAGGGATAATCCTGATAATTTCCAGATATCCAGGGAAAGGGTAAAGTGTGTGTAGTAACTGCAATGTTTATAAAGATTTTCTGAAAAAATGTGTGTATATTTCCACAGTTTTGATTCATTTAAAATGAGCTAAAAATGGAGATAAACATGTAAATTCCAAATTAGCAGTGGAAGTTGTGCAAATAATTCTTCACGTGCTGTGTAGCAGATACCTCCCAGAGACACTTCATGCTTCACTGTTAATCATCACTGTTTACTCAAATGGTGATTGAAATATCAAGATTATAGGTTTAAAATAAAATTGCCATTAATTACAAGGCTGTCATCTGAAAAGAGTGGCAAACTATGAATTTTGGTTCCAGGAGGGTGCTGAAATGCCTGCAGTATAAAAACATTAGGAACTGTGTTGAATCTAACCCTGCTAGCTGTCAAAAAGCGTTTGTACAGCCAACCATCGGTGCAGCTGTAGGATCTGACGCAACTTTCCCTTTGCTGTCCTCACCTATAAAACTGTCAGGATCTGTCAAGGAGGACAAAAAGCTGTAAGAAACACCTTCAAAAAGTGAACAAAGAACCAAATGGCTGTGGATTATACTGAATGCCTCATCTTCAGAAGCAATCTCGGCGTTTTGCAGGGTGAATTAAATAACGTTAAAAACCTTTGAGAATCGTAGGAAAGATAATTATTTCTACATTAGATGTAAAGAAAGAAAAACAGCAGTAAGATTACTTGCTTTAACTACCGAGTCCCATTGTCTGGGAGGTTTCTAATTATAAAGCACTGGAAGTGCTTCAGGAGCCAGAAAGACATTTACCTAGAGCTTCTCTGCCTGGATTCAGTTGCATAAAGATGTGCACTTTGGATAGAATTTTTGACCTGAAACTACAGATGGACACAAAGCAAAGAAAATACGTCTTTCATTTAAGATAAAAAGGTAGAATAGAAGGAAATACCACATAAAATATAAAACCATTTAAAATCAAAGAACTCCAATTAACCTTTTGAATTTCTCCTTTTTATTTTTCTTTTCTCCCTCCCTCTGTGTACAACTGGCAAACAGTCTTTTTGCAAGGAGCCATCTGGAAGTTCTAGAAGGGGTCTTAAGTCATTGCTGCTAAGGATGAAGAATGAATGTGTTGAGGATAAATCATCTGTTAGAAGACCTATCTTTGCTCCTTCTGCCAGCATGATCACACAACCCTCTCTTGCTGACACAGAAAAGCTTGTGAGCATCTTGTATCTAATTCTGGTACAGATGAGCTCTCACACTGTGAAATTTGTGACAGTCACTGCTATCTTTGGATCAAGCTCTTATCACCCGTATGTGAATCTTTAACACTGAGACTCTTGGAGGTTCACGTGGATGTGTTGCTGTTGGTGTGTTTGTTACCTCTCAGTGTGCGAATTGTTCATTCAGTTAAGAGTCACTCCTCTATCAGCGGAGCCACTGTCCTATTTAGACGGATTCTTTGCAAGTCCTGCTTTGTTGCAAAGACAGTAATGCAGTCCACTTACAAGAAACCTCTGTTAGACTGGGTTGTGTTTTGGGAGCCCTCAGCTGTACTTTTCAAATGTTCTGTTCTCACTACCTGACAAAATAGACATCATTACTCCGTGATAGTTGTGCTGTATAATCTTAGCCCCAGCGGAATAGAAACTTTGCCTCTTCTGATGAGATAGAAAGCAAAGGGATGTTTCTTTTGTTTAATCAGTCTGAGAATTGACAACAGCTATCTCACTCCCTTTTCTCAGAATCACACTAAATGAATGTACACCTATCCTGCTTTTTTGTCCTTTTTTTGATCTGTCCAGCTCCAAGATGCATTACTTACTCTATTTTCCATGGTGCACTGGAACTAAGGCTCCTGTCTCCTGTTGCAGAAAAGTGCAACAGTCAGGGACACTGGGAATTCCAAACTCCTGCAGTGTTCAGAATGCTGTTTGTTTCTAGGGAAGGTTTGCACAGCTTCTTGAAGTAGAGCATTTCTGAGGGGATGCTGAATTCCTTTTACATGGAAAGCTTCCTGGAACCTGCCTGCAAATCTGCTGTGGGGAATCTGAGCTGGCTATAATTTTATGGCATATGGAATTAGCTTTAAAAGTCGAATCAATGTAACATAAATGAAGTTACTTTGTACATGTATTATTTACATCCTTTGTATATACAGCTGTTCAAACCATCAAGCCAATTATTGGTAAGTGATTTAGAGTGTAGTTCAGTACTTTGGAGAGAACTTTTTCATGTTGCTTCCTTCTGTGGAAGGTTTCTACAGTGTTGAACTGTGCTCAACACGGTAGAGGCCATCTACTGCCACAGGGTTCTGCATTACAAAGGGTTGATGTGATGTGATCTCTGGTGATGTCACACTAGTTCATCAGTATCTTGACAGAAGTTCACTTCTCTGGTCGTCTTCCTTCAGGTGTTGCTGATAGTGTAATTTGAAGTATAGCTAATGCTTCGATTATGCGCCACAAGATCCCAGCCTTCGCCGTGGGTTCCTTATGGAGAACCGTGCCCGTTTGTTTGGACCTCTTGCTTTAAGGACTGAATGAAATCACTGAAATAGAAGACGAATTCTGCGTTGCTTGAAGGATTCCAGACTACGTTTGTGCTGTGTAGGATTCTCAGGCTATACTATTTTGTGGTGCTTGGTTTCTGTTCAACAAATACGTCACCCATCTATCACCCCCACTCTTCTAATCTCTTTCAAACAAGGCTCAGAAAGAAAAGAGCCCCATTTCAGTGAACCGTGATTGTTTGCTTCTTCTTTGCTCTATTTAACACATCAATACTGACAAAAGATGCTGTCAAGAGTCACGAATTGCCTGCACCATTTAACAAAATGAAAAATGTTATTTGCTGTTTCCTTCCATTTTCTTTTTTTTTTTTTTTTTTGCCCTTGTACTTTGAGAATTGGCTACTCTACCTCTAGATAGCTGTTTGAAGTTTTTTTTTGTTAAAGAATATCTGAATGGATGCTGAGACATGAACAGTTTGTAGAAAATGTATCCTGTTTGAAACTTTGCTTCTCATTTTGATGTTCCTTGTTTATGTTCCATCTAAAAGTCTTCATGAACAATTTTGCAAAATTCAAATATTACTAATAGTACATTTAGTAGAAAAGCAAATGGAAAAATTCCTGGTAGTCGCTTCATGCTTTTGTAAGAAAGGAGTCACAAACATTGATGAAAATGCCAGGTTGGAATTGTAATACAGTGAAAAGCAGAAAAAGGGAAATAATTGAATCTTACTAGCAATTGTTATGAAATATATGGAAGTTGGTTCATGCATATGAAAAAGTACTATGAAGTAGAACCAGAGTTTCAAATCTTTTCTTGTCTAGGATACAACTTGAATGATTCATTAATGACTGAAATTGCCCAGTAGAGAGTAATCTTATAATTTTGATAGTTTAAATATATGGAGCTGTGGCTGGCAGTGAGTTCCCCCAGACAAGTATAGTTTGCAGCAAGTTCTGGCAGCAACTGCCAGGACTGGACTTGACTCCTCAGTTTACAAAAACCTTGCCTGCTCAGGGACAAGTAATAATTAAAAATAGTTACTCATATCACCAGTGACTCTCAAGTATGAAGCTAGTGAGCTTCAGTTTTCTGAAATTAATTGAGTTCAAGGGGGAGTATCGTGTCTTTTGATAGTGCGTTTTGGTTGGCCGGAGAATTTCGCATACATAGTGGAACAGCAGTTCATTTGCATGAATATTAGAATGCGTAGCTGGAATTTTATGGTCTAGTAAGAGTCAATGTTTGAATCACTTGATTGTTGAATTAAATTTTCTCAGCAATCTGTTGTGCTATATGGAGAGCTATTTAAGTCAAATGGTAATCAGAGTCCATTGTCTTATAAATCGCTACAGTCTAAAGCAATCGCCAGATTGACTGACTCATTTACTTCGGCAAAGTGGATCATAGGAGTAACTAAACAGGAATGAATGAAATAAAATTTTGTCTGCCTCTGAGACTTTTGTCCACCTTCTTAAACATCCTCAGCTGATATATGCCATGAACTAAAGCTACAAGTTTTAAAGAGTTATGGGATGAAGTTAGCTGAATATTTTTTTTTCTACCATTAGGACAAAGATTTTTTTTTTTGGTGGTATCTAAAATGCCTGTATTGCTGTAAATATGCATTGTAGTTTTGATCAGTTTTTTTAAATGTTTGTATGTACTGAATAACAAGAACCATAGAATTTCTCTGTTCTTTTCCCTGTTTGCTTTTCTTGCTGCTTAAATTTGTCATGCTTCTCTAGGAAATGCTTGTGTGCCCAAGTAGGATGTGTGTTTTTCTTGCAGTGATAGGATAGAAATGAAGTAACCTCTATAGAGCCTGTTCCCTAAAGTCAGTTCCAAAAGGTATTCCTTGTATAACTTTCAGTGCTCAATTCTGCAGTGAAATCTGCAACCCTGAACAAGGTACCTGTTCCCTTCATGCTATGCATGCTAGGTATACTTTGCACTTCTAGTGGGTTTGATGGTGTTCAAAGTTGCTGGCACGTTGTGAACAGAGGGGAGTGAGAGATTGAGAGATAAACATCTGAAATCCATTTTCATTTCCAGATATTGTCTGTGAATCTTAATCAACTAAATGAGACTTTGATTTGCATTCTTAAAATTCTTTAAGGGTAACCTGCTCACACTATAATTTTTAAAGGTTAAAAATGAAACAATACTGATTTTGTGTGATTTTATCCAGTATCTATTTCTAAGCAGTGTTCAGATTAAAAAATTGAATCCATAGCTCTTCTCTTCTGGCTGAGCTCACTCTTGTTGCTTAGTGTCTTCTGCATTTTTTAGTGTGGTGCAGGCACGCAGCATCAGCAGGCAGATGGCAGTTCTGTACACTTACAAGCTTCTGACCATTGCTATCTAAGAAGAGCGGATCAAGAGAAATACTAATTTGCATCTTGCAGACAAGGAAGACTTTGCATTTAGAGCTGCTTATAAATAATCAGTAGATTACTTACGCTAGTTATTTAAAAAAAAAATGGGCAGCAGCAGCAACAAACATTCACATGAGCGGCTCCTCTGAGAATGTTGTTTGTTTAAGTTAAGAAAACAGAAACACTGTTTTCTTGTTGACAGTGTTTACTGGTCCCAGACTCTTGGATGATTTAGATGTGTAGATGCCTGCTTCATGAATCGCAGAAAAGATGCAGATGTTCAAATATTGCCCCCTGCCAATGTAGCATTGCTTAAAGAAGGGATGAAAACACAGGATCTAGCAGGATTGCAAGTGTATTAAGTATTTAGCTGGATTTCTTTGTAGATCAATTTCTTGTATGTAGTCCTCAGAGGTACTCAGAAATTGTGTGTTTGTGCACTCTAACGTAATATGTCTTTTCTCTAAAAGTGATTGGGCTGAGGTGCTGTAAGCAAGATGGAAATGGGTACTACTATGCTGTGGTAGAATAAGAATTACATTTGACTGTGATTTACGGTCCTGAATTCTTTTAAGATTACCTAGCTTTGATTTGGGGGATTTTTTTTTTTATTTTTTATTTTTTGTTAAAAGAACAACTCGAGATTACCACACTACAACCAAGAAAAAAACACACAAATCCACAACAGAGTTTATTATATTTATTTTATCTGATCAACAAGATGTGTTTGTTTTATGTCTTATATTTTCTTGAGTTAGATAACACATTCAAAATTGGAAAGAAAAAAATTTATCCCATTAAACTGAATGGAAAAAAGTAAAAATGTAAGTTTAGAACAAAAGATTTGAAGATGGTGTTATTGTGACTGTAGAATTTCTAGTATAGCACGTTCTATAATTGAGAGTGAAAGAGGAAGCTATTGGGTAGCAGTTTATCTCAATAGCATACAAAGCTTTACGTCACACTGTCCATTAAAAAGTTTTTCAGCTAAAGCTCAGCAAAACAGTACTGAGGTACTGCAATATAATAAAAGAAACTTGCAGCAAGGAAACTAGCAGTGAAAATAAGTCTTAGAAGAGTTTTAGAAGCATGAACAAGATTATAAAGGAATAAGTGCAGAGCAGGGGTTCATAGTGAAGCTTACAGAGCCAATAACATAAGAAATTCCTAGATTTGGAAGACAGGAGAAATAGCACATTGTAAGCAGAGGAGTAGATGAATGGCAACGACCAAATTAACAAAAGAAACAACATGACAGTAAGATAAGGGATACTAATGCTCTCTGTAAATAAGTGATTACTTTCAATTGACCTTGATGATTTAGGCGTGAAAGTTAGGATAGATTAAACAAAGTGCAAAGATAATGTAAATTCAAAGGCAAAAATACTGCTTTGCTTTTAGTACCCCATAATTTGAGGATACGCGTTTAATTATTTGTGTTTGTCTTATGTTGCCGCATACACCAGTTGCTTGGAAGAAGAGTGCTGTTAATTGACATGAAAGCTGTAAGCAGCTGAAAAAGAAACTAAGGTTCAGTTTTCATAGTCACAAGATTTACTGAATCATGCAATTCAGGAAGGAATTATTTTGCTTGCATAAGAACTAACGGTTTTGAAACTCACGTTTTGAAATTGAAAGAATTGAAGTCTAACATATTCTAAACATATAGTTGATATGTAATGATTTTTATCCCCGTTTTCTGGGGAAGCAAGTTGGAGCGCTATTTGTCTTGTTGGTCACTCTTATACTTACTAATAACTTTTGAAAATTATAGCCTGTTTGAAATTGCATGGAAAGAACAGTGAAAAGTCAAAAATACCTTCCAGTAGGTTTTAAAATTGGCAGGTTGCAGGAGAGACCAAATCGATAGGCTTAAGGCAAGCAGAACATTGATATTGTATATTCATTTTGGCAGCACACATCCTTCCCAATCACTGGGAAAGGTTGCTATGCATCATCAGGAACATGGGAAGAGAGTAGGAGCTAGAGTGTGGAATGAGGGTTAGGGGCAAAGAGTCTACCAGACTCCATTGTTTTCTTGTTTCTGGTATATTTTTTGTTTGGTTTGTTTAGTTATTTATTTATTTGTGATCTGGTTTTCTGACTAATTCTGAGAAATTCTGAACAGTGCAGGTTTTATTTCGTCTATAACACCTCAAGGGATTAAAAGATTTCTGTTGGTTTTTGTAATGTTTGGTGATAGATTTGAGAGCTGAGGAAGGGCTTTATTTTTAATGAAACTACATACTATTTGAACTATTATCAGTTTGAGTGTTTCTAGAGTTTAATTAGCAATGTATGAACATCACTTTGAAGGATGAAGTCTTGCTTTTCTTCTGTATTTATGGATTTCTTTCTAATCTAATATAAATTTGGTGTGTTTTTAATGCATACAGCCTCTGAGGGTTTGTTTTTTTTAATTCTTTGCTTTCTCCTTTTTTTTTAATGTACTAAGATACACCAAAATGCAACATTGAATCTGTGCTCTTTAATAAATCACTAGCAGGTGGGATTTTCCAGAGACATCAATACTCATATCTCAGGTTCCGTAACCATCATTATAAAATCCGTATGTACTTAATTTAGTAGAGGCTTAGGCTTTAAATTTGAAGATTCCTTATCACCTATTCCTATGTAATTCCTACTAGAAAATGGTAACTCTTGCCAAAGTAGAAAGAATATAAACTTTTTTTTTTTTTTTTTTGAAAGATTCTCTTTTGAGAGTGTTCTTTGGGAAGAGTAGCATTGAAAAGTACTTTATCAGACCTAAAGCAGACTGTGTTATTTGATTTCTGTCTCTAAATTATGGTTAAATCAATGAGTTTTGCCTGTCTAAGAAGCATGGAGTACTGAATAATGTCTAATGAAAGCTCATTAGTTTGTGAAGGTGTCTTCAGATCACATTTTATCTTTTCATTCCTTTACTTGGTCTCATTTTGCTTTTTTTCTTCTAGTGATAGCTGCAGGTATTTTTTTATGGAACATTTAATTTTAACATTTTAATCTTGCAGATTTTCAAAGCTATATGTATACAATTTCTGAATTTTCTTTAATATCAGGATTTATTATTTATCTGTGTCAGCATGAAGATTTGATGCTGATCATAAAAACTTGGCTGTCTTTTATAATTTTCTTGTATTTATTTTGAGGTTACACCTAAAAGAGGTGATTAATAGCAAAGATTCATTAAAGTTTGATTGCTTTTGCAGGGTGTGACCATACTGACCCTTAGTCACGGAAAAATTAAAGCAGGGTGATTGTATTTTATTACTTTCCTCAAGGATGTGTTTCTTGGTAGAATTGAAGGCTAAATAACTTACAGGATATATGTATGAAATCTCCATATATTCAGATAATACATGAACTTGAAAACTGGAAATGTAAACTGTGATATCCTTGAGATTATAATTCTGTGGAGAAGGGATCTTGAACAATAGAGAATTGGGAACCAGTACTAGTTTCACACTGGAATGAATATAGTCTCAACACCATAAATTGCTGGGATACAGTCGAAAGATCTGTGGTATAAATATGCCTGAAGATACTGAGTCAGTGTTGTGGGTGCTTCCTTGCTTCCATAGGCTTATAAAAGTCAAAAGTGTATTGTCTAGGACTAATAGCTATGTAAATGTCTAGTAGGGTGTTATTAAAGTTGTAACTCTTAGAAACCTTAGCTAATAAATGATAGTTAATCCATTTAAGATGTGAAAATAAGTAAATAAATCTGTAAATTGTGTTCTTCTTGAACCATGGAAACCTGAGCACTTCAATGCATCCTAAATGCCATCACCTCACTTTAAAGACTGATTGATTTCATGCTTGTGTAAGAATTGTTTTTTAAGTAAAATGAAAGATATCATTAGCAGTGTTTTTGTTGGTAGTAGCAGTATTTTAACAGAAACTGGAACCAGTTGACTTGGCAGGTAGTGTTTTGAAACGAGGCAAAAATGTAAATATGGATTCATTGATGTTAAAAGATCCAATTCCCTGCTCAAGCGGGCTCAATCAGGGCAGACTGTCAGGGGCTGCGTTCAGTCATGCATTGAATATCCCCAAGGATGGAGGCTCCACAATCTCCCTAGGCAACCTCTATCACTGATTACTCTCAGAATAAACAGGTTTTTTAATTGTTTTTTGTTTTTTTAAATCATATTTAAATAGATATTCCTGTGTTTTGTCTATTGCTTCTTGTCATTTCACCGGGTACCACTGAGAAGAGTCGGGCTACATCTTCTTTACTTTTCCCCATCAGATATATGCATTGATAAGATTCCTCCAAGCCTTTTCTTCTAAAGCTGAGTAGTTGGAGCTCTCTCAACAGCTTTTTGTGTTTCAGACATTCCAATTCCTTCATTGTTATCTTTTGTTTTTTTTACTCCAGCACATTTCCTTCTTCTCTGCTGGAGAACCCGGAACTGAACCTCAAAACTCCAAATGCCTTTCACCAGTGCTGAACAGAGGGTAAAGATCACCTCCCTCAATCTGCTGGCAGTGCTTCTTCTCTTGCAGACTGGGGTGGTGTTGGCTTATGACATAAGAACATGTCGCTAGCTTTTTCAACTTGTTGGTCACCCACCACTCTTTCTGCTTTTGTATTGTCTTCAAACTTGCCGTGGATGCAGTCTGTCCCATCATAACAGAAGTTACTCATGAAGATATTAAACAGCTCTGGTGCCAACAGTAAGCCCTGAGAAATACCACTAGTGAGTGGCCTCTGGCAGGATGTTGTACCTCAGATCACAGTTCCCCAGGTGTGGCAGATTTGGCAGTTATCAATCCCTCACACTGTCCACTTACTCAATATTTCATTCATCATACTTCAAAATTTTGTTGAAATGGGTATTATGGGAGACAGTGTTGAAAGTCTTATTGTATCAAGGTAGAAGGGTCACTGTTCTTCCTGCACCCATTCAGCTAAACATCTAATCCTAGAAGGCTATCAAGTTGTCTAAGCATTCTCCTTTGTAAGTCCACATTGATGACTCATCATTACCTTCCTGACTGTCATCTGTTTGGAAATGCTTTTCAGGAAGATTTATCCCATTCAGACTTGTTAAGTGGTGGTTTAGTTGAGAATGTGAATATATATAGAATCATAGAATCACCAAGGTTGGAAAAGACTTCAGAGATCATCTAGTCCACCTGTCCCCCTACTACAATATTTCCGCTCTAAACCATGTCCTTTTGTTCAACATCTAAATGTTTCTTGTATACCTCCAGGACAGTGATTCTACCACCTGCCTAGACAGCCCACTCCAGTGCCTGACCACTCTTTTCAGAAAAGAATTTTTTCCAAATATCCAACCTGAACTTCCCCGTAAACTCATAGCCAAACAAAATGAACAAAAAACAGCAGTTGGTCTAAGTACAGATAAGCATAACTTGGCTAGAGGAATTAACTACTTGCAATAGTGCTTCTGAGTGGTTAAGACAAGGTCAGAGTACTGTTTTGTCAGTCAAGAATATCCATCTGCAGTGTGTTAGCTGTTTCAAGAGATACTGTACAAGTGCTACTGAATAAACTGAATGCTGTAGGGGTATAAGGTTTTATATTCATTATATGTAATGTATTTTTTTCTTTGAATTCTTACATTAGAAAAACATATTCTAGTAGTGTTACATGAAATGTTTTGTTGCTGTCTAGAGCACTGTGTTACGTAAATTACAGCATTATATAATGACTGTACATTGCATTTATGGAAACTAAGAAAATAATTTTTATTTATTTTAAATAGAAAGGAATAGCAATCATAAATCTCATTTAAGTTCACATAACTCCTTTTGTGGTTCAAGAGACATGCCTAAGTAACAGCCAGTTAAACAACAAATTGCAAATGAATTGTTTAAACTTGAAAGTCCAGTGCATCTTCTATCAGTTTGCATTTAATCAAGTTTATTCTTGATAACTCTATTGACTGAAACATCCAATATAGCTCTTAGCTTACTTATTTCAAATTATTTATTTGTTCATTTGTCTACCTGTGACAAAATTAGTCTCTGTCTGTGCAGAGTGGTCACTCATTTGCTATGACAGCAGGAAGGGCACGATGGCTGCTAATGCCCAAGAGCTGCCCCCTGCAGAGTTTGCACCCTTGGAGGCATTTCTTTATATGATGTAGTGCTAAACTTAAGAGAGGACGTGATTTCTGTGTAAAGGATGTGGGTTTTCTAATGGTATATGAGAATATATACCTCCTATATGCTGTATTTACCTTAATTACATATATAAATTATAAAAAAAATGAGTTTGCCTTCATTCTTAAAAAAAGTGATGTGTAAGTGTTGTTTCTGTTTAAGGGATTCATTTGGGGTAAAAAAAAAAAATGCAGGTTTTGAAAGATTACATTTCTTTTGAAAGATTACATTTCTTTTTAGTTTCAGGCACTGGATGCTGTATCACACACTCTTGTTTTGCTAGGAAGGAACAACACACTTCGAAATTCTTTAATGTCTTTTCTACTGTCAGAACTACAGCAGTTTGCTGAGCAGATGTTGCAAGCTTACCAGGTACTGCCATCTTTTCTTCTGGAGAAAATCCAGGGATTGGCTTTGGGGCATGTTTTTTTCTATATCTATTTGTTTCATAGAATGTAGTCAGTTCATCATTCTGTAGAATGTTGTACAGGGTCTGGCTGGGATGGAGTTAGCTTTCCTCGCAGCACCCGTACAGTGCTGTGCTCTACACTTATAGCTAGAATGTCATTGATTTACAGCAGTATTTTGGCTATTGCTGAGCAGTGCCAGCATAGCATTTTAGTCAGTTGATCATTCTATAAAATGTGCAGGTTTAAGAATCCTAATTTTACCAGCAGATTCAAAAGAGATATAAAGAAAAATAAAAATTCCTGATGGGCAAAAGTAAAATGATCAGAGTATATAATAGACTGTATAGGTTCTAAGATCATGCTGCATAATTTGGAAAATACTTGAGTTAAGAGTTAGTTGAAATTAATTCTTTAAAGATGTAAATTGTGAGCTATGCAGGCATACAACTTTGGTATCCAGCTGGACCCACAAAGAATTATGTCTCTTTTTCCATTTGTACTTGAGATTGAAAGTTGCGTTGTTTTCTTCAGAATTAAATTTGTAGCTTCCCATTATATTAATTTACATGATACAAATGTTATCCAGTGCTTAAAGTTGTATTTTGTTGGTTGTAATGAGTAGGAGATGAAAAGGGAAATGGAGTGGAGATAATATATTTGGTAAAATTGATTTCTTATATGGATTTTTGTATTGAAATGATGTGGAGTTTGAATAGATGGAACCAGCATAATTTTTTTCAAGTAAACTATAGAGTTGGAAAGAAAGAGAGAATGAGTAGATGTGCCTTTTAAAATTTGGAGAAGATGTGAAATCATTTAGGTTTTCATATATTTTTGTGCAGTGGTATACATCTAATTAAAAATGGTACAGTCTCACTTGGGAATATGACTTGATCAGGTAGTGTCCTACAAGGGTCAATGAAAAGAAAACACGCAGCTTGTTATTAAGTGAAAAATGAAGTCATTTGCATGTCTAATAAATATTTATCATAGGTGTATCACCAATGCTATGGTGCAGTTTAAAAAATATCCTACGTGTTGCTTGAGTAGTCTTTATATTTTTCTGTAAGTCACAGAAAGGAAAGATTACAAAACTGTATTACTTGAAGTTGAGAAAATTAGATTAAATTAGTATACTATGATTTTAACCACAAAGGATTCTCCTTACACAGTAGCGAGTTGGATTTTTCCAATGGTAATTTGTTTTTATTACTTGCATAATATAACTTAATATAAAATATAATATAAGTTAATATAAAATTTATATATTTACGGGAAGAGAAGATTGGATTCGTACATAAATATTAAGAAATTGGTGATTTAATCCTTGAACAATTCCTATACAACAGCTGGCATAGTAAATGAATTAAAAGTCTGTTTCTCAAGGATGGCTTGATGCCCTCAGTGGTTGTGTACAACAATTTTGCAGTTTGTTTTTTAACCAACATAAGCAGAAAGAAATGCTATAAGTGGTTAAAACTTGTGCCAGGAATAGGAGTTTATTCTGTAGAGTAGGTACAGCGGAAAGTCTGAAAGATGCCACACAATTTTTCCTTGCTCTCTAATAAGTTGTTTTCCTATATAACCCTTACATAGGAACCATCTTTCCTGCCCTTCATCAGGTGGTTTTTTGTATGAAGTGGCCCAGTTTCAGAGCTCAGGAGAATTTCTGGGCAGATAGGAACTTGCATTCAAAAGAAAAGATAAAGATTCTTTTGATCTGTTTCTTTATATTTACTATATGTTAAAAAAAAAAAAAAAATCAGGACAGCAAAAATGCACTTGTTACTTGACTTTTTCAGCTTCAGGACCAAGTTTCTTTTCAGGTAAACTCTTTGCTATCTATAGGTCTTCTTCCGTTACATTTTACTTACCTTATATTTGTGCTTACTGCAGATCTTTTCTATTACAATACATAATACAGATTTCCAGATTTTGTACTTATCAAAAGCCTTCACAAAATGCCTCCCACGTTTAATATGAGGAGGTGTATTTTCACTGTTGTGCAAAGGGAAGCATAGAAAGATTTTCTGACTTAATGAATTTTAAAAGCTTAATAACTTAATGAGGTTCCTTTTTACCCCTTCTCTAAACAGCACTTTCTGTGCACCCCTCCGAAGATCTTTTTGGATCATCTAGTTCCCTCAAATCCAAGAATTTAGAAATATGTTTCCATAAAGAAAGTTAACTGCTCTGCTTCTGTGTCCTTCCACTGTTAAAAATCTGCCTTTGTTCCTGAAATGATACACCCTCTTTTATGTATTTCTGTTTTTATTTTCTTCCCAGCAGTGTTGCACAGGAGTGATGAAGGCATATTGCCTTCTGATTAAGGTATCTGTGTATTTATATTGTTCCCATCCAGTGTTAATAGTGCTTCCTGGGAGTTTAATTGATCTTGATCAACCAATTGCAAACTCAGGGCTGGAAAAGGAATTTCATATAGTCCTTAGCTTTCGGTGCTTTCTTTCAACTCCTTTTAAAACACGCAGCTTTTAAGTATCCATCAGAAGAATAACTGAGTTTCATATACATAGGAAATCTCCAGTGTTTTACAGTAATAAAGCAGTCTGGAAGTGTTCATTGCCAGCATGGAGGTCAGACTTTGTCTGGGAAATGGAGAAGATTCCAGGTGACAGTATATGTAACTACAGGAACTGTATGCAGATATCTCTGTAGGTGACCTTTTTAGAAGTACAAGATCTTGACAGCTGCAAGTCCATGTAGTTCCCTGTACATGACTGGACTTCTGGCTTGCTGAGAAATTAATATTTTCAGTTTAATGCATTTGTGTATTTAGTTTTATGTTCATTTATGCACATTTATGTTTCATGTTCACTTACAAACCCATATACATTCTGTAAGTGATCATTTTTCTGGAATTTTTGCTTAACGCAAGCTTCTCTACTTAGTAGAGTAGAACACTAACCTCCAGTATTTCTGACAGCCTGTTTTACAGACCTGTTTCTGAGTGTTTCTGACTTTATGGAGCACTACCTTTGGTAGGCATGATCCTGAAATAAGTTTTCAATCCTTTTTTTTGTTTTATAATCAGTGTAGCAATACACTTCTTAATTAGAAATATTCAGAATGACAGTTTTTAAAAAAATCGTCTTAAATATGTAAACTTGCAAGTGGTTAAGACTTTGTATAATCAACTTCCATTAACTGACTGTTGTCATTATCCTGTTTTATTACTTAAGCAAAACTTCTATTAATTGCAAAGCTATTTCATGTCTTCCATTTCAGAAAATGGAATTAGGGACTCTTAGGTTTAGTTATGGTGAGAGATGAACAGGAATGTTGGATGTCTTTTTGCTAGCCTGCAATTAATTCCTAAATATTTGGTGAGCCACAGAAATTGAAAATAATGGCTTTTGCATCCAAGCAAATTTCTTTGATTTTGTACAGTTACTTTTCTTAAAGTTGCTGTTTTCTAACATTGATTTGGATTGAAAACAAAATTCCTTTTAATTTTTCTAAATGAATCCTGTAGGTATTTCAAGGTTTTTAGTTTAATTTTAATTGATTTGTGCAGAGCCATATGGTTTTATGTTTTTTTGGTATTCCACATCAAAACATCATGTACTGGAATTAAAGTGTTAATGCTCCAATTCTAGGTACCTATTCCTATACATTACAGAAGTCATGGGATCTGACTCTTCCGGGTGGGGCGGTCTCTTACTGCCTGGCAGTGGGTGCTGAAGGGTGCTTTCGTAGCCGTTCCAAGCTTTTCAGGTTTGACTCGGTCTCAGGAACTCTCTCTCTCCTATCTTATTTGATTTATTAGTCTCAATTTCACTTAGATTGTATTATATTATCTTGCATTCTGATATCATAGTTAGTAAAATAAGTTTTCCTCCATAGGTTGTTGCCGCTGTTTTTTTTTTTTTTTCCTCCCTCCCTTCCTTCCCATTTTGTGGGGCTGGAGGGGGTGGGCAGCAGGGGCCTACTGCCCCCTGTCACGGGCATAGATTGATCTAGTTAACTCCATGACAGCTTTTGGTGGAGAATGCGGGCATAGCTGCTTTTTAGCTTTTAGAACAAATCTCTCTCTGCTCTTAGGGAGCTTCGTTAGGGAGCATTATCAGTAGTTCAGGTTTTTGTGCTGGAAAACTTGACCTTGAAAGACCAGGCGTACTGCCAGTATTCTGGGATATTTGTAAACTTTGAGCACTGCTTAGTCTGGGTAGTGCTTTTTTTTTTCTTCCCCCCCTCTCTTGTTAGCTTCAATTCATTAACTCCTTTTTAGCATATACCAGCAATGAACCCACTCTTTATCGTCGGAGCGCTGAGTAAGGGATTAAAAGCTATGGTGTTACTCGCGACCTACTGGCCAATCATCAATGTCATAATTACTTGTTGTGGAATTGTGTTCATATATAACCACATAAGGGCATTGATGGAGACACCCGTATGGTACCTATATGCAATGTGGTATGATATGAATTTTGACATTTGCATCCCAGATGGAATGGCTAATTTTACAAACAACTACATCCCAAATGGAATAACTAATTTTACAGACAACGTGATATTCAGACCAGTCTCCAGGTTTTCCTCTCGGTTTGTCAGACGTTTTTTTCGAATACTGAGTTAATGCTCATGTTTGTGGGCGTAGCCCTGTTCATGTTATCAATCTCCCTAAATGTATTCTAATACAGGCGTGGTAAGTGGAAGGAGTCTCCTCCAAAACTGGAGAATGCTTACTGGCAGGGAATATGGAGAGGTTTAGGAAAAATCTTAGAAGCATGGGTACCCACAACGTCATGGGATTTCACTCTTGAACATCTGCGGGATCCTGAGAAACGAAGTCAATATTTGAGTCAGGGATGGTGTGGCTTACATAAATCTAAGGAGGTACAACTTATTTGGGGTTTGGCTTGTGCTTACTGCACCCTATATAATACTGTTCTGAAGAGAGAGAGAGTTTCCGAGCTGAGGTTCAAGCCAAAGGAGAGAATCTCCAAGTCAAATCTGATCAATTACAGGAGACACCAGTAACAATATGAGTTGCCCCTGTGGAGGGCAAGAAATGGAAACGAGTGTCCTTGCGTCTAGAATGGAAAAAAGAAGAAGCGGAGGAGGAGGTGGAGGAACATCCAGGTGCGGGGCCCACCTCAGAACCACCAACATTGGGAAAGGCAAAAGGAAAAACTAAGAGACATGCAGAAGAGAGTGATGAAGAGGAAGTTTCTATTACTACTCGTTGGCTTCTGAAGATGACTGAAATCCAAGGCTCAAGAGAGGAGTTTACATGGCGCCCAAATGAAACTCGTGTTTCCTGGTTAGTTCGCTGTTGGGACGGCGGGGCCAGTAGCTTGTCTCTAGATGGTAATGAAGCTCGCCAACTAGGAGCCATTGCCAGAGATCCAGCTATTGACAGAGGAATTAGTTGATGTTTGGATAGGGCTGCCTCCCTCTGGAAACAAGTGTTAATAGCCGTGAAGGAAAGGTACCCCTTTAAAGATGGCTTGAAGCCTGTGGCGAAAAGGTGGGATACAGTTGAAAAGGGTATCCAGTATTTGAGGGAAATAGCCGTGGTGGAAATGTTGATGACCCTAACTTTGGTCCTAACCACCCACGCCAAGACCGCGACCCTGAGAGAGTGAGGATAATGCCAGATATATGGCAGAAACTCACAACAACAGCACCAGACAGATACACCGGTACACTAATGGCAACGTTTGACAGATACCAGGACCAACAGAGAAGCCCCTTAGTTTTTGAATTGATTCTTACGTTCCAAAGTTATGAACAACAGCTACCCCCAACTCAAGTTTCCATTTCCGCCATCTCACAAATAACGGACCAACTGAATAAAATGCAAGAGCAAATGTCTTTACTGATTAATCGTGACAAACCTGTAGTAGTATCAGAAACGCTTGATGAAGATCAGGATAATCAAAAGAGTCTAATGAAGGAGATGAAGGAGCTGATCAAACTAATGCAAATTCAACTAATTAAAGATGATGAACCCTCCTTCTCATATGCACCATCAAAAATCTCAGCTGTTAAAGGGAAAAGCTTTCCAGCTCCTGTAAGGAATCCTACATCGCGACTTGCCTTGTGGCGTTACTTACGTGACCATGAAGAAGACATGAGGAAGTGGCATGACCAAGCTACTCCTGTACTACGAGCACGGGTGAGAGAATTACAAAGCAGATCAACCACCAGTGCAGTTGCTCCGGTTACCACAGGTAATGAATAGAGGGGCCCTGCCCTCAGTCGGGGAGGGAAAGGGATAATAGAGTTTATTGGGCTGTATGGATTCGATGGCCTGGCACATCAGAACCACTGAAATATAAGGCATTGGTGGATACCGGTGCACAGTGCACTCTGATGCCCTCGAGTCATGAAGGGACAGAATCAATCCATATTTCTGGAGTGACTGGGGGTTCTCAAGAATTGACTGTGTTGGAGGCTGAGATAAGCCTCACTGGTAAGGATTGGCAAAAGCACCTGCAGTGCATTGATGATATTGTTGTGTGATACAGCAGAAGAAGTCTTCACGAAAGGAGAGCGAATAATCTAAATTCTTCGGCGTGCTGATTTTGCTATTAAGCGAAGCAAAGTGAAAGGACCTGCTCAGGAGATTCAGTTCCTAGGTATAAAATGGCAATATGGCCGTCGTCACATCCCAACAGATGTGATCAACAAAATCACTGCTATGTTTCCACCCACTAGCAAGAGAGAGAGACGATCTTTTCTGGGCGTAGTGGGCTTTTGGAGAATGCATGTTCCAAACTGTAGCTTCATTGTAAGCCCCCTTTATCATGTGACGCGAATGAAGAATGAGTTTACATGGGGCCCTGAGCAGCAGCAGGCTTTTGAACAGATTAAACAGGAGATAGCCCGTGCCGTGGCCTTAGGGCCAGTACGGACAGGGCAGGATGTAAAGAACATCCTCTATACTGCTGCTGGAGAGAAAGGTCCCACTTGGAGTTTGTGGCAAAGAGCCTCAGGAGAGACCCGAGGCCGACCCCTGGGATTTTGGAGTCAGGCCTACAGGGGGTCGGAAGAGGGCTACACTCCAACTGAAAAGGAGATCTTAGCCACATATGAGGGGGTTTGGGCTGCTTCTGAAGTAGTTGGTACTGAAACACAGTTCCTTCTGATGTTTAAAGGAAAGGTTTCCCCCACCCATCATGCAACTGATGCCACTTGGAGTAAGTGGGTTGCGTTGATTACGCAACGAGCATGGATGGGAAATCTCAGCCATCCAGGAATCCTAGAGGTCATCATGGACTGGCCTGAAGGTAAAAAGTTTGGAACATCACCAGCAGAAGAAGTATCACGAGCTAAAGAGGCCCCACCATGCAATGAATTACCAGAAAATGAAAAAAAGTATGTCCTGTTTACAGATGAATCGTGTCATATTGTGGGAAAGCCTCGCAGATGGAAATCTGTGTGGAGCCCCACACGACAAGTTGCAGAGGCCACTGAAGGGGAAGGAGAATCAAGCCAATTTGCAGAGGTAAAGGCTGTCCAACTGGCCTTAGATGTTGCTGAACAGGAGAGGTGGCCAGTGCTGTATCTTTACACTGACTCATTGATGGTGGCAAATGCTCTATGGGGGTGGTTACAGCAGTGGGAGCAAAATAACTGGCAAAGAAGGGGTAAACCTATTTGGGCTGCTGAACTGTGGAAAGATTTTGCTGCCGGAATAAAGAATATGGTCATGAGGGTACGCCATGTAGATGCTCATGTGCCCAAGAGTCGGGCTACTGAAAAACGGCAAAATAACCATCAGGTAGATCGAGCTGCCAAAATTGAGGTGACTCAAATAGACCTGGACTGGTAGAACAAGGGTGACTTATTTCTAGCTCGGTGGGCCCATGAGATCTCGGGCCATCAAGGAAGAGATGCAACATATAAGTGGGCTACAGGGCTGTTTGTTTTTTTTTTCCCTCCCTTCCTTCTTTCCCATTTTGTGGGGCCAGGGGCCTACTGCTCCTGTCACGGGGATAGATTGATCTAGTTAACTCTGTGACATTGTAAAATGCTTGTATTCCAGATTATGTAGCTCTCTGTTGCCTTGACCCAGGTGCAAGACCTTGCACTTGATTTTGTTGAACTTCATGAGATTCTTCTGAGTCCACTGCTCAAGCCTGTCTAGCTCTCTCATGATGACGTCTCATTCCTCAGATGTGTCAGCCATACAGTGTGTGGTGTCATCTGCAGAAATTTTGAAGGTGGCCGCAAGTTGTATCAGAGGAGGTTCAGGTTAGACATAAAGAAAAACTTTTTCTCAGAGAGTGGTCAGGCACTGGAATGGCCTGCCAAGGGTGCCAAGGGTGGTGGAGTCGCCGTCCCTGGCAGTGTTCAAGAGGCATCTGGATGAGGAGCTGCGAGATATGGTTTAGTAGCTTGCGGTAGCAGTGGTAATGTGAAGATGGTTGGACTAGATGATCTTGTAGGTCGTTTCCAACCTTGTAATTCTATGATTCTATGCTTCTATCTTACTGTCAGTGTCATTGATGATGATATTAAAATTCTAGTACTGTCCCTTGAGGGAGGATACCACTCAATACTGATCTCCATCTGGACACTGAGCCACTGACCGCTATTCTCTGGGTACAGTCTTGCAACTAGTTCCTTATCCACTGATCTGTCCACCCATCAAATCCATATATTTTCTATTTGGAGAGAAAAATGTTGTGAGGGACTGTATCAAAGATCTTAGTGAAGTCTAGCTAGTCAGTGGCTCTTCCCTTGTTCATTTGATGCCATCACAGAAGACCATGAGGTTGGGCAGGTGGGACTTGCCCTTGATGAAGCCGTGCTAGTTGTCCCGTATCACCTTCCTCTCTTCCACATTCCTTAACATACCTTCCAGGAGGATCTGTTCCGTGATCATTCCTGGCACATAGATGAGACTGACAAGTCAGTAGTTTCCTGTGTTGTCCTTTCTACCCATATGTCCAATCTCTTCAGACATAAGTCTGTGTTATAACAATTGTAATAGAGCATTTACATGGGATAGAAAAATTCCTTGCTACTTTTCCCAGATGTGGTGTAAAGTGGCTTAATTTGTTGATTAGAAGAAAGTAGCTGAGCATATTAGGTGACTGTAAAAGATACTAAAATGACTGTTCAGTCTTTTTGGATTTTTGCATTTTCTACTTTTACTTGCATATCAAATTAGTAATGCTTCACCCATGTAAAAGAAAAGAGAATTATGCTATGCAGACCTCATGAAAATAATTGAACTTGCATCTGGACATCTGTTCATCCTTTTTAAGATGTCATTTCTTTTCTTTTTAAGCTGGTAAGCACAGATTGTAACATACTTCAAACTGTGAATGCTGAAAGTTGTTGCAAAATAGCACTCTGGCTAAGTACAGAATTATATTTTTATTCCGTGTGACTGTTGATGCTACTGGTAACAAAGGAATTAATGGTTTTATATAATAATCAGTGGATCTGCTTTTTTTTCCCTCAAAGATACATACCTGGTTTGGAGATACATATTTGTGAAGTCATAAGTATTTCCCCTGAAAGACAGTGAAAGAATCATTCAGGACTCACTATGTGTCAGAAGAGGGCCATATATCTTCGAAGCATACGCCTACTTTTGTGACGTATGTCATTCTCTATTAAAGATTAGATTTTAAGATGCATACAAAACAGTATGGCATGTCAAAACCAGAAAATTAAAAATGGTTCATACAGTTTCTCTACTCCCTAATCAAATAGATGTGCTCTTGTTAACTTGCTCTCTTCACAGGACATGCCAAGCTTTGATGTATAAAACAGCATGATGTTAGAGAAAATTAACCATAGCTTCCTTAGTGCTTTTGGATATTGGTGTTACCTATGTGAATTAGTGTATCTACCATATGTGCTCTTAGAAGTTCACTTTGTAGGTGAGGTAATTTTTAATATCGGATTTACCTTTAAATTTTATTTTGGACTTGTTTAAAATCTTCATTATGATGTACTTTTAACACAGCTTCACCAAATGCTTTTCAGGAAACGGTATAAGTGAATAGCTCCTCTGTTAATAGCTTGCAATATATTTTCTGGTAGTATTTTATATCTGCATATAATAGAAATGGGAAGCATAGTAGCCCTAGAATTTCTAGCTAGAAGTTACCAGTAAGTGGATTTGAATGTTTGAAAGAGTAATTACAGTTTAAACTGTCTTTAAATAATCACCTAGTTAAAAATAGTAAAATGTAAGTGGAAGCTAAGGAAGCTAGTGACTTAACAGTGAAATCGTGACTTCATCTTTTTTTGTCCAAAATGATCTTTTCATTTTACAGGACACTTTATATATTTAAGTTGCTTCACGCTTATTTCCCTCTCTTTAAATATGTAGGATGGTTCTGTTCACAAAGAATTCAAGCATTGGCCTGCCCCAGTGGGAACTTATTTGTAGCTGATTTTTTTGTTAAAAAGTACCTTTGAAGCTGTGGCTATCAACCTATTGAATTTATGTATAGTCATCACTGAAATCACAGTGTCTGGAGGATTAGTTGATGTTTGTTCAGTACTTTCTGAAATGTTAAAGCACCATGAGATATAACCATGAAGCACATGCGCAGTGGTATATCTTCTGTGGTGTTCCATCAAACATAGAAATACTGATTCTGATCCTTACATGTTCTTTGGTAAGCAATATTTTTGCTTTGCAATCAGTTTATCTGTGTACTTGGGCTGAGGTCTGCGTTTTCAAGGAACCGTATGGCCTGGCTTAGATTGTTTGTTGGTTGGGATGGCTGCAATGGGCTTACACCTGATTTAGGTTTGGGATTGCAAAATAAGGTTGTCAGCAAAGAGGAAAAAGTTTGAAATGTAACATTTGTCACAACCTAACAAGCTGTGCTTATTTTGCTGCCTGGGTTTTAGTCAGACTAGAGTTGTATTAGAACAAACTCCCTAGATATGCCCTGAGCTGAGACTATCATAGACAACATTTGTGGTGGTGGTTTGTTTTTGGGTCAGCTCTTCCTGATGATCTGCAGTGAGCACCACATCTAGACAGAACTGTTGTCCCAGGTTTACCTCCAAAATGAGCAGACCTCACTGCTAGTAGATTTTGAGTGATGTACAAATGATAAAGAGAGTGGTTTTATGCCTAGGCTGAAAGGATTGGCTATTTGAGGCTTCTTTTGTAGCTAAGGTTTGAGTTCTATTTTGTGTGGCTGAGGTGTGTAGTAGGTTAAATTTAGTTTTGTAGTTAGTCTGCATTTTTGGTGTCAGCACTCACCTGGCTGGTTAAAGCTTGGTTTAGCAGGGCAGCAGTGATATTAATGATGTGCCCAGAGTGGGAGGTAGGTTTCAGGACTGAAGACAGCAGGAACTCCCAGAATTCACAGGATTTCTGACATAGATTTAAGGTAGGGAGATAGGATGCGGTGAGCTAAAGTTAAACATGTTTATAGAGCTAGACTTAGAGTTGTCATGCCAAGGGCTTATGAAGTATCAGTTTTAATCAGGCCTTCTTGATGCAGCCTTCTCAATCCACAGCTAAGTCTATGAATGTAATGTATGCTTGGGTGAATGCAAGAATGAGAAGTGAGTTTGTTAATGTATTTGCAATACTAGGAGATCTGGAGATGCAGGAAGAAGGTGCTGTACTAGGTTTATTTTGAGGGAGAAAGGCAGCAGCGGCTGACTTTGTTTAGATCTGAGTATCAGTGACGTGGTCTGGTGTTAAGCTAGAGAGCAAGGTTTGTATGGCCATGATTTGTGCAGCAGAGAATGTCTTGGAAATGTTGAAAGTATTCCCGATAGAGGTGTGCTTGAGCAAAAAATAATTTATTTGGTTTGATTAGATTTAGACTTAAGATGTTGTTGATTGCATTCATTAACTTGAATGAAATACATGCAACCTGATACTTTTGTTCATCTGAACCACATTTGTAAATGTACACATTCATAGTATAATTTAAAGTAACACAATTTGTATTGCTTGTCTTATAGAATTATTTCTTTCCTGCTGAAAGACATTTGAAATTAATGCAGCACTAACAGAATTAAAATTAGTTTTAGGAAATAATAATCTTGAATCTACTCAGGTTCACTTTCCTATTGTTTAAGATGGTGCATTTTCTTTTGGTTCCTGTAACAGCTTGCAAAGGAAGAAATAAATTGAATCAACTGCACAGGGAAAGAAAACGGGAAAAAAAAATACAAGAAAAATAGGAGAAAAAATTAGTTTTTTGATATGTCTTTTTTCTTTAAGTGTTGGCATTCCAAGTTACATGATTATAGCTCAACCTTTGAAGATTTAGTTTGTGTTTTGTATTTTCTTGTGTCTGTCAATCCCTGAATTTAGCTGGCAAAGCACAAGTAAATCTCTAGGTGTTAGGTCTTGAAATTTTTGGCTTCATTTCATCCTTAGAATTAGTTCTTTCATTAGAAGTTACTTCTAGGCTCTGTGTTTTCAGAGTATCCAACTTCTAGCTGAAGTTGCTATTTTAGAGAACTCTTTTTTTTTTTTTTTTCATGTAGCCTTATTATTTAATGAAAACTCTTTTACTAAGCCTAGATATTACAGTTCCCTACAGTATCCTATATTAAATGTATATGAAGGAGAGAGAGGTTACAGAGAGATTAAAATCTGAGTAGTACTTCTGCCTATTGGAATAAATTATTGGCAGAGCTTAGTTTAGGTTAGAATATTCAGTTGTTCAGTTTGAATCCTTCCTACAATTTTGAGCTACAATTCAGTTCTGTTAACTTGCTTAAATAAAGTGAGTTCATCAGATGACCATAGAATTGATAAGATTGAAAAGGAGCTCTGGAGGTGATCTAGTGCAGTCCCTCTGTTCAAAGAAGGTTGCTTAAGCTGTGTCTAATCAAATTTTGAATTTTTTCAACAACGTAGACTGCAACATTCTCTTTGTGCAGCCTGTTCCAGTGTTGGGTAACCTCTAGCAGTTTGTAAGAAAAGGCTGTCAGGTTGGTTAAATGTGATTTGCTTCTTTATAAGTCAGTGCCAACAACACTTTCACCATATTGTTCATCGTATGTCTGGAAATAGTTTCCAGGATTATTTGCTATGTCACCTGCCCAAGGATCAAGGTTAGGTGAACTGATCTATGTTTCTCTGGATGTTCCTTTTTGAAGATTGGTCTGTCATTCTTTATCTTCCATTCCTCAAGAACTCTTTAAGTTTCCAAGACCATCCAAAGATAATGGCCTTGCCATGACATTGCTCATCTCTCTCAACAATCATAGCTGCATACCATCAGATACAATGGTCTTATATATCCAGTTTCTTGAAATGTTCCTCAACCTTGCTCATCTCCACTCAGGGTAAATTTTCCCTTCTCCAAACTTTCCCACTGGTTTCAGACATGTGGTCCTCCAGAAAGCTGATCTTACCAGTAAAGTTCAATCCGAAGAAGGCATTATGTCCTTCATCACCTGTTCCTTTGCTACATTTTTCCTTATCTTCCTTTTGCTCTGATGTACCTCTAAAAATCTTGATGCACTTCATATTCCTATCCAGATTCAGTTCTAGATAGAGTTTTACTTTCTTAACCCTGTCTCTTCAAATTTGGACGGTGTTTTTGTATTCTTTCAGAGTTACCTGTCCTTGCTTCCACACCTTATTGCTTCCTTTTTTATTTTTCAGTTATGTTAGAAGCAACTTGTTCATCCATGCAGGAGCCATGCAACTTTTGCTTACCTGTGTATCAGGTAGAGTATTCAAGAACTTGAGCCTTGAAAATTCTCTCTCACATACCTCTTTTCTGCAGAGTCATATCACATTGCATTTTTCCCAAATACATTGCTAAAGAGGCTGAAATATGTTCTCCTGATACCCAAGGTGGTGACCCTGCTTTTCTTTTTGATAAATTTTTCAGCAGTAGGTGAGATTATAGTTGCAAATTAGTTGAGTTCTTGAGGGAAGTATTAAGTCATAAAGAGATAAGTCACTTTTCCAACCATCAAGGAACAGTTTTTCTCAGGAAGTTTTATAGATGCTTCAGTAACACTCTCAAAGTTAGCAATCTGATTTATGTGAGGATAATTCTCATTCAATGCAGACTAATAACTTTCAATTTGTGGGAGTATAAGGTGAATATTGAGACATGTTCTGAAACTCCTTCTTTACATTGAATTCCCTTTTGTATAGGTAAGACTGAGTATGGAATCTGTTCTGGAGAGCTCTACATACTAGATTAGTCTCTAGTCTTCCCTAGCCAAAAGATATCTCAGAGGAAACTTAAATGACAGGTAGAATGCAGTGTATTCGAGTATGTCTCAGGTCTTTGATGTTATTAAAAAAAAAAAAAAAGTTTTCTTTTACTTAGTCAAGGAAATAGAGAAAATAACATGTTACTTTCCTTAAAAAAAATAACATGTTTAATTTAACATTTCTCTGGTTTTTAAGAAGGGTCTTGAGTAACTTCAAGCTATTGAAGCTTATTTAACTAGCAACCTTAAGACCAAATGCTGCTTGGATCTCTTAGGAATTGTTTTGGCTGTCATCATGCTGTATATCAATTTATTGTAATTTCAGCTGCAAATTTTTCTTGATAAAGCCTTTTTTTGTCTGCTTTCATTGGCAAACTTACTTTCTGCTTTCTATGCTTCTGAGAAGTATAGAATCATAGGATGATTTTAGTTGGAAGGAACCTTAAAGATCTCATCTAGCGATGGGCTGGAACACTCACCACTATATCAAGCTACCCAGGACCCCATCCAACCTAGCCTGGAACACTCCCAGAGATGTGGCAACCTGTTCCAGTGCCTCTCCCCCCTCACTGAGAAGATTTTTTTCATAATATCTAATCTGAATTTCCTCTCTTTTCATTTAGAACCATTACCTCTTATTTTATCACTACACTCATAGTATACCCTTCTCCAGCTTTCCCATAAGCATCCATATATGTTAAACGTTTGTGTTTTCTGTCATAGAATCATAGATTCCTTAGAGTTGGAAAGGATCTTTGAAGATAATCTAGTCCCACTGCTCTGCAATGAACAGGGACATGCACAGCTAGATTGGGTTCCCCAGGGCTTGATCCAGTCACACCTTGATAGTCTCCAGGAATGGGGCATCAACCACATCTGTAGGCAAGCTGTTCCAGTGCCTCACCACCCTCATTGTAAAGGACTTCTTAGTTGCATTGATTCTGCAGCCGGTTTTTCATCCGCTGAACTGTCCACCCATCAAATCAATATCTTTCCAACTTGGAGAGAAAGGTGTTGTGGGCCAGAGGCCTTACTGAAGTCCAGATAGATGACATCAGTGGCTCTTCCGTTGTCTACTGACGCAGTGACATCAAAAAAGGCCACTAGGCTGGTCAGACAGGATTTGCCCTTGGTGAAGCCATGCTGGTTCTCCAGTGTCACCTCCCTATCTTCCATGTGCCTTAGCATAGTTTCCAGGATGATCTTTTCCATGATCTTTCCCTGTACAGAGGTGAGACTGACAGGACGATAGTTCCAGATGTCTGCCAGGTCATAAGATTTTGTTTTCACTTGTTTGTAAGTTTTGGCAAATGCTAACCTTTCAGGCTGATTTTTTTTCCTAGAGGTATCTACCTCAGGACTTTTTATATGTATTTTTTATTTTATTTTTGCGTCTGTCAGTGCATGAGTACAAGTTTGAAGTTCAATGTGTGAGAGCTCACAGCTTTGATAAAAGCCAGTAGGAGCTGTGCTTTGAATTCGTGCATCTCTGTGTAATGCCAGACACTGTAAAATCACATGCAAGTTCTCTAAGTTTGCCATTAGCAGAGAGTGTGATTATTTCAAAGATTCAGTTGTAATAAATAAAAACATTACCTCTCTGTAAAAGTGCTAGTGAATTGTAAGTAATACATGTAGTGTATGTGAAATTGTAGTAATGATTGTCATTAAAAAAATAAATATTCAGAGCAGAAAGTGAATGCTGTGCATTTTACTTTCATGCATATAACAAGGATAGAAAAATAATAATAATAATAATATTCCTCTTATTTCAACATGCTTAGTAACAGAAGCAATTATCCTTGTAAAAACAAAAACAAAACAGTAATTGATCATGTTATTAAAACTGTAGACATAAGAGAGTCAAATTAGGCTTACAATATCAATAAATATAAACCAATATGCATTGGTTTAAAATTGCTATTCCTGATTGAAAGCAGGTAGCTAGCATCAAGAAACCATATATAATAAATCAGATGATTCTTCTACAGTATTAAATAACAGTCTGAATTACGACCCTTAATTTTCTCAATGTTTCACAATTCTGCTTATTAGATGTTTGACCAACCCTTGGAATATATACAGCTAGTTCAATTTCTACATGGTGGTTGCTCAGGTATCACTGAAATTAGGTACCTAAGTGGCCATTATAGCTCCTAAAGTGAACAAGAAGAAACACACTGGATGATTAAGTGTTATAAGCATGTTTTGTTGTTGTTGTTAAAATGCTTTAACACTATTGGCTGTGTCATAGGATGTATGGATTGAGCACATGGGACCAGGCAACACAGATGACTTCTCATTTACGATGGTCTTCAAGTATATCCATCTTTTTGGAGAGACTTCAGTATACTTAACCTTGGGTGTTTGGACTAGAAATTAATCGCCTGAGGACTACTTCAGCTGTAAATCAGAACATTTATTTATTACATTAATATTTCTAAGTATGATCAAAATTTGAATCGGTTGTGAATTCAAAGGGAGGGAGGGAAGAAAGGAAAACTCTACTGGATATGTGATCTGTAGATTTATGTAGAAAAAAACTAGATAAATTATGAGCAAAGCATAAGCAGTTCTCTACATGATTAACATTATATCAACTTGAGTCAATAGTATTAACTAAATATTAACTTATTTATTATGTATTTGTTGTTTATTTAAGAAAAATCCATTTTTACAAAAGTGTGATTGGGTTTCCTTTTAGCTGGGAGTTCATAGTTTTCTTCAGCTAGAAGATACTTCACATCGGTCATTTTTATTATGGCCCCGTCTAAAGCATAATATGATCATTTCTTTATGAAAGCACTCATCATGCTGCCTGCATTTATCAGTGATGTTTGCCTTGGTTGTCAGCCCTACCAGATGCTCTGACATAAGTTTCTCTATCTCCCTTCTCTGCAGAGAGTATCAATTTTAGCAAACTTGAAGTGCTCTGTTTGCATTCAAAAACTTCTTATCAATCACCGCTGTTATTATTCATGTAAGATGGAAAGAGTAACAGTAGTATGTATTCAGTAACAAATGCAAATATCTGGTTTAAGGAGAGAACAGTAGTGGAAATTTCTTCACGACTGTGATCAATTTCATGCCATCCATACTTTTTGTTTGAACAATTTTAAATTACAGTGCAAGATAATTAAGGAAGAAGTTGGAGATTTCGAGTGGCTACAGGGGTACAAAAAACAAGATATTTGAGATTACTCTAGCAGTTCAGTCTTATTTGTTCTTAACAGGAGGAAGATGTGTTAAGCTTTTAGTTCAGCCTCCTCTCCTCCCCCAAGGATATGATTGCTGTATTATTTTGGCTATGAAAAATACATAGCATAGTTGCCATGGCAAAGCATTTGTTCTTTCTCATGACAGTCTAAAAACCTAAGAGGGCTCTTGCTTTACTGAATGACCTCGGCACCCCACTGGCCTCAGGTACTGCAGCACAACAACCAGCCCTGACAGCCCAGCAAGCAGTAGGTTCTCCCTTTAAAGCTGTAGGGCCATTTGCTGCCTCAGCACCACAGCACACCTGTCAATTTCAGGTAACTGATCAATTTCAGGTAACTGGTTAAGTCTTCTGCCTGAAAAGTATGGGCAGAGGAACCAAAGCCAGGCATTTCCCATATCCTGGGGGACCTTGTAAGGAGACTTTAGGAAAAGTCTAAGAAACTCTTACTGTTGCTAGTATGCACAGCTTATTCTTCTAATAGGCAATGTAGTATTAGGGGAGGAAAGGAAATGTCATGTCTTTTTTTTTTTTTTTTTCTCTCCTAATTGGTATCAGCGTACCATTGTGGTTTCACTGTGGGTGACTGAGGGTGACTTGTGTGTGTAGAATTAGTGGCTCCCAATGAATTTCTGCATAAGCCAGAGCTGGTTTAATATGTATATGGCAAGTTTTATTGTCGTTTGTATGCAGGACACCTTTTTTTTTTTTTTTTTTTTTTGCATTTGATTTATTAGGAGGGAGATTTGTGGAATTTCACTATTTCACTCATAGAGATGAGATGTTTGTAATCATTTGATCTGCAGTATCTTCTCTGTGAAGTATCAGCCTGTGCTAAGGACCAACTTGCTTCTAAGGAACCTGTTTTATTAAGCTTAAGTTTAAGGAGAGCCAGGAGTTACAATTTTGCGTGATATATTTAACTGGAATATTTTGAGGAACTTCTATCAGTGTAGTTATAAAATTGGGCTGACAGTACAGCCTGTAGAATTTTATTTATTTATTTATAAATGGAGGCAGATTAATTTAATTGTCCTTGTGGTATATTAAGGATCTGCACAAGAAGCGGTGAACAATTATCTGTCATTTTTTAATTGTTTATATCACTGAGAAAATGCCTAATGTAAAAGCATTAATCTGAAAAACAAACTCAGATCCAGTTGCAGCTGACATATTTCTAACAAAACATTCAAGACTTTGTTGCTACAGTGGAATACTAACAATTAATGTGAAATCTAATAAGTGAGCTTCTGCTAAGTTAATAAATAAAACATAGGTTGGTTTTACTAGCTGCCAGTTGCATCCAGAAATGCAAGCAGTGAACTGTGATAAATTGGCATCATACGAATACTGCTTGAGAACTAACTATAGTCCCTGAAATGATTAGCCATAATAATAAATCTTACTTTTCCAATTCTTCATGCTATTTTAAGATTAATTAAATATATAAAAGTTAAGTTATGATTTTATTATTTAATCAAATATCTGCTACTATGAGGGTCTTTCTGAGGCAGAAGGAAGATCTGTGTCCTTTGATAATCCTCATTTGCAGTCCAAACTGTGAAGTATTCTGTTTGTATTGTACACAGCACATTCTTGCCCAGGAAGCTTTGTGATTTTTTAATATTTAGAGCGAACATAGGTGGCAGAACCTTGTTCCTGTCCATTCATAACTTCATATAGGAATATAGTACAAAGGAAATCTACTTCGCAGGCAAAAGCCCCATTGCCTTCTTAGCAAATGCTTTATCCTGTTGAAATAGATCCTCCATACAGTAATCTAGGGCTTAATATACACACATCTGATGTTTTAACGTGGGTCTTGACATTATGAAAGAAACATTAGAAAGGCACTCTGAAAAGAACATTGGAAGCATCCCTTATTAAAGTGTCAAGCTGTTGCAGATGCTGTTTTATATGCCCTTTTTTTCAGTTCTGCACTGAATATATAGGAAATAGCCTTTCACTGTACTCTGTACAATTGTATAGCAGTAACTTGACTATTCCTGCCTTTTCTTCTTAACTACTTATTTTTCATGCCTGCTTGTATCCAGGGTGCCCTTGTTTTTCTGCAGTATTGTTTTTATTTCTAATACGCTCTAACATTCTTTTTATTTCCTGTAATCCCTTTAGCGTCTCTTATCAATCACTTGTATTCTAAATTTTTGCCTTATCTTCAGTATCGTTAATTGCTTCATCTTCTATGTGTAGATTACTTAATGCTTTATCAGTACTTTCATGTTTTAATAGGTTTGTTTTTGCATCAGTATACTTTTTCTTCTGTAATGTTGACACATGTATTCCACTGACAGATGATAAGAAAAAATGGTGACTTTCATAGTTTATCATCTGCAATAGAAAGCTAAGCACTTTTCTGAAAGATTATTTAAATGCAATTCCTAGTTTTAAAAAATCATGTTTTTTCCTGGAGAACTTTAATAGTATCATAGAATCATAGAATCACAAGG
Organism: Chrysolophus pictus; assembly: GCA_037305975.1. Classification (NCBI taxonomy): domain Eukaryota; kingdom Metazoa; phylum Chordata; class Aves; order Galliformes; family Phasianidae; genus Chrysolophus; species Chrysolophus pictus. The sequence continues at coordinate 31,289,608 of CM074578.1, forward strand.
TTGGGCCCCTCACTGCAAGAAAGACATTGAGGCCATGGAGTGAATTCAGAGAAGGGCAACAAAGCTGGTGAGGGGTCTGGAGCACAGGCCTTATGAGGAGCGGCTGAAGGAGCTGGGATTGTTCAGTCTGGAGAAGAGGAGGCTCAGGGGAGACCTTATTGCTCTCTATAACTACTTAAGGGAGGTTGTAGTGATCTGGGGGTCGGCCTCTTCTCTCGTGTAACTAGTGATAGGACTAGAGGGAATGGCTTCAAGCTGCGCCAGGGGAGATTTAGGCTGGACGTTAGGAAATGCTACTTTTCTGAAAGAGTGGTCAGGCACTGAAATGGGCTGCCCAGGGAGGTGGTGGAGTCACTGACCCTGGTGGTGTTCAAGGAACGGTTGGATTTTGTGTTGAGGGACATGGTTTAGTGAGTACTATTGGTGATAGGTGGATGGTTGGACTGGGTGATCTTGAAGGTCTTTTCCAACCTTGGTGATTATGTGATTCTGTTGGAACGGACCAACAAGATCATCTAGTCCAACTGTCAAGCTTTGTGGTTCCTTCAAAATTTAAAACTGAAGATCCTCAAGAACATGAAATCATTTTTCAGGAGTAAATTACTTCTGTTTCTGTCTGTTTCTTTTATGTAAATACTTTACATGCAGGCATTTGTTCTGAAGAATCTGGGTTTGTTTACTTAGTTTTTACACTCTTCCCTTCCAGGCTTTTTGTGCTGTAGAAATGGCAGGGACTCTCACTTTATGTGAGTGTAGGATTAGGAAAGGAAAAGTAGCTGTCATAACACAGCAACAGAAAGAAAAGCATTTTGAGAATTAACTTAAAAGTAAACAAAGTAGCAGCAAAGGCGTGTTTTTGTTTTATGAACTGTGTAGAGTTTCAGACTGTGTGTACACACACTCAAAATAAAGTTTACGAGCTTAAAGGAAAGCTAGCTAAGAACAGACTTATTGTAAATTCTGAAATTCTGATTTCATATTGCAGTTGACTGCTTCTGGTTCTTCATTTGTGTGAGTGCCTGAAGCTAACATTTAAGCAGTATTCATGATTTTCTTGTTAGAGTACACTTCTCAAACTGGGCTAGCATGTCACTATCAACTGTTTGGCTTTTTGCTGTCAATTTTTGCAGCTTTTTTTCACAGCTTTCTCCAACTTCTATATTTCTTGATTGAAGAAAACAAACAAAACAGAAATGCTCTGTCTTGTAAAACTTCAAAAGTTCCATCACAGTGGGACATAACTGAAGAGGAACAGTGCTTCCACCGTGTGTGCCTAGTTCCCACAGTGAAATCTTTCAGTAAGCTTCTGATGCAGTGCTCAGGAAAGTATTTAAGGACATTCTCGACAGCAGTAGGTACAATGAGTGGGAGACAGCTGTTCTATGAAGTAAGGAAAGTTTAAGAAATGGATGTTTCTTAAATTGTGTGGGAGTTTGTTCTGTGCAACTCGCCTGAGAATTGCAGTTTACAAACAAATTGATTTTCTTAGTTGAACCAAAATCTTTTATTTCGAGTTAGAAATGGAAAGGACAGGATTTCCATATACTGTTTTAAATGAGGTCATTTGGTAACAGTGCTTCTAATGTCCTATTTTCCTGGAGTTTTACTTTCGTCAGACGCCTACCTGTGCGACCTGGTGTAGGGAGCCTGCTTTGGCAGGGGGGTTGGACTCGATGATCTCTGGAGGTCCCTTCCAACCCCTACAATTCTGTGATTCTGTGATTCTGTGATAGCTTTGTACAGTTTACAGTACAGTTTAATCTCTGATTTAGACTAAGATTGCACTGTTCTTTGCAGTTTACTAAGTTTCTACCATGTGATATGAAATACCACTTACATAATATTCATACTAGATTAAGTAAGGAAGCAAAGCAAAACCAGTCCAGTATTAAATAGGGATTGTAATTCATACAAAAAATTGTTTCTTGTGTCACTTTCCATAATACTTGTACACTACAGAAGAGTTAGTAAAATCAGGACTACACCTGCCACATTACATTTTTACAGTCTTGCTAACTCATAGTTTCATGTCAAAAATATCTTTAAGTATAATACCTTATTAATCTTATAGGTTATCTATATTTGTGTTGCTTTCACTCCTTTTGTTTTGTTACAAGCCCTGTTAACATCCAGAGTTCCTTATTAAAATGCAAGGGCTGCTCCAAAAGTAATGCCTCCTATTTTGTGATATTAGCCCACAATGTCAAAGGCAGATGTTGCTGATATGGCAGTAGGAGTTGAATCTTCCCACCAATATCCCATTACATTTTGTCACTGTGCAACAGATGTCAGCAGATGGGCAGTCTGACAAAATAGTGTCTGACATGGAAGTGTGTATAAAACAGGGTGTGGAATTTAATTCCTCCATTTGGCAAAAATGGCACCCATTGACATTCATCGACACTTGCTGAATGTTTATGGAGACTAAAGAGTAGAAGTGAGCTCAGTGAGGCAGTGAGTGGTGTGTTTCAGCAGTGGCAACAGTGCTGATGCAAAGTTTTAAGACTATAGCATGCTTGTTCATCCCAGGTGAAAATACATAGCTAATGGGGGTGACTATATTGAAAAATAGCTAAGAATGTTTGCAGGTGAAAATTTGCTCAATCAAATGGTGTGAGTGTGCTCTTTGTATTTTTCATGAACATAAGTGGTAATACCTTTATAGTGACCCATGTAGTTGTCGTATGTGCATTAGTCTTTTAAGTATTTGTATCATTATGTTCTAATAGTACTGTGCTGTAGCTTTCTAAAGCAGTTCAGAACTCAGTTGTGTGTCTCTTTAGTGAGCACTGCAGCTTCTGGAATAATCACTGTACTTAAATAATTCAAGTGTTTAAAAAAAAAAAAAAAAAGAAGAAATACTTTCAGATTGGCACAAAGTCAAAATAAACTAAAAGATATGCTGCATTACTGTATAGTTATTCCCAGTTAGTAACTGCCTTCTCAAAGGTTTTTAATATAAATGCAAAGGGGGCATTTTAGAAGAAAAGTAATTGAAGGCTATTCAAAACTGCTTGCAAATATGAATATTACAAAACCGATAGAATGGCAATTACAGTCTGTGTAGAATATTAATGTGCTACTTTACATGTAGTAGGTCTTTATTATGAGCTCATTTCATAGGTAAGCCAGTGTAGGTTGTTTTCAATATGAAATATGATAGACAGCTGTGTTAATAAAATCTTGTTGCACATAGAGCCATCTCTTAATATGCAATTAAACAGAGTTTTAAATTGTAAAATAAATTATACTGCAATACAGAAGCAGCAAATTAAAAAACACTCCAGGTTCTCTATCATTTTGTAGTAGTTCAGTGTAGCAAGATGGTGCTTACTATTTTAGATTTAAATTTGGAAGATTTCAGTTAGTGTAATTTTTCATTTTTAACTGTAATGAATGATTATTTTCTTTTACTGCTACGAGTGAATTTCATATTATTTGCAGAAAACAGGTTGTTAGCTGTTATTTCCAGGCAGAGCAATTATTTTAAACTAATTCCTTTCTTACTGACTACTTAATAAACTACTTACTAGAACTATGAGATGAACTAATACAGATGTAGATTTTGAGTTGCAGCAAGGTTAGTCAGCTTGTCTTAGAAAATGCGCAAAGAATAGAAATGCTTCAGATAAGAGCAGCACATCTGGAAACATGCAAGGTCATCTCTTGAAATAGAAATTGTTTTTTAAGGAGGAAAAAAAAATGAAGTATACGAGGCAGAGAATATACCTTTGTTCTAAGCTAACGTCTTTTCTTTCTCTGCCTGAAATGCCAGAATTTTCCTGCTACTTTCTCCATGTGGGAATTCCATGAAAATTCTCACTATATGAGCTAATTCTCTGAAATCTTTTTTGTTTTTTTTCTTCCCTTATTTGCTTCATTTTTTATCTTTGGACTATTGATATCACTTCAGGTTTGTTTCTTTTTAAGGTAGTAATTTTCGGCCAGTATTTTATGATTCTGAGTATGCAGGTCTGATGGATCCAAAGGGTGAGAAAGAAAATCAAACATGTTTCTGTTTTTCGTTTTGGCCAAGGTTGGAAGGGACCTCAAGGATCATGAATCTCTAACCCCCCTGCCACATGCAGGGCCACCAACCTCCACATTTAATGCTAGACCAGGCTGCCCAGGGCCCCATCCAATCTGGCCTTGAGCACTTCCAGAGATGGGGCATCCACAAGAGAATTTGGCTCATAAGTTTTTGTTTTCAGATCACAAAAATCCTCATGAAGCAGCGACTGACTTGCAAGTTCTGCCATTCCATGAGCATAGGGATTCTACTTCTCACAGTCTTCCTCTTCTTGGCTGTTGGCTGGACACATGCGTAGAGGAAGCAGCAAACTTTATGCCCTCTTTAGAGATCAACTACAATTATCATCTCCATGAAAGTCCTAAGAGGAAGTACTTCATTGTTGAATGTATGTATATTCTATGCTTCTGGGGAAATACTACATTTTTTTTCCTAGGCTGATCATTGAGGTCTTTCAGCCTTTAGGCAGGCAATACATCCTTTGTCATCAGATGTTGACTCAGTATCCCTGTATTAATAAAGCCATCTTAAATCTGACAGAGTCATTATAAAAATCTCCAGTGCAAGCTATCTGAGGAACTGATAGATTAAAAAAACAAACAAAAAAAAAACCAACATAGATTGCTTGACTTTTCATTTGGTTTAGCTGCATGGTGGTGGGAGTTGTTACTTCTGATGTTACGTGGGATGTAGATGGTGGATTATAATTATAGAACAGCAGTACTCTAGAGATGAGACCTAGAAGCGTGATGGTGGAATTGGAAATTGGAAATCCTTGCATCATCAGTTTCTACTCGCTAGACATCAGGCTGTCTATACAAATTCAAGGTTCTGCATAACCTGGACCTTGTTCCTATTTTTTTTTTTTTCTACTGACTTCAAGTAGTTTTCTTTTCATTCTGTTCATCATGATATTGCTACAGGCAGCAACGGATGTGCTTGATACTCCCTCTCAAACAAAGGCCATACCATTCTTGTGAGAAGCATCTTCTACCTGTTTATTCTTTCTGATGACATAGTGGATGAGGTCTTTCATTAAAGATTTTAGAAGCGAATTAAAAGCCTTTAGTGACACTTCTTGGTTGTTCCACCAGTAAATCCACTGAAATGGCATTAGTGTCACCCAGTTGAACACCTCATTGAGTTTCACAAGGTACCTACGCTCACATTGGAGACATGCTTAAGAGGCCTGATGCATTCCTTTTTCAATTTTCTTTCTTGTTGCAGTTTTCACTATTATATGTAGTATATGCATTTCTTGAAGAATTGAATTCTGTGCGTAAATTGTATTAGCACAGCTAGAAGCTGCTAGTTTTCCATATGCTCACTCTGAATCGTACTAACCCTCCTTTTCAAGGATACTGTTCCCAAAGATCTTCTATGACAGGTTGGGTTTTTTTCCTCCTTTCCGGGATGAGAAGCAGTTTCCTGTAAAATGAAAGAAGGCTTTGCAATTTGTGAACTCTTGTCTTGAAAAGATGTAGGATGGCAATTGGTCTAGAAAACAGTCATTAGGTTCCTTTATCTGTACTTGAGTTGATAACTCTTGGACTTTCAAGGTCAGGGGTAAAATATGTACATGAAGTGCTTTCTTGTTTGTTGATAAATTCATGTGTTGTCCTGGGGCTAGGAAGATGGGAGCAGGTCTTGAGGCATATTTTATTCTTAGAAGAGATAACTATCAAGAACCATCATGGTTCCCTTTATGGGAAGGTAAAGCCACAGAATGGTATTGGCCGCAGGCTGCCCTGGTACAATTCTGAGAACAGAGACCCCACTGAGGGAACGAAGATGGGAAAGATCTAATTATCCCTTTAGGATTAAGGAATTCAAAGTCTTTCAATTCTTATTGTCCAGAGGACTGAGGACTGAAAAGATCATTAAATGAACCATGTGATGTTAAGCCCTCCATCTATGGGAGGGAATCTAAAATACATGGTAGTAAGGGAAAGTGATGGACCTGTGGGGGGAAAAAAAGAAATAGATTATTTTTAAAGAATTTATTAACTGGAATGCTTAAAAATCAATGGCTATATGCCAGTATAGCATAGAAGGGGTGGAATTAAATTTAAATGAATTCAGTCTGATAGCAGAAACAGTCACAGCACGAGTTCCTTATTGGGTAATGTGGTGTCATCAGGGAAAACTCTAGGAATATATTTAATGTCTACTCTAAAGCCATTAAAAATGTAGCAATATTCTTTTTCCTGTTCGTGGTCTGAAAATCTCTTTGTTGTCCCTGAATTTTTCTCTCTGCTTGGTTAGTGCTCTTTCAGGGAATAAGTGTAGTAAAAATTAAATACAAAAAAATAAAATAAAATTGGCTTTAGATAGTGACTTTCTTCTAATGAAGAAACTTTAACCATTAAAACAAGAGTTTTATTAATACTGCAGCTGTTGTCTCTCATTGGTTGATAACTAGGTCGTATAGGCGACATCTAAAAATAGGCAACTAAAAATTTACTAGGTACAGCATAACAAAGGTGATTGGTGCACTTTAACTTTGCTTCTTCTCTCATCTTTTAATAAGTCAGTCTGTAATGATTTCCTGTCATATTTTTCTTAATGTAATTCCTGCAGTCATCTGAAATCGTTTTTAGGAGATTTGTAACCTATGTATTTAGTATAATTTGTTAATGCTATATTTTAATATCTTGCACAATAGTTTTAATGCTTGCTAATAAATTAAGCATTATGTTAAATTGCATTAACTGTACAGCATTATATCTGTTTGAAGTAGCAAAATTTGATAGCTGAAGAAAGAGGAATGCTATTGTGTTGCTAACAGCACTTAGAGATGTATTGCTGCATTCCTGTGTGCATTTGCCTACTGATACACATTAAACAGAATCAATCATTAGAGGGTTTTTTTGTGCAAAATAAAGTATCAGGTATTTTAAATTAGCACATCTGGCCCACAGTTAGAAAGAAGCACTGTTTTATTTCTTCTTCCAGAACAATTTAATTTCATCAATATACACACGCACACATCTCGTCTCAAACTGAAGTTTAGCTATCGTTTTGGAAAGTTAGTTATCCTTTGAAGTGTTGAAAATTTCCTAATCTTTAAGGGCAAATTCATAATAAATATTGTGACATATCTAACATTACATTCTTACTGTGCAGTAAATCTGACATTTGCGTTGCAACTAGTCTGCTTTGTGCTCATTTAATAATTGGCAGGTACTATGACACAGAAGGAACCTGTAGGTTACCTTAGTATGATGCTATTTGTTACCTTCTGGTATGGTGCTATTTGTTATTTGTCAAGAACTGTCATGTTGCTGTCTAATGGTTGGAAGAATTAAGGACCGTTCTCTGTAACCTCCTTGAAATTGTGTTATGCTCCTCAATTATTCAGTAAGCGTATGTACCATAATCTTACTGCATTTTAAAACTTTACTTTTCATACAAGCAGCATTCAGTATTGTGAAGTTCATAAGTAATACCTTGTTCCTGTGGGGAGATCAAACCAATTTAAAAAATATGTATATCTTTTCAGGTTCAGTATTCAGAGATGCAAAGAGCAAATGAGTTTGTGGTGATCACTGAAATGCAACCAGTATGTATCAGATTAGTGGGGTTCTGCTCTTGGCCTAAAAGAGGGGCAGCTATCATACCATGTCCACATAAGTGATAGCTTCTTTCTAGAAACTTCAGCTTTCATCAAGGTTCCATACAGACCCTAGTAAGTAAGTTTATGTCAGCATTCTGCAATAGCTCTAACACCTCAATTCTCATATGCTGTCTTTTAGGTTTCTCAGCGCAGGTGCTGTTTCACTGGTCTTTGTTCAAATTTTTTTATTTTGGTTACACCTTAAGTTCTGTTTGTGCAGTTTATAAGGATGGGCTGAGAGAGCTGGAGCTCTTCTGCTTGAAGAAGAGAAGGCTCTGAGGAGATCTTACAGTGGCCTTCCAGTACCTGAAGGGAAAGCTAGGGAGGGACTTTTTATAAGGGCAGATAGTGACAGATCAAGGGGAAATGGTTTTAAACTGGAAGAGAGTAGATTTAGACTATATCTTAGGAAGAAATTCTTTATTGTGAGGGTGGTGAGACACTGGAACAGGTTGCCCAGAGAGGCTGTGAATGCTCCCTTCCTGGAAGCATTCAAGGCCAGGCTGGATGGGGCTTTGAGCAGCCTGGTCTAGAGGGAGGAGTCCCTGCCTATAGCAGAGGGTTAGAACTACATGATCTTAAAGATCCCTTCCAACCCAAATCATTCTATGACTCTATAATTGTTTCTAATGAACATTGGAATTTGTGATTCTACTTCAAATCTAATTCCTGTAAATTTCTATTACATCTCTCTGTTGTTTAGGTTCAAGAATCTGATTCTTGAGGGACTCAATGAAATGCAGTACGCTGCTCATCATTTTTAGTGTTATTTTTCTGAGATCTTTGGCTTACTGTGGACACTTGATGCATTTGGTAGTACTTTTGCTAAGGTACTCAGCCCTTAGTTGCCCAGTTCAATAGTACTGAGTTGTTCCTCACAGAATCTTTTTAAAGGATAAAGTGGCTTGTACTTCTCTACCAGCTGTCAGTTTTAGGTAGCGTTAGTGATCTGTGCTGATGACTTGGCATAAAAACAAATGATGCCAAAGAATGAAAAATCACATGCTTCTCCTGCCATATGTAAATTTTCTGAATTTTCTTTAACTTTCTTCTAGGTCATTTCAAATTCCCATATTCATCATTTCGTGATGACATCCTGCTAGCACAGTGAATAGATTCTGCTCTGGGTGGCAGTATGCTTGCTGAAGATGTTATACATACAAATTTTTATGTAACTGCACTTTCTAGAATCTTTCTTTTTAGTTAAGGCCAATTTTGTCTGCCAACTACTGACAAATAAGACTTTCAGAACAGTCCAGATTGGAGATTTGGCCATGCACACAGCGTTACTTGCACAGCTGAGATCTTGTCCCAGGCTACATTAAATGGGGATCTTAAGTTGAGTATAGGAAGTCTTTGGATTAGGTTCAGCTTGGTATAATATATCTCAATAATAATAATGCTTAAACCACAGACCTTTCCTCTAAATCCTTTACTGATTGGTTCAGATTATATTGTAATGTAGAATTGTGGGGTTTTTTTTTTTTTTTTTTTTTTTTTTTTAATACATAATTCTGTCTGTAAAGTTTCTGCTTCAAAATTTGAAGGGAAAAATATTTGGTTCCTAACAACTAAATTGTTGTGTGATCCCTTTTAAGTTTTCTTTATTGTGGGGTTTTTTTTGTTTGTTTGTTTGTTTTTGGTGTTCTGTCAGAATGCTACAGTGTTAATACAGTACTGCAGAAGTTTGTCATTTTCAAAAAACTATTTTAAAACGTAGCTGTCCTTTAAAGAATCCCTCCTGGCATTCAGAATTTGTAGAGCCAGTCTTGAACTGCATATCACTACTTTCTAGCAGAGGTTCTGCTATGACACAAGTTGCAAACTGCTACTCTGAAGCTTTTAAAATCCTTCTTTTTGTACTTCTGTACTGCTATAGCATTTAAAAAGTAATAAAATACATGCAAATTTCTAGAAAACTACTGGTCTGGGATTTTCCAAAACAGCATGACATGAAATTAATAGAAGAGTAAATTTGCAGGAGAAACCATATTTGCAAACAGTCATACCATTTAGTTACTGTCAAGCCTAAAAAGAATGCAGGAAATAATCTGTTCAGTTTTATGTTTTGTCATGTTCTAGGCAAGGGAGTAGTTGTTCCTGTAATTAAGCTTTACAGCATATATGCAATCTTTTGGATATACTTTGGTGTGCTCTTTCATGATATTTCATGTTGTGCATGATTTTCAAGTAAATATTTTGTTTCTATAGTTCCTCATAATTTTAAGCTGAATAAATAACATCGTTTTCATACGACTGAATTTTAGCAGTCTATTCAGTATTTATTTTACAGGTTTATTCAATATATGCAAATTTTGTTGAACAAGTAGCACTACACGTCTATTGTTTCTAATATTCATGAAATTACAGTATCCTACCATGCCTTTCATAGTTTTTAGATAAATTCTGCCTTTGACAGTATCCTGTGAAAGTTTGGAGGAGGTTTTGGTTTTGGTGACATAATTCCAGTGGAAAGCTGGTGTTTTATGCAGATGTTTGAATTGTACCGAGCTACTTGAGGTGAAAGAGAGAGCATCAGCAAAGACATGGGAAAAACAGAATTTGAAATCCCATTGAATGAAAGATCAAAAATGCTTGAAAGGTTGTTTTGTTTACTGTAAGTTTAAATAAGGAATTGTAGGTGGTGTGAATTTTGCACTGAAAGAGCATGTAAATCAGTTTGAACTTTCTTGGCAGGTTGATGTGGTTAATGGGGATTATGATTACTGGGAATGCTGTTAGGGAAATATGCATTTCAAAAACAAAACAAAAAGCAATTAAAGAGAAATGCTAATCATCTAAAGACTGAATCCTGAGGCACAGCAATTTGTAAGATAATTACCTTTTAACAAAAGACAGTGGTATTAAAATCAGAACAAAAATATTTCCTGTAAAGTCTTTCATGCGTGCCTGCCTTAAATATTTTAGAGATGCTTGTCAGCACATTATCAAAACACTAAACAGCAATTAGAGATACCCTCTATTATCCTACTGTGTGCTTACCTATGTGATGTGTGTTGTTGACTTTTGTCTGCTTCAGTTTCTACATAGTAGTTATTCACATCCTTGTGGAACACTGAGTTAAGTCTTTGTTGTTGTAAAGCAAAACGCTCTGTTATTCAAACATACCTGAAGCATTCTGAAAAAAAGTGTGTGTTGTGCTTATGACAAGAACACAGCAATGAATAGACTGAACAGGGATTTCTTGAAGGTAAAGCAACATGTCAAGAACAGAATTCACTGTTAGAGCTGATCTTCATACAGTGAGAAAGAGAGAGTATCACTGTCTGAGGAAGCAATTCAGTCATTCTTGAAAGATATTTGCAATAGCCTCTGGCTCAGAGGCTGGGGAAAACATTGGTTTTATGCCTGATGATGTATTAGAAGAGAAAATTTTCAACTAGGATGGTGAATTTGTTCACTGAAAAATTCAGCATTTGAGTGGTAGTTTGCAATCAGTCAATTTAGAAATTCTTTTACTGGAAAGTAAAAAGTATTGCTTCTAATTTAGTGTCTTGTTTTTGATAATACAGTTGGTAGGACAAATACATTGTTTAAATACTGCAAACTGTTTCAGGGCAACATTTTTTCTATATGTAGCCAAAGTGAGCACAGAAAATAAGAATAATAAAAAAAATTCTGTGGACTTGGATGTCTATATTTAGTTTACTGCTATGATGTTCTTTAGTCTCTTAGCTCTACTTGGACCAAGCCCTTCCATTTCCAGAATTCAATACAACAAATCATGGATCACACTGAAATGCAGTGATAAAGAGACACTGAAGCAGTAGGGAACATTTTAAAGTTATGCACTCTAATTAAGATATTTTTAGGGTAGAAAATGACAAATACCGAAAATATGAATATGGTGCTATTTACAGTCTTGTCTCTGTCATCATTTGGTCGATTCTGTCACCTAATCATGAAATGAGGTTTTGTGAGTTGAATCTGTTATTGCCTGGCTTTGTTTTGATTACCACTTAATGCAGATGTTCTTTTCCAAGTTTTCTTGTACTGAAATATTTCCAACTTTTCCATTATGTTTTCATCAGAAGTAAAGCACAAAGAACTTTCTTCTGCTGCTGGACTGTATTTTTTAAGGATGTTGTTTTTATCTCCACACTTCTCACTTTGTTCTTACTGTAGCTCAGTAGGTCTGACATTTAAAACCCTGAAATTATGAAAAATTTTGATAGGAAACTGTCAAATTCTACTGTTCATTTACCAGGATCACAGAAATATTTAATTACCCTGCTGGGAGGTTACTGTGCTTTTTCTTAAACCATATTTTGTATTCTTTAGGGAAAAAGTGTTAGTGCTTTCTCTCATCTCTGTTAGAAACTCAACATATCTTCTAGATTAAAGCACTAACAAAAGCCTTGGAGTAGTTCACTACTAAAACAAGCAGTCCCAGGATTGTCTATCTCTGGAAACATGTAAATGATACTCAGACATTTTCTAACATTCTAGTCATGCTGCACTTCAAAGAGGAAGTATTTTTATCTGTGCCATGTGGGATGTCAACTTACACAAGTTCTGTGGCCTCTTAGCCCACAAATCTTTATTTTCCTGCCAAGAACTCAGTCTGCATGTGTACCTGCCTGTGCCAACAGCCTTTTGCAAGGAACCGAGGGATACTGAAAGTATTCACTGAGATGATGTGTTGGTTGGTGATAGACTGTTTTAAGACAGATATGTGTTCTTTGTGCTGTTCCTCAGTCCTCTAAAGAATTTGTAGGAGCTTTGGTTCCATTCGTCTCCCTGAGGTGGGAAAAGCTCATGGAGAAGTTCCTGCTGGGAATGGATGGGCAGACTTGGTTGTTCTGTCCTTGGTACTCCCTAACTATGGGAGTGGTTATTTGCAGCTGAGCTGCAAATGCTGCAGCAAGCACTGCCTCTGCTTTGCCTGAAAGGCAGCATTAGCATAGCTTTGGCAGGCCGTGTTTGTTTTGGTCTTTTTTTTCTGGGAAAAAAAAAAGTATGCATGTGAAAGAAGTACCAGCTTTTAGCACTTCATATTTCAGTGAAATCTCAAACAGGCAGAGATACCTCAGGAACATACAAATTACAACTGCTGAATAGTAAAAATTTTCCAAGATATGGAAAAAATTCAAGAAAAAAAATTATAAGAGAATAAAACTCTTACAGTGTGGTGAATTGAGAAGGTTTGGGCAGAATAATTTTCTGTTAAAATAGCCATCTAATACAAATGCCACTTTTATCCCTTTTTAAACATCAAAACTGTTGTATAAACACTCATCTTTCCAGTTTGATTCAAATTTGTATGAGAGCTTTTGAAATTTCTGTTTGTATTTTATGTACTTTATATAGTATACATAATTATTTGTTGCAGTATACATTTAAACTTGGTATCTTTGTAGGACTAGAAACCCTAGTTTCCATACTAGTTTCCCTGAACATATTCCATGTCTTTTCACCTTAAAATATGTTTACATTTGTAAAGTGTGTGTTGTCTTCACAGTGTAGGTCCTTTGAGGCATAAAAGGAGTAGAAGTTACTTGCCTGCACTCAGAAGGTAGTATCAGTCTTGTGATGCTGGTGTAAAGTTTTAAAATCCCCAGAGCCCCAGAATGTCACCAGAAGTGGAACACTTACTTTGGCTAGCTGTTACTTTTCGTTTAACTGGAAGCTTATGAGAATACTGTCTGCCTTTATAAGACAGCTGAGCACTGATCATGTAACACTCATGTGCTCTGGCCGTCCTTTTCACTGCTCTTATATCTGTCTTTTTACATTTTCATCTCCTTCCAAATAACTCGCCCCTAATTTTATTTTCCTCACTGTTGCCTGTTTTGCTGTATCTGCACCCAGATTTGGTGTTGCTGATACTACTGTCCAGATACAGTGTTAAAACTTGTATTGCTGACACAGTTGCTCATTTGTCTTTGTTACAGAATTCCTGTCTCCCCAAGGTCCCCGCAGTTCCCCTTCAGCTGGCTGTGATGCTGGCTGCTCTTTATCTCACATTTTCACCTAAAACCAGCCATCCATTACTTGTGTGAGTTTCCCCCATTGTTACCTGCTGTATCCCACAGTTTGTTACATGATATCCAGGAGTTGCCATGTCAGTTTTGGTTACTGTAACCTTGAGCCAAAGGGCTGAGTAGTCATTCACATCAAGAACTACAAGTAACAGCATGCTGGCACTTGTTCTCTGCAAGGACATTTTTCTGTTATCTCTAGAGCAGTAGTTTCAGCTTCTGATTTCCTGAGTGCAAACATCTGTTGCATACAGAATAAAAACATTGCAATCCTTACCTTCCCCTTCCAAATCTCATTTCCTACATGGAACTGATGCAGCTGAAAGCTACCCTGATATAGAATAAATGTTAGATCTCAGCTAGATGTTTTATTCAGAGAGCAACTACATGAGCTAGCAGTGGTACAAAGTAGGGAACACATGGCCATCAGCTCAGCAGGAACATGGGGTAACTCTCTCAGGAATAGCTGGGTTCTGCTCACTTGAATTGCTGCTTGTAGAAACTCATAGAGTCACATAGATTATCCCAAGTTGGAAGGGGTCCACAGAAATCAAGTCCAACAACTGGCTTCACACAGGACACCCCCAAAATTCAGATCTTATGTCTGAAAGCATTGTCCAAATATTTCTTGAATTCGGGCAGCAAGGAACTGTGTCCACTGGCCTGTGGAGCCCAACAGTCCTGGGCCAATTGGAAGGCTGCATCGGCTGTTTCAGTTATACCCTACGATTTTGTAGAAATCAGTGTATGGGAAGAATGTAACACTGTTTACATTAATCATTTTAATTAGTGCTGTTTGGGGGGAAAAAAAAAATGCAGCTATGAAACGTATGTTGGAAGGAGGGAGAAATGCTTGCGGTTAGGATAGTGACTATAGGTAAGCGAGGAAAGAGGAAATCTTTATACTGTAGTAGCCCAAATGTTGGAAGTAATTTTTAGAGAACTAAAGTTACATGTCTAAAACTTGTAACATTTAATGATGTAACATTTAATTATCTCAATTTTGCGTCCCTGGAAATGTGCACTGAATCTATCAAACAGCTGTAGAGAACTGTAAAGAATTGTTTCAAAGCTAATATTTACTCTCCTGTTTTTGTTTTATATTTATATTACTAAAAGCGTTTAAATAAATGTTATAAATGGGAGTGAACTACTAAGGCAAGCAAACTAATATATTCTGCCAGCATCTGGGAATTTTTACTGAGTCCTATTGAATAACCCAGCCTTTGGAAAAGTCATCCACCATTCCGTGATGATTACTTGAATTATTTCTGTGTGTTTACAGACTTATTTTTTTGTCCAATTTATTTCTGTAAATGCCAACTCCTAATCTGTCTACCAAGACAGCAGTGGCTTGAAAGCTTACACGGAGTCATCTGATAATATTTGGCTGTTGCTTTGCAAAAAGGAAGTATAATAAAGGCCAACATGAATACAGATTGACTTTTAGCATTCTGACTGCTATTGCTGCCTAAATTTTTGAACATTTCCTTTTAGCATATTTGAACTGTTGTGTTTTGTTTTGTTTTCCATGATAGTATTGTAAAGAAAACTAGTTATAGAATTTCTCCCATGCTTTCAGAGTATGTAGTAAAAATGTCTGTTGTGGCTACTCTCTAATATTTGAGAAGATGGGGGAATTTATTGCAGCCTTTGATTCATTTCCTCTGTTCTGCATTTGGTGATAGACAGATGAATTCTGATTAATAGATCGTCTAATGCAGCCATAATATCCTCATACTATTGATTTCCACCTTATGTAAAGCTCAATCTTCTATAGTTAGTAATCTTTAAAAATACTTTAACTCTGAAAAGTGTTTTGGATTGTGAAATCAGAATAAGAAAATAATTTCTAATGTTAAATTGAAAACTGAATTGTCTACAAAATGCACCTTACTGTTACAAAAAATGTTTCCAAATACTTGGTGAGGAAAAGAGGAAAAGATGTCAAGGATTGGTCTCATTTAAAAAAACAACAACAACAAAAAAACAACAACAACAAAAGCACACTTATTTATCGTTGATATGAATATATTTTGGAATTATCGTTCATATAAAAGGCCTGCATTATGAACATAGCTTCTGAACTTTCTAGATAGATTAGGTATATTGGTGCTTGTGTATGTCTGTGTGCATGTACATATGCTGCTACTCATATACATTGGTGAGCAAGGAGAAAAGGTTGTTACCTTATTAACCATCAATAGCTGTAAATGTTCCTGTCTACTAATTCTGAGGCATAAATTTCTGTTGGTAGTAATTACATCAATTAGTGTATTAAAAAAAAAAAAAAAAAAAAGTTTTGTTGAGATTATGTTAAATGGGCTGGAAAGATTTGTAAGCCTTGAACCAGAAATTGTTGTAGATCGATTTTTCCCCCCCCCCCCCTCTGGTATTATAAAAGTGTTTTGAAGAGCATTCATCCCCTGCAAAGCAATTACCTCAAAAAAAAAAAAAAAAAAAAAAAAAAAAAAAAAAAAAGGCTTCCTCTTTGCTCTCATAGAATTACCCTTTGTGCGGCTAAAATCATTTTCTTTTAGGGAAGTAGTATTTGTAGTTGAAAGGCAATTAGTTACCTTGTGGTTTCTATTATATGTAATCAATTAGGTAGTTTACTAAGTTGCAATTAGGTGCACTTTTTGAGATCCACTGAAAGTAACACAATTGCTTAACTGCTTCAAAAAAGCCAAGGGTCATGGGGATAAGTGGAGTGACATAATCTGCTTTTCTAAGTATTTTCTGTTGATCACTCATATGAAAGGAAGATATGAGTGAATTTCTAAGTCCAGTGCTTAAGACTTTAATATAGATTTTTGCTTATAAAATGTACTTCAAACATTCACATTATAGAAGCTAAAAGCATAGAACTTCAATCTATGTTTCTGTGTTTCTATTTTGCCGTGCAGAATCATACTTTACCACTGTAAGTTATTTTTTTCCTATAATAGTTAATGAGAGGTTAATATAATTTAGTAAGCCATGAATGTTCTGTTACAGAAGAAAATGTATTTTCAAAATGTTAGTCATATAGTGATGACATAGTTTCTTCTAGCATGCAACAGCAAAAAATCATTTGCATCATGCAAATCATAGTTTGAAGTTATAGAAAGAGGTTTTCTCTAATTATATAAATGGATTTAATTGGATTCTAAAAGTATGTAAGTATTTAAACTGTGCTTTTATCTTTTTGCTATCTGTTGTGTCAATGTTGAATTGTCATGGGGTTTTGAACTTCAGGTTATTCTCACCAAGATCAAGAGAGGCATAAGTGGAATGTGTAAGGCTAGGGGTACTACTTTCAGTAATTAACATGATTTTCAAGATGTATAGAAAACTCGGAAAAAAATCTTTACTACAGCAAGAGTTTGCAGTAAGATGGCTGTGGTGTCTTAGCGTTGTCACTGATGTAGGAGCTGACCCGAAAACTTAAGACTGGAGGCTTCAAACTCTGATTTTGGATCGAAGAGCTACTAGCTCACAGTAACAAACAGTCCCCTTAGCCACCATGGCAAACTGCTGTCTTTTCATTAGATTCTAGTGGAATCAAAAATCACTTACTTAGTCAATAAAAATAACTATTCTGTTATATATTTCATACACGTTGGAACGTCTGGCAGCATACTGTTTAGGGTGGCGCTGATTTAATAGATCCATGCCAAAGCCTAGATCCAGTACAGCCTGGTACTACAGGCCCAAATGTAGACATGTTAGAGCTATTCGTCCATTTTCTAAAATATGTACTTGATTTTCTAGCAACTTTGATTAACTTTGGAGTTCTGATCAATCAGCTGTTGTAATTGCAGTCTTTTTCAGAGCAAGTTCATCTCATATTATTGGTAGATTTTACTATTAAGCAAGATCCAGAATTTCACTCCAAAGAGCCAACTCCCCAAGGTTTAAGGTTCCATCTTATCAGTTGTTCCACGTGTACAGCAGAGCTGTAAAAGCTTCAATTTGAAAAAGCAATTTCCATATGCAGGACAGGTGCATTAGAATGAATTTTAAGTTTGACAAACTCTCTTTCCCTTTTGTAATTGACTCAGAGCTGTAGTACTAAGTTGGATATTTTCTATTGATATTGAGAATTCTAATGTGTTTTGGGTTTTTTTTTTTAATTTTGTTTTCTAGAAGCGTTATTTGAATAGCAATTCTTCATACTACAAAAATTTATTTACTTTTTTTTTAATATATCAGGAAGAAAAAGACAAATTTAATCATATGTCTAAAACAAGAAAGGTTTTTCTTGTTGTTGTAAATCTGTAGGTCATAGCTACTTGTCACAATCTGTGGATAATTAGAGAAAGTCTTCTATGCGTCCTGGACAAGATGTTATGTTGACTTCTCATTTGACAGTTTGATGGATTGTTAGCTGTTTGGCTTCCCATAGAAGAAAATTTTCCTTAGAAATCATGTCTTAATATATAGCTATTCTAATTATAGAAATATTACTTCAAATTTTACCATTATTCCTTCAACTATCATCTGAGATGATGGGATTCAGAAGTATTATCATACTGTGTTTATGTATGAATTTTTCTTTATTCCCAGATCCAGGCGATGTATGACATTACCCAGTATGAGAATATTTTTTCTCTGTTCATGATTTTGGAACAACTTCTTCACAATGAGACAGAAGAAAGTAATACTTCAGACTCAGGCTATGATGGAGAAGAGAAAATCAAATTTCTGAAGAACCTTGATCAAATTATTCTTCACCTTTCAGATGAATTCCCTTTGTTTTCTTTATATTTATGGAGAGTGAGTGTTCTTTTGAACTCAGCTCAAATACAAATTGATTAAAACAAGCAACCTACTTTAAAGCAGTGTATTGTTGTGAAACTGGATTGGAAAATGTTTGAATCAGACAAGAAAACTGTAGTTATTGGAAAATATTTATTTTAAACTTCTATGCTTTCACTTCAGAGGTAATGAAATTTATTTCCAATTTTAAATATTGAGAAATGTAATAATTCAGGCCCTGTTCGTTTGTTTTGTTTTGTTTTTTGTTTTTAATAAATGCTATTTCTTGTAACAGAAAACAATATGTTGGTATTTGCATACACAGTGAAAATGGTAACAAAGAAAATAGTTTCAAGTGATGCTTCCTATAAGCATTATGAACTTTGAAGTTGAGAAATAATGAGAATGTAGAGCTAGGCTTCTGTATTAGGAAACTGTAAGTTGTGTACCTTCTCTGTGCTTTAGAGACATAGGGTAATTGGGCATATGGATAATATGAAATAAGACTGATCATCAGAAAGCAGGTGTGTTGCCATGCTCAATGTGATGCAGCAGAGATTGCTGTCTGATGATAAAATCAGAAATAACAAAAAGAATATTTTCAAACTTGGTAACACCGCTATTCTTCTAGAATAGTTCTAGTTTTTTTGTTTAATCACAGTGATTACCTGACCAACATAAAATCTGCTTGGTCTTACAACTTTCTTATTCTTGGCTTTACTTGTGTATGCGTAAGCATCAGGCCTAATTCACTCTGAGTTGACCATTGATTTCAAATTGAATTTAACTCCTTCCGTGGTTGCTTTAGATCTTTTTGTTCAAAATAAATGAATAGTGATAAAATCTCCTTTGTATGCTTATGTACTGATTTTTTTTTTTTACATTTTTATTTCTGTGCAACAGAATTGTATTGATAGTAATTATTAAATTCACATATTTATGGAAATATATAAGGCCTGTAGAAATGAGTTCAACAATAGCTTAACCAATACAGAACAGCTTTGATAAATTTGGGGAAGGAGGGTACAAGTTTTACAATGATAGCATTATTTCTAGTAAATAAACATCATTTTAGTTTTGTTCTGTCTTCTAGTAGGGTATATTCATCAAAAATAGAAAATATTTCTAGCATTTACCTTATTCTTTCTTTAGTATTTTTTTCAAATGAATTTTTAATGCCCAAAACATGCTCTGAAATGTGGCTTTATTACTGTAAGTACTTGATCTTGTTAATATTTATCTTGTTAGTTTGAATGCACTTATTTAAGATAATAAACCTATTTTTTCTACATAGTTAGAAGATAATAACATTTGCAAAACAAGTTACTTTGATGTTGAATTGGCATCTGAAAGAGATTTTTATAATTGTTCATATACTGTCCAGCACTGGTATGTTTCTTAAACTTAGTATTTAGTATGTTCTATTGTAACATTTAATTCTTTCTGTTAGCAAACTTTAAACAGAAATCTGTTTTATTTGCAAAAAGAATGTCCACAGTAGGAAATTAGATAAGTATTACTAAATTAAGGAAAATAAAAATAAGTAAGGTTATAAATTTGGCAGGCACTCAAGAATTATTGTGCCTTTTTAGTTGTCTTATTAATTTTTGTTTGGACAAGGTTCTTTCACCTCCTTACACCATTCCTGTAAGAGCAATAAAAGCATATTACAAAAAGAGCAAGGAAAAAAATAAAAGGGAACTGATATCCATTTGATATGGTAATTTGTGCAACATTTGGTCATTTTCATATATGAGAAAGAAACAACAAAGCACTTCAAAAATGTCTTGCATAGAAATGATTCAGAAGACAGGAAAATAATGGAATCTGAAAAACAGTAGAATGTGTATTGTTTTGTGACTCCTCTCCTGAAAGGCTTCCTTCCTTGCAGAGCATTGCATTTTCTCATCATCAAACTTTCTAGGCCACTGGAGGAGCAATGGATGTTTTGGGAAGTAATCATCATTCCTAAGTTTTGAATCAACTTCTGACTTGAGACATTATTTAAGAGAAATCTTATGAGGTTGTTAAACAGTTTGTTATGGAATTCTGAAAATATTTGAGCAGGGTAACAGTCCCCATTGTAATACCATTGTAGCAGTTCAGACAGTTATTAGCAAGTACTGTTTACCCCTGAGAACTCTCCTAGTCTGTTTCATTGCAAAATTAAATAGTTGGTTAATCCATGTTAGTGAGCATATTTCAGCTTTGGTGGGAGAAATAACCTCTACAACTGGGATGGTTGTTTATATCGTTGTCTTAAGTTTCCTGAAGAAGTAGTTCACCAATGTGGGACTTGCACAGATGTAGACATGTAGATATCTCTGTGTAGTTGGGGTGTCTAAGCTATGAAAAATCTACAAAATGGAGCAATATTTTGTGCTGAGTCTCCAGCTGCTACAGCAAAGGAATGCAGCTCTTAAAGAAGACCTGCGTCACGAATGCTGTTTTCGTGTAATTGCCTCTAATACCTGGAGCATCTTTAGTAGCACTGCCACTAAAAGTGTTTGGGGAAAATGTGTCGAGCAGTGATGGTACTTGGATATGTAGCTAACTATGGCAACAAGATGCATTTCAATGTCTTACTCTGAGAATTAAATCTCACCTTGTGATATCTATGTTTTTGAGAGTAGAAGAGCCTAGGTTTAAGTCTGTGCTCTTCAGACAATTTCTGCTTTTGCCCAGTAATTGTTAGATATGACTTACAGAAACATCACTGTCTTTAGTTTTGAAACAAAACATGATGACAGGGCCAGTCCTCTGTTTAGATTTTACAGATATATATTCTGAGGCAAGGATTTGTATCCCAGTTGCAACCCTTCTGTGATTTGGACTTACTCAGTGTCTTAAGTTCTTGCTAAGAAGATATGTCACCATTCAGCTTTTAAATATCTGGCCTCCAAAGAATCCCAAATCCAGAGAAAGTACATATGGTCTTTGCAGAATGGAGAATATTAGATGTCTCTAAAGAACAGTCTAGAAGTCCCATGTACTGGGCATAACTTATCCTAGGCTCAAAGAACAGGGAACTCTGAAAGAAGAAGGTGGTCTGACCTGTTGTTTCCTGGGAATGTTCTACCTGAGTTAGCTATACAGTTTTAGTATTAACAATTCAGCATTTATTTCATCATACTGATTTTCTTTTCATGAATGTACTTTAAAAATTAGCAAAATGCCAGTGTTCTGAAAATGCAAGGTATTGAGGCTTTTATATAGATGTATATAGATATATATTGAGCTGGTCAAGTTATGTTTATTATATATTTTTGTATATATTTTAAATATTTATTATATATTTATATGGTCAAATTAGCATTGTTAATTCATTAGTAGCCAAATGGTTAGTATTTTGTAATTTGTTACTTTGCCACATTGATGGCTATCCAGGTGACTGCTTTTTTTTTTAAACTGTCTGCATCTATTTTAAACAGAATTTTACGTTAGTGTTTCTTATTTTATGAGTAGAAAAATTGCAATTAAATGTTTATTATTACTGTTGCTTCTCCATTGACTGTTCCATTCACTTAAGAATTTTACATGTGTTCAATGACAGTAATGGGTAGGATTTGAAGTGAACTATCTCAAGATGTTATTATAAGCTTAATTTGGAACCTTTTAAAAATATGTGTATGATGTACTGATTTGAGATAGTTCTTGCTTATATCTGTTGGTAGTAGTAGAAATGAAATTTTACCTCATTTTAATCCTGTAATAACATTTTGTCGTTGCTCTAGTTTTCTGTGTGTCTGTAACTTATAGTTTACTATGACTCAACATTCAGCTTATGTTCATATGATCATAGGAGAACTTGTATTGAAATGGACCTCAGAAGTCCAGTCAAACCTCCTGCTTGAACAAGCAGGCTTCGTTTTGAATTTAGACCAAGTTGTTTGTTGCTAGTTCAGTATCCAATCTGATATTGAAAACTCTAAAGACAGATTGTACAGGGCCTCTGGATAACCTCCTCTTCTGCTTGACTGTCTCCATGGTGAAAAAGGTTTTGCTTATAAACAGTCTAAACCTCTGTTTTATGCTCAGTGTCCTTAGTCTTCCCACCACATAGAGCCTAGCTTTGTTCCCTTCGTATCTTCCTCATAGATCTGGAAGCTGCTTTTAGGTCCTCCTGAAAATATCTCTTCCTCAATCCAAGCAAGCCCAGCTTCCTTAAGCCACCTCACAGGGCAGATGTTCCAACCCTGACCATCCAGGAGGTTCTCCACTGAACGTGTATCAATTTATCCTCTTTTTACTGGAGGAGCGCCAAATAGCAATTGTCTGGATGTGAGATAAGAAATGCTGAGTAGAGGTACTACCTTTCCTTGAGCTGTGCTTCTACTGACGTTCAGCTTGCTGCCAACTAGGCCCCCAGGGCTGCTTCTCAGCTGGGCACTCCCAGCCTGTATCATTGCACAGGGCTTGTCTTTCCAGGTGGGACATCTTGTATTTGTCTTTGCTGAATTTCATAGTCTGTCAGCACGTTCATCCAATCCATGTTCGTACCTCTACTGGCAACTCCACCTTCAAACACACTGTCTGGGACTCCCAGTTTGATGCCATCTGCAAAGTTGGTGAGGATGCCCTCCATCACCTTCTCCAGAATAGCTCCTTGTGATAGTTCGCTTGTGACAGGCATCCAGGTACAACCCTTTAAAGGTTAACCCATTAACTACTGTGTAAGCTCTACCATCAAATCATTTTAAAACCCATCTGGTTTTTCACCCATCTAGACTGGAATCTTCTAATTTGGATGTCCATAAATCCAGTCATTTTATCCTAAAAGGTAATCAGGTTGTAGTGGTATGTTTTACCTTTAATAAATCCATGCTGCCTATTGCCAGTTACCTCTTTCTCCTCGATATGTCCAGCAAAGTGCTCCAAGAGGACTCTTTCCATGATTTCTTCTCCACAACCCAGCACTCTTCCTTCCTCTGGAAAATTGTTGGTTTTGATATCAGAAACAAAGGAATATGTTTTAAGTCAGAAGAAGAAACATTGAAAGATCAATTTTTTAGTTTACTATCTTTCTACTTAGTGACTGACTCCTTTGAACCTTTTTTTGAGGGGAGAGGGGTGGGAAGGAGGACTAACTCTTTCCATGGATAGACTCTTTGTACCCATTTTCAAGACTGATTTTCATAGGGTGTCGGAATGTCTCACTGGTGTTTGTTTATCATGCTGCAATCAATATCAAGGCTTCTCAGGCCTTAGAGATAATGGAGAGTCAGATATTCTTTCATTTTATTTTAGTAGCTATCCATAAAAAAAGTCCCACAGGCTGATATAATTCCATGTTGACCTTTCCTGCAGCTCTCCTGTCCTCAGAATACAAGGAAAAAAGAGACAGATAGATGACAAAGAAATGAAACAAACTCTTATTAGACCTCCCTGAAACTGCAAACTCCAGTGAAATTTTTTAAAAGCCTTCAGCAGTGTCATCTTTTCAGCCATGTCCAAGCTGCATGGTGAAGTAACCTCATGAAGCCTTGCTGTGTCCTTGCCATTAGGCTGGAGCTAGCATTCCCACAGCCTAGTGCTGTGTCTTAAGTTCTGTGCAACCATAGGGTCTGCATCACTGGCTAGTGAGCATTGCCGGGGGACCCACTGGCACTTTTGACAGAGCAGTTTGCTACAGCTCATCTGAATAAAATTAAAAATAGTTTCCTTTCTAAATAGAGATCTGGTTGAATTTTTTCATATGTTGTCTTTTTAAAAATAAAAATAAAAATGTTAAGCGTTCCCTCATAAGTGAGTAATTAAATTGCTAAAATCCCATTCATTGTTAATTTTTCCAGCTAATTATAACTTAATTTCTAAGGCAAAAAAATTAAACCCTTTACTTGCTTCTTTTCTCGCATTTGTCTGAAGGCTCTTTTGAACAGAGAGAATTTCTAAGAAATTATGCAACATTTTGAACATTAGAATATAATGGAATAGATTATTTTATAGGCTTTTGGTGCAGCAATTTGTTGTGCCATTCAGAAATCATTTTGTACTGTTTGTTCCTTAGAAAGTACATTCATATATTAGAAGTTAATAGAAGCCAAAAGAAGCCTGTTCCACATGGATACCAGTTGAGTCCCAGTTCCTTGTGGCACTAAGGTATTGTTACAAGCACTTCTGTGTAATACTAATGTAAGTTTCTTGAGCAGCATGCTCTACTTCCCTTTTCTTTTTTTTGGTCCAAGTGATTATATAAAACAAAATTGACATTCCAAACCGTAAGAAGTAAACAGACTGTGAACTTTAGCACTCTGTTTGGCACTTGTAGTTTTTTATTCCAAATGAGAAAGAAAATCTGCTTAAAATAATTTATGTTGCCACATGAAAATAACTGAAGGCAATAATTGAAACAAGTGAGTTAAATAAATATGTGTCAGTCATGTATATCACTGGAATTATTTTTGACACCTTTTGTTTTTTCACTTACTAGTTTGTATTAAAGTTAGAAAGAGTACTGGAGGCAGCTTACTTTCAATTCATTTTGCTTGAAGTTAATGATCCTGTGCCAGACAAATGGCCTTTATGTTTTTGTTCCTGTTTTTGTTGTTGTTGTTGTTGTTGTTTTTTATATATATATAAATGAATGTTTTTCATGACTAATAGGGGAAAACATTGACAATTGACGTGCTTTGTTGCATTCTGTGTCTGGACTTCATGCAAATATCACATCTACCATTACTGTTAACACCCTTCTCTCATTTCTTCAGCTTTGGTTAAGCAGACCATACAGTGAGAGTTTATCAGCTCCTGTTGGGCAATTAACAAGAAAGATAAAGTATTTAAATTGTGTCATAATTGTGTGTTTTAAAACAAAATGTTCAAGAGGCTTTCTTACCTATTTTATTTTTGCAGTATGTTAAACCTTTATTTTGGTTGCTGCAAGAACACAAACAAAGCCGTTAGATTTTACACTCCTTACACAGGGTAATTTAGTGCACGTGGGGTTGGTTTTTTTGCTTCAGTTTCTCATTAGTTTTTTAAATTAATCTATTTTAACTTAAGAATGCATACATGATACAAGAATTAAGAAAAGGGCACTGTCATGAACCCTGTGCTCCCATAAAATTCCTGCCCCAAAAAGCAGAAAAGATAAAAACCTTATGGATAATACTGTTGAAGCCTGGGTATTTTTCTTTTATTTTTTCTTTTTCTTTCTTTCTTTCTTTTTTTTTTAAATGTATTTCTTCTAGATAATTTTCAAAAACTTTTTGAAGAAAACTGTTTATGGTAACCAAACTATCAAATCCACTTTTAGGCTCAACAACAGAGTTCTTCTCAGCAACAGTGTAAATCGAAAATTAGAATATAGAAGTGAACAAACATCATACTAATTTCCAGACTGATGAACAGCAGGTTGTTTAACTTGTCTTTGCAATGTGCTACCAAGTATTAATAAACAGGAATACATCCATTTAATATTCTGTACCTCTGGTTAGGACTCAGATTCTTCATTTGCTTTCATTTGCTCTCTTGACTATTCGCTATTATTCAGTCTTTTCTGAAGACTGATTTGATAACGTATTTCTGATAATATTATTATGCTTGGAGAGTAATACTTAAATGTGAGTGAAACTTGAGTGAATTGATTCTGTGTATGACTGAACCATATCATGTCCATGTTGTATGTGTTGCTTATTTCAACTGAGATGAGTTTTGGCTGTAAGCAGGAGAGCAATTTAGCTGGATGTGAGGCCACTGTCATCTCAGTCGTGGGCAGCTGGAAGTAATTTGGGAAACAATTTAAAAAACATTTTGATTTCTGGCTCCTGCTTTCCTCTTTGTGCATCTAATTCATTTCTCTCTCTGCCTCTTTCCTTTCTTCATCTTCTTGTGACAGATACCTGTGTTACTTGCTTTACTCACCACATAGATTAGAGGAAGACAACCTGATCTGTAGGACTTCCCACAGAATGCATTTGTGGTTACCTTGTTTCAAAAGTTGTTCCCTGAGCGCAGTAGTAAAGATGTTTGTGCTTTCTTTTTATGGAGTATCCAGGTAGGTCACTCACCACTGTGTGGAAAATCAATGATTCCCTGCTCAACCTTTCAAAGAAAGGCTTGTGGACAACTATTTTCAGGAAATGAAAGCGGCAGCTCCCAAGTCAGTCGAAGTACTTTCCTATAAAAATGTAAATGGCTACATTTAAGACACATTCTTGTTAATCTCGTATGAGCAGAACATGACCTGGATAAGTGTGTTGGCATTGAATGGCTGTCTGGCTGTCTGCATACTGCACTGTGTGCTGCAGGCTCTGTTTGAGGCTTGCAAGACGTGCCATGCTGGTGAGGCCCAAGATTGAACAGCCACATTCATGCCACACATAGCCACGTGGCCAGGGGCTTCCTCTAGCCTACCTGTGATCCAGTTCAGTGCTCTTGGTCTTCTAAGCAGAGCTGCCGTGTACAAATCAGGAGGAGCAGTCTCTGATCTGTACCAGTGCCAGGGCTGAATTGTAAGGAATTGCATGGAGGGTTCCTAATGAGCAGCACCAAATGCATAATAGGGACTGCTCTGGCACTGCAGTTTGATAGATGATTTACTCTAACACTCTGTAATTGTGCAACAAAGTCCTTGGGTTTCTGAGGTCATAGAGGGATGGAAATAGGTTTTTGTCGTTGGTGGTTTTTTGTTTTGTTTTTTTTTGCCAATATATCTGTTGTCAGAAAATTGTGTATATGTGTTATGCTTTGCCTAGACTTTAGTTACGTGTGTATTTAGAAATTCCAGTGCAAGGTTTGTGCCCTTTGCTTTAAATGTCATCATATCCAGAAGGAAATGTCAGCAGAGGTTCTCAAGAGGCCTGGAGAGCTTGTCAGAGGGAGCCCTAGAGGAAGCAGGGAAAGAGAGCTTTAGGCGGGTGATAAGCCACAAAGTTTTCAACTCCGAGGAAGAAGAAAAGAAACTCAGAAGCAAAGAATTCCTGAAAGATAGAATTAATGTGCTTGCAAAGTACAAGAGCTAGATCACAATTCAACAGTCTGATATGGGAGATTATCCTGGGCTAAAACCTCAACTGTATTTGAGACTGTATTCCTTCTGGAGGTATTTTGATTTTTCTGTTAATTGAAAAATTCTATGTCTCTGATTAATCTTTCCTCTTGATTCCTTTGCCTTGTTTGTGATTTGTAAGTTCTCTCCATGTACTCTGCTAGTGTTTCAGAGGATCACTAATACAACCTTTACTCCTTCTTGCAGATTACTTATAACAGCATCAGCCAAAGTCAGTTTTAACACCATTTTCTTCAACGCACCCCAGGATAATTGTCTGCAGTCAGCTTACCATCAGTAGTCGTTACTTTTTTTAATTGCTTCTTTGGTCAGTTTTTAATTCACTCAGGTTGTTACAGATATTAGCCCAGAGGAAGTTTCCAAGGGGAAATTGGAATGACAGTCAGAATATGGTCTCTGAGGCAGAGGAGAATGAAGCAGACTTCAACAGGGGATGATCAAAGCTAGAGGTCCTGTTATTTATTCAGATTCCATCTTCAGCACCTGCTTAAATCTTTAATAGTCTCACTGATCTTATCCTTACATCAACTGTGGTGTTTATCATCCTAAAGGAAATAGTAACAGTAGGTGGGAGCAGCTGACAGTAAAAGAATTAAAACTCAGGGGAGGGGAAATCACACAGAATAAAGAGAACAAGATCTTGTTTTGACCTTCAAAAGGACAGCTTTAGTTGAAACATGGCCTCCAACTATACTCTGGAAAACTTGTACAAAAATCTGAGATAATTTTAAGAAGTGCAATAGCAAATATCAACTGCTAAATGAAGACTTTCTCCTGAAATGGCTATAGCTGGAGTACTGCATAAGGAAAATACTGAATGTGAAGATAAATTCACTGAGCAGCGTGCAAGAAATTCAGTAACTCAACAAACATACATGCCCCAATACAACTGGGGCAAACAGTGGCAAACATTGCTGACTTCTTCAGCCTTAATAAGCTGATTAGTTAAAACTGAGTTTTATGTTACTGGAGATTTCTGTTCATAGTACTTTAAACTTTTTTTACAGTGTTGCTAGATGAAGTCAGGAGAAATAATTTTTATTTTACAGTGGAGAATTAGACTGATGAATTGGAGTTGGTAGTCTCTTGTCATTGAGCTATTCTATTTGCTACTTTAATTAGAACTTTACAATCAGCTGCTGCTTTTCTACTTTTCATGTGTTGTTTTCATTTTTTATTTTTATTTTTTGTCAGAAACCACTAACTTCATAAGAAATATGCAGATTTTGAAACCTGTAGTTTAATTTCTAAAAAACAGAGGTCAGTTATACCCTGTACCACCTGTTACACATCGAAGGCTTAATAATTATCATAGAATTGTAGCATCACAGAATGGTTTAGGTTGGAAGAGACTTTAAGATCATCTAGTTCTAACCCCCTGCTATAGGGAGGGACCTCCCTCTAGACCAGGTTGCTCAAAGTCTCGTTCAGCCTGACCTTGAATTTTTCCAGGGAGGGGGCATCCACAGCCTTACTGGGCAACCTGTTCCAGTGTCTCACCACCCTCACAATAAAGAATTTCTTCCTAGTATCTAGCCTAAATTTACCTTCTTCCAGTTTAAAACCATTTCCCCTTGTCCTGTTGCTACCTGCTCATATAAAATTATATGCAATTTAAACATAGAGCAAAATTGTTTCAATGTTTTGTATTCAAAAAAAATCTTTAGACAACAAGTGGCTCAACAGAGTAGTAATATTTCAGAATTTCATTCAGCAGATCAGATTTCATTAGGAACAGCTCAAAGTTGTTTAGACAAATGTCAATGATGAATTCTGTGGAAACAAACGTTACTCATTAATGAGTTCGAACCCATTAATATGCAACTCTTTGAATAAGTAAACTGTAATTATATTGGAACGTAATCCTCTGATGGAACAGCTCCGAAGTTTGTCTCTTTCTAAAAGCTTTTCCTAATGCCTCACTGATTTCTATTTCCTACTCAGTAAATTATGTTCTAATTAGTGTAGAGCTTCATTGCAGAGAAACAGCTTTCACTGTTTAAATGTCAATCTTTCCATATTTGTACTTTCAACAATAGTCAGTCTACGAGTGATGCTGTTCTTCATTGAAGTTACCATTTCATTTATGGTTGCAAAATGCTGAGGTGATGAGAGGTGTGAAAATCATGATTATGCACACATAGGCGTTTACTTGTTTCACAGCTGAAACAAGTATTATGTATCTATGTATTATTTAAAGATAAAACAGGAAACAAAATTCAGGAAGAAAAACTGAGGAAACAGAATTTTAACTTAGTGAATATTTGTTTAAGACTTTTACATTTACTTCCTTCCAGTGCAGTAGAAAAGAAAGCTTGAACAGGATAGATCTCTTGCCTAGATCCAAGTGCAGGCACCTGGCTCTGCTGCAATCTGGATAAGGTATGAGCTTGAACCTCTTTCTATCAAGCTGTGTACCTTAGTTTACCATTCAGTCTCTCATGTTACTGGTATTCTTACTGTGACTAAGATCTGTTTAATCTGGTATGTCAAATCTGATAAAAATTTCTACTTCAACCTAAGAAACCTTTCCACTAAGATTTATTTCCTTACTTATGTCTGTCTATGTCTGTCTGTAATAAGGCTTCTCTTGAGCAGGTGTATATTTGCCCCCCAAAATATACGTGCGTATTTCCTAGAATGTTCCTAGTCAGCTCTATTGTGCTGTTGCAGGAGGAAAGAGGAGCAGTTTGCTACCATAAATCAAGCACAGCACTTACAAATAATTTGTGGAGCAATTAAAATAACTACTAAGATTTTATGGTGTGCAATTATGTTTCTTCCATCAGAACATCATTAGGAGGAAACTTGTTTACCCTTGCAAGTAGAGCTTGTTAAACGTAAAGAAAAATGCAACTTGCAAGCAATAAAGGGGCAGATTAAGGGACAAATAAGATGTCCAAGGAGTTCTTTATAAGTGAAGCTTTTTGTGTGCTCAGCTTTTGGTTTTGTATCCTTTCCTGGAATTTGAGCTCAGCAAATCTATTGAAGCCCAAATAGTTGACTGACAGATTTAAATGGAAATTCATGGATAATTAAAGATACCAGGTTATAGTTAATTAAAAAAGTTGCATACAGTGAACTTATGCATTCAGTAGTATATTGTGACATTCTCCTGTTCATTCAGACATTTAGTTAACCTCCAAAAGGCATCTGTATGATTTTGAGAATTGTTGGAAAATTCAGGCTTCAGAATGTCTAGTTCAACTTTCTGCTCAACACAAGATCAGTTAAAAGGTGGAACCAGGTTGCTCAGTGGGTTGTACCATCAAGTTCTGAAAACCTCTGAAAAAGAGACTGAATGACTTGAATCATTGAAAGTTTCCCAAGGCTTGTCCATGTATCAGACTATTACCCTCTGCTCTTCTTCCATAAGAGCACTAACAATACCAAGGGCAAACTGTAAAAGATTAAATGAGATTTCAAGGCTCTGGGAGTCATTTTCTCGTTAATCTTGCCTGTGAGGGGGAGTAATGTAAAGAAGAGTAGGTGGATTTTGCAAGTAAACAACTAACTGCATCAGGAGAGTGTGAACAGGATGGGGCCAAGCTTTTTTCTGTGGTGCCTAGCAACACAAAAAGAGGCAACAAGCTCAAACTGAAACATAGGAAGTTCCATCTGCACATGGGAAAGAAATTCTTTACTGTGTAGGTGACTGAGCATTGGAATGAGATGCCCAGAGACATTGTGGAGTCTCATTCTCTGGAGGTATTAGAAGCCTGCCCCAATGTAGTCCTGAGCAATGTGCTTTATGTGACCCTGCTTGAAGCTAGTGGTTTGGACTAGATGTTCCCAAGTGGTCCTTCCAACCTTAATCGTTCTGTGATTCTGTGAACCACTGCTGAGAAACAATTGATGGAAAACTCAGAACTATGTCATACTTCATTCTATGTCAGAAATTTGAGCTTTCTGGTGAAATTCAAAAAATAAAATTAAAAAAAAAAAAAACCACACAAATTAGATTGAGATGCACTTTCTGTTTAAATCTTTGTTGGGAAAAGATAGAAACTGAATGAGAATAAGGTCTGTTTAGCTAAGAGAAAATTTCCAAATTGTATCTTTGTGTAAAGTGTCCTCATGTTTTAGGGAAAAGGTGAAGGAAGGAAGGAAGAAAAACTTCTCTGTGAACTTCTCTTTTTCCTTGGCAGTCTGTTTAAAAGTGTTGCACCTTTTTTTTTTTTTCCTGACCAGTGCTGCTGGAGGGAAATAGAAATAGAATAGTAATTCTTCTCTGCAACAGTGTACTGGATTTCCAGGTATCCACACTGAAAGTGTATTTAATTTCTCTTTACAGGATACTGTTGAAAAGTCTACTATTTTGGCTGATAGTGTTTTCTTTCTGAGATTGGCAGTTCATTCCCTCCTTTAACCTCTGCAGATAAATTGATAGGTACTCAGTAACTTTGTTCAGAACACCCACTCATTCTCCTCAGTTGTCTTGGCATTACTTACTAGACTGCACTACAGGTGAACATGGGATTTACAAAATAATAAAAATATAAGTTTCTGCCATAAATAATTATGAATCTAAATTAAATGTAATGCAGCAGTAAGCCAGAGTTAGAAGAATAATTTTAACAGCATCTGTCAGAATATCAATGTAGCTTATATGTGCAGATTTTTAAACTTTAATTTTAAAGATAATGTCCAGAGGTCGATTGTGATGCATTAATCCACATTCAGACTCAAAAAAAAATCTCGGATTTTTCTGGTATTAAAAGCATATGAAGTGGGATTTTAAGTTCTACAGGGTGGAACTCCCACACACTTTATATTTCTGGATATGCATATGACAAACAGTTCCAGACTGAAGGCTTGTTTGCATTTGCAGTACGTGTAGGTTATTTCCCAAACATTCCTGCTTTTGATGCTCTGTGAAGCATCATACAAAAATGTACAATATTTCTCACTTCCTTTTCTCATCAGCTACCTAAGATAAGTGGGATATTTTATACGTGATCAGTATACAGGAATTTAATTTGTTAATTTATTTATTTATTTATTCATCAGCCACCAATGGCCATCTATGCAGTGGCTCAGCATTGCCAAAAATTAATGCACAAGCATGTCCTGGAGTTGCTCCCTGAGTAGTGAGACTGGAAGCCTTTTATTCAGCTCTATCTGGAATGTATTGTGTCTTTGGGCACCACCAAAGTTCTCTCATCCCAAGTCTTCAAAGCTCCTGAAAGGTCATTTGCTCAGTGACCTTGCGCAGGAGATCCTGGCTCCCTCAGTTTTTCTGTGTAAACCACTAGCAAAGTCTTTTCTACACATTTCCATCAGTTTATGAACTCGTTGCACAAGATTGCATTATGTATTCTTTGCGTTTATCATCTTCCCCTTTCTGGAGATCTTTTTCATGAGATAATTGAATCTCTGAGAGCTCATTTCTCATGCTCCTGGCAGTGTCAACATTGAATCTCTTTAAGCTGTTCAAACATCTTTCTAGTTTTGATAGTATCACCAGGAAAGTAAAAAAATAAAATAAAATGAGTTCTATGGCAGGTACTCTGTCTTTGCAGAGAGTGTATATTTACGTGATCCCTACAGTTTCTGAGATACATCTCATTCAGAGAACTAGTCTACCTGTGTTCCATACAAAACTTTGTATCCAAAAACTGGAATCCTTCTTCAGCAATTTCAAAAGGGCTTTGCTTTTCTCCACAGGAAGCAGTCTCCAAGGTTGTTTCTGCTGGAAACTTGGAAACCTAAATGTGTTATTATCTCCTGTTAGAGTGTCTTAAACTGGGTAAATGAGTTGTGTTGTGGTCCAGAGAGACTACAGTACTGGAGACTATCCTGAACACTCATTAGATTTCAGCAAAAGTTCTGCCTTCATTTATAGATAGCCGTAGGTAGTAATGATACAAGAGGAGTCAGTAGTGTTGCCATTACTGATACCAAACAGCTACCTTCACCCAAATGCAATTTATCAAACAATATAATAACTCAGTGCGTTGTGTAACTGACAAGTGCTGGCTAGTTTGGGCCTGCACTTTCTGGTTTGTACAAGACATGCCTGAGATTCATTTTGAGTCATACACATGTATGAATGTGCATATAGGCAATGACTCAGAGACGTAACAAAATGATTGTTCACCATATGCACGTTCATATGCACTACTGTGCTTTTTCTGACAGAACCTGTAAAATTAAAAAGTGAGTTACTCTTGAATTGCATCTGCAGTGGAACCACACGCGTATGGATCCTTATGAACTAGTAACGTATTTCTTGAATCTGATTTATGGAAACAGTGCTTTGGATAGACAGATGGACGAGGAAGACAGTCTGAATGCAGTTTTGTAGTGCTAATCCCTGAGCAATAATTGCAATAAATTTCTCAGAAAATCTACTTCCTGTATCCATAAGGCTGACTGGTACTGTTTTAGAGAGTGTGTCCTATTCCAGCACTCATGTCTATTTTTCAGTCTCCTGGTCACATGTAGAAAGTTGGTCAGTCTTCATCTCAGCCTCTGAATACTCTGTTCTCTTATTCTTGAGCCCGGTTCCTTCTTTTCTCATTTTCTTGGCCTTCCCTTGTTCTTGTCTGTGCAGCTCCTGTATTCACTGCCTCTTTTGCCTCCAGTCCTCTCATGGTCTCCAAGCCCTCATTTGTGCCTAACTAATAGACCTGATGACCCCCATCAAGAACAACACTGCTCGGCCAGGGTTTCAGGTTTCTAAAACATACTTCTCTTTGACTTCCTTCTCTCTCTTTTATTTTCAAATTTAGTTTTCTTTAATATAAATAAGTTAAGATGAAAAAAATGTATGATGGAGCTGTTACTGTTAATTTTTCAGTAGTTATCTCTATTCTTAAGTCGTCTGTTTATTTCTGCAAGAAAAGCATGAAGGAAAGTTCATTTTAGCAACGATGAGACTTAAGGAAAGTACTTTAATCTCATTATTTCTCAGTGATTAGTAACATTTATTGCACTGTCCTTTTAGGTGAACTTCCTGATTCAACGTCCTAAATTAAGAACAGACATTCTGATTTTTGAGCTGTTAAATCAAGGCCACAATGGCAGACTCTGCAGATTGGTAAGAAGGTGATGGATAGATAGTTTTTTTTGTGTGTATAGTTGGAAACAATGGATATAATACATCTTTCAGCTGTCTCTGTATGCACAAGTATAAAAAAAAAAAAAAAAAGAAACAAGCCTTTTTTTTAATGTCAGTCTCATGATTTATTCTCTACTAATTCATGACTTGGTAATTTCAAAAATCAGTTGAAAATGATTTTTGATTCATTGATTGATTTATTCAGTTTTTGATTTAATATATTTATTGTTTATTTTTAATAAGCTGTACAGATGACAGTAATTTAGCCATTTAGTAATTTAGTCATTGTTTTATTTTTATTCACTTATTCCTGCAAATCAAAATCCATACACAGCAAAGAGAATTTCTTTTCTTTGCAAAAAGTCTTTGAAATTACACAATTAAATGCAATACTGTGAATAACTTAGCAAATAATTTCAGTTTTTAAGTCATTCTTCTAAATTACTATTTTTGTCTGACAGAAAGATAGTCAGTACTGAAAGGCAAATGAGAAAAGTTGGTGCATCTTGAGGGAAGATATTCAGTGGCAAAGTACAAAGCAGGGAGAGCACGACTTGAGTGTCAGTCAGGGTCTACTAGTGCCCTATGAGAAGCACAGGATAAGATGAAGTCTCCCAAGGAAACTCTGAAAGGAAGAAATGTGACATTTGGACTGTCCTCCAATGTCCTGGGTTCAATCTGTGTAAATAACATCCTGAGCAATCCTGTGTAAATACCTCTGAGCAATTCTGTCTTGTTTCAGGCAGCATGAAGAGCTCTGGGCTTTCTCAGAGGGTCATTCGAGAGCAATTAATTTAGCTGCACTAATAAGCATTAGAAAGTATTAGCACCTTTTGATCAAAGTGCAAAATATGCTTTTTTTGATACCTTAAGATAAGCCTAGAAGACATAGACGCGGAGCTCTTGAAGAAAAGCTCTCTATCCTCCTGTCCCCCTCACAGCCTTTATTTTCACTTTTGTAGCTGGAGTTCATCTTTCTTGAACATTCATTATCTGATACATACACATGACTTAGAATGTGGTTTCTTCCAGTTCTTCCCGGTAACTAATACTGCTCTAATAGCATCACTTTTTTTCTGATACATTTCCACAGCATCTCATTAACGGTTCATTTATTCCATGATGGATTCAGACTCCTTTAACTAAACCATTTTCTGTGGTTTTCAGCTAGGTAACTGCATTTTTAACACATCATTTTCAAATGTGTAGCCTTCTCTGTTCTTCTCATTTTGGTACATCATTATGTTTTGGTATATTTGATGTTTTCCCACTTTGTGTCTGTCCATTAATTTTGTTACTGCATTCCTTTAATTATGAAAATACTGATATTTTTAAATAAGATTGGAAATCCTCCTCTGTCCTTTTAGTTTAAACAGCTATATTTTTCTTTAACCCAACTGCTGATGCCCATAACTATGTATTTTTTTCCTATATATGATTTTAAAACTATAATACTGTTCCTAATTACCATCTTATAATAATGCTGATCTGTCATGTGTAACTGTCAATAGATGTATCCATGGAAGCCCAGACTGCTGCGTATGCTAACTACATTTTTCTAATTATTATGCATGAACATTTTCCTGTTTATACTTCTTGAGATACCCAGAGCTATATATATTTTTCCTCTAAGAAAGCAAATATACTCATAAATCTTGAGACTTGGCCTGACACAGTATAGAGCACTGAAAAAGTTCTGTGATGTTCTCGAAACGTGTTATTCCTCACTTTGTATGACAAGCTTATGGGAAACATTCATGGTAAAATGTTCTGATTTATTGTCTTTCCATGGTAGATTTACTGAATGCATAAGAATGCAGTGAAATTAAATAGGATTTTCATAAAATTATGCATGCAATATCATTTTGGTATTAGATCACATTTTCAATTTTATTTTAATGTGTGCTTTGATCCTTTACTTCTTTATCAGTTGCATAGTCTTTTCAGCTCTGGTATTTTCTTGTAAGTAATTCAATTGTGCTCTAATATATTTATGAATAAACATGGAAATTTAAAGTACTAGGACTTTCTTTAGGTATTTTATTTTGATTGTTGTTAATCTGTGATAGAAGAGCATGCATGTGTGAAATAAAAAATGAGAAATCTCATCTTCTCTTAACATCATCCAGTGATGTATTTTAAGCAGAGCTCTGATCATTGATATGAAGATGAGGCAGCCCTCTCACGAGCAATCAGTGTAGTGTGTATACGGAGTGAGTGAAGCACTAAAGCTACTCTAGGGCCAGTTGCAAGAGAAAGAGAAATGTAGGTGTGTTTACCTTAAAACACACAAACAAAACAAAAGCTCAAATGAATGACCTCTTAAAATACAAAACAAGAAAAATATAAAGACCACATGTGATTAAAAAAAAAGACCTTCAGTAGGCTGAGACCAGAAATCGTGCCCTTGGAAAGAAAAGAGTATTCTAGTACAGAATATTGTATAAGAGTAACTATTTACTTGAAGGCAGTAATTAAGTGTTCCTTGGAAACACCGTGAATTTGGAATAATTTGTAGATAAACATATAGCACTGGTTTCAAACTTGACAATACATTCTATGGTTTCAACTATATTTCAATTGCATACAGTTGTTCTTACTATTGTGGGTTTGGAATAATTGTTATAGAATCATAGAATCCTTTGAAGAGGGAGACTTATAGGCCATCTAGTCCAACTCCTCCCCTGCAATGAATAGGGACACCTACAGCTAGATCAGGTTGCTCAGAGCCCCATCCGGCCTGACCTTGAGTGTCTCCAGGGTTGGGGCATCCTCCACCTCTCTGAGCAGCCTGTTCCAGTGCCTCAACACGCTTATTGTAAAAAACTTTTTCCTTATATCCAATCTAAATATCTCCTTTTAGTTTGAAACCATTTCCCTTTGTTGT
Source organism: Chrysolophus pictus (assembly GCA_037305975.1). Taxonomy (NCBI): domain Eukaryota; kingdom Metazoa; phylum Chordata; class Aves; order Galliformes; family Phasianidae; genus Chrysolophus; species Chrysolophus pictus. Next base: position 31,326,956 of record CM074578.1, read on the forward strand.
ATTCCCTTTGTTGCAGGATGAGGGGAAATGGTTTTAAGTTGAGGGAGGGGAGATTTAGGTTGGACATCAGGGGGAAATTCTTTACAGAGAGAGCGGTGAGGTGCTGGAACAGGCTGCCCAGAGAGGTTGTGGATGCCCCGTCCCTGGAGGTGTTCAAGGCCAGATTGGATGGGCCCTGGGCAGCCTGGTCTAATATTAAATGTGGAGGTTGGTGGCCCTGCCTGCTGTGGGGGGGTTGGAGCTTCATGATCCTTGAGGTCCCTTCCAACCCTGGCCATTCTGTGATTCTGTATCGCAACATACTCTTCTAAAGCGTCCCTTCTTTCTTATAGCCACCCTTTAAATATTTAAAGGCCTCTATCGGGTCTCCCCATTTCTTTTGATATAGCCCAGGAGAGGCTTTCTGGCCTATGAGGGCACACTGCTGACTCATGTTCTCCTTACCATCCATCCACCAGTACCCCTAAGTTGTTTTTGACAGGGTGGAGCTGAATTCTTTCATCTGTCAGTTTATACTGATAGTGGGGGTTGCTTCAGCCCGGGTGCAAGACCTCACACTTGGTTTGCTGAATCTCATGAGGTTCTCCTGAGCCAACTTCTTGAGCCGGTTTAGATCTCTTTGGATGGCTTCCCAGGTGTGCTGACTGCAGCACACAGTTCATGTGATATAAACTCACAAAAATAATTCTTTTTTTTTTTCTTCAGATCCCCAAACTAACATCTGAATTTTAAAATAGGATATAATTGTAAATTTTAAAGATTATTAACAGAGCAGTGGTAATCAATCCATGTAGTCATTTTTAAATTCTCAGTCTTCTCTTTTATTGTTACTGATGAATAAACTCTGCACTGGTTAAACAGTAGGCTTTTTGTCTTGGTAATATATTCAGAAAAATCAGTCTAAAGTAAGAAAACTTTTTCTCTGAAAGATCTTTCTTCCTAGTCTTAAATATACTTATCAACAACATCTTACTTCTTAATCTTTTATGCTGTAAACCTAGGGAAAATAATAATCTTCAAAAGGTTTGGATAATTTTGGGTTTTGAACATTTTCAGCATGTGCCACCAGGGATGTGTCGTGATCACTGGAGCAAGACTGACATCTTTTATTTATCAGACTTTGATAGGAACAAGTTTAATGGCAGGAATCACAGAAGCTTAACCAATTTACCTTCTACAGTGAAAATGTTTCGCAGTGGAACAAATAGTCTTTTTTAATTTTTCTGTACAAAGTTACACATGAAGTACTTTAGAACAAATTGCCAAATTGGTGTTAGAGTTTACAAGAAAACAATTCTTCCAGGGAATGCATTGAAATAAGAGACAAAAGCACAAAACACATAAATTATATTTTGTGTAAATGTGAACATTAGGAAACATCGCAAAACTGAAATATTGATAAAGCTTTTATTCATGTCTCCTGCAAGAGCCACCTATCTTTGCTGACTGATATATTTAAACTGCAGTAACCCAGGAGTTCAGAATTTGACAGACTCGTATCTGAGAAGTAACTTAATAAGTTTTATTGCTTCATAAATGAATATCAATACAATCTGCACAATTACAATGTTTGCACTTAGTACAGTTTGTACCCTGGAAAACTGTTTTACTGTTGAGTAAGTAGGCTGAATACCATGGGAGCAGAAGGGAAGTTTGAAAGAAAAAACCACTCCATGCAACGCAGAATCTCAGAAACACTCCTACATCTCTGTGTCTTTGTTAAATTTCAGCAGTGTGCTGTAGTTGAAAAATAATCCCTGTAATTCATTATTTCCATTACATTAGGAGTAGGATTTTTAACAGGGAAACTCATTTATTGATTTCATTTTATTTAACCTTTCTGCCTCGTCACTGGAAATTGTGTATGCTTGCCTTTTTGATGTAAGATAATAAAAAAGGGCTAAGATAAAATATGATCAATCTTAAAAATGTTTAGCAATTATACGCATTATATCTTTGTTACAAAATTTTTAGTAGAATTCTTTAAAATTTCGTAATTATTGAATCCTTGCTTCAGTGATCTTCAACGGTCTGCCAGTGACTGTTGCCTTTAATACCTCTGTGGAAGTTGTGCTTCAGAATTCAAGAGATGAAATGCATTTGGAGCTAGTGAAGAAGGTAGTGCTGCAGGAGATTTGAAGAAACCCAAAAATGAAGGTGGTCGTGCCTGTACTGAAAATGAGGAGGCAGCAGACTCTCATAATTGATGGCAAACTCTCCTTCCACACTTTGTCAGGCACCAGGAGCTGCAGCAAAACCATGAGAGTGAGTTTCTGCAGAAGGTTGTTCAATTGTAAGTGACGTAAATGACCCAGTGTTTATCTGAGTTGGGGCATATTGTCCATGTGTATGAGACAACAGTGAATCAACACCAGAGAAATGCAATCTGTAATTTCACAGAGGTAAAACTATTGGTGATTATGTCTTGGCGCTTCTATTTTTTTTTCCTTAAAACAAAACAAGAGAAAATTACCCCCCCAAAATAGGATTTTCCTTTCTCCAGGATATAAAAAATTTTTAAATTAAATATAAGGTGTTTTCTTTTTTTTTTAATTTAAAAAATTAAATTAAAAACAAAATGCTATGAAATCATATTTGTTCTTTTAAAATGTAAATTTTAAAACTGGAATGCTTTTCCCAACAGGATTATTTTACAACTCAGTTTCCTGGGATAATCTTTTTATCGTAGTTGCATCTGCATAGAAGTCAATAAATAAATAAATACTGTCAATAAATAAATAAATATATAAAAATATATATTTTTATATTCTAAATCATAAGAAAGCCATCGCTTAATGACAGAAATATTGCCCTATGTGGTAATAAAAACTCTGAGATTTGATAATGAAGCATGCGTGCAGGTAACAGTGAAATACATGCAGAAGACCTCACCTTATTATGTTATTTGTCAGATTTTTAAGGTGAAAAATCACTGTGCTATTAAAGCATTTACATTTACATAAATTTACATTTATTGCATATCCCATACTCTCACTAGAACTTTCAGTAAAAAGGGGAATTGGTTAAGATGGAAGGAAACCCAAAGAACTTTTGCATTGGCTTTTTGGTCTATTTTAAAATAATTCTGGGCCTACCACATAATATATCATTATATAAAGATATATTTCGTAAGGTAAACAGTGCTTGCATTTCTGTGAAATTGAAGAGTTGCTGCAGAGAAACACATTTTATCTGCTCTAAAAACACAGCAGCTTTTTTTTTTTTTTTTTTTTTTTCTGCAGAGGAATATAAAATTTGTACAGGTTTACTATGTGAATGTCACTTGTTGTAGCATGATGATTTATACACATCATTCTGGTAGCCATAGTAGGAGGATTTACTATCCCATGTTACATTTCTCAGCCTAGCTAATGAGAAAAGAAAATATGATGAAATTATCTGAGCAACAAGAAAACAGTATATCTCATTTTGTTATGAGCATATTTTACACCATGTCCTTGTGTTGTATGCCCACAGAAACATACATTAGGGTTGTGTCTTACACCAGCGAAAAAGTTCTGTCAGTACATGGGTATGACAAGGATCAGAATAGCAGGGTGATATTTATCAGCTTCTGAATCAGCTTTGCAAACTTTCAAAAAGAAGCCAGTAAGAGGGAGTTGCACGATGAGAAAGAAAGGGAAAGTAAAATGGGTTTCAGTGTCAAAGGCTAAGGTGTAAAGCAAGTTCTTAATTTAAGCCAGAGGCTCAAATAGGGAGAGAGTCTTCAGGATATACAGCGCAGTGCAAATAGAGCAGATGGGGTGAGGGCAGGATCAAAGGTGCTGAATGAACATGGAGGAGGTTGCGCAAAAGAAGTCATAAAGTCCACTGGAGATACGTAAGAGAAGGAGGAAAAGTTTTAATTTGATTCACAAATACCACAAAGGCTATGTAAAATGATTGATAAGGTGCAGCTTCTACATTAGTAAGTACATCCCACTCGACATGCAGCATACTTACTGGGAAGGTTTTAAGAGAAGATGAGCAACAGCCAAAATGAGAAAGACTACAAGCCTGAAAGTATTTAAGAAGACAGTTAAGACAGACACTGGGAAGGCAAGGATGAACTGTATTAAGATTTCAGGGCTTCATTACAGTAAAAATGATATGACAGAAAAGCATTTGTTAGCTATGAAAGCCTGTTAAGCTTTTTCTGGTAATTAGGCTCTAAGAACAAAGTCAAGGCCTGAGATTCAGAGTTTTTTAAGGTGCTCAGCAGAAAATTTTAAATCTGAGTTTGACTTGTCCTTTACACACCTCCAGCTGAGATACACAGAGAGCAAAGTTCAGTGAGTAAGGAGAAACAAGAGTATTGCATACAAGATAAAATGAATACACCCTCGTTTCTGTAAGCTTTAGACATTCAAAATAAGCAATCTATGCACTCAGAGGCTAGATTTAGATAGCTAAATCTCATATGAGCAGCAAAAAGATTTTTTAAATTTAAACAGGTGTGGTATGAAGACAGCAGAGGTTAGAGGAGAGCACGACTGTGTGAAACTAACTGAAGAGGCAAATAATATAGATAAGCTGGGAGCCTGGACCTCCTGCCTTCTTAACCATTCTGGGAACCTCAGCTTGAATGCTTGCACTCATTTTTTTAAAGAGCTGAGAGGGGGCCCCTCGGGTATGTGATGGCCGCTCTGCACCACAGCTTGTAGGACACCAAAAAACCTTTTGCTATGCTGGAGAAATTATGTCCCGACTGAATATTGCTTTTGAAGGTTGCCTTTACTTCTCATTGAGTTTCATGCAGAATAACTGGGACAGAATATGAACCCAGGTTTTCCCCTGGGGTGTTTAATTTGTCCGATCCCTTTTACCACCACTCTGCAATGTGCTAATTGCTAAGAGTTTTTGCAGCCTCAGCAGTGCTAGTAATTTGTTTTATCTTTTGCTATGCATGTTAAAGAGAGTGTTTTCTCCACATATCTGGAGTAGGTGGTAAGTAAAAAGGGCACAGAGCTATCACAGCTGTTTTGTCATTCACCAACATCTGAAATGAGATGACAAAAGGATCCAGAAATTAGACAGCTATTTAGGAGAAATTTGAAGGTGACTGGAGTAGAATGAAACATCTGCTCTATATGGAAGCCAGTAGCACTATACTAGAAGTAAAATCAACTTTCTTTAAGCCAGATGTCTCTAAATTAGGAACAGACTAACAGAGGACTTAAATACTGATATACTGTGTTGAGATCCCATAACGCTGTTGCTTGGATTTTCTTCCTGACAAAGAACAGTTAGATACGCAGTCATAATAAACATTCATGTCTGGCCTGTTAGGGTGATATCCAAACAGCTAAAGCACTGAGCAAGGTGTTATGTAAAACTGGCTCTGCAGAGGAGAAGAGGGATGTATGATGAAGTCCTGCCTTGAAATTTCAGCAGAGTTCTTCCCAATATCTCTGTGTTGGCCCTTCTTGGGAGTTTGGTTACTGTGTGTGTAGCCATTTCCACAAAGAATGTGACTATGGTTTTTCATAAGCAATGGGGCAAGGCTCACTCTTTTCTTTTAAAGGAGAGCTATTTGGGTGTCAGTTACTTCTTATGAGCACACAAAAAGCTGAATATTCTAAGAAAGAAGTCTTAGGTTCGATGTTCTTAGTTGCCTGTATTCCTGGTTGTAACCCTTCAGAAGAGTACCTTAGCCACTTTCATTGTTTTAACTTGCAGTGTTTCTCTGCTGCTTTGCAAAATGGAATGTGAGAGTCAGTGGATGTGTGAGAGAAGATGACTGAAAGTCTGGCAGCACCGCACATACTGTGGTAGCCAAGTTGCCACTTTTTTCTGGCAGCAGCACCATCTGCAGCCCTCTCTGCTGGGGATACTGGCTGCAGGACCAGAGCAGGGCTAAGACCCAGCAGGGCTCAGAAGTGCTTTAGGCACAAGCAGAAGACAAGGCAAAAGTATGGGAAACTTTCAGGAAGGAAGTCTATATGATTTTCTAGTGCATGACTTTGAGATTGAGAAGAGTTCTGTGAGTGTTGTGAGTAGGGAACATGCTGTAGTCTTATTCTGTGTGTGTGTCCATGAGGAAAAGAGTCTGTTGGATTTTATGCATAGGCAAAACACCTATAGATTTTGTAGTAACAATTTTTGAAAGTGAAATCTGGAGATAGGTGTTTGTATAAAGAAAAAAGTATAAAGAAAAAGGTATATCATACTGAAAAATTAAGTCCAAATGGCAAATACAAATTGTTGGGAACAAGATAATTTATGAGATACTAATTGGCATATAGTGTATTTTGGAGGGGAAAAAAAAGCATTACAGAATAGAAGGAATAACAGCTGGTTGTGTAAATTTTGATGACACCATATATGCAACATCTCATCACATGATCATGATTGTGTAGCAGTCACAGCTGTATAAGTAGAGGAGTAAGGAGTCTGGGTAAGTGAAATACAATCCATGCTTCCTGTTCTAATTTTCAGTTCTCATTAGTTAATTACTTTGGCGGATATGCATTGATAGAAGAAAATTATTATATTCTTTGTACAGGACCATTTCTCTAAACAATCAGATGAGCCAACTGACAAGTCAATATTTGTATAATGGACGCTAGCAAAAAGATGAACATACTTGATGAAATCAGAATTAATTTTACATAGTGCTAATTAAAAATGCAAATGCTTCATTTTTTTGGGACATAAATCTTTGGGTTTTGTAATGACGTTGGCACTTCCTTGATTACAACAATCAAACATCACATGTACATGTTTCTGACAGTTTAATCTATAACATATGGATCAGCATTTTGGGGTAACACATTGCAACGAAGCTGGAATAATAGCAGCAGTTAATTATCTTCAAAAGGAGGAATGAAAGGATATTTAATAAAATGGAGAGAGTTAGAAGTGAGAACTTCTTGGCAGCAAGGCTACACATTACTTTATAACCTCATTTTTCCCATAACATATACTATCAAGAGGGGAAAGAGAATAAAATAAATCAAATAGCAACATGGGATGTGTTTGAGGTCTTGTTGTTGCCATTGTTTGTTTGTTTTCTAATACTGAATGTCAGCCTTTGCCATAAATACACACGAAAGTATTAGAAATGCTTTCTCATCATCAGTGTTTTCAACTGAAGCGAGACAGTAAAAATACTGAAGCTTATTGAAATTGTACATTAGAAAGCTGTGTGCAGTTTGTATACACGCAAGTACTGTTTGCTTACATTATTGCAGAGATCAGTAGACCTTATTCTATGCTTGTCATCCTGGGTCAAATGGTACTCTGACTTGCACAAGGAGAGGAGACAATTCAGTATCCTTTTAAGTGAAGCTATCAATATAATATTGAGATGCCTTATTTGGAAGTGTTTGTCATCCACATTTAACAAAGGGGCTGTGGTACAAAGTGCAGATAGATCTGATTGTGTGTAGTGAAGAAGATGACTGTATGTTGTATAGCAGCAGATTTACTCCACTTCCTGCTTGTGCTGATATTATCAGCACTGCTAAAGCTTTTTTTGGCCTGCAGAACTTATACAGGCTATAAAGAATCCTGTGGATCAAAACCAACTAGAAAGGACTAGAAAAACACAAGCTTACACAAATGTTCTGTGTACAGATGTGAAGAGGAATAAAGCAATAATTAGGAACACATAATGATTATTGGTCTTACACATCCCAGAGAACGTATAGAGACAGTCTAGTACAAGGCAGCCATTTGAAGAACTGCTGCTGTAAGGTTTTCTCCTTCCTTCCTTCATACTCTCTCTCACTCTTTTTTATTTTTGAAAGGTTTTTTGGGGCTATTTATTACTTTATTGATCCTTGTCAGTTACTCATTCTCCACAAAGCAGTGGTGAATTAAAGTATAACTGAAAAGGAATGCAGTATCACAAGCTAGATACAAGAATGAACTGCAGGACCACAGTCTGCATCTAGATTATCAAGTTTATAAGTAGCTTCATGGAAACTCCCTGAGTTTTGTTTATTCTGTTTTTTTCCTTCTTGCTTTCTAATATATTCATGAATTTACATGATCTCATCCATTCCACTCTTAGAAAGAAAATCCAAATAATTTCATTAATTCCCTGTGCTGTTAGTTCAATTTTTTTTTTTTTAATAAACCAGATTTCTTAGTTTCATTCTCTTGTAATATTTTGTCCTATATTGTTTTAGTACAGTCTTACTGGTTATAGTCATCCTCCTGTGTCCTTCATAAGGGCTAGAGGAGTATCATGCAATATGCTAAATGCAGTAGTACATTCATAAGATGTGATTTTGAAAAAGTTCCTGCTGGGGCAAGATCAGCAGTTACCTTTCTTTTCTGACCTGTCCCTAATAATCATCTGAGCTTAACTGTATGGGAAGAGGTGCTGCATACTGAAATATTACATTGTCTACATGAGAGTTTTTTTAATATAACTTTTTTAGTTGCCGTTTCAGTTTCAAAAACATACCTAAGTCTTTTCACTCAGCATTGTTGTATAAAAATTGTATTCTTTGTTCACCATAAACCAGTGTTTGCTTATATGTAATAATTAAGTAAATCAATATGAATGAAATTCCTGGGTTAAAAAAAAGAATTTTTAATATATTTCAGGAAATTATTGGATCTTATTGGTGTTGAATGACTTCCTACCTGAGCACAACTACTTTGAGCTACTACATTTAAGAACGTACAACTTCTTGCTATTTGGAAGAGAAGTTAATAAGTGCTTGGTCACAGTTGCTGCACTCAAAACGTGCCTGTTTCACTGTACATACCAGACAGGCCTAACAGCTCCAAATTGTTCTGTGCAATGGCCAAAACCCCGCTGCTCCACCATGCTTGAGCCACTAAGCTACAGCTGCCTGAATGTCCCTTTGCAGACATGCCCCATACTAAATTCTGGAAACAGAATGGGATATGCTTCTTGGCTGGAGAGAAACTGCATAATATTTTGTGAAGTTTCTTTAGATTGCGTTGAGATCTAGAACTAATTGGTCTTGTAGCAGAGCTACTGCTGCGAAGGCTAAGTAATTTTTCTGTTGGAGTAGGACTGTAACAGTTAGGTATTCCTATTATTTAAAATAATTTTCAGTTTTGTTTCAGATTTTGGCTTCTGATCTAAGTGCACACTGTGTATAGCAAACAGTTTTATGTTTGCTCTAGTGGACTAGCCCACATTTTGTTAAAAAAAAAAAAAAAAAGAAGAAGTAAAAATCTGGAAATGCTTGATAGTTTCAACAAGAAGCAAGAGATTAGGAAATAATTAATGCAGAACAGAATGAAAGGATCAACGCTTGTAAATTCTGATATAAATTTAATCTCAAGCTTTAGGACGTCTATTCTGAATACCAGTTAATATATTCACCTTAAAGTAAGTGCTGAAAATATCTTGCTGGTCTTATCTAGTCACAGAAGTGTCACATGCTGAAATTGAGAATTTATTAGCTGGATCTGTTCTTGTAAAACAGTGTAAAATTTTAGAATTTATCCTGGGCTTTTAGAAGAATAGATATTTCCTCTCCTAACAAGTTTTGTACCTTAGATGTCATACAAAAAAAAACCAAAAAAACAAACGAAAAAAAAAAAAAACAAAAAAACAACAATAATTTGGACAGATGTGTGATATCTTAAAAAAAAAAAAAAAAAAAAAAAGCAACAATAATTTGGACAGATGTGTGATATCTTTTTCCTGGGCTATTTTATTTAATTTGTATGCAATTCACTCAGTCTGAAAGTTCAGCTTTTATGTGATAATTTTCTAATAAATTAATATGTTTAATAGCAAAATAGTGTAATGAAAAGAATGTGTGTTAGCACTGTGCACTGTGCACTGAGAACTGTTATTTTTTGTATGAACCATGTTACTAACTTTGTTTCTAAATTACAGGCCACTGACGAGTTAAGTGATCCTTTGTCTCTGTTGTTCCAGCCTAAACAAACAGTAATAATCTTGTTGCTTCTTGTCAGTCTTCTGCATAGGGAAATAGCAACCAGAGCAAGCTGAGGGTGAGATGAGGCAGGAGGAAACTGCAGAGCTCAGGGAAATGAGTGCTGTAATAATGTCTGCTGAGGCTGCTGTCCCATTAGAGAGAACTATTGTATAGTGCTTTCAAAATTGTCCCTGTACCAAGAGAAATCAATCTTAGTTTGTCATTTGTGTGTTAATCCTGGAGGTGATATGCAGCTTAGCATTTGGTGGATTCTGGACATGTAGTTGAAGACTAAATCATCAGTGCTAACCAGGGTTTAAATTACAGGGAAAAAGATCACCCTGTGTTTTCCTGTGGAGTTTCCAACCAAAACACATTTGAATAATATTTTGACCCTCTATGCCTCTATGGTGAACAGGAGAGATTGCTCCTAAATGTCATCCCTTACCAGTCACAGCCAGCAGGCTGAGAAAAGGCAGATCCAAGCCCCTGGCTTATTGTTGTGCTCAGGCCATTTTGAAAACAGTGAGCAGGAATGAGCAAGTTTGAATAGTGCCGTCTTGATGAACAGCCTGTCCTCTGCATCAGAAATTGCACCCATGACAAATGCTCCCTCCGTGCTTCTGATGCAGCTCCATATGCATGTGGTTATGCTACCCTTGGCTTGAGCAAGGGCAGCAGGGTAGACATCTTGGGCTTGTCAGCTGCTGTCCTGCTCCATCTCGTAAAGGTAATGTCCCTAGCCACTGCATCTCTGTAAGTGAGATTTCTTGTCTTATTGCACAAATTCATTGTCTTCAGGGAAGAATTTTTGTCTCGTTTGATAGACTTGTATGACAGGCAGACTGTAGGCAGGGGAATATGTCTACCTCTGTACAAGAGCAAAGGTATGTTATTTGCCTCTCAAAAATGACCTATCATTGAGTGCTGCTAGCTTCAGAATGGCCCCTCATGTCTGAAATAATCTTTGTTTTCTTTTAGCCCCAAATGTCCTCCAAAATTCTAGCCATGGAGGTAATGATGTCTGCTTCCTTTTGCAAATACAAAGATGAGGAACAGTCTGAAGTATGTAACACATAGGCAAAAGGCATCTGTACTTAGAGTGCACTGGTCAGTGGTTGTCTTCTCCTGTGTGGATGGAATTCACTGGAGCTAATTCAAGGCAACAAAACTTAGTTTTGTGGTTAGCCTGGGGTTTAGAGGGTAACAAAGCACTTCTGACAGACAACTTGTCCAGTGTTGTTACAGATATCCTCACTTGTTATGGGGAGGTTGGTCACCCTGCATGTGGCAGGGGGTTGGAGATTCATGATCCTTGAGGTCCCTTCCAATCCTGGCCATTCTGTGATTCTGTGATTCTCTGATTCTGTTATGTATTTCCATTGACTACAAAGGATAGAAATATTGGCATAGTCTTACATAACTACTGATTTAAATGTTTAGGTAAAATGGATTCTGACTGAGATGCTTGCCTACTTTGGTGCACGATTTAAGCTTCTGTGGATGGAACACAGATTTCCCTTTATCTGTCAGTAGGTTTTTGGCATGGCACAACATGGCCTTGTAATTAATGAACAGTCACTTCTGTTGAAAAATTGATGTAGCAAGATTCTATTAGTACATAGGTCTCTCCACTCAATGCCTCCTATTTATTTCCATGGAAAGTACAACAGATACGAAGAAGACAATAACACTTATTTAATAGAGAAAATTCTCTTCTGCAAAACACTATTTTTCAACAGTGATGGTGACTATAACTATGCAGTTTTGCCAGTGATAAACAAGTCTGCATGCCATGCCCTTAAAAATCTGCACCAGAAGAGGTGATCCACTGGTGAACCACTTTTGCCACTGCTGAAACACACTTCCTACTGCTTCACTGGGCTCACATCCACTGTTTGGTCTCCAAAAACATTCAGCAAACATCAGCAAATGTCAGCATGTGACATTTTTTCCACATGGAGGAATTCAATGACGTATCTGCTTCATATGCACTTCCATGTCAGACGCTGTTTTTGTCACGCTGTCCCTCTTCTGCCATCTGTCACACAGCAACAAGGTGTAATGGAATAGTACAGAATCATCGAATGGCTTAGGTTGGAGTGGATCCTGAAGATCATCTAATTCCTGCCCCTGAATGCTGTCCACAGATGTGGCATCCACAGCCTCTCTGGACATGCTGCTCCAGCATCTCTCCAATCTCTGAGTAAAAACTTTCTTCCTAACAACTAGCCCAAATCTCTCCTTTTTTAGTTTTAAACTATTTCCCCCTGTCCTATCACTATCAGACTATGTAAAAAGTCAGCCCATCAGTCCCTCTCCTGCTTGCCAGCTTACTTCTAGTACTGGAAGGCTGCAGTGAGGTCTTCCTGGAGCCTTCTCTTCTCCAAGCTAAACATGTTCAACTCCCTCAACCTTTCTTCATAGGAGAGGTGCTCCATCCTTTGGTTATCTTTGCATCTTTGTGGCCCTCAATATTACTAGGAAGGTTCAACCTTTACTGCTGTACCACCACCACTGTGCCAGCTCTTGCTCTTCTTTTTGCTTGAATACCATGGCTGCAGTTTTTCCTCTGCTTTAAGGGAAGGAGACAGACAAAGGGGAGTGACAGAGGAATAGGAAAAAAATAAATTTATATGACAAAATATGAGACAGATGGACAAGTAAGTGAAGGAAAAAGCAGGGAGATAAATTTTGAGGAAAGGGAAAGGAAAGGTTTTATAGAAAGCATGGTAAAAACACATTAACAGATGGACAGGGAACTTGGGAGATGGACTGTTTACTGTCAGTGTTAACTGAGAAAAATTTGATTTACCATAAAGAGTGACGCTTTATTTTTTTCAACTGGATGTTGGATTCTTTTGTAGGCTCACTGTTTACAGAAATGGAAATTTGAAAACATGACCTATTACAGGCATCTAGAAAAGTATAGATTTTCCAGAAATTCAGAGTGGAGGTACCAAATGATGTTTATTTATCTCTAGATCTTTGGCTTAGCTGGCAGAAGAGATGCTTTTTAATTTGGGCTGTTTTCTAGGTGGTCCAAAGGTAAGTAGTTACGTGCACTGTGTTGCAGTGAGCAGCAAATTAGAGGGGATTGCATTTCAGGGGCTTGTAGGTAGGTTGGTTGCTATAACAATAGGAAGATAAAATCCATAAAAAGACTTTATCTTCTGTCATGTTAGTTGCTATAATAACTTTTCATTAAGAACATTGTCAGAGAGTTTTGGAGAATCCAAATATATTTTCTCTGCTGGATCCCCTTTATCTGCGCACTCACTGAAACCCTACTCAAGCACCAGCTTGTTAGTGAGGCAGAGATTGACACCATGCTGACTCTTTCCCAGCAGACTGTTCCACGTGCTTCATGTTCTTCTTTGTTACAAACTCTACCACCTCACAGGAGCTGAAAGACTCATTTTTTTGTGATGTCCAGGCTTCCTTGCAGAGTCCTCACCATAGTATAATATCATCACTTCTTTGGTATCGTGGTTTTTTGCATAACAGGTAACAAATAAGGGCCCTGCAGTTTCATATATGAAACCCTCCAGAGCTCTGGAATGAATACCAACCAGTTCCAAAGACTGACTGGTGCTTGATTTAGTACCTCCTGTATATTTATGTCAGTTTGAAGTCCACTGTCCTCCTGTTGTTATAGCTGCTGAAATTTTTGCTGAAGTCCTAAACAGAACTTTTCCTTCTTCTGTTTTAGCATCATAGAATCACAGAATGGTTTGGGTTGGAAGGTACCTTAAAGATCATCTAGTTCCAACCTCCCTACCACGGACAGGAACAACTTCCCCTAGATCTGGCTGCACAGGGGCCTATCCGACCTGTCCTTGAACACCTCCATGGATAGGGCATCCACAGCTTCTCTGGGATAATTCCATGTTCCAATGTGTCATCACTCTAATATTGAATAATTTCTTCCTAATATTTAATCTAAACCTACCCTCTTTTGTATTAAAACCATTACCTCTTGTCCTAGAACTACACTCCCCGATGGTGTCCCCTTTCCATCTTTCCTGTAGACCTCTTTTTAGAACTGGAAGCTGAAATGAGGTCTCCTCAGTGCTTTTTCTTCTCTAGGCTGAACAACCTCAACTGTCTCAGCCTTTGGCATACTAATTCAGCAGGTTATTTCTCTGGCTCCTGTATCCACATGTATTGAAAGTGTATGTATAAACAGATTCCTGAACAGTGTAATCTACCAGATTCTTACGCTTAATATATAGAGCTTAATATATGAGAGGGAAATATCTTGTAGGTTGTGGGGACTACACATAATGTGACTATAAAAAGTGACTCAGATGAACCTAAACTCTTACATTTTATTATTCGTCTTTATCTAGAAAAAAATCAGCAAACAGTAGTCACTAGTGTAGATAATGTCATCAATATCTGTTCTGATACCTGAGAACTTGTGCAACTACTTCCTCCACAACCAGTCAGCAATAAGTCAGTGCAAGATGCTGCTTTATGCCAGTGGAAGTCTGTGCATCCAATTTCCCTGGCAGTCACATATGCCATCTCTTTTCCAGGCACGTTGTCTTCTGTTCCTGCCTTGAAGTATTACCATCACGTGCTGCTGCAAAATTGAGCACATCTGTTAATACCTCCATGCCAGAAGAAAATAACTAAGTGGTGTGGGAAGGGAAAGTGCTAGCTCAAGGTTGTCTAATGCTATCGTTATGTAAAGTTTTGTTGCAAGAAGATATTTTGATTCAAGTAAAACTATTCTTACCAACAAAAAGAAAACAGTATACTCAAAAGAAATATCTGGACAGATCATACACAATCTACTTCAGCTCTTCTCTGCAGACTCTGAGAGCTGAAGCTTAAACTACAGATATATTCAGAGGAAGTAAGTGCAGCTCTAAATTAGTTCTTCCCAGAAATGCCAGGGATGGTTCAATGTTTAAGACATTCCTTTCCAGTATATTGTGACCAAAACCTGGAATGTTCAAGCAGTATGATTAATCTAATAAATAGTATTCTAACAAGTACCATTAGAGATCTAAAATTGCTTTGATTTAATAACCAAAAGTGCTGACATTCCTACTGGCAATGTGTTGTTCACCTTCCCCTTACAGCTGTTAGAGGAAGAGCTGCTTTGAGGAAACAAGCCATAGCCTTCAAGAAAGCATAGCACAGTGTTCCTGTGGCTTCTGTCGTGCTTTAAACCGTGCTTATACAGCCATAGTGCATAAAGAGTCCATGTTCCTGAAGTAGTTGCTAAGTAAGAAAGGGGGGCCTAAATTATCCCATCTCCTATCTAGTGCTTTTGAGCTTGACACTCTTTATCCTTCTAATTAGGAGTGAATGTTTGCAGTGAAATATTTCCACAGTCTATCATTCGTATAATTTTTGTCCGTCCTCTCATTTACCCAGACCACTCCTTCTCTCATGCTCATTCTAATAGTGGGGCTTCCTGTGCAAATTGATTATGAGTAGGTGTTGAAAGCTGAATGCGTCTGAGACATCTTTAGGAAAAAAAATAGAAGATTTGGAATTCTTCATTAAGGTCCTTACTTCTACCCACAAACACTGTGGATGAAATCACAGTTATGACAAATGTGTTTCTTCTTTGCTTTCAGACACACTGGCTCTTGAAGCAGTACCCCTTCAAACCAGGCAGTTGTTTAGGTAATTATATAAACATTTCTTTTTCATAACTGCTGTGTTTAAGTTCACTGAATTCCCAATTCAGTGACTTGACTGAGATGCTCAGAATATTTTACTTTGGGGTTTATCTTTTGTATTCTATTTTGGATGGTTTCCGTTTCTGCACATTTCTTAAAGAGAAATTTGCTCTGTCGGATAGCTTGAGTAACTCTGGAATCACAAAAGATGTGGGTTGGAATTGGCCTGGAGGTGGGCAGCCTATTCCACTGCCCTGAGGAGTCCCTTTCTTATTCCTGCTCTTAAAAGGGGTCTATGCTGACTTTCCTCAGTATGTGCTTCAATATTTCACTCTCCTTAGCAATTTAAAGTTCATCCTAATACTGAACTCCAGTTGTTATTGCTGCACTTTAAACCATTACTTCTTGTGTGGCTGCCATAGAGAGAAGGATCAAATGATTCCTTTGTATTTTTCTCCACCTTCAAAAACTATCCTATCTTGGTCTTATGTTTTATGATAAAACATGCTTCAGGCTTTCCCATGTATTTTCTTTGGCAGATGTATGTTCATGAAGTTGTTTGTGTTGTTTATTTATTTGTTTGTTTGTTTGTTTGAAGAAGTTAGGCTAGGGAGTTTTACTCATTTTTCCAGCTCCAACCTGTGATTCTTAA
Source organism: Chrysolophus pictus (assembly GCA_037305975.1). Taxonomy (NCBI): domain Eukaryota; kingdom Metazoa; phylum Chordata; class Aves; order Galliformes; family Phasianidae; genus Chrysolophus; species Chrysolophus pictus. The sequence goes on from CM074578.1 coordinate 31,343,128, forward strand.
ATTTCATATAAAACTCATGGGAATTTAGAGTGGTGTATGAGAAGCCAAGAACATATTTAAGTGGAAAAGGGTGAAGAGGAAAAGAAAAAAAGGTCTCTTACATATTAATATATTCCAACAAATGCTTGTATGCAGTTCTCTTGTAAAACTATGCAGCAGTTAACAGCATGACAGCATAGCACAAATCTAGAGAATTTTGGAACAGTCCATTGCACGTATTGTGTGATGCTTGTATAATAATTGATCTGGCTTAATTTCTCTGTAATAATTTTTTTAAACAGCTCTAGCTGGGCTATTCTTGTGGGGCAGTAAGTGTGGTGATTACTAGTTGACTGATACTGCAAGACCCTTTTAATACCTGAGCAACAGTTTCAGATCCTGTGTGAGCACTGCAAAGGGCACAGGACTGGGACAGACCCTTGCAAATCCCTCCTTCCTTTCCATTTCCTTGCAGAAATTTCCTAGGCCTCTAAGTCTCCATTCGGAGGTGACTCGGTTCTCCATCCTTCTCCCCAGACCTCTGTGTCTGTTCTTGTGAAATTCACTTTGTGTCCTTTCTTGAAGCGCTGAGTGGTGCTAGGTATCTCATAATAAAATGCCCTTAGATAATCAGTGCTGTCCTTCTGGTTTACAAAGCTCATCCCTGCATACCTGGAAAGCCTTTTCAAATTCTGCTAGGTTAATAAAGGATAAAACTGTTTTCTGTAAGCTTTGTTTACACTGTCCAGTGAAATGCTGCACTGCTTGCTTTATCTCCTTAAAGGTTACTTAAGAGAGAATCTCTATTGATTTGAAACATATAAAGCTGTGGGTAACCCTCAGAGAAATTAATAGCTGATACAGTATTAAAACAGTTAATCAATCTGTGAAGATATTTAGGGTCTGTGTTATAAAGCAATTTCTGTTATTCTGTAGCCAACCGTAAGAAGGAAAAAATAAAGAATGCCTTTTTGCACATGACATCAAAGTGCTGAGCTGAACAAGGTGTTTCAGGCTGTCAGCTCTATGACTTAATCATTCAATACCCATGATCACAGAATCATAGAATCCTTTGAATTGGAAGGGACTCTTAGAGGTCATCTGGTCCAACTCCCCTGGAATGAACAGGGACATCTGTAGCTAAATCAGGTTGCTCAGAGCCCTGTGCAGCCTGACCTTGAATGCCTACAAGAACAGGGCATCCACCACCTATCCGGACAGTTCCACTGCATCACAACCCTTAATGTAAAAAAAGTTTTTCCTTATATCCAATCTAAATCTCTATTTTAGTTTGAAACCATTTCTCATTGTCCTCACTCAGCAGACCCTGCTAAAGAGTCTGTCCCATTCCTTCTTATTGCCTCTCTTTAGATATTAAAAGGCCGCTATCAGTTCTCCTTGGAGTCTTCTCTTCTCCAGACTGAACAACCCCAGTACTCAACCTGTTCTAGTAGGGGAGATGCTCCATCCTTTGGATCATTTTTGTGGCCCTTCTCTGGATGTGCTCCAGCAGATCCATGTCTATCCTATACTGAGGACTTCACATCTGGAAACAGTGCTCCTAGAGAAGTCTCACCAGTGCAGAGTAGAGGGACAGGATCCCTCCTGACGCTCTTCTTTGGATGGAGCCCAGGATATGGTTGGCTTTCTAGGCTGTGAGGGCACATTGCTGACTCATGTCCAGCTTGCTATCCATCCACCAGTACCTCCAGTTTCTTTTTGGCAAGGCTGTTCTGTATCCTTTCATTCCCTGCATTGTATTGATAGGGTTGCTGTGACCCAGGTGCAAGACCTTGCACTTGGCTTTGTTGAACCTCATGAGGTTCACCTAAGCTCACTACTCAAGTCTGTCTATATCTCTCTAGATGACATCCTGTCCCTTAGGGATGTTGACCTCACCACACAGCTTTGTGTCGTCAGCAAACTTGCTGAGGGTGGACTTGACCTCTCTGTTGATGTCTTTGGTGAAGATGCTGCAGAGAACTGGTCCCAGCATGGACTCCTGAGGGACACGACTCATCACTGACCTCCATCTGGACAGTGAGCCATTGACCACCATTCTGAGTACAATCTTGTAACCAGTTTCTCATCCATTGAACAGTCCACCCAGCAAATCCATATCTTTCTAATTTGGATAGAAGGATGTTATGGTCTTACTGAAGTCCAAATAAAGGACACCAGTGGCTTTTGCCTTGTCCACTGATGCAGCTACACCATAATAAAAAGTGACAAGGTTGGTCAGGCCGGACCTGCCCTCAGTGAAAACATGCTCATTACCCCATATCACCTCTCTGTCTTCCGTGTGCCTTAACAAGGCTTCCAGGAGGATCTTGGAAGATTCCCTGACACAGAGGTGTGGCTAACAGGTCAGTAGTTCCCTGACTCATCCTTTTTGCCTTTTTTAAAAATGAATATGGTGATGCCTTTTTTCTAGTCACCAAGGACTTCTGACCACCAGGACTTTCAAATATTATCAAGAATGGTTTGGCTACTATGTCAGCCAATTCCCTCACGACCCTGGGATGCATTTCTTCAGGACTCATAGACTTATGGATTTTCACGTTCCTCAGTTGGTCATGAACTTGATCTTCACTTACAGTGGGATGGGCATTGTCTTCTCTTATGAGTTATTCATTCCACAACAGCTGAATTCCTCCACTGTTTTGGGAAATTGCATAAAAACTTACTTATTAAGACTGTGCTGACTTTATCCACCTTCAAAGGAGAAGGGAACCTGGATGACTAAGGCAGTCAGACAAATGAACTAGCTTGTGTTACTGGGTAAGGATCAGAACAGAAAAGTGTGAGCTGCCCCTTCAGCCCCCATGCCTGAGCAGAGGCTGTGTCATTTTGTGTGTCACGCTGAGGTACTGAGGCAGGCTTTCCCCTAGCTTGTTCTCAGGAAGCCTATTTGTGCTGGCAGAAGCCTTGCTGTGTTGCACAAATGAATGGGAAGATCTTTTCCTGACCTGCAGGACTGCACTGTACTTTGTAAACCCATCTCAGAGGGAAGAATTTCCTCTCAGTTAAAAGGTATAGTCCTCCATATTCCTTCCATGTTCCCCTAAAGAAATTGATCTTTCATTGTGTGCAAAGATAAAAACAGATGTTTTTCTTATTAGGTTTTAAGTTTTCACCTAAAGGAATGCTAAATTAGTCCACATATGCATTTCTTATTTGTTTGTTTTTGTTTGTTTGTTCATTTTAATAGGGAAAAAAAAAAAAAAAAGAAAAAAAAACAACTGTTCCAAAAGTGAAAATTAGATACAGGGACTACATGCATGTCACTTAAACAAATTTACAGCTCTAGTTCATGCTGGATACATTGCTCCAGCAAACGGATTGCCTGGCAAATTGGACAAAGATTCAGTGTTACTTGAGAAAATAAGGTTATTTTTTTCTTCACTTTGTTTGCAGCGTTCTTTAGAATTACTGTGTACCTAGTGGAATAATTTTGCAAGTATTACGTTACAGAGTTAAATACGTTCCTAAAAGAGAAAGGCATAAATTATGGTTAGGGCAATTCTCCCACTTTACTTATGAACGCAATTCTGGGTAGATAGAAGCAGATCACTTGATTCTAAGTACATAACTCCTTACTGATACTTGACCTTGTACATTCATGCTCTTTGTTCATTTTTCACCACTACGTGTTCCTTTTCCAATATAAAGCCTTAGTACATTGTTACATCACTTTCCTGCAACCCTTTTGATCTGTTTCCAGTGTGTCTGCTTTATGTCTTTAGAGCAAGTCCTGTTGTCATTTGCGTTCTGCTTCTGTATAATAACTTTCCTAAATTTGATATTTATGGCATGTGAAAGAAAAACAACACACCAAAGATTGAGATTCATATTTCTGTAGGAGCAGTGAATAATAATCAGGAGTTGAGCTTGATGTAAATCCATGAAATAATTGTGAGTTCAGCATTTGATGTTCCCAACAATTCTTGTAGTCCTAGACAAAATTTGTAAACTTCTGTGCCAGATCTTGACAATAATTATGAGAGTTCAATAGAGTCAAGACAACTGAAATGAGTGTCACAACAGTCACACTGCTTCTTTTAGGAGAGGAGGACCAATCAGGATACATCTGTGTGTTCTGATGGAGCAGACATCACAGAACCACTTTTTATTGTCACAGTCAGAAGATGTCTGGAGACTAAGTTGCTGGAGATTGGCTCTGGAGAAAATGACCTGGGGATCCTGGTGGAGAAGCTGAACATGTATTGACTGTGTGTCCTTGTAGAAATGAAAGCTAACCACATATTGGACTGTGTTAATAAGCATATGTCTTCCACAAAGAGAAGTGTGAGAATCGTTGTTTGTTTTTTGGATCAAAGCTTGCTTCCTGAGATATTTCTTGTGATAAGACTGACTTGTCTAGGAGATGAGTGATGGGTGTTGCCTTGTGGCAATCAACATCACCGTGTGGAAAATTTTAGCTGTTTGCTTCCGGAAGAGTGCTCAGGAGTGTTTACTGGCGGAAGATCTAGCCTGTGACTAAATAACTCCAGCTTGCTATGGGAAACTGGGGGATGATGCCATTGCATCCTGTGAAGGCAAGATACAAGTTGGTGCCTCCCTGCTCCCTCTTATCTGCTGACAAGGTCAGGAAGATAGGAACAAAGGAGTTTCTGCTGAGACTACAAAGCCAGAAGCTGCCACTCCAAGGAGAGCTGACTCAACCACTTTGAATTTGAGCTGTCACTCCAAAGACAGCTGACTTAACCACTTTGGAACCATTGAAAAGGGGCCATCATCGCCATGGTCACCTTTGTAGTCGTAGTCAACAGAACAGCAACGACGACCCACCACTACTGAAGATCAGTGATTGAACTACGAACCATACTGGATCCATGGTGGTAACTATCTCCCTCTTGCTTCCTATAACGACTCCTTGTTTCTTCTTTCTTATCTTTTCTATTGCCCTTCTTCCCTTCCCCATTACCCTAATTCATAATAACATCCATCCTCCCCTTCCCCATCTCCCTAATTAAGATCTGTAATAAACTGGTCGGACCAACATTTCAGCCATTGTTTCTTAATCTCACACCGGGTATACAGATATTAAAAGAACCTCCTCTCCCTCCCATAAATTGGAGTGAGACAAGGAGATAGAGAAAAATGATTATGACTCTATATTTGGCACTGGAGAGGCCACATCTGGAGTTCTGTGTCCAGTTTGGGCCCCAAATGCAAGGAGAAGGTTGGCAACTTGGAGTCAGTATGCCATTTTGGAGAGCAGCCTAGATGGTCAGTACCAGAAAACAGGACATACAGGAAAGGCTGTCCTGTAGGGATGATTCCTTCTGAGGTTCACTGGAAAGAACTGAAGACAGCTAAGATATAAGGGAAAACAACACAGAGAGGTTGATTAAGCAGGAAAGCATGTTGTGCAGAAGCACTGTACACCTTCCACATCCAGAAATGTTCATAACTTGGCAAGGCCCTGAACAGCCTGATATAAGACTGAATTTAGCCTTGTTTTCAGCTGGGGGCTACATTCAGTGCCTCTGGGGGCCCTTTCCAACCAGAGGTATTTTATCATGCCTTGATTTTTACACTTAGACCAAATAGAGTTGGCAGGTTTCTATCTCATTGTGACCTGTAGGATTCAATCTAATTCTCCCAACCATTTTTCACCCAGGCACCTCCACAACTCTTTAATTAAATTACTTGTGAGAATAATCATAAAATTATAATAGAATCATAGAATGGCCTGGGTTGGAAAGGACCTCAAAGGTCATCTAATTTCAACCACCCTGCTACGTGCAGGGATGCTAACCACTGGACCAGGCTGCCCAGAGCCACATCCAGCCTGGCCTTGAATGCCTACAGGGATGAAACATCCACAGCCTCCTTGGGTAACCTGTTCCAGTGCTCCATCACCCTTACTGTAAAGAAGTTCTGCATGTTAGAATGGAACTTCCTATGTACAAGTTTTAGGCCATTACTCTTTCTGCTATCGCTACACACCATCGAGAAGAGCATGGCCTCATCCATTTGCCACCCACCTCCCTCAAGATCATAGAATCATAGAATGGCCTGGGTTGAAAAGGACCTCAAAGATCATCTAGTTTCAACTCCCCTGCTATGTGCAGGGTTGCCAACCACCAGACCGGGCTGCCCAAAGCCACATCCAGCCTGGCCTTGAATGCCTCCAGGGATGGGGCATCCACAACCTCCTTGGGCAACCTGTTCCAGTGTGTCACCACCCTCTGTGTGAAAAACCGCCTCCTAATATCTAGCCTAAACCTCTCCTGCCTCAGTTTAAGGCCATTCTCCCTTGTCCTATCACTATCAACCCATGTAAACAATCGTTCTCCCTCCTGTTTATACACTTCCCTTCAAGTACTGGAAAGCTACAGTGAGGTCTCTGCAGACCCCTTTAGCATCTTTCCAAGGGAGGCAAAGTCCCTTTCTGATGGTCTGCCATTTCCTCGTGGCAGCCTCCCATGCCCCTACTTGAATGACAACAATCGCATGGTGGTCTTCTTGTTTGATAGATGCTCCTTTATGTCTCTGACACATGCCCCAGAAGACAGCAGAGCTCTCTGGAAAGGTTGTCTGGGCAGCAAATGGGGGCCTCAGTGCCTCCCAGCATGGACTCCTCAGTCACTAAGAGAATGCTGGGCACTGGCTCCCGGCAGCTTCTCCCTGACAGGGGCTCTCCCTCACCCGCTGAGGTGATTCCCTGCTTTGGCACGGAACATATCCACCCCAGAGCCAAATGCCTCACAAAAACATGCTGCGTTTTGGGGCCTGCAAGCTTGCCCTGCAGGCTATTATTTATGATGCTTGCACCTGGGAGAAGGTTTTCTAGCCAGTAAAAATCCATATTCAGTAAGAAGCTGGATGTAATGGATGCAGACAAAGTATTCAAGATAGATAAGGTGGATGTGGCAATTGAATTTTCATCCCAAATGCAAAAAATACTTTTTGAGCAGAAAACTCTATCAATTTGCTAGATCCCTATGGCTGTGCTGTTCTGTTTATATTCATGGGGAGCATGTATTTATCCCAAAAGACTCCAAAGTGTATTTGTACTGAGTTGAGAGGAAACTGCTTATTGAACTTGATTCATTTTAATGACTGTATTGGATAAGGTCTAATTTCTTTGTCAAATAAAATATACATTTAAATGTAACTCTCTGAGTTTGTTATCTTGAGGACTGGAGGGGAGCTTTTTAATTGTTTGTATAGATAGCATAAATACCAATAAAGGATTCTGGCATAGCTACAGATTCCCGTTTATTGGAACTGAGTGGATGGCAGTGAGTTCTGAAACCAAGCTTCAGGACTTCTTATAGTTACAGATATGTCAAAAACAAAACAAAACAAAAAACAAAAACAAAAAAAACAACAACCAAGCAATTCAGTTCTGGTGACTGCTAACAAGAAGTAAACAGAAAAGCACATGATAAAGTGAGGTACAATATGAAAAAATTACAATGCTAAAAAAACCTGAAATATTTTAAAAATGATCAGGGAGCTTTAATAGTGAAGCTACCAGCTACCTGAATAGTTGTTGTAGGTTTTGTTCCTGTCCAACTTGTCCTTTCAACTACACAGGGAACAACTGTGACAGAGCTGTTTGTCTGAGATTTTCTGAGCCATGGATGCAATCCATTCCTTAGCTGTTTGCAGGTTATAGCAATATGTTTCAAGATACAAAGGACAGACCTGGGTGTGTTTCTTCTGCCTAATTAAAGATTTGTTGAAACTTTAAATTTATTAGGATCATGTGCATTCATGCTTATATTGAGTCTAGCACAGAGGTGTTCCAAGAGAGTAGCGTCCTTTTGGGGAATTTAAGGTTTCAGCTTGAGCAGGTGTTTTTGCTTGTAGTGATTGCTTGACATTGTCTGCTGTACTGCACAGGCTATGGTATTTTCTATGACTTATTTTCTTTTTCCTCACCATAGCTCTGCCTGTGTGTCCAAGTTCCAGATCATGGAGCCTGTTCTACAGGATTTTAGTGGCTTTTAAAGTATATCCCTGTCATGGTTTTGTGTTTTTGGTATTCCACATCATAACATCATGCAGTGCACTGGGAGTTAAAGTGTTAATGCTCCAATTCTGGGTACCTGTCCCTGTACATCAGGGAAATTATGGGATCTGGCCCTTCCTGGTTGGGCAGTCTCTTACTGTCTTGCAGTGGGTGCTGGAGGGTGCTTTCCTAGCTGTACCAAGCTTTTCAGGTTTGACTCGGTCTCAGGATCTCTCTCTCTCTCCTACTTTATTTGATTTATTAGTCTCAGTTTCAATTAGATTGTATGATATTGTGTTATCTTGCATCCCGATATCATAGTTAGTAAAATAAGTTTTCCTCCATAGATTGTTGCTGCTGGTTTTTTTATTTTTTTTTCCCATACTTGAGCCCAGCTCCCATCTCCCTATCCCTTTTTCCTTTTCCTTCCCATTCTGTGGGGCTGGGGGGCAGGAAGTAGGAGGGGCACTACTGCCCTCCTGTCACGTGCATAGATTAATCTAGTTAACTGCGTGACAAACATGCTGTGTTTTTGCTGTGTTTTGGGGCCTGCAAGCTTGCCCTGCATGCTGTCTGGTCCCCAGCCCAGGGCATGTCATTCTTTGTGAGATGACATTCTGCAGTGTGATGTCACAGTTGTTGCCTCTCACACCCTTGTGGTGGGAGCGGTGGCCCAGTCTCTTGTGGGACGTGCAGGAAGTGGACCCAGAGAGAGCGTTGTGTCTATCTGGAGATATCCTGCTACGATGGAGCGGCTGAGAGCCCTTCGAGGTGAGGTCCCTCCACCTCTCAGGACACCGTGACGCTGCCCGAGCACATGTGTGCCTGCAGTGTCTGTTTGGGACGTGCCAGCAGCACTGTCCTTGCTCTTCTGAGTGCCGCTGCCTGCCATGGTTTCCCCAGCACCCCAGCAAGGGGAAGGCTTTCTCCCCTCTCCCCACCAACCAAACACGTGCCAGTGCAGCCCGCCCTGTGCTTTGGGGCTGGAGGAACGTTCCTCCCAGGGCTGGCCAGATGCTCGGCCCTGGCTCCAAGCAACACCAGCGGCAGCTGCTCTGCTCTTTCCTTGCAGGTCTCTTTGCCTGTGTGGGCTGCGTGCCCAGACGTACGCGTCGCAGGGAGAGAGGCAGGGTGGAAAGCCCTGTCCCTGCCTGTGCCGCGACTTTGCTGCTGCAGCGCCTGCAAGACCAGGAGGTGAGCTGGGGACATGCAACCATCAGTCCTTGCCCTGTGCCCAGTGCCATGGCCCCTTGGGTGCCAGGCCCCCGCAGCACATCCACATAGCGATGGGTGGCAGCGGGCGGCTCCCCAGCAACAAGGGCAAAGCCAGCATGATTGGTCCCTGTCCCCAGGGTGTCCGAGCGCAGGTGTACTGTGAGCTGGAGAGCGTCCTGTGTGAAGATGACAGCCGCCTGCCATGCGGAGTGGTGAACCGGCTGCTGGCAGAGGTGTCCCAGGACCTGACGGCGGCCCAGGTAAGGGGTCACTCGCAAAGGCAAAGGGAGCTGCCTGCCTGCACTGGTATTCTACTGGTGGACGGCCAAGGGAAGGCCTCAGGCAGTCTCCTGTGCCGCGTGTCACCAGTGACTCTTTTTCAGGACGTGACAGACAACGTGAGGACGGCTGCCAGCAATGTCCTGGTGGCTCTGGCCAGGACGCACTTCAGCTTGGTGATGGCCGAGCTCCAGGGCCACCTCAAGGCCGTGGGGGAGATGACCAAGGAGTTCGTGCTCATCACCCTGAGCAAACTGTTCAGCACCTACGGTAGAGCACCCTCAGCCTCCTGACGTCTGTGACAGTGGGGGAAAGGGCTCTTTCCCCTCTGCATGTGATCTATGTTGAGCTGGGCTGCAGCCCTTCCTCCATCACAGCTGGAGCTCTGACCGTGATCCTCTTCTTCCCTTCTGCAGCTCCACAGTGCATCCCTTTTGTGTGGCTGACACTGGCCGGCCTGCGCAGTCTGGTGGGCCAGGTGAGGAGCGGCCGGATGCTGCGCATCGCTTGTGCTGGTGAGCGTTGGCCCCAGAGCAGGGGGGATTGGGACAGCCCTTGTGCCTCGCCCTGCTGCAGACTCACACAGGCTCCCTTTTCCCTTGTCTTGCTTTGTTGTGTGTATATATATATATTTTGTAATTAATTATTCATTTATTTGTTTGTTCTGTTTTGTTTTTTCAGTTGTGAAACAATGGTCAGATGGAGTCAAGGACCACTTGTCCTCTGGAAAGCAATGCCCCTGGCCTGCCATGGAGAAAGAGCGAATCTATGAGAATCTTCACCAGCTCTTCTTCTCCGTGGTGAGGAACTGGCAGGACACCAAGGAAGAAAAGGTGAGCACTGCTGCATTCCCAGCACGGGATGGCAGCAGGAACATCCATGTTGGCAGCTCTGTTTGTGCCCAGCAGGCTGAGAGCAGAGGGGTGATGAGAAGGAGTGGGCTGACTCTGCAAAGGGCCCCAGACTGGCTCTGTGCTTGGGGCTGGATCTCCCTGCCAGGAAGCAGCCGCATGTCACAGCATTGTGGCAGGGACAGCTGGGGATGGGGGTGTGGGGAAAACCTCCCTGCCCTCCAGAGAGAGCCCATCTCCTGCTGGGCATGGGGATGTGGGGAAGGGAAAAAGAAAAGAGAAAGCCCTCTCTGTAGGAAGGGCAGACCTTCAGTGTTTGATGCTGGGCCTCTGCTATCCCTCTCCAGGACAAACAGGCTGTCCTCAGGGCTGTGGCTTCCATGATGGCTGTCCTCCTGCAAGAGGAGCTGCACCGAGAACACGTTTGGGAGCAGTTCCTCTGGCTCGTGCACCCGTGTCAGGAGATCCAAGACATCTGCATGGTGGCCAAGGTGAGATGTTGCACAGGACTCAATGTGGACGTGGGGCCCATGCGGAGTGCCACAAGGGGTCAGTGGGATGCAGGGAGGAGGTGGGGAGCCCTTGGAGAAAGAAAGGCATTCAGGAGAGGTCTGAGGCTTCCTGACCTCTTCAGTCAAGAAAGGAGCAACCCGGACAGGAGCCAGGAGGGAGCCAAGAGTCACTGGTGCCCATCTCCTGGGAATGGGAGTCTTCATCACCACCACTGTGGGGCTCTGAGTGCCTGAGGAGCTCTGCGCAAACAACTGGGGGGACTATGTCCAATTGCATCCGATGGGGGACAAGAGGGCTGCTGGGCAGGAAATGACTGCAAACAGTGCCCAAGCAGTGTTTGGATGAGAGCAGGGAGACTCTCTTGCTGCCGCTGGGTGGGGGGGACAAACAAGAAGAGCTTCTCCCAGCAGACAAACCATTGGGAAACAGTTTCTCCTCTCCCAAGTGGCTAGATGTGGTTTCAGCCCTTCCTTCCTCTCCTGGTCTCTTGCAGAGCCTCACTATGTTCCTGGAGGTTTTAGAGGGAGTTCAGTCTGTCATCCCCAAGGACAAGTTTCTGGCCATCACCAGTGCTGTGTTCTACCAGGTAAGGGGAGCCTATTCTTGTGCCCACAGCAGTTTCCCTCTTGGCTAAGTCTCAGGAGGATTGCAAGTCTCTGAGCCTCTGACGGCTGCTCAGCCTTATCTCCCGCATGCCCGAGGCTGCTCCAGAGCCATGTGTCTGTCCCCAGGGATGCTCTGGGGCAGGCTGGGTTTTGTCTGCATGTCCTCTTCCCAAGAGTGCCAAGGAAGACGAAAGCTGGCAGCACAGTTTCTTTTCCGTCCTCAGTGCTGTTGTGATTTTCTCAAATGGACCTTGTTCCCACAGCTCTCTGATGACATCAAGCAGCACAGCGAGGCTGATAGTGCAGAGCTGACCCACTGCATCCTGCTGCAGGGTAAGGAAAGGAGTTTTGGCGGTGCTTGGCGGTGCCCTGGCCAAAACCTCTCTTGCAGACCTCAGAAAGGGGCATGAGTTGCTTGCTAACACAGTGCGGGATTTCCTCCCTGCAGCCCGAATCTGCCCAGAGGAAACAGTCCTGTTTCTTCAGTCGCAGCTGGAAGATGATTGGGAGGCTGGATGTGTGGCAGCCCTGGGTCTGCTCGGCTCTCTGGCTCGCTCTGATGGTCAGTACCATGGATCGGGTCTTTTCCAGGGATCCCTTTTGCCATCTGGGTTGTGCCTCCACGCATGCTTCTGTGCATCTCTTGCAGAGCCCATGATAACAGAGAAGCTGCCCCTGGTTGCAGAGGCTGTGCAGCGTCTGTGCAGCGACCTCAGGCCCCGGGTGAGCTGGTTTGGGAATGGAAAATGCTGTTGGGGTGGTGATGCTGCTGCCAACGTGGGCAGGGCTGGGGTGACCAGGGAGGTGCTGGGGCATTAACCACATGGCCACAATGGCTTCTGTGGGGTGAGCAGGAGGAGTGGAGTAGGCAGGTCCCTGTGCTGTGCATGGAAAGCACACAGCCTGGTGCTAAAGCCTGGCCCTCATCTCAGGAGTCAAGGCTTCTCCTCTGCTCTTGTTGTCTCTGCTCCTGCCCAAAGGGCTGTCCCGATGAGCAGGTGGCTTCCCTTTGCCTTCTGACCAGGAAAATCACACCCACAATTGACCCCTGGCAGGTGCGGAGGGCCATTCTGTATTTCATCAAGGATCTCCTCAGTGCTGATACCCGGAGCTGCTCATCCTGGGATGTGGTGGGGCACATCTTCGGAGAGTTCAGCCGCACCGCGGGAAGAAGGGTAAGGACACTGGGCACCATCTTCTTTTGGAAGACCTGTGCTGCTCAGAGGCTGGCACAGAAGCACCAGTGGGGCCACATCTGAGCCTCCTGAGAGGCTGCTGAGAACTGAGAGTAACCATTGTTTCAACAACACTGTTGTGCAGGCAGCCGGAGACCTTTCTGCACAGGAAGCCCAGGAAGAAGGAGCACTTCAACAGCTGTGCATGGACATCCTGGAGTCACTGGATGTCTCTGTGAGAGGGATGTCCAAAGTAAGTCACACTCTGCCCTGCTGCTGCTCCTTGCCTTTGCACCACGTGTTCTTTATCCCATTCCAACACCCCAGGTAGCTCCTCAAATGTTCTCACAATATACAGCACACAAGACTCAAGGAAATTCACAGAATCCCCTTCATCTCTGAGTGGAGGCAGGAATGCTGAACTGCTGAACTGCCTTGTTCCCTACAGCTCCTGTGGCCGCGGCTGCTGCTCTTTGTGGTGCCAGCCCAGTACACGGGCATGCTGGTCTCAGTCTCCCACTGTGTCCAAGCACTGGCTGAGAGAGAGAGCCTGACAAGGCGGGAGATTCAAGAACTGGATCCCCATTTCCTCAGCTCCATGTTTCAAGGTAGGAGCAGAAACTTCCCCAGTGAACTCTGCTGACCTGTGTTAGCACCCAAAAGGGACAGCGGAGGTGCGTGTGTCAGGGCATGGTGTGCCTCGGAGCCTTAGTATTTCTTTCTCCCTGCAGGCCCATGGCTGACTCCCCAGACACTGCTGGCACGCCTGTTGGTGAGTAGATGCTCCGGAGGCCGGTGCCATGAGCCCCGAGGAAGAAGCAGCATGGCCATGGGCAAAGCTGTTGGCTGCTCCTTGCCCATCAGGGCAGAGCCAAGCTGCTTCCCTCCTGGGGGAAGCCGCCGCTGCTCTTGCTGCAGAAGTGACCCTGCTTCTCCTTGTTCTCGCTCAGGTGGTGGCAGGGAGCCCTGTTGCAGGCAGCGAACTCCAAGCCGCTGCCTTACTGCTCCTGCAAAAGCTCCACAGCAGGATCCACAGAGCTGTGGGGGCCATGTGGGATGCGGAGATCCCCCTGCTGCTGCAGTGTGTCCAAGGTAAATGTTGGTGGAGTGGGAGGGGTGGAGGCAGAGAAGGGGTGGAGTGAAAATGCAGCTCTGCTGCTGTTCCCAGTCCAGGAGGACAGCGCTGAGGCCTGGGGATCTTTCTCCCAGAAATCTGCCCATTCCAGGGCACAGATGGGCCCTTCACGTCCCCTCAGACAGCAGTCTTGGAGCAGTTAGTTCTGTGTTCCTGTGGGGACAGTGTTTGTGGGGAGGGTACAGGTCATTGTGGAGGGGGTGCAGGTCTGAGCTTGGTAGGGCTGAGTGCCCAGGCCAAGCCAGGCTTGCAGCCGCTCTTCTTCTGTGGCTTGATCCCAAGCAAGGCTCTTTTGCTTCCTATTGCTGTGCAGAGAAAGAAGAGAGCTTCCCGGACTCTGCAGCGTGGGAGCACCGACTGCTAAAGGTACAGCATTGCCAGGAGGCACGGTGCAGAGAAGTGCTTGCCTGCCTCAAGGAACCCCTCAAGGAGGAATGCTGGGGGGAGCTGGGAGGGGGACTGTTTTTCCAGTCACCTCTCCCCAGAAGGCTGCAGCAACTTGGGAATGCGGGAAGAGACAAAGGGCAAGGGAACATTGGCTTCTCCTGTTCTCCAACAGTTCCTGAGGGCGTCACTGGAGACCATGGAGGATGAGTCTTGGACCAAGGGCCTGAGCTGTGAGCTGAGCCGGTATCTGAGCAGCTCTCCCAGCAGCTCTGGAGAAAAGGTGAGTTCCCCTCAGCTCTACCCAGCAGTGCAGCCACAGGTGCCCAACTGATGGGCGGTGCTAAAGCTCAGCCCTGCAGCTGCTCTCAGCGATTCCCAGGGAGTGTGGGTCCTTCCCACCTGACTCTGTCTGAGCAGGTCAGGCTGCTGCCACATCTCAGCTTCTTCCTTCCTTCCCATGCAGTCCTTCCTGTACAAGGCTCTGGGGACAGTGCTGGGAGCTTGTAAGGGAGTCCTCCATGTCCAAGAGAAGCTGCTGCAGCACCTGCAGGAAGCAAATGCAGAGGAACCATCTGAGGCCCAGGTGAGCTCTCCTCTCCTCCAGCTTCTGCAAGTGTCCCCGCTCAGTCCCTGGGGCAGAGGGCTTCTGGCCCTGCTCCGGGCCTTTCCATCTCCTCATTGCTGCCGTTTCCCTCAGGCAAGGATGGGCCTGGCTACTGTGGTTGGCTGTGCCGGTAGGTTCAGGCCTGCGCCAACTGCCGCTTGTTCTTTTGTGCAGGGAATGATCTCTCTTCTCAGCCATGCTGCTGAGAGCAACTTCCGTGCAGTCTTGGACACACTCACCATGTTTTCGTCCAGGCTGTGCAAAGGCCGAAATGCAAGGATTTCCAGGCACAAGAAGGTGAAGCGTTACGTGTTTCCATCTTGGTTTTCTTCTGCCTTATTTTCACAGCAGCTCCTGCCTTGGGAGCTCAGGTGCATCGTGGGGCACTGGGACCATTGGGCAAGTGTCTCAAGGCATTTCTCCCTACACAGATGGAGCTGGACAGCACGAGAGCTCACGCCACACGCAGCGCTCTCATGCTTGCCCATGGCAGCTTAGCACTGTGTGCCTCCAAAGAAGAACTGCTCGCCCACCTGGAGGGAGACATCGTGGGCAACATCCTGCTGCTCTACAGCTGCAGCTGCCAGGTGAGAGCTCAAAGTGTGCCAGGGTGTCTGAGCGCCCAGCTGCAGCCCCTCCATCTGGGAGGATGCTGAGATGGGCCTTCTCTTTCAAAGGTCCCACGGGGAATGGTTTGTGCCCAGATGAAGATCCTTCCCTTAGTGTTGCCCCCCCGTGTCCCCCTTGCAGCCCTTGGCTCTTCCTGCAGTTCAAAGACTGTTCTTTTCTCTTGGGCCTCAGGACTTGCAGAACAAGCTCGCACTGGTGCAGAGCATCACCGACTTCAGCTCTGCCTTCCAAGCTGTGGGTGACTGCACCTGCTTTAACTCCTCCTTGAAGGGCAAAGTGCTGGAAATTCTGATGGTGAGTGCTTAGAGCCAGGGCTGTCTGCAGCTCAGTTTTGGGCTGTGCCATGAGGCTCGCTTCCCTGTAGGCAAACAGGTCTCCCTCAGCCACACATCTGCAGCTGGTGGGGACCTTGGGTTCTGGAAGGCATTGGCTGGGCAGCAGGCTAGGTCCACCAGCTGTGGAGCTGCTGCATCCTGCCACGCCTCCGTGGGAAACATGGGAGTGATGGGGCTGGTGTGTGGCAGTTGTGTCTGTCACTGGGCTGGAGGAAGAGCTCTCGTGTGCCCCTTGCCCACTTTGACTGTGTCTCTCTGGGACTTGCAGGACTTGCTGAAGAAGTATCACTCAGGCACCCCTGTCTCCCCAGTGCCCCTCAAGGTGGTTCTGGCTCTGGAGCAGTTGAGGTAAGGGATGGAGCCTCTGGAATTGTAAGGCAGGATGGTGGTCCCCCTTTTGGGTAGCTCCCGAAAGCCCATAGGGGGTAAACAGTCGCATCTACAGGAGGGACGGCTGGGCTGTTTTGCCCAGCAGAGCTGAGGTTCTGGGCAGGGAGAAAGGCCCTGGTGCTCCTGTCTCCCGGCAGGGAAGAGAAGGGAGACCTGGGGTCTCCTTCCCTTCAGAGTAGGAGGTGGTTCACTGCTATCGGGAGGAGGCAGGCGCTGCTGGAACTGAAGACAGTGCTCAGCAGCATGGGTTGGGGATGTTGGCTTTGCAGCTGTCGATTAGGAGAAACTCAGATTTTGTCTGAACCAGTCTGGAGAGCCCTGGTAAAAGCCCTTTCTGCTTTCTCTTCCCCCTTTTCCCCTGTCAGCAAGCTGAAGCCCTTTCTAGGAAGCAAGGACATGTGTGAAATGTTGGCTCTGTGCTGCAAGAGCATTGTGACACACCCTTCAGCAGAGATGATGCTGAAGATCAGGAAGTCACAGCAAGCAGCTCGGTACCTTCAGGTAACCTGTTGTAACTTTCCCGGCCACCTCTCGGTCGGAACCCTTCCTCAGCACCCACGACCTATGCTCTGGCAGCAGCCGTGATGCCACACCTCACTCAATCCCCTCTTCTGCTTCCAGCTTCTGCAAACATCTTTGAAAGCTCTGGGCCGGCTGATGGCAGTCCTGCTTGAGACAGAGCCAACCCGTGACTTCTTCCAGAACATAATCCATGTGAGTACATGTGGGGCAAGGAGAAAGCATGGTGCCTGTCAACTGTGAGGACAGAGATCTGAGGACTGAGAGGACATTCAAAGCAGGAGAAATGTCTTGCTGACGTGCCAGCTCACTGCAAGCTCAGAAATGGGCAGAGAAATGGACTGTGCAGGGGGAAAGGCAGGAGCTGGCCCCTGGCAGGCCACAGCTGAGGGAAAGCTCCTGGCTTAGGAGACAGGAGCATCTGCAGAGAGCAGGGGCAGCAGTGCTGGTGCTCAGTGAGGCGAGGGGCCGTGTGGAGCCACAGGGCAGGCCCTGAGGGAAAGTCCCGGTAAAGGAGGGATAGGGAGAGGAATGGCAGGAAGGGAAAGAAAAGACATCCGCAGTGAGACAGGTGCTCTGTTCCAGGTCCTGCGGAGATCAATGACATCAGGCAACGTGTGGGAGCGCAAGAGGGCCCTGCAGGTCTGCTCCCAGCTGCTGGCTGTATGTGAAGAGCTTCGAGTGAGTAAAGAGCCCCACTGCATGCCTCCTACTCCCTCTCCACTGCCCCTGAGCTGGAAGGCGAGCTTTCCCCTGCTGTGTGTGCTGTGTCACCTGCCGTGTGGGGAAGGCACTAGTGGGAGAAGCTAGGGAGAGCTGGGGCTGCCTACAGCTTTGTTCCTGCCTCTCATCCCTGCAGAGAGAAGATGTCTGCGAGCACTTTGGCTCCCTGGTGGGATTGCTGGCGCCACTGACATGTGACCCCATGCCCACATCCCGCCAGTTGGCTGTCACCTGCCTGAGCTCCCTTCTCCAAATTCAAGGCAAGTAGAGTGAATGTGCACCAGCCCTCTGCTCTCCTCCACAGCGCTACCAGAACCCCATGGGCTGGCCCTTGTTTACAGGAGGGAGAGGCACCATGCGCAGCTCTCTTCTCGTCCCCACTCTGCTCTCTGTGTCTCTCCCTGGAAAGCAGTTCTGTTTCCAGAAGCATTACTTACTTCCCTTTTCTCCCTGTGCTCTTTCCAGCTAAGGTGACCAACAGAGTAATTGAGATGGGAGATACTGGGAGCCTGTGTGAGGGGCTGCATGCCTGCAGCACGGTCTGTCAGCTCCAGACCTCGTCCAAAATTGCAAGGGTAAGGGTAAGGGTAACCCAAAAAGGGCTGGTGGGATCTCAGTGCGTAGGCTTCTGCACAAGTCTCTGCTCCCCACAGCCTCTCACACCATTTCCAGAATGAGCAGTCATCCTGAGAGCACTTTTCTCCAGCAAGTAGCAGGAGGCTCTGAGCTATGTCTAGCCTTCAGGTGCCCAGTGCAAGGATCTGACTCTATGATGTGCGTTTGTGTGTGTGTCTGTGTGTGTGTGACTGTACATGTTTGTATGCGTGTGTGTCTGTGGCTGCTGGGCTTTGCATGTAAGCAAACGCCATAGGTGGAGAAGCTGAAAGAAGGCTCAACCACCTTCTATATAAATAGCAGGGTACGGACAGCAGGAGCATTGTGATTGCTGCCTGAATGACCAGCAAGCCGCTGAACTAACAATGCCCTCAAGACTGCTTTCTGTTTTGAAGAGCTGCTGCAGAGCAGTGATGGGATCTCTCCTGTTTCTCATTTCTCTGCAGATGGTCTGCAGAAACTTCCCCCTGGAACGCACCATCGATTTCTTGATGGCCATCAAGGAGACCTTCCGAAAGGCCAAAGGAATGCATATTCGTGCTGCTGGGAAGTGGATGGTCACCTTTTTGCAGATGTACAGAAAGGACATCCGTCGAGACGTAAGAGACTTTCTTCCACGTGTCTTGGATTTTTTCTTGCTGTTGATCTACGCCTTATGTCGTTTGCCTCTTGTGCTAAAGAAACACAGTCTGAGCGCAGAGCCAGGGCTTGGACAGGGTCACTGGTGTGAAATCTAGTCTTAGGCCTTGGCAGCATGTCAAGGGAGCAGGCACTGCTCATGTGCTGAATGCCTGTGGTTACTTCCTGCAGAGTCAAGGATGTGGCAAATCATTCTTTCTCCCCTTCTTCTTTCAGGTGCCACTGATCCTTTACGTCCTGCGGAGCTGTACATCATCCACACAGCAGATCATGTTCATGCCCTTCGTGTGCCAGGCGGTGGTCATCCTCACCCGCTGTCACACGGAGATCGCGATTGAGAACTTCTCCCGGCTGCTTGGGCCCACAGACAGGTATTGGCACTCCTGCCTTTGCTGTTGCTGCGGTTACAGTTGTAGCTTGCCTCTGCCAGAGGGATCCTGGGAGGAAGCAGCTTTTCTTTTTTCCTGTCAAAGTCTGTTTGAGATGAAAAGTACTCAGTCACGACTTGAGACTTTTCTTTCCCTAGTGAGACATGGAGGAGAATCAGAGAGTTTTGTCTTCAACGGTGGAGGTGGTAGAAGAAAGTGAAGCGAAGTGAAGCAAAGCCAATAAGAAAAAGGAGGAAAAGGAAAGGGAAGAAGAGGAAAAGGAGGAAGAGGAAAAGGAAGAAGAGGAAAAGGAAGAAGAGGAAAAGGAGGAAGAGGAAAAGGAAGAAGAGGAAAAGGAAGAAGAGGAAAGGGAAAGGAAAAGGGAAAGGAAAAGGAAGAAAAGGGAAAGGAAGACAAGGAAAAGGAGGAAAAGGAAGACAAGGAAAAGGAGGAAAAGGAAGACAAGGAAAAGGAGGGAAAGGAAGACAAGGAAAAGGAGGGAAAGGAAGACAAGGAAAAGGAGGGAAAGGAAGACAAGGAAAAGGAGGGAAAGGAAGACAAGGAAAAGGAGGGAAAGGAAGACAAGGAAAAGGAGGAAAAGGAAGACAAGGAAAAGGAGGAAAAGGAAGACAAGGAAAAGGAGGAAAAGGAAGACAAGGAAAAGGAGGAAAAGGAGGAAAAGGAAAAGGAGGAAAAGGAGGAAAAGGAAAAGGAAAAGGAGGAAAAGGGGGAAAAGGAAAAGGAAGAAAAGGAAAAGGAAGAAAAGGAGGAAAAGGAAGAAAAGGAAGAAAAGGAAGAAAAGGAGGAAAAGGAAGAAAAGGAGGAAAAGGAAGAAAAAAGAAAAGGAGGAAAAGGAGGAAAAGGAAAAGGAAGAAAAGGAAAAGGAAGAAAAGGAAGAAAAGGAAGAAAAGGAAAAGGAAGAAAAGGAAAAGGAAGAAAAGGAAAGGGAAAGGAAAAGGAAAAGAAAGAGGAAAGGGAAAGGAAAAGGAAAAAGGAGGGGAAGGGAGAAGGGAAGGAAAACAAAGGAAAGAGGGAAGGAGAGGAGAAGAGAGGAGAGAAGAGTGTCAACAGTTTACGGGCTGGTTCGGCCCGGTTCCGTGACTAGCAGGGTGGAGGGATCTGCATATCCGCGCCGCCAGAAAGAGGAAACAGGACCCAAAATAACTGAGCACAGTGGCAACGATTTGAGGTGAAACAAACTAATTTACTAATTATAGTATCAGCAAAATATAATGAGAGAGAGAGAGTGTGTGCGAAAGGTAGATAGGTCTCACCACAACGCTGAGGTGAGAAGTGCAGTCCAGTTGAGCCGATGAAGAAAAGCAGACGGAGACGAGCAGACGGAGAAGTGCAGGCGAAGAAGAGCAGGCGAAGAAGAGAACATCAAGTGACCTTGCCGGGAGTTACATCTCCTTGCTGACCGCAAAGTCCCCTGGGGAATGTAGTTGTTGTTCTCCTCCAGACAGGCACCCGGAACTTGAGCATCCACAGTCAAACCCCCAGTGCATTACATGATGTTATGATGTGGAATACTGATAACCAAAAATCATAAAACTATTAGGAGAGGAGAGGAGAGGAGAGGAGAGGAGAGGAGAGGAGAGGAGAGGAGAGGAGAGGAGAGGAGAGGAGAGGAGAGGAGAGGAGAGGAGAGGAGAGGAGAGGAGAGGAGAGGAGAGGAGAGGAGAAAAAAGAAAGGAACAGATGAGCTAAAAAAGAGATTTATTTTAAAATATTAAATGCTTGAATTCTGGCTAAGAACTGAAAAGAGTATTTTTTTACTAAGTCTCTAAGTTCTCCATAGCAGTTACAGAATCACAGAATCACCAAGAAATTGGAAGGAACCTCAAAAGATCCAATCCCTCTACCTTAGCAGGAAGGCCTAGGTTAAGTCACGCAGGAATGCGTCCAGGCAGGTTTTGAATGTCTCCACAGAAGGAGACCCCACAACCTCTCTGGGCAGCCTGTTCCCATATTCTGTTACCCTCACCATGAAGACGTTTTTTGTCATATTTTTGTGGAACCTTCTGTGTTCCAGTTTTCACCCATTGTCCCTTGTCCTATCACTGGATGTCACTGAGAAGAGCCTGGCACACACCCTTTTCAAATTTGTTAACATTATTAATGAGGTCATCTCTCAGTCTCCTCCAAGCAAAAGAGACTCAGCTCCCTCAGCCTTTTCTCTTAAGGGAGATGCTCCAGTCCCTTCATCATCTTTGTGGCTATGTGCTGGACTCTCTCAAGCAATTCCCTGTCCTTCTTGAATGGAGGGGCCCAGAACGGGACACAGTGCTCCAGATGTGGTCTCACTGGGGCAGAGTAGAGGGGGAGAAGCTCTTTTGACCTACTAACCACACCCCTTCTAGTATGTCCCAGGATGTCATTGGCCTTCTCGGCTACAAGGGCACAGTGCTGGCTCATGGTCACCCTGCTGTCCAACAGGACCCCCAGGTCCATTTTCTCTACGCTGCTTTCCAATAGGTCAGTCCCCAATCTATACTGGTACCTGGGGTTGTTCTTACCCAGATACAAGTCTCTATGCTTGCCCTTGTTATATTTCATTCAATTTCTCCCCACCCAATTCTGCAGCCTGTCTAGGTCTCGCTGGGTGGCAGCTCAGCCTTCTAGCGTGTCAGCCACTCCTCCCAGTTTTGTGTCATCAGCAAGCTTGCTAACAGTGCACTCTACTCCCTTATGCAGGTCATTGTTGAATATACTGAATAGTGCTGGTCCCAGTACTGACCCCTGAGGGACTCCACTAGATACAGGCCTCCAACTAGACTCACTCTGTCCCACTGACCACAACTCTCTGCCGGTTCACAGTTGACCTCACTATGCAATCATCCTGACTACACTTCTAAAGGATGAGAGAAGGGCCCCACAGTAAAAGAGGAGAAAAGGGCTTCACAGGGACTGGGGATAGAGATAGTTAGAGGTAGTTTACAGAAGCAGATATGTAGAGGTTGTTAGAAGAATGGGGAATGCAGACACTGGGACTGAGACAATGAGGGGGTAGAGAACATAAAAATAAGAGTTTGAGAGCAGCCCAAGGCCATCTGGTAGGGAGGTGATAAGATGTCCTCAGGGCAGGCTAGAACTGGATCGAAGGCTGCCCCTCTCTCAGGGACGGAAGTTTACAGCGAGGTAGACAAGGAGCCTTCATGAGGAAGACTATGTTTCTTCATCCCACAACTACCAGGAGGAGACCCCCACAACTCATTACACATGCACGAGGGGGAGGGTCTGCATGCTAATTGGTTCTCGGAAATCTAATGAATATGTATCTAAATTCCTGGAAACAATTGATTATGTATTAGTTCAGCCTATATCTGTAGCACGCTTTTAGCTGATGGTGTGCAAGGTAGGCAGATCTATCCCCCTTGCGCTCAGCGTATGCACGCTGCTGGAATAAACACACCTGCTGTATATCCTTAATCTGACTGTAGAGTTTGATTTCCATATGTCAGTTTGGCACCCCAGATGGGACAACCTCTATTCAGCTGTGGGACCAGCTGAGTGGGGGGATGCCTTTGGCACGCTCCAGGATTTCTCTTAAGGTCTCCCCTTACTCATCCAATCACTGCAGGAATAGACAAGGACGATCCATCAGCGGACCAGATATGTGTATGGAAAGGGGGAACCTGTAAGCCATGAGGAGACTTTCTACACATGGTACGAAGGGGCATGCATGCTCCCCCCATGAGATAGGTGAGGTCATGGGTTAGTTTGCCAGCTGGGGTAGGGAGAGTCCCTAGGAATTTCCTATGAAGGGGACCTGTAAGTCATACACGAGGAAAGAGCAATAGCTTTCCCTTAGGTGGTTGATAACAGCGGGTATTTTGTAAAATGATAACATGGGAGTTATAGGTGGTATTATTGTTATCACCATCTGTTGTAAGTGTTCAGTATCATGAATTTGAGTAATTGCTATCAAAACACTCAAAAGGAGTCCAGAGGTCTGATTTGGTAAAATGTAAAGCCGGCGTTGTGTGATTGCGAGCAAATGTGTTGAATACTTGAGACGTGGCATAGCTGCAGCGTGAGTGTGGTGTATAACGACAATTCGTTGCCTGATTGTCTGTCTTTACATTTTTGTATGAATTTATGAATGGGGACGACAAACCCATAGAGAGATGCAGGCATACAAGTAGTATTTGCCTGTATTCCTAAGGTGGTGGGGAAGGACACTGAGAGGAGCAGGAAAGCCAACCTAATAAACACATGGCTGAGACGCTAGTGCAAACTCAAAAATTTTGGGTTCTTTGATCATGGGGCGGTCTACTCGGTACCTGGTATGAGGGCTGCATGCTGTTAGAAAAAGACCCTCCCCTGCTTTCCTGTCAGCATGGTAATATTAACATTCCTGTGGGAATATTAATGCACAATGACTGAGAAATTCACATCTATATTGGCCTGCCCTCTCTACAGCATCCCATACTTACTCCCCACCTTGTTCTTCAGACAAGGCATTTACACTTGAAGGAGAAGATTTAGAAGCCTGGTACAGGCCTATGCCGTAGTAAGTCAGGGTCTGTTAATGGCTGGTAAGAGCCACTTTAGATGGGCTTCTGGAGCCAGCTAAATTTTCTTAAATTCACTCCACAAAGAACTGCTGAAAAATTCTGATCACTTTCTATGTTACTTGCACCATGCTGGCAGGGTTTCAAAAGGAAAAAAAAACAGAGTTCCCTCTTGGTCTAGCAAAATGGTAGTGAGCATGCATTCAAGGGAGTGAAGGCTTGAAATTTCCTAGGTGGAGAAAAGCCTGTAAGTGCCTGAGCCCTCATTATAGACATACTATACTAACTACTGCTGTTTTATAGGAAAACAAAACAAAACAAAACAAAAACAGTTTTTGGTCCTTAAAAAAATAATGGTAAGTGCTGTAGTGGTCCTGTCTCTGTGACGGGGCAAAAGTACATATTGTAGCCCTGCTTACATGTCCAAAGCTTCAGAAAGACTGGAATACCAGACAAACTCTCCATCATAGCCTACAGTCCCAAGTGAAAAATCCATGTTTTCTGCACTCTCCCCTTCCCACTGAGAAAGGCATAGTCCTTGCTCCCTCATTTTCCCAGCACCTTCTAACCCTTGCCAGTGACTTGAAGTGAATAGGAACTATCCCCGGGCCCCACGGGGGGAGGGGGGGATGTGCAAGTGCAGTCCTCCTTCCCTTCATCTTTGCACTTCTCAGAACAATCTCATTCCAGAAAGGGATTCTGGTGTGAAGAAGTCAGATGTGGCTGTAGGATCAGTATGGCTACAACAACTCAGCTGGAAGCTGCTCTTAGTCTGAAGGTCATCACAGCCTTCAGGACTGAGGAGCTTATTATCACCTGTCCTCAATTTGAGTAAGTATATCAGAGTTACAGCAGAGGAGGAATTATTAGAGTTCTGGGGCTGGGAACAAAGGAAGATAGGAAAGGATTTGTCCCATGATTACTTATTTGTAGAGAATATGCAGACTGCAAGTGTGGGATTCTACTCAGAAGGGGAATGGAAATAAGCCAGGCTGACATGTCCAATTTGCAAACTCAGACAGGCTCCAGCACTTCCTGTGACTTCTCATCCTGTTGCTCTTGACTCTTGGAGGTGCATGTAGTTCATAGTTACTATGCTGAATCAATCACACTTTATTGAGAGTGCTTTATTTCCCAAATTGATATATTCAGAGAATTTGAGAGGCGCAGTCAGTCTTCAGAGAAGAGGTTAGAGATGGTAGCAGGAAAAGCTGTTCTCAGCACCATTTGCGGTTGAATGTTGCTCGAGTTTGTTTGTTTCTCTGGATTAGTTTCTGAGAAAGATAGGTGATATGTGTATACATGATTATGAAACCATTCTATTTACATTACAAAAGCTTCAGAGAAGTATGGAAATGGTATTAATGAACCCTACCAACCCTTTGAACATCCTAATGAAGGGATAACAAGATTTCAGCATTTCACTTTTTCTTTGGCAAATTTTGGGAATGATGCAAGCTGTTTGAATAAATATTTCTGGTGTGAAAGTAGTAGGCATAACTCACAGGTTTCTAGGTCATTTTTGGATAAACATGTATTTATCTTAAAAAAGCAAAATAAAAACATTTAGAAGTAGCAGTAAACTAATAAGATTAGGAAAGTATCAAAAAGGACCCATGATTTTCTAGTTTGGGAATTTCTAAGTAATATTCAACAATTCGACTCCAAAGTATACGCACTCATATATCTGCATCTCATCAAATAACTTAAATAATCTATAAAAAGTGATGTGGCATGGATTGTATGCCTCACACCATGTTGACTGCTTAATTGCCTGCATCCATTGTTACATTGCTTCCTTGTCAGCATGCTAAGTAATTGAAAAATTGTTGTGTGATGGAAGATCAATACAACTCTAGCATGAAGCAAATATTATACAGTACTGAAAGCAAGGAAGTAGCCAAATTAGCAACTGTGATTATCTCCTGAAGACAAACAGGCATTGGTTGGTGTTTCCCTGGTTCATTTCTTCGTTAGCAATGGCAATCAAAGAGTTGTTCATATTTCTAAAGTGCTATTTTGTGTAGCAGGACTACTCTGGGGAGATAAGTGAAGTTGTTGAAGTTTTGACTTGAAGGCCGTCTATTGTCTGTTTTTAATTAAAAGAGCTAATGGTTTTTATTGATTCCTTAAATGTGCTATACTAGATAAACCTTTTGTACTTATCCTTGGTTATTTATGTCTGAGCATTTTAGGCTTTCACTAAATTCTTTCACAGAGAATTTTCGGGGTGGGGTAGATCAGCAGAAATATAATAAACTATTTAGTTTCTGTGAATATTCTAAATATATGCTGAAATTTGCAGAGCAGTATGATTAAGGACAGCATTTTAGTATTTTTACTTACGGGTCCATATAAGGCACCGCTGTCTGGCCAACATTCTTCTTCAAAGTCACACTGCCTAGAAAAATGTAAATTCAAAAATCTTTTAAGTTCATTTTATATTGTTTCATCCCATGGGTTTACAAATTTATCTCAGATTCACTGTAAGTTTAAAAGGACATTTAGTAGGGATGCTTGTTTTGTTGTTTTTGTTGTTGTTGTTGTTGTTGTTTTGCCAGGTATTTATATCATTTTATAACTTAAAAACATCATAAACTTTTGTAATACATTCATATAGTGGGTAACAGCTACAATTCTTGTTGAGTTACAGCTGCACAGTTAAAGGGTTTCTGTCCCTCTGGAAACAAAATGCAGATGCTGACAGGGAAGATGTGATCACATGTGAATTAATTGCTAAGAACATTATTTCTACATTAAATGTAAACTGTCTTAATTGTAAGATACTTTAAAAAATAACCTTAGAGCAAATGTATCTAGGGAAAATGTAAAAGCAATCCTTACCAGAAATAACTATATTAGCACTTTTCAATCTGCTACGTTTCTGAAGACGTTAATTATATTAATTTAATAATCTAGTATTTTTGTTTGTTTAGTTTAGTTTTCCTTTGAGAAGAGTCATATTACTGCTTATGTTACACAAGGGCTTTCTGATATTTTTCACAGAGATAAATAAAATAATCTGGTTTGGCAAATAAAACAGTATATGAGAAGAGATTCAATATGTGATTATTAAAAATGATCAACAGAAAGAAGTCAGATACATAACTAAATTACATCTTTGTACAAACAATATAATGATTCTGTTAGTCATTAAATGGTATCAGCTTTTCCTTAATCCAATGTGAAAGACTAGCCTTTTCACTTAAATTTAGGATTTTTTATTGCTACAAAGAAAATCCGTTTTTCAGTTACGTCAAAATAAATCATCCATCTTTCCAATAGCAAAAGTAAATTAGGGACAATCTAGTTACAAAGATCACTGGAAAGATTACTTCTGGCACATTTTAAAGATGGTATTCCTGAGGACACAGTAAAAAATAAAATCAGTGAAGTCATCATAAATAAACTTGGTAAATATCTGTTCTATGACCACCCACACCTAGTTCAGATTAAAATAGTAGAATAAGAGCAAAGATATCTTGTCTACCTTGGTCTGGCACAGACATCACAGAATGTGATGCTGCAGTAATCTGGGCATAACACATTCACACCATCTTTTATCATAGAATCGTAGAATCATACAATGGCCTGGGTTGAAAAAGACTTCAAAGATCATCTAGTTTCAATCCCCCGGCTATGTGCAGGGTCTCCAACCACCAGACCAGGCTGCCCAGAGCCACATCCAGCCTGGCCTTGAATGCCTCCAGGGATGGGGCATCCACATCCCCTGTCAACAAGAGAAGTCCAAGTAAACAAAAATGACTGTACGCAACTTGTAGGCAACACATAAGGTGTTGAAGGTATTATTCATTCAAAGCAATTCCAGACCTGTAGTATTTTCTCCTTATCTGTCAGGTTACCATGCTTCTCCCTTTTACAGAGTGAGGTACAAGGGAGGAAAAAGTCTATTCTACTTACACATTTTCACTGTAATTGTAGTGATATTAATTTCAGTTGTAGAGCCAGAGCTGAAGGCAAATGCATGTTATAGAAAGAGTTCTTAGTAAGTTAGATGATAGTAAATGAAAATTTTCAATAAAGGTCTAAAGGGATTTTTTTAATACTGAATGACTGGGAAAGAATACAGTGAGACTTCTTTTGCAGAATAAGTAATTATTTGGCTAGTATTTACTGAAATATTATTTATTCACTTTCTCTGAAAGCGGGAATTATAAAACATTGAAACATTAATTTTATTTCCTGGACTGCATCTGCGTGGAAAAAAAACAAGCACACTTAAGATGTCATAGTAATAATGAATATGAATGTAATTTACAAGGTATAAGTCACTATGATATGACAATCACTCCGAGTGAGTAACTCTATTAAACATGGGAATCCTTCTGATGAACTTAACCCGGGCGTAATGTAGACTTTGAGCACTGCCATCAGTGGCTGGCTGATTAATTAAAAAATCCTGGCAATTGACGTTAGATTTTAGTTATAACATTAAAAACAATTTTTCTTGCATCTTTGAAGAAGCGTTCTTAACCAAAACAACTCCATTGTTTCTTTATAATACTCAACCATTACCTTCCTAATTGTTAACACAATTTTTCACTTCTGCTGGTTGCTTGTATGGCACGTGTATATATGAAATGCCATACTAAATAATATCCAGCAAGTCACACCATTCAGACAAAAATGACAGCAAGTTTTCCATGGTTGGACTTAAAAGCCACAGCGCAGACTGTGTGAGACAAGAAAGGAAGAACTTCTGCAAAGAGCTCTGAGCCTCTTTTTAGCATGCACCTTATCAGAGACTGATGCAGTGTTTTAGGTGCCTGGAACACTAGGAAGAAGCAGTACAAGAAGTGTCCCAGTACCTGACAGGGCTTTTCTTTCACTCTATTTATTGAAGACTAGTTCCAGGAAAGTTCTTGATAATCTGCTGAGAAGTACATCACTGTTTTCTCTCCTACAAAGAATTTCACTCCCCAAAAAAGCCCCAAAACTTCATAAAGTACTTCATTAATTAGGTACTCAGGAACATTCGGAGAGGTTTACTGAGTTTTCCCACATGAAGTATCTTGTGTGTGCATCAATCCATAAATATAATTCAGGTAATATTTGGCTAAGCTCCAAAAGCCCATCAGTAATCCCTATCATTTGAGATTTTCAAGCTTCGTGCAACATGTTCTTTATGATCATTTCTATCTTTATATCTGTCTACTCTTTCAACAGATGGTATGAAAAGGTAGTTTCAAAACATGTAACATTAATATACTGACTACACAAACAGAAAAGCAGTTAGGTAAAGTACTCCAGATATTAAACAAACAAACAAACAAGATAATTCCTAACATATTAAAAATTGAAAGTTTCAGTTTAGATGAGAACTCATTCCACTGTGTTCTTCTGTGAGATTTTCATTATCACTCAAGCACTATTTTCCCCTCACCTTTCATTATTTACCATGATGGTATCACTAAAGATGGTATTCACAGAGAGTCTTGCAGACTTTCACAGCAGTAAGGCAATGAGGTGTGATATAATGGTGGGGGGCCCCGTATGTGCTCCTCTAATTTCTACTGTCCTTTAAAACAGAAAAGCTGAAAATACAAAATTGGATACCTACAGATGGTATAAATTTTGCACTTTTCTATACATCTTTGGGAGGGCAGAAAAGGGAAAATTATAAATAAATAATAGTTATTAAATAATTACTAGTAATATAATTATATATAATAATTATTATAAATAATAATTAACATTACAGCTAAATTCAACTTTTAAAATATAGCAACTATTAGATACAAAACAGCAGAGAACAGTTCTGTTAACTTAATTGTATTGTGGAAGACTCTTCTGCCTGTGTATGGGAGATGAACTAAAGATACCTGAAGCTTTGACTCATCTATTTAAAAAACATTGCTGTATTTTTTTTGAAAAGATGAGCAAGAATAGCTCCAATTTTGATCCCATGTACAGCAAAACAGTGGAGGAAAAGCTTGTTTAAGTGGAATGGAAGGGATTTTGAGAACGACATTGTGTAAAAGTACCTGAAGGGAGTCTACAGGAAAGTTGGGGAAGGATTGCTATAAGGGCATATAGCAACAGAACAGGTGGAAATGGTTTTAAACATGAAGAGAGTAGATTTAGACTAGATAGTAGAAAGAAATTCCTTACTGTGAGGGTAGTGAGACACTGGAACAGGTTATCCAGAGAGTCTGTGGATGCCCCCTCCATGGAGGCACTCAAGGCCAGGCTGGATGGGGCTTTGAGCAACCTGGTCTAGAGGGAGGTTTCTCTGCCTATAGCAGGGGAGTTGGAACTACATGGTCTTAGAAGTTTCTTCCAACTCAAACTATTGTATGAAAATAAATGTGACCCTGGAAAAAGCAGAGCTAGTGTGTGATCTGGATAACAACAATGTCCAAATGGGAAAATGACATTAAAAACATCAACAAGTTTCTAACCTGGTTCTAAGGAATGCTGTGAGTTCTCTTCACTGAAACCACAGCAAGTTAGGATATGCAATACTGTGTAGTTATTCCCCTTGCACTGAAAAAGATGATTTAGTTATTTTGGTTTTGCTCTTTTTTTTTTGCTGTTGTCATCCTTCTCTGAATGTAGCAAAATAAAACACTGAAATTTTTCTTTCCTTTAACTGGCATTCCTGCAGTATACAATAAATGAGAACATAAAAGAGATTGAAATAGGTAGAACTGTAAAGAAATATAGCAAGCCTAGCTAAAGTAATACAGATAACCTACAGAGCTTAATATATTTACAAAATAATAATAATAATAATAATAATAATAATAATAATAATAATAATAAATTTAAGACCACCATCACCACAAAAAAAAAAAAAAAAAAAGAACCAAAAAGAAGCCCCAGACCAGCTAAGCAACAACAACAAAACAACTTTGAGTGATCAACTCTGATCTTTTTCTATTACATTAGGCAATTTTGTGATGAAATGACTTGCCTTTTGTCTAAGGAATCTCTTCACCAATTGTGTGCTAAGGCTAAATTCTTCCTGGAGAAAGGAAGTTGTTCATATTGCACTTTTTTCAGGAGAGATCCTTTCTGTGTCCAGGGCACAGGAGCCCACAGAATGCTAAAAGAATGCACTACATACAAAAGATGGTACCAGAAAATCCAGTTTGCTGTATTTGCTGCTTGTGAAAAAAGTATCTTGCTATTACTATGAAGTTAGCTGGATGAGGCAAAATAAACATCAGTTATGCATTAGATTGGAAATAAAAAGGTGCTCCTAAATATGCATTCTCAAATGGTTGGAGGGTACCAGCTCCCAGGCTGCCTTCACAACTAAAAGGACAGTAATAAGGAAAAGATGAGAATGAGTATGCAAAGCCACTATGCCTCAGGCTTCCTATTAAGTCTAATAGCACACAGTCTGTATTATATCTTGCATAAAAATTTACTGAGTATAATTATGATCCATAGGCATGAGCCAAACTTCTTCACTCTTCAGCTATAACTGAAAGTGCATGCATTGCTTTAGTCCAAACAGAAGGCAAAATGCAACTTGAATATCTTACCTCTGCCAATATCCTTTGGATTTTTTCAGTCCCTGTCCAAAAAGTAGATCACCTACTTTCACTCCCTGTTTCTTCAAAATTCTCCAGAAAAAGTCAGAGCTCAGTAGCTGAATGTCAAATAGACTTAAATTTTTTCCACTCTTCACCTAACAGGCTTCTTTTTAAAAAATAAATTTAGAGTTGTGCTGGATTTAAGCATAGGGAATCAAGAAGCTGATCTGAAGACATAAAACACAATTCCTTTCTAAAAAATCAAGCACACACCTTTTGGCTTGCTGTGGGAAACACTGTATGAAGTTGTACAGTGTGGGCTCTCTCTAAGTCACGTGAAATAGTCATGAATGTCCTTTTATTTTCAAAGAAGATGCATGTTTTCACTGAAAAAGGCCTTTGCACAGAACGCTAGCAGTTTAGAGTGCCTTTTAAGTGTTCATAAATAACATTTACACTTACTTAAAAGGCATTTTATCCTGTCAGCTGTGTTAAAGATCTGTCATTTATGTTAAAACCAGCCCCTTAAATATTCCAGTTCTAGGTTCATATATTTTAGTTCCAGAGAGGACAGATAATATCCTCCAGTTCAACATCCCTCACAATGCAGACCACGTAATTTAGTTGAAATAATTCTTCTGCCACATTTGCTTGGGCTATATCTTTTATACTTCAAAGACAAATCTCAACTTGAGAATTGTTTAGACCCAGCAAGTTCATCATGCCTTTCACAGAGCTGTTGCAACAACTATCTGCCTTTATTTAAAAACCTGAACCTTAATTTCAAGATGAATTTATCCAGCAAACACTCATAACCAGAGCATTCATTATAACATCAGCTGCAAGATGAAAGAGCTCTTTACCACCATACACCTCCCTGTGCAGATAACTATTGACTCCCTTCATAAATATTTCTTTGGTAAACTAAATAGATAGTACTGCTTCAAGGTCCTGCTGTAGTACAAGTTTCAGAGGTCCTGAATAACTGTTTGAAACACAGTCAATATTTCAGTATCTGTTTATAATGTGAGAAACTCCAAAATAGCTGCATATAATAATGCAAAATATTAACTCCCATTTTCCCGCACCTAATACTCCCAACTGTTGTGTTCCAGCACCTTGTTGTCATCAGCATCTAACCAAAATCCAAGATTTAGTGGACAAAAATGTGAAAAACAAAACAAACACAAAACAAACAAAAGCATTATTCTTTGTTCAAAGTACCCTGCTATTTATTATAGTAGCTGTACCAAGAATGGGAGAGATCATCCTGCAGGGCATATTTTAAACTCTCTATTCCATTTTCAAAAGACCAAACTTTAAGGATCAGGTTAAATATATACTCTTTTTTTTTTTTTTTTTTTAAATTTATATGTTGGGCAATATAATTATTTCTTATATTCATGT
Organism: Chrysolophus pictus; assembly: GCA_037305975.1. Taxonomy (NCBI): domain Eukaryota; kingdom Metazoa; phylum Chordata; class Aves; order Galliformes; family Phasianidae; genus Chrysolophus; species Chrysolophus pictus. Next base: position 31,375,509 of record CM074578.1, read on the forward strand.
AAGTACAAAAAGTCAACCTATTTTTACCATATTGAGCACAGACAAAATGCTTGGTAAGAAGGTGTGCTGTGTGCTTCAATGCCCTTGGCAGATGATTGGTTTTGAGACCTCAGATCACATTTCAGGAATGCTGGAAAAATTTTTCTTTCTTGCAATGCTAGGAGCATTAGAAACATCCCTGAAGGATGTATTTTCACTGACACTCAGTGAAATACACAGGGTGGCATCAGATAGGGCGATTGAGACAGCCAAAGTGAAAGAAACAATGAAGCAAGTGCGATTTCATAAGTCCCTCGATGTGGCAGCAAAATTCTGCTGGCACAGCTAGTTTTTGTTGTTACTGCTTTTTAAATAAATCTATTCTTTGTTTCTGTATCCTGTGCTTATCTGTAAGAACAATACCACTATCACTTATCTCCAATCTATGCTGGAGAGATCAGCTTCTGAAAGACTACAGAAAGAAAGAATCTAATGAATTACATTCCACAAAGGCAAACTGAAATATTGTAGAATAAATCTACATGTTTTTACTGGAGTGATGGTGACAAATCAGGCAGCAAATATCCACAATTATGAAATGTTTTTGGGAAACACTGATTTCACATTGTTCACCACCATCTGTCAGAGCTGCAATGAATGTCATCAGAAGCAGCTGCTGCCTTTCCCATTTCAACTTCAGAGCATATTAGAAGTCTAGAGAAAGGGTAGATGTGGCATTGAAGTTAGTGGGCAATGGGTTGATGGCTAGATGATCTTAGTCGTCTCTTCCAACTTTAATGATTCTATGATTTAGACTATCTACATCATTCTAAGTCCATTAGAGTCTAGATATTATTGGCACTAGAAGTGGAGAAATTAACTTCTAAGTTAGCTACTTACATTTTCAAATCATATCATAGAAAAAGTTAGTGCACAAGGGCTGTCTACTGCAAGCTATGGCACCAATGAAAGTCTATGATAAAATACAAAGGAACAGAGGAAAAAAAAAGAAAAGGAACATTTTCAAATGAAAATGTATGCCCATATTTTCTGATATATCCTAATAGTTTGAAAAATGCTGAGTGGTGCTATCAACTTGCTTAATCTTCTTTACTTCCATTTTAAGCTATGAAGCATCGATCAGGTACTGCTATACTCCTTCTACCTCTTTATCCTCATTTTCATTGCCCAGCATTTATTTGAAGGAGTGCTTTGTATTCCTTCAGGAATGTTTTTACTGACAAGAAGAATTGCATTTTATAGTTCTAATGGAAGAAATGAAAGATGATTTTTGATTTCTATTTGAGAGAAGTAAGAGTGAAAAAAGACAGTGCTGCTAAAGGGTGTTGCAGTTTCAACTTTCCGTTTAAGATAGACTCCATCTCCACATAATATTTCTGAACAGAGAAAGCTGGTATATTGTCACAAACTGATTTAATTCATATTTTGAAGCAACATTACACTACAGATACTCTTCACCTCCTTCAGGCACACTTTGGTTTATGGTCTGGGACTTAAACTGTCCCTTCTGTTGTAGCAGACTCGTGTAAAAATACTGCCTTTGATACCTTTATGACAGTCACAGCAAAGTGGCACAAAAAAAAAAAAAAAAGGCAAGGATCAGAGAAAGTCCCTGTGTTTAGGCAAAAAAAAAAAAAAAAAAAGAAAAGAGAAGAAGGAAAGATAATGTTCCTTGAAAAAATGTTCCTTGATCAAAAGTTAAAGTTTTATGTAGATTTTTATGAGGCCTGACGCTTGAATTACCCAAGATTTCTCACTGTAACTTGTACTTTTTATTTATTTGCAGCAGTATTTTAACTGAACTATTTTTAAGTGTGCTAAGCCTCTCCAGAGCACAGTCCCTGCAGAGACTTACTGCTCCTTGGTGGTTACGGACCTGCAATAACACACAGGGCACAGCAATATATCTACATGGTGAAGATACTGCACGCTTTTACTGCAGGAAGATTGTGCTTTGGCCAGATGGTATTAATTAAATTATGCTCTTCTCTTAACAACCATGAGTATTTTGTCATAGACAAAGTAGGGATTATGAAAAACAAAGACTTTATTATTTCTTTCTCTGTAGGAATTGAATTTGAGCAGAAATTCCATGAGGAAATTCTGTTACAGGCCATTATTTTTTTTTTTTCTCCAGTTTATAGAATCCAGTATACTTTAATAGTCATAGAAAACTCTTCAACAACAAACAAATTGATATACGGCTGTCTTAGTTTCAGCTGGGATGGAATTATTTTCTTCAGAGTCTCTGGTATGATGCTATGTCTTGGTTCTAGGAGAAAAACAATGTTGATAACACACCTATGTTTATAGTTTCTGCTAAGCAATGTTGTACAGAGCCAAGGCCATTCTCGGGGAAGGACCCAAGGTGCTGGAAGGGAACAGAATTAGCACAGCTGACTTAAACTGGCCAATATGGATATTCCATACTGTACGACATCAAGTGAAAAGAGTTTTGAAGGTGTTGGGAGTGCATCTCTCTCTCTTGCACTGCTTCAGGGCTACCTGGGCATTGATTGGTGGGATGGTGAGCAATTCTTTGTGCATCACTGTTATATACATTTATATACATACACAGTCATAAGTATTTTCCTTTTTCCTTTCTCTGTCTTAGTAAATAGTTTTATCTCAACCCGAGTTCTACTTTTTTTTCCCCCAATTCTCTCCCCCCTCCACTGGGAAGGGGGAGAGTGAGTGAACATCTGTGTGGTGCTCAGCCACCTGCTGGGTTAAATCACAACAATAGCATTTAGGGAAACAACCCGATCTACAAATATAGGTGACTGGTTATTTGTTAATCACAGCTTTAAACTGAAGGAAAAAAAAGGTGTAATTAATGGAGAAAGACAAATAATTCTCACTGACTCCAGTGCAACTCAGCCATTCATCTTGCCGGAAATTTGAAGTGATTACTGAAGAAGAACAAAGATGCAAAAAAAAAAAAAAAGATGTAAACAGGGCTGCTTCTTTTTTCAATTCTGTAGGGCTGTGTTCTTATAACTTTCACAGCTGTCAGGCTAATGATTTAGAATTCTGATAAGTTATGGATGTTGACTTATGTGACATTTAATCACAGATTCAGGAAATGGTTTGGAATGGAAGGGACCTCTTGGAGTCAGATGGCCTAACCTACTCAAGGTTGTTGATAGCCTTTAGAACTGAATACTTTGATGCTTCTTTTCTTGCTGCTCCACGTCATTTTTCCAGTTTCATGATGGTATCAGATACAAGATATAGAGATTCAAATTATGCAGAGAATAATATGCAGGGACTCAATTGCACAGAGTATCTGCAAGGGCAGCAGGAAACACAAAGCAAATTTTTCTATACTTTCGCTCCCAAACTGCTGAGTTAGCACGTTGATAAGTTTATTTTATACTACACAGTTTCATGCTATACAGTACAACTTATGATTATTGTGGATGATGATGATAATCACAGAATCACAGAATCATAGAATCCTTAGAGTTGGAAGGGACATCTGAGGGCCATCTAGTCCAACTCCCCTGCAATGGACAGGGACACCACAGCTAGATCAGGTTGTGCAGGGCATTATCCAGCCTCATCTTGAATGTTGTCAGGGATGGGGCATCAACCACATCACTAGGCAACCTGTTCCAGTCACTCTGCTCCCAAATCTGATAGCATGTTCTTGAATAAAGCAGTGGAGGGCCTTTTTGTGTGTGTCATCAGAGAAGTATATATCTGTAGTATGACTTGAACTTCCTTCTGCTGGATTTGCCAGTGATGAGAGGGAGCTTTATTTACTACAGATCACAAATTGTAAAGATGACCAGTCTATTCCTGTATGTTCTTGGAGACCACTGGATCTCAGAGTCACAGGTCATCACAAAATTAATGTGCAGCTGTCAGAAAACTCTCAGGAGTTCTCAAGTTATTGCACAGAGGATTATGTTGTTTTACTTCTTCAATGTTCAGTGCAGATGAGCTGGGGAAATCTTCTCTAATACCTGTAAGCACTGGCTTTCTGCCAGCTAACACAAGCTTATTGTGTAAATAAAGGTCTGGCACATAGAACAGGTATGGAAATTTCTCAGGAAATGAAAACTATGTAACATGGGTGTTTGGTAGGCTCGGAGATTATAAAGCAACAATATAATGCAGTATACAGAATAGAATACATCTAAGACATATCTATCATATGTCTCTCATAGACACAGTAAAACAGAGATGGCAGTGAATTAGAGATGCTGACAGATTCTATCTCCTCCACACCAAATCAGGACTGACTACATCTCAGATAACAGTGTGTGATGTTTATTCAGCTTATTCTTTAAGAACTTCATTCATTCAAGTAGGATACTACCAGCAAACTCAATTATGGGGAAAAGCGTTATTTACACTGATACCTACTTCACAGATGGGTGAGGAAGTAATTTACAGATATCTTTTCTTTAAACTCTACAGGGGACTTGCTGAATTAACTGAAGGTATCAGCAAGGGAACTGAAGTATTTAAAAGATGAATGTGTGTACATATTTTACAGAAGGGACCACGCAGCACAAACCACTGCTACACCTCAGCAGACAGTCTGTCAGGGGATAAAGGTGAAACAGGGAGTTGTCTATGCCTTAGTCCAACATCGCTGATAAACTTAAAACTGTCTCATGGAAGAAAGTTTGTGCAGACATGAAAAGTTGCCTTTCTATTTTTAAATAACCCATATTGCCATGTATTGGGCTCACGTTTTGAGAATTTGAGTTTTTAAAATTTTCTTAATCCTCTGCAGAGACATTTTAACTACTTCAAACTTTCATGGATATTGTTATTGTTCTAATCATTCCTTCATAAATGCTTAGAAGAGAAGAGAGTCTTCTCTTGAGAACACTCTGAATAACATTTTGAGATGCAATACATTTTTTAATTAGGACTGTAGGCAGTAAGGCAGTTTAAACAAACCCCAGAATAAAATCTAGAGGGCTTTGCTGAGATATCTTGGAAGATCTTAAACACTAAAAATCATCCACAATGTTTAAAAGTTGTTCCACAAGAAAATATCTTTGACAGGAAAATATCTTAGACAAGATCAGATCTCAAGGATAAATCGGAAGTTCTCCAATCAGAAAGTGAAATAGACAACTACTGAAAGAGCAAATAATTTATGGGCTATTTCTGCTAATTTTATTATAATTATAGAATTATAAAATTATATTATTAATAACAATATGATAAAGTTTACTAAGTTTAATATTTTGGATTTTAGTGGCATCAAGACTTCTCTACTTGCTACCATATACAGTAGAATTTACCTAGAAGCATTTTCTCTTGCCAGGAGCTAAAGTCTGGGAGTACAGATGACTTCTGTGCATCTTGGTTTCCTTGCTCTTCTATGTGACCTGCTCTAGGAGGAACTGGAGTTCAAGCTGCAGCCTGTTCAGCTTTGACCTTTAGTTTCTTACTATTTTTTTTATTTCCCCATCCTTTTTTTTTTTTTTTTTTTCTGTAGGAAAAGGGTATTATTTTGCTGGATTGAGCAATGGGCAGTTTGACTTTCAAACTTCTTGTGATTGCTCTGTGAAGGGAAGGTCCACTGTAAAAACTGAAAGCCCTATTTACACTTGCAGCTTGTGTAAACTATATATTCCTCTGACACCAATGGATGAAGTTGGAACAGTGTTATTATCAGAGGCATTTGGTGCTTTCAAGACTTGATCAATTCAGAGAAGAACATTAAAATGTCCTGCAAAGTTTTCACTACGAGAGTACAGTGATTCTTGTGGCATGCTGAGGAAACTTCAAGCTGTAGAAATCTACTAATGAATATTGTTTTACAGATCTTGTTGAAATCCTAGATTCCGTGGGGTTATCATTTCCTTAAAATACACGAACAGTTAATTCCTAAGGTAACAGTTCTTCCCAAGGCCTTTGGGGCTTATGACTAACTGATCCAGTTTTAACCAACATTATCATGCAGTCAATACATGAACAAATCTATGAATGTTCTCCGTCACTTTGAACATTTAAATCAATTACAGTGATTACTAGCACACGGCAGGAAATGTCCCTTTCTGAAATGTGAATTTTTGTATCCGAAATAACTAAGCTGATGACCCATCCACCTCCTCCTTAATGCTCAAAGGAAAGGAAAAAAATCAAGAAGAAAGGTCATGTGCATGAAAAATTGATTAGTTCTATTGCATTTTTCTTATCATGAAGTGTTTTAATACATCCAACTTATAATTCAAGTGGATTGTTTGCACTGAATTTCACCGCTTGAAAGCAACAAGGGTATGAAAACACTTTTGAAGGTTAGTTAAAAAGAGCTACAGCATTTCACAATTTGCCCTTAAGATGGAGAGAACGAGACAAACAGGAGAACTTGAGGAAAGCTTATAGTCAATTATTTTTGTAGCTGTAATAAAATATCTAACATTCAAGACTTACCTAAGAATAAGTTGTGCCTGTATTGCTTTTCAAATGATACTATCAACTTTGCATATAGATTAAAATATGTATGCTATGGTAGTATTGATCTAAGGAGAAAATCAGAGTATTTCAAATTAATATTCTGTGACTGAAACATACAGCCATAGTCCTCCCTCAGATTGCAGAAAATATAGGTACTAGTTGAAATATAACAGTAAGTTATTTTTATAACCTTCCATTCACCCAAGGAGATATTTTAGTTCAGAACTGGATCTAATGCTATTTTGGAGGAGGAAGAAATGTAATACAACATTTTTAGCATGTCATATAGTTCAATCATATTGAAAGAAATGAGAACTTATCACAACAGTTTATTAAGGAAAGATAACAAAATCAATTTAGAGGTTTTCACCAAAGAACTCAACAGCAAAAAAAAAAAAAAAAAGTTTATTTAGCCTACCTTGTGGAGATTTTCCACAAAAATTGCTAATCAATACGTGTTCAGAACTAAAAAGTATAGAGTCATGAATGAATTTGATAGAACTGTAGAGTAGAAAATGAGGATTAAAAAAAACCCCACATCTTTCTTAAGATGTTTCTGAATATGCTCAGAGATCTGCAGTTGATAGGCTACAAAGTAGGGCTACATAATTCACGTTTGAAATAGTGTATTGCTCTTCTTTCATTTTAATGTGTATTATGCTGGATGTTCTTGGTATTCCTGTGTTTTCTGACATTCATCTTTAATATTTACAGCGGACATACCAGTAAGGCACTAGTCATTTGAAAGATAAACCATGTGTACATTTGGTTCTATAACATAATTTCCAGAATGCAAGCTTATTTTCTGCTGCATTTGAAATTTTAAATAAGAACAACAAGAAAATCCTTTAGGAATGGATAGTAATTGATCTAACATATCTAACATGTCAGGTTGTTTGGTTTTTTTTTGTTTGTTTGTTTCTTCTAAAAGATAAGTTATATATACAAAAGAGTCAGAACCAGTCATAATTAAATCTGTCTTTTAAAACTGCTTACATTCTTTAAATTATAATTTGCTACCAAGTTTCTTATTTTAAGAGTCTAATCCCAATGTACTGATCCAATGGGCAATGGCACTGAAATTAACTATATCGATAAAGATCTGGGTCTGGGCTATCTTATGCAGTAGGTATACTGTAGGTCTGCAGTTTTCACATTTTGCTGTTCCAAAAGTGAATGCTGGGGAATGTACTCACCAACTTAAGTCCTGTACATAAAAGAGAAGCAACCAAGTATGGTTAGGTCTTTCTCTGGAGGACAGTTACTTCTCTTTCTTGGCACCAATCAGGGAGGCATCTTAAGATATTTCGTTCACAAGACCTTCATTGAGATCCTAAGAGCTAGGACTAGTGATGTGCTCAAATTAGGTAAACTGGCTGCAGGTGCACATTCCTAATTTGGCTTTCACAGAATGCATTCATGCGTCTCACTAAGCTACAGTTTACTCCATCATACAGTGAAGTAAAATTTGGTGTCCATGTGGGTTTAATGCCTCACAGCTGGTGCACTGTGAACTCACATTGCTGTAGCTTTGTATGTTTATTACCATCCAAGAAAGCAAACCCTTCCAGTAAAAAAAAAAAAAAAAAAAAAAAAGATCAGTAATGAAGAAAAGGAAAAGGTAGTTTTTACTATTTGTGTGAGGAGAATAGCATAGCCTAAGACAGTAAGATTCAGTATGGAATTAACTCATCCACCTCAAAGAACAGGCATTTAAAGGCACACTAGGGAGCTGAACTCCCTGTTCAGTGAGCAGAGATCCATTCAATACAAGAGAACTTCTTCTGGCTCCGAAGCAGACTGTTGGCCAGCTGAGTCCCTCCCAAGCTGATCAGACTTTCACAGACTTCACAGCCCACATAGAGTCATCTCAGGTCAGATTCTGTAGTCCAAAAATTAATCCTGTCCAGAGGATCATCATGTTACTGATAAAGTTGCTTTGGTGAAATCTGCAAAACGGGTTCATGGAATTCCCAGAATCTTTTCTATGCACAACTGAGCCCAGAATTTCCATTCAGGCTAAGAAAAACATCAGTATATTATTTGTCAGCATTTAGGACTTTTTTTTCCTCCTTTCTTCTCATACTGCTAGAAATGAGAGGATGAATTTCTCTTAATTGCTGGAAACACACCTGCCACATCTTCCAATTTTCTTTCCAGGCACATCTCTGGAAGCAATAGATGGAAATTGGTGTACAAAAACTGAAAAACTGATGCTTCTTCCCATTATAAATGAACCCCAAAGGAGTAGCTGATCTGCTCTTAGAAGCAGTGAGTAAAACAGGAACAGCTACCAAAGCCCTGGAGGTGGAGAGGATCTTTTTGATTGGTTTCTTTCACAGAATTTCCATATGTTCATCAATGTTAATGAAAAACGCCTTATTCTGAATATGATATTTTTTTTTTCAGTGGAAGGTGGAGGCTTAGATTTTTTTTGTTTTGTTTTGTTTTCCCCATTTATGTGAAAATAGCCGTTAGAAGGAGACTTGATTTTTATTACGTTGAGGTCTTGTGTCTCTTGATGCTCCTCTTCTCTGCTATTCACACTCCTGACATATTCTAGTTTGAGAGCCAAGGTTTATAGCCAAGATGAACAATCCTGTGCAGCCATATACTTAGGACACAATGACAGGTTTCACAGAGTAGGCACAGATAAATTGAATTTTTTTTACTTCTGTTCAAGCAGTATAGAATTCACTTGTTTATGGTCTGGAAATACCAATCAGGCATCTTTGTCAACTATTTTTCCCATCTGTCAGGAGCTTATCCTGAAGTGGAAGGAACAAAATAACACCTAGTTTATTTCCTTGACAGCAACTTTTTTTATTTTTATTTCGTAAATAACTTCTTGTGAATCTTCTGTTTTGCAGGCTCTTTTTGCTTTCCAGTTTTATCCCATATTAACCATCCATTTCCCATGGCATTATCTGTATTTCTTACCTTTTTCTTACCACATCTTTTGTGGTTTTTATTGTCCATTCTATTTCATTTCGTGCTCCATTCTTTTACTCCTAAATAACCCTTTTTATTTGCTTCAGTAATCACTGCCTCTCACACATACCCTCTTACTTTCCCAAATTACTTTCCCAAGGGGCTTTCTCTCCTTCAGGCACTCCCCCAGTTATGTGGTCTCACTGAAGCAGTGCTCAGACTAGCATCCAGGAGATCTCATTCTCTAGCAGGAGACTCTTCTCTAAAGCAAAAATCATGTAAGAAGCTCTTCTACTGAGAGACTGTTTAAATAGTGAACAATGCAAAGAGATGTGAATTTACAGTACATTTTCTACTTTGACTAACACCCACCTGTGTCAAATACTTATAATTGAAGAGGATGAATCATCCCCTTGAGAGTCTCATCTCTTTCTGCTGTCTGTAGGTGAGAACCCAGATGATTAGTTTAGAATAGTTGTCTCGCTGAAGAAAGGGAGAAAAAAACAGGCCAGGCAATACCAGAGGTTAAAGGATCCTTGTCCAAGTCACAACTCATCACTCCCAGCTTTGTTTCTGGGAGAGCAGGTGACTCAGAAGTACAGTTTGCCTCATCTCCCATAATCATCATCTGAGGATGAGGTGAATTGCTCTCTGGAGCATTGCATTTGTTTACAGAGGGAAGATGAGATGCTTGGTTTAGGTCTGGAAGACCAACTTTTAAATGCACAGACTGCTCGGGGTATCAATTTTGAAATGGTTATGTCACCAAACTTTACGTGAGGATGAGAATAAAAGAGAAGAGCAATTCTGCATTATATTGCTTGTGTAAACAATGTCAAAGTGGTACTAAATTGGAGTACTGAGTATTCACCTAAGGGCCTGAGTGACAGCACAGAGACTTCATTTCAGAAGCAGCCTCTGGCCAGTCTTCATCATAGGCAGCCCCGGGGCAGGACAGTCTCCTTACAGCTCTCAACCAGTTTACTGCTTGCATTACTTACCTTCATGACTCAGGAACTATCAAAATTCAGACAGCGATCACACAGAACTAATCCGTTAACAAAGTTCATTCCTTTCTTCAAATCCATGATCTTAAAGATAAGAATTACTTATGACTGGCTTGCATACAAATCAGTAAGGAAACATTTGTTTCCCTCATGAATGATTGAAGTGACAAAGATATGCTTTGAAATATGTTTGAAATGTTGCATGCTCTTACTGAACATTTTCATCACCTTCAAAATAAGAGGTTAATTGCAGACAGGACAGAAAATAATGAGATAGCATCACTATTTACAAACATAGCATATAGCATGAACTTTTGATTGCCTTTCACTGACAGCTGTAATGCAGTAAATGAGTATGAAAACTGAATTACTAATACGCTATTTTATTCTGAACTCTTTTTCTTACTGCTGATGATAACTTCTTACTCTCCATAGGAGAATATAGAGTATCCATCCAAAAAGAAGCATTATGATACATGCCATTAAGCAGAAGACAATATAGGTCCATTAAGTCCATAGGAGGATGGAATCTAAAAAAAATATAGAGAGTACTTGAAAAAAAGCAACAACAAAAATCCACAGACTCTTAGATTCTAGAAGTTTAATCTTGACATCTGGGCTCCCCAGGGTACCAAGAAGGCACCTTTGTACATCCGCTGTATCCCACAGCATACTGGACTTGTCTGGGGCTCAGATATCTGTGTGCACGGGGTGTGAAGATACATTTGGGACAATCAAACCATATCTACTTTAGAAGCCAGTTTCAGATGTTTTCTAAATCAAAAATATTAGAAATAAAGGTAGAAGTAGAAAAAGAAAATTGTTATCAGTCTTCGTGCACATTCAAATGACAAAAATCCCTCAGTCAGAAAATCTGTTATCAGAGGCAGTTTTTACTATCTGCATAAACATGACCTTGATTAAGTCAGTATAAAATCATATGAATCACATGAGGTGTCAAAACACGAGGTGGATATCTAGTGTTTAATGTTGCTGAAACGTTGGCAAAGAAAACCTTCTTGAATTTGTTCAAAGAATGAGACAGGAAGGAAAATCCTAACAGCAAAAAGACAAAATATTTGTCAGTTGTCTGAGCATATAAGAATTCAGCTTTTGCACATGATCCATAATAAAAACAACACAGCATTCTGATGAATATCTCTTGGACCTTCAAGAATAAGTCTTGTTAATTAATTACTTCCTTAACAATCATTGTGACCTTAGAAAAAGAACAAAATATTTAATAGTAATATGGTCTGTTTCATATAAAGGGGCAAAAGCCCCTCCAAAATGTTTTCAATTACAGTTTTCTCTGATTCTGGACAGGATTAGTGAGGTGATGAGGATAGACAAGTAAGCTCAGTAATAGCATTGAAAATACAACCCATCAACAGTGACACAAATTATTTTTAATTTTGCCAGTTTTTCACCTCTTTTTACCTGTGAATGGACACAGGTTGGATGCCCACCTGGAGATCTTCAAAACACTCATTCATTTCACTGTTAGATGAGGCAGCATTCAACTGAGTGCCTCACCAGATTAAAACAAAAACAAAACAAGAGCTTTGAGGTACGTAGAAGTGGCTAAATCAACCCTGTGGTATGTTAATGACAAGAATTATGTAAGGACTGACAAAATGCCCTGTTGCTGGAAGTATGAGGGAGGGGTATAATTCTCCCTGTTGATAGGAAGGTGATGTTGGCTGTCCTCTTGTTACCTCCTGATGGACACATACGAACAAGGTGCTCAGCAGAGAAGTGTGCCTATGCCCCATGCATGGGGATTCCTGTTCTTGAGTCAGGGCTTGTTGCACTGGGCTGGTAGCTGCCCTCTTTGCCTTCTGTTATATTCTGCTGCAGGATGACTAGCTTTTATTAAATAATAGATGGTTTGAGCTCTCTTGTCTACCAGATGACTGACATCACACTTTCGGCTTTATATTTGGTGGCAGCTTGGATATTTGTTGATCTTCTCATCTGGCTTACAATTCGGAACTTCATTTGCAGCTCTCACTCCTCCTGTACTGTCCTTTGTTTTTAATGAATTATCAAAATCCTCCTCAAAGGTGTTTAAATTCTCTCTGTGCTTCTTTCTATTTAACCATTGAGATTCACAACTTTATAAGAGTATGTTATTCTCTGCTAATCTTTTGTGATGTCTTTGGACTTACTCAATATTAAATTGCAGCACTATGTTTTGCTATGAGTAAAGGAAACCTAATTTGTGTTGCAATATAGTAACTCATCTGAGTTTTGTTATGCTCACTTGCTAAGTAAAGGAAAAGAACAGTACTCCTAAACTTCGAAACTGAGTCATGAATACCAAAACATAAAATGCAAAAAAAAAAAAAAAAAAAAAAAATCACTGCATGAAGAGGTTGAACAAATGGGATTTCCTGCTACTTAGCAATCTTGCACCTACTTCTCCTGTAGTTTCTAAAAATGCTTTTCATACCACAAGCATTCCAAGATTAAATTGAACAATCACTTTAGAGGACATCGTACATTAATGTGAAACATGACCTTTAATCTACTGCCAGCTCTACCAGGCTGGTAAGAATGAAGGCGGAAAGACAAGAGCAACAAAGACCAAATGTATGTAACCAAGCTCCAGTCAGAGCACTGATGCATTGTGTGTGGCAATTCAGAGACTCTGTATTTTCTGCACTTGGTGAGATTTCCCCTGGCATCCACTACCACCAAGCCCCTTAGCAGGGCTGCACCAACACTGCTTTGTGGCACAGCCCAGTGCATGGCGACATGAAGAGTTGAAGCCTTAACAGGTGGGAGAGATCAAGTAGGATATGAAAGAAAAAACATTTACTTTTAACTCATAAGGGTGTGATATTAATAGTAAGATTGGTTTCCTTACTCAGCAGACCTCTTATCTCAAGGGCTCCATCCTGTTATAAATTATTTATAAACTTTACACAGTAATTTTTTTCCTCCTCTTTGTTATCCTGCTATTTTATGTCATCTATTTTATTTTTTATTCAACTAAATGGCATAGAATTATTTGCACTTACTACCTTGTCAAAGAATGAGTTCTCTGTGCAAAGAAAAAGCCTTTAAAGTTTCCTTTGAACAGCGCTGGCTTTTTATCATGCTGAAGTGGATCCAGAAAGTTTCTCTGGTCAATTATTCACTCACCATCAGCCACCATCACAATTGTGTTCTTTCAGAAACACATGAAGCTAACATATTCTGGGTAAAGAGAATGGATTTCCTTCTTCTGAAGAATGGTCATAATGAATTTGAAATCTTGATAGAATGGATAGTCTGTGGATGCCCCTTTGAACTAACCACTAGAATTAGGTATTATGATAATAATGATGGCCAGATATCACTTCTACGGGAACCAGGTAAATCTGCCACTTAAGGGCATGTGTGCTGGGCTACTAGATGCACTGGATAAAACATTACTTTTCCAGACACTCCACTGAAGGTCCTTTTTACTACCTCTTTCTAGGGAACCACTTTTTCTTCAGTATTTAATTCCGTATATTTTTTTCTGTGATTGCATTCATTACAATACCCTAGAGGATGCAGAATGTATCAGACTGATTCAGGAGGTCCATCATATCTGAGGAAAGTGCCCAGAGTTCATATTCTGCCTTAAGAGTTGCTGATGATTATTATTGAGCACCAAAGTCTGTGCCTCCACTAGGAAACATCAGTGATATCCCTTGCGATTTCTCCCTTCTTTTTGAGTTTTCCCTACAGACTGCAATAAAAAGTCATATATCTTTCCACATATGGGTGCAATCAGATACGGATCTATCTGTTGAACTAAGACCAACAAAGGAGATGCAAGGACATTTAATGTAGGGACAATGACCTGCTTTAACATTTTTATTTCTCATACCCCTGTGATGTGAATTTATCATCTGCAAATAAGAATATGGCACTTCCTCAGAGTAGATATACAAAGCTTAATTTTTTTTGTGACATTCTTGTGATACTTTTTATGAAAGGAATAATAAGAGTTTGATATGTTATAATGTGGACAATAAGTTAGAAGTGTATATGTGCTTTTGCTTAGAAATGGCTGTACCGGGGTCACGTTTTAAAGCAAGAGATCTTCTCTTAAGGGTTTAAGATTTTTTAATGTTGTTTACACAGACATCTAGTTTAATCATCAGCCCAGTCCCACCATGTCCACTAACTGTGTCCCTCAATGCCACATCCACATGGTTCTTGAACAGCCTCACCACTCTTCCTGAGAAGTTTTTCCCAATATTCAGTCTGAGTTGCAAGTGAAAAGTGATAAATAAATAAATTTGAAGATTCAGTGGAGAAAAGGCTTTCATTCTTTAATGTCAATACCCCCAGGCCCTTAGAAATGCATTTGCATTCTACCAGATGTATAGGTGGGAATTTTCTTTTTCTTGGCAAATAAGGAAAGATGTTAAGGGAAAAAAAAATAAATAAAAATGAAAACATATAGACTTATATAGGGCCCAGAAAGAGGTTTTGAAAGACATTTCTGCTCAGTAGATGATGACAAAGAGATTTGGCAGGTGGGCCAGCCTGCTGTGTTGTCTGCTTGCCAAGCACTGGCAGGATATGTTAGTCGTTGCTCTTCTCTCATTCAGTAAAAATTACTCTCCAGAATAAATGATCAGATACATTATTTTTGAGATTCTTCTCTGTGCTGAATACCATAAAGGACATGTGCAACACACTGAGGGCCATGACAAACATTGTATAAAGCAGTGGCCATGATAGCCAAGCTTGTAAATGTTACAAGGCATATGCTAGCCATCAGAAGAGAAAGAGCTATTGAGTGAGCAGACTAGCTGCAGAATTTGTACACAGAAAGGCAGGGCCCAACCACAGTACCTGTGGAAGTGAACAAACTCATGAGTGTATCTGCTTTCCTGGAAACTGACAACAGCCAAAATGTGGAGGTCAGCTCAAAGAAAGGGTAAAGCTGGAAAACACTGAGACTGTAGTTAAGCCTCAATACTTTAACAAGTGTGAAAGCCTCCTTTTTGCCCTGACAAAATGAACCAAAGATTGAGGAAGCGATCAAGCTGTTTGACTTACAGTGTAAATGATGAATCTTTGCATAGCGCAGCATAGCCTGATCTCCCAGTGAGACACTCAAGAGAGAGATCTGCTTTGAGATATCTGACCTTATGCAGATAAAGGAGAATCCTATGGCTAGTTCATTCAATTGAGTGATATTGACTATTGTTTTTCTTAGGTTAACGATATTGCACACTTAGACTTGAAGCACACACAGAAAAACTGTTTTCTTTCCATTAAAGTTAAGCATGATAGCATTATGTTGGAAATTAATTAAGAGAAGTATGAGCTGAAAATGAGAACAGCAAAGCTACTTTATAAGAGCAAGTCTTAGAATTATGAAACACCACTTTATAACTATGGTAATGCAGTTTACAAATATTTGTCATTCATGTGTCCTATGCGGGTTTTTTTTCCCAGAAGAGATGGGAACTCAGCTGATGAGTAGCAACAATTAACCCAAAGGGATGGGGCACGACTGCTGTCATTGAGTAGAAAGGAACATAAATGACAGAAAATGAAGAGAGATCAGTTTTCACTATACCATCATTTTGCAGTACTTATGACTAGCTTCATTATGTTCATTCATCAGAGAAAAAACTCAATCTTGAATTTTAGAAGAAAAATGACAAGTGATAAATTCAATACAGAATACTAGAATTCAGGGATGTATTAAAGAGTGTGGTCAGCAGGTTGAGGGAGATGATCCTCCCCCTTTACTCTGCCTTGGTGAGGCCTCCTTAGGAATATTGTGTCCAGTTTTGGGCTACTCAGTTCAAAAAAGACAGGGATCTCTTAGAAGAAGTCCAGCTGAAGTCCACAAAGATGATAAAGGGCCTGGAGCATCTGCTGAATGAGGAAAAGCTCAGTAACCTGTGCCTATTCAGCCTGTGAGAAAGAAGACTGAGGGAGGATCTGATTCACAAATATCTAGAAGGAGGTGGAAGGCAAATGGATGAGGCCAGGCTCTTCTTGGTGATATGTAGTGATAGGACAAGAAGGAATGGCCTAAAACTTGAACATTTCCATACAAATTACCATACAAATATGCAGAAGAAATTCTTTATGGTAAGGGTGACAGAACACTGGAACAGGTCGCTATGTGTGACCTATTGTAGGAAACCTGATTTATCAGTGAGGTTGGATTTGATTATCTCCCAAAAGCCCTTGCAAACCATGCAATTCTGTGATTCTGTAATTGTCTATGCTGGGCGAGACCTCTAGAGGTCATCTTGTGCCAACCTCACTCAAAGCAGGGATACTTCAATTCTGCCTAAAATTGCTCAGAACCTTGCCTAGACAGACTCCTCAGCCTCTTTGTGAAAGCTGTTACAGTGCCTAGTTGTTACTAGCTGTGATATTTTTTCCTTATATCTAACTGCAGCCTGTGCTCATAGCCAATTTTTTAATCTTTTTTTTTCTTTTTAAACGTACTTTTGAGAAGAGTTTGACTCATTTTCCCTTGCCATCTACTAAAAGATCAGCCTTTCACTGGTCTTGCTCCTGTGCAGGCCTCTCCCTTATTCTCACAGGCAGCATCCAGATAGGATTTACCCACCTCACAGTCCACCTGTCCAGTCTACATCTTCCTAGTTGTCTAAAAGGAAGTTCTAGGACTGTCAAAAGTCAAATTAAAAGACATCTATCATGATCTTCTTGTTCACTGAATCCATAATCTCACCAAAAAAAAAAAAAAAAGCACTCAGGTTGGTCGCACATGATTTGCCATTGATAAATATGAGTTGTCTGTTCTCAATCAACTTCATGGGTTGGACATATCCTCCTGGAGGACTTGCTCCACAGTAGTCTCAGAAACGAAGTTAGGGTGACCAGCTAAAGTTCTGTAGATCCTTCTTGGGCTTCTTGAAAACTTTGGCTTTGTCTTTCATTTGTTGCTGGAGATTAGAGCAAAATGCTATCATTTTCAAAGATGACAGGGCATCCACACAATGACACTGGCCCAGATCCCTGAGCTTCTTCATATGCATCCTATCTGGTCTTTTTGACTTCTGCATGTGCAGTTTATTCTCCAACTGAATCCTCCTCTGCTCTGGTTAGTACTGCTCTCTCCCAGCACTATCATAAGGCACGGAGACCTGGCATGCATGAAAGTAGATTTTGCCAGTAAAAAATTGAGGCAAAGAATCTACTTCAGTCCTTTCCAAATCTTTCATCGCTGTGTTGCCCACCCATTCTGCAGCAAGCTAACTTTTTCCTCTTACTGCTGACATCCATAAACTGCTTTTATTGCTCAGCAGCAACCTTGTGTAGTTTCAATTGCAATAGGCATTCATTTTTTCAGTATCATCCCTGGACTTGTGCTCCAGACCCCTCACCAGCTTAGTTGCCCTTCTCTGAACCCACTCCAGAACCTCAATGTCTTTCTTGTAGTGAGAGGCCCAAAACACAGCACTTGAAGTGCAGCCTCACCAGGGCTGAATACAGGAGAACAATCACCTCCCTGTTCCTGCTGGCAACACTATTTCTGATACAAGACAGGATGCCACCGGCCTTCTTGACCATCTGGACACACAGCTGGCTCACTTTTAGCTGAACATCAGCCAGCAGCCCTAAAGCCATTTCTTCCACACCTTCTTCCAGCCACTCTGCCCCGAGCCTGGAGCGTTGCCTGAGGTTGCTGTGGCTGAAGTGTAGGACCTCACACATGGTCTTGCTGAACTTCATCCTGTCATGTTCTTTGAGGAGGCTGCTCTTGAAGATTCACCGTTTCTTCTGAGTCCATTACCACTTAGGAGACTTTCTTGCATGACATGTGAAATTGTAATTACATTTCATCTGAATAAAATGCTCTAAGCACAGAACATATACATACAGATTTTCTGTTCCTAACTCTGGACTTAAAAATCACCCCTTGAAGTGTGCGTTCTCTCCTTTTATCCCTCCCTGTTATTTTATTCTTTCCTGGTTCTTGACTTCTACCACTTGTTTTGGTATGCTGGTTTCACGCCCTCCCTTCAATTTTTGTGTCCTCATGTTTAATCTGAGTTACAGCTTGACTTTGCTGATTCCTTTGCACGTCTTTTGTGTCAACACAAGTCAGATCCTCATCTCAGTTTTCAGCATGTCAGTGTTGATTACTGAAACAATGAAGAAACGTGATTACTGATCTTACCAAATGCAGCCTTGCTTTGTTCGTGTATTTTCAGCACATCCATATTACTTCTCAGAACATTTCTCAGCATTGTTCTGATTATGTTATGCTTTCCATTTCATTCCCCATCACTTACTTATTTTCCAGAACAATAAATATTGCTTGGTTCCTTTCGTTTAAGCTTTTCCCTTTTCTATCACCAGCTACTAATATTTTGCTATGACAGCTATTAGTGTCAGTCAGCTCATGTTGCAGTGCTCCTCTACTTTTAGTTTTTAATGACATCATTATGTCTATCATATGCTTCCTCTCATTCTTGGGAAAAAGACTCCATATTACTTCACTGTACTGTCACCTTCAAATCCCTGCTCAGAACACCTCCCTGGCATACATAAGCTTCAACAAATGTTTAGGCTGCAGATGCACTGACATTACATCCTACCATTTTCAAGGATATTTTTCCTCATTGTCCTTGCCAGTCTGTATATACTTATTTCCTTAGACTGAAATTTATTTGCATCAAGATCTGCCTACCAAGAGCATGCACAATCAAAGTGGTGTCCTAGTACATCATTGGAACACATGGTCTTCAGACAAACATATATGGTTTCATTGTCAGAGTAGGCAGTTAGGAGGAACAGACTGGTGAGCCACTTATTACCTGTCCCTGGGTACTGCAGCCTGAGGTATGTCTACATTTGATCAAGTATTTTAGTATAGGTGAACTTCTGTTTGCTTCAAATTAGTGCAATGAAAAGTTGTCAGAAAATAGATAAACAAATACTGCAGATTCCCTATGCTACCTCATTAGGTACATACACTTGCAGCAGGTTTACCTGCTGGATGTTCACTGCTGTGTGCAGCTGAGAGCTGTTCTTGAAATATGTATTATTTACAGCACAGGAACTATAGACTCGATAATAGAGGCAGAATGATGAGAGTGATGAGAAAGTGTCCTACATTTCATAAGTGTTTTCTTCACAATATTTTACTGTTATACCTATAGAGACCATTAAAAAGCAACAAGAACAATCACAACAAAGAACCTTGAATGATTTAGTTCATTTCCCTGGAAAACACTGTTAGATGCACTTCATCTTCTTACCTTGCTTCACATACAGGGGCTGAGGTTTTAATCCTATATGCACTGAAAGATTCCAACAGAAAATATAAACTTGCATTTCTTTTAATTTTTAAAGAAGGCACATTCCCCATTACAGTGGAGCAATTCCTTGCAAACTCTATAATGGACTTCAAGAAGATAGATTCTGCAAAATACAAAAGAACTGGCAAAAGCTCATGGGAAGAAAATTATGAGAGGAAAAATAAATGGAGAGCTAATGTTAAGAGCTGGGAAGTCCATAAAGGAATAATTCTAAGAATATAAGCACAAATTACCATAATATAGGTTACCATGTGTAGTAAAAAGGAAATTTTACTAAGGATTATTATATTAGCAACAAAGAGGCAGAAATGAAGAGGGAAAAGATGCTAAGACTGACATGCTAATGTCCTTTTTGTTTTTGCCTTGGCTAAAAAGGTCATTTTCAACAGATAGCTAACATCACATACAATGAAAATTTTCTACCTGAGTTAGATATTTTCAAATTGTCTAATACTGATAAGTTTCATTGCAAAACAGTTAGAAAACTGACCAACAGAATCTCAAATAAAAACTACATAATTTTTACAGTTTACAAAGAACAGATGTAGTACAAAAGACTGAAAATGAGCAAACACAAGGTTCAAAGAAAGAATAAGCAAAGTGCTGGGGAGTTAGACAACAGCAAAGATATCGTTTCTGGAAAAAGAAAAATATAGTAACAAATTCTCAAATTGAAATTTGTAGTCACCCAAGTGATGACATGAAGATATAAAGCAGCTGATTTAAAAACAGTAAATTTGGGTGAAGAACTCCTTGACAGAATAATAGGAGAAGTAGAAGGTGTCATTTTCTGACTTTAGCAAAGTTTGACATCTTTATGTGATAGTCTTGAAAGCAAATTAGGGAAAAACTGTCAGATTCAGATTTTTATGAGGGAGTATAAAGCTGGAGTATTTGACAATCACTAAAAGTAGGAATGATTATTTGTCAAAATGGAAGATGCACCAATGAGCTTTCTAGAAGTCTACCATGAGATGAATATTACTCAATGTGTCTGCTAAAAACATGTACAGCAGAATTAAGTCTGTAAATGACACTAAACTGGGAGTAAAGAAAGAACACAGTATAGGATTAGAGTTTAAGATAATCAAGTGAACTTAAAAATAGTCATGTAGAAATGATGATAGATAGGCAAATGTCCAGGATGGGATTGTGTAACAGTTCTGAAGAAAAAGATTTCTGCTGGAGAAGAGGGCTTGACCTTGAGTTGAACATTAACAAATCTAGTCATGTAGTTGGGAAAAACAGACTAGAATATACATATATGTACAAATGTTCGGAAGCACATACACATGCTTTTTAGGATATGTATATAAAGATCCAATCAAAGATTTTTTGGGGTGTAGAAGGAGCAGATGTCCAGTCTGCAGAGGAGCTGGATAGCTTGGAAAGAGTGTTGAACTACAGTCTCCATTCTGGGTGACAGTTCCTGGTATACAAATACTGGACAAAAAGGCACTGCAAGGCATACCCTGTTTTCTGTTGTATCTTCCTTTGTAGCATTTTGAGGCAGCTAAGGAAAACTTTCTTTTTGTCTTCAGTAAGGATGAATATTCCAATAAAGAATTGTTTGTTCCTTGGGAAAACCCTTTGTGTCCCATATGCACTAGCACAAAAAACACAAAGCTGCATGTGTGGAAAGTTTGGCTACTACCTATATTTTCATGAACAAACCAAGACATATTTTACATGGCAGACCATATTTTCTGACAAGGTCCATTTCCTTTCTGTGGATGGATATAGGAACTGAAGTCACTGCTGTCAATGACAGAAGGACATGAATTTTATGTCATCTGCTTCTCCAAAAATGTTCCAGTCACCATCCTAAATGATCCTATTCTATTCAGAAGTATTTATGTTCATAGAGACTTGTGCCGTATGGTTGTGTAGTAAATCTTGTTCAAGGTATTTGTAGCCTTGCCTCAGGAAAAATACCTGGAGTACTGAGTTGTTTTAGCCTGGATTCCTGAATAGTGTCATTGAGCCCTGCAGTATTAGCACTTTATTCGGCTTAATGAGTTCTAGATTTATTTACATTCCTCAGAGTGTTGTTTGGGGTTGTTCATTGACAGTATCAGTAAAGTTCAATCCATTCTTGGAAGATAATTCTCACAATGCCAGGGAAGGGAAAACAGTGGATTTTTGCAAACCTATCTGTCACATAAATGTAGTATGTATCATAGTGAACAAAATCCGTGGATATACGTATACACGTGATTTTTTTGTACAAGCAAAACACTTGGCACTTCAACACTTTTGAAATTTCTATCCAAGGAAAAACATACAAAACAAGGAGAGGGTCAATTATTTGCAAAAATGACTCCTAAAAATGCAAGGTGCTGTCCTACTAAGGAGTGAAAAAAGGAGACCACAATGATGACTGTGAGCTGGCAACAAATACAGCTCTACGTATTCTCAGTGATCTGTTTTGTTTAGAGCTAGGATCCTAAATCTAAATCCAGAGTTTCCAAGTACTGCTATACTCAAGCCCCAAGGAAGTGATAAAAAAATTTACATAAACTTGCATGGAAATAGTACCTCTTTGCTTGAATTTTCTCTGATGAAATCAACATTCCTGGGACTGTTCCTACCCCTGCGCAGTGTTCCTACTGGGATGCCTAGTAATGCAGTGGCAATTCATGGCCGTTGCTAAGTGGTTGTTAAGAACTTGCAAGGCAGATAAACCTCTGCAGAGAAATAGAAAGAGACTATGGATCAACCAGAAATCTCTAGAGCTAGCTCCGTAAGTGGATATCTCTATTATTATGTCCTTTACCTATTATCCTTTGCTGTAAATATTGCCAAAAGGCAATAAGAATAGTTTAAAAATCAAGGCACATATCAGGAGATAATTATAATTACAGTGCATAGTAATATTACTCAACTAAAAGGTAAGAAAGGATTTTATGCCACATTCCAATACAATAAATGAGGAATTTGTAAGGGTGCTAACAGAGAAGTTCATTGAAAATGTTAATCATTCCAGCAGATAAGGACTTCTAATTTTTTTCCTTAAAAAAGCTTTTTAGTCTAAAATTCTTTTTTTTATATTGGTAGAAAATGTATAAATGAAACTGTTACCATTATTACAGTCTTCAAAGCACTTTTATTGAAAACTGACTATGTAATAAAGGGATGTCAAGTCTTTCATAAGAATTACCTTAATATAGAAAAATAGTGCTAGTGGAATAGAAACTTCAATATTTAAACAGATTGTGCAGTGTTTGAACAACACGGTTAACAATCTGGTTATCAAACATTTATTTCAGATGAAAGAAAAAAATGACTGTGAACTGTTTTTGCTATTTAATTTGGCTTTGACTGACTCAAATGATGTAAAGTTTACAAATGACAGTTGTCATTTATACAAACACAAGGTGGACACTTAACAGTGTAAAGAGAATTCCTGGACAAGCATTTTGTTACAAAACTGTAAAATAAAAGCGGTAATATATTCTTGCTATCCAGGGATGAAGAGCAGTAACAATACGACACGCAACATCCTTTCACAGCTTTTTCATATCTTCAGGTTTCCTCTTTTTTCCCCATGCATTGAATTAACAGGAATATAAATAAGTTTAAATTTTGTCTTGAGACGTCTGTGACATTTTTCAATTTCTTTTAAACATAACTCTGAATTTCCTATATTTAGAGTACTTGCTCTGGGAATGATGTTGCTGCGACTATGCAATTATCTGCCCTAAATTAGACTCAAGGCGCACGTGGCAATTATCTGTGTTCGAACTGTATGTAGTTTGGCTTTGTTGATAAAATCAAGTTATTCATCAAAAATAATTATTGCTCATGTGAACAGTAGAAAATAAACCAAAAGGAATGATTGCTATGAGATTTTTCTTATTCTTCAAAGATGTGAAGATCTTGTTTATGAATTTTCTGCCACAAGGTCCTTTTTAAATTTTTTTAAATTTTTTTTCCTCGATTTTAAGAACAGAAGTTCTGCCTTCTGCCTGAAACAATGGCTAGACTCTCTGGTGAATAAGAAAGTGTCTGGACAGTTGTAACCAAAGCACTGTTGTCAGTGGCTCTATGTCCAGGTGGATGATGGTAATAAGTAGTGTCCCTCAGAGGTCCATCTTGGGACTGGTGCTTTTCAACACCCTCAGCAAGTTTGCTTATGGCACCACACTGAATGATGCAGCTGATATGACAGAACGGAGGGATGCCACCCAAAGGGATCTGAACAGGCTCAAAAATTTGGCCCATGTCAACCTAATGATGATCAACAAGGCCAAGTGCATGGAGTTGCATTTGGGTCAAGGCAATCCCAGATATGAGTATAGACTGGGAGAACTCAACTCATTGAGAGCCCTGCAGAAAAGAACTTAGGAGTTCTGATGGAAGAAAAGCAGGATGTGAGCCAGTCATATGATCTTGTCAGAAGACCTACAGTATCCTGGCTGCTTCAGAAGAAGGGTGGCCAGTAGGGCCAGGGAGGTGATTTTCCCCCTCCACTCTGTCCTTGTGAGGTGCCTTTTGGAGTATTGTGTCCGGGCCTAGGACCCCAAGCACAAGAAAGATGTGGAGCCTTTGGACTGGGTCCAGAGGAGGGCCACTAAGATGATCAGAGGGCTGGAGCACCTCTCCTGTGAAGAAAGGTTGAAGGAGCTAGGCTTGTTCAGCCTGGAGAAGGCTGCAGGGAGACTTCTTTGCAGCATTCCAGTATTTAAAAGGAGATTATAAACAGAAGAGAAATCAGCTTTCTATATGGGTAGATCGTGATAGGATTTGGAGGAATGATCTTAAGCTAGAAGATGGGAGATTTAAATTAGAATGTCAGAGGGAAATTTTTCACTGAAAGGGTAGTAAGGTGCTGGATGAGGTTGCCCAAAACCTCTCTGGATGCACCATTCCCAGAAGTGGCAAGGGGATTGGAACTACATGATCTTTGAAGTCTCTTCCAATCCGAGCCATTCTCTGTTTCTATGAATACATGAGAGATTTATACATCCAAACAAGTACAAGTCATTTATTTTAATCTAGAAAATGTGAGTTTGTTAATTGCTGTCCTTTGTTCAAAGTGAAAATTTATATTTGCTCCCATAAAATGAGAACAAATGAGCATTTTGTGAACTCTTGCAGTTTTCTGAGGCAACATTCAAGTGGTTCTTTTTTTTTAAGGGAATTTAAAACAGCTCTGCTGTTCTCCAAGAGTACCTAGAGGTGCAATACGTTCTTCACAAAAAAGCATTTTTAACAAAAAATAAAGTGGATGCTTAAATTTCATGAAATAGAGTAACATTGATCCTTACAAAATCTTAGAAAATAATTATCTGAGACTGTCTGGCATACAATAAAAATGCTTTTCAGCACACTTTCACTTATAGTGGCACTGCTGAGATGTTTACATACACAGTAGTCTGTCTTTATGGGAGGCCTCTATTATCCAGTGCCTATTGGCTCATATATATTATTTATCTTCCTGAAATACTGACAAAGATAACCACCTGGGAGGCTGAAAATAAATTTCAAATGCAAGATGATTTGTTTAAAGAGGTAGACTTTTTAAAATTTTGTCTCTAGTTGAATAACAGCAATTTTGAATGCAATTATTTTTTCCTGAGATCACACTTGCTGATATGAGCTACAAGAGACCTCTTTTAAAAATCTTGTTTTGAATATGGATGACTGAAGAACCACTTATACAACACATTTGATTTTTTTCAGAATTAACCCTTAACTCCTGGAAAATGACACTGCATTCTAAAATAATGTCAAAAATCTCACATTACTACCCAGAAAAAATTCAGCCCTAGCCATAGAGTCTGTATGGCATTACATTTTAGAAGCTATTTTCTATTTAGAAGCTATTTTCAGCACAGTAACACGGCAGGAAGAAATGCTATCAGGGTAGCTATAAGTATGTAAATGCATATAGGAATTATACCAGCTGAAACATCTGAATATTATTTTTACTAACTGGATTTTTATATTGCTAAACCATTCAGTCTTGCTTAACTCACAGACCCTTAAGAGTCTGATCTGATTTGGTTTGTCTATCAGTGTTCTATTTACACAAAACTCCTTAATGAGCAAGGTTGCATTGCAAGTATGCACTGCAGTGTATTCTTTTCTGTCTGAGAAAACTTAGAGAAAATTACAGTAATCTCTGTTTCAAAATTAACAATAATAAAACCAATAAACACTAAAACCCTGGAAAAGGTGCATTTGTCTGCTTGGGATAAGAATGGTTATGGAAAATATCAAACCAAAGCTATTTTGCAGAATCACTGTGACATGTAACAAAGCAAGGACCAAAATGAAGTGGTTAACTGAACCCAGGCATTTTCTGGCTTCACTATATATGTTCACTGCAGCTTAATATTTCTTCTTTAGGTATCCTTCATATGAAATTATTAACAGCTTGGATTTTGCAAAGGCAGATGCTGAATGTTATGTTTTGAATTATTAGAAATTGCAAGGCCAGGTGAGATTGAATCTGAGCTTTTATTTCACTTCATGATAATCCTGAGTGTTAGCAGTGAGGACACGGGTCACTGAAGATCTCTGTCAAGTATTTTAGAGAACCACAACAGAAACATCAAGATTGACATGAACAGAGACAGGCCTGGATGTGGAGGCACCAGAAGGGATAGGAGGGTCATAAGAGCAGCGTGTGATGACACACGGACTAGCAGGTCATGAAGATCCCCTCATGGCTGTGTGTACCTGAACTAAAAGACTCAAACCACTCAGGTCTCTCATCAGGGTGGGAGGACAAAGACCAGACTGGAGCCCTTTGTCACCCAAAGAAGGTGAGAAAGGACAGTGAGGAAGTCCAAATGTCTCACAGAAGTGAAACAGGATAGAAAGGCAAAATCACAGGCAGCTCCTCAGGAGCACAGAGGGACCTCCAGGCCAAGTCACAGTCCCCACTGCAAGCAAAGCTCAGGAAGGCCTAAGAGTTGGTATCTTGTCATAAAGACCTACCCACTGCTTATGAGAAGCAGGGCAGGAAAGTTAGGGAGGGCAGTTAGATTTCGGTTAAAATAAAATGACATTTTCCTCCTGTCACGGCTTAGATAGAGCTTGTAGCAAGAGTGTAGCAGCATTATTTCCCAAGCAAGGAGAGCCTGAGCGTCCCCAGAGCAGTAAGATGAGGTACATCATAGAAAAAATAGCAACAAAAACAGGGCCCTGCAACAGGCTGCTCAGGGCAGTGGGCACAGCCTCAAGCTGCAAGAGTTCAAGAAGCATTTGGACAGTGCTCTCAGATGGGAGTTTGAATTTTGGGTGGTGCTGTGTGGAGCTGACAGTTGGACTCACTGATCCTTGTGGATCCCTTCCAACTCAGGATATTCTGTGATTCTATTAATTGTCACTGAAACACTGGAACTGCTCAAGTTTACCAGAGAAAAGGATGGGAAAAAAACAACAAGTGGTTAGTTGAGGATTTATCTTCCTGAGAACAACACAGAGATTTTTAAACTTAGAGCTTTCCTGGAAGACAAAGCCCAGCTAGAGAACAGCAGACTGATAAATCTTTTCCAGAACTTCTAGGAGCTGAAGTCCCTGTCATAGAATCATAGAATCATAGAATCACAAGGTTGGAAATGACCTGCAAGATCATCTAGTCCAACCGTCCTCCCACTACCATTGCTACAAAAGCCTTTAAACCATGTTGGTCAAGAACTAAAAAGCTGCCCCCAGCCTCACTTGGCATGGCAGCAGCAAGCAATGGTGCTGCTGCAGGTGACACTGGAATGAGAGGTGGCACCTCCTGGATGCAGCTTTATCCACTGCCACCACCATGGTGCCACCTCCGTGGCATCCCTTACCCAGTGACTGCTGCCTGCTGGGACAGCATGGACACTTTTACAGCACCCTAAAAATTTAAGGGGAGAAAATGCTGTAAAAATGCTTTATTGTGCTATGTGGAGGGACCATTTATTTCCAATCAAAACATTTTATTCCTTCTGGGATTTGGCACTTAACATGATGGGGAATTCAGCTATTCTGCAGTTAATAAATGCATACTAAAGCTCACTGTTGTACAGAAGAAATATACTTTGCTTGTTTTACATTTCAAGGCACACAGTTTTCTTAGATTCACCAGCACTTATTTTCCCAAGCCTGTTCTATATTCATTACATACTTACATGTCCCCTGCTTCTTTGTGTTATAGGGATGCTTGCCATAAAATATATTTCCTTGGATTCCAGTATCTTCAAAACACCTCAGGTATTTTTACAAAACCCATTTTATTTTCTTCCTAGTGAAGTTTATTAAAATATCCACTGCTATAGGCTGTAGTACATGGAATGAAGCCATAACTCATACCTAACTACCTTTCTCCAGTCATGCTGCTGAGAGCAAAACAAATTTAAACTCTTCTTTTAACTCTGCTGACTTCTGGATGTGGTATTTCTCTTACTAACCAGGGTCATGTCTTTAATGGCCATCAGTGTTCTTACTGGTGATTGAGGAGCACTGTTAGACTCTCTCATCATATAATTATTAGAACCTGTTAGGTAGCAGTAGCTTGGCTTCTGAAATGCAGACAGAAGCCAGTGCCTACTACATTCTTCAGTGCTTCATTTTAATCACTCCCATTTTGTCCATTCTATTTTTCCCTTACTTACCACTGTAGTAAAGCAAGACCTAAGATCCTTGGCATCTACCATTAAGACTTACATACAGTGTTAATTAATCCATAATACTGGGCATCTCTCCCAAGCTACACTTCTTGCCTCTTCCTCAGTGAAACCACTGTGAGACAAACACTGCTTATGCATCTCAGAGGGGCATAGCCAGCTGGTTTTCTGTTTTCCAGCACATGTGATTAATCTATTAAAGATGTTGATTTCCTGAAAGAAGAACATAGCAAAAATCAATAGCCAAACTAGAAAAGTAATTCAATTGAAATTCTATGTGTATGTTCAAACAGAAAGGATAACTTATAGCACTTGTGAGTTCTCCATCTCTGGATGCTTCCACACCATGACTGGATGTTTTTCTGAGGGACTGCCTTAAACTGGTCTGAAAGTATGGCTCAATATGAGGCAAAGTGTGTGAAATGTTCTTTTTCCTTGCAGCAGAGAAAGTCAAAACACACTGAAGACTACCACCTCCTTTGAAATATTGAAGCAACATAAATTACCTAGCCTTTTTTATTCCCCCCCCCCCCCCCAAGAATACTTGTTTCAGATTATTGTGAGTCTTTCACCTTCATCTTGCACATTGCTTGGCCAAGCTACTGTGTTTTGTTTAAAAGAAACAAGTAGCGACAACAACAAAGAAACAAAACTGCCAGTTTACCTGGTTGTTGATTGTGAGGAATTGGCACCAACTGCATAACTGGAAAGCCTGAGCTCTGCTTTTCTGTTGGCATATTGGAAAATTTCAGCAGAAGTATTTTGAGGACAGCACTGAAATAAGTAAGAAAGAGAAATGAACTACATAGTTTAAACACGTCAAAATCTGCTTTTGCTTGTTTCAGGTTTTTGCTTTTCTAATACATTTATTTATTTATTTATTTTTAATGTGAGATAGCAGCAGATAGGACCCTTACTGAAGAGTTCAGAGAATCTTTCAGTTTATATTGAAGAGTACAGAAAATTGAAGCAAATTAAATATGATTTGTGCAAGAGAGTCTGGATGGAAATAAATGCATAATACATTCCCAGAGACTATGTGACTGGGTTACATTACAAGATACAGGAAAAAAAGACCCATAGTGCAAAAATAAGAAATATGAGCTGGAAAAAAAAAAAAAAAAAAAAAAACAAAGAAAGAGAAAAAATCCTGAAAATCTGATATTCTTCTGTGCCTACCTTTAATTCAAACATGCAGTATAAATTTAATTTACAGTATCTTACATTTCCAATGCATGAGAAATTTTTAAAAAGACTGTAACAGTTTTAAATATTTATTAAATCTCATAGGATTAAAGTTCTTGAATATTATAATTTACATAAACATAGCTTTGTAAAAAGATATTTTAGAGTGAAAGGATTCTATCTCTGTGGTGTTATTATCTAAGGTTTCTGAAATCAGTTATGTTAAACAAAGAAGAGTTCATCAGAAGGGTACCCTGAAGCTCTCAAAGGGGGATGTTCTGGCAATATGTTATCTGCAACATGGGCTGTCTGCAGGGACTCCACACAGCAGCACAGGCTCACAGCTAACAGCCAAACAGGAGCACCTTCCCTTTGGAGAGCAGTGATCCAGGACATGTTCACACCCTACGCATCGAACAAACCCACCTGGATCTGCATCAGGAATTTCTCCAGAGAGCTATTGAATGGTACCTGGATAGGTCACCCTGGCTGTACTGGTTTGCTCCCACTATTCTTTGAGCTGTTAAACTCGCTAATATGCTTAAATGTGGTGCAAGAATAGGAAAGATGTTGCATTACAGAGGAACACATCTCTGGATGAAGGTGGAGGAAGGGGAGTCACTTGGAACTACTCCTTTCCTCTGGCAGACCTTGTTGTGGTTCAATTATAACTGGCAATCTCATGATTTATGTTATCTGTGGGCTAAGAAAAAAATAATGGTGAAAGGCAAGGTCTTGTTTATCACTACTCCATTAGCAAGCTGCAAGATCAGCTCACTGCCTTCCTGGGCCAGCACAGAAATAATTAATCATTTAGTTCAAAGCTGAAGCATGGATGATGCAGCTTGGGGCAGAGATCTACACAAGGTAGGGATAAAGCATACAAAGCTCTTCCAGGGAAACTCTGTAGTTGCCATTTCATTTAGGAAGGCTTTTGGTTGTTGTTTTTTTT
This sequence comes from Chrysolophus pictus, assembly GCA_037305975.1. Classification (NCBI taxonomy): domain Eukaryota; kingdom Metazoa; phylum Chordata; class Aves; order Galliformes; family Phasianidae; genus Chrysolophus; species Chrysolophus pictus. The sequence goes on from CM074578.1 coordinate 31,405,933, forward strand.
TTCAAGTCTTTGCTAACTTCAAAGATGAAGCAGAGAAAAATAAAAATATTCCCATGCTGTATCTTGTCCCAGAAGTTGCATGGTAACTGTCCCAGCAGTTTCATAAAAAGCCAGCTAAGGAAAGTGGAAACAAATATATTGCTACTGTCAGACTCTAACAAATTTAGAGATTTTAATTGCAAGAGCAAGAAAACACAACCCACAACCATTTCATGAGTGGTGTTTTGTCAGCAATAGGTATCAGTGACAGACATAAAAGGAAAAATTATCACCTGACGTAGCATTTAAAGGAGAACATAGATAACAGAATCTCTTCCTTTGTACCTTTTAATATCATTGATCTCTTCCAAACACACAGAAGAATGTGAAACTTTCACAATATCATTGCTGTGCCTTTTTTTCTTGGTGGTAATTCAACATGAAGTATGTTGTGAGGGAAAGCCAACGTAAGATCTGAAGCAGTCCTGCACTTTGCCATTTTCATTAGACTTCACAAATAGACCTTCTGTATTTCAGCAGTGGGAAATATCACTCAATTAATGGAGTTATGGCTCAACAAGTATATGTGATAAACATGATGTAGTGCTCAAAAAGATTACAATTTTGATCAGAGTCAATAACATTCTGCACAGTACAAAATTATTCTGGAATGATTCAAAATAAAGATAAAAAAGAGTATATGTGGAGATCAGGGACAGAGAGTGTACTAGCTCACCTTCTTCCTCAGAAGGAAAGAGATACATCTCAGAAAAAGATTTAAAATATATACCAGTAGTTAGAAGATACTTCCATAGATAACTATTTAATTCAGTCCTCTCACATTTAGTTTCAAAATACAAAATAGTTAGTCAAAAATGTATAAGGAAAAGCTAAGAAACACAATAGGGCATGACGGCCTTAAGATAAGAGAAAAAGACTTTTGTGACTGGAAAAACACAAGATCCCAAAACCACAAGCAATCCTAAATTTAAATAATTTTATTTGCCTTTATAATAATTCCTCCTTCCTTTGATTCATTTGACTGCAGGACAGGATATTTGCCTTGTCCATATGGAGCATAACAACACTGAGATACCTGATAAGAGACGCATTGCAACTTGAACAGGTCAGTTTAGCTATGAAGTCACTATAGGAATCCCTTCCCTTTTTAAAGATATAGTGGCTTGGGAGAAGTGCAAGCTCATATTTATTCTCCAAATGGATTATTTTCTGCTCCTTTTACATCTTTCCTTCTGATCTCTCTGATTCTTCCTTCTGATGGTGTTGTGGGCACACATAACTACAGAATTTAGTATCTGATTTTTCAGGAAGACTGAAGCCACCCACCAGCTTTGGTTGATGAAGTATATAATTCACCCTTATTGGTCATTCCAAGTTTCCCTTTGAAACAGGTTCTTGACCAGCCAGTTGAAGCCTCCTGGGCTTCTGGACCCCTTACACATGTCTGCCATGGACAGAAATGTCCTTCAGTGCTTTCTCTACAGATTTATTTCCACCCTTTTATGCAAATCAGCACTTTTCCGCTCAGCTTAAAAGAGAAAAACCAGTTAACATCAAATGAGAATCTTGCACTAACTTCCTGAAAAACAAGCAGTAATTCAGATCTTTTCTGCCTAGCAATCAGCAAAGATAGTATTATCAGTGCTTCTTCAATTAGATGCAAGCACACAACCAAAAGTTAAAAGTCCATTGAAAAATCTGACTATGAGGACAGACTTCAGAACAACAATCCTTATGCTAAAGTACACAATGCTGCTGAAATGCATATTCAAAGACTATTCCTGCATATGAACAATAGCTGCTCAAACCCCAGGGTAGAAAAGACAGGATTTTGTCATTGTGCTGTACCAATTGTGGTGCTTTTTTGCTTTTCTTTCTTAAGTAGTATATACTGGCTACCAGTGCAAATGAAAACATGCATTTTAAAAAACCCTTAAGCCACTGCTTCTAGTTACTATCCTTGAAGATGTAGCAGCTGGTAACATGGGAACTTTCACATATATCAATTAGTTAGTGAGCGAGAACTAGTGCACTTGCTAATTTACTGTTTTCATTAAATGGAGCTGAGCAGAATTATCACTGATGAGTCTAATGAAACGAATATTACATCTCAGTGGATACTCAGACTCAGAGGCTGAAAAAGTACCTGCAGCTACAGGAATTTTTTCACATAGTATTTTGACAGAAAAATCATTTCATTTGTCTCATGTATTTACACACAAATCCACAGAAAATGTTCATTAAAAAAAAACACAAGTTCTTAAAGGAATTAAGGTTTGGGATTGATAAAATCTACTTTTCTGAATGGAATAGAAATTTCTGCTAAATTTTTCATTGGCTTCATTGCATTGTCCCAGAGCCTTACAATCACAGGGCTTTGGGTCTTGGCTGTTGGGCTGTTGTTTACACAGCCATTCACACAAACACAAACTGATGCCACAAGACAGGAAACCTGTATGAACTCTCCAATGAACGGAAGAATACAATTCTCTTTGCTTAATGTCACTTTTGCAAAAAGACTTCAGCACTTCAGTTGGTACCGAAGCTGAAATTGCATGCTTGTGTCCCAAACAGTGATTCTGCAGTGTTCCACGCTCATGTTGATGGCTGCCTGTGTTTACAGAATGAAACAACAAGCAATCCCTTCAACCTTTGTTATCTACTGAAGATTTAAATGATTTGAATTTATTTTGCCACTTCAAATAGTAGAGTGATATCAGCTAGAAATATATTCATATATAAATATCCATAATATAAACATCAGCTTACTCCTCCTTAGCAAGTATTCATACAGAAAAAAAAAATATTTAAGTGGAAAAATTAACTGAGAAAGGAAGATTAAGTATTAAAAGAGGCAGAAAAGCCAAGAAAAACATTCCCCAACACCTAGCAATCCAGAGATAGGAGGAGATGGGGAAGAGGTGAATGCCAGAGAGGGTGTAGTGGATTCCAGCCAGATTTGAAGTAAACACATGAATCTTAATTGCATGAGAGAAATTCCAAGCAGACAGATATAAACGAGAAGGCAAAATGTGGATTGGCTTTGTCCTAAGGTACCAAAAGCCAGAGCAGGAGAAACTGAAGAAATTCAGCCTTTTACTTACAACTAATTTTTATCTGTCAGTGATCGTTAGTGGAAGCACGATTCAGAATGTTTCTGACCTACCCAAAGCATGTGCTGGATGGAAGTTGTCAGGACTGCGTGCTGTCACCAGTGTAGTTGCTTAGCTTCATGAAGATCGATAGAGGAGTCTGTATGACATACAGATCTTTGCTAATTTTAATTAGTGCTAATTTCATTATCTTTATAGAGATGAGACAAATTTATATCAGTTGAAGATCTGCCTTACTCTGCCTTGTTCTGCTTCCAGAAAACATACTGTTTATCTTCATTTTAATGCAAAACACCCTATTAAAGCCTTATTTTTATTCTCCAAGTGGGCTGCATGAGTGAGAGAGAAAGCTCATAAGGTTCCCAAAAGTTGGCAAGATCATCAACTAATGAGTAAAAAATCTGAGTCACGGACCCACTCTTCTGATGACTATTTCTAGTCATTGATGTCAGCATTGCAGGTCTCAGAAAAGGGCTGGTTTGGGTAGGAAGTGTTATGATGCTTGAAGAGACTGTGAGCCCATCTCTGTAAGTCCATACAGAGAGACCCAGGCATTTCTGACAAAGTTTTTCTCTGGAAAGGCACAAACTTTTACATCTTCTTATGCAATAGTGGGAGGGACGAAGTTCCCAACGGGGCAAAAGTAAAGGTGCAACTGTTTCAGGCAGTTCCAAATGGTTTGTGCAACCCCTCTTGTCTTGGCTTGCCTCCTCTTCTAGCCTCTAGGAAAGGAAAGGGCAACAGCTCTCTCCCCATCACAGAAAAGTAGGCAGGGATTGTCACTGCAACTAAAGCTGACCAAAGACAATAAGATTTCAGATGAGTAAACTTTGTGTTAGGATTTCACGCATTCCACACCATGAAGGGATCTAGGAATCCTGCAAATAAGACAGCACCATTTACTTGCTTATTTTTCAGCTATTTTTGAACTCCCTTCCTTTCCTTATCACCACTTTAAAGGCCAATTTGGTAACTTGTGAAAGAGTATTTGCAAAGGTCTCGTATCTACACCCTATATGAGAAAACAGCTAGTGATTTGCATGACTGATTCAGATGTTGCTGCCATCTGCAATAATCTAAATTCTGTCTCATTTGAGAAGATGCATAAGGAAGGAGTCATAAATATGTGACTAACCACATGAGAAATCAAATACCTAAGGAACAGTACTTTCTGTACAATCTCAAACTCCACAGAAATAATATATATGGTTTTAGTGATAAAAGAGATTAGTTTGAGCATCTGCAAAATGGGTCTCATTGAAAATTGCCTGAGAAAAAACTGCAAACAAATTTAATATGTGGACAAAATATACATATATTCACTGTTTTCTTCAGGAATTACCAGTGATGAGAAATTAAGCTGGAATGTAATTTCATTAGAATTGGAACCAGAAAACACTTCCAGTAAAACCAAAATATTTTTGAAGTCATCGATCTGTGCAACAGGAATTCTCCTTCTAAGAAACAAGATTTGTATTTAAGTAAAGGAGAAATTTTCACAACAAATATTCGTAAGCAAAATTAAGGAATAATTTGTTGTTCCATAACAAATGAGAGTCTGACCAAATAAAGAATTATGCTCAGATCTGTTGCAGTTTGTAATTTTCTGTTTTGATCTCTCAAATGAACAAAAGAATCGAGTGAAGAAAGTATCTGCATTTGCTCAAGAAACAAACAAAAAAAACCAAAGCAGAAATAACTGTGAGTATAGTCAATATTGATATTTAATTTCCTTGTTCACAAACACCATCTGGAAAAACTTCATCACAAAAAAGATAAAAGTACTTCTGTCTTATTTAATATAAGCTGCCAATCTAGCTCTTCACCCAAACTGTTAGTGAAAACATAGATGAGACTAGAGTGAAGGTAAATCCTCACAGAACTACATAAATACATACCTCCCTTTTGTCAAGAACCTACTAAAAAGTATTTTTTGTTCATGTTTTTGCTTGAAGGCAAGGGCTGCTTATCTGAATTATGATTCTGTAGCTGGAAGTATTGTGCTAAACATAGAGAAAAGACTTAGTACAACCAAAGTATAAAACATTCACAGCTCCCCTTGTGTCCACAAAGGCCATTTCCCCAGTATTAAGAGAATTAGTTGCATTTGCCAAGAGCAAGTTATGTGAGAAGAGAGTTGGTAGCAACATGTCCCATTATAATTTTTGTCTTAGTTATGAATAGACTCTGCTGAAATATTTGTTCCAGAGTTTTTCTGAGTATAAAGTTTCCCAGACGGTAAGGAGCTCCCTTACTCCACTTCTCCTTTTTGTTGTCCCTAAGGAAAACAAAACAAAACAAAAGCAAGCAGTAATGTTGTCAATTTATGGCACTTCATCCATTCCTTTGAGAATTCCCAGAGGTGACTGCTACTGGCTCCGAGATCTTTTTAGCCATTTTTTTTTTCTGTTGTCAAGAAGAGCAAAAATATTTTATTTATCCAAGTCTATTACTTAATTCTAATTGAGGGAAAGGCTTTGTTGCTGGCATTAACTATGTTTATTTCTGCTTCTAGATGAATTCTACTAAATGCTGAAAGATAACATACAGCCTCCCTTCATAATTAATAAAAATACTAAACCTTCTACAAAATTTTCATTTTCTGATATTTCCTGAAGTTCAATTAGAAATTCAGTTTTCCAAAATTCAGTATCACTCAAAGTTGCAAATAGTTCAGGCATGCAATGGAGTACATAATTGGCTACTGTATTTCCTTTAAATGCTGGTTAACCTCATACTGCTTCTATATTAGCATAAAAGCAGAGACGGGCAGAATGAGAGTAACCACAAAATATCAATATAAATTGATTGAAATATTTTGCTGAGAATGCAACTTGCATGTTAAAGTGAACAGTTCAGTTGTGATATAAAACTTGAAAGTGAACGATTAATTCATTTCTGGTCATAAAGTTTCATCTTCTTAAATTTTATTAAATATACTGTTGTTAAATATCATGTAAATCATTAATTACATCCAGAAATGAAAATACTGCTATGTAGATGCTGATGACACAAAGCTGGGAGAATGGATAACACACCAGAAGGTAATGATGCCACAGCATCTTCTGTCAGCAGACAGAAACCTGAACAGACTGGAGAGATGGGCAGAGAGGAATGAGGCAAGATAAAGGCAAGATAAAAGGGCAAGTGCAGAGTCCTATAGCTGAGGTGGAATAATTGCATTCATCAGTACAGGTTAGGGGCTCAGCTGCTGGAGGGGAGCTCTCCAGAGAAGGACTTGGGTGTCCTGGTGGACAACAGGCTGGCCATGAGGCAGTAGTGTGTCCCTGTGTCCAAGAAGGCCAGTGGTATCCTGGATTGCCTTAAAAAGAGCACAGACAGCAGGAGTACTGTGTCCAGTTCTGGGCTCCCAATTCAAGAAAGACAGGGATCTCTTAGAAAGAATACAGCAGAGGACAACAAAGATAATAAGGGTCCTGGGATATCCTCCCTTGTGAGGAAAGATTGAGGGACCTGGGCGTGTTCAACCTGGAGAAGATTGACAGGAGGGTTTTATCAATGCTTATAAATATCTAAAGGCTGCCAAGTGGGTGGCACCAGGCTCTTTTCAAGTGGTGCACAAGAACAGACAATGCGCAATGGATACAAACTGGAACATGGGAAATTCCATATAAATATGAGGAAAAACTTATTTGAGGGTTAAAAAGCACTGGAACATCCTGCGCAGATAAATGTTTGAGTCTCCTTCTCTCGAGATATTCAAAACCCATCTGGAGCCTTTCCTGTGTGACCTACTGTAGGGAACCTGCTTTAGCAGGGGGTTGGACTACATGATCCCCAGAGGTCCCTTCCAACTCTTGTGATTCTATGATGCATTTTTCTTGCCATATTTGCACTAGAAAAAGAGAGCTTTGACACCTATTCGTGAATAGAAAGATATTGAACCTGAGGGGAAAAGCGAAACCCAGTTAAAACAAACTTTTTCATCTGGCAACTTCTACAAGGCAATTTGCAATTGATCTAACTTACATATTAATACAGTAGATGATTAGCTCAAAGAGTAATTGCTTTTTAAAGTCATATTTTTGAAAGTGCTAACACTCCCAGAAGTAAATTAAAATGAGGTTTTAGAAATGTACAAGCTGAAAATGCTGTCACCTTTAATAGTTTATATATATATGACCATGGTGTCTTCCTTCTCTGCTCTCTACCAAGAGCCTTTGCTTGTAGGTCCAGAGAAAAAGTTTAACTTAATTGCTGGGACTTCATTTTAGTCTTAATTCACACACTTAAGCATGTGACCAATTTTTATTTAAATTGATAAGGGTTAAGTGGTGTAGTTCCGAATAAGCCTGTGTTTACCTCATTTTTGAGATTTTCTCAGCCTTCAATGATAAAGTAATACTAGAAGTAATTTTTTCATATTTAACAAAATACGAACAAAGCAGGCTATGGTTGTACAAATGTGCTGTCTTTTCCTGTAAAGATTCGGTGCGACTGGAGTTAGCAGTGGATAAAAATGTCATAAAACAGCAGAGAGGGAGAATCCTCTCCACTTGAGTGGGGCAGCAAAGAGGTGCCACGCAAAATGATGCCAAATGGATTTTGTTGCAGCTCCATGTGTGAGTGCTGCAGGGCTGTGCAGGCCTTTGCTGAGGCACCTGCAGAGCCTCTGCAACCATCAGGATTGCAACCGCTGTCCCCATTTCTGGGGGGGACAAATAAAAACACTGCAGGGCGTTATATTAGTCTTTCTTGACACATCAAGAGGCAGAAACAATAAGACATGGCAAAGAACAGCATTTTCAGGAGAGCTGCAGTAGGAGGAGATTTTGACAATCAAGGTTAGCAAACTAAACTGTAAAGGACACTTCATATTCATTGAAGCTGGAAGGCTGGGGCTGCTCCACTTTTGACTCTTGGAGCTCACACTGACTGCAGTGAGCTCAGAACGGCAGGTGAAAGCCGCAGCTGAAGAGAGCACTTAGCCACATTCTTAAGTGTTTTGTTGACAAGGGTTAGGCTGAAGGATGTGCTTAATGTGCAGGTGACAGTGCTCATAGAAAATGAATTGAAAATGCATATCCCAAAAGGACTGCAGAGCAGTTTCACATTTGCTCTCTGACTGTCATTCTGTTGGCAGAACCTTCCCGCACATGACTTGCAGCAACATGACTCAGACAAAGGTGCATCATTTCAATAAATACAGAAAGCTACTTGTCATTTGCTGTTCCTGCCACCTTAATAGGAATCCAGTGGAATACTGGCATTGCATGGCAAGATGAAAAAGTCATATATACACATTCATGAGCTAATACAGAGCAAGGGTAGGACACTAACACTTGTCATCATTTTATAATGAGGATCACTTTAATAATGAGGAACAGGTATTTAGGTTCTGTTGAACAAAAGAACTAGAAGGAAAATTGATGTTATAAGGATGGCTTAGAAGCACAAAAGCACAGGGGCCACTCTAGTGTATGTAAAGGTGTTCCAGAGTCCTTACTCTCTGTATGACACAAACTGATCCAAGGACACAACGAAAGAGATGCATCATTAGGATTATTAACATGCACAAACAACAAGACTAAGCAGTGCCCACGTTTTTAGTAATCTTACATTCAAAATGGGATACTCCTGTGTAGGAGTTGCAGTCATGGGAATTTCCCACTCTGGTTGGAATATTTGTATCAGTGCACTGCAGGCAGTCACCACATTTCTTCTTTCTCCCTTGCGCTTTTGGACACATATGCAGAAGAATTTTTTCTTTTAGTACTGGTAAAGCATCTATCCTGATTTTAGTAGAGCATTTGACACTGTCTCCCACAGCATCCTCGCAGCTAAACTGAGGAAGTGACGTGTGGAAATTAAATTCTATAGCCAGATTAAGGATATAGAGCAGTGTGGATATGTGTTTATTCCAACGATGTGCATACGCTGGGTACAAGGGGGATAGATCCATCTAACTTGCACACTGTCAGGAAAAAGCGTGCTGCAGATATAGGCTGAACTAATACATAATCAATTGTTTTCAGGAATTTGGATACATATTCATTAGATTTCTGAGAACCCATTAGCATGCAGACCCTCCCCCTCGTGCATGCATAGTGAGTTGTGGGGGTCTCCTCCTGGTAGTCGTGGGATGAAGAAACAGTCTTCCTCATGAAGGCTCCTAGTCGCGCTGTAAACTTCTGTCCCTGAGAGAGGGGCAGCCTTCGATCCAGTTCTAGCCTGCCCTGAGGACATCTTAACACCTCCCTGCTAGACAGCCTTGGGCTGCTCTCAAACTCTTATCTTTATGTTCTCTACCCGCTCATTGTCTCAGTCCCAGTGTCTGCATTCCCCATTCTTCTAACAACCTCTACATATCTGCTTCTGTAAACTACCTCTAACTATCTCTATCCCCAGTCCCTGTGAAGCCCTTTTCTCCTCTTTTACCATGGGGCCTTTCTCTCATCTTTATATTCCCCCCTTTTCTTTAATCTAGCAGGACCTCTACATGCTGGATTATTTTATTCTCTCTTAAAGTGTTCCAAAATAAGTCCCACTGTCCACCTTTTGCCTTAGCTCATATCTCTTCTACACCTCTTACTCCTTCCTGGTATTCTGGCAGAGGCACATAGAACAGCTCATTGCCACATAGATAAAACATATCAGCAGTACCAAGATGATGCAGGCCGTGAAAAGCTGTTTTAACCATCCTAGATTCGGTAACCAGCTAGTAAGTAAGCCCCATAAATCTGCTTCCCAGTCAGTGTTATCTTCACTTGTCTCATGCAGGACTTCTGTTTGCTCCCAAATTTTCCTTAAATCTGTTTCAATTCTCAAGTCCTCATTTAGGGAAGCACAACAACTCTGATTTATTATTGTACATAACCTTCCTTCTTTAACTGTTAATAGGTTAGTGCCATCCTATTTTGAAGTCCCACTTTGAATAAAGAGGATACCTCCTCTTGGATTGCTCGTAATGCATCTGTTGTGGCATTTTCTACTATTTCTAGAGTTTCAGAGATATTCACTGTAGCCTTTTCCAGCTGAGCTACTCCTAGAGCTGGGATAAGAGCTCTCAGAAAGCTATAGTATCTTGTATTATACCTTACCAACAGGTTATTTACCCTTTTAACCCTGCTTGGATTTTGATACTGGATCCACATAGTTCTCACTATGCCTGGTGGGAGGTATCCTATAGGGACACCTGTAGGAGGTGCAAAATATCCTCCTATACAATGTCCTTTCCAATTTATTGGTACTGATTTTCAATCTCTCCCATCTCTACACGGGCACCAGAAATCTTTACCCAAGCGACGCTTGTCATTTTATTACTTCCATTATAATACTTGTGCTCACTAATGAGAGTGTTATTACTTTCCTTAATAGCAGCCACGGTTAAATATGGCAATGTAAGGTTGATCCAAATAGAAGGGAGAAGAGTGACAATCATACATTTAACAATAACAAATAAATAAATATAACAAATAGAGATACAACATTACCACCCACAACACCACAAAACATAGTACTATTGCAACCAAAATACAAAACATAACAGCACACAACATCAACTTGCCTCAGATATCACCTCGTGTACATTGAGATAAAGCAAATTAATAATTGACTCATCTTTTCTTTATGAGTTTAACTTCCGCCGGTGCACTTTTCTTGACAGACCAAGTAGTTCCTCAATATCTTGGAATAACCTTCTGTAACATCTTTAGTTATCTCATGTGCCTTATTAGTCCTACTAATAAGAACGCCTCCGTAAAAAGGTATTAGTACCAGCATACAGCGATACCCCCCTTTTCTTGGGAGTTCCGAGAAATCAATTTGCCATTGTTGCTCTGGAGGTTTCCCTTTTCCAATAAGCCCACTTGTACCTTGTTCCTGGTACCAGGATCATACTTTGTAGTGTCTGTTTGCCCGACATATTTTCTTATCTTCCCTTAGAACTAATTTTCATAAAATACTAAAGGGCATAACAATGTGTCCATCTGGGCGTGCACCTATCTGTCAGCTTGCTCTGTTCCCTTCTAAATCATTAATTAGATTCCTATCCTCTTTAGCATATTTTACAGGTTCTGACTCAGATTCAGAGATTTAAAGTTTACCGTCTAGAATTAAAGCCTTCTTCAACTATCTGTTCTGCCACCTGACCCATCATCTTATTTCCAGTTTCCTGTGCAGTGTTACCTTTCTGATGTCCTTTACAATGTATAATAGTCACACTCTTTGGTAGATTTACATCATGTTGTTTTCCTTGTTTGTGAGCAATCCTCGCTCTTTTCAGATGGTACTATGAGTGTGTAGCACCCCAAATACATAATTAGCATCTGTCCATATAATTAAGGCTCTTGTTCAGGCAGTTATTTCAGCCTTCTGAGGGAAAGTCACCACAGGTAATGGTTGTACTTTGATTACCTTGTCAGTAGTAGCTACTGCATATCCTGCCTTATGGTTTCCTTCTCTCACAAAACTGCTACTGCCTGTAAACCAGGTGTCTTCTGCATCTTCTAAGGATTCGTCCTGCAAGTCCGACTGGTTGGAATATGCAGCTTCAGTTGTTTCAAAGCAGTCATGAAATACTGATTGTCCAGGAGTTCCGCTAAGGAAAGATACTGGTTTGACAATATTAGTTACAATTATTTCTACATCATCCTGCTCTACCAGGGTGGCCTGGTATTTCAGGGATCTTTGGAGTGAGAGCCAATGCCCTCCTTTAACCTCCAGTGAAGTAGACAGTGTATGAGATATTAAACTGTTATTCTTTGGCCTAGCATAAATTTACTGGCTTCTTGAATATTGAGTACTAGTGCAGCCACCACCCTCAAGCATCCTGGCCATCCCTTACTCACTTTATCAAGCTGTTTGGAGAAGTATGCAAACTGCCATTTGATAGGGTCCAAGGCCCTCGGCAAGGACTCCCAGGGCTATTCCTTGTTTTTCATGCGAGAACAGCCAGGAGGTTTTAGTCATGTCCGGTAGCCCCAAAGCAGAGGGCCTTCATGAGTTCTTGTTTCAGCTGAGGGAATGCCCTCCTTGCCTCCCCATTTCATATAATATTTTGGCTTTACCAACAGTCCGTAGCTGTGTATCTACAGTCAGCACCATCCTGCCATTCCTGGGAACATACAGAGTTTCTTTGCAGTTTGTGGCTCAGGGGATTGGCTGGTGGTTTCTTTCCTCACAGTCCGTAAGGTCCGAAGTCCAGCCATAATCTCATATCCCGAATACATCACTTGCTGTTATTTGTGCTTTCTATTGAGAAGAAACTTGATAATCATTTAAACCAAGAAATTCAGCAAACTCACAGTCCATTGCATACAGTCCTCTTTTATTTCCGTGACATCCACATACTGCAGTAAGGTTCCGTCCTGGGATGGAGGAACCCAAGTTTCAGGCTCAAGAGTTGACTAGCTCTCAAAAATCATTGAGCTCACAAGCTCTCACAAGCCTGGGTAACACTGTCCAGGTTAACTGAATTTTTTTCTCCCCGTATTAGGGTTTTCCTATTCAAAGGCAAATAACCTTAGGCTTCCTTTGGCCAAAACAGGCAGAAAATGCATCCTTCAAATCCAGAAGGTAAACTCCACCTACTCATTCCTTAACTTGGTTAATAAATGTATGGATTTGCTACAACTGAGTCTATGCATTCAACAATCCTACTACTTGCCCTCAAATCTTGTAACAAACTATAGCGCTTGCTATAGTTGGATTGTATTTGGATTCATATTCAATTAGTAATCCAAACTCCAAAAATTATCTATAATTTCTTTTGTCCTTCTACAATCACATATCCTCAAAGGGCACTCTTTACCCTGACTGGGCTAACTCTTGCTTTTAACTTAACTTCTATCTAGGGCTGCATTTTTGGCTCTGTCAGGTATCCCTGATACCCACACTCCTAGACCTACCTGATTTAAGATTTTTTGTAACTTCTGGAGGTACAACCTTGTTTTTCCCAGTTTAAAGCCAGAATTACAATTTTCAGTCAGTTAGTATTGTTTGACCCTTAGCTCCAGTTTTATTAAATTTCTTGCCAAAGTAACCTGGCTTGTATAAGAATTTCTGTATTCCTACCTGTTTTCTCAGCCTATATTCAATTGATCCCAAAAAAGTAAGCCTTTTCTTGTTGGGCAGTAGCTCCTATTACTACTACAAAATCATCTACGGGTGGTAAGAGGCACCTGTATCCACCAAAAAATAAACCTCTATCCTGCTCCCCTAGCTGCAATTTAACCAGTGGATCTGCTAGGGTAAACTTCCCAGGTTCCCATCCTTCAGCTTTGCAACCGGAGACAGTTCCCTCTCACTCAGCTGAGTAGGATTGCTCCACCAGCGTCCCATCCCCCTGCAGTTTGCACACTGCTTTCGTTCCAGTGGGGCGGAGCCCTCCCTGAGCTCTTCCAGCCCCCCCTACCTCTCCCTGAGGGGACCTCTGGGTCCTACGGCCCTACTCTACTGCCGCAACAGTAACAGTTGCTGTTATTCACAATTTCCTTACTATCTCTGTTTCTTAATCAGCTTTGGTTTTTTTGTTTGTTTGTTTGTTTTCTTCATATCACTCACCTTTCTTCGGTCCTGACAACCCTGTTATACCCTGCACATTTTTGCCTTCCTCAGCCCGTGTCCTTTCCAAACTTTTTCACTTTCCAAACTCTCACTTTACATAAACTACTAACATCATATTTCAGTTTCACCTCCTCCTCTCCACAGGCTTCCAGTGCTAATACTGAGATTTTGGGTTTCCTAGATCTCTTCATATGAAGGCTATTCTCACTTCCAGTGCCCTATTTTCTCCACCCCCTCGCCCCCCTTTGCAAGTAATGCTGTTTACAGCAGCAGTCTCCGACCCCGGCTCTCTCTCTCACTCCAAGTGAGAATGGTGTGGAGGAATTGCTCTCATGCCAGAGCAGATAAACTCACTTTCTCTTTAACCCTTTTTTCCTTTGTATACTATTCCACTGTTTGTACCCTCAGTTATACTTCCATATACCCTCAATTATACTTCCATATAACATTAATGATTTCACTTTCTCATACCATCAAAACAGTTTGTAGCATTCCCTTCAAAACCCACAAATCAAACCATACAGTTTTTCAGATTCCATAAACATCCTTAATACCATATAACTTTCCCCTAACAATCCGTATTGTTTGGTTATAAACACCACGCCACAGAACCAGCACTGATTGACCCACCTCACACACACACCTCCTCGCAAGCAGAACACAGTATTACATAAACAAGTAGACATTCATTCCCCGAATTGAAAGGGGATGCATCTCTAGATGATCTTAAAAGTCCCTTCCAACCCAAACCATTCTATGATTCTACAATCCAGAAATAATAATTTCCTGATCTTATAGCTTCCTTTCCCTCTTGATTTTTAGTTGGGTTCTTCCCCACAAAGATTTTCATTCTTACTCATGCCTTGGTCTAACTGTAGGTGGCTGAAATGTCTGGGGCATTATATACTGATTTCTTTTAGCAATAGATGATTCCACATAATCAACAATGTTTAGTTAAGAAGTCAGCATGCAAAATGGTGTTAGTATTATTTCAGCATCACTTATCATTTGCCTGTGTTCTTTCAACAGTATGAGATCTGTTCAGTCTGCAGTTCTTATTGGATGTAATACTTAGCAGAGTATTCTTCACAGCTCCTCATTTTAAACATCAAGTATGTATTGATCTTGTTAAACAAGGCTATATGATTAAAATCATTATCATAAACATGTATAACTACTGTATGTCTCTTTATATGTACCACCCTTTATATGTACAATCCCTTCAAGAACAGACCTAACAAAGGACAGAAAAGTATTTTCAGTGCTCATTTTACAACAGTATGGAGAATTTATGAGTGCAGCCATGAAGCTAGCTATTGACAAAGCTAGGAGTATTATCCAGTGCTCTAAAATCCAGGCTGCTGTGCTTACAAAAGGTAAGCAGTGCAATGAGTGAAAAGAAACAGCAAAGTAACAAAAGATTGCTGTTACTCATCTCTGGTGATGTAAAGAAGGGGTACAACTGAACGTATAAAGCAAGAAATTTCAGTATTCATCATTTCAGCTAGTTCTGAGATCAATTCCCTTAAGGACTTTTGGTGCAATTTCTAGAGAAACAGGTATTTAAGTAACTGAAGCCTAGACCTTCAAAAACCATTTCACTGAAGAATTTGAATGGCTGATGAGCAATTTACCAGTCCATATGTCTACAGTCCACTTAACGTTCAGCAGAAGTAGTCCTCAAAGATTCCATTAAGTTTTATAATTACTATTTATTGACTCTCCTGGACCCTTTACTCCCACCCTCATCCATCTCCTGAGTAATTTGTCTTCAAAATGCCTCTTTTTGGATTATGTATTACTCTAATCCATCATCAGGAAGCTGAATTAGTGCAATACATCATAAAGTGGCTGCTATTCTATTACTCACTAACGTAACTACCTGACAACATATCTTGAGAATACTACAGTTTTATACGTAATGCTTGGCCTCACTGTTTCAGTAGTTAAAGTTATATTTTTTGAGGATTAAAGCAATAAACAGTCATTGTGAAAGCGATGTATTCTTGTTGGAAAGATTCACCAATGATACCAGTGAGAATTTTATATGAATATAATGAAATGGAAGTTATTTGTATCATGTGTCTCAGAAAATGCTGAATTTGAAAATGTAAGGAAATCACTTCAGATTTTGCCTTAATTCTTTTGCTTTATGTTTGTGTTAAATCCTAACTTTGTTTAAATACAGAAATTTCCATGCAACTAGTCTCACTGTGCATTTGCATAGAACCCAGCATGGTTGTTTAAAACCAAAGCATTAAATAGAACAGCATTACAGAGTTATGAACAGGTATTTACACACACCATTTTGAAGATAAGAATAATTAAATGGTATAGAGATGGACTGACCGCACCAGCTGGCCTAATTTAAAAACTAAGAAATGGCTATAATTGCTTATGCCTTTTGCTTATTTCTGTGCATATTCCAATATCCTTTGTATTTATATTGCATAGACAAGCAGGATCAATAGGGAACTACTGAAATGCAATGCGATTGCAAATGCTTCAAATGAGTGTACCTGTCAATATGGGATGTTTGGATTGGATTCAGCTGGATTTTTTTTCAGAACTGTTTGATGAGAATCATTATTGTTTCATTATGACCTTATTTAGAAAACTCCACACACAAAGCACATCCACAGTCTGCTGACTTGAACAAATGAATAATTCAAGTCTGGCATACCTTGATATATATAACTAGCCTGCTATAAGTTATCAATTAAATTTGATTATAGTTTGATTTTCTAGAGACAGCTTTTGTGTCCAGCTGTATATCTAACGTTGGATTTTCATATGTATTCATATGTATATTTTCATGTATTATTTTGCATTCCATAGCTTTTTTTCCACCTTTGTCTAGCAATATAAAATTTAACTTTGGATCCTCTAAAAAGAAAAACAACACAAAAAAGTAACTTGCCATTATTCTTTTTCAGCATTTTTTTCCTTCAGAAGTAAAAGAATATTTCTAAATTGCAATGATTTTCTATGGTCTGGGAATCAAGCTCCTGAAATCCAACTGACAGCCAAGTTTTCAGCCAAAGCAAGGTAGTAATCATGGGAGGGTCACACATGTTAGTGGTAGCAGAGAGGTACAGAGAGGCTGTATGGCTCTTCTGAGATGGAGCAGAATGCACAAGTGTGTTATAAGCCCTTTATCCCACTGATAAGCTTGGAATTAAGAGCCATAACTATCCAAGTCTTTGCAGCAAGGATATATCTGCTTCAAGTCACACTAAATTTTAATACATTGGGATGTGATTTTTTACTGTATTTTTTTTTTTAATCAGTGCATCATAACTTTACACTTACATTTAGGAATAAGACTGTTAAGTAGAAGTTTGCCCAAATACAGTAAAACACAGAGAAAATAATATACTATAGACATCCTGATATCATACTGTAGATATTCATGGCACGCTGAAATTTTCTAAGGATATTCAGAGTTCTGGCTGAGTTGTCTACATTTCCCCAGGACCCTTTGTAAAACAACACTTGTAACTTAATGATATTGTCTAAAAGACTACCACAAATAAATAAGAACTTGGGGATTTTGAAGAATAATTGATCTGTCCATGCAAAGGATATGTTGAACTTTGCATCAGCTGTGTTCTGGATTAGTGCCTTATATGTGAATATTCTCTGTTAACATGTTATTGCTACACATTGTTCATCACTGGCTTGTAGATGTAAAGAACCAAACCTCTAAGGAGGTGCATGTATAGATGGTATCATGAGCTTCATGATCCTTGAGGTCCCTTCCAACCCAAGCCATTCTGTGATTCTGTTTCACTTAACCCCACTATTTATTATTCTCCTCCTCAATCAGCTGCAGATAATGGTAAAGAAAAAAATTAACGAATTAATTCCAAATGTAAATGTATCCATAGGTTGTGTAACTTCAGTGAGACTTTGAATTAATTTTGTTCATGAGGAAAATACCTAAATATCTTGTGGCAAGCTATTAAGTCTTCATGTCCCTTGAGGTGTACTTTCTATAGTGCACAGGGTTCATTAATGTGTTTGCATAAATACAGATCATCCATGAAAATTAATTAATCCTATTACCTTTTTGATGGCATATGTGTTGCATCTTATTAAATATGCCACATAAATATTAATAAAAAAAAGCTCATGGGAAAGGTAAAATGTCCACTTTTCTTTCTTTCCATTTTTTTTTTAATTTTACTGTCATCAGCTTTTTTTTTTTTCCCTTTTTTTTTTTAAATTATCTTTGTAAGCGGGAATCTATGTGCTTGGTGTCAGGGATAATTCACAAAGCAGGCATCAGCAACATTACACAGTGAAGTTAGTCAAAATCCATTGAACTCTGTGAGAGATTTTCAATTGATTTCCATGAAAACAAGGTCAAGTCCATCGAGTTTCAAGGTAATTCCTGTAAAATATCCATTAAATAATGAAGAGATTATAAATATCTAGGCACTAAGATGTTTTCATTTATCATCAGATTAATATTTTAAATAATCTTAAAACAAAGTGTACAGCTTGTCTGCAAAAAAAAAAAAAAATGTATGTTGCTAAATAATTAATCTAGATAAATCTGAATGAATAGCATTTTGTACCAGTAATTCTAAAAGAATTTAGAGTAATAGGCAACTGTTTTTTCAGAATTACTAGCAATTTTTCCATAAGTAAAATATATGCTATATATATAAGCAATACAGCTTGCAAAGAGAGTCAGCTAACAAATCATTTTAGATAAAGGAGTTAAGTAAGGCTGGAAACAAAGAGCACTGCAGCACAGGGCTGCTTGGGCCCATCCAGGGGCACCAGACTCTGACTGGACAAGTGCTGCACGCTTTTTCTTTTGCAGGTTCAACCAGTAGCAAAGCTGACCGTGTATCCAAGACATATGCAGACACAGAGAGAAACACAGAGGGGGCAGTGACACTACTGGCCACTGGGTCTGCCCCAGGTTCCTGCAGCTCTTATGAACAAGACACAGATAAATACAGGCAAAGACTGATGAGTCCCCTTTTCTTTTCCAGCTGGCAGAGACAGACATTCACTGCTGCAGGCACACACACACACACACTCTAGGCTCACAAGCACATGCACATCCACATGTTTCTTGAGTACAGTCACAGGCACTCTGCTTGCCTGGCAAGATCCCACTCACTCTAGCAGCTGGCACCATGGTCTGCAGGCTACACCCCCAGCTGACTCCAGCAGCTGGCACGAGTTTCACACAACTGTACACAGAAAAGATGTGCACAGACTGCAGTGATGAGGCACAGGGTTCGGACAGACAACTGCACTGACATCCATTTAAGGTCTGACCCGTCCTTTATACTCTTTTCTAACTATCCGTTCCCTTGTCTCCTCTGCTCCTCCTGCTACCTCTTTGCCTGCTCACCCCCATGGGTTTGCAGAGCTCTGAAGTCTCTGCACTCTCCCAGTCTGGAGGTCCGTTGTCAGGTCTTGAGCAAGAACAGATCTGTGACACCCAGACAAGATCTGACCAACCTCGTGAAATACAAGTGAAATAGGAGATTTCACCCATTGAGACTTCATCTGGACAAGCCTGAGTGATAGGAAAAAAAAAAAAAAAAGGGCCACCAAGAAAAGCGTGGAATAATGTGGACTTAATGGACAGTTTCTAAAAGCCTGCTCTACAAAAAAGACCCATCTCTTATGGTGCAGGAGTAGACTGGAAGAAGTATGTTTTACTACTTTTCTCACTTTTGAGGTAGGCAGTCATCCATCTTAAGATAGAAAAAGCAGTCCATTGTCCACAGTCTGAAGTCTTTGAAAATTCCAGTAAATTTTATCAAAGTGGTGCTTAGAAGTAACCCCATCCTTACTTTCTTTTACTTTCTTTTTTCTTCAACTCATTTACAGTGAGCTGCCTTTGTTATTTAACTTTATTTTTACATGGCTGAGTAGATATTTCATGTGCTTCTTTATTGGTTATGCGACGTATCAGTTATGCTATAATACAGATAAAAGAAGTCCCATTTGTGTTTTTCAAATATGTGGGTACTGAGGTATCAAACACTTGTAAAAGCGTATAGTATTAAAAATTTCACCTGCAGAGACTTTATGATATCTTTAAACTGCATTTTCTCTTCAGAGCCACCAAATATATATGTTCAGGTTATGTCCTCAAAAAATATAGGAAAATAACTGTGTATATTTGAGTCCTGGTGTGAATTTAAATGTATATCATTTTGAATGCAAATACAATGAATAATGTTTTCTTCATGATAGACTATGAGAGAATTAATCACCTGAAACCCTGTGGAAAATATTATTATTTATGATATTCAAATATTCTTTTTAATAATAATTCTGTTCATGATTATTTTGATACATCTTTGCCAAGGATTAGATCCCATTGGTGTCCTTCAATTGCTTAATGAAATGGGAATAAAAGCCTACATGGATGAGAGGAAAAGTGTTTTATGTGTAAAAAACATCAAAGGCAAGAATGAATTTCATATCTCTTTGATGTCACTCAGCTTCAGGTAAAGATCATTACAGCTTGCAGGAGTGCTAATTAAAACCAATAGTTACTTGATTTACTTGGCATTCCTTTAAAATATCTCGTAAAACTTGGCGTTCTTGACAAGAGGAAGACTCTGAATCCAGGAATATGTAAGATTTACAAGTCTCCCTACTGCTCCGTCACAGACATAGATGTAATGATCTTCTGAATGTAAGTATCAGAAGATGGAGCTGGATGCATACTAATCTTCAAAGTATGATAATTCAAACTAGAGGAAGAGCCTATTCTTATCCTGCCATCTTTGGGAGATGAATAGAAGAAGAACTGATTAACATAAGTGTGATATTGGCATTATTTTCCTTACAATTATTTCTAGAATATAATGTCATTTCTAAATTTGGACAGAGCTGTATCTTGTTAGCATCAGCTTATCAGAGAACATCACTAGCAGCTCTGTTTTTTTACTCTTTTTCTGTGTAACAGCAGTATCAAATGCAGCACATACTTTCTCATACCCTCTTTTGGAGACATTATTATAGGGAGTAATGCACATTCAGTCTTTGATAAGAATAAGTAAGTGATTTCCGTTATACTTGTCACAATAGCATCAATTATTTCCCTACTAATACACCATACAGATTGGAACTAAATAACAGGCAAAAAGAAAACATGAAGCGCTCACCAAAGCCTACATTTACTCTTGGGAAGGTTTCCAAAATGTATGAAATGTGAAAAAGGAAGGGTCTAATAGTAATTCCTCTTTGAAAAGTATTTGATGACAGTCCTCTGTTTCACCTGTCAATTAGATGACTAGCTGGAAAATAGAACATATTTTCCAACATCACGGTATATTTCTCTATAATGAAGGTTTTGCCCATTGAGAGCAATGTCAAAACTTTGAGTGTCTTCGGAGAAAGCAGAGTGTAGGAGTTTTCTTGACAATTTGGAGTATTTTGCTGTAAATGTTATTTTTCAGCTAGATAGTTTTCTGATTTGTAACTAATTTCACTGCTCCTTTGATTTTTTTTTACGATGACAATCCAGATGTATCCCTCAGTCAACAAAGGGGTGATTTGGATCAGTGTGCACTATTAACCTGCCAACACCCATTAGATCATGTTATATTTCCCTATTTATTCTCTAATCATCCATGGCTAGATGCCCTATCCTTCATTTTCATGTCCTTTCATCTCTAAAAGCTAGTTTTCTATTTCTCTTCTCCCCTCTAGTCGGTATGTACTCAGAGAAATATGCTTTTTGTAGATCCTATTTGGACACAACGAACTATCTGTCCTCAGGTTCAGCAAGTCAGCCTGTAAAAGTTTGTCTGCTGATATGTACAATAATATCATATCAAAAATGTTTAAGACAAGCAAGATTTTATAACATATTTGTTGCATTTCAGCAGTGTATTTCCACTGATTTCATAGATGCATGCAGACTGGAAGGGACCTTAAGAAGTCTCTTCTCCAAACACCGGCTCAAACAAAGATCAATGTTGTATTGGTTACTTAGAGCGGGATACTTAGGACTTTATCTTTTCAGATCTTAAACATACCCAAAGAAAGAAATTTCAAAATTGCTCTGGGCAACATTTTTCAATGCTTTCTTGTTACCATAGTGATTTTTTTTTTTCTTTTTATCTGCTTTCCTGCCTTTATTCTATACCTCATGTCTTTCCACCTCTTAACATGCAGCCATTGCGAAGTCTTGCTCCAACTACTTGATAAACTTCAGATGTTGGGGTGCTGCATTTAGGTTCTGTTGACACTATGTCTTTCCCAGGCTACCTCAGCCTCTCCTTACAGGGCATGTGCTCCAGATCTGACAATCCTGGTGGCTTTGCTGAACTTACTGTGTTTTATCATTGTCTATCTTATGCTGAAGATCCAAGATAATATAAGGTAGATTACTCCACGGTATTTCATTTGTCACAGAAGTCCAGGTGAAGTACAATCCATTAACCACCTCTCTGAAAGTGCTACTTTTCTGTCCTTTTTTTTCTTTTACCCACCTACCCAGAGTATAATGTTCTGACTTGGATACAAGAATATTCTAGAATACCTTGTCAAAATCCTTGCAAAAGTCATCAGCATCAGTTGTCTTCTTTTCATCCCTAGATTCTGTCATCTTATCATAGAAGGCAATTACATTGATCAGGCACAATTTATATTTTTTTAAATCAAAATATTCTCTTCTATGAACCCTGTTCCTAATTCTGGGATAACCTGTTGCTGAAGACTGAGATAAAGGAGATATTGAATACCTGAGCCTTATTTTGTATTTGCTGTCACTAGGTCACTCATCCAATTCAACAGCAGTTCAGTATTTTCTTTATTCTTTTACTACTAAGGGAGCAGTAGACACTCTTCCTGCCCCTCCTAGTTTTCCCAGATACCGTCCTTAAATGTCTAGGCAATATCCACCTCACTTTTATGGGTTTCTTTTCCTATTCCTTTTCATATTGGGAAACTGACACAATTTCTTTCTTTTGCTTCTTGATCTCCTGATATGACCACTCAGTTTCCTGAGCATCAAGATAGTCTATTCTTGGACTTTGGTGAAGGATGCACCCAAAACAGATGGCTTTCCTGAGTTCCTTTGAGCTTCAGAGCTAC
Organism: Chrysolophus pictus; assembly: GCA_037305975.1. Classification (NCBI taxonomy): domain Eukaryota; kingdom Metazoa; phylum Chordata; class Aves; order Galliformes; family Phasianidae; genus Chrysolophus; species Chrysolophus pictus. The sequence goes on from CM074578.1 coordinate 31,428,660, forward strand.
TTTCCATGGGATCTCATCTACAAGTTCCACAGATTAAAAAATAAATAAATAAATAAAAATCACAAAAACACACGTAGTCACAAAAGGCAATGCATTTCCTACAGCACCAATTATGCTGCTAGCTGCTAATTTGCAGCATGCATCCATTTCTGACAGACTTTCCTTTTGGCCTGAAGGACATCAGCTGTCACAGCTTTTTTCCCCTCAAATTTCTGTAGGCACTCTTGATTTGATCCACGCACTCCATGGCAGTGTCATTGGCATCCCCCACACTGATGAGTGACATAGGAAAAAAGGGCTGACAAGCCTTGGCAGTTTCCATAACATGTCAAATCCTGTTCTCCAGCAAGCAGCAAACCTCCAGTGACAACATGCACTGCAACCACCATCATCAGTTGCTTCCTCCTCATTATGACTTCCAATTCAGGTCCAACTGGTTCCTCAAGCTTCTCTCAGCTGAGCTTTGTTCCCTTTTCTGGCTATTAGAGAATGTTACAAAATAAAATTTGAGGGCAGAGAAAAAGCATTTCTCTTGGTTCTGAAGCCACAAGCCTTCAGCCTTCTTGTTTGTGAGAGCATCCAGCCACTGCTTGTTCAAGCTTCAAGCTGCCCCATCTGGCACAGCATGTCTGCAAGGTTTCTGTGAAGACTCTGCCTCTTATTCCTGAGAGAGTCATTTGAAGCTTATCACTTGGAATTTCAGAAATATCAAATTGTTCTGAGCTATCTGTCTTGCCTCAGGAAAATTGTTTTACATATACTATGTATATCAGAGTAAGCAAAAGCGTTTCACTTCAAAATTTGTTTATATCCAAATGCCATCTGCTGCTGGGTGGGTTTTTTTGTGAAATAAATTTCAATATGCTACAAAGGTCATACTTATTGCTCGATTGATATTTCAGCATAACACCCAATTTTGAAGAGTAATCTCATGCAAAACCAATTTGTTTTGCTATAGAGATTGGATGTGAAGTTTAAATGCTCTTTTTAAAATAACGTACAGTTTCTGTATCCTAGATGCACTAGAATCAGTACATTCATTCATTTCAGGACTGCTTCATGCTAGGGTTACGGCACTGGAAGCTATTGATATAAAAGGTCTTTGGAGAATACAGCAAGAACAAAGGATGAATTTAAGTTATGTGGTTGTAGTGATCTGTACTATCTATATAGCCAGCTTCTATGATCCCTATATACTTTCAGACAGAAGGTAAGAATTATACATGGCTCTTAGAAATTTCCTACAATGCCTTAGATTATGTCAAAATATTTGTCTGCAATGTAGGTTACTTTATTCTTTTTAGTAGCAGAAAATAATATAATTCTGAAAATGTCCTAATGTGAAATGTGAACATTAGCATTAAAGTGTAAACATCTGTGTATAATACAGAAAACCATGCTCAGGCATTAAGATGTGCTCAGTATTTCTCTCTCATGCTATATATTGCCATCTGCCATAAAATTGCATTTTCTTTGTGGCTGGACTGATAAATGGCAACACGTTTTTGGTTGCTGTCTGTTGTGACAGAGGATTAGGAAGAGGAAAATCTGTGACTTTTAAAGTAGTTAAAGATACCTTCATAACAAAAATGTTCCAAATATCATTCTTATTATGTTGAGTTTTTAACATAATATCTACCGTACATGTATAGTCCTTGTATTTATGCCTGTCTGTAAGTATTGAGTCAATGTGAATTAGCGTTCAGTGGTGCAACCTGTGTTTTATTCTTACTTGTACCTTTTTTTGTAATGAGGTGAAATATAAAAATTATAGCCACAAACCATACAGCTTAAATATTTTCATGAATAACTTAATGATTGCTCAAGTCAGGAAACACAAGATTTTCACTGTCTCTGAATCATTAAATGGATACTTTCAGAAGCAGTGCATTTTAATCCATTGAAAAATGATGCAGGGTAAAGTGTCCCTCCCTGTAGCCAGGTTTTTAAGAGCAGCGTACCTGTAGACTTTTCAAGACTCAAACTGAAAGAGTACCAAAGATCTTACTAGATAATTGTTTTGTTTTCTTTCTTTTCACAATTACAACCAGTATGTCAATCTGGGGATTAAAGCTGAGGACTGCAGTTAATGCTCCTCCTGTGACTCTTTTCTGGTGCTCACAGACTCAAAAAAAGTGAATACTGATTTTCAATCTTAGATGCATTCTACTCTACAATATTTTATGATCTATTTGAGAAACCTTCTTATTTATTAAAGATTCATTTGCAAGAAAAATAGAGTATTTTCTTCAAAAGAAAATGAAGGGTAATTTTATAAGGTAGTTGGTAAAAGACCTTTTGTTTTGATTTCTTTTCAAAGTAAAGATGCTTAAATATATAGTTTGCATTACATGGATGATGAACTGTCTTTTGCAGAGCTCTGCTGTCAACAGTTAACTGAAATTTAGTGCAGCCCCGCACTGCTTGCTGAACGATATAATCAACTATAATTAACTGGCCACCTAAGCTTGTAGTTACAGTGAACTTGTGTGGGCAATATCTGTTTAATTTCATGGTTCCCAAAGTCACTCTGAGCTATAACGACAAATACAGGTACTGCAATCGACAGTAAAATGTTAGGTGGTTTGGTGCTCCAGTCCAATCTGCAGTCCTGAGCTCCATGCAGTTTGTTGAGGGTCAGCCACCTGCCATTAGAGCAATGAGAACTGCAGGGTAGGCAGCTGCTGGAGTCTTGGATAACACTATGCGTGGTGGATTTTAAATACATATTGCTCAGCTTTTCAGACAGTATTCAGATGGAAAAACACAGTGGTCTGTTTAACGTGGCTTCACTTAATTCTGCAGATTTCAGCTATTTAAAACTTCTTTTTACAGAGAAATCGTGCTGATATGCTTTCGCTGCTCAGTAATTCCTTCTCAGATTTTATCCTCCAATATAATTCATATGCTAATATTCGAGTGCCTTACAATTTTTAGAAATGTACATTCTGTTCTGATTGTATTTGTTTATTTGATGCTAGCAAAAATCTCCTGTTGGTCATACACCTGTTTATTTATTTTATGCAGTCTTTAAGCAATCTTTATATTTAATTGCAAGTAACCTCATTGTATGTGACAGCGTCTAGTTCAGAAAGATGACTAATATCTCCAGTGTAAAAAGTAAGCACTTTCTTGTGATTACCACATGTGACATGTCATATAAAATTATTCATTCAATTTTTGTAATAGAAATATATGTAGCATTATAATTACCACTGCCACAGCTTTCATTGACAGTTTAATGCTAATTATAAGAGATAGAGAAGCATCAGGAAAATGAATCATTTTTGAACTAAAGAAAATGGAAACATAATTATTCCTATGTTCAGGATTTCTGCATATTGAACCTTTATACTTTTAAAATTGGTCTCTCTTCATGAAAAAAGCATCCATGTTATCCATAATGCTACTGATCCCACCTGTTAAAAGGAGAGAGCTGCACCCTGTTCTGGTGAAGGAACTCTATTTTTGTTACTTTTATTTGGACTGTCTTAAGAATTCAGATACTTGTAGGACTGAGGAATATGGTAATATCTGTAAGACATTATCTTTACAGTATTCCTATGCAAACATATAGGTAGCAGACAAGAAAACACTGCAAAAATACAAGGAAAAGCTTCTCAAAAATTTCTCTTGATTTCTGCTGCCCAGAAGACTTAAGGTAGAAATCACGTGATGTAGGTGGAGCTTTTAATCTCACTTTCAAGATCCTTAGGCATGTGCACATAGGCAGGAATCCAACTACTTCTTGTCTTGTGTTATTTTAGCCCCTCCAGATTACATGTCTCCTTCATGAGCTATCCAGTATTTCTTGGGGGGGATCTTCTAATCTTCTCATCTGCTTGGTATCACAGTTAAGAGTAACTCCCATCTCATTTAGTGACTAAACAATAAATATCTTCAGAGCCAAGTGCTCAAAATTAGAATGTTGATATCTGTTGACCACCCGACAGGATTTGAGAAGTTTGAATTTTCTTCCATGTACAGTGATATATGAGAAACCAAACAACTTTGTCCACCTCCTGCAATGAAGCAGTGATTTCTGACTGCTTTCACTTGTCACTGACAAGAGCTTGGCAGCACTGACTGTTACTCAGAAATCTCCTCTTGAAACCTAAATTGCCAGACTTTTTCTGCAGTTTTATTTAATTCCCTTATTAGTGAATGGATTGCCTTCTGCCATGGGTATTTAATTTTTATTCTGGAGCAAAGTAAAACTACTCCCCAAATCCTTGCATGGATGAAGGACAGTTTAAACAGTTAGCAATACTACCCAATACCTGGAAGAAATACTAACACCAGGGTTTCAAAATAAGCCTGACTTATCTAAATGACAGTTGTAGTCCTTTGCTTTCGTGCTAGCAATAGATTAAACAAGCAGGATGAAGGATAGAGTTTCAAACACAATCCCAGGATTATCTTTTTTTCCTCAGTTTCATCTTTTTCATTTGCAAGGGTATCTGTAGAGAAAGAAAGCTCAACTCGCTGCTGAAGTGACACAGAATATACACTTGATACGTTTGTCTTCCTTCAAAAAAAAAAAAAAAACAACTCATTTTAAGTATTCATTTTTACTTGCCATCCTTGTCCTGAGGGATTTCCTATATGGATAGTACAGAGAAGAAAACAGATCTGCATTTAGATAGAAATATCAGGGAAAAAAAATCTTACAAACAAGCTTAACAGTGTTGCTTTTTTATTCCTTCCAATACAACGTGAAATATTTTTTCTCTTCCATTTCTTAAACAACGATGCTCAAGAGAGCCTTCAGAGTCCCCTAAACATTGACTATGAGAATGTTATGACAGTTTTGTATGGTGACCAAAACTTCCTAAATCAAATGCCCCAAAAGGCATATTTTATCCTACAAGCACCTTCTGTTTTCTAAAAGCATCTTGTGTTTCTCATTCACATGTGAGTATAGTGGTGTCAATGAAAATGAACGAAAGAGCTGAGGAATATCTTATTGTACTCATGCCCTGGGTCTTGATGCATTCTCTGTAATGTGAAAAAGTTAAAAGTGACTGATGATGTTTTAACAGGTTTTCCTAGATTTCAGAGGTTTGTTTTCAGTTCATAATTCACATGGTAACAGAAGGCAACACCATTGATTTTTACTGTAGCAATACTTGGACAAAATGATTGTAAAATGCTTCACAACGTTTTATACACACTGAGACAATTCCTCCCTCAGCTCACATCCCAGGTAATACCAGTGATTTCCCAAAGGCCAGATGAGACCCAGAGGAATGCCTTTGGAGGCTACTTGTGCATAATCTGTAACAAAAGAGAAATGCCTTGCTCAGTTATGGAATACCAGGTGCAAGGAAAGGGGAGTACAGCTTGAGAATAAATCTTCTGCTCAGAATGATCCCATATGCTCTACTGGAAAAATACTAGAGTAAGGATTTTCCCACTCACATAACCTGTGTCTGTGCTTTTACTGTGGCCTTCTGTTTTCCTCCACAAAATAAGAGTTTTTTCTTAAATGGCAGATTAATGAAAATAGCTTCTCCAGCACCAAGCATATCAATACATTAGAGTAAGATGTCTTTATCACACAATGGTAGTTCATAGCCCAGTGGACACTAAAGTAACAGGCAGATTAATTAGGTGAATTCAAAGTGTTTTCCAGGAACAGCACATGACTTGATAATTAGGATTTCCAGATAAAACAGGTCAGTCATAATTGTACTTTTAGCTAATAACAGTACGTACAGAACAGCTTCCTCAGAGTTGTGTTTTCAGGGATTATGCTTATGAAAGGACGACATTTGCTGCAGTTGGCTCCCAAAAGTCCTTTGTTACAAAAAATTACATTTTGGTGTTCAGAGTGTCTTTTATTTTATGAAAAAAGCATGGAAAGCTTAGTGTCATTTAACATGTTTCCCTATAGGTTAACATAATGAAACTTGTTATCTGAAAGACAGAATATAAAGCAGCTGGAGTAGACCTGAGACTGATGCAGCATGGTAAGTAATGGTGTCTCTGAGGATTCCAGTGTCCCAGGTACATCATTAACAAGCAAGCAGTGCTGAAGCATCTATCATAAGTCTGCCCTTCAAGTGAAGGAAAACAGTTTAACTGTCTTCTTCTGAAGACTTACAGTGATGTGGAGCTCATCTGAGTGCCCTCACCAAAAAAAAATATATGAAAACAAGTTAACACGGACATATGATCTTAGGGATACTTACAAAAATTACTGAGGGTACAAAAGATTTATAATAACCATTGGTTTTCTAATGAATCTTATTGCAAGTCAGGGTACAAGAAGAGGTGATCATTGTTCAACTGTTTCTGTTTTTAGTAAAACAACTTGAAGTAGGCAAAGTTCAACATATCTACTATATCGAGCTGGGAGTTAATGAAGTTACTGCATGGATTTACTGTTAATAGAATAGTTGATTTGCAGTTAATGAGTCAAGATGCTTAATATTAACTCCAAAAGTCCTGTCATTTGAAAACGAAAATATTATAATGACATTCAGTAAGCTTAAAAGAATCTACAAGATCTGGGACTGCACATTACTGTTGCACACTATTCTTTATTTATCATCATCAACATATTGATTACAGCAGCTTAGTGAAAGCTCAGTGATAGCTGAGCTGAGAGGAGCAGATGAATGATGAAGTAGAAGCATGGCAAGGGTTCACGGCAGAGTGTTTGTGCTTACAGGTTATAATTAATCTGTTGCTGTTATCTCATTATTGGTAGCAACTTGCAAAATACATAACTCAATTCCCACTAATGATCTGATAGTTTCAGAGTTAAAACAAATACATTTTTTTTACAATTTAAAGATGTATGTGTCCATCAGTCTGTATTATGATTTGAGATATTTATAACCTTGTTGCCTGATTATCCAAATTACAAAATAACATACATGATGTTCACTTGTAATTAAGTTGGTTTCTTTTCTCAAGATTTGAGGCCTTGTGAGTTACAGGTGAGCTAGAGAAATATGATGGAGGACAAGGAAAAAAGCCAGTGGCCCAAGTATTGACAGTTTTCCTCTGTGTTCCTGCAACACATTGAAGCTCTTGTCAGTACGCTCGTAGCAAACTGCTGCACTGTATCACTGGATATACTAATTAACATAGTATGTTTCAACATCCTCTAAACTAAATCTCAAAACTTGCTGATGCTAACAGAAGAAGGATCTATGCACGTGCTCAAGGATATACCAAGAGAAATCAGATTTGACTGATTTAAACTACATGATAAAAAAAAATCAAGATAAAAGTTAGCAGTACTGGGGAGCCTGGAACTGGACCCAGCACTCCATGTGTGACCTCACTGGGGCTGCACAGAAGGGAGGGATCACATATGTCAACCCACTGCAAACACTTTCCTCCATGTCACACAGGATGCTGTTGGCCTTCTCTGTCACAGTCAGTTCATGTTCAGCTTGGTGTCCACCAAAATCCCCCACATTGTCCCTAGCAAAGCTGCTTCAGCCCCAAGAACATTAAATAGTATAGGAGCATTAAAAACTATAAAAGTCCCTGTAAATGATATCATTTTTTTTTATAACTGTTCTTTATTCTGCAGCAGGAGACAGTTGCTTTAATTGTCTTCTCTTAAGACATAAATAAGATTTTACTGTCAGTTAAAGAATAAGAAATACTTAATTCTTTGAAATGGCATAATTTGTGATATTATGCCGCAGGCTATATAGAGATGTACTTTTAATTAACCTACTATTATGCCTTTTGATTTACTTGAAACTAGAATTGCTCACTGTGCACTGAAGACATCTGAACTGGAAAATAAGCCTTTCAGTCACTCAGTCCTGGCTCTAGATAAGAAAAGAGCCTGAAGATTGTTCACTCAGAACATCTTCATCATTCCCCAGAGCTTCATTTACAAGTACTGAGAGCACAATGGGAAACTTAGATGGTATTTATCTAGAAATTAGCCAGAAATCAAACAACTGTTTCTAAACCATTCCCTTCACCACAAAATAAGTCATCTGGAGTTGTCTTAGAAGTGATGTTTTGGTGAGAAACACAGACTTGGGTAGGTTAACAAAGTACTACCCCACACATTATCACTAGTTTCTTCTCATGTTCTAGCATGGAAAATCAGTCTTTATCCATTTTATATCACTTTTGCTCCAGCTCTTCTGTCTCACACACAAAATATGAGGAGACCAGGCACAGTGCTGTCTAAGAACCAGGCAACTTATTTGAAGTTTCCTGTTCCATGGCACACCTAAGTATGAGTGGGAAGGAGATATCCTTGAAACAAATGCAGTCTCTATTCAAGTATTAGTTGAATCTACCTCTGAGCCTAGAAATCCAGTATTAATAGTATAAAAGTACAAACTAGTTTCTACCCCTAAACAAGAAGTTTGGCTTAAGTGCCCAGTAAGTAGTCCAATTCCCCTATTTAAAATAGATTCAAAATGCATTCAAAAGGACTAAATTTATCACTACTTCATGGTGGTGATTTTGGGTGGGATTCCTGGGCCTGTTCTCTGACCTACATATGAAAATTTTGAGCAGAGCATCTCTGCTGTACTGAGATCCATGAGGTCCTGGTTTTATGCCCTTCCCCTCTCATATTGGTGAACTCTTGACAGGGCACTGCTTTCACTGTGAAGTAGCAAAAAATTTAGTCCTTTTGAATAATGTGCCAGCAACAGGGTGCAATACTCAACTTTAAACTGATGACACAGCTGTTTTTCAGCATCAGTACCAAAACACTGTCTTTCTCTAGTGCCGTAGTTGCTAAGACAAGTTGGTGGCAGGGGGAATTGGTGTTACAACTCTAAAAGTTTTGATGCAACTTTCTGGCAGTGTTATAAACTACATTTTTACTTTCCTTATGAATTAGTGTTCTCTTCTGTCTCTTCCCAGTCACTCATTTGCTCACTGGGCCACATGGTATGTGGGTGTTGGCAGAAGCAAATCCACGTACAAATCCAAGTACATTCATGGTGTCTTTGCAAGAGGGAATTATGACCACTGTAAGGAAAAAATAAGGTGATGGGCAAACATAAGAATACTGCCCATGTTGTAGGGAGGCTGAAAAGGTGCTAGTCATGATTGCACTTTAACCAAACAGGAAGTTCCCAGCTGCCCAGGTCATGCTAAAAGGAGGATAATAGCAGCCTAACAACCTAAAAGCCTACACCTGCAATATAGAGCCATTCTCACATGTGGGAACCAAATCTTCTGGTTCAGCTAAGCAGCAGGAGCATGGCAGACCATTTGCAGAGCTGATTAACTGTAATTGGTCAGTCAGTTTTGTTGGGGTGAACACAGGCAATAATTCTGCTACAGCTACCATAACTGTGTGGATAGAAACAGGTCTTTACAGAGGCTTTTCCAGTGCAGGGAAAGAGAAGATGATGCTGTGCTCAGAGGTTGACCCAAAGGCTCAGCCGTGCGTTAAAGAAGGAGGCAGGCGTGTGGCTCACAGCCACCAGCATACAAGAGCAAGGTGTCAGGCCATCCTCCACATCTGGAAGGGGAGTCTTTTCAGCTGTCTGACTCACAGCAGTAGGTCTGAAGAGTACATGAAGCTATAGTTCACAGCACCTTGGAGTGCTGAGCAGACAGCTTCCTACGCGTTTTGTGTGTATAATTTATTAAAGCCCCTGATTTAATGAGATCTGTTTGAGTTCCAAGCCTTTAATAATCGAGGGCTCTTTCCCAGTCATCCTTTTAAATTTCCACCACCAGGAGTTCACTCTCTGACAGCTTTAAGCCGATGATAGGTGAGCAGTGCTCTCAGGGTGGCTGTCTGTCTTCTAACCTGACATATGAATGAACCTTTTTCTATGGATGTATACATCAGATTGCTCTTGACAGAACATGTTATTTTGAAGTTCTTCAGTAAATGCCATAAGCACCAGCTGCTCTAGCCACACGCACACTCACTACGCTTGTCTTAAAAATTAACTTATTGTTAAATGAGTGTTGTAAATAATCACTTTGGAGATTTGGGGACATTCTATTTGTTCTTTCACATACACCAGCATTGAAATATTCATGCATCAGACAGATGTTTACCCATCATAGTTTACACAGACAGAGCTCCTAATGTCTGCAGTTTAGAGAAGCAAAATGTACTCATGAGAAAACAGTAAGCTTTGATATTTTCTCTCCCCTCTATTCCCCAAATCCTTAGAAAGACAGTTTCCAGTTATGAAGTGTTCCTTGAAATCTGAGTTTTGAGAGACTTAGGGCCAAGCCAGGTTAAAAGGTTCCATAAGGCATAGACCCATGCCATTCCAAAGGAAAGAAAAATCTTGTATGAAAGCCAGTGATGAATGCAAGCGGTGTTCTTAACGTGGAAAAGGCACTCTGCTGTGGTAGGAAAGAACTATACATGATATCCAGAAGTTTAAATATGTCCAAGGTGCTTAAAATCTTTTTTATGTCCTTTTTCTTAACAGTTTGAAAATGAAACAATAATACTATTACACAACATCCTTAGAAAACCTCTTGATCTTTAAATAAATAGGTGAGAAGGACCTGGACACCTCTTCCAGGATAAAACAATATTTTAAACATGTAACATACATGCTTTTAGGTTTCTTTTTCCACATTAAATAATAACAATCAAAATTAACAAATATATAATATATATTCTAGGATGACTGTTTATGGTCATTTGAAATGCATGACGTTTCTGACTCAGCATTTCTATTCAGAAAATTTGAATATTGTAAGCAGTTTTCCAGCTTAATATGCTTTGGCAGTTGGGGATGGTAACAGATGAACTAACTATTAACAACTCACAGTGGCAATATAAGTAAGAAACAATTTAACAAAAGTTACTCTAAAACTGATGTATACCTACTGCAGTATTTCTTAGGAGCAAACTTTTGCCTAACACATGTAGAAATACAAACTTGAATTTCATAAAAAAAATGAAGACATTCAGATCATTCCAATATTCCCATTATAATCAATTGATTCTTTCTGGAAAAACTACAGTAACACACCACTTTTCAATGACTACTCCAAACCATGCCATAAATAAGTAGTTAGATTCATTTAGTAAAATGACTATACTGTTGACATCAGCGTGAATTTTGACACTGACATAACAACAGCTTTATTACTTTATTGTTCTTTCTGGCAATAATTTGTAAGCACTCTTGCATAAGAGCAACTGGGTTATTTTGATACTGAATTCCCATACAAACACACACACGCACACACAAAAAAACTTTTAAAACTGAGAAAAGAACAATAGTACACAATTTTATTAAACAAATCATCAACACATACAAAAAAAAAAAAGTGAACAATTAGTGGTACTGTTTCTTTAAAGCCATTAAAAAGATTAAACTAACCATTTAAATCAATTTAAGATCCCTTGTTCCACTGTAGCTGGCAGTCCAGAGTGGAAAGTCTTGCCAAAATGTTTTAAAATGTCATAAAATTATTCATCACCCAAAACACGAAACCTTAGTTACTTAGTTACTTAGTTACAGGGCAAAGTTAAAAAGAATACAAATTTCAGTTGTCCAGTGCTTCCAAATTTCGTTTTTCAAAATCTTTACTGTTGTTTTATAGATGCTCTTGGAAAAAACAAAAACAAAACAAACAAACAAAAAAACCACCAGAATTAGTTCTCTTTCAGACAGTAATGCAATATGTGAAATCTCTAATAAAATAATACTTAATACTTTAATGCTTCTTCAAATGGAATGTGCTTCTTCTGGGTAAGCTATCACACCATGAGTTACTGATTTAATAAGCTTGATTTAATTTTAATTGCTTAAAACAATTTATCATCAGAGATAATTCTGTATTGAGGAATAGACGTGACAGAAGGAGCTATAAGGATATGAAATTACCTTTTCTCTGTCTCCCACTTTTGGTAGCTTTCAAATTTGGAGGGCTAGTAGTTTGAAAAGTCTTTGATCACACCAAAATAGAGTTGGAAAAAAAAAAAAAAAAGTGAGAAATACAACTCTAAACATGCTGCAGAATAATACCGGACCCAAAGGGCAGAATCTGTCACTGTAAATATCAGACATCCTGTATTCTACTTCTCCCCTTTCATCTCTCTCAATCATAATTGGACCCAATTCTGCAAGGAAACATTTTCATTTGCCCTTCAAACTTTCACAGTGACAAGAGAATTTTTAATAACATCAACTAATGTTTTGCTTCTGTTCAACAACAAGAATAACATTCTACAGTATTAATTAATATGTATGAATGCATTATATGTGACTTTCAGAAGCTTGAAGCAAGCTGCCATTCTTGTCTAAATAGCGCTGTTTTGGCAAATGGACTTCTTTTCTGTTAATTAGTTTTTCCAGAACTATACTGGATCTCCCATTTCACAAACAGTTCTTCCCTTTTTGGATAGACCCTAGTTTTAATTTTCTTATTACCACTATTGTTTTAATCACTGCTATTCATAGTATATACCTATATACCTATCAAGTTATAAATATTTCTGAATAAAATTAAGCTGGTTCAGTAACATCACTATCTGGTAATTTAGTCATAGGTGACTTTTTTCACACTCATAAACCTAAACATTAACTTAGGTGATCCCAGAACCTGACCACTGAAAAAATGCATTAATTAGATAGAATCTAGCATCAGCCATCTTTGTTTTGTAAATGTATTCCAGGTTGTTCAGAATCTCTGCATGTGACCCTTTCTTAGCACCAGTTGTTGAAATGGCTGTTGATTTACATTGAGCTGTTATAGCTCGATCATTTTTTCCTCCATATTTGATAATTTTAACTGATAATCCAGGTCTTCTCTTTTTTCAGGCTGGTCTTGTCATGGTTATGCCCTTGGCAGTTTCATTTATCCCACACAGATTTCACTGCAGTTTCCACTGTTGACATGAGTTTTTAGTCCTTCTTTCCTACTTGTCTGTTCATCAGTGGATCAATTTACCCACCTTGTCTTTTACATTTTCCAACACCCTTTCTCTCCTTGAGCCTTATCACCTACCCCTTTCATTATGTTAACTTTTGTATGGGACTGGAAAACATTCTTTCTGAGGGGAAAAAATTATTTCTTCCTACTTCTCTCCTCCAATGCAAAATCTTTATTTTTCAAGACTGCTTTCCTGCCATAAATTAGTCTCTACCTCTGTGTTCTCCTTCTTTCACAATCACTCTTAATCCAATCAGAGGTCTGTCTTTCCAGTCCTTTTGCTGGACGATTTTTGCTGTAGTCACCCCTTCCTGTTCACTTTCTCTGTCCAATCTCCAAAATCCTGCCTTCACTGTCATCCCTGGGTGCACATTTTCTCCTCGTGAGTTCTTGTTCACAGCTTCATCCAGTAATGTTATATAATCAAGAGAAATGATCTTTACCTTCACAGCCAAATATTTTACTTGTCTCCTCCAATATTCAGGACCTTGTTAACTATCACAGCATCCTTTGTTTTCCACAGTAACTCTTTTTAAGCAAAAATAAGGGGAAATATCATCTAGATTCCCTCATCTAGGTTTTTCCCAGCTGCTCTCCTTGGTCCCTAACCACTTCCATTAAATTGCAATGATTTTTAAGTATTTTCTCCGAGTTTTCTGCCTCCAGACTGACTGACTATTCAAGAACTGAACAATGGTCCACATAATTTTGCACCCTACATCTGACATCTACAACTGAGGGAGGAATACAAGATCCTTTTTCAAGATAAATACAGAACACCATTACACCAAGCTCTTGGTGATCAGGAGTGGTTTTTTTGTTTGCTTGGGTTTTTTTGTGACTTTGTTGTGGTTCTGTGTGTTTGTGAACTATGATGTTGAAGAGCCCCTCAACTTGGTTGGAAGTTCTTCTTTGAGATAGTAAGACAATGTTTCTTTCTTTTCCAAGTTTTATGCTTCTTTCTGTGTGGTTCATTCATTGCCAGCGCTTTGCAGTTCATGACAAACTGGAACAAGGTTTTTACACCCAGCATCTATGCCGGCTTGTCTGCAGGTGTGAAGAACTCAGTCTTACTCACCATTTTCCCTGTACCTTTTTTTCCAATCAAGAAAGATTTTGATCACTTTGATTATTTACACAAAAATTATCTGTTTCCTGTAAACCCCTGGAGATACTTTTTTTTTTTTTTTTTCATTTCTTTCTTACATCTTTCTGGAAGACTTACACATACATGATGTGTGAAAAACGCATTACCTGGGTTACATGCCTGCTAGCTGAACAAGCTATGAATTTAGATGGTCAGTTGGTTTGGTACCCAAAGCAGACAAGAACAAATCATAGGATTCACACATTTTTACAGTTAACAGTGTGTCTGGGACACAGTCGTAAATCATGCAGAATCACAGAAAGTGTAGCATTGTCCCTGTTTAATGCAATCAAACTTATTTCCCTCAGAAAAAGCTCATCTCCAAAAGATAGTTCTGAAAGCAAGCTGGATAAAATAACAACATTAACATTGTGATAAATAATTCTCCCTCAGTAAATGAGCTACTCAGATTGTTTGTAAATACACAGATAGTTTTTAGATTGTGTAGTGACTCACAGAAACTCTATTTCATCTTTGGAAAAGCATTTTACTGTGGAAAATTACACATTTTGTAGTACTATCAATAACAAACAATACATAGTAAAATGGTACAAGCAGGGAAACAATTTAGTATTGATAACAGGAGACAGTGCAGTATCCAAGTATACATTCACAGATTGCAGATCCTTCTCCTTCTGCCTGCAGAACCACAAAGCTGAATGGACTTGAAAGACCCTACACATTCAACTTAATCGTTTAACAGACCTTTTAAAATTTCAATTTTAATGAAAAACATAATTTACCACAATTAGAGTTTAATTACTTCACCCTCAGCATGTTCTCTTATATGATAGCTATCAGAACTAATTATTTCCTTTCCATTTGAGTTTAATAAAAACAAGTAATTGGGCCAATGTAATTGCTGGAGTAAATCTAACTACAGTGGAGAAACACAAAGGAGATTTCATGATGCATCTACTGGGGCAACACTAGCTGAAATTGAGGAAATTTGTACTTTGGAAAGAAAAGAAAAAAAAAGAAAAATGCAGAAATTATAGTGAAAATAAGACCCACTCAAATACCTCTACATTTTCACCTAAAATCTTCAGTGCAACATATTTAAAACTCTACTTAAACCAATGAGAACTCAGGTGCTGTGACTGGAAAGCAACACATGCACCATCCAGGAGCTGGTCATGATTCAGCTTTAGCTCCTGTTTCACACAGAGAACACGGTAAGAAAATTTGAATCACAGCTGGTGGAAAATAATCTGCTATCCTGAAATGTCTCAGTCCCACAGTGTCTTGATAATATTTTTGTCAGAAATTTGCTGTGAGAGCTGATTTTACCCTCTGGTGTAGCTGAATCTTTCTAGTATTTTCACTTGACTTAGGCCCCCACCTTGGAAAGCGCATTGCAGTCTTACCTCTGTGCCATTTATCATGGGAACTGTGGCTGCAGACACATCAGCAGAGACACAGTCTCCAACAGCTACCTGAATTACACTTTTGGAGACAAGGCAGCAACAAAGATGAAAATTAATGACAAAGCAACTGGAAAGCGTGCATTTTAAAAGAAATCCTCTGTAGATGGCAGGAAAAGCATTAAGCTCAAAATGACAACGTGAACTGTTCTGATTTGTGAATGCCTGAGGCATATTGTTTTGAGGGAAAGCATCAAACAGAACTTCCCCATTCCTGAATCTTCTTTTTCTTCCTTGCAGAAAAACTAGAATTTTCTATGAGAGAGAAAATATAGTTTGCAGTCTGCAGTACTCATCATTAATTTTGAGAAGTAAGATTTTGTTTGCAGCACAGAAGTCTTAACAGTGATGACAAATCAGAAAGTTTCCCTTACTTGAAGGACCAAAGGGCTTTGTTCTTTTTCTCCTTGTCTTTATATTAACTACACATCCTTGAACTTATTTGGTGTTTCTGCAGATGGAGAAGTATTAGTTCTCTTCCATCCTATTTTTCCTCTTACTTACTTTGCCTCTCTAGTTTAACTCATACAGCTTCATCACTTCCTGAAGAAGTTTTCTCTCCGCTCAGTACAATCTAGATTAGCATAGATTTGCCAAAACCAGGCTCATTGCTTTTTCAAAAGGAATGTCTTTTTCTGACCACTTTGCAGTAAAATCTCTTCTTATTCTTCAGTGGTTTTTAGCATGCTATATAATCAGTCTATTATACAGAACACATAGAGTCACTTCAGTAGTCTTCTTCAAACACTCTTAAGAATGGCTCAACACCAGCAGGATGAAAAAGCTGTATGAATCTTTGATCTCAGTATTACAACTCACTCATCATTTATCATTTTATTGTCTTCTCTTTCGAGCCAGAACCATTATTCTGTGTACTCCTAATCAAGCTAACAAGTATGACATACTTGGCATCAGTTTATCCTGAAATATTTTTACTTCACATTGGCATTTCTACACATAAATGAAATGGGTCACGTGCTCTTCAATAAAACTGTCTGCAGCTCATCAGTCTGTTAAGTTCAAGGTTAATCAACGTTTATTTCATTCAAATAAGAGCGTAGGCTGGATTTTCAAAAACACGGAAACAGTCTACTCATTCTTTTTCAAATGCATTGGCTTCTTTTGTTGGTTTCAATGAGTCCAAAGAGCAGTTCCAGAAATCTAGCTCTCCATGCTTTAGAGCAAAGAATAAGCCTTTTAAGGTTTTTGTACTAGAACAACTTGGATAGAAACATTCAAGATTTTGCCTCATGAACTAAAAAGTAGTTGTTAAAAAAATCTCAGATATTTATAATACTGAAAAATTCAGAACCTGAAATTTTAGAAGCAGCAACAGAAGCTGTAAAAAACAGTGAACATCAAAAAAAAAAAAAAAGAAATATGGTATCATGCCATTTTTTGAACATATTTAACCTGCTAATATGTTAATTTTCCATCATATTTGTTTCCTCTAAGTGAGAAAATATTAGAAGCTACAAGTTGCTGTTTTTCATAAGAAGACTACACCTTTTCTAACTCTTTTTCCCCTGAAGAATAAATTGTTTTCAAATGCAGACCCCAGCTCCTGCTTCATTTGCAGCCATAAATATTGTTGACATTATTCTCTCTTAAAATGCCTTTGTCAAGAGACAAGATCATTTCAGTCCAACAGAGCTTTTCCTGACAGTGAACACTGATCGGGACTCATACTGAATGAGTTACCAGAGAAAAATGCCATCAGGTCCATTGCTACTGGCTCCTCCGTGAGCCTCCATTAGCCTTAACATTTACACCTACCCCAATTTTTCTGCTGGTGGTTACTTGGCAAGGTGAGAATTTCCAGGACACTCCTGCTGCCTGGGGTTTCCTGACAGCACTCGTTAGGAGGTAATTTGCCAGTTAGTCTAAAGGTCTCGATTGCTTTCTGTAGCTTAAAGACCTCTAATATACACCTGTTGTGGCTAATTGAATCCTATTAATTCTTGGTTTGTTCAAGGGTGCTCACAGTCTTATAAAGGAGCAATTAAAACACAGCTTTTCCCTCTTGTGGATTGGAAAAAAGCAGTTTGTTTTCTATCTGGCTATGCTCAGTTTCAGCTGCTGGAGTTACACAAGCCTTTCGTACACACACACAGGCTTCCTGCAGGTTTTCACTTTGTTTTTACTGACACTGTTCATTATTTAAGACCGAGCTTTAGATGTACAGCATTCCTATTTCACAGTCCAAGTGCTGAATGTCAGTGTTTCTTTGTGTGCAGTGCAAACTGTATTCTTAGCAGTGTTTCTTAGCATTTTTATTCAAGAACTACCCCTCCTTTGTGGGGGGGAAGAAATCAGGAAATGGTAACCATGAGTTTGGTTGCTTCCATGGGTCACCTTCCAGTATTGTGTGGTTCCAATATCAGTTTGTTGAATGCAAACTGAGGACTTTTTGTCTGACATAACTGACCCCCAAGCCAGGCAAACATACTCTTGCACATACAGTTGCAGTGCTGGTGCATAAGTAAGCCCTTTGATTTTTTAAGTCATCAAAGTATGCCTGTATAACAGTACTATTTAGGAATAGATTTGAATTTCTTTTTTTAAAGCTCCTAATGCCTGATGCAGCTGGACATCTCCCACTGCTTCATGAGAAGGGGGTTTCAATCTCAGTGGGCACCTGATCCATCATAATTTCTGCTGTAATGTATCATTTATTGCTTTGTATATTTAAATTAATGCAAGACTTCAGAACTTGCCTGAAGAGTGCAAGTTTGCTTAAATGTAACAATTACAATAAGACAGTTTTTAAAATTTGCCTGCCTCCCACTTTCTATAATAGCTCCTATTCTCCACAGTAATTGATTTTTTGACTGTGTGAATGATTTAGACAGTGAAAAAAAAAAATTATAATAAGAGTTAGAATAAGTCAAACTTCTGTGCTGTTGTGGAGCAGTCGGAGTGGTTATCATATTTTACAAAGTCTGCATTTGTCAACCAGGCCTGGATGTTAACACCGAGGATTATATAGTGTAGATGTAAAGCTGTTGTGGAAAGTGGTACCTTGGCATGGAACAATTAGGCATGCTGGAAAGGTCCGAAGGTCTTTTTGACCCATTTAAGGTTTTATACTGCACTTGCAATTCTTCAAGTGCTGGTCAGACCCATGTCCAGCTGAGTGGCAGGATCAGACTGCCCGTTTGCTGGCTTGGTGTGAGTGGCAGGGGAGAAATATTCTAAAGCCTTGTGTTTGAATCTTGTCTCACATCTCCCAGGTTCTTCTCTTCCAAAAAGTCACTTGCATGCTTGGAGAAAGAATTAATTACAATTCTGTTAGGAAGGAAACAGCGCTTGCCGGATTTCCTTAAGTTCTACTGCTTTGATCAAAACCGATCCAAACAGTCTCAAAAGAAGAAAGAAGGGAACAAGTTCTGCTCTTGGGAACTCCATCAATTGCTGTCACTGCTGCAAACAAATGTGAAGTAAGGTTGTGTGGTCAGAACTGAGAGCTGCATGGTTCTACCACAGCTGAAGAAATTCAGTTTGGTTGTAGGGAAACATGTAAAAACCTCAGGAGAAATGGAGAAGAAAAGGAAGCAAAAAGGAAAAATATGCTTAGGAAGAGATATTCAGCTGCAATTCAGTAAAAATTTAAAAGTAGAAATAAAGTCCCACCACTGACAAAGGAGTTTGAGCTGAGGAAACCATTGCTCTGACTTGCCATCTTCACTGTCGCTTGCTGTCAAAACTTCAAAATCCAAAAAATGATTTCTCTTCAGAAGGAGACAGAAAAATTACATTTTGGGCTTGTTTCTATCTATAACTCAAAATAATAGGCCTGTCAGGCGAGGAGCGATTTTAAATTTTCTTTTGCTTACTTTATTTTTCTTCCTCACTCCACCATCTCACCTGAGAGGCCTGACTGCAAACACTTTTGTGGAGAGATGTGGGCAACGTAAGTTGGGCAATCCATCTGGAGTGCTAAGGGCAACTGAAACACACCCAACTTGCAAGAGTAGAAGTCATATTTTTGTTATGAAACACAGCAGAAGTTCAGGGAGAGCAGCTAAGGAAAAGAACTGGTGAGACTATGAAATAAAGATTTGTTCGGAGTCCACACATAAATATGAGCAAATGTTCTGAGTGGAATGAATAATTTAGGAATAGTAATGTAATTATTATAAATATGTGCCTGAAAAAAAAAATCCTACTGATTTTTTTTGTTTCTCATTTTAAGATGATGCTCAGACTTTACCTCCCCTTTTTAGTGACAAGGAATTGGCTATGTTCATCTTTCATATTATCATTTTTTCTGTACTTTTGTCCTCTTCTCTTGTGACACTTCTGTGAGGTTTCCCACTTGATTGCCTCAGTCTTTCAGTGGGCTCCTCAGCTTAAAGAAGCTGGGCTTTCCATTTCCAGCTGAAGCAGGGGATTGTAGGAAGCAGCTGTCTTTACTGCTCCTGTACCAGGGGACAGGAATGTTTTTCTGTATTTAAAACTGTACTTTTCCAGCATGAAAAAATATGAACATGTGAGCTACAACTTTTCTCCAGATGTTAAAAGAGTCCATTAGAGCGCTTATTTTCCCTCTGAGTACCAGACAAGTAGGCTGTGCTCCAGGAATCATTTCTTCTCTCTTTTTTTTTTGCTCTGGACTGTCAGTCTGTGTTTGCATTTCCACCCCCACATTTCTTATTTCAATTCTTATATGTGACAAAGCACTTCTTTAAATCATCTGATCTCCGTGGCAACTTGCCTTATGGGACCACTACATAGCTGACTGCTGGGTTTGTAGAACACTGGCATGAATTATTTTCCTTTCCTAGAAAAGATAGTATCTCCCATGCTATCTTTTTGACAGAAAAGGCTACAAAACTCTTCAAATTAATCCACCATGCAGACTCTTCTATATGTTCATCTGGAGACAAATAAAGACCTTCTCAGCCACAGTACTGGCAGGCTTTTCTTGCCCAGAAATCAAAGCAAAATCCCATACTTGGTTTTGTAAGGTACCTCACTGAGTTCTCAGTAGGGCATGAACCAAAACCTAGTTAACAGATACCAACATCCTGTAGGCTTCAAATTAAATACCATGATCCTCTGGTGAGGCTGCGTCCAACAGAGAAAACAACAAGCTTCAGACCTTCATTAAGCAGTATGTGGCTAAACACTGCTTTTTCTTCCTCAGCTCATAAGGCAGCTGTCTGGTAAGGACAGCAGGAGAAACTGGATGAAAAGTTGCCAGAACTGTTTGTTTCCAAGCTATCCACTGCAAAGGACAACTTCAATAGACAAATGAAACAGCAAGTTTGAACAAAAGCTTGTTCTTGTCTCTTCTTCAGATGTGAATGCATCTAGCGATGCCCCAAGGCTATTCACAGAAGTATTTTTTGTTAAAAATGAGTACAGAGAAGCAGTAACCTGAAAATGTTCCTAATATTTATCTTTGCCTGAGCTGTCATGGTGCCGTTTCTTCTGCAACTGTTTTCCATATGATCTTGGATTTGTTTTTTTTTGACAAGAAAGTAAATCTCATACCTACATTTAAGTCTCACCAAGAAATGGCGTGTTTTGAATGCTCTTAAAGCATTTCTGTTCAAATTCTGACTGTGGGCATCAGACATTGTAAAATCTGCAATTCCAGAGCAATTCAACAGCAATTAATTTTTTTTTTTTTTAATATGTCATCTGAACATGGCTGTTCAGCAGATTTCTAGGGCAAATGCAACCATTTTCTTTCATTCTCCGCACATATGGATGAAAAGAAATCTTTAATTAAAGTCATGATTACTTCTGTTGACCCAAAGATGCTATAGTGTTTGATAAACTGTTAATGAATAGATATTTCACCAACCCATATTGTAATTTAAAACTGTTTTACATCAATTTGTGTAAGAGTTTTAAAGTGTATTCTTTACTTTTTTGAGAATGAGTTGTCCTTCATATTACATTATTTTAAGAGAAAATATATATTTTTTTAAAATATATTCTTAATGATTAGTATCTGGATCCTTTTACACCGTCACACAAAATATGATATTAATATTTTGTTCAGCTTTTCTACCAGGGGTCATATTTTCATTATCTTCAATGTACTTTCTGTTCATTAAGGATAACTTAATGATAGTAATTTAAATAGTATTAAATTTAAAGAGCATTAAAATATTTTGTAGAAACCCGCAGAGCAAAATTGTACAAATCTCCAAAGGAACAAAGCATACACATCTCTGGGAACTGAGGAGAGTAGCTGTAGTGTTTGTGGAGTTCATCACCTTACCACTCTCTTGAGTAGAACATCTTCCTTTGGTAACTGGACACTGACACATCAGTTACTAATATGATAACTAACCTATAGAGGAAATGTAGATTGAAATCACATAATCCAATTTCACATCTCACAATAAGGTAAAACATTCACACTATCAGTGCATTTATGCTAGAGCTAAAGGTAAAACTTTATCTTGGAAATGTGAAATTTATAGCTACTTCAGGAGTTAGGATGTCTAGTTGAGGTGTAATTCCTTAGGGGACGGCTTTCTGCAGAAAAAAAATGGAAGGCCATGAAGAGCAATTCTCTGAAGGTTCCAGGCATATTGAAAAGCTGTTCAGAGAATATGAAATAATGTTGACAGAATTCAATATTTTTATCATACTTACATCTCAAATTACCTCTGGGATATTCAGAATAAATTAAATTAGTAGTTAGAAAAAGAGGATAAGTTTCAGACAAGAGAAAATCAGTATTAAAATTAGAGACCTTATGGAATATTTTTATTTCTAAAAATTACTGAAAAGAAATATAAAACTCTTCTTCTGTGCATCAGTCTTAAGAAGCTAATAATGTATAAGAAAAGCACATTTTCCTATATCTTCAGTTAAAAATTATTTATTGAAGTGCCAGATTCTGCAGCCTGATTCTTTTTTTTGTGGCACTAGAAAAAAAAATAGTTCACTTTCTGGCAATTTTTGCTAGATTGTCCTCCATATTAAAAAAAAAAGGAGATTGCATAGTTTAATTTGTTATTCTGAAGAAAAAAAAAATAAATACATTGAATGAAAAAATATACACAATTCCCAGAAACTAGTGGGGATTTTGACACGTTGTATGAAAGGCTGCTGAAATAATGCTGTAAGACTTATGAATCAAATTCTGCTTCAAATCTAAATCCACACTCCTAAATGAAGGCATTATCTCTGAATACACCAGCATCACCTCCTGAAATGGACATTCAGAATTTAGAATCACAGAATCCTTAGTGTTGGAAGGGACGTCTGAAGGCCATCTAATCCAACTCCCAGATTCCCCAACTCCTATTTAAAAATCTGATTGTGAAAACACATATGTTAAAATCAAAATGCATTGAACATCATTAAATCATGCAAAAGCACAGAATTCTATTCTGTGAAAGGTCAAATAATTTTATGCCTATGCCATCACATGACAGTGAATATATATGTAACATCTGAAGACAATGTTCATTGTTATGAGGAGGTTGTGAAACAAACGTGGATAGAGAAAAGGTATATATTCCTGTTTATCTACAGTTGTTTGTGCAAGAAAAGACATGAATCCTGTGTGCTTCCAAGTGCTGAAGCTGGACTGAAATGGATGAACCAAAGTAAGGAGAGCTCTAGCAGAAAGCTCTGAGCACAGCAAAGAAGTGGTCAGTCTAGGTCATCCCTTGGTGATCTGCACAATGAATGGAAGTACTAACTCTTTTGTGCCTTGTACAAGTGCATGTTTTTTCTAAGACTTTGTTTTCCCAAAAACTCTCGTTTTCTTTGAGAAAACACATTTATTCTTGTAGTACATTATAATAAGAGATCTATCATTCTACAAGGTTGGAACATGCAAATTCAAGATAGGATGGCAAAAAGAACAAGCCAATAAACTCCTTCAAAAGTCATTTAATTCAGAAGTGAACTTGCGAACCTGGATGAATGTTGTAACAAAGCTGCTAAATCTCTGCTCAGCTCTTTGGGGACAAAATAATTTCTATGGTTACTGCTTTTATTCTTCATGGGCTTTTATACTAACACTGTGGCTCAACGTGTTCTTTAACATGCAGGTGCATAATATACCACTATTTTATGACTTCACATATGAAATAAAATTGGCTTCTCTGTCCAGGAGAGAATTCCTACAGGAAGCAGAGTAAAACTGTGACCTATGTCACATTCACAAAGTAAGTATGATCAATTTCTCACCATCAATTATCTTTCTGGTACAAAACTTCCTTTATTCCAGAACCTAAGATGGAGACCATATAAATGTTAATGCCTGAATGGATTCTTTCAATGTTTTATTACTGCTTATAACCTTTGCACTAACATTTAGGAGTACATTTTGAGTGCTAAATCCAAAGAACTGATCTCCAAAGTACACTTAAATTAATATAGATTTTTAAAATGATCTTTACCCTCCAGCTTGCCTGATTAGTCAGAAAACCAGTGTTGTCATTGCCATACTTAAGCTTCCTCAAATAATTAATAAAAGTGTGCTTTCTGGAATCAAACGTGGTGCAGTGTGAGTCCCCTGTTGCTCAGTTCCTAAGGTACTGGAAGATGTCATTCCCGTATGAACAAATCCAAACTTCAGGGTTTGACTTGTGTTTTCAGAAGGGTCACTGCTCTTAATCATAAGCACAGTAGGACACTGCTCTCCACTGAGTGTTTGGGGAGAATATGGACCTTCAAACTCAATATATTGTTTAAGAGTATGTGGGAATAGGCATTTAGTTAATTAATTTATTTAGTAGTAGTGCTACTAGTAGTAGTAATAGTACTTTCCTAGGGAATTTATACTTGTGTGGATGCATGTATAAATGTAATTTACTGTTGAACTTCAAGTTGTACTAGTCAGCTAGTGGAAGATGATCCACAGCTGGAATGACTGAAAGCTTGAGAAATTGGCTGGGTAGAAGAGTCAGGCACCAGGTAGGGATAATATATCAGTTAAGACCTGCTCTAGTATTGCAGGAATGTGAGAATGTGGATGTGTTTGTGAATCTAAAAGTGGTGGCAAGGATGGTGGCATTTCACAGCAAATTTCAATTTTGACTCCATAAGTAGTAGGAAGTGAATGGAAAAATGAGCAACTAGGGAGAGCTTGATAGACCAACAGACACAACTTTATAAAGGGGATAATATAACCTGATAGACTGCATAACAAGAGGATAACCTTGCTGAGCCCATGTGTAAGACAGCAATAAAGCCCTCATGGTTCTGCTGGTCCATGCAGAGATAAAATACCAATTTTCATTGCTGTGGATTTGGCATCTTTAAGAAACAAACCCTTAGCTGTACAATTACTGAGTAAACATCTCCTCATAAGAGAAATTATACTTTTTTACATTGTTTCAATGAAAATATTTATTCTGATGGAATGTTTCTTTAATCTAAAACAAATTAAAGCTGTTAAATCTTCCTGCACAAGTTGTCACTAAAGCAGCAAAAATCCTTTATCAAGTTTTCATTAGTACAGAATGTCAGCGCAGTAAGAACCTTAACTCTCTATCCATCTGGTATTAAAACAAATATATATACATATAGATATTTAAAAAATCAACTGACTTGAGTAATCCCCACAGTCTTAATTTCCAGACTGTTGCTTTGAATACAAGCAAATACGATGTTACATCTTTCATGTCAAAGAGAAATATCATCCCTTCAGTGTGTATTTTCCTGTTCTTTACTGTGCCTGTAGATAATATTAAATGAGTAAAAATGGGCTTCTGCAGTTGAAGCACTTACATCATTAGTAGATCTAGATTACTGAATTACAGAGAAGAAAGATCACCAACGTGTGGTGAAAGCCATGTTCTGCTACATGCGTATCAGGAGGACAACACCATTCCAAACCACATAAAGCACTTTTCATGATCTCATATAGATTGCAAAGGATTTTTCAAAAAACAGCCTCCAGCTCAGAGTCAAAGGAACAACGAGATTGGAAGGAGCTTCTGGAGATAACACCCTGCAGCTTCCCTACTCATAGCAAGGCCAGGTAGAGCAAATAGTTCAGGGCAGATTTTAAAAATCTCCAAGCATAGAGAATCCCCATTGTCTCTGGGCAACTTCTTCCAGTGTTTGACCACTCTCACAGTAAGACCTTTTTTCTTAGATTTAAATGGAGTTACCAGCTTTTCTAGTTGTGCCCACTGCATCCCGACCTATATTGGAGTGCTATAAATATTAGAAATGTTAGCAGTACCTATTTATGCTTAAATTGGTCAAGTTACAGGTTATAAACACATTGTGATATAAGTCGCGTGATATACACCAATGACTGATACTCTGGCCTAATTTTAGATCTCTTTTCATAAAGGTGCACAATGTCTAAACATGCATTTAGAAATACAATTCTGTAATGTACAAGGCCTTGCTTTCATGGATTTGTTTACAAGGACTTTTTCTCTTCCATTTCCTTTCTTTTGTTAACCCCAAGTTTGTTCTCTCATTATATGGGGACTTATTCAGAAGTACTGAAGTTTTTGAAAAGGCATGAATGTATTCTGGCAATTTCTATTTTGTCTCTAGTTCAGGCATGACCAAACTCCTTGCATGAGTTTTGCATATGACAGAGTCTGATCATGGACTGTTTATTTTAACATCCTTGCTGGATACAATGAAAATAAGTTTGTCTAGATAAGGACAATAAGTTTGTTCCAGTGCAGGAATTGAACCTGGAGAAAAATAAAAAAGTTAGATGCGTGTCTACATAAGAAATTGGCATCCTTGGTCTTGTTACTGTGTATTGGTGTATTAAATTCATTGCCCAAAGATAGAAAGCTGTTTCAAGTACTCTGAGCATTTCCATGTGCATGGACCTGCTAGGTGCAGGAACTACACAAGACCTGCACTCCTTCAGAGCACTGTCACAGGGACGGTTAGAGCATTCCAAATGTCCCCAAGTATTGACATTTGGGTGACAGAATAACACTCGTAATCTCTGCAGCCTATGGAGCACACTAAAACACTAATGATTAGATAACATTTTCTCTTCAAAGCGGGAACATTTTTCTAGCATCAGGCTCAACAGATAGGAAAAAG
Organism: Chrysolophus pictus; assembly: GCA_037305975.1. Classification (NCBI taxonomy): domain Eukaryota; kingdom Metazoa; phylum Chordata; class Aves; order Galliformes; family Phasianidae; genus Chrysolophus; species Chrysolophus pictus. The sequence continues at coordinate 31,455,111 of CM074578.1, forward strand.
AGGAAGTCAAGTGCATTAATTCCTTAGGCTTCCTAAGCTGGTTCCCAAACCTGTACAATTTTTACTTTTTCTCCACTTTAATTCCAAAGATTTGAAGATGTCTCTATTAAAACTCCTAAGGGAGTGAAATTTGGTGTTCATAATTAATAGAACAAATGAGCTGTATATTTCAAATTAAATAAAAATAGAATAAAATTCATGGCTGTAGTAGTTCTTTTTGCAGGAATAATGCAGTCTAGTTTGTTGTCAGATCTGGCTGAAAATACTTTCTTCCCTGGTTATTTAGCAGACAGCCAGGGCCTAAGGATTATGTCTGAGCCTGGTTTAACACCAATTCTAAAGGTGATAAAATTTAATTTGCTAGAAATGGAAAATCTGTGCTGAATGGTAGAAATTCATATATCCATTTCAAAACACTGAACGCATTTACTTCCACATGTTCCTTTCTATCTGGAAATTTACATGGAAATACTACGTTTAAGGGCTGATGTAGATAAATTGTTTGTGTGCTCAGTGAGCCCATGAGGACTAGGAAGAATAAATTCAATATGTGGGTGAATAAAGTGCATGCTGCAAGTGGTAGGTATTGATGTAAAACAGTTTGGTGCTCACTCATGTTTTTCAGATACTAAGAGTCAGCCCAAAGCATATATTTCTTTCCTTATTCTGCAACTCAGCAACAGAATGGAAACTCAACTTCTGTAAAGTACTAAAGATATGTATCAGTAAAAGAAAAGCAAAAGATACTGAGCAATAGTCCCAGTTTAGAAAATTCTTGGATGTGCTGAAAGATGAAAATGATGGTGGATCAAAAATGGTTTCTCAGTAGCTCTCAGATTCTTGATACTGAAAGCTACACTGCTTACCCGATGGCAGTTTCTTTGCATTTTCTATTTGTCAAAATTCCTCTTTTCTATCATGTTTAGAAGTAACACGGTCTTTCATAGTCTGGGAACCGTCCTGTATATAAGATCTCTTATGCCAGGGAAGATGCCATTGTAGGGGGGAATACAAGGGGCTGCCACCAGTTTGTCTTTGGCAGTGAGGCTGAGATGATGCCACATAGCATACCCACACCTCTGTTCTTTCTTCAGGAAATGCTAGTGGTCTAGAAAGACCTGGCACCAGGAAATGCAGATTGGGAAAGATGATGCAACACAGTGGAGATGGGGAAGCATGTAGAAAAGTGAATGCACCAAAGAAGAGAGCAGGACCCTAAATAAAGAGGTGAAAAATTCAATTCCATGCTGTTTTGGTCCCTTTTTGTGCTTATTGTCTTTCAGGCTCTTCTTTTTAACTTCTGCATCTCCATTTGTGTATCCTTTTACCCACACACTCTAAACTACCAAACAAAAGATTTTCTTGAAAGAATTTTCCATATTTTAAAAACTTGATTTCCTTTGTTTGTCTTTTATTTTTCTTTCTTTGTTTTTATTTTTTTTTTCCAAAAATCTTAAACAAGTATCAATCTAGCTCAGTTTTTAGTGACATTTTACTTCTCAAATATTTCCATGGTCAGTTATCATTTTCATGTAATTCAATTTGTACAAGAAAAAATATACAAAGCATCATAATAAGCTGAAAATACTCAAGAGTGGCAATATTTTTAAAGAGAACCAATTCTTCTTGCTTGCAAGGTGTATGCTGCAAAATTGTCGTTACACTCTTTTACCAGTAACATTAGCAAAACTTTCTAAAAATCTCTCTCATTAGAGATGAAGTGGATGTTGTTGGATGGCACAACACAAAACCAAGGAATCACATTTTAATATTTAATTCAAAATAAAAAACCTTCCCTTCTATTTCCATATGACACCATATTTTTATACCTGTGTCACTGTAGTCAAGTTTTGCTCAAAAGAAACAGTAAAAACCCATCTCGATGGGGTAGGGCTATGTTATAAAGATCACAATGAACTCCTCCATGTTGATAATAACCATGGGATATTAACTCAGTTAAACCCCTAAACTGCTGGTAATATCCTTCCTTCCAGCTAGAGCTTCTATTCCCTCTGAAGTGGAAAGACGTACTCCCCATTGTCACATTGCACTGTCACCTTGCAAGTAACTGAGAGGAAGTCATTTCCTAAAAGTATGTGTCATTCACAATTGTCCAGTTGTCTGTTCATTAATCCTATAGGATCAGATAAACCTCTGTTTCACTTATCCAACTAAGTTGGCTAACTGACTAGCATATGTGCCAAGAGGCATCCTGTATTCTGCAAATGGTGTGAAGCAATCAGATAACCACTGGCAGTTGAAATACAATCAAAGCAATGTAGTGAAATTGATGCAGAAATGTTGAAAACTTTCAGAATTCCCATTTCTCTGTACAGTATTCACTGTGTTACATTGTCATTTCTCTTTTCCTGTTTATGAACATCCATTGCTTGTCTCTCACCGGAGAGTGTATTTCTCACAGAGGAAAATGCTGCTCATTCTGACTGCAGACCATTATCTGACAAGTGAAACAATCACCTTTAAAAGCTTGGAAAGTGGCTAGGCACTCAGCTTTTGCCACCTACTACTTTGATGCAAGGACTACAGCCTGTGGGTCCACAGCCAGACATACCTTTAATTAAAGAGCAATGCCTGGGACGAGCTTGTTCACCCAGAGTTCTCATTCAGCCTTCTGGGAAGAGCTGATGTCATGGGCAGCTTCCTTCACTGGCTAGTAGGTATGAATGTCTTCTGGTCAACCCCTACCTTCTCTCAAGTGCTGCTGACAGGCCGGTGTGAGAAGCACAGAAATATCTTGCAAAGTATACTAATCTGCTTGGTTGCTGATTTATGAACCTTTTTCAGTTGGATCCATCCAAATCATCACCCCTTTCAAATGTTTGGATTTTATTCCATTAATCACATTTTCCAAGAACTGTGATAGCCGGACCTGTACCTTTCCTTTAAACACCTTTAATTAATGCTGTACAAAGTTCAGTCCTAAACAGCATCCCTAGAAATTCTTCCGGTACTTTTCTTTCTCTCCTCAAGAACTGGACATTAGATTTTGGGCAGTCATGTTTGTCCCTGTGTCTCCACATCACTCTATCAGAGTAGTTACTCACAAGCATTATCCATCCTTTATCAACTCAGATTTAAGAAGTCAGTTAGAGTAAATCAGGACTTGCACTTACAATGAAGTTCAACAACAGAATAGTCCCAGGGTGTATTAAATTTTCAGCCTGCTGCTCCATATGTCTGGTCACTTATTACAGCACATAGTGTGACAGCTTTCTGAGCAAGCAGTGGCAAACGTTGGAAGGGAAAAAACAGAGCTTCAACAAATTAAAAATACAGCGAGGAAAATAAAGATGCATCTAACTTGAGCTCACTGCGCACAAAAATTGCAGCAATATTGCAAACTTTTTTTATTCAGTCAGAGAAAAAAAAGAACTGTTTTTTCATCAGATTGCTGACCAGTAGAGTTTAATGCCTTTGCTTTTAACACGGGAATTTCTTTTCCAAGATGCTTTGCTGGCAAAATAAATGCCAGCAGGAGACGATAGGACAGTTTAAAGAAATGTCTTTCCGTAGGGCACATTGCTGATTTCTCTTATGTTATCCTGACAGTATGGGGCACCAGATCTTAAGAGAGAAGAGTTTTAATTATACAGGAGAAAGCAGTAATGCCTTGCTCCAAACAAGCCTGACAGAAAGGTTTGTCATTCCGACTGCAGCCATATTTCCAGTGCAGAGAGATTCTTTTAAGCCAGCGTAGTTTTCTTAGTAAGTAATTGAAACACTCAGGTGCAATGTGGAGAGCAAATGTCATGAAAAAGATTTCCTGGCAAGAATCAAGCAGCCCTTCCTCTGATCAGTAATTCAGTCAGAGTTTATTACAGAGGCAGAAACATAATCACTGCACTTCTAAATGGAGTGATGTGGCCATGAAGCACTTCACTCCTGATTCAGTGCTATAGGAGAGCTGCAGACCTCACTAAGGTGCTGGTGGACAGCATGCAGACTAACGGGTGTCACAGATACAGGATTTGCTGCAGCATGCTTACTTTTTTTGTCTGTGGATACCTTTTCTAAGCACACAGTTTTCAATGTATTACTATATTTTATTTTTCTATTAAAACCATACCCCATAACTTTTGTATGGCTGTTTTAATACACTGCAAAAAGTGGAAATTTGCCTGAATGCCTTTCACTGCGCTCCTGCAGACCAGAGACCCTTCCCTCTTTGCCTTCAGTGAGCTGAAAGCTGTAGTAATAGGAAGAAAATTACTGAAAATTACCCAGTGGTCACTGCGGTGCTAAATGAGAGCTTTATGAAAATATCTGCACACAAGTAATAATATCAAATAATAATAGAGGAATAGGAAGAATTTCTTTATCTCTTGCAATGAAGGCTAGACTAATTACAGTGCTGATGTGTTGACTCTTGCATTTTAACTATGATACAATTGTAACATTAAATAATAATGGCATTGTAAGTGATATCACGGATGTTAACTCCTGGAAGGAGACTCATGACTGTGTATCTTTTGTGACAGGATAAAACAGATGATCTTTCCTTATGAAGAAGAAACGGAAACACAGAAGGCTTTCCTGATGAATTATTCCATTTGAAGTCTTACCGTGTTTTGCAATATCTTACTGTAAACTGCTAGTCTTCAAGTTTCACACATACTTCAACTATCAGAAACACGTAAAAGCAGATGTAGCATAAGCTCCAAGCCATAGCAGACAGTGAAATCAACTTCCTCTATCCATATATCCCCTTCCTGATATGACTTGCAGTATGACTGACATTTCTCAAAATTCCTGATAAATTTATTGTGTTGTACTTGGAAAGAAGTGGAAAATAGTTTGTGTAAAAAAATATATATATACACTTTATGGATGTTTAACAGACAGAAGTGATCAGGACTTTAGGAGTATAATCTGATATCCTCTGTCTTATATCACTGCCAAAGACAGAAGCAACATCCCTTTTTTTATAGTAAACTGATTCTGAAAAAATAAGAAATATAAACTCAGCATAGTATTTGTGATATGCTCATGGAAATTCTCATTGATTTTTCAGTGATATGTGTGTTCACATCCAATTTCTTAGTTGGCTATTGGAAATAAGATCTGCCAATGCAGATGTTAAAACCGGGCTTCACATAATAATTTTAAAAAAAGAGAGAGTAATGAGGTAATGAGTAAAATTTGTAAAATAGTATTCCCTTATAATTAAATTAACACACAAAGACTTCTGTCTCACTTGCCAAATACTATTTTGGAAAAGTCCAAATCATAGATTCTGCTCTAAAGTAGTCTAGAGAATACTTACCACGTCTACTGAGACCTGGCTTCTCACTCACGGAGTGTCAAGAGCTTGAGGCTAGGCAGCTAGTAGAAGTATTCAGCCTATGGATCCTGGGGTGCTTAGTAATAAATAAATCACTGAGAAGAATTGATCTGGATACATGCTGTGGTTTTTAAAGAAAGCTCTTTTTGGAATCTAGGAAAACATCAGGGATTTTATCATACCTAATGAAGTTATGCATAAATGCTAACCACAAGTAAATCAAGGGTCATTTACAAGACCAAATACGTAACTTAATCAGACTCAGAAAGATTAGAAAACTGCTTGTTATTTGTAGTGTATTAGAGGGAATCTAAACTGTATGAATGATATAGACATTTCAAACTTTCTCATGCTCTAAGAGAGCTACACAGGGCAACAGTGGAAGCAATTTTTGACTGACTGAAGAAATACAAGACTGTTGAAATTGAAACAATTTACAATATACATAAAGAATCACAGAGGAGAGAAAACATGTTTTAAAAGGATATAGAATATTATATAAAGATGAAAGATGTTAAATATTAAAAAATATTAAGAGTAATACAATCTTTCTCTCTACCAATATTTTTAGTATATTTTTTATCCACCTCTCTGCTGTGCAAATTGCAGCAGAACACGTAAGGAATCTGAGCTAGAACTCATCCGCACAGAACCTTTCTTGACATCTGCAAATGCTGAAGCTTTTCTTTGGTAAATGGCTCAATATTAAGAATGTATCTGTATCATGACTGAGTAATATTTCAGTAATGGAAGCAGAGTAAGCAGTAAGAAGATTTAATGGCATGTAATTAATCAATTTAGAAATTCGGTCAAGTTACAAGAGAAAATTCCTCCTGGGAGACTAACTTATAATTGTCACTTAGTAGTGCTAATTTCATCTCTTTGTCTCTCCAAAGTAGTAGTAACAGACGTGTTTCTCAGGGAACATAAACTGGATTGCTTAAATCGCTAGCAAATCCATCCCACTGAACTGAGCAGAACCTCAGGAGAATTATTTGGGTGTTCTAGATTTTTTTAATGTTCTGTATATAATTGAACTAAACGCACCCAAAATTTCACTGAAGTTATCAGCAATTTTTTTTTATTGTGATTATATACTTTAAGTAAACACTGTCAATGTGTAGTGGGTTTTAAGAAAAATAGAACAATGGCCTTTGAATTGATCCACCAATTTCATAGAAACATACAATTCCTTGAGTCGGAAGGGATGCTAAAGGACAGGAAAATGTGCAGCTAGATTGAATTGCTCAGAGCCCTGTCTAGCCTGACCTTGAATGTCTCTGGGAATGGGACATCCACCACCTCCCTGGGCAACCTGTTCCAGTGCCTCACCACTCTTATTGTAAAACAAACAAACAATCAAACAAAAAAAACAAAAAAAACCAACCTTATATCCAATCTAAATCGCCATTTAAAACCATTTCCCCTTGTTCTATCACAACAGACCTTGCTAAAGAATCTGTTCTCTTTCTTTCTTATAGCCCCCCTTTAGATACTGAAAGGCCACTCTCAGGTCTCCCTGGAGCCTTCGCTTCCCCAGGCTGGACAGCCCCAGTACTCTCAGTCTGTCCTCGTAGAAGAGAGCTGTTCCATCCCTTGGATCATTTTTGTGGCCCTCCTCTGGACACGCTTCAACAGGTCCCCCATCTGGAGATTAAGACATTGACCACCACTGTCTGAGTACTGCCTCATAGCCAGTTTGTCATCCATCAAACAGACTACCCATCAAATCCATATCTTTCCAATTTGGACGGAAGGTGTTATGGGAGATAACATCAAAGTACTTATTGAAGTCCAGATAGGACTTCATCAGTGGCTCTTGTCTTGTCCACCTATGTAGTTAAGCCACCATAGAAGGCCACTAGGTTGGTTACACAGGACTTGCCATTCATGAAGCTGTGCTGGCTGTGCCATATCATCCCTCTCTTACATGTCAGTAAATATTTATAATAAGAAAATTGTCAAGAACATTAAAAATAAAATAAAAGAGTACCTGAAAAAATACTAGCTCAAATTATTCTGTGTTTGTGTTGTAATTTCATATTTGCACGTGATATCAAATTTATATGTTGCTGCATATACTCCAGACATCAAAACAGGAAAAAAAATAAGCTTGCAGATATTCACATAACTTCCTGCTAGTAGGAAAATGCAATTACACAGGTTTCTTCAACCTCTGGCTATAAAGAACAGCAGCAATGATTTGATTTTAAATTCCCCCAGCCTTGCATAAGAAGCATAAAAATATCCCTTTGTTCAGTGATGAGTACTTAAATGTGTTGGCTAAAATTCAGCCCAAAGAATATCTCAGAATGTTACTGCAACAAAAGAGTGGAGGTTCTGACCACTCTCAACAGGAGATATGATATCTTCAAACAAAATCTTGAAAGGAAAGGGGAATTATAAATGAGCTAAAATGCTAATGGTCTGGGGTAAAATACAGGGCACTTCATAACTGCGCAACTGAAATGACAGTGCAGCACTCTGTATGTTCTGATAAATTACAGACTCAGCTTATGCCATCCCAATAATTGGATAAAGCTTTAAAACAGGAAGAGCCTGGGAGAATTTTGAAATTATTATTTTCTTTTACTTTTTTAAGTACTAAATTTTTAATTAATTTAGTTACCCACAAAGGAAGAAAATAGTTTGATTTTTATTTTTTTTTTTCCTAAAGGCAGAGAAATATTTTTGGTCTGCCAAAAAGAATATATATTGCTGTTTTATGCATATTTCAAGACGATCCTTTCTTTTCGGTGTTGGAGGAAGGGATTCTTAAGAGAAGAGGCTGGGACTGAGGGTAGTGAAGTATTTAGGCTCATTGTGACCAAGACATGATGCTGATATGCAAATAGAAATACTAGATAGCATATTGGTCATATAATCATTTGATTTGAATCAAAATGTTGCTTAAGATACTCTTATGTATGTAGAGGAAACAAAGTGAATCACTGTGACAGAGGAAGGAGAGATTTCTGTGTTTGTATGAGAGATGGATGGGAGAAAGACACTATGTAAAGGTATGGAGGGAGGAACAAAGATAAGTTATCTGTTACAGTTTGAGCTCACTTGTGTTTGTGGGTGGATTGTTTCTGTACAGCACACAAACATGTACCAGTTCTTCAATTTTTCTTTAGGGTTTCAACCTTGAAAACCTTTCTTCCTGTTACTCCTTCATGAGATCAATGGATATGCACTGGCCATTGCTAAGTCTCTGCTGCAAATGAGAGGTGTATCTCCAATACATGTGTTGTAAAATATAATAAATATTGAACAGGACCTGAGGGAATGGCATGAAGCTGTGTCAGGAGAGGGGCAGCTGGGGGTTAGGGAAAGGTTCTTCACCAGAGGATGGTCTGGCACTGGAATAGTATCCTCAGGGCAATGCTCATGGCACAGAGCTTGAAAGAGTTCAAGAGGCATCTGGACAGTGCTCACAGACATATGGGTGGTCCTGTGTGGAGACAGCAGTTGGACTCAGTGATCCTTGTGGATCCTTCCAACTTGGGATATTCTGTAATAAGGTCAGCATTAGGCCCACACCCTACGCAGGCAGGGTATAGAAAGATGTAAGAAGTCAGGATGTCTGAGTAAATGTGTGGTTTGCAGGAAGGTGAAGCTGCATAGCAGTGCTTTGGCCATGTCTTTCAGGTCTTGCTAAAACAAACTAGAAGTGAAGCTTCTTTTTTCTGGTGTGACCAGAACTACAGAACGAGGTAAGATGCATTTTAGTGAAAGAATACAGCTCTTCCATTGGTCAGCAGAGAAACTAAAAGACTTCCAATACTGATGAGAGATGAAGACAATGATACCGAGGTTTAAATGGCTGCAGAGCTGTGTCTCACTTTTTAGCTAAAACACAAAATTCTGGGACACTTGAAGGAGACACTGCCTTCTACAAACAGCTCATTAGGGCAGGGTTTCTGTTCTCTGTGTTCCAGAATGTCAAGCAGATGAATTAATTAGCAGAAAGCCAGTAAGTCAGATTATTATTTCTCCAGGAGAAACTCTGGGAAAAGTTAGCTCCCTATTGTAGGTGTATCATGAAGTCTTTGTTGTGTGCTTCAAATGGAGGGTTTAACTCTTAGGAAGTGTGAGGGCTTCTGCTAATTAATTAGAAAAAAGTCCACGTTAATAACCAAATTGAACCAGTGCCTCTGAGTAAAGGCTGCTGGAAGGGGATTTGATTACACATGGTGTTAATGTGGGGATTATCAGCTTTGCCTTACTGCCTCAAGCAGTCGTTCTGTGACATTTGCGGAGTTACAGGAGTCTGAGAAGAATTTTTCAAATTAGAAAATGGAATGACTGAGAAACACCTCTGCTGGGAAATCATACTGAAAGATTGTTTTATATGGTCATGTCATTGACATTATATTTATTCCATTGAAGACATAAAAATACCTGTTTTTAAAACATGTAATGATGTGTCCTTTACAGATATCCTCCTGTAGCAGGACATTCAGGAACCAGCATTATTCTAAGCCTTCTAAATTTTAAGTGGATAAATATAAGCTTTTTTTTCATGGAAAACAAGAGGAAGGCAGATAGTGGGGAACTGCTGTCATGAAAAAAAAATTCTTCTGCTACTTGTATTTTGAACTTTCATACCTTTGATTTGTGATTCTGGTGTTTGAATAAGGTCTACGTCTTTCTCAATATGGCTCTTAGGTTGATGGAATTATTTATTTTCTTATAAAAATGCCTGTTTCCACCAAACATATATGTAATTCAGCCTGATTTCCTTTGTTGAGTTAGTTTTGTTAAAAATACAGGAAAGGTGATGCTAATTCAAGTTAAGAAAGGTAGAAGAAGAAAATAGCTGGCTCCTTCAAGACAGAAGTAAAATGTTTGTCAGTTTCTAAATATGAGTAAAAGGTCTTCAGAGAGAGCTGTCAGGAAGGGAGCCCATCCAGAAAGCCCTTGGCCCTGACCTGTCTTGGGCTGAATGCAGTTAATCATGCCAAGCATCAAGAATGTGTAGATAAATGGGAACTTCCATGAAAACCCAGATTTTGGAGAGGGAAACAAGACAAGATAACTGTGCACCACTAACTTGGTGGTGCTGTTCAGTGCAGTTGTTCCTCTCTGCGTGTGCCTTTGGAAGCACTTGCGCAATGTGATATTTCTCTCCCATCCTTACCTCCTGTTTTTCCCCATTAGGATCATCTAATAAGTCATATCAATGACAAGAAACCCAGTAGTTTTAGGTCTGGACCAGGTGCTGTTCTGAGACAGCAGTTCCCCTTTATGTACCTCAGTGCACATCTCCACAATGTCTAGCACTTGATTCATTGCCTTTTTAAATACATCTTTGCTTATGCTTGGAAAGCAATGATGGAGGCACCAATAATTAGGAGAGAGATCTGAACTTCTGACCACTGTCTTACCTGGAGGGTTAAATTTAAAATACACACATGGGGTTTGTACTTTCTACCAGCTAGTATATTCATTACGTATTCTTGCAACATTTAACACTGCAAGGCAGTGCCTAACTGATGATCATTCATGTTCTTTCTTCTTTTCTGGCTGCATATCCCTTATACTGTTCAACTCATTAAACAGTTTTTCTGGCTATTAATTATGTGGAAAAATATGAAACTATTATGATAATGCACTGGGTTCCTAATTGCAGAGTGAATAAGAATGGCAAAGATTTAAGGAACGTAGTAATGGAAGATTGAAGTCTAGATAGATAGAACTTCTTATTCTTTGACAACAACATATTACTTTATGACTAGATCATATTTTAGGTGTTTTGTTCAACAGTTTCACTGTTTTATTCTCTGGAGAGAGCCCCAGCAGTATTCAGGGCCATGGTATCTCATGCAATAAACTTCAAAAAATAAACTACAAAAAAATTATTGTCCAATGTTTGTTGCTCAAAACAGGACTGAATATCAAATGAAATCACTGCATAACAATCCTACTTTGAGTCAGCCATGAATTTGTATGATGCATGTCCTGGGTTAAATGTATATTACCGTACAAAAATCTGTTTCTGTAATGCTTACTCTAAAAAACAATAATTACTTCCTTTTGATATAAATTGAAAATTCTAGATTTTAAATAATTATTTTGAAATTCTGAAAAGGAGTCTGCTAAGTCTATTTTGGAGAAGGTAACTTCATTTTGGTCCTTCTATTCTTAGGCAATGAAAATCTTAGGAATAAGAACAACATTATCTGTGAATTTTTTGCTTTCTTCAGACTTACATGATCAGTATCTGTTTCATCATGCTATATTTTATAGTTTCCAGACAATGATAAATGCTATCAGATTTCTAAAACCTGTACATGGAAGGGATTTGGAGACTCAGCTTCTCTGCTCACTGGAATAGAACTCTCACCCATCTGGAGTCAGGCTTCCTCAAGTTCATTTGTGTGACAGGCAAAAATGAGTCCTGTTATTCACCTTCACTGCCCCTGGCAGCAAGATGCATAACTTGGGACCAGAGCATGTAATGCAAAAGGATATCAGTCAGGAAAAAAAAAAGTTCATTTAAAAGAGTGGCTGAACCTGCAAGTTAGAATATTTTCACAACTTTGTCTATACTAGACTTTCACCTTATGTTTTATTTTAAACAATACCAAATGCATCACAGTCCCTTGAACTATTACTGGACTTGTCCTTTTACAAAACTCATATCTGTGTGAGACCTTGAAAGAAGGAACAAATGACGTTTACCCCTGGCCCTGACGAAACTCAGCTATCAACTTTAGTCAGAAATACTTTTCAATTGTATATACATATTGTATGATGTGGAACAGAGCTAGAGACTGACAAAGACTACTTTGATCATAGTCTGAAATTCAGAAGAAATGATTGTCCATCCATCTATATTCACTGTCAACCTACAGTGACTCAGTCACAGATGCCAGCTTAAAATCCTGAGAACACAGCAGCTCATGACAATCAGGCTGTGCATGTTTACTACAGTGACCACACTGCATGATCCACTTGGCCCTGGTCACATAGAAGAAGGAAGATGTTAGAGCTAAATTCCCTCAAATCCTATAGCAACGCACAGCTTCATCTCAGTGTAAAGAGAGTTGTGGCTTCAGTAGTTTTAGCCAATTTTAAGTTTGTATAAGGGTTGTAATGTAATGTTCACCAGAGGAAATGGTTTCATGTGGAAGCACACACCTGGATAGCAAAAACAATCACTGAGAATACTTTTATCCACCATTGATGCTAATAGTTACTAATTAGCAAGCCTGGAAAAGGAGATTACACCTGATTTAACCAAAAGATATCTACATCTCAGAAAAGAGGAAAAATGTTTATTCTACTTCAGAGGATGCTCTTATCTCCAGGTAAGGAGGAAGTAAAATTTGTTACTGGAAGAAAGATTAAATCCACTCAAAGCTGACAGAGGACTTCAAGGGGGACATTAGCTAGCAAGCTCAACTAGCATGGAGTACTCACTAATGAATGTAATTTAAAACACGAGGCAGGTGAAAAAAGAGAGCATCTGACAGCCATTTCACCAGAGAGAGCTATAACTGGTAGGTTGGATAAGGCAGATAGAGACATACTACTGGGATTAGTCTTGCTGTAACCAGATTTAAGCAGGATTTTATGCCATTTCTTCATCTTTTTAAAAATACATAACTGTTGTTTATTTTCAATGGTGCAAAATGCAAGTTAATTATTCAGATTGGATTGAGCAAGGAGTGATTTTGAGATAGCCTACTTTGTTGTTAGCAATATTGCTGGTGAAAATCTATACAACTCCAAGTAGGCCTTGGACAAGTCTGAGAAGGACAAAATGTAAAAAACGTGGTCTATACCACTCTTCCTGCTTGTGAAGGCAGGTGATGTGACTAGATTCACAGATCTCTTCAGTTAGATTAAAGTGAAATGACAGACAAGGTCTGAACTCAACCATCCATTTTAATGCCAATCTCTGCACTACATTTATCTTAAAAGTACCAGCACTCATACAGTTACATCTATCTAAGCTGTTGGACTAACTGTTGTTGCAACTTAACAAGATATCAAAATAAGCCTTTCAATATTTAACAACTATGAGGGAAAAGGGAAGAAGAGAGACGCAGAGTGGTGGGGGTGATAGAGAAAAAGATGAGCAGAGAAAGATGTCACCAGTCCAGGTTCCAGCACTGATCCAGCCAAGATGGGGAAGTCCTCAGTCTCTTTCCAGATGTTCTAAAGCACCAGTTTCTTGAAGTTCCTCAAGCATTTCTTTTTAACTGCTAGTTTTGTGGGATTTGTGTGAGTTCACTGTCAACAAGTTCACTGTCCACGAGTTTGCCATCAACAACTCCACAGTCAAAATTGTGCAAACAACTTCACTTGAAAAGGGAAGATTTGAACAGAGCAATGCTGTCCTGTCTCCACAGGGCTCCCTCCTTGGACCAGGTCTTCAGTCTGTAGCCTGTTGTTATGGCAACGGTCTTATCTGTCAAGAGTTTGAGACAGTTGCAGACATACCACAGATCAGGTGCTTTTGTTGTTCTTCTACTACTGCAGCTGGGGAGATTGGCACCACCTGGAGCCTCTGGCAGAAAACACTAGGGGAAATTTTAGGTTGACCCTTAGGGTTTTGGATATAGAGGATCGGAGGCCTGCTACACTCCAACTGAGAAGTTGATACTAGCAGCATATGAAAGGGTTTGTGCTACTTTGGAATTGACTGTTACAAAAGCACAACTCCACTTGGGATGAGAGCTTGTATAGCAGTGAGACACCTGAAGTGTTGCAAGGCTCGTTCCAGCATTTGCATCTACATCACAGTAACCCTGACAGTTTTAAAAGTTAAGTGTAAAGCAAAAGGATGTCAAGGAGAGATATGTTTTGGGAGAGTTTGCTTGTTTAGAGCAATGAGCAATTGCTATATAATGAAACATTTATTTGTTTGTTTATTTATTTATTTATTTAGCTATCCTAACACAGATGAGAACATGATGTTTCACAAAATGGCTGAAAAGGAACAGTAGTAAGACAGACCGGAAGATGCAGCTGAAATTTCATGAAGAGTTAGATATAGTCTAACTGGTTCTGGTAGGATGCAATTGTAGACAAATCCATTTGTGACAATGAATTGTTTTACATCATATTTGTGCATAGCTAACAACTTGCCTGCTTTTGGTACAAAAACTTCCTGTTTTCCCTGAACTTTTAATACCACACACTAGTTGTTGCTGTTTTCTTCAGAAGATGGAAATAGCATCTGAGAAAAGAACAAATGAGCAATGTCCTGAAATGCAGAACTTATTAAGTGCTTCCTGTTCTGCAAGATTTAACTAATGGATTTCTGGGAATATATTCTGATACCATGTAAATATAACAACATATTTAAAACTACTTGCAGTATTATAATTTTAACAAGCAACTCGGATTCATTTTGATTTTTCCTTCTGTAAGATGATAAAACAATTTTGATTTTGCTTTTTTGCTCGCTTAAATATCTTCTTAAATATCTCTCTCAGATTGAATTTCTTTCACAAATCCTAATCCTGAACTGTTCTGGACAACCACCAATCATCTGCCTGGACTCTTTTCAAACCACATTGCACACGGGCCCCATTATCTCTGCACACTGGAGAGCAAAGCTTCCCTTGAACATTCACAGCATCTAGTTCTGCTTCAGACAGACTGAAATTGTCATTTTTTATGTTGTTTGTTTGCTGTGTTGCCACTGCATAGCTACCAAATGGGTGACCTGCACAGATGAACTGCTGAGATAGTATGGATTTTCATCCACATCGTTGTTCTTTCGATCAAACAAGATATTGTGGTTAGGGTTAGTTCTCTTTGTTTAAGACGAATGTATTATTTTGTGCTGATTACTGTAATTCAGTTCTACTGGTAACAGAGGAAGAGGTTATTACAGATCCTCACAGCTCTTCTGTAGCCAGTACAGCACAAATCTTTTTCCCCTTTTGTTGAAATAATGTTTTGCTGGCTCCAAAGACAGGCTTATTTCAAATTTGTAACTGTAATTTTTATTTGATGCACATCGATTGTGTTCACAACTGTTATAAAGCAGTGGTGCAGAAGCATTCTCTATTACTAGCTGTCAAGAAAATCTGTATTACAGCTTTCCTATGATACTCTTTGATTCTCATCTGTCATCTCTAAGCAGACAGAATGGGCATTGGCTGCAGCCCACAGAGAGTTAATGTAAAAGCATGCTGAAGCTTCTACAACTTTCAGAAGTCTTCTTTCTCTCTAATAACACTTCTCTTTTTAAAAGTTCTGATGTCAGCTTTTTGTTCAGCACGTAAGAACTGAACTGCTGATTCCTTCAAGAAAGGTGAACATTAATTTTAATTTTGTGAGGGGTAGCTCTTTGACTCATTTAAATAATGCTGTGCAAGTACCAAAGGATCTTTGTCTGAAGTCTCAAAAATCTAGCAGATGCTTACTTGTGTGATGACCAGGAAACTTCTCTGGCTATTCCTAGTACTGCCTGTACATGGGCCATGCAGAAAATAGAACAGACCTAAAAATAATAGGAGTGGGTCAACTGAAACAGTTGCAAGTATGCCACACAGCCTTACCATGAATGAATAATGAATCTTGTTTATATCTTCATTTGTACGTTGGAACAGTGAAAGAGATTTAAATGCATGCAATCACAGAGATGGGATGGCTCAGCATTTCCTATCTGTCTGACAAGAAGAGATACCTCTGTCCAATGCCAGATGTAAATAATTTGTTTGTTACTGAAAAAGTATTCAGCTGGGCACTGGCCAGCAGGGTAGGACATTGCAAAAGTGGTAATGTGCAATTAAAAATTAGGTGAGCTAACCAAAGCTTCGCAGGATATAGGAAGGAGCTTTAGAGGTCAATTTTCAGGATAGATTATAGAGAATTATTTGTGGATTTAAGCTCATGAGCTCAGTATAGTCATAGTTTGAAGAAATGGTACCTTTGGTGGCCCTCCTGGCTTAAGTAATTTCTCCTTCTGTCCTTGACCAGTAATTCTTTTCCTTTCACTAAAATATTGCTTGTTTTGAGGGTGGTTACATTTTTTTAATCTGGTTCTATTATCCGTTTTAGCCCAATCCTAAAAGCTGTGGTGCTTGGTAGGGGCATCAAGCAGCTGTGAGGGGCAAGTGGGAGCAGACTGGCTGGGGTGGAGGGCTGGGCAGACACATTGCTGCTGAAGCTGCATTAAGAAGAAAATATAGATAAATTTGGGAAATTAAAAAGAGATTACACCTCAAACAAATATCCTTTTTTTCTCATTAGCACACCTAGGACAAAACTTAGCAATGACTGTACTTCAGCTCTGGGGAACTGTTTTAAATGCCCTGCAAACAATTAGACAATAAGATATCTGCAAGAAAGCTAGAAGTAAAGCTGTAGCCCTCTATTTTTTAAATATAGTAACATGTTTCTGTCATCTTTTTCTTTTACTTTAAGGCCTGTTCAGTGCAAAAAGTGATTTCAGGAAACCCGGCAGAATTGAGGCAATGAGTTTCCTGGGAATTATGATTCAGAGCAGAGCAGAGAGACCACCGCCTGTCCCAGATCCCCAGAATGGGCAACAAGACAGGTGGGATGGAAGTTCCTGGGGGCACACAATCCATGAGATCCTTCTTCACACTCATCAGGTATGGAGGGTGACAAACTGTCCTCAACATTGTAACAGATGTTTTTGTGCAAGTAAAGATTCAGGGTATATGAATGTCACTGTACTACTCTGTATGTTCCATCCTGCTAATCTAAATGAATCTAATAAGGACTTCTGCCCTTACTTGCTGAAGGATGATGTGCTACTTGCTTCGGTAGGACATAAATTTTTAATTTGTTGTCAATTCTAACAATAATTCTGTGGCAAACTACCAATTGCTTTGAATATTTAATAACTTAATCTTTCATAGTTGGTTAATTCAACAGTACAAGGGATGACAGAAAAACAGTTTGTTGGCCAGCAATAATTTCTCAGCACAGCAGACATTTGTATGGGAACAGACACATGGTGACTGATTGATGCTCAAAGAAACAATCTCTTCAAAAGCTACAAGCTCTTTACATAGAGGCACTGCATTCACTTTGTTTTATTACTATAGAGAGAACCAAGACTTAAATGACTTTCTCCCGAACTTTCTGAGAAATAAGAGGTAGGAACAAACTCAAAAGCAGTGACAGAGACCCTGATGAAAGTAGTGACTCTGCCAGCAAAGGAACTGGATTTATCTTAAAATTTACTGTACATGAAAACTGAGTCGCACCTCACTGAAGCCAAAGACAGAACAATGTGCAAAAGAGAGAAAAAATAAGGTTCTCGCATTTTTCTTCTGTAGATGTTTGAAATGAAAAGGAGGCACAAGTTAAAGCAAAGAATGAAACTCAAGTCAAAACAGATCCAACATGACTTCAGATGCCTATGTCCAGCAGTGAATAACATCCAGGTAATTGTGGAAGTGCCAAAACTTTTGAGTACATTATTTTCCCCTGTGTATTTTCTGAAGTTTTTTGGACCTTCCCTTTGAGCATCTACTCCATGCCTGTAACCACAAACACAAGGTGTTTCAGTCTCTGTAGGTGTTGGTCCCATGTGTGCTGTGAGCCCTTGCCCACATCTTTTTAAAACTTGAGCAAATCAGGAATTGCTTGAACAATAATTTTCTCCAGTTTTCTCTCTAATTTTCTCCATGGTCTGATAGAGGCTCAAGTCTGAAAGCAAGTTATACAGGTAGTTCATTATTAGGGATGAGCAGTAGTTCCTTCAATTCCAACTTCCTTTTAAGCAGAAGCTGTGAACCTTGTTTAGCTCTGTCAAAGAGTGGTACATCAGGCACTTTCCTTGATCACAAGAAGACCGTGGCCTCTTGATCCCAAGGAGATGCCATGCTAATGTTCTGGTTCAGGACTTTGCCAGTGTATCTCTTCTCTTGCACATGATTTTATTACCTGGTGTTTTCGAGAGCTGAGAGTTGTGTCTTACAATCCTACATTTCAGTGTGAAGAGCTAAGAACAAGTTTTGAGATAATTGTCAGAAGATGTACCAGCATGTCACAAATGACTTAAGGAATGACAATCACATTTCAAGGTTGTTGCATTCCTTGCATGAGCAGAAAGGGGAGACCGTGTGTGTATTCAGGCGAACTTAAGTGCAGATGTCATAATGCAATCCCAGAGAAAGGCTGTTACCTGCAAAAATAAAAATTAAAAAATAAATAGAGAACATGAGCAATATCTATCATCTTAAAAGACATTTATCATTGTAATCTAATGCATCCTAACTTTCTCTTCGGACTCCCATATCAAACCTACCTTCTGTCCCAGCATCCTCGATCATAAGCAGGACCAGCACAAGACAGCATTGTTCTGTATTCACCCCTCTTTCAGCTTGCTTTTATTTTACTCTTTTCTGTCTTATCCCCTTCATTCGTCATCTTTTTTTTTCAACTTGAGAATCCTAAACCTGAGTAATCCTTTTTCATATTGGAATGAGTTCACACATCTGCACTTGATAAACTTGCCCTTCTCTGCAGATTTTCTAATTCTGAAACTTCTGAAATTCTGAAAGCTGACAGATGCATGCAAAACTCAAGCAGTGGCAGGAGTTACAGGTTTGTGCTTTGGCCACTACTGTAATGATAACTTCTTGTTTTGTTCTCCAATTCAATTCTATAACTGCATTTGTCTTTTGAGTTCTGCTGAGCATTGAGTTCATTGCTACAATTGTTACAACACTGTCCATAGAGATCTGAGAGGTAATAATCTACACTGAATTCTTTGCTGTGTGTTTGTGCAGTAGTGATTATTTTTCCAGCTGTTGCTGCTTTGTGTTTCTCAGCACTGCACTGCATCAGATCTCAGCTGACTCCAGCAGCCTGTGCTTGGAGAACTTTCTGTAGCACTTTTTGGTAATTCTGGTTTTGACTACTCTAAATCTGGAAGATCAGAAAATCTTCCTGCCCACTTCCTATTCAGATCATTAATGAATGTGCTGAACAGCAAAATCATCCTATTTCTATTTTAAAATGTCTTATTATTCCTATTCTTTTTATCTGTCTTTTCATCAATGTTAATCCATGCATGGAACTTTCTTTTCTACTATGACAGCTTATTTTCCAGAAGTCTTTTATAATAGGCCTATTTTGGAATTTTCCTGTACAATGTTTCAAACAGTTCACTGTTACTGTTCCTTTACTGTTTTAGAGAGCAATACAAATCTGTGAGGCATGACTATCTGCTTCAAGAAAATGTTCTTTTACTCCCTTACACATTTTCACCCATATGTCTCCTAATTCTGTTTCCTACCATGATCTGCAGCAGTTTGCTCAATATAATACTCAAGATTCTTTGTCTCCTAGATGAGCCCACAGTTTGTTTGTTTGTTTTTAAAGAAAAGTCATATTTACTACTTAACGTTTTGCTGTCACTTCAGTTGATTTAAACTATAAGCAAGTCAGGGGTAATTGGCAGCTTCATGCTCAGATTCCCTCAGAACTCAGGTGAACACCTTCAGATTCCATATATCCATTCATTTTATTTTGAGAGGTCATTAACAGTTTGACTACTTAAGTAACAGTACAATAGTTCTTAATGCTAATGATGAGTGTTACAAACTGCACAAAGAATAAGCACATGGTTTTGAGGGAGTAATGTCTGCTGCTAAAGCAGCTCTGCAGAGTGATTGCATGAATCAGAAATACTGAAATAATGGCAAGTCATGGGAAAGTAACAGTGAATGATGCAGATGGGGTACATGTGTTGAACACCAAAGGAGAGAAAATCCTGTGGGCTCCGAAAGTACACAGCCACTTGCAGCATTTAAAAATGTACCAGAGGTTAACTTTTCTGAGGAATTATTTTTAGAATCTAGTAACAGGATGTTGAAATTGAGAAGTCTGATATCCTGTTCAGTTATCTAGCAATAAATCAAGTTTCATGCATCTCCCTCTCATCAGTTTTTCATGTGATGAGTGTCTGCCAACCTGACTTTTGCTCAAACCAAAACATATCTTGCAGACAGAGACTGGAATGCCATAGTTCTGATGCTCTTCAGTGTCTGACTCTGACTCTGTATCTTTATCCAAGATACCTTTTTTGTTTTACCCAAATAATTGCAGAGAATTGCTGTAGTTACCCAGCACCTTTCACTGGAATGTACACTAAAGCAAGCCTCCTGCTTAGTTTTTTTTCTGAGCAAGAGATACAGCAAAAAGACATGAGTATTTTATAATAAAGGGAACGAGACCACCCCTCATCAGAGGTCTTTGTGTCAGGGAAAGGATACAAATACCTCAGTTTCTTCTGGACTTAAACAAAAATATTCATTGCATGTTCCCCTTTTGAGCCAGATTTTTTTATCTTGTGTATTTTGTATTGTAAAGAAAGAGAGGAACTTTTACCTCTGAAAAACAAAAGGATGTCAAATTTCTTTTTTACTTTTTCTAATCTTTCTCAGTGGTAAACAGATTGTTGGTATTTGTATACTAGGAATTCATTTAAAAATGTTTCAGTGAGCCTATAAAAGTAATGTAATCTGAAAGAGACACAGACGCAGAGGCACTCTGATCTAACAGCCACGTAATGGTCTCTCACTTTTATTCTTCTCTGTTCACAACAGCAATTCTACGTTGACTATTTTTTTCTCAATGTAATTGTAATTTTCACAAATTCACAGTACCCTAAATGAGGGAGAGTGGGATTCCAGAAAGACATCCATGTTACATGGAAGCTGACCGAAGGGATGATGCCAAAAAGGAATACTGCTGAGCTTGCAAAAGTGGAGATATTGAGATATTGGTGACACTTCTGGGGTTTCAATGGGATGTAGAACAAATGGCCAATACTTCCTTCAGCAATTTTAGTCTAGTAGTTGCATTTGTTTTCCCTACTGTGCTCTGAATTACTCCCTATAATGCATAGTACCTGTACATGGTGTATAGTTTATGAACACGATCCAAATACACCATACAGATACCAACCAGTTGTACAGATTCCCAGTGTGAGGGTTGAAGAGACGTGATATTACAAGGCCTGTTCTAGATCTGACAGCTTTGCAGCATCACTGGCCCATTATTAAGCCCACAGTCAGGTGGTGTGAGAGAATCTTAAGACTCTTCAACTAAAGAGAATAAGAAAAAGGCCTCCACAAATTACTGTTCTCAGGCCTCACTTCTGGTGAAATGGAAGCAGCAGCTGCTGCCATGTCCATGTCAGATGCTTCCAGCAGGAGCAGGGCACATCTCAGCAGTCATATAGTTCAGGGTCACTGAGGGGAAAGAGTCTGCACATCAACACTCCAAAGCTCGGAGTCTTCCTTCTGGCTCCCGAGTGTTTCCTAGCCACAGACCCAGAGATCAAAAGAGTTACACTGCATTGGTACAATGGTGTGTCAAAAGCAGAAGAAGAGTGAGGGAGTAAGAAGGCCCTTATTCTTCCAAAGAGAGCAAGAAAATGTGACGCAGGCTTCAATGAACTACATGACTGTGAAGTGATAGATATGTAAATTACTCTGTCATTGTGCAGCAGCAAGCAGTTAGAGTTGTGAGTCCAGAGATTTCAGTGTGCCTTGTCTAACAGAGACCAAAAACACTATAAATCTTAAAAGCATCTTTTATTTTAGAAAAGGGAAACTGGCAGAGTTAAAACATTTAAAATGTAAGGTGCAAAATAGTTGTGCTTTTTTAAAACTGTATCTTTAGCTTTCCATATAAAGATAGAAAAGCTTTCTTGAGTCACCCTTCATTCAGGAAAATGTTGTTAACGTGAATGTGCTGCAGAAATTGCTGCTTGTTTTGAAATCCTGTCTACTTCCCTTAGGATAAAAAAGACAAAAAGTGTGAAAGAAGGAAAGGGGAAGATGGTAAACAAAAGAAATAACAGCGCAGCAAAATCTGCAGCTTTGCCATGTGCAGACCTGCTTGTTGCTGCAGAGGACAGTCACATCTTATCAGCAACCTCAGACTGTGCTATATTTGTACCCAAGTCAGGTTAAGCCAGATTTTTATCAACCTCTTTGGTCCCAGGCTGTGCTGAAAAGATCCTACTTCATCTAACTAAACCGAAATCTTATTACACAGAACAGGAAAAAAAATGTAAATTTGGGGAATAATAAATCCTACAGGGAAGGAAAAGGACATGGAAGTGAGAAAGTTATAACAGGTGTTCCAGTCTCACATCTAGGCCTTCACTGTTAACAGAACAGATGGTGATCTGTCTCATCTCACTATTTCTCTGGCTCTGGTTTGCTGAAAATTTTCTGTTCAGAAAGAGCCACATAAGGCTAAAGCCTTTGACTTTATCCTAGGGTCATCTTTCCAATTTCCTCTTCTCATTTCTCTTCATTCAGTTTTGCAAAACCAAAAAAAAAAATTAAAAAATCTATCCAATTTGCCCTACCGAACAGAGGATAAAATTACCAGTCAGGTTACTCTTACTGAACCTGAATTTGCAAGAAGTCCCCAGTAGGCTATAAAGAATTATAGAATAACACGGTTATAGGGGTTGGTAGGGACTTCTAGAAATCACTGAGTCCACCTCCCTTGCTAAAGTGCTATGATGTCAAATGAACCAGATTTGTGAAGCTGATGTTTGACGAAATGAAACTTTCAGTTTTATTACCTATTCAGTTCATACTGGATGACTGACCTCATTCTGCGCTTTCTATCCACACTGTAAAATCAATCTGGCAGCTACTTCAGAGGAACAGTGGTACTAAATCTTTCTTTAACTGAGCATGAACTATGAAAGAACATTTCAGAATACACTTACCATTAAAGATCTAGTTCTGTCAGGAGTCTCAGCTTAGTCTTGACCTATCTTAACAAGTCCTACATACCAAAACTTTGTATGTAGTTTTACACATTTTCTATAGCTGTTAAAACATTGCCTGTGTACATGAACAAGGAACTAGTTGCAAGATCATAGCCAGAGAGTGGTGGTTAATGGCTCAACGCCCAGATGGAGATCTGTGACAAGTGGTGTCCCTCAGGGGTCCGCACTGGGACCAGTACCCCTTAACATCTTCATCAAGAACATTGACAGTGGGATAGAGTGCACCATCAGCAAGTTTGTGAATGACACCAAGCTGCAAGGTGAGGTCGACACAGCTGAGGGATGGAATGCCAATTGGAGAGACCTAGACAGGCTTCTGGATCCAGGAGAATCTCATCAGATTCAACAAAGCCAAGTGCAAGATCTGGCGCCTGGATCATGGCAACCCCCGCTATCAATACAAACTGAGGGAAAAAAAGAACTGAGAAGTAAAAAAGGACTTGAAGGTACTGATGGTTGACAAGACGGACATGCGCCAGGTATGTGTCCTTGCAGCACAGAAAGCCAACTGTATCCTGGGATGCATCCAAAGAAGCATGGCCAGCAGATCAAGGGAAGTGATCCTGCTTCTCACCTGGAGAACTGCATCCAGGTGAAGAGTCCTCAGTACAGGAGAGACATGGACCTGTTGGAGTGTTCTCAGAGGACGACCACAAAAATGATCCAAGGGATGGAACACCTCTCCTACAATGATAGACTGAGAGAGCTGGGGCAGTTCTGTCTGGAGAAGAGGAGGCTCCAGGGAGACCTGAGAGGGGCCTTTCAGTATCTAAAAGGGGGCTATAA
Source organism: Chrysolophus pictus (assembly GCA_037305975.1). NCBI lineage: Eukaryota > Metazoa > Chordata > Aves > Galliformes > Phasianidae > Chrysolophus > Chrysolophus pictus. The sequence continues at coordinate 31,478,969 of CM074578.1, forward strand.
GAAAGAAGCCCCCTTTTTAGCAAGGTCTGTGGTGATAGGACAGAGTGAAATGGTTTCAAACTAAAAGAGGAGGAGATTTAGATTGCATATAAGGAATTTTTCTTTTTTTTTTTTTTTTCACAAAAAGGATGGTGAGGCACTATAACAAGTTGCCCAGAGAGGTAGTGGGTGCCCTATCCCTGGAGGCAATCAAGGTCAGACTGGATGGGGCTCTGAGCAATCTGATTTAGCTGCAGACCAACATGAGAAACCCCCAGTGATATAACCCTTGAGTCAAAATCCATCCAGATCCATAATGCAGCATTCACCTGAAATAGCTCATTACAAGCAAACCACCACAATTTACCTGCATGACATTATTTTAAATAAGAAGGAAAAATCATAAAAAGAAAAGGAGAAAATAGTCTTACGCATTTTACCCTCTTTGTCTCTTCTGTCAACAGTGAGCTTTGTGAATGTTGAAGACAAACAAGGACTAACATACCCGGTTTTCTGCCTGGATCAGTAAGAGCTTCTTTTCCCTGAGGAGACAGATGTTGGCTGCTGGGTGGTGAAAGGTGGAAGAGCTGTCAGAGTGAATGTAACATCAGTCTTATCTATGTTTATGTCTGCTTTTTGAGTATGAATTCCTATGTTGCCAGAACTCTTCCCTTTATAAGAAAACTTTGGTGTGGCAACTGTGGACCAGAGGAGCTGAGACAAGCACGTGGACCATTTCACTGTGTGCTATAAATGAGGCTTTTAATCTCTAACCACAAAAATACACTTTTGTGAAGTAAGTTTTGTTGCATAAGTGCATTCACTAACATAAAATATTGTTGAAGAAGAGAGCATAAATGTATCACAGCATTTTTACTTACAGCCATTTGAAGTAAATTGGTAAGGTGAACAGCAAGCAGCAAATGAGGTTTTAATGACTGGTACATCTCCTGCTTCTGAGAGGAAATTTTTGCCTGAGAGAAGTATAACCAAGACCACCACAGGGGGAAGTAAACCACAGCTCTCTCCACTGCCTCAGCAAATGAGCAGTGTAAGATAGCAGATGATATTGGCATGCAGACAGTGTGAGGGAGAAGTACAGAAGTTATCCTGCTCCAAACTCAGCTTAAAACAGCAGACAAGTCAGGGAGAGAAACTGAAGACAGCGTGACTCTAGGAGAGCTCAAATGATGCAAGACTTTGGAAAATAATCCTTGTCGTATTTGAAAAGCTTGACAATACAATGTCTGAAATAAATTGCCTAGTTAAGAGAAGAAACAGAGAACAGCCAAAAGAGGAGAACTGATTTAATGGAGAAGTAAATCTCTATGCTAGATTTGTGGTGGATTAATTTCTTTGTTTAAAATGGGAAAGTCTCCAGAGAGTCAAATCTTACCACTTAAAAAACAGAGTGGCTTAGAAAATAATGTAGCTTATAAAATTGAGTTTTTCCCATTTCTACTCCTAAAGAAAATAGTAAGGAGAGACCTTTATTGTCCTACATTTATACAGAAAATTTTTAAACCTATAAACTAATCATGATATACAGAAAAACTTTGAAGAAAAAACAGCTAAAATGGAAGTTTCATTGAAATCAGACAGAAGAATAATTCTGGGATAGACTAGAAATATTGCAAATTATTGAATAAATGGCCAGATTATATCATAGAATCATGGAATCATAGAATCATAGAATCATAGAACATCATAGAATCATAGAATCATAGAATGGCTTGGGTTGGAAGGGACCTCAAAGATCATCAAGCTCTTGTCTTGACCCCCCCCTACTCCCCACCACATGCAGGGCCACCAACCTCCGTATCTAATACTAGACCAGGCTGCCCAGGGCCCCATCCAATCTGGCCTTGAACACCTCCAGGGACGGGGCATCCACAGCCTCTCTGGGCAGCCTGTTCCAGCACCTCACCACTCTCTCCCCTGAACTTTTCCCCCTAACACGCTGTATTTTGCGATTTGAAAGTTTTTATGATGCTTACTTTCATTGAACATGAAGAACTGAACTAGTGGCTGTGGAAAGTTGCTGTGCAACTCATTACAGAAAATCTTGACTTCCCAGATATCCTATTTCCTTATCCTTTAAAACAGATAGCATCAATGGGCAGCATTCCAGTAAGTTTTAGGACACATATTGTTTGGGTTAGCTAAATTAATCATTTGCCCTCTAGCAAAGTTTCATATTTATTTTCTCACAAACTTTAATCCAACTTTCATCGTGTATAAACTTCCTACTCTCTCGTGGGAAAACAAGTTTTTCAGATTGTTGCAACTGCATATCTTCAAAAAGAAGGAATTTTCATATTCTGCTCTGAAATAATAAAGTCTCCTGTTAGTTTTACAAATAAACTAAGTATTGCAATTGTAAACTTTTCTGTTAAAAAGAGAGGCTTAAACTGAACAAAGTTTAAGACAATTTTTGAAAGGCCAAGAATGTCTAGTTTTACAATGAATTATAATAATTTAAGAGTCTACATTCATTTCTGAGGAATTCAGAATTCATTATTTTTAAATAGACAGCGGTAATGTGGGGATAAATAATATCAAAACAAACATCCTTTTCCTTTTTTAATTTTTAAGATTAATTTTAGCAGTTTGAACCCAATTTCTTTATCATCTTGAAATTTTTTCCTTGTTGAAATCTCTTAGACAGTAGCAGAAGTTGTGATTGGAGTTTAGCACAGGCTGTCCTATCAAGAGGAACCTGATGATGAAGCCTTCTTGTTCCATCTACAAGAAGAAATGCTCATGGGCTCTCATCCTGCTGGGGGACTCAATCACCTAGATATTTTCTGGAAAAGCAGAACAGCAAGCTGTAAATTGTCCAGGAGACTTGTGGAGTGTATTGAGGATAAATTCTTATTTGAGATAAGAGAGAGCCTGATCAGAAGAGAAGAGTTACTGGACCTGGGGCTCACCAACACAGATGAACTAATTGGAGGCAGTCCAGACTGCAGTGGTCATGCCTTGGTGGAGTCTGTGATCTTGAGGGATATGGGTCTGAAAAAGAGTGAAATCAGCATCCTAAATTTTAGAAGAGCTAAATTCCAGATTTTTTAAGAATTAGTGGATGAATCCCCTGCTAATTGTCCTTAGGGATAAGGGAACTGGTTGGAGCTGACAGACCTTAAACAAAACTTTTCCTTGAGCATAAGAACTCCCAATTCTCATATGTAAGAAATCAAACAGGAAAGGCAAGAAACCAGCATGGCTTAGCAAGAACCTGCAGATCAGGCTGAGGTGTGAGAAACAAATGTACAGACAATGGAAGTGTGGGCATACGGCCTTAGAAAGATACCAGAGTCCCACCCACACATGTAGGGATGGTACCAGGAAAGCCAAGGCACAGCTGGGAGCTGAACATTGCAGGGGATATAAAAAAATGACAAAGGATTCTGCAGGTAGATTAGCCTGAAAAATTTTCTGATTTTCTGAAAATGCAGGTAGATTAGCCTGAAAAATTTTCTGATTAGCCTGAAACATTTTCTGATAAATAAGGTGGGAAAACTGGTAATAGCGAAAGTGGAGAAGTGAGGTACTGAACAGTTTTTTGTCTTGGTCTTCACAGAGAATAATTTCTCCCATATTGTTAAATTATCTCATTTTCCTGAGACGCAAGACAGTGTCTGAAGGGGTGAAGCCCCTTCCACCCATAACTGAAGATTCAGTTTGAGGCCACCTGATGAACCTGAGCTTGCATAAGCCAACAGGCCTGATGACATGCATCCCCTAGTCCTGAAGGAACTGACTGATGATGTCAGTGGTGTGGGGTTAGGATCTAGATGATCTTTAAGTTACCTTCCAACACAAAGCATTCTATCATTCTATGAAATTGGCAACTGCTGAGAATGAGTGAAAACACACACCATGAAATATGTGTTTCTACAACTGCATTTATCCATATACAGTTTTGTGTTCCTCGATTAGTGATAATGATAGGAAGCATAAGATGTTTTTTAATTTTATAAACAGAATAATACTTTAAAGTCAAGAGATTTTAAAGTCAATTTGCAAAAGTTGAATGAAACCTATTTTACATACTAAGCATGATTTTACATTAGTGTTTCTTGAGAAAACAATATTTCAAAATCAACCTTGAAAATTTAATTGTAGTTGTCATATCCCAAGTTGCCAATCAAGCTCTTGCAAAGCCTCAGATTATGAGCAGCACTGAAATGACTTCTCATGCATCTCCTACACAGATGAGGGAGAGTTTATAACCAGCACATCTTCTGCCATTAAGAAACTTCTCCCTGGACCTCAGCTACTTCCTTTGAGTAGCTGCCTTATAAGCCATAAAATCTAACCAAGTGAAAAGGTGGCCACACATTTCAAGCTAAACTTCTCATGTGAAAAATGGACCTTTAGGCAAATAACTGATGAGTGATAATGAATGGTACTCTAACAGAGTATTAACCATGCTGCAAGACTCTATGAATTCTGCTCCCAAAGGGCAGGAGACTTGCCATCAGAAAATCAGATTTTCAGAGCAGGTGGACATAATCTTTAAGTCACCCCATCTACTTTCCAATGACACTCCACTGAAACCATTATGTGACCTTTTACCTAAAGCCACTGTTTCACGTATATTTTAGATTGTAGTGACTGTATGATTTGCTTTGATAAGCATACTGATGGCTTTGCCATTAGTTGAGCTAGGACAGTGTCCTCAAAAATATGTGAAAATAAGCTCAGAAGAGAATACATTAACCCTCATCTAACCCACAAGAAATTCAAGTGTACATTACAGAATACTTCTCTCTCTGAAACGTTTATGAAAGGGCAGCTACTGTAGGACACCATATTTTGTACATTCAAAACGAGAATAAGCACATAGGATGAGAGACTATCAGAGCTTATTGGAGAACAGTCGGACGCACATTTAGGTAAAATACCTACTGAAAAGGTGAAGCTTTGCAAAACATCTCATTGAAAACATTGTCATTATACTGTATGTGGTTCAGTGGCCGTTTTCAAGGAGTTGATTACCTCAAGTCAATGTGTTACATTGAAGATTGTACCAGAGCACAAAATAGACTAGCAAAAGGCAATTATCCTCTCTAATGTGGGCTGTTTGTGTGTAATTTCATTCAAAATAAAGACCTTGAATAGTGTGATTGGATTTCATAAGGGAATGCTCTTTGATAAAATTGGAATGGTTGTCAAAAATGAATAGACAGTAGTTTCTTCCAAAACAGCAGGTTTGGGGGTGTAGACATTAAGAAACAGAAAAGCACAAGTTCTTCCCTTAGAAGTTTGCAAAAGAAGGTTCTAAAACATCTTATATTGGACAAGAAGAAGAGAAAGAAGAAGGGAAATGATAATACACTTACAGAGATGCTTAGCCTAAGTGAAGGTAATGTGTAATGTTGTGTTCTCTATGAGGGATGAGGGTTACTTGACTTTGTTTCCATGCTAACAACTGTTGGGAAATATATGTTAATAATGCTGTCAGCAGCCTTTCATTAAGAAGCAGAGTGAAATTCAGCTTGCTTGATAAATTTCTTATCACTATGTTGCATTAAACATCAGTTTGGTTATTTATTTGTTTATTTATTTATTTGTTATCTTTTTATTTGTTAGTTATTGTTATCGTTAAATACTGGTTCAACACTGTTACAGCCTTTTGCTTGATAGTTACCTGAACCTATCATTCCTGTGATAAAACATCTGTCAAGAACAGAAGAAATGATTCAGTTTGGTCCTACTCTAATTTTAAAAGCATAAACAAAGCTTTGATAAACAAGATCATTAGAAATCTGTGTTCCCAGCAAGTTACCAAATGAATTTAATAAAAATATGCAATCTGTTTCACATTACACTACAAAGTGATAGGTGCTTCTGTTTCTATTTTAAAAGTTACATTCCAATCCTTTACCACAGAACAGAAGTGGTGGTACAAATTTCAGAAGCAAAGCAGATCATTTTGTTGTTAAAATTTTCCAGCTATTTTGAAGAAAAGTGGTTGATCCCACTAGGAAAAAAAAAAAAAAAAACAAACTAGTGAGGCTCAAATTGTGCAGACCTTGAATACAGGGCTTATACAATAAAAAATAAAAAGAGTTCAAGTGAATGTAAATTAGAATTTCAGATAATATCATTTTCCAATGTAATCACATTATTATACTCTTGATTTTTTTTTTCTTTCAAATATTGCACTCAGATATCACCCATAAGGAAATTGTTTTGTTGAGACAGGTCAAACAGTAACAGAGGGAGGAAAAAAGGAAAGCCTCAATTTCACTCAAGATGTTTTGAGATTGTTTTCAGATGCTTTTTTCAGCTTAGCTGAACTGTCTTAACTTTCTTTCATAATCTGCTGTCAGCAAATTATTTATATTTAAAACTTACTGAGTATAAGGTACGGATACTAGTTCAAAGCTCCTTGTGTCCTACCATCAGTCCTGCAAACAGTGCACATACTCCAAAAATTCTCCAATATCTCATAATTTTGCTAAGGCAATTAAAACTGGATAACATAACATAACATGCTTTCTACTCTCAAGTGTAGAAATGCATTTAAGATTTCTTGGAATTCTTTTTTTTTCAGTTCTGACTTAATGCTGTGGTATTTAAACAATTAACTAATTTCTGTGTGTCTACACATTAAGGTCTGACTCAGATTCGCTCTGACTGTCAGTTCCTATTACAGCTTTTCTTTATTTCTAACTCTCTCTGACCTCCATTTCCACTGGTTGCTGCAGTACCTTCCACCAGACAGCTCAAGAGGCCATTAGTTTCCAGCTGCTTTTCTCCAGTCATGCTGCTTCTTAATTGTTTTTTCAATAACGGAAAGAGAATGAAGAAAAGCTTTTTTCCAAACTATGGACTGTACTTGTGGCTCTTTTCCAGATGACATCCAGTCCTACAATAATATTATCATAAGTATGTCTCACTGGTGCACTCAGCTATTCACAGTAAAATCTCAAAGGATTGCAGTGGAACTAAAAATGTCCATTGAGGTATCTTTTTCTGTCTGTTGACTACAAAAGGGGTTCCCAGTGGTCTGATGAGATGTCTAACATCAAAAGTAGGTGTCTGTGAAATGATTCCATCTCTGACTCTTTAGAAATGCTAAAATTCCCCAACTATTACAGAATTATAGAATAGTTTAGGTCAGAAGGGTCCCCCAACAGGAAAAATGTGGAGCTGTTGTAGCAGGTCCATCGGAGGGCCACGAAGATGATCAGAGGGCTGGAGCACCTCTCCTATGAAGAAGAGTTAGGCTTGTTTAGCTTGGAGAAGAGAAGGCTCTGGGAAGAACTCATTGTGGCCTTCTGGTACTTAAAGGGGGCTTACAGGCAGGAGGGGGATTGACTTTTTACATAGTCCAAAAGTGTCAGGACAAAGGGAAGCTAAACCAAAAGAGGAAACGTTTAAGTTAGATGTTGGGAAGAAATTCTTTATTCAGTTGATGGAGAGGTGCCAGCACAAGCTTCCCAAAAATGTTGTGGATGCCCCATTTCTGGAGGTGCTCAGGGCCATATTGAATGTGGCCCTGGGTGTTTGAGCTGGTGGGTAGAGCCCTGCCTGAGGCATGGGGCTGTAACTAGAGGATCTAAGGTCTCTTCCAACTCAAGTCATTAAATGATTATAGGATTATATGAAGATCAACTAGTTCCCTCTGATTGTCAGAGGAACCTCCCACTACACCAGGTTGCTCAAAGCTCCATCCAACCTGGCCTTGAACACTTCCAGGGATGGGGCACCTACAGCTTCACTGGGCAACATATTTCAGTGCCTCATCACCCTCTGAGAAAATAGCTTCTTCCTAATTCTTCCCTTTCACATGTGCTGAGGGAGCTGGCAGAGTTGACTGCTGAACTGCTCTCTATCATCTTTGAGAGGTCTTGGAGAATGGGAGAGGTGCCTGAAGACTGGAGGATAACCAATGACATTCCAGTCTTCAAAAAGGGCAAGAAGGATAATCCAAGAAACTACAGTTCAGTCAGCCTCACCTCCATCCCTGGAAAGGTAATGGAACAACTTGTTCTGGATGCCATCTTCAGGTAATTGGAAAAGAAGAAGGTTATCAGCAGTAATCAGCATGGGTTCACCAGGGGGAGGTCATGCTGGACCAATCTGGTAGCCTTCTATGATGTCACCACTGTCTGGGTGGATGGGGGAAGAGCAGTGGATGTAGTCTACATTGATTTCTGCAAGGTATTTGATACTGTCTCCCACAGCATTCTTGTAATGAAGATGAGGAAGTGCAGGATATCCGTATCACCATATAGATGGTGAGGTGGGTTTAAAACTGGCTGCCAAGATCATGTGGGCAACTTAAGTTCTTGAGAAGTAGTTATAAGGCTACTTTGCAAGCATAGCAAAGCAACTCTACTTTGGCAATCTCTTGAGTCCATGTTAGCTCCATGCATAAGGCACTGAGAAGGGTGGGGTTTTGTTTGTTTGTTTAAATGAAAACATAGATTTAACAGTATATTTTTACTTGTGGATGTGAATTTTACAGAAAACCCCCGGGATGTAAGAGTTCTTGCTTGTAATAAGTAACTTCATGACAACACCTAAGTCACGGGCAGGAATGAATCTGGATAAATTAAATGAGTGCTTCCATCTTAAAGCTGTGTGTATGTTCCTTTTACTTCCTTTTCCTTTCTTCTTTTAGTATCCTTCTCTTTTTTTATTTTCCACTTTTCTTGGTATTTTTCTCAATTTCTCTTCATAACATATAGCGGTCCTGAGAAAGGAGTTTTAATAAATACTTAATTTTATTGTTTTTTTATGATGATGGTGATGATGTCTTTGACACCATTTATAAGTGTTTTTCTGTCTATGGAAAGATTTAAGACAGAAATAAGAACTTTGTGTAATTAAATTCTAAATTATTTTGTTTCCTTTCATTTCTGGTAACTCTTATTTCTGTTGCATTTTATCATGTTCTTTGTTACACTCCTGGTTATCAATATTTGTCCTAACTTATTACCCTAAGTCTTTCATTTTATTATTATTAGATATTTTTCACTTCTTTCTCCCTTTTTTCCTTCACTCCTGTTTTTCAGGCTTTTTTTTCCTCTCTTTTTATTTTCTGTTGTGTTTTCTGTTGTACGTAAAGTTTCAGCTGTACTGGCAAGACTTGACCCTTGGTCTCAAGTGTTTCAGTCTGAAATCTCCAGAGACTCAAAGCCTCTTTCTGTCTGGAAGCCAGTTTAGGAAGTCTCAAAACTGAGTTCATTCGAACTGAGAAGAACCAGTGTAAATGATGAGGTTGGGGTGATGTGGCTCATGCCCAGAACTTGAGAGGATGAATGCACAAAACACATCACAACACAACCACTGCCCATGCACCCCCTACTTTCTTATCCCCTTCCCTGCTCCTACAGCTGTTCTACTCTACTCTCTATAGTGCAGAAATTTATTTGCTGCTCCATTTCCTACCTACCATGAAGTATTTGACAATTATTCTTCAATCTTATCAAGTTAGCATTTTGATCAGGAAACAATTATTGTTGATGAATAACAAAAGCTTCACGCTGACAACTCTGCTGTATTTTCTCACCACTGTCTTTTGGCTAAGAGAAAGCAACAGGCGAGATCAGAGGGTTGCGAGCTGACCCAGCAGGAGAAACTACAACTGCAGCAAGTTTACATTACATTTAAGCATGTCTCTCCGCTTTAAAAAATGATTTTATTAATTCTATTTGGGATTTTTTCAGAAATCCTTTTCATCATTGAAATAAATTTCTGATTCAAAGAAAAAAAGTGTTGGGTATCAGGGAAAGTTTCTGAACCAGGGGGTGGTGGGCATGGACCAGGGCAATGGGCACAGCCCCGAGCTGCCGGAGTTCAAGGACTGTTTGGACAACACTCTCAGACGCATGGGTTTGATTTTGGGTGGTGCAGTGTGGAAACAGTAGCTGGAACTCAGTGGTCCTTGTGGGTCCCTTCAAACTGTGATTTCTGTGATTCTCTGATTCTGTGATTCTCTGAAAACAGAATTCAGCCATTTCAAAGTGTTCTAATTCAGTACAGTTCAAATGGAAAGTCTTGATTCAAGATCACTTCTACCTAACATCTCTTCATAGCAATAGAAATGAAACAGTATTCCTATAGCATTTGTATTAAAATTATTTGGAAAATTTTCTAGATGTTTTTCATAAAAATATTCAGACTTTATTTTCATGGTGATTTGTCACAGAAAAAAAAAATCTTTAAAATAGCCACAGTGACAGATGCAACTTCCATGCTTTTGGTTCATTTGTTATACATCACATTACAGAGAAGTTTTTGTTTTTGTAACTATACAGCTATATTTGATTTTACACCATAGCAGCACACACTAATTTATTTTCCCCACTTGTCACTTCATAATCATTAGTCTTACATTCATCCTGGTTTATTGCACAAAACTAATTTAATACTTTAATAATGGAATAAATTGTACACTATAACTCCAGCTTTAAATGCCTATTTCATTAACATTTTATAATTTTATTTTCCACATAAGATCTACCATACAATTCCCTGTTGCTCCAGTGAATCATTTTATCACTTTATTCAGTATTTGGTGATTATATTAAATTTATTTCAGAGCTCATACCCTACATCATATTAAATATACCTCAGCCAGGTGTTTCAGATTACATTTGCTGAACCATTAAAAGCTTACAAATGAATGAATATAAAAAATGCCCTCTAAAATGCATTTATTAATATTTTGTGTTTATTACCAAAACAACCTGCCACTTTTTGAACACTGGACGGATGGGTAGGTAGTATCAGCGTTCCCTTTCCTCTTACACAAACCATTCTACTGTCTACTCAAAGTAAAGAAGGTTTCTCACAATGCCAGTGTACCTGATTTATTGAACAACATACTGTGTTTTAACCTGTTTTCTAATTGAACTCATGTTTGATATGGAGACTATTGGTATATTTTTCCTTTTCTGGAAGTTTCTTTTCTTAGTTACCAGCCAGCATCTCCTCCTTCACGAAGAGCACTGCTTATCTGCATTGGGTTTGCTGTCTCTCAGGGCAATAATGTACATATAGGCACTGAATGATAATTTAGACATTCGGATTCTAGCACAACCACCCATAAAACCTCTGGAGACAACTTTGGTTCCTTCACGTCTGGACATCCAGCTACACCAAGTTCATCAAAGTGTCTGAAAGAAGTCACGTTAGCACAAGAGGATCACTGGCTCATGTCAGCTGAGCAAGAGGACAATAGACCTACAAGGTGCTCAACTGAAAGCATGCAGTCACGGGGTTGTGTATTCCTCCAAAAAATCTGTGTGTATTTTTTATGTAAGAAAAAATGGAATGATAGAACGAGGGTCTCAGATCATTTCTGCTCTTCACTGGGCTACTGATAGGCTCTGGTTTGCTACTGGGCTCCCCCTTAACAAAATCCCTTTCTAGGGAAGATCTTCCAAGATGCACAGGTGTAGGGAGGAGTGTGCCTAGTTCTGGAGATATGCTGTCAGCATATGTCTTCATACTCCTTCCAGCATCAAAGCAGAGGTTGGGCCCCTGCTGCCCCTTGGTACATCTCTGCAGGCACAGATGCTTCTTCCTGCACTGGGGACAAAGTGGAGCATCCACATTATCTTATGTGCAACTGAGATTACCAGAAAAGTGTACCAGAATATCTCTTATGATTAGGTAACAAAACAGGATCATCTGCCTAATGTAGATGTTGACCATATGGACACCTCCACATGATTGAGTGATATTGTTATTCCTTGATAGCCAATGAAAAAATAGAACTTCCTAAAGAACAATTCACTTCAGACACTAAAATATTTGTATAAGGATAGCTGAAATATGGCCTGTCTTCTTCATGCCACTCTGAAGTGTAAGTAGCTCCACATAAATGTACACACTCTCCAAGCTCCATTCCTAGAAGCTGATCAAATGTGTTAAGGGACTATATTACAAGAGAAAAATCAGCTTAACAACATGAAATTCCAAGTATGAATTCACAACTATTGATCTAACCCACAGTCTAAGGTAACTTAATCCATTTTTCATACACATCAGAGTAAACCTGGAATAAATTGAAAGTGACTCACTGAAATAGAGGGATTTACTTCTTTGAAGAGGCAGTGTGATGATCTCCCAGACAAAGGAAAAAAGTTGAAAGAAAGGACAAAAACTACATTCTGAGCATGATGTTATATGGGCATTTCTCAATTGCAAAGTTTCTTAAGTTCTTGTAGAAATGTAATACTTTACCCTCAAAAGAGATATTAAAATCAACAGAAAATAAGAGCAGAGAAATAGCCGCTGCTGTCTGAAAGGTATTCTAGTTCATCAAATGTAACCTTTGAGAGAAAGGTAAAGAGAGCCTTTATGCTCATCAAGGAAAGATCTTACATGACATTTCCCAAATCTCCTACTTACCAGCAGTCCAGACAGCTGCAGCAGCAAGTTCTGGGGTGCCAAGGAGCAGCAGAGATCAGGGATGGCTGCTGTGTCCTGTCTCACACTCTGTCACATTTTCAACTCTCACCATTGCCTTTTTTTTTCCCTCAGTTTTTACTGTCCATTTGACAGAACTGGAATAGATTAATTTTCTATTGGCTTTAAAAAGAAGGCAATATCTGTGTATTTTTTTGTGATTCACAATATACTTAACTGCATGAGGAAGACTCTTGCTGGTAGAAGAAAATCTGAGCTGTTTTCTCAAAGTTTCAAGGACTGGATTACAGGGTAATCTTGGCAAAAGTGTGAAGAAGGAAGAGAGGCAAGGACTGCTCTGGGTGTCTGTCCCCTCCACATAGACCCTTCATGCCACTGTAATGAAATACAGTGTTCTCACTGAGTTATGTAAACAAGACTTTTGGATGACATTCCTGAGAGACTGTCATCAGCACTCCTGTGTCTGTGTCTCCATATTCAGGCTGATGTTGAAGACAGATTCTGTTTCTTTATAGTTTATTATCTTGCTACTGTTGTTCATTTTCTACTTAAAAGTTTGGTCTGGGCAATCTACCACTTGCCATTTCTAATCACAGAGTTCCAGATACCGTTTTTTGTTTCAAGATCAACTATTCCTCTTTTTCTTAACTTGTTTTGCCCCCTTCTCAAAATTATCATTGCCCTACCCCATGGCAACTTTACCTTATTTCCTCTCTTCTCCAATTTAAAAATTGAAAGTGCACATTCATTTTTTGCACACATTTTTTGCCTTACTAGAGCAACATGGCAGTTTCACACACTAATAGAGGCTATATTTTTTTTTTTCTCATTCATCCTTTAAACAGACCTGGTGTCTGTTGCTGCTTCTGCTTTAAATGAAACATCCACGAACTAAAGAAAAATCGCTTATTTGCCGATGTGGACAATAGCAAATCAGTGCTAAAAATTCTGAGCACAGCTATGGATATATATTGCTAATGTTTTCTGTTAATAAAAGCAGAAACACTGGGCTCCATAAAATGCATATTTCCTAAATGATGCTATACTTTGTGCATGATGTAATCCTATCATGATTTGAATATCTATTTTTTCTTAGAATGAAAATATGTAACTTTATTATAGGTCAGAAGTTGGCAATTTACCATTCATACACCACTAAAAATAATTATCAACAGTTCTTAGAATAGAAAAATAATAGTGATAAAGTCACTAGAAATATGAGTGCTGCTCTGGAAGTACTGCCTCCTATTTATTGTGTTGGCCCACAATGTCAGAGGCAGATGTTGGTGGTTCAGCAGTAAAGGTTGGACCTTCCCACCAATATTCCACTACATTTTGTTGCTGTTCAACAGATGGCAGCAGAGGGACAGTCTGACAACATGGCGTGTCACTGGATTCCTCCATGCAGAAGAAATGGCAACTAATGACATTCATGAAGATAAAACAGTGGAAGTGAGCACAGTGGGACGGTGGGTGTTTCATTTCAGCAGTGGTGACAACAACAGTGGGTTACCTCTGCTAGTGCAAATATTTACAAGCACAGCACACAGCTCTTGTTCATCACTGGTGAAAATGTATGGCTAATGGTTGTGACTGTGTTGAAAAATAGTGTTTTGTAGCTGAGAATTTGCTGTATCAAATAGTGATATTTTTCTCTTTGTAACTGTTTTGTTTTCCATGGAAATAAATAGGATGCAATGTTTGCGGCAACTTACATATATTAAATGGAAGATCCTTTGCCTGAAAAGCAGATGTTAGTACAAATTCTTTAAATACAGTTGGAACCCTATTTCACACACACTTTAAAAGACTAAAAGTACTAAGCAGGAGCAGAAGTAGAGATAAGAACTGGGTAGAAACGTATTTTATTTATGCATGTAAGTATAACACTCAATACTGATCGTAAATTTAATATATTTCCATATTCTTATAATGAGAGATAATATGATTTTGGAATGAAAAATAGCTTTTCTAGGTGCAACTTAGGCTGTAATGAACAAGAGACTCAAAACGTATGGATCACATAATATAATCAGTGACACTGGCCTGTTTACACCAATAGAAAATCTGCCCTTCATCATTCAATAGGCCAAATGTTCATCATTTCAGGTTATATCATTTATTTTCGAAGTAGCTGTTGAAGCCTGAAGGTCATAGAACACTTGGCTAATGTATAGCTACCTAAGCATACTTTCTTCTGACCTTTATGTAACTGGTGAGTATATTGAAATACCACACAATTTTTAAGCCATTCCCATGGCATTCAGGAAAGAATTACTTCTTACGTTCAGCATTTCTGTGTTTCAGACTGCTAACACTCCGGCTATCATCATTGCTTCAGTTCACTGATTAGACAAACTGAATTGTATAAGGTCTGGGGGATCAGCTGCTATGGACTGGTTCAGCTTATGAATTCTCATGATGATGGTTTTTAACCTTATTTCAGCTATGTCCTCAATTTTCCAGTGTCTGTTCTTTAACTTCAGGTTTGCTGATCTGCCTCAATGACAAATGCCTCCATTAGAACAGATTCATTTTATTTTCTCAGCCTCACTCCACGTGTTTGAAAAGGTCTTCGAGATTTAGGAACTAATAGAGCTAGGTGAATACAGCAAGAAATGTCAGTGAATTATTGGTTCAATATTTTTAATGAACTCTTTTCACCTGTGTCCAGCAATTGTCCAATGTGTTGGTTTCACAGCTGGCAGAGCAAAAGAATCAGCAATTTTTAAATGAGTGTTGGAATCCAATATCAAGATTCACTTTCCATGAAATATTTACACCAGAAATAAGACTTTAAGAGCTCTAATAATTTAATAGGGAATGGCAGCACTCCTGTCACTGTGAAATTAAGGAGGCATTGTAACTGTATTTTGTCAGGCACAAGTTACCAATTTCAACCTAAGAATAGCTGCCTAAAATATTGGTAATATATGCTGAGCTAATGGCCTGTTCTGCCTTTACAAATGCTATCACTCTGTCACTGTCTGTGGTAGTCCATTTCTTTCCCTGCTGTACCCCCATTAACAGCAGGCTCAGCATGAGAAGAAAATCCCACGCTGGTTGGTACTATGCCCTTGGCATGACCAGTGGTACAATGGGTATTTACTTCTCTCCAACACTGCTTGCAGATGATGGTTTGTAGTCTGGCTGGGATTTGGGACTTCTGAAAATGAATGATTAATGGCAAATGGATCCCTCTCAGCTGCTTTGGAGATAGCAGAAGTGTGCTGGATCTGTGCAGTACTTGGCTATTGAAACACACTTACTTCTTGTTTCTTTTTTCCATTTCTGTTTAAGACATAGAAAGCAGAGTATGTTATCTTCATAGTAGATATTTAACTTCCTTTGAAATCTGTACTCTACTTAAAAGCCGTGTGGCAGCTTAAGAGGTCTGTCATTTTACTGCAAACAAGATTCATTTATCTCTGAATCAGAAGCAGAAGAGCTTCGGTAAACACAAAAGTCATCTGATCTGCAAGCATATCTTGTTTAAAGATTTCATAAGCAGTTCATTACCTATGGACAGGCTATGAGTTATTTTCCAATTAACCTATCTGTTTTATTCAGGCCTGCATACTAACAATATAGATCAAAAGAACATGTATTTGTCCAGCTCAAAGTGATTCTGTATTACACTGGTAATTTCCTCTGCTCTGGAGTGGTTTATTTCTTCCCTCTTTTTTCGCTTCTACCCTGTCCTGAAATATCAGCCAGAGTAGGGTGTCTGAAGACTTGAGCTCCCCATAACCTACTTGCAGGGTGAATCTGAAAAGATTTTTCTCCTCAAAACCAGAAACATTCTTCCTGGCTATAGATAGATTAAAGGAAGGCCGAGAAGCACAGGAGGATAAGGAGAATCTCAAAATTCTCACAGCAATAAAATAGAGCACCTCTTTATTGGAAATAGTGATCAATGCTGGAAGGGAAAAGTAATCATCATTCTTTGCTTTTGCCAGTAGATTTTCATGAGTAGGCCAGTAGCTCTTTTCTTCCCAACAAGGTAGTGTAGGGATTTTAAATCTAGATCTGAAGAGAAACTTCACCTAATGTGATAACACTTGTCACAATCTGAACAAAATATAAGCATTCATGTATCATTAATTGAAAGCACAGGACTATAATGTGTTTAGGCAACTAAATAACACACTCTATCTGCTTAAAAAATCACCAAATTTAAACTGAAGAAATGCCCAGCATAAAAACATCACCATCATTTATTCTATTTATGGCCATTCATCTGGTATTTCATCATGTTTTAAACACATTTCATTTAGTTTCAATCATTCACAATAATAAGTTATAAGTGCTTTGACTCAAATACCTTACAGGCGCTACACCTGTAAAAAATAAATAAATCTTGAATCATTCTGAGTTAAGTAGTGATGAACAAAGCAATATAAATGATAATTGAACACTATTTTTACCAAACTGAAAAAACTTCCTAATTTCCTCAGGACACTGAGTGTTTCGTACTTGCTTGGTTAGCTGTTGGATGGGGAGTCTGCCATGTGCAGGAGGGTTTATCTGCTCTGAAGAAGTATGGCAAAATGGTTCTCACATAAAAAAATTAGATAATTGAAGTTTGGATGATTTTGCTATGTTTGGGTGAAAGGTTGAAACATTAGAACACCCTGAAATAAAATATTCTTCAGCAGCTAGGTACTGACTGAATGAAATAGACAAAATTTCTCCTTGAAGCTTTTCATTCACTGGTATTCTTATAGGCAAAAAGGTTTTGTTCAGAAAGATTTTTAGAGGAATCCAGTTGTAAGATCACAAGTGTTCATGTGAACATGAACATTTGCTGGTTTTGATCATTTGTTATTAATTTCTCACTTCAGCTGGCTGCACAAAATAAGAGCTGAGTTTCATTTAGCACCCTGTGTAAGCACCAAAGTCTCAGATGTCAATATTTAAGGCTCAGACACACAGAGCCACTGCCAAATCTGTACATCCTCAGAACTGCCATAATTGCCTGATTTCTCAGTTTATCAGTAGAACTACTGATCGCTGAAAAGGATTTCCATGTGATTTTTCTCCTAAGCAACAGTAATTACTTGTTTGTTTGATTTGACAAATAGAATGGAATTCAAACAAAGATTAAGAAGTAAAATCTTACTCATTGTCTACATATGGACATATGTCTACAAAATGGACCTTGGAGCTCCTACTTAAATCAGAGTACACTATCTCAATACCATCAACCATGTACTGAGATAGTAAAGTTATTTAACTGACAAGCTGCTATGGAATTCAGTGGCCTAAAGGTAGCTGTGATTTTAGATACTCTGAGATAAAGGTGCTAGTCTGATACTTGTCCTGTCTGCCCACCCAGATCCCCTAAACATCTCAACTACTAACATCCTGTGGTCAGGTAAGCGAGTCCGTTCCTGAGTGACTGTTCCAGAGGGAGGTGAACTGTTCTCCAAGCATGACTGTGACAGAAGCTTCAGCTCCTAGCAAGTGACTACTTGTAGAGACCTCAATTTGGATACCTTCTTTTTGAACAGAATTGCACTGGAAAGCTCCCTTCTGTTGCAAAATAAAACATTTTACTCCAGGAAAATGAAGGGTTGTAATCCCAGCAATACCAGGAAAAGAAAAAGCTTTCTTTTCTATACTGTTTCAGGACTTAGAGCATTACAAATTTGTTTCCTTCCACTGCTTGTGAGGACTGAAATGCATATTTCCCATTTCTCAATGTATAGGGATGTAATCTGTCTTTTCAGCTAACAGCTCCCATAGTTATAAATCAAGTTTGTAAAGCAATCATCATCCAGAGAGTGTCCAAAATGGTAGACAGGAGTGTCATTTGAATATGCTTTTGTGTCTGTGACTGTGTAATTTGTTTATGCCCAGAAGAGGAACTTTAATAGGAAAGACTTAAGCTGAAGTTTCACAAGAAGAAGCATTCCAATGTTTCAAGATATTCATGCCCTACAACTCATTCCCACATTGTGTGCTGTCACTGCTCTTCTGTGGAGCCAGAATAGCTGCCAGTGTGGCTGCACTGTGAAATGCAGGGAGTCTATGCTGCTTGAATGCAAGCCAGTCAATAAAGAAAAGAGGAGGGTTCTTTTAAGACCGAATCGATCCCCACATCCAGTTTGCAATATAGTCACAAGAAGCAGAGTTGGAAAGAGCATTCACAGGGATGCAAACAGGCAGAGCATCCTGGATGAGAGATGCAAGAATAGGGCAAGACATTTTAAAATACTTCTTCAATGCATGGCTTTGTCATGTAAAATCACAGTTTGGAGTAACCTCATTTTAAAATAAGCTGTAGCTTTCTGGTTGGTAGATATACCTGACAACTTTGACAGACAAACTGAACTGTACTCTAATATGTATCAGGAAAGGTACTGCTTTCTCAGATAAATCCTTTAATGAACTAAATGGGGAATTTACTGTGTTCACAGAAATTTCTGGCTTTCTCAGGATTTCTTGAGTCATAGGATTTCTTTGCTAAGATAGTCAATAGTCTTTCTTCTCTGCAGGAGATATAAAGACAAAATGTGCACAACTTGAGTAGAGCATGACTTTTGGGTCTTGGGGGGAGGCCCCCACCTCACAGTGTGTCAGCCTAGACACGTGTCTTGCCAAGGTCACCTTCAGCTCTGGTGCAAGTGTGACTGAATTAAGTAATGGAGGAGCACCCTTCACTGTGCAAGGTCTCTCATGTGTCTGTCCAGGACACCTGGGCTGTATCACCGCTCTCTGCATGTGCAGTGTCAGCTGCTTGTCACCTAACTACCCAGACACATGGCCAAGCTCTGTTTGTACAATCCAGAGGACAGCTCAGGACAATCTCGATGGAAATAGAAATAAATATGTTATACAGTGCCTTCCCTCTCTGCCAGTAACCCCACACCTGCTTGCACAGACTCCACATCACAAGATGTGACAAGACTATGCCAAGAACTTAATGGTTTGAAACAATGACGGCCCATGCTTTCAGATTCACTTGTCACTGGCTGGGATCCAGGGGTCACTGACTGGCTATGTGGTCACACCTCAAGCTGCAGCCCTTTATGCGTACATGCTTTCCTCTGCTAAGCTGATGTTGTTCTTTAAGATATATTTGACAGCAGATTTTCCTCCAACATTGTCATCTGTTCCTAATTTCCTAGTCAATTAGAGAGCAGCTCACAGGCTCAGAGGGGAAAAATATATTCTATCTGAGACGATAACATTGCAATATGAACGTGCTGCACAGATCAACCACTTGCCGTGCTATCATAGTGTGCACTTTTTCTTGCCATGAACTGGAAGTCTTAATTACAATCTTGTGTCTTCTATTGTTTGAGACAAATGACTAAGTGCCTTATAAAGACAATTATACTGGGATCTGTTCTAACTAATCTCTTTCCAAGCACGATATCCTATTAGATGCACCAGGTCTTTCTTTCTGGGGGGAGAGAAGTGTAATTAATTGTCATTGCTCCATCTTCTCTGACTGTCGCTATCTATCCTTTCTACTCCTCCCACATTTAAATATTCACAATTAAAGCTAGAAGTGCAAGAATTATAGAAAGTAGATGAGAAAAGTACATCCAAGACTCTGTTTTGTGAAAAGATACTCAATAGCTGCTTTGCAGGATCTGGCCAAGACCAAACTGAATGATGTTTTGATCTGATCAGGAATGTCTTGTTTTTCAGGAGAGAGGAGGATGCCTAGCCATTCATTCTTTTCAAGTTCCCCCCTGTTGACTTCAGGATCTCACTACTGTGCATGGAAACATTTGTATACCTACATATCACATTGTCATTGCACTGAAGAGATCCTTAACCAGCTCACTATACTGAGATGGAACAATATTTTAAAAAAAGAAAAGAAAAAAAAGTTTCTGATTTTACTGATTGTTTTAATAGTACCAGTGATGACCTTATCCACCAAACAACATGTCCATCCATAATATCTGTGTTTAAACAAGTCAAAATGTCATTATAAAAATCATGGCATTAGTGAGTAGCAATGTGCCCAACAACTTTGTCTTTGTCATTTTTATTTTCACTCATGTCAAGCAAAAAGGGCATTTTATGTATGATCAGAAGTTAGTATGGATAGATAGTTACTCCGGAGATGTTTTTCAAATTAATGATTAAAAATTCTGCTCAAATTGTTACATGCCAGGTCTGAATTATCTGCTGCTGTCACGGAGTTAACTAGATCAATCTATGCCCATGACAGGGATCTATGCCTGTGACAGGGGGCAGTAGGCCCCTGTCCCCCTCCACCCCATTGGTCCCACAAAATGGGAAGGAAGGAAGGAAGGAAAAAAACAGCGGCAACAATCTACGGAGGAAAACTTATTTTACTAACTATGATATCAGAATGCAAGATAAAACAATATCATACAGTCTAATTGAAATTGAGACTAATAAATCAAATAAGATAGGAGAGAGAGAGTTCCTGAGACCGAGTCAAACCTGAAAAGCTTGGAACGGCTAGGAAAACACCCTGCAGCACCCACTACCAGGCAGTAAGGGACCAGAAGGGTCAGATCCCATGACTTCCGTAATGTATAGGGATAGGTACCTGGAATTGGAGCATTAACACTTTAATTCCAGTACATGATGTTTTGATGTGGAATACTGAAAACCAAAACACATAAAACCATGACAGCTGCCCTGAAAGAAATTGAGTTCTTATTCTCAAGAAGTGGTATCCAAACAAAAACACAATAACAGTCTTCAAAACACTTCAAAGATTCCAGAAAAATTGAAGAGAATAAATTACTCTCCAGGTTGACTGATGAAAGGACTGAACATAAAAGGTTTACATTCTAAATTCAGGAGATGGGGCAAGAAAAATTTCCAGAAGGCACACCCAGTGCAAGAGATCACACAGGGAAATAACTAGAGAAATATTTTTTGAGAGTGTTTGGGTGAATTTCTGTCAGAATTGGCTCAAGCACACTATTTCCTGCAATGAAACATTGGTGGTCAACTGAGAAGACAACCAGGCAGGCAGGGCTCAGGTTCTTATGTTTCAGCAAGGAGTGGAAGGAGAAGCACAAGTGAAGGTGTTCCCTATCAGTAAATCTCTCTGAAGGGCTTGATGGATGTTGCTCAGATAGGTTTAATTGCTAGAATCTGAAATAGCTCTCTCCCCAGTGAAACTAACATGTACTTAATGAAGTATGAAAAGAAATAAAAATCAATTTTCCTTACCACCTACTGACACACTAAATGAATGGTTTCCTTTTAAAATTATCTACAATTAGTATCCCTTATCTATGCTATTTATTAATCTAAAAATGACACCTCTGCTTATCCTATTGTTATTAAATCATGATAATAAGAGCTGAAACATTGGCAATCTAC
Organism: Chrysolophus pictus; assembly: GCA_037305975.1. Classification (NCBI taxonomy): domain Eukaryota; kingdom Metazoa; phylum Chordata; class Aves; order Galliformes; family Phasianidae; genus Chrysolophus; species Chrysolophus pictus. Next base: position 31,500,677 of record CM074578.1, read on the forward strand.
TTCTTTTCAAAAAGCATCTCCGAGATAGCAGTATACGTGCATCAAAAGGTGAAAGTTTTTCTGATACATGGCTCTAGAAATACAGTTTTCAATAATACCCTGTAGCCGGATAATTTTATGTATCGCAAATCAATAGTTTGTGTTCTTCTGAATCTCACAAAACACCAAACTGGGCCTAAGACTGTCTGTGAATTTTCTATGTATTCCTAGGGTTCACAACATCTGCTTCCTACAGTCGAATATTTTAAGAATAATGTATTTCATCCCCTTTATGTACACTGGTAAAACCTGCACATATGTATAAGTTTTTAAGTAAAAAAATAGAAAAATTAGTCTGTTCTAAAATAAGATAAAACAAAATAAAATTGTGCATCGTCTTGATATACATAAACTTAATTATGAAACTTAATGTACAAATGAAAAGATTTAACAGAGTCAATTTTCATTTTTATTCGAGTAGCCAAAAATGGACCTTTATACTAGGAAAATAATCTTTATAGCACTCAGAAAAAGACATGCAAAGACTGTCAGAAGAACTATTAACACCATGGAACTTGTTCCTTACCAATCTGTCAACCATTAAAAAGATGTGCATGCCATGCAGTACCAGAGCAATCAAGGCTCCTGGATCTAAAATTGGCCTCTCCTCACTAGAGAAAGGCAAATGCTCTGCTTTCTGAGCTGCTGTGTGCACTGAACATATCAAGAGGCTAAAGAAATGCAAGTTATGTGAAACTACCTTGTCATTTCAGACAAGCTCTGACATTACTGACATTATATGTCAGCAGGAGTTGAAGAAAAGGAGCACTGCAGTTTTACGTGAGTTTCCTCTGAATAAGAAGTGTGGAAAAGTGCAAAAGGTCCTAATGTCTGAGTTTCTCCCAAAAAAACTTTCCTTCTTTGTCTAAAACTGGCTGATAGAAAACTTCATGTGCTGTTATGAATTGGGCTGTCATAAGGATTATAATTTCTGCAAGATGAAACATGGCAGTGTGGTTTTAGAAATCCTACAAAAATAGGCTTGGAGTGCAATTTTTCCATTGCAGTTTATGGAAAAGGTAAATGGCCTTTTTCTTTAAAAGAAAAAATCCTTCACATATACCAGACAGAAACAGGTTCCAAGTTACAAGCCTTGTCGTTTTTCTTTCCAACAATGTACATCAGGGCATAGCACAGATTTGATGGGCAATTCTTAGTTTCAAAGCAGCAGCCCCAGGAAGGCAGACAGCCCTGGCTGGGCTTTCCCCATGGAGCTGCCTGGGTGCCCTGTTCCCTTTCACAGACATCAAACACCTAACCCAAAACTAAACTGCTGCCTACCATCTCCTCTCTCAGAATCATAGAATCAAGATTGAAAAGGACCTACAAGATCTAGTCCAACCATCCTCCCATTAACATTGATACCATGAGCCACTAACCCATATCTCATAGCTGCTCATCCAGACGCCTCTTGAACACTGCCAGGGACGGCGACTCCACCACCTCCCTGGGCAGCCATTCCTGTGCCTGACCACTCTCTGAGAGAAAAAGATTTTCCTTATGTCTAACCTAAACCTCCTCTGATGCAACTTGTGGCCATTTCCTTGGATCCTGTTTGTTGCCTGGGAGAAGAGGCCACACCCCTCCTCATCACAGCCTCCCTTCAGGAACTTGTAGAGCGCAATGAGGTCTCCTCTGAGCCACCTATTCTCCAGACTAAACAATCCCAGCTCCCTCAGCCGCTCCTCATAAGACTTGTGCTCCAGACTCCTCACTGCCTTTGTTGCCTTTCTCTGGGCAACAATTCCAGGGCCTCAATGCCTTTCTTGTAGTGAGGGCCCCAAAACTGAATGCAATACTCGAGGTGCAGCCTCCCAGTGCTGAGTATAGAGGAATGATTACCTCCCTGCTCCTGCTGGCCACGCTATTTCTAATGCAGGCCAGGATGCCATTGGCCCTCTTAGCCACCTGGGCACACTGTCAGCTCGTGTTCAGTCAAGCATCAACCAACACCCCCAGCTCCCTTTCTTCTTGCTGTTCACTATTTTATTTCACAGCTGCTGAACTGTCAATATAAATATTGTGTTCCATCTAGGTTTTGTCTTGGCTACTGTCATCTGAGTGAGTAGTATCTATATGTCAGGAGCGGAGAGATTTTTGATCAGTTGCTCAGGTATTCAATTGCCATCTTTATGTCCTGTTCCTAAGGAAACTTGAGGGAACGGCATGGTGCTGTGTCAGGGGAGGGTGAGGTGAGGTTAGGGACAGGTTCTTCACCAGAGATTGGTGAGCATGGAACAGGCTGTCCAGGGCAGAGTGCACAGTCCCGAGCTGTCAGAGTTCAAGGAGCATTTGGACGGTGCTCTCAGACACAGGGTTTGATTTGGGGTAGTGCTGTGTTGAGCCAGGAGAGGGAATCAGTGATTCTCATGCATCCCTTCCAACTCAAGATATTCTGTGATTCTATAAAGTAAATACTGTGTTCAGCGTTCATCAGAGCACTGAGTTTTGATACAGTCAAAGCAATTTTAGTCACTGAGCAACTTCTCTGCCAATCTGATTTGATTGCAAACGTCCTGGCAAATAGGAAGATGCTGAACACAGAGAGCTATGAGCCATTTAGCTCTTTGTGAATGGCCCATTTGCAGCAATAAGCAAATCAGAATCAATGGGAACTGCAGGTATTAACTTATTTATTTATATCATTTTAAATAAAGTAATTCATTCAGGTCCATTAGGATACATATCCAACAAACCATGGAATCGTACCAGTTTCTTACAATGTCATCCACTTTTGCTTTTATTTTTAACATATTTTTACATCTTGTTTTACCTAACTGTAAAACACAAGGGAATTTCTTCCTTTAAATTCAGATATTAGCCATTATAATGAAGTTCCAGTCCTTTCTCATATGCTACAATAGTGCAAATAACTATAATATCAAGCCAAATTTCTTGCTTCTGTAACTCCACTGACTTAAAAGTGTTCAACTGCAGATAATTTCAGATAATAATTCTCATGGAACATTAACAGATAAGACCACTAGAACAAAAAGATGCCACAACAGCAGAATGTATCAGAACATTCAGAATTAGAGCAGTGATCCATATTGAACCATCAAATGTTTCTGTGGAAACCTGTCTGAAGGTTTGCAATAACATGGTACTTTATGAGATAACTCAAGCCGAAGACACTCAGTGGAAATCCTTCAGGAAAAAAAAAAAAAAAAAAAAAAGGTGAATGTCAGTGACCTTTCTTAGACTCATGCTTTGTGTATGTGTTGTGGGTTTATTTATTTATTTATTATTTGGGCTTTAGAAAGTGGTGTAACATACAGTAGGGTTGAAGGTGTAACTGATTTTTTAGACCTGATCACATTTTGTTCTTGGATACATTCTATGCAGTTCTATTAAAAGTAGTGGAATTTATCCACAAGGACATAACGCAGTCAGCTTCAGCACATGGCATTTCATCTAACAAGTCAGTTGAATTTGGCATATGATTCTGTCAGTGTTGCCTTTGGCTTCAGCTCTCATTCCTGTATTCTCACATATGCCATACTGGTTGTCTTTACTGACCACCAAGCATTTCGTACATGTACTCAACGTGAAAATGCAAGCTGCTCTGGGAGAAGTTGTCAGAAATGGCTTTGCTGACACGTATTTGCTGACACAAATGAAGGCTTAAGTCACATTATTTGTTCTTACCCAACATCATTACATCTTGATATTTTACGTAGTAGATTAGAAGAGATTTTTGTACACAGCTACACCTGTCTACAATCACATTTTTGCACTAGTATTAGGAGTACTGCAATAAATATTTTGCATGGGAAAGCTCAGTTGTAAAAAGGTTTTTTGTGAGGTTAATTCCACCCTGCCACAAATACACGACTGAAGTGTGTTTATGCCAAGGACGATTATGTACTTTTTTTTCTACTTTAAATTAAATACAGATGATAATTACAATGAATCAATGCAAAATAGCTATGTAGTTTGAAAATGTAATTAAACGCAAAGTTTATTAGCTTTCAAAAAATGTTTAGATGGCTCTAAATGTGCTGCCATGGCATTCCTGTGATCACGACTGCTACTAAGGACTACATTTGAGTGACTTTCTAATGATTTATTATTGAGGGCATTCTGATGACTTGATATTGTGGCAGACTAAGTGCATTTACAGAAAGATGTCACTTAGGGGAAAAGCTTTGGATAAATTTGAAAAAAAAAACTGCAAAAAGCCTCAAAAAGATAAATGATTGCCATCATTTATTTTTATGTGTTTTTTTTTTTTTTTTTTTTTTTTTTTTGCTACATAATTGTTTGTTCACTAACACCTCGACTTTAAATCTGTGAAAAAAAAAGATTTTTTTTTTTTTTCACAAGTGGGATCAAAGCTTAGGAAGTGAAACGACTTGTACTCAAACATATAGGTTATGTTATTTACCATGGCTCCTGACAGGAGGTTTTAAAAAAGCATGTAAATGTTCTTTTTTGAAGCAATATGTCCCTGGAATCCACCCACCCTTGGGCAGAGCTGTGACAAGAACTTTGAAGGTGAAACAGCAGTGAGAAAAGTGTGTCCAGGGACAAGATGGAGAAGAAACATTACTCTAGGAAGAGGGGCTAAAATCTTACAGCACTGAGGTGAAGTCTTTGCTTGCTGGCTTGGTCTCCACAATGCTGTCAGTGGACATATGAGATGGACATGTAACAGCAGCAGCACACCCAGTGAACATCACAGTGAAAAGCTTCAGTGAGCAAAAAAGCAGAAGAAGGCCAGACAAACCTTGGGAATTACAGTCCTTTCAAATCATCCTCTTCCATTTCCATACCCTCAAGAGGCATGCAGGGTCTGGAATCACCATCTCACTGCCTTATCACAGCCCCAGTGTTCCCTGGCCCTGAGTCCTCACTCCCCCCAAAGTCAGCCAGCCCCTGACATCTCTTACAATGGGCTGTAGTCCACTTTGTTGTGTTATTTTTACTCATTATTATACTAGAGGCTAAAAATAATAATAACAAACAAACAAAAAAGTAATAACTTCACTTGAAATGGACAGTAAATCTTCCTATGTTTTAACACAATACAGTAGGCACAGCATTAAATAAAACTAATACTGCTACTGCTCGCTCTTCTTGTATGCTCAGTAATGCAAACCTATGCCTTCTTTGAGGTTCTGTAGAAATTGAATGTACGTTATTACAACAAGATAACTTTGGAATAATCTCTTTGATTGATTCCAGGAAGGCAGCATGTGGAGGGAAAATGTAATTTTGAATGAAAAACACATAATATCAGCATACATGGAGATGGCAAAACAGTCTACTTTCAAGTCAGAGTGTATAAATGGCAACTATTATAGCTTTGCTTATACTACACAGCCGAATGTAGTTGCAAAGTTGCCAGTTGTTTTCCATTAAAAAAAATTAATGATTCTGACTTTTATTCAGTGCAGAGCTTCTTGCCATGTTTGTCACTGTAGTACCATGGTATTTTACACGCAAAAAAATACCCTTTTTTTTTTTTTTACTTCAAATGAATTCTTTATCTTAACTACTCTACTCTGTGCTAACAAAATAATGAGTTAAAAATCAAGATGAGAAAGTCTTAAAAAAAGGAAAAGAGAAAGAAAGAAAGAAAGAAAGAAAGAAAGAAAGAAAGAAAGAAAGAAAGAAAGAAAGAAAGAAAGAAAGAAAGAAAGAAAGAAAGAAAGAAAGAAAAGAAAAGAAAGAAAAGAAAGAAAGAAAGAAAGAAAGAAAGAAAGAAAGAAAGAAAGAAAGAAAGAAAGAAAGAAAGAAAGAAAGAAAGAAAGAAAGAAAGAAAGAAAGAAAGAAAGAAAGAAAGAAAGAAAGAAAGAAAAGAAAGAAAAGAAAGAAAGAAAGAAAGAAAGAAAGAAAGAAAGAAAGAAAGAAAGAAAGAAAGAAAGAAAGAAAGAAAGAAAAGAAAAGAAAGAAAGAAAGAAAGAAAGAAAGAAAGAAAGAAAGAAAGAAAGAAAGAAAGAAAGAAAGAAAGAAAGAAAAGAAAGAAAGAAAGAAAGAAAGAAAGAAAGAAAGAAAGAAAGAAAGAAAGAAAGAAAGAAAGAAAGAAAGAAAGAAAGAAAGAAAGAAAGAAAGAAGGAAAGAAAGAAAGAAGGAAAGAAAGAAAGAAAGAAAGAAAGAAAGAAAGAAAGAAAGAAAGAAAGAAAGAAAGAAAGAAAGAAAGAAAGAAAGAAAGAAAGAAAGAAAGAAAGAAAGAAAGAAAGAAAAGAAAAAGTAATAATTTCTATTATGTTTCTCCTCAGCACGATGTTGCAACAAAACACTGAATACCAAGTGATGGCACCAGAAAATAAATGTCCATATGGTAATGAACTACAGAAATCCAAGCAGTAAGCATGTCTCATCTGCTCTGGACACAGTTCAGTGTCAATACCTACTCAGTATTGGTCATCATCATTCAGACGTGTGTAGGTCACTGGAATAGATAGATGTTAAGATATATTTGCTTCATATCTTTTGTATTCTGTGAATTTGACACTGTTGTGAAGCTTCAGCGTGTTCCAAGGCATCACGGTGCTCTGCTATTCTGATTGGAAAATGAAGACAACTGGATTCTGGCTCAAAACCAGCAGCTGCAGTGCATCTCTGCATATAACTATTTTGTTTCAAAAACTTTCTGAAGAATAGAGAATTTATTGCAGCCTTTCATAAATTTATAAATTGCTCCAGCACATTTTTGATCCATGTGGTGAGGGGATATACCCTGCTCATTTCCTGTCTCTCATTTTTGTCAGCTGTCATCTAGTAAATGCAGCGTTGCCCTGTCTTGCTGGTTTGAAGTACCCTCTATTGCAAGAGCTGTTCTCTGCAAGGGTGCTGAAGCATTAAAAATTCTTCAGCATTCCTTTGGTATGCTCAACAGACTTATCTGCTCAAACCCTTTGTTCTTCACTTTTTCTCTGATTCTTTCAGTGTTTTAATAATTCTTCCCTGAACAACAAAGATTTTCAACAACTTTCTTGAATTATGAACACAAGAACTGTTTCCATTACACTCACATTAACAGCTAGTAAGTAACAGATACTTTCTTATTTATCCAGCATTCCCTTCAGCAAGTGTTGCATAGGTACTTCAGCCACACCTTTTTCTAGGAAACTCAGTTTCAACTGAGGGTTTGTGATGACACCCCTGTCTCCTTCAGAAGCACAGCTTCACCGGGACGGAGACACCTGGGCTCTCCTCGTGGCTTCCATCCTTGCAGCAGACGTGTGACCTCTCATTGAACTGAAGTGACTTGTCTGCATTGCTTTCATGCTCCAGTGTTTGCAGGTGCCCCAGGTTACCTGAGAGCTTAAACAAACAGAGATCCCCCAGAGCACCTGGCTGGAAAGCACATCCTGGCCATCTACTCAACATTCTTTCAGAGTGGCAATCAGGTAAACATCAAGAGCCCTTCTGCTTTTTTAATCCTTCACCCTCTTTTTTTTCAACAGAGGTCAGAAAGGAGACCAAGTCAGCCCTGAAGTGCAGGCAGGAGTTTCTGAGTACCTGACAAGGTCTCTGATCCTGACAGTGGGAGAACCATGATGCTGCAGTGGATACTGGCTAAGGACCACAGAAAGTGAGTAAGAACTTTCTCCCTTCATTATCATGCATTTTGTACATTGTGTTCGTGCGTGGTATCTTAGCACCGAAAACGGAAACCAAAGTAATTAAAACATTAGGAAGTCCTATCTCTGTCTCATCAGTGATTGAAAATGCATCTCTGTTTTTAATGGGAGATGAGTACAATAGGTACCATAGGTTTTAGATGATAAAGAAAACACGTACTTGCTGTTTGTATTCCTTACCATTCAGGTACAACAAGCTCTTCTGATAAGGTAAACTTTCTGCTGAGGCCATACACAACTCAAGCGGATTGGAAATCACTTGTACCGCATCAGACAAAGATTTCAGGTGACAAACTATCTTGAGCTATTTTCATACTTGTATCTGGATCTATTTTTCATGACTACAAATTATCAAATTGATACCTCTGTGAGCAATACTCACAGCTTTTCTCACTCATTACCTTGTGCCACAATAGTTTTGGAAAATAAAAAATAATAGAAACCTTTCCCCTTTTCTTTGTTAGATTCAAAACACCAAACTGTTCAGGGCTCAGCCTTCCATCAACTTTCACCACACTACTGATCTTCTTGTTAAAGCTGTAAGATGTAGAGGTTCTGTGGGTGAGTGATGCTACTAGAATTTTTCTTATATTGTTGATATCAACTTTTTGACTTTCTGTCATTTAGTTTCCCATGTCACTGCTTTGCTGACATCAATTCTCCATCCATAACAATGTTTTCCTGAAAAGTCCTGATTCAGCTCTTCTGGTGTGAACATTTTTGTGCTTCTAAAAGCTTTTAGACTCTTCAGGAAAGTCAAAAAGCACTCTATATAACTGTTCTCTTCCTTTTAAAAAGCACATTTGGTGGACTAATATATAGCCTCAAATACATTAATTACATCTGGTAATGGCTATGGTTTGCATTATAGGGCAGGTGCAGTAAACTCAACAGCCACACTCTTTACTTGTTGTGCTCCATCATGTTAATGAAAGCAATAAATCAATGACATGTTTCAAACCTTGACTTGCCCCAGAAAAGAGAAGCATTAACAGAATTTAGCACATCTAGCTTAGAAATTCTCACAGATGGACAGCTCTCTTTTCACCCTGGAAAAGATTAAATTCTCCTTTCAACATAAGAGCAATCCTACAAGATGCTGAGCATGCAAAAGCATCTGAAGGCACCCTATTTTCAGGGACTGTATTAACTTTGAAACAAGTACCCTGTTCAGGTTAATGATAGGAAGAGGAGAGGACTCAGATTAATGATATGACAAACAGAGAGATATGGAAGATGATTTTACAGAGACAACAGAAAACAACAGAAAGTCAAGTAAATATATCTTCCCTGTTACAAACATGCAGAAAGTTTCAGCTTCTAGAGACAAAATAAGACAATATGAAAGTTGTTTAAAACCTTGTCTGCTCCAAGTCTGGAAACTGAAGGTAGAGTTGAGGAAAGGTTTGAAAGGTCAGAGCCTTTAATGACTTCTATTGGAGCTGCATTTTTTTTTTGCCAAATTTGGGTGAATTTTCAATGTACAGTGAAATGTACTGATATTACATCTTTGTTATATGTACCCCATAGAATGTATATTAATGTATGTATACCAAACAAAAATTTCTCCTCTGATGTTTTGATATTCTTCTTCACGTACTGTGACACATAGGACATTTATTTTATAAGGCAAAGGTTAACAGAAACAGTTATCAGTAATACCTAGAAGTTGCTGAGAACTAAATCTGTCTCTCAGAAGGGCCAACATATGACCCACCTAAATCTGTAGTATCGAATATGCTCAGTGTGACAGGTGTCAATGCCTTCAAGGCAGAACACGTAATTACTGTAATTATCCTAGCATAGGTTGGTATGAGAAGCAGTGAGCATAACCAAACACATCTTTCTTATGTGCCAAGATCTGAGCATCTCTTGAAACTTAGTGTAGAAGGGCTGAAGGTCTTGTTCAAGTTCTCTGATCCATTTTCATTTCAGTGTACCTTCTCTTTCCACATTCAAGGAGGCTGTTTATGCAGAATTTATGGAAACAAAGTTGGTTTCTCACTAGGGGTGAAAGATGAGTATATATTGTATCAAAGAAAAGCTTTCAGTTTGCTTAGTTATGTATTTCCACTGGCTGGTAATGGTATATCCCAACCACTTGAAGAGTTGTTATTTGCACACCTTAACTCTGAAGGAAAAGAGTTTTTAAGTAGGTCAGCTCATTATTAAAGGACAATGTCTGAAGTAAAGTCATTCAATCACTCTGTAAGGTCTTTGATCAAGATACATAGTGTTGTGGGTATGACAGACACTGGCAGTTGTAACACCAGAATTTCAGTTCCTGTTATAGCAGTGTTGCAGCACTTCATAGTATTTATGACACCTCTTTACTGTCTTTTGTTATTTAGGTGCTGAAAATGTACATGGACTTAAATCAGTACAAAAAGCAGAGACAGATCTTGCCTAGAGAACTCAGAGTGACTGCATAGTAATTTCTCTTCGTGGTTCACAGAGAGAAACTCCTAAAACACTTTTTTCATCCTAGATTTTATTTTAATAATATCACATATGTGACACACTATTTTACGTTGTGGAAATCTTTCTAAGCATTTATTGAGTTGTCATTCTTCTTGCCTTGTACTGTCAAAGTTATGCTATAAATATCTCCATTTGATAAATGTGTGCTGACTATAGAATGGCTCAGCAAGAAATGAGTTGACTGTCTCTTAACAAAAGAGTGAACTTCAGCAAAGCGTAAAACAAACTCTTTAGACCAGAAGATTCAAATAGAATTGTATAACATTGCAATGAATATGGTATTTATACTAATCACTGTATTTGCTCAGCTCCTGAACATATAAGTCAAAAGGAATATAAAGTAAGGATATAGGTTGCTCCTATAACTCCAACTTACACACATGGTCTCAGTATTGCCACAATTCTGATACATTCAGAGGCTTTTTCTTTCTCTGATGAATTTTATTTTCTTGTCTTTACCAGATTTTTACAATTTTCTGTAAGAGAATGAACTGGATTTCTATTATTGAAGAAACTCCTCTGAGCTGTGTGCTAGATGTCTTTCTTTTTCTTTGCTGTACTTGATATGCAAGAGAGCTGAACTGGCTGCAACACAACTCCAAGACATTTGTGGCTGTAAAGCTAAAGAGCAATTAGATGCTTTCTTCTGAAAAGCAGGGCCTATAATACAGCTCCATCTCAGCTCTTTCATCTGAGTATCCTTTGTAGGGTGACGTATCAACTAGATATGAGATCCATATCCCATGACACCTATTACCATGGGATAGGGAGCTTCCCATCATCCTAAATGGGATTGGGACTTCATTGGGTAGCAGGATGATGCAGGAACATGTCCATAGGGACCACAAATATTTCCTCCAACCTGCAAGCTTAACTCCAGACTGATCTGTAGATTCTGATACATTAAAGACAACTTAGTGAAAATAACTTGACTCGTTAGCTACGGTAGTCAAATCTTAATTTATTGCATTCTTTTCCAGTGCATTACCATTTCAAAACTCTTGTGTCATTCACATTCCAAGTAATAAGATACAGACTTGTAATAGATGCCTTAGAAACATGCAATAATTACACACATTTGTAATAATGATCTTCACTGCATAAAAATATTCCTTGTCTAGAAGGAAGTAGATGAGACAAAGACAGAAAGGCTATCACTCTTTCAGATATGGTAACCATAGGGCAACCAGACAACAACAGACAGTGAAATGAGCTCAAAGGGGCTAAGATTTACTATGCATCATATGTTAAGCCAATCTGCCTTTCAATTGCTGCAACCATGATCTCTGACATCTAGATTAGTGTTGCACAGCAACAAGTAGGCTGATCCAACTCAGCCAAGCTAGCATGATCATAGGAGACTGCATGGTATGAGGGTTTATCTTCAGAGTAGTTAATCTAGTAACAACAGTGATACACTAACTTTCCCTTGGTCTTTGTTTTCAGAACACTTGAAGCCAAACTTGCTCCAGTCAACCCACATCCAATCCTAGCACAGTCCTTCAATACTGAAATACTTTCTTATCTTTAGAACTGCTTAACTGTTCTTTCCATTTGCGTTCTACCATTTGTTTAAACATATATGCATATCTCTTGGCTTTTAAGATAAGAAGAAAGATTCTGTTCTTGATCTTGCTCTTAGTAGCATCTCTGAAAATGTGAATTTTGCAGATTTTCAGTACCACTGATTTCCTGCTGAGCTGCTTTTGCTGCTCACCCAAGACATTTGATCTCTGTGTTCGTAAGTATGAGTTTACACTCAATAATCTGAATGAAGACTGAGCACTGTGCATTGTTGTATGACTGTCTGGCCTCTAGGAGGACTTAGGGATTTGGACATCATAAGAAATGAGACAAACACTCCAAAAGCTGCTCACAGTGTTCTGGAGATGATGGAAGTTCACAAAGAGCATCAGTGATATGGAGGAAAGGGGAAGGCTGGAGGAGGGAAGGGAAAGAATGAAGGAAGGAGGGCAGAGAGGATGAAGGAAGATAGGGAAAAAAGAAAGAAGAAACGTTACCCTTTTCAGTGTTTTGTCTTCTTTCTCTTCGAATAACTGAGAATTTTGTGGTTGCCTCAAGACATAATTTGAGAAAAACTTTTTGTACATTCTCATGAAAGTAATTATGTTCTTCTACTTTAAAAAAGAGAAAACGAAACAAACAAACAAAAAATCTGAAAATTAAAAAGCAATGCAAATGTCTCCCAGGTGCCAGTACTTAGGGTTTTCCTTCACAAAACTGTCACCTTTCTCTCATCTCTCTGTAACAGAAAGCAGCACGAAGACTGCAGAGCCATCAGTTCACACTGAGACTAATAATCGCAGAGCTCTCTTTCCCCTCAAGGTGTCCCATGTCCACTGCAACATTTCACGTGCCTCTAGAGCATGTCCCTATCATGTTACTCCATGTCCATCCTTCCTGTGCTACACACGCTTGTTTGTTGGACTGAAGGGGCTGGTGATAGGCCCAAGGAAGCAGCAGAGTCACCACAGCACTGAAAGGTGGGCACTGCAGGACCTATAAGGTGGTAAACTTCACAGCATGCCACAGTCTTTTGCCTTGCCCATCTTCTTTCACATAACATAATGCATCGGGTAGCTCCCCTTTGTAGGTCTCCTCTCAGGAGGAGGGAGCTGCAACACACAGCCTCATTTTGGCAATGAGATGTCCTTTGCTGGCTAATTTGAATAAATGAATGTACTCCTTTTTCTTCCATTCATCTTCTTATTATTGGAGATATTACATAGTAGACAAAGACTGGAGCTTGTGTACTGTTGAAGTCCTGCTGCAGCAGCCTCAGCTGTAAAATTTGGAATTTCTTCAGAGTCATCCAAAGAATTAGCACTCCAACCTATCTCACATCAGCTGTACTTCATGTACCTAATATTTCCCTGTAAGGTCACTGTCATTTATTTTTAATCTCCAAATAACGCAATACATCCACTTTTTTTTTGCTCTGTGTCACACTACTGCTCCCTGCTGCCCAAGTTTTTTTCATATCGATAGATCCATTTTAATGCCACCTCTGCAGGAGACAGATCACATACTGACTGTGGGTAACTGGCTTCTCAAAAGAAAAGAAGCTGCTTGCTGTCAAGGAGATGCTTGTCTCTCCATGATTAATTACTGCGAAATGCCCACAGAGCTTTAAAATCATGATTAATTATGCCAAAATGTGCAGAGATCTTAAAGGCTAAATTCTACTACTAGCTACATTTACCCAAGAGTTCCTCTACATCTTGCATCTGGGGACACTTCTGCAACACACAATCAGATGACAAAACTCCCACAGAACATATGGTTAATTATCAGGAAAAGACTAAATAAAAATAGCTAATAGCAAGTTCTGTGTCAATATTCATACATATTCAGTGTCTGGAGTGTTCACAGTCTATTCCTTTAACTGCTCCTTTGTTTTACCTAGAATATACGCATTTATTTACAAGGTAAAACACTCTCTAAAAGAAGGCATTATATTGCTCGTCGTGTTCTTTCTTGATTTGGCATGCTTAAAGACGCAAGTTCCCAAAAGGTTAACATTCCTTCTGAAGTAAAAAATGATAGATCCCATCTGTAGGATGTATTTCTTTCCCATTTTATTTAGCATAGAAGCTGAGAAGATTAATAAGCTCCCGTATTTTACGCTAAGCATATTAGAGATGGCAATTTTAATGGATTTGAAATCATCTTCTGAAATCCCACATTAAAAGAATAGCAAAGAGCAACCTGTTCTTTTTCTGGAAACTTTCCCAAAGATTTTTATCAGTCAGAGTCCAGGATAGACTGCATCACATGGCAGGGCAAGAAGGTCTGTCAGTCCACCTGGACTTCTGCCACCTTTAGTATCTGTTGGATTCCCGAGGGTCTCCTCCCTTCCAAGAGGTGAGTACCCACCAGCACATTTGGTTCATGCTTTGCTGGGTAGAAGCAATCTGTTTTTACACTGGGAGAGATAAGATGGGGCAAAGAACAGAGCAGCAAGGATATCCGTGACTTTCACAAAGAAGTTACCTCAGACTTGGTAGCTCCCTCAGTTAGAGAAGCCTTGTCAAAAACACAGGCTTTTAGAATGGGAAAAATGCATTATGCTAATCATTTCAATCCTTCTTCACTTATCCATGTAGAGCCTCGCTGCATTATTCAATATTTTTCAGTCTAATGCACTGAATTGAGTCTTTTTCTTTAAGTTTTTTTCCTGCAACTATTCTGGAAATTCTTACTGAATTTTATCTTTGGGTTTTCCAGAGAAGTATTCCTTTCACCATTTCTTTCTGCTAACTGCAAATCATTTGATAGAATCAGAGAATAACCAATATTGGAAAAGACCTCCAAGGTCACCCAGTCTAACCATCCACCTATCACCAATATTTCCCCAATAAACCATCTCCCTCAGTGCAACATCCAAATATTCCTTGAATATCTCCAGGGTCAGTGGCTTCACCACCTCCCTGGGCAGCCTGCTCCAGTGCCTGACCACCCTTTTGGAGAAGAAATTTTTCCTAATATCCAATCTGAATATCCCCTGGTGCAAATTGAGTTCATTCTCTCTCATCCAACCACTAGTAATGCAGGAGAAGAGACTGACACCCCACCACACCACAGCCTCCTTTCAGGTAGCTGTAGAGAGAAATAAGGTCTCCCCTGAGCCTCCTTTTCTCCAGACTGAACAATCCCACTTCCCTCAGCCACTCCTTATAAGACTTTCCAATTCCTCTGGTTTTACAAATCTGAATAAAGATAAGCCACTGCAAGAACACCATGAACAGTTGAATCTGCATTCCTTTGGGGTTATTACTGTTTTAATGAAGCCAAAAAGAGTGGTTGATTCAAATGTGAAAAGAAGAACTATCAAAATTTCACCAAGAAACATCCCACTCCCTGCTGCTTAGACCATTTCACACATAAATGTTCTTTCAGGAAAAGCTATTGAAAAGGTTCCAGTCTAAGCATGCAAATAAGTCACGGAAGGGGACACAACAAACAATATTAGAGGAGATGAACTTAACTTTGCTACATCAAAAAACAGGTATTCTCTCTCAAAAATGTAAAAAATGTACCCAAAGCAGATAACACAGAGCTGAGGTATGTTTTGAATTAATGAGGATGCTGAAACTTTTTAAGAATCTGGAAAACTATAAGAGCAAAGATGTGATGCATTGACGCATGAATTGGGTAGAAGTTGGATGTCTTGCAGTCAAAGAGCTCCAGACTGTGCCAGCCTAGGAAACTCAGCCTGCATATAAGAGTGCCTACAGAGCTGGTCTTGCTCCTCTACCTCCAGCACCAGCCAGCTGTGCATATTGCAAAAGCCCCTCTAAAGTGCTAAGGCTGTGGGGGGAAAAAAAACAAAAAGAAATATTGGCACAATGAACTGCTGTTATGAGGAACAGCTTTTAAATGGGAGAGCACAGATGTTCTAAGCACAATGGCTACAATTTAAATTGAAAAGTGAACTGTTTGGCCATCATTTAAAATCACTGTGCTAAAGGAGAGGATTTAGGACGTGCAGATTTGAAGAGCATATACATAAGGAACAAATTCTTATCTCCGACTGAGAGCAAAGAAAATTATAGACTCATAGAATCACCAAGGTTGGAAAAGACCACCAAGATCATCCAGTCTAACCATCCATTTATCACTATTATTTCCCACTGAACTGTGTCGCTCAGTACAACATCTAAATGTTCCTTGAACACCCCCAGAGCCAGTGACTTCACCACCTTCCTGGGCAACCCATTCCAACACCTGACCACTGTCTCAGAGAAGAAGTATTTCCTAACATCCAACCTTAATCTCCCCTGGCACAACTTGAGGCCTCCTCAAGTCTAGGCACAACTAGACCTCCTCTAGTCCTATCACTACATGGGAGAAGAGGCCAACTCCCACCTCACTACAACGTCCCTTCAGGTAGCTGTGGAGAGCAATAAGGTCTTCCCTGAGCCTCCTCTTTTTCAAACTAAATAATCCCATTCTCCTCAGCTACTCCTCAAAAAGCCTGTGCTCCAGACTCCTCATCACCTTCGCTGCCCTTCTCTGAACACACTCCAGGGCCTCAATGTCTTTCTTGTATTTAGGGATCCAATACTGAACACAGTTCTCGAGGTGCAGCTTCACCAGGGCTGAGTGCAGAGGGATGGTCACTTCCCTGCTCCTGCTGGCAATAACTATTTCCGATACAAGCCAGGATGCCATTGGCCCTCTTGGCTACCTGGGCACACTGATGGCTTATGTTCAGCCAAGTCTCAACAAATACCCCCAGGTCCATTTCCTCTACACAGTCTTTCAGCCACTCTGTTCCAAGCCTGTATATGCATAGAAAGCAAAGATAGAAAACTGCTTGCTTATCTGGGGCAGGAGAAGAGAAAGGCAAGGAACATGGAGAGGATCAGCCTTTTGTCATCAATAGCAACAAGATACTTTTCCCATAGGGCCAGGACTACCACATTGGGTAGGAAGGCAGTGCCACTGTCCCAGAGCCCACAGACTATAGAATCATGGCTTTAGAAATAATGGCTAAGGCATGACTTCTAGGTTAGTAGGTATTAATTTAGCCAGTAGAATACTAGAACTAACAGCTTACATTTTTCCAAGCAGTCAATAAACAACACCAGATGCCCACAGCTCTTTTCCCAGTGCCTGCCTTATCTTAGGTGCTTCAGCTCAGCTGTGGATGTCAGCCCTTCCCTTCCCACTGGAGAAACCATGATACCCTCTGGACATGTATTTATAATGAGGGGCAACTGCCAGTCAGATTCATTGCTTAGAGCTAAAGACTTTGAAGTTCTCTATAAAATGATGTTTCTGGGGATTTTACCTTCCAGCACAGCACTAACTCTGATTATACAGGCCAGTTATACAGCAGCTAATTATGTCCAGAATTGCAAATAGCCCATATGCTCCCCAAATCTGTTTCACCAACACTTCTCACCCCTATCTATCCAACAGAAACTGGGGAAATCAGTTTAACAAGCAATACAACTTTTCCATACACTTCCCCACTAAACTAAAAAAAAAAAAAAAAAAAAAAAAAAAAAAAAAAAAAAACCTGGGATGGAAAAAGCTGAAGAACCACACAAAGGCAATAAGACAGCTACAGTGAAAAGAACTCCGGGCTTATTCTGATTGTTTAAATCTCTTAGGTTTAAAATCACGGCCAGTCAGAGCCACTTTTTGTTCTTAACACTGCAGGGTAGAGGAGGATCATGTGTAGAACCAGGAAGAATTTTCACCAGTCAGGAAAAATGCAGAAAGGAGTAAAAAAAGCCCACTTATCTCATATTTTTAAGGAGAATGTAGGTCATATTTTCCCATTTCGTCTGCTCTTGTATCTCTCTTCTACTTTCTCCTTTTTTCTACCTTGTGCAGGTAGTGAATTCAGGAGTGAAAGAATCAAGATGCTGTTCAAAGAGGCTAATCCCACAGAAGATGTGGGAAGAGTTTGAAAATCCCTGGCTAAAGAAGAAAATTGCTGGCTTCCACTCAAGTGTATATTTTCACCAATAGATAATAAGGAAACAGTAAATTGTCAGAGACCAAGATATCAGCATGCATCAAGAGAATGAATCTACATAACCTAGCATAAAATATAATTACAGATTTTTGTCAGTTTGTAAAGTTATTTCATAAAGTGGTGTGGAATTGTTTCATAACATGTGTCAAATGAAGCAGAAAATGAAGCATAGGTTCTCTTAGCTGTTCTCAACGAAATGTTATCATCTGCCCATTACAGAATTTAAGTCTTAACATTTTTTTCTGTGACTACAATAGAAATCTGCTTCCATTTCTACTACTATTCATACAGATACATTTCTGAGAAGGCCATTCTCCTCGCTGATTGGTAGTTAGGGGCTGACAGTAAAGCAACATTATGAGATTCATTACCTGAGAGTAACTGGGCAGAACACTGATTAATGCCATTTTGGTTAGGAGTGTGCATACATCATTGTATGTATCCAGCTAAATTGTTCTTAGATGCAAATAGTTGTGATACAAAACATAACACCATTCTGTTCTGTCCAAAACTATCTATGCCTAAATGGTCTGAGGAGCAGAAGCAGCAGGTATACTGCTGGCTTTAACTTCTGCTACTGAAGCCAATGGGCCACAGTCTGCACTACATTAAACATTTCAGCTTTGTTACCTGCAATTGGATTGTCTAAGCTGCATGGACACACACTATTTTGCATTTCTATTATCCACCCTGTATCACACAAATTCTCATCAAGGTTTGGTATACTTTGTTTATGTATGCAAAGCTCCACAACTGGAATAAATACTAATATTTATCATAGGCTGTTGGAAGTAATGCAGACATCCAATCTGTTCCCATAACACCAAGTGCCCGTAACTGCCCACCTCTTCTACCGATCTACACATAACTTGCATTATCTGAGCATCATAAATTGGTGTTTATACAACCAACTCACTGCTCAGATATGCCCACAAAATCAGGCGTAGAAGGGAATAAGGTAGGGAATAATAAAGACAGGAATAATAAAGACAGGAATAAGAGACAGTGTCAAAAGTGAGGGAGGAAGGACACTGCAGTGAAGCAGTCCCAGGGGGCTGAAGGAGAGGAGGGAGTGCATCAATAAATTCCCATCACAATACCTGCACTCATTTAGAACTTGAATGGCTGAATTTTGTTTGTGGGTGTTTTTCTCCCAGCTAACCTAGTAAACAGAAGAGCAAAAATACAGAAAACATCCTCTCCAAAATGTATTCCTTCTCATCTCCCACTGTGTGCAGAAACTAAACATACGTTCATTTAAAAATGCTTCTTGAATGAGTTCTTTAACTTCCCCAGATACAGGAGCAAGGAGTTAATTATTGCTTAAATTTAGATGTAGTGATGTCCTTTGGTTTAAACATTAATTCTCAGAATACCTGCCCAGGTAAAATCCCAATCTGTGAGACACTGAGCACCAGCTCTGATGCTTAATGCCCTTGGCTGCCATTGTCTTCTGGAGGGGCTTAGGATGAGGTCATTAAAAGTAATCACCAAGAAGTCATGGCTGATTACTCTTTCAATTAGGACTTGGTCCCACAGGCAGTTCTGTGCTGTAAGTGCAGAAGCCAGAGGCTGGTGTTGAATACTCAGTGTTTGCTCAGTGTCTGGTCAGTGAAGTTCAATAACAGAATCAGTGAAGGTAGAGAAAAAAGTGATGTAGACAAATTGGTGCAGTCTCGTTCCTTAGTCCTGCAAAGGACAGGGAGGTGGGCAAGCCCAGCATGATCTGCGTGGGGTGAGGGACAGTCATACACCAACTTTAGGGAGGAGTTCAGGTATAGCCTGTGCCAACAGAACACACTCAGATGTGGCCATATTTGAGATGACTGCAGAATAAAGAGAAATCAGAACTGAGTAGCCAGTATTTGACAATATTCAACAGTGTCTTGGCCCAGTCTGTGTGCAAGGTCGCATTTCCACTATTCCAGAAGATTGCAGCCTGGTTGTGCTGCAGCAACAAAGCCTTCCCAACAGCTCTGCAGCTCAGCACTTCTCCCCCCATGTCCCAGGCCATGTCCTGGCTCCTCATGGGTTAGATTGAGAGGACAAAGCAAATAGAAATGCCATCAGAGAAAATAGTTTCTCTCTAATGGTATTTTCATACCATTTTGCCTTCATTTTCTGTGTCTATATAGGCAGCAGTTTTAGATATGAACATTTGCTGAAGCAGCAAATGCTCACTCAAGCTACGGACTAAGAACTTTTAGTAATTATTCAATGCATAAGGAATAAATTAGAAGAAATCAGATAATTAACAATCAGAAAACAGAATCCAATTTTTCCTTAGTCATCACCTCTCCCTCACAGTTCTGACCTCAGAATGGTTGGTGTCTTTTCTACTTACAGTAATTGGTTCTCCCACTATTTCTAGGTGAGTTAAATTTGGGGGGTTAACTATTAATAATTGCAATCCTTGGAGTTGCATCAGAAGATCTGGCTTTAGTCAGGATATTTTCTAGTTTTCCAGTGCACGCCTGTAGTATGTGTCAAAGGTTCTAGTTAATTTTCCACCTTAATAAACTGTTTTTCCAAAATTGAATGAAGCAAAGTTATCAGTTAACTTCTTTCTAAGTATCCCTAATAGCATTGATACTATCTTTTGTGGCATAAGGTAAATCTTATACCATTTAAGCTGCTGAAAAGGGAGTTCAGCTTACCCTCGAATTTCAGCATCTCCTCTACCAGTCAAAGTCTAATACTCTGATTACCATCTTTCTCAGCTGTATAGTTACATTCTTTTTTCCAACATCACATCTCATCTTCTTCAGGAGACAATGTTTATCTCTCAGAGGTGCCCTCAGTGGAGCTCACCATATGCCTTCAGACACCCGCTTTATCATCTGTCTCCCAGCTCTCCTCTGCCTCCAACAGCTTCTCACGTGGATTTAATTTGCAAGACATAAGAGAGGAGAAAGTTGCAACTACCATGCTGGTAGGAGAGCCTTGATCTCTATAGAACTTCGACACCAAAGAAAAAACCCCAGAGAGTGTACCTGCATTCTTAATGCACAACTTCAAACACTGGATATGGAAAGCCAAAAATTATACTTCTTTTTTTTTTTTTTCCACTGAGATTTGTTTGTTTTTGTTTTTTTTTCCAAGATATTTCTCTAATCTACCCAAATGACTACCTGTGTTATCAAGTACAATAACCAGTGGGTACCTTCTTGTGGTCATTTCTATCCCCCGCTGACTGCTAACACACCCTGCTTGTCACACTTCATTCCCTTCCAGTGGGGCTGACATCTTTGCTTCAACTGTCTCACTGATCACATTGCAGAAGCACCATCAGGTTCCCTTGCTCACACTCTCTTGATTCCATGTGAAATTGAATGGAAAATGAAATGGAATCACCCAGAGTGATGGAGAACATCAGCTTGAAAATATTTACAATTCTGGTGGCTGTCATTAGCACCTAGAAGATTATGGGCATGACTTTCAGGGCAGATGTCCATATTTTCCCCAGAAAAGAAAGTGGAGAAAGAACCACAAATTTTCAGACAGCTGTCATTCAGATAACCACTCTGGAAGATGTTTCAGTTTGCAAATCCCACTGAGATGCAAGTGTTCCCCAACCACTCCACTCTTCTTACAATGCTTCTTACTCACAAACTGAGAAGACTTTCATCTCCACATACTGACTTCTCTGAATCCCATTTTTAGGTATGTGGCCACATCATGTGTACTGGCAAGGTGCCCATCCTCCTCATTCAGGGAAGGGCAGGTGTCCCAGTTAGGTGTCAGCTCATCTATAACCAGGAATGCACTGCCCACCCTGGGGGCCACCTCTGCACCATGACAGAAGGGGGCCCCAAGATCCAGAGATGTAGCCCCAAGGTGCCAGCATCCAGGAGCTGCCACTCAGCTCTCTCTTTGTCTCTCTGGGACTGAGCAGCACAGACACACTGGAGCTGCAGAAGCCCACATTTCTCTGCGTGCTGATGCAAAATCATGATGAGCTATCCAGTCCTTTTTGGCTCTGTGCAGAGCTATCAAGAGTCCCCATATGCAGATTGATCCTCTTTATCATATGATAGATTGTGTCTAATGCAGCACCTAAATTATGCTGAGTTTGTGATACCATCTGGTTTCGTCTTTCAATACACTATAGGATCACCGTGTTACCCTCAACCTGAAAATTGACACAGGAATATAACAGAACATAACTGCAGCTCACAATGGCACAAAGATGTGCTGTCTCACATGGGAGAGTCTTAAACTGTAAACTTAAACCATAAACTTCTTTTTTATCCTTAGGTGAGGAACATAGCACTTATCAAGAAGGTAACTTGCAGTATCTGGTATGCTGCATCAAGTTTACCTGAAAGCAGTGACAGAAGATCATTCTGTAGAGGGGAAATTTCATCATCATTATTTCATCATCAATTTTTATTGCATAACAGAAAAAGAATGCAAAATGGCAGCTAATGAAAGAAGGAGATATCAGTGAGGGCAGAGAGGAATGGCCCACAAACACTACATTACTCTTGGTTTGATAGAACCTTAAGATAGAGAAAGGAAAGTGCTTCAGTTATCTTTTAGCAAGCTCCAGGACTTCCTGTGTCTTCAAAGGAGTGATGACGGGCTAATGCATTTATTTCGTTGACGATACAAAGAGGCAAAAGGAAACTGACACTGTCTCTCTGTCACCTACATTCCACTTGGTAGGCCAAAATTCTTTCTTGAGGTCTTCTTGCAGACCAGGTTTCTAACTGATTAAACCGCAGTGTAGTGATTCATCATTGTCTGTCCATTCCCACTTTACTGTCTAATTAAAATGATTTTTATGCCCAGTGATAATTGCTTTCTTCTATTATTACTCTGAAATGTTAATATAATGTAGCTCACCAGTCTCTGTGTCTACCACTAGAGACAATAAATAAATTAAACACAAAAGAATTATGTTTAAATAACATTAGGATTGAGTCATAAAACTACAACAGCATGGATATTCCAGATAAGACTACATATTCTTGCCAAAAACATTTGCTGTACATATGGCTGGTTGTTTCTCAGAGTCCCAGAAAAGGCAGTGCTATGCACCGTGTGCTTCATTAGCAACACATTAGTGGCCTTATAGAGTCAAGTGAAACAGAAAATCATTTTACAGCAGTCATTATTTTTATACGTCAGTACTTCCTGACAGGTCTTATCCTGAAGCACCTGAAATATGTGGAACAGAAGACGCTGATAAATACTGACTTTTCAGTGGAAGCCTCTTAACTACATCATTACTTTATGCATTTTTAAAAAGCACTTTCTTTTGTGGGCTCTTTGTCTAGCAATTCTTTGGTAAAGGCAAAAGCGCCAAATTACTATCCTCTGAAGACAGAAATAGTGCTCAAAAATAGAAACCCTGTAAATGATCTAAATCTGTAAAGAGCAATCCAGTCAATATTAGTTGTGGATGTCTTGATGTTAAATACCTAGATTATATATATTTTCTTCCTTACTAGATGCTCAACTCCCACTGCCATCACTGCATATTCAGCCTGTCACTGTTTCCCAGTTTTCATTCCTTCATCTGTATTGCTTGTTCTGATCCTTCATCCACTCCATACACACACAGGTATGACTGTAAATGCACATATGGGTAAAAGCAATGCCAGTTATATTATCACTGACATTTGGGGTTGGTCATATGTTCGGATAGCTGTAGTGCACAAACCATCAATCCTATCTCAACAGAAAACTTCAGATTTATCAATATGTCTTCTGTCTTTTCCTAACCTGAAATTTCACACTGTGCTTTTAGTGATAAATGTATTAGCTACATGATCTCAGCTGGCCTTTTTAGTGAAGCCTGAAGAAATAAATGTGGCAACAAACATTTGGCCTTTCCAGAGACATTTGCTGATAGCTTTCCATTCCTTCTGCAAAACCTTATAGTAGCTAATTTTATCACCCAGAAGCCTCACATGTTCTACCACTGATCAA
This sequence comes from Chrysolophus pictus, assembly GCA_037305975.1. Lineage (NCBI taxonomy): Eukaryota > Metazoa > Chordata > Aves > Galliformes > Phasianidae > Chrysolophus > Chrysolophus pictus. The sequence goes on from CM074578.1 coordinate 31,524,239, forward strand.
TTTTCTTGGGGTTTGTAAATCTCTATGATAGCAGAGAACTTCAGACTTTGCTTTACTTCATACCCAAGCTGATCCCACAAACAGATATCTTATTTTGTGGGGAGAATATTGAACTCAGAAGCTGAGATATCAGACTGAAAAGTGAAAACTTTTAGGTCAAAAAGAATCTATTGAGATTGTTCTTTTAGATTTTTGTGGTAGACTTTCATCACTTTATAGTTAGATACATACCTATCATAAGGAACTTGCTTTTAAATATTAAAAGCAGTGAAAAGTAAGGGCAAATCTGTGGGAAATATTAAGAGTAACTTGCAAACATTTCCTAACAAAAAATGTGGAACACAGCATGGGTAATGGCCATGTTGTTGCCTTCCCTTTCCACCCCATTCTACTGGAGGTGGACTTGCTGCTGAAATGGCCCTCACAGAGTGCCCTCTGAGTGACAGGGTGTCTTGTCCTTGTCTCTTGATTCCTTGCCCCTGTACTGTCCCAGCCACTTGTGGGCTCGGCTGACTCTAGACTATTTGGGAGGTTTGCCAGAATAATTTTCAGGTGTTTCCTAACCAGCATCAAGCTGCTAGCAGAGATGTAGGAGCACAAATTGTAATCTGCCTTTCACAAGACAGAAGACGTTTTTTTCTAAGTAGGGCAATGCTTGGTTTACATCAGGAGACAGTAGCAGGAGGAGCTCTCAAGGGAAAGCTGTACCATATGCCTATTTCATCCAAGCATTATCAGCTTAAAAATTGTAATGCTCAGAAAAAGACAAGAAAGAAAGAAATGTTCCCTTCATCCCCTCCTGATCTTTTTCTGAGTGGATGGACATGTGCATTTGCTAGGGACTCAATATTTTTCCTGCTGCTGGGACCATCCTGATTGGCCAGGTCCATTAATTAAGCCTGTGCTGTTTCAAGAATGCATTATCTGTAGGAATCTTTGATTTGTATAAAGTCATAGAATCTTTTGAGTTAGAAGGGGCCTTTAAAGTTCATGTACACCAAGTCTCCTGCAATGAACAGAGAAGTATAGATCGTGGCTTGATATTGCTGATGCCTCATTCTATATTAGCTACTTTAAGTGCTCTTTTACAGCTAGGGAACTGATGTTTCTGCTGTTAAAAATCTTCTCAGACAAAACACAGGAAAAACAAAAAAGTAATGCAGGACAAATCTGAGACAAAATAATTGTTTTGAGAATTCAGATTCAAGGATTCAAGTTTTAAATTCCCAGCCCAAGGCATCCAGTAGCAGTGATTGAGTGCAAAGAAGAAAATCTTCCCTGCCTTGATCAGTAAATGGATAGGAAATTAATGACTATTTCTCTCACAAAAAAAAATAGTTGGAAGTCTTCTGCATTCATAACAACAAATGAAGTTACTACTCATTTTCAGAAAAGTGCTTCATTTTCAAAGTAGAACATGTTGTTAGCTGGGAGAGAGTTATCATGTAATCACATCTCTATAATATTTATCATGAGGCAGAAGCTTATAGAGTCTTTCTATCTGTCTATCAAATCTTTATCAAGAAAATTGGATTAGATTTTTTGGACTGCAACCCAAACCATATTTCCATTCTCTTCTCCCTCATTTACTTAGATACCTGCATCAGTCAACCTTGAAAAACTGCCTTAATAAATCACATCAGGCATTAAAACTAACATTGAAATGTGAGGTTACATTTAGGTACTTTTCTTCTAAAATCTGAAAATTTGATGCTTACTGATTAACCTTCTTCGTGATATGGTGCAGATTATTCTTATTGGCCATTAAGAGTAGAAGACTGGACAATTTCTTTAATGGAAAATAAAATATGCACATGCATCTGGGATAGGTGGAGTTACATTTCTTCTTGAATGATATTTCTCTAATCTAAGACAAATCACACTGCCTTGATGCCAGAGGAGTTGGTATGAAGTTTGTACAAACAAATGCTGATGTGTCTGCAGAAAAGGAATTCAACAGTATTGCTCCTCAGGACGTCCATGGAATTCCTTTAAGTTTTAATCTGAAAAATACCGCTACATGGAAGATATAGCAACTGCTTTCTTTATTATTCCAATACTGTCTTTGAGATTTCATTATCAAAAGAAGGATCATAAATATGCACAAAAGTAAATTTATAGAAGAGTTTAATTTAATACTGTAGTGTTATTTTTGATTTCTACAGGAGCTGATGGAAGAAAGCAATAGAAATGCAATCAATTTAATCTGACTTTTTGCCTTTTTTAATTATTTCCTTCATTCTCTTCTCTAAAAATATCAATTTTCTAGGAGATAGGACTCATTTAGACAGAATGCTCTAAGCCAGGCCTTCTGAGCTTCGTAAGTTTTCTACTATTGTCTTTAATCAATATGAAGACATTGGTCTGCATGGCATGCAGAACCACCTGCTACAGAGAATAGCCTCACTGTATGGGTGTTTTGGATTGGATTGGACTAAAGTATAGTCTTCAAAACCAGATGAACACACTTTACATTTTCTGAACATTCTGTTGTCAAAACCACAAGATTTTTTTTAAACTGAGTTTTTCAAACAACTGAATGTGTCAGCCGGCACCTTTTGCAGGGGTTGACACCAATGAAAGCCTCAAAAAGCTATCAAATCAGAACAGCATGTCTGATACTCATTTTGTACTCTTCTTATATCAAAGGTGTCATTACACAGGGCTCAACATGACAGAGAAAGGTCTTGGGGGGTGGTTTGGTTTGTCATTTTTATTCTGCTATTCTGCATTGGACAAATAATACATAAGTTATCTTCTGTAACAGTAGCAATTAACAGCACCAGCTGAATACCGAATGAGTTAGCTGGAAAAGACTAAATTAATTTGTTTTGGTCATGGGCATAACTATTTTAATTTAGTCTGTCGAAAACATTTGCATTATTCCCCTGCAGAGTGAGAAAAAAAGCACGGCTGGGCACCGCTCCTCCCTGCTGGATTAGCTGGAAGTTCTGATTTCCTTTGTAGCAAGAGAGACTAAACCATACAAGCCTGCACCCAGCTGTCCCCCAGCCCAGCTGTGAGCTGGGTGCTGTTAGATAGCTGTTGGGTGCGTGCCTCTGAGAGCAGAACCAGCAGCAGAAATGCTTTCAGAAAAGACATCCAAATAATGGGAAAACAAAATGTGTCCTGAAAGCTCTTTGATGAAGTATTGCCTCCAGTTTGAATTTGAGAACAAATAAGTGATTTCACTTTTCTTTCTTCCCTGTTCAGATGAGACTTTGTGCATGTGCTCAACAAGGAGTGCCAAGCCTTGTCTCTTTCCAGCAGGAGCTGACCGCAGGCCCCAGGAACTGGCTCTCCACAGGAGTTGCTGGCAGTGCCAACATAACAGGATTTAAATACCACAAATGTCCCTAGCAGTGTAATGCAAAACAGTGCATTTTACAGCCAGTCAAGCAAATAAGGATTTAGATCAGCAATTGTGAGTACACTGTTGGAAGTGCTTGTATAGACCTCATAAGAAACAAAGAAAATCCCATTCAGTTTGCTGGCCAGTCATGATTAACCTGTCCCCAGCAGCAAACTAACATCTAGGCTTCCCGGGTCTAGGCATAGATCCCAGTGAAATAAACAGGGCTAAACCTTCAGATTATGGATAAACTGTTTTAAATAACAAAATCAAAACAAAGAAGTAAAGATATGTTCACTGGTCCTGAAGGGAGGAAATGTATTGCATATATTATTTTTTTGAAGATAAACCATTCTATTCCAGCTGCACTATTAATCATGTTTCACTTGAACAGTTTTTCACATCAATAAACTGCTGCGTTGTTTGGGAATACAGGTAATTCATAAGAAACTGTGAATGTGAGACATATAAATCTCCACTCCAGAATTGGGTCTCATAGTTTCATATGGCAAGATTAAATTTATAATTGCAAGTTATAATCATTGTACTGAAGCGAATGTCAAGCTGAAAGCATACCTGCCCTGTAATATTGCAGGAAGGATTTCTTAGCCTGGAGCTGCTGTCATTTAAATGCTAGAGGGAGCTTTCAGGATTGGAGACAACCAATAATGTAAGCTGGTGTTTTATTGAAATGGGGCTGATCAACAGAGTTAATTCAGAAATATTCACCCATTTGCAATTTCAGTTATGTCTCAGCTCAAATAATATGTTTTTTACATGGCACTGCATACTCAAACTATAACTAACTAGAGAGGATGTTTCCAAACTAGTAGGATCTTTGGAGTGAGAAGCTGTTTGTTTCAAAAGAGAAGCTGTTTGTTTACGCCCGCAGCATTGGCTGCTTTTGCAAAGCAAGGAAAGAAACACCTAATTAATTATGCTTGTTGCCTATCCCCTGGAAAAGGAAATGGGTAGAGGAGAAATTGTGCTTACTTTGAGTGATCACCTTCTGTGTTAGCTCAGTAAGAGGGATTTATTTGTGCTTAGCCAGATCAATCTTCAGCTCACATGGTGAGTGAAGCATCTATCTTGGTAGCTGTTACTCTCTGCCCTGTAGCCATGTGGCCAGAGCAGCGGTATTGCATTAGACTTCAGGTCCAAGGTTACAGAATCGCAGAATCACAGAATCACAGCATCACAAAATCACAAAATCACAAAATCACAGAATCACAGAATCATAGCTGGAAAGGACCTCTGAGGATCATCCAGTCCAACCTCCTGCTAAAGCAGCTTCCTTTTACTAGGTCGCATTCAGGCAAGTTTTTGAATATCTTCAGAGAAGATTCCATAGCATCCTTGGGCAGCCTCTTCCAGTGCTCAGTCACCCTCAAAGTAAGTAAGTTTCTCTTCATGTTTGTATGGAATTTTCCCGTTTGTACCCATTGTCTCTTGTTCTATTGCTGGGTACTGTTGAAAAGAGCCTGGACACCATTGAAAAGATCTTCAGTTCTCCAAGACGAAGGGTGGGGAAAGAACATTTGCTTTAAAACCCACTTGCAAAAAATTTCTCTCACAAGTGGGAAAGTTTTCACCAAAAGCTGTATCCAAAGTTAACCACATAAGGAACATATCACTGACCAGCACAGAAGCATTTAAAATCAAAATAGGCTTGTTTATAGTTCAGTCCAGTATCAATTGATTTGTACTCACCAACAAGAAACTCATGACGGGAGGTTAGATTGGAATCCCAAATTAAATCTGACCATAATTTGTAATTTAATGTCAAAACCTATCATCATTACAGCTACCAAAAGGCAGAAGCAGAGTAAGTCAGTTACAAATTTAACAAATTAATCTAGGACTAATTATAAGTGACAGGCTGGATACTTTCAACAGCAATTTTTCAAATGCCTTTCTCTCTGGTCCTTTGTCCTAAAGAAAGTGATTGAACTTTATCTAGCATATATTTATTTAATCAGTCTCAAAGTAAAATAATATTCCAATTACCTTAGGTGATTATACATTTTTTCTATAATTATCTCAAGCACAAAAAAAAAAATCTGTTATATTTACAGAGAAGTGATACAAAATGGTTCGTTGAACAATCATAGCCAAACTGGTGTCCTGTGTTGATCAGACACATTTAAATTAACTCTTTCCTGTGTAGTGTCCCTCCATAATACTTATTAAATACTTAGCAAAGCTGGGACTGAAGAAACCAAGTGGAAGAAATAGTTTACAACTCCAATTAATTTAGTTAAAGCCTTGCAAAAGAGGAAAGTAACATTGCATCTAAATAAAAAGCATTTGGATGTTTATTGACAGCCCATGCAGTCTGCTTTAATACACATTCAGTTTATAAATCCTCAGAGAACAGGTTCTGCTGCAAAATAATCGTCATGCTTCCAATTCAGGGAGTCATGGTAATGAGCGGTGATTTGGTTATATTTCTTCAGTGCCCTCTACTGGAAAAAATAATAATCTTGCATCACCTCTTTCCTACAGGCAGCTTACTGATTCTCCACTGACTTCATGTGTAAGAAGTGCAATCACTTTTATTTAATGATTCAAAGAAAATTTAAGGAGTGTGCTTTTCCCACTATTAAAATAAATGGCCTTGGTGACCTGTAGGATTGCCTAGACTAGGAGCTTTCATATATTTATTTATTTTTAAGTGCAAATAATCACAGAATCATAGAGCATCCCCAATTGGAAGAGACCCACAGAGATCATCAAGTCCAATTCCTGGCTCCACACAGCACCGCCCAAACCCTATGTCTGCGAGCACTGCCCAAATGCTCCTTGAACTCCAGCAGCTTGGAGCTGCACAATGTTTCACTCCACAGAGGAGAGTCATAAAGGCTCTAGTCTGTGGTCATTTTCTTTTAATCATCATACCAAATAGTTAAAACTGGAAGTAATAATATTGAAGAGAAGGGCAAGAGTTAATAACAGATCATTAAACAATTTCTCTTGAGAAAAATAAGGGAATAATTTGTTTTGCAGTTAAAAAAAAAAAGGTGAAGGGTTGGAGCTTGTGGGTAAAACTAAGCCCCAAACTACAAAGGTAAAAGAGAAAATTCACTATCAGCTGTCCATCTTTTGTCTAAACTCATTTTTTAAAGACTACACATTACTACAGAGCACAACATGTACTTTTTATCTACTTAGTTCTGCTAAGGCTTGGACGATCCCATCATTTCTGCATCCTCTAAATACAGTCTTTGGAGCCAGCAAAAGGCCGTAGTGAAGGGAAGACCTGCATCCAGTTTTCAGCCTCATCTCCCTGGCAGTCTGTCCTGGCAGAGCTTCATTTCATCCAAGACTCCGTTTAGTTCCTACTTTGGATTTTAGGTTTTATTGTTGATTCCCTGGTGAGTTTCTTGTCTGTAGTATCACTATTGCTAGGTACAAAGCAATGCGGTGCCATAGCAACAGTCAAATTGTAAATTATTAAAGAAAATGAATATCTAGATTGGACACACACACACACATTTAAAAAATAATAATAATAATAATAATAAAGAGGAACCAAACAAGAAAATAAACATAAATGCTATTTGGCACCTGTGGAACTAATATAATTACTTTCATAATAATTTCAGAGACACTAGAGCTCACTTCTGTCTTGTTTGTTTTGGAAAATAATCTATTATTACTAACAAAACAGTCTAGAAACATTTTGAGATGCATTTTGTATTGAATAACAGCATCTAACAGCTATGTGGAGATGGAAAATGATTAAAAAATAAGTCTGGCTGTCAAAAACCTGGAGGTACTAATGACCTGAGATGATATGACATGCTGGTTCACTCAGTGGATAAAGCTGGAACCAGCTGTACAAACCAGTAATGGAAAACAACAGGAATAGTGTTACTTGCTGCCTTAACACCCTGTAGAACAAAAATGTAAAATAGTAGTGATGAAAATTTATATTTCTTCCTTGAATTCTGCCAAGTTTATGACTTCCCAAATGTTCATGAAGCAAGCCAATAAAATTCAATTTAGAAAAAGAAGAAGACACAGAGGATGGAGCCAGGCTCTTTTCATTGATGCCCAATGCCAAGACAAGGGGCAAACGACAAAAATGGGAGGAAGGACCAGGTGGAACATGACGTCCCTTACAACTAATCTGTGATGCTGCAAACTCTTTCTTTTTTCCTAAGGTCTTTTTAGGTGTCACATACAACAATGGTCACCACTGAAACCAAGTGAGAATTTACCCATGGTCGTAGTAACATGTATTTCTCTCTAGGTCCATCATGCAAGTCCATTCCAAACTATGACAAATATATCTGAGAACCAATGGTTGAAAAAATGGAAGTAATCAGAATTAAGAGAGGGAGCCAATGGCAGCGTACATTATGTTTGAGTATTTGGTGGGGACATCAGCACATTACTCAGGGTCAGCAGGTTGCTGCTAAACATCAGCTTCCCTTCCACTGGAAAAGAGCTTGTGAAATCTGCTAAGTTTAGTAGGTAAGAAGCTAGGCTAGGCTAGGCTAGGAATTCCAAGCAGAAGGGATTGCCTTGTGGTTCCTAGAGAGGATTTTAGGAACATGGGGTTAAAATACATACTTTCTCACATGTGAGATGACACGGATCTTCTAGAGCATGCTCAGTTAAAAAAACAAGCAACACAAACTGGGAGCAGATCTTTAAACTTCTGTTTTTTAACAAGAAGCAGCCAAATAAATAAATAAATAAATGGATTTACCCAGTTTCAGCAGAAAAAAAATAAAGGTTTAATTGACTGCAATGTGAAACAATTATTTTTCTTAGGCAAAATTAATGTTTAGGTCAAAACAAAATAGACTTTAATTAGATTATGTTTGGAACTACTTTTCTTCCACTGCTGCTGCTGCCTACAAACAATGCTTCGGTCCAATTATATTCTCAGAGCAAGATAA